>CM077024.1:2687500-12687500 GCA_039090855.1 Macrothele yani
AGACACATTTGCATAAAACAGATGTTTGGACATTATTAAATCTTTTTATTTTTTTTCAAGTTTTTGTGTAACTTTTTTTAATGAATCAATGCTATTTTCTGTAGAACCTAGTCCCATAACTTCATCATCTGCAACACATCTTCATTGATCACATGCAGTGCTGATTTGGTGACCTTGAAATGTTGATGGCATGTCATCATTTTGAGACAAAGATTCCTTAAAAAAGGACCAACTTGCCCCTTCATCTGCAGGTTTTAAAACAGCCAACTCTAGTTCAGTAACACAGTGCAAAGCACTACTGATGTCCACTTAAGTTTTTTCAGCTTCTTGGAACATTCAGCAACGCATGAAATTATGTCAAAAAATCCGTTGGTCTTCTG
This sequence comes from Macrothele yani, assembly GCA_039090855.1. NCBI lineage: Eukaryota > Metazoa > Arthropoda > Arachnida > Araneae > Macrothelidae > Macrothele > Macrothele yani. Next base: position 2,687,881 of record CM077024.1, read on the forward strand.
AATGGATATATATATAACCAAAAGCTGATTTAAGAAAATTGAGCTAGAAATTGGAATTCCTGAAAATGATCATAGAAATTTTTTTATGGGTCTCATGTTTTTTTCAATGTGCTGCTTCCTGTTCTGTAGTTTAGGAGTTTTTAACCACGTCTAAGAAACTTTATCTTTCACAGAAATCAGGAAGTGGGATGTTTTTCTTGAGGTACTATTAAAAGCACACCGATTACAGTAAAAAGTACTTTGGAAGAGCAGAAAATATGAAAAAATCTTTGCTTTTTGCTGACTGTGATAAGTCATCGATATAAATCAGGAAAGACATCCAAATTATCAGCTATTTGAGGTTACCACTCATTCTGCCAAGTTAAATTCCCTGAATTTTCCCATCTGCAGACAACAGTATTTTTAAAAGTCACACAAACTGTATTTGAATTGGATGAACAGTATTGTAGAAACAACACTAACGGACAAAACTTGAACTAAATCATCTGCTGATGGTAAGGTGAAAAAAAGCAGTCTAACACACAAAAAAGGAAAATCTTTGCCGATCTCGTAAACATCAGAACTGGCGTAAAAAAGAAAAAGTACACTGGTGTTCAAAATTAAGAGAATTTGCACATTTTGTCGATTTTCACAAAAAACACGGAACCAAAGTTACAAATTATGCCGCCGAATAAGAATGCAAATTTGCAGTGTCGAATACGTAAGCGTAGACATGCACGCGGGCGGAGCTGTGACAGTGGAGGGCATGAAAAGCACACGTGGCTATTTCCACGATTAGTTCGCTCGTACTCCTCGGCGACATTCATTGTGTTTCTTGCAGAAGTTGGTTCAATTTCATAAGCAATCAGGTAAAATGAGTTGCCACGGACATATTGGGAGATATTTTGGCTCTCGCACTCCTCGCTTCTGTTTCCAGACAGGATATATAATTCCTCCCACTATGGAATGTGGTACCCCTTATTACCGGGCATTTAAAAAATATATAAATGTATATAGCAGTCAAATGTTGTTTTTTTTAGTTTTATTGTTTAAGTCAGTCATTGCAACCATAAAACATATGTATGTACTCTTCATTTTAGCCTGCTACAAATTTTGCACTTATATTTTTTAATCATAAAAGCATGCACAAGATTTGCAAAAATATCAGTGTCTACTGTTTCAACAACCCATGTTAATAATAATAAAAAAACAAAACATGTGAAGCTTTGCAAAAGGGAAAAGGGTTTTTATTTGTAACCATTTTTAAATATAAAATATCAACAGTAGTCACTTTTGAAGTGTTTCCCAGTTTTTATCCTTGGTCAAAAAGCAAATACATATTTCACTACAAAAATTTTTAGCCTCGGAAAAATTTGCTTTCATGCAACACCCCCCCCCCAAACTTTTTTAGCACCCCTCCCTCCATTTGAAATTCCTGGATAACCCCCTGTACATACATGATTCAAGGTTGACCTGAATTTTTTTTGCACAGAAGAAACAAATAGGAAGACACTTAAGAAACTATGGATCCTTTTCTAGCTACTCTCTCTTTGCATTAACACACTTGTCCCATCTCTGTGGAAGATATGTATTCTGTTCAAGTATAATGATTTGGGCTGCTATTGTAGCCACTGTAGAGTAATATCGATGACAGTGTAGAACACACTTTTACAGTTGTTCATCTGTATGTAGTCAATTTTTTCCCTGCTAAATGCTTCTTAAGTGGACCGAACAGGTGGATATCACTTGGGGCAAAGTTGGACTGTAGAGGGGATGTCTGAATATTTTCCAGTCTGTTGATACCACAGCTGTTATTGTTATGTGAGCCACTGTCATGCAACAGGACAATCGTTTTTTGATCATTTTTCTGGCCTTTTCTTGCGGATGGCAGGTTGAAGCTTCTCCTTCATGAGCACAGCATAATACTGTACATTCTTGTTGCTCCCTGGGCAAGAATCCACCAGGAATACCCCATTTGCCTCACAGAATACAGCAGACATTAGCTTTCCCACAGATGGCACTGCCTTGAATTTATTCAGCCATGGGAACCCTTGTGGCATCATTTACAATTGACTTGCTTGTATTCTGAAATAAATAATTAACTTTTGTCTTGTCACAGTTCATGACCTACTGAAGAAATACATCTCCCTCAAATTTAAAGTGATGCAAAAACTCTGTGTAGATGGTGACATGAAATGGCAACCCATTTTGTACTCAATGTGTGCCCATTTTTCAGAACAGCAGGTTCACATGGATGATTTTTTCCACACTGTCGACACTAATGTTGACAATTGCAGCTGTGTCATGTACCCTTCAGTCACAGCGGTGGCTAACACATGTTCATGCAGTTCATTTGGTATATTTTATCAAACATAATATCATTTAAGTTTAATAATATATTTTTGAATAGTGCTTGACATTAATATTTGATTCAGTTTTTGGTGATTCACACTTTAATTTGAACAGGCAGAACAGAACCTCCAGAATGACCATAAAAATTGATTCTGTTGAGAAGATACTGTATTACTTATAAGATATTTCTATGGTGTATTTTCTTATGTGGATAAAGTGAGTTTTTGAATGCTATCAGATAATTTTGAAGGCTCAAATTTGTTTCGTGTACCTTGGGATACAATTTTGGAGAAATTTTGCTGTAGCTATTTGCATTTGTGCTGCACAGAATTTTTCACTCACCATGAAAAATTTTCCACTCGCTCTATCATTTTTTTTTTTTCATCCATTCCATGCGATACTTTTACCTTTTCCTACAACATAGTAATGCACAACAATTTCTTCATTCCCTTACTAAGACATACACTTCTGGCTCATTTAATTTTTGCCAAAAGAACATGTTCAATAAAGGATCAAGAATTGCACCCCATTTTTAATTTTGAAGTAAAATTAGTTAAGCATTTAGGTGAGAACATTGTTATGGATCTACTTTTGCCACTCACTTTTCTCTTGCAACACATTATCCTTTTTCTCAGTCACCATGTTTTTACAGAATCCCTCCCATTATTTTTTATCTTAGATCCTCCACTTTTTACTTTATTTATTAACATGAATTTGATCACTGCAAGACTTGTTTTCTTAATAAAATAAATAAATAGGAGCTACTTCCTGGATATGAAAACTGAACAGCAATATACACAGCCATAATCCACATTCTGGTAACTGCAATAAAACCTACTAATATGCAGAAGAAACTATTATCCACATTTGGGGTAGAGATTTTATGGAACATATACCTTTTAGGAGTATAATACAAACAAATTAAAGTATAATCAGCATGAAGTATGCGAAGTAGTTAAATGGGCAGTCTGAACCATGAAACACACCTTTCCAAAATATCTCACTTAGATAACAAGCCAAGTCTAATTGGAAATAGCTTTTTGATTTGCAAAAATACTTAAGACCATCAGTGGAACTTTGACACAATACAGAAGAGGAAAACAACATGTAAAAATTAGAAAACTTACAGTAGTTTGAAGATGTTTCTTTTCAGAATCCTTGCCTTCAAAGAAATATTTTTTACCCCAGGTACAGTACACAGCACTTGGTGTTAAAAACTCACCACCCTATGCAAAATTAAAAAAAAAATCATAACACTAAACAAAAATAAAAACCACTTCAAAGTTATTTAATAAAAATATGATACAAGTTGTGGAAAACAATAAATCAAGAAAAAGAATTTTTTTGCTCTGGACATGAAATCAAACAAATCAATATCATCTAAAACAAAATATCAAACAATGATACCCACCACATTATTTACAAATTTATTCAGTATTTCATGCCTGCATGTATATAAATTAATATTACAAAATGATATTCAAATATACCATTAATGAAGCCCAAATTATTACAAAAAATTAAAATAGATACATAATTCAGTTTAACTACATTCATAGTACTAGGCAGAGAAAATAAAGAGCATGAATTATTTACACAGCATACAAAATCACAAGAAGATCAAAGAAGTTCCTACATCAAATATAAATACAATAAACAATAAAAAATTGAATGCTCAGCAAAAATAATGAACAAAAAAAAAACTGAAATTTTTAATGTTAAAATAAATGAATTCAAAACTTATAAACTCTCTCTATCATGAAAACAAAAATAAACCTTTCACCACCTCAAGAAAGCAGGAAAATAGAAAAAAAATTTAATATAATAAAAAGTATTGATCTGTTGACGTTCTTTTGATCTCTAAATTAATGGGCCAATATTTTTGGATTGGAAAACCCATCACCAGATCCACACACTCTCAATGAGAGTTGAGCTAGAAACCACCAAGCACTAAGGAAAAGGAAGCTGCGTGGGAGAGACCGCGCTTTTAAATCGGAAGTGCCGCCAATGTTCCGGGAGGACGAAGGCAAAAGATGTCAGCGTCATGGCAGGCCCTTTAATTTTGTTTTATTTTGAGAGGATGCTACCTCAAAGCCCTCATTCTCACAGAGAAATATAGCTGGGCTGGATATTTTCCGCCCACCATGTTTGGAAGTCCCGCGGGGATGCCGGAGAAATTGCGGCTCAAGCATGGACAGCAAAGTTTGCACCTTCGTCCGATGAAATCTTATATTTCCTTTCTTATTGTCCACTTGAAGGGCAGAGAAAGACATGACCACACAGTTCGGCAGCAAAAGTAGGAAACTTGCCTAAATTCGCGGCGACGGACAGACTCTGTGACGCCAAACCTCAGCAGTTAAAAAAAAATCGTAATTCCTCCGTTCAGCTCAAACATCTAAATTGTAAACATTTCCGTGCTGTTTAACTGACAAAGCTTTCTTGAGAAGAGAGAGAGGAAAACAAACAAAAAGAAAAAAGAAACTGTCTTCAATGGCACACTTTCAGTGACCACCTAATTGTTTTTGTTTAATGTGATTCGAAAAAAAAAATTGATATGATGTTATTTCATTAATATATATCATCATCATCATTGTCAACCATTATCAATCCACTGCTGGACGAAGGTCTCCCCAAGTTTCCTCCACAACGGTCTGTCTTGTGCCAGTCTCCTCCATGTCACCCCTGCATACTTTCGAATTTCATCCACCCATCTCCCATGTGGTCTTCTTCTGGGTCTTTTCCTGTCCCTTGGAATCCAATCTAAAATTTCGGCTGTCCATCGATGATCTGTCCTTCTGGCAGTATGTCCAGCCCATTGCCATTTCAGGCATTTAACTCTGATCATGATGTCTTCCACTCTTGTCATTTTTCGGATCCACGAGTTCCTCTTCTTATCTCTCCTGGTTACACCAAGTATGCACCTCTCCATGCTTCTTTCAGTTGTCTGCAGCCTTTGTATGTCTCTTTTAGTTAAGGTCCACGTCTCTGCACCATACGTAAGCACTGGAAGGATGCATTGATCAAACACTTTTCTTTTAAGACATAATGGCATATTGCTCTTGAAAATTACGCTGTTTCTTCCAAAAGCTCTCCAGGCAAGTTTTGTACGCCGATTAATTTCTTCATCAATGTGACCCTCACTTGATATCTGCTGTCCAAGATAAACGTACGTGTCTGTTATCTCCAGCTTTTCTCCATCAATCGATAAATCTTCATTTCTTGTAAAAGCATTGAACATCACTCTTGTCTTCTGAAAGTTCATTTTTTTTTTTTTTTTTTGAGGTTTAACGACCACCGTGAGCAACTCAATGGGCTATAAGCAGTCGCCCGTCCCTAATTTAGGGTCACTGGTTCCAGGGAAGGGAGAGAGCCAGTGCCGTAAGACAAACACAACATCCATGCCTGACCGGGATTCGAACCCGGACCCCTTACGGACGAATGATCAGAGGCCAACGCCTTAGACCACTGCGTCACCGGGGCGGCAAGTTCATTTTTAATCCCACTTCTTTACTCTTGTCAGCAAGTTCCTGGATCATACTCTGCAGCTCCGATGGGCTAATTGCAAAAATGACTACGTCATCAGCAAAACGAAGGTGGGTTAGATAATCTCCATTAATCTTTATACCCCTGTTTTCCCAGCTCAGTGACTGAAAAACACCCTCCAATGTGGCATTAAAGAGTTTCGGAGATATGGTGTCACCTTGTCTCACTCCCTTTCCAATTTTTATGTGTGCTGTATTTTCAAACAGCCGAATCTTTGCACTTGCATTTTCATAGATGTTATTAATAATATTAATGTATGCATCTTCAATACCGCAGGTTTTCAGAGCCATTGTAACTGCTGATGGTTTCACCGAATCAAAGGCTTTTTCATAATCGATAAAAGCCATGCACAATGGAAGTTCATATTCCCTCGCTCTTTCAATTAGTTCTCTCAGTACGTGGATATGATCTATTGTGCTGTAGCCACTCCTGAATCCAGCTTGTTCTCTCGGTTGAGCCATGTCCAGTGTTACCTTCAAGCGGTGTGAAAGAACTTTAGTGAAGATTTTATAAACTACTGATAGGAGGCTGATAGGTCTGTAGTTTCCGAGATCCTCAATGTCACCTTTCTTATGTAGCAGGATCATTGTAGCGGTGTTCCAATCCTCAGGAATCTTTCCTTCATTAAGGCATCGAGTGAAAATTTGGGCAAGTACTGTTTCGATTTCTCCACTTGCTTCTTGTACGATGTCTACAGTAATTCCATCTTCTCCTGGAGCTTTTCCCCACTTCATGTTCTTGATTGCATGTGCAACTTCTGCTGGAAGGATTGGAGGAACTCTGGTACTGGTATCTTTCATGATGTCTGGAGTGCATGTATCATCCCTTTCATAAAATTTGGAGTAGAAATCTTTCACTCTTGTCAAAATTTCTGCCTCTATTTCTTGTTACAGAACCACCTTCTTTTCTCAGTGCCATAATCTGTTTTCTTCCCTTACTGAGATGTCCCTTTGCTATCTTTAGGCTTTGGTTGTTTTCAATGGCTTTCCTCACTAGTTCACAGTTGAATTTTCTTACGTCTTCAGTGATACTTTTTCTTACTGTCTTGCATAGCTCTATATATTCCACTTTGGAAGTCACATCTTCTTTAGTTGTCCTCATCTCTCTTCTTTTTTGCATCAACATTTTCGTTTTTCCTGATAATTTATTTACATGCAACTTGTTCTTAGACCCAGCTAATTTTGTTGCTGTTTCCATAAGAGCTTTGGTTACTTTTCTGTTAACTTCAGAGATGTCCACTTCTTCCGATGTTAGGCCTTCTAAAGCAGAGAACCCGTTCTTCAGTTCCAACTTGAAGGTATTATGGTGTTTTTTAAGGTTGGTTATGTCAATACATTTTGTTTGTCTTATGAGCTTTCCACGTTCAAGTTTAGTGTTGAGGTGCATCTTACATCTCACCAATCTATGGTCACTACCTGTGTTGAACTTGTTTAGCACACTGCAGTCTTCTATGACGAATTTTTTGTTACACATAATAAAATCAATTTCACTTGTCGTCCAATTTGGATGTCTCCATGTCCATTTCCTGTGTGGCTTTTTCTTGAAGAAGGAGTGCAAGATGAAAAACCCTTCTGCCTCTGCAAACTCAACGAGAGTATTTCCACGCTGGTTTCTGTTGCCGTGACCGAATTTACCTACTGAAGTTTCATTCTGTTGCCGTTGCCCTATTTTTGCATTGAAATCTCCCATAATTATTTTCAAGTGCTGCTTACCTTTATTATTTAGATGACAAATTTCCTCATAAAATTCTTCAATTTCTTCTTCAGGATGACTTGTGGTGGGTGCATAAGTTTGAATAATCTGAGCCTGGTATCTTTTCGAGAGTTGGATAACAAGCCGTGCAGCTCTGTCAGAGGAACTTTCAACTTCTACAACTTTATCCTTCAGTTTCTTGTTTATTATAAATCCAACACCACTAGTTCTGCCAGTATCTGTCCCACGATAGTAGAATAGATGTCCACTTTTCAGTTCGATGAGATCTTCTCCTTTTCTCCTTACCTCACTTAGCCCCACGATGTCCCACTTGATCCTTTGTAGTTCCTCTTCCAATTCAAGAAGCCTTGAATCAGAAGATAGGGAGCGTCCATTGTACGTTGCCAAGGTCAGCATCAGATGGCAGCCTAGTCCGGTCCTCTGGGGATTCTTAGCACCCTCTGCCTTCATGTCGCACTGGCCGCTGCCTTGGCCAGGTACATTCCAGCTGCCGGAGACTGAGGGCCAAGATTTAAGTTGTGAAGTCATTTTGGAGGGGTTTGGCCATAACTCACCACGCTGGCCAAGCGGGTTGATGAGTGTGGGATAGAATTTCCTCTAATCCCGATGGTATAGTTATACCGCTATTGGCGGTCATCAGAGCCCCTTTAGTAGGAACAGGATGCACCACGAGAAGGCGGGGTTGACATTTGTCAAGGAGAGGCTGTGATGTTACGCATCACCTGACCTTACATCCCTAATATATCATCATCATCATCATCATTGTCAACCATTATCAATCCACTGCTGGACGAAGGCCTCCCCAAGTTTCCTCCACAACGGTCTGTCTTGTGCCAGTCTCCTCCATGTCACCCCTGCATACTTTCGAATTTCATCCACCCATCTCCCATGTGGTCTTCTTCTGGGTCTTTTCCTGTCCCTTGGAATCCAATCTAAAATTTCAGCTGTCCATCGATGATCTGTCCTTCTGGCAGTATGTCCAGCCCATTGCCATTTCAGGGATTTAACTCTGATCATGATGTCTTCCACTCTTGTCATTTTTCGGATCCACGAGTTCCTCTTCTTATCTCTCCTGGTTACACCAAGCATGCACCTCTCCATGCTTCTTTGAGTTGTCTGCAGCCTTTGTATGTCTCTTTTAGTTAAGGTCCACGTCTCCGCACCATACGTAAGCACTGGAAGGATGCATTGATCAAACACTTTTCTTTTAAGACATAATGGCATATTGCTCTTGAAAATTATGCTGTTTCTTCCAAAAGCTCTCCAGGCAAGTTTCGTACGCCGATTAATTTCTTCATCAATGTGACCCTCACTTGATATCTGCTGTCCAAGATAAACGTACGTGTCTGTTATCTCCAGCTTTTCTCCATCAATCGATAAATCTTCATTTCTTGTAAAAGCATTGTACATCACTTTTGTCTTCTGAAAGTTCATTTTTAATCCCACTTCTTTACTCTTGTCAGCAAGTTCCTGGATCATACTCTGCAGCTCTGATGGGGTAGTTGCAAAAATGACTACGTCATCAGCAAAACGAAGGTGGGTTAGATAATCTCCATTAATCTTTATCCCCTTGTTTTCCCAGCTCAGTGACTGAAAAACACCCTCCAATGTGGCATTAAAGAGCTTCGGAGATATGGTGTCACCTTGTCTCACTCCCTTTCCAATTTTTACGTGTGTTGTATTTTCAAACAGCCTAATCTTTGCACTTGCATTTTCATAGATGTTATTAATAATATTAATGTATGCATCTTCAATACCGCAGGTTTTCAGAGCCATTGTAACTGCTGATGGTTTCACCGAATCAAAGGCTTTTTCATAATCGATAAAAGCCATGCACAATGGAAGTTCATATTCCCTCGCTCTTTCAATTAGTTCTCTCAGCACGTGGATATGATCTATTGTGCTGTAGCCACTCCTGAATCCAGCTTGTTCTCTCGGTTGAGCCATGTCCAGTGTTACCTTCAAGCGGTGTGAAAGAACTTTAGTGAAGATTTTATAAACTACTGATAGGAGGCTGATAGGTCTGTAGTTTCCGAGATCCTCAATGTCACCTTTCTTATGTAGCAGGATCATTGTAGCGGTGTTCCAATCCTCAGGAATCTTTCCTTCATTAAGGCATCGAGTGAAAATTTGGGAGAGTACTGTTTCGATTTCTCCACTTGCTTCTTGTATGATGTCTACAGTAATTCCATCTTCTCCTGGAGCTTTTCCTCGCTTCATGTTCTTGATTGCATGTGCAACTTCTGCTGGAAGGACTGGAGGAACTCTGGTACTGGTATCTTTCATGATGTCTGGAGTGCATATATCATCCCTTTCATATAATTTGGAGTAGAAATCTTTCACTCTTGTCAAAATTTCGCCTCTATTTCTTGTTACAGAACCACCTTCTTTTCTCAGTGCCATAATCTGTTTTCTTCCCTTACTGAGATGTCCCTTTGCTATCTTTAGGCTTTGGTTGTTTTCAATTGCTTTCCTCACTAGTTCACAGTTGAATTTCCTTACGTTTTCAGTGATACTTTTTCTTACTGTCTTGCATAGCTCTATATAGTCCACTTTGGAAGTCACATCTTCTTTAGTTGTCCTCATCTCTCTTCTTTTTTGCATCAACATTTTGGTTTTTCCTGATAATTTGTTCACATGCAACTTGTTCTTAGACCCAGCTAATTTTGTTGCTGTTTCCATAAGAGCTTTGGTTACTTTTCTGTTAACTTCAGAGATGTCCACTTCTTCCGATGTTAGGCCTTCTAAAGCAGAGAACCTGTTCTTCAGTTCTAACTTGAAGGTATTATGGTGTTTTTTAAGGTTGGTTATGTCAATAGATTTTGTTTGTCCTATGAGCTTGCCACGTTCAAGTTTAGTGTTGAGGTGCATCTTACATCTCACCAATCTATGGTCACTACCTGTGTTGAACTTGCTTAGCACACTGCAGTCTTCTATGACGAATTTTTTGTTACACATAATAAAATCAATTCCACTTGTCGTCCCATTTGGATGTCTCCATGTCCACTTCTTGTGTGGCTTTTTCTTGAAGAAGGAGTTCAAGATGAAAAACCCTTCTGCCTCTGCAAACTCAACGAGAGTATTTCCACGCTGGTTTCTGTTGCCGTGACCGAATTTACCTACCGAAGTTTCATTCTGTTGCTGTTGCCCTATTTTTGCATTGAAATCTCCCATAATTATTTTCAAGTGCTGCTTACCTTTATTATTTAGATGACAAATTTCCTCATAAAATTCTTCAATTTCTTCTTCAGGATGTATATATATATATATATATATATATATATATATATATATATATATATATAAATATATTATATAAGGGAAAGGTACATTTTGCAGAAAAGTATTCATTTTTTTTTAAAGGGGAAAGAAAAATTATTAAACAAAGAGGGGAGTAAAGAAATTGTAATTTTTTATTTTGAGTGTGTGTGTGGTCTGGCCAGAACCAACAAATGTTGTACAATATCACTGTGTTTTATTGTTTGTAGAGTTATCCTAGTTCTGTCAGAGATTGCCTAACAGGTAGTGGGGAGTAAAGTTTTGTTTTAGGGAACAACTTAATTTTTTTTGCTAGGTGAAGAACTGGACGTAGTCTAAAATTTAAGCTAGTTGGTTACTGTAATGGCATGCCTTCCTTAGGGTAAAAGTTCTTAGAGAATTAATTAATTTTTGTTTTGTTTTTTTGCTCAGTGAGAGGAGTTTCTTTGCCAATGACCTTGTCATCTTAACTTTAAACATAAGTGGCGGAACCTAATATTTTCAGGAGGGGTCCAACTGCTCCGAGAGCGAAAACAATTTTAAAAAAGTAAGGAGAGAGAGAGAGAGAAATAAAACAACGTAGGGTAGATGAGTATATACTCGTACATATCATCATCATCAGCCACTGTCAATCCACTGCTGGATGAAGGTCTCCTCAAGTACCTTCCACAACTTTCCGTCTTGTACCTGTCTCTTCCAAGTCACTCCAGCAGTCTTTCGTATTTCATCCACCCATTTTTCACGTGGTCTTGTTCTGCGTATATTCCTGCCACTTGGTATTATATCTAATATTTCAGTTGCCCAAGCACTGCCAGTTTTTCTAGCAATATACCCAGCCAATTGTCACTTGAGCATCTTCACTTTGATCATGATGTCATCAACATTTTTCCTTTCTCTAATCCATTTGTTCCTCTTCCTATCTTTCTTGAATACACAGAGCATGCACCTTTACACGTTTTTCTGAGTTGTTTTCATCCTCTGTATGTCTCTTTCAGCTAAGGTTAATGTCTCTGTTCCATGTGTAAGAAATGGAAGGATGCATTGATTAAACACTTTTCCTTTAAGACATGATGGTAAACTGCTCTTGAAAAATGTATTGTTTCTTCCAAATGCTCTCCAACTAAGTTTTTTACGACCATTTACCTGGGCGAGTCAAAAGTTTGTTCCATTTTGAGCTCCACATAATGTTGAGCCTCCATTCCTGTGCAAAACACGCTCCACCGTTGACTGCATACAGCGATGACATGAACAGAAAAGGCTAATGGCACGCGTTTGGCACTAAGTCACACTGCGTTATCAGGTGAGCACAGGATGGAGGTCGATAAACGCACTGTTTGAGTTCACCTAGGCCATTATTGGAAAAATGTGTTAAATGCAGCAGCAGCGAAGCAAATTTTTGTACTTGAAGGCAAGAAAACAGTGGACAGCTGCACTGTATGAAAATGGTTCCGGCGTTTCAATGCTGCAGACATCAGTCTCCAAAACAAATCGAGATCAAGAAGTCCATTGATCACCAACACTGACACCATGGCAGAAGCTGTGACAGCGAACCCCGGTACGAATACACGACAAATGGCAGCTGAGGTGGTGTCTTCCCAATCCATTTTTGTTCGTCATCTGCACATGCTTGTTTTTTCCTCCCGGTGCCATCGAATGGCTCCCAAGCATTGACATCCCAGAAGGCGAAACAAGGTGTTTCTCTCTGTCGAAGATTGTTGCCAAATCCACAGGACGATAGGTTTTGGTGTGATATCGCCACAAGCGATGAAAGTGTATAATCCTACGTTATCCTACAACTGGTGGCTGAGGACACACCAGGACGCACAGCCAGTGGCACAAAGAAAGAACCAGGAGTGGAAGGTCATGCTGTACACTAGGTGGAATTGTGAGTGTCCTCAACACCAGGAACTTGCACAAGATATTCAGGCTCTGGATGGAATCTCTATGCGAAACAACCGCCACCACCCAGCACTCATTAAGAGAAAGTGTCCATGGATAATACCCCCAAGGCACACCTACAGAATAGTCCGCCTGAAACTATAGGAATTGGAAGGGATAAAGATAACACCCCATCTTCCATACAGCTCTGATCTGGCCCCATCTGAATGCTACCTATTTTGATATGTGGATTATTTCCTATGAGAAAGGTACTTCGCTTCATTGGTGAATGTGGAATCTCACGTTAGACAGTTTCTGTCTTCAAAACCTTCCGAGTGGTACCGCTGTGGAAATGTGGCTCTAGTGGAACATTGGCAAAGAAGTGAAGGACAACGGCTTCTACTTTGCAGAACAAGGTGAGCATGTATGGCTATTTTGCATCATTGAGCTTTTTAGCTGCAAACGGGACAAACTTTTAACTCACCTTTGCATTTCTTCTCTATATAGACCTTGCTTGATATCTGTTGTTCATGGTAAATGTAGGTATCAGTCACATCCAGATTTCACCCTCAACTTCCTAACCTTCAGTTTTTGTAAAAGTACTGTACATGAATTGGTCAAATGTAAGTTCATTTGTAAACCCTTCGTTGCTCTTGTCACCAAGTTCCTGGATCATACACTCTAGCTCTGAGGGGTACTCCCAAAAATGACTATGTCGTCAGCAAAGCCAGGGTGGGTTAAATAATCTACACTAACCCCCCCCCCTCCTTGTCTTTCCAGTTCAATGATTGAAACACATTCTGTAAAAATGACATTGAAGAGTTTGGGAGATATGTGTCAACTTGTCTCACTCCCTTTCAAATTTTTATAAGTGTTGTGTCCTCAGACAGTCAAACCTTTGTGCTTGCATTTTCACAGATGTTATTAATGATGGTTATGTATTCATCTTCAATACCGCAGGATTTCAAAGACATCAAAACTACTGATGATTTCACATAATCAAAAGCCTTTTCATAATCAGTAAAAGCCAGGATTTAATATTCATTCTTCCTTTCAGTTAGTTCTATCAATATGTATATATGATTAATAGTGCAACTGCTACTCCTGAATCCAGCTTATTCTTTTAGTTAAGTCAAGTCCAATTTTCCTTCAAGTGATGTGACAGTGCCTTCCTGAAGATGAAGCGAACAACTGATAGGACTGCAGTTCCTGAGAGAGGTGTGTGTGTGTGTGTGTGTGTGTGTGTGTGTGTTGTGTGTCAGGATCAAAGATGCATTCCTCCAGTCATCAGGAATCTTTCCTTCTTTGAGGCATTTAGTGAAAATTTGGGAGAGAGTAGTTTGTTTCTCCATTGGCTTCATGTCCAATACCCATGGAAATTCCATACCCTTCTAGAGTTCATCAGTTCTTCACAGTTCTATGTTCTTAACGGTATGACCATCATGAGCCAGGACTGGAGAGACTACTGGCAGAACTTGCGCATACAGTTAAGAACATGAAACAGGGAAGAGCTCATAGCCTATATATGTACAGAGGTTTATCAAAATAATAGAAACACTCTTTCCGGAAAACTTTTTATTCACAAGCTATTGGCCCAGCTCGGGCTTTCAGAACAGAAGCAATTTGATTTGAAATACACTTATTAAGGCATGCACATACAATAATGGAATTTGGAACCATTCTTCCCGTAAAACATATCTCAACTGTGCCAGGTAAGTCGGAGGTGGAAAGTGGGATGGACCGACCTTCCGCTCTAGATATTCCCACGGATGTTCAATAATAATAATAATGTCGTCTGGAATAGCTGTTGTACCTCATCTTTATGCTCTGCAAACTACAACATGACACGTTACGAACAATGCACGAGTGTATTATCTGTTTGAAACCAGGGGTGACGGTTAGGGAACCATGCCTTCAACATTGGGAGAAGGTGCTCCGCAAGAATGGATTAGTACATTGCAAATACTCAACCCTGCAGAACAACCAATGGCTCTGAGAAAATGTCATGATATGGCACACAACAACATCAGGGATCCACCTCCGTGCTTCACAGTGAGAAACAAACAGTCGGGTTGGTACACTTCTGCAGATTTTTGCCTCATGTACACTCTACAATGGTAGGAAAAAATGTGAAGAACAATTCACCAGACCATATGACACGTTTCCAGTCTTTAGCATCTCAGTTTTTATGTGCTTTGCACCACCTTACATGTTTTGTTGCACTGATGTTGGTAATCAGAGGTTGTGGATTGCAGAACGGCCATAAATACCTGCACGTCCGATTGGTGTTCAACTCTGCTGTTATTTGCAGTGCTGTAGTCTTGTGCTTCTGTTGTACAATCCAACATTCACCTATCCCATTTGGAGGCAACCCCACATCCTTTCTGAAAGGTATTCCTAATCTCCGATACAATTCCTCATGTTACACTACTGTTTCTACCGTTCTAGTTAGTAAAGCCCATGTCAGTAGTGCACCAATGATCATTCCTTTTTGAGGTCACTGAGATCTGGCTTTCTCGACAATTACTCCACAACAGTTGACATCATACTGCGACTGCGCCCCTTTATATACCTCACATCGTGGGTGACTTCGTCCCCGTGATTTGCGTACATGCCACTGCGTGTACTCTAGTCGCAGTCGGTGTGTTTCCATTATTTTGATAAACACCTGTACTACATATATATGTATGTAAATATATATGTGTGTGTTGTTCACAGAATATGCATATGGCACCCTAGCTTAGAGAAGAAAAAAAATATAAAAAAAAAAAAACATAATTTTTGCCAGCAACTTCGAATTTTTAGGGAAAATCAGTTTGATAATTTTTTTAGCACAAGGTTGAGGGACAGACTAAAGAGCTTCTAAAATTGCAATAAGTTGAGAACATTAAGTTGTACTGTAAATTTAACGTTTTAATAGAATTTGATATATGGTAACATATCATATGTTGATTTCTTTTACACTGTTAAACAATTTTTGTGTTTATTTAAGAAGAGTTCGCCACGAGAAAAAAAAAAACAAAAAACTCAGTGGTAAAAGATTTCATTACTCGCAATTTAAATTTAAGTACAGAACTAGCAATTAAATTAAAGTGAAAACCGCAATGAAGCTCTTAAAAATTTCTTGATAGTAAAAATCTACATGGCACTGCAGAAAAGATATACTGATATAAGACAAAATGAAGCCATATACTGCTCTAGTTATTTACGAAAAATTAAATTAAAGGTTTACTTTATCTGCGGTGTATATGTTAGTATCGGTGTAGATAGCACAATGCAGTTCATTACTGATAAATACAGAAGGTTGTGAAATAAGCCCTTTTTGCCAGTGGTGGAATTCAAATCCACAAATCTCCTCGCTCCGGAGCCAGTTATTCTCCCAACTGAACTTCACCGACCTTAGCTTATCACTGTAACTTGCTGTTCTGACTCTTACGTCACCTCAGTGGTACGTCATATACTGTATATCTCCCCCTACTCATAAAAAAGGTGGGGGCATGAATTCGTAGGCTTAAAATCCACCCCAAACCTGATGTAGCTAGCTGTAGAAAAGGAACTCTTCCTGTGGTGTTTTTACCTACTCCGTTCACCGCTCATGTACTTTTTATATTAGACTACATCACTGATTACAGGCTTCAGTTATTTTTTCCGACATTTAAGGCTATTACACAGAAAAGATTTGTCAAACAACGAATTTCAATATAATTTCATATTATTTATATCATAAAACTTTCACTACTTCTTTCCGTTTATTTGTGTATTTATTTTTGTAGCACAGGCGTTAGATACGTGTAGTAACAGTACATGTCTCATAAGTGGAAATGCACAAATATGAGAATAGAATACGTAAATAGAGAATAATTTAACATCGACAAACCTTACTTATTTTGCAGAGTCAGCATTCGTTTCATCAGTTCCAGGTTTACGGACCTTTCTCGGAACCTGCAACTCAGTGACGCACTGTGTGTGTGTGCGTGCGTGAGTGCGTGCGTGTGTGTGTGTGCTAAGCACGAAGGATCAAGCGAGCGCCTCCCCATAAGGTGTCGCTTTGTCCTTCGTGCTTAGTTTGTCATTCGCTACTTATTTTTAAATCATCATCATTGTCAACCATTATCAATCCACTGCTGGACGAAGGTCTCCCCAAGTTTCCTCCACAACGGTCTGTCTTGTGCCAGTCTCCTCCATGTCACTCCCGCATACTTTCGAATTTCATCCACCCATCTTCCATGTGGTCTTCTTCTGGGTCTTTTCCTGTCCCTTGGAATCCAATCTAAAATTTCGGCTGTCCATCGATGGTCTGTTCTTCTGGCAGTATGTCCAGCCCATTGCCATTTCAGGGATTTAACTCTGATCATGATGTCTTCCACTCTTGTCATTTTTCGGATCCACGTGTTCCTCTTCTTATCTCTCCTGGTTACACCAAGCATACACCTCTCCATTCTTCTTTGAGTTGTCTGCAGCCTTTGTATGTCTCTTTTAGTTAAGGTCCACGTCTCTGCACCATACGTAAGCACTGGAAGAATGCATTGATCAAACACTTTTCTTTTAAGACATAATGGCATATTGCTCTTGAAAATTATGCTGTTTCTTCCAAAAGCTCTCCAGGCAAGTTTTGTACGCCGATTAATTTCTTCACTAATGTGACCCTCACTTGATATCCTTGTCCAAGATAAACGTACGTGTCTGTTATCTCCAGCTTTTCTCCATCAATCGATAAATCTTCATTTCTTGTAAAAGCATTGAACATCACTTTTGTCTTCTGAAAGTTCATTTTTAATCCCACTTCTTTACTTTTGTCAGCAAGTTCCTGCATCATACTCTGTAGCTCCGATGGGGTAGTTGCAAAATATAAATATATTTGTATATATATTTTAAATACAAAGGCTGCAGACAACTCAAAGCAGCATGGAGAGGTACATGCTTGGTGTAACCAGGAGAGATAAAAAGAGGAACTTGTGGATCCGAAAAATGACAAGAGTGGAAGACATCATGATCAGAGTTAAATCCCTGAAATGGCAATGGGCTGGACATACTGCCAGAAGGACAGACCATCGATGGACAGCCGAAATTTTAGATTGGATTCCAAGGGTCAGGAAAAAACCCAGAAAAAGACCACATGGGAGATGGGTGGATGAAATTTGAAAGTATGCAGGAGTGACATGGAGGAGACTGGCACAAGACAGACCGTTATGGAGGAAACTTGGGGAGACCTTCGTCCAGCAGTGGATTGATAATGGTTGACAATGATGGTGATGATATTTTAAATACATTTTACGAATCATTGGATACTCATTTTAAAGTAGCGAAGATTTTTTTTGTTTAATGCTCCCCAATGCTCTCGGTGACGTTTTCCCTAAGTTATTTTATTTGCATCTTCAATATTTTGGGCCACCCCATAAAGAAATTCCTGTTGTGCCACTGAGCAGGTCTTTCATTTTCTAACAAAAATTTTTACCCAACCTGAACAGCTAGACTGAAAACAAATATTTGAAAATGTTGGGCCAACTGAAAATATGTAGTCACCTGTCAATTGATGGCATCTGCTGCCTGTTAAATTGCAGGCCAAAGGCTTAAAGAGGCACAGCAATTGGGACCCCCCTCCCAGTTCCATACGGTGAAACACGCCATCCAGGTCCGATTGTCAGTAAATGTCAAAAATTAATCAAAAAGAGTGTCTGAATTTTTTTGATGTTTACTGCAGTTAAAAAACGGCAAGATCTGGTAAGCTATGGTTATACAGTATATGAAAGCCTAATTCTATCTGGGATGGCAACAACCATTTAGCATTGCAATTACATATCTCTTAGATTAAACGGGTAAGTCTGTTGTTGAAATGGCAGGAGCCAATTCTTACTCGAGCGCTTTGAAATTCACATCAAGACCAGTGCCTAAACAAATATCTTGAGTTTTCTCTGCCACACACAAGCAGTATGCATGAAGCAGATGGGTGAAAACACAAACATCAAGGCAACGCCACTAGATTGTTTCTACCCTCAGCAAAAACACCACCTTGGGGTTTCTAGATAGATCACTGGCCTTTTTCTTTTAAAAAAAATAAAGTTGTTGTAATGTTTGCATTTTAAGAAGAAGTAAGTTCATCATAATAGTAATATTAAACCTAACCACAAATCCCCTCCCCGTATCAGTATGAAATAGCTAATTGGAATATAAATAAAATGACTAACAATATCACACACCAGAATAATAAAAAAATACTTCAGTACTGTGATTAAAGTGCTTTTAAGTTTGGAAATATAACTGTATCAAATAAAAGCACAGAGCATCTAACAAAAAAAAAAAAAAAAAAAAAAAAGTGAGTAGTTCCCAAACTTTTTTGTCCATGATCCAAAGTTTACATCACATGTACCTTGCAAAATAACAGGAACTGTTAAGTACAAATAAAGAGATCAGCAAATTAAGGGTAGTTTGGAACAATGTTATTAAACAATAATTTAGGGATAAATGCAGACACAAACACTTAACGGCTTCTCAACTACATGCTGTTTTATGTGCAGGTTTTCCTCAATGAATTTAGCAAAATCTTTTCATTTCAAAGCTCTATTGGCAGGTATTGCGCGATCCACTTCATAAACATTCTTGCAATTCAACAAATTGTGGAAATTTATTAAAAACAATCTCTTCATTTGCTGAGACAAATGTGATGCACCTTTGCTTCTTTATACCATTATTTCCTAAAGTTAATAATCTACTAAAAATGATTTACATTGAAGAATTTAGGTTTCATCTTTGTCATTATTCACACCAAATTTGTATTATCGGACTGATGAAGAAAGAAAAAAGCTGAACTTTTTAACTGAATGAAAAATCAGAATGCACGGTGGGAAAGTGGTAAAATAACACAGCATGAGCACAGCAGA
Source organism: Macrothele yani (assembly GCA_039090855.1). Lineage (NCBI taxonomy): Eukaryota > Metazoa > Arthropoda > Arachnida > Araneae > Macrothelidae > Macrothele > Macrothele yani. Next base: position 2,707,482 of record CM077024.1, read on the forward strand.
ATTGTTCACTGTAATTCATTTATGTGAATACTTGTATTAAACTGGAGCACATCGCAGTATTCATAAAATATAACATTACTAAACTAAAAACAAAATAGTTTTAAAAGACATCATTTCAAACTCAGCTCCCACCCCTCTTGTTTTGTTTTGTTGTTGTACTTGCTAGAACATCTACAAGTTTTCTTCTGCAAACAAGCCCTGCTTTTCAGCAAGTTCCATAGCCATATTTGTCTTTCATTGACTCTTCAGCTTCACACGTCCAAGCACCCATTGCTTAATTTTTTCTTTCTGCTGGTATCTTTTTCCCTTCCCATTTCTTCATTATTACTTTACTTTCTTTTTCTTTTTTTATGCCCTCAGATGACAATAATTTAATCCATCATGCAGAAAGAACTTTCAACCTGAGAACCGTGAATGTATGATATCAAAGCTTTCACTATTTTAAATAAATGGTGCAACATTGAGAGGATGAATCCTTTTGAACACCATGCCTCAATACTTACAAATTTTCTCACTTCCATTTTCAGAAAATTTTCCCTCCCTTGTCAAGCTCAAATGTAAACATTTAGGGGAAGGGGGGGTAACACTTAACAACACAGGATGCTGGGACTGTTGCAGGGAAAAAATTACAATTAAGTGAGAAATCTTCGCTCTGTCTGACTTCCATTTTGGAAAGTTTTTCCTATTTTCAAGCTGAAATATAAATATTTATGGAATAAAATGATATTTAACAACAATGCTGGGTCGAAGGTACATTGCGAAAAAAAAAAAAAAAGTCGATTGCGGGGAAAATCTTCACTCCGTCTAACTTCCGTTTTCAAAAGACAGAATTTCATCCTCAAACGGAAAATGAATCCTCTTCCTACAGCCCTCCCCCCCCAAATTTTGTTCAGTTGTGCAATGATCCTGAGAATACCCAAATGACAACAACAACAACAAATAGTGGAATTCCTCAAATCCACAGAAGAATCTCAGAATTTTTTGCGCCATCTAACTTACATTTTCAGAAATTGTTGCTCACACTTTCAAGCTGAAATACAAGCATTTATGCAATTAAAATAATATTTAACAGCAATATCGGGCAGAGGCAACACCACATGAAAAGAAAAATGACGATTACGATGATAAACTTTACTTCGTTTAACTTCCATTTTCGCAAGTATTGAAAGACGAAATAATGTCCCCAGATAAAAAGATTTCCTACAAACTACCCCCCCTCCCCCCAAAAAATTACCTTTAGTTTTGTATCGATCTCGAAATTACCCAAACGATGACAAAACAAAAAAACGGAATTTGGCGAATCCGCAGAAGAATTTCATATGTGCAAATTTTGCATGTAATGCATTTGGTTTCCTCACTCTTCAATGTTGCAGCACATACTCCACTAGTCACCAATGAATTGAGGTTACAGAGTCCTTGAACTGCTGTTTCATTTTTTTATGCATGCCACAGTAGATTAACATTACAACAATGTTGACAATATGTTTACATTTGAGCCATATATTTCGAGAGAATCAGTTTCTCCTTTTACTTTTTGAAAGTATTGAACAACACAGTCTTAAATCTTTTGTCATAACTAATATTGTGGTATAAAAATAATTTGCAATAATATGTGTATTAGGGTGGTCCTTATTTTCAAAAATTGTAAATCTTTTGCTCCCACCCCTTGCAAACATTTGTTTATATGATAATAGACTTATGTTAAAATTTCATGAAGATTAAATTACAGTTAGGGGTCGCCCAAGCAATTTTATTGAGCTAGCATGAAGTGGACGTTGGGGCTATTCTTTCATATCCACCTAACTTTAAGGAAACTGATTTGGGAAGGCGTCATCCTCTGTGATAAAACAAGTCATTGAAGTGTGGAACAAGGCTCATATACCAACATGTAGAAAAGATCATGCCATTACAAAACTAGAAAAACTCCATAAAGAGTGGACAAACCTAAAGAAGCACTGTGATCGAGACTCTCAAACACACCATTCAGTGGAGTACAAGTTCCCTACAAAACTGAATAATCTCTTCGATATTTCTCATGCTGATGCACTTACCCTCATCAAAATTGAAGATCGAAAATTTCTCCTTGCACAATGAGAACATGGACATCGTGCTTACATGAGCTTAGTTGACACTGTGTTAGCAGCTAAAGAAGCACATAAATTTGAACGTATCAATCAGGAAAAGAAAAGACCTGAAAAAGCTAAAAAAAGAGTCATCTTCCAGTTTCAGTTTGCCAAGCTGCACTTATGATAAAGATGACACAACTGAAAATCAGTCTTCTGGAAGAAATAAAGTTGAAGAGGGCCTGTTGCTTGAGGAATCCAGCAGTGAAAGCAATGATTCTCTTCCTACAAAAAAGACTAGCAGAGTGAAGGTAAATGTCATAACTCCATCACTTGCTGCTGCTGCCTTAGACCGTACGCAAATGAGTGACAGAAGGGCCACCTTTGTCATTGCTGAAACATCCCACAGTCTTGGGCATACCATTGAAGATTATGATATTAATCGCACTTCTATAAAACGTCACCGTGAAAAACATTGTGCTCAAATTGCAGCTGCGTTAAAGCAAGGGATCTCAGGGGATGTCCCTCTTGAGGTCCACTGGGACGGAAAGTTAATGTGTGACCACTCTGGGAAGCAACATGTTGATCAACTTCCTGTGATTGCATCTGGTTCTGGTGTTTCACAGCTTCTGAAAGTAAGCAAACTGTCCAGCGGATCAAGAGAAAACCACTCAGAAGCTGTTATTGAGGCTTTTGGAAGAATGGAATGCTAAGAATCATACTGTGGGGACGTGCTTCGATATTACAAGCTTGAATAATAGTCGCCATGTTGGTACATGTGTTCAATTTTTTAGAAAACAAAACTTGGCAAAGACTTACTGCATTTTTCTTGTCACCACCACATTGTGGAGTTACTGGCTGGTGCTGCTTTCCAACTAAGTCTTTCACCCTCTTCAGCACCTGAAGTTTCATTGTTTAAGAGGTTTCAGAAGAATTGGCATGTTATAAATCAGAACATTTATTCTACATGTGATGACATTTCAGAATTGTCATCAGCTCCGGTACTGTGAAGAAAGACAAACGATTTTGCCAAGCATCAGCTTTCGCAACAAATTAACTAAAGTAAGAGATGATTACTGTGAATCACTAGAACTGTCAGTTATCTTTCTGGGTGACACTCAACCACCTGGAATCCATTTTCAAGCACCGGGTGCCATGCATCATGCATGTTGGATGTCCAAGCTAATTTACGCCCTGAAGATCTATATGTTTCGATCCCAATTAAAACTCACATCCTCAGAGGAAAAAGGACTTCAAAAAATATGTAAGTTTATAGTGATTTTGTACCTCAAAGCCTGGTTAACAACAGCACTAGCAGTAAGTGCACCACCTAATGACCTTCACCTTCTTAATGATCTCTGTCAGTATGAAAGACACAATAAAAATATTTCAAAAGAAACTTGTAAAAAGTTGGAGAATTGTCTATGGTATTTGTCCAAGCAGATGATTGGCCTTGTATTTTTTTATACTGAAGTATTGATCTCACCAAAACGAAAAATGGTCAGTGCTTTAGATTTAAAACAAGGCAACAGCCTTCTTACTTCAAAGGGCCTGACCCATGTCATTCTTAATGCCAGTAGTGCAGTTGAGAGGAATCTTGCAGATTTTGTTACACCCAACACAATTCGATTCTTTACAAAACTGAATATCTCTATTGAATTTCTACAATTTGACCAGCAGACTTGGGGAGACAGAGAAGACTATAAGACAGGCATTGCTACTGTACCGAAGATCATGGTAACCAATGATAGTGCTGAATGTGGGGTCACTCTTGTCCAGCAATTGAACAAGCTCATTACTTATAATAAAGACCAATTTCAGTTTCTTATGCAAGTTGTGGCTGATCACCGTAATCGTTGCACCCGTACTAAAAGATCTCTTATGGAGCAGCAGAAGTCTACTCCCAGCTAAATATGAATTTGTTTTCTACTATACTTTTACATCAAAACAATGCCACTTTAAGTTTGTGTGCTTTAAATTTTGAATAATAAAAAATTAATTTTATTGTTAAAAGTATATGAATGGATGTATTATTGTTGCACCATTATGTAGCACATTTTATGCAAATAACAAAAAATTTTATGCATTGGGTGACCTCTAAAAATTACTCGATTGTTTTAATTTTTTTCTGATATTGATATAACACCAAAAGGAAAACTTCTAGTGGGTGGGACTATCAAATAAAAAAAAATCCCATAAAATCAAAGACCACCCTAATGTGTATCTTAGACTGTTGATGCACTCATTGCAAACATTCACTTCAGTATCAGGGTATCACAATGCTTTGCATTTGCAGAGGAACTGCTGGGTCATGCTACATCTGAAAACATTTTGATTACTGCAGTAGACAAAGGGCACTCATTCAATACCATGTTTGCAGTGCAACTACACTCTCTCTCTCTCTCTCTCTCTCTCTCTCTCTCACACACACACACACACAGCAAGTGAAAGAATAAGGCAGAGATTCATAAAAAATTTATATTAGCAATTGTGAAAGCCATTGATGCAAACAAAGTTAAAGTTCAGAGGAGCAATTACAACAGCAAAATCAGATATACATTGAAAGACAATCATTAGTACAAGCAATCAAATGACAAAGAGCTAAAAAATATTCTTAAATAAAAAATTATTATTTTGGTGCAACCTATGGACAATAACTGAAAGTCTGAATTGGGCAACTAAAAATAAACTTGCAAGAACAGAACTGAAGAAAAGGATTGGCAAGGGGAGTTAAACAAAGTGCACAATTCAAGGTGTCCTACGAAAAACATTATGAAATGTTCTGGCCACAGCGATCAAATACAGTGGCAATGAGACTGGAACTTAGTTGTGAAAGAAAATAACCAAAATTGCTGTGTAGAAAGAAGGAAGGAACAAGACAATGTAGTACAAATCAACAGGTGGAGCCAGCCAGTACAAGGCACCAACAAATTTCCACATCATTCAGATGTGAATTGTTGATCTACAGGAATAGCTAAAACAGAAAGACACTGGTAGAGAAAAACAGACACAGGGAATGACTTAACTTATATCTGTCGCATGTTTGCTGGACCCTGTAATAGACAGATTTCATTCAAAAACAGTAGGACCTTGGAACAGAAGTCAAACATGCAGTCAAGAAAAGCAGTGTTGCTGCGAAGAAGATGAGGAACGGCTCTTTGTTAACATCAACAATACATAAATGTGGCTATTACACAGTGCATTTTATGTGTTTTTCTGAATGTTTTGCATTTTGCAACAACAACCAAAAAAAAAAAAAACACATTTCTGTCACAGTTGAAGATAAACTGTACTACACAACATAATGTGATACTGTGTAAAAAAAATGGTGGTTCCTCGATAAAACAACAGTAAAAAAAAATAGCACAAAATTTATGGAGGGAAAAATTACTGTGCATTCTGTTTCTGTCTCACCTTTTTTATCGGCTGTTAAATTTTATGAGATGAGTTATAGTTTAGTAACTTCTGTGAGCTTTACCAAGAATGGGAAAAAATTACTCGTGACAGTTATCCACCATTACTGTTATGATATCCTTAGACTACAACGTCGTCATAAGTAAGGGTAGTAGAGATCATGGCATATCTAAGTATGAATCCACAAAACAGATGTGACTGAAATATTATGTTTTCATTTGAACAAACACAGAAAAAGCATTGTGAAGCTAAAACCATACCAGTGCATTGTGAAGATATAAAACATGTTGTTGTTTTTCTCCTGATGTTATGAAATCACAAAATAAGGTCAACCTTTAAACTTAAGTAATGATCTATTTTCAAAGGTACAATTTCTTGTATGACTACAGATGTCACTGCCATGATGCTAAACACTGGATTACAGATTTAAAAGAGCTGAAGACAAATTCAGGGTAAATGTGTTTTATGAAGCTTTAGACATATGTAAAACACAAATTAGAGAAAGATTTATGGTATGTGAAAACTGTCAATTTGGCCTTTCAGGAGCCTCAAAACTTGCTTACACTAATAGAAAGTGATACTTTAAAACATGCAGAAATTTTTCAAAAAATACATAAAGATCTAAGTAAAAATTTCTCCATTCGACTATTGCAAATAGTTTCAAATATTGATATTCTATAAAAACAACCATTCACTTACCCGAAAGATCCCGGTCATTTTTCATCTTGTAACACTTCCAGCACGTCAATTATATTGTTGTTGGCTTTCTGAGGTTGAACTGACTCTTTGCCTATGATTTTTCTTCTTCCGGGGATGAAACGTCGTACTATCTTTTTTTTTTTTTATTATTATTATTTACTGAACAACACACACAGTAAATAAAAAAAAAAAAATAGTACGATGTTTCATCCCCGGAAGAAGAAAATCATAGGCAAAGAGTCAGTTCAACCTCAGAAAGCCAACAACAATATAATTGACGTGCTGGAAGTGTTACAAGATGAAAAATGACCGGGATCTTTCGGGTAAGTGAATGGTTGTTTTTATAGAATATCATTAGTGAATTGCACGTAAATATACGGACTTTGCAGGTGATAGATACCTAAAAAGGGCAAATATTATGATAATTTCAAATAGCTTTGTAAAAAAAGAAACCAAATCAATAAATTTAATAAAAGAACTCACAGAATTTTTAATAATGAAGTTTAACAATTTGTTATGTAGTTACGCAAACATCTCTACAGTACTTATTATACCCCTAATACTACCTGTTACAGCTATTTCTGAAAGATTATTCAACCAGCTAAAAATAGGCAAAAATCATCTGCGAAATACAATGTGTTCGGAACAACTGAAATAATTTTTACTAATTGTCACTTAAGTTCAAGAAGAAGATAAATTAAATACCAAAAATTTAATTAACGACTTTGCCAATGCAAAAAGTAGGAAGAAAGATTTTTTTAATTTGCATATCTATAATCAATTTATCTATAAAAATATAAGAATTTCTTTTAAGGAAATAAAAGTTTTCACAACTTAAAAAATATGCATTTTTATATATTCATTTTGTTAGTTTTTCAAATAAAGCAGAAGCAGGGGGGGGGGGGTTATAATTTTGCTTAAGGAACAAAAATTTGTAGCTATGCCACTGCTGGTAACATGACATTGTATGCATGTACAAAGCACAGGACAAAAAAACAAAAAAGCAGGAATTGCATAGCTAATACAGTGGTTTTACTTATGTTTCGACAGTTTAAAAGACTTGGTTTGTGGTTTTATTAAACAAAAGATAAAAACTTTTAGTGCATCATGTGTACTAAATATAGAAATATAAGAAGGCATGATATTCCACTACAAGTAATTGCATTAATGATTACCGTTGTTCCCAAATATCACCATTATTATCACTACTAGAACTTCATGTTTGTTTAATATCAATCCACATCTAAATGATTATGATTTAAAGTGCATTTCTATGATTTCATTGTAGCTATAAAAAATGTACTTCTTTGAAGAACATGATAATGAGATCTGACTGTGCACATAAATATGTAGCCTCACCTGAGTAGGTATTCTTGATGCCACCTTAGCAAGGACATGAACATTGGATTCATTCATCAGTGATGACATATAACTTAAAGGAGATGTTGTTGGTTTTAGAAGAAATTTGTAATCCAAGCCTAATAAGGAATGAAACATATGTGAAAGATGAAAGAAATATAAAGAAGGCATGAAAGACAAAATAACTTAACTGTACACCACCAAAATTAAAAGAGAAGGATTCTCTGAATTGATGATACTATGAGCTACAAAAATTGCAGAACTAATTACACAATGCCCAATGATTAAAATCTATCACAATCAGGTAACACAAAAATAAACCATAAAAATTTGAAGTTGGCTAAAATTTTGAGTGAGAAAAATCATCTTGCTTTGTAAAAGTTTGTTTTTCAAACCTGGGCTTTACTTTTTAATTGACAACACTTTCATTTCACGCTTCATGTTTACTTGTAATCATAAAAATTCAAATGGCAATCAACCACAGGGATAGGAGAGGGTTTGGAAGCTAAAAATAGAGATTTCAGAGACTATAATTAGACAAAAGAGACTACGATTACCATAGTTTTGACTTTAAAAAAAGAACTTTTTAAAAAAAATAAAAACCCCTACCAAAGGCTGGTTAAGTCCAAAATGAAATGTTAATTTATTTGTTCTGGCAAGTAAACTGCAAAACTTTTTCAGTCATAAGTAAATTGCCCATTTCATTTTGAACATGGATGGGGTATGGCCAAATTTTCTTCATTTATCAACATTACATGGGATTCATAGATAAAAATTAAAATAGCACAAATAAACTTATCTTAAAGATCTATCAGATTATTAATAAATCACAATAGTGAAAAGTTTTCATTTCAAAGTACTAAGATTATAATTAAATGTAGCCTAATTATTAAAATTACAAAACTGCGTATTACAAAAAATTAAAATGCAACAAAAAAACTACTGTTTTTTAGGCTTTTTGTGAAAAAAGTTGGTAATCATCATGCTTTTTCTTTTTTCAACCACAGTTTGCAACTGTTGAACTTCTTTAAATTCTTTGTTCTCCAAGTCTTTCAGTGACTGAAAACCCTCTAATATACTTTGAGCAAATTTGCACAAGATCTCCTTTCTCCAAACCTTTTTTCATCTTTTTTGTGGCATCTTCTAACAAAACATTTGCTTATTCTCTAGTGGTTTCAAGGTTCTTCTTCTTCTCTTTAAGTGTATATTCGAAGTGTTGAATTCCTTTCTTAAAACTTTCTTCTTTTTTGAGTCTTTGTTCTTCTTTTTTCTTTCATTTCTCTTTTTCTACCTTCATATGCTCTTCCTTTTCTTTCTGATGCCATTGTTCCTCCAGATATGCTTAGTAATGTTTATGAGCATTTTGTTCCAATGATATAAGTTTCTTAGTACAGGTACAAAGGAAGGGTTATTTTTATATTGTCCCATTCCATCTTTCATAATAAGAATTGAATTAAGTGTTCTCACAGACATCTGTCAACAATCATCAAGAATAAACTTGGAGGATGAAAATCTCTCAATGTCAGAATTTCCATGCAAGATGCATAATGCTGATTTCACTAACTTGGGATCAATGGGATACTTGGGTAATCCATCAGATGTCTTAAGAGAAAAAAGTGATTCCAATACTTTCATGATTCTTTCATGACTTTTCGATTTCATTGGCATCTGATTCGTCACTTTCCACCTGAAGATATTTCCACTCATCTAGGAAACAATCTTCACGAATATCCAAAGGGAGTGCTTTGGCAACAGTCACAATCTGTCGACAGCTTCTTGCTGCGTTTCTTTCTGATTTGTGTAGACATTCAAGGGCTTTTTTAAGCCTTAATGAAGATGTGATGGCCTTTTTATAAGGTGTGTACAACCAGCAATATAGTGTGATTGGACATTTTTCTGAAAAATCAGTTTACTTTTTTTGGTCAAGCAAAGAAGCTTCTTTCTTTACTTCTTCAGACAATAGTAGTAGAAGACAGTTCTACCAAATTTATCTGATCAACTAAGTTCTTATTTACCCAGTCATATGGATTCCAAGGGACAGGAAAGACTCAGAAAAAGACCACATGGGATATGGGTGGATGAAATTCGAAAGTATGCGGGAGTGACGTGGAGAGGAGACTGGCAAAAGACAGACCGTTGTGGAGGAAACTTGGGGAGACCTTCGTCCAGCAGTGGATTGATAATGGTTGACAATGATGATAATGATGATGATGAGTACAAAGATTTTAAAGCAGATGAACGGCAAATGTGACTGTCTAGCTTCTGCACTACTGACAGAAGTTCTTAAAACAAAATATGAACCAGCGGATGGTCAGCCTGAAAAGTTCTAGTGAATGTCTGAAAAAGTTAAGCAAATGAAAGAGTAAAGTGAAGCTCAGTCAACATCCCAGGTTTCTTTAACAATACAACATTTTTAAAAGAGTTTCTCTGAAGATGGCCATTACTTTTTTTAGAAGGTACAGATTTCAAAAAATACTGTAAAACAGCAGGCCACTGCTTGCTCAGTCTTTTGGCAGCATCAACAAAAGTTAACCATCTAGAAGTAGTATGTTTAATGATAGTAAGTGCAGGCAGTTTGAGTTCATTCTGGATAGCTTCAAAATCTTCCCATCTTGATGGCCAGTCACTAAAATAATAATGAATGCTTATCACCAAAGAGGAAGAATCTTCACCAAAATTTTCATAAGCTTTGAGAAATGAGGGTGGTTTTAGTGAGAGATGGGTTTGCCTCCTTGGGGCACTCCTTGGTAACAAAGGTGCACAGAACAGCAACAAGGGCATCTATGAATCTTGGAGAAGTGCCAGTTAGTAGTGTGTGACATTGGAGAAAAGACCCCATTCTTGCCAATGTCACACAGAATCCTTAGGTGAATAACCAACTGGAACATTCAGCTGTGGGCTAATCCCCCACAGTGGTGTACTTGCCTAATTAAAAAGACACAAAGAATTATTATTCCGAACTCTTGTGTGGGATATGGTGGACCTACCACACTTGAGAAAGACGGTTCACCACGGAAAGATAAGGAAATAGAAAACGGAGAATGAGAAAGAGATCCCGGTTGAGTGAGTGTAAGATTGGTGTGTGGAATACTAAAGGAATAAATGGAAAGATGAATGAGGTGATTGAAGAAATGAATAAATATAACTTCGATGCGCTGTGTGTTAGTGAAACTAAAAAGAAGGAAATTGGGACAGAAGAAGTGAATGCTACAGTGAGTGTGTGGTCTGGAGTGTTGGATAATGTGAGATGACAGGCTGGTGTAGGTGTGAAGTGAAAAGATGAAGAACAACTTGATCATTATAGCTTCATATGTGAAGGAATTCTTTGGATTCGTTTGAAAGTGAAACTTCAGAGAATAGTAATTGTTGTAGTGTAGGCTGCTTGTGACTTGGAACCTTCTGATAGGAAGGAAGATTTCTGAAATGAGCTAAAAGCTGTTTTGAGCCAGTTTGGTGCTACAGAGAAAGTTATAATAGCAGGGGATTTCAATGCTAGAGTAGGTGTGCAGAATGCGATTTCTGATAATGTTTTGGGTAAGTTTAATGATCCTTGTGTTAATGATAATGGTGAAAGATTAATTGAACTCTGCATTGAGAATGGCTTGTGCATATCTAATACATTTTTCAACCACAAGTACATCCACACATATATTAGGGAAAATCATACTCTTGGTCAAAAGAGTGTGATAGATTTTTTGTTTACGATCAGCGTCTGAAACACTTTGTTGACACACGTGTGATGAGAGGTGCGGATGTTGGCTCTGATCATTACTTGGTGGTGTCACGAGTGAAACTGAATGTTGGTCAAAGGAAAAGGAACAGGCCTAGGATGGAAAGAATAAAAGTAGAAAGGCTCTTTGAAGTCCATCAGAGTTACTCTAAGTTACGTAGTGAACGACTGAAGGAGCTCAAGTCATGTGAGAGGGATGTAGAAAAGAAGTGGACTTGTTTTAAAAACTGTGTTGTCACTGATACTGAAAAGGTCTGTAGCACCAAAATAGTGAGTAGCACTAGAGGCGATGTTTGGTGGAATAGTGAGATTGAAGAGGCAGTAAAGAGGAAGAAGGAAACTTATTTGGGGATGTTGCAAGGCAGAGTTTCTGAGGATGAATATCGCTGTAAGAAGCGTGAGGCAGTGAAGCTGGTTCACCAGCGTAAGGCAAAAGATAGGAAGGAAAAGGTGGAAAGGCATGAAATGGCTTTTTGGAAAGACAGAAAAACTTTAAGTATATGAGACACAGGAGAAATAGGGGATACAAAGTTGCACATTGTGTGAAGAATAGGATTGAGGAAATGATATGGGAGCCCAATGCGTTAAGTGAAAGATGAGGTGAATACTTCTGTGAGTTATTAGACCAAGAAAGCAAAGGTGATTCTGACCCAGAAGCAGATGATTTCATCATTACAAATGGATGCACAGGAGGGATCTTGAGAGAAGAGGTGTGTAAAGCCCTAAAATCTCTTCAGAATGGTACGGCTCCAGGAGTTGATGTCACAACTGCTGAGATGTTGAAATATGGTGGCGATTCTGTAATTGACTGGTTAACTGAAATCTGCCAGTTATGCTGGGAGTTAGGAATGGTACCTTGAGACCGGAAGGGTGCTATCATTGTTCCCTTGTATAATGATCAGACTGACTGCAAGAACTATCGTGGTATTAGCTTACTGAGTATGAGAGGGAAAGTGTTTGGTAAAGTCATTATTGAAAAGGTATGAGGTCTTGCATGAGTGAAAGTGTGGGATGTTCAGAGTGGTTTTATGCCTGGTAAAGGCTTACTAACCAAATTTTTGCATTACACATAATGATTGAAAGATATCTGACAGTTGGTAAGAAAGTTTTTGCTGCCTTCATAGATTTAGAGAATGCATATGACTGAGTAAATAGGATACTTCTGTGGAAGGTGTTGAATGAATATGGTGTTACTGGGAATCTACTTAATAGTGTGAAAGCCATGTATGCTGGCAGTGGAGCTTGTGTACGAGTGAATGGTGTCATATCAAAATGGTTTTCCATTGGTGCAGGAGTCAGGCAAGGTTGTGTAATGTCACCATGGCTGTTTAATATATTTATGGATGCGTGCATGCATGATGCCAAAGAGATAATACTAGTTTATGTCATGGTGATATCCGTGTGTGCAGATGCTGTATGCTGATGACACTGTCCTGTTGGCAGAGAGCAAAAGTGAGTTGCAGAGTATGTTGTCACAGATGTACAAAGTTTGTATGAAATTCAAACTGAGTATAAATAAGGGAAAAACCAAAGTTATGGTTTTTGAGAGGGAACTGGTAGTACTGAATGTAATATAAGTCTAAATGGAACCATGATTGACCAGGTGAATGAGTTTGTATATTTGGGAAGCTTGTTTGACAGAGAGAACAGATTAGATGGCAAAATTAGTAGGCGAGTTAATTCTTCATTGAAAGTCATAGCTGCTTTAGGAGGTTTTCACAGGAATGATGGATTCTCAAAAGAGTCCCGAATGGCCGTGTATGAAAGCATAATTGTTCCTGCTCTGATGTATGGCAGTGAAACTTGGATACTACAGAAGAGACATAGGAGTCATTTATGTGCCGGAGAAATGCACTACTTACGAGGGGTTTGTGGGAAGATACGTTCAGATCATGTGAAGAATGAAGATGTGTTGCAGTTGTGTAATGTGAAGAAAAATACTATTAGCAAGATGGAGACTAATATGCTTCAGTGATTTGGCCATGTTGAAAGAATGAGTGATGAGATGCTTACTAAGAAAAAAAATCGGTCCAAGTGGCAGGAAAGAAAGGCAGAGGAAGGCCAAGGAAGTCATGGGAGGGTCAGATTCAGTAGTGCCTGAATGAGAAAAAGATAATGAGTACAAAGTATAGAAGGTCTTGTGTACGTCGTGTGATGGATGTCACTGAAACCTGTGCTGTGTGTCAAGATCGCTGTAAATGGAGAAGTTTGATACAGCAACAGTAAGCAAATAATCAGTTAAAAATTTATCTGGCAGTTTGTATTATCTGTTAAATGTTTATTTGTCAGATGGTCTTTATTTGAGAAGCTAACCTCTAAATATCAGAGAACAGCTTAATGATATGTATGTATGATGTTTGAGAAATGCATTGTGGACAAATGTGGCTTGGGCAAGTTCCAATGTCCACCAATCCTTTGGGCCTTATTATTGTCAAGAGTTCTTCATTGAACAGCCTATGCATATTTTTGTTAACGTTGGGACCATCTGAGCCCATCATTAACAGGTTATTCAGTGGTAAATTAGCACGATCAACTGCTGAAAAAATTTAAGAGTAAAGCGTTTCTGCATCAGCTTTACCAAGAAAAACTGTTTCTAAATGATGTGAAACAACTTCAGTCCTGGCCTCTGACAGATAAACGAGCAGTGTCTGCAATTCCTTTTTGTTCACAATATTAGTTGTTTCATCAAATAAAATAGTAAACACTGTCAAACCTAAATCTTCTAGCATTTGATCATGAAAATAAATGCCTAGTGCATCATTTATAAGGTACTGCATCTTTTTTGAACTGAGAGAGATGTCCAATGGAATTACTCCTGGAAACATGGCATCCAAAACTTCCTTCCAGTCACTGGAAGAATTAGCTGAGAAATTGCTGCAAATGTGTTTGAGGGTAAGATTTATTTCAGCAGTGGCTGCTTTGTCTTTTGAACTCACTAGCCCTAATTGGGCATTTTGATTAGTATTGTTGGTAAAGGAGCTACAAGACTGCTCTCCAACAATAAATGCTGCAGCTGACCCTGCACAAAGTCATCTGTTTTGGGTTCAAAACCTTAAAAGAAATTTTCTTATGTTTAAAACCACCAGCATGCTGTATGAATGAGTGAGCACTCTTGTTCCCAATATTTATCACAGCAATACATATTTTACAAAAAGCCTCAGACTCACTTTGTTTAACACACCCCAATGAAAGTTCGTAACCGTTACTGTCTTCTTGTTTCAACCAAAGTCTCGAAACTTGCACTTGCCCATAATGAAATCTTAGATTTTTTCACTAAAATGTTTAATTAAAACGAACCATTAAAACACCAAAATACTGTGCTAGTTCCTCTTGAATTTTTACACTATCAATACTAATATTATAACAATACCAATACTGTCATAGCTTGCATAAACATTTTTCACTCAAAGTGCCTGGAACAATAAAAATACATTTCATTAGACACATACAAAATTAAGACCACAGATTTCAAAAGTGCTCACCTCTCAAATTAAAAAGAGAAGCACAAATGAAACCAAAACACACCTCAGCTAACCTTCATTGGGATTACTATACAATATTGCCTAAGGTTAAACAAATTTGAGAAAATAAGAAAGATTTCAGGAACAAATTCCTTAAAAAAGAGAATTTAGGAGACTTGATTACAAAAAAAAAAAAAAGATACTTTAAGAGACAAGTTGGAAAAAAAATACTTTTAGCTAAAAAGGAGACACTCCTATCCCTGCAAACATGGCTAGTCATCAAATGTGATGAATAATTTTGTAGTGGTTATATCACCAGCCTCTTTTCATTTAGCACCCGTCAAGAATTTTTTTCTGTTATATGCAAAAGATGAAATAACAGGGGTTTACCAGTTAAGGAATATTGAAAACCTCAAAATTCTGATACAATAATGAATTAATTTAACACTTCTCCAACAACTGCAAGCATAATTAACCACATGGAAGAATTCACTAATAAATGTATCACTGGATTTGGACACCTTGTGTACAAGACAGCAACTGTTCTGATTAAAACTAAGTATTTCACAAAAATATCACTACTGCAGAAGCCAAATTAAGAAATCATTTTTTCTCTCTTTGGCACAAACTATGCCATAGTCTGAAATCCAGTCAATTCTTAATTATTACAGAGATGGTACAATCTCATGTATTAACCATCACCATCATCTCACACATGTATATTAAATGGGTTCAGACATACTTTCAAGCACAGACCACTTAAAATATATATATATAGTTAGCAACAAACTGTCTCTACCTCTTCCTGTTTATTACCCCCCCCCTCCTCTTTTTTTTTTTTTTCCTATTTTGCCCAATGCAATCTTTCTTGATTACTAATGATTTGATTTAACACCTTTAACCTTGCTCTAGGTCTACCTCTTGATATGCGACCTGATGCCATGAAATGTAACATCTGTCAGGATAATTTTTCATCTCCATGAAGAAAATTTCAATATATTCTCATTATAATATTTTTTCATTAACATATCTAGCTGAGGTCTATTTGTGTGATATTTTCATGCACCTACCAGAAATGAATCAATCCATTTTCTCTCTCCTCTCACCACTCTCATGTACCAAACTTTTAATCTCCCAAAGTGTTCTTAACCTCATACCCAACTCTCATAGCTAGAAAAGAAGGCAGGCTGAAAATATTGATTGTACACAGCTGGTTTAGTTCTCAGGTCAACCACTTTCTCAAAACTATTTATTGATAAGTGTATTTTCCTGCTCTGCTGACTCTACTGTCTAATCCCTTATTGCCCTTTCTAACCTCTTCAATGATAAAATCTAAATAATTATATTGTACTATGCTGCCTATACTTTGAAGCTGCTGCCTATACTTCATACCTTTTATAGTTATCAAACCAAAGACTCACTTTCCAACATTCATCTTATCCAAAACTTTTCACACATCTTGCTTAATACAGGGTTCAAAAGCAGCTTACTTAACAGAAAAAATGAAAAGAACTTTCACACATCCTGCTAAATACAGAGTTAACACAACTTACTAAAAAAAACAACAACAACCTTTCATTCACACATCTTGCTTAATACAAAGTTTATACAGTTTACTTACAAAAAAAAAAAAAAAAAAAAAAAACTTTTCACACGTCTTACTTAATAGAGGGGGATTATACAGCTCACTTACAAATAAAAAAAGCTTTTCACACATCCTGCTTAGTACAAGGTTTATACAGCTTACTTACGAAAAACTTTTTCACACATCCTACTTAATACAGGAAATCATACAGCTCACTTATGAAAAACAATTCACACATTTTGGTTAATACAGCTCACTTACCAGAAAAACCTTCTACACATCCTGCTTAATACAGTTCACTTTAAAAAAACCCTTTAAACATGTCCTACTTAATACAAGGGGTTTATACAGCTCCCTTACGATAAAAACTTTTCACACATCCTGCTTAATACAAGATTTATACAATAAAAAAAATCCCACATTCTGCTTAATACAAGGTTCATACAGCTCACTTACAAAAAAAGAAAAACATTCGCACATCCTGCTTATATAGGAGATTTATACAGCTTGCTTACAAAAATAAAAAATCAGATCAATTTTCCAGGACTTTTCAAACACCTCCAATTCTATACCAGGACTTTAATATAAAATTTTAGGCTCTAAGAATTTCATAACAAACTGAATACAAAATGCAAGTGCAATTCTATGTACTGTTCATTGCCTGATATATTCAAAATGCTTTTAAAGATTGGCAATGTGGGAAAGATCAAAATTGCACAGATAGCACAGTTGCTTAAATATTTAGTACTTGCAAACTTTTTCATAATATAAAAGTTTCTTTAACATAAATATTTTGGATCACAGAAGCCAAAAAATAGCTTACATTACCTTGCTATCAACATTAATAATGATAACAGAACTGAGATAAAAAAAAAAAAATCTTAACTCAACACAGTGACTGCCCCCCCCCCCCCACACACACACATAGAACTGGACACATCTTAAATAGTGTGAAGCCATAGATCAAGAGCAAGTGAACTGATTTTAGAAATCAGTCATCAGTGTCAAAGAAGCAGTATGGGTATTGGCAGAAAACTTTTCAGGTGAATTGAAAGAGGTGGAGAAAAGAGTTTACTGAAATAAAAATCTTTCTTTACATTCTTTTCTTCCATCTTTTTTTTTTTTCTTTTTCTCACCCCTCCCTCTCTCTCTCTTTTTAAAGTAGTTCTCTGTACCAAAAACATGCCAAAACATCAAACTGATACAAAATGTGAGGTGACAACGATAAGGATTTTAAGTGATCTATGTCAGTGACATACCTGAACATTATATTCTTACGCAGATGTGAGATGATGAAGATAAGCTGATAAATGAACTTCATTGTGCTGTGCAATGAAGTTCATTAATGACACCAGTGTCCATTAATGAACTTCATTTTGCTATGTGGTGATTAACAATTGTGTGCTGTTCTAAATATTCAAGTAAGTTGATAACTAACTACCTTAAGCTTTCAAAACAAAGCTTCCAAATTTGTGGACTAGAAATCATTTTTGTTCACATCACTGTATTTATGCACGTTTTGTAATGCAGTAATAATCCATATAAATAATTATGATGGTTTCAGTAATAATCCACAAAATTAATTATGTATTATTGATAAGATAATAATAATAATAATAATAATAATAATAATAATAATAATAATAATAATAATAATAATAATTCTTATTCTAATAAACTCTTAGGTTGGTTCAGTTTGGACTTTTGTCACACAAAAAATATGAGACCCAAACCTAGACTAAGGTCACCGGATTCAGAATTCTGAGGAACTCTGGGGAGAATGAGTATGCTTTCAGTGGTGCTGGCCTTTTCTAATGTTCCCCTGAATCAGTATTCCATAAACAATAGTGACAAACTTGAAACTTCAGTGAAATACATCTGTTTCATCCTTCTTTGTAAGTCACTCTTACAAATTTGCATTTGGCTGAGCCAAGAGTAAATTTTTGCGGCGCTGTTCGTGCAAGAAATGAAGATCACAGTGGGCATTCATAAATTTCAGGAGAAGGATGAGGAGATGTAAAATGAATTACTTTACACACCACCCCACTACTTTCACCATGCTTGACACACATGATGTACATACAGTACATATCTATGAACAAAAGTACAATGAAGTGATTTCTTTGGGACATTTGTGTCACCAGGGAAACCAAAGACTAATCCATACAGATGTATTCTGTAACCAGGTAACAGGCAGATCTAGAACAAGGCAGATTGAAGATGTGAAATCAACATTAATGATTGAGGAAGCAAGATGACATCCATAAAAAGAAATGGCAAATATCTGTTGCAAACTTCACCATTATTACCATATTTTTCAAGTAGATATGCCCCAAAGCATGCCTGAAAACCATATTATATAGAAACATGAGATACTGATGATAACACATACCTGGATGGACAGATAGACAAACACACACTCACACAAAGATTTTAATTTGCAAAACAACTTACTTGGAATAGCTTTACGGAATTTTCCAATCAACTTTACATGAGAAGAAGGGATAATGCCATATGCATCTGGCTTGTCTCCGCATTGTTCTAATAATGAATAATATAGCAATAGAATGGAGTGATTTTTCCCATCGATGTTTGGATAAACATAGGACACCAACCTGTCCCGAAATTTTTCAGCGTCACTAAGTAGAATGCTTAAAAGTTTAATTTTTTCCAATCTGCTTTCAATTTCAGTAGCTGACAAACTAGATAAAAAAGAGAGAGGGAAAAAGAAAAAGAAAAAATATAGCCAAAGATTACAGTGATGCCCAAATTAAATTGAACATAATAAGCTACAGAAGAAGGCTATATATATTTTTAGCAAAAGAGAATAGTGCAAAGAATCTGTCAGTGAACACAAGTTTTTTCTGTATGTCCACACATGCATATATATTGGGTTGTCGGAAAAGTCATGACGTATTTTAGCCATGTTTTGCAAAGGTCATTTATTGATAGAAAGAACAAAGATCAATCAATGATATAATGCCCCTTTTGTTTGATAACCTTTTGCCATCTTTCACTGAGCTGCAGAATGCCTCGTTTATAGAAGGACCTGTCTTTTGTGGCGAAAAACTGTACAAGGTGCTGATTTATAGCCTCATCTGAATTGAACATTATACCACGCAAGGACTGTTGAAGAGAGCGAAACAAGTGGAAGTCTGACGGCGCAAGGTCAGGCGAGTATGCTGGGTGGTGCAACACATTCCACCCAAGCTCCAATAATTTTTGGCGGGTGATCAAACTTGTGTGTGGTCTCGCGTTGTCGTGATGGAACACAACACCTTTACGATGAACGAGCT
This sequence comes from Macrothele yani, assembly GCA_039090855.1. Lineage (NCBI taxonomy): Eukaryota > Metazoa > Arthropoda > Arachnida > Araneae > Macrothelidae > Macrothele > Macrothele yani. The sequence continues at coordinate 2,727,089 of CM077024.1, forward strand.
CTGGACGTTTCTGGATGATGGATTCGTTCAAACTGTCCAATTGCCGACAGTACACATTCAAATTGATTGTTTGGTTCTGTGGTAGGAGCTCGAAAAACACGACAACTTTAAAATCCTACCACACTGAAACCAGAACCTTCCACTGATGAATGTCTGCTTTGGATGTCATTTGAGGCGAAGCAGCACGTCGGGACCAAGACCGTTTGCACAGCACATTGTTATACACAATCCACTTTTCGTCACCAGTTATCAGTCGCTTCAAAAAAGGATCATTTCCCACACGTTTAATGAGCATATCGCAGATGTTTATACGCGCCGTCAATTGAGCTTCTTTGATTTCACGAGGAACCCACACATCAAGTTTGCTTACGTATCCCAGCTTCTTCAGGTGGCTGTGAACGCTTGAATGATGGATGTGCAATGTGTCTGCAATCTCTTGTGTCGTGTAACGTGGGTTTGACTCGATCAATGCCTTGATTTGGTCGTCATCAACCTCAGTGGGCCTCTTGGACCGAGGAGCATCGTTGAGGTCAAAATCACCAGCACAGAATTTTGCGAACCACCGCTGGCACTGACGTTCTTGTAGAGCATTATCATCGCACACTTTACGCAACTTTTCCCAAGCTTGACAAACGTTCTTCCTTTTACGGAAGTAAAACAGTAAAATCTGGAAAAAATGCACAGTTTGGTCTTCCATCTTCAACTTGATGTCAAATCTCCGCAAATCAACCAAATCGCTCACTATTCCTTTTAGACTGCAGCCAGAATTGGCACCTATCGAATGCCATAGCGACAACAGAGCTGCGCATGACTCTAGTACTTCCAAAACCGCCCAACCGCCATCGGGTGCCAAAATACGTCATGACTTTTCCGACAACCTAATATATGAATTTAACTTGTACATCAAGACATAATAGTGAATACTCTTTGCTAACATAAAAAACACACACAACAGAAACCAACAGTAAACATAAATGCTGAAAAAACTGTTTTCTCTAAATATAATATGAAACCCAGGGACATTTCAAATCACCCAAACTGCAATAAGATTACACTCATAAGTTTCACTCTATTGTTCTGCTTTTCTGTAAATGTCTTAAATAATCTCATAAAATGTTTGCAGTAATGTGCAAAAATATCAGAACCATGAACTGTGTATCAGATACAGAAACAATTCAGCTTTCTGCTGAATTGTTCCTGTAATTTTCACAAAGATTGTAATCCTGATGGGAATTAGTAATACAGCCATGATTTGTATCTTTGTATATCACATAGTGACAAACTAAAAATTTTAACTGAAATTGGGCAGCACTTTTTAATTCTTGTTGCATTGGGAAGCTTGAAATACGCAAATGATGATCATCCATTTCGTTTTTTGTTTTTTGTTTTTTACGATGCACAACTTTGCTGCTAGAGGGCATAAATGCAGATGATATTGACTTCAAAATACATTTTATTCCATATATTTGCTTTTAAACATCCAATTGAAAAATTCTTTTACCTTTCAATTTCATTTCTGTCGAAGAACGATCTAGGTAGTCACTTTTTTCAAGTTACATAAAGATTTTCAGCTAGGGGGCATAAAAGTAAATTGTGGTTTCTTCGATATCTCTACTTCTACAACTCCGATTTGAAAAAAAAAATTCTTCAGCGAATACAGCTCCTGATGGGAAATCTTTTGCATATTATTCTAATTTTTGATAACGAATGGTTTGGCCAGTGTTTATTGTTGCTTCTGATGTATTTGCCACAAAATCTGAGCTTCTAAAATCTTGATTGAAAAAATTCGCTCGCGGACTGGTGCCACTCATAATCAATAAACCTTTTCGGAATATTTTCTTCTTAAAATATTGCATGGTTTCTCTGTCAGGGGGCATAGATGTATATCTTATTTTTGTCAATATCTTTTCCTCTAAAGGTCCGATTTGAAAAATCCCTTCTTTATAGAATAGAGTTTTTGGTGCAACATGTTTTCATATAATTAAAAAATGTTCAAGTAATTCATAGACTTTCCGCTAGGGGCATAAGGGTAAATTACTCCCCCCCCCGATATCTCTGGTTTTAAAACTGATTTGAAAAATTCTTTCTGCACCGGATACAGCTCCTGATGGGAATCCTTTTACATATACTTCTAATTTTTGTTAAAAAATGGTTTGGCCACCAAGGTGCGTAAATCTTAATTTCCGCTTCTGAAAGGGAAAGTACATGCATATCTTATTTTTGTCAATATCTCTACTTCTAAGAGCCCGATTTAAAAAATTCCTTCTTTGTTGGATAGCGTTTTCAGTGCAAAATGTTTTTCATACAATTTCAAAATTTTCAAGTAACTCATAGACTTTCCACTAGAGGGCATTAAGGTAAATTGTGTTTTTCCTGATATTTCTGCTTCCCAAACTTTGATTTGAAAAATTCTTCCTGTATCGCATACTGCTCCTGATGGGAAATGTTTTTCATATAATTTCTAATATTTGGTAAAGAATGGTTTGGCCACCATGGGGCATAAGCGTTAATTTCTGCTTCTGATTTATTTGCAGCAAAATCTGAGCTCCTGAAAACTCGACTGAAAAAATTCCTTCCTAGGCCGATACTACTCATATCAAAAATTCTTTTGAAAACACTTTCTTCTTAAAAGAACACATTTTTTCCCGCAGGGGGCGTAAATGCATATCTTATATTTGTCGATATTTCTGTTTCTAAGAGCCTGATTTAAAAAAATTCTTTTCTTCTTGTTGGAGAGCATTTCTGCTGCGAAATGTTTCTCATATAATTTAAAATTTTTCTTAACGCACAAGTCTGCAACGAGAGGGCATAAGTTTACGTTTCCATTTACAGCAATATCTGCGGGATTAAAAACATGATTGAAAAACTTATTTCTTCAGTCAGGTACTACTGCTTTCCATACCAGTTCCATTGATTCTGAATAGCTTTGATAAATTTAATTCACATCAAAACGGATTCAAAAGATGTGCTCATTACACATGAAAATCGGTATCATTTTTCTTGTTTTTTAATTTTGATGAAAAAATCAAAATATAAAGAGAGCTTTAAAAAACCTAAGAAATCAATGAAATGACAGTAAAGTGCTCCAACTTATACTACTAATAAGAATTACCTTCCCTCAGAGAACAAATGCTCTAAATGAGCCATGAACACATCCCACAATGGAAGCTTGTAATGGTGAGCCAATGAAACTGCAGTATCAAACACACTGTCATCCAATGTCCTAAAAAGAGATAGAAAGAAAAAATGCTTACAATGGAAAACCTAAACCAAAAGTACATCACAGAATAATGAAAAAACAGACTGATTATGAACCACTAGTGAATAATGAGAAAATCTTTCCTTCTAAAGTTATCACATTTGTAAGAGGCAATTTTAAGGATACATTCACTGGAACACAGTGCATTGCAATGCAATCTAGTTAATTAGTCATCAATAGGCTCTTCTAATGACCAATATCTAGCAGCTACATCAAGATGATTAAAAAATTCAAAATACATGTAACACAGATGGAAAAAGTCATTAGCAGATCACAACTCTATTACATGCTGCTGAACGAACATATCAGCAGCAAAAATGAAATGATTAAACATAATGAAAATTAAACAATAACCGAAATAAAAAACTTTCAAGTGTGTAAATTACACCTTGCTAAGGTAAAGTACATGTAACCCCAAACCCATTCTTATAAAATATGACAGTCACATCACAAATTCCGGAACTGCTTTCTCACTTAATCATATTTTCTCCTGCAGAAAAAAGGACTGCATCAAAGTATACACCAAATTTTAATGTTACATTTTATTTAGCACATGGTTGAACATACTGTTTCAGAAGTGAGGACAAAAGAATTAGTAATACCCATTCTTTTGTGGACAAAAGAATAAGTATTCTGTGATAATTTCCTCTTTGTTGGCTCTGCTGATCTTCATCAAAGAACTTCAACTTCCTCTGAGTTACACCTTACCTTTAAGCATTTTAGTTATGTTCAAGCCACTGAAGGCTTCCTTGTACATTTTCCCATTCATGAGAATCACTGACTAAAGATACACACATAAGGTTAAAAAGTAAGGGGTTTTCAAGTACTGAATAAAAATATTTTGTGTTATCACAGTCATTTAATATCAACACAGCAAATGATTTGAAGGCTTAAATTGATCAAATTATATATGAAATAATCATCCTAGTGACCACAACAGTGGCTTTGGCAACTAAAGGAACAACCTTTAGAGTTTTATATTGCTTTTCTATTTTCTTAGGCTATGTGACTTCCAAACAAGCCTTTATGCAACTTAAAACACTGTTTTGCTGCTGAAGAAAAACATTTTTTTTCAAAATGAGATACTGATCTATTTCTTGAGTGGACGGCATTTAGATAATGCCATATGTAAATGTCTGCTCCAGGAATTTACATTTTTAAAATACTGTTATTTTTTCCAGATTCCAAATAAACTGCATTCAGATAATGTCATACATAACTCCTAATAATTTTTTTTAGTAAACATCTTGCCACTCGTTCTTCCAACATGGCCAAACCACGTCAGAATATTTGTCTCCACTTTACTAACAATGTTTTGCTTCACATTACACATCTCTGTCTAAAACATTTTGAAAAATGAAAATGATTAAAAAAATTCTTCTTCACATTTTTATAATTAAACTGGAAAATGGGTTTGGGACTGCTGTTTATGGGAAACTATCTTATATTACAGCCCAATGTTTTAAACCATCCATGGAGTTACAAAAATAACAAAATTCCAGACTTACATCCTCAGAGCAATCTCCCAAATGTATTCAAAATTTGCCCGGAAAGAAAAATATACGAGGGTTGTACCAAAAGTAATGCAAAAGTGGGCATAACTTTTTTATTAAATGACAGAGATCATTCAAATTGCACATGCTGGTAGAGTAACTCTTCCTCTATAGTAACCCTTCTTCTTCATTGAAGGTAAATAATGGATTCCAAGCAGAAGCAACATGATGTCATCGAGTTCTTGACGAAGGAAGGCAGTCTGTCCGACATCCACAGAAGGCTACAGAATGTTTACGGAGATGACACCATTGACAAGAGCAATGTGTACAGATGGATGAAGTTTAAAGATGCGTAAACCAGCATTGAAGATAAACCACGCAGTGGGAGACCATCATTTGCGACCACTATCATGAATCATCAGCAAGTGGATGAATTGATAGGTGCGGAGAAACAAGTCACAATTTGTGAGCTGATTGCACAACTGGACAGTGGTCACAATGCCACACAGAAGATGGTGGAAGACTTAGAGTATTGGAAAGTGTGTGCAAAGTGGGTACCTCGGCAGTTGACACCTGATTTGAAGGAGAGAAGGGTGGAAGTCTACTCTGATCTTCAATGCAGAACTGCTATTAAAAGCAGCGACAGTACTGTTCGTCACATACAATGATATGAAAATACAAAACAAACATTATTGGTATTTTTTTTTTTTTTTTTTTTTTTTACTTATAATAATTTCGGCATTTTTCAGTCACTGTGGCAAAGCTTCTGCTCGATAGAATGGACATTTGCTTATTCACATGAGATTCAAGTTTTGTCTGGAAGATTCACGGATTAAAAAACACTATTTCAAGTTAAAATTCTATACCTTTCTATAGGTGTTTGCAAGGAATGATTATTACAAACATGAAAGTTAAAAAACCCAAATGAATAAAAAGACACAAAGGAATAAAAGATGGACCCAAACTTTTCACCACCGCAACACACTTCCAAACATGTTTCGGCAAGAATTTTGCCTTCCTCAGTGGAAACATTAACGTGTACGTGAGCACCAAGTCCTCGTTGACGATCCTCGAAAGACTGATGTAATGTCTTGTATCGCTCTGCCTTCAGCCTTCGTCGTCGCAGACCATGGACAACTGCGTATCACTGCGCAAGCTGTTAGTGGCGCCATCTCTGGCATTGTGTTCCTCTTGGTCTATTTTTGCCATTCTGCACCTGGGATCTTTGAACCTGTGTTTATTAGCCTTTTGAACTCGGTCGTTTTCCTGTTCGATCAGATATTGCCAGGCATGAGGTAATTCAATTGGTGAATTAGTGTTGCAGCATCTATTTCCAAATTTCCCAATGACCACTGCTTCCAATGTTATGATCTGTCTATGAGTCTTGTGTGATGTCAAATGACTAATATTCTCCCAGTCGGGTGTCGATTGATTTTCTATGCAGTGTTGTATCAGAGCCGTTCTTGGTCTTTTCTTTTGCCAATCTTGTATATGTTCTTTCAATCTTGTAATCATTCGTCTTTTTGTACTTCCGATATAAATGGAATCTTGTTTATTATTGTCTGTCTTGGTTGGAATGGCATATACTCCAGCTCGATCTAGGATGGATTTTTTGTTATTATCAGAAGTTAGTAATGAGCCATTATCAATGATGGTTTCTGCCAGATTTATTTCATTCGAAACACATTCTTTCTTTAATATGTTACTCAATGGTGGTAAGTATGGAAAGGAGATGTAAGATTTATATATATTCTTTTGTTTCACCTGGTTTTGATTATTCTTAAGATTGTTGTATATTGAATTAATCAAACGTTTATTGTATCCAAAATGTTCAGCTATATTTTCAATCCATTGTTATCTCTGTAAGTTCGAACTCTGTCGTAGAGGAATGCGTTATAGCTCTGTTAATGTAATATTGGAATGCAGCGGTCTTATATCTCCATGGGTGTGTGGAATCCGATGGTATTAATGCAGGCACGAAACATGGTTTTCGATAAACAGCGTAATCTATGGAATCATACCTTCTGAATAAATTAAGGTCTAAATAATGAAGATTTTTGTTAACCTCTTCTTCAAGCGTTGTCTTTATGATTGGGTAAGTATTGTTGAAGGTTTGTATGAACATATCTAGTTTGTCCTTAGTATGTTGCCAAAAAATCAAGATATCACCAACATAGCGTAGATATAAAATCGGCAAATCAAGGCTTGAGTTCTGGAATAACATTTGTTCAATATTCTGTATGACAACCTCTGCTAGAAGACAGGAGAGTGATGATCCCATGGGTGCTCCAAATACTTGTTTGTATATAATACCATCATTTGAGAAATAATTGGTGTTGGTTATAAATCGTAATGCATGTATAATACTTGTTCGTTGTTTTTCATCAGTGTTTTCATTTATAAGTTTTGTATTAATTAGTTCAATTGCTTCTGTGACAGGAGTGTTCGGATATAATGATATTATGTCCATACTACACATTGTGAAATTATATTCCTGCAAAGATTGAATTTTACTGATTAGTTCTTTAGAATTTGAAATATTAAATTCATGGTTGCTATAAAGCGACTTTGGATAGTTATATATTGCTTTCTCAAGATTGATCGTGGGAGCATTTCGTTTGTTCACAATAAGGCGTATCGGATGATTGTCTTTATGCGTCTTTACTTTACCAAAAACAGCCGGTGTACATGCTCCAATTGGTAGGTAAGCCTTTTGTTTTATTATCGGTGGGAGGTCACTATGATTCCTTAGATTTGCAACATGCCAAATTATATTGTCAATGGGATTCTTGTCAATTTTCTCTACCTTCAATTCTGTAATGGCCTTATTCGTTTTCAACTGACAGTCATTGTTGTTCATAATCACAATCTGCTTGCTCTTGTCAGCCATTATGCATTTGACATCGTAGTCATTCCTCAATGCCAACAAAGCTTCACGTTCATATTTAATTGGTGTATTATTTGTCTGACAGTACATTTTACTATATGTTCTAACCATTTTATATCAAACTGGGTTCCTTTTGTTAACTGGTAATTCTCGTATTATTTCTTCTATTTGTGGTATAAGATCTTCAGGCCTAGGTTTAGGTCGTTCCTATGCATACTGAATTCTTTTCTCTAATGCTTTAACCTGTAAGCCTAAAAGTTCGATCTTAGACATATTAATAAACTTGTTCATGTTGTTAGGCTTATTATAATTTTTATTATCTGTCCTGTGATGCTTTTCGTCCAAGAGGTCTTCGAACTTTTGTGTATGTTTATTACGTAGTTTCAATCTCATACGGTCTAACGTAGCGTATAATTTGATGAATTCCGTATTTTGGACAATTTCTTGTGGAACAAGATTCATATATTTGTTGTACAACTTATAGTTCACAATACTGAGTTTGTTCAAAGTTTTTCTTTTATCACGAATGACTGTTCTTAGCCTTTTAATTTCACAAGTATTTAAAATATTCTTGTCTTTGCAATTTAGTATTTTAGTTTTAATCCTTAGGAATCGCGGAATGAAGTTGTTACTTTTGCATAACGTCAGAAACTGCAAATGTTCAACTTCTTTAGCTAGTTTAATGCGATTTTTCTTGTAAGTCTTGAAAACAGTAATTTCCGGCTCCGACGAAGTTTCAGCAGGCGATAACATGTTTATCTATGACAGAGGCACACACCCACAAATAGACCAAGAGGAACACAATGCCAGAGATGCCGCCACTAACAGCTTGTGCAGTGATACGCAGTTGTCCATGGTCTGCGACAACGAAGGCTGAAGGCAGAGCGATACAAGACATTACATCAGTCTTTCGAGGATCGTCAACGAGGACTTGGTGCCCACGTACACGTTAATGTTTCCACTGAGGAAGGCAAAATTCTTGCCGAAACATGTTTGGAAGTGTGTTGCGGTGGTGAAAAGTTTGGGTCCATCTTTTATTCCTTTGTGTCCTTTTATTCATTTGGGTTTTTTAACTTTCATGTTTGTAATCATCATTCCTTGCAAACACCTATACAAAGGTATAGAATATTAACTCGAAATAGTGTTTTTTAATCCGTGAATCTTCCAGACAAAACTTGAATCTCATGTGAATAAGCAAATGTCCGTTCTATCGAGCAGAAACTTTGCCGAAATTATTATAAGTAAAAAAAAAATTTTTTTTTTTACCATTAATGTTCGTTTTGTATTTTCATATCATTATATGGACCTAACTACTCCCCCTGCATACTTAAACAAAATATACGTGACGAACAGTATTGTCGCTGCTTTTAACAGCAGTTCTACATTGAGGCCTTTGCCACGTAATATCACACCATATGCCTCTTTTTGTATATGGGAATATAAGACTACTCTGATCTGCTGGAAGACTTTGAAGCCAAGCCAATAAAGACATGTATTTTTTTCAATCTGGTGACGAAAAAAAAAAAAAACCCTGGGCATATCTTTATGATCTGGAAATGGAGAATCAATCTATGGAATGGCATCACACCTCTTCACCAAGGCCTAAAAAGTTCAAGAGCCAGCAATCAGCACAGAAAGTCAGGGTGACTGTTTTTCTGGATGACAGGGGTGTTATTCTTCGATTTTCTGGAATGTGGCCATATGTGACCAGCGAGCGGTACAGAGACACTCAAGAAACTTAGAGAAGCCATGAGGAGGAAGAGACTGAACAAAAATCTGAAAAGACTCCACATTCACCATGACAATGCGAGACCACACACATCTTTGGCAACAAATCAGGCGATCAGCAAATTAGCCTGGTTGATGGTCCCCCATCCACCGTACAGCCCAGATCTGGTGCCCTCCGACTTCCACCTGTTCAGTCCAATTAAAGACAGTCTCCGGGGACAACAATTTGATGACACGACCGAGGTGAAAGTGGCTTTGAAGAAGTGGGTACAACAGTCCACACCTGAATATTTTCAAAGAGGATTCGAGAGTTGGGTTCAACAATGGCGCAAATGCACTGCTTATGATGGAGACTATCGACTATCATTGAGTAGTACCTTTGTGTAGAGGAAAAGTTACTCTACCAACATGTGCAATTTGAATGACCTCTGACATTTAATAAAAAAATTATGCTCACTTTTGCATTATTTTCGGTACAACCCACATATAATATATATATATATCTTTTTTACTGCAAAAGTTTAATAAAAGAATGTATGTGTGGGAACTGTTTTGCTCAGGATTTGAAAACATTAAACTGAATTTTTCCATACCCTACAGCCCTCAATCTATTATTATGATAATAGAGGAATTTGCATGATAATTTGATGTGCAGTAACTGATACCTTGAGAAACTTTGAAAGATTAAGCTTTCCAACAATGCATTAGTATGATTACATGAAATTGCTTCACTTTTTAATCATACCTCGCTTACCCCCTGTCAAGAAAAGTTTCAAAACATAATTTCAAATTTATCAAACAATTGATAAAATTTTGAGAGTTTGTAAAACACAGGACTATGTGCTCATAGAACTTTATGAACTGTACATTAGTGGGACTTTCTGAATGGTTTTATGATTTTACAACAGTGGGTCTTGATCTGGTACTGATTCATCTCTTGTTTCTTAAACTTCATGAAAAAGATTGAAATTACCTAATCATCAACAAATAGCATACTTTCATGAACATGATATGAGTGCACACATTCTCAGACATTTTTCACTGGACTACAGAAACAAAAATAAAGTTTTGGAATAACTTTTTTACGGGTCTTATAGAGGTTATTTTTCATGAAAGTTGGTTGTCAAATTTTCGAACTAAAGCCTAGTTCGTCATCAGGACTGCATCACTGGAGTAGTTGCTGCCACTCAATTGGAAGAGTCCATCCGCAATTATCGTTAATTGTGGTACTTCTTTTCTTGCTATTTTGATCCCTTCTTCTAGTTTCCTCTTTACTAAGTTTGACTGGTGGGCGATTATTTTCACTGAGTCCCAATTTATGGAGTGTCCACTTGCTTGTATATGTCTGTCTAGCCCTGTTTTGTTCCCAATGTTCCTAATAGCTGCTTGGAAGAACCAAGCTTGGAAGAACCAAGCAGCTATTAGGAACATTGGGAACAAAACAGGGCTAGACAGACATATACAAGCAAGTGGACACTCCATAAATTGGGACTCAGTGAAAATAATCGCCCACCAGTCAAACTTACTAAAGAGGAAACTAGAAGAAGGGATCGAAATAGCAAGAAAAAGAAGTACCACAATTAACGATAATTGCGGATGGACTCTTCCAATTGAGTGGCAGCAACTACTCCAGTGACATAGTCCTGATGACGAACTAGGCTTTAGTTCAAAAATTTGACAACCAACTTTGATGAAAAATAACCTCTATAAGACCCGTAAAAAAGTTATTCCACAACCACTATGAATAGAGGTGCCATAAATGCATTTACAACTAAAAATAAAGTTTCAAAATAACATTTTATGCGATTTTTTTTATGGGAATCAACAATGACAGTACTGCAATGCTGGAATACCAGGTAAAGTTAACACATCAGAAAATAAAAGTCTGTTTATAGAAAAACCTATTTACAGCAACACATATTCCTCAGAGAAGAAAAGTAAATAAATCTTCTCACTGTTCCATAATAGTTCATTCTGGCTACAAAGTTCACAACTCTTTTGTCAAATGGTTATGGTTAAGCCCAGTTAACCATAATTAAGCAGACATGTGAATTTTAGTGATATAAAGCTGAAGAGGAAGAAGAAAGCCACAACTCTTTTGTCAAATGGTTATAGTTAAGCCCAGTTAACCATAATTAAGCAGACATGTGAATTTTAGTGATATAAGGCTGAAGAGGAAGAAGAAAGCAAGTTGGCTTTAAAAGTTAGCAAATCAAAATCAGTACACTACAGTTGAAAACACATGGAAACTTTCAAAACTACTCTTATAATTGTTCGATGCAAAACATGAATATAAATTTCAATAGAAGCAACAGAAAATTTATTTTTCATGACTGATGTTACTGTGCAAGAATGGGTGAATGCATGAGCTGATGCTAGCCAGTTTTTGTTAGATCATGTTATGAATGAAAGGAATGAAAGTTCATACAAAATCTGTTCAAATGCAACAACCTACCCCAGCATGAAAATTTCATTTTTCTTTATTGTCACAAAACAGTGAACAAATACCTAGTTTCATTTCAAACGCGGAAAAGCAATTCAAAAAACACATGAAATACTTAAAATCGTTCATAGAAATGATGCTTTACTTCATTTGCTCATGTACCTTTGAATGCTTCAAAATATTCACAGACAGACATGAGGATCTTGAAGATGACCAAAGGAATATGTAGTATTTAACAGTTTGACATCCAAAAATATTCACAAAGGTTCATAAACTGGTGGCTAAAGATCACCAGATGACATTAAAAATGATGGAAATCAGTCAATTACCTCATTCCCTTGACCTTACATCTGTTGACTTTTTATCTCCCATAACATTAAAACTAACTTCAAAGGAAGGTTTCAGGACACTGATGATATGAAAAGGAATATAATGGAACTACCAAGTGATTTGTTTGGATCCCCATTTTCGGATACCTTAAAAACCACGTTTAGTCAATGGATTAAAGAAAAAAAAAAAAAAAAAAAAAAAAAAAACCCGACTGCACTCAAATCATTTTTCATGAATCAAGTTCTGAAACTTTGTTGTCATACTTAAAACAGAAAACAACAACAAAGAAAAAAAAGTAGTAACATTACATTGCTATGCCCAAAATTGTTTCTTGTTTATAGACGTCGTCTTTTGTGAATCTCGCAGCATCAACTCCACCGCCAATATTATGCAAAATCTCAGCTTGAATGAAGTCATATAACATATTGTTATACTTGTTAAGATGACGTAATGCAGTCTCTACTTCTTTTGATCGCATGCGAGGGTTTGCTTCATCTGACTTTACAATATCAAGAACCTGTTAAAAATAAATCAAATAAACATAAATGTAAGAACATCATAACTGCCAACGGATACATTTCATATAAGAAATTTTAAAGTTGGGAGTATAGTACATTTCATACTATGCGATCTGACTGTCTTACATTCAAATGGTTTATAGCAATTACATACAGTAATATGCATTCATGAGGTGGTTTTACATGCACTGTGATTTAGGCAGAAGCTGCCTTTTTTGCCCAATTTATGACTTTTCACAGTTGCATTACAGACGTATTGAAAACACAAGAGAACACAAAAGAAGAATAAGTATGTAAGATGCATATGTGTGTCGCATAATTCAAAGAAACAAAAAAAAAAACTGTTACGTACAAACTTTGAATAAACAAAATTTACAGTATTTTAATTTGAAATGAACTTTGAATTTTTTTCACTCTGGATAACAAAATAAGCATATTTTATTTGATAATAGAACTTGATACTGAGTTTAACATTTTCAATCCCCCCCTCCAGAAAAAAAAGACATGATAAATTGCATGTTTGTATAACAAGGAGAGAGGGTGCATGTATGTACACCATATCTCAAATGACATTGCATAATGTCATTTGAGAAAGCAACGGGACTAAGACTTCAAAGCTACAACTCACAACAGGTATTATTTGAACCAAATTATGATCTAACCAAGGCTATGTGTAATAGTAGATAATTTTCTGCAGAACAGAAGTTGGAAATAAATGGGCTGGCATAAAAAAAAAAAAAAAAAAAAACTGGACTGAAAGAAAAAAATGCTATGATTTTCAAAAGATTCCCATGAAAGGAATTTAATGACTGACAATCACATCTCTTACATTGTAGTGTTGGAAATGGTGATACAAATCATATAAGTTGGATGTTTAGTTAATAAAATCAATTCATGAACAATGTTCTGAAGGAAAATGTAAATTACCAAAGAACTGTACAATTACAATATAAGTTTAAATAAAAAAGTGTGAACTGTTTTACAAATTTATTGTTTAAATTTGTGTGTGTGGGGGTTGGGGGGGTAATTTTCCACAACCGTGTGTGCATCATCAGGTGCTGTTCCTTATTAAATGAATTTGTGTGCAAAACACTTAAATTTTTCATGAGAATTCCTTGTGATGGAAGTAGGATCTACAATTGTCTGTGACCAGTACCTTTTTGTTAATAGAATGGAAACCAACTCTGAAAACTGTATCTCCACAATTAAAAAAAAAAAAGTCATCAATTATCACCAGGGAAAAATAATAAATTGTTTCACACATGCTCTTGTTAAATTTTTTAACTTTTGGACAACTCTGTGTACATTATCAGATGTTGTGGTCAATTATTTGCCTAATCTTTAAGTTCCTGCACACATTGTTTTCATTGGCAGATGAAATGTTGCCACTCTACACTTGGTTGTGCAGAAAGTTGTTGCTCAATGAATGTTCAACATAGCCAGTACTGTCTTGCAGTCTTGTTCCTGGTTATTGATTTCCATTAAAGACTGCGGAGAAGAAAAAGAACTTTGGCACAGGCATAAAATGAAAAATACTAATATGCAACTCAACACAAAGACAGAAAAGCCCAAGTTTTTGACCTACAGAAAAAAAAAGCACGGACTTGCTGAATCTTGAGAAATGATATTCTATATATAATGGAGAAATGAAAAATCATTTACTTATGAAAAAAAGTCTGGAAAAAACATAACTTTGTGACTGAAAAACAAAAAAAAAGGATTCCTATAAAAGCAGTGACAGAAATTTGAAAGATTACACAACACAATAAGAAAATTTAATACAGCATTTGACGTGGACTAGGAACATCAAACAGAAGTCATTGCTCTTTCCATGTTTATAATCGAGTCAAGGAAAAATTCTCATTGGCCGCCACCTGGAATCGAACCCAGGGTCTTCCAGTTATGCGCCAGACATGCTTCCACTGCACCATACTCATTCACCTGTGACACCAACATGATTGGGTGAATGAATATGAATACACCCAACCACTGGCGTAATGAAAGTTGTGCAGATAAGAACTGTCGATGAGTTACAACACAGCGTCGACGTGGCATAGTCGTAACATGTCCGGATGCGAATGCGGTGTGAGTCGGGCTTCTTAACAATGGGCGTTCAATGCGCATATACCCACAGATGATGGCTATGATGAGAAATAGTTGAAATGAGTTTGGGCACATTACCTGCGGGAGTACAAAGTGTTTTCATTAAATATTTTAAATCCTTTGTTCGGGTTCTTCATCTTTTCGATCTTAAGTCGTACTTTCTGGAAATCATCCAACCTTTTTCTAAAATACTTTTAATTTAAAAAAAAGGGTTTAAGTTTGATATCAGCTGCCTGTCAAAAGAATTTATCATTCACTATTTTATCATCATTTCATAAATGCCTTCTCGTTTCACAATATTTTTTTTGTTTTTGGTTTGTTAAATGCACATTTGCTTCGTGCTGCTCACGGCAAAAACCATTTCAAGTTTTTACTTCAGTTCAAGATTTTACTTCACGCCACTCATCATATGCATCTTCAAACTTTCTAAATGTGCAACCTTTGGCCAAGCGAAATGACGAATATCAAGCACTACCGTAATAACCCTATTTGAATATACAACCGAACTGAAGCCATGTGAGTACATTCTGATAACATTAATTCCATAAGTGGATGCATAATGTTCTAATGTATTACGTTACATAAGACATGCTCCCGCGGGTAGTCAACTTGCTCAAGAATAACGTGTGAAACAGTATTACATCTGTCACAATTATATTGTTGACTGATATTATAAAGTAAATCAAATGGCAACTTTGTCAGTCTCCTTTCTTTTTTGCTATAAACCCTGTGAGAAATAATGTACACAACAAAATAAATCTCCATGTATGCAGGCACTGCTACCAAGTGGGATTTCTGAAAATATTCAGGGGGAGGGATTTCGTTCACAGTTTTGCAAATGCATTTGAATAAGGGCCAATGGAAATCATGCTTCATATTTTCAACCAAAACTTCCTTACTCCACAACATTCACACACCGAAAGCAACAGGGAGACTAGTTTTAAAATATTTTTAACATCATTTAATGTTAACAGCATGAATGCACATCAACTGCTTTGAGGTTTCTCCTAGCTTTGTCTGAATTCTGTTACACAGGGTGTAGATTTGTTATAATTAAAGAGGAAGAGTTAGCACTCTTTTTCTCTTGGTGATGGGGTTTTAGAGTGATTATCCCAACTGTGTTTATAAATACAACATTACACATAACAAAAGGCTTAAAATGGGATGAAGGTTTCATATACACCATCATTCAATTTAAAATGATTTTGCAAATACGAGGGGTGTCCAATAAGTATTTTGATTTTCATTCCTATCGATACAAAACTGAATGTATGATCGTATGTATGCATGAAACTATTACGACTACTTTCAGTGAAGCGCTGTGGTGAGATCTTTCATCATGGTACCAGAAAGGTCCACCATGAAAGATCTCACCACAGCCAATGACAGACCCATGGCCTTTGCTCACCACTGAAAGGACACAGGAAACTTTTGGTTTATGATTCAAAAAGAGGATGAAAATAGTAATAAAAACAATACACTATATGATGGTGCCTCGCACTTTGCATCAGCGTATTCAAAAGTGTAGTAGGTGTAAAGTATGTATAAAAGTCAGCTGCAATATATGATGGATACTGGGAGAACAAGCTGGCTACCCCATAATAAAAAAGGAGAAGACATTCATGTCCAGTTATTGGCAAACAGTTTTATCTCTTTAGGGATGGTCGTTATTTTCCTGTGTTTCTTATTACACCTGTTCAGAGTTGTAAATAAGAGTTGAGGAGCTTTTTCCCAGTATCTTTGAGCTGTCATCATACTAATAAAAATAATATACAGATGTGTGACCAGAGTGTGAAAAACCTGATAATATCCACACATAAGTATCTATGCCTTTCAAATAATGTATGATGTGTGATGACATTCCCCTTATTATTTTCAATCAATATCTGCCATGGATCCCTCTAAAGAACAGATCTTTTACTCAACAATAAAGAGAACAGAATGTACTGATCTGTAGTCCAATCACAAATGTTTTTGCCTTTGGACAGCTATTGATTCAATTCCATTTTCTGTGTACAACTCCTTAATGCTCTCTTGAAAGCATCACTTGTTTCTTAAAACCTGTACTATGGACTGTTGACCACCACAGCACTCATAATTAATCAGTTCATGACCAGCATTTGCAACTTCCCTTCAATATGCTCAACTTCTTTCCACTTTGAACTTTCCAGAAAATGTTTGTGTTACACTGCAAAACAGAAAATAAACTTTCATCAAACAAAATGCTACACAAAGGTGAAATGGTCCAGTGATGATTTAAGTTCATTTACAAAACTACAATGATATGCATCAGTGGCCCACACATACAGCATTCAGAGGCCAACTGAGAAGTCTTCCCCTCCCACCCCATGCAAGATATGACTTGAAGTCCATTTGTGAAAAATCCATGAGCTTTTAGGTATTAAAATTTTTTGACTACATTTCATATAAAGAATTGATTGAATACTTTCTATGAATTTCAATAAATTAAATTTTATTAAAACTATGAGGAAGACTCCCAGATCAATTAATTGCAGCCAATATACATATTCAAATACCAGTAAACACTTTCCAAAATGTCATCATACCCAGTACAGTTGATTCCTTACAGAAAAAAGAATATCTTCTTTAAAGTTTCAATTTACTTCCGATATTGTAGGTTATATTTTTAACGTGCATTAATGCATTTGCATTTTTGAACTTCACTTTCAGTTGGTAAAGTTCGATGAGCACTTACAGCATGTGGGGCTTGGCTTTCAATTCTTATTTCCGTTATGTGGATGCGGCATGGGGGTTTTTCATTTGGTCACGGGTCCACTTCTTTTTTTTTTTCGTTGGTATTTATTTGGCCTCGTCACTAAATGAGTTTTTTTCCTTTGCTGCATCCTCATTTACTTTAATAATTTTTCATAACCCTAGTACTTTCGGTAATACTCCTTTACCGTCATCGAGGGGACGTTTTGCTCCGACTAGCACGGACCGTGTCAGCTGGGCATTTCGGTGGTTCTCGCGGGCTGCTTCTGTCATCAGCTATCGCTTCTTCTTGGGCGTTGTGGCGCCATCTCTTGTTGGTCACTGATCTCATTTTTCGAACTTTTTCATTTTTTTGCTCAATTTTAATTAAATTTCTCCAGCTCATTCTCAAAATATTAGGGTCATTATGGTTGCAAACTTTTGCCCTATTTTTTTCAATCATTACCGACTCTGCTATTCTTAGGTGTTTTTCGGATTTGCAGCTTTTAATGATTTTTATATTTTCGAACTTAGGATATTTTTGGTTATCCAGACAGTATAGCACTTATTCAATACTGCAGTTCTACATTGCACTGGAAGGATGCATTGATCAAACACTTTTCTTTTAAACATAATGGCATATTGCTCTTGAAAATTATACTGTTTCTTCCAAAGCTCTCCAGGCAAATTTTATACGCCGATTAATTTCTTCATCAATGTGACCCTCACTTGATATCTGTTGTCCAAGATAAATGTAGGTATTGGGTATCTCCAGCTTTTCTCCATCAATCAATAAATCTTAATTTCTTGTAAAAGCATTGTACATCACTTTTGCCTTCTGAAAGTTCATTTTTAATCCCACTTCTTTACTCTTGTCAGCAAGTTCCTGGATCATACTCTGCAGCTCTGATGGAGTAGTTGCAAAAATGACTACATCATCAGCAAAACGAAGGTGAGTTAGATAATCTTCATTAATCTTTATCCCTTTGTTTTCCCAGTTCAGTGATTACAAGACATTTTCCAATGTGGAATTAAACAGTATGAGAGATATAGTGTCACCTTGTCTCACTCACTTTCCAATCTTTTTGGGTGCTGTATTCTCAAATAGCCAAATCTTTGCACTTGCATTTTCATATATGTTATGAATAATATTAATGTATGCATCTTCAATACCGCAGGATTTAAAAGTCATTGTAACTGCTAATGGTTTCACCGAATCCAAGGCCTTTTCATAGTCAATAAAAGCCATGCATAATGGAAGTTCATAACCCCTAGCTCTTTCATTAGTTCTCTTAGTATGTGAATATGATCTATAGTGCTCTAGCCACTCCTGAATCCAGCTTGTTCTCTCGGTTGAGCTATGTCCATTGTCCCCTTCAAGTGGTGTGAAAGAACTTTAGTGAAGATTTTATAAACCACTGATAGATCTGTAGTTCCTGAGATCCTCAATGCCACCTTTTTTATGTAGCAGGATCATTGTAGCATTGTTCCAATCCTCAGGAATCTTCCCTTCATTAAGGCATAGAGTGAAAACTTGGGCGAGTACCGTTTCAATTTCTCCACTTGCTTCTTGTATGATGTCTACTGTAATTCCATCTTCTTCTGGAGCTTGTCCACATTTAATGTTCTTGATTGCATGTGTAACTTCTGCTGGGAGGACTAGAATAACTCTGGTACCTCTTTTAATGTCTGGAGTACATGCATCATCCCTTTCATATAGTTTTGAGCAGAAATTTTTCACTCTTGTCAAAATTTCACCGCTATTTCTTGTTACATAACCATCTTCTTTTCTCAGAGCCATAATCTGTTTTCTTCCCTTACTCAGATGTCACTTTGCTCTCTTTATTTAGGCTTTGGTTGTTTTCAATTGCTTTTCTCACTAGTTCACAATCGAATTTCCTTACATCTTCAGTGATGCATTTTTGTACCGTCTTGCATAGCTCTATATATTCCACTTTGGAAGTCACATTTCCTTTAGTTGTCTTCACCTCTCTTCTTTTTTGCATCAGCATTTTGGTTTTTCCTGATAATTTGTTCGTATGCAACTTGTTCTTAGTACCAGCTGTTTTTGTTTCTGTTTCCATAAGAGCCTTGGTTAGTTTTCTGTTAATTTCAGAGATGTCCACTTCTTCCGACATTAGACCTTCTAGAGCAGAGAATCTGTTCCTCAGTTCCAATTTGAAGGTATTATGATGTTTTTTAAGGTTGGTCGTGTCAATACACTTTGTTTGTTTTATGAGCTTGCCACGCTCAAGTTTAGCATTGAGGTGCATCTTACATCTTACCATTCTATGGTCACTACTTGTGTTGAACTTGTTTAGCACACTGCAGTCTTCCATGACAAATTTCTTGTTACACATAATAAAATCAATTTCACTTGTCAATCCATTGGGATGCCTCCATGTCCATTTCCTTTGCGGCTTTTTCTTGAAAAAGGAGTTCATGATGAAAAACCCTTCTGCTTCTGCAAACTCTACGAGAGTATTTCCACGCTGGTTTCTGTTGCTGTGACTGAATTTACCTACTGAAGTTTCGTTCTGTTGCCGTTGCCCTATTTTCACATTGAAATCTCCCATAATGATCTTCAAGTGCTGCTTTCCTTTATTATTTAGATGACGAATTTCCTCAAAAAATTCTTCAATCTCTTCTTCAGGATGACTTGTGGTGGGTGCATAAGTTTGAATAATCTGAGCCTGGTATCTTCTCGAGAGTTGGATAACAAGTCATGCAGCTCTGTCAGAGGAACTTTCAACTTCTACAACTTTATACTTCAGTTTCTTGTTTATTATAAATCCAATACCACTAGTTCTGCCAGTATCTATCCCACACGATAATAGAAGAGATGTCCACTTTTCAGTTCAATGAGATCTTCTCCTTTTCTCCTTACCTCACTTAGCCCGATGATGTCCCACTTGATCCTTTGTAGTTCTTCTTCCAATTCAAGGAGCCTTGAATCAGAAGATAGGGAGCGTCCGTTATACGTAGCCAAGGCCAGCATCAGATGGCAGCCTAGTCCGGTCCTTCGGTGATTCTTAGCACCCTCTGCCTTCATGTCGCACTGGCTGCTATCTTGGTCAGGTACATTTCATCTGCCGGAGACTGAGGGCCAAGATTTAAGATGGGGAGTCATTTTGGAGGGGTTTGGCCATAACTCACCACGCTGGCCAAGCGGGTTGGTGAGTGTGGGATAGCATTTCCTCTAATCCCGATGGTATAGTTATACCGCTATTTGGCGGTCATCAGAACCCCTTTACTGGGAACAGGATGCACCACAAGAAGGCGGGGTTGACATTTGTCAAGGTGAGGCTGTAGATATTTGACGTAAGTGATTTATTACATGGTGAAATTATCTCTTTTTGTCATTGCAGAAGACCATTTTAAGTGGATCTTTCTAAATAATGGTACCATCATTTCAGAGCATCGAGAGTCATTTTGTTTTTACAGTGTCACAAATTATATCATCACACATCAATCACATAAACTTCAGGGGAATGAAAATACTCCCATGCAAAATGTTACATTAATTTTTATGAGTCTGATTTTTATTTCATGTTCAAATCCACTTCCACAGTATTTGCTGTTTTATTAAAAGTACTCCCAAAAGATCTTCTGGGGAACTTTGCCACTCCCTTAAACTGCAGGGGTTGCAAGGCATCACCTATCAGTAGACCACTGCAACCTTCATTTCCCTGTGCTGCTTTGTAATCAATTACTTTATATGGAAGTCTTTTAGGAACATTTTATCAATAACATTCCAAAATTATTTTGCATATTACAAGGTACTCATTGAATTTCAAAGTACTTTCAATACTACTGGTGATACTAGACACCAACCAATAAAAACACTAGCTTACCTTACACCCATTTCTTTGAATGAGAACAACTTCAATAAATTGCAATTATTTGAACACAAACATATACATCATTCTAATTTACTCTTTCTCTCTTTTTTTTTCTTCTTTTGAATAACCTTTTTCCATATTGCAAAGTATCAGTGGCTGTAAGCATATACACTTTTCTCACCACATTAGAAAAGGAAAATATTAAAACATGGAAAATAGCTGCCCACATAAATTCACTAAAATTTTTTTCACCCTCCATATCTAAATCAAATTAAAATATTTTTGCTACTTTTGTAGTCTTTATTATTTGCAACTGTTTTCCATGCTACTCTTCACCATCAGAAGACTGTACACAAGACAGCCCATGTATGCAAAATCTCTTTGCCATCAGAGGACTGTACATAAGATGACCCATGTACATAAGATCTAAGAACAATAAGGATAATACTGTCTACATAGCATGGTAGCGATGACAACAGGATTTAATAATAATAATAATAATAATATAATAATGGGCTGAATAACTGACATCTGGTATGAGAAGTGATGATAACAGCAAAGCTCAATATCGCATCACATGGAATTTTTTTCTTCTTTAAAACAGTTGTGATAGAGAGTAAATATAAAACAATCTTTTTTAACACCAATATCAATTTTAACAGCATAATAAATGCATTTATTGGTGAATGTTAATAGGAAATTACAGCCTTCTACATTGCCCTTGTTATGTTGTTAATCCTAAAAAAGCCATTTGTTGTTGAGCAAAAGCTTGATGCCTACATGTACCAATAAAAGAAATAACATATCAACCAAGGTAATTGAGAATGTACTAATTTCTCAGGTGCTTAGAATTTCAAGAATTTGCAGCAACAATTTGGACTTCAACTACCACATTAATATACTATTAGACAGTTTTCTAGAGAACAAAATTCCTACTTCTTTCATCAAAAGAACTTTAAGAAAAATTATTCTGAATAATAGAGTAAGGTTGGCAGATCTGCTTTAATTTTCTAAGCAGTTAATAATATGATTCTGACCAATGAAAGCCGTTTGGAAGTTGGCTAGAGGATGCCTATTAACTACAAAAAGGAACCTTAGTGCTATGGATAAGAAGGTCCTATTAAAAATAAAAATTAAATAATATAGACAAAAACACAAAAAAAACTTAAAAATCTGTATAAAATAAAATAAAAATAAATATAAAAGAAAATTAGTTATTCGCTTACTAGAATAGCTATACTAAAAATAGTAAAACTAACATTAAAATTAATAGGATTCTAAACAGTCTACAGAAGCTCACTAAGGTGATTAAATACATGCAAAGATTATTAAATACACTACTTGTGTATTTCATAATATTTCTCATGTATTCTGGAGAGTTAATTCTGCTCTTTCTGATCATACAGGTCCACATTCTTAATTATATATTTTTTTCTCTTGTTAAAATCTCCGCGAGTAGGATCTTTCAGTGTGTGGAGGCCTTCAGCCCCACCCACACTGCCCCCCAGCGACTAGGGAGTGGCAGGGGTGTTTTGAAGTTTGGGTTAAAAGGTCGGCCATCTTTCCTCAAGAAAGGAGGAAGTTCAGTTGCATAAGAGGTAAGCTCTCTTCATTGTCTTTGGGTATTGGGATTTCCAAGTTCAATGATTGAACTTCTTGTACTTTTTTCTTTTTTTGCTTTCAGCTTTTAGGCACTGGCAAGTCTATTAACTTTTTTGCGGATTTTAACTCTTTCTTTTCTGGGTAACTTTGTGCGTTTTTTAGGGAACTAAGGCCAAAACAGCAGGCCGTTTCATTGTTCTTGTAATTTGCGCTGTGTTTTCAATGTAGTTAAGTTCTTAATAACTACTTAATTATGCACTTAAAGCACTTCTGAAATACTCTGTACATATTGCAACTAATTGTTCATGTCATATAACCTTCACAATGCTTTTCTTTAATTAATTATTGTCTTTATTATATTCTCGTTTTTGTGTTGTCAGAAGTTGTGGAGTAGTGGGTTTTTATAATCCAGTCTTCTTTCAAGAATCTGTGTTTTAAAAAAATTAATATCTCCTTTTTTATTGCAATGTTAAGAATTTGTAATACTTTAGTATTGCTATTCAGGTTAAAATTCTCTCTCAGGCGAACTTGGTAATTTGTTATTGCTGAACATTATTTCTGATTTATTATGTCACTCTTACAACTTGAGTCTTCTATAATCTTCTTCTTTCAGCTTAATAGTAACAGATGAAGAGCATGGGTCGGGCCAGGAAAGATATGGATGCTAGCTAAATTGTTAACTAAAGCTTGGTCATGCAACTCTGCGGAGGTCATGACATTTATATATATTCTTTAAAATATATATTTTTTAAAATTTTTTTAGGTGGGCTTATTACTTGCATCTATGACTTTGCAGAAACCCATTTCCAAATAGGTCTTTGTGGAAGTGAGAAAATGCAGAGTTTTTGCTGGTCCTTGATAAAGCCAAGGCTCAGTATTCTCGACACTTTCTACATTCAGTTGTTTTATTTTCCTCTTTTTACTCACACCGGTCAATAAATAACCTTTTCTATGTTGTACTTGGTGAGAGTCAGAAAAAAAAAATTTTTTGCTTCAGTCTCTTAATAGAATGTGAATTCTGAATTTTCATAACTGCTGCATTGCGCGTTTTAATCTTCAGGTTATTTTGCGTCTTTCGTTTTAAATTCTAAAGTATTTCTTTTGTTTTCGGCTTTGCTCTTTTATCTTATATAGTTATATATAGTTAATGACCTTGGCTACTTACAATGGACGCTCCCTATCTTCTGATTCAAGGCTTCTTGAATTGGAAGAGGAACTACAAAGGATCAAGTGGGACATCGTGGGGCTAAGTGAGGTAAGGAGAAAAGGAGAAGATCTCATCGAACTGAAAAGTGGACATCTCTTCTACTATCGTGGGACAGATACTGGCAGAACTAGTGGTGTTGGATTTATAATAAACAAGAAACTGAAGGACAAAGTTGTAGAAGTTGAAAGTTCCTCTGACAGAGCTGCACGACTTGTTATCCAACTCTCGAAAAGATACCAGGCTCAGATAATTCAAACTTATGCACCCACCACAAGTCATCCTGAAGAAGAAATTGAAGAATTTTATGAGGAAATTTGTCATCTAAATAATAAAGGTAAGCAGCATTTGAAGATAATTATGGGAGATTTCAATGCAAAAATAGGGCAACGGCAACAGAATGAAACTTCAGTAGGTAAATTCAGTCATGGCAACAGAAACCAGCGTGGAAATACTCTCGTTGAGTTTGCAGAGGCAGAAGGGTTTTTCATCTTGAACTCCTTTTTCAAGAAAAAGCCACACAGGAAATGGACATGGAGACATCCAAATGGGACGACAAGTGAAATTGATTTTATTATGTGTAACAAAAAATTCGTCATAGAAGACTGCAGTGTGCTAAACAAGTTCAACACAGGTAGTGACCATAGATTGGTGAGATGTAAGATGCACCTCAACACTAAACTTGAACGTGGCAAGCTCATAGGACAAACAAAATCTATTGACATAACAAACCTTAAAAAACACCATAATACCTTCAAGTTAGAACTGAAGAACAGGTTCTCTGCTTTAGAAGGCCTAACATCGGAAGAAGTGGACATCTCTGAAGTTAACAGAAAAGTAACCAAAGCTCTTATGGAAACAGCAACAAAATTAGCTGGGTCTAAGAACAAGTTGCATGTGAACAAATTATCAGGAAAAACCAAAATGTTGATGCAAAAAAGAAGAGAGATGAGGACAACTAAAGAAGATGTGACTTCCAAAGTGGAATATATAGAGCTATGCAAGACAGTAAGAAAAAGTATCACTGAAGACGTAAGGAAATTCAACTGTGAACTAGTGAGGAAAGCAATTGAAAACAACCAAAGCCTAAAGATAGCAAAGGGACATCTCAGTAAGGGAAGAAAACAGATTATGGCACTGAGAAAAGAAGATGGTTCTGTAACAAGAAATAGAGGCAGAAATTTTGACAAGAGTGAAAGATTTCTACTCCAAATTATATGAAAGGGATGATATATGCACTCCAGACATCATGAAAGATACCAGTACCAGAGTTCCTCCAGTCCTTCCAGCAGAAGTTGCACATGCAATCAAGAACATGAAGCGAGGAAAAGCTCCAGGAGAAGATGGAATTACTGTAGACATCATACAAGAAGCAAGTGGAGAAATCGAAACAGTACTCGCCCAAATTTTCACTCGATGCCTTAATGAAGGAAAGATTCCTGAGGATTGGAACACCGCTACAATGATCCTGCTACATAAGAAAGGTGACATTGAGGATCTCGGAAACTACAGACCTATCAGCCTCCTATCAGTAGTTTATAAAATCTTCACTAAAGTTCTTTCACACCGCTTGAAGGTAACACTGGACATGGCTCAACCGAGAGAACAAGCTGGATTCAGGAGTGGCTACAGCACAATAGATCATATCCACGTACTGAGAGAACTAATTGAAAGAGCGAGGGAATATGAACTTCCATTGTGCATGGCTTTTATCGATTATGAAAAAGCCTTTGATTCGGTGAAACCATCAGCAGTTACAATGGCTCTGAAAACCTGCGGTATTGAAGATGCATACATTAATATTATTAATAACATCTATGAAAATGAAAGTGCAAAGATTAGGCTGTTTGAAAATACAACACACGTAAAAATTGGGAAGGGAGTGAGACAAGGTGACACCATATCTCCGAAGCTCTTTAATGCCACATTGGAGGGTGTTTTTCAGTCACTGAGCTGGGAAAACAAGGGGATAAAGATTAATGGAGATTATCTAACCCACCTTCGTTTTGCTGATGACGTGGTCATTTTTGCAACTACCCCATCAGAGCTGCAGAGTATGATCCAGGAACTTGCTGACAAGAGTAAAGAAGTGGGATTAAAAATGAACTTTCAGAAGACAAAAGTGATGTTCAATGCTTTTACAAGAAATGAAGATTTATCGATTGATGGAGAAAAGCTGGAGATAACAGACACGTACGTTTATCTTGGACAGCAGATATCAAGTGAGGGTCACATTGATGAAGAAATTAATCGGCGTACAAAACTTGCCTGGAGAGCTTTTGGAAGAAACAGCAGAATTTTCAAGAGCAATATGCCATTATGTCTTAAAAGAAAAGTGTTTGATCAATGCATCCTTCCAGTGCTTACGTATGGTGCAGAGACGTGGACCTTAACTAAAAGAGACATACAAAGGCTGCAGACAACTCAAAGAAGCATGGAGAGGTGCATGCTTGGTGTAACCAGGAGAGATAAGAAGAGGAACTCGTGGATCCGAAAAATGACAAGAGTGGAAGACATCATGATCAGAGTTAAATCCCTGAAATGGCAATGGGCTGGACATACTGCCAGAAGGACAGATCATCGATGGACAGCCGAAATTTTAGATTGGATTCCAAGGGACAGGAAAAGACCCAGAAGAAGACCACATGGGAGATGGGTGGATGAAATTCGAAAGTATGCAGGGGTGACATGGAGGAGACTGGCACAAGACAGACCGTTGTGGAGGAAACTTGGGGAGACCTTCGTCCAGCAGTGGATTGATAATGGTTGACAATGATGATGATGATAGTTAATGTGTACCAATAAAATAATTTATCTCATATACTGTGATAGACAGTTTTGAATAGTGTATCAAACCATTATGGGTGAAAGTTTTTCAGAGCCAAAGTGTCTAACTGGTTTTTTAATTTACATTCAAAAGGGTTGAAATAAAGGAAGACTATGACTGGCATTTACATTGCAAAATAATCAATATAAAAAGAAATTTTCTGTGGTCACAAAATCATGCAGCACAGAAGTGCTTGTGCTATAAAGTGTTTCACCCACACACATTATATTCTGCATGAATATACAGGGTGTTCAGTTAATGCGGCGACAAACTCGGAGGGTTGTTAGTAGACATCAAGAGGAACGAAAATTGAAATGGAACACGGTGTCGCAAACCACGTTTAGTCGGTGAAAATTGCGAAAATACGTATGCACGCTCTGACTCCAGAGGAGAGGGAAGGTGGATGTCAGTTGATCGCTGAATGCATTCGTAGGTTCACTCATGATGTCTGACATAAGCAGTGTCGCGAAACGCATGCACTGGGGTAGGAGCACGTGCTGCGGGCGATGTAAGGTAGCGCCATTGTGGTGGTAGGCACGTGTAGCAGTTAGTTGTCTGTTTCAGTGGGGATCGTGATGGCTGACTACACGAATGAGGAATACCCTGATATGCATCTCATTTACGGTCGAGCAGATGGCAATGGACGCTTAGCACAGCGGATGTGCCAAGAGCAATATCCGAGAAGGCGTTGTCCGCACCATAACACCTTCACCACGATCAATCGACGACTACGGGAGACAGGGACCTTCCAGCCAGCACGGTGTGATGCAGGAAAACCGCGCACTGTACGCAAGCCTCAAATGGAGGAAATCGTGCTGCAACAGTTTGCCGATTTCCCGTCGACAAGTACACGAGCGGTTGCAGCTGAACTCGGTGTTCTGCACATGTCGGTGTGGGATGTTCTGAATAGTGAAAAGATGTACCCCTTTCCACATCCAGAGGGTACAACACCTAACCAAAGAAGACCATCCCCATTGTGTACAGTTCGTGTGCTGGATGCTTGACGTCACCACACATACTAATCCTCAGTTTCCTGCCACTGTTTTATTTTCTGATGAGGCCAGCTTTACGCGAGAAGGCATTGTCAACACGCACAATGCACAGGTAGTCGATGGAAAATCCCCATGCCAGTGTCCCGTGGAAACCTCAACAGAGGATCAGTGTCAACATGTGGGCAGCAATCCTCGGTGATTATCTCTTGGGCCCATACTTTCTGCCCCAAACGCCTGAATGGCACAATGTACCTTGTTTTCCTGCAACATGTCCTCACAGAATTGCTGCATAGTGTGCCGGCCACAGTGCAGTGAGGCATATGATGCATACATGAGACTGACAAAGGGAAAAAAAAGCTGAATTTTTGAACCGCAATGAAAAATAAGAACGTGCTGCGAAACAGTGTGAATATAACAAGCCATAAGCAAGACAAAATTGTTCACTGAAATTTGTTATGTAAATATTAAGATGGAGCACATCACTATATTCAAAACATGATATTTTAAAAAAATAATTTTTTTTATGTTTAACAGCAACACAGGATAAATGTAACGTCGTAGAGAAATAAAATTGTGACTACCGGCGAATTCTACGCTCCGTCCAACTTCCGTTTTAGGAAAGTTTTCCTCCATTTTGAAGCTGCAAAACAAATATTTATGGAATAAAATTACATTTAACACTACTTTGTAGAAGAAACATTGTGAGAAAAAAGGATTATGATTACAGGAGAAACCTTCACTCCGTCTAACTTCTGTTTCCGAAAGTTTTGAAAGTCAGAATTCCGCCCACCGACGGAAAACGACCCTACCACCAATCCCTCCCAAATTTCTGTTCAGTTCTGCATCGATCTTGAGAACCATCGAAATGACGATGGAAATGGCGGAATTCTTCTAATCCACGGCAAAATCTCGTGCCTGAAGATCACAGGGAAATTTTCGCGCCAACTTTCGTTTTCAGAATTTTTCTTCTATTTTAAAGCTGAAATGCAAATATTTGTGGAATTAAATTATATTTAACAATACTACTGTGCAGAAGAAACATCGCTAGAAAAAGAAATCATGATTACAGGAAGATTTTTCACTCCGTTTAACTTCCGTTTTCGAACGTTGTGAGAAACAAAATACCATCCCCAGATCACTCCCCCCCTCCCCTCAACTAATCCTCCAAAATTTCTCTTCGGTTTTGCATCGATCTCGAGAATAACCCAAATGATGAAAAAAAAAACGGAATTCCGCAAATCCGCGGAAGAATATCATGTATAATGATGGTGCCCAAGCACATTTTTCCCGCGAGGTGTGTAACCACCTCGATGCTACATACCCAGGGAGGTGGATTGGACGCGCCGGACCATTTGCTTGGCCTCCACATACGCCGGATCTCAATCTGTTGGACTTCTTCCTCTGGGATCACCTTAAATCACTCGTTTATGACACGTCTGTGGACACATCGAAGGATCTCATAGTGTGGACCGCCGTCGCTGCGGCAGACATCAATAGCACAACCGGTATCTTCGAGCACGTCCGGGAAACGTTTTCGCGTCGTTGTAGACTGTGCAATGACGTCCGCGGTCGCTACTTTGAACAACACCTGTAATAATTTCGTTCACATCATTCTCATCGTTCCCTTTCCAGCATTGTACTGTGCACCACAAGCTGTGTTGTAAACATGCTGTCAAATAAATCTTTTTGTAGTTATTATTGTACTTTTTGTCATCCCCGCATGACGTCAGAACCTGCATATGTATTTTCGCGATTTTCACTGACTAAACATGGTTTGCGACACCATGTTCTATTTAAATTTTTGTTCCTCTTGATGTCTACTAACAACCCTCTGAGTTTGTCGCCGTATTAACTGAACACCCTGTATTTGCAAAACCAGTGAGGCTATTGTGTGGTTTCTTTCAATCACATATTTTGGTGGTGGAGATTTCACTGTGAAATTAAAATACTTTTATAAAATATACTAAACACTTTTGTGCAGTACTTGTCTTATAACATTGGATGGTTCCTCCTGAAAGTCATTAATTGCAGAGAAGACATCAGGAAGTTCAAGACAAGAGCAAAGTTTCAGGGCGTAATAGAGGCTGGCAAACTGAAGAACTACAGGAGTACTTGGTAGACTTTTGAAGATTACCTCAGCATCTTCAACCTAAAAAACGAATTCAACATTATTTCACAGAAAAACTGAATGATCAAGCAAATGTTGCTAACTACATACTCAAGCGCACATTTCAGAATTGAATTACAAATCATTTTGATATTTCAGTAAAATTTTTAATGTGCCATTAATGACAAGAATTTTGCATAAAATTGGATTATATTAAAATGAACAGGAAAGGTACGTTTTTAAATTAGTGGAACATGCTGATGTTTTTAAGATAAAATATTTTAAATGGAAATGCATTTGTATTGTGTTTAAATGTTTGCAATACTTTGTATTGACTTTGCCTTTTAATTTCACCTCATTTTCATTTGTTCATTCGATTTTACATCTGTACAGAACATCGTTATTACAGACTGAATCATGTTTAGGGTCACTCTGGCACACAACGAAACTGAACAAACTTTTGATATATAAAAAGTTTGTGGGACAATCCTGGAATATTCCACAACTTTGAAATTATGGCATATAGATGGCTACATGGTATTCTAAGAACTTTACTTTTCCATGCAAACTGATAGAGCTATGGGGATACTGCAAACTGATAGAGCTATGGGGAATAATGAACAGAAACAAATATGTAGGAACAAATATGGCTGCATCTAACAGAGTAACACAACTGACGAGCTCCATGTCAAAAAGTAGACTAGCTGTTTCAATCATAACTCATGAAAAATAAATGATTAAATAAGTCAGTGTTTTAGTCTGACAAAGATTGTTCATGGGGGGGGGGGTAATGCATACTGACCTGATCACGATATTTTACTTTTACATCTCAATTAAAACCATGTTTAGATTAATATTTTATGTTTTTTATTGGTTCCACAATACCTCACACCTATCACTAATTGCATTTTACAGTAAAAACTGATACATGAAACTGCTGTCATTTTCAAAAATAACTTACATATATACATACATATAACTAAGCTGTTCCGAGTTTCAGAGGTTAGCTCCTCAAAGCAAGATCATCTGTTAAAACACAGTTAATGATAGCATCAGCTTTTACTTACTGTTGATGTATCAAATTTTTCCATTAAATGGGAATGCATTTGTCTTGGCACACAACTCGAGATTCACTAATATCCATCACACTTCCCACACAAAGCCTTTTCAACTTCATATGCATTATAGTTTTCTCTTGCAGGCATTCCTGAATCTGGTCCTTTCATGATTTACTTGACCTTTCTGTACTTTTCTCTCCTGCCACCACTGGGGCTAAATTAATTCCTACAGTTAGCACCTCACAACTCATTCTTTCAACTTGGCCACACCATTTCGAAATATTTGTCTCCACCCTTTAACATTTTGCCTCACACTATACACCTGCATCCTTGTTTTGCACATGATCACAAGATGTCTTGTTTCAAATCCCTCATAAGTAATGCATCTCATGAACAAGAAAAAAATTCTCTCTTTTACAGTACTCAGGTTTTACTGCAACACATCAGCTGCACTTTTATAGACTGCCATTTGAGACCTTTTTGACAATCAATCAGTCCTGTGAAATCCTCGAAAGGTGGCAATGATTTTCAAATCTAAATACAATTTCCTACTAGTTTCACCGAGTAATTTGTCTTTTGACTGATCTTGCATCCACTGCGAACAGTTCTTTATGAATACACAAAGTCATCGCTCTTTCCACATTTTCTTTAATTAACACACAGCAATCGAAAAATTGATATCTGGACACTGCTGGGTCAGTTGCTGAGCCAATCTCTCCATCTCTACGGATTTGTGAAGTCAGATGCTGACAGATAAACACACATAGTGCCGTGGATTGTTGGCCACCATAGCATAAAGTGAACGCACTCGGTTAGTTGTCAAGAGATTTCGGGTACGATCCCAGCAGTGTCCGGATAATAATTTTTTGGTTGCTGTGTGTTAATTAAAGAAAATGCGGAAAGAGCGATGGCTTTGTCTATTCACATTGTCTTCACGAATTTGGAAGATTTTCAATACGAACACTTATTTGCTCAAAAACCATGACTTCGGCATTTCCCTTAATTCATTTCTACGGCAGCTTTTTCAAATATGTTCAGCCCACCATACCCTAAACTTGAGTTATTTAGTATCTTACTCTGAGTCTTGAAAATCATAAAAATACCCCAGTATGGGGGATTAACCTACAAACTATGGTTCCAGTTAGTCATTCCACCTGTGGGTTCTAAAAAAATCTCAGTGAGTCAGAGTCCTTTGGCCAATGTCACACAGAACTAGCTGGTATTTCAACAATAATTAAACAAAAGCTAAATTTTAAAAAAGATTCTTAGAATTGCAGAGACGTTTGTTTAAAAAGAACTTAATGGAGCCAACAATGTATGCACAAGATGCCCCCATACAGTGCTGCCAATCAAATCAAAATGTCTCCAGTGTTTGCAACTGTAGTGTGATGAACAGTTCCAATATTCTAAATTCCTGCTGGTGAAAGCAGTGGCAGCCTTTGAAACTAGCTAAAATATTTTTATTTTACTAAACTAAGATTTCTTTTTGCAGCAATTTAGAGTGAGTTTATGTGGATAACAATAAATCAAAGGATTACAATGAAAGCCCAAATTGATGGGTAAGAAAAT
This sequence comes from Macrothele yani, assembly GCA_039090855.1. NCBI lineage: Eukaryota > Metazoa > Arthropoda > Arachnida > Araneae > Macrothelidae > Macrothele > Macrothele yani. Next base: position 2,759,763 of record CM077024.1, read on the forward strand.
GGACGGATGAATGCAGATAAGCATTTTTAGAACTATCATTTGAGTTGATTATAAAAATGGATAAATTTCAATTATTGAAACAATTCAGATATATAAAAAAACTGAGCGATTTAAAATTTTAAGTTCACACAACACTTAGAAAATTTAGTTTTATGAAACAAAAAATTAAAAAATGATAACACAGCAGAAGTTTTCAAAATCATTTCAATAGTTGGTGCAATACAGAAAAAAACAAAAAACAAAAACAAAACAAAAAAAATCAATACAGAGCAAAGAAAAAAATAACTTAGAATTCCCTAAAACTGCCACTTTGTTCACGGCTATCCTCTTCAATGCCTTACAAAATGAGAACAAATGTGCAATGAGGTGAGGAACTTTTTAAATACTTTAAAATATTTTAATGATGAAATACTGCTAGCATGGAAATTCAGTATTTTAAAATATGAAAAGCAAAAGCAAACTGTTTTATGACAGGAAAAAAATTCTAAACAATTTATAAACTATGATATTACAAAACAGATTGATTATCTTTATTGTTAGGAATAATCAATCTGGTTTCACTTCCAAGTGTATTATCATATGGTTCACTTTAATGAAGCAAAGGTGAAAAAATAGGATACATAACATGTGAATAATCAAACCAGCTTAACTACCAAGTATTAATCACAAGATGCCTTGATGAAGGAAAAAGTAAAAACAAAGGGGAAAAAAAAGTCTTAGCAATGGGAACTATTTCACAAAAGCAATTTTGTGATTTAATTTGAAGATTTAACAAAATAACTATTTGGTAGCTAGTTCACTCATTAATTTTTAAAACACTGATTATGTTTTTTTTGTTAAAGAAGTACTTGTGATATTACACTATGAGTTTACATTTTCCATTAATTAACTTTTCCAGTGCCCTGTTTTTCTTTCAATACCAATTTACATTGCAGCATAATATTGTACACTGGAAGTCCAATGAATCAGTGTGGTGGAAATCATCACAACATCTTACAATCAAAACAAAAACTGATAAATGCAATAATCCTGCATGTGGGTTTGTACAATAGGTATCCAAAGAAGTTATATCTCAATCAAAGGATAAATCCAACTGATGAGAATGTTACTTTTCAGAAACATGGTAAACCAATGCGTTAAAAGCTTTCTTCTCTGAAAAGGAGGACATACTGAAACAAGAAATGATATTATGTCCCAGATTTCACTCACCTTCCTCAGGCTTAACAGGTATGCTAAACACAACATGGCATCTTCTGGAAGGCAAGCTTTTGCTAAGTCAAGCAGAACTGAAAACCAAAGAAAAGCAATATTATGAAATACAATGCACAAAAAATGCAAAGACTTTGAGTACAAAGAACTGAAATAAGGTATCTTCAAACATAAGATTTTTTTTTTATTTTAACCTCAGTTTCCTCACAAGTATAATTATGACTTATATCTCTCATAAAATGAGCTGAGGCAATGTCCTGCTTGCTGGTTTTAAAAATGAATTCATAGAACTGAATTTATCTCCATTGCAAGATGATATTAGTGGAGATGGGTTTACCTCAAAGGGGTGCTCTGCTGTGAAACAATGGCACATGTGACAACAACATGGGCATCTATAAATCTGAGAAGTTGACACAAAACTAAGCTTCTGTATAAATACTGTTGAGGTACTGGGTATCTCTGTGTGACAATGGCCAAAAGACTCCAGCTCACTGGATTTTGTTCCAGAAACCTTAGGTAGAAGGACCAACTGGAGACATAGGCTGAGGGCTTATCTCCCACACTAATAGATTTTCAAACCAAGATACTCAAATACTCAAGTGAGGGATACAGTGTAGCTACCACACTTGAGAAGTCTGGTCAAACACAGAAGTGACATGGAAATAAATAAACTGTGTATGAAAAAGAGATCTCAGTAGAGCGAGTGCAAGATTTGTAAATGGAATACTAGAGGAATAACTATAAATATGAATGAGGGTGGGTAAGGAAATTAATTAGTATAGACTGGATGTGCGGTGTGTGATAGAAACTTAAAGCATATGAAGTCTTTTGTTGGTTCCAGCCCACGGTGTGGTGGTCTTATTCCACCTTCATTTCATTCTATGCCGACGAGTGAATTAACCACTTGAAGTGTTTTGCAGCACTGACACATGACTTCAAAAGCTATTAATATTTCTTTAAAAACTCTTCTACCAACATATAAATCAAACTAAGTAAACCAGATAACTTTTCAAACCAAAATTCTTTAACCCAACTACTAACTACATCAACAAACTCACATTAAATCCAACTACGAAACCACAAACATACAAATATTCTAAACATGTCTCTAAAACCATATTTACACAGAATCAGTCCTGCTGCCATCTATGTCATTCTGTCCTATTCGTGCCTTACACTTCAACTCAATGTATTTAGCATGTAGCCACCACACCCCTGCCTTTCCCATGCAGACCACCTCAAGCGCTTTCTACCCCCTCCCCCCCGTCGTCTTCAGGAAGCGTTTTAGATGTTAACTATTCTGCCACCGCAGAGTGAGCGAGCAAAACGATCCACCTCCTCACCCAAGTCCCGACGTCATCTCCGAACTCTCCACCGTGGCTTCATCTATTGTAAACACTAGCAAAACCTTCATTTTCTTCTTTACCAGTGTTTACAATAGATGAAGCCACGGTGGAGAGTTCGGAGATGACGTCGGGACTTGGGTGAGGAGGTGGATCGTTTTGCTCGCTCACTCTGCGGTGGCAGAATAGTTAACATCTAAAACGCTTCCTGAAGACGACGGGGGGGGGGTAGAAAGCGCTTGAGGTGGTCTGCATGGGAAAGGCAGGGGTGTGGTGGCTACATGCTAAATACATTGAGTTGAAGTGTAAGGCACGAATAGGACAGAATGACATAGATGGCAGCAGGACTGATTCTGTGTAAATATGGTTTTAGAGATATGTTTAGAATATTTGTATGTTTGTGGTTTCGTAGTTGGATTTAATGTGAGTTTGTTGATGTAGTTAGTAGTTGGGTTAAAGAATTTTGGTTTGAAAAGTTATCTGGTTTACTTAGTTTGATTTATATGTTGGTAGAAGAGTTTTTAAAGATATATTAATAGCTTCTGAAGTCAAGTGTCAGTGCTGCAAGCAAAACACTTGAAGTGGTTAATTTACTCGTCGGCATAGAATGAAATGAAGGTGGAATAAGACCACCACACAGTGAGCTGGAACCAACAAAAAGCCAAAAAACCTAACGTGCAGTGAAATGTTTGTCAAAAGAGCTGGCCTTAAAAAGGTAAGCTATCTATTATTGTGATATGTATGCACGTAAACTAAGGTTAGTTATGGCATAAATTGTCATTATTCTATCACAGAAATTAAAATAAATGATTTGAGATAGAATAAGAGGTAGGACAAGTAAGTGTGTGTTGGATACAAAAGAGAACAAGCTGGTGTAACTGTAATGAATTTTGGCAAGATATCACAGAAATCCTGTCATTCTTCTGTTTCTCACGTTTTTTTAAAAAGTTTGTTAAAAATCCTGATGTCCGGACTCCACAGCTCTTTATTTAACCCAGTGGGTGTCATACTGAGAGTGAATGATATAAATATTAAAATATGAACCAAAAAACAATTAATTCCTAAAAATGAGGATAAAATCACAGCCTTGTTATCTTTTATTGGTCAGTAGCTTCTTCCAGATATATTGATATATATTAAGCTTCTTCCAGGCTAGTTGCTTTTGGTAGAATTTTGTCTTTACTCTTGACCTTCGATTGATCTATATTCTTCAAGAAGAAATTGAGTAGTCAAGAGATTTCACAAACCAAAGTCTCATTAGAGCAATATGTAGCCAAAAGAAGGGTTTGTGGGTGGCAGACACTTCGCAACGAAAACACAACAACTGACGATCAAAATATTTATGATAGCTAAAGTTCGCAATAAAACTCAAATTGAAAAAGCATGCCTTCCAAAAGAGATTTGAAAGAATTAATCTAATGAAATAATAAAATTAAATTAAAATCCATTTGTCCAACTTCAACTTCAAATGGAAAGAATATTCAAAATGCCAACTTTACCAAGGAATCCAGACATCGAACCTCTGACGCATTTCGGCTCACATTTTTCGTGGCCATTTCAAGGGCGTTTCGTGTTGTACTGTTCCATGCACGTTAACTGCTAGCTAAGTTGATGTTGCTGCCATCTCAATCATCTGCGTCATCTTCGTGCTCATCACGTAAAACATCATTGGTGCCATCTAGTGTTGTCCTGTTTTTTAATCTTCTTTGCACTTGTCGACTTGATCTTCTTGTTTAAATAATTCGCTGTTTTTCTTGTTTTATCATGTTGAACCATGCTGGTGATAATAATTTGACTGGGACATTTAAATTGCAATTATATGCTTTGGGCTTCTCGATCATAATGGCCTCAGCTGTCAGGATCTTTTTATGTGTATTGTGAGAAGTAACCATACTAATATTCTCCAAGTCGGGCGTGGCTTCGTTATTATGACAATATTGTATAAGTGAAGTTCGAATCTCATCCTTATTCCAGTAATTTAAGTGTTCATGTAATCTGATATCAACATTTCTTTTCCTGCTACCTATATAAATTGTTTTATAATCTGGGTTCTCGTTTACATTAATAATTGGTATACGATATACACCTGCATGGAACTTTTTTCATTGTTTGATTGCAAAAGTCTGCTGTTGTCGAGTACAGTGTCTGCAATAAGTAATCTTGCTTTGTGGCATTCCTTTTTAAAGGAGCAGATATAGGTGGACAATATGGTAGTTTTCCACAGAATCTGTATGTATCAGTCAGATTCTGCCTTGGTCTATTTTGGTTATTCTGAATTTGTTTGTAGAGATCATCAATCAATCTCTCCTTGTAGCTGAAGTCCCCAGCCAAAGTTTTGATCCATTTCAACTCTTTTTGCCTTGCAGTATTATTAGACGAAAGTATAATTGCTCTTTTTAAGTAATACCCGAATGCTGCTGTTTTAAATTTCCATGGATGATTTGAGTTACTAGGTATTATATTTGGGACAAATGTTGCCTTTCTCTATACTTCATAGTTAATTCTTGAGTTATTTTTTATGATATTAATATCTACAAATTGTAATTGTTTATTTTTTCTCATTCGGTTGTAAGATTGATAGCTGTATATCATCATCATCATCATTGTCAACCATTATCAATCCACTGCTGGACGAAGGTCTCCCCAAGTTTCCTCCACAACGGTCTGTCTTGTGCCAGTCTCCTCCATGTCACTCCCGCATACTTTTGAATTTCATCCACCCATCTTCCATGTGGTCTTCTTCTGGGTCTTTTCCTGTCCCTTGGAATCCAATCTAAAATTTCGGCTGTCCATCAATGGTCTGTTCTTCTGGCAGTATGTCCAGCCTATTGCCATTTCAGGGATTTAACTCTGATCATGATGTCTTCCACTCTTGTCATTTTTCGGATCCACGTGTTCCTCTTCTTATCTCTCCTGGTTACACCAAGCATGCACCTCTCCATGCTTCTTTGAGTTGTCTGCAGCCTTTGTATGTCTCTTTTAGCTAAGGTCCACGTCTCTGCACCATACGTAAGCACTGGAAGGATGCATTGATCAAACACTTTTCTTTTAAGACATAATGGCATATTGCTCTTGAAAATTATGCTGTTTCTTCCAAAAGCTCTCAAGGCAAGTTTTGTACGCCGATTAATTTCTTCATCAATGTGACCCTCACTTGATATCTGCTGTCCAAGATAAATGTACGTGTCTGTTATCTCCAGCTTTTCTCCATCAATCGATAAATCTTCATTTCTTGTAAAAGCATTGTACATCACTTTTGTCTTCTGAAAGTTCATTTTTAATCCCACTTCTTTACTCTTGTCAGCAAGTTCCTGGATCATACTCTGTAGCTCTGATGGGGTAGTTGCAAAAATGACTATGTCATCAGCAAAACGAAGGTGGGTTAGATAATCTCCATTAATCTTTATCCCTTTGTTTTCCCAGTTCAGTGATTGAAAGACATTTTCCAATATGGCATTAAAGAGCTTCGGAGATATGGTGTCACCTTGTCTTACTCCTTTTCCAATTTTTATGTGTGTTGTATTTTCAAACAGCCGAATCTTTGCACTTGCATTTTCATAGATGTTATTAATAATATTAATGTATGCATCTTCAATACCGCAGGATTTCAGAGCCATTGCAACTGCTGATGGTTTCACTGAATCAAAGGCTTTTTCATAATCGATAAAAGCCATGCACAATGGAAATTCATATTCCCTCGCTCTTTCAATTAGTTCTCTCAGTACGTGGATATGATCTATTGTGCTGTAGCCACTCCTGAATCCAGCTTGTTCTCTCGGTTGAGCCATGTCCAGTGTCACCTTCAAGCGGTGTGAAAGAACTTTAGTGAAGATTTTATAAACCACTGATAGGAGGCTGATAGGTCTGTAGTTCCTGAGATCCTCAATGTCACCTTTTTTATGTAGCAAGATCATTGTAGCGTTGTTCCAATCCTCAGGAATTTTCCCTTCATTAAGGCATCGAGTGAAAATTTGGGCGAGTACTGTTTCGATTTCTCCACTTGCTTCTTGTATGATGTCTACAGTAATTCCATCTTCTCCTGGAGCTTTTCCCCGCTTCATGTTCTTGATTGCATGTGCAACTTCTGCTGGAAGGACTGGAAGAACTCTGGTACTGGTACCTTTCATGATGTCTGGAGTACATGTATCATCCCTTTCATATAATTTGGAGTAGAAATCTTTCACTCTTGTCAAAATTTCGCCTATATTTCTTGTTACAGAACCATCTTCTTTTCTCAGTGCCATAATCTGTTTTTTTCCCTTACTGAGATGTCCCCTTGCTATCTTTAGGCTTTGGTTGTTTTCATTGCTTTCCCTACTAGTTCACAGTTGAATTTCCTTACGTCTTCAGTGATACTTTTTCGTACTGTCTTGCATAGCTCTATATATTCCACTTTGGAAGTCACATCTTCTTTAGTTGTCCTCATCACTCTTCTTTTTTGCATCAACATTTTGGTTTTTCCTGATAATTTGTTCACATGCAATTTGTTCTTAGACCCAGCTAATTTTGTTGCTGTTTCCATAAGAGCTTTGGTTACTTTTCTGTTAACTTCAGAAATATCAACTTCTTCCGATGTTAGGCCTTCTAAAGCAGAGAACCTGTTTTTCAGTTCCAATTTGAAGGTATTATGGTGTTTTTTAAGGTTGGTTATGTCAATACATTTTGTTTGTCTTATGAGCTTGCTACGTTCGAGTTTACTGTTGAGGTGCATCTTACATCTCACCAATCTATGGTCACTGCCTGTGTTGAACTTGTTTAGCACACTGCAGTCTTCTATGACGAATTTTTTGTTACACATAATAAAATCAATTTCACTTGTCGTCCCATTTGAATGTCTCCATGTCCATTTGCTGTGTGGCTTTTTCTTGAAAAAGGAGTTCAAGATGAAAAACCCTTCTGCCTCTGCAAACTCTAAGAGAGTATTTCCATGCTGGTTTCTGTTGCAGTGACCGAATTTACCTACTGAAGTTTCATTCTGTTGCCGTTGCCCTATTTTTGCATTGAAATCTCCCATAATTATCTTCAAGTGCTGCTTACCTTTATTATTTAGATCACAAATTTCCTCATAAAACTCTTCAATTTCTTCTTCAGCATGACTTGTGGTGGGTGCATAATTTTGAATAATCTGAGCCTGGTATCTTTTCGAGAGTTGGATAACGAGTCGTGCAGCTCTGTCAGAGGAACTTTCAACTTCTACAACTTTATCCTTCAGTTTCTTGTTTATTATAAATCCAACACCACTAATTCTGCCAGTATCTGTCCCACGATAGTAGAAGAGATGTCCACTTTTCAGTTCAATGAGATCTTCTCCTTTTCTCCATACCTCACTTAGCCCGACGATGTCCCACTTGATCCTTTGTAGTTCCTCTTCCAATTCAAGAAGCCTTGAATCAGAAGATTGCTCTTTTTAAGTAATACCCGAATGCTGCTGTTTTAAATTTCCATGGATGATTTGAGTTACTAGGTATTATATTTGGGACAAATGTTGCCTTTCTCTATACTTCATAGTTAATTCTTGAGTTATTTTTTATGATATTAATATCTACAAATTGTAATTGTTTATTTTTTTCTCATTCGGTTGTAAGATTGATAGCTGTATATACCTTGCTGTATGTATTAACAAATTCTTCCAGATCTTCTTCAGTATGCTTCCAAAATATCAAAATATCATAAACATATTGAACAAATAGTTCAGGATGTTTATTTGTAAATTTTTTGTCAGTAAGTATCTTTTTGGTGTAACTGTGTTTTAAAAGGAAAAGATGAAGAATATCTTGATTCACAATATGGTTACATAGGGGCATTTGAAATTGATAGATTCGATATTACAAGCTGAAATCCTGCTTATCATGTTCAAATACATTGTAGCAGTATGTGCCTAGGTGCTTGTACGTAGTCTAAAAAAAAATTATAATTATAAAGCACTATTTTGTTCCATAGTTAAAGAGAACTAATTGTGTTTCTGTGTTCTGTAGTTATTCCATAGTGAACTAAAAATCATATTGAAGAGAGCTTGGCTTCCATTAAAGAGACATTGATTCAATAATGATGTGAAATTCAAAAATAATACCTTGTTATATATCCTACAGATATTTCATGATGGGTGAAGAAGTTCCTGTTATATGCATATCATGAAGGTCATTAAACTGATGCACCTCATGTTAAATGTACTTTTATAACAATTACTCAACATGAGGTAAAAGATCTTACCTCCAAATCACTAGCATTGTCATACATTTCAAGCTCTGCTGAACATGCTCTCACCCGATGGAGTCTGAAACTACATGTGGTTATGTAATTCTAAAACAATATATTTACAAGTTAAAATAAGCTATTATAAAACACCTTTATTTTTTTTAGCAAAAATTAAAAACCATAGTTTATTGCCATCAGAAATTGTTAATGCTTTCCCTCCTGTAGGTGCATCGATTCCAAATATCTTTGCAATTAAAACTCATACGTTAGAAAAACCATTTAGAATTATAGTCTCTAAATAATCTTCACCTTTGATAAATTTGGAAGAAAATCCTGATTAGCCCCCTTTTTTCTATGAATAACCAATTTTGTTTAAAAAATAGTTTGAATTTCATTGGAAAAATGAAATCTATACATATTAACTTAGAGAATTGGTGTACAGCAAGTTTGGATGTAAAATCTTTGTTTCCTAGTACTCCTGTTCTTAAAAGCCATTAATATTATTGTAAATAGTTAAAAAAATAAAACTCAGTTAAACAGTTATCAATTACAAAAATTATATAATAGTTTATATTTCTAATAATAATTATTTTGAATATGATAAAGAAGTTTACAAACAAAAGGTTGGATGCCCAATGGGCTCCCATTTATCATCTTTATTTGCAGAGATGATTATGTCCGACATTGAAAATTAATTAGTTAGTAGCCTTCCAAGAAAAAAAAAAAAAACAATTACTTACTGCAGAACCACTTTTACTTCAACAATTATTTACTTATGAGAGTTTAGAAAGAAAAATATATCATCATGTGGATGACATATGTTTCTCTCTAAACTAAAAAAAAAAGGGGGAGATTATAAATTTTAAAAATGAAGTATACTGATTATTATCCTGATAATTAAATTAACATTAGAATTTGAATAAAACAAACAGATATCATTCTTAAATGTCTGTTTAATTAAAAAAGATTTTCATATAGAGCACAAAGTATATCAAAAGCCAACCTTTGTACCAGTAACGATTCCCTATCATTCAGAACACCCTAAAACACATGAAATTAATAATATCAGAACTCAGATGAAATGAGCTTTTACACATTCTTCATGTAGAAAATATAAAGAAGAAATTTATTGGATTATTAGAACAATTAAACATTATGAGTACACAGTGCGTCAAATAATTTTTAAGACTGGCGCTAGATTTCAGCCTACCGTGGCGCCACCAGTGTAATTGTGAATGCGTTATAAACCGTGACCATCTGCTTGCTTTCTGCCAAAAGTACTGGCACAGTTGTTAAAGTAACTCAAACGAAATGGCCGTTCATTAGAGAAGTAAAATTTTTTTCATGTTGAATTATTAAGATGGAACAAAGGGCTGTTATTAAATTTAACGCAAAACTTGGTAAAAGTGCCTCGGAAACATACCAAATGATGAAACAAGTTTACGGTGAGTTTTGTTTAAGTAGATCAAATGTTTTCCTGTGGCACAAACGTTTTTTTGGATGGAAGAGATACACTAGAAGATGATAAGCATACCGGAAGACCAAGTTCATCTAGGACACCTGAGATTATTGAAAAAGTGAGTGATTTCGTTGCAAACAATTGATGTGCGTCACTAAGAATGATGGAAGAGTCTTTAAACATCAACAAAGAAATGATTCGAACCACCCTGAATGAAGATTTGGCAAAACTGAAGTCTGTGCTAAATTTGTTCCACACACATTAACCAATGAACAAAAATCAAGGAGAAGTGCACATTGCAGAGACATCATTTCAGCTGCTGAAAATGATCCAAACTTCTTAAAATCGATTGTTACAGGTGATGAAACACGGTGTTTTCAATATGATCCTAAAACAAAGCGACAAAGTGCGGAATGGAAGTAAAAAAACTCACCACAAGCCAAAAAAACAAGAAAAGTTCTATTGAAAATCAAAACAATGCTCATTACATTCATCGATAGTAAGGGTATTATCCACAAAGAATTTGTTCCAAGTGGACAAACAATTACTGGTGAGTTTTATTTAAATGTTTTGAGGCGTTTGATGGGCAGAATTTGTCGCATTCGTCCAGAATATCGGGATGAAAACAGTTGGTGTTTGTTGCACGATAATGCACCCAGTCACACTTCACTTCTTGTTCGTAGATTTTTGGTGAAAAATAACGTCTGTGTGTTGAATCATCCACCGTATTCGCCTGATTTAGCACCCTGCGACTTTTCTTTATTCCCAAAACTTAAAATGACGTTAAAAGGGTGTTATTTTGATGATATTTTGACCATACAAACAGCTTCGATGCGTGCTTTGGAGGCAATTTCGCAAAGTGAACTGGAACAGGCATTCGAATCATTGTTAAATCGCTGTAACAAGTGTAGTGAAGCCGGAGGGACTTATTTTGAATAACAAACCAAAACAAATTATAATTTCTTGTTTCTATTTCATTTTACAGATCCAGTCTTAAAAATTATTTGCCACACTGTGCATAATATCAAAATTATTAAAAGGTTGATTTTTGAATATCAGAGGAAATTAAGAAATAATTATAAAAATGTACAAAAAGGAAAAAATATATTTTTGGCTTTTCCCTGATTGTCAGGGGGATATTAGGAGAATTCAAATTTGTGCAGAAATAGTCAAAAGTAATGGAGGTATTTGCCTTCAATGCACGATCTTGATATCAAGATCATGCATTGAAGGAACTACCTCTATTACTTTTGTCAGGGGGATAAATGGACAAATTTTGAAGTTAACAAAGAAATATTTATTTTTGGTCACTTAGTAAAAAATACCACCACAAAGGTAAAACTTACAGAAAAACGCATGAAATTGCCTAAACAAATTAACGAGAAACACACCTCCTAAAAAATAAAATGTTTCCACATCATTTCATTTTCTTTTAATGTATAGGTGCTTCATTATTTGATTGTACTGTGGCATTAACAAAAACTGCTCTGTCTTTTCATGCACCTAGAGCTTCTCTGGCAGATTTGCTTTGCCATGCCAAAAATGTGAAACAAATCAAACTCTTCAGTGATTTGACATTAACACATTGTCTCTAATCTCACTTGAAAAAGGACTCAGTTCTAATGAAATCAAATTTTTTTAAATGCTTTTAGTCATGAATCACATACTCAGATTATTTCAACTGACTTTCATGGAAAAGAAGCAGAAAACCACTAGCCTTGAACTGACAGCAAAGTGCTAAAACTTTCAAGGATAAATGAGGAATGAAGTGAAGATCCCAGTACATCCTGGAAACATGGGAGAAGTAAGAAGAAAAAAATTACTAAATTAAAATATTAATATTCTAAAAACAGAATAATTTTCCTCAGTCATATAGAATCAGTTAAAAAAATTGCATATTTGTTTTGCTGTCTTTGAACTAAATATGCATATTACAAAGAAAAATTCATAGGTACACTCAGTAGACAAAACATTAGAGATAGGGTTGGTGGACAGTTGGCATGGGTATTCTCCGCACAAAGTCAAACAGACCCAAACCGAAACCAGGCAATAAACAGGCAGACAGCAGGGTTTCCCAACAGTGTAATGAAATCGACAAACATGGGTAAACGTGGTGATTTGATCGACTTTGATCATGGATGCACTGTCGGCACAAGACATATGGGTCATTCTGTTGCTCAAGTGGCAAGAACGCTAGGATACTGCATACCATCAATGGATATACCTGCTCCCAGAGAGCAAGGGGTGACTGACCACATGCCATAGATGGCCAGGGTTGACATAGACTATCCAGGTTCATACAGACCAACTGCTTGGCAACCGCGGTGTAAATCACATTCAGGTTAAATGTCGGAGGCCCAAGCAGCGTCAGAGAGTGAACAGTATGGTACACCCTGCATACTCTACTCGTGTGGCACTGTTGACTACTCATCATCAGATATTATGCCTTGCCTGGTGCACGGAACACCAATATCAAAACTGGACCTCTGCAGAGTGGCACCATGCCGTGTGGTCAGACGAATCCAGTTTCAGATATTATGCCTTACCTGGTGTACGAAACATCAAAATCAAATCTGGACCTCTGCAGAGTGTCACCATGCCGTGTGGTCAGACGAATCCAGTTTCAGATATTATGCCTTGCCTGGTGCATGGAGCATCAAAATCAAATCTCGACCTCTGCAGAGTGGCACCATGCCGTGTGGCCACATGAATCCAGTTTCAGATATTATGCCTTGCCTGGTGCACGGAACATCAAAATCAAATCTGGACCTCTGCAGAGTGGCACCATGCCGTGTGGTCAGATGAATCCAGTTTCAGATATTTTGCCTTGCCTGGTGCACGAAACATCAAAATAAAATCTGGACCTCCGCAGAGTGGCACCATGCCGTGTGGTCAGACGAATCCAGTTTCAGATATTATGCCTTGCCTGGTGCACGGAACATCAAAATCAAATCTGGACCTCTGCAGAGTGGCACCATGCCGTGTGGTCACACGAATCCAGTTTCAGATATTATGCCTTGCCTGGTGCACGGAACATCAAAATCAAATCTGGACCTCTGCAGAGTGGCACCATTCTGTGTGGTCAGACGAATCCAGTTTTCAGCTGTATCGAGCTGACAGAAGGTTGTGGGTGCAACAGTATGAGGCCATGACCCTGTCGTGCCAGGTTGGCTCTGTTCAAGGAAGTGGTAGAATTGGGGAGCCTTTTGATGAGACACATTAGGTTTCTCGGTGTGTCTGGAGAAGCCCTTAATCTCTGTGTACTACCAGCGTGAGCTAGTTGATCACCTACACACTTTCATGGCCTTCAGGCATCCTGTGGCCGAAAGTCTGTTTTAGCAGGACAATGTGCCACCCAGACATGGCTCAAAGAACACTCATCTGAGTTTGGAACCTTCCAGTGGCCCTTAAGGTCCCTGATTTTAACTCTGTGGAAGCCCTCTGGGATGACATGGAGGGGAACATCAGATCCATGGATCCTGGACAGATGTCTCTGGTGGAGTTGTGGACAATGCTGCAACAGGCATGGCTGGCATTACTTCTGGAAATCCTCCAGCCTCCGGTAGGGTAGATGCCTCAGTGTTTGGATAGGCTGTTATTTGCCTCAGAGAAGGACCAACATGCTATTAGGTATCTCTAATGTTTTGTCCACTGAGTGTATTATCTGTGTTACTACACACAGGCTATACAACACTAAACTATTTGACAGACTGTAAATACAACCCAAATAAACTCATTCCTATACATACATAGAATTTTAATGTCAACATAATGAGTTCTATACTACTTACTACCGATGACACACATAATTTTGGATATGACAGTCACTTATATTTCAAAATTCATTGCCCTCACTTCAAACTTGAACCAATGATATTTTGATTGAAAGGAAAAGCATCCATTTAAAAAATATTTCACAAAGTCTAAACTGCAAGAAAATATTCTTCAATAAAAGATAAAAAGAAATGTCTCAGTATTGCACTTCAAAATTCACAGTAAAAGTGACCTACTTTCTAATACAAAAAAGTTTACGTATATTGTCCTGTACACAAACCCTTGAAACCATGTTCATGATGTCCCACTTGTTATCTCCAGGAAACAAATTATGCATTTAATTTATTCATTTTTGCAGAGACCTTTTTATGACAACAGTAAAACCACATACAATAAATGATGTAAATAGCAAAAAGGGGAGGGAAACCTCATTAGAACACAGGGAACATAAGTACTTGCACATTTAATTACTTTCAGGGGATAATCTAAACTATACAATCTATTAATTACTTTTCAGGTGAATCACACTAATCCAGAACTTCCTCTACACACATATGCAAAGCAATAAAAAAAGTTATGCAGAACACCAAACACTTCACATAAACAGTGCAAAACAGTCAAACAAACAGCAGACCAGAAATATTGGGTTGATGCGTAAGTTCATGCCGTTTTTTTTACCACAATACAGGAATGTATTACATCAGAAAGGAAAACGGAATCAACTATGCATTCCCTCCCCCCCCCATTGTTTATGATGGTGTCCCAATGTCTGTATAGGTCTGCAATGCCATTCTTGAAAAAACATACAGGTTTTACTGCAAAGAAATCATCAAGGAAATTTTGGAGATCAACATTATTGTTGAACGTTCTGCCACAGAGTGCATTCGACAGAGATCGGAACAGCTGATAGTCTGAAGGGGTGACATCTAGGGAATAGGCCGGATGTGGAAGGATCTCCCACTTTATGTCCTGAATGGCCATTTTGGTCATTTTTGCACTGTGAGGGTGTGCATTATCATGTTGGAGAAGGACACCATGGTGCCGATGTGGCCATTTCTGCTGAATTGCTCCCTCCACATGGCGGAGTTGCTAACAATAGAGTGCAGAGTTCATGGTCCGATTCCTCGGCAGCATTTCCCAAAGAATAATGTCTTCCATGTCCCACCAGGCACACAACATGATCTTCACAGGATGAAGGTCATTATTTTGGATGTGGTGTGGGCGTTTTGTTTGGACTTAACAATTCCCTCTGATGCCTGAATTCACATACAGACACCACTTTTCATCTCCAGCAACAATACGTGGCAGAAAGGGTTTGTGTTGCTGAGAACATTCACGATAATGGGTGAGCAAGGAACCACATATGGCAGCACGCTGATTCTTGTTGTCTTCGGTGAGAGTATGAGGCACCCAAGATCCCAATTTGTGGACCTTTCCCATAAGTTCCAGGTGTCGCACCACTGTGACCTGATCACAGTCCATCTCAGTGACCAATTCGAGTGTGGTTCAACGCAGATCCAAGTGGATGAGATGGTTCAAACAATCCTCACCAAAGTGAGATGGACAATCTGAGCGTGGAGAATTGCTGAGGTCAAAATTGCCACCTCGGAACTGCTCAAACCATTTGCGGGCTGTCCTCAGAGCAATAGCATCCTCCTCATACATAGCACAAATTTGTCGAGTAGCTTCAGTGGCTGTGGATTCCTTATTAAACTCATAGAGGAGCAGATGTCAGAAATACTCATTCCTCTCAACTTGACACTATACACTTCCAGATCTGAAAACCAAAAAACCATTATCCACAATCACACAACGCAATATGATTTAGATACACAATATTACTGGCCACATTTTGATGTACAATTGGCCATCTGCACCATCACTATGGACCTGGGAAACACTCGTGAAATAAAACGGCATGAACTTATGCATCAACCCAATAATTGCTAACTAGAAACCTTCATAATGTGATGTGTAAATATATTATTTCTCAAAATTTCAACAATGCCAGTGAAGGAATCACTTGAAGTTACCCAAAAGTTACAGTTTATTCTCATCGCATACCTTTCAAATCAATACTAGACTGATCTGCTTCCACCTTTAAAGTATCCTCAATGAAAGCTGCTCGTACCAATGATGAAGCTATTTCCAAAGATTGCCCACAGTCTTGTCGAGCATAGCGCTGGTAGTTGGTTTCTAACTGAAAGTTTTAGAAATGCATAAAAGATTATTCTAAGCTGTAAAGTGTGTGTGTGTGTACATATAATGAACACTCATGCATATGCATTTCATACACAAAAATGGCAAGGTAACATTTTGTTATCCTTCTGTTTTGAAGTAGAGTACTGAAACTAAAATAATGTGGTTATTACCTACTAGGAATTGCTGCCTAAGTTGTTTCACATTAGCAAGGCAAATTGCATTCAGACTAAAGTACAATGACACACATTTTAATATTTTCTGTGCATTTATATAAAACAAATGCATGCACACATGCCCGAGATGGGCAAAAGAAAATACTTAAAACTGCTGAAGCAAGAAATAAGATGATGAATGATCCTTCATATTAGAAATGAAAACGATGCAGTCTGGTGTAAAAAAATTACAAGGATATCAGAATTAAATAAGAAAATGATACTCTGAAAGATTCCATTCCTGGATTAGAATCATGGTTGGCGCTACAAAAAGGTACCACACTACTTTGCCTAGCAAAAATATGAAGCTTGCTCAGATTTCTCAACTACATTTGCTGATCTTCAGTTGGTTGTAACTTCTAGGTGGTGTCACAGTAGCACACTTAAATGGAAACTGGGAGATTTGGGTATTACTCCAGCTCCAGGACGATGCAATTTTCAGGCTTTCTGAAGAGCAAAATACATAGAAAGCATTCTACTGAAATTAAGATCATTCATATACAAAAATTAAAAGTGACTGAGTGCTGAAAATAATGCACTTATGTGTAAAAGAGCCTGGGAAAAACTAGGAAAAACAGGAAAACATTTTAAAATTTTTGGAAGAAATTTACAAATTAATTTATTTCATAAATTCATTTACAGAAATCTTGAAAAACATTAAAAATAGGATGTGAAGAAAATAGAACACGAATATGTTATGTAAGTTACACTTTACATGGAAGCTTTCGAACTATGTCTTTAGTTCTTCTTCAGCTAGAGTTTGGATGTAAACTGAGTAGGCTGTTGCCAGATCTTCGTCATTCAGTTCCTGCAAATGATTGCCAGATTCACAAACGTCGTACATTAAAACCTCGAAAATCTGGCATCCAGAAAACTGGCAACTGGTGACAAAATATCCCTTTTAACACATGTTGTTTTGTTTCACTCCATTGTATATGACTTGTCTTTCCACAGGCAGCAAATGCTTTCCTTAAAACATCAGGATGACTAATTGTATTCCTTCTTTCTCTCAGAAGAGGACAAATCAGTACCTCAAACTCCCCAGACCCCTTTTTTCAGCATCATACTTTCTTCCTTTTGTCGTCCCCCACTCTTTTATGGTTGAGACCTTTGAACTCCAGCTTTGGATGGCACGTGCCATGAAAGAGGAAAGAGAATTTCTCCCCTCCACAACAGCGGTACTTATTTGTACTCTATATACTGACTTTGTTTCTCCTTGCAAACTGTTCGTTTTAATACAAAATGGTAATTATGTCTCTCATGAAACAAGTGAAACAAAAGCATGTTATTTTAACAATAGTGGAAAAAGTTGAATTATTACAAAAACTGGAAAATGGCTGCATGACTGTTAAGAAGCTTTGTGAGCACTACAGATTAGAATCATTAACTGTATATGACCTTAAAATGCAAAGAGAAAAATTCTTTTACGTGGAAAGTGATGTGCCAAAGGAAATGACTAAAAGAAAAACAACACATCAAGGTAAAAGTGGTGACGTTGAAAAAGTGCTTCTGGAATGGTTTAGACAGAGGAAGAGGAGTGAAAGTATTCCCATATCGGGACCTGTGCTCATAGAACAGGCAATGAGCTAAAAATTAAACTGCCATGTGACCACAGCAAAGTTAAGGCACATCACAGAATAAGAAAATTAGTCGTTAGGGGGGGGACTTTTTGCTGATGAAGAGGCAGCAGAAAAATTCATTGAAGAATTTAGTGAATTAGTGATGAAAGAAAAATTATCTTTAGAGCAAATATACAACGCCGATGGGTCAGGGTTATTCGGACGTTGTTTACCAAAAGTAACCCTTGCTGATGCAAATGAAGTTGTGGCCCCGGGAATTAAAGACTCAAAAGAAAGATTAACTATTCTCACATGTGCGAATGCTGCTGGAACGCATAAGTGAAAATTGCTCATAATCGGGAAAAGTGTGCATCCACGTGCTTTTAAAGGTGCAAAAGTGTTCTCCATTACATACAAAGCCAACAAACGAACATGGATGACATCTGATATAATGAAAGATTGGTTTTACAAGTACTTTGTAAAAGAAGTGAGAGCACCGTGATTCAGTGGAATTAAACCATGACTGCAAATAATTTTGCTCCTAGATAACTATGCAACACACCCGCAGACATTGATGAAAGACAATGTATAGGTTGTATTTTTACACACGAACTGTACGTCAATCATACAGCTGATGGACCAAGGTATTTTATGGTCTGTAAAATGCCATTATAAAACTGTGTTTATGAGACAACTTCTGGATGCATGCAATGATGGTACTGATGTCTGGTAATTAAGAAAGACTTTAATATCAAAGATGCTATCTCGGCCATTAAGCAATCATGGGACAAAATTTTGCACTCCACTTTAATGCCTGGCATAATAATGGCCAGCATGAATTTTCAATGAAAGCAATGACTATGAATCTGAATTTCCTGGGTTTATTGTTTCAGGACAGAAAGTTTTGATTGGAGAACTATTAGAATACGCAAAATCTTTTAAAACTGATCTGAAATTAGAATAATTAGAATACGTAAAATCTTCTAAACTGATCTGAATCTAAAACTGATCTGAACTGACGCAAAATCTTCTAAAACTATCAACTGGCATGTTGTCATCAACACTTAACCAATCCTGAAGATCATCTTCCTGGATGATCTTCAGGATTGAAGATCATCCAGGAAGATGATCTTCAGGAATGGTTAAGTGTTGATGACAACATGCCAGTCGTAAATCATTTGACAAATTTGGAGATCGCATATGCAATTTTAAACAATAGCAAAGCAGATGGAACTAACGATCACACTGATAAGGATGAAGAGCAATCAGAAGATTAAAATGTGTCATTAGACTTGTGTATATCATTAAGTAAATAATTCATTTTCATACTTGAAAAACAAAGTTGCATATCTGAGCTGGAAAGTTTACAACTTTACAAGATTCAAGACAAATTTATAAGAAAGAGACCAAAACACTTAAAGCAATTGAAATTAACAGAAATGTTTAGTAAATCTTAAGCAAACACCATACTTAATATGTATTAAATACAGTGCATATGTACTACACTTAAATTGTTATAAATCTGTCAGCAACTTTTCTTTGTATTATTGCGTTATTTTCGGTAATTCATAAAATGCTAATACATAAATATTTAGTTTCTTTTTCAGAGCACTTTTCTTTATTTATTATATATTTATAAATAACGTACATATTATAAGGCGTACAAGCACAACTTTTTGTTAAAGTGGCCTGTTATGTGTAAGTACATGCTTTACGTAATGCCCGTTATGCATTTTTTTGATAGCTTCAGAAATCTGGAATTTTCATAAATCTAGCACTCATCCCGTCTCGTCAATGCTGGATTTTCACGGTTTTACTGTATTTATTTTAAGGGAGTATGGACTTTCAGATAATGGTGATGATATACGGAGATTCCAAATTGCAATTATTAGGATAAAGATAAATTTCCAAGCTTTCATCCCAGAGAAGAGCATATGAACCAAAAAATGGCACAATTCATTTTGAATCCTTCCAACAAGGTTTGGATGGGGTGTTTTCCAAAGCGAAGGAAGCTAAGGCAGTATTGATATTTCCCATTTTTACAACCTTTTTGTGTTCTTTCCAGTTGTGTTGGGAGTTAGGAATGGTCCCTCTGGATTGGAGAAATGCTATCATTGTTCCTTTTTATTAGGAAAAAGATGATCATACTGAATGCAAGAAATATACTTCAGTTACGTGTTGTTGCCCAATTCTCTCATAAAAAAACATATCAGAGTGAAAGATCAGCCCACAGCTGATGGTTTTAGTCAGTCATTCCACCTAACAGTTCTGGAACAAAAACCCAGTGAGATGGAGTCTTTCAGCCAATGTTGCACAGAACTAGCAAGTACCTCAACAAGTAAATTTAAGCTTAATTTTGTGTCAGCTTCACAGATTCATGGAGGCCCTAGTTGCCATAATTTGTGCCATTGCTGCCCACTGAAGCACCCGTTGGAGACAACCCATCTCTCATTAAGATTGTCCACCAAAGAAGGGCTAATAGCATACAGGGGTTTCGAGGTTAATATCCTCTCTAGTATTGACTATGGTGGAAGCTGCTTTAAATTTGGGGATAAAAAAAAGTACTGATGTTTTTAGCTTGGTATGAAGAGGTTTGTGGTATTGCAACAGTGCGTAGCATTAAATATGAGGCTTAGTGGTATAATAAGGTTAAAGAAATGGTAGAGATGAAGAAGAAAACATCTTTGGGGAGTTACAAGGTAGAATTTCTGAAAACGAATACTGCTGTTAAAAACATGAAGCAACAGAGCTAGTTCATCAGAGTAAAGAAAAACTTAGAAAAGATAAAGTGGAAAGACACAAATCAGGTTTTTGGAAAAATAAGAAATCATTTTGGAAGTATGCAAGATGCAGAAAACACAGGGGATATAAAGTTCTAAGTTGTGTGAAAAATAGGATAAGAGAAATTATGGTGGAGCTTAATAAGTTGAGAGAAAGATGGGGTGAATACTTCTGTGAAATACTGGAACACGAAAGCGATGATGATTTTTTAGGTAGAAACAGATGATGCCACAGAGAGAGAAGGAAGCACAGCAGGGATCGAAACAGGGTGGTGACTCCTTAATTGACTGTTTGACTATAATTTGGCAGTCATGCTGGGAGTCAGGAATGGTCTCTCGTGATTAGAGTTATATTTTTTTGTTACCAATGCATTCCTGGTAATTTTCCAAACATACACAGTGCGTCATAGAATTTTTAAGACTGGCGCTAGATTTCAGCCTACAGTGGCGCCACCAGTGTAATCATGAATGCGTTATAAACCGTGACCACCTGCTTGCTTTCTGCCAAAAGTACTGTGCAGTTGTTAAAGTAACTCAAACGAAACGGCCGTTCATTAGAGAAGTAAAATTTTTTTCATGTTGAATTATTAAAATGGAACAAAGGGCTGTTATTAAATTTAACGCAAAACTTGGTAAAAGTGCCTTGGAAACGTACCAAATGATGAAACAAGTTTACGGTGAGTTTTGTTTAAGTAGATCAAATGTTTTCCTGTGGCACAAACGTTTTTTGGACGGAAGAGATACGCTAGAAGATGATAAGCGTACCGGAAGACCAAGTTCATCTAGGACACCCGAGATTATTGAAAAAAAGTGTGATTTCATGTCAAACAATCGATGTGCATCACTAAGAATGATGGAAGAGTCTTTAAACATCAACAAAGAAACAATTTGAACCATCCTACATGAGAGATTTGAGCAAAACAAAAGTCTGTGCTAAATTTGTTCCACACACATTAACCAATGAACAAAAATCAAGGAGAAGTGCACATTGCAGAGACATCATTTCTGCCGCTGAAAATGATCCAAACTTCTTAAAATCGATTGTTACAGGTGATGAAACATGGTGTTTTCAATATGATCCTAAAACAAAGCGACAAAGTGCGGAATGGAAGTAAAAAAACTCACCACAAGCCAAAAAAACAAGAAAAGTTCCATCGAAAATCAAAACAATGCTCATTACATTCATCGATAGTAAGGGTATTATCCACGAAGAATTTGTTCCAAGTGGACAAACAATTACTGGTGAGTTTTATTTAAATGTTTTGAGGCGTTTGATGGGCAGAATTCGTCGCATTCGTCCAGAATATCGGGATGAAAACAGTTGCTGTTTGTTGCACGATAATGCACCCAGTCACACTGCACTTCTTGTTTGTAGATTTTTGGCGAAAAATAACATCTGTGTGTTGAATCATCCACTGTATTCGCCTGATTTAGCATCCTGCAACTTTTCTTTATTCCCAAAACTTAAAATGGCGTTAAAAGGGTGTCATTTTGGTGATATTTCGATCATACAAACAGCTTCAACGCGTGCTTTGGAGGCAATTCCGCAAAGTGAACTGGAACAGGCATTCGAATCATTATTAAATCGCTGTAACAAGTGCATTGAAGCTGGTGAAACTTATTTTGAATAACAAACCAAAACAAATTATAATTTTTTGTTTCTATTTCATTTTACAGACCCAGTCTTAAAAAGTCTTTGCCACACTGTGTACAACCTCTCCTGATGATTATGATGCACATTTTTAAAAAATTGAAGTGCACAACATTTTTCTTTTTTGAAGTGGCTTATTATTCGCATTGGTGTATAATCTGCAGAACCTAAATTAGTAACTTTTTAAACAGATAATCTGCAGATTATATAACAAGACTATGGTACATAAATGTTTTTACCATTAGCTTACATTTAGCACACTGATTGGTATTCATTGTTATTTAAAAGGATTTGCAACTCCTATAAATACAAAATGGTCTATTGAATCAATTACTTAACTAACACTATTTTAATGGAAAACTCACCACATGATATTGTGCTTAAATAAATTAGCACATTACTAAACAAAAAAAAAAAAACAAAGACAAGAAAAAAATTGGAAACACACTGGATAACAGATAACAGGATTAAACTATGTGATGTAAATACTTCCCAAAAATTGAAATTTAAAATCAACAACAACTCCAAAAATGTTGAGTGAGTTGTTCTTCATCGAAAAAAATGTGGTGTATTTGCATCACATAATTCTCTTCACTCCAAAAATGTGGTGGAACATTAACTACCTATGTTCTCTTCACTCCAAAAACATGAGACTGGTGCATGCAAAGATTAAACTATATACAACTGCCAAGTCATCATTTTTGCACCAAGAAAACACAACAAACACACAACAGCAGTCATATCAGCAAACATCTGCTTCAGAATTACTATGTTTTACTCACAAATTTTCTGATAAATTGAATACATAATCAAAGTCAACACTTTCCTTTAACAGTTCAGAAGAAATATTTGAATTGAAAAGGAACCCTTCTGATAGCAATTTTTACTTAGTTACGTAATCTTCTAATGTAAGAAAAGGGAAAACTATTTGCAAAGCTTGCAAGAAACATCAACTCAGCATACAATAAATCTGGAAGATATCTTGCAAAACCAAGAATGTTTACATGTGCCATAAGGATTTATTTCATCATTGCAGAGAGAGCAAGCACAGTTTGTTTATATTGGGATAATTACTTTCAAACTTTGTTGGAGTATTTGAACACATACATACATACATATCACTAAGCTGTTCTCTGAGATTCAGAGGTTAGCTCCAAAAAGAAATACAAACTTCCAGATATTTTTACCTATTGTTGTCGTATCAAACTTAGCCATTTACAGCGATCTTTGCATACAACTGGTGCTTCACTGATATCCATTACACGCCGTACACAAGATCTTTTACTTCATACTCATAATCTTTTTCTCATGCAGACACTCCTGAATCTGATCCACCCATGTCTTCCTTGGCCTTCCTCTGCCTTTCCTTCCTGCCACTTGGGCTGAAAAGATTTTCTTCGTAAGCATTTCATCACTCATTCTTTCAACATGGCCAAACCACCAAAGCATATTGGTCTCCACCTTGCTGACAACATTTTGCTTCACACCACACAACTGCAATACATCTTCATTCCTCACACAATCAGATTGTGTCTTGCCAAAAACCCCACGTAAGTAACGCATTTCTCCAGCACACAAACGACTCCTATGTTTCTTCTGCAGTACCCAGGTTTCACTGCCATAATCAGAGTAGGAACAATTATTGTTTCATACACAGCCATACGGGACTCTCTAGAGAACCCATCATTTCTGTGAAAACCTCCCAGAGCAGCTATGACTTTCAAAGAAGAATTCACTCGCCTACTGATTTCACCTTCCAACTTGTTCTCTCTATCAAACATGCTTCCTAAATACACAAACTCACTCACCTGGTCAATCACAGTGCCATTTATACTTACATTACATTCAGTGCTACCCATTCCTCTCTCAAACACCATAACTTTGCTTTTTCCCTTATTTATACTCAGTTTGAATTTCATGCAGACTTCGTGCATCCGAGTCAACATACTCTGCAACTCACTTTTGCTCTCTGCCATCAGGACAGTGTCATCAGCATACAGCAATCTGCACACACGGATATCACCATGACATAAACCACTATTATCTATTTTGGCCTCACGCATGCATGCGTCCATAAATATATTAAACAGCCATGGTGACATTACACAACCTTGTCTAACTCCTGCATTAATGGAAAACCATTTTGATAAAACACCATTCACTCTTACACAAGCTCTACTACCAGCATACATGGCTTTTACACTATTAAGTAGATTCCCAGTAACACCATATTCATTCAATACCTTCCACAAAAGTGTCCTATTGACTCGGTCGTAAGCTTTCTCTAAATCTATGAAGGCAGTAAAAACTTTCTTTCCAACAGCCAGATACTTTTCAATCATCGTGCGTAATGCAAAAATCTGGTTAGTGCAGCCTTTACCAGGCATAAAACCACTCTGAACATCCCACACTTTCTCTGATGTAAGACCCCGTACTTTTTCAATAACAACCTTACCCAAACACTTTCCCTGGCACACTCAGTAGGCTAATATCACGATAGTTCTTGCATTCAGTCTGATCACCTTTTCCCTTATACAAGGGAACAATGATAACATCCTTCCAATCCCGAGGGACCATTCCTAACTCCCTGCACAACTGGCAAATTTCAGTTAACCAGTCAATTATAGAGTCACCACCATACTTCAACATCTCTGCAGTTATGCCATCAACTCCTGGAGCCTTACCATTCTGAAGAGATTTTAGAGATTTACACACTTCTTCTCTTGAGATCCCTCCTGTGCTTTCATCCCTCATTGTGACATCATCTGCATCAGAATCATTTTTGCTCTCCTGATCTAATAACTCACAGAAGTATTCACCGCATCTGTCACTTAACTCATTGGGCTCCCATATCATTTCCCCAATCTCATTCTTCACACAACTTATGACTTTGTTTCCTCTATTTTTTCTGAGTCTCATGTACTTCCAGAAGGACTTTCTATCTTTCCAAAAAGCCAGTTCATGCCTTTCCACTTTCTCTTTCCTATCTTTTGCCTTACTGTGGCGAACCAGCTTAGCAGCTTCACGCTTCTTACAGCGATATTCATCCACAGAGACTCTACCTTGCAACATCCCCAAATAGGCTTCCTTCTTTTTCTTTACTGCCTCATCAATCTCACTATTCCACCAAGCATCACCTCTATTGTTACCCACTATTGTGGTGCCACAGACCTCTTTAGCAGCAGTAACAAGACAGTTCTTAAAACATTCCCACTTCTTTTCTACATCCCTCTCACAAGATTTCAGATCCTTCAGTCGTTCTCTGAGTAAGTCAGAATACCGCTGATGATCTTCAAGGAGCCTATCAACCTTTATTCTTTCTATCCTGGCTCTCTTCCTATTCCTTTTTCTCCAACCAACATTAAGTTTCACTCGTGACACTACCAAGTAATGATCAGAACCAACATCCGCACCTCTCAACACAGGTAGTTAATATTCCATCACAACAGAAATTTTCTGAATTTAAAATTCTAATATTGTACCTTGTACAGAAAACTAGCGGATAATGCTTACCTTGGCATTCCTTTCTAGCGACGGGGACATTTCACGCACGTGTTTTCCGGTCTTTGTTGAGGTTATTGTCCTAAAGTCCGTTGTATGCGATGACTGGCTTTACTTCTCACACTTTTCGCTGGGTATACTCATTGGATCTTTGCTTTAGGATTCAAACATCAATTTTTACCGTTCTTTATACTCGAAATTTTCGCCCATACTCTGGGCATCTTCAGGAGCGTGGCGACTTTACCACCGATGTTCGTGGTTAACTTCGCGCTAATGGAGTCCGATACTCCTTGTTGCCATTCGTCGGAAAAACTTTCCTGGATATATTTCGTTATCAAGCCCGGCTGGCGCCATCTATGTTTCGTTAAGAACACTTTTTTTTCCCTTATTTTTTTTTTTTTTTTTTTAATGTTTTTAATTTCTTCTCTTATCCTGGTTTTCTTGTCTTTTTTTGCCTGTTTTTCTTTTGTTGCTGTTTTTCTTGTCTTATTAGTTCTTTCCACAGGCCCGATAATGTGCTAGGGTCATTCTGGTTACATACCCTTGCTTTATTTTTGTAGATTAATATTGCTTCTTCCCTCCTCATTTGCCTTTCCGATTTTTTATTCTTTTTTAGCATTTTAATTTCATCGAACTTTGGGAATGTCCGGTTTTCCAAGCAGAATTGCACTAAAGCTGTTTTGGCTTCTTTTTTTTTGCTAGTTAGATATGTGCTGTTTAAGTCTTTTTTTTAATCTGTTTTTCGTACTTCCAATGTACGATATTGGGGGTATGTGTGCTATTAGAATTTTGTAGGTTCCTGATTCTTCTAGCATTTTTTCCTCTGTTTTTTGTTGACAGTCATACTTTTCACGGTGTGCACTGAGCTTCCTAGTTGTAAGTCATATTTAGCACAGTGCCTATTGATTTCTTTACTCACTCCTTCCAGGTATGAGAAAGCTCCAATGTATTTCAATTTTTTATTTCTCATCTTCCTTTGGTTGTGCACTTCTTGGCCTTCTTTACTCTCAGTCATATGCTTTTTACTCTCATGTATCCATTTATTAATTAGCTTGCTCGGGTACCCATACTCTTGTGATATTTTCGAGATAAACTCTACCTCTTGATTTTTTAGCCTGTTGTTAGATGTGTGTGTGTACGCTCGCCGTATCAAGTTTACTATGCTGTTTTTTTTATGTATCACTGGATGGTGCGACGAGTATGGTATCAGTACAGGTATGTAAGTTGCTTTTCTGAACACAGAGTATTCAAAACTATTTTTGTTTTTCTTTAGTTGAATGTCCAGGAAGGATAGGCAATTATCCTCTTCAAACTCAATAGTTAGCTCTATGGTGTTACAGATTTTGCTAAACTGCTGTGCTAGATCTTGTAGCTCGGCTTTGTTAAGTTTAGACATTATAATAATGTCGTCTACATATCGAGCATAAAGTATTGGTTTTTCAGGTAAATTTTGAATAATTTCTTTTTCGAGGTATGCCATAATCACTTCTGCGTATAATGCCGATAATGGGGATCCCATAGGGCCACCTTGTGTTTGTTTATATATATTTCCTTCAAAATGGAAGATGTTGTTTTCCTTGATGAAATATAATGTATTCTTTAGCTCTTTCAATTGTGACAAGTTTAGTTCTTTGTTGATGCTTAGTTGTTGCATAATCAATTCGATGGCTAGCTCGACAGGAGTGTTTGGGTATAACGCCTTAACATCCATGGAGGCCATAGTTATTTGCTCTAGGTCTTGATTAATTAATTTGATTTTTTCTATAAACTCATAGCTATTCTTTAATGTATATTGATTCCTCATGAATATTGGGGATAGATAGTTGTATATCTTTTTTTCTAGGTTGATGAGTGGTGAGATTTTTTTCGATAGAATCAGTCTTAAAGGTGTGTTTTCTTTATGAGTTTTAATTTTCGAGAATATTTTTGGCATCCCTGCTCCCATTGGAGGGTTTGCATTTTTTATTTCTGTTGGTAACGTGCTGTGGTTCCTTATATTAGCCAGGAAGGTAAGTTGTTTGTCGGTGGGATCTTTGCTGATGCTATCGCACTGTAGCTCTGAGATAGCCGTCCGCATTTTATCATTTTATTCCAAAGTGTCCATAATAACAATTTGCCCTGTTTTGTCCGCTTCGCAGAATTTGATCGTGGGGTCTTTGCAAAGATTTACTAGTTGTTTTCTGTCATACTTTAATTTATTAATCTTACAGTTTTTTTTTTTTTTTGTGCTTAGCATTATACTCTTTAAGCATGATTCTGAATAGCTTAAACCTTAGATCCGTAGCATGTTCTGGATGCACGCGCTGCACAATATCTTCTAAGATAGGAATGTACTCTTCTGTTCTTGGGGTTTTAGGTGGAAATGCGTATTTTTTCCCACGTTGTAGCACTGCCTTTTCACTAAAAGTTAGCGCTCTCGATGATTGGTTCACAAACACTGGGTATTCTGTGCTTTCATCACCCCTCATTTTGATTCCATCTAAAAGGGTATTAAATTTCTTGGCAGTTGAGCTTTCTGCTGCCTTTTGTTGGCTTTCGACTATTTCATTAATTTCAGTGAGAACATCGTCTATAATAAGGGTTTTCCATGTCCCGTTAAAATTCATATATTCAGTATTCAGTATCTGGTTCCACATATTATAGCACTGAATGTGGTTTTGGTATAGTTTTTTTCTTTTATAAATGATTTCTGCACTTAGTCTTTTCTCTTGACATGTCAGTAGCAGCCTTTTGTCTTTTCCATGCATAGGTTTGTTGGAAATTCGTAAGTATTTTGGTATAATATTAAAGTCTCTACAGTTCGTTAAGAACTTTATTTGGATATCTTCTTTTACCAGTTTAATTTTCTTTTTTTTAAACTTCCTTATGATGTTTAGTTCTTTAGGCGTCAGCAGGCTTCTATACTTCATTATCTGTTCACGTATCGTTGTTCCGCCCGTGGCCGATTCTAATGCATGTATAACGAATCAATTCCACTTAGTAGTTCTAATTCTGACTATTATATAGCTCTAATTATTGTACTATTCTCTTTTACGTGCGATATTTCAAAGTATCTTGTACAGAAAACTAGCGGATAATGCTTACCTTGGCATTCCTTTCTAGCGACGGGGACAGAATACCCAGTGTTTGTGAACCAATCATCGAGAGCGCTAACTTTTAGTGAAAAGGCAGTGCTACAACGTGGGAAAAAATACGCATTTCCACCTAAAACCCCAAGAACAGAAGAGTACATTCCTATCTTAGAAGATATTGTGCAGCGAGTGCATCCAGAACATGCTACGGATCTAAGGTTTAAGCTATTCAGAATCATGCTTAAAGAGTATAATGCTAAGCACAAAAAAAAAACTGTAAGATTAATAAATTAAAGTATGACAGAAAACAACTAGTAAATCTTTGCAAAGACCCCACGATCAAATTCTGCGAAGCGGACAAAACAGGGCAAATTGTTATTATGGACACTTTGGAATAAAATGATAAAATGCGGACGGCTATCTCAGAGCTACAGTGCGATAGCATCAGCAAAGATCCCACCGACAAACAACTTACCTTCCTGGCTAATATAAGGAACCACAGCACGTTACCAACAGAAATAAAAAATGCAAACCCTCCAATGGGAGCAGGGATGCCAAAAATATTCTCGAAAATTAAAACTCATAAAGAAAACACACCTTTAAGACTGATTCTATCGAAAAAAATCTCACCACTCATCAACCTAGAAAAAAAGATATACAACTATCTATCCCCAATATTCATGAGGAATCAATATACATTAAAGAATAGCTATGAGTTTATAGAAAAAATCAAATTAATTAATCAAGACCTAGAGCAAATAACTATGGCCTCCATGGATGTTAAGGCGTTATACCCAAACACTCCTGTCGAGCTAGCCATCGAATTGATTATGCAACAACTAAGCATCAACAAAGAACTAAACTTGTCACAATTGAAAGAGCTAAAGAATACATTATATTTCATCAAAGGAAAACAACATCTTCCATTTTGAAGGAAATATATATAAACAAACACAAGGTGGCCCTATGGGATCCCCATTATCGGCATTATACGCAGAAGTGATTATGGCATACCTCGAAAAAGAAATTATTCAAAATTTACCTGAAAAACCAATACTTTATGCTCGATATGTAGACGACATTATTATAATGTCTAAACTTAACAAAGCCGAGCTACAAGATCTAGCACAACAGTTTAGCAAAATCTGTAACACCATAGAGCTAACTATTGAGTTTGAAGAGGATAATTGCCTATCCTTCCTGGACATTCAACTAAAGAAAAACAAAAATAGTTTTGAATACTCTGTGTTCAGAAAAGCAACTTACATACCTGTACTGATACCATACTCGTCGCACCATCCAGTGATACATAAAAAAAACAGCATAGTAAACTTGATACGGCGAGCGTACACACACACATCTAACAACAAGCTAAAAAATCAAGAGCTAGAGTTTATCTCGAAAATATCACAAGAGTATGGGTACCCGAGCAAGCTAATTAATAAATGGATACATGAGAGTAAAAAGCATATGACTGAGAGTAAAGAAGGCCAAGAAGTGCACAACCAAAGGAAGATGAGAAATAAAAAATTGAAATACATTGGAGCTTTCCCATACCTGGAAGGAGTGAGTAAAGAAATCAATAGGCACTGTGCTAAATATGACTTACAACTAGGAAGCTCAGTGCACACCGTGAAAAGTATGACTGTCAACAAAAAAACAGAGGAAAAAATGCTAGAAGAATCAGGAACCTACGAAATTCCAATAGCAGACATACCCCCAATATCGTACATTGGAAGTACGAAAAACAGATTAAAAAAAAGACTTAAACAACACATATCTAACTGGCAAAAAAAGAAGCCAAAACAGCTTTAGTGCAATTCTGCTTGGAAAACCGGACATTCCCAAAGTTCGATGAAATTAAAATGCTAAAAAAGAATAAAAAATCGGAAAGGCAAATGAGGAGGGAAGAAGCAATATTAATCTACAAAAATAAAGCAAGGGTATGTAACCAGAACGACCCTAGCACATTATCGGGCCTGTGGAAAGAACTAATAAGACAAGAAAAACAACAACAAAAGAAAAACAGGCAAAAAAAGACAAGAAAACCAGGATAAGAGAAGAAATTAAAAACATTAAAAAAAAAAAATACGGGGGAAAAAAAAGTGTTCTTAACGAAACATAGATGGCGCCAGCCGGGCTTGATAACGAAATATATCCAGGAAAGTTTTTCCGACGAATGGCAACAAGGAGTATCGGACTCCATTAGCGCGAAGTTAACCACGAACATCGGTGGTAAAGTCGCCACGCTCCTGAAGATGCCCAGAGTATGGGCGAAAATTTCGAGTATAAAGAACGGTAAAAATTGATGTTTGAATCCTAAAGCAAAGATCCAATGAGTATACCCAGCGAAAAGTGTGAGAAGTAAAGCCAGTCATCGCATACAACGGACTTTAGGACAATAACCTCAACAAAGACCGGAAAACACTTGCGTGAAATGTCCCCGTCGCTAGAAAGGAATGCCAAGGTAAGCATTATCCGCTAGTTTTCTGTACAAGATACTTTGAAATATCGCACGTAAAAGAGAATAGTACAATAATTAGAGCTATATAATAGTCAGAATTAGAACTACTAAGTGGAACTAATATTGTACGTTGAAAACATCAGCAATAAAAGAAATACTGTACTATATGACATTTTAAAATGTGTGAAAACCTATGTTAACCACAGGAATGCTAGAGCTATTTCACAGAAAACCTCCCACGTACATATTTACCATGTTAAAACATCTCCCATCAATATTTAAAATAACAAATTATAAAAATGATATTAAGAAATAAATATTCCCAACAGGGAATATGAGTACTCACTTTACTTATGTAAGGATTTGCAAGTAAGCCACTGTAAAATGCACAAGTGCCTTGAAGTTTGAGGTCTTTGTTGTTTTGTACACTATCATCAGCATTATTATCATTCCACTGTAGTGCTGCTGGAATCCACCTACAAAAGAATTACAGCAATGAAATTCACAACCAGTAATGAAAATTTAGGATTATGTGAAGAACTCAGATGGAGAAAGATGTATAACAGTGCAAAACTTGCAATGCAGATAGATATATTACTTCATGTAGAAGTGGAGGTCTTCAAGAAATGTTCAAAATTTATGTTTAAAAAATAATTCATGATGACTGAAAGACTGCTTATGTTTTGGAGCACCTGTACAAAAGAAAACAACTAGAAATTTCTAAAAAAATACTTTTTGTAGCTAATTTTTTCTGTTACTGTACTACCTGATGTCCTAAGCTAAAACATAAAATTCATAGGTTCTGGATGGTTCTCAAAATGGCAGCTTTATTATTTATAAACATATAGATGAAACATGATACTTAGTTATCTACCCTTATATTTAGTTGTTTTCTTTACCGATCACATTTTGAAAATCCAAAAAACAGGACATTAAATATGCAGCGATTAAAAACACATGATGGATACAAAAAACAATCAAATGCATTAGCCAACTCTCTCAATCCTCTAAGAAGAAAAAAACAATGCAAAAACTGTAAACACATTTAAATAATTACATAAAAAAAACTACTGCACTCTATCATTGACAGCAGCATTTTCGAAATTCCACTTATATTTCTTCCAAAATCAGATATTCCTTTTGTTGCATTATACCCAATAAAAAAAGTATGACAATAGGTGCATTTATTCCATCACACAATAGATCTTTTAGACTAGTTTACTTATGTAACCATGAAAAGGACCATCAAAAACGTTTAAATCGCCAGACAACTTAGAGTTGTAGTAAGCACAGATCCATAAAGATATGTGCTGAACAGAACAAGGACCACAACAATGCATAAAATCAACACATTGCATCTCAATATATATTTCTTAAGTCCTATGATACACTAATTAACTAAAAATAACTATGGATTAAGTTGAAAAACATATGAAAATTATGTTTTGTAAGCCCTGTGTGAGTGGTGGTAACTTACCAGTTTTTCTTTGCAGCTAAAAGACTCTCCACAGTACTCAAGAGCAGCGAAAAGAATAAAGTGGGTGTAGATAAACATCTTTGGAAGCAGCAAGAAGATCAAGATAAATATGGCATAGTGAAAAGAGGTTTGGTTTTCACATATCAACAAAGTTTAATTTACAGCTGATGAAGAAAGTAAACAACACTTTAACTGCTAATAATTAAAATGCTACAGAAAATGTTCTTAAATCCAAGTCAGTGTAACAAGTTTCATATGACAATGAAATTCAATTACACTTGTAAGTTGAACATTTATTTTTTTGGCTGTTACAACATACATTCAACAGATTGAGATGCAATTACACAATACAATTTATGGGCTGGATTCACAGAACAGAAGAACAAGATAAAATTTTGCATACAAACCAAAA
Organism: Macrothele yani; assembly: GCA_039090855.1. Lineage (NCBI taxonomy): Eukaryota > Metazoa > Arthropoda > Arachnida > Araneae > Macrothelidae > Macrothele > Macrothele yani. Next base: position 2,793,072 of record CM077024.1, read on the forward strand.
ATGTCTCATATACTCTTGAGTTGAATTAAAACAGACACTTATGTCATCTTAATGTTTATCAAGGCCAGACGTCAATGCTTCAACTGAACATCATTATTTTAAATGGGTTGCCAAACTGATACACAGTAAAAGGGGCAGAGTGTTTTCATAATTCATCATCAATTCATCATCCAATGAAAATCTCAAAATTTCTGAATGTTATGTTTGAGGATCTGGTAGTGGCTTTATTGTTTTGCTCTCCATTTTTTTTTTTTCAAATAAACTTTGGGAAGCACTGAACCAGGTTCAAATAAATAAAATATCAAGAAGCCTGTCTGATTTAATAAAATAACTCAAAATATTTGAGAAATTTCTGTTTCTCTTAATTCCATTTGTAGAACAAATATTTTGAAATACTTGCTTTAGCAATGATAAATTATGTACAAAGTAGAATATATGAAAGTTAATTTACAATTTTATCCATTAAATCAGAAGTGAATTTTACAGTGTTCAATTTTTACGTTAACTCCATGTAAGAAATTTACAAACACACAAAAATTAATAACATGTTTTACAAAGCAGTTACGGAATCAATAAATGAATTTTTAGATAGCACAAAGCATTTTCTAAAAATGTTCATATGAAAACGTTTTTTAACAAATTTTTTAATCATCAGTATTAAATTTCCTGATGGATATTCTTGAGAAAATGCCTTACAACTGGACTGATCATCATATTCCACAGGAACTCCTAGAAATATAATAGTATCCAGTAACCTATGATTCTTAAAAAACAGACTGAGTTATATTCTAAAAGTAGATTGAGCTATGCCTATCTGCTAGTCCATGTTTGTAAACTTTGGCCGTTTATGCAGGAAAGGTAGAAAAGAAGGCAATAAGACCTGTGTATGTATCAATGGTCATCTATATACTGCAACTATTACAACATTCGTTGAACATATCTGTGTCAGTATTATCTGAGATTGACTATAATTTAGGAAGAAGCATTACAGCCCCTAGAATTGTATAACCTGGCATCTAACACTTATTTGCCAAATTTACACAGAAAACTTCAATATAAACATAACAGGCAGCAATCCAACTCATTCTGGATAAATTTATAAATGCTGGAGAAGGAAACAGCAATAATTTAGATGCAAGTCAGTCTTTCATTTCAGAGTCTGATCTCTTTCCACCTGCCATAGAAAAGGAACCAACAACTTCTGAAGACAATTCTAGTTTTTTTCATTCTGTAGAATTACCCACACCCTTTTATTTGTGTACATTTTGTTAATACAGGATGAGTATCAGAACTTCTACCGGAGATGAAGGAATGTATCGAGATTTGTTCAAAGATTTCAGTGAGAAAGTAAATTTCCAATCCTGTAATCTCCATTCATGCAATATCTTTACAGGAATACGTCTATCACGTCATTTATTTATAAAATGGCACAAGCTGCATTACAAAATCCTAAAGTAACATAAAACCATGAGAATACAAAAACTCTGTCAAGAGAAGAATAATTTTCTGGATTTCTGAACTATCTTTTGTGCTTATACAATTTTGAGGTCATTTAAAATCAATGAAAGGCAAAAAATATTTTCTTAATTCTATATTTTTAAAATTGATTTTCATTTTAAAATGTTTAACATAGAATATTTTTCCAAGCGAAAATTTAAGAACTTGTTGGACAGCAAAAAACCTCGCTCAACTGTTTCAAGCATCTATCTCATAGTCACTCCTTCTAAGTGAGGGATAAATTTATACAAGATGTGTGTCACTATACTAATCTAATTCATGCTTATATATATATGACCATTCAAATGTAAACTGCAAAATCAACACAGCTGCATATTCTTTTCAAACAGATGGTAATGTTGAACTCTTTCTTACCAGTTACAATATCTAACAATATCTACAGGTGCTGTGTAAAAACAACCAGGTTTCAAGATGGCATCATCCTTACACTCACACACCAATGTGGATAGGAGACCTGTGATCTTTATCAATATCTGAATGCAGATGGAATACAACTGGCTAAAGTGCGTTTTCTAGACTGCTGATTAGTGTGATGTAGCATTTATAATTCAATGGTAAGGCAACAGGTATGTGAATGTGTTTAAGAATGGCATTGAAATTATTGAAGATTTTCTACACCAAGGCAAAGCACATCATGTCCTTTCAACAGAATTCACTGTGGCAGTAGAACTTATATTAGAAAACAACCACAGCACTGCTATTGATGAAATCCCTGCAGCCCTAAAGATCAGCAATGGTTCAATGAATGTAATCACTACCAAAAGAGTTGTAGTTTCAAAAATTGTGTGCTTGATCGATTCTTCAAAATGTAACACAAGGAATGATACAATATGTGTTTTCCTTGCTCTTTGGAGAGTAAAAATATTAAGGAAGGGCCTTCTTAGAAAGTACAGTGGCCAAAGAAAAATGTTGGGTGCAATTTTATATACGTCAGAAAGTAAATGTGAAAGTTCAAGACTGTGCCACACAAAACTCACCTGAAGTGCAGAATGCTGCACCCAAGCACCAGCTTCTCAAAAAATGCAACTCATCAACTAATTCTGGAGTCACAAAAAAGTGGACCTGGAATCTGGTGAGACATGAACAGTGACAAGTGAAAAATATTGCAGTTTGCTATTGAATCATTTGGAGCAAGCAATACAAAAAAAATATTGTGCTTTGTTGCCATCTAGTTGCAGGCTGCATGACAATGACTACTCTCACACTTCTCATTCAGCAGAAGAACATATACAAGCGAAAAATCTGATGCATTGTCCAATTTTATGCATGTTTGCCAGATTTAGACCGAAGGAACTGTTACGTTTCTGGTCATTAAAAGAAGCACTAAGATAATGTTACTTCTCGTCATATGAAAAGCTCATCATAGCACAGAGTGAATCACTTCAAAATTAATCACAAACTTTTTTTTCTCAAGGCATCCAATCATAAATGCAGCACTGAAAGAGGTCTGTTGAATATAATGAAAGCTATACCTAAAGTTTGACATGCATATTATTATTCTGGTTTATCACAAACAATTTTAATTTCTGCAGTTTTAATTTGAAAATGCCTTTCAATCTTCTCACATAATGTTTAACAAAATGGTATAAATTAATAACTGACTAGTTTAATACTTTCTAATTTAATAAACTACCTTCCTCAAACCCATCACCACTTTCAAGGCACACATTTTAATCAAAAATATTATAAACTATATACAGGAGTTCCTACTGCAACAATGCAATGATAGCGAAGGCACTCAAAATGTACATTACACTTTCTCTGCACATTTGTTCCATCTTAAATGCTGTCTCCTGGTCTCATGCTGTCGTGTTTAACAAGTTTTGGCACACACAAAAAAATCAGTAATTACTGACTTTATGGCTTCCTCTTATTATTGCCAGTACCAAAAAAAAAAAAAAAAAAAACTTAACAGGAATTATAGAGGATAAACTGAAGAGTTGATGCACCTTAATAAATTTATCCTCTACAATGCCTGTAAGTTTTTTTGGTACTGAAAAAATTCAGTCTTGTTTTTTATATGCAGAGTGATGAGTTAAAAGCATCTAATTTTTGTAAGAATCAAGTGCTGCTTAATAAAAGCTATGTGGTACAACAACACACTTGGAAAATTACTTTCAAAAACTGAGAAAATTAATGACAAACACAAAAAATAAAATTTATATTTATGTCATCAGTCTAACCTACTGAAATTAGTAAAAACACAATCATGGTTTAATATTTTAAAGCAAAGCCATGAGAATCTAACAAATGAACAGAAACAGCAACTTTAAAAATATTTCTACAACAGACTTCAATTCTACAGCTGAAATATAGCAGCCCACACAAAACTAAGCCGGTGTTATGTAATACATGAAAAGTTTCAGAAAGATGGCCAGATCTTGTTTTTGTAGCAAATACTAAGCAATGAGCATTTAACTTCCAAATTTTTAAATTCATGGACAGTTGATCAGGAATGGCAGAACACATAACACAGAGAGCACTATTTATGCATTTTGTCTTTTACAATAAAAAAAAGACAATCTTTTTTCTTTTATTTGAGGTTTAACGACCACCGTGAGCAACTCAATGGGCTATAAGCAGTCGCCCGTGCTTAATTTAGGACCATTGGCTCTAGGGAAGGGAGAAAGCCAGCACCGTAAGACAAACACAACATCCATGCCTCACCGGGATTCGAACTCAGACCCCTACCGGCCGAATGATCAGAAGCCATCACTTAGACCACTGCACCACCAGGGCGGCAATCTTTTTTTTTTAAGCTTGGCAATAATTGATGCCATGTCTATCCCTAGACCTGATATATTATACATTTCACTAAATTATGGAATTTACTCAGGAATAAAGGATATTACTAACAGTAGAATTTTCGGGCAGCACCCCTACCCTTCCTCAGGACTACACTATAGTAGGTGTTGCCATTCATGAGCTAAATTTCAACCTTTCAAATAATTTTATGTGGTACCTCTTCTCTCTAATTTCAGGACTGGAAATAGAGAGAAGAGGTGCAACATTAAATTATTTGAAAGGTTGAAATTCAGCTCACGAATGGCAACACCTACTATAGTGTAGTCCTGAGGAAAGGTGGGGGTGCTACCTGAAAATTTGACTGTTAGTAATATCCTTTTATTCCTGAGTAAATCCCACATTTTTGTTTTAGGTTATTAGATTTACATAAGTGAAGGCTAAAATTAAAAAAAGGGTTGATAGATAAGGAATTCCACAATTCTTATTTGAGAAATCTGACAAGACAGCTGATGCAGCAGTCACTCAATGGACACAAAACAGATGACATTTCTTTCAGTGAGACAGACAACTGTGGGAGTAGAAATAGAAGCTAACAGTTATTCAAAATAACACTAATGATAATTCCTGTAAACGATACACAGGGCTGTCACCGCCTCCTGTAAGAAAGAGACTGAAATAAAGGGTGAGCACCAAGTTGTTTATTGAACTTCTCTTTTCCATATAGCATCAAGTTTTCCTGTTGGTTTTACTCCAAATCCACAAATAACACTCGAGAATATAACAAAATCCAAACTTAGTTCAAGGTTCTTGTAAATTATGCTTTTATGAATAACATCAAGTAGTTTTCTAGTTGGTTTCACTCCACATTTGCAATCAACACTCCAGCACTGGATGAGATCTAAACTCAATGCAAAAAAAGGTGTTACAAATTTACAATTTAGATCCAAAATTGTTCAGACGAGACAAATTGTTAGACTTGAAAGCAAAGTCCTAGTTTTTCTGAGGTAGATTTAGCAATAGAAGAGATGTGGCAATGCTATGACAATTTGGAGGAAACAGCAGACCAGGAACAAAAAGAGTACTTCTTGTTAAGGAGTAATGTAACATGAAATCGGGGAGGAGTGATTCTCTCTGTTCGGTAATAATTGATGACATGGCCGTTCCTAGACTTAATACACTATAAATATCTCCAAATTATGTTTTTTTTTCCTAAGGAATAAAATGAATTAATATGCTGAATTTTCGGGCAGCACCCTACTCTTTCCTCATTACTACAATTATAGTCTATGTCCTGAGTACGGTTGTAGTCACTACCCTTCCTTAGGACTACAACTGAAGGGTAGGGGTGCTACCCAAAAATTCGACATATACACATCACTAAGCTGTTCTCTGATATTCAGAGGTTAGCTCCAAAAAGAAATGCAAACTACCACATAATTTTTACTTACTGTTGCTGTATCAAACTTCTCCATTTACAGCGATCTTGACATACAACTCGGGCTTCACTGACATATGGTATGCTGCTCAACCCATTCGGGTTGAGCAGCATACCGGAGCGTGTGAGTGTGGTAATTACAACGTCCGTGCACCTACCACTGATGATGGCTATGAATATTAGCAGAAACTAGTTTGGTGCTTCGCAATTGGGAGATTTATTTCTTTATGCTTCGCAGTCAAGATGATTATTTCTTCTTAAAAATTTTAGTTCGTTTTCTAAAATTTTGGCAAAGTTTTAATTCGCTTTCATATTTCGTTGTTGTCGTGATGCTTCCCAATCGAGAGATTGATTTCTTTGTGCTTCACAGTCAAAATGATTTGCTCTTCAAGATTTTAGTTCGTTTTTTAAAAATTTTGGCACGTTTTTAATTCATTTTCATGTTTTGTTGTTGTCAAGGATTTATTTGCCTTCATTGTAAAAATTCATCTTGTTCAATTTTATCGGGTTCAGATTTTACAGTATCATGAATTTTATTTTTGAACTTCACAACTGCAAAAAGCTCACATTCGCTGAGTGAGTCAGATACTTACGGCAACGTCTTGTGAGTAGATTCATTACAAGCATACATAGGAAGCCCCAACAGCCATTACGGATATTGTAAGTACATATATAGTTCATTATTTCTTGATTTTAATCGCTGATACTGTGCCCCATACGTATCTAACATAATTTAACAATCTCCTGATTGCAGAACTTATGTAACGTGTGAAACAGTAATGACTGACATTTAAGGTCAAATAAGTTACATTAAGAAATTGTTTTACACATTTATGATCACACAGCAAAATATTTAATTACCATGTGACAGTGGTTTTAAACAGCAGTGGATGGTGAACATTTTTTTAAAGTTTTACTTAAAGTTTTACACATACTTACTTCCAATACCCCCCCCCCACATACACACACACCTCCCCAGATATTGCAACTTTACTTGAACATAAACACCAAAGAGCAAAAACACATCTTTATGCAAATTGAAGCAACTGTTGGTAAACGCCGGCACTTGTGAAGGTAGTGAAACGGTATAAACAACACTTGACACTGAGCTCTATTAATCAGTGTTATTCTTGTCCTTCAGATTGGAAAGGCAGAGGACTTAAGCAAGTTTGACAAAGGCCAAATCGTAATGGCCAAATGACTGTTGGTATTCTTTGCATACACCAGTTTTTGCTGCATAACAATACTGGAAGGAAATACACAATGTTTAATTTGAACAAATTACAAATATATATGTGTGTGTGTGAAACTTTTTATTTCGAAATCTTTATCAATTTTTTACCTTTTATTTCAGATGTTCTACATCCTCCAAGCCTACAACAAAATAAAAATTAACATTTTTTGTTTTGTTTTTGAAGAAAAGTTTTTCAAATTACCTCACTGAAATAAAATTTTTTGGAGAGCTTGCTTTCTATATAAACAGTAGCAAGACAGTGCAGATAAGCATAGACTCCTCATTGCAGGCCTCCTGCTGTTCTTTCATGAGAGATAGTTTACTGAAACTACGTTCTGCCTTAGCAATAGTTATAGGTAATAATGTTGCTGTCAGGTCCCCCCTCCCATGGCTGGGCCTGACTGCAACATTGCAGTTCAATCACCCAAGATCAATTGCATTTTCTTTTAACTTGTGGTATTGGATGTGTGATGAATCCCATCATCAACAGAACTGTAAACTGCCTCTGCTGCAATGGGAAAGAGGAAACTGGTATGCAAAATGATGGGAGTAGAGGACAGAAGTGACTTATGAGGTGAGACACAAGGTAAGAAAAAGACATGATGACTAGAATTTATTCAGATCTCAATACTGGATGCCATTAAAAATGTATGGAATATCAGTTCTATGACTTAAGCTTCACCAAGCTCTTCCATAGTCAAATTCTGCACATGGCTACGGTAGGTTAGCACTTCAGATTTTGGTCACTTAGAATAAAAATTACACTGATAGTAATTAATAAACTTCGATGGCTTTAATTAAGTTAGTAGTTACTCAGTACACAAGTTTCTGACTTAACTGGAAATACTCCTGTAGGAATTACAGATTAAATACACAATACAAAATTGGCGCTATTCCAGATACAGGATGTTTCTGAACAATAAGAGGCGTGCTATCAGAAACAATTGATTTTAACAAATATTAATTTCAAAAATCACGAGTTTTACAATGAAAGAACACAATTATAGGATTGGAACATCTCAAAATTTTTGGGGTGATATACAGCCCTCTCTCATTTAATGTATTTCATCTTCCACACAAAACACTTGCCACACCACCTTAATACAGTCCAATCAAACTTGTCTTCAACAGAAGATAAAACCAGTCTTCAACAGAAGATAAAACCAATTTAGATTCTAATACAAGTTTCACAAAATCTGTTTTACCACTGAATCCATCATTTTTCTTCAATATTTCTCTTGCAACACTCCTTTCATTTACTTATTTGAAATACCAAAAAGACCTTACTTTGCACCCATTTCTCACTCCAAACTGTATGGTAGGTTTAAACACTGCATTACATGCAATGTCTCTGTCTCTCTCTCTCTCTCTCTCTCTCTCTCTCTCGCTCTCTCTCTCTCTCTCTCTCTCTCTCTTTATTACAGTAAAGCAGGGATACCTTGTATGTATGATAATACATTTCAGTGAGTTTGTTAACTTTGTTGTCTCTCATACCATGCATACTTGTCTGATTAACAACCATGATATCTACATAACTTAAATCATATCTATCTACTATCATTGCCTTTTTCTTAGGTCTCACAACTAATTTCTTTTGGATTTGATATATGACATATGATTTAGCCTTTTCAATGTTTATACTCAGTTGAAATTTCCCGTGAGACACATTAACTATTTATGATAGTACTGCAAGCCATTAATGAGTACTGAAGTTAACATTTAATTATCAACGTGCAGAAAACTGTTGATAGTAACACAACCTACTCTCATTATGAATGGGGAAGAATGCGAAATCCAGTTTTAACATAAAATATATTTCAAACATTAAATGTTTGAAATATATGTTTAAACATTAAATTTTTGAAAAATAATGACATTAAAGATAAAAGAATTTTAACAGATGAAGGAAAAGAAGATATGCTCATGCCCTACAAAATCAAAATTACAAGTAAACCAGTGACAAATAGAAAATTTACTGTGGAATTAACTTTTTTACGGGTCTTATAGAGGTTATTATTAAAAAAAGTTGGTGTTCAAATTTTTGAACTAAAGCCTAGTTCATCATCAGGACTACGTCACTGGAGTAGTTGCTGCCACTCAGTCGGAAGTGTCCAACCGCAATACAACTACTCCAGTGACGTAGTCCTGATGATGAACTAGGTTTTAGTTCGAAAATTTGAGCACCAACTTTTTTGAATAATAACCTCTATAAGACCCGTAAAAAAGTTAATTCCACAGTACACTATGAATAGAGGTGCCATAAATTCATTTACAGCTAGAAATTTGTGCTTATGTATACCACAAAATCATTTGTGGAGCTCATGTTAGATAGCAAAAAAACTGATAGCACTGAGGGGTGACACAATGTTTATATCCATCTCATTCTGAACGAGCTGTTTCAATGAAGCTTGCAATAAATTCCATAACATCAACATGTTACTGTACCTTACAGCATCTTTCCAAAAACTTGAACTTCCCACAGATGACAGCACAACTTTTGTGGTCTTCCCAGTGGTGTGCAGAACCTGGAGTGTTTTCCCTCCTGTCTGCCACAATGAATACTTATGGGCCTCAAAGTTTTCCAGCTGTTCCTTCATTATGTAAAAAAAAAAGAAAAGGTAGATAATGTATTTTGGCTTAGAAAATGCATATGATTCTAACGCATTTTACAAACTTACATTTTAAGACATTTTGCATGCATGAACACACAAGCTAATACATATTCTCATCCACATATTCACATCCAGGAAATTATCAGCACACACACATATATTGGACACGTGACTGTCCAAAAATAAAACAGAAGTGCATTTTTCAAATTACTGGTGCAACAAATCATGAAAGTTAAGAGGATGGTTACACTTCATCACCAGCAGTAAAAATACGTTTTCAGCATATTTTAATACAGGGGCACATATTATCAGTTTTACTCCACAACTCATAATGTTATGTTTTTCAGTTCTATAACACATGTAAAGGCAGGAGCAATCATGACATTCTAGCAAACTTTGTTAATATAGAAAAAAAAAACAAAAAAAACATTAAATCTTAAGAAAACACTTAGTGCTAAAGAGAAGAATGAAAATTTCCTGAAAAATGGGAATTTTAACCACAACCAGATCCTCATTTAAATAACAACTTGGATGTCACTCCAAGGTTTATCCAAATACCATAAAAAAAATTAGGCAGGGACCATTTGTGAAAAGTGGATGTGCACAGGTCCCAAATTTTAAGTACAACACCTCTAAGTCAATATCAATACTTCAAAGGCTCATTGATGTTACAGTGATAAGTGATCTTTACCAAAAACCACACAAATAACTTTCACAGATATCTGAAAAATAAAAAATTAAATAGTGGGGAAAATGTATAAAGGAAAATTATTTTGAAAGAATAGAACATCAAAGAAAACATTATGTTTTGAGTATAAAATTGTTGTTCCCACTCTGCCTTTGTACTAATGAACAGTACAGAATTTCAGATTACAAAGCAATTTTATCATTTTTACACCATTTCATACTCAATTTCTGTTTTTATCAATCCCACACTAAGGCACTTCACTTATCACTAAATTTCCGTCTGACTGACAAACTTCAATTTTCTTTTCAGTTTTTTTTTTCATTTTTGAGGATAAGCACTTTCAAAAAATGTCGAAGTGTTATCAGAACACTTTACTTGTATACTATTTCTCTCAGTAACACCTTTTAACTGGTTAATTTTAATATGTTAAAAGCAAATTTAAAATCACTAGCTATAAACATAATATCATGTTCTGAAGATAAATTGTACAATTTTTCACAAGCAAAATTTTATCAGCTTTCTCGTACATTTCAAGCAAGACATCAGAAAGCTTTCATAAAAATCCAGAAGCTCACTGGAATAGCTTCAGGATTTTTTATGAAAGCTTTCCATTGTCTGATGCTGACTTCCTTCTGCTCTTTGGCATATGCCTATCTGCAAACAGGAATTAACAATGTAAACCCCCCAAGTTACATTATTAGATCATTTTAAAAGTCACCATCATAACTGAAAACCATATAGTACATATAACACTGCTTGAATTTATATTTTTTCACACACAAATTAATTTCAATGGATAGCTGAAGCTAAAAATGTAATGTTTATAAGAACAAAATGCCATGAGAGTGAAAGTCTATTCACTTCAGTATTTGCACTAACATTCACTATTCAAGAATTTATGACTCAGATTCTGCAGATGTTGATGACAATGGATCTTTACTCTTTGTTTCCTTTAAGTGCTTATGCACTCATATTTTTTCTGTAGCCTTTTGCTTATCTGTTTACTCATTTTCATTACAAATCATTTTGTAGCATGCAAAAGCATCTACATAAAATCTCAACAACCTATTGGTGTTTGGATCTTGAGCCTCTAAACCAGTCAGTCCTTTCTCAATCATATTAGGGGATTTGCCATTTAGTCACAAATTTCTTTAGCGACTCAACTTAGTGCCATCCTTTCAAACTTTATCTTACTTTCCATACTCTTTAAGCTTCATTAAATTTTCATTGCTTGATTACATTGTAAGACACTAATTATTAATGGAAACCCTTTTCCTCAAGATTTAATTCTAATTCCAATCCCATTTCCATAATGTTTATACATTACATCTTGATCTTCAGATCTCCTTAATAGCACCAACTGTTGATCCACAGACAAAAAGTTCAGTCTTAGATTTAAGAGTAATCACACCTACCTATATTATATATACAAAGATTAAAAAATTACAATAATTAAAAGTATTGTAAGAGGAGTTTCTCAGTCCTTAAAATACCTAGGTAGATCTGATTCTGTTTATTTCAATATCCTCATTGTGAAGCTGAAAAACTGAAATACAGAAAGCTTTCTTTCAATTGGCATATTTGGGACTTATATTTTTTCATGACTGTTTGCCTTCATCCATGGACATATGTGCCTGTCTCCCTTGCCTATAAATCCCACCATGGTTGGTAATATGTAATTTACAATGAATTTACAATCAAGGTTAAAAAACTGATTATGGGAAACTAATTTTAGAGGTTTTAAAATAAGTGGTGACCAGTTTTTAGCACGTCTTTTGTAAAAAAAGATCGTGCTTTTGTTATCGGTATGTCCGTCCGTCCGTCTGTACCCATGGTATCTCTGCAACTATTAGTCCGATTTGAAAAATTCTTTTTGCATTCGAAAACTCAAAATGTGCGAATGATGATACTTCATTTCGCTTTTTTTTTTTTTTTTACGATGCACAATTTTGCCGCTAGAGGGCATAAATGCAGATGTCAAATTCAAAATTATGTTTTATTCCACATATTTGCTTCTAAACATCCGATTGAAAAAAATATTTTATCTTTCCATTCCATTTATGTCGAAGAGTATTTTAGATATAGTTTCTTTTTCGAATAACGCATAGATTTTCCGCTAGGGGCGTAAAAGTAAATTACATTTTTCACGATAACTCTTCTCCTAAAACTCTGATTTGAAAAGAAAAAAATTCAGCGGATACATCTCCTGATGGAAAATCTTTTGCATATAATTTTGAATTTTTGGTAAAGAACACTTTGGCCACCAGGGGGCATAAGTGTTAATTTTTGCTTCTGATGTATTTGCCATAAAATCTGAGCTTCTAACATACCAATTGAAAAAATTCTTTCGTGGACCGATGCCACTCACATCGATAAACCTTTTCGGCATATTTTCTTCTTAAAATATTTCACAGTTTCTCCGCCAGGGGGTGTAGATGTATATCTTATTTTTGTCAATATCTCTACTTCTAGGAGTCCAATTTGAAAAATTCCTTCTTTGTTGGATAGTGTTTTTTGTGTGACATGTTTCATATAATTTTCAAGTAGTTCATAGACTTTCCGCTAGGGGGCATAAAGGTAAATTGCGTTTCTCCCTATATCTCTGCTTCTAAATCTCCGATTTGAAAAATTCTTTGCACCGGATACAGCTCCTGATGGGAAATCGTTTGCTCATAATTTCTAATTTTTGTAAAAAAAATGGTTTCGCCACCAGGGGCGTAAATCTTAATTTCCGCTTCTGATGTATTTGCAGCAAAATATGAGCTTCTAAATTCTCGATTGAAAAAAACGTTGTTTGTAGACCGATACTACTCATGTCGACAAACCTTCTAGAAACATTTTCTTCTCAAAATAGTGCATGGTTTCTGTACCAAGGGGTGTAGATGCATATCTTATTTTTGTTAATATCGCTACTTCTAAAAGTCCGATTTGAAAAATTCCTTCTTTGTTGGATAGTGTTTCCTATGCGAAATGTTTTTCCCATAAATTCAAAATGTTCACGTAAATCATAAACTTTCCGCTAGGGTGCATAATGGTAAATTGCGTTTTCTTCTCCTAAAACTCTGATTTGAAAAATTCTTCCTGTATCGCATACAAGACCTGATGGAAAATATTTTTCACATAATTTCTAATGTTTTGTAAAGAATGGTTGGGCCACCAGGGGTCATAAGTGTTAATTGCTGCTTCTGATGTATTTGAAGCAAAATCTGGGCTCCTGAAAACTCGACTAAATTTTTTTTCTTGGGCCGATACCGCTCATATGGATAAACCTTTTTTGAATACTTTCTTCCTAAAATAATTCATGGTTTTTCCACCCGGTGACGTAAAGTAACATCTTATTTTTGTCGATAACTCTGTTTCTAAGAGTTCGCAAGCTCACGATTCCGTTTACACCAATATCTGAGGGATTAAAGACCCGATTGAAAAACTTCTTTCTTCCGTCAGATACTATTGTTTTCCATACCGGTTCCATTGACTTTGAATAGCTTTGATAAATTAAATTTGCATCAGAACGGATTCAAAAGACGTGCTTATTACACCCGAAAATTCGGTGTCATCTTTCTTGTTATTATTGTTTGCATTTAAATAGTTAAGGGAGAAAAAAAAGACATTAAGATGCATTAGGGTTGATACACTGCAAAATGTATGGAGTGAAAATGGATTTCCAGAAGCAAAGAACTAAACTTTACAGCAAAATATAAGCCTTGCTGACTTAAAGCATTGAAGTTTAGTGAAACAGGTATAAAATATAAGTTACTGAGGCTACAATGAAAGCATGTGTTCTGTCTGTATGTGAGAACCGGAAAGACGGGACTCCTTGGACAGCAGAAGTGACTACAGCTATAAAGAAAAATTAAAAAAATCTTTTAGGAATTACTCAAGCTGTTTGTCAGAGATTAAAAAGGAGGATTACAAAAGGGCTTGCCAAAAGTCAAAGCAATGTGTTTGAGATGCAAAATGAAAAACATCTGTGGATTGTGGTATTCTTTGGAAGAGATGTCCCAAATTCCCCGGAAGTGTAAATACATGTGAAAGGATGGAAAGTCTTTTATCCAAGGATTAATTGACACAGATGGGCAGCTCTTTATATTGGAAGGGGATATACTAATCATATACTAATCAGATGAAGTGAATATTTTGAATATCTTGCTTCCTGAGAAGGAAGGGATGCCAATATTACATACTGTACTCAGCTTTCAGAAAAGTTTCATGAGAAGATCTAAATTTGGTGTTCATTAATTTTGAAGAATGCCTTTGGCTAAGCATCTAGAAAACACCAGAAACCATGCAACCGCCAGGGTGGAATAAATGCTGCTAAGTGGTTTGAAATTAAACCTGGAGTAATACAAGGATGTGGACTGTCCCACATTTGTTTGTGATCTACATGGAAAAAATTCTGCTTTAAGAGAGCAACTTAGGTTTGGGCATTGAAGTTGGAGGTTCTAACATCTGCAATTTGTTTTCTCAGAGTACTAATAAGTTACAGCATAATCTCAGTATGCTGAAAATAATGTAGTAAACTTGGAATCAAGATCAACATGGTTAAATATAAATCAATGGTACTCCATCTTTTAAGGCAGTGAGAGAAACAAAGTAAAGAACAAAAGGACAATTTAGGTTAGAAACTGCACACATGAGAGCAGTGAGAAACACCAGGGGGAAAATATGTGGATTTAGTGTCAGAACAGAATCAGTAATACAGACATTATAAATATACTGGCTACTTCTTCAGTAGAAGAAAAAAATGAATAAGAACATATTGAGATAGTATGGGAATATGCTTTAAATGGCAAAGTAAAGGTTGCCCAAATAGCTGTTGAATTCTATGGCACCGGGCTACAGACCACGAGGTAGACATAGAACAAGGTGGATTGAAGGTGTGAAATCTGAAAATCAGTGATCAAGGACATAAGGTAGTAGAGGCAGAAATACCTGTGACAGATATAAAAAGATGAAAGTTTATTGAAAAGGAGAACCATTCTTTTTTTTTTTTTTTTTTTTTGAAATGCTGGTCAAGTAGCCTGTGCTAAATACATTCTTGAATGCCAAACAGATATAATTCATAGGCACAATAACAATAATTATAATTCTGTCAAAGTGTATTTCCAAGTCATTAAAAGAAAATTATAAACTCACCTTTCAATGACTGCTTCCAAATACATAAATGACGCACATATCACAGATGGTTGTCCTGGGCCTGAGTGAAACACTAATGATAATATCAATTCTTTTTAACCATTAAAAACTTTACTTAAAATATTATTTTTTTATATTAATTCTATTTAAGAAATCTGTATAACACAGACACTAAAAATACCAAAGTACAACTATATACATCTAAATTATTTTAAAAATTTCATTATTGAAAACCCATTCTAATGAAGAAAATAGTAAAACTATGCTGGTAATCTGATTTATTGGCATAGGAAAATATATTCTAATGAGTTAAGTATAATTTTTTCAATACCGTATTTACTTGAATCTAACACGCACATTACTTCTCAGCTACGAAAATGCATATTTTTTTCTTAATACTCGTATACTAAATGCAAGAAAACTTGAAAGAAATACAGATTTATAAAACTTATGAAATATGGCAATTCTTGGATTTATTTAAATTCCACATTATTCCAAATTATGCATTGCTCACAGACATCTCTCCATCTACATCCTCAGATATTTCACTGCACGAATCTTCATTGCTGCTGTCGGCTGTGGTTTCACTGCTGGATTGTTCAAAGATAGTGTCTTCTTCAGTGCCATCCATCGCATTGGAAATGACGCACATCAGAAAAGACTGCTTAACTAAGTCATTAGAAATGAACTCCCAGGCATCTACAATCCACTGTGCTACTACAGAGTGTGTGAAGGTTTTTTCAACACATCCAGTTTTTGTCAGTTCTGGCAAAGTAAAGATTGCCCAAACAGCTGTTGAATTCTACGGCACCGGGCTACAGAACACGCACATTACTTCTCAGCTACGAAAATGCATATTTTTTCTTAATACTCGTATACTAAATGCAAGAAAACTTGAAAGAAATACAGATTTATAAAACTTATGAAATATGGCAATTCTTGGATTTATTTAAATTCCACATTATTCCAAATTATGCATTGCTCACAGACATCTCTCCATCTACATCCTCAGATATTTCACTGCACGAATTTTCATTGCTGCTGTCGGCTGTGGTTTCACTGCTGGATTGTTCAAAGATAGTGTCTTCTTCAGTGCCATCCATTGCATTGGAAATGACGCACATCAGAAAAGACTGCTTAACTAAGTCATTAAGAATGAACTCCCAGGCATCTACAATCCACTGTGCTACTACAGAGTGTGTGAAGGTTTTTTTTCAACACATCCAGTTTTTGTCAGTTCTGTGTCTCCCCATGCAAGCCACACATTATAGCGTGATCGAATTGCTGCTTTAAAAGGCCTATTTATGCAGACACCAAGGGGCTAAAGTTGGGAAGGTATTCCTCCAGGCATAACAACTAGATCGGTTCTGTTTTCAACAATCATGGTTTTCACCGAGTTGGTTACATGCCCCTTGAATGAATCCAATAAAAGCATGGATTGCAGTCGCCCTGCACCTGGTTGTCGAAACCACACTTTTTGAAGCCAGTCCTTACCAGTTCAGTCAGAAAATTCATGTCAGAGTTCAAGAAAATGGCTGGATGACCGAAGAACTAGTTCTTCGGTCATCCAGCCATTTTCTTGAACACTGACATGAATTTTCTGAGGAAAAGTCTCTTTATTCAGAAACATTTTTCTCTTGAAAATAATGTACGGTGGTAGCTTGTTCTCATCGGTGGTAATGGAAAGCATGACCATCATTCAGAGCTTCTCGTTTCCTGTTGTTAGCACTTTAACTTGCTTTGCACTACCACTACTTTCTACAGTGTAATTTGATGGCATGGCATATCAAAATACAATGGTGTTCGGTCAGCATTCCCAATCTGGCTTAAAACATGGTGCCCTTGCTTTCTTATTGATATGACGTACTTGAGAAAACTGTATTAGCTTTTCTTCAAAGTCAGATGGCATTCCCTGACATATTGAAGTACGCCGCCTCAGAGAAAATCCTTTTCTTTTCATAAAATGGCAAATCCATCCTCTTGAAGCAGTGAGCCTTACATTGGATCCAAGTTCACGATCCATTTCTCGTGCTTTTGCCTAAAAAATTTCTACAATAACAGGAAAACCTGATGCACGCTGCTGTTTCACGAAATGATCTAGATGATCGTCAATCTCGGGAAATCTACCCGTCTTAGGTCCCAAGAACGTCTTTCTTGTTTTGGAGCACTGATTCAGCTTTTTCTTTTGCTTCCTCTAAAACCTCACATTCACTTCTGAAACTCTATACTTCCTAAAACAAGCGTGATTGCCATTTTTCTCTGCATAGGCAACCACCTGCAGTTTAAACATTGCTGGATAATGCTATCATTTAGAACACATCTCTGGACAGTATACTTCATATTCAAGTAACAAAATGCAGTGTTTCTTTTAGAGAACAATACTGTGAAGCAAGCGACTGTCCGTATTTTATATCTTTCGTCGAAGCTTCTCAACGAATGTAGAAGAATGGGGAAAGTTAGAGATTGTCGATGGCCATAGCAACAGTCAGACGCTCAGAGGAAATTTCATCCGCTCGTGCGGCACAACGATGACATCCTAGACAGTCAGGCATTTGCGAGACTCCCGATGTAGGTATTTGTCACCGATTCTAACATGCACCCGAATAAACAGGTTTGATTTTGGAGGGAAAAGGTGCGTGTTAGATTCAAATAAATATGGTATAGTTTTTACATATGCACCACAACGACGACATCCTACACAGTCAGGCATTTGCTAGACTCCGATGTAGGTATTTGTCACCGATTCTAACTCGCACCCGGATAAACAGGTTCGTTTTTGGAGGGAAAAGGTGTGTGTTAGATTCGAGTAAATATGGTATAATTTTTACATATGGCTTTGGTAATCTCACTAAAATAATTAGGAGCAAGAAATCTATTGGTTATTTAAAATTCAGATATATTAAAACCAAATGATAAAAACATTTTTACTTCACTCCAATCCAGTGTGTCATATATGCATTTTCGAAGCAGTCAATGAACAGTGAGTTTATAATTTCCTTTAATGTTTTGGAAATATATTAGGCTGCTTGAATGTGAATACATTTAACTACTTGGACGTGTTAACTAACGTTTTGATTTATAGTTATTTCATCATCTATTTGTAAAACAATAAAGAATATCCTGGGCACAGAGGCACAAAATACCTATAAATCTTGAAAACAAATGATTTATTTTCAAGATTTATAGGTATTTTCATACACTACAACTTGTGAAATAATAGATGTAATCAATTATTGACTAATTTCAAATTTGGGAGATGGGTAGATGAATTTGGTAACACAATAAGATAATTATATGGATAGACATGAGAAAAAAAGAAAATGTCTTCAACAATGCTTATTTACTGTTTGTGTTGCTTGTGATTGTAGAATTGACAATCTGAAAGTGCTAAAAGGTGTTATTGTCACATGTGTAAGAAATTTGTATCACAAAATAATCAAAGTGACCTTGTACTCGTTCTGGCAGTGATCTCAGGAAACAGCAATTATGCCACAATAAGAACCGGGAACGTTTCCACCCTCAGGCTAGGCTGAGGTGGATACAAGTTCTAAAGAAACAGCTTTAGAAACAGCCCTTTTACTCAATAAATTTACTGCCACTCAAATTTTAGGTTTTTGAAGAACCCATTGGGTTCACCTTTATTTACAAGTGGAAATGATAGGCTCAAGAATTACTAAATTTCAATTACAAATTTGGTGTAACACTTTCCTGTGGCTGATATGAAATTTAGGTTAGAGTCCAACAAATCTTAATGGAAAATATCAGCCCTTGCTGTAAATCACATAAGGTGGTGTATCTCTCTTTTATTTTTTATTACTTTCAGACTAATTTGAATAAAGCTTATTGAACAAATTATACTCAAAATCTCTTTCCAAACATTACTATTTTAGCTTTTCACAAAAGTACTATTACTATCAGTGGTGTTATGTGAACATTGCTCAAATAAACAAGCTGCCAAAACAATATCAACAAAATTTCTTAGACGTTACTGAAATCATAATTTGGTAGAGCAAATTTTTCTATGCTAGCAAAACTAAAAATCAGGATTTTAAGAGTGCACACTTATTTCATTACTTCAACATTTTTGGTAAACTTAGTATATAAGACCAAGCCAGTAAAAATTTTTTTCTAGGTACCGATTTGGCATAACTGACAATTTCAAAAGGCACTGGGATTCAAAGCACACTGTAAGTTTCACTAATACATATTGGTACTATCCTATCACTCTCTACTTCTTGGTTAAATATGTACACACTTTCACATTTAT
Source organism: Macrothele yani (assembly GCA_039090855.1). NCBI lineage: Eukaryota > Metazoa > Arthropoda > Arachnida > Araneae > Macrothelidae > Macrothele > Macrothele yani. Next base: position 2,812,707 of record CM077024.1, read on the forward strand.
ATAAACATCACGGTTCAACACTTATATATTCAACATTTATATTGCACACTGTATATGAACTTAGCTCTACTGGATTGTACAAATTAGTTAGGAAAAAGAGGAGAAAGGAAGGAGTTTTAGGGCTTCCCCTCTCCTTTTTTCTCTTTAACTCCCAAAAATTAAATTTATAGATTCTCCCCTTTTCTTACACAAACCAAAAAATAAAATATTTGATGTTCATAATGGTCAACTAAAGCTTCCTTCAAAAAAAAAAAAAAAAAAAAAAAGAATTTGTTATTTTACTGATACATGATACATGACACTGCCTCTCTTATATAAAAAAAATATTACTTCCTCTACTGACTCTCCCTGCAAAACGTCTCACTGCAGACTTGTTCCACTCTCTTGCTTACTTTACATTGCTTGGGGAAAAAATGTTGAATGCCAAATAACAAAACAAAAATTTACATTTCGTTGAAGCAAGTATTTCTCTCACAGCTTCTAGGTTAAATAACTACCTCAGCTGGATCGAAGTTGAACCTTTCTTTGGTGACAGTTCCTCACACATTTACAGAGGCAAACAAACAAAAAGAAAGGAGTTACCTTGCATCTTGGTTACATTCGTCCGTGCAATTTAAGGAATTTATTATTTTCTTTCTTTACCTTTTCATCTCCAGAGAGCGTTCGGAGAGCAGTTGCTGTGGGCTGGCGCAGAAGAGAAAGAGTTCAATGGTCAAAGTTTCTGGTCGGCCATCTTTTTTCTTTTTTTTGCGTTTTGGAAGTCGTTGGCGAGAAGGAGAGGAAGAGAGTCCAGCAGACGAGTTTACTTTTTAAGCATAGTGTGAAAAAAGTTTAGTTGCATCTAAGATGGATAACCACCATCTCGTCTGGGCACCGGGTGATTTGTGCCGAGAAGCCAGCCCTCGCCAGGAAGGAAAGGAATTCCTCCTTTTTGAAGAAAAACATCTGGGAAAGCTCCAACACAAAAGTGGCAGTGAGAGGGCAGTCAGCCCTTATATCCAGCTCTCCAAACATGTTAGCTTGACAAATAGTTACTACATTAATTTCTTCTTAGCTCTCCCCAGGACAAAAACGACGAGGCTGAGCCCTTTTTCGCTTATCTAGGCAGTTGGAGAGACTGGCTTCCAGTTCAGATCACACCAAGCAGCAGAGAGCAAACAAAATTATGCCTGAATAGCAACAAATTCAACGAAAGAGTGTCTGACCTAGTAACCCAGACTTCAAAGCTCCGCGGGGTCACGTGCTCAACTCCTGTGCTGTGGATTCCAAAGTTCTGATTGGACGACAGTACAGCTCAGCAATACGGCCTGTCCAATAGAAGATTTTGTAACTCGCCCTTGACTTCATGTACACCAAAATTCTGGGAAGCCTCCAAGGTCAGCAAAATACATTGCTGTGATCTTTCCACGCAAAGTAATCTCTGCTGGTCGAAGTTGCTCTAAAAATAGAATTCTTTGAATCAGAGCTTTCTCTCCTGAAACGATTTTCTAGCAAAGAGGAGAAAGTGAAAGAGAAAAAGAAAATGGCATTTTATTCAACAACGAACTTTTCCTTCCTTTTTGATTTTGAGTCTGGCTGGTCTTATAAACTTTACAAATTTTAGAATATATATACAAAGGCAGACAGATGAAAATATTATCCTACAAAACCAGCATTTCAAGCAGAAATGGATCGGAACAGACACAAAAAAAGTATTATAAAATCATTTGCTTTTCATATTTTGAAGTAGCTTTACTGCCGAAAAAGTTATTGCCCAATTCACACTTTTAGCTTTAATTTTACGCCCTCATATATATATATAAATGAAAATCGCCTCTCCTTGTATCACATGCTGAGCTTCATTTTGCGTGGTGTACAAAAAGGAAAGAGAAAAATATATAAAGATATGCATACGAATACTACCACGGAACAAGATTGACAACAAATGTGAAGACAAAATGATTTTTTTTCTCAGTCAGAACCGCAACTCTGAAACCTTTATCAGAGCAATTATTCCCCGAATGAAACAAATGAACAAACACTACTCCCCACTAGGATTGACAATATTTAAAACAATATGCAAGAAATCACATCTAAAGTTTTTAATCTCGGCACACCCAAAAATAACGTTCGATCCCAGAACAACAAACCAAAGAACATACACGTACATATCATTCCTACACTTCACTCAACATACACACACATAGCAAAAATATTCTAGCACTCAAAAAGGAATTGAGGAAAGGATAGAAAAAAAGCATTCGAAGATTGAATGGAAATTAAAGAATTTCATTACTTTTTTCTTGACTTCCTGAGGAAAATGAACTGAAAACTTCGGAAGATATAGAAAATTGATTCAAGTTCGTTACTAAAATTTTCAGGGGTCGATGGTAAAAAAAAAAAAAAAAAGAACTGCGCATCGTTCTTTTCCTTTTTTTGTTCATCTTGTTCGGAAGGGAATCAAGATGCGTGATGGGAGCCTATTTTCCTTTCTGAAAATGAGATGGCCAGTCTCCTTTTTCAGAAGCTGGAAAATGGCGACATCAGTTTTCAAGAAGTATGATAACTCTCAAAGTGGTTGATTTTGTAAATACATTCACAATTCTTTTCTGAGAGTTGAAGATATAACTTTCGGTTTTTCATAGTTTTACTATAAGGATAAAATTGTGGATAACTCAAAGACTGAAAATAACTAAAAAAAAAAAAAAACACTGATGTGAAAACATCAGCACTGTGGCATTTTGATCAAATTTCTCCAGGTGTGAATTTCACTTTACCCACATACACACCTGCACACAAGAACAAATCAAACTGAAAATAACTTCTACTTGTAACAGTTATATAAGTTCCCACCTTTCACGTATACTTCAAACACGATGCCCAGATACTTAGGAACACAAAGATAGATATCAATGTTTTTCATCACAATGTAACAATTTGAAACTAACGACATGGTAGTTGAAAAACTAACGAAGTGTGACTAATGAACCAAGTGTCATAACAGCCTGTAATAATCAAACTATCAACAATTTTCAGTCTTTGTACGCTATATCCATAGAATGTTCAATTATCCAAATTTTGCATTGATCATTTCTCCAGATTATTTGCCAATACCACACAGAAGCTCATGAATCCTAAATGTCTGATTTCCTGAAAATGTGAAATTTGATCTTTGTGAATTAAGAACAAACAGATTTCTTTTGGATAAATTTACGCTTGAAATCAGACCAGGATGCTTACTATTAAATATTTTGCTCCAATTCATTCCAAAGATGCTTTATGAGACTGAGATTCAGGCTCAGAGTTGCCCACTGCAAGTTCTATGCTACTCTCTCTTTCAAACATATATTCATAGTCTGTGCTTTGTTGCATAGCTTGTTGTCACACTGCAAAGCATAAGATCCAATTCCATAAAATTTTTGCAACATAGGACATCAATGTAGGATGTTACAGTAATTATTCTATGCACTTCCGCCCATGGCAATAGTCCACATCTTAAGAAACACATTCATACCATGAAGCTTCCATCTTCAAGTTTTGCAGCTGGGACAATGCACTTGGGTAGTAAGCATTCACAAGTCATCCATTCTCTATACTCAAACCAGAAGATTATGCAATGTGAAGCATCACTCCATAACACAGATTTTAATTGATCTGCATTTAATATTCACCATGCTTAATTGCACATCCATTGACTGTGCACATTAGTTTTTGTTGTTAGAGGCTTGTAAACCACAATTCCTCCAAATTTTTCACAGCATGCAGCTTTTAGTGTTCCCTATGCTTTGAAAATGTTCATCAGTTTGCATGTGATTGTTCACATGTTCAAAATCAGGAAGTGTAGGATTAACTACTGTGAAATCATTCCTCTTCTTAATACACACAGGCTCCAGTCAGTCAGTATTTCTGGCATACCAAGTAATTCCTTACATGCAGTGACAACACAGAGCTGCTATTTCTTCAGAACATAATCAGCTGTGGTATGAGAATGCATAACCCTGCAGCATTCTCACACTGGCATTTCCTAAATATGACACAACTATGTAAACTTTGAAACTGTTAATTTATATAACTTAATCAATTTTGCCTTTCTTTACACATATAACTCCCAGGTATGGAACTGCTGTCTTCACACTCAAATATATTATTCTATCGTATTGTCATATGTAATTTCTTCCATTCACAAGGTATTCCCACTGATTCTGGTAGAATAATACACATACTTAAATAGCATAACAATTATTCGTTACATTCATTTAAAAGCAAAAACTTTTCAGAATGCCAAACCTGATTCTCCTGTTCCTCTACAAAGTTAGAACTACCTTCTTTGATTCCCTCATTAAAGTCATCACCCATCAGGAATTTTATTCGGTCATACAAAGTCTGGAATAGAAAAATAATAATGAACTCATAAAGTACCAAAAATGTCTCAATTTACAGGAAAATCATATGTATAAGAAAAGCAAACATTACTCTAGTGAATAAACAACTGACATAAATTACAAGAGGAGCAGGTTTAAATGATATGACAAGCAAATGAAACACATAAAAACAAACTTTTTGAGGGAGAAGGAGAAATCTACTTTACTTCAATCTCAGGAAAACTGTTTACTCAGCATAATCATATTTGCACCATGTAAATTACCGGTTTTAGCAGCCAAATGATTAATCCTCAGCTAACTGGAAATAAAAGAGTGCTGTTGGAATGCTTCTCACCTTCGTTCTTCGTGGACTTTGTGTTAGCTGCTTGATATTCATGCAATATATTTGCCTATTAGATGATATGGGCATAAGTTAGACGAACCTATATTCTTTATTCAGCGAATTAGTATGAACCATAATGAAGTAAAAACCTCTAAAATTCAAATAAAAATCGGAAGGCAGATGGGAATCACGACCATCTGCTCGCAAGAGTGTGACGTCATAAACCTTTAATATGATCCACTCACAACGCGTGATGTAATAAGACAGATGGCGTGACCGCGCGCCAACATCTCAATCGCGAGCTTGTGATGTCATAAGATTTCTAAGCATGGTTGACATTAACGGGACTAAACGAGTTTTTCATACTAAACGAGTTTTCCTTAATTCGAGATCAAGCTAAACCGATTTCTAGTACCAAAAAAACTGTAGGTTAACGACTTTTATCAACATTCTTAGAGCCGTTTTCAAAATTTACATTCCACGGCGTCGGTTGAAAAACAATTTTTCGGTTGCTGTGTGTTTCTGGACCGTGGAGGGAGCAATGTATTTGTTTATTTAATTACATAGATACAAGAATTGCTCCTTTAAGGTGGACATTAAGTAATTTTGCTTCCTACACTTCCAATTAAAAAACTTCTGTACACATTTTTTTCACAATTAATGCGTTTCCAAGCTGAAAATTTGAACATCGATTAAAATAGCTTCATTTTATAACTTGGAATACTTAATATTTTCTAAAACATAACCATAATTATGCAATCCAACATTTATTTGTCTACTGACGTCATCAAAGTACAGGAATTTTTCTAGTGAATTTTACTTCTTGTTTTTGTGGGTTCTTCGTACCATTAAAATTCAGAAGCTTCTCAATTTCTTCTTTAGGATAGTTATTCTCTGCAAGTATGACTTTAAGCTCTTCTTTATGGGCTTCTTTTTTATCTGCAGTAGAAACTATTTTATTAATTTTTTTTTCTAAAAAATTTAGAAAAAATTAATAAAATAGTTTCTACTGCAGATAAAAAAGAAGCCCATAAAGAAGAGCTTAAAGTCATACTTGCAGAGAATAACTATCCTAAAGAAGAAATTGAGAAGCTTCTGAATTTTAATGGTACGAAGAACCCACAAAAACAAGAAGTAAAATTCACTAGAAAAATTTCTTATCACAAAGGTTTATTTGAGGCTTTAAAGAGAATTAGTAAAAAATACAATATTAGGCTAGCTCCAAGTTTAGAGAACAAAGTTAAAAATTTTTTCCCTAAAATAGTTCAAAGAGAAGAAGATATTTTAAAAATGCAAGGAGTAGTTTATGAAGTAAATTGTAGTTGTGGACTATCTTACATAGGTGAAACAGGTCGCAGACTAGAAACTCGTATAGCTGAGCATAAAGCAGCTATAAAAAATTGCTCCAACAAGACTGGATTAGATAGGCATGTTAGAGAAACTGGCACAGCATGGATTGGAATTCCCTTAAAGTAATCAGTTTCCAAAGCAATTTCCAAAAAAGAAAACTGAAAGAAGGAATAGAGATTGAGAAAAATCAAAATTCCATCATCAATGACTGCAAAGGATTTTCCCTGCCTAACATCTGGCAGGATTTGTTGAAAAATAACCTAAACCGTCAAGGTTAACCGTAACCGTCAAGATAAACCGTAACCATGATAGTGACAAGCAAAAAGTGACAACAACAAGACAGCCTGAAGAAGGAGAAGAGTTTTCTCCGAAAATTTGCTATTAATGAAAAAATTTCCTAGTAAATTCCCATAAGTTTCTTTAGATTATTAATTCAAAAATATGTTTTATTCCACATATTTGCTTCTAAACATCCAATTGAAAAAATTCTTTTACCTATCGATTCCATTTATGTCAAAGAGTATTTTATATATAGTTACTTTTTCAAATTACGCATAGATTATCCGCTAGAGGGCGTAAAAGTAAATTACTGTTATATTATTAAAATAACCAATCACTTACCCGAAAGATCATGGTCACTTTATTCCTTTAACACTTCCAAGCACGTCCATCGTCATCATGCAAAGCCTCTGGCTTTCAAAGGTTGAAAAGACACCTTGCCCATGAGAGTCATTCTTTTGGGGATGAAACATCGTATTTTTCTTTTTTTTTTTACTGGACAAAAAACGCAGGTTTCCCTCTGCCATATGATACATAACCATAGCTCGTCATCTCCATAAAAACCTCACAAACATACACACCATACCACTCATTCATACATTCAGTTAGAAACACTATGTACATAATTACACTATTTACATTCCCAGGCAGTTAAACATTTGTCAACAGTGATTAAAAAGTGCTCCATCCATTTCAAAACTCCGTGCTAACCCTACTGCAAGTGTCAACCTCATTCAGCCCCACCATACGTGTATGTCATATGTGTATGACGGGGCTGAATGAGGTTGACACTTGCAGTAGGGTTAGCACGGAGTTTTGAAATGGATGGAGCACTTTAATCACTGTTGACAAATGTTTAACTGCCTGGGAATGTAAATAGTGTAATTATGTACATAGTGTTTCTAACTGAATGTATGAATGAGTGGTATGGTGTGTATGTTTGTGAGGTTTTTATGGAGATGACGAGCTATGGTTATGTATCATATGGCAGAGGGAAACCTGCGTTTTTTGTCCAGTAAAAAAAAAAAAGAAAAATACGATGTTTCATCCCGAAAGAATGACTCTCATGGGCAAGGTGTCTTTTCAACCTTTGAAAGCCAGAGGCTTTGCATGATGACGATGGACGTGCTTGGAAGTGTTAAAGGAATAAAGTGACCATGATCTTTCGGGTAAGTGATTGGTTATTTTAATAATATATCATTAATGAATTGCACGTAAATATACGCACGTTGCTGGTGTATTAATACCTTGAAAGTGCAAATATTACGATAAAGTAAATTACATTTCCCCCGATAACTCTTCTTCTAAAACTCCGATTTGAAAAATGTTTTCTTCAGCGGATACATCTCCTGATGGAAAATTTTCTGCATATAATTTCAAATTTTTGGTGAAGAATACTTTGGCCACCAGGGGGCATAAGTGTTAATTTTTGCTTCTCATGTATTTGCCATAAAATCTGAGCTTCTAAAATATCGATTGAAAAAATTCTTTCGTAGACTGATGCCACTCACATCGATAAACCTTTTCAAAATATTTTCTTCTTAAAATATTCCCCAGTTTCTCCGCCAGGGGCCGTAGATGGACATCTTATTTTAGTCAATATCTCTACTTCTAGGAGTCCGATTGGAAAAATTCTTTCTTTGTTGGATAGTGTTTTCCGTGCGACATGTTTTTCATATAATTTCAAAATTTTCAAGTAATTCATAGACTTTCCGCTAGGGGGCGTAGCAGTAAATTGCATTTCCCCCTATATCTCTGCTTCTAAATCTCCGATTTGAAAATTTCTTTCTGCACCGGATACAGCTCCTGATGGGAAATCATTTGCACATAATTTCAATTTTTGTAAAAAAATAATTTGGCCACCAGGGGCGTAAATCTTAATTTCCGCTTCTGATGTATTTGCAGCAAAATATGAGCTTCAAAATTCTCGATTGAAAAACTTGTCGTTTGTTATACTTTTCATATCGACAAAGCTTTTAGAAACATTTTCTTCTTAAAATAGTGCATGGTTTCTACGCCAGGGACGTAGATGTATATTTTATTTTTGTCAATATCTCTATTTATAGGGGGTCCGATTTGAAAAATTCCTTCTTTGTTGGATAGTGTTTCCAGTGTGACATGTGTTTCATATAATTTCAAAATTTTCAAGAAATTCATAGACTTTCTGCTAGGGGGCGTAAGTGTCAATTGCGTTTCCCCTATATCTCTGCTTCTAAATATCCGATTTGAAAAATTCTTTCTGCACCGGATACAGCTCCTGATGGGAAATCATTTGCACATAATTTTTAATTTTTGTAAAAACATGGTTTGGCCACCAGGTAGAGTAAGTCTTAATTTCCTCTTCTGATGTTTTGCACCAAAATATGAGCTTCTAAAATCTCGATTGAAAAAAGTCGTTTGTTGACCGATACTACTCATGTCGACAAACCTTTTAGGAAAATTTTCTACTGAAATAATGCATGGTTTATATGGCTATGGGGCGTAGATGTATATCTTATTTTTGTCAATATCTCTACTTCTAAGAGTCCGATTTGAAAAATTCTTTCTTTGTTGGATAGTGTTTCCGATGCGAAATGTTTTTCCTACAAATTCAAAATTTACAGGTAAATCATAGACTTTCTGCTAGGGGGCATAAAGGTAAATTGCGTTTTTGCGTTATTTCTGCTCCTAAAGCTCCGATTTGAAGAAAACTTCTTCCTGTATCGCATACAAGGCCTGATGGAAAATATTTTTCACATAATTTCTAATGTTTGGTAAAGAATGGTTTGGCCACCAGGGGGTCATAAGTGTTAATTTCTGCTTCTGAAGTATTTGTAACAAAATCTGGGCTCCTAAAAACTCGACTAATTTTTTTTTCTTGGACCGATACCACTTATATGGATAAACCTTTTGAGAATACTTTCTTCCTAAAATAATGCATGGTTTTCCCACCAGGGGACGTAAAGGCACATCTTATTTTTGTCGATATCTCTGTTTCTAAGAGTTCGTAAGCTCATGATTCCGTTTACAGCAATATCTGAGGGATTAAAAACTCGATTGAAAATCTTCTTTCTTTCGTCAGATCTATTGTTTACCATACCAGTTCCATTGACTTTGAATAACTTTGATAAATTTAATTTGCGTCCGAATGGATTCAAAAGACGTGCTTATTACACCTGAAAATTCGGTGTCATCTTTCTTGGTTTTTTTTTTGTCTTTTTAATCAGGTAAGTACATCTGACAATTCCAGTTGGTCATTCAACCTAAGGATTATGGAACAAAACCCAGTGAGTTGGGGTCTTTTTGCCAATGTCACACAGAACTAGCTGGCACCTCTCCAAGATTCACAGAGGCCCTAGTTGCTGTTGTGTGTGCCATTGTTACCACGGAGCGCCCCGAGGAGGCAAACCCATCACTCACTACGACTGCAGCATGTGTATACGAACAATATAAACATTGTTTGTGCACATAAGGTTGTTTCAAGGAAACTTGGAGGTGGTATGTGGAAAAATTTGGAGGCCAGGAACCAAACAAGAGCACCATTTCTCACTTGGTGAAGAAGCTGGAGAAAAGTGGAAGAGAGAGTATTCATGCTGGTGAGTGACTACTAATGGCTGCTGAAATCATGGAAGATGTATACAGCATTTCCTGGCATAGCCATCAAAATCTTTACGGAAGCTTTCACAGGAAACTGGATGATCATCACATGTCTGAGAGCAGCAAAAAAGGGAAAGTGAAGCCACATTTCATTACAGTCATCCAGGTGTTGAGAAAACCTGATCACCAGAAAACAAAGCAGCTTATTATCACTGGTTCCAGCAACAGCAGTTATTTGGTGATAATCCCTTACTGTTGGACATAACATGGCACACAGATGAAACCTGGTTCCATCTATCTGGGTACATAAATTCCCAGAATACACACATATGGGTCCCAGACAATCCCCATGCTCTCCATGAAGAGTCACTGCATCTACACAAAATTGTTGTGTGGTGTGCAATATCCCAACTCCAAATCATCAAACAGTATCTTTTACTGTGAATATCTTACACTGTGAAAACAAATTGATACTTGATGATTTTTAATGAGCTCATGAATTAGCTGGACAACTAAGAACTTTCTCATGGCTACTTACAGCAGGATGGCACAGCATGTTACATTACGAATAGGAGCATGAAGGAAATTCAACTTTTCTTTGAAGACAGTATTATTTCATAAGGATTGTGGCCACCCAGATTGCCAGACCTGACACATCTGGACTATTTCTAATGGGGTAATCTCAAAGCAAAAGAGTACACTTATTGATCTTCAACAATTAAAAAGCTGAATGACAACATTGGATGTGAGACTGCAGCAATTTCTGGTGACATTCTTCAGCCAGTTTTTCCAACATGGAGTGCGGTGCAAAAATGTACTTGGGAGCAGGTGGTAGAAATGTTCAACATCTTATTTAATGCAGTTTGCTTCTCATGAGGTAAGGCATTATATCCACAATATATAGTTTTGCTATATTCACACACTCCACAGATATTTTATAAAGCTGCAGTTGCACAAGTGGATCACACTGAATAAGCATTAAAACAAAGGTTCAAATTAATCTTATATGTTTAACTTTTCTCCATCTTTAGCAATGTAATACTTACAGAATAAAAATCCATGATTCTGAGCAATTCTGTTTTCTTTAAAAAGCTTATATTACAAAGCTTATATTGACTTAAGGACAATTAATTTGTCCTTAATGTGTCAACATAAATGGATACCTGAGGAAAGAAATGGGTACCCGAGGCTGTTGCATTCAATCCCAAAATTGAAACCGGTTGCCTTAGGGTTCCTTATTTTTTAAATTAGGCTTCATGGAAAACAATGAACCAAAGCATAAAAAATACATTATATTAATTCAACATTTGTAGAAATCATTACGTGGTTTATGAAATTATTAACTATATGTCAACAAAATAGTTTCCATATTATTTACTGTTTTGCACGTTACTAGAAATTTGAGCACGGGAAAAAACGTCAGTATAATAAAAAATTCTTTATTTCAACTTGCCACTCATATTCCTTTTTCATGTTTCTTATGATCGTTTAGAATTTCATTATATGAAGATTACAAATTCATATGAAAAAATGTTTATTATATGTACAGTCATATGCATCATAAGTTGTCAAAGACCTCCAATATGTAGAGACGATAGGTATTAAATGCTTAACATTATTCCAGTTTTTTTAACTCATGATTTACGAAAATTATACAATAGAAGAAACCTTTGAACCTCTTGACCATGATGCGCAGAATCAGCAATAAGTCATCTTGTTATCGAAGATGGCACGATTTTGTTTCTTGTGGTATCAGCTTCCAAGTTGAAATTCGATCTTATAATTTCTTATTATAGATGATGGTTGCATGTTCCGTTTCCCGTGGCTTGATATCCCAAACTAGTTTCAATTCCTTCTTTTTGGAATCATCTTCAGTGGGTATTATGAGCTACTTCTCATACGTGTTGTATCTCGGCCACTTACATCAATTTTACTGGCATCGTCTGACATTCCACTGCATTTGTACTCTTGCACATGCTATTTTTGGTATTAATGCTCATTCTTAGTCGTGTTTTAATATAATTGGATGATATGAATTTCTGATTCTAACTTATTTGGTATTGCCATTCGTTGGTTGAAAACAATTAATAAGGTCACTTAATATATTTTTTAGTATTATTTTCTTTTTTGATAAAATATTTCCAAGCATATGGTAGACTCATTGGATCATTATTATTACAATTTATTTCTTTAGTTTTTTCAATCATTACTGCTTCTGAGGTTAATATTTGATTTTTTGTTTTATGTGAGGTTATTAATTTTGCTTCATACCAATCTGGATAAGCTTCATTTTCAATACAATGATTTATTAATGATGTTTTGTTTTCTTTTTTGTTCCAATTGGATATATGTTCTTTTAATCTGGTCTTAAATCTTCTTTTTGTACTTCCTATGTGTACTTTATTTGGGATATCAAGCCACGGGAAACGGAACATGCAACCATCATCTATAATAAGAAATTATAAGATCAAATTTCAACTTGGAAGCTGATACCACAAGCAACAAAATCGTGCCATCTTCGATAACAAGATGACTTATTGCTGACTTTGCGCATCATGGTCAAAAGATTTGAAGGTTTTTTCTATTGTATAATTTTCGTAAATCATGAGTTAAAAAAACTGGAATAATGTTAATCATTTAATACCTATCGTCTCTACATATTGGAGGACTTTGACAACTTATGATGCATATGACTGTACATATAATAAACATTTTTTCATATGAATTTGTAATCTTCATATAATGAAATTCTAAACGATCATAAGGAACACGAAAAAGGAATATGAGTGGTAAGTTGAAATAAAGAATTTTTTATTATATTGATGTTTTTTCCCCGTGCTCAAATTTCTAGTAACGTGCGAAACAGTAAATAACATGGAAACTATTTTGTTGACATATAGTTAATAATAAAAAATACAGTTAAAATTAATGCTTATGAAAACTGTGTCAATTAGAAAATGCTGAAGTGGCTGCAATACCTGAAATTTTATTAATTAAGAAAAATATTACCTGAAGCTGTAGTTCCACTTTGCTCTTGAGGGTGGTCTCCAATAAATCTGGCGTACAATGCACGACCGCAAAGGACATAAAGTCGCATCTAGATCACAAAAATATGAACCCATATGGAAATTAAAAATTTCTAATTTTGCTCATAACAATATAATCATGAAGAATATCTTGTTTGCTTACACACAAGCAACTCACAAAACAGCAGAAATTCTATGTATAAAAAGCTTTTTTTTTTTTTTTAATATTAATGATTTTATTAAGCTACCAAAATTTCTCATGTAAGCAAGGCCTAATGGTAATAGAAAAATTCACTTCAGTGATTACCAAAGATAAAAGAATATAACATAAACTTGACAAGATACAAAAATCCATGAAGATTTCAAACTTCATTGATTTTATATCTCATCATATTTCCATTATGTTTCTCAATATTCAATGAAACTAACCATGAAGCTGTATAAAGTCCATAAAATATGAATGCTACATACAGTTGTACATAAGTAACTATGCAAGTAAACACAATGCAATCAGGTGCACCTTCCTATAGTTTGAATACAGTGAAATTAAGTGAACCAACAAAATTAAAAAAAAAATTAAAAAGAAAAAAAGTAATTTCATGATCCAAACAATGACATGGCAATCTCTTTTAAATAACCTTTGTTCTTTGAAGACTGTAGTATGTACCTCAAACTATCCTTTTCTGTTTCCCAAATTAGGGTTTTCTTGGAAAAAAGTTTTTCGAACGCTGTGCTATATAATGGAAGTATTCAAACAATAAAATTTCAATGTAGTTAAAAGAATTAGGTTAGGCTTACCCAGCTGGTTGAATTCATGTTATTTTTGTGCTTAATGTTAAACTTTGAAAGACCTCAGATATACATGTAAGATGAACAAAATGAATTGTTCAAAGTTCAGGTTTAAAAACTAATTCAAAATATATCAGATATACTGAAGAGAAATTTTTTTAGTAATCAGCTGAAAGATTAAAACCCTTTGGAAAGATAAAAATACCATAAACTTTGAAGTACACTGCACTGTACAGATAATATCCGTTCCTCTGCCATTTCAGATGCATTTTGCTTGGCACTTTGTTGGCATTTACAATGACACTTGGTGGATTATTGAGTATTATTTCATAGGGAGTAGATTACAGTTATTTGATTGCAGCATTGTTTGTTGTCATTGTTCTTGCTATGTTGTTCATTTGCTTATTGTCTCTTTTTTTTTTTTTTTTTTTTTTTTTTTAGTGTCTCTTCTTCAATAATATGCCTCCATGCATACGACATGTTTTACAAAATATCAAATATTAAATTTTGACAAATAATGCAAAAAATCCCCTGATGTTCATAAGATATTTAGATGTCGTGCAAAGTACCCTACTGTGGGTGTTGATAACGGACCCTGTGCTTATTTTTCACTTCGGTGAATATGTATTTGTAATCTATTTGGTGTTTTCTTTCTTTGCTTTGTTTCTCACTGTAACCGAGTTGTGACGCGGATATCATGTCACTCACCGGGATCGCTGTTGTCTTCGGGACTATCTATATATTAAGTGTGTGTGTTCTCCTAGCGCCAGTTCTTTTAACCTGATGACGCACAGGGCGCCTGTTGCGAAAGATCTTGTTTTTACCTAATATGCCTTTTAGTAGTAAAATTCTAATTGTACGTTTTGGGTAGTTTTCTACATGCTTAGACAGCTGCCTTTTTATTCTTCTTGATATTTTTAGCATGTAACTTTTATGATTGAAGATATTTAGATGTTTTCATTATTATGTGGCATCATAGCTGAGAAGATCTGCAAGCATTCATTGAATCATATTCAAATATTTGTCAAACCATTACTTTGATTGCAGATATAGAACAACTTGATAAATTACCTTACCATGACATCATATTAACCAACAAAAATAATAAAACTACTGGGTTGTCGGAAAAGTCATGACGCATTATAGCCATGTTTTGCAAAGGTCATTTATTAATAGAAAGAACAAAGATCAATCAATGATATAATGCCCGTTTTGTTCGATAACCTTTTGCCATCTTTCAGTGAGCTGCAGAATGCCTCGTTCATAGACGGACCCGTCTTTCGTGGTGAAAAACTGTACAAGGTGCTGATTTACAGCTTCACCTGAATCGAACGTTATATCATGCAAGGACTGTTGAAGAAACCGAAACAAGTGGAAGTCTGACGGCGTAAGGTAAAGCGAGTATGCTGGGTGTGGCAACACATCCCACCCAAGCTCCAATAATTTTTGGCGGGTGATCAAACTTGTGTGTGGTCTCGCGTTGTCGTGATGGAACACAACACCTTTACCATGAACATGCTCTGGACGTTTCTGGATGATGGATTCGTTCAAACTGTCCAATTGCCGACAGCACACATTCGAATTGATTGTTTGGTTCCGTGGCAGGAGCTCGAAAAACACGACACCTTTAAAATCCCACCACACTGAGACCAGAACCTTTCGCTGCTGAATGTCTGCTTTGGATGTCATTTGAGGCGAAGCAGCACGTCAGGACCAAGACCGTTTGCGCAGCACATTGTTGTACACAATCCACTTTCGTCACCAGTTGTCAGTCGCTTCAGTCATGCCGAAATTGCAGATGTAGCATTAAGGCAAAGTGTTTCTTTTGCATCAGTCCAATATATGTGTTCCCTGTTTCCAGTTTTGAAACCAGAAGAATCTGACAAGGTGGAATTTGAATTTGCTCACTACCAGTTTGAAAATTTTAACTGTGCTGTTACTTCTGAGAGAATGGATGAAGTGTGGCACAGAATTTCTTTAATGAAAAATGAAAGTGGACAGTTGAAATATGAATCATTAAGCAAAATTATGAAAATGATTTTAATAGTCCCTCATAGCAATGCAAGTACAGAAAGAATTTTCAGTATTGTGAAAAAAAAACATGAATGAATTCAGACCTAATTTAAGTACTCATGTGCTGTCTTCTTTACTAGTAGTAAAAATAAATAGCATTGCACACAGTGAAGTATGCTATCCGAAGAAGTTTTCTCAAATTGAACTAAGGAATGCCAAAATGGCAACTACAGCCAGTTTATCATAATAATTTGGCCAACATTCCAAGGAATAATTTTTCTTCATGTCTGGAGGTAATTTATTATATTTTTCTGGTACAGTATTTTAAATTTTCCCACTAGCAAATTATTTTTTATTTTATTATTATTATTATTATTATTATTATTATTATTTTGTTAATAGTTCTGACAGATTAAAATTTGTTGCAGTGTTAAATACCCAAATTTGCCGCTGTAGACTGGATTACGGAAAATTACTGAAAAAGAAAATTCTTACTGAAAATTACTGAAAAATGAACATGTTGGTTACTGAAAACTACTTTTAGAGGTTGGCATCTATGTTTAAGCAACTTTAAAAAGGGCATGATAAGTGGGTGCTGTGTGGCCATGTACAAGCATCTTTGAAACGGTAAACCGTCTTGGCTATGCAAGAACAATGTAGCTAGGATGAGCAATGAGATGTGCATAAACAACAATGCAGGCAACATTCCTGTGGGCAGAAATGACTCGTCGATGTTTGAGGGCAACGCTGGCTGGAGAGAATTATACAAGGTAACAGATGAGCTCCATTGCAACAAGTAGCTGCAGTACAACAGCACTATGAAGAAGAGAATTTCAGCATACACAGCCCACTGCACATTGGCCCAAATGGGCTATAACAGCAGATGTCCCCCTTCGTGTACCACTTGTTTCAGTTAAAAATTCATCTGTAGTGGGCACTGGAGCACCAAAACTAGATCCTTGAGAACTGAAAAGAGGCTGCCTGGTCTGATAAATTACATTTTCAGTTAAAATGCACCGATGGATGGGCTATAATATGGTATTAGTGGCAGGAATTGATGGATCCCAGCGGCCTAGCATGAACTGTATAAACCGGTGGAGGCAGTGTAATGGTCTGGGGTCTGTTTTCATGGTGCACATTGGGTTCCTTAACCCTTTAAGCAGCTGATGAATTTGAAGTAAATGTTGCCCAAAAATCTACATGTTTTCCAAACAGAAATATTCACATAGATCTCGGGTATTACAAAATCTGCCATGCAACAATTTCTATCCTCCCCTCACGTGGTCAGTACTGACCATGAACTTGTCACCATTGATATGCATCCCACTACTACTTGGTGATAGTCCTTCGTGATTGGTATCTCAATAGCCCTTGCTTGATGATAGGCATTCAAAGTTCTTTTTCACCAAGAATGATGGGGCATCATACCACTGGGTAGTAACAAGTGACTCAAACATCTTTTTCTTCTTTCTTAGGTTCTTCATTGTTACAGCCCTTTTAAAGGGTAATCAGTCAAAAAGGATTAGTGTAAATCATCTCCTAAATGACCACTTTGAATGACATAACTAAAAGGGGAAACAAAGCTTTCTCATGCTCAAGTTGACTTGCTCCAACCACTCTGGGTCCACTTCTTAGACAGTGAATATATCCATGCGAACTGATTCAGCCCATTTTCCAAACCCCTAGTTAATTCATTCCAGCCAGTTAAATGGTTAATACCTTTGGAATAGTAGTTGGATGTCATGAGGTATCTTAATATCACTACAACTCAGGTATACCCATGTATATTCATGGTGTTTCCTGAAGAAGAGGGCTACTTTCAGCAGGATAATGCACCATGCCACAAGATTCATACCGCCACAAGGTAGTTCGAGGAGCATGACAGTAACATTGAAGAGCTAAAATGGCAACCCACATTCCCCTTATCTTAATCCAATTAAACATCTGTAAAATGGAAACAAAGATCTTTAATTAATTTTGGTTAGTAAAATAACCAAAAATAAAATACGTGGTATTATATAATAGAATAATAGCTATATACTATATTCACTACTGTTTCACACGTTATATACGTTCTGTGCGTTGTGTGCACATTTGCAGCAAAATCATCCTGGCATTTTTATATCATATGAATAGGAATAATATTATAAGTTTTAATTATTATATTATCAAGGACTCACCTTGTATCGGCATTCCAGCTTAGCAAGCTTCCTCTTGTATCCTGAACAATATGTCTATCCAGCGTGTCATTAGCCACGTAGAATCATCGTATTAAAAAATTGGCCTAATTGAAATTCGCGACCAGGGTTTAAATTCAAATAAAACACGACTATGGATATCATACAAAGAGAGTGTGAAAGAATTATATACAATGTAATTAAAAAACCTATACCATCAACAGGTATTGTCAATCTTTAAAAGAAAGAATGGATAAAATCAATGACATTACATACAGTCCTCAAATAAAACTCTCGTCCATTATTGAACAATGCCAGATAATCTCTGTAACACGCACACAACTCCACGTAAACCACCGGACATGTTTCGGCTCGACTGACTTTCGGCCATTATCAACGGTATGCATCCTGGATCAATGTTCAAAGTTGTTATATATCTAGGTCACCTCGGCATCACCTCTGCTATAGTTGTTCTACGTCGACGCCTTCTGTCATCGTTACATATACGTGTATTCACGTGTGAGTCACATCCACGCCATCTATTGGGATAATTCCGGAATTGCTGTCGCTGTTTTATTTCGTAAGTACATGTTATTTCTTTTATTTTCCTTTTTGTTGTTATATTTCGTATTATTTTCTTGTTGTATTAGATATTTCCATGGGTACAGGATATCTTTACCCATGGAAATATCTAATACAACAAGAAAATAATACGAAATATAACAACAAAAAGGAAAATAAAAGAAATAACATGTACTTACGAAATAAAAACAGCGACAGCAATTCCGGAATTATCCCAATAGATGGCGTGGATGTGACTCACACGTGAATACACGTATATGTAACGATGACAGAAGGCGTCGACGTAGAACAACTATAGCAGAGGTGATGCCGAGGTGACCTAGATATATAACAACTTTGAACATTGATCCAGGATGCATACCGTT
This sequence comes from Macrothele yani, assembly GCA_039090855.1. Classification (NCBI taxonomy): domain Eukaryota; kingdom Metazoa; phylum Arthropoda; class Arachnida; order Araneae; family Macrothelidae; genus Macrothele; species Macrothele yani. Next base: position 2,831,547 of record CM077024.1, read on the forward strand.
GATAATGGCCGAAAGTCAGTCGAGCCGAAACATGTCCGGTGGTTTACGTGGAGTTGTGTGCGTGTTACAGAGATTATCTTGCATTGTTCAATAATGGACGAGAGTTTTATTTGAGGACTGTATGTAATGTCATTGATTTTATCCATTCTTTCTTTTAAAGATTGACAATACCTGTTGATGGTATAGGTGTTTTAATTACATTGTATATAATTCTTTCACACTCTCTTTGTATGATATCCATAGTCGTGTTTTATTTGAATTTAAACCCAGGTAGCAAATTTCAATTGGACCTAGTGGCAATATGGTGGTTCTGCGTGGCTAATGACACGCTAGACACACATGTTTCTTAATTGCATTGTATATAGTCCTTTCACAATCTCTTTGCATGAAATCCATAGTCATGTTTTATTTGAATTTAAACCCTGGTCGCGAATTTCAATTAGGCCAATTTTTTAATACGATGATTCTACGTGGCTAATGACACACTGGATAGACATATTGTTCAGGATACAAGAGGAAGCTTGCTAAGCTGGAATGCCGATACAAGGTGAGTCCTTGATAATATAATAATTAAAACTTATAATATTATTCCTATTCATATGATATATAAATGCCAGGATGATTTTGCTGCAAATGTGCACACAACGCACAGAACGTATATAACGTGTGAAACAGTAGTGAATATAGAATATAGCTATTATTCTATTAAAGATCTTTAATCTGCTTATATGTCACAAATATGGACGACATTAAACAACTTACTTAAGGTTTTACTCAGATTAATATACTTAATTATTTTCTATTTTCAAAGTGAAGACATAAAGGAAACTTCATGATAGAGGAGAATTAAGTATGGATGGCATCTTGTTCATATTAGACAGTGAAGATCAATCTCTCCCTGCTGATATTCTTTCACAGTCTAACTCACTGAAAGATTCACTTAAAAATTCACCCTTGAATTACTAAAAAAAAAAAGGCTCAACTACTTAAACTTAATCCTGACTTTGAAGGATTGAAAACTCACACAAACACTAACAAGATCATCATCATCATCATTGTCAAATATTATCAATTCACTGCTGGACGAAGGTCTCCCCAAATTTCTTCCACAACGGTCTGTCTTGTGCCAGTCTCCTTCATGTCACTCCTGCATACTTTCGAATTTCATCCACCCATCTTCCATGTGGTCTTCTTCTGGGTCTTTTCCTGTCCCTTGGAATCCAATCTAAAATTTCGGCTGTCCATCGATGGTCTGTCCTTCTGGCAGTATGTCCAGCCCATTGCCATTTCAAGGATTTTACTCTTATCATTATGTCTTCCACTCTTGTCATTTTTCTGATCCACGAGTTCTTCTTCTTATCTCTCCTGGTTACACCAAGCATGCACCTCTCCATGCTGCTTTGAGTTGTCTGCAGTCTTTGTATGCCTCTTTTAGCTAAGGTCCACGTCTCTGCACCATACGTAAGCACTGGAAGGATGCATTGATCAAACACTTTTCTTTTAAGACATAATGACATATTGCTCTTGAAAATTATGCTGTTTCTTCCAAAAGCTCTCTAGGCAAGTTTTGTACGCCGATTAATTTCTTCATCAATGTGACCATCACTTGATATCAGCTGTCGAAGATAAACGTACGTGCCTGTTATCTCCAGCTTTTCTCCATCAAACGATAAATCTTCATTTCTTGTAAAATCATTGAACATCACTTTTGTCTTCTAACAGTTCATTTTTAATCCCACTTCTTTACTCTTGTCAGCAAGTTCCTGTATCATACTCTGCAGCTCTGATGGGGTAGTTGTAAAAATGACTACGTCATCAGCAAACCGAAGGTGGGTTAGATAATCTCCATTAATCTTTATCCCCTTGTTTTCCCAGCTCAGCGACTGAAAGACACTCTCCAATGTGGCATTAAAGAGCTTTGGAGATATGGTGTCACCTTGTCTCACTCCCTTTCCAATTTTTATGTGTGTTGTATTTTCAAACAGCCGAATCTTTGCACTTGAATTTTCATAGATGTTATTAATAATATTAATGTATGCATCTTCAATACCGCAGGATTTCAGAGCCATTGTAACTGCTGATGGTTTCACCGAATCAAAGGCTTTTTCATAATCGATAAAAGCCATGCACAATGGAAGTTCATATTCCCTCGCTCTTTCAATTAGTTCTCTCAGTACGTGGATATGATCTATTGTGCTGTAGCCACTCCTGAATCCAGCTTGTTCTCTCGGTTAAAACTACTTACCACAAAAAAAAAAAAAAAAACTATTTCAAAAACTAAAAAGAATCAGTGAAAAATATAGGATCAGACTTGTTCTAGATATTGATAACAAAATTCCTTCTGGCCCTTAAACAACATGAAGTAGACTGCATAGACAGTTATTGTGGGCTAAGTTATATAGGAGAAACAGGAAGAAGAATAAAAAATTGAGTAGAGGAACACAAAACAGCTATCAAAAAAATGACAAACAAGACTGGGTGAGAAAGAGAAATATGAGAAACTGGACACCCCACGAATTGAGGTACTTGGTAAAATTAATCCCTTTAAAAGTCATACCAGAGTGAAGAGGAAACTTGAAGAGACAGAAATAGCAAGAAGAGGTGCCACACTGAATGACTATAGCGAATGGGCATTTCCAACTGAATTTGGAAACATCTACACCTGTGACATAGTCCTGATGATGAACTGGGTTCTCATTCAAAAATTTGACAAATGAAGTTAAAAAAATCGATAAAAAACAACCAGACACTACAAAAAATATCGATACTACTACAATATCAAAATTTAGGGTGCTGTGACTTCATTTGTTATCTACAATATTTGTTAATAAAAAGAAAATTAAACAGCAAATTAAGAAGTTTTATCTCACTAGAAAATTTATTTACCACACAGGACTATTTGAAACTGTAAAGAATCAGTGAAAAATATAATATATGTGGTTTAAAACTCAGGCTTCATGCGGCAATAACACATAAACATAGAAAACAAGCGAAAACACATAGAGCCACATATGGTGAAAGGTTCGTTTAGCAGTAGCTTTCAGTCATCCTACGACCTTGATCACCCGCGATTGACTGGATGGGCCGGTTGCCAAAACTACAATTTGAAGTTGGGGTGTTAGAAATGTTGCCAGATTTTAGAAGAGAGGTCCAAATAAATGGGATTTGGTGAGGGGAGATCCAATAAATGGGATTTATAGAGATCCAAATAAATGGGATTTGGTGACCCCTTACCAAATCCCATTTATTTGGATCTCTCTTCTAAAATCTGGCAACATTTCCAACACCCCAACTTCAAATTGTAGTTCTAGCAACAAGCCCATCCAGTCGATTGCGGGTGATCAAGGTCGTAGGATGACCGAAAGCTACCGCTAAACGAACCTTTTACCATACGTGACTTTGTGTTTTCACTCATTTTCTATGTTTATATAATATGACTTGGACCCAGACTAAACAACAACAATGAAAACAACAACAAGCAAACAAAAATCCTCCCAACCATGAAATAAGAAGAAAACATCATGCTGCTGGAAGGAGTGGTCTATAGCATATACTGTGAATATGAATTTAGTTATATAGGAGCAACAAGAAAAAATATGAAAACTCATGTAGAGGAACACAAGGCAACCATTAAAAACATTGCTAAAAAAATGGTTTGGACAAGATAATTCAGCCAAGGGCACACTCTATGAATAAGGATTTGGTAAAAATAATTAAACACCAGCCACATAGTTTAAAGAAAAAACTAAAGACAGGAATAGAAAAAGCTACAAGAGGAGGGGTCACAATAAATGACCTTAGTGGTTGATCACTTTCAACTGAGTGGCAACAACTACTCTGATGAAGTGGTCTTGATGACAAACTAGGATAAAGCACGAAAATTTGAAAATTACAGAATTTAGAGTTTCCTTGTCAACATTTATCAATAGGATAAGCACACGGTTTTGTCCGAATATTTGTTTATATACATATAAAAAGATATTCGAACAACTGAGCTTCAATGACCCCTTTATACAGGGTGTTCTACTTGCTAGATGTCCCAAAATTTTATTTATAACTTAAAGAACAATCAATGTATTTTAATAAATTTTGAACAGGACATACCTTAGTTTAAGTGAAGCATGATGATGCCTCACCATGAGCTGAAAGTGGCCACCATTTGTGTTCAAGCACATGAAAGTGAACAGTCTAGGCAACAACAGCAGTGGTACCTATCTGTCACCTGGCAGTGAGCAATGGCCATTAAAGCATGCTTAGTCACTTCTTGCTATAAGTCAACAGACAAAAATGGACAAATATTATTTTTTTTTTTTTTTGCAAAAAAAATTGAAGTTCAAAATCAGAACTTCAACTCTCCATTGCTGTCTTTTATTCCCCATAAAGTTGTTTCCTCTGCACAGTGAGCATGTGGTATTGCTTTTTAACATTAATTTAACTTAAAAAAAAAAAGAAAAATGCTTTCTCTGCCCCTTGATATAATAAGAAGTGACTAAAAAACGGGAAAACACACGTTTTTAAGCAAAATTAAATATAAAAAAATAGTACTGCATTGTTCACTCTGCCAAGGAAACTATTTTACAAGTTTCAGAAAGGGCACATATTCCATCCCAGCCTAATTAAGTACCAACTCTGAAATTTATTTTTGCTTTAAATAAGGTAAGGGGGAAAATCCTTACTAAACTGATTGGTTTTGAAGAAGAAAAGCTGCCAGAAATAGATAAACATGCATTTCGTTAAAAAAAAATCTTAAAAAAATATGGTCACTCTTTTCTACTACTACTAAAGACATTAAAAACAAAGAACATGACCAGAAAAACATAAAAAATGAAAATATAATCTGGAAATGAAAAAAGAAAAATGCCACTTGGTTAGAAACATTAGAAATTCCAAAAATACTGGAACATTCTCATCCCTGCTAGAGCAATAACTTCTGGTGGTTCCAAACATTTTCTGCCAGCAGATGGCATGAAGACTTCAAAACAAAAACAAAAAAAAAGTTGAAGAAATGTCACAATATTGAAAATGTCCAATAAACAATACCAAAAATGATTAATAAATGTTATAAACTTCAGAACATGAAGATAAACTTTAAACAGATAGATGTTGAGTAACATTATTTCACTGAGATTTTTGGTTTCCGTGGTATATTCAGTTTCCCATAATCCACAGCAAACCAATAGTATCCATAGTGACTGCAGATAATCCTTAGCACTTGCAGTGTCTGGATCTTCTCTGAAGCAATGCTGAGGTATGTGATGAAATTCATGCAATCATGCCTGTTACTCATCCTATCAGGAGGGAGCCAAGTGCACGTCAGCTGGGAAAGGTGAACTCAAAGTAGCTTCCAGCAAATGAAGGGAAATCACGAATTTTGAGGAGAAAAAAAGAAAGAAAAGTTCACATCTTACTCATTAAACGATCAATAGAAGACATTGAAAAAGTCTGAAGTTCAATCATTTTTAGGAGTCAAAATTTTTTCCCAGGAATCTGTATGGAAATATAGAGAAAAAGGTCCATTTAAGGAGAATGAGGAGGTGCATGAACTGTGCATAATAGCATTCAGGCATATTAGTATTTGACACAAAATGTTGCACTCAGACGATGGACTTGGAAAATTCCTTTTGCATCAGATAGCTGGAAGCATGAGCAATTAAGCCAGATTATTCACTAATTTCTTTGTTTTAACTATTTTAATGAGAGATGTAAATGTATTTTTTGTATCTGGCCTAACTTCTTTTCCACTAGAATTAGTGTTTAAAATATGCGTTTTGCATAGATGGTTGCAACCCTGATCACTTATACATGACCAAAAGTACTGGTATTTGTTTTTTGAAAACTTTCTGATATAAGGAGGCTGGATCTGCCAAAGGGTGTAGTTGCATGCTGTATATATAGGAAGATCATCTCAGACTGTGGCAACACCAACTCTTCCTAACCAAGAATATTAACACATTTTTTTGATTTTCTTGGTGTGCAGCTTTCCAGCAAAGTAGTTTATGTACAAAATTGCATTTTACCTGATATAGTTATCAAACAAAATAAAAAAGTTCTAGAAATCCACGGAATTTCAAACAAAAACCTTAAACATTTTTAAGACATTAAAAAATTAAAATTTTTGGTCAAAAATATGCTGACTATGATATAGTCAAATAGATGTTATGGGCAGATGGATGCCAAATTAATCATGCAGAAAACTTGAAAATTACATAATCTTGGAGCAAAAATTGAACCCGCATCCCCGACTTGCTTTTCTGAGGCATGTCTACTTGCATGATGAAATTTAGCATTCATCTGCATGTAACATCTATTAAACTATCATTTAGTTCTGAAGAATTATTTCTTCGGGAGATTTGCTTTATGCTTGCATGCCACTTAGATGAAAGATCATATATGCTTTAATCTGTGCACAGTGGAGCAGTTAATCTGGGTCCAAAACACATCCTCAGTTGCTTGGACGTACCTTATTCTGGGAGGTGTAACATACTCGAACATGAATTGGGAGATGCGAGTTCAATACCCGTTCCAGGACAATGTAATTTTCAAGATTTCTGAGGCATGTCAACTTGCATGTGCTTACTACATCTGAAAGTTCAATGTTATTTTTCTTTTTGAAGGTTTTATATCATCAATTTCACAAGAATTTGAAAAATGCAGTAAATATGAATTATACATACTACTATGCATATCCTACAAATTCTTCAAGTTATGTATACTTTATTAAATCATTCAATATTGCACTGTTGATATCTATGACATATGAGCATCACTAATGAATACCCTAACACATCTTTATTGAATTTACAAAAGTGCTCTTTACCCCTATTCCATTTCATGAATGTCATAAACAGAGTTTTACATCTATTCATAACACTTATTTTCTGTCTTGCTGTTACTATACAAAATGATATGTTCTTGTACCTGTAATTACTACAGTGTCACCATTACTCTCATCCTTTTACAGCACAAAAAGGCTCTATGATAGAAAAAATTTTCAGCAAACATCAGAGAAATATGTTATTTAAATAATGAATGCTCACCTTGGAAACAACCAAAAATATTTACCATTAGTTTAATAACAATAAATGGTTTAATTCCATTTTATTGGTGTAGGGTACAAACTAGAGCATAAAAGCAAGCTTTTGCCACCCATGGGTGGATTCTTCAGGCAAGGCTAAATATAAACACTAAATTGGAAATATATAAACAGTTCCAGAAGTTTTCAAAATTTAAACGAGAGTAAAATAAAACTGCTTAAACAATGACATTGTCATGTGCATGTGATACTTGATGCATGATTTAGCGTTTCGTGTTGCTCAGGATCGAGTGCCAGACATAAGGCAACTCTATGGAGTTGCCTTATGTCTGGCACTCATTGCAGATGCCGGGGTTAGACAGGATTTTTACTGTCTCTCTATAGGCTGTGGCTTTAACCGTTGTGCATGGGGCCACTTTTTGGATACCCTGCGACCTAGGTGTGGCGGCATGGTTTTTGATCTCTCTCGCTAGTGCCATTGTGAGTTTTCTGTACATTACATCAATTCTGTGCTCCTGGAGTTGTACTTTGAGCAAGCGTTTTGTCATGCCAATGTACTCCTTAGTTGAGCCGTCAGGATACTCAAGAGCCACCCGTGACTGGCAAAAGCTTTCTTTTATGCTTTAGTTTGTGCCCTACACCAATAAAACAGAATTCAAATTCATGTATATTCTACACGATTATAATTAATTCAATACCATTAGTTTATTTTACCACATCTTTAACATTTTAGGTAAAGCATAAATTCTACAATAAAAATGTAATAAATAACAAATTTTGCTCACAGCATTTGTAAAAATTTACAATGGACTGTCTGTCATACTCATAACCTACATTAAAATAATTCTTCTACAACTCCTCTAGTGGACAAATTTTCCACTAGATTTCATTTATTACAAAAATTTGGTTTCCAAGCCACATAAACAACTCATGATTTTTACAAATAATTATATAAAAAGAACATGAAAACATAAATAACTTGACAATTTTCAGAATTTCAGATACAAGATAACATAAGAAATAGAACTGTCGCAGTAATCAATTTTAAAAAAGTACATCTGAAAAATTATGAAGTACAGAAGGAGATATAAAAAAAATTAAAACCTTCCATCAAAACGAGAAAGTACTACAGGGTGTTCCACTTGCTACCGAACCCAGCATTTCTTTAATAATATTAACACCAATGAAGATATTGCAACGAAATTTGAAGTGAACTTACCTCATTTCGTGCTAAATGTGATGACATCACAACATGTGCTGGAAGTGGCCACCATTTGCGTCCAGACAGCATTGAACTCGCCGCACCATATCATGGAAAGTCCTTGCCAGTACGTCCGCTGCCACTGCCTGAATTTCTTTGGCGATCTTTGCTTTCAAGGCATCAATGGTTCACAGTTTCTTTTGGTAAACTCTACTTTTTAGATATCCCCATAAAAAGTAATCAGGAGGCATCAGATCGGACAAGCGTGGTGGCCATAGACCCTTTGAAATTATGCGGTCACCAGAAAAGGACTGAATTTTGGCCATACTGTTGTGTGATGTCGCTCCATCATGCTGGTAATAGCCAATGAAGAGTTCTTCATCGTCCAATTGATTTACAAAGCTGTTGAGATGGTTCTATCAAAGAAGATGGGACCAATTATGCGCCGCTGGGTCATCCCACACCAAACACAAATTTTCTGGGAATTAAGGGATTCTTCATGTATTGCATAGGGATTTTCACTGGCCCAAATACAGGAATTTTGAGAATCGACGTATCTGGACATGTGAAACCACGCCCTGTCCAAGAACCCCGTGTGGTCCAGAATGCCCGGATTTTTCTAAAGAAACATCTGAAACCATCGACAGTATGTCACTTGTTTCACATGGTCAGGCTCTTTCAGTTCCTGGACCACGGAGATACAGTACGCATGAAGCTTCGCTTTTTTCACAGCACATTGACAAGTGCTTTTGGACAACCCTGTTTCCTGTGACAGTTGGCAAAGTGACTTCCTCGGAGATGTAAGTAGTCGGCCCTTTACATTATGGATCCTTTCCTCAGACATTTGTGGATGACCTCCTGCATGGTCGTTTAATAAAGTCCTCTTGGTTTCCAATTTCTTCAACAATGCCAAAATGGTGGACTTGCTTGGCTGATATTTGCCTGCAAACCTCTCCAGGAATTGCTGTTGACAAGACTTTATCGATTCTGCTTTCCAATGTGTGAACAATAAACACTTGCTTCTCCAGAGTATACAGATACATTTTCACACGCACACGAACTGCCACAAGCACACACTATCAACAACCGTATTGTGTAGACATGCTCAGCGAAATGACATAACAAAGCAGCAGAGAGGCTTGTCCGGCTGGCTGGCGGATTGCTCCTCAGTGGCACCACACTTAGGAATGTGTCTGCTACTAAGGAGCACTCCAGCTGGCTCGAACAGCACTGAGTTCAATGCTGTCTGGACACAAATGGTGGCCACTTCCAGCACATGTAGTGATATCACATTTCACACAAAATGAAGTAAGTCCACTTCAAATTTTGTTGCAATATCTTCATTGGTGTTAACATTATTAATGAAATGCCGGGTTTGATAGCAAGTGGGATACCCTGTATTAAAACAACATGTAATTAAAAAAAAACATACTGATAAATAAAAAATATGGACATTCTAAATTTACAATCACAGTACCTTGCTGAGAGGTTAGAAAAATCAGTACATCCACCAAGAGAGTAACAAACTTCCCATCCCTCTTCATGACCACCTTCTATTAACTGTTTGCATACATTTGCACAGGTATCATAATCCTTGGCCTACGTTAAAATATGCATCAAAATAAATTAAAAAGACAAAAACTGAAGAAACAAAAAATAAAGTACAGAATATATTAACAAGTGTACATAATTATGTTAGCACATACAAAAACATTTCAATTTTTTATTCAACTTTCATGCTGATCATTCTCATATGGAGCATAAGCTTAAAAGTTAATGAAATAGTACAATGAAAAATCCATGACTAGTGTCATGGACCCTCCTGAAGACCAGGCATAATTGAAAACTAATTTTCCCCATAGAAATAAATGTATATAGTACAGGGTGTGTGCTCCCACAGTGTAGCATAAATCTACTGGTAGAAGAACCACTGTAAAACACACACACACACACACACACACACACACACACACACATTTTTGCTTTTAAACATACATTTTAAGTGCAGTATATAAATAACGTAAAAATTTAAAAAAACAATAAAATTTTAAATATCAGCACATAGGTGCATTCCCTACTGTTTCCCAGGTATCTATCCTTCAGAAAACTTGAAATTTACATAGTTCTGGAATGGGAAACAATAGTACATCTCCCAATTTCTACATTCAAGCCTGCTACTCTTACATCATGCAGGATAACAAAGTTTCAACAGCTGAATTTCCAAGTTTCCTGAAGGATGGCTACATGGGAAATGGTAGAAAATATGGAACGTGTGCGCCAATAATTGTATTTGTAAATGCACTTTATGTAATTGTGAAGAATTATTTATTCCTTTAGGGCATTTGCTTCTCATAGATAACTAAGATCTGAAATAAGAGTTCATTAAATCACAATTTCATTAATTAAGGGAGTATACTGTCTACAAAAAAACATAAAATAAATTAGTAACATTTAAAACCTTGCAGCTACTATCCAAGAGCATCCCACATTTTTGCTGCCCCCCCCCACCCCACCTACCCTTACCGCCAAATAAAAAAAACTTGAAAATTAATCAGGATTCTTCATCATATTCCAAAAATACTAAAGGAACAGGAGGTACAACGAGGACCAAATCAGGATAATATCACTCCACTTGATGCTGAAGACTGGCTCGATTCCATTGCAAGTCTTCTGGTGGAGAACGAATGAAGACTGTTTCTCCCTTTTCACTTTTTCTAAAAGGACTTCTTGGTATGCAGGTATGTATCCCATAATCTTCCAGGCTGCCATGGAAATAAGATCCATGTCTGGATCAATTTCTTCAAAAGTAGCAGTAGTACCAGAAATGTGGTAAAAAACTGTCCTGTGCCAGTTGCTTTAACCCTCAATTTAAACTCATATGCCAGTAGCACAGATTGATTGGAGATGTCCTCTTCTCATCTCTGCTCCCCTTTTTCTTTCTTTCTTTCTTTTTTTTTTTTTTTTTTTTCAATTCCAGTAAGTCTTCACTTTTTAATTATTGGCACATGACTCAAGCAAATTTTCAATGTGCCTTTCAATTTTGTCTAAACCTATCTCTTGGGTCACATTCACAGATTAACAGCTGCAATGTAGTTTGCAATGTTAAAGCCTCTAAAATTGGGGTACAATTGGGCAAACTTGTTCCATACTTCATTCACACACTGCCTAGGAACCTGCTGCCATGACATTTTGATGATACTATGGAAAATTCGATGGCAAATGCTTTCCAATTCTTTTTAACTGTTGTTCTGTCCTTGTTCATTACCTTAAGAAGTGCATCTAATCTCGAACTTAAAAAAGTAAGGATTAAAGGCCTTGCACACAGCCTTTTATTGTTTGCATACCAATGGTTTGGTAGCCAAGTGCTTTGGTATTCTTTCAGTGCATCTGGATTTTCCAAATGACTCAACTAGAAGCTCCAATTTATGGTATCCCCCTGGATTGTCACCCAGCAAGAGGATAAGCTGATCTTTGGTAGCTTTCAAACTTGGCACTGTCTTTTCTACAAAAATATCATATCATCTATCAAACACATGCCCCAGTATGGCCCAGTTTCATCCACATTATAAACACTTTTTGATATCTCTCAGTTCTTCATGAAAATTTTTGCTAGCTTTGAAATTCTGAAGCTGCAGGTTCCCAATTCATTTGAAATTTTTAAAACCTGACAGACTAAAATTGGTAAGCCAGCCATGAGTCGCAGTACAAAATTTTATATCACCATCATCTCCTTTCAAATCATCAAAACTATTTCGTTCCTTATCACAAATGATAGCTTGACTTAGGGGCACATTATGGCAGAACTGATCTTACAGCATGTTACCAACAATCTTCCATTACACTAGATTTTTTAAATTTTTATGAACTTAAAGGTAAACCTCCAAAAATGCAGCTTTTATTTTCTTAGCATTATTTCAAATATTTTGCATTCTCACTTCTAAATAAACAGCATGGCAAATCATGGCATTTATTTGGCCTTCTTCGTAGTGTTTTATCACATCTAACTTTTGTTCCAAAATCAATGATTTTTGGCAACACTTTTAAGCACTGCCATTAACACTACCACTTGGATGACACTATTATTGTGCATAAAACATTTTAAATTATAACAATGATTGCTACAATAACAGCACAACAGTCACCAGAGTCAATTGCAGAAGTTCTGATGCACATACATAAGTGTGGCTTACACAATACATACGACATAGGATAGCAGGTATTTCTTTTTACCAGCCACAGCAAAGTGGTAACCATATGGTGAATTCACTAGTCACACCAACTTTACAATTATGTGATCCTTGGCAAAAAAATTTGTAATAAGACTTTTTATTACTTTCCTTTTTTTAGACTACAGTGTATACAGTTTTTTACATTTTGTTTGAATACTTCAAAGCACAATGGAAAATATAATATTGTGCATTACGAAAAATAAAAAATATATTCATCATGTTCTACACAGTGAAATATAATTACATATGATAAAAATTAACTCTTTATTGTATGCCACAACAATTTATTCATGCTTTATTCCCAGCATCAAAAGAAACAAAAAATCACACGGCTTCACACACAGTAATAAAACTGTAAAAATCACAGTATACTTACATCAAAAGCAGCTGTAGCTACAAGAGACAAGACTTTTCCTTCACGTTCTTTTTTATTATTACCACAGACACGCAAAAGGTAAGCAAGCTGCAATAGCTACAAAAAAGGAAAACTTGCTTTTGAAAAAGTAGCAAAATTTTTCGTGTTAAGAACACTGATTTAACAAAATTTAATAGGCAACATGATGAATGTTACTTTAGTAAAAACTATTCTAAAAAAACACTGCTATACTTATTCTATGCTTCATGAAGTCCCATATTTAAACTAGAAAATGAAAAAAATCCATGCAGGAAGTTCTACATAGTCAATTTTACAGTAACAACAACAAAAAAAAAAAAAAAAAAGAGCTGAAGTGTCTTTTAAGGGCAAGAAAACGGAGGCTGTGTCTGGACTTTTATTTTTGCTGACATCTTTGTGTTCAGCTGATATGTTTTTGATGCTGAGATAATTACCAATAGTTTCACTAGGTATAGTGAAGAATGGTATTTTACAAGGCAGAGTCCTGCCCAAACTTAATTCTATTCCCTCTTATTCAGGAACAGTATGATAACTCAACAGTATCTGATTAATTGATTAATTAAATGTAGTGTTCTATCAGTGAATCAGTTAGTTGATCTTCACTATGGAGAGAATTCAGAAAGTACACCTATAACCTTGATTACCCTCTCTGTGTTCTGATAATTTTTCTTAGAAGCTGAGTACTATATCCAATGCTATACAAAAGACAACAGCAAACACAGATTCCTAGAATTTCTTTTAGCATAAAAACTTAACATACAATAAAGATTTCTGCTATTTATTAAAGCTTTGTGCAAATTAAACTTGCTCTTCAGTTTCAATATTTCTTATTTCAATGGTTTAAGTTTAACTTAACTCTAACAGTTTAAAAAACTTCATTACAATTTTTCATGTAATGCAAAAGATTTTTTACTACAGATGCATATATTATGGCAGCAGCAACAAAGACTTTTGATTTATTCCCAACCTAACTAAAGATTAAAATTGGTGATTTTTTCGAGTGGCCATTGGCCAGTGGGTGGACAAAATCTAGTGGCCACTTTCCTTACGGTTATTTCGTGTTGCATACACATTTTATAACTGCACTGAATACCTTTAATTTATTTAGACATAGTTAAATTTAAGTTTAGTAGTTATAAGGGCATACTGTCTATTGTCCAGTGCAATTAAATGAATAAATATAATCTTAAAAGTTATATATTTCCTCAACCAAATTTTCAAGACAGTTATTATTGGAAAGATAATTTAATCTTTTCTTTTTATGGTCTCTCGCTATGTTAAAAAAAAAAAAAAAAAATCTATCAATCTCTCCACCATAAATTGATAGCAGTGGATGGGTCAAATTTTTCAAGTAGTACTTACTTTTGTTTACTTTATTTAATTTGCTGTATTTTCTAAAGTCATTCTTTGCATGAGCATTGTCTTGTCATCAAGAACATTGCCCACAATGCTTGCATTCTCTTAACTTTTGCATTGCTTGGCATAACAGTCAGCAATATTGAGTATTTCAACAATTTGTGCTATGACTTTCATTTACTAAAAATTGCTTGTTTTCAGTTTCTCTAGCAGTTTTTAGTGAGTTATTGATGGTCAAAAATGTTCAGACATTATGTTCCAAAGCTGCTTCCATTCTGCTAAATTTTTCTTTTCATTCCATTTATTTTTGGTTAGGTTCTTCTTGGTGTAAAAATGAAAACTGGCTGTATAGTTTTCAAAAATGAATTTCATATCTTATAGCAGAATCATTTTGTGGTACAGCTGAGATTGGGAGAAATGTGATACCAACCTGGTCACTTTATTTTACAGACTCGCAATAATTCCTGACCACTAACAGAAAATATTCAGTAATTTCCTGGGTTGTTCTAATAAATATTACATTAAAAACATTGATAAACCTTCACAGGTGTTGAAAAAATAGTCATGACGAAATAAGAATGCTTGCAGAGTATCCTGATTCCATCAGATTCTGTCCGGTTTTCGAACCCAGTGTCAGCTTTTTTTTTTTTTTTTTCCGGAAAACGTTCAATCTTCGTAGAATTTTAATGATTTGTCATTTTTCCTGTTTGCCCACCACAGACCTTCCAAATACTACAAATTCCACATAGTCACTACGAAAATCGTCAATCACTGCGGAGTACGGGAAACATTGAATATACTATGGAAATAAAAAATCTGGTTGTCGGGAGGCTTTTGTTTTTGTTTTTCTTCAGAAAACGTATTGGTAGAATTTTAATGCTTTGTCATTTTTCCTATTTGCCCACCTCAGATCTTCCAAATGCTACGAATTCACCATAGTCACTACGGAAATCGTCGATCGCTACGGAATACGGGAAACATCAAATATACTACGGAAATAAAAAAATTATGAAATAATGTTATTCAATCATTTGTTCAAAGTTTATTTTCATGTTTACAAAATTCTAACATTCATCAAACTTTTTGGGACTGTTTATTGGATGTTTTTAATGTTGCGAGATTTGTCCGATATAATTTGAGCATCTTTCATGCTGTTCGTCGCCTGAAAATGATTGTTTTAGCACGAATGAAAATGTTCTGTAGTTTTCTAAATTTCGAACTTTTCTTACACCAAGATGCACTTTCTTTTCACTTTCTGGTTATATTAGTATGTTATATTTTTTCTGATTATGTTTCTCGTTTTTAATAGCTTCAGTAATAGTGAAAAAGAACAATTTCGTATTTTAAAAGTTTTTTCTAGTGAAGCGCAGTTTTTGTTATTTCTAACCGCCTGTTCTTCGAAACCAATCAATACGGAAAGCTTTTTTTTTTTTTCTTTTCCACTTTTTTAAAGTTAAATTAAATTTCAAAATCGCTACTTACTCTGCCCGCGATGGAATCGGCCTTTTCCGTGAGCCGTAAAAATGACTATCACGGCAAAGTAAACAATACAGCACTGATTTTTTATATAAATTTCGCTGAAAAACTTGTGTTTACCTATTCCTTAGTAACATTTTACTGAATTAAGGGGCAGACAAGTTTTTTTTATTTTGTTTAAAGCCAACTTCACACGTACAAAGGAAACACGACTCTGGGTGGATTGAAAGACGGCGCGCGGTGCGGAAAGTGAAGTCCTGATTTTCTACCTTTGATTTCTTTTTGTAAACAAAAGGGAAAATGCTTGCCCATTTTATTTGATGATAAGCAAGAAGTGCCTAAGCAATGGAAAATCGTGCGTTTTCAGAGCAGCCAAACTTCAAAAAACGAGCTGCTGAAGACGAGGAGTTGTGATGCCACAGTTCCATCTAAAGCCACAGGTGTCCATTCCCGATATGGTTACTTTATGCACCAACTTAAGTGGGAAAACAAACAGCCGCCCCCGTTCTTGAAGAGTGAATCTATAAATAGATCGTGCCCACTTTTTTGCGAAGGAAAGAGGCTGCTTTTCACCACGCGCGAGTTGGATGATTTGAAAATACATTTCCTATAACAGGAGCGTTTTAAAAATGCAAATTAATTCTTTAGAAATGAAAAAAGGCAAATTTTCGAGCTTGGCGACTAAAATCACTTTTTCTACTGGACATTTTATTTTATCCAGTCGCCACGTGGCGAGTGGTGACTGCTAATTTTATGTGGCGAGTGGCGACTGCTAATTTTATGTGGCGAGTGGCGACCGCTAATTTTAATCTTTAAACCTAACCCTAGGTGATTGTGTTCAATCTCATTCTCAGAAGGGTGAAATGACATCTATGACTAACTTTTCCAGGAACTCTCAAAGGTGTTTTTCTCAACAGCTGTTGTCAGTGCATGACCACATCCTGAAATTTTCATTCACACTACAAGAAACAAAGTCAGCTAACACACATTTTGTAACAAACGCTGTACTAATTAAAAAGAATACAAAATTCTCTTCCAACAAATTCATACCTATGATATTTAAATAAGACAGTAGACTTATCCAAATAAACCATTATATCTATTTTCCTCCTGAATGGGAGTCAACACATTTACTTAAGCAAAAGTATAAGATACTTACATTTAGCAAAAGAAAAAAAAAGGAGTAGATGTTGAAACTGAAATATATTGGGTGAATAATAATAATGTTCTGCCCTCAATATATTAAAAAATGTGCAGCTTACAAAAAGCAAAAAAATATAGGATATTTACATTTGGTGAAGTACATCTTGAATACTAATCTGTTAATCCCTACCAAAATAAAATGTATCTTACTCACTATGAAAAAAAAAAAAAAAAAAAAAAAAAAAAAAGGAGGAACTATAATTATTAAAATCCCTCATTCACAAAATCTCTTGCATTCAAAACTTGCTGTCCGGGACAATTGTATGAGTATGGTATATAAATGAGTGAGTGTTTTGAATGCAAGAGATTTTGTGAATGAGATATTTTAACAATGATAGTTTTTTTTTTAGTAAGATAATTTTTATGTAGATAGGAATTAAGAGGTTAATATTTGAGAGTTCTTAAATTTTTTGAACGAAATATCTGTAAATTTTTATGAAGTTTGCTGCACGTTACCACTGGAGAACTTGGCTCAATATCTTGAACCATGTGCATTAAATGGTGACATAGGAATTTAGCGAGATCTACCTTTTTTTCTTTCTACATAAAAATGATCTTACTTACTAAAAAGAAAAAATGAACTATCATTGTTAAAATGTTTCAATCACAAAATCTATTGCATTAAAAACACTCACACATTAATTATGAAACGCATATGCGTATGAAATCCATTTATTTTCGTGGTGTAGTCAATACAAATATTCCCCAAGCTTTCGCACTCCACTGGGAGGCTTTTTCAAGGCAATGGTAGACACAAAAATGCAGAGAATTGGAACATGTAAAGAACGAAGATGATTTTTGAAAATAACGTGGGTGACATCACGAGCATATTACATGACTTTTTATCACGTAATTACACAGAGCGCTGTGATGTGTTTCCATCTTTTAATAATGCATGCCAAACCATTGGTAGTTCCGTAGAGACTATATCATTGCATGCCACTTTGTTGGATAGGATTTCCACTGTTTCCCTGAAGGCAGTCTCTTTGAAATTCGTGTAAGGGGCAATTCTTCTAATATTATTCTATACAGGAGCGGCCGAGCAATGCATGACTTCTCTGGCGAGGGCTGTATTCTGCATGTCCTGCTTCACACTTCGTATGTGTTCTTTACATCTAGTGTCCAAGGATCGCTTTGTCATTCTGATACATATATCTTTTCCATGTTGTCAGGATATACCAACGGTATAGCATACACACCCGCCTTTTCTTTCTCACACTGTCTCTCCTTGCAGCTTGATATTATATGTGATAACGGGGTCGGGGACTTCATTGCAATTAATATGCTGTATTTGCGTAATAAATTCTTTAACCAATATGTAAAGCCTGGGATATATGCGATGGATCCTGCGTATCTCATTGTCCTACTAGGCGATTTTTCTATTGCTGATATTATACGATTTCTCACAGTCTTATGTACTCTGTCTATATCATCCTTCTTATATCCAGCCTTTAGACCTTTGCTATAGATATTCTCAACTTCTTTATTATTTAGGTAGTCGGGTTTGCATACGTTTTATGTTCTATGGAACCACGCTCTAAATGCGGAAAGTTTCTACTCCTTTGGGCAGTGCGAATCAGGAGGGACAAGGTTCGGTATTGCAGTCGGTTTATAATAAACGTTAAAATCGAAGCTGGATGTTCCATTTCTTCTGAGCGTGACGTCAAGATAATTCAGTATCCTGTCTTTTTCAAGCTCCATGGTGAACTTTTTTGTTTTGTTTAGGTTGTTTATCTTGTGCATGAAATCATTTAATTCGTCTACTCCATGTCCCCATATGAAGAATGTCGTCTGCATAGCGGATCCAAACTCGGGGTTTCTTGATACAATTTAAAAGGATGAGATCTTCTAGCGGTCTAAGTACTGCTTCCGCAAAGGACTGCAGATAAAGGTGAACGGATTTCATACGCTATATGCATTTCATAATTATTCAACTCTGGTGTATTTTAAAATAAAGTTACCGATGCTACATCTGGGCATGGAATCAACGACTTTTAAACTTTTTCGGAAGTTCCGTCTAGCACTAGCGAAGGAGACCACAAACCTAGAGTTCTTGATGCCCTGCAAAACGAACATCATCATCCCGAAGTTTCTACAGTTTAAGTCAGCGTTCAGTGACAACTGGTTCCAGCGACGTAAGAAAGAATTTCTCGAAAGAACACTATCACACCTAGTGAGGGAAAAGAGAATCCTGGTAATGAAATTACATTCTAGAACTTTCAGACATTACCAGGCATTAGAGATTATAACCCCACCCATGTTATTTGATATACTTCTTCGAAAAGTCAGTATTCTGATTTCAAGAGAGGAAGGGGTCCTGAATAAGAAGCATCGTAAAAAACTAGAGATTCTTCGATCAACTCAGATTCGAACTAATAATTACAGAGTCCCCTTTATAAAATAATTGACAGTAATTATGACGGATGAACAAGTAAAAGTTTTGGATCATGGGCCAAAATATTGCCCTCCGTCGAAGCCTAAAATCAAGCAGTTAATATCAGAAGTAGAAAGTGTAATCTCCCAAGTTCCAGCAGAAGATCGTGATATGACCAGATGTTTAGCGGTATCGAAGTTAAGAAGCAGTGCATTGAATTTTAACAGGAAGAATATTGAAAAAAGGAACTTTAAGGAAAGTGACAGACAGATTAAGAAAGTTTTAGAGAACCTACGCAATGACCCTAGAATATTGATTACTCTAACCGACAAGTCGAATCAGATTGCCATTATGAACAGGTCTGATTATATTAGAAAACTTAAGGAATTTGCTGATCAATCAGACTCAATTCCGCAGTCGACAAACCCCTCTAAACAGCATAATACGGAAAGTTCAAGCTCTGGCCAGGGACAAAGATCTAATGGAAATTATTAGAATGTCAGCGAAGCTTCCACTGGGCCCTACAATTCCACCACTCTTTGGACGACTAAAGAATCATAAACCTGAATCTACCCTTAAACCTATAGTTGCAAAAAACAAAACTCCTACGTACATATTAGAAAAATCTGTAGCTGAATTCTTCTCTGAATGTTTAAAAAACTCTGATTATGTAATCAAGTCAACAAAAGAATTTGTGGAG
This sequence comes from Macrothele yani, assembly GCA_039090855.1. Classification (NCBI taxonomy): domain Eukaryota; kingdom Metazoa; phylum Arthropoda; class Arachnida; order Araneae; family Macrothelidae; genus Macrothele; species Macrothele yani. Next base: position 2,851,513 of record CM077024.1, read on the forward strand.
CGCACAAGAAGGTTAAATATATTTGATAATGATATAATGGGAAGTTTCGACATAGTGTCTTTATACCCATCTTTCTATACCTATGCACAGAGGCTGTCGCAAAACCTGAAGAAATAATCGTCCCTTCCCGTGAATTCACAACAATCCAAACAAAGAAAATTATTGGCGCCTTAAATCTGAAAACTAACCACAACTATTTCAAGTTGGATGGAAACATCTACAAACAAACTAAAGGAGCACCAATGGGTTCACCTCTATCTGCAGTCCTTGCAGAAGCAGTACTTAGACCACTAGAAGATCTCATCCTTTTAAATTGTATCAAGAAACCCCTAGTTTGGATCCGCTATGCAGACGACATATTCTTCATATGGGATCATGGAGTAGACGAATTAAATGATTTCATGCGCAAGATAAACAACCTACACAATACAATAAAGTTCACCATGGAGATTGGAAAAGATGGGACGTTGAATTATCTTGACGTCGCGCTCAGAAGAAATGGAACATCCAGCTTCGATTTTAACGTTTATTATAAACCGACCACAGTACCGAACCTTGTCCCTCCTGATTCGCACTGCCCAAAGGAGTAGAAACTTTCCGCATTTAGAGCGTGGTTCCATAGAGCGTACAACATATGCAAACCCAACTACCTAAATAATAAAGAAGTTGAGAATATCTATAGCAAAGGTCTAAAGGCTGGATATAAGAAGGATGATATAGACAGAGTACATAAGACTGTGAGAAATCGTATAATATCAGCAATAGAAAAATCGCCTAGTAGGACAATGAGATACGCAGGATCCATCGCATATATCCCAGGCTTTACATATTGGTTAAAGAATTTATTACGCAAATACAGCATATTAATAGCAATGAAGTCCCCGACCCCGTTATCACATATAATATCAAGCTGCAAGGAGAGACAGTGTGAGAAAGAAAAGGCGAGTGTGTATGCTATACCGTTGGTATATCCTGACAACACGGAAAAGATATATATCTGAATGACAAAGCGATCCTTGGACACTAGATGTAAAGAACACATACGAAGTGTGAAGCAGGACATGCAGAATACAGCCCTCGCCAGAGAAGTCATGCATTGCTTGGCCGCTCCTGTATTGAATAATACTAGAAGAATTGCCCCTTACACGAATTTCAAAGAGACTGCCTTCAGGGAAACAGTGAAAATCCTATCCAACAAAGTGGCATGCAATGATATAGTCTCTACGGAACTACCAATGGTTTGGCATGCATTATTAAAAGATGGAAACACATCACAGCGCTCTGTGTAATTACGTGATAAAAATTCATGTAATATGCTCGTGATGTCACCCACATTATTTTCAAAAATCATCTTCGTTCTTTACATGTTCCAATTCTCTGCATTTTTGTGTCTACCATTGCCTTGGAAATGCCTCCCAGTGGAGTGCGAAAGCTTGGAGAATATTTGTGCTGACTACACCATGAAAATAAACAGATTTTGTACGCTATATGCGTTTCATAATTATTCAACTCCGGTGTATTTAAAAATAAAGTCACTCACTCATTTATATACAACACTCATACAATTGTCTTGGATGGCAAGTTTTGAATGCAAGAGATTTTGTGAATGAGGCATCTTAATAATGTTAGTTCTTCTTTCTTTTTAGTGAGTAAGATCATTTTTATATTGGTAGGGATTGAGAAGTTAATATTCGAGATGTACTTCGCTAAATGTAAATATCCTATATATTTGCTTTTAGTGGCAAGCTTCACGTTTTTTAATATATTGAGAGGGAAGAACATCATTGTTCACCAAATACATTTCAGTTTCAACATTTATTTAGCATGCATTTTTCTTCTTCTATCTGTTGGGACACCCTCACATCCCCTTATATCAAATTCGTTTAATTCAAATACTAATTTAAAAACTTTCAAGAACATTATTTTACCTTCTTAAAATTCCAGAATTATTTAAAACTGTTTATATACAATGCATTTTTAAACATGTATTTGTATATAAACATAAATTAAAAAATATGCATATTTCACACTTTAAATTAAATATCACAAAATTTAATTCAAGTATTTGCTGAAGTTTTTTCACCTTTTGTACATTTTTGTAAGCATTTCCTTTGTTCTTTAGAGCCTGATTAATCAAACTGATTCGTTCTGAACAAAGTCTCACTGGAAAGAAAGAAAAAATTATTTTTAAACTGATGCACACAGAATATACTACACACGTATTTCTTGATGTATGGAGATTTAAAAAAAAAAACATGTTTTCCATACGTTATTTTTTCAGGTAGAACCATTTAATGGTGGTTTTAATTGCTGTAACTTTTTACATGTTATATTTCCTTTGAGTGGTAAGCAATTTCTCAGTTGGAAGTTATTAATATTCGCTGCGAATATATATAGCGGTAATCGAAAGCGATTCAAGTAAAAATCTTTCACGTACCTCTCAGTTGTAGGTGGTCGACGTTCAAATCTTTGCACAGTTGTTCTCATAAGGTTCTTGAGTGTAGGCTTTTTTGACTAACTTCAAAAAGTCTGCACGTTTCTTGAGTAGGATATACTTTTTTAGTTGAACTATGGGAGGCACATGAAGACAAAGGAGATGTGAAAATTACTTTGGAAAACTTGAAAAACGGAAAAATGAATCACTCATAAAAATATTCGCATGAGGAATTGCAATCACCAAAAAACTTCGTCAGACTTCTTAAATGTATTGTCTGATGCATTTTGGCAGATTTGTCTGCCATCTTCTGGGACCTCTGGTCGCCGTTCGTTCTCTCTGCAGTTTATGTTGAATATGCGATGTGCTCATTTTGGGAATTTTTGGGTGTTATACGTCATCGGATGTGTTGCGTTGCCACTCCTGTGATTTGAAGATTCGGGAATTTTTTTATTTTTTTTATGTCTGCGCGTTTGCATTGTTTCTGTTTTGTTTGCTTTCCCGTTTTTTTTTCTCTTCTTCTATCAGTACCTTCTATGGAATTGGCATTTCTACTCCACTACTAATGTTGCAGTTTTTTTTTTTTTGGGAAGGCGGGGGGTGTTTCAATTATGATTGCTTTGGTGAAACAGATGATCTTTTCGGTTGGTTGTTTGCAGATAATTTCAATATTTTCAAATTCTGGCATTGTGTTATTTTTTATGCAATATTGTACAAGTGCTGTTTTTTCCTCCTTATTTTCTCCCAGTTCTTCATATGTTATGTCAATCTTGTTTTTAATTTGTTTCTTGTGCTTCCTATGTATTTCATTCTATTGTTGTTGTTGGTTGGCTTAATTGGAATGCTATATACTCCTGCGCTGTCCAATAGTTTTGTTTTTTCTCTGTTTTTGATTATTATATTCTTGTAGTCTTTTAGTGAAATTCCAATATCTAGATGTTGTTTTTTGCATTCCTTTTTTATTACATTTGTAACCTGTTTTATGTATTGAAATTTACCACAATAATTTATATTTTGCTTGTTTTTATTTTTAGGATGTTTATACATGTAAATTACTTTTTTGACATCTGAGGTGGTATATCCAAATTTTTTGGCTGTTGTTATTATCCATTGAAATTCTTTTTCCTTGAAAAAGTTATTGCTGGAATATGTGAAGGCTCTATATGCACTAAACTTCTGATTGCCGATATTTTATATGCCTTTGGATGGTATGAGTTTGCAGGTATAAGTATTGGCTCGTAGGTGGGTTTTCTATACACATGGTATTTGCAAGATGTTTGAGTTTTTATTATTGTAATATCTAAGAAATTAATCATAGTTTCATTTTCTGATTCCATTGTAAAGTTGATACTTGGATATTTTTCACAGAAATCTTTTTTCAGCTTGTCTAATTTTAAAGAATGCCAGTTCTTTAGAATTAAACAAACTGAAAAAGATTTCTGTGAAAAATATCCAAGTATCAACTTTACAATGGAATCAGAAAATGAAAATATGATTAAGCAATCAGAAGTTTAGTGCATATAGAGCCTTCACATATTCCAGCAATAACTTTTTCAAGGAAAAAGAACTTCAATGGATAATAACAACAGCCAAAAAATTTGGATATACCACCTCAGATGTCAAAAAAGTAATTTACATGTATAAACATCCTAAAAATAAAAACAAGCAAAATATAAATTATTGTGGTAAATTTCAATACATAAAACAGGTTACAAATGTAATCATCAAGAAAAGCAAAAAACAACATCTAGATACTGGAATTTCAGTAAAAGACTACAAGAATATAATAATCGATAACAGAGAAAAAAACAAAACTATTGGACAGTGCAGGAGTATATAGCATTCCAATTAAGCCAACCGACAACAACAATAGAATGAAATACATAGGAAGCACAAGAAACAAATTAAAAACAAGACTGACACAACATATGAAGAACTGGGAAAAAAAGGAGGAAAAAACAGCACTTGTACAATATTGCATAAAAACCGATAGGTCCGTGAAAGATTTTTCCTTGAATCGCATTCGATTACCACAATATATATTCGCAGAGAATATTAATAACTTCCAACCGAGAAATTGCTTTCCACTCAAAGGAAATATAACATGTAAAAAGTTACAGTAGTTAAAACCACCATTAAATGGTTCTACCTGAAAAAATAACAGAATATACTATAACAGACTGTGAATCACCATTATTGCTTAATACAAATACAAAAGAAAACTACTTAATGTAGCTTATATTCAGTGTGCAGTAACTGAAAACTTCAAATAAGATATATTTAAGAAAAAACATTTAATTATCGCATTTACTTTTGCAACATTAACACAATGAAAATAAATACTGGAGCTGGAATCAAACCAAGATATTCTGAGTTCTGCCCTCTCATGTTAACCTTAAACCACATGGAAGAAAACACTTCTCAGCAAGTAGTGTCGAAACAAAATAAACATCCAACTGAAGTATATCTTGCCTCCTATATGTATAATATCAGGATGGAATCTTTCATCTTGATAATAAAACACAGGCCAAAAAACAATAGCTCTTTAGACAGAAAATTTAAAGAAATTAATAGAGAAATAATCTTGAAAGTATATGCCAATTGCTAGCCCTTAAGATCAAAATCTGGTGCACAGAGATGTTATAAATAACTGTCTGCTATGTGTTAAATTCCTTTAAAAAGTTGAAAATTTTATCATCTTCAAATAAGGAGACAAGAGTTCAACTATAGAACTGTTAGTACTTATTCAGATCCTTTCCATTTAGCTGCTACGAAAGGAATTATTCTGAGTGATATATCAGTAACACAGAAATATGAAGAATGCAATACGTACTAACAAATAAATGAGTTTTATTAAGAAATTTTAGAAACACAGAAGGCCCCTTTTAACAGCTAGGTTCCTTTTGTAGTGAAAATTATAGTAAGCATGTAAACATGCTAAAAGAGATAAAATTACCTCTCTCTTACTTGGATCCACACACATGGAGCATGCTCATTTGTTCTAGGAATGAAGCATATTAAAAACAGTTAAAAAAACGACAACAGTAACCAAAAACACAGGCTTTCTATCTGAATTACTCTTAACCTATTAACATCGATGATTAAATTACAAAAAAAAAAAAAAAAAATACTCAGAAGCAAACATTTTAATAACAAACTCACTTTTTCCTTATCCTGGTAGCAGCTGAACAATGGTACTGCTTTTATTAGGAGTTTCTTGGCTGTGCAACCCTTTTCCAAAAACTGCTGTGTTACTAAGTTTATTAAGGATTTATTATTTTTTATATTTAAGATTTTTTTATTTTTTTATATGACAACTGAGTTTGTTATAGATCTCATGACTGCTGTATGAGAATGTCATGAAAGTGACTAATCCAGGTGCAAATGTGAATTTCCGCACTTAAAAAAAAATAATAAGAAGAAGTTATCAACCCAATAAAACTTTATACTGCAGTTAAAAAAATATTAGGAATGTGCACCTGTTGCAGAACATTTTTATATCTGAAAGATTCACACAAAGCCACATGAATTCCTTGATTGTAGAGCTGAAAAACTTGTTTAGCATAAACACATGGATCATAAGAAATTAAGAAATGTAATGAAAGGCAAAAATGTATCTGAGTAATAACTCACAAAGATTGGCAAGGGCTATATTTTTATCCAATCATACCTTGCAAAGGTAATATGGTCACATTGAATTCTTGCAGCAATGATAACGATGAAATCAAATCTAACTCCACTTCAATACTTGAAGGAACATCTTCTATTAGATTCAAGCATGACCTAAAACAGAATTAATTGATAACTCTCAAGCAATATATCCAGTATTTTTAACATTAAACAGAATTTTTCCAAACTGCACATTTGACTAACAGCAAAGTACATGAAATACAATTTCAAATAGAAATATATACACAAGCATCAGGGGGTAGATCTACTATGAAACTAATGAAGTTTAAGCTTCAGAGCCCCTAATCCCGGAGGGGCCATAGAAATGTTTTTAGTCCACATTGTTTAAAATTTTAGGTCTACTGTATGAGAAGATGTTTTTTAGAAGATGATAAAGTGTAATTTAATACAAGATAATAGCATTGTGTTCAGCAGATGGCAACGGACTATAGAGTGCATCTTGCTTGACCTAAAACAGAAGACTATGGCCTGGCGACATTCCTCGTGCCCATGTGCATGATATCGTTGTTAGTTGTCAATGGCGATAGCAGCACTGATGTCCGTGTTAGTCTGTACGAACTCAATTTTTCAATATTGTTAAAGTTTGTATGGTTAAAATTAAATTATAGTGTCTTTGTATTAGTATGGCATTATAAGATCAGCAGCAATACTACGGAACAAGCTGAAACAAACTATAACATGAAGGACCTGAAAAATAAAAAAGTTCGTGAAAGTGTATCATATAATTAATTTTTTAGACAGCCATTGATAAAAGTAGGCCTTTTAACAATAGGCGATTGTGTTAAAAATATATTTTGGGCAAGCACAGTAAAATTAAAGCAATTTTTTGTTGTTTTCTTCAGTGAGGTTGTCGTGGAACAACCTCATTGAAGAAGATAACAGTGGTTACCCAAACCCCGTTGCTGGTTGCGAAGGGCTCCCCATAACAGTTCAAGCTTCAGGGCCCCAGAAATGTAGGTCCGCAACTGACAAGCATACACAGTGAAACCTTTGAAAAACAGTCTTTGCTGGGACTACAAAAATGTGCCAATTTTTTGGAGGTTAGGCATAAGATAATGCTGTTAGTCAGTATAAACCAAAAAGCACAAGACTTTATGGGTAAAAATCTGGGTCTTTTATATAAACCGGTGTGTTTGTGCTTGGCAAATATTGTATAAACACGATAACTAACACAGCAATCAGACATCTCTGAATTGACTGTATTTAATGTTCTTCACGTAATATCAATCACATCAGAAAACTTGAAAATTTCATCGCCCTGGAGCGGGAATCAAACCTTCATCTCCCGATTACCGTTCAAGTATGCTAAGAGTACTCAAACGGTAATCAAGTATGCTCTTAGTGTTAAGAGTATACTTAAACGGTAATCGGGAAATGCAGGTTCGATTCCCGCTCCAGGGTGATGAAATTTACAAGTTTTCTGATGTGATTGATATTACTTGAAGAACAGTAAATTCAGTCAATTCAGAGATGCCCGATTGCTGTGTTAATATCATGACATATTTTTCACGTTTTATGAGAGGAATATTTCTTCCAAATTATATAATTGTATAAACACACCAGTATATATAAAAGACCCGGATTATTCCCAAAAACTCTTGTGCTTTTTGGTTTATACTTATCTACAGTGTTCCCACAGTGTTTTGTTCTACTGTTTGTCAGTTTTATTTATGTAAAAGCAAAATGGGTTTATCAAACTTATGCACACAATAAACTATTGCAATACTTTCTCAGAAACTCAGTTGAAATAATGAGCATTTGCAATCCCAAATTACATACTATAATATATATATATATTCCTGTAGCTAAATAATGTATGCAACACAAAAGCACAGGTACTCTTTTCTTAGGGTGTCTGCCTCCTTTGCTGGCATTAGCTTTAAGAGACAATGGTTTGCTGAGCGAGCAGATAAAAAAAAAAATACACACATCTGTTTCATTTCTATTAAAAAAATATCCTGATTTTCATATTCAGAAACAATCTTTAGAGTTCTTCCCATGTTTCATTACATTTTACTTGAGCATCAGTGGATTTTCCTCATACTGTGTATAAAAGAATTCCATACCAAATTCTAAACTTTTGTAGCTGTCCTTTGGTAAACTGTAAATTTGTGATGCATGTCTTTTGTGTGACACTTAAGCTTGCTACACATTATTTCAGAATGTAAAGAAATGTCAGACCAGAATTGCCAGTAAAAAAAATATTGTAACCATTATTTTCAATGGAAGCATGCATATTACACCAGAAATGCATCAGAATTCCTGCTTCAGAAATGAACAACCAGAATTGGAATGTTGGATATCACTTGCTGAGAATGTTTCTTCTGAAGCATTTGCATTATGTCAAGAACATCTTTCTCTGCTGTTCATTTTATCACATATGCAGATGTGCAAGCTCTTGCCATGATCTGATCTGTCTCAGTTTGCTGGTACTGCCATTTTGGAAGTTGCTTTAAGGAAGTTATTATTTGATTCTTTCAGAAATGTCTTTCGACGAGGAATTAACACTGTCCAAAAAAAAAAAAAATGTACAATATTGATCATAAACATTATTAAAATTGTGTATTGAAACAAAGTGTGTGGGATGAAATATCAGAAAATCTCATTAAAGCTTTTAAGTGAAGTACATGACACTTTTCATTCTTCTTGCATTTAATAAAAATATGTTTAGTAAAAAAAAATACATGCACAAGAAAAATAGTGTCTTTAAGTTATTGTATAGCCCTGCTATAGGATGATCTTATTATATTTTATGTTTTGTTTGTTTATGCAGAATTTAATTATCAGTGTCATTTTATTTTGCATTCATTCAGGTACAGTGCTATTATTTGTAATCCAAACTTTTTTTCCTGCCAACAATAACAAAAAAACAACAACAGATGTTTCTCCATTATATGTCAAAATATTTTCACTGAATTCTGTTTTTTGCTTTTCTCTGCTCAACATCATATTTTGTCAGACTGCCGACCCGGTGGCCAAGTGGTGTGAAACACTGGCTTCTAATCATTTGTCCGAAATGGTTCTCGGCCCAAATCGCGGGTTAGGTATAGATGGTGGGTTTGTATTATGCCACTGGCTCTGGCTCCAAATTCAGAACAGGCACATGCATTTATAGCTTTCTGAAATGCTCACAGGGGTTGCAAAGCCCTTAAAAAAAACCCTTGACTACTCTGCCTATTGGCGAATTGAACAACGCTTTGCAATTTTCCTTTATGTTGAAATCTTCAAGTGCTACATTACCACCTAGTATAGACAGGCAATGAAAAGTGACTCATGGCTTTCCAGTTCTCTGGGCTGGCATAAGTTACCACCATCTCCTCGTAGGAAATTATGCAAGCTAGTTTTTGCTATGATCAGGTTGAGTGCAAAACAAAGAACCTATAATTACATACATTACATAAAAAGATAATAAGACACTTGTAATTACAGTTCATGAAATACTATGTGCAGTACGTGTGAAGGATGTTTTCTGATTCTGTTTGCATTTTTCCAACCTAGTGTGTGGGCAAACTTTGTTTCCATTCCAATGAGTTCCGATGAGAAAAGCTCATATCTGTTCCAAAGCCTTCCGCTCCAACATAGTGTGTGACAACCTCTAAAGCACTTTCTTACAATGTTGGCTCATATACAGGAATATTTTTTGACTGACAATTAGCAAATTATTCTATAAGCATTTTATCAGTGCCATCATTTTCAGTTTCCCACAATTAAGTCTTGTCCTAGAAATTTCTGTATCAAAATTATTGGTCCTTGATTTCAATCTTTTTCTTCATTAAAATCACTTATCTGTGTCCCTCCACAACCACAAATTCCTGCTAAGCAGTTAACACTTATTCCTTTTTCACTTTGTATGATAGTTTTCACCTTTTCTACTAACATTAAAAACTTTTTCCTTTGTTTCTTACTCAATTTTAAAGAAATGAACAAACTTCTGTCACAAAGAAATGTGCTTTTTCTGATACTTGAAAAGTTGTCCTGGGATAGCATGATGTTTTAAATGAACAAATGCTGAAAGTCAGTGATGAATCAGAGTCAGATGTGATGAGTGCATGCTAATGGTGCAGCAATCAAACATTTTGATAATTAAGACAGCAAATAAATCAAAATGAAGGTTTCACTGCTGAAATTTTGAGGCAGTAAAATAAATAAACATAATTTAAGCAGTTTAAATTTCTGAGTCTTTTTCATTATTGTACACTAATGTTCACAACAGTTGGGTGACCTCTGTGTAAGTTACAACACCTTTATTTTTACCTAAGCATGCCCCTGCATTCCCTTTATACCACAAACCAACTTGTGCAAGGTAGCATTCTTTGGCAACAGTGTTTATGTTTAACTGGATAAACTGCATAAAATCCTCTTTTATGTACAATGACCACTGCACCTTTTTAGGGACTGACTGGCTTGACCACTCTTAAGAGGTTCTCCTGTATGGAGTCCGTCGTTATGTCAATCCTACAGTTGCTGTTCTGTGACAATGAAAACTTAACATTGCTTGAATGTTACCACTACTGGGAGATGCCTGTTAAAGGAAGTTTCACTGAACGTATGTATATAACATTTTTTTTCCCCCAGACAAAATGTAGGTGCAGAACAACAGATTTTTACATAATTTGTCACTGAAACATACAAATCATATGTGAAAGGATTAATCATAGTCTAAGTTTTTGATGATCATTTACATGGTATTGTTTACTGCAACACAAATGATTAGTAATATGTTGTATAGTGATTCATATGAATCAAGTAATTTGTCCATTTAGTGGTTGTCAATACTGGCTATATATCTGAGCCTCTCATGGCTTGTTCTAGTTTTTTCTCTTTTGATACACTTCATTCATTTTCATATTGCAAAAGTTGACTGTCTGCCATGGACGGAGTTATGGGGGGCATGGGAGAGCACCCCCCCCCCCAACATTGGAGGAGAAATTTATGAATTTTTCTACAATAAAGATAGTCTATAAAGATGGTCAGGTGATGCGTAACATCACAGCCTCTCCTTGACAAATGTCAACCCCGCCTTCTCGTGGTGCATCCTGTTCCCACTAAAGGGGCTCTGACGACCGCAAATAGCGGTATAACTATACCATCGGGATCAGAGGAAATGCTATCCCACACTCACCAACCCGCTTGGCCAGCGTGGTGAGTTATGGCCAAACACCTCCAAAATGACTCTACAACTTAAATCTTGGCCCTCAGTCTCCGGCAGCTGGAATGTACCTGGCCAAGGCAGCGGCCAGTGCGACATGAAGGCAGAGGGTGCTAAGAATCCCCGGAGGACCGGACTAGGCTGCCATTTGATGCTGACCTTGGCTACCTACAACGCACGCTCCCTATCTTCTGATTCAAGGCTTCTTGAATTGGAAGAGGAACTACAAAGGATCAAGTGGGACATCGTCGGGCTGAGTGAGGTAAGGAGAAAAGGAGAAGATCTCATTGAACTGAAAAGTGGACATCTCTTCTATTATCGTGGGACAGATACTGGCAGAACTAGTGGTGTTGGATTTATAATAAACAAGAAACTGAAGGATAAAGTGGTAGAAGTTGAAAGTTCCTCGGACAGAGCTGCACGACTCGTTATCCAACTATCGAGAAGATACCAGGCTCAGATTATTCAAACTTATGCACCCACCACAAGTCATCCTGAAGAAGAAATTGAAGAATTTTATGAGGAAATTCGTCATCTAAATAATAAAGGTAAGCAGCACTTGAAGATAATTATGGGAGATTTCAATGCAAAAATAGGGCACCGGCAACAGAATGAAACTTCAGTAGGTAAATTCGGTCACGGCAACAGAAACCAGCGTGGAAATACTCTCGTTGAGTTTGCAGAGGCAGAAGGATTTTTCATCTTGAATTCCTTTTTCAAGAAAAAGCCACACAGGAAATGGACATGGAGACATCCAATTGGGACGACAAGTGAAATTGATTTTATTATGTGTAACAAAAAATTCGTCATCGAAGACTGCAGTGTGCTAAACAAGTTCAACACAGGTAGTGACCATAGATTGGTGAGATGTAAGATGCACCTCAACACTAAACTGGAACGTGGCAAGCTCATAAGACAAACAAAATGTATTGACATAACCAACCTTAAAAAACACCATAATACTTTCAAGTTGGAACTGAAGAACAGATTCTCTGCTTTAGAAGGCCTAACATCGGAAGAAGTGGATATTTCGGAAGTTAACAGAAAAGTAACCAAAGCTCTTATGGAAACAGCAACAAAATTAGCTGGGTCTAAGAACAAGTTGCATGTAAACAAATTATCAGGAAAAACCAAAATGTTGATGCAAAAAAGAAGAGAGATGAGGACAACTAAAGAAGATGTGACTTCCAAAGTGGAATATATAGAGCTATGCAAGACAGCACGAAAAAGTATCACTGAAGACGTAAGGAAATTCAACTGTGAACTAGTGAGGAAAGCAATTGAAAACAACCAAAGCCTAAAGATAGCAAAGGGACATCTCAGTAAGGGAAGAAAACAGATTATGGCTCTGAGAAAAGAAGATGGTTCTATAACAAGAAATAGAGGTGAAATTTTGACAAGAGTGAAAGATTTCTACTCCAAATTATATGAAAGGGATGATACATGTACTCCAGACATCATGAAAGGTACCAGAGTTCTTCCAGTCCTCTCAGCAGAAGTTGCACATGCAATCAAGAACATGAAGCGGGGGAAAGCTCCAGGAGAAGATGGAATTACTATAGACATCATACAAGAAGCAAGTGGAGAAATTGAAACAGTACTCGCCCAAATTTTCACTCGATGCCTTAATGAAGGGAAGATTCCTGAGGATTGGAACAATGCTACAATGATCCTGCTACATAAAAAAGGTGACATTGAGGATCTCAGGAACTACAGACCTATCAGCCTCCTATCAGTGGTTTATAAAATCTTCACTAAAGTTCTTTCACACCGCTTGAAGGTAACACTGGACATGGCTCAACCGAGAGAACAAGCTGGATTCAGGAGTGGCTACAGCACAATAGATCATATCCACGTACTGAGAGAACTAATTGAAAGAGCGAGGGAATATGAACTTCCATTGTGCATGGCTTTTATCGATTATGAAAAAGCCTTTGATTCGGTGAGACCATCAGCAGTTACCACGGCTCTGAAATCCTGCGGTATTGAAGATGCATACATTAATATTATTAATAACATCTATGAAAATGCAAGTGCAAAGATTCGGCTGTTTGAAAATACAACACACATAAAAATTGGAAAGGGAGTGAGACAAGGTGACACCATATCTCCGAAGCTCTTTAATGCCACATTGGAAAATGTCTTTCAATCACTGAACTGGGAAAACAAAGGGATAAAGATTAATGGAGATTATCTAACCCACCTTCGTTTTGCTGATGACGTAGTCATTTTTGCAACTACCCCATCAGAGCTGCAGAGTATGATCCAGGAACTTGCTGACAAGAGTAAAGAAGTGGGATTAAAAATGAACTTTCAGAAGACAAAAGTGATGTTCAATGCTTTTACAAGAAATGAAGATTTATCGATTGATGGAGAAAAACTGGAGATAACAGATACGTATTTTTATCTTGGACAGCAGATATCAAGTGAGGGTCACATTGATGAAGAAATTAATCGGCGTACAAAACTTGCCTGGAGAGCTTTTGGAAGAAACAGCATAATTTTCAAGAGCAATATGCCATTATGTCTTAAAAGAAAAGTGTTTGATCAATGCATCCTTCCAGTGCTTACGTATGGTGCAGAGACGTGGACCTTAACTAAAAGAGACATGCAAAGGCTGCAGACAACTCAAAGAAGCATGGAGAGGTGCATGCTTGGTATAACCAGGAGAGATAAGAAGAGGAACTCGTGGATCCGAAAAATGACAAGAGTGGAAGACATCATGATCAGAGTTAAATCCCTGAAATGGCAATGGGCTGGACATACTGCCAGAAGGACAGACCATAGATGGACAGCCGAAATTTTAGATTGGATTCCAAGGGACAGGAAAAGACCCAGAAAAAGACCACATGGGAGATGGGTGGATGAAATTCGTAAATATGCGGGAGTGACATGGAGGAGACTGGCACAAGACAGACCGTTGTGGAGGAAACTTGGGGAGACCTTCGTCCAGCAGTGGATTGATAATGGTTGACAATGATGATGATATCTATAACCAAGACAATTATTGAATGTGAACCGGTCTCTGAACGAAATATAAACAACCAACAGTTGTCGCTCTCACACATTCCACAACAATGATGTCAATGACAAATAAAGCTATCTCAAAAAGTCAAAATGTGCTCCTATATACAGCAGAACGTCAATTTTTTATCTAATCCGGTGTAATCCAGTCGCTGTGACATCTGGCTTATAGTAACCGCTAAATCTGCCACTGCCAATCAACGTCGGACTCGGACAGATGATCTACCCGGCATTGATTGGACAAGCACCTGCGCCTCTCAGTCTCAAGCGAGCATCTTTCGACCCCCTTCCCTTCACGAAGCTCCGCCGGTGTGTTATTCTTAGCACAGTATTTGACTGCTTGTGCGTGTGGTCTCAGTCTTATGCTGTTGTTTTTAAATGTGGTAAAATATTATTGTGCTATGTGCTTGTATTTAGTATCTACATTTTAAGAAATTAATCATGAGTAAGTGTTCCAGAGACATACGTTTTTTTCTTTTCAAAGTCAAATGACTCGCAAACACTTTCCATGCATAGTTCACAAACTTCAACATGTGAAAGTGAAGTGCTACAAGAACGAGATCTTCCTAAACCAGGACCATGCAGTTCTGTTGAGTTCACGGACGATCTGGGTGATTTGCAGAGTGGTCCACCTCACCCAATCGTACTACAGTATCCGCTTTCAGACTTCTCAGGCACTAAACGTGGCTTTACAGCTTCGTATTTAAAAAAGTTTGAATGGCTAGAATATATATATTGTGTGAAAAAAGATGCCGCATTTTGCTATGCATGTAGGCAATTTCCTTCAAGTAACAAAGAGGATTTATACACAGAAAAAAAAATGAAAAATTGGAAAAAAGCAGGTGAAAAGTTGAAAAACATGAAGTTAGTGCAGCACACTCATTTTCTATGTTGAAATGGGCTAATTTTAGGAAACCGACAGAAACAGTAGCTACGAAAATATGTGCATCTCATACGGAATTTATGCGTGAAAACCGTGAATATTTAAAAAAGGTGTTGGATATTCTTCTGTATCTGAAAAAGCAGGGCTTGGCACTTCACGGTCATGACGAGTCCAGTGAATCCCACAACAAGGGCAATTATTTCGAGTTTTGTGAACTTTTTGTAAATATGACGAAAAATTTAAAGACAAGTATGAACATTACCATTATTTTAAGAATCTTTGTGTACAGAATGAATTGTTACAAATTGTCAGAGAAGAAGACTTGAAAACAATTGTGAATGAGGTAAATAAAGCTGGGTTCTTTCCACTCATGGTCGATGAAGCCAAATCCCATAGGATTCAACAGCTATGTATTTGTATACGATACCTTTACGGCCAAGAGTTAAAAGAAAAATACTGAAAATGGAGGATTATCTGTCATGAACTGTAGATTTGTTAACAAATATTATTCTGACCTTTCTTAATGGCATTGGAATTAATGCCCTGAAGGTTGTCTAGTCACACGATTGGGCCAGTGTCACATCTGGAGTGAAAAACGGACTGCAAAAAATTATTTGAGAAAATCACTCTTTTGCGATATATATGAATTGCTTGGCACATAAGGTCAACCTGGTTCTCGTGGCTGCTTGCAAGGACAATGACTTGAGCTGTAATTTTTTCAACGTTATGCAGTCATTGTATGAGTATTTCTCACATCCGGACACTCATGTCAAGTTCCGAGCTGTGCAGAAAGAAATAAAGATCAAAACTCCAGGACCTTTCGAAATAAATAAACTGAGCGACACACGCTGGTCTTGTAGGACCACAACTGTGTTGTCTGTCAAATGAAACTACATGGCGATTGTGGCTGTATTAAGTGATACGACGGCAGACATGAAACACTCTAAATCAGCAGAAGCAAGAGGATTCCTAACGTCTATCAAATCACTTGATTTCATTGTTTGCATGGTTGTTTTTGCTGAATACCTGTCTCTTATCAATATCCTGAGTAAAAGCTTTGCAGAGAGTGGACACTTGCATCGCACAATGTGCTAAGACAGCCAGTGGAATAATTAATGAACTTGATTCGAAAAGAAATGAAGTAGCTTGGGATCAAATATGGGAAGAAGTGAAAGTTTTCAGAATAGACTGTGAACTCGACATAATATCTGTTACAAGTGAAATGGAAGAAGAAGATTGGGAGGTTCAAAAACAAAAAACGGCCCCGGATGATTTCAAAAAGCTAGATCATTACGCTGTGTTGTCATCTGTCGGTCAAAGAATGAGGAACGAAGGAGTAAGTGCAAAAGTTGAAGAAATCAAAAACGTTGAATCTCAATTGAAACAAAATTACAGATGCAATTTCTTCTACCCTGTTTTGGACATTTTGCTGGAAGAAATGAGGAGAAGATTTACTGGTGATTCACTTCAAGCCGCAGAGTCCCGTGAGGAGTTCCTTCGTTTAAACAAGGAAGGTTCGAAATTTTTTTATTGACACCTATTCTGTGTCAAGAAAAGATCACGCAATGTTGAAAGCAGAAATGTCTGTATTGAGAAAAGTGAAGGAAAGCTCGGGTGTCCGTTTAAAGGACAGGCCCCTTAAAAGTGTTCTTAAAGATATGAAAAAAAAAATGCTTTGAACAAGGACATGGACATTTATCTGAATATATGGAAACTCCTAAAGATCAGTTTAACTTTGCCATCTAACAGTGCTACCTGTGAACGGTCGTTCTCGGCAATGCATCGTATTAATAACTGGTTAAGAAGCACTATGAACCAGGAATGATTATCTAACTTGTTGATTTTATTTTCAGAATCAGATATAGTTAAAGATTTGGACCCAGATGCCTTGATTGACAAATATAAACCGAAATGTGAAAAACGAAAGATTGTTTTGCAATAGTACTTTGTGCACTGACCACTGATTCAGACAGAACCAGACTCATTCTGTAAGTGATTTTTATTGGTATTATAGTCTGACTGTGTTAATATAATTTTATTATGGATTGAATAATTAAAAAAAAATACAAATAATTCATTGTTTTTATTTAAATAATCTATCTCTTAGTTACAATGTTACACATAATTTTCACTGTTACAAAATAGCAGCCATTCTAAACTTTTAATTCTAAATATAAAAAATATTCTACGATGGATCTTATCGATACGATGTCACAGGTCATCGTCAATCATATAATTTTTGTACTGTTGACAATTACAGGTCTTGGCATAACTTTTATTTTCTGGGATCAGGGGTCCCCCCCCCCTCAGCAATAGGCTCTATCTCTGACTATGCTGCCCGCACATTGTACGTTTTGGGTTGGCATAGGAAAGAATTCAGAAGCACTGCAGCTCACCTTGAAAGTTTGTGTCTCAACTTGGCATCCACAGTTCATCAGATATCAGATAAACGGATATTGCAAAGATGATGCTAAAGAGGTAACTAACATATTGAAAAGATGATGAAAAACAAGAGGTAATTAGCGTATCATACAAAGTACATAAATATGTAGCCACTATCATGCACATTACTGCTCCACATGCAATAATTTCAGAGTGACCCTTATACCTACATTTCCATGTTAAGATGCACACTAGGCTTTTGAAAATGTTTCTCATTAATGGAATGCATCTATAAGTGAAGATGTTTAAATCATATAAAAATTAGAGAAATAAAGCGAATACAGTTAAACTGATAGCTTCTTGAATTACAGTTTATGATGAGTACAAATACATTTTCAACAGGAGAAACATGTTTGTACTTTTCTTATTATACAAATATGTTTTATCAATTTAATACAACCTAGTTCCTTGATTTTTCTTTTTGTTGTTGTTTGTTTTGGGGGGAGGAGAGGGAGAATAAATTAGATAAAGTGGATATAAATCTCCCAGTGTGTGCAATAAGTGATACATGAATAATGAATGTAGGCACAAATTATCAATGTGTCACTTTCACTCCTACTGCTAAAGCTCATGAATCCAAGCAAATGTGCTTGACACATCGGAAATCATACTTTGATTGTATGCCATGTATTCATAAAGATTCCTCATTCCTTCATTGATTTCAATGATATTGTAAAGATTGAACAGGAACTGGACAGAAAGTTCCATGCTGCAAAATGGTTTGCAAATGATGAAGTTTACATGTGCAATTGAGAATTTTCTACATTTGCCATTTTGAAGAATTTTGGATATATTAGGCTACGAACGGTGCACATGAAATGGCACTCAGTTCTGTGTTCACTTTGTTATGCAATTTTCAAAGCCTTGAAAAATATGTTTGACAAAGTCCTGAAAAAAACAGGGCATTTAAAAAGTGTAAAAAATTCCTTGATTTTATATATATATCATCATCATCATTGTCAACCATTATCAATCCACTGCTGGACGAAGGTCACCCCAAGTTTCTTCCCCAATGGTCTGTCTTGTGCCAGTCTCCTCCATGTTACTCCCGCACACTTTCGAATTTCATCCACCCTTCTCCCATGTGGTCTTCTTCTGGGTTTTTTCCTGTCCCTTGGAATCCAATCCAAAATTTCGGCTGTCCATCGATGGTCTGTTCTTCTGGCAGTATGTCCAGCCCATTGCCATTTCAGGGATTTAACTCTGATCATGATGTCTTCCACTCTTGTCATTTTTCGGATCCACGAGTTCCTCTTCTTATCTCTCCTGGTTACACCAAGCAAGCACCTCTCCATGCTTCTTTGAGTTGTCTGCATCTTTTGTATGTCTCTTTTAGTTAAGGTCCACGTCTCTGCACCATACGTAAGCACTGGAAGGATACATTGATCAAACACTTTTCTTTTAAGACATAATGGCATATTGCTCTTGAAAATTATGCTGTTTCTTCCAAAAGCTCTCCAGGCAAGTTTTGTACACCAATTAATTTCTTCATCAATGTGACCCTCACTTGACATCTGCTGTCCAAGATAAAAGTATGTGCCTGTTATCTCCAGCTTTTCTCCATCAATCGATAAATCTTCATTTCTTATAAAAGCATTGTACATCCCTTTTGTCTTCTGAAAGTTCATTTTTAATCCCACTTCTTTACTCTTGTCAGCAAGTTCCTGGATCATACTTTGCAGCTCTGATGGAGTAGTTGCAAAAATGACTACGTCATCAGCAAAACGAAGGTGGGTTAGATAATCTCCATTAATCTTTATCCCTTTGTTTTCCCAGTTCAGTGATTGAAAGACAATTTCCAAAGTCGCATTAAAGAGCTTGGGAGATATGGTGTCACCTTGTCTCACTCCCTTTCCAATTTTTATGTGTGTTGTATTTTCAAACAGCCGAATCTTTGCACTTGCATTTTCATAGATGTTATTAATAATATTAATGTATGCATCTTCAATACCGCAGGATTTCAAAGCCATTGTAACTGCTGATGGTTTCACCGAATCAAAGGCCTTTTCATAATCGATAAATGCCTTGCACAATGGAATTTCATTTTCCCTCGCTCTTTCAATTAGTTCTCTCAGTGCGTGGATATGATCTATGGTGCTGTAGCCACTCCTGAATCCAGCTTGTTCTCTCGGTTGAGCCATGTCCAGTGTTACCATCAAGCGCTGTGAAAGAACTTTAGTGAAGATTTTATAAACCACTGATAGGAGGCTGATAGGTCTGTAGTTCCTGAGATCCTCAATGTCACTTTTTTTATGTAGCAGGATCATTGTAGCATTGTTCCAATCCTCAGGAATCTTCCCTTCAGTAAGGCATCAAGTGAAAATTTGGGTGATTACTGTTTCAATTTCTCCACTTGCTTCTTGTATGATGTCTACAATAATTCCATCTTCTCCTGGAGCTTTTCCCCACTTCCTGTTCTTGACTGCATGTGCAACTTCTGCTGGGAGGACTAGAAGAACTCTGGTACTGGTACCTTCCATGATGTCTGGAGTACATGTATCATCCCTTTCATATAATTTGAAGTAGAAATCTTTCACTCTTGTCAAAATTTTGCCTCTATTTCTTATTACAGAACCATCTTCTTTTCTCAGTGCCATAATCTGTTTTCTTCCCTTACTGAGATGTCCCTTTGCTATCTTTAGGCTTTGGTTGTTTTCAATTCCTTTCCTCACTAGTTCACAGTTGAATTTCCTTAAGTCTTCAGTGATACTTTTTCGTACTGTCTTGCATAGCTCTATATATTTCACTTTGGAAGTCAAATCTTCTTTAGTTGTCCTCATCCCTTTTCTTTTTTGCATCAACATTTTGGTTTTTCCTGATAATTTGTTCACATGCAACTTGTTCTTAGACCCAGCTAATTTTGTTGCTGTTTCCATAAGAGCTTTGGTTACTTTTCGGTTAACTTCAGAAATATCCACTTCTTCCAATGTTAGGCCTTCTAAAGCAGAGAATCTGTTCTTCAGTTCCAACTTGAAGGTATTATGGTGTTTTTTTAAGGTTGGTTATGTCAATACATTTTGTTTGTCTTATGAGCTTGCCACGTTCCAGTTTAGTGTTGAGGTGCATCTTACATCTCACCAATCTATGGTCACTACCTGTGTTGAACTTGTTTAGCACACTGTAGTCTTCTATGACAAATTTTTTGTTACACATAATAAAATCACTTTCACTTGTCGTCCCATTTGGATGTCTCCATGTCCATTTCCTGTGTGGCTTTTTCTTGAAAAAGGAGTTCAAGATGAAAAACCCTTCTGCCTCTGCAAACTCTATGAGCGTATTTCCACGCTGGTTTCTATTGCCGTGACCGAATTTACCTACTGAAGTTTCATTCTGCTGTCGTTGCCCTATTTTTGCATTGAAATATCCCATAATTATCTTCAAGTGCTGCTTGCCTTTATTATTTAGATGACGAATTTCCTCATAAAATTCTTCAATTTCTTTTTCAGGATGTGTGGTGGGTGCATAAGTTTGAATAATCTGAGCCTGGTATCTTCTCGAGAGTTGGATAACGAGTCGTGCAACTCTGTCAGAGGAACTTTCAACTTCTACAACTTTATCCTTCAGTTTCTTGTTTATTATAAATCCAACACCACTAGTTCTGCCAGTATCTGTCCCACGATAGTAGAAGAGCTGTCCACTTTTCAGTTCAATGAGATCTTCTCCTTTTCTCCTTACCTCACTTAGCCCGACGATGTCCCACTTGATCCTTTGTAGTTCCTCTTCCAATTCAAGAAGCCTTGAATCAGAAGATAGGGAGCGTCCATTATACGTAGCCAAGGTCAGCATCAGATGGCAGCCTAGTCCGGTCGTCCGGTGATTCTTAGCACCCTCTGCCTTCATGTCGCACTGGCCGCTGCCTTGGCCAGGTACATTCCAGCTGCCGGAGACTGAGGGCCAAGATTTAAGTTGTGGAGTCATTTTGGAGGGGTTTGGCCAAAACTCACCACACTGGTCAAGTGGGTTGGCGAGTGTGGGAATAGCATTTCCTCTAACCCCGATGGTACAATTATACTGCTATTGGTGGTCGTCAGAGCCCCTTTAGTGGGAACAGTATGCACCATGAGAAGGCAGGGTTGACATTTGTCAAGGAGAGGCTGTGATGTTCCGCATCACCTGACCTCACATCCCATATATATATATATACACGTATTTAAGTAACAAATATGGACACTGAACACTATAGATCAACGATTCTCAACCAGCGATACACATACCCTTGGGAATATCTTAGGCATTGCATCCAAAATGGCAGATTTTAATATGCTTAGTTTTTTGTAAGATATTTATCAGCTAATTGTGAAATCATTTAGATTTTAAATACACTCAAGGACAACGAAATTTGCGCACCAAGAAGGAAGCTTTGGATTGAACTGAAATTTTATGGATGCAATGATACAGATGAATGATACACGTGATGGCAAAAACAGAGCTGCAGGACAATTACAGAGGGGTCTGTGGAATGCAGTCCGGTCATTTTCAATAGCGTGTTGCACCACCTCATGCAGCGATACATGCTGCAATACGGTCTGACATGGAGGCGAACAGATGCCTGATGTTGTCCTGTGGCAGACTAGCCCACACATGTTGGATGGTGTGCTCTAAATCCCAGATGGTGTAGCACGGCAGCAGCCGGCGTTTCAACTGGTCTCACACATGCTTGATAGGGGACATTCCGGGCAGTGGGCGGGCCATGGAAGTGTCTGGACATGACATAGGCAGTCCTGAGCAATCCGAGCCATGTGAAGGCATACATTACCTGCTGGTATAGTACACCTGGAATCCTGACCAGGAATGGGAGCACATGGAGCTGTAGGATCTCTTCCACATACCGCTGGCCCGTCAATGATCTACATACCACTACTAGAGCTGATTGGCTATCGTAGGCTATGGCTCCCCAGACCATAATGCCTGCAGTGGGAAAAGTGTGGCACTCGATAGCGAGGTTTGTGCCATTGTGGCCCTCGAGGATTGTGCCGTTGACCGGGGGACCTCCACACCTGGACACGATGATCATCTGTCCTCAAAATGAAGTGGCACTCATTGCTAAACACCACATGTCACCAGTCTGTGGCATTCCATGTTGCTCTGGCCTGGCACCATTGCACATAGAGCCGGCAATGTTCCGGTGTTAATGGCAGCACATGTAAGGAGCGCTGGGATCACAGATTCGCTTTCAAGAGGCATCGGGGAATGGTTTGTGAGCACACAGAAGCCACTACATCTGCCTGTATAGTGGACTGGGTCCCTGTGGGATTCGTTCGTGCCTGACGCACGATCCTTCGATCCTCTCTACCGGTGGTCCTCCTGGTACGTTTGGAGCTGCTCCGCCGTGCGGTAGTGCCATCACATGTCCATTGCTCCCAGAACGGTCAGATGGTATGGTCAGAACAATCCACATGGCAGGCTATATGGCACACTGACCACCCTGCGGTTTTCAGCCCAATGTTCTGGCCTCTTTCAAAGTCCTATGTTGCATAAATCGACATCTCTGGTGTCTACCTGGCATTCTTGTCACTCTGTACTCTTGCTTGCATCGGCCGGTGCTTTTCGCTTTCATGGGGCATAGACTACAGGCCAGTTTATAAGGCTGCCAGTTCATGCTTGCAGTGCCACCACAGGGTGTGCAGTCATGCGTACTCGCACCAAATGTGGATCATTTGCATACCAGCATGCACTCTAGCTATTTGCAAAGTTTCACGGTTGTAACATGTTTTCTTCTAGGTGCACAAATTTCATTGTCCGTGAGTGTATATGCATATTTATAACAATACTATTTTTATTGTGTTTTATGAGAACAGAAACCAGAAAAAGTAATAATAATAAATCCACCTCTTTTCTTAGTGTTATATGCCTATGATAATCTTAGGAGGTACCCAAGGACTTGGTTGACACTCCAAGGAATACCTCACCTAACAAGGTTGAGAACCATTGATGTAGAAAGACAAATTGAATTACTTTAATAACGAAGAATTATACACCAATTATAAAATAAATAGTAAAACTATACTAGTAATCCGATTTATTGGTGTAGGAATATATAAGCATTTCCAAGCTTTCGCACATCAACCAGATGGCTTTATTAAGGAAGTTAAGACAAAAACTGCGATCTGAACAATAGAATGCTTTAACAACTATGTTCAGATCGTTAAAGAATTCTATTAATGAATCTAGATTCACTATATATGAATGAAAAATATATTAAGCCCTATGACTCTATATTAAAACCTTGAGATTCGCTATATATGAGTGTCGGTTGCTTTAACTAGCAAATTATGTGATGGTAATATTCAAAGAGGAAACTTGAAACTTGGTCGTTCTGGGTGGTGTAGTGGTTAGCATAATCAGGCGCTATCTGGGAGAAACGGGTTCAATTCCAGCTCCAATACGACAACATTTTCAAGTTTTCGGATATTATCTGACTTAACATCCATGTCACATTTACACCAATAAATGGACTCACATCTTCCAAATTTGTAAAGTGTTCTATTACTAATCTAAAGCAACTATTATGGGAATTTTACTAGGAAATTTTTTCATTTAAATTGCAAATTTTCGGAGAAAATTCCTCTCCTTCTTCAGGCTGTCTTGTTGTTGTCTCTATCACGGTTACGGTTAACCTTGACGGTTTAGGTTATTTTTCAACAAATCCTGAAAGATGTTAGGCAGGGAAAATCCTTTGCAGTCATTGATGATGGAATTTTGATTTTTTTCAATCTC
Organism: Macrothele yani; assembly: GCA_039090855.1. NCBI lineage: Eukaryota > Metazoa > Arthropoda > Arachnida > Araneae > Macrothelidae > Macrothele > Macrothele yani. The sequence continues at coordinate 2,875,852 of CM077024.1, forward strand.
TATTCCTTCTTTCAGCTTTCTTTTTTGAAAATTGCTTTAGAAACTGATGACTTTAAGGGAATTCCAATCCATGCTGTGCCCAGTTTCTCTAACATGCCTATCTAATCCAGTCTTGTTGGAGCAATTTTTTATAGCTGCTTTATGCTCTGCTATACGAGTTTCTAGTCTGCGACCTGTTTCACCTATGTAAGATAGTCCACGACTACAATTTACTTCATAGACTACTCCTTAACCGTGATAGTGACAACAACAAGACAGCCTGAAGAAGGAGAAGAGTTTTCTCTGAAAATCTGCAATTTAAATGAAAAAATTTCCTAGTAAAATTCCCATAGTAGTTGCTTTAGATTAGTAATTGAATTAAGAAACTAGGAAGCCATTTCTCAACATGAGCTTTATTCAAAGTGTTCTATTATTCAGATTGCAGTTTCCGTCTAACTTCCTTGAAAAAGCCATCTGATTGATGTGTGAAAGTTTGGAAACACTTATTTATATATCCCTATGCCAATAAATCGGATTACTAGTATAGTTTTATTATTTATTAAACTGAATGATTGTTGTTTTATTTCTTCCAATGTTATACCTGTTCCTAGAAGCCATACTGGATTTTAACACTGTTTTGGCAAAGGAGAGAGTGGGGGCTATTTTACATGACTTATTTTTATGAAACAATTAGCTTAAATTTCCTAATTAATAAAACATTCTGAAAGCTTGGCTTAAGTTTTAGTTTGTGAAAATATTTGAAGAGCTTACCTAGCAAGTGCCATGCAAGGGTCTACAACGTTAGATGATGAATTAAAATGTTCTTGAGCAGCCAGCAGTACAAGGTTAACAGATCTTGAATATGGAAGCTTATACCAATAAATGAAATTGCTGTATGGTGTACTCTCTCGCTCTTTCCTTTGTCTTTGACTACATTGCATCATCTTACCTGCTAAAGCGATGGTTTCTTGCTGGCCTGAACACAAAAGCGATTGCAAGAAAATCTGACAAAGAGAAGAGGTAATAGGAAATAATTTGCTTATCGTATTCTCTAAAATAAATTTAAAAAAACTGTAGTATTTCAAAATGTACAGAATTTTTTTGAAGCAATTGTATACAAAACATTATAATTTTGGGATAGTAAGCTTTTTTGCCACAATGCTGACCACAAGTTTCATAAAGTACTACCATCATAAAATAAAGCTCTAGTGCTGGATTTCAAAATTAAGCATTGGGAAGCTTTAAAAGCTCAGTAGTTTCCACAAGAAATTTCAAAAGTCATTATTTTTTTCCTTTTCCCACTACTATCAAAATTAAACACATATCAAACTCTCTTAGAAATCTAATTAATATTAAAACATCATGCGGGAAAAAAAGAAAATTCAAAGCCAAAGAGGGCCACAGCAACATTCTTGTTGAATATTTGCAGAAGCTGACGGTTACCCCCAAAACATGGAAAAAATTCTTGTCACCTTTTCCCATGTTGAAGGAAAAGATAATGAAAATCACCTGAACTTCTGGAAAGTCAAAAATAATTAACTTATTGTTTCAGATATCATGATCAAATCTGCACACTGAATGAAGTTCTACTATGCTGCTGTAGCATATTTTTTTGCATTGAACTTTCTCACAATAATCTTTAGATGTTACTTTTCTGTGTGTTATTCAGATATCTCATTTTAATTCTTTGTCAGAATGACTGGTGGTGGGGGCATAAGATGGAATTCTCTGAAGGTGATACATTTTTGTGAGGCGAATGAAAAGTCTTATTATAAACAATCACTCTCCCTCCCTCTTCCTCCACCACTACATGTGCCAGGAAGTATTTTTAATGGCACATTTGTCTCACACATTAATTACATTAACTGTGGCAGTATTTTAATATGGTATTATTTTAAGCATTGTCATGATCTTTAATTCAGCTTCTGGTTACTTAACAATGGATCTAAACCACATCAAGTAGTTTGGGACATCAACACTAAATAGTTACTGTGGATTTTTCTATTCTTTTATAAGAAATGACATACTTCACAAATTTGGAAAAATAAATTATACATTCTCTGTTGAAAGTGTGTGTGAAATCAGGACTGAAATTAAGATATATATACATAACAGAATCTTAACACTAATGAAACAATAGAGATTCTAAATAAAAGAAAATACCAAGAATGATAAGAGGAAAATCACATCCCATGACCCTACTGGAAGACAAGATGACAGGAAACAAACTTGATCATATGTATCATTACAGAACACCTTCAACAGTTACTATAATACATTGATGCTCAAAATTAGGAGAAATTGCACATTTTGTCGAATTTCTGAAAAACTAATGGACACATTTTAATGAAATTTGTATGGATACACAGTTATATAAGAGAAAATATTATACCATACACAACAGTCATGGTACACACTCATGATCGTCAGTAAGGCTCATCACAGCAGGAATGTCCAAAATCCATGTTGCAAGATCCAACATAAAATGATTAATATGGGGTATGGTCCCCTCTCACAGTCATACACAGCTCTCACAGCGCGACGTCATACTGCAAACGAGGCAGTTGATGAGTCCCTGTGGCAGTCGGTCCCACTCCTGCAGCAATGCAGTTTTCAGCTCTTGGATGGTTCTCGGAGGGGATGGCGAGCTGCAATGGCCCTCCCAAAAGCGTCCCAGACATGTTTGATAGGGTTTAAGTCTGACGATCTGGCTGTCCAATCCATCCGGCAAATATCCTCACTTTCAAGATAACAGTCGACCAGGTGAGCCCTATGTGGACAAGCGTTGTCGTCCATAAAAAGGAACCAAGGGCCAACTGCACCCCTGAAAAGTTGAACATAGGGCTGTAAGATCTCGTCCCTATACCTCTCAGCAGTCAGGGAGCCTCTGTCAAACACATGAAGAGGTGTGCGGCTGTCCAACACGATGCCTGCCAAGACCATGACACCTCCGCTGTCATAGTGGTCCCTTTCTCGGATGTTGGAGGAAAGGTATCGGGTCCCAGGTTCTCTCCAGATGAAAATACGTCGAGAATCAGTGTCCAGGCTGAATTGCAACTCGTCTGTGAAGAGAACGTTACCCCACTGAAGTCTGGTCCAAAGCTGATGTTGTCTGCACCATGCTAAACACGCTCTCTTGTGTGCTGAAGTGAGAGGGACGCAAACAGCGGGTCTTCTAGAAAAAGCCCTCTCTCATGAAGCCTTCGGGAAACAGTAACCCTTAAAACTCAGGTTTGAGTGGCAGCATGCAGCTCACAAGATAGCTGTGCAGCTGTAGCAGTTCTGTGGCACCTCACTGAAAGTGCCAAATAACGATCTTCATTGGCCGTCGTGGCTCTTGGATGACCTTGCCCAGACCTTCTCGATATGGATCCGGTGTCCTTAAACTGTTTCCACAAATTGCAGATGATACTGGGCGTTACATTGAGCTCTGTAGCAAACTGCACTTGCGGTTGCCGTGCCTCCAATCTACCGACGATTCTCCACCTCATTCCGTCATCAATACGTTCGCGGCAACTCCTTTTACCCGATTGCTTATGAAATTGAACCAACTCCTGCAAGAAACACAACGAATGTCGCTGAGGAGTGCAAGCGAACTAATCGTGGAAAAAGCCACGTGTGCTTTTCATGCTCTCCGCTGTCAAAGCTTCGCCCACATGCACGTGTACACTTACGTATTTGACACTGCAAATTTGCATTCTTATTCGGCGGCATAATTTGTACCTTTGGTTCCATACTTTTTGTGAAAATCGACAAAATGTGCAAATTCCCTTAATTTTGAACACCAGTGTACTTACATACATACATACATACATACATACATATCACTAAGCTGTTCTCTGAGATTCAGAGGTTAGCTCCAAAAAGAAATACAAACTTCCAGATATTTTTACTTATTGGTGTACTTGATTCTTTAAATGGTATAAGAAGAGAAATAGGCTTAAAAGTCCTTCCTAAAATAAGAAAATACTGCCATGCAAATATTTATGAAAGAATGGTTGAACTCTCTCTCGAATTGCATATGCACAGTAGCAACACAAACACACCTCGTATTTGGTAAGCAGTCTAAAGCCATGTTTACAAAGTTCAAGCAGTGTTTTAGGCTAAAAATAGAAGTTGCTAGAAGTCATATTGTGAAGAAATGTTATGAAGTACTACAACAGGCTTGTAGAGCATCTGGTTTACCACATACTATGGTAGCAAGGTGTAGGGGGGCAGCCTTCAAAAAGAGAATGGAGAAGCATACTCCGATAATTTTGCATGACAATGCTCACTATCAAGTTGCTGGTATTGTTTCTCATTTGTTTCATTCATGGGGTTGGGAAGTGTTGAACCACCCTCCCTATTCACTTGAAGTAAGTCCCTGCGACTTTGATTTGTTTTCAAAGATGAAAACACCGCTTTGGGAGATTCATTTCAAGGCCATGGACAACATTTTATGAACCATAGACCAGTCCATCACAAAGATCAACACTTCTCACCTTGTTAACGGTATACAGAGGCTTCCACACAAATGACTGGTTTTTGGATAATGCCGGTGACTACATCAAAGGGATATAGCTGACTAGAGTTGGATCCTATGTTTCATTCCAATGTAACCATTACATTCTCACTAATAAATTTCTAACCCTTGTAATTACACACATGTGAAGGAACTGTTTTGCTATACACACAAAATGAGAAGAGCTAAAAGTTTGCATCCAACTCACAAATTAAATTTTCTACATAAGTACATACATGTATATATACATCACAGATACACATACCATTGCTACATCATGGGTTATAGCATAAAGATTTCAGTAAAGTAAGGTATGCTGACCAAATGGTCAGAGGCTTGATCAAATATGAATGATCAGTCAGATACCCACATTTCTGACTAGTCATCAAAGTTGGATTGGGTTCAAATCATGTATGAGGAAAGAGTGATATGTTTGTCCTACAGCAGTTGTTCTGCACCTTTCCTTGTTCCAGTGACCCAAATTTAAGGATGAGTAATTCAAAATGCTCATGGAGGTTCATTAAACCCCTATAAATAAAAAATAAAAAAATTCATGTACCTGGCCCAACTCGAACATCCTGTCCGTGGATTCATAGAGTGGAACAATGGTTGAATATTAAACTAAGTATTTGAAGAATCCCGGTTGTCACACCCCAGACTTTCTAGAAAGCTGATACACATAATGAAACCTCTGAATAACCATCACTGTTTGGACCAGAAAAAGGTGACACCAGCAGCCAACTTTCACCCTGTCTGTCTGTCTGTCTGTCTGTCTGTCTGTCTGTCTGTCTGTCTGTCTGTCTGCCTGCCTGCCTGCCTGCCTGCCCAAATAAAGTACTGCTTTATTTGCACCTGCCATTTTGACAATACCTTATCACAATTTATAATGGCCATTCTGAGCCCTAAAAACTTGAAATAGCAAACATGTGCAACAATGCACTTCCTGCACTCCGCATTCAGATTTCTAGAGTGTAGATAAGGCACTTTCAAATAAATCGCCGAGAAAACCATCGAGAATGATGCGTAACCATTCAGATTTTTCCCTGTATGCCTGAACCAAGGAAGCTTGCGAGGAGTGAGGAGTCATCTGACGACCATTACTCTGACACGCGGAGTAATACCCCAGCAGCCAACTTTCACCCAGTCTATAGAGGGCCCCATAAAAACACATTTGACCTTTTTTGACCCCCTTAGGGATAGAACTGCACACTTTACCTCACCCTAAAAACTCGAAGTGGCAAATATGTACAGCAATGCACTTCCTGCAGCCCCACATTGGGAAAATGTTTTTTTTTTTAACGAAATTTCCTAAATCGGACTTCGGTCATTGCTTACATTCTTTCGGAAATTGATTTCTCGGCTTTTTTTTTAACATACATAGCTAGGAATGAGGTTTCCATATGTTCCGCCATTTTTTTTTCTTACGAATTTTCAAAAATTCGACTCTTCCTCATATGCTTGAACCGCGGAAGCTTGCGAGGAGTGTGGCATCACCTAACGACCATTGCTCTGACATGCGGAGTAATACCCCAGCAGCCAACTTTCACCCAGTCTACAGAGGGCCCCGTAAAAACACATTTGACTTCTTTTGACCCCCTTAGGAATGGAATTTCTAAAAATCATCCAGCCTGTATTTTAATCTGGGTGATGAAGAGTATGTATGCCAATTTTAGTGCAAGTCCATCAAACCGTTTAGGAAAGTATGCGGAACAAACGTACAAATATACAAGCATACTTTCACTTTTTTATATCATCATCATCATTGTCAACAATTATCAATCCACTGCTGGAGGAAGGTCTCCCCAAGTTTCTTCCACAACAATCTGTCTTGTGCCAGCATCCTCCATGTTACTCCCACATTACTTTCAAATTTCATCCACCCATCTCCCATGTGGTCTTCTTCTGGGTCTTTTCCTGTCCCTTAGACTAATCCAGTCTAAAATTTCAGCTGTCCATCGATCGTCTGTTCTTCTGGCAATATGTTCAGCCCATTGCCATTTCTGGAATTTTACTCTGATCATGATGTCTTCCACTGTTGTCATTTTTCTGATCCACGAGTTCCTCTTCTTATCTCTCCTGGTTACACCAAGCACGCACCTCTCCATTTTATATTATATATATAGAGAGAGATATTTATATTATATATTATCATTGTCAACCATTATCAATCCACTGCTGGATGAATGTCTCCCCAAGTTTCCTCCACAACGGTCGGTTTTGTGCCAGTCTCCTCCATGTCACTCCCGCATACTTTCGAATTTCATCCACACTTCTCCCATGTGGTCTTCTTCTGGGTCTTTTCCTGTCCCTTGGAATCCAATCTAAAATTTCGTCTGTCCATCGATGGTCTGTCCTTCTGGCAGTATGTCCAGCCCATTGCCATTTCAGGGATTTAACTCTGATCATGATGTCTTCCACTCTTGTCATTTTTCGGATCCACGAGTTCCTCTTCTTATCTCTCCCGGTTACACCAAGCATGCACCTCTCCATGCTGCTTTGAGTTGTCTGCAGCCTTTGTATGTCTTTTTTAGTTAAGGTCCACGTCTCTGCACCATACGTAAGCACTGGAAGGATGCATTGATCAAACACTTTTCTTTTAAGACATAATGGTATATTGCTCTTGAAAACTCTGCTGTTTCTTCCAAAAGCTCTCCAGGCAAGTTTTATACGCCGATTAATTTCTTCATCAATGTGACTATCACTTGATATCTGCTGTCCAAGATAAACGTACGTGTCTGTTATCTCCAGCTTTTCTCCATCAATCGATAAATCTTCATTTTGTGTAAAAGCATTGAACATCACTTTTGTCTTCTGAAAGTTCATTTTTAATCCCACTTCTTTACTCTTGTCAGCAAGTTCCTGGATCATACTCTGCAGCTCTGATGGGGTAATTGCAAAATGACTATGTCATCATCAGCAAAACGAAGGTGGGTTAGATAATCTCCAATAATCTTTATCCCTTTGTTTTCCCATTTCAGTGATTGAAAGACATTTTCCAATGTGGCATTAAAGAGCTTCGGAGATATGGTGTCACCTTGTCTCACTCCCTTTCCAATTTTTATGTGTGTTGTATTTTCAAACAGCCGAATCTTTGCACTTGCATTTTCATAGATGTTAATTATAATATTAAATGTATGCATCTTCAATACCGCAGGATTTCAGAGCCATTGTAACAGCTGATGGTTTCACCGAATCAAAGGCTTTTTCATAATCGATAAAAGCCATGCACAATGGAAGTTCATATTCCCTTGCTCTTTCAATTAGTTCTCTCAGTACATGGATATGATCTATTGTGCTGTAGCCACTCCTGAATCCAGCTTGTTCTCTTGGTTGAGCCATGTCCAGTGTCACCTTCAAGCGGTGTGAAAGAACTTTAGTGAAAATTTTATAAACCACTGATAGGAGGCTGATAGGTCTGTAGTTCCTGAGATCCTCAATGTCACCTTTTTTATGTAGCAAGATCATTGTAGCGTTGTTCCAATCCTCAGGAATCTTCCCTTCATTAAGGCATCGAGTGAAAATTTGGGCGAGTACTGTTTCGATTTCTCCACTTGCTTCTTGTATAATGTCTACAGTAATTCCATCTTCTCCTGGAGCTTTTCTCCGCTTCATGTTCTTGATTGCATGCAACTTCTGCTGGGAGGACTGGAAGAACTCTGGTACTGGTACCTTTCATGATGTCTGGAGTACATGTATCATCCCTTTCATATAATTTGGAGTAGAAATCTTTCACTCTTGTCAAAATTTCGCCTCTATTTCTTGTTACAGAACCATCTTCTTTTCTCAGTGCCATAATCTGTTTTCTTCCCTTACTGAGATGTCCCTTTGCTATCTTTAGGCTTTGGTTGTTTTCAATTGCTTTCCTTAAGAATTCACAGTTGAATTTCCTTACGTTTTCAGTGTTACTTTTTTGTACTGTCTTGCATAGCTCTATATATTCCACTTTGGAAGTCACATCTTCTTTAGTTGTCCTCATCTCTCTTCTTTTTTGCATCAACATTTTGGTTTTTCCTGATAATTTGTTCACATGCAACTTGTTCTTAGACCCAGCTAATTTTGTTGCTGTTTCCATAAGAGCTTTGGTTACTTTTCTGTTAACTTCAGAAATATCCACTTCTTCCAATGTTAGGCCTTCTAAAGCAGAGAATCTGTTCTTCAGTTCCAACTTGAAGGTATTATGGTGTTTTTTTAAGGTTGGTTATGTCAATACATTTTGTTTGTCTTATGAGCTTGCCATGTTCGAGTTTAGTGTTGAGGTGCATCTTACATCTCACCAATCTATGATCACTACCTGTTTTGAACTTGTTTAGCACACTGCAGTCTTCTATGACAAATTTTTTGTTACACATAATAAAATCAATTTCACTTGTCGTCCTATTTGGATGTCTCCATGTCCATTTCCTGTGTTGCTTTTTCTTGAAAAAGGAGTTCAAGATGAAAACCTTTTCTGCCTCTGCAAACTCTACAAGAGTATTTCCACGCTGGTTAATGTTGCTGTGACCGAATTTACCTACTGAAGTTTCATTCTGTTGCCGTTGCCCTATTTTTGCATTGAAATCTCCCATAATTATCTTTAAGTGCTGCTTACCTTTATTATTTAGGTGACAAATTTCCTCATAAAATTCTTCAATTTCTTCTTCAGGATGACTTGTGGTGGGTGCATAAGTTTGAATAATCTGAGCCTGGTATCTTCTCGAGAGTTGGATAATGAGTCGTGCAACTCTGTCAGAGGAACTTTCAATTTCTACAACTTTATCCTTCAGTTTCTTGTTTATTATAAATCCAACACCACTAGTTCTGCCAGTATCTGTCCCACGATAGTAGAAGGGATGTCCACTTTTCAGTTCAATGAGATCTTCTCCTTTTCTCCTTACCTCACTTAGCCCAACGATGTCCCACTTGATCCTTTGTAGTTCCTCTTGTAATTCAAGAAGCCTTGAATCAGAAGATAGGGAGCGTCCATTATACGTAGCCAAGGTCAGCATCAGATGGCAGCCTAGTCCAGTCCTCCAGGGATTCTTAGCACCCTCTGCCTTCATGTCGCACTGGCCTCTGCCTTGGCCAGGTACATTCCAGCTGCTGGAAACTGAGGGCCAAGATTTAAGTTGTGCAGTAAGTTTGGAGGTGTTTGGCCATAACTCACCACGCTGGCCAAGCGGGTTGGTGAGTGTGGGATAGCATTTCCTCTAATCCCGATGGTATAGTTATACCGCTAATGGCGGTCGTCAGAGCCCCTTTAGTGAGAACAGGATGTACCACGAGAAGGCGGGGTTGACATTTGTCAAGGAGAGGCTGTGATGTTACGCATCACCTGACCTTATACTGATGTGATTATTACATATTACATTTCAAGAAAATTTAAGCACACAAAGTCAAATGACTGATCCAGTTTGGCCCACCCACTTTGATCAATTATGCAATATTTACAAGAAGTACTTTTCCTAATATGCTTTCAGCGGAAATAAAGTCTCAAACTGCATGAAAACATTTGATAAGACTAAATCAAATCACAGTCTTTCAATTATGAGAAACTCAGTTCAAATATTTTGTTCAGGTCTCAGTATAAGCGAAAGAGAGAAAGAGAATGTGTGAGTGAGAGAAAAAGACAGCAATGCAAACAGCACTGTTAGGCATTCTGTTACAATGTAATGTTTTGCCATAATGTGATGAGGAATACACGGAAAGGTACCAAACAAATAATCTCAACGTAAGATTTTCATTTTGAAGAAAAATTTATATATGAGCTTCATAAAATTTCAGATATGTCATAAGCCAATAATTTTCCAAGTCATCAACAGCACTATTTATGACAATATAAGCCACATCATACCAATCATTTCCTGCATCAAGCTGCATAAATTAATATGCTACAGACTTTTCATAAAAGCTTTATTTATAATACGAAATTTAAAAAAATGATTTCAAAGATTCCTCAAGCCAATTTTCCATCTTTCACGAAAACAAACAGTAGCAAAAATTTTTATCTACACACTTTTCTAAGCAATTTATTGAATTACTTATCGTATGTTTGGTTAAAAAAAGAAAGCAAAGAAAGAAGCAGTTTCAAAGAAGTACAAAACAGATATATTTGACAAAAAAAGAGATTGCGCAATATACAACCAGCATAATACAAGAATATTTTCTCATGTTACATGCAACAATATATTGATAACTTTTGACACACACACACACACACACTTCATGAGGTTTTATACTGCTCCAAAAAGAACTTCAAAAATTCCTCTAATACTTTAGATTAGATTATACAAATACTAAAACAATACCGCTTGCCAGTTTGCGGGAGAATGATGACAAGTTTATCAGTTTACATTTTTATTATATCCATGAAGATAAAATATGTTGTTTACTTACCTCGTAACAATCTTCAAAGGTAATGCATGAAAACAACATTTTCTGCATCTCTAAAATATCATGGAGCAGATTACGCCATTGACCTTCATCAAGAACTGGATGCCTAGACGTAAGGAGGAGGAGAAATTATAAGAAACATGTGGAAGTTGAATTTTTACATACATACTAGGGGTGTTCAAATGAAAAGGTACGAAATGACATTGTGGGTATAAATGAAGACTTTATTCAAAGTATACACCATAGGCCGTAGCACAGCGATCCCATTGATTAACGAGCCAAAGGATTCCTTGTTCCCAGAATTCCTGTGGCCGTGACGAGACCCAGTCCTGCACAGCGTCCTTGAGTTCGTCGTCCGAGTGGAAGCGCTTCCCTTTCAGATGTTTTTTTCAGGGGACCAAACACATGGAAATCGCAGGGCGACATGTCCGGGCTGTAGGGCGGATGGTCAAGCTGCTCCCACTGGAACTTGGCCAGTTCCGTGTGTGTGACCCTGGAGACGTGTGGATGCGCGTTATCATGGAGCAGAACCACACCCTCCGTGAGCAGCCCCGGTCTTTTGTTCTTGATGGACCTGCGTAGGCTTCGGAGTGTCTCACAGTACACATCGGAGTTAATGGTTCGTCTGTGCTGGAGGAATTCAACAAGTAGTCAATTGGACGGCGCTCTTTATAAGAGCTTCTGCTCTCTCCTGGGCATGTGGGCGCCCGCGCATGCTCCGATCCACGCCGGCGACTCCAATCGCATCCCTAGATGTGTCGCTACATTCTCCCATAGCGGCATAGGCAAATATGTTAACGGTTACATTCTTATGACGTTTCGTACCTTTTCATTTGAACACCCCTAGTACATATCACTAAGCTGTTCTCTGAGATTCAGAGGTTAGCTCCACAAAGAAATACAAACTACCAGATAAATTTTTAACTGATTATTTACTTACTGCTGCTGTGTCAAACTTCTCTATTTACAGCTATCTTGACACACAACTCGGGCTTCATTGACATCCATCACATGACGTACATAAGACCTTCTATTCTTCATACTCAATCTTTTTCTCATGCAGATACTCCTGAATCTGATCCTCCTGACTTTCTTGGCCTTCCCCTGCCTTTCCTTCCTACCACTTGGGCTAAACAAAAAATTCTTAGTAAGCATCTCATCACTCATTCTTTCAAATGGCCAACCCACCTAAGAATATTAGTCTCCACCTTGCTAACAACATTTTCTTTCACATTACAACACTGCAACACATCTTCATTCCTCATACAATCAGAACGTGTCTTGCCACAAACCCCCTAAGAAACGCATTTCTCCACACAAATGACTCTTATGTTTATTCTGCAGTACCCAGGTTTCACTGCCATACATCAGAGCAGGAAAAATTACACTTTCATACACAGCCATGCAGGACTCTCTTGAGAACCTATCATTCCTGTGAAAACCTCCCAGAGCAGCCATGACTTTCAATGAAGAATTCACTCACCTACTAACTTCACCATTCAATTCGTTCTCTCTGTCAAACATGCTTCCTAAACACACAGTTGAATTTCTGATGCAGAAATAAGCACACGGATCATTCTATGCCAAGTTAATACATTAAAATATCATTTATAACCTTAAAAACCTTTGATTCTGATGAAATTTGATAAGCTTATATTGCACCAATAAGAAACAAAAAATACACTAAAATTTCTAAAATTTATAACAATTATTATAAGAGTTGCATTCAAAAACAAACAAAAATCACTCAAAGTGTTCATAAAATGGGCAATAATGTAAGGTTTACATAACATATGAAGCTAAAAGTGGTCCTATTTTAAAGATATTCATACTGTTCTTCAAAATGGTGTAACATTTGAGTTTTGCAAAAGAAAACATATTATAAAGGGTGGGCAGAAAAAGAAAGGAGGGAAAAAAAGCAAAAGAAAGCAAGAAATGCCTTGTGCTTCTACAGTATGGATTGGAAAACAATTTCTGACACTGGCATGTTCTGATCAAGATCAATATCATCCAGATGCAGTATTCCCCCATGAGTACATTTGTTTTTGGAAGCTATATCTGTACTTCTACAAGTCTCATTTGAAAAATTCTATTTGCTGTTGTTCAAGATAACCTACAATTCATCCAGCTTTCCTTCATGTAAATGTTATGCATTAAGTGGTCTAAAGATGTACTTGAATTTAGAACAATATCACTGCTAATACAATCTGAAAAAAAAACAAATCTTATACAGGACAGCTATAGTTGGCAGCAATATTTTTCATATTTTTCTACTAATTTTTCCCAATTGTCCAATTTCTTTCCTACATGGCGTAGGGTTTAGAAAATTACTGATTTAAAACTACTAACTACCCTGGGATGCTTTTAGAATACTAGATTTTAGCCTTTGTTTCAACAGACACTCTCTGTACCTAAGAATTTGATTTTTTAATTAACTCAATCAAAAAGAATAATGCCTATATTAACAGTTTAGCAAATTTCTTACTGTAGCATCTCTGCTTATTGCATTTATGTGTCTTATAGCTTTTAAATATGATTCCTCAGCATGTCACATTCAATGAGTGTAATTCACATAAATTCCTAATTTAGTACCCAAAATGCATGTTTCACTCCCTCAAATGCTTCTCCAAACATTTTTTTTAATTTGTTCAAGCTGTTTTTGGTGTACATCTGCTTAAAGGAGAATGCAGTAAACTAGAAAAAATGATAGCTTGACAACCTCAAGCTATTGACGAAAACCATACTTGATGACTTGGCGCTAAGAACTATACATAGTGATCTCCCACTGTTTCACTCCATTATCATTTATTTCTCAGCACCATCCTACATACCTTAGCTTTGGGCTTGATGCCATGTTAATGGCTTGGCCCAAATATATTCCAGAAAAATCAGGAAAATTATTTGTTAGCTCTGTACTTTTACATCCTCTGAACTAAACAGAATGCTTCTACTCTGCACCAAAGTGAGGCAGAATGTCACTGGAAGACAGGCTTCACAGTTTCATATTTCCTCCTCAACATTCAGTGCATGGTCTTTTAGTCTCTCTAAATACTTAATAACCCTCTACACAGTATTACTTGAACCAATAATTAATACAGCCTTTGACGTGGACCAGGAACATCAAACAGAGGTCATCACTCTTTCCACGTTTATAAGTAAGTCATGGAAAAATTCTCATTGGCCGCCACCGGGAATCGAACCCAGGGTCTTCCAGTTATGCGCCGGATATGCTTCCACTGCACCACAGCGGCCTCGAATTCCTCCAGACTCTGGAGGAATTTGAGTGTGTGTGAGTCTGGAGGAATTTGAGTGTGTGTGAGTCTGGAGGAATTTGAGTGTGTGTGAGTCTGGAGGAATTTGAGTGTGTGTGAGTCTGGAGGAATTCGAGTGTGTGCGAATCTGGAGGAATTCCAGGCCGCTGTGGTACAGTGGAGCATATCCAGCACGTTAACTGGAAGACCCTGGATTCGAATCCTGGTGGCGGCCAATGAGAACTTGAACCAATACCTATAATAATCCTAGATTCATGTAAGAAAAATGTGCTTATCCAAGTTAAATTCATTCTGAGTAAATAACACATAAAACACATTTGATAGCAAATTTTACAGCCTGTAAATATGAAAACTATAAATGAATTTCACAACATATTCACAAGATAAAATTAGCACCTTTTGCTATATGTTTCCACTACATGTTTTCACCTTTAAGTTTACTGAAGTTTCTGCTACACAACACATTTAAGAGAGAAAAGGTTTAAGTCTAGAACATTTTAGTTTGACAGTTAAGAGTTACTTCATACACCAAAAAGGAATATATATTTTTTATTTTAGCTTTTCTAAAAACGCACATCATTTCTTTTAATTCATTTCTGATCTTATATAGTTTGTGGCAAGAAAGAAAAAGTGATAAATCCAAAATTAAATATGTTCAACTAATTTACTGTGGTAACCATATTTACACAAAACACTTCTGTAAATGAAACATAATTTAAGTATATTCATACAGCATTGCAAATGTCAAATGTCATCTAGCTGCTTAATTATCCTTGTGCTATTTAGACATAATCTATATTTTGAGGTTACTCACCTTTATTCCCAAAATCTTTTAGGAGGTTTTCGTCTCTACACATTTCCAACACGTATTTTTCTTATTGACATCGTGGCTCAAGGCCGCAAAAAAAAAAACCATCTTTTTCAACTCACATAAATTTCATTCCCTTTCTTTCCTTTCCCTATGACCAAATTTGGATTCAAAATAATGTACCACAAATATACATAATTGAACTCCCTAAAACACTTATATCTAATTAAAACTTCAATCAATAAAACCTACATTACACATTTCCTAAAACGTTAAAGTTAAAACTGTAACCCATAATTATTTACAATTGCACATCAGTGCCCAATTAAAACAAACCTAAATACCCGACACAACCACTATACTCGACAATCACGGACCTCTCTCCACTCAGAAATAAGAATAATATCCTATGAATCAAATACGATCAGCTATCAAACAGATATTTTTAAGTACGAAGGGAAAAGGCTATTGGGTCATCTGATAGATGGCGCCACTGCGCCTGAACGGCGGAGAACGGGAATGAGACGATGCCGCACGAGCACTGGAACATTCGCTACGTTTCGTGGGTGGTGACTATTGGTTCATCTGTTACGTCCACTCCTTGAGAATGACCTGGGCAGAGGCTGAAAGTGCTAGGATATTATGCTTATTTCTGAGTGGAGAGAGGTCCGTGATTGTCGAGTATAGTGGTTGTGTCAGGTATTTAGGTTTGTTTTAATTGGGCACTGATGTGCAATTGTAAATAATTATGGGTTACAGTTTTTTAACTTTGACGTTTTAGGAAATGTGTAATATAGGTTTTTATTGATTGAAGTTCTTATTAGATATAAGTGTTTTAGGGAGTTAAATTATGTATATTTGTAGTAGATTATTTTGAATCCGAATTTGGTCATAGGGAAAGGAAAGGAAGGGAACGAAGTTTGCGTGAGTTGAAAAAGATGTTTTTTTTTTTTTTTTTTTTTTTTTTTGCGGCCTTGAGCCACAATGTAAATAAGAAAAATATGTGTTGGAAATGTGTACAGACGAAAACCTCCTAAAAGATTTTGGGAATAAAGGTGAGTAACCTCAAAATATAGATTACATAATTTAAGTAGTTCAGCAAGTAAATCACATGAAGCATAAGAATTTTGTTTTACATAATATGTTCATGTCTTGTTCTTCAAGTTGCACAAAGTTATTTTAATGCAGCAATTTGTCTTAAAATGCCACATAAAAAAAAAAAAACATTTTTCTCAAAAAATATCACAATATTATGACATAAGAATCATACTGTCCATCTGTATATAACACTTCCTTAATGGAAAAAAATATAATTCAGCACTTATGAACAAATGGAGGGCTTAGCCACTTGATGTTCACTGTCTTCTATCTTGCATGAAATTTGTTTTATTTAAAATAAATATTTTTCCGACTCAAATTCCTGTATGGAACTAAAAATAATGGTTGCTTTCCATTTTTTGACACCCTTCTATCACCCTCAAAAGGCCTTCTTGTTAGCACAGTTCATCATAAACTATTCACTATTTCCTCACTCCTTACGCATTGTCAGAACATCCAAAGCAACAGAAAAGTACCACCTTTTATACATACATACATATCACTAAACGGTTCTCTGAGATTCAGAGGTTAGCTCCAAAAATAAATACAAACTACTCTATAGTTTTTACTTACTGTTGCCATATCAAACTTCTCCATTTACAGCAATCTTGACATATAACTTGGGCTTCACTGACATCCATCACATGCTGTACGCATTCTGTACTTCATACTCATAATTTTTTTTGCATGCAGACACTCCTGAATCTGATCCTTCCATGACTTCCTCGGCCTTCCTCTGCCTTCCCTTCCTACCACTTGGGCTAAAAAGATTTTCCTAGTAAGCATCTCATCACTCATTCTTCCAACATGGGCAAACCACGAAGCATATTAGACTCCACCTTGCTAACAACATTTTCCTTCACATTACACAACTGCAACGCATCTTCATTCCTCACACAATTAGAGCATGTCTTGCCACACACACACACACACACACCCCTTCCCCGTAAGTAACGCATCCAGCACACAAACGACTCCTATGTTTCTTCTGCAGTACCCAGGTTTCACTGCCATACATCAGATTAGGAACAATTACACTCTCATACACAGCCATGCGGGATTTTCTTGAGAACTCATCATTCCTGTGAACACCTTCCAAAGCCGCTATGACTTTCAATGAAGAATTCACTCGCCTACTAATTTAACCATTCAATTTGTTCTCTCTGTCAAGCAAGCTTCCTAAATACACAAACTCATTCACCTGGTCAATCACTGTGCCATTTAGACTTATATTACATTCAGTACTACCAGTTCCTCTGTCAAAAACCATAACTTCAGTCTTTCCCTTATTTATACTCAGTTTGAATTTCATGAAAACTTCGTACATCTGGGATAACATACTCTGCAAATCCCTTTTGCTCTGTGTCAACAAGACAGTGTCATCAGCATACACCAATCTGCACACACGGATATCACCAAGACATAAACCAGTATTATCTATTTTGGCATCACGCATGCATACATCCATAAATATATTAAACAGCCATGGTGACATTACACAACCTTGTCTGACTCCAGCACTAATAGAAAATAATTTTGATAAAACACCATTGACTCGTACACAAGCTCTACTGCCAGCATTAATGGCTTTTACACTATTAAGTAGATTCCCAGTAACACCATATTCATTCAAAACCTTCCACAAAAGTGTCCTATTTACTTGGTCGTTAAGTTTTCTCTAAATCTATGAAGGCAGCAAAAACTTTGTTACCAACAGCGAGATATTTTCAATCATCCTCCGTAATGCAAAAATTTGGTTAGTGCAGCCTTTACCAAGCATGAAACCACTCTGAACATCCCATACTTTCTCTGATGTAAGACCCCATATTTTTTCAATAACAACCTTACCGAACACTTTCCCTGCCACACTCAGTAGGCAAATACCATGGTAGTTCTTGCAGTCAGTCTGATCACCTTTTCCCTTGTACAAGGGATCTACAATAGCATCCTTCCAATCCCGAGGGACCATTCCATACTCCCAGCACAACTGGCAAATTTCAATTAACTAGTGAATTACAGAGTCACCACAATATTTCAACATCTCGGCAGTTACACCATCAACTCCTGGAGCCTTACCATTCTGGAGAGATTTTCCAGCTTTACACACCTCTTCTCTTGAGATCCCTCCTGTATTTCCATCCTTCATAGTGCCATCATCTGCTTCTGCCTCAGAATCATCTTTGCTTTCCTGATCTAATAACTCACAGAAGTATTCACCCCATCTTTCACTTAACTCATTGGGTTCCCAAGACATTTCCCCGATCCTATTCTTCACACAACTTACAACTTTGTTACCCCTATTTTTCCTGAGTCTCAGGTATTTCCAGAAAGTCCTCCTATCTTTCCAAAAGCACAATTCATGCCTTTTCACCTTCTCCTTCCTATCTTTTGCCTTACTTTGGCAAACCAGCTTAGCTACTTCACACTTCTTACAGTGATATTCATCCACAGAAACACTACCTTGCAACATCCCCAAATAGGCTTCCTTCTTTCTCTTTACTGTCTCTTCAATCTCACTATTCCACCAAGCATCACCTCTATTGTTACACACTATTGTGGTGCCACAGACCTCTTCAACAGCAGTGACAACACAGTTCTTAAAACATTCCCATTTCTTTTCTACATCCCTCTCACAAGACTTCACATCCTTCAGTCATTCTCTGAGTAGGTCAGAATAACGCTGATGATTTTTACACTTGCATATATTGTGCAATATACCTATGCTCAACTAAAGAATGTTTAAAAAAAAAAAAAAAGAACTGGACTTCCTGAAAAGTAACACAGAACACACGTCAATAATTATAATGATCTCAAAAAATTCAGGAGACCAAGTTCATCCTGCACACTGACTCCTACAGTTTATTCATTACAATAGAATTTTGCAGCTTTTGACATTTGCTTTGAAATTTTAATTTTAAGGCTCTTAATTTCAAAGTAATTTTCAGCACCATAAACAAAATCAATATCTTTCAATCAAAATAACCTGTCAAAAACAAATATTTGATGATCTTAGCAAATTCATATGAAAATGATATTTTGCATTTAGGCCTGAGCCATGGAATGGAGGTTTTGCATTTTTGTTTGAAAGAGCACAGGTTGTACACACAGCAGTCCGAAATAGAGTTGTTCCTAGTTCAACATCATCATGAAAACAGCAATAAATTTTCCATTTGAAGAAGCTAAACTACAACCATCAAGCTTGATACTTTGGAAGCCCTTTTCATATATTTATAAATCAAAATAGCCTATAACTTATTAATGACATGACATCTATTCTATTTTTTTTAAGTGTGAGACTATCAATATTACTGCTGATGTCATTATCAGCACAAAGGTGCCATATTTTCGCTGTTTCCATGTAGCCACCCCTTCAGAAAACTTGAAAATTTCATTGCCCTGGAGCAAGAATCGAACCCAGATCTTCTTATTTCTGTTCAAGCGTGCTACCAATGCACCACCCAGGACAATGAAGTTCCAAGCAACTGAAACTAAGCAGATGTTGCTTACAAATCTTAATACCATTTCTATTTGCACTATTCAAAGCAATCTGATGCTTCCTTCTAGCATCAAAGCCATCTTTCATCCGGATACAGAAATAGGTCACAAAGCACAAAAACAATAATTTCTTCAGGGAGATTTGTTTTCCATTTATATCTAAGATGTCATAACAGATTGAATACTTATATGTTATCCAAAGTAATGATGCTGGGCCATGCCCTAAAGCTGGAGTTGGATTGGAAAAAAAAATTAGTGAATGAACATTGACATTGCATAATTACACAGAAGATCTCTTGTTCACGAGATAAAGAGTTACATCTCTGAACCTTTCTTTCTGGCACTACTACTTTTAGTTCTCAGCAAGGGGAATAAAAAAAAATGCCTTTTATCAGAAACATATACACCCACAGTCCTCAGGCATACAAATGCACATCTAGCTTCTTCATTATCAAGACTCCCATATCTGAATCCTTCTCAAGATGAACTTGAAATCTATGGAACAATGAAGGGGATAACATCAAGTCACTTAATTGCCTCTCTCATGTACAATGATGAAACAAGAAACAGCTGTTCCAATTAAAATGATAATTATAAAATAAAATAAACACATGTCAATATGGTGAAAACACTTTGTCTTATTCGTTCGAAATAAAAATTCAATACTGCCATAGCATGAATGTCTCCATACCTTCTTCCGGCAAGTCGTGTCACTTTGGTGAGTAACTTTTTCACTTCATCTACATTATTCCCAATGTCACGAATAAATCCTAATGAAACAGTAACACCATTGTTTTCCAAAAGCTCAGCAACCCTAAAATTAATTTAAAAACAAGGAAAATTAAAATAGTTACTTAGTTAAAACACAAAAAGTGCCATAAACATAAATTTAAATTCTCATTTTTCAGATGACTGTTTGAAGTGCACAAAATTCCAGCAGCGCTATTAACATTTCAAAGGACAGTAAAATCAATGGTAATATGTGCTGTTTCCATGACAAACTTGATGCAAACATTCAGAAAAACAAACTGTTAACTTACACATCACATCTTATTATCATACATCATAGCATAATGAAGAAACATGTGAAACTTAAACATGAATGTTTATATGTTTTTCCTTTTTGTTCCATTAGATCATAACAAACTTTTCTTTAAGAAAAATTCTACACACACATCATCATCATCAATTTCAACCATTATGAATTCATTGCTGGACGAAGGTCTTCCCAAGTTTCTTCCACAACGGTCTGTCTTGTGCCAGTCTCCTCCATGTTACTCCCGCACACTTTCGAATTTCATCCACCCATCTCACCTGTGGTCTTCTTCTGGGTCTTTTTCTGTCCCTTGGAATCCAGTCTAAAATTTCAGCTGTCCATCGATGGTCAGTCCTTCTGGCAATATGTCCAGCCCATTGCCATTACAGGGATTTTACTCTGATCATGATGTCTTCCACTCTTGTCATTTTTCTGATCCACGAGTTCCTCTTCTCATCTCTCCTGGTTACACCAAGCATGCATCTCTCCATGCTTCTTTGAGTAGTCTGCAGTCTTTGTATGTCTATTTTAGTTAAGGTCCACGTCTCTGCACCATACGTAAGCACTGGAAGGATGCATTGATCAAACACTTTTCTTTTAAGACATAATGGCATATTGCTCTTGAAAATTATACTGTTTCTTCCAAAAGCTCTCCAGGAAAGTTTTATATGCCAATTTATTTCTTCATGAATGTGACCTTCACTTGATATCTGCTGTCCAAGATAAATGTAGGTATTGGTTGTCACCAGCTTTTCCCCATCAATCAATAAATCTTCATTTCTTGTAAAAGCATTGTACATCACTTTTGTCTTCTGAAAGTTCATTTTTAATCCCACTTCTTTACTCTTGTCAGCAAGTTCCTGGATCATACTCTGCAGCTCTGATGGGGTAGTTGCAAAAATGACTACGTCATCAGCAAAACAAAGGTGGGTTAGATAATCTCCATTAATCTTTATCCCTTTGTTTTCCCAGTTCAGTGATTGAAAGACATTTTCCAATGTGGCATTATATATATATATAGCATAAATAAAACAAAACAATTACTTTATAAATAAATTATTTTAACACAAAAAAATTAGACAAAAAAGGCTAATACCATGAGAAGTGCCAAAGGCAGCTAAACCTCATGTAGTAGCTTATATAGAATGAAAATATTACAGAACAAAAATACAAAAATTTCAAAACAAGTGAAAACTGAAACAGGTTGCCGTCATCAGGAGAGCATCAACCTGTGGGAGTGGCCTTTCTAGTACCAACAAAACAACAAGACAAGCCAAAATTGTCGGTTGGTCATGCTCCCTAGGCCACAAAACTAAATTCTAATACGCACAAAAATTCCAAGAATCAAATTTATAAAACTAAAAAAAAATTAAAAGCTCACCGGCAGAACAAAATCCGCCATGACAAAAAGTCAAACAAGACTGAACAGAGCGCCCACAAGAACCTAAACATATACACTGATAAAAAAGGTGGTCACGGTTAATCAACTACCCGGCAAGCCAAAAAATGTGTGAATTGACAAGATGCAAAACTGTGTATGTAGATAAGATCTTCAGCTATTAGGGACCCACCAAATAGCACTTTATGTTACCCATATATTTAAAATTGTTAGGTCCTAGGTTAATAAAGCATGTCAATGTGTAATTTGAAACTCTTGGACACCGAATTATAGTTAAAAATTAAATGGTTAAAATGATGTCTTAAGAAATTTTTAGGAAAATTGTTAAATTGCAATTTAGAAAAAAGAGCTTTCAGATTTTTTACAAGTATGAGCTGTGTAGAACAAATTTTAGCTATTCTATGAAACTGAGAGATGAGTGGATTGTGATGTATAACTTTTGAAATATTGGATGACCAGTGAGTGTAGTGAATGATATCAAACTCAAAAGAGTTTCTTTTATCAAATAAATTCACCACACCTCTTCCCTCCTCGTCCACCTGAACCTCTAAATCGAGGTAACAAACATAAGTAGACGATCTGTTGTTTTTTTCTAGGGTAAGGTCGTCAGGATACAAGTCAGTGGCGCAACGCAAAAAGTCCGGAATATTAATGACAATGATGCATCAACATATCTTAGAGCAATCCCAGGTAAAGGATGATTGACAACTTATCTATCCTCAAAAAAATGTAGATAGAGATTAGCCAAACTGCTAGAAAAGCGACTGCCCATCGGGATACCACGAGTTTGGAGGTAAAGCCCATCGCCCACGGTAACGAAATTGTTATTAATACAGAAATCCAGTAGGAAATGCCAATACTGTTCTGTAGTTCTGGGCTCGAACTTCGTATATATGTTTACGGCTACCTGCCACAGACCCTTCAATGAAATTGAGGTGAAGAGGTTTTTAAAATCGTAAGTATTCACAGATGTGACAGTCACCGAGCCAAGTGTCTCCAAGACTGTTATTGCTCCCAATAATCCAAGTCGAACCCAACCTGCGAAGAGCCACAGACAAGTATCTCTGAAGCAACCCACCCGCTTTACTATTATAACAGTTTCGTCCACTAGTAATGAAACGGAAGGAAACAGGTTCCTTATGAAACTTTGGGATGGCATAAATAAAAGGAAAGTTTAAGTTGGACACATTAAGCCTTATCCTTTTATGCAGAGCGATTATTTTTTTACCAATGTTTTTATGGTTTTGAGAAACCGGAGTGTAAGTATCTGTGGTATTCATCTCCTGTATTAGGAGATCCTGATAGAACTGTTTACAAAAGAAGGCAAAGTTATTACCAGCCTTATCCACTGAAGAAATAGTGAATAAGTTTTGAAGTTCATGAATTTGTGAATTAATCAATGCAAAATTATGTGGCTGCCTGGTACAAACACCAGAGCTCTTTAACTTGTCGAGTTCATAATGAATGTCACATAATACAGAATCCAGCCATTCGTTAAAGGCTTCGAGGGGCAAACCAAACTCATTAAAAAGCTTTTGTGCGCATTGTAAAAAATTACTGCGTAGAATAGACACATTTCTTAGTTTTGAATAGAGGTGTCAACCTGTATTTAGTGCCCAGAGACATAAGTGTGCGTAGTTCTCGAGAAGGCACTATGTCCAGGTCACCAGTAATGATATGACAGTGGTAAGGGTTGACAAATTTACTGAAGCTGTCATCCTTATTGCCGCTTAAAGACTTTAAATCAGCAACGGTTTGCCTGTAGTTAAAAATACGGCGACCAAGCGGTTTTTCATAGCGGAAACAGGTCACCAGCTTCACCTCATTTCTGAGATGGAAAAGATCCAAACTTTTATGCAAAATTGACTTTAAGCCAATAAAATCAATGGCCTCGTAACAGTAATCAATAACGCGGTACTTCATGACATATACACTGACGGAAAAAAATCCCAACACCACGAAAAATAGTTGTAGAGGAATGAAATGGCGGCAATACATTTGTATAGGTAACATATTTAATCGATTAAGGTTTCAAGATCACAGCTTATTGTAAGCACGAGAAGAGCCATTTTAAATGTGAAATGCTGGTACATTAATAACCTGTGTAACCGCCAGAATGTTGAATGCAAGTACGCAAAGGTTCATGCATTGTGTCGTACAGGTGCTGGATGTCAGTTTGTGGGATGGAGTTCCATGCCTGTTGCACTTGGTCGGTCAATACAGGAATGGTTAATGCTGGTTGGGGGTGACGCTGGAGTTGTCGTCCAATGATGTCCCATACGTGCTCGATTGGTGAAAGATCTGGTGATCTAGCAAGGCACGACAACATGTCGACACTCTGTAGAGCATGTTGGGTTACAACAGCAGTATGCGGGCGAGCGTTATCCTGTTGGAAAACCCCTGGAATGCTGTTCATGAATGGCAGCACAACAGGTTGAATCACCAGACCGAAGTACAA
Source organism: Macrothele yani (assembly GCA_039090855.1). Taxonomy (NCBI): domain Eukaryota; kingdom Metazoa; phylum Arthropoda; class Arachnida; order Araneae; family Macrothelidae; genus Macrothele; species Macrothele yani. The sequence continues at coordinate 2,900,267 of CM077024.1, forward strand.
CTCTGCAGTCAGGGTGCGTGGGATAACCACGAGAGTGCTCCTGCTGTCATAGGATATTGCTCCCCAGACCATAAATCCAGGTGTAGGTCCAGTGTGTCTCGGCCGCAGACAGGTTGGTTGCAGGCGCTCACCTGGCCTCCTTCTAACCAACACACAGCCATCACTGGCACCCAGGCAGAACCGGCTTTCATCAGAAAACACAACAGATCTCCACTCTGTCCTCCAATGAGCTCTAGCTTGACACCACTGACGTCGCAAACGGCAGTGGTTTGGAGTAAGTGGAATACACGCTACAGGGCATCTGGCTCGGAGCAGTCCTGCAAGCAACCGATTTGTAACAGTTTGTTGTGTAACTGTGGTGGCAACTGCAGCTCGAATTGCTGCCGCAGACGCGATACGATGTGCCACGGCCATAAGCCGTACACGGCGGTCTTCCCTCTCAGTAGTGTCACGTGGCCAGCCGGAACCTGGTCTTCTTGAGGCAGTACCTTCCCTTGACCACCGCTGCCAACAATCATGCACAGTGGCTACATTCCTGCCAAGTCGTTCTGCAATATTGCGGAGAGAAAATCCACCTTCTCGTAGCCCTATTACACGACCTCGTTCAAACTCCGTGAGCTGTTGATAATGGCTTCATCATCTTCTTAAAGGTATTCTTGACTAACATCAACACCCTACGTCGAATCTCAACGATAACAAACGCTCACGAACGTTACAGTGTGTATTTACAGCAAACCTGCTTTGCATGTTCCGAGGGACGCTACTAGTGCCACATGTATGCGCCGAGCGTGAAATTTGCATAGACATCATCTTACAGATGTACTCTCACCGCCTACCAACTGTCGTTTATCTAACACAACCCCTTCTTGGTGTTGGGATTTTTTTTTCCGTCAGTGTATGTTGTGTATATATATATATATATATATATATATATATCATCATCATCATCATTGTCAACCATTATCAATCCACTGCTGGACGAAGGTCTCCCCAAGTTTCCTCCACAACGGTCTGTCTTGTGCCAGTCTCCTCCATGTCACCCCTGCATACTTTCGAATTTCATCCACCCATCTCCCATGTGGTCTTCTTCTGGGTCTTTTCCTGTCCCTTGGAATCCAATCTAAAATTTCGGCTGTCCATCGATGATCTGTCCTTCTGGCAGTATGTCCAGCCCATTGCCATTTCAGGGATTTAACTCTGATCATGATGTCTTCCACTCTTGTCATTTTTCGGATCCACGAGTTCCTCTTCTTATCTCTCCTGGTTACACCAAGCATGCACCTCTCCATGCTTCTTTGAGTTGTCTGCAGCCTTTGTATGTCTCTTTTAGTTAAGGTCCACGTCTCTGCACCATACGTAAGCACTGGAAGGATGCATTGATCAAACACTTTTCTTTTAAGACATAATGGCATATTGCTCTTGAAAATTATGCTGTTTCTTCCAAAAGCTCTCCAGGCAAGTTTTGTACGCCGATTAATTTCTTCATCAATGTGACCCTCACTTGATATCTGCTGTCCAAGATAAACGTACGTGTCTGTCTCCAGCTTTTCTCCATCAATCGATAAATCTTCATTTCTTGTAAAAGCATTGAACATCACTTTTGTCTTCTGAAAGTTCATTTTTAATCCCACTTCTTTACTCTTGTCAGCAAGTTCCTGGATCATATTCTGCAGCTCTGATGGGGTAGTTGCAAAAATGACTACGTCATCAGCAAAACGAAGGTGGGTTAGATAATCTCCATTAATCTTTATCCCCTTGTTTTCCCAGCTCAGCGACTGAAAAACACCCTCCAATGTGGCATTAAAGAGCTTCGGAGATATGGTGTCACCTTGTCTCACTCCCTTTCCAATTTTTACGTGTGTTGTATTTTCAAACAGCCTAATCTTTGCACTTGCATTTTCATAGATGTTATTAATAATATTAATGTATGCATCTTCCATACCGCAGGTTTTCAGAGCCATTGTAACTGCTGATGGTTTCACCGAATCAAAGGCTTTTTCATAATCGATAAAAGCCATGCACAATGGAAGTTCATATTCCCTCGCTCTTTCAATTAGTTCTCTCAGCACGTGGATATGATCTAATGTGCTGTAGCCACTCCTGAATCCAGCTTGTTCTCTCGGTTGAGCCATGTCCAGTGTTACCTTCAAGCGGTGTGAAAGAAATTTAGTGAAGATTTTATAAACTACTGATAGGAGGCTGATAGGTCTGTAGTTTCCGAGATCCTCAATGTCACCTTTCTTATGTAGCAGGATCATTGTAGCGGTGTTCCAATCCTCAGGAATCTTTCCTTCATTAAGGCATCGAGTGAAAATTTGGGCGAGTACTGTTTCGATTTCTCCACTTGCTTCTTGTATGATGTCTACAGTAATTCCATCTTCTCCTGGAGCTTTTCCTCGCTTCATGTTCTTGATTGCATGTGCAACTTCTGCTGGAAGTACTGGAGGAACTCTGGTACTGGTATCTTTCATGATGTCTGGAGTGCATATATCATCCCTTTCATATAATTTGGAGTAGAAATCTTTCACTCTTGTCAAAATTTCGCCTCTATTTCTTGTTACAGAACCATCTTCTTTTCTCAGTGCCATAATCTGTTTTCTTCCCTTACTGAGATGTCCCTTTGCTATCTTTAGGCTTTGGTTGTTTTCAATTGCTTTCCTCACTAGTTCACAGTTGAATTTCCTTACGTCTTCAGTGATACTTTTTCTTACTGTCTTGCATAGCTCTATATATTCCACTTTGGAAGTCACATCTTCTTTAGTTGTCCTCATCTCTCTTCTTTTTGCATCAACATTTTGGTTTTTCCTGATAATTTGTTCACATGCAACTTGTTGTTAGACCCAGCTAATTTTGTTGCTGTTTCCATAAGAGCTTTGGTTACTTTTCTGTTAACTTCAGAGATGTCCACTTCTTCCGATGTTAGGCCTTCTAAAGCAGAGAACCTGTTCTTCAGTTCTAACTTGAAGGTATTATGGTGCTTTTTAAGGTTGGTTATGTCAATAGATTTTGTTTGTCCTATGAGCTTGCCACGTTCAAGTTTAGTGTTGAGGTGCATCTTACATCTCACCAATCTATGGTCACTACCTGTGTTGAACTTGTTTAGCACACTGCAGTCTTCTATGACGAATTTTTTGTTACACATAATAAAATCAATTTCACTTGTCGTCCCATTTGGATGTCTCCATGTCCATTTCCTGTGTGGCTTTTTCTTGAAGAAGGAGTTCAAGATGAAAAACCCTTCTGCCTCTGCAAACTCAACGAGAGTATTTCCACGCTGGTTTCTGTTGCCATGACCGAATTTACCTACTGAAGTTTCATTCTGTTGCCGTTGCCCTATTTTTGCATTGAAATCTCCCATAATTATCTTCAAATGCTGCTTACCTTTATTATTTAGATGACAAATTTCCTCATAAAATTCTTCAATTTCTTCTTCAGGATGACTTGTGGTGGGTGCATAAGTTTGAATAATCTGAGCCTGGTATCTTTTCGAGAGTTGGATAACAAGTCGTGCAGCTCTGTCAGAGGAACTTTCAACTTCTACAACTTTGTCCTTCAGTTTCTTGTTTATTATAAATCCAACACCACTAGTTCTGCCAGTATCTGTCCCACGATAATAGAAGAGATGTCCACTTTTCAGTTCAATGAGATCTTCTCCTTTTCTCCTTACCTCACTTAGCCCCACGATGTCCCACTTGATCCTTTGTAGTTCCTCTTCCAATTCAAGAAGCCTTGAATCAGAAGATAGGGAGCGTCCATTGTAAGTAGCCAAGGTCAGCATCAGATGGCAGCCTAGTCCGGTCCTCCAGGGATTCTTAGCACCCTCTGCCTTCATGTCGCACTGGCCGCTGCCTTGGCCAGGTACATTCCAGCTGCCGGAGACTGAGGGCCAAGATTTAAGTTGTGGAATCATTTTGGAGGGGTTTGGCCATAACTCACCACGCTGGCCAAGCGGGTTGGTGAGTGTGGGATAGCATTTCCTCTGATCCCGATGGTATAGTTATACCGCTATGGGCGGTCGTCAGAGCCCCTTTAGTGGGAACAGGATGCACCACGAGAAGGCGGGGTTGACATTTGTCAAGGAGAGGCTGTGATGTTACGCATCACCTGACCTTACATCCCATATATATATATATATATATATTCAGTGTGTATTTTGTGGAAAAATAGAAAATAAAGAAAAACTTCCCTGAAGCATTTCTTCTTCTAAAGCACCCTAGAGTAGCAAAACTTCTGTTAAATAAAAATTAACATTTTGCAAAATAAACTATTCAATTTGTTATCTCTCTGAAGCAACAAGTAAGTTGATTGGAGCATTTATATAAACTACACGTGCACTAGCAGTCAAGTGTGTTGCCACCTCATGTTTCACAACATCAGCCTAATTATAATCATGTGAACAGTATTCTCTCCAAGTAATGCACCACAGAACAGACATCCCTAATCACATCACTCATAGGGTTCATAGAATGATACATATTAGCATGCAAAGGTACTGTCATCAAGTAGCACTACACACAGTAAAAATAAAAAATCATCTACTATGTTATCATCTACAGTGATCTGTTGATGTTTTTCCAATCTCTAAATTAATGGGACAATAGTTTTGGATCAGAAAACTCATCACCAGATCCACGCTCTCTCAATGAGAGTGAGATTTTTTTTTTTTTTTCCATGAGATGATCCCAAAATCCCCTTTTGGCAAGGAGGGAGTTAGATAAAAAAAAAAAATTAAGGGACAACAAAAATCAAGTAAATCCTTTTATTCTTTTCTTTCCTTACTGACTTTATTTGTGGAATGTTGATCTGTGTGTGTGTAGTTAAATTATGTGAAAAGGTCAAGGTAAGTTATTCTTGTGATATGTCTGTTGTTAGTTAAGAAATGTGCAACTAGTTGGGAATGTGATTTAATGAAGTTTGACATCATGCTATGTTGTTGTTGTTTTTTTTTTCTTCCTTCATGCAATGTTTTTTTTTTTTTTTCCTTCCATCCATTGCAATTTATAGTGTACTGTCCATTATATCTCAGTGTTTGAAATAAGGGAAGAGATATTAGTGGTTTATTTTAATTCAGTATATGATGTAGTGTATATGAATTAATTTGCCTTAGTTCTTAAGTGTATCTCGCAGTTTCTACATGTATAGTATAAGATGTATTAGTTTAAGATTAACGGCGACACTGCGTTGATCGTTGGGACACGTAGTGATGGAAAAAATCTTAACATTGTGGTTCAGTATTTACCGCCGTTATCGCTGTTTCTTTTATTATATTATCGTGTAAGCTTAATAATGAAAAGAGAATTTCTAAACATGTAGTGTATGAAGTATTTTATTGTATTGTATTTGTACCTAATGAGAAAAAATGCCTGTTTATGCCTTATGTCAGTAGCATGTATTAAAATCTTTCGTGTGTATCGATTGTAATTTAGTAACTTTTGTGTTTAAAATCTTGCTTAGTATTAATATTTGGCCAGTTTTAGTGTGAATCTTACTTAGTATTAACTAGTGATAGTATAATTCAGTGACTGTAAAAAAAAAAAAAAAAAAAAGTGGGTTGGCGATCATTCTGTAATGAGGTAACTTTCGCTAATTAATTACGCATACGCTATCATTGAGGAGGAAGAATATTTAATAATAATTTAGTAAAAATAAAATTGTGGCTTAATGCATCAGGGCAAAATGACAAATTGTTATGTTATGCTATTTTTTTTAAATTCAGATTGTGGCACCTGTATCTACAGAGAATTCGATTTTTATGCGTTACGAAGTTGATCGTAACAACGTTCGTTAATGCTAATTTGCTTAATGAATTTTTGTAAAGGTGGTATCCAGGAATCTTTGTTCAGAAAGAATGAAAATGGCCACAGTTTCTGGTGTCTCTTTTCTAAAAGCAATAAATTTTTAGAACGGCATCTGTGAGGATGTTTTCCCAAGCTTTTCCAGTGCAGAAAGTCCAATTTATGTCTTTGTTTATCGGGAAGTACGCACATTCACGGCAAGGAAACCCTTTGGGATTTAGGTGTAATTCCTCGGATTCATAGCGGCAGCCATTTTTTGGAGTAAAGGGGTCACCGATCTCTTCGGCAGGCAGCCGTTCTGCAAAGCATCAATCGTTAAAAGTTTGTTTCCCAATGTTCGCTTCAGCCAATCGAAATGGCATTTTCATGCACATGCGCAATCGTGGCGGCTTGAGGGACGCGAACCGCCTGAAGAGAGGCAGTTTGGAAAAGAAACTTTATCTGAAAGGTAGCAGAGGAGGCCATCTTGTTGCAGGCAATCATGCCCACTTCCTAGATTGTACACAGGAGGCTGAAAAAGGAAAAAAAACGTAAAGAATCGAGCGTTGAGGCGGAAAAATGCCGAGGGGAGAACGGCAAAGGAAATGAGGTAGGATCTTTCTCATTTTTTTTTTTGTTTGCTGTTTGAACAGTGCTGAGGAAACCAACCCAGCAGTACTGAATCACCAAAAGATGCGAGAGGTTATGACCGCATACTCCCAACTCCGCCAACTTGGAATTTGAGATATTGCCGCCTTACCAGCTCAGCCACAGAAATGTCGCAGAAAAATCCTCCCCTGCCTCTGTTTGGTTTCTAAAATTCAGGGACAGGACTAAGGTTCCTCTTCAGTGTCCTGGCCACAGGGCTCTGCAACAAAAGGAAGAGGCCACACAATGGCTCCACAAAGTAACATCTGCACTATAACCTCCTAGACTCCAACCACCAGACTCCTCCTGAGGAAAAGAAATCTCAAAGCAATCATAAACTTTGATTCGGAGATCCACCTAATAAGAAGATTGATGTCTAAAACATGTTCCTAGGAAATTGTGATTTGTCATTAAAAAAAAAAAAGTTTCCTTTTTATGAGATAAATAATTTTTTTAATGGGGGAAGTAAAGGAAATGCAAAAAATTTTTTGAGTGTGTGTGTGTGTGTGTGAGGGCTGGCCAAACCCTAAAAACAGTACTGAAAATGTCATTGTGTATTCTTGTATAAGTGTCTAGTTGCTGCCAGTTATAGCCTTAAGAAAAAGAAATGGATTGAAGTGTATTAATTTTGGTTTTTGATAGAACAGGGTTTTTCATTAGCTTATCTGAGAGTAATGTGACATCAGAGTAGGATATTGTAATGACGTGCCTTCCTTAGGATAAAATGTTGTGGGGAATTTGATTTTGGCTCAGGTAGGGGAGCATACTTCTTCCAATAGCCTATTCTATTCTTTTTTTTTTTTTTTTTTTTTTTGTTGATGTTGTTTCGTTAGTAGGGGTATCAACTTGACTTGTGCGCAGATTTTTTCATAGCTAATGTGGGAGTCTTGGCAGTAACCTATTGTTTTGTTCTGTTTTGTGTTGCTGTAATGTGAGAAAAGGAGCTTTTTTCAGGTAACTAAACAAAAACAGTGTATTGTAAAAAAAATAAAATGTCACTCTTAACCTTGTAAATTAAATTGTAGAGAGTGTCTAGCTCAAAGTTATACAAGTAACAAATCTGCACATCGAATGTTAAGCTTTTAGCACTCCTTGAGTAAATCGTCAGATCCTTTGATGATTTTGTAAAACAGGCCAGTAACTAAATTGAGCCACCTATCTCCCTCATCCTCTAAACCATGCAGGTGAAAACTACTTGGTTTGCAGACCAAGATTTCTGAGAGGGATTATTTAGGACTGTTAAACATACTCTGGACTCTAAACATCATAGCTTTTAATTTTTTTTTTAATTTTGGCCTAGCTATCTAAAGAAAATTCAGCCACTAAAAGGCTCCATTGTAAATTGAATTGTTTTCCAAAATGTGCCTGGGAGCACACAATGAACCTCTAGTTAACCTGGAATATACGTTTGAGCAAGCCATTTTGTGTCCCATGTGAATTTCTCTTGGTGGTGGTGGTGGAATCACCTTCCAATTACTGGGAGTTCTTAGGATCGTGCCTTAGGTGTTAATACATTAATTCAATTCTTTTTTGGTTTTCCTGTTGGTAGACAATAGTGAGTTACTTTTATGATTTTGAGAAGTTGTTTTCTTTTGGTGCACTTTGTAACTGTCCTACCACCTTAAGATAGATCACCGGCCCTTTTTTTTTTTTTTTTTTAAATAAACTTGTCGAACTGTTTGTTTTCAAGAAGAAGTAAGCTCAAGTCCATTATAATTAATAATCCAGTTCATCATCATAATAGTAATTTTGTGAAAACCTCCAACTCCAATTTTTTTCCCCATATCAACAGTGTTTAATATTTAAAGCATAACAACAAACACAGAGTGGGCTTCACTAATTACCTCATAGCCTTTTCTCAGCACTTCCATTAAGGAGACAGTCACCAATCAACAACACATCACTACAGTCACTAATAACATACAAGTTCTGTTACTCTTCACAGTAAAAAAAAAAAAAAAAAAAAATATTTTATCATTGATCTAAGAAGGACCATGATAGAAGCAAGTAGAAAAGTATATACAGTAGTGGCCAAAACTTTGGAAACCTTTTGGAAAAAGTGTATTTTTGAGGTTTGATGGCTCATAAAACCACTTTTTTTTTAGTAATATCATAAAATTATGTAGCACCAGAAAGATAATTTCATTAAGAATGTAATGCAACAAAGTTTGTTCAATTACCTGTATTTTATGAAAAGTTATAGTCAAATAACCAGAAAAAGGAAGCACAACTTGCTTAGGTTAATATGAAGTAGCTTTCCTTCATTTGAATGTAGCCAGTGAGCATGAGTGTTTAGAGAGTCAATCAGGTGTCATCTTGTTTTGGCAATGAACCAATAGGTCGCAGTAGGATTCAGTTATTGATGTCATGTATTGGAGCTGAGAGGAGGACATTTGTCCGTGTGTTATGTGATTGCTATCAAGTTGGTTGGGGTTTTTTTTGTGTGTTCTTTCATTTAGTGAGCTTGTAAAGCATAATAAAATTAAAAAAATGGCACAAAGAGTTGACTGGTCACCCAGAGAGCGATGTAAAATAGTACTATTAAGTAAACGAGGCTTCAGTTATGAAGAAATTGGAAGAAAAATTGGTGGAAACTTAACCAAAGGTGGCATTTCTAAATTTTGAAGAGGTATAAGGAGACTCAGTCACTACAAAACCAGACCGGTAAAAGCAGAAAAAGGTGCACAACAGCAAGTGATGATAAAAGAATTAAGAGACTGTGCCTTGGTGACAGAAGAAAATCATCTGGGTGTATACAAGATGAAATGGCGCAATGCAATGTGAAGTTGAGTGCAAGGACTGTTCTGCGCAGACTGCAGGAATTTGGTCTAAAAGTTAGAATTCCACAAAAAATCTCTCAAACAAAGGTTGAAAAGATTAAACTGGGCTAAAACCCATTTTAACTGGACAGTGGAACAATAGGACAGTGTTCTTTGGAGTGATGAGACCAAAATCTCTCTGTTTAGTAGTGATAGTATAAAATCCGTAAGGAGAAGAATCGGAGAAGATTTGCATCCTGATTGCATCACATGTACCGTGAAACACCCAGTTAGTGTTATGATCTGGGGCTGTATGACATCAAAAGGTGTGGGTAGAACTTGTGTGATTAATGGCCAAAAATACATTAATGAAATACTTGAGCCCAAACTGAAGTCTTCCACACGTGATCTTTTCCAAGATAATGAAACATTTATATTTCAACATGATTCAGCTCCATGTCATGTTGCTGCTGTGTGCAAAAAGTGGTTTCAAGATAGTCACATTCCACTGCTGGAATGGCCTGGGAATAGCCCAGACCTTAACCCCATCAAAAATCTATGGAGCCAACTAAAGAAACTTGTTAGTCAGAAGCAACCCAGCAATAAAACCGAATTAATAGAAGCAATAATTCAATCTTTGTTTCACATTATAACAGCTGCAGAACTAAAAAACTTGGTTCACTCTATGGGAAGGTGTTGTAAGGCCGTAATTAATGCTAAAGGTTATCCAACTAAGTATTTAACTGACACGGTGAGAATTTTTGAATAACTCATTTTTTCTATGTGTTTCACTTTTCTTCTTTATAACTGTTGTTCTAATACAAAATCCTTCATAAAAGTTACTGCATTACATTCTTGATGAAATTATCTTTCCATTGATATATAATTTTATAGTATTATTTCTAAACAAAAGTGGTGTTATGAGCCATCAAACCTCAAAATGCACTATATCTAAAAAGTTTTCACAATTTTGGCCACTACTGTATATTGAAACTCAGAAAACAAATTATTTTCAAGGGCTTCATTAACTCATTAACATAGCTGCTGCATCCCGAAATTTGTAACCATTAATATACATACATACATACATACATACATACATACATACATACATACATACATACATACATACATACATACATACATACATACATACATACATACATACATACATACATACATACATACATACATACATACATACATAAATATGTACGTACATACACACACATATATCACTAAGCTGTTCTCTGAGATTAATAGGTTAGCTCCACAAAGAAAGGCAGTTTGCCAGATAAATAAGCTTAACTGATTATTTACTTTCTGTTTCCATATCAAACATCTCCATTTACAGCGATCTTGGCACACAGCTCGAACTTCACTGACATCCATCACACAACGTACACAAGACCTTCTGTACATCATACGCATAATTTTTCTCATGCAGACATTCCTGAATCTGCTCCTCCCATGATTTCTTTGGCCTTTTTCTTTTTCCTTCCTGCTACTTGAGCTGAAAATTTTTCCTCGGTAAGCATCTCATTACTCATTCTTTCAGCATGGCCAAACCACCTAAGAATGTTAGTCTCCACCTTACTGACAACATTTTGTCTCACATTACACAACTGCAACACATCTTCATTCCTCACATGATCAGAGAGTGTCATGGGAGATCACTTTGCAAAAACGTGTTTACATATACATAGAGAGAATTCTGCAAAAACATGTTTCAATAAATTTTCATCACATCCACAAAATTTAGTCTAATAATGTTTTTCAACATAGTTCTTAAAGTTTCCCATCATGAAAAGCATATTAGGCAAATTATTGCTGAATATGTCCCAATGTATGTTTCATTGTGATTCATTGTATGCTTTCTTTTACATTGGTTATTGCACAGACATAAAATAAGCACAAAACTGCAGGGAGAGAGGTCCAAATATAATTTCATTTCATCCAAAATCATCCTCTTTAAGCCTTTTATAATATTTGGTAATCTTTTTCCTCTTTAAAATGCACAAAATCACTTCGCTTCTCCATAAACCGTGATCTGCTGCTCCTGACAAATCATGATTTATATTAACAAAAAAAAAATTATTGAATGTATTTTCCACAGCATGAAGCAAAAAGGGAAGGTGGAACCAGGAGAATACTTGTTGCTAGTGACAAAGGCAGCTCACATTGAAAATACAAAATTAGCACAACAGCCATATCAGAATAAAGCTAACAGGTAGCAAACTAGAAATAACATAACTTTGTTATGCCAACCAACCACCCACCCATAAGTGTGCTTAACCCAAATATTATGCTGATTTCATTAATGGCATTAAGCTCCTTCAAAAACCACCCCACCAGCAATTTATAAATTCAAAGTAACCTTGGAAACACGAAACAATGATTAATTACTTCTAAACTTTCAAAAATGGAAGAAAGCCATATTATAACATGCCAGGTATAAAGGAAACTATCATCCGCACTCTCAATAATCATGGAAAACTCTTACCATCCTAAAGGAGAATAGAGAATTTCAAATTTTTGAAAGCTTAACATAATTTTTTGAACAATCAGAAAAAAACGCTTTGAACTAACAGTAGTGGCACTGCACAATATTTTCATGTCCTAACTAGTGGGAAGAGTGAGTCAGAACTCGGATATCTCCTTCTCTATTTCCACAGTAATATGACTGGTAAAAGTACTAATCTTTGCCAGCACTAAAGCTATTTTTCAGCTGTATGTACAAGAACAGCTAACTTTCTTGTATGAAAATATTTGTTCAAGCCCCATATTCTATTTGCAAATCACAAAAACTGAATAAAAGGTTCTAAAAAAAGACAATGTGTAAGACCAATTAAAAAGAAAGTGCATAATCTGTGATCTCAGCAACCAGGTAGAAAAAGAAAACAACTATGCTGGCCACCCAGCCCCAAAGACTGGGGAAAACACACAGCATGCGAGCACACATGCACATGGGAGCACGTTCACACGCGTCATAATCCCCACCCACTATGTAAAAAGTAAAAACAAGAAAATGCTGAATTACTGAATGGCATGGTATGTCAATTTTGCTCACAAACTAAATAGAATATTATATAATTCTGAGAAACATATCATAGAAAATATGTCCATGTGGAATAGAACAATTTTTCGTATCTCCAATGTATACTACTGGCCACCTTCAATGTTTTCAAGAATTGTCAGTAATTTGTTAAAATTTCATTGACATATAAAGTTAATATTCTTACTAACTTACTTGATATGGTTTTCCAGTACTGTAATTAGATGACTAACAGAGTTCACATGTGACTGATCAAAACTGCAAAAAAGAAAAATACTGATTTAAAGATAATGTGACAGTCATACTTAGTTTGTTTCTTTCTTTGTTTTTGTATCATGCCCAAGAAAAGAGTTTAAAAAATAAATCTCATGCAGCAAAATGTTAAAAGTAACATGTGGATAATTGTTTGGTGTGGCCATTCATTTTAACCAAAGAAAACCATACAAAAAGAAGTAATAAAATATCATCAATTACTGTACTTTTAACAACGTTATGTATAATACCGAAATCATTTTCATCACACATTTTCATTATCAATAAACTAAAAGAAAAATAAACAAATTAAAATTGTAAACTAACAAATTTGGATAAATCACAGAACAGTGTAAATTGAATAAGTCTTGCAAAAATCTACAAAATTAGAGAAGTTTACATTAAATCTTGTGGTATGCACACATTAAAAAGAATCTACAAAAAGTCTCAGATAATCCCACGTGAATCTTTTAAAACAATGTAACTCCAGCCCAAAACAAAAGACATAGCTCTACTTTCATCATGGTGTTTTTCACATTCCAACAAGTATATTTGAGTAGCCAATAAAATTTAACTATTACAATCCAGCAGAGTAAAAATTTCATACCTGATATTTATGATTTAAAAAAGAAGGAACAATTGTAGGACCTGGATAACTTCCTTTGTAAAAATCCCATGTAAAAATAGTGTATATAAAACAACACATCACCACAAATAATATAAATTTTACCACTTCATAATTACACATATAAATTATAAGTTTTGAAAATGAACACACTTCAAAGTAATTCTGCATTCTGAAAATAAATTAAGAATAAGAACTTGTTATTCCATTTATAGTCAGTGGTATATGGCATTGCAGTCATGAAAACAATGCTAAAAAGAAGCAAACAGCAGAATTCACATATTTTCATCACAAAAAACTCATTTGCAAAATGTAAATGTGTTCTAGATTACCTGTTATTGGGTTTGACTTCCTCTAAGATGTTCACATGAAAGAATGAGAGTGACTAAATCGGTAATAAAGAAAAAAATCTCGCAAATGATGTTGACAAAAAAAGTTCAGTTTTACAGCATAGGTGTAACTAAGAGAGACTGCTATAGCCATAAATATGAGCATCAGTATATTTTTCAGTTCCTCTGATTCATACATTTTCTACTATGCAGCAGAAGTGGAAGTTTGCATTTGGCACATTATTGAACTATATACAAGAAATGGTAATTCCTCAGATTTTAGTTGTTGCAATGTGTTAGTTTTATCAAAAGACATGCTGTTTATGAAAGAAATACAGGATTACACCATATAATACAAATTTTGAATCTTCAAAAGACATGCTGTTTACTCCCCATAATTTAGTGGTATCCGTTTGTATTATAAATAAATACAACTTAAATATAATAAATGAAGTTTAAACCTTCTTGGCAAACAATGGTTTTATGAAGGTAACTAAACTGCAAATTTTGAATATAAATAGGGGTACAAAAAGTAAATATGAAGTACCAATATACTTTTCCTGTAAATATGTTTAATTTTTTTTTTTTTTTTTTTTTTTTTTTTTGTGCAGATAGGTAACAGAGTAGTGGCCCAGGATTTAACCACTGATGAATACAAATGGATACCATAGTGTGAGTGAGTTACTAAACCATGAATTTCCCCAAAAGTAGATAAGTTAATAACAGCCAATTGAACACACATTGTGGTCAGCAGACCTTACACACATGGATTTTTCTTTGTGCAGACAATTGGGACAAGGTGTATGCCTGGAAACCTCATACAATTTTTGCCATGAATTGCGCCATCATTATTGCATTTCAGAAAATGGAGGCAAATAAAGATCTTTGCAACAAACTTTGTATCAGCTTGGCAGACAGACACCAGGAATGTGTGAACATTGATGGCAACTAATTTGAACACCTATGGAATTAACAATTCTAGGTGTATGAGTGAATGTAATTCCCATGTTGTTTTGCATCCTGAATGTAATAATAATAATAATAATAATAATAATAATTTAAATATACAACCTACTGTACACCTAAGTTTGAATTGCTCCATACAACACAATTCTGCCTACCACTGACTGAAGAAAAAATATTTGACAAAACCTCAAGTAACTCTGTGAAAATTATGAAGAAATAATTTCCCATTTCCATGGGAGGCACAGCATTCCTCTGCTATACGCAGGGGTAAATCAAAAAGTAAGGACAATTTGTGAATTAAACTGATATTGACAGCAGTCAAACAAGGTGGCACCTGCACCACGCAACACTACATGTCAGTCTGGCTCTTGTAGTAAGTGTGTAAACAGGAAAGCTTCTCTTGCTGATTGCACCACTGTTGAACAGCATGGCATAATGTTTCTTTGGGCAAAAGGGTTCAAAAGTCCAATGAATTTTACAGGAGAATGGTAGCACTGTATAGTAATAAGTGCACAGGCCAGGGAAACTTTTACGATAAGTAAGAAGATTCAAAACCAGCGGTAAAAAACATGAATGACTCATGAAGCTCAGTCAGGATGCCTTCAATGTCATGCACTCAAGCCTATGCCAATCATGTGAATTCTCTAATTCAGGAAAACCAAGGGTCTTCTATAACTCTCTAATCTAAGAAAATCTGTGTCTTCTGTGGCTGATATGTTAGACATAAGTTATTTTTCTGCCTGCACAATGGTGTGACTTAGGATACTGGAAAGTGTGTGCCAGGTGGGTCCTGAAGAAGCTGACTGATCAACATAAACAGCAGTTACTAATCTAAAGCAAATATTATGGGAATTTTACTAGGAAATTTTTTCATTTGCTATTAATGAAAAAATTTCCTAGTAAAATTCCCATAATATTTGCTTTAGATTAGTAATTGAATTAAGAAACTAGGAAGCCATTTCTCAACATGAGCTTTATTCAAAGAATAAACAGCAGTGTTTGCAACATTATGAAGAAAATCCAGCATTACTGGAAAAGGTCACTAGTGACAAGACCTGGATGCATCATTTTGACCCTGAAAGCAAGAGACAAAGTATGGAATGGAAATACTTTTCATCCCTAGAAAAACAAAAGAATAATAATACATAATATCTAAGGTATTATTACCTGATATTGGCAAAGTATTTTGCACGTTGTTGCTCCGTGAGGCATGTGCTCCCCAACCCGAGAGAGGTCTATTGTTATGGGTTTTATCGGTTAGTTAAAAAATTTTATTACATGAAACAATTAGGTTATATTATTATCAGTTCACATTCATTCGTTCGCACAATCAAACGTTTTAAATTTACTATTAATTAGAAATTGTATTAGAAGAAGTTATACTCATCGGGTAGGAGACGTCTCTCAAGAGGCTCTTCGTCCTGTTGTTACGGCGAGCGCTTTCGACACAGCCGGTGTGTCATCATCGGGCCTTCTACATCTACATGAGGGTTTCTCACGTGTGTGTAGCAGCTGGAGTTGCATGTCAGGAAACGAAGGGAAAGGTTTCTTTGGGCAAAAGGGTTCAAAAACTTTCCCTTCGTTTTCCGACATGCAACTCCAGCGGCTACACACACACGAGGAAACCCTCATGTAGATGTAGAAGGCCCAACGATGGCACACTGGCTGTGTCGAAAGCGCTCGCCGTAACAATGGGACAAAGAGCCTCTTGAGAGACGTCTCCCGACCCGATGAGTATAACTTCTTCTAATACAATTTTTAATTAATAGTAAATTTAAAACGTTTGATTGTGCGAACGAATGAATGTGAACTGATAATAATATAACCTAATTGTTTCATGTAATAAAAATTTTTAACTAACCCGTAAAACCCATAACAATAGACCTCTCTCGGGCTGGGATCACGTGCCTCATGGAGCAACAACATGCAAAATACTTTGCCAATATCAGGTAATAATACCTTAGATATTATGTACTAATAGTCTAAAGCACGTTTATAACATAAGACAACCCTTAAGGTTTGTCTCATGAATTACATATTTCGTAAAACAAAAGAAGTTCAAAAATGTCCCCTCTGTCAAAAAAAAAAAAATCTTGCTAACATTAATAATTGAAGTCATGGCCATTCCTAGATAATCATGTGATAGATAAAACACACAGATTATGGGATTTACTTAGGAATAAATAAATAACATCCATTTATTTCTAAGTAAATCCCATAATCTGTGTGTTTAATCTATCATATTGCTAACATTGTTTTGAAAAATGAATGAGCCTATTTTGGAATATTGTCAGGAACACAGACAAACTGTTAATAGTGCAATATATTCAGCAATACTTAAATACAAACTGAAACCTGCAATTCTCCACAAAAGAAGAGATTTGTTGTCTAAAACTGTTCCTTTGCACCACAACAGTTGCTCCTATACACAGTGGTTGAAACCATGGCTTCAAATTTGTTACTCTCCAACATCCACCTCACAGCCCAGAACTCACACCAAGTGAGTTTCATCTCTTTGGTCTGCTTAAACAAGTATCATGTGTACAGATTAAGATAACACAACGTAGTTGTCACAAATGTTTATTTTTTCAGGACGAATGGCACGTTTACGTGCCATTCGTCCTGGTGAAGCTAGGTCAATACCCAGCGAAACCATGGTCGGCTTGAAAAAATAAACATTTGTGACAACTACGTTGTGTTATCTTAATCTATATACAATCGTCACAAGACTGTAGTCTTTGAGATAAAGAAATATCATGTGGTCGGCAGTTTGGTATTGATGAAGAAGTACACATATGGCTTCAGGGACAGGCAAAAACTTTCTTCAATGTGATCAAGAAGCTTGTGCATTACAAAGAAATGTATGCAACTTCGAAGAGAACAAACACATTGCAAAATATGCTACATTACAAAATATGGTCTTTACTTTTTGCTTTACCTCCATAGAGAGCACAAAAAAATAAAAAAAACACACAATTTGAGATAAAATGTCCTAAAAGCCATTAAAACATGCAAAATTCCACTTATTAAAAACTATTAGAAACCTATTTGCACACATTCACTTATCTTAAAAGAAGGAAATTTTATGGACTGTTCCCTGTTACAGTGTTTTGCTCACCAGCATCTTTGATCATTTTTTCATCTATTACAGTTTGCAACAGCTCATGATGGTGACATCTAAGTTATTGAACAAACAGCACTTTATCTGATGGATTAAATTACAACATTTTGCTAGACATTTGATTCCCAGCCAGTAGCATCATGAAATGTAACAATATTTTGGTGATGAATGTTACAACACGATATCCAATTTTTTGGGGCCCTATTCTTAAACCCATAATGCACCCTCTTACAGAATAGGAATTAACAATTGGTCATCCTATTGCCACTGTCACAACATACTGTTTTCAGTGACTCAGACTACAGCAGCAAAATCACTCTTTACTTTGGCTTCACACATTACCATAATCTTAAAATTAAAATTTTGAGCAGTTAAACATTTTAAGATAGAAAAACGAAAACTGATTATAGTGCTTTGCACTACAAGCTTGCCTTTCTTGTCTAGTTCTCAACAGGAGAAAGACAATGTACATAAGAATGTCAAATGTCAACCGAAAACTTATCATAGCAACTGGGTTTCCAAAAGTTGGAAATGCATTTTCATTCAAAATTAATAAATAAAATAATCTAAAATTGCTTTCTAAAATGAAATATGAAGTTCTAAATACAATAGTTTCCAAAATGAATATATACATACACAGAAACTCACCTATGTGCACTGGTTTGAATGCACTCCAAAATTACACGAGAATCTTTCAACTGATCTGACCTTTAAAGAAACAGAAAAGTTACTGACAACATTTGTGCATTAAAAATAATGAGAAAAGTAAATGATTTTAAGTTCACTTTCCTTCAAAAGGTGTTCTTTCTTTCTCTCTCTTTTTATCTGGGAGTCACATTTGATCACTTCATGTTTTACAAAAACTATTAGTAAATAAAAATTTCTCTCCTACACATTTTAGTAGAAATGTTTGTAATTATTTGATTTTATATCTTATTACACTTATATCTGTACCATAAGAACAACATCCCTGGCCACCCAACACCAAGTCATTAAGAAACTACACTTTTCAGTTAATATTTTTTAATTCCAAATGGGCATTATTTACTAATAAAGAAGTATTTTTGCAATATGATAAATATTATTAATCTGGAAATTTTAATATAGTACTCTATATGTTTGTGTGAGTATACAGACATGCAAACTTTTGGGAAAAAGAAGACGACCATTACACATCAGAAAAAATAAGCCACAAGAACAAAATGAAACCATTTGATCAATGTATTTAACTATATAATGAAAACCAAATCAAAGGCAAAAGGGAAATAGTAGCCAAGTTACTACACTTGTAAATACTGAACACACTGCAATGTCATACTCAATGCAGAGGAGCAGTAAAACATAAAATGCCTTTTTTTTTTTTTTTTAGTTAGGGAGTTTATAATGACCATTGTGGGCAACTCAATGGCTATAAGCAATTGCCTGTCCCTAATTTAAGGTTACTGGTTCCAAGAAAGGGAGAGAACCAGTGCTGTAACACAAACACAACATACATGCCTCACCAAAATTTGAACCCAGACCCATCTTGGACAAATGGTCAGAAGCCATCGCTTAGACCACTGCCCCACCAGGGCGGCTACAGAATGTTGATTTCCATTGCTTATCAAAAAGTTCACAGTAATAAGTTTCCCATAGTCAACCACACATGTTGCAGATCACAGGTGCACTTTCCAAAAATTTCTAAACATAAATAGTACCAAAACTTTTCTGACACAATTTGCCTTAATTTTTCCGTAAGCTTAATCAATTTTCCCTAATCTTTTTTCTTGAAAAAAAAAAAAAGTACTTTTCAGCATTTATTTCAATAAAACAAGTTTGGTATGAACTGAATTTTTATGAGTTTACTAATGTTTTTGGATTTTGATTAAACTGCCAACATTTTACTTTCTGCCATAAAAGGAGATAAATCCAGAAAATTAATTTCCTTTTCTTTTGCACACTTTTAAATTAATTTTAAAGCATCATCTGAAATAATAAAGGCATTTTTTAGAAGACTAATTATGACTATGAGTAACAATCAAATGTCAGCCTTACACCATGTAAATAGGCTTAAATAAGTAAGTATAGTTCGTTTATTTTTTCCATTTGAGAGTCCTCGTGAAGTCATTCATAAGCAGAGAAGAAAATAGTGATTCCAGCACTGGGCCAGAGTTTTTCTCTAAGGATTTTTCTCAAGTTGAAGAGAAAAAAATATTTTTCACAGAAAAAGATGTAATTCATAGATGCCAGTAATTTGTTTTCTCAAATCCATGTAGCATTCATTTATTTGCTAAGTCCTCTGTTAAAAATTCTAGTAAAAGATTTGAATTAATACTAGCATGCACAGCTACTGCATCTACACTTTCTATGATTGAGAATTTTACTTCTAAGAATTGTTCTGATTTTCCATAGTTTAGAATTTTTGATGAGTGAAGGAGGTTCTACGAAAAAAAAAAAACTTTTAAGAAATGATGAAGAAGATAGCAATCTAAGTTTGAGAGAGATGAGGTTTTTGAGTTATATACATATAAAATATTGAGTATCATAATCATCATTGTCAACCAGTCTCAATCCATTGCTGGATTAAGGTCTCCTCCCAAAGTCTCTTCCCCAATTCTCTGCCTTGAGGTATTCTCTTCCACATCACTCCAGAATGCTTTAAAATTTCATCTACCATCTTCCACATGGACTTCTGGGTCTTTTCTTGTTCCTTGGCATCCAGTCTAACAGTTCATTTTATTTTTATTTATTTTTTTGATTGGTGGTTTAATGAACACCGTGAGCAATTCAGTGGGCTATAAGCAGTCACCTGTCCTAATTTAGGGTCACTGGTTTTAGGGAAGGGAGAGAGCCAGTGCCATAAGACAAATACAACACCCATGCCTCAGTGGGATTCGAGCACGGATCCCACTGAGGCATGGGTGTTATATTTATCAAAATATGTGCTTCTTGAAGATGGACCACGAATGGTCAGTAGCCGCGGCTTTGACCACTGTGCCACCAGGGCGGCTCTAATATTTTAGTTGTCCAACAGCGGTCAGTTCTTTTAACAATATGTCCAGCCCATTGCCACTTGCACAACTTTACTTTATTCATGTCATAAACTTTTGTTGTTTTTCTGATCCATTAGTTCCTTTTACCATCTTTCTTGGTTACACCACTCATGCATTGCTCCATGCTTTTTTAAGTTGTCTGCAGCCCCTGCCTGTTTTTTTTTTTGTTTTTTTTATTTAAGGTCCATGTCTCATATTCATAAGTAAGAATTAGAAAACTTTTTTTCTTTCAAAACATAATAGAAAATTGCCCTTGAAACATGTAGTGTTTCTTGCAAATGCACTCTAGCCAAGTTCTCCAAGTTTTATACACTTACTAATTTTTTCTTCAATGTGGCCTTCACTTGATATCTGTTGTCCACAGCAGATAGATGTATATCAGTTTCTATATCTTTATATAAACCCACTGTAGTTCTGAAAGTGTCTGTTGTGTATGAAAGTGTAATATAGACCAATAATTATAGACTCAGTAATATTTTGGATCTATAATGCATCTTACAGGGATAGGAGCTGTAGATTGAAAGCTTTTCTTGATATCTTTATGTTTAAGAATTGTGCAGTACACTGACTGAAATGTGCTGCCAATATGACATTTCTCTCCCAAGGATGTATAAGCTGGGTTGTAGTATGCACCAGGGCAATCTAAGGGTTCCAGTGAATCTGTCTTTAGTTATCAATTGGAACTTTGGAAGATAACTTGATAACATGCACATTTACCAATGCTGTTCAACTTTTTTCTCACAAGTGTATAATAGCAGACATACATATCTTTTATAGATGTCAGAAATTGCATTCTTTCAAAGGTTGTCAACCATTGTCCTATCTCCTGGAGTTTTCTATTGTGTAATAGGAAACACAATTACCAACATCCATTTTATTTCCAAGAGTACATGATTAACCACTAGTTCATTGCCATAGAACCTAAACTCTTGAAATTCCTTTTCTGGGTTGAATTTTCCCAGTACATTATTTAATCCTGGCCATATAAACTGCTTTCAAGCAGTTCTACGTTTCAAAATAAGAATACAAAAATAACATGATGCCATGTACTGTGGGATTTGTTTCATTATCAATCTTACATCAACGCAAATATTGAACACCTGTTAATTATAACAGCTGAACCAATCTAGATACAAATGATTATCAGAACAAGTAAAAGCTTTTTTTTTTTATAAAGCCAATTTCATAATATATTTTTTTTATAAATAATATTTCTTGTCTTTTTAATCAAAGTACATCAGTGTGGGGGATTAGCCCACAGCTGACGGTTCTAGTTGGTCATTCAACCTAAGGATTCTGGAACAAAACCCAGTGAGTAGGAGTCTTTTCGCCAATGTCACACAGAACTAGTTGGCGCCTCTCCAAGATTCACAGAGGCCCTAGCTGCTGTTGTGTGCCATTGTTACCACGGAGCGCCCCAAGGAGTCCCGCATGGCTGTGTATGAAACTGTAATTGCTCCTACTCTGATGTATGACAGTGGAACCTGGGTACTACAGAAGAAACATAGAAGTCCTTTGCTGTGGCGGCTCGTGGTTGAAAAAATAGGTGAAGAGCTACAAGAGCAATATGAAAAGATATCTAGTCTTCAATGAAAATCACTATATGAGGACTGACCTATTTTTTGTATATTAGATCAATTCTTCTTTCTTTTAAAGCTGTAAATTTGTTGATTATGTCGTGATAGAATGGTTGATTCTTCGTGAGCATCAATAAAATATCTTTCTGAATAGAAATATTTGCCAAAGAAGCAACTCTATCTTGAGAAATAGTGTTTCTTCAGTAAGTTTGTATTTTTTTAAGGCAAGAAAAACTTCTTTCCACTGACACACTTGTACATGGAATGGTTAAAATGAGGGCGACCAATTTATAAGCTCCTGTAAAAATGTCTTTATATTCATGAAGCACTCGAAGAAGTTCTTGAGTCGATATATTTTATTAATTTTTCGTTGGCATATACAAGACTCAGTTCATTTTTAAGGCGCTTGAGTTTAGTAAATATTTTTTCGTAAAAATGTTGTAAATTTTCAAAAGCGTGAGAGGGAAAGCTTGAATTAAATTGTTCGAATTTGGTTGTGTCAGCAAGACAAACAAATTGAAGTCTTTCACAGTCTTGAAATCTTATATCCATTTCCATAAGGATGTGGTCTAAAATTTCAAAATACATTTGTTTATAATTTTGAAAAATTGTTTCTTGTCTAAGAGCAGCATATTCCCGTTTAGATCTGATTATTTCTGTGATTTTGCTAGCTTTTCCAAACAGTGTTTCAAATACTTCATCGTTCCTTTTATGACTCAAAATTTCACGAGTTTTTTTAATTTGAGTTACACAGTAGTTTATGTCTAGTGATTTTTTCTGCAAAATTTCGAATAATAGATCGGTGGGGCCAAAAATTTCATTAAATGCTATTGCCAAAAATGTAAATTCAAAAGTGTTCATATTGTTTAAAAACCCCTTGGCAAGTTGAATTGATTTTTTGTCTGATTGCTCACTATTTGTCAGAAATTCGAATACTTCCTTCAATTTATCCCAATCTTCAACAATTACACTTACTAACTTCAAAGTGGAGGACCATCGAGTTTCTGCTATGGTTGGTATGCGTCTTGCGGTTGTAGATGTGAGTGTATAAGATCGCTTCACTGAGTGGTGAAAAAACGAAGGAATTCCAGTGAGGCTTGCGTAAAATATATGACACTTTGAAATTTTAGAAAAACTCTGCTGTAATACAAGGTTGAAACGATGTGCTAAGCAATGAACAAAAACAGCTTGAGAAGCTTTATCCTTGATTTTTTTTCTGGAGCCCATTCAAGTGTCCAGACATTACACTTGCCCCATCGTAACATTGTCCTATTAATTTGTGTTGATAATCGAATTGTTCTAAAATTTTGTCTAGCATTTTGTATAAAGCTTCTGACGTTCGATCTCCACTCATGTCGTGGAAACCCAAAAATCGCTCAGCTAATACACCTTCCGAATCAACAAATCTTATTATTAAAGAGCACTGAGAAGTCTGATTTATGTCTGTGGTTTCATCTACTTGAATAGAAAAGCATTGAACTTCATTTATTTCATTTTTAACGTGATCGTTTATATATTCAGAAATACATTCAATTAATTCATTTTGAATTGTTTTTGAGTCACCTGTGAAGATATTTTTTATCTTTTCGTATTGATTTTGAATTTCTAAAGGACTTCTTGATATCAACAATGAAAGTAATTCCTTGAAATTTCCACGATTTATCAAGTCCATGCTTTCGTCATGGCCACGGAATGCTAGATCTTGTTTACTCAAATATAATACTGCATCAATCACTGTCTGCAGGAAAAGTCTATTTAAACGAACGATTTCATTGAAATGCATTTTCAAAAGCCTAGCATTCTCCCTCAGGGCATCGGCAATGGTGTTCTGATTTTTTTCAAAATTCCTTAGCGTTAACTCGCATTTCAGGTGTTCGCTAGAATCACCATGCTTATGAAGTGAGCGTGTTATATTTAATAAATCTGAGAATCCGTCTTTATTCCACGCCGAATGTTTATTACTAAAAAGTAAGAAGGGCCAACAAAATAATTTTTGTAACACAGAAGTACTACAAAGCCATTTATATTCAGTAAACCAACAATTTTAAAAATTAATATTGTAAAATTTACTGCTCTTCTTGATTTCTTTTTTGGCAACAATTGTTAGTGAATCCGTCGGTCATCCTTGAAGTAAAATGTCTCTTTTATCTTCATCTTTCCACCAATTAAATGGAGTTTGTAATAAATTACAAACAATGTCATTCACAGGATATATACTTTAATTAAAACTATCATTAACTGTTAAACTGTACACGAAACTACAGTAACAGCTATACTTTTTGACAAATAATCACAAAGCACGAAAAAACAAATCCCTTTCGGAAAGCATGTACCACAACACTGCAAGATACCCTGGACAAACCGTTTCACCGAGATCTCCTTCGAAGGTCACGATTCCATCAGCAGAGCTACGGCGCCGAAAGATAAAACACTTCACTTGCGTGCCAGATAGAGTAGGTTGACGTCACGGTTACCATAGTAACTCGGTAGAAAGCTGCAGACTTCCAAGGGTTTTCATTTCGGCTCTTCACTTGCACTGTTTTGCGTATGAGGACTTGTTTTCCGTATTGAACGCGTTATGTGAATTGATATCTAATCAAAATTTTGAGTATTTTGTAACACAATAGAGACAAAAAAGAATATATTATACAAATTACTGAATTAAATTTTATTTTAAGTAAAATAGATGAAGAGGCACTTCACCTACTTCACCTGAAAAGCCGCCACTGGTCCTTTGTGTGCTGGAGAAATGCGTTACTTACGGGGGGTTCGTGGCAAGACACGGTCTGATTGTGTGAGGAATGAAGATGTGTAGCAGTTGTGTGATGTAAAGCAAAATGTTGTTAGCAAGGTGGATACCAATATGCTTCTGTGATTTGGCCATGTTGAAAGAATGAGTGATGAGATGCTTACTAAGAAAATCTTTTTAGCCCAAGTGGCAGGAAGGAAAGGTAGAGGAAGGCCAAGGAAAACATAGGTGGATCAGATTCAGGAATGTCTGCACGAGAAAATGATTATGAAGTATAGAACATCTTGTGTACGGCATGTAATGCATATCAGTGAAGCCCGAGTTGTATGTCAAGATCGCTGTAAATGGAGAAGTTTGATACGACAACAGTAAGTAAAAATATCTGGTAGTTTATATTTCTTTTTGGAGCTAACCTCTGAATCTCAGAGAACAGCTTAGTGATATGTATGTATGTATGTATGTATGTATGTATGTATGTATGTATGTATGTATGTATGTATGTATGTATGTATGTATGTATGTATGTATGTATGTATGTATGTATGTATGTATGTATGTATGTATGTATGTATGTATGTATGTATGTATGTATGTATGTATGTATGTATGTATGTATGTTATAATAGACTGAGCTAGCAATATACAATGTATCTATAAAAAACACAATCAAAAGCCACATATATCTTTAAGAAAAACTACTGTTTTATAGAATTTCTAAATTTAAAAATGACTGTTTTATATTTAAATATAAGTTTACCTTTCACAAGCATAAAGACAGTCTAGTGCAATAGACACTGTTTCCTGAACATCAGAGATCACAGGATCTGGATGCTAAAAATAAAATAAAAAGAATAGTAACAAATTTAAAACACAGTGGTACCTTTTAAATCACCATTGAATAGAACTGTCCTTTTTTAGTAAACTAAACAATTAAATTTCCTGCAAAATTCAAGAATTTGTACTGATTTATGTGTTCTGGCATAAAATTAATAGTTCAAATTTTTTAATTCAACAATGCTATTTTGTTCCTTCATTTACCTTGAAGTCTGTTTGACATATGATAACTGGCATGCTTGGAGAAGGAATGCAATGATGAGCCCACAGCCATTTTCAATTCCATTTACCCTCAATTTATAACACCTTTTGACATATGTCATAACTGTGTCTTCATTTCCAGAAGTCTCATGATGGAAAAAAATTCTTTACTGCCAGATAAAGCTACACATACCCAATATTAACCCTGTACTTCTAGCATGTTCTGTCTATGAAAGTGTAATTGTTCCTACTCTGATGTAACACAGTGAAACCTGGGTGCTACAGAAGAGACATAGGGGTGTCGTTTGTGTGCTGGAGAGAAGTGTTACTTACTCGGAGGGGGGGGAGGCACGTCCTGATCATGGGAGGAATAGATATGTGTTGCGGATGTGTAATGTGAGGCAAAATGTTGTTAGTAAGGTGGAGAATAATATTCTTAGGTGGTTTGGCCATGTTGAAAGAATGAGTGATGAGGTGCTGACTAAGAAAATCTTTTTAGCCCAAGTGGCAGGAAGGAAAGGCCAAGAAAGTCATGGGAGGATCAGATTTAGGAGTGTCTGCATGAGAAACAAATTATGAGTATGAAGTATAGAAGATCTTGTGTACGGCATGTAATGGATGTCAGTGAAGCCCGAGTTGTATGTCAAGATTGCTGTAAAGTTTGATATGGCAACAGTAAGTAAAAACTATAGAGTAGTTTGTATTTATTTTTGGAGCTAACCTCTGAATCTCAGAGAACAACTTAGTGATATGAATGTATGTATATTGTGGTACAATTTTGTCGACAATATCTATTCAGGAAACTGCCCTCTTAGCATTCCTGTACTTGTAGAGTCACGAGTTTCTTGCCTTGAAATTGCTTTCGAGAGTCTCCTTCCTCTTGACTATTTTTGTGGTGTTACTGATGCTCCCATTCTTCACCACCCAAGTGGCAGGTAAAGAAAGTAGAGGAAGGCCAAGGAAATAATGGAAAGATCAAATTCAGGAATGTCTGCATGAGAAAAAAATAATGAGAATGAAGTACAAAAGGTTTTGCGTGCAGCGTGTGATGAATGTTAATGAAGCTCAAGCTGTTAGCTGAGATCGATGTAAATGAAGACGTTTGATACAGCAACAGTAAGTTTTTTCTGTGAGGAGCTAACCTCTGAATATCTGAGAACAGCTTAGTGATATGTATGTATGTATGTATGTATGTACTTCTAGCATCTCTTGGTGTTCAAGTTACCCACTAGCATGTAAAATTGAATATTTATATTTATCAAAATATGTGCTTCTTGAAGATGGACTGGAAAATTTTCTGACTAGATATAAATGACTGTACCTCCTTTAACACTTTCTGTTATAGAATTTTCATGGGTCACCAGGTCACAGGAATGTGTTATTGAGGGAGATCAACCCACAGCTGACAATCCTGTTTAGTGATTCCAATTAAAGAGAGATTCCAATTCACTAGGAACAAAAACTCTTCGCCAATGTCACACAGGAATTGCTAAAATATCAACAATATGCCTACTGAATGTTATTTCTTTCATCTTTTTTCATAGATGCCCCTGTGGCCAATAAAGTGGCATTGTTACCTGCAGGTGCCCCTTGAATGCAAACCTATCTTCTACTAAGACTGTCAACAGAAATGAAAGTCATTTCAAAAAGTAAACTGGGTAACAAAAGTAAAAGGAACATCACTTTTGAGGCACCACTGGAAAGCAATATACAACAACTGCTACAATTCAGAAATAATTTGTAAGGCAAAACAGGAAATCAAGAGAACTCAACAGCCATTAGGAAATCAAGGGAACTCAACAGCTATTGTTAAGTCAAATGAGAAAACGGCAGACAGACTCTTGATTATACAGGATGGATGAGAAAGGAATTTCTCTGGGTAGTCAGAAGCCATGGACAATCAGTAAAATGAATATACACTATATTGACAAAAGTCACCAGACACCTAGAAGAGAAACACAACATAGCATTTACTGACATACATTAGTAATGTGTGGGTCCACCTTTGGCCTTACTGCATGCACTGACCCTTCGAGTCATGCTTTCAACAAGGTTTTAGAACACAGCAATAGGTATGCGCTTCCATTCAGTACATAATGCTGCCGCTAATTGTTGCTTAGGAGTAGGCCTTGGTTTCAAACTTCTTATGCGGCACTCTAATTCATCCCATATGTGCTCTATGGGATTAAGATCAGGGCTCTGTGATGGCAAGTCCACACACGATACGGAATTATCATCAAATCACGCTGTAACAGTCCTTGCTTTATGGCTTGGTGCATTATCCTGCTGGTAAGAACAAGGCTTGGTTCCATAGTATTGCCATAGAGTTGGTAGGGCATAATTGTCCAGAATATCAAGGTAGACTTGCTGGTTAACAGGTTTGTCCACGATAAACAATGGGCCGGGACCATACCACGAAAAACACCCCCACACGATTACACTGCCAGCTTCAAACTTGACCGTAGGAACGGTACATTGTGGTAAATAGCGTTCCCCTGGCTACCGCCATACCCACACACAGCCACGAGACTGATGGACCGTGTATCTGGATTTATCCGTCCATAGGACCCGTTTCCATTGATCTACCGTCCACGATAGAAGTTCTTTACACCATGCTAAACAACAAGTAGCATTCCAAGTGGAGATGAAAGGCTTATGAGCAGCTGCATGACCACGGTAACTCATGGAATGAAGTTCTCTGCAAATGGCACATGTACATACCGAGGTTCCAGCATTTTTACTCACCTGTACACTGAGGTCTTGTGCAGTACTCCATCGATTAGCTCTAACGACTCTCCTGAGGCTTCGACGTCCTTTATCGCTGATTTTCAATGGTCTGTCAGTACGTTTTGCTGCTTTAGGCATTCCATGTGTCTTCCATTTATTCACTACATCCCAAACAGTTTACTTGGGTATGTTTAAACACCTCTCGGTTTCTTTTATGGATAACCCACTAATATAACACCCAACAATCTTTCCTTTCTCAAAGTCAGTTCTCTCCCGCAGCGACATTTTCACTCAACCTCACAGTGTGATGTGATCGCGATAAGCTGCAGGCTTGTTTTTATACCGTTTGCAGTTGTACCGCACATCTTAACAACACAGCGGATCAGTTCATTTGCTTTTGAAGGGGTGTCCAGTGACTTTTGTAAATATAGTGTATATATAGCAATATTTTGGTTGGTACTTATAAAATGGTGCGGGCGGTCGTAGTGAGCGATGGGTTTGCCTTCTCGGGGCGCTCCGTGGTAACAATGGCACACACAACAGCAACTAGGGCCTCTGTGAATCATGGAGAGGTGCAAGCTAGTTCTGTGTGACATTGGCGAAAAGACCCCAACTCACTGGGTTTTGTTCCAGAATCTTTAGGTTGAATGACCAACTGGAACCCTCAGCTGTGGGCTAATCCCCCACACTGATGTACTTACCTGATTAAAAAGACAAAAAGAAATATTAAGAAGGACGGTCCACCAAAAAAGAAACACTTGAGAAGGACGGTCCACCACGGAATCGACCTGGACTTTCTAAACGGCGTATGAGAAAGAGATCTCGGCTGAGTGAATGTAAGATTGGTGTATGGAATACTAGAGGTATAAATGGCAAGATGAGTGAGGTGATTGAGGAGATGAATAAGTATAGACTGGATGTGCTGTGTGTAAGTGAAACCAAAACGAAGGAAATTGGGGTAGAAGAAGTGAATGGCACGGTGAGTGTGTGGTCTCGAGTATTGGATAACATGAGAGGACAGGCTGGTGTAGGTGTGATTTTAAGTGAAAAGATGAAGAACAACTTGATTCACTATAGTTGCATAAGTGAGAGAATTCTCTGGATTCGTTTGAAAGTGAAACTTCAGAGAATTGTAATTGTTGTAGTGTATGCTCCTTGTGACTCGGAACCTTCTGATAAGAAAGAAGATTTCTGGAATGAACTAAAAGCTGTTTTGAGCCAGTTTGGTGCTAAAGAAAAAGTTATAATAGCAGGGGATTTCAATGCTAGAGTAGGTGTGCAGAATGGAATTTCTGACAATGTTCTGGGTAAGTTTAATGATCCTTGTGTGAATGATAATGGTGAAAGATTAATTGAACTCTGCATTGAGAATGGTTTGTGTGTATCTAATACATTTTTTCAAATACAAGTATATCCACACATATACTTGGGAAAATCGTACTCTTGGTCAAAAGAGTGTGATAGATTTGGTTGTGTACGATCAGTGTTTGAAACACTTAGTTGTTGACACCCGTGTGATGAGAGGTGCAGATGTTGGTTCTGATCATTACTTAGTAGTTGCGAGTGAAACTTAATGTTGGTTGGAGGAAAAGGAATAGGAAGAGACCCAGGGTAGAAAGAATAAAGGTTGATAGGCTTCTTGAAGATCATCAGCGGTATTCTGACTTACTCAGAGAACGACTGAAGGATCTGAAGTCTGGTGAGAGGGATGTAGAAAAGAAGTGGGAATGTTTTAAGAACTGTATTGTCACTGCTGCTAAAGAGGTCTGTGGCACCACAATAGTGGGTAACAATAGAGGTGATGTTTGGTGGAATAGTGAGATTGAAGAGGCAGTAAAGAGGAAGAAGGAAGCCTATTTGGGGATGTTGCAAGGTAGAGTCTCTGTGGATGAATATCGCTGTAAGAAGCGTGAAGCTGCTAAGCTGGTTCGCCACAGTAAGGCAAAAGATAGGAAGGAGAAAGTGGAAAGGCATGAACTGGCTTTTTGGAAAGATAGAAAGTCCTTCTGGAAGTACATGAGACTCGGGGGAAAATAGGGGAAACAAAGTTGTAAGTTGTGTGAAGAATGAGATTGGGGAAATGATTTGGGAGCCCAATGAGTTAAGTGACAGATGGGGTGAATACTTCTGTGAGTTATTAGATCAGAAAAGCAAAGATGATTCTGAGACAGGTGCAGATGATATCACAATGAGGGATGAAAGCACAGGAGGGATCTCAAGAGAAGAAGTGTGTAAAGCTGTAAAATCTCTTCAGAATGGTAAGGCTCCAGGAGTTGATGGTATAACTGCAGAGATGTTGAAATATGGTGGTGACTCTATAATTGACTGGTTAACTGAAATTTGCCAGTTGTGCTGGGAGTTAGGAATGGTCCCTCAGAATTGGAAGGATGCTATTATTGTTCCCTTGTATAAGGGAAAGGGTGATCAGACTGAATACAAAAACTATCGTGGTATTAGCCTACTGAGTGTGCCAGGGAAAGTGTTTGGTAAGGTTGTTATTGAAAAAGTACGGGGTCTTACATCATTGAAAGTGTGGGATGTTCAGAGTGGTTTTATGCCTGGTAAAGGCTGCACTAACCAGATTTTTGCATTACGCACGATGATTGAATAGTATCTGGCTGTTGGGAAGAAAGTTTTTACTGCCTTCATAGATTTAGAGAAAGCTTACGACCGAGTGAATAGGACACTTTTGTGGAAGGTATTGAATGAATATGGTGTTACTGGGAATCTACTTAATAGTGTAAAAGCCATGTATGCTGGTAGTAGAGCTTGTGTACGAGTGAATGGTGTTTTATCAAAATGGTTTTCCATTGGTGCAGGAGTTAGACAAGGTTGTGTAATGTCCCCATGGCTGTTTAATATATTTATGGACGCATGCATGCATGATGCCAAAATAGATAATAGTGGTTTATGTCTTGGTGATATCCGTGTGTGCAGACTGCTGTATGCTGATGACACTGTCCTGTTGGCAGAGAGCAAAAGTGAGTTGCAGAGTATGTTGACTCGGATGCACGAAGTTTGCATGAAATTCAAACTGAGTATAAATAAGGGAAAACCCAAAGTTATGGTGTTTGAGAGAGGAATGGGTAGCACTGAATGTAATGTAAGTATAAATGGCACTGTGATTGACCAGGTGAGTGAGTTTGTGTATTTAGGAAGTATGTTTGACAGAGAGAACAAGTTGGACGGTGAAATCAGTAGGTGAGTGAATTCTTCTTTGAAAGTCATAGCTGCTCTGGGAGGTTTTCACAGGAATGATGGGTTCTCTAGAGAGTCCCACATGGCTGTGTATGAAACTGTAATTGTTTCTACTCTGATGTATGGCAGTGAAACCTGGGTACTGCAGAAGAAACATAGGAGTCGTTTGTGTGCTGGAGAAATGCATTCTGGAGAAATGCATTACTTACGTGGGGTTTATGGCAAGACACGATCTGATTGTGTGAGGGATGAGATGTATTGCAGTTGTGTGATGTGAAGCAAAATGTTGTTAGCAAGGTGGAGACCAATATGCTTCGGTGGTTTGGCCATGTTGAAAGAATGAGTGATGAAATGCTTACTAAGAAAATCTTTTCAGCCCAAGTGGCAGGAAGGAAAGGCAGAGGAAGGCCAAGGAAGACATGGTTGGATCAGATTCAGGAGTGTCTGCATGAGAAAAGGATTATAAGTATGAAGTATAAAAGATCTTGTGTGCGGCGTGTAATGGATATCAGTGAAGCACGAGTTGTGTGTCAAGATCGATGTAAATGGAGAAGTTTGATACGACAACAATCGGTAAAAATATCTGGAAGTTTGTATTTCTTTTTGGAGCTAACCTCTGAATCTCAGAGAACAGCTTAGTGATATGTATGTATGTACTTATAAAATGGTACATACGTTTTTAAGTGTGTGTTGGTAGAACAACGTAAGTTTGATTATTGTTATAAATCACAAATGGGGAAGAAACACGCTCAATAAATGCTAGTAAAAAAAGTTGAGTTTGTTGAAACCATTGATTGGCTTTTCTAAATAAAAACACCCAATAAGTTTAAAAACATTAGTTTGCCTAACAGATTTGCATTTCATTGTTATCTATTTCCGTCTGTTAGGCATTCAACATAATGCAGAGTAGCACTGTTGTCAACTTTCCTTATTGGAACTATTCTTCTGGATATTCATTTTAAAATTATTTTAATGCTATTCTTGAAATGTGAGTACGATTTTTAAGAAAGTTGAGGGCTTTTTGCTACATACTGAAAGAGCAATCAAACAAGAAAAGGCTTTTTGAGTATTCAACTAAAAATATAACTCCCCTCAATTTTTATTTCTTCTTTCCTCAAAAAACACTGGACACTCCTTCATTTTACACTTCTGTTTCACAAAACACAACAGTGAATTATTGAAACAAAGCCTTCTACAAAATCCATCCCTGCAGTCTGCTACAGTGAAATAGCATAATACATCCTTGACATCTGTAAATGCAAATAAACAGCCACATGCATCTGTAAGCAGCTAAACAATTGGCAAAATGCATATAGAATGTAGTAAACTCATTATCTGCCAAATGTTATTGCATTAGAATTGTTTGTTGCATACTCAAAACTGCTGATGTATATAAACATGAATTCAAATAAAACATTTTAAATTTAAAAAAAATGTATCAACACATTTACTTACTCCTGGTTTGGAATTTTCAAATACTTTTCTACAAAAGCTTAATCCTTCTTTGGCAAGAAACACAAGATATTGCTTAAGTAACATTTTTTGAGAACCTGGCTCATGACTCTCACAACGAATCAGGAATGGCATCAACCATTGCCTTACATGTTTTACAAAATTTTCTTCAGTGCACTGGAAAACAAAAAAAACATCAAATCAGCATTTTAAACATCAAAAGACTCACAAGTATAATACCACAAATGTCTTAGCAGGATTTTAAATTGAAGAAGCAAATGAAATAAAACATTGTTTGTGTCATGAACACTGTATACAGTAATATTGTACATATTGATTGCTCAATTTTTACATCAAAGCACATATTCATGGGCTTTTTCACTGACATTTCTGTTTTCTTTTCCAGGATCCTGCACAAAATATAATTTTTGAATTTCATGACAGCGTAATTAGTTGAATAGAGGAATATGTAATTTGACAAAATATTTAAGAACCTCACAGACTTTATATTTTTGGAAATAGTTTTTGTGCATCACATTTCATTTTGGTAATTATTATTGAACACCACAGTCAGATCCCATATTAGCATTTTATGTACAAGCAGGTACAGTAGATGAAGACACATCAGTAATAATGGAAGAAATCCTGCATTGTTTTTAAAAATTGAATAAACTCATATTTGGTTTTCTGAAATATGATGTTACAGACTGGCTATAATATTCCATGTTTCAAGAGAGAAAAGGTGAGAGAAGATCCAAATTGCATGCAATCAAAATACAATAATTATTAAAATCATTATTAAAACAACTTATCTCTTGGGTGAGGAGATAAAACTACTACAATGTTTAATCCTGTGCAGAAGTTCAGTCCATGAAGTTTCCACACAATTCATAAATAATTTTTACTATCACTTATTTCTTTTCCCTATGTTTTTCTCAAGCACTTCAATTAGATGGAAAAAAATATTTCAAGTACTTTTTGTAATTTCTAATAATCTCTCACAGATTTTTTGAATTCATGAATAGCAACAACACATGTTAGAAAAGCAAGGTGGTAATTCTTTGGTAATGAATAACAAGTTAGGAAATATCTTACCAAAATTTATTACAATCTATGTTTTTGAAAGCTATTTTTTTTAATCTTTTTTTTTTATAATTAAAATCACCCAGGCAACTGACATTTTGTAAAAAAATAAAAAATAAAAATTGCAACATGTTTTTGATCTGGCAACATTTAAATGTTGGTAATGGAATTATGTCTGGTGAACAAGAAAAAAAGTGACATATGGTTAAAGTAATTTTTTCTGTGAATTTATGAACTTGCCTTGACTGTAACTATGGTGGACTTGTAATGTTCCAGTTTTCTACAAAAAGCTGCTTTCACTTAAAAAAATTGACTGGCTTATAGTATTGAATAAAATGATGGTAACAGAGAGAACAACTCTTCCAAAAAAGGCTTTTAATTTAACCTTTTTGTTTTTATTTATGTTGCTATTTTACATTACATAAAGCCAAAAGAAAAAGAAAAACTTAAATATTTCTGTGGCCCATATAACGAAACACTTCAGCCATAATGGGTTTGCTTGTTGATAGCAACTCTAAGTAAAGAATAAACCCATCTACACTTTTTTCAAAATCACAAATGCCAGAGGCAAGTAAGACCAAAATAGTTCATGTAGATAGTGTTAAGACAGTGCCAAACCCACTGCTTTCAGCATTTAATGTATGTGTTAAGGATCCACTTTTCACGATTCAAATTCCATTCAGAAATGGATCTTTAGGCTATGCATAATGTACAGTATATCCTTTTATAATACAAGTGCATACACAGGATTCCTTAATTGAATTAAAACCTTCTAGTGCCTGCCCAGGATACTCTGTATCTAAAAAATTATACTTTCCAGGGTGGAAATTTTGTCATCTAGTTCTGGCAGGTTTTTTTGATGGACAACTTCTTTTGCAAGAATACTGGCAATGTTACTCTCCCTTTGTGAGTAGCATGCTCTTTCCCAAGATTTTTAAATCCAAATACAGGTCTTACCAACTCTCATCGTTCTCTAACTGTTATTCACATGAGTAGAACACTTGACTTTTTCTACAGCTATACAGAAATTACACAGTTTCTCTCAAATAAAAGATGGCATGGCTTTCTGTGATTAAGCTAATTTAATAGACACATTTCTATGGGTATTAAGACGGAAAAACAAATCAGGAGATTCTGTTAAATACCTCAAATTTTCAAATGAAACCCTCATTCATCGTCAGAAAAATTGCTCAAAATTTTGCACTCTAAAACAGGCAGCATGGATGATCATGCAGGTTGGCAGATCCATGTCACATGGTCACCAGTTCTTTGGGATCATTTCTGACAATAAAATGAGAGCCTCATTCGAAAATTTGAGGTATTTAACATAATCTCCTCTTTTGTTTTTCCCTCTTAATACCCATAGAAACTCATTTATTGAAGTTTCTCTGTAACAATAATGGACAAATTTATTTGATCTATGAATGACCGATCCACCCTAGTTCAATGTATTTATACTTCAGGAATTTTTTTCTTCACATTCTGGCTCATCACGATGACACAATAGCTTGTAGGAGTGATACTACATGGCAATTTCTTATGGAATGCAATAATTGCCAACACTAAAATTTGGATGCCCTCATAATACATGTAAAAAGGTTTCAAGTCAAAAAATTACATTAATTCACATTTTGCTTGTAAGTCTTAGTATATTATTTTTTTGGTAAATGTATGCCACTTTCAACTTTAATCATGCAACAAATTCTTCAGAAAATTGCAGCACTCTGCAGTAGAAACCAAACCTGCATATTCTAATTCCTTTCCAAGGATACTAACAACTACACTACCAATGATAACCCAGTTTTAAGTAACTGGAGTACAGGAATATGAACAAACATTCAAATTGCACTAGTCGACTCCTGGCCTGGATCCATGGCTGTATTAGAATAGCTGTCATTAGAAGAATGCTCTCAATGACTTGATAGTGC
The DNA here is from genome assembly GCA_039090855.1 of Macrothele yani. NCBI lineage: Eukaryota > Metazoa > Arthropoda > Arachnida > Araneae > Macrothelidae > Macrothele > Macrothele yani. The sequence continues at coordinate 2,936,577 of CM077024.1, forward strand.
AATCTGATGTTTATTCAGATTCCAATACCACAATTTCTATCCTGGGTAGCATAGTGGTTAACAAATTTGGATAGAAATCAAGAAACACAAGTTTGATTCCCATTCCAAAATAATGACATTTTCAAGTTTTCTAAGCAGCTACCTCATGATTACAGTTGATTGCAGCATTTCTACATGTCAAAACAATAATATGCTTGTAAACAATACTATTGCTCATACCTGCCATATATATGCAAAGATTTATTCTTCATTAATCTGTAGAGTAATTCTTAGTAATTATAGTAGACACATCAGCAGAAAAGATCACCAGGCAAATAAACAATTTGGGGTAAGTGATCCACCAGAAGACTTTGAAGCCTGTTTAGGCTAGACAACTTGTGATTGTGACTGCATATGTGTGTTTATGAACTGATGAAAAAGATGGTCTGCTAAAAATATGGAACCTTCAAGATTAGACTTGTCTAGTGTAAACATCACAAATAAAAATAGAAGATGGATACTTGAAAATATGGGGGCAAGGTAGACATTAGAAATAAGAATATTTGTCATTTCTTTCTTTTAAACAAAGCATCAACTAAAAAAACTGCTTTAATTTCATCTGACTGAACACACAACATAAAAAATGTAAAACATATGTAAGTAAATGACTTATCTCGCATGACCATTTTAAAAAATTACACTAATTACACAATTAACAATCATGAAGACATTCAAAATTGCAATTTGTGCTGCCTTTTCACAGTAGATGAAAATCTAAGAAAACAGACGCTAACAAACTGACTACTTGAACAACAGGTTCACAGCTCCATTTCTCATAGGAATAGTTCATCCTCAGCCAACTAATTCCACAAGTTCTTGCACCTGTTCACTTTTTGTCTGCTTTCTCTGTGCATATTTGCTGTATAATTTTGATAACAGTTAGTCACTCACATCTGAAATAGCACATGAACACAGAAAAAATCATGGCATGGAAATAGCAGAAACTGTTGAACGCTTCAAATCTATTCCTTTGTATGCCAAGTAAATTGCCATTCAGTGGATCAAAAGCTTACCATCCTGGATTAAGCAAAAATAAAGTGATGATCAAAACTGAAATGCTTTACCACACACCTACACATAGAAATACAACAGTTTGATTAGGTTTTCCACATGCTACAAAATATTCATCTTCCCCCTCTCTTCTCAGAATAAATAAGCACACACACACACATGGAGTCATCTACTTCAGTTGCCCTTTCCCTTCCCAAAAATTATTAACACATGAGCAAATTCTAATTTAAGATAAAAACCTCTGCATTAAGCACATTATTATTATCATTTTTAACTAGCAAGATAGCAAAACACTTCTTCATTTCCACATTATATATCAATGTTTCGAATGCATTACTGATTTTGGTTTATTCATTTACACATTTTTTTACATGAATTAACAAAAGAAAAAAAAACATCTATTTCATGATTATTTTCCATGGAATTTCAGGTAAACATTTATATGGCAAAATCTCTCTTCCTACTCTTTGCATGTCAAGATATGCTACAAAAGCTACAGCTACTTCAGCATACAATTCATGATTAAAAAAAATTGCACTTCATAATGTGTCTGTTATTCAAGCGACTATGAAGGTCTAACACAATGGGATCCCAAGTTTGAAAGAAAGGAAATTATATACTAGTAATTAACAAGAACACAGATGAAATTTTACATAAAAGCAGGATGTTAGCTAACAAGGAAACTATGAGAAAAACTCGTACATATTCTGAACCAAGGATTGTGACCCAATTCAGGACAGAAACAGGAAGGAGAGAAGGGAACTGCAAGAAATATTTATTGAAGACTAGAGGGGTTTGAGGTATCTGAGTTCAACATGTGAAGAGAGAGGGGTTAAGGAGCAATGAGGATGGATTAATGGTGAGTCTGGAAAGAAGGGAGATGAAGAAGAAATTATATACTAGTAATGAACAAGAACACAGACGAAATTTTACATAAAAGCAGGATGTTAGCTAACAAGGAAGCTACGAGAAAAACTTGTGCATATTCTGAACCAAGGATTGTGACCCAATTCAGGACAGAGATGGGAAAGAGAGAAGGGAACTGCAAAAAATATTTTTGAAGACCAGAGGGGCCTGAGGTATCTGAGTTCAACATGTGGAAAGAGAGGGGTTAAGGGGTAATGAGGGGGATTAACTCTGAGTCTGGAAAGAAGGGAGATGAAGAAGAAGAAATAGGATCTTGCAAGGGAAGAGAAGATGAGTCCATCCCAATACTCATCCACTACCATGCCAAACTAAAATAAAAAGGAGCACATGAACACTTTTCACACAGAAATATTGACACATTTTTATTTCCATTCTTTTCTTATGGTAGATGGCATCAGCATCAGACAGGATCAATAATGTACTGCAGCTGTTGAGGAAGATGCTGAAAAATGTAGTTTGAAACCAAAAGGAGGAGGATATGTTGTCACTTGGAGTCCATTGTTACAGCCAGTGGTGTAGAAGGGGTATAGCTTATTTTTCTAGGCTTAATGGCGCTAAGGAACTTTTCTTAGTTGGTTGTACAAGTTGGACAAATAAATTCTTTTAAATGATCAGATATCAGAAAAACATAAGGAATACTACGTTTTGTATTCAAACATACTCGCATTTTAACTGAATGTTTGCATTGCAGAGATGTAACTAAACAGTTGGATCACGCCATAGTATTCACCATGAATCATAAAGGCTTTGGTATAATGTCAACTCCTTTGTGTAAATGTCAGTTCATAAAATAAAGTTATAGGAAATGTCTTCTCCTGGGCTTAAGGTTGCACTTCTTAGAGGAAAAACAGCAGAGAAAACTTATACAAACATGAAGGATGAGCAAGACAATGGCTTCATAGTTTGGAAGGGTATTTACGCCACCAGCTACCGTGGCTCCAATAAAAGAAATATCTGTATCTCATTCTCCGATTCCTTATCGGCAGCACAAAAGAAATTTCTTACACTTACCTCATAATTGGAATAAGGGAGCATTATTCACACTGAATATATGTGAATATATTAATTATTTTTATTCAGTGAGAAGCATTTTTAACACACAAAATCTGGAATCATGTGGGTAATGTGTGACCCAGCAGTATTTGAAGAAAAACTTTATAATCTTAGCTGGTGATACCTTCTTAAGACTCTTTTATATAAATTTGCTCAAATTAAGCAACTGCAATAAAAACTGATAAAAGTAACAGTAATAAAAAGTACTAAAGAATAAGACAACAAATCAGATTCCACATAGAATTAAAAAATTTTAATTCCTTCACTCTGGGTTAGTTTTAACTAATCTGTTCAGTGCTAAGGCACTTTTTCATTTAGAACTACATCACTGGTTAAAGCAGACCAGTGGGCAGTGGTTCATTAAGTTCCAGAACAAGCTTCAGTTAACTGCAAGTTTGGTGACATCAGATGAAGAAGCACTTTCATCAGATGAAAAAATAAGTTCCAAAACTTCACAACAGTCTAGCAGCCGTAGTTATCATTTCTCAACACCAAAGAAACATCAGTGTCAGGAGCCTGTTGATCTGGAAATATCATCTAAGGCAATGGGATATTGGTAGCAGACAGGACCAAAACTTGGAGAAAAATATATTATATTCAGTGTTCAGTCATGATTCCAATAAATTTCAAGTGCCCAGCAACTTTATGAGGCCAAAAAGAAGTCGGATTAGCAAGGGAATGTCTGAAAACAGAAGCAGGTTGTGCCTGAAATTGATAACTGAATCACAGCAGCTGCCAGAGAGAGGAGATAGAAGAACAGAGTGGTGAAGAATGGGAGCATCAGTGACACCACAACAATAGTCAAGAGGAAGGAGGCTCTCGAAAGCAATTTCAAGGCAAGAAACTCATGACTCTACAAGTACAGGAATGCTAAGAGGGCAGTTTCCTGAATAGATATTGTCGACAAAATTGTACCACAATATTCATACATACATATCACTAAGCTGTTCTCTGAGATTCAGAGGTTAGCTCCAAAAAGAAATACAAACTACTCGATAGTTTTTACTTACTGTTGCCATATCAAACTTCTCCATTTACAGCTATCTTGACATACAACTTGGGCTTTACTGACATCCATTACATGCTGTACACAAGATCTTCTATACTTCATACTCATAATTTGTTTCTCATGCAGACACTCCTAAATCTGATCCTCCCATGACTTCCTTGGCCTTCCTCTGCCTTTCCTTCCTGCCACTTGGGCTAAAAAGATTTTCTTAGTAAGCATCTCATCACTCATTCTTTCAACATGGCCAAACCACCAAAGCATATTAGTCTCCACCTTGCTAACAACATTTTGCTTCACATCATACAATTGCAACACATTCATTCCTCACACAATCGGAACGTGTCTTGCCACAAACACTCCGTAAGTAACGCATTTCTCCAGCACACAAACGACTCCTATGTTTCTTCTGCAGTACCCAGGCTTCACTGCCATACATCAGAGTAAGAACAATTACACTCTCATACACAGCCATGCGGGACTCTCTTGAGAACCCACCATTCCTGCGAAAACCTTCCAGAGCAGCAATAACTTTCAATGAAGAATTCACTTGCCTACTAATTTCACCATCCAATATGTTCTCTCTGCCAAACATGCTTCCTAAATACTTAAACTCACTCACCTGGTCAATTACTGTGCCATTTACACTTACATTACGTTTAGTGCTACCAGTTTCTCGCTCAAAAACCATAACTTTGGCTTTTCCCTTATTTATACTCAGTTTGAATTTCATGCAAACTTCGTGCATCCGAGTCAACATACTCTGCAACTCACTTTTGCTCTCTGCCAACAGGACAGTGTCATCAGCTTACAGCAATCTGCACACACGGATATCACCAAGACATAAACCACTATTATCTATTTTGGCATCACGCATGCATGCGTCCATAAATATATTAAACAGCCATGGTGACATTACACAACCTTGTCTAACTCCTGCACCAATGGAAAACCATTTTGATAAAACACCATTCACTCGTACACAAGCTCTACTGCCAGCATACATGGCTTTTACACTATTAAGTAGATTCCCAGTAACACCATATTCATTCAATAGCTTCCACAAAAGTGTCCTATTTACTCGGTTGTAAGCTTTCTCTAAATCTATGAAGGTAGCAAAAACTTTCTTACCAACAGCCAGATACTTTTCAATTATCGTGTGTAATGCAAAAATTTGGTTAGTACAGCCTTTACAAGGCATAAAACCACTCTGAATATCCCACACTTTCTCTGATGTAAGACCCCATACTTTTTCAATAACAACCTTACCAAACACTTTCCCTGGCACACTCAGTAGGCTAATACCACGATAGTTCTTGCATTCAGTCTGATCACCTTTTCCCTTATACAAAGGAACAATGATAGCATCCTTCCAATCCCGAGGGACCATTCCTAACTCCCAGTACAACTGGCAAATTTCAGTTAACCAATCAATTACAGAGTCACCACCATACTTCAACATCTTGGCAGTTATGCCATCAACTCCAGGAGCCTTACCATTCTGAAGAGATTTTAGAGCTTTACACCCTTCTTCTCTTGAGATCTCTCCTGTGCTTTCATCCTTCACTGTGCCATCATCTGCATCTGTCTCAGAATCATCTTTGCTTTCCTGATCTAATAACTCACAGAAGTATTCACCCCATCTTTCACTTAATTCATTGGGCTCCCATATAATTTCCCCAACCCTATTCTTCACAATATTCGTTTGAAATTATCCCGTTTCATATGACGTAATTATAAATACACCACACTGTGAACACTCAAGAGACACATACAGTGTATTAAATCTGTTTATTTTTGTGGCATAGTAAGTACAAAGATTCGAATCTTTGTACTTACTACGCCACAAAAATAAATGGATTTAATATGCTATATGCGTCTCTTGAGTGTTCCTGTTTCATATATTTACATATGAAATTCAGCTTTGGCCAAGGTCGGAAGTTGAGTACAATAAACTATTATCCTCAAAGATGATTTTCATGTACAATTCAAAATATAATAAGAAATCTTCTTACCTTGCAAAATTCCATGTCATATCATCTATAGATATACACACATATCGTATATATATCCTTGATATGCTGAATGGCCTTCATTACATAAATTCAAGGAGTTGGGGGAAAAAAACATTTATAAAAACTACGAAATTGTTATACAAAAGCAATTGAATAAAGATAGAAAAATCCAAAAACCAAATTCAAGCAAAAAAAATAAAAAAAAATGGAAAACTGAATAAGCGACTGTCCTGAAAACACATTCAAGACAAAGAATAAAATCCATATGGATGAGAAAGTTCCAGAACATGTGTAGTTCAATCCACATGGAAAAGAAAGTTCTGGAACATTTCACTTAGAAATAGGTTGGCCAAAGAGCAAAACTGACTGTTTACAATGCAGTATTTATACTTTCCCTCTTCTGAGTTGGATGCAAAGCTTAACTAAGTGGTTAAATGTTGCGAATATGAGAGTGGTGAGAGGAATATCAGAGAAACAATAGATGGATTCATTGGTTTTGATAGGATTAGTAATGCAGATATTAGATCTGAGTTGGTATTTTCTCAACAGAAAACAAAATTAATGAAAAAAAATTACTTAAGTTATTAATCTAAAGTAACTTATGGGATTTTACTAGGAAATTTTTCTTTAATAGCAAATTTTCGGAGAAAACTCTTCTCCTTCTTCAGGCTGACTTGTTGTTGTCACTTTTTTCCTTGTCACTATCACGGTTACGGTTTACCTTGACGGTTACGGTTAACCTTGACGGTTTAGGTTATTTTTCAACAAATCCTGCCAGATGTTAGGCAGGGAAAATCCTTTGCAGTCATTGATGATGGAATTTTGATTTTTCTCAATCTCTATTCCTTCTTTCAGTTTTCTTTTTGGAAATTGCTTTGGAAACTGATTACTTTAAGGGAATTCCAATCCATGCTGTGCCCAGTTTCTCTAACATGCCTATCTAATCCAGTCTTGTTGGAGCAATTTTTTATAGCTGCTTTATGCTCAGCTATACGAGTTTCTAGTCTGCGACCTGTTTCCCCTATGTAAGATAGTCCACAACTACAATTTACTTCATAAACTACTCCTTGCATTTTTAAAATATCTTCTTCTCTTTGAACTATTTTAGGGAAAAAATTTTTAACTTTATTCTCTAAACTTGGAGCTAGCCTAATATTGTATTTTTTACTAATTCTCTTTAAAGCCTCAAATAAACCTTTGTGATAAGAAATTTTTCTAGTGAATTTTACTTGTTGCTTTTGTGGGTTCTTCGTACCCTTAAAATTCAGAAGCTTCTCAATTTCTTCTTTAGGATAGTTATTCTCTGCAAGTATGACTTTAAGCTCTTCTTTTTGGGCTTCTTTTTTATCTGCTGTAGAAACTATTTTATTAATTTTTTTCTAAAAACTGACTTGCTACATTTTTCTTAATAGAAACTGGGTGATACGAATTGAAATCCAGTAGTCTTTTAGTATTCATTGGTTTTTTATACCAACTAGTGAGGAATTTTTCATCTTCATAATAGATAGTAATATCTAAGAAGTTTATTCTTCTTTCTTTTTGAAGTTCAATAGTGAACTTAAGGGAATCATCTAATTCATTGAATGAGTCTAGAATTCTTTCTGGAATAATTTCTGAGCTATCTATTATAAATAAGATGTCATCCATGTATCTGCTATATAAGCAGAAGTATGTGGGTTGTACTAGTATCTTTTCTTCTAGTTTTCCCACATAATAGTTAGCTAAGAGTGGGGAGAGTGGGGAGCCCATTGCTAGCCCCGATTTTTGAATGAAAAAAGTTTTCCCAAATTGAAAGTAGTTGTTCTGCAAAGAGAAAGTAAGCATTTCAAAAATTCCAACTAATATGTTTTTTTCCTTGTTGTGAAAAACTATTAGGTCTGCCAAGTCTTCCGCTATAAAGTCTATAAGTTGATCTATGTTAATGTGAGTATACATAGACACTATATCTAAACTACCCATAATAGGAGAATCTAATTTAGGAAGAAGTTCTAGTTTTTCTTTTAGCTGCATTGAGTTTTTAATCAAGTTAGGTGGCTCTTTTAAAAGATTCTGAAGGTGTGACTTTAAAAAATAGTTTAGATTTGAAAGAATAGAGTTTTTTGAGTCTATTATTGGTCTAATTGGTTGGTGTTCTTTATGCAGTTTGACTATTCCATATATTTGAGGTAATCTGAACTGTAATTTTGAGAATTGTTTATAGTTTTCTGGAAGCTGGTTTTTCTTTTTTGAAGTGAAATAAGCTTAGAGACTTTTTTAATCAAATCTGGTAGTGGGTTTTCTTTTACTTCTTCATACATAGGTTTCTTTAGTTCTTCTTCCATCTTTTCTAGATAATCTTTCTTATCCATAATAGTAATCAACTTACTTTTGTCTGTTTTCACAGCAACTACACTTTCATTTTTTCTGAAATCTTTAAGAGCTTTTAATTGACTATTATCAAAATTTTTTTGAGGTTTCCTTACTTGCTTCTGGAATTTTGTAAGGCTATTGTAGTAATCTGTTCTGAGGAGGTCTGCTTTAATTTGGTCCTCTTTTTCTAAAGTGCTGCAGATGCTTTCCAATTCAATTATCAATTTTTCTGGATTTATTTTTTCTTTGGATAGATTGAAATTACTTCCTTTATTTATCACTTGTAATAATTCTTGGCTAACTCCAGTAGCAGTGTTGTCCTTTACATGACTAAGAACTGCAGTTTTTTTGTTTTTACTGGAATAGTTTTTCTTCAAAAATTTCTCTTCTTTAAGGTTCAGCTTTTTAACAAATTTCTTATTTTTGTTTCTTACTCCAATTTTTAGCCAGTCATCCAATTCTGCTTTTACTGTATCCCTTAAGATTCCAGAAATTTTCTTTTCATTTTCTACTTTTACTTTTTTATAATAAGCAACATTTTTATATTTTGCTTCAATACTTCTTTTTAACGTTTTTTGCTCTATTTTTCTTACGAAGTTGGCTGAAAGTAAATCTTAAATGGTTTTCTAAGTCTAAATGAATTTGGAATAAAGTTTATTACCTTGCAATTTTTCAGGAACTTGATTTGAGCTATGGATCTTTCCATCTTCAATGTAGCATGTTGAACTTTCTTTATTGTTTGCCAAGTATCTGACCCATACTCAATTCTGCTTTTACTGTATCTTAAGATACAGTAAAAGCAGAATTGGATGACTGGCTAAAAATTGGAGTAAGAAACAAAAATAAGAAATTTGTTAAAAAGCTGAACCTTAAAGAAGAGAAATTTTTGAAGAAAAACTATTCCAGTAAAAACAAAAAAAAACTGCAGTTCTTAGTCATGTAAAGGACAACACTGCTACTGGAGTTAGCCAAGAATTATTACAAGTGATAAATAAAGGAAGTAATTTCAATCTATCCAAAGAAAAAATAAATCCAGAAAAATTGATAATTGAATTGGAAAGCATCTGCAGCACTTTAGAAAAAGAGGACCAAATTAAAGCAGACCTCCTCAGAACAGATTACTACAATAGCCTTACAAAATTCCAGAAGCAAGTAAGGAAACCTCAAAAAAATTTTGATAATAGTCAATTAAAAGCTCTTAAAGATTTCAGAAAAAATGAAAGTGTAGTTGCTGTGAAAACAGACAAAAGTAAGTTGATTACTATTATGGATAAGAAAGATTATCTAGAAAAGATGGAAGAAGAACTAAAGAAACCTATGTATGAAGAAGTAAAAGAAAACCCACTACCAGATTTGATTTAAAAAGTCTCTAAGCTTATTTCACTTCAAAAAAGAAAAACCAGCTTCCAGAAAACTATAAACAATTCTCAAAATTACAGTTCAGATTACCTCAAATATATGGAATAGTCAAACTGCATAAAGAACACCAACCAATTAGACCAATAATAGACTCAAAAAACTCTATTCTTTCAAATCTAAACTATTTTTTAAAGTCACACCTTCAGAATCTTTTAAAAGAGCCACCTAACTTGATTAAAAACTCAATGCAGCTAAAAGAAAAACTAGAACTTCTTCCTAAATTAGATTCTCCTATTATGGGTAGTTTAGATATAGTGTCTATGTATACTCACATTAATATAGATCAACTTATAGACTTTATAGCGGAAGACTTGGCAGACCTAATAGTTTTTCACAACAAGGAAAAAAACATATTAGTTGGAATTTTTGAAATGCTTACTTTCTCTTTGCAGAACAACTACTTTCAATTTGGGAAAACTTTTTCATTCAAAAATCGGGGCTAGCAATGGGCTCCCCACTCTCCCCACTCTTAGCTAACTATTATGTGGGAAAACTAGAAGAAAAGATACTAGTACAACCCACATACTTCTGCTTATATAGCAGATACATGAATGACATCTTATTTATAATAGATAGCTCAGAAATTATTCCAGAAAGAATTCTAGACTCATTCAATGAATTAGATGATTCCCTTAAGTTCACTATTGAACTTCAAAAAGAAAGAAGAATAAACTTCTTAGATATTACTATCTATTATGAAGATGAAAAATTCCTCACTAGTTGGTATAAAAAACCAATGAATACTAAAAGACTACTGGATTTCAATTCGTATCACCCAGTTTCTATTAAGAAAAATGTAGCAAGTCAGTTTTTAGAAAAAATTAATAAAATAGTTTCTACAGCAGATAAAAAAGAAGCCCAAAAAGAAGAGCTTAAAGTCATACTTGCAGAGAATAACTATCCTAAAGAAGAAATTGAGAACTTCTGAATTTTAAGGGTACGAAGAACCCACAAAAGCAACAAGTAAAATTCACTAGAAAAATTTCTTATCACAAAGGTTTATTTGAGGCTTTAAAGAGAATTAGTAAAAATACAATATTAGGCTAGCTCCAAGTTTAGAGAATAAAGTTAAAAAATTTTTCCCTAAAATAGTTCAAAGAGAAGAAGATATTTTAAAAATGCAAGGAGTAGTTTATGAAGTAAATTGTAGTTGTGGACTATCTTACATAGGGGAAACAGGTCGCAGACTAGAAACTCGTATAGCTGAGCATAAAGCAGCTATAAAAAATTGCTCCAACAAGACTGGATTAGATAGGCATGTTAGAGAAACTGGGCACAGCATGGATTGGAATTCCCTTAAAGTAATCAGTTTCCAAAGCAATTTCCAAAAAAGAAAACTGAAAGAAGGAATAGAGATTGAGAAAATCAAAATTCCATCATCAATGACTGCAAAGGATTTTCCCTGCCTAACATCTGGCAGGATTTGTTGAAAAATAACCTAAACCGTCAAGGTTAACCGTAACCGTCAAGGTAAACCGTAACCGTGATAGTGACAAGGAAAAAGTGACAACAACAAGTCAGCCTGAAGAAGGAGAAGAGTTTTCTCCGAAAATTTGCTATTAAAGAAAAAATTTCCTAGTAAAATCCCATAAGTTACTTTAGATTATTAATTCAATTAAACTAGGAAGCCATTTCTCAACATGAGCTTTATTCAAAGAATTACTTAAGTTGTTTGGGCATGTAAATTGTATTAGAGAGGAAATGTTTCCATGAAAGACCTACAAGCACAATAGATTGACAGTGTAAAAAATGGCCATTAATGGCAGGATTAGTGATTTGTAGCAGGCAGAAATTATTGCAGAGGAACAAGAGAAATGGAGGAAGTTTGTATGTACCGGTAATTGTATTTTTCTTTTATTTTTATTTTGTTATCATATTCTGCATTTATGTGTGGTGCCTCATCAGCCTGAACAACCTATTTTAGGTATACAAGTGTGTTTCATAATGAATTAATAAATGAGTTCTTAATAAGCAATTTGTCTCACAAATTTCAAACATCTTAAATAAACAATATAAAAATATTAAAATTCTTACTTCAGACATGAGTAGTTGTAACTTTTCAAAATCACTCATTTGTTCCAAGGTTTTGAAAGAGAAAGCCTTTTCAACATGGCATTCATAGATTAATATTTCCATGGTGATGAAATCATCATACAGCTTTCCTAACCCCTAGTGTAAAAGGAAATCATCAAGGTTAAACACCAAAATCTGAAGAGATTCTATGAACCACAATAATCAATGACTAAATTAAGATATAAAAAGTGCTACAAAATTTTCAAAAAAATAAAAATAAATAATTACGTGCTTAAGAGTAGCATAATTTACACAACTTTTACTATGAGTTGTAAGCTCCTGAGTTTGTTAAGCATTATTCACAAATCTAACATTACAATAAATTTTTCTCATGTTTCACTTTGAAATCTGCACCTGGCAAAAGCAGCATGTGGGCATTACAATGGAAAGTTGAAAGGAAAAAGGCCTTCTACATGCAATTTTAAATTAAATTTGGGGGGGTCCTAAATTATATAAATTAAAATGCATGTTAAATATGGGAAACAAAATGTTCCCCCTAAAGAGCAATAACTAAAGAAAGAAGGGGTTAAGGACCACTTGGTACTTAAGTATTTATGGCAGTGTTTCTCATGGTGTCTGCTTGGGTTATAACCACAAACTTTTTTTCAAGTCTTGCACATAATTCAAATATAGCTTCTTACAAAATGCAACCTTAAGAAACAAGTTATGTTCATGTGCATACTTTTTTCAATTTGGGGGTTTAAGGACCACCATGAGCAACTTGAAGGGCTGTAAGCAGTCGCCAATCCCTAATTTAGGACCACTGGTTTCAGGGGATACAATACAATCCTTTCCTCACCCCACAATATGATGCCACTCGGAGTGTTAGAACATACAGACTTGGGCATTATGGTAACAGTGCTACACTTCTGAACATTTTTCTTTCTTTTCTAACAGCTCAATATGAGCCAAATGCAGAACTTCTTCAAGTAGAACATACACTGTGTCAAACAATCATGATTATGTGCTTTTTCTTGTTTACATTTTTATGATCACCTTTTTAAAATTTTCTACCTAAAAATCAAATTATAAAAAATTTACTTCCCCCGTGTGCCCTCTTGTCGAATGAGCCTACTCCCTTGCCATCAAACCAGAAGAGAAAATAATATAAAAATGTAATTTTCTTACCAAAAACAAAGTGTTTTCCATAAAGTCCACCAAAGATTTTATCCAAAAGTTTTACTTCACTGAAAACTAAGATTCATTACTCACATCAAATGCTGAATCCTTATTCCCCTCAGGTCCTTTCTTTGAGTCATTTGTGCTTTTTATGAAAAAATAACTTAATGAAAAACATGGATTTATCTTTTAAACTAACCAGAGAAGACCTCTAAGATTGACTGCTTCCTCACAAAAAAAAAGTTTTACTTACAAAAAATAAATAAATAAAATATGTACCCCTCTCTGTCTGTTTATCTGTCTGTCTGTATCTCTTTCCTTCTTTCCATTCCTGGCAGAAATATATTGGCAAAACATAAAAAAATAATGTTGCAAAAACCTTTCCTTTTGAACCCAAATCTTGGTTTCATTATGTTGACCACATATTCACAATATGGTCACAGGGCATGAAAGAACTACACAGTCTAAACTCCCTAATCTCTATTTAATTCCATATTGGTAAATTCCTGACCAATCAAGAAACCAATAGCAGCATAAATTTCTTAGATGTACAAATTACTAAGACAAACAAGCTCCACAGATCTGCTCACAGGAAACCCACTCCTGTGGTAAACACCATCCCACTGATACATCTCATTCCACAAATTATACATAGCAGCTGTACAATGATTCATCAATTGTGGCAATGTAATTTCCAATGATCCCCATTCCTTACAAAAAGAATAAAAACCATCATTCAAGAAATTTACTCCTACCATCCATTTCCCCCTGAAATAATCACGTTTGTCATAAAATTTGCAAAGTATCAGTTATTTCACTTCACCCACTGTACCATTTTTCAAATTCACTGGTTCCATTTTCTATCATCTAATCAATAAGTAAAGAAAAAGATTTACTGAACTCCTTAGACTCTGCCGTAGTGTGTATTATATCTCTGTTTCTACATTCTCAGGAGAGAAATGTTCTATTAGTTGAATCCACTGCAGAATGCTGGAATGTAAAATAAATGTCAGTGTGATGGCCTCTCATCTACAGTTTTTTTGGTACTCACAATAGAAGATACTTCTGCTACAGCAAACTGGAGAATAACACCAAAAAGATTTACCCATCCACCAACAAAACTGCCTTGCACTACAGAAAGGAAGTATTGAAATATTACTGAATACAAACTCTTGTAGTTCAGAAACATCATTGAACATTCCAATTATTTGGAAATCTCTACTGGCTAAAGAACTGTGAATAAGATCCACCATATGAAAACAAACTATTATTATGATCAAAACAGACGTGTGCAACTGAAAGGTCTTACTAGAAATAAATCATTAAGATTATACATAATAAGTAATTGGCATGAAAAACTCTTACATTAATTCTTTGTTTGTAATTATAACATGAACCACCTTATCTGATGTTACTGTTCCTGAATTTTGAAGCAGGTTTTTTTTTTTTTTTTTTTTTGCTATTGTTTCTTCTTCATTCATTGTATTTAACATTCTTTGCGTCTTCTATAACTGGAGTGAACAAATCCTCTGGATGAGGTTAGCAAGACTGAAGAAAAAATGGGCTTTCCATAAATGTGATCTTAGGTAATCACTAATAGTACATTATAGACTACTGCCTAAGAAGTATTTCATTTGTTCCATCTCATATCTTGACTTTTATTTTTGAAAATATTGTGTTTTCTCGTTGTTGCAGGCCATATAACTAAAAAATCACTGCAGGTGCATACAACAGAGGTTTATAGTCATGTGGTGTAAGACTTCATTTTCTTTGTGCTGCATGATGCTTCAGCAAATAAGAAAGACAACTGTATTTGCCTACAGCAAAAGGTTATTTAAAAACATTATGTAAATTTGGAAGAATATTTTAACATACATAAGTGTGTTTCCCAAGAAGTGACATTCAGAAAACTGGAAAATCTGCAGCACAATAAGTACTGGGATTCAATTTTACAGCTTAAAACAGTTTGCAAACACACATGGGAAAAATATGGCATATATGTACCTGTTTTACAGCAAAAGAAAATTCAGCTCCTTTTCAAAATGGGAACTCCTGTGTCAATTTTTTCACTTCTTAGTCTGTAGCTGTCTTAATGTATCAAAATTACTATTTTATTCACCCTCAGTTTTTCACATTATTGATCACCTGTTTTGTTATTATATCCTAATTCTGAAAAATTTAAGTTTGACAGTCATTTTGAACATTATGTAATATTCCTCCAAAAATGATGGCTTGGGAACTGGGCTCACCAACTGCATGCTAGGAAGAAAGGAAGCAGAGTTTCCTGGGATTTGAGTAATAGCCAGGTAAGTGATCATCATGTAGTCTTGGAAACAGCATTCTCAATTTCTGTGCGGATGAGGTGATCCCAACTGTTCAAAACAGTGGCTAATTCAGAAGCTGTTAGCTTCACCCACCTTGCCACAATGAGGGAATTGACAGTCCTGAAAACTCTGCATTTCCCTATCTTCAACAACAAAAAGAGTCCAATTTCCAATGTATAATTCTTTAAACAAACACCAAACTAAATACTTTTAAGATCAAAATATATCACTAATACAACTCATAAACTTTATAGATGACAGAATGGATAAAGAACATATTTGTGGTGTAAACCTCATGCTCATATTTTCAAAATTATCAAATCATAAGTCTAACAATTTACAAAAGCGCGTATACTTCCACCTGAAGAAGTCCTGCATTCATTTCTGGAAGGCATGAAATGGTATCTACTATTACTCGCTTCATCAAGAATTGAGTTTCCTTACAATGCATATGTCAAGATCACAAGTTCTCTCATTACACATTTCAAAACAATATAATTTTCAAAACTTCTAAGAAAATATTTAAGTTACAATTACCTGAAATATTCTCAACATTTTTCATGAGAAACCCTTTAAAATTTCTTGTTTTAAACTGTGATAGCATAGTTGGAATGAAAATAACAAATAAGAAATGCATACCTCAAAAAATGCTGGTACATCCAAATTCACTCTATCATTTTACCAATGGGGCACCTCAGATGCTGTGTCCTGTTAGGCACCTTGCAAAATAACCTTGTGAATAGCCAAATGGACCACTATAAGACATCATCTGTTCATCAGAAATGACCGGCATTGGCTGTTCAATGAAAACTGATGGTGACTGCTCATGGGCTCTTTTGTGGCAAGGCAAAACACACCCAACAACAGAGTTAGACAGGAAACAACATGAAAGACAACCTCGATGTTCAACTACACTAGCACTATCACACTATGCAAAATATGACTGTCACTATTGGAGGGTGGGCAACAGCTTGGAGTGAGCTCTAGCTGTTGTCCGATCTCACATCCCACATGCTTGGGAACAACTCAAATAGGCTGTGCAACACTGAACGAATGGATGCCCATGATCCACAACAGCCATTGCAGACAGCTACCTCTGGATTCTGGAATGAAAACACCCTTCCAATAATGCCCCAGATATACAAAATGACCTACCAATGGCTACTGAATCTAGAGTGTCAATGCACCATATCTGGAACTTTTTTCGTGATCATATGTAGAAAATTTTAGGAAGGGAGTGTCTGACCACAGGTCTTAAACAACCCTTAGAAATAGGAAACTAGGAGATTTGGGCTAGAGCGCCCGATAGGAAAGTGACACGGAAGCGAAGTAGAAAGGGGAAGGAAGACGCCCTTATTTATTACCGAGGGGCCAATACCCAGAAATATCTTACAACCTTTGCTCCAGGTGCCGGTGAGCACTCCTCGCTCACACTCTCTCACTGTGGAGCCAACTAAAGCGGATGAGGTTTCACGCCAACTGGATGTTAAACAACTGGTACCATTCAGAGTTGAAGAAATATTCTTCTCATAATACGTGGTAAATTCATGATAATTAACACAGCAATCAGACATCACTGAATTGACTGTAATTACTGTTTCACATGTGAATTAAATCACATCAGAAAACTTGAAAAAAAAAGGAAACTTGAAATTATTGTCCCCGCTCCACGGCGACGATATTTTCAAGTTTTCTGATGTGATTTAATTCACGTGTGAAACAGTAATTACAGTCAATTCGGCGATGTCCGATTGCTGTGTTAATTATCATAACTGGTACCATGTTTTCTTCACATAAGAATGCTAGATTAGTATAGTGCCTGACAGCAACACACAGCATGTGGAGAGAGTTAATATCCACTGCATATTTCTATAGCACCAAGCTGAGCCAATTCTGCAGGGCAGTGGTTCAGTGATGTTTTCAGCTCAGATCATGAATGGACACTGCAGATTGCTCATCTCATTCCAGTGGAACTTTATTGTTGTGCAATATCTGAGCAATATTCTCCCACCAATTTTGTAGCCCTACATTTTGGACAGTGACAATGAGTTCATCCCACATGGGCAGCAAAGCCCAAGACCATTCTATGGGGTTGATAAATGCATACCTCCATGAAGTAGCAATCTTATGGATGAAGTGGTCAGCACTCTCACCTCATCTGAATCCCAACCAGTGTGCTTAGGACCAACTCAAACAGGTTGTGCAACATTGTAGGAATCTACTGGGCACCTTGGGTGAGCTCTCACAAGAAGCTGTAGAACAGTGGGGCACTAAAGACCAAAGCTGCCTCAATGACCTGGTGAACAATGTGCAATGAAGGATACATGCCTGTATCCCTTCAAGGGGTGATGTGACTTACTACTACGAACTGCTCTGGAGCATTTTGCAATGAAGTGCTCAGAGATTCCCATCGCCACATATCCAAGAACTGCCATCTGATATTCCTGAGTAAATGCACCCTCTATTCAATAAATGCTTTTGGCACCTGAATGTCAGTGTCTTCATGCACTTATCATTCAATACATGAGCACATGATCTGCCAGAGACCTGGATGTTGAAACACTTTCTTGGAGCTATGTATTTAGCTACTTAATTTGAATAATTTAGATATACAATTCATACATAAAACAAAATTTATTATAATCGATTGTGAATGAAAAACAAACCTTAATATTTCTTTCAATTCCCAGCTTAATTAGCTCCAAGGCATTATCCACTAAATTGCTCCTGCTCTCAATTTCTTTGGCTCTCTCAGAAAACCAATCAGTTAGTAAATTTCCAGTGAGTTTTTGTCTAAAAATTTAATAAAAAATTACTCTCTTTAGGATACATAGCAATTTCAAGTGCCTTTTACAAATTAATTCTACACTATGAAGTAGAAATTTTTTATGACATTCATAATGGTGAAACATTTTAATATGAAATGTTATTTCACTATTACACAGAAAACTGAGAATGAAGAAAAGAAAAAACCACATAATTTTGAATTTCAGCCATTGTTGTCACATTTTAAAGTAATTTTATGCCCCCCATATGAAAAGTGAAAAGAATCAGTCAGTTTTTGCAATTTGCTTTAATTATTTGCATGATACATAACATTAAAAATGACTTTCTGTGAAAAAATCTTGTCACAGTTTCCCAGAAAGCCAGCTACACAGTTTGTCACAAATATAACATACAATGAAATTGTTTCTCCATAGCATTACCCATATTTTTAGATACCACACGTAAATAAATATTAATTTTGGCAATTTTCTACCTCACTCAAGAAATCCTGTTTTATTTTTTGTACTTAAATGCCATCTTATCTGTGTACTTTTCACCACATTATATATGTCCATGAACAGCCTTGAAAGACACCATAAAATATTCATTTTGGCTTTGAAAATTTAGAAAGGAGGATCAAAAAGATACATCACAAATTTACAGAAATAACTGTTAGCATTAGAAAAAAAAATGTGACAGAAATGTTACTGATTACTTACAGATGGTAGCAGTTGTGCAAATACTTTAGCTGTTTCCTAACTGTAGCATCTCCAGGTGACAGCAATATACAGTATTTCCAACAAACAATGCAATTTCTTAAGCAAAATTTCATTGGAAAGTTACAACTATATAGTCCGAATGTCATTGCATTTTACATTGTCAGCTGCTACGTTCGACAGTGGATACACAAATGCTCCATGAACACGATGGCCATCACTGTTTAAAACAGAAGAAATGAATACAAACACTGATGCTCATACATAATGATGCTAAGTGGAGTTACAAGAACTGGCCACACATCTAAGTATTTCATACACCATTATGCTGCTATGCATAGCTAATGAAATAATATCACTTGAAAATGCATGTTGGCAACATGCAGAAGTTTGAGAGCTTTTGCATCATTCATCTTGTTGATCATGGATTTCAACTGGATGTGATGGTCATGCATATAATGAGAACATGACTCCCACAGCATTCCATCTCACACATTCATCAACGAGCTGGTAAATGTGTGAGATAAGCAAGACAATGTGAAGGATGACTACCAAGAAAACTGACTTATAGGCAGAGGTCCCAAAAAACACACCTGTTTCTGACAAGTGATGCCCAAGAAACATTTGTTTTTTAATTCTCAGCCAGCCTATATAAACCCTCTAAATTTCTTTGTGTGCATACCTTTTTTAAACAAGTTTTAGGCTTTCTTCCATAAAAAGTATAAAATCAAACTAATTATGTTCTTGCTGTGCATTTTCAAGAATATAAGGAAAACAATGGGAAAGTGTTCTCTTCCCCATATACAGCTGAGCCAGTGGCCTATCAACCTGAGCTCTGCAGGTAGGGGTAGAAACATGAAATGGTGGTCAGGTTTAGAAAAAGACAGTTCACACATCAAAAGTTAACAAAGCAAATGCCACTTTTTTGAGGTTGGGGAGAGGGAATAGAGCACAGGAGGACTGGGGAATGGAATTTGTTGGTTAGATGGGCAGTCTTGATAGTGAAAATGAATATGCAACAATGCTATGCCTGAAGTGAAATCAGTTGTTTAATAGAATGGTTAGTCCACACTTTATAGTTACACATTTCTGTCATAAAGTATGGAAGTTCAAAAGGATTCCCAACTATCAGCATGGCACAGGTGGCTAAAGCATAAGTATGCATGACTCATGGTTGTGTCACAGACAGCATGTTGGAGGTTCAATAAATACACACAGTGGTGGACTTGTGATTCAGAAATGGCCCTGGAAGGGTTTTTTGTTGTTGTTTTTTGCGGCCCACCACTGGGGGAAGAATTATCAAGGTACTCAAATTCTACAATTAACGATTTATATTCCCATCGTCACTTTGGGTTTAAACATCTTTTCAACACAAGTGTATGAATTATTGTAGCATTAGTGTTAAGGCAGTAATTAGTTAATAACATATTGTCATATTTCGGGAATGCAGTAGTTATTCGGTATCCCTAGTAAACTGTAATATTGAAATATAAAACATTATTTTCGTTGATGAAAAATACACACACATCATTCTCTAAGAGAGACTGCCAAAATTTTTGTTCCCCTTTTGTTCCAATTTTTGTTCCCCTTTTCATTGCAGCCGTTGGAATTCAAAACTGTAAGAGTTTTTTTTGTTTTTAGTGAGATGGAAAATCCCTCTGAGGCAAATTAAGCTTTTTCAAGGCTTACCTACCATAAACAAAATTATTACCAAAAACAACTTTTTAACAAATTAAAAAAAAAATTTCACTGAAAGAATTTTAAAAAAAATTTACGAAGTCAGCAAAATTCAAGAGCATGAAAATTAATGTATATTTAACTACTTTCAAATTAAAATTACATTTCTGCTGTAGCTGCAACTTTTCAAAATTGCAGTTCAGTTCAAGTGGCCACACATGCTTGAGGAGGCCATATAAAAATTGCCCTATCGTGGCCATTTTGCTTACCTACATAGCAAAACAAATATTTTTTAGTAAATCTGATTTGTGCAACATATATCATTATCACTGATATTTCTAAAATTGACATGGAGATTCCATCAAAATAAATAAGTTGCTTCTATATGAATGAAAAACATGCTTTGTTGAACTCCATTAAAGGGTCACATGAAAATTTTGTCATCATTTGACTGTAGATTTTCTAAGTTGTGGTGTTGCGTGAAACAATGGAATTATAACGTTACTCATGCTAATTCCAAAAAGGGTTATAAAGTAAAATTTTCTTTGTGCCAAATATTTGCTTTAACAAATATTTACCACAAATATTTTGACATTTTTTTCTGTTAAATGTGTGTGCCAAATATTTGCTTTAGCAAATATTTACCACAAATATTTTGACATTTTTTTCTGCTAAATTGTTTGTGCCAAATATTTGCTTTAACAATGTACACATGGCCACACTGCTTCTAAGAACAGCAGCTCTTTTGGAGCAGTGAAATATCACACTTTTACTCAAGCACAAAACTTTAATTATAAGGTGCTTGGCCTGGGCCTTTTTAGTAATTTTGAATCTGCCATGCTCCTATTCATAAGGATTACATAACAAATTAATGATGATGACCTGTACACCAACAACACTTAAAATAGTAAAACTATACTAGTAATACAAATTTATTGGAGTAAAATAAAAATGAAAGTTTTCAAGCTTTCCCACACTAACCAGATGGCATTTTCAAGGAAGGTAGAAGCTAACTGCAAATTGAATAACAGAACACTTCAAGCTTTAATAATAAAATGCTTCAAGCTGGGAAGCATTTTATCATTCAGTTTGAAGTTAGCTGTTGACCTTCCTTGAAAAAGCCATCAGGTTGATGTGCAAAAGCTTGGAAACTTTTATTTCTAATTTACGCCAATAAAGTTGAATATAGATTTTTTTTTTTAAGGATTATATAACAACTTTTATCAGCATAAAGTTTTGACTTGCTTTGCTATTATCATACAGGCACAAATGTATTACTTGCTTTATTATTTTTACACAGACACAAAACATAAATTACAAAGCCCTAAGCCTTGATTTTTTGGTAATGTTTAATCCACCATGCTTATATTCATAATTACATAACAAGTTCCTAATGTTGTGCAATCACTAGGGTGTGAAACATCAATTATACCTGGGCACTACTTTTAACCCAGCTGAGATCATATTCATAAGGTTCACATAATAAATCAAGGTTATAATATTGCGCTTTTACTCGAGAACAAAATATCAGTAAATAGGCCCTAGTCCTAGGGTACAGTTAGTTTTTGATGTCTGAGTAAAAACGTAACATTATTAACTTGATATGCTACGTAAACCTCATGAATATCAGTATGGTGAATTAAAACTTTGAAACTCCATAAATAGGTCCAGTACTTGTAATTAAGCTTGTTGACTTATGTAAACTTTACAAATACGAGAATGACAGATTAAAAATTGTTCAATCAGCCAAGGCCAAGGGCCTTATGTTTTGAATATTATAAATTCGAATTTCAAGCATGCGGGAGTGACATGGAGAAGACTGGCGCAAAACAGACCTTTATGGAAGAAACATGGGGAGACTATCCAGCAGTGGATTGATAATAGTTGACAATGATATATATGTCATAGGTCTCCCCAAATCTTTTGACAGCTTCTATTTTGAGTCACTCTCTCCCAAGTCACTCCAGTATTTACTTAATCCTCTTCCTCTGCCGAATATGAATTCACAAATATGCATGTAAAAAGCTGATCACTGTTAGGCAACTTAAATACTGGACTGGATTCCAAGAGACAAGAAAAACACCCAGAAGACACATGGAAGATGGGTGGATGAAATTTGATAGCATGCCGGAGTCACATGGAGGAGACTGGCTCCAGAGACAAAGTTGATAAATAGACTTGAGGAGACTTTTATCCAGCAGTGGACTGGTAACGGTTGATGATGATGGTGTCGATACAAATACAAGTAATTTATTCTCTCATTTCACCAAAGTGCCACGAGCACAGTGAGGTGGCCGCAATAAAGTTGTAATCTTTACAGGCGACCTACAGGGAAGTGATCATGGTGAAATCAGAAGTACAATTTTTATATGACCATCTAACATTTTTGTGGTCAGCCTATGTGAAAGGGTACACATAGAAATCAAAAATAAAACTTTTATGTGGCTCTCTAATTGTATTTGTGGCCAGTTGTTTGCTTTGAAAATCACAAAAATGTTTTAATTATTATAAGATATGAAAAAGATATTTTTGTGCACAACAATTACAGATGTAGGGGTAAATATAACAACGCCACACTTTTTTTATGCAGAACAACTTCATGGCTTTCAAATTGCATGTGTTCAGTTTTCTGTGTGGCCAGTTATCCGAACTGGCAATTCGAATAGACATATTTAGTAAATCAATGGAAAGATTTTTAAGGAATTTATAAATAAAGCAACGTAGAAATGCTAAAATAAATGAAATTTAATGATTTAACTTACACACAAATTTCGAGTTTTCTGTCACAGATTTAAAAATAAATTCTTTCTATTACAAAAGGAAAATTTAGTGTTACTGATTTCTTTTGATTTATACCACTTATTTACTAAGCAACAACAGGTTTCTTAAAAAAAAAATATTTTTTAAAGTTTTATGTTTTCCTTCCGTATAGCTTTTTTGACTCCTCCTTTTCTTTTCTTGAGATTAGAATATTTTCCTTTATGCCACTCCATTTTTTTTCCAGTAAATTCCTACATGATACACTTATTTTAATGAATGTTTTTGCAATTATGCATGAAGCTCCATTGCTGAAGTAATAAAATATTTCCAACTAAAATTGCGCAGTTCAGATGTTTTCTCACTGTTATCTCGAATAATAAAAAAAGAAAAACCAATCTAGGCAATGGCTGAGACACAAGACTACGAAGTAAAGTTTGAGGCAGAATGAGCTCAGGAATTTCAAATACCAACAAAAACAAAGAGCTGTACATAACCCTGCACCCCTCCAGTTTCAGCCTTAGGATGTCTTGAAAGAAAACTTCAAGGCTGTGTTATCTTAATTGCCTGAGGATCCCTGATAATCTTCGAATGTCATAGAAGAAAAAACACCTTCTAGTTTTCACCTCACGGCTTCGCCTAATTAAATTTGGTTGTGTGGTAACACTAGCAAACAAAGTTTTATTTTGGTATGTGAGTTGGTATGAAAAGCAGCATGCTTTTGATGTGGTTACTGTTACCCCTTGGTTACTGCTGTCAGAACAAGTGCACCTGCAGGACATACTGGAATATGCACCAGCAGAAAACACCAGTTTTACAATATTTCAGGACTGTTCAACTGCAATTAGCGAATGCCCGGTGCGACACAGAAAATAAGTCAAAATGGACAGAGCTTAACTTAAAAAGTCTGGGGAAGGGGTTGCATAAAAAGTGTTTAGCTTATAGACCATTTGGCATGTACAGTAGCGAACAAAAGTATTTGGCGAAACACTTTTTCGACCATAATATTTTTTCTGCTGGACCAAATCGGGTCATTTTGGGATATGATATGTATTATTCAGTTGTAAACATGACCCATATGCAAATGGATTGGAAACCTTAACACAGATCAGGTACCGAGCTTAATCACAAAGATCATACAAACTGACCAACAAAGTAGGTGTGTATCACATTCATTTAATGCAACGATAACAGAAAACAAGTACGAGAAAACGACAAAACAATAACTAACACTTTGTGAGATAACCACGAGACTTAATAACAGCTGCACAACGGGCCAGCATCGAGTCCACTAGCATCTTGGCGGTGACCTGCGGAATTCGCACCCATTCTACAGACAGCTGGTCGAACTTCTGGGCCCTATTCTGGCAGGTTTTCTTCGCACATCGTTTCTCCAGCTCCTCCCACATGTGCTCGATGGGGTTGAGGTCTGGAGATTGGCTTGGCCAGTCTAGAAGTGTGACATGTTGCTGCTGGAAGGCTGCCTTTGCTACCCTGGAGGTGTGCTTTGGGTCGTTGTCTTGCTGCATGATCCATCCGGGTGGTTGGTTGGTTGGTTAATTTTTATGGCGCAAGGGCCATGTTTGGCCAAAGAGCGCCAGACACAAGACAAACAGTATTAAAAACATGGTATAAAGCTTAGAATCTGGCTGATCAAGTAAAACTGAACAATGAGAATGATGGAAGGGCTAAAAAAACAATGAAACAAACAGTATTAAAAATGTGATACAATGATTAAAATCTAGCTGATTCAGTAAAACTGAGAACTGACAATGATGATGGGGCTAAAATCTAGATACGTTTAAAATAGTCAATTTGCTTATAAAATTAAAACACGGCAACAGTATCACAGTGGTCATTTAGGAGCCGCTGCAGTGTAGCGGCGTCCTCGGTCAACAAATGAGAATGAAAGAAATGAAAACGCACATCTCGAAAATGAACACAACTACACAAAAGATGAGTGACAGTGAGTCAGCAATTGCACGTCTCACACATCGGCGCAGTGTCGCCACACAGCAAAAAGCAGCGAGTGAAACGACAATGCCCAATGCGGAGACGAGCAAGCACCACTTCCTCCCTACGGTTCCGATGATATGAGGATTTCCAGATTCCAAGATTAGGTTTAATACGATGCTGTTTATTTTCCACCTCTTGGTCCCACAGACCCTGCCACATTCGCTTGATATGCTCGTGAAGAAGAAAGCGGAAATCCCGGTGAAACAGTGGCAAGGGTGTGATGACCAAAGAGGAAGCAGATCTAGCAGCCGCATCAGCACACTCGTTACCCGAGATTCCAACATGCCCAGGAATCCAGCAAAAGTGAACCTGAAAACCGGCCTTGAGCAAACGACGAAGCAACTGTCTCACATCTAAGAGAAAAGGTTGGTCACGGCAATCTGCAGATGACAAAGACTGCAAGACACTTAAGAAATCCGTATAGACCATAGCATGATGATGAGAAATTGACTGAACATGGAGAAGGGCAAGATACACAGCATGCATCTCCGCCGAAAACACTGTGGCCTCATCTGGGATCCGCGCTACTGAAACGTCATCAACACAGACAGCCGCGGATCCAACGACTCCATGCATCTTGGAGCCATCAGTAAAAATAGGAGTGTAGTCAGAATTTAGGGCACGGTGCTCAGCGAAGAGCTGCTGGTACACTGACGCAGGGGTTGAGGATTTATTGAAAAATGTAAAGGTGGTATCAACCATGACACCAAGTGGGTGCCATGGAGGATCCCCAAAACCCCTGGTCTCTCCAACAAGTGACAAGTCGAGCCCTACATCATGGGCTACAGCCGCCATACGAAGACAGAAGGTTGAAATGCACGAGGGCCGGTTCTCAAATAAACGAGCATGCTGGGGATGAAAAACTGCATCGTATAAAGGATGGTCTGGAAAAGATCGAAGTTTCAAGTAGAATTGAACAGACAGCTGCAGACGACGTAATTCAAGCGATGGTTCGTTCGCATCAGCGTAAAGGCTGGGAATCGGAGATGTTCGAAATGCTCTCCTACAAAGACGCAGCGCTTGTGGTGAATAGTATCCAAAGGCCGGAGAACGTGATGACGAGCAGAGCCATGCACGATACAACCATTATCCAGTTTCGACCGTATTAAGGAATGGTAAATGCGAATTAAAGACACCCTGTCTGCACCCCACGAGACTCTCGAAAGGATCTTAAGAATAGATAGAGCCCGCAGACAGGAAGTCTTTAGCCGCTGAACGTGCGCACAGAATGTAAGCTCACGGTCAATGGTCAATCCAAGGAACTTGGTCTCGGGCAAAACTGGTATGGCTGCACGGTTTAAATACAGCTCTGGGTCAGGATGGAGGCCGCGCCTCCGGCAGAAATGGACACACGCTGTCTTGTCAGGAGAAAGAACGAAACCATTGCTATTCGCCACTTTAAAGATCTGGTTAATCGCAGACTGCAACTGCCTTTCAATAAAATGCATGCTTGATGACGAGCAGAAAATGTGCAAGTCATCAACATAAACAGTAGCCAAAACCGCAGGAGGAAGATTTGTGAAAAGACAATTAATGCGAATAATGAACAATGTGACAGATAAAATGCAACCTTGAGGAACACCTTGTTCCTGATGGAACGGTGCAGAGAGTGTCGTACCTAGGCGCACCTGGAACACCCGATTGCAAAGAAAATTAACGATGAAAGTCGGAAGATTTCCTGTCAACCCGCATGCGTGGAGGTCACGGATAATACTGTGCTGCCACGCTTGATCATAGGCTTTCTCAATGTCAAAAAATACAGAAACCAGGTGCTGCCTACACACAAACGCCTCTTGCACAGATGTCTCAAGGTGCAGGAGATGATCGTGAGGTGAACGACGACGGCGAAAGCCGCTTTGTGATGGTGAAAGTACTTGATGACATTCTAAAAAATGAACTAACCGGGAATTAACCATGCGTTCAAGAACTTTACACAGACAGCTAGTGAGAGCAGTTGGACGATAACTAGAGGAAGACTTGGGATCTTTGCCAGGTTTGGGAAAAGGCAGAAAAAGCTTTTTGCCAAGATTCTGGGAAACTGTGCTCCAACCAAATGCGATTATACAGGATTAAAAGATTCTCGAGAGACAACTGCGAGAGATGATGGAGCATGTCATAGTGGATGCCATCGGGACCGACAGATGTAGCGCCGGAC
Source organism: Macrothele yani (assembly GCA_039090855.1). NCBI lineage: Eukaryota > Metazoa > Arthropoda > Arachnida > Araneae > Macrothelidae > Macrothele > Macrothele yani. The sequence goes on from CM077024.1 coordinate 2,963,999, forward strand.
CGATGCAGAGCCACCCTGAGTTCAACCATGCTGAAGGGGGAGTTATAACTTGTGTCATTAAAAGGCGCAAAGGACACTTTCTGGCATTCCGCAGTGGATTTAATCCTCTGAAAGGAGGAAGGATACGCCAGGTCACTCGACATGGAGGCAAACGCCTCCCCCAAACAATCAGCAATCTGCCCGCCTTCAGCATGTGTGCAGCCGTTACTCTCAAGAATGGAGATCTGCTGAAAGCTATACTTACCCCGGATCTTACGAATCTTGTCCCACACACTTTTTGAACTGGAACGTGAAGTGAGAGATGAAACATAGACTCCCTCTTGCTACGTCGACACACCAACCGAGCATAGGATTTTGCTCGTTTGAATGTAACGAGATTAGCATCCGTTGGATAATGCCGAAACGTAGACCAGGCCTTATGTTGAGCTCTCCTAGCCGCTGCGCATTCAGGGGTCCACCAAGGCTTCGGACTTCTGGAGAGTGTCGTAGATGTTTTTGGTATAGAAAGATCAGCTGCCTGAAGAATACAATTTGTTACTTCAAGAACCGCTGCGTCGATTGACTCTTGGGTCACCATTACAGAAGATATCTCTGCTGATGATGCAAAAACCTCCCATCTCGCACGCTCCATCCTCCGCCGAGGAGGGCAGGAGGCAGAAGATGGCATGCTCGCATGATACGAGAGCAAAATCGGGAAATGGTCACTCCCGTGAAGGTCTTTACACACCGTCCACAACCAATCAGCAATAATCGATGGTGATCCCAAGGTCAAATCAATCGCACTGAAGGATCTTGTCGGCTCATGGAAGTACGTGCCGGCACCGGTGTTAAAAAGGCACAAAGAGGCCGAGGACAGAAGAGACTCTATTTGACGACCTCTCTTGCTAATGCCGACACTACCCCACAAATGATGATGAGCATTGAAGTCACCCAGTAGAAGAAAGGGTGAAGGCAGCTGATCAACCAAGCTCTCCAGAACAGAGATGCTCACGTTCTCGTCCGGCGGCAGATAGACACTGCAGACAGTAAGAGGCACAGGTACAGATATGCGAACCATCACGGCATGCAAAGTTGTAGATATCGCGACGGAAGACACCAGAACACTGTGAGGGACAAGAATAGCGACTCACGCACAGGCGATGCCTCCCGATGCATTATCTGTCCGATACGCACCGTAGCCTCGAACTGAAAGCAGGTCTGATGGTTTAAGTTTCGTCTCCTGTAGACAAAGGCACACCGGAGAGTACAACGAAAGCAGATGTTTCACGTCATCAAAACTCGGCCGAAAACCTCGACAGTTCCACTGAATGATTGAAGCCACGGTTAATAGTGAGATGAAAATGGAAATGATCAAACAAGGTCAGGCTCCATCACCTCTGATGAGGGTTCCCCCAGCTCTGGAGGCGTGTGACCAGTGGCCAAGATGGGAGCATGCTTTGTCCCAAGTGTCTTAACGGGAGGCGCACGACGTTGAGTCATTTGCTGAGATTTTTGAGGAGAAGAAATGCTTTTCTTATCCTGGGCTTTAGTTTTCTTGCCAGAAGAAGTGGCCTGAGTTCCCTTGCTGGTGTTGGGGTGAGTATGCTTCGGCAAAGTGGTGGGTGCCGCTTTCAGACCCCTAGCTCGAGACTGGAGAGCCTCCAGCCCAGCTGCGATGATATCGTCCAGCTTGTAGGGACATTTAGTGGGGATCTGAATGTTGGTTTGAATGGCAACCATAGATTTGGCAACCACCACTGATGCATATGATCACCGATCAGAAGTAACAGGAACTACTCTCCTTCTGGCCTCAGGATAGGAAATATTCTCAACCGTTTTCAGCTTTTGGATTTCTTTCTCCTCCTTCCACTTGGGACAATCTTTGGCTGATGCTGCGTGTGAACCCTTGCAGTTCACACAAAACTCGGCCTCGGCCACACATTCTGGCAAAAGATGATCTGTGGCACCACAACGTCCACACCTAGGATTGCTCCTGCACGACTGCTGAGAATGGCCGTACGACTGAAACCTAAAACATCTCAACAGGTTAGGGATGTACGGGCGTACCTCAAGGTGAAGATACCCTGCCTTGATGGATGTAGGCAGGGAAGGGCTATCAAATGTTAAAATGATGTTGCGGGATGGGACGGACTGCCCATTCCGCCTAAAGAGAATACGCCGCACACCCGTAACGTGTTGACTCCTCAGTTCTTCAAGTAGTTCCTCCTCAGTACACTCAACGAGGTCCTGAGAGGAGACAACACCTCGAGATGAATTTAGGTATCCATGAGGTGTTATTTTGACCGGATCTCAAGCAGCGTGGTAGTGTTTAGAAGTGTAGAACTGTAGGCCACAGTGGACATTTCTACCAGAAGATCTCCAGACTGAAGTATCTTTACGCTCTTAGGAGAGCTTGCTATAGATTGAAATGCTTTGTTAATCCAAAATGGACTTTTGGCACTCAAAGGCTTTGAAGGGTCTAATGAGTGCACAAAAAAGAAATGAGCATTCGAGCAATCAGGAACATGTTTTTTTGCGGAAGGGGATGAGCCTTCCTCATTACCTCTTTTGGTTTTAGGTTCGTGGGAAATATCATTGAGAGCCATGAAAAAAGAAAGATTTCGTCCGCCGACTTCCCCACCCACAATCGAGCCCAACGACGGAGAACCGGAGGTCCGCAAGCCCAAGTAGATGCAGGACACGGCTCTAGGGATAGGAAGCGGATATAGCAAGTTGATAGGGCAGACATGCGCTCGGCGTGCACCCAGACTTTCGCATGCCTGGGGAACACCCCTTTGGCATGCCCACCCTATCCCCAGACTCACCCTGTCGTGCGAAAGGACAAGCCGTTAGAGGTCTGGGCTCCACTCGGCCACAGACCTCATTGACTAGGAGTGGGTTAGTTCCTAGCCGCCCGTTTAGGGTGAAGCACGGGGCAAAGAGGAGTGTTGGCAACTGGCGACAACACCACCCCGGCCTCCAGAAACCTCAGCCTCCAGCATCCCCTTTTCCACCTTACGGGTCACCGCACATGGCAAACGTGCAGACAGGTCTAGCTAACCAGCTCGGAAAAAAAAAATAAGGTAACATAAAATGGAGAAGACAGGAAAGAAAAAGAGAAACTAAAATCCTGAGCTGGCGCATAATCACAACCTCAGCAACCTACAACTGAGGCGAGAGCGTGTCAAATGAAAAAACAAAAAACATAAAAAATGTGAAAATCATCACATATAGTACATGTCGGCTCGGGCCGTGGAGACGCCATCCCCCAGCAGCTGGATGAACAGTTGTCCCTTCAGTTACATAATCGTACAAGACGAAATGACAAAATGATCTGTCACAACGTCAGCTCGGGCCGTGGAGGCGCCGTTACCCAAATAACTGGGAAACCAGTTATCCCCGTGCGGGGCCATCTGGGTGGCATGTTCTGGTTGGCTCATGGGAAGACATTGTTGATGAGCATGTTCGTGTAGCTCTGGCCGGTCATTATTCCATCAATCTTGATGATGGGGACCATTCCATTGCAAGAGAAGGTGCCGTAAACCATGAGCGATCCTCTTCCATGCTTGACAGTCGGCTGAATGAACTGGGGGTTGAATCTCTGGCCACACAGACGTCGTATGTATCGGATGCCATCACAGGCGAAAAAGTTGAACTTGCTCTCGTCGGTGAAAAGCACCTTACTCCAGTCCGCCGAGATCCAGTGTCGATGACGGCGCGCGAACGCGACTCTGGCTTGTCGATTCTTGACTCCGACGAGTGGTTTCTTGGCGGGGCATCTTCCGTTCAATCCACCAGCAATGAGATGACGGGAGATGGTCATTCGGTTGACGTTCAGGTCGTCGCTGTCGCAGAATTCGGTGGCGATGTCCACAGCAGTCAAGGTGGGATCAGCACGAGATTGACGGAGGATATGTCTATCCAGACGCAATGTAATGGAATGAGGCCTACCACATCGTGGACTGTTCTCGATGGTCCCAGCCTTCTTATAACATTGCAGGATAGCTGAAATGGACTGGTGTCGGATCTTCAGGGCCCTCGCAATGTCAGTGACGCGCATTCAGGATTCCATCATGTTCACGACCGCCTGGCGAGCTCCAACAGGGATCTCCGCCTTTTTACCGATTTCTGAAAACCTAAGATTGACTTATTATCACACTACACATCACAAAACTCACAAAAAATCACAAGAAAAACATTAATACATGCAGCAAACAAATGGGTAATAATTGGCGACTCTTGAATATAACCCATTTCAAACGACAAATTCGCTCTGAGCGAAATACAAACTATGTGGCATTGTAACCCACAAATCAACACACATCATATCCCAAAATGACCCGATTTGGTCCAATAGAAAAAAATTATGGTCGAAAAAGTATATTCGCCAAATACTTTTGTTCGCTACTGTAGATCTTTTTTTATGATTTCAAAGCCTTTAAGGCAGTAAACAAATTGTGTCTTTTCAGCATAACATAATTTTCTTTTACAAGCATGGTGAAGCACAATATATGCATGCGAATTTTTTTAATTATCATGGGGCCTACTGGCCCAGTGTACAGCGGCCCAGTTCGTGCTTGAACACACATCACTGAACAGAAGATGCAAAATTCAACTTCCATCGCTACAGAACAACAGATGGTGTCACAACATAAAAAGTAAACTAAAAAAAATAATAGGAAGCACATAAGATTGCTCAGTAAACAAAAATAAAGAAAAAAAGAAGAAACTGCTGTGTTTTCTTTAGATGCCCCAAAAGACAGGAAAATGAATTATTAGCAAATTTAGGCAAGTGAAAGGCATACTAACATAACACAAAGAAATTACAGCAAAAGAGAACACAAATACAAATGGTTAAAAATGGAAGACCAGATGCAAGTGACAGAACTTTCAAGAAGTTCCCAAGATTCTTAACTTGCCATATAAAAAGGATAAATAAAAAGAACAAGAATTCAGAATGTAGAGATGTTTAAATTGACATGTGCAACTCAGGTATTTTATTTTGGATAAGAAAGAAAATGTTTTCATACTGTTTGATCACTTGGTTAAATTTCCATGTGATTTCAAATGTCAGCTAATGAAGAAAATGTCAGATCAATAAAGAAGAAGTATGTCTAAGAAAAAGAAAGAAGCAGAAATTACAAGTAATATATGCTTAAAAGTTATTCTACACACTGTCAAAAATTAAAAAATCTATTTGACTTAATTTCGTGAAATTGCAATTTATCTTAAATTATGAATTTTACACGTACTATAGATATACATGAACAGAAGAGCAATGCTGAAAACTAAGGAAAAACTTTAGAATTTAAAACGAAAGTTGCAAAATTAACCTGAAGATCGAAACGCGCAACGCAGCAGTTACGAAAATTCAGAATTCACATTCTATTAAGAAGAGACCTAAGCAAAAAAAATTATATATTTTTGACTCATACCAAGTACAACATAGAAAGGGTTATATGTCTACCGGTGTGAGTAAAAGGAGAAAAAGATAAAAAATAAAATAAAACAACTGAATGTAGAAAGTGTCGAGAATACTGAGCCTTGGCTTTATCAAGGACCAGCAAAAACTCTGCATTTTCTCACTTCCACAAAGACCTAGTTGGAAATGGGTTTCTGCAAAGCCATGGATGCAAGTTATAAGCCCACCAAAAATTGTTTTAAAATTTATATATATGTCATGACCTCCGCAGAGTTGTATGACCTAGCGCTAGTTAACAATTTAGCTTACATCCATAACTTCCATGGCCCGACCCATGCTCTTCATCTGTTACTATTAAACAGAGAGAAGAAGATTAAAGAGAACTCAAGTTGTGAGAGTGACATAATAATTAGAAATAATTTTCAGCTATAACGAAACGCCAAGTTCGCCAAAGAGAGAACATAAACCTGAAAAGTAATACAAAAGAATTCCAAATTTTTACATTGCAATTAAAAAGGAAATATTAATCTTTTAAAACTCAGATTTTTGAAAGAAAACTTGATTCTAAAACCCCCTACTCCGCAACTTCTGACAACACAAAAACGAGAATAAATTAAAGACAATAATTAACTAAAGAAAAGCTTTGTGAAAGTTATATGACATAAACAATTAGTTGCAATATGTAAAAAGTATTTCAGCAGTGCTTTAAGTGCATAATTAAGTAGTTATTAAGACATTAACTACTTTGAAAATGCAGCGCAAAGTAGAGGAACTATGCTTAGCCAGCTTCTGTGCCTAAGTTTCCTAAAAGACGCGCAAAGTTACCAAGAAAAGAAAGAGTTAAAACCCGCAAAAATGTTAACAGTCTAGCCAGTGCCTAAATGCTAAAAAGCGAAAAACAACAGAGAAAAAAATACAAGAAGTACAAACATTGAACTTATAAAACCTAAAACCCTAAGACAATGAAGACAGCTTACCTCTTATGCAACTAAACTTTCTCCACTCAAGAGGAAACATGGCCGACTTTTTCCCCAAACTTCCAAACGCGACTGCCACTCCCTAGTCGCTGGGGGGCAGTGTGGGTGGGGCTGATGGCCTCCTCACACTGAAAGAAACCAACTCGCGGAGATTTTAACCAGAGAAAAAAATATATATACTTAAGACTGTGGGCCTGTATGATCAGAAAGAGCAGAATTAACTCTCCAGAATACATGAGAAATATTATAAAATACACAAGTGGTGTATTTAATAATCTTTGCATGTATTAAATCACCTTAATGAGCTTCTATAGATTATTCAGAATCTTATTAATTTTAACGTTAGTTTTACTATTTTTAGTTTAGCTATTCTAGTGAGTGAATAACTAGTTTTCTTTTTTATTTGTTTTTATTTTCTTTTATAAACAGATTTTTATGCTTTTTTTGTGATTTTGTCTGTATTATTTAATTTTTTGTTTTAATAGGACCTTCATATCCATAGCACTAAGGTTCCTTTTAGTAGTTAATAGGCATCCTCTAGCCAACTTCCTTACGGCTTTGATTGGTCAGAATCATATTATTAACTGTGTAGAAAATTAAAGCAGATCTGCCAACCTTACTCTATTATTCAGAATAATTTTTCTTAAAGTTCTTTTGATGAAAGATAAAGGAATATCATTCTCTAGAAAACTATCTAATAGTAAATTAATGTGGTAATTGAAGTCCAAATTGTTGCTGCAAATTCTTGAAATTCTTAGGATCTGAGAAATTAGTACATTCTCAATTACTTTGGTTGATATGTTATTATTCCAGTGTAGATATTTAATTACTTTGAAAGGAAAATTAACTCTTTTATCAAAGAGGCTAATAGATGGGTTACCTCTGTTGAGCTTAATGCTTAAGTCTAGGAACTCAAGTTCCTGATTACTGTGGTTGGTTTTACATAAGTTAAGAGAGCTAGGATAGATATTATCAAAGTCACTCTCTATAACTTCTGAATTATTGATACACAGCAGATCATCAATATATCTAAATGTGTAAAGGTAGTTATCTGAGCAGGTGGGGTGATTTTTAATGAATTTATATTCCTTAAAGAACAGGAATAGATTAGCAATATTCGTGGAGGTTGATGTTCCCATGGGGATACCGTTCACTTGCTTATAGAGAGTATTATTATATAAGATATGGTTATTTTTTATGCAGCAGTTGAGATAAGAGTTCCAGGCTCCTACATTAACAAATTGGTTAAGTTTAAATTCTGCATACAGCTCTTTAAAGGTAGTGATTATATCTGATAGAGGCAGATTTGTATACAGGTTCTCAAAATCATAACTATTAATATCTAAGGGACTTACTTTGAGTATAGTAGAAATTACTTCTGCATTATTATTAATTATCCAAAAATCTCTGTACATCAAATTAGTACAGTTTCTAATGTGTTTCAAAACCCTCTTCAAGATATCTTCAAAGGCAAGATCTATTTTCTTTTTATGACTCCTTACTCCACTAGCTATGAACCTGAACTTCACAGGATCTTTATGAAACTTAACCGTTGCAAAAAGAAATGGAAATTCAGGCTCATATCTTCTAGTTTGTGGAATTTTAAGTTTCTTGAAGAAAGCCTTAAACTTATTTTCTAACTGCTTGGTAGAATAACTTACGGGCTCATACGTTACTCTATTATTGAGTTCCAAAGTTAACAATTCAAAATAGAACTTCTTACAGATAATTGCAAAATTATTGCTAGCTTTATCCGTAGTAGGAAAAATAAATAGGTCTTGTAGTTTGGAGAGTGCCTTTTTGGCATCTCCAGATAAAAAGAGATTTCTATTGAAACAAAAGTCCAGACCTGCCAACTCACAAGTGAAGCTATTGATTACGTTATATTTCCATTCTGCGAAGGCCTCAATAGGCTGATTGTATGCTAAACTGGTTTTTATAATGTACCTATTAACATCTTGAGTGAAGCTCTCAAGAATCCTTTCTTTGGAAATAGTGAAGGAAGGTCTAAATTTAGAACCATACTCTAATAAATTCCTAAGCTTTTCATTTTCAACAAAACTCAAGTTTCCGGTGATAATATGGTTGTAATTCTTATCATAGTGAACTGTTTCTTTATGTTCATCACAAGAACATGTAGTAATAACAGGAATGTAACTCGAAGAATTAAGTTTGTAGTTTTTAACTATTGACCCTAAGGTCTTAACATATTTGAAACTTACAATAGACTGGTGCCTGTGGATGGGAAAAAAAATTGCATTATTGTAGAACAACTTCCTAACATTGAGATGATCATAGTTTTTATTTAGAAACCTGATGGTTACATAATTACTGGAAAATTCTTTAAGAGAAATTTTAACTTTAAGAATATGCTTAAGAATGTCTAGCACCAAAGCAAAAACATGCTTATCAACATGGTCAGCGGTTTCTTTCCAGAATTTGAAAACACCTTTAAGGACAGAGTGCTTGAAGGACTTAAGTATTTTGTAAGTATTTTTGACAAAATTAGTGCCAGTTTTAAAGCTTTCCAGAGTTATTAGCAAGTTAGCAAAATCAACTTTGCTAGATGTGCGATAACCATCAGGTTTCTAAATAAAAACTATGATCATCTCAATGTTAGGAAGTTGTTCTACAATAATGCAATTTTTTTCCCATCCACAGGCACCAGTCTATTGTAAGTTTCAAATATGTTAAGACCTTAGGGTCAATAGTTAAAAACTACAAACTTAATTCTTCGAGTTACATTCCTGTTATTACTACATGTTCTTGTGATGAACATAAAGAAACAGTTCACTATGATAAGAATTACAACCATATTATCACTGGAAACTTGAGTTTTGTTGAAAATGAAAAGCTTAGGAATTTATTAGAGTATGGTTCTAAATTTAGACCTTCCTTCACTATTTCCAAAGAAAGGATTCTTGAGAGCTTCACTCAAGATGTTAATAGGTACATTATAAAAACCAGTTTAGCATACAATCAGCCTATTGAGGCCTTCGCAGAATGGAAATATAACGTAATCAATAGCTTCACTTGTGAGTTGGCAGGTCTGGACTTTTGTTTCGATAGAAATCTCTTTTTATCTGGAGATGCCAAAAAGGCACTCTCCAAACTACAAGACCTATTTATTTTTACTACTACGGATAAAGCTAGCAATAATTTTGCAATTATCTGTAAGAAGTTCTATTTTGAATTGTTAACTTTGGAACTCAATAATAGAGTAACGTATGAGCCCGTAAGTTATTCTACCAAGCAGTTAGAAAATAGGTTTAAGGCTTTCTTCAAGAAACTTAAAATTCCACAAACTAGAAGATATGAGCCTGAATTTCCATTTCTTTTTGCAACGGTTAAGTTTCATAAAGATCCTGTGAAGTTCAGGTTCATAGCTAGTGGAGTAAGGAGTCATAAAAAGAAAATAGATCTTGCCTTTGAAGATATCTTGAAGAGGGTTTTGAAACACATTAGAAACTGTACTAATTTGATGTACAGAGATTTTTGGATAATTAATAATAATGCAGAAGTAATTTCTACTATACTCAAAGTAAGTCCCTTAGATATTAATAGTTATGATTTTGAGAACCTATATACAAATCTGCCTCTATCAGATATAATCACTACCTTTAAAGAGCTGTATGCAGAATTTAAACTTAACCAATTTGTTAATGTAGGAGCCTGGAACTCTTATCTCAACTGCTGCATAAAAAATAACCATATCTTATATAATAATACTCTCTATAAGCAAGTGAACGGTATCCCCATGGGAACATCAACCTCCACGAATATTGCTAATCTATTCCTGTTCTTTAAGGAATATAAATTCATTAAAAATCACCCCACCTGCTCAGATAACTACCTTTACACATTTAGATATATTGATGATCTGCTGTGTATCAATAATTCAGAAGTTATAGAGAGTGACTTTGATAATATCTATCCTAGCTCTCTTAACTTATGTAAAACCAACCACAGTAATCAGGAACTTGAGTTCCTAGACTTAAGCATTAAGCTCAACAGAGGTAACCCATCTATTAGCCTCTTTGATAAAAGAGTTAATTTTCCTTTCAAAGTAATTAAATATCTACACTGGAATAATAACATATCAACCAAAGTAATTGAGAATGTACTAATTTCTCAGATCCTAAGAATTTCAAGAATTTGCAGCAACAATTTGGACTTCAATTACCACATTAATTTACTATTAGATAGTTTTCTAGAGAATGATATTCCTTTATCTTTCATCAAAAGAACTTTAAGAAAAATTATTCTGAATAATAGAGTAAGGTTGGCAGATCTGCTTTAATTTTCTACACAGTTAATAATATGATTGACCAATCAAAGCCGTAAGGAAGTTGGCTAGAGGATGCCTATTAACTACTAAAAGGAACCTTAGTGCTATGGATATGAAGGTCCTATTAAAACAAAAAATTAAATAATACAGACAAAATCACAAAAAAAGCATAAAAATCTGTTTATAAAAGAAAATAAAAACAAATAAAAAGAAAACTAGTTATTCATACACTAGAATAGCTAAACTAAAAATAGTAAAACTAATGTTAAAATTAATAAGATTCTGAATAATCTATAGAAGCTCACTAAGGTGATTTAATACATGCAAAGATTATTAAATACACCACTTGTGTATTTTATAATATTTCTCATGTATTCTGGAGAGTTAATTCTGCTCTTTCTGATCATACAGGCCCACAGTCTTAAGTATATATATATTTTTCTCTGGTTAAAATCTCCGCAAGTTGGTTTCTTTCAGTGTGAGGAGGCCATCAGCCCCACCCACACTGCCCCCCAGCAACTAGAGAGTGGCAGTCGCGTTTGGGAGTTTGGGGAAAAAGTCGGCCATGTTTCCTCTTGAGTGGAGAAAGTTTAGTTGCATAAGAGGTAAGCTCTCTTCATTGTCTTAGGGTTTTAGGTTTTATAAGTTCAATGTTTGTACTTCTTGTATTTTTTCTCTGTTGTTTTTCGCTTTTTAGCATTTAGGCACTGGCTAGACTGTTAACATTTTTGCGGGTTTTAACTCTTTCTTTTCTTGGTAACTTTGCGCATCTTTTAGGAAACTTAGGCACAGAAGCTGGCTAAGCATAGTTCCTCTACTTTGCGCTGTATTTTCAAAGTAGTTAAGGTCTTAATAACTACTTAATTATGCACTTAAAGCACTGCTGAAATACTTTGTACATATTGCAACTAATTGTTTATGTCATATAACTTTCACAAAGCTTTTCTTTAGTTAATTATTGTCTTTAATTTATTCTCGTTTTTGTGTTGTCAGAAGTTGCGGAGTAGAGGGTTTTAGAATCAAGTTTTCTTTCAAAAATCTGAGTTTTAAAAAATTAATATTTCCTTTTTAATTGCAATGTAAAAATTTGGAATTCTTTTGTATTACTTTTCAGGTTTATATTCTCTCTTTGGCGAACTTGGCGTTTCGTTATAGCTGAAAATTATTTCTAATTATTATGTCACTCTCACAACTTGAGTTCTCTTTAATCTTCTTCTCTCTGTTTAATAGTAACAGATGAAGAGCATGGGTCGGGCCATGGAAGTTATGGATGTAAGCTAAATTGTTAACTAGCGCTAGGTCATACAACTCTGCGGAGGTCATGACATATATATAAATTTTAAAACAATTTTTGGTGGGCTTATAACTTGCATCCATGGCTTTGCAGAAACCCATTTCCAACTAGGTCTTTGTGGAAGTGAGAAAATGCAGAGTTTTTGCTGGTCCTTGATAAAGCCAAGGCTCAGTATTCTCGACACTTTCTACATTCAGTTGTTTTATTTTATTTTTTATCTTTTCTCCTTTTACTCACACCGGTAGACATATAACCCTTTCTATGTTGTACTTGGTATGAGTCAAAAATATATAATTTTTTTGCTTAGGTCTCTTCTTAATAGAACATGAACAGATATACATATCTGCATCATCATACACATGTCCAAGAAAGTTATCAAGCTTGTTTTCTCTGATTCTGTACAGTAACACCACACACACAAACACAAGAAATTGTTCAATGTAGTCCTATAATATTGTGTGTATGGGATGACACTAGCTCTCTTATAGTTACATACATAAAAGAAGGAAACTAATTACAATAGAAATTCAAAGCTCTATCTGCAGCAAAGAAAAAATATCAGAGTTCTGAAATGGCAATTTATCAATGCAATAACTGTGAAATGCCAAAACATTCAAAATTCTTCTTCTTTCAATATTCCTCCACTGCAATATTTTTAAGTGTTTAGAATAATTTTTTGGATACATCATTGACACCAAAAGATTTCTGGTTTAAATAAACTCATTTTTCTACTCTGCTTCAGATAGAGCTTTAAAAACTAACTGTAATCTTGCAATCAAATCACAACTGCAAACATAAGAATTTTCCATCTTACACACCCAAAAAACAATGACATGATTTACGCTAATTTGAAGATTCCAGATTTGTCACATAACACAGAAGAAAATCAACCACAAAATATTACTGGACCTTACACAAAAAGAAACACTTCAAATGAGATAAATGCATCAAATATAAAAAGATAATATTCTCCCAAATCATCACAAGAATTTGAGTGATAAACACCCAACAAAATTCAAACCACAGTAAGAAGAGTATGTATTTGTTCTTTCCAATTAATTTTACAATAATCAAAGTGACTCATTCCAGACATGATATATCAATGAAAATAAGTATTTGATTTTTATATCCAAACCACAACCACACATGATTTAAACTAATATGTCCAATACAAACATATGTGGTTTAAAACTTACATTTTTCTTTTAAAAAATTCTTACAAAACCTACCTATCAAATGTCAATACATACCTGTACTTAAGTAAATGTTTATGTTCTTCATAAAAGTCAACAATGAAATCCTGATCAAGAGGTGTGGCACATTGCCTATAAATTAGAGAAAGCACCAAGCACAATACTTCTAATCACATAGATCACATCGTCCTTTGTACACAGTAAAAATGTAACAGGTAAAACATTTTGTTTTTGACTTAATCACAAAAGCATCAGAAATGTATCTTACAGCATACATTACATATTTTCATACAATCTGCATACTACTGGTTTACTGTAACTTTCCTTAACGAATATTTTACGTCATCAAATGCTGGATCCCACAGCAGAACCATCAAGAAGCACATTACAATTATAAGCTGCTTTTTGCACTTTAGAAAACAATATACAATAAGATATGTCAAAATACTTTTTAGCAGCTCAACATATAGCGATATATCTCTTAAATGAAGAGTGTTTAATCAATGCATCCTTCCAGTTTTCACTTATCATATGGAACAGAAACATGGACCTTAACTAAAAAACAGCATTCAGATGCTGCAAGCTACTGAAAGAAGCATGGAGATATGCATACTTAGTATAACCGGGAAAGATAGTCGAGAAACTAATGGAACAGAAAAATGAAAAAAATTAAGGTCAAAATGCTGAAAAGAAAACAGATAGTAAATTTAATTCAGTGTTAGAACATCTATAGAAGGGAATAAGATAAGTTGTGTGTAAATAGTTGTATATATGTTTTTAATATTTTTGGTTGGAATTTTGTGAGTATGTAAATAGGAAGTTTATGTTAGTTGGTCATGTCAGTTCGTTTTGAGTTTACGAATTTTGGTTTTTATAAATGTCAATCAACCAACGAAAGTTGGATTTTACATGTTAATAAGAGTGGTTGGAGGGGAAGTAGATGCTGTTGGGGCCTAAAGTCATTAATGCAGTACACTTCAAGGACTTATACATTCACCAGGCATTGAATGAACCTGAAGACAAAAAAGGACCACCGCAACAGAGGCTTGAACCAAGCTAGACAACCAAAAGAATAAAACGTGCAGGGAAATCTGTACAAAAGGTAAGCAACCTATTATGAAGATATTAAATTGTATTAAATTGTCATGGGATATTAAATTGTACTAATGAATTCCTAAAAATAAAAAAAAAGTGTTTTTATTTATAGGAAAAATATTTATGGTAAACTTTAAGAAAATTATCAAGATCTTTTACTCATCTGAGTTTTCTAAAAGGCATCAATGTGAAAATAAAGTTTTTAATGGAAGATTTTAACATCTCATATTTTAAAGAAGTTATTGTAATTTTCAACTGCTGAGCAAATTGCAGCCAAAACATCAGAAAAGTTTTCAAGGAAAGCATCAATGGAATTTCCAGAGAGTAAAAATGTGGTCAGTGTTTTAAATCAGTGAATAAGAATTTCAGAATAACTGTCAGTGTTTAGAAGATCACAAAATAATTGTATGTAAAATACATTGCAGTTTACATATAAGATTTCATTCTAGTGGAAAAGAAATGGGAGTCAGAGAATAAGAGAAACTAATGTAATAATGATTTCATACAATGCGCAAGAAGAAAGATTTCATTCATATGAAAACGTTTGAAGAAGGAAAAAAGGGTATGTAGGACAGAAAATCACAGTCACAGAGCTACCAGAAGGTGCGAAGACATACAATGAAATAAAGGTTGTAAACAACTATATAAAGGACAAGTGATGCAATGCAAGACAGAATCAGATGAAGTTCCACAACAGCAACCCCACTTTTAAGTGTGGGACTAATAATGCTGTGGCAGGAAACAACACTTTCAAAAATGTATTCATTCATTAGTGAAAAATGTCATACATCAGTACAAAGTGTTTCAAAAGGAGGTATACAACTTTGCAAGACAACAGAAAGGAAATAGTAACAGATGAACAATTAGCCTTGCTGTGTAAACATAGAGTAACATTTGAAGTTTCAACACAGGTCAAATTTCGATGTGACTGCCTCCAGTAACTCTACAGACATCCCAGTCAATTTCCTGCCACATGCAGCACAGCATATCAGGCGTAACAGCAGATATGACACCAGCAATTCTTGTACACAGTTTATCAATATTGGTAGGTACTAGTGATACATAGAAACGATATTTCGCAAAGCCCCACAAGAAAAAATCTAGCGGTGTAAGATCAGGGGAACGAGGTGGCCATGCTACTGGTGCACCTCTACCAATCTACCTACCTGAAAAACAAGTGTTTAGGTATGACCTTACATTGTTCAGGTAATGCAGAAGTAATCCATCTTGCTTGAGGTGTAAGAGTCAGTGGTGGTTATCGTCGTCTAATTGTGGGATGAGGTATTGTTGCAACATGTCGAGATACACAATACCAGTAATGGTGGACTCGGCAAAAAGAAAAGTCCATACACTTACTTAATGCTCATGGCACAAAAAACGTTAACATTTGGGCTGTCATGAACATGTTCTATGGTGGCGTGTAGATGTTTGCTTCCCCAAATTCTGAAGTTATGGGTTTTGACTTGATCACTTACATGAAAAATGCCCTCTTCACTGAAAATGATAGTCTCCAGAAAGTCCACATTTATTTCTATCCAACTGATCATTTCTGTACTGAAATCTTTCGTGATCTTACCATAGTCTGTCTTCAGCTGGTACACAATGGAAAATTGTTACGGCTTGAAATGCAGACGATGTTGCAGAACATGACACACAGTCATGTGCGGAATGCCAGTTTTCTGAGACACACATTTCATTAACTTTTGAGGACTTCTAATGAAGCTCTCATGCGCTTTGTCCACAAGAGCATCAGAGGCATGTAGCTGACTGCTTGACATCAGATGACAAATAGAACAACCTGCTTCCACAAAATTATGGTGCCACATGTAAATCATATGCCTACTTGGAGGTTCTTTGCTGTATTACGTGCAAAAATTCCTCTAAACTTGAGTTGCAGACATTGTTTCCTCAAACCAAAACACATAACATGCTCATTATGCACCTTCAAAAGTCACCATTTTGCAAGCGTTTGACGTGGAACACCCTCCTGCGGCGAAGTTCGGTAACCCAGTGAAGTGACAGTAACTTGCTGTGTACTACTACATTATGCGACTGACTCAGCTTCTGTACATTTCCTGAGTTATTCTCTGTACCCCTGAAAAGTTGTATATCCCCTTTTGAATCACCCTGTACAAGTGGACTTCATATCTGACAAATATTTCCCTGCTAACTGCTGCTGACTTTAGATACTGAAGATGAACCACTTCTAAACTATAGACTTCAGATAGATTTCTTTCTTTGTAAAAAAACAAAGCACTTTCTTTAAAACCGATATTTGAATGGATTTCCTTATATTTATGAATCTATATATATATAATTGAATGTTTGTTTATTTGCATGTCCGCTATACAAATCTACAGTTTTCAATTTAGAATCACCAAATTTGGTATACCATCTCATGGTACTCTATGTTAGATCAGAGATGGTTTGGGGAAAGGGTCAGGGCTGGGGCCTGGGGGAAAGGTGCCCCACACAAAATTTCCATAAAATCTAAAGTTTTCAATTTAGAACCACCAAATTTGGTGTACTATATCATGGTACCTTAACTTAGACCATAGATGGTTTTTGGATGGAATTGGAGCCCGCAGTCAAAGGGCCCCCACACAAAAAATTTCTGTAAAATCTAGTTTTCAATCTAAAATCACCAAATATATATATATATATATATATACTAAAGAGCAAAGCCTAAAACATAAGAAAAACTTTAGAATTTAAAACGAAAGTTGCAAAATAACCTGAAGATCAAAACGCGCAACGCAGCAGTTATGAAAATTCAGAATTCACATTCTATTAAGAAGAGACTAAAGCAAAAAAAAATTTTTAACTCATACCAAGTACAACATAGAAAAGGTTTTTCCATGTTGTACTTGGTATGAGTTAAAAAAATTTTTTTGCTTCAGTCTCTTCTTAATAGAATATATATATATATATATATATATATATATATATATATATATATATAGGGATGTAAGGTCAAGTGATGCGTGACATCACAGCCTCTCCTTGACAAATGTCAACCCCGCCTTCTCGTGGTGCATCCTGTTCCCACTAAAGGGGCTCTGACGACCGCTCATAGCGGTATAACTATACCATCGGGATTAGAGGAAATTCTATCCCACACTCACCAACCCGCTTGGCCAGCGTGGTGAGTTATGGCCAAACCCCTCCAAAATGACTCCACAACTTAAATCTTGGCCCTCAGTCTCCGGCAGCTGGAATGTACCTGGCCAAGGCAGCGGCCAGTGCGACATGAAGGCAGAGGGTGCTAAGAATCACCGGAGGACCGGACTAGGCTGCCATCTGATGCTGACCTTGGCAACGTACAATGGACGCTCCCTATCTTCTGATTCAAGGCTTCTTGAATTGGAAGAGGAACTACAAAGGATCAAGTGGGACATCGTGGGGCTAAGTGAGGTAAGGAGAAAAGGAGAAGATCTCATCGAACTGAAAAGTGGACATCTCTTCTACTATCGTGGGACAGATACTGGCAGAACTAGTGGTGTTGGATTTATAATAAACAAGAAACTGAAGGATAAAGTTGTAGAAGTTGAAAGTTCCTCTGACAGAGCTGCACGGCTTGTTATTCAACTCTCGAAAAGATACCAGGCTCAGATTATTCAAACTTATGCACCCACCACAAGTCATCCTGAAGAAGAAATTGAAGAATTTTATGAGGAAATTTGTCATCTAAATAATAAAGGTAAGCAGCACTTGAAAATAATTATGGGAGATTTCAATGCAAAAATAGGGCAACAGCAACAATGGGTGGATGAAATTCGAAAGTATGCAGGGGTGACATGGAGGAGACTGGCACAAGACAGACCGTTGTGGAGGAAACTTGGGGAGACCTTCGTCCAGCAGTGGATTGATAATGGTTGACAATGATGATGATGATGATATATATATATATATATATATATATATATATATATGGGATGTAAGGTCAGGTGATGCGTAACATCACAGCCTCTCCTTGACAAATGTCAACCCCGCCTTCTCGTGGTACATCCTGTTCCCACTAAAGGGGCTCTGGCGACCGCCAATAGCGGTATAACTATACCATCGGGATTAGAGGAAATTCTATCCCACACTCACCAACCCGCTTGGCCAGCGTGGTGAGTTATGGCCAAAACCCTCCAAAATGATTCCACAACTTAAATCTTGGCCCTCAGTCTCCGGCAGCTGGAATGTACCTGGCCAAGGCAGCGGCCAGTGCGACATGAAGGCAGAGGGTGCTAAGAATCCCCGGAGGACCGGACTAGGCTGCCATCTGATGCTGACCTTGGCTACATACAACGGACGCTCCCTATCTTCTGATTCAAGGCTTCTTGAATTGGAAGCGGAACTACAAAGGATCAAGTGGGACATCGTGGGGCTAAGTGAGGTAAGGAGAAAAGGAGAAGATCTCATCGAACTGAAAAGTGGACATCTCTTCTACTATCGTGGGACAGATACTGGCAGAACTAGTGGTGTTGGATTTATAATAAACAAGAAACTGAAGGATAAAGTTGTAGAAGTTGAAAGTTCCTCTGACAGAGCTGCACGACTTGTTATCCAACTCTCGAAAAGATACCAGGCTCAGATTATTCAAACTTATGCACCCACCACAAGTCATCCTGAAGAAGAAATTGAAGAATTTTATGAGGAAATTTGTCATCTAAATAATAAAGGTAAGCAGCACTTGAAAATAATTATGGGAGATTTCAATGCAAAAATAGGGCAACGGCAACAGAATGAAACTTCAGTAGGTAAATTCGGTCACGGCAACAGAAACCAGCGTGGAAATACTCTCGTTGAGTTTGCAGAGGCAGAAGGGTTTTTCATCTTGAACTCCTTCTTCAAGAAAAAGCCACACAGGAAATGGACATGGAGACATCCAAATGGGACGACAAGTGAAATTGATTTTATTATGTGTAACAAAAAATTCGTCATAGAAGACTGCAGTGTGCTAAACAAGTTCAACACAGGTAGTGACCATAGATTGGTGAGATGTAAGATGCACCTCAACAACAAACTTGAACGTGGCAAGCTCACAAGACAAACAAAATGTATTGACATAACCAACCTTAAAAAACACCATAATACCTTCAAATTGGAACTGAAGAACAGATTCTCTGCTTTAGAAAGCCTAACATCGGAAGAAGTGGATATTTCTGAAGTTAACAGAAAAGTAACCAAAGCTCTTATGGAAACAGCAACAAAATTTGCTGGGTCTAAGAACAAGTTGCATGTAAACAAATTATCAGGAAAAACGAAAATGTTGATGCAAAAAAGAAGAGAGATGAGGACAACTAAAGAAGATGTGACTTCCAAAGTGGAATATATAGAGCTATGCAAGACAGTAAGAAAAAGTATCACTGAAGACGTAAGAAAATTCAACTGTGAACTAGTGAGGAAAGCAATTGAAAACAACCAAAGCCTAAAGATAGCAAAGGGACATCTCAGTAAGGGGAAAAAACAGATTATGGCACTGAGAAAAGAAGATGGTTCTGTAACAAGAAATAGAGGCGAAATTTTGACAAGAGTGAAAGATTTCTACTCCAAATTATATGAAAGGGATGATACATGCACTCCAGACATCATGAAAGATACCAGTACCAGAGTTCCTCCAGTCCTTCCAGCAGAAGTTGCACATGCAATCAAGAACATGAAGCGGGGAAAAGCTCCAGGAGAAGATGGAATTACTGTAGACATCATACAAGAAGCAAGTGGAGAAATTGAAACAGTACTCGCCCAAATTTTCACTCGATGCATTAATGAAGGAAAGATTCCTGAGGATTGGAACACCGCTACAATGATCCTGCTACATAAGAAAGGTGACATTGAGGATCTCGGAAACTACAGACCTATCAGCCTCCTATCAGTAGTTTATAAAATCTTCACTAAAGTTCTTTCACACCGCTTGAAGGTAACACTGGACATGGCTCAACCGAGAGAACAAGCTGGATTCAGGAGTGGCTACAGCACAATAGATCATATCCACGTACTGAGAGAACTAATTGAAAGAGCGAGGGAATATGAACTTCCATTGTGCATGGCTTTTATCGATTATGAAAAAGCCTTTGATTCGGTGAAACCATCAGCAGTTACAATGGCTCTGAAAACCTGCGGTATTGAAGATGCATACATTAATATTATTAATAACATCTATGAAAATGCAAAGATTCGGCTGTTTGAAAATACAACACACATAAAAATTGGAAAGGGAGTGAGACAAGGTGACACCATATCTCCGAAGCTCTTTAATGCCACATTGGAGGGTGTTTTTCAGTCGCTGAGCTGGGAAAACAAAGGGATCAAGATTAATGGAGATTATCTAACCCACCTTCGTTTTGTTGATGACGTAGTCATTTTTGCAACTACCCCATCAGAGCTGCAGAGTATGATCCAGGAACTTGCTGACAAGAGTAAAGAAGTGGGATTAAAAATTAACTTTCAGAAGACAAAAGTGATGTTCAATGCTTTTACAAGAAATGAAGATTTATCGATTGATGGAGAAAAGCTGGAGATAACAGACACGTACGTTTATCTTGGACAGCAGATATCAAGTGAGGGTCACATTGATGAAGAAATTAATCGGCGTACAAAACTTGCCTGGAGAGCTTTTGGAAGGAACAGCATAATTTTCAAGAGCAATATGCCATTATGTCTTAAAAGAAAAGTGTTTGATCAATGCATCCTTCCAGTGCTTACGTATGGTGCAGAGACGTGGACCTTAACTAAAAGAGATATACAAAGACTGCAGACAACTCAAAGCAGCATGGAGAGGTGCATACTTGGTGTAACCAGGAGAGATAAGAAGAGGAACTCGTGGATCCGAAAAATGACAAGAGTGGAAGAGATCATGATCAGAGTTAAATCCCTGAAATGGCAATGGGCTGGACATACTGCCAGAAGGACAGATCATCGATGGACAGCCGAAATTTTAGATTGGATTCCAAGGGACAGGAAAAGTCCCAGAAGAAGACCACATGGGAGATGGGTGGATGAAATTCGAAAGTATGCAGGGGTGACATGGAGGAGACTGGCACAAGACAGACTGTTGTGGAGGAAACTTGGGGAGACCTTCGTCCAGCAGTGGATTGATAATGGTTGACAATGATGATGATGATGATGATATATATATATATATAATTGAATGTTTGTTTGTTTGTATGTCCACTATACAAATCTACAGTCTTCAATTTAGAACCACCGAATTTGGTATACTATCTCATGGTACTCTAAGTTGGACCGTAGATGGTTTTTGGAAGGGGTTGGGTCCAGGGTCAAGGGGACCTCCATACAACATTTTTGTAAAATCTCCAGTTTTCAGTTTAGAACCACCAAATTTGATATATAATCTCATGGTACCCTAACTTAGATTGTAGATGGTTTTTGGAAGGGGTCGGTCGGAGCCCGTGGTTAAAAGGCCCACACACAAAATTTCTGTAAAATCAACAGTTTTCAATTTAGAACCACGAAATTTGGTATACTATCTCATAGCATCCTAACTTAGACCGTAGATAGTTTTTGGAAGGGGTCGGGGCCTGGGGTCAAGGGGCTCCCATGCAATTTTTTTGTAAAATCTACAGTTTTTAATTTTGAAGCACCAAATTTGGTACACTATCTCATAGTACCGTAACTTAGACTATAGATAGTTTTGGGAAGGGGTCGGTCGGAGCCCGGGGTCAAGAGGCCACCCACACAAAATTTCTATAAAATCTACAGTTTCCAATTTAGAATCACCAAATTTGGTATACTATCTCATGGTACTCTAACTTAGAGAATAGATGGTTTTCAGAAGAGGTCAGAGCCTGGTTTCAAGGGGCATACAAAATTTTCATAAAAAGTTCCATTTTTTACTTTTAAGAACTGCAACACAATTCAGCACTCCAATACACGATCTACAAGACCATAGATAACAATAAAGTGCAAAAATATTAATTTAATGGTGTATTAAAAACACAAATGAATAAACCTTAGCTTTCACCACCAATGGGCAGCTTCATCAGGAAGAAATATAATGAAATGTAAATAGAGAGTTCCAAATATTCAAAATTCAAAACGATAAACAAAAGGATGATCAATGCCAATGTCAATTCGCATGCACGCGACATGACATAGGCACATTGCATTTCAGTGTCGCAGGATTCTCAGAAGCACACGCCAGGTGTATGGCAGGGCTACAGATGTCTCCTCGAAGGTAAGCATTTCCATTCCTCTTCCTTTCTTTTTTTGTTTTGTAAATATAAATTAAAACAATCTTTTTTTCTTTTTTTTTTCACATTTGCAGCCATCCCAGCTCCTTTTACTGCATCAGCCAGTCATTGGCAGTGTCTGGCATTAATTTGGAGGAACCCTGCTTTTCACACGGACAACTCTACGTCGCCTGCTCATGGGTTGGCAATCATAAAAATTTTTACATTTTTGCTCCCAATGGAGAAACCAAAAATATTGTTTACCAAAAAGCAATAACTTAAATGAATTAAAATAAATTTACTGGAAAATTACAGGAATATCTTTTTAATTCATTAACTTTCACCCGATGAATTTGGCGACTCCACGAATAGTAAAATTTACCCGGAAAATACAGGGTACCCCTGCTTGTATTACATAAAAACATATCTTGTTTTTTGCAAATTCTATCAAATTCTGAGGTATAATATAAAGGTGTAAAAACATCAGGAATAAATATATCTCTATGGTAAGAAAATTTCATTATGTATTTAATTTCAATAAATCAGGATTCACTCAACACATTTTTTATAGGGTGGTGCACCCTATCACAGTAAATGAGTTTAAAAAAAAATTGCCTGATGGCTCTAAAACAGCAATACACACCTGCACATTGCTGTGCACAAATTCATTTTATTTAGACAGATCAATAAATACAAAATTAATAATCTTTTGGGTCAAAAACAACCTCTCCCCCCTTTTCTTTTTTTTTTCGAATTTGTGCTCTGCTCTTTTTATAATCTCACAAAATGAACCCTCAGTAAGGGTGAAAAAAGGCTACACAGACCTGGGATATTTTACTTCACACCAATCATCATTTCTGAATCTGTCTTCACT
The DNA here is from genome assembly GCA_039090855.1 of Macrothele yani. Taxonomy (NCBI): domain Eukaryota; kingdom Metazoa; phylum Arthropoda; class Arachnida; order Araneae; family Macrothelidae; genus Macrothele; species Macrothele yani. The sequence goes on from CM077024.1 coordinate 2,987,301, forward strand.
CCAAGGATATATCTGGTTTCCTTTGGGATACCTAGAGGAGAAAAAAATTCATAAAAAAATAAATTTCACAAATCTTTATAAAATTGTTTTCTGTAACTATCAACTATTTTAGGAAACTTTCAATGGGAAAACATACAGATAACTGACAAGTCATCTATTGTTTCACAAAGTAAATTAAATGTTGTTGATTTAAAGAAATACTGATTTAGTCAGAATAAAAAGAAATAATATGCTAAAATAGAATACTTTTTTCCCTTTAAACATGAGGGAGGTCAGAAAATCTTTTCAAGCCCTTTGCATTCTTACTCTGCAAAAAGCTTAAGCATTAGACTTTGAAGAAATGTAAATGTGTTATCTCCAGAAAATCTCTTCTGGCTGCTGAAATGAAAAACTAATCCATACAAAGTATAGAATCATTACTACATTCTTGAATAGTATTGTGTCTAGCCAAAAGACTTCCTATTTTATTTCATTCCAGAAAATATACATGATAAAAACTCATAAGGAAATCAAACTTCCTTATCTGTCTATTTAAAAAAATTCTACAGATACAAGATTTTATTTCACAAAACAGTCTATAACTGGAAAATATTGATGCATTCAAATATTTAACGTAGTTCAGAAATTTTCTGCTAGAGGCTCTAAAACTTGGAACTTTGATAAATTTTGAAGCTATGTTGTGAAGAGGCTATTTCAATTAGAGCAAAAAAAAAAAATATTCTGATAAATCTTCAAAGAATGTATATCAGTATTTGCACATTTTTATTTCTTCCATCCTTTCTGTATAAATTAGATGAAGTGCTCATCAATGTGATCGATATGACTCAATAAGTGAAAAACTTTCAGTTTAACATTAGGTGTTTACTGATTTTTAAAAGCCTATAAGTTGTTCAAGTTCAGTACATCAAAAATTTATGAAGTAAAAGGCAATCTGGTGAAGTCAGTCACAAGACTTTATGCCAAGAGTCTTGCAACATTATCAGGATAGAGGGGGATAAACTAGAGGGGTAAAACAAAACGAGATAAACTAGAGGGGTAAAACAATTGAGTAGGCTGTCATAATTTTTGCTTCAGATCTATGTAAATGAAGTGGTAAAGAAAAAAAGACACTTTGTAGCAGATATTATAGTAAGTGGTTCTAGTATAACGGTTTGCTGTGTACTGATGACACATTATTACTTTGGAATCAATGACTCTGAGCTGAGCTCCAAAAAATGTTAATTAAAGTACAGGTGAAGAAATGGAGGGGCTAGAACAGGGAACAGATTTTAATAATTGGGTACAATTACTGAGGATACAGGAGGGTTTAATAAGAAGTTTGCCAACAGAATCAGCAACAGTAGGGAAAATCTCTTATCAGTCATAATTTTTTTTTAACTATGAAAGATACTACCCAAAAAACAAAACTTTCTAAATGCAGTGCAGTACTTAAGACCTGCTATGTTTTAACTAGATGCAAAGCAAAGGCTCACACAGATGTTACACTCTGTAACACCAAGCTGCAGGCTGAGGGGTAGACCTATGAACAATGTGAATTGTATATGTAAAATCAGCCATTAGTGATCTAAGAAAAATTTATTAGATGCAGAAAACACTTAAAAGAGACAGAAATAAAAACGAAAATTTCTGTTGGACACCAGAATTATTCTTTTACAGGTTAATATAAAAGTATAAATAATAATGGTAAAACAACCTGTACAAAAAAAAAAAAAAAAAAAAAAAAAAAAAAAAAAGCCATTTCTTAATGAATTTTCCCCACAACAATGCAATGATGTTTTTATTATAATAGTTTTAATTCTAAGAAATGTTATATGCACTCAAGGTCACTAATCAGACATTTTTAATTTCAAAGGTTTGTGTCAGGGAACAGACTAGATACAAACTTTTAGCATGTATAGATACAAACTTTTGTCATGTTGATATGGAATGTTAAACTGAGCAGGAAAATTTGTGTTTAAATTTTTAAGTATAACAGTTACAGCAACATATCTTTAAGGTCACAAAGCAACAACAAAAAAAAAGGCACTGTATAATGGCCAAAAGTAAAATGATGGTCATTTCTATCATTTTTCCATGGCATATGCTGTTTAGTATACTACTTTTACCATATTCTTAAGGCAATTCACACAGCAACAAAGATGATGACACACTCACATTCAGAGAAAGAGAACATTCATTTTTCAAATTTTGTCACTAAAATAACACACAATTGAAATTACTAAAACACAATCTAAATTTACAACAGCAAACTTGAAGCAAATTAGCAGCATTGAGCAATCTCTGGAATGTTCTTTCAACTGGAAGTATGCATGCTAAACGTTAGGGGAGGGGGCATAGCTATACCTAACCAAAGCAACAACAAGCCAGAATTTACACATCTGGAGGGCTCTAAGCACACAAATTAAACTACTGTATATGCAAATTATTCCATAAAAAAAACAGAAAAATCTTTTGCAAATATTGCTATGATGAATTATTATAGAACATGAAACTTACATGGTTAATTCTTCACAAAAATTAGTTTGTGGTGTTAGAACTTTAGGAAAATAATTATTATAAAAAAGGGTGACATTTAAAGAACAATTAAATGTACTCACTCTAATTTAGGAAGCAGAGACTGGTATTCAACAGGAGACATTATTTCTGGGAAATTACTTAAAATAGGCAACCTATGAACTAAAGTTTCATCACCATGGTATGTAAACATAGCTGTCACAGCCCTCCAGTTTGATGTCCTTGCAAATGTTATGCATGCTTCCAAACCAGACTGCAGCCGAAATTGTTTGAAAAATTTATGGTCATAATGTTCTTCAGCAATTCCTGGACCACCAAGTATGATCTGTTTAGAAATTAAAGACAAAATACAAAAACTAATGCACAATTCATGGACTAATCAACTTACGGATAGGTATAAATATATGAACAAATATTCCTTGATATACTTTAAAACCAAGATCATAGTCATATTTTTTTAAGTATAATATGTGATTTCATAAGAATATATAATTCTTTACTTGTCAAGTTTTTGGACAGTAAACCTACCCATCATCAGAACTCAGTAGGCATTGCTGCTCTTGGGGTAAAATCCAACTCTTCTGATCATTTAATGCAGTTCATTTTCTTCTCTCTATTTCTAGTTCTTCTGCCATTTTTCTTTTTTAAAAGTGCTGTTGATGTGCCAGTATTTCCACAGAGTCTCAAATTACTTTGTCTTTATGTTCTGCTACTCTTACTCTAAGTTGCCTGTCCACCTCTCCCACATATGTGAGACCACATTTACATTTTGTAGAAACCACCTTCTTGCAATAGGATGTTTTATGTTTCCTCATTTTTGCTTCAGTTAGGGAGATTTTTTTTTACTTTATTATGCAACCCTGGAGCACGTCTTAGATAATTTTTTTTTTTTTACTTTCCCCTAGAAGTTTCCCAAGCAGTCCTTCATGCTATGTATTTTTTCTAGTTAAGTGACTTTTTTTTTTTCTACTTCTTTTTCTTTTCTATTTTATTATTAAAATATTAGTGATTTGTAGGAGGAGGATAATTATTTTCTTCTTTAGGAACACCTTTAATTCTTCCATTTCTACATTTTTAATTATTTCAAAGAATTTAGAGTATTTATTTTGAAAAATTAGTCCTTAACTGTTTTTATGTAATTAGGATGATTTGTCTGATTGTCTCTGATTTGACTAAACTGACAGCCTATTATTGCAGACCTGTGTTTTGATTTTTCCTTCATTTACCATTAATGCCAAGTCCAAAATAATAGTCTTGCTGATTTTCTTTTTGTATTTCCAAGGTAAATTTCAGATTTTCATCTAGAGTGCCGAAAAAGTTAAGTATGTCATATAGAAGAGAACCGTTTTTGTTGTATAAATTAATAAATTTGGCATGTAAATGAAACCCCCCCCTCCCTGAATGAAACTCCATATTATACTTAAAATTTATGAGTAACAACTTCTAGAATAGAAATGTTACCCTTTATTACTAGGATCACAGTTCATATGAAATCATTGTAACTAAAATAAGTTTATGGTTAGACTAAGAAACAGTGCACAGTAATGATTAAAAGTTTCATAACATAGCAGTGAACTGAAAACATTATAAACCACAGCTATATGGTAACTACAGAAAAATAACTAATCTCATAAACTAAGGCACTGGGGAAAAAAACTAATCATTCTGTTATGGAAACAATACTTCAGTAACTCATTCAAATTAATCTGTAAGGTGAGCAAAACTTATGAAGTAAATTGAATACAATTTCTAAACGATATTATATACATTCGGTATATGAAATTCACAAATACTTTTACCAAAACACAATATTTTGATGAGTGATATAGGTTTCCTAAAAAGTATCGAGCCTGAAAACTTTAACATTATTTTTCCCTCGAAGATCAAAAGGAGTCTTCATTATTGTTGAACTGCAAGACGTTTCAATCTGGAAATCCCACAATAAATTCCAAAAGCCATTATTGCTAAATAATAAAGATATTGTCATAAATAATAGCATATAGTGAAAAAGGAAGAAACCAAGATTATTTGATGATGTCTGCATAATTCAAATCTGATTTGGGGGATGTAATAGAGAATAAATAGATTTACTCAGTATTAGGAGAATTCAAATTCGTGCAGAAATAGTCCAAAGTAATCGAGGTAGTTGCCTTCAATACACGATTTTAATAACAAGTTCAATTATTTCCATATTATATTTGCATATACTATAAAATCTTTAAATTCAGCCAACGAATTTAAATTGGTATTGTGAGTGACTCATGTTATTAAGATCGTGCATTGAAGGCAACTACCTCGATTACTTTGGTTTAGTCAGTATGTTATAGAATTGTGAAAAAATTTATGTTGGAGACAATATAATATTGAGCTCTCTCAGGTTAAGTATTTGATGTGTATTCAGACAATGTTCAGCAATATAACAGGATAAAGAATGTTCAAATGAATGATCGTTTTGACAACAAAAATACAAGCACCACAATTGAAAATTTTACGACATGTTGAAATTTAGAACTTAAAAAGATAATGCATTTTTTGCAGATAGTCCTGTTAAAAAATGCTTATGCAAGTGAAAAAGAGTAAATAAAGCAAAGAAGCAGTTAAATGCAACAAAGAAAATCTGAAAAATAATGAAACTAAAATCAAAATTTGTCTTCATTATCAAACATCTAACATGTACAATAAAGCACTTGCAAATGTAAACAATATATACAGCACAAAATCAAAATAAGAACCTTCAGTTAAGGGGTGAAAAAATGTTTTCCCAGCAAGACAAACACTCCATAATTTTCAGCAAATGAATTTTATCTAGTACGGAAATAACCAAGAAATTATCTATCCATTAACCTAGAAATTGTCTGTGAACTACTGATGAAACCATCTGTGAATGAATGAATATCTGTGAAATATTGTAAAAACTATGAATGATTGAAGAATCATGGCTCCCTAATTTTTTTTTGGGGGGGGGGGAGGATGAAAGTTTTTCTCCATCTTGTCTACAACATTAATTGTTTAAACATATGATGAATTCAAGTTAAAATCTGAATGAATTTTTTCTAAAATTCAGTCTTATAAAGAAATGACATACTGATATCCAGCAAGCTTTGAATCTATACAGTTATGCAACTTCATAGTATCAGGTAAGTGCCTTTGAATTGCATGCAAGATGTACAAATAACAATAGATTCTGATTGAGTAGTAGTTTTGGCAATGTCTCTCTATGAAAAATGTCATTTGAAAAAAATTATTAAACATCCTGCCATTTTCTAAAGAAAAAAATATGGAAATAAACTGAACTGCATGTCAATACAATTAAGTGTATCAATTTTAATTATCAGGTAATCCCAAAAATACTGTCGTTTTTTCAACGTGTGAAGAAAAGAAAAAAACACGTACCTGGAACAGATGTTTTAATCCATATAATAAGTGCCTCCAGTAGTTACAACCTTCTCCCATTGATTGACAAGGTTTTGAATCCCAGACTTGTAGAATTCCATGGGTTTTGATGCAAAAAGACAGAAAGGAATCACCGTACCTTCTCCACATTTCGAAGTGTAGTCCCAGCAAGATGGTTTTGCAGGCTGTGAAAGAGGTGGTAGTCGGATGGGGTGATGTCAGGGGAATATGCTGGATGCAGAAGTTTTCCCCATCTGAAGTCTTGTAAAGTGGCACTGGTCAGTTTTGCTTTGCAGGATAAACATCCTGCAAAGCAGTGCATAGACGCTGTAGCTGCTAACAGTAGATTTCCCCTGTAATGGTTTTGTTGGGTGGTAGTAGCTCGTAATGGATTATGCCTTGCATATACCAACACACAGACATCAAAACCTTTTGTGGGAAATGCCCTGGTTTTGCTACTGCTGCAGGCACATTCCTTTTGGGAAGCCACTGCCATTTACGCTTAATGTTGTGATAAACAATCTATTTTTCATCGCCCATGACAATTCTGTGCAAATACGGTTCACTTTTTTCACGGGAGAGCAAAGAAGTGCAAATGTCCACACGCTGTTGCAGCTGTTGTGGAGTGAGATCATGGGGTACCCACTTATCCAGTTTTGACACATAACCGAGGTCCTGCAAATGCCGGTGAACAGTGGAATGGGTTGAATGAACAGGTGTGGCCAATTTTTTGACTGTTGCCTGCGGATTTCCCTTAACAGCAGCTTTCAGCACGTTGTTATCCAGCTCAACAAGCCGTCCGGGTCGCTGCATATCCTCGAGCCTCCCCCCTCGAAATTTCTGGAACCAGCATTGCCATTTCCTGACCTCCAGGATCCCGGCCCATATACAACATTGATGTTTCGTGTTGCTATCATCGCTGAATGTCGATAGTGGAACTCATGCAGCATAACATGCCTAATGTGGTCTTCAGACACTGCCATTTCCTATGCGGTTTAAGTACACAACGACTGCACCAAGAACTCCCATTTGTGGTCTCAAGTGACTTGAAGGTCTGCTCACATGATCCCTCTTATACTCACACTGGTCAACGTCATAATCTGGACACCAGGGTCTCACTACTGTTGGGCTTGCGCAAAACGACATTACTTCTAGGATGACCTGATAACATAATCATGAAATGATTATACAACTCAGTGTGCATTACCATAATTGCTTTCATCTACATATCAAGATACTATTTGAAATTTTAGACTGGATTCCAAGGGACAGGAAAAGACCCAGAAGAAAACCACATGGGAGATGGGTAGATGAAATTTGAAAATATGCAGGAGTAACATGGAGGAGACTGGCACAAGACAGGCCGCTGTGGAAGAAACTTGGGGAGACCTTCATTCAGCAGTGGACTGATAATGGTTGACAATGATGATTGGAATTGAAAGAGTTAATTTTATGAAGCACATAAATTATGTTAACAGTAATAATTTAAGAGGGGAATGTCAAGTTTATTACTTAAGTATATTTTTTAGCATGTCTTTTGTGAAAAAAGTACAAGCTTATAGCATCACTTTGTCCATCCATCTGTGGACATAATATCCCTGCACCAATTGAAAAATTCATTTCACATTGGAAAGCTTGATATGTGAGAATGATTATCCTTTCTTTCTGGTTTTTGTTCGATACATAACTGACACTTTCTTCACAAGAAAGTTTCGACGCTTTCTTGTAAGAAAGTGTCATTTTCTTAATACCTCAAATAAAGTTTCCATTGTATGAATGCATAAAAAAATCACTTTTAAATTTTCCTAAGGTTTGCTGTGCTGGCCACTCAGTTAAAATTGATCTATATAATGGCTGCCTAATATGCTCTGGATTCTTCAAGAATAAGTTGGATTCTGTTGTTGCAGATACATTTACATACACTTATTTATTTCATTTTTGCAACAGTTTTTTGTCAATCTCAGGGTTTATGTGGTGATTTTGCTTCATGTTATACATGTGTTCAGATTAACTTGGATGAGAAATTATTTTTTCAAACACTTACACAGTTAAATAGGAATGACACAGGTACATTACATTGCAAATAAAATTCTCACACAATTCTTCCCAAACTAATACACAATTATTTCTACCAAAGACAGGACATTTTTTTTTTTTTTTTACTGGGAGATGTCTGATCAGACAAATGCGAAAACTGAAATTTGTTTCACTTTTAGTAATTCAAAATGCAAGTTAAAAGGCTATCACTGCCATTTAATTGGTGTAAATTTAAATATTATACATTCATTCATATGCCGGTTATTCATTTTTTATATATATCAAAGACCTTTGTTATATAAGTCAGTGCAACCCAATTATAACAATCTGAAGAACACACCATGTCTACATTTAATAGTCTTACTTGTGAGCAGAGTACATACTAAGCAAATATACAGGCAATGTGACTACCATACTTTATGTGACAGAACTGAAATCATGAATTACTGTTTGTAAAATAAATCCTATGCTGACCCCTCTTGCTGGGAATTATAGGTAAGTAAATCCCAGTCATAGGGGTTTTGTATCAGGGAAATAAGAAACATGCTTCAGTTTGAATGTGGCACCTAGCTAACTGCCATGTTTACTCATTTTATACTCCGGCAATTTGAATGTGATACCTAGCTAACTGCCATGTTTACTCATTTTATACTCAGACAATTTGAATGTGGCATCTAGCTAACTGTCATGTTCAGTCACTTTACACTCTGGCCATTTGAATGTGGTACCTAGCTAACTGTCATGTTCACTCATTTTATATTCTGGTAATTTGAATGTGATACCTAACTGTCATTCATTTATATATTCACTCATTTTATATTCTGGCAATTTGAATGTGATACCTAGCTGTCATGTTCACTCATTTCATACTCTGGCAATTTGAATGTGGCAGCTAGCTAACTGCCATGCTTACTCATTTTATACTCTGGCAATTTGAATGTGGCACCTAGCTAACTGCCATGCTTACTCATTTTATACTCAGGCAATTTGAATGTGGCACCTAGCTAACTGTCATGTTCACTCATTTTACACCCTGGCCATTTGAATGTGACACCTAGCTCACTGTCATGTTCACTCATTTTATATTCTGGTAATTTGAATGTGATACCTAGGTAACTGCCACATTTACTCATTTATACTCTGGCAATTTGAATGTGGCACCTAGCTAACTGCCATGTTTACTCATTTTATACTCTGGCCATTTGAATGTGGCACTTAGCTAACTGTCATGTTCACTTTTTTATACTCAGGCCATTTGAATGTGCAACTGTCATGTTCACTCATTTTATACTCAGGCCATTTGAATGTGCAACTGACATGTTCACTCATTTTATATTCTGGTAATTAGATTACCTAGGTATACCTGCCAACTACATTTAATGAATATGCAGAAAATTGCTTTGAAAATTTCAGAAGATTGCATAAAAATTCAGAAGATTTTTTACGTCAATTTGTCACACAATAAAGTGATTTAGAACTTATACTGCTTAAACAAAAAAGGAATACAGGATACTTACCTTTATTTAGTTTGTGTGTGCGTGCGTGTGTGTGTTTGTTGAAGAGAACTTTTATTTATCGTAATTTAACAGTTAGCTAAACTTTTTACAGTGGCCTTTTTGGCTTTTTTTAAGAATTCTTTGGAGTACTCTTTTTGAAAACAAAGTAAATTTTCTTTGCATTTAATTAACAGAAGATTCTCAAGCGATTCACCTGACATTAATGATCGAAACATTGTGCGATTTTTTTAACCAAAGAATAAATTCTTTTGCATTATTAATTAAATGGCAAATACACCCTATAATTATTATTTCACTTTGGTGTTCTTTCAAATGATGAGCCACGCCATTTTTCTCTCTTATCATTACTGGAGCATTGTCTGCTCCAAAAGCAATGCAATTTTTGAAAGGTATCCTGTGCTTACTAAAAACATCAACTGTAGCTGAGAACCATGAATTCTGATATCAGAGATTTCACTATTTTAGATAAATGGTGTAATTTTCAGAGAATGAATACTTTCTTTTTTAACACCATGAATCAATTCTTACAAATTTCCAAACTTTGTCACTTCCATTTTTGGAAATTTCTCTCACCCTTATCAAGCTAAAATGCACACACATTTATGAGGGTGATGACATTAAACAACTACATAGGAGCGGGGATCACATCGCGGGGGGGGGGGTAATACAATTACTGAAGAAATCTTCGCTTCGTCTGACTTCCGTTTTCAGAAATTTATCCAACATTTTCAAGCTGAAATACAAATATTTATATAATAAAATGATATCTAACAATACTCCGTAGAGGAAACATCGCGAGAAAAAAATTACGATTACGAGAGAAATCTTACCTCCATCTACTTTCCGTTTTCGAAGGATGAAATTCCATCCTCCGATGAAGAAAACGACCCCCACCACCACCACCAATCCTTCCAAAATTCAGTTCAGTTGTGCCTTGATCTCGTGAATGGTCCAAATGATAACAAAAAAGATGGAATTCCTCGAATCAGCGTAAGAATTTTGTGGCCAAAGATTACGGGGAAATTTTGGGGCGGCCTAACTTCCGTTTTCGGAAATCGTTGCCTACAATTTCAAGCTGAAATTATATTTAACAACAATATTGAACAGAAGCAACATCGCGAGAGAGAAAAAAATACGATTACTGGAAAAACTGCACTCCGTTTAGCTTCTCTTTTTGAACGTTTAAAAAGACAAAACAACGTCCCCAGACGGAATATACCCCCCCCCGCCCTAATTAATACCCCGAAAATTTCTTCGTTTTTGCATTGATCTCGAAAATGACAAAAAAAAAAAAAGTCTGGGTCGGAGGGGGGATTCCGATGATCTGGACATCAATTCTAAGTTTTGGCAACAAAAATAAAAAATCCAAATGCAGAATCTGGCAACAATCTTAGTCCTCCATTGGCGTAATGAAGACCTAAGATAAGGTCGAAAGCTTCCAACTTACGAACTTTTTTGTAAAAGTTTTCATTTAACGTAACTAGCGTGATCAAGTTACCTTTATTTGTTAATATTGTTACGTGTTTTGCCCATCATCGTCAGGGGACCGCAAATCCACGGAAGAATCTCACGTACGAATTAACCACTGAATCGATTTCAAATGGCGTAAGATTACGCTAAAATATCGACGACCGGTAAATTTTAACTTTTGGCGCAAAATTAGCGCAGATTTCGTCAAAATCACAAATTTTTGGCAGAATGGTGCAAGAACAACGTTTTGGCGCAAGCTGGCGCAATTGGCGCAGGTCTGGAAGCCCTGAGATTAAGACTGGTAAGTTACTGCTACACTTTTCAACTTTGTTTTTTTTTCCTAACAAAAATTAATAAAACAGGTTATTTTTTGCAAAAAAAAAAAAAAAAAAAATTTCTCAAACTGCAGAAGAACGCGAGTTTGGTCCGAAGAATGTAAGAAAAATCGGAAGACTTCTGCCAAAATCGAAAGAGTTGGCAGGTATGCCTAGGTAACTGCCACGTTTACTCATTTTAGACTCTGGCAATTTGAATGTGGCACCTAGCTAACTGCCATATTTACTCATTTTATACTCAGGCAATTTGAATGTGCCACCTAGCTAACTGCCATATTTACTCATTTTATACTCAGGCAATTTGAATGTGGCACCTAGCTAACTGCCATATTTACTCATTTTATACTCAGGCAATTTGAATGTGGCACCTAGCTAACTGCCATATTTACTCATTTTATACTCCGGCAATTTGAATGTGGCACCTAGCTAACTGCCATATTTACTCATTTTATACTCAGACAATTTGAATGTGGCACCTAGCTAACTGTCATGTTCACTCATTTTATATTCTGGCAATTTGAATGTGGCAGCTAGCTAACTATCATGTTCACTCATTTTACACTCTGGAAATTTGAATGTGATACCTAGCTAACTGCCATGCTTACTCATTTTATACTCTGGCAATTTGAATGTAGTACCAGCTAACTGTCATGCTCACTCATTTTACACTCTGACAGCACAGATACTACCAGCCAGTTAGTATTAGCTCTCAGTCTTTTCTTGTATGTGTGCATATATCAAACTATCACTGTGTTTTTTTGTTTTTTGCATTATGTTATAATGGTGGTGCAACAACTTAATGACATGGCTCTCATAATTTTTATATGTAATGCCATGTAGGAAACTATAACCACGTTCAAATTGATTCATGGAAATTCCATTCACAATCACTGCATTGTAATCACACTTCCCATTTTACACACACACACTGAAGCTCTAAGTTAAGACCCCAAAAAAGGTGGAGCTACATGAATCTGCACCCTTGCCTTTCAACACAGTATGTGCAGCACACACACAAAACATCATCAAGTTCATTTTACATGTTTAAACTTCAGAACATTCAACATCAAATTCAAATATCATCATCAGAAACAGTGAATTTTACCTCGTATGTATTGAGTCTATCCAGATACGTTAGTAATTTAAGTCGGCATTGACAAAGCTGTTTCTGCTCCAGGGTTAGTCTACACAAATAAAGGAATTTCAGAATAAGTTTCAATGTACTTTCAACATAAATTTCATTCTGGGGCAGCATAATGCATGGAACAAAAGTTGCATGCATCCAAATTATGTGTGTGGTTGTAAAAGTAAATTCAACACTACAAATGGCAACATTTCACAGATTTATGACAGATGAGTGCTTTTTGCTGATACACAAACTGCTGTTTATACGTTTCATGTTTGTGACTCCTCATTTTGATTCCTTATGAGTCTTAAACCCAGTTAATTTTTTTAAACCTTCAAACATGTAAGTGTTGTAACTTATTGCATACTCTGTAGTAATATTTTTTAATATTCTATCTTTAAGAAATTTCATTATTTAAAAAAAAAACATTAAAATAAGATTCTAAACAATATTGATACAGAATTTTTTTGTCAAATACCTATTTATATTACCACATGTATTAAAGCAGACCAGTAATTAATGTTCACACATAACACAAAATACAGGGTGTCAACAAAGTCTTTCCACATTACAAAAATTAATATAAAAATGTATTACAGGTACAATAAAAGCATTGCACAACAATGATGGTGCACAAGTAAAGTTGTTTTCCCAGTGTCAGTACACCTCCATATGGGTGCCATTTGTAGCCCAGAGGACGTCTAAGCGATATTTGATTCCACACCATCTCAGCAGAGACAGAATTAATGAGGTCCATCATTCTGTTCTTCAATATCTCGACATCCGGAACACTGCTAGAGTAAACTTGGTCTTTCACATAACTCCATATGAAAAAGTCTAGAGGGGTTATGTTGGACGATCGAGGTCACCATGTCATGGGAACGTTGTGGCCAATCCATCTGTCCAGAAATGTAGCATTCAAGAACTCACGAACCATCATTGACCAATGTGGTGGGGCATCATCTTGTTAAAAAATAACTGAAGGTTGGAGTGCATGCAACTGAGGTGCTACAAAGTTCCAGCCTGTCCAGGTACACGTTACATGTTACTGTGGGCTCTGTAAAAAATGAAGGGTTCGATGATTCTGTCAGGCATCAGGCCACACCACATGTTTACTTTCAGACTAGCCCTCATTATTTGATGACATAATGGGGATTTTCACATCCCCAGATTCTCACATTGTGCCGATTTACTGTACCAGAAACGTGGAATGTGACTTCATCTGAGAAACAGACATGATGCAGATAATCACTAACATGAGCTATGCACTGCAACATCTCCATCACAAATGCAGAACGGCGAGGTTGGTCATCAGGCTGAAGAGCTTGAAGGATCTGTAACTTATAAGCATACAAATCAAGACGTTTGTGTAAAATTTTGTGAACCGTGGAACGGCGAATCCCAGTTTCTAGTGAAACTTGACGAATGGATTTCCTGGGGCTCTGCAGAAATGTCTCCTGAACAGCTGCAGCTGTCTTTTGTGTAACTGGTGGTCAGCACGCTCGGGGGAGATCGCCAACACTACCCGACACTTTTAACTTTTCATACTAAGCTTTTATGCTTTTTTGGTGCACTGGTGATCACCTATACTCTTTTCTGAAATGACACTGGACTGTAACCGCCGACTTGGTCTCACGGAACCAGAACACGCACGGCACTTTTTCTTGCATAGAAACCATTATCAATCAAATGCTCCTCCTATTCAGTAGTAGTGCTAACGTAAGGAACAGAAAAAAAAACTTTATTAGTGCTGCTATATTATAATGCCAACCATTTTATTTTAACTTACATAGATTTTTTATATTATTATTTTTAATGTGGAAAAGACTTTATGGACACCCTGTATATTTGTTTTAATAAATTTAGCATAACTGCATGCATATCTTCAGTAGAGAAGCTGCAAATATGAAATAAACATACACATTGTTCACGAAATTTATCCATCGTAGATAGTTGACAAGACTCTTAAATAAGATTTTATACAAAGTAGGTTAAAAAATTTCCTTTAAATTCCTTTTTTTCAAAACAAAAATAAATAAATAACATTGCCATCATTCACACTACATTTGCTTTGAAATAATTTCCTTGGTTGGGCATATACACACTTTTTCCAATGTCCATAAAGCTGTTTGAAGTATTCCTGGAATCCATTCTTTGAAATCTCTTTCAGTGGCTTTGTCTACCTAGGAAATAAGTAAAAATTGGGTGGTGCCAATTCAGAAGAATGTGGATGATGCTTAAGTAATGTTACACTGTGCATTGGAAGGTACTGTTTGACTACTACACATTGATGTGCAGGTGCATTGTCATGAAGAAGAAACCAATTGTTTGTTATTCATTTTTCTGGACATTTCCTTTGGATTGATTCTCTAGGATGTCAACATACATTTTTTTGTTCACAGTCCTCCCCTCTGAAATTAATTCATAGTGGACAAAGACCTGAGAGTCAAAGAAAACTTCCAGCATTATTTTTCTCTTGTCTAAATGGTGTTTCTGCTTTCGAGGTAATGATGATGGTATCCACTCACAGGATTGACATTTCATATGTGGATCATACTAAAAACACAACTTGTCTCCTGTGATTATGTTGCTTTAAAAAAATAGTCATTTGATCAGCCACGGTGATTAAATCTCTGGCAAGGGTCATTTGTATTTCTTGTTGTTGGGCAGCCAGCAGCATTTTTTGGAACCAAGTGTTGACAAATGTAATGCAAATTCAAATCATTGTGGAGAATGCTGTGAAACTTTTTACTGATATACTTATCTCTGGTGCTATTTCCTTTATAGTTTTCCTTCGGACATGTTGAATGATGTTGTGCACATGTTCAATCTTTTCAGCAGTTAAAGAGAAACACAGGTGCCCGCTTTGTGGATCATCATCGACACTCACAGAGCCATCAGGGACACACATATGCCATGCATAAACTTACAATTTCTTTGCTGCCATTTCATCATATCTTGCTAAAGTATGGATACAGTCTCTGATGATGAATTTCAAAGCAAAACACAAAATGTGATGTGTACATGTTGCTTAGTTGCTGACATTTTAATTGTGATGTCACTAAATACATGGTAAACAAAGAACCAACTGAAGCTCCACACAGACAGGAAATGGAATGGTGCCATTTGTCATCAGATGGCATTATGGGTGTTGCCAAACTCTGGAACCAAAAAATATGGAATCATCAGCACTCAAGTCCCGCTCCGCTCTCTTAAACCTAAGACGGCTTTCTTTAACATGAGAATATTTCTTTTCCCATTTAAAAAGAAAAGAGGAATGAATTTTTCTATTTTATTCTCTTGCTTTCAAACTTTTGTTTAATGTGGTGTGGGGAATATTAAGTATCCCTTAGACTGCATTTTGGAAGTAAATCACATAATCAATCACTTCTCAGACAAACTTTAAGCTTTCTTCTACAATGTAAACTGCCTAACTGTAAAGAAATGTTTTCAGAATGAATTTTTTTTTAAGTGTACTATAAGTGAATATCTGCTTCTTCCAAGAGTATGAACGCAGCCTTATGCTCTTAGGCCCACTTCTCTTAAATCTGAAATTCTGTTCCAGAAAGTCATGAAATGCTCTGTTTATAAGAACTTAGCAGTGGAAGAACAAGTTATTATGAATACTACACTCTGTGCCTTCCCCCTTCCTTTCAACCATATTTGATGAGTGATTTGACCCTCTTTTCTTCCCTTATAAGTATAGTTAGATTAACAGCTAGTCTCACTAAGGATAAGAAAGAAGTGAATCAAGGCTTTATACACAGCTGTCTCTCAGCAAAAGAAGTTTCTAAATCAGATAAATTTACCTTCTACAGAGAAGTTAAACACACTGATCTTTTGTTATACACCAAATACGATGAAAACAGCTTTGTTCATTAAAAATTCCAAATGTCATTCAATGCATGAATGTAGAAAAGTGAAATCTTGGAAATAAGGAACCTGTCTGTTGAGCCTTACATCCAAAGTACTTACATACTAGGGTGCTGCTTCTCTACAACGCGAGCATTTGATAAATGATTCGCTTTAAAAGTTCGACAGAGTTTAGTAAGTTTTTTTTTAATAAAAATTTTTACTTGACAGAAAAGGTACACATCACAAGGTTGACAGTGTGGGGTACAATGAGGTGGAATGATTTCAACAGTAGAAGAACAAGTGTTGTCGTCCTTTGTGAAGACACTATTAAAGTGTGCTGGAGTTGTTTGATCTCTCCATGAATTCAAGATCAATAGAAACTTCTCTTTTTCGCAAAATGGTCACATAGCGTTTTTCACGAAACTGCTAAAATGCTATTTCGTTATTTCCCTGATTTTGACGATGTTACGAATACATTTCCATATTCCGCCATTAGTGCTTCCACAATCTTTGAAACCAGAGGTCCAAAAATGTCCCTGACGCTCTTGCATACATAGAAAAACTTTTGGAAGTAATGCTCTAGAAGCGGTCAATGCATACTGCACAGCGTAACTATGCATTACTTTGCTAAAATCTCCCAAGAATACCTCTGTTGTTTTTTCTCCATGCACAGAAAGTGTCCTGTGCACATGGATTCTATACTCGCATCTTGTTTGATCAGTGTTAATGACGTAATCCAATGGAAATTCTTTGATCAGTCGTTAAAGACGTTTTGGGAATTTCTCTGCTTCCGCGATAATAGTTGACAAATACAATTCATTTTGTGACCTGATGTAGTGTGTCACTTTTTGCTGGTGGATGCCATGAACCAGTTTGAATTTTTCAACCCACCCTTGTGATGCTGTAAAACAAAAATCGCCCAATTGATGTTGCACTGCTGAAGCAGAAGCCCATTGCTGTATCATTTGGGTGGTTATCGGCTGCCTTTTCTCTCGAGCTTCACAAAATTGATCAGAGGTTCATTTGTTGATTATGCCATATTTTTCTTTTAACCCACCTTCCCATTCAATTTCTTGCTCCCATTTTTTTCAGGTCTGCCTTCCGCTGTAAAGCATCACATCGTCGTTGATGTAGAGCTTTTAAACTCCATTTTGGATGCTGTTTAGCAAGCTGTACAATTTTTATTTTTGTGTCGAGTAAAATGTAGTATTTCTTTGATTTTTTTATCCTTGGGTTCATATTCGTTCACAAATGAGTGCACCTCACAGCTGTACAAAAGGACCAGTTACCTGGCCCTATGGGCGTTCTCTCTTACGCACTGCCCCGCAACGAATGTCAGTGTAATAAACGAATGCGATACAATAACGTACGTTGTCGAAGGTTGAAGAAGTCGTTGTAAATATTTGTGAAATAACGCGCCAGTATCCTTCGAGTTTCTAACTACATGGATGTACTTTAGGAAATATCTGTGCAAAAAAATCTATAAACATCACTAAATCTTTCAGATGTATTGTGTGAAATAAGTATAGAAAGTAGCAGTGCTTCGATGACGTCAACAAGTACAATAAATCCGGACATAGTCCGAACTTTGTAGCCTGATATGAGCTGCAAGACATTGTAAATGCTCTGACAATGTGCAAGCAAATTTTAAAAGATATGAACGTTCTGCAAACGAACAAAACGGAGCATGTGTCCGAAAAAGTAGTGTTGATGGGCAAATCTATGGCTGAAGATATCATTTACGTGTTGAAGAACTTTGAAGTGATGCATAGCGAGGAGCTGCTTTTAAGTGAGGAACCTTTACCAGAGACACCGGAAATATCTTCTGGCACGTCAACATCACACGTCATACAAGAAGACAGTTTCTCTTCCACTTCTTCTTCGACTCCGGAGAGTGTGGACGAATATGAATCCGAGGATAAAAAATCAAAGAAAGACTACATTTCACTTGACGCGAAAATCAAAATCATAGAGCTAGCTAAACAGCATCCAAAATGGAGTTTAAAAGCTCTACATCAACGACAATGTACTGCTTTACAGTGGAAGGCAGACCTGAAAAAATGGGAGCAAGAAATTGAACAGGAAGGTGTATTAAAGGGAAAATATGACAGAATCAACAAATAAACCTCCGATCGATTTCGTGAAGCTTGAGAGAAAAATCAGCCGGTAACCACCCGAATGATACAGCAATGGGCTTCTGCTGCAGCAGTGCAACATCAATCGGACGATTTTCGTTTTACAGCATCACAAGGATAGGTTGAAAAATTCAAACTGGTTCATGGCATCTGCCAGAGAAAAGTGACACACTACATCAGGTCACAAAATGAATTGTATTTGTCAACTATTATCGCAGAAGCAGAGAAATTCCAAAAACGTCTTTAACGACTGATCAAAGAATTTCCACTGGATTACGTCATTAACACTGATCAAACAAGATGTGAGTATCGAATCGATGTGCAAAGTGCGCAGGACACTCTCTGTGCATGAAGAAAAAACAACAGAGGTATCTTTGGGAGATTTTAGCAAAGTAACACATAGTTACGCTGTGCAGTATGCATTGACCGCTTCTAGAGCATTACTTCCAAAAGTTTTTCTATGTATGCAAGAGCCTCAGGGACAATTTGGACCTCTGGTTTCAAAGATTGTGGAAGCACTAATGGCGGAATATGGAAATGTATTCGTAACATCGTCAAAATCAGGGAAATTAACGAAAGAGCATTTCAGCAGTTTTGTGAAAAACGTTATGTGGCCATTTTGCAAAGAAGAGAAGTTTCTATTGATCTTGAATTCATGAAGAGGTCAAACAGCTCCAGCACACTTTAATAGTGTCTTCACAAAGGACAACAACACTTGTTCTTCTAATTGTTGGAATCATTCTACCTCATTGTACCCCACACTGTCAACCTTGTGATGTTTACCTTTTCTGTCAAGTAAAAATTTTTATTAAAAAAAACTTACAAAACTCTGTTGAACTTTTAAAACAAAATAGGCATTTAAACAAGCGAGAAGATGCCCTGAAGATCCATTCACTTATACATTATCAACTTTCTGCGCCAATTTTCAAGAATATGTTGCAGTATGCTTGGTTTGCTGCGAAGTTAATAAATGGAAGAAAGGTTTTTGGAAATGTAAACGAAATGTGTTTTCCGGATAAAGTTCGACAAACGAAATGTAAGTGCTCGAACAGTTCTTTTATCAAATGCTCGCATTGTAGAGAAGTGTTATGTTTACATTGCTTTTTTTATAATTATCATCCGCAACTTTGTGTACCAATAAACGATAGCGAAACCTCCGATAGTGATACCTAACATACATACATGTTAAGTCTTCAAATAAAAGTATGTAATTATACTTTATTAGCTAAAATGTGATATATCGATTCTCCTAACAATTCCTTTGTCACCATATGTGCTATTTATTATCAAACTCCATTATTCAACAATTACTTCTACAAGTTCCATATTATTTGTTAGTTAAACTACACCGAATTGCCATTGACAATGACACAATACAATGTTAAATGTAAGATCCACATCACTACAAGGGCTGCAACTCACGACATCTCTAGCTCATGCAATTATTGCACAGAAATACAGGTTTCATTCAATATCTACCCATATCACACAATGCTGTTGTAACTTCTTACTGACTTTTGAAAAGTGAGAACCAGAGAGTTTAAGGGAGGATGGGAAAAAACATTCCGTTTTTTGCTGCTACTGACAGTTCACTGTTCATTCCCCACTTTTCGACATTAGCCACAATAACAGAAAATGTATGCTATAATACATTGTTGCAGGACCTTGTGACATTACAGTAAAGTATGATTTACAGGAAATCACGAATTTTGTTCATTTTTCCATCCTCGGATCGTTATGATTTTGTATTCCGAAAATAACAGGCATTAGATCAAATGCAGGGACACGCATATCCTCATTTTCCCTCTACTTTAATTAAAACAAAATTCACCGAAATTCGCGGGTGGTCAGCTGTAAGGTCAGTTTGAATTTTATACAAACTTCGTACATCTGGGACAACATGCTCTGCAACTCACTTTTGCTCTCTGCCAACAGGACAGTGTCATCAGCATAAAGCAATCTGCACAAAGGCACATTACCAAGAAATAAACCAGTATTAACCATTTTGGGATCATGCATGCATGCATCCATAAATATATTAAACAGCTAGGGTGACATTACACAACCTTGTCTGACTCCTGCACCAATAGAAAACCATTTCGATAAAACACCATTCACTCGTACACATGCTCTACTGCCAGCATACATGGCTTTTACACAATTAAGTAGATGCCCAGTAATACCATATTTATTCAGTACCTTCAACAGAAGAGTCCTATTTACTTTGTTATAAGCTGTCTCTAAATCTATAAAGGCCTCAAACACTTTTTAACCAACAGATAGATACTTTGCAATCATCATGCATAATGCAAAAAATTGATTAGTGCAGCCCTTACCAGGCATAAAACTGCTCTGTATATCCCACACTTTCTCTGTTGAGAAGTCTTAGTGAAAGATGGGTTTCCCTTCTCAGGGTGCTCCACAGGCAACAATGGCACACAGAACAGCAACAAGGGCCTCTGTGAATCTTGAAGAGGTACCAGCTAATGTATTTTTATGATTTCTATGACCCAAAGGAAGTGATTATTATAAGTAGCAATTTTTACATGTAAAAGCTCAATTTGTGTTGGTATTTTCAGATTTGAGTCTTATAGTGAATCTTGTAAGTGGCAATCACTGTACAGAATAACTACAAAGGGTAATGATTCTGCCATTCTGACTGCTTCCATAATTCATCATCACAAAATTCCACGAACAAGTAACCTTCAATTCACATAGATATACACAGATTTCTTATATTTTGGCACAGATACACAGGAATTAACTGTTATTCCTGTGGATAACTCTTCATAGAACTTGAAAATATTATCAGTTTGTGGAAATCTTTTTTTTTTTTTTTTTATTGATTATGTGGTTACCAGATTTAAGACTGGTAATGCTTTGATGCTTTTAGGGAAAAATAGGATAAGTGAATAGCTTCTTAATTCAAATAATATTTTTTTAGGAATACTGTTCAATCAATAATAATTTTTTTTTAGAAATACAGTTTAATGGCAAGGTTACTCTCACATAACAGCATAAAAGAGATTTGAAAAAAATAAAAAGGAATCTCTTTTATTCATTCCAAATTCTTACTCTAGACAACAGCCCTGCTTTCTCAAACTGGACAAATATAATATGTCTCACTCCATTCCAAAATAAAGCTGCAGCTCACTATAAGGAAAGCAATGAAATATTATTTATGCAACTGCATGGTCTGTATCACATGTGAACTATCAATCACACCATGAGAAGTCTTCATATTAGATATTTCAGCTAGATAATGCTGCTTACCTTTGCATTTCTATCTTGCTTGACTTTACATTTCTTTGAATAAAGCTCATATTGAGAAATGGCTTCCTAGTTTAATTGAATTAATAATCTAAAGCAACTTATGGGAATTTACTAGGAAATTTTTTCATTTATAGCAAATTTTCGGAGAAAACTCTTCTCCTTCTTCAGGCTCTCTAGTTGTTGTCACTTTTTGCTTGTCACTATCATGGTTATGGTTTACCTTGACGGTTACGGTTAACCTTGACGGTTTAGGTTATTTTTCAACAAATCCTGCCAGATGTTAGGCAGGGAAAATCCTTTGCAGTCATTGATGATGGAATTTTGATTTTTCTCAATCTCTATTCCTTCTTTCAGTTTTCTTTTTTGGAAATTGCTTTGGAAACTGATTACTTTAAGGGAATTCCAATCCATGCTGTGCCCAGTTTCTCTAACATGCCTATCTAATCCAGTCTTGTTGGAGCAATTTTTTATAGCTGCTTTATGCTCAGCTATACGAGTTTCTAGTCTGCGACCTGTTTCACCTATGTAAGATAGTCCACAACTGCAATTTACTTCATAAACTACTCCTTGCATTTTTAAAATATCTTCTTCTCTTTGAACTATTTTAGGGAAAAAATTTTTAATTTTGTTCTCTAAACTTGGAGCTAGCCTAATATTGTATTTTTTACTAATTCTCTTTAAAGCCTCAAATAAACCTTTGTGATAAGAAATTTTTCTAGTGAATTTTACTTCTTGCTTTTGTGGGTTCTTCGTACCATTAAAATTCAGAAGCTTCTCAATTTCTTCTTTAGGATAGTTATTTTCTGCAAGTATGACTTTAAGCTCTTCTTTATGGGCTTCTTTTTTATCTGCAGAAGAAAATATTTTATTAATTTTTTCTAAAAACTGACTTGCTACATTTTTCTTAATAGAAACTGGATGATACGAATTGAAATCCAGTAGTCTTTTAGTATTCATTGGTTTTTTATACCAACTAGTGAGGAATTTTTCATCTTCATAATAGATAGTAATATCTAAGAAGTTTATTCTTCTTTCTTTTTGAAGTTCAATAGTGAACTTAAGGGAATCATCTAATTCATTGAATGAGTCTAGAATTCTTTCTGGGAACAATTTCTGAGCTATCTATTATAAATAAGATGTCATCCATGTATCTGCTATATAAGCAGAAGTATGTGGGTTGTACTAGTATCTTTTCTTCTAGTTTTCCCACATAATAGTTAGCTAAGAGTGGGGAGAGTGGGGAGCCCATAGCTAGCCCCGATTTTTGAATGAAAAAGTTTTCCCAAATTGAAAGTAGTTGTTCTGCAAAGAGAAAGTAAGCATTTCAAAAATTCCTACTAATATGTTTTTTTCCTTGTTGTGAAAAACTATTAGGTCTGCCAAGTCTTCCGCTATAAAGTCTATAAGTTGATCTATATTAATGTGAGTATACATAGACACTATATCTAAACTACCCATAATAGGAGAATCTAATTTAGGAAGAAGTTCTAGTTTTTCTTTTAGCTGCATTGAGTTTTTAATCAAGTTAGGTGGCTCTTTTAAAAGATTCTGAAGGTGTGACTTTAAAAAATAGTTTAGATTTGAAAGAATAGAGTTTTTTGAGTCTATTATTGGTCTAATTGGTTGGTGTTCTTTATGCAGTTTGACTATTCCATATATTTGAGGTAATCTGAACTGTAATTTTGAGAATTGTTTATAGTTTTCTGGAAGCTGGTTTTTCTTTTTTGAAGTGAAATAAGCCTAGAGACTTTTTAATCAAATCTGGTAGTGGGTTTTCTTTTACTTCTTCATACATAGGTTTTTTTAGTTCTTCTTCCATCTTTTCTAGATAATTTTTCTTATCCATAATAGTAATCAACTTACTGTTGTCTGTTTTCACAGCAACTATACTTTCATTTTTTCTGAAATCTTTAAGAGCTTTTAATTGACTATTATCAAAATTTTTTTGAGGTTTCCTTACTTGCTTCTGGAATTTTGTAAGGCTATTGTAGTAATCTTTTCTGAGGAGGTCTGCTTTAATTTGGTCCTCTTTTTCTAAAGTGCTGCAGATGCTTTCCAATTCAATTACCAATTTCTCTGGATTTATTTTTTCTTTGGATAGATTGAAATTACTTCCTTTATTTATCACTTGTAATAATTCTTGGCTAACTCCAGTAGCAGTGTTGTCCTTCACATGACTAAGAACTGCAGTTTTTTTGTTTTTACTTGAATAGTTATTCTTCAAAAATTTTTCTTCTTTAAGGTTCAGCTTTTTAACAAATTTCTTATTTTTGTTTCTTACTCCAATTTTTAGCCAGTCATCCAATTCTGCTTTTACTGTATCTTAAGATACAGTAAAAGCAGAATTGAGTATGGAGTCAGATACTTGGCAAACAATAAAGAAAGTTCAACATGCTACATTGAAGATGGAAAGATCCATAGCTCAAATCAAGTTCCTGAAAAATTGCAAGGTAAATAACTTTATTCCAAATTCATTTAGACTTAGAAAACCATTTAAAGATTTACTTTCAGCCAACTTCATAAGAAAAATAGAGCAAAAAACGTTAAAAAGAAGTATTGAAGCAAAATATAAAAATGTTGCTTATTATAAAATAGTAAAAGTAGAAAATGAAAAGAAAATTTCTGGAATCTTAAGGGATACAGTAAAAGCAGAATTGGATGACTGGCTAAAAAATTGGAGTAAGAAACAAAAATAAGAAATTTGTTAAAAAGCTGAACCTTAAAGAAGAAAAATTTTTGAAGAATAACTATTCAAGTAAAAACAAAAAAACTGCAGTTCTTAGTCATGTGAAGGACAACACTGCTACTGGAGTTAGCCAAGAATTATTACAAGTGATAAATAAAGGAAGTAATTTCAATCTATCCAAAGAAAAAATAAATCCAGAAAAATTGGTAATTGAATTGGAAAGCATCTGCAGCACTTTAGAAAAAGAGGACCAAATTAAAGCAGACCTCCTCCGAAAAGATTACCACAATAGCCTTACAAAATTCCAGAAGCAAGTAAGGAAACCTCAAAAAATGTTTGATAATAGTCAATTAAAAGCTCTTAAAGATTTCAGAAAAAATGAAAGTATAGTTGCTGTGAAAACAGACAAAAGTAAGTTGATTACTATTATGGATAAGAAAAATTATCTAGAAAAGATGGAAGAAGAACTAAAAAAAACCTATGTATGAAGAAGTAAAAGAAAACCCACTACCAGATTTGATTAAAAAAGTCTCTAGGCTTATTTCTCTTCAAAAAAAGAAAAACCAGCTTCCAGAAAACTATAAACAATTCTCAAAATTACAGTTCAGATTACCTCAAATATATGGAATAGTCAAACTGCATAAAGAACACCAACCAATTAGACCAATAATAGACTCAAAAAACTCTATTCTTTCAAATCTAAACTATTTTTTAAAGTCACACCTTCAGAATCTTTTAAAAGAGCCACCTAACTTGATTAAAAACTCAATGCAGCTAAAAGAAAAACTAGAACTTCTCCTAAATTAGATTCTCCTATTATGGGTAGTTTAGATATAGTGTCTATGTATACTCACATTAATATAGATCAACTTATAGACTTTATAGCGGAAGACTTGGCAGACCTAATAGTTTTTCACAACAAGGAAAAAAACATATTAGTAGGAATTTTTGAAATGCTTACTTTCTCTTTGCAGAACAACTACTTTCAATTTGGGAAAACTTTTTTCATTCAAAAATCGGGGCTAGCTATGGGCTCCCCACTCTCCCCACTCTTAGCTAACTATTATGTGGGAAAACTAGAAGAAAAGATACTAGTACAACCCACATACTTCTGCTAATATAGCAGATACATGGATGACATCTTATTTATAATAGATAGCTCAGAAATTGTTCCAGAAAGAATTCTAGACTCATTCAATGAATTAGATGATTCCCTTAAGTTCACTATTGAACTTCAAAAAGAAAGAAGAATAAACTTCTTAGATATTACTATCTATTATGAAGATGAAAAATTCCTCACTAGTTGGTATAAAAAACCAATGAATACTAAAAGACTACTGGATTTCAATTCATATCATCCAGTTTCTATTAAGAAAAATGTAGCAAGTCAGTTTTTAGAAAAAATTAATAAAATAGTTTCTACTGCAGATAAAAAAGAA
Organism: Macrothele yani; assembly: GCA_039090855.1. Lineage (NCBI taxonomy): Eukaryota > Metazoa > Arthropoda > Arachnida > Araneae > Macrothelidae > Macrothele > Macrothele yani. The sequence goes on from CM077024.1 coordinate 3,013,081, forward strand.
GCCCATAAAGAAGAGCTTAAAGTCATACTTGCAGAAAATAACTATCCTAAAGAAGAAATTGAGAAGCTTCTGAATTTTAATGGTACAAAGAACCCACAAAAGCAAGAAGTAAAATTCACTAGAAAAATTTCTTATCACAAAGGTTTATTTGAGGCTTTAAAGAGAATTAGTAAAAAATACAATATTAGGCTAGCTCCAAGTTTAGAGAACAAAGTTAAAAATTTTTTCCCTAAAATAGTTCAAAGAGAAGAAGATATTTTAAAAATGCAAGGAGTAGTTTATGAAGTAAATTGTAGTTGTGGACTATCTTACATGGGTGAAACAGGTCGCAGACTAGAAACTCGTATAGCTGAGCATAAAGCAGCTATAAAAAAATTGCTCCAACAAGACTGGATTAGATAGGCATGTTAGAGAAACTGGGCACAGCATGGATTGGAATTCCCTTAAAGTAATTAGTTTCCAAAGCAATTTCCAAAAAGAAAACTGAAAGAAGGAATAGAGATTGAGAAAAATCAAAATTCCATCATCAATGACTGCAAAGGATTTTCCCTGCCTAACATCTGGCAGGATTTGTTGAAAAATAACCTAAACCGTCAAGGTTAACCGTAACCGTCAAGGTAAACCGTAACCATGATAGTGACAAGCAAAAAGTGACAACAACTAGAGAGCCTGAAAAAGGAGAAGAGTTTTCTCCGAAAATTTGCTATAAATGAAAAAATTTCCTAGTAAATTCCCATAAGTTGCTTTAGATTATTAATTCAATTAAACTAGGAAGCCATTTCTCAATATGAGCTTTATTCAAAGAATTAGAACAGAGTATGGGTCAGATACTTGGCAAACAATAAAGAAAGTTCAACATGCTACATTGAAGATGGAAAGATCCATAGCTCAAATCAAGTTCCTGAAAAATTGCAAGGTAAATAACTTTATTCCAAATTCATTTAGACTTAGAAAACCATTTAAAGATTTACTTTCAGCCAACTTCATAAGAAAAATAGAGCAAAAAACGTTAAAAAGAAGTATTGAAGCAAAATATAAAAATGTTGCTTATTATAAAATAGTAAAAGTAGAAAATGAAAAGAAAATTTCTGGAATCTTAAGGGATACAGTAAAAGCAGAATTGGATGACTGGCTAAAAATTGGAGTAAGAAACAAAAATAAGAAATTTGTTAAAAAGCTGAACCTTAAAGAAGAAAAATTTTTGAAGAATAACTATTCAAGTAAAAACAAAAAAACTGCAGTTCTTAGTCATGTGAAGGACAACACTGCTACCGGAGTTAGCCAAGAATTATTACAAGTGATAAATAAAGGAAGTAATTTCAATCTATCCAAAGAAAAAATAAATCCAGAAAAATTGGTAATTGAATTGGAAAGCATCTGCAGCACTTTAGAAAAAGAGGACCAAATTAAAGCAGACCTCCTCAGAAAAGATTACTACAATAGCCTTACAAAATTCCAGAAGCAAGTAAGGAAACCTCAAAAAAATTTTGATAATAGTCAATTAAAAGCTCTTAAAGATTTCAGAAAAAATGAAAGTATAGTTGCTGTGAAAACAGACAAAAGTAAGTTGATTACTATTATGGATAAGAAAGATTATCTAGAAAAGATGGAAGAAGAACTAAAAAACCTATGTATGAAGAAGTAAAAGAAAACCCACTACCAGATTTGATTAAAAAAGTCTCTAGGCTTATTTCACTTCAAAAAAAGAAAAACCAGCTTCCAGAAAACTATAAACAATTCTCAAAATTACAGTTCAGATTACCTCAAATATATGGAATAGTCAAACTGCATAAAGAACACCAACCAATTAGACCAATAATAGACTCAAAAAACTCTATTCTTTCAAATCTAAACTATTTTTTAAAGTCACACCTTCAGAATCTTTTAAAAGAGCCACCTAACTTGATTAAAAACTCAATGCAGCTAAAAGAAAAACTAGAACTTCTTCCTAAATTAGATTCTCCTATTATGGGTAGTTTAGATATAGTGTCTATGTATACTCACATTAATATAGATCAACTTATAGACTTTATAGCGGAAGACTTGGCAGACCTAATAGTTTTTCACAACAAGGAAAAAAACATATTAGTAGGAATTTTTGAAATGCTTACTTTCTCTTTGCAGAACAACTACTTTCAATTTGGGAAAACTTTTTTCATTCAAAAATCGGGGCTAGCTATGGGCTCCCCACTCTCCCCACTCTTAGCTAACTATTATGTGGGAAAACTAGAAGAAAAGATACTAGTACAACCCACATACTTCTGCTTATATAGCAGATACATGGATGACATCTTATTTATAATAGATAGCTCAGAAATTGTTCCAGAAAGAATTCTAGACTCATTCAATGAATTAGATGATTCCCTTAAGTTCACTATTGAACTTCAAAAAGAAAGAAGAATAAACTTCTTAGATATTACTATCTATTATGAAGATGAAAAATTCCTCACTAGTTGGTATAAAAAACCAATGAATACTAAAAGACTACTGGATTTCAATTCGTATCATCCAGTTTCTATTAAGAAAAATGTAGCAAGTCAGTTTTTAGAAAAAATTAATAAAATAGTTTCTACTGCAGATAAAAAAGAAGCCCATAAAGAAGAGCTTAAAGTCATACTTGCAGAAAATAACTATCCTAAAGAAGAAATTGAGAAGCTTCTGAATTTTAATGGTACGAAGAACCCACAAAAGCAAGAAGTAAAATTCACTAGAAAAATTTCTTATCACAAAGGTTTATTTGAGGCTTTAAAGAGAATTAGTAAAAAATACAATATTAGGCTAGCTCCAAGTTTACAGAACAAAGTTAAAAATTTTTTCCCTAAAACAGTTCAAAGAGAAGAAGATATTTTAAAAATGCAAGGAGTAGTTTATGAAGTAAATTGTAGTTGTGGACTATCTTACATAGGTGAAACAGGTCGCAGACTAGAAACTCGTATAGCTGAGCATAAAGCAGCTATAAAAAATTGCTCCAACAAGACTGGATTAGATAGGCATGTTAGAGAAACTGGGCACAGCATGGATTGGAATTCCCTTAAAGTAATCAGTTTCCAAAGCAATTTCCAAAAAGAAAACTGAAAGAAGGAATAGAGATTGAGAAAAATCAAAATTCCATCATCAATGACTGCAAAGGATTTTCCCTGCCTAACATCTGGCAGGATTTGTTGAAAAATAACCTAAACCGTCAAGGTTAACCGTAACCGTCAAGGTAAACCGTAATCATGATAGTGACAAGCAAAAAGTGACAACAACTAGAGAGCCTGAAGAAGGAGAAGAGTTTTCTCCAAAAATTTGCTATAAATGAAAAAATTTCCTAGTAAATTCCCATAAGTTGCTTTAGATTATTTTACATTTCTTGCAGGTGGTCCGGTTGTCGCTGATGTTATCGTTCCCATCGTCCGTTTCAGGTATAGCTGTTCTTGGCGCTATTCTCGTTTAATGCAGGTTTGCTTCACTAAACTTCGATTAGGTTCTGTTAATACCAACTTTTACCGTTTTCTTTGCTCGAAATTTTTCGCCCAACCTTTGGGCATCTTCAGGAGCGTGGCGATTTTGCACCTTTGCTTGTGGGTGCCTTCTCGCTTACTGGGGTTTGCTAATCCCTGTTGCCATTCTTCGTTCGTCCCGGATACGCAGCTTGATCGTTTCTACCCTGTCGCCATCTATATTTCCTCTTCGGATATATTTTTTTTAATATTATTATTTTTTTTTTTTTTTTTTTTTTTTTTTATAATATGCTATCTTGTTTGTTTTCCTTTACTTTCTTCTATCTTTGTCTTTCCTCCTTTTCTGTTGTGTGTTTTTTGTTTTTTTTTTTGCTCTTTTTCTTGTCTAATAAGTTCTTTCCATAGGTTAGACAACGTGCTCGGGTCGTTCTGGTTACATACTCTATTTTTATTTTTATATATTAAAATTGCTTCTTCCATCCTCAATCGTTTTTCTGATTTTTTATTTCTTTTTAGCAATTTTAGTTCGTCGAATTTCGGGAACGTTTTGTTTTCCAAACAGAACTGTACTAGTGCTGTTTTTGCCTCTTTTTTTTGCAAGTTGGTGATATGTGGCTTCAGCTTTTTTTAACCTGTTTTTTGTGCTCCCTATGTATGATATTGAGGGGAGTGTGCTATTGGGATTTCGTACGTTCCCGATTCTTCAAGCATTTTTTCCCCCGTTTTTTTGTTCACCGTCATATTCTTTAATGTGTTCACAGACATCCCTAGTTTTAGATCGTATTTCGCCCATTGCTTGTTAACTTCTTGGCTGACACCTTCTATGTATGGTAAGGCCCCTATGTATTTCACTTCCTTATCCATATTTCTTCCTCTTCGGCTTTCCTTCCTCTGATTCTTTATTTTATTTTTTGTTTCATTGATCCACTTTTTTATTAATTTATTTGGGTACTCATAATCATGCACGATCTTTAAGATGAATTCCAGTTCTTGGTTCCTTAGCCTATTATTAGAGGTGTGCGTGTATGCCCTCCTTATGAGGTTAATAACGCTATTTTTTTTTATGCACGTTTGGATGGTGCGATGTGTATGGTATCATTACTGGTATATATGTATGTTTCCTAAATACTGAGTATTCAAACTTATTTTTGTTTTTTTTACCATCACATTTAGGAATGGCAGACCATTGTCTACTTCATATTCTAGCATTAGTTCAATTGATTTACATATTTCCGTGAACTTACGAGCCAGCTCTTGTAGCTTCGTTTTTTTAGCTTAGAGATGATTATGATATCGTCTACATACCTTGCGTACATTATTGGTTTTTCTTGCATGGTTTGTATGATTTTTTCTTCTAAGTATGTCTTCGTAACTTCTGCGTATATCGCTGATAGCAGTGATCCCATCGGGCCTCCCTGCGTTTGCTTGTATATATTATTTCCAAATTTGAAAATGTTGTTCTCTTTGATGAAATATAGGGTTGTTTTTAGTTCGTTCATTTGGGTCATGCTTAGCTCTTTTCTGCTTTTGAGTTGTTCCATAATTATCTCGATTGCCAGTTCTACCGGTGTGTTTGGGTATAACGCTTTCACGTCCATTGACGCCATCGTTACATTTTCCAGGTTTTGATTAATTACCTTGAGCCTTTCGATGAACATGTAGCTATTCTTCAGCGTATATTGCCTCTTTTTTATCTTTGTGGATAGATATTTGTAGATCTTTTTTTCCAGGTTAATGAGGGGTGAGTTTTTTTTCAACAGAATAAGTCTGAGTGGGGTATTTTCTTTGTGCGTTTTAATCTTTGAGAAAATAGCGGGCATCCCCGCTCCCATTGGTGGGTTTGCTTTTTTAATTTCTTCAGGTAAGGTGCTATGGTTTCTTAGGTTTGCAAGAAAAGCTAGCTGCTTGTCAGTTGGATCTTTGTCTGTTCTTTCACACTGTAACTCGGAAATCTCAGTTTGCATCTTGTAATTATAATCTTCTGTGTCCAAGATTACGATTTGCCCGGTTTTGTCGGCTTCGCAAAATTTGATCGACACGTCTTTGCTCAGGTTAATTAGCTGTTGTCTGTCATATTTCAGCTTATCGACTTTGTAGTTCGTTTTCTGCTTACAGTTATATTCTTTAAGCATTATCCTGAACAGTTTGAACCTCATGTCGCTAGCCTGTCCTGGTGGTACCTTCTGTACGATACTTGACATTTATTAAAACCCCAATCCCAATTCTTGAACTCAAAACCTTTTGATATAACTAATGAACATATTAATTATCATATCTCTAATTGTTATTACTTTGTTTCCCATCTGAATTCCATATTTATGGCACAATTTATTCATCTCTGTAGATATTCCTGGAAGGTAAGGTATTGCTCCAACATATTGCAATTGTTTTTTTTTTTTCTTTTAGGGGAAGATGTATCTTGCATCTTTACTTGTACCTCATAAATCCATTTATTAATTTTCTGTGGAGGAATTTATGGATTATGAGGTACAAGTAAAGATGCAAGATACATCTCCCTAAAAGAAAAAGTAATTACAATATGTTGGAGCAATACCTTACCTTCCAGGAATATCTACAGAGATCAATAAATTGTGCCATAAATATGGAAATCAGATGGGAAACAAAGTAATAACAATTAGAGATATGATAATTAATAACACTGAAAATTGTATTATCTTAAAAAAAGCGAGTGTATACGAAATACCTACAAGTGGAATCCCACCAATATCATATAATGGAAGTACCAAAAATCAATTAAAACATCGCCTACAACAACATATTAAAAATTGGCAAAAAAAAAAAGAAGCAAAAACAGCACTGATACAATACTGCCTGGATAACCACACATACCCGAATTTTGAAGAGATTAAAATAATTAAATTATGTCGCAACGAGAGACACCTACGCACTGCAGAGTCTGTATTGATTGAAAAAAATAGAGATCATATTTGTAATAATAAAGACCCAAGTATCCTTAATGAAAAATGGAAAGAATAAAAATTGAACAAAAAAACCAAAAAACACAGAAGAAGAAAATCAAGAGTTTACTAAAGTTAATAAAAGATGGAGCCACAGTGGAAGTTTTTCATAAGTGACGTTGGAGCGGGGCCAGGAAGACGAACGTGTTGCTCACTCTCGCTGCGGTAGCAGGAGCAAAAACATCTAGAATGCCTCCTGAAGATGACCCCAAAGTGGGTAGAAAGTACTAGGAGGGGCAGTCTGCATGGGTATGGCTTTGGGTGTGGTGATTGGATGTTCTAGTTGTCATGAGGTGTTGGGAAGGGGAGTTTGAAGGAATAGGATGCGTTGTGTGTAAATAGTTGTATATACGTTTTTAATATTATTGTTCGGCATTTTGTATGTATGTAAATAGGCAGTTTATGTTCGTTGGTTATATCAAAAGGTTTTGAGTTCAAGAATTGGAGTTTTAATAAATGTCAATCAACCAACGAAGGTTGGGTTTTACACGCTGGTGGGAAGGGTAGGAGGGGAGGAAGATGATATTGGGACCTAGAGTCATTAATGCAGCACACTTCATAGACCTGAGCATTTGGTGGGCATTTGAATGAACCTGAAGACGAAAATGGAACACCGCACCAGAGGCTTGAACCAAGCAAGACAACCAAAGGAATAAAACGTGCAGGGAAATGTGTAAAAAGGTAAGCAACCTATTATAATTGTATGCACATAAATTTTGAACAGTTGTGGCTAGTGCTAAAGATGTTCTAACACTGAAAAATAAAAATGCTATCATACTTTTTAAAATTTATTTGCTTTAACAACTCAGATCTTTTCTTCTTTTCCTTATCTCTCTTGTTCCCATCTGTGTCTTCCTCACTTGAAACAGAGCACATATTATACATGTCATCCAAATAGTCACAAGACTGACTCACGATAAACCTGATAAATCATGGAAAATTTGCAGAAGAAAATTAAAAATACAGCCAACATTACAAAAATACATATAATGAAAGTACACTTTTCAACATTCATAGAGCAGAATTACACATATAATGATTAATAAGTAACACTTTAAAAAAGTAATTTCCAATTTCATTTAGAAAATAATAAATTTTATGCAAGGTGTTCAAGCTTGCAAATTCAGGAAATTGAATCTGGGCTCAATGAACATTGAAATATAATCATACATACACATATACATACATATCATTAAGCTGTTCTCCAAGATTCAGAGGTTAGCTCCTCAAAGAAAGACCATCTGCCAAGTAAATGTTTAACTGATGGAACTAGAATTTACTTACTGTTGGTGAATCAAATGTCTCCATTTACAATGATCTTGGCACACAACTCGGGCTTCATTGACATCCATCACACATCCCACACAAGACCTTTTGTACTTCATACTCATAATCTTTTTCTCATGCACACTCCTGAATCTGATCCTCCCGTGAGTTCCTTGGCCTTCTTCTGCCTTTTCTTCCTGCAACTTGGGCTAAAAAATTAATTTTGAACACCAGTGTATTTCCCAAATCATGACACCACAATCAATAATAGCTAGCATAATATGTTCCATGTATATTGCATTCATCATTCCACACAGTTTGTGCTTCACTCAAACCCTAACATCAGCATGATGCAAAAGAAAGCATGATTCACCTCACCAGGAATCATATTCCAGTCATATTCAGTCCAAGCTTAGTGATCTTGAGCCCATGCAAGATGCAATGGCCTGTAACAAACATTACAAAAGGGGTGTTGAATTGGTCTTCTGCTGTTATACCCAAATCAAAGCATAGTTTTGTCACAAATTATTCTTGAAAACTCTGAGCTGTGCTCCAAGATAATTTGTTCCACTAGAACTAACCTACTAATATGCTCCATGCTTCTTGCACTTCAAGCATTCACCTTATGTTTCCCACCACAGTTTTTGTTTATGCTAGTTTACTGCCATGTTGCCAGCCCTGATACACTTACATCATGGCAGATCTGGAACACGCTACTGAATGTGTTATGTTTTGGTGATGTAAACACTTCTCTTCTGGCACCAAGAACCATACTTCATTCAAACTCAGTTAAACTGTGATGTTTGCCCATATTGTTTTTACAAAGTGCAGGAAGAAATGTAATCTCACTGTAAATGCCCATTATTTTCTTGTGTGCATTTAATGCTATCAACCACTATCACACACACAAATGCGTTTCGCCAGTGTGATTTTATTGCAATGGCACAGTCCACTTCTTATTTATTCTGGAGGTTATCATATTTCAATGTTCACTTAATGTCAATTACAAAAATTATAATCTGCATATCAGTTCAATAGCTCTTTACAAACATACACCCTGTTCATTCTGGAAGTAATTGCTGGTCAGCACAGAGGTCTTTTATGTACCTGCTGTTATCCTACACATGGAGTAATATTTGCATACATCAATGGCATATGCTATAATTGTATGCTATGTACAGCCATGAACACTCACAACCTCAATACAGAAATATCAGTTATAAGTACACCAGACTATGCAAGCATTCATACACTTTTTCACTCACAGAATTCCAGGACTTTTCCAGGACTTTTGGACTTTTTTCCATGACATTTCCAGGACTTTTGGACTTTTTTCCATGACATTTCCAGGACTTTTTCCCAGCACATACGTTCCAAAACGCTCCTACTTAAAATATAGTGAAATTATAGGTCTGTTCAACCTGTAACCTACAACAAACAACTCCCTACATGCTTGAGAAAACTTAATACACAATGCAGAAAGTTGAAATGATGTCTGCTGCAGCTAATAAGAAACTTAGAATCACAGATAAATACTGAAATACCAAAACTGTCACTGAAAATGTAACCAGGTTTAATTTCTACAAAACTTCTATATACATTATACTATACTGATTTTGAGAAAGAATTATTTTTCTACTTTGCTTTCAGTTCAATTATTGAAGCAAGTTACAGAATTAAAAAAAACATAAAACTAAAAAAAATATAGGTAATAATAAGTATAAAATCTATAGTTAGAACACAAATGTGGCATTACTCTTGAAATGTTTTCATATACCACACAATAAATATACAAAATGCTATTTACATTTAATTATTTTGAAATAATTCTTACATTGGAAATTTAAGGATAAGGAAAGGTGAAATATTTGAAACTTTTTCAAAGGAACAAAGGGATGAATTCCTATTAATAGTTCTAATTCAGACCATTAAATAGCTCTGATCATGCTACTATTATCTTTTACGTACAAATTTCAAAATAACTTGTACAATATTCTAGAGGATAATGCTTACCTTGGCATTCCTTACTAGCGATGAAACACATTTCACGCACGTTTTCCGGTCTTTGTTGATGTTATTGTCCTAATGTCCATTGTATGAGATGTATAACTTTACTTCAACACACTTTTCGCTAGGTATACTCAGTGGATCTTCACTTTAGGATTATTCCTTAAACAAATATTCATGGGAGCAAGGATTTGTGTTACATTTTATTTAGGGAAGAAATTTTGAACAAAATATTGATGCTTGAGCTTCTAATATTGATGTTATAGCTATATTTTAAATTTGTACACACCAGCAAACAAAGTATGCACAAAAAGTTCCAAAATGAAATAACAGAGAATAATGGGAAAACTTTAAATACAAAGGCTATGTGTACAGCTGCATTCATCAATGATCAAGGCATTTTAACTGGGCATGATTAGAAAACTAATTATAGCAGATGGAAAGTGATTAGTCAGCTCAGAAAATACTAGCAAACAACTAGATTTAAATTTCTGATATTAGAAAGCAATCAGATTTTATGGCAAATTTTTACATGAAGTATTCATTAGCAAATTTTAGTAAAGGTCAAAATAAGCCACAAAAAAATAAAAAAATCAGCTACTTACTTCCACTAGTGGCTAAAAAGTATGTTATGAAAATTAACAAATGGAGCACAAAAAGTTTATTATAGCAAAAGGAAGGTATCAGAGACTTAGATTTTCAAATCAAACAGCTAAAAGAGGAGATATAGAAAGAAAGATGATATAACTCTATGCCTTCTAGCGGAAGAATTTTGCATAATGGAAAAGTTGAAAATCGGCGAAAAGTATTTTTTCATGGCAAAAGCTTTGCTAAGGAAAAGGAACTTTTCAAATATGTCTCCCAGAAGCAGGGATAGCAAACAAAAAACAAAAAAAAACTGACCTTTACACTCCCTTTGGGAAAGCTGTGCATTATTTAAAAAATATCTTATTGTATGAAAAAACCATTAGAAAGAACCACTCACTCACCATAAAGATCATGGTAACCTCCAATGACAACACACTTCCAACACGTCATTCATCGTGATGTAACTGGGCTTCCAAGGTTTACATACTTCTTGCTTACGCTTCTTATTTTCGGGTGTGAAACATCATAATTTTGTTTTTCTTTTTTTTTTTTTTCTTTTCCTTAGCCTTATAAGATGTTACTATAATGCTTGTCAATTCGATAAAAAATCACACATACAACTCATTCATACAATTCAAGTAAAAACTATGTACATAACCTTACATTCACAGGTGATTAAACCTTGGTCAACTCTAATTATCAAACTCCTCCTTCTGTTTCACAACCTCTGCTATTCCCACTACAAGTGTCACACCCATTCAGCCCCTCACATCCAATCCTCTAGTACTTTCGACAGGCCCCTGTCATCTTCAGGAGGCAGGTGTGTCTCACCCGCCCACCACAGCTCAAGTGAGCAGAGCCATCGAGGCCTGGGCTCCAGTCGCTATCTCTGAATCGTTGTGTCTCTGGCGCCATCTATTGTCCCTGCTGCTCTTTTTTCCCTCTTTCTTTTTACGCTGCTGTTCAATTTTTATTAGGGCTTTCCATTGTTCGTTTAGGTTACTTGGCTCATTAATGTTGCATAATCTTGATCTGTTTTTTTCAATTAACACTGATTCTGCAATTCTTAACTGCTTTTCGTTTTTACAGCTCTTAATAATTTTAATATCTTCAAACCTTGGACATTGTTGATTTTCCATACAGTATTGGGTCAATGCTGTCTTAGCTTCTTTTTTATTCCAATTATTAATATGCTGGTTCAATCTATACTTTAATTTATTCTTGGTGCTGCCTATATATGACACAGGTGGTTGCTGGTTTATTGGGATTTCATAAATTCCTGCTCTTATCTAATTGGCTAATTTTTTCATTTTTAATCACTAAATTTTTTACAGTAAGTACCTGATTTCCTACCTGTATGCCATACTTGCCACAAACTTTATTAATTTCTGCTGACACACATTTTCCATATATGGTATTGCTCCTACATATTTTGCAAGTTTTTTATCAGTCTTGACCCTATTGTAACCTTGAGTTACTTCATAAATCCATTTTTTTAATACCTGTTTAGGGTATCCAAAATCATATGCAATTTTTTCAATATATTCAATTTCCTCCTTTCTATACTGTTCAATTGATGAATGTGTTAAACATCTTTTAATTAGTGTTTTAACACTATTTCTTTTATGTGTTAATGGATGTGATGACTGAAATGGTATAAGTACTGGGATATATGAAGATTTTCTATGCACTCTGAATTGTATATTCTCCTCTGTTTTAACAATCAAAACGTCCAAAAATGCCAAAGTATTGTCATGTTCTTGTTCTACTGTCAGTTCAATAGATGGATAAATTTCACTATACTTTTTTGTCAAGTCCTCAAGTTCATCATTTTTTAGCCTGGATAACAGAAAAATGTCATCAACATATCTGCAGTATATCAGTGGTGGATCCTCGAGTTTACTTATTATTTTTTCCTCAATGTCACTCATTATAATTTCAGCAAATAAAGTTGACAGTGAATAAGAAGCATTATAGTAACATCTTATAAGGCTAAGGAAAAGAAAAAAAAAAAAAAAGAAAAAAAAATACGATGTTTCACACCCGAAAATAAGAAGCGTAAGCAAGAAGTCTGTAAACCTTGGAAGCCCAGTTACATCACGATGAATGACGTGTTGGAAGTGTGTTGTCATTGGAGGTTACCATGATCTTTATGGTGAGTGAGTGGTTCTTTCTAATGGTTTTTTTCATTTATGAATTGCACGTAAACTATGCGCACTTTGCAAGAGGTTAATACCTTAAAAGTGCAAATATAATAATATCTTATTGTAGTAAAAATTTTATTCATTCCCCATCTTTATTTGTAGCGAATGGCATAGAGTAAAAAAAGAAATTTCTCAATAGGGTTTTTAGAAGCGGAGATATGGCTAGCACCACCCAGCGGCAGAACTGTAAACTACAAACTTCCTCAAATATAAACCTAAAATGTTCCATAAGATAAATGGTATTTGGTGCTAAAATAATTTTTTAAATCAGACATTTAGTACATATATTGAGAAAAATAGATTAAATATTTGCGCCCCTAGCGGCGAAATTGTGCATTATTTTGGGAAGAAAATATACACAAAAAGTTTTCACAGTTAGAGTATCTGACCGAAAAGGATTTTTTCAATCGGGCTTTTAATCCCACAGATATTGCTGTAAAAGGAAAAGTAAACTTACGCCCTCCAGTGGCACACTTGTGCGTCAAGAAAAATTTGAAATTATTTGAAAATATTTTGCACCGAAAACGCTCTCCAACAAAGAAATTGGACTCACAGAAACAGAGATATCGACAAACTAAGATATGCATCTACGCCCCTGGTGGAAAAACTATGCACTATTTTAGGCACGAGTTATTCTCAAAAGGTTATACTACGTGAGCGGTATCGTTTCACAAAAGAATTTTTTCAATCGAGTTTACAGAAGCTCATATTTTGTTGCAAATACATCAGAAGCAAAAATAAACACTTGTGCACCCTGGTGGTGAAACCATTCCTTACCAAAAATAAGAAATTATAGGCACAACATTCCCCATCAGGAGCTGTATTAAACACAGGAAGAATTTTTCGAATCGGACTTTTAGAAGTGGAGATATAAAAAAAAACTTGACTTACCTTTACGCCCCCTAGTGGATACTTTTTGCATTACTTAAAAATGAGACTGTAACTAAAATAGTCTTCAATATGAATGGCATCAAAAGGAAAAATATTTTTTTCAATCACATATTTAGAAGCAAATATACAAAATAAAATGTATTTTGAATTTGATAGAATCTGCATTTTGCCCTCTAGTGGCAAAGTTGTGCATCGAAAAAAAAAAAAAAACGAATTGGAGGGTCATCATTCTCGCATTTCAGGCTTCCCAATGCAAAAAGAATTTTACAAATCGATCTAATAATTGCCGAAATATGGTGTCCCCAGCCGGACAAAGTTATAACATATGTACAATCTTTTTTTCACAAAAGACATGCTAATAACACAGCTTCATTACTGCTAACAGACAAGAAAACTAACACCTCCCCTCCTGGTATTTTGCAGGGGGTGGGGAGGTAAATTTGTCAGACATAAGTTATATCAGTAGAAAAATTCTCAACTACAAAACATCGTGCAGGGACAAAAAGGCAAGAATGGATAAAATTCCAGGACATGTAACAGAATTTTAGGACATTTCCAGGACAAAATGGAATTCTAGGACTTTTCTAGGATTTCCAGGACACATACGAACCATGTGCAAGATCAAAATGCTTATAGCATAGCATAGATCCATTTATTTACTGCTGTAAGCATTTTATGTCTATCTACTGCCTTGAAAAAGCCTTCCAGTGGAGAGCAAAAGTTTGGTGTTTTTCTCTATACATATTTTTTTTACACCAGTAAATAAATGAATTTATAATATGCTATAAGCATTTTGATCTCAATACAGACAAGAGAGATGACACCGAATTTTTGGGTGTAATAAGCACGTCTTTTGAATCCGTTCTGACGCATATTAAATTTATCAAAGCTATTCAAAGTCAATGGAACCGGTATGGAAAACAATAGTATCTGACGGAAGAAAGAAGTTTTTCAATCTGGTTTTTAATCCCTCAGATATTGCTGTAAACGGAATCGTGAGCTTACGCCCTCTGGTTGCAGACTTGTGCATTAAGAAAAACATGAATTTATATGAGAAACATTTCGCACCGGAAACGCTCTCCAACACAGAAAGAATTTTTCAAATCAGACTCTTACAAACAGAGATATCAACAAAAATAAGATGTGACTTTACGTCCCCAGGTGGGAAACCAAGCATTGTTTTAGGAAGAAAGTATTCTCAAAAGGATTTTCCATAAGTTATCGGTCCAAGAAAAAAAAATTTAGTTGAGTTTTCAGGAGCCCAGATTTTGCTACAAATACATCAGAAGCAGAAATTAACACTTATGCTCCCTGGTGGCCAAACCATTCTTTACCAAACATAAGAAATTATGTGAAAAATATTTTCCATCAGGTCTTGTATGCGATACAGGAAGAATTTTTCAAATCAGAGTTTTAGAAGCAGAAATAATGCAAAAAACGCAATTTACCTTTGTGCCCCTAGTGGAAAGTCTACGATTTACTTGAATTTTTTTAATTTATAGGGAAAACATTTCACATCGGAAACACTATCCAACAAAGAAGGAATTTTTCAAATCGGACTCCTAGAAGTAGAGATATTGACAAAAATAAGATATGCGTCTATGCCCCCTTGCGTAGAAACCATGCATTATTTCAAAAACAAAATTTTCCTAAAAGGTTTGTCAACATGAGTAGTATCGGTCAACAAACCACTTTTTTTCACTCGAGATTTTAGAAGCTCATATTTTGCTGCAAATACATCAGAAGCAGGAAATTAAGACTTACATCACCTGGTGGCCAAATAATTTTTTACAAAAATTTGAAGTTATGTGCAAAGGATTTCTCATCAGGAGCTGTATCCAGTGCAGATAGAACTTTTCAAATCAGAGATTTAGAAGCAGAGATATAAAGGGAAAGCAATTTACCTTTACGCCCCTAGCGGAAAGTCTATGAATTGATTGAAAATTTTGAAATTATATGAAAAACATGTCACACTGGAAACACTATCCAACAAAGAAGGGGTTTTTCAAATCGGACTCCTAGAAGTAGATATTGACAAAAATAAGATATACCTCTACGCCCCTGGCGTAGAAACCATGCATTATTTTAAGAAGAAAATGTCTTTAAAAGGTTTGCTGACATGAGTACTATCGGTCTACAAACGACGGATTTTTTTCAATCGAGAATTTAGAAGCTGATATTTTGCTGCAAATACATCAGAAGCGGAAATTAAGATTTACGCCCCCTGGTGGCCAAACTATTTTTTACAAAAACTAGAAATTATGTGCAAACCATTTCCCATCAGGAGCTGTATCCGGTGCAGAAAAAATTTCAAATCGGAGATTTAGGAGCAGAGATATAGGGGAGACGCAATTTACCACTATGCCCCCTAGCGGAAAGTCTCTGAATTACTTGAAAATTTTGAAATTATATGAAAAACATGTCACACTGGAAACACTATCCAACAAAGAAGGATTTTTTTAAATCGGACTCCTAGAAGTAGAGATATTGACAAAAATAAGATATACATCTACGCCCCCTGGCGGAGAAATTGTGGAATATTTTAAGAAGAAAATATTCCGAAAATGTTTATCGATGTGAGTGGCATCAGTCCACGAAATAATTTTTTCAATCGATATTTTAGAAGCTCAGATTTTATGGCAAATACATCAGAAGCAAGAGTTAACCCTTACGCCCCCTGGTGGCTAAAGTATTCTTTACCAAAAATTTGAAATTATATGCAAAAGATTTTCCACCAGGAGGTGTATCCGCTGAAGAAAAAAATTTTCAAATCGGAGTTGTAGAAGAAGAGTTATCGGGGAAAATGTAATTTACTTTTACGCCCCCTAGCGGGAAATGTATGCGCAATTTGAAAAAGTAACTATATCTAAAATACTCTTCGACATAAATGGAATCGAAAGATAAAAGATTTTTTTCAATCGGATGTTTAGAAGCAGATATGTGAAGTAAAACGTATATTTATATTCGACATCATCTGCATTTACGTCCCCCCTCCTCCCGCGGCGAAATTGTACATCCTAAAAACAAAAACAAGGATCATCATTTGTATATTTCAAGCTTCCCAATGCAAAAAGAATTTAATTTTTCAAATCGGAATAATAGTTGCAGAGATATCGTGGGTATAGACGGACGGACGGACAAACCGGTAACAAAAGCACGATCTTTTTTTACAAAAGACGTGCTAAAAATGATATCAGCAGAGGAAGATGGAACTTAATAAAACTTATAAGAAGCATGTTATGCTTTACAAATTTAAGAAAAGAGTAAATGCTACACAAGATTGGAGGAACACCACTGATACTTAATAAAAAGTTGTTTGCCAGAAAGAACCTGCTACAATTGATTTGTAAATGGGACATTCCAGTCAAGACAACCAATGAATTTTCCTGACCATCACTGATTTTGATAAAAATTGGTGAACTCGTGTTTGCTGAGAAAATAAGCCACTTCATGCATTAGGATTATGGGACACAAATCTTCTGAGCTCCAAACAGAAATCATCGCTCTTTCCACGTTAATAAGTGACTCACGGAAAAATTCTCATCGGCCGCCACTGGGAATAGAACCCAGGGTCTTCCAGTTATGCACCGGACATTCTAGAGTCTGGAGAATTTGAGGCCACTGTGGTTCAGTGGTAGCATGTCCGGCGTGTAACTGGAAGACCCTGGGTTCTATTCCCGGTGGCGGCCGATGAGAAATTTTCCGTGACTCACTTATTAACGTGGAAAGAGCGATGATTTCTGTTTGGTGTTCCTGTTCCACGTTAAGTGTTTGAATTAATTATCTTCAGAGCTGTTAGAGCAGAAAAGTTTTAAAAAAATAATAAATAACTTAGCACTTGTCACAACATTAAAATTGTTGCAATTTCAGTTCTACAGAACTTAGAAAATAATTTATTGTGGGTTCTAAAGGCTTTTGAAGTGACCTTCATTTTTATTGTAGCATAAGTGGGTTTAAAAAAAAATAGTGTGTGCATATGCACGTCTAACACACACTTAAAATTACACACAATTTTTTTAAGAATGCAAACAGATTTTCAGTAATTGGAATTATTTTCATTTTTCTTTCTCACAGGTAGGAACGATAAAAAAAAAATCAGGACACAATATTTTTTTTTTATTTCAGGACAATTTCAGGACATATTTTGACAGATTGGCTGGTAAATTAAATCAAGTATTGGTACAAATGCGGAAATGTTATTCTTTTACTAAAAAGCAATCTAAATTATTGCCCAGTTGTTAGCAGGAATTTTTTCACTTTTAAGGCTAACAATGCCCCCAAAGTTTCAATGACTAGGTTTGACCTAAATTCTGTTTGACTCTTAAAATTCTGTTTGACTCTTATGGACAATGCTTTCTGCAGTTACATTACTGTGTGGCACAACAAGAATAGCATGTATCAGGTGTGGTCAAACTTCTTGTCATTTTCAAAATATTTGACCATGAGGTATCAATTGTAGCACTATTCGAAACACCTTCTTCCAATTCATCAATTTGAGATAAGGCAAAACTCCCAATTCCAACTTGTCCAGATCACTGTCACTAGCAACAGCAGCTGGGAAAATATTTGCTAAGTACATTACTGAAGAAAAGGAAGCTTCTTGCATTCTAATTCCTATATCAGCAACTTCTGTGTGCAGCAGAAATTCACTTTTCAGTCAGAATTTCTTCAAAATATAATCATATATATAACACTTAAAAACAACACGGGATAGTCAGAACATAGCTGGAAGGAAAAATTATTATTACAGGAGAAATCTTCGCTTCGACTGTCTTGTGTTTTGGGAAACTCTTTCCTCTATTTTTAAGCTGAAATGCAAAATACTGGGTAGAAGGAACATTGGGAGAAAATATTACGATTACGGGAGAAATCTTCAAGGAACATCGGGAGAAAATATTACGATTACGGGAGAAATCTTCAAGGAACATCGGGAGAAAATATTACGATTACGGGAGAAATCTTCACTCCAACTAACTTCCGTTTCTGGTATATGAAATTCCGTCTTCAAACAGACCCCCCCCCCCCCCCGCCGATTTCTGCTCAGTTTGTGCATCGATCACGAGAAAGCCCCAAATGCCAAATGATAACGGCTGACATAATCCCGGGGCCAGCGCCGTGCATTCTTTCCACTTAGCTTTCAAACAAGCAAAACAAATTCTTCCTCCTCAGAAAGAAAAAATAAGAAGAAGAAGAAAGAAACTGAAAACTGCGTCATGAACTTTGTTCAGAGGCTCCGGGCCGACGTAATACTGGCCCGAAGCCGTGCTTTCTTTCCACTTAGCTTTCAGATAAGCAAAACAAACACATTCTACCTCCTAAGAAAAAAAAAAATAGAAAAGGAACAGAATTGCATCACGAACTTTGTTCAGAGGTTTCAGGCCAATATCCTGGCCCGGCGCCGTGCTTTCTTTCCACTTAGTTTTCAAACAAGCAAAACGCATTCCTCCTCAGAAAAAAAAAAAAAAAAGAAAAGAAAAGAAACAAAGAGGTGCATCACAAACTTGGTTCAGAGACTTAGGGCCAGCGCAATCCCAGGCTACAGTGAAAGAAGCACGCCCTGGCCGACACAATCCCGAGCCACAGCAAAAAAAGCACGTCTAGGCCAACATAATCCTCATTCAAGGCGAAAGAAGCATGCCAGGCCTACGTAATTCCGACCTGGTACTGTGTTTTCTTTCCTCTTTATAAAAGAAGCAAAACAAATTCTTTCTCCTCGGGGGGGGGGGGGAAGAAAAAAAGAAATGAAAAAAAGAGCTGCGTCACAAACTTTATTCCGAGGCTTTGGGCCGACGTATTTTTTTTTTTTTTATTGTAGGTTTTACGACCACCGTGAGCAACTCAATGGGCTATAAGCAGTCGCCCGTCCCTAATTTAGGGTCACTGGTTCCAGGGAAGGGAGAGAGCCAGTGCCGTAAGACAAACACAACATCCATGCCTGACCGGGATTCGAACCCGGACCCCTTTCGGACGAATGATCAGAGGCCATCGCTTAGACCACTGTGCTACCAGGGCGGCTTGGGCCGACGTAATCCCGGGCCACGACAAAAGAAGCATGTCGTGCTGATGTAGTCCCAGGTCATAGCAAAAGAAGCACGCAGGGCCTACGTAATTCCAGCCCAGTGCTGTCCTTTTTTTTGCACTCTTTCAAACAAGCAAAACAAATTCCTTCTCCTAAGAAAAAAAAAAAAAGAAACAAAGAACTGTGTTACGAACTTAGTTCAGAGACTTTTACATTGATTAATTACAAAACCAGTAAAACTTTTTTAATTACAGCGAAAATCTGAATATCCGTAATTTTCCATTATCCATCCGTAATCCCAGGGAAAATCTGTTATAATTACAGAGATTTGTAATGGTTGGCATCTCTGTGCATCCTCCACAAGAAGTGGCTTTATGGCAGCTTCAATTCTCGAACGATCTCACAAACGCAGGAACGCATTAGCGTACATCGCAAATTACAAGTGTGAGAGTTCTTAGCGATGATGTCACAATGATAGAGTACTTTCTCTCTCTCTTTCTCTCGTTCCATTTTCTTTTATTTACGTAGTGCTTGTAAACATTAGATGATGAATCACTATACATAGTTTACCATTTATTCTTAAACTTTCAGGAGTACACTCAATTTTTCAGGATATAGAACAAAAACAAGGACATTTCAGGATAAAAAAAATAAAAATCAGGAACTTCAGGAATTTCGGGACAACTCCAACCCCTGTTCTCATCAACAGCATCATTATACATGGTGTATAGTGAAGTTTGGGCACCAGCCACCATGCATGTTAACAAAAGCAGATGACAATGTGGAACCAATAGCATTGGCTCCATATTATCTGCAATGTGGAACCAATTTTTGTGCCAGAGTGCCAATTCTATCAGCTCAACACTACCACCTTTAGTGGTGAATTTGCAAACTTAGTTCCCCAAACTTCAAAAATATGATAGAGCAAAAATGTCAATTGCAAAGTTGAAGAGCATCATTCATTTGCTATGAATCAGTCATAAAAAGTGGGGGTCAAAGGGTGAATTTATGCTGTACACTGAGGTGACAAAGGTATCCAAAGTCATTTCTAAGTGTCATAGGATTTCTTTCTAGCAATGACAGAACCACTACACAGAGGAGAGGATATATCATGACACTGGATATCCCCTACCCAGTCACATGAAACTATGATTCTAATATGAGAGTGAATTGAAATGGAAGCAACCTTGTTTCTTTGTACAAGTATAAGGGAGGGGGGTCCCAGTGTGATGATATATCCTCTCCTTCATTTAGAGTCCTCCCATCACTAGACAGCAACCCAATGATATTTCTCCACTTAGAACTAGGAATGTCTTTGGATGCTTTTGCCTCCTTATCGTACAACAAACATTTGCTGGTTGACCCCACTTTTTATGACCAATTCGTAGAAAACAGAAGATGCACTTCAATTTTGTTTTTGACATTTTTGTTTTACCTACCATATGTTCAGAGTTCAAGGTGCTAAGTTCATAAATTCGCTGCTAAGGTCACTGATGCTGAACCAATATGCAAAATGTCAGTGCACCTATGCCAGTCTCGTTGGTTCTACATGATTATCAGGCTCCATTCACTTGTGATATTGCACCACTTAGAAATGCCTGTGGATAGTTTTGCATCGGTGTATAGCCTAAATTCACCCATTGACCGTCACTTTTTGTCACCAATTTGTAGTTAACAGAAATAAGCTCAAAATTTAAAAAAAAAAAAAAAAAAAAAAGAGATTAACAGCTGAAATTGTAAATAAAAGAAAATTAATTTTCAATTGAATAAGACATGTTTACATTTATTGATAATAATATATAAAAAAAATTTAGACATTTCTTTGGTTCCTGGAAAGACGAGATTTTAGATGTAACCTTGCGAGAAATCGTTTCCAATTTTAGCGTTATGTTTTGTTAGAATTTCGCACTAACGTGCATGTATGAAGTCTTCGCAACTTGTTAATGACATGGCATCCACGCCATTTCTATCAAGCGCGTGGAAGCATCTAACCAAAACATGTGACTGTAAACACCATTTATGATGTCATATACAATTTGAATATTTACGTGCCATTCGTCCTGATGAAGCTAGGTCAATACCCAGCGAAACCATGGTCGGCTTGAAAAAATAAACATTTGTGACAACTACGTTGTGTTATCTTAATCTATATACAATCGTAATCTTTATCTCAAAGACTGTAGTCTTTGAGATAAAGATTAAACAAGATTTATGTGAATATCATATGGCTAGTATGGATGTATGTGCCCTTTTCCCTAGCACTCCAGCACCTCAAACGATTGACATAATAGCTGAAAAATTATATCAGTTACATATAATGAATGAAGTACTAATTGAAGAATTAAAAGAAATTTTATTTTACATATATGAAAATAGCATTTTCATTTTCAATGACCAGATTTACAAACAAAATTACAGTTGGACCTATGGGTCACCTTTGTCAACCTTGTTTGCTGAAATAATAATGAGTACATAGAAACAAAAATAATTAGTAAACTTGAAGATCCACCATTAATATACAGCAGGTACATTGATATTTTTCTGTTATCCAGGCTAAAAAATGAAGAACTAGAAGACTTGACAAAAAAATATAAAGAAAATCTATCCATCCATCGAATTAAAAAGTTGAACAAGAACAAAATAAGACATTGGTATTTTTGGATATTATGGTAATCAAAGCAAAAGACAAGTTACGATATAGAGTTAATTGAAAATCATCATATATAAATATTCTTGTGTTGACACCGGTTCAGTCATCGCACCCAATAACACATAAAAGAAATAGTATTAAAAAATTTTTGATATTGTTCTTCTGATGAGTGTGTTATAGCTCTTTTAAGAGCTCTTTTAAGAGCTATAACACACTCATCAGAAGAACAGAATTAAAAAAAGGAAGTGGAATATATTGAAAAAATTGCACATGATTTTGGATATCCTAAACAGGTACTAAGGAAATGGATTAATGAAGCACCTCAAGCAAATAATAAAAATAGTACAAATACTAAAAAAACATTAAGATATGTAGGAGTGATCCCATATGTTGAAGGTATTTCTGCTGAAATTAATAAGCTCTGTGGCAAATATGACATACAGGTAGGAAATCAAGTTCATACTATAAAAAATATAGTAATAAAAATAATGAAAAGATCAGCCAACTTGATAGAGTCAGTGTGTATGAGATACCTATAAATAAGAAACCACCTATGTCATATACAGGCAGCGCCGGAGTTGTAGAATATAGACAAACGCACGAATGCTGTTTGCAGAAAGTTTTCCAATTTGCAGAAAAAATTTTGGAAGTAAAAAAAAAAAAAAAGATTTTTTCCCCTGCAGGAACCAGTTATGAAGTAAATATTAAAAAAAAGTGTCACCAGATGTCACTATCTTCGTAAAAACGTTTATATTCAGGGTAGTAAACATCACATTCACTATACAGCACAAAGTCCAAAATCCGGGCATCCAAAATCCGGAATGACCTAAAATCCGGCCTTTTTTCTGTGGCTGAGAGCAAAGCTGCCCCCATCTATCGGCAAAAAAAACCAAGATATTTGGAAAATTCGGGCAGTCAGTGTTTTCTTTAAGCTCACATATATATTTATACATACAGTAAAACCTCCACGAATGGCGACCAAAAAAAATATGCTGGCAAGTGCTGTAATTTTGGGCCTAGAGCCGCGTCTGTTACGTTACTAAAAGTGAAATTCTTCGGGTGTGCGGCCCTTATGCTGAATTTGTTTTTGGTAAGACTGTTTCATTTTTTGTTTCATTCAGATGCTTAGTAAATTTTTTCAAAGAATTTTTTTTTTTACAAACTGGACTGTGATGCCCCCCCCTTCTGTTCATACGTAAATGAACACGGAAAGCAGATGAGAAACTCAGTCAGGATTAATTCGCAAAATAAATTTTGTTTCTTTTTAGCTGGCCGCTCTGCGATGCTCAAAAGTCTGCAGGTGCCCCTAAATGCAACACCCATGGGAGAGCAGCCAGAGAGATGGTATATGGACTATGCAGGATTTCAGCGAACATTCCTTAAAAATAATTTTTAAAAAAGTGCCTAACTTCTAAAGTTTTCATCTGATTTTGACGAAATTTCACATGGGAGTTTATTTTGACGTGTTTCGGTTACTGTAAAATTTGCATTCGGTTATTTAAAAAAATGGAGAATTATTTTTTTACAAAAATTTCTCCCAGTACAACTTCCGCAATGCAGACAGTTGAGCTATCCACACGGCAAGGAAGTGATTCATTGCCAAAGGGAAGAAGCTTTCATCCCCCCCCCGCAACCTTGCAAACCTCGGTACCCCCACAATGACCCATTACAGTAACCTGTAAAGACATTCTCTGTGATCAAAATCCAATGCCCTCGCCTCCTTTATAAACTTTTTTTTTTTTTTAATCTTTTCTGCTGTTCAAGCTGAATAAAACACAAGAACCTCTCCTTCTTCTTCATGTTTAAATGCAGTGTTTTAATGTATCATTTTTATCATGTTCAAACAGAATGAAAAAGATGATAACCGACTTCCGTACTACTCAAATTTTGTGCCATTTTGTGCCATTTCCGTACGGAAATCGGAGTACATTTTTCAACAACATGCGAGTTCCGTAAGTTAAATCCCCCCCCCTTACAGTAAAAGTCGCTTGAATTTTTTTTTTTATGAAATTATTCTGTACTTACTAAACTATGATTTTGAAACAAGGCATGGATGACAGCGAGTCATAAAATGATCGCGAATGTGAAGAAATTGAGGAACAAAAAATTCCTATTGATAATCTGGTAGACCTTTTGGACAGCACCATTAAAGAACTCAAGTAACAAAGTTTTATAACAGAACAAGAGATTATGTGCATGTATAGAATAAGAGAAACTTCTGAATGAAAAGCCTGCAGGCTAATGAAGCAACACAAGCTGACTGAAATGTTCAATGTAAACAAAGCAAGCATTTCGAATGCGTAACGCATTTTGTGCTTCACGCTCATTACTTTTAATTTTATTTTAGCAATATTTTTAATTTTCACTGTACTATAGTACTAATCGTTTTCAATTATGATAATTCTCATATCAGCTTTATTTCTCATAGTACAATTTTTGTAACAAATCCAGTACGTTTAAAATTAGCGTTTTTCAGTCAATTTTTCAAAAAGATCTCGAATCCAAACTTGTCGAAGTCCCGAGGAGTTCAGATTTTGGACTTTGTACTGTACCCAGGGTAACTGGCAGCTTCGATGGGAGTCGAGAGGTGAGATACTTTCGACGCTATTGGAGATTCCGCTCAAGCAAATATCCGCTGTCTAGAATAGCCCACAGTCGGGAAAGGTAGCGGAATGACGTCATTCCATCTCGACCATTATATTCGTCCACAAGTGAAATGATTCTATTCTGATTCTATTGTGTGCCATCTGAGAAAGTTTATGAATGAACGACAAATTCAAACTGGATTTCAGCCACCCTTAAAAATAATAGCAGACAAAGCGACTTGGAAACACTGTGCTCGACACTTCATTATGGATGTGACTGTCATTCCAGACCCCAATCAACTTATTCATGCCATCTATTTGGGACACCCTGTGATCAAAGTGCACAGCGGTCAAGCTGTGGCAGACAGTATACTCTCTTGCATTTCTCAGTGGGGTGTAACCAAAGGAACAATTTATTGGAGGTAGCTTTGATGGCCAGTATTTTAATTTGGGTGTGCCTAATTATTTAAATCAACATTTTGCAAGTACAAAAGAAAATAGTAAAGCATTTTATTATGACTGGGACCCCATGCATAAAAGCAGGTCTAGTCGATGACCAAGGAGGTTAGAATGAGATATCTGGAGATGCCCTTGTTAATGGAGCAGTACCACTTTGCGTGAAGCCTCTAACCGCTAGCAACGGATGTCAAAGTGTGGGAAAACTGATGGTTTTCAAGGCTATTGCAATGCATTTTGTGTTGGCCAAGTCGCCTTCTTTTGTTGCAAATGTTTCCAATTTTGCACCGTAACTTGCTGCCGATGTGTGAGAAAATGCTGAATTTATAAAATTTTTAATTATTTTAAGGATCCTTCCTATTTTTTCTTTTAAATTGAAATACGTTAGTGCGAAATTCTAACAAAACATAACGCTAAAATTGGAAACTTCACTCGTGCAAGAAGTATAATTCATTCCGGTTTGATATTAACAGGGTTTCTGCAACCAAAAGCTATGAAATTCCAAAATACACACAGCTGAAATTACATGGCTATTATGTAAACAACGCCAAATTATCACACATTGCGGCTTCACGGTTAAGAGACTCAGGGCATCTCCAGAAGTATTATTTTAATATCGTTGTCGATGACCATATGAGAAAAAAAAATCAAAATTTTCATGGGTTGTGATGATATCGCAAACAATAACTTCAATTTTTAATGAATTCAATTTTGTAAAGAATATGAGAATTTAAAAGATGTCACTTCTCAATTAAATATACAAGTTCCTAATAGAAGACAGGACAAATTTAAAAATCCTAGTTTGTTTAGTGAAACAAGGTTTGCAAATCACTGCAAAAAGATTTATAAGAACTTTAGAAAGGACTTTAAAGCTATTATAACCATCTTAGAAGAACAACAAGTGGAATCTATGGATGGAAATTCTTGAATAGATTACCCTCTCTCTTTGAATAAGAGAGAGGGCAACAAATGCAAATTCACAAATGGATAAGTTTTCAATTTTAAATTCTGCCTTCGACTCCTGGGTTATGTAACTTATATGACCAGTTGAGCAAAATTATATGC
This sequence comes from Macrothele yani, assembly GCA_039090855.1. NCBI lineage: Eukaryota > Metazoa > Arthropoda > Arachnida > Araneae > Macrothelidae > Macrothele > Macrothele yani. The sequence goes on from CM077024.1 coordinate 3,039,233, forward strand.
ATTTTGCAGAAAGTAGATATTCTCCCTCATGACTGATATTACAGCTTTATTCGTAAAGTTAATTATTTAAAAGCAATGTCCTCTGCAGTTGGTTTAGAGAAATGTCCTTGCAGTAACAGTAAGACTTCAGAAAAATCTGAAGATGAATTTGATCAAGTGGTGTGTTTTTGGCCCACTTACCATGCAGACTGCATCTTTAGACATTGTTGGAGCATATCAGGATGTTCCTCTTTTTTTACAGAGCCTGAAGACTGTAAAAAGAGCAAAAACTGATTCTAGTGCCAGTAAATTGGTAGTTGACAGTGAATTGTGGGATCTTTCTTTGCACACAGTACAAGAACTGTTAACAAATGTGTTTGCCAAGGATGATGTAATGATATTTGAACATATAAAAGTTCTGACAGACTTAAAACTCCTAGCTACAAAAATAAAACTGAAAGGAGTTCCTTTAACAGCTGCATCTCAAACAGAGAAGTTTTTGATTTCAGCACAAAAACTGGTTTATGATTTAAAAGATGTATCCCCATCTGAGCTGCAGCTTCAGTAGAGGAGGTTTTTAGTTAAAATTGAAGATATTGTAAAACACATGCCTGCAAAACAATTTAAAGAGTTGACCAGCACGGATCTGATAAAAAAAATTATCTGCAGCAAGACAGCTTTATATAAAAGCATTGAACTAATAATACACTCAATATCTGTAGCTTCAATTATATCATCAGTGGAATCTGTGAGCGAATCTTTAACATCCATCTATGAATATCATATTAATAAGAGACGTCCTGTTAGTAAAAAAACAGCCCACCGTGAGATGATGGTATCAGTGAATGGACCTCTACCCACAAAATGTGATTCTATTATTTCTCAGGCAATGAATCAATATTTTTGTAAGCTGAGTGACTGGCATTTTGGGTGAAGAGGTCACAATCTTAAGGATCGGGCTGCTTCTACTTCAGTTGCCAAACTAATAGATAAGAATTCATCTCTTCCTTTCATGGATTTGTAGCTTTTCTTTTGGCAAGTGAAGTAACTTTTTAGACCATTTTAAAATCAAGTCATTTTTAAAATTTTACGAGTTATAATAAAATAAATATTTTTTCTAAAATTCGTTTGTCTATGACTCAATGCATTTTTGCAGAAAATTTTTGGTCAAATATTTCTGTTCGCAGAAAGTTTTTGGTTTTATACAACTCTGGGCAGCACTAAGAACAAGTTAAAATATAGATTAAACCAACATCTGAATAATTGGAATAAAAAAGAAGCTAAAACAGCCTTAACCCAATACTGTATATAAAACCATCAATATCCGAAATTCAAAGATATTAAAATCATTAAGAGCTGTAAAAAGAAACGGCAGTTGAGAGTTGCAGAGTCAGCGTTAATCGAAAAAAACAGATCAAGAGTATGTAATATTAATGGCCCAAACAACTTAAAAGACCATTGGAAAGCATTAATTAAATTAGAACAACAATCAAGATAGAAGAAAAAAAAAAGGGGGGAACAGAACTGACAGTAGATGGCGCCAGAGAAGCAGCTATGTGGAGTTCATGACTGAAGCTAGAACCTCGAAGAATTTGCTCACTTGATCTGCGGTTAGCAGAGCAGAGGGGTACATTGACCTCCTGGGGATGGCAGTGATACTGTTGAAAGTACTTGGGGAATGTTGTGTCTGGCTGACTAGGATTAGCGTTTGCTGCAGAGTATTGCGAGATATGGGGCAGGTGGAGCGTTACATAAATCACAGTTGATGGAGGTTTGACTAGCGTGAAATGTAAATAGTGTAATATAAGTTATGTAGATAGTGGTTTTAAATTGAGTAATCTGAATGTGGTGTGTAAATAGTATGTAATAGTGTTTGTATGTGGTGTGTAAATACATAGTACGTAATAGTGGTTGTACTGAATAGAATATAGGTGTGATATAAGTGGGTATTTATTCTGTATGTAAGTGTGTATTTGAATGGAGTACGGTGTTAGAAGTGTGAATTTGAATGGAAAGTTATTGAAGTGAAAAAAAAAAAAAGATGAATGAATGTTGACAACACTCACATATTAGTGAGTAAGCATCTAATATAAAATAGATACCAAGTACGTCAAACAACAATAAGAATTCAACATATTGTAGTGTCCTGTGAATAAAAACAAGAAGTGTAACTTGATTGACATTAAATGTCCGTCATTACTGTTTCACACGTTATGCAAGTTCTGCAATCGGGAGATTATTAAATTATGTTAGATACGTATGGGGCATAGTATCAGCTATTAAAATCAAGAAACAATGAACTATATATGTACTTACAATGTCCGTGGTGGCTGTCGGGGCTTCATATGTACGCCTGTAATGCATCTACTCACAAGAAATTGCCGTAAGTATTCGATTATGAAGTTTAGAAAAATAAAATTCATGATATTGTAAAATCTGCACCAGATAAAATTGAACAAGATGAATTTTTACAATGAAGGTAAATAAATCCTTAACAACAACGAAATATGAAAACGAATTAAAACCTTGCCGAATTTTTAATAAAACGAACTAAAATCTTGAAGAGGAAATCATCTTGACTGCAAAGCTCAAATAAATAAATCTCTCGATTGCGAAGCACCACAACAACAACGAAACATGAAAACGAATTACAACTTTGCCAAAATTTAAAAAAACGAACAGTCTTGAAAAAGAAATAATCATCTTGATTGCGAAGCATAAAGAAATAAATCTCCCGACTGCGAAGCACCAAACTAATTTCTGCTAATATTCATAGCTATCATCAGTGGTAGGTGCACGGACATTGTAATTAATGCACTCACTCGCTCAGGTATGCTGCTCAACCCGAATGCAGGTTCAGCCCTGTCGTGCAGATATTTGCACATCATGGTTTGGGTTTTACTGCGCACATCTATAGTGTCGCCATCTGTAGTTAAACAAAATAATCAAGTAGCATTTATGGAGTAGAAATATGCACTTGTGTATTTTTAAGTGATATTTGATGTAAGCTGTTTTATGTTATTGTTTTTCTTCTTGAAATGTTTTTTCTCCTGTTCAATAAGGTACCTCCATGGAAACTGAAGCTCTACTGGACTATTAATGTTACAGTTGTATCTTTTGGTTTTCTCAATGACTACAGCCTCGGAGGTCAGAATCTGGGCATGTGATCTATGCGATGTTATAATTTTCGTGTTAGTCCAATCAGGAGTTACATGATTTCTGATACAATGTTGTATTAATGAAGTTTTTTCATCTCTTCTTGTCTAATTCGTAATATGTTCATTTAATCTAGTCAAAAATCTTCTACGTGCACTTCCGATATATACTTTGTCTTTTTGGTTATCATCTTTAACTGTTGGAATGACATAAATGCCAGATTTATTTAGAACTGATCTATTATTAGTAGTAGTAAGTATACCTCCATTATCAATGACTGTTTCTGCAATGTTAATATAGTGGTTGTAACATTCTTTTTTTAAAATAGTACTAATAGGAGGTAAGTATGGAAATGTTCCATAATATTGCTTTTTTTTTCTTTTTCAATATTATTTTCGTAATGATGTATACTGGCTGTAATGTTGTTATATAAAGATTTGACTAATTCTTTATTATATCCAAACTCTTCTGCAGTCTTTTAAATCCATTTTAGCTCTTTGATCTCTGATATTTTATTGGATGAGTGTGTAATGGCTCTTTTAATATAAAAGCGGAATGCTGCAGTATTGTATTTCCAAGGGTGTGTAGAATCCTTTGGGATAATTGCCTGTACATATGACGGCTTCCGGTAAACTGAATATTCAATAAATCCGTTATCCTTGTGTATAGAGATATCCAAGAAGTTTAGCTGGCCATTAACTTCAATTTCTTTACTAACTTGTATTGATGGATAATAACTGTTAAATTTATTAATGAAGTTATCGAGTTCAAGATTGGAGTGCTGTCAAAATAGTAAAATATCATCAACGTATCGGAGATATACATACGGTAAGTATATATTAGAATGATCCAATGTTCTGTTTTCAATGTCTTGCAGAACAACTTCGGCCAGTAGCCCTGAAATTGGGGACCCCATTGGCGCACCATATTGCTGTTTATAAATTGTCCCATTAAATGTGAAAAAATTATTATTTGCAATAAACAATAATGCAGATATAACACTGTTTCTGACATTATCTGTAAGATTTTCATCTTCTAATCTGGAGTTAATTAAGTTGATAGCGATATCGGTTGGGGTGTTTGGATACAGAGAGATGACATCTAAACTGGCCATTGTGAAATTGGAGGTTTTAATTGTTTTTAACTTGTTGATAACTTCAGTAGCATTAGTAATATTGGCTTCATGGCTATTGTAGAATGGTTTGAGATAGTTAAATAGTGCTCTCTCCAAGTTAATGGTTGGAGATAAATTCTTATTAACAATAGGCCTAATAGGTCTGTCTGTCTTATGCATTTTTATTTTACCAAAAATATTTGGTGTACAGGCTCCTACTGGAGGAATACTTCTGCTTTTAATAATTGTAGGCAAGTCACATTGATTTTTTATATTAGCCAAGTTCCTAATTATACTGTCACGACGATGGCATCCAACTCATTGATTGCATCTGTCATCTTGTTATTATATTCATCTGTATTTAAGATGACTATCTGCTTAGATTTGTTCGCCATAATGCATTTAACTGTAGGGTTGTTTCTCAACTTCATTAGGGCTTTGCGCTCATACGTGATTCTTGGATTTTCATTGGTGCTGTACATGTTGTTGATGGCACAGACTATTTTAAATCTTGTAGGATCTCTGTTTGCATTAGGCAACCTTTGGATGACGTTCTCTATTTGCGGAATAAGGTATTCCATTTTTGGCACGCACGCACACACACTCTCTCTCTCTCTCTCTCTCTCTCTCTCTCTCTCTCTCAATGCCAAACAAAGCTGCTTGTCAACAAACTGTATTTACTTTTCCCTTATCAATGTGACTGTAATTCACAGAGCATAAAACTACCACATGATTCTCATGGAATCACTGAACAACACTGACCCTAGTGAAAGAAATGCTTCACTTATCCAAGAATTTCCTAGTGTTTTGTGATTTTAGTAGAATAAAGTTTTCATGACATCACTGATGCCATTAAGCAGTCACATTGTATTCAGTAATCAGGTGCTCGCAATAGAGACTTTTTAAATTGCGATCATTTCAAATGGCAAGGCTATCAGAAATATGGTTTTGTGAAGAAGTACATGTTATTACCTTTTTGTTGTTGTTTATGGGCAAAAATGTTTACTTCACTGCATTATAAACTCTGTGCATCATTTTTGGGTGCACACAGTTTGAAAGCTGAAGATCAAATATTCATGATGCACAGTGCAATGGAAGACAGACCACATCTCCACCAGGAATGAATAAAAAGAACAGTCAAAGAACCAATTATGGAAAATTCACATGAAAGTTTGAGAGAAATTACATTAAACATTATATTTAGAACAGCTATCACTCTTGTCCATGAAGTGCTGGAAAGTAGCACAACATCCTGTCCATGGAAGGCTGCAGCATTGAAAACCTACATCCTTTTATGGTGGAATTTTCAATCCTAAGTACAGATGGAACTGCTATATCAAGGTCCTTGGAGACTGTGCGGAAACATAATGCTTATAATATGTAATAAGAGTAATGTTAAACTGACATATTAAATTGTAAATGACTCTGTTTAATGCCGAGGGGACCTCACTTTTTGATGGGTCCTATATTTTCTGAAAACATCATTATCAAAGCAAATATAATTATAAACTTAGAATTAAAAAAAAAGTTCAAAATTATTCTGTAGCATATTTTGATAAATATAAGAAGTTGCAAATAATGAACAATATATTTAAAAGCAAGAATTACCGTCCATAATCTTCTCCTTTGCTAATGGCTACGATTGCTTCTAAATCAGTCCCACACAGGCCATACATTAAAAGTTCCCTGGCAGCATCAATAGTTTCAGGAACTCGCTCCAAACATTCATGCAAGACCCAAGAACGCTTTGTGATTTTGCTCTAAATGGAATCAATTAAAGAACAATACGGAAAGTAAAAATCCATATAAATTGAAAATCAAAAACATAACTCTTCTTTTTCACTAAGTTTGCAAAAAGGAAAACGATATGGTATTACTATGTGTTCATTTAAAAAAAAAAAAACTAACATCCATATCCATACAACCCAACAGTAGATCTGCACAAAGCCCCCAAAAGTGCATCCATCACTCTTTTGAGGTACATGTACCCTACCCTATTTGTACAACACTGATAAATCCCCGCACTAAGTAAAACAGCACTAGTGACAAGACAAAATAGATGAAGTTCTTCCACACACAGATAAGTCAGGTAAAAATAGGAAATGAATTTGTAATTTGCTAAGTTTCTGTAACTATGTTAACTGTCTTTGGGAAGACAGAAATGCACAATTTAAAAAATTTTTGGATAATAAAATTTTGCACTTTGTTCTACTGCATGGTACAGCTTGGTAAGGAAAAACACACAACAGGTGTGTTCAAAAAGTACTCTGATAATTGTGTTAGACAATTAAAATTGTCCTAAGACTGACATCATTTTTTCTGTTACACACATATAGCTTTAGTTCTGGGTCAGGGGCATGGTTGTAACATCATTTGACATTAAACAGGACGGTAGATGGTATATAGAACAAGCCTTACCTTACTAATTTGCTTAACCCTTCCAATGTGCTGTCAATGTCCTTCTTTGCGAACTTCGAGGAACACAAATTTCACAGCACAGAAAAACGAAATACGATGGCAGAAAGAAAAAGTGAAGAATGAAATTGATAAGATACGAATAGGAGTTAAACCTGAATAAGAGCATGAAAATAATTGGCAAATATCAATTAAAAAATGATATTGACTTAAAAGGTTCCGGCTAAAATGCAATCGATAAAGGTAAAAACAAGAATCAATATGTCCCCCTACCATCATCTATGTCACCCACGTGCTTTTACTCTACATTAGTGCAGCAACACTTTTTTTATAGGATGATACTGGACACACATCTCCAATAATTAATTGAAAAAATTATCAAGACATGAAGGAACATCTAAGTTTCACACACTGTTATGTATATATTGTGACAGTCTGTCTTGCTTATCTAAAATCCTGTCAGCATAAAACATTTCTACATTTATTAATACAGTACCAAACTGTAAAGAATTAAAAAGAAAATACTGCTTACCAAATAATCCTGAATTGATGCAACTGATACTGTTGTTTTTCGCCACTGCCTTTGGTAAACCAAATCACAATCCAGGTTGTATGTTTTGGCTAAGGCCAATGCTTCTCCATATTCTTCATTGTTAATCTATCAGAATACAGAAAACATAAACAATGGGAAAAAAATAAACACAAAATGTACAACACAATGCAAGAATTTTTTTTCATTCAGCACAATAATTAAAATAAAATGTACTATTACCAGCAAGTATTAGATCTACTTGCAAGATTTTGAGAAAAGTTTAGTCCTCATCACTAATAATTTATAGCAATATTACTCACAAAGATTTCTCAGCCAACTGAGATTACTTCTTTGAGCCTCAAATATAGTATAACTTTGAAAATACCCAGAATATGGGTAAAATCCCCTAAACTTAAGCAAACACAATTAGCTGTAAGTACAAAATCATTAAAAAACATGTATTATTAATCAGGTTGAATAGCCTACATGTACATGGTCCTGTTTTAAACAGGGCCAGCAGAAAAGCCTTAGTAGAAGCACTGCTTCTGTTTGGCTGGGCACACTGTTATTGAATTTTAATTATAAATTAATACATTTATACTTTTCATGTGCTTTCTTTTGCATGAATAAAAAATACAGGGTGGTAACGTAAAACAAAAATACCACATCATCCTTAATTTCAGTATCTTTATTAATATTTATATGAAATCAAATTCCTATGTGTGCTTTTATGAAAACAAGAAAAGAAAATACATTCCAAATCACAACCACATGTCCATAAGTTCAATGGAAGCAACAAAGATAAATGCAGTAGACTCTCGCTAATCCGGCCATTCCTTGCACAGAGGGATGCCGGATTACTGAGAGTGCATAAAAATTCAATTTAATTCATTAAATTTAATGTTACAATTACAAGTTTACTATGCGTAGTGCATATGCATTAAAAAAAAACATAAATAAGAGACAAGTATATGATAATGGTAAAAGAACACTATCAGTATGTACTATACTGTCTCATTTACAACAATGAAATGATCTTTTCATATTATCAGTACAGTAAAACACAATATGTATGTGTAAGTACTATACACAGTAAAAGAAATGTACAATTGCAATACAGCACAGATAAAATCTTGCATTTTCTATACAGTGTGGTCACTTTGAAACATGCTACAAATTTGTGTCTTCCTTAATGAAGATGCTCGTTGATGGCACATTTTGTCACTCAATCACTTTACTAGCATTACGGCGGTACTGCACATGTCTGGTTGTTGCATTATGTACTGCAGGAAGATGTCGGCAGCTCCAGCGCCAGCAGTGTGAGAAATCTTCGTGCTCTCTTCCTCATCACTTTCATCTTTTTCTTCTTGCACGCTTTGGATGATTTCTTCATCTGTTAAAGCCTGGTCTACTCCCCAATTTTCTTCATTCAGCCACTTAGTTACGTCCTCTTCATCAACTTCTCCTCCTGGAAGCTTGTGGAACATATCAACAAACACAGCATCTAAAATTGAGGATTCTGCATTGACTGGCTCATCACTGCTACTCGATGCTGACTCCATATCAGTGTCAATTGATGGCCACACTTTTTCCCAACACTTTCGTGCGGTAGTGCTCTCCACAATGTCCCATGCTTCAGCTGTTTGGAAAACAACATCACGCATGTTGATCGCTTTGCACGCCTTCAGCATAGCCTCGGTGGAATCGTTTTCACATTCATCAAACAGGGAGGTAAGAAACGCATGTCAGTAGTGGCGTTTAATTGATTCCAAAATTTCCTGGTCCATAGGTTGGATCAGAGCTGTCACATTGGGTGGAAGAAAGACAGCTCGTTTACCACCTGACTTCAGAGACAAGTCGGAGGATTCACTGGGAGCATTATCAATTAGGAGGATGGTTTTTAACTGAAGTTTCTTTTTCTTCAGTTCTTCCGTGTTCACAGCTGGTAAGAATTTATCATGGAACCACCGAGAAAAATTTTCTGAGTCAATCCACACCTTCTTTTGAGCACGATAATCTACCAATAGTGTACTCATCTCACTGTGTTGAAAACATCGTGGCTGTTGGGCTTTCCCAATCACCAGGAGAAGTTTATGACTCCCATCATTGTTACAACATGCTATCAGTGTGATGTGTTGTTTTTGTTGTTTATACCCACAAGCTTCCTTTTCGTTCTTGGCAGCAAGGGTTTTTGAAGAGAGTATTTTAAAAAAGAGGCCAGTCTCATCAGCATTATACACTGCAGCAGGAGTTAGTTCTTCTTCCTTTATCATCTTCTCCAACTTTTTGTTAAACTCTTACGCATATTTTTTGTTTGCTGAGCGACCTTCCCCGGTGACTGTCAGCTGCCACACACCATGTCTTTTTTTCCATTTTGATATCCAGCCCTCGATTGCTGCAAACCGTTCACTGCCGCCAAGTTTTTTGTTAAACACCAGTTCTTTTTCTTTGATAATCGGGCCACTGATAGGTAGTCCTTTACTGCATTGCTATATGAACCATCTGTAAATGGTTGCATCCAGTTGATTGTTTTCACCCTTTTGCAAAGCCTTTCATTCTCACAACTCACTGTCCATTTGGCTCGCGTACTGTGGAAGTTCATTCTCTTTCATTTTTATGTCATAAACAGTGGCACGTCCAATGTTGTACTCAGCAGCGATGGCTTTTTGGCAACAACCCCGCTCTGACTTCTCGAAAATTTCCAATTTCTGCGCCAGTTCTAACGTAACATGTTTTCTCTTTGAAGCCACAACTGAAGGCCACCACACTGCACCGACCACTTGTCCCGCACTCCTAAATATAAACTAAAACTTTTCACACGTGCTGGCACGGCGTGCTCTCACAGCGCCACCTGGGTAGCAACAAATGGTATGAAAATAACCCAAGCTCAGGACTTCACAAGGATGCGTAAACCATGGGAAAGTTGGTGGTTTTCAAGGTTATTGCAATGCATTTTGTGTTTGTCGCCAATGTTTCTAATTTTGCACCGCAACTTGCTGCCGATGTGTGAGAAAATGTTGGATTTGTAATATTCTTAATTATTTTGCGGATCCTTCCTACTTTTATTTTAAAGTAAATTACATGAACGTTAGTGCCAATTCAAAACAAAACATAACGTTAAAATTGAAAACTTTACTTGTGCATGAAGTATAATTCATTCCGGTCTGATATTAACATGCTTTCTTCAACCAAAAACTACGCAAGGAGAAGGAGGCCGGATTATGGAGAGGGCGGATTATCGAGGTCCGGATTAGCAAGAGCCTACTACATCCAGCAAGACTCCAGTAACACAGCACAATAATAATACAGTTGTGGTGTTACTAGGGTCAGCATTCCCCCAAGTACTTCCACAGCACCAAAGGTAAGCAAGGTTCAATGGAGTTTCAAGACAAAAAGTACAGTAGCTGATGTTTTTAAATGTCAATGCTCATGTTTCTTAAAACTCTTTCCCTCATGTATATGCAATTCTGGTACATAAACAACATATTTGGTACAATAAAAGATTATGAAAGCAGTTTGATTATCAATGAGAAATGGTGTAACTGAAATTATATTATGGTGTATTATTTAATTCATTTGCCAAGTAGAAAAAAGCCAACAAAGCTAGTGGTATGACATTTTCTGAACTATACAATACCACTTTGGTGACTGAATATCATTGATTACTTAACTGACTTTGCATATCTGATAGGTTTATGGGCAACACTTCTTTCAAACAGGCATGTCAGATTTTAAACATAATTTAAGCAAGCAATTGAATATTTTTATCACTTATGAAAAGTTTATAGTTCATTTGAGCTAATAGATAATTTAAAACCAAATATCAGTTTTCATATCCTACCTCCCATGCTGTTCTTAGGCCAAAACATGGCTCAGGTGTCATAAAAAACTAATAGCAATCAATGAAAAACCAAATTAAACATTACGGATGGATCACTATTCTTTACTTCTTGGGTGCTCATGAGGGCAATTAAATTAATAAAATCTCAAGCAAGTATGTGAAAAAACTTACTTTTCAAGAAAAATTCTTTATCCCAATGCTTTTGTTATTCACAAAATACAATACAAAAGAAAAGTTGTCCCATTCAGCAATATGATGTTCTGAAAAATTGTGTATACAACAAACAAGGGCAGTGGATGTCACAGTGATTTCCCCCTCCATTCTTGCTACATACCATATCCATTACAAACTGTGGTTTTGTCATGGTTATAAGTAAACAAAAAACAACACCCCATTCCAAGTTCCTAACAGCTTTGTCATCTCTGTCGTGAGCAGTAATTTTGCCACAGTTAAAAGTCACTGTCACCTCTGCTGAGCAGTCATGGTTGTCACTGTGACATGAAAATTACGGTTAAGCCCACCCCACTGTGCACTAGAATGGTATTCTGGTCCAGTTTGGGAACAAACTACAAATCACTTACAAAAGATTAACTCTTGTTTTAATAGGCTCCTTTCATTTCCTTTTGTCAATTTCATGAGTTTTTTCCATTGCTGTTTTGCTTCCTCAATCATTAATGGCTGATCTCACACCTTCAAGCCTTTTTAACTTATGTCTATCTCTTGTGTCTGCAGCTTGGTACCACAAAATTTGACATCTATCTGATGCTTAGGTAATACATTAAAAATATTAACTTTTAAAAATTTAGCTCACATGATCCCAACAGAATGAAACCAGTATAACATGGTAGAATATGAAAAAAAAAATAGTCTTAAGATGAAAAAAAACTCATAAGTATACTTGTAGCAAAATCTCAATCTCAAGCGTTTTTCATGAGTACAAAAATTCCCCATACTATATGAAAAGAGAGAAAAGGGGCACTTAACATAATGATAATAAAAAATAGATGCTGATATGTGCAAGGTTGATTAACTCATAGAAACAATGAAAAAAACTTACTTTTCTGGTGTAAAGCTCCTCAGGGGTAGTAGATTTCAGACATAACAGTCTGTAGGTTTTATTTATGAACCTTAATAAAAAATATATATATAATTTAATTCTGCTAATTATATATATGCCAGACATAATCAGAAGAGATTTAAAAATTTAAAAAGCATTCTAGTAAGACTTTTTCTTAATGAATTAAAGATCAAATACCTTTTTACTAACTAATGCACTATCTTGTCACACCCACATTCAAAAATCTTGTTCAGGTTCACATTTTCACATAAATACAGAGAACAAAACAATTTATAACATGTACAACAATAAAATAAAAAGGAATGTTACACCCACAAAAACTTCCATTGTCGTTTGCAGTTTTCTGCAAGATCTTCTACACTTGTAAAACTATTACTGTCTTAATTAGCTGATTGCAAACTGCTCTACTGCAGGAATCCATGGCCGTCTTAAGGGCTGGGCCAATGGGGCCAGTGCCCAGGGCCCCCAATGCCCCAAGAGTCCTATGGGTTTGCAAAAAATCAAACTCTTTCACCACTCACCAGAAGCATACATGAGACTGACCAAGGAACAAAAAAGCTGAACTTTTTAATCGGACAAAAAAATCAGAACATGCGACAAGAAAGTGTGAATATAATGCAGCACGAGCAAGATGGAATTGTTCACTGTATTCACAATACAAAATTACTGAATTCAAAACAAAATAAAGTGATTTTAAAAGACACTGCTTCAAACACATCTCTCTCTCTCTCTCTCTCTCTCTCTCTCTCTCTCTCTCTCTCTCTATTTTTTTTTTTTTTTTTTTGTACTTGCTAGAACATCAGCTCAGTTTTTTGTGTTGCTTTTTTTCTCTCAGCAAGTTCCATTGCCACATTTGTCTTCTGTCGACTCTGCAGCTGCACAGCAATCTTTGCTTAGTTTTTCTTTCTGTTGATATAATTTCTTTCCTATTTCTTCACCACTTTTCTTTCCTCTTCCCCTTTTATTCACTCAGATGACAATAATTTATTCATCATGATGAAAGAAATTTCAGTCTGAAAACCACAAATGCATGATATCAAAGCTTTCACTACTTTAGATAAATGGTGTGACTTTCAAAATATGAATACTAGGGTGGTCCTTATTTTTGAAGTTTTGAAATGTTGTTGTCTGACCCTCCTATGTTGTTCTACCATATAAAAAAAAAATATTTTTTGTAAAGTTTCAGGCAGATCTGACTATATTTAGAGGTTGCTCAAGTCAGTTGAAATATTCACTTATCATATTATCCCTGTCACCTGACTTCTCCATTCACCTTCTCTTGTCTTATTTGACTTAAGTGTCAATCAAATACTCTACATAAATAAGGTAATGTCTATTTTTATTTTTATTTCATAAACTTAGAAAATTCTGTACAGTTCCAGAAACAAGCTTGCCTATATAAACCTTGAAGAAGACAATTAGTGAGAGTTGTAGGGCTGTTGTTAAGGAAACTGCTGTGTTTTGGGAAAAGGCCCGTATTCCCATTCGCCATGAACAGGATTGCATCAAGAAATTGGAGAAACTTCATGAAAAGTGGCTCAAGCTGAAAAAAAATTGCAAAAGGAAAACAAAACGTGTCTACAAGTGTACAAAACGTGCCTATAAGTAAAAAAAAAAGCTGTGCTTCAGTCCCTAAATGAAAAGGATGGGGTCGATGAACCTCTTAAACGCATCAAGCTGAGTGGCAAGATTTCTCGTGATACGAAGATATAAGATTTTGTGACAAAAAAACACTGAATTTCTTTAATTGCCTTAATATCCCAAGAGATTATTTAGATTTTGATCCACAAATGGCCAGCCCGGTGGCGCAGTGGTCTAAGGGGTGGCTTCTGATCATTCGTCCGAGATGGGTCCAGGTTCGAATCCTGGCGAGGCATGGATGCTATGTTTTTCTTACGGCATTCATTCTCTCCCTTCTCTGGAACCATTGGCCCTGAATTAAGGATGGGCGACTGCTTATAGATCATTGATTTACTCACGGTGGTCGTTAAACCTCCAATAAAAAAAAAAATGGAAAAAAAAAAAAAAAACGGAGAATGAAGACCAAAAGCAATATTTATTACAAGTTGTAGAACAACATAGGTGTCGTTATCTCAACTGCAGGAGAAAAAAACTTAATCTCAGATGAGTCAAGTTACAAGGAACTCTGATTTAAGTGATTTACTAATTTTCTCAGTATTAACAATGAATATTACTTCAAGTGGAAATAATGTTCTGTTGTCTTTAATAGGCATAATTAATTTAGATAAGGATTTGTGTTTGGAATTTTTCAGAGTAATTAATAAATCAGTATTTCTGCACTAATTGATGTATAATTTTATGATGATACAACCACAAGTAAAACTTTAAGCATATTGAGCTACTACTAAATATTAATTGAAATGGTAGAAATTTTACACACATTATTTCTTTACATCGAGGAACATTTTTGGGGGTCAGAGCATATAAATTCTTGAAAACAAAAAATTCATAGTATTTTAAGGACCACCCTAATGAATATTTTTGAACACCATGCATCAATTCTAACAAGTTTTTAAACTCCATCACTTCCGTTTTTGAAAAATTTGCCCTCCCTTATCAAGCTTTAGTGCAGACATTTATGGGGAGAAGTAAAACTTAACAACAACACAGGATAGTGAGAACATCGCGGAAAGAAAAAAAAAATGTGATTTCGGGAGAAATCTTCGCTAGGACCGACTTCCGTTTTCGGAAACTTCTTCCTCCATTTTTAGGTTGAAATGCAGTATTTGTGGAATAAAAGGATATTTAAGAATAATACTGGGCAGAAGGAACATCGCGAGAAAAAATGACTACGGGAGAAATCTTCGCTGCATATAACTTTCGTTTTCGAAAGTTTCGAAAAACGGAATCCCATCGTCAAACAAAAAACGAATCCCCCTCCTTCACCATTAGCCCCCAAAATTTCTGTTCAGTGGTGCATTGATCTCGAGAATGCCCAAAATGATAGCGGAATTCTTCGAATCCACGGAATAATCTCATGCCTGAAAACTACAGAGTAATCTTCGCGCCAGCTTCACTTCCATTTTTTGAAATTGTTGCCCACAGTTTCATGCTGAAATGCAAACATTTATGCAATAAAATGATATTTAATAACAATACTGGAAACAGGCAACATCGTGAGAAAAAAGAAATTGCAATTACGGGGAAAATTGTCACTCCGTTTAACTTCAGTTTTCAAAAGTTTCAAAATACCATCGCCAGAGGGAAAACGACCCCTCCCCAACCCCCAACCCCCATTTCTCTTCAGTTCTGCATCGATCTCAAGAATTACCCAAATGATGACAAAAAAAAGCAGAATTCTGTGAATCCGTGGAAAAATGTCATGTATGCAGAAGGTTATTTTTTTTATATATATATTTAAGGAAAAGGAGAAACACCAATGCAGAAAGTTGGAAGTCCTTTCGCATTTCTTTCTTCCTTTTTTTTTTTTTTTTTTTTCAAACCTTGCTCGTAGCTTTGATTTTCTGAGGAGGCAGGAGGAAAGTTAGGTGTTAAGGTAAATCTTTTGTGACAAAATAAGAAAAAAAAGCCGAACTCTCTCTCGATCCCGAGTGAGAGTGAGGTTTGAGGGTCATGAAGGCCATACACAAATCACAATTTTTTTGAATAACTTTTTCCGTTTAAACAGTCACTTGTGTTGTCTATCTATATGAAGAAGTGCACGTATGTATATCACTGAGGTTTACCCACCTGGTCTACTTATATATATATTCAATCTTCACTGTTTAAATAAATGACAATGACGGAGGCCGCATATCAGCACTTTTGTCCGGTGCATCATATTGTGCGGAAATGGCACTGGTTGGTTTATTTCTTCTACTTTTTTTATTTAATTTTTGTTGAATAATTTGTAGAATGGGGAAGAAACATTATATCTTTCAGCACCAATTTTCTTGTAATTTACTAAGCAACTAAATGTGAGTGCATTTGGTACATTTAATGGAGTTCTACAATTTTGTCATGCAGCATTTTTCATTCAAATGGTATTTTAAAAAGTTACTGGACATTGAATGTTTCTTCTCTGAGATAACATGGTGATGGTGGTGAATATACGTAAGAATTATCATATGTTGTATATATATAATACCATATTGTAATAATACCATGTGTGAATAAAAAAAATAACCACACATTGTAATAATACCATATGTTGTATATATATAAATAAGATCAGAGGCCCCGAAAAATGTGACGGCCCAGGGCCTCCAGAAGTGTTAAGACGGCACAGCAGCAATCACCAACTTTATGCCTGTTAGCCCATGCCTTCATTGAAACAGAAAAAACAATCGCTTCTCTACTTTCTATAAACTCAAAAACTCAGCGTTGAGTTGAAGCTCTTTTCCACTGAAAAACTTGACAATCATACCTTTAATAGTTCTTTAGCCACACATCTGCATTTATGTACAAATCCCTTCATTGTTATTGACTATTAAGTACTTTGAAAAAAAATGCCATCACAGATAGCAGCACACTTCACTAAACATTCCACATTAGTGTTTCTCTTTTGACATAACTAAACATTCTGCCTGATGTCAACTTAACTCTTTCACAGGAGTTACACAAGCTGTCTTTTTCTCTTACTGCTTTCTTTTTCTTGATGTCGATACCACCTTTAAGTTTCAAAAGATTCACAAACCCTGATGTGGAACTTCCCATGGTAGCTGTACAACATTTTGGTACTCTACTTCCTGTGTGAAGTCACATTCTTGGGGAAAATTCTTAATAGCTGATCTGTCTTTGAACTCAGGAAAAGATTCTAAAATAACACTGATTACTTCACTGAAGCTGGTTATAACTGTTTTATTCACAATTCTGTGATCTATAATTTATTATTTGATTTATGTATCAATGCATCAATTACATTGCCAAAAAACAATTAACCAATTATTATTACTTAACACAGTCACAGATAGCCCTACATTAAGTTATCAAAAGCCAAAAGGCAACTGGAACTAAAGAGTAAATTCTCATACAACATTCATATAAGAAATGGCATTTTAACCTTCACTTTAGAATCACAATTTCTCATTTCCTTGCAAATTTTAAAAATCAGTTATTTCAAAAGTTCCATCTTTCAAGCTTTTCTGCAGATTCTAGGCTCCGCAAATTATGACAAAAGTAAGTTTTACTTTTTGGAAAAAGTTTTCTCTAGCTTACTGTGATTTGAAATGGAATAAAGTGTCTTAAAATCCTAAAAAATCTCCTTGATATTCACCTGGTTTTGAAAGCTTAAAAGCACCTAAAAACTTAAAATCTTATCTGCACTTCAAAGTGAAAAAAAATTCTCCAGGTATAATAACTTTCCATGTTCTGCATCACTGTTTTCAGCCCAAATTCCATCAACTTGCAGTTTAAATTCCCCAATGTTGTTTTATAACTTAATTTCCTGTTAATGAAGATAAAACAATATTGTAGAAATTCCTGGAAATAAAGACTTAAAATAGCATTGTGCAATTAAAACTGCAAGTTGATTAAATCTGGACAGAGAACAATGAGATAGAACATGAAAGTTATATCTTGAGAAATTTTTTCACCTGGAAGTAAAGATAAGTTTTTACAGTTTGTAGGTTTTTAAGTGTTTTTAAGCTTTCAAAATGAGCAGAATATCAAGAAGAATTTTTAGGTTTTTAAGGGTTTTATAAAGACATTTTATTCCATTTTAATTTTAAATCACAATAAGCCAGAGAAAACTCATTCCAAATAATAAAACTTATTTTTGTCACTATAATTTGCAGAGCCAAAAATGTGCGGAAAATCTGGAAAGATTAACATATCAAATAACTGATTTTGGACACAAGCTTTAAGGACTAAAAGCACAAGAAGCAAATGGCAGGTGGCAGCAACCAATGGCCATAAAAATTTATTACAATGTCTCAACCTCTGCAATTACATGAAACTACGAGGGTGTACTGGAAGTAATGCAAAAGTGGGCATAACTTTTTTATTAACTGACAGAGGTTGTTCAAATTGCCTTTAGACAGAGACTAACTTCCTTGAAAAAGCCATCTGGGTGATGTGTGAAAGCTTGGAAACGCTTATTTGTATATTCCTATGCCAATAAATTGGATTACTAGTATAGTTTTACTGTTTATTGTGAAATGCAGTTTCCTTCACAACGGTTTTTCAGAAACAGGCTAATGTGGTCCCTCGTTAACTGGCTGTAGCTTGAAATCAGTCTGTAGCCACTAGACATAATGCTCATCAGCAACCCCTGTCTATGAGTCTTGGCTACAAATTGCAGTAAGATCTATAATAAGTAGTTGAATAGGATGTTAACTACGGTTAATACACTTGTTGGACTATTTATTTTGAAACACTAGCAAATTCGACTACTTCCTTCATAGTATATCCTTCAGCCCTAACAAATATAACACCCTTTTGCTATTTAGTAATTACATGCCTCTAACATTCCCCCAACACTCCACTGGAAACAGTGACACCACACAGAGTATATGAGATCATACGGTATGACTATATAACAAGCACAACATCTACTGGTGTAAGAAGTCAATGTTTCCATTTATGGTAGAAGTGACTAATTTTTTGTTGGGTGTGCTAAGTTAGGCACATGTAATGTGACAAACTGATCTTGATGTGGCTACTTGCACAGGACCCTTCTGCTGATTACAGTCTCAAAGTTCTTACATAACAGATACACATAACTTCAGGCAGAAAATTTACTGCAATTCCTCATGAATGAGATAAGATGTTCCTTGTAAGATTACTATGCCCAATTACCACAGACAGTAAAAACTGACTTTGGGAGGTGGGGGTGGAGGTCTATATAGTATTTTTACCCACAATGTTTTTATGGTGCACTGAGCTATTGAAATATGAACAGACACAACCGTCCAGCTACAAAAACTTTAGAATCTACCTCCCCTGCACCACTTTGGAAGCCAAGCTATTATTGTAGAGTTCTTTAATGCTTTCAGTCAAAGTAGCTGAAAGCAACAAGTGAGCAACTAAAGATATCCCTTACTTACAGAGATGGTTGTATGACAAAGTATTATGAATAGCAATCTGCTCAATATGTTCTGTACAGACTACACATCCACTAAGACAAACAAAGTTTATTGATAAAATGTATTACATGATGCAAAGATCCTCTTTCTAGATATAAAAAATAGCCTGTGAGATGAATGTGGATGTTATAAAAAAATATAAATATTTATGAAAAAAATAAAGAATGACTAATTCTGAAAACATACTTTGGCTTTTTCCGTGGAGGTTGGAATTTCTCACTGTCTGTGACAAAGTATAGCATTTTCTTTGCAATTTCAGCTGTCCTGGAAAACACAGAATACTCCTCATCATCACTACTTTCATTGCCATCAAAGGTTTCCTTATTGCCACTACATCTCCGCTTCTTTGTTGATATGTTACTTTCACACTGTTGAATGAAAAATTTGTCAAGAAAAACATAAATGGCATGAAAACACTAAGTTCTAACAGCATAATTAAATGCCAGATTTGTTTATCCTAAACAGGTTAATATGCTAAAGCTGTATAAAATTTTTAAAGATAAGTGAATATCATTTGATCAAGAAAATTGTTTTGACCTAAAACAGAAACACTGGCAAAATGTTACTTAAAATCAAAGAATGCAATAAAAAATGTTATCAGATTTTGTGAAACATAAGTCTTACAACTCCTGTATATTTCTATATGTTGTGTTTGTTGGTAATGCTGAGGACAAAAATTCATCAACAAATAGGAATTCTAAATTATCAATAGATGAATTTTATATTAAAGTCTTACTTTGCCAAGAAACTTGAAGTCATGAAAAGAAGCTGAAGTTTTTAAGCAGCAACTAAAATCTGTTTAACAAAACTAGTAGTTCACACACACACTGATTATGCAGCCAGATCATTGCAATGAAATGCAATGATCTGGCAATTCTAACCTTTGATATAATTTTGCTCTTTCTGCAATTTCTACTCTAACACACTTTTCAGAATTTCAGTATCTCAACTGAAAACGAAAACTTTATCTATATATGAAATTTAGTGGGTTTTTATTTTTTTTATTTTTTTGGTGTTTCTATTCTTTTAATTGAAGTGAAATTGAAAAATAAATTAAAACAATTTTTATCAAACAACTCTGGGTTGAAGGTTCCATGACTTTGGGGTTCATTGTTTTATGAAATTATTCAAAAATAAAATGGAAAATGCCAAAATTGGCAATTTTCTAAAATTTATCAGACACATGAAACTTTGTAGTGAAACCTTTCTTTTTCTTTTTTTTTTTTTTTTTTTTTTTATCAGCATTCCAGGATCCCTCTAATTTTATGCATCCTAGTAAATATCTTTGAAGTAAAAAGATATAAATTTAGATATACTGAAGTAATTTTTATTACAACCTACCACATGAAAAAGATTCATAAAAAATTAAGGAAAATCTAACAAAACAAAAAAACAAAAAATCAAAAATGCCTCAACACCATAAATTTGATAATTCAGTCCCCTACTACGTGTGTGCTAAAATCTTGTGAGTAATATCATTCATTCATACATTCATACATACATACATACATACATACATACATACATACATACATACATACATACATATCACTAAGCTGTTCTCTGAGATTCAGGGGTTAGCTCCAAAAAGAAATACAAACTACTAGATAGTTTTTACTTACTGTTGCATCAACATACAACATATTTAAATTTCAGTATTATTTAACAAACTGATGCATGTCGCATCCCTCATCCCTCTCCCATTCTGAAATATCAAATATGCTATGTGAAAAAATTTCACTAACCAATAAAAACAGTCAACATTACATAGCCCAGTGTCACACTTCACCTATCATAAATGAAGTGTGACACTTTTATTGCAAAAATTATGCAATAAAAATTACCTCCATTGCCAAGAAACCTCTATCACAAAATGAAGAAACCTGTGCTGATGGCTCAAACCATTCTGGGGATATTCCTAAGAGATTTCTGAGAGAGTGCACAGATGATATTGTCACCGCTCCACAGCAGCGTGCCACAATTAATGCCTAAAAATATACACAAAACATGATTTAATTCATAATTCATTCTAAACATACCAAACACCCAAAGGGTGGCAATAAACATCTTACATATATCACTCTCAATGGAAAATAGATTGCAGAATTATGCTGTTAGAGTAAAAATATGACACATAACTTGTCAAACAGCTATACAAGAAACACACATATTGATAATGTAGTAAGCAACTGGTTATGAATGCCATAATTTACTCAACACACAAACGTTAATCATCCCATGTAACTGAGAAAGAGTTTGTGGGCACATGTTTAAAATGAATACAGAATTGATAAGGGTTTAAGCGCACATGTTTAAAATAAATACAGAATTGATAAAGAACCAGAACTTTTGAACAGTGAATTAAGATAGGATAAAAAATGAAAATAATGCATCACACTTGATTCTGTGAAAGTCATCATTTAACCCAAACAGGAGATGTTTCTACTAACTATTCAAAAGATAGATTGATGCTTCAAAATGTAACTTACACCTCTGTAGGTAAAAACATAAATGCAATATCAAAAAAAAATTGCAGGCAGTTTCACTACAATAAAAAGTACCAGAATGGTCTCTTGACGTTATTTTAAATGGTATACATTGCTAAATTTTTATTTAACAAAATAAGTCATAATCAGATTTTAATATAAACCACAGATAATTTTAATAAGAGGTTACTGATAAAACCAAAGATGAAGAATTTTTAAAAAAAGTTTAAGAACATAAGCACCAGAAAACTAAGGAAAAAATGAAAATGTAAAAAACTGAAGTATAAAGTCAGCTACTCAGACAAACTGCAAAGCAGAAAAAAATTTAATACATGGAACAGGACAATCTGCTTCTCAGTATGTGATGGAAAACTGTGGGCCAAATGGTGTACAGGGCAATCACTGCATACCCAGTTTATTTTAGAAATCAATATCACAATTTGTTAAATATCTGCCTGTACTTCTATACATATTTATTTTGTGTTATGGTATTTCTGCTCTCAAAATTACTGCACTTATCATAATTTTGACTGTTTAGGGGGCAATTAATCTCTGTGAGGCCATATTAACTATGTACAATGCATATGCACAGTTCACATGCAATTAGTCATTTTCTGTAGCCTTGTCAGCAGGGTCATTCCATGTCAATTCACCCAGGGTATGACACCCACCAACTCAGATTTTCATGAAACTTTTTTTTTACTTGTTACTACCACGAAGTTACTAACCCATGTAAAATTTTTCCTCTCTAGGCCACATAGTTTCTGAGATATAATTAATAAAATGTCAAAGTTTTAGAAAATTGCACGTTGATGACGTTTCCGAGACTCCGCTTTTAGACGCAGTATTTGAGAAAAATTCATAGTTCTATGTCTAATCAACATATCACTACCCAATTTTTACCACATGTCAAGCAAAGTATGTACATTTCAGAAAAAAATATTATATAAATCTTGCCTACCTCTGAGAGACATTAAAATTTAGTAAATTTTTTATAAAGAAATTTTTAAGTGCAAAGACATTGCTTCATTAAGTGAGTATTATGGCATAAGGCACAGGAGTTACCAGATCGCTTTTTTTTTTTAATTGAACCTAAAAGTATAGTCTAAATGGCTGTGAAAGAAAAATAGTAGGATTTTGATTGCTAATATAGTTATTTTAACTTATAATTTGACACATTCTATGCAGACACTTATGCATCATAATAGATAATTACCTGTATGTGATAATTTGGCCTAATATAGAATAAATGTAGACTAGTCAAATAATTCAAAATATTCTACTGTTCAATGCCAAACTTTACCGGACTGATATAAATTTGATAATGAAAAAAATCAAATTGAATTAGTCATGGTTCAATTTAAAAATTGTTTTGAATGAATTAGTTTTTTTTTTTAACTGGATGGAATACTTTAAGGCAAGAGGGATAAAACTAGCTGTACCAGCAATTTGAAAGCATGAGGTGACTCAGCATGTATGAGCAATCTAAAAGCATGAGCTGATTCAACATGAGTGATTCTTCTGTGTACAGGATTCAACTGGATTGCACTACTAGTCAGTCTCAGCTCAGTCATCTGCTATCTATTGTTGAGTGAAGGTGCTTTATGTTGCTTCAAATATTCAAAAGTTTTCAGAAGTGGGTTATTCTTCTTAGTTACAGTTAAGGATCATTTTTCTGTTCCAAGGTTTAAAAGAAAGTTTTTAGTAACCCTTTGAAATATTAGTTTTAAAAATGTCCCAAACTGAACAGCTTGTTGAACAATGTAGTATAGTAAAAGAAAGTGGAACTGAGTGTCATAAGAAGAGTTACACACAGGAGGTGAATCTGATAAACTTTGAAACAATAAGTGCTTCAGAAAAAGAATTTTTGGCCTTGAGAAGTGGGGTAAGTTGTGAACTTCTGTTTAATATTTGTGAGCATCATAAAACATACTACCTGAGAAAATGTGAAACTTACCAGAAAATTTGTTTTGATCCATTTAAGTGCCACAAGAAAAAAATTAAAAAAGCATTGAGGAATGTGACCTTTGACTTTTCAGAGAAAATTAATAAAATTCCAATGATTGTGAAATCAAATGGCAAAGTTGATACAACAACAATAAGTAAAAATATCTGGAAGTTTGTATTTCTTTTTGGAGCTAACCTCTGAATCTCAGAGAACAGCTTAGTGATATGTATGTATGTATGTATGTGAAATCAATTCCTGGACAGAAGATATGTGATGCATGTAGAGAAAAGGTGCAGAAACACTCACAATTTTTAAATGAAAATGATGAAATTAAAGAGGTGGACACAGATAGTGACAGCAACCAGAGTATTTGTAATTTAGAAACATAAATTTCCAAAGAAGAAACATTAGGGAAAATGAATACATCACTGGCAGAGATAGGGAGTCTCCTCTGAAATTCCATGCCATTGCATCACACAGCAAATCTGCCTATGCAAAAAAAAAAAAGGTTGAGTCAGCATGTTCTAATTTAAAAAGTAAGGTTAGTAGGGTTATAGAAAAAGAATTTTCTCCACCTGAAAAAGATGCCAAAAAACTACCAAAAGGTTTAAAACAAAAAGCAGATGATATGAATGTGCTTGTAGGTTTACTTAAAGCAAAACTTAAAGCTTCAATGACACGGAGAGAAAAGATACAACTTTTGGCGCTTGTTCCTACTTCATGGAGCAGGAAAAAAATCATGGAAGAGTTCCATGTAAGTGAATATGTCATCCGTCAAGCAAGATACCTTCTCAGAGACAAAGGAATCATGGCTTTACCTGAACCCAGAAAAGGAAAAACACTCAGTGAAAATATAATTGAATTGGTGAAGAACTTTTACCAAAGTGATGAATACCCTCGAATCATGCCAGGAACAAAGGACAGTCAGTATTTCTAAAAATGTTCATGTACAAAAGAGATTATTATTTGCTAATTGAAATGAACTGTATTCTGCTTTTAAATTTGAGTATCCCATCATTAAAATTGGCATCTCAAAATTCTGCAAGCTGCGTCCAAAATGGTGCGTGTTAGCAGGGTCTTCTGGAACACATTCTATTTGTGTTTGCCCAATCCATCAAAATGTAAGTCTTCTACTTCATGCTTTTTGTATAGAAGAGACATACCATGACCTGACTGATTATTTAGTCTGTTCTAAGGATAAGAAAGACTGCATGCTGTGACACTGCTCTCAATGCCCATCCAGTGAAAATTTTAAAAGTTTTCTACTCGAAAAATTTGAGGAGTGGGACCCTGAAGATGAAGTGTCACACAGTTCATGGGTATAGACAGACAGAACACAACAGGTGAAATTCACTGTGACATTTGATGAATATTTAGCGACTTTAAATTGAGAAACTAGAGAAACTTGTGCCCCATGCATTTATAACTAAATCCCAAGCAAACTTTCTAAAGAAAATGAAAGCAAACCTTGAATCGGATGTCACTTTTGTTCTCCTAGACTTCAGTGAAAATTACTCATACATCATTCAAGATGCAGCACAAGGGTATCACTGGACAAGTGACAGTTGTTCACTACATACAGCTGTAATCTACACACGTGTCCACCACTCTGAAGACCTACTTGTTTTCAAGTGTGTGCATCTTGTCCGATGATTTAGAGAATGATGTAGCCTTTGTATACCAAACACAAAAAATAATCACTCAGTATATAAAGAAAAACTTTCCCATTGTAAAAAATGTATTTTATTTCAGTGACGGATGTGCTCCACAGTATAAGAACTGCAAAAACTTTCTCAATCTTTGCTACCACAACCAGGACTTCTCTTTAGCGACATCATGGATATTTTCTGCAAAGAGTCACGGGAAATCTCCTTGCGATGGCATTGGTGGTACAGTTTAGCTGCTGGCTACCCGAGCAAGCCTTCAAATGTGCCCTGGCGATGCAATAGACTCAGTTGAAAAAGTCCTCAATTTCTGTGAGGCAAGAGTCAAAAACATAAAATTCTGGATGGTAAAAAAAGAAACACTTTCAGAAACACGTCAGCAGCTAGAAGATCGATTCTCCAAAGCAAAAACAATTCCTGATACACGTGGCTTTCACCATTTCATCCCTGTGTCTGAAGATTCCATTGGAACAAAGACAACTAGCTTTGATGAGAATTTCAGCACTATTTTCTTCTTCTCTGGAGAGCAATCACCTGCAGTCCAGATGTCACAGATCTCTACAAACTCATACAATGCATGTATTTATGACAGTCACTGGTTTTTTGGATTAGTACTTTCTAAACATGTGGAGGAAGGTGATCTAAAAGTAAAGTTCATGCCCCCGTATGGCCCAGCACTATCATTTCACTGGCCTCCACAGAAAGACATCTGCCACGTTCCCCTGTGTAACATCATTTCTTGTGTTAGTCCTCCCACCACCAAGGGCTCTGGAAGGGTGTACTACTTTTCTGAAAAAGAGGCTGATTTAATACAACACCAGTACAATAAGATACAACATCTCAGATGAAAAGTAAGATTAATTATTCAAGCTTTTAATTTGTTGAAGTAAAATATTCCATTGGTTGATTATCTTAATTAGCTATAGATACCTACTAATTGTTACACTTCTTATGTTTTTATCACTTACAGTTGAAAATTTTGTGCTCTAGACCAGTTTTTATTTATTTACTTAAGTTATTATGACATAATTTTCTTGTCATAAGCTTTCTCCACATTACTAAAATTTGTAATTTATGCTCTTCATACACTGATAAAAAAATTCTAAAATTTACCCATGAACATTTTTGTCTATTATGATGCATAGCGTCCCGTTTGAAACTATCTGTGCTTAGACAGAATAACTTAATTTATAAGTTAAAATAACTATATTAGCAATCAAAATCCCACTATTTTTCTTTCACAGCTTTTTAGACTATAATTTTAGGTTCAATTAAAAAAAAAGCGCTGTGGTAACTCCTGTGCCTTATGCCATAATACTCACTTAATGAAGCAATGTCTTTGCACTTGAAAATTTTTTTATAAAAAATTTTACTAAATTTTAATGTCTCTCAGAGGTAGGCAAGATTTATATAATTTTTTTTTCTGAAATGTAAATACTTTGCTTCACATGTGGTAAAAATTTGGTAGTGATATGTTGATTAGACACAGAACTACGAATTTTTTTTCTCAAATACTGCGTCTGAAAGCGGAGTCACAGAAATGTCATCAATGTACAAAGTTCCAAAACTTTGACATTTTATATCTCAGAAACTATGTGGCCTAGGGCAGATAATTTTTACATGGATTAGTAACTTGGTGGTAGTAACAAGTAAAAAAGTTTCATGAAAATCTGAGTTGGTGGGTGTCATTTCAAAATTAAGCTGGGTGATCTGACATGGAATGAATGACCCAGCAGAAAAATAGTGCTTGTATGCAACTTGACTCATTCAATGGCACTTACTACTACACGCTAACCATGTACTTCTCCTCATGTTCTAGATCCCTAAAGCAGGCAGAAAATCTGCTGCTTACCTAGCTTGCCACCTTTCTGCTCTTATAGAAAGTTGTTCTGCATCATGATAATTTTTCTCATCAGAAAATAGAAGAATCTGCATATTATCATTGCATTTCTTATAGAACCAAAAGTTACTGTGTGATGTGCATGGATAAAAATTAATTTTATTCCACACTTTTCACAGTATGTCATATTTTTATTTTGTCTAGAGCCAACACTTCCTTGATAGAGGTGTTCGGCAGTTTGACAGCATAGTTTTCACTTCAGCATACAAAAAATAATCTTTTATTTTGTATCTTTTATAACTGATACAATATTAGTAAATTTTGATTTGTGCACCTGTAAAATGTCTCACATTGTGATGTTTTAGAAGTGCTGGTTTCTCGCTGGCAATCTGAGCTGAGCATGAGTTTTTGAGTCCTGGATGAGGCACGGGTGTTGTGTTTGTCCTATGGTGCTGACTCTCTCCCTTCCCTGGAAGCATTAATCTCAAATTAGGGACAGGCAACTGACTTGTAGCACCCAGAGTTGCTCACAGTGGTTTGTTAAACCCTGAAAAACAAAATTGCAACTGCAAGTACACTCCAGTTAGTTTTGTAGCCAATCATTTCTCTCAATAAAATTCTTTACTCTCACTCTTTATTTTCTAATTTCTGCCTTAAAGCATCACATAAATGTACTGATTTATCTGGATGTATTTTGCATGGCTGAGACAGTTATCAGAAGTTTTAATGAAAATTAACAAATTTTAATGAAAATTACATCCTTGAAGCAAGAGTATTGAGGGAAAAACATTTTGATGTGAAGTGTCGGACTGAATCATAAATATAACTCTTACCTTAGCAACATGCAATCTTCTATTTAGAGGGCATCGTGAAATAATTGGGGGTGAAGGGGGTCATAACAGAAATTTTTTATTGATTGGTGAACTACTTGCAATACATGCTCCTGTTTTGAAAGAACTGATTTCAAAGCCTGCAGGATCAGCTCAATACTTATTCAAAATGAACTTATCAATTTGTAGTCAGAGACAAGGTGAAAAATGAGATATATGCTGATATTAATCACGCTGTTGTTGTTGGAGGTCAATTCTTGTTGGCAACTCAGTAGGCTATAAGCAGTCGCCCATCCCCATTTAGGGTCACTGGTTTCAGGAAAGGGAGAGAGCCAATGTCCTAAGACAAACAACAACATCCACACCTCACCAGGATTCGAGCCTGTACCCATCTCGGAAGAATGGTCAGAAGCCAGCGCTTAGACCATTGCGCCACCAGGGCAGCATTAAGGAAGCACTATTCTTCTCCATAACATTGAAAACAATTCAAGATATTTTGACAGCAGATCAATTGAGTCAAGTGTTATGTTAAATGTGAAAATCAAAAAAGATGAAAATAATAAGCCAACCAAAATTGAAATCAAAGCAGAGCACATTTAAAGAGATAGGGGGCCTGGGGGTTGGACAGTATTTTGGGGCCCCAGTATCAGCGGCACATCTAGAATTCCACTATGGGTGAATGAATAAAAAATACCCAGGAGAAAACATCCCCAGAATATGATAAAGAAGCCATAAAAATATCCTCTCTGTATTGAAGTGTGTATCCCATGACTCATGGACGAATCAGTGGTAGCAAGAAAATGAACAAATGCATGGTTGAAAAATGGATATTAGCTCATTTCTGATTTAATCCCCCCCCCCCCAGTTCAGCTTGTTGAAATTATATCGAAATAGTGGGGAAATTAATATGATCCAAATATCATGACTCAAACAAATTCTTAGTGTATGAAAATTTCCCCAATTACAGATGTGTATAAAAAACATCTGTAATGCTTTCAGAAGACTTGAGGATGGACTGGGACCAACTATACTTTTTGTGGACTCCTCCTAAATTTTTTAAAAAGGCTGTTTCTCAGTTTTTGCTGTGCTATCTGAAAAAAAACCCGGTAAAACTCTGTCAATTCTTTAAGCGTTCTGCATAAATTCTGGGGCCCTTTGAAAATGCGGGACCCGGGTCTGAAGCCCCCATAGCCCCCTCTTAAATGGGCTCTAAATCAAAGAGTTATTTCTCGGGTTTAAGAAAGTTGATGATCCAATGTCTGCAGGCCTGGAAACAAACATTATTTACAGTATAGACAATAAAGGCACAGAGCTATTCAAATGTCAAGGAGAGGGCTATGATGGAGCAGTGGTAATGAGCTGCACCTATACTGGAGTACAGAGATGAATTCTGGACAAAGAAAAAAATGCATTGTATGTTCACTGCTCTGCTCATAATTTGAATCTTGTCCTCAATGATACAGTAAATGTAATACCAGAAGTAAAGAAATTTTTTAATATGCTTGAGTGAATTTGTTTTCTTTGCTAACACATAACTAAACGTTAGGTTCTCTTATCAACTTTCCTTGATTCAAGCAAAAGTAATTCTAACTTGAAACTAAGGTGCCTTTGTCCCGTGTAATGGTCATCAAGAAATGAATTGTTGCTTGCCATTAGATTTGGATATCTTCGTATCATGCAAGCATTGTCAAAAATTATGATAAGTAAATTATCATAATCTGAATGAGAAGGTGGCCTGTTTCCTGAAGAAAGAACTAGAAACTTTTGAATTTGTTTTCCAAGTCATGTTGCACTCAAAAACACTGATGTCTACTAATGTTGTTTCAAAGGATTTACAGAAACTGGATTCAGACCTTTTTTAAAATTCAAGAAGTACAATGATTACAAAACTGGAGAGCCAATTTTTAAATAAAGAAGCACTGGAAGAGATGAAGTTCTGGGATGTGTAAGAGGATGTATAACAAATTGCCATAGAATTAAGTGCTGTTTGGAAAGTGGAACCAGCATTTTGTAATAAGAATATGAGGAAAACTAAACATCATTTTGATGAACTACATGAGGACGTGAGACTCATTGTGATGCAGAGTCTCGATTCTGAGCAAATGTTTTCTATGGATGTCTGGATATTGTCATCTCGCAATTGTAAGAACGATTTCCTAGTTTAGCGCATGCGATTCACACTTTTCAAGCAATCCAGCTGCAGGACTAGTCAAATTATCAGGCAATCAATTGTATGAATAATCTTGAAGAATAGCTGACAAATACAGTTGTCACATCACAGATAATTCATCAATGCAACTGATATCACTGTGATCTTGTCCAAGAAGTGGTATTGCAATGTACAACAGTAAAAGATCTCACACATCCTTTATTTGTTGAAAATGAAGCACTTTTGGCCAGTTTCCAAGATGCGTTATACAGTTGTGATACTTTTTCTAATGATACCAGACACAGTTACAACTGCTGAAAGATCATTTTTGAAACTAAAACTAATAAAAAAATCATTTAACAAGCATGATGGGCCAAGGATGCCTGAGCACTTTAAATGTTCAGTCGATTGAACATGAGGAAACGCAGTGTTTAAGAAAAAACCTTCAGGGAATTATCAGTGTACTTGCTGAAACAAAAGTAAAAAGACAGAAATTTTAGGTAAGTAGATACTCTCCAGTAAGAAGTTGAAAGTTAACAATTTTGAACTTAGACTGGCTCTTCATTAATAACGAATAAAAATGAGAATAGTACTTTTAAAACAAAATGAAAATGAGAATAGTACTTTTAAAACAAAATGAAAATGAGAATAGTACTTTTATACATACGTCATTAGACCACCAATTCACAACAGATAAAATTTAAATATAGAATTTCCAAAATTTAAGTAAGAAATTGAATCTTTTATTTTAGAAATTATTAACTTTATATGGTTAGAATTAAATAAGGAGGCATAATTTAATTTTGCGGTCAGGGGTCCCTCAGATTGTAGTTACATTACTGGCTCTGTTATTTAATTTATTTGAATTAAAACCTGGTTTGGTTTCTCTGGAGTTTAGTTTTATCTCCAAACACAGGTTCTGTATTCATCTAACATAAGATGTTTCGATAAAACCTCTCATTGGCAGACAAAAGCTTGGCAAAATAAAAAAATTTGTTACCATACATACCATTCGTGAACTTGTGAGATCCATTGTCATTTTAAGAGACAACCTTGCAAGAACTAAACTAGCTAGGTTACAAATTCTTTTATCTTTTTTGCTCACCACACCTATTTGCCCAAAATTGTCACTTCTACCACAGGTTCTAAATATAACTTCTATCTTTCAAAGATTTTGCAAATTTAGAATTATTTTAAATAAGTTCCAAATAACCCCCTATATATTTATATATACAATTTACTGAATAGATTGTGTTTTACTTTAGCATAAAACTTAATAATCTCAGCTGGAATATGAAATCTGGGAGTTGCTAGTTTAAACTTGAAGTTATGCAGCAACAACATTAACACAGGGTAATTTTAAATGGAGAAAAGAAAAAACAAAAAGTAATACAAAGTATACATACGTCATTAGACCACCAATTGACATCAATAACATGAAATCGCAGTGGGTCAGACAAAATTGATGCAGCTTTTCTCTTCATGCCAGGTTCACAGTACTGAGGATTCATGTCAGTATAATTTGGCTAAAGATAAAAATTTCAGTAATTAATTCAAAAAGCAAAAATTTTCACATGCTGCCACAAGAGGTTCTGTAGTTCAAAAATTTAAGTACAACAAATTTATTTCACACATTAATAACCTTAAATTTGTATGTGATAACAGTAGCTTAAAAAGCACAAATGGGATTCAAACTTTTACTTCCCATTGATCTTTCATACAGAACTTTGATATTTTAATAATTTGGCAAAAGTGTACAGAAAGCAACTAATACTCAAAAGTGATGCTGTGAACTTTGTCATTTATTATTCCAAAGAATATTGCCTTGACATATGACAACTTAAGATATTTCTTAAAATCTCTTATAAGTGAAATAACTTAGTTTACATACAAAAGTTCCAGTGGTACATTTAATCTACGGCCTCCAATATGTGCCTTGAAAGGAACACTTCACATGGCAGACATATTCTGTCTCCATCAACTTCAAGAGTTATGATAAAATAGGCTTTAATGAACATAGCTGAGGCACTGGTCAGTTCCCTTTTGTACTGAAAAAATCCCACCCAATGAATTTTGTTCTAAAATTCTTAAGTGGAATGACACATCAGAACCATCTGTGGTAGGATCTTTTTAATGGTGTATTTTTCTCATTTCTATGATACAAAGAACAAAATGGATTTGAATACAGGCATGGTGGGCCTATCATGATCAAGACTTGCTATCGCCACCATAAAAAACAACCTGAAAATGACAAGTAGCATATGATAAAGTGATCATTGTGGAATGACGATGGAATGTAGAAAAAATAACTAGGAACATAAATGAACTAACTGAAAATATGAATACATACAGTTTGGATGTGCTGTTTCAGAGAACTAAAATTAAAGACAAACACAGAAGAAGTGAGCAAGAAAGGTAAACACATTTTGCCTGGAAAAATGGATGGAAGGAGACAAAAGCTTGTGTAAATGTGATATTGCACAAAAGGATAAACAGTAACATAACTGATTATTACAGTTATGTATGTGAGAAAAATTTGTGGTTATGCATGAAAATTAAGCTTTACAAGCTAGACAGCAGCAACACATGACCCTTGTGATTTTTAGCCTTCTGAAAAGAAAAATATTTGGTGAGTGAGTAAGAAACTGCACTGAGTAAATTTTGAGATAAACAGAACCTTTGTTTGAGCTGATGATCTAAATTCTACAGCTGGTGTTCAGAATAAAGTACCTGAAAATGCTCTGGGTAAATTTAATGATTCCAGTGTGAATAATAACAGATTGTAACAGCCTAACACATTTTTAACCACAAGTAAATACGTACTTGAATATATGATAATGATACACTGGTCCACAAAAGAATAATTGATTTTATTATTTGCAATTACCACTAAAACATTAAACAATTGACATTTGTATGATGAGACTAACTGGTTTTGCATATGATTATTAACTGCTAATTTCACGAGAAAAGGTAAATACTATAATTGAGAGAGAGGAAGAGCAAAATGCTTGTAATAAAAACAATAAAAGAAGAAATGCTCCATGATAAACAATAACTTTTAACTCAAACAACTCAGTGAAAGGTTGAATTCATTGAATTTATGTGAGAATGATTTAGAAAGGGAATGGCACTGTTTTAATAGTTGTGTTGCTAAACCTTACAACATTTCTTTGGTACGGAAGTGGTTGGCAGCCAACATGGGAAAGCATGGTACGATTAAGAAGTTAGAGAAGCACTGTAGCTGATAAAATCATATCAAGTTATGTTGAAGAATAAGTTTCTGAGGATACATACTGAACAAAAACCACATGATGTAGCAAAGTTCATTTGACAGCATAAGAAAAGAGAAAGGAGAGCAAGATGGAACAAGTTCTTGGTAGACACTAAATACTATTCCAGAAGCAAATATGACATAGAAGGAATGTGGGAATTGTGGTTTTAAATTTTGTTAAGAGCAGGAATGCAATGATGATCTGAGAGCCTAACGGAGTTAAGTGAAAAATGGAGAGAATACTTTTCTAAGAATTATTAAGTATCTGGAAATGGTTATTAAAATAATTATTTTCATAATACAGTGCAACTGGTGTACTGCAGAAAAAAAAAGAACTAATTGTGTGTGGCAGGGATGTTACCAAAACAGGTAATTGTAGAACAATCTGTTTGGATTCAGAATGGAATAAAGATGTTCTAAACATGTAAAAAGTGAAATCAGCTGTTGCTCATAGAACAGAAAATAACATGCTGAAATGGTTTTTAATATATTGAATGATAATGATTTGACTCTCAACCTTGGAATAAAAAATAAAGAGGAGCTAAGGAAACAATAAGAAATACAAATTCAGAAATGTTTGCAGGAAAAGAATATAAGGAGCAAGATGTACAAAAAGGTTACATGCAAGATGTGTGGAACCTGAAACTCCTTAAAAAAAAAAAAAAAAAAAGGAGCTGGCATCTCTATTGCCTTTCAAAAACTTTCTTAATGATGCAATTTGTGCAATCTTAGTTGTACTGATTTTTCAAAACTTGACTATACATAAGTTGTTTGAAAAGTAATGAGACTGAGGACATAGCATCAAAACAAACCCACACAGAAAAATGCAGCTGCCTGTGTCAGAACACCTGCAACTGTCATGTGACAACACGTAGTTACAGCGCTCTGCAGTTCATTCTTGTAGTCAAGGGGGTGTGTTTCTCTAACCCAGTATGGATTTAAAACTAGAGCAAAAAGCAGCTATAAAATGTTGCATGCATTTCAATAAAACTGCCAAAGAAATGCACAAAATGCTTAAAACAGACTATAAGGAAGATGTTTTGTCCCATGCAAGAGTTTTTGAGTGGTACAAGAAATTTGTGAATGGTGAATAGTGTCTGGAAGATGCACCATGCTCCAGTAGGCCTTCGACATCGACTATGGAGTTTGATGTCAATACCATTGAGACACTCCTGCGCAAATGCTGCACAATGACCATTGAGGAGGTTGCTAGTGTGATACAGATGTCCATTGGTTGTGTTGATGACATTGTGAGAAACTAGTTAGAGTACCAAAAGTCAATGCAAAGTGGATTCCCCACTTGCTCACAGATGAACATAAGGCAAATCGTGTTATCACTTGTCTCCAATGAAAGTGCCGGTTATGATGTGAGTCACACTTTTTGGATCAAGTCACTGCATGTGATGAAACATTTTTTCACCATTTCAATCCAGAAACAAAACAACAGAGCACTCAATGCAAACACCCACATAGTCTTCGATCCAAGAAAGCAAAAGTTCAAGCAAGTGCGGGAAAGGCCATGCAGTGGTTTTCTTCTATAAAAAAGGAATTGCGTTTACCATGTTGTTCCACAAGGGAAAACTGTTACTGATGTCTATTATTCTGAAGTTCTGGAAGGCTCTCTAAAGAAGTTTACTAAAAATGCTCAAAATATGCCAAAACTGGTTGGATTTTGCATCAAGATAATGCCCCTGCACATCGTGCTTTGCATACCCAGCAGATTATCCAAGATTTAGGCATCAAAATTATGGTACACCCTCTGTATTCACTGGGCCTGGCACCACGTGACTTCCACCTATTCCCTGAAGTAAAAAACTAACTTCATTGGAATCGGTTTGCATCAAATACTGAACTGAACAATGCTGTGATGGGTATCCTGAACTCCTGAACCCCATGTCATGGATGGGGTTCAAACACGCCTTCCAGAAGTGGAAAGAACCGGTGCATTCAGGTAGGGGGAGAATACTTCAAAAGTATGTAAGTGTAAGTATGTTTAGTGCATTACACTTCTGCCCTATGTAAAATCAGTCTCATTACTTTTTCAACGACCCTCGTATAAATATATACCTCATATGAGCACTAAGAGATAGAATCAGTGAAGTGCTGTTTAGTAAAATTGATACTTCATATTGAGCATGATTTTAATAAACATACATAAATACATGTGTCACTAAGCTGTTCTCTGGGATTCACAGGTTAGCTCCACAAAGAAAAAAAAAACTACCAGACAATTTTTAACTGATTATTTACTTACTGTTGCCATATCAAACTTCTCTATTTACAGCGATCTTGACACACAACTCGGGCTTCACTGACATCCATCACTTGATGCATACAAGACCTTTTATACTTCATACTCATAATCTTTTTCTCATGCAGACACTCCTGAATCTGATCCTCCAATGACTTCCTTGGCCTTCCTATGCCTTTCCTTCCTGCCACTTGGGCTGAAAAGATTTTCTTAGTAAGCATCTCATCACTCATTCTTTCAACATGACCAAAGCATATTAGTCTCCACCTTGCTAACAACATTTCGCTTCACATCACACAACTGCAACACATCTTCATTCCTCACACAATCAGAATGCATTTCTTCAGCACACAAACAACTCCTATGTTTCTTCTGCAGTACCCAGGTTTCACTGCCATACACTAAAGTAGGAACAATTACACTTCATACACAGCCATGCGGGACTCTCTTGAGAACCCATCATTCCTTTGAAAACCTCCCAAGCAGTGGTGTATATTCGAGGCTAGCTAGGCTAGCTGCGAAGCCCAGAGAATGCACAAATAAAACTGAATTAAATATACACAAATAAAAGTCAATTATCAATAAAATATGTCGATGCTTTCTGTGCGAAAAAAAAAACTTGTGCGGATTCGCTTCTTTGACTCAGTCTGGCGAGCGAAAACCAACGGCATAATGCAGCAGCTCTTCCAGAATCTTAGCAGTTCTGATGCGAAAACCTTCCGTACAATCGCCTACTAGCATTTCCATGACAACATGAATCAGCTGGTAGAGGGGAATGGGCCATTGCTTTGGGAAATGATTCGCTCAGAAAAAAGAAGAGTTAAACTATCTCAGTGACTCGCATACTCACGCCCGTAAGTGTTTCGCGAGAGTTGTTTCAGTTTTTGTGAAGTGTCAATGAATTAAAATCAGGGATATTATATCTTAAATTCATGGCTTTGTTGGATTCGAACTGTTTCAATAAATTTTGTGAAAGCTTCTCTGAACATCTACTATCAGAACTTAAAGAACTCTATGGTTCAAATTTTGAAACAGCTAGACTAAAAAATAACTGAAGGTGTTTTATTCCTTTGATGAATACAAAAACAAATCAGTAAGAGACATTACGTGTTACATAAAGTTGCATAAATTGGACACAGTGTTTAGTGAGGTGCACAGATTAGCAGACCTCATATTAAACTTTTCATCAACAACTGCAACTGCCAAAAGAAGTTTTTCAGCATTAAAAAGAATCAACATATATCTTAGAGTTACACAAGGACATGCACATTCAAAAAACTTGGCTGCTTTGTCAATAGAGAAAAGCATTATTTTTAAATATGAAAAAGTACTCGGAAGAAACATTTCATGAAATGTAGCACTCAAGTTCACACAAAAGGAGAAGACTGGAGTTCATGCACAAATAATGTATTCAGAAGAATGGAGTTCATGTACAAGTACCGTATATACTCGCGTATAAGTCGAGAAATTTGGGACAAAATGAGAGCTTCAAAGTAATGGGGTCGACTTATACGCGGGGTCTAAAAAAATCGCAAGTCCAAAAGTTCTTCCCGTGAGGCAAAAGGCAATCTATCCAAAAAAAAAAAAAAAATGCCGATGCGGTATTAATTACGAAATCGCAACCCTCCGAAAGAAAAAAAAAGAAAGAAAGAAAAAACTCCGATGTGGTAGAATTACGAAATCGCAAACCTAAGAATTTCTCCGCGCTTTGAGAAATCTCTCTCCTGGCTTTGCGTATCCACAGCGCAGTCACAGCCACGCATAGAAAGCTCCGCCCTTCCGACTACCAGTTGATTGCACTGATCTTTGACGTAACGGCAAAGAATATTGCGCGAAACGTTTTTCTTTGGTAACGGAGCCATGCGACAGCCAGTGTTAGGTGTTGCTTGTTCTTAATCGCACGTGTCTCGCTTCTCCTATTATATGCGACACGGATTGTGTAAAGAAACGGATATCCTATAACGCAGGATTCAAGTTGAAAGTGGTTTCTTTTGCAGAAAATACTAACAACTGTGCTGCTTCACGTCAATTTGGCATTAACGAAAAACTGATTCGAGATTGGCATAAAAAAGAAACGGACTTGGTGAAAATCCCAAAATCGCAAAAGGCGCTGCGCCGTGGAACGACATCTTTCCCAGAGCTGGAAAGTGTCTTGAATGACTGGATTGTGGGCTGCAGACAAAATGGTTACATTGTAACGCGAACTGGTATACGTTTGCGAGCAATGAAGCTCGCAAAAGATGAAAAGTTTGCAGCCGCAAATAACACTTTTCGTACCTCACCAGGTTGGTGCACAAGGTTCATGAACCGCTATGGGTTGTGTCTACGCCAGCGCACCAAAATTGCACAAAAGTTACCTCTTGACCTCGAAGCAAAGATAATGGAATTTCAAAAGTACGTAATTCAAAAGAGAATGCTTTTGAACTTTCCCAAATAGGGAACATGGATGAAACCGCCATGTGTTTCGACCTTCCTGGAAATAAGACGGTGAACCAAAAGGGCGAAAAAAAATATCTTGATCAAAACGACTGGCCACGAAAAATCCAGTTTCACGGTTGTTCTTTCCTGTTTGGCCGACGGCAGTAAGCTACCTCCGGTAATTATTTTCAAACGCAAAACTCTGCCGAAAAGCGTTGTCTTTCCGTCTGGTGTGCTCGTTCGTGCCCATGAAAAAGGATGGATGAACGATTTCGGAACAACTGACTGGTTACAGAATGTGTGGAACAAAAGGCCAGGTGCACTTTTGAGTAAACCTTCTCTTTTGGTGTGGGATATGTTTGTTGCACACCGTTGTGCAGAAGTGAAAAAAATTGCAGAAAATTCAAAAACAACTCTTGCTGTCATCCCAGGTGGGTTAACATCTATTCTTCAACCACTAGATGTCTGCCTTAATAAGCCCTTCAAGGACAATGTGCGGAGGTATTGGGCAGATTGGATAAGTTCCGATTTGCCGACTGAAACCAAGGGCGGAAATCTAAAGAAGCCGGATATCGTTTTGATTGCGCGATGGGTCAAGGATGCTTGGGATGCGATACCTGCGGAAATGGTCTTGAAATCATTCAAGAAATGTTGCATTAGTAACAAACTTGATGGCACAGAGGATGATGAGATTTTTATGAGTGATGATGACAGTGATTCTGATGACACAGGCATAGATGGGAATACTGATGTTTATGATGACGCGCCGATGACGGAGAAATACTTTTTTTAACTGTTTTGCGAGTCTGACTCGGAATCGGATTTTGAAGGGTTCCGATGAAGATTTTGGGTATGCAAATTAAATTTAGTATTATATATATAATTTTTTTTTCGTTTTCAAATGTTTTTGAATAAATTCATTGAAATTTTTTTTTTCTCACTCCGGGATCGACTTATACGCGAGTTTCCGATTTCTTACGATTTTTTCCTCTGAAAGTGGGGGGTCGACTTATACGCGAGTATATACGGTAAGTGTTCAAATCCTAATTCTCATAATTATTTTGTATCATGTTAGCAATGGCATGTACCTAAAATTTTGAAAAAAAGTTACTTCTATTACTTAACAATTAAAAATTAAACTTCGCAATTTAAAAAAAACAGTACTGGGGAAGGGGGGAGGTGAGATAGCCCAGATCTTGGACCCAAGATACGCCACTGCTCCCAAAGCACCTATGACTTTCAATGAAGAATTCACTCGCCCACTAATTTCACCATTCAATTTGTTCTCCCTGTCAAACATGCTTCCTAAATGCACAAACTCATTCACATGGTCAATCACTGTGCCATTTAGACATATATTACATTCAGCACTACCAGTTCCACGCTCAAATACCATAACTTTGATTTTTCCCTTATTTATATTCAGTTTGAATTCCATGCAAACTTCGTACATCTGGGACAACATACCATACTCCGCAACTCACTTTTGCTCTCTCCCAACAGGACAGTGTCATCAGCATACAGCAATCTGCACACACGGATATCAGCAAGACATAAACCAGTATTATCTATTTCGGCATTATGCATGCATCCATAAATATATCAAACAGCCATGGTGACATTGCACAACCTCCTGCATCAATAGAAAACCATAAACATATAAAACGAGCGAAACACACAGAGTCACGTACGGTAAAAGGTTAGTTTAGCAGTAGCTTTCGGTCATCCTACGACCTTGATCACCCGCGATCGACTGGATGGGCTAGTTGCCAGAACTACAATTTGAAGTTGGGGTGTTGGAACTGTTGCCAGATTTTAGAAGAGAGATCCAAATAAATGGGGTTGGGTGAGGGGTCTCTGAATTGCAGTTTTTGGTGAACAAATTTCAATGCTCTCTTGGAAATGCAGAGATGCCTTGTTGATGAAAGGGGCAACTTTTTTGGTTTCTTTCCAAATGGGAACTGCAGAGGTGTCTTCAAGGGTTAGTGCAGATAAAGTTGTCTTTGGAAGACCATTGGAAACATCTTTTTTGTGTTCACCAAGTCTTGTTTTGATGCTTCGGTATGTGCTTTCAATATACACTGAGAGACCAGAGGAAGTTGAAATGGGAATAGCATAAACTCCAGGGGTATCCAAGGGTGAGACAGGATCCCTGTCTTTAAGCAGGCACATTATTGCAGAAGGGTTTGGTTTCACTGTGAGAGTGTAGCCCATAGTTTTGAAAAGTTTACACATCTTATAAGAGAAGGATTCATGGAAAGGGAGGGAACCAATGAATGGTGGTTTTTCCATTATTATTGGTGAGAGAGCAGACAGATTTTTCAAGTGGAAATTTTGGAGGAATTTTTGAATTGTAGAAGGTGGGAACTGATGGGCTTCAGCAATTTTCTTTATGGTGTCAGTTTCTTCATTGAAGGAAGATTCAGTGTTGCAGACAATCTTGGCACAATTGACATAAGTTTTAAAGGCTGCAAATTTGTGAGCAGTTGGGGAGTGGGATGAAAATGGGATTATGTTTGCTATTGCAGAGGGTTTTCTGTAGACAGATCTGTTCAGATGATTCCCTTGCCTTGCCAGGTGGACATCCAAAAAGGCAATGCCTTGCTGTGGTTCTTCATTGATGGTGAATTTTATTGATGGACACTTTAGGGAAATCTTTTCAAGAAGAGATTCAAGGTCAGTTCTATTGTGTGGCCTAATTACAAAAATATCATCAACATATCAAAGCAAAATGGAAGGTTGTAGATTGTGTTCAATGACTATGTTTTTTTCGATATGTTGCATGAAAACTTCAGCCAGAAGTGGAGAGAGAGGTGAACCCATCGGAAGTCCTTCTTGCTGACAGTAGTAAATACTTTAGATAAAAAAAAACACCAAAATACTTCAGATCAAGTTCAACAGCAACCCTTGAAGACACCTCTGCAGTTCCCATTTGGAAAGAAACCAAAAAAATTGCCCCTTTCATCAACAAGGCATCTCTGCGTTTTCAAGAGAGCATTGAAATTTTGTTCACCAAAAACTGCAATTCAGAGACCCCTCACCAAATCCCATTTATTTGGATCTCTCTTCTAAAATCTGGCAACAGTTCCAACACCCCAACTTCAAATTGTAGTTCTGGCAACTAGCCCATCCAGTCGATCGCGGGTGATCAAGGTCGTAGGATGACTGAAAGCTACCGCTAAACGAACCTTTTAGTGTACGTGACTCTGTGTGTTTCGCTCGTTTTATATGTTTATGTGTTATTGTTGTGTGATGCCTGAGTTTTAAACCAAATATAAAACCATTTTGATAAAACACCACTCACTCATATTTTAATAAACCAGTATTTAATTATGAGATTTTAATCTGCTAAAAATGCCACATCTGTCTTAAATGTGAGTTAGGTATCGCAAAATTAATTTGTGAATTATGATATGAAAATGAACAAAACTAAAGTGGATTTATTTCTTAGAGGGATCAATGAATGAAATATGGGATTATATTATTGTACAACACAAAACCAGAAGCTGTGAATCTGTTTACTGGTGTAAATATGACATGAATGGTAAGTCAGATAATATCCGAAAACTTGAAAATTTCGTCGTCCTGGAACGGGAATCGAACCAACAGGATTTTTGGAATCAAAGATTTCAAGCAGTAAAAAAACAGCAAAATACTTCAGATTTCTGTACACTGTAGTGGCTTAGCTTACAAAGAGTAATTCTTAGTAGGAAATAAAAAAAAATGGAAATCGTTCTCCAAATTTTTGTGTAAGATAAGGACCTGGGGATAATGATAATAGTTGAACAGTAATTAAATGCACTGAAGTGATCTTCAGACTTAGGCCTTATTTATTGGAAGATTCCAATTAAGCTAATGGA
Source organism: Macrothele yani (assembly GCA_039090855.1). Classification (NCBI taxonomy): domain Eukaryota; kingdom Metazoa; phylum Arthropoda; class Arachnida; order Araneae; family Macrothelidae; genus Macrothele; species Macrothele yani. The sequence continues at coordinate 3,081,114 of CM077024.1, forward strand.
GAAAAATAGCATTATCTTCAACATATTTCACAGCTTAAGCTAACATTGTGGATTATGAGAAAATCATTCCTTTATGAGTGGATTGACATCACTGGACCACAGGAAACCTGGTGAGGGAAGTAAGCACATAAATACAACTGCAGTCAGAAAATTAGAGTGAACTTTTTTTTAATCAAATCATTGAAAAGAAAGCATACCTGTAGTTGCAAGTCCCAAAATTTTTTCAACTTTAAGGATGGCAAACTCCAAATAGAGAGAGCACCAGACATATGAATGGCAGCCAAAACATCACCTCTGGGTGAAATACTCATCTTAAAAATTATATCCTAAAAATTAGAAAATTAAAAATCATTTTCTTTATTTTTTTTTTATTGAAAGCTGCACAAATAAGCGAAGTATAGTCTATACTAGTGTAAAACAGTTAGTGTCTTTCAAATAATTTCTAGCCAAGAGTTCCAAATCAAGGTCTCCTTGTTTTTAATGTGAAATACTATATATGAAGAATTCACTCGCCTACTAATTTCACCATCCAATTTCTTCTCTCTGTCAAACATGCTTCCTAAATATACAAACTCATTCACCTCATCAATAACTGTGCCATTTAGACTTGTATTCAGTGCTAATAGTTCCTTGCTCAAAAACCATAATTTTGGTTTTTCCCTTAATTATAGTCAGTCTGAATTTCATTCAAACTTCGTACATCCAGGACAATATACTCTGCTACTCACTTTTGCTCTCTGCCAACAGGACTGTGTCATCATCAGCATACAGCAATCTCCACTCAAGGACATTACCAAGGCATAAACCAATATTGTCCATTTTGGCATCACACATGCATGCATCCATAAATACATAAACAGCCATGGTGACATTACACAACCTTGTCTGACTTCTGTACCAATAGAAAACTATTTTGATACACCATTTACTCATACACATGCTCTACTGTCAGCATACATGGCTTTTACACTATTAAGTAGATTCCCAGTAATGCCATATTTATTCAGTACCTTCCACAGAGGTATCCTATTTACTCGGTCATAAGCTTTATATCTATGAAGGCAGCAAAAACCTTCTTACAGACAGATACTTTTCGATCGTCATGCGTAATGCAAATAATTGGTTACTGCAGTCTTTACCAGGCATAAAACCACTCTGAACATCCCATACTTTCTCTGATGTAAAACCTCGTACCTTATTAATAATGGCCTTTCCAAACACTTTCTCCAGCACACTCAGCAAGTTGATACCACGATAGTTTTTGCATTCAGTCTGATTACCTTTTCCCATATACAAGGGAACAATGATAGCATCCCTCCAATCCCAAGGGACCATTCCTGACTCCCAGCACAACTGGCAAATTTTAGTTAACCAGTCAATTACAGAGTCATCACAATATTTCAACATCTCACCTGTTATGCCATCAACTCCCAGAGCCTTACCATTCTGAAGAGATTTTTACAGCTTTATACACTTGTCTTGAGATCCCTCCTGTGCTTCCATCTCTCACTGTGCCATCATCTGCTTCTGGCTCAGAATTGCTTTCGCTTTTATCATCTAATAACTCACAGAAGTATTCGCCCCATCTTGCACTTAACTCATTAGGCTCCCATATCATGCCTCTGATCCTATTCTTCACACAACCTACAATTATATTTTCATTATGAACATAATCTTAAAATGATTACAATTTTGCCTTATTCAAAAGAGTATTTTTTTGTTTTACCTGCATGCACACCAGTGTTGATTTATGCTAATATTCATTTTAAAAAAATCATACATTTATACATACACTGGTGTCGAAAACCTAAGGGCAAACACTATTTTGAAAGGCTAAAACCACAAAATCAGACACAACAGCTTGTGGCAATCTGCATACCTGGGAATGTTCAATAGAATGCCGGTGCACATACAAGATGTTGAATCGTGTACACAGGGGTCACGTGCTATCATTTAAACTGGTAAAAAAGAGTGTGGTAGGTGAAGTGTTTGAAGGAAAATCTGGACATGAAGGTATAAATGCACAAACGTGTAATTTACATTGTGTCTCAAAGACATCACCTAGACAACCTCATGCAGGGAAGAATTATAGGGAAGCTGGATGAAGACCACCAAGGGAGTGATGTTGCCAGAGAGTTTTGAATCATGCATAGTGTGGTATCTAGGCTCTGGACAGCATTTCAAACCAACGGAATGCGTTCCAGACGCCTGCTAGGCAGTGGCCCTTGCTGTACTACGACACACAAAGGCAGATTTTTAGTTGTAACAGCAAAATGTCATCGCCACACCATGGACGGTCAGTTTGTGTGTTGCTTTCATCCCAGCACAAGAACGAGAGTATCCCGACAAACTGTGGCATATAGGGCTATATATATGTCTGAAAGCCTGTAGTCTGCATCCCTCTATCCAGAGCTCAGCATAGCACATGTTTTTAATGGTGTCATATCCACAGAAATTAGACATATCATCAATGGGCCAATGTACTCTAGAGGCCATGGATTCCAGATGTCAGCTGATCTGGAGTGAAAGTGGTTACTGCATACCAACGTGAGAATGTGCAGGAATGGGACAGCGGTGCTGTGGTCATGGTGTGGGGCGTCATCATGATTAATGGAGCTACAGGTGAAACACAATAAAAATAAAAAGTGAACTCCGTTTATTAGGCGTAGAAAATAAGGGAAACAAAAGATGCTAGCTTTCACTACCTCCGGGTAGCTTCATCAGGCATTTAGTAGTTAAAGATCGCAGAAGCTGGTAAAAAAAAGAGTGTTCCAGTTGCTTCTGCGATCTTTAACTACTAAATGCCTGATGAAGCTACCCGGAGGTAGTGAAAGCTAGCATCTTTTGTTTCCCTTATTTTCTACGCCTAATAAACGGAGTTCACTTTTTATTTTTATTGTGTTTCACATTAATTGGGCGTACAGAAACCCGTTTTCTTCATCGATCGTATATATATTTGGAGCTACAGGTGCTGGAAAATAGGACTACGATGGATGAAATGATATTGCTACGAAGTTCTATGTCATCTTCTATTATTCCATGGTGCTGTAGGTGATGACTTTTTGTTCATGGATGACAATGTGACACCTCATCATACCAGAGCAGTGTTTGTATGAAGGCAATATAATTATTTCCCCATTTGGGTTGCAGTCATGTATTGTTTAGTGTTTTTCTTATACAGGTAAAAATATAGTCCGTCCTTAGGTTTTGGACACCAGCGTATATATGCATGTGTTTCAGTTTTACCAGAGTCAGAAGAAAGTATATACACTGGTGTCCAAAATTAATGTGATAAACACAAAATCCTGAATAATGCAAAATCCACATGACAGAGTTTAATGACGGTACAGACATACACATATCGATAATGCAGCCATTTACAACAGAAAAGAAATGCTTCAACTGCACGAGGAGGATGCATGAATATGTCAGCATGATAGTCCAAAAGTGAAGCAGCAAGTGGTGCAGATTTCCAGGGGCTAATAGAAAGTTTGATTATAAACAGCAATACAGCTTGCAGAACAAGCCTTCCTGCTGTTTACAAACCTATGAATAAGATTTTGGGGTAACAAGTGCCACTCCTCCACCAAGGCACGTCAGAGCCCCACGAGAGTTCTGCCGGCTTGAGACTGCTTTTCCCAGGGTATCCCAGACATAATCTATAGGGTTCAGGTCTGGAGTTCTCGCTGGCCACTCCATCTTGTGAATATCTTCCCTCTTCAGGTATTTGTCGACTAGCCAAGACTTATGGTGATGGGTATTATCATCCATAAAAAGGAACTGGAAACCAACAGCTCCCTTCTGAAAAGCCATACATAGGGGAAATTGCTTTGGAAAAGCAAACACGTGCAGGTGTGTGCATCCATCCAACATGATGCCAGCCTAAACCAGGAGTCCACCACTGTAGTGGTTAATTTTCCTAATGTTGAAGAGAATATTTTGGCTTCCCACCTATCTTCAAATGTACACACATTGAGAATCTGTGTTTGGGTTGTACCATGACTCATCACCGAAGAAAACACAGGACCATTGATCAGGGGTCATGTTGGCCCAATCCAGACAGACCCTTCTATGCAATTTGGCAAGTGGGATATAGACTTCTCTTGTGGAGTCTTCTGTAAACTGTCTGTAGCAATACCATGGTACCTGTAGCATAGGAGAGCTCCTGTAAGAGCCTGGCTGTTGATGACCTATGGAAATCAGTTTGTGAGTTGCTTTCATTTCTGTGGGGAGCACTGAAGGGGAAATTGTATGCAGGTAATGCGCATACACTTCAAGAGCTACAGGCTGCAATATTGACCCACATCAAACAAATCGCACCGCATACACTGAGAAAGGTCTTCACCAACATGCAGAAGCATGTGCAGATATGTCTGGGTGTCGGTGGGGCCCATTTTTAACACCTCCTGTAGGAACCAGTTCGACATGGTAAGTGTTACTTTCAGTGCACAGTTATTTTTTGGACACCCGTACATATAATATGATGCATTTTGTTTGTTTCTCGTTGGACCTCTTTTTGTGAAAATTCTGTGTGCGTTACTGATGTTAGGTACATATGAACGTCATTCTCAGTACAGAAATGCCGTTTTTTTATGTGTCCCACACAAGTGATCTCCTCAGAAAATGAAAAAATTCATCTTCCTTGAGCATGGAAATTGGGAGATTGGGAGATGTGGGGGTGCTCCAGGGTAATGCAATTTTCACGTTTTCTGAAAAGATGACTATATAGAAAACAGTGCAAATATGACACTTCTGTGCTAAAAATGACAGAATGTACCTATGCTGTGTATAAATTACAAGCTTCACAAACTTTCCACAAATTGAAGTCAATCTGTTTATATGATGTCATTGCTTAATTTTAAATTAATGAGAAAATTTTAAAAGTATGCACTTTGAAATATTGAGCCACACAGGACAGAGCCTTGCATTTACTCAGGACAATATTTCACTTGATCACAGAACATTACTTCCATTTGTTTCAGAAACCCCAGTTCTTGCCGAGTTTTTATACAGCAGCACACAAATTAATAAATAATGTTAAAAAATCAAGAAGACTACTTAAGTAATTTCCTCATGTTTGCCAGAGAAAAAAAAAGAAGCTTTTTTTAGAATTTTATTTCAAACACAGCACTCCCTTCAGTAATGTTCTTTAATTAATTCCTATGCAACTGGGATTTTTTTTTTTTTTTCCGATGCAGAGGCACGAGACTTAAAACTTTAGTCAAGGCAGTTATTAACAAGAATTTCATGAAATCTAAACTACTCAACGAGAACATGAAAACATTTTAAATTTTAAACTGTTAGAAAGTCTTGAAGTACCCACTGCACTCACAAAAAGTCAGAATATGGTGTGCTGTGTCACATCGTCGAACAAATAATCGGCCTGTTATTTTTTTACTGTATGGTTAATGGAACTGTATACAAGGACATAGCCACACAATTTGCATCATTGCTGAAAGAAGATTAGAGGTATTGTTGGTTTCAGCAGGATGGAGCAACATGCCACACCTCTAATAACACAATGATGTTTCTTAGAGAATTTTTTGGTGATCAGCTGATTTCCACAGGTTTATGGCCACCAAGATCCCCAGACTTAACAATACCAGATTTCTTCGTTTGGGATATCTGAAAAGAACAGAGTATGAAAGCAACCCACATATGAAGGATGAAACGAAGTCAAACATGCGGCAATTGAAAAAAAAAAAATCGGTATTTTAACTCTGCACAAAGTTACCTCAAATCTGGGGAAAATAGTTTGTGCTTGCATTCATAAGCAAAGAGGACATTTTGAACACCTGCTGTAATAATGCCCGAGATATTTTTTTTTTTTTTTTTTTTTTTTTTGTAAGAATATATTTTGTTTTATTCATAATATCGTTTTGGTGTTTCTGTTATGACTGATGTTTTCAAAACCCAAGTTTTAATGTTGGGGGCACAATTTTTCGATCACCCTGTATTAACAATACTGGCATGTTTAAATATGTATGATATATGAGATGAATAAAATACAATAAGCTTAATAAAATGTCACATCACTTCAGGAAAAAAAAAAAAGAGAGAGAACAATGTAGGATAATTCAGGAGTTGTGTTGAGTATCTACTAAAAGGCTTTTATCATACTAGAGGGATCTATTGTGTTGAGTATTCTTATTTGCACTAACCTGATATGAAGCATTGCGCAGTCTAAGTTGACGAATAACATCCCACCAACTTTTTTTAGTGTTACCTGAAAATACACATAAAAATCATCCCGATTAGTAATTTGAAATAAATTACTAATCATTTCTATACATCATCAACATTTCTATACATCATGAAAAACATTTGTCAGAATATATGTTGTATTTACACTATACAGGGTGTATAAAACAGATTTTACTTTTTCAAAATTCTGTAAAAATTAACTTACTATCATTATCATCATATCGATATTTCACTAAATATTGTGAAATATCACATGTCTATGTGGTTCAATACTTGTGTACTTCACAAGTACAACATTTTTACTGTATGTTCTGTTATTTCTGTTCAACATGTTATATTTGTAAAGTTAGCCTTTTAGCCACTGTGTAGAACAGAATTTATGGAATTTAGAATGAAATGTGCAAAAACAACATCACTCATCCTCGTTCTAGTGTCTCATCTTACTAGTGCCATCAATCTCAACATTGCACCAAATCATATCAATGTTATCGCCTAGTAAGGTTCAACTTCCAAACTGTTACATTGTGATATTAAAAGGAGAATATGAAATGAATTAAAAACAAATAAAATAAGTGTACAAGATAAAATATTAAAAACATAGGCAGTAGTTATTGTTACAATGGACACCACCCTACCCCCCAACCTAAAACCTGAAGAAAATTCTAAAATTTGTCCGCCATGTCGCGTATTGTATGAGGCAGCTAGGAATCACAGTTCGGCAGGCTCACATGTTCTTTTACAGTTCACAGCTTTTTTTTTTATTTATTTCTCATTTACGTTGTTTTTTCTTTCGGCTGTTCTCTAAATTAATTAACAAAATTGCAGGATAATTAGGAAGTCGCTCCAATGCTCTTGAAGGCAAGAAACGTAATATTTTGCCATTATGAATCGCTAGACCTCACACATAGCCCTGAAGTGAAACATAAAAAAATTCCTATCTTAAGGGTCTTCGAGAGGGTGAAAGCGAACGAGGAAAAATGTGTTTTCGAATGCGGATGGAAGCAGCAATGTCCGAAGTGGTTTTTCACTTTTCTTTTTTTTTCTTCTTTCCGCTTGTAGCTTAACGCTGTGGTCCGTATGTTTACTTCAGTGGGTGGGCCAAGAGACCCTCAGCAGACACATAACTCTGTCAGCAAGAAAGATACTCTGACATCTGCGAGGGACAATGGGCAATTAAGAGTACAGAATCGCCAAAAAGAATAGGGGGTGAATTCGAGTGTCATTTTTGGTCGGCAGTTGCTGATATACGCTTAAAGAAAAAGCACGTCTGATTTTGCTCGGCCGAGAAAACTAATCTCTGGGCTGGCGGTCACGACTCGTTCAAAAAATGGAAACAAAACCTGCGAGGGGCATATTTGAACTGCATACTCAGGCAGGGTAGATGTTATGCTAACGGAAAGGAACTGACTGAATTGGGAATGAACGGTCAAAAAGGACGGAAGGTAGCGACGGACGGAATCTACTATAGCAGCAGCGGAAGTGAGGGGGTCCCACTCTCCAGGCAGTGGATGGTCAGAATTATTTCTTCACGACAACAGAAATCATTTCCCAGGAACACAGAAAATCAGTCTCGGAACCTGCAACAGCAGATGTGAGAGGGGCTATTTTGTTTAACGGCCACCTTCAAATCGTCACGAGAGTAGATCAGTGTGCACTCTAATCATTGCAAAAAGTGCGGCGTGATATCACCATTTTAATTGTGTACTTCATTTACATCAAGCGTCAAAGTGAAGTGTTGAATCATCGGTGCTGCCACATGGTGTGTGTGTGTGTTTTGTCGTGTTATATTATGTGATGCATACTGGATTTGCACAGCAAAGTCACGAAACTGTAAGTAGATGAATATTTCCTTTTTTTCTTCGCACATCTGCGAACTTGAGCCATCCGGACACCCAAAGCTGCATGGACATAGATGCAGTAATGCTGAGTGACTGAACCTCAGAGGAAGTACCTGCAACATACAAACTTCAATTTCTTACAGGGCCCATTTCCTGATTATTATTTTTGTACAAGAATAAGGGAGAGGGTGTGGCCATAAATTCCGCTGGGCGGGACAGTTTCTTTTAACTTTGGTTCAGGGGCAAAGCGAGCGGAGAAGGGATGTGCATGTGCATGCTTATTAGATTTAGTTGATTAACTTTAGCAGTATTTCGCACCTATAATCGTATACCGCAAATTAACGTGCTTGTGTATTCTGTGTTGCGAGTGTTATTTTTAATGTGATCGTTTGCATATATTTTTTTTCATTCTCTATGCAATTGTATGTGAATATCACCTGCTGCTCTATTTAGAGTGTTAACTTGTAGTATCTCTTGTTCAGATCGTCCGGTGGAGATTCAGTCGGCTTGCGCCAACCGACAGTAAAGTGTGATACTGTGCGCTGCCCACATAAGAGGGACAATTGTCTATGCGCCCAGAGAGCGCCGTATCTGTTTAAATCTCACAGAACGTAATTAAATGTTGTGTTGTGCATTTGTGAATCATGTGTTATTTGCGAAAGTGAGTGTTGTACTGGATGGTTGGGGATTGAATGTACCGGAGTAAGATCCGGACCACTACACTCAGTCACGAATTGGTGATTGCGGGTGAACCTCATCACAACTCTCTGATCCCAAAGTATCGTTTTTTAGTTTATTTTATTTTTTATTGTTGTTATTTTTGTTCACACGGTGGATTCACCCAAGCCTCATGCTTCGCGTCATTCTTCCAAGTTTCATTTTTTTTTTTTATGTTCTGGTGTGAATCATTGAGTGCAGCGGTGCACCTGAGATTCACATCTGGTGCCGCGGCTAACTAAATTGTATGACAGGTTCCAAGCACCGTTACCGGCCGACTCGGCAGGAACACTGCTAGCGCCGTGTAACGTTATCCTTGTCATCGTCCACATCATCCTTGCTGATGATATGGTTTACAAATTTGCATATTCCCATTTAGAAAGGAAATGTCAAAATGAGAAAATAAAATTCAGCATTTTAAATAAAATAAAAAATTATAAACATAGGCACACAAAAATTTGGGGCAATGAAAGAGAGCTTCCCTTTACTTAGTGTATGTACCCAAACTGCTGTACCAATGGCAGCATGACCTCTGTAATGAATTACAATGTCAGAGAATTTCTATACATATCTACAATAAAAAAACTTTAGCCTTGCTCAAACAAAACAAAACAAAAAAATCCCAATATTTGCACAGATGGAAAAGGGTCTGTTCACTGGAATAATGAATCAGATTATGTGACATTTCAACATTTTGGGAGTAAAGTATATTCACCAGAGTGCTGTAAAATGGAAATGGAAAAAGAATATGGAAAATATGAGAAAATTTCACTTTCATGATTTAAAGCTGAAGAAAAAAATATGAAGGGTAAGTATCTGGATTTTTATTCCTATCAATTACAGGAGAGAAATAAAAAATACAGGATGCATAAATATGATACTCACATATGTAATACAGTGGTACAAACAGTAAAAGTCACTTTTCCACGTATTCTCTGTTCAGCACAATGTGTTACACCTCCACTGATCAACAAGTTGATTCATTCCGGTAGCGAAGAAATCAGCAGGGGGTGTTGCGAATCCATTGAAGGACAGCAGCTCGCAGATCGTAGTGGTGGCCACAAAGAGTATCCTTCAAGGGATCGAAAACATGAAAATTGGAAGGTGCCAAGTCCGGACTGTAAGCAGGGTGCAAAAGAATGATCCACCTCTGTTTTGCGATTTCTTCTTGCACTGGTTTACCAATATGTGAGCAAGCATTATTATGCTGAAGCAACACTTGATTGTTTTTCAATGTTGGCCATTTGGTCCAGATACGCTGTGCAAGTTTTCTCAGTGTCTTCACATAGGCATTCGCATTTATCGTTTCATTTTTTGCCAAGTACTCAACCAGAAGGATATAGTGTTTGTCCCAGAAGACAGTAGCCATGACCTTGGATGCAGACGAACCAACTTTGAATTTCTTCGAAGGGGTGAATTCGGATGTCGCCATTGCATACTTTGCTGTTTTATCTCTGGTTCAAACTGATGAATCCACATTTCATCACCTGTGATTATGCATCCCAGGAATGCATCACCCTCCTCATCATAGTGCTGTACCAGTTCAGTGCAAATATCCAGCCTTTGGCATTTATGCACCACTGTAAACATTTTGGGTACCCATCTAGCACAGATCTTCCTATAGTTGAGATGTTCATGAATAATTGGTCCAACAGAATCTTTACTGATGTCCAATTCCATGGCAATATCCTGAACACGAATGCGTCTGTCACCTTTAATCAAGTCGTCAACCCATTTAATCGTTTCATCAGTCACTGCCGTGTAGGCCTACCTGACCACGCCTCATCTTCAAGGCTCTTGTGGCCAGCTTTGAACTTCGTAAACCATTCATAAACACTGGAACGAAACATAGCCGCATCACCATACGCTGTCCGAAGTCTTCTCGTAATGTCCATGACCTTTATGCCTTCTTTCGTTGAAAATTTCGCTATTGCTCGAAGTGAACGCTTAACATAACCGCCATTGTTTTTGATCGATAGCGCCACCTAACATTAGTATTAAGCTGCTCCACTGAAAGTAGTTGTAATAGTTTCACGCATACATACGATCATACACACGGTTTTGTAACGACAGGAATAAAAATACGAATACTTATCGGACACCCCTCCTATTAAATCTAGGAATGGGATAATTTTTTCCCAGAGTACTGTGGTATAAAAGATGGCATAGAGAATGGAAAATAAGTGAAACTTCCACTTCCACACCACAAAATTGAAACAATACAGCAAATCTAATTGAGATTAAATCATTCAGTTATAAACAATTTTTAAGAAATACAGAAAAGAAAAAAATTCTTATTGTTTCACAAATATCTAAACAAAATTACATACAATTCCTGGAAATTGTTCAATGTGATTCCTTTAAAAAATGACTAGAGCCTGACATCAAAAACAATCCAAAGTAAACTACACAGCTTAGCATATAATTTCCAATACAGGCTACTACTAACAGAGAGTCATGTGTTTTTTATGTGCAAACCATTTAGATGAAATTCAAAGGAAAAAATTCACTGCAGCTCAAAAACTTGGCTTCATTTTAATTTAAGATTTTGAAATTAAAGTGGTAAAAATATTTACAAAAAAACAACTCACTTAACATCCCACTAAGCTTGACACCAATCAATTCATCAATATGTAAATATTATTGTGCATGAGGAGTCTATCTAATGACACACACACACACACACTCACTCACACAATCTCTTCTCCACAGCAAAAAGTTCAGGTTCATACTACCATTGACAGCATAACTCTTATGTAGGCACCTGCAGTGTTGACAACTGGATGCCACAGGCAATCACATCAACTTCCGTGTATACAAGGATTCTTCCTTTCTCCCTAGTTAGCGAATCTATAACTACTACTTATAGTAGCAAAATACTGTTCTTCACATGTTTATACTAGCAATTTTAAGCAGCAGTCAACAGGTTCCTGGTAATATTAACATAAAGCAAACTATAAGCAGCACAATCAAAAGGACTTACCCCAACTTTGAAAAGTAGGCCTACATCCATCGTCATCCGGCTTCTTCTGCTAATGAATGAATATCAGCGGTCGACAAGACATATATCACACGAATGGTAAAAATGACCAATTGAGTAAAACGTGAATTAAACAGTATGAAATCAAGTATAAAATGGTGAAATTCGAATGAAATGAGAACATTAAAATCTATTGAGAAGTAAAACCAACAAAGTTAAAAGTTGAAAATGACAAAACCACGGAACCTATCTACATTCTACCCATGCTAGCAGCATCTATACATGTTTCAGCAAATATTATGCCTTCATCAGTGGAAAAGTTCACAAGTGCCTAGTCCTCCACCATTAACTCAGATGTAATATGACATGCCTGAATGAAAGACAGTATGTTAACTTCATCGCATAAGCTATGAACACCTATACCCTATCGTGCAGTTCTTGTATAGCGTTATCTGTGGGGACTTTGCCAACATATTCGTCCTCCTGATCGACCAAGCTAAGCAAGCAGAGTTTATCTGACTTCTGTTTAATCATATGTTGATTTTCAGAATGTAACAGGTATCTCTATGTGTGTGGAACAGCGATATGTGAATTACTCTTACAACACTTCTCTTTATATTTTTCAATAATAATTAGAACCTCTGAAGTGAGAATTTGTTTAAGTTAACATACTGTCTTTCATTCAGGCATGTCATATTACATCTGAGTTCATTGCAGAGGGATTAGGCACTTGTGAACTCTTCCACTGATGAAGGTATAATATTTGCTGAAACATGTATGGTTGCTGATAGCATGGGTAGAATGTAGATAGATTCCGTGGTTTTGTCATTTTCCTTTTAACTTTGTTGAAAGTTGAAAATATTTTAATGTTCTCATTTCATTCGAATTTCACCATTTTATACTTGGCTTTATACCGTTTAATTCACGTTTTACTCAATTGGTCATTTTTACCGTTCATAGTGATACATGCCTTTTCGACCGCTGATATTCGGTCACTAGCAGAAAAAGCCGGACGACAATGGATGTAGGCCTGCTTTTCAAAGTTGGGGTAAGTCCTGTTGATTGTGCTGCTTGTAGTTTGCTTTTTGTTAATATTACCGGGAACTTCTGTTGACTTCTGCTTAAAATTGCTAGTATAAACATGTGAAGAACAGTATTTTGCTACTGTAAGTAGTAGTTATAGATTCATTTTCTTTAGCACGTATTATTCACTATGTGCATTTATGCACTTAGGATTTTCTAGTCCCTAGTTAGCATTCGAAATGCAAGTTCCTCACCTCTCAAAATAAATGTCTAATAAAAATACCTGATAGTGTCAAAAAGGCAGCATTTCCAGAGCACAACATATTTGTGGCTCATTGTTGTATACATGATTAAAGTGTGAGCATTTTCAGTCTTGAAAATGACATTTACATTTTCAAACAATTTTTTAGGTTTAAAAGAATGGTACGAACTTTTGCTAATTATTGCACTACTAACTGAACACTCATAACAAGATGGATAAAAAAGTGACAGTAAACCATTAAAAATAAATCCCAGTTATCTTTAAAATGAAAGATGCCACTAATTTCTCAGGCAAAATGAAAATCTGGTTTGTGAAGTCTTAAACATAGTATGATAATACTATTTTGCATTTTTAAGTTTCAATTATTGAAATGTAAAATGTGATTGTAAATATTTTTGTGCTGCTAATTTCAAGAAGTTATACCAATTTTTCTTCATTATGCAACTGGGATTTACAAATTGAAAAGGCAAAAGAGAAGGTAAAAATATGGTTTAACTAGTATATAACAAAAGCATGAAAATACTTATTTATAAGTATTTAACATATACAGTCCTTTCTCAAGGACTGTATATGTTAAACAGTTATGTCCAGTTACTATAATATATTTATATAAATTTTTGTACTATTCCATAATGATAGCTTTAACATGGAAGAAATTTTTGCTGCCTTGATTTTGGTACATAACTGCTCTCTTTACTTGAATTGCATCTAACAGTATTACCATATTTATATTCCAGTATCCCTGATACCTCTTTTCCATTTTCTTAATGACCTGGTGAAATTTCTGTTCTTGGTTTATATATATATGTTCTTGTTATTTGCTTACACTTCCTAAATTTGTGGGAAAATAACCTAAATGTGAGTCCAAGAAGTGCATTTTCACCCTCATGTTGTAACCCTACGGTTCTTTTATCATATTCTTCTATGAGTATTTCCTAGTATGTTTGTCTTGTGTTTCCCAAAATGTGTTGTATAACAATTTTGGAACTCAACTGTGCTTGTTTTTCATGTTGATTCTTGGTTTTCTCAAACTCAGGAATGATCATTAGTTGTTTTTTTATTTGAGGCACAATAAATGCTTACAATCTAAATGTGTGATGGATGGAAACTTGTGACAAACATAAAAACACATACCATCCTTTCTCAAGAACTTCAAAAATTGCTTCACTATCCCCTTTCGATGTTCAAGGGAGAAATCAAAACCTTCAAAGGATCAACAAGTGGCTCATATATTATATTTTTTGCATCCAGGTGGGAAAAAAATGTCTAGGTGGAATGTCTTCTTTTCCCAGAGTTTTTTGCCAACTTTTCCACTCACACAGAAAACAAGGCATTTTGTTGTAGCCAAACTATAAACCAGACAACAAACCAAGTAATTTAAAGTCTCATACAAACACTACCCATGCTCTGTATATAATTCTATGAGAGTTACTTATTCGTTAAACTCGTCAAGTATTTCTATTACGTGGTACATAGGTTTGAGATATTATGACATGAACTGTTTTATTATTTTGATCAACTATTGGAATGGAGTAAACTCCGGCTTTCTTCAAAATTGAGCAATTTTTTCCTTTCGTTGTTAATAAAGCTGTAATATCTTGTACATGGGTGCCAAAGTTCAGATTATATTTTAAACATGTTTTTTTCAAAATATTATTGACTTCTGGTATATATGGCAGTGATCCACAATATTTATATTTATTATTATTTGTTTGAGATGGAGTTCAACGCTTACAGAGATAGCTACGAAATACCGGCTCAATGACAACACGTACATACATACACCTGAGGTTTGAAAAGCTAAGATGTACATAATAATATTCCAAGTCATTTGTTTTTTCATATAGTGCATGTTTCAAGGTAAATAACTGGCATTTTAACTTCCTCTTCTTAACTATAAAACTTTTAACGGTAGCAAGACTTGAGTCTAATAAGAAAAACAAATTTTTAGAAGACCACCAGACTGCAACAATATGCAATAACCACGAATATCGACTCAACAGCAACATGCATGTGCATACAACTGACAATAGCAACTATGGAGTAAAAAATTTAACGAGTCATTACGTTCTTCGCATAGTGCAAATTTTAATGTAAAACTTTTTTAACTTTCCTTTTAACTTTAAAAAAGCTCTTAATGATGGCTAAACGTAAGTTTTGTGAAGTTTTTCTAGGGGAGACAGACTACACCTTTTCATTAACGTCGGCAGACGAAGCTGTGTAACTATGAAGTGTTTTTAACTACAACAAGAAGTTTTTAATTTTAGACTTTTTTCACGAAGTGAATATGACGAAACACTTTTCTTTATAAATATCCTGCTATTTTTTCATGTAACTAATAATGTACGTATGAAAGATATGCCCTTCAACGAAAATGTATAACATCTCGACAAATTGATGACATATGGAGGAAACTAAAAACAACAAGAGCAAGACTCAAGGTAAATGCATTTCTTTATTTAAAACAATAACACAAGAGCAATACAAACCTGTGTGGCTCCGACGACGAAGGTCAAATATAACGTGATGAACAGAAAATTTGACAGTTCATGTCATAATATCTAAAAACTACCCATGCTCTTTGTACTTACCATTAAAGTTTTGGACTTTAACATATTTCCTTCAAAAAAAAATGAGCAACAGGGATAGAAGCAAAAAATGTTTCCATTATAAGACAAAACTTCTTTTAGGCTTGTTTTGGAGAGGAGTTAATAAATAACTTCCAATTAGAAGCACTGCCAGTTCATCAATCCACAAGTGTCCCAACAATATGTCATAAGATTCTCCTTCTGAAAAATATAGGATTAATTCCCATTCACAAACCTATACCATAGAAGATATGTCCTTGTATGATAACAGATTCTTAAATTTGAGTTTTGAACTGAGCAACTCCACAGATTTTTCTTTATGTAAGTTCATATCTCTTATCAGATCATTAAGTTCATGCTGAGTGAATAACTGTGGAATGGGGAATCTTTAATCTGATTTGATATACATCCATTACTACCTCTGAAACCGATTCATCCAGTTCTGTGTTTGAAGACACATTCTCCAACACAAGTCAGCAGGAAATGGGGAGATTGTCTCCAAGGAGGTACTGGACTGATTGTTTCTGGAATATCAGTATAAACAATGCCTTCCTAGTAGCTGTATTATAAGGGTTGCTAGACACCAAAAGAGAATAAATCTAGTAAATAATTCCGTTTACTGGCATAAAGAGGCAAAGAAATACATTTACCACAAGATTTTGCCACCTTCTGACAGCTTCATCAGCCAGATAATATGCTATAAGGAGAGAATAGAATCAACTGGCAATTCAAACTAATTGTAAACAAAGTAAAAAAAAAAAAGTAAAAAAGAAAAGTTAAAAAAAAAATCTTGATCTTAATCATCAGTTTGATCAGTGATGATCAAGATATATGATAAAAAAATCTTGATGAGATAGATATAAAAATCTTGATCAGTGATCTTTATTTTTTTTTTTACTTTGTTCACAATTAGTTTGAATTGCCATTTGATTCTATTCTCTCCTTATTGCATATTACCTGCCTGATGAAGCTGTCCAAAGGCAAAGAAAGCTTGCGAGAAATGTATTTCTTTGCCTCTTTATCCCAAAAAACAGAATTATTTACTAGATTAATGCCTTCCTAGTTTATTGCACAATATCCTTCCCCCTTTTACATGGGAAAAATGTAGATCATCACTGATTCCTTTGTTCTCTCCATATCACAGAAATTGCTAGCGACACAGTGTCTTTCTTTCCACTCTTCCACAATTTTAAACCCTCTACACACAATTTGTGCATTTTATGAAGCCCCCACAACTTATCTTGGACCACCAAACATCACTTCAAAAACTGATACATTCTTTGTTTCAACACTTTATAGCTTCCACAAATATAATAAAATGTGTACTGCACTTGCATTACACTGCCACAAACAAACATTTGTCTTTATCAGAAAAGTCTGATCTGATAGAAAAAGAAAATTGGACTGAATTTTTGAATTTAGCAGGAAAAATATTCCACCAAAAATCATCAATTAGATTTCAAACATCAAAATGCATGCAGACCAGTGTAACAGCATTTAATGGTATTTCAAGATGCATAATCAGAACTTTCCAAACACTAAAAATTTTTGAAACATGAATAACCTTCTTTACATTTCTTCAATAAGCACGTCTGAAATGCACGGTTTCATAAATGAATTTAAACAACAAAATTTATTAATGAAATTAAATGCATACTTTGAAGAGCTTCATTACACACAACATTAATTCAGCTTACTGTTTGGAATTCAAATGTATAATTTATAATTTCAGCTCCAAAATGAACAATATGTAAAATGTTTGCAACTATACATCACACCTTAAAAATGAAAAGTAAAAAAAAATATTTTATTACAAACTGCTTAAACATTAAAGAAAGAATTACAAACAGTAAAAACAAAATTTGTGAAGTTATTACCAAATCATCTTGCAATGAAGTAACTAATTTATAATGAGGATAATCATTGAGGATTCTCCATGCTGAAATTCCCTTTTGTAGTGCTTTGTTTGAATGTTCCACAGAATGTGCCTTTTGCGATCGACCGCTGATTAGCAGCAAATTACATGGCTGGTGGTAACACAATGCTGTAATGCCACTGGGATGGTGTGATGCAAAACTAAAGCTGTGTCTCTCTTCATAACCATCACTAGAACTATAAACAGGAAAACAATATATCCACTAAAATATTTGTTACCATGCATACATACTATGCAAGCAAGTCATTTGGTGAAACTTTTTTTTAAGGACTCTAAGCAGTTATCTCTGAAGTTCAAACACTTTTAATTTCAATAATTTTTAACAATGCAAAAAAAACGGGACTAACAGAAATAAATTACACTTTAAGGACAATATTTCACTTAGCACAGCTTATCAAACATGAAGCATTTTACATACAAAAAAATGAAAAAAACAAAACTTCAGGCACATTAAAAAATGAGCTACATACAAAATAGCAGTTAACATTTAGTACTTTTATTTCTGTCAAGTAACCTCAATATTTCACATTGTTGATTCCTTTGTCATGTTAAAGATGTGACAAAATGGATGGGGTCTCAAAAGATAATTGATCAAAGCTTGCTTTTCTTATGAAATACGATTCTAAAACATTATGGGTACATCGAAAAAACATTTTGCGACTGATTATGACCATTATGCACTCACTGGCCACTTGACTGGGTAGACTTCCAATTTCCATGAAAGCCACTGCTCCATCAGTGACAGTTCATACTATGCTGCTCAAAGTGCATATGCACATACATTGGGAATGGGGTAGTTGTTGGCTTGTGTATACATGAGCATGCAACTCACACAAGAATGAGAAAAACAAAAGATTTAAATTACTTGAAGGTAATACAGTAGTTGCACCATCCATGAAAATGTATCTCACAAACAACAAACCGTGCTACAGATTTCAAGTATAACAGTATCTATGGGTAAACAGCACACAGCTCAACATTCAAATAACATCTAGCTACAAATGGTTTGTGGTGAGTGGAACAAAGATCAGCTACAATCAGTCATATAATAAATAGAACAAAACTGGCAACCATTGTGTATCAAAATGAACAACTCATCACACCTTATCACAGCTGAGTATATCTGTTAACAGACTACACAGAATAACTCTTGTCTGCAAAACAAAAGATTGCAGTGGGTTAAGGTACATAAATATATGTGACAATGGGGTCTGGAAAAAATCATCCAAGTTTGCTGAATCCTATTTCTGCTGTTTCATACTGATAGAAGAATTAGAATATGCTAAAAGCCACAAGTTCATGTATCTATACTTACAAGAATCAACAGTACAGCTAGCCTGAGAACCTTGATAGCAACAAAACAACATGTGAACACATCATGTTATTTGAGCTGATCCCAATGATTTATCCAATGCTGATTCATCAAAAGGGTACAATGGACCCAATGGTATGACTGGTCTTATGTCCATTTGTCCAATACCTTTTCATGCAAAGGTATGACCTGTTCAACTGTCATTTTATTGACTGTACCCTCAGGCTGGTAAAAATTATACAACTACTGCAGCCAGCTCGTAAGCTGGAAACAATTTCAATTTAACCACAGTTAAACTAAAACTGTTAAATTTTAGAGAATGAATTGCATAGCAAGTTACTGTCCTTTTTGCAAAAGATTACTCACAGCAATCATAACTGTGTACTGAATTGCCTGTAGTTCATTGGTCACCATGTAACATATCAGAAAACTTGAAATTACATCACCCTGGTGTGGGAAATAAACCTGCAACTCCAAATTTCCATTCAAGCATGCTATCCATTACACAACTCAGAACAATAATGTTCCAAGCAACCGAAGATAATCGATTTTATCTTAGGAAGCTGAACAACCTCAGAGGGCATAAGTTCTGTTCAACACCTATTTGCAGCAGTATTTATGCATCTATAAACACCTGACTGAAAAAATTATTTTTTTGGTCAGCCCCAGTTAACTACGAAAACAAATTTATGTGGATTCTCTGTACAAAATAAACTGTACACTCTAGGGGGTCACACACACAAACACAAATGTGTAAGCTATTTTTATTGATATCTTAGCTTCTACAAAACTGAGCAAATTCTTTTTACATGAAATACAAATTACTTTGGGGAATATTTGCTTATACCTTTGAATTTTTTATAATGGTCAGTTCTGCCATTAGATGGCATAAGTGAGTAAATCTGTTAACAAATTTATCTCCACATCAAAAAATCCGATTGCAAACATTAGTTTTGTAATGTATGCCATTTGCTACAGTAAAGAATGAAAACATTATACTATTTAAATAATGTACAGTTTTCCTGCTAGGAGGGGCCATATATGTAAAAACTTTATTCTCACTATCACTCCTTCAGGAGTTGTGTAAAATCCTTTTTCTTTTGAATAGCCTTTGCTATGGAGAATACTTTGTGCATATTTTCTCCTTTTCCATTAATCACAATTTGGCCACCAGCAACCATCAGGGTATATTTATATTTGAAAGAATATCTCAAATTCTAAAAATTCCTTGGGAAAATCCTGTCTTGGTAGGATATTCTTCATTATAAAGAATATTTTGCACCCTTTTCTCCTTTATGTAACACACAACTTTCTTGCTAGGAGGCATGAAGTTATATCACATTTTTCTCCACATCTCTTCTGCTAATTATTCAATTTGAAAACTCCCTTTCGCTTCATTTACCTTCTGCTATGAGGAACATTTTGTGCACAATTTGGGATTTTTCACAGCATGATATTTCTGTCACAAATGGCCAAAAGCTATTTCTGTTAGTGGATGTTTTACTGATTGTAAAAATTCGGTTGATTTTTTTTTTTTTTTTTCTGCAACTAGTTCCACATCCAGAGTAAAAGATTTTTTTACCAAATTTTTTCAGAAGCAAGAATCTGGTTCAAAACAGAACTTATAATCCTAGTGATGGAACTATACATTATGAAAAGTAGAAAATTTATACAAAAATATCAAACAGAGGTCATCGCTCTTTCCACGTTTATAAGTGAGTCACAGAAAAATTCTCATTGGCCACCACCGGGAATTGAACCCAGGGTCTTCCAGTTACGTACACTAACTGCCAAGTCTTCCTCACATACACTAACTGCCAAGTCAATTTGGCAGTGAGCAGAGACCGACTTAGAAATTTTGGGGCCCTGGGCACAGCCAAATTTGTGGCCCCTAATAATTTTTTAAATGCCCTAGATTGCCCCTTACGACATTGTTAATGTCAATTTGAAAGATATTTATTTTATAGTGAACACTATTTTAATAAATTCTTATCTGAGATTGCCCCTTACGACATTGTTAATGTCAATTTGAAAGATATTTATTTTATAGTGAACACTATTTTAATAAATTCTTATCTGAAATTGTCGTAAACAAAATCAGCTGTAACGGTTACGGTTAACGTGAAGGTAACTGGCCACGCCAATCGTCGATAGGCATGGCCATTTGTGGGTTAGGTGCATTTGTATTTCTAGTGCTTTTAAAATGTAGCAGATGGCTGAATTGTCAAAGCTGACGTCAGCAGTTCCGCATTCTGACATCATATCTGCCAGTTAGAGTTAGCAGCATCTTAACATCAAAGTGGGATTTCAGAGGTGTCGTTCCAAGTAATTGGATTACAGACACGAACACGTGATCACGTCAAGATCATGAACATCAGATTGGCTTTGCAAGGGTGTTTTTTTATTATTTATCTCATTATTCATTTGTTTTTACTAAAGTAGTCTTACATTAAATGTTTTCAGAGTTGATATATTTACATCATATATTTTTTTATAAACGATGAATAATAACAAAAAAAACATGCACACAATTTGGGGCCTGGGCCCCGCGTGCCCCTGCAAAAATCAGCCCCTATATGTGAGTCTGGAGTAATTCAAGGCCGCTGTGGTGCAGTGGAAGCATATCCGGCGCATAACTGGAAGACCCTGGGTTCGATTCCCGGTGGCGGCCAATGAGAATTTTTCCGTGACTCACTTATAAACAGGGGAAAGAAAGATGACCTCTGTTTGATGTTCCTAGTCCATGTCAAATGGCTGTATTAATGATTCATTTGCCTTCTAATTATTTGTTTCATTACTGCTTACCATCTTGGTGAATCTCCAGCATTGTGCGGGGCTCCAAGAAGCAACCTGCCAAATTGGCTTGGCAGTTAAGTGTATGTGAGTCTGGAGGAATTTGAGGCCGCTGTGGTGCAGTGGAAGCATATCCGGCGCGTAACTGGAAGACCCTGGGTTCCATTCTCGGTGGCGGCTAATGAGAATCTTTCCGTGACTCACTTATAAACATGAAAAGAGCAACGACTTCTGTTTGATGCTCGAAGTCCACGTCAAATGTCTGTATTAATTATACAAAAATATTTGGTTCATTCAAATGAAAGTGGCAATGAACATGGTAACTTACATGGATAAGCTAAAACCAGAAGTAAATGCCATGAGCATTTAGGCAAGCATCTCATCTTAACCCTAATGAACAGTTGGTGTGATCGAAGAATGAAGACATCTGCTGGGCCAATCCATGACTACCTGTTTGAATTTGCCATTGTCTGTAAAGCGGGTCCTTTCAAGTGTTTTTTTAGGGGGCCAAAAATGTGGTAGTCATAAGCCAACATATCCAGACTGTAGGGTGGATGGAGCAGGACATCCCATTGCAGTTTGACAAGATTAGTGTGCGTAATGTTGGAGGCATGCGACGTTGTGTTATCATGAAAAAGAACCATACCTTGCATTAACTTCCCAAGCCGTTTTGACTTGATCGCCTCCCGCGGGTTTTCAAGTGTTGCCAAGTATTGTTCCTTATTCACTGCTGCACCATGTGGTAGCCACTCCAACAGTATTGGACCGCAGTGATAAAAAAGTATGGTGAGTATCACTTTACTGGAGCTGATAATGCTGCTGCGTGACTTGAGATGAGGGATGCTTCCACTGCAAGCTCATGTGATAAGAGGAGGATTCAAAATGATGACATCACGTTTCATCACCTGCCACAATTCTGTCAAGGAACTTTTCACCCCCTTCTTGTACTGCAGCAAATTCTCCAAGGACAGGTACATTCATTCAGCCTTGTGTTTTGTTAACAAGAATTTGGGAACCCACACCATGCTCACCTTGCTGTACGCTAAGTGTTTAAGGACTATTGTGTGAACAGTTCCTGAGCTTAGTTCCAACGCAGCACACAACTGTAGCATGGTTATTTGCATCTTCTCCTTAATGGGAGCATCAACCACTGCGATGTTTTTTCCGTGATTTTCCTGTCCGCTTGTCCTGGCCTTGCAACATCTGCCGTCAACACATCTGTCATAAAAATAAGATGTTTTAACACACATTTCTTGCCATATACGGCATTCATCCATCGAGAAATGTCCATAGGAGTTGTGCCCTCCATCATTAAAAACTGAATCACTGCCCTCTGTGTACATCTGGACGAATCCATCACTCACAGCAGTGCGAATTTCCCTGCAGTACTGCATGTTATGGTACTTTCAAACAGAATGACTACTACAGAATGGAAGCTGCTTATTAATTGATCGTATTCGACTACTTCTGCCTTGTACGTGCTAGCACCTTCTTTACTATGATGTCACTGCCACTTTCATTTGAACGACCTAATATTCTATATCATCATCATCATTGTCAACCATTATCAATCCACTGCTGGATGAAGGTCTCCCCAAGTTTCCTCCACAACGGTCTGTCTTGTGCCAGTCTCCTCCATGTCACTCCCGCATACTTTCGAATTTCATCTACCCATCTCCCATGTGGTGGTCTTCTGGGTCTTTTCCTGTCCCTTGGAATCCAATCTAAAATTCTGGCTGTCCATCGATGGTCTGTCCTTCTGGCAATATGTCCAGCCCATTGCCATTTCAGGGATTTAACTCTGATCTTGATGTCTTCCACTCTTGTCATTTTTCATATTCTATATACTGGAAGCTATATCATGCAAAATGAGTTTTTCAAATCTGACTTTTAGAAGTGAGGATAGTGAAGAAAACTGAACTTATACTCTCTGAGAGAAGTGACTGTGCATTGCATGATATAAAACGAATGCAAAATATTTGTTGTACTGAAAGGAATCCTACAAACGTTAATTTTTCAATACACTATTTAGCAGTAATGAGTGAGATCGAAATAAAAAACAGTGAGGTAAAATGCCATGCACATTTACACCACTTAGCAACAGGGTTGTAAATGAGAAGAATAACAAAAGATATGGATCAGTGTTTTCATATTTTAAGCTACACAAAGGAAAGATAATTTTTCCAATCCAACTAATAAGCATAGAGATATAATACCCACAGGAGCAATCATCGTCGTCATATCACTAAGCTGTTCTCTGAGATTCAGAGGTTAGCTCCACAAAGAAATACAAATTACCACATACATTTTTAGCTGATTATTTACTTACTGTTGCAGTATCAAACTTCTCCCTTTTGCAGCGATCTTGACACACAAACAGGGCTCCACTGACATCCATCACTCGACATACACAAGACTTCTATAATTGATACTCATATTCTTTTTCTCATGCAGACACTCCTGAATCTGATCCTCCCATGACTTCTTTGGCCTTCCTCTGCCTTTCCTTCCTGACATTTGGGCTAAAAAAAAATTTCTTAGTAAGCATATAATCACTCATTCTTTCAACATGGCCAAACCATTGAGAATATTAGTCTCCACCTTGCTAACAACATTTTGCTTCATACAACACAACTGCAACACATCTTCATTCCTCACACAATGAGACCATGTCTTACCACAAATCCCACGTAAGTAATGCGTTTCTCCAGCACACAAACGACTTCTATGTTTTTTTCTGTAGCACCCAGGTTTCACTGCCCTGCATCAAAGTAGGGACAATTACACTCTCATACACAGCCATGCGGGACTCTCTTGAAAGCCCATCATTCCTGTGAAAACCTCCCAACGCTACTATGACTTTCAATGAAGAATTCGCTCGCCTACTAATTTCACCATCCAATTTGTTCTCCCTGTCAAACATGCTTCCTAAACACACAAACTCATTCACCTGGTCAATCACTGTGCCATTTAGACTTATATTAATTGCATTCAGTACTACCAGTTCCTCACTCAAAAACCATAACTCTGGTTTTTCCCTTACTTATCTCAGTTTGAATTTCATGCAAACTGCGTACATCTGGGACAACATACTCTGCAACTCAGTTTTGCTTTCTGCCAATAGGACATACAGCAATCTGCACACACAGATATCACCAAGACATAAGCCAATATTATCTATTCTGACATCACACATACATGCATCCATAAATATATTAAACAACCATGGTGACATTACACAACAACTTTGTCTGACTCCTGCACCAATAGAAAACCATTTTGATAAAATACCATTCACTCTTACACAAGCTCTACTGCCAGCATACATGACTTTTACACTATTGAGTTGATTCCCAGTAACACCATATTTATTCAATACCTTCCACAGAAGAGTCTTATTTACTCGATCATAAGTTTTCTCTAAGTCGATGAAGGCGGCGAAAACTTTCTTACCAACAGGCAGATACTTTTCAATAATCAAATGTAATGCAAAAATTTGGTTAGTGCAGCCTTTACCACACATAAAACCACTCTGAACATCCCACACTTTCTCTGATGTAAGATCCTGTACTTTTTTAATAACGACCTTACCAAACACTTTTCCTGGCACACTCAGTAGGCTAATACCATGATAGTTCTTGCAGTCAGTCTGATCACCTTTTCCCTTATACAAGGGAACAATAATAGCATCCTTCCAATCATGTTTGACCATTCCTAACTCCCAGCACAACCGGTAAATTTCAGTTAACCAGTCAATTACAGAGCCACCACCATATTTCAACATCTCGGCAGTTATGCCATCAACTCCTGGAGCCTTACCATTCTGAAGAGATTTTAGAGCTTTACACACTTCTTCTCTTGAGATCCCTCCTGTGCTTTCATCCCTCATTGTGACATCATCTGCGTCGGTCACAGAATCATCTTTGCTTTCCTGATCTAATAACTCACAGAAGTATTCACCCCATCTTTCACTTAACTCATTGGGCTCCCATATCATTTCCCCAATCTCATTCTTCTTACAACTTTGTTTCCTGAGTCTCATGTACTTCCAGAAGGACTTCCTATCTTTCCAAAAAGCCAGTTCATGCCTTTCCACTTTCTCCTTCCTATCTTTTGCCCTACTGTGGCGAACCAGCTTAGCAGCTTCACGCTTCTTACAGCGATATTCATTCACAGAGACTCTACCTTGCAACATCCCCAAATAGGCTTCCTTCTTTCTCTTTACTGCCTCTTCAATCTCACTATTCCACCAAGCATCACCTCTATTGTTACCTACTATTGTGGTGCCACAGACCTCTTCATCAGTAGTGACAACACAGTTCTTGAACATTCCCACTTCTACATTTTGAGGTTACTCACCTTTACCCCAGATATCATTTAGGAGGTTTTCATCTCTTGCACACATTTCCAACATGTAATTTTCATTAGACACATCAGATTCAAGGCCCAAACAAACGTCTTTTTCAACACACACAAATTTCGTTTTGTCTTTTGTTTTTTTCCCCCAATAACTAAATGCAGATTCAAAATAATCAACTACAATTACACTAATTAAACTCCCAAAAACACCAATATCTAATTAAAAACTTCAATAAAAAAAACTATATTACACATTTCCTAAAACTTCAAAGTTAAAACTGTAACCCATAATTATCTACAACTGCACACCGGTAATTAATTGAAACAAACCAAACCTGACACTACAAATACCATTATCCTCAATAATCTCTGACCTCTCCCCACACAGCAACAACCACACTGTCCTAGCACAACAACAACCATACTGTCCTAGCACAGCAACAACCATACTGCCCTAGCACAGCAAACATCATAGTGTCCTAGCACAGCAACAACCATACTGTCCTAGCACAGCAACAACCATACTGTCCTAGCACAGCAACAACCATACTGTCCTAGCATAGCAACAACCATACTGTCCTAGCACAGCAAACACCATACTGACCTAGCACAGCAACAACCATACTGTCCTAGCACAGCAACAACCATACTGTCCTAGCACAGCAACAACCATACTATCCTAGCACAGCAACAACCATACTATCCTAGCACAGCAACAACCACACTGTTTTAGCACAGCAACAACCGTACTATCCTGGCGTATGAATATATGATTCCCACATCTTTTCTGCATCCCTCTCACAAGACTTCAGCTCCTTCAGTCATTCTCTGAGTATGTCAGAATAACGGAGATGATAAAGTCTCTTGATGATAACACTCATTCTCGACAGATGACGACACTATCAAACAGACCGATCTTCGTGTCATGCGCAATGAATAGGTACCACACCGCTTCCTTTGGGCCTTGGAAGAGAAACTTGAATTAGTCCACGAAGGGCCTTAGAGGTAGACAACTTGAATGTCTGAGGACGTCAACCTAGAGTGGATCAAAGCGCTTGCTTTGAATGTTACTGTGAGCTGTCTCGCCATTCAACATTGATTGTATTTTTGTATGTTCTTAGTATTAATTATTTTAAGTGTTTTAAATTTTTTAGATGTTAATTTCATAAGAGAGTTGGGGCTTACAATAATTAAGTTTAAGATATCCCCCTTTTTATGATATACATATGTTTTTAGTATTAACTAACCTGCATTAATATCAGCACCGTTGATGATATGAGCCCACTCACAGAGATATACAGTAACATACTCTATAAGTATACAAATTTAAAGGTAAGTTTTCTTTACCTTGAAATTGATTATTAAGCATAAAATGTATGCTTTAACATGAAGTTCAAGTATGTATGGATTTTTATGATATGCATATGTGAATAATGATTAAAATTCATGAGAAAATAATATTAAATAGCATAGAAATGTTATAAACTTATACATAATACTTTCAAAAATGTGTCTTTTCTTGTTTTACCTTGGATCATGGAATGGGATTTGCCAATGTAATTGTAAGTCATTGACTCATATATATTCTCTTGACCATTTAGCTTGGCCATTTCTGTATATTATTTTACACTAAGTAATGAAATCATGGAGAAAATCTTCATTCTTTGTACTTTTTATTACTTCCTGATTTACACAATCTTCTGAAAATGCTTTACTTGCAGTGCCATGTGCACAAAGCAGAATTATACTGAAGTCACTCTCTTTCTTTTTTTTTTTTTTTTTTTTCACTTTCACTTACAAATTCTAACCATCATTTAGTGGAAATCCATAAAATACATGCTCAAATGGTGCTACATTGCAATTAATCACATAAAGACAAATTGAATACACATACCTTACATAAAAACTTGAAATCCTGCCTTTGTAATTGGCAACTAGAAATTCTGATGACCTAAAGAAAGAAAAATAACAAATGTAAATCTGAATATAATTAGAGATCATTCTACATTTTACACTTTAGTTACCACAGACAAATTAGATATATGAATATGATGTCTCGCACATACCACTGGGTGCTTTTGGCTTGGACATCAGTAAACACCATACCAGCTATAGCTAATCCTAAATCATGATTTGTGCTTGTTGTAGAAGATACAGCCTATGAAATATATATATATTTATATTAAAAAAATTTGACAAATCACACAACTACAAAATCTGTTAAAAAATTTAACATGATTTTTTTTCATAGAAATGCAAAATCACAAATACAATTCAGAAATCATGACTGACCTTTGGTTACATAAACATTTACTTCATCTATCAGAAAAGAAAGGGGAGCAAAAAGCATTGCAGTGACGTGCATAAAAGAGCTTACGATAGTGCAGTACCACCAAGTAACATTTGAATCCACACTCTGGGTTGAGCCTTCCACTGGAGATACATATACTGCATATTAAAATTTAAAGAAACACTCTCCACCCATCAATAACATTTCAGAAATGGTATTATTAATGCAAGAGAATAAATTTTTACCCTACGCACGATAAAGATCTATTTATGTTCCAAATTGGGGGGTTTTTTCAATAAATTCATTAGATTAATGCTATTACTATTATTTTAGTTGAACATCAAATGCATTTTATGTCTAACTACTGCCTTGAAAAAGCCTCCCACTGGAGAGCTAAAGCTTGACCATTTCTGCATATTATTTTATGCTAAGTAAATTAAAAGATTTATACTACGCTATAAGCGTTTTCAGATACTGGTATTAATGATATTCTACAAAAATGCAGGTAGTGCACGCACAATGAACAAAATGATTACAAAATTATATTTCCTAAGTTAGTATTTGAACAAGTTTTAAAAGCACAAAAATAAAAAAATTACCGCAGTTGTGATGCTGAATAATGGTACTCCTATAAGATCAAAAAAACCAACATTCCCATTGCTAAACCCCACAGCAAGCATAGTACAATCAGGAGACCATAATAACTTCCTCCACTGTGGATATGGATCTTTTGCAACTAAACGAAACAAAGTATTTTTGTTAAAGCATCATAATTTCAACACTTATGGAACTACATAATAAAAAGATACAGTTTCAATAATGAATTGTGAAAATGTTTGAATTACAAATGAAATGCAAAAGCTGTCATAAACAGTCACATAATTACTATAAATTATTATAAGTAATGTTAATAAATGAAAAAGTGGTACATCATGTAAAGACAAGGAAACACAAAATGTTTCTTCAAACACAACAAACAGAGAAGTTAAATGTAACAAAATAAAAGAAAGTTGTGCAAGTTTTCACTAGACAATCAACAAAAGCAAATATCAGATTAATTTTATATTCTGAAAGAAAAAAATTACAAACAGAAAATCAAAAAATAATTTAAGCATACAAACTACTTTGTCTTCACACATAATTTATATAAATTACTTTTCATAATTGCTGATTACTAGATTCTCAAAATCCAACTATCTTTAAATTTGGTTTGGTAAAATTCAACTCAAATGACTTAGGGGTTATCAAGGGCACCCATAAAGGGGGAGCTCAGATTTTAAATTAGTTATCAAAAATCCAGAAAAACATAACCGCTAATTACAGTTTTAAAAATCCCAAAATACATAAATTACACAGTTTGAAGTCTGATGCCTGATTACAATCATGTGCAGGGCTTGAAAAATACTATGCCCGAGATTCTCGGGGCATGTAAATTATTAGCCTGGCCAGGTAAAAAAATAATCTAGTTGCCCAGACTGCGAAACTAAATTTAAAGATGAAAAAGTTTGGAATAGAATTTCCTACTACAAGAAAAAAGACAGTACCTGCATGTCATGTTTCATTTCACAGCTAGTCACTGGAAGTTGCATATTTGTTAGTGTGCCAAGGATAGAAGAATATCATTTCTTTAATTATATTATGCTCTAGATCCAAATATTGGAACCATATGTAATTTTGCTCCAAATGTTGCTCATAGTCAGCGATGGGGTGCATGCCTCCGAAGGAACTAGGCTCCTGTACTTAGTGACAGAGGGAGAAAATTTCAATGAAAAGAACATGTCAGTATCAGTAAATTTCTCAAATACCAATTCCAACATAATATCATTTCATACCAATTTCAGCATCATCTTAAAACTTGAAGTACATGCTTTTGTGCATTGATCATTTTGAATACAGACCCTTAAAACGGAAATGCAAAACATATAAAAAAAATCATTATATTTTTTAACTTAAAAAAATGAGAGTTCTGATTTGTTATCTTAAAAGATAAATTTTCCTGGGCATCTAGCTTTTACTACCTGGGCAGGTAAACAATTTTTGCCCATGCCCACCTGGGCATGTAACTTTTCATATATTTTTCAAGCCCTGGTGTGTGAAATATTACAGAGTGCACCACCACAACTTTGGCTGAATTGGTCATATTTGTGCATGTGCTCCCTTTAATTTTCTGTTGGATCAAATTATTTTTACATGAGGATCAAATACATGCAATCAGACTACAGACAGGTACCAGTAATTATGTGTAACAAGTACGAAACTGAAGTAACTGCAATTATTTTTCAATTAGGTAAGATGAATATAAAACCAGGCATAAGTAATTGCAATAGGTATGCTGAAGATACTGGTATTATTAAAAGAGAGAGACTCTGTAGGTGAAAACAATCATTAATGGATAAACAAATATATTTATTTTCTAACCTAAATCAATCTTAATTCTTTTACTCATGCAGTCTAGAAGTTTCTTCCAATATATAATGTGCTACTTCAATTTCTGATTTTTTTTAATGCCTTTTTCTCAGTCTTTCTACATTTCTTCAAGTAATTCATTTGCTGCCTTGTGATTAGTATTTTCTTACTTTTTACTGTTTTTGCAATAAACCACTTGTTTTTCAAGAACTATACTTACACAGTTTGGGCACCTACTTTTCAACCGCACAGCTTTCTTTCTGGTCATCAAGTAACAAGCTGCCTGCTACATCGTTACCTTTCAAGGAAAGCAGGATGTGGAGCATAAACCGGCGATTGATGGAACATATCGCTGATGTTAAGAAAGGCAGCCCTTCCACCTCCCTTTCAATTTTAACACCATCAGTGATACTTCCGCAATTCCCAATTGGCAAAACGTTAAGCGGATCGCCCCGTTCAGCAATCGGCATGCCCTCAGGTGCCGCGAAAGCATTGAAATCTACCTTACCCCTAACACCTGCAATACAGACGCACCTTTTAACATCCCTATTATTTGGAAAGTGATTTTGAAATCTGGCAACAACTGACGCTTTTACCACGTGTCTCATTCCATGGCTGATGAAAGTAGAAATCGCTACCGAAGCGTCCCACTTATAATTTTCAACGTAACTTACATGTGTTATGACAATTTCAAGAATTCTTCTAATGTTTTGTGTGTTCGTGTTTTCTTGCCAATTCTTCTCACTATGATTCAACTCCTGTATTGTCAGTTACAAAAATATATAAACCAACCATCTCAACAAAGGCATTAGTCTAAGCAAGACAGTAAAATTAATGACTGAGCTGGAAACCTCTCTGAAAATCCACACATAAACAAAACAAAATTTTCAAAGTGAGGCAGCAGCATTGCATCATGTGATGATCCAACTAATTTTCATTAAAATTATCTACTATTTTAAGAAAACAGTGCTTCTTTTCATACCTGTGCATATGATCAAGAACCATCAGCCCATACTTCATGAAAGCCAGGTGAGCAATTAAGAACTCAGCCAGTCTAGTTCCACATATCATCCTAAAAAAATCAGTATAAGTGTCTCCTTCAAATTTGAATGCAGATTGTCATTTGAAATTAAGGGATTCTGTCAACAATGTTCCAGTTCATTTGGCCAAAAAAGAGGTGGTCATGCATTCTTTTTCTTTTCAGTCCTTCTGTACTAGACAGAGCTTTTGATCTAAAACTTCATGGAGACAGAGTAAAACAGTACAAAACCAGTTTTGGCCTGCTTCAGATTACTCACATAATTTAGCATAGAGGTTTTCTAGTTTGAATACAATTTATAATTTGTGGTTTAAAAGTAAACTCATCGATACAGTGGAGCAGTCCATCAGAATGTCTGCTACCCCTCCCATGTTTCTTTGTACAAGATAAGGAGCTTTAGTCCATGCTTCACAGAAACAGGGTAAGGCTAGTTAAATAGTCTGATTAGCTCATCAGAATGTTTGCTACCCCTCCCATGTTTCTTTGTACAAGATAAGGACCTTTAGTCCATGCTTCACAGAAACAGGGTAAGGCTAGTTAAATAGCCTGATTAGCTCAGTCCTGAAAGTTATGGATGTGGATCACCTTCCTATCTAAATATCATACTGTTTAGAAGGTTTATCTATATCAACTTTTTCCCTCATTTTAAAAACGTGTAAAATAGGGGATAACAGCTATTAATTTTTTTTGTAAGAATTTCACATATTTTTAGAATATAACGATAATTTCATACATATTCTAGTAATTAATAACTTCATGGCTTCCTCTTATTACTTTCAGTATTATAAATATTTAACGGGAATTATCGAGGATAAATTTATTAGGTACATTACCTCTCAAATTTTCGATCTAAACACTAGATCTTAGTCAGGAGTTCTTGCTTCCTTCTACTTCCACAGGTCTTGTGACCAAGCCTGATGGATTTTCCATCCAGCATGGTCATTGATGTTGCCACCTTGTGTCTTGTAAATTTCCAGGGATTCCTCTAATTTCTGGATAATTGCATGGGATTGATGTTTGATCACTTTTAAGGAGTCCCAGTCCATTTTGTAGCCAGTTCTTGTATGTGCCTGTTTAATCTGTTTTATTTGAGCTGTTCCTTATTGCTGCTTTGTGTTCTTATGTGCCTGTCTAATCCTGTTTTATTTGAGCAGCAATAAGGAACATCTCAAATAAAACAGGGTTAGACAGGCACATACAAGAAACTGGCCACAAAATGGACTGGGACTCCTTAAAAGTGATCAAACATCAATCCCATACAATTATCCGGAAATTAGAGGAATCCCTGGAAATTTACAAGACACAAGGTGGCAACATCAATGACCATGCTGGTTGGAAAATCCATCAGCCCAGGTCACCAGACCTGTGGAAGTAGAAGGAAGCAAGAACTCCTGACAAAGATCTAGTGTTTAGATCGAAAATTTGAGAGGTAATGTACCTAATAAATTTATCCTCGATAATTCCTGTTAAATATTTATACATATGTTAAAACATTCAAGACCTATTTGACCAATATTATTTATCTTACAGGACATGGAACTTAAAGAATTTTATTGAGGCATCAACAAAAATGCTGCCTCCCACTAAGTGTTACAACAGACTTGTAATCTGCTCTCAGAACCTTCGCTACTAACATTAGACAGCAGCAATTTAGAAAATTCTTTGTATACTATACACAATGATGTGCGGTGACCCAACAGACTACCCAAGCAGTCGCAAAGGCAATTACTTTTCACTTTTTTACAATTGACATTGGGTTCAGATTTTTGAAATAATAAAAGTGGAAAAACATGGCGTACGATATAGATACCATAGCTACTTTTTATATCTATTTTTTTACACAACACAGCAAAATCTAAAACAAAAGACCTGTTTTCCGAATAGACTGAAGTCACTTAACATACCTTTCTATTTAAAAGTAAACTCCATTCTTCAATCACTTGCAGCAAAATGTTCTATTACAGAATCGAAAAAGTATTTCTTTCTTTCAGAGTATTTAACAGATCACTTTCAATTGATATCAGTCCAAGATGTGAGAGTCGTTTCTGTCCTGTTCTGTTTTGTGTGTGTCTTCATTCGCTTTAATGCAGAAAACGATCTTTCAACTGTTGAAGTGGACACAGGTATCACACTTATAAGTGAAGCCAATATGTAAAGTTGTGGCATAGATTTTCCAAGTGCTGAAGTCGCTAACATCTTCATTAGCTGTGTAAGTAACTTGTCAGAAAATTCGTGTGAACTGTATGCTACGATTAATTCATTTTTCAAACGTACTTCGTCGAAGTAGCGACCATAATTTTCAAGTAAGCTTTCCAAACCATCAGTTGGGAAAGTGTGAACATAAGAGCTGTACTTCAGAGAATCTAGTAAGCACAAAAATGCAAGCTTTTCATAATCCTAGGGATCATAGCATACTTCTGGAAAATTTCAGGTAGGAATTTTAGGAATTTTTAGAAAAATTTTAGGAGTGTATTTCAATAAAAACTAGATGTATATTTGTATACATCTACAGAGATGCCAACCTGTTTTAGATATTTTCAGTAGTACTCATACAAATTTTCAGCAGTTTTGGCCATTTTTCAGTAGTCATACCAAAAAGAATAATTTTAACTGAGGAAAACAACTCATTTAATTTAATTAGCATTTTTTTACTTACTTATTCATTTATATACATGAAAATCTGTATCAAAATATTCCAAATTTTTCACATGGAAAATAATATACACCATGACCGATACATTTTTTTTACACAACAAACAATTGATTAAACAGCTTTCTTTAGTGATTTCGCTGTACAGTGTTTTGCAGATTTGAGTTCCTCAGCAGAAAATCTTTTTTCATAACACACTTGCCCAGAGGAGAACATATTTATTTTTGCAATAAGAAGTGCTTCTACAGTTTCTAAACCTAAATTAGGTTGGAAATGGGATTGATTTTTTCGCACTAAACTAAAATCTCTCTTACTCACAGCATTCGAGTGTGGAACTACAAGTATTGCAACCATTACTTTCGAGAGAATAGTATACTTAACCACTCCATTACAGCCTCTTAATTTTGAGATTTCTGACCAAGTGACATCTATTCTATCTGTTACTGCTATATGTTCTCTAATTTGTCAGCTTGATAACAAGGAATTCCACTTCCAGTATATCAAGTTCATTTTCAGCTATTATAAATGGAAGGCGTTTGACTATGTGTAATACAGAAGTAAATGATGTTATGGCTCTAAGTGAAGGATCTACTACTTCTGCATGTTTTAAGAATTCATCATAGATCAGTATCTTTTCTTGAATATAAGAACATTCTTCAATGTGAAATTTTCCGACAGATGTATAGAACTTAGAAAGCTCATTTTCGTTTAAAATGATTTCACTTTAATACATTCTTGTTTTTACTCCAATTACCAGTTGTGTCCTTCCTGATTTTTCTTTTTTGAAAAACTGTTATTTGAAAAATTAAGCTCAACATCACCATCAGCTACGACAGTAGGCTTCACAAACCCCTTGGATGCCATGACAATTTTATCCATCATGCTGAAAGAACT
The DNA here is from genome assembly GCA_039090855.1 of Macrothele yani. Lineage (NCBI taxonomy): Eukaryota > Metazoa > Arthropoda > Arachnida > Araneae > Macrothelidae > Macrothele > Macrothele yani. Next base: position 3,116,405 of record CM077024.1, read on the forward strand.
TTCAGTTTGAGGACCATGAATGCACGATAGCTTTCACTATTTTAGATAAATGGTAGTGTAACTTGGAGAATATGAATGCTTTTGAATCTCCCTTTATCAAGCTGAAATGCAAACCTTTTTTGGTTGAATATGTAAGAACAAAGGATACACGTTCAGAACATCTTGGGGAACAAAATTACGGTTACGGGAGAAACCTCTGCTACATCTGATTTCCATTTTCGAACATTTCCCTTCCATATTCAAGGTGAAATACAAATATTTACGAAATAAAATGAAATTTAACAACAATACTAGGCAGAGAAAACATCACGTGAAAAATAAAATTATGATTACGGGATAAATCTTCACTGTTTCCGAAAGTTTTGAAAGACGAAATTTCCGTTTTCGAAAGTTTCAGGCGGAAAGCATCCTTCACCACTACCAATTGCCCCAAAATTTCTGTTCAATTATGCATCGATCTCAAGGATAACCCTAATTACGACGAAAAAGCTTTTTGTGCCGTCGAATTTCCGTTTTCGGAAATTTCCCCTCAATTTTCAAAGTGAAATACAAAGATTTATACGCAGATTCTGTAGTTGTTGGCATCTCTGCATCTAGTAAAACAACTTTGTATACATTGTAAAGAGTTTGCTTCACACCCTTCAACCATACATAATGATAGACTGCGCATGGCATCAAAATTTCTGGCTCCAACATAAAATCACATGACATCAGTCAAAAAGATGGGTTACACCTGCTGTGCTTATGGTTGCTCTGAGCGATATAGTAAAGGAAGTTCTATGATTTTTCATGGGTAAGAAACGAATTAAATACCTAAGTCAATAAAGTTCAATTACTTAACCCGAAAACTTGCAGCTATTGATAAAAAAATATAATAACTTAAGAAAAAAATGGAATACATGTTCCAAATTCTTCGCAAATGTTCATCACATTATAAATCACGAAATGTAAACAACCCGATCATGCATGTATATATTTCATAAGTAAACTTACTTGAAGAGTTTTCATTACATATGAGGTGCATTCACATAATACACCGAAAACACTGAAGTTCTGCAGCGTAAATTAGTAATCATAACAGAATTTTTACACGAAATTTGGAGTCTGATGATGACGTGCCCAATGTTTGAGCCATGGCGGCTTTGATGCAGCTATTGCCAATGCGCAGTCCATAAGTATATATGGTCGAAGTTCACACCCAAATTTTTTGCATAACGTCTAATGTCTAAAGTTTAAGTATGATTTACTTCTAATGTTCAGTTCTTATCTTTTCAATTGTTATTATCATATTCAAGTATATTTACCACATTCAAGTTTCACTTTGATCATTAATATGCTGTTGAACCAGAAGCAATTCACAATTTTCACAGTAAAGTTTTCAGGTTTCACATTAAATTACAATATCCTAAAAAGGTAATTGAAAACCAAGAACTATGTACAATTGTTCACTGAATTACTTTTTTCATATTATTGTTTTAACCTTTTCCTGATAAGCCTATCTTTTTCTGCTTCCACCACAACTAATTTACTTTCAATTTTCTTTATTTCAGCTGAACCTTGTATGATCAAGTTAGAGGCAACTGCTATTTCAACAGTATTTTGTTTTTCTACAGCTTTTCTCATCCTTTCTGTTCCCTCTTGAATTACTGCTAGGGAGGTTTCTTTATCTTTTTTAAGTCAATTTATTTCTGCATCATTTTCTTTTATTTTGTCATCAAACTCAGTTTTTCTGTTTTTCTCTAGCTGCTTTTAATTATTTTCCCTCTCTTTCTGCTTCCTTTCTTTTACCTTTTTTTATTCTTCTTCCTTCAGCTTATCAACATACTCTTTATAAAATTTATGTGAATCACAAACACTATTTAATAAATTTCTTGTTATGGGAACTTTACTTACATATCCATAGTGTTTAATGGCCCCTTTAACTATTCTTAATGATGTTATAGTTGAGTCTTTTAAGTTAGCCTTGTCCTTCCTCAACAGAGCAGTGTTAACCGAAAATCCCCTTTCTGCATCAGCATTACCATGAGGTAAAACTAAAATTGACTTGATGAGTTTAGCAAGGTTTGAGTATTTTTCTTTTCCGCTAGAGTCTTTAATACTAAATATATTACGCCAGTAATGATCAATCCGCACTGGAATATGCCCTTTCTCTGAAAATTTTAAGAGTTCATCTAGAGTTGGTTTACCACAATTTAAAAGTTTCCACTTTTTCTCTTACTCAATCAATTTGTTCCTCAGAAAGATGCAAAACACTTGAAATTCTGGTTATTTCCGAAAGTCCTTCAGTGACTGAAAGTTGAGTTGACTCTTTTTTTGGTTCTTTTACCTTTAAAACTTCTATGTCTCTTAGCTTTTGATTGCAGAATGGCAAATATGACTTTAAATATTTTGTGGTTGCAATTAGTGATGATCTTACATCTAAGAGAAATAATTTCTGCCTAGTCTCCTGAACATTCCTGAGGAGATTTTTTTGTCTTCATACCAACTTTTAAATCCCCTAGTTTTTTCCATGAATTTTTGTTTTCAAAATCTACATTCTTTAGGACTTCTCCAAATTTCCCTACAATAACACATCTTGGATAAACTGAGCCATAACATTCCTCATTCAAGTATTTAAATCAGAATATAACTGGTGTATTTTTGGTTCTTCACTCTGATAACATAATGAAAACTTTTCAAAATTTTGGTGTGAAAATGAAATTAATGCTAAATAGCAAGGAGTTAGCTCATTTTTCAGGAAAAAGTGAATTCTTTTATACCTTGCCAAATTGCTTAGTTGTTTTTCAAATATTTTTTGAGATGGCAAGAAGTTTAAAAATATTCTGTAATATTTAGCCATTGATCCAAGAGCCTCTGGGCTACAGAACCAACAGTTAACCATCTGTTGCTGACATGCCGCAAAAGAAATTTGGCTGTGATCAATGTTATATCCTCGACAGATTTATAATCCTCTCGTCTTGCAGCACTACTGTTTAAAAAGTAATGCATATCAGTAGCAAATTCGTCAAAATCTATATTTAAGCTTGTCAAATTTTTTTTAAATGCATTACTAACAACATGCAGGTTGCAAAAACCTAGTTCCAGAGATTTCTGGCCTGTTTCTTGTTTTACAACTTCATTGAATTTGCGTAAAAAGCACTTATTTGTATTTGGGCTGTCCATGGATACACAAATAATTCTGTTCAATGAATTATTGAAGGATGATAACACATCAAGAATTTCTTTTAGCAAAATATCTGCTGTTGCATGACCCAGAAAAACGCTTGTTAGGTATCGGCAAGAAACAGAATTTATTTCTGAAAACCAGTACCTGAGATACACATTTAACTGCCGTTTCACTTGTGTATTTGTAGTTTCATCAAATGCTATAGTAACCTTTCCTGGATGCAATGTCTTTTTTCAAATCCTCTTCAAAATATTTTGACAGTCCATGTGATATCACATAAGCAACTTTTTTTCTTTAAGTTGCATTTTGGCTGCAATAGCAGAATCAGGAAACATTTCTTTGAAAAGTTCAACTGTTTCAGTGCATGAAACAAAAGACATATTGTCCTTAGCAACTTTCATGGCCAAAATGCTTCGGCTATAGCCAGCTGTAAATCATGACTCAGTACTTCACTAATATTTGTTTTGGGCTGAAGATCCCGTCCTCCAAAGGCTTTCAGGATGGACTTATTTTGAAATTTACTTTGGAATTTCTGCAAATGTTTTTTTCCTTTATGATGCGCTTTTACTTGTGAAAAGCCACTATTAGAAATATTGAAAATTTCTGAACACAATATACACTTAGCAGAAAATATTGTTTCAGTTGCAGAACACACCATTCTTTCAACTTCACTCCATCCAATTCTTTGGCGAGCCACGCATCTTGAAATTTCGTTTTGGATTTAGGCATCTTAAACATTTGTATTACTAACCAGAAAACTGAAAATGAAAGGGTAGTACAAAAACACGTTCCAATATTGCAAAACCAGAAACTTTCCGAAGTTTGGCTGTGAGGATGTCAGAAGATAGAAAAAAAAAAAAAAAAGGCAAGTTACCACTAGAGAACTGAACCTGCACACAGCACAGAGAACCATAAAAGACGCAAACCAGAAACTACCATACACATATCACGCAAGTTCAGTCAAAGCGAGTCGGAGCCAAGATATATTGTGCATCGAAGGCCAATGATCACGTGCCCTACTGCCTGCCACGATAACACTCAGCTACCATCCTATCGTCATTACCGGAGGTTACGGAAGGAGACCACATGTTTCCTCTTTGCTTCCACCCACCTGCGGTTTGCAATAACAAAACATCAGCAGAAAGAGGAGGGTCCATGAGGCATGTCCAAAAATAAAGTATGATCTTCTGAGTGCCACGGAGTTTGTCTGCAAAATGCAAACCAGTGGTGAAAATGACCCCTCCCCCCAAGTTTTTTTCTTTAGATCTCCGTTACTCTTGAAAACTGTCCAAAGGCAAAAAGTGGAGCCCCCCCCCCCAGGCATGTGCATTGCGATGGCGTCATTTTCCCTCCCTTCATCAGCGCAGCATAGAGGCTGCGTTTCTACAATAACAGGATTTTTTACCTTACCGTAATGGTAAATTTATTGGCGTTAATATCGGTTGTATTTTTAATAAATAAGCTTACAGAAATTTTAGAAAGAATAGTAAATTTTAGGTAGAATTTTAGGTAGAATTTTAGGAATATTAGGAGGGTCACAAAATATTAGGAATTTTAAGAGGAATGCGATCCCTGCAATCCTGAAATCTTGTATTAATGTGTTCTTCGACATTATCGAAAATTTCAAAATATAATCTTCTGTATTTAGCGGTAATCGTAATGTCTTCAGAAAGGTTTCGTTTTTGTTTTCTTGGGAGTCCAACATCAGCAATGGTTCCTTCGTACACTTCCTGAAAACGACTTCTCAGAGATTTCACAGAATTTTGTGTTTCCGTTATCTTACTTCTGCAGTAAACAATGCCTAATGAAGCATTCTGAAGCACGCTGAACAAAACATCAGTAAGAGAAAAAATACTATTAAAGGTCGCAAGAAGAAAGCAAAATTCAAAGTTTTCTAAATTGGATAAATGTCCCTGAACACCAGCAAGAATATCCCTTTTTACTTGTGATTGATGTTCCAACATGGCAGCAAAAGTCTGGCGAAGCTTTTCTTTTCTTTCGTGGACAGTATTGATGAGTCGTGATGAGCAATTCCATCTTGTTGGGCAAACATTAGGTAGTCGGCGTCCCAAAAAGGCATCAAGAAATTTTGAGCGCTTTGGTGATCTCGAGAAAAATGCTGCAAGCCCACTAAGAGTAGCATAAAAGATACAACATTCAGGAATACTTGAAGCGCTTTGGGAAAGTACTAAATTCAAATGGTGTGCATAGCAGTGAGCAAAGGGGGCTTGTGGAAAGGATGCCTTAATATTCGACTGTACACCATGCAAGGAAGAAGCCATTACTGCAGTTCCGTCGTAGCTCTGCGCGACAAGTTTTCCCCCACAGTCTGAAAAATCCTTAATATGGGATAAAATAAGACCAGAAAGTACTGCCGCTGTTTTGCCCTCACTAACTTCTTGGAAGCACGCAAATCTTTCTACCACCCTCCCTTCATTTGCATACCGATACACAAGAAAAAATTGAGACCCATTCAAGACGTCGGTAATTTCATCTGCTAATATGGCAACAAAATTGGACTGCTTTAACTGGAGTTTAATTTCATTACACAGTGCATTGGCGACAGAATCAATTAAATAATTTTGAATATGATTTGATACTCCTTTGAATACTGTCGAAGACTCCAAATGGGGTTTTAGTACAGGATCATACTGAACAGTGTAGTTCAAAAGTTCCAAATAATTTCTGCGGCTGTTGGAAGTTTTTGACTCGTCATCCCTTCGAAATGAAATTTCTAGCTTTGGAAGGAAGCAAACGGCATTTATAAGCCGTTTCAAAATATCTCTATTGCGTTTTACTTTTTCATTGTGTTGGCTTATGTTTTGTCTTATCTGGTCATTGACCTCAGTTTCAATATGAACAGTTCCAAAAGTTGCAAGTGCAATGGACACATGAATATGCTTAACAGCAACATTATGATCCCGTATTGCTTTAGTTAAATTGCTTAGCTTGCTGTATCCTGTTGTCTAAGTGGAGCTTCTGTCACAGCTAAACTGCAAACAGTTCCAACAAAGCAGTTTGTTGGTCTTAACACCAATGGCAAGCCATTCGCATCTTTCATAATTGGCGTTTTGAAAATGTCGAGTAATATTCTTTTGCTGCTGCGTTAAACTTGGCAATGCAGGCATCAGTCTTCCTTTCGAAATCACATTTTTCTTTTCTTCAAAAGTTCAGCAAGAAAACGAAGTTTGTAACAAATCGGCTATAATGTCTTCGTTTATAGAATCAGACATGGCTGTTTAGAATCTTTTTTAATACACATGCATGATATATTCAGTAATTAATTCACAGCACACAATGTAAAAATAACTTCGAATGCATCCACAGTTCAGCTACCAAGCAGTCCACTGACTGCTTGGTTAAGAGCAGCTACACACTAAGACGGTCGTTTCTAGGGAGCATTTCCCATTGGTTAGCAGACTAGTGCTGTCAGGATGTCATAGCAACACCCCTTCAGCGGCGGTGACGCTTGGGTGACGGAAGCAGGTGTTGCATACGCTCAGCAGCTGCGACCAATCAGAGTGCAGCATCATTTGTTTCTCCTGTCTCATCGTTGTTATTGCCGGTGTGCGTGGATTATACACTTATGAAAACTTCAGAGGTATAAGAATGGATTTATAGCTTTGTGGTGATTATTATCTGTGTCGAAAACAGAAATTTAAAGAATTAAAGATTTTTTATGTATCCTTCATTTCCTTTCCCATTGCCCAAGCACTGCTTGGGTTGCTTTGGTGGAATGCACGTCACTGACTATACATATCTGGAAATGTGTAACAAAACATGCAGAACTCCAATCTATGAGATACCAAACTTATAAAGATTAAAACACATTAAGTCCATACCACATTAAAAAATTAAAAAAAAAATTCTGTTTAAATTTGACAAGTTAGGTTTTTATAACTACATTTTTCTTTGTGTATGCACTGTGTTTTGTTTCATTCAAAGTGCATACACACAACAAAGAAGTTTCCTGTTTTTAATATACAATTATACCTTAGCACTACTTGTCATACATTACATTTAGAGAAAGTAAGCATAAGCAACTAAATGCATAATACTTTTACCATTAAAAACATAAAGGAAGCAATTTAAAAATACAATTTTTTTTTACAAACCTATACTTCTTCCAATCACAGAGCCATATTCATCTCGTGATGACCTAAAAAATATTTTTGTAAACATAACATCTTCCATTTTTTCCAAGAAAAATACATTATGTTTAATACTTTCATTTGATCTAAATAAACAATAAATTAACCTAACAAAAAATGTTTGTGCACATATCTGTCATGACAAGCATACAGAAGGATGCAGTAATTTCCGATATAATACCAAGCCAGATTAGAATCAATATTACAGATAGGTATGCTTAAAAGGCATAATACGCTTATCAGCATATAGTCAAAAATGCATTAAGCACTTTTTCTCTGTTCAACCATCAGATTTTGGAGGAAAAAATCTCCACATTGCCAAATTCTTCAAAGAAGCTTTTAAAAAGTCAATGCTTTAATACTCATTATTATCATTATTATAAGAAAATATTTCAATATTTTTCCACAAAAATTTGAATGATGCACAACCAAGTGATAATTTATGAAATTCATATTGTGTTCACCATTCATAGTACAACAAATCTTATGGAGTGTCATGTATTATAAATGTATGGTTTTAATAATAGGATCTTAATATTATGTATAAATTTCTTGAACTGATGACCACTAAAGTTTTCATGGCACTTGTCTAGTGGTCTTTCAGTATGTGATTTAGGAACTGTGGTTTTTGTGACAAGTGTTTAACAAGAATAGCATGAGGTTATTGAATCTTCAGGATGGAGTTATTTGTCAGGGTGGCATCTGAGTGATGTCACAGTTTGTGATCCAAAAGCTGAAACTATGAGCATACAAGTCTTTCTCATCAGGCAAGTAGCATAACCAACTCTGACTAAACAACTAATAATGAATAGAAAAAATCACTATGACACTAGATTTATGCAGAAAAAGTAAGGCCAAAAGTTGAGTTTTTGCATATTCTGATACAAAAATTATTATTACATGTCCAAAATCTATTGATATGTTTGAGCACCGAAATCCTGGAACTTTTTCAGTGACCATGCATTATGAGTGAAGATGAGGATGGCCTGCCAAGAGTTTCCCTAGGGAATATAACACCCTTACACTAGGACTGCTTCAGAAAGGCCATCTCCCAAAAAGAAAATAAGGATGAAAATCATGAAACAATAAATGTCTCCCAAAAAAGTTTTATTAAATTTTTATTATTGGTGGAACAATCACAGGTGTTTTCCACTAAATGTGCATAATAAGAACACTTTTCTCTTCCCTGGTGACCTTAACTTGATGCTGAAAACTATGCTGGGGCACACCTTCTTTGTGGGCACTGCTCATGACCATCCACAAAGAAGACATTTCTCTGTGGATGGTATCAATCAACTGGTGCACCAAAAGATGTTTGAAGCTAATTAGTGCCCTAAAAGCTGCAAGGTGAAGGAAGAAAATCTGAGATGATAGAAACAGGTAAGAGGAAACTAAGAAATTTTCAGTACCAAACCTACCTTCTTCAGAACCAGACTGACCCTAATGGCATAAAATAAGTCTGCCCTGCCACTTGAGCTGTCTCACAGATGACTGATTTGGCATTGCAACTTGTCCTAAGATGGGTTAAGTTACCCATGGCAAAAGTTTTCTTAAACACAATCATTACACTTTTCTTCTGTGGCATCTGTTTTTTTTTTTTGTTTTTTTTTTTGTTGTTGTTGTGTTTCAGAAATAAATTTATTTACAGTGGAAGCTTCCAGTAAGCTCAAGGGCTGGAATAACAGCTATAGTTGCATTTTTTTTTCTTTTTCAATGAATATAACACCAGCAGCCCATCTTTCCAAAATTTGAGATGGTGCATATTTTGCAGACCGGTGAAATTGGGCTCCTTACTTTGATTACCATGTTGTTGTTTTTTGTTTGTTTTTTCATTCTGTGGACACAGGGAAGGCATCATCCATCATCAATAGCACAGGGATGGATCACTCACTCACTCACTCACTCACTCACTCACTCACTCTCTCACTCTCTCTCTCACTCTCTCACTCTCTCTCTCTCTCTCTAAATATTATACTGCTTATATAAACTACTGGGTAGTTAATTGTTAACACATATTCATGTGGTTCAGAAAAATTAATGAACAACTTCTTCAAGCTGTTTCTGCTTCCTAGATGTAATTTTGTAGTTCCAATAGTGGCTGGATTTTGAAAAGATTCTACAAGTATCATACACTGATAAACTTTACATTGATGTAAAACATAAATTATGTAAAAAAAAAAAAAAAAAAAAAGGATGAAAAAGTATTAACTAGTCTAGACATAATTAAAATAAAATTCCTGCTTAAGTTACATAAAAAGGAAATGCACTATGGAAGCTTTTGAACTATATCTCTATAGTTCTCTTCAGCCATTGCTTTGAATCTTCCAAAACTTTAGTTGAAAAAAGCTAGAGATATAATTCGAAAGCTACTATAGTGCATTCACTTTTTTAGTTTTGAATGCTCCAAAACTTTGGTTGAAAATCACTACATATTTAGTTTGAAAAAGCTCACATAGAGACATAGTTTAAAAAAGCTCAGGTACTGCATCATTTTTTAGTTTTGAATATTTGGAAACTTTTGTTGAAAAAGACTAGCAGTACAGTTTGAAAATGCTCCAATACTGCATTCTTTTCTTTTACAAAACTTGTGTGAATTTTATTTTATTTCTGTATTCCTCATATATTTTTTTCAATTTCTCTAAGCATAACCAGCCTTTTGAAATTCCAGCTTCATAACACTGCAAATGTTCAAAATATACCCACATATTATCTCTTGACATAAGAAGCATTTTCGCTTAAGATTTTCAAACATAAGTTAATCTTCGTTCATGGAACATAACGTTTCACTTTAATACAAGGTAACTTAAGAGAAAAAGAAAAGTAAGCGCACATAATCAGAAAAATGGATGTAAAAGCAAAATTGGTACAGCCTTCCATGCATCTCAAGAGTAATTTTACAGATGTAACTGATTAAAATGAATCTAAATCATATTTACATACAAAGGCATAACTAACATGGGGCAGTTGGGATGCTTGCCTTGGGTGCAGTTCAAGAGAGTTTGCAAAAACTCCTGCTTACAGTATAATTAAAACCAGAGTTGAAATTATTGCACCAGTTTCTGGTTGAGTTTTTTCACATCATACTTTTGTGATTTGTCCATTTACAGAATTTGCTTATATGTTCTGTCAGTTTTGGTAACCATAGCAACATAAAATTCGCATTCCCTCCTCAAAATGTTCAGGGGATATTACTTGCTCACATTCAAAAATGAAGGCATGGTTGTACATATATTCCAAGATAAGAATGGCATTCAGAGTGATGAAGATTTTCTAGGAAATATTTGGTCATTACTACATATGACTGCAAGCCATGATTTCAAGCTGCATTCAGTCCATTTGATGTGGTACTGATGGTCCGAAGCAGCTGGAAAAAGCCACACAAACAGTCACAGTTTGATTATGCGTCCCCAACAGATAGAGATAATATGAAAGAGTGATGTTAATTTTGTTTTGTCGAGCAATGTATGTATGTATGTATATATATATATACAAATGTGAAACTAAAGAGCAAATTTTGAACAAAGAAAAAACAAAAAACAAAAAATCGGGGAATGAGAAGAATAACAACAATCACCACTTTCCAACCACCCAAAGCAGGCGAGCTTCAAACGATGGAAATTTAATGAACAGAAGAATGCAGGGAAGCACATTAATGACTGACTCTCTGTTGTCTTCGTCAAGGGCAAGCAATAAGAAAATCACTCATTAATCTACTAAGACCAGAGAATTGTGGGTTTCTGCTATTTTAGTTAGCTATAAGGATCGATTAAATTCAGGGGTAAAATTGTCAAAATAAAACGGATTTCTAAAAATCCCAAATGCAGCAAACTAAAACACGTTGCTCGACCGCACAACAGCCAAGATAATCACCCATAAAATAAAAAGAAAGAGAGCCGAGCTCCCCAAAAAACACAAAACCAGGTAAGAAATTAGTATTAAAAAATCAAGAAAAATCCAACCAATGAAAGGTACTGAAAGGATATCTTTAAGCTTGTCACAGAAAAAGTGAAACCTTAATCCTGTCAGACAAAAGAATAAACAGGAATCATCACAAAAAATAAAATAAAATACAAAAATAAATTAAAATCAAAAAAGAAACATTACAATTTTGAAAAAAAGGAACCAAGAAACAAATTTAGGAAAAAAGGAAGCAAAAGTTGCCCAAGGAGCAAGTTACAGTTGCAAATCCCGAGAATGAACCCAAATAACCAAGTTGCATGTCTCAGAATGGCAAGATAAATGCCCAATACCCACAGCAAAAAAATCTTAAATAAAAAAATAAATTCTTTAGAAAAATAAAAGGTTAAAATTAAGTTTAGTGCAAATTTATACAAAACGAAAATTCACTTATCCCTACAAAAATAAAAAAATAAAAAACTAATAAAAAACGACTTACATACAGTTAAAAGATGAGATTATAAGTGAGGTGTTGCTTTGCTGTTACAAGTTCACATATTTACAAAATATTGTACTGATCTTTTAGCCCACAGGAAGGCTCAGAATCACTAAAATGAACTTTTGCAAAACAAACAAAGGGACACAAAATGTTACCAAAAGTTTCGCAGGAAACTTGATGCGTGGCCAAAGCGAATAACCAACTTTCAAAGAGTGAAAACAGCCCCAAATAAATTAATTCCAGGATAAAATAAAAGTTAAATTAGAAGAATGAGCAAACAAAACATAAAAACGACTTACCATGCCTGAGAACTGCAAGGTACAAACCACTACACCTTTGGGGTGCAAGAAACTAATTGCAGAGGCATGTCCATTGCAGCGCCATCTAGCGTCCAACTTTAGAACCTTCCTGGGAGGTAACTAGTGAAGTTCCTTGAGCAAACTTCAAAAAGCAGATTTAATGCTCTGAAAAAACCGCTACGAGTTTTCAGTGCAGCCCAAAATACTAAATGCTCTTCCTGGGAGCGGGAAATTTTGTTTCTGCTCCCAAGAGTTCAAAGAGTATTGTATAACCTAATTAGCAGCATTCCTCCTAAACCTTTGAAATTTAAGTATTACTATTTTTTGGCTTTTATTTTTATAAATATTTTTAAGAAATTTTTTCTTAGGGGTTTTTAGGCTTTTTTTTTTTTTTTTTTTGTAAATTTTTAATAATGACATTTTTTTTGACTATAAAAGGAGAGGGAAATAATACTGTATTATAGGTTCCTCAATTGATTGTTGACAACATCATTGCCTAAACCTCTAAAAATTAGCTTTAATTTAGACAATTCATTCGGTCAACAAGATTTAAATTAAATTAAGCCTTCCATCCTAATTCTATCTTTGAGAACTATTTTTCTTAATGCGATTTTTAAGAAGATTCTAGGTACTTGGTTTTCGAGAAACTGTTTGATTAAGATGATAACATGTTTTTCTAGTTCAGAGTTTAAGCTACATATTCTAGAAAGCCTTAGTACTTGTGATATAAATACATTTTCAATTACTTTATTGGAAATATTGCTCCACCACATACCATATTTGACAATTTTAAATTTAAACTGATTTCTTTTATCATAAAGGCTTATAATTGGGTTACCTGCATTGAGATTTATAGCTAAATCCAAAAAATCAAGGATTTGGTTATTATCATTGGTTTTATTAAGTTTAAGGCTTATAGGATAAATAGCTGCAAAGTCTTTTTCGATATTTCCTGAATTATTAAAGCAAAGTAGGTCATCAATGTTCCTGTAGGTATGAAAGTAACTTTCCTGATTGGATGAATTTAACTTCGTGAATTGAAATTCTTTGAAGAACAAGAACAAGTTGCATATGCTCATGGAATGTGAACACCCCATAGCTATTCCATTAACCTGTTTGAAAAACTTGTTATTGCAGAGGATAAAGTTATTTTTAATACAGCAATTTAGAAGTGTATGCCAAGAACTTTCCAAAATGATGTTGGAGATTTGAAATTCATTGAAGAGTAACTTGAGGGTACTGATAATGTCTTCTAGCGGAAGGCAGGTATACAGGATTTCAAAGTCATAGCAATTAGCCTCTGCTGGCGTGTTATCAAGAATTTCCGAAATGACCTCAGCATTGCTTTTAATAACCCAGAAGTTCTTATATGTTAGGTTTACTTTGGATTTAATAATGTTTAAAACCTTCTTCAAAACTGATTCAAAATACTGATCTATTACTTTTTTAGGACTTTTGGTACCACTAGCTATGAATCTGAATTTCACCGGTTCCTTATGAAATGTTGCAGTTGCAAAAAGATAGGGAAATTCAGGCTCATAACTATATGCCGTTCTAAGCCCCAACTGTCTGTGAAATGCTTTGAATTTATTGGTGAGTTCCTTACTAGAAGCTGAAGTAGGCATATAGGTGACTTTATTATGTAGTTCTTTTGAAATTAATTCAAAATAGAATTTTTTGCAAATAATTGCAAAATTATTATTTGCTTTGTCTGTCGTGATAAAGATGAATTTTTCCTGTAATTTAGAAAGTTATTTTTTAAATCAGGAGATAATGCAAGACTGTTATTGTAAAAAATATTTTTAATTGCTAGATTATGTTTAAATTCTTGAAAAAATTTGCATTTCCATTCAGAAAAAAGCCTCCAATTAAATAATATATTTACTGTTGTAAGCTAAGTTAGTTTTAATAATATATTTACTTAAATCTTGATAAAAACCATACTTGATTCTATCTTTCGAGAAGTAGAATGTAGGCCTGAACTTGGCCGCAAACCCTAAGATCCTTCTTAAGTCAGGATTTTCAATGAAATCTAAATTACCAGTAATTATGTGCTTATGAAATTTATCATAAAAAAACGTATCTTGAAATTCACAACACTTACAGTTGAAATTTGCCAATGTGTTAAGGTTGGGAAGAGACTTGTAATTCTTAACGTAAGATCCTAACATATTGACATATTTGAATTTTAGATTTCATTGAAAATCCTGATTTAAGAAGGATCTTAGGGTTTGGGGCCAAGTTCAGGCCTACACTCTACCTCTCGAAAGATAGAATCAAGTATGATTTTTATCAAGATTTAAGTAAATATATTATTGAAACTAGCTTAGCCTACAACAATGAACATGCCAATCGAAGCCTTTAAAAAATGGAAATGCAAAATTTTTCAAGAATTTAAACAGAACCTAGCAATTCAAAATATTTTTTACAATAACAGTCTTGCATTATCTCCTGATTTAAAAAAATAACTTTCTAAATTACAGGAAAATTTCATCTTTACCACGACAGACAAAGCAAATAATTTTGCAATTATTTGCAAAAAATTCTATTTTGAATTAATTTCGAAAGAACTACTTAATAAAGTCACCTATATGCCTACTTCAGCTTCCAGTAAGGAACTCACCAATAAATTTAAAGCATTTCACAGACAGTTGGGCCTTAGAACGGTATATAGTTATGAGCCTGAATTTCCTTATCTTTTTGTTACTGCAAAATTTCATAAAGAACCGGAGAAATTCAGTTTCATAGCTAGTGGTACCAAAAGTCCTAAAAAAGTAATAGATCAGTATTTTGAATCAGTTTTGAAGAAGGTTTTAAACTTTATTAAATCCAAAGTAAACCTAACATATAAGAACTTCTGAATCATTAAAAGCAATGCTGAGGTCATTTCGGAAATTCTTGATAACACGCCAGCAGAGGCTAATTGCTATGACTTTGAAAACCTGCATACCAGCCTTCTGCTAGAAGACATTATCAGTATCCTCAAGTTACTCTTCAATGAATTTCAAATCTCCAACATCATTTTGGAAAGTTCTTGGCATACGCTTCTAAATTGCTGTATTAAAAATAACTTTATCCTCTACAATAACAAGTTTTTCAAACAGGTTAATGGAATACCTATGGGGTGTTCACATTCCATGAGCGTATGCAACTTGTTCTTGTTCTTCAAAGAATTTCAATTCATGAAGTTAAATTCATCCAATCAGGAAAGTTACTCTCATACCTACAGGTACATTGATGACCTACTTTGCTTTAATAATTCAGGAAATATTGAAAAAGACTTTGCAGCTATTTATCCTATAAGCCTTAAACTTAATAAAACCAATGATAATAACCAAATCCTTGATTTCTTGGATTTAGCTATAAATCTCAATGCAGGTAACCCAATCATAAGCCTTTATGATAAGAGAAATCAGTTTAAATTTAAAATTGTCAAATATGGTATGTGGTGGAGCAATATTTCCAATAAAGTAATTGAAAATGTATTTATATCACAAGTACTAAGGCTTTCTAGAATATGTAGCTTAAACTCTGAACTAGAAAAACATGTTATCATTTTAATCAAACAGTTTCTCGAAAACCAAGTACCCAGAAACTTCTTAAAAATCGCATTAAGAAAAATAGTTCTCAAACATAGAATTAGGATGGAAGGCTTAATTTAATTTAAATCTTGTTGACTGAATGAATTGTCTAAATTAAAGCTAATTTTTAGAGGTTTAAGCAATGATGTTGTCAACAATCAATTGAGGAACCTATAATACACTATTTTTTCCCTTTCCTTTGATCGTCAAAAAAAAAAAAAAAGAGTTTATAATTAAAAATTTACACAAAAAAAAGCATAAAACCCCTAAGAAAAAATTTCTTACAAATATTTATAAAAATAAAAGCCAAAAAAAATAGTAATACTTAAATTTCAAAGGTTTGGGAGGAATGCTGCTAATTAGGTTATATAATACTCTTTGAACTCTTGGGAGCAGAGACAAAATTTCCCTGCTCCCCGGAATAGCATTTTAGTATTTTGGGATGCACTGAAAACTCGTAGAGGTTTCTTCAGAGCATTAAATCTGCTTTTTGAAGTTTGTTCAAGGAACTTCACTAGTTACCTCCCAGGAAGGTTCTAAAGTTGGGCACTAGATGGTGCTGCAATGGACATGCCCCTGCAATTAATTTCTTGCACCCCAAAGGTGTAGTGGTTTGTACCTTGCAGTTCTCAGGCATGGTAAGTCGTTTTTATGTTTTATTTGCTCATTCTTCTAACTTAACTTTTCTTTTTTCCTGGAATTAAATTATTTGGGGCTGTTTTCACTTTTTGAAAGTTGGTTATTAGCTTTGGCCACGCTTCAAGTTTCCCACAAAACTTTTGGTAACATTTTGTGTCCCTTTGTAGGTTTTGCAAAAGTTCATTTTAGTGGTTCTGAGCTTTCCTGTGGGCTAAAAGATCAGTACAATATTTTGTAAATATGTGAACTTGTAACAGCAAAGCAAAACCTCACTTGTAATCTCATCTTTTAACTGTATGTAAGTCGTTTTTTATTATTTTTTTATTTTTGTAATAAGTGAATTTTCGTTTTTTATAAATTTGCACTAAACTTAATTTTAATGTTTTCTTGTGTGTTGTGGGCATATAATTTGCTTCTCTGTGACTTGCAACCCAGCCCTTTGGTATTAAACTTTTATTTTTCTAAAGAATTTGTTTTTTATTTAAGATTTTTTTGCTGTTGATATTGGGCATTTATCTGGCCATTCTGAGACATGCAACTTGGTTATTTGGTTTCACTCTTGGGATTTGCAACTGTAAATTGCTCCTTGGGCAACTTTTGCTTCCTGTTTTCCTAAATTTGTTGCTTGGTTCTTTTCTTTTTCAAAAATGTAGTGTTGCTTTTTTTGTTTTTAATTTATTTTTGTATTTTATTTTATTTTTTCTGGTGTTTCCTGTTTATCCTTTTGTCTGACAGGATTAAGGTTTCACATTTTCTGTGACAAGCTTAAAGATATCCTTTAAGTACCTTTCATTGGTTGGATTTTTCTTGATTTTTTTAATACTAATTTCTTACCTGGTATTGTGTTTTTTCGGGAGCTCGGCTCTCTTTCTTTTTATTTCATGTGTGATTATCTTGGCTGTTGTGCGGTTGGGCAATGTGTTTTAGTTTGCTGCGTTTGGGATTTTTTAGAAATCCCTTTTATTTTGACAATTTCACCCCTAAATTTAATCGGTCCTTATAGCAAACTAAAAGAGCAGAAACCCACAATTCTCTGGTCTCAGTAGATTAATGAGTGATTTTCTTATTGCTTGCCCTTGACGAAGCCAACAGAGAGTCAGTCATTAATATGCTTCCCTGCATTCTTCTGTTCATTAAATTTCCATCGTTTGAAGCTCGCATGCATCGGGTGGTTGGAAAGTGGTAATTGTTGTTCTTCTTCTCGTTCCCCGATTTTTTGTTTTTTTGTTTTTTCTTTGTTCAAAATTTGCTCTTTAGTTTCACATTTTATATTATTTGATCTTTCTTCAATGCAGCCTCTGGCATTTTGGAATTTCAAATTTGTTCTTGGTTTTTTGTTTTTTCAATTCATATGATTTTGCTATATATATATATATATCATCGGGATGTAAGGTCAGGTGATGCGTAACACCACAGCCTCTCCTTGACAAATGTCAACCCCGCCTTCTCGTGGTACATCCTGTTCCCACTAAAGGGGCTCTGACGACCGCCAATAGCGGTATAACTATACCATCGGGATTAGAGGAAATGCTATCCCACACTCACCAACCCCGCTTGGCCAGCGTGGTGAGTTATGGCCAAACCCCTCCAAAATGACTCCACAACTTAAATCTTGGCCCTCAGTCTCCGGCAGCTGGAATGTACCTGGCCAAGGCAGCGGCCAGTGCGACATGAAGGCAGAGGGTGCTAAGAATCCCCGGAGGACCGGACTAGGCTGCCATCTGATGCTGACCTTGGCTACGTATAAAGGACGCTCCCTATCTTCTGATTCAAGGCTTCTTGAATTGGAAGAGGAACTACAAAGGATCAAGTGGGACAAAGAAAGGTGACTTGATCACGCTAGTTACGTTAACTAAAACTTTTACAAAAAGTTCGTAAGTTGGAAGCTTTCGACCTTATCTTAGGTCTTCATCACGCCAATGGAGGACTAAGATTGTTGCCAGATTCTACATTTGAATTTTTCCTATTTTTGTTGCCAAAACTTAGAATTGATCTCCAGATCAACGGAATGTAGAGAGGAGATTCGGAGTTGCAAGTCATTGAGTTGAAAATAATTTCTATGCTTTCACGGTAACGGAGGGCAAAACGATTGTCAAACGAAGCAATTCGTTTTGCTTCGTTCCAGTGGGGAACTGCAGATGTGTCTTCCATTGTCAAAATAGACAAGGCAGTGTTGGGATTGCCTTTCGAAACATCTTTTCTATGTTCTAAAATTCTATGGCTAATGCTCCTGTATGTGCTTCCAATGTATAAGTTATCCCCAGTAGAAAAAGAGATAGGAATGCAGTAAACTCCTGGGACGTCATCAAGTGGGACATCATCGGGCTAAGTGAGGTAAGGAGAAAAGGAGAAGATCTCATTGAACTGAAAAGTGGACATCTCTTCTACTATCGTGGGACAGATACTGGCAGAACTAGTGGTGTTGGATTTATAATAAACAAGAAACTGAAGGATAAAGTTGTAGAAGTTGAAAGTTCCTCTGACAGAGCTGCACGACTCGTTATCCAACTCTCGAAAAGATACCAGGCTCAGATTATTCAAACTTGTGCACCCACCACAAGTCATGCTGAAGAAGAAATTGAAGAATTTTATGAGGAAATTCGTGATCTAAATAATAAAGGTAAGCAACACTTGAAGATAATTATGGGAGATTTCAATGCATAAATAGGGCAACGGCAACAGAATGAAACTTCAGTAGGTAAATTCGGTCACGGCAACAGAAACCAGCATGGAAATACTCTCGTAGAGTTTGCAGAGGCAGAAGGGTTTTTCATCTTGAACTCCTTTTTCAAGAAAAAGCCACACAGGAAATGGATATGGAGACATCCAAATGGGACGACAAGTGAAATTGATTTTATTATGTGTAACAAAAAATTCGTCATAGAAGACTGCAGTGTGCTAAACAAGTTCAACACAGGCAGTGACCATAGATTGGTGAGATGTAAGATGCACCTCAACACTAAACTCGAACGTAGCAAGCTCATAAGACAAACAAAATGTATTGACATAACCAACCTTAAAAAACACCATAATACCTTCAAATTGGAACTGAAGAACAGATTTTCTGCTTTAGAAGGCCTAACATCGGAAGAAGTGGGTATTTCTGAAATTAACAGAAAAGTAACCAAAGCTCTTATGGAAACAGCAACAAAATTAACTGGGTCTAAGAACAAATTGCGTGTGAACAAATTATCAAGAAAAACCAAAATGTTGATGCAAAAAGAAGAGTGATGAGGACAACTAAAGAAGATGTGACTTCCAAAGTGGAATATATAGAGCTATGCAAGACAGTACGAAAAAGTATCACTGAAGACGTAAGGAAATTCAACTGTGAACTAGTAAGGAAAGCAATTGAAAACAACCAAAGCCTAAAAATAGCAAAGGGAAATCTCAGTAAGGGGAAAAAACAGATTATGGCACTGAGAAAAGAAGATGGTTCTGTAACAAGAAATAGAGGCGGAATTTTGACAAGAGTGAAAGATTTCTACTCCAAATTATATGAAAGGGATGATACATGTACTTCAGACATCATGAAAGGTACCAGTACCAGAGTTCTTCCAGTCCTTCCAGCAGAAGTTGCACATGCAATCAAGAACATGAAGCGGGGAAAAGCTCCAGGAGAAGATGGAATTACTGTAGACATCATACAAGAAGCAAGTGGAGAAATCGAAACAGTACTCGCCCAAATTTTCACTCGATGCCTTAATGAAGGGAAAATTCCTGAGGATTGGAACAACGCTACAATGATCTTGCTACATAAAAAGGTGACATTGAGGATCTCAGGAACTACAGACCTATCAGCCTCCTATCAGTGGTTTATGAAATCTTCACTAAAGTTCTTTCACACCGCTTGAAGGTGACACTGGACATGGCTCAACCGAGAGAACAAGCTGGATTCAGGAGTGGCTACAGCACAATAGATCATATCCACGTACTGAGAGAACTAATTGAAAGAGCGAGGGAATATGAACTTCCATTGTGCATGGCTTTTATCGATTATGAAAAAGCCTTGATTCGGTGAAACCATCAGTAGTTACAATGGCTCTGAAAACCTGCGGTATTGAAGATGCATACATTAATATTATTAATAACATCTATGAAAATGCAAGTGCAAAGATTAGGCTGTTTGAAAATACAACACACATAAAAATTGGAAAGGAGTGAGACAAGGTGACACCATATCTCCAAAGCTCTTTAATGCCACATTGGAGGGTGTTTTTCAGTCGCTGAGCTGGGAAAACAAGGGGATAAAGATTAATGGAGATTATCTAACCCACCTTCGTTTTGCTGATGACGTAGTCATTTTTGCAACTACCCCATCAGAGCTGCAGAGTATGATCCAGGAACTTGCTGACAAGAGTAAAGAAGTGGGATTAAAAATGAACTTTCAGAAGACAAAAGTGATGTTCAATGCTTTTACAAGAAATGAAGATTTATCGATTGATGGAGAAAAGCTGGAGATAACAGACACGTACGTTTATCTTGGACAGCAGATATCAAGTGAGGGTCACATTGGTGAAGAAATTAATCGGCGTACAAAACTTGCCTGGAGAGCTTTTGGAAGAAACAGCATAATTTTCAAGAGCAATATGCCATTATGTCTTAAAAGAAAAGTGTTTGATCAATGCATCCTTCCAGTGCTTACGTATGGTGCAGAGACGTGGACCTTAGCTAAAAGAGACATACAAAGGCTGCAGACAACTCAAAGCAGCATGGAGAGGTGCATGCTTGGTGTAACCAGGAGAGATAAGAAGAGGAACACGTGGATCCGAAAAATGACAAGAGTGGAAGACATCATGATCAGAGTTAAATCCCTGAAATGGCAATGGGCTGAACATACTGCCAGAAGAACAGACCATCGATGGACAGCCGAAATTTTAGATTGGATTCCAAGGGACAGGAAAAGACCCAGAAGAAGACCACATGGAAGATGGGTGGATGAAATTCGAAAGTATGCGGGAGTGACATGGAGGAGACTGGCACAAGACAGACCGTTGTGGAGGAAACTTGGAGAGACCTTCGTCCAGCAGTGGATTGATAATGGTTGACAATGATGATGATGATATCATTGTCAACCATTATCAATCCACTGCTGGACGAAGGTCACCCAAAGTTTCTTCCCCAATGGTCTGTCTTGTGCCAGTCTCCTCCATGTCACTCCCGCATACTTTCGAATTTCATCCACCCATCTTCCATGTGGTCTTCTTCTGGGTCTTTTCCTGTCCCTTGGAATCCAATCTAAAATTTCGGCTGTCCATCGATGGTCTGTTCTTCTGGCAGTATATCCAGCCCATTGCCATTTCAGGGATTTAACTCTGATCATGATGTCTTCCACTTTTGTCATTTTTCGGATCCACGCAGTTCCTCTTCTTATCTCTCCTGGTTACACCAAGCATGTACCTCTCCATGCTGCTTTAAGTTGTCTGCAGCCTTTGTATGTCTCTTTTAGTTAAGGTCCACGTCTCTGCACCATACGTAAGCACTGGAAGGATGCATTGATCAAACACTTTTCTTTTAAGACATAATGACATATTGCTCTTGAAAATTATGCTGTTTCTTCCAAAAGCTCTCCAGGCAAGTTTTGTACGCCGATTAATTTCTTCACCAATGTGATCCTCACTTGATATCTGCTGTCCAAGATAAACGTACGTGTCTGTTATCTCCAGCTTTTCTCCATCAATCGATAAATCTTCATTTCTTGTAAAAGCATTGAACATCACTTTTGTCTTCTGAAAGTTCATTTTTAATCTCGCTTCTTTGCTTTTGTCAGCAAGTTCCTGGATCATACTCTGCAGCTCTGATGGGGTAGTTGCAAATATGACTATGTCATCAGCAAAACGAAGGTGGGTTAGATAATCTCCATTAATCTTCATCCCTTTGTTTTCCCAGTTCAGTGATTGAAATATATTTTCCAATGTAGCATTAAAGAGCTTCGGAGATATGGTGTCACCTTGTCTCACTCCTTTTCCAATTTTTATGTGTGTTGTATTTTCAAACAGCCGAATCTTGCACTTGCATTTTCATAGATGTTATTAATAATATTAATGTATGCATCTTCAATACCGCAGGATTTCAGAGCCATTGTAACTGCTGATGGTTTCACCAAATCAAAGGCTTTTTCATAATCGATAAAAGCCATGCACAATGGAAGTTCATATTCCCTCGCTCTTTCAATAGTTCTCTCAGTACGTGGGTATGATCTAGTGTGCTGTAGCCACTCCTGAATCCAGCTTGTTCTCTCGGTTGAGCCATGTCCAGTGTCACCTTCAAGCGGTGTGAAAGAACTTTAGTGAAGATTTTATAAACCACTGATAGGAGACTGATAGGTCTGTAGTTCCTGAGATCCTCAATGTCACCTTTTTTATGTAGCAAGATCATTGTAGCGTTGTTCCAATCCTCAGGAATTTTCCTTCATTAAGGCATCGAGTGAAAATTTGGGCGAGTACTGTTTCGATTTCTCCACTTGCTTCTTGTATGATGTCTACAGTAATTCCATCTTCTCCTGGAGCTTTTCCCCACTTCATGTTCTCGATTGCATGTGCAACTTCTGCTGAGAGGACTGGAAGAACTCTGGTACTGGTACCTTTCATGATGTCTGGAGTACATGTATCATCCCTTTCATATAATTTGGAGTAGAAATCTTTCAATCTTGTCAAAATTCCGCCTCTATTTATTGTTACAGAACCATCTTCTTTTCTCAGTGCCATAATCTGTTTTCTTCACTTACTGAGATGTCCCTTTGCTATCTTTAGGCTTTGGTTGTTTTCAATTGCTTTCCGCACTAGTTCACAGTTGAATTTCCTTACGTCTTCAGTGATACTTTTTCGTACTGTCTTGCATAGTTCTATATATTCCACTTTGGAAGTCACATCTTCTTTAGTTGTCCTCATCTCTCTTCTTTTTGCATCAACATTTTGGTTTTTCCTGATAATTTGTTCACATGCAACTTGTTATATATCTTCTTAGCAAGGAATGATATGTTTTATCTTCTTAACAAGGAATGAGGCATTTTCACATGCTAATTATGGACTATCTTCTACACCACCCCTCCTTTATCACTAAAGACTAGCTCCAGAAACCACTCTCCTTTACTGCCTTACTTTTAGAAATGATCTCACTATTCTCTATATATTTTACATAATGTGCATTTATGAAAAAAATTATATGTCAGGCAGCTAGATGTTCATCTGGATGGTAGGGCTGAATATCAACAGATAGTTTGTAATGAAAAAAGTACATCAGCCTGATGTGCAGTGTTATTTTTAGATATCACCTTCACAACAGAAATTTTGTGGCAAAGGGCACCAAATATAAAACTTTGCACTACTAAATGTTTATTCCTCTTTGTTCAATTATGATAAATCCAGTTAGCAGATCTGGTCAAAATCATTAAAAAAATGGAAATTCCAGAAATAAAATGTCAGTAAAAATAATTTCTGAGTGTGTTTCTGGATTAAGACTGGTTCTTCTATGCTGTTTTTTAAAATAATCTTAAAACTGGAGAAGCTTACAAATTCTACAAGCATTATCCCATAAAAGAAACTAACAAACCTGATCTCAAGGGTCTGGTCTTGTAAGATAGCAACAACTTTACCATCCCTAAGAAAAAAACAGCAAAAGCATTGTATAAACACTCAGAAAAAAACACTTAATTTTGGTGAATAAATGCTTTTATTGTTTTATCAACATAATTTCATAGACACAACTTTCACAAAGAAATTATTGCTTATTATTTTAAAATATACCTATTTACAGCTTCAAACATTTCATAACAGTGAAAAATAAGTAGTGGATTATTTTCAACTTATGAAACACAACATACCAGAAGACAAGCAATACAAAGCTTTGATTTGTAAAAAAAAGCATACGCTTTTTTTACTAAGACACCATTTTTTCCCCTTTTATTACTAAAAATCTGTCAAATAAGGGGGCATTCATACAATAATAAGAAACTGATGATAGAAATATATTTTGCATGCAAATTACTTGTTATGTATGACCTTTAAATTTACTGTAAGATCTTTCAGAGGAACAACAGCCTTGGTCACACAGACAGATAACAACACGTATGGAGTTCAAGTGGTGGAGTAGAGTCCAAATAATAGGAATGCAGAAGAATGCATCTGAATTACAAGAGTTAGTGTTTGACAGTACCTAATTAACAAAAAAACGTTTTAATGGGAATTATAAACGATAAATTTTTAGGTACATTACCTCTCAAATTTTCTATCCGTACACTAGATTTTCATCAGGAGTTCCTGCATCTTACTTCAGAGACCAGACCTGTGGATGAAGTAAGATGCAAGATCCTGATGATAATCTAGTGTATAGATCAAAAATTCGAAAGGTAATGTACCTAAACATTGATCCTCCATAATTCCCATTAAAAAGTGTTTCATTACTGACAGTAATTAGAAGCCATGAAGTCATTAATTACTAGTATCTCATTTCTTTCTATGTAGTGCAAGATAATGTATCCAAATTATAAGATAATTTTCAATAGTACTTTAATACGCTCTCTGTATTGCAAAGCAATTTTATTGGTGAGAAGAGCAATCCATCTGATGTTTCCAGTTTGTCATTTCTGAAATACTCTTAGTGGTATAGAAGGAGCTTTACACATGAGGCCTTTCTTAAATCTCTTTTGTGTTCAAGAATTCTGGAGTGGATAATCTGGAATGTGCTCTCAATATTAGCATTTTTCACCTGAGAAGGTAGAACCTGGGTGGGATGTAGCACACACCAGAACATAACTTCTCAGATGTATAAATCACTAAAAAAAAAAAAGAAGAAGAAGAAGAACTCTATAGATCTGTGTACAGAAAACTCATTGCTGCACTAAATATCCCCCCCCCTTTTACTTTAATACTGCTTGTCCCTACAAATTCACAGATTTGCAACCATTCATCTGACACGCCAGTGCAATTTGCACAGCAATTCCCTATCTTTGCAAAGGAATATATCATAATCCGAGTAATTACTGCTTACCAGCCTTATCCAAATTTATCTGTCACCAAAATGTGAAGTAAAACAAAGTATTGGTTACCTCTCTCCACCTGCAGTGTCATCTTTAAAATTCACTGGATCAATTTCCCTCCCTCCTTCTCTCTCTCTCTATTCCACTTTTACTCTCTCTTCCTCTCTCTCCAATTCATCCTTCATGTACAAATTTGTTAAAATTTTCAAAAAACTCAGGAATATGTCAGCCATCAAACCTCCCCCAAGTATCATCCAATCAATAACTAAAGAAGAGAGATTATCTGTGCTGTTTGGAATACCCTGGTATGTACTATCTCTCAGTTTCTACTTCCTTAGGAGAAAAATGTTATATTGGCAGCATGTATTGGGTGTGTGCAAAAGTACATAGTGTGGAAGAAATATTCTTCACATAATATGTGAAAATACGTCATCATAATTAACACAGCAATCAGACATCTCTGAATTGATGTGAGAACAGTATAATTCAGAGATGGCTGGTTGCTGTGTTAATTAACATGGTGTGCAAAAGTTCTACCCATTTTTCACGATGCAAATTTTAAGTAAAAAATGTACATAACATGTAACAAAAGCAATAAGAGATGGTGCGTGTGATGGCCAAAATGTTTCGAGGAGTAGGCTATAAAATGGCACCAAGAATGCAGGTGCATCTCATTCATAAATAAGTCACACAAGTGTTAACATGTCAAGCAATAAGGATCACATTAGGCATTGTTTGATTATGAGTTCAACAAAGGCAACAATGTAGCTGAAGCCTACAGTAATATTTGTGAAATGTATGGCGAGGATGCTGTAGACAAAAGCACGTGTCTTTATTGGCTTCGGAAATTCCCTGAAGGAGACAGAAGATGCAGAGATCAACCATGTTCCGGATGTCCAGCAGAGGTTTCTGAAGAGGATCTCAACCAAGTCACATCAAATGATCAACATCTAACCGTTGAAGAATTATCAGAAAGGTTTTCTGTACACAAAACAGTTGAAAGAAGGATGCATGCGCTTGAGTTTATCACATAGTTTAACCAGTGGGTACCACATGCCCTATCTACAAGAAATTGATCTGACAGAATGACCACTTGTCTTTCTTTGCTTGCACTTCACAGAAATGAACCTTTCTTGGAACGATTAGTCACAGGTGATGAAAAGTGAAACACAGAAATGTAAAGCGTGAAAGGACTGTACGCCACGTTAGAGAGCCTGCTCCATGGACTTCAAGAGGAGGACTGCATATGAGAAAGATCTTGTTAAGTGTATGATGCGATGCCACGGAAGCAATCCACTGGGAGCTGCTTGCGCCTAACCCAATGATAAATGCTGACCTGTACTGCCAACAGTTGGAAAGTCTGAAAGAAAAATTGGAATCTAAGCATCCAGCACTGGTTTATCACAGGGGCATCATCTAGCAACATCACAACAGAAGACCCCATACAGCTTTAGCTGCTCAGAGAAAATTACTGGACATTGGATGGGAAGCATTACTTCATACCCCATATTCTCCAGACCTTGCACCTACAGACTACCACCTTTTTCAATCTCTTCGGAACCAATTCGCTGAAAAAACCTTCAATGAAGTTGAAAATCTTGAAACTGCAGTTCAAGAGTTTTTTGACTCCAAAACAGAATTCTACAGAAGGAGAATTCATTTACGGCCAGAGAGATGGCAAGAGGTAATAGATAATAATGGCTATTATGTAAAAGAATAAAGATGTTATTTATTTTTTAAAAATGTTTTTCTTCTCTACTAAATAAACAGGTAGAACTTTTACACACACCTAATGCTATTCAACCTACTCCAGAACTCTTCAACATGAAAGAGATGCCAGGACACCCTTCTACAGCTCTTTCATTCAAGATACACCAAACTGGAAAACATCAAATGGATCACTCCTTTTGCCAATAAAATTGCCTTGCACAGCAGAGGAATGTATTGAAATACTACAGAACACTAATTTTTGCAATTCAGATGCATCCTTCGACATTTTGAATATTTGAAATCTGCCGGCAACAGAAAAGTGAACAAGATCTACTATGTGAACCCTTGCTACTGTAATTTCTCAGTGTAACCATGGCTAATGTTTAGCTGGAATAGTTTAACTGTAAATTGAAATATATGTAATAAATGATAATCAGTTAGATTATGCCTATTTATATTATCAATTTAAATCCATTAAAGTTTGTTTTCCCAATAATTAGGGACAGACTGTTGTTATCAACCAGAATACAGTTTGGTACTTCCATATGTGCCTTTTTGGCAATTCTCTTAGAATCTCAAGTGCTTACTTTTCCTAAGAAGTGTTTAGCACATTAGACTTTAGGTAGGTGGGATGCCAAGCAAGACAGCACTATAGTTTGTTTAGCTTAGTAGGTTTTTAATTAAGTTTAACTTTTTTTTTCACCCCTTCAGCAGAAAGAGTCAAGTCAGCTAGATTTAGGTAATGTATATATAATTATCTGTTGAATATGAAACATAAATTTTTAAGGACTGGTTCTAATAGCTGAAGCAGAAAGTAATTTTTGAAGGCAAACTTTTATCTTAAGGGAAATGCCATCCACATATCTAGAATAAATATAGTATGAGGATGAATGCTGATTTTCTCATTCACCCTACTCATGTAGTAGTTTGTAAGAACAGTACCATTGAGACCCCTTTTGCAAGGCCTGCAATTTATTTGCATATTTTTTTGCCAAACTGAAAAGAGTCATTTTTCAAAGTAAAAAGTAGTAGTTCATAGAAGCCAGTCATACATCATTCGAAAATACTCCAAATACGTGGTGACAGTAAATAAATAAATACATTGCTCTTAACCATGTACTAGAAACACACAGCAACCGAAAAATTGTTTTTCAGCCGCTGCTGTGGAATTGAACCAACAGAACTCTCAATATCTAGCCGAGTGCGTTACATTTACGCCATAGTGGCCGACAATCCACGGTGCTATGTGTATTTTTAAGTCAGCTTCTGACATCATAAATCCGTAAGATGGGCTCAGCTACTGAGACGTCTCCATCTAGTGGGCATTAATGGCACAGGCTATATATATATTATAGCAGTTAAATCCAAAGGGCGAGATCCAAGTTGAAAATACGCTAAATACGTGGCGACAGTAAATAAATAAATACATCGCTCTTAACCACGTTCTAGAAACACACAGCAACCGAAAGATTGTTTTTCAGCCACCGCTGTGGAATTGAACCAACAGAACTCTCGATATCTAGCTGAGTGCGTTACATTTACGCCACGGGGGCCAACAATCCACAGTGCAAAGTGTATTTTTAAGTCAGCTTCTGACATCATAAATCCGTAAGATGGGCTGAGCTACTGAGACGTCTCCATCTGGTGGATATTAATGGCACAGGCTATATATATATTATAGCAGTTAAATCCAAAGGGCAAGATTTTTTAGCGACGGCTGAAAAACAATTTTTCGGTTGCTGTGTGTTTCTAGAACGTGGTTAAGAGCGATGTATTTATTTATTTACTGTCGCCACATATTTGGAGTATTTTCAACTTGGATCTTGCCCTTTGGATTTTTTTTTCTAGAATGTGGCTAAGAGCGATGTATTTATTTACATACATCATTTGCTAGATCATGTACCAGGAACTCAACTTCATAGTACAGATTCACATTGGTGTACATGGAGAGAGATTGCTAAAGCCTATCATTAATAATTCTCCATATTCCCTTTCTAGCTCTCTAGAAGCATTAGCCAAAATTAACTCCTTGACTACGATAACTTTTCCCGTCCTTATGGCCTCACTTGATGTTGTGTCATTGTTTCCAAGTGTACTTGTAACAACTGTACATATCATTATTGAAACCAAGTTGAAGAACGAAAGTGAGTACTCAACTACTGAAATCCAAGCGATTATGTGTGCACTTCGGCTTGTCCAAAAGCGAACTTACTTTTGCTTTGAAGGGAAGATATACCGCCAAACCAGCAGGGCACCAATAGGGTCCTCCCTGTCTGGAGTCTTAGCAGAATTCCTTCTACCATCACTAGAAACTGAGTTACTACCACTTGCCCCAGTAAAACCACATCTTTATATTAGATATGAGGACGATGTCCTTGTTTTCTGGACTGCCTCTTTGGAACATTGGAACAGTTTTCCCAATACATGTCAACCAAGTATAAAAGCATTACCTTCACGCTGGAAACTGAGAGTGACCAAACGTTACCATATTTAGATTTCTTACTGAAACGGGACTCTTCTACCAATAATATAACTTATTCTGTTTTTCATAAGCCTGGTTCCAATAACACTTTAATTCCATTTAATTCCAACCATGTTTTCAGTCAAAAATTGTCATCGTTACACTTTTTACTACGACGGGCGTACATCCATTCCTCCAGTTCAACAGCCAGGAAAACCGAACTTTCTTATATAAAAGATCTAGCATTTGAATATGGATATCCCGAAAATTTAGTAAAAAAGGTGTTGAGATGTATTAATTCGATGCAATATTACACTCTTGTTCCTGAAAGAAGAAATATAACATATGTTGGGTCTCTCCCATACATACCAAAAATAGTGAACCCATTACGAACAGTGTGCTGCAAATATCGTTTGGGATTTGGTGTAAAATCTCGAAATATATCATCCTTGATTAAGAATGATAGAGATACTGTGAATCCTGGCGATAAACACGGAGTATATTCAATACCCTTAAAAACTGAGGGGAAAGGCCAACAAAATAAAATTTATGTCGGCTCAACATCCAGGGTTCTTAAATGTAGATTGGCAGAACATAAATGTACAACCCTCCAGACAGCTTCGGGGTCTAGAGCAATGTCAAGACTATGTTTACAAGGTGAGTACATACCTCAGTGGGGTGATGTGACTATTCTTAATACACCAAGAAGGAAATCAAATTTATTATTAACTGAAAGTATGTATATATACAAATTACGACATCAAACCTGTAATGAGGACTACCCGTGCATTATTGTGGAACCATGGAAACAGTTGTTGGACAATGAAGGACCACTTGCTTAACCTATTGGTCTTCACGAAATTTTTTAACACATGTGCAAATGCGTAAACGTAAAACATTGTAATACCCTGTGTATATAAAGATTGTAGCATTTAAGGGGGTAAAACATTGTAATACCCTGTGTATATAAAGATTGTAGCGGGAGTGACATGGAGGAGACTGGCACAGGACAGACCGTTGTGGAGGAAACTTGGGGAGACCTTCATCCAGCAGTGGATTGATGGTGGTTGATGATGATGATGAAGTGAACTACGTCTGAAGAAGTCTGAAAGGTCTAACGTTGTGGTTTTAACTGAAAGAGTGCTTTTAATTAGTAATGTAATGAAGTACTTCTATCGTGTAAATATTTTAATAAAAGTTTTAACCTATCGTGTATAAGACGGTAAATTTATTTCCTTAGAGCAATGAAATGATCCAGCATGAGATGAAATGGAGAGAAGGCTTTTTCTATTCAAAACAAAGATAAAAAAACAAACAAACTTGAAAACAGAATTTACATTTGGAAACAGAATTTTGGTCCATCACTGACACAAAAGGTACTCCACTTAAAAAATTTTAAATTATGCACAGATCTCCTAAAATTCTGATTACCCATGGTGTCAAAAAGTAGTGTCATTAAGGAATCATATAAAATGAGCTTTCACACTTTCTAGCTCAATTAAATTCAGAGAAATGCAATGGATTTTAAAAAATAAACAAATCTGGATATAACAGTCATATTACTAATGACATAGTACATGAAACTAATCATAACTTTTTGAAATAAACAGCATAAAATTCCATGGAAAATTCCTGTATGATAAACAAATAGAAAAATTTTTAAACAAAATTTGTACAAAAAAAAACAAGAAAACTTTTGGTATAAAAATGACCACACACTCAAAAGAAAATGTTGATGTTAAAGTTTTAGAAAAATATCAGGTTTCTGCTAAAAGAAACAATCCTAATGGGAGGTAAGATATTACCTTTCTCAGGTAGCACCATGGAAATTTTTCGAACAAGCACAGCAAACATTAAAATAAAAATCAAACAAGGGGGGGGCAGATCAAGGGTGAATGATGTTTATTTATGCGGATTTATAATAAGCATTTGTGCATAAGGGGCCATGTCAATAAACATCATCATGCAACCTAGGTCCTTGTTACAAAGAAGCTTTCATCAGATCTTGTGCTATTTGTATAATTTTCATATCTTTTGATGATGGTGCTACAGCAGCTGAGATTGCAAAATCTCTTAGATCTTGTCATTTCCTCAGATTATGAATGAAATCTAAGTAATAATACTGGCATAGGCGTAGCCAAGGGGGTGGTCCTCGGGTCCACCCCCTTGAGGGGAGATTTAGTATGAATTTAAAGCGATATATATGTATAACCCATGGACTCACTCTCCCCTCCCTTAAGAAATTTCTGGTTATGCCACTGAATACTGGTAATGGACCCATTGCCAAACTTGTGCACCAATACATTCCATATACACCAGGATATTCTCATTCTGGTTTAGAAAAGCCATAAGGGGTTTGACTATGACATGAGGAAAAGATCACATAGATGATCTTTTCCTAATATTATCACCTGCCATAATCCTAAACCAATCCATTCTGAGAATGATGGTATCTACTCCATCTCTTTATTGTACTCTGTTCGTTCCAATAAACTCTATATTAGCATGATCAAAAGATCTTTTGCTTTGCCTGTGGTGTGTGAGCAAAAGTTCAGCAATTTTTCAACAATTCTTTATACACCAATTAAACTGGATTATCAAACTTGTCTTCAAACCTTTAATTAGTTAGTTCTGGTGCATCCGCAGTATTTTAGTTATACTACACATTATTGCCACCAAGGGCAAACAAGGTCTTCACCTGGAATATCTGTAGTATTTCGGTAATGCTTAGCTCAGTTCAAACCCTCTTCCCCATCTCACATTAAAAAAAAAACTGCCTTTGGCATTACACAGAAATTAAGTTTATACAAGAATTATTCACATAAAGAATTTGCTTTGCTTAGTTCCCCTTTGTGTCTTTTTTCCCCATTTGGTTTCCTGGTGACTGTGAAAGCATATTCCCAATGCCTGACTCCAATTCATAAAGCTTGCCGACACTGAATGATTCATAAAGTAGAATCCAAGTATTGAGAGCAGGCACTGACTGTCACTAAAAGGCTAAAAGTATCACAAATACCAGAGTGAGTTAAAAGTTTGTCCCATCTGCAGCTAAAAAGTTTTATGATCCGAGAAAGACATACACACTCACCTCATTCTGCAAAGTACAGGTTGTTGTTTTCCATACTCCTGTGGCAGCGTTCCGCCACAGCCTTGATCCCACGGCCATACCACTCAGCAGGTTTCAAGGACAGAAATCTTTTGATGCAAGATTCCACTTCTACCACTGAAGCAAAGGTGCTGTACCTGCATGAAATGGGCCATGGAGAAAAACAGGCGGTAGTCAAATAAGGCAAAGTACAGACTGTATGGATGATGAACTATGATCTCAATCCCTTCCAATTCCTATCATTTTTGGCAGACAACTCAGAAGGTGTGACTTGAGGCATTATTCACTTGAAGTAAGACCTGCTTCCTATTGAAAAACACTGGATAGCATTGGCATAGAGCATTATGGACTAACTACAGCTGTTTAGCATAAAGGTTCTGTAACGTACCAGGAGATGTGACGTACCTGCCCGAAGGACGCACACGACATAAAGGCAGATAGGAATCAGAATAAAACGTCCGCGTAGCTCAATTGGTAGAGTGACTTATTCCGGAATGAGAGGACCCGGGTTCGAATCCTGGCGCGGATAGAAATGACGGAGAAATTTACTTCGTTATAATGGCGCCCGAACTATCCGGATGACCCGACCGTTCAAAATCTCGCATTGGTGTGATGTTATTTCTACACCGCGAGATAGGAAAAATAAGAGAATCCCTTCTCCAGCACTTCGAAAAAAAAAAATAATAAGGGGGAGATGATGTAACGTACCAGGAGATGTGACGTACCTGCCCGAAGGACGCACACGACATAAAGGCAGATAGGAATCAGAATAAAACGTCCGCGTAGCTCAATTCGTAGAGCAACTTATTCCGGAATGAGGGGACCCGGGTTCGAATCCTGGCGCGGATAGAAATGACGGAGAAATTTACTTCGTTATAGTTCTTATCCACAGCCTGACCATCTGGAATGAGTTCATAGAGCATAGGACCCTCACAATTCTATCCAATGCACAACATGCCTTTCCTCTCAAACTGCCCTCTTTGCACCACAGGCTGTGGTTCCTGGCTTGGCATCAGCAACTGATTTCCAGTGGTAGAATAATGTAGGAATATCCACTTTTCATCACCTGTGATGATACAATGCCAAAACCTATTGTCCTGTGGATTTGACAGCAGTCTGTGATACAGAGTGACATGTTGTTCCTGCTGCTAGGGTATCAATTCATGAGGAAACATTTGATGGCACCTGGAAGAGAAAGCAAGCTGGTGCAGATGGCAAACAATGGTGGACTGGGAAGACCCCACCTCAGTTGTCAACAGTCATGTACTGGCACCAGGGTTCCTATCAAAGCTTCAACCAGAGTGTCAGTGTTGGTGGTCATTGAACATCCTGACTTCAGCTTGTCTTTGAGATTGGTGTCTCCAGCATTGAAATACCAGAACCATTTTCATGTAGTGCTGATGCACACTGTTTGCTTACCTTTAACCACAGAATTTTTTTTTTTTTTTTTTTTTTTTTGCTGCTGCATTTTAACCCAAAAAAAAAAAAAAAAATAGTGTGGGAGCACCTGAACAGCAAGTTTATCAACCTCCATCCTCTGCTCATGTGATCACGCAATGTGGCTCCATGCCAAATTCACATCATTAGCCTTGTGTGTTCCATATCATGGTGGTACCCAGTAGATATGTGCACTTATTTCACACAAGAATGGAGACCCAACATTATATGTGTAGCTCAAAATGGGATGAACTTTTGACTCACCCTGGTATATACATCAAATGCTCACTCAAAAGAAAATGACTAATATCTTCTTACTTACCCACCAACAGCAAACTGCCATGGCATCTGTAACCTTGTTAATTGTTGTATTAAATTAGGAGGGCATGAGAATTGGAAAAACAGAGGCTCCAGAAATCTCCATGAACTATCTGCAAAAAAACATTATTTCATATACACTATTATTGCAAAATAATACATCATACACAGTGTTAACTGCTAGCTATCTATTAGGGGCATGCAAAAGTTTCCACTGCTCCCACTGGCAAGTGCTGTAGGGGTCTAACCAGCGGCCGACCCATGCTGTCAGTTCCTACATGAAGCCAAGCATGGCGGTCAATAAAATTCATTTGTGGCACTGTTTGTTATTTATGTTTAGTTTAGGGAAAATGTGATACAGCAGTCTGTGATACAGAGTGACATGTTGTTAAGCATATGGTTCAATATGTCAGGCATACAACGAAACAGTTGTGAGTGACACAGAGCGAGTGAAGCATATGGTTCAATATGTCAGGCTTACGACGAAATAGTTATGAGTGACACAGTGCGAGTGAAGGATATGGCTTAATATGTCAGGCATACAATGAAACAGTTATGAGTGACTGAAGGATATGGCTCAATATGTCAGGCATACAATGAAACAGTTATGAGTGACACAGGGCGAGTGAAGCATATGGTTCAATATGTCAGGTGTACGATGAAATAGTTATAAGTGACACAGTGCGAGTGAAGCATATGGTTCAATATGTCAGGCGTATGACAAAACAAGTTATGAGTAAGCAGACGTGTCGAGAATGGTTTGCCAGGTTTAAGAAAGGTGATCTAAGCTTGGCAGACAAGCCACATGCAGGTAGATAGAAGGAACTCACAGACGAGGAGCTGGAATCGCTGTTGCAAGAGGATGCCACACAATCAACCACGCAACTGGTGAAATGTTTGAAAGTGGCTCAATTGATAGTGGTATGGCATCTGCAGGCCCTCGGGAAGATCCAGAATATTGGCAAGTGGGTTCCGCATACTTTAATGGAGAGCAATATGGGTCACCGATTGAGCATCTGAATGTCATTGCTGAAGAGGTTTCAAGGGAAGAATTTCTTGTGGAGGTTGTCACCAGAGATGAAAAATGGGTCTATTGTGACAACCCCATGCACAAGCGATTCCTGGGTCGACCCCGGCCAGCTATCAACACCCACTGCAAAATAGGATATCCACGGGGAAAAGGTGCTGTTGTGTGTGTGTGGTGGGATATGCACAGAGTGCTGTACTTCGAACTGTTGAAATCAGGCCAAACAATCACCACTGCACAACAATATAGCAATCAGTTGATGAAACTAAGCACTGCAATTGAGCAAAAATGCCCATGGACAGGTAAATGACACAGCGCAGTCATCATGTTACACGATAATGCCAGACCATATGTCGGTGCCACCACGAAATCAACCCTTGAACAGTTATACTGGGAGGTTTTACCACAGCCAGCTTACTCCCCGGACATTGCATCCTCAGACTTTCATCTGTTTCGCTCTATGCAGCATTCCCTAGCCCAACAGCAGTTCACCACAGTTCCAAAGGTGGAAAATTTCATCACTACATTCTTCAGCTCAAAACAGGAGTCCTATCACAGGGGCATTCATTTGTTGCCTGAAAAATGGCAAAAAGTCATTGATGCTAACGGCCAATATTTTATTGAATAAATATGTACCGGTTTCCTGATTGTTTCTGTCTCCTTAAAACAGCGGAAACTTTTGCATACCCCTAATACAATAAAAAGAATACTGAATGCTCATATTCTCATCTTAGCACAGAAGTTCATAGAAGCAAAGAGTATATGAAATTTTATGACACTCATTTATGCACCAGATTTGCACCACCACAGCACCAGCTCCACATGGCATATGATGTCAAGAGACCAATGGAGAACTAACTCAATTCAAATGTTTTAAGTTGAAAATATTGTCAAAACATAATAAATTTGGATTCACACACACAACCATAAATAATAAGTACTAACACTTTAAAAACTGCTGGTTATGTAAAAAATTTAAGACAATGAAGCTTTCATTACTTCTATTTTTGATGGTTGTATTTACATACCTTGCCTATTGTTCTTTTCAGTCTGGTTTCCGTTGTAGGAGTTCAGTACACCAGGATAGCTTGAGTTATTGTTGATGGCTTGAACTAACACAGAAATACAGTTATGCTGTTAAATGCATTAAGTCTATGCATAAGTTACCAGCATTCTATGTTGAATAGATGTTGTACTTACAAAAGCAGGTTGCATTTAATTATCATCAGAGTAGGCTACCAAGTAAGCTATAACATTGTGCAATTTAACTGGGACCTGGAGAACGCCATCATGAACAAACACCACCAGTTTAGATACAATAAAGCTGCAATGCATTTTTATAGATCCTCGAGTTTAAACCACTGGCAGACCTTGAAGTGTTGCACTGAGTAAACCCCAGCTGCCTGAAGATTTCTTGGGTCGCTGAAGTGACATGAAGTCATGCATTATCATGCAACAGAATGAATTTCACATGTCTATGTCCTTAAAATGATTATTTATGCTGCAGTTCCTTTTTAAGAAAGCAGTAGTTGATGACTGTAGCATTTCACAGTCACTGTTAGGTCTGGTGGCATGAGCTTATGATATACCACACTTTGCAAGTCCCATCAGATACAGAGAACTTTCTTACTGTGGACGTTAGGCTTTGGTGTTGATGTCATTAGCTGCTGGGATCCACACACATTTTGCTTTATGGGTTGTTTTAGTGAACCCATTCTTTTTACAACCCATAATCCCATAATGATTTTCTTCAGGAGATCCTTTTTTTTTTTTTTTTTTTTTTTTTTTTTTGGAAAGCAATGGAACATACAGTATGTGTTCAGCTCCCACTTTTTGAATTTTCCCCAGGGCATGAAACTGTTGAACCGCAGTCAGCTGTGGAAATTATGGAAGAAATATTCTTCACAAATACATGGAACAATTACAGGATTATTAAACTACACTAGGCAATCAGAATAGCCTGAATTGCCTAGTTAAGTGTTCATCATGTAACATCATATCAGAAAACTTGAAAATTACATAGCCCTGGAGAGGAAATGAACCAGCATCTCTCGATTTTTGTTTTAGCATGCTACGTGTTATACCAAATGCTCAAATGGAAATCAGGAGATGAAAGGTTAGATTCTTGCTCCAAGGTGATGTAATTTTCAAGTTTTCTGATATGATGTTACATGGTGAACATTTAACAAGGCAAATCAGGATATTCTGATTGCCATGTTAATAATAATCCACAGTCAACTGATTCAACCCTAACCATAATGCAGTTCTGTGGTCAACTGGGCAGCAACTTCATCCAGAAGAGCATGCAAATATGCACTCTGCATCTCCTTCGGTTGTCCAGCTGAACTCGACTTCGTTTAGGGCAAAAAAATATGGAAGAAGGAGATGGTAGTGAGATTCCCAACTGTTTCGTAATTCAAGCCTATGGAACGATGTTGAATGGATCAAATGTATCTGGCAGTAGTGATCAAATTGCAACCAGAGAATCTTCAATAATGAGAACAGCATCTTTGTCTTGCATTGTACATACAATCATGTCTTCATTTCTGAATATGAGCATCTAATATCTCCTACATGTTTTGGGGGAAAACCATGAATTTAAAACTGCCAAGGTTACAGAAACTGGCAAAAGATATTATAAGCAATATATACAAATGGACAAATGACAAAGTGCAGCACGAAAAAACTGTACCTAGAACTGGAGCAAAAGTTTCACTTCCAACTTTAATCAGATTGACAGCAGTGATTTTTGCGCCTTCTCTTGAGCTACACTCAGGGCTGCCACCCTGTTTGTCCCCAGTTTCACCTCTGAATACAAAGAATGATTTTGACAAGCATTTAGCTGAAGATACAAACCAAATAGTGATTTTTGCTAAAGATAACGCAAAGATGAAAGGCAAACCATCATGACACGATTATTTAATGCAATAAAATTTTTTTATATATATATCATCATCATCATCATTGTCAACCATTATATCAATCCACTGCTGGACGAAGGTCTCCCCAAGTTTCCTCCACAACAGTCTGTCTTGTGCCAGTCTCCTCCATGTCACTCCTGCATACTTTCGAATTTCATCCAACCATCTCCCATGTGGTCTTCTTCTGGGTCTTTTGCTGTTCCTTGGAATCCAATCTAAAATTTTGGCTGTCCATCGATGGTCAGTCCTTCTGGCAGTATGTCCAGCCCATTGCCATTTCAAGGATTTAACTCTGATCATGATGTCTTAAACTCTTGTCATTTTTCGGATCCACGAGTTCTTCTTCTTATCTCTCCTGGTTACACCAAGCATGCACCTCTCCATGCTGCTTTGAGTTGTCTGCAGCCTTTGTATGTCTCTTTTAGTTAAGGTCCACGTCTCTGCACCATACGTAAGCACTGGAAGGATGCATTGATCAAACACTTTTAATGGCATATTGCTCTTGAAAATTATGCTGTTTCTTCTAAAAGCTCTCCAGGCAAGTTTTGAATGCCGATTAATTTCTTCATCAATGTGACCTTCACTTGATATCTGCTGTCCAAGATAAACGTACGTGTCTGTTATCTCCAGCTTTTCTCCATCAATCGATAAATCTTCATTTCTTGTAAAAGCATTGAACATCACTTTTGTCTTCTGAAAGTTCATTTTTAATCCCACTTCTTTACTCCTGTCAGCAAGTTCCTGGATCATACTCTTCAGCTCTGATGGGGTAGTTGCAAAAATGACTATGTCATCAGCAAAACGAAGGTGGGTTAGATAATCTCCATTAATCTTTATCCCTTTGTTTTCCCAGTTCAGTGATTGAAAGACATTTTCCAATGTGGCATTAAAGAGCTTCGAAGATATGGTGTCACCTTGTCTCACTCCCTTTAAAATTTTTATGTGTGTTGTATTTTCAAACAGCCGAATCTTTGCACTTGCATTTTCATAGATGTTATTAATAATATTAATGTATGCATCTTCAATACCGCAGGATTTCAGAGCCGTGGTAACTGCTGATGGTTTCACCGAATCAAAGGCTTTTTCATAATCGATAAAATGCATGCACAATGGAAGTTCATATTCCCTCGCTCTTTCAATTACTTCTCTCAGTACGCGGATATGATCTATTGTGCTGTAGCTACTCCTGAATCCAGCTTGTTCTCTCGGTTGAGTCATGTCCAGTGTTACCTTCAAACGGTGTGAAAGAACTTTAGTGAAGATTTTATAAACCACTGATAGGAGGCTGATAGGTCTGTAGTTCCTTAGATCCTCAATGTCACCTTTTTTATGTAGCAGAATCATTGTAGTGTTGTTCCAATCCTCAGGAATCTTCCCTTCATTAAGGCATCGAGTGAAAATTTGGACAAGTACTGTTTCGATTTCTCCACTTGCTTCTTGTATGATGTCTACAGTAATTCCATCTTCTCCTGGAGCTTTTCCCCGATTCATGTTCTTGATTGCATGTGCAACTTCTGCTGGGAGGACTGGAAGAACTCTGGTACCTTTCACGATGTCTGGAGTACATGTATCATCCCTTTCATATAATTTGGAGTAGAAATCTTTCAGTCTTGTCAAAATTTCGCCTCTATTTCTTGTTACAGAACCATCTTCTTTTCTCAGTGCCATAATCTGTTTTCTTCCCTTACTGAGATGTCCCTTTGCTATCTTTAGGCTTTGGTTGTTTTCAATTGCTTTCCGCACTAGTTCACAGTTGAATTTCCTTACGTCTTCAGTGATACTTAGTTGTCTCTTAACTTCTTTTTCCATAGTAACTTGTATTGTAGGATAAAAACTATTGTATTTGTTTACAAATGTTTCAAGTTCTTTTTCAGATTGCTTCCAGAAGATAAGGATATCGTCAACGTATCTTACGTATAGTATTAGTTGTTTTTGATTGAATGAATCCAAAAGTTTATTTTCTATGTCTTGTAATATTATTTCAGCAAGAAGTCCCGAAATTGGTGATCCCATTGGTGCACCTTGTTTTTGTCGGTATATTTTTTTATTATATGTGAAGTAGTTATTATCAGCTACTAGTTTCAATGCCTGGATAGTATTATCCAGGCATTGAAACTAGTAGCTGATAATAACTACTTCACATATAATAAAAAAATATACCGACAAAAACAAGGTGCACCAATGGGATCACCAATTTCGGGACTTCTTGCTGAAATAATATTACAAGACATAGAAAATAAACTTTTGGATTCATTCAATCAAAAACAACTAATACTATACGTAAGATACGTTGACGATATCCTTATCTTCTGGAAGCAATCTGAAAAGAACTTGAAACATTTGTAAACAAATACAATAGTTTTTATCCTACAATACAAGTTACTATGGAAAAAGAAGTTAAGAGACAACTAAACTATTTAGACATTTCTTTATTCAGGCGAAATAATATGATTGAATACGAAGTATATCGAAAACCAACTTATACTCCAACGATAATTCCGATTGATTCAAATCATCCTTGGAAATATAAAAGAGCAGCACTTCAATTTTACATAAGAAGAGCATTAACCCATTCCTGTAATAAACACAAAGAAAAGATTGAGATTAACTGGATAAAAAGAACTGCTATGAAATTTGGATACAAGAAAAAGATCATAGATGATATACTTGAAAATATAAAGAAATCTTTAAATGAAAATAAAAATAAACAAAAAATGAAATAAAATTTGCTGGTAAAATTCCCTACATTCCTCCAATAACAGATATCTTAAAGAAGGAATGCATTAAAGAAAAAATGATATTGGCAGAAACCGTCATAGATAACGAAACTATATTAACTAATGGAAATGAAAGAAGATCAATGCTTGATAAAGCCGGAGTATATTCTATACCAACAAAATATTATACAGAAATAGAAAGAAATGAAAGAAATAAAGTATACATAGGAAGTACAAAAAGAAGATTTAAGACCAGATTAAAAGAACATATATCGAACTGGAATAAAAAAGAAAACAAAACATCATTAATAAATCATTGTATTGAAAATGAAGCTTATCCTGTTTGGTATGATGCAAAATTAATAACCTCACATAAAACTAAAAACCAAATATTAACCTCAGAAGCGATAATGATTGAAAAAACTAAAGAAATAAATTGTAATAATAATGATCCAATGAATCTACCGTACGCTTGGAAATATTTTATCGAAAAAGAAATTAACGATAAAAAATATAATAAAAGACCTTATTAATTATTTTCAACAAACGAATGGCAACACCAATTAATTTGGAGTCGGAATTCATGTCATCCGGTTATATCAAAACACGACTAAGAACGTGCATTAATACCAAAAATAGCATGCGCAAGAGTACAACTGCCGTGAAAAGTCGGACGCTGCCAGTAGAATCGATGTAAGTGGCCGAAACACAACATGTATGAGAAGATCATAATACCCACTGAAGATGATTCCAAAAAGAAGGAATTGAAACTAGTTTGGGATATCGAGCCACGGAAAATAAAACATGCAACCATCATCTATAATAAGAAATTATAAGATCGAAGTTCAACTTGGAAGCTGATACCACAGGAAAGGAAAATCATGCCTTCTTCGATAA
Organism: Macrothele yani; assembly: GCA_039090855.1. Lineage (NCBI taxonomy): Eukaryota > Metazoa > Arthropoda > Arachnida > Araneae > Macrothelidae > Macrothele > Macrothele yani. The sequence continues at coordinate 3,158,208 of CM077024.1, forward strand.
CAAGATGGCTTATTACTGATTCAACGCATCATAATCAAAAGGTTCGAAAGTTCTTTTCTATTGTATTAATTTCGTAAATCATGACTTAAAAAACTGGAATAATATTAATCTTTTAATACATATTGTCTCTACGTATTGGAGGACTTTGACAACTTATGATGCATTTGACTGCACATATAAAAACATTTTTTCATATAAATTTGTAATCTTCATAATAAAATTCTAAACTATTATAAAGAACATCAAAAAGAAAAAAAGGAATATTAGTGACAAGTTGAAATAAAAATTTTCTTATTATATGGACGTTTTTCCCGTGCTCGAATTTCTAATAACGTGCGAAACAGTAGATGATATGGAAACTATTTTGTTGACATATAGTTAATTATTTCTTCAAGGTTTGCGACAGCCTCTGGCATAGGTATAGAAAGATGGATATAAAGACACTATGTCGAAACTTCCCATTATATCATTATCAAATATATTTAACCATCTTGTGCGCTCCACAAATTCTTTTGTAGACTTGATTACGTAATCAGAGTTTTTAAACGTTCAGAGAAGAATTTAGCTACGGATTTTTCCAATATGTACGTGGGAGCTTTGTTTTTTGCAACTATAGGTTTAAGGGTAGATCCAGGTTTATGATTCTTTATCGTCCAAAGAGTGGTGGAATTGTAGGGCCCGGTGGAGGCTTCACTGACATTCTAATAATTTCCGGTAGATCTTTGTCCCTGGCCAAAGCTTGAACTTTCCGTATTATGCTGTTTTGAGGATTCGTCGACTGCGGAATTGAGTCTGATTGATCAGCAAATTCCTTAAGTTTTCTAATATAATCAGACCTGTTCATAATGGCAATCTGATTTGACTTGTCAGTTAGACTAATCAATATTCTAGGGTCATTGTGTAGGTTTTCCAAAACTTTCTTAATCTGTCTGTCACTTTCCTTAAAGTTCCATTTTTCAATATTCCTCCTGTTAAAATTCAATACACTGCTTCTTAACTTCGATACCGCTAAACATCTGGTCATATCACGATCTTCTGCTGGAATTTGGGAGATTACACTTTCTACTTCTGATATTAACTGCTTGATTTTAGGCTTTGACGGAGAGCAATATTTTGGCCCATGATCCAAAACTTTTACTTGTTCATCCGTCATAATTACTGTCAATTATTTTATAAAGGGGACTCTGTAATTATTAGTTCGAATCTGAGTTGATCGAAGAATCTCTAGATTTTTACGATGCTTCTTATTCAGGACCCCTTCCTCTCTTGAAATCAGAATACACACTTTTCGAAGAAGTATATCAAATAAAATGGGTGGGACTATTATCTCTAATGCCTGGTAATGTCTGAAAGTTCTGGAATGTAATTTCATTACCAGGATTCTCTTTTCCCTCACTATGCATGATAGCGTCCTTTCAAGAAATTCTTTCTTACATCGCTGGAACCAGTTGTCACTCAACGCTGACTTAAACTGTAGAAACTTCAGAATGATGTTGTTCTCTTTGCAGGACATCAAGCACTCTAGGTTTGAGGTCTCTCTTGCTGGTGTTAGACGGGACTTCCCAAAAAGTTCAAAAGTCGTTGATTCGATGCCCAGATGTAGCATCGGTAACTTTATTTTAAATACACCAGAGTTGAATAATAATGAAATACATATAGCATATGAAAACCATTTATTTTTATAGTGTAGGCAGCACAAATATTTGCCAAGCTTTCGCACTCTAACTTCACTACTATTAATATGACTATAAATTCTTTAACCAATATGCAAAGCCTGGGATATATGTGATAGATTCTGCGTATCTCATTGCCCTACTAGGCGATTTTGCTATTGCTGATGAAGTCCCGACCCCGTTATCACATTGCAATGAAGTCCCAGACCCCGCTATCACATATAATGTCAAGTTGTAAGTAGAGACAGTGTGAGAAAGAAAAGGTGGGTGTGTACGCTATTCCGTTCATATATCCTGACAACACGGAAAAGATATAAAGGGTGTCTCAAAAATACATGGCAAAACTGCAGGAATCAGTTCCTCATAGGTAGATAAGAAAAAAAGTTTATATCAATATAGGTCCGGAAATGCTTGGTTTCCGAGTTATGAAGGTCTATCTATGACACTTATCTGTTCACATTACCTGACTCAGGTCTGTCTTGGTTTCCCAGTTATTCACCGGAATGTTTTATCTCCCATAGTTAAATTCCTTCATCCCAAGGTACATACAGAATCTGGTGGTTTTCCTTTCTGACCAAGCACTCAAATCATGAGCAAGCGGATATGCACTTTATGTACGGTTTGGCAGATGGCAATGCTCTGGAGGCTAGTCGTTTGTACCACGAAAGGTTCCCAGGATGAAAATGTCCAGACAGGAAAATGTTTGAAAGTATCCATCGCCGCCTTTGTGAACACGGGACCTTTACATCTCGTGCTGCCAACAGAGGACGACCAAGATCTACGACTCCTGAAGTACAGGCGGAGATTTTGGATTTTGTGCATGCGACTCCTGGAATCAGCACAAGCAGATTAGCAATGCAACTGCCTGTTCATCGTTCAACTATTTGGAGAGTGTTGCGAGAACAACACCTGTATCCGTACCATCTGCAATGGGTACAGGACTTGTCACCAGCAGATTACCCTGTGCGAGTAATGTTCTGTCAGTGGTTTTTGCAGCAGTGCGGTACAACTCCTAACTTTCCTGCCTTAGTGATATTCACCGAAAAAGCACAGTTCACACGCGACGGAATCCTAAACTTTCACAATCAGCATGTACAAGCTGAGGAAAACCCACATGCAATTCTTCCCTCACGTCACCAACAGAGGTTCAGCCTAAACATCTGGGCAAGTGTTTCTGGTGATAAGTTATTTGGGCCATATGTACTTTGTCCCAAAAAACTCACGGGTCAGGCATACCACACCTTTCGGGAAAAAAACATTCCTGATTTATTGGACGACCCTCCACTCATCATTGGTCAACAAGCACACTTTATGCATGATGGCACTCCCGCACATTTTAGCCACCTAGCTCGCAATTACTTGAATCGAAAGTTACCTAGTCGGTGGATAGGTAGAGGTGGACCAACTGCCTGGCCTCTATGCTCACCAGATTTAAACCCTCTAGATTTCTTCTTGTGGGGCCATTTAAAATCATTGGAGTATTCGACTCCAGTATCAGATGTGGAAACTCTCCGCAATCGAATTGCGGCTGGTTGTGAAACAATATGACACATGCCAGGAATTTGGCAGCGTGTTCGCAAGTCCATGAGACACCGATGTGAGACCTGTATTGAGGCAGAAGGTGAACATATTGAACAATTACTATAAGGTAATGTGAACAGTTAAGTGTCATAGACAGACCTTCATAACTCGAAAACCAAGCATTTCCGGACCTATGTTGGCATAAACTTTTTTTCTTATCTACCTATGAGGAACTCATTCCTGCAGTTTTACATTGTATTTTTGAGACACCCTGTATATAGGAATGACAAAGCGATCCTTGGACACTAGATGTAAAGAACATGTACGAAGTGTCAACCAGGGCATGCAGAATACAGCCCTCACCAGAGAAGTCATGCATTGCTCGGCCGCTCCTGTATGGAATAATATTAGAAGAATTACCTCTTACACGAATTTCAAAGAGACTGCCATTAGGGAAACAGTGGAAATCCTATCCAGCAAAGAGGCATGCAGTGATGTAGTCTCTACTGAACTACCAATGGTTTGGCATGTGTTATTAAAAGATGTAAACACATCACGGCGCACTGTATAATTACGTGATAAAAATTCATGTAATATGCTTGTGATGTCACTTGCATTATTTTCAAAAATCATGTCCGTTCTTTACATGTTCCAATTCTCTGCATTTTTGTGTCTACCATTGCCTTGAAAAAGCCTCCCAGCGGAGTGCGAAAGCTTGGCGAATATTTGTGCTGACAACACCACAAAAATAAAAGGATTTCATACGCTATATGCATTTCATTATTATTCAACTCTGGTGTATTTTAAATAATGTTACCGATGCTACATCTGGGCATGGAATCAAAGACTTTTAAACTTTTTTTGGAAGTTCCGTCTAGCACTAGCGAGGGGACAGCAAAACTAGAGTGTGTGATGTCCTGCAAAGAGAACATCATCATTCAGAAGCTTCTACAGTTTAAGTCTGTGTTGAGTGACAACTGGTTCCAGCGACGTAAAAAGAATTTCTCGAAAGGATGCTATCACACATAGTGAAGGAAAAGGGAATCCTGGTAATGAAATTACATTCCAGAACTTTCAGGTATTACCAGGCCTTAGAAATTATAGCCCCACCCATTTCATTTGATATACTTCTCCAAAAAGTCAGTATTCTGATTTCAAGAGAGGAAGAGGTCCTGAATAAGAAGCATCGTAAATAACAAGAGATTCTTCAATCAACTCAGATTCGAACTAAAAATTACAGAGTCCCTTTCATAAATGAATCAACAGTAACTATGATGGATGAACAAGTAAAAGTTTTGGAGCATGGGCCAAAATATTGCCCTCCATTGAAGCCTAAAATCAAGCTGTTAATATCAGAAGTAGAAAGTATAATCTCCCAAGTTCCAGCAGAAGATCGTGATATGACCAGATGTTTAGCGGTATCGAAGTTAAGAAGCAGTGTATTGAATTTTAACAGGAGGAATATTGAAAAAAGGAACTTTAAGGAAAGTGACAGACAGATTAAGAAAGTTTTGGAAAACCTACACAATGACCCTAGAATATTGATTAGTCTAACTGACAAGTCAAATCAGATTGCCATTATGAACAGGTCTGATTATATTAGAAAACTTAAGGAATTTGCTGATCAATCAGACTCAATTCCGCAGTCAACGAATCTTCAAAACAGCATAATATGGAAAGTTCAAGTTCCGGCCAGGGACAAAGATCTACTGGAAATTATTAGAATGTCAGCGAAGCCTCCACCGGGCCCTACAATTCCATCACTCTTTGGACTACTAAAGAATTATAAACCTGGATCTACCCTTAAACCTATAGTTGCAAAAAACAAAGCTGCGACGTATATATTAGAAAAACCCGTAGCTAAATTCTTCTCTGAACGTTTGAAAAACTCTAATTACGTAATCAAGTCAACAAAAGAATTTGTGGAGCGCACAAGGAAGTTAAATATTTGATAATGATATTATGGGAAGTTTCGACATAGTGTCTTTATATCCATCTTTATACCTAGGCCAGAGGCTGTCGCAAACCTTGAAGAAATAATCATCACTTCCCGTGAATTCACACCAACCCAAACAAGGAAAATTATCACCGCCTTAAATCTGATTACCAACCACAACTATTTCAAGTTGGATGGAAACATCTACAAACAAACTAAAGGACCACCGATGGGTTCACCTTTATCTGCAGTGCTTGAGGAAGCAGTACTTAGACCGCTAGAAGATCTCATCCTTTTAAACTGTATCAAGAAACCCCGAGTTTGGATCCTCTATGCTGACGACATGTTCTTCATATGGGAACATGGAGTAGATGAATTAAACGATTTCATGCACAAGATAAACAACCTACACAATACAATAAAGTTCACCATGGAGCTTGAAAAAGACGGGACATTGAATTATCTTGATGTCGCGCTCAGAAGAAATAGAATATCCAGCTTCCATTTTAACGTTTATTATAAACTGACGGCAGTACCGAACCTTGTCCCTCCTTATTCGAACTGCCCAAAGGAGTACAAACTTTCCGCGTTTAGAGCGTGGTTCTATAGAGGGTACACCGCATGGAAACCTGACTACCTAAATAATAAAGAAATTGATAATATTTATAGCAAAAGTCTAAAGGTTAGATATAAGAAGGATGACATAGACAGAGTACATAGGACTGTGAGAAATCATATAATATCAGCAATAGCAAAATCACCTAGTAGGGCAATGAGATACGCAGGATCCATCACATATATCCCAGGCTTTACATAATGGATAAAGAATTTATTACGCAAATACAGCATATTAATAGCAGTGAAGTCCCCGACACCATTATCACATATATAATTTTTTGGTTGCTATGTGTTTCTGGAACGTGGAAAGAGCAATGTATTTGTTTATTTACTGACGCCACGTATTTGGAGGATTTTCACCTTGGATCTCGCCCTTTGGATTTAACTGCTATAATATATATAGCCAGTGCCGTTAATGCCCACCAGATGGAGACGTCTCAGTAGCTGAGCCCATCTTACGGATTTATGATGTCAGAAGCTGACTTAAAATTACACATAGCACCGTGGATTGTTGGCCACCGTGGTGTAAAGTTAACGTGCCCGGCTAGATATCTAGAGTTCCGTGGTTCAATTCCACGGCGGCGGCTGAAAACAATTTTTTGGTTGCTATGTGTTTCTGGAACGTGGAAAGAGCGATGTAATTATTTATTTACTGACGCCACGTATTTGGAGGATTTTCACCTTAACACATATAATTATTAAGTTGCAAAGAGAGACCATGTGAGAAAGAAAAGGCGGGTGTGTACACTATACCGTTGGTATATCCTGACAACACAGAAAAGATATATATAGGAATGACAAAGCGATCCTTAGACACTAGATGTAAAGAACAGGTACGAAGTGTGAATCAGGACATGCAGAATACAGCCCTCGCCAGAGAAGTCATGCATTGCTCGGCCGCTCCTGTATGGAATAATATTAGAAGAATTACCCCTTACACGAATTTCAAAGAGACTGCCTTCAGGGAAACAGTGGAAATCCTATCCACCAAAGCGGCATGCAATGATATAGTCTCTACTGAACTACCAATGGTTTGGCATGCATTATTAAAAGATGTAAACACATCACGCTGCACCGTATAATTACGTGATAAAAATTCATGTAATATGCTCGTGATGTCACTCGCGTTATTTTCAGAAGTCATCTTCATTCTTTACATGTTCCAATTCTCTGCATTTTTGTGTCTACCATTGCCTTGAAAAATCGTCCCAGTGGAGTGCGAAAGCTTGGCGAATATTTGTGCTGACTACACCACAAAAATAAACGGATTTAATACGCTATATGCGTTTAATTATTATTCAACTCTAGTGTGTTTAAAATAAAGTTAGGAAGAGATTGCTTTGTGCCATAAGAAGTAAACAAACCATCATGGCGAGATTATTTAATGAAATAAAACATGATATATACACTATATTGACAAAAGTCACCGGACACCCCTTCAAAAGCAAATGATCGGATCCGCTGCATTGTTAAGATGTGCAGTACAACTGCAAACGGTATAAAAAAGCCTGCAGCTGACCGCACTGTGAGGTTGAGTGAAAATGCCATGGTGGGAGAGAACTGACTTTGAGAAAGGAAAGATTGTTGGGTGTTATATTAGTGGGTTGCCCATAAGAGAAACCGAGAGGCGTTTAAATACATATAAGTCAACTGTTTTGAATGTACTGAATAAGTGGAAGACACATGGCGTGCCTGAATCAGCAAAACGTACCGGCAGACCAAAGAAACTCAGTGATAGAGGACGTCGAAGCCTCAGGAGAGTCGTTACAGCTAATACGGAGTACTGCACACAACTTCAGTGTACAGGTGAGTAAAAATGCTGGAGCCTCGGCGTGTACACGTACCATTCACAGATAACTTCATTCCATGGGTTACTGTGGTCGTGCAGCTGCTCATATACCTTTCATCTCCACTCGGAATGCTACTCATCATTTAGCATGGTGTGAAGAACATTGATCGTGGACCGTAGATCAATGGAAATGGGTCATATGGACGGATGAATCGAGATACATGATCCATCAGTCTAATGGCCATGTGTGAGTATGGTGGCAGCCGGGGAAACGCTATTTCCCACAGTGTACTGTTCCTACGGTCAAGTTTGGAGCTGGCAGTGTACTCATCTGGGGGTGTTTTTCATGGTATGGCCCCGGCCCATTGGTTATCGTGGACAAACCTGTTAACCAGATACACGTCTACCTCGATATTCTGGATAATTATGCCCTACCAACTCTGCGGCAATACTATGGAACCGAGCCTTGTTGGTACCAGCAGGATAATGCACTAAACCATAAAGCAAGGACAGTTACGGCATGGTTTGACGATAATTCCGTATCGTGTGTAGACTGGCCCGCACAGAGCCCTGATCTTAAACCCATAGAGCACCTATGGGATGAATTACAGCACCCCATAAGTAGTTTAGAACCAAGGCCTACAACTAAGCAAAAGTTAGCGGTAGCATTATGTACTGAACGGAAGCGCATATCTATTGCTGTATACCAAAACCTTGTCGAAAGCATGTCTCAAAGGGTCAGTGCATGCATTAAGGCCAAAGATGGACCGACACCGTACTAATGTATGTCAATAGATGCTATGTTGTGTTTCTCTTCTAGGTGTCCAGTGACTTTTGTCAATATAGTGTATATACATGTTAAAAAACTCCACGAGTACTTTCAGAGTGATGGTCACTCCATCTTCAGATGTGAATAACAATCATCAATAATGCGGAAAGGAAGAGGTTGCTTTGTGCCATAAGAAGTAAGCATACTTTTATTGACTATCTCTCTCACAAATGTTGCTCCTCATACCAGAATTTGACCTGCAGTGAACACCCCATAATAGTGACCCAGGAACTTGTTGTGACCATGGCTCTTGCCGAAAATGCGACTAACCTGTTAATTAAGATTCACATCAGAAAATTAAGACTCTTGGTGGACAGAGAAGTTAGCAGCAGAGGGAGGCAGACAAACATCCGTCTCAGTAATACCAGCTCCAATGTGGTTAATCTCAGCAATTAGACTAAATCCAGTTCAGCATAGAGCCTTAGAAAGAGGCACCAAGCTCACCTATCACAAACAGAATTACAATGCCTTCAGCATAGTACTGCAAATGGAGGGCATTATTAAATACCTCCCTGAGAGCGAGCATGACTTTGCCAGAACTAAGGTCAACCATTTTATGAAAAAACTGAAAACACAACCACAACCTGCCATTTCACAACAGTTTGCCAAGTAAAAATATGAGCTATCACTAATAAGAAGGGACAGTGAGGTTTTGATTATCATAGCTGATAAATCACATTAAATAGCCTTGTTAGATAGTTCAACATACCCTGAGAAAATGCAGGAAGCAATCTCAACAATCCCACACAATATTGTTGAACAGGACCCAGCTATGGCAACTATTGCTGCACTTAATAGATTAGAAAGAGCCTACAATTTTCCAGAGTGCTTTTCTTAAGCATTCATTCCTCCCCAGGTCACCGTGTGCCTGATATTTTTGGCCGTCTTAACCTGCACAAGGAGGGTTACCCTATTCGGCCCCTGGTTGCTGGCTATGTTAGCCCCACCAGACCCTTGTAAAAAACTTTAGTCCAGTACCTTGCAACACTTGTTGCAAACTCACAATTTTCTATTAAGAGTTCTACCAGGGCTATTGAAAGGATTAGTATGTTTCAGCCACATAGTAAGCCTTTCATTTTGGCCTCACTTGATGTAGTTTCATTGTACACTAACGTACCAGGGGACGCCACTCACCAAATTATTGAGGCACAACTCGCTGATCTCGGCATTCCCGCTTCTAAAATATCTGCTATCATGAACGCACTTTGTTTTGTTAAACAGTGCTCATACTTCAAATTTCAAAATAGAATTTATCAGCAAATGGAGGGCTCAGCAATGGGCTCCCCACTTTCAGTCGTTCTTGTGGAAATTCTGCTACAGCACTTCGCTTCTTTCCGAATTGTATATTAGGTACATCGACGGCATCCTGGTAATTTGGCCTCATACACAGGATGATTTAATTAGGTTCGCCAATGCACTTTCTTCGGTATTCCCCACTATTAGGCTCACAGTGGAGTTAGAATCAAACTGTTCATTACCGTTTTTATATTTTTGTATTCAACGTGACCCTGAAACTCGTAGTTTGTCACACTTTGTTTATCGTAAGCCTACAACCAACAATATTTAAATAATTTAATTCCTCTTAACTCATCACACCCTGTGCAGCACAAATTATCGACTATCAACTTTCTGTTAAGAAGGGCTTTTTCACATTCATCCACAGTACAATCCTTAAATATGGGAATCCAGTTTATTTTTGATTTGGCAAGCAAGTATGGTTACCCTACTCACTTAGTACACTGCGTCTTACAGAAAATACAGAATTCCAGATTTACTACTTTGGGTGCAGAGCGGAACCTGAGAAGAAATTTGTTGGTACATTGGAATACCACCCAGGTAATACCAACATACATACATATCACTAAGCTGTTCTCTGAGATTATGAAGTTAGCTCCAAAAAGAAATACAAACTACCAGATAGTTTTTACTTACTGTTGCAGTATCAAACTTCTCCATTTACAGCGATCTTGACATACAACTCAGGCTTCACTGACATTCATTACACGCCGTACACAAGATCTTCTATACTTCATACTCATAATTTGTTTCTCATGCAGACACTCCTGAATCTGATCCTCCCATGACTTCCTTGGCTTTCCTCTGCCTTGCCTTCCAGCCACTTGGGCTAAAAATATTTTCTTAGTAAGCATCTCATCACTCATTCTTTCAACATGGCCAGACCACCAAAGCATATTAGTCTCCACCTTGCAAACAACATTTTGCTTCACATTACACTAACTTCAACACATCTTCATTCCTCTCATAATCAGAACATGTCTTGCCACAAGCCCTCGTAAGTAACGCATTTCTCCAGCACACAAATGACTCCTATGTTTCTTCTGCAGTACCCAGGTTTCACTGTCATGCATCAGAGTAGGAACAATTACACTCTCACACACAGCCATGCGCAACTCTCTTGAGAACCCATCATTCCTGTGAAAACCTCCCAGAGCAGCCATGACTTTCATTGAAGAATTCACTCGCCTACTAATTTCACCATCCAATTTGTTCTCTCTGTCAAACTTGCTTCCTAAATACACAAACTCATTCACCTGGTCAATCACAGTGTCATTTATACTTACATTACATTCAGTGCAACCAGTTCCTCTCTCAAAGACCATAACTTTGGTTTTCCTTTCGTACATCCGGGACAACATACTCTGCAAATCACTTTTGCTCTCTGCCAACAGGTCAGTGTCATCAGCATACAGCAATCTGCACACACAGATATCACCAAGACATAAACCAGTATTATCTATTTTGCACGCATCCATAAATATATTAAACAGCCACGGAGACATTACACAAAATTGCCTGACTCCTGCACCAATGGAAAACCATTTTGATAAAACACCATTCACTCGTACACAGGCTCTACTGTCAGCATACATGGCTTTTACACCATTAAGTAGATTCCCAGTAACACCATATTCATTCAATACCTTCCACAGAAGTGTCCTATTTACTCGGTCATAAGCTTTCTCTAAATCTATGAAGGTAGAAAAACTTTCTTACCAACAGCCAGATTCTTTTCAATCATCATGCGTAATGCACAAATTTGGTTAGTGCAGCCTTTACCAGGCATAAAACCACTCTGAACATCCCACACTTTCTCTGATGTAAGACCTCGTACTTTTTCAATAATGACCTTACCGAACACTTTCTCTGGCACACTTAATAGGCTAATACCATGATAGTTCTTGCAGTCAGTCTGATCACCTTTTCCCTGATACGAGGGAGCAATGATAGCATCCCTCTAATCCCGAGGGACCATTCCTAACTCCCAGCACAACTGGCAAATTTCAGTTAACCAATCAATTACAGAGTCATCACCATATTTCAACATCTCAGCAGTTATGCCATCAACTCCTGGAGCCTTACCATTCTGAAGTGATATTAGAGCTTTACACACTTCTCTTGAGATCCCTCCTGTGCTTTCATCCTTCACTGTGCCATCATCTGCATCTGTCTCAGAATCATCTTTGTTTTCCTGATCTAATAACTCCCAGAAGTATTCACCCCATCTTTCACTTAACTCATTGGGCTCCCATATCATTTCCCCAACCCTATTCTTCACACAATTAACACTTTGTTTCCCCTATTTTTCCTGAGTCTCACGTACTTTCAGAAAGACTTCCCATCTTTCCAAAAAGCCAATTCATGCCTTTCCACCTTCTCCTTCCTATCTTTTGCCTTACTCTGGCGAACCAGTTTAGCGGCTTCACACTTCTTACAGAGATATTCATCCACAGAAACTCTACCTTGCAACATGCCCAAATAGGCTTCCTTCTTTCTCTTTGCTGCCTCTTTTACCTCACTGTTCCACCAAGCATCACCTCTATTGTTACCCACTATTGTGGTGCCACAGACCTCTTTGGCAGCAGTGACTACACAGTTCTTAAAACATTCCCACTTTTTTTCTACATCCCTCTCACAAGACTTCAGCTCTTTCAGTCATTCTGTGGTTGTCGATAATTTGCTCACGACATGGTTTGCAATTTGGAACTCGAACTGAGAATCTGTTTTATCATATCAAAAAAGATAGAGACAAGACAGCGACACTGCAGAAATGGGGTGTGTATAACATTCCTATGTTGGATCCTGTAACTTGGGAGCACACGAGAAATTACATGGGTTAAACAAAAAGAAGCTTAGATTTAAGAGTGCAAGAACACAAGTATGATATTCAAGTTGACCAGAAGAACACTGCACTCACAAGAAATGTTAGCAGTTGTAACCTAAAACCAGATTGGACTAATATTAGGCTTCTTTTAAACCCTACCTCTGTATATCTGTATACTCTCTACTTGTGACTGAAAGTATGTACTTTCAGTCACAAGTAGAGTGAAAAAGGCCAAAAAACCTTTTTTTCATTGTTTCCTGACCCAACAAATGGTTCTGTTTGTTTAAAAAAACACAGTAAAAAAATTCCAGCTTAATAACTCGTCATCTTCAGGTTCTACACTAGGTTAAAAACATTTAATTTTAACATCAAAAAGTGAAAACATGAAAATATTTTTTTTACAATATTTTTGTTTCCTAACCCAACAAATGGTTGTAATTGGTAAAAAAGAAACAGAAAAAGAGTTTCAGCTTAATCACTCATCATCTTCAGGTTCCACGAGATCCGAAGAAATTCATCTTGGTGTTGAACTTCAGAATTTCGTTCCGGGACTTGATTCGGCTGCGTATGAATCCATCCCTGGCTTCTGCACCACATGTTGCAATTGACGTCTCACATGCCTCTCTACTACTTGAGAATAGCAAGGGAGCTTCCCTATTTCAAACAGTGAACGGCCTCTGATCAATCTTGTTATGTCTTCGTCACTGACGCTCAAAGTAGCCGGTGGTTCCAAGATATTTTCCCAGCATATCATCTCAAAATACTCCTCTGCTTTGAAATTTAATTTGGGAAGCTCAAAATGGCGTATTTTCCCCTTCCAGTCAGTTTTTCTTGCTTTCAGTATTTTTCTCAGGCCAAGTTCTGGAATGTGTGCTCTTTCATCTTCCAGCACCGCCAACAGAATGTTTTCAGAATGAGCAAAATAACAGTTCCTCTGAATAACTTCATGCACAATTGCCTTAAACTCTTCTGGCAAGAATGAACTTTTCTTTATCATTCCGTGAAGATGACGTGCTCCACGAGTTGCTCTAGGGATTTTCTTTATTTCAAACCAGGATGGCACATAAACTTTTATAACATATTTTGCTAGGGGCTTTAAGTCATCTGGTGGTCCTGTGGTTGATACGTAAAGACGAAGAATTCTGTTGGCTGTACTGAGCCATTTTGAGTGGACCATCTTCCCAGGACTCCTGCTTGCTAAGTTTGGAGGGCACTCCCCGAGGATACAGCCCTGGAAATATCAGGGAGGTATTTTTGGTCTGTATTGAGGTCTTTGTCAATTTCGGGCAGAGCAACTGGAATAGGGACATAACTTGTCATGGCAAGAGTTTCACATGTCTCCAGGGATTTTCCTATTGTTCCGAAAAACTGTTTTGACCCAGATGTCTTTCCATCAATCTTCTCGAAAAGATGACGAAGAGGCACTTCATTGGTGTGCAACAAGCATGCAAACCAATGCAGTTTATGACCAACAAAGATTTCAAGACATCTAACTATGCCATTTTTCTTCCCAGTGTTGACGTTCGTTCCATCACAGCCAACAGCAAACAGGTTGGAAAGCGAAATCCCTTTCTGTGTAACGAAGTTGGTAATGCTTCATGTAATATCTGCACTGGACCCAGAATCTGGAGTTACATGTCCTATATAAACAGATCCAGGTTCTGACAAGAGAACAATATGCTCTTCCACACCTGTAGTCCTGTAAGAAGAATTTCCCTTCTTTGCATACACTATAGTCTTGTTCTTCCTCCCATCAAAGTAGATGCTGTCCAAAGACTGTATTATTTGTGTAGCGGTAGACACAAGCTGGGACCGCACCTTCCGACGTTCTCTTCTCAGCTTACTCCTGTCAATAACTGTAGCTGTACACTCTTTAGATACGATCCCCACATCCTTAAGCACAGAAGACACAATGATAGCAGCCAACCTATCCGATACTCCCGCACTGTCACAAGCAATGGCTAGATTTGGCAAAGATATTCGCATTTGGCCTGTCTTGCAGGTTGAGGGAATCTCAGCATCAGTTGCTTTCAGATGTTTGGCTTCATAGCTAACATAATCGTCATCATCTTGAGGGATGTCTTCTGAATCATACCCTAAGATGGTGTTCACTGCTAAGTCTGTAATCGTCATAGACAGAGACATATGATCTTTGTATTCCCTTGCTTTAGCTTCCTGATCTTCCCTTCTTTGTTGTCTTCCTCTTATACTTGATATACTATTAAAAATCACCAATCACTTAACCTAAAGATCATGGTAATTTCCATAACCAAAACACTTCAAGCACGTCAATTATAAAAACTGACGTGCTTGAAGTGTTTTGGGGATGGAAATTACCATGATCTTTAGGGTAAGTGATTGGTGATTTTTAATAGTATATCAATTATGAATTGCACGTAAACTATGCGCACTTTGCAGGGGTTTAATACCTTAAAAGTGCAAATATAATAATTCCTCTTATACGTTTCAATTTTCGACTTACAGAAACGTTGATCGACCTGTTGGCCATTTTCCTTTCATGCCGTTGGTCTGTTAAGAAATTTCGCTCCGTGCTTGGAATCTTCACACAAATTTACATTTTTCATAATTGAAACATTTGCATGCACAAATATCAAACAAAGTACTGTTTGCATGGCGGAAGAAATCTTTGTTACTTTTGTCGGCCCCCTTCCAAGATTTTAATATTCTTTTTTACGTTTTTGTACTTTTCATTGCAATTTCTAATGAGACGAATAATTTCTTGTTGACTTACCACAGGTGTGGAGGATTTCTTCCAAATTCTTGTAATATCACAAGAAACAATTTCGCTGATATATTTGACTGACGAATCTTTGTTGTTCCATTTCCACAATAACTCTTTTCGGACCCAAAGGAAATGCTTCATTAAATCAGCATACGTGGGTAAAACTGTCTCCTTAAGTTGTACTGGAGTTCCAAAAACATTACAAATTCACTTCTAGTTGTTTGGAACCTAAAATGAGTCAGGCAATATGAATTATTGCTTGATTTTGGCTATTTTGGTGTGGGAAGCAATTTTTCGCGCTGACAATGGCGATTTTGACAAAGTATAAATATTCACTTGAGTTGTGGAACCTCAAGATGCCAATATTTTGGGCTGAAATTTGGAGACAATTTGTTCTAGCCCATTTGGAACCTATTAATGAGTCAGGCAATATGAATTTCAAAAAAGGTTTTTCGCTCCACCCTAATGTACATCGCAGCTTATAGTAACCAATGCTGCAATGATCATAGCCCAAGTGAATTACCAAATATCTGGAAAAATCACTAAGCCACTTTGAACTTTAATAATAAATAAATTATTTTGAATTTATAGCATTGACAGTTAACAATTTTGTGGATAAGATCAAAAACCATGTGTGTTATTTGTGAATTCCCCACGTCACAATTTGTGTTACAATTTGTAATGGTGCAGTGGCAACCGCATTGTCGGTCTCTTACCCATAATGCAACATGATCCTAATATACATATGTGCAACATTCATATTGTTATTCACATCTGAGAATGGAGTGACCATTACTCCAAAAGTACTCATGGAGTGTTTTAACTTGTATATATATATATATCATCTTTTATTGCATTAAATAATTGTGCCATCATGGTTTGTTTTTCATCTTTGAGTTAGCTATTGGATGTCATCTTGTACATCACTACTGCACTCCTATTCCATTTTAGCTCTCAAGTTAGGAATCAAAAGCAAATATATATCAAATTTGAAATCAGGATCTTTCCATCATATCACAGAGATCTAAACAGTGTGTTTAGGATTGGGACATGATATGCTTACACCATCTAACCTATCTTTATCTCTTCTCATTGCACATCTCCCATTCTTTGCTCTCGTGTCCTCTAAATAAATGTTCATGTTGCTGTGTATAAGATATATATTTGTTTTCTATTTACACTTACCAGTATACAAAGTAAAAAGGTAGTTAAGACTGTTCTGATTGATACAGCAAAGCTTGGTTTAAATCTGTTGAATTTTTTCCAATGAAGGAATGATTCATTGTTTTAAGTGTTTGTCTTAGGCCTACTATTCTAAAGTGAAGTTGAAATGAGCAAAATTAAAACTTTTAAGAAGATATGATGTTGACGACCAGAATTTTTGTAGAGTAGAGCTCATCTAAAATTAAGATCACTAAATGAAATTAAAATAAATTTGAAATAAAATGATGACACAATGTTGTTGCTCAAATGAGCAGTTGACAACTGTCACTAGCTCCTATGTATTTCACATATTTTCCATGTGCTCATTGTTTGGAAGGTTTTCAGATGCAGACCTGCCAACCTCTCAGAACCAAAAAACGTAACACTCAGATAGGAAATCATAACACGACGCATGCTGATAAGTTTTTAAGCCTATTTCAGCTATATAAATTCTTGATGATGAGAATGAAGGGATTTTTTCCCTACATCAAAATTTTATTGAGAAACTAATTAAATCTAATCAGCAAACACTTTTATGTTGTTAATTATTAGAAAAGAAATTACGATTACAGGAGAAATCCTCACTCCACCTAACTTCCGTTTTCGGAAATTTTGTGAGGCAGAAAACTTGCATCTTAGGAGGTCTGCAAGATGGTTTAATCGGGTTCTGGGGATATCGTTTTTGTCTGCAGGATCGAAATAAATCTGCGATGTGCATCATCCCTCGCCACGATTCTACTACGAGGATTAGTAGAAAATGAACCTGCGATTCTTCTAGGGGTGGGTACAAAATAAATCTGCGATGTACGTTGGCCATCGCCACGATTCTGCTATGGGAATGAGTACAAAATAAACCTGCGATGTACGTTGCAGCAATTTTTCTACGAGAGCGAGTACAAAATAAATCTGCGACGTACATCGGGCGTCACCGCTATTCTGCTACAGGGATGAGTACAAAATAACCCTGCGATGTACGTCACTGCAATTCTTCTATGGGGATGAGTACAAAATATATCTGCGATGTACGTCGGCCTTGATGCGATTCTGCTACAGGGATGAGTACAAAATAATTCTGCAACGTACATTGTCCTTCACGAGAAAAAAAAATTACGATTACAGAAGAAATCCTCACTATGCATAACTTCCGTTTTCAGAAATTTTGAAAGGCAAAAAATTTGCATCTATGATAGGGAGTCTGCAAGATGGTTTAATAGGGTTCTGGGGATGTCATTTTTGTTTGCAGGACCAAAATAAATCTGCGACGTATGTCACCTCATTTCTACTACAACGCTTCTGTCTGTAAAAGGAAAAAATGGAGGAAAACAAGACTATTTAAAATAAATCGTATTTTTGGTTGCAAAATCGTATTAGCGTACTGCAGCACGATTTATCGTACTAAATACGATAAAATTGTAACAGTTGGCAGGTCTGCAGATGCATTGTTTGTAATTTTCGTGTTGATAATTAAAACTGATCTGAACTTTCTTCCTTGGTGGGATTTTCATTATACTTCAGAGATCTCCATGATTGGTCATTCTCAAAATTAGTTTAGTGTCATCTGTAGCTGTAATTCCCTTTTTCTCATCTTAAAGAATAAGTTTCCATGGGCATGGTGTTGTTATATGGTTGAAATCATGACAATTTAATGTTTAGTTTGTTTGGTTTAAAGTCCTGCATATCTCATGCAGAACTCATTTTCTTGTTGGTTGTAACTTTTATTTCTTCAAAAAGTGGTTCTGTTTAATTTTTCAGACACTAATGGAATAAATCTGCTTTCTTTCTTCTTTTTTTTTTTTTTTTTTTTTTTTTCGTCCATTTAGTTATAGGTTGGTTTAATTTTCATCTCAGATTATTTTTTGTGCTTTCTAGATATATATAGAAGTTTTCCCTTTCATTCTGGGTTATGTCTGATTAAGATTTGATAAGTTCTTGCTTTTGCAAGTGTTTTTGGTTGATTTCTGTTTTTGTGTGTGACCAGAAATTTTGCTTTAATTGTAACAGATGCCCCAAAATCCACATTTTGCTTATTACATACTTTTTTTTCTTTTTTTTTTTTTGAGTTTTTATAATTTGGAGATGGATAGAAATTGTTCTATATACAGTAGCGAACATAAGTATTTGGTGAAACACTTTTTCGACCATAATTTTTTTCTGCTACCCCAAATCGGGTCATTTTGGGATATGATATGTGTTGATTTGTGGGTTACAATGCCGCATAGTTTGTATTTCGCTCAGAGCGAATTTGTCATTCGAAATGGGCCATATTCAAGAGTCGCCAATTATTACCCATTTGTTTGCTGCATGCATTAATGTTTTTCTTGTGATTTTTGTGGGTTTTGTGATGTGTAGTGTGATAATAAGTCAATCTTAGGTTTTCAGAAATGGGTAAAAAGGCGGAGATCCCTGTTGGAGCTCGCTAGGCGGCCGTGAACATGATGGAATCCGGAATGCATGTCACCAACATTGCGAGGGCCCTGAAGATCCAACACCAGTCCATTTCAGCTTTCATGCAACGTTATAAGAAGACTGGGACTGTTGAGAACAGTCCGCGATGTGGTAGGCCTCGTTCCACTATGTTGTGTCAGGATAGACACATCCTCCGCCGATCTCATGCTGATCCCACCTTGACTGCTGTAGACATCGCCACCGAATTTTGTGACAGCAACCACCTGAACGTCAGCCGAATAACCATCTCCTGTCGTCTCATTGCTGGTGGATTGAATGGAAGACCCCCCCCCCCGCCAAGAAACCACTCTTTGGAGTCAAGAATCGATGAGCCAGAGTCGCGTTCGCGTGCGGTCATCGACACTGGACCGCGGCGGACTGGAGTAAGGTGCTTTTCAATGACGAGAGCAAGTTCAACTTGTTCGGAAGTGATGGCATCCGATACGTACGACGTCTGTGTGGCCTGAGATTCAACCGCCAGTTCATTAAGCTGACTGTCAAGCACGGAGAAGGATCGCTCATGGTTTACGGCGCCTTCTCTCGCAATGGAATGGGCCCCATCATCAAGATTGACGGAATAATGACCGGCCAGAGCTACATGAACATGCTCATCAACAATGTCTTCTCATGGGCAAACCAGAACATGCCACCCGGATGGATCATGCAACAAGACAACGACCCGAAGCACACCTCCAGAGTAGCGAAGGCAGCCTTCCAGCAGCAACAGGTCACACTTCTAGGCTGACCAAGATTATCTCCAGACCTCAACCCCATCGAGCACATGTGGGAGGAGCTGGAGAGACGATGTGCAGAAAACCTGCCGGAATAGGGCCCAGAAGTTCGACCAGCTGTCTGCAGAATGGGCGCGAATTCCACAGGTCACCGTCGAGAAGCTAGTGGACTCAATGCCGGCCCGTTGTGCAGCTGTTATTAAGTCTCGTGGTTATCGCACTAAGTATTAGTTATTGTTTTGTCATTTTCTCGTACTTGTTTTCTGTTATCGTAGCATTAAATGAATGTGATACACACCTACTTTGTTGGTCAATTTGTATGATCTTTGCGATTAAGCTCGGTACCTGATCTGTGTTAAGGTTTCCGATCCATCTGCATATGGGTCATGTTTACAACTGAATAACACATATCATATCCCAAAATGACCCGATTTGGTCCAGCAGAAAAAATATTATGGTCGAAAAAGGTTTCGTCAAATACTTTTATTCGCTACAGTACTTAATGTTACTATTCTTAGTTGGATCTTTAGTTCTATTTTAATTTTTATTCTTGCATCTATACATAATCGGTAGTTTGTTAATTTTTTTGATATTATATCCATATCCTTTTTGCTATGTTTTAGACCCATTTTATTTCTTCTTTTTTGTACCTTTTGTTGCTGGAGTGGAAAAAGCTCTGTGGATGTAAAATCAAAAGCTGATATTTTATAATTCTAGTGGTGGTTTTTATAGCTCCATGTCTGGGTGTATACAATATTAGCTTTTCAATCTTGCATTCACAGAGTTTTTTTTTTCCACTCCAGCAATTGAATTTTATATTTCCATGTGCGTAGAACTTTATATTTCCACCCCTGGAAATATAAAGTTCTACGCACATGGAAAACACAAAAAAATCATAAGAAAAAAAATTAAACCAAAATACAAATAATTGAACTAAAAAACATATTTAATTCAGTACTGTGTAAAAACACAAACAGAATCACTTTTTGAAGAAATAAAAGTAACCAACCAACAAGAGAATGAGTTCTATATAAGACATAGAGGACTTAAAATCAAACTAAATAATATAACTGTAATAATTAGAACCATATAAAAATATCATATCCATGGAAACTGCTTTTTGAACATGAGAAAAAGAGGAATTAACAATTAAAAAAGAAAAAGCAAACACTAAATGTAAGTGCTTACAAGAGCGCTGAACAGCTAACATAAACATCAAACAGAACAACCAATAATAGAGATCTCAACAGTGTGACAAAATCCTGCCAAAGGGAAATCTTTAGATCAGTTTCAACCATTAACAGGGACATGAACAATGACAGGTCTGGCAATTTCTCCAGCTATGTGCATACAGAAACTGTACAGAATGCACACGGGTCAATGACATCCATCAACTACCCATTCAAAGCAACACTGTGTCTTTGTTTCCATTTCATTCATTTTAACTACATTTAGTAATCTTTGTTTCAACTAAGCTCTATTCTAAGGAAATACTGATCAAGATTACATCTTGTTGAAGATCTTGATTTTGTTCACTTCAACTTTGTTTTACAATATTAGGCCTAACACCAACACTTGAAGCAATGAATCATCAAACCATTCCTTCACTATAAGAATTTCAACAGTTTTTATTTCAACTGTATCACAAGGTACATTTGAATAATCTGTTTCTGTTTACTTTGTTCATGGATATATATATATATATTACATAAATAGAAAAGAAAGAAACATAAATCTTAACCATGGCACACCAACATTTATTCAGAGAACACAAGAGTGAAAACTGGGAGATAGGCAATGTAAGAAGAGTTGAAGATAGGTTAGGTACATGATACGGTATAACCTTATCGTACCCCCTAACCCAAAATACACTTTTCATTTTTTGGAACTATTTATTGTTTACATCCTAGAGACGTTCAGCTTGCGACAGATGTGGCGATCCAGTGAAAGGACCCTCATGACATGGAAAGCCCAGTCATTGGTTCTTTCTTAATATATAAGCTAGATATATGGAGTAGTGACTTTTTATCATCACTAATCTTGAAATTTGGTATATTTAAAAATGCAATAAATAAATAAAAATAAAATTTTTGATGAAAGAAAAACAGCAATTTTTAGTTTGAAACAAATTTCTCAAACATTTTTCCATGCCCATTTATTTCTTATAATCCAGAATTTAGTCAAGAATGTATAATTAATCCTATTACTACAGAATTTTGTCGAAATTTGGCCACTTTTTAATGGTGTCCTGATTTCCACTTCCATCTCTGTATTTACTTTTGCATCATTGTTCATGTTTTGCTATTACATGTAGCACATTATACTGATCCTAAAAGTGCAACAATAATGTACGTAGTGCGATAAAAAAGTTCCAAGACTATGTACGTTCCACGCCAACAGATGGCAGCACGTGGATGTGCGAGCAGCGTTCGAGGTCAGTGACCTTCATGAGTCATTGTGCCCAGTGGCATTGTTCTGTGAACATCGGGAGCTGTGCTACACCATATTTGGTGACCACATGCAGAACACAGCTGCAATTTCAGTATGAACTGCAAACTAGAGCAGCGAGCGAACATTAAATTCTGCGTCAAACTCAGCAAATCTGGAACAGAGATGCATGAAATGTTGCGGCAGGCTTATGGCAATGAAGCAATGACTCATGTGAGGTGTTTTGAGTAGCACTCTTGCTTCAAGAGTGGCAGAACGGCACTGGAAGATGACTAACAAACCCCCCGAAAGTGTGGACAAAATTAGGGAACTGGTTCATGAGGATCATCGGAGAACCATTCAAGACATTGCTACCATCGTCAATGAATCATATGGAACAGTGCAAGAAATTCTGACGTCAGTTTTGAACATGCACCGCATTGTTGCAAAGTTTGTGCCAAAGATTCTGAACCCCAAACAGAAGGTGCTCAGTGTCGAACTCTGTCAAGATCTCCGTCAGCAGGTGGTGAATGAACCAACGTTCCTGTCATGGGTCATCAGTGGGGACGAGACTTGGGTCTACAGTTACAACCCAGAGAGCAAACAACAGGCGTCGCAGTGGAAGAGCCCGGCATCTACATGACCTAAGAAGGATCAATAGGTCCGGAGCGCAACCATAAGCATGCTCATCGTGTTCTTTGACATTCGTGAGGTTGTGCACCGTGAATTCGTCCCCTGGGGCCAGAACGGCACCACCCTTTTTTACAGTAATATTCTGCGGCATCTTAGGGAGGACATTCGCCACAAATGACCTGAAATGTGGTGCAGGGGTGATTTCCTGCTCCATCACAACAATGCAGCAGCTCACAGAGCGTTAGCAACATGCCAGTTTTGTAGATGCAACAGCATGACTACCCTTCTTCACCCACCTTACTCACTGGATTTGGCCCCTTGCGACTTCTTTGAAGATGAAGCTGAAGCTCAAGGGTCGCTGTTTTGAAACCGTGGACGAGATCCAGCACAAATCGCAGACAGTGCTTGACATGATTAGCGAACAGGACTTCCAGGGAGCATTCCAACAGTGGCAAAAACGCTGGCAACGGTGTATCGCTGCCCAAGGAGACTCCTTTGAGGGAGATCATAGCCAGACTTAAGTAATGTAAGTACTTTGTTGTATATTGGCCTAGTCTCAGTACTTTTTGATCGGACCTCATAAATAGGCCATTTTCATAACATTCACATTATACTAATTTTAAATTTACAACGTTTTACACTAAAAATTACATATATAAACAGAAATTACCTGAGTTCTTTTCATCTTGTTTTTCAAAAGCTCCTCTTCCCTGTGGTAAAGAAATACTTTAATAACAAATATTTTAAAATAGCTACACTGTAAAAATATATTAAACACGCATTTGTTGTATTAGTATTTCAAATGTTATAAAACATAAATTACTTAAATGCAGATTACCTAGCTTGTAGATTATCCATGCAAAATCCTTCAAATATTTAAAATAGATTTTCTATCTTGACAGCCAGCAACTACCAATTTTTATTCCACCCATAAAGAATCCACAAAACAATGCCACTTTCACTTTCTGTTTCATATGCATTTATGGGATCAGATATAACACCATGCCTTCTTATACAGAGTGTCTCAAAAATACATGGCAAAACTGCAGGAATCAGTTCCTCATAGGTAGATAAGAAAAAAAGTTTAGATCAAACTAGGTCTGGAAATGCTTGGTTTCCGAATTATGAAAGTCTGTCTACGATACTTAACTGTTCACATTACCTGACTCAGGTCTGTCTTGGTTTCCCAGTTATTCACCGGAATGTTTTATCTCCCATAGTTAAATTCCTTCATCCCAAGGTCCATACAGAATCTGGTGGTTTTCCTTTCTGACCAAGCACTCAAATCAGGAGCAAGCGGATATGCACTTTATGTACGGTTTGGTGGATGGCAATGCTTTGGACACTAGTCATTTGCACCACAAAAGGTTCCCAGGATGAAGATGTCCAGACAGGAAAACGTTTGAAAGTATCCATCGCCGCCTTTGTGAACATGGGATCTTTACATCTCATGCTGCCAACAGAGGACGACCAAGATCTATGACTCCTGAAGTACAGGCGGAGATTTTGGATGTTGTGCATGCGACTCCTGGAATCAGCAAATGCAGGTTAACAATGCTACTACCTGTTCATCATTCGACTATTTGGAGACTGTTGCAAAAACAACACTTGTATCTGTATCATCTGCAATGGGTACAAGCCTTGTCACCAGCAGATTACCCTGTGCAAGTAATGTTCTGCCAGTGGTTCTTGCAGCAGTGTGGTACAACTCCTTACTTTCCTGCCTTAGTGATATTCACTGATAAAGCACAGTTCACACACGATGGAATCCTAAACTTTTGCAATCAGCATGTATGAGCAAAGGAAAACACACACATGCAATTATTCTATCACATCACCAACAGCGGCTCAGCCTAAACACCAGGGCAGGTGTTTTTGGTGATAAGTTATTTGGGCCCCATATACTTCCCAACAAACTCATCGGGTGGGCATACCACACCTTTCTGGAAAACAACATGCGTGATTTCTTTGATGACACACCACTGATCATTTGTCAACAAGCACACTTTATACACGATGGTGCTCCTGCACATTTTAGCCACCTAGTACTTGAATTACAATTACTTGAATTGAAAGTTTCCTAGTTGGTGGATAGGTAGAGGTGGACCAACTGCCTGGCCTCCATGCTCACCAGATTTAAACCCTCTAGATTTCTTCTTGTGGGGGCCATTTAAAATCATTGGTGTATTCGACTCCAGTAGCAGATGTGGAAACTCTCTGCAATCGAATCATGGCAGGTCATGAAACAACCTGTATTGAGGCAGAAGGTGAACGTTTTGAATAATTACTATAAGGTAATGTGAACAGTTAAGTGTCATAGACAGACCTTCATAACTCGGAAACCATGCATTTCTGGGCCTATGCTGATATAAACTTTTTTTTTCTTATCTACCTATGAGGAACTCATTCCTGTGTACTTTTGAGGCATCCTGTATAGTTAAAAAAAAAATCTAGCCCAGTTCCAATGCCACAAACCTTTATACTCCAAATTTTGAATTTGTTAATTATCAAATTCAAAAGACAAGGTTTGATCCAGTTCAAAATAAACTAATTGTTTCCTGCACGGTGGCAGGAATAGGAAGTGTCAGAAAAGATAGTGGCCTACTGTTTCATGTTCTCTATATTTCTTCATCAGTCTTAGCTTAGCTTTACCAGAATTTAATTCTATCAAAATTATGAAGTTTCTAAGGTTACATCACAGGCAGACTGGACATTAACTCCTAGATGCAAATACCTGGCTAGGCTGACTGAAGGCTGGTTGAAGGCTGATTCTACAATAAATATTAAAAATGAATACATCAATAATCATTTATTCTTGGAGGCTCCTCCACATCTAACTCTTGTCTTGGTCATCATATTTCTCAGTAGAATCATCCAGCAATTCCATAATTATCTGACCAATCCTTCCCTTGGTCTGCTACTCTTTGAGCCAATGTCATCATTCTTTACTCAGGCATTAACTGTTGTCACATTTAACTAGACAACCTGTTTTGTCTGCAAATAAGGCAAACTTCAGAATGCTACACACTGGTGCACAACTGCTCAGGTACATGCTGTCAGAACCCCAACACAAGCTATCAAAATAAATTAAAATCTTGCTGTTTACTCCTTGAAGACCTAATCCAAGTATTTTGTCCTGTTTTTCTGCAACAATGTGTTATATTATGCTGTAGTTTGAACTTTCCAAATTTCTTCACTTCATTGGAAGTATGCCAAAATGCTCTTATTGCACTCTTTTTAACCCAAATTCCAAAAAACATCAACCAGCACCAATCTACCAAAAATGGCCTTTTTCCTTTTTATTAAAATCAATACAGATACAAGGTGTGATCAAAAAATGAGGTGGATGTTTTTACCGAGGAAATTTAATAGTAGATTTACACAAATCAATCCCCTTCAAAATAATGGATTGGCTTTCTGGAAAGACAGAAAAATGTTTTGGAAGTACATAAAATGTAAAAAGAACAGGGAAAATAAAGTTCTAAGTTATGTGACGAATGAGATTGGAGAAATGATAAGACAGTCTAATAAGTTAGGTGAAAAATGGAGTGAATACTTCTGCGAGTTAGTAGAACATGAAAGCAAATGTGACTTTGTGGTAGAAGCAGATGATGCCACAGAAAAATAAAGAAAGCATAGTAGGATTTTGAGGGAAGATACATTATTAAAGCTATAAAATCTCTTCAAAATGGTAGGGCTCTAGGAGTAGATGGCATAACTGTCAGCTGTTAAGATAACAGCTTTTGTTTTATGGCTGTTAAGATAATAGCTGACAAGCACAAATTTTCCATTTGTGCTTGGAGTTGAGAATCATCTCTTAGGACTGGAAGGATGTTATCATTGTTCCTTTGTCTTGTAGAAAAGGTGATAAAACTGACTGTAGGTGCTACAGTATAATGGTATCAGCCTGCAGAGCTTGCCAGGGAAAGTATTTGAAAAGATCATTATAAATAAATTACATACAAGGTATATCAGAGAAGGTATGAGATATACAGTGGTTTTATGCCTAGTAAAGACTGCACATTAATGAAATGTTTGCATTATGCTTGACAATTGAAAAGCATTTGTCTGCTGGTAGAAAAGTTTCTGCTGCTTTTTAGATTTGAACGAAGCTTATAAACATGTAAACAAGATGTTTCTGTGGTAAGTCTTCAATAACTATAGTATAATTATGCAGGTGCACAATTAGAATTTTTTTCTGGTAGGGGAGTTATGATAATGATGAATGCTATATGAACAGTAGGCAATAATTTGCATTCAATGTTGACATTGTTTTGGGGGAAAAGAAATTTTCACCCAAATTAGTATCACTAGTTAATTTTAATTGCTATCCTCAAAAAAGGTATCATTATTGAGTGAATTAAGGTACAAGAATTAAAGTAATTTATAACAAAAAAAAATTAAACAATACATTCCTTAGGAATAATCAGATTAAAATAATGCAAGCACTTTATCATAGATGCTATAATATAATGGCAATACACTCAGAATTATGTGTCTTCTGTCAGGCGCACCTCCTGTCTGAATGTCCAATAGTGACTGTGTTTTATTTATTTATTGTTATGGTGGAATGTTTCACTGAATGCTCACAATTACTTTCAGAAAAAGAGATAGTATATGAAATAATCGTCTGATATTTCTTAATGTTTCTGTTTCACATGTTATGAAAACACGGCTTTAAATTTGACATTAAAACACATTTAGTTTTAACTTTGGTAAGTGTTTCAATATGTCAAATTCGAAACCATTTTTCTTTGTGTTCGAATCATTCCATTTCATTTTAGTCCTACCGCCATTGCATATAATTCACATATCTTTCATCGCCATCGTATATCTTTCACTTATTGTTCATCTATATGATTTGTGAATGATGACAGAACTTTGCACATACCGATATTCATGTACAAAGGGCTCCACAAGTACAGACAGATGGTAGAACGGACTTGAAATGATGGGTCTAACCACATAAGCCTAATCTTTTTGTGAAGGACAAAGAACCAGAGCAACTGAAAATTCTACTGATGTGTCGATGGAAGGCGAGGTAGATTTGAAGAGGTGAGCGTAAATATGCTGAGTTCGTAATTTCTATCTATAGAGGTTAATTACACACAAATTTTCACTGTTGAATGTTATATATTGGCCAGTCAAACTTTCAGAGAAACGTAACGTGTGAAACAGAAACATTAAGAAATATCAGACAATTACTTCATATACTATATTTCTGTATTTAAATTTTACAGTTCGAGAGTTTATACATGTAAAACTTTAAAAAAAAAGAAAGATTTTAGTCTGCTAGAAATTTTTATTTATATTTTTCACTAGAAGAGATTTTCCTCAGTAGATCAGGTTTTAAATTCAACAAATATTTGTGAAATTCACATCATGACATGTCTTTCAAATTGTATTGAACTAGCAGTACAACCCTCACTGATTGATTAAGAAACTTGTTCCTTTCATCAGTCCACCATACACCTATTAATGAAAAAACTCTTTTGACACTAGAGTTGGAGCCTGGTACTGAAAAATAAATAAATAAATTCACAAATCTTCAGTAATTCTGAAAAACAGTCCAATGCCTTACAGTTTTTAAAATACTCCACTCATTGTGACTGCAGCATCTGGACAAAAAAATCTTCACTTTGGGTTGCAATGAACTTGATAAAAAGTTTGTCATCCTTAATTTCAATACATCTTTCCCTAAGAAAAGACTCTGAAGTATGTTATCAAAATTTAAGGTTTCTGTCTCTTTTTGAATTTGATCAAAATGTATTTGAATTATTCCTTATTGAAAAAGCCAGATATTTCAACTATTTGCCTTAATACTTGGAGGACAGGGTAAGAAAAAGAGGACATGTCCTCCAAAAGCCAGACATCTGGTCACCCTGTGTATGCTGGCAGTACAGCATGTGTATGAGTGAATGGTGCTTTATTGAAACGGTGTTTTATTGGAACAGTAGTCAGACAAGATGTGTAATGTCAACATAGCTGTTCAATATATTGACGAATGCATACATGAACATACAATACTGGCTTATGACTTGGTATGTCCCATATACTCAGGTTGCTCTATATTGATGACATAGTCTTGTTAGCTACTAGAAAACACACATGAGAAGCTGGACTTTAGTTGTGGGAATCTCCTTGCCTGAAGTAATATTTTGACTAAAAAAAAAAACAGAGTAAAGGTCAAAAACAAAAAAGATGCATGCATCTCTGATAAAAATGCTACAAAGAAATTTTGTAATCAGCTGTTTGTCATATAACATGAATAATCAACCTATTTCTTTGCTGATTTCCTAATATTTTATAGAAACTTGCTAACAAGAGTACAGGAAAGGGACTTTTAAAATGAACTTAACAAAAAAAAAAAAAATGATATATAATGCCTTTCCAAGAACTGAAGTTTAGCAACTGATGAAGCAATTCTAGAAGTAATCAATGCCTACATTTACCTTATACAACAAATATCAAGCAGGGCAACATAAAAAAAGAAATAGGCATATAAAACTTGGTTGGAGAGCATTTGCAAGAAGTGGTACAATTTTTAAGAGCAATTTACCATTATTTCTTAAAATAAAAGTGCTGAATCAATGCATCTTTCTAGTTCTTACTTACAGAACAAAGAAATTAACCTTAACTAGAAAGCATAATATTTGCCCTTTTTAGGTATCAATCACCAGCAAAGTGCGTATATTTA
This sequence comes from Macrothele yani, assembly GCA_039090855.1. Taxonomy (NCBI): domain Eukaryota; kingdom Metazoa; phylum Arthropoda; class Arachnida; order Araneae; family Macrothelidae; genus Macrothele; species Macrothele yani. The sequence continues at coordinate 3,187,576 of CM077024.1, forward strand.
CGTGCAATTCATTAATGATATACTATAAAAACAACCTTTCACTTACCCGAAAGATCTTGGTCATTTTTTTATCTTGTAACACTTCAAAAGCACGTCAATTATATTGTTGTTGGCTTTCTGAGGTTGAACTGACTCTTTGCCTGTGACTTTCCTTCTTCCGGGGATGAAACATCGTACTATCTTTTTTTTTTATTTACTGGACAACACACGCAGGTTTCTTTCTACCATATGAAACGTAACCATAGCTCGTTCTCACGATAAAAACCTCACACATACACACACTAGAACCACTCATTCATACATTCCGTTAAAAACCCTATGTACATATTTACACTATCTTTATTCCCAGGCAGTTAAACCATTTGTCAACTGTGATTAAAAAAGTGCTCAATCCGTTTCAAACTCCGTGTTAACCCTATTGCATGTGCCAACCTCATTCAGCCCGTCATACACAACCCTCTAGCGCTTTCAACAGGCACTGTCTTCATCAGGAGGCAGCTGTGTCTCACCCGCCTACCACAGCTCAAGTGAGCTGATTTATTGAGGCCCGGGTCTCAGTCACAATCTCTGCGTCTCTGGCGCCATCTATTGTCATTGTTGCTCTTTTCCTTTTTTTCTCTCTTAGCTGTTGCTCTGATTTTATTAAAGCCTTCCATTGTTCACTTAAGTTGCTAGGCTCATTAATGTTGCATAATCTTGATCTGTTTTTTCGATTAATATTGATTCTGCAATTCGTAACTGCCTTCCGTTTTTACAGCTCTTAATAATTTTAATATCTTCAAACCTTGGATAATGATGATTTTCCAGACAGTATTGGGTTAATGCGGTCTTAGCTTCTTTTTTATTCCAATTACTTATATGCTGGTTCAATCTGTATTTTAATTTGTTCTTGGTGCTGCCTATATATGACACAGGTGGTTGTTGGTTTACAAGAATTTCATAAACTCCTGCTCTATCCAATTGGCTGATTTTTCATTTTTTATTACTAAATTTTTTATAGTCTGTACCTGATTTCCTACTTGTATATCATATCTGCCACATATTTTATTAATTTCAGCTGACACGCCTTCAACATATGGTATTGCACCAACATATTTTAATAGTTTTTTTATCAGTCTTGCCTTTATTATAAGCCTGAGTTACTTCATAAATCCATTTCTTTAATACTTGTTTAGGGTAACCAAAATCATGTGCAATTTTTTCAATATATTCAATTTCTTCTTTTTTATATTGTTCCATTGATGAGTGTGTTAAACTTCTTTTAATTAGTGTTTTAACACTATTTCTTTTATGTGTTAATGGGGGCGATGACTGAAATGGTATTAACACAGGAATATATGATGATTTTCTATGCACTCTGTATTGCATATTATCATTTGTTTTGATTATCATAATATCCAATTGGATATTATAATATCCAATTGACACACTCATCAATGGAACAATATAAAAAAGATTATCATAATATCCAATTGGATATTATGATAATAGATTATCATAATATCTAATTGGATATTATAATATCCAATTGACACACTCATCAATGGAACAATATAAAATTGGATCATAATATCCAGTTGGATATTATGATAATCAAAACAAATGATAATATGCAATACAGAGTGCATAGAAAATCATCATATATTCCTGTGTTAATACCATTTCAGTCATCGCACCTGTTAACACATAAAAGAAATGGTGTTATAACACTAATTAAAAGAAGTTTAACACACTCATCAATGGAACAATATAAAAAAGAAGAAATTGAATATATTGAAAAAATTGCACATGATTTTGGTTACCCTAAACAAGTATTAAAGAAATGGATTTATGAAGTAACTCAGGCTAATAATAAAGGTAAGACTGATAAAAAACTATTAAAATATGTTGGTGCAATACCATATGTTGAAGGCGTGTCAGCTGAAATTAATAAAATATGTGGCAGATATGATATACAAGTAGGAAATCAGGTACAGACTATAAAAAATTTAGTAATAATAAATGAAAAAATCAGCCAATTGGATAGAGCAGGAGTTTATGAAATTCCTGTAAACCAACAACCACCTGTATCATATATAGGCAGCACCAAGAACAAATTAAAATACAGATTGAACCAGCATATAAGTAATTGGAATAAAAAAGAAGCTAAGACCACATTAACCCAATACTGTCTGGAAAATCATCATTATCCAAGGTTTGAAGATATTAAAATTATTAAGAGCTGTAAAAACGAAAGGCAGTTGCGAATTGCAGAATCAATATTAATTGAAAAAATACAGATCAAGATTATGCAACATTAATGAGCCTAGCAACTTAAGTGAACAACGGAAGGCTTTAATAAAAATAGAGCAACAGCTAAGAGAGAAAAAAGGAAAAAGAGCAACAATGACAATAGATGGCGCCAGAGACACAGAGATGCAGAGATTGCAACTGAGACCAGGGCCTCAATAAATCAGCTCACTTGAGCTGTGGTAGGCGGGTGAGACACATCTACCTCCTGAGGATGACAGTGCCTGTTGAAAGCGCTAGAGGGTTGTGTATGGCAGGCTGAATGAGGTTGGCACATGCAATAGGGTTAACACAGAGTTTGAAACGGATTGAGCACTTTTTTAATCACAGTTGACAAATGGTTTAACTGCCTGGGAATGTAGATAGTGTAAATATGTACATAGGGTTTTTAACGGAATGTATGAATGAGTGGTTATAGTGTGTGTATGTGTGAGGTTTTTATCGTGATGACGAGCTATGGTTACGTTTCATATGGCAGAAAGAAACCTGCGTGTGTTGTTCAGTAAATAAAAAAAAAAAAAGAAAAAGAAAGTACGATGTTTCATCCCCGGAAGAAGGAAAGTCATAGGCAAAGAGTCAGTTCAACCTCAGAAAGCCAACAACAATATAACTGACGTGCTTGAAGTGTTACAGGATAAAAAAAATGACCAAGATCTTTCGGGTAAGTGAATGGTTGTTTTTATAGTATATCATTAACTAGAAAGGATATCTACAGGCTACAAACTACTGAAAGAAGCTTAGAGAGATGCATCTTGTCATAACCAGGAAGGATAGAAAGAAGAATTCATGGATCAGGAAAGTGATAGGAGTTGATGACATCGTGATCAAGGTAAAATCCTTGAAATGGCAATGGGCTGGACCTACTGCTGGGTCATTCCATGTTAAATCAACAAATGGGTGTTGCCACACCATTTTTGATTTTGATGAAATTTGGTAGCTGATATGTACCAATCTTTTGAACCACAAAACTATTTTTTTATATCTAAAAAAATTTTGCTCCTGAGATATGCCCATTTGTTTACTATACTGACATGCAAAAAATGTCATTTCAGACTTATTTTCTGAAAGCTGTTGAATTTTTATTTGAATTAGCAGGGTGGTTAGATAGGGCTTATTGGAAAGTTTAAAGAATAGACTTTTATTTGTGCAAAACTAAATTAGATTTAAGTTAAGCCTAAATGGAGGTTTTTGGGGCTCGAATCTTCATTCATGGAACTGTTGTTTTTTGTCACTTTAAGCATAGAGAAAACAATGAAGGACTTGAAGTAACAGGGCAATTTTTTTTTCTGTTACACTTATGTATGAGTAGTATGTGCAGAAAAAAAACTGAGCAGTTACTGGCAGTCTTTCACCCTGAAAAAATTGCTCAAACTTCAAAAAATTTCAAAAATGTACTTTTTCATACCCTAAAAAGTCGTGGGACAGGTGATAAAAATTTGAAAATACCAGGATAAGAAGCCCTCATAATGTACTTTAAAACAAAAAAAAAACATCATCCTGCAACTCCAAGGGAAAGAGGAGATGCAAGCCTTGGAAATAACAAAAAAACAACACTTGATTGCTAGTGGAAATGGGATAAGCAGACAAGTCAATTACCAAAAGAAATTCTGTATTGCATGAAATATATTTACAGAAATATAATTTGATTTAAAAATAAAAATAAAAAAGGTTACAGTTTGATAAGGCTTGTTTCAGAGTCTAAGTTTATTGTGTTGCCATCTTTTCATTCAACAGAGTTGACAGGTGCTCATTCATATGTGGTGTGATATTGTGGCCTCTCCCAGTAGCTGCCAAGAACAACTCAGACAGTGTGAGAATCCTTAGAATGTTTTTCTGCTGAACCCATGTTTTGTAGTCACTGGCTGACTTCTTAAAAGATGTACCACGACCTCGAGAATGGAAATAGAGAATCCAAAATTCTTCATTATTATTGTAAACTTCCCTTCCACAACCTCACCCATCCACCAATCCTTATCATACACACAGCAGACATAATCCCTCACCTTTGGCCCTGAACTTCCTTATTGACTATAACAATCTTGAATTCCTCTGAAAAGGATGTTACATGAACTTGAAGAACACTGAGGCTGACAGGAATAAAACTGTGTAATGTTCTTGTTTTTGGTACAGGAATAAAACTGTGTAATGTTCTTGTTTTTGGTACAGGAATAAAACTATGTAATGTTTTTGTTTTTGGTGCAGGAATAAAAGCTGAATGAGCTAAAAGCTGTTTTGAGCCAGTTTGGTGCTAAAGAAAAAGTTATAATAGCAGGGGATTTCAATGCTAAAGTAGGTGTGCAGAATGCAATTTCTGACAATGTTCTGGGTAAGTTTAATGATCCTTGTGTGAATGATAATGGTGGAAGATTAATTGAACCCTGCATTGAGAATGGTTTGTATGTATCTAATACATTTTTCAACTACAAGTATATCCACACATATACTTGGGAAAATCGCACTCTTGGTCAAAAGAGTGTGATAGATTTTGTTGTCTACGATCAGCATCTGAGACACTTAGTTGTTGACACCCGTGTGATGAGAGGTGCAGATGTTGGTTCTGATCATTACTTGGTAGTGTCACAAGTGAAACTGAATGTTGGTTGGAGGAAAAGGAATAGGAAGAGGCCCATGATAAAAAGAATAACGGTTGATAGGCTCCTTGAAAACCATCAGCGTTATTATGCTTTACTCAGAGAACGCCTGAAGAAGCTGAAGTCTTGTGAGAGGGATGTAGAAAAGAAGTGAAAATGTTTTAAGAACTGTGTTGTCACTGCTGCTAAAGATATCTGTGGCACCACAACAGTGGGTAATAATAGAGATGATGCTTGGTGGAATAGTGAGATTGATAAGGCAGTAAAGAGAAAGAAGGAAGCCTATTTGGGGATGTTGCACGGTAGAGTTTGTGAATGAATATCGCTGTAAGAAGCGTGAAGCTGCTAAGCTGGTTCGCCAGAGTAAAGCAAAAGATAGGAAAGAGAAGGTGGAAAGGCGTTTATTGGCTTTTTGGAAAGATAGGAGGTCTTTCTGGAAGTACGTGAGACTCAGGAGAAATAGGGGAAAACAAAGTTGTAAGTTGTGTGAAGAATAAGATCAGGGAAATGATATGGGAGCCCAATGAGTTAAGTGACAGATGGGGTGAATACTTCTGTGAGTTATTAGATCAGGAAAGCAAAGATGATTCTGAGACAGATGCAGATGATGGCACAGGGAAGGATGGAAGCACAGGAGGGATCTCAAGAGAAGAAGTGTGTAAAGCTCTAAAATCTCTTCAGAATGGTAAGGCTCCAGGAGTTGATGGCATAACTGCCAAGATGATGAAATATGGTGGTGACTCTGTAATTGACTGGGTAACTGAAATTTGCCAGTTGTGCTGGGAGTTAAGAATGGTCCCTCAGGAATGGAAGAATGCTATTATTGTTCCCTTGTATAAGAGGAAAAGGTGATCAGACTGAATGCAAGAACTATCGTGGTATTAGCCTACTAAGTGTGCCAGGGAAAGTGTTTGGTAAGGTTGTTATTGAAAAAGTATGGGGTCTTACATCAAAGAAAGTGTGGGATGTTCAGAGTGGTTTTATGCCTGGTAAAGGCTGAACTAACCAAATTTGTGTACTACGCATGATGATTGAAAGTATCTGGCTATTGGTAAGAAAGTTTTTGCTACCTTCATAGATTTAGAGAAAGCTTATGACCGAGTAAATAGGACACTTTTGTGGAAGGTATTGAATGAATATGGTGTTACTAGGAATCTACTTAATAGTGTAAAAGCCATGTATGTTGGTAGTTAAGTAGAGCTTGTGTACAAGTGAATGGTATTTTATCAAAATGGTTTTCTATTAGTGAAGGAGTCAGACAAGGCTATGTAATGTCACCATGGTTGTTTAATATATTTATGGATGCATGCATGCGTGATGCCAAAATAGATAATACTGGTTTATGTCTTAGTGATATCCGTGTGTGCAGATTGCTGTATGCTGATGACACTGTCTTGTTGTCAGAGAGCAAAAGTGAGTTGCAGAGTATGTTGTCCCGGATGTACAAAGTTTGCATGAAATTCAAACCGAGTATAAATAAGGGAAAAGCCAAAGTTATGGTTTTTGAGAGAGAAACTGGTAGCACTGAATGTAATGTAAGTAAAAATGGCACTGTGATTGACCAGGCGAGTGAGTTTGTGTATTTAGGAAGCATGTTTATCAGAGAGAACCAATTGATGGTGAAATTAGAAGGCGAGTGAATTCTTTATTGAAAGTCGTAGCTGCTCTGGGAGGTTTTCACAGGAATGATGGGTTCTCTAGAGAGTCCTGCATGTCTGTGTATGAAAGTGTAATTGTTCCTTCTCTGATGTATGGTAGTGAAACCTGGGTACTACGAAAGTGTAATTGTTCCTTCTCTGATGTATGGTAGTGAAACCTGGGTACTACAGAAGAAACATAGGAGTCGTTTGTGTGCTGGAGAAGTGCGTTACTTATGGGGGGGGGGGGGGCAAGACACGGTCTGATTGTGTGAGGAATGAAGATGTGTTGCAGTGGTGTGATGTGAAGCAAAATGTTGTTAGCAAGGTGGAGACTAATATGCTTCAGTGGTTTGGCCATGTTGAAATAATGAATGATGGATGCTTACTAAGAAAATCTTTTTAGCCCAAATGGCAGGAAGGAAAGGCAGAACAAGGCAAAGGAAGACATGGGTGGATCAGATTCAGGAGTGTCTGCATGAGAAAAAGATAATGAGTGTGAAGTATAAAAGATCTTATGTACAGCGTGTAATGGATATCAGTGAAGCCCGAGTTGTATGTCAAGATTGCTGTAAATGGAGAAGTTTGATATGACAACAGTACGTAAAAATATCTGGTAGTTTGTATTTCTTTTTGGAGCTAACCTCTGAATCTCAGAGAACAGCTTAGTGATATGAATATGAATAAAACTGTGTAATGTTCTTGTTTTTGGTACAGCAATGGCAAGCTGGTACCTTGTTTGCAGCTGTTGTCTAACCTCTTCAATATTTTGTCTGGTACAAAAAAAAAAATTATGTTTTTTATGTTTTCTGTGCAATACTTGAACATATCTAGAGGAGTGATTATATGATTATCTACTGTTCTCCGAAGACTTGCCTTTCTCACAATCCTTTTAACCATCCCACCAATGCCGTCACATGGTCCTTTCTCATGGCACGTGGAAAAAAAATGCCACTCAGCTTGCATTTTGAAATCTTGTTCATGGTGACATACATTTATGAAATTTTTTTTGTTCTTATATTGAACAGCTAACCCGTCAGCAAAGTAAATCCCTTTTCTCAGTTGAGTATGGGATGATTTTAAACTGTCAATGAGTAATGTTTGAAAAGCGTGGAAACCTGTGGTGTTGTGTTCTAATGGATCACTAATTTCACAAAAGCAACGGTTTCGTAATTCTCCATTTTCTTTGAAGTATAACATGAAGGGGTGTACCGTTGCCTGGTTACTCGACCAATGGTAGGCTTGTACCTCATCTTCTACTACAAAAGAAAAATTTTCAGAAAGTCTCACTCATACTTTTGCAGACATGCCTTCTTTGTGTTAAGGAATTCTGCTTGTTTCTTTGCAATAAAATGATGGACTTTAAGTTGCTCAAACAATTCCACTAGCTTCTCCAAGTACTCTTCAAAAGGAAGAACACAAGTACACAGCTCACAACAGTCTGTCCACACCCACTGTTTGAATTTAAATTCTGTATCATCCTTTTCAAAGTCTTCCCACCCTTCTTCAAGTAATGCGTGCAGCCCATAATTCCCTGGGCATTCGCTACACTTTGACAGAATGCACGACTCATTATCAACATTGCAGACCATACAGGTAAGGAGATGTTTGTAGTCCATAACTGCCTTCATGGCTGCAAGCATCAGTTTTACATTCTGGTGTACAACGCACACGCAGACAGAATGAGTGCCTGATGAACCGGTTAAGACACACAATTTGTGTCTGAGTTCTGCAAACTCTGAAAACCCTATTTTCATGAGTGGGTATTTTTTTTAAAAAAGCTGCATAAAGCACTTTAAGGTTACATTAAATTAACCTTTTCTCCATCAAGTCTTCTAACATACACATAATCCCTTTTTTCTGGCATCATTCTGTTGTACTCATCATTTTCGTAGAAGTCTTGTACAGTTTTGACTGAAACTTCATCAAGTTTATTTCTAGCCCTGTTCTCCCCAATTTGTCGCAGAATCCCATTCTTTTGCACTAAATTTCTTGACTGGTGAACTAGGTATTGACTGACATTAAACTCACTCTGAACTTTACTAATACTCCAACTGCTAGAAGCTAAATTTAACAATTTTTATTAAGTTTCGTGCAAAAATGCATGTGCACGTTTGCACAAAACTTAACAATTTTTAGTGTGTGTTTTTTTCCTGCCTTATTAATATAAGTGCATTTTAGTGTTAAAATGTGTACTTTTTCTTGTGTAGAAGATGCAACTTTCATTTTTTCTTTAAGCTTGTAAACGAATTGCTCATACTCATTTGCTAAATTGGCATGCATGTTCATTGAAAAATCCTCGTTATCAATCGAAATGTTCAAATCAAAAGACTTAACTTTTCTGTTACAGATTTAGCCATTTTACTAATTTTCCTCTTTAACACTGAGGGTCTAGCTTCAACTGACAGCTTCTGCACCTTGACCGGAGAAATGCCAAGAGCCGAACAAGCTCCATTAACTGTAAACATATAAAACGAGCGAAACACACAGAGTCACGTACGGTAAAAGGTTCATTTAGCGGTAGCTTTCGGTCATCCTACAACCTTGATCACCCGCGATCGACTGGATGGGCTGGTTGCCAGAACTACAACTTGAAGTTGGGGTGTTTGGAACTGTTGCCAGATTTTAGAAGAGAGATCCAAATAAATGGGATTTGGTGAGGGGTCTCTGAATTGCAGTTTTTGGTGAACAAAATTTCAATGCTCTCTTGAAAATGCAGAGATGCCTGGTTGATGAAAGAGGCAACTTTTTGGTTTCTTTCCAAATGGGAACTGCAGAGGTGTCTTCAAGGGTTAGTGCAGATAAAGCTGTCTTTGGAAGACCATAGGAAACTTTCTTTTTTTTTTTTTTTTGGCAACCAGCCCATCGCGGGTGATCAAGGTCGTAGGATGACCGAAAGCTACCAGTAAATGAACCTTTTACCATATGTGACTGTATGTTTCGCTCGTTTTATATGTTTATGTGTTATTGTTGCGTGATGCCTGAGTTTTAAACCATCTCCATTAACTGTTTCAACAAGAACAATTTCAGGTTCATAAATGTCTAAGTATTCATCTTCACTGCCAGTATCTGAGCCTTGTTTTGGATTTTGAACTTTTTTTAAACATTTTGTGCACAATGCTTTCCCTGGGGTTAATTTCAGCTCAGGATTGCACATTGAAAGTGTCACTGATATTTGTCTGAGAGAGTTTTTAATAGGTTTTGAGTGAACACAGTAGGGGTCAGAGCAAGACTTTCCATAAATACGGAAGTTTCTGTCCAAAAATTCAGCCTTGTGAAAAGTGCAAACATTTTTTATATCATTGCACCCAGTTCTGATTGAAAATAATATTTTTTGTTCTTCAGTGAACTCAGAAATAGTATGGAGCAGGGCTCTAAAAATTTCTAAAATATTGGTAGCCATCAAGATTTTCTTGTAGCCAGCTCTGAAAGTCAAGTCTGATGGCTAGTGAACATTTTTTAACGAAGAGTTCGTTAGGATTTATCTAACGCAAACAAAGATACATTCACAACTCTAAAAAAAATCATTTTAATTTAATTATCAGGAATTACCTTTGTCTCGTGTATTATTAAAAATAGCTGCCAAGATTGTTGTGTTTCATCTGCTGAAGCTTTCTTTTATACTTTTAGCAGACTTGCTGACAATGGAAAACAAGTGAGTAACTAGACAATAATCAATAACTGTGCATTTCTCCTCTTGTGTTTAGAATAGGAGCCCTCACATATTACTGATTAGTCGTCCTCCATTCTCCCTTCACTTACCTCCTCATTACGACAGTGCTTAACACATCAATCTATGCCCGATGGTGTCTTGATTTCACTCTAGTCCCTGTCTTCACCTTTGTCCTAACCTTGCCTGTGCTATTTGTTTCTTTCTTTCTTTCTTTGCTGGAAATTGCTGCATCGTTCATGTGTTTCTTTCTTGATATATATTTAAAAACATTACTGCCGCTCATTCTATGGCAAAACAAAATAAATAAAAGTACTGAAATTGTGGTCGCCAATACGATTTATTAGGTCGCCAATGGCAAGCAGGCGACTGCAATTTTAGAGCCCTGGTGTGAAGTACTGAACACCTAGAGTAAGATAACTTATGACATGAAGATGCCAATAGAAAAAGAACACTCCATCATATAATTTCAATACCAAGTGTTCAACACCTAAAAATAAAAAGGAAGAAATTTGTCAAAGGACACTGAAGAACAAACACAACCTATCAGTTGTGAGTCAACTCAGCAAGTGAACAACACTGAACAGAGACCGGACCATTGTGAAGCTATGCATGTTCGAACATGACTTGAACCAACAGCCACATGCAGACAGAAACACACTCCAGTGAATAGTGCATGTCCAGACAAGTAGAATCAGAACTTATCCTATAGTGACGATTTCGTTTTCCTCATATTTTGGAACCACCAATACCCACCTAAAATAAATAAATAAATATTTATATAAATTATATATTAACAGTTAACATATATTTTCAATATACAAATGTGTAATATAGTGTTTAATGCAGTACATCTAATAAACCAGGGATAATGGTTCCTAAACAGAAAAGTTGAAAATAGCTGCAAGTGCCATGAAAATAGCTTAAAAATAGCTACAATGTGAAAAATTACTGGAAAATATCACAAAAAAGTAGAAATTTGCATGACTGAGGACAATTCTCAAACTTCTTAAACACACGCTTTGTACTTTATGTAAATAAATTTTAAGTAAATTTTGTTGATAATTATCCTGTCTGCTTAGCCCATTTTCACTAGCGATCAAGTTATTTTGTTACTTCAAAGGCTTGTATCTCCTCTATCACTTGGAGTCCCAAAATGATATTTTTTTCTGTTTTAAAGTATATTATAAGGGCTTCTTATCCTGGCATTTTCAAATTTTTATCACCAGTCCCACATGACTTTTTCAGGGTATGAAAAAGCAAATTTTTGAAATTTTTTGAAGTTTAAGCAATTTTTTCAGGGTGAAGGACTACCAATAACAGCTCAGTTTTTTTTTTTTTTTTTTTTTCTTGCACATACTACTCATAGCTTAAGTGTAACAGGAAAACAAATTGACCTGCTACTTCAAGTCTTTCATTGTTTTTTTTTTTATACTTAAAGTTACAATAAACAACAGTTCATGAACGAAGATTCGAGCCCCAAAAAACCTCTGTTTAGGCTTAATTTAAATCTAATTTAGTCAGCACAAATAAATGTCTATTCTTTAAGCTTTCTAATAAGCCCTATCTGACCACCCTGCTAACTCAAATAAAAATTCTACAACTTTCAGAAAATAAGTCTGAAATGGCATTTTTTGCTTGTCCATGTAGTAAAACAAATGGCTACATCTCAGGAGCAAAAAATTTTTTAGATATAAAAAAAATTGTTTTGTGTTTCAAAAGATTGGTACATATCAGCAACAAAATTTCATCAAAATCAAAAATGGTGTGGCAAAAACTTTTTCTTAAAATTTGTTGATTTCACATGGGATGATGCTGCTACAAGAATTGACCAACTGGAATGCTAGACTGGATTCTAAGGAACAAGAAAAGACCCAGAAGAAAACTGTGTGGGAGATGGGAGGATGAAATTCGGAAGCATGTAAGAGTGACATGGGGGAGACAGGCTCAAGAGAGAAAGTTGTGGAAGAATCTTGAGAAGACCTTCATCCAGAAGTGGATTAGTAATTATGATATATATATATCATCATTACCAATCCACATTACTTTATGTATCCATTAGGTGTGCAATTTATTCTCGGCCCCTAACCGCAAGAGATCATAGAATGTCAGCAAATGCAAACAGCTGTGTCCAATAATGGCTGGTTGCATTGCCATCCAACAGCTTTCCAGGTAACTGTAACCGCTCACAGCTGTAGTGACAGAAGTGACAAAAGTTGACGGTGAAAGCAATGTCGTTCGAGAAGCAACATTTGAGGCACTGCCTCCTGTTCGCGTTTCAGCTGGAAAAAAATGCCGCGGAAGCCCTGCAAATGATCTGTGCTGCTTTGTCCTACAGTACGTGTAAGAAGTGGTTACAGTGGTTTAAGTAGGGAAATTTTGATCTCCATGATGCGAAACGTCCTGGACAGCCACAGAAAATTGATGATGAGGAACTGGAACAACTGTTGGACGCGGATCCTTGTCGCACACAGTCAGAGCTCGCCCAGGAACTCGGAGTAACACGGCAAGCCATTGCAAAGCACCTGCACAAGCTTGGATGGATGCAAAAGGAGGTCCGTTGGGTGCCCCACCAACTCACAGTTGCGAACAAGTTTAGGCAATACGATGTTGCTATGTCCTTGCTCTCCAGATTCAAGAAAAAAATTCTTCCACAAGATTTTGACTGTGGTGAGAAGTGGGTCCTCTACGATAATCCTAAGCGGCGCAAATCGTGGGTTTATCCAGGTCAGCCTACCACCAGTACCGCCAAACCGAATATCCATGCCAGGAAGTTGTTGCTGTGCATATGGTGGGATCAGTGTGGTGTTGTACACTATGAGTTTCTCAAACCTGGTGAAGTGGCCAATGCTGAGCATTATTGTCAGCAACTCATTCGTGTCAGTGATGCAATGGAGGCGAAAAGGCCATACACCAACATGGGCAGAAGGTCGGTCCTGTTGCTTCAGGTTAACGCTCGTCCTCACACCGTGAAAACGACTTTATACACGATCACCGACCTGGGATGGGAGATTTTGTCTCACCCGTCAGATTATCACCTCTTTCGCTCCCTGCAACATCACCTGAATGATACGCACTTCACTTCTGTCGTAAAGGTCCACACAAGTATTGATGACTTTATCAACTCAAAACAGCCCTCTTTTTCCGCAGTGGCATTCAGCAGCTCTCTGACTAATGGCTCAAATGTATCCAACACGACGGGGTTATTTCTGTGATTAGGTACGTATTCAATTGCTATAATTTGCTGTCAACGTGTCGTGCCTGTGGCCGAGAATTAAGTTGCACACCTAATACATAGCATTACTTTATATATATACATACATTAAGTAATGCCATAGGAAATTAAAATTAATGTAATGAAGTAATTAGAATTTTCCTAGCCTCCTCTATACAACTCATAGCCTCTTCTAATTTTTTTTTTTTTTTTTGGGGGGGGGGGTAACAACCACCGTGAACAACTCAATAGGCTATAAGCAGTCGCTCGTCCCTAATTTCAGGCCACTGGTTCCCAGAAAGGGAGAGAGCCAGTGCCATAAGACAAACACAACATCCATGCCTCACCGGGATTCAAACCCAGACCCATCTTGGACAAATGGTCAGAAGCTAGCTAGCACTTAGACCACTGCGTCACCGGGAGGCCAAAAATTTATCTTTAACTATGGCCATGCCTACAGTCTTCCTTTACCACTCAGGCTTTCTTTTATACATGCTACCAAGGGTGAACAGTACCTGGGAAGCTTACAATGGCCACCTCAGAAAAAGTAAGAGACAAAAAAAAAGTAACCACTAACAGTTAGCCTAAATCAGGGGCAGTGACTATGATTTTCATGGAGTGGTACAGATTAATTATTATTGAGCTATACACTGCCTCTCAAGGGCAAAACTCAAACAATTTTCATTGCAAATTGTATAAGGGATTATCATCATAATGCACACACAATAATGTGCAGATTTCTATATGCCTAGGAATTTGATTTTTCTCAAAGCACTGAGTGCTTTAACATGTACAGATAAACAACTGATTGATTCAAATTTTCAAGATCTATAAAAATGCTGAGATAAGACCCTTTAAACTGATTTATCATAACCTTTTTTAGGATTGTTTTTACTAATAATTCCAACAAACTTAAAACGGGCATAGTTTCTGCTAACTGTTTTCTCAGTCCAAGAAACAAAATGTATGTGATGGGCAACAGCTATAAATAGATTCATTTTAAGTGTGGTTTTATCAAATAAAAATGTTTTCATAACCAGTGATATACACTGCAACACAAATTTTCTGGAGCGGAGCATCGCAATACATAAATTTTCAGTAGTGGTGCTCATCCATAGTGGCAACACACAAGTCACCACCCCTAATCTTAATGGAAATTTGAACTGTGTTTTCCCAGATATTTTCATCCACAAAATCAACATGCTCCAAGTCAAGCCTCAGCACAATGAAAGATTTTCAAAATCAGCTATGTACAATAATTTCTTTACAAAAGTATTTTGTATCTCACTGCCGTTAGCTAAAAATGAACTGAATCAATAATGATGCAGTAATTCATATAAACCATGGAGCACAAAAATGATATAATTTGGTTTTCATAATAAGTTGATAATTAGTATCTGGTTGGTTCTAAACTTTTTAAAAGCATTTACATATGGTTAACACATGTATGTTGAAACAGTGGATGATTTGGAATGTTTCTGAAACATCCAAATAAAGTTGATATATATGTGTTAAAATTGTGGAATTTTTAAAATGATTTTAAAATGTTGAAAATCAGGCTCAGTTTGCAATGCCCATCTATGAGCAAATATTAAAAACTAATAAATTTACATATTGTTAATAGAAAGTGGCATTTTTTTTTTAAATAAGTACTAAATTTCTAAAGGAATGCAAATTATGTGTTCAAAGACCCACAATTTGGTAGACATCAATATATTTCTTAAGACCATTTCTTTTCACAAAGCATATCCAGTGCCCTCGTTTGGTCTACACACAAAGCTGTAAGTGGAAACCACTTGGTACAAGTTCTAATTGGCCTTGTATATTACTGAACTTGCTGTTTGATTGTTTTGTCCTGTGTCTGCTTTCGTCTTTATTTTCAAGTTTTTCTTCTGTCTTTTGTATCGTTTTAAAGGTATGTGAGTCTTATACTTAAATAGCATTCCACCTGTTTTCCTTAGATGAAAAGACAGTTCAAAACTCTCTCCCGCTACTTGAAAACTTCAACTTCTCCATAATAAATGTTGGCATATTAAAAGGATAGAAGATAATATAGCGAGGGATTTTTCTAACAATCTGCCATGCTTATATATACACATACAATGATCACTTACATTACAGGAATTTTTCTTTCTTAAATGCTATATGAATGCAGAAGCTTCAAGGTACCATGAAAATGCTTTTTTCACCAAAAATCTACCTTTCCAGGTTACTTTAAATATGCTAGAAAACGGTTTGTCAATGTTTTATAAAAGTTAAAAATTTATTATTTTGACTGGCAGTTTAACAACTGTCGTGAACAACCCAAGGGGCTATAAGCAGTCGCCTGTCCCTAATTTAGGGCCACTGACTCTACGGAAGGGAGAAAGTCACTGCCATAAGATAAACACAATATCTATGCCTCACCAGGATTCAGACCCGGATCCAACTCTGCCGAATGATCAGAACCCATCGCTTAGACCTCTGCGATACCTGGGGAGGCACAACTGGTTAGAACCGGGTTTCCCGAACCGTTGCTATAACCGTTTATTAACTAGACATTCTGGTGTTTTTTTAAACATATCTTTTTAAGGTTTTTGCCACAGACTCGTTAACCATTTTTGAATGTTGAAACCACCAATTCCTGCTACCTGGGAAGCACCTATAATTTAGGGAATCCTAAATTTACTGAAACTGTATCCAGGAAAGGAAGAGATCCACCGCTGCAAGTTGAAACACAACATTTTTGTCTTTGTGATCGGGATGCGAATCCAGACTGGGGAGTACCAGAGGCCCTGCTGCGCTCTACAATACTCAGCCTCTGAGCGAACCTTGCTCATTCGGTTTTTTTTTTTTTTTTTTTGTTGTTGTTTTGTTAAATGAACGATATACATGCGTAGGCATACTGAAAGTTATATATAAACTAAAACTTCCACACGGAATACTATTCGGTGGTTTACGTAAACAAATTTATCAATGCTACACAATAAAAGCTATTTTGTCACCACCTGAATTTCTGGATCTTGCTGCCATTCTGCATAAATCAATAGTTCATATAATATGTTGCTTTCCAAAGCTTCCTCCGAAGAAACGTCATTCATTTCGAAAGCATATGTTGCTATTATACACAGGAAAGGAAATTCATGACACACTTTAAATGACAAATCTTCAACACCACAACAAACACCATGCTCTTCGACGTCACAACCAATACAACAGCTGTCTTTCGAAGAAGATGATGATGATGATCAGACAGGAATGTCTCTGATGGTCTCTGCAAGAGCCTCTGATTTGTTTTCCCAGTAAAATCACAAAGTTAACTGAAACTGCTCATGTGTTTCGGTGGCATTCTCTTGGTATCAAGCAGAGTTGAAATTCACAGCAAGTGATGCACATATCTATTCAGTTTTTCTTAGCGCTGCCCATGATAAAATTAAATTTTTAAAGCCAATAAGCGATGGCTTCTAATCATTGGACCGGGTTCGAATCCCGTGAAGCATGGATGTTGTGTTTGTCTAATGGCACTGGCTCTCTCTTCCCTGGAACTAGTGGCCCAAAATTCATAACAGGTGACTGCTTATAGCCCATTGAGTTGCTCACGGTGGTCGTTGAACCTCCAATCGGGGGAAGAAAAAAAAGCCAACAGTGTGAACTTATCCTTGATTGAGATAGCAGTGTTCTGAGTTCACCCTCCAACGGAGTTCAGAATATCACAGCAACACAACTGGCTTCTGACCATTCGTCCGAGATGGGCTGGGTTTGAATCCCGGTGAGGTATGAATGTTGTGCTTACAAAACAAAAATTTATATATATATATATATATATCATTATCATCATGATTGTCAACCATTATCAATCCACTGCTGGACGAAGGTCCCCCCAAGTTTCCTCCACAACGGTCTGTCTTGTGCCAGTCTTCTCCATGTCACTCCTGCATACTTTCGAATTTCATCCACCCATCTCCCATGTGATCTTCTTCTGGGTCTTTTCCTGTCCCTTGGAATCCAATCTAAAATTTCGGCTGTCCATCGATGATCTGTCTTTCTGGCAGTACGTCCAGCCCATTGCCATTTCAGGTATTTAACTCTGATCATGATGTCTTCCACTCTCGTCATTTTTCGGATTCACGAGTTCCTCTTCTTATCTCTCCTGGTTATACCAATCATGCACCTCTCCATGCTGTTTTGAGTTGTCTGCAGCCTTTGTATGTCTCTTTTAGTTAAAGTCCACGTCTCGGCACCATATGTAAGCACTGGAAGGATGCATTGATCAAACACTTTTCTTTTAAGACATAATGGCATATTGCTCTTGAAAATTATGCTGTTTTTTCCAAAAGCTCTCCAGACAAGTTTTGTACGCCGATTAATTTCTTCATCAATGTGACCCTCACTTGATATCTGCTGTCCAAGATAAACGTAAGTATCTGTAATCTCCAGTTTTTCTCCATCAATCGATAGATCTTCATTTCTTGTAAAAGCATTGTACATCACTTTTGTCTTCTGAAAGTTCATTTTTAATCCCACTTCTTTACTCTTGTCAGCAAGTTCCTGGATCATACTCTACAGCTCAGATGGGGTAGTTGCAAAAATGATTACGTCATCAGCAAAACCATGGTGAGTTAGATAATCTCCATTAATATTTATCCCCTTGTTTTCCCAGCTCAGCGACTGAAAGACACCCCCCAATGTGGCATTAAATAGCTTTGGAAATATGGTGTCACCTTGTCTCACTCCCTTTTCAATTTTTATGTGTGTTGTATTTTCAAATAGCAGAATCTTTGCACTTGCATTTTCATAGATGTTATTAATAATATTAATGTATGCATCTTCAATACCGCAGGATTTCAGATCCATTGTAACTGCTGATGGTTTCACCGAATCAAAGGCTTTTTCATAATCGATAGAAGCCATGCACAATGGAAGTTCATATTCCCTCGCTCTTTCAATTAGTTCTCTCAGTATGTGGATATGATATATTGTGCTGTAGCTACTCCTGAATCCAGCTTGTTCTCTCGGTTGAGCCATGTCCAGTGTTACCTTCAAGCGGTGTGAAAGAACTTTAGTGAGCCGCCCCGGTGGCGCAGTGGTCTAAGGCGCTGGCCTCTGATCATTCGTCCGTAAGGGGTCTGGGTTCGAATCCCGGTCAGGCATGGATGTTGTGTTTGTCTTACGGCACTGGCTCTCTCCCTTCCCTGGAACCAGTGACCCTAAATTAGGGACGGGCGACTGCTTATAGCCCATTGAGTTGCTCACGGTGGTCGTTAAACCTACAATCAAAAAAAAAAAAAAACTTTAGTGAAGATTTTATAAACCATTGATAGGAGGCTGATAGGTCTGAAGTTCCCGAGATCCTCAATGTCACCTTTTTTATGTAGCAGGATAATTGTAGCGGTGTTCCAATCCTCAGGAATCTTCCCCTCATTAAGGCATCGAGTGAAAATTTGGGCGAGTACTGTTTCGATTTCTCCACTTGCTTCTTGTATGATGTCTACAGTAATTCCATCTTCTCCTGGAGCTTTTCCCCGCTTCATGTTCTTGATTGCATGTGCAACTTCTGCTGGAAGGACTGGAGGAACTCTGGTACTGGTACCTTTCATGATGTCTGGAGTACATGTATCATCCCTTTCATATAATTTGGAGTAGAAATCTTTCACTTTTGTCAAAATTTCGCCTCTATTTCTTGTTACTGAACCATCTTCTTTTCTCAGTGCCATAATCTGTTTTCTTCCCTTACTGAGATGTCCCTTTGCTATCTTTAGGCTTTGGTTGTTTTCAATTGCTTTCCTCACTAGTTCACAGTTAAATTTCTTTACGTCTTCAGTGATACTTTTTCGTACTGTCTTGCATAGCTCTATATATTCCACTTTGGAAGTCACATCTTTTTTAGTTGTCCTCATCTCGCTTCTTTTTTGCAACAACATTTTGGTTTTTCCTGATAATTTGTTCACATGCAACTTGTTCTTAGACTCAGCTAATTTTGTTGCTGTTTCCATAAGAGCTTTGGTTACTTTTCTGTGAACTTCAGAAATATCCACTTCTTCCGATGTTAGGCCTTCTAAAGCAGAAAATCTGTTCTTCAGTTCCAACTTGAAGGTATTATGGTGTTTTTTAAGGTTGGTTATGTCAATACATTTTGTTTGTCTTATGAGCTTGCCACGTTCGAGTTTAGTGTTGAGGTGCATCTTACATCTCACCAATCTATGGTCACTACCTATGTTGAACTTGTTCAGCACACTGCAGTCTTCGATGACGAATTTTTCGTTACACATAATAAAATCAATTTCACTTGTCGTCCCAATTAAATGTCTCCATGTCCATTTCCTGTGTGGCTTTTTCTTGAAAAAGGAGTTCAAGTTGAAAAATCCTTCTGCCTCTGCAAACTCAACGAGAGTATTTCCACGCTGGTTTCTGTTGCTGTGACCGAATTTACCTACTGAAGTTTCATTCTGTTGCCGGTGCCCTATTTTTGCATTGAAATCTCCCATAATTATCTTCAAGTGCTGCTTACCTTTATTATTTAGATGACTAATTTCCTCATAAAATTCTTCAATTTCTTCTTCAGGATGACTTGTGGTGGGTGCATAAGTTTGAATAATCTGAGCCTGGTACCTTCTCGAGAGTTGGATGACGAGTCGTGCAGCTCTGTCAGAGGAACTTTCAACTTCTACAACTTTATCCTTCAGTTTCTTGTTTATTATAAATCCAACACCACTAGTTCTGCCAGTATCTGTCCCACGATAATAGAAGAAATGTCCACTTTTCAGTTCAATGAGATCTCCTTTTCTCCTTACCTCACTTAGCCCGACGATGTCCCACTTGATCCTTTGTAGTTCCTCTTCCAATTCAAGAAGCCTTGAATCAGAAGATAGGGAGTGTCCATTATATGTAGCCAAGGTCACCATCAAATGGCAGCCTAGTCCGGTCCTCCGGGGATTCTTAGCACCCTCTGCCTTCATGTCGCACTGGCCGCTGCCTTGGCCAGGTACATTCCAGCTGCCGGAGACTGAGGTCCAAGATTTAAGTTGTAGTCATTTTGGAGGTGTTTGGCCATAACTCACCACGCTGGCCAAGCGGGTTGGTGAGTGTGGAATAGCATTTCCTCTGATCCCGATGGTATAGTTATACCGCTATTGGCGGTCGTCAGAGCCCCTTTAGTGGGAACAGGATGCACCACGAGAAGGCGGGGTTGACATTTGTCAAGGAGTGGCTGTGATGTTACGCATCACCTGGCCTTACATCCCATATATATATATATACATAGCTGATCAGTATTCTTTTCCTGATTTTAAATCACGGTGGCGCAGTGGTCTAAGCGATGGCTTCTGATCATCCGTCTGCGATGGGTCCGGGTTCGAATCCCGATGAGGAATTGGTGCTGTGTTTGCCTTACGCGCTGGCTGTCTCCCTTCCCTGGAACCATAGCCCTAAATTAGGGACGGGCGACTGCTTATAGCCCTCTGAGTTACTCACGGTGGTCGTTAAACACCAATCAAAAAAAAAATCACGGTTACATAGATCTGGGTAGATAATGAAATTCGACGGGCCACCCCGGTGGCGCAGTGGTCTAAGCGATGGCTGCTGATCATTCGTCTGAACGGGGTCTGGGTTCAAATCCCGGTGAGGCATGGATGTTGATTTTGTCTTACGGCACTGGCTCTCTCCCTTCCCTAGAACCAGTGACCCTAAATTAGGGACAGGCGACTGCTTATAGCCCATTGAGTTGCACACGGTGGTCGTTAAACCTGCAATAAAAAAAATAAAAAAAAATTCGACGACACCTTAATGATGTCCCCTCCTGACTCCAGATTTTTCAAATTACCCAAAGCCAGACAACTGCGTCCTGGATATAACGTCACTTGTACTGCTGCGTGGATAGGAGTGTGTCTGTACTCGATAGCTGAGACATGGCTTTCTGCGATTAAACGCAAAAAGCCTTGGCTAAGAGCTGAGACTTCAAAGTTGTGGTAGTGACAAGGAGATTAGGACCTCGTTGGTTGTGACCGGTAGTGATGATGAAAAGCCACCACTTAGGCCCTGTATGCTCGGGTTGAGTGTGTTTACAGATGTGAGGAGGATTCTGTGCCTCAGATGAAATCCCATTCCTAACTGTAATAGTAAATTTTTTGGGAGATAAGCTCTTTTATAATTTTCCCTCATCCTCCGCCTATGCTTGTATGTAAAATGGACGTCTAGCTGAACGTGTTAAAAATGAGATATAGGGAGCCAAAATTTCCCCTAAATAACATCTTACAGAAAATTGTAGCATAACAATTTCTTCTAAAATTTGTCCGCAAATTAACCTCTCTCAGGAAAAGATAATCATTCCCAAAAATTTGCTCTGAAATTATCTCTGTCGATGTTTAGCTACTTTTTTTTTTTTTTTTTTTTTGGAGGTTTAACGACCACCGTGAGCAACTCAAATGGGCTATAAGCAGTCGCCCGTCCCTAATTTAGGGTCACTGGTTCCAGGGAAGGGAGGGAGCTAGTGCCGTAAGACAAACACAACATCCATGCCTGACGGGATTCGAACCCGGACCCCTTACGGACGAATGATCAGAGGCCAACGCCTTAGACCACTGCGCCACCGGGGCGGCATGTTTAGCTACAACGTGATGTATGACAGTAATTTCTCCCGAAATTTGTATTCATTGATTCGACATTGAGACATGAAGTTAGTTTAAAACTTGGAAGAAATCCTCATTCCGCAACAATGATTCTTATTCTATCATTTAAGCACATGTCTAGGTTGAAAATGCATTTCATATATTTCTCTGAAGTCATCCTACAATGGAGGGTTGATAAGCACCTGACCTAACTTGGACTCCTTTTTTTTTTTTTTTTTTTTTTTTCATAGGAGGTTTTACGACCACCGTGATCAACTCGATGGACCATAACAGGGAGGTTAGAAGAAGAAGAGGTGCAGGGACCCGTTTTTGAGTGCAGCCAAAACAGATCAGCTGTTTTTATCCTCTCTATGAGGTGGTGGGAGTCTGCGCTGCGAGAGTTCAGGAATGTGACGTCACTTCCTATGGCTTAAGTAGTTTTGCTTAGCGCATGTATAGCGTCTAGCGCATGCAAACCAAGGATGGAAAGAAGGAATATTTCGGACTTCTACCATGCGCACTATGCACTTCCGCTCAAATAATCATTATTTTGTTCAATTTTTTAAAGAAATACCAACACATATTTTTCTGTTTTTTCTGGAAATTTTGTATTTATGGGAATGAATATTTCAGCCTCAATTTTTTTTCCTGCCTGTATGGGTAGAGTAAGGTTCTGAAAAACTCGTTCAAAATCGCGATTTCCGCATGGAGATATACAGGAGATTCTCAGGTTGGGCGCATTGGCGTAGTCAGCTGATAATAAGTGGCGCACGTCAGAAGCACAGGGAGAGGGGCTGTTGCCACCTCCTCCTACTTTTAACCTCCTTGGACCATAAGCAAGGAGGTTATTGAGCCAAGGAGGTGGCTTTCTGCGATTATACGATTAATCGATGAAAGCCATGGTATAAGCAAGCAGTAGCCCGTCCTGCATTTAGGGCCACTGGTTCCAGGGAAGGGAAAGAGCCAGCGCCGTAAGATTAACACAACATCCATGCCTCACCAGGATTTGAACCCGGCCCATCTCTGACAAATGTTTAGAAACTATCGGACGAATGATTAGAAACTATCGCTTAGACCACTGCGCCACCGGGCTGGGTCGCCAACTTAGTTTTGAATCCAATCCAAGGTTTGGGTGTCGTTCTTGTTTTTAAGGTCTAGTCGTCTTCCAACACTGAGCCAAATAAAAACTGATACCGATTTTAAATGCTTGTAAAATATTAAAGAGTGAATAATTAATACTGGTTTTATATGCTTGTTAAATATTGGAAAGTTATTCTTTCTCAAAATGTGAATGTTCCGGTACAGAAGTTACGCCTATAAGCCTCATCACTTCCCTCAACAAGTGCGCCATTACGTCATTGTCATTCTGGTAGAAAATCGGAGCAAGGTGTGTTGATAGTAACTTTCGGGTGAATTGTTGTTGGGCCCTTGTCTTTATTGGTCCTCTCTGATATTAAATTTTAATTATATCGCAGAGTCCAAAAAATGACACGTGAGTTTGTTCGAATTTTGTTTTGATGGTTTAGCGTGCATATTGTTTTTTGTGTTTTGTAACTGTCATAATTGCCATGCACTACTTTGATGTTGAACTATGATTTGACAATTTGTTGTTCAATTACATAAATTGGGTAGTAAATTACACATTTTAGCAGTCTACGGGTGTTACTTTGATGCTGTTATGTTAAGTTTAAAAAGGCAGAAATTTTTGCTGACTATTCAGTGACCTAGTTTTGAAACTTAGATTTAATATCAGTTTTGTACCCAATAACTGAATTCAGATGGTATTCATGGTTTTATAAGGGTAAGAACTCGCACACACAGTATGAAATGACTTAAATTTGTATGTAGATTATTACAGGATATCACAGACAATAATGTGAAACAGTGCCAGTTTAGTAAGAAAGAATAATTAATATGAAATAATTTTGTGAAAGGCCAAGTATTCAAACCAAAGTATGTTTTAATGTATTTTGTTTACCAAAGTACACAAGGAGCATTTTTGCCCACCGCATATTTTGTAGGCCTGTGTGCCTGCCTGACTGCCCAAAGGATACTTAAAATCCTACCTCACCATCTCATTTCAGTTGGTTTTAAAAAGTACTCTCAGCTGAAGATTCTTATTATGGTTCATTGTAACCTTTCAGCAAAATAAAGTGGAGTTAAGCAAAGAATCATTAACATCCACGAATTCAAAGCAACCCATATTTTGCCGCAAGGTTTTTTTCTGGATTGAAGGTTTAATGACATCTGTGGGCAACTCAATGGACTATAAGCAGTCGCCTGTCCCGAATTTAGGCCAACTGGTTTCCAGAGAAGGGAGAGAGCCAGTGCTGTAAGACAAACATAACATCCATGCTTCACAGAGATTTGAACCAGGACCCTTCACGAACGAATAGTCATAAGTCAGCGTTTAGACCACTGCGCCACAGGGGTGGCAATTAGGTGTTTAAAATTTCTTTGAATAATTTTTTTTTACACTTTTCTTGCCAAATCAGTTGCATTGAGTGCATATTGAATTTTGGTAGTCATTTTATAAGATGAGTGGACTCATTTCTATTATTCTAAACACACACCCCCCCCCTTTTTTTTTCTTGGTTAGGTAGACATTTTAGAATACAAAATACTTGTTCCTTGTCAATCTGCACCAATTAATCACTTCTAATTTATTGATTAGCAATTATTGACATTCCAAGTAAAATCATCAGTGGTAGGTATGGTAATGTGAGGAACTTCGAAAAGTTAGAATTGAGGGGTTGTGACTATATTTTTGTTTGTTTACCTAATAGTTTTTGTGAAGCTGAGGAGAGGGAAATATTAAATTCCATAAAATTAAATGAGGACAATAGTTCTGTCACCCTGATGGTGTAGTGGTCTAAGCTCTGGCTTCTGATCATCCGAGTTGGGTCCAGGTTTGAGTTTCGGTGAGGCATGGATGTTGTGTTTCTCTTACAGCATTGGCTCTCTCCCTTCCCTGGAACCAGTGGCCCTAAATCAGGGACAGGTGACTGCTTAGCCCATTGAGTTGCTGATGGTAGCCATTAAACCCCCAACATCAAAATCACAATGGTTCTTGTACAGTTAGCAGCACCTCACCTGTGTATGTAATAGTAGTAATTAGAGTACAATATGCAATTGACTCCATATATGATAAGTTAAAGGGAGAGTTAAAACTTTTGATGTATGCAAACTTTATTATAACAGAGAAAAAGGGTCTATATTTGGCGTATCACATTATGTCAGTTAAAGCTAGTCTAATCACAAAATGTTTATCAACCAAACAAAGATAAATGCTTGTTAATTAAAAGCCATATCTAGCAATACAAATATGAATGATATCTCCAGTAAGCAAAATATTGAATGTAAAAATTAAAGTAACTGCCAAAAAATTAAATTTCATCTATAACATTGTTTTTCTTTTTACACGTTATGTCTGAAAAAGAAGTCATTTGTTGTTATTAAAAAAGTCATTTGTTATGTCTAAAAGGAGTCATTAAATCTGTTAACTTTTTAAACTTTTTATAATGCAGTGGTTAAGATGTTTCTAGGCACAAGCTAAATTCGGTGATTTTTAATAGCTAGTGTGTAATTGTTTTCTTTTCTTTAGTGATTTCTTCATAGCTCAATTGACCATCAATCATACCATTTCTTGCCCTAGGTTAATGATTCCATAGAGAGAAACTCAAAATTTTTTAACTATTTTTTTTTTTCTTTCTAAACTCATCTCACCAGGTGTTGAAGTTTTGCGTATTTAAAAGCATGATTTTTTTATTTTCGTAAGCGTGCTACAAGGACTACTGAGTACTCGAAGTCTAATTAAATTTACCAAATATGACGCCAACCTCAATTCTCTTTTTACCTTGATGATTCTACGAGAGCAACACACAGTAAAGAGGGGGATGATATCCCCAAAAAGATAAAGAATTCTTTCAGTAGAGCATCATCATCATTTGTTCAGTATTTGGGTAAATATCATAGTGAGAATAATTGGCACTGAAACATGTAACAGCCACCCCGGTGGCGCAGTGGTCTAAACGATGGCCTCTGATCATTCGTCCGAACGGGGTCCGGGTTTGGATCCCGGTGAGGTATGGATGTTGTGTTTGTCTTACGGCACTGGCTCTCTCCCTTCCCTGGAACCAGTGATCCTAAAATTAGTGACAGGTGACTGCTTATAGCCCATTGAGTTGCTCATGGTGGTCGTTAAACCTCCAATGAAAAAAAACAAAAAAAAAGCATGTAACACACAAAAACATTAAAAAATTCTTGATGTCAACATATCACGCAAAAGTTATGTAAAAATTACAAGTGGTGGGACGTTTCGATAGTGACTTCTACTTTCAGCCATGGAATGAAACCCGTGGTATAAGCATCAGTTGTTGCCAGATTTCAAAATAGCTTTCCAAATGATAGGTATGTTAAAAGGTGCATCTGTATTGCAGGTGTTAGGGGGTAATGAAGATTTCAATGTTTTTGCGATACCTAAGGACTTTCCGATTGCTGAATGGAGCGATATGTTTAACATTCTGCCAATCGGGAATCGCGAACATATTGCTGATGGTTAAAATTGAAAGGCAACTGGAAGGGTTGCCTTTCTTTAACATCAGTGATATGTTCTACCAATTGCTTGTTGATGTGTTGGGGCCGCCCTGGTGGTGGAGTGGTCTAAGTGATGGCTTCTAATCATTTGTCGGCAAGGAGTCCGGGTTCAAATTCCGGTGAGGCATGGATGTTGTTTTTGTATTATGGCACTGGCTCTCTCCCTTCCCTAGAACCAGTGGCCCTAGATTAGGGATGGGCAGTTGCTTATATAACCCATTGAGTTGCTCATGGTGGTTGTTAAACCTCCAATGAAAAAAAAAAAGATGCTTCAGTAAGTACTACCAAATAGTGGGTAATGGCAGTGGAAATGATAGAGTGGACACTTTGTAACTCGAGGGGTTTATTGGGATATCTGTCTTTAAAGATAAGGTTAAGAAGATGTGGAGGTGGTTTGACAGCAATCCTGTATCCAAAAGACTTGAAAATAGAGCAAAGTTTGTAAGTGAAGGCCAATCTAAAGGGCAAAGTGCCAACAAACTGATGAGTGGTGGAAAGTTCAGGCAGTAAACTAGTAGATCTATTCTGTGAAATGTCGGAAATTGCAATTGCCGATTTTGCACGAATGGTTGGTTGATGTACAGGATCGGTGTTTTGGATCACTGCATCCGAATCTAGGGGAAAAGTCTGAAATGGGCGTTTTGATTGTCATCATGGGTATGCTAATAAGTTAATTCGACAAACTGTTTGAATGTTGGGATGGGGGACATACTTTCATTACTTATCTAGTGTGGTGGGACATACCTTCATTATTTACCCAGTGTGGTGAGACATACTTTCATTATTTATCTAGTGTGGTGGGACATACTTTCATTATTTGCCTAGTGTGGTGGGGTTGCCGGAAAACCACCACATAAGGAAACTACCACACGTTTTTCATCAAGGGGCCGGACACAAATTGCTGTTCCTCGAAGGAACACTTCGAACGTGTGGCAGTTTTCCAAGTTTCCTAATTGTGTGTGGCAGTTTTTCAAAGTGCCTAACGACGAAAAGGAGCTCCTTTGTTTGTCTGAATTTTCACGCCGGTTCATACCAGTTTAGGGTAACTGGACACAAAAGTTCAACTGGAGGGGTTGGAAGGGGGATATGAAGATCGCCGTTTCATGGCTTATGTAGAGAATTGTATTAGAAACTTCAAACTAATTTCGAGAAACCATTCTATGTAAGCCAAGCAAGAATTTTACTTTACTTTGAAGAAATAAATTGCTGTGACTTAGTACATTTCTTAAAACTTCAGTGTTCAACGAAAAAACGGAATTACAGCA
Source organism: Macrothele yani (assembly GCA_039090855.1). Classification (NCBI taxonomy): domain Eukaryota; kingdom Metazoa; phylum Arthropoda; class Arachnida; order Araneae; family Macrothelidae; genus Macrothele; species Macrothele yani. Next base: position 3,215,420 of record CM077024.1, read on the forward strand.
TGACTCATGCTGTGTTCAGAAAAGGACAATAAGGTGGGATTTTTTAATAACGCTGCACTTGTACTTAGGCACTAAATATTTACATAACATGTCAAGTTTGTATAATTTTTCTTTTACTTAATTAATTTATAGGCCCTATACCTTGGCCTTTTTAACAGCTTTTAATCCACCGACTTCATATTCATAAAGTTCAAGTATCAAATCGAGTCAATAGCATTGCGCTTTTACTTAGACACTAAATATTAATTCATAGGGCCTATGCCTTTTTAACAGTTTTTATTCTACCAATGTAATATTGACAGCGTTTACATGTCAAGTTAATAATAATGCGCTTTTAGTTAGGCACAAAATATTAATTCAAGGGCCTAGGCCCTTTTACCAGTTTTTATTTAACCAATGTCATATATATCACAATGTTTACACAGCAAATCAAGTTAATAATATTGGAACGAAATAAATATTAATTCAGAGGCCCTAGACCTAAGCCTTTTTATAGTTTTTACTCTACCAATGTCATATTCACAACATTTACACACCAAATAAAGTTAATAGCATTACGCTTTTACATAAGCACGGAATATTAATTCAGAGGCCTTTTTAACAGTTTTGTTCTATTGATGTCATATTCGTAATGTTCACATATCAAGTCAAGTTAATAATACTGGCATAACTATGAAGGATAAGAAGAGGAACTCTTGGATCAGGAAAATAACCAAAGTTGAAGACATTGCGAACAAAGTAAAATCCTTGAAATGGCAATAGGCCGGACATACTGCTAGAAAAATGGACCACCTATGTATTAGACTGGGTACCAAGGTACATAAAAAGACCCAAAAGAAGACCACATGGGAGATGGGTAGATGAAATTCGAAAGCATGCTGGAATGACCAGGAAGAGATTAACTGAGACAGACATTTGTAAAAGAAGCTTTAGGAGCCCTTCCAGCAGTGGCAAAGAAGATAGTGTTAAAAAGCCTAGGCCTATGGCCTTTTAATTAATGGATGGTGCATAAGTAAAAGCACAATATTACAATTGACATTACTCATTATGTAAATTTTATGAATATGGAATTGACTGAATGAAAACTCTTAGAAATGACTAGACGTTAGACTTAATAATTAACGTTTTCTGCTTGAGTAATACCACAGTATTAATAATTTGACATGTTACGTAAACGTTACGAACATGAGCGTGATGGAATAAAAAAATGCTGATCGACCCCGAAAATTTTCCCCATATATTTGTGCCCCTTGTACGGCTGCATCTTGATTTAAACAGCGTAAAAATGGAAATGGTGACCCCGAAAATCTCCCCTACATTCAATATTTTTGTGTACACTGCAATTTATGCAGGGTCCCTGACTGAAAGGGGGAGGGGGGATACTTTCTGTCCACTGAAAGTAATGGGATTCAAATTACTATATGTATAAGAATAAGAGGTTTAAATCTCCGATATGTATGCAGGTGACGAGCGAACTGCAATTGTAATACTTATATTTGCTACTCTGCCCTAGCATTATTCAGAACATTTCTTAAAATGTTTTAGAGAAGCGGTTATGTCTACGTGAAGAGATTACTAGCAGATCTGAGAAAGCAAAACAAATGGGTAAAAAGCGGGAGATATGTGTGCGACACCTGTAAAATGTCAGTTGACCAAATAGAAAAACAGCTGTTTACATCGATGCAATTATTCGCAAAGGACGCCATTGTATGAAAGAACGCACTGGTTTCACTCTCCAACACTAAATTATGCTCCACAGGCAAAAATTGTATCTCCAGCATTCTTTTCACGGAGGAAAAGGGGCTGTAAATTCGGCAAAGCCCTGGTAAATCTGGGGTGACGTTGAAGGGGTGTAGTTTTTACACAGAGTTTGAATATGCAATTTTAAGTCAAAAGAACTCACACTTTGCCAACAAGCTGTTTCGTTAATATATGTAATAAAGCATGCATGCAGTGTGGTTTCCTATAACTTCATCCCTGTAGGACCACCCTCCCCTTTTTTTGCAATGTGTTTGTCTGGAACCCTTCATTCGGATTCAGAAAACAGACAAGAAAAACTGAAGGGGTCGTATAAGGGCCACACTTTTGCTTTATTTACTCAGGCACCTAGATCCGGTATGCAGAAGTGGCCACCGGAGAACTGGCCATATCGCAATTTCACTGCCATAAAATTGTTTTGAATAAACAAATATTGTGTGGTTATATTCCCTACTACTTGAGCAACTATTGTTCACAAAACATTTTTTTTTTTTAATATTTCATTTTCAATAAGAAATTTAAACATTTCCATTATTTTCGGGCCAAAGACAAAGCGGAGAACTTTCACCCGGAGAAGTGGCTACCTGCTTCTAACCTACCTTGCCAGAGAACTGGCCACAAAAATTTTAAGGGGCTGTATAAAAATTATGTTTTTGACCGCTTCGTGGCCACTTCCCCACAAGTTGGATATCTGAGTCACATAAAGTTTCCATAATTTCGTATTTTCCTAATTGCGATATTTAACATGATTCTTTATAAAAAAATAAATAAAAAGTTTATAATCTACAACTTAACAAAAGAAGTTCAGAGTTTATAAACTACAGATTTCCATCGGGCATATGCAAAAACAGGAAACTTGGGGGGGGGTTAATACCAAAAATATAAGGAATTTCTGGTTCGATCAGGAGATTTTCAGCGTTTACATGCATGAGTTAACAAATTCTCTACGGACGTGCTAAGGTAGGAAACCTGTTGGGGGGGGGGCAGCTAATTACCAAGAAAATAAAATTTAAAGAAGTTCTGGTCCAATCTGGAGATTTTCAGCATTTACATGCACAACTCAACAAAGCATTTACAAACACAACTCAAGTTCCGCAGCCCCCCCCCCCAAGAGCTTTCTGTGCTAACCGAAGAAAAAAATAAAATATAAAGAATTTCTGCTGGATATTTAGAGCGTTTACGAACTACAACTGAACAAAACTTCTGCAGGCATCTGCTACCGTAGGAAACCTGTCTTTGGGAGGGTGGAGGACTTAACGCCAAAAATATAAAATTTAAGGAATTTGTAGAACTGTAGTTTGTAGACGCAGAAAATCTTCCAGTAGAACCAGAAATTTTCTATATTTTATATTTTTCGGCATTAACCTCCCCCCTGAGACAGGCTTCTTGCACTAGCTGATGCCCTCAGTAGTTTTCTGCATTAGCACATGCCTGTAGATAATTTTAAGTTTTACAGATTTAGTTGTAAAAGCCGAAAATGTCCGCATCAGACCGGAAGTTTTTATATTTTAAATTTTGGTATTACCCCCCCCCCCACACACACACACAGGTTTCCTGCTTTAGCATATGCCCATAGAGAATTTGTTGAGTTGTGTTTCTAAAAGCCGAAAACCTTTCAATCCCACCAGAAATTTCTTATATTTTATATTTTTGGTATTAAGCCCCACCCCCACCCCCAAAATTTTCCTGCATTAAAATGCTTTATAATCCATAACTCAACAAAAGCATTTGAAGTTTTTATAAAGTACAATTTGCTGTACTTTATAAAGCCTTGAAATGCTTTTGTTGAGTTATGGATTATAAACATTTTTTATAAAGAATCGCGTTAAATATCGTAATTAAGAAAATATGAAATTAAGGAATCTTTGTGATTCAGATAACCAACCTGTGGGGATGTGGCCACGAAGCGGTCAAAAACGTAATTTTTATACGGACCCTTAAAATTTTCATGGCCAGTTCTCCGCCTTGTCTTTGGCCCAAAAATCATGGAAATGTCCAAATTTCTTATTGAAAATAAAATATTTAAAAAAAAATGTTTTGTTAACAATAGTTGCTCAAGTAGTAGGAAATATAACCACACGATATTGTTTATTCAGAAAAAATTTATGGCACTGAAATTGCAGTGTGGCCCGTTCTCCGTACCCGGTTAAAAAGGCCAAAGTATAGGGCCTGTGAATTAAGTAAAAAAAACATATATATTACAAACCTGACATGTTATGTAAATATTTTGTGCCTAAGTACAAGTGCAGCATTATTAAAAAATCCCACCTTATCGTCCTTTTCTGAACACAGCATGAGTCATGCTGTAATTCCGTTATTTCGTCGAGCACTGTAGTTTTAAGAAATGTACTTATAAGTCATGACAATTTATTTCTTCTAAGTAAAGTAAAATTCTCGCTTGGCTTACATAGAATGGTTTCTCAAAATTTGTTTGGAGTTTCCAATTCAATTATCTACATATATCTATAGCAATATCGTAAACAAGTGGGGATCTGTAGGTTCCGGACCTACCGGGCGGTCGTAGTGAGCGATGGGTTTGCCTCCTCGGGGCGCTCCGTGGTAACAATGGCACACACAACAGCAACTAGGGCCTCTGTGAATCTTGGAGAGGTGCCAGCTAGTTCTGTGTGACATTGGCGAAAAGATCCCAACTCACTGGGTTTTGTTCCAGAATCCTTAGGTTGAATGACCAACTGGAACCCTCAGCTGTGGGCTAATCCCCCACACTGATGTACTTACCTGATTAAAAAGACAAAAAGAAATATTAAGAATGACTCAAGTGTGGGATATGGTGGACCTACCACACTTGAGAAGGACGGTCCACCACGGAATCGACCTGGACTTTCTAAACGGCGTATGAGAAAGCGATCTTGGCTGAGTGAATGTAAGATTGGTGAATGAAATACTAGAGGTATAAATGGCAAGATGAGTGAGGTGATTGAGGAGATGAATAAGTATAGACTGGATGTGCTGTGTGTAAGTGAAACCAAAAAGAAGGAAATTGGAGTAGAAGTGAATGGCATGGTGAGTGTGTGGTCTGGAGTATTGGATAATATGAGAGGACAGGCTGGTGTAGGTGTGATTTTAAGTGAAAAGATGAAGAACAACTTGATTCACTATAGTTGCATAAGTGAGAAAATTCTCGGGATTCGTTTGAAAGTGAAACTTCAGAGAATTGTAATTGTTGTAGTGTATGCTCCTTGTGACTCGGAACCTTCTGATAAGAAGGAAGATTTCTGGAATGAGCTAAAAGCTGTTTTGAGCCAGTTTGGTGCTAAAGAAAAAGTTATAATAGCAGGGGATTTCAATGCTAGAGTAGGTGTGCAGAATGCAATTTCTGAGAATGTTCTGGGTAAGTTTTATGATCCTTGTGTGAATGATAATGGTGAAAGATTAATTGAACTCGGCATTGAGAATGGTTTGTGTGTATCTAATACATTTTTCAACCACAAGTATATACACACATATACTTGGGAAAATCGTACTCTTGGTCAAAAGAGTGATAGATTTTGTTGTTTACGATCAGCGTTTGAAACACTTAGTTGTTGACACCCGTGTGATGAGAGGTGCGGATGTTGGTTCTGATCATTACTTGGTAGTGTCACGAGTGAAACTTAATGTTGGTTGGAGGAAAAGGAATAGGAAGAGACCCAGGATAGAAAGAATAAAGGTTGATAGGGTCCTTGAAGATGATCAGCGGTATTCTGACTTACTCAGAGAACGACTGAAGGATCTGAAATCTTGTGAGAGGGATGTAGAAAAGAAGTGGGAATGTTTTAAGAACTGTGTTGTTACTGCTGCTAAAGAGGTCTGTGGCACCACAATAGTGGGTAACAATAGAGGTGATGCTTGGTGGAATAGTGAGATTGATGAGGCAGTAAAGAAAAAGAAGGAAGCCTATTTGGGGATGTTGCAAGGTAGAGTCTCTGTGGATGAATATCACTGTAAGAAGCGTGAAGCTGCTAAGCTGGTTCGCCACAGTAAGGCAAAAGATAGGAAAGAGAAAGTGGAAAGGCATGAACTGGCTTTTTGGAAAGAAAGTCCTTCTGGAAGTACACGAGACTCAGGAAAAATAGGGGAAACAAAGTTGTAAGTTGTGTGAAGAATGAGATTGGGGAAATGGTATGGGAGCCCTATGAGTTAAGTGACAGATGGGGCAAATACTTCTGTGAGTTATTAGATCAGGAGAGCAAAAATGATTCTGAGACAGATGCAGATGATGTCACAATGAGGGATGAAAGCACAGGAGGGATCTCAAGAGAAGAAGTGTGTAAAGCTCTAAAATCTCTTCAGAATGGTAAGGCTCCAGGAGTTGATGGCATAACTGCAGAGATGTTGAAGTATGGTGGTGACTCTATAATTGACTGGTTAACTGAAATTTGCCAGTTGTGCTGGGAGTTAGGAATGGTATTGGAAGGATGCTATCATTGTTCCCTTGTATAAGGGAAAAGGTGATCAGACTGAATGCAAAAACTATCGTGGTATTAGCCTACTGAGTGTGCCAGGGAAAGTGTTTGGTAAGGTTGTTATTGAAAAAGTACAGGGTCTTACATCATTGAAAGTGTGGGATGTTCAGAGTGGTTTTATGCCTAGTAAAGGCTGCACTAACCAGATTTTTGCATTACGCAGGATGATTGAAAAGTATTTGGCTGTTGGGAAGAAAGTTTTTACTGCCTTCATAGATTTAGAGAAAGCTTACGACCGAGTCAATAGGACACTTTTGTGGAAGGTATTGAATGAATATGGTGTTACTGGGAATCTACTTAATAGTGTAAAAGCCATGTATGCTGGTAGTAGAGCTTGTGTACTAGTGAATGGTGTTTTTTCAAAATGGTTTTCTATTAGTGAAGGTGTCAGACAAGGCTATGTAATGTCACCATGGCTGTTTAATATATTTATGGACGCATGCATGCGTGAGGCCAAAATAGATAATAGTTGTTTGTGTCTTGGTGATATCCGTGTGTGCAGATTGTTGTATGCTGATGACACTGGCCTGTTGGCAGAGAGCAAAAGTGAGTTGCAGAGTATGTTGACTCGGATGCACGAAGTTTGCCTGAAATTCAAACTGAGTGTAAATAAGGGAAAAACCAAAGTTATGGTGTTTGAGAGAGGAATGGGTAGCACTGATTGTAATGTAAGTATAAAAGGCACTGTGATTGACCAGGTGAGGGAGTTTGTGTATTTAGAAAGCATGTTTGACAGAGAGAACAAGTTGGATGGTGAAATCAGTAGGCGAGTGAATTCTTCTTTGAAAGTCATAGCTGCGCTGGGAGGTTTTCACAGGAATGATGGGTTCTCTAGAGAGTCCTGCATGGCTGTGTATGAAACAGTAATTGTTCCTACTCTGATGTATGGCAGTGAAACCTGGGTACTGCAGAAGAAACATAGGAGTCGTTTGTGTGCTGGAGAAATGCGTTACTTACGTGAGGTTTGTGGCAAGACACGATCTGATTGTGTGAGGAATGAAGATGTATTGCAGTTGTGTGATGTAAAGCAAAATGTTGTTAGCAAGGTGGAGACCAATATGCTTTGGTGGTTTGGCCATGTTGAAAGAATGAGTGATGAAATGCTTACTAAGAAAATATTTTCAGCCCAAGTGGCAGGAAGGAAAGGCAGAGGAAGGCCAAGGAAGATATGGGTGGATCAGATTCAGGAGTGTCTGCATGAGAAAAAGATTATGAGTATGAAGTATAAAAGATCTTGTGTACGGCGTGTAATGGATATCAGTGAAGCACGAGTTGTATGTCAAGATCGCTGTAAATGGCGAAGTTTGATACGGCAACAATAAGTAAAAATATCTGGAAGTTTGTATTTCTTTTTGGAGCTAACCTCTGAATCTCAGAGAACAGCTTAGTGATATGTACATATGTCAAGAAACTGCGATCTTTATAACCCCACCCCCTCCCCTCCCCTTTAACTTTGATATCTAGTTAACTAAAACTGGTATAAACCGGCGTGGAAATTCAGACAGACAAAAGAGCTCCTTTCGGTCGTTAGACACCTTGGAAAACTGCCACACATAATTCCAGGGGTCACAGTTGTCCTGAAATTCCTGAAAAAATTTTGTTTGTCCTGAAATGTCCTTAATTTTTGCTAATTTGGTTGAAATTCCTGAAATTTTTTAGTAGTTTCCAAAAATGTAAGATATTTTCAGAAGCTATGAAAAGTTCTGAAATAAAATTCTATTTATTTCTAAAAATTAGTGCCGAAAATATTTCAGATTTGGATTTGTAACTTTTCGTAATTTTCCGAAATTTCAATTGATTTTCGCCAAATGTGGCAATCATCCAAATTACATTGACTAACATACAGGACAGTGATAATGCTGGCACCGCTCCTGCTGTCGGCGACTTTTCTGCCCACCATATGCTGTAATGATGTCATGCCACTGGTTTGCGCAACTTCATTGGCCGTGACTGGTTTGGTGCGTATTAAAGAAAAGAGGGTGAGTTGGGTTACCGCATAAAGTGGAATCAGGCATAGAAGCCAGTTGAAACTCCTCCCATAGAACGTGATGCCCCCAGCCACCTGCAGCAGAAACAAAATGTGACCAGACCCCGTGATGTCTGCAAAAGTTGCTAATAGCAACCCAGCCCTGGCGCATGGGGTTCAGCAGCTCCACGCCCTTCCTTCTTTCTCCCCACCCTTCCTTCTTTCTCCCCACGGCCTTTGTCCTGAACTCCCGTCCCCAATTTAAGCCAAGCAGAAGCCAAGCAAACTGAACTTCCACTTCCATAATTCTTGAGATTCCGATCGTGTATAAGCTATATATATATATATTTAAAATCGCACTAATTTTCAGTATCTTCTCGAACCTGCTTCCACTTATAAGGATGTTCCACTTATTACAACGTTTATTCCACTTATTGGGATGCTAAACTGAAAAATGATAGCGCAGTAAATTTTCGTCTTTGTTCTAGGAGTTCCAAAATCGGTATGGAAGCAGTCACATGGTTCCTGGGAAACTCCTGCTGTCACTCAATGGCTAATTCTGCTGCACGTTGTTGAGGCGCTGCAGTCGACTTCATGACACCAGCAGAATTTCATCTTAAGCTGCGTTTGTCTTAGTACAGGTTGTGTCTGCTGCGTATATTTACTTTATGGTTACGTAATTTCCCAACCACATGTTTCAGTCGTGTACATGTATAAAGGCATGGCGCTTGGCAAGTGATTACTCGGTTCATCAGTTTCTCGTGATTTCACTGGCAGTATTTTCGTGATCATGCCCCGAAAAACAAAATTCTCAGCATCGTGGCTTTGTGATAGTAAACGAGATAAGAGTGGGAGCAATTTGAATACCTGGTGTACGCCATGTGAATATGATCCATATTCAGCATTTTGTGTTGCTTGCAACAAAATGAACAGCGTTCCTAACATGGGATTTTCTCAACTTATTTCGCATGCTAATAGTGTTAAACATAAGGAGAACATGAATAAGAGAGTGAATCAGTGTACTCTTGTAACGCAAAATAACATTGAAAGTGAAGGTGAATCTTCAAAATGTTTGACTCTATCAGCTCCAAAGGGAACAACATGGCTACCATCCAATTCTAAAGAAAAGGCAGTAAAAGCTGAAAAATTTTGTTGCTGTTACAGTCAAGTGGAATTATCCATTTTCTAATTTGGGAGGATTGGTTGAAATTTGTGCAGCTGCATTTGAAGATTCAACAATAGCAAAGAATGTTGCACTTTCGGATGCAAAAGCACGTTACGTCACAAAATTTGGACTTGCACCAAAAAATCTTTCAAGATATTGGTTAATGGTGCGTCATTTTTCACCCTTTATTTTGATGAAACCACAACAAAGCAAGTTAAGAAACAGCTGGACATACATATTTCATATTGGTCGGAGAAATTAAAAAAAAATTGTGACATCATCATACTGTGAATCAAAATTCATTGGCGATGCAGAATCTGACAAAATGTTTCAAATTATTTTAAATTTTATTACAAATAATGGCCTAAACATTGATAAATGTTTACAATGCTCTATGGACGGTCCCAGTGTTAACTTGTCGTTTTTGAGAAAATTTAATTCTCATTTAGATTCGCTGAATTTTATAAATGTCATCGATATCGGAACTTGCTCTTTACATATTTTGCAAAATGCAATGAAGAAAGGCCTGTGCAAGTTAGATTGCGATGTGGAAACTTTGGTGTTTGATATTTTTCAGTTTTTTAAGATGTCTGCTGCTAGGAAAGATTTCCACAATATCCAGATGGATGTTTTGATGGATAAACAAGCTGACCACATGATTTTAAAACATGTGAGCAGTAGATGGCTTACTTCAGCATCTGTTTGTGAGAGGATAATTGAACAGTATCCAGCCCTAACTGAATATTTTTTGGAATTTCTTCCAAAAAAACAGCTCAGCTAAACTCAGTGAAAAATATCGTAGCATATCAATGTTTCTTAAAGATCCACTTACACTTATGTATTTACATTTTACAAGTTTTTTTACTTCATGCTTCATCCCTTATTCCTCTTTGCTTCAAAAAGATACTCCCTAAATTGAATGAACTCTTAAGAAATATAATGTATAAGTTTATGAAAAGTGATGTAAGCAAAAAAAGGCCTATCATTAGCAAGTATTGATTGTCTCGATTCCAAATTTTGGGTGACAAGAACGCAAATGAATATAGGATCTGGTGCCAGTAGTTTGCTTGATGGTGATTTTGAAAAGCCTTAACATAAAAGATTCCTTTTAAGTGTAAGAAGTTGTTTCATGGAAACTTGTGAATTCTTGCAGAAAAAATTGCCACTGTCGAATGTTATCCTTAAGGATATACAATATCTACGTCATAAAGAAAGTTCAAAACTTGCTTTGCAACATCTTACACATCATATGATGAAGGTTTCAAAAACAAACACCATATCTGATGCAATAAACACAGAGTGGTGTATGTATGTATGCATGTGAAGACTTACAAAATACGTATTCTGAAGATCAGAATATATGCAAGTACTGGGCAGAAATTTCAAAAATTAAAGATTCTGCTGGAATTCTAAAATATCCTAATCTGTGTACATTTGTTAAAGCCTGCTTAACACTCTCGCATGGAAATTCCATACCAGAACATGGATTTTCTATCAACACCACCATAGTGACATCAAACAGAGCTTCTATTTCTAAAGTGTGTATTCGTTCCTTGTGAATATGCAAAGATTATATTAACAAGTTTGAAAATGTTGCTGAAATCCCAATAACTAAGGAGCTCATTCATATTGTTGAAAAATCGCATAGTGCATATGCTGCACATTTACAACAACTTAAAGAAGAAAAGAACAGACAACAAGTCAAGCGCAAGATGGATAGAGAGAAAGAGAGAGCAAGGAAGAGGTGCGAAAACAGGAAAAGAAGGCTGAACAGAATGAAAAGCTTATTGAGCTGACCAAGATTGAAACCAACACACTACAAGATGAAAACGCAGCTCATCATTTACCAAATGATGCCAATGAAAAATTACAGCTAGCCATTTCACAAAATGATATGAATGGCATAAAAGTGGCTCAAATGATGCTCAGCACTGCAAATGAAAATATTATAAATATTTCAAAGAAGTTAACCATTGTCTGCAATGATATTGCAAAAATTAAAAAAAAATTATCAAGAATTTTCTACTGTCTACTGATGTTTTAAAGTTTCATTCTAATTTTTAATATGCCTTATTAACTCACTTAAATTTCAGCTTTGTAAAAAGTTATGCAATTGATGCACAATTTTTTCAGGGTTTAAAAAAATCCTAATTTTTTTAGAGAAAAAATTGATTTTTTTTAAATTTAAATCAAATGCAGTATATATTATTTACTCTTTACCTGAAATAAATTATACATTGTTGATACTTAGTAATAATCATTCATATGAATGTCTAGAAAACTTTCTTTAAAACTTATTTATTTCTTTAATATTTATTTTAATGCTTTTAAAAACCTGGCAATTTCTTAATGTTAATGCAAAGTCTGTCAAAGCACTACTAACACAATTTGCTGTTAGTAATGTTTATATCTGAAAAAATATCTAAAATGTCAAATAGTCACAGTATTATTTTATATAAAAGTATGTAAGTATGATTTTACAAGCAGGTAATAAAAAAATCTCGATTCCCCCCATTTTAAACATTCTAGTTATTATATAATCTTATATAGTTATAATAATTAGAGAAGACACATTAAAAAATTAAATGATTGAAATTGTTTGTGCAGTTTATAAATCTTTTGATTTAAAGGATTTTTTGTGTGATATAAATCATCGAACCTTAAATTTTTGCTCTAAAAATGTCCTGAAATTTAGTAAAACTTTTGTCCTGAAATTTTATTTTTTGCAATACTACCCCTGTAATTCAGAAACTCGGAAAACTGCCACACATTCAAAGTGTTCATCGGGGGAACAGCAATTTGTGCCTAGCCCCTTAATGAAGAACGTGTGGTGGTTTTCCGGCAACCCCACCACACTAGGTAAATAATGAAAGTAAGTATGTCCCCCCTCCCCACTCCAACATTCAAACAGTATGCCAAATCGACTTATTAGCATGCTCATGATGATAATCAAAACACCCATCTTGGACATTTTTTTCGCGTTTATCAACAGCCTCGGACTTTTTTTCCTCTGACTTTTATACCGATCACCACCACATCCAGTAGTGAAATACTGTGTGTTAGGCTAGGATTAGCAGAAGGGGAAAATTTGGGTCCATTTGCAAGCAGTTTTTCAATTTCAGCTGGAATAGGCACAGAAGACAAGTTCACATACTTTAGAGACTGGGTATCAGCAACCTTCGTGGGAGCTGATCTGCGAGTGTTCTTTTCTGTTTGTGTGGAGGCAATGTCTTTCCTAGCCTACCACATACTATTTCACTAATGGAAGTGGCGATCCCACACATCAACCGATCATTCGTGCAAAATCAGCTATTGCAATTTCCGAGGTTCAAACCCCAAGACTCTTATGCCTTTTTGAGGAAATTTAGAAATTTCACCCAATGTAATAATCTTGCAGTTTGTAAAGCAGAGAAGGCAGGATGTCCTGTTTTCATCCATAAAAATTCTTTGGACAACAAAGTAGGTGAGTTCCAGAAAAAAACAATTGCATAAGACTCAATGCAGACAACACTGAAAAACTATGTAAAGCGGTTGCCAAGCTTTCTAAAAAATCTCTGAAATCTTTCTTAGGAGAGCCCCCCCCCAAGTTTATCGTACTCCCAGGTTGTTTTTACAGATCAAGCTACATAAAGTTGGACATCCTATTAGACCCTTAATTGAAAAAAATACCTTTTCTCCAGCAGTCAATCTTGAAAAGCAGTTGGTCAAGTGTTGTAGTGTTCTGACAAAAAATCACCCTTTGTGTCGACAAGGACTTCATCTGTCCAGAAACTCCCTTCATCCATGAATCCTTAAGATTTCTTGTATACCTTTGATGTGGATTCATTATTTCCTTCTGTTCCTTTCTTTGATGCCTACATGCTCATGGTCAAAAAACTAATGAAGCACCAAGAACTTCCTGGGAAACTCATCAAAGATCTTCATGACTGTTTTGATTCATTGTATAAGTATTACTGTTTTGTATACAATGGTATCTACTACCAACAAAAACAAGTCTCTTCTTTCCCCCTTACTTGCTGAAATTTATTTGCAGAATATTGAAACATTGTTGCCCCATCCCTCTTAAAACCCTCCATTTGGTTACAGTACGTTGACAACATCATCATTTGGCCACACCAGAGACACTGTTTGACAATATATAACTTCCAAATTCCCTCATATAAGATTCTCATCTCAAGAACAGGTCGACAACAGTATTAGTTTTCTGTATGTTAACATCAATCCAGACTTCTCACTTTGTCCCCTCTGTTTACAGGAAACCTTCTGCCACCCATAATATCATCCCTTACCCTTCCTGCACCTTTGGTAAATACAAATTGGCTGCTTTAAAGGCATACTTCCCCAGAGCTAACCTTTTTGCAACAGCCCTTCTGCTGTTCAAAACAAATATCAGAACATCATCAACATTGGCAAATTGCATGGCTTTCCACCCCTGTTAGTACATAGGCTAATTGAATCACAGAATAGATCTACTAGTTTACTGCCTGAACTTTCCACCACTCATCAGTTTGTTGGCACTTTGAAACAGTCTGTACACATTACTCACTAGTAAAAGAACAAAAGATTTACTAGCAATGCAATTATAAAACACTATATACAATTAAAAACTCAGATGTGAGATCTTTCGAGGACACTATGTCCCCATCTTCAGACAAGTCAAAAATGTCTCAACCAGGTATACAGTATATGTACAAGCCACATGATGAAGGCTGACCGGAAGAGCGCAATGGAACATGTGCAGGCAAGTGAGCAAATGACAATCCTCCAGGTACCAAACACCACCACCCACCCACCCACCCCACACCCCCACTGTGCGCACAATGTCATACAGGTAAGTGTGATGAAATGAATGACGTACATGAAAGGCACTTTAAAACATTGGAGCCTGGCCTTCACTCAGAAAGTTTGCTCCATTTTCAAGTCTTTTGGCTACAGAATTGCTGTCAAACCACCTCCACATCTTCCTAACCTTATCCTTAAAGACAGAGATCCCAATAAACCCCTAGAGTTACAAGATGTCTACTCTATCACTATAAACACTTCCACTGGCATTACCCACTATATTTGTAGTACATACTTAGCAAAGCATCAACCTGCGATTGGTGAAACATGTCACTGATGTTAAGAAAGGCAACTTTCCCACCTCCCTTTCAATCTTAACCATCAGCAATACGTCCTCAATTCCAGATTGACAAAATGTTAAATGCATCACTCCATTCAGCAGTGGGAAAGCCCTCGGGTACCGTGACAGCTTTGAAATCTTCTATACTCCTAACACCTGCAATACAGACGAACCTTTTAACATGCCTATCATTTGAAAAGCTATTTTGAAATCTGGCAACAACTGATGCTTATACCACGTGCTTCATTCCATGGCTGAAGAAGGTAGAAGTCACTACCGAAACATCCCACCACATGTAATTTTTACGTGACTTTTGCATGGTATTTATTAACTATATGTCAACAAAATAGTTTCCATATCATCTACTAATTCGCACGTTACTAGAAATTCGAGCAAGGGAAAAACGTCCATATAATAAAAAAAATTTATTTCAACTTGTCACTAATATTCCTTTTTTGATGTTCCTTATAATAGTTTAGAATTTTATTATGAAGATTACAAATTTATATGAAAAAATGTTTTTATATGGGCAGTCATATGCATCATAAGTTGTCAAAGTCCTCCAATACGTAGAGACAATATGTATTAAATGTTTAACATTATTCCAGTTTTTTAACATGATTCACGAAATTAATCCAATAGAAAAGAACTTTCGAACCTTTTGATTATGATGCGTTGAATCAGTAATAAGCCATCTTGTTATCGAAGAAGGCACTATTTTTCTTTCCCGTGGTATCAGCTTCCAAGTTGAACTTTGATCTTATAATTCCTTATTATAGATGATGGTTGCATGTTTCATTTTCCGTGGCTCGATATCCCAAACTAGTTTCAATTCCTTCTTTTGGAATCATCTTCAGTGGGTATTATGATCTACTTCTCATACACGTTGTATTTCGGCCACTTACATCGATTTTACTGGCGGCGTCCGACATTTCACGGCAGTTGTACTCTTGCGCATGCTATTTTTGGTATTAATGCTCATTCTTAGTCGTGTTTTTATATAATTGGATGATATGAATTCCGATTCTAAATTAATTGGTGTTGCCATTCGTTTGTTGAAAATAATTGATAAGGTCTTTTATTATATTTTTTATCGTTATTTTCTTTTTCGATAAAATATTTCCAAGTGTACGGTAGACTCATTGGATCATTATTATTACAATTTATTTCTTTAGTTTTTTCAATCATTACTGCTTCTGAGGTTAATATTTGATTTTTAGTTTTATGTGAGGTTATTAATTTTGCTTCATACCAATCAGGATAAGCTTCATTTTCAATACAATGATTTTATTAATGATGTTTTGTTTTCTTTTTTATTCCAGTTCGATATATGTTCTTTTAATCTGGTCTTAAATCTTCTTTTTGTACTTCCTATGTATACTTTATTTCTTTCATTTCTTTCTATTTCTGTATAATATTTTGTTGGTATAGAATATACTCCGGCTTTATCAAGCATTGATCTTCTTTCATTTCCTGTAGTTAATATAATTTCGTTATCTATGACGGTTTCTGCTAATATCATTTTTTCTTTAATGCATTCCTTCTTTAGGATATCTGTTATTGGAGGAATGTAGGGAATTTTACCAGCAAATTTTATTTAATTTTTTTGTTTATTTTTACTTTCATTTAAAGATTTCTTTATATTTTCAAGTATATCATCTATGATTTTTTTCTTGTATCCAAATTTCATAGCAGTTCTTTTTATCCAGTTAATCTCGATCTTTTCTTTGTGTTTATTACAGGAATGGGTTAATGCTCTTCTTATGTAAAATTGAAGTGCTGCCCTTTTATATTTCCAAGGATGATTTGAATCAATCGGAATTATCGTTAGAGTATAAGTTGGTTTTCGATATACTTCGTATTCAATCATATTATTTCGCCTGAATATAGAAATGTCTAAATAGTGTAGTTGTCTGTTAACTTCTTTTTCCATAGTAACATTTGCAGCGTCGACAAATGTTGAATTAATATAATTTTGCATGGTATGTCGACATCAAGAATTTTTCTAATTGGGTAAATGTGTAGTTTACCGTGCTAAATTATTTGGATGAAAATTCCAAAAGCTTTTGAAAAAAAAAGGATATGCGTGTTTTAAACACACATGAGATTCTTCTGCGGATAAGCGTTTTTTTTTTTTTTTTTGGTAATTATTGAGATCAATGCAAAACTGAAGATAAATGTCGGAGGATTAGTTAATGAGGGGGGGGGGTCATTTTTTGATCTGGGGATGGTATTTTGTTTCTCAAAACTGAAGTTAAACGGAGTGAAAAATTTTCCCGTAATCGTGATTTCTTTTTCTTGCGATGTTTCTTCTGCACAGTAGTGATTTCTTTTTGTTAAATATAATTTTATTCCATAAATATTTGCATTTCAGCTTTAAAATGGAAGAAAAATTCCAAAATCGAAAGTCGGTGCGTAAATTTCCCTGTGATCTTCAAGCACGAGATTTTGTTTTGTCATGGATTCAAAGAATTCCGCCATTTCCATCATCATTTCGATGGTTCTCGAGATTGATGCAGAACTGAACAGAAATTTCGGAGGGATTGGTGGTGGGGTCGTTTTCCGTCGGTGGGCGGAATTCTGAATTTCAAAACTTTCGGGAACAGAAGTTAGACGGAGTGAAGGTTTCTCCCGTAATCGTAATCCTTTTTTCTCGCAATGTTTCTTCTACAAGGTAGTGTTAAATATAATTTTATTCCATAAATATTTGTTTTGAAGCTTCAAAATGGAGGAAAACTTTTCTAAAACAGAAGTTGGACAGAGCGTAGATTTCACCGGTAGTCGTAATTTTATTTCTCCACGATGTTACATTTATCCTGTGTTGCTGTTAAACATAAAAAATAAAAAAAAATTATATTTTGAATACAGTGATGTGCTGCACCTTAATATTTACATAACAAATTTCAGTGAACAATTTTGTTTTGCTCACGGCGCGTTATATTCACACTGTTTTGCAGTACATTCTTATTTTTCACCCTGCGGTTAAAAAGTTCAGAATTTTTTTTTTTCCTTCGTCAGTCTCATGTATGTTTAAGGTATGTAATTTAATATGAAATGGTGAAAAAAATTCAGCTTTACAAGGAACTTTAAAGATTTTTACTGTAAAATTTACCTGCAAGTATATGGCAGTATAATCGTGTTACAGTGAGCTTACTCTTAGCACTGCAGCGTCGTCAAACTGTCTTTGGCTCGTACTATGGTGACCATTTTATGGGAGGAAAACTAGACAGGGCAAGCCTTTTAATCTTGCAACAATATGCTTTGCTCTGAAATAGTTCTAAATGTACCACTATTGACTGTAGAAAGAGTATTACAACTCAGTTTTTAAGTGGATTAAAAAAAAACCCTAAAGAAAACGATATAGCTCTTCATTTCGGCAGACCCACAAAATCACAAAATGGCTGCCACAGCACAACTCGAAGTTCATCTCTTCGCTGGAGCCTTGGACGGCATTGCGGCAGTGCTTGGGGATAAGCTCACCCAACGTGTACTTGCATTACTGCACCTGTAGGTAAATTTTACGGTAAAAATCTGTAAAATGTGTTGAAAAGCTGAAAAATTTTCATTTCATATCAAATTACATATGTTAAAATATGTACATAACTTTTTCTCGAAATTTTCAACCAAATAATATAGGACGCTAAACTACACGTTTACCAATGTTTGGCTCCATACAAACAAGTTCGCTGCTTCCAGGAGCAGAGATTAGGTGGTTGAAAAGTGGCGAAGAGAGAATAGATGAAAGATTGCAAGATATCTGTATGGCAGGAGAAGGGGACAGCATACAATGGTAAAAAGCAATGGAAACATTCTTGTCTTCATGTAAAGTGGCCTGTCTGTAACGGGAACCGCAGGTGTTGTCAATAGCAGGGAATTCATTGTTTTCTAATGAAAGAAAAGGGTAAAAATTGAATGAATTCACATTTTGA
Organism: Macrothele yani; assembly: GCA_039090855.1. NCBI lineage: Eukaryota > Metazoa > Arthropoda > Arachnida > Araneae > Macrothelidae > Macrothele > Macrothele yani. The sequence goes on from CM077024.1 coordinate 3,233,826, forward strand.
TTTGCTGATAACCATGCTGAACTTTGATATATGCAGTTTCTCCAAAAATTATTGTATGTAATGAACAGAATCTTTTCCATGGCCAGGCAGCTGCAGGCCAGTTTTAAGCAAGATGAACACCTAGGGTTTGTTGGAGTAGTATAAAGCTCAGCACCAGTGGAAATATGTTCTCTGGAGTGATTTATAATTTTTTCGCCCCTTGGCAGTCCTACAGATGAGTGTAGATGCAAAGGATGCCTGACTGTGTATGATCTTGGGGCTGTTTTTTCATGGTCTAGGCTGACCCCCTCCCTGGTTCCAGTGCTCAGCAATATTAACACTGTGGCCTATAATGACAGTCTCAATGTTTTTGTACTCCCAACATTGTGGCAACATTTCAATGAAGTCTCTCCTTTACCAACAGAACAGAGTTCCTGTGCGAGGTCTGTCCGTGCATGAATGGTTTAGTGATAGGTGTGGAAAAATTTGATTGTCTTGCACAGAGCCGCAATCTCAACCCCTTGGAATGCTGACTGCCAGCTGTGCTGAACCGCTCGACATCGTGACCAACCTGACTAAAGTGGAAGGCAATTCTCTCAGCAACATGCCAAAATCTAGTGGACAGCCTCCCCAGTTGAGTGGAAGCTGTGATAGCAGCAAAGGATGGACCAACTCAGTATTAATTCCTTTCCTATTTACAGGAGGTTTGTGGATAGATAATTATCTGGGTGCTTTTGATCAGATAGTGGAGCATCTAATCAAATTTATTTGCGATTCTTCTTTTCTGAGAGGAAAGGAATTTTGCAAAGAATTTAAATTTCATCTCTGTGATGTGCATAACATAAAATAATTTATTAATTCTTTTCAGAAGCTCTTCATCTGCCTATTTAAATGATTTCACTGTAGCAGTATCATATAATCCATCTTGCTTGGAAGCTTTTGCGTGTAATGTAGTTGTTAGATGGTGAAAAGCTTCAAGGTGTGAACTTTTTTTTTGCAATAATAGAAACATGTAATGTATTTCTAAAGAAGCAATACTTAATTAAGTCACATAAAAGTAAATTATAAAATTGGGACATTTTAATAGTGACTTATGCCTTCGTCAACCATGGAATGAGCTAAAATAACGTGATCAATAAGATGTTGCCAAATTTTAAAATAGGTCTTCCAAATAATAGGAATTTGATGAGGTAAGTCTGTGGCTGTTTTTACTGGAAGTTATTCTATTCCGGTCAGCACCTCAGCATTTGCTACTTACCATTTTTTAAGCTGGAATTTTTTCTGTTGTAACAATCTCGTTATTTTATCAGCAAAAGTGGTAGCAAAATGCTATGCAGATTAGCCACATTTTGTTCTTTGTTATATTTATGTATAAAAATAAAAGCAGAAATGCATTTTGGCTAAATAAAAATGTATACCTTAAATAGAATTCAATAAAAACAAATGGGCTTTTTCACTTCTAATTTTAATAAAAATACTAACATTTGCTGATGCATGCAGTTTGTGCAAATACATACAAAGACTGACAACACACCAGTCAACATGAACTGAAACACTGCTGTTGTTGCTACGGTGGAGAACCTCCGAAGAAACAACAATATGCCTTTTACCTTAGTCATTCCATAGAATTTCAACAAATTTTGATTTTTTTAGTTGCTCGACCATTTTTGATTTTTTTTTCATACTTTATATTGTAACCTATATACATGAGAAGTAAAAAATCATTTAAAAAAAATTATTTTGAAAAGTTTTTTTACTACAGATTGTAGAAAATGTTATTTTGCGAAATGCAATTTTTTTACAAAATCTCTTAGTTCAATAACCAATAAAGATATTTGAAAAATTCAAAAAGATTTGAAATCTGCACATCTTAAAGCATTAGATAAAGTAAGATTAATAGCTTTTAGTCAGAAAAAAAATTCTGCATATTTATGTGAAAATGACCGAAGCACAAATAAGCATGCGCACACAGTTTTGCTCCCCTTCCTAATGTCCTCAGATTAGGTAGAGACCTAAAACATTACAAAATTATAATAATTGTAAACACACGTACATCACCCACTCAATTGAATGCCATCATTTTACAACACATACAAACACCAATCAAACACCTACTACAGAATACACATACTACAAATTCAAGCAATTCAAACTATAAAATTAAAATGTACAAAAAATCAAAAGTTAATATTTGTGTTGCGTACTGGAACAAATTGTTTCCAGGGCTCCGGTATATCACAAGGGTAATTATCATTACACACGGAGTCCCTGTTAGCATAAATGCTGAAACTCTCAGCTAACAATAATGACGGAATGTTAGGTTGTGAAGACAGTATACTTACATGACTCAAATCTGGATAATGTAATCCATCTCGAGTCAGGCGTGCTAATGCTGTGTTCTCTGCTCCATTCTTAACAGCATATTTATGTTCCAGCAAACGGAATTGTAATGCACGCTTAGTGGAACCAATGTATTGTTTGGGTTGCATGGAATCGTCCGCGGGTGGAAGGGGTATACTGTAAACACCATGACGTTCCTGTATACTTGCATTGTCCCTATCTTTCTTTATCAAAGTAAGGATATTTGTTGTTTTCACTCCAACATCCAAACCGAATCGTCTACATAAGTTCTTTATCACTGGGGCTGGGAAATAATTAATGGAACCCACAAATCTGTAAGGTGGTTGACTGAGTTGCAACATAGAACTCAGTTTTCCCTTCAAACTAGAAAATAGGTGGTCCACAATATCAGTCTCATAACCAAAGAGGATAACTATTTCTTTAATCTTTTTAAGTTCTATAAGACGAAGTCTTACACTTGAAAAATGCGTAATCGCCTTCTGGACCATGAAGCATATCCCAGGTAATTTGTAGCCAAAGGGGTGGGCCGACTGTGCTGGTATTATCGAAGGAATGGCCAACAGTTTCCTGTAAACTGAGAACTGAATAGATTGACGCTCTGGGTGTCTAAACAACTGGAAGTCCAAAAAAGGTAGTGTACAGTTAACTTCTACCTCCGAAGTAAACTGAATAGAAAAACACTGTGAAGACATTTTTTCTGTAAATAACGACAACTGTTCCAAAGGATACTGCCAAAATACTAAAATGTCATCAACATAACTGATATATAATAGTGGAGTTTCCAGATAGGTTGTAAGAACGTTTTCCTCTACATGCGTCATTGCTGTAACTTCAGTTTGTATATATAGGGGACACATGGGACTGAGACAATCTGTCTGAAGATGGGAACAAGGTGTCCCGAAAGATCTTACGGATTTTGAAGTCATATGACTTTTATTTAAGTTCTTAAAAATCACTACGGAGTTTCTTTGAGTGAGTTACGTGTGTGAAGGTTTCTTGTACATACATAGTTTGTAGTTTTATCAGCATGTAAACTTCAATTCATTCATTTATGACCGAAGTATCGCTAAGAATGTCAGTTTTAGGAATTTTTTTCTCTTTGAAGGGAAGGGATAACAATTTTTTTCTTGTTTTATGTGTTATTACTGTTTTTTAAGGTGCTACCAAAAAGTTTTCAAGTTATTTCCTTCCCTTCTTAATATACAAAAATTTAATTGAAATTTTTTTTCAGAAATGAGCATTTTTTAAAAGCTTATACCTGAAAAGGGGACAGAGGTAGATGAACCAAATCTGGCTAGGAAACACCTCTCTTCATGTTGTTAACCTGAAAATTTTATTCTGGGGTCATTCCATTTTAATCCTACAAATGCAGTTCCACCATTTTTGATTTTGATGAAAATTTCCATGTGCATTCCCCCTACCTCCTAGACCTCAAAAATGATTTTTGTTTATTTTGAAAAAATATATTCCCTGATGTATAGGCTCTTTTTTTCATGGCCGACAACAAAAAATTGATATTTCAGAGCTTTTCCTTATTAACTACACTGGCGTGCAAAAATTGAGGACGAGACGGTTTTTTTAATGTAACGTCGTGTAGAAGTGCTCCACGTCGACTCAAATCATACCATAAGATCTCCAAGATGTAAGAATATGGGACAAGTGAGCAAAACCGTCCAAACAAGGAATCCAAAGGATACAAAGGCACTTTATTGAAAAGGTAGCTTCAAGCACAACTGGACAGAAGACAGAAACGTCCATGTGACAGGCGGCTGCCAAGAAAAATCCAGTCTTTAGTAGGGGATATGATCACCCCTGACTGCGTTGCAGGATTTACAATGTCTGTCCATGCTAAGGATGAGGTTGTCAAGGAGCTGTTGAGGCATCGCGGCCCATTCCTCTTGTAGCGCCAATCGCAGCTGCGGAATCGTTACTGGCGGCTGGTGACGTGCTGCCAAGCATCTCCAGAGAAGGTCCCACACGTGTTCGATTGGATTTAGGTACGGGGACCTTGCGGGCCAATCCATGCGTTGAATATCTTCACTCTCCAACAGCTCTGTGACAGCCACTATACGATGAGGTGTAGCATTGTTGTCCATGAACAGGAACTCAGGACCCACAGCACCTCTAAAACAGACTCATGTGAGGCAGGAAAACCTCAGTACAATAGCGGACACCAGTGACTGAACCTCGTTCAAAGATGTGGAGGTCAGTACGGCTACCAAGCATGATACCACCCCAAACGAGAACTCTGCCACCTCCAAACCGGTCCCTTTCGATGATGTTGGAGGTGTGATTGCGTGTTCCCTGCTCTCTCCAGATGTGTATACGTCCAGAATCGCTCGTCAGACTAAATCAGCTCTCATGTGTAAAGAGAACTTGACGCCATTGCTGATGTGTCCAGTTCTTATGTTCCTGGCACCAGAAACCGCCGTCTCCGATGAGTAGGCGTTAATGGCACATACCGTACTGGTCGTCATGCAAATAGACTACCTTTGAGCAGCCTCCTGGCCATGGTAAAACGCGATAACGGACGTCCAGTTGTCTGTTGCATGTGCCTTGCGATTTCTCCCGCTGTCTGCCGTCTGTCTCTTTTCGCTTGTAGGACAATATACCGGTCGTCCGCCGCCGTGGTTGCTCGTGGACGACCACTGCTAAACTCTCGGACAGCTGTTCCTATTGTTTGAAATGCTCTCCAAGCTCGTGAAACGATGCTTGTTAGCGATCCCGAACTCCTCGGCCACACTAGTCACACTTGGACCTTTTTCCAACTTTCCAATGACGCGACCTCGGGTAAAGTCATCCAGATGTCGTCTACTGGATTGTTGGCCATATCACACGGGGCAGCAACTCGACGTCGTTCAAACCGATGTGCACTGTGCAATAGCTTTCACCGAATTGCTGAGCGTACAATGCCTGTGTGCTTCATACCTTTCCGACACCCCCACCCCCGTCATGCTGCATATATGTGCATGCCCTACTGTACCGGACCCTAGTCTTATCTCCTGAGTGGTCTTGCGGTCCATTCTGCCTGCTCGTTCCGCTGTTATGCTAATTTCTCTCATCCTTAATTTATTTTTGCACACCAGTGTATAACTTTCTTTCTGTCAAAGGTATAAGGCTCAGCCATAGCTTGTTGAAAAGCTTGAAAAAAGCTTCTTTTTTTTTTTTTTTTTTTTTTTTATGTGGTGTGAACAAATTTCAGATTTTAAGCCAAAAAAAATCTTCTTCCAAGGTCAAAGTTTATCGCACAAAACTCATTTTTTACAACTTTTGGAAATTTAAAAACCCATGAAGGGCTTAGAATAACAAGTCAACTTTTTTTTTAGGTACATGTCTATGATTACTGTTTGTATAAAAAAAAAAAAGGCTTGTTACTCTGACCCCTTCATAAAATATGATCTCATATGAGTTAAAGTACTTTTTGTCAGCTTTCAAAAAAAAAAAAAAAAATGCCTTGTTATTCAATGGCGTTTAGGAGCTACAAGGGTCTAAATTTTCAAAAAATTGCACTGAAACAGCACAATTTTTGCAATACTTTGTTAATTATACTTTTTAATGAAAAGAAATTTTATGTAATTATTATAGGTTTTAAATGGTGAAAGTAGCTCAAAAATACAAAAAAAAAGTTATTAAATATGTCTTTAATTCTTTCACATTTAAAATAATGGGCTTTTTAAGAGGGATGCAGAGTAGGTCCAAACTTCCAAACAATGTTTGAGTGAAATCACTAGGGTTGGGAGGAATTTTCCCTCAAGAGGAAAGAAACATTAACCTTTTAATATTCAAACTTAGGCTAAGTTACCAGAATCTCAGGGCTGATTTAAACTCTTACTATGTTAGGCCAAAGTAAATAGAATAGAAATTGTCTCATTGCCATTTAATCCATCAAAATACCCCCATTTAAATTTAGTTTAGGGTTTTGTGGGAAATTTTACCCAAAATTAATTTTTTGCAGTCGTACTTTCCAGAAAGTACATATTACATTATTACAGTTCAAAAGCTTGTGTTTGAAAAAAAGGAAGAATTGGGGGGGGGGGGGCATATCTGTTATGGCAGTAGCCAGTAACTTAATGAGATTGATTAGATCTAATTTTAAAACATGTTATAATATATCTACCTTTTTTATCATTTTGTTCAATGACTTGCTTTCTCACGGAGGAGTGTTGACAGATGTTCGCTCATTGCAGGTGTGATGTTGTGTCCTCTTCCTTGAGCAGACCATAGTTGGGATGGAGTTAGGATCTTCAAAACATCTTGAAACTGAACCCAAGTTTGGTTATCGTGACTTGATTTCTTAAATGATGTCCCAGGTCCCTTAGGATAAAACGGATCCTATATTCCTGTTCAACATGATACACTTTCATCTCCAACACTTCCCCTTGCCACCACTCACCATCATATATGCAGCAAACATAATCTGACAACTTTGAGTGAGTGCTTGGTGTAGACTGTCTAAGGTTCATTCATCATCTTTGCTCACCTGGAAAATCTTGAAATCTGATGAGAATGTCTGTCTGTCTGGCCTGAATGATATTTCTGCTGAGTGGAATGTAGCTGTAGAAAGACCGGGTTTGAGGTACTGATAGTGCTATTTTATATCTGTTCTCAAGCTCTTTTCTGCTGCATTGACATCATCACAGGAAACAGAAAAATGTAACTCCATGAATATGTTCATTACAATATTCAAAGACATCCAATGGATTCAAAATTTTATCACTCGCAGGCCGCTGCAAACTAGCCTTTCGAACTAGCCACTTGACCGTTCCCCCAGTCCCATCACATGGGCCTTTTCCGTGGGATGTGGCAAAAAAATGCCACTTTGCTTTTAACCCAAAGTCCTGTTTGTGGTGACTTAAGTTACTGAATTTTTTTCTATTTTTGTACTGTGCTGCCGAACCATCTGGAAATAGATTAATTTTGAAATTGAAGGGTGATCTGACTTCAGTTTTTTAATGAGGACCTTTTGAAAAAGGGTGATTCCATGCCAAATCAACCAGTCACTCAACCTGACCATTTCAGATTTCAATGAAACCTTCAGGGATCATTCTCCCTAGTGATATTTTTGAGAATATATTTTTAAAAAATGTTTATCTCATTGGGTTTTCATGTAATTAATTTTTAAAATTTTGAAAAATTGTCATTTTTTGGCTTGCATAAACTTTTTCAATCTTGAATTTTTCATGTTCTGTAAGGCCTAGAGAGTTGTTTGACCCCTCATTTTAAAGAGAATTTCATAAGTTTCAATTTGATATGCAACTTGACTATGCTTGGTGAAAAAAATATTTTTTTTAATTTAAAAAAAACATTTTTTGAGTATTTTAAAAATTTTGAAAAATATTTTTTTTGTAATACAAGCTTTAAATCCTGAAACTTTTACAGTGGGATCTCAATGAAATCAGGAGTTATGGTACCAATGGTATTGTTTTAAATACGAGATAGGGCTACATTGCTACCTTTAACTTTTGTAAGGTAAAAAAAAAAAAAAATATATATATATATAAATAAAACACATTGGCTATAAGGTAACCAATTTACATTAGGGTCTATTACAGATAATGATTTACTAAACCTACAGACAAATTAGGGATAGCATGTGAGTAAATAGTCTGCTAATCACTGGCATACTGGCACAAGCCTGTACAGAAGAGTTTGGGATTATTTGTTTCAGAGTTTGCCAAAACTTTTAAGACACTCTTTCATTGCTACTCAACAGCCTTCCTATTTGCGACACTTGAAAGAAAATCTACCTCAAAACCAATGCATTGTACTTTGTGATTTTGCTGAAAATTATGCATTTGTGCTTCAAGATTCTGCACAAGGCTTTCATTGGAACAATGCTCAAGCAACAATACATCCGTTTGTTATATACTACGTTGATGAGGAAACCAAAAAGTGGGTGCATGGTACAGTTGCTGTTCATTTGTTTCAACACCGCATGATTGACTTTCTTAAACAGAATCTGCCCCATAAACCCGAAAAGCTGAATTACTTTTCAGATGGGCATCATCACAGTACAAAAACAAATCAAACTTTCTCAATCCCTGCCATCATGAGAAAGATTTTGGCATCAAGGTGGAATGTAACTTCTTTGCATCGTCACATGGAAAAAATGCATGTAATGGTGTCGGAGGAACTCTTAAACGATTAGTGGCATTGGATTGGCCAGTCTACAAGTGGTCTACAATGATCAAATTATGACCCCTCGCCAACTTTATGATTGGACTAAAAACTTGTCAACATCAGTTTTTTGTATTCCGCTACAGACGAATACGAGGCAGAGGAAAAGACCTTGAAAGAGTAGGCTTGAAGCAGTAACAACAATAAAGGGTACTCAACAATTTCACAGTTACAGTCCTGTGAATGAGACTAGAGTTTCAGTGAAAAGCTACTCATTTTCAGAGGAATCAAGTGTAGAAATAGTTTCAGCTGATGACACTGATGATGATCTGGACATTAATGGCATTGTTGGCTTTGTTACATGCCAATACTCAGACAAGTGGTGGTTAGGAATAGAAGGAGATGAAGTAAATATAAGTTTTTTGGAACCACATGGCCCTTCTCCATCTTTCAAATACCCACAATTTACTGTCATACTAGTTGTGCATAAAAGTGAGGTTTTAACAAAAGTTGACCCTACAACAGCTACAAGAAGAGTTCGACTTTACAGACTCAGAAACCAAAAAGGCAAACAATAAATCATTTGTTAAATTAAAGAATAACTAAGAGGTCGCTATTTTGGCGTAACTACAACTCTGAGTGCTAACTAAAAAAAACTTATTAATTTTACCAGATAAAACTTTTAGCCTGTTGGGACTATCCTTCCCTTGTTTTATGTTTGACTATGTATTAGTATGATGTATTATGTAGATTTTAAAACTCAGTGTCTGTTATCATGTAAATACACTAAAACGAGAATTATAATCCATTATTACTTGTACAGTAACTTTAAGTTTTTTGCCATAGCTCCCAATCCCATTGAGATCCCACTCTAAAAGTTTCAGGATTTAAAGCTTATAATATTACAAAAAAAATTTTTTTTTCAAAAATTTTAAGGAACTCTCAAAAATGTTTTAATTCTTTTTTTAAATTAAAAAAAATCTTTTTTTCACCAAGCATAGTCAAGTTGCATATCAAATTAAAACTTATGAAATTCTCTTTAAATTGAGGGGTCAAACAACTCTCTAGGCCTTATAGAACTTGAGAAATTCAAGATTGAAAAAGTTTATGCAAGCCAAAAAACAACTATTTTTCAAAATTTAAAAAATTAATTATATGAAAACCCAATGAGATAAAAAAAAATTAAAATATATTCGCATTTATATCATTAGGAAGAATGATCCCCAAAGGTTTCATTGAAATCTGAGGTGGTCAGGTTGAATATTGAAATTTTTTGGTTGATATGGCATGGAATGACCCAAAACATAGAATGCAGTGGTGTTGTGATCAAGGTAGTCACTTACAAAACAATAACTTTGAGTTTGAATTTCCCCGTCCCTTTTCCAGTAGATAACAAAAGGATGAAGTGTATGTAGATTGTAAACCTGACCAGTGATATGGCTGGACCTCGTCCTGGACAACACAAAAAAAAAAATCTCAAAAAAGTCCCCAAGAATCAGAGCTTCTTTCCGTGGTTTTAGATACTCTGCTTGTTTCCTGGCAATGAAATAGTGGATCTTTAGATGTTCGTTTTTCACCAAACTTTACGAAGAATTCATGTAGAGAATAGCACACATGATGTCAGCTTACATCTGTCTATGGACACCCACTGCCTATATGAAACGTGCATTTCCTCATTTAAGTTGCAATAATCTTCCAAGACGACTCGGACCATTCTTAAGACGCCATCCACACCAGGACATGTAGTACATCCAGAAAGTATGCAATTCTCATTTTCAGTGTTGCAGACCATATTCTTCAGCAGATCTTTGTAGCTATGGTGACTTTTAATTGCTAACAGCATGAGTTTTACATTTTGATGGTATGAACAAACACACACTAAATGTGTACCAGAGGCTCCTGCTAATACACAAATTTTAGGCCAAAGTTCTGCAAATTTAGAAAATCCAATTTTCAGATCTGGGCAATTTTCTTTAAAATGTAGTCAAGTTCCTTCAAGTTGTACAAAACGAGCCTTTTCTGAATGTTTGATTTTTTCCCCATCCTTCCCTCTAACAGAAATGGTCTTTTTCACCAGGCATCATGCGCCTACAATCATCTCTCTGATAAAAATCTTGCGCAGTTTTAATTGTGTTACTATCAAGGATATTACCTGCCAGCTTAGCTTCTACTTTTGGTAAAACTCCATGTTTTTTAACCAGATCTCTGGTTTTTCGAACTAGGTACTGGCTGACTCCAAATTCTGACTGAATTTTTGCATAGCTCCAAGTTAAAGGCAACAAACTTAAAATGTTTACTTATCCTGAATAGACTCTGCAGTTTTCATTCTCTCTTTGAGATTTCCTATTAATTTTTCATACTCATCACATAGGCCTAACTGGTTTTGGCAAGCACTATAGTTTTCTTCATTTGGAGCAATCGAGAGGTCAAATGATTTATTCAGTTTCTGGGTGACAGATTATGTAATCTTTGAAACTTTCTTTCTTAAAGCAGATGATTTGGCATCAGATGATCGTTTGGCAACTTTCACAGGTGACACACCGAGGGCAGTACATGCTTTATTTACTGCCTCAACTAAAACACCTTCAGGCTCATATATTTCAACTTTGCCACTATCTTCATAGGTTGCAACTAACTGACTGTTTTTGAATTTTATTCAAACATTTAGAGCACAGAGATTTTCCAGGAATAAGGTTCAAATTTGGGTTTCTCTAATACAATTCTTTACTGATGATTCTAAGTGTTTTTGTGATCACTTTATTTTGCTCAGAAAAGGGGTCACAACAGGAGGTTCCAAAAAGGTGGGAAAATTTGTCTAGAAATTTTTTCCCATGGTAAGTATAAACAGTTTCAATGTCTTTACACTCATTTCTAACTTTTTAGCAGAGTAAAGACTTGTCATTATCTGTATACTCAGAAATATTATTTACAGTTGATTTCCTACTGTAACTTAAAATGTTACAATCCTTTTTCTTAAAAATTCTAATGGAGCATTTAGGCCTATCTATGATTGATTATTTACTGTACTTTATGCAGAGAAAAGACAAATTTATACCACCATAATCCCAATAAAAGTATTAGCCTCTTGTCTTGAACTGATACTTTTATCCTAATTTAACAAGCCAAGTGTTTCACCAAAATATGCTAACTATAATTATGTATATATCATGATTAGTGTTCTCCCTAGATTTTTTTACAGCTGAGTATCAAGAAATTTTAACTGGATGGTACTTTTAACGACCCCTTTCCCAATCCCGAAAAAAAGATGTTTTGCTTAACATTATTATTAAAAAGATGTTGTTTTGCTTAACATTATTATTAAAAAAATGTTGTTTTGCTTCACATTATATTATTAAATATCTTTAGCAGTGTGGTAGGCATTAATGAAACAAAACATGATAAACACTAGAAAATTGTATATAAAATGATAAAAAAATGAGTACTTACTAATAAATCATATTTAACAGTTTTCATCATATGCTGTATATGGGAATAAATTTTCCACTCTCACTATTTTGTGCATTGTGAAAATGTTCATTAAAGGAAATTTAGCTGGGTGGCAGAGAAAGTTAGCTGGTTGGGCCGCCCAGTAAAAAGACTAGGGAGAACACTAATGATCTTGAAATGAAAAAAATTACATCTGAAACACTCACTGGACTTCACAAGGCACAGCAGGAACACTTGCCCAGCCCTTACTTTTTCAGAGTATGGGTGTGTTGAAATGTGCACATTCCTGTGGTGGCTGGCAAGTGAGAATCTTACAAAAGACAGGGAAGAGGAATTTGTTGTTCTTTTTTTAAGCATGTCTATTTTGGTTAGGTCAACCTAAATACCATCAAATATTACTCAAAGCATTTTCTTCAGGAGAAAAGCATAATAATACAACATATGCACCACAAAATTATTTTTTATTGTGAATATGAAGTTCAAATAGCAGTGCAAAAATTGTGTTGTTTCAGTACAATATTTTGAAAATTTAGAGCCTTATAACTCCTAAACACCTTTGAATAACAAATCTATTTCTTTTTTTTTTTTTTTCGTTTGAGAGCCGGTAAAAAGTACTTTAGCTCACATGAGTGAACAAAAATTTTACCCCCCCCCACACACACATGCTTTTTTTAGCCTTGGAAACTAGATTTTTGACAAAATTTGACTTATTTTGGGGATAGTATGTTATGAAGAGGTGAGAGTAACAAGCCAGTTTTTTTTTATATACAAACAGTAATCATAGACATGTACCTAAAAAAAAAAAAAAGTTGACTTGTTATTCCAAGCCCTTCATGGGTTTTTAAATTTCCAAGAGTTGTAAAAAATGAGTTTTGTGCAGTCAACCTTGACCTTGGAAGAATAGGCTTTGGCTTGAAATCTGAAATTTGTTCACACCATGTAAAAAAAGAGCTTTTTTCAAGCTTTCCAACAAGCTATTGCTGAGCCTTCTAGCTTTGATAGAAAAAAGTTATAACTCATAAGAAAAAACTCTGAAATACAACTTTTTTGTTGTCGGCCATGAAAAAAATAGCCTATACGTCAAGGAGTACATTTTTTTAAAATAAATAAAAATCATTTTTGAGGTCTATGAGGTAGGGGGAATACACATGCCAATTTTCATCAAAATCAAAAATGATGCAAAAATTATTTTGAAAATTTGTTGAATTAAAATGAAATGACCCTCTGTTATTGCAACCCCTAGGTGAGGTACAGCACCTTGAATCTGGAAAATTGCTAATTGTTTTACTACAACTGATAGGCCTAATAGTGAGTGCTAAATATGTCCTCTTTTCCAACAGAGATATTTTTTAATCCAAATCTATTGATACAGTCTTAATTTTCTATATAATTTTATAAAGTCTATTAAAGAATAATAAAGGAGGAGGGGGTGTTCTTGGGCTGCTGGTTGTTAATCCTTTAGGTGCAGATAGAACCACATATGTTTCCCTGTTCTTACATGTTCAAACTTGCTATTAAGCAAAGCAAGTTTGCTTATAGTGTGCAGGCTACAGGAGCATAGCATGTACTGGCATGTTATGATTGGTTTTGAGGCTCACTAGATTTCCTACCAGTTCATCTCAGTGTTTTGACATGTGAAGTTCTGTAATTTGTCACTGTGCTTATTATTTTGTGTTGTCCTATAAATGTGGAAGTGGTGAGTTCTTTAATATACAGTAGTTGATTAACTGTTTTCTTTCTTTTTTTTTCACTAGGTAAAGTCTGATTTTTCCAGATTTTCAAATAAAACAAGTAAGAAAGTAAAAAATGCAATGTTCTTTGGAGTGATTACTAAGGAAGACTGTCGAAAGACTTCATACAGTGCTACTTCAGAGATCAAAAACATTACTGACTTAAACCAAAATGATAGAGATTCTTAGTTTACAGACTCCTAGAAAATTGGATACTATTTGCAGCTATCATGAAAAAAATATTTGCTCAAGTATAATCATCTTTTTGGCCATAGTTGTGGCTCTGTTATGTCAGGGCACAAAAAAAGAATTAAAAAAATCTCTTCGTGAAATAAGTATTGAATTATCTAAGAGTCCAAAATCCAGGAACTTGGAAAAATAAGTAGTACCAAAAATCTGATAAAGATCATGTCATGCAATGGGATTCAGATGATGAACCAGCTGATTCAGTCATCAGTGACATAAACCACGGTGTGTGAAGTTATTGGAGTTTCTCCTTTCAAAATCCAGAAACTAAATAGAGAAAAAAAGGAGTACTGCAAAGAAGAAGTTATTCAAAATCTGGCACAATGTGAAGGCAACTATGGCCAAAAAAACTTTATTATACTTGAGCAAATATTTTTTTTTCATGATAGATGCAAATATTATCCAATTCGCCAGTAATCTGTAAACTAAGAATCTCTATCATTTTGGCCTAAGTCAGTAATGTTTTTTTATCTCTAAAGTAGCACTGTATGAAGTCTTCTGACAGTCTTCCTTAGAAGGGCTTGAAAAATACCAAGCCCAAGATGGCCTGGGCAAGTAAAAATTAAATCTAGTTGCCTGGTCGAACAACTAGGTTTATGGGGGGGGGTGGAATGAAGAATTTTCTATTCTAGAAAAAAAAAAAAAAAAAAAAAAGACTGTCGTCGCATGTTTTTCATTTTACTGCAAATCACCAGAAGTTGTATTATTGTTACGGAATGAATGCGAAGGCCAGGAGGATAGTGCTTCTTCAATTATATTATGCTGTAAATCCAGAAATTGGGGCCATACGTAGGTTTGCTCCAGATGTCGCTAAAACAGTTAATGACAGGATGCATGCCTCGGATGAAACTAGCCTCTGGTGTTCAGTGACATAATGTGTAAACTGCCATGAAACAGGAGGATGCAGACTGATGGGCAAAAACCAGGGTTTGAAAAAACCCAGCCCACTTGGGTTTTATTTTTATTTTTTTCGGGTTTTATCAGGCTTTTTTGAGCATTGTTGCAAAAAAACAAAGCAACAATCAATAAGTAAATTCTGTCTTAAAAGCATAAAAGGGCAAAAGGAATCTCTTGATAAAACAGTGGCTATATTTTTTTTATGCTGCTAACATTACCATTCAATGCAGCAGAATTGGATCAGTTTAAAATTATGATTGAAACACTGACCTGGAAGATCAACCACCCTCAGAAAAAGCCATTGGTGGAAAACTGTATGATACTGCAGCAGAAGAAACTGAATCTCTGCTGTCAGAAAAATAAAATTAGGCAGTTTGACTATCACCAAAAATGGTTTGTGCAGTGTGAAGAATGAGCCAGTCCAGGCTTTAGTGTCCATACCGAAACAGGGTTTTTTTGCTGTATGCTGATGATACTAGATCAGGAAAGGAAACAGCAAAATATTGTGCTTCTAAATTAGAGGCGGCCATGAAGGAGTGTGAAGAAACATTTGGAAAACCTGTTTTTGTTGTTGTAACTGAGAGCAAAAACAAAATGATAAAAATGTGGAAAATTGTAAATAAAAGATGTCCAACTCTCATAACAGATGGATACTCATCACATTGTTAAATTTGTTAGAAAAAGATGTTTTCCCAAAGACTGTTTTAAAGCAGATTGTGGCGATGCAAACATATTTTCGTAACGTAGGCCTACATCAACCACACGGATGGTTCAAAGAAAAGTCTGGCTTAATGCCACAACTACCTAACGAAACAAAATGCAACTTTTATCCCGACTGTATTAAAACATGTGACCAATTATCACAAATACAGAGAAATATCTTTAGAGCATATTGAGGAATTTGATCAACCTATTTAAAAAAATCTTGGATATGAAGCTATGAATCTGGAAAAGCAGTTATCCGTTGTTGCTAGCACACTGGACACACTTCAGAGAGAGGCACGCCTGTTTAAGTTTCTGTTGAAATATAGCCGGATTTACTACAAGAAGAAATCCTGCAGCCCTATCATCTAGATTTTAAAAAAGGTTTGAACAAACAATTCTTGCACCACATTTTCTAGCAAACCTAATGGATCCGAAATACAGAGGTAAGAAACGCAAACAAGGGCAGGAGAGTATTGCAGAAGAGTAGATATCCAAATTTTCCCCTGGTTACACAGTTGAATAATATGACCACCCCCGGAATCACTGTGTACTCACCCAGGCGTGTCACAGAGTGCATGTGACAAGGTCAACCACACAGAGATATAAGCGGCTGGCCAGGACAGATGAGCCATAGTGCATAACGTGAGCACAATGGGTAGATGTAGTGATTTGGTGGATGTTCAAAAAGAAAGATCATTGGTTAACACAGCAAGGGTGGAAGCATCTCAGAAACAGCAGACTTTAAGGGCTGTTTGCAAAGTGCTGTAGTATGGGTGTACCAAGATTGGACCACCGGCACACCGAGTACCTCCCGACATCATAACTGTGGAGCCCCGAAGGCCATCAACCCCAGAGGAGAATTTCACATCCATCAACTTGTAAAGGGCAATCTACACGCAACTTAATGCTGGGGTACCCAAGTACGTTTCCAAGATAACAGTAGAGCGAACCCTGTTACGTGTGGGTCTCCGGAGCCGGCGATGCGTCAAGGCACCCATGTTAACCCAGGGCCGTTGGCAATGATGTCTGCAGTTCGCATGGGACTACCGTCATTGGACAGTGGAAAATAGGTTTCTATTCCACAGAAATGAAAGGCGGGGGTGAATATGGCGTCAGACACACGAGAACCGACACTCAGACACGCTTGTTGGTCAAGTACAGGCCAACGGTAGCAGTGTGCATGTCTGGGGGATGTTTTTCTTGTATGCCCTGGAACCGCTGATACCACTGGATGGGTCCCTGAATGCCAATGGCTACCTGTCTGTTCTTGCAGACCACATGCATCCCTTCACATTGGACGTTTACCCTGGTGGTGATGGTATCTAAAGGACAATGCACCCTGTCACGTCGCTAAGGCAGTGCATGACTGGTTCCTGGAACACAACAGAGATGTCTCCGTTTTCCCTTGGCCGGCGAAATCGCCTGACCTCAATGCTGTAGAGAACTTATGGGGCTATTTAGATCGACAAGTTCAGCGTGCCGACCCACAGCCACGTCATCTCCAGGGCCTTCGTGTTCTGCTGCAGTCCAGATTGGCACATGTGCCTCGTGCAACCTTCCAGGGCCTGAATGAGTCCAAACCACACCATCTCACCACTGTCATCTCATTATTAGGTAGGTGGTCATATTATTCTGATACGACGGTGTATTTGCCTGGTGTAATGGCTTTCAAAATTAATGACACAGACTGTATCTAACATCAATGATGAAAGAAAGTGTCATCAGCCAGTTTTCTTTCATAAAAGGATGGCAAGTCATTGCAAAAAAGTCTGAAAAGGATTCAAATTCAAAATTACCTGCAGGATTTTGTAACTTTTTTGTATGCCTACATTCAGCACTAGCTTCATCTGCCTCCATTGAGAGAATCTTCTCTGTTTAACTATTTTGGAATAAGTTACGAAATAGGCTTGGGATAGAGAAAGCCACAAAACTTGTTCAGTTTATACCTTTTTTGGATCAAAATTTCCTGTAGATTGGTAGTTATGCTTCTGGCTAAAACCCATGAGATTACATTAATTATTTAAATGTGGCTGTTTTACAGAAAAACTCAGAGGTTTGAAAATTATGTGCGTCACGTCACGAAACTGATAATTTCAGACTGCTTTTGAGCTAGTAAAACATAAAGCTAAAATACTTTATTATTTGTACCATTGTTTAATTTTTAGGCTATCTTTATATGAAATAGGCTGGTCAAAAACCAGTGCAGTTTACATGCAGCACACAAATAATATCTCGGGCAAATTTTATTTAAAGATAATATTTTAGTTAGAAACTAAGTATGTTATATTCTGTCTCTCTCTCTTTTTTTTTTTTTTATAGAATGAATAGATAATGTTGGTCTCTTCTATAGTTATTCTTTATAGGTGGAAATCTATTTATATGCAGCCATTTATTATTTTCAGGATTATTGTTTTATTTTATTTCAGATCAGTTGCTTTGTCAGCTGATCTGGATCTGAAAAGAATTGTTGTGTTGCTAAATAATAAAATCGGTCAACCATCACTTTAGAGAAGGCAAGAAAGAGAATCTAGTCATTATTCCTATTGTTATTAATTGTAAAAGAAAATATTTTGTTGAGTGCTGATTAAATTTGGAATATTGTAGAAGAAAAAACAATCTAATTTTGATAAAACCCAGTTGGGTTTTTTGGACTGGGCCCACCCGGGCGAACCCTGGCAAAAAAGCCGTGCTTTATGATTTATGAGGAGGGAATGACAATGGAGAATATTTATTGCACATCCCCGTGGGTGGGGTTGGGTCTCTGACACAACTTGCGTGAGTGAGGGGGGGGGGACTTTCCTCTCCCCACACACACACGAACAACAGCGGTACTACTTGGTGAATCCCCAGCATTGTGTGGGGCTCTAAGAAGCAACCTGCGAAATTGGCTTGGCAGTTAGCGTGTGTGAGTATGGAGGAATTCCAGGCTGCTGTGGTGTATTGGAAGCATACCTGGCGCGTAACTGGAAGACCCTGGGTTCGAATCCCGGTGGCGGCCAATGAAAATTTTTCTGTGACTCACTTATAAATGTGGAAAGAGCGAAGACCTTTGTTTGATGTTCCTGGTCCACATTAAATGTCTATTAATTATTCATTCGCCTTCTAATTATTTCTTCAGTTGCTGCTTACCATCTTTGGTGAATCCCCAGCATTGTGCTGGGCTCCAAGAAGCAACCTGCCAAATTGGCTTGGCAGTTAGCGTGTGTGAGTCTGGAGGAATTCCAGTCTGCTGTGGTGTAGTGGAAGCATGTCCGGCGCATAACTGAAAGACCCTGGGTTCGATTCCTGTTGGCGGCCAATGAGAATTTTTCCGTGACTCACTTATAAACGTGGAAAGAGCGAAGAACACTGAGATGAACTGGTAGGAAATCTAGTGAGCTTCAAAACCAATCATAACATGTCAGGACATGCTGTGCTGCTGTAGCCTGCACTTTACAAACTTCCTTTGCTTAATAGTGAGTTTGAACATGTAAGAACGGTTCTATCTGCACCTTAAAGGATTAACAACCAGCAGACCAAGAACACCCCTCCCCCTCTCTTTTACGATTTTTTAACAGACTTTATGAAATTATAAATTATGTAGAAACTTAAGATTGTATCAATAGATTTGGATTTTAAAAAAACCTCTGTTGGAAAATAGAACATATTTAGCACTCACTATTAGGCCTATCAGCTGTAATAAAACAATTAGATTTTCCTGATTCAAGGTGCTGTACCTCACCTAAGGGTTACAATAATGGAATGAAATTTTCAGGTTAACAACATGCAGAGAGGTGTGTCCCTGTCAAAAACACTCATTTTTGAAAAAAAATGTCTCTTATATTAAGAAGGGAAGGAAATAACATGAAAATTTTTGGTAGCCCTTAACACATAAAAAAAGAAAAAAATTCCCAAAACAGGCATTTTTTGCAATACTTTGATCATTTTCACATAACCTTGCAGAAATTTTGTTTGACTAAAAGCTATTAATCTTTATCTAATGCTATAAGATGTGTAGATTTAAAATCTCTTTGAATTTTTCAAATATCTTTAATGGTTAATGAACTAAGAGATTTTTGTGGAATAACTCTTTTACAGGTCTTATAGAGGTTATTTTTCTTCAAAGTTGGTTGTCAAATTTTCGAACTAAAGCCTAGTTCGTCATCAGGACTATGTCACTGGAGTAGTTGCTGCCACTCAATTGGAAGAGTCCATCCGCAATTATCGTTAATTGTGGTACTTCTTCTTCTTGCTATTTCGATCCCTTCTTCTAGTTTCCTCTTTACTAAGTTTGACTGGTGGGCGATTATTTTCACTGAGTCCCAATTTATGGAGTGTCCACTTGCTTGTATTTGTCTGTCTAGCCCTGTTTTGTTCCCAATGTTCCTAATAGCTGCTTGGTGTTCTTTCATTCGGACCTTAATACTTCTCCCTGTTTCTCCTATATAGCTGAGTCCGCAGTTACAGTCGATGCAGTAAATTACTCCTTCCTGCAATTGGATGTCCAATTCTTTCTGCTTTAAAGCTGGCAGGAATTTCTTTATTTTGTTATTAAGATCTGGAGCTAGCCTGATATTATATTTTGCTCCGATCCTTTTCAGTTTCTCGAAAAGTCCCTTGTGGTACGTAATTTTGCCGGTGAATTTGAAGTTGGTTTTCTCCTGCTTCTTTTTTGGCACTTGTTTAAATATTTTTTCAACATATGGGGAGGGGTAATTGTTTTCTGCCAATATTTCCTTTAATTCTTCTTTGTGAAGATCTTTCTGAGTAGCTGAAGAGACCAGGATTTCAATCTTTTCCAAAAATTGTCTCGCCGTATTCGATTTAATATAATCAGGGTGGAATGAGCAGAAGTCTAACATCTTCCCTGTGTTGGTGGGTTTTCTAAAAAGCTGAGTGAATATTTTTCCCTTTCTTTCCTGTTCTAGGGTATACTGCAAGGTATTCTCTAGTAAGTTAAATTCTTCCAGAATCTGAGAGGGTAGAGATTGGTCCACAGTATCTACTATAATTAGGACATCATCCATGTACCTTACATAGAGAGCAAACAAGGAGGGTTGTATAAGGATTTTTGCCTCTAGTTTACTTATATAATAATTTGCTAGCAGAGGTGCTAGTGGAGAACCCATTGCAAGCCCTGAAGTTTGTCTGTAATATTTCTTTCCAAACTGGAAGAAATTATTCTTGAAGGAAAATAGGAGCCGTTCATGTATGCCAAGTAGTATTTCTCTATTGTGATTATGGAATACTATTTTTTCCGCAAGGTCATCTGCAATGAATTCCAGGAGGAGGTCCAGGTTAATGTTGGTATACATAGAGACTATATCCAGGCTTGCCATTACTGGATGAATTAATTCTGGCAAGTTGTCCAGTTTTCCTTTTAGCTGCATGGAATTTTTTAGTAGGTAGGGAGGAGAAGGGAACATATCTCTGAGGTGACCAAGTAAATAATAATTAATGTTGGAGAGTGGCGAATTTCTAGTGTCTATTATAGGTCTTACTGGATGGCCTTCTTTGTGAACTTTTATCATACCATAGATCTGTGGAATTCTTGACTGGATTTTGGAGAAGTTTTTGAAGAGCTCATTAAGCTGTTTTTTATTTCTTAAAGAGCTGATTAATTTCTTAAGATTTTTGACAGTTTGATCTATAGGGTTACCATTGAGTTCTTCATAATAAGGCTTGCTCAATTCAGCTTCCATTTTATTGTAATACTTCTCTTTTTCTACCAATACCAAAACTTTGCTCTTATCTGCTCTCAGTGCTACAACTTTATCATTGGCTTTGAATTTTTTAAGGTCAGCAATGGCATTTCTATTAAAATTGTAATCAACTTTTACTGGCTTTTTTACAAATTTTGAGACGCAGTCTGAGAATTCTTTCCTTAAAGTAACTGCTGTATTTTCATCTTCTCTTTCTACCTTACTACAGATGCTTTCTAAATCAATCAGTATACGTTTTTTATCAAGTGTTGCGGAGGAAAGGTTATAATTATATCCCTTATTGAGGAGATTAATCAGGTTTTCATCTACTCCTTCTTCCGTCAGATCCATGACATGTTTGTTAGTGGGGGATGGTATTAACTGTGGGCCAGGTGCTGTAGACATTAACTTTGGATTCAACCACTTATTCTCTTTAATCTTCAATTTTTCCTTAAACTTTTTGTTTTTATCTCTCACTGCTTTAGCTAACCAATTATCAAAATTTTTCTTTTCTGCTTCCGGAATTTCACCTAATGAAGAGGTCCAAATACGAGCTTCTATTCGTTCGCATTGCTCAATAGTTTTGAATTTATTACGAATCGCGCCATTCACCGTTTTTAGTTCTATTTTTTTAATAAAATTTCTTGACAGATTTTCCGCGATGTTTTTTGTGAGTTTCAAAGAAGGTGGGACAAAATTAGCTCTCTTACATTTTTTAAGAAAATAAAGTTGTGACTTACATTTGTCGCTTTTGCACTTACTCCTTTCTATCTTTCTGATGTTTCGCCATATATCCAGCCCGTATGTGGTTTTAATCCTAGTTGTAAATGCATTTATGGCACCTCTATTCATAGTGATTGTGGAATAACTCTTTTACGGGTCTTATAGAGGTTATTTTTCTTCAAAGTTGGTTGTCAAATTTTCGAACTAAAGCCTAGTTCGTCATCAGGACTATGTCACTGGAGTAGTTGCTGCCACTCAGTTGGAAGAGTCCATCCGCAATTATCGTTAATTGTGGTACTTCTTCTTCTTGCTATTTCGATCCCTTCTTCTAGTTTCCTCTTTACTAAGTTTGACTGGTGGGCGATTAGAAAGCATCTGTAGTAAGGTAGAAAGAGAAGATGAAAATACAGCAGTTACTTTAAGGAAAGAATTCTCAGACTGCGTCTCAAAATTTGTAAAAAAGCCAGTAAAAGTTGATTACAATTTTAATAGAAATGCCATTGCTGACCTTAAAAAATTCAAAGCCAATGATAAAGTTGTAGCACTGAGAGCAGATAAGAGCAAAGTTTTGGTATTGGTAGAAAAAGAGAAGTATTACAATAAAATGGAAGCTGAATTGAGCAAGCCTTATTATGAAGAACTCAATGGTAACCCTATAGATCAAACTGTCAAAAATCTTAAGAAATTAATCAGCTCTTTAAGAAATAAAAAACAGCTTAATGAGCTCTTCAAAAACTTCTCCAAAATCCAGTCAAGAATTCCACAGATCTATGGTACGATAAAAGTTCACAAAGAAGGCCATCCAGTAAGACCTATAATAGACACTAGAAATTCGCCACTCTCCAACATTAATTATTATTTACTTGGTCACCTCAGAGATATGTTCCCTTCTCCTCCCTACCTACTAAAAAATTCCATGCAGCTAAAAGGAAAACTGGACAACTTGCCAGAATTAATTCATCCAGTAATGGCAAGCCTGGATATAGTCTCTATGTATACCAACATTAACCTGGACCTCCTCCTGGAATTCATTGCAGATGACCTTGCGGAAAAAATAGTATTCCATAATCACAATAGAGAAATACTACTTGGCATATATGAACTGCTCCTATTTTCCTTCAAGAATAATTTCTTCCAGTTTGGAAAGAAATATTACAGACAAACTTCAGGACTTGCAATGGCTTCTCCACTAGCACCTCTGCTAGCAAATTATTATATAAGTAAACTAGAGGCAAAAATCCTTATACAACCCTCCTTGTTTGCTCTCTATGTAAGGTACATGGATGATGTCCTAATTATAGTAGATACTGTGGACCAATCTCTACCCTCTCAGATTCTGGAAGAATTTAACTTACTAGAGAATACCTTGCAGTATACCCTAGAACAGGAAAGAAAGGGAAAAATATTCACTCAGCTTTTTAGAAAACCCACCAACACAGGGAAGATGTTAGACTTCTGCTCATTCCACCCTGATTATATTAAATCGAATACGGCGAGACAATTTTTGGAAAAGATTGAAATCCTGGTCTCTTCAGCTACTCAGAAAGATCTTCACAAAGAAGAATTAAAGGAAATATTGGCAGAAAACAATTACCCCTCCCCATATGTTGAAAAAATATTTAAACAAGTGCCAAAAAAGAAGCAGGAGAAAACCAACTTCAAATTCACCGGCAAAATTACGTACCACAAGGGACTTTTCGAGAAACTGAAAAGGATCGGAGCAAAATATAATATCAGGCTAGCTCCAGATCTTAATAACAAAATAAAGAAATTCCTGCCAGCTTTAAAGCAGAAAGAATTGGACATCCAATTGCAGGAAGGAGTAATTTACTGCATCGACTGTAACTGCGGACTCAGCTATATAGGAGAAACAGGGAGAAGTATTAAGGTCCGAATGAAAGAACACCAAGCAGCTATTAGGAACATTGGGAACAAAACAGGGCTAGACAGACATATACAAGCAAGTGGACACTCCATAAATTGGGACTCAGTGAAAATAATCGTCCACCAGTCAAACTTAGTAAAGAGGAAACTAGAAGAAGGGATCGAAATAGCAAGAAGAAGAAGTACCACAATTAACGATAATTGCGGATGGACTCTTCCAATTGAGTGGCAGCAACTACTCCAGTGACATAGTCCTGATGACGAACTAGGCTTTAGTTCGAAAATTTGACAACCAACTTTGAAGAAAAATAACCTCTATAAGACCCGTAAAAGAGTTATTCCACAATCACTATGAATAGAGGTGCCATAAATGCATTTACAACTAAGAGATTTTGTAAAAATGTGCGTTTTGCAAAATCTCGCAAAATCACATCTTCTACACCCTGTAGTAAAAAAAACTTTTCAAAACAAATTTTTTTTAAATGGTTTTTAACTTCTCATGTATCATCATCATCATCATTGTCAACCATTATCAATCCACTGCTGGACGAAGGTCTCCCCAAGTTTCCTCCACAACGGTCTGTCTTGTGCCAGTCTCCTCCATGTCACTCCCGCATATTTTCGAATTTCATCCACCCATCTCCCATGTGGTCTTTTTCTGGGTCTTTTCCTGTCCCTTGGAATCCAATCTAAAATTTCGGCTGTCCATCGATGGTCTGTCCTTCTGGCAGTATGTCCAGCCCATTGCCATTTCAGGGATTTAACTCTGATCATGATGTCTTCCACTCTCGTCATTTTTCGGATCCACGAGTTCCTCTTCTTATCTCTCCTGGTTATACCAAGCATGCACCTCTCCATGCTGTTTTGAGTTGTCTGCAGCCTTTGTATTTCTCTTTTAGTTGAGGTCCACGTCTCTGCACCATACGTAAGCACTGGAAGGATGCATTGATCAAACACTTTTCTTTTAAGACATAATGGCATATTGCTCTTGAAAATTATGCTGTTTCTTCCAAAAGCTCTCCAGGCAAGTTTTGTACGCCGATTAATTTCTTCATCAATGTGACCCTCACTTGATATCTGCTGTCCAAGATAAACATACGTAACTGTTATCTCCAGTTTTTCTCCATCAATCGATAAATCTTCATTTCTTGTAAAAGCATTGAACATCACTTTTGTCTTCTGAAAGTTCATTTTTAATCCCACTTCTTTACTCTTGTCAGCAAGTTCCTGGATCATACCCTGCAGCTCTGATGGGGTAGTTGCAAAAATGTTTACGTCATCAGCAAAACGAAGGTGGGTTAGATAATCTCCATTAATCTTTATCCCTTTGTTTTCCCAGTTCAGTGATTGAAAGACATTTTCCAATGTGGCATTAAAGAGCTTCGGAGATATGGTGTCACCTTGTCTCACTCCCTTTCCAATTTTTATGTGTGTTGTATTTTCAAACAGCCGAATCTTTGCACTTGCATTTTCATAGATGTTATTAATAATATTAATGTATGCATCTTCAATACCGCAGGTTTTCAGAGCCGTGGTAACTGCTGATGGTTTCACCGAATCAAAGGCTTTTTCATAATCGATAAATGCCATGCACAATGGAAGTTCATATTCCCTCGCTCTTTCAATTAGTTCTCTCAGTACGTGGATATGATCTATTGTGCTGTAGCCACTCCTGAATCCAGCTTGTTCTCTCGGTTGAGCCATGTCCAGTGTTACCTTCAAGCGGTGTGAAAGAACTTTAGTGAAGATTTTATAAACCACTGATAGGAGGCTGATAGGTCTGTAGTTCCTGAGATCCTCAATGTCACCTTTTTTATGTAGCAGGATCATTGTAGCATTGTTCCAATCCTCAGGAATCTTCCCTTCATTAAGGCATCGAGTGAAAATTTGGGCGAGTGCTGTTTCGATTTCTCCACTTGCTTCTTGTATGATGTCTACAGTAATTCCATCTTCTCCTGGAGCTTTCCCCTCGCTTCATGTTCTTGATTGCATGAGCAACTTCTGCTGGGAGGACTGGAAGAACTCTGGTACCTTTCATGATGTCTGGAGTACATGTATCATCCCTTTGATATAATTTGGAGTAGAAATCTTTCACTCTTGTCAAAATTTCGCCTCTATTTCTTGTTATAGAACCATCTTCTTTTCTCAGAGCCATAATCTGTTTTCTTCCCTTACTGAGATGTCCCTTTGCTATCTTAAGGCTTTGGTTGTTTTCAATTGCTTTCCTCACTAGCTCACAGTTGAATTTCCTTACGTCTTCAGTGATACTTTTTCGTGCTGTCTTGCATAGCTCTATATATTCCACTTTGGAAGTCACATCTTCTTTAGTTGTCCTCATCTCTCTTCTTTTTTGCATCAACATTTTGGTTTTTCCTGATAATTTGTTCACATGCAACTTGTTCTTAGACCCAGCTAATTTTGTTTGCTGTTTCCATAAGAGCTTTGGTTACTTTTCTGTTAACTTCAGAAATATCCACTTCTTCCGATGTTAGGCCTTCTAAAGCAGAGAATCTGTTCTTCAGTTCCAACTTGAAAGTATTATGGTGTTTTTTAAGGTTGGTTATGTCAATACATTTTGTTTGTCTTATGAGCTTGCCACGTTAGAGTTTAGTGTTGAGGTGCATCTCACATCTCACCAATCTATGGTCACTACCTGTGTTGAACTTGTTCAGCACACTGCAGTCTTCGATGACGAATTTTTTGTTACACATAATAAAATCAATTTCACTTGTCGTCCCAATTGGATGTCTCCATGTCCATTTCCTGTGTGGCTTTTTCTTGAAAAAGGAGTTCGAGATGAAAAACCCTTCTGCCTCTGCAAACTCAACGAGAGTATTTCCACGCTGGTTTCTGTTGCCGTGACCGAATTTACCTACTGAAGTTTCATTCTGTTGCCGGTGCCCTATTTTTGCATTGAAATCTCCCATAATTATCTTCAAGTGCTGCTTACCTTTATTATTTAGATGACGAATTTCCTCATAAAATTCTTCAATTTCTTCTTCAGGATGACTTGTGGTGGGTGCATAAGTTTGAATAATCTGAGCCTGGTATCTTCTCGAGAGTTGGATAACGAGTCGTGCAGCTCTGTCAGAGGAACTTTCTACTTCTACCACTTTATCCTTCAGTTTCTTGTTTATTATAAATCCAACACCACTAGTTCTGCCACGATAATAGAAGAGATGTCCACTTTTCAGTTCAATGAGATCTTCTCCTTTTCTCCTTACCTCACTTAGCCCGACGATGTCCCACTTGATCCTTTGTAGTTCCTCTTCCAATTCAAGAAGCCTTGAATCAGAAGATAGGGAGCGTCCATTATACGTAGCCAAGGTCAGCATCAAATGGCAGCCTAGTCCGGTCCTCCGGGGATTCTTAGCACCCTCTGCCTTCATGTCGCACTGGCCGCTGCCTTGGCCAGGTACATTCCAGCTGCCGGAGACTGAGGGCCAAGATTTAAGTTGTAGAGTAATTTTGGAGGTGTTTGGCCATAACTCACCACGCTGGCCAAGCGGGTTGGTGAGTGTGGAATAGCATTTCCTCTGATCCCGATGGTATAGTTATACCGCTATTGGCGGTCGTTAGAGCCCCTTTAGTGGGAACAGGATGCACCACGAGAAGGCGGGGTTGACATTTGTCAAGGAGAGGCTGTGATGTTACGCATCACCTGACCTTACATCCCTTCTCATGTATATAGGTTTCAATATATAAAGTTTGAAAAAAATAAAAAATGGTTGAGCAACCATCATTTCTTGAAATTCTGTGGAATATGACCCCTTATCCATCGCAAAGCAAAGCCCTTGCAAAAGGTGCTCTCAAATCTCACTGGTGCTTTCTGTAATAGAAGAAAAGACAACACTGATGGAAAAACAACATGGCTGGGAAAGACAATGATGGGGAAGGATACCAGGCCAATAGGATGAAGCAGTTATGGTGGAATAAATTTTTTATTGGGGATAAAGAAGACCCCCCAAAAAAACACGAGGGCAAGCTAGAGTGTGCACGATGACGGGATTGAAAACACAATGCAAGGATGAAGCAGGGGTGGTAGAATGGTTTAAAGAAAAAATTACTGGGAATATAACCAGGTTGGCAAAGCAGAGATGGCAGAATAAAGAAACAACGCAAGAGTGAAACGGGTGGAAGGTCTGATAAAAAAGAAAAAGATAAACAACGCAAGAGCGAAGCAGTGGTGGCGTGATGACAGACAGAAAAATGACGGAGAAGGAAACCAGGTTTGGTGGTGCAAAGCAAAGATAACGGAACAAAAAAAATGAGCGAGGTGTGTGTGGCGGGATGTTGTAAAGAAAAAATTATGGGGGAAAAAACTGGGTCGGCAGGGTGAGGCAGTGATGACGAAATGAAAAAATAACAGGGATACAAAAAAAAAAACACCCCAAAGGCGAAGTAGGGGTGGGCGTGATAATGGGAAAAAGTATGACAAGGATGAAAAACAACACAAAAGCAAAGCAGGGGTGGACAGGATGACCGAAAAAAAAAGTGGCGGGAAAGGAAACCAGGTGGATGGGGCGAATCAGCAATAATGGAACGAAAAAAAGATGGGAGATGAAAACCAATGTAAGGGAGAAGCAGGGGTGGATAGATGACGAAAAGAAAACGACGGTTTTGGCATTTTAGTGGGGACTCTTTGTGTCAAAATTACTGTCTTTATCGCAGTTTAGCGTGAATGTGAGCAACCATTGAAACGCTGCTACTTACTACTTTGGAAGTACTTATCATTCATAGTATTATTTGATGTCCGACAGAACATGTTTCTGTGATAATAAGAAAGGTAGTCCATTTATTTCGCTTTCATTATTAACCATCAATGATTTTGTGCTGTTCTTTTGATTGAAAAAACACGAAAGGTATTGTTCTATTCAGTAATACAAAATATCTTGGGTATTGCAAGAGTATAAAATTTTGCCTTTTCGATAAAATACCTGTAAGGACTTGCCTTATTGAATTCCTGTTATTTGAAAATTCGTCTTAAAATATAGCAACACAATTCTTTACATCAGGGTGGCCATACTTTGAGGAACCAAGATTTACCTTAAGCTATCATTCCCTACTGTGCTTTAAATATGGCAACACAATTCTTTACATCGGAGTGGCCATACTTTGAGAAACCAAGATCTACCTTAAACTATCATTCCCTACTGTGATATACCATGGTTTATTGCAGTGGTATAGGCATATTTAAATAGGAATAAGCCTATATCACGAATGTTTTTGTATAAATACAATTAGTTGAGCTGGGTCAACTACATCTGTTGATTCATCAAATTGTAAAGAGAAGGAAGAACAGATTTGCAAGTCTTAGTCCAGTTGTTGATTCACATTCTCATTCATTGTTTCAGTGCGTTGCATGCCAGTTTGGTGTGAAAGCAGCAGCTCTTTAATTGAACTTATGTCACTTTTATTTTTAAATTTGTCAATTAAAACTGCACTTAACTCTAGAAAAGCTTCTTTTACCATTTCCCTGTCCTGGAAAGGTTTTTATTGTGGAATTAACTTTCTTATGGGTCTTATAGAGGTTATTATTCAAAAAAGTTGGTGGTCAAATTTTCGAACTAAAGCCTAGTTCATCATCAGGACTACGTCACTGGAGTAGTTGCTGCCACTCGATTGGAAGAGTCCAACCACAATTATTGTTAATTGTGGTACTTCTTCTTGCTGTTTCGATTCCTTCTTCTAGTTTCCTCTATACTAAGTTTGACTGGTGGGCAATTATTCTTACTGAGTCCCAATTTATGGAGTGTCCACTTGCTTGTATATGTCTGTCTAGCCCTGTTTCATTACTAATGTTTCTAAAGTTAATTCCACAGTACATTATGAATAGAGGTGCCATAAATTCATTTACAACAAGGTTTTTATGTTTGATCAAAACAAGAGTAATTCGAAATGAAGCCTCGGCCGCTGCTTTCGATTGTTGCATAGGCATAGCAAAAGGTAACTGTGTTGTGCTCCTAATTGAGTTTTTAATTCCTCAAGTTTAATTTTTTCTCAGTTCACTGTTAGCAGAATAGTGAAAATTTTAATCTGCAAGCAAAAACTATCTGCAAAATCCGCTAATAATTTGGTAACTATCCGCATATGTCTACATTCTACTTGGTCACACCACCTAGGGAAATATCTTGTTCCATGTAGTCAGCTAGAAAATTTTCTCCACCGATCTGAAAACGTCTTTGATCAGGGTGAATTCGATCCGGGATTTATCTGCTTTGTATTTGCTTGTTGACTGAATGAAGGTATTGGGAGTGTTTGCTCGTTTGTGATACTGTTTCATCAGGGAGTGAGAAGATACATCTGAGAAATTTGCTTATGATTTGTTTTCTGAGGAGATTCATTATAAAATTCCATAACAAATGTTTTTTTTTTTTTTATTTATTTTTTCCCCAGATGTATTGAAGAATTTTCGTTCTTTCCCTTCACAAAATGTTGATTTTCATCTGAATGTGAGCATATAATTAATTTTCTGTAGGGGTTTATTATTCATTATATGTATTTATACTTATATTTTTTTTTCTCTAGGGCTAATTTTTTAGCACAGAACATATCGTGGGATTAGTCTTTTTTGACATTGGTCCTATAATCAGCAAACTATCATGTGAGGTCATTTGTCTTTTCTGATCTGAGTTTGGATTTACATATGGAGAAAATGTATCTCTGGATACACAACCATCTAAACAGAAAACTTATGGCAAACCTGTCAAGTACAAACTGTGATAACATTGGAATAAGGTGATTTTAAAAAGTAATAAAACAATTGTTAGAACATTGGGTATTCCAGTGATGACAAAATAAGTATGTTATTGATTCTGTAGTAATGAAATTAGATTATTATTTTACCTTCTAGCAGGGCTTGAAAAATATCATGCCTGAGGTGTCTGGGGCATATAAATTATTGGCTTGGGCAGGTAAAAAATAAATCTAGTTGCCTGGTCGGGGAGATAGATTTTAGAAAAAAAGTTTGGAATGGATAATTTCCTCCATAAGAAAAAAATGGACGTCGCATTTATTTTTTCATTTTACTGCAAATCACCGGAAGTTGTATTATTGTTACATAGTGTCAAGAACAGGAGAATATCATTTCTGTAATTATATTATGCCCTTGGTCCAGAAATTTGGGCCATATGTAGTTTTTGTCTGGCACAATTTGACGGAGTGAGGCAAGAAACGAAAGCATGGAAGCTCTTGCCCATGAACAAACAGTGGCACTGCTGAAACAAAGGTAAGTGTTGTTTAAAAATGAGCCTGCACTGTACGTTCCACTTAGCTGGAAGAAGAGCGAACATTACCAGTGCTAATACTTAGTTTATCTGAACAGCAATATTGCTTCGGCCATGGTTTATCAAGTTGTGTTAAGTAATGTATATCCAACGTTTTTTTGGGGGGGGGGGGGGGGTGTCCAGCAATGAGAGTTATGTGACATTCTAAGTCGGTCAACAGCAGTTACAAATTTGTCTTCCACATTGCTGAGTGATGGACTTTCAGAATTGGAATCTACATCATGATTGGTAAAACAGAAACTTACACAGCTGGTACTGTGATAAAGTGTGCTAAAGCAATGCCATAGCATAGTTCAGGAATCGTTAATAAATAATTTCATTCATAATTGCTACACTGTTTAAACTTGTATATTCAAACTATGATTATTTAATTTTTCTGTTAAACAAGGATATTTAATAAAAATTTTGGTATCATTGTGTTTCTTAAAACTTAAGATACACACTTTTGTGCATTGTTATTTTATGGCAATGCAAAAGATGAATAAAATGGCAATGGCAAAAGATAAATAAATGGCAATGCAAAAGATGAATAAAAATGTTTATCATTTTTAACTTAAAAGAAATAAGGCTTCTAATTTGTTAACTTAAAAGATAAATTTTCCTGGGCATGCAGCTTTTATTACCTGGTCAGGTAAATAATTTTTTCACATGCTCAGTTGGATATATGTAACTTTTTAGATATTTTCCAAGCCCTGCATCTGGCATAAATGAAGGTAGTTAGATTACATTTAATTTTACCTAAACTGCATATTTTTCCATCCATTAGTCACTGCTATATCAAGAAATAAAAAGGGCAAGCATTTTCTTATGTTTGAAAAAAATTAAAGTTCGAAATTAGAATTTTTATACTATGTATCATGATATTTTCATTGTTCACAGTTCAACGTCCTATTCATCTTTTATTTATTCATCTACATATGTTTATACATTTTTGGGCTTTATGTGAAATTTCTGTTCTTTTAACTGTTGCTGCTTCTGCTCAATACACATTCATCTCAAAATCTTTTCAGTCAAGTTTGGTGTATTCTCTATATCTCTTGTCATTGGCCAAGTATTAGCACTGTGCAGGTATGCTATGGCAGTTGTATGACAGTATGGTAGTATTTTATCACCTCAACACCAGGTATTTTCTTCTAGTTATTCCATTCAACTTGCTCTCCAGTGTTTCCCTCATCCTTCAGCACTGATATCATGTACACAAATTTGCTAGATATCTTTATTACTTCTTTCGTATTAATATTGATGTATAATTTCTCCTTTCTTATTCATTTGTTAGCACATCTCTGTTTTGGCCATGTTTATATTTTGCCTTCTGTCTTGTAATGCTCTTTGTAAACTTTTGCTTCTACATTTATATACACGGACAATTCATATTATTGTGACCACCAGCTAATATCCAGAGTAACCACCTTGTGCAGCGCGGACAACAGTTAGACGAGCTGGGAGTGACTCAATAAGGTGCTGAAGGTGTTCACAGGAGGTATGTGGAGCCATGCTGACTGCAGTGCATCTGACAGCTGGTGGAGGGTGCGTGGTGGAGGATCCATAGAGCAAACAACACAATCAAGGTGGTCCCACATATGCTCAATTGGGTTGAAGTCTGGGGAATTAGGGGGCTAGGGAAGTACTTTGAAGTCTTCATCATGCTCTTTGAACCACTCTCGGACATTTCTAGCTGTGTGACATGTCGCATCGTCGTGCTAGAAGATCCCATCTGCCACAGGGAAGACAATCAGCCTGTATGGGTGTACATGGTCTGCAAGTATGGATTCATAACATTCATTCCGTAGTGCTTTCCACAGGTATGAGTGGACCCAGGGAATGCCACGAAAACATTCTTCCCTAGACCATAACACTGCCCCCTCCAGTTTGTGTTCTTCCAGCAATGGTTGAAGAGTGTTTGTTCTTCGATGTTTCTTGCCTTGTACACCAACGTCCATCCGTTCCATGAAGCAGAAAGCGTGACTCATTGGAAAAGGCAATCCTTTGCTAATCAGCAGGGGTCCAATTCCGATACTGCTCTGCAAATGTAAGCCTTTTCTGCCGATGCACCTTCGTTAGCATAGGTGCAGTGGCCATCTGTTTGCAGTGAAGCCCAATATGCAGCAGGGTTCACTAAACTGTTGTTTTTGACACACTTTCGGTATCCCCCAGGTTCATTCAGCCAGTGAGTTGCTCCACTGTAGCATGTCGATTGGCCCTCACGCACCTTCGCAGCTGATGTTCACCTCTCACATCAATGGCACGTGGTGCCCCGCAGTTTCCACTGCGCTGATTCGCAATGGTGCCATTTCTCCAATCACGATACACTTTAACCACAGCAGCACACAAATGGTTCACAAACTGCGCTGTTTCAGAAATACTGCCACCCTTGACTCGAAAGCCAATAATCATCCCTTTTTGCAAATCTGGTAAATCGCTCCTTTTATCCATACCAGTAACGAGTGATACGTTTTCAGAATGCCTACAGCACACCTTATATACCCTCCAAGCCAGCTCACAACATGTGCCTTCTTTCATTTGCTACATGCTGTTGATGTCAAAAGTAGGTGGTGGTCACAATAATGTGACTCGACTGTGTCTATGTACTGTAATTTTGAGTTAAGAGCTATGGTTCTTATGGTAAAAAAAAAAAAAAAAGGGTGAGGTATGCCTACCCTGTGGCTTTCGTGTCGATGCAGCACTTAACCCACATCTTTTCCTGAACTGCTCAGCAGACAGCAATTGAAAGTTTTTGTGATATTCATCTCACAGGAATTTCCCCAGCTCTTAAACAGTGTGTTTATCCTTACAATGTTATAGGACAAGATGATCCATCACCGCAGTCTCCCTGTGATTTGTCTTTTCCACAGTTCTTACAAAAGTGCATTGAGCAAAAGTTACAGAGCACACCAAAATCTCAAAAATACCGAAATCAGCATTGTTGTGTCACAAACTTTAATATAAATCAAAAGGAAACTGAGAGATTGTCGGACCTTGAATGCTTTAAAACTTTTTCATTAATGCGAATTGTAACGCACCTTAATTATTGTTTACTAAATCATTTTATTTAAAATAATATAGTGTTCACCCTACAAACTGGAAACGACAGGGTAATCTCTTTATTCTAAAAAAAGTAACTGCTGCCGCTGTTTTAGAAACTTTGTGACACTTTTGCTTTCCTAGCTCGCAACACAAAATGTATTGAACACAAAAATATGAAATTTACATCGTTTGTAGAGAATTGTTTGGAGAACAACACGCTGAAATAAACAGTTTCTCGATTCTAGTGACACTTCAAGAGCTATTGTATTTCAAAGTTGAGGTAAGCAAAAAAGTGCTATCAGGTCGCGTTCCGGACACACTAACAGCAACAGAACCACGAAACTTTGTAGGCATGTAGTGCTATGACCGAATTTTTGCACCTCATCGCCCTTTTTTCGAATTTCGATTTAGTTTACGAGAAATTAAATTTCTAAATTTCACAAAATTCTCTATTTTGCAATGGGATCCATTTAAAAACGTATATATGGCAAACTATAAATTTTAACGCATTGCTATTTTTACAGCATAAACTTACAACTATCATCCCTTTTTCAAAAAAAAAAAAAATTAAGAAAAGTCATTTTCTGATTTTTAAGCATTTTTTAAAGACTCAAAGGAAAGAAACGAACGGTTTGTCTGTCTTCACGATAACCACAGAGGAACGTTCTGGTCTCGTGACCTGCTGCCATGGTGACGCAGAGAATTTTTTATGCATATGTTTTGTTGATAAAGCTATCTCAGTTGTTTAAGGTGGACGTCAAGTAATTTTGCTTCCTATACTTCCAATGGAAATGCTTCTGTACACATTTTCTTCACAATTAATGCGTTCCCAAGGATGAAAATTTGAACGTCAATTAAAATAGCTTCATTTTATAACTTGGAATTCTTAATATTTTCTAAAACATAACCATATTTATGTAATCCAACATTTGTTTGTCCACTGACGTCATCAAAGTACAGGTTGTGCCATCTTTTTTCTGGTTCCAATACCACCAAAGAAAAAGTTATTGATTTTTTATATAATTATGGTTATGTTTTAGAAAATATTAAGTTTTCCAAGTTATAATATGAAGTTTTTTTAATCTATGTTAAAATTTTTTATCCTTGGGAACACAATAATTGTGAAGGAAATGTGTACAAAAGATTTACCATTGAAAGTATAGGAAGCAAAATTACTTGACGTCCACCTTCACGGTTTAACATAACGGTTTACGGAAATGCTTTTTGGACTGCTTTTGTTTTTCTTGGTAAATTTAGTAAGTGCCATAAGTTCAAACGACAAAAGTCCAACATTCCAAAAATTAAGGACAGTAAAAAAAACTCTGAAATTTCGGAATAACAAGCCTTATTTGCTTAGACATACAATAAAAATTTTAATTTATATGAATTTTCCAGTTTTTATTTCATGTGATATACGTGGAGATCGGGCTGCAGGGCCCGAGCGCGCTACTCTGGAAACGAGTGTAGCGAGCCTAGAGAGGTGCAGCCCCTAGTTTTGTAAAAAAAAGGGCACATTTTTATTTATATATATATATCCCTGAAATGGCAATGGGCTGGACATACTGTCAGAAGGACAGCCCATCGATGGACAGCCGAAATTTTAGATTGGATTCCAAGGGACAGGAAAAGACCCAGAAGACCACCACATGGGAGATGGGTAGATGAAATTCGAAAGTATGCAGGAGTGACTGGGAGGAGACTGGCACAAGACAGACCGTTGTGGAGGAAACTTGGGGAGATCTTCGTCCAGCAGTGGATTGATAATGGTTGACAATGATGATGATATATATATATATATATATGTCATCATCGTCATCAACCATTATAAATCCACTGCTGGATGAAGGTCTCCCCAAGTTTCTTCCACAACGGTCTGTCTTATGCCAGTCTCCTTCACGTTACTCCCGCATACTTTCGAATTTCATCCACCCATCTCCCATGTGGTCGTCTTCTGGGTCTTTTCCTGTCCCTTGGAATCCAATTTAAAATTTTGACTGTCCATCGATGGTCTGTTCTTCTGCCAGTATGTCCAACCCATTGCCATTTCAGGGATTTTACTCTGATCATGATGATGTCTTCCACCCTTGCCATATACACCGAGTGGCCACTTTATTATGACTACCCCCTCAGTACTTCGTTGGGCCACCTTTTGCCTTTAATACTGCATTGATTCTTCATGGCATGTACTCCACGAGATGTTGATAGGTGGTTTGTGGAATCTGAGACCATGCTTGATAAATAGCATTTTCCAGGAGTGTGAGATTGCAGGGTTGTGGATCCAGCTGTCTGATGGCTCATTCAACTTCATCCCACAAATTCCCAATAGGGTTGAGATCTGGAGATAGTGGGGGCCACCTAATCAGAGTAAACTCACTGTCATGTTCCTGAAACCAATCCTGTACAATACGAGCACTACGGCAGGACGCATTATCTTGTTGAAAGTAGCCATCACTATTGGGATAAACCATCCACATGACAGGATGCACTTCGTCCGCAACAATGTTTAGATATGATGTGCCAGTTAGACGTTGATCAACGCGAATTAAAGGGCCCAAAGCATGCCAGGAAAACATTCCCCAAACCATAATGTTGCCTCCACCAGCTTGAAGGGTTGTAGTAATGCGTTTGGGGTCCATGCTTTCTTGCTGTTTCTGCCAAATTCTCACTTGGCCATCAGCATGGTGCAACTGAAAATGTGATTCATCGGACCACATAATTTGTTTCCAATTATCGACTGTCCAATCCTTGCACTCCTGTGCGAACTGGAGACATTTTCTCTTGTTAACTGCAAGACACCAAAGGTGTTCAAACAGGCCTTCGGCTTCTATATCCCATCCGATGCAGTGTACGATGAACAGTGCATGCAGAGATCATTTGAAGGGATCCTTAATTAAGATGGTCTGTAATTTGCTGCACTGTTGCCCTTCTATTGTCTGTTACCAGTCTGGACACTCCGTTCCGCCCAAGCAGTCAATAGTCGATGACGACCACATGTTGCACGTAGAGACCCAGTTTTTTGGCTGACAGTCCAGTCTTTAAACATTTTAACAACAGCTGCGCTGGAACATTTCATGAATGCTGAAGTTTCGGTGATACTCGCTCCATGGCTCCGAGCTCCTACAGTCATCCCACATTGAAAGTCCGTCAAATCTCATTTTTTACCCATCTCGTCACCCAAAAATCACTTCTACTGCTGTCGTGAGCACTAAGCTTTACCTTTTTATACTAGCCTCACCCTCTGGCGGCAACAGCGTGCAGCCATAGCTCATTTGCTTAAAACTGTCAGGTGATCATAATAAAGTGGCCACTCAGTGTATACATATTAAACCCTGCAGCATTGAAGATGCATACATTAATATTATTAATAACATCTATGAAAATGCAAGTGCAAATATTTGGCTATTTTAGAATACAGCACCCATAAAAATAGGAAAGGGAGTGAGACAAGGTGACACTATATCTCCCAAACTCTTTAATACTGCATTGGAAAATGTCTTTCAATCACTGAACTGAGAAAACAAAGGGATAAAGATTAATGGAGATTATGTAACTCACCTTCGTTTTGCTGATGACGTAGTCATTTTTGCAACTACCAGATCAGAGCTGCAGAGTATGATCCAGGAACTTGCTGACAAGAGTAAAGAAGTGGGATTAAAAATGAACTTTCAGAAGACGAT
This sequence comes from Macrothele yani, assembly GCA_039090855.1. Classification (NCBI taxonomy): domain Eukaryota; kingdom Metazoa; phylum Arthropoda; class Arachnida; order Araneae; family Macrothelidae; genus Macrothele; species Macrothele yani. Next base: position 3,271,583 of record CM077024.1, read on the forward strand.
GTACATTGCTTTTACAAGAAATGAAGATTTATCGATTGATGGGGAAAAGCTGGAGATAACTAATACCTACATTTATCTTCGACAGCAGATATCAAGTGAGGGTCGTCACATTGATGAAGAGATTAATCGGCGTATAAAACTTGCCTGGAGAGCGTTTGGAAGAAACAGTATAATTTTCAAGAACAATATGCCATTATGTCTTAAAAGAAAAGTGTTTGATCAATGCATCCTTCCAGTGCTTACGTATGGTGCAGAGACGTGGACCTTAACTAAAAGAGACATACAAAGGCTGCAGACAACTCAAAGCAGCATGAAGAAGTGCATGCTTGGTGTAACCAGGAGAGATAAGAAGAGGAGCTCGTGAATTAGAAAAATGACAAGAGTGGAAGACATCATGATCAGAGTTAAATCCCTGAAATGGCAATGGGCTGGACATACTGCCAGAAGGGCCGACCATCGATAGGCAGCTGATATTTTAAAGTGGATTCTGAGGGACAGGAAAAGACCCATAAGAAGACCACGTGGGAGATGGGTGGATGAAATTCGAAAGTATGCGGGAGTGACATGGAGGAGACTGGCACAAGATAGGCCGTTGTGGAGGAAACTTGGGGAGACCTTCGTCCAGCAGTGGATTGATAATGGACGAATGTCTCCCCAAGTTTCCTCCACAACGGTCTGTCTTGTGCCAGTCTCCTCCATGTCACTCCCACATACTTTCGAATTTCATCCACCCATGTCCCATGTGGTCTTCTTCTGGGTCTTTTCCTGTCCCTTGGAATCCAATCTAAAATTTCGGCTGTCCATCGATGATCTGTCCTTCTGGCAGTATGTCCAGCCCATTGCCATTTCAGGGATTTAACTCTGATCATGATGTCTTCCACTCTTGTCATTTTTCAGATCCACGAGTTCTTCTTCTTATCTCTCCTGGTTACACCAAGCATGCACCTCTCCATGCTGCTTTGAGTTGTCTGCAGCCTTTGTATGTCTCTTTTAGTTAAGGTCCACGTCTCTGCACCATACGTAAGCACTGGAAGGATGCATTGATCAAACACTTTTCTTTTAAGACATAATGGCACATTGCTCTTGAAAATTATGCTGTTTCTTCCAAAAGCTCTCCAGGCAAGTTTTACACGCCAATCAATTTCTTCATCAATGTGACCCTCACTTGACATCTGCTGTCCAAGATAAACGCACGTATCTGTTACCTCCAGCTTTTCTCCATCAATCGATAAATCTTCATTTCTTGTAAAATCATTGAACATCACTTTTGTCTTCTGAAAGTTCATTTTTAATCCCACTTCTTTACTCTTGTCAGCAAGTTCCTGGATCATACTCTGCAGCTCTGATGGGGTAGTTGCAAAAATGACTATGTCATCAGCAAAACGAAGGTGGGTTAGATAATCTCCATTAATCTTTTATCCCTTTGTTTTCCCAGTTCAGTGATTGAAAGACATTTTCCAATGTGGCATTAAAGAGCTTCGGAGATATGGTGTCACCTTGTCTCACTCTCTTTCCAATTTTTATGTCTGTTGTATTTTCAAATAGCCGAATCTTTGCACTTGCATTTTCATAGATGTTATTAATAATATTAATGTACGCATCTTCAATACCGCAGCATTTCAGAGCCATTGTAACTGTTGATGGTTTCACCGAATCAATGGCTTTTTCATAATCGATAAAAGCCATGCACAATGGAAGTTCATATTCCCTCGCTCTTTCAATTACTTCTCTCAGTACGTGGATATGATCTATTGTGCTGTAGCCACTCCTGAATGCAGTTTGTTCTCTCAGTTGAGCCATGTCCAGTGTTATCTTCAAACGGTGTGAAAGAACTTTAGTGAAGATTTTATAAACCACTGATAGGATGCTGATAGGTCTGTAGTTCCTGAGATCCTCAGTGTCACCTTTTTATGTAGCAGGATCACTGTAGCGTTGTCTCAATCCTCAGGAATCTTCCCTTCATTAAGGCATCAAGTGAAAATTTGGGCGAGTACTGTTTCGATTTCTCCACTTGCTTCTTGTATGATGTCTACAGTAATTCCATCTTCTCCTGGAGCTTTTCTCCGCTTCATGTTCTTGATTGCTTGTGCAACTTCTGCTGGGAGGACTGGAAGAACTCTGGTACTGGTACCTTTCACGATGTCTGGAGTACATGCATCATCCCTTTCATATAATTTGGAGTAGAAATCTTTCACTCTTGTCAAAATTTCGCCTCTATTTCTTGTTACAGAACCATCTTCTTTTCTTAGTGCCATAATCTGTTTTCTTTCCTTACTGAGATGTCCCTTTGCTATCTTTAGGCTTTGGTTGTTTTCAGTTGCTTTCCCCACTAGTTCACAGTTGAATTTCCTTACGTCTTCAGTGATACTTTTTCGTACTGTCTTGCATAGCTCTATATATTCCACTTTGGAAGTCACATCTTCTTTAGTTGTCCTCATCTCTCCTTTTTGCATCAACATTTTGGTTTTTCCTGATAATTTGTTCACATGCAACTTGTTTTTAGACCCAGCTAATTTTGTTGCTGTTTCCATTAGAGCTTTGGTTACTTTTCAGTTAATTTCAGAAATATCCACTTCTTCCGATGTTAGGCCTTCTAAAGCAGAGAATCTGTTCTTCAGTTCCAACTTGAAGGTATTATGGTGTTTTTTAAGGTTGGTTATGTCAATACATTTTGTTTTGTCTTATGAGCTTGCCACGTTCGAGTTTAGTGTTGAGGTGCATCTTACATGTCGCCAATCTATGGTCACTACCTGTGTTGAACTTGTTTAGCACACTGCTGTCTTCTATGACGAATTTTCTGTTACACATAATAAAATCAATTTCACTTGTCCCATTTCGATGTCTCCATGTCCATTTCCTGTGTGGCTTTTTCTTGAAAAAGGAGTTCAAGATGAAAAACCTTCTGCCTCTGCAAACTCAACGAGATTATTTCCACGCTGGTTTCTGTTGCCGTGACCAAATTTACCTACTGAAGTTTCATTCTCTTGCCCTATTTTTGCATTGAAATCTCCCATAATTATCTTTAAGTGTTGCTTACCTTTATTATTTAAATGACGAATTTCCTCATAAAATTCTTCAATTTCTTCTTCATGATAAATATATATATATATATATATATATATATATAAAGGTGCATTATATCAGGGCTCAAAATTTCAGGTCTAACTGTACTAGCAAAAAAAATTCCACTCGCCATCACACACCACTGTGACATGCAAGAGACATTGAATTTGCAGCAAGTTTTCTGTTTAAATGACTGTGTATGCAAATATTTATATATATATATATATTTTTGCTTAGGTCTCTTCTTAATAGGATTTATATATATATATATATATATATATATATATATATATATGGGATGTAAGGTCAGGTGATGCGTAACATCACAGCCTCTCCTTGACAAATGTCAACCCCGCCTTCTCGTGGTGCATCCTGTTCCCACTAAAGGGGCTCTGACGACCGCCCATAGCGGTATAACTATACCATCGGGATTAGAGGAAATTCTATCCCACACTCACCAACCCGCTTGGCCAGCGTGGTGAGTTATGGCCAAACCCCTCCAAAATGACTCCACAACTTAAATCTTGGCCCTCAGTCTCCGGCAGCTGGAATGTACCTGGCCAAGGCAGCGGCCAGTGCGACATGAAGGCAGAGGGTGCTAAGAATCCTCGGAGGACCGGACTAGGCTGCCATCTGATGCTGACCTTGGCAATGTACAATGGACGCTCCCTATCTTCTGATTCAAGGCTTCTTGAATTGGAAGAGGAACTACAAAGGATCAAGTGGGACATCGTCGGGCTAAGTGAGGTAAGGAGAAAAGGAGAAGATCTCATTGAACTTAAAAGTGGACATCTCTTCTACTATCGTGGGACAGATACTGGCAGAACTAGTGGTGTTGGATTTATAATAAACAAGAAACTGAAGGATAAAGTGGTAGAAGTTGAAAGTTCCTCTGACAGAGCTGCACGACTCGTTATCCAACTATCGAGAAGATACCAGGCTCAGATTATTCAAACTTATGCACCCACCACAAGTCATCCTGAAGAAGAAATTGAAGAATTTTATGAGGAAATTTGTCATCTAAATAATAAAGGTAAGCAGCACTTGAAAATAATTATGGGAGATTTCAATGCAAAAATAGGGCAACGGCAACAGAATGAAACTTCAGTAGGTAAATTCGGTCACGGCAACAGAAACCAGCGTGGAAATACTCTCGTTGAGTTTGCAGAGGCAGAAGGGTTTTTCATCTTGAACTCCTTCTTCAAGAAAAAGCCACACAGGAAATGGACATGGAGACATCCAAATGGGACGACAAGTGAAATTGATTTTATTATGTGTAACAAAAAATTCGTCATAGAAGACTGCAGTGTGCTAAACAAGTTCAACACAGGTAGTGACCATAGATTGGTGAGATGTAAGATGCACCTCAACAACAAACTTGAACGTGGCAAGCTCACAAGACAAACAAAATCTATTGACATAACCAACCTTAAAAAACACCATTATACCTTCAAGTTGGAACTGAAGAATAGGTTCTCTGCTTTAGAAGGCCTAACATCGGAAGAAGTGGACATCTCTGAAGTTAACAGAAAAGTAACCAAAGCTCTTATGGAAACAGCAACAAAATTAGCTGGGTCTAAGAACAAGTTGCATGTAAATAAATTATCAGGAAAAACGAAAATGTTGATGCAAAAAAGAAGAGAGATGAGGACAACTAAAGAAGATGTGACTTCCAAAGTGGAATATATAGAGCTATGCAAGACAGTACGAAAAAGTATCACTGAAGACGTAAGAAAATTCAACTGTGAACTAGTGAGGAAAGCAATTGAAAACAACCAAAGCCTAAAGATAGCAAAGGGACATCTCAGTAAGGGAAGAAAACAGATTATGGCACTGAGAAAAGAAGATGGTTCTGTAACAAGAAATAGAGGCGAAATTTTGACAAGGGTGAAAGATTTCTACTCCAAATTATATGAAAGGGATGATACATGCACTCCAGACATCATGAAAGATACCAGTACCAGAGTTCCTCCAGTCCTTCCAGCAGAAGTTGCACATGCAATCAAGAACATGAAGCGGGGAAAAGCTCCAGGAGAAGATGGAATTACTGTAGACATCATACAAGAAGCAATTGGAGAAATCGAAACAGTACTCGCCCAAATTTTCACTCGATGCCTTAATGAAGGAAAGATTCCTGAGGATTGGAACACCGCTACAATGATCCTGCTACATAAGAAAGGTGACATTGAGGATCTCGGAAACTACAGACCTATCAGCCTCCTATCAGTAGTTTATAAAATCTTCACTAAAGTTCTTTCACACCGCTTGAAGGTAACACTGGACATGGCTCAACCGAGAGAACAAGCTGGATTCAGGAGTGGCTACAGCACAATAGATCATATCCATGTGCTGAGAGAACTAATTGAAAGAGCGAGGGAATATGAACTTCCATTGTGCATGGCTTTTATCGATTATGAAAAAGCCTTTGATTCGGTGAAACCATCAGCAGTTACAACGGCTCTGAAAACCTGTGGTATTGAAGATGCATACATTAATATTATTAATAACATCTATGAAAATGCAAGTGCAAAGATTAGGCTGTTTGAAAATACAACACACATAAAAATTGGAAAGGGAGTGAGACAAGGTGACACCATATCTCCGAAGCTCTTTAATGCCACATTGGAGGGTGTTTTTCAGTCACTGAGCTGGGGAAACAAGGGGATAAAGATTAATGGAGATTATCTAACCCACCTTCGTTTTGCTGATGACGTAGTCATTTTTGCAACTACCCCATCAGAGCTGCAGAGTATGATCCAGGAACTTGCTGACAAGAGTAAAGAAGTGGGATTAAAAATGAACTTTCAGAAGACAAAAGTGATGTTCAATGCTTTTACAAGAAATGAAGATTTGTCGATTGATGGAGAAAAGCTGGAGATAACAGACACGTACGTTTATCTTGGACAGCAGATATCAAGTGAGGGTCACATTGATGAAGAAATTAATCGGCGTACAAAACTTGCCTGGAGAGCTTTTGGAAGAAACAGCATAATTTTCAAGAGCAATATGCCATTATGTCTTAAAAGAAAAGTGTTTGATCAATGCATCCTTCCAGTGCTTACGTATTTTGCAGGAGACGTGGACCTTAACTAAAAGAGACATACAAAGGCTGCAGACAACTCAAAGAAGCATGGAGAGGTGCATACTTGGTGTAACCAGGAGAGATAAGAAGAGGAACTCGTGGATCCGAAAAATGACGAGAGTGGAAGACATCATGATCAGAGTAAAATCCCTGAAATGGCAATGGGCTGGACATACTGCCAGAAGGACAGATCATCGATGGACAGCCGAAATTTTAGATTGGATTCCAAGGGACAGGAAAAGACCCAGAAGAAGACCACATGGGAGATGGGTGGATGAAATTCGAAAGTATGCAGGGGTGACATGGAGGAGACTGGCACAAGACAGACCGTTGTGGAGGAAACTTGGGGAGACCTTCGTCCAGCAGTGGATTGATAATGGTTGACAATGATGATGATGATGATATATATATATATACACAACTCTGAGATTGTGCTACAGCTGAGATCTCAGAAAATAATAGTAATAATAACAACCCTCCAGGTTGTATTAAATTAGGAAGTAATCAAAAGCCCATATTTTTGAATGCTGGAGGAAAAGAAATAACTAAAATAACATTTTAAAAAATGTCTGTCATACACCACCACCCAATCCCCCATAAAGTGAATTGTCAGCACCTCCACCACCGTGCTCCTTTTCCTCCTATGTACATAAATATGTTTCCCGGAATCCTGGCTGGTACAGCAAAGATTAATCAGAGTATGGATGGGGGAAAATATCAGTGTTTTTGAGAATCTGCGTTTTTCCAAGTGATAATTGATGTTAGAAACTGCAAAAGAATATTTTCTACGTGAAGTAAATGAATTTCTCTTTGCTGCATTCTTTTAAATATAATCTTAGGTCATGAATTAGGGACTTTTTCGCCGTTTTGTTGATGTTTCATCGCCGAAAATAGGGTTCTTTTCCTTGATATTACAGGAACCGATAAGTCCTCCCTCGCTCTTCCCCAAAAATTGAGGTTTCATGACTGATGTTTGAAACTGCAATAGTGCAATCAACTCGAAATTTTTCTGCAATAAGTAAATGACTTTGTCTTTTTCATATTCTTGTACAGAGAAAGGAAATATCACCTTTCTTTCTTGTATTCTTATACAGAAAAAGGAAATATCAGCTTTCTTTCTCGTATTCTTATACTGAGAAAGGGAATATCGGCTTTTCTATGTCGCGAATTAGATAGTTTTTTGCTGTTTTTCTGCAATGTTTCGTCGCCGAAAATAGAGTTCTTATCCTCGATATTGGTGTAGCCAATGCATCGAGGTTTACGATACATCAAGCACTTTAACAAATGTTATGGTTACTCAATGTTGAATTAGTGAGCTATCATCGATATATTGAACAGAGATTTATTCATCAATGTGCAAAAAACGGCTGCAGTTCGGAAAGATGCAAATTCTTTGGTTCTTTAGCAAAACATCGTGGTTTTCGCTGATACATTGAAAATTTCCACCCATATTACGGATGCGTGAATGTTTCGGGAATGAATATCCACCATATGCCTATCCCCACTCTGAGTTAACACACGCGTGGAAGAAACGCTTCCTCCCACAATGCTTTGGGTCCCTTTCAGCGAGCTTCGCATCAGCTGTCGCCAGGGGTCCCGCTGGCTCTTCTCAAGTTTTTGCTAATTTATTCACTGAGTTCATTTTTTTTATCGCCAAAAGTGTTATAACAGTACAAAAAGGTAATCGCCAAAGCAATTTTATTTTCGCAAATGGCGATCAGCAGCGCGACCCCTGGCTGTCTCAATGCACCCACGGAAGAGACTCTCATTGGCTCGCTGGGCTGCTGGTGATGATGCAGTGATTGATATGCCTCTGCCAGAGACCGTTTTACTGAAAGCATTTCATGACGACGGAAAAAAAAAAAAAAAAGAAAGCACAGTTAAATGCGATACTCAAGATGCCTCTCACACTGAAATATTTTTAAGGTAACATTTTACTGAAAGTGAAGACACCATCACAGTTCAAATAATTTTTGTGAAGATACCACCCAACAGCATCAAATGCCAAACAGGAAAACAATTTATTTTTACTGCTCGCCAGCAATAAATATCTGGTTGGTGACTGGGCGACCGCAGATTTTGCACCCTGATTACATTCATGCAAAATATCATAAGATTTGGGAAAAAAGCATTTTTGTATCGTGAAGGGGCACTTTTATTGCTGCAAAAGGTCATATCTAAAAAAAAGCACATTTTTATCAAAAAGGGGCACTGACTGTAATCTGTATTTTTTGTGCTGGAATTCATAATCATTATTACCCACTAAGAATGACTATTAACCCCAAACAAATAATAATTAAAAAAATTTACATTGGTGACTCAATGTTAGCATTTATTCATTCAACAGTGGCCATCATGAGTTCTGTATTTAGAGTGAAGTATACTATGATACATGTAAAATCATTTTCTCTTGAACTATGTAAACATTCTGATAATAATCTTACTTTATTTGTTAGGCACATTTTGTCGCATGTTTTATTTCTAATATGAATGGTTAATGAATTCCAGTTTATAATGAAGTTTTTAATTTGTCTTAGGTGGTAACCAGCGTGAACTAGCTAGACAGAAAAATATCAAGAAGCAGCAAGAGCAAAAAAAGAACAATGGTTCCGAAAAAAAAAAATGGGAATAAAGGTTTATCTCTTGAAGAAAGGCGACACAGGTATTTAATGTAATATAAATTTGTAGTAATACCAAGAAATGAAAATTGCAATTTCAGGTTATCTCTGCTGTGTTTTCTGGATTTCAAAACTATGAAGAGGAAGTTGGTTTTTTTTTTTTTTACGTTTCTGTTTTGCACAAAATATTCAGTGTTGCAGACTTGTATTTATGAAATAGTTTGCTAAAAGCAGTTAGATTGGGAGGGATGTAGTATTTAAAGGAAGAGTCAAGAAATATGTGACCCCCTCCCCTCCCTTTTTTTCTGCCTTTAGTTTTGAAGTTCCGAATTGCTTTTAAATAGCTCATATTACACATCTTTATTGCAGTGTAATTGTCTTCATACACTGTCTTCTCTAGTTTGCAAGATCAATGTGTAAAATATTTGTTCACAGGTATTCTCTCTGTCTCATGTCATGTCTTTCACATCTTGGTCTCTGTGCTGGTCAATGATCATTCTGTAGGTGTAGTTTGGTGGCTTTTCACTTCCTTTCGTCTGAGCAGAAAAATGTGGCATAAAGGTCCCTTGTGCATTACCGAGAAATTTATATCCCTAAGAACAACAGCATTTGCCTTTTCTTAACCATCAATTACTCTGGGTTATATAGTGAATATATAAATAATATTTGCATTTCTATTTACTCTGGGATGTTAGCTTCATTTCATGGAGATGAAAAATCCCATCAACAGGAGTTTTTCAGGCCAGCTGACCATAACAGGAATGCTTGATTTTGCTTTTGAATGCCTTGTTGTAGGTGCAGTGTATTCGGAAATCAGCTATTAACTGAATTTTGTTTTCCCACAAGTGGTCTTAGTGAGAGATGGGTTTTGTGTACGAGTGAATGGTGTTTTATCAAAATGGTTTTCTATTGGTGTAGGAGTTAGACAAGGTTGTGTAATGTCCCCGTGGCTGTTTAAATAAAATATTTATTGATGCATGATGCCAAGATGGACAATACTGGTCTATGTTTTGGTAATGTCCGTGTGTGTAGTGAAAGTGGGTTGCAGAGTATGCTGGCCTGCATGTACGAAGTTTGCATGAAATTCAAACTGATTATAAATAAGGGAAAAACCAAAGTTATGGTTTTTGAGCAAGGAACTGTTAGTACTGAATGTAATATGAGTCTAAATGGTATAGTGATTGATCAGTTGAATGAGTGTGATTTAGGAAGCATGTTTGACAGGAGGAACAAATTGGATGGTAAAATTAGTAGGCGAGTGAATTCTTCATTGAAAGTCATAGCTACTTCAGGAGGTTTTCACGAGAATGATAGGTTCTCAAGAGTCCCGCATGGCTGTGTATGAAAGTGTAATTGTACCTACTCAGATGTATAGCAGTGAAACTTGGGTACACAGAAGAAACACAGGAGTCGTTTGTGTGCTGGAGAAATGGCTTACTTACCGGGGGTTTGTGGCAAGACATGTTCTGATTGTGTGAGGAATGAAGATGTCTGCAGTTGTATAATGTGAAGCAAAATGCTGTTAGCAAGGTGGAGACTAATAGACTTCGGTGGTTTGGCCATGTTAAAAAAGAATGTGTGATGAGTTGCTTGCTAAGAAATTTTTTTTAGCCCAAGTGGCAAGAAGGAAGGCCAAGGAAGTCATGGGAAGATCAGATTCAAGAGTGTCTGCGTGAGAAAAAGATTGAGCGGTGGTGAGGAATTCCAGGAAAATCTTACCAGCCAGAGATTTTTACCACTAGCCAAAAAGATACGATATAAGCATTTCAACCTTTTTTTTTTTTTTTTTTTTTTTTTTGTGTGTGGAAAGAATAAACTCATATGAAACAACAAATGTAAACTTTATTAGATTGACAAATTCATTCAACCACTTCAGTAAAGACAATAGTCCAATTACAATAATAGAACTTACACCTTAGTATTATACAACTTGAAATATTTATTCCGTATGGTGTAACAATTTATAAACATACAACGACTAAGTGCCGAGCTTTCACACTCCGAACGGTAGGCTTTCTCAAGGCCAGTGAACACAAGAATATTTTTGAGAACAACGATAATTTAAAGTCTTGGAGCACGTATCTACTACGTGTCTAGGTGATATTGCGTCTTGCGGAAGGTGGTGTCTCGTGACCTACCTTTCAGACATTCTCTCTCCTTTTCCTCTTAATGTCCTATTTCAGTAGAATCTCCACGCAGCCGAGAGTTCGAGGAAAGGGCTCTCGTTGCAAGGGTTGGGGTGCATGAATATTTCGACTCTTTCTCTAGTCAGTGTTCCTCTGTAGTCAGTGTACCGAGCGATCCTCCTCATGTTTTTCCACATCGGTACAGCGTCATATTGCGCTACTTCTTTGCAAAATGCTGTTTGTGTTTTTCCTGCTTTAATGTCCCTTATGTGTTCTTTTCCGAACCTAATTGTAAGGAATCTTTTGGTCATTCTGATGTATGATCGAGACAAGCCATCTGGATATTCTAATGGTATCTCATACACCCCAGCTCCAGAATTCACGTCAGGGACCTTATGTGTATTTGTTGTTGCTGTGGCGATGGACATTGGTGATTTAATTCCAATGCGTAATCCATGGCGCTTCATAAGGTTCTTAAACACAAATGAAAATTTCGGGATGTATGAAATGAATCCAGTAAACTGTAAGTTGTCGACTCCTGGGCGTGGTGTCTTGTGGCTCCTGGTTATCATCTTGTGTGATATGGATTGCAGAGTTCGTTCTGAGAATCCAGCAGTGACCCCTTTGTTGATGATATTTGTTATTTCGCTGTCCCTCGTTTCTTTGGTGGAGCAAATCGTGATTGCTCTATTGAAGTGGGTACGGAATGCCGCCATTTTATATGAGCTAGGGGATACGGACTTAGGCGGGATGAAATTCGTCACTGTTGTTGGTTTATAATATACGGTGGAGCATAAGCGGCCATCTTGGGATCTGCTTAACTCGGCGTCAAGAAACCGGAGCTTCCCGTCTTTTTCCTTTTCATAAGTGAATTTAATGGAGGGGTGGATGGTGTTGATTCGCTGTTAGAATTCCTCGAGGTATCTGTTGTCATGTTGCCAAATTAAGAACACATCGTCCACATATCTAAGCCACAATTATGGTTTCTTGCCACTGCTTGAGAAGATATTTTCCTCTAGCGGGCGTAGGACAGCTTCCGCGAGCACTCCTGATATTGGAGACCCCATGGGGGCACCTTTTGTCTGCTTGTAGTTTGTTCCTAGGAATTGGAAGTAGTTATTGTTTACAACCAGGTCCAACACCCTTTGTATGTCTTGCACTGCATCCGGGGTTTGTTCACCATCTCTGGTAAGAAAGTTCTCTAAGTTGTCACAAGCTTCTTTGACCGGGATTGACGGGTACAATGATGTCACGTCGAAACTAAAGCATAATCTCTTTCTTATTTAAACTTATGTCTTTTATTCTGCTTATAAAGTCCGCAGTCGAGCGTAGGGCGTGTTGGGAGGCAGGTAGGTAGGTTTTTAGGAAGCTAGCTAGCTCTTTCTCTACGTAATACGTTGGCGCTCTTATTTTGCTAACAATGGGTCTAAGTTTAAGGCCAGGTTTATGGTGTTTCAGTCTGCCATACAGGGGAGGAATGGATGGTCCCGGTGGAATAATGGCCGCTCATTTGATGCTCTCAGGCAAGTGCTTCCATTTGGTTAGGCCTTTCACTTTACTAACGAGCATTGGTAAAGTTTGATATTTTTTCTAGAGAAGATGTGTCCACTATGAAACTGTTTAGCTCAGTTACGTAGTCTGTTTTGTTCATTAGGGCTATCTGGCCGGACTTGTCGGTGAACGTAATAGTTATTGATTCATCGCTTTTAGATCCTTCAGGGTTCTCCACGCTCTGGTGTCATGCTTCATGCTTGGTAAGACGATCTTCTTCAGCTTTGCGGATAAGAAATGTCTTACTGGTTCTTGTTCTGTAAACGGAAGCTTTCCGATAGCTGATTCCAGCTCTGGGATGATTTGCTTGATGTTGGGCTTGGTTGCGAGGCAGAATTTCGGGCCCCTCTCAAGTACATTTACTTCCTCGCTTGACAGGATCTTTGTTGATACATTAACAAATGGTACTTTGCAGTTCGCAGTTTTCTTCTGTTGTCCTTTGGATAAAATAAATAACTTTCTCCTATGTTTCTCTTGCATGATGACTTCTTCTCTCTCAACTAAAACATGGGTTCGGATAAGCCAGTCATCAAAGATAATATTTTCGGTGCAGCGCTGGATCTCATTGTATAGGCTATAAGCTTTGTTGTGTAGTCGCATAACTTCCGTTGTTTTTCTTCTCACTAGCGAGACTAAGGTCTTGCGCTTGAATTCCTCCAGCCTGTCTTGAAACCATTTTTCCTTAATTGCCGTTCTGATACGCATAAACTTAGGGTATATTTTAAGTTCTTTGCACTCCGTTGACACTCCAAAATGAACTAAGATGATTCTAGTAGATTAAAATGTGCTCTTTCCAATGGTGCTAGAAAAAACAATCTGAAGTGGCACATTCCATGATTTTTTAGTCTGGACACTGGTCACTTTTGACATACAATACATTTTGTGCATCAGTTATCATTGGAGCCAAATGATTATGCATGAACATTTATGGCATGGCACCACATTAGGAATGTTTAATTAGTCTGCCAAATGACAACCTCCCATCATTCTGTGTTCTGGAGTTATTTGGCCCTAAAGTGGCCTAAATTTCCTCCGCATATTTTGTTCGACACTTTCATCCAAATTTTTGGTGCACAAAAGAATTTTTATCCTGTGAGAATATACATTTTTCTGATTCAGAGCACAAAGTTGTACTGGAATAAAAAACAAGAGGTTCCTACTTACTTTGGTTATTGTTTAATAAAGTCTCAAACATTGGGTTTTGTCCGGTTTCATCGCAGGTTTGCTAGAAAGGCCTTCAAACAGAAAGCCGTAGTTTCCAGTGTATTGCAGATCATGGTCTGAAAATTTGCACAGGTTCATTTCTTAGATGGATCTGCATCCACACCAAAAATGAACCAAATCTGGAGTGGTCGAGCGTGAGCCATCTGACCACTTGAGATGGAATGACCCATTTGCAACATTTGTCAGAACTACACCTTTGTAAGTTTCTCCATTATAGGAGCTAAAAATTGTTCTTCATCTTTTCCTCTTTCTTTCTACAAATTTTCTAATTTCTTTTTTGCTTTCAAAACTTTGTTGTTGACTTGACATAAAAGCAACTGCTGTTTTTGGAAAACGAGGGACAAGTTTAAAGATTTGAAGAAAGTCTAGGAGAAAACTGAGGGTTGCCAGAAATTGGAAATCTTTTATTTTCTTTACTATGCCTTCTGCATTTTTGCTACCTTGTTTTTCATTAGCTTCATTTTCTAAATTCAACACAACTGGCTGGTAGTCATGAAACCGTTCTCTCAAAACTCCTACTTTAGATGCCACCCACCCATCTATTTTTTTACTGGAATGTCCATAAAATTTATAAATTAAAATGAGAATAGAGTCAAACGTTACTAAATATGATACATTCTTCAGAGTATAAAGTATGCTGAACTGCAATCGGTGAGCAACACAATGCACAAGACAGTATATGTGGTAAAAATTCTTTAAATTTGGCACACAAACCAGATGCATGGTTCGTATGCGTCCTGGAAATTCTGGAAAAGTCCTGGAATTCCATTTTGTCCTCAAAATGTCCTAAAATTCTGTTACGTGTCCTGGAATTTTATCCGTTCCTGCATATTTTTTTCACTGCTCGATGTTTTGTAGTTGAAGATTTTTCTACATTTAAAACTTTTGTCTGACAAACTTGCCTCCCCACCCCCAGCAAAATAATGCGGGGGCTGTTGGTTTTCTTGTCTGCCTGCGTTGTTTTAGTTATTTTAACAGTAGTTAAAAATACTGCTCAGCACTATTGTGACTTTTTTCAGTGTTGTTGTTTGGCTAAAACCTGCGTTTGCTTCCTGGTCATTAAAATGTGACAAATTGCCTTATGGCATTATGCAAAGGAAGGAATAAAAAAAAGTTTGTTTACAATCATAGGAAGTCAATTTTTCGTGCTGAAGGATATTAAGAACATATTTGCCGTCTTTACACAATTTTAAAAAATTACGGTTAAAATGATGTATACATTAGAACATGAGCACTTTCACCGTGGTTCCAAATTCGGTGTGTACGCAATCCCACTAAAAGCTATGAATGCTGATGTAACCGACCAGATATACATAGGTTCGACCCGTCGCAATATTAATTTACGTGTCTCTGAACATAGATATAATGTTAGAGCATGCTCCACCTCTCTTTCAAGACTATGCCTGAAGGGTCAACACCAACCTATCTGGGACGATGTTACTTTGTTACATACGCCGACTACCTGTTCATCTATCCTCCTGTTAGAAAGCCTTTGATACATAAACATAGGGCAGAATGCTGTAACGACGATCCCCCTATCATTATACCGTTGCCATGGAAACTACTTTGTAACTATTACAGCAAAAGAGACAATACCGGCTGCTCTAATGAAACATGATTGATTAGTGAGCATGCGCATGACAAAACATAATGTTTTGTCAGTGTGCATACTATCCTATATAATATATACCCCCTCCCAGGGCATAATGCAACCACACCATCTGATGACGGGTCCACAGTGGACTCGAAAGTGCTCATGTTCTAATGTATATATCATTTTAACCGTAATTTTTTAAAATCGTGTAAAGACGGCAAATGTGTTCTTAATAGTTTGTTTACAATTGCAAGTACTTCAGTCATTCAGTGTGATGGGAAAAGGCAAAAGTGAATCATTTGTCAGAGGACGTTACTGGTTATAAGTGTTTACAAAAGATGGACAGATGAAAAGATTGAGATCACGTGGGAAAGCGGTGTTTTTTTTGGTAGCCCTGGCTTTGGAGGTAGATAGGGGGTTGCGGGTGGTACGAAGGAGACACGTGCGCAACCTTGACTTCTGGCTCTTCTTGGCCTCCCTCACACCAAGTGCGAGAAAATGGTGTTGGAACACTTTTTTGTTTATTTAATTGTTTTACGTTAAATAGATTTAGTCGCTGTTCTTTAATAGCTGTGAAAGGGAAATTTAAAAGTTCAACGCCATTTCCGTACATCCAGAACTACTGGAAGGTCATAAAAAGAAGAAACTGCACAGTTCTTCCAATGAAAAAAAAAAAAAAATGTACCTAGAATGTAAGGAACTCTACTGGTTTCCCCGAGAGACTTGCTAAAGCCTTCCGATGTTGACGAATTTTTACATAATTTACTAAAAATCCCAAAATTTAGGGATTTTAGGTAAAATAACCAAGAATATTTTGTCTTTAATGTTGAAAAATAGCTTTTTTTTTTTTTTTTTCGGTTGGAGCTTCAAATTAAAAAAAAAAAGTGGCATAATAACTGTGCAGATAAATAATTCAAAAAGGGGGAGGGGTGTAGTAATCTTTGAAAGAAAGGTAGCATCTCATCGACTACTTGCTCTGTGATGTGAGTGGTTCTCGATCCAAAGGCAGAAGCTAGCACCCAACATTGCAAGTTTCTTATGAAATTGGCTGAAATCTTTACATACACTATGACTGCATATAAGAAGCTGATCACTAGACTTTCAAATGAATCGGTTAAAAGCTTTCTATTAGCTCTAAAAAAATGTATTTTTATTGAACGCATTTATGGTTATTTTAAAAGTTTTTAACCGATTCACATGAAATTCAGGAGCTCCTTCCAGTATTTTTTTTTTTTTTTTCAATAATATAATTGCGGTGTGAATGTGTTAATTAAAATTGTAACATTTGCTTTGCTTACTTAGATTCAGTATGCTGAAAGGAAGTGCACATTTAACAAAGTTTGGCTTGTTAAAAAGGACTATAAAGATTGATAATTACATTTAGAGCATGATGCAAAATTTGTGATCGAAGTTTTGATATATCCAACATGGGTGTAGCAGCGCTTAAAAGTCATGTAACTGGTAAAAAAAACTTCAAGACCATGCACATTTGCATTCCGGAAAGAGTGTTGGTCATATCAGGACTTTCTTTACATCCTCAACCCAAGAGCAATCCGATCCCAATGTACCATCGACATCTGGTAGCAGCAGAACACCAGTTACAATTGGAGGATCATTTTCTTCAGAAGCAGTTTTAAAAGTAGAAATTACATGGGTGCTAAAAGCTTTGAGTAGCAATTTTTCATTGAAATCATGTGAAAATATTAAAGATATTTTCACTGAAAAATTTTCTTGTGGGAAAAGGAAATCTGCCTACCTGTCTGCGTTTGGCATCGCCCCTATTTTTCTTCTACCCTTTTAAAAACAGTGTGAAACGTGCAAATGGGTGTGTTTTGTTATTGATGAGTCCCTGAATAAACATACACAGCATAAACAACTTGATTGCCATATTTGATACTGGGAAGAAAATTTGGTATGTACTAGATATTTTTCTTCTGACTTTATAGGGCATGCAACAGCTGTTATTTTATATGAAAAAATATCCGAAAAATGTCTAGTTCTTGATCCAGGTAATTTGCATCAACTATCCATGGATGGACCTAACGTCTACTGGAAAGTTTTTAAAATGATGATGCAACACTTTAAAGCAAGAGAAACTTTCTGCATTGCTTAATGTTGGAAGCTGTGGGTTGCATATAATGCACAATGCTTTCCGAAGTGCATGTTCAGTTTTTCCAAAAGTGGAAATTTTTTTGACATCGTTGTATCGGTTGCTGAAAAATGCTCCTGCCAGACGAGATTTTATTAATGTCACTGGTTGTAATACATTTCCTTTAAATTTTTGCAGGAATCGATGGGTAGAAAATGTTGCTGTGTGCCAGAGAGCATTAGAAGTTTTACCCTTTCCGAAGAAATATATAACCTGACCCTGCAAATACAACATTTGAAACTGTGGGAATGTTTAGAAAATGAACTATTTGTTGCAAAATGTAATTTTTTTATAAGCTTAGCCAATGATATTGAACCGTTTTTAGTGTCAAACTAAACAGATAAGCCAATGATGCTATTCATTAGCAAAAATTTAGAAAAAGTTTTAAAAAGAGTTTTCAGACGTTTTATTTAAGATGAGCAGATGCCATCACAAACCCTATGCAACTACTACAACTGGATTTTGAAAATAAACAATATCGCAAGGATATAAACAGCATTACTATAGGTTTTGTGACACAAAATAACATTACAGATTTAAAAAGGAAGAAATCTGTGTCTGACAGGCAAGTGATGGAGTTTTACATAAACTGTAAAAATTCTTTGATAAGGCTGAGCATAAAACTTACTGAGAAATCACCTCTGAAATATTCATTGGTTTGGAACATGGCCTGTATAGATCCCTAACATTTAAAAAAGGGAAACAGGGTTGCTAATGTAAAAAAATTCAGTGATATTTTACTGATTCTCACAAATGCAGGCAAAGTTAAAGAGTCAGACTGTGATACAATTATAGGAGAATATAATTCCTTAATCAGTGAAGTAGCCTGCATGCCTAATTTTGATGTTAAATCTGATTGTGTAGATGCATATTTTCACAGCTTGCTTGCAACCAAGTCCGAGCTCCAACATTTGTGGTCTGTTGTAAAGATTTTATTGCTCCTTTCTCATGGACAAGCAACAGTTGAGCGTGGTTTTTCAGAAAACAAACATATGGGTTGAAAATCTTCATCATGAGACAATTGTAGCAAAATGCATTATCAGTGACCATATAAAATCAGTTGGAGGCATAAAGAATGTAACAATCTTAAAAGAACTTCTGATTTTTGCTGCTGGTGCTCATCAGAAATATTTGTATCTTGATGAAAAAAGAAAAGGGGAGGTAGAAAAGTCTGGAAGAGATAAAAGGAA
Source organism: Macrothele yani (assembly GCA_039090855.1). NCBI lineage: Eukaryota > Metazoa > Arthropoda > Arachnida > Araneae > Macrothelidae > Macrothele > Macrothele yani. Next base: position 3,290,180 of record CM077024.1, read on the forward strand.
GTCATTGTTGGATCACATAGATGGATTAATGAAAAAGAAGCTAGAGGAGGACATATCAGCTCTGCTGAAATATCTGATTCTTATTCTGAGAAAGCAGAAAAAATGAGTCGGTTGACTTTCGTAGCCAAAGCAAATTCTCTGCACCAAAGTGCCAAAAGAAAAACTGAGTCATTAAAAAATCTAGAAGAAGAATTGGAGAAAAAATACTTGGAAATGAAGCATTACTGAAGTTTGCACTTATTCCACCTTCTCTTTTATTACATATCATTAATTGAACAGATCATTGTAGTGGAACCTTTTCATACATATAGGCTTTTAATATTTACATGTACTAATTGTGAAAATTTGTGCATTAAAATGAACTAATAGTGTGCACTTGTTTGGAAACAACAGATCAGGACAGTGTGAAGGATATTTTCAAACCCATTTTTTTTTTTTTTTTTTTGTGTGGCTTATTTTGATCTTTGTTGAAATTTGCTGATTAATGCTTCATGTAAAAATTCGCCTTAAAATTAGATTGCTTTCTAACATCAGAATCTTAAATCTAGTTGTTTTTTAGTATTTTCTGAGCTAATTAATCACCTTCCATGTTCTATAATTAGTTTTCTAATCACACCAAGTTAAACTACCTAATGGAAAAATTTATCACTGATGAAGGTTTTCCTGTTATTATTTTTTATTTCATTTTGGTAATTTTTGTGCACACTTCATTTGATGGTGATTACAAATATAAAACATAGCTAGAGCATCAATATTAGAAGCATATATCATGTTGAAAATTCCTTCCCTGAATAAAATGTAACACAAATCCTTGCTCCCATGAATATCTGTTTAAGAAATAAGTCCTTTTGTTCCTTTGAAAAAGTTTCAAATATTTTACCTTTTCTTATCCTTAAATTTCCAATGTAAGCTTTATTTCAGAATATCTGAATATAAATACTATTTAGTTTGTGTTGATTGTGTTATATATAAAAGCATTTTGAGAGTAATGATGCATTTGATGTTCTAACTATAAATTTTGTACCTATATTTTCAAGTTTTATGAATTTTTATTCTACAATTTGCTTCAATAATTGAACTAAAGCCAAAGTAGGAATAAAATTTTCTCAAAATCAGCGTAGCATAACGTACATAAAAGATTTATAGAAATTAAATCTACTTACATTTTCAGTGACAGCTTTGGTATTTTTAGTATTTATTTATGATTCTAAATTTCTTGTTAGCTGCAGCAGACATTTTCAACATTCTGCATTCCATATTAAGTTTGCTCAAGCCTGTAGGGAGTTGTTAGTTGTAGGTTACAGGTTGAAAAGACCTATGGTTTCACTATATTATAAATAGGAGCATTTGTATCATGTGTCCTGGGAAAAATTCCAAGTCCTGGAATTCTGTGGTGGAAAAAGTGTATGAACCGTGGGTAACAGCCAACCTGAAAATAAACTGTTCTCTAACGGAACTTCTTGGAATACAAATTTTCCAGCCATACTCTGAAAGAAGGAATAAATTAATCCGTAACCAGTGATTGAACAACAAAGCACAATCCTTGTTAAATGAACAAAGTAACAAATGCGAGTGATAGAATGGGAAACATAAACAAACAATAAAAAAAGTGGAGCTCAGGTGAAGATGGAAGTACCTAACGAGAAGTGTAGACCGCAAGCGTTCCTCACTACGTATGAAACAGTGCGCTCTGGGCGGAGATTGGCTATTGAGCCCAGATGACCACTGCTAAACACTTCAGCGCTGGAGACATGGTAGTTTTTAACAGAGTGCCTCCTCCCCCGCATACCTACTTTCACCTTCCAATTCTCTTTCAGCCAATCGGTGAGTGCATGCCTGTTTCTTTCTACACGATCCTCCCTTCGAGGCCACTTTGCATCGTGGCGTGACAGCCCGAGCTCTGGCCATTGGATCTTTCATTGTCTAGTTTACAATACAAAGAGGAGTTACCTATTGAGTTTTACAGAAAAAGCAAAACGAAAAATATCTGCATTTCAAAATAGTCTCCCAATTTCAAGGACTTTATGCCAAAAAATACACTTTTCCAGGACTCCATAAGAGCAAATCTACCATTTTCAAGGATTCCCAGGTACTGTGAGAACCCTGACAACTCGAGCTTCACTGACAGTCATTACATGTCACACACAAGGTCTTTTATACTTCTACTCCTCATCTTGTTCTCGTGCAGACATTCCTGAATCCAGCTCTCACACGATTTCCTTGACCTTCCTCTACTTTTTTTTCCCCTGTCTTCTGGTCTGAATAAATTGTGTTGGCATCTCACCACTCATTCTTTCAGCACTGTCAGAATAACCTAAGAATATTTGTTTCCATCTTACTAAACAACATTTTGCTTCACATCACACATCTACAACACATCATCGTTGCTCACTATGTCTTGCCACAACCTAACCCCCTCCCATAAGTAATGCATCTCAACAGTGCACAAAAGAGTCCTTTCTCTCTTCTGCAGTACCCAGGTTTCACTTGCCAGGACCACTACTGTGCCCAATTATAGCAGGTTCATGAATCACCTTTGAAAAAACGGCCAACGCTAGTGAACCTCAAAGGTATTCTGTTCCTACATAGTAATGCAAGGCCTCATGTTGCACATGTAACCTGTGATAAGAATAAGACTCTTGGATAGGAACTTCTTATGCTCCCTCCATATTCTCCTAACATATGACTTAATCATACAGACCGTGCATGGGGCGGCATGCAAAGACTAGTATAAAAATGGTTTGTGTGTGCACGTACTGTATCTTTGAAAAATGTTCTCATTTTAATGAATTGTGCTAATTTCAACATCTGTAAGTTGGTAGATATGTAATGGTTACTTTATGAACTCCAGTTTATTAAGCTTACTTCCTTGTCCAGGATTTTTTACTATTAATTTTTGAGTTTATGGATTTATCAAATCAAAATTATTTCATTTTTAAATGCCAGTAAAGGTACTAACTGGTAGCATGGTTTCTGCGGACTGCCATTAGAGCAGGTAAGTTGTTATGCTTGGAACTACCCATAATTTGATGTTTACCTTTACCAGCAACATATTAATTGTAAAACAAAATATTATTTAAAATATGAACCTTTGTTTTAATGTGAATGAAAGCCTTCTATTTTCTTGCACGTTTTTTTTTTTTTATTATTGAGATTAGAATATTGCCTTTTTAGGAAATAATAATTAGCAAATAGGTCTCCCTCCATATGTTTAATAAGTTAAATCTAAAATGCATTCATCAATTCATCATGCTTATTAGCTGAAGTTTGTAATTTTTTGGGATACTCCTGCTTTCAACAGATTGATTTACACCGATGAGCCAATATGACCACCTACTTAATAATATGCTGTAGGACTCCCTTTAACCCGCAGAACAGCAGCCACTCGGCGAGGTGGGGATATCTGGTACCATGTCAACAGCAGGTCCTCTAGTTCCCGTACATTTCAGGGTGGTGGTGATTTAGTGCGAACCCACTTTCCCAAATCGAACCACAAATGTTCAATTAGGTTCATGTCCGGCGAATTTGGAGGCCCTAACTGAAAGTCACCAGCATGGTTGCCATGAATGGGTGAACTTGGTCTGCAATGATGTTCAGATACCTGACAACTGTCAGGGATTGTGCTGTTGGGGTAATGTGGTTATCCGTAAAATTAACTGATTTATGGATAGGTCTTTTTTTTTTTTTTTTACAGATTTTTTAATATTTCGATTGCTCAATCGAAATATTTCAACCCCCTGCAGCCATCCACTTAGATTTTATACCGGTCCTTACGAGCGCTGTGTCATCTTTGACTCGCTGGCTTCGTGCGGTAGCTCTCTCTTCCCCCCTCCGCGGGAGTGCTCAAGTGTTGTGTCGACCAGAGTTCGCCAAAATGCGTAATTAAGCGTTTAGTACGCATCAGGAATTTTTCTCCGTGGATGAAGCTAAATTTTACCAATTCGTGAAAATACTTATCGGGAGAGTACTTCGTCTTTCAGAAACTGAATTAACGAAATAAAGATTTTTTCCATAATCGTAATTTCTTTTTCCTGTGATGTCGCCTCTGTCCAGTATTGTTATATCGTTTTATTCCATAAATATTTGTATTTCAGTTCAAAAATGAAGGGAAAATCGGAAATTTGATGGCAAAAAAATTTCGCTGTAATCTTTTAGGCATGAGAGTGCAGCGGCTTCGAGGAATTTCTCTTTTTCCGTCATAATTTGGGTTGTCTTCGAGATCGATACGTAACTGAACAGAATTGTTTTATGTGCCTTAACGTAACTTTAGTGCTTCAAATTATGTCCATTGATATTTCAAACATACGAAAGTATGCTTGATAGAAAATTGCAGGATTTTTCTCTTCTTAAGGTTGGCATGTCTGCATAACAATGTCTTTTATCAAACTCTGATTAATCGGCAGCTTTTCCCGTTCTGTCTCTGAATACTCGACTAACCAAAAGCCAGTCCTCTGGTTGTAAATATACTGCTCTGTGAATTTCACCTGTGCCACCGTTTGGTCTCCGGGCACGCTCATTTCTGAAGGTGGGGGTGATCATAATGTAATGACTCATCAATTTAGATCTCTAATATTTGTGGGTACAGCTAGTGTTCAAGTTTTCATGGCTATTTTCTTGTTACAAAAGAGCAACAGACTTCGTTGATAAAATCTTTTCATTTTTGAATTAACTTTTAGCAGCTACAGAAATGAACTAATTTAAATTGCAAACATACAGGTAAAACAGAATTTTCATTTTCTTGTGGCATTTGTAGATGAAAGAGTTGTCCTAACTGGCTGGCAAGGAGTAATAGTATCAAATTATCTGGCCAAATGGCAAAGTGTAAATTTGCACCACATTTGGCCTTGAGGGGCTGCTGTAATACTCTTGCACACCCATGTTTTCTTGCCTGGTTAGTTGCCGACCCTTCTTTCACTTATCCCTTTGTGCAGTGATCTGTTATTGAATCGGTGGCATTTTCCCAACAGTATGTTTTTCTGATGCGAATTGTAATTTAACATACACATAAAAATATACACAATGGGAAGTACAATTTGATTCTATTGTGCATATTTCAGAGCTGCCAACTATTATGGATTTTCAGCTGAATGTACAGAATTGCAGATCATACCCAAAAAATTATGGAAAGTCACTTACCAGTCAGTCTGCAGTGCAATTTGTGAATTAACCTCTAACTTTTGAAAAAGAGTGATTTGTAAATTCCCGTAAAGTTCTACACACTGCTTTCCGAGATCAAGGGGGTATGAAATGACTGAAATCTTGAACTGTCATCATGATTGGTGACTGCTGTACCTCAAGTTCAAAAGCCCTGCCTGTGGCGGAGCATCATCCAGCCACGGTAAGCTCCAATAGATGGTGGGTTTTGTTGCTGGAGCAGGAAGCACTTTCTGTCTTATGCAGGGATTGCATTCCTCCTAAAATTCCTAATATTTTGTGACCCTCCTTAAATTCCTAAAATTATACCTAAAATTTACTATTCCTAAAATTTTCCTAAGCTTATTTATTAAAAATACAACCGTTATTAACGCCAATAAATTTACCATTACGGTAAGGTAAAAAAGACCTGTTATTGTAGAAACACAACCTATATGCTGCGTTGCTGAAGGGAGGGGAAATGACGCCACTGAGATGCACATGCTTCGGAGTGGGGAGTGCTCCACCTTTGTGCCCTCAAATAGTTTTCAAGAGTAACAGAGATCTAATGGAAAAGGGGAGGTGTCATTTTCACCCCTGGTTTGCGCTTTGCAGACAAACTCCGTGGCACGCAGAAGATCATACTTTATTTTTGGACATGCCTCTTGGACCCTCCTCTTTCTGCTGATGTTTCGTTATTATAAACCGCAGGTGGGTGGAAGCAAAGAGGAAACATGTGGTCTCCTTCCGTAACCTCCGGTAATGACGATGGGATGGTAGCAGGCAGTAGAGCACGTGATCATTGACCTTCGATCGTGCGTCGGCGACCTTCGATGCACAATATATCTCGGCTCCGACTCACTTTGACTGAACTTGCGTGAGATGCGTATGATAGTTTCTGGTTTTGCGTCTTTTGTGGTGTTCTCTGTGCTGTGTGCAGTTACCTAGTGGTGACTTGCTTTTTTTTTCTATCTTCTGACATCCTCACAGCCAAACTTCGGGAAGTTTTCTGGAAAATTTTAGGTAGGAATTTTAGGACTTTTTAGAAAAATTTTAGGAGTGTATTTCAATAAAAGCTAGATGTATATTTGTATATATCTAGTAAAACAACTTTGTATACATTGTAAAGAGTTTGCTTCACACCCTTCAACCATATATACTGATAGACTGCGCATGACATCAAAATTTCTGGCTCCAACATAAAATCACATGACAACAGTCAAAAAGATGGGTTACACCTGCTGTGATTATGGTTGCTCTGAGCGAATATAGTAAAGAAAGTTCTATGATTTTTCATGGGTAAGAAACGAATTAAATACCTAAGTCAATAAAGTTCAATTACTTAACCAGAAACTTGCAGCTATTGATATAAAAATATAGTAACTTAAGAAAAAAAAATGGAATGCATGTTCCACATTCTTCGCAAATGTTCATCACATTATAAATCACAAAATGTAAACAACTCGATCATGCATGTATATAGCTCATAAGTAAACTTACCTGAAGAGTTTTCATTATATATGAGGCGCATTCACATAATACACTGAAAACACTGGTTCTGCAGCGTAAATTAGTAATCATAACAGCATTTTTACACGAAATTTGGAGTCTGATGATGACGTGCCCAATGTTTGAGCCATGGCGGCTTTGATGCAGCTATTGCCAATGCGCAGTCCATTAGTATATATGGTCGAAGTTCACACCCAAATTTTTTGCATAACGTCTAATGTTCAGTTCTTATCTTTTCACGTGTTATTATCATATTCAAGTTTCACTTTGAACATTAATATGCTGTTGAACCAGAAGCAATTCATGATTTTCACAGTAAAGTTTTCAGGTTTCACATTAAATTATAATATCCTAAAAAGGTAATTGAAAACCAAGAACTATGTACAATTGTTCACTGAATTACTTTTTTCATATTATTGTTTTAACCTTTTCCTGATTAGCCTATCTTTTTCTGCTTCCACCACAACTAATTTACTTTCAGTTTTCTTTATTTCAGCTGAACCTTGTATGATCAAGTTAGAGGCAACTGCTATTTCAACAGTATTTTGTTTTTCTACAGCTTTTCTCATTCTTTCTATTGCCTCTTGAATTACTGCTAGGGAGGCTTCTTTATCTTTTTTAAGCCTATTTATTTCTGCATCATTTTCTTTTATTTTGTCATCAAACTCAGCTTTTCTTTTTTCTCTAGCTGCTTTTCCTTATTTTCACTCTCTTTCTGCTTCCTTTCTTTTACCTTTTTTGATTCTTCTTCCTTCAGCTTATCAACATACTCTTTATAAAATTTATGTGAATCACGAACACTATTTAACAAATTTCTTGTTATGGGAACTTTACTTACACATCCATAGTGTTTAATGGCCCCTTTAACTATTCTTAATGATGTTATAGTTGAGTCTTTGAAGTTAGCCTTGTCCTTCCTTAACAGAGCAGTGTTAACTGAAAATCCCCTTTCTGCATCAGCATTACCATGAGGTAAAACTAAAATTGACTTGATGAGTTTAGCAAGATTTGAGTATTTTTCTTTTCCGCTAGAGTCTTTAATACTAAATATATTACGGCAGTAATGATCAATCCGCACTGGAATATGCCCTTCCTCTGAAAATTTCACTAGTTCATCTAGAGTTGGCTTATCGCAATTTAAAAGTTTCCACTCTTCTCTTACTCTATCAATTTGTTCCTCAGAAAGATGCAAAACACTTGAAATTCTGGTTATTTCCGAAAGTCCTTCAATGACTGAAAGTTGAGTTGACTCTTTCTTTGGTTCTTTTACCTTTAAAACTTCTATGTCTCTTAGCTTTTGATTGCAGAATGGCAAATTTGACTTTAAATATTTTGTGGTTGCAATTAGTGATGATCTTACATCTAAGAGAAATAATTTCTGCCTGGTCTCCTGAACATTCCTGAGGAGATTTTTTGTCTTCATACCAACTCCCCTAGTTTTTCCCATGAATTTTTGTTTTCAAAATCTACATTTTTAGGTCTTCTCCAAATTTCCCTGCAATAACATCATCTTGGATAAACTGAGCCATAACATTCCTCATCAAAGTATTTAAATCAGAATATAACTGGTGTATTTTTGGTTCTTCACTCTGATAACATAATGAAAACTTTTAAAAATTTTGGTGTGAAAATGAAATTAATGCTAAATTAGCAAGGAGTTAGCTCATTTTTCAGGAAACAGTGAATTCTTTTATACCTTGCCGAATTGCGTAGTTGTTTTTCAAATATTTTTTGAGATGGCAAGAAGTTTAAAAAATATTCTGTAATATTTAGCCATTGATCCAAGAGCCTCTGGGCTACAGAACCAACGGTTAACCATCTGTTGCTGACATGCCGCAAAAGAAATTTGGCTGTGACCAATGTTATATCCTCGACAGATTTATAATCCTCTCGTCTTGCAGCACTACTCTTTAAAAAGTAATGCATATCAGTAGCAAATTCGTCAAAATCTATATTTAAGCTTGTCAAATTTTTTTTAAATGCATTACTAACAACATGCAGGTTGCAAAAACCTAGTTCCAAAGATTTCTGGCCTGTTTCTTGTTTTACAACTTCATTGAATTTGCGTAAAAAGCACTTATTTACATTTGGGTTGTCCATGGATACACAAATAATTCTGTTCAACGAAATATTGAAGGATGATAACACATCAAGAATTTCTTTTAGCAAAATATCTGCTGTTGCATGACCCAGAAAAACGCTTGTTAGGTATCGGCAAGAAACTGAATTTATTTCTGAAGACCAGTCAGTACCTGAGATACACATCCAACTGACGTTTCACTTGTGTATTTGTAGTTTCATCAAATGCTATAGTAACCTTTCCTGGGCTACTAGATGCAATGTCTTTTTTCAAATCCTCTTCAAAATATTTTGACAATCCATGTGATATCACATAAGCAACTTTTTTTCTTTAAGTTGCATTTTGGCTGCAATAGCAGAATCAGGAAACATTTCTTTGAAAAGTTAAACTGTTTCAGTGCATGAAACAAAAGACATTGTCCTTAGCAACTTTCATGGCCCATAATGCTTCGGCTTTAGCCAACTGTAAATCATGACTCAGTACTTCACTAATATTTGTTTTGGGCTGAAGATCCCGTCCTCCAAAGGCTTTCAGGATGGACTTATTTCGAAATTTACTTTGAAATTTCTGCAAATGTTTTTTTCCTTTATGATGCGCTTTTACTTGTGAAAAGCCACTATTAGAAATATTGAAAATTTCTGAACACAATATACACTTAGAAGAAAATATTGTTTCAGTTGCAGAACACCATTCTTTCAACTTCACTCCGTCCAATTCTTTGGCGAGCCACGCATCTTGAAATTTCGTTTTGGATTTAGGCATCTTAAACACTTGTATTACTAACCAGAAAATGAAAGGGAAGTACAAAAACATGTTCCAATATTGCAAAACCAGACAACTTCCCGAAGTTTGGCTGCAAGGATGTCAGAAGATAGAAAAAAAAAAAAAAAGCAGGTCACCACTAGAGAACTGAACCTGCAACACAGTACAGAGAACACCATAAAAGACGCAAAACCAGAAACTATCGTACGCATCTCACGCAAGTTCAGTCAAAGCGAGTCGGAGCCGAGATATATTGCGCATCGAAGGTCGCTGCCGCCGACGCACGATCGAAGGTCAATGATCATGTGCTCTACTGCTGCCACGATAACACTCAGCTACCATCCCATCGTCATTACCGGAGGTTACGGAAGGAGACCACATGTTTCCTCTTTGCTTCCACCCACCTGCGGTTTACAATAACAAAACATCAGCAGAAAGAGGAGGTTCCACAAGGCATGTACAAAAATAAAGTACGATCTTCTGCATGCCACGGAGTTCGTCTGCAAAGCGCAAACCAGGGGTGAAAATGAACCCTCCCCTTTTCCCTTAGATCTCTTGTTACTCTCGAAAACTGTCCGAAGGCACGAAAGTGGAGCGCCCGCCCCGACGCAAGTGCGTCTCGATGGCGTCATTTTCCCTCCCTTCAGCAGCACAGCATATAGGCTGTGTTTCTACAATAACAGGTCTTTTTACCTTGCCGTAATGGTAAATTTATTGGCGTTAATAATGGTTGTATTTTTAATAAATAAGCTTACGAAAATTTTAGGAAGAATAGCAAATTTTAGGTATTATTTTAGGAATTTAAGGAGGGTCACAAAATATTGGGAATTTTAGGAGGAAAGCGATCCCTGAATTTAGTTCTCTGGTTTTGCAATATTGGAACGTGTTTTTTGTACTTCCCTTTCATTTTCTGCTTAGTAATACAAGTGTTTAAGATGCCTAAATCCAAAACGAAATTTCAAGATGCCTGGCTCGCCAAAGAATTGGACAGAGTGAAGTTGAAAGAATGGTGTTCTGCAACTGAAACAATATTTTCTGCTAAGTGTATATTGTGTTCAGAAATTTTCAATATTTCTAATAGTGGCTTTTCACAAGTAAAAGCACATCATAAAGGAAAAAAAACAATTCCAAAGTAAATTTCAAAATAAGTCCATCCGGTGAAAGCCTTTGGAGGACGGGATCTTCAGCCCAAAACAAATATTAGTGAAGTACTGAGTCATGATTTACAGCTGGCTAAAGCCGAAGCATTATGGGCCATGAAAGTTGCTAAGAACAATGTCTTTTGTTTCATGCACTGAAACAGTTGAACTTTTTAAAGAAATGTTTCCTGGTTCTGCTATTGCAGCCAAAATTCAACTTAAAGACAAAAAAGTTGCTTATGTGATATCACATGGATTGTCAAAATATTTTGAAGAGGATTTGAAAAAAGACATTGCATCTAGTAGCCCAGGAAAGATTACTATAGCATTTGATGAAACTACAAATACACAAGTGAAACGGCAGTTGGATGTGTATCTCAGGTACTGACTGGTCTTCAGAAATAAATTCAGTTTCTTGCCGATACCTAACAAGCGTTTTTCTGGGTCATGCAACAGCAGATATTTTGCTAAAAGAAATTCTTGATGTGTTATCATCCTTCAATATTTCGTTGAACAGAATTATTTGTGTATCCATGGACAGCCCAAATGTAAATAAGTGCTTTTTACGCAAATTCAATGAAGTTGTAAAACAAGAAACAGGGCAGAAATCTTTGGAACTAGGTTTTTGCAACCTGCATGTTGTTAGTAATGCATTTAAAATTTTTTTTGACAAGCTTAAATATAGATGTTGACGAATTTGCTACTGATATGCATTACTTTTTAAAGAGTAGTGCTGCAAGACGAGAGGATTATAAATCTGTCGAGGATATAACATTGGTCACAGCCAAATTTCTTTTGCGGCATGTCAGCAACAGATGGTTAACCGTTGGTTCTGTAGCCCAGAGGCTCTTGGATCAATGGCTAAATATTACAGAATATTTTTTAAACTTCTTGCCATCTCAAAAAATATTTGAAAAACAACTACGCAATTCGGCAAGGTATGAAAGAATTCACTGTTTCCTGAAAAATGAGGGGGGAACTCCTTGCTAATTTAGCATTAATTTCATTTTCACACCAAAATTTTTAAAAGTTTTCATTATGTTATCAGAGTGAAGAACCAAAAATACACCAGTTATATTCTGATTTAAATACTTTGATGAGGAATGTTATGGCTCAGTTTATCCAAGATGATGTTATTGCAGGGAAATTTGGAGAAGACCTAAAAATGTAGATTTTGAAAACAAAAATTCATGGGAAAAACTAGGGGAGTTGGTATGAAGACAAAAAATCTCCTCAGGAATGTTCAGGAGACCAGGCAGAAATTATTTCTCTTAGATGTAAGATCATCACTAATTGCAACCACAAAATATTTAAAGTCAAATTTGCCATTCTGCAATCAAAAGCTAAGAGACATAGAAGTTTTAAAGGTACAAGAACTAAAGAAAGAGTCAACTCAACTTTCAGTCACTGAAGGACTTTCGGAAATAACCAGAATTTCAAGTGTTTTGCATCTTTCTGAGGAACAAATTGATAGAGTAAGAGAAGAGTGGAAACTTTTAAATTGCGATTAGCCAACTCTAGATGAACTCGTAAAATTTTCAGAGGAAGGGCATATTCCAGTGCGGATTGATCATTACTGCCGTAATATATTTAGTATTAAAGACTCTAGCGGATAAGAAAAATACTCAAATCTTGCTAAACTCATCAAGTCAATTTTAGTTTTACCTCATGGTAATGCTAATGCAGAAAGGGGATTTTCGGTTAACACTACTCTGTTAAGGAAGAACAAGGCTAACTTAAAAGACTCAACTATAACATCATTAAGAATAGTTAAAGGGGCCATTAAACACTATGGATGTGTAAGTAAAGTTCCCATAACAAGAAATTTGTTAAATAGTGTTCGTGATTCACATAAATTTTATAAAGAGTATGTTGATAAGCTGAAGGAAGAAGAATCAAAAAAGGTAAAAGAAAGGAAGCAGAAAGAGAGGGAAAATAAAGAAAAGCTGAGTTTGATGACAAAAGAAAATGATGCAGAAATAAATAGACTTAAAAAAGATAAAGAAGCCTCCCTAGCAGTAATTCAAGAGGCAACAGAAAGAATGAGAAAAGCTGTAGAAAAACAAAATACTGTTGAAATAGCAGTTGCCTCTAACTTGATCATATAAGGTTCAGCTGAAATAAAGAAAACAAAGTAAATTAGTTGTGGTGGAAGCAGAAAAAGATAGGCTAATCAGGAAAAGGTTAAAACAATAATATGAACAATTGTACATATTCCACTTAGTAGTTCTAATTCTGACTATTATATGGCTCTAATTATTGTACTATTCTCTTTTACGTGCGATATTTCAAAGTAAATCTATCCCCAATATTCATGAGGAATCAATATACATTAAAGAATAGCTATGAGTTTATAGAAAAAATCAAATTAATTAATCAAGACCTAGAGCAAATAACTATGGCCTCCATGGATGTTAAGGCGTTATACCCAAACACTCCTGTCGAGCTAGCCATTGAATTGATTATGCAACAACTAAGCATCAACAAAGAACTAAACTTGTCACAATTGAAAGAGCTAAAGAATACCTTATATTTCATCAAGGAAAACATCTTCCATTTTGAAGGAAATATATATAAACAAACACAAGGTGGTCCTATGGGATCCCCATTATCGGCATTATACGCAGAAGTGATTATGGCATACCTCGAAAAAGAAATTATTCAAAATTTACCTGAAAAACCAATACTTTATGCTCGATATGTAGACGACATTATTATAATGTCTAAACTTAACAAAGCCGAGCTACAAGATCTAGCACAGCAGTTTAGCAAAATCTGTAACACCATAGAGCTAACTATTGAGTTTGAAGAGGATAATTGCCTATCCTTCCTGGACATTCAACTAAAGAAAAACAAAAATAGTTTTGAATACTCTGTGTTCAGAAAAGCAACTTACATACCTGTACTGATACCATACTCGTCGCACCATCCAGCGATACATAAAAAAAAACAGCATAGTAAACTTGATACGGCGAGCGTACACACACACATCTAACAACAGGCTAAAAAATCAAGAGCTAGAGTTTATCTCGAAAATATCACAAGAGTATGGGTACCCGAGCAAGCTAATTTATAAATGTATACATGAGAGTAAAAAGCATATGACTCAGAGTAAAGAAGGCCAAGAAGTGCACAACCAAAGGAAGATGAGAAATAAAAAATTGAAATACATTGGAGCTTTCCCATACCTGGAAGGAGTGAGTAAAGAAATCAATAGGCACTGTGCTAAATATGACTTACAACTAGGAAGCTCAGTGCACACCGTGAAAAGTATGACTGTCAACAAAAAAACAGAGGGAAAAATGCTAGAAGAATCAGGAACCTACGAAATTCCAATAGCACACATACCCCCAATATCGTACATTGGAAGTACGAAAAACAGATTAAAAAAAAGACTTAAACAACACATATCTAACTGGCAAAAAAGAAGCAGCCAAAACGGCTTTAGTGCAATTCTGCTTGGAAAACCGGACATTCCCAAAGTTCGATGAAATTAAAATGCTAAAAAAGAATAAAAAATCGGAAAGGCAAATGAGGAGGGAAGAAGCAATATTAATCTACAAAAATAAAGCAAGGGTATGTAACCAGAACGACCCTAGCACATTATCGGGCCTGTGGAAAGAAATAATAAGACAAGAAAAACAGGCAAAAAAAGACAAGAAAACCAGGATAGGAGAAGAAATTAAAAAAATTAAAAAAAAAAAAAAAATACGGAAAAAAAAAAAGTGTTCTTAACGAAACATAGATGACGCCAGCCGGGCTTGATAACGAAATATATCCAGGAAAGTTTTTCCGACGAATGGCAACAAGGAGTATCGGACTCCATTAGCGCGAAGTTAACCACGAACATCGGTGGTAAAGTCGCCACGCTCCTGAAGATGCCCAGAGTATGGGCGAAAATTTCGAGTATAAAGAACGGTAAAAATTGATGTTTGAATCCTAAAGCAAAGATCCAATGAGTATACCCAGCGAAAAGTGTGAGAAGTAAAGCCAGTCATCGCATACAACGGACTTTAGGACAATAACCTCAACAAAGACCGGAAAACACGTGCGTGAAATGTCCCCGTCGCTAGAAAGGAATGCCAAGGTAAGCATTATCCGCTAGTTTTCTGTACAATTGTACATAGTTCTTGGTTTTCAGTTACCTTTTTAGGATATTATAATTTAATGTGAAACCTGAAAACTTTACTGTCGAAATCGTGAATTGCTTCTGGTTTAACAGCATATTAGTATTCAAAGTGAAACTTGAATGTTGTAAATATACTTGAATATGATAACACGTGAAAAGATAACTGAACATTAGAAGTAAATCATACTTAAACTTTAGACGTTATGCAAAAAAATTGGGTGTGAACTTCGACCATATATACTAATAGACTGCGCATTGGCAATAGCTGCATCAAATCCGCCATGGGTCCAACATTGGGCACGTCATCTTCAGACTCTAAATTTCGTGTAAAAATGTTTTTATGATTACTAATTTACGCTGCAGAACTTCAGTGTTTTCGGTGTATTATGTGAAGGCGCCTCATATATAATGAAAACTCTTCAAGTAAGTTTACTTATAAAATATATACATGCATGATCGGGTTGTTTACATTTCGTGATTTATAATGTGATGAACATTTGCGAAGAATTTGGAACATGCATTCCATTTTTTTTTTCTTAAGTTACTATATTTTTATATCAATAGCTGCAAGTTTCTGGTTAAGTAATTGAACTTTATTGACTTAGGTATTTAATTTGTTTCGTACCCATGAAAAATCATAGAACTTTCTTTACTATATCACTCAGAGCAATAAGCACAGCAGGTGTAACCCATCTTTTTGACTGATGTCATGTTGGAGGCAGAAATTTTGATGCCATGCACAGTCTATCAGTATATATAGTTGAAGGGTGTGAAGCAAACTCTTTACAATGTATACAAATATACATCTAGTTTTTATTGAAATACACTCCTAAAATTCCTACCTAAAATTTTTCAGAAGTATGCTATGATCCCTTATTGTGTTTGGCTGCAGGATTTTGTTGTTTCAAATTTAACGATTTTTTTTTTTAGTTAAGGATAAAAAACGTAAGATACCACAGTGGTATTGAGAAAGCTATACGAAGGAATAGCCTTGCCTTAAGAAGTCCAAGGTTTCTGAGGGATGTGTTTTGTATGACGTGATGATTGACGTCGGCACGTTATGTAAAAAAAAACTCGAAGAATTTGGCTTATTAAAAGCTGTTTCAAAACCACTGGCCAGTTGTTGTTTTTTTTTTAAGTACAGGAAGTAACAAAGCAGAAATGTTTTGTTGTGGAGCACAATTTACGTGTTGCTAGTACTCATCGATCAGGACCGTTGTTTCGTGCCATGTTCCCGGACTCAAACATTGCAAAAAAATATGGGTGTGCAAGAACCAAGACAATTGCTATCATACAGAATATATGGCTAACTCAACACGAAATGGCATCATTATTATACAGGAAAATCAATTTCCTTCAGGTACAAATTCGTGTTATCAAGCTGTATCCTGTTTCAGTCAAGTTGTAGGTAAAATTGTTACATAGTTGCTTTCCATGTTAGTGTTCTAACAACACATTTACTCCAGATATATTACTATCTGTTCGGTTCTATAATAAAATTTTATAACATCAACAGTTTTGTCATGCTGAGAAGACACCAATAAAAGTGGTTTTGAATGTTTGTTATATAGACTGACAGGCATGAAACTTTGTTTTTTTTTTTTTTTTTGTTGTTTTTTTACCATGTATGAGGTGAGTTTGCTAGTTTTACATTATGATACAGTAACTTTGAAAAAATGCCTATCATCGTGTGTGTGCTTTTTTTAATTTTTTAGGCTTCGAATTATTACTGATAAGCAGCTCTGATATTTTAACAAGTAAAGGATTGGGGGGGGGGGGTTGGAGGCAAGGTTCCCTCCCAAAATACACGCCTGTTGAGTCACTACTTGTTCTTAGTCATCAAAACCAGTTACCATTATATTTAGCTCTTGATTGAAAAGTTGCAACAGGTTTGTTCTGTTAATTGACCATATATTATGCATTTTGTTGTTTGGTAGATATGATTTCAGAAAATCTTGATGCCAAGTAAAATGACTATTTTTGTGTTACAGGGATGCTGAGCAGATGAGACTGAAGCAAAAAGTAGCAGAGACAAAAAGCAAGTGATGTGAAGTAATAACAGAAAACTGACTCTCAAGGCACTATGAATTTATTCTTCTGCCTTACAGGAATGCCTTTATCTGTATCTTTTATTCCTAATATTTGAATTGATTATAAATAAAAGTCATGACAGTGTGTTTGGATTTATAAATAAAATTTTATACAATATTAACTCATTAATTTTCTCTGTTCTGTAAACATAATAGACAAAGCAGTGAAAGAATGTGGTTTGTGAGTCAAATATTCAATAAGTGGTATTATGCATATTGGTATACAATGTTACTGTTTCACACGTATTGTTTCATTTAGCTAAACTAGTTTAAACTTTTCACTTTGCGAGTCGTACGATGTTTGCGTTTCCAAAGAGGTCATTGTAACGCTGGGTCACTGATCGTTCTCAGTAATAAGTAACATTGTATACCAATGTGCTGAAAGAAGTTCATTTAGGTATGACTAGTGGAGAATTCTATGTACTTGTGAGTATTTTACACTCAGATAATATGTGGGGAAAATACTTTACCAGTGATGTGTAATAATGTTAGTTATAAATAAATTTGGTTTATGTTAAGTGAAACAAGGAGTTATTCTGTCTGGGCAGCATAACTGGTAAAAAAATTCTTTTTGTCTGGGAATGATTATCACTCAATAAATCTGAATCTCTGGTATTTTCAAAACTAGGTGAACTTCCCTCCCCCTCTGAAAATTTAATGTAAGTCTGTTGTTGGCAGAAATTTCATTTCAGCAAGCCTTTTCTTTTTTATCCGTGTTTTTCCAATACCTTGCAAGCTACTTATTGCTGCTTCTCTTTCATAATTAGAAATATAGGAAGCTTTGCTCTTCATGTTTTTCAGCAGCAGCTGCATTGGTACCTGCTTTAAAGACTATAGATTCTTTTTTGTCTGCATTTACCAGAAATTCTATTTCCCTCACTCAAAGTGGGATTTTCTTTACAATCCCGTGCAGAACATAACTTAGCTTTTTTTTTTTTCTTACATTTGAATAACTTACAAAAGGTGCTGCTGATATATTTTTTTTAGTTCAGAAGATGATTGTTAAAAAAAAATGAAAACTTCACTCTACAATTATTTTCAGCAAGCTGAGGTGACAAGTCAAGCTTAAGGGCTTCATTGACCAGATCTGTTGTTAATTTACACATAGTGGAACCTGATTTCAGGATGCACTCGGCAGAGCATACCTTTAATCTCTGAATCATTCACAATAAATATTAAAAATTTAGCTCTTTGTCTGTGCAGGATATTCTAGAAAAAAATTGTTTTAAAAAGATTTTAATATAAAAAAACATGCCTTATGAAAATAAGTGTACAATTTCTTAAATATGTTCAAGGACAGTCGATTGTTACCAAAATCCATTTATATATGATATTTAAGAAAAGATTCGTGCAATGTGTGTACATTTGCGTGTGGTAGGTGTTGACATGCAGTTTCTTTGATTTTTATATCCCAAATTTAGATTTACAGAAATTGTACAGCATAAAATTAAAAAATAGAACGTCAAAGTGTTTGACCTTGAAACCAAAGATTTAAAAATTATATTCATGCGATATTAAATGCTTTCCAAAGATAGCAATATCAAGGCTCTGTGTCAAATAGGAAGAAAAATGCAAAAATTAAGCTTTTGGTCCATTTCAGAAACCAAAAGAGAATATTGAGCATGAATTAATTTCTCCATAAGCTTAATATAACATCTGTGCTACATTTCATAAAATTCTATGGCCCATAAGAAGCACACTAGTTTTGGCTTATCTGCCTCATCGCTAGACTTTAAGGAGAAAATGTAGCAATAAAACTCACAATTACCACATGATAGACATACAAATCACTAAGCTGTTCTCTGAGATTCAGAGGTTAGCTCCAAAAAGAAATACAAACTAAGTATTTTTACTTATTGTTGTTGTATCAAACTTCTCCATTTACAGCGATCTTGACATACAAACTCATGCCATCACTGATATCCATTACACGCCGTACACAAGATCTTTTATACTTCATAATCTTTTTCTCATGCAGACACTCCTGAATCTGATCCACCCATGTCTTCCTCTGCCCTTCCTTCCTGCCACTTGGGCTGAAAAGATTTTCTTAGTAAGGATTTCATCACTCATTCTTTCAACATGGCCAAAACCACCAAAGCATATTGGTCTCCACCTTGCTAACAACATTTTGCTTCACATCACACACAATCATATTGTGTCTTGCCACAAACCCCACGTAAGTAACGCATTTCTCCAGCACACAAACGACTCCCAGGTTTCACTGCCATACATCAGAGTAGGAGCAATTACAGTTTCATACACAGCCATGCAGGACTCTCTAGAGAACCCATCATTCCTGTGAAAACCTCCCAGAGCAGCTATGACTTTCAAAGAAAAATTCACTTGCCTACTGATTTCACCATCCAACTTGTTCTCTCTGTCAAACATGCTTCCTAAATACACAAACTCACTCACCTGGTCAATCACAGTGCCATTTATACTTACATTACATTCAGTGCTCCCCGTTCCTCTCTCAAACACCATAACTTTGGGTTTTCCCTTATTTATACTCAGTTTGAATTTCAGGCAAACTTCGTGCATCTGAGCCAACATACAGTGTCATCAGCATACACAGATATCACCAAGACATAAACCACTATTATCTATTTTGGCATCATGCATGCATCCATAAATATATTAAACAGCCATGGTGACATTACACAACCTTGTCTAACTCCTGCACCAATGGAAAACCATTTTGATAAAACACCATTCACTCGTACACAAGCTCTACTACCAGCATACATGGCTTTTACACTATTAAGTAGATTTCCAGTAACACCATATTCATTCAATACCTTCCACAAAAGTGTCCTATTCACTCGGTCATAAGCTTTCTCTAAATCTATGAAGGCAGTAAAAACTTTCTTCCCAACAGCCAGATACTTTTCAATAATCGTGCGTAATGCAAAAATCTGGTTAGTGCAGCCATTACCAGGCATAAAACCACTCTGAACATCCCACACTTTTTCAATAACAACCTTACCAAACACTTTCCCTGGCACACTCAGTAGGCTAATACAACGATAGTTCTTGCATTCAGTCAGATCACCTTTTCCCTTATACAAGGGAACAATGATAGCATCCTTCCAATCCCGAGGGACCATTCCTCACTCCCAGCACAACTGGCAAATTTCAGTTAACCAGTCAATTATAGAGTCACCACCATATTTCAACATCTCTGCAGTTATGCCATCAACTCCCGGCGCCTTGCCATTCTGAAGAGATTTTAGAGCTTTACACCCTCCTGTGCTTTCATCCCTCATTGTGACATCATCTGCATCGGTCTCAGAATCATCTTTGCTTTCCTGATCTAATAACTCACAGAAGTATTCACCCCATCTGTCACTTAACTCATTGGGCTCCCATATCATTTCCCCAATCTCATTCTTCTTACAACTTTGTTTCCTGAGTCTCATGTACTTCCAGAAGGACTTCCTATCTTTCCAAAAAGCCAGTTCATGCCTTTCCACTTTCTCCTTCCTATCTTTTGCCCTACTGTGGCGAACCAGCTTAGCAGCTTCACGCTTCTTACAGAGACTCTACCTTGCAACATCCCCAAATAGGCTTCCTTCTTTCTCTTTACTGCCTCTTCAATCTCACTATTCCACCAAGCGTTACCCACTATTGTGGTGCCACAGACCTCCTTAGCAGCAGTGACAACACAGTTCTTAAAACATTCCCACTTCTTTTCTACATCCCTCTCACCAGACTTCAGATCCTTCAGTCGTTCTCTGAGTAAGTCAGAATACCACTGATGATCTTCAAGGAGCCTATCAACCTTTATTCTTTCTATCCTGGGTCTCTTCCTATTCCTCCAACCAACATTAAGTTTCACTCGTGACACTATCAAGTAATGATCAGAACCAACATCCGCACCTCTCATCACACGGGTGTCAACAACTAAGTGTTTCAAATGCTGATCGTAAACAACAAAATCTATCACTCTTTTGACCAAGAGTACGATTTTCCCAAGTATATGTGTGGATATACTTGTGGTTGAAAAGTGTATTAGATACACACAAACCATTCTCAATGCAGAGTTCAATTAATCTTTCACCATTATCATTAAACTTACCCAGAACATTGTCAGAAATTGCATTCTGCACACCTACTCTAGCATTGAAATCCCCTGCTATTATAACTTTTTCTTTAGCACCAAACTGGCTCAAAACAGCTTTTAGCTCATTCCAGAAATCTTCCTTCTTATCAGAAGGTTCAGAGTCACAAGGAGCATACACTACAACAATTACAATTCTCTGTAGTTTCACTTTCAAACAAATCCAGAGAATTCTCTCACTTATGCAACTATAGTGAATCAAGTTGTTCATCTTTTCACTTAAAATCACACCTACACCAGCCTGTCCTCTCATATTATCCAATACTCCAGACCACACACTCACCGTACCATTCACTTCTACCCCAATTTCCTTCTTTTTGGTTTCACTTACACAGCACATCCAGTCTATACTTATTCATCTCCTCAATCACCTCACTCATCTTGCCATTTATACCTCTAGTATTCCATACACCAATCTTACATTCAGTCAGCCGAGATCTCTTTCTCATACGCCGTTTAGAAAGTCCAGGTCGATTCCGTGGTGGACCGTCCTTCTCAAGTGTGGTAGGTCCACCATATCCCACACTTGAGTCATTCTTAATATTTCTTTTTGTCTTTTTAATCAGGTAAGTATATCAGTGTGGGGGATTAGCCCACAGCTGAGGGTTCCAGTTGGTCATTCAATTTAAGGATTCTGGAACAAAACTCAGTGAGTTGGGGGTCTTTTCGCCAATGTCGCACAGAACTAGCTTGTACCTCTCCAAAATTCACAGAGGCCCTAGTTGCTGTTGTGTGTGCCATTGTTACCATGGAGCGCCCCGAGGAGGCAAACCCATCGCTCACTACGACCGCCCGCCACACCAGGCGACCTAGGCCATTAAATGCAAAAGAGGGTCTCTGTTAGGTGAGCTACAAGTAGTATGCGGCAAAACTTTAAATTAACGCATGAAAATCTATCAATGTTATCAATACACAATCCAAAAAATAAGCTAGAAAGGAGATGCAAAATTAGTTTATTAAGAAAAATGACATTAGTGATGATCAAAAGCATAGCACAGGTTGTTCTATTATATTGCAGGTATTGGCAGTGGATAAATGCTGTTGTAGGCAAAAGCATGATGGCCATTTTTATCTGGCCTTAAAAAATGACCACACGTCATTTTTTTTTTTTTTTGTTATGGAGCTTTAAATATTTACATGGTTAAAAGTGCTATTTTTCCACATTGGCACTTGTAAGCATGTACAAAGAACACCAGATCTTTTTATTATCATATTTTGCCACCGGGCATGTTATTGGTGGCAACACTGATTTTTCATAGGTAAAAAATGTGCAACTGAACTGGCATTGTTGTTTGTTACATTGAAGGAGAAACACTTATTGCATAAGTTGGCAAAATGGGATAGCCACAGATAAGTTTTGCTATGTGTGCAGACAGTATATTATAAAATTGCAGAGTCGTTCATTGACTGTGAGCAAAGCCCATTATTTGTATTTTGGATGATCAGAATAAATCATTGGCTCCACATGTCTGCTGCATTGTGTGCTTTGTAGGCCCGAGTGAATGGTCGAAAGGCAAGCTGAAATCCATGCCTTGACGTGAGCCAACTGATCACATAAAAGATAGTTATTTTGGTTTAACCAAAGTAAGTGACTTTACAGAAAAGAATAAAAGTAAAATACAGTATCCAAATTTGCTATCAGCCTTTAAGGCCTGTTTCCACATGGGGGAAAATCTTTGTATACCAAAACCACCTCCATTAAACTGCAAGGGTAGGAGCGACTGAAAAAAAAAAAATTCAGGACATATTTTGGTGGACCTGGCAGGTAAATTAAATCAAATATTGGTAGAAATCTTATTCCTTTACTAAAAAGCTATCTAAATTATGGCCCAGTTACTAGTAGGAATTTTTTCACTTTTAAGGCTAACAACACGCCTAAATTCTGTTTGACTCTTAGACTTAGAGACAATGCTAAAAATTCTTTCGGCAGTTGCATTAGTGTGTGGCACAACAAAAATAGCATGTATCAGGTATGGTAAAACTTCATACTTCTTAGTGCCAATTGCACCAGTCATTTTCAAAATGTTTGACCACACAGTATCAATTGTAGGACTATTCAAAACACCTTCCAAATCATCAATTTGATACAAGGCCAACTTGTCCAGATCACTAACAGCAGCAGCTGTGAAAATATTTGTCAAGTACATTACTGAAGAAAAGGAAGCTTCTTCCATCCTCATTCCTATACATAATCAGCCGCTTTATAAACTCAAATTCCCAGGAACAGATTTAAACCAATGCAATATCATCGTAACATTGCCGCTTATAAAAATCAAAGGTGGAGGGGCAGAAAACTGGTTCCACAACTAGTTCTGGGCAGCCTGCAAAAAGCTTTGTTTCTGTGTCTGGTCATTTGACATTCAGTCCGTATGTCTAAGCGAAAGGATTAGGGAAAAGCAAGATTGTTGCTGAAATACGACTAGTTTCCTAAATGCAGTCAAAGAGAGACTGCTTCAAAATTGGGGATTTCTCATCAATCAGTTTTATGTAACTTATTGAAACAGAGGGAAATTTTCTTCTCTGGTGATATTAATTAACACAGCAATCGGACATCGCCGAATTGACTGTAATTACTGTTTCGCTCGTGAACTAAATCACATCAGAAAACTTTAAAATTTCATTGCCGTGGAGCGGGAATGAAGTTTTCAAATTGGCTATATCCGATTGCTGTGTTAATTATCATGACGCATTATGAGAATATTTCAACTCTGAATTCTGATCAGGTGGTGACAAATGAGAATTTATCTCGCAAGCGGAAAGTCAGATGAAATTGAATCTGCACTTGTAGAGTGGTTTAAGAATGCCAGACTGATGAAAATTCCCATCTCCTGCTCCATTTTGTGTGAAAAAGCCCAACATTTTGCTAACCTCCTTGGAGTCAGACTTTACGCCTACAGATGGATGGCTGACACAATGGAAGGACTACATCAAATTTTTAATGCGGACGAGACTGGCTTGTACCGTGCTCTAGCTGAACATACCCTAATGTTAAAAAACTAATCAAATGGAGGAGGGGTAAAAATGAAACAAGTAACTGTGCGCCTAGCATGCAACATGACAGGATCAGTGAAGAAAACTCCATATGTTATCGGATCCAGCCAAAAGCCCCGTTGTTTTAAAGGGGTTAAAAGTGTTTTAGTGAATTACGCATGCACAGCAAATCTTGGATGACCAGCAAGCTGTTTACGAACTTTCTCCTTCAGTGGGACAAAATTCTCCTCTGTTCTGCACATCCTGCTGACCTCGAATTAAGGAACATTAAATTGGTGTTTCTTCTCCCTAACACCGCCAGCATTACCCAACCACTAGACCAAGGCATCATCAGATCCTTCAAGTGCCACTATAGAAAACAAGTGGTTCAAAAGGTAATCAAAGAGATCGATTCCTCCTGTTCTTCCGAGTCACGCTTGTAGATGTAATGCATGCAATACAAAAGTGCTTGGGACTGTATGCCAAAAACAATTGCTTCAAAGAATGTGGTTTGAATATGCCCAAAGAAACCATCACATCAGAAGATGCAATCGACTCTGTTGCTGAAGAAGCATTCGATGATGAATTTTTAAAGTATGTTTCAATTGATGATTATATGCAAACGTCAGTTGGAAGAAATTCTGGATTCAAAAGAGCAGCCGTGCCAAAAAAGTGATGAGGATGAAGAGGAAGAGATTGCCGGCCAACCGCAGTCGACGAGCTTTGCAAGGTTCAAAGAGGAGGTGACACACATAGTCAGTTATACTCTTTTACGAACAATTAAAAGATTAGTTACAGACACCTCACAAACTACAATAGGACAATTTTTAAGAAAGTTTGATTGAGGTATGTAAATGTATTATTGTATTACATGTGTGTGTAATTTTTACTATTTTAATTAATATACACATACATACTTATAAATCATTTTGAAAGTTATAACTTTGACTTTACTTATACGTACATAGTGTCGTTACATACATACCTATTTTATTTCATAAAAAGACTAAATTTCGAATCGCCAGTTATAGAAATCAGCTGCTTTATAAACTCAAGTATCGTTGGAACGAATGTGATCGTAATAAGCGGCGAGCACTGTATCAGCAACTTCAGCGTGCAGCAGAAATTCACTTTTCAAAATATAGTCACATGTAACACAACACAACATGGGGGGGGGGAGGATTATTATTACAGGAAAAATCTTAACTTCAACTGTCTTCCGTTTGAAGAAACTTTCCTCCACTTTTAAGCTGAAATGTAAGTGTTTATAAAATAAATGGATATTTAAGAAAAATACTAGGCAGAAAGAACATCACGAGAAATCTTCACTCCAACTAACTTCCATTTCTGGAAGATGAAATTCAGTCCTCAAACGGAAATTGATCCTCCCCCAAGATTTCTGTTCAGTTTCTGCATCCATCACAGAAAAAGCTCCAAATGATAATGGCTGGTGTAATTCTGGAGCTGTGCTTTCTTTCCACTCAGCTTTCAAACAAGCAAAACAAATTCCTCAGAAAGTAAGAAGAAAGCTGTGTCATGAACTTTGTACAGAGGTTTCAGACCGACGTAATGCTGGCCTGAAGCCGTGCTTTTTTCCACTAAGCTTTCAAACAAGCAAAACAAAGAGTTGCATCACGAACTTTGCGCAGAGGCTTCGGGCCGACATCGTGGCCCTGCGCTGTGCTTTTTTCCCACTTAGTTTTCAAAGGAGCAAAACACATCCCTCTTCCTCATAAAAGAAAAACAAATGCAGAGGTGAGTCGTGAACGTGGGCCAACAGCAAAAGAAGCACACCAGTTCTATGCAATTGTGGCTTGGCGCTGTGCTTTCATTACACTTAGCTTTCTAATAAGAAAAACAAAGAGCTGCGTCACGAACTTTATTCAGAGGCTTTGGACCTACGTTATCTTGGCCCAGCGCCTTGCCTTTTTTGCTCTTTCAAACAAGCAAAACAAATTCCTCCTCAGAAAAGTGTTACGAACTTTGTTCAGAGACTTACATTGATTAATTACAAAACTAAGTAAAACTTTCTGAATATTCGTAACTGCTGAGATCATACCCTAGATCTCTCGATATCTAGTAGAGTGCATTCACCTTACACTACAGTGGTGCTATGTTTGTTAATCTGTCAGCTTCTGACAATACATATCTGTAGGATGGGCTCAGCAACTCTGAAGCCGACAGATCAACGCACATAGCAAAAATAGCAAGATGGTTACCATCTTGCCATTAAATCTACCCTAAACATCTTGAAACTTCTACAAAGGGATAGGGACAAAGTTGAAAGCCTGAACCTCCCAGGAGTTTGCTGCATTCCTATCTCTTCTTCAACTGGGGATAACTTATACATTAGAAGCACATACAGGAGCATTACCATAGAATTTTAGAACGTAAAAAAGATGTTTTGAAAGCCAATCCTAATACAGCCTTGTCTATTTTGACAATGGAAGACACATCTGCAGTTCCCCGCTGGAACGAAGCAAAACGAATTGCTTCTTTTGACAATCGTTTTGCCCTCTGTTACCGTGAAAGCCTGGAAATTATTTTCAACTCAATGACTTGCAATTCCGAATCTCCTCTCTACATTCCAATGATCTGGAGATCAATTCTAAGTTTTGGCAACAAAAATAGAAAAATATTCAAATGTAGAATCTGGCAACAATCTTAGTCCTCCATTGGCGTGATGAAGACCTAAGATAAGGTCGAAAGCTCCCAACTTACAAACTTTCTTGTAAAAGTTTTTCATTTACCGTAACTAGCGTGATCAAGTTACCTTTATTTGTTAATATTGTTACGTGTTTTGCCCATCATCATCAGGTGATGCACACTGAACTATCTCACAAGGCAGACTGCTGGGCTAACACACATAGCTGGCTGTCTGACTGTGTGGGCAATTGCACAAGGCTAGGATGGTGATGTGGTAGGTGACTTTTCGTGACGAATGTTACGATTTTTAGATGAAAAAATGTGATGAATACAGAGGTTCCACTGTACTTCATTTACGTAAATATCAAAATGAAGCATTACCGTATTCACAATTTATAAAATTACCGAATTCAAAACAAATTAAAATGGTTTTGAAAGGCACTGCTTCAAATTGTTGTGTTGTTGTATTAGGTGTACAAATAAGTTTTAAAGCATTTTAAGACAATGCAACATGTAATTTGAGAGAAAACAACAATACCTTTACAAATCAAAATATGCGCCGTCATCATCTATCGCCATCAGTCGGGCAGCTGACTGATTCCAGCCACGAAGAATACTTCACTATGTGACGCGATGAAGTCGTTAACCCATTTTTGTACTTCGTCACATGCCCGGAACCGTACAGTAGACAAACCATGTTGCATCAATCGGAACAAACGATAGTCTGAAAGGGCTATACACCGGGTACTCTAAAACTTTTTTTATTGAAGGTTTAACGACCACCGTGAGCAACTCAATGGGCTATAAGCAGTCGCCCGTCCCTAATTTAGGGTCACTGGCTCCAGGGAAGGGAGAGAGCCAGTGCCGTAAGAAACACAACATCCATGCCTCACTGGGATTCGAACCCGGACCCCTTTTGGACGAATGATCAGAGGCCATCGCAAAGACCACTGCGCCACCGGGGCAGCGCTCTAAAACTTCCCAGCCAAGCGTCAATAACGTTTCCTTGACTGATTTCACAAGACGCAATCCTTTGCCTGTTAATGGACGATTCTGACAGATCTGGTTCAATTGCAGCAATCTGAAGTAACAGTTTGATCCTGTTCCAATGGTTCTGTGTTCATAAGAGCACACCCTCCATATCCCACCACACGCACAGCAGAACTTTCTTGGAATGAATATTGCTTTTCGGTGCTTCACCAGGGTCTACCCACTGTTTTTTACATTTGGGATTGTCATACTATATCCACTTCATCACCCGTAACGATTTTCCATAGGAAAGACTTGTTTATTCAACAGATTCAAACACTTCATGGCATGCTCATTCTTGTTCCTCTGGCTCAGGTCACGTGGCACCCATTTTCCTTCTGAATCTTTCCCATTGCACATAAACGATTGGAAATAGTTTGTTGAGTTATCCCGAGTTGTTCAACTAGTTCTTTTTGCATTTGAGATGAATCTTCATCCAGCAATGCTTGCAGTTCCTCATGTGCAACCTATTGGGTGCCGCTAACATCAAAATTGCCTGCTTTTAACTGTCTAAACAAAAACTCACACATGCTTTTCGATACAATATTCTCCCCCAGAACAGATCGATGCACATTCTTTTGTGGCACTTTTTTCCTTGATGAAATTCATAACGAATGCAGTGTCGAATAAATGCAGTATCGCAGCTTGCCATCTTTCACCTACAGATGTGCAAGTGCGTTTGACTGTTGGGCAAACTTCTGCATTACATTTTATATCTGGACCAGTTATTACCGTCACATGACAACAATGCGGGGTAATGTTGAATATGTAAATTAGCGGTATACATCACACAAAAAAAATGCTTTAAAACTTATTTGTACACCTAATACACCTGCTTGTAATCATTAAGTTTCCTTTTGCAATGCAAACCTTGCTTTCCTTTTCAAGTTCTGCAGCCATATTTGTCTTATGTTGATTCATTCTGTAGCTGCACAGCATGCATTGCTAAAATTGTCTTTTTCCTGATAATCTCTCCTTACCCATTTCTTTATTGTAGCTTCTTTTTATCCCCTCAGATTTTGGCAAAGTTAGAATCAACTGCTTTTGCCAAGAAACCCATTTTACTGAAGAACTAAACTACAGACTTGCCATGTGCTTTAAGTTTGTACAGCTGAACAGGTTTCAATGTTCATTCTCCCAGACTTTATGACTATAATTTCATCCATCATGATGAAAGAACTTCCAACCTAAAAGTTGTGAATGCACGATATCAAAGCTTTCACTATTTCAGATAAATGGTGTAACTTGGAGAGGATGAATACTTTTCATCAATTCTTACAAATTTTCTTTCGGTTTTATGGAAAATTTCCTTTCACTTATCAAGCTGAAATGCAGGCATTTATGGGAGGGGGGGTGATATTTAACAGCAATACAAGACAGTGGGAATATAATGGGGAAAAAAATTATAATTATGGGAGAAATTTGTGCTCCGTCTACCTTCTGTTACCAAAACAATTTTTCATGCACATTTTTAAGCTGAAATACAAATATTTACAAAATAAAATTATATTTAACAATACAGGGTAGAATGACATCATGGGAAATGGAATTTACTACTATGACAGGGAAATTTTCGCTCCAACTTCTGTTCTCAAAAATTGTTGCCCACATTTTCAACATGCTACATACATATCACTAAGCTGTTCTCTGAGATTCAGAAGTTAGCTCCACAAAGAAATGCAAACTACCAAATAATTTTTACTTACTGTTGCCGTATCAAACTTATCCATTCAGAGCGATCTTGACATACAACTCGGGTTTCACTGACATCTATCACACGCCGTACACAAGATCTACACTTTATACTCGTAATCTTTTTCTCCTGCAGACACTCTTGAATCTGATCCTCCCATGACTTCCTTTGCCTTTCCTTCCTGCCACTTGGGCTAAAAAGATTTTCTTGGTAAGCATCTCATCACTCATTCTTTCAACATGGCCAAACCACCAAAGCATATTGGTCTCCACCTTGCTAACAACATTTTGCTTCACATCACACAACTGCAACACATCTTCATTCCTCATACACAATCAGAAAGTGTTGCCACAAATCCCTTGAAGTAACGCATTTCTCCAGCACACAAACGACTCCTATGTTTCTTCTGTAGCATCGAGGTTTCAATGCCATACATCCGAGTAGGAACAATTACACAGCCATGCGGGATTATCTTGAGAACCCATCATTCCTGTGAACACTTCCCAGAGCAGCCATGACTTTCAATGAAGAATTCACTCGCCTACTAATTTCACCATCCAATTTTGTTCTCTCTGTCAAACATGCTTCCTAAATACCAACCTCACTCACCTGGTCAAGCACTGTGCCATTTAGACTAACATTACATTTCAAGCTGAGATATATTCATGCAATAAAATGTTATTTAACAATATTGGACTAAACAAAGGTAACATTGCAAAAATGGCGATTATGGGAGAAACCTTTACTTTATTTTATGATGGACAACTTGCACCCACGTTTACTGTGTTCAAGAAAGGGGGAGGGGGTTGCATACTTGCCAACTTTGGAAAATGTGCATCAGTAAAACTTTTGCGCAATTGCCATTTACCACAAAACAAAACATAATTAATATTAATAAATATGCAGTAAAAATCTCTGCAAATGCCACAATAACTAAACTAGTATTATCTGTGTTTAAAATAATCATTTAAAAAACCATAAAGTAAAATCTTAATTTTGTTCAATGTTCGCCTACCAAACCTGTGGTATTTCAATTCCAAACTAAACATTTCCTGTAAAAAGGAAATGTTCACTTTAAGAGTACCTACACATTGTATTCAAAACTGGGCCATTCCGCGTCAAAGCAACACAGTTTGGAATTAAATTCTCATTGAGCAGTAGTGAAATACGAAAAATTCAATTAATGAGGCAACCTAAAAGGCTGTCTTATGCTATAAATGTGCTTTTGATTAAAAATACATAATATCTAAAGTATTATTTACCTGATATTGTCAAAGTATTTTGCACGTTGTTGCTCTGTGAGGCACAACGTGCAAAATACGTTGACAATAATATCAGGTAAATAATACTTTAGATATTATGTATTTTTAATCAAAAGCACATTTATAGCATAAGACAGCCTTTTAGGTTGCCTCATGAATTGAATTTTTCGTATTTCACTACTGCTCAATGTATTTAGAATTTGGATCAGTTTTGTTTCCTGTTTTAGAAATAAATATAACATTCGTATTTTAAAACAATAACATTAAATTTATCATGTTTTGTAATGATCAGCAATGTGTTCAAGAAGTGGAAACATTGCAATTTTGAGGTTCTTATAGGCATCTAAAACACTTCTCAGCAAGTTCCACAGCCACATCTGTTTTTCTGCAGCTGCACAGCAACCAGTGTTTATATTTTCATTTTGCTGATATCTTTGTTTCCCTTACCATTTTTTTACTGTCATTTTTTAATGCCCTTGGACAGGGTTCATACACTTTTAAAGAAAATAAATTCCAGGAGTTTTTCAGGAGTCTGTAAAAAAATTCCAGGAGCCTAAACTTTTGCTAGAATCACAGTGCGTTGTTGCCTATATTGCAAATTACGGTTAAGCTTACTACTTATTTTTTTTCCCTTGTGTTTCAAGGTTTATTGACCATCATGTGCAACTCTGAGTGCTATAAGCAGCTGCACATCTCTAATTTAGGATCACTTGTTGCAGAGAAGGGACAGAGCCAATGTCATCAGACAAATACACCACCCATACCTCATATGAGACTCAAAACCACACCCACCTCGGGCGAATGGTCAGACCATTTGGCCACCAGGGCAGCACTACACATTTACAATACATCGACTGAAAGCAGAAAAGATGTATACATATTAGTAAAGATGGGAAATTCTGATTCATTAAAACCTTAAACATGCTTCCTTGCATTTCTGAAACAAACAAAATAGAATACATGCATGATACTGATAATTTTCTTCCCTGTAACACAATATTTTTTTTACAGTGCCTACATATCAGAAAGCAGGCACTGAGCTAAAGTAAAAGACCCCAAATCATTCACAGAGCATGAATCATGTAAACCTCAATAATGACAATGTGCATCACCAAGCTTCACAGGATTTAATATTTTTTTATACACTTTGATACAAACCTAAAAGGCGGGATACCCCATGCTCTAGAATTCAAGAAACTAGATAGAAACAAGAACCTGAAAAGCTGGAATGCCAACCCTTTGGAGACCCAGGAACAAAAAAAGAACAGATTCTGTTTTTACTTGCACAAAAATACTTCCGAACTTTCTATTTACAATATGTAACATGCCTTCATTGGATGGCAGACAGTGAAATACTGATGTTTCTGTATGCATACTTAGTATAAGGGAAACATTTAAATGCATATTTTTGCAACATGTACTTTACCTTCTGTACCTGTATTTATTGTTTCTTTTTTATATTTTTGAAAAATTGCCACTGGTTAAAATTTTTAGGTAATTTAATACATGAAAATGTTTGACCAACTTTTTGAACGCACCCTGTATATGTCTAACTATTTTGAAATCTAAGAAAAAACAATGCTCGGAGTGCCTAAAAATGTTTTTTGATTACGCACTTTTCCTGGAAATTTGTCATTTTATTCCGGAAATTTTCATCTGGTTTCAGTATGTTCATCGAAACTTAATGCATGATAATACACATAACAAAAGCCTTCAATTCCGTCGAAATTTTAGTTTGTTCTTAGCGACCCCAAGGAGGGAATCTTTTACTTAAAAACTAGATGAGGAAAAATGGTGTATATCGAAGGAATGTGTTGAAAATGGCTGAAATCTGGTTAATACGCAGTGTACATGAGCTTGATCAATTCTTCCACAGATTTGCATGCCGCTAACTGCTATGAAAGAAACCAGGTGAATTCCTTTTAAAAGGTATACTTCTCTTTTCTAGCAGGTAAAGTTTCCCCCGTTTTATGGACGCAATATAAAGCCGTATGGGAATAAAGTTCGATTGGGAATTGCTGTTGACTTACATTTCCCCTCCCTACTTCACAGCCACTAATGACCACAATATAAACAAGAGGGGAAATAAAGCAGAATGGGAAGACAGAGTTTTGTTATCTAAAAAGTTCATTAAGAAAAAGGTACATTCAGGTAGACATATAACTTCAAGAGATAGAATGTTCTCTACCCCCTTAACAATTCTTAAGTTGCATGAGTTTTTCATGAAGCTCACAAGCAACAGTGCTTTTTCTTTGACACTGTGTCACAGGGCATTTGATTTTGCAAGCAATGTTAGTGAGCTTTTTGATTCTACCTGATCAGCATACATCTCAGAGGATTTTTTTAAATTCAGAAATGTCTGTTTCAAGTCTTTCCTTCTTCAATTTAAGACATGATATGTCTTCCATTAGCAGCATTCTTTTTTTCATGCATTTCTTTTGCTGGGTTTTCTTCTGTTCATCCAGGTGAGCTACATACTTTTGACGAGCACAGGCAACACTCAGTAATAGCTCTTTTGACAATTCAACAACATCTATTTTCCCAACTGTATTTACATGGTCAACAATAATTCTTCTTGCTACAACAGATTCTTCTCTTAAGTTCTCCACCATGATTTGTTTATTTGTAGAAAATCCTCTTTCAACAGTGGCCTGCCCATGGTATAGAAGCATAAGTATCTTCATGACTTCCCAAAAGTGTCTATACTTATTAGCAACAGTAGAATGGTAAAACTCATCCAGTCTGTGTTCTTGGATCAAAATTTGTGGGCTCAGTCTTCCTTTCATTGACAAGTTCCTGTACTAAATCACTATACTCCTTTATGATATTATCACAATTTGCTTCCAAAACTTTCTTTGCCTCGACAAGGATGAGTAATATCCTGCTGAACTTCTGAACCATATCTTCTGAATTTCCCAAAAACTTTCTTGGGTCTTAACATGTCATTGACCTAACCAACGGATACTATAAAGGGAATTTTTCGAGTAACTTCTTAGTAACTTAGATCAAAAAATGCCTACATTTTAACTTAAATTACATATTCTGTTTGTCACTGACATTTTGGCTTTTCTTTAGTTCCGTTATTAATTTGCTTGAAACAAAACCAATCGTGATTTTACTCGTATCTTTGTAATTTTTGTTTCATTTATTTCAATTTTCAGCAGTTTAAGAGGACTATTTACACTGTTCATTATGTTATCCTTTATGAATCTTCGCATCACTTATTTTAACAAACTATATAAGTCATGAGCCAGAAAGGGAAGCATTGGTTGGTCAGTCTGATAAACAGTCAAAAAATATTCAACACTTTTAGCCACACTAACAAAAAATTACATTTGACAAGAAAAAGTTGGTCTTTAACAATGGTCTTTTACAAAGTTGGTCTTTAACATATTACATTTGACAAGAAAAAGTTGGTCTTTAAGTAGCAGGTGGGAGGGGCTGGATGAGATGAGATCTTCATCTCATCTCATCCAGCCCCTCCCACCTGCTACTCTCATTCCTGCCAACTAAATTCAATGAACATGTAGAAAATTTCTTTGAAAAATTTAAAAGATTCTATACAAATTCAGAAGATTTTTTTAATGTCAATTTGTCAGTGATTTAGAACTCATACCACTTAAACAAAAAAAGAATAAAGGACACTTACCTTTATTTTTTTGTGTGTTTTTATTGAAGGGAACTTTTATTTATAGTAATTTAACAGTTAGCTAAACTTTTTACAGCGGCCTTTTTGGCTTTTTTTAAGAATTCTTTGAAGTACTCTTTTTGAAAACAAAGTAAATTTTCTTTGCATTTAATTAACAGAAGACTCTCAAGCGATTCACCTGACATTAATGATCGGAACATTGTGCGATTTTTTTAACCAAAGAAAAAACTCTTGCATTATTAATTAAATGGCAAATACACCCTATAATTATTATTTCACTTTGGTGTTCTTTCAAATGACGAGATACGCCATTTTTCTCTCCTATCATTACTAGAGCATTGTCTGCTCCAAAAGCAATGCAATTTTTGAAAGGTATCCTGTGCTTACTAAAAACATCAACTGTAGCCGAGAACCATGAATTCTGATATCAGAGCTTTCACTATTTTAGATAAATGGTGTAATTTTCAGAGAATGAATACTTTTTTTTTTTAACACCATGCATCAATTCTTACAAATTTCCAAACTTCGTCACTTCCATTTTTGGAAATTTCCTCCACCCTTATGAAGGTAAAATGCACACACATTTGTGAGGGTGATGACATTTAACAACTACATAGGAGTGGGGATCACATCGCAGGGGGAAAAAATACAATTACTGAAGAAATCTTTGCTCCGTCTGACTTCCGTTTTCGGAAATTTATCCAACATTTTCAAGCTGAAATACAAATATTTATGGAATAAAATGATATCTAACAATACTCGGTAGAGGAAACATCGCGAGAAAAAAAATTACGATTACGAGAGAAATCTTACCTCCGTCTACTTTCCGTTTTTGAAGGATGAAATTCCGTTCTCTGACGGAGAAAACGATACCCCCTCCCCCTCTTCACCACCAATCCTCTCAAAATTTCAGTTCAGTTGTGCATCGATCTCGCAAATGGTCCAAATGATAACAAAAAAGACGGAATTCCTCGAATCAGCGTAAGAATCTAGTGGCTGAAGATTACGGGGAAATTTTCAGGCGGCCTAACTTCTGTTTGTTGCTTCTGTTAGTATTGTTGTTAAATATAATGTTGCTTCTGTTAGTATTGTTGTTAAATATATTGTTAAATATAATTTCAGCTTGAAATTATATGTTAAGTATAATTTCAAGCTGAAATTATATTTAACAACAATACTGAACAGAAGCAACATCACGCGAGAGAAAAAGAAATGATTACGAGAAAAATCTGCACTTCGTTTAGCTTCCGTTTCTGTACGTTTAAAAAGACAAAACGTCCCCAGACGGAAAACGACCCACCCCTTACCCCAACTAATACCCCGAAAATTTCTTTAATTTTGCATCGATCTCGAAAATGACAAAAAAAAAAAAAAAAGGTGGGGGGAGGGGGACTTCTCAAACCCACAGAAGAATCTTACGCACGAATTAACCGCTGAATCGATTTCGAATGGCGTAAGATTATGCTAAAATATCGATAACCGGTAAATTTTAACTTTTGGCGCAAAATTAGCGCAGATTTCGTCGTCAAAATCGCACTTTTTTTAGCAGAATGGTGCAAGAACAAAGTTTTGGCACGGGCTGGAGCAATTGGCGCAGGCCTGGCAGCCCTGAGATTAAAACTTGTAAGTTACTGCTGCGCTTTTCAACTTTTTTTTTACTTAGAAAAATTAATAAAACAGGTTATTTTTTGCAAAAAAACACAAATTTTTCAAACGGCAGAAAAACACTAGTTCAGTTGGAAGATCGGAAGAATGTATAAAAAATCGGAAGAGTTGGCAGGTATGTACTCTCCTTTCCTACCTAAGGAAAAATGTGCCGAAAAATTTATTTTCTGAATTTTCAATTAAAAGATCTGAATTTTTCACAGATGCCGTAACTGGGTCATATAAGGTTACCCTGCAAATTTCAGTGCAATCAAATGAAGATATTTTGAATTGCGCATAAATGTTTTTATTATGACGTTAGAGTGGGAAAACTGCTGCCGTACGTGATTAAAAATTTTATTGGCTAGTTTTCACAGTTTTTATCCGATTCACATGAAATTTGGTGGGTTCGTTCCTTTTAACAATTCATTAAGTGCATTAAATTTTCAGTCAGTTTTGTAGAAATTCCGCTAAGATAGAAAATCATATTTTTTATCCCAGTAGGGCGCAGGAGATACTGGCCCTGCCCACCCAATCAAGAAAGGAAGTTTCTGCAATCCCCTTCCCCCCCCTCTCTCTCTCTCTCTCTCTCTCTCTCTCTATATATATATATATATACACACACACTCTCTCTCTCTCTCTCTCTCTCCAGTTCACAGCTGGAGAGGAGCTAACTTTTATGGTGAAACACTGCTGAAAACCACCAAACTAGTTCAGCATAAAAAGAAATACAAACTTTTACCAAACTAGTTCAGCATGAAAAGAAATACAAAAATTCTGGGAGTTTTCCAGGAGTCATCAAAAATTGCCTTTTTTCCAGGAGTTTTCCAGGGCCCTGGAAAATAAAAATTTAATTCCAGGAAATCCAGGAGGCGTACAAACCCTGCCTTGGATGACAATTTTATCCATCATAAATGCATGATAGCTTTCACTAATTTAGATAAAATATTAATAGTGTAACTTTGGAAATATAAATACTTTTGAACACTATGCATCAAATTTTACAAATTTTTCAGCTTCATCACTTTCGTTTTTGGACCCCCACCCCCTTATCGAGCTGAAATGCAAAACTTTTTTTTTGGGGGGGGGCATTTAAGAATACAGGATGCATGTTCTTATCATTGTTGGGGGGTTACAGTTACGGGGGAAATCTTTGCTACGTCCGATTACCGTTTTCGGGCATTTTCCCTCCATTTTCAAGTTGAAATACAAATATTTATGAAATAAAATTACATTTAACGACAATACTAGGCAGAGGAAACATCACGTGAAAATTAAAATTACGATTACGGGAGAAATCTTCACTGCGTCTAACTTCCGCTTTCGAAAGTTTCATGATGATTATGGGCAAAACACGTAACAATATTAACAAAGAAAGGTGGCTTGATCACGCTAGTTACGTTAACTAAAACTTTTACAAAAAGTTCGTAAGTTGGAAGCTTTCGACCTTATCTTAGGTCTTCATCACGCCAATGGAGGACTAAGATTGTTGCCAGATTCTACATTTGAATTTTTCCTATTTTTGTTGCCAAAACTTAGAATTGATCTCCAGATTAACGGAATGTAGAGAGGAGATTCGGAGTTGCAAGTCATTGAGTTGAAAATAATTTCTATGCTTTCACGGTAACGGAGGGCAAAACGATTGTCAAACGAAGCAATTCGTTTTGCTTCGTTCCAGTGGGGAACTGCAGATGTGTCTTCCATTGTCAAAATAGACAAGGCAGTGTTGGGATTGCCTTTCGAAACATCTTTTCTGTGTTCTAAAATTCTATGGCTTATGCTCCTGTATGTGCTTCCAATGTATAAGTTATCCCCAGTAGAAGAAGAGATAGGAATGCAGTAAACTCCTGGGAGGTTCAGGCTTTCAACTTTGTCCCTATCCCTTTGTAGAAGTTTCAAGATGTTTGGGGTAGATTTAATGGCAAGATGGTAACCAAAACTTCTAAAAAGAATCTGTAACTTATAAGCATAGGAAGGATGGTAAGGAACAGAACCACAGAATTTCAGGTCTTCTTTCTTGTGAGGAAGGAGGCATTCGATTTTCGAATGGTTTTCATATTTCTTTATGAGGGAGTTGACTGTAACAGCAGGGAAACCATGAGAGAGGGCTATTGTAGAAATTTTGGAGAGTTCTTCTTGAAGAGAGAGTTGGCTGTTGCAAACTCTCTCTTCAAGAAGAACTCTCCAAAATCACAAAATTGATTTCCTGGATGTATCTATCTGCAGAAACGCTGATCTCTCCATTACTCGTTCCGTCTATCGAAAACCTTCTGCAGCCACTAACATCATTCCCTACAAATCTTGCACCCTGCATCTCTACAAGCTTGCAGCATTGAAGTCCTACATCCACAGGGCTCATATCCTTTGCAACAGCCAACTCTCTCTTCAAGAAGAACTCTCCAAAATTTCTACAATAGCCCTCTCTCATGGTTTCCCTGCTGTTACAGTCAACTCCCTCATAAAGAAATATGAAAACCATTCGAAAATCGAATGCCTCCTTCCTCACAAGAAAGAAGACCTGAAATTCTGTGGTTCTGTTCCTTACCATCCTTCCTATGCTTATAAGTTACAGATTCTTTTTAGAAGTTTTGGTTACCATCTTGCCATTAAATCTACCCCAAACATCTTGAAACTTCTACAAAGGGATAGGGACAAAGTTGAAAGCCTGAACCTCCCAGGAGTTTACTGCATTCCTATCTCTTCTTCTACTGGGGATAACTTATACATTGGAAGCACATACAGGAGCATAAGCCATAGAATTTTAGAACACAGAAAAGATGTTTCGAAAGGCAATCCCAACACTGCCTTGTCTATTTTGACAATGGAAGACACATCTGCAGTTCCCCACTGGAACGAAGCAAAACGAATTGCTTCGTTTGACAATCGTTTTGCCCTCCGTTACCGTGAAAGCATAGAAATTATTTTCAACTCAATGACTTGCAACTCCGAATCTCCTCTCTACATTCCGTTAATCTGGAGATCAATTCTAAGTTTTGGCAACAAAAATAGGAAAAATTCAAATGTAGAATCTGGCAACAATCTTAGTCCTCCATTGGCGTGATGAAGACCTAAGATAAGGTCGAAAGCTTCCAACTTACGAACTTTTTGTAAAAGTTTTAGTTAACGTAACTAGCGTGATCAAGCCACCTTTCTTTGTCGAAAGTTTCAGGCGGAAAACATCCTCCACCACTACTAATTGGCCAAAAATTTCTGTTCAGTTATGCGTTGATCTCGGGGATAACCTAAATTATGATGGAAAAGGAGAAATTCCTCAAAGCCATAGCAAAGATCATTCCATGTCAAATCAACCAAAAAATAATACAAGTTTCAAATTCACCATCACTAATCTAA
This sequence comes from Macrothele yani, assembly GCA_039090855.1. Taxonomy (NCBI): domain Eukaryota; kingdom Metazoa; phylum Arthropoda; class Arachnida; order Araneae; family Macrothelidae; genus Macrothele; species Macrothele yani. The sequence continues at coordinate 3,329,389 of CM077024.1, forward strand.
ACGAAATTCAGAATTTTGATAGCATCTGTTAAAGAAAGTGATCCCTAATTCTATTCACATTTTTTTCATGTGTCGTTTTTGAGCTACGGATGTCAAAAGATGTCAAAAAATGGTGAATAGAATAATTTTGAATTGCTTATCACTTCAACCCTAATTAAGATAAAGTGCTGGGAAAAGTCATTTTAAAGCTCTTGAAATGGGTTTTAATATGATATATAACACGATATGGTTATAAGTGATTAAGTTTCAAGGTCATTACATTTTATTTTTTTTGAAATTTCAAATAGTTTTTAAAAAATCTGAAAAAACATTTTTATTTGACATTATTTAACAGTTCCTTCAAGTTTCAAAATGGGACCTCGGTGGGATCATATAAAAAATCAATTTTAAAACAATACATGCACAGCGTATTTCTATACTTTTCCTATACACATCGTAGTACAAGGCGCTGATCATGAAAATAAGCTGAACTATCTACAGAACTTGGCTCCAAACTTCACAGCTGCTTCACTGCCAAAGGTTTTCTGGATGCATTTTTTTCTCTGCCCTAGTCAATGTGTAAACCCTTCTAGTTGCTGTTAACGGATCCACTTTTGTGAGGATGTCGCTCTGGTGTACCAGAAAAATGTCAGGTGCTGTAGGATATGTGAAGGATACAGCTGGACGGACCATGGGGCTGAAGGAAACTCACTTTGATTTACTGCTCATCTTCAAATGAGCAGGAAATCAAAGTGAGTTTCTTCACCACCAGAAGTCAGCATGTCACAAAACCAACGATTTCAGTGAAGTTTAGTTCATCACGTTCTGTTGTCATTTCTGCCTCCCTTGAAGATGCTGAGAAGGAATATGGTCAGTGAGCACTTTACTCTTACTCACAGGGATGAAGGAGTGCAGTTTCAAGGTTCCCTTAGTAGTTTGGGCAGATAGCTTCCTGTTCTTCAAGATCAACTCCTTATCTTTGAACTGCTGGATTGTGCTGTATGCAAAGTGCATGGAACTGATGTTGACTTTAGCCCACTCATAAAGCTGCCTGGGTGTCATGATTTGCTCATTATAAACAAGGCGAAGGCCCTTGCAACCAATCTCTTCACAGTGCCACCAATCCCATCGCATGAACTTTCCCATGGGAGTTTGCAAAAAAAAAAAAAAAAATGACATTCTGCTTTGACACCAAAATCGTCCTCATGTAAACACAGATTTTTAAAATTAAGCCGATTCTTGTACTGTGCTGCACATCCATCAGAAAAGTAATATATCTTTAATGGAGTTGTAATGCGAGACCTAATGGAGTCCATGAATAAGTCATTGGAAGCAATGAAGAGCAACAGTGTCACGAGTAAGACAATCAGAAATGACTACAAAACTGGTATGCTGTAACTCGCCGCTTGTGTCACTCCTTGAGTAGATGGAGAATGGATGAATTGTTCCTTGTGCATTATTCCAATGAAATCCCTGGGCAGCATCTTGCAAGATAAAGGAATAGTTTTCAGCAAAATTACAATGAATTCACCCTCTTTTAGTACCTCCTTAAGTCGACTAAGAAATGAGGATTGCTGCTTTGCAATAAAAGAATGTCGAAGAAGTTTTGGAAGAGATTCAAGAAAAGCCTTTATAAATTCCTCACATGGTTTAGTAATAGTCTCCAAGCTGGTGGTCTTATCAGTTCGAACCCACTGTTTGAATGTCACATGCTCAACACAATTTACTTCAAAACATTCTTCTAGCCTGTCTCTCAGAACATCTGTTCTTGGGCAGTTTGGACAGTCACTGAAGTAACACGATTCAGATGGATTATCACATGCTGTTTGTAAAGCATCTTTGTAAGTTCTCATTGGTTTTTCACCTTCTGTCAATTCTGGGAATTTACACTGTGCTAACTTCAACTTAGCATTGTGATGTATTGCACACACACAAACACTGTGTACCACTCACTCCTGCCAGAACACATTGTTTTGGCCAAAGTTCAGAAAACTTAGAAAATCCAAGTTGTATATCTGGGTGTTTCTCCTTAAAAAGTACAAACAGTTCTCGTAAATTACAAAGGATAAGTTGTTTTTGGATATGCTCACGTTTTCACCTACTTTAACTGAGACAAAGCCTTTCTTCCCTGGCATGATACGACTCACTTCTTCATTCTCATAAAAAGACCGTATTTTTGCAGCAATTTTTGGGTTCAATGTTTTTCCAGGTTTAGAATCAGAGCACGACATAATTCCTTTCTCTTTTTGTAGCTTTTTTGCTTTACGAGCTGTGTAATTAGCTACATTGAATTCATCTTGAATTTTCTATATTGTCCATCTTGTAGGTAATGTAGTTAGGATTTGCATTCTCACACTTTTATGTGTAGTTGAAAGAAACTTTTCTTTCAATTGGTTGAGTATTTCATCACCAGGGGAAGGTGTTTCAAAAGTTGCACCGCTTTCTAGCAGTTTGGACCTAAAAAGCTTCACTTGCTCTTTTGATCTTTTCCATAATAATTAGGCTACAGTTAAAACAAGTGAGAGCTCCATCTTTTTTCTAGAGTAGATAAATTCGCTTCCTGGGGTAAGTCATTATCTGTATCATCGGAGGGAGGCTCCACAGATTGATTTTTATTCACAGAATTGTTGCAATAATTTACGACAACTGTCGCAAATCTTATTACCAGACTTGACCTTTGAACTGAACTTTTCAAGCAGATTATTACTCACCAGTCTCAAACTCTTCTTGTGATGATTATGTTCTGGTTTATTAAGTGGATTACAACAAAACAAATTCACTTTTGATGTAGATCCATCCATTTTTCTTACTTCATAACTTTCACAATGCAATCAAAAGTTTAAGATGTAGCCCTAAAAGAATAAAGAGAAAGTTCACAATTTTTTTTTTACCATTAAGACACAAACAAATGCACCTTTCCAGGAAGAAACTCCAAGAGAATCGGGAGAGTGGCATGGCTACACCCTCTCATCACAGCTGAACACTGAACGAGTAGTTCCCGGTGAGACTTTCTGTGCATGTTGAGATGTGAAATGAGCCTCAGACCTGGATTTTGCTATGTCATGGCATGACTAGTGTCTGAAAGTTCAAATACTCTCTGTTTGTTGGAACATTATTGTGTGAACTAGAAAAATATCACTTCACATGTGAAATCAAGTAGAACTACACTACACTTTATTCATTATAATTTCCATTCATTTAAACAAATTATTTTAATTTTTATTAAACTATTGGGTAGCACATATACACTATCTATCAACAAGTAATTAGACACCCCTGCAATCGACGATATCTGCGGTCCTGATACACGTCACGTCCGCCGCCGTTAAATATCATGTGGGAAACAACAACGCAACCTGTCGCATGCAAGATGCCACGCAGTTCTGAGCTCTCCGATTTCGAGAAAGGTGTAATCGTCGGGTATCACAGAAATGGCCAATCCATACGTGACATATCCAGCGAGTTGAAGTACCCAAAATCGACAGTGGCCTACGTGATTGGCAAGTGGAAGCTGAGAGGTGACTGTCGGAATGTGCCCCGACCCGGCAGACCCACAAAACTGGGAGTTAAAAGACCGACGGGTGCTGGCCAGAGAAATTCGGAAGAACCACACCAAATCAATGGGCCACATCCGCGAGGAGTTTCATCAGGCATCCGGGAGTGTTCTTTCAATAAATACCATCTGTAAGGAAGCCCATCTGCTCAGTTATCATGGACGTGCTGCCACCCACAAGCCTTTGATCACCAAGTTCAATAGTGCTGCTCGGCTAACGTGGTGCAAAGAACGTCGACAGTGGACCGTTGAACAGTGCAAACAGGTTCTCTGGAGCGACGAATCAAGGTTCACCTTCTACTGTTCGGATGGCAGGGTCTAGGTTTGGTGTCTGCCTGGAGAACGCCTCCTGCCAGAATGTATTGTGCCAAGTGTGAAGTTCGGCGGCGGTGGAATTATACTATGGGGGTGTTTCTCCTGGTATGGCATGGGACCCTTGGTCGCAATTCCTGGTAAACTCAACGCCGAGCCCTACTGCACCATTTTGGATGACCATGTGCTTCCTACATTGTGGCAGTTTTACAGGGTGGACCCATGTTACTTTCAGAATGACAATGCCACCTGTCGTTAGCGAGGTCCACACATGGCTTGGTATGGTGACAATGGGGTTAATCAAATAGACTGGCCTGCGCAGGGCCCGGACCTTAACCCCATCGAGCACCTCTGGGACGAGTTGGTGCGTCGTCCGAAATCGGTGAAGGAACTGACCTGTCTTCTCCGAGCCGAGTGGAAGAAAATACCGCTAGCCGTCGTACAACGCCTGTTTGATAGTATGCCAAGGAGGGTCGTAGCTGTAATCGCCACTCGTGGAGGCTCCACCAACTATTGAAGGTGAATAAACTTCGTTTTTTGAAATAAAAAAAAAAAAAAAAAAACTTTTATGACCTTGAAATTTTAATTGCTTGTAACCATATCGTGTTATATATCATATTAAAACCCATTTAAAGAGCTTTAAAATGAGACCTTTTCCAGCACCCTGTCATAATTAGGGTTGAAGTAATAAGCAATGCAAAATTATTCCGTTCACCGTTTTTCGACATCTTTTGACAGCTGTATTTCAAAAACGACATGTGAAAAAAATTAGGAATAACTTTTTTAACTGATGCTATCAGAATTCTGAGTTTTGTCAAGACTGGCGATGGTGAAGTTGTGAACTTGGTTGATTTGGCACGGAACGACCCAGCACTCTCATGCCTAAAGATTACAGCTAAAAATCCCCCCTCCCCCGTCGAATTTCCGTTTTCGGAATTTTTTCTTCATTTTCAAACTGAAATACAAATATTTATGGAATAAAATGATATATAACAACAATATTGGACACAGGCAACATCACAGGAAAAAGAAATTACGATTACAGAAAAAAATCTTTATTTCGTTTACTTCAGTTTCTGAAAGACAAAATACCGTCCTGATGCGTATTTTTACGAATTGGTAAAATTCTTTGATGCGTAGTTTCACACGCAGAGGACGCATATTCTTACGCATTGGTAAAATTTCGATGCATACTAGATGCACAATTACGCATTTTGGCGAACTCTGGTCGGCACGTCACTTGAGCACTCCCGTGAAGAAAGAGCTACCGCATGAAGTCTGCGAGTCAAAGATGACATTATCGTGTGACACAGTGCTCGTAAGGCCTGGTAGAAAATCTAAGTGGATGGTTGCAGGGATTGAAGTATTTCGATTGAGCAATCGAAATATTAAAAAATCGGTAAAAAAAAAAGACCTCTATCCGTAAAATTAAGCAGAAATCCGTACAAGTTGGCAAGTATGGGGTAGTAATATGAAACAGCAAAAAATCTAGTTTAACATACAGCAATGGATGATGGTCACCGAGTGGTTTTGCTTTAAAAAAGCAGTAGATGAAGCTTTCTTTCTTCTGGCTTCAAATTCAAAGCTCAAGTGACATCACCAACCAGCACAAAAAGCTACCATTGAACTACTATAATTCCTAACCTTTCCACCTTTTTTCTTGTCTCCCAGCACTTGCTTCCAACAAAACAATTTATTCAACTAGAGGTGAAAATTTTTACATTCTTCACTTTCCTCTTCAGTCAGTTTCTTACAATCAATTTCTCTTCAGTTGAGATTTCACAGCTTTTTGTCTTGCACGTTTAATTTTTGCTTTGAGTGAAATATGCTAAACACAGTGGTGGCAAAAATTGTGGACACTTTTTGAAGTTTTCATGTTTTGCAACTTTGCAGGCTTATAGGCAATGTTATTTTGCACCAAATGCAAATGTTTATATGTCAATTTAAATAAAATTTAATGCTGAATTCAATACAAAAAACAGAATGCAAATATATGCAGTACAAAAAATGTTATGCTTACTTTAGTCTAAAAAAGAAACAAGTGTGATTCAGTTAAGAAGCAGATTGTAAGTGCAAACCCTATTGGCCAATCAGTCCTTGTTCTGGGGAACAATCAAATGGCAGTAGCTGCAATACATCTTGTGAGAAGTTGAGGAAAGTCAGTTTTGCTGTTTGTTCTGCAGAAGACATACTGCTACCAGTGTAAGTGAAGCATAATTGTAGATTGTGAATATTTTTAGTATTTCTTTATTTAACATGTAGATAATAAGTACAGTAATGGCACCAAAGAAAAGAGTTGATTGGTCACCTACGTAAAGGACCAGGATTGTTTTATTACACGAATCTGGTCTTTCTTAAGCTGAAATTGCACGGCAAGTAGGTGGGTCAGTGACAACATCTGGTCTACGGAAGTGCTGTTTATGTTATCAGGAAACAAAGTCACTGAAAAACAAACTAGGAAAAGGCCGAAAAAAGTGCACAAAGGCTGTTGATGACAGAAGTATAAAAAGACTGAAGGACAGAAAAATTTCATCTGAGACTATCAGAGCTGAAAATGTGTTCCAACTGGTGTTTCTCTCAATTCAAGAATGATACAGAGCAGATTATCAAAATCTAAAAATCAGGAGATTTTTTTACAGCTCGTAAAATCACACGAGTTCTATTTTTTTTTTTTTATCAACATTTTCCAGATGTAGGAACAATTTTTTAAAAGTAGTATTATTGGTACATAGCATTTTTAATGTTTAAAAAGTTATTCTAAATGCAGACTGTATGTTTATATGCAAAATAAAAACCATAGTGAAAATAGTTGTCAAGCAGATAAAATTAATAACACATTAATAATTAATACAAGATATGCACTTACTTTTTGATACATTATTTAAGCACAATTAATCTTTTTCCTTATTTAGTGAATGTACAGCAGCCAATTTAGCACTCTTTAAGAAAGATTTACAAAAGTTTTGTTCAAAGCATTTTTCTTTCATTCTGGACTTAACTGTCAGCAGTTTTTCCAGTGTTGGAATAGAGTGTTGATCTGTTGACGTTTTTCCGATCTCTAAATTAATGGGCCAATATTTTTGGATCAGAAAACACGTCACCAGATCCACGCACTCTCAATGAGAGTGATATTTTTTGTCATGAGATGATCTCAAATCCCTTTGGCAAGGAGGGAGTTAGAAAAAATAAATAGATTTAAGAGTCAAGAAAAATCAAGTAAATTATTTTCATTTATTTTCTTTTCTTTCTGATTTCTCTGTGAAGTGTTGATCTCTGTGTATGTAGTTAAATTTATGTGAATAGGTCTAAGTAAGTTAGCTTTGTGATGTCTGTTTCTAGTTAAGGGATGTGTAACTAGCTGGGAAGTAGATTTAAGGAAGTTTGACATCATGCTATATTGCTGGTTTTTTTGTTGTTCTTTCATGCAATGTTTTTTTCTTCTTTCCATTGCATTTTTTTAGTGCACTGTTTACTTTCAGGGAAGAGATATTAGTGAAGTTTATTTTAGTGCAGTATATGATGTAGTGTATATGAATTGATTTGCCTTAGTTTCTTAAGTGTGTAGTGCAGTTTATATATGTATAGTGTTAGATGTATCAGTTTAAAATTATCGGCGACGGCGCGGCGTTCGGCGTTATTGATTGTCGGGATAATGTAGCGATAAAAAGAAAAATTGTAAGGTTGTAGTTCCGTATTTACCGTCGTTATCGCGATTTCTTTTACTGTATTATTCTGTAAGCTTTAATAATTGAAAAGTAATTTGTAAACATATAGTGTACGAGGTATTTTATCGTATTGTAGTTGTATCTAATGAGAAAAAACGCATGTTTATGCCATGTCAGTAGCGTGTAATTAAAATCATTGTTGGGTGTATCGGGCTTAATTTAGTAACCTTTCGTAATTAAAATCTTGCTTAGTATTAATATTTAGTTGGTTTTAGTATGAATCTTACTTGGTATTAACTAGTGATAGTATAATTCAGCGACTGATGGAAAAAGCGGGTCGGCGATCGCTCCGTAACGAAGCGACTTTCGTAAATTAATTGCGCGTGCGCTATCGTCAAGGATATTTAATAGTCATTTAGTAAAAGAATAAAATTGTGGCTTAATGCATCAGGGCAAAATAACACATCGTTGCGTTACGCTATTTTTTCGTAATTCCGATCGTCGTACCTGTAGCTAGAGAGAATTCAATTTTTATGCGTTACGAAGTTAATTGTAACGATGTTCGTTAATGTTAGTTAATTTGTTTAATGAATTTTTGTAAAGGTGGTCTCTAAAAGTCTTTGTTCAGAAAGAAAGAACGAAAATGGCTACAGTTTCTGGTGTCGCTTTTCTAAAAGCGATAAATTCGTAGAATGGCATCTGTGAGGACGTTTTCCCAGCTTTACCAGTGCAGAAAGTCCGATTTATTTATGCTCTTGTTTACTTCGAAAAGGCATTTTTCGCTTGGCACAGGAACACGTCGGGATTTGGGCGGAATTCTGCGAGGTTCACCGCAGCGCCCGTTTTCGTGGGTCAAAGTTCAAGCCTGACTCCGAGAAGATGCGAGCGAGCGATTTCTGGGAATTGCGTCTTTCTCTCCGCCTTCTGACTTAACTTCGGGCCAATTGCCTTCCGACGTTTCGGGCGCGTGCGCAAGGGATTCGGCGAGGAGCGGAGAATTTTTGCGTGCTGCTCGACACTTCGATACCAGACTTCGTAAGGGAGAGTCCCACAATAAAAAAAATAAAAAAAAATCAAGTAAAGGAGGGAGTCCGCACGACGGACGTCCAGATGCCGAACCTGCCGTAACCTTCCACCACCGGGAACGTGCGGCCGCGATGGCCCAAGAACGGTAGGAACGATCCTTTTCTTTTCAAATGTTTCCATGGCTCAAAATTTACTCTGCTGCAGAGATGGCGCGAAAAGTGCTTGACATCGTCCCGAGGCACTAGCGGGCATTACGCCTCGTAACTCGCTCGGTAACATCGCTGCCGCCTGTCGCCATGTGAGAGAGAGAGAGTCTCCTCAATGGCCGGCATCGGGAGTAAGTAAGAAAAAAGAATAAAAGAAAGGAAGGAGAAGAGGGAAAATCCTACCATGTCATCATAAGTGCATCAGGCCCAGTTTCCACGGCGTGCCGGCTCTCGTAGCGACAGCACAAACACCAATTCCAATTCGGCATCAAAAGGAAAATTTAAGGAGGAGGAGAAACAAAGAGAAAAAAAAATGAGTACCACCTAAATTTGAAAAAAAAAAAAAAAAAAAGTGTCTTGATCAGAAATGGAATGATGTAAAAGGTTAAAATTCAGGGGTGAGAAAAAAAATGGGGGGAAGGTGAAATTAAAATGGGAGGAAAATAGAGAAATGCAAATGTATGTTTGGAATTAATGGTCTGGCCAGAACCAACAAATGTAATATGTCATTGTGTATTTTTTTTTTTTTTTTGTAAAAATGTCTACTTAATGCCAGTGACCAAAGAAATGGATTGAAGTATATTAATTTTGGTTTTCTGTTAGAACAGGGTTTTTCGTTAGCTCAAATGAGAGGAAAGTGACTTGACATTTTTGTTTGTTTGGTTTTCTGTACTGTAAAGTAAGAAAAAGATTTTTCCAGGTAACTGATCAAAATCAGTGTGTTGTGAAAAAAAAAAGAATAAAATGTCACTCTTAACCATCTAAATCTAAATTGTAAAGAGCATTTAGCTCAAGGTTCAACAGGTATCAGATATGCACATCAAGCATTAAGCTCTTAACACTCTTTGAGTGAATGATCACATTCTTTGATGATTTTTGTAAGGCAGGCTGGTAACCAAATTGTGCCACTTACCTCCTTCATCCTCTAAACCACACAGGTGAAAACTACTTGGTTTGCAGACCAGGGTTTCTGAGAGGATTATTTAGGACTGTTAACATACTCTGGACTCTAAAATTCATAGCTAAATTCTTTTTTTTTTATTCGGCCTAGCCACCTAAAATTTCCTTGTATTGAGTTGTTTGCCAACATGTGCCTGGGGGCACAAAATAAATTTTTAGTTAACCTGGAACATATGTTTAATCAAATTATTTTGTGTCGTATGTGAATTTCTCTTGTCGGTGGTGGTGGAATCACCTTCCATTTACTGGGAGTTTTTAAGGATCGTACCTGGGGTGTTAGTCGTTAATGAAAAAAATTCTTAATTGGGGTCCCTAGATTGATCACCGGCCATTTTCTTCTTTTTAAAAATAAAATTGTGTAATATTTGCATTTTTTCAGAAGTAAGTTCATCATCATAATAAAATAATATCTTAACAACCAAACCACGTCGTATCAAACTGGTTCCCGTGACCAGGATTCCACCCACTGTACCAGAGAGATTCACATTTATGATTTGCTATTTCTGATATTAGGTAATGCTGTGTGAAAATTGTAAAAAGATCAAATTCCTCTAGCAACAGTTAAAGGATAAGGTTTTGACATAGAACATAGTTAATTGGGAGAATTTTCTTCATGTTAGGCATTCATTTTCGAAATTTTAGTCAGTATCAAGTGCTTGCAATCATAATTTTTTTTTGAAGTGTGAATTGGCATTTGAATTCTATTGTATTGCATTTATGTATTGTGCTTTTGTTTACATTGGTGAGAAATTATGAGGTAATTATTTTCAATTAAGAAAAAGAGTAAGATATAACTTTAGGCTCAGGTAGAAAATAATTATAGCTCACTAATCTTGGGTAAAAGTAATCATTGATAGTAAATCATTACAGTAACAGCAAGCATAGTATAATAACCTTATTTAAATTGTGTAGTGTACTGCATAGTTTAGTTGGGTCTGTAATGGCTATTTTAAGCAAATGGGTATGTAACTTTCAGTCAGTGAAGATAGTCTTTGAAATTAGTGCTAGATTTTTTGTTTGGTTATTTGCTGATTTCTTTAAGTGGAATAATTTAAAATGGGTCATAGTGAGAATGTGTTGATGAGACAAAATTATGCAAGGAATTAGGTAGGATTAGTGAAGTGTTTTCTTTTCTCGTAATTTGAATTTTGGAATTTATGGTGGATTCTAAAGAGTTACTTCTCTTGGTTTCAAGATGCCTTCAAGGGAATTTATTGCTGCGTGCTGGGAAGCACAGAGGTTGTTAAGTGAAGTTAACGAGTGTATAGATGAGATACTGCAACGTAGAAAGCAGCAGGATTATCATACGCATAATTCCTTGTCTCCCAGGTATCAGAGTAGAGAAAATGATCAGGCATTATGTTATCAGAGTTCTAGAACAGAACATTCTTCTTGCGATTCTTTTGGGAATTTCTCGAGTAGGAAGAGTTCACAGGGACAAGTGAGAAATTCTAGGTTTTATGGAACCAGAACTAATTCTTACGGGAAAGATGCTGAAAGTATCTTAACTGAGCAGCCGAGAACAAAACAGAACATGCAAAGAGGCAAGAAACGAGAGGAGCAGGGAAGGAGTTGGTTCGAGGAAATCCTGCATAAAATGGAAGAGGAGAGATTGATGAAAGAAAAAGAAGAGAAACTCGAGAGGGACAGAATTGAAGCACACAAAGAATTAGAAAGGTCTCTACGAAGAGGCAGGAAACAAAAGGACCAGGAATGGAGTTGGTATGAGGAAAACTTGCGGAAGATGGAAGAGGAGATATTAATGAAAGAAAGAGAAGAGAAACTAGAGAGGGATAGAATTGAAACACTTAAGGAATGGGAAAGGTATGAGTACCAAAAGACATTAAAGAAGCCAGAACTGGCTAGGCAGAAGGAACTAGAGAAGTTCGAAAAGGAAAGGCTGAAAGTTCTCAAAGAGTGGGAGCAGCAGGAAAATGAAAAAAGATTAAGAAGGAAAGAAAAACTGGAAAGGGGAATGATGATGAAAAAGTTAGAAAAAGAAAGGCTAGAACAGGAACAACTTCAGAAGTTAGAAAGAGAAAGACTTCAGCGGTTAGAAAGAGAAAGACTTCAGAGGTTAGAAAAACAAAGGCTTCAGAAGTTAGAAAGAGAAAGACTTCAGAGGTTAGAAAAACAAAGACTTCAGCAGTTAGAAAGAGAAAGGCTTCAGAAGTTAGAAAGAGAAAGACTTCGGAAGTTGGAAAGGGACTGGCTGGATCAGTTAAAAAGGGAAAGGCTTCAGATGAAGGAAAGGGTGAAATTAGAGGAAGAAGTAAACAAAAGAGAAGAGATTAGAATGGAACAGGAAAATGTAGAACAGGAAGTGCTGCAACTCCAAGCTGAAGCAATACAGCAGGTTGAAATAAAAGGAGCTCAGATTGAAATTGGGGTGGATGATGAAATTCCATGTTCTGAAGCACAAGTCAGTAACCAGTTGGTGGAGTGGGGTGTTAGAAATAGAAGATACAGGGTCTGCCATAATTATTGACACAGAGGCTATCACAACAAAGACTTTGGAAGTTATGCAAAGTCAAGTTGAGGAAGATGAGAATGTGCATGCTTTTTCAGGGTGTGTGAGTGTAGAGAAAAATGCAGTAGTTGAGTCACTGGAAGTTGGTGGAAATGTAAAATGTTGTATAAGAAAGGAGGTTCTTGAATTCAGTGAGGAAGAGACGTTAAATGAGCAAAGTGATGGAGGATTAGTATAAGTGGCTGTGATAAAAGATGCACTCAGTGAAGTGGAATCCACATTCCATAAACAAACGGCAGGTATCATAGATTGTTCTGAAGCCCTCACCTCTGAAAATTGCATTCAGACAAATGCTAGTCAGGAAAAAATGGAGCAGAGTAAAAATGTTGAAGTGATGATAAACAGTCTGTTCTTCCTGATTCTCATTCCAGTTGCATTAATACTCGTGACATTGCATAGGAGTTCTTCTCTGCAAAATAAGCATAGGCTTTGTCTGCCAGAGAAATGTAGAGACCATGTGTCAATTTTGAAGTTGAGTATTAAGGCAAATAAGACCACATTTGTCATTTACCTTTATGGGTGGGATATAACCACTCTAACATTCCTACAGTTTCTACTGTGGAACGTAAAAGGGGTGCGTCACAAAAGAATTTTAAGTGTAACATTTGATTGAATGATAAAAATTTCTTTTATCACTCTGAGGTCCCCTTGGTAATGAATGGAACTGGAAACTGATAATGAATTCCGGATGTATAATAACGAGTAGCATTTCATGCTTGGTTGTGTGTAAATAGTGTATTTTTTTTCTAAGGCAATATGCTCTCACGTCGCTTATTTCATTTTGAAAGGGAATTTTATTTTGCATTCGCTGTTTTTCTTTTCATCAGTGTGCAGGCTTCTCATTTCAGCTAGTATGTAAAGATGACTAGTACTAGTAAGAAAATTATGAAAAGGCATAAATTAGTATTTTTAAGATTTTTGTGCATGAGTCAGGACTGAAATGTGAGTATAGCTTTGATTGGACGTGTGTCGTCATTATGAATATACGAAGTGGAGAAAGGAATAATTTTTTTTCATTGTTACTTCCTTTTCGAGAAAACATTTTCATTGCAACGATAGGATTTCTATAAGGATTGTCTGATTTATTTGTCTGGTGTGATCAGGATGGTGAACAAGTGGATAGGATTTTTGTTGACAATTGGTGTGTTTACTATTTGGTGTTTTATGGGAATATCATACAATATCATGCCAGAGTTTTTTGAGTGTCAGACGCAATGGAAGAAATGAGACCTCATTTATCTTCATGTGTTATAGACGTGTCATGGAAACATGATAATTTCAGAGAAAGGACAGGAATATTTTTTTTAAGTAATCACAGAGTTCTTTTTCTGAGTCATGCCTACGAAAAGAAAATTTGATGGTTTGTTTTTCTCTCATGTTGGGCATTCAGGGAGTGGGGTATGAAGGTGCATATTAAGTGTAGGTTAGTTTGTGATATGCCTCGAGATGGTATTGAGGTGAGAGATGTTTCTGGGGAAAGTGAATCCAGGAATAATGTGAGTCAGTGAATCAGATGAGAATTTTGTGAGATTTGTACGTGAAATTATTATGTAACATGAGGATGGTATTTAGGGATAACTAGATGTTTTTTAATTCTCTGTTGTATTTGGTAGCATGTAGTGTTGCACAATGGTGTTCTGGAAGTGACCAGATCAAGGAGAGTCCTGCATAAGTACTCCAAAAGTGAGAATGGTGTGACATTTTACCAGGTATTATGTTGAGTGAGAAATGTTCAGTGCATGGAAAGAGAAAACTGGTGCAGAAGTTTTTCTAAGCCTACAGCCCTTACGGAAAATAGGATTTGCAAATTCTATCCTATGTTGATAGTTTCCTTTTTTTTTTTTTACTGGTCTGTTCTGTGAGATAAGCCTTGCATAGTGTTGAAAAAAAAAACTTGTTCTTGCCTTTGGACTTTTAGTTCTTGGAATGAAAGAAAAAAAAATTGTTTTTTTTTTCTTTTCGCTTCGGAGGAGGATGTGATGATCTGTTGACGTTTTTCCGATCTCTAAATTAATGGGCCAATATTTTTGGATCGGAAAACACGTCACCAGATCCACGCACTCTCAATGAAAGTGATATTTTTTGTCATGAGATGATCTCAAATCCCTTTGGCAAGGAGGGAGTTAGAAAAAATAAATAGATTTAAGAGTCAAGAAAAATCAAGTATTCTTTTCATTTATTTTCTTTTCTTTCTGATTTCTCTGTGAAGTGTTGATCTCTGTGTATGTAGTTAAATTTATGTGAATAGGTCTAAGTAAGTTAGCCTTGTGATGTCTGCTTCTAGTTAAGGGATGTGTAACTAGCTGGGAAGTAGATTTAAGGAAGTTTGACATCATGCTATATTGCTGGTTTTTTTGTTGTTCTTTCATGCAATGTTTTTTTCTTCCTTCCATTGCATTTTTTTTAGTGCACTGTTTACTTTCAGGGAAGAGATATTGGTGAAGTTTATTTTAGTGCAGTATATGATGTAGTGTATATGAATTGATTTGCCTTAGTTTCTTAAGTGTATAGTGCAGTTTATATATGTATAGTGTTAGACGTATCAGTTTAAAATTATCGGCGACGGTGCGGCTTTCGGCGTTATTGATCGTCGGGATAATGTAGCGATAAAAAGAAAAATTGTAAGGTTGTAGTTCCGTATTTATCGTCGTTATCGCGATTTCTTTTATTGTATTATTCTGTAAGCTTTAATAATTGCAGGGATCATAGCATACTTCTGGAAAATTTTAGGTAAGAATTTTAGGAATTTTAGGAATTTTTAGAAAAATTTTAGGAAAATTTTAGGAGTGTATTTCAATAAAAACTAGATGTATATTTGTATACATCTAGTAAAACAACTTTGTATACATTGTAAAGAGTTTGCTTCACACCCTTCAACCATATATACTGATAGACTGCGCATGACATCAAAATTTCTGGCTCCAACATAAAATCACATGACAACAGTCAAAAAGATGGGTTACACCTGCTGTGCTTATGGTTGCTCTGACCGATATAGTAAAGAAAGTTCTATGATTTTTCATGGGTAAGAAACGAATTAAATACCTAAGTCAATAAAGTTCAATTACTTAACCAGAAACTTGCAGCTATTGATATAAAAATATAGTAACTTAAGAAAAAAAAAAAGGGAATGCATGTTCCAAATTCTTCGCAAATGTTCATCACATTATAAATCACAAAATGTAAACAACACGATCATGCATGTATATAGCTCATAAGTAAACTTACCTGAAGAGTTTTCATTATATATGAGGTGCATTCACATAATACACCGAAAACACTGAAGTTCTGCAGCGTAAATTAGTAATCATAACAGCATTTGTACACGAAATTTGGAGTCTGATGATGACGTGCCCAATGTTTGAGCCATGGCGGCTTTGATGCAGCTATTGCCAATGCGCAGTCCATTAGTATATATGGTCGAAGTTCACACCCAAATTTTTTGCATAACGTCTAATGTCTAAAGTTTAAGTATGATTTACTTCTAATGTTCAGTTCTTATCTTTTCACGTGTTATTATCATATTCAAGTATATTTACCACATTCAAGTTTCACTTTGAACATTAATATGCTGTTGAACCAGAAGCAATTCACGATTTTCACAGTAAAGTTTTCAGGTTTCACATTAAACCATAATATCCTAAAAAGGTAATTGAAAACCAAGAACTATGTACAATTGTTCACTGAATTACTTTTTTCATATTATTGTTTTAACCTTTTCCTGATTAGCCTATCTTTTTCTGCTTCCACCACAACTAATTTACTTTCAGTTTTCTTTATTTCAGCTGAACCTTGTATGATCAAGTTAGAGGCAACTGCTATTTCAACAGTATTTTGTTTTTCTACAGCTTTCCTCATTCTTTCAGTTCCCTCTTGAATTACTGCTAGGGAGGCTTCTTTATCTTTTTTAAGCCTATTTATTTCTGCATCATTTTCTTTTATTTTGTCATCAAACTCAGCTTTTCTTTTTTCTCTAGCTGCTTTTCCTTATTTTCCCTCTCTTTCTTCGAAAATAAAAGCATAACAAACAGCGCGAAAACTAGCTCATAAATAGAATATTTGAAACACTCTCAATGTATGCACTCTCAATTATTAGGGATGGTAGAGGGGAAGGGAATAGAACTGTCCAAAATTAGCATGTTTTCGTTGCGCTAGGGCGCTTAAGCACGGCTGAATTCCTTCAGATACCCCCAATGTTCAAATGATTGAAATGTGCTGATGTTCATGGAATGAAATGGTTGATCAGCTATGATGACCGCATAAAAGTTCAGGGTGGGGGGAGGGCTTTATTTTTTTTATTTTTTAGTTTATGCAACATTTTACATCACTCCAGTATTTATCTTGTCATCATCAACAATCGCAATGCAACTACCGCTTACGATCGCGGATATCAGCAACCAAAAATCTGCCATATCTCTAAGTGATATAACACACAGTATCCTGTTACAGTGTATTGTAATTGAAAAAAAAAAAGATGTGGAAAAAAAAAACTTTCAGAAATTAAGATCATCAAGTCATGCGTTTCAAAAATCAGTTTTCCTTTATAACGTTTAAAAACATGTTTTTGCTTTTTTACCTGTAGTGTAAATAAAAAAACTATGTTGATTTTTTTTTATGGAATCAGACGTCCGTATGTCTGATTGTCTTCATCTGAGTTCACACTTTAGCTATTGTGTACAAGTAGACCTATTTTTTCAGCTCAAAAATATGTAGTTTTGTATATATTCACAGTATAAGTCATTCCTTATTCCCACAGAACTGAATTCAGCATATGCAAAATGAAGATCATCAAGACCCACCCAACACTATGTTTTTGATTGTCTGCTGTTTATATTCAAGAAATGCAAACATGGATCAATGGTGAATGCAGCAACTATGATTTTTATTTATTACCAAGAAAAAAAAAAAAAAAAAAAAAAAGAGCCGTGAAAGCTGTAAAGCTGAAACGGATATTTCTCTCGAAACCCCCCCCCCATGCACAAAAACATTCCAATTAAGATCAAACAGCAGGAGGACGCGTCCACACAACACAACCTTTGGAATTACCTGATGGAATGGCTTCTTTTCATTTGGCACATCGCCATAAATCACCACCTGCAGCTCACTGAACTGTCAAGTTGCACCCTTCCTCCTTCACTTTAACTATAATAGAAACTGTAAAAAAAAATGCTCCCCAATTTTCGACAAAATTAAATTACCAAATTTACGTCATGATGTTGCAATTTACTAAAATACGTTTGTTTATCTGCTGAATATTGCTTAAATCCATTGAAAACTTTTTAATTATAGATGATTTTTTTATTAAAACAGTAACTCAGATGTCTGAATAAAAACGTGTTTGTAATTCAAATAGAGTCCATATCATCACAGAAAAAAATTTAAGGATCACTCTGTTTAAATAAACCATGGCATCTAAAAAAAATAATTCACTTGCTTTTCCCGTAATTTATAATTACTGTTTCTTTTTTTTCAATCCGATCATGCAACGTTTTTTTTTTTTTTTTTTTTGCATCTGCTAAAGTTCCTAACGGAATTTGGCGAAATTTGCACTAGAACTTTATTGTGATGTATCTTAACTACTGTAAAAATTTTACTGTGTTATTTTCAAAATTCAGAAAAATGGATTTCTGAAAATATTCTCCTAGTCCTTTTGTGCTGTGGAAGTGATAAACAGGTGTTTGCTTTCTTCCCAACCAAGGGCTTCAGATCAGCGCTCCCAGCTGTCAATCAACCATTGCTATGGTAACACCCTTTCTGCTGGAGGCTCACTCTGTCCAAAGAGGCACACATACTTGTCCATAATAAAAATTACCAATGCTAACTTTTAAAGTTTTAAACCGATTCAACTGGAATTTTGGAAGTGAGCTTCTGTAATCCAATTACAGTGAATGTAAAAATTTCAGCCACTTTCGTGAAAAATTCGCAAAGATAGTTTTCTTATTTTTTATCATAAGTAGTGGAAGTCTCTTGAGGGGAGGGAGGGTGGCATGCACATAAACAAGAAGAAGATGAATGTGTTGTTCAGGCATACTCCTCACTGGTGGATGCCAGCTGACTTGGTACATACGCGACCCCCTGCAAATGCTAAATGCCTCTTCTTTCCCCTTCTGTTCTCAATTGTCGGACGGACATCAAGCTCCCCCTTCGACCTACTAGTAATCATCCAATTTTATTGCACTGGAAGTAGTGCCTTTTTTTTTTCTTTTTTTCCCCCCAGCCAAATTAGGATTTGGTGCACATCGGAAACCGCTGCCGGTGGTTTCTTTGAGAACAGAGAAAAGGAACTTTAAAAAATGAAGGGGTAACAGTAACACGATTTCCTAAAAGGGCATTTTTTAAGCACTAATTTCAAATTTCAAGGCTTTTCAAGACGGCATTAAAAAAACACCGTTTTTCCAGGATATTCAGGCCTTGAAAACGTAATCATGATTTTGCAGGACTTTCCAGGTTTTCAAGCACGCGTGCGCACCCTGCGTAATGGTAAATTTATTGGCGTTAATAACGGTTGTGTTTTTAATAAATAAGCTTACGAAAATTTTAGGATGAATAGCAAATTTTAGGTATAATTTTAGGAATTTAAGGAGGGTCACAAAATATTAGGAATTTTAGGAGGAATGCGATCCCTGTAATTGAAAAGTAATTTGTAAACATATAGTGTACGAGGTATTTTATCGTATTGTAGTTGTATCTAATGAGAAAAAACGCATGTTTATGCCATGTCAGTAGCGTGTAATTAAAATCATTGTTGGGTGTATCGGGCTTAATTTAGTAACCTTTCGTAATTAAAATCTTGCTTAGTATTAATATTTAGTTGGTTTTAGTATGAATCTTACTTGGTATTAACTAGTGATAGTATAATTCAGCGACTGATGGAAAAAGCGGGTCGGCGATCGCTCCGTAACGAAGCGACTTTCGTAAATTAATTGCGCGTGCGCTATCGTCAAGGATATTTAATAGTCATTTAGTAAAAGAATAAAATTGTGGCTTAATGCATCAGGGCAAAATAACACATCGTTGCGTTACGCTATTTTTTCGTAATTCCGATCGTCGTACCTGTAGCTAGAGAGAATTCAATTTTTATGCGTTACGAAGTTAATTGTAACGATGTTCGTTAATGTTAGTTAATTTGTTTAATGAATTTTTGTAAAGGTGGTCTCTAAAAGTCTTTGTTCAGAAAGAAAGAACGAAAATGGCTACAGTTTCTGGTGTCGCTTTTCTAAAAGCGATAAATTCGTAGAATGGCATCTGTGAGGACGTTTTCCCAGCTTTACCAGTGCAGAAAGTCCGATTTATTTATGCTCTTGTTTACTTCGAAAAGGCATTTTTCGCTTGGCACAGGAACACGTCGGGATTTGGGCGGAATTCTGCGAGGTTCACCGCAGCGCCCGTTTTCGTGGGTCAAAGTTCAAGCCTGACTCCGAGAAGATGCGAGCGAGCGATTTCTGGGAATTGCGTCTTTCTCTCCGCCTTCTGACTTAACTTCGGGCCAATTGCCTTCCGACGTTTCGGGCGCGTGCGCAAGGGATTCGGCGAGGAGCGGAGAATTTTTGCGTGCTGCTCGACACTTCGATACCAGACTTCGTAAGGGAGAGTCCCACAATAAAAAAAATAAAAAAAAATCAAGTAAAGGAGGGAGTCCGCACGACGGACGTCCAGATGCCGAACCTGCCGTAACCTTCCACCACCGGGAACGTGCGGCCGCGATGGCCCAAGAACGGTAGGAACGATCCTTTTCTTTTCAAATGTTTCCATGGCTCAAAATTTACTCTGCTGCAGAGATGGCGCGAAAAGTGCTTGACATCGTCCCGAGGCACTAGCGGGCATTACGCCTCGTAACTCGCTCGGTAACATCGCTGCCGCCTGTCGCCATGTGAGAGAGAGAGTCTCCTCAATGGCCAGCATCGGGAGTAAGTAAGAAAAAAGAATAAAAGAAAGGAAGGAGAAGAGGGAAAATCCTACCATGTCATCATAAGTGCATCAGGCCCAGTTTCCACGGCGTGCCGGCTCTCGTAGCGACAGCACAAACACCAATTCCAATTCGGCATCAAAAGGAAAATTTAAGGAGGAGGAGAAACAAAGAGAAAAAAAAATGAGTACCACCTAAATTTGAAAAGAAAAAAAAAAAGTGTCTTGATCAGAAATGGAATGATGTAAAAGGTTAAAATTCAGGGGTGAGAAAAAAAAATGGGGGGGGGAAGGTGAAATTAAAATGGGAGGAAAATAGAGAAATGCAAATGTATGTTTGGAATTAATGGTCTGGCCAGAACCAACAAATGTAATATGTCATTGTGTATTTTTTTTTTTTTGTAAAAATGTCTACTTAATGCCAGTGACCAAAGAAATGGATTGAAGTATATTAATTTTGGTTTTCTGTTAGAACAGGGTTTTTTCGTTAGCTCAAATGAGAGGAAAGTGACTTGACATTTTTGTTTGTTTGGTTTTCTGTACTGTAAAGTAAGAAAAATATTTTTCCAGGTAACTGATCAAAATCAGTGTGTTGTGAAAAAAAAAAGAATAAAATGTCACTCTTAACCATCTAAATCTAAATTGTAAAGAGCATTTAGCTCAAGGTTCAACAGGTATCAGATATGCACATCGAGCATTAAGCTCTTAACACTCTTTGAGTGAATGATCACATTCTTTGATGATTTTTGTAAGGCAGGCTGGTAACCAAATTGTGCCACTTACCTCCTTCATCCTCTAAACCACACAGGTGAAAACTACTTGGTTTGCAGACCAGGGTTTCTGAGAGGATTATTTAGGACTGTTAACATACTCTGGACTCTAAAATTCATAGCTAAATTCTTTTTTTTTTATTCGGCCTAGCCACCTAAAATTTCCTTGTATTGAGTTGTTTGCCAACATGTGCCTGGGGGCACAAAATAAATTTTTAGTTAACCTGGAACATATGTTTAATCAAATTATTTTGTGTCGTATGTGAATTTCTCTTGTCGGTGGTGGTGGAATCACCTTCCATTTACTGGGAGTTTTTAAGGATCGTACCTGGGGTGTTAGTCGTTAATGAAAAAAATTCTTAATTGGGGTCCCTAGATTGATCACCGGCCATTTTCTTCTTTTTAAAAATAAAATTGTGTAATATTTGCATTTTTTCAGAAGCAAGTTCATCATCATAATAGAATAATATCTTAACAACCAAACCACGTCGTATCAGTGTTGATCTAGTCTCTTCAAGTGTTTCACAATATCACTCTTTCCACCATGAAGAATAGAAATGTCAGAGCAGCAATCTATACAAAACGAATATGCACTTCCCTTTCTAGAAGCAATAATAGATGGAAAATCTTGAGTGTACGACTTGTTAAAACTAGTCGCATATTTTCTTTTCGGCATTGCAATCTATTGCAAGAGTACATCAGTAGCAAAATCATGAAACAAAAACAAACCAGCCAGAGTGCTGTTGTTGCCAATCACTAGAAGTTCTGGAGTAAGAAACTAATTGCCAAAGATATGACATAAAATAAAACAAAAACTGCGAAAGTGGCGTAATGCAAAAGGAAAAATCTCTCGCAAAAAGTAAGCGAGAGGAATGAGAGAAAACAAAAATTCACAAACTAAGTGTACACAAAATGCTACAATAGAAGATAAAACAATTAAGGCTGACAATAACAGATTCGCAATTAGAGATGAACAAAGCAGCACATTAATCTTCTACAAAATGAGATGAAGAAGGGAAAAGAGACAAACATGGTGCAAAACAAGAAATAAAAATCTCTACACTTAAGCAAAACTGAAAAGCACTCAGCGAAACTCTGAAGAAAACATAAACAGAGCCTCGCATCTAAGAGCGGGGAGACGTGAAAAGATAAGTAGGTCACAGCTGGCACGCAAGTGCGTTTGTAACCAGCGGAAGGAAGAAACCATAGGGAGCAGGAGCAGGCACAGATGTTCACAAAAGCACTGTTTCGAAGGAACATAAAATAGACCACTGCGCCATCGGGGGCGGCTTTCTTTTTTCAGATATGAGGAGAGGAAAAGTACGATACTGATGACTGTAAATGCTGTTTTGAATCGACGCAGAAAGAAAAAGATTTCACAGGCGGTTCGAAATCTTTTTCTTCTGCATCGATCTAAGGCGGTGGTTGAGGGAATATCTTCAGCGTCGATACAAGGCGGTGGTTAATGGAATTTCTACCATCGTAATGGGTAATTATCGGCAAAAATCGGGAGAATTTGACATTTATCCGGAGGAACGGCTGAAAATCCGGAGTCTCCCCTAAATCCGGAGAGTTGGCACGTCTGCAAGAGGTATGATTCCGAGAAAAAGCTGTATCTGAATCTACAGCAGTGCAAGAAACGACTACACCGAACAAAAGAACACATTGGGTGGATAGACGATCAGTGGAAGCAAGTTATTTGGAGTGACGAAAGTAAGATATCCTTATTTGGTAATGATGGTTGAAAATACATTAGATGTGGAGTAGGAGAAGAGCTTCATCCTGACTGCATGGAGGCCAATGTAAAGCACCTAACAAGTGTTATGATTTGGGCATGTATGGCAGCAAATGGTGTTGGCCGCCTTCATGTAATCACTGGCACGCTGAACGCAAGAAAATACATGGGATCTCTTTCCCAATAATGCACCATTTCTTTTTCATCGGGATTCAGCACCCTGTCACACAGCAAAAATATGCAATCAATGGTTCCCCACAAAGTCCGTTCCACTGTTGACTGGCCAGGAAACAGCACTGACCTGAACCCGATAGAAAATTTGTGGCACTGTTTGAAAAAGCCTCGTACGAATGAAGCTTCCATCAAATAAAAGGCAATTAACTGAGGCTATAATTGCTTTCTGGCACCATGTAATAAAGAAGACAGAGCTTCAACACTTGTTGGATCAATGAATAAGAATAGAGGCTACCCTACTAAATACTTAGTACATTGAAATTGTAAGTGAAATTACAGTATATTCAGCATGATTGCAGTATTCCCTGACTAACTTTTTTTGTACTGCATATATTTGCATTGTTTTTTGTATTGAATTCAGCATTAAATTTTCTTTAAATTGACATTAAACATTTGCATTTAAATGGTGCAAAATAACATTTCCTATAAGCTTGCAAAGTTGCAAAAATGAAAATTACAAATAGTGTCCATAATTTTTGCTACCGCTGTATAACAAGTAACACTCTAAACAAAACTACAATACTACTGCTGATCAAAACATTATTACAATATTGCTGTTATCATAAATATTAAAGTGGCTAGTGAAGCAGGTTTGAAATTGCATTAATATTTTGGCAAAACGATTACTTCAGCAGCTGTGAAATTTGAGAAGTTTCAAATGTTTAGTAGTAGGGAGTCATATCATATTTTACTAAATATTAAAATATTGTATGTTTATATGGTTCAGTTTATGTGTGGTTGCATGTACAACATTCTTACTGCACAAACAATTATTTTTGTTCAACACATTAAATGTCTAATATTAGTACTTTGTGTGAAGTAAAAATGCTGTGTATATGAACTGTACATTCAGTAGAGCTTTTCTCATTATAGAAATACTGCTGTCACTAGTATTTTGATATTTGATGAGTATGTGGAAACCTGCTTTAACAACTGTTACAACACACAGATACATAATACAGAAATGCACTTTAATATGGAACATAGCTTTACAAAAACCAGTGAAAATGACATGAGATATTCAATTTACATATGGAACTGAATTTAGTGGTTATAATAATTGTACATATTCCTCAGATGACTTGGTGATGACTGAGACTGACGAGAGCCCTGCAACAATAAATTTCATGATTTGTACCCACTTAACACATTGAAAACATGAAAAAGAGTTAAGCACACATTGACTTACAACTGAACAATCCAAACTACAGGAAAGGTAAATCTTAACATACTACAGATAATATTTGCAGCTCTTAACTACAAACTACAGCAAGAAATAACAGTTAACACCTGTTTTTCATTTTAGACAATGTATTCATGGCACTGTTTATTTAATGAGAAATATGAAAGTTGAGTTGGGAAATAATAAAGTGTCTTAAATGAGAATAATTGATGACAAATATCTGAGGGGAATACATGAATTCAGTGACACAATAAGATTATAATGCAGACATTAAAACTGAGCTGCATACTTATATGGGAAAAATAAAGTCAATCAGAATTATACACTTATGTCCAAATATTATGGATCACTTATATTTCCATAGAATACTTTTACTCCCATAGAATGTGGATGAAAATATTTTAATAAGGAGTAAACAAAGGTGAAAAAGGACATGTCATCATCATCATCATCATTGTCAATTATTATCAATCCACTGCTGGACGAAGGTCTCCCCAAGTTTCCTCCACAACGGTCTGTCTTGTGCCAGTCTCCTCCATGTCACTCCCGCATATTTACGAATTTCATCCACCCATCTCCCATGTGGTCTTTTTCTGGGTCTTTTCCTGTCCCTTGGAATCCAATCTAAAATTTCGGCTGTCCATCTATGGTCTGTCCTTCTGGCAGTATGTCCAGCCCATTGCCATTTCAGGGATTTAACTCTGATCATGATGTCTTCCACTCTCGTCATTTTTCGGATCCACGAGTTCCTCTTCTTATCTCTCCTGGTTATACCAAGCATGCACCTCTCCATGCTTCTTTGAGTTGTCTGCAGCCTTTGTATGTCTCTTTTAGTTAAGGTCCACGTCTCTGCACCATACGTAAGCACTGGAAGGATGCATTGATCAAACACTTTTCTTTTAAGACATAATGGCATATTGCTCTTGAAAATTATGCTGTTTCTTCCAAAAGCTCTCCAGGCAAGTTTTGTACGCCGATTAATTTCTTACTTTTACTCCCATAGAATGTGGATGAAAATATTTTAATAAGGAGTAAACAAAGGTGAAAAAGGACATGTACACATATAAATAAGCATGAATTTGTGATAATTAATAAAGAAAATCAATAAAAGAACAAAACATACCATTACCTGACAGTGTCTCACAAAAACTAAAATTGACAGAAAAATATAAATTCTTCATAGGGTATATGTCTACCACTGATTGCAACGTATGATTGACATCGGTGAGTAAAGTTTTCAGCATCAGCTTGGAGGAACGGGAAAATTTGTAGCCTCCCGTAGTTGGATTATGCACTTCATGAAGTGGAAAGGATTCTCTCTTCAATGACACACATCCATGTGCCAAAAACTGCTGCCTGATTTTGAAGAGAAATTGGGTGCTTTTCAGAAATACGTAATTTCTGTGAGAAAGCAAGGACAACACATTTTGGGGCAGATCAGATGCCAGTCTACTTTGATATGCTATCAAATTACATGACGGACAGTGTCAGAGCAAAGCAAGTTACGTTGCTGACAACAAATGGGGATGAAGTGAGCATGACAGTCATCCTGTGTGCTATAGCAGATGGCCATAAACTTCTACCATACGTGATTTTTCAGAGGAAAACTTTTCCCAAGAAAGAGACTTTTCCAAGGAGAATCCGTGTCGCTGTGCAGGAAAATGGGCCGGATGCCAGAAAACTTGGGTTATAGACAGACTGCCTAGAAAAAATTTGGTTGCGCCAACCTGAAGCTCTTCTGAAGTTATGATCCATGCTACTGTTAGACACATTTAGGGGACATCCAGTCAATATGGTCAAAAAGTAGTTGAAAGAAAACCGGTGTGATCTTGTGATTATTCCCGGAAACATGACGTCACAGATACAGCCCCCTGATGTCTGCGTTAACGAGCCATTTAAGGCTGTCACCTTTACAATGAATGGCTCTCATCAAGGGAAACCGAACTCACGAAAACTGGATGTGTGAAAAGAGTACTGTTATCGACTGTTTTGGAATGGATCATCACAACTTAGGCATTTCAATTCCTAACAAACTTGAGAAAATTCATTCTGAAGTGTGGAATTTCAAATTCTTTGGACAGAATGGAGGATAATGCGTTGTATGAAGTCAACCCGGACAATGAACTATTAGAAGTGGGGAGTGCTGTTAGTGACAGTGACTGATAATACATTTTTGCAATCATGTATTTATCTGTATGTGGTGAAATTGGGTAAAAAAAAAAAAAAAAATTAGACTACCATTTTCTTTGCTTTTTATTTCAGTATGTACATATTATACAGTTTTACTGATACAGGATCTGGGAGTGGGGGTGTACGTTAGATTTGAGTACATACGGTAAATGTTATTTTTAGTATTTAATTCAGTGATACTATTTAATCATAAATGAGACTGATTAAGAAAAGAAAAAAAGCTGAACTTTTTTAATTGGGTGAAAAATCTGAACATGAAATGAAAAAGTGGGAATGTAACACATACAATATTTACAGTGGGGTGCAAAAGTATTGCATCACCTGCGGAAACCTTGAATTTTTAAATTAAACTTTTTGTAACTAATTTTCATAGTTATTTCATTGTTTATATCTCATTACATGAAAAATTTAGTGAGATTTCAAAAATGTACTAATTTTTCCTGTAGCTACTTCTGTTCTTAAGATATGATGCAAAATATGGAGTTTGACAAACACTGAAATTTATGTTGCTGCATATTAGTTGTTACAGCCAATCACAGACATTATTTTACCTGATTGGCTGCTTCCTAATGCTATCCTAATCCTACTCCAGCTGTTATAAGGGTTGATGCAGAGCTACTAGGGCATTGTAGTGGTCGCTTCTTCTTGTTATTAGGGTATAATTTATGTACATATTCTCAATATTGGTTAAAATTGTGGAATTGTCCAGTATAAAAATAGTTGTTCTTCATGAAGAGGAATATTCTTCAAGGCAAATCGTTGAAAGAGTGGGATGTAATCAATCTACAGTTATTAGGCTACTGAAGAAAGTATAAGACACTGCTGATATTAAAAATATGTGTCACAGTGGAAGGCCTAGATCCACTACAACCAGGCAGGACAGAGTGCTCAGAAAGCTAAGCCTGGCAGACAGCAGGCTCAATTCACCTGAATTGCTTCAAAGATGGTCTGAAGTGACTGACGTTGCTGTTAGTACATCTGCTGTTAGGAGGCTGCTGCTTCTCAATTGACTTACGTGGCTGCAAAGGCAGGCATAAACCACTATTAACTGCAAATCAAAGACAGCATAGACTTTAGTAGGAAAACAGCATGTCTCATGGACAACCAAGCAATGGGGAAATGTTCTTTTCAGTGATGAATGAGAATTTTGCCTTAATGGAAATCATAGTAGTTCCTATGTAAGGAGATTCAAGCATGAAGAATGTCATCCAAGTTGCTTAGTGACTACTGCTAAGCATCCGGTGAAGGTCATGGTTCGGAGCTGCATGTGTGTACGTGGTGTTGAGAACCTCCATACTGTCGATGGCACAGTAATTGGATATTAGAAAACAAGATGCTACCATCATCTAGAAGACTTTATGATAGCAATTTAAATTTTCAAGATGACAATGCTCCCACCCATCGTGATAAGTGACAAAGTGGTTTCACAAAAAAAAAAAAAAAAAATTCGCATCTTGATTGGCCACCACAGTCACCAAACTTAAACCGACCAAACATTTGTGGTTCAAACTGTCGCGTGAACTATCAACAAAGAAGCCAACAAACAAAATTCAACTCATTGAAGATGTAGTTCAATTTGGAATCTTATTGTTCAACATAATCTTTTACAAAAACCTTGTTCACAGTTAATATATATCAAATACGTGGAGATAATGTAAATGGACGATGTCATCACTCTTTCCACGTTATTTTTTAAACAACAAAAATTGTATTCCGGCACTGCTGGGGTTCGATCCCAGCAGTGCCGGAATACAATTTTTCAGTCGCTATGCGTTGTTTAAAAAATAACGTGGAAAGAGTGATGATATCGTCCATTTACATTATCTCCACGTATTTGATATATATTAACCATTTCTATCGCCCTTTGAATTTATCAGCTACAATTAAAATTAAAATAGCTGTTGCGTTAAATGCCACCAGATGAAGACATCTCAGTTGCTGACTGATAAACCACGCATTGCGCTGAGAATTGTTGGCGCTGTAGCGTAAATTCGAACGCACTCGACTAGTTATCGAGAGTTCTGGGGTTCGATCCCAGCAGTGCCGGAATACAATTTTTCAGTCGCTATGCGTTGTTTAAAAAATAATGTGGAAAGAGTGATGACATCGTCCATTTACATTATCTCCACGTATTTGATATATATTAACCATTTCTATCGCCCTTTGAATTTATCAGCTACAATTAAAATTAAAATAGCTGTTGCGTTAAATGCCACCAGATGACGACATCTCAGTTGCTGAGACCATCAATACGCATTCGTGTAGTCAGATGCTGACTGATAAACCACGCATTGCGCTGAGAATTGTTGGCGCTGTAGCGTAAATTCGAACGCACTCGACTAGTTATCGAGAGTTCTGGGGTTCGATCCCAGCAGTGCCGGAATACAATTTTTCAGTTCCTATGCGTTGTTTAAAAAAAAAAAAAATAATAACGTGGAAAGAGTGATGACATCGTCCATTTACATTATCTCCACGTATTTGATATATATTAACCATTTCTATCGCCCTTTGAATTTATCAGCTACAATTAAAATTAAAATAGCTGTTGCGTTAAATGCCACAGATGACGACATCTCAGTTGCTGAGACCATCAGTACGCATTCGTGTAGTCAGATGCTGACTGATAAACCACGCATTGCGCTGAGAATTGTTGGCGCTGTAGCGTAAATTCTAACGCACTCGACTAGTTATCGAGAGTTCTGGGGTTCGATCCCAGCAGTGCCGGAATACAATTTTTCAGTCGCTATGCGTTGTTTAAAAAATAACGTGGAAAGAGTGATGACATCGTCCATTTACCTTGTTCACAGTATGCCAGCAAGATGCAAAACTGTGATTAAATCTAAAGGCTGGGCAACAAAATTTTACGTACATTCCTTAATTTTGCTTCATTATATTTCTGTATTTAAATGCTATTTCATCCCTTATTATTTACAAAAATGATTTATTGCTGTAAACCTAAGTATTGGGTAAATGATGCTTTTCATAATAATTTTGACTTGGCCATGATTTTTGTAATGTATCTTAAGAACAGAAGTAGCTACAGATTAAGGCATTTTTGAAATCTCCACTACATTTTGCATCTAATGGCATATAAATGATGAAATAACTATGAAAATAAATTAGTTAAAAGAAAGAGTTGAACTTAAAAATTCATAGTTTTTGTAGGTGATGTAATACTTTTGCACACCACTGTAAGCTAGCCTGGAACAAGATGGAATTATTCCATATAATTTATTTACGGAAATATTAAACTAGAGCATAACACTGCATTCACAATAAAAAATTGCCAAATTCAAAACAAAATTAAATTGTGATTTTCAAACAATTTTGTTTTGTTATTGTACTTGCTTGTACATTACATCTAATGCAAAAAAGAAGTCAAGCAAGCTTTACTTTCTCCTCAGCAAATGGCTTGCACAGCATCCATTGCTAAATTTTACTTTCTGCTGAAATCTTTCCCTTTCATCATTGTAGATTCCCCCTCCCCTTCCAATTTTGGAAAAGTTGGCAATGACTTACTACCAAATAACCCATTTTACTAAAGAACTGAATGCAGGCTTACTTACTCTGTGCTTCAATTTTGGACTTCACAGTTCCAATGTTCATTCTTCCTAAATTTATGACTATAATTTCATCCATCATGCTGAAAGAATGTACGATATAAAAAAATCTTTTCAGTTTTATGTCCATCTCAAAAATGCCCCAAATGTTGACTAAAAGTAGAATTCCATGAATTCATGGAATAATCTCATGTCTGTTTATTATGTTATTAATTGTAATCATGAATAGTATGGTCTTTTAAGACACATAAGGGAATGCATCAAACCATTAAAAACAGTGAAACAGGCTTTGCCTGAGGCAAACATGTTTTAACTGCTTTTTTTTCCTAATCTGTGTCACAAAAATCAATACATCCACTAATAATATGGGCCTTATATGGCATTTCATGGATTTTGTATAAAAATAATCAAACAGACCTCTTCAAATATATGTACATGGAAATACAGCAGGTATTAGAATTGATGTGTTGATATTTTTCTATTAGTGGTGTCGATTTTTTTATTAGTGGTGTATTTTTCTATTAGTGATGTCGAAGTTGTAGGGCCCAGTCTTTGGTTCTACTATGCGAAAAAATCGCACATCCACGCATTCTTGTCTCCAAGAATGATTCCTTAAATTTTTCCTCTCATTAATTTTTTCCTGAATTTCATTTTTTGAGGCAAACCGAGCAACAGGGGAAAAAAAAATTCACTTTCTTAAACATTCGTTCAAGGATTTTAGTGGAAATTGTGTATTTATAGTTTTTGTACGTGTACTGTATATGTGTCTTTGGAACAAGAGCTAGAAAGAATTTGAACATATGTAAATGGCTTAAAAATTACTTTTAGTATGTGTGAAACTAGAACATGTGTAAACTAAATTATTCACTTCATTTTCAAAACTAAATTTTATATTTATATATATAGTAGTTATGAACATTGGAATCGTAAAGTGAACTCGTGCATAATTAATTAAATTATGCTTACATTATGACTGAGATTAAATAGTGTGTGGTGAGAAGCATTTATTAGTACAAAAGTTTGTGACATCCAAGTGTGTTAGCAAGACACAACAAAATTTGGTATAGAATCGTGCATTATGTCAGTAGAATGATTTTTTTTTTTTAAGGAAATTAATTCTTTTTTTCTCTCCCGAATTCTGAAATTTCTTATTCAGCAATTTGTAAAGAAAATGATGTGAAAATTTTTGTATTCTTGAGTTTCGAGAAATGTTAATTGTGTACTTGATGTAAATTTTATGTGAATATTAGGATCCCCAGGATTTGCACCATTTCGTTTTTTTTTTTTTTTTGTTTTTTTTCACTAGACAGGGAGTCGCCAAACCCAAGAGATAAGAATCTTGCTCCTTGTTAGCCCAGAAATTACTTAGGAAAGTCGCCTTGGGCAAAACTTTAATACAATAAATCCCCAGGGCATAGCAGGTTGAATTTCAAGAGTTTTTGCAAAGTCATGGTCAAGAGGACGCCATGGATGACCAACAGGTTCTTCATCCCCCACTATACCCCTCGTAAATACCTTCCTTCAAGTTACAGAGAGCAGCCAATAGCATAGCTGAAAACCATAGCGTCCTTTTTGGCGCATGCGCGCTAGTTTTGTAAAAGTTTGAGCTAAGGGGAGATTTTTCTCTCTTCACTCTCTCACTTGCTCATTAGTTTTTCAGAGGGTAACACCTCACTTGTTTCGCGTTGGACTGAGGTCAGCACATGCTGACCTGCAAAAAGAAGTTCATTGGGCGAGCTTATCACTCACTCTTTCACATTGCAGTTGACCGTGATGTGAGGTTTCACCTCCAGCGCAGGCTTGCCTCTTGGGTTTTTTTAGGTTAATTTTTCCCTCCAAGCTCGTATGCTGACAGCAGCTCTACTCTTTGCTACGCTCGGAGTCACCTCTTTTGAAAAATGGAAAAGACTTGATTATCTGTTTCTACAAGCTGAGCCTAACTGAGGGACTTTATGCCTGACACTCCCTGCCAACTCAATCCTGCTCAGAGTTCAGAGTCCAAAAGAAAAATGGAGTTCTGTAAGAACCACGGTGCTAACCTTCTCACCGACAAAAGAGCCATCTTGGATGACACCTTTATCCGCTGCTGAAAAGGAAAGGCTGGATCCAAGAAGCCTCATTAATTAAATTGTGATTTTCAAACAATTTTGTTTGAAAAAAAAATGTTTGAAATTTTTTTTTCAAACAAAAAAAATAAAATTCTTCCTTCACTATCCCCCTCCCCCAACTAAATAAAGACGATAGAGCCAAGACCGCCTAAAAAATATAACCAGAACCTAACCAGGCTCTCTGGAGATCAGATGACGCCCGCCACTCTCCCTTGAGGTAATACTGCCTAGAGAAAAAAAAAAAAAAAAGGTAAACCAACCTTCTAATCCAAATTCACTTTACGGTTTCCTGTTTGAACAGACTTTTCTTTTTCCTCTCCGAAAAAAAAAAATTGGTAGATGATAGCAGGGTTGTCAAAAGGATGTAATTATTGTTGAAGTCTATAATTATTTGAAATTATTATGATGTATGAGAAAATCTTAATGTATCGAGTAATGACGTGGGAGAACATGAGTGACAGTTGTGAAAAATGAAATTTGTCGGGTCTTATAAAATGGGAGGAGTTATATAAATTGATTTTTGAAGTAACACAAATATTATAAAAGAAAAAAAAAACTTAAGAGGCAGTTGTAATGCATTACACGCTGAGAAACCTCAGTGCTCATTTTATTTTGAGTCAAAGTGTATTATTCTTATGTATTGTGCATGATGTTTTGTAAATGTACACTATCTACCAACAAGTAATTGGACACCCCTGCAATCGACGATATCTGCGGTCCTGATACACGTCACAGCCACCGCCGTTAAATATCCGGTGGGAACAACAATGCAACCAGTCGCATGCAAGATGCCACACAGTTCGGAGCTCTCCGATTTCGAGAAAGGTGTAATCGTCGGGTATCACAGAAATGGCCGATCCATACTTGACATATCCAGCAAGTTGAAGTACCCAAAATCGACAGTGGCCTACATGATTGGCAAATGGAAGCTGAGAGGTGACTGTCGGAATGTGCCCCGACCCGGCAGACCCACAAAACTGGGAGTTAGAGACCGACGGGTGCTGGCCAGAGAAATTCGGAAGAACCACACCAAATCGATGGGCCACATCCGCGAGGAGTTTCAACAGGCATCCGGGAGTGTTCTTTCGATGAATACCATCCGTAAGGAAGCCCATCTGCTCGGTTATCATGGACGTGCTGCCGCCCACAAGCCTTTGATTACCAAGTCCAATGGCGCTGCTCGGCTAACGTGGTGCACAGAACGTCAACAATGGACCGTTGAACAGTGGAAACAGGTTCTCTGGAGCGACGAATCAAGGTTCACCCTCTGCCGTTCGGATGGCAGGGTCTGGGTTTGGCATCTGCCTGGAAAACGCCTCCTGCCGGAATGTATTGTGCCAACTGTAAAGTTCGGCGGCGGTGGAATTATACTATGGGGGTGTTTCTCCTGGTATGGCATGGGACTCTTGGTCGCAATTCCTGGTAGACTCAACGCCGAGACCTACTGCACCATTTTGGATGACCATGAGCTTCCTAAGTTGTGGCAGTTTTACGGGGTGGACCCATGTTTCTTTCAGGACGACAATGCCACCTGTCATGTTGCGAGGTCCACCATGGCTTGGTATGGTGACAATGGGGTTAATCGAATGGACTGGCCTGCACAGAGCCTGAACCTTAACCCTATCGAGCACCTCTGGGACGAGTTGGAGCGTCTACTTAAGGGGTGCGTGCCCCCACCGTCCGAAATCGGTGAAGGAACTGACCTGTCTTTTCCAAGCCGAGTGGAAGAAAATACCGCTAGCCGTCGTACAATGCCTGGTTGAGAGTATGCCCCAGAGGGTCGCAGCTGTAATCGCCGCTCGTGGAGGCTCCACCAACTATTGAAGGTGAATAAACTTTGTTTTCCTTTGCTATCACAGGTGTCCAATTACTTGTAGGTAGATAGTGTACCTAAAAGGGAAATATCAAGTGTTGATCACATAATTTTTTTTAAGCAAACGATAACTGAATCACACTGAAATTTGAATAATAAATGAAGAATTACAAATTGAAATGTTAAAAATTTGCAATATTAGACAAAGCTGAAAATTGTATAACTAATTTAGAAATATACACCCAACAAAATTGAAATTGGACTCAAACTCATTTTTGGCATTCGTGGGTGCTTTGTGAATGAAAAACAAAAGATAAAAAAAATGTGTAAAATTCTCAACAAAATTCTGATCAGACGAGAGGCCTGATCAACAATAAATGCAACTGATAATCAGTTTTTACACCTAAAAATTTTGAGTCACCTTTATTACTTGTTTATGTGTGTTCAGTGAATCCGAGGTACTGCTAAAAAATTTGAGTCACCTTTATTACTTGTTTGTGTGTGTTCAGTGAATCCGAGGTACTGCTAAAAAATTTGAGTCACCTTTATTACTTGTTTGTGTGTGTTCAGTGAATCCAAGGTATTGATAGGCAAATTATGTAAATTTTTTTTGTCAAGTTCATAAATCACCTCTGCACTTGGTAGAGTTCAAGGATCTGAGCCTGGTAAGATTTAATTAACCGATACTTTGACAACGTAAATTTTACTGTTTGTGCAGACATTTTTCTTTCGTTCTACCACTATTTATTTTTTTATACATTACGTGCCATATTGTTTCACATTATTTTATACAAGTGTATTTACAGTATAACACATGGTCATAGTGACCGAGATTCAAATTAGAACAAAATTCCTTTATATCAGAATCAAAACATCAATTTAAAATCAATTCAAAACCAAAGATAGATTATAAAACATACCATATAAAATCCTGTGTGGTAGCCAGACATATACCATGAGAGCAACATAGAATACAATTTATCATCTTCTGGGCCAGACCTATCTAGCAGAAATGGTGGAGGTGTAGGCATAGGAGGAGGAGGAGGTGGTGGTGGTGGACAAGCAGTATATGAAGTCATCTGCAAAAATCACATCAAATGAAGTTCTGAATAATTAAATACATTACAAATAAAGATTGTGCAATATAACTAATAAAAATAATAACATTTGCATACTGCCAGTGAAGCATTATTGTTACTACAATGGCAGAAATTTACAGAACGGGTAAATATTGATTTTGAGGGATCTATCTATTCTTTTCCAATTTTTTTTCTCTCAGCTTTTTTAGATTGCTAGATTTTATTTTATTTACTCACTTCTCTCTCTCTCTCTCTCTCTCTCTCTCTCTCTCTCTCTCTCTCTCTCTCTGCCCCTCAATAAAGTGTTTCTACATATCAATGTTACTCAGCTAAACTTAATAGCTCCTAACTTATATTTTAACTGCTCATTCTTTTTAGCTCTTGTTCAACCTTTAATTCCTTTTATTTTTTCTATATATTAATATATTCACCAAACTGTAAAGTGACTTTAAAATAGAATACAGGCAGTCTAGAAATGAACAAAATATTTCTTTTTTTCCAGTAACTTTAATGCGTTCTTTGAATATAATCACATTTTTTTATACGTATCTTCAGGAGTCATAAGGTAGTTAAAATAATTTTACTTTTAACAGAATGTATTATATTAATTTGCATTCATCTCACTTATTCAAGAATCGGGTGCAAATATGTATTACAGTTCTATCTACAATTCCAACAAATCTCTCAGCTTTGGAGTTGATTCTTTACCAACAATAATAGTTCAGTTGGAAAGAATTTTAACAAATTTCTGTTGCATTTTCTTACTATTAATGTTGAAAATAAGTTTATTCTACAACCAATACTTAAACTGCAATCTTTGTATATATATATATATATATATATATATATATATATATATATATATATATATATATATATATATATATTGTTTGAAAATACAACACACAACACACATAAAAATTGGAAAGGGAGTGAGACAAGGTGACACCATATCTCCGAAGCTCTTTAATGCCACATTGGAGGGTGTTTTTCAGTCGCTGAGCTGGGAAAACAAAGGGATAAAGATTAATGGAGATTATCTAACCCACCTTCGTTTTGCTGATGACGTAGTCATTTTTGCAACTACCCCATCAGAGCTGCAGATTATGATCCAGGAACTTGCTGACAAGAGTAAAGAAGTGGGATTAAAAATGAACTTTCAGAAGACAAAAGTGATGTTCAATGCTTTTACAAGAAATGAAGATTTATCGATTGATGGAGAAAAGCTGGAAATAACAGACACATACATTTATCTTGGACAGCAGATATGAAGTGAGGGTCACATTGATGAAGAAATTAATCGGCGTACAAAACTTGCCTGGAGAGCTTTTGGAAGAAACAGCATAATTTTCAAGAGCAATATGCCATTATGTCTTAAAAGAAAAGTGTTTGATCAATGCATCCTTCCAGTGCTTACGTATGGTGCAGAGACGTGGACCTTAACTAAAAGAGACATACAAAGGCTGCAGACAACTCAAAAAAGCATGGAGAGGTGCATACTTGGTGTAACCAGGAGAGATAAGAAGAGGAACTCGTGGATCCGAAAAATGACAAGAGTGGAAGACATCATGATCAGAGTTAAATCCCTGAAATGGCAATGGGCTGGACATACTGCCAGAAGGACAGATCATCGATGGACCGCCGAAATTTTAGATTGGATTCCAAGGGACAGGAAAAGACCCAGAAGAAGACCACATGGAAGATGGGTGGATGAAATTCGAAAGTATGCAGGGGTGACATGGAGGAGACTGGCACAAGACAGACCGTTGTGGAGGAAACTTGGGGAGACCTTCATCCAGCAGTGGATTGATAATGGTTGACAATGATGATGATGATATATATATATATATATATATATATACTTAAGAGCAAAACTGAAGACTAAGGAAAAAATTTTAGAATTTAAAACGAATGTTACTTGCATCTATGGCCTTGCAGAAACCCATTTCCAACTAGGTCTTTGTGGAAGTGAGAAAATGCAGAGTTTTGCTGGTCCTTGATAAAGCCAAGGCTCAGTATTCTCGACACCTTCTACATTCAGTTGTTTTATTTTATTTTTATCTTTTCTCCTTTTACTCACACAGGTAGATACATAACCTTTTCTATGTTGTATTAGGTGTGAGTCAAAATTATATATGTATTTTTTTGCTTAGGTATCTTCTTTATAGAATATATATATATATATATATATATTCTATTAAGAAGATACCTAAGCAAAAAAATACATATATAATTTTGACTCACACCAAGTACAACATAGAAAAGGTAATGTATCTACCTGTGAGAGTAAAAGGAGAAGAGATAAAAAAAATAAAATAAAACGACTGAATGTAGAAGGTGTCGAGAATACTGAGCCTTGGCTTTATCAAGGACCAGCAAAAACTCTGCATTTTCTCACTTCCACAAAGACCTAGTTGGAAATGGGTTTCTGCAAGGCCATAGATGCAAGTAACATTCCCACCTAAAATAGTTTTAAAAAATATATATATGTCATGTCCTCCGCATGCAAAGATTATTAAGTACACTACTCGTGTATTTTATAATATTTCTCATGTATTCTGGAGAGTTAATTCTGCTCTTTCTGATCATACAGATCCACAGTCTTAAGTTTATATATTTTTTTCTCTGGTTAAAATCTCCGCAAGTTGGCTTCTTTCTGTTTGAGGAGGCCATCAGCCCCACCCTCTCTGCCCCCAGCGACTAGGGAGTGGCGGAAGAGGTCAGCCATGTTTTACTCTTGTGAGGAGAAAGCTTTTGTCACACAAGAGGTAAGCTCTCTTCCTTGTTTTTGGGTTCTAGGTTTTATAAGTTCAATGTTTGTACTTCATGTACTTTTTCTCTGTTGATTTTTAGCTTTTCAGCTTTTAGGCACTGGCTTGTCTGTCAACATTTATGCGGGTTTTAACTCTTTCTT
Organism: Macrothele yani; assembly: GCA_039090855.1. Lineage (NCBI taxonomy): Eukaryota > Metazoa > Arthropoda > Arachnida > Araneae > Macrothelidae > Macrothele > Macrothele yani. The sequence continues at coordinate 3,367,111 of CM077024.1, forward strand.
TTCTTTGTAACTTTGCGCGTCTTTTGGGGTACCTAGGAACAGAAGTTGGCTAAGCTTGTTCCTTTTCTATGCGCTGTATTTTCAAAGTAGTTAAGTTCTTAATAACTAATTAATTATGCACTTAAAGCACTGCTGAAATACTTTGTACATATTGCAACTAACTGTTTAAGGCATACAACTTTCACAAAGTTTTCTTTAGTTAATTATTGTCTTTAACTTATTCTCGTTTTCGTGCTGTCATAAGTTGTAGAGTAGGGGGTTTTAGACTCAAGTTTTCTTTCAAAATTCTGTTTGTTAAAAATTAATATTTCCTTTTTTAATTGCAATGTAAAAATTTGGATTTCTTTTGCATTGATTTTCAGGTTTAAATTCTCTCTCAAACGAACTTGGCATTTCGTTATAGCTGAAAATTATTTCTAATTATTATGTCACTCTCACAGCTTGAGTTCTCTTTAATCTTCTTCTCTCTGTTTAATAGTAACAGATGAAGAGCATGGGTCGGGCCAGGAAGGTTAATGGATGCAAGCGAAATTGTTAACTAGTGCTAGGTCATGCAACTCTGCGGAGGACATGACATATATATATTTTTTAAAACTATTTTAGGTGGGAATGTTACTTGCATCTATGGCCTTGCAGAAACCCATTTCCAACTAGGTCTTTGTGGAAGTGAGAAAATGCAGAGTTTTTGCTGGTCCTTGATAAAGCCAAGGCTCAGTATTCTCGACACCTTCTACATTCAGTCGTTTTATTTTATTTTTTTTATCTTTTCTCCTTTTACTCATACAGGTAGATACATAACCTTTTCTATGTTGTACTTGGTGTGAGTCAAAATTATATATGTATTTTTTTGCTTAGGTATCTTCTTAATAGAATGTGAATTCTGAATTTTCAAAACTGCTGCGTTGCACGTTTTGATCTTCAGGTTATTTTGCAACTTTCATTTTAAATTCTAAAGTTTTTCCTTAGTCTTCAGTTTTGCTCTTAAGTATATATATATATATATATATATATATATATATACACACACACATGTATGCCATTTAATCTGCCTTTTCTTTATATAAATGCATGAGCAAGGTTGTAAGAATAGCGTTCTTTTTCATGAGAGAGTAAAAGGTTTTGACTCCATCAGAGAAAGCCGAATTTTGTTTTAATTCCCAGGAACGAACAAAAAAAAAAAAAAAAGAAAAAGAAGAGTGAAGTCAACCAAGATATGGCCTTTCAGTCATATCTTGTTTAAAGTAATGAGTTTTTGTCTGTGTGTGTGCGCGCAGGAACAAAGAAAATGCCCCCCCCCCCCCCGCGCTCAATCCTTGTGCCCATAAAATCAAACCAAAATAATGAACTGCACTTGAAATGATAAAAACTGCCTAGAAATAAATATTTGTGCTATGCTGCCTGGAGGACACTAAAGCACCACCTATGGTCCTCCAAGTCTTCCTGGTTATTATCAACTAACATCATTATCATTAATAATTATCTATTCCCTAGTACCTTTATTTGCATTCAGCAGATCTTTAAAATATTCACCTTGTTTCTCCCTTAACATAAGCTGCTACTCTTTGTCAAACCTTACTTGTATGTTTTAATAAGAATCCAAAATGCTTTGGCAGCAATCTGGAATTTCTCTAATAAAAGAACTTCCCATATGTACTGATAACCCCCCCCTTCCCTTTCCTTTCATTCCTAACACACTGGCCTTTTGAAAAACTCTTTAATAATCCTTCTTGCTAGCCTGTGACAAATAGCTTAAACACTTTCAGAAAACTTTCTTTTTCTTGTCAGTTTTACTCACTTCAGTTGTTCACCAACAGGTCCTTATGTTTCAATCCTTATATACCACTATAACATGTGCTTTCCTTGCAGGCTCAATTATCTATCTTTCTTATCTGTTCCACTTAACCTCAAAATTTTTCAATTAATAGTTTTTTAATCAAAGTCTTCTAGGTTAAACAAAAACACACATATGAACAATAGTATGGGCAAAGAAAACTAATGTGTGTAAAATGCTTAAAAATACCTTTATTTTCAGACATGTTTTGAATATTCATACTAAAATTCCCTAAAGAGAAATCTTTCCAATAGGCAACTGTTGCACCTTCTTTGGAAGCTATTCTAATGTATACCTATAGTTATTATTTGAGAAATCATTACTTCATTCATGAAATCAAGTTTCCAGTATTTAAAAAAAAAAACATTTATTTGTACATCAATTACTCTAGATTTATTTAAGACTGCTTGAATTAAAAATTTTTTTATAATATTACCTTTTTATGGTGGTGAATTTTTGCAAATGTTGCAGTTATATGGTCATTTGTTTAAATGATTCACAAACTTGAAATACCTTGGTAGATAAGAAATAATCATTATACACTCAATAATACAAAATCAAATCCTGGTGTCTTTCCTTCAGACAGTGACTTATTTTGCACTGAAAAGAAACAGATTTCTGATTATGTTTGGTTTTCCACTTAATTACTCAACGTGAAAAGTCTAGCCATTGTCTTTTGTTAGATACAGGGCTGCCATTCTGTTCAAGCAGTAAAAATAAGTTTAAAAAGTAACACAAATTATTTAAAAAGTAACCAAAAGTAGCCTATCTATTGCGCAAACACTAACCAAAGGTAACCTATTCTATTTTGCAAAAAGTACCCAAAAAGTGTGTGTGTAGTGTATATATATATATATATATATATTATTAATGGCCTCCTCATCACCCCTTATAGCCATCCGATCCACCCACTTTATTTCTATTTTATTTTTTAAACTACTTTATATAGTTATACATGAATAAGAAAGTAATTTAATTATAAAAAAATGGAGCAAGCATGTTACTAATGTAGTTTATCAAAAAAATACACTAAAATTATTTATTACTTATGGAAAAGTTGGTAATAATTATGTAAATATTTCGCAGAAGTTGTGCTTTGTTATACTTTAGATTTTCCTTAAAACACATGAATAGAAAAGTAATATAATTGCAAAAAAATAATGGAATGAACAATATTAGTGACAAATGTAGTTTATTTAATTAGTAACAATGTACTAAAAATATTTATTTTTTCTGGAAAAAGTTTGTAATAAGACGTGTCCTCTGCTTATCTAAATTATGCTGCATAAGTTCTGCTTCTTTACAAACAAGATTTTCCTGCTAATGAACTTGAATTCCTGCTAATGAACTTAATATAATCTGCCACGTAATAACGTTCATTAGATAACGTGAATTTAACATTTTTTGAACTGATATTAATAAGATTTTCCTGTTCTTTTACAACTATCGTCAAGCATTGCTTGGGCAATCTTTGCTTCCCCAAGATCATTTCTGTCCAAAGCTTTCTTTAACTTCAAATGCACTTCTTCAAAAAGCTTGTCACTGCTTGTTTTTTTCTCATTACGATCTTTTTTAATTCTCTTCAGATTTCCTTGTAGTTTTTCAATACATTGTTTTCTCTTTTTAATTTCTAATTCACTTTCTTCTATGATCTTGGCAGACTTCTCTTCTTCTTCCTTCTTTAAGTTCAACTGCTGCTCCATTTTTTTATTCTCTAGATGTGTCATGTAGGAAGAGTGGGCAGATCTTGCAAAAGCCAGTAGTTCCCTGGTGATTGGGATTAATGCTGGTTTGTTTCCGTAGTTTTTAAAGCACATTGAATATTAATTCGTGCAAGACATGGATGCTTTGTCATCAGTCAAAATTCTACCAGAGAGAAAGCTCTCTCAACATCTCCACTCCCATGAGACAGAGTCAAACATACCATTATAACTTCTGCAACATTTGGATACTTCAGCATGCCACTAGGGAGTTTGAGATTAATGTATGCTTTCCAGTACTCATCAATTGGAGACTTTTTATTTGCTTCAACTTTTTCTAACTGTAGCATTTTCCACTCATCTTCAAGGATGTCGGAAGGAATATCTATGGGAAGAGCCTTAGCAACTTTTACAATATCTGTAACGCTGCGATTTGAATTTTTCTTCTTAGGCTGCAGAAAACGCATGTGTTTAAGAAAAGATGCAGACGTAGATACAGATAGTGATGTTTTCTGTAGAAGATGTTTACAACTGGCAATATAATGTTGCTGTGCACCCCTTAGAAACAGAATGACTTCTTTTTCTGGCAAGTCTTTCATGTAAGCTTCAACTATGCGGTTAACTACAACAGATTTTAATGGAAGAAGGTTGCCTGACTGAAAGATTTGTTCCTGATCCCATGAACATGATGTATTCAATTTCTTTAATATGTCAGTCTTGAAAACCTGACCAATAAGAGAGCAGCAGAGTATTTTCAGTTCATCATACAAAATATGGATGAGTGGTTCTTGCTTTTGAAACCTCTTAGTGAATCCTGTAAACAAATCAGCACTTGACATGACAAGTCAGTTTTTAGCTGTGTATGTTGGCTTTTTCAGGAATGAGCTGATAACTTTGAATTTTCTAGTTCACATTAAGGCTGCAGATTTTTTAGGAATGAAATTCAAGAAATGTTTCTCCAGAGCAGGACTTTGTTCAAGCAGGCATTCACAAGAATCTCTTTAAGGTCAGCCACCTTGATGGCACATGCTTCAATAATTTCTTCCTTGGCACATTCATTTCTTGCTGTACTTTGGTGTAATCTTCCCATCTACTTGGAAAATCATCAAAGAAATGGAAAACTGTAATAGCAATGTCTGAACATTCCTCTCCTAATTCATTAAGACACTTCAGGAAAGCATTATGAACCACATGTATGTTGCATGTGCCAATGTTAATGAGGCAACTACCTATAACATTTAACACTTCATTAACTAGTCTGTGCACTTTTATATAGACGTTGGGTCCATCGCTTCCTAACAACATGTGATTGAAGGACAAATCTGATTTTTCTAAGCCCAGCAATATATGCTTTGATAGTTCTTCTGAAGTTGCATGACCTAAGAAGAAAGATTTAAGGTGCATAACCTGTATATTCCCCCCCCTTTTTTTGACCAACATCTTATTAATATTTGAAGTTATTTTTCATTTTCTGCATTTGCTGTCTTGTCAAACTGAATACTGTAATATGAACCCTGAGCATTTTTGATCATTTGGTTATAAAAATAAGGACCTAATGCTTCCGTAATAAGATAACTCACTTGAGTTTTCGACAAGGAAAACCCATCGGGTACACACTGTGGAAACATGGTCTGAAATATATCACTTATTCCATCGCATGAAGCAGCAGAATAATTGCTAACAACAGTTTTCAGCGCCCAAATTAATTTTCCTCTAATTGCACTGTCTTTTGAACTGTATAAAAGCACTGCACCTGTAGTACTGACTGGCTCTGATACAGATAAGAATGATCCAGATTGATGGTTATCACGTATTGGAGCTGCGAGTGGTCCAATTCTTGCTGAAAAATACAGTTGAAGAGGAGACATCTTTGTTGAAACATTATTTTTGTTTCCACAGACTGTGCATGCTGAGTCACAGACTGCAACCCTTTAGTCACTGTAAAGTTGCACTCACAAATGACACAATAACCTTGATCTTCAGTTTCCCTTTTTTAACCACTCAGATATTTTAACACCGAGGCAATCTGTTTTTGATAGCCATGAAGTCTGAAACTTGCACTTTCTCATGTTATTTTCTGTATTCAGAATCAATCTAAAAAAAAAAGCCTCATTATAGAGTTCTACACAAGAGAAAGAACAGAAAAACACTATAATTGAATTCAGCGTGTAATTAACTTTTACATCTCTTTGTTTAATTGGTAAGTTTAACTCTTCAGATAAAATAAAATGATATAACTCTTCAGATAATATATCCTTAAGGATAAATATATTTGTTTATTCTCATCATCAGAGTTCAATCAGTGAAATTTAAATAAGGCCTATGATTTATTTCAATTAGAATAAAAATGATGATCTTAGGTAAACAAGTGATTGCTCTGGGTGCCTGTACATTTATTACATTATAGTTGGTTTCTTGCTGTTTATTCCTAAAATAGCAACTTTAAACAAAAAAGTAACTTTCAGTTGAAAAAGTAACCAAGTGGCAGCCCTGTAGATATGAGTTAATCAACAATCACTTTTCCTTTAAAACAGTTTTCATAATTAATCATATTTCCTGGCTGAAAACAATTCAGATGCCCAATCACCTATAGCCTCACCAAAATACAACCAGTTATTCCCAGAACTGCTTTAAAAAAAAGTGAAACATTTCCTGAGTTGCGAGCCACAATTATGTTTAAACACATTTTCCCACAATTATTAGCAATCTTTTTCCTATCAAGTTGCTGATTTAGTATGACAAATACTTTGATTTAACAGAAACAAAATATTCTCTTCTCCTATTTTCTTTTCCCCTGAATTCATCTTTTATTTTTCAGTCACTTCAGTTTAATAAACAGCAAACCTGAAGTGTCTATTTTAGTAAAACTTAGTGAGATACTGAGATCAATTCCTTCCTCATTTCATATTTGAAGAAAAAAAAATTTAATGTTATTTTTATTTCACCATTTTTAACAACTATGTTTTCCAAACATGGAATTACTGTGGACACTGTGCATGAAGCCAGTGAATAAGCAGAAACTACACTTAAGTTTTCACTACATGTATAAATGAAGGGAAGATCCCAGCTGACTGAGAAAAGGAGGTGGGGGGAGGGGGTTGTGCTACAGTGATCCTGCAAAATAACAGAGGAAATTTTGTGAATCTAAGGAAGCACAGATGCATCAGCCTCCTATTAGTTGTTTATAAAATCTTCAATAAGGTATTTTCACAGTGCTTGAAGAAAACAACAAACAGGGTCAACCACAAAAACAAGCTGGATTCAAGAGTGGCTGCAGCACTAAATGGCTTTCGTTGATCATGAAAAGACTATTTCATGAAATCATAAGCAGTTATGTCTTTGAAATCCTCTGGTATTACTGTATAAATGCTGTAACATACCACAGAGGTGTGCACATGTCAAGACGGCAAAGTTGCAGTGACAAACTTCGTTGATGTAGTTTAATTGGAAAAGCATTCGGCTCCGGAGCAGAGGATGCAGGTTTGGCACCATCACCAGCAAATTTGTGTGTTTCACTGGCACTCGATTGTGTAAATAGATCTACTGGCCATTGGGCTTTTTGAAAAATGTGCGATATTCTTTCCACACATCATCTGGAATTAATGAAAAACTCCTCCTTCACTTTGAAAACTGAGTGACGATTCTCCCACACATCATCGGGAATTAATCAGAATTCCTTCTTCAACAAGCTATTTCAAGCATGGTATGCAGGCTGACCAGGAAAATAATGATTTCATCCCAGTTCTTTCTGGGGGCGGGAGATGTGATGTACTACACAGGTGACACACTTGTCACGACGGCAAAGTTGCAGTGATAAACTTTGTCAGTTTATTTTAATTGGGAAAGCATTTGGCTCTGGAGCAGAAGGATATGGTTTCAAGCCCCACCATAGGCAAATTTATTTCGCTATAATGTATACATTAATGTTATTGATACCACCTATGAAAATGTAAGCGTTTGGCTATTCAAGGACATCTCATACAAAAACTGAAAAGAAAGTCAAAAAGGTGACAGATCTGCCTAGCTCTTTAATGACATATTGTAGAATGTCTTTAAATAATTGAACTGGGAATGCAAGGGGATAAAGATTAATAGAGATTGTTTCACCCTCTGTTTGCTTTGCTAGCAACACAGACATTTTTGCAAGTACCCCTCAGAGTATGATCCTGGAACTTGATGACAGGAGTCAAGAAGTGGGATTAAAGATGAACTCCTGGAAAACAAAATTAACGTACAATGCTTTTACAAGAAATGAAGATTTAGAAGTTGATGGGACAAATCCAGAAGTTACTGATTCCTACATCTACCTCAGACAACAGATATCAAGTGACCACATTGAAGAAGATATTATTAGGCATATAAAACTTGGTTGGAGAGCATTTAGAAGAAATAGTGCCACTGTTGGACAACTGAAATACTAAACTGGATGGTGCCATTGTACAGCAAAAAACCCAGAAGAAGACTGTGTGGGAGATGTGTGGGTGAAACTTGGAAGCATGGCAGAATGACATAGAACAGAACTGTTCAAGGCAGAGCTATGAAAGATATGTAGAAGAGCTTCATCTAGCAGTGGATTGAGAATAGTTGTTGTTGATGGCGATGATATACACTGCCAGAAAGTGACAAAAGAATGCCCAGAAGAAAAGCTGGAAGGATCATCATATTATAATACGTTAATTGTTAAGGGCAGCAGGAACTGTGGTCCAAGTTGGAATGTCATGGGATGAAATAACGACGTCGCTGCGGATGACAACATGCAAATGTACACAGCGTGCTTTTAAGGACTAGGACATTCAGAATGAAGTTATTTGTGTGGTGTAGTGTTGTTCAGTGCTTGTTGAAGTAGCTACCATGCCTGGATGACGCAGGCGTGCAACGTTTGTTCAGTTATCAGAGTTCGAGCAAGGCCGTATAGTGGGTCTGCGGGAAGAAGGTTGGTCCTTCCGTCAAATTGCGAACCGAGTGGGATGAGAGGTATCGACCGTGGTAAGATGGAGGCGTTGGTGGTCAGAGGAGCATTCACGCACTCGCAAACGTGGTTCAAGGCAATACAGAGTTACAGACGCACGAGAGGATTGGCGTATCAGAAGGACGGCGTTGCCAGAGCGGACAGCTATGGCGTCGCAAATTCGATCCTCTGTCATACCAAGGGTGTCTACCAGAATGACATGGAATCGTTTGTTGGAAGCAGGACTACGGGCACGCGTGCCGCTGGCATGGTTACCACTGACCCCTGGTCACCATCGAGCACGTTTGTGGTGGTGTCAAGAACGAGTTCATTGGAGGGAAGAATGGCGGTCAGTGGTCTTCAGTGATGAAAACCGATTCTGCTCGAGAGCGTCCGACGGTCATGTATGCGTCCAAGTGAGCGGCTTCTGCCTTCATGCACCCACCAACGACACACAGGCCCCATGGCGGGCATCATGGTGTGGGAAATCACTCTCGCACGAGTCTGGTGTTTATACGGAGTACACTGAATAGCAGTACACACATCAGCAACATCGTGCAGCCAGTCATCGTGCCATTTTTTAGTGTGATCCCCGATGCGATATTCCAACAGGATTCCGCCCGGGCAACTCAACATGCTCTTCAGGCTGTTTATCAACTTCCTTAGCCAGCACACTCTCCGGACTTGTCTCGAATCGAGCATGTCTAAGACTGGGTTGGACAAAGACTTCCCCGGACCCTGGCAGACAGCAACCATCTCTGAATCATGCATCCAAGTTGAAAGCTCATGGAATGTTGTTCCCCAGCGTGATAGCTAGCATTTGTACAACCAATTGCATTCCAGATTGGAAGCTTGTATTATTGCTGGAGGAGGTTCAACACATTCCTTATTAAAACGTGCCTTTTGTACACTGTAATATGATTTAAAAGGGGTCATTTCCATGTGAAATCAGCAAGGGTGGGTTGCTTGACCAATTAATATTTTTTATATTCCCAACATAGTACCATTAGTGAGTAGACCAAAACAAGTTTTAGGTTGTTTTTTTATCTGCCACCATTATGGGTCTACACCCATTTTTACCTGCCGAGAAGGGCAAAAATTAGGGTTTTCAAGGGTTCTCGGAAATGGTTGTTACTCGATAACTACTTGAGATAACTAAATAAACCTTTTACCCTCTGAAAGTAGACATTTTGAGGTTTCATAAAAGGTACTTATTTCAAATGTAGCTTTTAATCTAACCAGATGAAAATGGACTTATATTCAGCAGATGCGATTCACAAAATCACCATTTTTAGGAAGCTGTAACTCAGAAAGGGCTTAAAACCACAAACTAAAACTTTTTCCTTACCAACTATGGATAGGTAGGTTTTAGCTTATTAAGAAAAAAATCATGTTTTTTTTTTTAAGCTTAAATTTGCCAAATCTTGCTAATTTTTTTTTAAGCTTAAATTTGCCAAATTTTCAAAAAATGCAGATTTCAAGGTCAAATATCTTAAAAAGGGCAATCTGCAAAAAATCTGAAATTTTTTGTGTGAACTCACCTATTGGTACCCTATCAATGATATAAATTTCATTTTGTGGTTCAGCTGGGTTTCTGAATTATGACTCAAAATGTTGTAAAAAAAAAACCCCTCTCTCACAAAAACAATAACATACATTTTGGTCGTTATTCTGAGCAAATATTATATACCTATATCATTAAAAATACACTTAAACACAATTATTAGATTTATTATACTTTAAAGTATGATATTTTGAGCTGAAACTAGTGGTCAGTCAGGCTGCACTAAGAAGATTTTGAACTGCAAAAAAGGAGGGGGGATATTTAAAAATATTATTTTCTGCTGCCTTCCAGTGTGACGATTCCTAGGTCACGATCGAATTACATCAGATGCATCAATCAGTATGACATTTCAATAGGTTGTACATCATGAACCTAAACTAAAACTAAAACAAAGCAGACCTAAACCAAAAACTAAGCAGACCTGAAAACCCAGCAAACAACTGAAACCACAATTGGGAATCTTTATCATAAATGTGTATCTACTCATTTAGCCAGTAAGTGCTCTTTTGTCAGTGACTTAAAATTAGTTATACATGGTGATTCTGGATATTAGTGTTTTAGTGAGTTATATTAATGGAGCCACTTTCCTAGGATTGCATCTACAGGTAAACTTTTAAGACTGCAAAAATGCAGTGTTCTCTGGGTATATTTTTGGATGAAAATTGTGAAAATCAATGCTATGGAATTTCAAAAATTCAACCAATTAATGAATTCCAAGACTGTGATGTCAACCTTTTAAAAATAAGGGTTCATTGTGATGACATTTCCACTCTTTGTACATATCACTTCCAAAAGTATGTTTGTAGGTACAGACACTTATTTGGGATAGTATGCTGTGATTCTTTGTCATATCACAAGAAAATTGTCAAGAAGTAATTGAGAGAAATAACTGTGGAACTTAGTGAAAAGTGGTCTTCATTGCCTTTAATTCCAAAGAAATCTGTATGCTGTACTTGCAATAAAAAACTTTCAAGTGAAATGATTGAAGATGAAATTCACATTGAAGATGCAGTGCCTTTCACTACACCAGAAGTTGTTTTGGAAGAAATTAATGAAGCTGGAACTGCTTTGGGTTTATCACCAGTTAAAATTCGGAAATTGAGTGACAAAAAGAAACATTTAGAGGTTAAAAGAAAATTGAAAAAATTTTCAACAGCTGTCCAGAAAAAACTGTCCAACTCGTTTCAGATGCAAGAGGGTCAGTCCATTGATGAAGTGGAAGAAGTCAGTAAAGATAATGAAACTGCACTTGCAGACATTGAGTATTTAGTCCAAAGCATTAAACACAAGCTTAAAAGTTGTAACAGAAATTCTGAAAAAATTAAAGTTGTCAGTGTTGTTCCTCATAGCTGGTCCATAAAGAAAACTGTACAAGAGTTAGGTGTAATTACGTATTTAGTAACAAAAGCACGGGGCCTAATTGAAACACATGGTATCATTCCAGAGGTAAATATTCACAAGCGTGGTAAACAACTATTGAAAGAAACTGTGGACTTAATTGCAAATTTTTATCAAAGTGATGAAATCCAGGATGTGCCCTGGAATTAAAGACACTAAATCAGTTTGTTTAGAAGATGGAACCAAGCAGGTAAAACAGAAATGGCTGATACTGTGTAATTTAAAAGAAGCATATGAGAAATTCAAATTTGAACATCCAACCGTTACGATAGGATTTTCTGAATTCTGCATGCTACGCCTAAAATGGTGTGTTCTTGCTGGATCTAATTGGCACACGTTTAGTTTGCGTCTGCTCCACTCACCAAAATGTCAAGTTGATGGCGAGTGCTATACAGTTACATGATTTTAGAGATTTTATTTCTAAAGCAGTTTGTGATATTGCAAATGAAGACTTCATGTTTGGATTATGCACAAAGTGTCCAGGAGTTGAAGTTCTCAGGGAAGAGTTCAACCCTGAGTATGAAGATGAGCTGATAACATACAAGCAATGGGTCACAACTGACCACTGCAAACTTGTAACACTTATTGAACCGCATGATGATTTTAAAGAAAATTTCCTTACCGAACTTCAAGATTTGAAAAGCTGCCACCATTTTATTGCAAAAATCCAGTCGAATTTTATAAAAATAAAAAAGGAAAACTTGAAAAGGGATGAATGCATAGTCATTGGGGATTTTTTTGAAAATTACACTTTCATCGTACAGGATGAAATTCAGAGTTACCACTGGCTTAATTCCCAAGCAACAGTTCATCCTTTTTGCATCTACTACAGAGATGAAAATGAGGAACTGTTTTGTAAAAGTGTGTGCTTCCTAAGTGACTGTCTAATTCACAATATGGCTGCTGTTTTTCAAAAGAAGCTGATACCTCTTGTACAATCTCTAAATGGAAGCATGAAAAAAGTTATTTATTTTATTTTTCAGATGGGTCTGCAGCCCAATACAAAAACAGGAAAAATTTTGCTAACTTGTGCAAACACAAGGAAGACTTTGATTTAGATGCGAGGTGGCACTTTTTTGCCACAAGTCATGGTAAAGGCACCTGTGATGGTATCGGTGGGACTGTAAAAAGACTTGTAGCAAAAGTGAGCCTTCAAAGAACAACAAAAGATCACATTTTAACAGTTAAAGACATGTATGACTTTTGTGAAAAGAAAATAACTGGAATTATTTTTTTTAATTGACCAAAAAGTGATTAGAAAAGAAGATGGAAAGCTCACAAAGCAGTTTTCTGAAGCTCGACCTGTGCCTAATACACGAGGAAACCATAGTTTCTGAAATTTGCTGATTTCACGTGGAATGACCCAAAGGTAAGATACTGATTTCATTGTCCCAACTAATGGGACCCTTTTAAAACTTTTTTATTAGTCCTGCCATGAGATGCCGATTCAGGCCCCCGGTTACCCACCAACCCGCGAGTCCTCCCCGCTAGAGAACAACCCAGCAAACCCCAGCCGGGATCCCGCTCTGTGACTAGCGGGCAATGATGAAAATTTAGAGGGTTGACTGGGAGAATTGTCTTCCCCTCGAACATTCTTCTTCCTTTGGGGGGCCATGTACCTTTATTTAATTCAAAGAACATAATACACTTAAACGAGTTTTTCGATTATGTCCCATTGCTGGGACTTACAGAGTTGAGTATGGAAATAGAACAAAGTATTTAAAAGGTATTTACACGACGTGTGACCACTTTCCTTTCTTAACAATTTGTTGCTACAACATAAATCGCATAGATGCAACTGCAATTTTTAATGGTGTTCTGTTTTCACTTTCCGGCAGTGTATGTACAGTGGAACCTCGGTTAATGTTTTATTTTACTTTTATATGAAATTCTGTATGTCACAATATTTTACTGTAGTTTCTATCACTTTTTTTAACTCTGTTATACATAATTTACACACTTTTTGCAATTATACAGGGTGATTCATAAAAAAGTATACAATTTCAATGCACTACAAAACAAGAACAATGTAAGATATTTTATATTACCTGTAACAGAATTGTAGGGAAATGTTTCAAGTTTTTTAGAGACAGTCACAGATGTACTATGTGTGCACCCTTAGTCACACGACACACATCGAGCCAGTAATCCATTTCCGCCCAAACATGAGGTAAGATATCTGAATCAAGTGCAGTGATAGTGTCTGTGATCATTTTCTGTGGTCATCTTGTATGGAATCATTTTCAGCTTCTTTCTCAAAATTCTCCACACAATGGGGCTGTGAAATCTGCACTTCACGACTCACCCTCCGCACTGATTTTCCCGGGCTTCATTGAATGGCGGTGTAAACACTATCAACGACTTCTTTTGATACACAAGGTCGTCCAGGACTTTTAAGTTTGCACAAACAGCCCGTGATTTCACAATTTTTATGCCAATTGTAGATAGATTTTCTGGTTGGAGGTTCTTTTCCGAATCCTGATCGAAAATGCCCTTGCACAACAGTTGCAGATTCCATTTTGCTCAATTCAAGAAAACAAAATGCCTTCTCCACTGCCATTTTGACTGACAAGTCATGTGACACGTGCTATTGCCTACGTCACTTCCCTTAGTAGCGGGACACAAACTTTATGAGCACATCCACCTAACGGTTCGCAGTTGTGGTCCGTGTCTTCAACTGTTACTGTTTTACAGCATCTGGAAACTGTATACTTCTTTATGAATCACCCTGTACATTAAAATCTGAATTTCAGATTATTAAAAATATGCAGTTCTTAGATTCTTTTATATGTAACCTGGTATGTTACAACTCTGAGTGAACTGAGACAGTCACAGTGTTGCTGTGTTCCTTCTTGGTGCAACCAATTGGACCTTGATCTCACCAGAGAAGGGTATGTTGTTTATTTTTAAGTTGGATGAAAAATTGGTTTTACATTTCATGACAAACACGTACATGCTATTTAAAAATTAATAAATCTCTGAGACATAACTTTGTAGCTCCCCATTTTGCGGCATTATAAAATCCTAGACATATGATATCATCAATATTCAAATATTTTAATGGATCCTCAGAGCATCAAAAGGATGCACTGAGGATCCATAAGAAGAATAAAAAAAGTTCATTTATGAGTGTCATATTGAAGAACTTATTTCAAATTCTTAGTTGTGAAGATTTCACTTAATCTACTGTATAATTAGGAATTTTAGACAGGTAGTCATCAAAAGAGAAGTATGATTTTCATAGGCTTCGTGAATTTTGCAATGCAATAATATACATTAGATTTGTAACACTTTTCTTTTCTTTTATAGCCAATGCAACTTAAAATAAATCATCATTAAGAAACATTTTGTACTCCTTAAAAGCCTGAATTTAATAAGTACCACTGACAACTTTTAGGGTTATATTACAAGCAGTGGCCAGCCCTAAATTTGGGGCCACTGGCTCCAGGGAGGGAAGAGACAGCTTGTGCCATGGGATGAACCCACCTATGTCCCATCCAGAACTTTTAACAGCCAGCCAGAAACCAGTGGCTCTGGTCACTCAGGCAGCAGAATAGAATAATTTGGTTTACATAACACTATGTCTTACATTGTAATGATGAGACTGCCTATTTGCAAAACATCGATGGTATGGAACTGGATCTTTTTGTTGCTGTACATCTTGGAAGACAGTTTTAGTTGATTCTCCCCTCTTCCTCCTGACATTTTCCTCTTCACTGTAACTGCTTGACTCTGCATCATCAAATTCAGCATTCTGAAAAAAAAAAAAAAAAACGAGTTTGTAACCATATGAATAAAATAAATTCAGTTAAAAGGCAATGTATCACGTATCACATGGACACTGATTCCACGTAATCAAATCAAAACAAAATTTCTCACAATATTCAACATGAAACTGAAAACTTTAAATTGACAAGTTATTCAAGATCAGACACATTCATTCAATATAAGTCATAAAATAAATTCCTAAATACATTAAGTAAACACATTTGGCTGGGAAAATCCCAGGTGTTAGGTCACCCTGGTGTCTAGAAACCAGGCTTTGGCACACTATTTTTTACTGCAAAAAATTCTGCAAATCTACAGTAGATACTGTATTTTCCATCACATCATCATCATCATCATCATTGTCTACCATTATCAATCCACTGCTGGACGAAGGTCTCCCCAAGTTTCCTCCACAACGGTCTGTCTTGTGCCAGTCTCCTCCATGTCACTCCCGCATATTTACGAATTTCATCCACCCATCTCCCATGTGGTCTTTTTCTGGGTCTTTTCCTGTCCCTTGGAATCCAATCTAAAATTTTGGCTGTCCATCTATGGTCTGTCCTTCTGGCAGTATGTCCAGCCCATTGCCATTTCAGGGATTTAACTCTGATCATGATGTCTTCCACTCTCGTCATTTTTCGGATCCACGAGTTCCTCTTCTTATCTCTCCTGGTTATACCAAGCATGCACCTCTCCATGCTTCTTTGAGTTGTCTGCAGCCTTTGTATGTCTCTTTTAGTTAAGGTCCACGTCTCTGCACCATACGTAAGCACTGGAAGGATGCATTGATCAAACACTTTTCTTTTAAGACATAATGGCATATTGCTCTTGAAAATTATGCTGTTTCTTCCAAAAGCTCTCCAGGCAAGTTTTGTACGCCGATTAATTTCTTCATCAATGTGACCCTCATTTGATATCTGCTGTCCAAGATAAACATACGTATCTGTTATCTCCAGTTTTTCTCTATCAATCGATAAATCTTCATTTCTTGTAAAAGCATTGAACATCACTTTTGTCTTCTGAAAGTTCATTTTTAATCCCACTTCTTTACTCTTGTCAGCAAGTTCCTGGATCATAATCTGCAGCTCTGATGGGGTAGTTGCAAAAATGACTACGTCATCAGCAAAATGAAGGTGGGTTAGATAATCTCCATTAATCTTTATCCCTTTGTTTTCCCAGTTCAGTGATTGAAAGACATTTTCCAATGTGGCATTAAAGAGCTTCGGAGATATGGTGTCACCTTGTCTCACTCCCTTTCCAATTTTTATGTGTGTTGTATTTTCAAACAGCCGAATCTTTGCACTTGCATTTTCATAGATGTTATTAATAATATTAATGTACGCATCTTCAATACCGCAGGATTTCAGAGCCGTGGTAACTGCTGATGGTTTCACCGAATCAAAGGCTTTTTCATAATCGATAAAAGCCATGCACAACGGAAGTTCATATTCCCTCGCTCTTTCAATTAGTTCTCTCAGTACGTGGATATGATCTATTGTGCTGTAGCCACTCCTGAATCCAGCTTGTTCTCTCGGTTGAGCCATGTCCAGTGTTACCTTCAAGCGGTGTGAAAGAACTTTAGTGAAGATTTTATAAACCACTGATAGGAGGCTGATAGGTCTGTAGTTCCTGAGATCCTCAATGTCACCTTTTTTATGTAGCAGGATCATTGTAGCATTGTTCCAATCTTCAGGAATCTTCCCTTCATTAAGGCATCGAGTGAAAATTTGGGCGAGTACTGTTTCAATTTCTCCACTTGCTTCTTGTATGATGTCTATAGTAATTCCATCTTCTCCTGGAGCTTTCCCCCGCTTCATGTTCTTGATTGCATGAGCAACTTCTGCTGGGAGGACTGGAAGAACTCTGGTACCTTTCATGATGTCTGGAGTACATGTATCATCCCTTTCATATAATTTGGAGTAGAAATCTTTCACTCTTGTCAAAATTTCGCCTCTATTTCTTGTTATAGAACCATCTTCTTTTCTCAGAGCCATAATCTGTTTTCTTCCCTTACTGAGATGTCCCTTTGCTATCTTAAGGCTTTGGTTGTTTTCAATTGCTTTCCTCACTAGCTCACAGTTGAATTTCCTTACGTCTTCAGTGATACTTTTTCGTGTTGTCTTGCATAGCTCTATATATTCCACTTTGGAAGTCACATCTTCTTTAGTTGTCCTCATCTCTCTTCTTTTTTGCATCAACATTTTGGTTTTTCCTGATAATTTGTTCACATGCAACTTGTTCTTAGACCCAGCTAATTTTGTTGCTGTTTCCATTAGAGCTTTGGTTACTTTTCTGTTAACTTCCGAAATATCCACTTCTTCCGATGTTAGGCCTTCTAAAGCAGAGAATCTGTTCTTCAGTTCCAACTTGAAAGTATTATGGTGTTTTTTAAGGTTGGTTATGTCAATACATTTTGTTTGTCTTATGAGCTTGCCACGTTCCAGTTTAGTGTTGAGGTGCATCTTACATCTCACCAATCTATGGTCACTACCTGTGTTGAACTTGTTCAGCACACTGCAGTCTTCGATGACGAATTTTTTGTTACACATAATAAAATCAATTTCACTTGTCGTCCCAATTGGATGTCTCCATGTCCATTTCCTGTGTGGCTTTTTCTTGAAAAAGGAGTTCAAGATGAAAAATCCTTCTGCCTCTGCAAACTCAACGAGAGTATTTCCACGCTGGTTTCTGTTGCCGTGACCGAATTTACCTACTGAAGTTTCATTCTGTTGCCGTTGCCCTATTTTTGCATTGAAATCTCCCATAATTATCTTCAAGTGCTGCTTACCTTTATTATTTAGATCACGAATTTCCTCATAAAATTCTTCAATTTCTTCTTCAGGATGACTTGTGGTGGGTGCATAAGTTTGAATAATCTGAGCCTGGTATCTTCTCGATAGTTGGATAATGAGTCGTGCAGCTCTGTCAGAGGAACTTTCAACTTCTACCACTTTATCCTTCAGTTTCTTGTTTATTATAAATCCAACACCACTAGTTCTGCCAGTATCTGTCCCACGATAATAGAAGAGATGTCCACTTTTCAGTTCAATGAGATCTTCTCCTTTTCTCCTTACCTCACTTAGCCCGACGATGTCCCACTTGATCCTTTGTAGTTCCTCTTCCAATTCAAGAAGCCTTGAATCAGAAGATAGGGAGCGTCCGTTATAGGTAGCCAAGGTCAGCATCAAATGGCAGCCTAGTCCGGTCCTCCGGGGATTCTTAGCACCCTCTGCCTTCATGTCGCACTGGCCGCTGCCTTGGCCAGGTACATTCCAGCTGCCGGAGACTGAGGGCCAAGATTTAAGTTGTAGAGTCATTTTGGAGGTGTTTGGCCATAACTCACCACGCTGGCCAAGCGGGTTGGTGAGTGTGGGATAGCATTTCCTCTGATCCCGATGGTATAGTTATACCGCTGTTGGCGGTCGTCAGAGCCCCTTTATTGGGAACAGGATGCACCACGAGAAGGCGGGGTTGACATTTGTCAAGGAGAGGCTGTGATGTTACGCATCACCTGACCTTACATCCCTCCATCACATAATTCACAGTTTATCTGTTAGAAGGTTGTAAGTTTAAGTTATGTGGATAATCATAGCTCCAAGGAAAAAAAAAACCTTTTGCAGTATTTTAATATTGAAAAAAAAAGTGCGCTGTAGTTTGTCAGGAGAGCTGATTTTATTGGAAAAGTTCCAACCAAAAATGTGCAACAGCATGAAGACAGAGGGGCCACAAAGAGATGGAAACAATTTTCTTTTAACTTGAAAGATTTTGACAGAAAACTTAATGTAATGAAGTATTTGTGGGAGACTGTACAGTGATAAGCCAGCTGAGTTATTCCACAGCATGTAATCATTGCCATTGGTAAGAACTGTATGAATCGCAGAAATGCCAAATACTACAGATTTTTAGGTACAACAAATGAACGAACTACAGTAATGCTGGTTGGTTGGTTGTTTCAATTTTTATGGTGCAAGGGCCATGGTTGGCCAAAGAGCGCCAAACAAAAGACACTCAAAACAAAACAGAATAAATTAATTAAAAAACGTACAAAAGGTTAAAAACAGGTTGATTCAGTAAAAGTGAAAGATGAGAGTGAGCACGTTAAAAACTAGATGAGTTTAAAAAAGTCAATCTCTTTTTAAAACGAAAACACTGCGAACATGTCGCATTCTTCACCCAGGATGGTCTGCAGCGTAGCTGCTCCGTCGTCCAACAAATGAGCATGAAAGTAACGAAACCGATGATCACAAAACTGAACACAGGTGCACAAAACATGAAGGGCTATAAGACGACAGTTGCACGCCTCACACACAGCAAGAAGCGGTGAGTGAAACAACAGTGCCTAATGTGGAGATGCGCAAGAACAACTTCCGCACGACGGTTTTTCTCAAGCTAGACTTCCATAGTCCAATCTGTGGTTTGATGGAATAAAGCTTATTGCTGCCCTGTTGAGACCACAGGGACTGCCACTTGTCCATGACAAATTTGCGGATCAAAGGTGGAAAATCTCAGAAAAACAGTGGTAGCCGTGTGGGTGTCATGGAGGAAACAGACCTGGCAGAGAGATCTGCCAGCTCATTACTCCGGATTCCAACATGGCCAGGAACCCAACAGAACCGGACCAAAAATCCAGCACCCGCCAAAGTTCCAAGAAGATGATGAACATCACTGCTGACCAGTGAGTACGTATCCTCCGGAGAGGATAAAGCTTGGATGACTGACTGGGAATTGATACAAATCATAGTGCGACAATGAGATCTAGACTGAATGTGGCGCAAAGCTAGGTACACTGCTGGCATCTCTGCTGAAAAGACTTGATTCTGGCAGAAGCCTCTCAGCACGAGTGCCATCGACACACACAGAAGCGGACCCAACAACATCCCCGGACTTTGAGCCATTGGTGAACACAGGCACGAAATCCGGATAGACTGTTGTTCGGCAAACAGCTTCTAATACACCAGAGCAGGAGTTGATGACTTAGGCCATACACAAAGAGAGAGGTCAGCCATTGCTTGAACCGGTAGCCAAGGGGGTTCATTGAAAAAATGGGTCACACCAATCTTAGACAAGTTTAGACCAGCATCTCGCACTATGTTTGACATTCGAATCCTGAAAATGGAAACACAAGATGGGCAGTTTGTAAACAAGCGAACACATTGCTGGTTGAAGACTGAATCATGCAGTGGATGATCAGGAAGAGATTTCAACTTGGTGTAGAACTGAAAAGACAGCTACTTACGGCGGAGGCATAACGGTGGTTCATGAGACTCAGCATACAGGAGAAGTACGGAATGCACCGGTACACAGGCGCAAAGCCTGGTGATGGACGGGATCCAGAAGCTTTAAAACTGAAGGCCGTGCAGATCCATATATTATGCAGCCGAAGTCTAACTTAGACTGCACAAGGAAGTGGTAGCTGCGGAGCATTGAGCACCTGTCAGCCCCCCAAGATGTTCGAGAGAGGACCTTCAGGATACTCAATGGCTTCGTGCACTTCACCTTTAAAGATTGAATGTGAGGACACAAGGTGAGTGCGCAGTCAAAGGTTACTCCAAGGAACCTGACTTCTGACACCACAGGAATGGTAGTACTCCCCAGCTCCCCAGGCGGAGATTGGGGTCTGGGTGAAGACCTAGCTTGCAGCAAAAATGCACGCAAACGGTCTTCTAGGACGAGAAGCCAAAGCCATTATTAGAAGCCCAGTCAGAGATCTTGTTAATAGCAGACTGCAGCTGTCTTTCAATGGTGCGCATGTTAACAGAAGCGCAGGAAATCAGTAGATCATCCACGTACATGGTTCCACAAACCGTTGGAGGAAGTAATATGAAAATGTGATTAACACGAAGAATGAAAAGAGCGACTAATAAAATGGAGCCTTGAGGAACACCCTGGTCTTGTGGACACCGCACAGAGAGAGTCTATCCAACGCGCACACAGAACATCCGGTTCTGGAGGAAGCCGGCAATGAAAGTTGGCAAGTTTCCTCGCAATCTGCAGTCATGCAGATCACGGAGAATGCCATATCTCCACGTCCGATCATAAGCTTTTTCCATGTCGAAGAACACGGAGACCATGTGCTGACGCCGGACAAATGCCTCTCTGATGGATGTTTCAAGGCGAAGGTGATTATCAGTGGTAGAACGAAAGCGACAGAAACCACTTTGATGAGGTGATAAAATGTGATGAGTTTCCAAATAAAACATCAAACGAAGATTGATGATGCGCTCAAGCACTTTGTAAAGGCAGCTAAAACATCAAACAAACATTGATGATGCGCTCAAGTACTTTGCAAAGGCAGCTCGTCATAGCAATTGGCCGGTAGTTCAATGGGTTGGTGGGATCTTCACCAGGTTTGAGAACAGGTATGACAATAGCAGTATGCCAAGAATCGGGAAAGTCGTGCTCATGCCAAATCCTGTTAAACAGGGTTAGCAAACATTCAAGAGAGGACGGAGAAAGGTGCTTCAGCATGTCGTAGTGGATGTTATCCGGTCCGACAGATGTCCGGCCAGACCGATTGAAAGCAATCTTCAGTTCCACGGCAGTCAGCGGGTTATTATAATCCTTTGAGGAAAACGGTCCGAAGGATATTCTAGTCCTCTCAAGCCACGTCCGATACTGCCGGAACGAAGAAGGGCAATTGCTGCTGCTGGACACTGATGTAAATACGGTACCAAGACAGCAATACCCTGAGCGTAAACAACCGTTCATCCATCACTCTCAAGAATGGAGAGTTCCCCAGATGGGTACTTTCCCCGAGTCTTACGAATCCTGTCCCAAACGATCTTAGGGCTAGTAGTGAGGTTAATCCTGGATACATATTGTATCCATGACTCCCGTTGACTACGACGACATACCAATCGCGCACAGGACTTTGCTTTCTTGAAAGCAAGTACGTTTGCGTCAGTGGGATACCGACGAAACCTACCCCAAGCCTGATGTAGAGCCTGACGTGCTGCCCTGCAATCGGAATTCTACCAAGGTCTCGGGCAACGTGGAAGTTTAGTCGACGTCTTTGGGATGGAGAGTTCCACTGCTTGCACAATGCCACTGCAACAGCTTCACCGATTGTGCCTGAGGACACAATAGCAGTTGTAATGGTCGCTGAAGTTGTGAATGCGTCCCACTTGGCTCGATCGATATTCCATCTAGCAGGACGGGTAGGATGGCAGTATCCGTCACACGCTAGACAAAGAAAGATAGGAAAGTGATCGCTGCCAAGGGTATCACCAGACACGCTCCAGGACCAGTCAGGATATAAAGATGGTGAACTCAGAGACAGATCAATGGCCGAGTACGAGCGGGTAAGTTCATGAAAATATGTCTTTGTCCTTGTGTTGTGGAGACAGAGGGATGTGTTGGAGAGTAGGGACTCGACAACGCGGCCCCTGGAGTCTCTAGTGTTATCACCCCACAACGGATTATGCGCGTTGAAATCTCCCAGAAGGAAGAAAGGAGGCGGCAACTGGTCAACTAAATCTTCCAAATCTGAAAGGCTCACAGCTTCATCTGGTGGTACATAGATGCAACAGACTGTGAACAGGATGTTCACAGAAATTCTCATTGCCACTGCTTGCAGAGTCGTCCGAAGATCGACCGCAGTGACAGGAACACCATGAGGAACAACGACCACTCCTCCGCAGGCGATAACTCCGTCCTCATGATCTTTGCGAAAAATAGAATATCTGCGCAGCGAAAGAATGCCCGTCATGCGAAGCTTTGTCCCCTGGAGACACATGCACACAGGTACATGCGAAGACAGTAAGCCTTTCAAATCATCAAGTCGTCATAGACCTCGTCAATTCCGCTGAATGATTGAAGCCATTATGAGAAAAAGAAAAAGGGTAATGAAGACTGCGACGACTAAAACGTCTCTGAATCCATGAGCTCTAGTACGTCTGCAGTGTCTGGAGGTAATACAGGGGTGTGCTTACCCCCGTGTTCTTGGATGATGTTGCCCGACTGAGTGTTAGAGTGATGTTTCGGTGAGGATGTGCCTGGCTTCTGCTTCTCGGTTTTCTTGATTGGTGTGCCCTTAGCCTAAGTCCAAGTGCGGGCAGAGGATCTTTTCGGCTACGACGTGGGTGTCACTTTGGACTCCAGACGGCGAGACTTTATGCCTCCAATCCAGCAGCAACGATGTCTTCGAAATCATAAGAACACCGCGCTGGGATGTGCAACTCAGTCTGCACAGCAACAGTACACTTCTGAACTACAACTGAGGCGTATGATCGCCGGCCTGGTGTTAAAGGAGCAATCCGCCGTCTGGTCTCGGGATAAGACAGATGTTCTTGTTGTCTTCAGGAGTTGGATAGCCTGCTTCTCTATCTACTTTGGACACTGCTTGGAAGATGCAGAGTGTGACCATCACAGTTAACGCAGTGATCTGATTTTGCTGAGCATTCCACCAACGAATGATCCATGGAACCACAGCGCCCACACCTTTGCTACGTTACGGCAAGACTGTTGAGAATGACCGTAATATGCGGGCACGTGTAACATCTCAAAGGATTCGGGATATATGGGCGAACATTAAGCCGCTGCCTTGATGGAAGTTGGCAGGGTTGGGGTGTCAAAAGTGGGCACGGTGTTCGGGGAGGGTATAGACTTCCCATCTCGCCTAAAAAGGATTCGCCGAACCCCAGTGACATGTTGGTTGGTTGGTTAATTGATGTTAATGGCGCAAGGGCCATGGTTGGCCAAAGAGCGCCAAACAAAAGACATCAAAACAAAACAAAATCAATAAAAAACGTACACAAGGTTAAAAACAGGCTGATGTGGTAAAAATGAAATATGATAGTGAACAAGGTAAAATCTAGATAAGTTTAAAAAAGTCAATATCTTGTAAAAACGAAAACACTGCTTGTATGTCGCAGGCTTCGCCAATAATGGTTTGCAGCGTAGCTGCTCCTTCGTCCAACAGATGAGAGTGAAAATGACGAAAACGATCACAAAAACGAACACAAGTACACAAAACATGAAGGACAGTGAGACGACAATTGCACGCCTCACACACCGGGACACTCTCGCCACACAGCAAAAAGCGGTGAGTAAAACGACAGTGCCCAATGCGGAGACGTGCAAGAACAACTTCCTCACGACGGTTCTTTCGCAAACTAGACTTCCATAGTCCGATCCGTGGTTTGATGGCATAGAGTTTATTGCTGCCCTGCTGAGACCACAGGGACTGCCACTCATCCAAAACAAATGTCCGGATCAAAGGTCTAAAATCTCGGAAAGACAGTGGCAGCCGAGCTGGCGACATGGAGGAAACAGACCTGGCAGAAAGATCTGCCAGCTCGTTACCCCGGATCCCAACATGGCCAGGAACCCAACAGAAGCGGACCAGGAAGCCATCACCCTCCAAAGTTCCAAGAAGACGACGGACATCACGGATGACAGGTGAGTCCGTGTCCTCTGGAGAAGATAAAACTTGGATGACGGACTGGGAATCGGAGCAAATCAAAGCGCGACAATGAGATCGAGACCGTATGTGACACAAAGCGAGGTGTACCGCACGCATCTCTGCCGAAAAGACGGTGGATTCCGGCGGAAGCCTCTCAGCATGGGAGGCATCGCCACACACGAATGCGGATCCAACAACCTCACCGGATTTCGACCAGTCAGTAAATACAGGCACGAAATCCGGGAAGAGAGACTGTTTCTCGGCAAAGAGCTGCTGGTACACCAGAGCAGGAGTGGAAGACTTTGGCCACACACAAAGGGAAAGGTCAGCCGATGCTTGAACCGGCTGCCAAGGCGGTTCATTGTAGAACCGGGTCAAACCAATACTGGACAAGTCTAGACCAGCATCGCGCACCAAGTTCGACAACCGAATCCCAAACGTCGGAACACAGGAAGGCCGGTGTGAGAATAGGCAGACACATTGTGGTTGGAAAATGGAACCATGCAGTGGATGATCAGGAAGAGACTTCAACTTGGTGAAGAAATGAAGAGACAGCTGCTTACGACGAATGCACAACGGCGGTTCATGGGCCTCAACATACAGGCTATGCACGGGAGAGGTACGGAAAGCACCAGTGCATAGCCGCAGAGCCTGGTAATGGACAGGATCCAGAGGCCGCAACACGGAAGGGCGAGCCGAACCGTACGTTATGCAACCGAAGTCTAACTTTGACCGAATCAGAGAATGGTAAATGCGAAGCATTGAGCACCTGTCAGCCCCCAAAGATGTTCGAGAGAGGACCTTCAGGATACTCAATGACTTCGTGCACTTCACCTTCAAAGACTGGATGTGAGGTCGGAAGGTGAGTGCTCGGTCAAAAGTTAGCCCAAGGAACTTGACTTCTGACACCACAGGGATGGAAGAACACCCCAGACGGAGGCTGGGGTGCATTTTTGCGGCAAAAATGCACGCAAACGGTCTTCTGGGTCGAGAAGCCAAATCCATTGTGGGAGGCCCAGGTAGAGATCTTATTAATGGCCGACTGCAGCTGCCGCTCAATAATGCGCATGTTGACAGATGCGCAAGAAATCTGCAGATCATCCACGTACATGGAGCCACGAACCGACGGAGGAAGTAGAGTGAAAATATGATTTACACGAAGGATGAACAATGTCACAGAAAGAATGGAGCCTTGAGGGACACCCTGCTCATGTGGGTAGAACGCAGAGAGGGTCGACCCGAAGCGCACACGGAAACTCCGGTCCTGGAGAAATCCGGCGATGAAAGATGGTAAGTTTCCCCGCAATCCGCACTCGTGCAGATCACGGAGAATGCCGTATCTCCAGGTGCGGTCGTAAGCTTTCTCCATATCGAAGAACACGGAGACCCTGTGCTGACGCCGGACAAACGCCTCTCTGACAGATATCTCAAGGTGTAGATGATGATCTGAGGTGGATCGGAATTTCCAAAATCCACTCTGATGAGGTGAAAGAATGTGACGTGATTCCAAATAAAAAACTAAACGAAAATTGATGATGCGCTCTAGAACTTTGCAGAGGCAGCTCGTCATAGCAATTGGTCGGTAGTTCAACGGGTTAGCGGGATCTTTACCAGGTTTGAGAACAGGAACGACAATGGCAGTGCGCCAAGATTCGGGAAAGTCACGCTCGTGCCAGATCCTGTTAAACAGGACCAGCACACATTCAAGAGAGGACGGAGAAAGGTGCTTCAGCATTTCATAATGGATGTTATCCGGTCCGACAGATGTTCGGCCGGACCGATTCAGGGCAATCTTCAGTTCGACGGCAGTCAGCGGGCTGTTATAATCGGTAGCGGAAAACGGTCCAAAGGAAACCTCTGACCGTTCAAGCCGCGGCTGTAACTGCCGGAACGAAGCAGGGTAATTGCTGCTGCTGGACACCGAAGAAAAAGCAGCGCCCAGACAGTCAGCAATACCCTGAGCGTCAGCAACCGTTCCTCCACCACTCTCAAGAATGGAGATTTCCCCAGAAGGGTACTTACCCCGAATCTTGCGGATCCTGTCCCAAACGATCTTAGAGCTGGTAGTGGTGTTAATCCCGGATACGTATCGTATCCAAGATTCCCGTTGGCTACGACGACGTACCAAACGCGCGTAAGATTTGGCTCTCTTGAAAGCAAGTAGGTTCGCGTCAGTGGGGTACCGACGAAACCTACCCCAAGCCCGATGTTGGGCCTGACGAGCTGCCTTGCAAGTGGAATTCCACCAAGGTCTCGGACAACGTGGAAGTTTAGTAAGACTTAGGGATGGTAAAGTCTGCCGCGTGCACAATACAATCCGTTACCGCCGCAACAGCTTCATCGATCGTACCCGAGGTCACCATGACTGGAGTAATGATCGCTGAAGCCGTGAATCAGTCCCACTTGGCTCGATAGATAGCCCATCTAGCAGGGCGAGTAGGACGACGGTACCCGTCACCTGCTAGACGGAGAAAGATGGGAAAATGATCACTGCCAAGGGGATCATCAGACACGCTCTAGGACCAGTCAGGATATAACGATGGCGAACTCAAGGACAGATCAATGGCTGAGTACGAGCGGGTGGGTTCATGAAAATTAGTGACTGCCCCGGTGTTGTGGAGACAGAGGGACGTGTTGGAGAGAAGGGACTCAACAACACGGCCCCTGGAGTCACGAGTGGTAGAGCCCCACAACGGATTGTGTGCATTGAAATCTCCTAAGATGAAGAAAGGAGGCGGCAGCTGGTCGACTAAATCTTCCAGATCCGAAAGGCTCACAGCTGCATTTGGTGGCATGTAAATGGAACACACTGTGAACAGTGTGTTCACAGACAGTCTCACTGCCACTGCCTGCAAAGTTGTCCTAAGGACAACTGCAGTGACAGGAATACCATGAGGAACAACAACGGCCACTCCTCCGCAGGCGATAACACCTTCCTCATGATCTTTGCGGAAAAAATGAAAAATAAAAGGAAAGGATGAAAAACGAAAATGACAGACGACTAGAATGTCTCCGAGTCGTCCATCAGCTCCTGACCATCTGCAATGTCTGGAGGCAACACAGGGCTGTGCTTACTCACACAGGGCTGCGCTACCGGGGGTTTTTGTGGTTTTACATTGCTCTGTTTCGAGGGGGGCGATCCTGGTTTTACCTTTGCCGGCTTCTTCTTAGATGCGCCCTGGGATTGGGTCCCAGTGCTGGCAGAGGATGTTGTCTGCACAGAGGATGTTTTAGGCGTCGATGTTGATGGCGCCTTGGATTCAATGCGGCGAGACTTCAGTGCCTCCAATCCGGCAGCAACGATGTCCTCAAAATCATAAGGACACCGCGCTGGGATGGTCACTTCAGTCTGCACCGCAACAGTAGCCTTCTGGACCACAACCGATGCATAGGAGCGCCGGCCTGTTGGTAGAGGAGCTATCCGCCGTCTGGCTTCAGGATAAGACAGATGTTCTGTCGTCTTCAGGCGTTGTATAGCCTGCTCCTCGATCCACTTTGGGCACTGCTTAGAAGAAGCCGGGTGAGAACCCTCGCAATTTACACAATGATCCGCCTCAGCGGAGCAGTCCGCCAAAGAGTGTTCTGGCGAGCCACAGCATCCACACTTCGCTACATTACGGCAAGACTGCTGGGAGTGACCGTAATGCTGGCACTTGAAACATCTCAAGGGGTTCGGAATGTATGGTCGAACATCGAGCCGCAAGTACCCCGCCTTGATGGAAGTTGGCAGGGTAGGGGAGTCAAATGTGAGCACGATGTTCCGGGAGGGAATAGACTTCCCATCCCGCCGGAAAAGAATGCGGCGAACCCCAGTGACATGTTGTTCCCCAAGTTCTTCCAGCAATTCCTCATCGCTGCATTCCAGCAGGTCGCGGGAGTTGATAACACCGCGAGAGGAATTGAGGTAACCATGGGGAGATATTTGGACTGGAACGTCCAGCAGAACGGTCGTCTCCAGCAAGGTGGCACTGTGACGAGGATTGGAAGTCTCCACAAGAAGATCCCCTGACGGGAGCTTCTTGACACTCTTTGGTGAGCCCGCAACGGCCTGAAGAGCCTTATTAATCCAGAAAGGACTCTTCGAACTGAGGGATTGTGCTGGATCAACAGAATGAATCAGAAGAAACAGAGCATTGCAGTTGGAACTGAGTAGTTTCTTAGTGGAGGAGGGCGACCCATCCTCCACACGGCGCTTCAAAGGTACAGCATGGGAAACACTTTTGGTTGCCATTAAGAAGAGAAAAGATTCGTCCGCCGACCTCCCCACCCACTACCGAGCCCAACGAGGGAGAGCCGGAGGTCCGCAAGCCCAAGAGGATGCAGGACACGGCTCTAGGGATAGTCAGCGGATATAGCAAGTTGGTAGGGCAGACACACGCTCAGCGTGCACCCAGACTTTCCCGTGCCCGGAGAACACCCCTTTGGCATGCCCACCCTACCCCCAACTCACCCAGCCGAACAGAACGACAAGCCGCTAGAAGTCTGGACGCAACTCGGCCACAGACTTCCTGACCAGGAGTGGGTTAGCTCCCAGCCTCCCGTTTAGGGTGAAGCAGAGGGCAAAGAGGAGTGTTGGCATCTGGAGACACAACAACCCGGCCCCCAAATACCTCAGCCTCCAGCATCCTCATTTCCACCTGTACGGGTCACCGCACACGGCAAACATGCAGGTAGGTCTAAGCTAACCAGCTCCGGAAAAACAGAAAATGTAACATAAAAGAGAAAAGACAGGGAAGAGAACAAGGAACAAAACCCGGAGCTGGCGCCTCATCACAACCTCAGCAGCTTACAACTGAGGCGGGTACATGTCAATATATGAACTTAAGACGAAAAAAGCAAAACAAGAAGAGAAAATCGGCTCGGGCCATGGGGCCGCCATCCCCCATCAGCTGGATGAACAGCTGTCCCTTCGGTGATGTTATCGTTCAAGAGTAAACGAAAAGTACTCCGTCACAAGGTGAGCTCGGGCCGTGGGGGCGCCGCTCCCCAAATAACTGGTAAACCAGTTATCCCCGTGCGGGGCCAGTGACATGTTGGTCGCCAAGTTCATCCAGTAGTTCTTCATCGCTGCATTCAACCAAGTCTCAGGAGTTGACCACACCGCGAGAGGAATCCAAATAACCATGACGTGTTATTTGTACTGGAATATCCAGCAGAACGTTCGTCTCCAGCAAGGTGGCACTATGTCGTGGATTAGATGTTTCCACAAGAAGATCCCCTGATGGGAGCTTCTTAACACTCTTCGGAGGGCCAGCAACCACCTGAAGAGCCTTATTAATCTAGAAAGGACTCTGAATTCAGAGACTGTGAAGGATCAAAAGAATGAATCAGAAGAAACAGAGCATTACAATCACCACTAAGAAGTTTATTTGTGGAGGAGGGTGTCCTCCACGCAGAACTTCAAATTAATAGCATGGGAAACATTGTTATTTGCCATAGAGAAGAAAGAAAATTCATCCGCCGACTTCCCCACCCACAACCGAGCCCAACAAGGGAGAGCCGGAGGTCCGCAAGCTTAAGTGGACGCAGAACACAGCTCTAGGGATAGCAAGCGGATATAGCAAGTTGATTGGGCAGACGTGCTTGGCACACACCCAGACTTTCCTGTGCCTTGGGAACACCTCTTTGGCATGCCCACCCTATCCCCAAACTCACCCTGCCGTACGTAATGACAAGCTGTTAGAAGTCTGGACTGCACTAGGAGTGGGTTAGTTCCTAGGCAGCCATTTAGGGGGTAGCAGAGGGCAAAGAGGAGTGTTGGTAGCTGAAGATAACTACATCCCAGCCCCCAGAAACCTCAGCCGCCAGCATCCCCTTAAACCTTACGGGTCACTGCACATAGCAAACATGCAGGTAGGTCTAGCTAACCAGCTCGGAAAAACAAAGAAGGAAACATAAAATGGAGAAGAGAGGAAAGAAAAACTAGGAACTAAAAACCGGAGCTGGCTCACGATCACAACCTACAACTGAGACTGGTGCGTGGCAATATAAAAACAAAAGCCAAAAATAAAAATCATACAGAAAATGTCAGCCCGGGCCACGGGGTCGCCATTTCCAAGCAGCTGGATAAACAGACGTCCCTTCTGCGATGTTGCCCTACGAGACAAAAAGCACGATGTTCCGTCACACGGTGTGCTCGGACCGTGAAGGCGCGACTCCCAAATAACTGGACAACCAGTTATCCCCGTGCGGGACTACAGTAATGCAAAATAAATTAGTGATTCTTGCTCTTTATTCATCTGAAAGTAACACAAAAGTACTTTAAAAAATAAGAGTTATGTTTTTTAATAAGATATTTTTCTTTCTTCTTTGGACTTCTGGGTTGCAACTTTTTTGTTTGGGATATATGTGTGGAAGGTGCTGATTATATGAAGATTTTTTCTTTTAATTCCATGGCCATGGATGGAAAAAAGCCAAAAAGAAAAAAGCTGCTCCCACCCCAATTCATAGTCTGATTATATGATGATCTTTTGTTCTTTTAATTCCATGGCCATGGATGGTAAAAAGCCAAAAACGAAAAAAGCTGCTCCCACCCCAGTTCATATAGTCCGATTATACACTATCTACCAACAAGTAATTGGACACCTGTGATAGCAAAGGAAAACGAAGTTTATTCACCTTCAATAGTTGATGGAGACTCCACGAGCGGCTATTACAGCTGCGACCCTCTGGGGCATACTCTCAACCAGGCGTTGTACCACGGCTAGTGGTATTTTCTTCCACTCTGCTTGGAGAAGACAGGTCAGTTCCTTCTCCGATTTCGGACGGTGGGGGCACCCCTAAAGTCGACGCTCCAACTCGTCCCAGAGGTGCTCGATAGGGTTAAGGTCCGGGCTCTGTGCAGGTCAGTCCATTCAATTAACCCCATTGTCACCATACCAAGCCATGGTGGACCTCGCAACATGGCAGGTGGCACTGTCATCTTGAAAGTAACATGAGTCCACCCCGTAAATCTGCCACAATGTAGAAAGCGCATGGTCATCCAAAATGGTGCAGTAGGTCACGGCGTTGAGTCTACCAGGAATTGTGACCAAGGGTCCCGTGCCATACCAGGAGAAACACCCCCATAGCATAATTCCACCGCCGCCGAACTTCAGAATTGGCACAATACATTCCGGCATTCTGTCTGTCCCTTTCTTGAATTTAGAAAAGCCACTTGCAAAAAATGGGTGCTTCCCTGATGACGACCGTTTATTTGATTTAAGTATCGTCTTTGTTTATTTTTTGTTTTGTTTCGTCTTGTTTTGTCATGTTTAACTATCATCATCATCATCATCATTGTCAACCATTATCAATCCACTGCTGGACGAAGGTCTCCCCAAGTTTCCTCCACAACGGTCTGTCTTGTGCCAGTCTCCTCCATGTCACCCCTGCATACTTTCGAATTTCATCCACCCATCTCCAATGTGGTCTTCTTCTGGGTCTTTTCCTGTCCCTTGGAATCCAATCTAAAATTTCGGCTGTCCATCGATGATCTGTCCTTCTGGCAGTATGTCCAGCCCATTGCCATTTCAGGGATTTAACTCTGATCATGATGTCTTCCACTCTTGTCATTTTTCGGATCCACAAGTTCCTTTTCTTATCTCTCCTGGTTACACCAAGTATGCACCTCTCCATGCTTCTTTGAGTTGTCTGCAGCCTTTGTATGTCTCTTTTAGTTAAGGTCCACGTCTCTGCACCATACGTAAGCACTGGAAGGATGCATTGATCAAACACTTTTCTTTTAAGACATAATGGCATATTGCTCTTGAAAATTATGCTGTTTCTTCCAAAAGCTCTCCAGGCAAGTTTTGTACGCCGATTAATTTCTTCATCAATGTGACCCTCACTTGATATCTGCTGTCCAAGATAAACGTACGTGTCCGTTATCTCCAGCTTTTCTCCATCAATCGATAAATCTTCATTTCTTGTAAAAGCATTGAACATCACTTTTGTCTTCTGAAAGTTCATTTTTAATCCCACTTCTTTACTCTTGTCAGCAAGTTCCTGGATCATACTCTGCAGCTCTGATGGGCTAGTTGCAAAAATGACTACGTCATCAGCAAAACGAAGGTGGGTTAGATAATCTCCATTAATCTTTATCCCCTTGTTTTCCCAGCTCAGCGACTGAAAAACACCCTCCAATGTGGCATTAAAGAGCTTCGGAGATATGGTGTCACCTTGTCTCACTCCCTTTCCAATTTTTACATGTGTTGTATTTTCAAACAGCCTAATCTTTGCACTTGCATTTTCATAGATGTTATTAATAATATTAATGTATGCATCTTCAATACCGCAGGTTTTCAGAGCCATTGTAACTGCTGATGGTTTCACCGAATCAAAGGCTTTTTCATAATCGATAAAAGCCATGCACAATGGAAGTTCATATTCCCTCGCTCTTTCAATTAGTTCTCTCAGCACGTGGATATGATCTATTGTGCTGTAGCCACTCCTGAATCCAGCTTGTTCTCTCGGTTGAGCCATGTCCAGTGTTACCTTCAAGCGGTGTGAAAGAACTTTAGTGAAGATTTTATAAACTACTGATAGGAGGCTGATAGGTCTATAGTTTCCAAGATCCTTAATGTCACCTTTCTTATGTAGCAGGATCATTGTAGCGGTGTTCCAATCCTCAGGAATCTTTCCTTCATTAAGGCATCGAGTGAAAATTTGGGCGAGTACTGTTTCGATTTCTCCACTTGCTTCTTGTATGATGTCTACAGTAATTCCATCTTCTCCTGGAGCTTTTCCCCGCTTCATGTTCTTGATTGCATGTGCAACTTCTGCTGGAAGGACTGGAGGAACTCTGGTACTGGTATCTTTCATGATGTCTGGAGTGCATGTATCATCCCTTTCATATAATTTGGAGTAGAAATCTTTCACTCTTGTCAAAATATCGCCTCTATTTCTTGTTACAGAACCATCTTCTTTTCTCAGTGCCATAATCTGTTTTCTTCCCTTACTGAGATGTCCCTTTGCTATCTTTAGGCTTTGGTTGTTTTCAATTGCTTTCCTCACTAGTTCACAGTTGAATTTTCTTACGTCTTCAGTGATACTTTTTCTTACTGTCTTGCATAGCTCTATATATTCCACTTTGGAAGTCACATCTTCTTTAGTTGTCCTCATCTCTCTTCTTTTTTGCATCAACATTTTCGTTTTTCCTGATAATTTATTTACATGCAACTTGTTCTTAGACCCAGCTAATTTTGTTGCTGTTTCCATAAGAGCTTTGGTTACTTTTCTGTTAACTTCAGAGATGTCCACTTCTTCTGATGTTAGGCCTTCTAAAGCAGAGAACCTGTTCTTCAGTTCCAACTTGAAGGTATTATGGTGTTTCTTAAGGTTGGTTATGTCAATAGATTTTGTTTGTCTTATGAGCTTGCCACGTTCAAGTTTAGTGTTGAGGTGCATCTTACATCTCACCAATCTATGGTCACTACCTGTGTTGAACTTGTTTAGCACACTGCAGTCTTCTATGACGAATTTTTTGTTACACATAATAAAATCAATTTCACTTGTCGTCCCAATTGGATGTCTCCATGTCCATTTCCTGTGTGGCTTTTTCTTGAAGAAGGAGTTCAAGATGAAAAACCCTTCTGCCTCTGCAAACTCTACGAGAGTATTTCCACGCTGGTTTCTGTTGCCGTGACCGAATTTACCTACTGAAGTTTCATTCTGTTGCCGTTGCCCTATTTTTGCATTGAAATCTCCCATAATTATTTTCAAGTGCTGCTTACCTTTATTATTTAGATGACAAATTTCCTCATAAAATTCTTCAATTTCTTCTTCAGGATGACTTGTGGTGGGTGCATAAGTTTGAATAATCTGAGCCTGGTATCTTTTCGAGAGTTGGATAACAAGTCGTGCAGCTCAGTCAGAGGAACTTTCAACTTCTACAACTTTATCCTTCAGTTTCTTGTTTATTATAAATCCAACACCACTAGTTCTGCCAGTATCTGTCCCACGATAGTAGAAGAGATGTCCACTTTTCAGTTCGATGAGATCTTCCCCTTTTCTCCTTACCTCACTTAGCCCCACGATGTCCCACTTGATCCTTTGTAGTTCCTCTTCCAATTCAAGAAGCCTTGAATTAGAAGATAGGGAGCGTCCATTGTACGTAGCCAAGGTCAGCATCAGATGGCAGCCTAGTCCGGTCCTCCGGGGATTCTTAGCACCCTCTGCCTTCATGTCGCACTGGCCGCTGCCTTGGCCAGGTACATTCCAGCTGCCGGAGACTGAGGGCCAAGATTTAAGTTGTGGAATCATTTTGGAGGGGTTTGGCCATAACTCACCACGCTGGCCAAGCGGGTTGGTGAGTGTGGGATAGAATTTCCTCTAATCCCGATGGTATAGTTATACCGCTATTGGCGGTCGTCAGAGC
Source organism: Macrothele yani (assembly GCA_039090855.1). NCBI lineage: Eukaryota > Metazoa > Arthropoda > Arachnida > Araneae > Macrothelidae > Macrothele > Macrothele yani. Next base: position 3,402,080 of record CM077024.1, read on the forward strand.
CCCTTTAGTGGGAACAGGATGCACCACGAGAAGGCGGGGTTGACATTTGTCAAGGAGAGGCTGTGATGTTACGCATCACCTGACCTTACATTATATATATATATATATATATATATTTTTTTTTTTTTTTTTTTGCCTTAGTTACTAAAAGCTATTACATTTGGTCTACCAATGAAATTATCGGAATCTTCTGTAAACTGTGTACAGTGCTTCATGTGACATTCATTTCATATGGTTTCACAAAAAACTAAATCAACCCTGTTAACACAATCGTTAAATATATATCACATAATCATCTGAAAAAACAAATGCGGAAGCTGGGCTTTCTACACTGACAGTTGAATCCACTTGTAATTTACCAAAAAAAAAAAAAAAGCTCTTGCATCTTTAAGTTACCATAAAAAAGAAATTAAGAACTGTTTAATTTATGTTTTTTGCACCATATTTTAATAGGACAACTAACAAAATTTCAATGAAGTGGTTTGGAAATGAAAATTTCAGCTTCAAATTGACACTAATGCTCTAGTTAATTTTAGTTTTCACAAATACTGTTACACTTCAATGAGGTATTGCTAACATCACACAACTAACAAACCATTTTGCCAAATGAGGAAAAAACTAAAAGCATATTTTCACTCAAAACCATGAATTAAAAATTACACATAGTCCTGTTTTTTTCTCAGTGACTCCTGAGTCACTGTGAAATGTTATGCTTTTGGTTTCACTGTATTAAAAAGAAAACTAATTTGCTTGACATACTATGCAACTGAGTGGTTCCCTGGTTGCATAATTTAGAACTTAATGTTTCATTGCAATGCAGATTTATATTGACATGCCCAAGTCTTTTTTCAGGGATACTTCTCCAGGCTACTAGTTAGAATGTGGAGTATAGACTGTTAGGTTGTTGGTACGGTGTTTCACAAAGCACGTGTGTTGTCTGGGATCAGAAAACTTCACAAAATCAAGTTGCTATGCATCACATGTGAAATATTTTTGAATTACCTTTTCTGAGGTCTTTGCCATCTCCTCTTGCTTCAATCGGTTAGATCTTCCTAAACTGGCAGTCAAAGAAGAGAGAGGAACTTCCTCCTCATTCCCATAACCAAGAAACTGAACAGTACAACAGTCATTCGACTCGTCCACTTCAATTATTACAGCTTCATAACGCAACCCATCTTCGGAAAAAGTAGTTTGACAGTAGTCTCCGACATTCCACTGGAATTATAGAAATAAACTTTAAGAATGATTAAAGAATATCAAACACATACTGTGACTTCATCTTATATGCTTTAATAAAGCAAACCAACGAACAATTCTAAGCAGTTCTTTAAAAACACACAGTACTTGTTACATTAACATAACTCTCAACTCTTTTATGGAAGAAAATGCATATAGTTGAATTCAAATTACTGTAAGTTTTGAACAAGTGTAGCAGTTCTAGTGGCAAAAAAAAAAAGTCTGAATTGCCTGTACTGCAGCTCCTGTGTCAATGTGGTGCTTACCTCACCTTTATTTTTAGCATGTTTTCTGAAAAAAAAAAAAAAAAAACATATGTGCTTATTGGTATCATTTTGTCTGTCTGTCTACCTGTGGGAAATATACCTCTGCAACTATTGGTTGAATTTGAAAAATTCTTTTCGCATTGGGAAGCCCAAAATGTGATAACGATGACCTTTGCTTTCCAGTTCTTGTCTGATGCACAACTTTAATGTTACAAAGCGTAAATGCAGATACTGCATACAGTATTCAAAATACATTTTTTCTAAATGACAGACTGCTTTTTTTCTCTTATACTAAATTTATGTATTATGAATACTTAAGGTAGAGTTTCTTTTTCAAGTGATGCACAGTTTTGCCACTAGGGGCATAAAGGCAAATTGTGGTTTCTCTAATATCTCTGCTTTTCAAAATCTGATTTGAAAAATCTTTTCCAGCAAAGTTTCTCATCTGGTGGTAAATGTTCTGCATATAATTCTAATTTTAGTGAAGAACGTTTTAGCCACCAGGGGGATAAGTGTGTGTTTCTAATGTATTCGCAGCAATATCTGCACTTCTAAACACTCAACTGAAAAAGTTCCTTTGCAATTCCAAATTCCAGGTTAAAAAAAAAAACAGAATAGAGACCTGGTAAAAACTATGGGAACAACAAAAATATCTCTCAAAAAGAGGTTTATTTTTTTAAAAAGAAACCTAACACTAAGCCAATTAAGGTCAAACCAAAAAACTTTTTTTATACTTCTTTCAATGCATATTAACTTTAGCTTGTCTTGTATCTTTAACTCACCTTTTAAATCCACTGATTAAAATTAGTTTAGCCACATTAAACAACCAAAAATAAGGTTTTTATTTGATCTGGATGGGGTATGGCTAATTCTTATTTGTAGTCAAAATGCAGAAATATACAAAGTACTTTTACAGCTCTACTCATTGTCATTTCTTTGTATTACATTTAACTTTTGTTTCTTGGTGGCCCTCTCAAATATTGAAATTATTAGAGAAGATGCTTTTTTCCCCAATGTCTTTGCTTGTATGTATGTTTCTTCATTGGCCTTGTTCTTTTCGAGTTTTAAAACTTTATCTTTTTCCAATAGCCCATGAGCTACCTGCAGTTCTTCAAAGTTCTTTCTTTTCAGTGCAGATGTAATGCATGATGATGTTTGCTCAAGAGTTTGTCAGCACTGCACTCTTTTTCTGGACTTCTTCTTCTTCTCATAACTAAATTTTTCTTCATATCATCAAAAGCCTTCTTTCCTTCACTTTTTACTCTAAAGGTTTCTTCTTTTGCCCTTTCTATTTCCTCATATTCTTTAAGTCTCTTTTCTCTCAGCTTGGTTTCCTGATGACACTTACTACTTGCATTTCTCCCATAGACAATGAGCTCTTTTGTGATTGGAACACAAGCAGGTTTATTGCCATAAAACTTCAAAGTGTCTATGACATTCAATCGTGCATTCAAAGCTCTTTCTTTCATACAAAGCAACAAAGTAGTTAAAACCTGCTTCTCATATAACGAAAGACAGGCTTTAACTACTTTTGTTACTGTTTTGTATTTTGTTTCAATCATTACATTCTTTACTTAAAAAACTTCTTTCCAAAATGTTTCAAGGTCTCCGTTATCAATTCCCCTGCTCAAATTATCTTCCACTCATTGATCGGACAGTCTGATGGACAACAAAATGCACCATCCTTGCCACTTGCAGAAGTTTTGCTTCACTGCTAATAGCTTCGCTAGTTTTTGGATTTAAAAAAGCCATATCATGAAGGTCTCTCTCTGTCACATATCTCCAGGAGGTATTTTACAGACACAATGAAGTGTTTCTCAGCTTTTGACTTGAAGGTGAGGGTTTCCACTTCTTTAACTTTTAGCTCGCTCTGGACTTCCTCACTTATATAGGGAGTCCCGCTCGCTACCGAACCCGGCATTTCTTTAATATTATTAACACCAATGAAGATATTGCACCAAAATTTGAAGTGGACTTACCTCATTTCATGCGAAATGTGATGATATCACAACATGTGCTACAAGTGGCCACCATTTGCATCCAGACAGCATTGAACCCGGCATTGTCCGTCCACCAGCCAGCATGAGTACTCCTTAGTGGCAGACACATTCTTAAGTGTGGCGCCACCGAGAAGCAGTCCACCCAGCCAGCCAGCCAGCCGGACGTGCCTCTCTGCTGCTTTGTTATGCCATTTGCTGAGCGTATCTACACAATACGGTTGTTGATAGTGAGTACTCGTGGCTGTTCGCATAGATGTAAAAATGTATCGATATACTCTGGAGGAGAGAGTGTTTATTGTTTGCACTTATTGGAAAACAGAATCGATAAAGTCTTGTCAACAGCAATTCTTGGAGAGGTTTGCAGGCAGACATCCACCAAGTAAGTCCACCATTTTGGCATTGTCAATGAAATTGGAAACCAAGGAGGCTTTATTAGATGACCATGCAGGTTGTCCACAAATGTCTGAAGAAACGATCCATGATGCAAAGGGCCGACTACTTGCGTCTCCCAGGAAGTCACTTTGCTGACTGTCACAGGAAACAGGGTTGTCCAAAAGCACTTGTCAACGTGCTGTGAAAAAAGCGAAGCTTCATGCGTACCATATCTCCGTAGTGCACGAACTGAAAGAGCCTGACCACGTGAAACGAGCGACATACTGGCGACGGTTTCAGACATTTCTTCAGGAAAATCCAGGCATTCTGGACTACACGTGGTAATCGGATGAGGCGTGGCTTAACCTGTCCAAATACGTCAATTCTCAAAATTCCCGTATTTGGGCCAGTGAAAATCCCAACGCAATTCATGAAGAACCCCTTCATCTTCATTCACAGAAAATTGGTGTTTGGTATGTGATGACCCGGCACCGTATAATTGGTCCCATCTTCTTTGATACAACCATCACAACAGCTGCATATATGGAAATCTTCAACATCTTTGTAAATCAACTGGATGACAAAGAACTCTTCATTGGATATTACCAGCACGATGGAGCAACATTACACACCAGTATGGCCAAAATTCAATCCTTTTTCGGGGATCGTCTAATTTCAAAGGGTCTATGGCCACTGTGCTCTCCTGATCTAACACCTCCTGATTACTTTTTATGGGGATATCTAAAAGGGAAAGTTTATCAAAAGGAACAGCAAACCATAGGTGCCTTGAAAGCAAACATCACCAAAAAAATTCAGGCAGTGACGGCGGACGCACTGGCAAGGATTTTCCACAATACAGTGCGCCAGGTTCAGAGCTGTTTGGCCACAAATGGTGGCCACTTCCAGTACATGTTGTGATGTCATCACATTTCACACGAAATGAGGTAAATCCACTTCAAATTTCATTGCAATATCTTCATTGGTGTTAATATTATTAAAGAAATGCCGGGTTTGGCAGTGAGTGTGACACCCTGTATAAATGTTGACGGGTTTTTTTTAAAGAACTTCTATCAAAGGAAAAGTCCTGATTTGTCTCAGGTTTGCACACTGTCTTGCTAATTTTCCTCAAAAATTCCTCCAAATGTTCATACAGTACATGAAACACAGGAATTTCTTTTTGGAAAATACTCAGTGAATATCTTAGCACTTGAGATGACAAAAAGAATTTCAGCTTTCGTCAGAGGATTTTTTAAGTACAAAGAAATGATTTTGTGAGACTGGTTTTTCATCAGTGATAACTTTTACAGTGGTACAATTTCTAGAAAGTATTTTGTTACAGAAGGCCATTGCTCAGGGAGTCAGAACAGCTGCTGGTCTTAGTGTCAACCACCTTGAGGAGACTTATTTTATAAAAACTTTGGAAGGCAGCTGAAGAACATGTTGAATATTCTGAAGTCTTCAAATCTTGCAGCGAACTCGTGGAAAAAACTATGAACCAATACAAGTTCAGACACAATTTCTCCAAATTCATAGAGGCCCTTTTGAAACGCATTGTGGAGATGAAGGTTACAAGTTCCAATCTGCACAAGACCATGACCTCTCAACACTTCAACTTCATCACTCATCACATCAGTCTAAAAACCTTTTGGTTTATGTTTGGTCTATCACTACCAAGTGTTACAAGTTTGAGTGGTGATAAATTGCTGTCATCAAAGGATTTACCTCATTTCTTCATGTCCTCTGTAGTGGCATGACCAATAAAAAATGTCCTGGGATGCCTACTTCCCAACTTTTGAGATTTGTCAGATCAAAATCGAATTTTGATTTGCAGCTTTTTATGTCCACCATTATTTGTTGTCTTGTCAAAGCATAAGCTGAAATACGAATTATTCACATAATCCACTAGTTTATTCCAAAAACAAGGTCCAAGTGCATCTGATACAAGGTATGCAACTTTAGTTGCAGAAAAAGTAGTGAGATCTAGTTGGGGGAACATAGCTTGGAAAAGTTTCCTTGAAATCAGAGCAAGATGCATAGAGTAGTGACAAATAACACATTTCATGGTCAGGATCAGTTCTGCAGAAATTGAGGCATCTTTCTCGCTTATCATCTTAAGAATTCCAACTGTAAACTGACCCAAATCAAGACTACATTTTTCATTGCCTGTTGAAGTTTCTAAAGCTGCATTCTCTAATGGTGAAGAAATAAGTTCTGATGTTGAAGCAGTTGAACAGACCCCAGGCCCTTGTACTGCTAGTTTCAACTGTAAGGGTCCAAGATTTATTTCACAGTTTTTTGAATGTTTTCTTGTGGTAACATGTTGACTAGTTTTTTTCAAAACCTTTGGTAACATATATTTTAGAATCGCAATCAATACATAACGCTTCAGTGTCACTTATAATTTTTGCCCATGTCCTGATTTGATGCCAAGTGAAATCCTTTTGTAGCAACCAATCTTTACTAAGATGGCATTTCCCCATTTTCACTTAACAAAGTAAAACTTTTGACTTAATTTCTTTTTCATATCTTCTCCAAGCACCTACAACAAGAAAAGAAAAACAGATTAGTATCCCTCAAAAATATTAAGCGTATTTATAAACAGAGCAATCTTAACCATTCAAGAATCTTAACAGTGTTGGGACAGAGAAAATGCAAGTAGCCAAGGCAGACATACAGGAAAGAAGAAAGAGACAGCTACCACAAGAAATGGGAAAAATGCCAACCAAAGAGGAAAGACTCGAGGGCAAAAAAAAAAAAATATATATATATATAATAAAAAACTTAACAAGGGGAAGGTCCCTAAGGAGGCAATTTAATGTCATACCCAGGACAAAAGGTTGAAACTTACAAATTTTTAAAGGCATTGGGCCTGAATTGCTGCAACTTGCCTAAAAAATTTACAATTAAAAAATTATTGACATACCCATTTTTAGGGACTTTAGGGACCTAAGATTAAAAACAGGGGAGTTTTAAGGACCAAGTATGAGTCCTGCTTAAAGTAATGTACAGTTTTTCTACCAGGGAATGAAGACATACAGGTCATTCCATGTCAACCCTGTGGGTGGACAAGGGTAAAATTTGGGATTTATGCATAAGTATACATGTCTAACAATCACACCAAATTTTGAGATAATCTAAAGGGGTCAGGTTGTGAGCCTGGTTGATTTGACACGGAATGACCCATATATCTTATTTTTCTTTATATCTCTGCACCTAAGTTTGATTTGAGAAATTATTTCTTTAGCAAACAGGGTATCTCATGCAGAATGTTTTTGAATATAATTTCAAAATTTCCTTCATGCACAAGTTTGCCACTAGAAGGCATAAGTAAAATTTTCTTTTGAGCTATTCCATGTCAGATCAATCACCTTCTTGACCTCACCATTTCTGATTTTGATGAAATTTGGTATGAAGCACACATATGACAAGGTAAGTAATTCTGCCAATTTTCAGATTTTTATTTTGAAAATTGTCCAAGATACACATAATAAAAATCGAAATTTTCGTAAAAAATGACAAACTCCCACACTTATAAATGGCTGTAAATTTTTTTCCTAATTGTAGTAGAGTGACAATTCAAACACAGTTGCAAAGCTAAAGGATTGAGCTTTCTATAGATACCATACATGACCTTCTTACAACAGATTAAAGTTTCAAGGACATCCACTGTGACCTTTGCCCTTGAATATCTCAAAACATACCATCTTAAAAAATTACGAAAAAATATATTTTATTGCTACAACATTCTTTCTACCCATGTGCCAGACATTAGGCTGGCACCGCTATGGCAAGGCAGTGTAGGATTAATAGGAGTGCCATGCTGCACCCTTCTGTATGTAAGGCACAGAGACATACCATGCAATAAATATTTCTTACGTTGAGGATTTGTGTTTATTATACATGAAATGTGTATATATTATAACAGATCAACAGATTTATCAGAAATATGCTATGTGACAACAATTTTACTTGATAGACACAATTTTCAGCGGTAAATAATGTCAACAAATCTTTGAGATCAGAGATTGAAACTCCACCCATTTTAGCCAATGACAGGGCTTCTTCTTAGCCAATGACAAAGCTTCTTATTAGAGCCAATGACAGGGTTTCTTATTAAAGCCAATGGCAAGGCTTCTTATTACAGCCAATGAAAAATCTTACTGGTACACCATTTTACATTTGCTGTTATTTCAATTCTGAGCTTGTGAGTGTCTGGTTATCAATTTATCTGTAACATTGTTAACTGTTTAATTGTTATTTTATTTTATCTTTATTGTTATCTTTATTTAATCAATTTCTTTTTATCAAACTATATGTATTTATCATTTTTTTTGCAGGTGCAGTTTCATTAACTAAAATGGACTTTAAAAGTAAAAATTTTTGTTGCAATCCTCTGGGTAAAAGTGGACACACAAGGTTTAGAAAGAATCTGAGAAAAGTACAGCCTTGGATGGTTCAGAAATGTCCAAATATAACATTAGAACAGAAAATATGTAGTTCATGCAGAAAATCTATCTCTGAAATGCCAGGTCCTTCATGTATAATTGAAACAGATGCAGAGACAGAACAACCTCGGTTAAGTGAAGATAATTCAGAAGGTGTGGTGAAGAGTGAGATATGGACTGACAGAGACACAACTTTGGATAGTCTGAATGATATGTACTTTCTCTAGGCGAATCTCCTGTGAAAAAAAAGATTAGGTGTTGGACAGTACAGTAAGAAGAAATATCAGAAAATTGGTGAAGTGATAAAAGACTACATAGGTGTTCCAGAATGTGATAATCCTGTGACAGTGTCTGATGAATCAGTCATGATTTCACAGTTGAAAGAAAAATTTCAAGAAACAGACTCTAGCAGTGTTAAAGTCCAAATACTAACAATATTACCTAGAACCTGGAGTATTCGTAAAATTCAGGAAGAATTTGGTGTAACATATTACATGGCACGAAAGTCTAAAAATCTTGTGGAAGAGCAGGGTATTTTAGCAACTCCAAATCCTAGGCCTGGGAAAACTCTCAGTGACAGCACAGTTGAAAACGTTATTGCATACTATAATAGTGATGAAGTGAGCCGTTGTTTACCAGGAAAAAAAGATTTTGTTACAATGATGGAATCAAGATCAAAAAGTACAAAAACGTCTTATTCTAGGAAATTTGAAAGAGATATTTCAAGGATTCAAAGACAAGAATCCTAATGTCAAAGTAGGGTTTTCAAAGTTCTGTGGTTTATGCCCAAAGAATTGTGTGCTGCTGGTGCAAGTGGAACACACTGTGTCTGTGTGTTGTGCTCATGAAAATGTAAAACTTATGCTAGCAGGGTGCAAATTGCAAGACTTAACTCGTAATGATGAATTACCAGTTAGGACATACAAAGATTGCCTTGCAAGAATAACTTGTAACCCTCCTCTTCCAGAATGCTTCTTCTTCAAGTGTGATTCTTGTCCTGGTATAGCACACTTACTAGAGCAAATAAGTAGCTTATTCACCATGAATGGGATTGAGGAAATTGTATATAAATTGTGGACTACAACTGATCGCACAACACCTATGACAGTCTGTAACACTGTAGAAGAATTCCTTGAGACCTTTGAATCAAAAGTGAAATTGCTATTGCCACATTCTTTTATAGCTATTCAGCAGTCATACTTTCTGTTAAATCTGAAAGAAAACCTTGATGATAATCAGTGTGTTGTGTTGTGTGATTTTGCTGAGAATTATTCCTTCATACTGCAGGATGCAGTCCAAGGATACCACTGGAACAATTCCCAAGCTACTATTCACCCTTTCGTCGTGTACTACAAAAGTTCACACACACTTCAGTTGGATCATGTTTCTTTTGTTGTCATCTCAGAATGTCTTAAGCATGACACTATCAGTGTTCACCTTTTCCAGAGCCAATTGTTGCAGTTTATATCATCACATTTTGACAAGAAAGTAGAACACATCTATTACTTCTCAGACGGTGCAGCCTCACAGTATAAGAACAGGAAGAATTTTGTCAATCTGTGCCATCATGATGTAGATTTTGGTATCACAGCTGAGTGACATTTCTTTGCCACCTCACATGGAAAGGGGCCATGTGATGGCGTGGCAGGCACCATTAAGAGATTAGCTGCACGTGCCAGCCTTTAGTGTTCATACAATGACCAAATTATGACACCGCGACAACTGTATGATTGGGCTTCCAGAAACATTCCTCCGTGCCATTTTAAATACAGCACGGACAAAGACTATGAGAACCACAAGGAGTTCTTCGAGATACGTCATGCTAGTGCTCGACCAATTCCTGGTACTCAAAAACTTCACTGTGTAATACTAGTAAGCCGCACAGCTATTAAAACCAAGATGTATTCAAACTCAACTGAATACAAGGTTGAATCAGTATTGCTAAATCCAATAGAACTGGATCTGGAGGATATTCGTGACTATGTTATTGTTGAGTATGATAACCAGTGGTGGGTTGGTTGTGTTTTGGATGTGAACATTCATACAGAACATGTTTAGATAAGTTTTCTGCACCCACATGGACCTTCAGTGTCTTTCACATACCCACAGAAGCCAGATATATTAGAAGTGGATAAAACAGCGGTCATTACGAAGGTTGACCTACGAACAGCAACAGGTCGGACATATTTTATGGAGAGAAGCGAAATAGAGATGGTCACTAGCAAGATGGCATCACATTCTTTTGGTTTGCAACCTTATTAACCAAGCGGTTCACTTGTATGTGTACACCACTAATATAACCTGTAACACATTGTGAAATTAATATATACATGCATCTGGAAAACAGTTATTGTACATTTCTCCGAACCTAACCTGGAGGACATATACTCCTATTAATCCTACACTACCTTGCCAGTATCTGGCACATGGGTAGAAGAATGTTGTAGCAATAAAATATATTTTTTCTTTGTAATTTTTTAACATGGCATGTTTTGAGATATTCAAGGTCAAAGGTCACAGTGGATGACCTTGAAACTTTAATCTGTTGTAAGAAGGTCATGTATGGTATCTATAGAAAGCTCAATGCTTTAGCTTTGCAGCTGTGCTTTAATTGTCACTGTACTACAATTAGGAAAACAGTTACAGCCATTTATAAGTGTGCTAGTTTGTCATTTTTTAGGAAAATTTCGAATTTCATTGTGTGTATCTTGGACAATTTTCAAAATAAAAATCCGAAAATTGGCAGAATTACTTACCTTGTCATATGTGTGCTTCATACCAAATTTCATCAAAATCAGAAATGGTGAGGTCAAAAACTTATTTTTTTTTTTATTGATCTGATGTGGAATGTCCCTTTTACAGCAAATTTGCAGCAATATCTAAGCATTTGAAAAATCCGTTTTCGGTCAGAGACTAACCAATGAAACATTTTATGCAGGTTTCTTGCCCAAAATAAAACACAATTTGCCATGGGGACCTATGTTTTTCTTGATATCTCTAGTTTAAAAAATTCCAAAGTACTGTAATTTTTGGCGTCTAATCCGCAGATTATCTGCTTAAAAAGTTACAAATATAGGTTCTGCGGATTATATGCCGATGCAGATATAACGTTGATTAAAAAAAAAAGTTTCTATGGCCCTTTAATTTTTTTAAAAATTTGCAGGGTACTTGTGCAGAAGAGGGATATACAGTATAATTGAAAAAGGAACTCCCTCAAAAAAAAAAAAAAATTTCAGTTCAGGAGTTTGTACGAAGCGGAATGTTGTAATGAAAGATCGGAGAAGTTGTGTGGAGGGTCAGCAGGCATCACTTTGTATCGTTGAGAAAGACAACTCCGACTGTTGTGCCGTCCCTGTTTTTGGCAACCAGCCAATGAAGTACGCACAGCGCTTACTGCATAAACCTATGCGTTCCTCCTTTCAGATCTTCTACCATTTTGACCAATACCTTTGCTGCTGATGTTTTCCTTCATTGCTATTCATGATGTCTTTGAAAAGGAAACGTTTCAGTTACACTGCCGAATTTAAACTTAAAGTGGTGGGCACAATTCAGGATATGATCGTGTCACTGCGCAGTAGTTTTGAGGTCAGAAAGCAATCGCGCACTAACCCGCAGAAAGCCGCTTTGCCGCATTCTAAAACTTAAACAAATCAGTCTGTAAATTCTGCAAGAGAATTCACGGAAGTCTGGCCCTATTTTTCATTGGCCTACGTATAAACCGATCCCCCAACTCTGAAAGCACGATTTCCTCCAAAAACTTTCGACTTACATGCGAGTACATACAGTATTTTTACGATTTGTTCTGTATCAGTCTTTCATCATTGGCAAGGTGTAATGCAATACTCTGGAGCTGTATTGGCGTGATCTATGGATGCCACGCCACTGAGCTTTATCTGTCCAGAGATAAAAATATGAAAAAGTAACCTTTAAAAATGAATTTCTTCATTTAATAAAATCATTTTTTTCTTACTTCTTCGGACACTTGGATCATTATGTGACAGACTTTTCTGTCGGAAATTCCACTTCCGGTTCAATATCTATCGTGAGTGGATTATACAGTGATTTCTTTTTTTTTTTCCTGAATATCCACAGTCTGCAGATTAAACGAAGAAGGAAAAAAATTTTATGTGAATTTTGCGGTCTGCGGATTAAACGCCAGTGCAGATAATACAGCGAAAATTACGGTATTTTTTTTTTTATCACCAGATGCCATTCAAATTGTGGAACTTTTTTTTTTTTTTGGTTCACGGTTCTGGCACCAGGTGTTATTAGTGTATCTTTCGTTTGCAACTGTATATCCACTTCAAAAAAAAATTATTTTTAATGTATGCCATTTGCTGTACAGAAATATTGAGAACATTTTTAAATAATGCAGTTTTTCGGCTAGAAAGCATATACGTCAAAACTTTTTTCTTGCTACTCTGAGAAAATTTATTGAAAAATTTCTTTTTCCTTAGCATAGCTTTTACTATTTTTTTTTTTTCTATTATTCAAAATTCTCACACCAGGGGATGCCAGTGTATATTTCTATGTGAAAAACTATTCGATTCTAAAAATCCTTAGAAAAATGCTTTTCAAAAATACTCTTCATAATGATAAGTATTTTGCACTGATTTTCTTTTAAAGTAATGCACTGCTTTTCTGTTAGGGCACATCAAGTTATATCATGTTATATTTTATGTCTTTTCTAATGGGCTCAATTTGTAAATTCCTTTAGACTCTGATATCTTCTGCTTAGAGAAACTTTTTGTGCACAGTTTGTTAAATTTTGAAACACTGCTAGTGGAGTAAGTAGCTATTTCTATTTGTGGATGTTTTAGAGGTTGTAGTTGGTTTCATTCACTATGAATAACTCTACTTTCATTGCACATTTTACATTATTCAAGATTTTCCCTAGGTGGTGCAAACATTCTTTTGGCTGAAATTTTAGGCTTTATAAAAATTAGCTTTGAAATACTTGTTTTTGTGTCGGAAAGGATTCAAAAGAAGTACTCGTTACCACCGAATATTCGGTGTCATCTCAACAAGTAAAGGCTGTATTTTAATTTTTAAATGGATAATGGTAATGTTTAGTATATTTCTGCTGAAGAATGTAAATTTTTAACCTTCTGAATACATTTTCACATCAATTAACTATAGTATGAAATCAAAACCTTGCAGAATAACAGGATTGATTGAATAGAAAATTGGCTCTCTCTCCTCTCTCATATAGATTATGTTATGCATGTTATGGCTCTCAGCATGGCAGTGTGTTTTGCCTTAGGGGAACGACAGAAACAAGGGAAGTTATCATTTTGATAACCAGCAGTTCTCAGCTTGCACTTAACTTGAACATCTACTCTCTGAAAGCATAACCTCAATTATATGTTCTGGTTTATTGTTTTTATTCTTAAATCGCACGTTTTCCCATTTCTTAAGCTCTCCTTGATACATTATGGAACAAACAAGAATTTTCCCTTTTGTTTAAATCAAAATTAAAGTTAAAAAATGGTACTGCCCCCTTAATTTGCAGAGAAAATGACTTTAGTTTACTGGTACTGAAAAATGGGGGTCAGATTTTGAACTCTAATTTCTTTTCAAACAAAAAGAAAAATTCTTGCTCTTTTGATTTCTTAATATAGCAAGAGGTGATTCAGAAATGGAAATTTTAAGTGAAATTGAATATCAAAAATCACTATCGTGCACTCCACAGAGAAAACGATTTATAGGTCATAGAAATGGTGCAGATTCAATCATGAACAGATTACATACTGGTTTTGAAATTTAATTTTGCCTTTAAAGAAAAAAAAAAAGGCAAGTATGCTTTCTAGGTATGATTAGTGATGTGGATCGAGTAAATACCCAGTGGGTATGGGTATTTACCTATTTCTTAAATACCCACCCAAAAATGGGTATTTTCAAAAATTTCATCTAATAACATGGTGTCACTATTTTTGTTAGAAATATATTACATAACTTTTATTCAATCAGCAGGTGGCAGTTTACCTACTGATTAATATATTTCCTCTGGCACAGGGAAATTGCAGCGTTATTTCATGAAGAGAAAAAGGACATTTTTCATAAAATGCTTTTAAAAATACAGGGAAATTTCATGACATTAAAAGAATTCTTGAAATTGTCATCACACGTGTAAGTTACGTTGAAAAATTTTGAGTGGGATGTTTCGGTAGCTGCTTCTACCTTCAGCCATGGAATGAGACACGTGGCAAAAGCGTCAGTTGTTGCCAGATTTCAAAATCGCTTTCCAAATAATGGGGATGTTAAAAAGTGCGTCAGTATGGCAGGTGTTAGGGGTAAGGTAGATTTCAATGCTTTCGCGGTATCTGAGGGCATGCCGATTGCTAAACGGGGCGATCTGCTTAACATTGTGCCAATCGGGAACTACGGACGTATCGCTGATGGTTAAAATTGAAAGGGAGGTGGAAGGGCTACCTTTCTTAACATCAGCGATATGCTCCACCAAACGCCGGTTTATGCTGCGGTAAGTACTACCAATATAGTGGGTAATGCCTGTAGAAGTGTTGATAGGGATAGAGTAAACACCTTGCAAATCTAGGGGTTTATTTGAGAAGACGTGGAGGTGGTTTTGATAATCATGTAGCCAAAAGACTTGAAAATAGAGCAAACTTTATGAGTGAAGGACAGGCTAAAGGGCAAAGTGACAACAAACTCAACTGATGAGTGGTGGAAGGTTCAGGCAATAAACTAGATCTATTCTGTGATTCAAACATCTTGATTAGTCTATGTAATAAGAGGGGTGGAAAGCCATGCAATTTGCCACTGTTGATGATGTTCTGATATTCTAGTTGAAGAGCAGAATGGCTTTTGCAAATAAGGTTGGCCCGGTGAATGTATGACTTTAGAGCGGACAGTTTGTGTTTTCCAAAAGTGCGAGAATGGTAAGGGATGATATTATGGATGGCAGAAAGGTTTCCTGTAAACAGAGAGGCCAAGTGAGAAGTCTGGGGTGATGTTAACATCCAGAAAACTAATATTATTGTCGATCTGTTCTTGAGAGGAAAATTTTATATGCAGGAATTTTGAAATTATGGAGGACATGAGTTCAAACAGGGTGTGTTTTTGGTGCGGCCAAATAATGAAGATGTCATCCACATACCTTAACCAAATGGTGGGTTGTAAAAGGGATGGGGCAACAATTAATGTTTCAATATTCTGCAAATAAATTTCAGCAAGGGGAAAGAGGAGATCCCATAGGTACACCTTGTTTTTGTTGGTAATAGATACCATTTTATACAAAACATGAATACTTTTCCAATGAATCAAAACAGTCAAAGATCTTTGATCAGTTCTCCAGGAAGTTCTTGGTGCTCCAATAGTTTTCTGACCATGAGCATGTAGGCATCAAAGAAAGGAACAGAAGGAAACAATGAATCCACGTCAAAGGTGTACAGGAAATCTTGACGATTGATGGAAGGAGGGAGTTTCTGGATAAAGTCCTTGGTTGATACAACAGAATAAGGATGATTTCTTGTCAGAACTTTGCAACATTTGACCAATTGCCTTTCAAGATTGACTGCAGGAGAAAAGGTGTTTTAAATTAATGGCCTAATGGGAAGTCCAACTTTATGTAGCTTGATCTGTAAAAAGCAACCTGAGAGTATGAAAATAAGCTGGGGGAGGGAGGGGGAGATGTCACCTAAGAAAGACTTCAGAGAAGATTTGTAGCTTTCTAAAAAAAAATCTCCAAAATCTTTCTTAGGAGACATCCCCCCCCCCAGCTTATTTTTGTACTCCCAGGTTGTTCTTACAGATCAAGCTACATAATATGTTGAACATCCCATTAGGCCATTAATTGAAAATACCTTTTCTCCTGCAGTCAATCTTGAAAGGCAATTGGTCAAATGTTGCAAAGTTCTGACAAGAAATCATCCTTAATCTGTTGTATCAACCAAGGACTTTATCCAGAAACTCCCTTCTTTCATCAATCGTCAAAATTTCCTGTACACCTTTGATGTGGATTCGTTGTTTCCCTCTGTTCCTTTCTTTGATGCCTACATGCTCATGGACAAAAACTATTGGAGCACCAAGAACTTCCTGGAGAACTGATCAAAGATCTTCATGACTGTTTTGATTCATTGGAAAAGTATTCCTGTTTTGATACAATGGTATCTATTACCAACAAAAGCAAGGTGTACCTATGGGCTCTCCTCTTTCTCTGCCTTACTTGCTAAAATTTATTTGCAGAATATTGAAACATTAATTGTTGCCCCATCCCTCTTAAAACCAACCATTTGGTTAAGGTATGTGGATGACATCTTCATTATTTGGCCACACCAAAAACACACTCTGTTTGAACTCATGTCCTCCATAACTTCAAAATTCCTGCATATAAAATTTTCCTCTCAAGAACAGATCGACAATAATATTAGTTTTCTGGATATTAACATCAACCCAGACTTCTCACTTGGCCTCTCTCTTTACAGGAAACCTTCCGCCACCCATAATATCATCCCTTACCATTCTCGCATTTTTGAAAAATACAAACTGTCTGCTCTAAAGTCATACATTCACCGGGCCAACCTTATTTGCAACAGCCATTCTGCTCTTCAACTAGAATATCAGAACATCATCAACATTGGCAAATTGAATGGCTTTCCACCCCTCTTATTACATAGACTAATAAAGAGGTTTAAATCACAGAAATAGATCTAGTTTACTGCCTGAACCTTCCACCACCCATCAGTTTGTTGGCACTTTGCCCTTAGCCTGTCTTTCACTCATAAAGTTTGCTCTATTTTCAAGTCTTTTTGGCTACAGGATTGCAGTGAAACACCACCTCCACATCTTTTCAAACTCATCCTTAAGGACAGAGATCTCAATAAACCCCTAGATTTGCAAGGTGTCTACTCTATCCCTATCAACACTTCCACAGGCAGTACCCACTATATTGGTAGTACTTACCGCAGCATAAACCGGCATTTGATGGAGCATATCGCTGATGTTAAGAAAGGTAGCCCTTCCACCTCCCTTTCAATTTTAAACATCAGCGATACGTCCGTAGTTCCCGATTGGCACAATATTAAGCGGATCGCCCCGTTTAGCAATCGGCATGCCCTCAGATACCGCGAAAGCATTGAAATCTACCTTACCCCTAACACCTGCCATACTGACGCACTTTTTAACATCATTATTTTTTAAAAGCGATTTTGAAATCTGGCAACAACTGATGCTTTTGCCACGTGTCTCATTCCACGGCGGATGAAGGTAGAAGCAGCTACCAAAACATCCCACTCATAATTTTTCATCATTACTTACGCGTGTGATGACAATTTCAAAAATTCTTTTCATGTTTTGTGTGTTACGTGTTTTCCTGCCAATTCTTCTCACTATGAAATTTCATAGTAGGGCTAGGAGATTGTTGGGATTTTAATATCACGATGTATCACCTTTGAAACATCGGTTTTCACAATGTATCACAATATCCGCTGGTATTCAAAATCACACCGTTCTTTTTGTTTAGAAAATTGCTTTTCATAAGTTAATTATACAGACTATTTTACCAGGTTGTTAAAATGCCAAAAGGTAGAAATATAATATACAGAACTTTAGTGGATTGGGAGCATAAGATTAAAATTGGCGATTTTTTCTAGGGGCCATTGGCCAGTGGGTGGACAAAATCTAGTGGCCTCTTTCCTTACAGCTATTTCGTGTTGTATACACATTTTATCACTGCACTGAATAACCTTTCATTTATTTAGACAGTTAAATTTAAGCTTAGTAGTTACAAGGGCACACTGTCTATTGTCCAGTGCAATTAAATGAATAAATATAATCTTAAAAGTTATATGTTTCTTCAACCACATCAACCAAATTTTCAAGACAGTTTTTATCGGAAAGATAATTTAATCATTTTTATTTGGTCTCTCGCTATGTTCACAAAAAAAAAAAAAATCTCTCAATCTCTCCACCATAAATTGATAGCAGTGGATAAGTCAAATTTTTCAAGTAGTACTTACTTTTGCTTACTCTATTTAATTTGCTGTATTTTCTAAAGTCATTCTTTGCATGAGCATCGTCTTGTCATCAAGAACATTGCCCACAATGCTTGCATTCTCTTAACTTCTGCATTGCTTGGCATAACAGTCAGCAATATAGAGTATTTCAACAATTTGTGCTATGACCTTCATGTAATAAAAATTGCTTGTTTTTAGTTTCTCTAGCAGTTTTTAGTGAATTATTGATGGTCAAAAATGTTCAGACATTATGTTTCGAAGCTGCTTCCATTCTGCTAAATTTTTCTTTTCATTCTATTTATTTTTGGTTAGGTCCTTCTTGGTGTCAAAATGAAAAGTGGCTGTATAGCTTTCAAAAATGAATTCCATATCTTATAGCAGAATCATTTTGTGGTACAGCTGAGATTGGAAGAAATGTGATACCAACCTGGTCACTTTATTTTACAAACTCAATGATTCCTGACCACTAACAGAAAATATTCAGTAATTTCCTGGGTTGTTTTAATAAATATTACATTAAAAACATTGATAAACCTTCACAGGTGTTGAAAAAATAGTCATGGCGAAATAAGAACGCTTGCAGAGTATTATGATTCCATTAGATTCTGTCTGGTTTTCGAACCCAGTGTCAGCTTGCCTAAGCAATGAAAAATCATGCATTTTCAGAGCAACCAAACTTTTAAAAACTAGATGCTGAAGACAAATTGTGATGCCACAGTTCCATCTAAAGCCACAGTTGTCCATTCCTGATATGGTTACTTTGTGCACCAAATTAAGTGGAAAAACAAACAGCGTTCTTGAAGAGTGAATCTATAAATAGATTGTACCCACTTATTTGCGGAGGAAAGGGCTGTTTTTCACTGCGTGCTAGTTGGATGATTTGGAAATACATTTCCTATAACAGGAGCGTTTTAAAAATGCAAATTAATTCTTTAGCAATGAAAAAAGGCAAATTTCCAAGCATGGTGACTAAAATCACCTTTTCTACTGGACATTTTATTTTATCCAGTCGCCACGTGGCGAGTGGCGACCACTAATTTTAATCTTTAAGCAGAAGTTTTGAAGATTTCCAATTGATCTCAGGTTAAATGCAATAACATTTGAGTGCATGAAGACCCCATTTGTATTTGAAAAATTACTCAATGAAATCATCTTGTTATTCTACAAACTATATCTCTTGAGAAACTGCGAAATAATTTGTTCAGCAAAATAAGGTGAGGTCTTGTCTTAAAACATATTTTGCTATCTGTTCTGTATGCATCAAAATATATGAACTTGATTAGGGTATGCTATAAATACAAAATTGAAAATTTAATTACTAATCAAAAACTTCTATTATGGGAATTCTCACTAGGAAATTTATTTCAATTGCAAATTTTTTGAGAAAACTCTTCTCCTTCAGGCTGTCCTTTGTTGCTATTTTTTCCTTCTTCAAGCTGTCTTTTGTTGTCACTTTTAAACTAGCAAGCCAATTCTCAACACGAGTTTTATTCAAAGAATTGAAAATTTATTTTAAAATACACATTATTAGAAAATTAAAGGCAGTTTTATAAATTATACCCCATCTATATTTCAAACCCTGGCTGTGAGTGAAGAAGCAAACTTGTTGATAGAGCTAAAGAAGGAACTTTTTGATGATGGTGCGTTTTGGGTTCATGTTAAAAACATGGTCAACATTCTAAAACCGATAGTGGATTTACTTAACAAAGTTCAGTCAAATGAGTCACAGATACATTCTGTGTTTTCTGAATTTGAAAACCTTCAGGCTTTAAATGAACAGCTGCCTGTATTCCCTCTGCAAAAAGCTGAAGAACAATTGATACTAAAGAAATTTACAGAAAGAAAAGAGTTTGGCCTAGGACATATTCATTTACCAGCAGATCTTATTAATCCAGCTTCACAAAGTTGTAAATTGGGTCCTATCCAATCGATTGATGCAATAAGTTTCATTTGTGATGTGGGACAATACATGGGACTAAATAGCAAACAATTCAGAACAGATTTGGCAAACTACAGAGACAAAGATGGACTCTGGGCAAGGAAATTTGTATGGGAAGGAGTTGGCATCATGAGTCCCATACTATGGTGGAGAGGTTTAAGAGGGACAAATGAACTGGTGGAAGTCACCATTAGGATCTTAAGCACACCAATAACATCAGCGGCCATTGAAAGATCATTCAACACATTGAGCTGGATCCACAGTACAAAGGGAAATCACTTGACATCAGAAAAGGCTACAAAAGTAACCTATTTTGCATACAACTGGAAATTGTTAAATTAAAAACATATTCCCAAACCAGGTTTAGATGAACATGAGCCCAATGAAAGTACCATGTCTACAACATTTAGCATGTTAGAAGAAAAGAAAAGTCAAAAGGAAAGGAAACAAGATAGAAAAGTAGATTCAGAAACAGAAAAATTTGAAAATGAAACAAGTTCAAGTGATCTCAACTGTGAAGAGCCTGAATCCCTTTCTGATTCAAATGAATAGAACATTAACATGATAAAATGCTGAGGAGCTATAATATATCCTTAATATTGTAAATTAATGAGGAAAGAATATTTTGATTTAAAATAAAGGTAATTTTTCATGAAGGTGTAATTGTTGTTATTTTCCTTCCTCATAAGAAAAGTCTATGCTAGCTATTAGGTGCTTAAATTAATTCCTGCAGTTTTTTGCCACACAAACACCTGTGTGTTGCCACAGAACGGTACAGGATAGTCTATTCAAAGTAGTGTCCATTGGCAGCTACAACCCTTTTCCCACCATTGGGGTAACAAATGGATTTTGCGGTAGAAAAATGCAGGTTCTTTCGAGGCGAACCATTCATTGAGCCATTTTTGGATATCCACGACAAAGGAAGTGCTGCTTTGACAGGCCATGTTGTAGCGACCGGAACAAATGGAAGTCCGAGGGAGCAATGTCCGGGGAATAAGGCGGGTGGGGTAAGAAGTCCCAGCCAAGTGCCTCCAAGAGTTCCTTCATGGATTTGGCGACATGAGGTCTAACGTTGATAATAAAACTAGTTTTTGTGCCACAAAGACTACTCAGGGTAAGAAACTTGCTGTTAATGCACGATGTACAAACTTGCTGAATGGTTCCAGTTATAGGCAAACTTTAATAACTAAAAACACACACAAGTTAAAATATATTTACATGGTTAAAAAGACATGAGTACTTTCGTGCTCGCTACGAGCACATCATCAGATGAAAGACCAAGTTGGAGTTCCAGAAACACATTTATATATATGGGTGCCGTTGCCAAATGTTCTCAATGAGGAAAGAAATACAAGAACGTTCACTTGCTGCAACATAATATGAGGAAATAGAGGCATATAGAGTTCTATTAATGATGGGCAGAGTCTGCGATGTAAGAGGTAGAAACAGGAATCGAGGACAGTAAAGTTTTCCAGGCCTGGGAAATATAGCTGGGTACTTCATCATTGCAACAAGTGTCCACTCGATGCAAAATGTGCAGACTCTCTGTAAAGAGCACTGTTTCCCTCGTTGTAGAGGTAGAAAGAATGGAGACGTCTGTCCAAGATGGGTAATGTGTACCAGCTGAAGAAAGCCTGGCTAAAGCACTCAATGATGAGCCATTTTTTTACACTATATTGGTGTTCCTCGATTCTTGTTTGCAGTCTCCGTAGGGTTGAACCGATGTATTGTGTACTCCAGTATGTTATATAAGGTCCTTGTCTTGAGGATCGACAGATTTCATAGTAATGGAATAGATGCCACATTTGTCCAACAATTCAACACGGTCCTGATCATTTTTAATCAGGGAATAAATGTTCAATGTTTTTAACTCAAAACCGACACTGTGACTATGACAGATGTTCAATAAATTACCATTTCACATGAGGGACGTAAGTCATCGATCCAACATATTTGATATCCCTTCGTTCATGTATCAGGGTAAAAAATGTTGAATTTTGGATTTTACGGTAGATTCTATGTATGGACATCTGAATGTGAAAATCCGTGCTGATAAGCAATGGTAAGCAATGGCATACTCTGTAACACTAATTCTACAGCTAACAAAATACATTACAATGCAAAGCTGTAATGTATGTATCTGGAAATGTTCATACACTAAAAAAACTGAGTTTTTACAGTCATATTTTAATTCAGCACCCTGAAATTAGTTACCTTATTTCACATATGTTATGGAAAAAAAAATTTGACTAGTGTTATTTGCTGCCCCAGTGGTGCAGTGGTCTAAGCTTTGGTTTCTGACCATTTGTCTTGGTTTGAATCCCAGTGAGGCATGGATGTTGTGCTTATCTTATGGCACTGGCTGTACCTTCCCTGGAACCAGTGGCACTAAATTAGAGATGGATAACTGCTTCTAATAGCCCCCTGAATTGCTTATGGCGGCCGTTAAACTTCCAATCTAAAAAAAAGTCAATAATTTATGGCAAGATCGGACTGAATCTCTCTCTCCCACCTGAAAGAGATGTTGTTGTATAAATGCCACAGAACTGTTACCCAAAAGAGGAATTTGTACAACATACTGGAGTACACAATTAAGTCAACAACTGGTATCTGATATTTAGTATTTAACTAGAACAGCATTAAAAAGTAGATATACACTGAAGAGCAATTGAATTAGAGACGGCTGGCGTTATGCAAATGTGGTGCTGTGGGCGACCCTGTAAATGGAAACTACATGACGTATGCAGCGATCCGACAATATAAGGAGTGATGCGACAGGAATAAGTAAGAGCTGGACGTAGTATGGGTAAGACGAAGGATCTAAGCGCAAATTGTCGGGCCCGACGAATGGGTCACTCCATCTCGGAAGTCGTGCAGGCACTGGGATTTTCACGAGCCACTGTGTCACAGGTGCACCATGAGTACATCAAATCCGGTAAAACCATCCCTGCAAGGGCCAACTGCCGTGGACAACAGCGTGTGGATGAGCGGAGTCATCGTCGGCTAGCTCGCATTGTAACAGTGGATAGACGGGCCACAGTGCAAGAAATCGCTCTGCAATTTAACGCTGGTGCACAAAAACGTGTAAGCAGCCACACCATCCAGAACCATCTCCTCGCTATGGGGTACAGAAGCCATCGTCCCACGAGGGTACCGCTGCTGACCGCACATCACAGCGTGCAAAGATTAGCATGGGCGCGGGAACATCGCTACTGGACCCCAGACATGTGGAAAAATGTTGTCTGGACTGATGAGTCGAGATTCACGTTGGTACATGCGGATGGCAGGATATGAGTACGGCGCAAACCACATGAAGCGATGGATCCTTCTTGCCAGCAGGGTATTCTTCAATCTGGTGGTGGTGGCATTCTCGTCTGGGGTCTCTTTACGTGGACTGAAATGGGTCCCCTGGTACGTGTGACATCGTCCCTCACAGGTCAACGTTACCTGGATATCCTGGACGACCATTTGCTCCCGTTTGTGTATCTTCAACATCTTACTGTGGACCTCATCCTGCAACAAGACAATGCACCGTGCCATCGCTCCCGAATTGTATCCGAATGGTTGGATGAACACTCCACCGACGTGACCTCGCTTCCTTGGTCAGCTAGGTCACCTGACCTCAATCTCATCGAGCATATCTGGGATGCCATCAAGAGAAATGTTCGAGGCTCTGGCCCCCTCCATCAAATCTTTGTGAACTGTGGGAGCTTGTTATGGGGTCGTGGATCTATATGGCTTTCCAACGCTTCCGGCGTCTTGTCAAGCCCATACCAAGACGAATTGCCGCAGTCATCAGGGCGAAAGGTGGTGCTGCACATTACTAGACAGGTATCTCTAATTCAATTGCTCTTCAGTGTATTACATGCATTTTCGATGTTTCCAACAGATACGGTTTGTGGTAAATCTTTCTTTGCTGTTTCCAAATATTTTTTAACATGAGGGAAGGCCTCCACAGTACTCTTTCAGCAATTCTAACATTTTCCACCCATCTAATTTGGCAGAACTTCTTGGAAAGACATGACTGTTTGTTAGGGCTATGAAATCTGCACACCTTACTGGACTGTCTTTGAACAATCTATACATAGCTTGAAATAAGAAATTTAACGTCTACGTTGTTGTTATTCTGTTTCCTCTCTGGAATGCTCCATGAATTACATGGTACCTACATGTCCCAATATTTAATAAAGAATGACCTTTGTTTTCTTTAAGTTCACCACAAATATGTCTCCAAAATTTAAGATTCACATGTGACCCATCCATAGAAATTTGTACGATTTTCCAAATTTAAATCTGACGAGTCTTCACAAAAATTTTCATATAAATCCTGTCCAGTAGAATGGCCAAGGAAAATTGAATTAAAAAAATGAACCTTCATTAGAATTTTTAGGCCAGTATCTAATTATTAAGTCCATTTGCTTTTTTGGGGGCAACAGCATTCAATTTCATCAATACATAGTACAAAATATGACGTTGAAATTTCTTTCAATAGCAAAGAATGAAAATATGGGGCCAAACCAAAAGTAACAAAGTACACCATTTTCATGCTCCCCAAGATGATATTCTTTGCTACCTCACTATCAGCAGGGAACATGGCTTGAAATATCTTTTTTTTTTTTTTTTTTTTTTTTTTGATTGGAGGTTTAACGACCACCGTGAGCAACTCAATGGGGTATAAGAAGTCATCCGTCCCTGATTTAGGGCCACTGGTTCCAGGGAAGGGAGAGAGCCAGTGCCGTAAGACTAACACAACATCCATGCCTCACCGACATTCGAACCTGGACCCCTTCCGGACGAATGGTCAGAGGCCATCACTTAAGATCACTGCGCCACTGGGTCAGCCAAGAAATAGCTGTGCTGCACCCTTGAAGACATTGTAGGATGAGTGTGTCATCACTAATTTGAGAGCCCACAAAATTTCAGACTTAAGAGTTGTTTCTTTAGTAACATAATTTCCCACTGAAGAACATGTCAATGTCGAGTTTGACTCCTCTCTTTGTATTTTTTTACAACTTTCAACACTAGAAACACCTCTAAATAAGGTAAAAATAGATACATGCTTTGTACTCTCAATTGACTTCCAGTGCTTAACACTCTTCTCGTGACTAAACATAGCTTGTCTGCCCATGTTGCTTAAGTTGAACATTTTACAGCAAAGTCGACAGCGTGCTGTATACAAGTCCATGTGTACAGCTTCGATCTAGTTCGTCCATTGTGGCTTCAAGTCTTTATCGGTCCATTCCAAATTGAAAACCATTTTCTTACTGCTCATTTTGAACAAAATGTTAACGTGCAACAATGTAAAAGAAGCATGAAGATCTTTTAACTCAGACCCCACAGTTATGATGTCGGGAGATAACGCTAAAATACGATAACCCGTACTTCTGGTTGTGTTCTTGTTCCTTGGAGCAACTTCGTGTCAACAAAGAGTTGGAGAGGGCACCGCTAGCACTGGCATTCCCTTCCCCCTATCCCGAGGAGACAGCAGAGGCATGGGCATAGATGCCAACCTCTAAAAGTAGTTTTCAGTAACCAACATGTTCATTTTTCAGTAATTTTCAGTAACAATTTTTTTTTTCAGTAATTTTCAGTAATCCAGTCTACAGCTGCAAATTTGGGTATTTAACACTGCAACAAATTTTAATCTGTCAGAACTATTAACAAAATAATAATAATAATAATAATACAATAAAAAATAATCTGCTAGTGGGAAAATTTAAAATACTGTCTACCAGAAAAATACAATAAATTACCTCCAGACATGAAGAAAAATTATTCCTTGGAATGTTGGCCAAATTATTATGATAAACTGGCTGTAGTTGCCATTTTGGCCTTCCTTAGTTCAATTTGCAAAAACTTCTTCTGATAGCATAGTTCACTGTGTGCAATGCTGTTTATTTTTTCTACTAATAAAGAAGACAGCACATGAGTACTTAAATTAGGTCTGAATTCATTCGGTTTTTTTTTTTTTTTTTTACAATACAGAAAATTCTTTCTGTACTTGCATTGCTATGAGGGACTATTAAAATCATTTTCATATTTTGCTTAATGATTCATACTTCAACTGGCCACTTTCATTTTTCATTAAAGAAATTCTGTGCCACATTCATCTATTCTCTCAGAAGTAACAGCACAGTTAAAATTTTCAAACTGGTAGTGAGCAAATTCAGATTCCACCTTGTCAGATTCTTCTGGTTTCAAAACTGGAAACAGGGAACACATATATTGGACTGATGCAAAAGAAACCCTTTGCCTTAATGCTGCATCTGCAATTTCAGCAGGACTCAGAAATTCATCATTAAGTGGAAATTTTCTTAAAATGTAATTGCAGCCTGCCTTGTAAAATTCCCTTACTTCAGCATTAAAAGTAGCCACTGTGTCTTCACTCAGATCTGCAGTTGTGCCTATATAAGATCTCG
Source organism: Macrothele yani (assembly GCA_039090855.1). Classification (NCBI taxonomy): domain Eukaryota; kingdom Metazoa; phylum Arthropoda; class Arachnida; order Araneae; family Macrothelidae; genus Macrothele; species Macrothele yani. Next base: position 3,428,731 of record CM077024.1, read on the forward strand.
CTTTTGACCCAATTACGAGATCACAATTTTCTTTTTGGTTTCTCCTTCTTTCAAAATTTCCATCTGCAAGAGATGTTGCTGTCACATCAAATGCTGATGGCTTGATAAATCGTACAAGCAATTCAGATAACAGACTATGAAGTTTTCTTTTTAATACATGCACAAGCGGAGCTTCCTGCTACAAGGACACGTTAACAGATGTAAACAAAGGAAGAGTAGCAGATAAAAAAAGACAAAGTTTAGATGAAGGATTTTCAATCATACTTGCAAGGTTCTTATACTGTGAATTAGCTTCTTCATTGTCACTGAAATAATGTTCTAGAGCCTCCCACTGTTCTAAAATTCTGTCAATGGATTCCAAAAGTAATAACCAGCGAGTATTGACATGCTTTAGAATTTTGTTTGGTTTAGTACCACAAACAGCTTGACTCAGTTTTAGATTGTGTTTCCTCTTTGAACTTTTCTCCAAAAAAGTACAACTGTATCAAAAACTGCTCAACATTAAATCCTTTCAGTTGAGTAGCAGATTTCTGCGCAGCTAAATTTACTAAATGGCATGAACATCGCTGCACTATGATTGCAGGCTGAACCTTCTTTATGTGAGAAACAACACCTTTTACTTGACCTATCATAGTGTTAGCATTGTCACAGGAAAATGACACACAGTTGCTCCACGAGATATTTTTTTTAACAAACTCATTGTTCAAAACGTTGAATATTCCCTCACCTGTATTATTACTTAATTCAACCAATGATAACAAAACAGTTGAACTTTTCCCTATTTTTCCTTCAAAATATGTGATTGTAATGGGATAATGTTTATTTGCTTGAGCATCATTACTTCCGTCCGTAGATAGAGAAAAAGGATTTTTTTTAACTTCAGATATGATGTTACTTGTAGAAACACTGGCCATGTGCTAAATTAGTGCAGTAGCCTTGGTTATTCCACACGAATATTTTTTTGCGATCGCTGAATTGGGAAACATGGCTTAAAATAACGGTTTTTCAAGCCTTCAGTTTTCGGAAATTTATCCAACATTTTCAAGCTGAAATACAAATATTTATGGAATAAAATGATATCTAACAATACTGGGTAGAGGAAACATCGCGAGAAAAAAAAATTACGATTACCAGAGAAATCTTACCTCCGTCTACTTTCCGTTTTCGAAGGATGAAATTCCGCAAAATTTAAGTTCAGTTATGCATCGATTTCATACATGGTCCAAATGATAACAAAAAAAGACGGAATTCCTCGAATCAGCGAGAGAATCTCGTCGCCGAACGCCGAAGATTACAAGGAAATTTTCGGGCGGCCTAACTTCCGTTTTCGGAAATCTTTGCCTACAATTTCAAGCTGAAATTATACAATGAAATTTCATTTAACAATACTGAACAGAAGCAACATCGCAAGAGAAAAAAATATGATTACGGGAAAAATCGGCACTTCGTTTAACTTCCGTTTCCGAACGTTTAAAAAGACAAAACAACGTGCCCAGACGGAATACGATATCCCGAAAATTTCTTCACTTTATCCCGAACTAATATTCCGAAAATTTCTTCACTTTTGCATCAATCTCGAAAATGACAAAAAAAAAATAAAACTGAAGGGGAATCCACGGAAGAATCTCACGTACGAATTAACCGCTGAATCGATTTCGAATGTCGTAAGATAATGCTAAAATATCGATGACCGGTAAATTTTAACTTTTGGCCCAAAATTGGCGCAGATTTCGTCGAAATGGCAATTTTTTAGCAGAATGGCACACGAACAACGGTTTGGCGCAGGCCTGGCAGCCCTGAATGTAGCATTTAATTTTTTTTCCCCCAGAAAAACTTGAAGAACAAACAGAAATTTTTAAGTTGATGAAAATTTGCTTTCTATCTCAGAAAATTAAATCAAATGGCGATTTTCCGTAATTTCAGCGGTGTTTCCGTACTTCCATAACAGCAACCAAAAATCCATAAAATTATGGAAAATCCGTACTAGTTGGCATCTATGGGCATGGGAAATCTTCACCTTGGCATGAATATCGTGACACAAGGTTTAATTCAGTAAAATCAGTGTGTATGCTGTGTTTTACTACATCTCACAAATGTTCAATGGAATAAAAGTTGAGGGAATTTTACAACCAAAAAGCAAACGAAATGCCTCCTTTAACCATATCTGCATAATTTGGGCTTAGTGACATTATGGTTTGTTTGCTGAACGAGATCAGGGCACATTCAGGGCAACTACTCATCAGAAACAATGCTTAGATAGTACCTGGTGGTGACTGTGCACTCAGTGGGGATGAGGAGACACAGGATGCCATGGTGCTGCTGCTGGCCTGTTTTCATCCTAAATGTGCAGTCTGCTTAGAGCTGCTCACCTCTGTTGTGTTGAAAATGGACCCACCCATTGGCATGTTGCACTCATCAGACCAGGTGACTTTTTCAATCACCCAATGACCACTGTAGGCAGGGCCATAAATGGCAAATTCCTAACAAGGAACTGTATATCAACTATACTTAAATCAGTAAAACTATACAAGTAATCCAAATTTATTGGCATAAAATAGATATCAAAGTTCCCAAGCTTTTGCACATCAACCAGATGGCTTTTTCAAGGAAGGAAGGCAAGCAACAAACTGCAGTGGCTGTGAATCATTTCAGAAACAAGGTGGACCTGGGGTGTTGCCAACAGCCATTACTGATCAGATGATAGGCACTACAGCCACGAGTATATGTGTGGATCGTTGGCTCACAGTGAGACAAATGGCAGAACATTTACAGATTTCAGTTGGAAGTGCTCACACTTTTCTCAGTGAGAAACTACACATGACGTAAGTGCATGATGGATTTCTCGGTTACTCATACCTGAACAAAAACAAATGCGTGTTGAGGTGTGTGAAATTTCGAAGAAAGAAATTGCTTCAAACAAGGACTACCTGAAGTCTGTAATTACAGGTGATGAAACTTTTCTTTATCACTATGATCCAGAGAGCAAAACAACAGAGCTCTGCATGGAAAGTTACATCTCTAAAGGCAAAAAAAGTAAGAAGTGAAAAGTCTGCTGGGAAGGTAATGGTAATCACTTTCTTTGATACCAAGGAATTGTGTACCAGAATATCATGCCACCGAATACCACAGTCAATGTGGATTATTAAGTGTCTGTTCTTACAATGCTAATCGCACATATCCGTAAGAAGCGTCCACGCATTCACCAAAATGGTTAGAAACTCCAGCAGGATAATGCTAGTCTTCACATGGCACAGAAAGTAACTACCTTACCTTCTTGGCTGAAAAAAATATTTGAACAGTTCCACACCCTCCATACAGTCCAAATTTAGCACCCTGTGATTTTTTCCCCTTTTCCTAACTCTCAAAAAGAACTTGCAAGGATGTAACTTTACATTAACAGAAGAGGCAGTCAAAGCTTCAGAGGCGGTTCTGAAAGGCATGCAGAAAGATAGCTTCCAGCACGTCTCTGAAGAGTGGCAGCAATGTTTGGACAGGTGCATTGCTTCTGGAGAAGATTACTTTGAAAAGGAACACAGCCATATGTAGTTCAGGTTGGTACATACATGTTTATAAATTTCTATGAGAGTCTTTCTTGAATGGGCCACGTATTATCCCGGATAGCATGTGGTAACCAGCATTCACTTTGGAAGGTTGAAAATTGCTTGTTGCCCATTTATTCCTGGAACTAGAATGAGAAATCACATGTCCCAATTTGCTTTGATCACATCCCAAGCAAATTAAGATCAAGTAAAGCTCTAATTTAGGAAATTTTGATCACACAGTCTATGACATGCAGACAAGAAACTTTATTTTCTCTCCTAATAACCCACCCACATCTAACCTCAGGTGCTAGTTTTTGTTATTGTTTTGTTTTTCAATTCCCAGTTCAAGAACACTGGAAAGCAGGCAACCTTGTTCAATTTATCTTTTTCTCCTGTGACCCCCCCCCCCACACACACACACACACACACACACAGCATGAGAGATGTGGTTCCTGAAATAATGTAAATCTTAGGCATCAAAACTTGTAAGGTTCAACAGCTATATACATATACATTAAAAAAATCTGAGAAAATACACCAGCTTAAACCAACTTTTAAAGAGCAGACATGGGCTAATTAAAAATATTTTGCTCAAGTTTAAACAGAAAAAAAATTATAGTCCAGGGTGTTGAACTTCCCAATTTTTTTACCACTGCTTTGACCGTCAAATTCCCCCTATCAATCCTGCACGTTGGATGAATGTGCATTCCATTTTTAGACCATTCCAATAACACCATTATTAAACAGCTGCCTTTGGACAGCCAACAATGGCTGGGATTGCTGCCTTGCACAGATAATCATTTCCTGTTCAAACTTTCCACACTGCAGGACTTACTTGTTAACTGACACACCATGCCTGTGCTTGTCTCTTTACAAATTCCACTCCAGTCAGTGACATCACCACTGCATAATGTGGGATACAGTGGAGACAGGTGGTCATTAGGATCTGGCCCATGAGTGCATGTGTTGCTTGCATTACGATGTAAAAATATCCTGCATGTAATTCACTTAAATCAAACAGTCCAACATTTGTAGCTTTTCTACTTGATATGAAGATCATTCACATCAATACCACAAATGGATAACTTTAAAAAGAGCTGCTTGTTATCCACACGAGTTTAACTATTCTGCCATAGGGTTCTTTCCATATGATAAATACTTTTCAACATCCCTTCTATCCTCCATGCAACTGCCATGGGTCAAGCATGTTGAGCAACTCAACCACAACAAATTTTAACAATATTACTTTGTTAGATAGTTTTAACAGCATTCACTGCCATCACACTTTGTAAACGACTGGGAAATATCTGCCTATTTCTTAAATACCATTTTCAGAATTAATTTCAACGAATCTACTCACTTACAGTACTCTAAAAAGACACATGCAATATTTTTTGCAAAAGAAAAATACTGTATTACTTACAGCAATAACTAGAACAAAAGAAAAAAACTCCCAACAGGTAAGCTTCTTAGAAAATTTTCCTTAACCTGATTCATTACCAATTTACAATAGAATTATCCATACATACCCTTATATATTCTATAAAAGCAAACAAAATTCACAACTGTCTAAAAAAAATAAATGCGGACTTATATTTTTTAAATACAAACCTTCTGTTTTTTCTTTGACTTTTGATCACCTTTAGCTGCAGTGTATGGAGTGTTCTTTTTCTTGACCACTTCAACCTTTAAAATAAAACAAGTAGCAATGAAAATGAGGAAAAATCAAAAACCCACAAATAAAACTTTATGGAAGTTCTCACTCTTTTTAGTCTAATTAATTAATGTATGTATGTATGTATGTATATGTGTGTGTATGTATGTGTGTGTGTATGAACATTAAAAATATTGCAACTGCAAATGAATATTTTCATATTTTTATTAACAGCTGTTCACAGTTAATTCAGCAAGTACGATTCCACCAAACTGAGAAATTCTTGAATATATAGAGAAAAATATTTTAAAAAGCAATCGATGCATCATACACTGAAATTTTTTTGAAATACTGTACAATGAAAGTCAAAACATGCATCATCCAAAAGAAAAAACAAACCAAAAAATGTTGGTTAAATGAGATTGAAAATCAGTGGACGATTTTAAAATGTCAAACTACTTACTATCTCATAAAAATGCATTAAAAATGGTTTCCAAAAGCATAGCAAACCATGTAATGCCTCAGCTTATGTATGTATAATGCTGTTATTAAAGAAATTCAAATGCCATTTTTTATTGCCATTTAGATTATACAGCCATAGAAACAGAAGGCTTTTAAAGTGAGTAATGACTTTAAATCTATCTTATACGACTGTATTAGTAAACCCTGCAGTTGACATTAAAATAACAAATACCTTGTTTTTCCTTTAGCAGGTTAATTTTATATGCGGGTTTAGTTTCTCCAGCAGTTACAGCCTGTCCATATGTGCTACAGAGCTAAAGAACCCCTCTTAAGTTTCCAAAAACTGAAAAACTTATGTTCTTTTTAATGTATTTATATACTATTTTTCTAACACTTTATTCCCTTTTCATACTTCTTTTAATATTGCCTGTTACACTGTCACTGTTCATTAGATGGCTGCCCTGATGACAGAACTACATATTCAACAACTGCAGAGCACATTCCAGTATGGAGGAAAGCAGTGTTTTGTTTCATGCTCATAACAGATCAATTTGCTGGTTAGAGCACTAAGAGCAGACTAAATTAAGTACAGTTAACTGTTGTCCATGTTTGTGCTACTTAACATTGGTTGATAGTAAACACATTAGCTCAGTAAAAAGTAAAGTACAACCTGTTTATGAGGAGCCTGGATGCAACGGAAACCTTCAATGCTTTGGTTTTTCCCTTATTTATACTCAGTTTGAATTTAATGCAAACTTTGTACATCTGGGACAACATACTCTACAACTCACTTTTGCTCTCTGCCAACAGGACAGTGTCACCAGCAGGGCTCGACAAATCCAGGGCGCCAGGTCAACCAGGACCCTAAAATTCGGGCCGTGGCGCCCAATTTTCTTCTTAGTTGAGATTTCGTAATATATTGCAGTAAATGCCGTAATTTCTAATGTGTAATACATAGATTATCAATTTAGGTGCTGCGGACACCGGCAAAAAAAAAAAAAGAAAAGGTGCGTCGTTTTAAAAAGTCCGCGAAGTTAATTTTCAGGAGAGAGTGTTATTGGGAAAGTACCGAAAATGCGGTAACAGAAAAAAATGTAACTTAACAGCGAGATAGAAGACTGCAAAGAGATTGTAAGAATATATATTTTTTTCTTTTACTTAGAAGTATTTTGACATAAAATATGATGCAAGGAAGGCGTTACTATTTGCACGTGTGGAAGCCTACGCGGTGTGAGAATCCGTGACTCTCGGGAATCACGCAGAGCTATTCCGTAGCGTGCAGCCATTCTGTGAATCGCCTCGCATAGTTTTTTTTTTTTTTTTTGGTGCGCTGATTGTATTAGTTAAGGTTTTTCGGTATTCAGTTGAAACATTCAGAAATAAGACAATGCTATGGACTGTCCGCAATTTCAATGGATTTTTTAGTCTAACTAATGAACTGCGATAATGCGACAACAGCTAACGATTTTAGTTCTTTTTTTACTTAAAAGTTACACAAAAGTACTTCAGAATGACAGTTACTTTTTCAATAAGACAATCATTTTTTTTCTTGCATCTTTGGATTTCTGAGTCGGTCCTGTGAATCGTAGTTTTCTGTCGGAAATTATGATTCACGATTAACATGATAGGTGCGGATTATGTGGTGCCAGTTATACGACTGTTATGCATGCCAATTATCACGGAATATTCGTATTTTCTACCGATTTAGTTGTCTAACTACGAATTCTACGAATTTTCATTTTGTTTAAAAAAAATATTTTGCTATTATTTTATGGTATACCATAGATTCTTAAGAGGATTTGTGGAATTCTCAGGGTTTTTTTTTTTTGTTTTTTTTTTTTTAGTCATTTAAATCGCTATCATGATTGATGCAAAACTGGAGAGAATTTGGGGGTTGGGTCGTTTTCCGTCTGGCGACTGTATTTCGTGTTTCAAAGCTTTCGAAAACAGTAGGTAAATGGAGTAAAAAGAATTTGCCCTAATAGTAATTTTTTTTTCTGGATGTTGCGTTTGTGTCTAGTATTCTTGTTAAATAACATTTGATGGCATATATGTTCGTATTTCAGCTTGAAATTGTAGGCAAAAATTTGTGGAAATGAAGTTATACGCCGCAAAAATTGCCCCCAAATCTTCAGGCTTGAGGTTCTTCCGCGAATTCGAGAAATGCCGCCTTTTTCGTTATGTTGGCTACTCAGGAGATCGATGCACAAGTAAACAGAATGGGGGGGGTAGATGTTTGTCGGAGGACGGAATTTCATCTTTACGAAACTTTTAGAAAACGGAAAGTTGACGAAGTTCAGATTTTTTCCGTAATCGTAATTTCTTTTTCTCGCGATGTTGCGCCTGTGTCCAGTATTTTTAAGTAATATTTTACTGCATAAATTTTTGCATTTCACCTTGAAAATAGGAGAAAAATTTCCGAAGCCATGTTCCCACTCTCCAGCGTTGTTAAATATCCCTGCCCCATAATTTCTTGCATTTAATCTTGATAAGGGAAAAAGGAAATTCCTGAAAACGGAAGTGACGAAGTTGGAAAATTTGTAAAAATTGATGCATGGTGTTCAAAAGTATTAATATTCCCAAAGTTACACTGTTTATCTGAAATAGTTGAAGCTGTGATATTATGCGCTCGTGGTCCTCAGGCTGATGGTTGTTATCAGAGGGCACAAAAATCAAGAAAAGAAAGAAAAGCGACAATGAAGAAGTAGGGAAAGAATGATAACAGCAGAAAGAAAAATTAAGCAATGGATGCTGTGCAGTTGCAGAGTCAACAAAAAACAGACTAACAGTCTATTCTTGCTGTCTGTTTTGATTTTTCACCAGTTAAAATGTTCAACCCCCCCCCTTCTTTGGTCTCATCTTGTCTTAAACTGCAATTTTATTTACAGGCAGTATAATCATATGGCAAGTGGAGGTTCGTGCACTGCACATTCACTTGCTTGGATCTCCTGTCTGTCGAGCACTGTGGAATTCTAAACACATCTTACCAATTTTTACTGGTGGAAGTTTTGAACTTAAATCTTGGTTGGTTGGTTGGTTGTTGGATTTTATTGGCGCAAGGGCCAGGTTTGGCCAAAGAGCGCCAGACAACGAACTATCAGTCACAGATTTTTAAAAACGTGGAAAATGATTAAGAGCAGACAGGCTTGGTAAAAGTTGAAAAAGAGTATGATGAAAGCTGTGAAGACAAGGTAGTTAATTAGGTTTATATAAAAATTTATTAATTTACTATTATAATTATATTTTTTTTTTTTTAAACACAACTACACAAAGGATGAGTCACTCTCCTCCCCCACACTCCTCTGCAATGCTGGCAGAGGGTGGGGACGAACTGTCACTCTCTTCCCCCCATGTTCCTCTGCAATGTTGTTTGAGGCTGGGGACGAACTGTCACTCTCCTCCCCCCTATGTTCCTCTATAATGTTGGTTGAGGGTGGGGACCCTCGCTGAGGCCGAGACAGCTGGATGGACACTGCACACCTTTGCGGATTGAGGGCCGGGTCGTCCGCACGTGCAGGCTTTCTGCTTTAAACTGGAAGAGAGGGTCGGCTGCAAAAGAGAAGGCCCAGAATCAGGTAGTCGAAAAATCGCGAGCTCGGGGAAAAACACCTGTGTCGATTGGTCAGCTGTAGATCGCTTGGCAAGGGCGGCGAGAGCTACAGGGCGCGGAACAAAGGGCTGCACGGGTTGTGGCAGAGACTGAACTACTGCGGCAAAAGTACGCTGTCGGGTGGTGGGTATACCCAACTTGGCCTTGGCAGCAGGGTACGAGAGGCCTTCCAGGGTCTTGAGGCGCTGGATCGCCATCTCGTCCTTCCATTTCATACAGTTGCGGGAGTAAGCTGCATGGGCCTCACCGCAGTTAACACAACAGGCCGCAGAAGTGCAACCTTCCCCGTCATGTTCACTGGAGCCACAATTTGCGCAACGCGCGGAACTCTTACAGAAACGTTGTGAATGCCCGTACCTCTGGCACCTGAAACAGCGCAGAGGACTGGGAATGTACGGGCGAACTCCACAGACCAAGTAGCCAGCCTTGATTTCGGTCGGAACTTTCGGGAGTTAAAAGTCAAGATGACATTTTTTGACTTAATCATGGAACCATCACGCCGGAACATCATACGACGTGCAGCAATAACACCTTGATCAGCAAGTTCAGTCACGAATTCGTCTTCACTGCATGGCAAGAGATCAAACTCCGAAATAACACCCCGAGAGGTGTTAAGAAACGGGTGAGGTGTCACTTTTACAGAAATGCCTTGAAGACTAGTGAGGTTTAGAAAAGTGTTACTCTGAGAAACACTGCAAGTTTGGACAAGCAGGTCCCCAGAGCGAAGCTTCCTCACAGACTTCAAGGGGCCAACCGCAGCGTCCAAAGCTTTAGAAATGAAAAAGGGAGATCTGGTGGACAGTCTCTCATGCGGATCGATGGATTCTACAAGCAAGTGAGTAGCATGCGTAGTCACAGCAATTGAGGGGGAGACGACGCTTCGGAGCGACTGGTACAGCCGCCGAAGAAGAGGTTCCACATTCTTGGTCCAGGTCAAGGTCTAAAGACCGTTTAAGGGTATGAGACTTGGTAGGTTGAGAAGACGAAGGAGAGTCATTGTCAATAATCATTTTCTCAGGCGACTTAAATTTGGAGTTTTTCTTTTTGTTTTTACCCATGGAAAAAAGGAAGAGGATCTCGCCTGCAAACTACTCCACCCACCACCGAGCCCTACGAGGGAGAACTGGAGGTCTGCAAGTCAAGAAAATGACGCTGGACACAGTTCTGGAGCTTATACGTTGCAGATATAGTCCGTTGGCTGTGATCACACGCACTCGGCGGACACTTCGACCTCCGGGTACCGTCATGCCAACGCCTTTGGCATGATCCCACAGCCCCGGGCTTACCCTGCCGTGCTATACGACAAAGCCGCTAAAGCCCTGTACACAACTTGGTACAAGACTTCTGACTAGAGGTGGGTTAGTCTCTAGCCTCCCGTTTACAGCGAAGCCGGGGTCGAAGAGGAGTGTTGGTACACAGGAGGCACTTATCCGGTCTCCTGCGACCTCAGCCGCCAGACATCCCATTTCCGCCTCACGGGTCTCCGCACGCGGCAAACATGCAGGTAGGTTCTAGCACCCAAACCAGTTAAAAGGAAAAAAAAGAAATCCAAAGAAGACAAATCCTGGAAGGGAACCTAAACAGAATCTCAGCAACCTACGAACTGAGCGGTTAATATAAATCAGTTAGTGGTGGAGGGTAACAAAACCACAAGACCGGGGTGTTAGTACATAACGTGGTAGCGATGAGGTAGAGAATACAACACGGGCAACTAGCCAGTGGAGAAAATAAATAAAAACAAAAAAGCGAGACACAAGACCAGCTCGGGATCGTGGGGCCGCGACTCCCCAACAGCTGGATGAACAGCCGTCCCTGCAAACACCAATAGCACCAAAATAAAAATCAAGCGGTGGCATGACATCAGATGTTGACCAGTCACAAGGTCAGCTCGGGCCGTGGGGGCGCCGCTCCCCAAATAACTGGAAAACCAGTTATCCCCGTGCGGGGGAACTTAAATCTTGCGATCATGCCCTCTCTGGGGAATCAATTTTGTGCTTCTCACATGCTAAGTTTGTTTCGTTAGTCTTTGTTGTAACGTTTTGTTGGGGCACATATTTATTGTTTACAAAGAGATGGATCATTTCGTAAAATAGAGTCTATGTATGCCACGCAATACTAGTTATTAGTAACAAGGCTATTGCCAATGTTGGCAAGTATAGACTGTCTTTTTTCTTTCTTTTTTTTTTAATATCATGGTCTGAGACATGCCGCAGATTATGCGAAGGAAGAAATTGTTTTTCTCAGAATTTCCTGATCTATGAATCATATGCTGCTGTGGATTATGTGTGGGATTTTTTTTTCACAGCCTTTGGATTACATGCCCTTGCAGATCTCATGAAGGAAAAAAAAATATGGTACTTTGAATTAATATGTACAAAATATGACATCCACAAGTAGTACTTTAATAAAATCGAAATCTGAAATTTTAATTTTTTTGAGATCATATACTGAAAGAATGAAAAACGAAAATTGTGAAGTAAATTGGAACTTTAATTTGCAATAAGTGGTTTGGGTAAAAAGAAAAAAAAATTGACAACAAATATGGTTTACCACTTTTCGTTCCAGCGTCATAACCAAACATGTTTTTGTTCATGCGTTATTGACTTCGTTTCACCTGGCGCCTAAATTTTGGAGCTGGCTCCTAGATCTAGAACATATTTGTCAAGCCCTGGTCACCAGTATATAGCAATCTGCACACACGGACATCGCCAAGACATAAGCCAGTATTACACTCGCGGACAATGAAATTTGCGTACCTAGAAGAAAACATGGTACAACCGCAAAACTTTGCAGATAGCTAGAGTACGTGCTGGTATGCAAATGATCCATGTTTAGTGTGAGTGTGCATGACCACACACCCTGTGGTGGCACTGCAAGTACAAACTGGCAGACTTATAAACCGGCGTGTAGTAGATGCCACATGAAAGCGAAAAGCACAGGCCAATGCAAGCAAAAATACAGTGACGAGAATGCAATGCCAGGTAGACGCCAGAGACGTCGATTTACGCAATGTACGGACTTTGAGACAGGCCGGATCATCGGATTGAAAACTGCAAGGTGGTTGGTGCGCCGGGTAGACGCCAGAGACATCGATTTACGCAATGTACAGACGTTGAGAGAGTCCGGATCATCGGATCGAAAACCACAAGGCAGTTGGTGCGTCGGGTAGACGCTAGAGACGTCGATTTACGCAACATAAGGACTATGAGAGAGGCCGGATCATCGGATTGAAAACCGCAAGGTGGTTGGTGCGCCGTATAGTCCGCCACATGGATCCTTCTGACCATGCCATCTGACTATGTTGGGAGCAGTAGACATGTGATAGCACTGCCACACAGCACAGCGGCTCCGGACAGACCAGGAGGACCACTGGTAAAGAGGATCGACGGATCATGGGCACAAATGGATCCCACACGAATCTGGTTGACTACACAGGCAGATGTAGCGGCTCCTGTGTGCCAGCGAACTGTTTCCCGAAACCTCGCTGGAAGCGAATATGCGATCCCAGCGCTCCTTACGTGTGCTGCCATTAACACCGGAACATCACCCGCTCCGTGTGCAGTGGTCCTAAGGCCAAGCGACATACAACGCCACAGACTGGCGATGTGTGGTGTTTAGCGATAAGTGCAGCTTCGTTTTGGGGACAGATGATCGTGTCCGGGTGTGGAGGTCCCCGGGTCAACGGCACAATCCAAACCTAGTGCCACACCTCCCCCACTGCAGACATTATGGTCTGGGGAACCATTGCCTACAATAGTCGATCGGTTGTAGTAGTGGTACGTGGATCATTGACGGGTCAGTGGTATGTGGACGAGATCCTACTGCCCATGTGCTCCCATTCCTGGCCGGGATTTTAGGTGCACTATCCCAGCAGGATAATGCCCGCCCGCACACGACTCTGGTTGCCCAGGACTGCCAATGTCATGTCCAGACACTTCCATGGCCTGCCCGCTCTCCGGACATGTCTCCTATCGAGCATGTGTGGGATCAGTTAAAACGCCGGCTGCCGCCGTGACGCACTATTTGGGATTTGGAGCACACCGTCCAACATGTGTGGGCCAGTCTGCTGCACAAAAATATCAGGCATCTATTCACCTCCATGCCAAACCGTATTGCAGCATGTATTGCCGCAAGAGGCGGTGTGACGCGCTATTGAAGATGGCCGGACTGCGTACCACAGATCACTCTGTAATTGTCCTGCAGCTCTGTTTTTGCCATCATGCGTATAATTTATCTGTATCATCAAGTCTATAAAATCTCAGTTCAATCCGATACTTCCTTCTCAGTGAGCAAATTTCATTGTTTGCGAGTATCTATTTGGCATCACGCATGAACACATTCATAAATATATTAAACAGCCATGGTGACATTACACAACATTGTCTGACTCTTGCACCAATAGAAACCCATTTTGATAAAACACCATTCACTTGTACACAAACTTTACTGCCAGCATACATGGCTTTTACAGTTCCCTTGGGCAAATATTTTCGTGAAGAGGAGAAGGTTCGTTGCTTAGTTAAGTAAACAAAACGGCGTAACATGTGCAGCTGTAGGAGTGCTGTTTTACCTGTGGACACCCCGGGTTGTTAAAGCAACTGTAAAAATACACAGATTTCTACTAGTTTTTTATTTCCTTATGGTACCAATGCAGGTGTTAAACTTTCCAGGGTGTGCACCCTTAAGGCCGTTGGAGGAGACAAAACAGCAAAGGAACACTAGATGGCGTTGGAGTCAAACGCGGGGGATGCAAAAACCTCAGCAAAATGGTGCTAAACACTAAGCCCAAGTCTTTTCTTTACTTCACACTTCTCTCTGGGCCGTCGCTAATTCTTTCAGGAGGGGTAAGAAGGGGAATAGTTCAGGTCACAGCTAGACTACTGAAGCCCTCCACAGGCAAACAATGAGTGCTGAAGGCCTGTGCTTTCAAGGGTGTCTTCCCAATTGCGGACGATGGGGGGGGGGGCACAGTGCCAATTACTGACAGATCACCGTTCTGCCCTGGATTTGTCTGCAACTGGGAAAAGGCGAAAGGACTTTTAGTGAGGGATTAGGGAAACAGGAAAACACACACAATTCCTAATCCCTCACCAGAAGGCTTGAATTTTATTTGAAGTCATTCAAATATTGGAGGAGTGGTATAGGGACAAATGGGCGATTTATTTCATTCTATTTGAATATCTTATCATCAGCCTATTTAAAAATGTATGTTTTTTTGTTTTGTTTTTGCACGCTACTGTGGGTCATCAACAGAAAACCGTAGAGTGTGTAAACATAAATTTATACAATATATAGCCAGGGCCAGTCCATTTATGAGAATGAACTCCCAGTGTAGCTATAACTTTTTGAAAAAGTTATTATTTTTTATTGATCTTTTATTTTATTTCGCTTTCTTCAATTCAAAACAAAAACTAAAGTAGATTACACAAATATGCTCATAAAAAAACATAACTATACTGTATATCAGTTTCAAAATAAAATTATGAAACTGAAGGTAGCTGTTGATTTCTTATTATTTTAACTTCTGAATGAACGATAAATTCTTCAAACAACGTCGGATATTCGCAGTTGTGTAAAACTCTGCCATAGTTTTGCTGATCCACTCATCCAATTTGATTGTTACTTTTTGTCTTTTCTTGCCCAGGAGATTTAGGCACTTTCTGTTGTACAAGAAGTTGCTGTGCCTCGCTTCATCTTTCAATCATGTTATTAACTTCGCGACTTTAGGATGAGGATTTTTGATAGCTGCATTTAACCGAATGTTCCATCCAACCTTCGACATTATTTGTTCTGTTTCATTTGTTGTTGCAGTTCCACATTTTTACAATTATTACCGGATTTTCCAGCCAGTTATTTAAGAAATAATCATAACATTTCTGAAGGTTTTCATTAATGGGACTAGATTCTTGAATGCATATCCAATCATCGCCTACATTTTTCACAGAAAGATAGGCCAGTGAAGCACACATTCGGAGGTGTTGCCTTATCTCCTCGTTATTGTTATATTCATTCACTAATCCCAGTTCTTGAATTTTTTGCCAAAGGAGGTGTTTACCTAATCTTTCACTAAAATTCTTCCTCTTTTCTCAGTTGCGGACAGAACTGGATCTGTCCAATCTGTCCACAATTGGCATTGTTTTTCCCTCTGTCCACAACTGGGACGTTCGCAATTGGGACCAAACCAGCAGCACCAAGAAGGTTAGAAGAAGAGGAGGTGAAAGGACCCATTTTGAGTGAAGCCAAAGCAGATAAGCTGTTTCGATCAGGGCTATTAAAGAGAGAAGTGCTGGTCTTTCGCTTTGTGAAACGAAATGCTGACACATTCCTCGTGAGAGAGGCTGGGGACCAGTTGTGATGTCACTGTGCTAGTTGGACATCTCGAGTGTTGCTGGGCTGTCATTGCAAGAAGAGTTTTCTAGCTTCCTCAAACTAGATTATTTTATCATTTGCGACATACAGGGGCGCACCAAGTGTACTTGCCGCCCGGGTGCATGTCCACATTTCCCACCCCTTGAACGAGAATATTTTTCAATTTTTATTAGTTTTTAAATGAAATAAATACCTTTAGCAACATCATTTTCTATTTGCCGTACATTAAGAGTTTTCATAAACCACAATTGTTTCATATAAAAGTGAAGGAAAAAAAATCTGTTTAACTCTAGTTCAGATGACACTGCGAATAATCCAAGCTGTCAGCTTCCACTGCATCAATTTACACAAAAGACAGTTTTACCAGTAAAAAAGTTTCCTCATGTTCGTTGATAAACACATAACAGCTTTCTCCATGGAGGGGGGATTAGGATATGTATGTATATGTGTATATATATATATATATATAGCATTGAACATGACGGGCATCTCTTTAACTATATTCTAACCAAAGCATCTTTTATATGGGTATACACTTAAACAAATAAGTTATATAAAACTATTAGGTGTACAAATAAGTTTTAAAGAGTTTTTTGTGTGACGTATTACGCTAACTTACATATCCGAGATTTCAAATTGTTGTCAGGTAACTGTAACTAGTCCATAGTATAAAACGTGACACAGAAGTTTGCCTAACAGTCAAACAAGTGCACTTGCACATCGGGTGGTGAAAGCTGGCAAGCGATACTGCATTTGTAACAAATTTCATGAAGGAAAAAGTGCTGCAAAAGCATGTGCATCGATTAGTTCTGTTCTAGGGGAGAATATTGTATCGAAAAGCACGTGAGAGTTTTGGTTTAGATGGTTTAAAGCAGGTGATTTTATGATGATGGACGGAAGAGACCCCCACATTCGGAAAGCTCCCCCACATCGGAAAAATCTCCCACTTTTTTCAGTCAGGGACCATGCACAAATTGCATTTGACACAAAATATCGAATGTGGGAGAGATTTCCGGGGTCATCATTTCCATTTCCACGCTGTGCTAAGAAAAGATGTAGCTGAACAACGTGCACAAATATGTGGGGGAAAATTCGGGGGTCAGCATTTCAAACATTTATCACTCTTTATAGTAAAAAATTGTCTTCCAAATAGCTGGATGAGGTGGGGGAAATTTTCATGTTAGTATTTGGACTGTTACCACGCTTCTTAGTGAAAAAATGTCTTGCAATGACAGCAGGCTGACAGGGTGGGGAGAAATTCTGGGGTCGGCATTTCAACTTTTAGGATGGGGTGGGGGAAATTTTCGGTGTCATCATTTCAATTTTCATCCACTTTAAAACAACATTCAGCCGTATAGGTAGAACAAATATGTGAAGGAAATTTCCAGGGTCGGCATTTCAAACCTTTATCGCAGTTTGTAGCTGGATGAGGTGGGGGAAATTTCCGGGTTAGTATTTTGAATGTTACCGCGCTTTTTAGTGAAAAACAGTCTTGCAATAAGCAGGCTGACAGGGTGAGGGGGAAATTCCGGGGTCGGCATTTCAAACTTCTACCGTTGTTTAGGGTAAAGTGCTGGCCCAGCAAGACTGGTTTTGCTGGGATTACATGGACATGTACTCTTACTGCTATCTGCCTTTATCTCATGTGCATCCTGCGGTGCAGGTACGTCACAACCATTTTTAGCACAAGTTTCGTCATACGATGCAGAGCATTTCGACGAATACATCTCTTCATTTGCCTGTGTTCTCGTGCATTATCTAGAACATTGGTTCATTTTATGCATTATTAGTTCAAACTTGGCACAGTTGTAGTTTCAGAAGTATTTTGTTCTGGAAGTCTAAGCAAGCGATTTTTCATATTATCTTCAGTCTGAATTGTGGAAAAGATCCTTAAAAATTCTTATTGTTTCAGTTTTAAAGCTATCAGCACGCTTGCATAACCCACTTGCGATTTATACACCCTGCTAACACAACCGCCCTCCACCCATAAATATTCCAATAAAATCCCAATACTGGTAATATACACTGACGGGAAAAAAATCCCAACACGACGAAAAAATAGTTGTAGAGGAATAAAATGGCGGCAATACATTTGTATAGGTAACATATTTAATCGATTAAGGTTTCAAGATCACAGCTTATTGTAAGCGCGAGAAGAGCCATTTTAAATGTGAAATGCTGGTACATTAATAACCGGTGTAACCGCCAGAATGTTGAATGCAAGCACGCAAACATTCATGCATTGTGTCATACAGGTGCTGGATGTCAGTTTATGGGATGGAGTTCCATGCCTGTTGCACTTGGTCGGTCAATACAAGGACGGTTAATGCTGGTTGGGGGTGACGCTGGAGTTGTCGTCCAATGATGTCCCATACGTGCTCGATTGGTGAAAGATCTGGTGATCTAGCAGGCCACAGCAACATGTCGACACTCTGTAGAGCATGTTGGGTTACAACAGCGATATGCGGGCGAGCGTTATCCTTTTGGAAAACACCCCTGGAATGCTGTTCATGAATGGCAGCACAACAGGTTGAATCACCAGACTGACGTACAACTGTGCCGTCAGGGTGTGTGGGATAACCACGAGAGCGCTCCTGCTGTCATAGGAAATTGCTCCCCAGACCATAACTCCAGGTGTAGGTCCAGTATGTCTCGGCCGCAGACAGGTTGGTTGCAGGCGCTCACCTGGCCTCCTTCTAACCAACACACGGCCATCACTGGCACCCAGGCAGAACCGGCTTTCATCAGAAAACACAACAGATCTCCACTCTGTCCTCCAATGAGCTCTAGCTTGACACCACTGACGTCGCAAACGGCAGTGGTTTGGAGTAAGTGGAATGCACGCTACAGGGCATCTGGCTCGGAGCTGTCCTTCAAGTAACCGATTTGTAACAGTTCGTTGTGTCACTATGGTGGCAACTGCAGCTTGAATTGCTGCCGCAGACACAGTACGATGCGTCACGGCCATACGCCGTACACGGCGGTCTTCCCTCTCAGTAGTGCCATGTGGCCGGCCGAAACCCGGTCTTCTTGAGGCAGTACCTTCCATTGACCACCGCTGCCAACAATCACGCACAGTGGCTACATTCCTGCCAAGTCGTTCTGCAATATTGCGGAAAGAAAATCCACCTTCTCATAAGCCCTATTACACGACGTTGTTCAAACTCTGTGAGCTGTTGATAATGGCTTTGCCGTCTTCTTAAAGGCATTCTTGACTAACATCTACACCCTACATCGAATCTCAACGATAACTAACGCTCACGAGCGTTACAGCGCGTATTTACAGCAAACCTGCTTTGCATGTTCCGAGGGGCGCTACTTGCGCCACACGTATGCGCCGAGCGCAAAATTTGCATAGACGTCATCTTACAGATGTACTCTCACCGCCTACCAACTGTCGTTTATCTAAGACAACCCCTTCTTGGTGTTGGGATATTTTTTTCCGTCATTGTACGTAATCAGCAACGATTCCATTTGGAAGTGTTATATTTTTTAATTTTTGCATTAGTCATTTTTGTTATCATATAGCACAGATCTCAACAGGAGTTATAGCATGTATATACATGAATTCTTCAGTTTTTCTTATTTAAATCATATTCAGTGTCAAATTAACACAACCAGACTTGCCAACCTTAAGAGAAAAATCTTGCAATTTTCTATGAAAATCCTGCAAGCTTACTTTCGTATGTTTTAAATATAAATGGATATAATTTGAAGCACCAATGTTATGTTAAGGCATATAAAAAATGTAAAACAATTTTTGTTACAAAATATTTTAAAAATTTCTGTTAAGTTATGCATCGATCTGGAGGATAACCCAAATTATGACGGAAAAGGAGAAATGCCTCGAAGCCATCCCACTCTCATGCCTAAAGATTACAGCGAAATTTTATCGACGCCAAATTTCCGATTTCGGAAATTTTTCCTCCATTTTTAAACTGAAATACAAATATTTATGGAATAAAATGATATATAACAATAATACTGGACAGAGGCAACATCACAGGAAAAAGAAATTATGCTTATGGAGAAAATCTTTATTTCTTACGTCCATTTCTGAAAAAATGCGCATTTTACGAATTGGTAAAATTATTTGATGCATAGTTTTACGCGCGAGAAAAAAAAAAAAAAAAATTCCAGACGCATATTTTTATGCAGAGAAAAATTCCTGATGCGTATTTTTACGCGTTGGTAAAATTTCGAAGCGTACTAAACGCGCAATTACGCATTTTGGCGAACTCTGTTCGGCACATCACTTGAGCACTTCCGTGGAGAGTGAGAGCTACCGCACGATGTTACGAAGCCAGCGAAACAAAGATGACATCGCGTGACACAGTGCTCTTAAGGTCTGGTAGAAATAAGTGCATGGTTGCAGGGGGTTGAAATATTTCGATTGAGCAATCGAAATATTAAAAAAAATCTGTTAAAAAAGACCTCTATCCGTAAATCAGTAAAATTAAGCAAAAATCCGTAAAAGTTGGCAAGTATGCAAGTCTATTTTTTAAGATTTCCCCATTTCGGCAACAACGCACAATGTTTTTGTCCTGTCACATGCATATTTTTTTGCAATTGTACTATCTGGGAACATTTTCTTAAAAAACACACTTGCATGGTCAGCACAGCTTAAAGGTAAGTTATGTTACACAAGGAATGAAGTAAACAAGCACTCAGCCTGGATAATGGCATCGGAAGAGGAACTATCTCGAGAAAATTTTAATGTTTTGTTATTTTCCACCCACTTAGAATTGCCCATGTGTTTTTGCGTACGAATGTGATTAACGATATCTCCTTTGCCCTTGTGGACAATGGAAAAATCACACCTACAAATAGAGCAAAAGGCAAATTGTTGGCCCTTTCTTGATTCGATTATACACAGATAATCTGTCGTATAACACTTCTTAAAAACAGACTGATATTTTCTACCAGCCATCGCTTGATTAAACACATGCACAAAAAGTTCTCAGAAATTCCTGTGAAAACAGACGAAGTACATAAAACAAACCAAAACACTACCATGCACTTCCGATAGAAATCTGCGTCAGGACGTACGGTGGGTGCGCACCAAAGCCAAGCCCGCTCCTACTCCGTGCCTGCAGCGCCAGAGATCATTAGCAGACAGAAGAGTAAACATCGCTGCCAATGGCAGAGCAAAACTGCTCGCTGCTGACTCAGAAGGGAAAGGTCGCTTCTCCGCTAATGAACCGATGCCTCGGAGAACTTCAAACTTTTCCCCTCGTTACTTTTTAATTTACGCTACAGTAATCAACAAAGTTCTCCGATGCCTTGGAGAACTTCGAACTTTCTCATTACTTTTTTCATTTACGCTACGGTAATCATCGAAGTTCTCCGATGCTTTGGAGAACTTCGAACTTTTCTCATTACTTTTTAATTTACGCTACGAAAATAGAGATGGAATCCGGCAATATTAATTTCTAATCCAGAATTCTGGGAAGTGTAATAAAATCCGGTATTGCCGGCCTAAACCCGGAGAGTTAGCACTTCTGCACAACCATCAAACATGTACTTTATCTCTTCATTTTAGTCTGTTACAGATTTTGCACATATATTTCCGAATCATTGCGGCATGCACAAAATTTTTAAGAACCTCTTTTTTTTTTTTTTTTTTTTTTTTTTATTGGAGCTTTAACGACCACCATGAGCAACTCAATGGGGCTATAAGCAGTCGCCCGTCCCTAATTTAGGGTCATTGGTTCCAGAGAAAAGAGAAAGTCACTGCCGTAAAACAAACACAACATCCATGCCTCATCGGGATTCGAACCCGGACCCCTTTGGGAAGAATGATCAGAGGCCATCGCTTAGACCACTGCTCCACCGGGCGGCAAAAAAACAAAACAAAAAAAGCATCAATATCTACTGTTTCAGCGACCCATGTAATACTTCTTTGCTCTATCCTTGTTTAGGAAAAGATTTAGATATGAGAGGTAAAATTAAAGTAAAAACAACACAAAAAACAAAATAACGGTGTGTAGTTTTTGGGGAAAAAAAGATTACCTGTTATAACCATCCTTAATAAAAAAAAATTAAGCAGTTCCCCATTTATTGAGATTCTTTGTTTTAAATCTTAGGTTTAAAGCTGTATCACAATAAAAATTTTCAGCCTTTGAAAAATTTCTTTCCACCCCCCACCACCACGACTCGCACACTAAATTTTCAGCACACCCGCAAACACACGGTCCATGGTTTCATCACATTGTAACAACCGGTCACAAGATGAAGGCATTTTGTAAAATAAAATAAACGACAGACGTTGTTTCCAAAGAAATGGGTGCAAAATTATTATTTGTTTCTCAGGTTTACTACTAAAAGATTAGAGACAGCATAGATGCTTGTGGAGAGAAGCCCCAAAAAGCGACTGTCCTCGCAGTGAAGTCACAGCCCCCACGAACCGCCCCTTCGCAGGAGCTTAAATACTCGTCCTACAACAAAGGAATGACTCAGCCCTTCTTTCTGCAGCCTTGCCTTGGGATGAGCTACATGGGAGGCGATTTATTGCCCACTGACCAAAAAGAGTGCCGCCCAATGACTTCGACTGCCCCCCACTTTCTCTGACCGTAAAACCAACAGTACAGGGGCTGTTATCAAGAAATTTGAAGGTCTATTAATTAGATACATATTTTACGAACGAAACATTGTATCGCTATGGAATTTAATCAGCATGTACAAAAAAGTTCAAGTTTCGAAATGAAGAATTTTGGTTATCTAGAGTATCACAGTTTTTTCTGGAAAAATCTTCAATCAGCAAACAACATTGCTTAAATTTCTTAACTTTGAAAATTTTTAAGATAAAAGACAAAAGAAATTTTGTTTAAAAATTGTAATTAGGTTTATGAGCCTGACATTAATTATATGTATAATTTTTTCTGGCTCATTATATTCAATACGTCGAACAACTATTATCCATAAACATTTCCAATTTGGCAACTTTTGCGTTGTTTATAGAAAAAACTATTTTGAAATTTTACGACTTCATTTTGGTATTCTACTATTGATAGACATTCAATTTTTGCTATAATCTCAACATTCAATTTTGTGCTTCAACAGCCTTAAAAAAGCACCACTACTTGGTTGCATTTGGAGTAGTGTGGAGTCATAAACACGATTCAACGTTCTGTTATGAGTTACAGTTTTTCTGACTTTTCGTCGGTGTGAATCAGTGCAAAATGAGCACAGATTTAAATATTTAATTTGAATTTTGATATCCATTTAGGAGGCTAAAAAGTGTTGACGATGTAATAAGTGTCCTATTTTCAGCTAAAGCTTTTGCAAGTAAATATAGTTAAGGAAGGTAAGCCTCATCTTGTATTTAAAAATCATAATAAAAAAAATGAAATATGTTCATCACTCTAGTATTTGCACAGGAAATTCAGATTTTTCTTACAATGGTGTGCATGTGAAAGATCTGTATCATAAGTAATTAGACAAATGCTAACAAAACAAAAAACAAGTAATTGGTGTTTTATTTAATTGGTTTTCTATTGGTGCAGAAGTCAGACAAGGTTGTGCAACATCACCATGGCTGTTCAATATATTTATGCATGTGCAATGCCAAAACAGACACTGGTTTATGTCTTGGTAACATTAGTGCGTGCAAATCGCTGTATGCTGATGACAGTCCCGTTGCAGCAGAGCAAAAGTGAGTTGTAGAGTATGTTTGGATGTATGAACTCAATATAAAATTCAATCTGAGTATAAATAAGGAGACAACCAAAGTTATGGTTTTTGAGAGAAGAACTGTTAGTACTGAATCCAAGATAAGTCAAAATGGTATAGTGACTGACTCGGTGAATGAGTGTGTATTTGGGAAGTATGTTTGACAGAGAGGGCAAATTAAATGGCAAAATTAATACCTGAGTGAATTCCTTATTGAAAGTCATAGCTGCTTTAGGGGGATTTCACAGGAATGATGGGTTTTTCGAAAAGATCTGCAATGGCTGTGCAATTGTTCCTACTCTAATATACAGCAGTGAAACCTGGATACTATGGAAGAGACAGGAATCGCTTGTGTGCTGGAGAGATGCATTATGTCTGTGGGGTTTGTGACATGTTCTGATCATTTGTAAGTAACAAAGATATGTAATGTGAGGCAAAATGTTGTTAGTAAGATAGAAACAAATATTCTTAGGCAGTTTGGCCATGTTGAAAGAATGAGTGGTAAGATGCTTACTAAGAGAATTTATTCAGCCTAAGTGGCAGGAAACTTGGGGTGATCAGGAAGGCCAAGGAAACCATGACATAGCCAGACTAAATATTGTCTGCATGTGAAAAATGATCGAGTATGAAGTACAAAATGTCTTGTGTGAGATGTGTTATAGATGTCAATGAAGCTTGAGTTGTAAGCAGAGATCATTTTTTAGGAGCTAACCTCTGAATCTCAGAGAACAGCGTGTGTGTGTGGCGTGCGCACAAATATATATATATATATAGAGAGAGAGAGAGAGAGAGAGAGAGAGAGAGAGAGAGAGAGAGAGAGAGAGAGAGAGAGAGAGAGAGAGACTGCCATGCACTCCCTCACTACCACTTCATTTGTTAAAACAGGTATTTTTTTTATTTATTTATTTTTATTTAAAATTTAAGTTAGTGGTGGAGTCTGTTACACAGGAATGATCACTTAAAAACTTACCCTGGCTTTATTCATGGCCTTGTCATAAGCAGCAATTAATGCTGAATCATCCCAGTCATCATCTCTTCCAATCTAAATTAGAAATACATACATACATACACATTAAACTAAAAAGATACATTTTATTAAAAGAAATATGCTGTTATATAGTGTGACAGTACAATGCAAAATATGAAGACCAGAACCAAAATTATAAATTCTCACATGAGAACCTAACCTTTTTTACTACTACTACTTTATTATTTAATCATACAGAGCAAAACCTACAATATCAGCACCTTGATCAATTTGTCTTAATGTTTTAAAAAAAGTTTTACTTAAATGTAAACAGATAAATAACAGTAATCAATCATGATTAATAATTAATTACACAGTAGCAATAATAGTCACATGGAACAGGAAAATGCTCAATAAATTATATTTCTCACATGATTGAATACTGATATTGATCTATCTATATTTATCAATCATTGTGCACAAATAAAGGCTAATGAAGTGGCTAGGCATTCATGGGTAAATTCATCGTATGTTTTTAAACTGTGAAATGTACAAAAAAAAAAAAAAAAAAAAAAAAAAAAGATGGCTAAACCCATGGCCTTGTTTATGCACATTGTTAAGCAGGGAACAGAATTTATTGAATACTGTCTTGTGTATAATATTACTCAAACTATTTGAATTATTAACACTGCAATCAGACATCTCTGAATTGCGTAATTGTATTGTTTCCCACATAGCAATTACATCAGAAAACTTGAAAATTACATCACCTTGGGGCAGGAATTGAACCTGCGTCTCCAGATTTCCGTTTGAGCATGCTAACCATTACACCACCCAGGATGATGAAGTCCCAAGTATCCGACCGAGTGTTAAGAACCAGAATAGTCTGATTTTCACCAGTCGAAGCAACTGTATCGCCGTGTGAGTAAATCTCCAGCCTCTCTCTAACTCAGGTAAACAGCGTGGAAGAAATATTCTTCCCATAATATGTGAAAATACATCTAAATGATTAACACCTAGACATCTCTGAATTGAGTGCATTTTACAGCTTCTCACGTAACATTAATCACATGAGAAAATTTTAAAATTACATCACCCTGGAGCGGGAATTGAACCCGCACCTCCCAATTTCCATTCTAACATGCCACGTGAGAAACAGTAAAATACACGCATTTTAGAAATGTCAGACTGCTGTGTTAATAATTTAGATGTATTTTTATGCATTATGTGAAGAATATTTCTTCCACACTGTTTATTTCCTTTTATTTAAACCTAAGCTAAAGCACAATTAAGAATTTCTTAGCTGCTGTATTTAAAAAAATACAGCAGCTAAGAAATTCTAGTTTCAGTATAACGAATGAATGCATCAACAAAATAGTGTTAAAGTCAAAAGGCCACAAACGGGGTATTAAGTGACTATGATTTTGGTAATGTGATGGAAAACTGCAGGAAGTGGAGCAATGACCATTCTTAAAAGCAATGCCCATGGCTAGTAACAGTAAACTACCATAGTTCACCTGAGAGAAAAAGGCTGAACAGAAACATTTAAGTTCTAAAGTATGTTAATCATGCCCTTTGAACATTAAATCAGGAAATACGGGTACACAGGAAAAAGTCTGAGGATTTCAAAATGTAGCATTAAATGCAGGAAATTATTAGATCGTGTCTTTTTACTGTGTACACTGAATGGACAAATCATTCATTATATACACCCTATAACTAGAGGTAGACAAATCCAAGGTTCCTAAAAAATTTTACTTGGCACCTGGGTTTTAAAATTCTATTTTGAAAATTTTATTTTTCAAAATTTAGATTTCTATATGGTAAAGTTTCAGTCTCCTTACCAACACAGCAAGTACATGAAATACTATTAAAAAGCACCAATCACTTACCCTAAAGATCGTGGTAATTTCTATCTATCGCCCACACACTTCCAAGCACGTCAATTATCGTAATGTTGTTGGCCTTCAAAAGGTTTACAGACATCTTGTTTACGATTCCTTCTTCCGGGGATGAAACATCGTTTTTTGTTTTTTTAAGCCATATGAGATGTAACTATAAGCTTGTCAATTCCATAAAAACCACACAAGCATACTACTCATTCATACAATTCAATTAAAAAACTATGTACATATTTACACAACCTTACATTCCTAGATGGTTAAGTCTTTGTCAACTGTGACCAACAAAATGCTCCATCTGTTTCAAAACCCCTGCCACTCCCAATGCAAGTGTCACACTCATTCAGCCCCTCACATACAATCCTCTAGTGCTTTCAACAGTTTACTGTCGTCATCAGGAGGCAGGTGTGTCTCACCCGCCCACCACAGCTCAAGTGAGCAGAGCCATCGAGGCACCTCCAGTCGCAATCTCTGAATCATTGTGTCTCTGGCGCCATCTATTGTCATTGCTGCTCTTTTTTCTTTTTTTTTCTTTCTAAGCTGTTGTTCAATTTTTATTAGGGCCTTCCATTGTTCGTTTAAGTTGCTAGGCTCATTAATGTTGCATAATCTTGATCTGTTTTTTTCAATTAACACTGACTCTGCAATTCTTAACTGCCTTTCGTTTTTACAGCTCTTAATAATTTTAATATCCTCAAACCTTGGACATTGTTGATTTTCCACACAGTATTGGGTTAATGCTGTCTTAGGTTCTTTTTTATTCCAATTATTTATATGCTGGTTCAATCTATACTTTAATTTATTCTTGGCGCTGCCTATATATGACACAGGTGGTTGCTGGTTTATAGGGATTTCATAAATTCTTGCTCTATCTAATTGGCTGATTTTTTCATTTTTAATCACTAAATTTTTTACAGTAAGTACCTGATTTCCTACCTGTATGTCATACTTGCCACAAACTTTATTAATTTCTGCTGAAACATTTTCTACATATGGTATTGCCCCTACATATTTCACAAGTTTTTTATCAATCTTGGCTTTACTGTTAGCTTGAGTTACTTCATAAATCCATTTTTAATACCTGTTTTGGATAACCAAAATCATATGCAATTTTTTCAATATAATCAATTTCTTCTTTTTTATATTGTTCCATTGATGAGTGTCATACTTCTTTTAATTTGTGTTTTAACACTATTTCTTTTATGTGTTAATGGATGCGATGACTGAAATGGTATAAGTACTGGGATATATGAAGATGTTCTATGTACTCTGAATTGCATATTATCATTTGTTTTAATTCTCAAAATATCCAAAAATGCCAAAGTATATGATTTTGGTTATCCAAAACAGGTATTAAAAAAATGGATTTATGAAGTAACTCAAGCTAACAGTAAAGCCAAGATTGATAAAAAAACTTGTAAAATATGTAGGGGCAATACCATATGCAGAAAATGTTTCAGCAGAAATTAATAAAGTTTGTGGCAAGTATGACACACAGGTAGGAAATCAGGTACTTACTGTAAAAAATTTAGTGATTAAAAATGAAAAAATCAGCCAATTAGATAGAGCAAAAATTTATGAAATCCCTATAAACCAGCAACCACCTGTGTCATATATAGGCAGCACCAAGAATAAATTAAAGTATAGATTGAACCAGCATATAAATAATTGGAATAAAAAAGAACCTAAGACAGCATTAACCCAATACTGTGTGGAAAATCAACAATGTCCAAGGTTTGAGGATATTAAAATTATTAAGAGCTGTAAAAACGAAAGGCAGTTAAGAATTGCAGTCAGTGTTAATTGAAAAAAACAGATCAAGATTATGCAACATTAATGAGCCTAGCAACTTAAACGAACAATGGAAGGCCCTAATAAAAATTGAACAACAGCTTAGAAAGAAAAAAAAAGAAAAGAGCAGCAATGAAAATAAATGGCGCCAGAGACACAATGATTCAGAGATTGCGACTGGAGCCCGTGCCTCGATGGCTCTGCTCACTTGAGCTGTGGTGGGCGGGTGAGACACACCTGCCTCCTGATGACGACAGTAAACTGTTGAAAGCGCTAGAGGATTGTATGTGAGGGGCTGAATGAGTGTAACACTTGCATTGGGAGTGGCAGGGGTTTTGAAACAGATGGAGCATTTTGTTGGTCACAGTTGACAAAGGCTTAACCACCTAGGAATGTAAGGTTGTGTAAATATGTACATAGTTTAATTGAATTGTATGAATGAGTAGTATGCTTGTCTGGTTTTTATGGAATTGACAAGCTTATAGTTACATCTCATATGGCTTAAAAAAAATTAAAAAAATACGATGTTTCATCCCTGGAAGAAGGAATCGTAAGCAAGAGTAAACCTTTGAAGGCTAACAACATTACGATAATTGACGTGCTGGAAGTGTGTGGGCGATAGAAAATTACCATGATCTTTAGGGTAAGTGATTGGTGCTTTTTAATAGTATTTCATTTATGAATTACACGTAAACTATGCGCACTTCAGGGTTTTAATACCTTAAAAGTGCAAATATAATAACAGCAAGTACAGTTTATGTACTTTTTCCGTTTGTGACTGTTTTGCAAACTACAGTGTGCATGATTCATACGCTTTTTCAATCACAAACTTCCAGGACTTTTCCAAGACTTTTGGATTTTTTTCCAGGACGTATGATCCAATCGCTCTTACTTAAAAAATATAATGAAACATAGGTTTGTTCAACCTGTAACATACAACAAACAAGTTACTTTTAACATGCTTGGGCAAACTTAATACAGAAAATTAAAAATGATGTTTGCTGCAGCTAATCAGAAACTTAGAATCGCGGATAAATAATGAAATACCAAAACTGTCACTGAAAATGTGACCACGTTTAATATTTTTTATATACAGTATACTACTGATTTTGGGAAAAATTTCTCTCTATTATACTTTGGCTTTAGTTCAATTATTGAAGCAAATTACAGAATAAAAAAGTCCCATAAAACTAAAAAATACATAGGTATGTGGCATTACTCTTGAAATGCTTTCATATATCACACAATCAATACATAAAATACTATTTATATTTAATTATTTTGAAATAATGCTTATATTGAAAATTTAAGGTGAAATATTTGGAACTTTTTTGAACGACCAAAGGGATTGTTATTTCTTAAACACATAATCATGGGAGCAAGTATTTGTGTTACATTTTATTTCAAAGGAAGGAATTTTCATAATATTGATGCTGTAGCTATGTTTTAAATTTGTACTTGCCAGCAAACAAAGTATGCACAAAAATTTCCTACATGAAATGAAAGAGAATAATCGGAAAACCTTAAATACCAGGCCTGTGTACAACTGCATTCATTAGTGATCAAGGCAATTTAACTGGGCATGATTAGAAAACTTATTGCAGAAGATGTAAAGTGATTACTTAGGTCAGAAAATATAAGAAACAACTAGATTGACATTTCTGATGATGGATTCCATTACAACTCAAGCAGGGTCGCACCATCATGGTCTCAGATTTCTCTAACAAAATTAAGGGGTTGTTCTTTGACTAAAATAAGGAGACCCATATTTTATTTTATTTTTGGCAGGAAAAAAATTTTCCTTCGAGATAGAGGGTTTCAAATCTTGCATCGCCAAACAAGCTCTCTAGCAAACAGTTATTTTTCCTAACTTCAGCGAGTCATTGCAGTGGAAATTAAAAAAGATATCTTGATCTGGTATTTTTTATTACATTGAGTGTATAAACATACAATAATATATGATGCTAACATTTTTTACACATCATATGATTAAAATTTTTCAAAATCACAAACTTCGTTATTAACAAAAAAAATTGTATTTTTCAAGATTTTTTTTTTTAACAGGTGCGGATGGGTCATTTGCCAAATCAACCAAAAAATTTCAATATTCAATCTGACCATCTCAGATTTCAATTAAACCTTCAGGGATCATTCTCCCTAATGATATAAATGAGAATATAGTTATTTAAAATTTTTATCCCATTGGGTTTTCATGTAATAAAACTAACAAGGACACAACATAAAAAAATTGTTTTCTTATACCATATAGTTTCAGAGATACCATATTAACAAGTTTGACGATATGGCTAGTTCAGCTGCACCCCACAACAAGTATGATGAGGTTTTAAAGTTTTTCAGTCATTTCAAAATGTTATTCTCTTATTGCAGATTGCAAAAACTCCTGAAAAAAAATTACTCTGACAAATCTCCCTAAAACTGAATTTTGGAAAATTTTATAAGAGAGCACTTTTTAAAAGAAAACGTGGCATGGGGCAAAAGGATACAGCATGATTCCTAAGGTCATGAGAATTTGTTTTGACTTCATCCCAGATCCTGTGCTCAACTGACCACAAGTTAATGGGGTAAGTTTTATGACATTGTAAAACTCCCCAAGTGCAGAGATGAGGGTGGAGGTCAAAAAGATATATCTTTTCTCACCTCACCCTCCTAGAGATGTCCTCCAGCAAAAGAGAAGTAAGGTTTCAGTCCCGCATTCCCAGTTAAAGAAGCAATGGTTTAGTTGCTCATGCTGATTTCACTGTGGACAGGCTATCCAGAAGTCTCTTGCTGTGAAATATATTGCTTCCAATATTTTCTTTTTTGTGCATTGGCTACTCTGTGTTAATCTGACTTTGGGACAAGTTTGTCAACCTCAATCATGGAAAAAAATAATGGACCAGTTTAGTGTTGGATCACTTGCTAATACAGAATGCAATAAATCAAGTTATGTGAAGACAAAAGAGTTTCTCAGTAGTGAAGAACTTTCTGTTGCTGACAAGGAACTTATTTCTTTAAGATCTAATATTCCACATAATGATATAATCTCAGTATGTTTACATCACAAATGTTATTATCTGAAGAAATATGAAAGCTACCAAGTAACTTGTTGCAACCCTTTTGGTGACCATGATGTGAAAAAACTTGTTACAAGGTCCCTGCATCAAGTCAGTATACAAATTAGCCCAACAGCTGCAATCTAAAAATATCAGTGTATGCCCAGGTCAAATATTATGTCCTCAGTGTTGTGGAAAAGCATCTAAATTAGGACAACCTGTAGAAAATGAAGTTTTAAATGAGACTGATGATAGTGAAGTGGCCCCTGATTATTTTGTTATTAAAGAATGTGCTGCTAAAAAAGTTTTGAAAGTTTATCTGATTTAGGATTGTCCCTGTTAAAATTACATTCCTTGCCATCCCATAGTAAACCAGCATATGGGAAAAGAAATCTTCAAGCAAAGTTAGCTATGCAGAGTAAAATATCTTGTGTTCTAGAGTATGGCTTTACAGCTCAGTCTTCTACTGCAGACAGTGATGATGAACACTCCATAGATGAATTAAAACTTTTAAAAGCTCATGATTTGGAAAAATGTGTTGCTTTAATGAAAGAAAAGATACCTACTGTTAGTTGTAAAAAACAAAAAACATATATTAACAATGGTTCCCCCATTATGATCCAGAAAAAAAGCAGCATAACAGATTCAGAATACACAGTACATCAGGCAAGAAAATTAGCAAAAGATAAAGGCATTATATCAGTTCCCGAACTCAGCCATGGTAAGAAACTTTCACAAGATATCACAAAACAGATTATAGGATTTTATGAAGATAACTATTCTACGCAAATGCCAGGAATGAAGGATAAAGTAAGTGTCTCTAGAAACGTTCATGCTCAGAAAAGACTTATTCTGTACAATCTGAAAGTGTTATATCAACAATTTAAGCAAAGATATACTAATGAAAAAGTAAGATTTTCTAAATTTTGTGCTCTTCGTCCGAAATGGTGCATTCCTGCAGGCTTCTCTGGAACCCATTCTGTATATGTGTGCACTATACATCAAAATGTCTAACTTTTGATAAGTGCAGCACACTTTGAAGAATCGCATCAGGACTTTATCAATAGCCTTGTCTGCAGCAGTAAGAATTCGAAGTGCATGCTTTGGTGTTGTTCAGTGTCCAAAAAAGTACAAATCTGAATCAGTTATAGTTGCATAAATTGAAAGAATGGGATCCCCTGATGAAATCGAATATCACCAGTTGGTGTCTTCAGACAGAATGGAGCTTCAAAAGTTTTCTTCTTCAGTTGAGGAATTCAATGAATTATTGTTGTCAAAAATTGAGAAGCTCATTCTGCATTCATACATTACCAAAGCACAGTCTTTATTTTTCAGTAAATTGAAAGGAACAATTGGTCCAGAGTCTGCCATTACACTGATGGACTTCAGTGAAAATTATGTATTTGTAGTTCAGAAAGAAGCACAAGGGTATCATTGGACTCGCCATGCATGCACAGTTCACCCTGTTGTTTTTTACTGTAAAAGAAATTCTGAATCTTTGAACACTGCATCAAGTCACTGTTTCATTTCTGATGATTTTGATCATGATGTTGCAATAGTGTACAAGATTCAGAGTGAAATAATAACTTTCTTAAAAAAGAACTACCAACAAGTAAAAGAAGTACATTATTTTACTGATGGTTGTGCTGCTCAGTACAAAAACTATAAAAACTTCATAAATCAATGTCATCACATTAATGATTTTGCAGTGCTTCATGGTCTTTCTTTGCCACCAGCAACAGGAAGTCTTCTTGTGATGGCATAGGTGGAAATGTCAAACAAATCACTGTAAAAACAAGTCTCCAACGTCTACTGAAAGAGCAAATAACCACTCCACAGATGTTTGGCTACTGTCATAAGAAAATCATGAAAAGAAGAGTTCCATTTCATTTCGAAAAGTGATATGAATGCTGTGCGCAATGAGTGTCAAGTAAGATTTTCTCATGCTCAAACAATACCTGGTACACAGAGTTTTCACAGCTTGGATGAAAATTACTCTTTGATTTTGGCTGTACAAATCTAGGAATACAAAGGCACTAGTTATATACACATTGTTATGTAGAATGTGTTAATGTTTATAACTGGTTTCTAGGAATAATAGAGAAAATCAATTATGATGGTGGTGACGCATCTGTAAAATTTATGCACCCAAATGGCCTTGCAGTTTCATTTTACTGGCCTTCAATTTAAAGATGAGTGCAATATTCCATTTGGGCACATTTTATGTTTAATTGACGCTCCCATGACAACAAGTTCTGGAAGAACATGTGTGTTTTTCAAGTTGGATGAATTATAAGGACTCCATCCTCAGGAGTTGATCATCGCATATTAAGAACATCAATGCAAATATTTGTGAAACAGTGCAAAACAAATTACTTGCTTGTGTTTCTTTTTTTCAAGTCAAACTAATTATGAAAAAATAGATCTATGTACCGTAGGTGAGTATGACTAAGCAGTTTGTTGCATATGCTCACCTAACTTGCTGTCGGGTACAGCTGAACTAGCCATTTTGTCAAACTTGTTAATATGGTATTTCTGAAACTATATGGTGTCAGAAAACACTTTTTGTTTTATATTTTTGTTTGTTTTTTTTATTTTATCTCCTTGTGAAATTTCTTGAATGTCAGAGATGAGTTAAAAAAAAGTGGTGGAATTGACGAAGTGGAACTCCACACGCATTTCAGATATTTGCACATATCTTCAAAAGCAAGCTGAAAGCCACTTTTTTTTCTTGTTGTGTGACAGTGTATGTCAAAGACCAATATACATTAAAAATGAACTCCCTCATACCTCTTCTATTTTTATTTTTTTTGATTGGAGGTTTAACGACCACTGTGAGCAACTCAATGGGCTATAAAGCAGTCGCC
The DNA here is from genome assembly GCA_039090855.1 of Macrothele yani. Taxonomy (NCBI): domain Eukaryota; kingdom Metazoa; phylum Arthropoda; class Arachnida; order Araneae; family Macrothelidae; genus Macrothele; species Macrothele yani. Next base: position 3,462,618 of record CM077024.1, read on the forward strand.
CTCTTCTATTTGCTGTAGAGCCTAACATAGAATAGCAAGTTTTTTTCTTAAATTTTCACTTTACCACTATATTTAATTTATTTATTCAGTGTTTTCAATGAAATTTAAAATGATTTCTTATTCTGGAAGCTCTTTTGCATAAGGGTACAAAATTTCTTTCTTCTAAACTAAATAGCACTAGTTATGCAGCATTTTCTAAAAAGTGGTACTTCATCACTCTACGTGTGCAATTGGTGTTCAGTGAAACTTTGGAGCACTGTATCTCAGAAACTATGCGGTGTAGGAAGTTAAAATCTGGTCATTTTTTATATCTTAGTGAGGTATACCTCCATGCCAAATTTCATCAAAATCTGAGATGGTGGGTTACATTTCCCCAAAAAAATTGGATGAATTGATGTGGAATGACACGTTGACAATATTGTCTTTAGCCCAATAATAAAGTTGGCGAGAGGTCATAATTTGATCATTGTAGACCATTCATAGACTGGCCCATGCCGCTGATCGTTTAACAGTTCCCTCTGACACCATCAAATGCATTTTTTCCATCACATGTGACGATGCAAAAAAGTTTCATTCTGCCTTGATGCCAAAATCTTTCTTATGATGGCAGAGATTGAGAAAGTTTAATTTGTTTTTGTACTCTGACGATGCTCCATCTGAAAAGTAATTCAGCTTTTCGGGTTTATGGAGCAGATTCTGTTTAAGAAAGTCAATCATGAGGCATTGAAACAAATAACTAAGCTCAGGTGTGCCAACTTTTTGGTTTCCGCATCAACATAGTATATAACAAACGGATGTATTGTTGCTTGAGCATTGTTCCAATGAAAGCCTTGTGCAGAAGCTTGAAGCACAAATACATAATTTTCAGCAAAATCACAAAGTACAATGCATTGGTTTTGATGTAGATTTTCTTTCAAGTGTTGCAAATAGGAAGACTGTTGAGTAGCAATGAAAAGAGTGTCTTAAAAGTTTTGGCAAACTCTGCAACAAATAATCCAAAAACTCTTGTCGGTTTTATAATAGTTTCCAGGACACACTTGTTATCAATCTGCATCCATTGTTTGAAACTCACATTTTCAATGCTATTAAGCTCAAAAGCTTCTTCAAACCGAGCCTTCAAATCATCACTTCCTGGGCAATTGACACAATTTGCGAAGTAACATTTAGATGTTGGTGTTTTGAAAATTATATTGCTTGTTACATCTTTGTATGTTTTAATCGGGAGTTCACCATTTGTCAATTCAGGTATTTTACACTGAGCCATCATTAACTTGGCATTCTGATGTATTGTGCAAACGCACACAGAATGTGTCCCACTGGACCCAGGAAGAACACAATGCTTGGGATGCAGCTCACAAAATTTAGAAATTCCAATTCTCTGATCCGGGTAACGCCCCTTAAATAGTACATATGATTCTTTTAATGTACTTAGAATTAAATACTTTTGAACATGTACAAGTTTGCCATCTTTTTTTACTGAAACAAAGTCTTTTTTACCAGGCATTTTATGACTAACCTCATCATTTTGATAGAATCTTTTTACTAGGGCTACTGTTGCAGGGTTTAGTAAATCATTATCTGTAATAGACCCTAATGTAAATTGGTTACCTTATAGCCAATGTATTTTATTTTTTATTTTTTTTTACCTTACAAAAGTTAAAGGTAGCAATGTAGCCCTAACTAGTATTTAAAACAATATCATTAGTACCAAACATTTTTTTCAAAAATTAAGAAACACTATCTTAAAATAGAAAATAAAATAAAAAAAATAATTAAAAAAAAAAAACTTTTTTTTTTACCAAGCATAGTCAAGTTTTATATCAAATTAAAACTTATGAAATTCTCTTTAAAATGAGGTGTCAAACAACTCCAGGCCTTATAGAACTTGAGAAATTTACGATTGAAAAAGTTTATGCAAGTCAAAAAACAACGATTTTTCAAAATTTTAAAAATTAATTACATGAAAACCCAATGAGAATATCATCATCATCATCATTGTCAACCATTATCAATCCACTGCTGGACGAAGGTCTCCCCAAGTTTCCTCCACAACGGTCTGTCTTGTGCCAGTCTCCTCCATGTCACTCCCGCATATTTACGAATTTCATCCACCCATCTCCCATGTGGTCTTTTTCTGGGTCTTTTCCTGTCCCTTGGAATCCAATCTAAAATTTCGGCTGTCCATCTATGGTCTGTCCTTCTGGCAGTATGTCCAGCCCATTGCCATTTCAGGGATTTAACTCTGATCATGATGTCTTCCACTCTCGTCATTTTTCGGATCCACGAGTTCCTCTTCTTATCTCTCCTGGTTATACCAAGCATGCACCTCTCCATACTTCTTTGAGTTGTCTGCAGCCTTTGTATGTCTCTTTTAGTTAAGGTCCACGTCTCGGCACCATACGTAAGCACTGGAAGGATGCATTGATCAAACACTTTTCTTTTAAGACATAATGGCATATTGCTCTTGAAAATTATGCTGTTTCTTCCGAAAGCTCTCCAGGCAAGTTTTGTACGCCGATTAATTTCTTCATCAATGTGACCCTCACTCGATATCTGCTGTCCAAGATAAACATACGTATCTGTTATCTCCAGTTTTTCTCCATCAATCGATAAATCTTCATTTCTTGTAAAAGCATTGAACATCACTTTTGTCTTCTGAAAGTTCATTTTTAATCCCACTTCTTTACTCTTGTCAGCAAGTTCCTGGATCATACTCTGCAGCTCTGATGGGGTAGTTGCAAAAATGACTACGTCATCAGCAAAACGAAGGTGGGTTAGATAATCTCCATTAATCTTTATCCCTTTGTTTTCCCAGTTCAGTGATTGAAAGACATTTTCCAATGTGGCATTAAAAAGCTTCGGAGATATGGTGTCACCTTGTCTCACTCCCTTTCCAATTTTTATGTGTGTTGTATTTTCAAACAGCCGAATCTTTGCACTTGCATTTTCATAGATGTTATTAATAATATTAATGTATGCATCTTCAATACCGCAGGATTTCAGAGCCGTGGTAACTGCTGATGGTTTCACCGAATCAAAGGCTTTTTCATAATCGATAAAAGCCATGCACAATGGAAGTTCATATTCCCTCGCTCTTTCAATTAGTTCTCTCAGTACGTGGATATGATCTATTGTGCTGTAGCCACTCCTGAATCCAGCTTGTTCTCTCGGTTGAGCCATGTCCAGTGTTACCTTCAAGCGGTGTGAAAGAACTTTAGTGAAGATTTTATAAACCACTGATAGGAGGCTGATAGGTCTGTAGTTCCTGAGATCCTCAATGTCACCTTTTTTATGTAGCAGGATCATTGTAGCATTGTTCCAATCCTCAGGAATCTTCCCATCATTAAGGCATCGAGTGAAAATTTGGGCGAGTACTGTTTCAATTTCTCCACTTGCTTCTTGTATGATGTCTATAGTAATTCCATCTTCTCCTGGAGCTTTCCCCCGCTTCATGTTCTTGATTGCATGAGCAACTTCTGCTGGGAGGACTGGAAGAACTCTGGTACCTTTCATGATGTCTGGAGTACATGTATCATCCCTTTCATATAATTTGGAGTAGAAATCTTTCACTCTTGTCAAAATTTCGCCTCTATTTCTTGTTATAGAACCATCTTCTTTTCTCAGAGCCATAATCTGTTTTCTTCCCTTACTGAGATGCCCCTTTGCTATCTTTAGGCTTTGGTTGTTTTCAATTGCTTTCCTCACTAGCTCACAGTTGAATTTCCTTCACGTCTTCAGTGATACTTTTTCGTGCTGTCTTGCATAGCTCTATATATTCCACTTTGGAAGTCACATCTTCTTTAGTTGTCCTCATCTCTCTTCTTTTTTGCATCAACATTTTGGTTTTTCCTGATAATTTGTTCACATGCAACTTGTTCTTAGGCCCAGCTAATTTTGTTGCTGTTTCCATAAGAGCTTTGGTTACTTTTCTGTTAACTTCCGAAATATCCACTTCTTCCGATGTTAGGCCTTCTAAAGCAGAGGAATCTGTTCTTCAGTTCCAACTTGAAAGTATTATGGTGTTTTTTAAGGTTGGTTATGTCAATACATTTTGTTTGTCTTATGAGCTTGCCACGTTCCAGTTTAGTGTTGAGGTGCATCTTACATCTCACCAATCTATGGTCACTACCTGTGTTGAACTTGTTCAGCACACTGCAGTCTTCGATGACGAATTTTTTGTTACACATAATAAAATCAATTTCACTTGTCGTCCCAATTGGATGTCTCCATGTCCATTTCCTGTGTGGCTTTTTCTTGAAAAAGGAATTCAAGATGAAAAATCCTTCTGCCTCTGCAAACTCAACGAGAGTATTTCCACGCTGGTTTCTGTTGCCGTAACCGAATTTACCTACTGAAGTTTCATTTTGTTGCCGGTGCCCTATTTTTGCATTGAAATCTCCCATAATTATCTTCAAGTGCTGCTTACCTTTATTATTTAGATGACGAATTTCCTCATAAAATTCTTCAATTTCTTCTTCAGGATGACTTGTGGTGGGTGCATAAGTTTGAATAATCTGAGCCTGGTATCTTCTCGATAGTTGGATAACGAGTCGTGCAGCTCTGTCAGAGGAACTTTCAACTTCTACCACTTTATCCTTCAGTTTCTTGTTTATTATAAATCCAACACCACTAGTTCTGCCAGTATCTGTCCCACGATAATAGAAGAGATGTCCACTTTTCAGTTCAATGAGATCTTCTCCTTTTCTCCTTACCTCACTTAGCCCGACGATGTCCCACTTGATCCTTTGTAGTTCCTCTTCCAATTCAAGAAGCCTTGAATCAGAAGATAGGGAGCGTCCATTGTAGGTAGCCAAGGTCAGCATCAAATGGCAGCCTAGTCCGGTCCTCCGGTGATTCTTAGCACCCTCTGCCTTCATGTCGCACTGGCCGCTGCCTTGGCCAGGTACATTCCAGCTGCCGGAGACTGAGGGCCAAGATTTAAGTTGTAGAGTCATTTTGGAGGTGTTTGGCCATAACTCACCACGCTGGCCAAGCGGGTTGGTGAGTGTGGGATAGCATTTCCTCTGATCCCGATGGTATAGTTATACCGCTATTTGCGGTCGTCAGAGCCCCTTTAGTGGGAACAGGATGCACCACGAGAAGGCGGGGTTGACATTTGTCAAGGAGAGGCTGTGACTGGTTGATTTGGCATGGAATCAATACGGATGGAGTTTTTTTTTATACTCGTTTTTTTTTTGTTAAAGACAAACAAATGTGCAGTTTATTTGCAATTTTTTATATGCCTGTGAAACTGCTAGTTTCCACAGCATTAAAAACAGCCAATTTTGAAAAATCTCTAACTTTGTCAATGATTTTCTCAAAAACCCAATTTTTTTTTTTTTTTATTCTGAAAGTTAAATGACTGTTTTATTGTCCAACAGGAGAATATGTGTAAATTTTCATGAAACTAAAAATGCCTTCCGTTTCCGAGTTAGATGCATTTGAAGGCCTACAATTTCCTGTGTTCTAAAGGCGCCATTTTGGAAAAATCTCCGACGCAAAATATTCTGTTCCTCGAATGAGAGCATTGGATCAGCCGCCCCTGGTTGGATTCGTCATCTCACCCTTTTCCCAAATCGATAGCATGCCTAAAATACGATCTTGGAAAGAAAAAAAAATCTACATATATATATATATAATATTGAATGTTTGTATGTTACAAATCTACAGTTTTCAATTTAGAACCACCACATATGGTATACTATCTCATGGTACTCAAAGTTAAAACGTAGGCAGTTTTTGGAAGGGGTGGGGGCCTGGGGTCAACATCCCATATTAATAATATGTAAACTTTATTAATCCTTAATCAGTAGGACAATCTACAAATAATAATTATACGATACCTTCCATCCTAGAAAAATGTTTGACCAAATATATCACAAATTTATGTAGAAGTAAGTCTGTTTCATTTTTATTCATAATTACATTAGCATACCACTGCATTATTTCATTTCCTTAAATTTTAAACCTACTGGCATTTGGTGATCCCAGAAGTGAGGGTGTCCCCCCCCCAAAAAAAACAGATTTATAATTGCAGCGCTTTGGAAAATACCACTCCTTTTCATCCTATTATATTTCTCAGGTTTGGCTTTGTACTTTATATGCTCACTTATTGTTTAGATCCATAAAAAGCATATATATAACAATTGACGGTGGCATTTCTTTATACCTGAAAAAGCTTGTTTCCAAACTTGCGGTCCTACGTCGATTTTCAGGAACAGGTAAATAAAGATAATGAAAGATTTAAATGGATTAGTGTGCCATTTTACTCATTACATTGATTTTTAATGTTTTTCATTGGCAAACTACCCAATAATGTAAAATTGAATCATGGTGGTGCAATTACCACAAGGCCTATCTCAGAAAATTCTTTCCCTTAATCTGAAAATGATTAATTCGTAAATATTCTGCACTATCTTCCCATGTAATTCAGTCTATTATTCATAAAAAGTTGAAATTCTCATAAAACAAAGCAAGGGCAGATCCAGAATTTAAGAATGGGGAGGGGAGGGGTACACATCTAATCAGTTAAAATACGAATTTTTGAAGGAAACATTATTTAAGTCTGCCTGTTTGCGGAAGAATTGAGAATAATGGAAAAGTTGAAAAATATTCTTCATGGAGAAAGCTATGCTAAGGGAAAAGAATTTTTCAAATTTGTCTCCCAGAAGCAGATATAGAGAGGGGAGGGAGTTTCGACCTTTAAGCCCCTAATGGGAAATCTTTGCATTATTTAAAGAAGATAATGTTCCACATCTCTATTGTAGTGAACGGCATACAGTAAAGAAGAAATTTCTCAATAGGGTTTTAGTAGTAGCAATACAGCTACAAACTAAAGTACAAAACCACCACCTAGCAACAGAACTATGATATTATATGTCAAGGAGAGGCTGTGATGTTACGCATCACCTGACCTTACATCCTGGATATATATATATATATATGGGATGTAAGGTCAGGTGATGTGTAACATCACAGCCTCTCCTTGACAAATGTCAACCCCGCCTTCTTGTGGTGCATCCTGTTCCCACTAAAAGGGCTCTGACGACCGCCAATAGCGGTATAACTATACCATCGGGATTAGAGGAAATGCTATCTCACACTCACCAACCCGCTTGGCCAGCATGGTGAGTTATGGCCAAACCCCTCCAAAATGATTCCACAATTTAAATCTTGCCCCTCAGTCTCTGGCAGCTGGAATGTACCTGGCCAAGGCAGCTGCCAGTGCGACATGAAGGCAGAGGGTGCTAAGAATCCCCGGAGGACCGGACTAGGCTGCCATCTGATGCTGACCTTGGCTACGTATAATGGACGCTCCCTATCTTCTGACTCAATGCTTCTTGAATTGGAAGAGGAACTACAAAGGATCAAGTGGGACATCGTCGGGCTAAATGAGGTAAGGAGAAAAGGAGATCGCATTGACCTGAAAAGTGGACATCTCTTCTATTATCGTGGGACAGATACTGGCAGAACTAATGGTATTGGATTTATAATAAACAAGAAACTGAAGGATAAAGTTGTAGAAGTTGAAAGTTCCTCTGACAGAACTGCAAGACTCGTTATTCAACTCACGAAAAGATACCAGGCTCAGATTATTCAAACTGACGCACCCACCACAAGTCATCCTGAAGAAGAAATTGAAGAATTTTATGAGGAAATTCGTCATCTAAATAATAAAGGTAAGCAGCGCTTGAAGATAATTATGGGAGATTTCAATGCAAAAATAGGGCAACGGCAACAGAATGAAACTTCAGTAGGTAAATTCGGTCACGGCAATAGAAACCAGCGTGGAAATACGCTCGTAGAGTTTGCAGAGACAGAAGGGTTTTTCATCTTGAACTCCTTTTTCAAGAAAAAGCCACACAGGAAATGGACATGGAGACATCCAAATGGGATGACAAGTGAAATTGATTTTATTATGTGTAAAAAAAAAATTTGCCATAGAAGACTGCAGTGTGCTAAACAAATTCAACACAGGTAGTGACCATAGATTGGTAAGATGCACCTTAACACTGAACTTTTGAACGCGGCAAGCTCACAAGACAAACAAAATCTATTGACATAACCAACCTTAAAAAACACCATAATACCTTCAAGTTGGAACTGAAGAACAGATTCTCTGCTTTAGAAGACTTCTAACATTGGAAGAAGTGGATATTTCTGAAGTTAACAGAAAAGTAACCAAAGCTCTAATGGAAACAGCAACAAAATTAGCTGGGTCTAAGAAAGAGTTGCATGTGAACAAATTATCAGGAAAAACCAAAATGTTGATGCAAAAAAGAAGAGAGATGAGGACAACTACATATGTGACTTCCAAAGTGGAATTTATAGAGCTATGCAAGACAGTAAGAACAAGTATCACTGAAGACGTAAGAAAATTCAACTGTGAACTAGTGAGGAAAGCAATTGAAAACAGCCAAAGCCTAAAGATAGCAAAGGGACATCTCAGTAAGGGAAGAAAACAAGACGTTCTGTAACAAGAAATAGAGGCGAAATTTTGACAAGGGTGAAAGATTTCTACTCCAAATTATATGAAAGGGATGAGACATGTACTCCAGACATCATGAAAGGTACCAGAGTTCCTCCAGTCCTCCCAGCAGAAGTTGCACATGTAATCCAGAACATGAAGCGAGGGAAAGCTGCAGGAGAAGATGGAATTACTGTAGACATCATACAAGAAGCAAGTGGAGAAATCGAAATAGTTCTCGCCCAAATTTTCACTCGATGCCTTAATGAAGGGAAGATTCCTGAGGATTGGAACACCGCTACAATGATCCTGCTACATAAAAAAAGGTGACATTGAGGATCTCGGGAACTACAGACCTATCAGCCTCCTATCAGTGGTTTATAAAATCTTCACAAAAGTTCTTTCACACCGCTTGAAGGTAACACTGGACATGGCTCAACCGAGAGAACAAGCTGGATTCAGGAGTGGCTACAGCACAATAGATCATATCCACGTACTGAGAGAACTAATTGAAAGAGCGAGGGAATATGAACTTCCATTGTGCATGGCTTTTATCGATTATGAAAAAGCCTTTGATTCGGTGAAACCATCAGCAGTTACAATGGCTCTGAAATCCTGCGGTATTGAAGATGCATACATTAATATTATTAATAACATCTATGAAAATGCAAGTGCAAAGATTTGGCTGTTTGAAAATACAACACACATAAAAATTGGAAAGGGAGTGAGACAAGGTGACACCATATCTCCAAAGCTCTTTAATGCCACATTGGAGGGTGTCTTTCAGTCGCTGAGCTGGGAAAAAACAAGGGGATAAAGATTAATGGCGATTAGCTAACCTACCTTTGTTTTGCTGATGACATAGTCATTTTTGCAACTACCCCATCAGAGCTGCAGAGTATGATCCAGGAACTTGCTGACAAAGAGTAAAGAAGTGGGATTAAAAATGAACTTTCAGAAGACAAAAGTGATGTTCAATGCTTTTACAAGAAATGAAGATTTATCGATTGATGGAGAAAAGCTGGAGATAACAGGCACATACATTTATCTTGATAAGCAGATATCAAGTGAGGGTCACATTGATGAAGAAATAAATCAGCATACAAAACTTGCCTGGAGAGCTTTTGGAAGAAACAGCATAATTTTCAAGAGCAATATGCCATTATGTCTTAAAAGAAAAGTGTTTGATCAATGCATCCTTCCAGTGCTTACGTATGGTGCAGAAACGTGGACCTTAACTAAAAGATCCATACAAAAGCTGCAGACAACTCAAAGCAGCATGGAGAGGTGCATGCTTGGTGTAACCAGGAGAGATAAGAAGAGAAACTCGTGGATCCGAAAAATGACAAGAGTGGAAGACATCATGATCAGAGTTAAATCCCTGAAATGGCAATGGGCTGGACATACTGCCAGAAGGACAGACCATCGATGGACAGGTGAAATTTTAGATTGGATTCCAAGGGACAGGAAAAGACCCAGAAGAAGACCACATGGGAGATGGGTGGATGAAATTCGAAAGTATGCAGGAGTGACATGGAGGAGACTGGCACAAGACAGACCGTTGTGGAGGAAACTTGGGGAGACCTTCGTCCAGCAGCGGATTGATAATGGTTGACAATGATGATGATATATATATATATATATCCTAGCTTTTGTCCCTTTCTTTTAAATATTTATTAAGAAATTAGACATCTAATGTCAATGGCTTCTCGAAAAGAAATAACATATGTGTAAATTAAGATAGTAAAGAGTAATGATATTACAGCACTGAAAATAAACTGTCAAAAAATCAATCAGTTTGGAACAAAAGCATATGCAATATTTGCAATCAATTTAATGATCCTATGCGGTAAGTGCTCTGCATCTGTTTTTATGAAGTTAATGGGGGAGGGAAAGGTCTCTCATTAGAAATAAAAAAAAAAAAAACTTTCCAGCATTTAATTTCATAGAAACTTAAGTAGAGAACTTTTTGAATTATTATTTTTTAACTTTACATGGCCAGTAGATATTGTAATTTGGCTAGCAAAATTTTCATTCCACTAGCCACATTAGCTAGTAGAAATTTCAGCAGTTTTGCAAGGGCTGTTCACCATGTCTTCAGGTAAGCTGATGTTAATCTTTGAGTACTACTAGTTAAGTAAAAAAATCGAGAGCCCAATAATTAAGTATGATACAACGTTTTTGGAACATTTGTCATTTGGAACTTGACTCAGTGACTAATCAAATAGAAGGGCAAAAAAAAAAAAATTTTTAATTTTTTGGCAATTATAACTGAAATGAAATGAAATGTGCAATACTACAATAAAATCTAAAACTCCATAAACCAGAGAAGAGATCTAAATTGGAGTACTGATGAAATGTATTCATAAAATATGAAAATTTATAAGAGCATTAAGACTATCCATTATGCTAGTCTAATATCTTATAAATAAATAAACTAGGTGGGTAGCAAATTAAACAAGATTTTATATTTAAACTTCCAACTTTGTTAGAATAGTTAAACATTTAGCCATGAAAACATGAAAACATTTTTAATAAATACTGCTAGTAAGCTAGAGTTGAAATTGTGCTCTGGTGCTACACTCAAAACTTTTAAAGAGGCAGCTTGATATTTCTTCAAAAACCTATTGAACTGAGGCATTACTGCAGTGAAACGAAAACTGGAAAATAAAAACTAACTTTTAAAGCACGTTAGAACAAGATCCAGCCACAGAAGAAATCCCGTTGTTCAGTAATCAAATAACACTACAAAAGTCAGTAACGGCAATGAAAAGCGCAAATGTAAACTGCGTCCAATGACAAAAAAAAAAAAGTTTTCTTACCAGCCAACACTCGGTGCACGTGGTTGGTCTACGGAACTGCTGAACCATCCTTGAAGTCTTTTAACAGTCTGTGTAACAGGTTAACTTTCAGATACAATGAACAGGTAATACAAAACCCAGTTCATAAACAATTAAAAAATTCATAACGACTAAGGGGGATTAAAACATAGCAACACCATTGGATTTACAAATGAGCGCAGAGAATCCAAGGTCCGCAAAAAAGAAAATGCATCGGAACATACAATTGAACAGAATCCACAAATGCGGCCAACTTAAAAATACAACTTCAACAAAGAACCCATATGGTAGCTTTATAACTCACTGCACTGCTTGTTTATCACACTTAACATACATCAAATACAATTGATTCAAACCATTTCACTAAAAGAAACTGACATCTACAGAAAAGCGTTATTATATCTAATGCCATACCTGAGATTCCTCCCTTCTTCTGGACTCAATTTCAGGCTTACAGGCAGCCATACACAAAATATTCACGCAAATGAATACAGCAAAATTTCAAACAAATACAATAGGCAGGAAACAAAACAAGGGAACAAGACCGAGAATAACTCCAACAGAAAACAAAACTCCAAAAACCAGGGAAAGAGACACCTGCCCTGCCTGCCTGTGCGTCTTCTCAGTGAGTCTACAACAGTTGCAGTTAGCAGATAACACTTCTTTTTTTTTTTTTTAATAAGACGATGAGGCCTATAGACTAAGGTTGTGCCTCACAGCAACTAGTTGGGCATGCGCAAATAGCTAAAATATCTCCTGAACACTAAGACTCTTGAAGATGCACGACCAGCCACGGAGGAGAACCTCCTTGCTACCAGCACGTGAAGCCACAGTAGTAGCACAAAAGTCCATCAAAGGAAAGGTGACCAGATATCGGGACACCGATTTGAGGACAAAAGGGCGTGGCGTCCCCAAATCGGTAGTTCATTTGGGGACACATACATACTCAAAATAAATGTGCAAATCTTTCTGTCACAAAACTGCATTGCTTCAGTAAGTGTGATATTACATATGAAAATTTGTGTCTTAAAAAGATGTATCATGTAGAATTTTGGTAATTTGTATTGACAAAGTAGAATTATGATGACGAGAACACATTAGCTAAAGTGAAATGCTTTACCTTAGGTACATGCGCTGAATTAAAATTAGGCGCAGCCCCGGTGGCGCAGTGGTCTAAGCGATGGCCTCTGATCGTTCGTCCGAACGGGGTCCGGGTTCGAATCCCGGTGAGGCATGGATGTTGTAATTGTCTTACGGCACTGGCTCTCTCCCTTCCCTGGAACCAGTGACCCTAAATTAGGGACGGGCGACTGCTTATAGCCCATTGAGTTGCTCACGGTGGTCGTTAAACCTCCAATCAAAAAAAAAAAATAAAATAAAATTAGGCTGCACACCATAGTAATTGCATAGCGAATTTTTCATTTTGCCAAAGTTTTTGGAGAAACTCAGAACAAGTACAATCGAAATTTGACAGCGCCAGTGGTGCATTGACCTAGTGCTGGCTACTGACCATTCGTACAAGTGGGTGCGGGTTCGAGTCCCGAATGAGGCATTGGTGGTGTGTTTGTTTTACAGCACTTGCTCTCCTCTCTTCCCTAGAACGAATGTCTCCAAATTAGAGACAAGTGACTGCTTATAGTCCTTAGAGTTGCTCGTAATGGTCGTTGAGCCCAGAAAGATGAAAAAAAAAGTCAAAATTTGTTCTCACAAGGAGCATGTTGGAAAATTAGTACAACGGAAACTACTTTTAAGAACATTTTTCATTGGAAATCTAAAGGAAGAGTAAATTCGAAGACATTTGGGGACAAACATCAAAATTTAAGGACAATTTGCGTCCCCAAAGGCTTCAGACGTTTTGGGGGACAGTAAACTAAATTCGAGGACTGTCCTCAAGAATTGGGGACGTCTGGTCAGCTTAATCAAAGGGGCACGCTCATGAGAAGGAAGGTTCGAAATGGAGCGTTCTCGCGGAGAAACGTCTTGAGAGAGTAATAAATTTCTCCAAGGCCCGAACTTTACGTTTTGCCACGGAAGCGTCCCGAAAGTCCAACAAAGAATACATTTGAGCAGAGACGGAAGTTGAGGAAGGAGGGGTTGTCACTCCAAAACAAACCCTCCGATATGCACTGTACGCAGGGCAGGAGAGGAGGAAGTGAGGAACAGTCTCAGGCCCGGAGCCACAGAAGCACATCGGGGGAGAACGTTTTCGAATCAGAAAGAGGTAGCTGTTTAAAGGTGCCGTGTCCGTGCGTAATTTTTGAATTATGATTGCTGAGGAACTTCGATAACAGTGTTCGCTAGGCCATCTGTGACGGAAGCTGATGAACGGATATAGCTCTGCCCACCCGGACGAAAGCCAGACTGAATCAGAAGCGGAGACGAGCATGTTACCACTGTGCCGAGCAGCGTCAGAGGCTGTAACTGGGGGGGGCAAGGCCAGACCCTCAGCTTGACCCCTTCGGGCGACAGCGTCAGCGGCCTCATTCGCTGACATGAGCCGGGCACCAAACGAGCACAATGTCCTCGTAGAAAGAACGGAGGCGTTGAAGAGAATCATGCTGAAGAACGATGATGTCTTGAGATTTGCGATTTAATGCCAACAAGGCTTGTAGAACAGAACGACTATCCGTAAGCAGCAAGAGGCCACCGCACGGGCCGGGAGAAAATTCAAGCGCTGATATTAGGGCCCACGCTTCAGCCGAGAACACCGAGGAAATAGTCGAGAAAGAGAACGAACGGCTGGATTTATTCCGTGGAAAAAAATGCCCGATCGCCACCGAGGAATTAATCTTCGAAGCGTCGGTAGCAATGATGTGGTGCGACGCTGAGAACTGGGCCAAGAACACCCCAAAGCAATGTCTGAGAAGCATCGGATGCAGATATCGTTGCTGAAAAGGGAGACCCGAGCAAATAATCGAGTAGCAGGGTGCAGACGAAACAGGAGGGGCCGTCAGAGCCTGAAGAAGATCGCTGTTGACGAAAAATGGCTCCTGTCGGAAGCGACGGAGCATGATTACAAGGGGAAAGCCATGGGATCTCCAAGCGTAGAATGACAAGGCGTCCTCTTCCAGAAGAAGATGAGCGATAGGCGAACGCTGACCCATCGACAAGTGGCGGTACAAAAATCGGACTGTCAGGAGAGTGATTCGAGAACGCACGCTAGCGATTCCACATTCGGCACGCAAAACCGCCACAGGCGTCGAATGAGGGAGGTGAATGGCTGCACGGAGTGCATGGTTGAGCAGAACTTCTAGAGCGTCGTAGAGATAGGTGGGGGAGGCGAACAGGACCGGAGCCGCATATTCCAGAATAGGCCGAATCACAGCAACGACAAAGGCGAGAGCGTTGGGGAAGCCAAGACCCCACCGGCGATGACAAACAACTTTAACAGCAGACAAGGCTCGGAAGACTGACTTCTTGACGTGCGTGAGGTGTGAAGACCAGGTCAGGGAGGAGTTAAACCAGACCCCTAAAATCTTGATGGAGGACTGCCAAGTCACTGAGTCAGAGCCCAGCAGGAAAGGAGGGGCAGGCGACCGGCACTTACGAGAAAAGTCAACCGCGAAGCTTTTAGAAGGAGAGAGACGTAAATCCTAGGAAGATGCCCACTGAACAATGGAATCCAAAGAGGATTGCATATAGCTAAGTGCCGCCGCCCGGTTGGGACTATAGGAAACAATAAAAATATCGTCTGCAAATAAGAACATATGCGCATTCGGATGACAGCAATCTACCACATCATCAATGTATAAGTTAAAAAGGATAGGTGAAATGAAGCTACCCTGAGGAACACCTCGACACTGCGGAAAGGAGGAAGACACCGTTCCCCGCCAACTAACGCGAAATCTGCGCCGAGCAAGGTAGTCACCCAGCCAACGGAGAAGACGTCCACGAACACCCAGAGACGCCAATTTACCTGGGAGAGCAGGATGACAGACCGAATCATATGCCGCCTGAAGGTCCAAAGACACCAGAAAAACATAATTATGTCTAGCTCGAGCCACCAGAAGATGACGTTGGATCGACAGAAGGCACGCCGATGTGGAACGTCCTGGCAAAAATGCGAATTGCAGCTTGCTGATCCGTTGATGAGAGAGAATGAAGTCTGTTAGGCGAGAGACCAGGACTTTCTCCAAGATCTTCGAAAAAACTGAAGTGAGAGTGATCATTCGGTACGATGATAAGTCGAGAGCAGGTTTGTTAGGCTTCTTAATTGGAATCACCCAGGACTCTTTCCAGCATGAAGGATGAACGCCGGCAGACCAAAAGAGGTTAAGGAGGTCAACCAGCCAAGACGAATTCCACCTCCATATACGTTTCACCAGTTCGTAAGTGCATCCATCAGGGCCGGGTGCAGAGCGTCGGAGCGATCCATTAATAACCCCGGCAACTTCACCGGCAGTAAGTAACGCATCCATCTCAAGAGAAGAGTCATCATGGTCAATAGAAAAGGAGTGCACCGAACAGCCAGAGGCTGTGGAAAAGAGTTCAACAAGCGCCGAAGCCTGCTCCGCCGGATCAGCAACAAGGAAATCGTCGATCCGAAGTAGCAGGTGATCCGGGCTCGAACCAACATGAGATTTCAGACGGCGCAAGATTGAGAAAACGAAGCCTGGCCTCGAGGTGTCGTTGCATTGTGCCTTCCAGTAGGCACGCCTCTTAAGAGTGAGGAGGTGGCGAAGATTCCGTTCTTCCTGCCGATATAATGACCAAGCGAAGAGGCAGCCGGATGACTTGGCATAGCGAAGGAGGCGGCGTTTCTTGCGAAGCCGCTGAGCACAATCAAATTCCCACCAGGGAGACCAACGTCGACGCTGACCGCTGGGCCGACGAGAAGCGTGGAGAATCAGGGAAATGCGGTCCAGGATCAGAGCGGCACCGTCAGGAGTGGAAGGAAGTTCACCACGGATAATCTTCTGGATAGAAGGCCAAGCCACTGACCAAGCAACTGGTTCAAGACCCAGTAAAGGAGGGGGAGCCAAACATCCCTGCCTCCAATGTTGTTATGGCAGGATGATGGGTGCTACCGTAGAGGTCACTATCCACAGACCAGGAGCAGTACGGAACCAGCTGAGGAGACCACATGGTGAGGTCCAAAACAGAACAACTTGACCCCCTGCAACAGGTAGAAGCCCCCGAGTTTAGGAGACAAAGATCCTGCGAGCAAAGCCAGTCCACGAACTCAGTACCTCCCCGGCTCGGAGAAGCAGAACCCCAGCTAAGGTGATGAATATTGAAATCCCCAACCACCATACAACAATCAGTGAGCAGATGTTCGATCCGTCCAAGCAAGAGCGCCGAGAGGGGAAGAGAGGGATTGTATAAATTAATAATCCTGAGCGTGGTGTCGCCAGAGAAGATATCCGTCGCAAGAAGCTGCTCGTTCGAATCCGAGCTGAAGATGTCCACCAATCTGGAAGAGATATCCGACCTAATTGCAGTTAAGAGGCCCCCCGACCCCCTCCCCGATCACTCCTATACACCGTACGGGCTGGGAGGGGAAAAGAGAGACCAGGAAATAGCCAGGATTCTTGGAAAGTCAAGATCGTGGCTGTAGAAAAAATAGAACTGTCGGTGAAATACGGTCTTTTGGAGCGAAGGGACTGCGCATTCCATTGTACCAGCGACCAACTATTCATGAAGAGAAAAAGTGATCCGCTAGGCCAGATGCCGTCTTGAATCGCATGGAACAGAGGCCACAAAGAAACTTACCGTCGTCACGATGAACTTTCAGGTGTGACAGCAAGGCTGGACGAGAAGAGAAGGGCATGGTGCATGGAGGACACGAGAAGGTTCTGGAGTGAGAATGTTTGACGGATTCCGCAGCAGACTCCGCATACGGAACCACAGATTCTTCGCATGACAGGAATTCATCGGCGCTTAGGCCAGTGTCAGGAGGTTGCTCAGTAGGCACTGAAGAAGCTGGGCACGCTGCAAATGTAGTAGGAGGATTCTGCAAAATTTCAGCCTGTGGCACCTGTGCAACGGATGATGTGGGGCCAGCATGTAGGGAAGGAGGTGAAAGAAGATTCGTCAAAGAGTCCAATCTACTGGTGAGTTTAGAGATAATGTCCAGAAGCTGAGGGAAGGCAGAGGAGCAAGCACACGGAGGTTGAGCCTGAATCGCCGCCGCATATGAGGCCTGGTGGACTTGACGCACAGAGTCCCGAGCTTCTGGATAGCTGAGATGCTTCGGAGCCATAATATCTAGGATCCGCTTTTCTTGGAGGTAAATTGGTCAGTTCGTGTCAAAAGCAGGATGAGAGCTCTTGCATAATACGCATTGGAAGCTCGACGCCGAGCATACCGAAGAGTCGTGTCCTTCGCCACAACGAGAACAGCGAGCGGCACTACGACAGGTTGACAGCAGATGTCCATAACGCTGACAATTTTTACACTGCCCAGGCGAATCCAAGAACGGTCTGACCGCACATCTGGAATACCACAGATAGATAGTGTCACGGTTAGTAAAGCCCAGTTCTTCCACTAGGACCGAAGAAGTAGGGACCCTCGAGGAATTTACCGAACGTCGGAACTGAACGACACGAAGACAGTTCACACCATGGTCCAACAATTCCGAAGCAATTTCATCAACAGGGGCTTCAATGTCCACATCTCGAACTAAAAACTTCGTTGTCATAAGCTTAGTAAAGACCTGAGTTTTGACAGGTACCTGAAGAAAATTAGAAAGTTGACAAATTTCGAGCAAGCAAATGAGATTCGAGGAACGCACCAATAAGTCACCCGAACGTAAAAACTGAACGTCTGAAATCGAGTCATGCATTGAAATATTGTCGACGAAGAATCTCTTCAACAACATGGGACGGACTCTGGGTAGCTTCCCAGAAGTCGCTGAAATAAGTATTTCATCACGAGTCACTCCGCTCGCAAATGCCCTACGCAGCAATTCCTGAGGAGACCATTGAATCGAACAAACAAAATCAATAACTGGAACTAGCAAACCACCCTGCTGAGGAAGCTCATCACCCGGTGAAGAACAAATTCTTTTAGCCGGAGTCGAGGAATCAGAGTCCCCCATCTCCGCCGGACCCACCGGCGGCAGCTAGGGCCCACCCCGAATCAACAGACCACAACAGACAAGAGCATGCAAAGACAAATATCCTACCTTGGATATGGGAGGAACCAACCGCCTGCAAAACTTTAGCAGGCAAAGAAACGAAAATAGAAGAGGGAACAGCAAGCCGCTGTTTCAAAAATGCAACGAAACAAGAACGCTTTCGCCAACGACGACACACCCAAAAAACACAGTATCCTACGGGGTTCACCGATTAGAAACAGGAGAGCCAACTTCACACCAGCCAACCGTTGCCAATCACTCTCATATCACTTCGAGAGAACCAGCTTCACAAATCATGGAGGTAGGAATAAGAAGAGACACTGTCGCCAACTCTTCCCATGCTAGCAAAGTGAAGCCAGGTTTGTAACGCTTCCGCGGTGAAAGTAGTACTGCCACCTTTGGCGTGGTTACCCTCAAGATGCAAAAGCAGACGATTTTCCGTAGGAAAGCATTTGTGAGACCCTGTTCATTTTCTTATGATTATGCATTGTCTTAAATTATAAGCGAAATGGAAAAGCAGTGTATAGGTTTAAGATTCTCTTAGGTTTACATGAAAGGAATTTCAGTAAGAGATGAAAGGAATTTCAGAAAAAGAGATCTGAAAAAGCGTCCTCGTAACGACTGAGACGTTATGAAATGACGATTTAAAATGTGTTTACACTAAACCTAATTTTATAAAGCGTTTAAAATCTTTTTCTGTCTTAGCGGATTATCGTAAAATATTGTTCATCATAGAAATTGTAACGGTCGAGCTTCAGAGAATTTGTATTATGAGTGAAATTTTCAAAAGATCGCGCTCTAAAGGGAGGCAACACTTCTGCCATGTTGTCAGGAGGAAAATTAAAGTAAACAACATTCCACGTAAGTTTTACTTGAACAACAATCATGATTGTTCTTAAGCAAATAAACAAGGTAGGGGCTAACAATAACAATATTCCCATTGAACATTATTTAAAAAAACAAAAATTCATGAAATATCTAGATTTTATTTCCAAGCCTTTATTAAAAAAATGGGAAATCTGCGAGCTTGTGCAAAGAAATTTAAAAAATCAGACTCAAAATATGACGTTACTGTGTATTCATTTCATTTTTTATAATTGCTTTAAGCACTTGATTGATTTTAGTTCCTTCTAATGCAAGTAGGAAATTCCAACTGGTTTGGTTAGAACTGTGGTGGACTTCAAAAGGTATGAATGTAAATAATTTTAAAACTACTGGCCTTAATAAGATAAGAACTTTTTTCGGGGGGGGTACCTTTTTAAAGGGTGCAGTTTCAAATATAGCAAGAAAATATACAAATTATTAGTTTGTGGAAATAGAATTTACAAGTCCGGCTGATAGTAAAGGAAATCTGACTTGATAAAATCAGATTTACATAAGCAGCAGAAATAATTCCTACTGTAAAATTTCTTTAAAAAAATCCAAATGCATTCAAAATAGTATTATACTTCCAATTTTCTGCCATCAGATACTATTAAGAGAGGAACATTCATAATGCAATAAGTTAATAGCTTTTAAGTAGTAAATGAAACAGACGTGTGTATATAATAAGGATTTTTAATTTGGTTTTTGAAATATACGTATACCATTTATGAGCAAGGTTATATTTATTAATAAAGAATTAATTGAGGATAAATCTTGCAGTTTGTTGCTAGCACAACATACGTTCAAGCATAGGAAAATCTGATCACATAAGGTGTGGTTAATCAACACAACAAGGGGATTAATTTTAGCTATAATGACAGAGAGCATTGTTAACAGCAGCCCATATGCTAATGCACATTTAACCTACATTTTATGGCCACAAAAATTAATGGATAACTAATCAGAAGTGCATGGGAAATATAGAAGAGCAAATTTTTGCCATCAGATACTAAATCATCTTTAGTTCACTGTTATCCATGTAATATCTCCAGTACCAAATTCTGATTTCCAAAAATAATGCTGACCTTTTAAGCTAGAACTTTTTACGACAGCCTATTTCATCTGATTAGTTAAGTAAAGTTTTCACTCAAGTAATTTGTTTACCATAACTATACATTTTCATATATTGCAATTAATATCTTTATAATTTTATGCTGTTATATTTTTACTTCAGCTGAATTCAAGATTTCCCCCCATTTCTGTCACCAAAAAGCCTAGCTGTGAGCTGCATTTCACACTCATTATGTACATTGTAAGCTGTAGAAAATATGTCAGTACTATCATTTCCTAATGGGGGTTCAATATACCTCTAGTTGCACAAGACAAAGAGAATGAGCAAGTTAGAACATGAAGAAATATTATTATGAGTTGATGCCCACATACATATTAAACCTTCTTGAAGTCATTTTTATATATGCGAGAAAAGAAAAGCTTACCCAACAGTATTTGTAGCTGGAACTTAGCTTACTGCTGCAATTCTTACCATTAAAGACAAATACTTGTATTGAAACTTATATGTGAATCCAATTCAAAACACTTATCTCAAATAGTTAAATCTCATCTTCAGTAACCTTCACTAGCAGCAGCAAAATGCTTTATTTCGCATACAATGGGTACCACACCAGGTATGAGTGTCTTTCCTCTTAAAAGGCTTAGTCCTTCAGTCCTAATGAGAAAACAAAAAATGAAGGGTGGGGGATGCATGGATACACAACAAGAACACCAAATATAAAAAATATATATACAATACAGGAAATCTGTAACAACTATCAAAATATTGGGTACAATAGATTTACACTGATGTGCAAAACAGTACAGGCTAATTACACTGAGCTAATTAGAACATGAACTATGAGCAAATAAACCACAATAAATATTTGAATGATATAGCATAAAAACAACCATTCACTTACCCGAAAGATCTTGGTCATTTTTTTATCTTGTAACACTTCAAGCACGTCAATTATATTGTTGTTGGCTCTCTGAGGTTGAACTGACTCCTTGCCAATGACTTTCCTTCTTCCGGGGATGAAATATCGTATGATCTTTGTTTTGCTTTTTTATTTACTGGACAACACACGCAGGTTTCCTTCTGCCATATGAAACGTAACTATAGCTCGTCATCACGATAAAAAACCTCACACATACACACACCATACCACTCATTCATATATTCCGTTAAAAACCCTATGTACATATTTACACTATCTACATTCCCAGGCAGTTAAACCATTTGTCAACTGTGATTAAAAAAGTGCTCAATCCGTTTCAAACTCTGTGTTAACCCTATTGCATGTGCCAATCTCATTCAGCCCGCCATACACAACCCTCTAGCGCTTTCAACAGGCACTGTCATCCTCAGGAGGTAGATGTGTCTCACCCGCCTACCACAGCTCAAGCAAAGAAGGCTCAGCGAGACGTAACTAGCGCCACTATATTATGCGGCAAAGAATTACTACACAGAAGCCAACATTATAGGCTGATGCCGCAGGATGCCGAGCAGACTGAGTTAGACTGAGCATGCGTGTTTGTGTTCAAAGAATATAAACGCTTGTTTGTGTTGGCGTTTTGTTCAAAGGTTTTGTTGTTCTCATCTAGATCTGCGTTTATATTACAGCCATGAAATACACCCACTCCATTCTCATGAATAACAGTTCATGGAATGGAGTGGATGAATAACAAGAACAAATTTGAAACCGTTTGAAACAAATATCCTGGAAAACCATTAAAACAACGTTTGCTGAAAAAAAGCTATCGTTACGTTGAAAAAATTAATTTATCAATTATATGAAACTGACTTTTATGAAAAATACCTCGTAATATTGTAAAATGAAAGAGGGAAACATTCGATTACACATTGCATACCAAAGAGACAGCTTTAAGGATGCATTCGAACGTGAGGAATTAGTCCGGTCGGTAGAGAGCTCAGCTATCACGCCAACGGCCCAGGTTCGAACCTACTCAGATACGAACGAGTGTTTTTCAGATCTGTTGAGAAAATTTCCCCAGCGCAGTGCGTTTAATTTACAAACTTCGGAAGGGTAGAAAAAAAAAATTGTAGCTTTAGGAAACTGCGGTTGTCTTTGCTTTCTTTTTTATTATTATTGCTACTACTGGGAAATTGGCGGACAGTGCTGGCCCAGCAAGACTGTTTTTGCTGGGTACCTAATGTTTACGTTTTGTGGGAACCCATTCCTTTGTTTTGCTACTGAAAATTCCATGCAAACAATTTTTAATACGAAGTACCACGAATCCCATGGAAATTCAAAACCAGCCTCAGCATTTTTGACATTTAAGGTATATTGTAAATGTGAAATTCATGCCAAGCAACCTGGTATTACTACGGTGCTTAAAGTGAGAATAAAACTGCTAAAATTTCCTTAAAATAATATTAATTGCTAATGTATATATTTGTTTCACCAAAAGAAGGGACAGGAGGGATACTCAGAAAAGAACAAAAAAGAAAATGCTTTAGTAGACCCAATGAGACCGAAGGAAACAGTCGCAAATCAAAGCTTAGCTTCCTTTCCGTGAAATAGGCTTCCCGTCCCGTGTCTCCTACGCTTTTTAGCGCCTGAATGTTAACTTTCCCGCAGAGCATCTGCGGCCGCGTTACATGGTGGCGCTGCTGTCGCCTGTTTTACATTATCTCTACGAGAGTTGAGCTTCTTCACGCGAAGCGTTTATATTCTTTGGCTCAAGTGAGCTGATTTATTGAGGCTCAGGTCTCAGTCGCAATCTCTGCGTCTCTGGCGCCATCTATTGTCATTGTTGCTCTTTTTTCTTTTTTCTCTCTTAGCTGTTGCTCTATTTTTATTAAAGCCTTCCATTGTTCACTTAAGTTGCTAGGCTCATTAATGTTGCATAATCTTGATCTGTTTTTTTTTCAATTAATATTGATTCTGCAATTCGCAACTGCCTTTCGTTTTTACAGCTCTTAATAATTTTAATATCTTCAAACCTTGGATAATGATGATTTTCCAGACAGTATTGGGTTAATGCGGTCTTAGCTTCTTTTTATTCCAATTACTTATATGCTGGTTCAATCTGTATTTTAATTTGTTCTTGGTGCTGCCTATATATGACACAGGTGGTTGTTGGTTTATAGGAATTTCATAAACTCCTGCTCTATCCAATTGGCTGATCAGCCAATAAAAAAGTTGACTTTTTTACATACAACAATATAATTTATAAACAGTTATCAGGAGCACCTATGGGATCACCTTTGTCTGGACTTATTGTTGAAGTTATACTCCAGGACATCGAGAAAAAGATACTTATTGACAACAAATTAACTAATAAAAATCCAGAACTATTTGCTCGATATGTGGATGATATCTTGATACTTTGGAAGCATACTGAAGAGGATCTGGAAGAATTTGTTAATACATACAGCAACATATATACAACTATCAATCTTACCACTGAATGGGAAAAAATAAACAAATACCATTTTTAGACATTAACATCATCAATAATTATTCAAGAATAGACTACGAAGTATATAGAAAAACAATATTTGTACCAAATATAATACCTAATAACTCAAATCATCTATGGAAATTTAAAACAGCAGCATTCCGATATTACCTAAAAAAAGTAATTATACTTTCATCTAATAATACTGCAAGACAAAAAAGAGTTGAAATGGATTAAAACTCTGGCTAGTGACTTCAGCTATGAGGAGAGATTGATCGACGATCTTTACAAAGAAATTCAGAATAACCAAAATAAACCGAGGCTGAATACGTCTGATGCATTCCGATTTTGTGGAAAACTACTATATTGTCCACCTATATCCGCTCCTTTAAAAAAGGAATGCCATAAAGCAGGGTTACTTATTGCAGATACTGTACTTGACAATCGCAGATTATTACAAGCAAGTAACGGAAAATGTTCTATCTTACGTAAAGCTGGTGTATACAGCATACTAATTATTAATATAAATAAGAACCTAGATAACAAAACAGTATACATTGGTAGCACAAAGCGAAATATCGATATCAGATTACGTGAACATTTAAATAACTGGAATAAGGGTGAAATTCGAACTTCACTTATACAATATTGTTATAATAATGAATCCATACCCGACTGAGAGAATATAAATCTAGTTACTTCCCACAAAACACGTAAAAATATTCTGACAGCAGAAGCCATCATAATAGAGAAAACCAAGGCATATAATTGCAATTTAAATGTCCCGATAGAATTATCACCAACATGATAAGACAGGGAAAACAACGAATAATCCAAATAAGAAGATCTAGTCGACAAATGAAACAAAGTTTAAAAAACAGGACGACACTAGATGGTGCCAGCAAAGTTCTACGTGATGAGCATGATGATGACACAGACGATGGAGATGGCAGTACCGTCGACTTAATTAATAGTTAACACGCAAGGAGCAGTACAACACGGGATCTCCTTGAAAATGGCCACGAATGAGTGTGCTGAAACGCGCGTCGGAAATTTCGGGATCTGGATTCCTTTGATGAAGACTGTTTTGTATATCGTTCTCAGTCGAATTTAAGGTTGGAATTGTGGTTTTTATTTGGATTTTATTTATTCTTTGGATTAATTTTCTTTCAAGTTCTATTTTGAGGACAGGGTTTTTATATGTTCGATAAAATATTTTTAGAGGTTTTAGCTATCACAAATATTTCATTGTTGCCTACGTGGAATGTACATTTTATGGAACTTCGACTATGCAGTTTGTTGTTGCTTGAATGTATACCGGGAGCAACTAGTCAAAAGGATACTGCAAACCAATGAGGTAAAAATGTTATTATTTTAACCCTATCATTCATCTTTTATTAAGAAACAAGTTATGTGTTGTTTATTTCATATTTTAAATAAATGAGCCATTCACCCTCAATATGATACCACTTGAATGAATAAGAGTTTAAGGAGTCCGGATATTGTGGTTTTCAGCGAACTTGAGTAAAAACGTGAAGAACAGAAAAAATGACAGGACTTCTATAAATTCCTGCTAATGAACTTAATAATTCAGTTGTAAACTCTGCATCATTGTATCTCTGGCTTCATCTATTATCAGTGCTGTTCTCTTTTCTCTTTTTCCCCCTTAATTGTTGTTCAACTTTAATTAAGGCATTCCAATGGTCATTTAAGTTGTTTGGATCGTTAATGTTAGCTTGGATCTTTATCTCCTCCAAAGTGTTTCACAGGTACATAGCTGGTGACACCTGATAAATGCATTCCTTGAAACAAAATTTACACTCCAAATACAAGAATGATAGATACAGCTAAAGCATAATGGTTACTAGCAGTAAAAAAAGCAAACAAGGCCGCCCGGTGGCACAGTGGTCTAAGCGATGGCTTCTGATCATTTGTACGAGTGGGGCCCGGGATCGAATCTTGGTGAGATATGGATGTTGTGTTTGTCTAACGGTACTGGCTCTCACCCTTCCCTGATATCAGTGATCCTAAATTAGGGATGGGTGACTGCTTATAGCACATTGAGTTGCTCACGGGGTTTGCTAAACAACCTTCAATTAAAAAAAAGGCACATGCTAATTACCACAAGGAATTCTGGGATTGTGTTATTCTCCTCTGCGATCTATTTTGCCTACATGTTAACAAGAATGAGGGACTTTCTGTTCCTCTTCATTTTGACACATACGCATGGTTTCCCTGGACCCGATAACTCATAAGCTCACGTGCCACGACCCCTTGAGTGTAGCTGTTGGTCGTGGTGCAAACGCTAAACACATCATCCAATGTAACTGTAATGGTCGTCCGCAATCATACTGTCAATTATGAATTTATTTAATTTTAATGTTGTGATGAACACGTGCGGATGGACGCTTCATTCCGCCATTTTGTTGTTTCAACTAAGAACTGATTTCTTCACCACCCACATGGTACAATATCAATCCTGTATGTGGGGATTAAGAGAGGGGTACATGAACACCTGGGGCACCTGACCTTGAAGAGTCAGCTGTTCGAGTGCTTCTGTTAAACAAGTTGTCATACCGCTTTTGTATACGTGCAAGGTTGTATCGCCTGCGGGTATCTGACGGCATTCCTGAGTTCAGGTATTTCACGTGCTGACCGAGGAAACCAGTTTTTCTTGCGCATGCGTGGACAGAAAGGGCGAGGAGCAGGGTGACCAACTTAGCGATTTTGTCGCCAGATCTGGAGATATTGATTTACATCTGGTGACAAAAATATTATTACAGCGACATGTCTCAATACTAGAGATATCGTTTCTCATCTAGCGAGAAATCTGGATGTTTTGTCTTACTCTCTGTTTTTGTCAAATTGCAACCCTAACCGTGAACGTCCAGTTTGATGGTTCCAACTTCCAACTACAAGACCACGACCAGGTGGTTTCCATGTAGTATCTCGTATCTGCAGGGCAGACAGTAGGACCATCTGCTGGTTTATGAGAAAGACTTCTTTACATTATGGTGGGCTGACAGCGTTCCCCGACCACAGCTTTCACCCTCCCCTCTTGGAACATTCGCTCAATTTGGGTGATTGTGTATGGGTGTCCGGTGAATACCTACCCTTCAAGTGAGATTTTTCCCCGCAGCCAAAATCTGGACCAAGGAATATTGAAACCAAGG
Organism: Macrothele yani; assembly: GCA_039090855.1. Lineage (NCBI taxonomy): Eukaryota > Metazoa > Arthropoda > Arachnida > Araneae > Macrothelidae > Macrothele > Macrothele yani. Next base: position 3,489,519 of record CM077024.1, read on the forward strand.
GTCAACGGAAGTAGGAAGATCCTGACAAACATATGGCTGGGTCATAAACTCTAAGCGGGTAAGTTTCTTATTTTTACATTTTATTGTCTTTTTGTTTCTTCCCATGTATATGGTTTGGGTTGGTTTGTGACTGACATTGTCAGGTCTCATTTCTGTTTCTGCAGCAGTTGGAAAAGAAAGCTATTTTTCCTCTTCTCAGACATCAATGTTCATTTGATACTAAGTGTAATCAAAAGGCTTTTTTTTTCGTGTCATCCATAAATTCTTGAACCATGGGTAAAACACAGTATACCCAAAGATTTAGGAAGGAATGGTTAAAAGATGATAAATTTAAAACATGGTTGATGGAAATTCAAGGGGATAGTGCTAAGTGTTTCTGCAAATTTTGTAAGTGTCATTTATCTCCAAAATACTCGGATTTAGAAAAACATATGGGTACTGCAAATCATAAGAAAGCAGCAGAAGGGCTGAGTGGAAAATTGCAGCAGAAGCCAATAACATGTAGCTTCACCCCACTAAATAATGAAGCCAAAGTAGCTGAGGGAAGGATGTGCCTGTATATTGCTCAGCACAGCACCTTTAGAAGTGTGGATCACCTAAGTGAAATGTGCAAGGAAAGCTTTAAGGACAGCAAATGTACACAATCTTTGAAATTGCACAGAACCAAGTGTGGACAAATCATTCGAAATGTACTTGCAACACATTTTGAAACTAGTTTGAGAAAAGATATGGGAGAACAGCCATACAGCATATTAATAGACGAGAGTAATGGCATCTCTGTCAACAAGTTATTAGCTGCTACAATTCGTTACTATTCAGTGCTGAAAAATGACATTGTAGTTACTTTTCTTAATTTGGCTGAATTATCTGATGGCACAGCAGATAGCATCTGCAATGCTGTTAAAGAGATGCTTAACCGAAAGGGACTGGATATAAAAGAGCTTGCAGCCATTGGAACTGGTAACGCATCAGTAATGGTTGGTGTCAATAATGGTGTGTACAGCAAACTGAAGGAAGCAGTTCCTAATCTACAACTTGTAAGGTGTGTTTGTCATTCTTTACAACGGTGTATTTCCCATGCTGCATCTGAATTTCTTCCAAGACATTTAGAATTTCTCATCAAGGAGACTTATAACTGGTTTTCACACTCGGCACTTCATCAGTCTGTATACAAACAATTGTATTGCTTAATCAATGATAATAAATCACCGTTAAAGATTCCACAGGTAAGTCAGACACGATGGTTGTCTATAGAAGCAGCAGTATCACGAATACTGCAGCAATGGGAAGAACTTAAAATGCATTTCAGTATTTCTCACTCTACGGAGAGGTGCTATACAGCAGACCAGTTGCACATGATGTATGCTGACAAGCAAAACTATTTGTTTCTTCTTTTCCTTCAACCCATTTTACGTGAAGTAAATATGGTTAATTTAAAATTTCAGTCTGAAAAGCAAGACCCAACTAAGTTGCTTGATGATCTGATTTTCTTATTGAAGTCTTTGTGTGAAAAAATTTTAATGCTTAGAATGAAATTTGATGTTTTCTCAGTAGTGATTGAAGACCATTTGGATCCTTCCCCATACTTAGGATACCAATTTAAACTTGAAATGCGCAAAAGCACACTTTCAGAAAATATTGAAAAGGATATGCGCAAAAAATGTGTTCTGTTCTTGAAGGAACTTGTAGCCCAGCTCAGAAAACGATTGCCATCGAACATTGAGAATTTGCAGCATATGTTTTTGTTATCTGCATCAGAATGTTTAAGACCACTGAAGGCTTCTGCTGTAAATTTAGCAGCACTTTTTAATTCCGATGCATCTATATTAACGCAGATTGAAAGGCAATGGCGAAATTTGCATTATGTCAAATGGACTGAAGTTCATGACACTGTAAAACTGTGGTGTGAAATAACATTATACAAGGACTCAACAGGAGAAACTACATTTAAGGAACTTTCTGATTTGGCGTTACATGTTTTAACACTTCCACATTCGAATGCAGATGTTGAACGAGTTTTCAGTTTTGTAAATCGTGTAAAAAAACAAAACCAGAAATACAATGAAAACTGACACTTTAGTCAGCATAATGAACACAAAGTTCGGTATGAAACGTGAGGGCAAGTGTTGTCATGAATATGAGCTTCCAAAAGAAGTAGTTGAAAAAACTGCCACAATGGCAAGTTATGACACATTTACAGAGGGTCAATCATCATCTTCTCAGATGCCATACTCAGATGATGAATTTGAAAACTTTTGAGCAGACTGACTAATAAAACATTGTCTTTATTTATATACTGTAAAATTGTTCAGTTTTCTTACAAAGCTAATCCGAAGATAAATTAATGTCCAAACTTGTAAATTATACATGGATGACAGGTAGTATATTTAAGGCTTCAGCTGTGTAAGTAATATACTAAGAAATTGTTTCAAATATTAATACAAAATTTTCATGTGATGGGGATATATTCCATCTTATATCACATTTTCATTTTTTATGGGTCCTTCAATTAACTCTCCTGCTATTGAGAACTCATATTCTGTGCCAAATGTTTAGTATATCAAAGAAGCCAGTTGAATTCACAATATTAACAACATATAAAATATATATATTCGTTCCTTTAACTACGTCATTGTTTTATTCTCTATTGCATTGGCATATAATTTAACTCTACGTCCTTGGTTTCAACGTTCATTAAAGTTTTAAAAGTCTGCATGTTGTTTGTTTTTTTAACTTTATCATGAATTTATTCTCAGTTTTATTGCATGAACATATTATTTTACTCTATATCCTTGGGCTTAACATTCATTAAGGTTTTTAAAAGTTCGCATGTTGTTTGGTCTTAGCGTTCATTGATATATATATATATCATCATCATCATTGTCAACCATTATCAATCCACTGCTGGACGAAGGTCCCCCAAGTTTCCTCCACAACGGTCTGTCTTGTGCCAGTCTCCTCCATGTCACTCCCGCATACTTTGGAATTTCATCCACCTATCTCCCATGTGGTCTTCTTCTGGGTCTTTTCCTGTCCCTTGGAATCCAATCTAAAATTTCGCCTGTCCATCGATGGTCTGTCCTTCTGGCAGTATGTCCAGCCCATTGCCATATTAGGGATTTAACTCTGATCATGATGTCTTCCACTCTTGTCATTTTTCGGATCCACGAGTTTCTCTTCTTATCTCTCCTGGTTACACCAAGCATGCACCTCTCCATGCTGTTTTGAGTTGTCTGCAGCCTTTGTATGTCTCTCTTAGTTAAGGTCCACGTCTCTGCACCATACGTAAGCACTGGAAGGATGCATTGATCAAACACTTTTCTTTTAAGACATAAAGGCATGTTGCTCTTGAAAATTATGCTGTTTCTTCCAAAAGCTCTCCAGGCAAGTTTTGTACGCAGATTAATTTCTTCATCAATGTGACCCTCACTTGGTATCTGCTGTCCAAGATAAACGTGCGTGTCTGTAATCTCCAGCTTTTCTCCATCAATCGATAAATCTTCATTTCGTGTAAAAGCATTGAACATCACTTTTGTCTTCCGAAAGTTCATTTTTAATCCCACTTGCTTTACTCTTGTCAGCAAGTTCTTGGATCATACTCTGTAGCTCTGATAGGGTAGTCGCAAAAATGACTATGTCATCAGCAAAACAAAGGTGGGTTAGATAATCTCCATTAATCTTTATCCCTTTGTTTTCCCAGTTCAGTGATTGAAAGACATTTTCCAATGTGGCATTACAGAGCTTCGGAGATATGATGTCACCTTGTCTCACTCCCTTTCCAATTTTTATGTGCGTTGTATTTTCAAACAGCCGAATCTTTGCACTTGCATTTTCATAGATGTTATTAATAATATTAATGTATGCATCTTTAATACCGCAGGATTTCAGAGCCATTGTAACTGCTGGTGGTTTCACCGAATCAAAGGCTTTTTCATAATCGATAAAAGCCATGTACAATGGAAGTTCATATTCCCTCGCTCTTTCAATTAGTTCTCTCAGTACGTGGATATGATCTATTGTGCTGTAGCCACTCCTGAATCCAGCTTGTTCTTTCGGTTGAGCCATGTCCAATGTTACCTTCAAACGGTGTGAAAGAACTTTAGTGAAGATTTTATAAACCACTGATAGGAGGCTGATAGGTCTGTAGTTCCTGAGATCCTCAATGTCACCTTTTTTATGTAGCAGGATCATTATAGCGTTGTTCCAATCTTCAGGAATATTCCCTTCATTAAGGCATCGAGTGAAAATTTGGGCGAGTACTGTTTCGATTTCTCCACTTGCTTCTTGTATGATGTCTACAGTAATTCCACCTTCTCCTGGAGCTGTTCCCCGCTTCATGTTCTTGATTGCATGTGCAATTTCTGCTGGGAGGACTGGAAGAACTCTCGTACTGGTACCTTCCATGATGTCTGGAGTACATGTATCATCCCTTTCATATAATTTGGAGTAGAAATATTTCACTCTTGTCAAAATTTCGCCTTTATTTATTGTTACAGAACCATCTTCTTTTCTCAGTGCCATAATCTGTTTTCTTCCCTTACTGAGATGTCCCTTTGCTATCTTTAGGCTTTGGTTGTTTTCAATTGCTTTCCTTACTAGTTCACAGTTGAATTTCCTTAGGTCTTCAGTGATACTTTTTCGTACTGTCTTGCATAGCTCTATGTATTCCACTTTGGAAGTCACATTTTCTTTAGTTGTCCTCATCTCTCTTCTTTTTTGCATCAACATTTTAGTTTTTCCTGATAATTTGTTCACATGCAACTTGTTCTGAGACCCAGCTAATTCTGTTTCTGTTTCCATAAGAGCTTTGGTTACTTTTCTGTTAACTTCAGAAATATCCACTTCTTCCGATGTTAGGCCTTCTAAAGCAGAGAATCTGTTCTTCAGTTCCAACTTGAAGGTATTATGGTGTTTTTTAAGGTTGGTTATGTCAATACATTTTGTTTGTCTTATGAGCTTGCCACGTTCGAGTTTAGTGTTGAGGTGCATCTTACATCTCACCAATCTATTGTCACTACCTGTGTTGAACTTGTTTAACACACTGCAGTCTTCTATGACCTTCCCATTTGGATGTCTCCATGTTCATTTCCTGTGCGGCTTTTTCTTGAAAAAGGAGTTCATGATGGAAAACCCTTCTGCCTCTGCAAACTCGACGAGAGTATTTCAACGCTGGTTTCTATTGCCGTTACCGAATTTACCTACTGAAGTTTCATTCTGTTGCCGTTGCCCTATTTTTGCATTGAAATCTCCCATAATTATCTTCAAGTGCTGCTTACCTTTATTATTTAGATGACGAATTTCCTCATAAAATTCTTCAATTTATTCTTCAGGATGACTTGTGGTGGGTGCATAAGTTTGAATAATCTGAGCCTGGTATCTTCTCGAGAGTTGGATAACGAGTCGTGCAGCTCTGTCAGAGGAACTTTCAACTACCACAACTTTATCCTTCAGTTTGTTGTTTAATATAAATCCAACACCACTAGTTCTGCCAGTATCTGTCCCACGATAGTAGAAGAGATGTCCACTTTTCAGTTCCATGAGATCTTCTCCTTTTCTCCTTACCTCACTTAACCCGACGATGTCCCACTTGATCCTTTGTAGTTCCTCTTCTAATTGAAGAAGCCTTGAATCAGAAGATAGGGAGCGTTTATTATACGTAGCCAAGGTCAGCATCAGATGGCAGCCTAGTCCGGTCCTCCGGGGATTCTTAGCACCCTCTGCCTTCATGTCGCACTGGCCACTGCCTTGGCCAGGTACATTCCAGCTGCCGGAGAGTGAGGACCAATATTTAAGTTGTGGAGTCATTTTGGAGGGGTTTGGCCATAACTCACCACGCTGGCCAAGCGGGTTGGCGAGTGTGGGATAGCATTTCCTCTAATCCCGATGGTACAGTTATACCGCCATTGGCGGTCGTCAGAGCCCCTTTAGTGGGAACAGGGTGCACCACGAGAAGGCGGGGTTGACATTTGTCAAGGAGAGGCTGTGATGTTACGCATCACCTGACCTTACATCCCATATATATATAACTTATTTTTCGTTTCAGACTTGTGTAATACGGCACTGCTGATTTCTTTTTTAAATCTGGTTATTTTCTGGAGATATTTGCTTGTGATTTTGGAAATATAAAAATTGGATTCTTGGCCGCCCTGGCGAGGAGAATTGAGTGAGACAGTTGAGCTTCGGTCGTCAAGGATAGAGGGTCCTGGTTTGGTCACCGGTTTCGGACGGAATGGCTGCGGTATATCAGAAGTGCAGCGTGGTGAACGGGAAAGAGGATTTCTTCGTCCACCGGGTATCGCGGAAAGAATCGTGGAAAGGTAGCACGTGGTCAGCACGGGAACCTGAGTGGAAAGTCATCTGAAACCCGTGAAGCAAATGTTATCGGAATAATAAAGTCTTGCTTTTGTGTTTATTTCCGTGTACTGGACTGAGTTTTGTCGAGGTAATAATTTTTCTACGCAAGGACGCCTTCAGCTGCCTTGATAGCCAGATCGTATAGTAAAGGCGAGGCGGTAGCTCGCTATACGGCGGGAAGCAAAATGTTTTATATAAGAATTGATATGTCTGGCCCTACAGTATAGCGTCTAGAAGGGAAAGTGTGCCGAGCGCCTAGCGTACGTAATGATTGGCGTGGATACCGAAATTTGTCCCCTTCGTAGATGGCGCTTCGATCGCCTTCCCTTCCCTCTTTCTTACTGTGATGGGAGCGGGAAACTAAATTCGTGTTGCTTACTGTGAAAAGAACGGTAATTTAGACGAAAACGTGTTATGTTTTAGGTTTTAGAAGGAATGTGGATTACCTAAATATTGTATATAAGTTATACTTAGCTCATTATGCGGAAGAGAAATAACCATAGTTTTGTGCCAGGTTGCAATACTCAGTACAAAAACAGTAAGCCGTCACTCTTTGGAATACCCAAAAATGATAAACTTTTACAGCAGTGGCAAAGATTGATTCCCGGTGCAGATGTGCAGATAAAAACTTACGACAAATTTAGTGCTGTATGTGAACTGCACTTTGAGAGATTTGTGGTTCGAAATTTTGTGCATAAAATAAATGAGGAGACTGTGTTAATACCCAGAGATCGGCCCATCTTGACACCAGATGCAATTCCAACAATATTTCCAAACCTTCCCCATTATTTGTCAAAAACTCTGGCAAAATACAGGAAAGTTAGGGAAACCGATGATAAGCCTGATGGTAATTTAAATAGCTTGGAATTCACTTCCCAAAGAGTTACACGGAACTGCCTTCTGAATATCACAGCCTTCAGTATTTTGGGGTAAGCAAATTCCTGCAAATAATTCAAAGTGCATAATTTTCCATGTTCATTCATTCAAATGTGAATTGTCAAATTCATTGACAACAGAAAAACTGGTTGTTGTTACCAAAAGTTAACCAGAGGTTACCTGTAAAGTGTATTTACGTGGAATAAAAATTAACTCAGTTTCTAATATTACTTCTAAAGATGAATCAAAATCCATTATTCGAGACACTGATAGGCTAACAGTATGTCATGGCACAGGCTCCATTTCAGAATTTGAAAATAACATGAAGTACCTTGAAAGTGGAGTTATTTTTTAGAATAATTTGTACAGCAAAAATTGTGTAACGAAAGGAACAACAAAGACTTGCCTCAGATGTAAGTATCTGCAGGGCTTACTTTTGCACAAAATAGCTTATCATAGAAGAAAGGCTACATTTAAAAATAAGTATCAAAATACAGTTCGGAAAATCAACAGGCTGAAGAAACTAGTTATTTCGCTCTCTAATTAAACTTAAATAAAAAAAAAAAAAGGAATTTTACAGAACTTTCCATTAATGAAAAAATAGCAGAATTACGCATTAAGCAGCAGCAAATGGTTATTCATTGTTATAAGGCAGCAAAAAAGAAATCTGCAAGAGGTATGTCATATACCAAAGAATGGTTACTTGAATGCTTACTAATGCACATAAAAAGTCCAAAAATTGTACGAGCACATACGGAAACACAAAATCATGATCCTACCTAATAGAACAACTATTAGAAAGTATATTTCAAATTACAACAGCAGTTTTGGATTCAATGCACTGACGTTTGAAACTATTTCAAAGAAAACAAGTGAAATGGAGCCTTTTGCAAGACATGGTGGTATATTAATAGATGAAGTGAAGCTTACAGAAAAACTGCATGCAAAATCATCTGGTGAAATATTAGGGTTTGTTCATATTGGGCCATACACTTCAAAAACTGTTAAGTATACCCCATGTAATCACGGACTGGTAATGGTGTTTCAGCCATTAAATGGAGATTGGACCCAAATAATTGGTGTTTTTGCCACAAGTAACAATATAAGTGGAACTTTGCTAGCAAAATTAATTATTAAAGCTGTTATTCTCACTGAAAATGCAGGTCTGTTTGTTAATTTCATTACGTGTGATGGGGCTTCTTGGACCAGGAATATGTGGAAGACATTTGGTATATCAGCAGACTGTTCTGGAACTAAATACAGCATTATGCATCCTACAGATTGTTCTAGTTTACATTTCATATCAGATTTTCGCCAGTCAAAGCGAGCCTTGCTTCATCGTAGCTCAGCTATTTAGAGTCAGGTCGATGCTTAGCAAATTCCCAGTTATACAGGTAAACACTGGGGAAGAAATATTTCTTCTTATTATACGTGGGAAATATATCTCTATAAGCAATCTGAAATCACATATTTACTGTTACGTAACTGAAATCAAACGATCGTCCATGGAATGGAAACATGTCACCTCCCCAACAAGGAAGACGTGAAAAGTCCAACTGTCTCTGTCTGCGGGAGTGGTCATGATGACTGTGAATCTGTTGTTTACACAGAATTTCTGTCAAAAGAGACAACCATCAAGTGACTCATATTGCCAAACACCATTAAATTTGCGAAATTCAATTAAGGACAGATGCCGGGGTAAGTTGAGCGAAGGTGTCACACTGATGTCCAAGAACATTACACAGCACGGAAAACTAAGGGAATTGCTGCATTAATTCAAGTCGGAATTGTGGCAGCATCCACCTTACAGCCCCAACTTATCCCCATGCGGCTACCATTTGTTCGGTAAAATGAAACAGGAGCTTAGTGGACAATGATTCCCAACGGATGAGGCTGTGAAAAGTGCGGTCCTTAACTAGTTGCACCAAACTGGACTTTTCTTGTACAGGTATGGGAAAGTTAATCGCACGTTCCGATAAATGTTTACAGTCCTTAGGCGACTATGTCGAAAAATGAATTAATGTTGTAAACCAACATACATCCCCTGAGTATATCCTTGATTTTTTTATTCAACAGTGTAACTAACTTTTTGATCCACCCTCATATTATTAAAGCACTTTGCTACAATTCAGAAATTAATTTTTTAGTTTGTTTTAAAAATTAGCATAAATACTACATTTGGATAAAGTATCAACTTACCTATTGACTATGAATTTGTCTTGTATCTTCAAGCGGAACAAAGTAAAAAATACTATTAAAAATAAACAAATGGGTCCATTCTTTTACATAAATGTACCTCAAATGTCTGTTTCAAATAGTTTGAAAGAAGGAAGTCATCACAAGCTAAACAGTATTCAGCTTCAGATTGTTACCCAAACTTCCTTTATGTGATAGCATCTGCAACAAAGTTATAGATACACACAACAAAATAAAAAAAGAATTCTTGCTAACCAATGGCAGAAATTAAGACATCTGTTTCAAATAGTTTGAATCATCACAAGTTACATCAAAATTATCTCAGCTTTAGATCCTCCAGTGTGTGTTACCATCTGAATATTTTATGTATGAGTTATGTCAATTATTTTCTTTACCTAAAATCTACTCTTGTAATGTTCATACCTGTGATCTACTTTTTTATAAAACATATTTGATATCACTTTTTAGATTAGACAACATTTTAACAGTATAAATAAATATTTCCCACACATTTCTAAAGGAATTAAGCAGAATTGGTTAGTAGTTTTTCATAACACTAGGGAATTTATACATTTTACTAACATTCTTTACTAGAAGCCAAATTTGCTCATTATAGTAAAATTAAATTTTTACTTTCAATATACCTACTATAAATGTCAAGCTAAGCACTAGTACACACACACACCAGTGCTGAGACGGGCCGAGCCCGAACCGGGCGCTGGCTGTGTAATACTTACTGGAGTTCGGGCTTGGAGAGAGGGGAAGAATTTTCTTCCTTTTTCTTTTAATGTGATTTTATATAATTTAGCACACGAGACTTTTTTTACACTTTCTAGTTGTGAAAGAGAATTCTTCAGCAACTGGGTCAAATGGGGAGTAGGAATTCTGCAGGGCTATCCATTCCGGGCTTGGATAACAAAATACCATAGGCCATGAATTACAGGATTTCTGCCAAGGATAAGTTTTAAGAAGCATAGATAGTAGATAGCAAGCTGACGGAATTTTGCTCCCTACCTCAAAGGGGCAGCTCCCTGCTAATTCTATTGAGCAACATACGACATAGTTTGTTGTGCCTCCAGATGTCCCCCCCCTCCCCCAAAAAAACATTTCGGGAATAAATGAATGGTTAAAGGTAACTATAGAAATAGATAGACATCCCTTCTCCACTCCGCAGTTGAGAAAGACATCAGTTAATTGCATGGGTAGGAAAGAGTGGAAGTCTGGAAGACTTTTTTCAATGCTTAACAGGTTAATCATAGTTTTCGGGCTCGTTCGAGCTGACATACTTCAGGCTCAGGATCTTGAAATTCAGCCCGAACTCAGCTCTGACACACACACACACAGTAACACTTCAGTTAATTTCTCACAGGTGTTTTTATCAAAAATTTTATGGCAATGAAGTCATAGTGGTAAGTATGAAAAATAAGAGAAATTTCCTGGAATTTTTTGGTACAGTATTGAAACATAAACAAAAATGCTACAATATTACTGCTAACATTTATTAATCTGAAAATAAGTGACATGGAACTCGTACGGGTATGGTGTCGTTGAGGGACTAGCCGGACCCCATGACGCGAAGGAGTACAGCATCATCTTCCACGGAAAGAAAATAGTCCATAGATTTTCAAATGAATTTTGACAGATGAAATCAAACCTGCTAGTAAATGAGGACCTCTGGTCCATTTTGAAGACGGGCAACCACTGCACAAACAGTATTAGTTCCAATTTGAAAAAAAAAAAAGACACCACCAAATATTAAATACAAATCTTCAGTACAGAATGCCACCAACCACTCCGCATCACTGTGTGAATATGTGATGAAGCAGAAAAAAGATTGGAAATATGTTACGAGAAGCTAACTGAAGTACTGCTTCCTGGTATACAAGTTTCAAATAAAATTAAACCAAATATGACGGATCTTTACTTTCCAGTTTCAAAGATAACTTTTCAGAAATGTTATCTTCATTTATTACAGAAGAAAAATACATTTCAATACTTTAACCAACCTGGCTATACACTTTTGCATATAAAATATTTGATAAGTTTGAACTCTTTTTCCTATCTCAGGACTTACTCTGTGCACACTATGCACTAAGGAGAGGCACACAAAACTAAGCGTTCAGACTTTCAACTTCTTAATTTTCCTTTCACGTGATTTCAAATAATTTCAGTTGTCATGTTTGGCTTTCACTAAGTTGTTCAAGAGTATTTTCCAGCTGAGGAGAGTTATGTTTTCCTATTTAGTTTTCAAGCTACTCATACACAAACATTCCACGGAAAATGAACAAGGAAATCTAAAATCAGAACTTTGTCTGTTTAAATGTATGCAGCAGATTTTGTATAAGACAATTGGTATGGCAAAAGTTGTAAGTCTCCTTTTGACTTCTATAATTTAACTAGCAGCCACTAACACTGCAACACTGTGGCATGGCAAATTTTGGCAATTCCTGTAAAAAGAATTACACCTTTTAATACAAGTGAAGAACTAGATATGAAATTTTTAATCGAAAGTAGTTCCCTATGTTTTGTACAGTTAGAATAAAGTTGATCATGCAAGTTTTTCAACATAATCTGTCCACACTGTTCAGACAGCTTTAGTAAATTCAATCAGACAAATGCTATATCACAGTTGCATTAAGTTACGAAATTAAAAAATGTACTCTTTAATTCAGAGACACATTACAATGCAACAACAGTTCAAGCATTAATTTCGTAAAGAAAGGGCTAACGATTGTTGGAGATGCAAATGTTATACAAATTACGAAGGCTAATTTCCTGAAAAGTTGCCCTGATTTCTGGTAATATTCAAGCTCTATGTGAATCGGCATTGGCAAAATATATTAATTATTCTATTTGAAATAAGAATTCAACACTACAGAATAACTCACTTCTTTATACTTCACTATTCACGAGACATGAACAGATTTCAACACGTGTGAAACTAAGATCTACTCATTAAACCTATAATTATTACTAAAACTAAATAAAACGTTTACTAAGAATTAACCTTACCTTAGAAATATAATAATACCTACCTTACAAAACTATACGTGTATCCAAATGGCAATAAACGGAACACTCACTCAATACAAACAAATGTGAACCAACAATGAAACGCAATGGCTGTTCAACCGATTGACTTGGCGACAGCACTAAGTTGTGCACGTGACTATTTCGCACCGTAGCCTGTCTTTTTCGTCAGATTCGACTCAGCTTACCACTAGCCGCTACTAAGTGACATACATTTAAATTTTCCAAACAGCACTTCTTTACTTGGCACATACAAGCCATTTGTTAGCCTTTTGGTAGGCATTCTTCGAGGAGGTAGCATATCAATTTAAATCACGCATAATTATACTTTCAATTACATTTGCCGACGCTGCACTCTGCGCCAGACGTAGACATTTCACTGAACCATAAAATGTGTTTCCATAATCACACACTTAAGAAAATCGTACATATCCTAATCCAACCCCTGTTGTTTGGTTCACATTGCACAACAGTACACACAATCTTTGACACAGACGCCGTCTGCAGCGCCGCGATGCGGCGTGGGACATATTTCGAACGCAGATTTTGAGTTCGCACGGCACACTTCCCCTTTTAGACGCTATACCTACAGTAACTTTTAAAATAGGAGTAGACTAACAAACAAACTGTATTTTCATGCAATACATAATCAACTTCTAAGACCTTGAAAATCCCTTAAAAAATCAAGTATAAACAAACAACTTACTATTAAATCTTTGATACTACAGGTTTTTGTTCCTAATAAATCCTATCTCATTTGATCATTGATGTTTTACAAGATGTCTGAATTAAAGCAGAAGGCTTGTGGCAACAAACTTGTTGTCTTCAGGCAAAGCATATATAAGGTTCAGATACACTGTAAATAAAAACATCCAGAATATATTTGCACAAAATAAGTCTTTGATTTCACAAGAGAAATCACATATTTTAAACCATATAAACAAACAACTTACTATCCCTGAAAAAAATTCAATCAATGCAAAAAATAATTGCATTGTTTTTACTGTTCTGTTACTTGGGCAGTACAAAAAATAAGGAAGCTGGTAAATCGAGCAGGGCCCTTGTTGTAATTTCGCATTCAGGAAAATTACGGAGGTGGCAGTAAATTCGCCAAACCTAAAATTAACTGTATGACTTCGAAATTTTTGGGCCCTTCATCTCCTTTTTTTCCCACTTTGCAAATGTGTATTACATGACAAAGAAACATATGTGCTACAGCTTTATCCGTTGGTCTATCAGCGTGAGAACTCATAAAAATATTTCCATCTCCTCAACAGCCAAATGAAACTGGTCGAAACTGAATCAACGGTTTGTACTTAGGAACAAAATTAATTTTATAAACCTTTAGTGTGATAACAGTTGAATACATTATTATTTTGGACTTTTGTAAATAGGCGCATATGTGTTGCATCTCTCACCATGACCTACCCACCCTGATAATTTCAAGCCAATCCGACCTCTCATTCACGCTGTTGTTATTTCCATGATCAGCAGGCTATTCATTTATTTTTTGGCGTATGGTCACTAATGCCAAGATACAGTTATTAAGAACACTGATACTAATTATTAGCCAGTACGAATACTGTACCAGGAAAAAGCCCTGATAATAACAACACTAAGATAATCAGAAAATTAAATAAAAAAATTACCAGTTGTAGTGCTAAAAACTAAGCAAACTGCTGATCTACTATAAATTCAATAAAGCTCTAACTTTTTTCGGGGGAGGGGATATTTGTATTTTTGAGTCTCCGTTTTTTTTTATCGCAGCAATTAGGTTCATGTAATCTTATCTGTGTGAGTGACTCCTTTTTCTAGCACAAAAATAACTATGATGACTGGAATAGATAAAACAAGAAAAATAAATGAACACCCCAAAAATAAATAAATAAATAAATAGCACTAGTGTTGAATACTGGGCAAAAATAAAATTGTCAGTGGAAAATTATCATGCTAATTTTTTCGAGCTAACTTGATCCAAGGTTCATTCTAGGATTAAAAAAGGGCAGGGTGCAAGCTTTGAAAAAGGGCACTTTTTAACTGAAAAGGGCTTCATTCTTTATTTTTACTCATTTAGTTACCTATTTTTACTTATTTGCACTAGTTACTTTATATTTACTTATTTGCACTAGGTACTTTATTTTTACTTATTTGCACTAGGTACTTTATTTTTACTTATTTGCAGTGACATTCGTGAGTTTATGAATTAATTTTTTCAAAATATCTTTTGGGTACAGATTATTACTCAGGTGCACCCTGACACTGGTACTTAGCCTATGTGATACCTTGTGAGCTGTGGTGGTTCCAGGCCTGGGGTCCTTAGCCCCCAAATATAACCAAACTTTTTTAGGAGTTCTATATTAATTTTAATTAATTACCGGCACATGCAGAAATTTGGGCTCCCTCCATTTTTTTTGTCTAGAACTGCCACTAATTGTGAGTTTTTTTATTTTACCATGTGTTTAAAGACTCATTCAGTTTGGGGCTCAGATAAATCTGCTTCCCCTGTAATGCACCACTCCCTAATTCCACGTGAAAAGAATACTGGAAATACTCTTCTTGGAAGAGCCAAGCATGTGTTGATTCGAACAATGGAAGTCTTCCCTCATTCTGGGAACAAACTATGATCCCCTTACATACCAGCCAACTACTGTGGAATATGTCCGTAGTTCTCAGTTGCAGAATTTTGCTAAGCTGTCTGCAACACAGATATTGGAAACCCAAAATTAGTCTGCGGACACTCGTCCCTACCCACCCCGCAGGCCCTGCAGTATATATGTCTGTCTTTCATTCCTTGCCGCAGTCGGCAAGCTTTGATCAGCTGTTGTTTTGGTTTTGAGGGCTTATCTGGCCCAATTTTAGAATTAATATGCATTAAGATTTTTGCTGTTCAGTGAATCTCTAAAGTTTGACTGAATTCTGTTTTCTGTGCTAAAGCCACTTTAACATGGTACGTTTCTTAAACGCAACATAAAACATTTAAAGCAGAACCTCTTGACACTAATGGAAATGTGTGCTTAGGAAACTCTTAGAAAACTTTGGACATTGGCACATATACTCTTCATGTTTTTCAGCTATGTCTTATTAGTGAATATTCCATAACTGCATCTTCATTCATTTTGGAAAAAGAAAAAACTGGTCTGCCAAGCTTTTCGTCTACCAAAACTTTTGTGTATGTGAGTATTGCTTCAGAGATTCAAGCTCTACACACTCAAACTTCAAAAAGAGTTCCACTGTGGAAGAAGGAAATCTGCAATCTATCTTAATAACAAAAGATAAAATAAACCTTCACTGGACATTGTGATGTGCAAGTTTAGTACTACAAGGGTCAACTAATTTGTTATTTTTGAACAAGAGTTTCCAACTCTTTATGGAGGGGAAATGACATTTGATTCAGGAGACAGGGAACATCGTAAAAAAAAAATTTTTAAATTAGGATTACGAAAAAAATTTTCCTCCTTCCACCTTCCGTTTTCGGAAATTTTTCCTCCATTTTCAAGCTGAAACACAATCAGTTCTTGAACAAAATTTTTTTACAACACTCAGCAGAGAGAATATCGCGAGAGAAAAAAATTACAATTACAGATTAAATCTATAGTTCGTCGAACTTCACTTTTCGAAAGTAATTATCTTTAGTTTTGAGAATGATGCAAATGATGACAACAAAGTCAGAGTTTCTCTAATCTGCAGAAGAAACTTGTGCCTAAAGTTTACATAGAAACTTTTGCTCCGTCAAACTTCCGATATCGGAAATTGTTGTCTACACTTTCAAGATGACATACAAACATTTATGCAATAAATTTATATTTATTAACAATACTAGAGAGATGAAACTTCCCGAGAAAAAGAAATTACGATTGCGGGAAAATTTTTCACTCCATTTAACTTTCGTTTTCGGAAGTTCTGAAAAACGGAATTTCATTCCCCAGACAGAAAACGACCCCCCCCCCCCCCACACACACACAACACACACTAATCCTAAAAAAAACCACATTTTAGTTGTTTTTTTGCATCGATCTCGAGTATAACCGAAATGTGGCAAAAAAAGCGGAATTCCGCGAATTCGAAGAAGTATCTAATGCTTGATTCCTAACAGTCCGCGATATGCATAGTGAACTGCTCATGCAGCTGCATATGGAAGCCGATTCATGTGTCCATAAACTGATTATGTTCCTGACATGAACGATGTAATCGATTGCATATTCGGAATTCTGAACGGTCGTTTTCTAAGGCACGTATTTTTTACGAAGGATACGTTTTTAATGCGCGAATTTTGTGAGTGGTCCAAAAACGGACCCAAGATTATATGTATATATATATATATATATTCTATAAAGAAGATACCTAAGCAAAAAAATACATATATAATTTTGACTCACACCAAGTACAACATAGAAAAGGTTATGTATCTACCTGTGTGAGTAAAAGGAGAAAAGATAAAAAAATAAAATAAAACAACTGAATGTAGAAGGTGTCGAGAATACTGAGCCTTGGCTTTATCAAGGACCAGCAAAAACTCTGCATTTTCTCACTTCCACAAAGACCTAGTTGGAAATGGGTTTCTGCAAGGCCATAGATGCAAGTAACATTCCCACCTAAAATAGTTTAAAAAATATATATATAAGTCATGTCCTCCGTAGAGTAGCATGACCTAGCACTAGTTAACAATTTCGCTTGCATCCATTAACCTTCATGGCCCGACCCATGCTCTTCATCTGTTACTATTAAACAGAGAGAAGAAGATTAAAGAGAACTCAAGCTGTGAGAGTGACATAATAAATAGAAATGATTTTCAGCTATAACGAAATTCCAAGTTCGTTTGAGAGAGAATTTAAACCAAAAAATTTTACATTGCAATTAAAAAAGGAAATGTTAATTTATAACGAACAGATTTTTGAAAGAAAACTTGAGTCTAAAACCCCCTACTCTACAACTTATGACAGCACGAAAACGAGAATAAGTTAAAGATAATAATTAACTAAAGAAAACTTTGTGAAAGTTATATACTTTAAACAGTTAGTTGCAATATGTACAAAGTATTTCAGCAGTGCTTTAAGTGCATAATTAATTAGTTATTAAGAACTTAACTACTTTGAAAAAACAGCGCATAGACAGCGCATAGAAAAGGAACAAGCTTAGCCTTCTTCTGTTCCTAGGTACCCCAAAAGACGCTCAAAGTTACAAAGAAAAGTAAGAGTTAAAACCCGCATAAATGTTAACAGACAAACCAATGCTTAAAAGCTGAAAAGCTAAAAAACGACAGAGAAAAGGTACATAAAGTACAAACATTGAACTTATAAAACCTAGAACCCAAAAACAAGGAAGAGAGCTTACCTCTTGTGTGACAAAAACTTTTCTCCTCACAAGAGGAGAACATGGCTGACCCCTTCCGCCACTCCCTAGACGCTGGGGGCAGTGAGGGTGGGGCTGATGGCCTCCTCATACAGCAAGAAACCAACGCGCGGAGATTTTAACCAGAGACAAAAATATATAAACTTAAGACTGTGGATCTGTATGATCAGAATGAGCAGAATTAACTCTCCAGAATACATGAGAAATATTATAAAATACACGAGCAGTTTATTTAATAATCTTTGCATGTATTAAATCACCTTAGTGAGCTTCTATAGATTAATCAGAATCTTATTAATTTTAATGTTGGTTTTACTATTTTTAGTATAGCTATCCTAGTGATGAATAACTAGTTTTCTTTTTTTATTTGTTTTTATTTTCTTTTATAAACAGATTTTTAAGCTTTTTTGTGATTTTGTTTATATTATTTAATTTTTTGTTTTAACAGGACCGTCATATCCATAGCACTAAGGTTCCTTTAGGTAGTTAATAGGCATCCTCTAGCCAACTTCCTTACGGCTTTGATTGGTCAGAATCATATTATTAACTGTGTAGAAAATTAAAGCAGATCTGCCAACCTTACTCTATTATTCAGAATAATTTTTCTTAAAGTTCTTTTGATGAAAGAAGAAGGAATTTCGTTCTCTAGAAAACTTTCTAATAGTATATTAATGTGGTAATTGAAATCCAAATTGTTGCTGCAAATTCTTGAAATTCTTAGGACCTGAGAAATTAGTACATTCTCAATTACTTTGGTTGAAATGTTATTATTCCAGTGTAGATATTTAATTACTTTGAAAGGAAAATTAACTCTTTTATCAAAGAGGCTAATAGATGGGTTACCTCTGTTGAGCTTAATGCTTAAGTCTAGGAACTCAAGTTCCTGATTACTGTGGTTGGTTTTACATAAGTTAAGAGAGCTAGGATATTTTGCACCCTTCGTTATTTTGCACCCTTCGTTTTAAATTCTAAAATTTTTTCCTTAGTCTTCAGTTTTGCTCTTAAGTTATATATATATATATACTTAATAATATTAATGTATGCATCTTCAATACCGCAGGTTTTCAGAGCCATTGTAACTGCTGATGGTTTCACCGAATCAAAGGCTTTTTCATAATCGATAAAAGCCATGAATGCAAGTGCAAAGATTAGGCTGTTTGAAAATACAACACACGTAAAAATTGGAAAGGGAGTGAGACAAGGTGACACCATATCTCCGAAGCTCTTTAATGCCACATTGGAGGGTGTTTTTCAGTCGCTGAGCTGGGAAAACAAGGGGATAAAGATTAATGGAGATTATCTAACCCACCTTCGTTTTGCTGATGACGTAGTCATTTTTGCAACTACCCCATCAGAGCTGCAGAGTATGATCCAGGAACTTGCTGACAAGAGTAAAGAAGTGGGATTAAAAATGAACTTTCAGAAGACAAAAGTGATGTTCAATGCTTTTACAAGAAATGAAGATTTATCGATTGATGGAGAAAAGCTGGAGATAACAGACACGTACGTTTATCTTGGACAGCAGATATCAAGTGAGGGTCACATTGATGAAGAAATTAATCGGCGTACAAAACTTGCCTGGAGAGCTTTTGGAAGAAACAGCATAATTTTCAAGAGCAATATGCCATTATGTCTTAAAAGAAAAGTGTTTGATCAATGCATCCTTCCAGTGCTTACGTATGGTGCAGAGACGTGGACCTTAACTAAAAGAGACATACAAAGGCTGCAGATAACTCAAAGAAGCATGGAGAGGTGCATACTTGGTGTAACCAGGAGAGATAAGAAGAGGAACTCGTGGATCCGAAAAATGACAGGAGTGGAAGACATCATGATCAGAGTTAAATCCCTGAAATGGCAATGGGCTGGACATACTGCCAGAAGGACAGATCATCGATGGACAGCCGAAATTTTAGATTGGATTCCAAGGGACAGGAAAAGACCCAGAAGAAGACCACATGGGAGATGGGTGGATGAAATTCGAAAGTATGCAGGGGTGACATGGAGGAGACTGGCACAAGACAGACCGTTGTGGAGGAAACTTGGGGAGACCTTCGTCCAGCAGTGGATTGATAATGGTTGACAATGATGATGATGATGATATACTTAAGAGCAAAACTGAAGACTAAGATAAAACTTTAGAATTTAAAACGATTGCAAAATAACCTGAAGATCAAAACGCGCAACGCAGCAGTTTTGAAAATTCAGAATTCACATTCTATTAAGAAGATACCTACCCAAGTAGCACAAAAACGTTTGTAAAACGTTTTAAAACCGGTTCGGCGAGACGTTGAAAAAACGTCACAATATTACGTTTATAAAACGCTAATACGTCTCGTTGATTCAATGGTTTTTCAACCGTTGTTATAACGTTGTAGCACTGTTTTTAAGACGTTTAGATGACGTTATTTAAACGTCATATTCCTTTCATTATGACGTTTAGAAACGGTTTTAACAACCGTTTAGCAACGTTTGAATGACGTTATTTAACAGTCATATTCCTTCCCTTATTACGTTTAGAAACGGTTTTAACAACCGTTTAGCAACGTTTGAATGACGTTATTTAAATGTCATATTCCTTCCCTTATTACGTTGAGAAACGGTTTTAACAACCGTTTAGCAACGTTTGAATGACGTTATTTAACCGTCATATTCCTTCCCTTATTACGTTTAGAAACGGTTTTAACAACCGTTTAGCAACGTTTGAATGACGTTATTTAAACGTCATATTCCTTCCATTATGACGTTGAGAAACGTTTTTAAGAATGTTTAGCAACGTTTAAATGACGTTATTTAAACGTCATATTCCCTCTTTATTACGTTGAGAAACGGTTTTAACAGCCGTTTAGCGACGTTTTATTTTCGATTTTACAACGTATTTTTCCTTTCTGTATTACGTTTAGTAAATGTAACAGCAACGGTTAATCAACGTCTAAATTTCCTCTATTAAACGTTGCTGTCCTTTGTGTATTACGTCAAACGTCGCAAAAAATGTTACCACAACCTTTTATCGAAGGTTATATTCCAGTTTCAAGACTTTTTTTTTTGGCTTTACGTGTTCCGTTGCAAAACGTTAGAACGTTTCTATTTCGTTCTTGGGTCATTCCGTATCGACTTGACCATCTCAGATGTTAATGAAATTTGGTACATAGGTGGCCTCTATATAGATTAAGAAAAATACCAAATTTCATCGTCATATATCCACCGGTTTTGAAAATACAGCTATAAAAAGTATTAAAAACACCCCAAAATCGGAAGATTGATGGGTTTTTAAATTGTGATTGCAGCTCCCCTAATTAAGATAGAAAGATGGGAAAGGTATCTTTTTGTAGTATTGTTTATCCTATTTTATTTGATGTACAACACCATAGGGGTTAATATTTAAAAAAATTCAAATTTTAAAATTAAAATTAAAATTTTGAATTTTTCAAAATGTGACGCTCCAAAAAATTCGAATTTTTTTTAAAACAATCTTTATATGTTTGGCATTTGATTACATGAGTTGTAACTTGGGATGATAATGGGTTTACTTAAAAAGCTATATTCAAATTTAGCCTAACACAAGAGTTTAATGAAAAAAATAAATAAAAAAACATGTAATCTGAAAATAAATTTGGGCTAAATCTTTAAAAAGTTTCATTAATAACAATAGATACAGTATTTTTGTTATTTAAAACCATTTATTTAAACAATGTTTTATTTTTAATTAATTTGTTTAAAATCTGAGTCACATGGGCTTAAAAATTTTATTAATTTCATTATTCAGAATTTGTAATAATTCCCAATACAATATAAAAAAATAAAGACTGTGCAGTTATACTGTAGGCTACATTTTGTTTTGGACAAAACTCTGCATGTTCTGACTTAAAAAACTGATTCTGTTGTTTAGATCATTGGTAACTAGACCCAACAAGCAGCAACTTGCATTCCTACCTTGCAGACCTGTCTGCTTTAGGTTTTGATGGTGATCAGATGAGTTTCTCAGTCTGCTTTAGGTTTTGATGGTGATCAGATGTGTTTCTCAGTCTGCTTTAGGTTTTAATGGTGATCAGATGTGTTTCTCAGTCTGCTTTAGGTTTTGATGGTGATCAGATGTGTTTCTCAGTCTGCTTTAGGTTTTGATGGTGATCATGTGTTTCTTGCAGTGAAAGTGATATGTGTTTGAAAACTTTTGTGGTTGAAAACTTTAAATTGAATAAAGTACATCCTTTTCAGTTTTGAAACTAGACTTTTATAAATTGAAGCTGTGCAGGATTTTTTTAGGAAAAATAAAAAGAACAGGTAATGGGAGGCAATTATTTTACTATTTTAATTTTACATTTTATGCACAAATAATCAACAATGGAAAGTACAAGATATGCATTAATACAATGTTTCAATCCATATAGAAATGTGACAGACTGGATGTTGGAAACTTTTGATGACTTATCAAAGGAGACTAAAATTTGTGATTCTTGCAGAAAGCAGCTGAAAACTTTAATAATTAGTCAAGAAGCAAATGAAACCTGTGCTGATGAGAAAATGGACGAAAATTTTGCATCTATGTCAGAAGTAATTGAAACACTGAATACTTCGCTCCATGAATTGGGTGAATCAGCTGTCAATAAGAAAAAGCTAAAATCTAAATGTTATGCTTCAACCAAAATTCAAAAAAATCAGTTCTGCTATGAAACGGAAGCTTTTTATAAATATTCAAGAATCATCTGATGATGAGGATGAAATACTTCAGGACTCTCTTATGGACAATCTTAAAAGTAATTTTTCTAACTGCACTAGAGATAAACAGTTGATGATTTTGACTTGCTTACCAGAGTCATGGAGTGTTAGGAAAATCATGTAAGAATTCAATGCTCCTAATTATATGGTAAGACAATAAAAAAAAATTCTGAAGGAGAAAGGAATTTTGGAAAGCCTTAATAGAAAACCAGGTAAGTCTCTCTCTTCTGAAGTAGTTGTAGTATGATCGTTTTACCAAAGTGATGAAATTAGTCGGGTTTTACCTGGAATGAAAGATTGTGTTTCTGTTAGGACTGAAAACGGAGATAAAGTTTGTCAAACAGGCTGATTTTATGTAATTTGACAATTTGCAAGCACGAAAGTCAGTTTTTCCAAATTGGCAGAGCTCAGACCAAAAAACCGTGTCCTGGTAGGGTCTAGTGGTACTCATACGGTATGTGTTTGCACCACACACCAAAATGTAAAACTGATGATGGAAAATGAAAGAATTGGTTCACTAACGAATGGACAATTATCTTCCTACAAACATTGTCTTGCAAGAGTATTATGCAACCCTACTTCCATAGATTGTCATTTGGGGAAGTGTCCTACCTGTTCTGGGAACACTGTTTTGAGAACTTGGTTGAAAAACTAACTTTTCGCCAATGGATTACAGTTGATAGATGCAACTTGGAGACATTAGAAAAATCAACTTCAAATTTTATTGATTTGTTTTGCAAAAAACTGTCTGCTTTGGTGAACAGTAGTACTAAGGAAAACCTCAAGGACTCAGAATTTCTCATCATTTGTGATTTTGCTAAAAATTATAGTTTTCTTCTTCAAGATGAAGCCCAGAGCTATCACTGGACCAGTGGGCAAGCCACAGTCCACCCATTTGTCATCTATTACAAAACAGAAAAGACTGAACATGCAAGTTTTGTAGTAATTTCTGAATGTTTAGAGCACAACACAATTACACTGTACTGCTTCCAAAAAAAAAAACCTTATTAACTTCTTGAAAAGTAAGTTTGGTGACAACAGCGTCAAAAAAATGTACTATTTCTCTGACGGGTCTGCAGCTCAGTGCAAAAATCGGAAATTTTTTCACAAACTTTTATGTTTCCATCAAGATGACTTCAACATTGATGCCTAATGGCATTTTTCAGCAACAGCACACGGGAACGGGCCATGTGATGGCGTTGGTGGAACGGTGAAAAGGTTAGCTGCCCAAGCCAGCTTACAACGCCCTTACGAGAATCAAATTCAAACACCATTTCAGTTGTACGAATGGGCAATTCAGAACATTTTTGTGGCAAACTTTACATATGTAAGTCAAGAAGAATACATAGAAACAGACCAATTTTTGGAAAATCGCCTAAGCAAGTCTCTAACAATACAATGTACCCAGAAACTTCATGCTTTTATTCCTATCCCATTGAGTAATTCAAAAATAAAAGTGAAGATGTTCTCAGAATCAAACGAGTCAGCTACTGAAAAAGTATCAGCATTACAAGACAGACTGCAAATAACAGAAATGAGTGGTTACATAACCATAATCTATGAAAACAACTGGTGGGTAGCGTATGTTCTACCAAAAGAAGAGAGTGAGAATGAAGTTAAGGTCTCATTTTTACATCCAGCTGGTCCATCTACATCCTTTTCCTACCCTACCCCACAAGATATATTATAGCTTCCTGTAAGTTACCTCTTGTGTAAAGTAAATCCTTTGACTCCGACAGGAAGACTCTACAATCTCTCTGAAACAGAAATACACCAAACTATTGAAGCTTTTAAAGACTATATCAAGGATCTACACGTGTGATTTCACTTCAAAACAATGATGCAACTTTTTTTTTTTAATTTTAGAAGATTCTGCTTTAAGTGACGATCTAAGTTTAAGATTAGGAATATAATTTGCATAAATGTAAACAATTCAATGCCATATGTTATTATTATTTTGATGTGTTTCTTGAGCAGTAATTGAAATTACTTTTTAAAGTCTGTTTATTTTTTGTATTGAATTGTGAATTATTACAAATTCTGAATAATGAAATTAATAAAATTTTTAAACCCATGTAGTCTCAGATTTTAAACAAATCAATTAAAAATAAAACATTGTTTAAATAGTTTTAAATAACAAAAATACTATATCTATTGTTATTAATGAAACTTTTTTGATATTTAGCCCAAATTTATTTTCAGTTTACATGTTTTTTTCATTTTTTTTTCATTAAACTCTTGTGTTAGGCTAAATTTGAATATAGCTTTTTAAGTAAACCCATTATCATCCCAAGTTACAACTCACGTAATCAAATACCAAACACATAGATTGTTTTAAAAAAAATTCAAATTTTTTGGTGTCGCATTTTGAAAAATTCAAAATTTTAATTTTAATTTTTTTTAAATCTTAACCCCTACGGTGTTTGTTGTATATCAAATAAAAGAGCATAAAAAATACTACAAAAAGATACCTTTCCCATCTCTATCTTAATTAGGGGAGCTGCAATCATGATTTAAAAACATATCAATCTTCTGATTTTGGGGTGTTTTTGGACATTTTATATAGCTGTATTTTCAAAACCGGTGGCTATATGACGATGAAATTTGATATTTTTCTTAATCTATACAGAGGCCACCTATGTACCAAATTTCATTAAAATCTGAGATGGTGAGATAAAAAATGCCTTCAAATTTTTTTTTTTTTTTTTGATTGGAGGTTTAACGACCACCGTAAGCAACTCAATGGGCTATAAGCAGTCGCCCGTCCCTAGTTTAGGGTCACTGGTTCCAGGGAAGGGAGAGAGCCAGTGCCGTAAGACAAACACAACATCCATGCCTGACCGGGATTCGAACCCGGACCCCTTACGGACGAATGATCAGAGGCCAGCCTTCAAATTGTTTTGAGTTGATACGGAATCACTCTTCAAATCTTTTACTTTGCATATTACATTGAAAACAAATGTTTCCATAACGTAGCAAAACCGTTTAAACGACGTTTCCATAACGTAGCAAAACCGTTTTACAAAAAAAAAACTATGAGCATTGTCTGTTTTTCTATGTCACATATTACTAACACGGTTCCTATATTTTTGTATTGCAGAATTGTTACTCCCAGAATCCGATAGATGGCGCTAGGTGTGGCCTGATGAGGAATTTATGAGAAATGCGCAATCAGTAGTTATGTCATCCATACAGCAGAAGGTGATGTGTGTATTATGGTTTGCGGAATTAAAGTCTGTCATTAAAGTTAAAAGACGGTACCATTTAGAGTATGGTTGTAATCCTCCGTCAACAAATTCAACTAAGCGGTGAATGAAACAGTTTAAAGAAACTGGCAATGTGGAACATCGTGGAGGAACTGGTAGGCCTAGCGTCAGAGGTGAAATGGTTGACCAAGCTATGAAAGTTTCCGACGAAGCCCCAGGAAATCCGTTCATAAAGCAAGCAGAGAACTGTGTATTCCAAAATAGACAGTTCATGATATCTTGCACAAGAAATTAGTTTCATGCTTATAAAATTCAAATAGTGCAAAAGATGCATGCAAATAATCACACTCTGCAATACGATTTTGCTGTGGATATGCTGAATCAAGTGGGAAACGATAAAAACTTTCTAAGTACTGTAATTTTTAGTGATTAATCCACATTTCATGTATGAGGTATTGTTTCACTTCGTAAACTATGTTTTGTTTGGATATGGGGCAGTGAACCGCCTCATGCTGCTATTGAACTGGAACGCGATTCTCCAAAAGTTAATGTGTGGTGCGCCCTATAAAAAAGAGAAGTGATTGGCCCTTTCTTCTGTGAAAAAACCATAAATGGTGACATTTACTTGGATATGTTAGAAAATTTCCCTATACCCCAGATCAAAAGATATGACGTCGTTTTCCAACAAGACTGCATGCCTTCGCATTGGTCAATGTGTGTACATAAGTGCCTAAATGAGCATTTCCCCAACAGATGGATTGGGCATGGTGGTCCCATTCCGTAGCTCCTCGCTCCCCAGATCTAACTCCATTGGATTATTTCATGTGGGGTTATTTGAAGGATCGTGCCTATCAGACACCTTGTACTGATTTGCAGGAACTGAAGCAGCATATCACAGCTGCTATTAATTCCATATCTTTTCAGATGCTTGGCGATACATGGCATGAAATCGAGTATCGCTTGGACGTACTACGAGCAACCAAGGGATCTTACATCGAAATTTATTAACATGTGTAGTTACATTGTAAGTTAGTACAGTCAGTTTCTTTCTATCTGTTTAATGTTTTGTTTTACATAATTTTGTACTGTGTCCAATAATTCTCGGACACCCTGTATATTTATTGTTCACAAGGTATACGACTTCACAAACTATGTTTTGACTCAAGTCCATTTCACTGGCTTTGTTGTGGCTGTTGCAATTTTCTTGAAAATTCAGTTGCTCATATTTAACTGAACATAAAGTAGACATTTTAATACCACTAACATCTAAGTTATTGCAACATAAAACTGAGTCAGTTGTGTTGTTCATTTAAGAGTTTTTCGGACACATCTGAAATTTAGCTGATAGATTATTAGAAATGTGAGGTGAAATAATGCTGGGAGATAAATCAAGTAGTACTTTCACAGCTTTGTTTTTAATTTTTCTTTTAAGTGTAGCTAAAGGCTATCTGTGTTTCTGCTGCAGATCTGTGTATTTATATCTCAGTTTACGTTTCTTTATCATTTTTTCTGTATTTTTACAGAGGAGCCTTTTATTTTGGTATGTTAGTTGCTTTGTATTTTTTCAACCCATGAGTATTTGGTTCTTAATCTTTTTTTCACTAGTTTGCGAATTTAGACTTAATTTTTGGTTATAATTGTCTTAGTATTTCAGGAAGTTTGTTTAGTGTAATGTCCCTAGTTTATATCTTGTGCTTAGAAATTGCAATTTTTAGTTTCCGCTTGAGGGTCCTATTGTGTAACAAACAGTACGTAGCATATTAATAATTGTAAGAATCAATTGATTATGCATGTTGAAACACCTTTTTCAAAAATTTGTATGCAAATAAGATATGAAAACAGCCACCCAATCTAGTTTGTTCTGTCTTGGGTTAAATTCTGTTGCTACTCATATATACTCATTTCACGAGTAACTCTTTGCATTGTTTGGCCAACCAGAAAAAAATATTTTCTTCTATTGGTTGTTCATTAATGCCATTTGTTGTTGCACTCTGACATTGTGCTGTGCTCTTCTCTCTATTTCTGTACATAACATTAACTTCAAGTTCCTAAAATGTATAAGTTCTTTTTCTGTTTCAATTCATAGGTGGTCACAAAAAGTTATAATGAAACAAATGAACAATTCATGCATTCATTTCATTATTTTCATAGGCTTCAAACACAATTCATGTATTCTGAATCATAAGAAAAAAAAAAATATATATATATATATATATGTGTATATACAGTACTCACAAAAAGTTTGGGATATTATGGTTTCAAAAGGGAAACATGGTGATATGCATATTTAGTGACTACAGGAGATAGGTTATCAGCAGAAATTAGCATCATGATGACACATCATGTGGTTGGTGTGTGTGTGTGTGTGTGTGTGCAAGCTCTGATAAAAGTAGCTTCCGAGAAGTAGAAAACAGGTCGTCTCACTGCTTGGACTACAAGTTTGCTGAATGCATTTCCTTCAGAGTAGGATTAACTTGAAAAGATGTCCAGACGACGTTTAAGTATTGACATCAGAAATAGGGCTGTTGACGTGTTACATGCAGGTGTACGGCAGATTGATGCAGTTGCTGCTTTAGGAGTTTTGCAAGCTAGCTACACACAAAATTTCTACCGAATGGAAATGCTGCAGATCAAGCAGGATTTTTACCCCCAATAAACAGGTGTGTGTGTGTGGGGGGGGGGGTTACTTAAAAAAAAACCCAAAAAAAACACCCACTGCAAACGGTTATTTTATTTTTTTTCCAAAGAAACACATGATTTCTTTTCTGGTTAATGCTCTTGTACGTTATGTTTTTGCTCCAAGTAATTCCCAAATATATTTTATGACTTCAATACTTGGGCTGTAGAGATAGAATATTTTAAATAAGCAATGTTTATTCACAATTAAATATTTTATTTTAAGATTTTAAATCTACTGTAGTTTCACCGAGCATTTGGCTTGGCTTCATTAGGACAAATGGAGTGCAAACGTTCAAATCATCGTGACATCATCAGCATTCTGACAGTCACTGCTTTTGGCAAGTTGTTTCCACGTGTTTGAAAGAAATCTAGTAGATGTCATGTCGTTGACAAGCCATGAGCAGTTGCACTAGATGTGGAAAGCTTCTAATATATTAAGCTTGATAGTCAAATCAGGTTTATCAATAAGCGTAGCATTTAAAAAAAAATCTGGTTATTTTCATGACAATGTTGGGCTATAGACAACTTCTTCAGTTTCATACGTAAGTCATGTGTTCCTTCACATGAAAACTTAAAAGCTCTATGGATCTGTCCTATACATGAAAGTCCACATTCACAAGCGATGTGATAAATTCCCCAGTTATGTCTTCAACGTAGTCTTTTGATCCACAAAAATTTGCCTTGTTTATAGATTTCAAAATAACTTTGAAATTTAAACATTTGAAAGTTCCTAAATTTCTGGACAGCTTTGTCTACAACAAAAGGACAATCTATATCAATCTATATCCTGTGTGTGCCACAATTTCTTTAAAAAAAAATCATAACTTTTTTTTTTTATTTTTTTGTTTTTGTGTTTACTGACCATGGTGAGCAACTCAATGGGCTATAAGCAGTCGCCTGTCCCTAATTTAGGGTCACTGGTTCCAGAGAAGGAAGAGACCCACTGCCGTAAGACAAACACAACATCCATGCCTCACCGGGATTCGAACCCAACCCACTTGGAAGAACCGAACAGTCATAAGCCAGTGCTTAGACCACTGCGGCGGCAAAAATCTAGCTTTTTCTGCAAGGAATCCTCTGTAA
The DNA here is from genome assembly GCA_039090855.1 of Macrothele yani. Classification (NCBI taxonomy): domain Eukaryota; kingdom Metazoa; phylum Arthropoda; class Arachnida; order Araneae; family Macrothelidae; genus Macrothele; species Macrothele yani. Next base: position 3,519,005 of record CM077024.1, read on the forward strand.
CGCATAGATGTACTGCACGATATACATGGGTAGAAAACACCAATTTGTTTCCATGACTTTTCTTTATGACTTGTCAACAACATGACACCTACTCGATTTCTTTCAATTGCATGGAGACAATTCACCAAAATCCATGATCATCAACTACCTGATGATGTCACATATGAATGTTTATGCTCCCTTTGTCCTGATGAAGCCGAACTAAAGGCTCAACAAAACTATAGATCTTAAAATAAATTATTTAATTGTGAATAAATGTTGCTTATTTATTCTATAATTTCACACATGGTTTAATCCTTTAATTCCACTAATATTATATTTACCAACTTGGTGAAGTCACCAACTTGGTTTACTTTCACAGGGTGATATAGTTGTACTCTACAGAGAGATCTACTGGTAGGAGGGAAAATACTGATCTGAGGGAAATAAGCTCAAGTTTTAAAGCTACAGAAGGATGTACTTAATTTACACTCACCTGTGTTTTGCATAACATCCCTAACTTTCCTAACTAGAGCCATGAATAACCAAACCTGAGTAAAATTAAAAAAAAAATCATTTACGCAATTTCTGTATATAATTCAACTGTTTTGAATGCCCTATTATTTCTTAATGTAAATCACATTCAAAAGTTTGCCCTCATTAGTGCTGGTAAATTATGTTTATAAAATTTTATTATGATATACCCCCAAATTTTAATTTATCTTTATATATATTAAGAATCAAGCAAGAAGAAACAAAAAGGGAAGTAAACACTGAAAAACAAGTTACTAGTAAAGTGAAAAGCCAAAATGAGCACAAGCTGCAGTTACAATTAACTGGAATGAAAATTATTAAAAAAAAAAAAAAGGAAGAGAAAAAAAGCTAAACCACTGAAGAAACCTATTGAAAGTGCTGTCATCATGGCATTCAACTTTTTCTGTTTTTTTTCCGACAGCCAAAAAGACTCCTTTGATCCCCCCCCCCATCTTTTTTTTTTTTTTTTTTTTTTTTTTGCAGTATGGACCCAAACACAGCAAATAGCTCTAATCTCAACTTTGCATGCTCAGTAGATATGTCACTAACTCACTATTATATGCTATGCTACAAATAAATAGTCCAATATAATAATGATAATTTTACTCACAAAATGACTGAATCATACATAGTTGTTTGTGTTATTTACATGAAACTTTCATGTCTGGCTTTACTTTGCAAAAACCTCTTTGCTTCAGAAATTTTTTTGGTGCAATATCGTTTTCAATAGAAATGATGGATAAAGCCGATAGCTGTTCCTGCATTGTTGTAGATCTCAAACAAGTCTTTACAGCTTTAATTTATTAAAACTTCTTTTCCCGCTTTCTACAGACAGGAATTGCAATATTCGAAAGCAAATCCTACTGTTGGGATAACAATGAACCATATCATACTGGAATATGAAGTTCAGAGCTTCTATTGTAGTAGCTGAGCTGCATTTGCTCATAAGTGCTTGCAAATGCCTCAGCTCTTCAAACAGTTGCTCCCCATCGATATCTTTTTCTTCACTGTCAGCATCCTTAAGGAATTTTTCTAACTGAATACACTTTTCTTTTAAAGAATCCCGTAAGGCAATTTCTTCAAATTATAAAGGAAACCCGTAGTGTTGAAAAGTTTTTGCAACTGAGTAAATCTTTCCTGAATGGCAAACAATGCGCTATCAATGAGTGGATAGAAAACCATTGATATATATATGGTTCGCAATCTGTAGGAGCTTTGTGTTGCAGTTTTCATAGTAAAAAGTGTTTTTTTCCCGCTTTACCCTAGGCTGTGGGAATTTGGGATTTATTTCCAAGATGTACATAACAATAAGGCTTGTCACTCAAGCCTTATTGTTATACACTGAGTTGCCACTTTATTATTACCACCCCCTCAGTACTTCGTTGGGCCATCTTTTGCCTTTAATACTACGTCGATGTAGATTCTTCGTGGCATGGACTCCACGAGATGTTGAGAGGTGGTTTTTGGAATCTAAGACCATGCTTGATGAATAGCACTTTCCAGGAGTGTGAAATTGCAGGGTTGTGTATCCAGCTGTTTGATGGCTTGTTCAACTTCATCTCACAAATTCTCAATGGGGTTGAGATCTGGAGATTGTGGGGGCCAGCTAAGCAAAGTAAACTAACCGGCATTTTCCTGAAACCAATCCTGTACAATACGAGCACTATGGCAAGACGCATTATCTCGTTTAAAGTAGCCATCGCCATTGGGATAAACCATCCACATGACAGGATGTACTTGGTCTGCAACGATGTTTAGATATGATGTGCCAGTCAGACGTTGATCAACATGAATTAAAGGGCCCAAATCATGCCAGAAAAACATTCCCCAAACCATAACGTTGCCTCCACCAGCTTGAAGGGTTGTAGCAATGCATTTGGGGTCCATGTTTTCGTGCTGTTTCCGCCAAATTTTCACTCGGCCATAGGCATGATGCAACTGAAAACGTGATTCATCGGACCAAATAATTTTTTTCCAATTATCGACTGTCCAATCCTTATGCTCCTGTGCGAAGTGGAGACATTTTCTCTTGTTAACTGCAGACAGCAAAGGTGTTCGAACAGGCCTCCTTCTGCCATATCGCATCCGTGCCGTGTACGGCGAACAGTGCGTGCACAGATCATTTGAGGGATCCTTGATTAAGATGGTCTGTAATTGCTGCACTGTTGCCTATTACCAGTCTGGACACTCCGGTCCGCCCGAGCAGTCACTAGTCGATGACGAGCACACGTTGCACGTGGAGACGCAGTTTTTTGGCTGACAGTACAGTCTTTAAACACTTTAACAACAGTGGCTCTGGAACATTTCATGAATGCGGCGGTTTCAGGGATACTCGCTCCATGGCTCCGAGCTCTTACAATCGTCCCACGTTGAAAGTCCGTCAAATTGCATTTTTTACCCATCTCATCACCCAAAAATCACTTCTACTACTGTCGCAAGCACTAAGCTTTCCCTTTTTATACTAGCCTCACCCTCTGGCGGCAACAGCGTGCAGCCATAGCTCATTTGCTTAAAACTGTCAGGTAGTCATAATAAAGTGGCCACTCAGTGTATATAAAAATGTCAACAAACATCAGGAACGAACAAAAAAAAAAAAAAAAAGGTTCATTTTCCCCCCCTGAAAACCCAAATGCGTTTTTAAAAAAGCAGCAGAGAAGAATTCTCAGAAAAAAAAAACGCACAAGAATTGAAAATGCTTCTTGTTGTTGGTGGTATATATATAGGAACTCTGCATGTGTCAGAGAAACAACAAAGGAGTATTCAGCTTTCACTTTTGTGGCAAATACAGACTAGCTCATAAAAGAAAAAGAAAAAAAGTTAGCGGATAATTTTACTATGTAAGAAAATTTATGGGCATCCCTTCCATTTGGTGGCTGCCTACCTGGCCGGTAAATATGTATATTAGCGTCCTAAATTATTTCGTCGGAAAAATGTCAGTACCTCGAAAAAGTGTGACGTAAAGATTTTAGAGTACGGAAATTAATGGCAAATGGTGCAGAAATTTCATATTTTAAATGTGTTTTAAAGATTTTCTATCATAATATTGAACTGTGAGTGATACTGTGAGTGATGCTGTGAAGAGACGCTGCGGTAGGCCTAATGCATCGCCAGAGGTGCATTCAAATAAAATGTGACTGCATACACAACCATTGAAACAGAAAACTTGCTGCAAACCCGCAAATCACGATAACAATGGAACGAGATAATTTAAAGAAAAATTAATATAACAGTAAATAATTATTAGAACATTACAGATTCCAGAGAGGGCAAAAAGGACATTACGACTGAATCCGCAAAAATGTGTGTAAAATGGACCTTAAGGCCAAAACTTAAAAATTTTTGGACTATGAACCTCATAAAAACAAGAGACTAATTTTTATATCAAGAAAAGCAGTTCTGTTAATGAACCTTCAAAAATTATATATAGCATCTTTAACAACTTAATTCAAAAATAGTACTTATAAAATATATAAGGAAAATATTTTATTTTAATAACTGGCAACTGCAAGAGTAACCTGGCAAAATAAAAAAATCTTTGTGTAAATGAAACTTTTGTTACAGTTCCTATATATTGAGAACAGGCCTTGATAAAATCAAGAGGCCAGAAACTTCTGCAAAAACAAAATAACTCTATCGGAAGATGTGAAAAATAGTTGAACATTCTCATGTTAAGATAGAATTAAATATATTAATCTTAGTAAAACCTTAAGTGTTTTAATTGCTGTAATAACATTTTTATTTTTTTAATCTACAAGCAAAAACTATCTGCAAAATCTGCTAATAATTTGCAAACTATCCACGTATGGCGTACGCGTGTACGTCTATATTGTGTGACTCTGTGCATCGCTACGGCGACGATGTGAAGCTTAGCTTCATTGAAAGGAAGATTCGCTGCAGCGTTTAATTCACGCGCGGACGACTACAAGTCCAAGCGCTATTTTGTTACCACGAGAGCGAGCCGTTATACTCATACGCTACACAATATAGTTTGTTCATGTTTTGTCATTGTTTTTAAAGCGATGTTGAGAAATTTTTCGTTCTTTCGCATACTCGTGGTATGCAAGAACGTAGAAAAGCATGTTAGAAAGTACCAACATGCTTTTCTATGTTGTATAGGAAACTGGGGAACTATAACTTTCGGTTCTGGTTTGAACAGCTTTCATTCATAGCTGATTTGCTGTGTCACCGCACTTTTGGTTCTCCTGTGTTAATAGCTTGTTCGCAGGTCAGTTTCTATCTTACTCATACATATCTTTTGCAAATCGAAGAGTTTTTTTCCCCAGTTTTTCCTGCCAACAACATACAGGATACAACAAAATAAAGGGTGGATGCTGTGGACCTATTTTCTGTAGCGTATCACTACATTTATTGCTCTCCTGCCAACAACATAACCTCTTTCTCTTGTACTCTTCCGCCCATCATTTTGGTACAGCAAGAAACCTTCCTTTTAAAGGACCAAAGCTTCACATTCTTTGCCGGAGCAATACATTAGGCCTACCGCAGCTTCTCTTCACAGCGTCAGACTCACAGGTCAATATTACGAAAAAAATATATCTTTAAAACACATTTAAAATATGCAATTTTTGCACCATTTGACATTAATTTCCATACACTAAAATCTGTACATCGCACTTTTTCCAGGTACTAAAATTTTTTCAATGAAATAATTTAGGACGCTAATCTACACATTTACCACCTGGCCTACCTACCCCTTGGACCGGCCCTGGCTGGAAAACCACAAGATCGAATCCTTACAGCTACCTCAGGTCTGACCTTAATACTACTAAGAAAATTTGGGAATCTATACAGCAACGTTTAGATAACCGCATTCCATACCCCAGTATACTGGCAGACCTCTGTAATGTGTTGACTAATATGGGACTAACTGCACCAAACACTAATCAATAATGTCACTGCAAGTATGCTTCGTAGGTGTCAAGACGTTCTTCGACACATAGGTAGTGTTACTGGATACTGAAATCCAGAGGTTTGGACATTCTCTGAATATACACTTTTGTCTATATTGTGGTACTACTTGTTGTGAGCAGAAATTGCCCATTGACTTGTTTTTGCAAACACACTCTGGCGTTTATGTTACGTGGCTTCACTTCATGTAATATCCCTAACTTTTGTGACCAGTATATATATATATACATACATACATACATTGCTGAAAAAAAATGTGTACAATCAAACTGTGACAGTTTGTACGGCTTTTCTACACAGCGTAGCTACGTGATCCAGCCTTTAATCTGTTGCCCTTAACGATCTGATAATAGAAGAGATCCATAATTCAGAGAAAGGCTAATTAGGAAGCACTGGCCTAGTCGGAAAAGTATTAATCCGACAGTGAATAGAAATATTGGTTTGTGGCTCTCTAATTTAATTGCTTAGAAAAGATTATTCATTCAGAGAAATCTGAAGATACAGACTCAACTAGCAAATACAAAAATTGGTCTATTACTCTTGCCATTTGGGAACAAACAGCTACAAAATTCAAAGTGAACATTAAATTCAAAACCAGTAGCACTAAAAGTAAACAGCTATCAAGATGGTTTTGAAGCATTACAGAAATAAAGGAGCAATGATATGTGTTCAAAAATAATATTGTTGAGAGAAAATTAATTCAAATTAGAAAAAAATCCTCATAAAACTATACTTCCAACCAAAGTAGTAGAATGTAAAAGTATGTGTGCACGCCGATAGTTTTAAAATTATTAGCAGATTTTGCCAATATGGGCACATTTGGACGTTTGTGGCCTCTAGATTTTATCAAGGCCTGTTTCTCAGTACATAGGAACTGTATCAAAAGTTTCCTTTACACAGAAGGAATTTAAATTTTATTGCCAGGTTCCTCTTGCAGCAACTAGTTATTAAATTAAAATCTTTTCCTTAAGTAATTTGTAAGTCGACAGTATTTTTTTTTTATTGGAGGTTTAACGACCACCGTGAGCAACTCAATGGGCTATAAGCAGTTGCCCGTCCCTAATTTAGGGTCACTGGTTCCAGGGAAGGGAGGGAGCCAGTGCTGTAAGACAAACACAACATCCATGCCTCACCGAGATTCGAACCCGGACCCCGTTCGGACGAATGATCAGAGGCCATCGCTTAGACCACTGCGCCACTGGGGGCAGCACAGTAATTTTTGAACTAAGCTGTTGAAAATACTATTTATAATTTTTAAAGGTTCATTAATGGAACTGTTTTCTGGGTATAAAATGTTTCTTTTAATTCTCTTGTTTTTATGAGGTTCATAATCCAATATTTTGCCATAAAGGTCAATTTCACACACATATTCAATTGTATTTTGCCGTCATCTGAATTTGTAATGTCCTAATGATTATTTTTTAATTGTTTCTTTAAATTATCTTATATTGTCATCGTGATATGCGGGTTTGCAGCAAGTTTTGTTTCAATGGTTGTGTTCACAGATACATTTTATTTTTATACAACTCTGCTTCCAACTTCTCCCACCCCTGCATTCCAGAAATTTGAACAAAAATTTAGTAAACTGTAACTGGAAAAGCAAAGCAACTGGCCACCTTGCCTGCGGCAGGTTCAATAGCATTCCTCTGCTTCATTATTTGATAGGCACAACTTTGATATGTGGAAGGGGGAGATGGGCACATTTGAATGTAAGTGTGTACTCCCACAGTCTAACAAAATGTTGCATTGGATATTTGTATATATTCCATTTTTTTTTTCTTTTGATTGGAGGTTTAACGACCACCGTGAGCAACTCAATGGGCTATAAGCAGTCGCCCGTCCCTAATTTAGGGTCACTGGTTCCAGGGAAGGAGAGAGCCAGTGCCGTAAGACAAACACAACATCCATGCCTCACCGGGATTCGAACCCGGACCCCTTCCGGACGAATGATCAGAAGCCATCGCTTAGACCACTGCGCCACCGGGGCGGCATATTCCATTTGGATACAGATACATTATGATTTCAGTAAGCTTAATTCACATCTGGTATAAAACGTGCATTTTCAAAAAAAAAAAAAAAAAAAGTTATTTTTGCATGCCTTACGTAGACTTTGAATTGTGACTGACAATATACTTCTTGGCCACAGGACCCTGTACAGGGTGGGTTTTGAATTTTTTTCAACCTTGAAGCTTTCTGGATTTAATAAGTATCTCTCCAACAGCTTATTCCGTTTGTTACTCTACACACAATATATTTCTTGCAAAAAAAAACTGGCTGAATGAGCCCTAAGAAATGCTGATCTAATATATGATAACAGTAATATAGAGTATCCTTTATAACTAACATACCAATAAGCTGCGTTTGTAACAATGCTTGCTACACGGAAGCACATTTGAGTAATTAAGTATAAATTCAATACTCTCTAAACATTTGAAGAATTAGAATTTCTTTTACAACTAGCTGCATTTGTTATTTAAAAATCTAACCAAATATTCAGTAGCTCATAAAAATGAAAAGGTCTAAAATTTCGTTTCCTTGAAATATATTTTTGTTACTCTTTCACGAAAATACAAAATTAAAAACGAATCAGCTGTGTTTAGATCCGAAAATCTAACAAATTCTTTACTACTCCTAGTTTAAAATGCAGTCGATGATATATATACCTGTTAAGAAAATACATGAATGTGTTCACGTGTTAAGCCTACCTCCACGTGTTACGAAACGAATACATGAATGTCTTCACGTGTTACGGGAATCTCCACGAGTTATGAAGCGAATACATGAATTGTTTTCGAAATCGAAGCCTATGAACTGAAACAGGAAAAGAACTTACCTTTTAAGAACGATAAAATCCATCGATTAGGCATGCAGCTCTGGACGATCGAGCTCAGCCTTGCCATAACTCGTACTCACCGTCTGTAGTACAAGTGACGTAACAGCAGGTTAGAGAACGACGCAGCCGCAGACCAGAAGCTGCTTGAAAACCAATGGAATAAAATCTTCTAGTCGTATAATCAAAACAAAAAAGGAGGAATTCAATAATCTTTATTAATTATACACAAGCTTACTGTTTTATCAACAGTATAATTTTGTTCTTTTTTGCCTGAATGTAATGTCACGCCAAAGATTAGCTGTGACCTTGCTAACATGACGAAAATGCAACGTTTAGCAAACGTAATGAATGTGACAAAATCGCAACGGTAACGGATGTAACATTTAACAAACGTTTATCAAACGTAGTCTTTGTGCGGAAGACCAAATATCAACTTTTGCAACCGAAATGCGACGTCTTTTAAACGTCACGTGCTACTTGGGTAAGCAAAAAAATACATATATAATTTTGACTCACACCAAGTACAACATAGAAAAGGTTATGTATCTACCTGTGTGAGTAAAAGGAGAAAAGATAAAAAAATAAAATAAAACAACTGAATGTAGAAGGTGTCGAGAATACTGAGCCTTGGCTTTATCAAGGACCAGCAAAAACTCTGCATTTTCTCACTTCCACAAAGACCTAGTTGGAAATGGGTTTCTGCAAGGCCATAGATGCAAGTAACATTCCCACCTAAAATAGTTTTAAAAAATATATATATGTCATGTCCTCCGCAGAGTTGCATGACCTAGCACTAGTTAACAATTTCGCTTGCATCCATTAACCTTCCTGGCCCGACCCATGCTCTTCCTCTGTTACTATTAAACAGAGAGAAGAAGATTAAAGAGAACTCAAGCTGTGAGAGTGACATAATAATTAGAAATAATTTTCAGCTATAACGAAATGCCAAGTTCGTTTGAGAGAGAATTTAAACCTGAAAATCAATGCAAAAGAAATCCAAATTTTTACATTGTAATTAAAAGAGGAAATATTAAATTTTAAAAAACAGATTTTTGAAAGAAAACTTGAGTCTAAAAACCCCTACTCTACAACTTATGACAGCACGAAAACGAGAATAAGTTAAAGACAATAATTAACTAAAGAAAACTTTGTGAAAGTTATATGCCTTAAACAGTTAGTTGCAATATGTACAAAGTATTTCAGCAGTGCTTTAAGTGCATAATTAATTAGTTATTAAGAACTTAACTACTTTGAAAATACAGCGCATAGAAAAGGAACAAGCTTAGCCATCTTCTGTTCCTAGGTACCCCAAAAGACGCGCAAAGTTACAAAGAAAATAAAGAGTTAAAACCCGCAAAAATGTTAACAGACAAGCCAGTGCCTAAAAGCTGAAAAGCTAAAAATCAACAGAGAAAAAGTACATGAAGTACAAACATTGAACTTATAAAACCTAGAACCCAAAAACAAGGAAGAGAGCTTACCTCTTGTGTGACAAAAACATTCTCCTCACAAGAGTAAAACATGGCTGACCTCTTCCGCCACTCCCTAGTCGCTGGGGGGCAGAGAAGGTGGGGCTGATGGCCTCCTCAAACAGAAAGAAGCCAACTCGCGGAGATTTTAACCAGAGAAAAAAATATATAAACTTAAGACTGTGGATCTGTATGATCAGAAAGAGCAGAATTAACTCTCCAGAATACATGAGAAATATCATAAAATACACGAGTAGTGTACTTAATAATCTTTGCATGTATTAAATCACCTTAGTGAGCTTCTATAGATTAATCAGAATCTTATTAATTTTAATGTTGGTTTTACTATTTTTAGTATAGCTATCCTAGTGATGAATAACTAGTTTTCTTTTTTATTTGTTTTTATTTTCTTTTATAACCAGATTTTTAAGCTTTTTTTTGTGATTTTGTTTATATTATTTAATTTTTTTGTTTTAATAGGACCTTCATATCCATAGCACTAAGGTTCCTTTAGGTAGTTAATAGGCATCCTCTAGCCAACTTCCTTACGGCTTTGATTGGTCAGAATCATATTATTAACTGTGTAGAAAATTAAAGCAGATCTGCCAACCTTACTCTATTATTCAGAATAATTTTTCTTAAAGTTCTTTTGATGAAAGAAGAAGGAATTTCGTTCTCTAGAAAACTATCTAATAGTATATTAATGTGGTAATTGAAGTCCAAATTGTTGCTGCAAATTCTTGAAATTCTTAGGACCTGAGAAATTAGTACATTCTCAATTACTTTGGTTGAAATGTTATTATTCCAGTGTAGATATTTAATTCTTTAAAACGAAAATTAACTCTTTTATCAAAGAGGCTAATAGATGGGTTATATATATATATATATTTTCTTAAAATTTCTATAGGCGAGTAACAACTTTATTTCGGCGGGATTTTAAATTTTTCGGCGAGCATCCCACCCTGAATTTTAACCCCTGATACAATAATCAGGAAGTTTCTTCTAAAGAAAAAAAATCCTTTTTAGAAATAAAATATTTCAGAAAAAACTTCCTGATTACAGTGTTGTATTTATACTATGCTGTAATCAGGAAGTTTCAGGGCACAAAATTTTCTGTCGCCCACTGGCCACTGCCGATCGAAAATTAATTTTTGGCGAGGAAAAAATACATTTCAGGTGTTTTCTATTCAACTTCGTCAAAAATATGTTGCCAATGTTCGGCCGGTCTTATTTGTTTACGCTTGTGCGACTACCGAATCCGCCAGCTGTCATAGGTGAGTGTTATTACCCATATCTGTGCCCCGCCCCATACGGGAGAGAGCGCAGTTGAGGACACAACTGGAAAAATGTAAGAACAGTATCATATAGTTTATTTGGATTTTGACTGAAGCGTGAACTCAATCCATCATTTACTGTCGCATCGGTAACGATAAAAGATGTTAGGCTTAGATAGTCCTGACGCATTTTGTAAAAAAATACGGTACCTGGACTTTGCTATCAAAATATGAAAGTTTTGTTACTTTTCCCCTGTTATGTGTTGGACAGGGAAAGCTATGAATAAATAACAGCCATACAAGATAGCTGCAAAAATGTAAATAAACTGGAAGTGGCTTTCCCACCGAACATCGGCCACGTATTTTTGAAAAAGTTGTATGAATAAAGAAAAAAAAATGTGAAAAAATATTCTTTCATCTAAAAAATACACTATTAGAAATGCTTAAGAAGCGGGGCGAGAAAGCTATGGATACTAAACAGTCGCACACGAGAGCCGTAAAAGCGTAAACAAGCAGGAAGGCACTTTCCCGCCGAACAGCGGCCACATATTTTTGACGAAATTACATGACTGAAAAAACATGTGAATTACAATTTCTGCCATCAGAAATGTTTGTTTAAGCAGCAGAACAAAATAAACTTAGAAAACAGATTCACTCATTTGCTTAAAAATTCATAAAACTAGCCCGTTGATCTGGTTGATTTATCATGAAATAAGAATTGAGGGGTGTATACGGACTGGAGAAATATTTTTTTTTTTTTTTTGCGAGCGAACAATTCTGAGGGAGCAGTTTCCTGCTGCCTCAGAAATTGTGACTTCGCTCTTACATGGAAATCTGATAGCTACGCGGCCCGTCCCCTCGGGAACCAACATTATAAGCCCTGCAACATTCCACCCTCGAGAACGGAGTCCCGACGTGCCCCCCCCTGTGGTTACGGCTGTGCCGAGATGTGCCTTGACCACCCACCCACACGGCACTGACATTTCGTCAACAGGAGGAAGGCGGCGGCGGCGGGGGTAGGGGAAATGGAAACGGTACTTGGATCCATTTATTTGTCTGCAGATTTGTTAAGTAAAGCTGCAAGTAGTATATATAATGGGGCCACGAGCGCAATTAGAGGGAAACGCACAAAATCATCAAAATCACAAAAAAACATCAATTTTTAACATAAAAACAGTCAAAATTAATAAAAAATCATTAAAATTCATCAAAATTAAAAAATCCATCGTTTCCTTATGGGAAAAATAATGTAAAATGAAAAAAGCAACATTTGAAGATCATCATAATATTTATTGTTCATAAAAAATGCATTAAAAAAAGGGGTACCCAAAATGGATACCCCTTATAGAAAGATTAAAAATTGTTGGAAGATTAAAGAAATTCAATTATATAAGCAGGATCACGTTTTCCAGTCTTTAGTTCCTTTATAAATCATATTCAAATCACCCATATCATTAATGGCTTTAATTTCTTTATTTGCCATATTCTTAGAAAATCTTTCAGGAAGAAATACTTGAAATTCATTATATTCAGAATCTATTACAGCAGCTAAAATTTTATTTCCAAATTTTGTATGGACTAGTTTAAGTTCAACGACTTTATATTCATAATTTTTTTTCAGTTCACTCATTTTAATTATTGGACTAGTTTGAAGTGCTCCAAGAGAATTAAGCTTTTTCAGTGTGTCCATTTATTAGGAAACATTTTTATAAATATTTTTAAAATATATTTGTCACAAATGTAATTTCTTTTGTAATCTCATCAAATATTTCTAATCCTTTATTTTTAACCTCTTCATTTGTTCTTATTTTCAAAATTAGTTTATGCATCTTTTTAAGATATTTAGCAATCAATTTAATAAGATCAGGATATTCATTATTATAATCTTTACTCACATATATTAAATCTTCACATAAATGAGATAAACATCTTATATCATCACTATATTTGATTCCTTTACGATCAGTAAAGAGAGCTCTCATATCTCCTAATAAATCCATTTATAAGGTTTCATTTTTTTGAAATACAATTCTTGTAAAACATACATCTATACATAGAGCATCCAGTACCTAAGATTTTTGCACATTTAGTTAATTCAAGATCTATAGAAGGAATTTCTAACTCATCAAATATTTGTTTTTCCATTATTCCTCCTTTATATACATACTTACCACCATAATATTCATACAAGTTTTTTATATAATTTTTAATCTCATCAGTACTTATCCACAGAGATTTTTGATCTGGAAATCTTTTAAATTTTAATCCATGAATATCTCTTGTACATTTATATATAATTCTTCGCTCTCTATCATTTAATATATAATGAGGTTCAAATACTTGAATTGTTTCCCCTACAGGTTGATGTAAATGACACCAGCTTATCTCTCTTATTACACTTTTATTAGGAAGAATAAATCCTTGAAAATTGAATATCAGTGTAATATCATCCATTTATATGGAATAATTTTTATACATACTTTTAAAAGATTAAAAATTCAGAAGATAAGAATTTTAAAAATAAAAATTCAAAGATAAAAGCAAGATTTAAACAGTTTTAAATGACCTAAAGCTAATGTATGTATTCCATCTTCTAATATATATCTCTTATCATCATTAGGTGATAAAGCTATCTTATTCACTTGAACTGAATATATTTCATGTTTATAACTTCTAATTAGATTCATAGTTCTATACTTTTCTTTTTTATTAAATAAACAGTCTTTGTAGTCATCAAATGTTATTCTATTTTTAACTACACATTTTTTAACTCCTTTAGATTTTTTAGTTATTTCATTATCTACTATTAAGGCATACATTGTTGCTCTTAAACCTACAAATTCTTCCATAATTATACCATTATTTTCATCTTTAATTTTACCTAATACTTTCTTATATACTCTTTTAATACCATATTGATTATCCTCTTTATAACCTGAAGTATCAAAATAATTAATCATACTTTTCATATCTTCATAGAAATCATCAGTTTTAATATCATAAATAAAGGAATCAGTATCTTGATATAACAGTTTAATATTTTCACTATATTTAGGTTTCATCACATCATAATGAAACTCATTCATCAAATATTTTGATAGATCTAATATACTCATACCAACATAAATTGGTTTATTTAAATACACTTTTGTTTTATTCATATGAATAGCAACCAAGTTTTCATCAAATATAGTTCTGTCTTTAAAATTTAGTTTAGCTATTAATTTTTCAACTTTTTTCGCATCACAACATAATCTTACATCAATTCGTTTTCTTATATTTTCCATAGTTTTACCAAATACAGAATTATTCATTAATTTATAAAAATCTTTCTCAAATTTATCAGTTGCTTTAGTTCTCATTTCAGTATTCAAATCTATATATTTCTTTAACCAATTAGACTGTTTGAATTTTAAAACTTTATGTATCTTTTCTAATTTCATTCCCATCTTTAAATACTGTTTCAGATTTCTATACTGAACCACAAATTCTTTTTATCATATAATGTAGTTAACAGTTTTAATTGCTTTGATCCATCAGGAATTCTATTTTCAGGAGCTAGAGGTAAATCAGAATGTTTTTTATGTAATTTTTTAGGATATTTTAAATCTACTTCTAATATATATTCAGTTTCTGAATCATCAGGTATTTTAGTTACATCAATATCAGTATTTGACCATTTAAACTTATCATATGGTAAATTTTGGCTCATTGCCTAACCATATAAATTGTTGGCATCTAGATACATTAAATAATTTGATTCTTTATTCTTATCATAATCTTTCATATATTTATTATTTGCATTCCCATATCTATTACAACATTGAGATTCCGCTTCTAGTTCCTTTTTCTAACATAAGTATCATATCATAATCATTTAAGAGTTGTAGTTTTATATCAGTTTTCTTTAACATAGCATCCCAAGCTAACCCAGGAGATGTTAAATACCAAGCAGGATCTAATTTATAAGTTTTCATACATACATCTTGTGACGTACCTGCCAGCAGGACGCACACGACATAAAGGCACATAGCAATCAGAACAAATGTCTGCGTAGCTCAGTTGGTAGAGCGACTTGTTCCGGAATAAGCGGCCTCGGGTTCGAATCCCGGCGTAGACCAAAAATGACGGAGAAATTTACTTCGTTATAATGGCGCCCGAACTATCCGGATGACTCGGCCGTTCAAAATCTCGCATTGGTGTGATGCTATTTCCACACCGCGAGACAGGAAAAATCAGAGAATTCCTTCTCCAGCGCTTCGAAAAATAAAAATGTGTGATGTTGCATTCCACACAGCAGATTGACTGGGAGTTCTCAAGTGCACGTTCTACAGTTCATGGCTGCCTGCAACGATTCCTGGTCACGGCTGACCCGTGGGCCATGCCCCCGGTCCTCTTTCAGGGGGGAGATGTGACGTACCTGCCAGCAGGACGCACACGACATAAAGGCACATAGCAGTCAGAACAAATGTCTGCGTAGCTCAGTTGGTAGAGCGACTTGTTCCGGAATAAGCGGCCTCGGGTTCGAATCCCGGCGTAGACCAAAAATGACGGAGAAATTTACTTCGTTAAAATCTCTAAAATTCTCAAAGATATCTGCTAGTATTAAGACATCTGATTTTACATACAAATCTGAATATTCTCCCATATTATCTATTTTAAAAGCTTTCCATACATTTTGAGCATGTTTATAATCTTCATCTGATGTATCACATTCATTCAGTTTACTATAAAATTCTTCTTTAGGTGGTAATTTATGTTCTTTGCATTTTTCTCATGAATCCATATAATCATAAGGATATACACCTTTTCTAATTACTAGATCTAATAAGTGTTTTGAAAATTATTTTGAAGTTTCTCTAAATTGTTCTTTCTTTAAATTACTTGATAATTTATCAATACTACTTGCCATAAATCTAAATGAATCTATAAATTTTAAATGTAGATTTCCAACTTTTTTATCAAATGTTATATATTTTTCCTCAGTATTTGGAATTATATTAATATCTTCTTTATCATAACCTAATGCTTTTTATAAATAAATGAGCATCATATCCAGTTAAATTATGTATAAATACTGGAACAAACTTGGGATTTTGATAACATAAATTACATGTTTCATGAGCAGGTCCTCTATATTTACCAGTTAAATGATCATGATCTCTTACTTTTTTACCATCGAATTTAACTGAACCATATTCTTCAAAATTTCCTTTATGAATAATAATTTTATCACATATGTGACATATGTCAGTATTTTGGAAATGTTTTTCATCTTCTTTAGTCATATTCATAGGTTTAATATTTTTATATATCTTTTTAATTTCTTTAGTTTCTTGTTTCAGCATTTCACAAAATTTTCTAACAGCATTTGGACCTTTATAAACAACATGATCTTTATAATCTTCATGTTCATATTTTATATAATAACTGAAGCTCATCGGTTCATGTTTCTGATATTTTATAGTGTAAGAATTCTCAGGATTTGGTTGACAAGTATCTATTTTTCTGGTTAAACATTCAAAATCTGCATATATAACAAATGGAACTCTTAATGAATTATGATCATGTTCAAAGTAAATATACTCATGTTTTCTTGGCATTTCTATCTTTACTGCCTTTTTATTTTTACAGTCATTTTCATGATTTTTTAAATATTCTGCTGAATAATAATATGTTAAGCATCTTTCACATGGATTGATTTTAGTTTTATGACCAGTTATTTGAGCTTTTATTAATCTAGATAAGTCTTTTATCCAACAGTAGTGATCATGTTTTTCATCTTTAATATAGAAGAGATTTACATGTTTTTCTAATTTATTTTCAGTATTTCTTAGAGGGTATATTACATCCTTTTCATCAGAACTATAAACATTAACGGATATATTATTTAATTTTTCAATTTTTTTAATATCATTTAATGCAACAGGAAATTCTATTCCTTTAAAATCTAAGTCATTTTTACGTGGTTTAAAATGCGATACTCTTTGAGGATCTTTTTTCACAGGATATAAACATGATAAAACAGACCATCTAAAGCATTCATTATCATTATTTTTTACATTTATAATAGCTTGTTTAGCCTTAATTTTTTCTGGTAAATCTATGTAGGATGAACCTCTTAGAGGATTATATTTATTAATTCTAAGTTCCAAAAAGTGAATTTTAGAAAGCTTCCATCCTGATCCTCTAGCCTCAAATTCATCCATTTCTCTCAATAATTTATCAACTACCTCATCATAATAATTATCTAAATCAGTAGATTTTAATATTATTTCATTTTGAGTTTTAAATGCAAAATCTTGGTAATCTTTCTCATTTCTCATGTATTGACCAAATAATTTAAAATTTATTTTTAGTCCCATTTTAAGTAATATTCCTTTTGTTTTTTCAATAACTGCAGATCTTAAATCTCCTAAAAAATCTAAAGGAATTACATAGTTTTTTACATTTTTCATTACATAAGTTTTTAATCTAGATTCATAAGCAGTTTCAATCTCTTGAATTCCTTCTTCATTAAATAAAGCTTGTTTATGTTTAAGACTTTCAATATGCACATCTTCATATTCTGGTATATAATATTTTCCACAAATTTCACATTTTATTTGTGGCTCTCTAGGTTTTTTAGTTTTTGAAAATACATGACGATCAAAGTTAAATATTTTTCTAAATTTTCTTCTTTGAACCTTATCAATTATATAATTAATAAGGTCTGCTTCTTTTAATTTTGAATAACCATAAATATGTTCTTCTTTACAATACGCTCTTAACTGTTTAACAGTTTTTGATTTCAAAATTTCTCCATTTATTAGGATGAAAAATCAAAACTATTTATAGGCAGGCATTTTTATAAAGGGATTTTTCGAAAGACGTTTATGTAAAGAACTTCTTAAATGTCTTTGTTTATGAGCATAGGTATACTGTTTACCACAATTACAGGTCTCTCTCTTACTGCTTACTATACTCTGACAATATTTGCATAAATGTTGCCTATCAGTTTTACCATGATGATGATAAATATAAAATTCATCTATAGGTTTTGTTTGTTTACAACGTTTGCATGTTTTGTTCTCCATTTATTAGGAAACAAATTTATAAATACTTTTCCTTAAAGTCTTCCCAGATCTTTTCATTTTTTGGATTTATATTAATTTTAATATCATTTGATATATTATAATAGTCACAATTTTTTTTAATAAAATATGCATATTTTAAATTTTTCTCATAGTACATAAAATCTAGTAATTTTAAAAATAAATCTTCTGCTTCCTAATTAAATTTAAGGTTTTTTTTCTTTTAAACTGATTAAAATATCTTATTCTACTAACATATCTACTTTTTAAACATTTATTATAATCTACATAATAACAGTCTTCCTCTTCATCATATTTCATTCTTTTTATTTGTTTCATTACTTTTTCAAAATTTTCAGGAATTTCAATTTGTTCTTCTTCTGAAGATGAATAAGAAAAGTAATTAGCTTCTTCATTAAAATTATCCATTTATTACATATAATTTTATTAAAAACTTTTTAGAACTTAGTTATTCTTTTAATATCTTATTTTAAATCGTTAATAATTCCTGCCTAAGAAATTAATTAAATCTCTTTCTTGCAGAGATGCAAAAAGCAACCATTACATAAGAACTTACTTCGAGCTAAAATGTTTACATAACCTCCTTCAGGCAGACTTGAACAGCTGCCAAGTTCTCGGAACTAAACTGATAAGAGGGCAAACACTTCTTATCTTGACTGGGTGAGGATGTAAATAAATGTTTCAAGCAAGAATTCATCGGCCAGCAGTTGCCGAGTGGTACCGTGTTAAGCTTGCATGCAAAAGGTCGTTGGTTCGAATCTCCTTCAGTAGATTGGCTCCCTGTCCCGCTTTAATTTAAAAAAGTTTGAGTTCATGGTAGAGCGTGTGCGTGAATAACATCTGAAAAGTGTGTGTTCTGGTGGAGGGTCGAAAGAATTAACGCCTCATAAGTACCTGGCTGGCCAGGTACAAATAAAATAAAAAAAATGAAGCATAGACCCTCCACCGAAGGGGCGTTTTGCAAAAAATTTTCAAATTACATCGTCAACCCAACTGTTAAATTCATCAGGATATCCCATCCATTTAATTAAGTATTTATTTCCTTTCTTTTTAATAATTTTTTCAATCTTATATACCTCATCTTTCTTATCATATTTCACGAGTTCTTTTTCATAAAATGTTCCTGTAATTTCTTCATTATTTAAATCTTTTATTTTATATGTCGGAGGATCTGTGTTCAATATATCGGAAATTATAAATATTTCTTCTGTAAATGTTGGAAGATAACCTTTCTTAAATTCTCTTTTATATTTTGAAATTCTTATTTTATATCCTTTTTGATATTTTGGTTTATTTTTCTCTTTTTCTTTATACAAATTATTATAAACTTTTAATTCATTTTCTTCCTTACTTGCTTCTATAGGTATCATTTTAATGGATCCATGATAAGAATTATTATAGTTCTTAATTAATTTATCTAGTACATTTAACCACTTTCTAGTATTATTTGCTGTGAAATACTTCCACATTTTAGTCTTTAAAGTTCTATTGAATCTTTCAATAACAGCACATTTAATCTCAATATTCTCAGTTGTAAACCAGTGAATATTTCTATCCTTGAATAACATTTGAGTTTGTTTATTTATAAACTCTGTACCCTTATCTGTTTGAAGTTTTTCTGGTTTTCTTTCTTTAAATATTTTTTTAAATGCTCTAGTTACCTCTTCGCCCGTTTTTCTTTTAATCGGAATTGTCCAATCATATTTACTGAATATATCAATCACTGATAAAATATAATTTATGTCATTATTAAAGGATTTAAATTCTTGCATATCTATAAGGTCAGCTTGAAATTGGTCATTGACATGAGAAACATAAATTCTTCTTCTTTTAAATCTATGAATAAGTGGTTTATGTTTAGTATATACATCTTGTTGATGTAAAAACTCTTCTATATCTTTCCTGGGTAATTTAGTTTTTCTTTGTAATTCATTAATACCACAATAACCAGTTTCTGGTGTATAATAAATATTTTAAGGTGTTTCACGACGTCTTTAAAAACACTCTTTTTAGATCCACAGACTGCACATATTCCTTTTGCCATGGGTCTTCCATTTTTAGCTACTGTTTCTTGAATATCTTTAGTTTCAGTTTTCTGTTTGCACTTTAAGCAATACATATTTATATAGGATGAAATTCCTAAACCAATGTTTTCTTTGCTTTTATAATTGGTTTTATAACAGCTCTAGCTTGTTTCTCTCCTAATGGATAGAATCCACTTGTAGTATTTTCAATTGAATCTAAATCGTTTAAGAGTTCTTGATCAGCAATATGTCTCTGTTTAGTATCTTCAGTTTTACTATAATCTACATCATGTTTTTTACAAGCTTTATCAACTCTGTTAATTCCTGGATCACCTCTTTTTAATCTCTTTTCTAATTTTGTAAATGGACCACAATACTGGTACCCAGGTATGTGCATTTCAGGTGGATTTAATTTATCTTGTAACCATCCTACTATATCACCTCCTGTTATTACCCCTACATAACCAGTACCTTTAATTTCTTTGAATATGTGAATATTCTGCACCATTTATTTATCTGTAAATCTATTTTTTAACTACGTATCTATAACCATTTAGCTGTGTTTGTTTTACATATTTTTCTAAAGGAAAATACTTAATATTTTTTATAAAATCTTCTTCTCTAATGTAAGCATCCTGTTCTGAAATTGAATTAGCATTTATTAAATTTAATATCTGTTTATAAAATTTGTAAGCTTGTTTATATTCTTCTTTTCTTTCTGAAATATTTAGAGTTTTATCAACAACTTCAATGACTCCTGCTCCTAAAGAAAGTGCTGTTAAAGGAATAAATGCAAAAGCTGATGAACCTGAAGCACTAAATATAAATTTGCCTACTGATAATTATATACTAATTTTATTATAGTAACTAAAACTTTTTCTGTAAACGTAAATTCTCTTTTCTAAATATTCTTCCATTTATATAGGATCAAAGTTATGTCTGTATCTCATATGAGGATTTTTCAAATCTAACATGAAGAAATCATAAGGTTTTTTAATACTTTTTTGATGAGGATCTATATTAAAATCACCATCAATTTCTTTAATAATTTGTTTAATTTCTCTGTGCTGAAGTTTAAAAAATATAAAGTAACACAGTTTTTTCTTATATCAATAGGTGTTGAATAATTGGTCTGTGATAAATAAATAATGGATGCATTTTTCTTCCTTCCTCTTATAAAAAATTCTTCAATTTCGTTTTGATCTTTTTCTTTTACACAGTCATAAAAAATAACTAGATTTTTTAATGAAGGATCTAAGTCATCTACAGTAATAAATTCATTTATGTCTGAACTAAATAATGTTTTTTTCTTAAACTTTTAAAATAATTTTAGTAACTTATTTTTATTCTTTCCCTTTATTTTTAAAATGTCTTCCTCTTCTATATCATCAAACATTGAGTAATTTTCTTGTAATTAAGAGTATTTAGGTTCGTTAATATCTTTTGCACATATGAACAATGCATCAAAATTTAAATGATCATATATTAAATTTAATAGTAAATTTGTTTTTCCACATCCTGAAGATCCTGTTATTAAAAGTTTAAAAGGATGAATAGGTAATATTGGATTTTGATTTGGATCTGTAAATTCTTCAGGTTCTGAATAATCTTTTAGTTTAATGCTGTAAGCTTTCTGCTTAATCATATTTATATAATAGAAATTCAGCATCTTCAATAAACATTTCAGCTTCAAATAATAAGTCTTCAGCTGGTATTCCTTGAGATAAATAATATTCAGCTAGATCTAAAGCCATTTCAGCAAAAGATAAATATTCCTCAAATTGTTCAAAATCTTCCATTTATATAAGTAAAATAATTTACTTGGTAGTAAATTAATTTGCTTGGAAGTAAAATAATTTGCTTGGAAGCAAATTTTCAGTTAAATAAATGAGTAAAGTGATACAGGATGTATTAAAATTAGCAAAAGTAAATGCTGAACTAAGAAAACGAAATAAGGAAAAGCAATTAGAAGATTTAGGATATGAAGAGGCAATCACAAAATTTCATAAACCTATAGTTGAAAAATTAGAATATCAAGATGTATCTAGAAAAGAAAATTTAAAAGCTATTCAAGATGCAATTGAAGAATTTTCATTTCAACCAATTGCAGAACCTTCAAGAATTCCTGCCCTAGAAGATGCTGAAGAGCCTATTTCAGATGCTAAAAAATGTATGAGAGAGAAGCTAGAATTCATAAAAATTAACTTAAACAAAAACTTGAATATATCACTTATTAAAAAAAGTTGAGATTTGATTTACCTTCAGAATTAGTTAATAAATCTGATGAAGAGAATGATGAAAAAATAAAGCAAGCAAATGAAAAAAACAGTGAAATCGGACGTCTAAAAGGTCCTCAAGTAAAAGCACTTAATAATGCTAAAGATGAAGAAAAAAAAATTACAGAAAAAAATTGATCGTTTCGATTATAAAATGGCTGAGGTGCGAAAATATATTAGAGCATTAGAAGCTCTCAAAATGGGGAATTACTATATGGGTGAGGGTCTTAATATTTTAGATAAATTAACAGATAAAATATTTAAGGGAACTAAAAATAAGAAAGTATATAACCAAGTAGTTCAAATATTAGATATATTATTGAAAGAGGGTAAAATGACTAATGAGCAAGTAAAACAATATTATTCAAAGTTTCTATCTTAATAAATGAGTAATTATATTGTATCAAGAATTTATTTGAGTGAAGGTCAGAAAAATAAATTAAAATCAGCAGTTAAGAAAGGTGAAGAAATTACATTGCAAATTGATAAAACTAAAAGTGCTAATCATGATATGTATTAACAAAAACTCAAACTAATCAAATTAAAAATGGTAAACGAATAACTATAAGTAAGACACAATTAAAGAAAAACGGAGGTATTTTACCCTTTTTGATTCCTATCTTAGCAGCTCTTGGTACTGGTGCTCTATCTGGTGCTGCTAGTTTTGGTGTGAATAAAGCCTTAAGTAAAGTAACTGGATCAGGTTGTAAAAAACATTCTGGAAAGGGAGTTCTTCAGAATTACGAGGTATATCCAATAAAACGATAGAACAAAATATGAAAGATGTAAAAGGATTCAGGGGTGTATTTACATCAGATTTATTACCTAAAAAGATTAAGAAATTTGAAAGTGGAATTATTAATTTAGATATATCTACAGGACCTGGGACTCATTGGGTCTGTTATTATAATGATCCTAAATATAATTTTGTGGAATATTTTGATCCATTTGGAGAATATAATTATAAAGACATTAAACTAAATAATATTTTCATACCTAAAAATATTGTAAAATATCTTGAAACAACTATAAAAGGAATTAAATATAATTCGAGTTTTTTACAAGAACCAACATCTGTTAAATGTGGTTTTTATTGTATGAAATACATAACTGAAAGGAATAAAGGTAAATCCCCTGTTGAAGTTTTATATTCTTTTACCCAAGAACCAAGTGGTTGTAATGAAGATTTTGTGCTTAATAAATGTTAATTTTAGATTCAAAAAATTTTGAGAAATCAGAAGATTTTACAATTGAATATGTCCCACCTATTCCTGTTAATGAAAATTCAAAAATATCTTTAAAATCTATGTCTATGTGGGTTTCATGGAACAATATTGATGAAGAATATGAAAATAATACATTTAAGTATTTTGATGGTAGTTTATGGCATGAAATAACTTTAGATAATGGAAATTACACATTAAGGGAAGTAAATAACTTTTTAATAAAACGATTTGGAGATGAACCACCAATTAAATTTAAAGCTAATCTCGCTACACAGCGCTTTATAATTAAATTAAAAGATGAATATAAAATTGATCTTAGAGAAAGTAAATTACATGAAATTTTAGGATTTGAATCAGAAATATATGAAGATAATCATCAAGAAGGAATTGATAATGGTTGACAATGATGATGATAATGATGATATCATCATTATCATCATCATTGTCAACCATTATCAATCCACTGCTGGACGAAGGTCTTTTCAAGCCTCTTCCACAACGGTCTGATTTGTGATCGATGAAAACTGAAGAATTTTTGTTTTCTTTTGGGTCAGGGGTCGTTTTTTGTCTGAGGTCTTTCGTGTTTCAAAACTTATTAAAACGGTAGTTAAACAGAGTATAAAATTTCACCGCAATCGTAATTTTTTTCTCCCTATGTTACCTTTGTGTCCACTATTCATCATCTCATTGCACAAATGCTTTTGCTTCAACAATTAGCGAAAACAGAAGTCAGACGCCGCAAAAAATTTCCGGTAATGTTTAGGCATGAGATTCTTCCGCGAATTCGTGGAATTCCGCCTTTTTCGTTATTATTTTGATCATTTATGAGATTGATGCACAAATGAAGAGACATTTTGGGGGGGGGGTCGGAGAACGAAATTCCATCTTTATGAAACTGGAAGGTTGACGGAGTTCAGCTTTTCTTCCATAATCGTAATTTCTTTTTTCTCGCAATGTTGCCTCTCTCAACTATTATTAAATATCATTTTATTGTATAAATATTTATATTTTAGCTTCAAAATAGGGGGAAATTTCCAAAAATCGGAAGTATGCCCTTATAATGCTACGTTACATATATTTGAGCGGAGGAAATGTCCTGATCAGTTTTTGCCCATTGCTTAGTTGAAATTAAGATATTTTTTCATGAAATTAAGAAACGCCTCATTTTTTCTTTTTTTCTATTTTCGAGAAGTGGGCATTTTTTCTGTAGGCATTCATTCTTTCCTGATATAAGCACCGCACCACCCACGCTTTGACGAACAAATAATGCTTACCGTAAGCACCTAAAACAAAATGCGATTTTGAAGCAGTCGCCTCGAAAAAAATTAATCGGAATTCTCAACAGAAACTAAAAATCATACGTTAAATAAAATGGAATAACCCAAGGCTTGAATAAATAGTCTGGCTAAGCATTTGCATACTTTCAGTAATATCCTTATTTGTGTGCATTTCACAACTGAGAAAATAAATCGGGCGCATCAATATTGTAAAAAAATTACATATCTTTGTTCCAGAGAAGAATACTGATATTTTTTTGCATTTATTAACCTGGCGTTTTATGTCTTTCGATGACATGGTAAAAGAAGCGGATCCACTGTTGGTTGAAATTTATAACTGGAATACTGGTCGCTAACTAACCTCGGTAGATTTAGCGTCTTACAAATTTCCTGTAGGCCGGCTGGGAAAGGAAGAGGGGCGAGAGAAGGCGAGAGCGCATCGGAGTGGAGGTTGACAAAGTAGGGGGGGGGGGAGAAGGGCGAGAACGCATCGGAGTGGAGGCAGAGACAAAGTGTGGCGGGGGAGAATAGAGGGAGCAAATACTGGTCAACTCTTTTGTCATTAATTTATACAAACTCATTCCTTACCTAGTAGCTCAGCGCGTGCGAGCAGGTCTTTTTGTTCTAAATCTCACCCTTCCTTCCTTCCTTCCTTCCGGACATGGAGAAACAGTGAGCGATTGTACCTTATCGGTTTCCGTCTTCCAGGAATCTTAAGGAGTGGGTCCCTAGTTGCGATGACAACGGGGTGGTTACGACTTTCTAGCGTAGACGAGAGGTTAATATGGAGTTGGTGAACCATTTTGGTTTCACAGCTGTCATGATTGATTAGCGCAGGTCGGCGCGCGCGGTTTGCAGTTTTCATTTTAGGGCGGTCAGGGCAGGATTTTTTTAATTAATTGGCAGTAGGGCGCATAATTTTAGCGTTAGGGCAAGCAGGGCGGTATTTTTCAAACCTGAGGTCGGGCAGGGCGCCCCGCCCCGCAAAAAACGCCTAGAATGAACCCTGCTTGATCAACGTGGATGAGAGCGAACCATCTTGGTGTTATCCACCTATCAGTCATCGTCTCCATGTAATTCCGGAATTTAAATAAAATTCGTGTTAGGTATATTTGTACACAAAGTCAAAACATACTTGGGAGAAAATCGGCTTTGTTTAAATAAATATCTATATAACTGACGATACCGTACTGCAGCAAAACAGAACTTTGTGCGGTCGATTGATTTTGCATTAACTTCAAATTAGATCCACGTGACGACACACCCACGAGTTTATTATGAAAAACGCATTTCCAAATTTCCACCACTGCCAAACATCCATACCATATTTCTTAATCAAACATCCATAAAATATTTTAGTCCAATATAAAAAATACGAGTACTTACATGTGAAAAGTAATCCCTGGCATTTTTTTTAAGATCGATTAGTGCAGCTTTAGCGACACATCCCGGCATTTTGCAGATAAGCCACTATAACGTGATCCTGAGAATTATCCAGATATCAGAACGTCCTAAATTTAATTCCCCAGGTTATCTGTTAATGCTGTCGAAAACCGCACAACTTTGCTTTTTTGTAAATAAAAACTTGTATTCGATCCTGAAATAATTGAAACGTGTAAAAGCATGAGTGAACAGGCTTCCACACATGCAGCAGAACAGAATGTTTTGTACCAAACAAGATGGCCGCTGTGTGAGCGGGGGTCGCAGCCAATTGGCTTCACGGGAAACTGCTTAGGACAACTCCTGTTGTATTCTAACCTCCTTGCAGAAAAGAGACCCCCTTAACAGTTTTCTCGTGAAGAAGAAGGGGCCATACACTTTCTTTCCAGAGACAGCACAGAACACATTTACTTTAGTTTGCACAAACAACCCGTAGTTTCAAATTTTTTATGCCAATAGTACAAAGATTTTCTTGTTGGAGGTTCTTTTCCGAATCGTGATCGAAAATGCCCTTGCACAACATTTACAGATTTCGTTTTGCTCAATTCAAGAACACAAAATGCCTTTTCCACTACAGACGCTGTCATTTTGACTGACTAATCACATGACACGGGCGCTATCTCCTACGTCACTTCCCTCAGTAGCGGGACACAAACATTATGTTCCTTGATCATATGTAGAGGATTTTAGGAAGGGAGTGTCTGACCCCAGGTCTTAAACAACCCTTAGAAATATGAAGCTACGAGATTTGGGCTAGAGTGCCCGATAGGAAAGTGACACGGAAGCGAAGTAGAAAGGGGGAGGAAGACGTCCTTACTTATTACCAGGGGCCCAGTATCCGGGCCAAACATTATGAGTACATCAAGGAGGTTATATTGCTAGAGACACCACTGGCTCTGCAGCCATAGGTTACAGATAATCTGTGGTGTGACGTCACAAGCAGGCAAAAACGAACTAAATTATACCGTTGATAAAACAGTAAGCTTGTGTATAATTGATAAAGATTATTGAATTACTCATTTTATCTGTTTATACGCTTAGAAGCTTTTGTTTCATTGTTTTCAAAGCAACTTCTTTTCTGCGGCTGCGTCGTGCCTGCTCATGACGCCATTTGCAGCACGGACGGTGACTTATGGCGGCCAATGCTGCGTGGATAAGAGTGGTGTCTCCAGTAATATAACCTCCTTGGAGTACATCTATCTAACGGTTTGCAATTGTGGTCCTTGTCGTCAATTGTTACTGTATTACAGCATCTGGAAACTGTATACTATCACCCTGTATATATATAAGCCTGTCTCCTCCAGTTACTCCGGCATGCTTTCGAATTTCATGCCTCCATCTCCCATGTGGTCTTCTTCTGGGTCTTTTTCTGTCTGTAGTCACATTGGTAAGAAAATTAATCGGTGAATAAAACTTGGCTGAAGAGCTTTTGGAAGAAACAGCACAATGCCATGTCTAAAAAACAGTGTTTAAGCAATACATCCTTCCAGTTCTTACATATGGAGCAGAGACATGGACTTTAACTAAAAAAGACATATAAAGGCTGCAGCCTACGGAAAGTAGCATTGAGAGATGCATACTTGGTGTAACCAGGAAAGATAAGGAGAGGAACTCATGGCTAATGAAAATGACAAGAGTGGAAGACATCATCATCAGAGTAAAATTTCTGAAATGGCAATGGGCTGGACATGTTGCCAGAAGAACGGAACACCGATGGACAACCGAAATATTAGAAGAGATATATATAAACAAAAAAGGTCTTCCATTACTTTAGCTTATTTGCAAAATGAAGTGCCGTAAGGGAAAAGGAAAAACGTGAACGCAGTAAAATAAAATTTCATTTCTGAAAAATAATAAGGAAGACTAAAATAATTTTTAAGTACTCATGAAAGTTCATCAGATCAGAATCATTAAGCACAATGTAAATCACAGTAGCATTTCTCAATGTACTGCCATCTGCCACTGTCTTTCTTAACTATGTCTGTGGCTTGAGAAGACGTTCTTCGAACATAAATCTGCTTTTATTCTCTGCGGTTGTATGAAAAATGAGACTGATTTGTTTAAATCATAACATCAATTCTTTTCTTAACTTGGGATTATTTCTTCCTCTTCTGGAAACTCCTGATAACTACGTACACGAAATAAATGCTTTTTACCAGGAAATAGCATGGATAAAATTGAATGTATCAAATTTAAACACGAAATTTTTTAAAGGTATCGTTCTTTCAAATTGTTGGAAATTTTGAATTTTTGTTAGGTAATGGTAAAATAATCTGGCGTGCGCAAATAAGGTGAAAAGAACATTTGCTCCAAATTAAATATAATTCTGTAATAAGTTTTGAAGCCATGCTTTTATATAGGATATAAAAAAATATGATGAAACTTCTGATTGTATTTAAAGTTTGTACGGGTGTAAAATGTTACAGAAAGAGCAGATATTTACTTTTAAGAATAGGTGCTAAAAAGACAAGCCGAAAAATTTTGTTAAATGTTTTTCATTAAATTGTCTGAATTCGGTTCTTACCAGGAATTTACATGCATAAGATGGTGCGTTTCTTATATAGATATTGATTTAAAAGTCATCCTTTCTACTTTTTGCACTTTCTAAATCTTTGGCACATACACTACTTCGAATATAAGTTTTAAAACTTTCAGCTAACTGAATTAATTTTTCAGAATTAGTTACTGCAATAGATGATCTTAGATATAATATGACAATTTTTTAAACTATTTTATTTACAATTCTATGAATTCTTTCATTGAATTTATTGATTTAATTTGTATTTTTATAAGTTTTATTTTTAAACTTTATTATTAGCAATTCTGTGCAATCTTTTATTGGATTTATTGTTTAATTTCTTTTTTTATAAAGTTATTTGCAGAAGCTGAATGCAGAATTAAATAAAAAATCATTGTCATATATTTTTTCGCAACTTGTCTGCATATTTTTTTTAAATATAACTTTCCATTAGTGTTAGAAATTTTTAAGCTACAAAAACACGAAATTATTGGGAAAGTATTATATACCGATAAATATTTCTCGAATTTGTTATACATATTCCGAAACTTGTAAACCTAAGGTGACCAGATTTTTGAAATAGAAATTGAGAAAAAATGGCATGTTGTCCTCAATTTCAATGCAAAATGAAGACAATTTCGTTTCAAAATGAGGACATGATTGTGGACAACGCGTCTGACACATTATGACAAAGCCGAAGATTAGCAAAGAATATTATGAACTGTACCATAATTGCCCAGTTTCATAGGAAAACGTACCATGAATCTGAAGCATGATTTTCGTGTGAAATAAGTATAGAATAGAAATAAAATACTATCAAGTAGATCATTACTTCTGATAAATTGTAAATGCTATTCATATAGGCGGCCCATGCAAGCAAAGCTACATTTTGATTTTGTACTGAAAGTTCAATGTGATTTTCTACAAAAAAAAGTATCTGAAGCTAGAATATTATTATGCACTGAGCGAACAGAAATCATGGAATGCCTGTTATCTCTATGAAAAAGAATATTCCCAGTTGTAGAACTCTCAATGGAATCAAGGCCATCTTTACACCTCGGTGATATGTTCTTGGGGGAAGATATAAAGTAAAGTGAGATATGAGATGTAATAAGAAACGTGAGGTGTAAAAGGGCTTCGATGGGATTTACCAAATGCAACTAATGCTCTGTGATTTCTAACTTAATTTAAGGAAAAATTCGTCTGCTTCAGAAAATCTAGTTCCATACCATTATGAGTCCATTTTCTTAAACTTAAATTAGTAATTGATGCAAAATTTAGCTGCATTTGGTAGATTCAATTGAGTTCTACAACTTCTGTAGAACTCAATTGAATCTACCAATTAATCTGCACGTTTTTTTTATTTTAATTTTTTGGGGAAATTCCAAAAACTGAAGACAAAAAATAAGAAATTAAGAACATTTGAAGCCCTTAATCAGTTTTTACGGAACTGAGAATGAAACATCCAAATTGAGAACTGTCCCCAGGAAATGAGGACGTCTGGTCCCCTTATGTAAACCACATTTTTTTTTATTGGAGGTGTAACGACCACCGTGAGCAACGCAATGGGCTACAAGCAGTCGCCCGTCTCTAATTTAGGATCACTGGTTATGAGGAAAGTAGAGAGCCAGTGCCGTAAGACAAATAAACTACATTTTGCACTGAATGCGTCTTCCCAAATCTCATTTTGTATCCTGTATGACTGAAGCCACAGTATTAGGGCGAACTGAATTGATCTCATCCAAGCTTTTTTATTTTCCCCCAGCTCATATGATCTTTGACTGTCGGAGAATTTGTGTGAAAAATTTAATTTTCATAACCTCTTTTAGGAGCCTTCTTAATGCGTTTTTAGAATTAGTGCGGCACAGAATTGGTTTGTAGGCCAATCTATTTGATCGCCATTCTTATAAACAATTTTTAATTCCCGTATTCGATCTCCATTTTTTTATTTATTTTTGTAAAAGCAAAAAACAAACAAACAAACCGAAAAAACAAATCGACTCCTAGATTTCTGCAGAAATGAAAGCCTAGGCGAAACGTTTACTCATAGTGAGTCACCGCCTTGAAATATGTTTGTCTTCCAGTTCTGTTTGTGATAAAGTGGAAATCGTATGAAATAAAACAAAAACCATATTATAAACCTCTCTCTATCTTTATATAATCATAATCAATCATTATTAATCCACTGCTGGATGAAGGTTTCTCCAAGTTTTTTCGCAACGGTCTATCTTGCGCCAGAGTCTTCCACGTCACTCCCACATTCTTTCGAATTTCATGAACTCATCTCCCACGTGGTCTTCTTCTGAGTTTTTTCCTGTCCCTCGGAATCTAGTATAGAATTTCGCATGTCCATCGGTGGTCCGTTCCTCTGGCAACATGTCCAGCCCTTTGCCATTTCAGGGATTTTACTCTGATCATGATCAAGATCTCGTATATCATGATGTCTTTCCCTCTTGGTACTTTCTCTCTCTTTATATATATATATATATTTGGAAGAAACAGCATAATTTTCAAGATCAAATATGCCATTATGTCTTAACACAAAAGGAAAAGTTTTTGATCAATGCATTCTTCCAGTGCTTACGTATGGTACAGAGACGTGGACCTTAACTAAAAGAGACATACAAAGGCTGCAGACAACTCAAAGCAGCATGGAGAGATGCATGCTTGGTGTAACCAGGAGAGATAAGAAGAGTTGTGGAGTCATTTTTGAGGGGTTTGGCCATAACTCACCACGCTAGCCAAGCGGGTTAGTGAGTATGGGATAGCATTTCCTCTAAACCCGATGGTATAGTTATACCGCTATTGGCGGTCGTTAGAGCCCCTTTGGTGGGAACAGGATACACTACGAGAAGGCGGGGTTGACATTTGTCAAGGAGAGGCTGTGATGTTACGCATCACCTGACCTTATATATATATATATATCTTTAATGGGATGTAAGGTCAGGTGATGCGTAACATCACAGCCTCTCCTTGACAAATGTCAACCCCGCCTTCTCGTGGTGCATCCTGTTCCCACTAAAGGGGCTCTGACGACCGCCCATAGCGGTATAACTATACCATCGGGATCAGAGGAAATGCTATCCCACACTCACCAACCCGCTTGGCCAGCGTGGTGAGTTATGGCCAAACCCTCCAAAATGATTCCACAACTTAAATCTTGGCCCTCACTCTCCGGCAGCTGGAATGTACCTGGCCAAGGCAGCGGCCAGTGCGACATGAAGGCAGAGGGTGCTAAGAATCCCCGGAGGACCGGACTAGGCTGCCATCTGATGCTGACCTTGGCTACTTACAATGGACGCTTCCTATCTTCTGATTCAAGGCTTCTTGAATTGGAAGAGGAACTACAAAGGATCAAGTGGGACATCGTGGGGCTAAGTGAGGTAAGGAGAAAAGGAGAAGATCTCATCGAACTGAAAAGTGGACATCTCTTCTACTATCGTGGGACAGATACTGGCAGAACTAGTGGTGTTGGATTTATAATAAACAAGAAACTGAAGGATAAAGTTGTAGAAGTTGAAAGTTCCTCTGACAGAGCTGCACGACTTGTTATCCAACTCTCGAAAAGATACCAGGCTCAGATTATTCAAACTTATGCACCCACCACAAGTCATCCTGAAGAAGAAATTGAAGAATTTTATGAGGAAATTTGTCATCTAAATAATAAAG
Source organism: Macrothele yani (assembly GCA_039090855.1). Lineage (NCBI taxonomy): Eukaryota > Metazoa > Arthropoda > Arachnida > Araneae > Macrothelidae > Macrothele > Macrothele yani. The sequence continues at coordinate 3,551,544 of CM077024.1, forward strand.
GTAAGCAGCACTTGAAAATAATTATGGGAGATTTCAATGCAAAAATAGGGCAACGGCAACAGAATGAAACTTCGGTAGGTAAATTCGGTCATGGCAACAGAAACCAGCGTGGAAATACTCTCGTTGAGTTTGCAGAGGCAGAAGGGTTTTTCATCTTGAACTCCTTCTTCAAGAAAAAGCCACACAGGAAATGGACATGGAGACATCCAAATGGGACGACAAGTGAAATTGATTTTATTATGTGTAACAAAAAATTCGTCATAGAAGACTGCAGTGTGCTAAACAAGTTCAACACAGGTAGTGACCATAGATTGGTGAGATGTAAGATGCACCTCAACACTAAACTTGAACGTGGCAAGCTCATAGGACAAACAAAATCTATTGACATAACCAACCTTAAAAACACCATAATACCTTCAAGTTAGAACTGAAGAACAGGTTCTCTGCTTTAGAAGGCCTAACATCGGAAGAAGTGGACATCTCTGAAGTTAACAGAAAAGTAACCAAAGCTCTTATGGAAACAGCAACAAAATTAGCTGGGTCCAAGAACAAGTTGCATGTAAACAAATTATCAGGAAAAACGAAAATGTTGATGCAAAAAAGGAGAGAGATGAGGACAACTAAAGAAGATGTGACTTCCAAAGTGGAATATATAGAGCTATGCGAGACAGTAAGAAAAAGTATCACTGAAGACGTAAGGAAATTCAACTGTGAACTAGTGAGGAAAGCAATTGAAAACAACCAAAGCCTAAAGATAGCAAAGGGACATCTCAGTAAGGGAAGAAAACAGATTATGGCACTGAGAAAAGAAGATGGTTCTGTAACAAGAAATAGAGGCGAAATTTTGACAAGAGTGAAAGATTTCTACTCCAAATTATATGAAAGGGATGATATATGCACTCCAGACATCATGAAAGATACCAGTACCAGAGTTCCTCCAGTCCTTCCAGCAGAAGTTGCACATGCAATCAAGAACATGAAGCGAGGAAAAGCTCCAGGAGAAGATGGAATTACTGTAGACATCATACAAGAAGCAAGTGGAGAAATCGAAACAGTACTCGCCCAAATTTTCACTCGATGCCTTAATGAAGGAAAGATTCCTGAGGATTGAAACACCGCTACAATGATCCTGCTACATAAGAAAGGTGACATTGAGGATCTCGGAAACTACAGACCTATCAGCCTCCTATCAGTAGTTTATAAAATCTTCACTAAAGTTCTTTCACACCGCTTGAAGGTAACACTGGACATGGCTCAACCGAGAGAACAAGCTGGATTCAGGAGTGGCTACAGCACAATAGATCATATCCACGTGCTGAGAGAACTAATTGAAAGAGCGAGGGAATATGAACTTCCATTGTGCATGGCTTTTATCGATTATGAAAAAGCCTTTGATTCGGTGAAACCATCAGCAGTTACAATGGCTCTGAAAACCTGCGGTATTGAAGATGCATACATTAATATTATTAATAACATCTATGAAAATGCAAGTGCAAAGATTAGGCTGTTTGAAAATACAACACAAGTAAAAATTGGAAAGGGAGTGAGACAAGGTGACACCATATCTCCGAAGCTCTTTAATGCCACATTGGAGGGTGTTTTTCAGTCACTGAGCTGGGAAAACAAGGGGATAAAGATTAATGGAGATTATCTAACCCACCTTCGTTTTGCTGATGACGTAGTCATTTTTGCAACTACCCCATCAGAGCTGCAGAGTATGATCCAGGAACTTGCTGACAAGAGTAAAGAAGTAGGATTAAAAATGAACTTTCAGAAGACAAAAGTGATGTTCAATGCTTTTACAAGAAATGAAGATTTATCGATTGATGGAGAAAAGCTGGAGATAACAGACACGTACGTTTATCTTGGACAGCAGATATCAAGTGAGGGTCACATTGATGAAGAAATTAATCGGCGTACAAAACTTGCCTGGAGAGCTTTTGGAAGAAACAGCATAATTTTCAAGAGCAATATGCCATTATGTCTTAAAAGAAAAGTGTTTGATCAATGCATCCTTCCAGTGCTTACGTATGGTGCGGAGACGTGGACCTTAACTAAAAGAGACATACAAAGGCTGCAGACAACTCAAAGCAGCATGGAGAGGTGCATGCTTGGTGTAACCAGGAGAGATAAGAAGAGGAACTCGTGGATCCGAAAAATGACAAGAGTGGAAGACATCATGATCAGAGTTAAATCCCTGAAATGGCAATGGGCTGGACATACTGCCAGAAGGACAGATCATCGATGGACAGCTGAAATTTTAGATTGGATTCCAAGGGACAGGAAAAGACCCAGAAGAAGACCACATGGGAGATGGGTGGATGAAATTCGAAAGTATGCAGGGGTGACATGGAGGAGACTGGCACAAGACAGACCGTTGTGGAGGAAACTTGGGGAGACCTTCGTCCAGCAGTGGATTGATAATGGTTGACAATGATGATGATGATGATGATGATATCTTTAATGCCACATTGGAAAATGTCTTTCAATCACCGAACTGGGAAAACAAAGGGATAAAGATTAATGGAGATTATCTAACCCACCTTCGTTTTGCTGATGACGTAGTCATTTTTGCAACTACCCCATCAGAGCTGCAGAGTATGATCCAGGAACTTGCTGACAAGAGTAAACAAGTGGGATTAAAAATGAACTTTCAGAAGACAAAAGTGATGTTCAATGCTTTTACAAGAAATGAAGATTTATCGATTGATGTAGAAAAGCTGGAGATAACAGATGCATACGTTTATCTTGAACAGCAGACATCAAGTGAGGGTCACATTGATGAAGAAATTAATCGGCGTATAAAACTTGCCTGGAGAGCTTTTGGAAGAAGCAGCATAATTTTCAAGAGCAATATGCCATTATGTCTTAAAAGAAAAGTGTTTGATCAATGCATCATTCCAGTGCTTACGTATGGTGCAGAGACGTGGACCTTAACTAAAAGAGACATACAAAGACTGCAGGCAGCTCAGAGAAATATGGTGTAACCTGGAAAGATAAGAGGAACTTGTGGATAAGGAAAATTATAGGAGTTTACGACATCATGACCAGAGTGAAATCCCTGAAATGGCAATGGGCTGGACATACTGCCCGAAGGACAGACCATCAATGGACAGTCGAAATTTTAGATTGGATTCCAAGGGACAGGAAAAGACCCAGAAGGAGACCACATGGGAGATGTGTGGATGAAATTCGAAAGTATGCGAGAGTGACATGGGGGAGACTAGCACAAGACAGACCGTTGTGGAGGAAACTTGGGGAGACCTTCGTCCAGCAGTGGATTGATAATGGCTGACAATTATGATGATGATGATGATGATGTTATATATAGGTTCTAGTCCATGGCACCTTTAGAACCGCCTCCCTCACCCTTAATCCGGCACCTGCTGCTTGTAGCGCATTGGGCTCTCAGTTTATTTTCCAATAAGTTCTTCCAGCCATTATGTTGTATTTGTGCTTTTTGATCTGATTCTCTGCTCTCGAATCTTTGGCGATATTTTCACATAGACTGTAAATACTCATGCCATCACATTGGCGTAGTAGCCTAAGCGCTGGCTTCCGACCATTCGTCCTAGATGTGTCCCGGTTTGAATCCGGTGAGGGAGGTATGGATTTCGTATTTGATTTACGGTGCTGGTTCTCCCTCTTCCCTGGAACCAGTGGTTCTAAATTAGGGATGGGCGACTGCTTATCGCGCACTGAGTTGCTCACGATGGTCGTGAAACCTCCAGCAACAAAAGTAATTAAATAAATGCTTAGAGGGGGTTGTGAGAACAGTTAAAAAATTCCTTGCCTTGTTCAATTTAACCTATTTCAAGGTGAAAATAATCAATTACGTGGCGAAAATAAATTCATCGCTCTTTCCACGTTATAGAACGCATAGCAACCGAAAAATTGTTATTCGGCAGCCGTCGGAGAATCGAATACAGAATCTCTCGATATCTAGCCGAGCGCGTTAGCCTTATATAACAGCGGCCAACAATTTACGGTGCTATGTGTGTTTTTCTTTTTCAGTCAGCATCTGACATCAAAAATCCGTAAAATGGGCTCAGCTACTGAGACGTCTCCATGTGGTGGGCATTATAACGGCACTGCCTGTATATAATTATAGCAATAATTCAAAAGGCGAGATCGAAGGTGAAAATCATCAAATACGTGGCGTCAGTTGAGTAAATAAATCCATCGCTCTTTCCACGTTAAGCAATGCAGAGCAACCGAAAAATTGATATTCGGCCCCCGTCGGGGAACCGAATCCCGAATATCTCGATATTTAGCCCATAAAGTAAGCCTTACACCACAGCGGCCAACAATTCAGGGTGCTATGTGTGTTTTTCTTTTTCAGTCAGCATCTGATATCATAAATTCGTAAGATGGGCTCAGCTACTGAGTCGTCTCCTTCTGGTGGGCATTATAACGTCACTAGCTATATATAAATAATTAACTGAGCCCATCGTACGGATTTATGATGTCAGATGCTGACTGAAAAAGAAAAACACACATTGCACTGTGAATTGTTGGCCGCTGTGGTGTAAGGTTAACGCGCTCAGCTAGATGTCAAGAGATTCGATTTTCGATACCCCGACGGTGGCCGAATAACAATTTTTCGGTTGCTGTTCGTTGCTTAACGTGGAAAGAGCGATGGATTTATTTACTTAACCTATTTCTTCGTTTCATTTAAATGCCGAATAATTACCATAAACCAAGTAAATGACTTTTTAATGATCCATTGCAAATATAAATTTATAATTTATATCCAGCAAAGATTTTTAAGTATCTAAAGGTCTTTGATATTTAGACAAATATACCTCAAGTCTGTCACTACGAAGACTGGTATCTTGCTGCCGTCGTTGCCCTTTGTCTCTTCAAAGTTAATCGGCGTATGATGTCGACCGATCGTTGTCGCTGCAAGGCATGGAATCCAAAGACACGTTATTTGTCGTCTGTTCGTGTGAAGTCACCTTGACAATTCGGAAGATACTAGCGACATGTTCAAGTCAAACTGAATAGTGTGATCGCTGCATGATCTTAATGACTGGATGCTGCTGGTTACTGAATGAGCGATAGCGTAGCGGTCGGAATGACTATACCCGTACGCAAACGCTGTCCAAGTCGTTTGCTTTGGAAGTTGCAATGGAAGACCTAACCGCTGTTGCAGACATGAATATGAGGGCATGGTTCTGTGTGTTCATCTGGAAAGTGAAACTTTCTAAATATATTGAGTTCTTCGTGAGAATAAGAGTTTCAAATTGAAGGAGACCATCTAAATGCGAGGAAATCAATTTCCTTGTGTTTTTACAATTAGAAACTGAGATTCTATATTTTGTCCAATGAAATTTGTGTGTTTCTTGGTATGATAGTCGGGGAACAAAGATGGCAGACCACAGTAAAGATGATCTTGATGGACGGGGTAGGAGACATTCTCAAAGTACTCCTGGTAGTCAGGAAGATGTACGGGAAGGAAGTATTCATGAAGAATTCGATCCATTTTCTGGCGAAGGTGATTTCTTTGAGGAGAACGTGAATATATCGCTTACCGCCCCGCCACAAACACAGTAAGTTTCTATCAACATTGTGTAAACTAGGTTGCATACTCTGAGCGTTGTCGGCTGGGCATTTAATTTTTTTTAACGTATTCTAACCCCTTCTGACACCAGAGGGGCTGTAATGGAAAAAAAAATGAGTGTTTAAAGGGAGCCAATGTAGAGCAGTTTCAGACACTATGACAATAACTTAACCAGTCGGGAAATGCATCGAGAAAGATACTGATAGAAGTGTGTGATTGAAATAGTTTTTGTCTCAGCGCTTTCAATTTTTAATGTATTTTTTAGCGTTAAAAGTAACATCTTTCATAAAACGAATTTTCGTTTTCTACCGTAAAAGATGTATTCTGTTTCAAAACTTGGAAATTAAGCACCATAAGCAAACCGTAAATAAACGAATGTGAAATCTACTAAGGCACACCGAGAGTATTTAAGGATCGTACAAAAACAAATAGCTTAGTTTGTAATGTTTCCTTGAGCGTTCTAAACTGGTGATGAACTGATCATGCAATCTGTTAAAAAGATGCAGGGTGGTGATGTCCCCCTTTTAGATTAAGATAGAGGGGAGAAGGATAATTAGTGGACCTTAAATGAGTTAAAATATACAGGGAGGGGAAAAAGCATTTCTCAATGTTTTAGTCTCGGTGGTACTAATTCATTTTATTTGCATGAATCTTGCTGAGTTATAGCTCTGTTACCCAAAACACTTTCTAGACTTGAAGGAACTGGCTTTACACACACAATTGTTAAAGGGTCTTGGTACCATATTTGACATTAAAGAGTTCTTGAAGAAAGGGCAGTCTTTATACTTTGTTTTTAACTCAGTTGATCTAAGTATTGAATCACAGTAATCTATCCTAGCGATTTTATGCAGTGAGATTTCAAAATCAAGGCTTTATCAGCATCTATCTTCGTACATTTTTGGTTGTTCCAGAAGCTTCTCCAAACTGTTCATGGTCTCCCAGAGCAAATATTTCATTTAGTTCTGCATTTCTTAAAAATCATGAATAAGTGTTAAATGTGAAAACTTTTTTTTTTTTTTAAGTTTTGTCTTTCTAAATTCCTGTTTAGATGTTCTAAGTAACCAATTGGTGTGTCGACTGTAATGTCTGCATTTCGTGAAAGTAATGTACGTTAGATAACACAGGTCAGTTGAAAGCTCAAAGATTTCAGTGAAAATTCCAAAGTATATTGAGTTTGGATTCTACTATCAGTTCAAAGTTGAACTTTGAATAATTAGTATTGCTGGATGGGGTATAATCCCTAAATGCAGCTCAAGGTATGGTAAAACTGTCTTTGATTCTGTAAGGATGCAAAATGAGTAACAGCCTTCGATTCTGCTTTAAGGAAAACAAGATGTACATAAATTTGTTTACTCAAAGATATGTGATGCTGTTGATAAATCTCTGGTAATAAATATAAATCTCTGTTGGTAATAAATCTCTGTTGATAAATCTTTGTTAGGATTGAAAAATTAAATCTTTTTCCACTTTAAGATGACAATTTTGTAAGTGCTCTCCAAGTATAGGGAAATTTGCATGGAACTTCATTACAAACTGATGCAAGTTCACTTTTGGAAATGTAGGCTATAAAGCCCTGTTTTAATAATTTGATTTGTTTTCAGAATCTGAATATGAATGATCTGGGTATTGAATTATAAAACTCAAGTGTACCCAATTATATATCAGTTTGGGAACTTAAAATGCACACATGCTTAAAAAAAACAACAAAAAAAACCATCATACGAGAGAGTTTTATATTATAAAAAAACCGTGTGTCAAACTTTCGTGAAATGTTTACAGCCACATAAATTCAGTGTTAAGACTTGAAAAGTTCAGAATAGTGTTTAAGGTGGACTGAATGACATATTACTCCTGTCATGAAGAGCAGAAATATGGAATGCAGCCTGATTCTGGAATATAGAGGGAAAATGTGAGAATGTATGTGCAGTTGTAGGCATAGATGGGGTAGCATGAAAAGATTAATGAAAATGAATGCGTACTAGTGTTTATCCTTTTTCAGGAACAAACGTTGGTTTGGTGTTGAGGTGTCTTAGGGTGAATCCTACTGCGAGACGTATAATGGGTCTCGTAGTGTTCTCAGTGCAGAATTTCTAAAGGTACTACAACTGCTTATATATACTGGAGTAAATGAAATTGCAAAATTTTTAAGTGCCAGCTCCTTTTTTCTCAGGATAAAGCATGTTTTTTAAAGAGATGCAAGGAGAAAACCATAATCTAAACAAACCCCCAAAAAACATGAATTGTGACCAACAATCAAAATTAACGAATTATTTTAAATATATATATACACTGATGAGCCATTCCATTATGACCACTCACAGCCCAGGGAAATGAGCGTGCCTGAAGACCCAACAGTGGCACAGGAGAAGTTCACAGAGCAGTATATATTCAACCCGAGGACCGGTTTTCGGTTAGCTGAGTGTTCGGAGTTCGATAAAGGAGAAGTTGTGATGGCACCATGCCTCAGAACTACGATCTTGGAAACGTGACGGCTTGTGGGTTGTTCACGTGCTGTTATAATGAGTACGTATCAAAAGTGGTGCACATATAGTGAAACGATGAACCATCGTTCAGCCGTGTGCCTTCCGCAGCTCGTTGAAGACAGAGGAGAGTGGAGACTCGCACATTGTTCACAGCTACCGCAGGGTCACGGTGCAACAAATCGTCCGCAGCTACAGCAGTGGTGATCAGGGCAATGTGTCACATCACACAGTTCATCACAGCCTTCTGGGCATGGACCTGCGTAGCCAAAGACCCAACCGGGTCCTCGTGTTCACTGCACGTCATCGCCAACAACGCACGAGACAGGCCCAAGATCGAGATTTTTTAAATTTTTATATTTTTATATGAGGTTTAAATGACCACAGTGAGCAACTCGACAGGCTATAAGTAGTTGCCCGTCCCTAATTTAGGGCCACTGGTTACAGGGAAGGAAGAGAGCCAGTGCCTAAGACAAACGCAACATCCATGCCTCACCGGGATTCGAACCCAGACCCCTTTCAGACGAATGATCAGAGGCCATCGCTTAGACCAGTGCGCCACCGGGACGGCTCGTCAAGATTGGACCGTGGATGATTGGAACATTATGGCCTGGTTTGACAAATCGAGATTTCTGGTGCATCACTGGCCATTACCAACTGGATGATGTGCCATGCCACATTGTCGGAATCGTCAAGGAGTAGCTCAAGGAACATGCTTTTGATTTTGTGTTAATGCCCTGGCCACCAAAGTCACGTGACATGAACCCAATCGAACATTTGTGGTTTGACTTTGGAAAGCCTGTTCGCCAAGGCGCGATTTCCCCAATTAGCAACTAGCAAATAGCTAGTGAAAAATCAAATTTGCTAGTGAAAAAAAATCGCAGTAGCAAATATTGCTAGTAAGGTAATTTCTTTATTTAAAGTAACCAAAAATCATTATTAATCCACAAAGTTTACATAACAGTTTCTATTATCACTTGTTAAAACAGCGACGATCAGCGATTCTCTTTCGCCAATTTCCTTTCGACACTTAATCACCCATCCTTCCCATATCTTTCATCCCTTCCAGTGGAAACTGTCGTAGAACGGCCCTGCGTAGAAGCGCATTGAAACTCCTCTCCATTGTGCCCTCATTGGTCTATTACAGAAACTGAACGTGACGTCGGCAATGGCTGCTGTGGCAACCCAGAGCTCTGGGATGGATCGGTTGTTTGACCACCTGCTCTGCCACCCTCCCTTCTTTTGCCCCACGAACTTTGTCCTCAACTCCTGTCGTGTCCTAAGCCAAGCGATCGCCTACTTCCACAAGTCTTGATAGTCATGCATACATCCACAAGTCTTGATAGTCATGCATACATCAAATACTGCGCTCTAATGATCAGTGATGAATAAGCAAGAATAATTCCACTTATTCAGATGGTAGACAAAACCGAAAGAAGCAAACCAAAATGTTACTGGAAAATAGCCTGCCAACATTGGCAAAAGTCTTATCCATAGTAACAAGCCTTATTGCGTGGCATAGATAGACGCTTTTTTTCCAAAGGTGTTCGTGAAGGGGTAAACGATTACGGAAGAAACTTTTGCTTCGTCTGACTTCTGGTTTTGGAAATTTTCCTTGTATTTTCAAGCTGAAATACAAATATTTATCCAGTAAAATGTTAATGAGCAATAATACTTGACAGAGGCAACATCGTGAGAGAAAAAAAAAATTATGATTACGGAAAAAATCCGAATTCCGTCGACCTATCGTTTTCTAGTTTCGTAAAGACGGAATTCCAATAATAACGAAAAAAGCCGGAATGCCTGAAGATTACAGAAAAATTTTGCAGCAGCCAACTTCCGTTTTTGCAAATTGTTCTCCACAGTTTCAAGCTAAAATGCAAATATTTATGCAATAAAATGATATTTAACAAGAAAAGCGGACACAAAAGACAACATTGGGGGAAAAATTTGCGATTACGGCAAAATTTTCTTACTCCGTTTCACTACTGTGTTCGAAAGTTTTGAAGCACGAAATTTCGTCTCCAGATGGAAAACGACCCCCCTCCCAAAAATATCGATCTTCAGAATGATCTAACTGATGACAAAAAAACAACAAAAAACGGGATTCCGCGAATCCATGTAAGAATCGCATGTATATCATAAAAATAATAGCAAAATGAAAATTTGTAGAATCCGTAGTTTTGATAGTGTGTTCCGTAGTCAGACGTCTAATTCCGTAGAAACTACGGTATTGTGTGGTAGTTGGCAGATATGAAGTATGTATAAGTTTAGCAGAAATTTGTGCGATACTTCCACTTAGTACTGCATGTTGTGAGGTGACATTCAGTTTTTTAGAAAGAATACAAGGGGATTGGAGGAACAATTTGTCTGTTGAAACTTTAAATGCTCTGATGACAATTGAAATACTATAGAAGGGCCACAAGAAGAGATTTTTAATCCACGGTCAGCAGTTATAAAGTGGTATGATGACAAAGTCAGACACCCTGAGCGTAAACCATATGGGAAGAAATCTGAATTAGAATGTCAGTGAAATATATTCATGTGGTATGAGAATTTGTTAGAAATTAATAATAAAGATAGTCACTAAACTTATCTAAGATTCTATTCATTATTCAAAAAGGTAAGTCAAAATATTTATACACATATTTAAATTTCTGTGTAACTTTATTAGAAAATAAGTTACAATGTGATTTAGTTTTACTTGCTAGTCATGCAAATGTTTTGCTAGCAAACTATTTGGTCACTAGCAAAATTTGCTAGTGAGCAAAAAAGATGAAATCTTGCCCTGCTGTTCGCGCTAAAACACCACCACCCCGAAATGTATGGGAACTGGAGGACCTGCTGTTGACATTATGGTAGCAGATATCCCAGGATACCTATCGCTACCTCATCAAATCAATGCCTCACTGAGTGGCCAACTGTTTTGCGGGCTAAAGGGGGTCGTAATGTAATGGCTCTTCCGTGTATGCACAGAGCTTGTGTGTGTGCAAAGTACCATGCCCAAGATGCCTGGGGCATGTAAATTATTAGGTAAAAAAACAATCCTGTTCCTGTTGCCAGGTCTGGGTAACTAAATTTGAAAATAAAGTTTGGAATAGAATTTCGTACTGCAAGAAAAAAAGACAGTCGTCGCATGTTATGTTTCATATCACTGCTAATCACCGGAAGTTGTATTATTGTTACTGAGTGCTGAGAGCAAAAGAATATCACTTCATTAATTATATTATGTTCTAGGTCCAGAAATTGGAACCATATGTAGTTTTGTTCTAAATGGTGTTTACAGTCAGCTATGGTATGCATGCCTCTGATGGAATTTGCCTCTAGTGTTTAGTGACAAAAGGCAAAAGCTTCAACAAAAGGAACATGGCAAAATCACTAAATTTCTCAAATACCAATTTCAGTATCATACTATTACATATCAATTCCAGCATCATCTTAAAATTTGACATACACACTTTCGTGCATGGAACATTTTGATTACAGACCCTTAAAATGGAAATGCAAAACAAACAAAAAAAAAGTTCATTGGTCATACTTTTTAACTTAAAAAAAAAAAAAAAAATAAGGGTCCTGAAATTAAAAAGATAAATTTTCCTGGGTATCCATCTTTTACTACCTGGGCATGTAACTTTTCAGATTTTTTTTCAAACCATGTACTTGTTTTTGCAGTTACAAAATCTTTCTTGCTGGGTAAACAGTGACTGTTATGACTACAAAAGAAATTAATTACATGGCCAGCCTGTGACTTTTCAAGAGTTCTCTCAGGCTTCGGCTCTTGTTTAATTAATACCTCTGCTTTCCACATCATATAATTTGAAGCATTAAAGATTTGTAATCGTAACTAAACACTTCACTTTGCAGAAGCACAGTCGATCTGTTTTTTTTTTTTTATGCTTAATTTTGTAGAGATTTCAAATTTTTCTTTTAACAGCTTTATAATATTGCCATTTTACTAATTTATGCTTTGTGCTTCACTGTAAGATTAGGGAAAATTTTCAGTGCTGTTTTAAATTTCCTTTGTTGTGCTTTTGTAAGTTTTTGTTCTAATTTTTTTATTGGTATTTTGTTTCACCAACAGCTTGTAATGTGACATTCAGAGAGCTGATAGCTATGTAATTTCATCAGTTTCATTTATTGGTGATTCACTTTCAGAAACAGAGTGAAACATTGATAGTGTCTTTCAATTCATAAAACATTTTCTTACGAAAAATGCAATTCACGAGGCAACCTGAAGGGGTTGTCTTATGTTATAAACGTGCCTTTGATTAAAATATACATAATATCTAAGGTATTTTACCTGATATTGTCAAAGTATTTCGCACGTTGTTGCTCTGTGAGGCACGTGCTCCCGGCCCGAGAGGTCCCTTATGTTACAGACCTTTGGTTAGTTATAAAAAAAAATTATACAGAAATAAAACAGTTAGGTTATATATTTTCAGTTCCACATTCATTCACTTGCACGATCAAACATTTAAAATTTACTATTAATTAAAAGATTTTAGTGAAAGTTCCACATTAATTCACTCTCACAATCAAACGTTTAAAATTTACTTTTAATTAATAGTAAATTTTAAACGTTTGATTGTGCGAGTGAATTAATGTGGAACTGAAAATATATAACCTAACTTTTATTTCTGTGTAAAAATTTTTTTATAACTAACCAAAGGTCCGTAACATAAGGGACCTCTCGAGCCGGGAGCACGTGCCTCACAGAACAACGTGCGAAATACTTTGACGATATCAGGTAAAATACCTTAGATGTTATGTATACTTTTTCTTACATTTGCAGGACTTGAAAAATATAAAAAATATTACATGCTGAGTTGGTCATGTTCAGAAAAAATTATCTGCCTACGTAGTTTGAAGAAAGTTGAGAAAAATGTGTTTTTTGATGCAGAACTTCGAAAGCTTCATTCTTTTATGTTAATAAATACAATAAACTTTTTTAGCAACTCTATATTTCTGTCGCCAAGTGTAAATATTATATTGCCCAGCGTTTGCACATAGATCACAAAACAGTGCAAGAGTGATACACTCCTGACTACAACAGTGATACAAATTCTTCTGTAGTGCAATAAAAAATGACAGGCAAAAACTGTCTTTTTTTTATTATGGTAGTAAATTCAGCATTCCAATTCCTTTTTCTGAATATAGTTGTCCTGCCAAGCAAGTTCCTTTTCTTTATCTTCCCTGGCCAATAACTTCCATATCCCAGGCATGCAGGACATGAAATTTTTTAAGCACTGATTTGTCACACAATTTATAGCTTGTGAACAACAGCTGTTTATTTTAATCATCCAATATAAATATATTACTGACCAGGTGAAAGCCCATCAATAATGAGAGGGAAAAATAAGATATATAGGGTAATTTTTTAATAACCAGGTATATTCTTTTTGTTTGTGATATCCAAATGTGAAAGTATGTCTCATGGGCATTACAACAGTAAAGTAAATAAAAAGTACCATAATTTTTGCCGTATTATCCACATCAGCGTATAATCTGGAGACCGTGAAATTCACACAAAAATTTTGTTTTCTTTCGTATAATCCTCACCAACGTATAATCCGTAGACTGTGACATTTAGAAAAATACAACGGATAATCCGCACATCATAGATGTTGAACCGGAAGTGGAATTTCTGACAGAAAGTTGATCACATAATCAGACCTGCCGGGTGTAGCCCGGAATTCTGGGTTTTTGTCACATTCCACACACATCACATATCACTAAGCTGTTCTCTGAGATTCAGAGGTTAGCTCCATAAAGAAATACAAACTACCAGATAGGTTTTACTTACTGTTGCCGTATCAGACTTCTCCATTTACAGCGACCTTGACATACAACTTGGGCTTCACTGACATCCATTACACGCCGTACACAAGATCTATACTTCATACTCATAATTTGTTTCTCATGCAGACACTCCTGAATCTGATCCTGCCATGGCTTTCTTGGTCTTCCTCTGCCTTTCCTTCCTGCCACTTGAGCTAAAGAGATTTTCTTAGTAAGCAACTCACCACTCATGCAGCATGGCCAAACCACCGAAGCATATTAGTCTCCACCTTGCTAACAACACTTTGCTTCACATCACACAACTGCAACACATCTTCATTCCTCACACAATCAGAAAGTGTCTTACCCCCCCGCCCCCTGCAATCCCGGTAAGTAACTAATTTCTCCAGCACACAAACAACTTCTATGTTTCTTCTGCAGTACATAGGTTTCACTGCCATACACCAGAGTAGGAACAATTACACTCTCATGCACAGCCATGTGGGACTCTCTTGAGAACCCATTATTCTTGTGAAAACCTCCCAGAGCAGCCATGACTTTCAATGAAGAATTCATTCTCCTACTAATTTCACCATCCAATTTGTTCTCTCTGTCAAACATGCTTTCTAAATGCACAAACTCACTCACCTGGTCAATCACTGTGCCATTTACACATACATTATATTCAGTGTCACCAGTTCCTCTCTCAAAAACTGTAACTTTGGTTTTTCCCTTATTTATACTCGGTTTGAATTTCATGCAAACTTCGTACATCTGGGACAACATACTCTGCAACTCACTTTTGCTCTCTGCCAACAGGTCAGTGTCATCAGCATACAGCAATCTGCACACACAGATATCACCAAGAAATAAACCAGTATTATCTAGTTTGGCATCATCCATGCACGCATCCATAAATGTATTAAACAGCCATGGTGACATTACATAACCTTGCCTGACTCTTGCACCAATAGAAAACCATTTTGATAAAACACCATTCACTCATACACAGGCTCTACTGCCAGCATACATGGCTTTTACACTATTAAGTAGATTCCCAGTAACACCATATTCATTCATTACCTTCCACAAAAGTGTCCTATTTATTTGGTCTTAAGCTTTCTCTAAATCTATGAAGGCAGCAAAAACTTTCTTACAAACAGCCAGATACTTTTAAATCATCATGTGTAATGCAAAACTTTGGTTAGTGCAACCTTTACCAAGCATGAAACCACTCTGAACATTCCACACTCTCTCTGATGTAAGACCCCGTATTTTTTTAATAACGACCTTACCAAACACTTTCCGTGGCACACTTAATAGGCTAATACCACGACAGTTCTTGCAGTCAGTCTGATCACTTTATTTTTCCTGAGACTCATGTACTTCCAGAAAGACTTCCTATCTTTCCAAAAAGCCAATTCATGCCTTTCCACCTTCTCCTTCCTATCTTTTGCCTTACTCTGGTGAACCAGCTTAGCGGCTTCACACTTCTTACAGTGATATTCATCCACAGAGACTCTACCTTGCAACATCCACAAATAGGCTTCCTTCTTTCTCTTTACTGCCTCTTCAATCTCACTATTCCACTAAGTGTCACCTCTATGGTTACCCATTATTGTGGTGCCACAGACCTCTTCAGCAGCAGTGACCACACAGTTCTTAAAACATTCCCACTTCTTTTCTACATCCCACTCACAAGACTTCAGTTCCTTCAGTCGTTCTCTGAGTACGTCAGAATAACGCTGGTGATTTTCAGGGAGCCTTTCAACCTTTATTCTTTCCATCCTGGGCCTCTTCCTATTCCTTTTCCTCCAACCAACATCCAGTTTCACTCGTGACACTACCAAGTAATGATCAGAGCCAACATCCGTACCTCTCATCACACGAGTGTCGACAACTAAGTGTTTTAGACGCTGATCATAGACAACAAAATCTATCACACTCTTTTGACCAAGAGTACGATTTTCCCAAGTATATGTGTGGATACACTTGTGGTTGAAAAATGTATTAGATACATACAAACTATTCTCAATGCAGAGTTGAATTAATCTTTCACCATTATCATTCACACAAGGATCATTAAACTTACCCTGAACATAGTCAGAAATCCCATTCTGCACACCTACTCTAGCATTGAAATCCCCTTCTATTATAACTTTTTCTTTAGCACCAAACTGGCTCAAAATAGCTTTTAGCTCATTCCAGAAATCTTCCTTCTTATCAGAAGGTTCCGAGTCACAAGGAGCATACACTACAACAACTACAATTCTCTGAAGTTTCACTTTCAAACAAATCCAGAGAATTCTCTCTTATGCAACTATAGTGAATCAAGTTGTTCTTCATCTTTTCACTTAAAATCACACCTACACAGCCTGTCCTCTCACATTATCCAATACTCCAGACCACACACTCACCATGTCATTCACTTTCTTCTATCCCAATTTCCTTCTTTTTAGTTTCACTTACACATAGCACATCCAATCTATACTTATTCATCTCTTCAATCACCTTATTCATCTTGCCATTTATACCTCTAGTATTCCACACACCAATCTTACATTCACTCAGCCGAGATCTCTTTCTCATATGCCGTTTAGAATGTCCAGGTTGATTCCGTGGTGGACCATCCTTCTCAAGTGTGGTAGGTCCACCATATCCCACACTTGAATCAGGGTATTGATTTCGTTTTGTCTTTTTGATCAAGTAAGTACATCAGTGTGAGGGATTAGCCCACAGCTGACAGTTCCAGTTGGTCTTTCAACCTAAGGATTCTGGAACAAAACCCAATGAGTTGGGGCCATTTCGCCAATGTCACACAGAACTAGCTGGCACCTCTCCAAGATTCACAGAGACTCTAGTTGCTGTTGTGTGTGCCATTGTTACCACGGAGCTCCCAGAGGAGGCAAACCCATTGTTCACTACGACTACCCGCTTTGTCACATTCCAAACCCGTAAATCCGGGTTTTTAAGTTTTAGAAGAATTTGAGATGCTTCGGATATTTAATTTATAAAAACGGCATGAAACGATAACTAAAAGTTCAAGTTTAATTTTCGTAGGGAATTACAGTGTTTGATTAAAAACACTGCATGTCCGTGTGGATGATGAATGTAGACGATTTTGACACCTTGAGTATTTCTTTTGTTATCAAACAAGCTCTCAAGATAACAGCCTGCTGAAAGGAAGGCTTTTTTTCATTATTTTGAAAGTTGCATCTTCATCAAATAGTTAGATTATGAGGAGGGTATTAGGAGAATTTAAATACCCTCCTAATAATCTAATACCCTCCTAATAAGTTAACTTTTTTATATTTTTAATTAGATTATATTAGATTTGGTTAGTCCAATGAGCTATTTTCAGAAATTGAATGGAATCTACTGTAGGCTTCAAGTGAAACTGATCCACATAGATTGCTCAATTAACATATAATATGAAGTGCAAAATTTGATTTCAAAAATGCAATGCCTGGAGGATGTTGCACTGTGAAAGAAAATTGGGTGCCAGAAAAGATGCAAAGTTTAACTGTTTGTTGTGTAGCTAGTTTATATGTGAGTCATATATATAAATATTTGTAATATGCATTATATATGTATTGGCACTTAACTGAGAGTTTCAGGGTTCCTTGTGTCACCTCACAATCACCCCTGCATAATGACCCAGGAACCCGAAGAAGTAAGAAAAAGCAACTTTATATTAAATAAAAAAATTCATTTTTAAAGGTTACTTTTTTATATTTTTATCTGCGGACAGATAAAGCTCAGCGTTGTGGCATCCATACATCATGCTGATGCAGATCCAGAGTATTGGATTAACGACGAAATACGTGACTTGTTCTGTATCAGTCAATGATGAAACGCTGATACGGAACAAGTCATAGAAATGTTGTATGTACTCACGTATAAGTCAAAAGTTTTTGGAAAAAATCCTGCTTTCAGAGTTGATGGCCGGCTTATATGTGGGTCGAAAAATAAAATAAAAGGGTCATTCCATGCCAAATCAACCCAAAAATTTCAATTTCAACCTGACCGCCTCGGATTTCAATGAAACCTTCAGGGATCATTCTCCCTAATGATATAAATGAGAATATATTTAAATTTTTTTTTAACTCATTGGGTTTTCATGTAATTAATTTTTAAAATTTTGAAAAATCATTGTTTTTTGGCTTGCATAAACATTTTCAGTCTTGAATTTCTCAAGTTCTATAAGGCCTAGAGAGTTGTTTGACCCCTCATTTTAAAGAGAATTTCATAAGTTTTAATTTGATATGCAACTTCACTATGCTTGGTAAAAAAAAAGTTTTTTTTAAACTTAAAAAAATTCTTTTTTAAAATTTTTGAAAAAAATATGTTTTTTGTAATATTATAAGCTTTAAATCCTGAAACTTTTAGAGTGGGATCTCAATAGGATTGGGAGCTATGGCAAAAAACTTAAAGTTACTGTACAAGTAATAATGGATTATAATTCTCGTTTTAGTGTGTTTACATGATAAGAGACACTGAGTTTTAAAATCTACATAATATATCATACTAATACATAGTCAAACATAAAGCAAGGGAAGGATGTCAAACATAAAACAAGGGAAGGATGTCAAACATAAAACAAGGGAAGGATGTCAAACATAAAACAAGGGAAGGATAGTCCCAACATTCTAAAAGTTTTACCTGGTAAAATTAATAAAATTTTTTTTTAGTTAGCTCTCAGAGTTGTAGTTACACTAAAATAGCAACCTCTTAGTTCTTTAATTTAACAAATAATTTCTTGTTTGCTTTTTTGGTTTCTGAGTCTGTAAAGTCGATGAACTCTTCCTGTAGCTGTTGTAGGATCAACTTTTGTTGAAACCTCACTTTTATGCACAACTAGTATGTCAGTAAATTGTGGGTATTTGAAAGATGGAGAAGGGCCATGTGGTTCCAAAAAACTTATTTTTACTTCATCTCCTTCTATTCCTAACACACAACCTTAACCACCACTTGTCTTGAGTATTGGCATGTGACAAAGCCAACAATGTCATTAATGTCCAGATCGTCACCAGTGTCATCAGCTAAAACTATTTCTACACTTGATTCCTCTGAAAATGAGTAGCTTTTCACTAAAACTCTAGTCTCATTTACCGGACTGTAACTGTGAAATTGTTGAGTACCCTTTATTGTGTATTTCGAACTGGTACTTTAGGAACATTCAAATGGTCTTGTGATTCTGAGCTGCCTGAATGCAAGCCTTCTTGCTCAGTTAAAATCTCTGGAAGCTTTAGTAAAGCTTTACGACACCCATCACATATCTTGTCACCTTCATGTAAATTGGCATTATGTCTCGAAATATTTTCATTTACAGATCTCAATTGTTTCTTATAAAAAATATGACAAAATTTCTTAAATGGGTTACAACAATATACCAAAAAATACTTAGATGTACTGGATTCACCCATATTGTCACAGAGTCCTAATAAAAGAGTAGAGTTAAAATTATAAATAATAGTACAAGTCAAATTGTCTGAAACAATAAAAAAAATATCTTATATAATAATAGGCCTTTAAGACGAAATAGAAATGACTGTACTGTTGAACTGGAGAAAGGCCTAGTTGTTCCAAACAAAGATGTCAAAAATGGTTAAACTTATTTCCACTGAAAAAAAACTATTATAAGTTATAAAAATCATATTTTTATGTGAAACACTTTAAGTAACACTGCCAACAACTAACTGTTCACTCACTGAGATCTTAGAGGAAACTAAGCAAAAGTTGAGCTAGAGTGGGCATGAGTCACTCCTGCAAGAACATAAATCAGACAAGTTTGTACAGGCTTGTGCCAGAACACCTGTGATTAGCAGACTATTTACTCACATGCTATCCCGAATTTGTCTGTAGGTTTAGTAAATCATTATCTGTAATAGACCCTAATGTAAATTGGTTACCTTATAGCCAATCTATTTTATTTATTTTTCTTTTTACCTTACAGAAGTTAAAGGTAGCAATGTAGCCCTAACTGCTATTTAAAACAGTACCATTGGTACCATAACTCCTGATCCCATTGAGATCCCACTCTAAAAGTTTCAGGGTTTAAAGCCTATAATATCACAAAAAATATTTTTTTCAAAATTAAAAAAAAACTATCTTTAAAATTTTAGAACTTTTTTTAAATCAAATTTTTTTTTTCACCAAGCGTAGTCAAGTTGCATATCAAATTAAAACTTATGAAATTCTCTTTAGAATGAGGGGTCAAACAACTAACTGTCTAGGCCTTATAGAACTTGAGAAATTCAAGATTGAAAAAGTTCACGCAAGCCAAAAAATGACAATTTTTCAAAATTTTAAAAAATAACTACATGAAAACCCAATGAGATAAAAAAAAAATATATATATATATATATTCTCATTTATATCACTAGGGAGAATGATCCCTGAAGGTTTCATTGAAATCTGAAATGGTCAGGTTGAGTGACTGGTTGATTTGGCATGGAATCACTCAAAATAGGCTGGAGTTCCATGAATTCTGCGTAATTTACCGATGGATTCGTTTATGTTTTAGACCACAGCACAGTGGCTTCCTGCATGTCACTGCACAATTGTTTTCTGACCTTCCGAAAACTATTGTACAGTGACACAATCATACACTCAACTGTGCCCCCCCCCCCACTTTAAGTTAAAATTCGGCAATGTAACTGAAACGTTTCCTTTTCAAAGATATCATGAATAGAAATGAAGGAAATTATCAGCAACAAAGACGGTGAAAATTACAAAGGAAGAACTAAATAGAAATGAAGGAAATTATCAGCAACAAAGACAGTGAAAATGACAAAGGACCAACTAAACGTAAGGTACAGCGCACATGAGATCCAAAAGGAGGCACTCATTGGTTAATGCAGCAAGTGCTGTGCATATAATTTCATCGCCTGGATGGCATAACAGTCAAGAGTTGTCCTTCTCAACAATACAAAGGGACCCCTGCCATCCCCCCACAACTTCCCCAATCTTTCATTACGACCTCTCCGCTCCGCTCCGCTTTGTACAAACTCCTGAACTGAGAAAAAGTTTTCCGAAGGAGTTCCTTTTCCAATTATACCCACGCTCCTGCACAATTACCCTGCCAATTTTTTTGAAAATCAAAGGGCTGAATTTTTTTTTTCTCAGTTCAGGAGTTCGTACAAAGCGGAGTGGAGAGGAGTGAGGTTGTAATGAAAGATTTTTTTTAAATCGGCATATTATCCACATCAGTATATAATCCATGGAACCTATATTTTTAACTTTTTAAGCACATAATCCGCTGATTATAAGACAAAAATTACAGTATAATGCAAGGCTGAAGTGGATGAAAAACAGGCTGTAACATTAACCTTGGAGACAATAGACTTTTGGTGATTGGCCAGTGATGTGTGAAAGATGATTTTTGCCATTAGTCTGTGCTGCATCCCAAAGTATAAAGATTGCAGTTTCTGCGTTGCTTGCACGGTTGGATTCTGTTTGCTAAAAAAATTCCACTACAGTTTTGCAAACAATCCATTGTTTTTACAGCAAAATATAATCCATGTTCATTACGGTTTCTTGCTCTTTGTTGATGTGCACTAGAGCTGAGTTTGGGCTCAATTTTCGGAGCTCGAGCTCACCCAAGCCCAAATTTTATATTGCAAGATAGAGCCCGGGCCCGAGCGAGCCCGAAAACTGGCTAGCCTGCTCAATCATTAATAAAAAAATCTCCTTTTCCACACTTCCACTCTCTCCTCCTTCTGCAATTAGCCAATGTATTTCTCAAATGCAGAGTAGTTGGAAGGGACCTCTATCTATTTTTACAGTGTAACTGTGCAATTTTCTTTGACCGTTCATTTCCACCTGAAATGCTTCGGGTGGCCTGGTATCCAAAATGATTGGGAGGTTCTGCAATTGTATGTTGCTCAAATAATACTAATATTATTGCGCCATAATGTGCTGCAATAAATTATGTATGTTGCTAAATAGAATTAGTAGGAAGCTATTGCGTGAAGATAAGGGGCAAATTATCGTCGGCATGCTATCAACTACCGTGTTTCCCCGAAAATAAGACCGGGTCTTATATTAGTTTTTGCTCCAAAAGATGCATTAGGGCTTATTTTCAGAGGATGTCTTATTTTTTCATGTACTACCAACTTTTTTTCTTTTTCTTTTTCATCTACATTTATTCATGCACAAAAATCTACATTTATTTAAATGCAGTCATGTCATCTTCTGGAACATCGTCATAACTCTCCAAACCCCGAATTCCGGCCTGAATTTCTTGTGACTCCATTTCCTGTAGAACCATTGACCCCAATCTCTCATGTCTAGCAATAAAGCTCTCCTTAAATGAGCACTTTTTGTCCATGTAGCCTGCTCGTAGTTCATTAGCAACACAGCTGTCAGTGATTTTATTCCATGAATTCTTCACCCAAGTGACGACCTCTTGCAGGCTAGGCTTCACAAATTTCCACGCTGATTTCTCTCCATTCTATTTTCAATGTAGTCATTGATTTCCATGCACAAATGATCCTTGAATGGCTTGTTTATTGCACTAACAAGAGTCTGGAGTTAGGCAGTCATTCCTGCGGGAATCATTATTTGATCTATTCTTCTCTCTGCAAGGAAGTTTTTCATGTCTTTAGCGCGGTGAGTGCTGGCTGAATCCCAGACTAGCAGACCTCTTTGGCCACCTTGCAAAACAAATGGCAGCATTAAATCGACCCATTTCTTTATAACTGCTTGTGTGCACCAGGCTTTTTCGGTTTCAAGAACGTAAATGCCTGAAACACGTTCAACCTTGTCTTTCTTGCCCTTAGTGATGATTAGAGGTGGCGCTTTCTTTCCATCCAGACGAGTTGCCAAAACACAGGTAACATGCACTTTCGTAACCAGTGGAGGTAATGTAGATTGATGAGGCACCCCTCTGATCAATTGTCGTTTGAGATTCGTGGCCCATAAACACTGCAGTTTCATCCATAGCAATCATGTTGGAGAGTTGGTATTTAGAAAAGTCGATGCCATCAAAGGACTTGAATGCAAGTGCACGTTTAATAACTTCAGTATCTTCCAGCTTGAACGGTGTTGTCGATCTCCTTAGAGACAGTTCATGTCGCTGAAGGAAGTCATCCAGCCAGTGTTGTGATGTTTTGAATTCTTCTGGGGATATTTCTAACTGTGGTGCCATTGCAAGGGCAAATGCTTGAATATCAGCCCTGCACACAACAAAAGCCTTTGCTCTCCTGTCGGCAATCCATTCACAGATGATGTCTTCCAAGGAAATAATGGTTGCCGACCTGATCCACACTTGCGCTTCTTAGCATTTCCCTCGTTCACCTGTTGACTGAGGTTATCACACTCTGCTTGCCATTTTTGGACCATTCGGAGATCCAACTTCTTCTCTTTGCAGAAAGCCGTAAGATTCTTGCCCCGGGAGTCCTCCACGATTCTTTTCTTGTACTCGACGGAATAGCTCTTTCGTTTTGCACTCATCTTGTTTAAGGGTCAATATTATTCCCTTTAAATCTACCATTAAATCAAGTGCTAATTGAAGACTGTTAATTGTTAATTAACACAGGAGTGGCAACAAAAATGATGACAGTTAAGAATGTACGTTCGGCCCCAAAATATTAACTCTCTGAGTTTTAAAGAATTCTTTCAGTCATCGTTGCCAACACTATAACTTAGACAGGGACGAACCCCTTTCATAATCTATTGGAGGTGGTTAGAACACTTCTTACTTTTTCTTTGAGTTTGCATGTGTCCCCCACCCCCACCCCATTTCTAAAAACACATACCGCTTGTTGATGAATAACTTTTCTGCCAAAGATAGTGTTCACCGGTAAAGTTTCCCATGTCGGATTCCCTTTTCGGAACTGGATGTTGCAGCTGCCGAACAAAAGACGGCTTCTTTTCATCTCCCGCTAGCTCTCTGAACTGAACTGAATGCATGCGCCACAATTACAAAAACCATATCTCAGCTGTCTCAGCTCTGATGTGCACGACTGAAGGAGCTGGCGCAGTGGTCTAAGCGCTGGGATGGCCATTCGTCCGTGTTGGGTCTGGGTTCGAATCCTGGTGAGGCATGAATGTTGTGTTTGTCTTATGGTACTGGCTCTCTCCCTTCCCTGTAACCAGTGGCTTTAAATTAGGGATGGGCGACAGCTTATAGTCCATTGAGTTTCTCATGGTGGTTGTTAAACCCTTAATTGAAAAAAAAAGCAACTGAAGGAAGATGTACCATCTATATATTTCCTAGTTATAAACATTGTATAGAAAGTGTCTCTAGTATTTCAGTTTGTTTACAATATTAGCCTTGAAAAAGTTATCTGTTGATGAGCAAACGCTTGGCAAATCATAATTTTCATTTCTTACGCCGATAAAACAGATTATCACTTCAGTCATACATTTCGTGTACTAATCAGTTCAGCTATTTATGTTATACTAATTTTCCTTTCTACAAAAAATAGTTGAGGTGTTCTTAAGAGAAGAAATGATGATGCAGACTAGCTGTACTAATATAAAAAAGGAAAATTAGTATAACATAAATAGCTGAACTGATTAGTACACGAAATGTATGACTGAAGTGATAATCTGTTTTATCGGCGTAAGAAATGAAAATTATGATTTGCCAAGCGTTTGCTCATACAAGGTCCAGAATGATTACAAACATTTTGTGTGTTTATTGTAAAAAGTAATCCAATGGTTAAAAATATTTCGTCACAGTTGTTTTCCACATTTATTTATACAAAGTAATGTATGTGCGCAAATACTTTTTTTGCCCACTGTACTTGGATAATACATGATTGCTAGTTTTTTTTTTTTTGTAAACATTGTTAGGAATGACTTCAATGACAGATTTTATCACACATCATTTCATCAGTAGCCATGTTAGGTTTAGCTAATCATGATAATGCGTTTTATAGAAAAACTAGGTGAAAGCCCGTCAATAATGACGGGGGGGGATAAAATTTATGATACAGAAATTATTGACATTTATTTATTGTGTTTTTGAGTTCCACGTCAATAGATGGCAACATTGGCTCATAGCTTTCTGAAAATTCCTTGAACAGTCAATTATGGAATTTGACACGACGGGCTGTTTGTTTGTTATGTGTTTTGTATAAAACCTTTAGTCCCTATTTCGTCAACACTTCCTGGTACACAACATTTTTCGTATACACTGACTGTGAACCCTGTATCAATTTCCTCTGTTCATTTCCGTGAACTATTTTTCTCTTGATGTCGTCAGATCGTCGTACTCTTAACGTTGCCACATACAGATGGCTAAACACCGGTTCAGGTGGTGAACCAAAATTTCTGATGTAAAGTTTTCGTATCTCTAAAGAGCAAGGAGTTTAGAATAAGATATCTGGAGATGCTCTTGTTAACGGAGCAGTATTACTTTGCGTGAAGCCTATAACCGCGAGAGACGGTCGTCAAAGTGTGGGAAAGCTGATGGTTTTCAAGGCTATTGCAATGCATTTTGTGTTGGCCAAATCGCCTTCTTTCGTTGCAAATGTTTCCAATTTCGCATCGTAACTTGCTGCCAAGGCGTGAGAAAATGTTGAAATTTATAAAATCCTTAATTATTTTGAGGCTTCTTCCCATTTTTATTTTCTGAAATACACTAACGTTAGTGTGAATTCTAAACAAAACGTTAAAATTGAAAACTTCACTCGTATAAGAAGTATAATTAATTCCTTCCGGTTTTATATTAACACGGTTTCTGCAACCCCAAACCACACTATTTCAAAATAGACACAATTGAATTTACATAGGTATAATGCAAACAACGTCAAATTCCCACAGTTTGCGTCTTCACGGTTAAAAGATTTAGGCCATCTCCAGAAGTGTTATTATAACCTCCTTGCTAAAGAGTTGACCGTGTGACGTAACGCATCTCTGACGTCATGTGAGAATGATTTGGATTAGATGATGTCACACCAGCAGCTGTGTTTTTTGTTGCTATGACAACAAAACAGTGGTTTTCCCCTTAACCTGTGTGTGTAGGTGATGACGTCACCTACACAAAAAGCTAAGCGTGACGTCACAAACGTTTGTTTCTCGGTTGTTGCTATGACGACTTAAAAAGTGGCATGGAAGAGGAGGACTCTAGCAAATTCTATATTAGGATTAGCCAGTTTGCGTGTTTCATTCTGCAAATTATATGATAATTTTACAACCTATTAAACAAGGGCAGATTTTTCCCATGCCCAAATGATATAAGTTCAGAATGTAAGTAAAATCCACCTGTTTGAATGATGTGAATAATGATACATGAACAGTGTGCATGTTTCTGAGTTATACATCAATAGATAGTGCTGCGTCCCAACTCGTAACTTTTGTTCTTGCTGTTTCATCTAATGAATGTTACATACTGGTATATGATCTAGTTGAGCTTTTATTAAGGCAGGAATTTGACAATTAAAACAGGCAAGTGCTCTTTCCACTGTGCCACCAAAGTGGGACAAATGTTCAGACAAAGGAAATTATATTGTGTTTGATTGTAAAAATTAAAAACAAAAGAAACACATATAGCTACATAGCTATATGTGTTTCTTTTGTTTTTAATTTTTTGTAATCATCCACAGTTGGCTACATATTTAACATATATGAGATTCTTCTGCAGATTCGTGGAACACCGTTTTTTTTTTGTCGTTCTTTGGGTCATGCTTGAGATCAACGCAGAACTGAGGAGGAATGGGGGGGGTTCCCATCTGCAAATGGTACAACTGAGGAGGAATGGGGGGGGTTCCCATCTGCAAATGGTATTTCACCTTTCAGAACTTTTTAAAACTGAAGTTAAACGGAGCAAAGATTTTTTCCGTGATCTTAATTTCTTTGTCTCGTGATATTCGTTCTACCCAGTATTGTTAATTTAAATATAATTTCATTCCATAAATATTTGCATTTTACCTTGAAAATGGAGGAAAATGTTTGAAGACAGGAGTTAGATGGCATGAAAATTTCCTGACAATCGTCAGGCATTTTATACTTGAGATCGATGCATAACTGAACAGGTTTTTTCTTTTTTATTATTTCGTATGGGGGTGTGGGAAGGGATCAATTTCTGTCTAAGGACATAATTCTAACTTTCGAGAATGGAAGTGGGATGGAGTCACGATTTCTACTGTTATCATAATTTTTTTTTCTTGCGATGTTTCTTCTGCCCAGCATTGTTGTTAAGTATCATTTTACGTACATACATATCACTAAGCTCTTCTCTGATATTCAGAGGTTAGCTCCACAAAGAAATACAAACTACCAGATAATTTTTACTTACTGTTGCCGTATCAGACTTCTCCATTTACAGCGACCTTGACATACAACTCGGGCTTCACTGACATCCATCACACGCCGTACACAAGATCTTCTATACTTCATACTCATAATTTGTTTCTCATGCAGACACTCCTGAATCTGATCCTCCCATGACTTCCTTGGCCTTCCTCTACCTTTCCTTCCTGCCACTTGGGCTGAAAAATTTTTCTTAGTAAGCATCTCATCACTCATTCTTTCAACATGGCCAAACCACCGAAGCATATTAGTCTCCACCTTACTAACAAAATTTTGCTTCACATCACACAACTGCAACACATCTTCATTCCTCACACAATCAGACCATGTCTTGCCACAAACGGCCCGTAAGTAACACATTTCTCCAGCACACAAACAACTTCTATGTTTCTTTTGTAGTATTCAGGTTTCACTGCCATATATCAGAGTAGGAACAATTACACTTTGACATATAGCCATGCGGGACTCGCATGGCTATATGTCAATGTGTAATTTTTTTTTAAGCATTTTAGCTTAAAAATAGAGGAAAATTTTTTGAAAACCGGAAGTCGGATGGAGTGAAGATTTCACCCGTAATTGAATCTCCCCCCTGCTCCTCAATGTTTTCTCTATCTTGTGTTGTTATCGAATGTCAGTAATTTTATATTTTGAATGAACAGTAATGTGCTCCAGATTAATATTTGCATAAATAAATTACAGTGATCAATTCTGTCTTGCTGATGCTGCATTTTATGTATATTGACATTGTTTTGCCGCATGTTCTGATTTTTAACCCTGTTAAAAGTTCAGCCTTTTCTCTTCATCAGTTTCATGTATGATTTAAACACTTCTGAAGTAAAAATTGTATCATTTTACTAATTTCCATTTCATTTTATTTTTGATATTTTTTTTGCTCCTGCTTGACAAGATACATTGCTTTTTTCAAACTTTCAAGCCAAGAAGCTTTATTTTTGCACACTTTTAATGGCGGCTCCATTTCTGTCCTCACTGCCGTATATTACACTGCATTCTGGAATTTCATAGTTGCAGTTACTGCACTTTTGGCTTCCAGATAGCTCTGTTTCTGTTAGATTAATGCAGGGCTGGAAAAATAAGCTCCAGATCTAGGAGCCAGCTCCAAAATTTAGGTACCAGGTGAAACAAAACCAAATTTCGAAGTATGCACAAACATAATGCATGGTGATGATGTCAGAACAAAGAGTAATAATATAAGTGTATTAAGCAATGCCTATTCGCCAAACTACTTATTGCTAAATGAAATTCAAATTCGGTGTATAAATCTCGGGGCTCTATAGCTTTGATTAAAATCTAAACATAAAAAAAGAATGTGAAAAAACAAACAAAAAAACTTTGAACCTCATCAATCTGAGATGAAACTATTTGGAAGAAAATAATAGCTAAAAGAAATTGCGACCATCAGCTTCTGGAGTACCGCGTAATGCGGCTTTGGAAACGAAGCAGGAGGCGTTAAAAAATATGTGAAGATGTGGTTTTAGAAAAAAAAAAAATGGAGATAAAGCCATTTGGAAGTAAAAAAGATAAATAAAATAAAATAAAATGTGACCGTCAACCTCCGAAATGCCGCATGGTCGCAGAAACGGAAGGGAATGTTGCAAACGCATAACAAATATGGATTTTGCAAAAAAACTAAAAAAAACCCCAGCATCAATCTAACTGAAATGAGCTATCTGAAGTCAAGAAATGCAAAAACTGCTATCAACTTCCGGAATGCGTCGTAATGCGACCATGAAAAATGGATGACGGACGATAAAAATGTGTAAAAATATGGTTTAAAAAATAAAAGATAAAGAGGAAGAACAAAAAGAAAAAGACACCTTATCAGTGTAACTGAATACTAAAGTGAAGCTGTCTGAAAGCAAAAGGGGAAAAAAAGTTACGACATCAACTTACGAAAAGCCTACGGCTTAATTTAATTTTCAGTTAGATTAAAATTTAGGCCTCCATGCAAAAAAAAAAAAAAAAGAAAAAAGGAGGAATTGTGACCATTAGCTTCCAAAATGTTTTTATG
Organism: Macrothele yani; assembly: GCA_039090855.1. NCBI lineage: Eukaryota > Metazoa > Arthropoda > Arachnida > Araneae > Macrothelidae > Macrothele > Macrothele yani. Next base: position 3,580,657 of record CM077024.1, read on the forward strand.
CCCTTTTAACCACCACGCACAATCAAACGTGCATTGTGCGATAAAAGTGCATGAAAATATTGCTTCAGAGATTCAAACAGTGGCAGCTCGTGGTTTATTCAAATGGGGGTTCACAATACATAAATTGTAAAAATAAAATTTTCAGTTACGACATAACGTACAAGTAAAAATATATTTCTGTTTCTACAAGTAAAAAAAATAGCAATGTGACTAAAAGAAAAAAACAAGCACTCATATGTAGAAAAACTGTAACATTCAACTTTGTACAAAGGAAGATTCTATTATAACTATTACAATTGTGCTTACAATTTACTTCAAAGGTAAACATTCAAAGGGAATGTTAACTAAAAGAAAAAAACAAGCACTCATATGTAGAAAAACCGTAACATTCAACTTTGTACAAAGGAAGATTCTATTAGAACTATTACAATAGTGCTTACAATTTACTTCAAAGGTAAACATTCAAAGGGAATGTTGATTACTCAAGTGCAATTTTTGTAAATTAAGTCAATCCGCCTGTCTCTTTTTTTAGGCAAACAAATCAATGACATTTTCGTTGAATTTAGGTATGCCATTTATCATGTTTTTTTCAATTGAGAGCATGGCTAGAGCGCTCAGTCTGTCCTTATTATTGATGCTTCTTAAAAATGTCTTAACTCATTTTAAAGTTGAGAAGCATCTCTCGGCCTCAGCAGTTGTCATTGGAATAGTAGAAATAATTAGCAACAGTTCGTAGGTCTCCAAAAATGTAGTGTGCAAGTTATTTTCTGTAACGAACTGTAGAAGACTAATGGCACCATCCATATTTCTGAAATCTGGTGTTCTGTAAATTACTCCTAGTTCAGTTTTCAGTCGATCCATCTGTAACATGGGATAAACATCTCTTGTTTGCTCAACAAGCTGATTTAAAAACATTTTCTCGTACTCCTGAAATTTTTCAGCTTGGAGGAGAGAAACAGTAGAGTAGTGTGTTATAAAAGAAAATCTATCTTTTACTTGATTCGTGATAACATCACATATCTCTTTAGCTGCCACAGTTTTATTTATGTGAATATTTTCTCTCTTCCTTTTCTTTGATGTTTCCTCTGTTTCTGACATCTTCATGGTCACTGTGTCCATTCTTTTCCTTTCTTTTTCCATTGGCTGCTGGAAAGTGCTTACATGCTTTCGAATGAGTGCTGCATCAATTTGTGTTTTCTGAAGCTGGTTATATAACACATCCACATGTGGCATAATATTGTGAAAAACTATAAGCCAAAACACAAATACCAAGTCTTCCATAAGCCGAATAGCCCCTGCTTGATTTGTTGCTACAGCTTGTTTCAATGATGACTCTATTTTTTCCATGCATTCAGTTAACTGTTCCCAGCATTCATACACTGTATTGATGGTTCGACTCTTGAAATTCCACCTGGTGGCTGAACCATGAGGTATCCTGTTTCTAACAGTTTCATCTAGATTAACAATCCTCTGTCAGCACAGAGAACTTGTAGGCATCAAAAGTGTGCGAAGTGAAGGGTAGAAACAGTAAAATATTAGTAGAAACAGTAGGTTTATGAACAGTGGAACATTCAATCTGGCTACCAATTCTAGCAAGGCAAACATCTGGGAAGTTAATTATATTATATTGTTGGCCTCTTCATGGTCTAAATTTGATGGAAAGGAAAAGTTCAGTGACTCCTGAGTTAGGCTCAAGTCAGTCCTGGAAAGGATGAGGCCAGACTACAAAAATGTCTTCTATGCTTCAATGCTAGACAGTAGGTTGAAAATATGCTTAGCAATGATAAAATTTTCAGTATGTTGTAAGAGAGGTGACAGAGGAAATCCAATAGATTCCTTGTTGTTGGAGATAGAATTTGTTATTGCAGGTGAAGTGTCTATTATCTGTGCATAAAAAATAATTATAAAATCAAAAATATTTATCCCTTAAAGGGCTGCGCAATTTAAGGGATAATTGTCACTTTACTTACAATAACAAATTTGATCTCCAACAAGAAAGAGTTCATTTGGGATCTTCTCTATCTTATTTTTAGCAACTACATTGCGGGGGTGTCTTTTTATAAAAAGGTTTTTATATGTTTGTGTATATGATCTAACTCGTGTAACTCACCTTCGTTTTGCTGACGACATAGTCATTTTTGCAGCTACCCGATCAGAGCTGCAGAGTATGATCCAGGAACTTGCTGACAAGAGTAAAGAAGTGGGATTAAAAATGAAGTTTCAGAAGACAAAGGTGATGTTCAATGCTTTTACAAGAAATGAAGATTTATCGATTGATGGAGAAAAGCTGGAGATAACAGATGCATACGTTTATCTTGGACAGCAGACATCAAGTGAGGGTCGCATTCATGAAGAAATTAATCGGCGTATAAAACTTACCTGGAGAGCTTTTGGAAGAAACAGCATAATTTTCAAGAGCAATATGCCATTATGTCTTAAAAGAAAAGCGTTTGATCAATGCATCCTTCCAGTGCTTACGTTTGGTGCAGATACGTGGACCTTAACTAAAAGAGACATACAAAGGCTGCAGACAACTCAAAGCAGCATGGAGAGGTGCATGCTTGGTATAACCAGGAGAGATAAGAAGAGGAACTCATGGATCAGAAAAATGACAAGAGTGGAAGACATCATGATCAGAGTAAAATCCCTGAAATGGCAATGGGCTAGACATACTGCCAGAAGGACAGACCTTCGATGGACAGTCGAAATTTTAGATTGGATTCCAAGGGACAGGAAAAGGCCCAGAAGACGACCACATGGAAGATGGGTGGATGAAATTCGAAAGTATGCGGGAGTAACATGGAGGAGACTGGCACAAGACAGACCGTTGTGAAAGAGGCTTGGAGAGACCTTTGTCCAGCAGTGGATTGATAATGGTTGACAATGATGATGATGATATGCATCATTAGCTCTGAATTCATTTATATATTTAACAAATGGCTACAGAACAAAAATGGCTTAAAAGTGGCTAAAGGGGGGGAAAAAAAGCCCAGTATGAGGCCTGAATAGGTGGTATCTGTAGCGATATTACAACTAAGTGAAACTTAAAACTTTAATTTGTTAAGTATTATAAATCTGGTGCTAAGCTTATAAGTTCTGATACAGGAAAGCTTTTTATAAGCTGATATAATAAAAGAGGAATCATTTTGTAAGTTGACAAGGAATAATTTTTTTGAATTATGGGAAAGGCTGCTTTGTGATGCATACAGATATTTTCTGATAGCTTTGCATCACATTTTTTCATTACATATTTTATGGTTTGCAAAAACATTGCTCAAAGCCTTGATCATGCTAGAAAAGAATTGTTTCTAGGATTCATTTTTATTATATTGTGGTGTCCAGGGAAAAGAAATGTTCTTGATATAGAAATAACATATACTTATAATCTGCAACAATCAATGATTGTACTTTAAAGAATGCACCATCATGTTTAAGAGTTTATACATGTCTTTCTGCAAGGTGTTTAATTCTGGCATGGTAGCATGCCTTTGGCATACAGGCAAATAATTTTTGATGCATGTATTCGATATCATCTGAATTAGCGAAGTGCCTACTGCAAAGAAAATGCGCCATATTCTGAAACAGGTGATAATCAGAAGAGATGAGATCGAGGCTGTACCCTGGTGTGGTATAAGCTGGATTCCATCAAGTTCATAAATTCACGTAGATTCCATCAAGTTGTGTGTCTAAGTTGTGGTATGAGGCTTGGCATCATCTGCTTTCAGTTGACTAGAGTAGGGTACCTTTGCTTCAGTTTGGCATATGTCTGATCCAGCTGCTTGAACTACATTTCAGCGTTGATAGTCCGGCTGTCTGGAACGAGCTTAAAGTGGATCATATCCTCATAATTCCTTCAGACACACAGCACAACCTTTTTATTGAAACATTTCCATTAGGGTGCAGGTAAAACTTGTTCACTTGGTTTCAACAACTGCTTGGAAGTATCCGGATTACACGAGTAGATTCAACTATCCTCTTGATCAACTGAGTAGTGGATTGATGGATTCTCAAGCAGTTCCTTTCAGATCTTAATGTGTTTTTGAGCCTGAGCTGGGGTCGATTCACGTTGCACCATAATCTCTAGACCTTTCTGACCTTGTGCAAGTTGTCAGCGTTGGTGGATTTGGAAATTACCAGTTTGGCCAACAGTTTCCTGATGACAGTTGCATTTGCTACAATAGCTGAAAGCAAGATGTCTGAATCAACCAGAGAGAGTGCCTTCCCAAATCTTTTGTCCTCTCTAAGTTCATATCCCAGCTGCAAACTTCTTGAACCAGATTTACCCTGTCCGAGTGACAACAACACCTTCACCTTCATTTTTTAGACTGCTTCAGCCACTTTTTAAAGCTTAATTCGTGTATGAGTTAATATAAACTACACTTGCTGTTTTTACACAATATTGTAAAAGTCGATGATGGTGACTATAAAACTTGAATCAAAAGGTTGAAATACATTAGAACTTTCGGGTCTACTATAGATAGACCCATCTTCAGATTTGAAATAATCGAACTCTGATATTACATATGGTTATATATATCAAGAACAATGCCAGATTACAACTTAAAACTTGAGAAGCAAAACACATGTGACGTTGTCAATCACAAAGCCTGTGTACGAGAGTAGACGTCTTGTGGGAGGGGGTACTGTTTGTTCAAAATAAGGTTCTTCCAAACCCCGGAATGTAATTAGGTAAATCATCATTGCAACAAGAGTCAAAATTCTTAAGTATAAATAAACTTTCTGTAAATAACAAATTTGATTTACATGACGGAGATGCCAGTATTGACATATTGTCCCAATCTGGAAAAAACTTACCACTGTTAACTACTCTTGCCAAGGCAGTCGTTTGTGATCCGTTCCGAACATTGTATTTATGTTTTATAAGTCTAGTATGAAACTTTTTAGAAGTTGATCCGATATATAGAGAATCGTTAGTTCCTGGGTCGTTTGATCTCAACGAAATATGCAGTAAACACCCCATTTGCTGAGGCTTGGCACAGGATCATAGTCGCTACGGATCGATGATAAGATATTCATGGTTTTTGACTCCAAAGTCGACTTCATATCTGGCAGGCATTCTTTAGGGCATGAACAATAAGTGGAATAAATTGTACTGACCCCACAAATCTTGGCTTCTGATTCTCCTTAGACAAGGAAGTTAGTGTTCTATTTGCAACTTTCCTAATTATACGTTGAACTGTGTTTTCGGGGTACCCATAAATTTGTGCTAAGTTTGTAATTTTCTTGAACTCCTGATTACAAGTAATTGAAGAAGAAGAATGTGAGAAGGCGCGATTAACCAAAAAGTAAAACGTTGACAAATTTTTATCATCAGGATGGGCAGATGCAAAAGGAATTAAAGAGGAATATGCTGAAGCTTTTCTGTAAACAGAAAAACTAACAGAATGTGATACAGGATCACGTACAAGGAAGATGTCCAAAAAAGGTAACGAATGGTTATTCTCCATTTCAACCGAATACCTGATGGTTGGATGAAAGGAAGAAAGAAAGTCAACAAATTTAGGAAGGTCCATGTTGGTAGACGGCCAGAAAACCAGGACGTCGTCAACGTAATGAATAAAAAGGTAAAGGTTAACATCAAATTGGCTGAGAGCCTGGTTTTCTAAATTTTGAAGTAGAATTTCTGCCAACATAGGAGAAAGGGGTGACCCCATAGGGGCTCTTTCAAGCTGCCGATAAATTTGTTTGTTGAACCTGAAATACGATCTCTCTTTAACAAGCTTCAAGGCACGGTCAGCAGCTTGTATCTCCAATGGCGAATATAAATCTAAAGCAGACAATTTGGAATTAAAAATATTGTGAACAACAGTAAGAGGAACATTAGGAAAAAGAGAGATGACGTCTAACGAAGCCATGAAGAAAGGTTGACCAGACCAGTTAAAAGAACAGAATTTTCTCAATTGCTTGGGTAGAACTGGAAATAGAGTAACTAGACGAAGAGGTTAAAGGAGAGATAATTTTTTCTAACGCCTTTTCAAGAGGTCTAGTAGGACTTAAACGGCTGGACACCAGTGAGCGAATTGGTAAGTGCTCTTTGTGGGTTTTAACCCTTCCAAATAATTCTGGGATTCTTGGACCGGATTTTGTATACATAGAATCAACAATGCTTTTTGGAAGACTGTCGTGATTTTTTAAATTGCTCACAGCCCTTAGAATGGCAGCTGTAGGGTCTTTCGAAACAATGATATGAGGAATCCCATTAATAGTCTCTAGCATCTTGCTTAGGTAATCTTGCTTATTGAAAATGACTGTGAAGATTTGTCTGTCGCTACTATAGCCAAGTCCGTATTCTTTTATAGGAGCTTTAGCTGTTTCTGTTCATCTAGTATTGAGCTCGGCTTATGAAATCTTGCTTGGTTTTGAAAACTATTGAAAGCTCTTGTAACTTTGTGTCGACACAAATCTTGTACATCAGAAGGTAATGTTCTAATGACTTGTTCCACTTGAGGAATTAAAAGGAATTTATTACATGACCACTTCTGATAGGTGAATTTTAAACCTTTCTGCAAAGCAGCGTGTTGTACATTACTAAACCTGTAGTTGCTTAAGTTTATGTAAGTAGGTTTAAGTACTTCTCGAGTATGAGTCTGAGTATAGCGGATGGGGTATCTCAAATCCACATCTCTAGCCACCAGTGAACATAATTTTTTAATATGTGTTTTCACTAATCGTCCAACGACATTCTCGCACACTGCTAAAAAAGTCAGAATTAATCTGTCGGCCAAAACTAAATGCGCACTATGAGTCAGGTTTTGAAAGGCACAGTACGATTTACGTTGTAGGAAATCTATGCGTGCTCTCTTCAAGCAAATTTCAGCTCTAAGTCTTTTCTGTTCAGCCATAGAAATAATTCTAGAATCACGTCTAGACCAACGGGCACTCTTTATAGTCGGATATTTAGGCATCACCTCTAGGTCTCTGCAATTGACAAGGAATGCTAAATGTGCCTTCCCTTTCTCGAGCATAAGTCTAAAATATCGGAATGTCTTGACAGCAACCTCCATAATAACCTCACAAAGTAAAAAACCAATGAACACGTACCACTAGATGGATAATGACATTTTAAAGCTTAATTCGTGTATGAGTCAATATAAACAACACGTGCCATTTTTACACGATATTATAAAAGTTGATGATGGTGACTATAAAACTTTAATCAAAAGATTGAAATACTTTAGTACTTTCGGGTCTACTATAGACCCATGTTCAGATTTGAAATAATCAAACTCTGAGATTACATATGGTTAAAAAAGCTATAAACTCTTCTCAATCACTTTCCTTCTGCGCAGAGCCATCACGCTTTCATCTAGTTTCAGCAGACGTAAATGTGAAATTAACAAAATATTCAACATCACCCTCAACCATGGCTTTCCAACCTTTATCATAAAAAAAGCTCTTAAGAAGCTCCACCAAGAAAACTGAACTACTCTCCAGAGGGACCAACAACTTCGTAGATATATAGGTGCCATAGATTATTATTCAACCATAACACCTGTCCTCAAAGCCATTTGCAAAAATTTTCACCTGGAATTCAGAATACGTACTACAAACATTTTCCAGTTAATTAAAACAGATCGAGACCATGTAACAAAGCTAAACAATTTTGGCGTTTACAGCATCCCCTTAAAAAGTATTGATGCTGGCACTCCCGATAGTAAATATATAGGATCTACAAAACGTACACTAGCAACAAGACTGAATGAACATAAATATGCCGTAAAGAATGGACTTAAAAATTCTGCATTGTCTCGACTCGTGTATGATGGCCTGCACTATCCAATTTGGAATGATGCTTCCATCATCGTAACACCTAGTGCTGTCTCTTCATAGCTGTTCACTAAGAGCCTTGTAACTGCTACTCAGAGACATTTATACTGTAATGACAATGTTCCAGCATCTATACCTACAATCTGGAAACTATTTACAGGTCCGAATACGAGGCAAACTGAGAACGCAATCACTTAATCTCTATTTCCTCCTTGTTGTATCTCCAGATGAGAACAATACAATTAATTTAGTTACCTACTACCTTCCTTTATTTTTACAATGTAGTATTTTATGTATACCTGCATTCCATTTTCTTTATTTTATTTTCTTTATTTCATGCCACATGCCACATTGTTTGACAGTTTGATGCCACGTGACATTATGTCATATTAATTCAGAATTAAATTTTCCATCGCTTTTAAACAACCATAATACAGTAGAAGAGAAGCTGTCACCTCATTGCACTCAGTCAATAAGTAATCCCACGAAACACTCCTCGGCAGGAAATACGAGAACGAAAATTCAATAAACAGTAATCTTGCTCGGCCCAGGTGCCTCTCCTCGACAGACACAATCGTCAACGGGAAAGATTGGAACGAGAGTTTGGCAAGAAGCAGTCAAACTCAGCCCATGTGCCTCTCCTTGGCACACACAATTGTTGGCAGGAAAGATGAGAACAAAAGTTCAATAAGTAGTAATCATTCTCGGCCTAGGTGCCTCTCCTCAGCAGACACAATCATCTGCAGGAACAATGAGAACGGGAGGTCGACAAGAAGCAGTCAAACTCAGCCCATGCGCTTCTCTTCAGCAGACAGAATTGTTGGCAGGAAAGATGAGAACAAAAGTTCAATAAGCAATAATCATGCTCGGCCTAGGTGCTTCTCCTCGGCAGACATAATCATCGGCAGGAAAGATGAGAATGGGTGTTTGGCAAGAAGCAGTCAAACATGACCTATGCACCTCTCCTTGGCAGACACCATTACTGGCAGGAAAGATAAGAAGGAGACTTCAGCATCACGCTCTACACACTCACATTTAACCTGTTCTCCATTCCTCAAACAGTATAATGCCAACAAGAATAACTGACACCCAGCTTCAATGGTTTTAGGGCTGTTTCCTCATGATGAAGAAAAACAAGGAAAAATTACGCAGCAGTGGCCACATAAAGCAAGCAAGCAATAAGATCCTCGTTAAATGCTCTTTTATCTCACTTCAAACAATCTCCAAGGAACGTGCATCCAAGATTATGCAAATACAAACCAAGACGATGTACCGAAGAAGAGGTGCCAAAGAAAAAAAGTGCTTTTTAAGGCCTTTAGATTTCATTCAATGTGTCATGAATGCCTTTATCTAATAACTATTTCTCTCGTGCCCCTGTAACATGACACAATGAAAATATGCAAATTAGTATCACATACAGACACAAAATAAATGCAAAAAATAGCAAACTCTTTTTCCTGACATCCGAATGTAATCTATTTCTAGAGGTAAATTCCACATTATGGGAATTGTGAAAGTGCTTCGGTGTTACAGCTGTGCACAATTCCTTTCAAAACTGTGCAGAAGTATGCTGTGTTTTCACAATAGCATACTTCGGCACAGTTTTTGAAAGGAACTGTGTACATTGTCAGATTCCCGCAAAGCCAAAATGTAAAGGGTAAAAACTTTGAATAAAAATTAACTTTCAAAAATTACTGCGATTCTTTTTGTATCATCAATTTTAATTGGTTTTTATACTGAACAGAACAGAGGTGATTTTATTTTCATCTTTATATTTTTAAAGAACATTTGTATGAGAAAGCTTTTTACATTTAACTTGCTCCAGAAGTCATAAACACAATTAAAAAGGAATCAGAAATGAATCCTTTCATCCTTGGATATATTTCTTTATGACCAGTAGCTCCTTTTGACAAGAAGTCTAGAAAGCATACCATCATAGGTATTTGGAAATCTGCCTTGGTATGAGTAAATGCAATTCCGAGACAGGTTTTCTGAGATCCGGTAAATTTGGTGAACCATACTAACTGGAAAATGGTAAGGCTGTGATCAGACTAGAATAAACTTGATAATCCTCGAGTTGTTTTAGTTTCCAGTGGGATCACAGGCTTACCATTTTATTTCAGCCAGAAATTCCATGATATTTTAACTTGAATAAACATTTTTCTTTTGTATTCTTAGATACACAGTACCATGTAATTTGTTATTTGGTTGCTATGCATATTTTCTCATTTTACCACTACTACAGGAATGTAATATCAATTTTCTGAATCAAATGCATTTTTTCTTGTCTTTTTTTATACTGGCAGATCAAGGCTCACTTGCAAGGGCCTGATAAAGTTGACAAACATTCTTAATGTAGTGTATGGAAGGTATTAACAGAAATTAATTTTTCTAGGTGGTATCATGGACGGCTAGACCGATACAGTGCTGAACTTAGGCTGCAGTCAGTGGGAAAACTAGGCAGTTATTTGGTCCGAGAAAGTGATCGCAAGCCTGGATCGTATGTCTTATCATATCTTGGTCATACAGGAATAAATCATTTCAGGTAACAAGAATAAAAAAATAACATTATAAATGATCTAATGTTCATTATTCTGTGAAATTCCACAATAGTTATGTTTTATTTTGAAGTATGTTTATATTGTTGTTCAAATTTCGCCAATTTGCTATGAACATATTTTTATGTGGCCAAGATACTGTAACTTTATCGACATTAAAAGTCATACACTACTGATTCACACATTATGTAAGTACTGCAATCAGGAGATTACTAAATGATGGTAAATGCATATGGGGCACAGTATCAGTAATTAAAATCAAGAAATAAGGAACATTATATCTACTTACAATGTCAGTAGTGGCTGTCGGTGCTTCATATGTATGCCTGTAATGAATCCACTCGTAAGATGTTGCCGTAAGTATTCGACTCACTCAACGAATGTGAGCTTTTTGCAATTGTGAAGTTCAAAAATAAAATTTATGATATTGTAAAATCTGCACCAGATAAAATTGAACAACATGAATTTTTACAATGGAGGCAAATAAATCTCCCAATTGTGAAGCACCAAACTAGCAGAAACTAGTTTGGTGCTTCACAATCGGGAGATTTATTTCTCTGTGCTTCGCAGTCAAGATGATTATTTCTTCAATCAGGTTTTTAATCCCTCAGATATTGCTGTAAATGAAATTGTGAGCTTACACCCTCTGGTTGCAGACTCGTGTGTTAAGAAAAACATGAATTTATATGAGAAACATTTCGCACCGGAAATGCTTTCCAACACAGAAAGAATTTTTCAAATCAGACACTTGGAAACAGAGATATCGACAAAAATAAGATGTGACTTTATGTTCCCTGGTGGGAAAACCATGCATTATTTTAGGAAGAAAGTATTCTCAAAAGGATTTTCCACATGAGCGATGTCGGTCCAAGAAAAAAAAAAAAATTGAGTTTTCAGGAGCCCAGATTTTGCTACAAATACTTCAGAAGTGGAAATTAACACTTATGCCCCCTGGTGGCCAAACCATTATTTACCAAACATTAGATATTATGTGAAAAATATTTTCCATCAGGTCTTGTATTCTATACAGGAAGAATTTTTCAAATCGGAGATTTAGAAGCAGAAATAATGCAGAAAACGCAATTTGCCTTTGTGCTCATTAATGGAAAGTCTATGATTTACTTGAAAATTTAGAATTTTTAGGAAAAACATTTTGCATCGGAAACGCTATCCAGCAAAGAAGGAGTTTTCTAAATCGAACTCCTAGAAGTAGAGATATTGACAAAAATAAGATATACATCTACGCCCCTGGCATAGAAACCATGCATTATTTCAAGAAGAAAATGTTTCTAAACGGTTTGTCAAAATGAGTACTATTGGTCTACAAACGACATTTTTTTTTCAATTGAGATTTTAGAAGCTCATATTTTGCTGCAAATACATCAGAAGCGGAAATTAAGATTTACGCCTCCTGGTGGCTAAACCATTTTTTCACAAAAAATAAAAATTATGTGCAAACAATTTCCTATCAGGAGCTGTATCCGGTGCAGAAAGAATTTTTTAAATTGGAGATTTAGAAGCAGAGATATAGGGAGAAACACAATTTACCTTTACGTCCCTAGCGGAAAGTCTATGAATAACTTGAAAATTTTGAAATTACATGAAAAACATGTCGCACTGAAACACTATCCAACAAAGAAGAAATTTTTCGAATTCGACCTCTAGAAGTAGAGATATTGACGAAAATAAGATATACATCTACGCCCCTGGCGGAGAAACTATGAAACATTTTAAGAAGAAAATATTCCGAAAAGGTTTATCAATGTGAGTGGCATCAGTCCACGAAAGAATTTTTTCAATCGATAGTTTAGAAGCTCAGATTTTATGGTAAATATATCAGAAGCAAAAATTAATATTTACGCCCCTGGTGGCCAAAGTATTCTTTACAATTTTTTTTAAATTATATGCAAAAGATTTTCCATCAGGAGGTGTATCCGCTGAAGAAAACATTTTTCAAATCGGAGTTTTAGAAGAAGAGTTATCAGGAAAAATGTCAATCGGAGTTTTAGAAGAAGAGTTATTAGGAAAAAATGTCATGCGTAATTTGAAAAAGTAACTATATCTAAAATACTCAACATAAATGGAATCGAAAAATAAAAGATTTTTTTCAATCGGATGTTTAGAAGCAAATATGTGGATGAAAATGTATTTTTGAATTCGACATCATCTGCATTTACGCCCTCCAGCAGCGAAATTGTACATCGTGGGAAAAAAAAAAAAAACGAAATGAAGGATCATCATTCGCATATTTCAAGCTTCCCAATGCAAAAAGAATTTTTCAAATTGGACTAATAGTTGCAGAGATATTATGGGTACAGACGGACCAATAACATAAGCACGATCTTTTTTTACAAAAGACGTGCTAAAAAAGCATCAAATGTTGCCAGGTGCAGACGTGCCAACTCTCCGGATTTAGGCGGGAGACTCTGGATTTTCAGCCATTCCTCCTGCCCTCCGGATAAATGTCAAATTCTCCCAATTTTCACCGATAATTAGCCGTTACGATGGTCGAAATTCCATCAACCACCGCCTTGGATCGACGCAGAAGAAAGAGATTTCGAACCGCTTGTGAAATCTTTTTCTTTCTGCATCAATGCAAGATGGCATTTGCAGTCATCAGTATCGTACTTTTCCTCTCCTCATATCTGCAAAAGAAAGCCACCCGCGGTGGCGCAGCGGTTTATTTTATGTTGGTTACAAACACACTCGCGCGCCAGCTGTGACCTACTTATCGTTTCACGTCTCCCCGCTCTTAGCTGTGAACCCTCTTTATGTTTTCTTCACAGTTTTGTGGAGTGCTTTTCAGTTTTGCTTTACTGTGGAGATTTTTATTTCTTGTTTTGCACCGTGCTTGTCTCTTTTCCCTTCTTCGTCGCATTTTGTAGCAGATTAATGTGGTCGTTTGTTCATCTCTAATTACGAATCTGTTATTGTCAGCTGTGTTTTCTCTTCTATTGTAGCATTTTGTGTACACTTAGTTTGTGAATTGTTTTTTTCTCTCTCATTCCTTTCGCTTACTTTTTGTGGGAGATTTTTCCTTGTGCATTACGCCACTTTCGCGGTTTTTAATGTTTTATTTATTTTTAATATATACTTGGTGTTCAGAAAAGCAACTTACATACCTGTACTGATACCATACTCGTCGCACCATCCAGTGATACATAAAAAACAGCATAGTAAACTTGATATGGCGAGCGTACACACACACATCTAACAACAGGCTAAAAAATCAAGAGCTAGAGTTTATCTCGAAAATAGCACAAGAGTATGGGTACCCGAGCAAGCTAATTAATAAATGGATACATGAGAGTAAAAAGCATATGACTCAGAGTAAAGAAGGCCAAGAAGTGCACAACCAAAGGAAGATGAGGAAGAAAAAATTTGAAATACATTGGAGCTTTCCCATACTTGGAAGGAGTGAGTAATGAAATCAATAGGCACTGTGCTAAATATGACTTACAACTAGGAAGCTCAGTGCACACCGTGAAAAGTATGACTGTCAACAAAAAAACAGAGGAAAAAATGCTAGAAGAATCAGGAACCTACGAAATTCCAATTGCACACATACCCCCAATATTGTACATTGGAAGTACGAAAAACAGATTAAAAAAAAGACTTAAACAACACATATCTAATTGGCAAAAAAAAGAAGCCAAAACTGCTTTAGTGCAATTCTGCATGGAAAACCGGACATTCCCAAAGTTCGATGAAATTAAAATGCTAAAAAAGAATAAAAAATCGGAAAGGCAAATGAGGAGGGAAGAAGCAATATTAATCTATAAAAATAAAGCAAGGGTATGTAACCAGAACGACCCTAGCACATTATCGGGCCTGTGGAAAGAACTAATAAGACAAGAAAAACAACAACAAAAGAAAAACCGGCAAAAAAGACAAGAAAACCAGGATAGGAGAAGAAATTAAAAAAAAAAAAAAAAAAAAAGTTGTTTTAATGAAATATAGATGGCGCCAGCTGGGCTTGATAACAAAATATCTCCAGGAAAGTATATCCGACAAATGGCAACAAGGAGTATCGGACTCCATTAGTGCGAAGTTAACCACGAACATCGGTGGTAAAGTCGCCACGCTCCTGAGGATGCCCAGAGGATGGGCGAAAACTTCGAGTATAAAGAACGGTAAAAATTTATATGTTTGGAATCCTAAGGCAAAGATCCAATGAGTATACCAAGTGAAAAGTGTGAGAAGTAAAGCCAGTCATCGCATACAATGGACTTTAGGACAATAACATCAACAAAGACCGGAAAACATGTGCGTGAAATGTTCCCATCGCTAGAAAGGAATGCCAAGGTAAGCATTATCTGCTAGAATTTTGTACACGTTACTTTGAAATATCGCACGTAAAAGGGAATAGTAGAATGATTATAGCTATATAATAGTCAGAATTAGAACTACTAATTGGAATTGTTTTATTTTATGTCATATCTTTGGCAATTTGTTTCTTCTTTACATATTAGCTGTTATTGTCTTTGCTGCATAATAAAGTTGTGAGCTTAATTTTACTGATTTACGAAAAGAAGTCTTTTCTTAGGGATTTTTTATTATTTCGATTGCTCAATTGAAATATTTCAATTCCCTTCAACCATCCATTTAGATTTTCTACCGGACCTTACAAGCGCTGTGTTACGCGATGATGTCATCTTTGACTCGCCAGCTTCATGCGGTAGCTCTCTCTCTCTCTCCACGGGAGTGCCCAAGTGATGTGCCGACCAGAGTTCTCCAAAATGCGTAATCTAATTATGCGTCTGGTATGCATCGAAATTTTATCAACGCGTAAAAATACGCATGGGGAATTTTTCTCGACACGTAAAAATACGCCTCTGAAATTTTTCTCGCCGTGTAAAAGTATGTGTCGGGAATTTTTCTTGATGCGTAAAAATATGCATCGTGAATTTTTCTCAATGTGTAAAAATACGCATCGTGAATTTTTATCGGCACGTAAAACTACTCATTGAGGAAATTTACCAATTCCTAAAAATATGCATCGAGACGGTATTTCGTCTTTCAGAGACGGAAGTAAACGAAATAAAGATTTTTTCTGTAATCGTAATTTCTTTTTGCTGTGATGTTGCGGCTGTCCAGTATGGTTGTTATATATCATTTTATTCCGTAAATATTTGTATTTCAGTTTGAAAATAGAGGAAAAATTTCCGAAAATGGAAATTCGAGGGGGCAAAAAAAAAAAAAAAAAAAAAAAAAAAATGCTGTTAATTGTATCTGGTTAACAACTATTTTCACTATGCTCTTTATTTTGCATACAAACATAGTCTGCATTTAGAATAACTTTTTAAACATTAAAAATGCTATGTACCAATAATACTACTTCTGGAAAATTGCTCCTGCATTTGAAAAATGTCTATTAAAAAATAGCGCTCATGTGATTTTATGAGCTGTAAAAATCTCCTGATTTTTAGATTTTGAAGGTTGGCACGTCTGCAGGTGGACATGACTACTTGCAAAGAGTTTGTGTGGATTGATGATTTTGAAGGAAGATGTCACCAAATAGTTCAACAGTGTGGTAAAACAGTGTATTTGTTTTATCTTAAATTACTTTCTAACCTCATTTTTTTATGTGAAACGTACACACACTGGCCACTGACTTAGAAGTTTTTATGCAGATGTACGTAAATATCACATACGCACAGTTTGCCAAAATGAAGTAATTACTTGCCCAGTACGCATACCAACATGTAAAAATATGCACCGAGAAATGCGTAAAATACACATCAGTGCGTAAAAATACGCATCGGGATGGTATTTCATCTTCGAAAACCAAAAGTAAACGAAATAAAGATTTGTTCGGTAATTGTAATTTCGTTTTCCTGTGCGTAACTCATTAAATAATAACCTTTTTTTTAAAAAAACTAAAAAACTAAATCGTGAACTGCAGCCACTAGATCAATGATTGTAGTGAAGAGGGATTATTATGTATGTACATTAACACTTATCTTTTGTCATTGATATATATTGCAATAATGTTTTTTTTTTCCTGTTGCCACTCTATTTAACTTAATTATGTTAAGATTATCAACTATTTTTTTTTCACTCACCTTGTAATTCTTACAAAATATTCAATTCATAAGGAAAACCTTAAGGGTTGTCTTATGCTATAAACGTGCTTTTGATTAAAAATACATAATATCTAAAGTATTGTTTACCTGATATTGTCAAAGTATTTTGCACGTTGTTGCTCTGTGAGGCACGTGCTCCCGGCCTGAGAGGTTATTTTGTTACGGGTTTTTTGGTTAGTGAATTTAAAATGTTTAATTGTGAGAATGAATGAATATAGAACTGAAAATATATAACCTAATTGTTTTATTTCTAAAAAAATATTTTTTATAACTAACCAAAAAACCCGTAACAAAATGACCTCTCGGGCCGGGAGCACGTGCCTCACAGAGCAACAAAGTGCAAAATACTTTGACAATATCAGGTAAACAATACTTTAGATATTATGCATTCTTGTAATTCTTGTTCAGGGAGCATGGGACTTTGTCAGGTCTTTTGGCCTTTTTTACATGCTCCCTTGCTGTGCTTGTTTCCATATACTTGTAATTCAATCTTTCCTGCACAGGGTAATTGGTAGTAGTGGAGGATGTTTTTCGCTTGAAACTTTTGAAAATGGAAGTTAGATGCAGTGAAGTTTTCTCCCGTAATTGTAATTTTATTTTTCAAGCGATGTTTCCTTTGCCTAGCATTGTTGTTAAATATCATTTGATTTCATAAATATTTGTATTTCAACTTGAAAACAAAGAAAATGTCTGGAAATGGAAATCGGACGTAGCAAAGATTTCTCCCATAATTGTAATTTTTTCCCCCAATGATGTTCCGAACATGTATCCTGTGTTCTTAAATACCCCCCCCCCAGGTTTGCATTTCAGCTTGATGGAGGGGGAAGGAGTCCAAAAGTGACGAAGCTGAAAAATTTTTAAGTTTTGATGCATGGTGTCCAAAAGTATTCAGATTCTCAAAGTTACCTATTTTATAATTTATCTAAAATAGTGAAAACTGTCATGCATTCATGGTCCTCAGACTGAAAGCTCTTTCAGCATGATAGATAAAATTGCCATCGAAGGGAAATGGTGAGGGAAAGATATCAGCAAAATGAAAATTTAAGCACTGTGTGTTGTGCAACTGCAGAGTCAACAAAAGATAAATGTAGCTGTAGAATTTTCTGAGAAGAAAGTGTCCTTTTTAAAACTTTTTTGTTTTGTTTCAAAGGGTAATTTTACATTGTGAATACATTGATTTGCTCCAGTTTGATATTTACATTTAATAAATTACAGTGAACAATTTTGTTTTGCATGTATTGTTGTTATATTCACACTTTTTCACTGTGCATTCTGATTTTTCACCTGGTTAAAAAGTTTTTTTTCCTTTGTCAATCTCGTGTATGATTAGAAAATGAAGAATGCTTTGATAAAAATGGTGTTTTCTGTGTTGCATTGACGTCAAAGTTGGACGCTTGTTATCTTTTTTTTACGAAAATGGTACAAAGAATTTCCATGGATTACTTTAGATGAAAATATCAGAAAGATATTCTGAAAATTTTTGCAGAGAAAACAAATTTATGGGCATAATGACTACTAAAGGATTGCCTTGGTGATAAGCAAGTAGAGATTCTAAGGTAGACTTTCTACTGAAGGACCCGAGTTCTTTGAAAATAGACAAGTGTCATGTTATATAGACTTTGCTGAAGGCTAAAAAAAAAAAAAAAAATGGAAAAGAGTTATAGATCCAGTGTATAATTAAAATGAGCTCAGTTTGTTAGATATTTTTAGATGTCTATAAGAATCTCAAAAGTGCAATGTATTCACTTCTTGAACACATTGCTGTTGCATGTGGTCATTACAAAACACGATAAAATTTTATTTTATTGTTTTAAAATATGAGTTATACTTATTACTAAAACAAGAAGCAAAATGGATCCAAATTCTACATACATTGAGTGGTAGTGAAATATTTTTTAATATAAAAAAATTCTGGATTGGTTTTTTATAATGCCCAGCATTTTTGTAAGTTTTTTTTATTTCATCTGTTAATTTTTCTAAAATATTCCCCATATTAAAATTACTCGCTAAATTTTTTCAAAGGGTTAAAAATACTCCTTTAATTTTTTTTACGGTGAACTCAGAGTACACAGTACATATATAAAATACGTGGTCATGAACATCTCCACGTGATCTAGGCAACTTTTGAGACTGCTGCTCATCAATAATTGTGAGTAGTGTTGATCGCAATTGGAAAAACAAAATACCTTTTTGGGTTGAGGTAAGGGCTTTTTGTGGGTGTCCATCTGGCTAGAGCTTTAATTTTGAAAGCAGCAAAGTTGACTGTTTTTGTGAAAGGTGAGATATTTCGGGTATAGTCTGAGAGATAGGACGGGTTTTATTTACCCTTGATTGGCAAAAGCACCATTGTGATTTTTGGAAAGCCTACCACTTATGTAATCAAAATATGGCAGTGTTAGTAAAAATTAGTAGTGGGGGAATGAAATATGACGTCATTAATATGGCCGCCATGTCATATTTACATCGAGGCATTACAACGGCTGTAACTTCTTACTGGGTAATCGTAAAGAGGTAATTTTTTTTTAAAATGGAAGATAATTTAATGATAAAGTTTACTATGTCAAAGTTTTACATAATGTGTAAACATTTGCCGCTTTTTAATGTCGAACTGCAAAAATCGGAATTTATGCGTACTGGATTGCACTAAAAAGGAGCACATCACAACAACAAATGGCTATAATGAACGTATTTATGAATCACTTAACCTTCAAGTATTGTAAATCATTATAATCAATGTTATTTCTAAAATTTTATACAAGAAGTTTCAGATGTTTCGCATAGATTTCGAAAGCACATTTCTGGTTGTCTCCTATCAGTCATCGCTTTCATCACTATATGCATCCTCTTCTTCATTTTCTGTGCCTTCATCATTTTCCATTTCAAGGTATTCAGGGCACATAGGTCCTTCAAACCCTGAATTCTGTAATTTCCATTGCATAAACACCAGCCGTATTTTAAGGGGTCAATACCTTGATGTGGGTTTTGCTGATTAGCTTTCTTCCATATCAGCGCAACAGCATTGCTTCTTTTTAACTTTTCACGAATATCAGCTCTTGAAGTGAGAAGAAGAGTAGGATCAATGCTTTGTATCTTCTGTAAAGGTCATTGCTCCTGTTCAGGAGCACATTTTATTTTGAATAGACTACCTTGTGTGTGTTACTGACATGCCAAAAGATTGTCCATACAAGGAATAAACATACTGCTCAGCGCCAGTGAACAAGTTATTTTCTAGATCCACTGTCTCTCCCAAACTTGCTAAAAACTTCTCGTGTGCTGTATTATTAGACATTATCCTGAAAGGTTTTACCTTTCCTTTTCTTGCGATAGCTGCTGTAAAATCTGATGCAGTAAATGCGTGGAAGCCAGGTAGAGCCGTAGCCAAACCATCACCAAGTTCTTCTGCAATATTTGTAACGTCTATAAAATAAACCGTCTTGTGTTATTTGAGGCCAGGCCACTATCCATCCACACCTTACGGTTCTGAAAGTGCCTTTGATGATACACCAGCAAAACAAGAATGTCCGTGTCATTGGCTCGAACAACGATGTTCCTTTCCGAGCTGTGTTGTGCTATGTACTGGATATGCCAAACTATAAGCGTGTCTGCTTCTCGATGATGACACTTCAGTTCAGGAATTTGTATGGAGATCATAACATTGTTTTGTGCGCTATATTGATAGCATGTATCTTCAGTACCAACATACAGTATTCATTCACCCAGAAAACATACGTATTTGTCCTTTTTCCAGTCATTGCAAATGAAAGCAAGGAGGGAGGACTTAAATGAACTGTTCCTCAAGGACTCCTGAGGTTTGTTTGGAGTTTTCTGTTCTGGCCCTGTCACTTTTATGACACCCGAGAATGACGTTCCGCAACGATGGTCATGCTCAATATTCTTTATGCTTGGAGTCTCATACACATCGCAAACTAGGTGCACTTCTTTGGCGGGTATGCTGCAAATGTTTTCCAGTAGTTTGTATACAACACCTGCATAAGTTTTGGGAAACTTCAAGCAATGTATCATAAACATTGCATCATATATGACAGCATGAACTTCCAGTGGATTCTCTTTACTTGACGTTTGATACTCCTCTAATTTGTGCATCAGTTTGCTCTTATCAGTTTTATTCATGGACCCTCCAATTTTGCCCAAAGACATGGGTATCGGTGTAAGCGGAAATTCAATCATCTCTTCAATGTCCCATTTCTGAACTGCTGCAAAGTACAACAATCTCCCAAAGAGATCTCGTGTGTGCTTCAAAGCCTCTTAACTTTGTTTGACTCTTAGTGGATTTTTGGGATGAAATGCTAGCACAGCTTATAACGAAATTTCTGGTTATCGGCTTTTCAACACTTTGAGGATCCGCAGTGTACATACCTTTAAATTTTTCAAAAGCAGCTTGTCCTTTTTCATAAATTCTTACTAGCTTATCTGCCACTTCAGTCATAATCATCTGGCCAGTGGAGAGGTTTATAAGAGGAATGTTGGACTCAATATCATGAAAAGGATTTAAAACATTATCCATTAGTATTCATGATTTCCAGAACATCCTTGTTGTCTCTGTTGATCCTAGAGCCTTGAAGTTTCGCTTTCATGTCTTTAACATTTGATAATCCACTGAACTCCAACAAATGAGTCACAACTTTGCTCCTGATGGACGTTGTTTTTATCCATCTTGTTTTGGCGGAATCAGATTTAGCAAAGGCTGTGATACCACCAAACCTTGATGCAGCATCTTTATTCACGGTTTGTTCTATCACCATATCCACAGGGACATGAGAAAAAGAGCAATTTGAGCGTTTGATGGATAGTCCTTCTTTAGAAAGAGCTATTTTTGCCCCTGGGCACATCTCTTTGATGTTAAGAAGCTTTAAGAGATGTACTGTCATCCAACGAGCATAATTGGGTTTGTTACATGCAAAGAAAATGGGACCCATTTTTTCTATGGCCTGTGTGTACATGTCAACATTGCAGGTCCTGTATGCTCGACAGAAAAACTTGTAAATTTCCACGAAATTAACATACTTTGGGAATAACTGTGCTGTTTTACCAAGCAAGCCTTTCCTCGTATTATCTGTGAAAGTTGTGTACTCTTCATACAATTGCATTAGTTCAGTTGCACTCAACAGTTTTTCAAGGCTATGTTTTGTCAACTTACCATTACAATTCCACTTAGTAGTTCTAATTCTGACTATTATATAGCTCTAATTATTGTACTATTCTCTTTTACGTGTGATATTTCAAAGTAACTTGTACAGAAAACTAGCGGATAATGCTTACCTTGGCATTCCTTTCTAGCGACGGGAACATTTCACGCACGTGTTTTCCGGTCTTTGTTGAGGTTATTGTCCTAAAGTCCGTTGTATGCGATGACTGGCTTTACTTCTCACACTTTTCTGGGTATACTCATTGGATCTTTGCTTTAGGATTCAAACATAAATTTTTACCGTTCTTTATACTCGAAATTTTCGCCCATACTCTGGGCATCTTCAGGAGCGTGGCGACTTTACCACCGATGTTCGTGGTTAACTTCGCGCTAATGGAGTCCGATACTCCTTGTTGCCATTCGTCAGAAAAACTTTCCTGGATATATTTCGTTATCAAGCCCGGCTGGCGCCATCTATGTTTCGTGAAGAACACTTTTTTTTTTTTTTTTTTTTTTTTTTTAATTTTTTTAATTTCTTCTCCTATCCTGGTTTTCTTGTCTTTTTTTGCCTGTTTTTCTTTTGTTGTTGTTTTTCTTGTCTTATTAGTTCTTTCCACAGGCCCGATAATGTGCTAGGGTCGTTCTGGTTACATACCCTTGCTTTATTTTTGTAGATTAATATTGCTTCTTCCCTCCTCATTTGCCTTTCCGATTTTTTATTCTTTTTTAGCATTTTAATTTCATCGAACTTTGGGAATGTCCGGTTTTCCAAGCAGAATTGCACTAAAGCCGTTTTGGCTTCTTTTTTGCCAGCTAGATATGTGTTGTTTAAGTCTTTTTTTTAATCTGTTTTTCGTACTTCCAATGTACGATATTGGGGGTATGTGTGCTATTGGAATTTCGTAGGTTCCTGATTCTTCTAGCATTTTTTCCTCTGTTTTTTTGTTGACAGTCATACTTTTCACGGTGTGCACTGAGCTTCCTAGTTGTAAGTCATATTTAGCACAGTGCCTATTGATTTCTTTACTCACTCCTTCCAGGTATGGGAAAGCTCCAATGTATTTCAATTTTTTATTTCTCATCTTCCTTTGGTTGTGCACTTCTTGGCCTTCTTTCCTCTGAGTCATATGCTTTTTACTCTCATGTATCCATTTATTAATTAGCTTGCTCGGGTACCCATACTCTTGTGTTATTTTCGAGATAAACTCTAGCTCTTGATTTTTAGCCTGTTGTTAGATGTGTGTGTGTACGCTCGCCGTATCAAGTTTACTATGCTGTTTTTTTTATGTATCACTGGATGGTGCGACGAGTATGGTATCAGTACAGGTATGTAAGTTGCTTTTCTGAACACAGAGTATTAAAAACTATTTTTGTTTTTCTTTAGTTGAATGTCCAGGAAGGATAGGCAATTATCCTCTTCAAACTCAATAGTTAGCTCTATGGTGTTACATATTTTGCTAAACTGCTGTGCTAGATCTTGTAGCTCGGCTTTGTTAAGTTTAGACATTATAATAATGTCGTCTACATATCGAGCATAAAGTATTGGTTTTTCAGGTAAATTTTGAATAATTTCTTTTTCGAGGTATGCCATAATCACTTCTGCGTATAATGCCGATAATGGGGATCCCATAGGGCTACCTTGTGTTTGTTTATATATATTTCCTTCAAAATGGAAGATGTTGTTTTCCTTGATGAAATATAAGGTATTCTTTAGCTCTTTCAATTGTGACAAGTTTAGTTCTTTGTTGATGCTTAGTTGTTGCATAATCAATTCGATGGCTAGCTCGACAGGAGTGTTTGGGTATAACGCCTTAACATCCATGGAGGCCATAGTTATTTGCTCTAGGTCTTGATTAATTAATTTGATTTTTTCTATAAACTCATAGCTATTCTTTAATGTATATTGATTCCTCATGAATATTGGGGATAGATAGTTGTATATCTTTTTTTCTAGGTTGATGAGTGGTGAGATTTTTTTCGATAGAATCAGTCTTAAAGGTGTGTTTTCTTTATGAGTTTTAATTTTTGAGAATATTTTTGGCATCCCTGCTCCCATTGGAGGGTTTGCATTTTTTATTTCTGTTGGTAACTTACCTTCCTGGCTAATATAAGGAACCACAGCACGTTACCAACAGAAATAAAAAATGCAAACCCTCCAGTTACTGCATACCATCATTAGATTGACTGCAAATATTGCATATGCTTTTGTTCCAAAATGATTGATTTTTGATAATTTATTTTCAGTGCTGTAATATCATTACTCTTACTACCTTAATTTACACATACATAATTTATTTTTGAGAGGTCATTGAATTTAGATGTCTGATTTCTTTTAATAATATTTAAAACAAAGGGACAAAAGCTACAATATACAGGGTGCATAGAAAGTCCCTTTAGCCTGAAATAACTTGCGAACGGAGAGAGGTGCAGTTACGCAAGTGAGATAACAGTATAATTACTCTTACTACCTTAATTTACACATACATAATTTATTTTTGTGAGGCCATTGAATTTAGATGTCTGATTTCTTTTAATAATATTTAAAACAAAGGGACAAAAGCTACAATATACAGGGTGCATAGAAAGTCCCTTTAGCCTGAAATAACTTGCGAACGGAGAGAGGTGCAGTTACGCAAGTGAGATAACAGTATAGCAAAGTGACTACGCCTGATCGAATGCAACCGATAGCAGCGCCCCTAGGGGCGAAATGTGGAAGTTAGCCATTGCAAATTGAAAACGAAATGAGATAGAGCAAAATTTCCAATTAAAAAGTTGTAGAGCATCACTTAATTAGTACAAAATGACATTTGTTTCCCACAGATTAAATAATTGTCGCCTGAATACCCTAAAATGTCCGAAATCGATGCACGTTTTTTTGTGTGAGCATTTGAAGGGAACAGGCATAGGTCGTAGCAAATACAATTTATTGCATAAATGCGTACTTATGTCAATACAGTTTGATGACGTCAGACAAAACAAAAACAAAAAAAGACAAACTGGCGCACAGTGATAAAAAGTTAATATTGAGTATGTTCGAAGAGTTCGCCATTGCCCACGATACACATTTGTATTCGTGAAAGTAACTCTGCATGCACATTCCTCAGCATATAAGGTGTCACACTATTGCAAACATCTGTAACACGACGACGTAGATCCAGCAGACTTGTAGGCGCTGTTGCATACACCTGATTTTTTACGTAACCCCAGAAATCCAAGCTCGCCATTCTCACACAGCGTACGTAGACCTAAACTTTTGATCAGCGGGCATCCTGCTACAGGTTCTTATATCGTAGGTACGGTATAATGTCACAATCTGCATTTGCATACGGCTACATTTGCAAAATGTGAATATGCAGATTTGAATCATCGCGCGTCAATTTTGGACATTGTAGGGTATTCAGGCAACAATTTATCTTATCTGTGTGAAACAAATGTCGTTATGTACTAATTAATTGATGCTCCACAACTTTGTAATTGGAAATTTTGCTCTATCTCTTTTAGTTTTCGATTTGCAATGGCTAACTTCCGCATTTCACCACTAGGGGCTCTGCTATCGGTTGCATTCGATTGGGCGTAGTCGCTTTACTATACTGTTATCTCACTTGCATAACTGTACCTCTCTCCGTTCGCAAGTTATTTCAGGCTAAAGGAACTTTTCTATGCACCCTGTATATACATAAAGTGGCACTAATAATGTTGATTCAGTTTACCACTGATATATACTGTGTCTGATCTTCCCATCAAAGGTATCTGCCCACCACAATTGAATAGCATTTTGAGGATCAAAATATTCAATTGAAGTGCCATTGGATTTAATCATCATTAAGAATAAGTCGTTTAAAGTGTCACAATTCAGACATGACAAATTACTGGTTCTTATGAGGTTCATTGCTGATGCTCCATGTCAATGGGCTCGTGCGTCGATATTGCCGAAGTGCTCGCATGCTGCGCCGCACCAATTTCTTTCACCCCGAAACTTTCTCACGCGTTCTGCCGCAGACATTGCTGTGTTTATCGAAAGCTGACGAGTTGCTCTTCTGCGTGGGCTACGTTCCATGCATTTCTATTTGACTTTTCGACGAGTATATGCCGATATTGTGAAAATTTTAAAATTTCTCAACTGCGATCTGAAGTTTCACAATCAACACTGTATTTGATTTAACTTCTAATGTCTTAAATCAAAAGATCTCAACTTTAGCTTTCGTTTGAGACCAATTTTGACGTCGTAGTGCTTTGCAGTGCCGAGTTATAACGATTAGAAGTTTGCATGGTGCAAAGCCCCCCCCCCCCCCCGCTTATCGTTGCACAGTAACTCAAGGTCACTAACAAGTTTTTGTTCCCTTAGGTATTGAATGACACTAGGTTGGTTTGGTTTGCGTTGATGATAATATAGAAATTATTAGACCGAACTCAATGCCCATTTTTGCGTAACGCTAAACTTTCCGTACTGGCCACCTAGTACTGGTCTGTTTTTAAAGACATATTCATGTCAAAAAACCCTGCCACATACTTCCTATTGTTCCTTAGCTGTGGTGAATTTCTGAGATCCAACGCATGGAACACGCAGTCTCTTAATAGCATCGTCGACATACGGAGGCCCAATGAGAAACCTGTTTAAACATCGTGTCTGCATCGTGATGGGACTCCAGATGGAATCGCTCACGAAGCTACGATGTCCACGATTACTCGCCTGGCAGACGAATTTGGAATTTCCGATGAGCAATCCCACGTTGTAGTGTCTGGAACGAGACTTTGCGAGAGACTACATAGGATATGCGCACGTGCGTGTGGTTCAGCCGATATTCACGTGTCTCGAACTGGGAAAACCGGTTTGAACAACAGTGCTTGGTGTCACGGCTTGGTGGTGAGCGATGGCGATTACATAGTGAGCATTTACATCGCGGTGGTGATGAATCATAGTTTGGTCAGTCAAAACACTGTAACATCGATGTTCAATTCACACCGGTTTTTCACGATGTATCGAGACATTGCAGAGTCCTAGTGGGGGTGAAAGTTGGACAAAATGGTTGCTCACTTGGGGTAAAAATCTACTCGCCATCATTGGCTACTGTACTAAAAAATTTACTGGCCACAACGAAATTTCTGGTCACCATTTGGCAACTGGCGACCAACATTCGCGCTACCTGCAGGAGACGTATTTGAAAAGTTCTTTTTCATTAACATAGCTTTTTTCGCCATGAAGAATAGTTTTTGCCTATTTTCAACTTTTCCATTGTGCAAAATTCTTCCACTAGAAGCCATAGCTTTATATCATGCTTCCTTCTATCTCTCTTCTTTTAAGCGTTTGATTTGAAAATCTGTCGCCATAGGCGTAGCGTGACCAAAAATTTTGGGGGGGGGGGCATTCTCGGGAATAGTTTCTCCGAAAATGCTCCTCTGTTCGTGTTCAATTGCCATTAGTGTCATAACTTAGGTTTTTTTTACATGTCAAATATATACAAGGTCTGCCAGGTTTGTGTTGATTCACCTTAGTGAGGATGAAAAAAAAACCCCAAAAAAACATGCCTTCTCATCGTGCGGTCATTTAACGATTAAAACCATCATCAGATGACTTCATGCTATATTGCATATGAAATGACTGCAGGAAAGCAGTCATAGCATTGCTCGCTTTTTCGTAGCACTGTTTCCTTTGCTGTATGCCACACTTTATAACATTTAAAAGATGAATGACTAGTTATTATTTTTTTCAATTTTTTAAGGGGGGGGCACATGCCCCCCTGACGCTACACCTATGTCTGTCGCTAATACTTTCCTTCTGCTATAAGAAACTTTTTGTGCATCCTTTGTTAATTTTCATAACATACTTTTAAAAGTCACTGGTGGATGTAGCTGATTTTTTATATTTTTTGTGGCTTATTTTGATCTTTACTGAAATGTGCTAATGAGTGCTTTGTCATAATTTGACATAAAATCAGATTCCTTTCTAATATCAGAAACTTAAATCTAGTTGTTTCTTAGTATTTTCTGAGCTAACTAATCATTTTCCATCTGCTATAATTAGTTTTCTAATCATGTCCAGTTAAATTGCCTTGATCACTGATAAATGCAGCTGTTCACATATCCCTTGGATTTAAGGTTTTCCTGCCATTTTCTTTCATTTCATTTTGGAAATTTTTGTGCATCCTTGTTTGCTGATGAGTACAAATTTAAAATATAGCTAGAGCATCAATATTATGTTGAAAATTCCTTCCCTAAATAAAATGTAGCGCAAATCCTTGCTCACATGGGTATTTGTTTTTAATATTCCCCTTGTTCTCCTTTGAAAAAGTTTCAAATATTTCATCTTTCCTTATCCTTAAATTTCTAGTGCAAGCATTATTTCAAAATAATTAAATATTAATAGTGTTTCGTATATTAATTGTGTGGTATATTAAAACATTTCAAGAGTAAAGCCACATTTATGTTCTAACTATATATTTTATACCTATGTGTTTTTGAGTTCTATTTATTTTTTTATTCTGTGATTTGCTTCAGTAATTAAAACTGAAGCCAAAGTAGAAAAATTATTTTTTTCTCAAAATCAGTGTAGTATAATGTACATAAAAGTTTTGTAGAAATTAAACCTGGTTACATTTTTAGTGACAATTTTGGTATTTCAGTATTTATCTGTGATTCTGATTTTCTTATTAGCTGCAGCAGACATCATTTTCAGCATTCTGTATTAAGTTTGTTCAAGCATGTAGCAAGTTGTTATTTCAAGGTACAGGTTGAACAGACCTATGGGTTTCACTACATTTTAAGTAGGAGCATTTGGATTGTATGTCCTGGGAAAAAGTGCAGAAGTCCTGGAAATGCCCTGGAATTCTGTGGTTGAAAAATAAATGAACCATATAAAAATTTTTTTTTTTTTTAAATGTGTTTTTATATTTGCCAATTTACAATTCAGCATTGTAGATTACCCACTTTTTGTAGCTAGCATATGCCACTGACTGGTATATATAGTATTTTGAAACTGACGTCATCCCCATATACTTTCAAAATAATAACTCTGGGAAACTTGCAAAATACCTGGAGAACTCGTGAAATCTCAGGAAATTTTGTTTTAAAGGAAGGGTTTGTCGGGCCCAGAGTTGTATAAAAATAATGTATCTGCGTACAGAACCATTGAAACAGAAAACTTGCTGCAAACCCGCGAATCACGATAGCAATAGAATAAGATAATTTAAAGAAAAATTAATATAACAGTAAATAATTACTAGAACATTACAGATTTCAGAGAGGACAAAAGTACATTATGACTGAATGCGCAGGAATGTGTGTAAAATGGACCTTAAGGCCAAAACTTTAAAATATTGGACTATGAACCTCATAAAAACAAGAGACTAATTAAAGAAATTTTTTATATCTAGAAAAGCAGTTCTGTTAATGAACTTTCAAAAATTATAAATAGCATTTTCAACAACGTATTTCAAAAATAGTAGACTTATAAAATACATAAGGAGGATATTTTAATTTAATAACTGGCAACTGCAAGAGGAACCTGGCAATAGAATTTAAAGTCTTTCAGCGTAAACGAAACTTTTGTTACAGTTCCTATATATTGAGAGCAGGCCTTGATAAAATCAAGAGGCCAGAAAGGTCTGTAAAAATAAAAAAACTCACTATCGGAAGATGTGAAAAATAGTTGAACATTCTTACGTTGAAATAGAAGTAAATGTATTAATCTGAGTAAAGCCTTGAGTAAGTGTTTTAATTGCTGTAAATAAAATTTTTATTTTTTTAATATACAAGCAAAACCTATCTGCAAAATCTGCTAATAATTTGGAAACTATCCGCGTACGCGTGTTCCTCTATATTCTGCGACTCTGGTCGGACCTTGTGATTAAGTACCAATGACTTTAACAGTCTCCATCCCACGTACTGATAGTGGATCCCTACCATTAAGTTGTGGCATGGGTGAGCAGTTGATGTACTGTTCTGCAGCATTGCCATTAGTTCACTTATTTTCTGGAATGTACTGTAAAACTGTTTTGTAGTTATTTCTGTAGTTAATTAAATAACAGTTGTTAATTGTGTTATCTCCAGTAGAGAGCAAAATTGGTAACTGAACTGGGAATTGGTAACTCATCTGGAAATTCAAGCATGGTTATACACATCACAATTTTTGTAGATTGAGTTGGGAATGTTGCACTAAGCATAGATGCCAACTAGTACGGATTTTTGGTTGCTGTTACGGAAGTACGGAAACACCGCTGAAATTACGGAAAATCGCCATTTGGTTTAATTTTCTGAGATAGAAAGCAAATTTTCATCAACTTAAAAATTTTTGTTGGTTCTTCAAGTTTTTCTGGGGGAAAAAATTAAATGCTAATTCAGGGCTGCCAGACCTGCGCCAATTCAATCGCGCCAGTCCGCGCCAAAATGTTGTTCTTGCGCCATTCTGCTAAAAAATCGCCATTTCGACAAAATCTGCGCTAATTTTGCGCCAAAAGTTAAAATTTACCGGTCATCGATATTTTAGCGTTATCTTACGACATTCGAAATCGATTCAGCCGTTAATTCGTACGTGAGATTCTTCCGCGGATTTGGGAAGCCCCCTCCGTTTTTTTTTTTTTTTTTTTTTTTTTTTTGTCATTTTCGTCGAGATCGATGCTGCAAAAGTGAAGAAATTTTCGGGATATTAGTTGGGGGGGTCGTATTCCGTCTGGGGACGTTGTTTTGTCCTTTTAAACGTTCAGAAACCGAAGTTAAACGAAGTGCAGATTTTTCCCGTAATTGTATTTTTTCTCTCGCGATGTTGCTTCTGTTCAGTATTGTTAAATATAATTTCATTGCATAATTTCAGCTTGAAATTGTAGGCAACGATTTCCGAAAACGAAAGTTAGGCCGCCCGAAAATTTCCCCGTAATCTTCGGCGACGAGATTCTCACGCGGATTCGAGGAATTCCATCTTTTTTTGTTATCATTTGGACCATGTACGAAATTGATGCATAACTGAACTTAAATTTTGGGAGGATTGGTGGCGGCGGGGGGGGGGGGGCTCGTTTTCTCCGTCAGAGGACGGAATTTCAGCCTTCGAAAACAGAAAGTAGACGGAATTAAGATTTCTCTGGTAATCGTAATTTTTTTTTCTCGTGATGTTTTCTCTACCCAGTATTGTTAGATATCATTTTATTCCATAAATATTTGTATTTCAGCTTGAAAATGTTGGATAAATTTCCGAAAACTGAAGGCTTGAAAAACCGTTAATTCAAGCCATGTTTCTCGATTCAGCGATCACAAAAAAAATATTCGTGTGGAAGAACCAAGGCTACTGCACTAATTCAGCACATGGCCAGTGTTTCTACAAGTAACATCGTATCTGAAGTTAAAAAAATCCTTTTTCTCTATCTACGGACGGAAGTAATGATGCTCAAGCAAATAAACTGTATCCCATTACAATAACATATTTTGACGAAAAATAGGGAAAAATTCAACTGTTTTGTTATCATTGGTTGAATCAAGTAATAATACAGGTGAAAGAATATCAATGTTTTGAACAATGAGTTTGTTAAAAAAAATATCTCATGAAGCAACTGTGTGTCATTTTCCTGTGACAATGCTAACACTATGATAGGTCAAGTAAAAGGTGTTGTTTCTCACATAAAGAAGGTTCAGCCTGCAATGCCATTTAGTAAATTTACTGCACAGAAATCTGCTACTCAACTGAAAGGATAAATGTTGAGCAGTTTCTGATACAGTTGTACTTTTTTGGAGAAAAGTTCAAAAAGGAAACACAATCTAAAACTGAGTCAAGCTGTTTGTGGTACTAAACCAAACAAAATTCTAAAGCATGTCAATACTCGCTGGTTATCACTTTTGGAATCCATTGACAGAGTTTTAGAACAGTGAGAGGCTCTAGAACATTATTTCAGTGACAATGAAGAAGCTAATTCACAGTATAAGAACCTTACAAGTATGATTGGAAATCCTTCATCTAAACTTTGTTTTTTTTTTATCTGCTACTCTTCCTTTGTTTACATCTGTTAATGTGTTCTTGCAGCAGGAAGCTCCGCTTGTGCATATATTAAAAAGAAAACTTCATAGTCTGTTATCTGAATTGCTTGTACAATTTATCAAGCCATCAGCATTTGATGTGACAGCAACATCTCTTGCAGATGGAAATTTTGAAAGAAGGAGAAATCAAAAGAAAACTGTGATCTCGTAATTGGGTCAAAAGCGAGATCTTATATAGGCACAACTGCAGATCTGAGTGAAGACACAGTGGCTACTTTTTATTCTGAGGTAAGGGAATTTTACAAGGCAGGCTGCAATTACATTTTAAGAAAATTTCCACTTAATGATGAATTTCTGAGTCATGCTGAAATTGCAGATGTAGCTTTAAGGCAAAGTGTTTCTTTTGCATCAGTCCAATATATGTGTTCCCTGTTTCCAGTTTTGAAACCAGAAGAATCTGACAAGGTGGAATCTGAATTTGCTCACTACCAGTTTGAAATTTTTAACTGTGCTGTTACTTCTGGGAGAATGGATGAAGTGTGGCACAGAATTTCTTTAATGAAAAATGAAAGTGGCCAGTTGAAGTATGAATCATTAAACAAAATTATGAAAATGATTTTAATAGTCTTTCATAGCAATGCAAGTACAGAAAGAATTTTCAGTATTGTGAAAAAAACCATGAATGAATTCAGACCTAATTTAAGTACTCATGTGCTGTCTTCTTTATTAGTAGAAAAAATAAACAGCATTGCACACAGTGAACTAACTATGCTATCAGAAGAAGTTTTTGCAAAGTGAACTAAGGAAGGCCAAAATGACAACTACAGCCAGTTTATCATAATAATTTGGCCAACATTCCAAGGAATAATTTTTCTTCATGTCTGGAGGTAATTTATTATATTTTTCTGGTAGACAGTATTTTAAATTTTCCCACTAGCAAATTATTTTTTATTGTATTATTATTATTATTATTATTATTATTATTATTATTTTGTTAATAGTTCTGACAGATTAAAATTTGTTGCAGTGTTAAATACCCAAATTTGCCGCTGTAGACTGGATTACTGAAAATTACTGAAAAAAAAATTGTTACTGAAAATTACTGAAAAATGAACATGTTGGTTACTGAAAACTACTTTTAGAGGTTGGCATTTATGCACTAGGTGATTCATAGTCCTTCTGTACCTTGGATGGCAAATATTTATCACTGATGTTACGGCAATTACATACGTCGTGCTTTTCTAGGTTCCTTCCACAATAACAGAATATTTTCTTTGTGCATGTTGCTTAGTGGTTCCTTCCACAATATCAGAATATTTATCAGTATTATTGAGTTTTGTCAAAATTCAATGATACTTAAAACTGGTAATTGGGTCATTCCACATCAATTCATCCAATTTTTTTGGGAAATGTAACTCACCATCTCAGATTTTGATGAAATTTGGCATGCAGGTATACTTCACCAAGATATAGAAAATGACCAGATTTTAACTTCCTACACCTCATAGTTTCCAAGATACAGTGCTCCAAAGCTTCACTGAACACCAATCGCACACGTAGAGTGACAAAGTACCACTTTTACAAAATGCTGCATAACTGTAGTGCTATTTAGTTTAGAAGAAAGAAATTTTGTACCCTTATGCAAAAGAGCTTCCAGAATAAGAAACCATTTCAAATTTCCTTGTAAACACTGAATAAATAAATGAACTATAGTGCTAAAGTGAAAATTTAAGAAAAAAACTTGCTGTTCTATATTAGGCTCTACAGCAAATAGCAGAGGTATGAGGGAGCTCTTTTTTAATGTATATTGGTCTTTGATATATACTGTCACATAACAAGAAAACAAAATAGTGGTTTTCAGCTTGCTTTTGGAGACATGTGCAAATATCTGAAATGCGTGCATCAGTTCAACCACTTTTTTTTTTTTTTGTTAAATATAATTCATCTCTGACATTCAAGAAATTTCACTAGGCGATAAAACTAACAAGGATGCAAAAATATAAAAAAATATGTTTTCTTAAACCATATAGTTTCAGAGGTATCATATTAACAAGTTTGACGATATGGCTAGTTCAGCTGCACCCCACAAGTGTGGTGAGGTTTTAAAGTTTTTCAGTAATTTCAAAATATCTGTTATTCTCTTATTGCAGATTGCAAAAATTCCTGAAAAAAATACTCTGACAAATCTCCCTAAAACAGAATTTTGGAAATTTACACCCCCCCCCCCAAAAAAAATTAAACATTTCCACGAAAGATATAAACAGTTTTTATATGTGCATGACTGGATAATACACTAAAGTAAGCTTGCAATGGATGGGCACTAGGAAATAATTGCAACTTGTCAGAGAGTACTTTTTAAAAGAAAATGTAGCATAGGGCAAAGGATACAGCATGATTCCTAAGGTCATGAGAATTTGTTTTGATTTCATCCCAGATCCTGTGCTCAACTGACCACCAGTTCAAATGGGGTAAGTTTTATAACATCGTAAAACTCCCCAAGTGCTGAGATGAGGGTCAAATGAAAAAGATTTCTCTTTTCTCACCTCACTCTCCTAGAGATAGATGCCCTCCAGCTAAAGAGAAATAAGGTTTCAGTCCCTCACTCCAAGTTAAGAAAACAATGGTTCAGATGCTCATGCTGATTTCACTGTGGACAGGCTATCGAGAAGTCTCTTACATTTTGCTGTGAAATATATTGCTTCCAATATTTTCTTTTTTGTGTATTGGCTGCTCTGTGTTAATCTGACTTTGGGACAAGTTTGTCAACCTCAATCATGGAAAAAGATTATGGACCAGTGTAGTATTGGATCACTTACTAATACAAAATGCAATAAATCAAGTTATGTGAAGACAGAAGAGTTTCTCAGTAGTGAAGAATTTTCTGTTGCTGACAAAGAACTTATTTCTTTAAGACCTAATATTCCACATAAAGATATAATCTCAGTATGGTTACATCACAAATGTTATTATCTGAAGAAATATGAAACCTACCAAGTAACTTATTGCAACCCTTTTGGTGACCATGATGTGAAAAAACCTGTTGAAGAGGTCCCTGCATCAAGTCAGTATACAAATAGCCCAACAGCTGCAATCTAAAAACCTCAGTGTATGCCCAGGTCAAAAATTATGTCCTCAGTGTCATGGGAAAACATCTAAATTAGGACAACCTTAGAAGATGAAGTTTTAAGGGAGACTGATGATAGTGAAATGATCCCTGATGATTTTATTATTAAAGAATGTGCTGCTAAAGAAGTAAATGAAAGTTTATCTGATTTAGAATTGTCACCATTAAAATTACATTCCTTGCCATCCTATAGTAAACCAGCATATGGAAAAAGAAAACTTCTTCAAGCAAAGTTAGCTATGCAGAGTAAAATATCTTGTGTTCTAGAGTATGGCTTTACAGCTCAGTCTTCTACTAGGGACAGTGATGATGAACACTCCATAGATGAATTAAAACTAAAAGCTCATGATTTGGATGAACTTCTTGCTTTAATGAAAGAAAAGATACCTACTGTTAGTCGTAAATTAAAAAAAAATTCAGATATTAACAATGGCTCCCCCATCATGGTCCAGAAAAAAAGTAGCACAACAGCTTGAAGTTTCAGAATACACAGTACATCAGGCAAGAAAATGAGCAAAAGATAAAGGCATAATATCAGTTCCCAAATCCAGCCATGGTAAGAAACTTTCACAAGATGCCATAAAACAGATTATAGAATTTTATGAAGATAACTATTCTAGGCAAATGCCAGGAATGAAGGACAAAGTAAGTGGTGCTAGAAATGTCCATGCTCAGAAAAGACTTATTCTGTGCAATTTGAAAGAATTATATCAACAACTTAAGCAAAGACATACTAATGAAAAAAGTAGGATTTTCTAAATTTTGTGCTCTTCATCCAAAATGGGGCATTCTTGCGGGCTCCTCTGGAATCCATTCTGTATGTGTGTGCACTATACATCAAAATGTCTAATTTTTGATTAGTGCAGCACACTTTGAAGAATCACATCAGGACTTTATCAATAGTCTTGTCTGCAGCAGTAAGGATTCAAAGTGCATGCTTTGGTGTTATTCAGTGTCCAAAACGTACAAATCTGAATAAGTTATTGTTGCAGAAATTTAAAAAATTGTGATCCCCTGATGAAATTGAATATCACCAGTGAGTGTCTACAAACAGAATGGAGCTTCAAAAGTTTTCTTCTTCAGTTGAGGAATTTATTGAATTATTTGTGCCAAAAATTGAGAAGCTCATTCTGCATTCATACATTACCAAAGCACAGTCTTCATTTTTCAGTAAGTTGAAAGGAACAATTGGTCCAGAATATACCATTATACTGATGGACCAGTGAAAATTATGCATTTGTAGTTCAGGAAGAATCACAATGGTATCATTGGACTCGCCATGCATGCACAGTTCACCCTGTTGTTATTTACTGTAAAAACAAAATTCTGACTCTGACCTCTGCATTAAGTCACTGTTTCATTTCTGATGATCATGATGTTGCAATGGTGTACAAGATTCAGAGTGAAATAATAACTTTCTTTAAAAAGAGCTACCAACAAGTAAAAGAAGTACATTATTTTTTAAAACTATAAATCTATGTCATCACATTATTGATTTTGCAGTGACAGCTTCATGGTTTTTCTTTGCCACCAGCAACAGGAAGTCTCCTTGTGATGGCATAGGTGGAACTGTCAAATGAATCACTGCAAAAGCAAGTCTCTAACATCTACTGAAAGAGCAAATAACCACTCCACAGGAGATGTTTGACTTAACTGTCATAAAAATATCATGAAAATAGAGTTTCATTTTGAGAAATGATATGAATGCTGTGCGCAATGAGTGTCAAGTAAGATTTTCTCATGTTCAAACAATACCTGATACACAGAGTTTCCACAGCTTTATTCCATTATCAACATCTAAAATAGCAACCAAGAGAACAAGCGTGGATGAAAATTACTTTTTGGTTTTGGCTGTAAAAATCTAGGAATACAAAGGCAGTTATCAAGAGTTGATCATGACATACTAAAAACATCAATGCAAATATTTGTGAACAGTGCAAAACTATTTGCTTGTGTTTCTTTTTTTCAAGTCAAAACTAATTATGAAAAAATAGATCTATGTACTATAGGTGAGTATGACTAAGCATTTTGTTGCATATGCTCACCTAACTTGTTGTGGGGTACAATTGAACTAGCCATTTTGTCAAATAGGTTAATATGGCATTTCTGAAACTATATGGTGTAAGAAAACATAATTTTTTATATTTTTGTGTCCTTGTTAGTTATATCTCCTTGTGAAATTTCTTGAATGTCAGAGATGAGTTATATTTAATAAAAAAAAAAGTGGTTGAATTGACGAAGTGGAACCCCACACGCATTTCAGATATTTGCACATATCTCCAAAAGCAAGCTGAAAGCCACTTTTTTTTTCTTGTTATGTGACGATATATGTCAAAGACCAATATACATTAAAAAAGAGCTCCCTCATACCTCTGCTATTTGCTGTAGAGCCTAATATAAAATAGCAAGTTTTCTTAAATTTTCACTTTACCACTATATTTCATTTATTTATTCAGTGTTTTCAATGAAATTTAAAATTATTTCTTATTCTGGAAGCTCTTTTGCATAAGGGTACAAAATTTCTTTCTTCTAAACTAAAAATAGCACTACAGTTATGCAGCATTTTGTAAAAAGTGGTACTCCATCGCTCTACGTGCGAGATTGATGTTCAGTGAAACTTTAGGGCATTGTATCTCAGAAACTATGAGGTGTAAGAAGTTAAAATTTGTTCATTTTCTATATCTTGGTGAAGTATGCCTCCATGCCAAATTTCATCAAAATCTGAGATGATGGGTTACATGGCCTGGATGAAGTGATGTGGAATGACCCAATTTATAGTTTTTAATTAGATTATCAATTTTAAATTTTTTTAGTTTCATTTAAATTAGTTTTAAGTTTATCTTTGATGAAGATAAGTGCTTCTTATATATATCTTCTTTGTTTAAAAGGCACATTTTTTCTTTTTATTTTTTGGAGGCACAATAGCACATCTTTACATACATGTAAATACTTCCAGTTCAAGGTAAGTCCTTATGAATTATATTATGGAATAATGATTAATTTGGATGTTGCCTAGAACTGCAGAATTGATTAGAATATTTGCAAAATTCATCAAATTGTTGTAAATGTTTAAATTGGAAGAAAGCTTTTGTTTTTAAAATATTGATGACACCTGAGTTAATTGTTATCCTGAAGCAAAGTCACATTTTTTGATCGGAATTGAAATAACCCAGGAGGGAGAAGATTTTTACCCTGTAATTTGAAAACAATACTAATATCGGTTCAAATTGTTATGTCTAACTTCCTGAATGTCACTGCGTGGCTTATAATAATGAATTTTGGCAAGATATCATAAAAATTCTGTCATTCATCTGTTCCTCATGTTTTTTAAAAAGTTCGTTAAAAATTCCGATGTCTGGACCCCACAGCTCCATATTTAACCAGTGGGTGTCATACTGAGAGTGAATGTTTTTTTTTTGGTTCGTATTTTACTAGATATATCATTCACTCTTGGTACGACAGCCACTGGTTAAATATAGAGCTGTGGGGTCCGGACATCGGGATTTTTAACGAACTTTTTAAAAAAAACGTGAGGAACAGAAGAATGACAGGATTTTTACAATATCTTGCCAAAATTCAAAATGAAAACAAGTTTTTCTTGTAATGTTTAAAGTTTAAAGTAGGTGTGCTTTGATTGTGTTTTATGATATATATCAAATAAATTTATGGTAAGTGGGTAAGTTGAATGTGGTTGGAAATTTGTCCAGAATGCAATTTGATAAGTTTTTTTTCCCTTAGAGTTTTGTATTTTTGTAAAATTCTGATTTTTGAAGTGTGCATACCACTGATAATATTTTGCCTTTGTAGAATAACAGCCGTCTGTGGTGACTATTACATCGGAGGCAGGCAGTTTGATTCACTTTCTGATCTCATTGGTTACTACACTAGCTGGTCAGACCTCTTGAAAAAGGAAAGGCTTGTACATCCTGTTCCACCTCCAGAAGTAGGCAGTTTTTTATATATTGGGTTGTTGGAAAAGTCATGATGTATTTTAGTCATGTTTTGCAAAGGTCATTTATTGATAGAAAGAACAAAGATCAATCAATGATATAATGCCCGTTTTATTCGATAACCTTTTGCCATCTTTCAGTGAGCTGCAGAATGCCTCGTTCATAGAAGGACTTGTCTTTCGTGGCGAAAAACTGTACAAGGTGCTGATTTACAGCCTCATCTGAATTGAACGTTATACCACGCAAGGACTGTTGAAGAGAGCAAAACTAGTGAAAGTCTGACGGCGCAAGGTCAGGCGAGTATGCTGGTGGGTGTGGCAACACATCCCACCCAAGTTCCAATAATTTTTGGCGGGTGATCAAACTTGTGTGTGGTCTCGCGTTGTTTTGATGAAACACACCACCTTTACGATGAACAAGCTCTGGACGTTTCTGGAGGATGGATTCGTTCAAATTGTCCAATTGCCGAAAGTACATATTCGAATTGATTGTTTGGTTCTGTGGTAGGAGCTCGAAAAACAAGACACCTTTAAAATGCCACCACACTGAGACTAGAACCTTCCGCTGATGAATGTCTGCTTTGGATGTCGTTTGAGGCGAAGCAGCACGTCTGCACCAAGACCGTTTGCACAGCACATTGTACACAATCCACTTTTCGTCACCAGTTATCGGTCACTTCAAAAAAAGGATCGTTTTCTTCATGTTTAATGAGCATATTGCAGATGTTTATATGCGCCGTCAATTGAGCTTCTTTGAGTTCACGAGGACCCACACATCGAGCTTCGAGCTTGCTTATGTATCCCAGTTTCTTCAGGTTGTCGTGAACGCTTGATTGATAGATGTGCAATATGTCTGCAATCTTTCGTGTCGTGTAACGTGGGTTTGACTTGATCAATGCCTTGATTAGGTCGTCATCAACCTCGGTTGGCCTCCCGGACCGAGGAGCATCGTTGAGGTCAAAATCACCAGCACGGAATTTTGCGAACCACCGCTGGCACTGATGTACTTGTAGAGCATTATCACCATACACTTTGCGCAACTTTTCACAAGCTTGACGCACGTTCTTCCGTTTGCGGAAATAAAACAGTAAAATATGGCGAAA
Organism: Macrothele yani; assembly: GCA_039090855.1. NCBI lineage: Eukaryota > Metazoa > Arthropoda > Arachnida > Araneae > Macrothelidae > Macrothele > Macrothele yani. The sequence continues at coordinate 3,620,368 of CM077024.1, forward strand.
ATGCACAGTTTGGTCTTTCGTCTTCAACTTGATGTCAAATCTCCACAAATCAACCAAATCTCTCACTATTCCTTTTAGACTGCAGCTAGAACTGGCAACTGTCAAATGCCATAGCGATAACAGAGCTGCGCATGCGTCTAGTACTTCCAAAACTGCCCAACCGCCATCGGGTGCCAAAATACGTCTTGACTTTTCTGACAACCCAATATATTCATTTTTTTTGTCTTACATCTGTGTAGATGCTGATGTGTGTGAAATGTCCATAGCAAAATGTTTTCAAGTGATAGTTTAATTCATGCATGTATTTGATGTGAATGTAGAAAATCAACCACACCAATTTTTAAGGACATAGAAAAAAGTATATGATATTCATACGGTTTATCAAGTAACAGTGATTTTAGAAGCAACAAGTTTTCAAATAGATTATTGTAAATGCAAAAGTGTCTTGGTTCACTATGATTCGTTTGCTCCTTGAAAGTCTTAATAAGCACTTCGAAATAAAAGGATAATCTTCAGGGCCCTGAAAGGTGCTTGGTTTTCTTAATTGTGTACATGAAGTTGCGGATCATTAATGTATTATGCTCTAAAAATAGTATGTTTCCTTTTAGACACAATCAGATTTTCTCCTGTAAGTTTAGCATTAGAGGTAAATTTGTGTTTCAAATTATCAAGAGGAGAAGAAAAAGTGTGTGCAAGATGATTCATGCTGTGAGTGCAACTTAATGAGGAGCCCAGAAACAGAAACAGCATGACACTGCTACACCTGTCTCAGATTTTGGGGAAGGTGTACGTATAGACTGTTTTAATGACTTTTTCTTTTACATTCGTTGTTTTTAAGATTCTTTTCAATTTTACAGCAAAGGACGAGAAGTTTTTATATGTTTTTAATGTTGACTTCTGCTTCTGGACATAAGCTATAATCGATAGATCACCTAGGGCAAATGTTCAATTTTATTTTATTTTAGTTTTCTGTCTTTTTGCCTACCATTGTAGGTCTAGAAAATGTCTGCCGAGAGATCCGGAAGCTTTTAACAGGATGGCCATCAAATGTCAATCACAAGCTTGGTTTCAACTGCTCCCACATCTAATACCAAGTTGTAGGTGGTGAGTTTACAGAAGATAAAACTTGCATAGTTCTGTCAAGACATGGCCTTTAGAATCAAATGCAAACAGAGTTGCCAGCCGGCCAGAAAAACTCGAGGAATCTGAAAATAAGGCTAAAAATCATGGAAAACTCAAGGAGAAATAATTTTTTTAGCAAGAATTGGGGAAGTTGGGGGGGGGGGAGGATAATGCGGTTCATATTCGTTACACATGAGATTCTCCTGCAGATTCACGGAATTCCACATTTTTTTTGTCATTATTTGGGTCATTCTCGAGATTGATGAAAAACTGAAGAGAAATTTTTGGGTTTTTTTTTATGGGGGTAGGGAGGGGTTGTTTTCCCGTCTCTGGGGACAGTATTTTATCTTTCAAAACTTCAGAAAACGGAAGTGAAGTGAAGTGGAGTAAAGATTTTGCCTATAATCGCGATTTTTTTCACGCAATGTTGCTTGTTTTCAGTATTATTAAATATTTTATGGCATAATGTTTATATTTCAGCTTGAAACTGTTGGCAACAGTCTGCGAAAACAGAAATTAGACGGCGTGAAAATTTCCCTGTAATCTTCAGGCACGAGATTCTTCCGCGAATTTGACGAGTTCTACCTTTTCCGTTATCATTTTGGTAATTCAAGAGATCGATGCACAACTGAACAGAATTTTTTTTGGGGTTGGTGGTGATGGGGTTGCGGAGGTTCGTAGGAGGATGGAATTACACTTTGCGAAACTTTTGGAAACGGAAGGTCGACAGGTGATGATTTTTTCTGTAATCGTAATTTTCTTTTCTGTATGCTCAGTATTGTTGTTAAATATCATTTTATTCCATAAATATTTGTATTTCAGCTTGAAAATGGAGGAAAAAATTTCCCAAACAGGAAGTTGAACGGGGCAGTGATTTCTCCCGTAATCACAATTTTTCCCCTCATGGTGTTTCCACTCTCCTGCATTGTTGTTAAATGTTAACTGCCCCCCCCCCCTTCCACACACAAATGTTTACATTTAAGCTTGGCAAGGAAGGGAGAAATTTCCAAAAACTGAAGTGATGAAGTTGGAATATTTGTAAGAATTGATGCATGGTGTTCAAAAGTATTCACATTCTCAAAATTGTATCATTCAGCTGAAATAGTTAAAGCTTTGATAACATAGACTATTGTCCTCAGGCTAAAAGTTCTTTCAGCATGATGAATGAAATTGTCATCAGAGGGCATAAAAAAAAAGCGACGATGAAGAAATGGAAAGAGAAAGATAAAGAAAAATTAAGCAATGGATGCTATGCAACCGCAGATACAACAAAAGACAAATGAAAAGTAATCTGTGTTCTTGCAGCACGTTTTGACTTTTCACCCAGTTAAAGTGTTCAGCTTTTTTTTCTTTTCCCCCCGTTTGTCTGTTTCGTGTGTGATTCGCAAAGGTTTTGTGACTCGATCAAACGGAAATGCTGTGCCATGAATTGGGGGTAATTTAATTGCTATATTTTCCTGACCAACAGGAACATTGGAAGACTGAGTGACATTTGGTAGGAGAGAAAAAGTTAGAAGCAAAGTTTTTGAAATGGGTTAAGCAGCAAATAAATGAAGATGTTCTTTTATACACTGCTGGCCAACCAAAATGCAACACCAAAAAGGAAGCATCCGATTGGCCTGAAATTCGCACCATGCGTCGCCCGCAAGAGGACATGCAAACGATTAGCATTGCAGGGCATATGCAAATCATGTGCGCTTGGCACGCCACCGAGAAGCACTATAAGAAGGGTGCACAGAAGGCAGTGTGTAAGTAGTGGAAGTGTGTTGTGCTGCCGGACCTGTGTGTAGGAAGCTTCCTGATGCCTCGTCACAGAATATGGCAGTCATTCCAGCACGTTTCGGAGTTCGACAGAGGGCGAATAGTGGCTTATCGCGACAGCGGTTTATTGTACCAAGACATTGGCGGCCGTGTGGGACGACATCCAGCCACAGTGAAGCGAGTATGGATTCGGTGGGTGCAGGAGGGACGGACGGACCGACGTGAGCGATTGCTGCAGCTGCGGCACACCACCGAACGAGAGGACCGGCATGTTGTGCGGCGGGCATTGACGGCTCGCATCGCCACATCAGGAATGTTAGCGCAGGAATTAGGGTGGGTTGCACAACAACCTGTGTCAGCACGAACCGTTCGAAGTCGTCTGCAGGAGCGGGGACTTGTTGCACGGCGCCTATTGCTCCGATTACCATTGACGTTACACCACCAGCGAGTGCGGCGGCAGTGGGCCGTTGAACGCCGCACCTGGACTACGGAATGGCACGACTTTGTCTTCTCCGACGAATCCCGCTTCTGCCTGCAACACCACGATGGTCGGATCCGCGTGTGGCGGCACCGCGACGAAGACTATATGATTCCTGCATTCTGCATCGCCATACCAGTCCGTCGCCTGGCATTATTGTTTAGGGCGCAATTGGATATGACACCCACACCCCTCTGGTACGCATCGCCGGTACACTCAACAGCCACCGCTACATCTCCAACGTTTTGGAGCCTGTAGTCCTCCCTTACCTGCAGGACCTGCCAGCGGCCATGTTTCAACAGGACAATGCGTGCCCGCCCGTGGCACGCGTCATGCAACAATTCTTCATGGCCCACCGGGTGTCACTGCTGCCGTGGCCCGCCTGTTCTCCCAATATGTCGCCTATTGAACACGTCTGGTTGCTGATCGGCAACCGAGTGGCCCAGCAAGCACCACCCGCGGCTACGCTTGATGAACTGTGGCAACGTGTAGAAGCAGCCTGGACCGACATACCCCAAGCCACATCCAAAGCCTCTTTCGTTCGATGCTGCTGCGTGTAGCGGCCGTTAATGCCAGCCATGGGAGCCACACAAACTATTGATGTCTGCGTGTTCCGCAAGTCGCACTGGCCTGTAAGCTCAATCATTTCATCTTTGTATGTGTTGTTATGTGTCCAGTAAATCTGGCTTTGCTATCTCGTGTCCTTCTTGGTGTTGCATTTTGGGTGGCCAGCAGTGTAGTTTATATGTTCCAGGTGCAAGCGGTAATATACAACGACATATAATTCTGTACTTTATGTAATATGCTTGATTTTGGAGTGCTGTGAAGAAATAAAATTTGCACCATAAATTGATGACAATATTTATGGAATACACACACACTCATTGTCGTATAAATCTGTGCACCAAGAAGAGGCGTCGGATTGAAATGAGATTTTAGTAATGGGATGGTACATACCAAGGACAGAAGTGATTACAATATCACAGCAGCAGAACTATTTCCCGCGAACATGCAGTTCACATTCCGGTCAGTGTTAGTATTACGTCGGACCATCTGTGCTCAGATTCATGCGGTCATTCAGTCCGGCATGGAGTCAAAAAGACGCCGTGTTATACTGAGACAGATTGGGCCATACTTCTTGCAACTGACACTTTAAATCGCGAACACTGGGGCATTAAGAAAGCTGGCGTCCCATTGGTTCAACATGTGCTCGATGGGTAAGAGATCAGGCGATCTGGCAGGCCACGGAAGCTTCGAAGCATGACTTAGATAGCTCTGGAAAACCCTAGCCTTGTGCGGACCATACCGCCAGGAAAGGAAGCACATGGGGCCGCAGGATCTCCTGTATATAGCGCTGTGCTGTCAGCGTCCCTTGGATCACTGCAAGGGAAGTTTGGCTGTCATATGCGATGGTTCTCCCAGACCATCACACCTATAGTTCGGGACGTGTGTCGCTGTATAGTTAGGCTGGGATTGTAGCGCTCACCTGCGGTCCTCCACATTCTGACACGGGGGTTGTCCGTTCCCATGCAGAAGTGGGATTGGTCGCTGAACACTATATGTCACCAGTCCGTAACATTCCACATTTCTCACTGCTGACACCACTGCAATCGACGCCGAGGATGTTCAGGTATTAATGGCAGAAAACGTAAGGGCCATCGAGAGTGCAGATTCGCCTCTGCCAGGCATCTGGAAATGGTTTTGGCGGACATAGGAGCCCCTTGTAAAGCCGCTACATGTCTCTGGATATTGAACAAGGACGTCGTTGTATCTGTGTGTGTCGCTCTTACGATCCCACGGTTCTCTCTGCTGGTGGTGTGTCTGGGTCGTCCAGAGCCAGTCCGCCGTGTCTGGGTGCCTTCCCGTGTCCATTGCTCCAAACACGATCGCACCATACTGTCCGACCGGCTCAAACGGCTCACCAACCATCCTGATGATATGGCCTTGTTCAGACTCGGTCAATTGCCCATACGCTCATCTACAGCAGCTCCTCGGCATGTCTATCGCTCAGGGATCTCGCCTGACTCTTACCGTGCACTTGGGCACGAATATAGAAGTCCCCGCGTGGCACCTTATAAGGCCCATGGATTGCAATTGCAGCGCTGCCAGTCTTGGACGTGCGGGCATGCAGAATCGCATGAAACTTTAATCATTTGCATGTCTGTCCTCCCCGTAGCTATTCGCCTAGTTTCACGTTAATCACACGTTTTTTCTTGGACAATGATTGTACCTACCTACCTGCCTGCCTGCCTACCTATATGCATACATACATATTACTAAGCTGTTCTAAGATTCAGAGGTTAGCTTCACAAAGAAAGATAATCCACCAGATAAATGTTTAACTGATTACGTATTGTTGCCATATCAAATGTCTCCATTTGCAGCAATCTTGGCACACAGCTTGAGCTTCACTGACATCCATCACACAATATACACAAGACCTTCTGTACTTCATGCTCGTAATCTTTTTTTCATGCAGACACTCCTGAATCTGGTACTCCCATAATTTCCTAGGCCTTCCATTACTTTTCATTCCTGCCACGTAAGCTGAATTTCTTAGTAAGTATCTCATCGCTCATGCTTTCAACGTGGCCAGACTCACCCCTGTCGTAAACAGTTCACTCTTGTAAGTAAGATGGAGACTTGCAGTTCCGGATTCTTTACAGCTCTGTCACAGTTGCTGAACACTGTTTTTGTCACTCTTGCAAGTAAGATGGAGACTTGCAGTTCCGGATTCTTTACAGCTCCGTCACAGTTGTTGTAAACACTGTTTTTGTCACTCTTGCAAGTAAGATGAAGACTTGCAGTTCCGGATTCTTTACAGCTCCGTCACAGTTGTTGTAAACACTGTTTTTGTCACTCTTGCAGGTAAGATGGAGACTTGCAGTTCCGGATTCTTTACAGCTCCGTCACAGTTGTTGTAAACACTGTTTTTGTCACTCTTGCAAGTAAGATGGAGACTTGCAGTTCCGGATTCTTTACAGCTCCGTCACAGTTGTTGTAAACACTGTTTTTGTCACTCTTGCAAGTAAGATGGAGACTTGCAGTTCCGGATTCTTTACAGCTCCGTCACAGTTGTTGTAAACACTGTTTTTGTCACGCTTGCAAGTAAGATGGAGACTTGCAGTTCCGGATTCTTTACAGCTCTGTCACAGTTGTTGTAAACATTGTTTTTGTCACTCTTGCAAGTAAGATGGAGACTTGCAGTTGCGGATTTTTACAGCTCCGTCACAGCTGTCGTAAACAGTGATTTTGTCACTGTTACTTCCGTGGAACTGTCACTGTTGTCAGTGTGTCAGGAAAATCACTGTTAAGCCACCACTAATGTACTATATTTTCTGATGATTTTGGTATGTTGTGATGTTTTTTAAACTTCAAATGCCCATTTAATATGGGGAGTAATTCTTTTGTGCGTTGCAGTAATCAGTCCTCGTAATTCCATCAAACCGTCAAAAGTACAGTAGAACCTCATTTATACGTTTCTCACTTACGTTTTTCTCATTTATGTAAAATGACACCGGTCCCAAAATTCTGAATTATCCTTAATCTTAAACTTCCCATTTTGTTTGTGTGTTTTTTTTTAATTATATGTTAATTTTACGTGGTTTCTTCAGAAACGTATAAATGAAGTTCCACTGTATTTTTTAGATCAGTTCATGATTTTTTTGCTATGTTAAATGAATTGCCTGTACTTGAAATAAATAAGGAAAATAAATTCATATTTATTTTAAATAATGGCAAGTAGTTTTTACATTACAGTACAAAGCTGAAGTGTCCAAGCAAAATAAGCATAGTAGATATTGGTTGAAACAGAAACAATAGCTTTCATTATATGTATATACAAATGTATACATTCAACCCATATGAATTGTAACTGTGTAAGATCCAACGCTTAAGTTTCATTTCCTTTGTGATCCTTGAAGGTAGGCCTAAAGTTTCCAGTTCTCAACCAGTTTGGTCATATGATGATGCATACAACTATTAAATTGAGGTCCAGAAATGTGAAGTGGGTTTTAAACAATATTATGAATCAAATGGAGATTTAAAGCAAATAAAAAAAGAGTCAAACTGAACAGATATAAAAATATAAAAAAGAGGAACTCCATCTTTAAATAGGTTTTATAAATTACTGAAGACACAGATATTGAATAATAACTAGTTCTCAGGATCAGTTTTGTAATAAAACATCTCAGATGATATTTGTTCTTTCTTCCCATTTGGAATGAGTATTGTGAATGCTTGCAACTCTTTCTTACTTTGAAAAGGAAGAAATAAAAAAAAAGAGAAAACACTTTTATTGTTTCATAGCTGTTGGAATTCTTATACTAGTTTCATATCTTGTGTATAACATTAATATGTAAATGCAGTTGAACCCAGATATAACAGACATGCATAATATGAAGTTCCACATAACCATAGTTTTTGTAGATCCCTTGAGCTTTGTAATACTCTCTTGTTATTCGAACCCCATATTACAAAAAAACTTGTTTTTTGAAATGACATATATCGAAGTTCAGCATGGTTGTCAACAAGCAAAATCAGTTTCATTCACCCAGTTTTTTAGCCCTTTTTGTTCTGCCGGAAAACTAGGGAATACTTGCTATTGAAAACCAGATCAGTCTGCATGAAAACAAATGTTTTCAGTTCCTTTTTTTACTTCCTTCCTCTTCCAAATAAACATCTCGTGGATTAAAGCAATCAATGATTACATGAGCAGAAAAAAGTGGAAGATTCTTGTTATTATCTAGACAACTGTACAGCCCACACATCTAACATGCCTTTAAAAACTAGCTGTTCACCTTCTTCCCCTTAACACACACAGATCCCAATGAATCAGGGGATAATAAATAAATATTGAAGTCCTTTACAGGAAAAGTATACTTCAAAAAGTTCTAATTAATTTAGAAAAATAGAAGTAACAATTATTGATGTTAGAATGGCATGCGATATATGAAGCTGTGCTTGGATAGCTGTTTTAAAAGAAATAGTTCAAAACTGCTGGAAACTTGCCAGTTTAGGAAAAGCCTTCCAGGTGAACAGTGAAGACTTATCTGCAAATGAGGTCAAAGATGGTGGAAATTAAAGTGATAAAGATTTTGAGTCACGTGACAGGAAAAGAAGTAATCGCTTTTGATGTTTCTTTTCAAGATTATGTGAACATTGAAGAGGAGCTCTCAGTAGAATTGCTGAGTGCAGGTGTGGAGGTAGTGAAGAACATTAAGGGCAAGAATGATCACTCAAGAGATGATGAAATCACCATAGGAAAGAAAACTATTTCTAACAGACTTGCTATTGAAAGTTTGGAAAATCTTCGAGTTTATTTTGCTTTTAAAAAAACACATCTCAGCTAGCGTGCTAAAGGAAGTTGAAAACAAAAATGTAACAGCTGCTATCATAACAAAAACAACTGACTCATTTCTGATGTAACATTTAAAAAGCAGAACAAGTGTAATAGGTGACATTTTAAATTTTGCAGTTACTTTAATTTTTTTCATGAATTAAAAGTTTTGCATGCTGCAAATCTCATTAATATTTTTACTGAACATTATAGTTTTAATTAACAAGCATTACTAACCCTTGATTAATTAATAAACAGTTGATGACTGACTAGTTTAAACTTGACAATGTAATATTCCAAAAATAGCCTTTTTACCTGTTACGAAGTCCACACGTATTGAATGTTTTTAACTCTCACTTCAACTTCATTACATACGGGTTTGACTGTACTTCGTGGAATCTTATTTTAATTATCTGCCAATAATGCCAGTAATGTTCAGTAGCTTTACACTATTCATATTAATGTTTGAGTGAGAGGGTGCATTTATATATAAAATACATGATAATATATAATACAGTGTAACTTGGATAATTCAAAGCTGAAGGGACCACAAAAATAATTCGGATTAGGCAAGTTTGAATATGGGCACATTCAAGTACTGTAAAAAACAACATATTTATTCATAACATAAAAAAAAATACAGTACAGTAAATTTACATATTTTTTGTAAAAAAACAACACGTGAAATTTCGGCCTGCTTCTTAGAATTTATGTAATGGGTAAATGTAAATTTCTCAAGTTTATGGAGTGTATCAAATAGAGTGTCACTTGCATTCTGCTGTCCCTCAACAAACTTCCTTAACTGTTGGAGGTGAACCAAGGCCTCTACTGAATTTGGGAGGCGCTCTTGAGGAAATTCTGGTCGTTCAAGTTCTTCATCTGAAGATACACAGCAGGTCTTCGGTCTTCTTATTCATAACATCAGCCAAGATCTCATCATTTGTGAGCTCAACACAGACAGTTAAATTGTCAACTCTCACAAAAGCCTCATATGATACATCACGGCCTACGTCTTCCCAGTACTCCACAGTGCATATAGATCCCCTCGCCACCATTACCTTGATGTAGTTGAGACTCATCATCGGGGTGCTGGAAGCCTGCTTTTCCGAAGCAGTTGGCTATAGTTTCAGGTTTAACTTGTTGCTTCATCCAGAACAGTACGTACCCATTTTAAAAGGTAATTGTTGAAAATACGAAAATGGGGGTTTCTTCGAGTTAACAAAAAAAAGTTCGAATTATAGGGGTTTTTCTAACATTGTTTATATAGAAAAATCAAGGGACCAAATGAAAAATTCGAATTAACCAAGAATTCAAATTAAAAACTTTCGAATTAGACAAGTTACAATGTACTAAAAAAATTTGAACTGTACTAAATCGGTATTCATGATGTATGTGATGTTTAACTGCAGAAAATACTGTTGTAGATGTAGGCAGTTTTTGGCATCCTGTTATGTATATGTTAATGTTGCATTTTGTGTGTTTGTTCAGATGTTTTAGAACTACTTTTTATTTACAAAATTTTAAATATGAACCTCTTTGCTTTCAGCCTGTCAATGATAAAAAGCGTGTGGTTGCAATTCTTCCATATAACAAAATGCCAGACACTGATGAAATCAGGTAACACCAGCATTTTACTTATACAGTTCTTTTTATCGTATAAAAATTATTTTATAAAATTTTACGAATGCTTCAGTTTCATTTTATAAAATTATTTATAGGACATTTTTATACACCTTTTCTTGATGTATAAAATATATCCATTGTTTAAATAATTATAAAAAAATATGCCTGCATCGCATTCTCAGAAAAAATCTAAAGTGTGCATGAAAATTTTAATTTATCTTTGCTTGGATAATTGATCTCAGTGTAACCTGCAATCCACTAATGTAAAAATGATATCTTTGCTGCCAAGTATTTGCCACTGAAGAAAAGATTTGGTGAACTATATCAGTGTTTGTATCTATTAATAGATTTTGAGCAGTTTTAGTTATCTGGGTATGGTTGATCAGTTTTGTTGTTGTTGTTTCCCCCACCCCTTTTTTTTTTTCAATTGGTAGAAAAAGCCTTATCACCCAGGAATCTGTTTCTTGCCAAAAACAGGGAAAAAAAAAAAAAAAAAGTTTAAGTGGTGTGAAAGTTTAGTGGCTGCTTTTCTGTAAGTTCTTATGTTTGATATGTTAAGGGCAAATGTCTAACAGCTACATGACAGTGTTCTTAGCCATTAACATTTTAGTGCTCCATATTGATTTGAATGTAGCCAAGAGCTGTGTATGAATGCAATTGAAATTGATTGTTTCCCCTTCTAGCTGTATAAAGTTTCTGTTTGAATTGTTTCTTAATTTCTTTGGTATAATTTCAAGGTGTTATATAATAGAGCTTTCATTATTTTAATGGAAACAAAGATCAGAGGAAACAAAAGAATCTTACAAATTTTCAGATTGGTGCAGAAAATTTATTTTTTGGTTAACTTAAAATAAACAGTAGTGTATTAAATTGCAGAAAGTGGGCCATTTCCTCCCTTATGGAGAATCTAAAAAAAAAAAAAAAAAAAAAATGAATAAAAGATTCTCAAGACAAGACTACAGAAATGATGCTTTATTTGTGGCCATTATGAAAAAAGAGAGTAAGTTCGCAAAACATAAAGCAACACCGATATAAAAAACTGTTAAAGAAATTGTATGAAATGTAATTTACAATGCTTCTCATAGATATGGTGTAGAAGAAAAGTTTTTTTGAACATGGAGAAGACGTAAATTTTGTGCCATTGTTTACCAAAAGTGCAGTTGTCATTGTCAGAGCTTCAGCACTTAAATTCGGTGTGCACGTGGTGCCTCTTGAGGTTGAGTCAAGTTGAAGTGGAGTGGGAAGAGAGATTAGCTGTTATTTTCTCCCACTGGAGTTATGGAAAGGGAGTCGCATTATTGGTTGGTCAGTAGTGGTTGCTCTGGCTCTTTTCAAGTTTTTGCCAACTATATCCCCAAATTAAATTTTTTTCTCACCAAATGTAATCTGAAGTCACCAATTTTTTTCCACGCTCCATTGAAAATACGAAAACCATAAAGACATAAATGTTATGGTATAAAAACAATGGATTATAGATTTTGTACAATTAAATAGCAACATACTATGTTTATAAATCCTGAATTCTAATAGAAAGAAATATGGACACTCATTTTCAATTTTGAATTTATTACTACCTACAGAATTTCTTAGCCAAGAATTATTGACAGAATAAATTTTAAATAAATTAAAAAATTGGGTGTTACGTTTAATTTTATTCTGTAGCTTGGTACTATTGGGTTGTCGGAAAATTCATGACATATTTTGGCACCCGATGGCGGTTGGGTGGTTTTGGAAGTTTACTAGAGGCATGTGCAGCTCTGTTATTGCTATCGCATTCGACAGGTGCCAGTTTTAGCTGCAGTCTAAAAGGAATAGTGAGCGATTTGGTTGATTTGCGGAGATTTGACATCAAGTTGAAGATGGAAGACCAAACTGTGCATTTTCGCCATATTTTACTCTTTTACTTCCGTAAAGGGAAGAACATGCGTCAGCTTGTGAGAAGTTGCGCAAAGCGTACGGTGATAATGCTGTACAAGAACGTCAGTGCCAGCGGTGGTTCGCAAAATTCCGTGCTGGTGATTTTGACCTCAACGATGCTCCTCGGTCTGGAAGGCCAACCGACGTTGATGACGACGAAATCAAGGCATTGATCAAGTCGAACCCACGTTACACGACACGAGAGATTGCAGACACACTGCACATCCATCATTCAAGCATTTATGACCACCGGAAGAAGATGGAATACATAAGCAAGCTCAATGTGTGGGTTCTTCATGAACTCAAAGAAGCTCAATTGACGGCGTGTATAAACATCTGCGATATGCTCATTAAACATGAGGAAAACGATCCTTTTTGAAGCGACTGATAACTGGTGACGAAAAGTGGATTGTGTACAACAATGTGCTGTGCAAACGGTCTTGGTCCAAACGTGCTGCTTCGCCTCAAACAACATCCAAAGCAGACATTCATCAGCGGAAGGTTCTGGTCTCAGTGTGGTAGGATTTTAAAGGTGTCATGTTTTGCAAGTTCCTACCATGGAACCAATCAATTCGAATGTGTACTATCGGCAATTGGACAGTTTGAGTGAATCCATCATCCAGAAATGTCCAGAGCTCGTTCATCGTAAAGGTGTTGTGTTCCATCACGACAACGCGAGGCCACACACAAGTTTGATCACCCGCCAAAAATAATTGGAGCTTAGATGGGATGTGTTGCCACACCCAGCATACTCGCCTGACCTTGCGCCGTCAGACTTCAACTTGGTTTGCTCTCTTCAACAGTCCTTGCATGGTATAGCGTTCAATTCAGATGAGGCTGTAAATGAGCACCTTGTACAGTTTTTCACCATGAAAGACAAGTCCTTCTATGAACGAGGCATTCTGCAGCTCACTGAAAGATGGCAAAAGGCTAGCGAACAAAACGGGCATTATATCATTGATTGATCTTTGTTCTTTCTATCAATAAATGACCTCTGCAAAACATGGCTAAAATATGTCATGACTTTTCTGACAACCCAATAAAAGGGCCAGTGTAAAAACAAGTACAGATTTTATTGAAAAATTTCAATAGAACTTTCATCTAATAACTATTTTCACATAAATCGTGCAATATTGGTTGATGGCTCACATCAAAAGATAAGAAATCCACATGTATGATCGCATTTAAAAGATTCTATATTAATTTTTAAAAAATTCTTGTCATTGCCGAAACAAAATTTGACATTACATCCAGCGAAGACAATCTTTTATAAAGATTGGGTATTACATTTATTCTCTTACATTTATCACCAATATTTTCACCAAAACTTTTTTCCATCGCCAAATTTTTTTTTTTTCCCCCAAATTGTGAAGAATGCGATCGGCAGCTCTATTCCTGGGTCAGTGATGTGATCTAACCTATGAACTGAAGAGGTGTTTCTACTGGTTGTCTACTAGGGCTGGGTGATGTATTGATGCATGACGTAAAACCAGTGTGAATTTCACATCGATGTTGTGGTTTTTTGACTGACAAAACTAAAATTCATCGTCATAGTGATGTACCATGATATAGTCATAGTGCCACCAGCAAGCAGATGTCCAGATCTTTCTCTCCAGTGTAATGTCACACACACCGCTATTGGCAGTTGGCACGTAGAAATCCATGAACATGAGATGATCCTGCAATGTGCCATTGAAGACACTACTTGGGGGGATTTCTGTGAAACAGATGACTTTGTGATGTGTTGTTCATGTCGGCAGAGGTGGGCAATGTATTGGCCTTTTGCTATGTATTATGAAGTATGATGTTACCACATGATGGCATTGTGAACACCAAAGCTTTGCTCGCTATGAGAATACATCACGAAGCAGACACAATGTTCAGACCGGTTCTTATCAGGCCACTGCGCATTGACGATGCTAGGAAAAGCATACATGTTGCCTGCGCTGTGGCTGCAACCTCCGATATTTCTAGAATTTACCGCAGTTTGGAATGTAGGTGGCAGGTTTTTTTGGGGTTTTTTTTTTCTTCTGTTTTTTGCATTTTGTGGAAAACAGTACAAAAGAGAGATTTATGGATATTCAAAATTATATCTATGTATAATACTTCCATTGTCCATTGAGTGCACTTTCATCCTTTCAAAGAATTACCCATTGAATTTAGGCATAAAAACTGATACGCTTATAGTACCAGTCAAGTCCAGATTTGAAAAAAACAATTATTGATTTGCAAAAAAGGGAGGGGGCTTTAATATTTCCTGCAACTGACCATCAGTCAGTTTCCACACTTCTTGAATGGATTCTGGCATGAAATTGGTATACATAAATCAGCCTGTACGCAGTAAAAACCAAACAAAAACAGCCTAACCGTATGCTTGAGTACTTCCCAATGAAATTTTACCCTAAAAATTGGTACAAATAATGTACTAAAAGCGAAGTAGACAGACAAAGTAACATTACATTCTCAAAAGTTTTAATCAGGCCTAGGCACTAATAGCAGGCTTGAGTACTTCCCTAAGGAATTTCGCCACGGAAATTGATATAAATGCCCTACACATTGAATAGACTGACACAAAAATAATGGATATTACTTTTTCAATTTTTTTAATCAGGCCTACGCTAGGCACAAAAAAAAAAAAAAAAAAAAAGAAAGAAAATACAAATGTACTAAGTGTGAAGTAGATTACGCAATAATGTGTAACATCACACTACCTTTCACTGTGCATGAAAAAAATTTAATCAGGTGGCCACCGAAAAAAATGAATCAGGTGTAAGCTAGGCATGAAGGCCTTACAGGCTTGGATATTTCCAACAGAATTTTGCAATGAAAATCAGTGCAATCACACTGTGCATGAAAAAAAATAAAAATAAAAATGTGGACATTGAAAGTGGCCACTGGTACTTCTTAAGGAATCAAAGCAAAAATGTTTGATATTCTGGCACATATTGAAAAAAAAACAACAAAAAAACAAGAACTAAGCTGCACAATAAAAACTAAAGAAGAATTCTATGTAAGTATTCAAAAGAATAAAATTTTCATGCTGACGTGTGTGTATGAAGTCTTTGGAAATATAGCACTTTATACGTAATGAACTTTTGCTATTGACCTTTCTCTTGTTTTGTAGAAGTGTGTATAAAAACTGTAGTGTAACTTTTTTTGTAACTATCACAGAAACAAGATGTACAATTTTAACTCATTGTGGACAAAATGGATGCTGTACAGACTTGGATACCAGATAAATTAATTTTTTTGTATGCCATCTTCTTGTGCTAACTACCCCTCTAATGGTGAAATACATATGTTTATTGTAATAACTGACTTTATAAAGATCTCTTAAAATATCTAATACCCATGCAGCAATTGCTCTGGAATTTTTAAAGTTTTCGCCAGAACTTTTTATCCATTACCAAAATGATTTTTTTTTTTTTTTTGCAAATTGCAAAGAATGCGATCGGCAGTGTGGCCTGTGCTATGTTTTAATGTCATTAAAGCTGCTCCAAAAGCCAGTTTCTCTGCTCAGAGGTACAATTTTCCTGCTCCAAAGTTTCAATATTTCTGCTCCAAAAGCTGCTTTGAAACAGGCCATTGTCACTCCCATCCCTGCTCATATAGTCGTCATTAGTAGTAGTTTTTCATATTTTTTAAACATTTTTTCATCCACTGGAGAATACTTTTAGGTGCCACTAATCTATATATTTAAAACACAAGGCTATTTCTTTCTACAATCCGCCAGCGCCACCCACAGAAGCAATTTTCATGATTTTTTTTTAATGAAAGCTACTGACCCACAGATTTGTCTTTGCTAAGTTTTGTTGTCATAAGTAATCTATGTATTTAAAACTTAAAACACAAGGCTATTTCTTTCTACAATTCGCCAGCACCACCCACTGGAGCGATTTTCATGATTTTTTTTTAATGAAAGGTACTGACCCATAGATTTGTCATCGCTAATTTTTATTGTCATAAGTATATACAATAAAAATTAGCAATTGATTTTATTGTCATTGGCATTTTCTTTGCACAATCCGCCGTTCGTTATACTAGAGTTTGTTCTCGCTTCAGTACTTGCAGCACCATCTGCCTTTCTGCGGTGGTCGGACTTGGAACTAAGCCCTCTGCTGTCAACTACGTAATTGTAATTATCCGAATCAGTTCAGTAGTTTTCGAGATTACCTGAAACACACAAACAAAGTTTCTTTCTATATATTATTAGTATTAATAGTATAGATAAATGAAATAGCTTATGCCCACCTAAAAGAAGTAAGAACTACTTGAAAGCTATCTGATTCGGTAGTACAGCCAAAAGTAATAATAAAAAAACAAAAACAACAATAATAAATAAATAAAATAGCTCATGTCCACCAGAAAGAAATAAGCTTCCCAATGGTGAGAATTATTCAAATCGATTCAGTAGTTTTTGAGATTACCTCAAACCCACAAACAAACTTTCTCTCTTTATACAAGGTCTGTCGAGAAAGTAATGAGACTCATTCAATAACAGACGTTTAATTAAAGTTATACTTTCATAACATTAAAATTCCTCGAAATAACATCCTTGAACATCAATACACCGTTGCCAGCGGTTCTGCCATGCCACATAGCTTGCCTGGAAGTTGGGAACAGGGATCGCTTTCAAAGCACTCGTCGCGGCAGTTTGTACATTTGTAACAGTCCCAAAATGGTGTCCTTTCAATCTGGATTTGAGCCAGGGAAACAAAAAGAAGTCAGCCGGGCCTGATTCCGGGCAGTAGGGAGGTTGGGGCAACGTTGCCACATTGTGTTTCGCCAGAACTCTCTCACTCTCAGCGATGCATGGCTCGGTGCATTATTGTGGTGAAGAACCCAAGTGTTGGTGATCTCCGGGCGGACGCGCACAACTCTGTTTTTCAGTTGTTGAAGCACTTCCGTGTAAAATGCAGCGTTGGCCGTTCGTCCGGGTGGTGCGAACTCCTTATGGACAACACCTTTACAGTCAAAGAAGACAATGAGCATCGATTTCATCTTTGATTTGCACATTCGAACCTTCTTTGGTCGAGGAGACTCGAGAGTGTGCCACTCTGAGCTCTGTCTTTTTGTCTCGGATCGTACCCAAAGACCCATGTTTCATCACCTGTTATCACTTTTTCCAAAAAATCAGGTTCACTTCTCACATGGTCCACAAGCTCACGAGAAATCGACACACGGTTGTTCCTCTGTTCATCGGTCAAAACCTTAGGAACAATTTAGCGCAAACTTTCCGCATCTGCAATTCTTGCGTGATGATTTCATGCACAATAGATTTTGCGAGTCCCACATGCTCTACTACCAATCTAACACTCAGATGTAGGTCAGAGTCCAAAACCGCTTTTACCTTTTCCACATTGTCCGAAGTGTGAGACGTTGAAGGGCGCCCTGGGCGTGGCTCATCCTTGACGCTTTCTCTTCCCACTGTGAACCTTTTGTGCCACTGAAACACTTGTGCTTTCGATAAAGCATCCTTCCCGTAGGCTTTCTGTATCATAGCAAGCGTCTCGGTCGCTAATTTTTCAAGTTTAACCCAAAACTTTACCGCATATCGCTGTTCGACACTCTGCATTTTTACTGTTACGCGACGCTCCCACAGCTGTCCACTTCGCAAGTGATCCTCACTCTGTAAAAGCTCGGAGCCAACTGATGAGACATCGATCGTTTACCTAACATACCCCGCCATCCCTCACGCCCGGAGACTCCAGCCCTTCTGATTGGCCCAGAAAAAGTGGTCTCATTACTTTTCGGACAAACCTTGTATATTAGTATAGATTATACAGGACGTGTCTAAAGTCTTTCCCTGATTACGATAAATCGTATAAAATGAACCACACTCATTAGGCTTATATGGTTTTCGAATATAGCTTACCTGAAATCCAGATTTTTTTTCTGGGTCATCAGTATAAGACAACGTGGGATCCTTCTGTTACACGGAAGACATCCAGTCGGTACTCTATCTCTTTCCATGTCTGCTGCAACATGTCATCTGTGATGGTCGCAAATGCTTTAGCTATTTTTCCCTTCAAAGTGTTAATATTTGCAACTGGTGTTACATAAACTTGATCCTTAATGTAGCCCTATAAAAAGAAGTCAAGGTGGGTATGGGACCATCTCTGCCTATCCATCTGTTAGGGAATTTGTCATCTAAGAATTGACGAACAGGTTCACCCAGTGAGAGGTGCACCGTCCTGTTGGAACATTACCCATGGTTGCAGCTCTTCCAATTGAAGTGCAATATACAACTGCATCATGTCGAGGTAAATACCTGATGTAATGGTGGGCTCAATAAAAAAGAAAGGTCCAGTTACTTTGTTGTGCATTAGTCTGCACCAAACATTGATTTTAGGGCAATGCCTCTGTTTCTCCAAAACCACATGTGGGTTCTCTGAACCCCAGATACGGGCATTATGCGTGCTCACTTTACCGGAGGTATGAAAAGTTGATTTGCCTGAGAAACAGATCTGCTTCAGGTAATCATTATCTTCTTCTATTCATTAAAGAATATCCATAGCGAATATCACACGTCTGGGCCCATCATTAGGTTCCAAGGCTTAAACAATTTGTATGAAAAAAACCGAAGCCTCTTCCTTAAAATGTGGTGCACTGTCTTCATAGATATTCCCAGTTCACTAGAGGCATGATAAATTGATTTCCTTGGGCTTCGTATGAATGCATCGTGCATGGCGTTGACAGTTTACTCACTAATGGAAGGTCTTCCACTTCTTGCATGGTCACTGACACTGCCCGTCTGTTTAAATTTTTGATACCAATTCCTAATGCTCTTCACATCAGGCGGAGCTCTATAATACTCACGCCTAAACTTCCGCTACACTGAAATTGCATATTTGGTTTCATGAAACCAGAGAACACAATTAGCCTACTCCTGCATAGACGCCATTTCGCCAACTGATGCTTTCAACAACAAACTACACTGCAGACGTGCAGCACAACCTATTGTTCCGAAAGTACAACAAACAAAAAACTTGAGAATATGACATAATCAATGCAACAAATCGCGTACTTCTACTAGCTCGGTTCATTTTATACGATTTATCATAATCAGGGAAAGACTTTAGACTCGCACCTTGTATAATAATACCAAAAAAAAAAAAAAAAAAAAAAAACAAATGTTGAAACCAAACTGGCAAAATAAAACACATTTTTAACCCCATTGTGTAGTTATCTAGACACGATATCATTTCAGGTTACCGAAAGAATGCCTCAATATTCCAATTCAAACCCGTCAACGCTAGGTAAGCACATGTTTATACAATAATGAGGAACATCATTGTTAAATTCATATACGACTAGTTGGAAAAATTAAAAATCAATGGGAATATTATGAAAATTTTGTTGTTGGTGACCCATCTTATACATTGCCTATTAATAATTCCACCGTTTATTATTGTTATGCATTTTATTACGATTTGTGTTATATGACAAGAAAAAAATTCAGTCACAACTTTTTCAGCCTTGCATGGCATGGGTTACGAACTAGTATCTTTATATTATTTGCATCTTCATTGGCAATAATCACCAAAAAAGTGCACTATTTATGTGCAAGTCATTAATGACTTAACAATCAGAAAGGCCAAACACTTACCTAACAGGTTCTTGGCTTCATTCCGTTTATACACTTAATGCACTTTAACAAGAACATTTTGTTATGCAGCTGGCCTTTTAAGGTTGAAACTTTCAGTATATCTGCTCTCAGGTTGTTGTTGTTACTATAATTCCTCAGGTCATGAAACATTCATATTTTCATTCACAGGACAGTAAAAAACGCTGAATTTTGACTGCTGTTTGACATGCGTGACATCTCGTCAACACTAAACGCATACTCACTATTACGTGCATGTTGTCGACCTTCATTACGCCCTCCTTTTTTTTTATTTATTCTATTTCTCTCCTTCCTTCACTCCTCCCTCAGCAATTTGCCTTTAAAATTCACAATTCTAAAAACGGTACTCTATTCTAAAGCACACACCTAATAAATACTCACATACATCACACCCATATTCAATTCAATACCTATTTCACATCATACAATTTACATACCTCATACTAACCCATTTACGTACTATATATACAACACATTCATACACTCTATTCAAAACCACTACTACATAATTACACTATTTACATTTTATGGCAGTCAAACCACTGTCAACTGTGATTTATGTAGCGCTCCATTTCCCTCATACCTCATAAATACCCTGCAGCAAACCCTAACCTCATTCACTCATTCGGCCAGTCACAAACAATCCCCAAGCGCTTTTACGCTGTCATCCTCAGGAGGTCGATGTATCCTTCTGCTCTGCTAACCACAGATCACGTGAGCAAATTCATCAATGTTCCGGCTTCAGTCGCGAACTCTGCATCGTTGTATCTCTGGTGCCATCTATGGTCAGTGCTGTTCTCTTCCCCCCTTAATTGTTGTTCTACTTTAAGGCTTTCCAATGGTCATTTAAGTTGTTTGGGTCGTTAATATTACATATTCTTGATCTGGTTTTTTTATTAACACCAATTCTGGAACTCTCAACTGCCTTTCATTTTTACAGCCCTTAATAATTTTAATATCTTTGAATTTTGGACATTGATGATTTTCTAGACAATACTGGGTTAATGCTGTTTTAGCTTCTTTTTTATTCCAATTATGCATATGTTGGTGTAATCTATATTTTTGTGTAATCAAAAAGAAGAATTAGAATATATTGAAAAAATTGTACATGATTTTGGCTATCCTAAACAGCTATTAAGGAAATGGATTAATGAAGTAACTCAAGCAAATAATAAAAAAGGTACAAATAGTAAAAAACCATTAAGATATGTAGGAGCGATTCCATATGTTGAAGGTAATTCTGCTGAAATTAATAAGCTTTGTGGCAAATATGACATACAAGTAGGAAATTAAGTACATACTATAAAAAATATAGTAATAAAAAATGAAAAGATCAGCAAACTTGATAGAGCTGCTGTATATGAGATTCCTATAAATCAGAAACCACCTTTGTCATACATAGGCAGCACTAAGAACAAGTTAAAATATAGATTACACCAACATATGCATAATTGGAATAAAAAAGAAGCTAAAACAGCATTAACCCAGTATTGTCTAGAAAATCATCAATGTCCAAAATTCGAAGATATTAAAGTTATTAAGGGCTGTAAAAATGAAAGACAGTTGAGAGTTCCAGAATCGGTGTTAATAAAAAAACCAGATCAAGAATATGTAATATTAACGACCCAAACAACTTAAATGACCATTGGAAAGCCTTAAAGTAGAACAACAATTAAGGGGGAAAAAAGAGAACAGCACTGACCATAGATGGCACCAGAGATACAACGATGCAGAGTTCGTGACTGAAGCCGGAACCTTGATGAATTTGCTCGCGTGATCTGTGGTTAGCAGAGCAGAAGGATACATCGACCTCCTGAGGATGACAGCGTAGCTGCTGAAAGCGCTTGGGGGGGGGGGGGGATTGTTTGTGACTGGCGGAATGAGTGAATGAGGTTAGGGTTTGCTGCAGGGTATTTACGAGGTATGAGGGAAATGGAGCGCTACATAAATCACAGTTGACAGTGGTTTGACTGCCATAAAATGTAAATAGTGTAATTATGTAGATAGTGGTTTTGAATAGAGTGTATGAATGTGTTGTATATATAGTACGTAAATGTGTTAGTATGAGGTATGTAAATTGTATGATGTGAAATAGGTATTGAATTGAATATGGGTGTGATGCATGTGAGTATTTATTAGGTGTGTGTTTTAGAATAGAGTACTGTTTTTAGAATTGTGAATTTTAAAGACAAATTGCTGAGGGAGAAGTGAAGGAAGGAGAGAAATAGAATAAATAAAAAAAAAGGGGGCGTAATGAAGGTCGACAACACTCACATAATAGTGAGTATGCGTCTAGTGTTGACGAGATGTCACGCATGTCAAACAGCAGTCAAAATTCAGCATTTGTAACTGTCCTGTGAATGAAAATATGAATGTTTCATGACCTGAGGACTTATAGTTACAACAACAACCTGAGAGCAGATATGATGGAAGTTTAAACCTTAAAAGGCCAGCTGCATAACAAAATGTTCTCGTTAACGTGAACAAAGTGTATAAAAGGAATGAAGCCAAGAACCTATTAGGTAAGTGTTTGACCTTTCTGATTGTTAGTATCTTTATAAAAAAAACATTGGAACTTGAGTAAAATGTGATTCCTAAAAACTCAATGAATGATCAAGGGAAGTAAGGACACCCTCCCTGTAGAGGTCTGCATGGGCCTTAATTAAAAAGCCTGACCTGACTCAGAATTGCCAGTTGACAGCTCAACCTGTTTCAGACTTACATCACATGTTCTCTGCCACTTATTGCAGATAGTGAAAGGCTTCCTCTAAAGGGTCTTCAACCTGTATCCCACACAGCACTTTTTAATTGCCTGTGAGGCATTGTCCACCACAAGAAATTTCAAAAAAAAAAAAAAAAAAAAAAAAAAGAGATTTTCAAAATGAATATCTGAGTGTTTCGGGTACATGGATTTTTTAATCTCTATATCAGCTATGAGCTGTGCTGCAATAAATTATATAATTGAAATTTTTAAAGAGTACTGAAATTGTTTTGGGAAGCTGGTTTGCCTGAGTAAGGCAACAGATAGGAAGGAAAAGGTGGAAGGCATGAAATGGCTTTTTGGAAAGACTGAAAAACTTTCTGGAAGTATATGAGACACCGGAGAAATAGGGGAAACAAAGTTGCAAGTTGCGTGACAAATAGGATCATGGAAATGATATGGGAACCCAAATGAGTTAAGTGAAAGGTGGGGTGAATACTTCTATGAGCTATTAGGTCAAGAAAGTAAAAGTAATTCTGAGGCAGAAGCAGATGATGTCATAGTGAGATATGGATGCACAGGAGGGATCTCGAGAGAAGAGGTGTGTAAAGCTCTAAAATCTCTTCAGATTGGTAAGGCTCCAGGAGTTGATGGCATAACTGCTGAGATGTTGAAATATGGTGGTGATTATGTAATTAACTGGTTAACTGAAATCTGCCAGTTATGCTGGGAATTAGGAATGGTACCTCGGGACTAGAGGGATGCTATCATTGTTCCCTTGTATAAGGGAAAAGGTGATCAGACTGACTGCATGAACTATCGTGGTATTAGCTTACTGAGTGTGCTAGGGAAAGTGTTTGGTAAGGTCATTATTGAAAAGGTATGAGGTCTTACATCAGAGAAAGTGTGGGATGTTCAGAGTGGTTTTATGCCTGGTAAAGGCTGCACTAACCAGATTTTTGCACTATGCATGATGATTGAAAAGTATCTGGCTGTTGGTAAGAAAGTTTTTGCTGCCTTCATAGATTTAGAGAAAGCATATGACTAAGTAAATAGGATACTTCTGTGGAAGGTGTTGAATGAATATGGTGTTACTGGGAATCTACTTAATAGTGTGAAAGCCATGTATGCTGGCAGTAGAGCTTGTGTACAAGTGAATGGTGTCATATCAAAATGGTTTCCCATTGGTGCAGGAGTCAGGCAAGGTTGTGTAATGTCACCCTGGCTGTTTAATATATTGATGCATGCATGAATCCAAGATGGACAATACTGGATTATGTCTTGGTAATACCTGTATGTGCAGATTGCTGTATGCTGATGACACTGTCCTGTTGGCAGAGAGCAAAAGTGAGTTGCAGAGTATGTTGTCCTGGATGTACGAAGTTTGTATGAAATTCAAACTGAGTATAAATAAGGGAAAAACCAAAGTTATGGTTTTTGAGAGAGGAACTGGTAGTACTGAATGCAATATAAGTCTAAATGGCACCGTGATTGACCAGGTGGATGAGTTTGTATATTTGGGGAAATTAGTAGGCGAGTAAATTCTTCATTGAAAGTCATAGCTGCTTTAGGAGATTTTCACAGGAATGATGGATTCTCAAAAGTGTCCCAAATGGCCGTGTATGAAAGTGTAATTATTCTTACTCTGATGTAAGGCAGTGAAACCTGGGTACTACAGAAGAAACATAGGAGTAGTTTGTGGAAAGACTTGTTCAGATCATGTAAGGAATGAAGATGTGTTGCAGTTGTGTAATGTAAAGCAAAATATTGTTAGCAAGGTGGAGACTAATATGCTTTAGTGGTTTGGCCATGTTGAAAGAATGAGTGATGAGATGCTTACTAAGAAAACTTTTGGCCCAACCAGCAGGAAAGGATGGCCAAGGAAGTCATGGGTGAATCAGATTCAGGAGTGCCTGAATGAGAAAAGGATAATGAGTATTAAGTATAGAAGGTCTTGTGTACGTTGTGTGATGGATGTCACTTAAGCCCCTGCTGTGTGTCAAGATTGCTGTAAATGGAGAAGTTTGATACAGCAACAGTAAGTAAATAATCAGTTAAAAGTTTATCTGCTGGTTTGTATTATCTGTTTAATGCTTGTTTGTCAGATGGTTTTTCTTTGAGGAGCTAACCTCAGGATATCAGAGAACAGCTTAATGACTGTGTGTGTGTGTGTGTGCCCACGCACGCACTAAAAATGTTGTCATATTAGGTACGTACTTTCATAATAAACACATGGATTTTACTTTTTGTCAGGGGGCCAGCAAGTCCTGTACCATTTCATCATGTGGTCGGCAATTAAGAAAAGGTTGAAGACACCCGTAACTACTGTAGAAAAACAAAGCTGTTCAACTGAACTATCTTAGTAGTTAAGGAAATGTAACGCAGAGAGATGTGTCATTTCTCATAGCAATTTCTCACACCTATGTAGTTTGAACCTGACGACGTACTTCTGTTACATATGTAAATTTGTTTCCATATTCCTCCATCCCCAAATGCATAAACAAATATTGTACTTTGAACTTCGTTATCTCCATAGTAGCAACAAATTACACCAGAAGCTCACTTAGAAATTGGTTTTGTGAAACTGAAGTCTGTTTATGTAAACATGGGGGGGGGGCATATTTTGTTGCTAAAACCAACAACATGAAAATGAAATTTTATATCAACCTTGAAAGAAATCTGCTGTCCCATTTCAGACTCTGTTCGTACAGCCCTGTTTGTAGGGTTCAGCTGCAATTAATCAATGCATCTGGTGGCAGATGGACTCTTTTGTTTCACTCAGTGAACTTGGCCATCTAATTATTTAACAAACCCAGTCTTTGTTTTGTGATGGGAAAAGTTTTTCTTTAATCCAGGAGAAAAATGTGTAACCTTCCAGTATAGGCCCAGCCTGTGCAGACCTCTATATCCCTCCATTCCCCCTCCCCACATTTCTTTACAGATTAAGTGCTGGTGGTAAGTTGTTTCTGTGCATAAATCTGTTATTTCACTGCATTATGTTTTGTAGATTGAAAATTAGCTGTGTATTCACTCTCTCTATTCCAAGTTGCTTATTGTATTATGGCATGGCCAAAGTTTAACTCTTCCTGTCTTTAGTTCCCTTCTTATGAATTTTGTTTGAACATACACCAAAAAGCCATTGAATTAGAGATAAAAGTTATGCAAATACTTGGCTGCTACTTCAGCGTTATCACACATTCCTGGCCAAAACTGTGGTTACATACAGCTATTGACCACCGCTTCCCTAATTGTAATTGATTATAGGCGATATGGGTAAATGCATGCTTTGGATGCTTTTGACAGAGGGATGATCATAAGTGCCTGTAGTGTGGGACACTCCATATTTTAAGTCATCAACATTCTCCCCCCCCCCCACTATGCTGTTCAGAGTGTTTTGGGAATATGAAAATTCTGGCAAAAGAACAAGCTCTTGAATGAATTGCAGAAGCATACCAGCCTTGACAGCTCATGGTGTACACTCTTTTAAGCTGCATTGTTCAAGCTGATAGGTGCAAGACAATAACATAAATTGCCACCAGTTGGAACAGTGGATCAAGTCGCTATGTCAGTGCAAGGGCTGTGGAAGATACTGTTAAACATCTAGGTTTTGGAAGCTGCCGATCCCAAGAGTTCGTCTACCAAAATGGCTTGACACTAGGCTTTAATGCCTTGGCTGGGCAGAAGCACACAACACTGGACGACAAAGGACTGCAAGCGGATACCCTGGAGTGATGAATCCAATGGTTGAGTGCAGGTATGGCTTTCATGAAGCCATGGACCCTTTATGTCAAGTTGGAACAGTACAGGCTGGTGGCAGCTCAATGACTGTCTGGGGCATCTTTAGCTGGAAGGCTTTGGAACTTTTGGTACATGTACAATCAACTTTTAGTGCCCTCAAAATTTACATGGACATGCTAGCTGACCATTTACATCCATTCATGTCCAGTGTGCATCCCAGTAGCAAAGGCATATTCCAGTGAGATAATTGCCCATCCTGTAGCTTCCCACCTGGCTACTGCAGGGTTACAAGAGCATTTTAGTGAATTTGAAACACATCAGTGGCGGTTTGGACAATTGTCTCATTGGCTATGAACCTAAGCATATTATGGACAGCTTTGGAGGAGACATGGCTAGCGATAACCGTACAGCATTTTTGTGAACTCGTGAAAGCTATGCCTCGTCGTGTTGCTGCTGTGCTGCATGCATTACTAGGCAAGTATCTCTAATTCAATGGCACTTCAGTGTAGTAATGACTTCAATGTATAAGCACTACTCACAGAGCCATTTTCCATTTGCCCAGTTTTCCCCAGATTTATTTACCCATTGCATCTTCAATTTTTTCTTGTTTTTAACTGCACTGTTCTTGTGCAAGAGTAACAGCTCTTTCTCCCCATCTTGTTTTAACCAACCGTATTGCAATCCTAATGAAAAGAATCTGCTTCTTAAGAATTAGATCTTTCTACTGGTTCACAGAGTGCATAATTTTTTTAAGTACATGCTATGCAGTATGAATGCAGCCCACACATTTGTTGCATACAAGTTCCCATGTAATCATCCTAGAAGCCATTACACTCCTAAAGCTAAGGTGCTGTAAGCTTGTGTTTGATCCTTTTTTACACAGCAATATAAACCATACAAATTTTGAAGATGACAATCCGATTTTTGGCGTAAATGTGACAAGAATGGTAAGTCAGATAATATCCGAAAACTTGAAAATTTACCATTCTTGACTTACCATTCTTGTCACATTTACGCCAAAAATCGGATTGTCATCTTCAAAATTTGTATTATATGGCGTAATCCCGTATTTCTTTCATAATATAAACCATATTGAACCTGTCTCCCAAAATGTATTCCTCTGACTGCATTTTGTGGTTTCACTGATGACTACCATATTTAGGTTTACCGTATATACTCGCGTATAAGTCGACCCCCCACTTTCAAAGGAAAAAATCGTAAGAAATCGGAAACTCGCGTATAAGTCAATCCCCCCACTTTCAGAGGAAAAAATCGTAAGAAATCGGAAACTTGCGTATAAGTCGATCCCAGAATGAGAAAAAAATTTTTCAATGAATTTATTCAAAAACATTTGAAAACGAAAAGAATTATATATATAATACTAAATTTAATTTGCATACCCAAAAACTTCATCGGAACCCTTCAAAATCCGATTCCGAGTCAGACTCTCCAAACAGTTCAAAAAAGTCTTTCTCTGTCATCGGCGCGTCATCATAAACATCAGTATTCCCATCTATGCCTGTGTCATCAGAATCACTGTCATCATCACTCATAAAAATCTCATCATCCTCTGTGCCATCAAGTTTGTTACTAATGCAACATTTCTTGAATGATTTCACGACCATTTCCACAGGTATCGCATCCCAAGCATCCTTGACCCATCGCGCAATCAAAACGATATCCGGCTTCTTTAGATTTCTGCCCTTGGTTTCAGTCGACAAATCGGAACTTATCCAATTTGCCCAATACCTCCGCACATTGTCCTTGAAGGGCTTAATAAGGCAGACATCTAGTGGTTGAAGAACAGATGTCAACCCACCTGGGATGACAGCAAGAGTTGTTTTTGAATTTTCTGCAGTTTTTTTCACTTCTGCACAACGGTGTGCAACAAACATATCCCACACCAAAAGAGAAGGTTTCTTCAAAAGTGCACCTGGCCTTTTGTTCCACACATTCTTTAACCAGTCAATTGTTCCGTATTCGTTCATCCATCCTTTTTCATGGGCACGAACGAGCACACCAGACGGAAAGACAACGCTTTTCGGCAGAGTTTTGCGTTTGAAAATAATTACCGGAGGTAGCTTACTGCCGTCGGCCAAACAGGAAAGAACAACCGTGAAACTGGATTTTTCGTGGCCAGTCGTTTTGATCAAGATATTTTTTTCGCCCTTTTGGTTCACCGTCTTATTTCCAGGAAGGTCGAAACACATGGCGGTTTCATCCATGTTCCCTATTTGGGAAAGTTCAAAAGCAGTCTCTTTTGAATTACATACTTTTGAAATTCCATTATCTTTGCTTCGAGGTCACGAGGTAACTTTTGTGCAATTTTGGTGCGCTGGCGTAGACACAACCCATAGCGGTTCATGAACCTTGTGCACCAACCTGGTGAGGCACGAAAAGTGTTATTTGCGGCTGCAAACTTTTCGTCTTTTGCGAGCTTCATTGCTCGCAAACGTATACCAGTTTGCGTTACAATGTAACCATTTTGTCTGCAGCCCACAAT
Source organism: Macrothele yani (assembly GCA_039090855.1). Taxonomy (NCBI): domain Eukaryota; kingdom Metazoa; phylum Arthropoda; class Arachnida; order Araneae; family Macrothelidae; genus Macrothele; species Macrothele yani. Next base: position 3,649,176 of record CM077024.1, read on the forward strand.
CCAATCATTCAAGACACTTTCCAGCTCTGGGAAAGATGTCGTTCCATGGCGCAGCGCCTTTTGCGATTTTGGGATTTTCACCAAGTCCGTTTTTTTACGCCAATCTCGAATCAGTTTTTCGTTAATGCCAAATTGACGTGAAGCAGCACAGTTGTTAGTATTTTCTGCAAAGGAAACCACTTTCAACTTGAATCCTGCGTTATAGGATATCCGTTTCTGTACACAATCCCTGTCACCCATAATAGGAGAAGCGAGACACGTGCGATTAAGAGCAAGCAACACCTAACACTGGCTGTCGCATGGCTCTGTTACCAAAGAAAAACGCTTCGCGTGATATTCTTTGCCATTACGTCGAAGATCAGTGCAATCAACTGGTAGTCGGAAGGGCGGAGCTTTCTATGCGCGGCTGTGACTGCGCTGTGGATACGCAAAGCCAGGAGAGAGACTTCTCAAAGCGCGGAGAAATTCTTAGGTTTGCGATTTCGTAATTCTACCCCATTGGCTTTTTTCTTTCTTTCTTTCTTTCTTTTTCTTTCGGAGGGTTGCGATTTCGTAATTAATACCGCATCCGCATTTTTTTTTTTTTTTTTTTTTTGGGATGGATTGCCTTTTGCCTCACGGGAAGAACTTTTGGACTTACGATTTTTTAGACCCCGCATATAAGTCGACCCCATTACTTTGAAGCTCTCATTTTGTCCCAAATTTCTCGACTTATATGCGAGTATATACGGTAATTCTTTTAATTTCTTTATTAATTATGTTTTCCCATTTATTCCCCTGTATTTTATTTACTTGATCATTTTATGGATTTTCATATCAATGGGTTAGTTTTAAAATAAACTTATCCATTACTGGAAGGTGATAAGGAAAAGTAGATGTTCCTAACTCATCAACTCTGAAGTGAATGAAAGACAGGTGAAAATGGGTTTCAAGTGGATGTAGTCAGCTGGTTTTTCCAGTTGTTGGGGATCGACACCCTTGTGATCCTAGCTGACCTTTATATGTGTATCTGTAATATGTTACAGCACTCTTTGGCCAGAAATTTAACAAACAAATAAGATGAGCTTCACAAGGTTTTTCAAAGGAGACTGATTGTGACACTTGAACGATAGTTCCATTTAGCTTTCAGCACAATACTTAACCCCTTAATATGTTCTTGGCCCACCTGTCACATGAATTGCTTGGCTTTGGTACATCCTAGACCAATGGTTCCCAAACGGTTGTCCACGAAAAGCTCAAAAGTGGTCCGTGGGAGCTACCAACATACCCAGGAGCGGAAAGTACTTAAAACTGCGACGTGCGTTACAGAACAATGCCCCCCCCCGTGCAGAACATTTTCTTTTTGATCTTAGATTTCAATGCTTTGTGGAATATATACATATTTTATCTTAGATTTCAGTTTCCTTGTAAGATATTTTTATTTGTAGATCATACTTTGTTAAATCTTATATTTCAATCCCTTGCAGAAATATTTTTTTATCTTAAATTTGCGAGTGTAGCGGTCGCTCGTGCACCGAGTTCTGCCAGTATCTCCTCTTTTCTACACTCTCCGCCATTCTGCCCGGAGCACCAAACAATCCCCCTCCCCCACACATCCATCCCTCCACCCCTACCATTTGGGATGGTAGCTGATTGTTTCTCCCTGCACTTTTTGAAAGACCCTTCCCCCCCCCCCTTCCCCCTAGTATCTTGTGAAAGTGAGAGGTGCCAAGCTGTGTTAAACCACATATTGCTGGGGAGAGGGTTTGTTAGGTGTCCATCTTGGAAAAAATCACCAAGTCAACAACAGCAGAACACGCGGGAATGTGGGATTCCCACTTAAAGTTAAAACTCCCGCCGAAGTAAAGCTGCTAGGAAGGAGAAGATGTTAAGGAAATATATATATACTCACAAAATTCGAGCTTTAAAAACGTATTCTTCATTAAATCACGTGCATTAAAAACGAATCTTTCATGAGTTGCGAAAATTGCAGTCGAATACATCGTTCACGTCGGCAACATAATAAATTTATGGACACATGAATCGGCTTCCATACGTAGCGGCATGGACAATTCATTTTGCATATCGCCGACTGTTACAAATCAGGAACGAGATTCTTTTACGGAATTCCATGTTTTTCATTATATGGGATCGATACAAAACGGAAGAGAATTTGGGGGAGGGGATTAATGTGTGTGTGTGGAGGGTCGGGGGTCGTTTCCTGTCTGGGAACAGTATTCCGTTCTTCAAAACTTAAAATTTTTCCTGTAATTGTTATTTCTTCTTGCAAAGTTGCCTTTGCCCAGTATTGTTGCTAAATATCAGTCTATTGCATAAATGTTTGTATTTCAGCTTGAAACTGTAGACAACAATTTGACGGAGCAAAATCTTTAGCAATGAGTTTCTCCCGCGGATTCGAGAATTTTTGCCTTTGTTGTCATCATTTGCATCATTCTCGAGACCAAAGATAATTTGGAGGGGGTTCCCGGTTGTAAACGGAATTCCATCTTTCGAAACAGAAGCTAGATGGAGTGAGGATTTCTCCCGTAATAGTAATTTTTTTTTCTTGTGATTCCCTCTGTTCAGTATTAATGGAAAATATGATTTTATTCAATAAATGATTGTGTTTCAGCGTCAAAATGGAGAAAAAATGTGCAAAAATGGAAATTGGACTGAGCAAAGAGTTTGAAAAAACTGCGCTCCACTCAGAATAACTCTGACATAGCTCCCTTATGTTGTGTTATTCAGAAGATAACAGGCTACATAGCTGATCTATTAGAATAATACAGTGTATATTTTGAAAATGAGGAAATTGTTGGCATAATTGTTAAGAAGAGCAGGTATTTTATTGAATTTTTAATAATTAATATTTCCAAGAACTCGTGTCATTTCTGAGCAGAAGAAAGAATTGGAAGATTTTTCCAATTTCATCAAATTTGTAAAAGTTTTTTCATGTGTTCCACACTCTGAAAACAACAACAACAAAGATTTATTCTTTGAGTACACTGTTTTTGTGACTTGGATCTATAGAAATATGCAAGAAAGTAGGACAAGTGGAACATTTTTTCGAGATTAAAGCTCTCTTAAAACAAGCTGTAAATGAATTGAAAGCAGAGATACCAAAATTTATGAAGTTTGGTGTTTTTATTCTTTTCCTGCCTGTCTCAGAGGCAATCTGTGAATCCTGGGGTTCAGCAATTGATGTATTGTATAAGTAAAAGACCCGATACTAATGACGGAGGTGATGTTATAGTTGGAACAAATGATAAATGAATGTTTATAATGTCAAACAGAGTACACTTCGGACATAATTCAGTCCGAAAATTAGTGAAAGCTGCCCTAGTTTCAATGTATGGACCAAATTACCGCAAACACTTTGTAAATAATTCATCTGCAACAATGGCACACTATTTAACCACAAAAGTTATTAACAGAATACCAAATTCTAAATACATACCCTGGTTCTAAATAAATTTATTTGATTTAAATAACAGGTTTATGTGTTGTTATATTTAACAAGGGGTTTCAACTGATGGTAATTTTTTTATTTTTGTTTTACTGTGATTTATTCACTTAATTTTTTTTTATGAAATTTGGTCAGAGTGTTTTGCGCTTTGCCTGCAGAACATTTACAATCTTTGGAAGTTGTGTTGCAGAACACTGAATGTAATTCTGCTTTTGGGCTAACATATAAGTATAAAAAAACAACAACATATTAATTTGAGATTATGAGAGTGAACTGAATATTCATACGAGAATGAAAGCGATGGATTTGCATACGTGGTTAAGCTGAAGGCAAACCGACCTCAGCCATAACCATAGTTACGCCTCAGCATGAGCTGTGCGCATGTTCTATAGTGCTGGACGCTACCGCAAAGTCAGTATCCAGTAGTCAGCCGCTCGGTAAAGTTGATTTCCGTGAGTGTTCTTGTTCCATTTACATTTTGTGACATTGTGCATTGGCACTATAACTTATTTTAGGTTGTGTAAGAAAAGGGCACCGAAAAGGAAATACGATAGTGGTTATATCAAGTTCGGGTTCACTGCGATTGAAGTAAATAAAGAGATTAGACTCCCGTGTGTGATTTGTGCTACAGTCCTGAGCAATGATCCACTGAAACCCACAAAGCTGGAATGCCATTTAAAGACAGTCTGTCCTACTTTGAGCGATCATTCACCAGAATACTTTGCAGGAAAGTTGGAGAACTTGAAGAAAATGAAACTTGGAAAAAGTGGTACAAGATTTGAAATGTCCAAAAAAGTGCCTTCCGCATCATTTGAGATTTCACAATTAATTGCAAAGTCAAAAAAACCTCAGCATTGGTGAAACATTAGTGAAACCATGTTTGCTAAAAGCAGTGCAAGAAGTTTTAGGTGAGGAAGCTAAAAGAAAATTCCAGAAATTCTGTTATCAAACAACACCGTGAAGGCTCGAATAGAAAAAATGTCACATGACATTGAACAGCAACTCGTGAGTGAAATTAAAAATTCTCCCTATTTCTCTCTGCAATGTGACGAAAATACTGATGTTGCTCAGTGTTGTTAATTACTTGTCTTCGCTCGATTTCTAGGCAAAGACAACACGATCAAAGAAGAATTGCTACTGTCACAAGAATTGGAAACTATGTCAAAAGGAAGAAAGGACGTCGCGAAAATAATCTGCGATTATTTCAAGAAGTATGAAATTAAGTGGGAAAACCTTGTTAGGTTTTGTACTGATTGTGCTCCCACTATGCTAGGATCGCGTTCGGGTATAGTAACAGTTGATGAAAGAGAACTCCTCCACATTGATGAAGAACTGCCTCATGCATCGCCAAGTGGCGCTAGCATCCAAATTGTTGCCGGATGACATAGCCACCACAGTGAAACTGACCATAAAGTTGGTGAATATTGTTAAACGTAGTACGCTAAATACACGCGTTTTCAAAAAATTGTGTGCAGACGTGGATGCTCAGCATTAGACACTACTTTATCGTACTGAAGTTCATTGGCTCTCGAAAGGAAACATGTCAGAATGCTTGTATAAGCTAAGAGAAGAGTTGAAAGTGCTTTTAATAGAAAAAAAAAAAATGAACTATTTGTTGGGGCAGTTTTGTGAACCAAAATTCGAAATGCAACTTGCCTATCTCGTGGATATATTTGTCCATTTGTACCGGCTGCGAGGTTCTGGGAACGAAAAATTTGAAGGTGTGGCAAACATCTTTGTGTTTGAAGACAAACTTCGTGCATTTCTTTGCAAAATGGATCTGTGGGTTGACAAAATTCAGGCAAAAAATTGTCATTTCAGACTCTGAAAACCCTTGCTGATGATAAGAATTATGCTATCGTCACAGCAGAAGTCCATCATAATGTATTGCATCACCTACAAATACTAAAAGATGAATTCAACCGTTATTTTCCAGAATATGACAAAGTTGAAATTTCTATTAAGAAACTAATTCGTAATCTTTTCAATATCAAGAACAAGGATCTTCCTGATGAAATCCAAGAAGAGGTCATCGAACTTCAACACGATAGTAACTTCAGGGATTCGTTTGAATCTGGTGTGAACATGGAGGAGTTGTGGTGTAAGAAGGCCATGTCTTATCCAAACATTCGGTGAACTGCCTTACAATATCTTATGGTGTTTCCCACAACGTTTTTGTATGAACAGGCATTCTATACTCTGCTAATTATTAAAAACAAGCAAAAAAATCAGCCGGATGCAAGCGAATGACATACGATTAGCTTTGAGCAGCAGTATCAGCCTGAGAATTCCACAGCTAGTGAAACAAATGTAAGCCCAAGAATCGCATTGATTATAATCTCAAGTTAAGACAGTAACAATTTCAGTTATTTCAAACATTACTTTAATTAATTAAAATTAGTTACATTAAATTAGATGAAATTCATTTTAGTTAATAAACATATTTACAAAATAAATTGTACTTTTCCTGAGTTGCCTGATGTCCTTGGGTGTGTGGGGGGAGGGGGTCGTGTTTATCTACATTATGAGTCAGTGGTCCGTGGTTAGCTTAAAGTTGAGAACCACTGTCCTAGACCAAAAGGTGGTTGATTTGGTAGCCATGCCCTTTAGTCTGTGCACCTGAAAAAGCTTTCACTCTGCATCACATGGAAGTGGGAAGGAACTCTAAATGATAGGCCTGGTCAGTTCTAAACTGCTGAGAAGCTCAGTGTGTTGTTCTCCTTATAGCTTGACTTTCTGTGATGTTCTTACTACTCTTATTTCTTATAATGAGTTTAACTTTATTTTTATCATGTACAGAAATGCAATTTTTACTAATAAAAATTGTGGTTAACATTTGTATATTAGTCTGTGTTACTAATATTATTATGCTGTGATTTTTATAGCTTCCTTAAGGGTGATATATTTATTGTTCATAATGACATGGGTGATGGTTGGTTGTGGTGTACCTTGCATAGGACACAAGAAAGTGGTCTAGTTTTCAAAGATTTAGTTGAAGAACTGGTAAGTTTTGTATCTTTGTGTCTACCCCTATAATATTTTTGATACATACAAAGCATCAAACTACTCTCTGAAGACATCGGTAGAAAGGCCATTTCATGTAATATGAAGAAACCAATAATGCAGAAAATTTTATGCATGCTTTATTACATACTAAACTTTAGGAATATTTAGTCAGATTTGCAAGATCTTTCGGCTGCAGCATTAGCCTTGTTCACACTAAAAGCAAGCACTGATGTGCTTGACATAGTTTCTTTAGCTGTTGCCAGTAGAGATTTCCAAATTATCGAAATATTGAAGGGTGCATCCGAATTGCAAGAGTTTTTATTGAATAGAATTTCAATGCTTTCTCTGTAGCATAATGAAAATTTTTTTGAGAAGGGTTTGATCCTTTTGGTACAATCCCAGTTTGGAGAGGCAGAGGTATCTTCAATAGTCAGAAGGGAAAGTGCAGAAGTCGGAAGACTTTTTGACATTTCTTTTATGTTCCAAAATTCTGCAGTTTATTGTATGAAAGGTACTACCAATATAAAATTTTTCGCTTGAGGACGTAGACACATGGATGAGGTCTAAGGGATACCCCCGACGGTCTTAAAGGATCAAGAGGATCTCTGTCTTTAGATATTGATTGGATGGTAGTGGGAGGAGGATTGATTGCAAGCTTGTAACTAAAACTTTTGAAAATTTTGATAAGTTTGTAAGTACAAGAATGATGGTAGGGGATTGAACCAATAAAGGAAAGGGACAGTTTCTGCAGAGGACAAAGGTGACAGACAAATTGATTGGCATCAAACTGTTTGAAAGGTTTCTTTTGATAATTCCAAGGGGAAACTGATGGTTTGTGGCATTTTCTTGGATGATTTCATATTCTTTTTGTAATGAGTGGGGTTCATTGCATATGACATTGGTGTGGTGAATGAGGAATTTTAGAGCAGCAAGCTTATAGGAAAGAGCAGTATTACAGTAAAATGAGATGATGTTTGTGGAAGAGATGGGTTTTCTGTAGACAGATGGAGTTTGTTATTGATTCTAGTTATATGTGCATCCAAAAATTAATACAGTTATTGTTTTCATGATTGAAAGTGAAATCAGTGGTGGGGAATTTTCTAGAGATAGAAGAGGTGAGATTCTGCAAGTCTTTTAGGTCAATGAGGTCATATTATAAAGATATTGTCCACATAACGAATCCAAAGTTTGGGTTGATAGGGAGAGGGTTTTACAATGCTATTTTCAATGTTTTGCATGAATATTTCTGCAAGAAGAGGGTAAAGAGGTGATCTCATGGATACTCCTTGGAGTTTGTGGTGAAATTGTTATAAGTGAAACAATTATTTTCTTGAAAGTGTGAAGGCAGTCATGAGGTCTTTCTTGTAAGGTGTGAAAGCAGTCATAGACTTCCTTCACACGTTACAAGAAAATAATTGTTTCACTTACAACAAACAGTTTTACAGCCAACTCCAAGGAGTACCCATGGGATCACCTCTTTCCCCTCTTCTTGCAGAAATATTCATGCAAGACATTGAAAATAGCATTGTAAAACCCTCTCTCTTCCAACCCAAACTTTGGATTTGTTATGTGGTTGATATCTTTATAATCTGGCCTCATGACCTAAAAGACTCTTGCTCCTTCTATCTCTAGAAAATTCCCCACCATTAATTTCACTTTCAATCATGAAAACAATAATTGTATTGATTTCTTGGATGTACAAATAACTAGAATCAATAACAAACTCTATACATCTGTCTACAGAAAACCCACCTCTTCCACAAAGATCATCCCGTTTTGCTCTAATACTGCTCTTTCCTATAAGCTTGGTGCTCTAAAATCACTCATTCACCACGCCAGTGTCATTTGCAATGAACCCCACTCATTACAAAAAGAATATGAAATCATCCAAGAAATTGCCACAAACCATCAGTTTCCTCTCGGAATTATCAAAAAACTTTTCAAAACATTTGATGCCAATCAATTTGTCTGTCACCTATGTATTCTGCAGAAACAGTCCCTTTCATTTATTGGTTCAATCCCCTACCATCATTCTTGTACTTACAAACTTCCCAAAATTTTCAAACATTTTGGTTACAAGCTTGCAATCAATTCTCCTCCCACTATCATCCGATCAATACCTAAAGACAGAGATCCTCTTGATCCTTTAGACCAGGAGTCGTCAACCTTTAAATACCTACCGCCCACTTTTGTATCTTTATTGATGGTAAAATTTGCTTACTGTCCTCCGCTGCCGCAGTAACTCAATTTAGCGCAAGTGTGAAGAAATTTTTAGAGGGGAGGGTGTATAAAAAATATGTACTTAAATTTAGCTTTTTATTATACTTTATGCATGTTTATACCTAGATAATTTCAATTTAATGAATTTCTGTATCTCCATCGATACAGCGCCTACTAGTGCGGGACCTGCTTAAATTGAAGAAAATTAAAGTAAAATGTGAAAACAATAAAGTTTATTGAAATTACCTTTAATTAATGATTAATGAGATCCTTGAGGCTGATGTGATGTTGTGTTGTTTTAGCTCTGCAGATAACATTCTCTGCAAGAAGAGAAAAAGTTTTTCTGCATTTAATTTCTTATATTATTTTGTGTGTGATCTACATTATTAATAAAACGTGTTTTGAGTTATTCTCAACACTGTATTTACGGATTACCTTGTTTTAATTATTATCGATATTCAAAGTTTAGAGATGGAATTCAAAAGTAAATTGCAAAAGCATATTTTAAAAAGTCAAATTCGTGAAGTTGTTAGCAATGTATTCGATACACGGTGGAAGAAAGAAATTTATAACAACAGACAAAAAAACCCACCGCCCACCATGAAAGCTTGAATCGCCCACTAGTGGGCGGTAGGGACCAGGTTGACGACCACTGCTTTAGACCGTCCGGGGGTATACTTCATCCCTGTGTCTACATCCTCGGGCGAAAAATGTCATATTGGTAATACCTTTCGTACAATAAACTGCAGAATTTTGGAACCTAAAAGAGTTGTCAGAAAAAGTCTTCCGACTTCTTCACTTTCTCTTCTGACCATTGAAGATACCTCTGCCTCTCCAAGCTATGATTGTTCCAAAAGGATTGCCCCTTCTCAAACAAATTTTCATTATGCTACAGAGGAAGCATTGAAATTCTCTTCAATAAAAACTCCTGAAATTTGGACGCACCCTTCAATATTCCAATAATTTGGAAATCTCTACTGGCAACAGTTAAAGAAACGATGTCAATCACGTGAGAGCTTGCTTTTAGTGTGTACAAGGCTGCTGCCGAAAGATCTTACAAATCTGACTATTCCTTAAGTTTGGCACGTAATAAAACATGCATGAAATCTTCTGCGTTATTGGAACCCTCTGAAATTCAGAAGTTGTCTCCTCAATTCAAGGCCATCTGTCAAAATGAAAATTTTATTTACTTTTAGTGTATCAAGTTTATTCATTTGCAGCAATCTTTATACACAATTTGAGCTTCACACGCACACCACCTGTCATACACCAATGAGCCATTACATTATGACCTCCTACCTAATAAGCTGTAGAACCCCCTTTAGCCCGCAAAACAGCGCCCACTCAGTGAGGCGTCGATTTGATGAGGTGGCGATAGGTGTCCTGGGGTATCTGGTAGCATAATGTCAACAGCAGGTCCTCCGGTTCCCATACATTTTGGGGTGGTGGTGATTTAGTGCGAACCCGCTTTTCCGAGTCGAACCACAAATGTTCGATTAGGTTCATGTCTGGTGAATTTGGAGGCCAAGGTATTAACAGAAAATCACCAGCATGTTTCTTGAACCACTCCGTGATGATTCTAGCAGTGTGGCACGGTGCATTATCTTGTTGGTAATGGTCATCACCAGCAGGGAACACAGTTGCCATGAATGGGTGAACTTGGTTCAGATACCAGACAGCTGTCAGGGATTGTGCTATTGGGATAATGGGGCCTAAAGTTTCCCAAGAAAACATCGTTCATAGCATGATACCAGGGCCATAGGCCTGTTTCCGACCAACAGTGCATTCAGGTGCCATAGCCACCATTGGTAATCGAAATATCTGCACTCAGCTGTCTATGTGATGCACCAGGAATCTTGATTCTTCAGATCAGGCCACTTTCTTCTAATCATCAACGGTCCAATCTCGATGATTGTGGGCCCATTTCAAAGTTGTTGGCAATGACGTGCATTGAGCATGAGACCCGGCTACGTCTTTGGCTGCGCAGGCCCATGCGCAGAAGGCTGTAATGAAGTGTGCGCTGTGACACATTGCTCTGATCACCACTGTTGTAGCTGCGGGTGATTTGTCACACCGTGGCCTTGCGGTCGCTGTAAACAATGTGCAACAGTCTCTGCTCCTCTCTGGCATCAGTGAGCTGCAGACGACACACAGCTGTACAACGGTTCGTCGTTTGGCTATCTGTGCACCACTTTTGATATGTACTCAATACAGCGGCATGTGAACAAGCCACACCGTTTCTGAGATCGTAGTTCCAAGGCGCCATGCCATCACAATTTTTCCTTTATCAAACTCTGATAAATCGGCAGCTTTTCCCATTCTGACTCCTAACACTACTAACCGAAAGCCATTCCTCAGGTTGTGTATATCTGTGAACTTCACCTGCGCCACCGTTCGGTCTCCAGGCGCACTCATTTCTCTAGGCTGGGTGTGGCTGTAATGGAATGGCTCGTTGGTGTTCCTGACCTTTTCTATCTTATACTACTTCTCTTTTCCAGGCAATCCTGAATTTATTTTCCCTTCATTTCCTTGGCCTTCTGTTAACTTTCTTTCCTGTTGTTTGGGCCAAATTAATTCTTTTGGTTAGCATCTCATCACTCATTCTTTCAACATTGCTAAATCACCTCAAAATATTTCTCTCCCTAATAAAAATTTTCTGCACATCACACATCTGCAACACACAGTCATTCTACATATGATCAGAATGAGCCTTTCACAAATCACAAAAATAAGTAATGCATTTCTCCAGCACACAAATATCTCAGAGTACAAACAATAACACTTTCATACACAGCCATCCAGGGCCTTTTTGATATACCTTCTGTCCCATGAAATCCACCAAAGGCAGCTATAACTTTAAAAGCCGAATTCACGTGCTTACTAATTTCATGTAGTCTCATTTCAAACCTACTTTTCCAAAAGTTACAAACTGATTCACCTACTCTATTAATAAACAACCTTGTCAAACCCCTGCACCAATGGAAAAACAAACCCAATAAAACACCATTTACATGCACACATGCTGTACTGCTGTCATACATAGTGTTCGCACATCCTAGTCGATTCCCAGTCATTCTATAAGTTTTCAGGAGCTTCCACAGAAGCACGTTCATTTTATCACAAGCCTTCTCCAAATCCATGATTGCAGTAAAATATTTTTTACTAACAAACAGATACTCAATCATCATACACAGTGCAAAAATTGGTTAGTGCAGTCCTTACCAGACAAATAAAGGTAACTTGATCACGCTAGTTACGTTAACTGAAAACTTGTACAAAAAGTTTGTAATCCTTACCAGACATCCACTATGTTATATTCCACACCTCTGATGTCAAGTTCCATACCCGAACAATGACTTTCCAAACACTCACTTTCCCTGGCTCACTCAGTAGACATATACTATAGTAATTCTTATGTTTGGCATTATCTTGTTTTTCTTTATTCAAAAGAACAGTGTCGCACCCCTCCAATCCAAAGGAACAACTCCCCATGCAACTGACAAATTTCAGCTAACCATTCAATAACAGATTCCCCACCATACTTTTACATCTTAGCTGTAATGTCTTCTACTCCAGGGTATCCAGTATTTTTGATACATCATCACTATAAACAGCTTTTTAAGTTATTTGCCAAACACCAGTTAGTGACTACATTTTTTTAATGTATACTTACTTATGCCTACCTGGCAAGTTTTATGGTTTATCCATAAAATTTACAGAATTCCTACTTGTTTTAGGTTTTTTTTTTTATGAACAACATATTTTACAGATTTCTGTTGTTTTTTATGAAGTTAGTGCATTCATATTTTCACCTACTTCTGCATTCCCATCCCTGTCTACATGCATGCTAACAAAGAAGACTTGGTAAAAACATAGTAGGTGCTAAGAAAAAGGGGAATAGAAATGAAGGATATCAGCCTCACATGAGACTAAAAATTGCATTTTTAAAGGTATTTTAATATGTTGACGTACAATTTTGGGGTGAAAATCTCAGTTAAAGTAAAACGTTACTGCAATAATTTCACAGTTACAAATTAAATTTTTATTTGTGTATGTAGCCTAACAATAGCATATTAATGTGAAAATCATGTATTAATTGCATTTTAATCACTGTAAGCACAGAATAAAGGCAGAATCTGAATAATAGCATAAGAAATTGATTAAAATCAAGAAATTGTTTGTATAACAAATCGATTTTCAATCGATATGTTCAATAAATCTAATATGTTTAGCACATCAGACAATCAACCATATCAAATAGCCAATTAAACCTTCACTGAAAATGTTTTATGGATTTTAATTCTTTAAAGTTGGCAGGTCTGCGTATGTACGCCATTCAATAAGTAACTTCCAATGACGTTTGGCGTTAGATTAGGGATGTATAAATCAGCATCACCCAATGCCATTACACTCTCCTGACTAAAAGGCATTATTTGGCCCAAAAGTTTAAATAAAAAGGCAATGTACTGTAGAATAGATTCAAGTAGTAAAATGACTACCTACCTGGAAACATGGTCTCCCTAGGAGGTGCACATGGTGATTAATTTTCTGTGGACATGGAAAATGCTAGCAGCAGAGAACCAGATTGCTGAAAGTGTTTCTTTGGTACTGCAAATGGTACATCATTTAACCTGATTGCAGAGTACCTTCGAATGAGACGATGTTTCCTGGCTTGTCATCATTTCATCATTTTCATTTTAATCTGTTCTTCATTATGTGCTGTTTTATTCAAACTCCTGAGCCAAGAAACACTCTCTAATGAGGAGTGTGTAATGATGTTGAGAGATGATGATGTTATCCACTCAGTTAGGTCCGACATTTGGTGATTCTTTAGGCTGCAGCCCCCATGCCTCCTGGTCTTGGACTCTCTCCCTCAGCTGTTCTATGTCCAGCCCAGCATTCACTTTAATTGTGTCCAGTTAATGTGTTCTCTGTCATCCTGGTCTTAAGGTTCCCTTCACCTTTCTAAGCATCATATCTTTCTCTAATGAGTCTTATTGCATCACCTGACCAAAGTAAATGAGCTGTAGTCTGACAATCTTTCCCTGAAGTGACATTTCTGGTTTGATGCACTCTGCAACCTCTTTGTTGATAACCGTTGCTGTCCATGGTATATTTAACAATCTTCTTCAGCACCAAAGCTCAAATGCATCAATCCTCCTTTGGTCAGTTTTTTTTTTTCAACTTTCACACCCATATGTTGTTGCTATGGAAACACAATAGAATGAACCAGTCTGCATTTGGTGAGGAGACTGATATCCCTACTCTTCCATATTTGGTGTAAGTTAAGCATCATGCAATGGCCTAATGCAATTTGTCATTTGATCTCACGGCCACAATCTCCTGTACAGTCAATCATGGATCCCAAGAAGCAGAAGTTCCCAACACATTCAATCTCCTCATCATTGATTGCTATTTTGTCCACTCCATTACCGGCTGTTGTCATGATCTTAGTCTTTTTAATGTTGAGTTGGAGGTCCATCTTTTCACTTTCCCCCCACTCGAGTCCTACTATGAGGTGTTTCAAGCCAGCTTCCATTTCTGCAAGCAATGTTGTATCATCAGCATAACGGAGATTATTGACAATTCTTCCACCAATCTTCACACCTATTTCTGTTTCGTCCGGATCTAATTTTCTCATGGTAATTTATGCGTAAAGGTTGAAAAGAAAAGGGGACAGAATGCAACTCTGTCGTACTCCTCTGCCAATCTTGAACCACTCAGTGTCTCCATGATGTGTTTGGACAGTGACCTCCAGGTCTGTGTAGAGTGATCTTATAAGCTTGATAAAGTGATCTGGCACTCCCACACCTTGCACGGCCCTCCATAGCTTATCATGGTCAACGCAAGCAAAGGCCTTGCTATAGTCAATGAAACATAAAAATGTTTTAATGTTTTTCTGATATTCACAGTATTTCTCCCATTACGTTGAGAGATTCCAATTTACATACAGTGAAACCCCGATCTTATGTCTCCGCATTTTCTGTCTTTCTGCTTTGAGCGACATTTTTCTGAAGTCCCGATAATTCTGCTACATTTTCCCCATGTTATACGTTTTCCCAATCACGTGATTTCCTGCATTGAACGTCATTTTAAACTTTTGGTGCCAAACCTGATTTTCCTCTGATTTCATATCTTTCGTTTTTCCACTGAACTTGCAATTGATTTTGAAGAGTATCTTGTGATTAAAAATCTTCATCACATGAAAATGTGCTAACTTCAGAGGTTCAAACAATCACCTATGTAATGGATTGTTTGTCAGAAGAAAATAATGACGACAACATTGTAGCCAAAATTTCGGAACCTGTGTCTTCCTTCAAATTGGCATTAATTGCAGGGATCGCATTCCTCCTAAAATTCCTAAAATTCCTAATATTTTGTGACCCTCCTTAAATTCCTAAAATTATACCTAAAATTTGCTATTCATCCTAAAATTTTCGTAAAAGCTTATTTATTAAAAACACAACCGTTATTAACGCCAATAAATTTACCATTACAGTAAGGTAAAAAAGACCTGTTATTGTAGAAACACAGCCTATATGCTGTGCTGCTGAAGGGAGGGGAAAATGACGCCATCGAGATGCACTTGCTTCGGGGCGGGCGCTCCACTTTTTTGCCTTCAGATAGTTTTCGAGAGTAACAAGAGATCTAAGGGAAAAGGGGAGGGGTCATTTTCACCCCTGGTTTGCGCTTTGCAGACGAACTCCGTGGCACGCAGAAGATCGTACTTTATTTTTGTACATGCCTCGTGGAACCTCCTCTTTCTGCTGATGTTTTGTTATTGTAAACCGCAGGTGGGTGGAAGCAAAGAGGAAACATGTGATCTCCTTCCGTAACCTCCGGTAATGACGATGGGATGGTAGCTGAGTGTTATCGTGACAGGCAGTAGAGCAGGTGATCATTGACCTTCGATCGTGCGTCGGCGACAGCGACCTTCGATGCACAATATATCTCGGCTCCGACTCGCTTTGACTGAACTTGCGTGAGATGCGTATGATAGTTTCTGGTTTTGTGTTTTTTATGGTGTTCTCTGTGCTGTGTGCAGCTTCAGTTCTCTAGTGGTGACCTGCTTTTTTTTTTTTTTTTTTTTTTCTATCTTCTGACATCCTCGCAGCCAAATTTCGGGAAGTTGTCTGGTTTTGCAATATTGGAACGTGTTTTTGTACTTCCCTTTCATTTTCTGTTTAGTTAATACAAGTGTTTAAGATGCCTAAATCCAAAACGAAATTTCAAGATGCGTGGCTCGACAAAGAATTGGACGGAGTGAAGTTGAAAGAATGGTGTTCTGCAACTGAAACAATATTTTCTGCTAAGTGTATATTGTGTTCAGAAATTTTCAACATTTCTAATAGTGGCTTTTCACAAGTAAAAGCGCATCATAAAGGAAAAAAACATTTGCAGAAATTTCAAAGTAAATTTCAAAATAAGTCCATCCTGAAAGCCTTTAGAGGACGGGATCTTCAGCCCAAAACAAATATTAGTGAAGTACTGAGTCATGATTTACAGTTGGCTAAAGCCGAAGCATTATGGGCCATGAAAGTTGCTAAGGACAATATGTCTTTTGTTTCATGCACTGAAACAGTTGAACTTTTCAAAGAAATGTTTCCCGATTCTGCTATTGCAGCCAAAATGCAACTTAAAGAAAAAAAAAGTTGCTTATGTGATATCACATGGATTGTCAAAATATTTTGAAGAGGATTTGAAAAAAGACATTGCATCTAGTAGCCCAGGAAAGGTTACTATAGCATTTGATGAAACTACAAATACACAAGTGAAACGGCAGTTGGATGTGTATCTCAGGTACTGGTCTTCAGAAATAAATTCAGTTTCTTGCCGATACCTAACAAGCGTTTTTCTGGGTCATGCAACAGCAGATATTTTGCTAAAGAAATTCTTGATGTGTTATCATCCTTCAATATTTCGTTGAACAGAATTATTTGTGTATCCATGGACAGCCCAAATGTAAATAAGTGCTTTTTACGCAAATTCAATGAAGTTGTAAAACAAGAAACAGGCCAGAAATCTTTGGAACTAGGTTTTTGCAACCTGCATGTTGTTAGTAATGCATTTAAAATTTTTTTGACAAGCTTAAATATAGATTTTGACGAATTTGCTACTGATATGCATTACTTTTTAAAGAGTAGTGCTGCAAGACGAGAGGATTATAAATCTGTCGAGGATATAACATTGGTCACTGCCAAATTTCTTTTGCGTCATGTCAGCAACAGATGGTTAACCGTTAGTTCTGTAGCCCAGAGGCTCTTGGATCAATGGCTAAATATTACAGAATATTTTTTAAACTTCTTGCCATCTCAAAAAATATTTGAAAAACAACTATGCAATTCGGCAAGGTATAAAAGAATTCACTGTTTCCTGAAAAATGAGCTAACTCCTTGCTATTTAGCATTAATTTCATTTTCACACCAAAATTTTGAAAAGTTTTCATTATGTTATCAGAGTGAAGAACCAAAAATACACCAGTTATATTCTGATTTAAATACTTTAATGAAGAATGTTATGGCTCAGTTTATCCAAGATGATGTTATTGCAGGGAAATTTGGAGAAGACCTAAAGAATGTAGATTTTGAAAACAAAAATTCATGGAAAAAACTAGGGGAGTTAGAAGTTGGTATGAAGACAAAAAATCTCCTCAGGAATGTTCAGGAGACCAGGCAGAAATTATTTCTCTTAGATGTAAGATCATCACTAATTGCAACCACAAAATATTTAAAGTCAAATTTGCCATTCTGCAATCAAAAGCTAAGAGACATAGAAGTTTTAAAGGTAAAAGAACCAAAGAAAGAGTCAACTCAACTTTCAGTCACTGAAGGACTTTCGGAAATAACCAGAATTTCAAGTGTTTTGCATCTTTCTGAGGAACAAATTGATAGAGTAAGAGAAGAGTAGAAACTTTTAAGTTGCGATAAGCCAACTCTAGATGAACTAGTGAAATTTTCAGAGGAAGGGCATATTCCAGTGCGGATTGATCATTACTGGCGTAATATATTTAGTATTAAAGACTCTAGCGGAAAAGAAAAATACTCAAATCTTGCTAAACTCATAAAGTCAATTTTAGTTTTACCTCATGGTAATGCTGATGCAGAAAGGGGATTTTCGGTTAACACTGCTCTGTTAAGGAAGGACAAGGCTAACTTAAAAGACTCAACTATAACATCATTAAGAATAGTTAAAGGGGCCATTAAACACTATGGATGTGTAAGTAAAGTTCCCATAACAAGAAATTTGTTAAATAGTGTTCGTGATTCACATAAATTTTATAAAGAGTATGTTGATAAGCTGAAGGAAGAAGAATCAAAAAAGGTAAAAGAAAGGAAGCAGAAAGAGAGGGAAAATAAGGAAAAGCAGCTAGAGAAAAAAAGAAAAGCTGAGTTTGATGACAAAATAAAAGAAAATGATGCAGAAATAAATAGACTTAAAAAAGATAAAGAAGCCTCCCTAGCAGTAATTCAAGAGGGAACAGAAAGAATGAGAAAAGCTGTAGAGAAACAAAATACTGTTGAAATAGCAGTTGCCTCTAACTTGATCATACAAGGTTCAGCTGAAATAAAGAAAACTGAAAGTAAATTAGTTGTGGTGGAAGCAGAAAAAGATAGGCTAATCAGGGAAAAGGTTAAAACAATAATATGAAAAAAGTAATTCAGTGAACAATTGTACATAGTTCTTGGTTTTCAATTACCTTTTTAGGATATTATAGTTTAATGTGAAACCTGAAAACTTTACTGTGAAAATCGTGAATTGCTTCTGGTTCAACAGCATATTAATGTTCAAAGTGAAACTTGAATGTGGTAAATATACTTGAATATGATAATAACACGTGAAAAGATAAGAACTGAACATTAGAAGTAAATCATACTTAAACTTCAGACATTAGACGTTATGCAAAAAATTTGGGTGTGAACTTCGACCATATATACTAATGGACTGCGCATTGGCAATAGCTGCATCAAAGCCGCCATGGCTCAAACATTGAGCACGTCATCATCAGACTCCAAATTTCGTGTACAAATGCTGTTATGATTATTAATTTATGCTGCAGAACTTCAGTGTTTTCGGTGTATTATGTGAATGCACCTCATATATAATGAAAACTCTTTAGGTAAGTTTACTTATGAGCTATATACATGCATGATCGTGTTGTTTACATTTTGTGATTTACAATGTGATGAACATTTGCGAAGAATTTGGAACATGCATTCCATTTTTTTTCTTAAGTTACTATATTTTTATATCAATAGCTGCAAGTTTCTGGTTAAGTAATTGAACTTTATTGACTTAGGTATTTAATTCGTTTCTTACCCATGAAAAATCATAGAACTTTCTTTACTATATCGGTCAGAGCAACCATAAGCACAGCAGGTGTAACCCATCTTTTTGACTGTTGTCATGTGATTTTATGTTGGAGCCAGAAATTTTGATGTCATGCGCAGTCTATCAGTATATATGGTTGAAGGGTGTGAAGCAAACTCTTTACAATGTATACAAAGTTGTTTTACTAGATGTATACAAATATACATCTAGTTTTTATTGAAATACACTCCTAAAATTTTCCTAAAATTTTCTAAAAATTCCTAAAATTCCTAAAATTTTTACCTAAAATTTTCCAGAAGTATGCTATGATCCCTGTAATTGGCAAAATGCCATTAAATGTTTTTCACAAGTTTTAAATGGATTAAAACTTGTAAAAAATGTTGACCTTGATCACAATTCTCAAGAGAAAAGCACTTGCAAAGCTTTTTGATTATTCATAAAGCTTTGCTTGAGCTAAATACGAAAAATAGAAAGCAAAAAGGAAATTACCAATTTTTTCCAAACCAACATCCCACAATATAAGTACGTGTGTAGTTATACTGCATATTTTGGTTCTTACATAAATGTGTCTACAATACATACTATGTATTAGCATAGTACTGTACTACTAGTGTACAGTGGTTTCTATTTTTGTACTCATTATGTATGTCTGTAAAGTTAATTTGACCTCTACCTCAATTTTATGTTTTCCCACATCATATGATTTTTCATGCTGCTCCCCTGAAAAGCGTAAAATTGGGGTTTCACTGTATTTCTAATTCACCATCAAAGGTTATTGGAAGTTACTTATGATCAGTCCTTATATGTTAGAATTCAAATGAAACATCACTATATCAGAGTTTTTATTTGTGTGTCATACAGAGAGGGGTGTTCAGTAGCAGTGTGTCTGTTTTCCACAGAAAAGAGTACTCATTCAACTTTGAGTATTTTTAATATTTCTCTTGGATATTAGGACAAGTGAAATTACACCCTCCATAACTTTTGTAAGTCTCAATTGAGAATTTCTGTTGAAAGATATCTTATGATTGGAGTCAAAGTGATAGCACTGGCTTGTAATCTAATGCATATGTGGAACTGTGTAAATCTGTTTATTGAATTACTCATGGTTAATATTCTTGAGATGGTTCTTTCTTTAAAACTTAATTTAGCCAGTGTGGTTTGTGAAAAGCACTAAGGCTAAATTAGAATTTCTATGTGCATCACAAAAAAGACTTAAAAGGTGTCCCACAGTTTATTGGATAGTGGTCTCTTTGTGGGTTATTTTAGGGGTAGGTATTTGTTATAGTGCTTCTGTTATTGTAGCTGTGGTTGGAAATATTTTTCATCTGATTAACACACAAGAATAAGCCTTTGTGTTGTATCACAGAAGAATGAAAAAAGTTCACGCCTTACTTTAGCACAGTTTTATTTACAAGAGTTTAACTGCAAGAATTGCTCATGGACTTGTATGAGCTTTTGTAATTGTAAAATTGTCTCACAATGTAGCTTATGGGTAGACTGGTTACTGCTAGCATTTGCACAACCTTAGCAAATAAAGGTTGTGCAAAATGTGTGGAGAGACTGATGAGTGTTTACTTTTTTCAGGGGAAGTGGTTAAAATTTATTCGAAATGGATTACCATAATGAGAATACAGTATAGGACTATTTTCTTATCTGATATTTAATTATTTATAGAAATATGCAGATAGATGTGCCAGTGTTATAGTGCCTAACATGTACACTAGTTCCTTGTACTTCCTATAGAAAGTAAATCAGAGATGTGTTAGAGCTGGTTTTTATAGTTGGTGCTCAGGGACATAGATAGGTCACAAAACCAGGGGAACTGGAGGGGCTCTGTGACAGCATTTCTCTCTTCCTGGCCCAAAACACCAACAAGTTATGCCACCATGTGGCAGAGAATCACTGGCACAGCTGCTCCTACTGATTCACCTTTAAAAGTAATTTGTAGTTATTCAACTTTTGTGTTGCATAACTACAATTTTTCTTGTTTTTTAAAAAGTAATGCACAGCAAAATCAGGAAAAAAGCATTTATGCTTGTACGGTAATGCAAAACTCATTTTCATAAACCAACAACAACAAAAAAAGTTCAAAGGGTTTTCAACAATGTGTATGGGGGGGGGGGCTTGCTTGCCTTTCATGGGGTGCTGGGTCCCTTCTAATTTCCTGTTTGTACTTAAAATTTCTGTTGGGTTGCTAAACTGGTACCTGATACTATGTTACATTGGGGGTAAATGTCCCCGGTGAAAGTCCCATTGGATGTGGGGGAAGGGAAGGGAAGTGATACATGCACAGCCAACTCATAACGAAAAGTGCTAATCTTTTTAAGGGGCAGATAAGGGGAGCTCCAATGAAACTGCTTACGAGCTCCAAAGTAGCATGAAGATGACAAAAAATTGCATGAGGAAAACAATAAAATAAAGATCAGCTGCAGGAATGAAAAAAAGAAAAAAGCTAAAAAAAATGAAGAACAAGTGAAATTAATGACAGCAAAATAAGTAAAGAAAGAAAAAGTAGTAAAAGAAAGCAAATTTCAGATATCCAATTCAAAATCACACTATCTGGATGTTCATGCTGTAATCCTGAGTTGTGTTCTATAGCATTTTGGATTTTTTGCAATTCAAATACTGGGATTTTGGCATCATTACTGAGTACTGAGCAAAAGGCTAATATGATCATTACATTTTTCATGCAACTGATAGTTTTGTTACCTGAATATATTAGTACATCTATAGTTTTTCCTGTTAATATTGTGTTATGAGTGAATGCATGAAATGTGGGAATGTAGTTGTGAAGTTGATGAAACTTCTAAAACTTGTTCTATTAGACTACTGTGAGAATGTGGATCTGTGAAGTTGATGAAACTTCTAAAACTTGTTCTATTAGACTACTGTGAGAACGTGGATCTGTGAAGTTGATGAAACTTCTAAAACTTGTTCTATTAGACTACTCTCCATAACACTTCATAACTGTTATGCGTATCAAAATGTGTGTACAATGTAGCTTATTTTTCAATTTTTAATTCACTGTTATGAAGGCTTTTAATTTTCACATTTTTGTTATTGAACTTGTAATTTTAAATTTTTTTAGGATGATGATGTTGACCCCAATGAGATATACCCATGGTTTCATGGCACAATAAGTAAAGAAGCTGCTGTTGAAAAACTAGCCAAGAGTATGCATTTTCACATCAGTTTTTAATGTTTAGAGAGTAATTCATGTTGAAATAAATTCTTTATTTCACAAAAGAGTAATTCATTTTCATTATGCTTGTTAAGCATTTGCACACAGTTGCTCTTAACCTTTAGCAGTTTTCTTAAACTTCTTGTATGATAGCACACTGAAGACCATATGTAATAAAATTATTGCTCAAATCTGTTTGATTCTTTTATAGGTTGTTTTTAATTTTTTGGTTTTAGAACTTATTGGTGTAATTTACCTCAGCAAAATATGATACAATTTAGAAGGGATTTATGATTTAGGTATTATAATTAAAAAAAAATGTACCCAATAAACATAAAAAAGGAATGAATAAACAAATATGTGTGATAAATTTCATTAATGCTTCATAAAATCAGTTTTTAATTTTTTTTAGTTATGCCTTCAAAAATCTGTATGGCTCATATTAATTTAAGCAAATGTTATGGATGCAAATTACAGTGAATCTGCCATGTATTCACTGAATGTTTTTTAAGGCATACTGTTGGTAACACATTTTTCTGTTGAAATAAAGTTGTTTTAAATAAGGTTTGGCAAAGTATGTCACAAAACAGGGGGACAAAATTTGTGTTGATCACTGGAGTAAAAGTTTGTTTTATCCATTACTGGTTAAAATGTTTGAATGAGATGGAAGTTTGATGTTTAGATAGTGTAGAAATAATTTTGACTGGGTACTACTGTTTGAAATGATAAAATTTTAAATATATTGACTTCCTGCTTTAAGTCCACATTGCAGTTAATTGTTGCTGTAAGCATGTTTTTGTATGTAGAATGTCCATTGCAGCCTTAACTTCATCATTAATTTGTACTGCCACTTGGTTGGCCAACAGTTTGCTGGTAACTCTGTTTGGCACTGAGAGAATAAAGAATAGAGCTTCTGATAGATAGAGCTGATAATGATGTTGGGCATTTTTGGTTTCTTCTTTTACAGAAATAAATAACTATTTAAGAAAATAAAAATAACACTTGTGGCATTACCTCTCTTGGCTTACCTACTTGAATAAGAGCATTGGCAAATCCAGTCATTGCTGTGAAATGGAAGTGGCAGCAGCTTCTTATGAAGACCAGAGTGATTTAATTGAGATGTACTAGTGCCACTGGCTGAACAGGAAAGAGGACAATTAGCAAAATGAGAAGTAAATATGGTGGGCATCAATGAAATCAGAAAGCATATGTGAGGGATGGAGAGGTCAGTCTCAGGTTGGAGTGGCTGTGACATCTGATATCTGATAACAATATAAATGCTTTATTGGTCATCTAGAAACTTGTACCAAAAATAAGTCATTTTAAGATGGCTTTGTAGACAGCTCACTGCAAAGGATTCAAATGTGGACGAGGCAGAAATAGCAGCAATATGGGGAAGGCTCATGATTTCAGCGATTTTGAAAGAGGCATGGTTGTGGGTGCTAGGCGGGCAAGTGCAAGCATCTCAGAAATGGTAAACCTTATCCAGTACATAAGGACAAATTTATCGATGGTGTACAGTGAGTGGTGCACAAACAACAAGACAAGTAGTCACTGGTTTTCTTGTGGACAGAAACAACTAGTCAATGTTCAAAGACAACGGTGGCTGGAGAGGGTTGTACAAGGTAGCAGACAAGCTCCATTGTGTCAAGTAACTGCACAGTACAACAGTGGTATTGAAAGGTCCCATTCATGTATCTCTCTGCTAAGTACCAACAAATTTGTCTGCAGTGTGCACAGGAGCACCAAAACTGAACCCTTGAGGACTGTAAAAAGGTTTTCTAGCCCAATTAGTCATGTTTTCAATTTTTGCACATCAATGGACAGGCCAGAATATGGTTTCAATAACATGAATCAATGGATTCCAGCTGTCTATGGCTAACTGTACAAGGTGGTGTAATGTTCTAGGATCTGTTTCCATGGCAAGCATTAGGTTCCTTGGTACCTCTGTATCAGCATTTCCATGCTTTAATGTATCTTAAAACATCGCTGTGAACTAGGCACACCCGTACATATGCCTGGTGCTTTCCAATGGAGAGCACTGCCTCCAGCACAATGCTGAGATTGTCACACCACAATTCCAGGGGCATAACAGTGGCTTGAAATTGCTAAAATGGCTCCCACAGTCTCCAAATCACAACCCAATTTAGCATCTATGAGATGAAATTGAGACAGCCATTCATAATAGAGATACTCCTCCAGCAAACATTCTTTGTAAGTGACAGATGCCATCTCATCTGTTTAGCTGAATATATCTGTAGAACAGTATCAACTTCTCGTTGAATCTATGCCACATAGTTGAGGCTGTTTTGAAGGCCAAGAGCAGCCCTATCATGTTATCAGGTAGGTGTTTGAAATAATCTGTTCCTTCAGTGTGAAGCTTTTAGAGATTTTATTCGTTCTGTAAAGGAGAATTTTTTTTCTGAGCATTGATTGAAATTAATAAGCATGAAAAATATATTCCTGGGGAATGTTGAACAGAGGAAGTAAAGGTATAATGCATAAGTGTGGGAGAAATTGCTTGAAGTTCAAGATGTGAAAAACAGATCCTTGTGTGATTATATATTTGTCTGTTATGCTCAAAATTCAAATTATGACATCAAGGTTGCTAGACAAGAACAGAACTATTCTACTGTAAGATGGAATGGTAACATCAAATACATTGACAAGGGCTGTGTAGGGGGTTTGCATATAGTTAGTAGGAAATTCTAGAGATAATTAAATAATCTTTTCTCTATCTGTGTATCCAGAAAGCTTTGCTTCCATCATACAATTCCTCTAATCATATCTGTTGGAATAACATTTCTCATTATAGTGTAATGTTTGATTAAAAAATTTGCACATGAAATGTGTGCAGTAACAAATTTTTAATACCTTATTGATTTGAATATATGCCACACCTTTTCCCCCTTGAATATGGAGTATTTCAAACTGGAATGGAGCTTATAATCACACTCTTAGAATGATAGGTATGGCATTTGATACTTATACGTGTTCTCAGCAGTCATGGACAGATGGTGCTGCTTATTGCAGTGAATCTTTTGCAATAAGTGCTGGCTGGTGGCTACAGGGAGTTCAATATGGCCTACTTGTAGTTAAGTGGTTGCATGTGCTTTTTAATCTTGAGAGGATATATTCAGATATGTACATATGTGGGGTACATATACCATTGCAATTCTGTTCTATGTATTTCATGTAGTTATGCTGGATATTGTGCATTGAATCTAAATAGAAAAAGAAAAAAACATTATGAAGAAACTAAACCATAATTTTTCTTCACAAAATTTCAAACATACCTTATTTATTATGATAGTCATCATTGCTTGTCTGTGCTCCACTGTATCACCCTGTTATAACATGTTAGGCTTATCTTGGTTGTAGTTTTTAAGCCTAACCTTCCAATTTCATGTATATATATATCTCAATTTATTTTGGGTGTTGATGCAATACTATAAGTTAGCACCTGTAGCTTGCTGTTAGTAGTTGGTTTGAAATTGAAATACATCAACATATTTTGATCAAACGTTTGATCATGTCCTAAACGAATTTACTGTAAACAGTAAGACAAAGGATCTGAAATAAAGAAATTAGTGCTTAGTGCAAATTTTTAAAAATGTAGTTTCAAAACATAATGCTGAAAAATAAAATCCTTTAAAAAATAAGACCTTAGAAGAACTTAGAAGAAACCTCAAAAATTGAAGTACCTCAGCTGAACACATCTCAGCACAACTTCAATTGTCCACTGCACACTTTTTGCTCAGTCTTGTCACCGACTTCTTTAGCAGTGTTATGCTGCAGTTAAGAGATCCACTAGTAGTGTTTGTGTCTACATATTCATCATCTCAAGTCTTCCTGGCGTTCAGCTCCATTTGCCTCTGGTAAGTTGCAGTTAGTATGAGTATTGTTTTCCTGTTATTTCCCTGTCATTTCAAGCTTTCTTCAATCTCTATTAAATTTTTCTATGCATATGACAACCAAACTGGATTATTATGTGTCACAGTTAAATCTCTTAGGTTTTTCAATGTATACTGATTCTGCTATTAGGATTTCTCTCCATTTTTGTGCTGTATTATTAATTCAGTATCTTCTCCATCAAGGGCGGCCTGATTCTTTAAACAGTAGTTTATTAGAGCTGCTTCATTATGTTTTTTGTTCCAATTTTTAAGATGTTTGAACAATTGTGTTGCAATGTTTCTTGTACTGTCATTGTAGTAACAGTTTGTTTTTATTTTCATCTTGAATTGGAATTCTGTCCACTCCTGATTTCTTTAATATTGAGTTAGTATCATGAATTTTGGCTGTTATGCCTTTAATAATATCATGAACTTCTGTTCCAATGTTCATATTATTTTTCAAACAGATTTTTTGTATGACGTATGTAACTGTCAGTATGTGACGTAATGATTTGATGTCTAAGATTGCCTTATTATGCAAGATAAGGCAATCTTAGACATCAAAGAATATGAAGCAAAAATTAAAAGCTACATTCAAGATTTTGAAGCAATCTTCCAAACTTCAGACCCGTTGAACAAATGGATTGCCAAGGTAAAAAAATTTGAAAGATGACAGCACTGCCACCTTCACTTAAAAAGGAAGCTAGATTACCTCCAGGAAAGAAGATACCCCATATTTTTGCGAAACTAAAACACCATAAACCAGCAAATCCTATACAGCCAATAATATCGAGACGTTTGCACCTTCCGTCCACCTAGAGGAAGAGCTAGCTGTTTTTCTTTCTGCATTTTTACCAGTCTCCTATACAGTTCTACGTTCCTCTGAGGATTTCGTCGCAAGAATAAAGAACTTAAAAGTGGCAACTAACCTTACAATTGGTAGTCTAGATATCTCATTACACCCACCTATTCCAGTAAAAGAAGCTACAGATGTAATTAAGCAAGCCCTGTACAATTCAGCTGTATTTGCACAGAATACACTACAAGAAATTTTTAGTGTAATAGACATGATCATGACGTATAGCTACTTTACCTTTCAAAATCAAATATATAAACATACCAAAGGGGTGCCTATGGGCTCTCCACTCTCTGCCGTGTTAGCAAAAGCTATCCTGTGGCCTTTACAGAATAGTTTTCTGATATCAAGCTCACCCACCCCCTTAGTTTGGTACAGATATGTAGATGACACATTCGGTAAATGTGTACGCATCCTAAATTATTTCGTTGGAAAAATTTCATTTTGTGGGGAAAGTGCGATGTACAATTTCTTCAGCATGCAAAATAATGGGGAAAGGTGCAAAAATAAAGTATTTTTAGATAAAAGGAAATGTTTCCGAAGTATTAACCTGTGAGTACGATGGTTTGCAGCAGTTGGTGCGGGAGGCTGAAGCGATGCTAACGGCCACGGCATGAAGGTTCCATGCATCAGAAGGGAGTACGAGTTGGTAGTGAATGCACGGAAGAATACAACAAGAGTGGGGTATATTTTTCGGAAGATTGTGATGCGTCGTGTAATTGTGCTCAAGTAGAAGTAGTTCAAAACTGTTTTATTAATTTTTGAGAAAGAAATCTGCGGAATGTCATTATAATTAGTTTCACAATTCATATTAACAGTTCATATTCCGACTTAGAAATCGATCGGAAAATGCTACTATTCATTTTTACATGCATTACCGTATTTAAAAAACTTGGAAATATTCTAGTTGGATAATGCTTACCTAGGCATTCCGTTTCTAGCGATTATTCACTTTTCATGCACGTTTCGGGTCTTCGTTGACGCTATTGTCCTATTGTCCGTTGCATGTGCATCTATCTTTCACATCCAACACTCTGCTTACTTTGAGTAGATTCAGTAGATTTTCACTTTAGGATTCAACAACTTCAATTCTTTACCATTATTAATTCTCTAAAATTTTCAGCCAGTCTTTGGGCATCCTCAGGAGCGTGACGACTTTCCCACCGATGTTCGTGGTTTATTTCTTGTCAATGGAGTCCGATACCCCACGTTGCCATTCGTCTTCTATGTTTCACTGATTCGACCTTTTTTTTTCTTTTTCTTCTTTTTCTCTCTCTTCAAATGGTCATTGATGTTGTCTTTCCGTATTCTTCTTCATTTCATTTCCTATTCCTGTTCCCTTGTCTCTTTTGTCGGTTTTTCTTTTGTTGTTCTTTTTCTTGTCTTATTAGCTCTTTCCAAAGGCTAGATAATGTATTAGGGTCATTCTGGTTGCACACCCTTGTTTTTTTTTATAAATTAGGATCGATTCCTCCATTCTTATTTGTCTCTCTGATTTTTTATTCCTTTTTAGCATTTTAATTTCTTCGAATTTTGGGAATGCTTGGTGGTCAATACAGAATTGCACTAATGAAGTTTTTGCTTCTTTTTTTGCCAGTTAGCTATTTGTTGTTTTAGCATTTTTTTAAACCTGTTTTTAGTACTCCCTATGTACGATATTGGGGGTATGTGTGCAATGGGAATTTCGTAAGACCCTGATTCCTCTAATATTTTGCTCTCAGTTTTTTTTGTTAATAGTCAGATTTTTCAAGGTGTTCACAGAACTTTCTAGTTGTAAGTCAAATTTGGCACATTGCCTATTGATTTCTTTACTGACACCTTCCAAGTAAGGGAATGCACCTATATATTTTAATTTGTTTTTTCTCACCTTTCTTGGATTATAAATTTCATTGTCTTCATTTCTCTTAGCCTTATGCTTTTTACTCTCATATGTCCATTTTTTAATAAGTTTGTTAGGGTAGCCATAATCTTGTGATATTTTCAAGATAAAATCAAGCTGTTGATTCTTTAGCCTATTATTAGAGGTGTGCGTATACGCTCTTCTAATCAAGTTTACTATGCTATTTTTTTTTTTATGTATAATAGGATGGTGCGAGGAGTATTAAATGAGTATTGGAATGTACGTTGTTTTCCTGAAAACAGTGTATTCAAACCTATTTTTATTTTTTTTAAGTAGAATGTCTAAAAATGATAGACTATTATTATTCACTTCATATTCAAACGTCAGTTCAATGGTGTTGCAGATTATGTTGAAACGATGAGCTAGATCTTGTAGCTCGGCATTGTTGAGTTTTGAAATAATGATGATGCCATCAACATACCGAGCATATAGTAGTGGGTTTTCAGGTAGAGTTTGAATAATTTTTCTTTCAATGTACGCCATTGTCACTTCTGCGTATAGCGCCAATAATGGGGATCCCATAGGGCCGCCTTGAGTTTGTTTAAAAAGTGAATAATCGCTAGAAATGGAATGCCTAGGTAAGCATTATCCAACTACAATATTTCCAAGTTTCACAATGTCTCAGAATGGAAAGAAATGAAGGAATGTAAATGATTTCATGTATGACAGAAGTTTTGAGTAAGCAGTTTTGGTTCCGGTTGAACCCCAAGTTTTGGTTATAGTTTTGAAGATGTGCAGGGGTAGGTGATTTCTTCAATCGCTTCATTTGTAGTTCTGCTGTTATTCCGTACATCGTAGCTCACATTTTTTCCTCGTGAAACAGATATTTTTCAAAATAAAAGATTTTCTTCAATTGAGAAATCGTACTATGGCAGGGAGGCCAAGAGCTTCTTGTATTGTGCCAGAAAATGAAATTTTAAGACTTGATGAAATCTGAAATGAAGTGTGGAGACTAATGACTTTGGAGAGAGCTTCTAACACTGTGAAAAAAGCTACTAAATGGCTAGTGCGGTGACAGCTCCTTAGAAATTCATGTATCTGTTCACAGTGTGGTGAACAATGTAGGCTGGTCCATCATTCCCAAGAAATAGACCAGAAGCGCTAGAAATGCAGTAGGTGCCATTTCACTAAAAGTATCAGATTTTCGTTGTTTCCCGGATGAAGCCATTTCTCTTCTAAAAAAAGCAGTAATGGCGTGCTGCTGGACCAAAGATTATTCCCAGAAACTAATTCACCACGAAGTTGTTGTGGGAAAGAAATCAATCATAGATTGGTGTAATTTCTGTAGGGAGTAGTGCGATAAATACCTCCATCGCAATTTTGAATGCATTGGAGGTTTTGACGACAATGGCGAGCCCATTATTGTGTAAATAGATTAAACTTATTTTCTCCACAGAAAGTACAATAGAGGACGGTACAAGAGTGGACACTGGGTTTTCGGTGGAATAGAAAAGAACTCTGGGAAGTACTTCTTGTTGGAGGTTCGAAATCGTAAAGCCAGAACTCTACAGCAGTTGATTACGGAGCACATCCTGCCTGGAAGTCACATCATTTCAGACGGATGGGCAGCTTATGAAGACATAGAGAACTTGAGAAATGGAATTTACACTCATTCGGTAGTTATCCACAGCAAAAATTTTGTTAATCCCCTGGATCCTAATATTCACACACAGACTGTGGAAAACTTGTGGATGCCCTTGAAGAGGAAGCTACGATGGCAGTTCGGAACCCGAAGAGGGCTTTTCGTCTCCTACATGCGCAAATTCATGTTTAGGACACTCTTCCCAGACAGAACAATTTTTGGAAATTTTTTATTTTACGCTTTACCAAAATTACCCTTGAAAAAACACCACTTACAATGCTGCGTAAAACCGACCTCTTTCCTTCAGCGTATTCCTACAAGACACTTCTCTGACTATGTACTGCTGAACCGCTTTCTTCTGTGTTCTTCCGCCCATTACTTGCCCTTTTCAATGAAGCTTCCATTCACTGGACTCCACCTTGACTCCATCGTCCTAGGTCTATCACACATACTCTTTTGAACCATTGTACTCCCAGATAAATACTTCGGAAAATTTCTTTCCTTTTATCTAAAAATACTTTATTTTTGCATGCTTAAAAAATTGTACGTCACACTTTTCCCACACAGTGACATTTTTCCGACGAAATAATTTAGGACGCTAAAGTACACATTTACCACATATTCTTCATATGGAATAACAATGAAGATGAACTAATGAAGTTTTTTAGTATCATAAATTTAATACATCCTGACATCAAATTTACCATTGAAAAGGAGAAAGAAGGCATGCTACCTTTCCTTTATGTTCTTGTTAAAAAGTTGCAATCTGGAGATCTCCATACCCAAGTGTACTATAAACCAACATATATCCCACAAGTCATCCCACCTTCTTCTGCAAGTCCAGCTACACATAAATTAGCCTTATTTCGACATAGAGCAAGAAGAGCCATGGCACTTAGCTCAGATCAACACACGCAACATCTTGATATTGAATCTTTGGCATCTGCAGCAGGATTTGGTGCTTATATTATTGAGCGTATCTTCAAACAAGCAGAAGTTTCATTTCATGAGGCAACTGCTCAAACAATTACCCCTAAACTCAATTTCATAGGTGCATGCCCTTATGTCCCAGGTTTCACCTTTTTCCTAAAAAATGCCTTTAAAAAACTAGGATTTGGCATAGGAATAAAAGCATCTGAATCGATTTCCTCCTGGCTAACAACAAACAAGCAATCCTGGCACAAACCTAACGGATGCAGGAATTTATGCTATCCCCTTGCAATACCCAGATGAATCCAGGAATAGGTACATAGGAATGACTAAGCGCTCCCTTAAAGTGAGACTTTTGGAACATAAATGTGATGTCAAACTGGGAAAGCTTACCACAGCTCTGGCAAGAGAGGTCAAGAACAATAAAGCTAAACCCGACGGGAAAGAAATTTGAAAAATGGCTGCTTACATAACTCCCAGGGCCACAGCAGTACGAGAATCAGTCGAAATAATAACCAGCACAGATGCCTGCAATGAAGAGACATCAGCTGAGCTCTCCTATATCTGGCGTATGCTAATAACAGAACCAAGTCATCACCCATGCTAGCTTATTGGTTCTGCATGAGATATATCAGATTATTTCATGAGACATGACATAAGCATTAATCAACTTTGTTATATATTTAAGTTTGAATTACTCAGAATTTCTTTACTTTCTTTTTGTTGTTTAGGGTGTTTATATCAGTTATGCCTGATAAAGCCACCCGTGAGTGGTGAAAGCTTGCTGTCTATTTACTTTATTATTTTACACCATTAAACGGATTTAGAATTCATCTTTGTGATCTTCCTATTATGCTTCATAGGTGCATTTTTGGTACTAGTATTGTGTTTTGTCATACCAATTCTTGAAGTTTTGTATCCAAACAATCTAGCCAGTCATGTAATCCATGTTATTTCTTTTTGAAATTTGCTGCTATCTGATGTGTTGGTGTATGCTCTATTTATACACTGAAGAGCAATTGAATTAGAGATACCTGTCTAGTAACGTGTAGCACCACCTTTCGCCCTGATGACGGCGGCGATTCGTCTTGGCATGAACTCGACAAGACACCAGAAGCGTTGTAAAGCCATACGGATCCACGACCCCTGAACAAGCTCCAACAGTTCACGAAGATTTGATGGAGGGGTCAGAGCCTCGAACATCTTTCTCAGTGGCATCCCAGATGTGCTCGATAGGATTGAGGTCAGGTGACCTAGCTGGCCAAGGAAGCGAGGTCACGTCGGTGGTGTGTTCATCCAACCATTCAGATACAATTCAGGAGCGATGGCACGATACATTGTCTTGTTGTAGGATGAGGTCCCCAGTGGGATGTTGAAGATGCACAAACGGGAGCAAATGGTCGTCCAGGATATCCCGGTAACGTTGACCTGTGAGGGACGATGTCACATGTACCAGGGGTCCCATTTCAGTCCACGTAAACAGTCCCCAGACGAGAATGACACCCCCACCAGCTTAAAGAGTACCCCGCTGGCAAGAAGGATCCATCGCTTCATGTGGTTTGCGCCGTACTTGTGTCCTGCCATCCGCATGTACCAACGTGAATCTCGACTCATCAGTCCAGGCAACATTTTCCCACATGTCTAGGGTCCAGTGGCAATATTCCCGTGCCCGTGCTAATCTTTGCACCCTGTGATGTGCGGTCAGCAGCAGTACCCTCGTGGGACGATGGCTTCTGTACCCCATAGTGAGGAGATGGTTCTGGATGGTGTGGCTGCTTACACGTTTTTGTGCACCAGCGTTAAATTGCCGAGTGATTTCTTGCACTGTGGCCCGTCTATCCGCTGTTACAATGCGAGCTAGCCGACGATGACCCCGCTCATCCACACGCTGTTGTCCATGGCAGTTGGCCCTTGCAGGGATGGTTTTACCAGGTTCAATGTACTCACAGTGCACCCGTGACACAGTGCCTGCACAACTTACGAGATGGAGTGACCCATTCGTCGGGCCCTAACAATTTGCCCATGATCGAATGCGTTTAGATCCTTTGTCTTACCCATACTGCGTCCGACTCTTACTGATTCCCGTCGCATCACTCATTATATTGTCGGATCGCTGCATACATCATGTCGTTTTCGTTTACAGGGCCGCCCACAGCGCCACATTTGTATAATGCCAGCTGTCTCTAATTCAATTGCTTTTCAGTGTATTTTTTATAAGATAATTTATTATAACTTTGCTCCCCCAAAGATTAGCCTAACATATAACAGTGAGATAGAGCAGAGTACAGTCAAACAATAAAGAATATTGCAATAAGTGAGGTATGTTTGAAATTTTGTGAAGAAATATCAATGCTTAAGATTTGTTTTTTTATATATGCTTTGTAAGCTCAACTGAGTATTTGGCATAACTAGAACAGAATTGCAATGGTGTATGTACACCATATATATATATCATCATCATTGTCAACCATTATCAATCCACTGCTGGACGAAGGTCTCCCCAAGTTTCTTCCACAACGGTCTGTCTTGTGCCAGTCTCCTCCATATTACTCCTGCATATTTTTGAATTTTATCTGCCCATCTCTCATATGGTCTTCTTCTGGGTCTTTTCCTGTCCCTCAGAATCCAGTTTAAAATTTCAGCTGCCTATCGATGGTCTGTCCTTCTGGCAATATGTCCAGCCCATTGCCATTTCAGGGATTTTACTCTGATCACGATGTCTTCCACTCTTATCATTTTTCGGATCCACGAGTTCCTCTTCTTATCTCTCCTGGTTACACCAAACATGCACCTCTCCATGCTGCTTTGAGTTGTCTGCAGTATTTGTATGTCTCTTTTAGTTAAGGTCCACGTCTCTGCACCAAATGCCAGCACTGGAAGGATGCATTTATCAAACACTTTTCTTTTAAGACATAATGGCATATTGCTCTTGAAAATTATACTGTTTCTTCCAAATGCCTTCCAGGCAAGTTTTAAACGCCGATTAATTTCTTCATCAATGTGACCCTCACTTGATATCTTCTGTCCAAGATAAATGCAGGTATTGGTTATCTCCAGCTTTTCCCCATCAATCAATAAATCTTTACTTCTTGTAAAAGCATTGTACATCACTTTTGTATTCTGAAAGTTTATTTTTAATCCCACTTCTTTACTCTTGTCAGCAAGTTTTTGGATCATACTCTGCAGCTCTGATGGAGTAGTTGCAAAAATGACTACATCATCAGCAAAATGAAAGTGAGTTAGATAATCTCCATTAATCTTTATCTCTTTGTTTTCCCAGTTCAGTGATTGAAAGACATTTTCCAATGTGACATTAAAGAGTTTGGGAGATATAGTGCCACTCTGTCTCACTCCCTTTCCAACTTTTATGGGTGCTGTATTCTCGAATAGTCGAATCTTTGCACTTGCATTTTCATAGATGTTATGAATAATATTAAAGTATGCATCTTCAATACCGCAGGATTTCAAAGCCATTGTAACTGCTGATGGTTTCACCGAATCCAAAGCCTTTTCATAATCGATAAAAGCCATGCATAATGGAAGTTCATATTCCCTCTCTCTTTCAATTAGTTCTCTCAGTACGTGGATATGATCTATAGTGATGTAGCCACTCCTGAATCCAGCTTGCTCTCTTGGTTGAGCCATGTCCATTGTCACCTTCAAGCGGTGTGAAAGAACTTTAGTGAAGACTTTATAAACCACTGATAGGAGGCTGATAGGTCTGTAGTTCCTGAGAACCCCAATGTAACTTTTTTTATGTAGCAGCATCATCATACACTGGCGTGCAAAAATTCAGGATGAGACTGTTTTTTTTAATGTAACGTCGTGCAGAAGTGCTCGACATAGACTCAAATCATACCATAAGATCCCCAAGATGTAAGAATATGGGACAAGTGAACAAAACCACCCAAACAAGGAATCCAAAGGATACAAAGGCACTTTATTGAAAAGGTAGCTTCGAGCACAACTGGACAGAAGACAGAAACGTCCATGTGACAGGCGGCTGCCAAGAAAAATCCAGTCTTTAGTAGGAGATATGATCACCCCTGACTGTATTGCAGGATTTACAATGTCTGTCCACGCTGAGGATGAGGTTGTCAAGTAGCTGTTGAGGCATCGCGGCCCATTCCTCTTGTAGCGCCAATCGCAGCTGCGGAATCGTTGCTGGCGGCTGGTGACGTGTTGCCAAGCGTCTCCCGAGACGGTTCCACACGTGTTCGATTAGATTTAGGTCCAGGGACCTTACGGGCCAATCCATGCGTTGAATATCTTTACTCTCCAACAGCTCTGCGACAGCCACTGTGCGATGAGGTGTAGCGTTGTCGTCCATGAAGAGGAACTCAGGACCCACAGCACTTCTAAACAGACGCACGTGAGGCAGGAGAACCTCGGTACAATAGCGGACATCAGTGACTGAACCTCCTTGGATGATGTGGAGGTCAGTCCGGCTACCAAGCATGATACTGCCCAAAACGACAACTCCGCCACCTCCAAACCGGTCCCTTTCGATGATGTTGGAGGTGTGATTGCGTGTTCCCTGCTCTCCCCAGATGTGTATACGTCTAGAATCGTTCGTCAGACTTAATCGGCTCTCATCCGTAAAGAGAACTCGACCCCAATGCTGATATGTCAAGTTCTTGTGTTCCTGGCATCACAGAAACCGCCGTCTCCGATGAGTAGGCATTAATGGCACACACCGTACTGGTCATCGTGCAAATAGACCACCTTTGTGCAGCCTCGTGACCTCGATAAAACGCGATAACGGACGTCCAGTTATCTGTTGCATGTGCCTTGCGATTTCTTCCGCTGTCTGCCGTGTGTCTCTTCTTGCCTGTAGGACAATATACCAGTCGTCCGCCACCGTGGTTGCTCATGGATGACCACTGCTAAACTCTCGGACAGCTGTTCCTGTCATGTGAAATGCTCTCCAAGCTCGTAAAACGATGCTGTGAGCGATCACGAACTCCTCGGCCACACTAGTCACACTTCGACCTTCTTCCAACTTCCCAATGATGCGATCTCAGGTAAAGTCATCCAGATGTCGTCTACCGGATTGCCTGTTGGCCATATCACACGGTGGCAGGAACTCGACGTTGTTCAAACCGACGTTGACCGTGCAATAGCTTTCACCGAATTGCTGAGCATACACTGCCCGTGTGCTTTATACCCTTCCGACACCCCCCCCCCACGTCATGCTGCATATATGTGCATGCCCTACCGTACCGGACCCTAGTCTATCTCCTGAGTGATCTTTCGGTCCGTTCTGCCTGCTCGTTCCGCTGTTATGCTAATTTCTCCTCTCCGTCCTTAATTTTTGCACACCAGTGTAGCACTGTTCCAATCCTCAAGAATCTTCCCTTCATTAAGGCATTGAGTAAAAACTTGGGCTAGTACTCTTTCAATTTCTCCACTTGCTTCTTGTATGATGACTACAGTAATTCCATCTTCTCCTGGAGCTTTTCCCTGTTTCATGTTCTTGATTGCATGTACAACTTCTGCTGGGAGGACTGGAAGAACTCTGGTACCTTTTGTAATGTCTGGAGTACATGTATCATCAATTTCATACAGTTTTGAGTAGAAATCTTTCACTCTTGTCAAAATTCCACCTCCATTTCTTGTTACAGAACCATCTTCTTTTGTCAGAGCCATAATCTGTTTTTTTCCCTTACTCAGATGTCTCTTTGCTCTCTTCAGGCTTTGGTTGTTTTCAATTGCTTTCCTCACTAGTTCACAGTTGAATTTCCTTACATCTTCAGTGATACTTTTTTGTACCATCTTGCACAGCTCTATATATTCCACTTTGGAAGTCACATCTTCTTTAGTTGTCTTCATCTCTCTTCTTTTTTGCATCAGAGTTTTGGGTTTTCCTGATAATTTGTTTGTATGCAACTTGTTCTTAGTACCAGCTATTTTTGTTGCTGTTTCCACAAGAGCCTTGGTTAGTTTTCTGTTAACTTCAGAGATGTCCACTTCTTTCGACATAAGAACTACTAGAGCAGAGAATCTGTTCCTCAGTTCCAATTTGAAGGTATTATGATGTTTTCTAAGGTTGGTCGTGTCAGTACACTTTGTTTGTTTTATGAGTTTGCCACGCTTGAGTTTAGCATTGAGGTGCATCTTATATCTTGCCATTCTATGGTACTACCTGTGTTGAACTTGTTTAGCACACTGCAGTCTTCCATGACAAATTTGTTGTTACACATAATAAAATCAATGTCAATCCATTGGGATGCCTCCATGTCCATTTCCTTTGCAGCTTTTTCTTGAAAAAGGAGTTGATGATGAAAAACCCTTCTGCCTCTGCAAATTCTACAAGAGTATTTCCACGCTGGTTTCTGTTGCCGTGACCGAATTTACCTACTGAAGTTTAATTCTGTTGCCATTGCCCTATTTTCGCATTGAAATCTCCAATAATGATCTTCAAGTGCTGCTTGCCTTTATTATTTAGATGACGAATTTCCTCATAAAATTCTTCAATCTCTTCTTCAGGATGACTTGTAGTGGGTACATAAGCTTGTAGAATCTGAGCCTGGTATCTTCTCGAGAGTTGGATAACAAGTTGTGCAGTTCTGTCAGAGGAACTTTCAACTTCTACAACTTTATCCTTCAGTTTCTTGTTTATTATAAATCCAACACCACTAGTTCTGCCAGTATCTGTCCCACAATAATAGAAGAGATGTCCACTTTTCAGTTCAATGAGATCTTCTCCTTTTCTCCTTACCTCACTTAGCCTGATGATACCCCACTTGATCCTTTGTAGTTCTTCTTCCAATTCAAGGAGCCTTGAATCAGAAGATAGGGAGCGTCTGTTATATGTAGCCAAGGTCAGCATCAGATGGCAGCCTAGTCCGGTCCTCCGGTGATTCTTAGCACCCTCTGCCTTCATGTTGCACTGGCCGCTACCTTGGCTAGGAACATTCCAGCTGTCGGAGACTGAGGGCCAAGATTTAAGTTGTGGAGTCATTTTGGAGGGGTTTGGCCATTACTCACCACGCTGGCCAAGCGGGTTGGTGAGTGTGGGATAGCATTTCCTCTAATCCCGATGGTATAGTTATACCGTTATTGGCGGTCGTCAGAGCCCCTTTAGTGGGAACAGGATGCACCACGAGAAGGCGGGGTTGACATTTGTCAAGGAGAGGCTGTGATGTTATGCATCACCTGACCTTAACCCATATACTGTATATATATATGTGTATTTAAACATTAATTCCATTTAATTAGGTTATCATGTAGTTAGCCAAAGGAACTAAAATGTGAAAGATATAGTTGATTGTGTTGAAAGAAAACTACTACTATTATTAGTCAGAATGAGATTTAAATGCAGTTATGATGTCAATTTCAAAACAACTGTTATTCGGCTAGGCTGAATCTAGTGACCCCAAATTAAGGACAGGCGACTATTTGTAGCCCTTGGAGTCTCATGCTTGACTTTTACCCCCTTCCCCCCAAAAAAAACATTGAATAGCCTAATATGTAATGTCCAAAAGATACACCTTTCTATCAGTATTTTTACCTCAGTTTCTGTATTAATGCATTAAAATGTGTTTCATATGGTTACTGAGGTAATAGGCAAATGTAAAGATAAATGATTCGTGTAATTTGCCTTCGTATTTTTTTCATTTAAACCTAAAGATAAAAAAGTAGCTGAAAAGTAGCGAAAATCACTACTTTTAAAAAAAATAGTGTAGGTAGCTACTTTTCAGAAAAAGTAGTTGTAGCTGTAGCAAGCTACTTTTTGAGAATGCAGTTGTAGCAGTAGCTAGCTAGTTTTAAAACGTAGCTTCCTAATCACTATATACACTGAGTGGCCTCTTTATTATGACCACCTGACAGTTCTAAACAAATGAGCTATGGCTGCATGCTGTTGCCGCCAGAGGGTGAGGCTAGTATAAAAAGGGAAAGCTTAGTGCTTGCGACAGTAGTAGAAGTGATTTTTGGGTGATGAGATGGGTAAAAAATGCGATTTGATGGACTTTCAACGTGGGGTGATTGTAGGAGCTCGGAGCCATGGAGCGAGTATCACCGAAACCGCCGCATTCGTGAAATGTTCCAGAGCAGCTGTTGTTTAAGTGTTTAAAGACTGGACTGTCAGCCAAATAGATGCAACATGTGGTCGTCGTCGACTAGTGACTGCTCGGGCAGAACGGAGACTGTCCAGACTGGTAACAGACAACGGAAGGGCAACAGTGCAGCAAATTACAGACCATCTTAATCAAGGATCCCCTCAAATGATCTCTGCACGCACTGTTCGGCATACACTGCATCGGATGGGATATGGCAGCCGAAGGCCTGTTCGAACACCTTTGCTGTCTGCAGTTAATAAGAAAAAA
This sequence comes from Macrothele yani, assembly GCA_039090855.1. Lineage (NCBI taxonomy): Eukaryota > Metazoa > Arthropoda > Arachnida > Araneae > Macrothelidae > Macrothele > Macrothele yani. Next base: position 3,688,848 of record CM077024.1, read on the forward strand.
CGTCTCCAGTTCGCACAGGAGCACAAGGATTGGACAGTCGATAATTGGAAACAAATTATGTGGTCCGATGAATCATGTTTTCAGTTGCACCATGCCGATGGCCGAGTGAGAATTTGGCGGAAACAGCACGAAAGCATGGACCCGAAATGCATTGCTACAACCCTTCAAGCTGGTGGAGGCAGCGTTATCGTTTGGGGAATGTTTTCCTGGCATGCTTTGGGTGCTTTAATTTGTGTTGATCAACGTCTGACTGGCACACCATATCTAAACACAGTTGCGGACCAAGTGCATCCTGTCATGTGGATGGTTTATCCCAATGGCGATGACTACTTTCAGCAAGATAATGCGTTCTGCCATAGTTCTCGTATTGTACAGGATTGGTTTCAGAAACATGCCGGCGAGTTTACTTTGCTCAGCTGGATCCACAACCCTGCAATCTCATACTTCTGGAAAGTGTTATTCATCAAGCATGGTCTCAGTTTCCACAAACCACCTATCAACATCTTGTGGAGTCCATGCCACGAAGAATCGACGCAGTATTAAAGTCAAAAGGTGGCTCGACGAAGTACTGAGGGGATGGTCATAATAAAGTGGCCACTCAGTGTATAAATTGCAGATTTTTTTTTTTAGTTGAACAACATTTTAAACTTTATTAGTATGCTCTTGTAAGAATAGTTGATTATATTGTAGCAGCATATGTTATTGTAGGTCTCCAGACCTTTCAAAAACTGCTCTCACACTTCCTGCTGGAACAAATGAAGAAAAATATCAAAGTGTCTTAAGTATCCCAATTTTTAGTTAATAGTTTTTGTCAATGGTGTATTTAATCTGCTACAACAGCAAATTAATCTCATTGAAATAGTTCTTAAAGTATTGTAACATTTTTAAGGAAGGGAACCAGATTTTTGGATTAATTATTTGGCCTGGTAATAATTTTTTTTTTTTTGAAAGCTTGTTCTCTTATGAGATTACGAGAGTGAATATAATTGATTTCTGCAAATGGTGGTTAAGCTCTCTAATGATGCGGGATCTTCAGACGAGAGTGGTATGGCTTCAAATTTTTTCTCAACCTACTTGTCTTTTTAGTATTCTTTGCTAGAGAAAATTAAGAAAAAGACTAGAAAATCTTATTTAGAAAAATTGTCAAAAATAATAGATTGCATATCTAGTTTGCACCTTTAATGTGTAGGATTAAGCTACTTTGAATTACCTGAAATTCTGTCTAATGAAATTTTCAGTTCTGTAAAATTGAGGGAAAACTCTACATGTTCTTTTTTTTTTTTTTTCCCCTCACTTTTGTAGTGGGTCCTGGTAGTTTCCTTGTGCGGCCAAGTGATAATTCCCCTGGAAACTACTCCCTGTTTTTTCACATTAACAATACCATTCAAAGGTTTCGTATTGAAAAACGAGGCAACCGTTACATCATGGGTGGAAGATGTTTTGACAGGTAAGTGCTTTTATGATTTGTAAGTTGCTGCATATAGTGATTTTAGTGTTTAAGAATGCAGTATCTATTTAAATAAATTTAATTAACTTTATCGCAAACTGATCAGGAAGTATGCATAACCTCTTAAGTGGCTGATCAGTATCTGAACCAAATGGTGCTTAAAAGTTTTTGTATTCCCAAACAGAAATGCTTATGTAGCTGCCAGAGGTTTTTCTTAATCTACTGCCAAACTATTCATTTCCCCTTCTCATCAGAACAGTACAGACTATAAACTTGTCACTGGTAATAAACACACCATTCTAGTCCTTTATGCTCTGCTTCATGACCCAATGCATGATGGAAAAGGCATGGACATTTTACAACTGCATTAGAAACAAGTGACTAAACATCTTATCTCTCCTTTCTTAAGTTCATTGATTGTCTTAAAAACATGTACCGTCTTTGGATATTTGTTTGGCGCTCTTTTTCCTGTTAAAAGCAATGTTTGACGATTTTTCTATTATTAATAATATTGCTTAAAAACATTCCGAAATGCCAATTCCATGATTTTCACAGCATTTTTTAATTACAGAATTCGAATATTTCTCTTTGTAAATAGGAAAAACATAACCTTCTATCCACAGCTTGTTTATGTGCGCCATTTTCTTGGCAGCTGATATTTAATTGCAGCGATGTTTCTTTCATGCTCATCTAACACTGTTGCTAGTTTCAATTATTGGAACTTTTTTTGTTTTCTGTAGTTTCTTTTCAAAAACGTTCTAAAAATGTAAGTATCTTCTATACAAACAAAATTCAGTTGCCCAGTACATATCTGCAAAAATTCATTCTTTTATATGATTCAAGCAATGGTTGCTTAAAATGTTATGAACAGTACATTCAGTTTGTGCATAATTAACAGAGTGGGTTCTTTTTTGAAGTACTCCAGGTTTTACTATTGTGCACCAATCTTAAATTGGGCAATTATTCTTTTTTATTTCTGGGAGAAATGGAAGTGAACTAATTTTAAAGTGCTCGCAAATACATTTTAACAACTGGGGTATTGTAGACTCGAATTTCACATAAAATATTCAGAGTTGTGATGAGTTTTGACCTTGTATTTGGCAAAAAACTCTTCTGAATTCTAATTTTTGCCAAAAATTTTTATGGGCTATTCTTACTTAATTTCAGATTTGACGTCAGAACTTACAAACCATTATGGGATATTTTAAGTGGCATTTACTACACTTTTAGAAAACAAAACAAAAAGAAACACTAAAATTAATTTTTTGAATCAGTTTTAGTCATTTGTTAGATGGTTAATGAGAATTTTTGACACTTCAGAATACATTGCTCAGAAGTGGGTAGGCAAATGACTTATTATGAATGTCTTACCTGTTTATTAAAGTAAGCATTCTTGACTTTTTCATCCCCCTCCTCTTTTTTTTAGCATTGCAATTAGTATGTGTATCATGTGTGTAATGTTTTACTTTAGGAAGTTGTAATATTTCTGTGCTTTTGTTGGTGTGAATATGAAATGTGTATGGCCGATGTACATGAATGTATGCAATTTGATCTTAGAAGTTTTGTTGGTAGTAATATTGCTACCCACAGGGCCATCTGGTGTGGGTGCGTGCTTCGTATGTACAACCCCTGGGGAAAATTATGGAATCACTGCCACATGAACATGGAAGCGTATATTAGGAAGTATGTAGGAATGACACAAAGGAAATAAATGAAATGAAATCGCAGTTCAATGAAAGCTGCACATTTAAGCTACAGAGACACAGGGCTTGAAAAATACCATGCCCAAGATGCGTGGGGCATGTAAATTATTGGCCTAGGTAAGTAAATAAAAAATCTAGTTGCCCGTTCTGGGCAACTACTATAAAAATAATAAAGTTTGGAATAGAATTTCTTACTACAAGAAAAAAGACAGTTGTTGCATGTCTTGTTTCATTTCACTGCTGATCATCGGAACTTGTAGGCTTATTATTGTTATGGAGTGCCCAGGACAGAAAAATATCACTTCTTTAATTATATTATGCTGTAGGTCTAGAAATTGGAACCATATGTAGTTTTTGCTTTAAATGTTGTTTATAGTCAGCAGTGAAATGCATGCCTCTGATGGAACTAACTTCTGGTGTTAGTGACTAAGGGTGAAAACTTCAATGAAAGGAAGTGGCAAAATCACTAAATTTCTTAAATACCAATTTCCTCATCATACCGTTTTATACCAATTTCAGCATCATCATCTTAAAACTTGAGATACATGCATTTGTGCATTGAACATTTTGAATACAGACCCTTAAAATAGAAATGTAAAATATGTAAAAAAAAAATAATTTTTCTAACTTAAAAAAATGAGGGTTTTGATTTCTTATCTTAAAAGATAAATTTTCCTGGGCATCCAGCTTTTACTACTTGGGCAGGTAAATAATTTCTCACATGCCCAGGTGGGCATGTAACTTTTCAGATATTTTTCAAGCCCTGAGACAGCAGGACTCATAAAAGAACATACTATGTACAATATCTTACTTAAATATATAATGATGTGTAAAAACACATTAGAAATAATTGTTGACTCGCCAACATCAGAGGAAAAAAGTATGGAATCAGTCTATGTGGGATATGGTATTTATCCACTTTAATACTTCATAACTTCTCCATGAGCTTTGATGACAACCTGAATCCTTTGAGGCATAGATGTCACTAACATAAAACAATAATCACTATCAAGCTCTTTCCAACATTCCCGAATAGCAATCACCAAATCAGCTTTGCAACATGGAGATTTCGCTTGGATTAGTTTCTTCAATTTTCATCTCATATTCTCAATGGGATTTAGATCCAGACTGTTTGCTGGCCATGTCCTTGTACTCAGGGCTCGACAAATTCTGGGCACCAGGTTGCCCAGGCGTCTAGAAATCCTGCCTTAGCCTGTCCCCCCTTTTTTACTTCAGATTTTGTAATTTGCAGTAAATATCTTAATATCTGTTGTATAATCTGTAGATTATATGTTAAAAAGTTATAAATTTAGGTACTGCGGATACTGGTAAAGGGAGAAAAAAACAGTTGGTGCAAGAGTTTTAAAAGTTCCTCGAAGTAATTGCCAGGGAAAGTGATGTTATTGGAAAAGTACTGAAAATGCAATAACAGAAGAAATGTAATGCAACATGGAGATAGAGGACCACAAAGAGATTGTAAGAATACTTACTAGCACTCTGAGAGAAAATAGGATGCAACGAATATGTCGCTATTTCCACGCGCAGAAGCGTATGTGCTGTGAGAAACCTGTAGAGTTGTTCAATGGCATGTTAACCATTTTGCAAATCACATATGTTAGTTTTGCTGTGTGAGTCGTATTTTTTTTTTTTTTTTTTTTTTGCTATTCAATTGAAACATATTTAGAAAAGAAACGAATACTATGGATTGTTTAGGCCAAACTAATAAAATACAGTAATGCTGAAAAAGCTAGGAATTTTAATTATTTATGTTCTTAAAAGTAACATATATGTGCCGTAATTTTTGGGCTTAGAGCCACGGCTCCTATGTTACTAAAAGTGAAATTTTTCGGGTGTGCGGCACTTATGCCAAATTTGTTTTCGATAAGACTGTTTCTTCCCTCCCTTTTTTTTTTTTTTTTTTTCATGCAAATGCTTAGTAAATTTTTTCAAACAACGTCTTTTTTTCACAAACTCAACTGTGACCTCCCCCCGCACTTTCTACTCATACGTTATTAGACACGCCTATTTAAAAGATTACTCCGCTGTCCTGATGTTGGTTTAGGAGGGAAAGTGGGGGTGGATGGGGAAATGCTCCCGTAGGTCTTAAGGTTAGGAGGTTTGTTTGTGAAAGGAATGCCTGACTCAAATGTTCTTTGCATGGGGGAGTGGGGGATGGAATGGGGACATAAGCACACAGACTAGTAGAGTGACGTCCGAGGCTTCTGTGGATAGTGCGCCCAGGGTGTTTCTTTTGTTGGCTGCAGCATACATCATACAAGAAGATGCGATACAACCAAGGGAAGGAACATTGAATTCTCTGGGGTGGGGAAAGGAAAATTTGCGATTCGTCAGCTTCAAGAATGCCGCATAATACGTCCGTGAAAACGGATAAAAAAATTCCATAAAAATAAGATTTTTGAAAAAAAAAAAAAAAAAACCCAATAAAACTGAGATCCATCTGAAAGCAAAAAGAAAAGAAAAATTGGACGTCAAGTTCCGGTATACCAACGGCCGCGAAAACGGAAAAGGGAACGTTGAAAAGACTTAAAAAATACTGCTCTAGTAAAAATAAATAAATAAGTAAATCTTACTGAAACGAAGCTATACTGACCCCCCCCCCCCCCCCCAAAGCGGCCATCAGCTTTCGGAATGCAGCGCAAAACGGACATGGTGGAAACGGAGAAGCTGTTTAAAAGCGCGCAAAAGTATCGATTCCTAGCTTCGTTAACAATGTTTCATCAACTAGAGTTATGTTTGTAAAACAAGGAAGAAAAATAAAATAAAAATAAAATAAGATAAAATAAAACAATTGCTTACGTGATCGGTCGTTAGAACTTGACGTCTGGAAGCAGGATCCAACGTTAAAATCGAACAAAAATTTCCCTTCCTTTGCTTCAAAATTGAAAGGAATGCTAGCAACAATGAATGTTAAAGAAATAACCCTAAAAAAAAAAAAAACCAACAGCCAGCACATCTTTCCGAAAATCTGCGAAGGTTGTCGCTGTGTTGCGCCGTTTCTGCTCCTAGGATTCAGTTGAGCAAACAGGTAAGGAAATTTCATTTTTTTAAACATATGAAATAAACTTTTGAAACTTTCTGAAAGCAATCTTCAAGGGTTAAAGTAATCTGCCCCGCCACCGTGTCGCGCCGTTTCTGCCACTGGGCTACCTACTATGCACCTCCATGCTCATGTGGCAGTGATTCCATAATTTTTGCCAGTGGTTGTAGAAACTGGATGAAGAAAAGCACTTAGTAGTATGTAACTGCCATTTAAATTCATGGTGGTGGACATCTGTGCTGCTATAACATGGCAGCTCAAGTTAGTGATGATGGGAAAGCTGTAAATATGTTACTTGCAAGCTTGTTTAAGGTGATTGATAAGTCAGATCATTGCAAGTAAACTTGGCATTTATGTTCTGAAAGTTTCCTGAATGAAGAGGGAAAAATAGATGAAGCAATGATTAGGAAAGAAGTGCAAGATGCTATGAAAAATGGAAAGGTTGTGAACTGAACAACCTGTGAAAGGTGCTGTGTGGATATTAAGTGCAGAAAATATTGACTTCTTATGAGATCTAATGGGGAAAATATTTAGTAGTGGTGGTAATTCTGGATGAATGAAAGAACAGTGTATTTATAATAGAAAAGGGGATTTGCAGGGTTGAGCAAACTGTTGAGGTATTGAACTAATTTTGTATACCAGGAAGGTACAGGAAAGAACACTGTGGACAAAAGACTAAAAGAGAAAACCCAACAAATGGGTTTTTGTGAAGGGAAGAAGTGCAACAGTTGTGCTATTTGTTTTTAAATCACTGTAGATGAAGTGTAGAGAAAAGCTGGTATGAACAAAGGATCAGTGTAAAGCAGTTTCTTTCTTCCTTTTTTTTTTTTTTTTTTTTTTTTACTGTTATGCATGTGGTAGCACTGGATATGTAGGAAACAGCACTGTGGACCATAGTATTTTCATAGAGTGCATTTGCTGTGTGACAAGGGTAAAGAAAAAGAAAAAAACTGCATTATTGGAGAATGGCATTAAAAGACAGACTTGAATATAAGTGAAACTACAATGGGGTACATGTGTTGCAGTGGAAATGAAAGGAATCAAACTGCTGGCATTTATAACCTGGGAGAAAGTGATACAAAGGGTATGTGTGATTAGAGTTGGAGAAAATGTACTGTGGAAAAAGGGAGCAACACAGTGCAAGTAGGATGGTATAAGCTGGAAGAAAGCAGCAATGCTGTACACACTGCAGTGATGCGACCAATGGTAAAATATATGGAGAGTAAGCTACGTGATTCAGAAAAGAAATGCTGAGTTGAAATGTGTGGTGTCATCAGAAAGGTTAGAATTTGGGATGAGAACTACAGTTAAATTTATAGAAGTTTCAAGGAAGACCCAAGAAACAAGATGTATGTGTGTGTGTGTGTGTGTGGGGGGGGGGGGGTATGGATGTACATTGAAATGCATTAATGGTTGGTTCTTGAGAAATAGAATTCTGGACTTGGAAGATACCAAGATAGCAAAACAGAGGAAGACCTGAGATGAGATCTACAGACTGTATAAATAACTCACGTGAAAGACAATTGAGAGTGAGGAGTTGCAGGAGAATTGGATTGAGAAGATCTGCAACAATGACCCTGCATAATTGTGAAGCTGTGGGAGATGGGGGGAAAAATTGAAGGGTGGAGGGGCACATATATACCAGAGAATGAAAAATAACTGTAAAATGAAATTTGTAATAATTAAGTTTTAATTTTGATTCCACTTAGTAGTTCTAATTCTGACTATTATATAGCTCTAAAAAAAAAAAAAAAAGTGTTCGTAACTAAACATAGATGGCGCCAGCCGGGCTTGTTAACGAAATATATCCAGGAAAGTTTTTCCGACGAATGGCAACAAGGAGTATCGGACTCCATTAGCGCGAAGTTAGCCACGAACATCGGTGGTAAAGTCGCCACGCTCCTGAAGATGCCCAGAGTATGGGCGAAAATTTCGAGTATAAAGAACGGTAAAAATTGATGTTTGGAATCCTAAAGCAAAGATCCAATGAGTATACCCAGCGAAAAGTGTGAGAAGTAAAGCCAGTCATCGCATACAACGGACTTTAGGACAATAACCTCAACAAAGACCGGAAAACACGTGCGTGAAATGTCCCCGTCGCTAGAAAGGAATGCCAAGGTAAGCATTATCCGCTAGTTTTCTGTACAAGTTTTAATTTTGTGTTCTTTTATAATTCAGTGCAAGGCTATTTGCTTCTTAAAGTAGGACAGTTACTGCACTGTTCACTTTAAGAAGCAAATAGCCTTGATTTGGGAACAGTTACTTTAGTGCAAGGCTATTTGCTTCTTAAAGTAGAACAGTTACTGCACTGTTCACTTTAAGAAGCAAATAGTCTTGATTTGGGAACAGTTACTTTAAAATATAACATATTAGGAAAGATTTTCATCTATCGTACAATACACATAACAAGACTGCTGCCATGTCTTGTAAAGGAAGTAATCAATACAGCTGTAATGCCATTTGCTAATAATAGCCAGCATTCAAATTCTCTGGTGATCGGCTGGTCCAAAATCGTTAAAAATCAAGGCAGAGCACCAAAATAAAAGAGATGGGGGTCTACTGGCCCAGTCACTTTTTCTGGTAACTTCATTTATTTATTTCAGGAAAAAAAAAAAACAACCCCAACCCCCAAAAAACGCAGCATTTTTTTCTTTCTTAAAGGGAAGTTGCAAAATATCTTTTGTTCATGGTAGATAGCAAATAACTTATTAGTTATTACTGTCATCTCTACAGTCCAGTGGATGAAGATTTCTTAGTTTAGGTGCAGGCAATCCTATGTGAGCACGAGAAGCTAAAGATTTGGCAGTCAGTCAGATGTGTTGCTGATAAGAATATCTGCTGCAGTGTAGAATATTGCGAGAAGAGTGCAGAAATTCACTCCAGTTTAAGGAATCTTAAGAAAGGCACTTTATTACTGCAGTGTTATGCTGTGAAGCATCAGTTTAAAAAGCTGCAACCTAGGTTGTTTTTTTTTTTGTGTGTAAGAATGGTCACCAATTAATCCATTAAAATGTGGTGTTACAGCAATGGTTGGTTCCAAACCTCAGTACCCCCACAAAAGACAGAGTGAGAGAGAGAGAGAGAGAGAGAGAGAAAGAGAGCATATAAATCCAAAAGTATCCATGATATAAAATGATTGCATGACATGCACTCCAGCAGCAATGACTGAAGACTTTTAGTTGTCTCCAGTAAGATTCTGTAGCAAGCCAATGACTCTGGGAAGAAAGGTACTAACTAAAAGCAACTACTCAGATGAAATGTTTTTTAGTCATCTAGAAATGTTAACATTTTTCTTGGGTATTTCAAGGGACATACAAAATGACATTTTAGGACCAACATCAAGTTTATGTGACTGGTACACACAAGCCACACACGCATGCATGCAGATTATGTTAAGTTAGAAAAATTAAAATATGTATAATACATGTAATTGTGCTTTATAATTTTCTATTTTAACCTGTAAATACATAATTTTAGTGCTAAAGAACCACTTTTAGTTCAGGCTTTGAATGGGAGCACGTTCAGCAGAGATTGGAACATATGACATGTTAATAATTATTTGGAGTTGTTCTTTTACCTCAAGTTGATTGTTGATTAATAATGAAACTGAATGGCAGGTGAAATGTTTAATCTCTGTGAAAGGCTTTTACATAACTATACAAGAGTTTTATTTTATTATTATTATTATTATTATTTTTGCTTTTAATTCTCCCCAAATTTAAAATTCTGTTTTAAATCACACACACATGCACACGCACGCACGCACACACACACACACACACACACACACACACACGCACACAAAATAAATAAAGGTAAACAAAATCTGGGGTATTGGCTGTTGTACAAAACCGATTCAAGAGTTTCAAAATTTTCTGCTGTCTGTAAGAGACAATTTTGGGAATGTACTTAAAATTGCAATATTTTGAGGAAATTAACACTATTGAAAAGGTCATGCCTCGCCACTGGTTGGCACTATATTATATAGTTAATGTCAAATTAAAGTTTATATACGTGGAACCTTGTTTATACGTTTTTCAGGGTATCATGTAAAATTGACTTACAACTGAAAAAAATGTGTAAACAAAACAGCGGGATTTTAACATTAAAGGCAATTCAGAATTTCTGCATCGGTGAAATTTTACTTGTAAATGAGAAAATAGTATAAGTGAGAAACGCATAAAAGAGGTTTTACTGTATATGATTCACGATACTCCATTTTGAAAAAGGGCAACAAAACTAATGCAGTGTGCATATAAAATTCATTAATATTAGCGTCATTTGCATACAAGTAAAAATGGATACACGCAGACCAGTAACTTTTGGTATACACTGCTGGCCACCCAAAATGCAACACCAAGAAGGAAGCATCTGATTGGCCTGAAATTCGCAGCATGCGTCGCCCGCGAGAGGACATAGAAATGATTAGCATTGCAGTGCATATGCAAATCATGTGCGCCCGGCACGCCACCGAGAAGCACTATAAGAAGGATGCACAGAAGGCGGGGTGTAAGTAGTGGAAGTGTGTTGTGCTGCCGGACCTGTGCGTGGGAAGCTTCCTGATGCCTCGTCGCAGAATATGGCAGTCATTCCAGCACGTTTCGGAGTTCAACAAAGGACGAATAATGGCTTATCGCGACAGCGGTTTATCGTACCGAGACATCGGTGCCCGTGTGGGATGACACCCAGCCACAGTGAGGCAAGTATGGATTCGGTGGGTGCAGGAGGGATGGACGGACTGATGTGAGCGATTGCTGCAGCCGCGGCACACCACCGAACAAGAGGACCTGCATGTTGTGCGGCGGTCATTGACGGCTCGCACCGCCACATCACGAATGTTAGCGCAGGAATTAGGGTGTGTTGCGCAACAACCTGTGTCAGCACGTACCGTTCGACGTCACCTGTAGGGGCGTGGAATTGTCGCATGGCGGCCATTGCTATGATTACCATTGACATTACACCACTGGCGAGTGTGGCGGCAGTGGGCCGTTGAGCTCCGCACCTGGACTACGGAATGGCATGACATTGTCTTCTCCGACGAATACCTCTTCTGCCTGCAACACCACGATGGCCGGATCCGCGCGTGGCAGGACCGCGGCGAGAGACTGTATGACACCTGCATTATGCATCGCCATACCGGTCCGTCGCCTGGCGTTATGGGTTTGGGGCGCAATTGGATTTCACACCTGCACCCCTCTGGTACGCATCGCCGATACACTCAACAGCCACTGCTCTCCGACGTTTTGGAGCCTGTAGTCCTCCCTTACCTTCAGGACCTGCCAGCGGCCGCGTTTCAACAGGACAATGTGCGTCCGCACCTGGCCCACATCGTGCAACAATTCTTCACGGCACACCAGGTGTCACTGCTGCCGTGGACCGCCTGTTCTCCCGATATGTTGCCCATTGAACACGTCTGGTCGCTGATCGGCAACCGAGTGGCCTGGCAAGCACCACCCGCGGCTATGCCTGATGAACTGTGGCAACGTGTGAAGCAGCCTGGACTGACATACCCCAAGCCCACATCCAAAGCCTCTTTCGTTCGATGCCGCGGCGTGTAGCGGCCATTATTGCCAGCCATGGGGGCCACACGAACTATTGATGTCTGCGTGTTCCGCAAGTCGCACGGGCCTGTAAGCTCAATCGTTTCATCTTTGTATCTGTTGTTATGTGTCCAGTAAATCTGGCTTTGCTATCTTCTCATGTCCTTCTTGGTGTTGCATTTTGGATGGCCAGCAGTGTACATTATCCTGCTGTACCTGTGTAGTTTTTTTATTTTTTTTATTTCCACGTTTCTACTGCAGCTGAAAATAACTATGTGTTTACTACAGATATTTTTCTCTCCATTTTTAATGAAGTTGTTTTTGCCTCCTATTGGGTTTTACTGGGATGTAACACCCAATTTTCACCTTCATGAAGTAAAGGGGGAAATATTACGTTACAGTGATTAATTGTCCACTAAATAGACAAATTATTATAGACATTCGGATAACAATATGCAAAGCGGAAGTATCTTATTCCATCACGTAAAACACTGATACTGGCAATGGTTTTAGATAGAGCAGGTCTCCACACACAGGAAACTGGTCACAGAAAAAGTAATCATGGATGGTGGCCGATACTTATGCAAGTTTGACTGTGGCCAGTTAGTAGCTGGAGGAAGGCTGATTGTTCAATCACTGCAACTGCTGAACTGTAGGGATTTTCATGTTAGACAGTCGCACGTGTATACCAAGACTTAGTGAAATACTGCAAAACTTCCAACGGATGGGAGAAATGTTACTGCAAATTTGCAATTGACTTTTGAAGTGAGTACAGACTGTCTCTTGTTGTTAAGAGTTGTATGGCCATTGTGGAACAGATAACATCAGAATGTAATGAGGACATGCCTACAAGCCTATGCACAAAGACAATCGTTGTACCATGGAAAAATAAGCTATGACCATTGACATCCACATCGTGTCCCCTTGAAGACTGCAAGGCACTGAGAGATTAGGCTGCAGTTTGCAATGAACTGTTGCAACTGGAGTGCAAACTGCTGGAAACATGTAATCTGGTCTGACAAATAATGGTTTCAACTCTGACAGGCCAATGGCATCTGTAGTGTAGACCACATGAAGTGATGGACCCGACTACCCAAGTTAGAGTCGTGCAAGCAGGAGGAGCTGCCCTGGTGATGCAGTGATCTAAGAACTGATTTCTGACCATCTGAAATAAGCCCAGGTTTGAATCCCATTGAGGCATGGATGCTGTGTTTGTCTTACTGTGCTGGCTGTCTCCCTTCCCTGGAACCAATTGCCCTAAATTTGGGACAGGTGACTGCTTATAGCCCATCAAGTGTTTCATGGTGGTCTTTAAACCCCTAATCAAGCTCTCTCACACACAAAGCAGGAGGAGGTGGTGTAATAATTTGGCATGCATGTACATGGGCTTCCATGGGGCCCCTCATATCCACCAACACCCCAGTCACGGGCACAATGTTTGTGAATGTTCTTGTGGACCATCTACACCCATTCAAATAATTCCCTTTCTGCACCAAGATGCCATATTTCTACAGTACAGCACCACACCACATACTTCCTGAGTGGTGACCAGTTGGCTCCAGGAGCATTCAAGTGATTTTACCACTCTCCCAAATGGCCCTCTCAATTGCTGGACCACAGTCTTATTGAAAATTTGTGGGGTGAATTGGAAAAATCTTATCAAGCCCGCCAACTTCCACTGGCTACTGTGGATGCTCAACGACAGGTGATCCTCATCTCATGGGCAGCAACACCACCTCCATGTTTTCAACACCTCATTGACCCTTTGCCAAGACATCTGCCTGCTGTTGTGAGGGCAAAAGGTGCAGCAGCATATTGTTTAGGAGTATATAGTAATTTGTCCATTCAGTTTATGTATAGCATGCTTTGATTTTTGCTCAGTCTCTCATAGTTACAATAGTCTTCTCCAGCAAACCAGTAACCTTTTTTTGGCTTTTGTGACCGATTAGTAACTATCTAAGAAAGTCATATATGCTTCTGTAAATCATGTTTGCTGCTTTCACAACCAGCACAAGCTGCTAACATTTATATCAAGACATTATTTGTAAAATTTTGATTGCATTTGCACCATCTTTATGAAGATGGGAAAAGTGTAAGACAAAGGGAATCTGGAAAACCACAATAGATATATAGCCTGTTAGTTTCACTTTGTGCAGTGGGTTCATCATCTAATAAAAATTGCACATTGCAACTCTGTAGGGATGTAAGACACAAAGCAAGAACAGTACTGTTGTGACACATATCTGTTCATGTTACTGTAATGAATTATTGGAAGAACAAACTTTTGATTATGAACTTGTTCTAAATGAAAGAGTTAATGATGGAAGTTTCCACATCATGCAATAAGGAACAATTAGTCAACCAATAAAATACATCTTATCTATTTGATTATACATGTAATAAAATTGGCAGTTAAACTAGTGACTTTGCACCAGTTTCATTAATCAGTGAACATTGCTTAAAGAGTTCTGGAATTGTTTTGAATTGGGCAGTGCTCAGTTTTTAAGGAATCTTTTTAATCCATCATTATGAGCATTTAGTTTACTGACAACAGGTGTGAAAGATCATTTAGGTGCCACAAACATGTGAAATTAATAAATTAACATAAAGTGAAGAAAAGTGTATTACGAAATATGTAATTCATGAGACAACTTTAGGGGTTGTCTTATGTTATAAACGTGCTTTAGATTAAATATACATAATATCAAAGGTATTATTTACCTGCTATTGGCAAAGCATTTTGCATGCTGTCACTCCGTGAGGCACGTGCTCCCAGCCCGAGAGGTCAATTATGTTACAGGTTTTTTGGTTAGTTAATTTTTTTTATAAATAAGTTGTTTTTATTTATAAATAATTATTTTATTTATTAAAATTTTTAACTAACCAAAAAACCATAACATAATTGACTCTCGGTCTGGAAGCACGTGCCTCACGGAGCGACAACATGCGAAATACTTTGCCAATATCAGGTAAATAATAACTTTGATATTATGTATATTTAAAAATGTATTATTTATGTTATGTTTTAACTGTGGAAGATAGGGTGAATACTTCTGTGAGCTATTAGGACATGAAGGCAAAGGTGATTTTGATGCAAAAGCAGATGGTGCCACAGTGAAAGAAGGAACTGGAGAGATCTCACGGGAAGAAGTTTGTAGAGCTCTAAAATCTCTTCAAAATGATAGGGTTTTGGGAGTAAGTGTCATTACTGCAGAGATGTTGAAATATGGTGGTGATTCTGTAATTGAGTGGTTAACTGAAATTTGCCAGTTGTGCTGAAAATTAGGAATGGTCCCTCAAGATTGTAGGGATGCTATCGTTGTTCCCTTGTATAAGGGAAATGGTGATCAGACTGACTGCAAGAACTATCATGGTATTAGCCTACTGAGTGTGCCAGGGAAAGTATTTGGTATGGTTATTATTAAAAAACTATGAGGTCTTACATCAGAGAAAGTGTGAGATGTTCAGAGTGGTTTTATGCCTGGTAAAGGCTGCACTAACCAAATTTTTGCATTGCACATGATTGAAAAGTATCTGGTTGTTGGTAAGAAAGTTTTTGCTGCCTTCATAGATTTAGAGATATATGAACGAGTAAACAGAATATTTCTGTGGAAGGTCTCGCGTACTTATGGTATAACAGAGATTCTGCTTAATAGTGTGAAAGCAATGTATATTGGAAGCAGCACATGTGTACGAGTGAATGGTGTTTTATCAAAAAGATTTTCTGTTGGTGCAGGAGTCCTGCAAGATTGTGTAATATCATAATGGCTGTTTAATATATTTGTGGATGCACAATGCCAAAATAGGCAATACTGGTTTATGTCTTGGCAATATCCATGCTTGCAAATTGCTGTATACTGAAGACAAAGTTCTGCTGGCAGAGAGCAAAATTGAGTTGCAGAGTATATTGTCCCAGATGTGGGAAGTTTGTATGAAATTTAAACTGAGTATAAATAAGGAAAAAAAACCCAAAGTTATGGTTTTTGATGAGTGAGGGACTGTTAGTACTGACTGCAAGCAAGATCAGTCTAAATGGTACCCAGATAGACCCGGAACGTAAGTTACGACTTACGTTCTGATTGTTTGTTTAACGAGCTAATCGAACCATTACTACGTGGCTTATGTTACTTTATAATATCAGTCAACAATATAATTGTGATGGACGTAATACTGTTTCACATGTTATTCATGAACAAGTTGACTACCCGCGGGAACACGTGATATGTAACATAATACATTGGAACGTTATGTATTCAATTATGGAATTAATGTTATCAAAATGTACTCACCAGGTTTCAGTTCAGTTGTTTATTCAAATAGGGTTATTACTGCAGTGCTTGATATTCGTCATTTCGCTTGGCCAAAGGTTGCATGTTTAGAAAGTATGAAGATACGTACGATGAGTGACGTGATTCTTGAACTGAAGTGAAATCATGAATTGAAGTAAAATCTTGAACTGGTTGTCGCCGTGGGCAGCATGAAGCAAATGTGCATTCCACAAACCAAAAACGAAAAAATATCGTGAAACGAGAAGGCATTCATGAAATGACAATAAAACGGTGAATGATGAATTCTTGTGATAGGCAGCCGATATTAAAATCAAACCCTTTTGTTAAATTTAAAAGTATTTACGAAAAAAGTTGGATGATTTCCAGAAAGTACGACATGAGATCGAAAAGATGAAAAACTCGAAACACAGGAATTAAAATATTCAATGAAAACAATTTGTACTCTCGCAGGTAATTCACTTAAACCAGCTTCAACTATTTCTCATCATAGCCATCATCTGTGGGTATGTGCGCTTTGAACGGCCGTTGTTAAGAAGCCCGACTCACGTCGCATTCGTTTCCAGAAATGTTACAACTAAGCCACATCAACGCCATGTTGCATCTCATCGACTGTTCTTATCTGCATAACTGGTTGGGTGTATTCGTATTCATTCATCCAATCGTGTACAGTAGGCGTCACCCAACCAGTGGCGCAATGAAAGTTGTGCAGATAAGAACAGTCGATGAGATGCAACATGGCGTTGACGTGGCTAAAACGAATGTGACGTGAGTCGGGCTTCTTAACAACAGGCGTTCAGTGCGCATATACCCACAGATGATGGCTATGATGAGAAATAGTTGAAACTGGTTTAAGCGAATTATCTGCGAGAGTACGAATTGTTTTCATTGAATATTTTAATTCCTTTGTTCGAGTTTTTCATCTTTTCGATGTTGTGTCGCACTTTCTGGAAATCATCCAACTTTTTTCGTAAATACTTTTAATTTTAACAAAAGGGTTTGATTTTAATATCGGCTGTTTATCACAAGAATTAATTATTCACCATTTTACTTACCATTTCATTAATGCCTTCTCGTTTCATGATATTTTTTTGTTTTTGGTTCGTGGAATGCACGTTTGCTTCGTGCTGCCCACGGCGACAACCAGTTCAAGTTTTTACTTCACACCACTCATCGTACGTATCTTCATACTTTCTAAACATGCAACCTTTGGCCAAGCGAAAGGTCAGCTTGTTCATGAATAATGTGTGAAACAGTATTACGTCCATCACAATTATATTGTTGACTGATATTATAAAGGAAAATAAATTAAATGGGGAAATCAGTAGGCAGGTGAATTCACCTTTGAAAGTCATAGCTGCTTTAGGAGGATTTCACAGGAATTTCGGGTTCTCAAAAAGTCCTGAATGAATGGCTGTGTATTGAAGTTCAATTTTCCCTACTCTGATGTATGACAGTACAGCCTTGGTACTGCAGAAGACAGGAGTTGTTTGTGTGTTGGTGAGATGTGTTACTTATAGGGGGGGGGGGGGTTGTGGCAAGACATGTTCTGATCATTTGAGGAACAAAGATGTGTTGTAGATGTGTAATGTGAGGCAAAATGTTGTTTGTAAGGTGAAGTGAAATATTCTTAGGTGGTTTGGCTGTGTTGATAGAATGAGTGGTGAGATGCTTACCAAGAGAATTTATTCAGCCCAACTGACGTGAAAGAAAAGTAGAGGAAGGCCAAGGAAATCATGGGAGAACCAGATGCAGGAATGTCTGCATGAGAAAAAGATAATGAGTATGAAGTGCTTAAATTCTTGTGTGAGACATGTGATGGATCTCGGTGAAGCTCTAGTTGCCTGCCGAGATTGGTGTAAATGGAGAAGTTTGATAAATCAACAGTAAATTTAGCTTCATCAGTTTTAAATGTTAATAATGTGGAAGATGAGCTTTCGTTGAGGAGCAAACCTCTGAATCTGAGAACGGCTTAGTGATATGTATGTATGTTTAATGTAATAATTTCTTTGGTATGTATTCACTTGTTTATTCTGAATTTTCTCTTTTGCAGTTTGGAAGCTGTAATTAATAGGTACAAAGTAGAACAAATTGTTGAAGGCCATCATCTTGGTGATCCTGTGCTAAAAGTATGTAGTTTTGAAAACAAGCAGATATTGTGCATTCATAATTAATTTGTTGTTTGTATGTTATGCAAAAACAAAACCAGAGAGTAAAAGCTTTGTTATTAGATCCTTTGTAAAATATTTCTTCAAATATGTTTTCAATCAGAAGCCATAAAAGGGAAATATATACACATCGAAAATTGTAGTTTATTACAGTTATAAAACAAGGGCTCTCAAACTTTTGAGAAAAGAGCCTCATAGAAATTTTAAAAGTGCTAGGCAGTCCAAATCAAGAACAGTATTTTGATTCATAAAACAAAACAGTATTTTATATTTTCTTTCAAATAGTTGCTGGTTAATCTTGAGCAGTTTCTGGATTTTGTTTTATTTTGGGAAAGAGAGGAGTATTCTCAAATGCATCTACTTTCCAATATTGAAATTATTTTTATAGCAAAATTCTTAATTTGCTGTATGATTGGTAAAAAAGTAAGCTTCTAAGTAACGATCTAAGTGTGTCATTTGATTGCAGATTCTGTTATTCCTAATTTTACAAATGCCATTCCATAAAAACTGAGAGTAATTTTTTTTTGAGTTGGCAACAATGCGAAGGGGGAAAAATAATCATGCAGATGACCATCTGAATTAAGGAAGTATCTATGGAAACAGTTATTAGCCATGGCAGTTGATTGTGGTTTTGTTATTGCACAGTTGTTTAAGGTACATCTGCATTTCATCATACAGCTATGGAGGTGAGTGATTCAGCGTTAAGAAGTGAACTGCGTGGTGTGATAAAATTTTGCTATCGTTTGGGTAAAACAGCTCCAGAAACAGTTAATTTAACGAAAAAAGCTTACAAAGATAAATATTTGGGTGAGTCAACGGTTTTTAGATGGCACCATGATTTCAAAGAAGGACGTTTGTCGGCAGAACTCGCTCCTAGGCCCTGTCGATTTGAAAGTGTTGTTACGGAGTGTATTGTTACCGCTGTTTGTGTAGTTCTGCAAGATCAACGATTGGCATATGAAGACATAGAAGTGTCAACTAATATTTCAAAAACGTTGGCATTCCGCGTTCTACATGACAAATTGCTGCTGCATCGTGTGTGTTCCAGATGGGTACCTCATAACCTGACGAGAGAACAATTGTTAGCCAGATAACTGCCGATGAAACATGGGTTCACTATTTCGACCCCCTCACAAAGTGTGCAACGAGCATCTGAGAACACACAGGCTCACCTTCTCCGAAAAAGTCTTCCAAACCAAATCAGCTGGGAAGGTGATGATGATAATTTTTTTATCATAAAGGTGTAGTCTACCAGCATGCTGTTCCTCCACAAATTACTGTCAATGCTAAGTTTTACATTTCAGTCTTGAAGCGCCTGCAACGACACATGTCGATTAAGCTACCAGAACTGGTGGGCAAGTGGACCCTACACCATGATAGCGCCTGCCCACCTGTGGTTGCTTGTGTTCAACAGTTTCTTACAAAGTGCAGTATTGAAATCATGCCATAGCCTGCCTACAGTCCTGACCTCGCTAGTGCGATTTCAGGTTGTTTCTAACAATGAAGGAAAAGTTCCGTGGCACAACATTCAACACAGATGCTGATGTTATTCAAGCTGTAGAGGGGTTGCTAAAGCAGTTTCCACAAAATCCCTTTGCCACATGCTTTGAAAAGTGGACTGAATGATGGGACCATTGCATATCAGCCGAGGAAAGATACTTTGAGAAAGAATGACATATATTTTGCTTTACCTATATTTTTTCATTTTGTGATTTTGCTCTTGGTTTTATGGAACGGCCATTGTATATTGGATTCAGGCTCATCAACTACTGCTTCAAATTGATTTTGAAACAGCTTAATGGTTTTCCCTTGCTATAACAAATCAGTAAATCACTTGTTAAAGTCTTTTGTAACAAAATAATATCAACACAATAAAGAAAATCCAAAACAATTTTTTGTAGCTGTTTCTGGAAAAGTTCCAATTTTGTTTGAACAAAATGACTTTAACATAAAAAAAAAAAGTTCATTTGCAAGTTTTTTTGTTTCTTTGCAATTTTACATTTAGAAAATGGAGATGCTCATTTATGCAGGTTAAAAATGCAGGTTCCCACAACCATGTGGAATCAGTTTTTGTAATATTCCAGACATAAATATGTTAATTTCATCTTGAAGATCAAAAATTCATTTCAACACTTCACTGCAACTTAACCACTGTATTTCACTGTGGTACAATAAATCACCATATACAGCTTCATATGCTTCTAGAAAACTTCCGAACTGATGATTCAGTCCAGCTTTTCTGATACAATGTACAGTAGAAAGGACAGTAGACACGGCATGTAAGATTAAGAACTTTTTCACATAATTACTGTTGGTAAATGATGCAATGTTATCATTTAACTATATTGGTTTCTGGATACTTTTACCTTCAAATTCTTTGTAAATTGGCCTCATCAATCTAACATTACAAGCATACATGTTTTTCGTGTGAGCTGTAGTGACACAAGTAAGCAATTCCTAATTCAATTGTAATTCATCCAGTTGTTTCTGATTCTTAAAAAATACATATATTTTCATCGATGGTAGCATCCTTCAGCCTTCATTTATTTTGTTTGGTTACTTCAAGATTTTGATTAATTCAACAAATGAAAATTAGCAATATAACTCACTTCTTTGCTGTTTACATAGTAACTGTACTTAAAGATAAGATGACACCAGCAAAGATTTTCACTGTATCTGTGCATACCTCCTCTTCTCAGCTGTTGTTAGAACATATGTTTTAACAAATTCACCCTCGGTAAAAAATCTACCTTTTTTGGCAACGATTTTTAGCACCCTTGGGAACTAATTCTGACTATAACAGTATTTTGATTCATACACTTTTTAAACAGATTTTGTTGAGTTAACCAAAATTCTATTTTAAGTGCATGGAACAGTGTGAGATATGTAATTTGCTGACAAAAGTGAAGTATCATGGGCTAAATTAAACACAGCCAGCAGATGCCACCCAAGTCCCATCACCATTTCTTGGTACTGATGCTTCACTTTAGTATTTTCACTTCTTGTATATGCAAATAACAATTATTCAGCAATACCATGAGAAAATTAAGTGTATAATTGAAATCTTGAGCATGTAATTTTGTATTTGGTTTTGTAGTTTAAACCATAAGATGTACAAAAATTCTAATCTTGAACTCATAATTTTACCTATAGTTTTACAATTTACTTACTGTTTATTGTGTATGTGATTAATAAGGAAACTAATTTGACCAAAGAACTGTCTTTTAAATTGCATACATTCGAATTTCTTACAAATCCACAAACTTAAAAATATGTTTGCATAGTTAAGTCAGGTGCATTTGCGCACATCATTTTTGCATATGTAACTGGTTAGGACCTTAAAAAACAATTGGGGGTGCTCAAAAGTTCTTACTTTTTGTGGAAGAAAAAGAATGGGAACCCTGCAGGAGTAATCAAAGAATGGGAACCCTGCAGGAGCTGATCAAAAAGTTAGTTACACTGTTGAATAAAAAAAAACAAAGAGATATACTCATGGGACGTATGTTGGTTTAAAGGTAGAACATTTATTCACTTTTCGACATAGTTGCCTAAGGATTGTAAACATTTATTGGAATGTGCAATTAACTTTTCCATACCTGTACAGAAAAAGTGTCCTCCAGATTGGTGCAACCAGTTAAGTACCAGTTTTCACAGCCTCATCGATTTGGAATTGTTGTCCAAGGTCCTGTTTCATTTTACCAAACAAATGGTAGTCGCACAGGGATAAGTTGGGGCTGTATGGTGGATGTTGCCACACCTCCCACTTGAATGACTGCAGCAATTCCTTCGTTTTCTGTGCTGTGTGAGGTGTGGTGTTGTCGTGCAGCAGAATGACATCTTCGCTCAACTTTCTCCACGTCTGTCCTTAATTACCTTTCACAAATTTCGTAGCATTTGGCAATATGAGTCAGCATTGATAGTCATCTCTTTTAGCAGAAATTCTACGTAAACAACACCTTCACAGTCAAAGAAAGCAGTTGCCATGACCTTTCCTGCAGACTGTTGGACTTTGCACTTCTTCCTTGTTGGAGAGGGGACATTCTTTCGTTCCATGGACGATCATTTAGTTTCAGGGATGAAATGGTGAAACAATGTTTCATCACCTGTAATGATTCGATGCAAAAAAGTGTGACCCTCAGCAGAGTACCGTTGCAGAAGAGCCAAAGGTGACAGGAAACGCTTGTTTCTGTGCTGATCAGTGAGTAAATGTGGCACCCATCTCGCACACAATTTCTGAAATACCAGCTGCTCATGAATGATGGAATACACAGTCCCATATGAAATGTCTGACATACTGGCAATTTCCTTAATTTGATACGCCTATTATCCCATATCATGTTGTTGAATATGGCAACATGCCCCGGAGTGCTGGATATTGAAGGTCTGTCATCGCGGTATTCGTCCATCAAATTTGTGCGATCCTTTTCAAATTGTTGGCACCACTTTACAATGGCTGGGCGAGACATGGCATTTTTCTTGTATACAGCACCGATGAAAGTCAATGCAATTTAGGCGCTCAGCCCACAAAAATTGAATGGTTTCCTCGCACTTCCAATTTGGAGTAAGAATCTAGTTGATGCCATTACAAACTGCCTCCTGCACATGCCTTACACAGTTACTGAACTAAACACCTCCCATTGACAGCTCTGACATAGAAGTCTACCCGGGCCTTACTTTGGAAAGTCCAGCCTGGCCAGACTCGTAAAATTTCAACAATTACGAAAACACGAATTTGACACCTGTTGCACTTGGTCATACTCCTGAAGAGTTTTTGTTTTCTTAATTGCTACACGTATTCTATTACAATAAGCGTTAATTCGGAATATTTCTGTGACTCTATATAAGTCACGTGACGTCTGAGGAGGGGGGGGGTCGTATACTAAAAAATATTGCATGTAAACAACAATTTCCACGCCTTTCAAATTTTCTAGGTTTTTGAATTATCATTGCCTACCGCCAGACCCGGAATATCCTTGGAGAGGGGGGGGAGATTCGAAAAGTTCGAAATATCTAGAATTATGAGTTTGATCGTTCTACTTTACATTGTCTACAAGCACATATTCTCCGGAAGTGATTTTTTCACGAAAATCTTTCGCTTTTTAAACTCCATAATAAGTATGGAAGAGTATTTATCAGCAACACTGAACTGAGCATATGCTAGGGAAAACAACAACAGACTGCCCTGCTAACCAGTGTCACAGAAGTTTTGAAAACAGCTGGGCTGGGATACCTAATGTTCATTTGCCATCTGCTGACTCCCTGAGAGTACAAATGGGAAAAATACGGCACAGATTTATACACAGTAGTAAGTTTCTCCCAGTCCATTTCTCCCGTGCCATTTAAGACAACTTAAAAGCTTTTCACACAACTAGAGAACAAAGTGCCACCGACCAGAACAAAAAAAAAAAAAAGATTGTCTGCACGCTGGTGGCTCGGTTTATAAATGCTGCAGTTGATAGCCTGCCCTAAAACACAAGGAGGGTGGAAGTTAGAGAGAGAGAGAGAGAAGTGACCACATTCACATTGAAAAACTAAGGGAGCTGACCCACTCTAATTGTTTTGTAGGAGAGGAGGATGTTGTAAAACTTCTATTTTTTCCAACAGCAGAAATTATTCAATCTTATCCTGCTGCTGTATGTTG
Source organism: Macrothele yani (assembly GCA_039090855.1). Classification (NCBI taxonomy): domain Eukaryota; kingdom Metazoa; phylum Arthropoda; class Arachnida; order Araneae; family Macrothelidae; genus Macrothele; species Macrothele yani. The sequence goes on from CM077024.1 coordinate 3,712,691, forward strand.
TGAGATTTCCAAACGAGAAAGACGCCATACAGTGATTGTATTGCTCATGAAAAAAAAAAAAAAAAAAAAGCTGCTCAGCTCGTGTCTGTTTTACATTAAATATTGAAGGCCCGCCCACATCCGGCCCGTTTTCCCAACTTAGAAATGAGCAAAGGCCTGACCCAGCCCAGTCCCATGCAGACCTCTACTCTGACATACTGTTTGCTTTGCTCCTAAGCGCACATGGTCTGACTGCAATCTCACTCCAGATGGTGCTAAGTGTAACTTACTTTTTGATTCACCTATGTATAACCATAAACTTCTAAGCAGCGTGGCACAGAAGCTCAGGATTTTTAATATCACCCACTGCAGAAGCAATAATAAGTCAAAAATGTCATAATGAAATATTGCCATGTGCCATGCTAACTTAGTTACAGCTGTGAGCTTCATTGTACCTTGCTTAATCCATTGAGCAGTATGATAGATTATGTGCATTGCAACATGCTTTTAGTACATTGACATGAAACAATCCAAATCAGAACACAACAAAATTATCATTCAGATTTCAAAAGTATGTATGATTACCTTTAACAAATGAGTAATCCAGTAAAGAAAAATACTTAAAGGTACATCAACAAAGACAAAATAAAATATGGGTACTCGCAAATCTGTGTAGCTAGTTGTCTTTTCTTCATCAGTATGTCTGAAATTAAATAAAAGCATATAACGATAGTTAAAGTTTCACAGTAGTAAGAATTGGATGGAGAAAATACTCTGGCTGTGACATTAGTGTGTCACTATATCTGTAGGGTTGCATCTGTGCTTCCAGAAGATAGCTGCAGGTCAACACAGCCAAACATTCGTATTGTGTGCCGTGACAGTCTGATCCAGTACTACACACTCTGAAGCACAACATGGTGATAGTGATGGATGGATTTGGATAATTGTTCTGAATTTATACTCCTTCCTTCACTCATGTGTACCCAGAATGTTAACTCTGGATGCTCAGCCACAACATGGAAACAAGAAGTAGCACAGCAAATTGGAAATAAAAACAAAATAAAAATTACTACTGATTACTTGTAAACTTATTCATGTCTTTCTGTCCAGTGCAAGATTTCCTGCCTTGGCAAATCACTGACAGCCATATTTCACCATAAATTCACCTTGTTTCAGATCTTCCCATTTATATTCAATCAGCTACTTTAGAATTAACTCGTGTCATTGGCAGTCTTTCCTCTCCTGTGCAACACACTTGCCCAAATCATCTAAAATTAGGTTTTCACTAACTTAGTCTCCTACAGAAGAAACACCCAAATCAGACCGTATTTCTGCATTACTAATCCATCCAGAACACTGAAACCATCCATTTTCTCCCGAAATTCTCTTTACTACCTCTGATATTGATTCCATCTGACAACATGAATGAAGAGACCTTAACTTCACACACTCCTCTCACTGCCTTAGAAGAGGGTAGGTATATGCACTGTATTGTAAACAGCCGGCATTGAACTTTGCACAATCTTCTTAGTGAAAACAGTCTTATTCAACTGATACGAGACATTCCCTGAATTACTAATTCTTCTGCTTATTATCTTAATGAGACTTCCTGTCTCATCCATTATTACATCCAAATAATCAGAAACTGTTACCTGTTTAACCACCTTCCCCTGAATTACACAATTGATATTTTCAGTAATTTGGTTTAGGTTTAAAACCAGATTTGGATTTGTCAACATTTATCTTAATTCAGAATTTTTTTTTTACGAGTCCGACAAAGCTGAACAGAATTATATTTGAAGTAAAATTTAATCATAAACCTTTTCATAGTGGAATTTGTGAATAAGAGCTGTGTGTTCTTTTGTATCACATGTCAACACTGTGTTGCTCAGATGTTGGAGACTATGGTGTTCATGTTTTGATTTCACTTTTTGTTTCTATTTTATTTGTACAGAAATGATAATGAATATCTGTGAATGTGGAAAAGGAAAGCAGATAAAGTATGTGTGTGACTTGAAACTAAAGCAACGAATAAAAGTTGCTGTGTTCTGTTTTGCCATAACTGGGATGTTTGCATTTTCTGATACTGCATATGTACCTGGTTCAACAAAAACATACACGCTGTATGTGCTTGAATGATAAGTTTAACCAGATGTGCATTGTTCGTAGCGGGACATAGTTATAATGGCAAATATGAGAGTGGGGTGGTTTTGGAGAAGGTGAACTCTGCAATGGGATATGATTTCCAGATTAAAATCACACATCAGTTGTAGTTGCCAAATTTCTTCACTTTTGTGACTAAACTTTTGTTGCCATTTCATGATTCTCAGTTTACTCCCTTAACCTGCAGTTTTTTCAGAAATTCTTGCTAAGAATATGGAACTTTTTTTGTATGATGTTTTTCCAAACATTACAATTTAGTGAAAGTATGGTTTTGAATGCTTTCCAGCTTCTAATCTTTTTAAGAAACTGCACATTCCTTCTTGTGCCCCAAAGCCAAACATTCTCACAAAATTTATAAAGGGGTTTGGTGAGAGAAATGAAAATCAGCTAAAAATTTGAATTGCAATTAAAGACTAAAATTTAATCAGAAAAAAAATGAAGATTTGTAGCAACTTAAGCTGATAAAAGTGAAATTATAGCCAGCCATTATTGATAAGAAATTTTATAAAAAGATATTGGGTTGTCAGATAATATTTTTCTGTTTTTTCCAATGTTATTTGAAGGAACACAAACAATATATTTTGATCATAGTGTTATGATTTTTTTGTAGCTCTATTCTTCCTGTACAACGTTTGTTCATCGGTTTCGATGTTATATTTGGTTTAACTCTTTTTAGCCTTATGAAGATGGAGTGCCAAGTAGACAGAAATGAACATTTTCGACACCTGCTTCTCTTCGCTTTCAGTCAAGGTTCCACAGCTGCTTGAGACATTTGTGCTGTGTACGGAGAAGGTGCTATTACTGACAGAACTGTACAGAAATGGCATTCATGCTTCAAGAAGGGGAAATTCAACCCCACAGACTCTCCGCATTGCGGCAGACCTGTTTAGTTCAATGAGGATGGATTGAATGAACTCATCCATGAGGATATGCGTCAATCCACTAGGGAATTGGCCCAGCAGATGGGATGTTTTCATGATGTCGTCGCCCGTGACCTTCACTCAATGGGTCAGGTCCAAAAACTCGGTGCATGGGTACCACATTCTCTCAGTGCAAGAGACAAACTGCAGCGCTCCACTATCACCGCCAGTTTGCTTTCTCGACACCAGGCTGCTTGTGGACACAGATATTTTTTTACTGCATCGTCACCGGCAATGAAAAATGGTGTCTCTATGTCAATATGAAGCAGAGGAAAGAATGGCTGAGTCCTCACTAGCAAGCAACACCTCGAGCCAAAGCCGAGCTGCATCCACACAAAACCGTGATCTGTGTTTGGTGGGATTGGGAAGGTGTAATCCACTACGAATTGCTTGAAAAGAACACCACAATCAATGCACAGCTTTACGTTCAGCAAATGCACCGGCTCAACGAGACAATTCAGCTGAAATGACCCAACAGGCAGCATGGTGTGTTTCTTCAACACGACAACGCTGTCCCCCAAGTTGCTAATCTGACCAAAACAGCTATTCAAGATCTCTGCTGGGAAGTTCTACCGCACCCACCGTATTCTCCTGATCTAATGCCATCAGATTATCACCTTTTCCGGTCGCTCTGCAGCAGTCTGGGAGGCATATTGTTTAACGACGACGTCGTCGAGCTGATATGGTGGCTCGATGATTTCTTCAAGTCAAAACCCGGGGATTTCTACCGTCGAGGCATTGACAACCTAGTGGGACGTTGGCAAGAGGTCGTGAACCATGAAGGAGAATATACTATTAACTGATTTTTGAAAACTCTTTCATGAAAAATAAGGATTCCAATAATTGGAAAAAAAAAACCCGAACGAACTTATCTGACAACGCAATATATTAAGAATAAGAGAATTAAAGGAAACGGCAACCTGTGTATGAAGAACTTGTGGAGAATCCATTATCTTCAATATTAAAAAATTTCTCAAGACTGGCTAATGACCTAAAGAAGGAAAAAAAAAAAAAAATCCCTCACCTCCTTAAAAATTGCGATTTTCAAAAATTCAGTACAGAGTGTTAAACACTGTGTAATAATAAAACTATATAAAGAAAATGTTCCAGTGAGACCAATAGTAGATACAAAAGTTACATGCTTAACCAAGATTAATCATAGTTTAATTAATGATGTTAGTCACATATGCAGCATTTTTTTTTTTTTTAAGATTCCGAGAGCATATATTTTTTTCTCCTTAGTATGGTGTTTCATGTAGTTTTCTGTTTCTAATTTTATAGGCCCCTTATGAATCCAAAGAATTATGCAAAGCTGAAGAGATACAGCAGAAATCACAAGATATTTATGCTACCCTGAGAGAAAGTCGTGAATCTGGAATTGCAAAACGTAACAAAGGAATTCGCATGAAGGGATATTTAAATAAGAAAAGTGAGTTTGTGTTAGAGAATTGACATTTCTTACAAAACATATGGCTCACTTAAATCTCACTGTAAATCAGTGTACTTAAATTTGCTTTCAGAAACCCACTGCAGGAACAAACACTGTTCTATATTATCTGCAATAATAATAAAAAATGTTTGTTTCTCCTCCTTCAACTCAGGAAATAATGGGTAATTACAAACTTCTCTCTCTCCTTTAAAAATACACAACTCATGTTAAACTTTATTTGAAAATGAAATATGTAATACACTGAAGTACATGGCTTCAGTATGCATTTCCCTGGTAGCATGTCATATATTCCAGTTCATGCCAGATCCTGTTCAGCATTGCCTCAACCACTATGAATATGGCTTCTGGAATCTGGGTTTTCAACTTGGCGATGCGTTGGGCATCATAAGCATTTAGACAATATCTTTAACATAACCTCAATAAATCAAAATTCGAAAGTGTTGAGTAGGATAACATTGGAGGCTGTGGAATAGGTGCTCTGCAGCAGATCTGTTTTGTAGGGTAGCGGCTGTCAAGGAAGTTGTGGACATCCTTCAAGGAATGTGGCAGAATGCCATCTTGTTAGAAAAAAATATCGGGCTCCGTGCCAATATCCAAATAATGTTTCCAACACGTCCGGATTCACTATCCCTGTAACGTGTCATTCTTCAAAGAAAAGCAGTCTGTAGGTTATTTTTGTGGCTCATTGCTGCAAACACCACAAGCTTTTCACTTGTGGTGTTTGCAGCTTTTCAAGCTTTTCAGCAGTTCCCTAGAATTTTCTGTTCCCCAAATGTGAACATTGCATTTGAGTACTTTTCCACTCGCATGAAAGATTATCTCATCAGAGAAAACAATTTTGTACCAAATAATTGGTCATCTTTCTCCATTCGCTGGAACACATTGGCAAAAGTGATATCATCATTTTCACTTTTGATGCCTGTAGAATTCCAAGTTTGATTGCAAGTTTGTGTTGCAGGTTCTCCCACACTTGGCTAAGAAACTTAAAGCTCTCAACTTGCACAATATGTGGGCTGCCTAAGAAAACCTTGCTGTACTCTTTCAATAGTCTGTACTGACACACGTGATCTTTCAACATCGTTCCCTTATTGAGAACACAACCTCCCGCAACAAATTATTTGTACCACACATACACAGTTTTTGTTATGGGTGGTTCCTTTCCAAATTTTGTGAAATCTGCATTGAACTGTAGTTGCTGATTTTGTTTTGTTAAACTTCAACATTCACTGATCCCTCTCCATCCCACTGAAATCAGACATTTTTCTTGCTCACCTAATGTGCTGCAAACTTGTGGCTTATGCATGAAACAGTCAAACTCAAAGAAACTTGAAGATATAATACACACGTTAATATGGGTTTTGTAGCCGTCGCTTTGCTGGATGTGGTGTAAAACAATGTTAAATTTTAACAGAAGACACAACCTGAGAATACTTACATATTCTCGAAAATTGTTATTAGCATCGTTAATTAGCAACTCACCTAAAGGTTGTCGCTTCTTGGCACATTTACCGCACGTATCTTTCCGGCTGACTTGTCATACTGCGTGATAGGCCTTATGTGGTTGTCGTATCTCTTCCCTGTCTTTACATATAATCTTGCTATTTTTGTTTTTGAGCCAACTTCTTACAACTACTTCACATATTTCTTGCATATGGACATCTTTCATTATCTTCATCATATATTAAAAACTCTAAAACTCAATACAGAATTCTCTCGTCGCTCATTATACAGAACCCTTTCGTCAATCATCAAATAAATTTTAACCCTAACTCTCTTGGGCGTTAAATGCCGTCCACGTCTTATTATTCACAACCTCCATATATACATAAACATACATTCATATTAAAAACTGCCTTTTATATACACTATTTACAAAACCTCTACTTCTTCCACTTCTTCCACTCAATTCATTTACTCACTGGCTCATCATTCTTCCTCTTACCCAACTTAGTTTTTGATGGGAAACATGATACGCCTAACCACTGACACAGCAAGCCCCACACCCAAGACTATGTCTGCCTCTATTACTTTCTGCCAGTCTCTGGCTGTCTTCAGGAGGCCTGTTGAATCACCACTATTCCTCTCTGCAGCCGCAGAGCAAGTGATGCAATCATCTCCGGGCTTCTGCTGTGTCGTTGTATTTTATGATGTTTGCCTATGGTGCCATCTGTCCTTTCTTTTGGTCAATTTCTGTTCCATTTTTATCAAGGCCTTCCAATTATCATTTAGTATATTTGGGTCGTTAGAATTACAATATTATACCTCTATTTTTCTCAATAAGAACTGATTTAGCTATTCTCAAATGTCTTTCTGTTTTACATTTTTTAATTATTCTAATGTCTTCTAATTTAGGATATTCCTTATTTTCCAGGCAGTATTGAATTAATGCAGTTTTAGTTTCTTTTTTTTTTTGCCAATTTTTTAAATGTTGCTTTAATCTATGCTTTAATTTATTTTTGGTACTACCAATGTATGAAACCGGTGGATTCTTCGATATGGGTATTGCATATACTCTTTCTTGCTCCAAACAACTCCTCTTTTCATTGCTTTTTAGCACCAAATTCTTAATTGTATTTACCTTACATCCAAGCTGAATGTTATATTTAGTACACATTCTATTAATTTCTGATGACACTCCTTTGAGATATGGGAAAGCACCAATATATTTCAATTGTTCTTTTTCCCTTTTTCTACAACCTTTGTAGCTCTTCTTAAAATTCTAGGGCCTCTGGAAATTGTCAATGATGACCATAGTGGATGATGGATTTGATCCAAAGGAGTACTGTGTTGGGCATATGTCACACATCACAGTAATAAGTATTTATGAATATTAGAAGTTGATACAAAATTAAGCTTCAGTCTAAATATTGTTCAGCTACCAGCTAGTTCTGCAAGACATTGGCCAAAAAAGGCTCTATCTTGCTTGGTGCAGTAGTGAGATTAAAGAAGTTGTAAGGGAGAGGAAAGAAGTATAACTGGCTTTTTGAAAAGACAAGAATTTATTCTGGAAGTATTTAGGGTGTACAAAGAAACGAGAAGCAAAACTTCCAGTAGAGTGAGAAACAGAATTGGAAAGATGATCATAAATGCCTAATGAGATAAGTGAAACAAGAGAGGAATTTTTCTGTAAGTTAGAACTTGAGAGCAAAGACGATTTTAAGGTAGATATTGTCACAGGGAGAAGTGAACCCAATTGATCAAGGATGTCGAGAGAGGAGGTTTGTAAAGCTATAAAAATCTCTTCAAAATAGTAGGACCTCCAGAGTAGATGGCATAATAGCTGAGATGTTAGAATTGGGGGGGGGGGGGCTGGTTTTGCTCTTGATTGTTAGCTGCAATTTGTCAGTTGTGTGTGAATTAGTCATCCCTCAAGATTCAAGGGATGCTGTCTTTATTCTTTTGTGTAAGATAAAAGGGGATCATTGAAAATGCAATCACTATTATGGTATCAGCTTACTGAGTTGTGCCAGGGAAAGTATTTGGGAAGATCATAATTGATTCCTTGATAAAGTGTGGGGCTTGACATAAAAAAAGGTGGGATATGTGTAGAGTGACTTTATGCTTTACGAGACCTGTGCTTACCAAATTTTTGCATTATATATGATGATTGAAAAGTTATTTTTTTTCATCTCGTATATAATTCTGTAGTGTTGCACAAAATTGTTGGACATAGGTACGTCATACGACCTTGGGAGATGGCTCATTTTACAGATCCTGATCCCCCAAATTGGGGGAAAATAAGTTTTCTTCTAAATTTAATCAGCTGACTGCTGTACATGTCACAACACTCAGTCTAGCTTCATATGGCGAGTACTCTCACTTTGTTTCATCGTAACACGGGCAGACAGTTATGTCGTACGACCTTGGGAGATGGCACCCACGAGCAAAGAGCTGATTGGGTTTTGTCAAGGACAGCTCTGCTACATGTGCTTCCACTGCCATTCAGCTGTAAACTTCGTTATAGCGAGGACGGAAACAGGGTTGTATTATGAGTAGCATTCGTGGGAGACCACCCAAACGAGTGCATGTTTTTTTTGTAATGTATGTGAGTGAAGGAATTTTGACAGCACACTTAATGAGTGTTATCGCAGTAATTCAGGGACAGATTTACTGGCACATCTTGGATTTGTTACCGCCTACTGGTGAAAACCCTTCATATGGCCAATTGTACTTTATAGATTCCTTAGCAGATACTGATATACTTATTGGTCGTAATGAAATTCAGCTCAGGCTATCGAATATGAAGTAGCAGGACACAACTTGGACCTGTGGAATTTATTACACATTCTCTAAATCTCCTCTGCAGAATACATAAAGCATGAAAAAAATAGGGCAATTTTATTATTTTATTACCACTTTTTAAAAACTAAAAATGACTTCTTACTAGATTGGGGTTTTTGCCTCACCAAGCCATTAGTTTTTATTTATTTATTTATTTTGTTGACAAAGATTTCAATGTACTATTTGTAGGTTTAGAGAAGGCTTATGACACAGTGAACAGTGTGCTTTTGTGAAAGGTTTCGATAAATTGTGGTCTGACTAGGAATGTACTTGGGTATGCAAAAGCTTTGAATGCTGGGATTAAGTGGTGTACATGCAAATGGTATTCTGTCTTTGCTTTCCATCAGTGCAGGAGTCAGACAGGGTTGGGTTATGTCTCCATGGCTGTTCGACATGCTTATGGTTGCATGCATGTGTGATCTCAAAGCAGACAGTACTAGTTTATTTTTTGGAAATTAGTGTATATGCTGGTTTTCGTATGCTGAAGACAGTTTTGTTGCCTAAGAACTAAAGGGAATTGCACAGCATGATGTCTGGGCTGAACAAAACATGTATGAAATTTGAACTGAATGTAAATAAGGAAAAAAACACAAAGTCATGGTCTTTGAGTGAGGAACTATTAGTATTGAACGAAAGATCAGTCTAAATGTCATAGAGATAGACCAAGTGAAAAATTACAAAGTTCCTCTTGTTTTTTTTTTTTTAATGTCCTGATTGTATTCCTCATTTTAAATATTTTTCTGATCATGTTCCTCATTAATTTTTTCCATAATAGTGCACAAGGGGTGCTTCATATTTGAAAAAAAAAGTCACTGATGGTATAGTTATACAATAGTATAGTTATACTATTTTGAGTGTTAGATTTTACTCACTGTTTGATGTATCAAATGTTTCTATTTACGGTGATCTTGGCACCCAACTCGAGCTTCACTGACCCCCATAACACACCTCAAGCAGGACCATTCATACCTCATACTTTTTTTTTTTTTTTCCACATCTATTCCTGAATCTGGTCATCTCAATTTCCTTAGCTTTCCTCATTCTTTCCTGCCACTAAGGCCAAATGAATTCTATTAGTTAGCTGTCATCAGTAATTCTTTCAACATGGCCAAATCACGAGGTATTTTCTCCCTTTGGCGTGCAAAAGCTCAGAGCTCATTGTATTGTCCTTTTGCTTCATTAAAACATATTAGAGATTGATGTATATTTATTGTACTCATCTTCATTCTTCACAAGATCAGAACGCATCTTGCCGCCCCTCTCTGCAATAAGTATGATAAATTTGCCACACACAGACAACTTCTGTTCTGTTCTGCAGTGCCTAGGTTGTTACACTGCTGTACATCAGAGCAGGAACAATTGCACTTTCATACACAGGCATTCCGGACCTTTTGAGAACTTATCAGTCTTGTAAAATCCTCCTAAGGTAGCTATGACTTTGAAAACTGAATTTTCACTTGCCTTCTAATTTCATCTAATCGGTTATCTCTGTCAAAACATGCATCCCAAATAAACACTCATTCACTTGATGTAACACTATAGTGTTTGGGCTGATTTTGCACTTAGTACTAACAGTTCCTCGCTCAAAAACCATAATACTCAGTTTGAATTTCATACATCTCGGACAACATACTCTGCAACTCAGTTTTGTTTTCTGCCAACAGGACTGTGTCATCAGCATAGAGTGATCACCTACACACACAGAAATTACCAAGACTTAAGCCAATGTTGTCTGTTTTGGCATCACACATGCATGAATTCATAAATATATGGAACAGCCATGTTGACATTACACAATCAGACTCCTGCACCAGTAGAAAACCATTTCAGTAAAGCACCACTCACACATACATAACATCTACTGCCAGCATAGATAGCTTTCATACAGATTCTCAGTTATATGATAATTTGGACCTTCCACAGAAGCACCCTGTTATTCAGTTATAAGCTTTCTCAAGTCTACAAAGGCAGCAAAAACCACACAAGAGAAAAAATGCCATTCTTACTTTGAAGCAGAGATGAGTTTTTTAAACCTTGGAATGAAGGTAACAAATAAATTTTAATGGTGTTTCTGATAGCACTCCTGTACCTGGGAGATTTCTAATGCAGAATGAAGAAAAAAGTGAAGTTCTAATGATCATATTGTCCATGAGTTCATGCTCCATAGTAATTTCATAGCCAAAACAATTGAGGCAACAATTAAATTGTTATGTGAGAGGTTTAAAATTATAAGTCATAAACTTTTTCTCAAATTCATTTTATAGTGCAGATAGAATGCTGTTGCATAAGTTATGTACTTTGTTAGCCTCTATGATCAGTTATTTGCTCTGTTTCTCGCATCACTATGAATTGTTTTCATTTAGGTATGCACTATTGCCACAATGAACTTGGCTGTAGAAGAAATAATTTTCACAATGTAAGTTCATCCAAAATAGATGAACTTGCATTGTGAGACTTTTTATTATTTGCTTCAGCTAAAATTACTGTGTGCCAGCAGTTGATCAACGCATGGAAACAGTGTGTTGTGAAATGAGAAACTATGGAAATAATCATTCATGGTGGCTGAACCAGAAATGCCTTTTACGACGGATTCTCTATAGTTTCTATGGTTAAGAACCACGTACTACAAACTACACATTTAATTGATTTTTCTACAGAGAATTTTGTATAATACGATTTCTTTTTATTGCCGATTACTACAAATAGCTGCAATGAAAGCTTTGAGGCTAGGTTCATAGCAGATGCTTCCACAAGACTTAGTGCGCCTGCAGCATCGTGGCCCCACACCAACCCGTTCAGGTAACTGAGCCACCATCTGTGTGCTCTGGCCTACATGACGCCATTCCTGTCTACCAATGTCACAGTCAAACTTGAGCCTTACGGAGCTCTTCACGTACTGCACATGCACATAAGAATATGATAACTTTCAAATCAAGAAACAAGGAAAACATGTTAGCGGTTAATGTCACATGCAGTGCATAGTCACATCTCGGCTCAGTTGGAATTTTGTTGTATGAACGTGAACAGATATAATTACTAATTATACATACATACATACATACATACATATCACTAAGCTGTTCTCTGAGATTCAGAGGTTAGCTCCAAAAAGAAATACAAACTACCAGATAGTTTTTACTTACTGTTGCCGTATCGAACTTCTCCATTTACAGCAATCTTGACATACAACTCGGGCTTCACTGACATTCATTACACGCCGTACACAAGATCTTCTATACTTCATACTCATAATTTGTTTCTCGTGCAGACACTCCTGAATCTGATCCTCCCATGACTTCCTTGGCCTTCCTCTGCCTTTCCTTCCTGCCACTTGGGCTAAAAGATTTTCTTACTAAGCATCTCATCACTCATTCTTTCAGCATGGCTAAACCACCGAAGCATATTAGTCTCCACCTTGCTAACAACATTTTGCTTCACATCACACAACTGCAACACATCTTCATTCCTCACACAATCAGAACATGTCTTGCCACACCCCCACACCCGTCAGTAACGCATTTTTCAGCACACAAACGACTCCTATGTTTCTTCTGCAGTACCCAGGTTTCACTGCCATACATCAGAGTAGGAACAATTACACTCTCATACACAGCCATTTTGACTGTCTTTACTAATTATAAATAACTATAATTTAGTGTCTCTAGCTAAAAAGATGAAGGACTGCCAAAGATTCAAGGATACTTATTCAAACGAATTTTCATGCCTAAAGCAGTCGAAACTATCCCTTAATATGGCTTTCTGTAACACGTGCTTGAAAGATTTCAATATTGCTCACAGAGATCGCAATAACTGTCATGTTTCGTCTAAAAAGCATATGAAATATGCCAAGGGTGTTGAACAGACCGATAAATTATCTGTTTTCTTCAAAAGTGAAGATTCTTCCAGCAGTGTAAAGGCTGAAACTTTGTTCATAAGATTTCTGATAGAGCACAATCTCCCGATTGCAACTGCAGATCATGCTAAATCTCTCTTCTCCGTGATGTTTCCAGACTCAGAGTGCCAAGAATTTGAGCAGTGGCCTTACAAAAACTACTGAAATAGTGAAATCAATTACTAAACGAACTACTGAAGACGTCATTTCTTGGCTAAACGGAGTACTGAAGATGTTTCTTGGCTAAACAAACTACTGAAAACGTTGTCCCACTGATTTTTTTTTTTTTTTTGTGAAGCAAAAAATATGGATGACATCCAAAATAAGAGATTTAGAAACGATAGTCCTTGTTTAAGCAATGACAAACAAAACTTTGTGTTTTGTTTTTAAACAGCACTTTCTCTTTAATAAGATAAATGTCACCTTGCAACAAGATGCACCATTTATCTATAAGTTGCGTCCTTTGCTTCGGCAGCTTTTTATGGATCTCATAGTGAGGTTCATTTTTCCTACAGCCATTGACAATGTAGGTGAATTAAATTCGTCACTGTAGCTTACAAGAAGAGAAGCAAGCAAAAGGACAATGGAAATTTAGTTATGGGTGTTCAAACAAGATTGTACCTCAATTCTTCCAAAATGAAAATGACACAGCAGGATATTGATGGGTTTTATAGGTGTGTCAGAATTTTTTTGTTGAAGCCTGCGATTTCATTCTTAAGAAGCTGCCACTGGAGGATGAATATCTAAAACATGCCCAGGTTGTTGATATTGAAAAAAGGGCCGAAACTTCTAACTTTCTGCGCTACATTGTTCAGCTTTTCCATCACTAGTTTGTCAAAATAATCTGGAAAAATTTGAGATTCAATTTGCAAACTATCAAAGTGACAATGTAAAAGAAATTTCTTGTGCTTATGAAGCTTAGTTTCAAGTATCCAATTTGAAAGACTGCAATGGGGAATATAAGTGCAACATACTCTCCCATGTTATGATGGGCATTCTTATTATACCACACTGAAATGCAGCAAGCAAAAGAATATTCAGCATTGTGAGAAAGAATCGCACTAATTTCAGACCAAATCTAGGGACTCAAACGTCAGAAGCTCTTTTGATAGAAAAAGTCAAAATGTCTACATATGGGTATGCTTCGATCAGAAAAATTTTAAATGAAGTGTCATTGCATATAAAGCTCCTTATTTTTTTCTTTTGCTCTACATTCAATAGTTATGAAGTTTCTCTTTGCTGTTTCAATTATCAACTAGTAGATAATTAATTGTCTAGCATGATGTGCACATTTCAAGAAATTCTGGCATTATTTTGTTTACCTTTTTATGAAGATTATTTATTTTGTTAAATATCAACAAGTAAATAGGTAAGTCAAATGTTAATTTTGTTAAACATTATTTAGTTTATAGGTATTAAACAAAACACTTGTTTTTCAAATACCTAAAACTAAATATATTTTTATTTTTTTATTTGACTACTGAAAAATTGTCGAACTACTGATTTTCTCCTTGTGCACTACTGATAACTTCAGTTGTTAGATAGCATCTCTGCTGAACATGTGCCCACAAGGTTGTGTGAAAGCACTTCAACTCAGTTTTAATCGTTGAGGTGCAGCACTGTTCGTAATACTACTACGTTCAAAGAGTTCGGAACTTTTTGAATATTTGCAAATGTCAATGAATTATGTCATTCCCCGCTGAGCAAGCGAAGAGCATCATGTGACTGACCAGCCAGAACCGGTTTGATCCAGATCCAACACATATAGCGTATGTGCGTAGTTTGTGATTACAGGCATTCGAGGCTCTCCGTCGCGAGGACAACGATGTTGAATTTTTAACAGCGTTCAAGTGTAAAATTATGTGTTCTGCTCAGAAAATCTTTCGCGGAGATTTTTCAAATGATTAAGTCAGCGTACGACAAGAGTGCAGTGAGTCGAACTAGAGTTTATGAGTGGCATCGACAATTCGAAAACGGGGGACAGAGTATCAAGGATGATGAGAGATCCGTACGACCTTCAACATCCATAACGGATGAACAAATCGCCATTGTCAAAGAAATTGTGAAAAATGACCGTTAAAAAAACTGTTGCAGCAATTGCAGAAGTTGCCATGCCATTTTAACAGAGAAACTGGGCATGCATTACGTGTGCCAACAAATTGTTCCCAAAAACCTGACACAAGAAAAAATGGACGAGCGCATGCAAGTTTGCAGGGATAACATCGATGCAGTGGATTCAGATCCCCATCTCTTGTTACGATTGATCACTGATGATGAGACTTGGTGCTTTCTGTACGACCTTCAATCCAGCCGACAGTCAAAAGTGTGGAAATCATCATCGTCACCACGACCAAAAAGTTCAAGGCTGACCGCTCCAAAGGAAAGGTCTTGTTAACAGTTTTCTTCGATTGCAAGGGGGTCGTACACAAGGAATTCCTTCAACATGGTCGTACAGTCTGTAAAGAAGAGTACGTCAACGACCTGAAACGTCTCCGAGAATCAGTGAGATGCAAGCGGCCCGATCTTTTAAAGACCAACTCGTGGGTGCTCCATCACGATAATGCGCTGGCTCACAGATCCCTCCTGGTGTCCAATTACCTGTCCAAACATCACATTCCCGTTTTTCCACAACCAGCTTATTCCCCTGATCTCGCCCTGCGTGACTTTTCCTTTTTCCCCGGATGAAGAATGTGCTTAAGGGGCAACGTTTCTCAAGTTCCGAAGAAGTGCAACAAGCTGCGACGGAGGCACTGGAGGATCTGGCAAAAGAAGACTTACAATCTGCATTTAAATCTTTGTATGAGTGCTGGCAAAAATGCATACTTGCACAGGATAAATACTTTGAAGGAAACACCACATAAACAGGTATTATCTGTACTAATTCTTTTTTAATATTAAAAGTTACGGAACTTTTTGAACTTAGTAATACTTATCGCACGCATTTCAATAATTCATTGTAACTTAAAAGTGTAATTTAATTATTACATAGCAGTATCATGCTGTTAAGTGTTTGTAGTTCATTTTAATGCAAATACTGGATTGCACTTTCTTCTAATAGTCATATCTACGTGAGTAATGTATGTGTGTGTTAACCTATGAAGTATAATATTATGTAAGATGGCATTCAGGTATTTGGTAAAAAGTCAAAATGAGTAAAAATTATATTTATTTGAATTGCTAGTATTTGGCAGAAGTTGAATGAAAATCATCACACATCTGGCGATTATGTTAAATTATCTTGCTAGCCATGCATGCTTGTGGTCATTTAGCTAGTCTTATGGAGGAATAAAAAAAAAAAAAAAAACACACACACACCTAAAAATGCCTTTTACCTGTGTGAGAGTTGTAATCTTTTTGTGATTTCTGTAGCAGTTTTCTAGTGTATAATACACTATTTGCTTAAAACAGCTGTTGCTCTTTCATTAGTTTTTTCAAACTTTTTTTTAGTTAGTTCTTTTTTTAGTGTTTTAAAAAAAAAGAATTACAAAATGTAACAGTAGTTGGAGTTTGAAAGTTGCTATTTTTTTTCAATGTTTGTTCTGCCAAACGAATTTAACTCCATGCTCAGTTTTAAACATTTTAATTGCCTTCTGAAGTTTCTGAGGGGCAGCTAAATTGTTTGGAATATTAGGTAAGACAAATGGATTGTTTTTCTTTCAAATATGTCCAGCTGGTTGGCTTTTTTAAATAACTGCTTGCTTATCTTACATATTGGAAATGTTTATAATTTTTTACTGAGGTTACACATACTCTTGTTTTATAAAATAATTTTGTTAGCTCTTTGTTTTTAAGTGATGGATTTGCTGCAAATCTCTTGTGTAAAACATTTTACCCAATTTCCACATCACATTTGTTGCAAATTGGTCTGCAGATGTAATATATTTTTTTATGTCAGGATACTTTCTGTAATATTTTATTATAATAACATAATAATAATAACTTTTTACAGTATAAAATTTTTCTGACTTACGGTAGTATTTGTTATATATTTTCTTCCTTGTGCTCAGAAATTTCCAATTGACGTGTGTGTGTAAGAGTTTTGTGTAGAAATGAACTAATCTGTGTAATTTATTCACCCAGTGGTGGAATGAAGTTGAAGTGATGAGTATATTGGATCAGGAAGTAAAGGGTTTTTTTTAATCCTTTTAGATATTGGTAAAATACTCCATAATGGGAAATTTGAGCAATTTAATTTTCTTTCCATCCATTTAGATTTTCACTTTTGATAGGATGAGATATGCTTTGTGTATCTGTACTTATACTTTCTTTGATATTTTTCAATCATCATGTTATATTAAACTATATTTGCAAGTGCTTACATCTTCTCTTTGCTTTTTGAATTTTGGCTTGTAGAAGTGCAAACATTTTCATAATTACTTTATAGTAGTTTAAGTTCTTGCATGAAAAATACTTACTTTGTGTTTCCTCATTACATCTAATTTTTAGGTTGTTTTAACCCAGGTCAGGGTAATCGTAAATGGAAAAACCTATATTTTGTTCTCAGTGCCAAGGAGCAACAGTTGCTGTTTTTTGATAACCCCAGGGTGAGATTTTTTCTTCAGCATCTAAATTTATAGCTTACTTAAGAAATAAAACTCCACGATGTTTTTAAGCAATTTAAATTCACATCTTGTCTTTTCACACATTAAAACTGGCTGTGTATGTATGCATTGTTTATATGTTGCAGTATTGTGTTGTGTGTTGTCAGTTTTTTTTTTTTTTTTTTTCATTCATCTCAGCAGGATTTTCCTGCATTATTTGTTTTTAAATGTTCATGCGATCTACATTCACATTTTGTATTTTTTTATTTTTTTATTCAAGGTTTCACACAGAGCAAAGATTTGCCTGAAATCATACCCCCCCCCCCCCGCAATGTTCGCTCTATCCAGTGTTGTTGTGAAATGTCAGTAATTTTTATATTTTTGAATAGTCGTGTGCTCGAGTTTAATATTTACATAAATAAATTAGCATGAACAATTTCGCCTTCTCATGCTTCGTTATACAGGGTTCCCACCACACAACTTGGGAAACAGAGGAAACCTTGAATTCTCAGGAATTTGAAAATGATTCCAATAATCAGGAAAACTCTGGGAAAGTTGCCCTTTTTTTTGTAAAAATCAGGGGAAACTTTGGGAAAATTGTTTTTTTTTCTTTGTAAAAAACAAGCGATACTTATTTTGCCAGAAAACTTTTTTCGTTTGTAATTACTGCCCGCCTAGATTTAGTAGATCTTACTTTCAGTTACATTACATTTTCCCTTTATTCATTAAAAAAAAGAAAAGGCAAAAATTAAATTTAAAAATTGTGTGTTTTTAAGTTTTAGTTCAATTTCTGCAGCCAGTTGAAATATGGAGAAAGAAGGGTCCGTGTTCGAATCTCAGTAAGGCATGGATGTTGTGTTTTTCTCTTATGGCATTGGTTCTCACCCTTCCCTGAAACCAGGGACGACGGGTGACTGCTTATAGCCATTGAGTTGCTTACGGTGGTCGTTAAACCTTCAATCAAAAAAAAAAAAAAAAAAAAAAAAAAGAACAACAATTAGGCACAGTGGTTTGACACACTCCTTGAAAAAACACATCACAAGAGAACCAACCAAACAATGGATCAAAGTCCTTTGTTGGTTGTCTTGCGACACGTTTCTCTGAACGGGAGACATTCCATCATTAGCTTAGATGCATCGTGTTATAGAAAAACTGAAACTAATGAACTGACAGATTTTTTCTTACATATGGCCCATTTCTATGGGAATGTATTAAATTCTGTGTGTGCACTAGTCACAAAAGTTCATGGAATTATGGTATAGAAAATAATGTGCACATTTAGTTATAAATGAAAAACAGGTAATTTTATAAAGACAAATTACTTGAAGAATTTACAAATGTGTGCTTTGGTAAAAAAATTCATGAATGGGATGAAATGTAGCAATTCATTGCAACCAGATAGAGGTCACTCCTCTGGAAAAAACTTTAAAAACCACCTGGAGAACCTGGAAAAGTTGGGGAATTTTTTTATTACTTTTGAGTGGGAACCCTGTTATATTCAAGCTGTTTCACTGCACGTTTTAATTTTTCACCTGGTTATAAAGTTCAGCTTTTTTCTTTTCTTCGTCAGTCTCGTGTAAGCTTATGGTGCACCATTAAATGTAGTTTTAATAAAGTAATGGCACTAACACTTTAATGTTTTTGTTTTGTGTAATTTTTCTCTTGAAGTAAACTCTTGTATATTATTTTAATGAAAGTTCATAACAAAATAAGACTATGCACTGATGGTTATTCCTTTTTTCTATTTTTCATAGCGAACAAAGCCAAAAGGTTTGATTGAGTTAAGCTACACATATTTGTACATGGTTCACGATAGTTTATTTGAAAGGTAAGGTTCAATGTGTGTTAAAAAAAAAAATTAATTGATCTCTGAATAATTATATTTTCTTAAGTAATTTTAATTTGTGGTACATTAAATCAAAGAATAAAGACATTTAAAACTTCTTGCTATTGTTAAAAAAGTTCCAACTTACAGTACAGGGATATTAATGAACTAAACAAAGAATTAACTCTTACGCATACTCTGCCGATCACATTTGCAGAGAAAACTGAAAAACACCAATAACTTCAAAAAAATTTTATGTAAGTTTTTTCTTAAACAAAAGCAAATAATTTTATTTACCTTAACAATTTAAGTTATTTGAAATACTAAATTGAAAGATGATCCCAGTAATGTAAAGAATTACAAATTTTCACTCTAAGTAAGTTCACCTGATGGTTAACAGCATGAAAACATTTCTTAAGTGCATGTTAGCTTGCTGGGTAACCAGTAATACCATTGCCAAACACAGGTCAAATCTTAAACATGTGTTCAGGTTATAGTGCTAAAAATTGCTACAAGTAATCAATTCATGTCAGAAAGTCTGAATTAAAAATTGCTTTCCTGAAAGAAAATTTCCTTTGTTTAAGGGCTGTTTAACAGAAACTGAATTATTATTTTTTAAATAAATTTAGATTGATTCCAAGCTGTAACAATTTTTTTTTCAAATAGACTAACTGAATAATTTGAATGTTCTGTTGCTACTGTTTTATATTTCTGTTCCTCGTTTATTATAAATAATTAATATGTAGCATTACTCATTTATAACAAGTTACAAACTGTTCATAGTTTGTTCTCTAAAAAAACTTTTGCTCTTTTTCTTTTAGCTGCTAAATAGAAACCTTTCTACCTTTGTGTAAACCTTAATGTAATGTGACTAAATTCGATATTTTCTGTCTTTCTTTTTTTTTTTATTGCTAATTTCTTAGGTTTGCTTAAAAGTTTGTTTTCATTACATATATTGTTTTTCATATCTTATTAAATGTGTAATTTTTTTTATTACCCCTTTCAATTTTTCATCAGCTATACAGATTTTCATATTTTGACCTCTTGTGGATCATTTTTGCTTTTCCCTTCACAACTTCAGCATTTGCTTCCCATTTAAGTTTGTGTAATAGAAGTTTGTTGCATCAGAATGTTATAGGCAAGGAAGTAGTTGAACAGGAACAATATCACTGTATATGGTGAGTTGTTTAAACAAGAAATAAATGAAATAAAATGGGTGGACAGAGATGATCAAAAGCATCATGGGAAAATTAACATCTCAGATTAAATTATGCAAGAATACTGTTGCTCTGTTCATGTGCTGACATGTAGCATTGTTTAGAGGGTGTTCCAGTACATCACCTATTCATGATCAGCCGGTGAACTCAGTATTTCTGCAATTTATTGAATTATGTCTGAGAGTGCTGAGCAGTACTTATATGTTAAATATTGTGAGAAAATTCAAAAACTATTAACCAAATCCTAACAGTTAATAAAATAACTCACAAGTTTTAATTTAAATAACTCCAGGAGAGGGTGTAAATTTCATTTTTTTTTTTTTTTTTTTTTGTGATTCATTAATTTGAGTTTTTTAGAATTCCTGGCAAGAACTTTTGATGCTGTTGATGATAGAAATGAATCAATAGTTCAGATGCACAATTAAGTGTGAAATGGGAGATTTTATGCTTGGGAAGTAAATGAATGTGTGTGTTTTGGTTCATATCATTTAATTTTAACTGATTGGCCAATGTGTTTTAGGCAAGCTTGTTTTACAGCTACTGATAGAGAAGAAACAAATCCACTTGTGTATGAGTTATTACATGCTAAAATATTCTGAACTTCTAAATTGTATACTAGAGGTAATAATGGGTTCTCATGACTGTATTGTGTTCCCTAAATTTAAAATAATCTTGAATGGTAAAAGGTCTGCTATTGTAGGAACAAGTAAGCACACAAATAATGGAGTATTTATTGATTATCTCAAAAACTAAAGGTATTTCAATTACTGGCAGGAATGGTGGAATGAATGAATAAACTAATGCAATATGCATGATGGAGTTTTAAGGAAATCAATATTTCATTTGTTTAACAATAATGCTGTACTTTTTACTGAATAGATTTCAATACAATATAATACCTTTTATGTTGTAAATGCGTATTTGCATATGCTCATGCAATCAGTCTTGCTTGGTAGCTGTTTAATTATCACTACTTTTTTATTACCCAAGCCTGAATAATCACCTGAAGACTTTAATGCTGATAAGACTAGGGTTGTGTGTTTAAATCATGTTATTAATATTCAAGAATTTAAAATTGAAAGCAAATTTGGTAGGGCAAATGTGTGATGAGGTGATATAACAAGTGCCCAAATAAATGGTTTTCAAGCAAAGGGCATCAACATGTCACAAGTTGTTATTCTCATACACTGAACTTAGTTTAAAAATTTATCATTGGTAGTAAAGTAAGAAATGAAAATTTTAACCCTCTGTTCATTAGTGTGATATGAAGGATAAAAAGTAAGTCACTAATGCCCCCATTGGTGAAAAAAAAACGGTTGCTTTACTGAAAGATTTTTAAATACCATATATTACTCATGTATAAGCTGAACGACCCCCCCCCCACTTCAACGGCTAAAAATTCATGAGAAACCTTGACTCGCATATAAACCGACCTTCAAGATGTTGAAAAACATATTAATTTGTGTTGAAATGAATTATGCAAATTTCTGAGGTTATCTTCTGTAAAATAACTTCAAAATACAATTCACAAATGGGCTTTCCAAATAACCTTTGTAACATCTATGACATCACTTATTATGCATTTTTGAAAGACTACAACCATTTCTGGTGAAATTGCATCCCCACAACTGTTTCACCCAAGAAGTAACTAGGCCATTATCAGCCTTTTTCAAGTTATCACTTTTTTTTAATTTTTGGAAGTAAATGAAAACCCCAATCCCTTTTTAAATTGATGCTGTCTTACATGAATCCTCCTGCTGCAGTTGCTGACGATTTGTTTATGTTTGAGAACACGACTCTCTGTGTGCCACTACTTGATATAAACAATGAATTACAAAACATGGTTGAAATTTTTAAAGAATACATATATATATGCTTCAGTGAACACAAGTAAAGTACGTAGAATGGAATATGAAAAGTCTGTAATTGTAATTTTCCTCTTTAGTGTGAAATCAATGTCTCCTTTTGCATCGTATATATCTCTGTGTGTTACTATATGATGTTGGCTGATGGAAAAAGTGCTGTTTCTCCATGATGTCTTGAGCAGAATAATTGTATCTGCCATTTATTATCCATAGCAGTACCCCTCCTTCCTTCAAATGGGGGAGGGGGAGGGGGCACAGTTGAAGAATATAACTGACAGAAAGAAAATTGCTGCGTAGTGACACACGGACAGTAGCAGTGTAAAATGGAAGTAAACCTGCAGGCAAATGCATTGGGAAAATTCACATAACACTTTGGAAGTCCAGCCCTGTTTTTTACTGACCCACACATAAGTTGCCCCCCCTTCAGACTTTGAAAGCAGGATTTCTTCCATAAACTTTCTGCTTATATATGAGTATATATGGTGTATGTCTGAACACACACATGCATAGACAAAATAAATTATGCTATTGATCTTGAAAAAGAAGTTTTTAGGTTTTGCTTTTGTATCTGAAATTATATGCTAAGTCTTGCCTCTGTATTTTCATGCTGGTTTATCAGCAGTGATAAATTATGTTACACCTGTCTGTTGACATGATGCTGCTTTATTAGAATTGTTAGTCCCATTGAATCATTTATGTAACTAAAAATTATATGTATGCAATTTATTTTTTTGCAGACCTAATTGTTTTCAACTTGTTGAGCGTGCATTGCCTTGTATTAGCACAGTATATTATTTATGCGCCAGCTCCCCAGATCTAGCACAGGTATGTATGTTGTTTTGTTGAAATCTTTAACACAAGCATATTAAGACTAGTTTATTGTGCAGAAAATCAAATGTTTGTTGCACAATATTTTCAATATCCAATTAAGTACACCTACTAATAATGAGCAACTGCCCATCATCTCCCTTTCCCATCTGAACAGACCAGCTGTACTGGAGCATGGACGTATTGAGGTGTTGAAAGTGTGATGCTACATTGCTTCCCCTAGTAGTTGCAAAATTCTATGCTGGGGAATCTGCTCCCAAACAGCTTCTCCATCTTATCCCAAAGGTGTTGAATTGTATTGAAATCTGGCAACTGGGATAGATAGCTTCTGCAGTAAATTGAGTTCACTAGTGTAAATTTCCAAATCATTGCTAAATAATGTTTGGAACACAATTGCCATATGGCATGGAAATTCTACTGAAAGAACCTTCATTTATAGATGGATACAGTGCATTCAAATGTCCTGCTGTTATCAAGAGACCCACCAGTATGCAGTCAAAAAACATCCCATATCATTGAGCCACCATCACCAAAGCCAGTCTTTAAGAGACAGTTCCTCTGAAGCTGTGAGTTGAGGGTGATGATGTCCTCACGCTGCAACAATGGGTTGGTGATGTAGCTCTCAGATTCCACTACACAGGTAGTAGAATGCTTCCCAACAAACTTTCAGTGGGAAAAGAAGGACTACCTAAATCAAAAGCCTTAAAGTGAAGGGAATCAGGCTTAACTAAGCTATCATCACTGTTAATTAAAAAGGAACAAAATATTCTCTTAACATGTTTCTAACATACCAGTTATTTGGTTGACCAAACGTGTTTGCACCATGTAGCATAACATGTCCTTGCAAGATACGTGGAGGTCATTGCTGTAATCGAAGTTTCAACAGGCCGAAATGTGCACTCACGACTACTGAAGGTGACAGCGAAGCATGCTGATCGAAACTAGTCTAGTCATGCTGGAGACGTGTGCTATGTCACCTTTTGGACACTTTTACATACTTTGAGTTTTTTTTTTTTTTTTGCGGAAGCTTTTAGAATTTTATTGTTCATTTGACACACTTTACGTGAGCTATGTTCCACCTTTTTAGATTTTATGATTTATAGGCTTTTTCTTCTAAGTTTTTGCTGTTCATAAACGTTTCTGATGTTTTATGTCTGTCGCATGTGTTTTCAATTTGTCGAAATCCCATATCCTAGTCGCTCATCTTAATTTCACATATACCCATACCATCCTATGCCTCAAATTTGCCTTCATTGTCATAAACATTGATTTTTAATCTGCTGCACCAAAGAAGCCTAAAGCTACACAATCCCTTGAAGTTCTTTCTACATCGTTCATGTCACTCTTCTATTGGTCTTCGAACAACCGCACATAAAGAGACATATGACAGAATCTGATAATAAGAAAATTGATGCTTTGTAAGCCTACCACAGTGTTGAACCTTCACTAGGTGAATCCATATTCTATAAATGTTCTGATTTTGTTGCCTTTCGGGTTTAGTTCTATTTAATGTCACTAGTTAAACATAGCCCACATAACTTGCATAAAGAAAAACGTGATTGTGATACAGTAAGAGGCAATGATATAACTATTGCATTACTGAGGATGTTTCTAACATTATAGTATTTGGTGTATAAACGCATCATTGTTTAAATTTTCAATTTTTGGTCAAAATAATCCAAAATGTGTTTTAAAAAAGGTGCAACCTTACATTTAAACTCTGTAAGATATAGACAATGGCTGTGTAAGCCTGGTCATATCTCGAATACATTTTCTCAGCACCTGTTTTAAGATAGACTTTAACTCAGGACATTACCTTCAACCCTTATCTAACTTATATTTCATAATTTAAAAACACTAACAAGTTACTCTTGTTAAAGTTACATATCATCATCATCATCATTGTCAACCATTATCAATCCACTGCTGGACGAAGGTCTCCCCAAGTTTCCTCCACAACGGTCTGTCTTGTGCCAGTCTCCTCCATGTCACTCCCGCATATTTACGAATTTCATCCACCCATCTCCCATGTGGTCTTTTTCTGGGTCTTTTCCTGTCCCTTGGAATCCAATCTAAAATTTCGGCTGTCCATCTATGGTCTGTCCTTCTGGCAGTATGTCCAGCCCATTGCCATTTCAGGGATTTAACTCTGATCATGATGTCTTCCACTCTCGTCATTTTTCGGATCCACGAGTTCCTCTTCTTATCTCTCCTGGTTATACCAAGCATGCACCTCTCCATGCTTCTTTGAGTTGTCTGCAGCCTTTGTATGTCTCTTTTAGTTAAGGTCCACGTCTCTGCACCATACGTAAGCACTGGAAGGATGCATTGATCAAACACTTTTCTTTTAAGACATAATGGCGTATTGCTCTTGAAAATTATGCTGTTTCTTCCAAAAGCTCTCCAGGCAAGTTTTGTACGCCGATTAATTTCTTCATCAATGTGACCCTCACTTGATATCTGCTGTCCAAGATAAACATACGTATCTGTTATCTCCAGTTTTTCTCCATCAATCGATAAATCTTCATTTCTTGCAAAAGCATTGAACATCACTTTTGTCTTCTGAAAGTTCATTTTTAATCCCACTTCTTTACTCTTGTCAGCAAGTTCCTGGATCATACTCTGCAGCTCTGATGGGGTAGTTGCAAAAATGACTACGTCATCAGCAAAACGAAGGTGGGTTAGATAATCTCCATTAATCTTTATCCCTTTGTTTTCCCAGTTCAGTGATTGAAAGACATTTTCCAATGTGGCATTAAAGAGCTTCAGAGATATGGTGTCACCTTGTTTCACTCCCTTTCCAATTTTTATGTGTGTTGTATTTTCAAACAGCCGAATCTTTGCACTTGCATTTTCATAGATGTTATTAATAATATTAATGTATGCATCTTCAATACCGCAGGATTTCAGAGCCGTGGTAACTGCTGATGGTTTCACCGAATCAAAGGCTTTTTCATAATCGATAAAAGCCATGCACAATGGAAGTTCATATTCCCTCGCTCTTTCAATTAGTTCTCTCAGTACGTGGATATGATCTATTGTGCTGTAGTCATTCCTGAATCCAGCTTGTTCTCTCGGTTGAGCCATGTCCAGTGTTACCTTCAAGCGGTGTGAAAGAACTTTAGTGAAGATTTTATAAACCACTGATAGGAGGCTGATAGGTCTGTAGTTCCTGAGATCCTCAATGTCACCTTTTTTATGTAGCAGGATCATTGTAGCATTGTTCCAATCCTCAGGAATCTTCCCTTCATTAAGGCATCGAGTGAAAATTTGGGCGAGTACTGTTTCGATTTCTCCACTTGCTTCTTGTATGATGTCTATAGTAATTCCATCTTCTCCTGGAGCTTTCCCCCACTTCATGTTCTTGATTGCATGTGCAACTTCTGCTGGAAGGACTGGAAGAACTCTGGTACTGGTACCTTTCATGATGTCTGGAGTACATGTATCATCCCTTTCATATAATTTGGAGTAGAAATCTTTCACTCTTGTCAAAATTTCGCCTCTATTTCTTGTTATAGAACCATCTTCTTTTCTCAGAGCCATAATCTGTTTTCTTCCCTTACTGAGATGTCCCTTTGCTATCTTAAGGCTTTGGTTGTTTTCAATTGCTTTCCTCACTAGCTCACAGTTGAATTTCCTTACGTCTTCAGTGATACTTTTTCGTGTTGTCTTGCATAGCTCTATATATTCCACTTTGGAAGTCACATCTTCTTTAGTTGTCCTCATCTCTCTTCTTTTTTGCATCAACATTTTGGTTTTTCCTGATAATTTGTTCACATGCAACTTGTTCTTAGACCCAGCTAATTTTGTTGCTGTTTCCATTAGAGCTTTGGTTACTTTTCTGTTAACTTCAGAAATATCCACTTCTTCCGATGTTAGGCCTTCTAAAGCAGAGAATCTGTTCTTCAGTTCCAACTTGAAAGTATTATGGTGTTTTTTAAGGTTGGTTATGTCAATAGATTTTGTTTGTCTTATGAGCTTGCCACGTTCCAGTTTAGTGTTGAGGTGCATCTTACATCTCACCAATCTATGGTCACTACCTGTGTTGAACTTGTTCAGCACACTGCAGTCTTCGATGACGAATTTTTTGTTACACATAATAAAATCAATTTCACTTGTCGTCCCAATTGGATGTCTCCATGTCCATTTCCTGTGTGGCTTTTTCTTGAAAAAGGAGTTCAAGATGAAAAATCCTTCTGCCTCTGCAAACTCAACGAGAGTATTTCCACGCTGGTTTCTGTTGCCGTGACCGAATTTACCTACTGAAGTTTCATTCTGTTGCCGTTGCCCTATTTTTGCATTGAAATCTCCCATAATTATCTTCAAGTGCTGCTTACCTTTATTATTTAGATGACGAATTTCCTCATAAAATTCTTCAATTTCTTCTTCAGGATGACTTGTGGTGGGTGCATAAGTTTGAATAATCTGAGCCTGGTATCTTCCCGAGAGTTGGATAACAAGTCGTGCAGCTCTGTCAGAGGAACTTTCAACTTCTACAACTTTATCCTTCAGTTTCTTGCTTATTATAAATCCAACACCACTAGTTCTGCCAGTATCTGTCCCACGATAGTAGAAGAGATGTCCACTTTTCAGTTCGATGAGATCTTCTCCTTTTCTCCTTACCTCACTTAGCCCCACGATGTCCCACTTGATCCTTTGTAGTTCCTCTTCCAATTCAAGAAGCCTTGAATCAGAAGATAGGGAGCGTCCATTGTACGTTGCCAAGGTCAGCATCAGATGGCAGCCTAGTCCGGTCCTCCGGGGATTCTTAGCACCCTCTGCCTTCATGTCGCACTGGCCGCTGCCTTGGCCAGGTACATTCCAGCTGCCGGAGACTGAGGGCCAAGATTTAAGTTGTGGAGTCATTTTGGAGGGGTTTGGCCATAACTCACCACGCTGGCCAAGCGGGTTGGTGAGTGTGGGATAGCATTTCCTCTGATCCCGATGGTATAGTTATACCGCTATTGGCGGTCGTCAGAGCCCCTTTAGTGGGAACAGGATGCACCACGAGAAGGCGGGGTTGACATTTGTCAAGGACAGGCTGTGATGTTACGCATCACCTGACCTTACATCCCTATACAAATCCCTCAATGCTATGCAAATATTTACATTACTTTTATTTTATGGACAATGTAGACAGGAAGCATACTCAGTTGCATAGTAAATGCATATATGCCAACTAGTACGGATTTTCCGTAATTTTAAGGATTTTTGGTTGCTGTTACGGAAGTACGGAAACACCACTGAAATTACGGAAAATCGCCGTTTGATTTAATTTTCTGAGATAGAAAGCAAATTTTCATCAACTAAAAAAATTTTGTTGGTTCTTCAAGTTTTTCTGGGGGAAAAAAATTAAATGCTACCAGAGCTGCCAGACCTGCGCCAGTACGCGCCAAAACGTTGTTCTTGCGCCATTCTGCTAAAAAATCGCCATTTCGACGAAAGCTGCGCCAATTTTGCGCCAAAAGTTAAAATTTACTGGTCATCGATATTTTAGCGTTATCTTACGACATTCGAAATCGATTCAGCGGTTAATTCGTACGTGAGATTCTTCGGCGGATTCGCGGAGTCCCCTCCGTTTTTTATTTTTTTTTTATTTGTCATTTTCGAGATCGATGCAAAAGTGAAGAAATTTTTGGGATATTAGTTGGGGGTAGGGGGTGGGGTCGTATTCCGTCTGGGGACGTTTTTTTTTTTTTTTTAAACGTTCGGAAACCAAAGTTAAACGAAGTGCAGATTTTCCCCGTAATCGTATTTTTCTCTCTCGCGTGATGTTGCTTCTGTTCAGTACTGTTAAATATAATTTCATTACATAATTTCAGCTTGAAATTGTAGGCAACGATTTCCGAAAACAGAAGTTAGGCCGCCCGAAAATTTCCCCTTCGGCGACGAGATTCTCACGCTGATTCGAGGAAATCCGTCGTTTTTTGTTATCATTTGGACCATGTACAAAATCGATGCATAACTGAACTTAAATTTTGGGAGGATTGGTGGCGGTTGCGGCGGTAGCGGGGGGGGAGGGGGGATCGTAAAGTAGACGGAGGTAAGATTTCTCTGGTAATCGTAAAAAAAATTTTCGCGATGTTGCCTGTACCCAGTATTGTTAGATATCATTTTATTCCATAAATATTGGTATTTCAGCTTGAAAATGTTGGATAAATTTCCGAAAAGTGAAGTCAATTCAGCTTGAAAATGTTGGATACATTTCCGAAAACTGAAGGCTTGAAAAACCGTTATTTCAAGCCATGTTTCCCGATTCAGCGATCGCAAAAAAAATATTCGTGTATAAGAACCAAGGCTACTGCACTAATTCAGCACATGGCCAGTGTTTCTACAAGTAACATCGTATCTGAAGTTAAAAAAAAATCCTTTTTCTCTATCTACGGACGGAAGTAATGATGCTCGAGCAAATGAAATGTATCCCATTACAATAACATATTTTGACGAAAAAATGGGGAAAAATTCAACTGTTTTGTTATCATTGGATGAATCAAGTAATAATACAGGTGAAGGAATATTCAACATTTTGAACAATGAGTTTGTTAAAAAAATATCTCATGGAGCAACTGTGTGTCATTTTCCTGTGACAATGCTAACACTATCATAGGTCAAGTAAAGGGTGTTGTTTCTCACATAAAGAAGGTTCAGCCTGCAATCATAGTGCAGCAATGTTCATGCCATTTAGTAAATTTAGCTGCACAGAAATCTGCTACTCAACTGAAGGGATTTAATGTTGAGCAGTTTCTGATACAGTTGTACTTTTTTTTTGGAGAAAAGTTCAAAGAGGAAACACAATCTAAAACTGAGTCAAGCTGTTTGTGGTACTAAACCACACAAAATTCTAAAGCATGTCAATACTTGATGGTTATCACTTTTGGAATCCATTGACAGAATTTTAGAACAATGAGAGGCTGTAGAACATTATTTTAGTGACAATGACGAAGCTAATTCACAGTATAAGAACCTTGCAAGTATGATTGGAAATCCTTCATCTAAACTTTATTGTCTTTTTTTATCTGCTACTCTTCCTTTGTTTACATCTGTTAACGTGTTCTTGCAGCAGGAAGCTCCGCTTGTGCATGTATTAAAAAGAAAACTTAATAGTCTATTATCTGAATTGCTTGTACAATTTATCAAGCCATCGGCATTTGATGTGACAGCAACATCTCTTGCAGATGGAAATTTTGAAAGAAGGAGAAATCAAACAGAAAACTGTGATCTCGTAATTGGGGCAAAAGCGAGATCTTATATAGGCACAACTGCAGATCTGAGTGAAGACACAGTGGCTACTTTTTATTCTGAGGTAAGGGAATTTTACAAGGCAGGCTGCAATTACATTTTAAGAAAATTTCCACTTAATGATGAATTTCTGAGTCATGCTGAAATTGCAGATGTAGCATTAAGGCAAAGTGTTTCTTTTGCATCAGTCCAATATATGTGTTCCCTGTTTCTAGTTTTGAAACCAGAAGAATCTGACAAGGGGGAATCTGAATTTATTCAATACCAGTTTGAAATTTTTAACTGTGCTGTTACTTCTGGGAGAATGGATGAAGTGTGGCACAGAATTTCTTTAATGAAAAATGAAAGTGGCCAGTTAAAGTATGAATCATTAAGCAAAATTATGAAAATGATTTTAATAGTCCCTCATAGCAATGCAAGTACAGAAAGAATTTTCAGTATTGTGAAAAAAAACACATGAATGATTCAGACCTAATTTAAGTAGTCATGTGCTGCCTTCTTTATTAGTAGAAAAAATAAACAGCATTGCACACAGTGAACTATGCTATCAGAAGAAGTTTTCGCAAATTGAACTAAGGAAGGCCAAAATAGCAACTACAGCCAGCTTATCATAATAATTTGGCAACATTCCAAGGAATAATTTTTCTTCATGTCTGGAGGTAATTTATTATATTTGGTACTTACGTATTAACGCCACCGCAGCAGAAGTTGTGCTAATGCGCCAATAAAGAGCAATCTTGTTGTTCGCACACGCAGGCATTTATATTTTGGATTCTTTGTTGCCTTTTTGTTTGCTGATTTTTGACGCCATTTTTTAGTGCTACGAAAATGCGCATGGGATTTGCCAAAAACAGAACAAGATGCAATTTTATTTTTTCAGGAGCGAAATATTTTACCAAAAGAACGAAAATGTACCAATTCCCATTACATGAAACTTTATTTCGGTAAACCTAAGTTTTGGAAATGTAATTTAAGACAGTGTGATCAGCAAGTGGGACTTAGAAAAGACAACTGGTTTGAGGAAAGCAGAATTCCATTTTGTTCAGCTTTGAGATTCATATACTGCTGGTGCGAGGAGTTGACGTTGATTAAATTTTGTGAAAAGCAACTTGATTTATCAGATAAAACTGTTATAGATTGGAACAATTACATGCGTGAATTATGTGTCTTGGATATGGAGAATAAACCAAACAAGAAGGTAGGTGGACCAGATTGCATTGTGGAAATTGATGAAAGTTTGTTTACTAAACGTAAAAATAATTGTGGTCGATTATTACCCGAACAGTGGGTGTTTGGTGGTATATGTAGAGAAACAAAAGATTTGTTTGTTGTCACTGTTCCTAATAGAACTGGCTGTACCCTTCTTGATAAAATTATTGAAAACATTGCAGATGGTAGCACAATTTATTCTGACAGTTGGAAAGGTTACCAAACAAATAGAATAGAAATAGAAGGATTCCTACATGCTAAAGTTAATCATAAATACAATTTTATTGATCCTGATACAGGAGTTCATACACAAACAGTTGAGAGAATGTGGGGCAGTGCTAAATGGAGAAACAAGAGACATAGGGGAACAGCGAGACATCATTTGGAATCTTATTTATCAGAGTTCATATGGCGACAGCATCAGGTGAAAGAAAATAGAGACTGTTTTGAATCTATGTTGAACTCTATATCGGCCCATTTTCCACCGAAATCCGATTGACTACTTTGTTTTTAAATAAAGTGTTTTATCTGTAGCTGCGGTGGCGTTAATACGTTCATATGGCGACAGCATCAGGTGAAAGAAAATAGAGACTGTTTTGAATCGGTAGCTGCGGTGGCGTTAATACGTTCATATGGCGACAGCATCAGGTGAAAGAAAATAGAGACTGTTTTGAATCTATGTTGAACTCTATATCGGCCCATTTTCCACCGAAATCCGATTGACTACTTTGTTTTTAAATAAAGTGTTTTATTTTATGATTTGTCGCAAAAATTTTAGGTGTAGATTTATTGGCGCATTAGCACAACTTCTGCTGCGGTGGCGTTAATGCCTGCGCTTGCGATCAACAAGATTGCTCTTTATTGGCGCATTAGCACAACTTCTGCTGCGGTGGCGTTAATACGTAAGTACCTTATATTTTTCTGGTAGACAGTATTTTAAATTTTTCCACTAGCAAATTATTTTTATTGTATTATTATTATTATTATTATTACTATTATTTTGTTAATAGTTCTGACAGATTAAAATTTGTTGCAGTGTTAAATACCCAAATTTGCCGCTGTAGACTGGATTACTGAAAATTACTGAAAAAAAAAAAAATTGTTACTGAAAAATGAACATGTTGGTTACTGAAAGCTACTTTTAGAGGTTTGCATCTATGTAAATGGCACCACATCAGTGTTTGTTTGCATGACATACATACATATGTACATACCACTAAGCTGTTCTCTGATATTCAGAGGTTAGCTGCTCACAGAAAGAACTTACATTGCTGTGTCAAGCATCTCCATTTAGAGCAATCTTGGCACACAGCTAAAGCATAATTAGTATCCATCCCACACTGCACACAAGACCTTTTGTACTTCATACTCATTATCTTTTTCTCGTGCAGGTATTCCTGAATCTGGTCCTCCCGTGATTTCTCTTGGCCTTCTTATGCCCATGGTTTGTACACATCCTGGAAATGTCCTAAAATTCTGTTACTTGTCCTAGAATTTTATCCATTCTTGCCTTTTTGTCCCTCCACGATGTTTTGTAGTTGAGGATTTTTCTACTGACATAACTTATGTGTTACAAATTTCTCTCCCCACCTCCTGCAAAGTGTGTGTGTGTGTGTGTGTGGGGGGGGATTGTTAGTTTTCTTGTCTGTTAGAAGGACTGAAGCTACATTATTAGAATATCTTTTGTAAAAAAGAAAATGATTGTGCTTATGTTATCACTTCGCCTGTCCAGCCAGGGTCACCATATCTCTCTAACTATTAGTTCGATTTGTAAAATTCTTTTTCGTATTAAAAGCTTTAAATGTGAGAATCATGATCTTTGCATTCGTTTTTTTTTTTTTCTGATGCACAACTTCGCCGCTAGAGGGTGTAAATGCAAATCCTATCAAATTCAAAATACATTTTATTTCTTATATTTGCTTCTAAATATCAAATAGAAACAAATTCTTTTTTCTTTTGATGCTATTTATATCGAAGACTATTTTTGCTGCAGTCCCTTTTCCAAGTAACGCATAGATTTTCCATTATGGGGGCATAAAGGTAAATCGTGATTCTCCCAATCTGAGGTAGAAGCAGTTAATGTCACAGTGAGAGACGGAAGTACAGAATGGTAAGGCTCAAGGAGTGGATGGCATAACTTCTGAGATGCTTAAATAGGGTGGTAACTATAATAAACTGGTTAACTGAAATTTGCCAGTTGTGCTGAACGATTGCAGGAGCTGAAGTCACGTGAGAATGATGTAGAAAAGAAGAAAAAATTTCCTAGTAAAATCCCATAAGTTACTTTAGATTATTAATTCAATTAAACTAGGAAGCCATTTCTCAACATGAGCTTTATTCAAAGAATTAGAACAGAGTATGGGTCAGATACTTGGCAAACAATCAAGAAAGTTCAACATGCTACATTGAAGATGGAAAGATCCATTGCTCAAATCAAGTTCCTGAAAGAAGGAATAGAGATTGAGAAAAATCAAAATTCCATCATCAATGACTGCAAAGGATTTTCCCTGCCTAACATCTGGCAGGATTTGTTGAAAAATAACCTAAACCGTCAAGGTTAACCGTAACCGTCAAGGTAAACCGTAACCGTGATAGTGACAAGGAAAAAGTGACAACAACAAGTCAGCCTGAAGAAGGAGAAGAGTTTTCTCCGAAAATTTGCTATTAAAGAAAAAATTTCCTAGTAAAATCCCATAAGTTACTTTAGAAGTGGAAATGTTTTAAGAACTGTGTTGTCACTGCTGCTGAAGAGGTCTGTGGTACCACAATAATGGGTACTAATGGAGGTGATGTTTGGTGGAATAGTGAAATTGAAGAGGCAGGAAAGAGAAAGAAGGAAGCCTATTTAGGGATGTTGCAAGGTAGAGTTTCTGTGGATGAATACCACTGTAAGAAGCGTGAAGCAGCTAAGCTGTTTTGCCAGAGAAAGGCAAAAGATAGGAAGGAGAAGGTGGAAAGGCATGAATTAGCTTTCTGGAAAAATAGAAAAACTTTCTGGAAGTACACGAGACTCGGGAGAAATAGGGGAAACAAAGTTGTAAGTTGTGAGAAGAATAGGATTGGGGAAATAATATGGGAGCCCAATGAGTTAAGTGAAAAATGGGGTGAATGCTTCTGTGAGTTATTAGATCAAGAAAGCAAAGGTGATTCTGAGACAGAAGCAAATAATGTCAGTGAAAGGTGGAAGCACAGGATGGATCTCAAGAAAAGAGGTTTGTAAAGCTCTAAAATCTCTTCAAAATGTTAAGGCTCTGGGCATTGATGGCATAATTACTGAGATGTTGAAATATGGTGGTGACTCTGTAATTGACTGGTTAACTGAAATTTGCCAGTTGTGCTGGGTGTTCGGAATGGTCCCTCAGGGTTGGAGGGATGCTATCATTGTTCCCTTGTATAAGGGCAAGGCCGATCAGATTGAATGCAAGAACTTTCGTGGTATCAGTTTGCTGAGTTTGCCAGGAAAAGTATTTGGAAAGGTTATTGATAACGTACAGGGTCTTACATCAGAGAAAGTGTGGGGTGTTCAGAGTGGCTTTATGTCTGGTAAGGGCTGCACTAACCAAATTTTTGCATTATGCAGGATGGTTGAAGAGTATCTGTCTGTTGGTAAGAAAGTTTTTGCTGCCTTCATAGATTTAGAAAAACTTATGATCGAATAAATAGAACTCTTCTGTGGAAGGTACTGAATAAATATGGTATCACTGGGAATCTATTCAATAGTGTGAAAGCCATGTATGCTGGTAGTAGATCATGTGTACGAGTAAATGGTGTTGTATTGAAATGGTTTTCTATTGGAGCAGGAGTCAGAGAAGGTTGTGTAATGTCACCTTGGCTATTTAATATATTTACTAATGCGTGCATGCATGATGGCAAAATGGACAATACTGATTTATGTCTTGGTAATGTCCGTGTGTTTAGACTGCCATATGCTGATGACACAGTCCTGTTGGCAGAGAGCTAAAGTGAGTTGCAGAACATGCTGGTGCAGATGTAAGAAGTTTGTGTCCATTTCAAACCGAGTATAAATAAGGGAAAAACCAAAGTAATGGTTTTTGAGTGAGACACTATTAGTGCTGTATGCAGGATATGTCTAAATGGCACCGTTATTGATCAGGTAAACTATTTTGTATATATGGGAAGCATGTTTGACAGAGAGAACAAATTAGACGGTGAAATTAGTTGGCGAGTGAATTCTTCATTGAAAGTCATAGCTGCTTTAGGAGGATTTCACAGGTATGATGAGTTCTCAAGAAAGTCCTGAATGGCTGTATATTAAGGTGTCCCTTATCTGGACGAAATTTTTTTTTTTTGCCCAAATTTTTGAGCATACACCCTAATTTTTTTCCTTTTGGTCAGACTTACTCAGATATGAAATTTCATCTCAGTCGAATGACAACCCGTGCCGACTCGAGTGTCAAATTTGAAAACTATGTCTGACTAGGAATGATTACACATTAAGCAAATCTGAATCCCAAAATTACCTGTAAATATAATATCTAATATTTTATTAAATTCTTGAAACATTTGTACCTCTAAAATGACACATTACAAGTTACAAAGCTACTGTGAATATTATCTGTTTAATGTTTCCTTTTTGCAATTAGGGTACAGCTTTCGATGATCTTGCACACAACGCAAAACAATCTGCTTTTGTTCCTCATCCACAGTTAATAGTCCATGAAAGTCCTGCAATAATTGAACAGCTCTTTTAGCTGAATCATTTACCGCTTTTAACGTGTTAACTGTCTTTTTGGCATCTAAAAAAGAAATGTTCTCCCATGTAGAAGGACATTCCTGAAGAAAGTCAGTGCTCAGTTGTGGACGACATAACAAATGTCTACTTTTCATTGAAACAAAATCGGTCATGTTTTTCTCTAAAACGGAGGTCTTACATCAGAGAAAGTGTAACATTTTATGTAATACAGTAAACTGAAAAGAAAATAAACTTACCTAATAATTTATCAGTCATTTCTCCACATGATGGAACATATCTCCTTTCCTAGTGCTAATTCTCTCTCTCCAAATTTTCCACCATTTTAATTTTAGTTTGTCCATCAACTTCGTCATCAAACAGTGATAAAACTGACACATCTTCAGATAAATATCACAAGTGCTGACAAAAATTTTTCAAAGCTGTTCTAGAAACTGTGGCATCCACCCTTTCGTACGATATCAGCATCTTCAAGAAGCACAAATCTTGATAAGGGACTTTTACAGCTGCACTGCACTGAAGAAATGGTTTAACATAAACTGTTACAATGAACAGACATATGTATTTCAAATCTTCCTTCTGTTTGTCGCATAGTTTAAGTAGAGACCTCAGCAAAAACATTTTCAAGGAATAAAATGCTCTTGCCATCCACCGGGCTTGATGCATCGCACCAGGAGGCCTGATTTTTAGTTCCTTCTCCATATCTCCTCCCAAAAATATTACACACAGCTCAACGAGTACATTATAATCACTTCTTAATATATTTTTTTGTAATTTAGCTTTATAAAATTCTAACATTTCATTAATTTCAAACTCATTAAAAAACCCTTCCACAACTTTTTACCACTGTGCAAATTAGTAGGTTTGATATTTTTCCAGCTTTCTCTCAACTGTTTGAAAAGAGGTATGTCAGGACTACTTGTTACCTGATATATTTTGGTTTCAAATGCGCTATGCAAAACTAGTTTGTAAATGTGATGACAGGGAAAAAGCAACAACTCTCTGTCCAGTTTTGGTTCAATGAGTACACAAGCACCATTAAAACAGCCGGTGTTTGAATAAGTTGTGTCACTACAAAGAACTTGCACTTTGTCTTCCAGACCCCAATCTTTTAATGCACTCCATACAGCTTGTGCTTGCTCTTTATCAGACGAATTTGGTAATTTTGGGACAGCAATGAGCTGCTCGCTATCTTCAAATGTTACAACTATTGGAAGTCGTCATTCTTTTAAATCTCTGACATTTAATGCAGGCAGAAGTTTACCATCTCAGTGAACAGTAACAAATGCAGGAATATCATCATAATATGCAGATTTAATGGCTTCAGCATGTTCCTTTCTTTTCTTCTCCTGGATTCGTTGAATAGAAGATCTATTATTAGGAAGTTCATCAACATTGTGACCCAGTGCCTCTGCTGTGGCCTGAAGCACATACATAGTGTCTCTTACAGTCAACTGGCATCTATCTAAAGTAGCCACTAGTTTTGGTGTAATAAAATGTTTGGTACTTCGTATTGTTACATCCTGCCTTGGTGTGTCCTCTGGTAACATCGACAACCACTCAAAATTGTTGGTTTCATCTGAAGTGGAGCATGCTTCTTCTGTCTCTGCAGATGATGAAAAATCATATGAAGCTGAAGATGTTGATGCTGTAATTTGGTGTTTAGTTTGTCTTTTCTTTCCTTCGATTTTCTTTTGTCTCGCCCTTTCTTCCTTTTCAGCATGTTTTTTTTGTCTACACCTGCTAGGTAACCGTTTCGTCCTGGCTTCCTTGGTTGCTGTAAAAATTCCTGTCTTCTTCGATTTTGATAGTTTGTAAAATATTGACAAACGTGATATTAAATAGGTTGTCCAAACTGTTTTGAAACTCTTCACGGCGCTTATAAATATCTTGCCTTATTTGCATTTTTTTTTTTGTTTCTCCACACGGAATACAAGTCAGTTAGTTTTGGTACAATTGGGCAGGGCTGTTGTTGGTATTCTTGCTTTTTCCCAAAATATCACACATTCCCACACAACAAGATTCGCACTTTCACTGACAGTGAGCTTAACCTCTCGTATGTTATAAAACAAAACAGCCAGCACTTGTCAATTTGATGGCAATTTACATCCAGGTATTTGGTGAGTTACATTCCCCACTAAAAAAACACTTTTCTTCCGACTTTGTAATTCATATGACATAATGTTAGTTTACCCTCGAGCTACCATCTTCCTGTCTCCCAGTCAACGCGCTGTCATCTGCCCGACTAGTTGTTTATTGTGGGTTACAGGTTGAACAGATCTATGGTTTCACTATATTTTAAGTTAGAGCATTTGGATCGTATGTCGTGGAAAAAAAATCCGCTCCAAAAGTCCTGAAAACGTCCTGGAAAAGTCCTGGAATTATGTGAATGAAAAAGTGTATGAACCATGTCTACCTTTCTTTCCTGCCACTTGGGCTGAATAAATTCTCTTAGTAAGCATCTCATCACTCATTCTTTCAACATGGCCAAATCACCTAAGAATATTAGTCTCCAGTTGGCCAGCTTCACATTACACAACTGCAACACATCTTCATTATTCAGTGATCAGAGCAAGACTCCCCCCCCCCCCCATAAGTAATGTGTCTTTCCAGCACACAAATGACTCTTATGTTTCTGCTGTAGTACCCAGGTTTCATTGCCATACATCAGAGTAGGAACAATTACACTTTCATACACAGCCATTTGGGACTTCCTTGATAACTCATCATTCCTGGGAAATCCTCTTAAAGCAGCTATGACTTTCAATGAAGAATTAACTTGCCTACTAATTTTACCATCCAATTTGTTCACTCTATCAAACATGCTTCTTAAATACACAAATTCATTCACCTGGTCAATCACTGTGACATTTAGACTTATCTTGCATTCAGTACTAACAGTTCCTCACTCAAAAACTATAACTTTTGTTTTTCCCTTATTTATGCCCAGTTTGAATTTCATACAAACTTCGTACATCCGGGGCAACATACTCTGCAACTCACTTTTGCTCTCTGCCAACAGGACTGTGTCATCAGCATACAGCAATCTGCACACACGAGTATTACCAAGACATAAACCAGTATTGTCCATCTTGGCATCACGCATGCATGCATCCATACATATATTAAACAGCCATGGTGACATTACACAACAACCTTGCCTGACTCCTGCACCAATGGAAAACCATTTTGATACGATACCATTCACTCGTACACAAGCTCTACTGCCAGCATACATGGCTTTCACACTATTAAGTAGATTCTCAGTAACACCATATTCATTCAATACCTTCCACAAAAGTGTCCTTTTTACTCAGCTGTAAGCTTTCTCTAAATCTATGAAGGCAGCAAAAACTTTCTTACCAACAGACAGATACTTTTTGATCATCAAACATAATGCAAAAATTTGATTAGTGCAACCCTTATCAGGCATAAAGCCACTGCACATCCCACACTTTGTGTGATGTAAGACCCCGTACCTTATCAATAAGAACTTTACCAAACACTTTCGCAAGCACACTCGGAAAAAAATCTTTCACAAGCACACTCAGCAAACTGATACCTCAAAAGTTCTTGCGTTCAGTCTGATCACCCTTTCCCTTATACAATGGGAAAAAATTTGGTTAGTGCAGCCCTTATCAGGCATAAAGCCACTATACACATCCCACACTTTGTGTGATGTAAGACCCTGTACCTCATCAATAAGAACCTTACCGAACACTTTCGCAAGCACGCTCAGCAAACTGATACCTCAAAAGTTCTTGCATTCAGTCTGATCACCCTTTCCCTTATACAAGGGAACAATGATAGCATCCCTCAAACCCTGAGGGACTGTTCTTAACTCCTAGTACA
Organism: Macrothele yani; assembly: GCA_039090855.1. Classification (NCBI taxonomy): domain Eukaryota; kingdom Metazoa; phylum Arthropoda; class Arachnida; order Araneae; family Macrothelidae; genus Macrothele; species Macrothele yani. The sequence goes on from CM077024.1 coordinate 3,752,663, forward strand.
ACTGGGAAATTTCAGGTAACCAGTCAATTACAGTGTCACCATTTGTTCACATGATGTTAATGTGATGAACTGAAAAGCTCTATGAAAAGGAAATAAAATATCCGTTTATTGACATATAAATATAATTAATAAAGCATAAGCTTTCAACACCAACGGGTGCCTTCTTCAGACTTGTTCGTGGTTAGGCAAGACAAAAAAAGAGGAATAAACAATAGAAAATTTTTAAAATAAACATGAACAGAATTTGAGAACGTGATATGTTGCGTCTGGTGCATGCGACAATGAGAGATGTCAACAGAAGCGTGCTAAGCATGAAGAAATGTGTGCCACATTTGGGGAAGCTCAAGTGAGACGTCATTGTTGCAAACCACAGGGTTACTCAAAATCTCCATGGTTTCCCTGATGGCAGTGCCCCTGTCGGTAGTATAAGGAGCAATTCGCTTTATCTTGTCCCATTTCGGGATGGCGGCATGGATAACCACTTCCCTGGATAAGGCGGTTGTCAATCTTCCATGCGAGACGTCCCGCTTGTGTTCGATTAGTCGAAGAGCAAAAGAGCGTTTTGTCATTCTGATGTAATGCTTGGTGGTACCATCCATGTATTCCAATGGTATGGAGTACACTTTTGCATCAGTCATTGAGGTATGAGGATGGTGTCCCGGGATGATAGCAGGTGGCGTGATATCGATCTTGGTGAGCATATCCCAAAGCTAAGCCCGGGTTTCTTTAAGGTGTTCTGCAAGAAGTAGGTTAGGCCAGGTAAATAAGAGTAAGCCCCAATGTATTGCAGAGAAGGCTTGGTATGACAGCTACCCGGGTTGGAGAAAACAGCGTCGGCGTTCTTGATAATGCCCTCGATCACTTGCACACTATAGCCGGCAGAAGAGGCCAGATCTCTTAGGTTGTTGACTTCTTCAAGTCTGGATGCAGTGTTCAAGGAGAGAGTAAAGGCATGTTTAGCCCTGTGTCTGAAACCTTAGTTTAATGTGTTTCTGTTTAAAAAGTGAAATCTGGTAAATGTCTACAAAATAGGTGAATCACATCTTTGCGAACTTGGGGGTAAAGCGTTTGCATTTTACCAAGTTTGCTAATTACATCTTTACCTTCAAACTAGTTAACTTTTTTATGGGATTTATCTAGGTAAAGTCTCAATTTCTGCAAATTTTTGGAGAGAGCTCCTCTCCTTCGTCAGGCAGTCTTTCGTTCAATCTTCGGTTAAGACATTTTACAGAATCATTGTAGCTGTTAAGGTCTACAATATGGACTGTGATGGAGATTGAACGAAAGACTGCCTGACGAAGGAGAGGAGTTCTCTCCGAAAATTTGCAGAAATTTTGAGACTTTACCTAGATAAACCCCATAAAAAGTTAACTAGTTTGAATATAATAATCTAGGAAGCCACAAAACAAAGATGAGTTTGATTTTACAGATTTTTACCTTTTTAAAACGTTCTGCCATGGAATGGACAAATATTTTTCAAATTGTGTGTATTTCAACAAGTTGCAACAGCTCACAAAGTCATTTGAAACAAAAGAAAAAGACTGACCAATATATGCAGCTAAACTAACTTTCAATGCACAGCTCTTAAAACATCTATAGATTTTAATCTATTAAATATATGCACTATTAATATACGACATATGAGAAAGAGATCTCGGCTGAGTGAATGTAAGGTTGGTGTATGGAATACTAGAGGTATAAATGGCAAGATGAGTGAGGTGATTGAGGAGATGAATAAGTATAGACTGAATGTGCTGTGTGTAAGTGAAACCAAAAAGAAAGAAATTGGGGTAGAAGAAGTGAATGGCACAGTGAGTGTATAGTCTGGAGTATTGGATAATGTGAGAGGACAGGCTGGTGTAGGTGTGATTTTAAGTGAAAAGATGAAGAACAACTTGATTCACTATAGTTGCATAAGTGAGAGAATTCTCTGGATTTGTTTGAAAGTGAAACTTCAGAGAATTGTAATTGTTGTAGTGTATGCTCCTTGTGACTCGGAACCTTCTGATAAGAAAGAAGATTTCTGGAATGAGCTAAAAGCTGTTTTGAGCCAGTTTGGTGCTAAAGAAAAAATTATAATAGCAGAGGATTTCAATGCTAGAGTAGGTGTGCAGAATGCAATTTCTGACAATGTCCTAGGTAAGTTTAATGATCTTTGTGTGAACAATAATGGTGAAATATTAATTGAACTCTGCATTGAGAATAGTTTGTATGTATCTAATACATTTTTCAACCACAAGTATATCCACACATATACTTGGGAAAATCGTACTCTTGGTCAAAAGAGTGTGATAGATTTTGTTGTCTATGATCAGCATCTGAAACACTTAGTTGTTGACACCCGTGTGATGAGAGGTGCGGATGTTGGCTCTGATCATTACTTGGTAGTGTCACGAGTGAAACTTAATGTTGGTTGGAGGAAAAGGAATAGGAAGAGACCCAGGATAGAAAGAATAAAGGTTGATAGGCTCCTTGAAGATCATCAGCGTTATTCTGACTTACTCATAGAACAACTGAAGGAGCTGAAGTCTGGTGAGAGCGATGTAGAAAAGAAGTGAAAATATTTTAAGAACTGTGTTGTCACTGCTTCTAAAGAGGTCTGTGGCACGACAATAGTGGGTAAGAATAGAGGTGATGCTTGGTGGAATAGTGAGATTGGAGAGGCAGTAAATAGAAAGAAGGAAGCCTATTTAGGGATGTTGCAAGGTAGAGTCTCTGTGGATGAATATCGCTGTAAGAAGCGTGAAGCTGCTAAGCTGATTCGCCACAGTAAGGCAAAAGATAGGAAGGAGAAAGTGGAAAGGCATGAACTGGCTTTTTGGAAAGATAGGAAGTCTTTCTGGAAATACATGAGACTCAGGAAAAATAGGGAAAACAAAGTTGTAAGTTGTGTGAAGAATGAGATCGGGGGAATGATATGGGAGCCCAATGAGTTAAGTGAAAGATAGGGTGAATACTTCTGTGAATTATTAGATCAAGAAAGCAAAGATGATTCTGAGACAGACACAGATGATGTCACAATGAGGGATAGAAGCACAGTAGAGATCTCAAGAGAAGAAGTGTGTAAGGCTCTAAAATCTCTTCAGAATGGTAAGGCTCCGGGAGTTGGCATAACTGCCGAGATGTTGAAATATGGTGGTGACTCTGTAATTGACTGGTTAAATGAAATTTGCCAGTTGTGCTGGGAGTTAGGAATGGTCCCTCGGGATTGGAAGGATGCTATTATTGTTCCCTTGTATAAGGGAAAAGGTGATCAGACTGAATGCAAGAACTGTCGTGGTATTAGCCTACTAAGTGTACCAGGGAAAGTGTTTGGTAAGGTTGTTATTGAAAAAGTACGGGGTCTTACATCAGAGAAAGTGTGGGATGTTCAGAGTGGTTTTATGCCTGGTAAAGGCTGCACTAACCAGATTTTTTGCATTACGCACGATGATTGAAAATTATCTGGCTGTTGGGAAGAAAGTTTTTGCTGCCTTCATAGATTTAGAGAAAGCTTACGACTGAGTGAATAGGACACTTTTGTGGAAGGTATTGAATGAATATGGTGTTACTGGGAATCTACTTAATAGTGTAAAATGCATGTATGCTGGTAGTAGAGCTTGTGTACGAGTGAACTGTGTTTTATCAAAATGGTTTTCTATTGGTGCAGGAGTTAGACAAGGTTGTGTAATGTCACCATGGCTGTTTAATATACACTGCCGGACAATTGCTAAGGACGGATGACAATAGCAACGATAGCAACCATAAAATGGAAGGCAGGGAAATGTGGAAATTAGCATAAGTGCGGGATACAGTAAGACGTGTTGTGCGTATGCAAATTTTGGATTGCCGAACTTGTTCGTGACGTCATAGCGCTGATAAGAGATATAAAGGATTTGGCGCGTATTGACCGTTGTTGTTCAAACGCAAAGTTGAAAGGGAAAGAATCAATTGACGAACTTGCAATTTTCAGTATGGCTTCCCGACATCACCTAGATGATTTTACGCGTGGCCGTATTATTGGCAAGATTGAAGAAGGGCGAACAATAACAGATGTTGCCAGGGAGTTCGACGTCAGCCACAGTGTTGTTTCAAGGCTTTGGAAATCATTTCAAACAAATGGAGAGTGTAGCAAACGTCACGGGGAGGTCGTGTTCGCAGTACGACACCTGCAGAAGATCGGTACATAGTGCTATCAACAAAAAGACACCGGCGCAGCTTAGCTAGTGAGGTAGCAAATCAGTTTATGGCTGCTACTGGCAAGCGGATCTCCTGAAAAACTGTCGCCAGACATTTGCATGAAGGAGGACTATACGCCCGCCGTCCTGTTGTGTGCATCCCATTGTCCAGACGTCACCGTACCGCCCGTTTGCAATGGTGCCATCAACATCGCAATTGGACTGATAACGACTGGCCTGCTGTCCTCTTCTCAGATGAGAGTAGATACAGTCTATCGTCTGATTGTCGACGACAACTGATCGGGCGTGATGGTGGTACTGCATATTGTCCAGCAAACATACAGGAAAGGGACCGATATCCAACGTGTAGTGTCATGGTATGGGCTGGCATCATGATCAATGGCCGTACGTCCCTCTATGTGCTTCCAACTGGGACTATGATTGGCCAACGATACATTAATGATGTTCTGCTACCTCGTGTTCGCATGTTCCGTGGTGCTGTCGGTGATAGATTCATTTTCATGGACGACAACGCAACATGTCATCAAACAGTCGCTGTCCAGGAGTATCTTGAGAGCGAGGATATTCAACGCCTTGTATGGCCAGCACGTTCTCCAGATCTGAATCCCATTGAAAATGTGTGGGATGCTTTGGGGAGGAGTCTTGCTGGTCGCCAATGCCCTCCAATAAACAAGGACACCCTCATCTGTGCACTGATAGAGGAATGGGATAAATTACCCCAACAGCTGCTTGATAATGTTGTGCAAAGCATGACACGACGTGTGGAATCTTGCATCGCCCTCCATGGTGGTCATATCCCGTATTGACATCTTACGCCGGAAAGCCTGCTGATAGTAATTGCATTTTTTTCACGTTTACGTATTCTGCACAAAATGGCCTGTTTGTCCCTTGAACACGTTCCAAAGTCTTCTGGATTTCAGAGCAGCATAAATTGTCTTTCTTGTAATGTCCTGGCATTCTGACATTATTTTATTTCACTTGGCATCCAACCACACTTACTTTTTTATGCGATATATAGCCGTTTATGATCCGTCCTTAGCAATTGTCCAGCAGTGTATTTATGGATGCATGCATGCATGATGCCAAAATAGATAATAGTGGTTTATGTCTTGGTGATATCCGTGTGTGCAGATTGAGATTGCTGTATGCTGATGACACTGTCCTGTTGGCAGAGAGCAAAAGTGATTTGCAGAGTATGTTGACTCGGATGCACGAAGTTTGCACGAAATTCAAACTGAGTATAAATAAAGGAAAAACTAAAGTTATGGTGTTTGAGAGAGGATTGGGTAGCACTGAATGTAATGTAAGTATAAATGTAACTGTGATTGACCAGGTGAGTGAGTTTGTGTATTTAGGAAGCATGTTTGACAGAGAGAACAAGTTGGATGGTGAAATCAGTAGGCGAGTGAATTCTTCATTGAAAGTCATGGCAGCTTTGGGAGGTTTTCACAGGAATGATGGGTTCTCAAGAGAGTCCCAAATGGCTGTGTATGAAAGTGTAATTGTTCCTACTCTGATGTATGGCAGTGAAACCTGGGTACTGCAAAAGAAGCATAGGAGTCGTTTGTGTGCTGGAGAAATGCGTTACTTACGTGGGGTTTGTGGCAAGACACGATCTGATTGTGTGAGGAATGAAGATGTATTGCAGTTGTGTGATGTAAAGCAAAATGTTGTTAGCAAGGTGGAGACCAATATGCTTCGATGGTTTGGCCATGTTGAAAGAATGAGTGATGAGATGCTTACTAAGAAAATCTTTTTAGCCCAAGTGGCAGGAAGGAAAGGCAGAGGAAGGCCAAGGAAGACATGGGTGGATCAGATTCAGGAGTGTCTGCATGAGAAAAAGATTATGAGTATGAAATATACAAGATCTTGTGTACGGCGTGTAATGGATATCAGTGAAGCCCAAGTTGTAAATCAAGATCGCTGTAAATGGAGAAGTTTGATACGACAACAGTAAGTAAAAATATCTGGTAGGGTGTATTTCTTTTTGGAGCTAACCTCTGAATCTCAGAGAACAGCTTAGTGATATGTATATGATGTATGTACTATTAATATACCGGGTGTTTAACTGGGTAGTGACAACTTGCCTGTGGAATAAATCGTTAAAGAATAACGAGATGGCGCTGTAAGTGCGAGACATCAATGAGCAGGCGACAGGCATTCATGAGGACGTAGTGGAATGGTGGACACGCGATTTCGGACATGCAGCGATATATCACGAAAGAAAGAGTTTTCTTGGTGAAAAATTGGTATGCGGTGGGCGAAAACCCCACAAAGGTATTACAAAAGTGGGGTATAGTGTTTTAGAATCGTCGTAAGCCATCCGGTGCATGCCTAACAAAATTGGTAGCAAAATTTGAACAAACCGGCAGTGTCGCAGATGACGTGGCAAGCATGGCGATGAAGAGACCAGCATGGATGGCGGAAAACATCAAAGCCACATGAGAAGTCCTGCACGAAGAAGCCAGTACATCAACACGAAGACTTGCGTAGCAGCTTTACGTTAGCCCAGCATCCGCATGATGCATTGTGACGTCGGATTTGGACATGTTTCCCTACAAAATCCAGGCGCATCAGCCTTTGAGCACATAAGCTTTCCAGCAGCGTTATGAGTTTGCGAATGACGTGTTCACTGATCAATGAGCAGAACTTTGATGTGAAGAGCATTGTCTTCAGCAAAATTACCGCATCTGTGGAAGCTATAAGCCAGTGGTCTGTGTTGTGAAGCCTCTCCATCCGCTGAAGCGAGCCGTTTGGTGTGCAATGAGTGGTGATGACCTCATTAGGCCATTTTCCCTCCTGGAGTCCACAGTTACTGCTGCTGCCTACAGTATCCTTTTGAAGAATTGTTTTTTTCCCCACTACAGTCCAGAAAAACTGGATTCACAAGTGCACGTTTCAACAGGATGGAGCACCGCCACACTCCACAAATGCTGTTCTTGATTTACTTCACCAGCAGTATGGCCCATGGGTCATCACCAGACGATTCCCCCAACGTTTTTCAGCCAGTGTCTCTTGGCCTCCGTACAGCCCCGATTTAATGCCGATTGACTTCTTCTTGTGGGGCTATCTAAAAGATCGGGTGTACCAGGAGAACCTGCAAACAAAGCTTGACCTCTGATGTGCCATCTAACAGGAAATTGCACAGATCCCGTCGAACATCTTCCCGTTGGTATTGCAGCACTTCGAGGCACATATTCACCACGTCGTTACAGCGGATGGTCCCGTGTGGAACATGTCATCCATTAATTACCTTTTGCCTATTCTTACTCCTGTAAATGTCTTTTTTTTTTTTTTTTGCTGGCCCATTGGTGCAGTGGTCTAAGCGATGGCCTCTTATTATTTGTCTGAAAGGGTTCCGGGTTCGAATCCTGGTGAGGCATGGATGTTGTATTTGTCTTATGGCACTGGCCCTCTCCCTTCCCTGGAACCAGTGACCCTAAATTAGGGACGGGCGACTGCTTATAGCCCATTGAGTTGCTCACGTTGGTCGTTAAACCTCCAATAAAATAAATAAATAAATGATTATCATCAAACCATGTTGTGACAGTCCTTGCTTTATGCTCGGCATGGTTCGTACGCTCCTTGAAAACCTTGAAAAATCCTTGAATAAAAAATGTTAATTTCCAAGTCCTTGAAAGTTCTTGAAAAAGTTTAAGGCTCTGTAAATAGTACTTGAAATTTTGTTTTGTTTGTTAAGTAATGATATGAAAGAGCATGTGTAAAATAATTGTTTGTGCTAAAAATATGTGTAGGAGATTTCTGTGTAGTTCTGATAAAAACACCAAGCTGATCAAATAGTGCAGAACTTGCATTTAACCCTCAGAAGTGTGTGGACAGCTGGTGCCTTGGCTATGATATCACTACAGAGTAAAGCGTCAGCCATGGGAGTAAAATAAGTTGCAAATTGTGATGGGCTTCTGTTTACTAGGGTTAGAGACGCCTTCTCGCCGAAGGGTGAAACTTGCAGGAATTGCTTGTACTTCACGCTTGGACCCTTCATCTCCTGCATGCATCAAGTCATGCATCAAAAATAAACAGTTAAAGTAAACAATAAGTGTCATACCAGCAGATGAATATGAAAATAATGTACCCTTTCAAAATATTCCACAAAATAAAATGGTTTTGAAAAACACCAAAACAGAGTGGCAGTTCAAAGTTTATAAAATAAACCAACAGGGAGTGTCAGGGGGTAACAGGCAGGTCATTGAAGGAAGATGTGCCCACCCCAGTGAAGGTTAATGGTATGAGCTTACTGAAATACCTACCTACTGACCGACTGACAGTACACACATATGATAATTTGGCTTTAATAAGTCCTTGAAAAGTGCTGAATTTATTTTGCTTGGAAGAGTACGAACCTTGCTCTGTGCATTATCCTGCTAGTACCAACAAGGCTCTGTTCCATGGTATTGCCACAGAGTTGATTGGGCATAATTGTCCAGAATATTGAGGTAGACATGCTGGTTAACAAGTTTGTCCACAACAACCAATGGGCCAGAACCATACCACAAAAAAGACCCCCACACGAGTACACTGCCAGCTCCAAACTTGACTGTAGGAACAGTACACTGTGGTATGTAGCGTTACACGAGTACACTGCCAGCTCCAAACTTGACTGTAGGAACAGTACACTGTGGTATGTAGCGTTACACGAGTACACTGCCAGCTCCAAACTTGACTGTAGGAACAGTACACTGTGGTATGTAGCGTTACACGAGTACACTGCCAGCTCCAAACTTGACTGTAGGAACAGTACACTGTGGTATGTAGCGTTCCCCGGCTACCACCATACCCACACACAGCCATCAGACTGGTGGATCATGTATCTGGATTCATCAGTCCACGGGACCCGTTTCCATTGATCTACGGTGCATGATAAATGTTCTTTACATCATGCTAAACGACGAGTAGCATTCCCAGTGGAGATGCAGAGCTCATGAGCAGCCGCACGACCACGGTAACTCATGGAATGAAGTTCGCTGTGAATGGTACGTGTACATATCGAGGTTCAAGCATTTTTACTCATCTGTACACTGAGGTCTTGTGCAGTACTCCATCGATTAGCTGTAACGACTCCCCTGAGGCTTTGATATCCTCTATCGCTGATTTTCTTTGGTCTGCCAATACGTTTTGCTACTTCAGGCATGCCACGTGTCTTCCACTTATTCAGTACATCCAAAACAGTTGACTTGGGTATGTTTAAACACCTCTCAGTTTCTCTTATGGACAACCCACTAATATAACACCCAGCAATCTTTCTTTCTCAAAGTCAGCTCTCTCCCGCCTCGACATTTTCACTCAACCTCACAGTGGGATATGATCACTATCAGCTGCATGCTTGTTTTTATATCGTTTGCAGCTGTACCTCGCATCTTAACAACACAACAGATCTGTTCATTTGCTTTTGAAGGGGTGTCCGGTGACTTTTGTTAATATAGTGTATATATTACTGGTGGAGCACTTGGTTTCATGGGAAGGGAGGTGTATCTAATAAAATGGCATTTAGTGTATATGTATGTGCTTTCACCACTTCCAAGGATTTTTTTTAATCTTGTTAGGAATGGATCCAAGCCATAAAGCCTCTATGTTCTCCACAACTTCCTCGAGGTAGAGCACCCAGCCATAATGTAACAGAAGTTCGTAGTTTGCATTTAACTTTATTAGAAGCTCACCGTCTTCCTGTTCGACTTGTGCCCCATCCGTTTTGCATCATCGCTTTAAACCAGGTGAAAGTCTGCCGTACTCAGGTGAAGTGTCCTCCTGATCCAATATGGGAAGAAGACTTTCTTTTAGAGTAAGTTCATTTATGCTTAAAATTTTTAGTAATTGCTATCTTATTAAGAAAACTCTGTAATCTTTTTCATAGCACTAATTCTCATCAGTCCTCGGATAGTAGAAAATTCATATATTTTTATGAACTTTCAAGAGGATTACTGTAGAAAGCTGTCAGTAATTCTCCAATGTCTTGAAGTTTTTCATCATTCTCAGAAAATTCCAGTTGAACACTATGTTTACAGTGGTGTGCAAAACTATTGCATCTCCTACAAAACTCGTGAATTTTTTAAGTTGTAACTCCTTTTTTAACTAACTAATTTTCATAGTTATTTCAACATTTATATGTCATTAGGTGCAAAATGTAATGGTGATTTCAAAAATGTCTTAGTTTTTCCTTAGTTACTTCTGTTCTTAAGATATGATGTAAAATGTGGAGTTTGACAAACACATTGAAATTCACATTAGCTGCATATCAGTCATTACAGCCAATCATAGACATTCTTTTACCTGATTGTTTACTACCTGATGCTATCCTAATCCTGCTCCAGCCATTATAAGGGTTGACACAGAGCTACAAGAGCATTGCAATAGTCCCTTCATGTTGTTATTTGGGTATAACTTGTGTATATTCTCAAAAATGGTTAAAACTCTGGAATTGTCCACAGCAGACAGAGTAAAAATAGTTGTTCTGCATGAAGAGGGATATTTTTCTAGGCAAATGGCTAAAAGAGTGGGCTGTAATCAATCTATAGTTATTAGGCTACTGCAGAAACTAAAAGACACTAGTGATATTAAAAATATGTCTCACAGTGGAAGGCACAGATCAACTACAACCAGGCAGGACAGAGTGCTCAGAAAGCTAAGCTTGGCAGACAGGAGGCTCAGTTCACCTGAATTGCTTCAAAGATGGTCTGAAGTGACCGATGCTGCTGTAGTACATGTACTGTTAGGGGAAGTCTGCTTCACTATGACTTACATGGCTGCAAAGGCAGGCATAAACCACTGTTAACTGCAAATCAAAGACAGCATAGACTTTAGTAGGCAAAACGGCACGTTTCATGGACAACCAAGTAATGGAAAAATGTTCTTTTTAGTGATGAATCAGAATTTCCCCTTAATAGGAATCTAGAGTAATTAATGCCTATGTAAGGAGTTTCAAGCATGAAGAATTCCATCCAAGTTGCTTAGTGACTACTGTTAAGTATCCAATGAAGGGCAGTCATGTTTTGGAGCTGCATGTGTACACATGGTGTTGGGAGTCTCCACATTGTCGATGGTACCGTAAATGCCCAGAAATACATCTGGATGTTAGAAAATAAGATGCTACCATCATCTAGAAGACTACTTTATGATGGGGATTTTATTTTTCAAGATGACAATGCTCCCTGTCATCATGCTAAAGTAGTGACAAAGTGGTTTAAGAAAAAAATATTAAGCATCTTGATTGGCCACCACACTCACCTGACTTAAACCCGATCAAAAATGTGTAGTGTAAAGTGTCGTATGAAATATAAGAAAAAGAAGCCAACAACCAAAATTCAACTCATTGAAGATGTAATTAAAATTTGGAATCATATTGTTCCACCCAGTCTTTTACAAAACCTTGTTCACAGTATGCCATCAAGATGCAAAGCTGTGGTTGAACCCAAAGGCTGGGCAACAAAATTTTATGTATATTTTTAATATTGCTTCTTTATACAGGGTGTCTGAGAATTATTGGACACATTACAAAATTATATAAAAACAAAATATTAAACAGATAGAAACTGACTGTACTAACTTACAATGTAACTACACAAGTTAATAAATCCCAATGTGAGATCCCTTGGTTGCTCGTAGTACGTCTAAGCGATACTCGATTTCATGCCATATATTGGCAAGCATCGGAGGAGTTATGGAATTAATAGCAGCTGTGATATGCTGCTTCAGTTCCTGCAATGATCCTTCACATAACCCCACATGAAATAATCCAATGGAGTTAGATCTGGAGAGCGAGGAGGCCACAGAATGGGACCACTACGCCCAATCCATCTGTTGGGGAAATGCTCATTTAGGCACTTACGTACACACGTTGACCAATGCGGAGGCGCACCTCTCTGTCTTGTTGGAAAATGTCGTATATTTTGATCTGGGGTATAGCAAAATTTTCTAGCATATTCAAGTAAATGTCACCATTTATGGTTTTTTCACAGAAGAAGAAAGAGCCAATCACTTCTCTTTTTGATGGGCACAGCACACATTAACTTTTGGAGAATCACGTTCCAGTTCAATAGCAGCATGAGGCGATTCACTGGCCCATATCCTACAGTTGTGACGATTCACAATACCTGATACATGAAATGTGGATTCATCACTAAAAATTACAGTACTGAGAAAGTTTTCGTTGTTTTCCACTCGATTCAGCATATCCACTGCGGAATCGTATCGCAAAGTAATGATCATTTACATGCATTTTTTGCTCTATTTGAATTTTATAAGCATGAAACTTTAATTTCTTGTGCAAGATATGGTGAACTGTTGATTTCGGAATGCACAGTTCTCTGCTTGCTTTACGAACGGATTTCCTGGGGCTTCGTCGGAAACTTTCATTAACTTGGCCAACCGTCTCACCACTGACGCTAGGCTTATCAGCTCCTCCACGATGTTCCATATTGCCAGTTTTTTTAAACTGTTTCATCCACCGCTTAATTAAATTCGTTGACAAAGGATTACAACCATACTCTAAACGGGTACCGTCTTTTAACTTTAATGACAGACTTTAATTCCACAAGCCATAACACACACATCGCCTTCTGCTGTACGGATGACATGACTACTGATTGCGCATTTCTCATACATTCCTCATCAGGCCACACCTAGCGCCATCAATTGGATTCTGGGAATAACAATTCTGCAAAACAAAAATATAGAAACTGTGTGAGTAATACGTGACATAGAAAAACAGACAATGCTCATAGTTTTTTTTGTACATAATTTTGTAATGTGTCCAATTATTCTCGGACACCCTTTATTTCTGTATTTAAATGTTATTTTATTCCTTATGAATTACAAAAGCGATTTATTGCTGTAAACCTAAGTATTGAATAAATGATCCTTTTCATTATAATTTCAACCTGTGGGGTCATGATTTTTGTAATGTAATCTTAAGAACAGAAGTAGCTACAGGAAAAACCAAGACATTTTTGAAATCTCCGTTAAATTTTGTATCCATTGACATATAAATGATGAAATAACTATGAAAATTAGTTAGTTAAAACAAAAAGAGTTATAACTTAAAAATTCAGTTTTTGCAGCTGATGTAATGCTTTTGTACACCACTGTACTTGGTTGTTAAACTTAAATATGTATATTATACCATATTACCATCTACTGACCCCCACATTTTGCATATAATGAAAAAGAGAAGAGGAAGTAGAATTTTTAGTCCTTAAGATGTTTAATAATTGATTTGTATTTAATTGCACTAAACACAATGTGTACCATTCATTACTAGCCCCTGGCTTGCCAGGGTTATTAGTTGGTGGGGATTCAATGTCACTTTTAAGTGTATTTATCACTGTCACTCAACAAAGCATTGTCTTCTGTGCCATGGAGTGCACTTCTTAAAAGCATGAATAATTACATCACGTGAGACACTCTGCCACACAATGTCAATCCACTCACTCACTTACAGTTGTTGTTTTCCTCACTGCACACGTCCTGTACTTATGGGCGTTTGGTCCTCACTAGAGAACCAGGTCTTGACAAGAAGTTCAATGCAAGCAGACTAGGCAGATGCAACAAAGTATCAGGGTGATGTTCCCAAATCAATTGGCTCTAATCGTTGACCATGACCCTGATCATCTATCTTTACTCTTTTGCATGGTATACAATATTTTTCAGGAATACTTCCCCATTTGGCAGTGTCCTGCATTTGAACACTATGTATTGTGGGAATCTATGCTTATTTAAAGGACATCAATGATCTATCTTTTTTTTTTTTCTTTTTCTTTCACTTTGCCATTAAAATTTTTGTCTTTACTGCCCACTTACTTTCACAGTTGTTTAGTTTGCCGGCATGTCTGAGTACACTGGACTGTGCTCAGTCTTTCAAATCTGACAACAATATTTCTTGATATAAACGCAGAAAAACTTTTTAGTCGAAAGTGGAGAGTGAGTGTGATCACAAAGGACACAGCAGACATTGTCCCTGAAGATGGTAATGCGTACATTACCGAAATGCATAGGAAAAGAATATCAGAAGGACATCATTCCTTATGCTTAGGTCACCGTGATTTGGCATTTCGGGAGGTTTTTGTGTTATTTAGTATCTTTTTCCACTTCGTTGTAAGGCAGTTTTGTAATGTTTCAGCTGTGCTTTTACGTCGTACACGACAAGAGTTCGGCCGTTTTTGTACTCGAGAATTTTAGTGTTTTAAGTTGGTGCTTGTGTGGGTTAATCCATATTGTTTTTTGTGAAGTTTGGTGACATACTAGGTTGAGAATAGAATTTTTGTGTGGTGGTTGCCTAGAGGGAATCCCGTCATATCGAAGACGTGGTTGGAACAACGTAATCACTCAACGAATGGTGCTACAGTGAAAGGTATATTCTCCCAATTCATTTTTTGATGTATTATTTTTTATTATGTCCCAATTCGTTTAAATTTGTTCTGATTTGTCTATTTTTTTTTTCTTCCAATTCGTATCAATTCAGTTGTATGTTCACCCAATTCGTTTTTGCTGTATCATAGTTCATTTTAGTAGGAACTACAGTAATTTTAAGGATTTTAGAGTAAAGTTTTTATATATTGAGATTTTAAAGTTATCAATGAGTTTCCTCCTTATGCCATATATAGAGACCTGGAGACAACATGAAAAAAGTTTTATTACAAACAGAGAATCTTTTCATAAAGGACTAGTGTTTTTCATCAAAAACGATATTTTTATTTCATTGCGTTATTATGAACTGTTGGAATTCCATTAAATTTTCTTCGTAATTAGAGGACAGTTTTTGTGCAGTGTAACTACTGCTGTAGTGAATATCCCCAGAACTTTATAAATAGCCAGTACCACATTGCTGTAAAACTGGTTAAATTTATAACTGTGATTCAAGGTTTGTAATCCTGAAATTTTAGGTACTTCTTAAATAGGCCTTTTTGTCCTAATTTCCCACCTTCCTAGAAAAGTCCTTAAATTTAATTTTAACTCCTGGAAATTATTGTACTTCAGACATATTCAATGTCTTCCATTGCTCATTTAGTGGGTGGGAGGTGAACTTTTCCAATTTTTTTATCTTTAGTTTGCAAATTCCCTTCATATGGCAGCAACTATTTTCAGTTCACCTCTCTTAGCTGATATGCACTCAGTTAAGTCTTGATATAGCATAAACAACAAGCATAATTGAATAAGTCACGTGCCTTGGCATTGCTTTAGAAAAGACCAAGACATTTCAAGTGCTATGGATTTTCCACAGTCACTAGAGAAATCATTGGTCCGCTATGAAATATGGTAAACCAAATATAAAATGGAAATCAGACCTCAGTGAAATAATGTTATTCAACATCTTTGTGAAGTTTATTTTCATGTTTTCAAGTTTCATACATTTATTAAGCATTTTTGGGATTATTTATTTGGTGTGTTTAATATCATGCTAGTTCTTCAATTTTTTGAAATTTTTTTTAACATCTTGCCTTCTGCTGGCCAAAAATGTTAGAACCTCTGAAAATTATTGTTCTAGCAGGGATGAGAATATTCTGTTTTGAATTTTTCTGACCAAGTCTTATTGTTTTTCTTTTCATGATTATATTATTTTTTTTATCTGATCATGTTCCTAGTTTTTAATATCTTTAGTAATCTTTTGTATTTTTTAAGATTTTTTTTTCTAATGAAATGCATGCTTTCTTATTCGTAACAGTCTCTTCTTCAAAACCAATCTGTAGAGCAAGCATTTTTGCTTCCTTCCCCCTTTTAAAGTGAAATTAAATTTCAAAATCTGTGCGTCTACAATGGAATCCAAGCTATTTCCATGATTTGTAAAATTGTTTTCACAACATAGTAAACAATGCAATATTGATTTTTGATGTTTAATTTCGCATAACATGTGTTTTCCCATTGCTCAGTCACTTCTTACTGTATCAAGGGACAGGACAAACATTCCCCCCCCCTTTGTTTAATGCAAAATTAGTGTTTAAAAATGCTATTGCAGGCTCACTGTGCAGAGGAAATGACTATAGAGAACTAAAGATGATAACAGATAGTTATCATCTTTAGTTCTCTATAGTCATTTCCAAATGCAAACTTTTTTTTGTAAACAAAAGAAAAAAAAATGTTTTTTTTTGTCTGTCGATATAGGAGGTCAAGCAATGGGAAACAGCATTTTCTGAGAAAATTAAACTTTAAGAAGTTTTAAGAAAGATTTGATGTTGTTATTGACTCCTGCAAAAACTCGTTTTACAGGCAGCTATATAACATTTATTTATCTGAAGTCTTGATTTATTTACTATGTAGCATATTTGCAAAAATTAACATAAAACTAACTTATCTGACTCAGATCAGTATTTAACTTCCATTGTAAAATGCATATTACTTGGTATGAAATGCTTACATTGTAAATACCCCAAGCCAGTGGAAAGTGATAAAAATTACAGTAAACATTAAATTAATAAAAAAAATCGAATTTTAACTTACCTGCTCATCAGATCAGCAATGAACGAAATATGCAATTTTTGCTGATGGTGGAGAAATGGTCATTATTCTCTGTTAGTTATGAGTTAAAAGAGACAGCGTCTAAGTGAAGTGGTGCCTGAACTCTCCACTACACCCAGAGGCAAAATATGAAATTTCTAGGAAATTCACTAATCTTTTTCTTTTAGTTAGTCTCAGAAACCCAGGATACTAGTGCAGTGAGCTGTCTGGGGGTTTCATGTCAAAGTTCAATTTATAGTATACACAAAGCAGTGCTTTTAATCCTTTCTTTTGTCAGAAAAATTTTCATCACCCTTCCAGCTAGCTTCACCAGCTCTACTTGCTGTTTGACAGCTTCCTGTGTGTACTGAAGAAAAAAAAAAAAAAAAGAAAGAAAAAAAAAAAGGCAGGGGTGAAGAAAAGTTGTACTAGTTCCTTTAGTGTTTGTGATTATCTAGTGCAAATTCTTCCCACCCACAATGATTCTAACAATTATGATGGGGGAATAAGAATTTTGTTGGGAATGGAGAACATGCCAATAATGGGATAATAAGAAAGATAAGAAAACAGGAAGTAAATTTATATGTGAATCCCAAGATACACTAGTCAGTGTATGGAGATTCTGAAATAAAAACTTCACAAAATAGAAATTGGCTTCTTTAAATGGAAGTTATTGGATGTAGCATGAAATGTGAAATAACTTCCGCGAAAATGTTTGCTAAACAGAAGTTCGACTGCAGTTCAAAGCATGACTGGTAATCCTATAGCACAAATGGTAACCTTTATCAGCAAAAGAGTTAGACTTATCCAAAGTCATAACAAGTTAGCTTGAAAAGGGCTCTTAGCAGAGTCAGTATGCTTAATTTTTAGTTGAAAGCAAACAAGGGAAGTTTCTTTTTTGATATTTAATGTAAATCTGCAGAAATACATTTTTACCTTGAATGAAAAATGCAAATGCTCCATACATATTCAAACTTTTTTCTTCTTTCTCTATTTTGGGCTTTACTCAGTGGCAGGCATTTGCAGTATGTGTTCAGAATGAAAACTCTTATGAAGTGTTCTGCTGTCCATAATCAGAGTTGTTTTATTTGATCTAGGACATTTCATTTCTGGCTTTTTTCTATTCATCAAGGTTTGTCTTCAGTGTTTTTACAGAGTCAGTTTAAACAATTATTAGAAAAATGTACTCATAGCACTCCTGTTATAGACAAGAGTTGTGTATAACATTTGGGTAAAGGCATACATTTTTGAATTTGAAACAAGCAATAAATTTATTATTTTGCAAGAATATATTTTTCAATTAATTTTAATGGTCAGTGGTGAATCTCCGCTGTTCCGTTTGTGAATACAGCCAACTGAATTCTGAAAATACATTTTTACCTTACAGTATATGTTACTTTCTTTATTTTTTTTTCTGCTGTTAGTGAAAATATAGTTTTTGTGTATTTAAAAAAAAAATAATTGAGCTTTATTATGAGCAGAAATATTTCCATGAAGTAAGTAAACATGCTCTAACATTTTTCACTGTTATGCACATTAGAATTCTTATTAGTTCTTTAAAAATATGGCCTTTCTTTTTTTTTAGGGATATACCATCTGATATAACATCATTTTCTATTACTTTGTATAATAAAGGAAAACGATCTAAAGACATGGAAATAGGTAAGAAAGATAAGTCTGAAATCCTATATTTATTGTTATAAACACTTCTGTACCCCAGTACTCCTGTTTGTAAAACAATAAATTTGATTATGAAACAATTTCAGAAGATAAAACAATTTACTGCTGTTTAAATCACGGAAATCAAAGAAATTCTTGTTTACATTTATGAAAATATTTTTTTCATGTAAGATCAAAATATTTTTAGACAAGTGACACAAGGACCTATGGGTTTTCCATTGTCAGCGTTATTTGCAGAAGTCATAATGTGTTGCATAGAAAATAAAATAATTGAAGGTCTAGATATGTAAATGATATTATATATTTATACCGTCAAAATATAAAAATGTGGAGCTAAAAGAATTGGGTGAACAGTTCTCTGTTCTCCCAGAAATAAATCTAACCCTGAAAAATTGATATATATATTTTTTTCTTTTCTGGATTTACTATCGATCAGAAATGAGCAAAAAAAAAAAAAAAATTTCAGAATTTATGCACCAATCCTGATTTGTTAGCACAGCCCTGGAAAACTTTAATTAAAAGGAGCAAAAATGTCATCGTTAAAAGTTGAACAATAGTGTTCTTGTTCATGGGGTAGCTCAAGGGTGCGTTTGGTTCAAGGAGTGGTACTACATATTTTGGTCCTGCTCAGTAGTTTAACCACATGAGTGTGGCTAAAGGTTAACGCAACCTTAAGGAGTGAACTTCTCTGAAGATGTTCCAGGATAGGAATGAAAGGTTTCAGTGGGAGTTAGTTTTCCAACGAAAGTCCAGGCTGTATAGTGTTTCTAATATTTAATCATTTTAATTATTAAAATTATATGTTCTGCAAATAGTTAATTGATTTGTAAAATTTTCAGTTTGTAAGTGTAGGAATTTGTTGCTCAACAGGAGCACATGGTTCAGTGCTGCTATTGTCTTGTATAAATAAAATTTAGAAAGTACAGTAATTACATAAAGATGTTTTTAAGAATAATTATGTGTTTTTTAAGGTTTTAAACATTTTAATTACTATAAGTTACATCGCATGAAGTGTAGTTGATGCAGCCTGAAGGACACTTTGGGTATGTGTGCGTATATACACTGCTCGACATAGAAATTGCTCCACCCAGAAGAAGTGAGGATAGAGGGGTGAAATTGAGCATGCAAGTAGGAATACATAAGGGTTTACTTTGATGTTATTTTCAACCACGTACAGTGTTTATCAGATGAGATAAAGCAGCACAATGGGTACACCTCAGTAAGTGGTTGCACCACTGCAAACAGCAATGCAGGCAGCAATATGGCCTGTATTGCTGTATTGTCTGCAATCGAATCAGCAGCAATATATGGCCTGTAGCCATAAAGTTGATGGATATCATCCTGAGGAACGGAACACCAAGCACAGTTGACTTGCTCCCATAATTCATCGAGATCGTAGGCAGGCCGATTCGATTGCAGATGACGTCAAATGTGGTCCCACAGGTTTTCGACGGCTGGATGAATCGGCTGGATCTTGCTGGCAGTGGCAGTATTTGAAAATGTTGCAAACATTGTCTTGAGACTTGAGCTTTGTGTACATGAGCATTATCTTGCAGGAAAATGGGGTGCTGTAGGCCATTCAGGAACTGTATCAAAATGGGCTGCTGAACCTCACTCGTGTTTGTGGAGCTGTCAGTGTGCCCATAATGTGGGAAAGTGGTGACCTGCTGTCATGCGCAGTAACACCCCATACCATGATGCCTGCCTGATGGGTGGTGTGGCTGTCGATGAAACTGGGATCCGTCCACTCGTCAGGGTGTCATCAGACACTGATCCAGTGATCGTCAGCATCCAGGCAGAAACAGGATTCATCACTGAAGGCCACAGTGGTCCATTCGTGACCCCAGTTTTTAAGACTTCGGCACCAAGCCAGACAAGGCTGGCAGTCAGTGGCAGCCAACGTAATGGTTGCTTACTGCGCGAACTGTAAGCTTCAGTTTACAGTTCGGGTTGTTATGATGACAGACATCCATGGCCGATGACACAGCATGTCGAATATTGGCGGCAGTGCTTTCTGGTGATAAACGACCGTGTCGTGCAATCTGACGGTCCAGGTGTGCTGATGTCTGTCGGACTGTGCCACTGCCACTCCGACACACATACAATCCTTTGTGTAGCCACTGGTTCCAATAGTTCGTGCATCCCGTTGCACATACCCAGCGATACGACCTGTAGACCAGCCCGCTTCACACAGGCCTACAATTATATTACTCTCTGAAATGCATCCAAATGGCGATATGGCATGTACCCAGCATTTTCGGCCTTCACAGAACAATTTCCCAGCAGAAACAACAAATCTAAAACGTCCACTACACTTCCACCTGCGGCCACACATTACCGTCCCTGTTGCTGCTGGCACTTTTATCTCACGAATGTGAGGTGTCATCAGCTCTGGTTCAACACCATTTTCATACCTCTAGTGGGTACAACCACCCTATGATTTGCCTGTTTGTAGCACACCTCGTTCTGGGTGGGGCAATTTCTATGTCGAGAGTGTATATATGTCAAGTTAAAACAGTCCTGTTGAGGTGAGTCATTTTTTAGCTCAACTCTAAGGCTATTGCAAACTCTTGTGGCATTTGAAACATTTGTTCCCTCTGTGATACCATAATATCAGTATTTATGAAATGATTTTTTCATGCAGTGTAAATTTGTAATACACTTTACTTTGTCCAGCTCCTTTGGTAACAAAGATATTTACCTAAACTGAGATTAAACACTGTTGATGCACACTGGGTAAATGCTTTATTTATACATAATGTATAGGATCAACTAAGTATGTACATTGCTCTTACACAGTTTAACAAATTCTAGTTAACTGGTGAGTGTCTAGAGCCTTCCACAGAAATATAATGCTCACCTATACTGAGCCGCCCCCCCCCTCTAAATCCAAAAATGTAGCAAAAATTCCCTTATAAAAAATATTTTTCAAGCAGCATGAATATTCATGAACTTGTGGCTTTATTCAGAAAAAGATAGTATAATTCAGGAATTTATGAAAATAATGGAAACACTTGCTGTTTGTAGAGAACTTTTCATTAATAAGCAGTAGGCCCACCTTGGGCTTTCAGAACAGAAGCAATTCCACTTGGAATGGACTTCTGCAAGTCACAAACATACAATAATGGAATTTGGGACTATTCTTCCTGTAAAATATATGTCACAACTGTGCCAGTGATGTTCGAGGTGGAAAGTGCAATCTGACCTTTCGCTCCAGTTATTCTCACAAATGTTCAATAATATCGAGGTCTAAAGATTGAGGTGTGTAGGCTAGCTTCTGCACCTCATTCTCATGCTCTGCAAACCATAACTTGACACATTTCACACAATGCATGTGGGTTCATTACCTGCTTGAAACCAGGGACTGTCATTAGTGAACAATGCCTGCAGCATTGGATGCAGGTGGCTCCCAAGAGTGGATTCTTACTCGGCAGATGTGACACTACCTTGCAGAATAATTACAGTGGCTCTAAAAATTCTGTGAATATGGCACTCCTACAGCTTCAGGGATCCACCTCCATGCTTCACAGTTTAAACCAAACAGTTGGGGTGATAACGCTTCTGCAGGCATTATCAAGACATGCACTCTACCAATGGTGGGAAACAACGTGAAGCACAATTCATCAGACCAGATGACACGCTGCTAGTTTTTGACATCCCAGTTTTTATGTGCTGTGCACCACCTTACACATTTTATTTCATTAATGTTGGTAATCAGATATTTGTGGATTGCAGCATGGCCATAAATACTGGCACGATGAGTTCCAGACAAAGTGTTATGATAGAAATGGGATCATTCTGACTAGCTTCCTACTAGGCCGCTATTTGCGATGCTGTGGCCTTGTGCATCTGTTGTGCAGTCTGTGCCAACATTAACCTATCCTCGTCATGTGACATCCATAATTTGCATGTTTGGAGGCAACGCAGTGTTCTTTTTGATACATAGTCATAATCTTTGATTCAGTTCCTTGTGTTACACCTACAATTTTTACTGAAGCTCCTACAAGACACGCATCAATGATCGAGCCTTGGGGGGGGGGGGGTCACTGAGATCTGACATTGTTGACTATTACTCCACAACATGTGTTTCACCTGTGACTGTGGCGCTGCTATGTATACGATTTCTCACATCACAGGTGGTGTTATCCCTGTGTTTTGCATGTGGTTCATTGTGTGTACTTCAGTCACAGTCAGTGTTTCCATTATTTTAATAAACCCCTGTACATGGTGAAAATGTTCTAATTATATTCTGAATTATTATGTTACAATTAAATTAATAAACATCTTATGTGGTGTACAGTCATTATGAACATCTCAATTTTTTGACTTGTTAATTTTTTAGAACACTTCTTGATATCCATAGGGAAAGCTGATCCTGTCGTAAATTTCTCCAATTTATGTTTGTGATGCAATTTACAATTAATTGCTTTTATGGTTTTTCAACATCACAATTGCTTCTGAGCAATTGTGGGTTTTCTACAAAAACAGTTTCATCTGATAAATTCTGTCTTTATTCCACTTAGCCATTGCCCAGCCACACTTGCTTAATTGTTTCATGCTTTTATAGCTGGTGTCCTTCATGAAAAGCCTTGCCTCTAGCATGTCGGATAACACTTTTTTGCAACCACCTTTGTTTATGTCTGTGGAAAGGAAAACTAATAATCATTGTGGCATTTTAAATGAGAATTTCATGGGAAAGAATGCACTGAGAAAATATTGAACTTAAAATTGCTTATCTAAGGAGATGAAACATGTTTTCAGTTACCTGTTAAACTGAAAAAAGTATGGACCCTAGAAATTGGCCTCTCCAATGTAATTATGATTTTAGATAAAACTTCGAGGAAGCTGGTTGTTGTCAACCATTGCCTGCTCATGTTTCTAAATCATTCAAAAAACGAATTTGCTGTCTTTTCCCAAGTTTTTGTAATCTGAGCAAAAGAGAACAAACAGACATAGTATATTTAAATTTATGAATATGTATAAGTGATGGTGAGTTCTTTACAGAAATTGTGTTTTCAAAATGTGTTACATACAATTCCTATCAGCAACTGTTTCATTTGTAACACCATCTACAGAGATGCCAATTTTTACAGATTTTCCGTAGTTTGTACAAATTTTCACTCCATCTTATGGTTTTATGGAAGTCCCCTGAAAAACTACGGAAAAGCCCACACACACAGTTTTCTATTTTTTACCGTCTTTTGGTATAAAAAAACGCACATTACATATAGTCCCTATATGCCTTCGATGTTCTGACTACCCTGCCAATGGAGGCGGAGCTTCTTTTCGTACACTGTTTGTCACATGATTCCCCGCACAGCCGTTTGAGAGTGCTGTGCACAAAAGTCAAGAGGGAGCTCAGCTCAGCGCCTTTTGCAAACCCTTTACATTGATTACATGTGGCTTTCTGCTTGTGAAAATTCCGGTGCAAACGTAAAACCCTTTCTGTTTGACTGTCGAGTGACACCCGACATTACAAAATCGCCGAATAGCTCGCGTGGCTCCAATGACGCCTCTATAGCTAGCATATCAGCGGTCGCAAAACATTTCTTTTTTGGCGAATAGGGTGGGTGTCACCCACCTCGCCGATTACTCCTCTATAGCTCGTATGTAGGGGCTCGCGAGACATTTCTTTCTCACCGAATAGATAAAAAGAAATGTCGTCGAGTGTCGCCCACCATGCCGGTGACGCCTCTATAGTTCACACGTCAATGCTCGTGAGGGATTTCTTTTTCGCCGTATAGATTGGGTGTCGTCTGTCATGGCGATCGTAGCTCGCATATCAGCGCTCGTGAAGAATTTCTTAAGCTCGCATGTCGGCGCTCGCGAGGAATTTCTTTTAGCTTGCATGTCAGCAAAAAAATAGCTCGCATGTCAGCACTCGCGAGGAATTTCTATAGCTTGCATTCTTTGCGAGTTTATCTTTTCTGTGATTCTGATAAATTGCATTTTCATTCCCAGAGTGTTACTCTTTTATTTATTTATTTTTTTCATGATTAAAACATTTGAACATTTTAAAATGTTTTTAGATTAGATTTATGAAGGGTGATAGGCATTGGAGAAAAACAGTGTGAAAATTTGAGTATGACAGAATAAAATATACCCAAAGACTGCTATTTGTTGGTATTGTTTTTCATCAATGCCATTGATATCATAGTGGTATTGTTTCTAAATTCCTTTCATTATGATAAAAAACAACGTTAATGTTGGGGGGGGCTGTGCAAAGATGTCTACACAAATAAAATAAATAACATATAACATGACAGATTTGCTA
This sequence comes from Macrothele yani, assembly GCA_039090855.1. Lineage (NCBI taxonomy): Eukaryota > Metazoa > Arthropoda > Arachnida > Araneae > Macrothelidae > Macrothele > Macrothele yani. The sequence continues at coordinate 3,777,236 of CM077024.1, forward strand.
CACAAATTTCACCCTGGTTATGAACTTTTGATTTCATGTTCCCAAATGCCACTTCATTATTCAACATATTTTTGTTGTGCTAGTGTTCTGGCTGTACCACACTTAAACACTGATATTTATATTTCTTTTCAAAAGGACTCTAGCACATATATATATATTCTTTTCAAATTTCTTATATTTCTTTTCAAAATTACTCTAGCACAAGTTCAATTGGTTAAATCTTATGCTGAGAGTCTCAGTGTAATGTTAGTTATGACAGAACCTTTAAATCTGTAAAGGATTAAAAAAAAATATATATATCAAAATTTTGCTTTTATCTTTCATTTAGTATCAGCCCTCAAATCAACAGATAATGATCAAGTTCAACACTAGCTTCTCAGCAGCTAAATGTTTTAGGGATTGATATAAAGGATAAAATTTTCTTCCCAGTCTTCTCACAAATGTAAATGTGGAAGTACTACAGGTTAAAAAATTTATTTCATGTGTGTACAGACTAGTTTTATACAAACTTCAGGTCTTTTCCAGTTATGATTCACTAGAGATTCAGTAAATATTTCTAAAATATTTGCACATATTATTTTAATTACCAACACTAGCATTCAGATCCCAGCTTGAATAGTTAAGAACCAGACGAACTCAGAATTTGTTTCATTCTACAATTCATTTTTAACAAGTAAGAAAAAAGTTTCAGTTGGTAGCAACATTCTCATCTTTTATTATATGAGTGTAAGTAATGTTTTTTTTTTATGCTGATGATAAATGATGAAATATATTTTCTTGTTTATCTCAGTGTATTATTTTCTTGTGTATAATTATGAATGTAATTGAAAACTATGTTAGACACATAAACACATTTGTGTACCTCTTACTTGGACTGTATACAAAAAATGTTAAGTAAATGAATTTTTCATGACAGAACGTAGTTTTCTGTTATCATAACATACTTAATGTCGTGATATTTTCATATAAAGAAATTCGCTAAGTATGAGAACGTCAATTTTTTCTTATATGATAAGTAAATGAATTTTTCATGGCAGAGCGTAGTTTTTTGTTATCATAGCATACTTAATGTCATGATATTTTCATATAAAGAAATATGAAAACGTCAATTTTTTGTTATAATATGATAAAAGAATTGGAAATTTGCCTTCATCAGTTTAATAGTCAGATCTGCAACATCTGACTAATGAGAATTCCAATGCAAACTGTAATATAACCATTAAGAATTCCAATCCAAACTGTAATATAACCATTAAGAATTCCAATCCAAACTGTAATATAACCATTAAGAATTCCAATCCAAACTGTAATATAACCATTAAGAATTCCAATCCAAACTGTAATATAACCATTAAGAATTCCAATCCAAACTGTAATATAACCCTGCTGACTGAGCCAGTTATGCCTTCAGTCTACTGTTTAGTTGATGTGCTCTTAGAAAAACAGGATAATCTTCTGAGGGAGCCTTCAATATATTTTTTTGCATGACCTCAAACATATTGTTACCTCACAGGGGTGCCTGACCATAAGAAAAAAAGTCATTTTGAGAATTTAGATAGGTAGCGCGACATGCATTGCCTGAAGCCTCGCAGGTAAGCATTAGAATTCAGAAAAAAGAATTAATAATTATAGAATTTGTTTGTCTCCGAAACCCTATGGATTAATCACAATATATCACTTAGCTGTTCTACGAGACTCGGAGGTTAGCTCCACAAATAAATACAAACTACCAGATAAAGTTTTAACTGATTATTTACTTACTGTTGCCGTATCAAATTTCTCCATTTACAGCAATCTTGACACACAACTCGGGCTTCACTGACATCCATCACACGACGTACACAAGACCTTCTAAACTTCATACTCATCATTTTCTCACGCAGACACTCCTGAATCTGATCCTCCCATGATTTCCTTGGCCTTCCTCCGCCTTTCTTTCCTGCCATTTGGGCTAAAAAAAAAAAAAAAAAAAATTGTAAGCATCTCGTCACTCATTCTTTCAACATGGCCAAACCATCAAAGAATTATACAATTCACATTACACAACTGCAACACATCTCCATTCCTCACATGATCAGAACATGTCTTGCCACCCACCACGTAAATAGTGAATTTCTCCAGCATACAAACGACTTCTATGTTTCTTCTGTAGTACCCAGGTTTCACTGCCATACATCAGAGTAGGAACAATTACATTTTCATACACAACCATGCGGGATTCTCTTGAGAACCCATCATTCCTGTGAAAACCTCCTAAAGCAGCTATGACTTTCAATAAAGAATTCACTTTCCTACTAATTTCACCATCTAATTTTTCCTCTCTGTCAAATATTCTTCCTATATAACAAACTCATTCACCTGGTCAATCACTGTTCCGTTTAGACTTATATTACATTCAGTGCTAACAGTTCCTCTCTCAAAAACCATAACTTTGGTTTTTCCCTTATTTATGCTCAGTTTGAATTTCATGCAAACTTCATACATCCAGGACAACATACTCTGCAACTCACTTTTGCTCTCTGCCAACAGGACTGTGTCATCAGCATACAGCAATATTAACACACGGATATTACAAGACATAAACCAGTATTGTCTGTCTTGGTATAACGCATTCACGCATCCATAAATATATTGAACAGCCATGGTGACATTACACAACCTTGTCTGACGCCTGCACCAATAGAAAACCATTTTGATAAAACACCATTCACTCGTACACAAGCTCTACTGCCAGCATAATGGCTTTTACACTATTAAGTAGATTCCCAGTAACACCCTATTTATTCAATACCTTCTGCAAAAGTATTCTATTTACTGAGTCGTAAGCTTTCTTTAAATCTATGAAGGCAGCAAAAACTTTCTTACCAACAGACAGATACTTTTCAATCATTATGCGTAATGCAAAAATTTGGTTAGTGTGGCATTTACCAGGCATAAAACCACTCTGAACATCCCACACTTTCTCTGAAGTAAGACCTCTTACTTTTGAAATAATGACCTTACCAAACACTTTCACTGGCACACTCAGTAGGCAAATACCACGATTGTTCTTTCATTCAGTCTGATCACCTTTTCCCTTATACAAGGGAACAATGATAACATCCTTCCAATCCTGAGGGACAGTGGCGGCACATGCTTATAGGTTCAACCCCTAAGTGAATTTAATTTTAGCAAAATTATTACTTTTAATATCACTTCAGGCAAATTTTTATGTTTATCCTAATCCCTGGTCTTGGCTGACTCATTGCTATGCCCAGTTTTAATTCAGTTTCTGCCTCTGCAGGTCCTTTTTGCATCGGAATCTGAGCTGCGTTCAGAAGCAGAAATGAACCCAACTGGCCTTTCAAAAGTGTTGGTCTGGGAGGTGTCGCTTTGGGAGCGACGAATAGCTTTATCATTGTGAGAAGTCGCTGCATGACCTTGCAGCGATACAAGTTACATATCCAGCTGATGAGCGCCCTCGGTTGTGCGATGTAAAGCCATTACTCATGGAGGATGTCAGGTAATTTGGTGATGTCGCCTTTCGAACGGGGTCAAGGATGGCAGTGATTCCTTTGTTATAATTCATGCTACAGTGGCTAACAGAACAACTGGAGATTCTGGGGTGTGATTTACAGTTTATGGAAGTGGAAGATTTACAGTTCCTCAGGAACTGTAAAAATGTAACTTTAGAAGTGGCATCATTTATTTAGGTTTCAATATGTGTAAATCAGTTATGTGTTACATGTAAATCAGTTAATTGTTTGTGTGTTGTTCTGTGGGTATTGTGTGTGTGTTGAGTCTAACTGTGCTTGTGTGCTCTGCTCTAAAATGAACAGTGTGAAGTTTCTTTTGGAAACAGACTTCTCTACACTGCTACTCGAAGAGAAATGCAGAATTAAAGAATTAGATAGACCAGTCTCTGCTTTAAATATTACACAGAAGCAAAGTGTGAGAGGGAAAGAATATTGCTGTTCATTTAATATAGTGATGTATGATAGAAACAACTGGATTTGTGGTTGTGATCATAACAATTGATTTTATTGCTTTCCATGTTTGCTGTTCGCTAATGGGAGAGACACCACGTGGACGAAAACAGGCGTGTCGGATTTTAGGACATTAATCCCAAAAAATAAAGAGACATGAGATCCGGTGCTCACCTGAGCTTGCCTTGAACTCTCAGTACTGGGCAAAATAGAAATTACAGAGCAACTCAGTGAGGCTTTCAGAAAAAATATAGAACGTCATAATGATCAAGTAAGGAAAACCCACTATGTTCTCTCAAAGGTTATTGACTGCATTAAATTTTGTGGAGAGTTCAAGTTAGCTCTTAGAGGACATGATGAGACAACTGAATCGAACAGTGTAGGTATATTCAGGGGTTTAATTGACTTTGCATCAGTTCTTGACAATGTTCCGAAGGAGTATTTCAGTATGGCCACTGTTTTTAAGGGTACATCCAAAGATATACAGAACGATTTGTTAGATTACATGTTGGAGAAATATTTTGGAGGAAATATATGCATAGCTGCCAATCCTTTCGATTTACCCGGAAAGCTTCTGATTTTGGGGCGTCTTTCCGATATTCCGATCGGAAAGTGATTTCTTCCGATTTTTCATTCTCATACCAAAAATCCCTATTTGTTTCTTCCCATTTCAAGAGCAAAAAAAAAAAAAAATCTTTATTCCACTTCAAAAAATCCTTAACACGAGATGATTAAAAAGAAAAAAATCTCCTTATTTCCATTGTGAAGAGAAAGTGCGAGCGGCACGATTTTCTGCTTACACTTTTGGATGGATCGGAGTACCGTCCCCTGCGCAAGCGACAGAACGGTGGTGACAATTTCCACCAGGCTATGCAGCTACGTTACAATCACGTTCTGTCTCTCTCGCTGTTCCCCCCCCCGCCCCCGTTCTCCTTTTCAAATAACGCATTGTTCGTCCCCGGGGTCGCAGCTTCTCAGAGGCCAGCGTGGGTGCGTCTTGCATTCCAGCACTCCCAGTTCGAAATGCTATTTCAGAACGTAGTTATCGTAGAAAAAAAATTCAAACGGATTTTAAATCTGTGGAATTTTTAAGCCCAGATCAATACCCAACATGATGAAATAACATGATGAAATAAAGCAAAAGCTGCCAGTTTTGTGAAATTAAAAATTTGCATTAGGCATGGTTTCGTAACTTCTTCTGTGGCAATAAATTTGACCTAACAAAAGAATGCTACTGTAAGAGGAAGTTGGAAAAAAAAAAAAAAAAGAAAGTCCAATGTTCATTCGAGCCTGTGCTTCTCCAGCAAAGATTTATTTGGCTGGTCCATTAGTCAGTAAGTTTTCTACGCTTTTCAATCGTGCTTTTTTTGTTCGTTGCTCGATAACGTGCGTAAAAATGTCTTGGCTTGATTCAACGAAATTAATATGTTGGGGTACTATTTTTTTCCTCTGCAAATTGCATCTCTTTAAGCTGTTACTGTTTTACTACAGCAGTTTTACTCACATTTTTTTTTCAAGTGTCAATAAATTTAGTATTAGTGATTCGCTATGAGCAGCAATATGAAGGGGGGGGTACTATCAAACATTCCGTGATGCGTTTTCTGCGGAACTCCTGTGTATTGCAAAATCTTCAAAAAATGAAAAATATGCATTTTGCACTGCGTGCCATGTAATTTCAGCGTTTCGCGTGGTGGAAGGAATGATATTAAGTACTAATCATATTTCTAGTGCTCAGCACAAATCTAATGTTGACTGCGTGGGAAAAAAATATGAAATTAACTTCCTTTGTTAAAAGTTTTAATGAACTGGATGCAATTCGTGCAAAATGTTTGTTCACTTCGTCTTTAGTTGAGCATAATTTACCAATTAGTGTCACTCATATATTTCATTTTTTTTTTATTTGACTGTCTCATGGTCCGTTTCTCCATAAGATAATCCTAGCATGAAAATGGTTTGTTTTTGAAAATATTTCAGTTTGTTCCGTGACGGCATGGGATACGATCCTATTGGATTTGGGGGTCAAAGGGTGTGGAACATTCTTCCCTTTGGATGCAAGCTTCCATAAAAAATAAATTTTTATCTCTTTATAGATCATAATGATATAGCATAGTTATGAGAAATTCTGTATGGATAATCGAAATAAACGTGCCAATAAATTCAAACATCTATAGTCATATCAATTAAATGTTGATACTTGAGTTAGGTAACATATCGTTTTTAATCGATGGTCAGTACATTTAATCAATATGCGCGACAAGTAATGTCTTTGGATATATCGATTAAAAATTTCATCGAATATATCGATTATTTTTTTTACGATTTTTGGTTTCTGAAAGTTGGCAGGTATGTATATGCTGCCGATTTCGTTTCTGTTATTGCTGATGATACCACTGATGTTTCCTCATAGTTTCAATTAGTAGTTGTCCTAAGATTTGTGCTACCCAATGGAAAACCGGCTGAGAGATTTTGGACTTTCTTAAATCCTCGCAATCATGATGCCTCCGCTGTGACTACTTGCATTAAGAATGTTCTACCGGAAGTTGTTGGGGAGCAAAGAGAAAATTTAATTTCACAAAGATAAGACTGAGCCAGAGTTATGATTGGTCGACATTCGGGAGTACAAACTATCCTAAAAGACGTATATTCGCATGCATACTTTGTTCACTGTTACGCTCACCAACTTAACTTAATAATGGCTCAAGCAGTAAGTCAGAATAAAGAAGTTAGTATCCTTTGCTAATGTTTCTGAGATCCCTAACTTTTTTGCCTATTCATTTTTCAGTTGCCACATATTACAGTTCAAAATACAAACAAATATAATCAATTACAAAAAATGTAGCAACCAGGAGGAGGAGGGAAAAGGCCGTAAGGCCTGACATAGCCCTCCCACCCCTAGTACTAAAAAGAAAGAAAAAAGACAACAAAGAACAATACAAAATACAAGTCAAAGGCATATTGAATATAACTGAAAGATTAAATAAATACAAAAGTGTATATAAATACAAGGTCTATCCATAAGCTGTGAAATCAATCAAGCGACCAGATCAGGTCAACTCAGCACTAATTGAGAGACTTGTTAATAAGGTGGTGCTTGAATTTTGTTTTAAATAGGTCAAAATTGTTAATAGATTTTATGTCACAAGGCAAGGAATTCCAAAGTTTTGGACCCAAATAATTAATATTTATTTTAATTGTTTCTGTCCGAGGGAAATTAGGTATGAGTGTTGATCGATTCCTGGTTTCATAAGTATGAGTGTGAATATTTAATGATATTAAGTCATGGTATAAATCATTTTTAATTCTTCTGAACATTATTTTACCAAGATTATAGTCAAATAATTGTTTTATTGTAAGTATATTATATTTATTGGGATTTACTTCTGACCTAAAGGTAAGATTAGGTATAGAATTATTAAGAGTTTTTAGGTCTATTAATCTTATGTATCTATTCTGTAAAACCTGTATTTTTTAAAATTTATATTGTGTTGTTTGCCCCCATGTCAGTATACAGTAATTTATATGTGTTTGTATTAGTGTGTAGTATAACAGTATCATTATTTTAGGGGACAAATTTATCATAATCTTACTAACTACCCCATTGTTTCTAGATAATATATTAGTCAGGTTGTCAATATGCATATTCCATTTCAAATCACTTCGAATCATTACTCCCAAGTAAGAATGACTATTCACAAAATCAATTTTAGCTCCATTCAAGACCACCACGTCACTCATAGATTGTAGTATTTGTAGTTTCGAAAAGATCATAGCCTTGGTCTTGTTTACATTCATAAAAAAAATAATCAATTCATTACTATTTAACCAATTTGTCACCAACAGAAGTTGTGCATTTATTCTAGATGTAAGATCTAAAGTATTGTTACCCTTGAATAAGATTGTTGCATCATCAACAAATAAAATTAAATCATTATCTTTTACCACTGTAAAGAGATCATTTATATACAAATTAAATAATATAGGACCAAGGACCGAACCTTGTGGCACTCCAGAAATTATATTTCTTATTGTGGATTATGTAATATCAATATATCAATCACAGTATATTGCTTCCTAGCTGATAAATAACTTTTGAATAAATTATATGTAGAACCCCTAATTCCAATAAAAAATAATTTGGTTAGTAGAATATCATGGTTTAGCGTATCAAAAGCCTTAGATAAATCTAAAAAAATTGCAATTGTTGATTGATTTTTTATAGCATTTTGTTGGATTAAATTATGTGTAAATGAAATTGCAAGCTCTGTTGATTTATTTGGCAAAAAGCCAAAGTGATTTTTGTTAAATATGTTGTATTTTTGTAAAAAAGAAAGTAATCTAATGTAAATTAATTTTTCTAGCAATTTAGCAAAAATAGTCAAATTTGCAATTGGCCGATAATTATTTGCTTCATTTACCGAACCTTTCTTGTATTTGGGAGTGATTTTAGTTATTTTTAAAGCATCTGGGAATATGCCTGTAGTAAATATAGAATTATAGATCAACAAAAGTGGCTTCACAATAATATGAGCCGCATGTTTAATAACCAATGGTGAAATTTCATCATATCCAGGTCAACTATTGACATTAATTTGCAACAACAAGTGTAAAAGTTCAGATCGTGTAATTTTAAGTAAGTGAAACGTGTTTGATTAGTGTGAATTCTGAAAGTACTGATGATATTGAGAATTTGTAAGTAAAACTTGCTGTTTAAGAATTTGCGGAGCTATTATAAAGAAAGGAATTATTGATTTCATTGACTATATCTTGTTTGGATGTAATTTTTTGGGTTAAATTAGTTAGGTATTGTGGTGTAATTGAACCCGAAGATTTACCCAGTAATCTGTTTAAGTGTTTCCAAGTTAATTTAGAATCGTTTTGAGAAAAAATATTAGTATAATATTCTCTTTTAAATTTCCTAATATCAGAATTTAATTTATATCTATATGTTTTAAATATTTGAAAATCAGTTTGTAGTTTACTTTTTATAAATTTCAAGTATAATCGATTTTTTTTATTAATTCGGTTTAATAGATGTCTAGTGACCCATGGTTTACATTGCTTTTTAGCTTTGTATAAAAGATTTGGATCAGTCATCTGTAAAACATTTTTCCATTTTATATGTTGTAATAGATTATAAAATTATTTAACGTATTATTGTTTATTAATCGAGTTGAGTTATTAATTATTTTTTTATTTACAGCATGTGTATGTTTGTAAAATGTAAAAATTGGTAGATGGTCACTAATATCATAAATTATAACTCCCAAAAGAGTCAACTCTAAAGTAGCATTCGTAAGAGATAAGTCAATGGTAGATTCAGTTTCTGGTGTTAATCTCGTTGGAGATGTAATTGTATTGCTAAACGCGATAGCATTTGAATGAATTGTTGAGTTTGTAAGTTATTTTGGGAAATATCAATATTTAGGTCTCCCAACAAGAAACCCCTTTTGCCTGTCAAGTTGACATAATTAAGAATTTCAAATATTTTATTAATAAATAAGGATGAGATAGAACTCAGAGGGCGATAACAAACCATTATTATATAATATTTGTTTTCAATTGTCAAAATTTTAATATAAGGGTCAATAACAGTTATGTCTGTTATCAAAGAATAATTTTGGTGAATAGTATTTACATAAATTGCCACTCCACCTCCCTTTGTTTTAATTCTGTTATGGAAAAATATTTTATAACCAGGCATATCAATACTGTAATTTTGAGTCGGAAACCATGTCTCAGTCAAGCAGAGTATGTCCATCCCCGATCCGGTCGCCTGAATCAATGCCTCAACAAGAGTAACCTTAGACATAAGAGATCTGACATTTATATGAATTAATTTCAAGGCATCATTAAAGTCACCAGACAACAGATTAGAAACTTGCTGTAGTGTATATATGTCACTCATTATTATTATTGACAATCACAGGCCATACACGAAGACCAAACATCAATAAACAGAACCCCCAAGTACAATTTATAATATACTATGTAAAAAATTAATATTTGAATTAACCAAATTCAAAAACAAAAGACAAAATACCAAAAGCTACCCCTTTGCCACATTTTACTAAAATTATACATCCCAGTATCTAGCCACATCCTACTACTGACCATCTCATCATTATTAAAAATATAGGGAGTAAGATTATAAAATTCAAGGAAACAAGGTATCATCTCATAAAATACAAACCCCTTTTTAGTGAACGGGTGTCCAAACCATTTCTTAGACACCAGTTCACTATGCCAGACAAAAAGTTAACATGTAATTACAAAATGATAAATAACCAAACATAGAAATATAATAAACAGAAGATAAACATATCAATCACTGTCCAGCCTTGTAGAAGAAAAAAAAAAAAAAAATGCAATTGAATCACAATGGGTAGTACATGACATTGAACATGATAAGCCGAAAAATACAGAAGACAAAAACTGATGACTAACAATTACCTATTAGGCAAGAGATAAACAGAAAATTTGCCAAAATATAATCACCATATGAATCATGTATTAAGAATAATAAAATGTTCTTATGGAATACCTATTCATATCAGCATTCCCCTTTCCTCCCCTATTTTTCCCTTCACATCATTTTGCCACCTTTTTCCCCTACCCTCTTTCCCTATTTCTATTCTTTCCCTCTTTTTTTTATAAAACAATAAAATAGAATCATAATTAATAAGACAGACCGAAATCCAAATTCAGGTTACATTAACCACTCCAAAGCTAAACTAGATAACACCACCACCACCAACTCATACTCAGAAAAGAAAATTAAAAGAATATAAAGTTTAAACAATCAGATCAAAAATAAAGTGGTATAATTTTTATTACTTCACAGTGGTGAGTATAGTATTGCGCATGATAAACAAAACTGTAAAAAATAAAACCAACAACCAAAACACCCATAGGAAAAAAAAAAAAAATTCAAAGTGTAATTGACACATAAATTAATCTCGACAGCCTCCAACACAATCCAAAGAAGTAAATTAACATAACATATTATTTAAGCAATCAAACCATAGGTAAGTGTAAAACCTCAAGGTAATACACAATTCACAAAGTAGTTACTAACAACCATTACATTTGTATACATATATTATCACTATTAAAACATGAAAAGTCAAGTCACAACAGTGTAAACACCCCTAAATTCCAATCTTATCCCATAGTATTAAGTCAGTAAACAGACTAAGTATTTAATTCACAATAATCTGATATGATTAAAATAATAATATATCCCCTTCTCTCTCACCAATAAGAGTGAAAAACCTCAATATATCAACAAATCAGAAGAAATTAATCTGTTATACAAACGATTAATAGTCTTGTGTCAGTCCAGGAAGACAGTCAAAATCACAGAATCAGACCATAGTCATATAGGTCTTTCAAGTATGAGTATTTTCCTTTTTAGGTCAGAATCACCCTCTTTCACAAAAACTTTTTCATTACTTACCCATGCGTACTTAATTTTCTCCTGATGTAATAGCCTTTTCTAGCCTTCCAGAATAAGTGTTTATAATCAGGTATCAAATTTTCATTAATATATATTTTGGATGATTTTTTCCTGAGTAACCATCTATCTCTAGCTGTTCTAGTCTTAAATTGTACAATTACTGCTACATTTGGTTTTAGATATGAGTTCACTTTAAGTGGACGAATAATATCCATATCATCTTGATGATAATTAAGAACACCAAATGCATCTGAAAATTTATCTATATGGTTTCTAAGTTCATTCTCATTATGAATCAGTGTCAAATCCAGACCATGTAGTTCTAAATTTTTATTGCGATGATATTGGTTTATTTCGTTAATATCACTTTTTAATTTCTATATCTGGAGATGCTTCATATCAACCTGTTGAATAAAATCATTCTGGGTTGTTCTTAAATTTTAGTTTTCATTAAGGAGTGATTCATGTCTAGCAATCTCATTATATTTAGTAGATACTAGTTCAATAGTTTTTTTATACTCTTCCAATTCCTTCTCAAGCTCAGGTATTGGCTCGAGCGTAGTATTTATTTCACCAGTGATTTCCTCAATTCCTGTCTAATCTCAACATTTGATTCCTGGACTTTTAAATTAATGTCACTCAGTGCTTTCAATAGCACAACCATATTAAGATACACCTCCAATGGATGGTGTACTCGTCCTAGATACATTTGAATGAGCGCCAGTTTTCCGGGCCCCCATTCTATATAAACCAATATCAAACTTGATACAACAAGTAAATTATAGTATGACCTCTAAACCAAATTAATACTTCAGCCTTCTCAAATCGCAGATAGATGGCAGCACTTCACCAACATGTAGGTGGAATTATTATATTTGCACTTTTAAGGTATTAACCTCTTGCAAAGTGCACATAGTTTATGTGCAATTTATAAATGAAAAAACCATTAGAAAGTACCAATCAGGTTACCATGATCTTTAGGGTGAGTGATTGGTACTTTCTAATGGTTTTTTCATTTATGAATTGCACGTAAACTATGCGCACTTTGCAAGAGGTTAATACCGTAAAAGTGCAAATATAATTGAGAATTACACGCAAAATTCTGAGCTGGAAAAGTTGAGGTGAGGGGTTTGCAGTCGCTATCATACTCTGGGATTATGCGCTATAGAAATCAATTTCACAACTTCGAGATGAGAGATATTACAGCGTTTAAGAAAGCTAAAATTAAATTGGTAAAGTCGGTAAATCAAGAAGAATTTTTGGTGACGTGCCGTGACCTAGAAATAACACCAAAGTATTTAAAAATACGGAATTGCCCAGTCACTGTTAAGGATAATAGAATAATCCAGGAGTGCCAAAAAAAGAGATTAAGAGCTGAAATTGTCAATAAAAGGAAATTGATTTTTAACTTGAATATAAATGTTTACATTTAATCGATTTGATATGTTATAAAAAGTATAGAAATTTTGACGGTAATTGGAAAGATGAGATTTTGGATGTAACCTTCAGGGAAATTTTTGACATCGTGGAATACGAAAAGAAATGCTCAAGAGCAGTCATGGAAAAAAGTTGCACGTGATGATTGACAGACAACGTGTACAAGAATAACGGGAGAATATGTATGAGGTATATCAGAATAACTCCAACTTGACCTTGAGCTTCACGCAAAGAGCTGTTTTGCAGAGAGGTAAAAAATTTGCGTTTCCACGGAGCCTGCCGAGGACGGAGGAATTAATACCCAACTTAGAAGAAATGGCACGCAGTGTACCAGCAGAAGAACGTGAAAATTTTCGAAGTAAACTGTATAGAATTGTTTTGAAAGAATTTAATGAAAAAAGTAATAAAAAGAAATATCATTTAGATAAAATTCAATATGAGAAAGAACAACTGATTAAATTAAGAGATGACCGAACAATTAAATTCTGTGAAGCTGATAAAACAGGGCAAATTGTAATATTAAACACAACTGAATATGATCTAAAAATGAATAGAGCTATAGAAGAACTGAATTGCAGCATTCTAGCAAAAGACCCAACCGAATCTCAAGTAAGGTACTTAACTAGAAGAAGAAATCACAGCACCTTGCCTGATGAAATAAAGAAAGCATACCCACCAATGGGTACTGGAATACCAAAAATGTTTGCAAAAATAAAAACTCATAAGCCTGATACACCTATGAGAGTGATTGCATCAAAAAGGAATTCCCCACTAATAAAACTAGAAAAAAATATCTACAAATTTTTGGCACCTTTGTTCATGAAGACAAGGTTCACTGTGAAGAATACATACGAATTTATTGAGAAAATTAAAGTAATTAAACAAGATTTAAGTGAATATCATATGGCTAGTATGGATGTGAGAGCTCTTTTTCCTAGCACACCAGTACCTCAGGCAATAGAAATAATTATTGAAAAATTATATGTGCTACAGACAATGAATGCAATACAAATAGAGGAGTTAAGAGAAATTTTATTGTACATATATGAAAATAACATTTTTAAGTTTAACAACAAGATGTACAAACAAAATCATGGTGGACCTATGGGGTTACCACTGTCAACTTTATTTGCTGAAATTATAATGAGTGACATTGAGGAAAAAATAATAAGTAAACTCGAGGTATACCACCACTGGTATACTGCAGATATGTTGATGACATTTTTCTGTTGTCCAGGCTAAAAAATGACGAACTTGAGGACGACAAAAAAGTATAGTGAAATTTATCCATCTATTGAACTGACAGTAGAACAAGAACATGACAATACTTTGGCATTTTTTGATGTTTTGATTGTTAAAACAAAGGAGAATATGCAATTCAGAGTACATAGAAAATCTTCATATATCCCAGTACTTATACCATTTCAGTCATCGCATCCATTAACACATAAAAGAAATAGTGTTAAAACACTAATTAAAAGAAGTTTAACACACTCATCAATTGAACAGTATAAAAAAGAAGAAATTGAATATATTGAAAAAATTGCATATGATTTTGGATACCCTAAACAGGTATTAAAAAAATGGATTTATGAAGTAACTCAAGGTTACAATAAGGTCAAGACTGATAAAAAACTTGTAAAATATGTAGGAGCAATACCATATATAGAAAATGTTTCAGCAGAAATTAATAAAGTTTGTGGCAAGTATGACATACAGGTAGGAAATCAGGTACTTACTGTAAAAAATTTAGTGATTAAAAATGAAAAAATTAGCCAATTAGATAGAGCAGGAATTTATGAAATCCCAATAAACCAGCAACCACCTGTGTCATATATAGGCAGCACCAAGAATAAATTAAAGTATAGATTGAACCAGCATATTAATAATTGGAATAAAAAAGAAGCTAAGACAGCATTGACCCAATCATCATCATCATCATTGTCAACCATTATCAATCCACTGCTGGACGAAGGTCTCCCCAAGTTTCCTCCACAACGGTCTGTCTTGTGCCAGTCTCCTCCATGTCACCCCTGCATACTTTCGAATTTCATCCACCCATCTCCCATGTGGTCTTCTTCTGGGTCTTTTCCTGTCCCTTGGAATCCAATCTAAAATTTCGGCTGTCCATCGATGATCTGTCCTTCTGGCAGTATGTCCAGCCCATTGCCATTTCAGGGATTTAACTCTGATCATGATGTCTTCCACTCTTGTCATTTTTCGGATCCAAGAGTTCCTCTTCTTATCTCTCCTGGTTATACCAAGCATGCACCTCTCCATGCTTCTTTGAGTTGTCTGCAGCCTTTGTATGTCTCTTTTAGTTAAGGTCCACGTCTCTGCACCATACGTAAGCACTGGAAGGATGCATTGATCAAACACTTTTCTTTTAAGACATAATGGCATATTGCTCTTGAAAATTATGCTGTTTCTTCCAAAAGCTCTCCAGGCAAGTTTTGTACGCCGATTAATTTCTTCATCAATGTGACCGTCACTTGATATCTGCTGTCCAAGATAAACGTACGTGTCTGTTATCTCCAGCTTTTCTCCATCAATCAATAAATCTTCATTTCTTGTAAAAGCATTGAACATCACTTTTGTCTTCTGAAAGTTCATTTTTAATCCCACTTCTTTACTCTTGTCAGCAAGTTCCTGGATCATACTCTGCAGCTCTGATGGGGTAGTTGCAAAAATGACTACGTCATCAGCAAAACGAAGGTGGGTTAGATAATCTCCATTAATCTTTATCCCTTTGTTTTCCCAGCTCAGCGACTGAAAAACACCCTCCAATGTGGCATTAAAGAGCTTCGGAGATATGGTGTCACCTTGTCTCACTCCCTTTCCAATTTTTATGTGTGTTGTATTTTCAAACAGCCTAATCTTTGCACTTGCATTTTCATAGATGTTATTAATAATATTAATGTATGCATCTTCAATACCGCAGGTTTTCAGAGCCATTGTAACTGCTGATGGTTTCACCGAATCAAAGGCTTTTTCATAATCGATAAAAGCCATGCACAATGGAAGTTCATATTCCCTCGCTCTTTCAATTAGTTCTCTCAGTACGTGGATATGATCTATTGTGCTGTAGCCCCTCCTGAATCCAGCTTGTTCTCTCGGTTGAGCCATGTCCAGTGTTACCTTCAAACGGTGTGAAAGAACTTTAGTGAAGATTTTATAAACCACTGATAGGAGGCTGATAGGTCTGTAGTTTCCGAGATCCTCAATGTCACCTTTCTTATGTAGCAGGATCATTGTAGCGGTGTTCCAATCCTCAGGAATCTTTCCTTCATTAAGGCATCGAGTGAAAATTTGGGCGAGTACTGTTTCAATTTCTCCACTTGCTTCTTGTATGATGTCTACAGTAATTCCATCTTCTCCTGGAGTTTTTCCCCCGCTTCATGTTCTTGATTGCATGTGCAACTTCTGCTGGAAGGACTGGAGGAACTCTGGTACTGGTACCTTTCATGATGTCTGGAGTGCATGTATCATCCCTTTCATATAATTTGGAGTAGAAATCTTTCACTCTTGTCAAAATTTCGCCTCTATTTCTTGTTACAGAACCATCTTCTTTTCTCAGTGCCATAATCTGTTTTCTTCCCTTACTGAGATGTCCCTTTGCTATCTTTAGGCTTTGGTTGTTTTCAATTGCTTTCCTCACTAGTTCACAGTTGAATTTTCTTACGTCTTCAGTGATACTTTTTCGTGCTGTCTTGCATAGCTCTATATATTCCACTTTGGAAGTCACATCTTCTTTAGTTGTCCTCATCTCTCTTCTTTTTTGCATCAACATTTTGGTTTTTCCTGATAATTTGTTTACATGCAACTTGTTCTTAGACCCAGCTAATTTTGTTGCTGTTTCCATAAGAGCTTTGGTTACTTTTCTGTTAACTTCAGAGATGTCCACTTCTTCCGATGTTAGGCCTTCTAAAGCAGAGAACCTGTTCTTCAGTTCCAACTTGAAGGTATTATGGTGTTTTTTAAGGTTGGTTATGTCAATAGATTTTGTTTGTCTTATGAGCTTGCCACGTTCAAGTTTGGTGTTGAGGTGCATCTTACATCTCACCAATCTATGGCCACTACCTGTGTTGAACTTGTTTAGCACACTGCAGTCTTCTATGACGAATTTTTTGTTACACATAATAAAATCAATTTCACTTGTCGTCCCATTTGGATGTCTCCATGTCCATTTCCTGTGTGGCTTTTTCTTGAAGAAGGAGTTCAAGATGAAAAACCCTTCTGCTTCTGCAAACTCAACGAGAGTATTTCCACGCTGGTTTCTGTTGCCGTGACCGAATTTACCTACTGAAGTTTCATTCTGTTGCCATTGCCCTATTTTTGCATTGAAATCTCCCATAATTATTTTCAAGTGCTGCTTACCTTTATTATTTAGATGACAAATTTCCTCATAAAATTCTTCAATTTCTTCTTCAGCATGACTTGTGGTGGGTGCATAAGTTTGAATAATCTGAGCCTGGTATCTTTTCGAGAGTTGGATAACGAGTCGTGCAGCTCTGTCAGAGGAACTTTCAACTTCTACAACTTTATCCTTCAGTTTCTTGTTTATTATAAATCCAACACCACTAGTTCTGCCAGTATCTGTCCCACGATAGTAGAAGAGATGTCCACTTTTCGGTTCAATGAGATCTTCTCCTTTTCTCCTTACCTCACTTAGCCCCACGATGTCCCACTTGATCCTTTGTAGTTCCTCTTCCAATTCAAGAAGCCTTGAATCAGAAGATAGGGAGCGTCCGTTGTACGTAGCCAAGGTCAGCATCAGATGGCAGCCTAGTCCGGTACTCCGGGGATTCTTAGCACCCTCTGCCTTCATGTCGCACTGGCCGCTGCCTTGGCCAGGTACATTCCAGCTGCCGGAGACTGAGGGCCAAGATTTAAGTTGTGGAATCATTTTGGAAGTGTTTGACCATAACTCACCACGCTGGCCAAGCGGGTTGGTGAGTGTGGGATAGAATTTCCTCTAATCCCGATGGTATAGTTATACCGCTATTGGCGGTCGTCAGAGCCCCTTTAGTGGGAACAGGATGTACCACGAGAAGGCGGGGTTGACATTTGTCAAGGAGAGGCTGTGATGTTACGCATCACCTGACCTTACATCCCATTGACCCAATACGGTATGGAAAATCAACAATGTCCAAGGTTTGAAGATATTAAAATTATTAAGAGCTGTAAAAACGAAAGGCAGTTAAGAATTGCTGAATCAGTGTTAATTGAAAAAAACAGATCAAGATTATGCAACATTAATGAGCCAAGTAACTTAAACGAACAATGGAAAGCCCTAAAAAAAATTGAACAGCAGCGTAGAAAGAAAGAGGGAAAAAAAGAGCAGCAGGGACAATAGATGGCGCCAGAGACACAATGATTCAGAGATAGCGACTGGGGCCCGTGCCTCGATGGCTCTGCTCACTTGAGCTGTGGTGGGCGGGTGAGACACACCTGCCTCCTGAAGACGACAGAGGCCTGTTGAAAGTACTAGAGGATTGGATGTGAGGGGCTGAATGAGTGTGACACTTGCAGTGGGAGTGGCAGGGGTTGTGAAACAGAAGGAGCAGTTTGATAATTACAGTTGACTAAGGTTTAACCACCTATGAATGTAAGGTTATGTACATAGTTTTTACTTGAATTGTATGAAGGAGTAGTATGTGTGATTTTTTATGGAATTGACAAGCTTTATAGTAACATCTCATAAGGCTAAGGAAAAAAAACAACAACAAAAAAACGATGTTTCACACCCGGAAGTAAGAAGCGTAAGCAAGATGTCTGTAAACCGTGGAAGCCCAGTTACATCACGATGATTGACGTGTTGGAAGTGTGTTGTCGTTGGAGGTTACCATGATCTTTAGGGTGAGTGATTGGTACTTTCTAATGTTTTTTTCATGTAGGTGGAAATCTGTAAGTTCAATTCTAATGCCCTAAGGCTGTCATCCCCAACAAACACAATAAAATAGATGGCAGAGTTAATTATATTCCTTATGGTTTGGTCTTCAGAAATTCAAATCACAGAATTTAATTATAATTAATTGCATATGTCAACATATGCTAATAAATAACCTACCAAATTTCGTAAGTCCAATTATGTCACAAGAAGACTGCACAGTTATCCATGTCGATGTTATTATAGCACTACCGACCATTCTAAGAGTGTTTTATAATCATTCACGTAATTACAGCGAAAGAGTGATGTATTTTTTTATCATTTACTATATACTATTTCATGACAAGCAAGGGTAGCACAACCTGTTACATCAACATGCCTGACTTAACTTCATCTCAGAGGACCCAAGTTCTTGATGCAATAGTTGGAAGGAAACTACCATCGGGTTCTAATAGAAGGTGGGATTTCCGTTTAAGGACCGTCGTAACAATTTACAAAAATAAAGACTCTTTAATTGAGTGTTTTCAGAATATTCTAGAAACTCGTAAACTAATGACAATGATAAATCACGCTCAAAGGCTCCAACTGAAAATGCTGCAACCTGCATCAACTTCTGGATTCAATTTTTCTACGGGGTAATGCCTCATGTTGATATCTTGTACAACACTTTACAGAAACAAGCCGTAAGCCCCCTATCAGGGAAAACTGCAATATGAGCCTTTTTTAATGAAATTGCTAAGATCATAGAGGACGTTGACAACATTACTGTAGAAGAAGTCAGTGTGAAGAGAAGACCTGAAGAAATGAAAATTTTACAAAATTCTTACAAAAGAAGTCTGCAACTTAATTATAAATCAAGCTGAAGAAAGATTCAAGTTTTCTGGACATTTGGCAGCTTCAAATTTATTTGATCATCATAGTTTCACCAGTTTCAGGAAGGCATTCCCAGATCAAACTTTGGAATTTGTAGTGGAGTCG
Source organism: Macrothele yani (assembly GCA_039090855.1). Classification (NCBI taxonomy): domain Eukaryota; kingdom Metazoa; phylum Arthropoda; class Arachnida; order Araneae; family Macrothelidae; genus Macrothele; species Macrothele yani. The sequence continues at coordinate 3,796,962 of CM077024.1, forward strand.
TATCCATTTCTTAACCAGAACAATTTGAAAACAGAACTGCAGATTATCTACGGAACAGATGATTTTCAGAATGCAAAGAAAGCAACTGACTTGATAGGATTTTTGCTAGAGAATAACTTAAAAGAGTGCTTCAGGGAGGTAGTAAAACTTCTGAAAATAATAATCACAATTCTGAAGACAATGTCAGAAGCAGAAAGATGAGTTTCTTGTTAAAAACGGATTAAAACATTTCTGAAGTGTACGATGGAGGAAGATAAACTGACTGTACAGGCAATACTGTCCATTGAAAAAAAAATCATCAACCAGCTTGAGAATTTTAATGAATACGTAATTGACACATTTGCGGCAAAAAAATAACAAAGGATGGATTTCTTATACAAACACACAGCCACAACATCAGCAGAAGTAACAGTTACAGTAGCATCTAATGAGCATGGAAGTGCTTCTGTAGCTGGTGGGAATTATACGCAATGTTGATTCCAGGTGGGTGGCAATATTATACTGTTTATCCAAGCAAATTTTCATTTTGTGTTGTATTATTTTTTTTTTTAACTCACTATAGCACTGAAACTCCCTCGTATTTTCAATTAAGGTTAACTATACCAGTAACTTTTCATTTGCATATTCAGAGCATGAATCAATTTCTTATTTTATTGTCGCCAAACTAGTCCACACAAGCCATGACATATGCACAACACCACACAGACTCTCATATATGTAAGTGAGTATAGAAATGCAGTGAACACCCCAGTATCTCAACCACGAGCTGCCACTGCTGAGGGACCATTCCTAACTCCCAGCACAACTGGCAAATTTCAGTTAACCAATCAATTATAGAGTCACTGCCATATTTCAGCAGTTATGCCATCAACTCCCATAGCCTTACCATTATAAAGAGATTTTGGAGCTTTACACATATCTTCTCTTGAAATCCCTCCTATGCTTCCATCCTTCATTGTAACATCATCTGTGTCTGCCTCAGAATCACCTTTGCTTTCCTGATCTAATAACTCACAGAAGTATTCACCCCATCTTTCACTTAACTCATTGGGCTCCCATATCCTTTCCCCAAACCTATTCTTCACACAACTTAGAACTTTGTTTCCCCTATTTTTCCCGAGTCTCATGTACTTCCAAAAAGTTTTCCTATCTTTCCAGAAAGCCAATTCACGCCTTTCCACCTTCTCCTTCCTATCTTTTGCCTTACTCTGCCACTTCTTACAGCGATATTCATCCACAGAAACTCTACTTTGCAACATCCCCAAATAGGCTACCTTGTTTCTCTTTACTGCCTCTCCGATCTCACTGTTCCACCAAGCATCACCTCTATTGTTACCCGCTATCGTGGTGCCACAGACCTTTACAGTAGCAGTGACAACACAGTTCTTAAAACATTCCCACTTCTTTTCTACATCCCTCTCACAAGATTATATGGTTTGTGAGAGGGATGTAGAAAAGAAGTGGTAACGAAGGGATGATGGAATAGTGGCAAGAAGTGGTAATGGGAAAGAAGAAGTGAAGTGATTTAGTAAGAAGTGACAAATATGGTTTGGATTATTCGAGCGTTGACTTAGAAACTCATAGTGTAGCATTTCAGTGGCCACAGGGGAATCTTTTCGTTTTATTGCATCTTCTAGAACAGCCATTAATGAGTCCCCTGTCACACAGTTTTAGGATGCTGTGGAACTTCTTGGTTTAGGGACTAACCTAAGACTAAATCATTTCGTCTTTTTACTCTTGATGCTGCTCTTACCACACGTGTTCCTTGCTAAAATTCTTGAAAGAGAAATGTAATATGTGGGCATGACTCCACTGTTTGTAACACACCACCTCTGCCCCTGCCAGTGAAATCCTCATAAATCCCCAAGCCCATGCTTATTAACCTGTAACTTGCAAGCATTCCGTTTCTGTTTCAGGCACAGTGCTGTTGTTGAGCTTTTAACGCTATGCCCACCCCCTCTTTCTTTTTCTCCCCCCCTCTCTTCCTCTTTGCTATATAGCCAATAGCTCTTGCGTGAATAAAGGCCACTATTGTTGATAAGATGCATTCCATTCCCGTGAATGTTTAGTCTGCAGCTTTCTGCATGATTAAAAAAAAAAAAGCTTTTAATGGCTATTTGGTTCCTCTATTGAGTGACATTCTGATTAAATTAATAACTGGGAACTGTACACCAAATGTTCTCGTCCCTCAAGAGCTCTGGTAATGTGGAGTTATTTTCCCAACTTTTTTTTCTGTGACACGTAACACTTTTTTTTTTTTTTTTATGGTTGGCACCATGCCCAAAAATTAATCCTTAATCAACCCATTGACAATTTTGACTATGTATTAACTAAATTAATCCATATGATTTGCTTTATTTGTTTACAATTATTTACACTCTCAAATCAAGTCTCTGCCTCCTGGCCAATTAATTGAACTATCCCCCAAATTATGCATCAGTATGATTATTAATAAAATCCGCAGTCAGCCAGTTTATTCTAGTAACTATGCATAGCTTTTTTTTTCTGTTGATTTCAGTCTCTACAGAAGAAACACTTCTTATATTGCTTGCTGTCTCTGTGCATGCAATGTTGCTTGATGAGGATTGTTTCTAACTTTGAACCATGCAACATTTGCCATAGTCTTGAACTTGCGACCAATGATTGAACTCTTGGGATATCACCGATACTCATTCTTTATCCATTGACTGATAACATTTTTTTAAGTGCAAAGTATTTCCTTTACATACGTAAAAATAATAACTTTTTGAATTTTTAGTGCCGACCACACTGTATATCAGTGGCACCCTTTTGGTTCAGTGTGTGTTGTTCTCATTGTCTGTCATGTAAAACTTCTGATACATGAAGTATTTGATGAAACCAGATATCTTCTTCTTCACTGCAAAGAAATTTGTTCTTATACCAATCTTTAAATTTCTTTTACCTAGCTGATGTAAATGTCGAACTTGAAAATCTTATAAATGGTGAAGAGGTTGAAGACTGGTTTCCACTTGGTGGCCTTACTCCACCAATTAGGGAAGATTGGGGTTCCTTACGTGTCCGCATTCGATATGTACATGAAGTTATAATGCCTTTAGCAGAGTACAATGCCATAAAAGAGGTAAGTGGTAAAACATCCCATTTAAACTCAGTACATCAGTGCATTTGATTCAAAGCATTAATGTGTTATAATGTAAAATTAATATCATGTATTTTTTTTTAACTTCAGCTGTTTTTCTACATATTCAGTAACTTTCTGGAAATTCCAAAACACAATAGAGAGAGATATTAAATCAGCAGAAGTAAAAAAAAAAAAAAAGCCATACATGAAACATTTGACCGATGTAGGTTAAGAACAAGTCATATTCAAATTATACCAGTTGTTGGCACTTAATATTTTAATAGTAGTAATAAGAAAAATTTTCAGAAATGAGCTGAGGTTCATAATATCTTGGAGTCATTTATAATGATGTGTTCAACAATATTGAATGATATATTTCATTTTATTAGTGAAGTAAACAAGGGAAAATTAGACATGCTTTGCAGGTTTTCACTGCAGCTGTGTCATGAGTGAAAACTCTCTCTCTCTGTCTCTCTCTCTCTCACTCACTCACTCATACATTTGTAGCACAACCACTTCATCACTTTTCACCTTGCCAGCAAAGTTTGTGTCTTAACTACATGAACTACTAGTTTCTTTTGCATCATATCAGGAGCTCTGTCTTCTGACTCAAGTGACCTGGATTGCACTTCCACTCCACTACATCTGCCATTTTTTTTTCAGGAAGTAATGCAGCTTCAATTGTTTAATTGTTCAACATAGACAATGTGTGTTGCAGTATTTTTTCATTGTGTGTGTTTTGCAGTTTGACTTTTAAAAATTACATAAAAAAAAAAAAAGTCCTGAACACTGTGCTTCATTGTTTAGTAACAGACTACTGGTATACTGCTAGAAATTAGACATTTCACTCAGCCCTAATGATTATTAAGCCTACACATGGTGTAGCATATTGGAAATTCAGACTTTTCTGTTGAATATAGGTCTTACATGTTGCAGATTTCTTCTTATTACTACAGAACAGAAGTGTTTAGAATAGCATACATTGCTGGTGTGTTACCAAAAATGAAACACTCCCATGAAGACAACTGCACACATAAATAGAGGTTGATAAATCTAGTTGATAGCAGCACTGCTAGCATTACCTCGAGAACAAATGCTGCACACAGAAACCACACAGGTGTAAAATCTTTGCTTCATTAAGAGTCTGACTTGAAAATTATCAGACAGCAAGATACATGCGAGGTAAGGTGACATTCCTGCGGATATCAAGAAGAGGTTATTGGGCCATAAGACTCGCAGATGGCGAAGTGCCTCATTTTACTCTCCAAAATAATAGTAAACTCAGATTCAACTTGCCATCTACCAATCTGCTTCTTATACACACTGCCAAGTTCAACATTAAACAGCACATGTACATTGCCATATTCTACTCTGCCACAATTCAGCACTTGCTAACAAGTTATCTCTTATTGATACTAAAGTGTTGTGGCTTCTAAACTAAGTTCCTGTATCCACATGAATGTAGTTCCTATTACTTGGTCTCACCAATAACTTTTGCATTAATGGGCAGCTGCATTTTATTTATGTACTATGCTGTTTCTGCGTGTACAATGTAACCAGCATTCAAACTGGTCATATGTTGGAGTAGGAGCAGCAATATACGGAAACATAAATTGTCTTTGTTGCACTGCCATTTTCATTAGTGAGGCATGTCTTACTATTGTTTTACTAGTGTACTTGTTGAGTATCACTCATGTAATCAGTTAGCGGAGAGAAATTCTGTATTATGACACATAACTGGTGCATGCTAGGCTTAATTAAAAGAGTGGAGTTATAAGACTGCCATTAATTTACCAAACCATATTTCATGAAAAAATGATATCTTATATTTGGAACAAAGCAGTAGGGATATTTCATGTAGTTGTGCAGCTATTTGCGATGTTGATTTGTTCATTTTATTGTTGTAAAAGTTTATTTGCATGGTGGAAGGTTTCTCCCTCCAAATTTCCAAACAAGATTAAAAGAATTAAAAGGTTGCTTACCTATTTTCACATTTCACTGCACGTTTCGTTCTTTCTGCCGTCATGCTTGGTTCAAGCCTCCGGTGTGGTGTTCTATTTTTGGTCTTCAGGTTCTTTCAAATGTTCTACGAACGCTCAAGTCCATGAAGTGCCTTGTTGTCCAGGTTGCAAAATTGTATCCTCCCCCTCTCCACCCTTCCCAACTGCATGTAAAACCTAACCTTCATTGCTAAAAACCCAATTCTTGAACACAAAATCTTTTGATATTATCAACGAACATAAACTGCCTATTTACAATCATACAAAATGCCGAACGAAAATGTTAAAAACGTATATACAACTATTTACATACGACTCATTCTTTCGACTCTTCTTCTCAACCCCCATGAACAACCAACCACACCCTAAGCCATTCCAATGCAGACTGCCTCAAGTACTTTCTACCCTCTACTGGGTTATCTTCAGGAGGTGTTCCAGACGTTTTCTGTTCTGCCACTGCAGCAAGAGTGAGCGATATGTCCGGCTTCCTCGCCCCGCCCCATAGTCATCCACGAAAGGCTTCCACCGTGGCAACATTTGTTATTGACTTTAGTGAACTCTTAATTTTTTTTTCCTTCTGTGTTTTTTTTTCTTTTTTTTTGGTCAATTTTTATTAGTTCTTTCCATTTTTCATTAAGGATATTTGGATCGTTATTATTACAAATTCGGTCTCTATTTTTTCAGTTAATACAGATTCTGCAATACGTAGGTGTCTCTCATTGCGACATGATTTTATTATTTTAATATCTTCAAAATTCGGGTATGTCTGGTTATCTAGACAGTATTGTATCAGTGCTGTTTTTGCTTCTTTTTTTTTTTTTGCCAATTTTTAATATGTTGTTGTAAGCGATGTTTTAACTGATTTTTAGTACTTCCAATATACGATATTGGTGGGATTCCACTTATAGGTAATGGGCTCTCCTCTGTCAAACCTGTTATAGGTAATGGGCTCTCCTCTGTCAAACCACTTATAGGTAATGGGCTCTCCTCTGTCAAACCAATGGGCTCTCCTCTGTCAAACCTGTTTGCTGAAGTAATTATGAACAGCATAGAAGAACAAATTATCAGTACATTGGATGAACCACCATTGGTTAACTGCAGATACGTAGATGATATCTTCATCATGACCAGAATGAAAATTGATGAGCTGGTATCTTTAACTCAACAACTTAGTAATGTCTATCCCGCAATTAAATTGGCAGTAGAACATGAAGAAGAAAATATCTTACCTTACTTGGATGTTAAGATCATCAAGCAAAATAACCAACTGCAGTACAAGGTACATACAAAACAAACATATGTCCCAGTTCTGATACCATATAACTCAACACACCTTTACGCACAGAAATGTAATAGCATAAAAACATTAATTAAAAGAGCTATCACACATTCCGCTAAAGAAGAATTTTGTAATAAAGAAATAAATTATATTAAAGAAATCACATACAGCTATGGATACCCTCCACAGAAGATAAATAAATGGATTTATGAAGTACAAGTAAAGATGCAGGATACATATCACCTAAAAGAAAAAAACAGTTACAGTATGTCGGAGCAACACCTTACCTACCAGGAATCTCTATGGAAATCAATAAATTATGCCACAAATATGGAATTCAGATGGGAAACAAAGTAATGACTATTGGAGATATGATAATTAATAACACTGGAAAATGTAGTATCTTGGAAAAACTGGTGTGTATGAAATACCTATAAGTGGAATCCCACCAATATCGTATATTGGAAGTACTAAAAATCAGTTAAAACATCGCTTACAACAATATATTAAAAATTGGCAAAAAAAAGAAGCAAAAACAGCACTGATACAATTTTGTCTAGATAACCAGACACCCGAATTTTGAAGATATTAAAATAATAAAATCATGTCGCAATGAGAGACACCTACGTATTGCAGAATCTGTATTAACTGAAAAAAATAGAGACCGAATTTGTAATAATAACGATCCAAATATCCTTAATGAAAAATGGAAAGAACTAATAAAAATTGACCAAAAAAACCAAAAACGCAGAAGGGGGAAAAAATGAAGAGTTCACTAAAGTCAATAACAGATGGAGCCACGGTGGAAGCCTTTCGTGGATGACTATGGGGCGGGGCGAGGAAGCCGGACATATCGCTCACTCTTGCTGCAGTGGCAAAAGAGAAAACATCTAGAACACCTCCTGAAGATAACCTTTTTTTTTTTTTTTTTTTTTGTTTAAAAGTATAAATATACTTAAAGTTACACCATTTATCTAAAATTGTGAAAGTTTTGATATTATGCATTTATGGACCTCAGGCTGAAAGTTCTTCCAACCAGGGGTGCAGAAAATGTTCGAAACCCAATATTTCCCCAGAACACTTTTTTTTTCCTCTGAAATTTCCCCAAAAACTGTAGCAGATTTCCATACAAGTTTAAGCGATTATTAGAGTATACGTCAATGATCAAGAACTCTCCTTAAAGCCTGCTACATAAAAATTTGAAAAAAAAAAAAAAACACCAGCTAATATTTATTCCAATGAATAACTAGCTTTTTTTTTCATGAAAAAAATTGTCCTTTTTTTTTTTTTAGCTCACAGAAGGTTTAGTGCTCCAGGTGAGTCTCTCCCCTCTAGCAGGCGAAAGTTTTGGGCGAGACAAGAATAGACAAATCAAAAATTCTTTCCTTGCCTAAAATGGCGGAACCCATTAACTTTTGACGTATGAAGAATAGGCGAATCAAGAAGTAACCTGGGGTAGAGAGGCTGAAAAATAAACAACTAAAAAATTCTGTAATTAACTATAATTTATTTCATTCTAGCATTCCAGACGTCTAATTATGCCAGATAATTTTACTGAATGAAATTTAAATTCGACTTAAATCTTTTAAAAGATGCATGGGCCATTCACTTTAAAATGTCCGGAACATCCAATAATTTTTCAAATCAGCACCTATGACACATTCGCTGCCATTATTATTATTATTTTTTTCTATTGGAGGTTTAATGATCTCCTAGAGCAACTCAGTGGGCTATAAGCAGTCGCCTGTCCTTAATATAGGGCCACTGGTTCCAGGGAAGGCGAGAGTGAGTGCCATGAGACAAATACAACATCCATACCTCACCAGGATTCGAATCCAGACCCATCACGGGCGAATGATCAGATGCCATCGCTTAGACCTCTGTACCGCCAGAGCGGTCCATTAGTTTTGGAAACGTTTATTAGCGTGACTAGTGGTTGCATTGTACTCGTTACTCACGCCACGCTGTCTCCGCCTTGACGTTAGTAAAGTCGTTTAGGCTCAGTGAATCGTTTGCGAGCGGTAGTTCGCAGTACGTCACAGCCCTCATAACCTCTTGTATTCATAACGACACATTTTTCAAAATGATTACCTGATTACCGTGAAGTAAATTACTTCTATTTTTCACGTTATATTCGTTGTTAATAAGCCAATTTTTCGTTTTATATTACTACAGTACAATTCCGAAAATCCGCACAACTTGGTTCCAGAGGTTTGCAGATTTTAGAATTTTGCGGATTTTAGAGAACCTGTGTGTGTTTACTAGTACATATGTACTGTAAACACACACAGGTTCTCTAAACTATATAATACTAATTCAAATAGGATGGTATGTATGTATGTATTATAGGCTTTCATTTGTTTAATAATTAGTAAAATTAATTAGTAATATGTATTTAATACTGTAATTAGTAGTATTTGGAATTTATGTAGATATATGTACAGTATTTAATAAGTAAGTAAAATATAGGGAACAAATTCATAATACAGTACTATAATACAATACTATATTAATTAATTGAATTTTTATTTACAAAAATGCTAAGTAAGCTTGAAGTGATGAACACAATTGCACAATGAAAGTGCTGATTGCTTATTAAATCTAGCAGACGGCACATTTCTCTGTAGTTGAATTAATTTTATCATTGTTTTGACATTACAGTAAAGTAATTGCATCGCGGTAAACATCATATGTACGTATATAAACTCCCCGCCCCCTTTTTAATTTCACCAGCATGCGGCACTGGGGTTTGAAGTGTGGGAATTATTTGACATTCATCAACCAGCACCCCGTCCCTGCGTGACATTCTGTCTGGCCATTGTTCACACGCCGTACATTTTTCTTTTGAACTATCGCAATTCCTGTACTAATGAATGACAAAATACTGTATCATACTCAAATGTTTCACATGAAAAAAGCATATTTTTATTTATACAGTATTCAACAAATATCCATAGTGTAGCATACAAAGGAAAGAGCAGCTTATCAACTTTGAAACAAAACTTGTTGTTGTCTGCTAAATTCAACAAGTGGGATGGGGGGGGGAGCAGGAGGGTTCCCCATCTCCCGTAACTGCATTACGTAAGAGCAGGGTTCCCTGTTTGCTACAAAGGTTTTGCCACTAGACTGGATAAAAAAATAAGAAAACTCATCATTGTCAATTCTTTATGAAACTGGCTGAAATTTTTACACACTCCATCATCAGCTAAGAGTAGCCAACTCTCAAAATTTTGCTTTAATTGGTTAAAAATTTTTTTAATTTGCCATGAACATTTTTATTAAGAGATTTATGAGGGACAGGCACACAGGAATGTTTAATTAAAATTTCCATGGCTAGTTTAAAAAGTTATTAAACAATTCAGGCGAAATTTTGCAGATCCATTCGTAACAAGGATTTATGGTGCTTATAGAAATTTCAGACAGCTGTCTGAAAAATTTGCGAAAATGCATTTTTGCGTTTTTCATTTAAGGTCAGCAATCATGTAAGCTGAAGAGGAAGTTTTCCCCTCTTGCTCTTGTCGCATTCTGCTGGCCCCACCCAATATCACCCTCCCCTTTTCTGCCATCTATCTCCCCCAGTTCACTAAAACACTTGAAAGCCGCCAACACACACACACACACACACACACACACACACACACACACACACACACACACACACACACACACACACACTCTCTCTCTCTCCCCTTACGTCGAACTCCTAGCAGTTAACAGAACTAAGTCATGGATTCTCAGTACGGAGACTGTGCGAGTGGGAGATGTAAGATTAAACGTTTGATTTTTATTCACATAAAAATAAAAATGAGCAAATTTCTTAATGGTAACAAGGATTAAAAAACAAACAAAACGCAATTTTTAGCATTCGTTTTTTGACGATTCAGGTGAACTTTTTGGCGTATTGTGCTTGTCGCGATTTGGTGAAAAAGTGATAGGCAGCTTAAACACTGTCAGCTGGGCAGGCTCCCACCAAACAGTCTCTAGGGAGAACACTATTACGTATATCATTAGCAATATTTTTCAAATAGGGAAAACACATAAAATATTTTAAAAACCTTTAAAAATATCTTAAACATTTTTTTGTCAGCTGGAAAATAAAAAATTTCGATTTCTGAAACCTTTTTTTTTCTTTACCCGTTTGTTAACGGTGACCGATGTTCGAATCCACGCGGATTTTAGGCAATTGCAGATTTTAGGAGCGGGATTTTCGGAATTGTACTGTATTATCATTTTGCCCCCGGGCAAAAATTTCCCCAGAGCTGCCTTAATTTCCCCCGAACCTTGTTCGCGCATTCGGACAAATTCTGCACCCCTGCTTCCAACGTGGTGATGCAATTACTGTCATCTGGAGACCTAAAAGAGAGAGTGAGAGAGAGAGAGAGAGAGAGAGAGAGAGAGAGAGAGAGAGAGAGAGAGAGAGGTCACAATAAAGAAATGGGAAGGGAAAGATACCAGCAGAAAGAAAAAATAAGCAATGGATGTTGTTCAGCTGCAGAGTCAACAAAAGATAAATTTTGCTGTGGAATTTTCTGAAAAAAAAATAAAAAAATCAAGGCTTGCTTTCAAGGGAAACTTGAGCTGATGTTCTTTTTTTTTCTTCAATGTTCACACTAGCCTTTGTTGTTGTTAAATGTTTGCATTTCAGCTTGCTATTGGAGAGAAACATTTTTGAAAATGTATGCGAGAAAGTTAGGAAATTTGTAAGAATTGATGCATGGTGTTCAAAAATATTAATATTCTCAAAGTTACACCTTTTATCTAAAATATTGAAAGCTATGATATCATGCATTCATGGTCCTCATGCTGAAAGTTCTTTCAGCGTGATGGTTGAAATTGTCATAGGATGACATACAAAAAGAGCGACAGTGAAGAAATGGGAAGGGTAAGATATCGGCAAGAAATTCTGATCATTTGTTCGAGATGTGTCCGGGGTCGAATCCCGGTGAGGCATGGATGCTGTTTGTCTTACGGCACTGGCTTTTTCCTTTCCCTGGAACCAGTGGCCCTAAATTAAGGAGAGGCGACTGCTTATAGCCCACGGAGTTGCTCACGGTGGTCATTAAACCTCCAATCCAAAAGAAAAAAAAAAAACTCAATGAATTCTGTTGCTGCAGAGTCAACACTGATGGTTGTAGAACTTGCTGGGAAGAAAGCACCTAAAGAGAAAACTTGAGCTGATGTTCTAGCAAGTACAGCAACAAAACAAAACAATGAAAAAAACTGTGTTCAGCATAAAGTAATTTAAAACCATTTTATTTTGTTTTGAATACAGTAATTTTATATTGGTAGTACAGTAGTGATGCGCTCCAGTTCAATACACTGAATGGACAAATACCTAAAAGTTTTAGTTCTCCTGTAGTTTGAATAACAGCCTGTACACACTGAATCATTGACTCCACCGGATGCCAGAGGGTTTCCAGAAGTAATGCCAGCCATGCCTGTTGCAGTATTGTCCACAACTCCTCTCAAGATGTCGATTCAGGATCCATTGATCTGTTGTTCCACTCCATGGCATCCTAGAGAGATTTGACAAGATTCAAATCCAGGGACCTTGGCAGTCGCTGGATGGTTCCAAACTCAGACAAGTGTTCCTTGGTTTATGCCTGGGTAGTTGCAGCCTGGTGGGACAGCACATTGTCTTGTTGGAACAGACCATTGGCCTCAAGACTATGAAAATGTGTAAGTGATCAGCTAGCACATGCTGGTAGTGCACAGCAGTTTAGGACCTCTCCAGACACACTGCGGGACCTAATGCATCCCACGAGAAGACTCCCCAAACTATCACAGAGCCACCACTGCCTTGAATAGAGCTGACCTGACATGACAGGGCCATGGCACCATGCTGTTGACACCAGACCTGCACCCTCAGTACAGCTGAAAATGGGATTCATCCACTCCAGTTCTGATGTTTCCAGCATTAGGAGAGGCATAATTTCAGATGACAAGCAGTGAACAGTGGCACACTAGTAGGGCGTCAGCTCCCATACCCCAGGGTAAGCAGTGGGTGCCATATCACTCGCCGCTGACTCTGCTTGTGTCTCCGACATTTAACCTGGATGTGATTTGTGCTGACTCTGCCAAGCGGTCAGTCTGTACAAGCCTGGATAGTCTGCGTCGACCCCAGTTATCGATGGCATGCGATCTTCAACCGCTTGCTCTCTGGGCACTGGTACGTCTTATACCCTTGATATGGTTGCCCTCAGGAACCCTAGGGTTCTTACCACTTCGGTGATAGAATATGTCTTACAGCAATAATGCGTCCACAGTCTCAAAGTCGCTCAGATCACCACGTTTATCCATATTCATCAATTGCAATACACTGTTGGGAAGCCCTGTTGTCTGCCTATTAATTGCCTGCATGTAGTTTGGGTCTGTTCCACTGGTGTGCAGGGATTCCCGTGTCAACTCTTCATCACTCCTATCTCTATTTTGTCTACTGAGTGTATTTACATAAGTAAATTACAGTGAACAATTCAATCTTGCTCATACTGCATTATATTCACTATTCGTGCACCTTTTGGCACCATGTTCTGATTTTTCACCCAGTTAAAAATTTCAGCCCCCCCTTTTTTTTTTTTACTTTGTTAGTCGCATGTATAAACACTTGAGACTATTACTTTTATTTCAACCCATATTTGAGAACAAAAAAAAATCCCGTAATTCTGCTCTGAATGGTTATTCTTCTGGAAAAATCATTCTCTGTATTTGTAAATGATAATTTGTTAATTATGAATAATTTGGTTTTAACTTACTTATAATTTAACAAATAACTCTTTATGTAAGTAGATGAATTTAAAACTCAATAAATGCCAGTATCATAAGTTTTATACATTTTCTACATAACTTTATACAAGCATAATGTATGAAACTTGTGTATGGATACATTACAATCCCTGGTTCTGCTCTCATAGTAGATTATGGCATGCTTTGTAATATGGGCTGCTTCAATTTAACATTCATATAAAGTTTTCACACTAACAGCATTTTTATCTTTTTTTATTTGTGTTTTTGTGTAAATGTTGACCATTTAAAAAAAACAAGTATCTTTTTACAGCTTATAATGGAAGAAGAGTTGGAGGTAGTAAGTGTTTTGGCTGATCTGTGCCATAGGGATCGTACTCCATTAGCAAATGCGGTACTGCGGGTATTTCGATTTGAAAGAAAAGAAGCCATGCTCCTTAAAACAATGAATGATAGAGAAATACAAAGAGAAGGTAACTATCCCACAATTTTACTTTTATTAATTTTCATTTTTACTTTGTATGAAATGTACTCCATTTGTTTTAATCATCATGAAAACAAAACAAAAATGCTACAGTTTGACACCACTTTCTGCCATGGTCTGTTTAGGTTGTTCCATCATTAAAAAATAATTAATTCACTGTCACTTTCACTTATGAGGCTTTGCCCATGCATTTGTTAGTACCAAGTTGCATTGTTAGTGACTCACCAATGGTCAAGTGGCCAGATATATTGGCTTCTGTCTCCCTGTACTGCTCAGAGTGGGTTCAAATGCCAAGTGAGACATGTTGCACTTGTTCTTATGGTGCTGGCTTTCTTCCACTGGTGAGACCAGTGGCTCTATGTTGCTAAATTAATTAGTGGTGGTTCGTGCTGGTTAAGTTAGTTTTTAAGCCCCATTCCCTCCCACCACTGAGGGGATATCTGTGAAGGGTGCATAGCTTGTGTTAGTGCTTGACAGGGTTCTTCTTTTCGTTTTGATTGAAAAATATGAGTTTTGAAAGCAAGAGAATCCAAGTGATGCCTTTGTGGATACTGATATCAGGATGAGGAAAGGTTTTTGTGTTGTGGCAATTATATTTCATGTGCATATATTGTATGAAATGTGTCCCATTTATTGGCAAATATAAAGCCAAAAAACTGGTCCATATATTTGTTTGTGAAAGCTTAACGATGTATTACTAGTTTGTGGTTAATGCCTTTGAATTCTTCAAGCAAACAAAGTTGTTGCAAATTTCAAGAAAAGTTTAACCACTGTTGTATTTATTACTACTCTGATACAAAAACGATGTGTATGCATCAAAAGTTTATTACCTTTCCCATAATATATCAAAATATGTGGTTGCAAAAAATTAAAAAGTTCACTTGCAGTTGTGATTTTTACGCCAAATAAATGGATTTTCACACAAATCGTTATCATCTGGTGTAACTACCCACCTGTTTATTTCTATCTTAGTTCAAGGCCAATTTTATCAAGCAAACGTTCCTCATTAAATGATGATTGGGTTAGTATATCACGATATTTTACAGTGATATCCACTTCCAAATATGTATTTATGACAGTTTTATACTGTTGTAATAGCAATAGTTTATTATAGTTAATATGAGGTTGTTAGTGCACAATATTAAAGTCTTAACTGGAAACAGTTCTGTGTAATGGATTACACTATTTTAGAGGTTTTTTTTTTGTTATTTGCAGAAGTAGTGTTACTGATGTTAGTTGCATTTCAACAATGCATATAATAATGTGTTTAGTGTCAGGGGCAGTATTGGCATATTACCAAAGCTGTCTAATTTGTGGCATATTGAAGGTGACAAGAGAAGCTCCATGGCAGAAATGAGAATTTTACAGTAAGGTCAACCTGTCTCATAATATGCTATAATCCTGCGGTGCTTTTGCCATCAAACAGATCTTTGCCTTTCATGTGGCACTTCTGTTTCTTTTAATTCTTTTGCTATTTTATTTTTACTGTTATTTTATTCTTTTTATTCAATTTCCTCTTTTTTTATTCTTAAAATTTACTGGTTTTGTAACTTCTGTAAGAATGGATATTAAACCTTTTTACTTTGCCCTTAATATCTGAATATTCATTTTTAATAGGAAAAATTACCTATTCTTATTTTAAGCTAAAAATTGCATTCATGGTTTTCACATCAAACTCATATGTTAAAAACCTTAAATCTTAGGCATTGCAGTCTTGCCGGTATCACGTTTTTTCCAAAAGTTTAAACTGAAAATGAAATTAAACTGGGTTGGAGCTTGCTATAAAAAGATTAAAAAGATGTAATATGACCTATCACTTGCCAAATGTAGAATCTCTTTTTTTTTTTTTTTTTTTTTGGAGGTAGGCGATATACGTGTATGGCAGAGCTATTGTGCAAAATGAAGATAAACATTAACTCCATGTTGCATGAAATTTTATCATAAAATGAAAGAAACACAAGGGAGATTTTGACCAAGATTGATTCATCTCACCAGTAGTAGGACAAAACATTTCCAGTTCATTCTACAAGTCAAGGTATGGTTTCTAATGCAGGTACATATTTACACAACATAGAGAGGAAGAATATTCGAAACAAACTGAATTTACTTGTACCACTTACTGATCATCCATGTAACACTTCTCAGAAAACTTGAAAATTTCATCGTCCTGGAGCAGGAATTGAACCCCGCATCTCCCGATTACCGGTCGAGTATGCTAACTAACCATTACCCTACCCAGGACAATGAAATTCCAAGCAACTGAGACATAGGAATCTTAAAATCCTTAGATTTTCGCTAGTCGAAGCATTCCTGCTTCCTCATAGCGCTTTGACCGAATTCCCATCCGGATGGATGTTGGTCGAAAGTCACCAATAACACCTAGATAAATCAATGAAGGAAGAAATATTCTTCATAATACATGGAAAATCAACAGAAAATATTCAACGCAAACTGAATTTGCTTGTACCACTTACTGGTCATAGAGAGGAAGTTCAATGTCAAGAAAATCTGGAATACATTTTGAAAATTTTGGCTCTGCTGTTTGTTGTCCATTGCAGAAAGAAAAATTCAACCATCATATCGAGGTAAATGCTGTGGCAAATACAAAAAATATATACATACCCACTCATTTGGTTACTCAGAATAGTTGAATATTTGAGCTTTTGGCTTTGTAGTTTCTTAATTCCTTGCCACTTCACAGCAGTCAGACTTGAGTAGCTTTGAAAGTGAGTGGAAATTGGTATTCCCCCTGGATAAATCAAAATTTTATGCAGCATTTGCTCCACTTTCTTGTAAGCACCTGTTTTGCGTACACTGAAAGCTGTTTCTTTTTATTGCCTTTTATGACTACATCTTTCAAAACTAATATATCTTTGCTTCATTTATTATTATGGTTAGGTTGTTCAGAAAATATCTCCTTGTCTTTAGCTGGCAAACAAGTTCAGATCGTGAGATGGAGTATTGTTGTAGAGGTCAAAGTCATATTTTGTTTTGAGTTAAAATAAAAACATCTTGGGACCATTTGTCAGCAAATTTCACACTATGCTGTAATAATTAATATTAAAGCTTTCTGGGAGTTTCTTTATATGTGCCCTCCCCACCTCCATTTTTCACAGCTGGTTCTAGTGAATTGGGGCTTAGCTTCTCCAAGGCCCTAGCTGATCTTTTGTTTCATATGTCTGTAATGTTGCAGCACTCTTTGGCCAAGTATGACCTTTGTCCCATTCTTCAAATTAAGAAACAAACAAATCCCTATCCTTCCTGAGAGAGGTTTTTGTGAATAAAGCTTTGTAAGCAGTGCAGTGTCGCAACAGACATTTAGTTCCTGCATATATATACTGGTGTGATTTTGGATTAACTAAGTAAATGAGCCCTTTCAGATTACCACTTTAAATATTAAGAGTTGAATTACAACTTCCCCTTTGTGAGACGATGATAAGCAGATTTTGTTATTTTTTAGATTTCTTATTGCAAATGGATAGCAGAATTTTTTTTTAATATATATAGAACATATTTTAGTACTAATAACTCCACTGCTTACTAATTGGAAGCATTATGTGTTTTGACTGGCATAAGCTTGTTCGTGCATGCGTTCATGTGCGTGCGCACACACACTTGAAAGCATGTTTACCATTAATGAGATGTATAAATAGATATACCTGCCAATTGTTTACATATATTCTGCAGTCCTTTTGTGGAAGGCTTTTTTATACAAAGTCAGATCTTTCCTGTTTCACTGCTCCAGATGATACTACCACTCTGTTCCGATCGGCGTCACTCACTACAACGCTGATGGACCAGTACATGAGATCCACTGCCAATGGATTCTTACATCAAGCTGTGCAAGATTTTATCTTAAAGGTTATGGATAGTAGGCAGTCTTGTGAGGTCAGTATATGTATATATATATATATATATATGTTATTTTTTTACTTCTGTTATAAGGAGTTTAATGTTGCTTACAGAATAGCAGACAGTCTTATGAGGTCAGTATGTGTATTCTTGTCTACACATTTTTTCCCCACTGTTACAAGGAGTTTCATATTATTCTCTTTTGAACACAAGACATTTTGAAAAACAATATTTGCATGTGTCTTCTGTAGCTGTAAGTATACAGTAGATCTTGCTTAATGGAGTATCAGTTATTGGAATATCTGGCTCATTAGAATAAAAGTCCAGTGTGCCAAACCATAGCTATTAGTTACAATGTTAAAAAAAACTTTAGTTAATAGAATATGGTATTAGGAATAATTGCTGTTTTAAGAATACAAATTGAGGAAGAAATATTCCTCAATGAAACAAAATTAAGGTTTTAGGAAACTTTTTTGTTTTGTTTGTTAGAAAATGGGGACAGAGTTAGTTTCAAAAATGCATTTTCTTGGAATTTCGTGTTTCTGAATGCAAGAATGACTTTACATAGCAGGTTAAACATACATTGACAGCAAAGGATATTAATAATAGAATTTAGGCTAAGGCAGGTGTAATGTGAAGGGAGAAATTCCTATGTTCTACCTATGCATGTTTGACTATTGCAGCTCCTATGTGGAGGAAAGAGGGGTGGAATTTTTCTTATCTAAACTCATTTTGTGAAAAGTGTCAAATGCTAGAGTTCAATGTGATTGATATATTGTGTGTTCTAGCATGCAGTCAGCTAGTCCCACTTTAAGTTTGATGCTGTTGTTGTACATAATTACGTTGTTGAGACGCAAAGACCTAGCTCTGAGTAGAAAAAGTAAAGTCATTCAGCGCACAGGTAGAAATAAATGTACTCAAGTTGAGCTTGATAAAAAGTTTTATTTCCCAAGCTTTAAGATATTGACCTGTTAAAGAGAAACTGTGTTTTGATGGATTGGAAATATAGCATGATATTCAGTCCAAGAGAGAACAAAGAAGGCATGGTGATAAAAAACTGGAAGTAGAAAAGGCCCTTTTGATGACATAGTTTACAAATAAGGGTTTGCAATGTGCCAATCAGTAGATTAAATATCAAGCCCAAAATTTGAAGAACTGGCATAGAAATTAAACATTTCAAATTTTAAAGCTACAATAGATGCTGACTGTGAAGTAAGCATTACATAAAATATCTTTTTAAAAACTCTGGGGTAACCAAGGATGAAGTTAGATCTACAAATGCTTGTATGAATGATGCATTGCATTGCCTGTTTTACTAAAGAATTACATTTCCTGAAAACATATACAACATTTTTAAATGCTGTAAAGCAATATTTTAACTAAGACATTGAGTGCTGTTTTAATTTATTACTTACTGTGTGAATCTGAATAACATGTGAGTGCATCTACTATTCACTCATAATTTGAGAATTTTATATCTTGGATAATAGATCCTATGTACTAGAATATTTTCAAATGACAAACTAGTTATTCCATTAACCAGGTTCTGCTGTATAAGGATTCTGATTCTTTAAAAAAATGATTTACTTTTTCAGAGTTCTCCATTCCCAATTTCCATAATGTGTGTGTTTCAGATCATGAAGTTGTGTGTTTGGGCTTGGTTTTGGGGAAATGGTATTCAAGAATGCAAATGGAATGTGCCACCCTCCTGTTTTGGGAGATCTCTATGAATTAGAAAAAAATATAAATAACAAATTTATAAAACATTATGGAACAGTTTTTGTAATGGTCACAAATTTTACACACCTGCTAGCTTTTTTTATCATCATATCACTAAGCTGTTCTCTGAGATTCAGAGGTTAGCTTCACAAAGAAGTACAAACTACCAGATAAATTTTTAACTGATTATTTATTTTTTGTTGCCATATCAAACTTTTCCATTTACAGCAATCTCGATACCCATCTCGGGCTTCACTGCATCCATCACACGACGTACACAAGACCTTCTATACTTCATACTCATAATCTTTTTCTCATGCAGACACTCCTGAATCTGATCCTCCCATGGCTTCTTGGCCTTCCTCCACCTTTCCTTCCTGTCATTTGGGCTAAAAAAAAATTCTTGGTAAGCATCTCATCACTCATTCTTTCAACATGGCCAAATCACTGAAGTATATTAGTCTCCACCTTGCTAACGACATTTTGCTTCACATCACACAACTGCAATACATCTTCATTCCTCACACGATCAGAACATATCTTGCCACAACTCCCCCCTCCCCCAAGTAAGTAACGCATTTCTCCAGCAAACAAACTACTCCTATGTTTCTTCTGAAGTACCCATGTTTCACTGCCATGCATCAGAGTAGGAACAATTACACTTTCATACACAGGAGGGACTCTCTTGAGAAAACATCATTCCTGTGAAAACCTCCCAAAGCAGCTATGACAATTGACTCGCCTACTAATTTCACCATCCAATTTGTTCTCTTCTCTATCAAACATACTTCCTAAATACACAAACTCATTCACCTGGTCAATCACTGTGCCATTTAGTGTATCCCTGTCATGTTATAAGGCATATATTCTCACTGAACTTAATGAAGAAAAACACTCAGTGCAATTTCTTCCTCGTTTTTTTTTTAATTTTATTTTTTTATTGGAAGTTGTAATTTTGAATGTACGTGGACTTGAATTAGTGGTAAAAAATTTTGAAGGTGTGTTTAATTGTATTTTTATTTAATTTTGTACTATTTACAAAGCTATATTAACTTTTTTTAGCAAATGTGCAGCATATAAACTATCTTCACTTTTCACACCTGCATAGCAAATTTGTGTTCAGGGTGGAGCAATATTTGATACTGAATATATGTATACTGCTTAGGCCAAAAGTCAAAATATTCTTAAAGTTTTTGCAGTATTTAGATTTGCTTAATTTTTATGTTTGTACTTTATTTAATAGCTGTGGCTGTTTCTTGAATGCTGAGTTGAGAAAAATTTACTTGTAAAATATCTCTTGAATTAGATGTTTGAAGTTTCATATTGTGTGTGCTTTATTGGAGTAAGTATTCTCACTCATTTTTAATTATTATAGGTTCTGTTAGTTTATGTAAATAACTGTTTGCTGTTATTGCACAGACATTTAATTTACAGATGTTTCAGCTGAATGTCAGTATTGATAATTCTGAAATAATACGTCAAGAGTTATATGATGTATCTTGGTCATATGACTGTTGCCAGTTAAGATTTCTAAATGATTGAGATATTGCAGGTCATAAGGTAGTACATATATTTTTGATGTTTCACAAATGCCGCCCGGTGACGCAGTGGTCTAAGCGCTGGCTTATGATCATTCATCCGATAAGGGTCTGGGTTCAAATCCTGGTGAGGCATGGATGTTGTGTTTGTCTTACAGCACTGGTTCTCTCTCTTCCCAGGACTCAGTGGCCCTAAATTGGGATGGGCGGCTGCTTATAGCCCATTGAGTTGCTCACGGTGGTCGTTAAACCTCTAATAATAATCATAAAAAAAAATTCACAAAGTTGTTCAGTGCTTGCTTTGTATCTCATAAGGCAGTTTGGTTGATAAATGATGTGCACTTGAAAATGTGTCAGTGTGGGGAAGCTGGTGCAGTGTGGCTTCAGTACTGAAAATCATTAATAACAAGGAATGGCAGAAATCCACATAACTGGGTGGCACTAAAGTGATTTTTGGAGGAGTATTCCTAATATGACACTGGAAATTAACTCTACACTTTAAGTTATATAAATAGAAATAATAATGTTAAAACTCCCTTTGTTTTTTTAAGGTCTCGTATCTTAGTAAAAAGGAGTTCACCAAAAATAGACTTGCCTTGAAATGGCAATTGAAGGAATGCATATGGAATTCTGCACATATGTTGTCTCATTTGTTCTCCTACAGTCATTCTCTTATTTTAAATTCATAAAAATGTTTAAAAATCTTATTCATATATCGATTATTTTCAATTATTTGAAAATTCTTAGCGTTTGCTTTTGCCACGTTATATTCTGAACGTCGGAAGTTAAAAATTCCTTGTATTTGAAACATGATATTACTATAAAATAGAATAAAAAGGCTTTACTCACAATGATTTTTGGTGGTCCTCTTCTTTTTATTGCTTTCAATTTTTGAAGTTAAAATATTATGCCATTATTATTCATGCCAAAAAATAATCCCGAAGAATTCCAACCACCCATGGGCACATAAAACAGCTGCAATCAGAAACTTAATAAAAAGAGCATTCACCTATTCCAGCAGCAATAAATACAAAGAAGAAGAGCTAATATGGATTAACAGAATGATAAAAAACTTTGGATATAACAGAAAACTATCCCAGAAAATTATATATGACATCAAGCATAAAGTACAAAGACCAAAAACAGAAGAAAATAAATATTGTGGAAGTTTCACATATATTAAAGGACTATCTCATACCATAGAGCGAATTTGTAAAAATCACCAAAAAACATTGGAATAACCGTAAAGACACAAAGAGATATGGTAATTAAAAATAAAGATCAAGTACTGTGATGGTGAGTCTCGTGTGATGTAGTATTTTTTTTGTTACCTACAAAAAGTAGCAGGAGGCTGTGTGTTGCATCCCGCACTGCTACACCTCTTGTAGTATTCAATGATGGAATGGTAAGCGCTTCCGATGGAAGACAAACTGGAATGTAAAGTTCGGATTGGTTGGGACTGGTAGTGCTGCCACCAGTCGAAACTTGGTTTTCGACAAATTAAGTGAAGAATGACTAATTTTACATGATTCAACACATGACATGGAGTACCTATGTACAAGGAGATTTATTTACATACAGTGCATCAGGGGTGCACAATGATTTGCGTCTCTTGAATAATGCAGTTCACCGTAATACTGCATACAAGCTTTAGAACGAAAAGTAATCACTCTTCTATGTCGATTTAGATCACAGTTCTTATCTGAATCAAGCCATCAGAGTTCGGTTGTCATGACTAAGACAGTACCTCAGTACTTCTTGGTCTGTCCAGAGAGTTAAGTTCGTACGGCTAATATATGAAACAATATCAGAAGCAATAGTTTACCTCTCTCGACGTATGTATCCTGGTGCACTCAGCATGTTAATGCTTTCTTGAGAGACACAGTTGCCAGGGTTACTTTGCTGCTACTGAACCGCAGTTCAGGTCCTCTAATTATGTAACCGCAGTTACTATTTCAAACATAGTTACCCTCGTCACTATTGACCTAAATTCTGATTACCTCCGCCATCAGAGCACTATATTATACATTCTTCCTCCACGAAAGGTTACCAGAGAATGCCCCGAATTCCCGCTTTTTCTGCAACTCGCTCTCACCTCGGGAGCATCTCTACAGCTTTGGGCCAATCAGAGCGGCACGTTCCTACGGGACGCTTGCCTCTGACCCCATAATTCTTGTGCAACTGTCATCTCTCTCCGCTGAGGTCCCATCCTTCTTCTTCGATGCTGTAGCTTCGTTACCACGACCTCTATGCCGAAAAACTCAAAATGGCTTCCTCCCATCCATTTCCTACTTTCCAACTGATTTTCTACTTAAATCTGATTTGGGACGTGGATGTGTTTCTCACATCGCCACAAGTACAAATATTGGAAAAATCAGGTGTATATTGCATACCAGTAAAAATGACTAACTGTAATGATAAAAAATAAACTATATAGGAAGTACTAAAAATCAATTAAAAACTAGGTTAAACAAACATATAACGAACTGCATTGGTTCAATATTGCATAGAAAATAATACAGAACCAGAATTTGAAAACATCAAACACCTAAAATCACACAGAACGGAGAAAGAGATTAGAATGGCAGAATCGCTAATTATTGAAAAAACTGAAAGTACTAATTGCACCATTAATCAACCTAATGAAATACATGTGCAATGGGAAAAAATTATTACCGACGAGAAAAAAAGAAAAAAATAGAACAAAATGTAATTCCCAATAATTGCACGAGAGGACACCACCAAAGATATAAATGAACTAAGATACGTAACACCACCAACGAATCAACACCGAGAGAGGAGGATGGACCGAGTGAAGAAAACTCCAAAGAACTGCAGGTGACAGCCATTTGCAATCTTTCCTAACTCTGAAGATGGGCGTATTCCCGAAACACGTGCAAGTTCCACCCCAGTGGGAGTGTCCTTTGCGACACAGCACGAAGAGAGAGGAGGACGGCCGGAAGTGTCTGGAAGTTAGAGAGACAGCGGTTCCAAGGTTTTTAAGATTTTTTAACTTTTAATCTGTTTCATTTGGATTTCTAACCAGAATTTCTTTGCTTCTCAAGGCTTGAATACTTACCTTTGTGATTTTCTACGAAAAATACTTAAAGTCAATTTTGAATATTTTTTTCATTTGGTTATTAGGTTTTAACTAAGACTTCGTATGTTCATTAAGTTTTAACCAAGACTTCGTTTTTAAGCCATACTCATCAACAGGGTACCTGCAAGCGTGAACATGTTACCAAATTTTTGGCATGAATAATAATGGCATAATATTTTAACTTCAAAAATTGAAAGCAATAAAAGGAAGAGGACCACCAAAAAACATTTTGAGTAAAGCCTTTTTATTCTATTTTATAGTAATATCATATTTCAAATACAAGGAATTTGTATAAGAATATAACGTGGCAAAAGCGAACGCTAAGAATTTTCAAATAATTGAAGATAATCGATATATTTATAAGCAACACGTTTAATTTAAATTTGTTTCCCATCATAAGGAATAAATTACATGGTTTAATCTTATTCATAATAGTTTTTAGAATTATGGAAAAGGTAGGGCCAAAACAGTTTCAAAACTTACATACATACTTTAACCTTAAAAAAATCCCATGTTATCGCATTCTGAACGCTAAGTTTTAGATGCCATTTTGTTAATGGAACATCTATTAATAAAATTACATAACATTATTGAAATTCATTAAATTAATTGAAAATGAGAGGCAGATGTAGGTCATAATCATTAAATTGCCTTTGGTTGGCTCTTTTAGAATGAGCTGATTTTTTGAATATCCTTTAATTGAGTTTTGGATCCACACTGGAAATACTATGGCCAACACTGCACTTTTGCCAGGGTTGTTATGCCTCCAGGATTTCCTGATAAAAATGCAATTTTTAATGACTTCTGGAATTATTGTATTTCTTTTAATGCTGAACCAGTTTGATTTGAAGATTTGACCTCTGAAACTTCATTGTATAGCCACAAAAACTTGCATTTCTGTAAAAGATGCAAGTCTGGTGGGAGTGAAATATCAAAAAGAAATAATAGAAAATGTAATGTGCTTGTTGTTAAAGCATGCATTTAAATGTTCCTCTGGCTGTAACTAAGCAAACAAATATAAATATTTCACCCACCTGCACTGATCATCCAAGAAAGGCATGTTATGTATTGTAAATAAAAGATTCTGAATAATTTCATTCAAGTAAAATCTAAATCATTTTATTTTATTCCTGATTCCCGAAAGGGTGGCACTCAAGCTGTTAGGAATATGTCACCATGAATTTCTCTTGTGCTGAAAATGGAAAGAGATGTTGAAGGTGCCTTTATTTGCATTTCTTTTGATCTAATGAGTTCTGGTATGGAATAACTGGAATATGCTCTGTACTATAAAATCTGTTCCTCAAGGACAAAAGAAATCAAGGTGTGATACACATTTGGGGCAGCCAAAGGGAGTTAAGTGAGTATGTCTTTAAATTATTGATTGAATGGTAGTTGGAAGAAATTTGATGATGAACTTATACCTCTACATGAATTTTTTAAATATTTTAACTAGCTTGTAATTGAAGAATGGATGGGGGAATGTAATTTTAAATATGATACTGCTTGGAGTGGGAGGTAACTAAAACTTTTAGTTTAATTTCAAATTTTGTAACAGTTTTAGTGACTTATTGCAAAGTCCAAAAAGCTACATTCGCTATTGAACGAAAAATATACGTGGTACGTAACTTATTGTATTTACTACACTCAATGTGTAGCAGGAAATTACTGTTACACACATTTTTATTACATACATAATGGTTGTTGGACGAGGACGTGTTTAGGGTTACGCTATTGTTGTATTTGATAAATTCGGACTTACCCCATACGGCCTTGGAAGCTCAATATGCCGCCCCGGTGGCGCAGTGGTCTAAGGCGCTGGCCTCTGATGATTCGTCCGTAAGGGGTCCGGGTTCGAATCCCGGTGAGGCATGGATGTTGTGTTTGTCTTACGGCACTGGCTCTCTCCCTTCCCTGGAACCAGTGACCATAAATTAGGGACGGGAGACTACTTATAGCCCATTGGTAGGATACAAATTGCGTTCGAATCGCTGTTCTGACTTCACTATTTAAGTCTTCTTTTAAAAATCTTGTAGTAAACGAAATTATGTACAATAAAAGCATTTAGATTTGGAACGTATTGACTGCCGGAAATGCAATATAAGTTAACATTGCTCAAAGTCTTGTTAAAAGGAATGAAAATTTACAATGAAATGTACTCAAAATCAGTGAAAGATAAAACCAAATTAAAACCTGAATCCTAAAAGAAACCGTAAAAACGAAATCCTCCTCCGACATCACCACCACAATCCAAACATGTCTCGACATTAGGCTATGTCTTCTTCAATGGAGTACTTTGGCATTCGAAATATGTGATCTTTACAGCTCAAAAGGATCATGCAGATTCACTATCCACCATGGCTCACGTCATAGTCGCAGTATCTATTTTCGAAGCGGGAATGACCTAACTTTTAACTTTTACCGAGGCTATCTGCACATCCGAACAACTAAGAGTACAAAAACTCAAATAAAAAAAAACTGTGTCACCTTGTTTCACAGGAAGTGGAAAATAGACCGTTGTGTAGGCATCAAAACTCTTTAAGGAACTCGGTACGACAACCTACCTATATTAACCTGAGCTCTGTTCTTTTAAATGACATCCAACAACAAGCATTAGCTAAGAGTCTTAAATATGCCTTTCCTGTTACTAAAATGAATAATGTTCAGCTCATACCTCAGATTGAAATTGTCATTAAGGCTCTTCCAAGCACAGCTCAGGAAGCTACAAGGTTTCAAATTGCAAAGCAAATTATTAAATATCCTGCTACAAAATACATGACCACCCAACTTATGAATGAAAAGAAGCAACTTCAACAACTCAAACAGAATGAGAATATCTCAATTGTCAGTGCCGACAAAGTACCACAGATAATAATCCTTAACAAGGCAGGCTAGTTAGAAAAAATGCAACAGGCCATACATGAAATTCCACATGTAATTTGTCCAAGAGACCCTACTCAGGCTACTGTTGCTGCACTTCGCCGCATGAAATCTCTGTCGTCACTCCCCACCTCTGTTTTGAAAAACTTGAATCCTCCCCCGGCTACAGAGTACCAGAACTATTTGGTAAACTTAAAACTCATAAAACTGGCAACCCAATTTGCCCCCTGGTTTCTGCAGGCTGCAGTCCTACTCGCCCCCTGGAGAGTTCCTTGGCAAAACTACTTGCACCATTGGTCTCGGATTCACCTTACTTAATCGCCAGCTCTGCCACTGCATTATTTAAGATAACCTCTATGCAGCCTCCCAGTTCACCATTTTTTATGGCTTCCCTCGACGTTGTCTCGTTTTTCCCCAATATCTGTATTTCAACAAAACTACACACCCTGGGGACTTACACACCCAAAAATATCCAAGCTATACTGGCAACTCTCAGAATGATCTCTAATAGAACCTTTTTCTGGTTTAATGATACTTTTTTCATCAAACAGAAGGAGCCCCAAATGGGATCACCATTGTCTCCTCTCCTTGCAGAAGTATTACTACAATCTCTCGAGGAAGAAGCTATCCCACATGCTCCGATTCAACCCTTACTATACCTGTGGTACGTAGATGATGTTATAATCTTCTGGCCCTCAACTTTAGAAGACTTAAAGGTTTTTGCTGAAAACATGTAATAAAAACTTCCTTCAATAAAATGTACGCTTGAACTGGAAGAAAATCAGTCCCTGCCATTCCTGGATTTTCAGTTACACCGAGATCCAACTACCAACGCTATCTCCTACTCTGTCTACAGGAAACCTGGTTCAAACACCACTCTGATCCCATTTCACTCATTTCACCCCAGGTGTCAAAAATTATTTTCTCTGCACTTCTTACTAAGGCAGGCCATAACTCATTTGTCGAACATTACCTTCCGTAACATGGAGTTCGGAAAAATTAGGGGACTCGCTATACAATACGGATACCCAGAACATTTTTTTCAAAAACTTCTACGATGCATTTCCTTGACACCATTCTCAACTTTAACTAGAGCCACCCAACCTGTTAAATATGCTGGTTCTGTACCTTTCCTACCTAGTGTCACCAACCATTTAAAAACAATTTGTAAAAAACACAAAATTGGATTCGGAATCAAGACAAATAATATAATGGCAACCACACAAAAATGACAGAGGTACAGTGGAACCAGTAAAACGACATGTCTTAAGGCCTCGTGTGAAGGGGCTCAAAACAGGATATACGTGGATTCGACCACTCGCCCTTTGAGCTGTAGAGCCTCGGAACATAAATACAATATTCGAACAGCCTGTACTTCAACAGTCCTTTCCCGACTGTACTTGGAAGGCAGGCATACCCCAATATGGGAAGACATAACCATATTGAACACTCCGAGGACACGTTCAACTATTCTCTTTGCAGAGAGTTTGGGGATTTTAAAATACAGTCACCTTTGCTGTAACGAAGAATATCCACGAGCCATCCCCCTGCCATGGAAACAAATAATGGATCGCGAGAAACACCCAGACTATCCAGAGGACGAATTCGACCAATTGTTTCGGTGCACGCGTCAACCTTATCTCAGAACTGCGTCCTAGCGAATGCTCTCATGGTATATAACCAGCATCGATCCACTTGAGATTAGTGCATTGTCAGACATCCGAGGATGAGCTTAAAGTAAGCTCGAAAGATCTCGTGTGTATTTTAACTTGTATATATGGTTTTTAATCTGTATATATGCTTTTTAATGTAACGTTTTATAAAAATCGTGCGTAAGACGGCATTGCTTCATTTAATTTTGGATCTGAAAACTAGTTTTCTTATATTATCAGACTTACCATCCTGGTCATATTTATACCAAAAAACGGATTGTCATCTTCAAAATTTGTATTGTATGGTGTAATCCCGTATTCCATTCATGATTTATCTACCTATAATCAATATATGGACATGGCAGTAAATCAGACACATTGTTTAAACATTCACCGAAACTTTTTTTTACGGATTTTAATTCTTGAAAGTTGGCAAGTCAGTGAAGAGAGGTGATGTTTTTATGAGTTGTGGGTTCTTTAGACTGATGCATAGAGTATGTTGTTTCTTCTGATAATTTGTGCATCTAAGAAATGTGTGCAGTTGTTGGTTTCCTAATTGACAGAAAACTCCTTGGTAGGCAGTGTAATAGAAATGGAAGACATAAGGTTGTTTTACATAATATTCTTGAAGCATGAAAGTGGCTACATAATATAGCCACAATTTTAGCTTAAAAAAAAGAAAAAAAGGTTTTAACAGCATTATAGAATAATAATAACAATGTTTCGCACAATAAAATGTTTATTATACATTGACTATAGTTTCGCAGAGCGTTTGGCTCGGCTTCCTCAGGACGAATGGAGCGTAGACGTTCAAATCATTGTGACATCATCAGAATTCTGACTGTCACAGGTTTTGTCGAGTTGTTTCCACGCGCTTGAAAGAAATGGAGTCTACGTCATGTCATGTTGTCATAGATTATATATAATTTAACAGCATTTTTGATATTTTACATTAACATTTCAGTCTGGCATATAAAAAAGGTGATCATATTGGTACTTTCTTTAGAAGCTGGAGATTTTGTTCGCTTCAACCTCAAATTCAGTACACTCAGACTTTTTTGCTGTTAGCCTGGAAAATTTAGTTTATCAGAGAGGTAATTATGGCCATATGTTCTTCATAAGTTTCACTCAAGGGTTTAAACAGCAATAGAGACCCTTCCACTGAAAATACTGAGATGTAATTAATTTATCCCCACACACTAGTTTTGCAGAAATACCTAGTTGCACTGATAAATAAGGTTCTGTTATTTGCACTTGAACTCTGTATGATTTGTTTCACTTTTTCGTAAACCATGTTTATCAAATAATTTTGGTGTTAAGTCAAAGGAGGTATAGAGTTAAGTTTTGACATCCTCTAAACCTGCTGTATTCCTTAAACCCTAATGATGTCAGCTTCTTAAGAAGTGACAATCCGATGGTACAAGATATCAGTGACTGTGGGGCATTCTTTCAAAATGAAGTTTCCTGATTGTGGCAGTCTTTATCTGAATGTATGAGGGCATGTATATACTACACTGCGTTTCATAATGATATGACCACCTACTATTTTAAACATAACGAGATGAAAGACAATGAAAACCATACACAGGTCATCTTATTGAAAAGGACAAACCATTTATTCAATAAATACAGATACAAACATTAAAAAAATGCCTCTCAAATGCAAAAAAGAACCTCTTTTTTTATAACATTTGTTAAAACAAAAGTGTTTCAAAATGATGCGACCACACGACTTAGTAGCCACTATATCCACCAGAGTTCTTAATGCAAAAATTCTATGAGACATGGAATGTAATAATCTTGTAATACTTCCTGATCTAATTCCACCCATTTAGACACTATTGCTGCCTTTACTTTGGTAATATTCATATACTGCCTTGCATTTCCATACACCACCCTTGCTAGAATACTCCACATATTTTTTATAGGGTTAAGATCAGGTGGCACAAATGGCCATTCATCACATGCACGCCATTGTTCAAAAATCACTCCTGTGTGCTGTTTGCTGTGTGAATCGGCGCATTACCTTGGTGCAGAATCCATGTAGATTCAGAAGATTATCCTCAAGCTTTTGGTAATCTATAGCCTTCATTCTACCTGATACAAAAGCTATGGCAGTTTTACCCTTAAATCTAAAGACAGCCCAAACCATAATGGATCCACCACCTTATCTTTTGGAAAAATATCAAGCTCTTTACAAAAATCATGCCAATGTTTGCTCCTTCCATCTGGGCCGTCTAAATCAAACTTTTTCTCATCAGTAATGATGAATTTCAAATTCTTGTTTCCAGGACATGTGATATCTATCCCATTTCAAGTCAGTTTTTGCGGTGCAGATCAGTCTTTCGTGGTTGTGATTTTTGTTTCACGTAGGCTAAGTCTTGCAGGTCCTGGCAACCCTGGACAAAGTCAATTTGGAAACTGATAACATTGGGTCCTTTGACAGCTGACCCATAGATACATTTCCACTTTGTAGTTTCCTCATAAACATTCGTTTTTGCCTTTTTTGATTTGATAAGTTTTTCTGGACACCCTGGAGACTTATTCTGACCGTAAGCTTTGTGTAATTTCAGATAATTTAATATTGTTGCATGCAACCTGCCTAATTTTTTTTGCTGTTGATCTGGAGGACTCATGGCACACGTTCCAAGCTATATAATTCACCCTTTCTCAAACTCATTGAACATCTTTTCTTGACCCAGGCTGCCGACGTTCAGCATACGAGCTGCTAATTCTACCAGTACCACTAGAAATGATGTCTTCATATAACTGGCATAATTATCATACTTCAGCAGTTTTGTGCGCGTACGATAACATGCAGGATTGCCATCATGTGGCACATAAGTCACAATTCTCACATTGTGGCTAAAGTGGGCATATGATTTTGCAACAGTATTTCTAGTAAAAATGCATTATGGCTACAGTTAGGACTTTTAAAAACATTTTTGTTGTTTATTCACGATCACATACAGACTGTTATGGGGGATTTTGCTGCTTCGAAATTAGCGTTTTCTGTGGTGTTTTCTTCAAAACAGTGTGTAGTCACATTGTGAAATGTGGTGTAATCCTCATAAAACAAAATACTCTTTTGACTGCAGTACAGCACCTAATGTTAGTCTTTTGTTAGATCAGCTGTGGTTGTTTTTATTTAGATTTCTTCAAAACAGATTCACTGTATATAGCCTATGAAACACACATCAAATCTTAGATGAAGTGCACTCCTACAGATTGTGATGTGGCCAGGATCTTGAGGACTAAGCCTTAGTTGATGTGTAATTTTATTACAAAACAACCGTTTTTTTATTTTTTGTTTTTTTTTATATCCTGTATCTAATCAATCTACAAGCAGTTGTCAAAGTCAGTGGGAATACAGTGTAATGTGAATATATAAGGGCTGATCAAAAAGTAATAAGACTGATTTTTTTGCACTGAATAAAAGCTGAGTAGTAGTCATATATTAAAAGTCAAACTGAAAGTATACACGCAGGCTACACATACAGGTGTCCAATCTTGTTCTACCTCATGAGAAAAGAGTTGTAGTACTTTGACTTTAATAGTGTTTTGTTTTGCTTACACATCAGAAGTGCTTCAGTTAACAACAGGCGATAAAATTTTGCTTTCACCTTCAAAACCCAGAGAAAAAAACAAAATGCTTCAGGAAGCCTTTGGTGGTAAAACATTTTATAGCACCAAAGGCAAACATAAAAATGCTTCAGGAAGCCTTTTGTGGTAAAACATTTTATAGCACCAAAGGCAAACATAAAAATGCTTCAGGAAGCCTTTGGTGGTGAAGTGATGTCACGTGAAAGTGTGTTTTATTGGCCAGCATAAAGAGTTAACAGAGGGCCGACAAAATGTTGAAGACTTGGCAAGCAAAGGATGTCCATTTACTTTGGTTTCTGAGATTGTGATTAATACTGCAAGTTCACTTAGCAGAGAGGACTGTTGAATCGCAATGAGGTGGTTATCAGATGTACTAGACATATCACATGGAAGCATGCCAACAATCAGGACAGAATTCACGTTGGATTCCATAGGTAGTTACAGTCGGGCAAAAGACATTCAGGGTGGACATTTGTACAGAGTTGAAAGAATGTTACCAGCATGAAGGGGGAGAATTTTCTGAAAATGATTTTGCAATGTCTGGTATTCCAGTAATTAAAGAAACTGTTGTAAGGCCACCATTTTAAGACCAATTGGGAAATGCAAAAATCTCTGGAGTTAGTTTTTGAAGTCCTTCTCCAAGGACAGTCTGCTACACATTTTGAAAAGGTGAAAAACCTGGCAAATTAAATGCATTGGACAGTCTACTGCACATTCTGGGGCATATGTATTAGGTTTGATTGAGCATATTTTGAGAAAGAACATGTAAACATGGATGATTAAATGTTTACAATATTTCAGGAGTTACAAGATGAGTCTTGCTACTTTTGGATCAGCCTGTGTATAATGCATTTAATTTGCAAGGTTTTTCACCTTTCCAATTGTTTTTAAGTTCTTACCTGCTAGGACTGGCTGTCATGGTTATTTCCAATTGACTGTTGCTAAATTTCAACAGGCTAGTCTTGCTTATCGAGTTAGGTTATAGCCACCAAACTAGATGTCTGGAACCAGCAGTAGCACTTACTTATCTCGAATATTTTTCATCCATATTATTGTTTTCCTTCTTAAACTCATAAAGCATAATAAACCTGATGTGCTCCTCCAAACCACCATTTCTTCTTAAGGGTTATAGTAAAATGCTATGTTCTTTGTTAACCAAAAGTTGGATGCAATCTCATGCTTCATCCTCCATGGACCATCAGTGCTCATATTTCCAGTTGTTATGTCACAATATTATTTTTGCCAAAAAAGGTTTACTGGGCTGTCTCATAGCAATTTATACATCCTCCTTTTTTTTTTTTTTTTGCTTAACAGAAATCTTACTTGGTATTAACAGCATTATGGAACATTTCTAGTGAACTCTCTATATTATGGTAATTTTTAATCTTTACAACATTTTTTTATTTTTTTGATAGGTTGATTGTGAGGAAAATGAATTTCATCAATATGAATTTTTTTTCCAGGTGTTCTGTAATTCTAGGTTTATTGTGTTGAAACTCCAGAAATTTGAGTAATATCTAGGTGAAACTGTTTTCTTAACCTGCATCAAAATGTAAATTCAAGTAGTTTTTGATACAATTAATTGTGTTGCTTAAAAATTTATTTTTGTGTCAGTTAATATGGCAACATTGTTTGTGACTTCTAGCTTACTCCTTGCTGTGGAGTTATATAACATGATGTTTAACATTGTTTTTTTTAATATTGAGTGTGAACTGTAATGTGTGTCCACCCCAGTGTAAAATAAATTTAGTTTACTTCAACTTTCTTTTATTCCATAGTTAATATATAATTCTAAAGTATTTTTATAAATTTACTTCTGCAGTATTCTAAAAGTATTTTCTCCCCTTAGTTGAACCCCAGTAAACTGGACAGCCCAAGTGAAGCTTGTACAAATGCAGAACACCTACTAAGCCTCCTTGATGAAATTATTGAGTCCATATTTTGCTCCATAGACTCATGTCCTAGGTAATCTCTTTTATCTTCAAACATTTTATGGGGGGGGGGGGTGTATATCTACCAATTTTTAGTTGTTTTCAGCAAAGCAATAAATAAGCATTTCTGTATATCCTACCCTTAATAAATACCCTTCTATGATTTTATTATGAATTTGTACTGGCACGAATAACGTTTTTCAACTGCCCTTCTGTGATTTTGCTCACAACAATTATGCATTTTAATATCACAATGCATCCAATCCCAGAACAAGGCTAGAGAGAGAGAGAGTTAAGTCCATCAGAACTGATGAGCAACAATAGTGGCTAGTCATGTCAGGTGTGTTTCTGAAATGAATGTGGAAATAAAAAAGGATTGAAATAATTTCATAGCTTTTCAGCTTTACATAGTGTTCAGAGGCCACATCTACTTAACATGCCCTTAAAATTTTTATATCCATGATACTGTTTATCAGTAAATGGTGTTTGTAATCAAAATGAAATTTTCTGTTAATTTTTCTCAGCATGTGATAATGTGTAGTTCATTCTGATCATATATGGTTTTTCTACATGTAGGTAAAATGTGCATAAAAACACTCCATCAGCTCATGTCTACGTATCAGTATGATGTTCAGGCATATTTGGGGGCACAGACCATTTAAAAAAATGCTAAAATAGGAAAAGAACATTTGGTATTAACTTCCCCATTTCTTACTGTCCATTGCAAGATTTTTTTCTTTACCATATTGATTCCTCAGTCACTAACAGTTAACATCATACTTTTTCTCCCTTTTTCTAGGTCTGCAGCATGGCATTAGATAATTTAATATCTGTTGAGTGAAAGGCAGTGTTTAATATTCCAATCAACATATATGTCTTAATCATCTCAATAGATTCTCATCAACATTTTCTTGTACAGAAGTACCCAGCTGAGTTCTAATACCTTGTTATTAATTTTGCTTTACCATAGAGTCCACCTGTTTTTTTCTAGATAATCTTATCTCTTCTGATCTTCAGCTTCTAACCTTCCACACAACCCTTTATCCCTGTGATAAGAGGGCAAGTCTAAATACTGCATTTTATACAACAAGTGCAGCTCTCTGACCAGCCTGTCTCTTGGTAAAAGTGTTCTCGTATAGCTGGCAGTGGAGTTTCCTGCTTTGCAATTTCTTTTCTTGGTTTCTTACCAAGCATTCCTGTCTAATCAATAATTGCACCCAAATAATTAAATCTGTTTTCTGCTTTTATGCTTTTTTGCTCAACTAGACAATAACAATTTCTGGCATTCAACTTAAAACCATTTATTGAGACATGTATATCATGATCAGCAAATTAAGGTTATTCTGTTATGTTTTTGCACTCTTAGAAATTAGTGCTAAGGTATCAATATACAGCAAATTTCTGATAGCAAAACCACTTACCAAATTGATCATAAACAACATTGGAGACAAACTTCTTCCATTCCTTACTCTAAAGCTAATTTCAAGTGCGTGCAGTCCATCCCATGTAAAACTGATTAAGGACTTAATAGGGGTTCTTCACAAAAATGCTTTAACGTCTGTAAGTTTTCTGTTATACACGTTATAAGTGGGTACGTCTACGGTGGTGCATTAAGTTATTCAATTCAGATATAATTCAGTTAAAAGTTTTTAACTTTTAATATTTTTAACTTTTAACTGAATTATATCTGAATTGAATAACTTAATGCACCACCATAGACGTACCCACTTATAACGTGTATAACAGAAAACTTACAGGCGTTAAAGCGTCTTTGGGAAGAACCTTGTAGTCACGTAATGGTATGTGAACTTTATGATAGAATCACATGAGATATATCTTAATAGGGGTTTCCAAATAAGTATCTGGATTTTCATTCCTATCAATTACAGGAGAGAAATAAAAAAATACAGGATGCATAAATATGATACTCACGTATGTAATACAGTGGTACAAACAATCAAAGTCACTTTTCCACGTATTCTCCATTCAGCACAATGCATTTCTTCCGATGATCAACAAGTCTATTCATTTCGGTAGCGAAGAAATCAGCAGGGGTGTTACGAATCCATTGACAGACAGTCACTCGCAGATTGTCCATGTTCTCGTAGTGGTGGCCGCGAAGACTATCCTTCAAGAAACTGAAAGCATCAAAATTGGAAGGTGCCAAGTCTGGACTGTAAGCAGGGTGTGGAAGAACGGTCCCCCTCTGTTTTGCAATTTCTGCTTGTATTGGCTTAGCAATATGCGGGGGAGCATTATTATGCTGAAGCAACACTTTATTGTTTTTTTTAGTGTTGGCCGTTTGGTCTGGATAGGCTGTGCAAGTTATCTCAGTGTCTTCACATAGCCCTTTGCATTTATTGTTTCATTTTTTTGCCAAGCACTCAACCATAAGGATACCGTATTAGTCCCAGAAGATAGCAGCCATGACTTTGGACGCTGACAAACCAACTTTGAATTTCTGTAATGGGGGCGAATTTGGATGATGCCCTAGCATACTTTGCCACTTTGTCTCCAGTTCGAACTGATGAATCTACGTCTCATTACCTGTGATTATGCATCCCAGGAATGTGTCACCCTCCTCATCATAGCGCTTTACCAGTTCACTGCAAATGTCCAGCCTTTGGCATTTATGCACCTCTGTAAGCATTTAGGGTACCCATCTGTCACAGATCTTCGTAGAGTTGAGATGTTCATGAATAATGCGTCCAACATAGTCTTTACTGATATCAAATTCCATGGCAACATCCCGAACATGAATGCGTCTGTCACCTTTAATCAAGTCGTCACCCCATTTAATCGTTTCATCAGTAACTCCCATGTAGGCCTACCTGACCACGCCTCATCTTCAAGGCTCTTGTGCCCAGCTTTTGAACTTGGTAAACCATTAAAAAACACTGGAATGAGACATAGCCGCATCACCATACGCTGTCTTCTCGTAATTTCCACAGCCTTTTATGCCTTCTTTTGTTGAAAATTTTACTATTGCTCGAAGTGAATGCTTAACATAAACGCCATTGTTTTTGATCGATAGCGCCACCTAACATTAGTATCAAGCTGTTCCACTGCAAGTAGTTGTAACAGTTTCATGCATACATACGATCATACACACGGTTTTGTAACGACAGGAATAAAAATCTGAATACTTATCAGACACCCCTCCTATTAAATCTAGGAATGGGATTATTTTCCCCCAGAGTACTGTGGTATAAAAGATGGCATAGACAATGGAAAATAAGTGAAAATTTCACTTCCACACCACAAAATAAAAACAACACAGCAAATATAATTGAGATTAAATCATTCAGTTATACATTTTTTTTAAGAAATGCAGAAAAGAAAAAAATTCTTATCAGTTTTTGTAACCCATTCACTGGAACGAGACATAGCTGCATCACCATACACCGTCCGAAGTCTTCTCATAATGCACAAACAGCATGTACCGTAATGTACTTTTCGCCTTCTTTTTAAAAAAAAAAATTCACTACTGCTCGCTGCTCAAAATGAACACTTAACGTAGCCACTATAGGTGCAAACCAGAGTTTAAGCTCAGTGGCCGGTAAGTCCAAAAAGTTAGTGCCCCCCTCCCCCCCCGAAAAAAAACTGGCCGGTAGGTTAACACCAGTGCAGGAACTAGAAATTTTCTTTGGTGGGGTAAAACCTCAGACTCCCCCCCCCCCCCCTCCACACGGCTTTTTACCAGATTTTCAAAATTAAGGTATTATTTATTTACAGTTATGGTTTGAACAAAAAAATATTTACAAAAAAGTGTATACAGGAGGCCTTTGTGAACACAAAAAATTATGGTGTGAACACAAAAATTCTACAAAAAGTGTACAAAAATGATTGCAAAAAAATTCCTATAATTTTATCTTGCGAGCTTTCTTGGCTACAAAGGTTTTAATGACTTCATCATATAATATTTGTGATGCCACTTTGTGTTCAATGTTAATTATACTTAGGTTTGAGAAACATTTTTGTCTCGTAGTGTTCCGTACGTACGTTTTAATCAGCTTTAGTTTGCTGAAACTTCCTTCGTTTGATGCAACAGTCACTGGAAGTGTCAACAGAATCTTAAGTGCTGTTGAAATGTTTGGGTACGTATCTTCAAGTCTACATTTTAAAATGAAATTTAGGAGAGCTTTAGGAGATGCAGTTTTCAAATTACTGTCCAGGCTCAGAGCATGATGCTTAAAGCTCTCTACTTCTAGTTCAAGCTCAGCTTTACAGATATTATCTGAATACGTCTCCCCAAGCTGAGCTGCCTTCGATCTAAGTTCTCCTGCAGAAAGTGACTGGAACTTGGAGCCATGAAGGAAGCTAAATTTTTTATCTAGTTCCTTGATTGCCTCAAATCTCCTTCTCAGTTCTGAAAGCACCCTGTCCATTACTTCCAAAAGAAGGATCTTGAATCTTTTTTCTATAGACATTTGAACCTCTTCATCTTCATCATCCAAAAATGTCTTCCTTTTCCTCTTTCAAACTTTACGGAAATTGGGGCTCAACCCAAGTTCCTCTGCCTTTTCTCTGGCTTCAGTGATTGTAACATTTGCACAAGTATCTTGAGATGATTCCAGAAGTTTGATGAGTCCATGGATGTGCTTTGCAGACATCATCATCATCATCATTGTCAACCATTATCAATCCACTGCTGGACGAAGGTCTCCCCAAGTGTCCTCCACAGCGGTCTGTCTTGTGCCAGTCTCCTCCATGTCACTCCCGCATACTTTCGAATTTCATCCACCCATCTTCCACGTGGTCTTCTTCTGGGTCTTATCCTGTCCCTTGGAATCCAATCTAAAATTTCGTCTCTCCATCGATGGTCTGTCCTTCTGGCAGTATGTCCAGCCCATTGCCATTTCAGGGATTTAACTCTGATCATGATGTCTTCCACTCTTGTCATTTTTCGGACCCACGAGTTCCTCTTCTTATCTCTCCTGGTTACACGAAGCATGCACCTCTCCATGCTGCTTTGAGTTGTCTGCAGCCTTTGTATGTCTCTTTTAGTTAAGGTCCACGTCTCTGCACCATACGTAAGCACTGGAAGGATGCATTGATCAAACACTTTTCTTTTAAGACATAATGGCATATTGGAAAATTATGCTGTTTCTTCCAAAAGCTCTCCAGGCAAGTTTTGTACACCGATTAATTTCTTCATCATGTGACCCTCACTTGATATCTGCTGTCCAAGATAAGCGTACGTGTCTGTTATCTCCAGATTTTCTCCATCAATCGATAAATCTTCATTTCTTGTAAAAGCATTGAACATCACTTTTGTCTTCTGAAAGTTCATTTTTAATCCCACTTCTTTACTCTTGTCAGCAAGTTCCTGGATCATACTCTGCAGCTCTGATGGGGTAGTTGCAAAAATGACTACCTCATCAGCAAAACGAAGGTGGGTTAGATAATCTCCATTAATCTTTATCCCTTGTTTTCCCAGTTCAGTGATTGAAAGACATTTTCCAATGTGGCATTAAAGAGCTTCGGAGATATGGTGTCACCTTGTCTCACTCCTTTTCCAATTTTTATGTGTGTTGTATTTTCAAACAGCAGAATCTTTGCACTTGCATTTTCATAGATGTTATTAATAATATTAATGTACGCATCTTCACACTGAAGAACACTCTGTAACAGTGGAACCCGTAGGATTTCATTAGAATTTTAAATACATAGTAAAGTACACCCCAATTTGTGAAATATAAACAAAGCGCTGTGATTCTAGCAAAAATTTAAACTCCTAGAATTTTTTATGAATTCCTGGAAAAGTCCTGGAATTTATTTTCTGTAAATGTGTATGAACCCTGTTAAAGTGTATGTAAAATTTAGTCACATTTAAAACATCCACAAATACTAATAATGAGAAAAATTTACTCACTGTTGTACCAAAAGTTCACTGTAGGGCACTCGTAATCAAGCGAAGACATCTCTGCCAGAGTAGCATCTACAAATGAGGAAGCACTTGTGAGCAACTTTTAATTTAAGGTCATGGGGTTCAGGAGTACCAGCAGAAAGCATTTGCATGTGATTATACTCATGATTAGTTTTGTAGTATTAGAGTGATATGTGCGACTCATGGTTTTAGCATGGGGATGCACGGGGAAAAACACATTGACCATAGATTTAAGTCTGTGCCCAACTGGTACAAGTAATAAAAAGCTGATGACTCTAACCACTCAATGAGCTAGGCAACATCTTTGATGTTTGATTTGGTAATAATTGAATGACATTACATGTTGATATTAGACAGCAAATGGTACCTGTAAATTCCTTTGAATTGAGACTGTTACAAAGTTATCAATGCTAATATTAAAAAAGTTCCAACTCATTTAATTTTTGGAATATAAAATTTGAGTATGTGTGGTATATCTCTTTGTGTAAATTTTCAGTGCATAGTTGGTTGTAATGAAGATGAAATGAATATAATGTTTTTTAATGTTATTGTTTAGGACACTGCGATATATATGTAGCTGTCTTCAAAAGAGTGTTATGGCAAAATGGCCTAATGATCCTTTGGTCAAAACAAGAGTCGTTAGGTAAATACCAGTCTTTTCTACATATGAATTTAAGTGTGTGTGTGTGTGTGTGTGTGTGTGTGTGTGTGTGTGTGTGTGAGGATTACTGAATGCATTTTCAGTGAATTTCATTAAAATTAACCATTCACTCTCCATGAAGTACTTGAAAATCAGCATCCTTTTATGAAATATAACTACCTTTCATATTTTCTTATTTATTATTGATATGACAAGTTGAAAATACAGCATAAAATACATATCTTAAGAGGTGAGACACACCTGTTGAGACGTATGCCTCAGCATGGATTTAGTGACATGATAAACTGATCAGTTGAATGACTATGTATTCCATAAAGAACTCTGTTTCTTGCTACTGCATTTCTTATGTAACTTGTACTGCCTTTCTTTCAAGTTGTATATATTTTTTACTCTTCAGGGGTTGGATCATTCAGCATTGAATTAGTCATTTCTGTCTGCCACCCCATCAGCCAACTCTTATGATTTTTTCTTTTCATAAGTAGGTATTCTCGATGTATGAAAATCCTCAGAAGTTTCTTGATTGATCAGAAGATGTTAGTGTCCAAAATTTGAGAAATGTTGGTGCATGGAGGTTAATGTGTGTGTTCTCACACATAAAAGTGAAATTGTCTCCATTATTTAACGTAACAACATTACATATCACTAAGCTGTTCTCTGAGATTCAGAGGTTAGCTCCACAAAGAAATACAAACTACTATGTTTGTTTTTTTTTAAACCCTATGTTGCGACTAATGGTTTAATGGATGCATGAGATCAAAAGTATTCACAAAGCCTGTGCTGGTATCTCCATGTGATGCAATGTACAGGTTATGCATGTTTAAAAATTCATTTCTGAGCATATAGGCAAAAGCACACTTTTTATTACTAAATTTGTCAGTTCTAACCTTTGTTTATTCCACATAGTAATAAAGCCTTAAGGATAAGTGCTACAGAACATTGCTTAAAAAAAAAAAAAAAAAAAGAAACTTTGAGAAAAAGCTCTCATGTGGCATGTAACCCTGAACCTAAAGCAAATATAAACATGTTGCACCAATGGATTCTTTACAAAAATATTGCTAAATAACAGCAATTTCAGTATTTTTGTTACATTAAATACATAACAACATAAGTAAAATACTGCCAGTTATTATTTATTGCAACATAAGCATATGTTAAAAAATCTGATAAATGAACACATGTGTACGCTTAGCAGCAGCGATGTAGCTGGACTTGAATATCAGGGGTGGCAGGAGGGTGGCAAAGAAGAATGGTGGAGGGGGCCAGACAATCTTCAACAACCTTTGCTCTATCACGACTGGACAGGAATAAGGCACAATAGCTCAATAATTTTTTTTAATTCATAAAAAAAAAAAAAGTTAAGATTTTTGGGGAGCGCCACCCTTTAGAGGCATCACTGCTTAGCAGAAATGCCTTTTTTTGGTTAGTATCTCAAATTCAGGTGTTGCTACCACAGCAGAAAACGTCATATTTAAAAAAATATATATGAATATTGTTGCAAAAAAAATCTGTACATTTTCTTTGAAAATTCATTTGCAGATGAGTAATGGACTTTGAGATTAAAATAAAAAAATATGCATATTAATCTTGTTTTCCTTGATATCAAGATGTAAATATCAAATTAGGCAGCAGAACTGTTAAACTCCAATTCTTAAAATTCTTTGAAAGTTGAAATTATAAAACATCAATGAAGTATGGAAATAGAGTAATTATTATTATTTTTTTTTGTCTTCATTTAACTCATTTCACCTATCTATGGCAGTGACACAAGGAATTTTTAATTTGACATTTCTGACAAGTACTTTAGCTGCTATTAGAGGAATATTCTTTTACAGGCCTTGCACTGCCACACCAAACAATCCGTCCGTGTCTTGTTTGAATTGAAGGAAGATGCATTTGTTACGATATAGTCTCAATTCAAATAATAAAATTCTGAAATACCACTAAACATATAACTGGAAGTATCTGAGGTAAAGAAATTGCCAAATATAGACGCTTGGCAATTAGTTGACAAGGCAAACAAAATTTATTGAAGCCATTGTGCCATATATATGTAGCTTACTGAAAACCCCAAGGTATACAAATTGTCAAATTGATATTGAATTCCCCATGGCTTATATTTAAACCACTCTTGTATAAAAACTCATTCCCAAGCAGTGTCCTATAGGGGAGGGGTGTAGGTTCTGCATTACGTATATAGCGTGGAAGAAATATTCCTCTCATAATATGTGGAAAATACATCATGATAATTATCACAGCAATCTGACAACTCTGAATTGACTGTATTTACTGTTCCACACATAATATGCAAAATAGATTATCATGATGTATTTTCCACGTATTATGAGAAGAATATTTCTTCCACACTGTATACCTGAACGACTGGGGATTTGCTTAACAACACTAGATGACAGCACAATTTGCTTCGATTAAGAATGCTGTCGGAAAATAGTCCAATGTTCTTACACATAGACACTTTGGACTTCATTGCCCTGTGTGGTGTAACGAATTGCATGCTCAAATGGTAATCGGGAGATGCGGGTTCCATTCCCGCTCCAGGGCGATGAAATTTTCAAGTTTTCTGATGTGATTGATGTTACACGAGAAACAGTAAGTAGTCAATTCAGAGTTGTCTGATTGCTGTGATAATTATCATGTCTGCACTACTGTATTTTTTAACATTTCCCAGGTATTGAAGTATAACAAC
This sequence comes from Macrothele yani, assembly GCA_039090855.1. Lineage (NCBI taxonomy): Eukaryota > Metazoa > Arthropoda > Arachnida > Araneae > Macrothelidae > Macrothele > Macrothele yani. The sequence goes on from CM077024.1 coordinate 3,840,093, forward strand.
TATTAAAAGCAGTGACAACACTGTTCATCATGTAAATTCATGTACATGTATGCATAGGTTGAAGCCAAGTTAGGTCCAAAATAGCGAAATCAAAAATATAAACAGAATGCACATTAGCAGGAAGACTCTCCTCACTCACAGTAGATTAGGCTTATTGCTTGTGAAAGTCATATTACTTCGTCATAGTGGTTCAGTACTTGCAAAATGAAACAGGAAATTCATGAATTGAATAAAACAAAGTTTCAAGCTAAAATTCAGATACTATGAAAGAATGTTTGATGAAAATGGCAATTAAAACATGATGTTAAAAAACCAAAGGAATAAAAAACAATAAAAAGGACCCAACTTATTTCACCATTGCAACACACGTCCAAACATGTTTCGGCAAAACTTATGCCTTCTTCAGTGAATTCCTTATAAGTATATGTGGACACTAAGTCCTCGTTAACGGTCTTCAAATGACTGAGATGCAACAGTTTGTCGTACCGCCTTCAACCCTCATCGTCGCAGATAATGATTAATTGAGCATCACAGCACAAGCCATCCTTGGTGACACCTGTGATATTATGTTCTCCTTAATCGTCCCTCGTAACTTTGAGTTCACGACCTTTGAATCTGTGTTTCCTCATTTTTTGAAACTGACTATTTTTGTATTCAATCCAATGTCGCCATGCATGAGGAAGTTGAAGTGGCAAATTAGTGTTACAGCATTTATTCTTTAATTTCTCAATGACTAGGGCCTCAGATGTAATGATTTGTCTATGAGTCCTATCAGATGTCCAGAGTTGAATATTTTCCCAATCAGGCTCTGATTGATTTTAAATGCAATGTTGTATTAAAGCTGTTTTGCCTTTTTTTTCTATGCCAATCATGAATATGTCCCTTCAATCTAGTAAACAGACGCCTTTTAGTACTTCCTATATAAATTGAATCTTGTTGATTGTTGTCAATCTTGGTTGGAATGGTATATACCCCTGACCGATCTAAGATGGATTTTTTTATTATTATTTGATGATAATAATAAGCCATTATCTGTAACAGTTTCAGCCAGATTTATTTCATTCAAAGTACATTCTTTCTTTAATAGGCTACTCTGTGGTAAGTATGGGAATGAAACATAAGAATTATATATGTTCCCTTGTTTTGTCTGATTTAGATTATTCTTGATATTATTGTATATTGAATGTATCAATCATTCCAACCAAGACTAACAACAATCAACTAGATTCAATTTATATAGAAAGTACTAAAAGGCGTCTGCTTACTAGATTGAAGGGTCATATTAATGATTGGCAAAGAAAAAAAGCTAAAACAGCTTTAATACAACATTGCATTGAAAATCAATCAGAGCCTGATTGGGAAAATATTCAACTCTTGACATCTCATAGGACTCATGGACAAATCATTACAACTGAGGCCCTAATCGTTGAGAAATTAAAGAATAAATGCTGTAACACTAATTCACCACTTGAACTTCCTCATGCATGGCAACATTGGATTGAATACAAAAATAGTCAGTTTCAAAAAATGAGGAAACACAGATTCAAGGGTCCGGAACTCAAGGTTAAGAGGGACAATTAAGGAGAACATATTACCACAGATGCCACCAAGAACGGCTTGTGCAGTGACACTCAATTATCCATATCTGTGACAATGAGGGTTGAAAGTGGTACGACACACTGTTGCATCTCAGTCATTTGAGAACATTAACAAGGACTTAGTGCCTGCTTATACGAATCCACTGAAGAAAGCATAAGTTTTGCTGAAACATGTTTGGATGTGCGTTGCAATGATGAAATAAGTTGAGTCCTTTTTATCGTTTTTTATTTTTTTGGTTTTTTAACTTCATGTTTTAATTTTCATTTTCATCAAACATTCTTTCATAGTATCTGAATTTTAGCTTGAAACTTTGTTTTATTCAATTCGTGAATCTCCTGTTTCATTTTGCAAGTACTGAACCACTATGACAAAGTAATATGACCTTCACAAGCAATAAGCCTAATTTACTGTGAGGTGAGTCTTACCACCAACGCTCATTCTGTTTATAGTTTTTTATTTCGCTATTTTGACCTAACGGCCTCAACCTACGCATACGTGTACATGAATTTACCTGACGAACAGTGTTGTTACTGCTTGTAATAGTAGTTATACTTCAATGTCAATAGCTACGTAATGTTCACCATATGCTATTTCACATTTAGAACTAGAGGAATACTTTCCCAGGTATGACTGATGACTGGCGATTGGGGGGGGATATGCCCATTGTTTTATAAAAATGGTAATTAATCACCATTCTTAAATTTGTTTTCCAATAAATCCTCTTGAATTATGTTCAAGTTTCTGTCTGTTTTATTATGAATGCCTTCTTCAATAAGAATAGTATTGATGCTCTGAAACTCCTACAAAGTTGTAAATGTTAACTAGCATATGTAAAGGTTTGAACTTATAAATGATTCAAAATAGATTTCGATGTATGACTTATCGGATAATTTTTTTCTTAACATGATGCAAAATCGTGTTATCGTTTGACTGCCAGGCTGTGTTTTCAAGAAGATGGAAAGAGTGGACTTCATTGTTCCTTCCTGGAAGTTTTTTTTTATTATAGTTTTTTGAAGAAAGTTGAAATGCATGTTTATTTAGATATTTGTATTCTTCCCTAGTGTGACAGTTCTTTTCTCATGCATTCAACTCATTGATCTTTTTTGAAGTATTATTTCATGAAGGCAAGTGGAAGGAATAAGACACAGAATTTAAAAATGTTTTGGGTAAAATACACTGTTTGCCAAAGAAAAATGAAGCACCCCAAGAAAGTAATTCGATCCTGATGAAACTCCGCATGCAAGTACCTCGGGACTGAATAGGCAAATGATTTAAAAAAATGGTCAATGACTAAATAGTGGCTCGCCACAACGCATGGGAACTACTCTTCGAGGCGGGTATATCAAGAGCAAAACTCGCACACAGGGTCAATTGTGATGGCGGATTGCGGTTGCATAAACCTCCACGGACTGTGAGGATGCCTTGACGTCGTAACAGTGGACAATATGAGCATAGAGCGAGTTTGAGAGAGGACGTATAACTGTACTGAGAGAGTCTGGTTGATCAAATTGCTGTGTTGCCAGGCATTTGGCTTGGAGCAACACCACAATCAGGCGATGTTGATGCCAATGGGTCGAGGAGGGCACAACCCAGCAGCACAATGGCAGTGGACAACCAAGATCAGGCACAGAACGCGAGGATCAAGTGATTGTGAAAGCCCTCGCTAAAAAAAAAAAAAAAAACGAATTCATCTTTGTCAACCATCCGTGTCCATGTTGTGTCATCTACAGGAATGGAAATGGCAATTCGGACCATTGCCGAACGAATTGCAGCACAGGGAATACATTTAAGGAGGCCACTCTGCAACCTACCACTGACCAGTGAGTGTCGCCAGCACTGGTTGCTGTGGTGTCAAGCCTGATCAACGTGGGATAGAGTCCAATGACACCATGTTGTCTTCAGTGATGAGTCATGGTTTGCACTTGGACCAGCACATACAGTGGTGTGCAAAAGTATTGTGTCATATGCAAAAACCGTGAATTTTTAAGTTTAACTCCTTTTTACCTAACTAATTTTCATAGTTATTTCACCGTTTATATGTCATTAAATGCGAAATTTAATGGAGATTTGAAATATGTCTTGTTTTTCCTGTAGATACTTCTGTTCTTAAGATATGACACAAAATATGGGGTTTGAGAAACACATTGAAATTCATGTTAGCTTCGTATCAGCTGTTACAGCCTATGATGCACATTCTTTTACTTGATTGGCTGCTTCCTAATACTATCCTAATCCTATTCCAGCCTTTATATGTGTTGACACAGAGCTACTAGAGCATTGTAGTGGTCGCGTCTTGTGTTTATTAGGGTATAATTTATGTACATTCTCAGTAATACTGTAGTTAAAACTACGGAATCGTCTACAGTGGACAGAGTAAAAATATCATATATTCATACAGCATTGCAAATATCAAAAAAGTCAATTAGATGCTTAATTATTAACGTGCTATTTAGACAATCTACATTTTGAGGTTACGCACCTTTATTCTTTATGCGATAAAGGTGAGTAACCTCAATTTGAATCGGCATTTAGTTATTGGGGAAAAGGAACAGGGGAAAAAAAAAAAAAAAAAGAAGTTTTGTGTGAGTGTGATGTGTATTTTTTGGGCCTTGAACCACGATGTGACTGCTGAAAATTACGTGTTGGAAATGTGTGTAAGAGATGAAAACCTCCTAAAGGATGTTTGGGATAAAGGTGAGTAACATCAAAATGTAGATAGAGTAAAAATAGTTGTTCTTCATGAAGAGGGATATTCTTCAAGGCAAATCATGGGAAGGGTGAGCTGTAATCAATCTACAGTTATTAGGCTACTGAAGAAAGTAAAAGAATCTGGGGATATATATGCATTGCAGTGGTAGGCTCAGATCCATTACCACCAGGCAGGACAAAGTGCTCAGAAAGCTAAGCTTGGCAGACAGGAGGCTCAATTCACTTGAATTGCTTCAAAGATTGTCTAAAGTAACTGATGTTACTGTTACAGGGCTGCCAGTGGCGACTAAATAGGCGACTATTGCTACTATTCTTGATGACAGGCAACTATGGCTACTATTTCTTACAAAAAACAGCCAAAAGCAACTATTTTCAGAAAAACCTTGAACTATTTTAATTGTAAGGCTACTGTTTAAAAAAAAAAAAACGTAATTTGTGTTGCGTATATCGATGTGCTTGTATAGCATCAGTGTTAATATTGATACACGTGAATATCAGCTTTGATATCGATATGTATATGTCGAATCCATGGTTCATATGCATCCTGGAATTCCATTTTGTCCTGGAAATGTCCTAAAATTCTGTTACATGTCCTGGAATGTTATCCATTTCTGCCTTCTTGTCCTTGCACAATGTTTGTAGTTGAGGATTTTTCTACTGACATAACTTATGTCTAACAAATTTCCCTCCCCACCCCCTGCAAAATGTGTGGGCTATCAGTTTTCTTGTTTAGGAGGACTGAAGCTGCGTTATTAGCATCTTTTGCGTCATGCTTATGTTATCACTTTGTCTGTCCCGCCGGGGAGACCATATCTCTGAAATTATTAGTTTGATTTGTAAAATTCTTTTTGTATTGGGAAGCTTAAAATGTGAGAATGATGATCCATTCGTTGTGTTTTTTTTTAATGCACAACTTCACCACTAGAGGGCACAAATGGAGATCATATCGAATTTAGAATGCATTTCATTTCATATATTTGATTCTAAATATCCAATTGAAAAAAAAAAAAAAATTTCCTTTCGATGACATTTATATCGAAGGCTATTTTAGTTGCAGTCCCTTTTTCAAATAATTCATAAACTTTCCGCTTGGGGGTGTAAAGGTAAATCGCGATTTTCCCAATATCTCCGCTTCTGAAAGAAGTCCGATTTGAAAAATTCCTCCTGAGTCAGATACAGCTCTTGAGGTTGAAATGTTTTGCATACAAATTCTCATTTCTAGTAAAGAATAGTTTGGCAACCAGGGAGTGTAAATGTTTATTTTGGCTTCTGATGTATTTTCAAGAAATGTGATTGAATTTTTTTTCCGTGAACCAATACCACTTAGCTCTGAAAACCTTTTCAGAATACTTTCTGCTTAAAATAGTGCACAATTTTTTCACCAGGGGGTGCACACGTATATCTTATTTTTGTCTATATCTCTGTTTCTAGGAGTCCGAGATGAAAAATTCTTTCTTTGTCGGAGAACATTTTCAGTGCAAAATGTTTCTCATAAAATTTCAAATATTTCTTAACGCACAAGTGTGCCACTAGAGGGCGTAAGCTCACATTTCCATTTAAAGCAATTCTGCGGACTAAAAACCGGACTGAAAAATATTCTCTTTCGATCAGATACCTAACTATAAAAATTCCTTACTTATATTTTCTTCACAAAATAATGCACAAATTCGCCACTAGGGGGCACAAATATTTAATCTATTTTTCTTAATATCTGTACTTCTAAATGTCTGATTTAAAAATTATTTTACCACCAAATACCATTTACCTTATGGAACACTTTAAGTTTGTGTTTGAGGAGGTTTGTGGTTCACAATTCTGCCACTAGGTGGTGTTTGTGTACTTCTGTTTGCAGGTTTTCTCTGCCTGTAAAAACCCTATTGAGAAATTTCTTTTTTTACTGTATGCCATTTGCTATAATAAAGATGGAGAGTGAATAAGATTTTTTGCTACAATAAGAAGATCCTCTTCAAATAATGTGCAACTTTCCGCCCTAGGGGTTGTAAAGCTCAAAACGGGTTTCTTGCTATCTCTGCTTCCAGGAGACGTATTTGAAAAGTTATTTTTCCTTAGCATAGCTTTTGCTATGAAGAATGCTTTTCTTCTGTTTTCAACTTTTCCATTATGCAAAATTCTTCCGCTGAAACGCATAGTTATATCACGTTTCCTTCTATATCTCTCTTTTCAACTGATCGATTTGAAAATCTTTTTGTCTCTAATGCCTTCCTTCTGCTATGGGAAACGTTTGTTGCACCATTTGATAATTTTCGTAACATATTTTTTAGCCACTGATGGAAGTAAGTAGCTCATTTTGTGTGTGTGTGGCTGGCTGGGTTATTTTACCTTTACTGAAATTTTGTAATGAATACTTTATATAAAAATTTGCCTTGAATTCAGATTGCTTTCTAATATCAGAAACTTAAATCTAGTTGTTTCTTAGCATTTTCTGAGCTTCTGTAATTAGTTTTTTAAATCATGCCCTGTTAAATTGCCATGATCACTAATGAATGCAATTGCACACAGCCATTGAGCATAAGGTTTTCTCGTTATTCTTTCATTTCATGTGTGAAATTTTTGTGCATACTTTGTTTGCTGGGGAGTAAAAATTTAAAACATAGCTACAGCATCGATATTATGTTGAAAATTCCTTCCCTAAATAAAATGTAACACAAATCCTTAAATTTCCAATGTAAGCATCATTTCAAAATAATTAAATATAAATAGTATTTTATGTATTGATTATGTGGTATATGAAAGCATGTCAAGAGCGATGCCACATACCTATGTGATAATTGCCAATCCTTCCAATTTACCCATAAAGCTTCCGATTTTGGGACGTCTTTCTGATATTCCGATCGGAAAGTGATTTCTTCCGATTTTTTCACTCTCATATCAAAATATCAAAAATCCCTATTTTTTTTCTCCCCATTTCAAGAGCTAAATATATATATATACACACACACATATATATATATATATATATATATATATATATATATATATATGTATATATATATATATATATCTTTATTCCACTTCAAAAAATCCTTAACACGGGATGATTAAAAAGAAAAAAATCTCCTTATTTCTGCTGTGAAGAGAAAGTGCGAGGTTTCTGCTTACACGTGGACTTTTGGATAGATCCGAGTACCTTCCCCTGCGCAAGCGGCCAGCTGCGTAACGTAAGGTTACAATCACGTTCGGTGTGTGTCCCCCCCCCCCGTTCACCTTTTCTGATAATGCATTGTTCATCCCCAGGGTCGCAGCTTCTCAGAGGCCAGCTTGGGTGTGTCTTGCATTCCAGCACTCCCAGTTTGAAATGCTATTTCAGAATGTAGTTATCGTAGAAAAAAAATTCAAACGGATTTTAAGTTTGTGGAATTTTTAAGCCCACATCGATACCCAACATGACGAAATTAAGCAAAAGCTGCCAGTTTTGTGAAATTAAAAATGCATTAGGCATGGTTTCGTAACTTCTTCTGTGGCAATAAATTTGACCTAACAAAAGAATGCTACTGTAAGAGGAAATTGGAAAAAAAAAAAAAGTCCAATGTTCATTCGAGCCTTTGCTTCTCCAGCAATGATTTATTTTGCTGGTCTATTAGTCAGTAAGTTTTCAACCGTACTTTTTTGTTGGTCGCTCGATAACGTGCATAAAAATGTCTTTGCTTGATTCAACGAAATTAATATGTTGACTATGTTGAGGTACTATTTTTTTCCTCTGCAAATTGCTTCTCTTTAAGCTGTTACTGTTTTACTACAGCAGCTTTACTCGCATTTTTTTTCAAGTGTCAATAAATTTAGTATTAGTGATTCGCTATGAGCAGCAATATGAAAGGGGGGGGGGGTACTGTAAAACATTCCGTGATGCTTATTCTGCGGAATTCCCGTGTATTGCAAAATCTTCAAAAAATGAAAAATATGCATTTTGCACTTCGTGTCATGTAATTTCAGCGTTTCGTGTAGTGGAAGGAATGATATTACTAATCATATTTCTAGTGCTCAGCACAAATCTAATGTTGACTGCGTGGGGAAAAAAATATGAAATTAACTTCCTTTGTTAAAAGTTTTAATGAACTGGATGTGATTCGTGCAAAATGTTTGTTCACTTCGTCTTTAGTTGAGCATAATTTACCAATTAGTATCACTCATTTATTTCATTTTTCTTTTTATTTGACTGTCTCATCGTCCATCTCTTCATAAGATAATCCTAGCATGAAAATGGTTTGTTTTTTGAAAAATTTTTGGTTTGTTCCGTGACGGCGTGGGGTACGATCCTATTGGATTTGGGGGTCAAAGGGTGTGGAACATTCTTCCCTTTAGATGCAAGCTTCCATAAAAATAAATTTTTATCTCTTTATAGATCATAATGATATAGCATAGTAAGAAGAAATTCTGTATGAATAATCGAAATAAACGTGCCGATAAATTCAAACATCTGTAGTCATATCAATTAAAAGTTGATACTTGAGTTAGGTAACATATAGTTTTTTAATCGATATGTTCAGTACATTTAATCAATATGCACGACAAGTAATTTAATTGGATATATCAATTAACAATTTCATCGAATATATCAATTTTTTTACGATTTTCGGTTTCTGAAAGTTGGCAGGTATGCTATGTATTTTTGAGTTTTATGGTTTTTTTATTCTGTAATTTGCTTCAATAATTGAACTAAAGCCAAAGTAAAAGAATAAAGTTTTCTCAAAATCAGTGTAGTATACTGTATATAAAAGTTTAGTAGATATTAAGCCTAGTCACATTTTCAGTGACAGATTCAGATCAGATATAGAGGATTTTAGGAAGGGAGTGTCTGACCCTAGGTCTTAAACAACCCTTAGGAAGCTAGAAGATTTGAGCTAGAGTGCCCGATAGGAAAGCATTTTCAGTGACAGTTTTGGTATTTCAGTATATATCTGTGATTCTAAGTTTCTGATTAGCTGCAGCAGACATCATTTTTAACATTCTGCATTAAGTTTGCCCAAGCATGTAGGCAGTTGTTTGTTGTAGGTTACAAATTGAACAGATGTATGGTTTCACTATATTTTAAGTAAGAGCATTTGGATTATATGTCCTGGGAAAAAATCCAAAAGTCCTGGAAATGTCCTGGAATTTTGTGATTGAAAAAGTGCATGAACCATTATTGAAAAAGTGCATGAACCATGTGAATCGTTATCGATATGTCTTGTTTCAGTTTATTGCTTTCTGCTTTATTGCAAATATCATGGAGGAAAGTCAATGGCAAATATAGACTAGACCCACATGTGATTAAAGGAACGACTTACTCAAATTAAGATATACCGCCGAAAAAGTGTCTCGTTTTTCTGTTTGGAATACGGTAGAGATTACCGTACGGCAGTGCCAGGAGCGAGCACGTATCTTGCCTTCGCCATATTAAAGATTGTTGTTTTCTGTGCTTACTGAAGTTTATTTGCAGTTAACTGTATCAATTTCAAGTCGAAAATTTCATACCTAGAATTTCATGAATATGTTCATTGAAATAAATTTGTATGATTGCTTTTACAGCTTTATTTTCCGAATGACATAGAAAATGCATGTTTTCGCCAACAGACATTTAAACTCACTTTACATTATCTACAAACTGTTTATTATAAATTAGGAATTGTTCATAATGAAAAAATTAAGTGGTAATCGAAAAAAAAAACACCTGGTGAGACATTTCTGTGTATCTGTTAAAAATAACGAAACAGTACTTTTTGTCATTTGAGTAGGTCGTACTTCTAATCACTTGGGTCTAGGTATAGATGTACTTGTATGTATAAGAATTTATTCCAAACAGCAAAATTAGGATTGATCATTTTTGGAGAGACATATTGTTGTATCAAAAGACATTTGGAGACTGGAAATATCCATCTTTGGCTTAAGTTGTGAAAGCATGCCTTGCTTTATCACATGGCAACTTCGATGTAAAGAGAGGCTCTTCTGTATCACGAAGAGTTCTTTCAGAGGAGAAGGCATCTATGTCTGAGAAGATGTTGAATGATATACTAACAATTTGAAATGCATTAGTTCTAGGCTTCGTGTTTTTGTTCCACACTAAACACATTCACAGTGTTTGATATTTATTGTCATAGCTGTACAAAAGACAAGTTTGAAGTATTTCCAAATGTTCATCTATTCGAATGAGATTCTTGATATACCTCATATCAGATAACTACGATTATTATGTGTACAGAACAAAACAAGTGGTCTTCATGACACTGAATGACCACAACTATGGCCTTTGAAAGAAGAAATACACAACAATTTTTTCAACACAGTGTATGAAGCCCATTTGGAAAATCTTATATTTTTTTACCAACCACAAACACTGAAGAAGGCTCTCCGTACTGGCTTGATACAGATGAGAACATCTGACCTCCTGAACAATGACAGAGAAGGAAGTGTTTTGTGATTCCAAAGTTTGTATCAGGTTAGTTTATGTAAGTAGTTTTTGATATATAATTGAATATTTTTTGGGGGAGGGGGTGAGTGTAATTTCCATAAACTTTATAGTTTGGAGTGCCTTGAGAAGCATTATATTGAAACTTAAGATGCCCTTTTTGTAGTGTATGGATGTGTGTGTGCATTTTCCCCACTGAAATGTGAACATGTGCTAATTTTGTCACCATGGTTTGAAATAAATATTGGGTTGTCGGAAAAGTCATGACATATTTTAGCCATGTTTTGCAAAGGTCATTTATTGATAGAAAGAACAAAGATTAATCAATGATATAATGCCCGTTTTGTTCGATAACCTTTTGCCGTCTTTCAGTGAGCTGCAGAATGCATCGTTCATAGAAAGACCTGTCTTTTGTGGCAAAAAACAGTACAAGGTGCTGATTTACAGCCTCATCTGAATTGAACGTTATATCACACAAGGACTGTTGAAGAGAGCGAAGCAAATGGAAGTCCGACGACGCAAGGTCAGGCGAGTATGCTGGGTGTGGCAACACATCCCACCCAAGCTCCAATAATTTTTGGCGAGTGATCAAACTTGTGTGTGGTCTCGCATTGTTGTGATGGAACACACCTTTACGATGAACGAGCTCTGGACGTTTCTGGATGATGGATTCGTTCAAACTGTCCAATTACCGACAGTACACATTCAAATTGATTGTTTGGTTCCATGGTAGGAGCTCGAAAAACACGACACCTTTAAAATCCCACCACACTGAGACCAGAACCTTCCGCTGATGAATGTCTGCTTTGGATATCGTTTGAGGCGAAGTAGCACGTCAGGACCAAGACAGTTTGTGCAGCACATTGTTGTACACAATCCACTTTTCGTCACCAGTTATCAGTCGTTTCAAAAGAGGATCGCTTTCCTCACGTTTAATGAGCATATCGCAGATGTTTGTATGTGCCATCAATTGAGCTTCTTTTAGTTCATGAGGAACCCACACATCGAGCTTGCTTACGTATCCCACCTTCTTCAGGTGGTCGTGAACACTTGAATGATGGATGTGCAATGTGTCTGCAATCTCTCGTGTCGTGTAACGTGGGTTTGACTTGATCAATGCCTTGATTTGGTAGTCATCAACCTTGGTGGGCCTCCCCGACCGAGGAGCATTTTGAGGTCAAAATCACCTGCACGGAATTTTGTGAACCACTGCTGGCACTGACGTTCTTGTAGAGCATTATGACCATACACTTTATGCAACTTTTCACAAGCTTGACACGCGTTCTTCCCTTTACGGAAGTAAAACAGTAAAATATGGCGAAAATGCACAGTTTGGTCTTCCATCTTCAACTTGATGTCAAATCTCTGCAAATCAACCAAATCGCTCACTATTCCTTTTAGACTGCAGCTAGAACTGGCACCTGTCGAATGCCATAGCGATAACATAGTTGTGCATGCCTCTAGTAAACTTCCAAAACCACCCAACCACCGTCGGGTGCCAAAATACGTCATGACTTTTCCAACAACCCAATAAATAAAATTAACAAAAATTTTTTTTGTTGTGAGGCACTTATCTTCTAAAACTCATACACTTTTTTGGGCAACTATTTTAGTCATTAACATAAGTTGTTAAGGCTACTATTTAGGCTATGTATTAGTGGCTACTAAAGCAACTATTTTCTTGGGTGTGATAAGCTGGCAGCCCTGTGTTAGTGCATCTACTGTTAGGAGGAGGCTGCTTCATATGACTTACATGGCTGCAAAGGTAGGCGTAAACCACTGTTAAGACTTCAGTGGGCAAAACAGTATGTTTCATAGGACAACCAAGCAATGGGGAAATGTTCTTTTCAGTGATGAATCAGAATTTTGCTTTAATGTGAATCAAAGCAGTTCCTGTGTAATGAAATTCAAGCATGAAGAATTCCATCCAAATTGCTTAGTGACTACTGTTAAGCATCCGTTGAAGGCCATAGTTTAGAGCCACATGTGTGTGCATGGCTTTGGGAGACGTGCCAACTCTCCGGATTTAGGTGGGAGACTTCAGATTTTCAGCCCTTCCTTCCACCCTCCGAGTGAATGTCAAATTCTCCTGATTTTCACCGAGAATTAGCCGTTAGAATGGTCAAAATTCCATCAACCACCACGAATGACTTCGAACCACCTGTGAATTTTTTTTTTTTTTTCTGCATCTATATAGGGCGACATTACAGTAATCGGTTTCGTGCTTTTCCTCTCCTCCTGTCTGCAAAAAGAAAGCCGCCCCCGTGGTGCACTGGTCTAAGCGCAGGCTTCTTACCAATCGTTCAAGATGAGTAGGAAAAAATTTGCTTTAAAAAAAAATTCTCCCAGTCTGATTGTCATGTGACGCCATCAGCAAAGAGCTCACCCGCTCTGGTAGTAAAATGCCGGGGAGGGCCAGTAATTCATTGACAGTTGGGAGCTGCCCTGCCTTCTCCCTGCAGTTCAGTCTTTTAATTCCTCCACTCAACAGAACCACGCACATTCTAAGTGATGACCAACAGTTGAGTTGCGGTGAATTTGCTTAACAACAAAAGGGAGTTCTACTCAGTAGTTACAGTTGGCCTCGCCTTGTAACGATAGGCAATGTTAGTACAATACTTTTTGTCATCTTCGCCTGCGCGCACAACTTAAAGAAGAAACAAAAAACAGTGACTGCTATTTTATTCATAAAAAACTAATTGTGGGCCATTTTATGTTTTCATTATTTTGCAGAATCTACGTACCTGAAATCGAATTTCGGGAGGGGGTGTTGATTTTTGTGTTGTTTTTTTCTCCAGAGCTTTTAGTGGACCAATAGTACTACTTCTGGAAAATTGTTCCTATGTCTGGAAAATGTTGATAAAAAATGGCGCTTGCGTGGTTTTGTGAGGTGTAAAAATCTGATTTTCAGATTTTGAAGATTGGCATGTCTGCGTTTGGGGACCTCCATATTGTCGATAGTACGATAAATGCCCAGAAATGCATCTGGATATTAGAAAACAAGACGATGTCATCATCTAGAAGACTTTATGACTGCAATTTTATTTTTCAAGATGACAATGCTCCCTGTCATTGTGCTAAAGTAGTGATAAAGTGGTTTCAGGATTCATCTTGATTAGCTACCACGGGCACTAGACTTAAACCCTATCAAAAATTTATGGTTCAAAGTGTTGTTTATCAAAAAAGAAGCCAACAACCGAAATTCAACTCATTGAAGATGTAATTCAAATTTGGAATCATATTGTTCAGTTTTTACCAAACCTTATTCATAGTATACCAGCAAAATGTAAAGTTGTGATTAGAGCTAAAGGCTGGGCAACAAAATATTGAGGTACATTTTTTACAATTTTGCTTCATTATATTGCTGTATTTAAATGCTATTTCATTCCTCATGAATTACAAAAGCAATTTAATGCTGTAAACCTAAGTATTGGATAAATGATTCCTTTCATAATAATTTCGACTTGGTCATGATTTTTGTAATGTATCTTAAGAACAGAGGTCGCTACAGGAAAAACTAAGACATTTTTAAAAATCTCCATTAAATTGCACACCTGATGACATATAAATGATGAAAAAACTATGAAAATTAGTTAAACAAAGTTAAACTTTAAAATTTATGGTTTTTGCAGGTGATGCAATAGTTTTGCACACTGCTGTACACATCTGGAGACGAGAATTCATCACTGGCAACCATCTGTGGCCATATTGCATTGTCTACAGGAATGGAAGTGACCATCTGAACCATTGCCAGACGACTTGTGGCACAAGGACTACATTCGAGAAGACCACTGTGCTGCCCACCACTGACCAGTGATCATCACCAGCAGTGATGTCAGGCCCGATCAACGTGGGAGAGTATCCAGTGGCATCGTGTTGTCTTCAGTGATGAGTCATGGTTTGCTCTTCAACCAGCGCATACGTGTCTGGAGACGAGCCGTCCAGTGCACACACAGATCCTGCCTTTACTGTGAAAAAGAACACTGCTTGCACACTGGGAATGACTGTCTGGGAAGCTATTCCCTTGGTAGTCCCCTGTACCTCCCTCATGGTGCAGCGGTATGTTGACAACATTCCATTACCTGTTGTGTTGCCATTTCTGTCGCAGCAGCAACGACCAATTTTTCAACAGGAGAATTCCCAAGCCACGCACGGCACGGCTCTCTGAGGCGTGCCTCTGTAATGTCAATGCTCTTCCGTAGCCAGCCCAATCACTTGACCTCTCACCAGTCAAACATGTTTGTGACATGATGGGATGCCAACTACGCCTACTCCTGAATGTTGGCAAACTTCACAATTCGGAACGCCATCCGGCATGCTACACCTCAGGACAGTATCCACGAACTGTATGCCTCTATGCCATGCTGGGTAACCACTTGTATCCGAGCCAGAGGTGGTGCTACAATGTGCTGTCTAGTTCCACTCGTGTAGCTGTTTTATTTGGATAAATGGCTCAACTGCTCAGGTATTGCAATAATTTCCTATGCATGTGCATTGCACATCCCAATTTTCATCTCAATTGGATGATTCCTTCTAGGTGCTTCATTTTTCTGTTTGGCACAGAGTATAAACTATAAGTAAACAAATATTGAACTGATGTTTTGGCTTTTTTCTGAAATCCAAAATTTGTTATGAAATCTGCTTTCAATTCTTTTTTAATTCCCTGCAGTGCACTTCAAAGTGGCTCCCGAATGCATTTAATAGTGTTACTTTAAATGACAGTTTTGTTATTGCTGAAAGAGATGGGACTTATCTTTTTTTAGTGTTTCACCCACCGTCAGTTGTTAAGAGTTACAACACAGCCATTTGTTTCTCAGTCTCGTTGGCCATTCTGCGGTAAAAAAAGGCACTAAATTTGCGCAAGCTTGTCAACAATGAGCAAAGCATTGTTGGTAAAGAGATGAGTCGCTAAGGAAAAAGGTATTTTGAAATTTCTGAAAGATCAGTCACCACTCTTTGTAATGCTAGATAATTTATGAAAAGCATGTGGTGTGGGGGAGAGGGAAAGATAGAATAAATATAGCAACGTTTACCACAATCATTTGTCCTGATTATGCTAAGCTGAAACGCTCTGCAAAACTATAGTCGATGTGTAATTAGCATTTAATTTTAATAAACGTTGCTGTTTTTTTTTTTTTTTTTTTTTTTTGTCTCGACACCACAAGTTTTGTAGTCATAAATTATAGAGAAAGATAGGTTGTTGGATATGTAGGTGATATGAGTTCATACAAAATTGCCAATGATATGAAATTAAACTACAGAGGACTTTCAAAGTTGCAAAAGATATGCGTACAAGTAATCAAATGAATTTCAGCATTTGTGTTTGAACTTCCCAGCAGATGATGTCTTACATGTTATTTCATTCTCATGTTATTTTCTATCTTACATGCTATTTCATTTTCCTTCAGTTTTTTTTTTTAATTGTCCCGCATAGTTTTAAACTAATTTTGTTATCGTCTTGATTTTGAATTACCTTTAATTTTGGGATATACTATTATAATTTGACATTATAATCATTAAATATGATTATATATTATAAAATAAAGATATAAAAGTTGGGTAAAGTTTTTTTATGAAGATAAAAGAAAATATGGAAAATTAAAATAAAAATGAAAAAAATTAAGTCATGCTTTTTTCCTTACAGTGAAAGGTATTAAAACTTAACGAATTTTTATTTAAGGGAATGATTCTGGTCTTTAGTCAGAGAGAATAAAGGAAAAAGTAATTTAATTGGCAAGATTATGTTGTACAGCAGGCAGATAAAACCCTGAAACTATGCACTCCCTTAGAAGAAAATGTTGCCAGTTGCCACACAAAATTCATGAAATAAAAAAAAATAAGCTAAAAAAAAGTAATCAATTAAAAATTTGTAGAATTTGATAATGAAGATATTGCATTATAAAGCTGACAGACTTGAACTTTGTTAGTTATTATGGATATGAAAAGTTACTTGTACATTTAAGAATGAATAAGAATGATTTTTTTTTCTAGCCCATCATGCAAAAGATTTTTTTAACAAAGGAATTTTTGCATGATGGGCTAGAAAAATAATCTATTACCATTCATAATGAAAAAAATCTTCAAAATGATAGCTTATCTGCTAAAGAGAAACGAATTTCCCAGAAATTTCAAACAATATTCAGAAACACAAAGTTTCTGAAATATGTTGACAGGAAATCTTGTTAGACAAACAGAAGATACGAAAAACTCTTTGTTTTCCATTCTGAGCTTTTTTATATTTCATCCTCAAAAACTCTCAAAAGAATAAGCGAGTTAACAAATCTATACCAAAGAACAACTGAAAGAAAGATTAAAGAATACTGGAATTGCAATATTTCCTATGTGAAAGTAGGAATTTGGGTCTTAAAGCTTTTCTGGCAGATGGTTGATCTTAAAAGTGAGGAAATTGATTTTCAACTGATTTTTTTTTTAATTTAAATAAAATTTGAGGGGTTTATGTAAGCTAGGTGAGGAATCTCTAATTTCTTTGGCATTAGAAAATATTATTATATAGTACTGTATATTTCTTCTTGTATGTAAGGTGATATCTTCATTAATGACAGTAAAAAAAGAAATGTAAAACACAGACACACACATGAAAAGAAAACTTGAATATTTCAGCTCTTCAAAAGGTTCTTGGGGTTCACCTTTTTCAAAAGCTTCAAAAAACTTGAATTTTTATTTTAATGCTATGACATAAACTGTCATAGCATTAAAATAAACTGTTGAAATTTTATTTAAAAAAAAAACTCAGCTGTGTTACTAAAAACCCATGAAGGCCAGTGGATTTTTGAGTAACAAAGCATGCCATTCTTCTCTTATAAAAACAAATATACCATGCCAATTCATTAAAAAAGATTTGACTCAACTAAAAAACAAAAAAATTCCAGAAGATTTTACTGGTTAGAGTTATTTAAAGGGCAAAACCCCAGATAAAAGAGATAGCCCACCAAAAAAACTACCATACAATTCTATCAGAATATTAGTAAAAGGTTTGACATAACACATGCACTTAATCTTAGCAATAAGATACTTTCTTTTACCACACATTAAACTATGGGAGAAAAAAATATCTTCAGGGTTCCCACGGTCCTTATAAATTCTTAAGTCTTTAAAAATTGTTTATTTTTTGTTTGGATGCTTAAAAGTCCTTATTTTTTGATGAAAATAATAAAAAGTACTTATTTTTCTAACTGGCTGCATGAAATCTAGAAGTTACAATGTAGGTGTAGGACTTCTGCTACAGGTTGACTGTGTTTTGATTACATCATGTGATGTCAGCTGAAATTTGATGGGCTAAATTAAACACATCCATCAGATTCCACCTAACAAGTACCATAATCTCTTGGTACTGATACTTCTTTTTGTATTTTTGCACATGTAAATGTCAATTATTCAGTTGTACCATGAGGAAATGATGTGCAAAATTAAAATTTTGAACCCATAACTTTAACCAAATTTTTACAAATTACATACTCTTTATTGCATATGTTTTTATTTTGTCATACAGGAGAACTTATTTTAAACCAGCAGTACTGTCTTTTAAATTGCATGAAATCTAATTTATTACATCCACAAACTTAAATTATATGGGAAAATATTGCAAATTTCTTCATCATACTCTTCAATTTGTATAGTTAAGTGGTGTGTAAAAGTATGTGCACATGTCATTGTTGTGCATGCAATTGGTAAGGTAAAATTTTTTTGCAGACTGCTGAAATGTCCTTAAAAAGTGCTTATTTTTTGTACGAGAAAAAGAGTGCTTAACAAGGAATTATGTGCAGCTTTGATGCTGTGGGCTTTCTTACACAGGAAAAATGGATGGAATTATTTGACTATAACATTGGTTGATCTACTTAGGAAGTAGTGCTATAACAGTGTTTTTGGATCCATTATGTTTGATGATACCTTTGTTTCCTGGAAGGATGAAAAGACCAATTCCCAGACTACTAGAACTCAGTTCAATCAATCTACATATACAGTTCACCTTAGAGGTCAAAAATAATAGCTGCTTCCCATTCCTTGGTGCCTTTGTCTTTCTCCCCACCCCCACCCAGTTTTTTGCAAACCACAGCGGTTCGGAGTTGTCCTGAAATTCCTGAAGTTCCTGATTTTTTTTTTTTTTTTCTTCTGGAAGTGTCCTTATTTTTGTTCTAAATCCTGAAAATTTGAGTGTAATCCTAAAATTTTAAAAATAAATAGTGAACTATGTATAGTGATTCATCATCTAGCGTTTACAAGTACCGCATAATTAAAAACATGGAATGAGAGAGAGAGTACTCTATCGTTGTGATGTCATCGCCAAGAACTCTCACTCTTGTAATTTGCGATGTACATGAAAACATTCCCGCGTTTGTGAGATCGTTCGAGAATCGAAGCTGCCGTGAAGTCACTTCTTACGGAGGATGCGCAGATGCCAACCATAATGGAATCTCTGTAATTATTATGGATTTCCCCCGGAATTATTGATGTCTAACAAAAAAATTAGGGATATTCAGAGTTTCGCTCTTAAGAAATTTTTACTGGTTTTGTAATTAATCAGTGTATAAGCCATACATGAGATTTTTCCGCGAATTCGCAGAATTCCGCTTTTTCGTCGTCATTTGGGGTATTCTTGAGTTCGATGCAAAACTGAAGATAAATTTGGAGGGGATTAGTTGGGGGAGGTGTTTGTTTCCCATTAGGGAACAATATTTCGTTTTTCAAAAACGGAAAGCAAACTGAGTGAAGATTTTCTCGTAATCTTAATTACTTTTTTTTTCTAGCGATGCTCCTTCTGCCCAGTATTGATGTTAAAGGTCATTTTACTCCACTAATATTTGTATTTCAGCTTGAAAGTGGAGGAAAATTTTCCGAAAAGAAAGTTTGACAGCGCAAAAATATCCCTGTAATCTTCTGGCGTGAGATTCTTCCATTTGTGTGGTTCTCGTGATCAGTACGTAAATGAACAAAATTCAGGGGGAGGGGGGGGTCCATTTTCTGTCAAAGGATGGAATTACGACTTTCGAAATCGGAAGTTAGATGGAGTGAAGATTTATCCCGCAATATTATTTTTCTTCTCGCAATATCCTTCTGCTCAGTATTGTTGTTAGGTATCAATTTATTACATAAATATTTGTATTTCAGCATCAAACTGAAGGAAAAATTTCCGAAAACGGAAGCCAGACGGAGCAAAGATTACGCCAGATTCTTTATTTTTTTCCTCCGTCTATCTTGTGTTGTTAAATGTCAGTAATTTCATATTTTGAATAGTTTTATGCTCCAGTTTAATATTTACATAAATTAATTAACATCAACAATTCTGTCTTGTCTTGATTGTGCTACATTTTATTTATACTGTTTTACCGCACATTCTAATTTTTTATCCGGTTAAAAAGCTCAGCTTTTTTATTTCTTCATCAGTCTCATGTATGATAAGCCTCTGAACAAAGTTTGTAACACTGCTCTTTGTTTCTTTTTTTTTTTCTTTCTTAGAAGGAGAAATTTGTTTTGATTGTTTGAAAGAGTGCAAAAAAACAACAAAAAAAAAACAAGGCGCCGGGCCGAGATTGCGTAGACCCGGCGTGCTTCTTTCGCCATGACCCGGGATCACGTCGGCCTGGCGCGCTTTTTCGCCGTGGCCCGGGATTACGTCGCCCCGAAGTCTCTGAATAAAGTTTGTGACGCAGCTCTTTCTTTTCGTTCTTCTTCCCCTCCCCCCCCCCCCCAGGAGAAACAATTTTTTTTTTTGCTTTTTGGAAGCTAAGTGGAAAGAAAGCACGGCGCCAGGCAGGGTACGTAAGCCCGGCGTGCTTCTTTCACCGTGACCCAAGATTACATCTGCCCGGTGGTCTCCTTTCGCCGTGGCTTGGGATTGCGTCAGCCCAATGCCTCTGAACTAAGTTCGTGACACACCTCTTTGTTTTTTTTAATTTTTATCTGAGGAGGAGGAATGTGTTTTGCGTGTTTGAAAACTAAGTAGAAAGAAAGCACGGCGCCGGGCCAGGATAACGTCGGCCCAAAGCCCCCTAAACAAAGTTCCTGGCGCAACTTTTTTTTCTTCTTCTTTCTGAGGAGGAGGAATTTGTTTTGCTTGTTTGAAAGCTAAGTGGAAAGAATGCATGGCACCGGGCCCCGAGGTTACGTCAGCCGTTATCATTTGGGGCTTTATCGGGATCGATACACAAAATGAGAAGAAATAGTTGGAGTGAGGATTTCTCCCATAATCGTAATATTTTCTCGCAATGTTCCTTCTGCTTAGTGTTTTTCTTAAATATCCATTTATTCCATAAATACTTACATTTCAGCTTAAAAATGGAGGAAAGAGTTTCCCAAAACGGAAGATGGTTGAATCAAAATTTTTTCCTGTAATCATAATTTTTTTCTTCCGCGATGTTCTGACTATCCTGTGTTGTTGTTAAGTGTTCATCATCATCATCATCTTTGTCAACCATTATCAATCCGCTGCTGGACGAAGGTCTCCCCAAGTTTCTTTCACAACGACCCATCTTGTGCCAGTCTCCTCCATGTTACTTCCGCATTCCTTTGAATTTCATCCACCCATCTCATATGTGGTCTTCTTCTGGGTCTTTCCTGTCCCTTGGAATCCAGTCTAAAATTTCGGCTGTCCATCGATGATCTGTCCTTCTAGCAATATGTCAAGCCCATTGCCATTTCAGGGATTTTACTCTGATCATGATGTCTTCCACTCTTGTCATTTTTTGGATCCACGAGTTCCTCTTCTTATCTCTCCTGGTTACACCAAGCATGCACCTCTCCATGCTGCTTTGAGTTGTCTGCAGTCTTTGTATGTCTCTTTTAGTTAAAGTCCACATATCTCTGCACCATACGTAAGCACTGGAAGGATGCATTGATCAAACACTTTTCTTTTAAGACATAAAAGCATATTGCTCTCGAAAATTATACTGTTTTTTCCAAAATCTCTGCAGGCAAGCTTTATACGACGATTAATTTCTTCATCAATGTGACCCTCACTTGATATCTGTTGTCCAAGATAAATGTAGGTATTGGTTATCTCCAGCTTTTTCCCATCAATCAGTGAAGGAAAGTTTGTGCCGAACTGCGCCAATTTCATTATCTTGCGCCAAATTGCTACAAATTACGAAAAAAATTAATATTTGCACCCAACTGCGCCGAAACGGCAATCCACAGCAAAAATTGCCGAGCGGAAAAAATGTTTTCACTGCAAAAAGTGCCGTTTTAAACGTCGAATCGAATGCCACTTTTTTATGGTCTATGCGTAATTTGATGAAAATGACGCTTAATCAATACGTACCGTACCGCCCTTTCCAAAATTTCAGAATGTTTTTCACCTACCATCTAATTCATTGTTTTTTCGACAAAAGTGACGAAAACAACGATTTTCTTGATGTAGGAAATTAAATTGTTTTTGCTTATGAAGGAGGAGTTTTGTTGTAATCACGTGGTATGTAGGAGAAACGATGCTGCACGTTATGAAATCCTGATGATTGTTTACTGATAGTTTGGTGGTCTTTCGGAATGCTGTGAAATTGAGATTATTTATATGTCGTTCCTTGCTCTTTGGGATAGCGCATTTATTTCATTCCGGGCGAGGTGTGCGATTGCGTAAATACAGCGTAAGGTCAGTCATTAGCTATTTCGTTGATGCGGAGGACGACTGAAAATGGCTCTCCCGTGGCAGAATACAATGGTTCTGTTTCTAAAGGATTCATAGGTATTCAGAGATGCCAACTTTTACGGATTTTCACTCCATCTTACGGTTTTATGGAAGTAATCCGAAAAAACTACGAAAAAGCCCTCGCAAGATCCCTGCACGCAGTTTCTACTTTTTTTTTTTTTACCGTCTTTTGGTCGAAAAAACACACTTTACAGATAGTCCCTTATGCACCTTTGATGTTCTGACTACCCCGCCAGCGGAGGCAGAGATTGTCACGTGATTCCCCATACAGCCATTTGAGAGTACCGTTCACAAAAGTCGAGAGGGAACTCAGCTCAGAGCCTTTTGCCAACTCTTTACTTTGATTGCATGTGGGCGGTGCAAATGTTTTAACCCTTTCCACTCGACTGTCGGGTGACACCCAACATTACGAAATTGGCAAATAGCTCACCCGCCACTCCGATTGCGCATCTATAGCTCGCATGTCGGTGGACGCGAGACATTTCTTTTTCGTCAAATAGGTCGGGTGTCACTCGCCACGGCGATGACGCCCTGTAACTTGCATGTCGGGGCTCGCAAGACGTTTCTTTTTCACCGGATAAAGAAAAAGAAACATCATCTGCGTGCCGGGTGTCACCCGCCATGCCGATGACGTATGTCAGCGTCATCTGTGTGTCAGGTATCACCCGCCATGCCGATAACGCATGTCGGCGTCATCTGCGTGTCGGGTGTCGGCGCTCGCGAGGAAATTTGTTTTCACCGAATAGCTCGTGTGTTGGGTGTTATCCGCGAGGCCTGTGACGCCTCTATAGCTCGTATGTCAGGGCTTGCGAGCCATACATTTCTTTTTCATCTAATATCACGGGTGTCACCCTCCATGCCAATGATGCCTCTATATCTCGCTGTTGGCACTCGCGAGACATTTCTTTTTTGCCGAATAGCTTGCGTGTCGGGTGTCATCCGCCGCGCTCATTACACCTCTATAGCTCGTGGGTCGGAGCTTGCGAGACATTTTTTTCGCCGAATATCGCACGTGTTGGGTGGCACTCTCCATGCCGATGACGTCTCTATAGCTCGCATGCAGGTGCTCGCGAGACATTTCTTTTTCGTCGAATAGGTTGGGCGTCACTCGTCACACCGATGACGCCCCTATAGCTCGCATGTTGGGGCTCGCGAGACGTTTATTTTCACCGGATAAAGAAACAGAAACGTCATCTGCGTGTTGGGTGTCACCCGATACGCCGATGACACTTCTATGGCTCGCATGTCGGCGCTCGCGAGGAATTTCGTTTTCACCAAACAGCTCGCGTGTCGGGTGTTATCTGCCACGCCTATGACGCCTGTATAGCTCGGATGTCGGCCCTCGCGAGGAATTTCTTTTTCGCCGAATAGGTTGGGTGTCATCCGACACGTCTATATGACTCCTCTATAGCTCGGATGTCGGGACTTGCGAGACATTTCTTTTTCGCCGAATATGTCGGTGTCACCCTCCATGCCAATGATGCCTCTATATATTCTCGCATGTTGGCGCTCGCGAGACGTTTCTTTTTCGCTGAATAGCTTGCGTGTCGGGTGTCATCCTCTGTGCTCATTACACCTCTTTAGCTCATGGGTCGGGGCTTGCGAGACATTTCTTTTTGCCGAATATCGCATGTGTCGGGTGGCACCCTCTATGCCGATGACGCCTCTATAGCTCGCATGACATTTCTTTTTTGCTGAATAGGTCGGGTGTATGCCGCCACGCTGATGATGCCTCTATTAGCTCGTATGTCGGGGCTGGCGAGCTAAAGCTGAGCTTTCACTGCTAAGTTGTGGCCTCTACTGCAGAAAAGAAAAAAAAAATGTGACTATGGGTGAAAAGTTATTTGAGTGGAAAGGGTTAATTTAGATTAAAACGAAACAAAACGTAGCAGTGAAACAGCTATGACAACAAAAAGAACGAAGTCAGATAAAACTTATCGTCAAGTGTATTGCGGTATGTATGTAAAGAATGGCCTTTTTATGAAGCATCTAAAGTTTTGCTGAATCATGTTTTATAAGCCATGTGGCTGCGATTTTAGCTTGTCGCAAGGCAGCCGCGATGATTGTAGGCGTCATGCAGAGAGCAAGAAGCACAAAGATCATGTCAAAAGATTAAATGGAGATGTGAGTAAAATTAATGTAACCAAAAAACTTCTGATAGCTTATAAAGAATCCTGAAAAAAATATCAAGAGCAGATTAGTGCTGAAAAAATGCAGCAAAACAAGCAAAAAACAGAAGAAATTGAATGTTCACAAGGTGATTTGAAATGGGAAGAAGCTGAACATTTGCAGCAGTTGGATTCCCTCATAAAATGTTAAACAATGCTGAGATGAACATTGAATGTGGCATAAAAAAAGATGAGTGCAAAAGAAAGTGGACAGATACTATTAAAAGAAGCAAAACAAAACATTGCTAACTATCTTTAAAAATTAGAAAAGAATAGAAGTGAGAAATTAAATATTGAGAAAAGCAGCAAAAAATGAAGCATTTTTTGTAAAATAAATTATTAATAATAGAATCCTGCTATGGTTACAAATTTTTTGATCTATTTGAAAACTAAAATGTTTGCATATGTGTGTTTGTGTATTTCAATGCAAAATGTTTTAAATTTAAGTAGGGTGCATCTATTTCCAAAACATTTTTTGCTTAAGAGTTTGTTCTATCTACTAATATTTTACCTGCTCTAAAAAATGTTTTCTTACACCAAACATGTATTTTATCTGCTCCAAAAATGCATTTTGTTGCTCCAAAAATGTGTTTCACCTGCTCCAAAAACACATTTTGCTGCTCCAAAAATGTATTTTACCTGCACCAAAAATGTATTTTACCTGTTCTAAAAATAAATTTCACCTGCTCCAAAAATGCATTTTGCTGCTCCAAAAATGTATTTTACCTGCTCCAAAAATGGTTTTGCAACTCTGCATCAATCGATAAATTTTTGTTTCTTGTAAAAGCATTGTATGCCACTTTTGTCTTCTGAAAGTTAATTTTTAATCCCACTTCTTTACTTTTATCAGCAAGTTCTTGGATCATACTCTGCAGCTCTGATGGGGTAGTTGCAAAAATGACTATGTCATCAGCAAAATGAAGGTGAGTTAGATAATCTCCATTAATCTTTATACCTTTGTTTTCCCAGTTCAGTGATTGAAAGACATTTTCTAAAATGGCATTAAAGAGTTTGGGAAATATCGTGTCGCCTTGTCTCACTTCCTTTCCAATTTTTATGGGTGCTGTATTCTCAAATACCCAAATCTTTGCACTTGCATTTTTATAGATGTTATAAATAATATTAATGTATGCATCTTCTATACTACAGGATTTCAAAGCCATTGTAAGTGCTGATGGTTTCACCAAATCAAAGGCATAATTGATAAAAGCCATGCATAACGGAAGTTCATATTACCTCGCTCTTTCAATTAGTTCTCAGTACATGGATATGATCTATAGTGCTGTAGCCACTCCTGAATCCAGCTTGTTCTCTCGGTTGAGCCATGTCCAGTGTCACCTTCAAGCGGTGTGAAAGAACTTTAGTGAAGATTTTATAAACCACTGATAGGAGACCAAATAGGTCTGTAGTTCCTGAGATCCTCAATGTCACCTTTTTTATGTAGCAGGATCATTGTAGCATTGTTTCAATCCTCAGGAATCTTCCCTTCATTAAGGCACCGAGTGAAAACTTGGGTGAGTACTGTTTCAATTTCTCCACTTGCTTCCTGTATGATGTCCACAGTAATTCTATCTCCTCCTGGAGCTTCCCCCCCCCCCCGCTTCATGTTCTTGGTTGCATATGCACCTTCTGCTGGGAGGACTGGAAGAACTCTTGTACTGGTACCTTTCATAATGTCTGGAGTGCATGTATCATCCCTTTCATATAGTTTTGAGTAGAAATCTTTCACTCTTGTCAAAATTCCGCCTCTATTTCTTGTTACAGAACCATTTTCTTTTCTCAGAGCCATAATCTGTTTTCTTTTCATACTCAAATGTCCCTTTGCTCTCTTCAGGCTTTGGTTGTTTTCAGTTGCTTTCCTCACTAGTTCACAGTTGAATTTCCTTACGTCTTCAGTGATACTTTTTTGTATTGTCTTGCATAGCTCTATATATTCCACTGTGTAAGTCATATCTTATTTAGTTGTCCTCATCTCTCTTCTTTTTTGCATCAAAATTTTGTTTTGTTTTTTCTGATAATTTGTTCATATGTGACTTGTTCTTAGTACCAGCTATTTTTGTTGCTGTTTCCATAATAGCCTTGGTTAGTTTTCTGTTAACTTCAGAGATGTCCACTTCTTCCGACGATACACCTTCTAGAGCAGAGAATCTGTTCTTCAGTTCCAATTTGAAGGTATTATGATGTTTTTTAAGGTTGGTCAGGTCAATACACTTTGTTTTATGAGCTTGCCACGCTCGAGTTTAGCATTGAGGTGCATCTTGTATCTTACCATTCTATGGCCACTACCTGTGTTGAACTTGTTCAGCACACTGCAGTCTTCCATGACAAATTTCTTGTTACACATAATAAAATCAATTTCACTTGTCAATCCATTGGGATGCCTCCATGTCCATTTCCTTTGTGGCTTTTTCTTGAAAAAGGAGTTTATGATGAAAAACACTTCTGCCTCTGCAAACTCTATGAGAGTATTTCCACACTGGTTTCTGTTACTGTGACCGAATTTACCTACTGAAGTTTCGTTCTGTTGCCGTTGCCCTATTTTTGCATTGAAATCTCCCATAATTATCTTCAAGTGCTGCTTACCTTTATTATTTAGATGACAAATTTCCTCATAAAATTCTTCAATTTCTTCTTCAGGATGACTTGTGGTGGGTTCATAAGCTTAAATAATCTGCAACTGGTATCTTCTCGAGAGTTGAATAATAAATCGTGCAGCTCTGTGAGAGGAACTTACAACTTTATCCTTCATTTTCGTGTTTATTATAAATCCAACACCACTAGTTCTGCTAGTATCTGTCCCACGATAGTAGAAGAGATGTCCACTTTTCAGTTCAATTAAATCTTCTCCTTTTCTCCTTACCTCACTTAGCTCGACGATGTCCCACTTGATCCTTTGTAGTTCCTCTTCCAATTCAAGGAGTCTTGAATCAGAAGATAGAAAGTGCCCATTGTAAGTAGCCAAGGTCAGCATCAGATGGCAGCCTAGTCTGGTCCTCCGGTGATCCTTAGCACCCTCTGCCTTCATGTTGCACTGGATGCTGCCTTGGCCAGGTACATTCCAGCTGCCGGAGACTGAGGGCCAAGTTTGAAATTGTGTAAGCATCTTTGGTAGGATTTGGCCATAACTCCTCACCAGGCTGGCCAAGCGGGTTGGTGAGCTTGGGATAGCATTTCCTCTAATCCAGATGGTATAGTTATACCGCTATTGGCGGTCGTCAGAGCCCCTTTAGTGGGAACAGGATGCACCACGAGAAGTCAGGGTTGACATTTGTCTAGGAGAGGCTGTAGTATGTTGCTTATCACCTGACCTTATGTTAAGTGTTACATATCACTATATTTTGAAGAAATTCTGACTGAAAAGTGAATTTCTGTTGCACACAGAAGTTGCTAATATAGGAATTAGGATGGAAGCATCTTCCTTTTCTTCAGCAATGTACTTAGCAGTCTTCTGACCATTCGTCCAAGATGGGTCCGGGTTCGAATCCCGGTGAAGCATGGCTATTGTGTTTGTCTTGCGGCACTGGTTCTCTCCCTTCCCTGGAATCAGTGACCCTAAATTAGGAACAAGTGATTGCTTATAGCCCATTGAGTTGCTCACTGTGGTCGTTAAACATGAAATAAATTTAAAAAAAAAATGCTTGGCAAATATTTTTCCAGCTGCTGTTGTTAGTGACAATGATCTGAACAACTTGGAATTGGAGTTTGCCTTATATCAAATTGATAAATAGGAAGCAGGTGTTTCGAGTATGGTCAAACATTTTGAAAATAACTGGTGCAATTGGTGCAAAAAAGTATGAAGTTTTAGCACACCTGATACATACTATTCTTGTTGTGTCACACAGTAATGCAACTGCAGAAAAAAGTTTTAGCATTGTCCGTAAGAGTCAAACAAAATTTAGACCAAACTTAGCCACTGAAACTTTAGGGGTGTTGTTAGCCTTAAAAGTGAAAAAATTCCTGCTAACAACTGGGCAATAATTTAGATAGCTTTTTAGAAAAAGAATAACATTTCTGCATTTATACCAATATTTGATTTAATTTACATGCCAGGTCTGCCAAAATATGTCCTGAAATTTAAGAAAAATTGCACCCTGAATTTTTTTTTATCGCTCCTACCCCTAAAACCATTAGCTGTTGTTTTCTTACCCCCACAGGCAAAATCTGACATGCAACAACAGATTTGCCTACAGATTTTAGATTTGCCTGTTCTACAGCTATTTATATTGTGCAATAAACATTTGCTCAGCAGAATTTTGTCAAAAGAAAGAACTAAATTTTCTCGGGGATATCACTGCATGCAGAGGTAACAACCCTTCAATCATTGATTCGCTCTCAAAACAATTAAAAAAACCAAGGCCAATGAACACACTAACTGTTGTACCTCCTCAGCAAAAAGAAAAGCATGCTATTGTCCTACTCTTTCCTGATATTTACATACATACATATCACAAAGCTATTGTCTAAAATGCAGAGGTCAGCTTCTCAAAGAAAGGCAATCTGCCAGATAAATGTTTAACTGATTGAACTAGAACTTACTTACCGCTGCCATATCAAACATCTCCATTTACAGCGATCTCAGCACACAGCTTGAGCTTCACTTACATCCATCGTGTTACGCACACAAGACCTTTTGTACTTCATACTCATAATCTTTTTCTCATGCAGACATTCCTGAATTTGGTTCTTCCATGATTTCCTTGGACTTCTTCCAGCTTTCTTTTCCTGCCACTTGAGCTGAAAAAAATTAGTAAGCATCTCATCACTCATTCTTTCAACATGGTCAAACCACCTAAGAGTATTAAACTCCGCCTTATTAACAACATTTTGCCTCACATTACACAACTGCAACAAGTCTTCATTCCTTACATCATGAGTGCATGTTTTCCCACAATCCCCCCCCCCCATAAGTAACGCATCTCCCCAGCACACAAATGATTCCATTGTCTCTTCTGTAGTACCAAGGTTTCACTGCCATACATCAGAGTAGGAACAATTACACTTTCATACACACTCATGTGGGACTCTCTTGACAGCCCATCATTTCTGTGAAAACCTCCTAAAGCAGCTATGACCTTCAATGAAGAATTCACTCGCCTACTAATTTCACCATGTACTTTGTGCTCTTTGTTAAACATGCTTCCCAAATATACAAACTTGTTCACTTGGTCAATCACTTTGCCATTTAGGTTTACCTTGCATTCAGTACTAGTAGTTCCTCACTCAAAGCTTTGATTTTTCCCTTATTTATACTTAGTTTGAATTTCAAATAAACTTTGTACATCCAGGATAATATTCTCTGCAACTCACTTTTGCTCTCTGCAACTCACTTTTGCTCTCTGCCAACAGAACTGTGTCATCAGCATATAGCAATCTGCACAGACGGATATTACCAAGACATAAACCACTATTGTCCATTTTGGCATCACACATGCATGCATTCATAAATACAGGGTGTCAGAGAATTATTGGACACATTACAAAATTATGTACAAAAAAAACTATGAGCATTGTCTGTTTTTCTATGTCACATATTACTAACACTGTCTATATTTTTGTTTTGCGGAATTGTCATTCCCAGAATCCGATAGATGGCGCTAGATGTGGCCTGATGAAGAATGTATGAGAAATGCGCTATCAGTAGTCGTGTCATCTGTACCGCAGAAGGCCGTACGTGTGTTATGGCTTGCAGAATTAAAGTCTGTCATTAAAGTTAAAAGACGGTACCGTTTAAAGTATGAATTCCTATTAGTAGTTCTAATTCAGACTATTAAATAGCTCTGATCATGCTACTATTCTCTTTTACGTGTAAATTTCACAATAACATGTACAATATTCTAGAAGATAATGCTTACCTTGGCATTCCTTACTAGCGATGAAACACATTTCATGGCACGTTTTCCGGTCTTTGTTGATGTTATTGTCCATTGTGTGAGATGTATAGCTTTACTTCATCACACTTTTCGCTTGGTAAACTCAGTGGATCTTCACTTTAGGATTCAAAAATATCAACTTTTACCATTCTTTATACTCGAAATTTTTTGCCCAGTCTCTGGGAATCCTCAGGAGCGTGGCGACTTTTCCACCGATGTTCGTGGTTAACTTCGCGCTAATGGAGTCTGATACTCCTCGTTGCCATTCTTCGGATATACTTTCTTGGATACATTTCTTTAGCAAGCCCTGCTAGCACCATCTGTTTCATCAATGTAACTTTTTTTTTATTATTATTTCTTTTCCTATCCCGGTTTTCTAGTCTTTTTTGTCGGTGTTTCTTTTGTTGTTCTTTTTCTTGTCTTATTAGTTCTTTCCACAAGCTAGATAATGTGCTAGGGTCGTTCTGGTTACATACCCTTGTTTTATTTTTATAGATTAAGATTGCTTCTTCCCTCCTCATTTGCATTTCAGATTTTTTATTCCTTTTTAGCATTTTAATTTCATTGAATTTTGGGAAAAACTGGTTTTCAATGTAGAATTGCACTAATGCATTTTTTGATTCTTTTTTTTTGCCAGTAAGATATGTGTTGTTTAAGTCTTTTCTTTAACCTGTTTTTCGTACTACCAATGGTAAGATATTGGGGGTAAGTGTGCAATTGGAATTTCATAGGATCCTGATTCTTCTAGTATTTTTTCCTCTGTTTTTTTGTTAACAATCATATTTTTCAAGGTGTTCACTGAATTTCCTAGTTGTAAGTCATATTTAGCACATTGCCTATTAATTTCTTTACTAAAACCTTCCAAGTATGGGAATGCCCCAATGCATTTCAATTTTTTATTCCTCACCTTCTTTTGATTGTGCACTTCTTGGCCTTCATTTCTCTTAGTCACATGTTTTTTACTCTCATGTATCCATTTTTTAATTAGCTTACTCGGGTAACCATACTCTAGTGATATTTTCGAGATAAACTGAAGCTCTTGATTTTTTAGCCTGTTGTTAGACGTGTGTGTGTGTGTACGCTCTCCGTATCAAGATTACTATGCTGCTTTTTCTATGTATCACTGGGTGGTGCGACGAGTATGGTATCAGTACTTGTATGTAAGTTGCATTCCTGAACACAGAGTATTCAAAGTTATTTTTGTTTTTTTTTTAGTTGAGTGTCCAGGAAGGATAGGCAATTATCCTCTTCAAATTCTATAATTATGCAACAACTAAACATCAACAAAGAACTAAACATGTCACAACTGAAAGAATTAAAGATTACTTTGTACTTCATCAAGGAAAACAATATCTTCCCAATTTGAAGGAAATATCTATAAACAAACACAAGGTGGCCCTATGGGATCCCCTTTATCGGCATTATATGCAGAAGTGATAATGGCATACCTCGAAAAAGAATTTATTCAAACTCTACTAGAAAAACCAATGCTATACACTCGATATGTAAACAACATTATTATTATGTCAAAACTTAACAAAGCCGAGCTACCAGATCTAGCACATTGTTTTAGTGAAATTTGTAACACAATAGAGCTAACTATAGAATTTGAAGAGGATAATTGCCTATCCTTCCTGGACACTCAACTAAAAAAAACAAAAATAACTTTGAATACTCTGTGTTCAGGAATGCAACTTACATACAAGTACTGATACCATACTCGTCGCACCACCCAGTGATACATAGAAAAAACAGCATAGTAATCTTGATACGGAGAGCGTACACACACACACGTCTAACAACAGGCTAAAAAATCAAGAGCTTCAGTTTATCTCGAAAATATCACTAGAGTATGGTTACCCGAGTAAGCTAATTAAAAAATGGATACATGAGAGTAAAAAACATGTGACTAAGAGAAATGAAGGCCAGGAAGTGCACAATCAAAAGAAGGTGAGGAATAAAAAATTGAAATACATTGGGGCATTCCCATACTTGGAAGGACTTAGTAAAGAAATTAATAGGCAATGTGCTAAATATGACTTACAACTAGGAAGTACAGTGAAAACCTTGAAAAATATGACTGTTAACAAAAAAAAACAGAGGAAAAAATACTAGAAGAATCAGGATCCTACGAAATTCCAATTGCACACTTACCCCCAATATCGTACATTGGTAGTACGAAAAACAGGTTAAAAAAAGACTAAACAACACATATCTAACTGGCAAAAAAAAGGGGCAAAAACTTCATTAATGCAATTCTGCATTGAAAACCAGACTTTCCCAAAATTTGAGGAAATTAAAATGCTAAAAGGAATAAAAAATCTGAAAGGCAAATGAGGAGGGAAGAAGCAATCTTAATCTATAAAAATAAAACAAGGGTATGTAACCAGAACGACCCTAGCACATTATCTAGCTTGTGGAAAGAACTAATAAGACAAGAAAAAAGAACAACAAAAGAAAAACCGACAAAAAAGACTAGAAAACCGGGATAGGAAAAGAAATTAAAAAAAAAAAGTTACATTGATGAAACAAAGATTGGCGCTAGCAGGGCTTGATAAAGAAATGTATCCAAGAAAGTATATCCAACGAATAGCAACGAGGAGTATCGGTGGAAAAGACATGCTCCTGAGGATTCCCAGAGACTGGGCGAAAATTTTGAGTATAAAGAACGGTAAAAGTTGATATTTTTGAATCCTAAAGTGAAGATCCACTCAGTTCACCCAGCGAAAAGTGTGATAAAGTAAAGTTATACATCTCATACAACGGACAACAGGACAATAACATCAACAAAGACCGGGGAAAAACGTGTTATGAAATGTGTTTCATTGCTAGTAAGGAATGCCAAGGTAAGCATTATCTTCTAGAATATTGTACAAGTTTAGAGTATGGTTGTAATCCTCCGTAAACGAATTCAATTAAGCAGTGAATGAAACAGTTTAAAGAAACTGGCAATGTAGAACATCGTGGAGAAGCCGGTAGGCCTAGCTTCTGCGGTGAGACAGTTGACCAAGTTAATGAAACTTTCCGACGAAGCCCCAGGAAATCCGTTCCTAAAGCAAGCAGAGAACTGTGCATTCCGAAATCAACAGTACACGATATCTTGCACGAGAAATTAAAGTTTCATGCTTATAAAATTCAAATAGTTCAAAAGATGCATGTAAATGATCACACTCTTCGATACGATTTCGCTGTGGATATGCTGAATCGAGTGGAAAACAACGAAAATGTTCTCAGTACTGTAATGTGACGAATCCACATTTCATGTATCAGGTATTATGAATCGTCACAACTGTAGGATATAGGGCAGTGAACCGCCTCATGCTGCTATTGAACTGGAACATGATTCTCCAAAAGTTAATGTGTGATGCACTCTATCAAAAAGAGAAATGATTCACGTTTTCTTCTTCTGCGAAAAAACCATAAATGGGTACATTTACTTGGATATGCTAGAAAATTTCGCTATACCCCAGATAAAAAGATATGACGTAGTTTTCCAACAAGCCGGGCCTCCGCATTGGTCAACGTGTGTACATAAGTGCCCCCCCAACAAATGGATTGCGCGTGGTGGTCCCATTCTGTGGCCTCCTCTTTCTCCAGATCTAACTCCATTGGATTATTTCATGTGGGGTTATGTGAAGGATCGTGTCTATCAGACGCCTTGTACTGATTTGCAGGAACTGAAGCAGCGTATCATAGCTGATATTAATTCCATAACTCCTCACATGCTTGCCAATACATGGCATGAAATCGAGTATCGCTTGGACGTACTATGAGCAACTGAGGGATCTCACATCGAAATGTATTAGCTTGTGTACATACATTGTAACTTAGTACAGTCAGTTTCTTTCTATCTGTTTAATGTTTTGTTTAATATAATTTTGTAATGTGTCCAATATTTCTCGGACACCCTGTATATTAAACAGTCGTGATGGCATTACACAACCTTGTCTGACTCCTGCACTAATAGAAAACCATTTGATAAAACACGATTCACTCCTACACAACCTCTACTGCCAGCATATATGGCTTTCATGTTCGAGGAATGCCATATTTATTCAGTACTTTCCACAGAAGTATCCTATTTACTCTGTCATAAGCTTTCTCTGATTCTATGAAGGCAGCAGAAACTTTCTTACCAACAGACAGATACTTTTCAATCACCATACGTAACACAAAAATTTGGTTTGTGCAGCCCTTACCAAATACAAAACCACTGTGAAATTTGCTACAGCAAAATTTGTGGTGTTCTTAAAACTTTGGACTTCAGAGTAATTTTCCAACCTATAAAAATCAATCTTATTTGGACTCCAAGACCCAGTTGGAGATTCTAATTAATGGGGAATTTATCAAATCCCATGTTAATGTAGTCTGTTTTATATAGGCCAGACTCAGAGTCACGTATTTCAGTTTGAAGGAACATTAAGTTTATGTTAGGAATTGTTTGAATTAAAGAAATTGTCCATAGCTCAACTTAGACTGGAAAAATGCTGTAGATCTCTGTTTAAAGGAACCAAACTAATTGAAAACAATAATTGAGTCTTGAAGTCTGGTACCTTGGAAGTGTTTACAGATTTTCCAAAACCAATCTCAGCTCAGGAATGACTGAGCCTCCACACGCCATTCCTCTCGAGTGCATGGAAAGAACTTTCAAACTATCACTACAAACAACTCAAATGTAACCCCCAACAAACAACAGAAATTGCACTTATCCTGATGAAACTGCAGTAGGCAATGTTTTGGGGCATAATTGAACCAGAAAATGGTATAGCATCACTTACATAACAGAAAAGATTGCTCACTAAACTGAAACCCCATATTCTACATAGAACATAAATCAGCAATTTAAAACATTTGTCAGAAAACTGGATCAAATGGACATAATGGAAAAAAAAATAACTGGTTGCTGATTAAAGTGGAATTCATGTAAAATTATTAGTTATTAAAGAAAAAGAGAGAAAAAAAGAAAGTTTTTTGTGAAGGATTTTGTCATCATTGATCAAATAAGTTGGCCATCATAGGACTAGTAATTAACACAACTACTGTTGGAGTGTGTTGTGGTAGCAATAATGTAACGAAGATAGATCATTTGTGAAAATTTGCCCATAAGTAATGGTACTGTTCAAGAATATGGGGGTTTCAAATGCACAAAATCGTGAATTCATTGTTATAGCAACACAGGAGGTAACTATGAGTTCATTACTATATTTTTTTTACTAAGCATTTGCGCTTATGCAGGTTTGTTGCCTCTTTTTTTTTCTGAAAAACTTCTATGTAAGAAGAAGGTGCTTACGGTCCTTAAAAGTCCTTAGGAACTCCTTATTTTTGTTGGATGCTCCTAAGGGCCCTTATAAAGTACTTAAAAACTCCTTATTTTTGTTAAATGTTTTTAAGGGCTTTTAAAAAGTCCTTAAAACAGGTATGAAAATCTTTCTGAAATCAGCAGTTTTCTGCTGGGTTTTTTCATTTTCTAGCAGGAACAAAATGCTATTTGTCTTCATGGTTTGTGCATGTCCTGGAAATCCAGGAAAAGTCCTGGAATTCCATTTTGTCCTGGAAATGTCCTAAAATTCTGTTACATGTCCAGGAATTTTATCCATTCCGGCCTTTTTGTTCCTGCATGATGTTTTGTAGTTGAAGATTTTTCTACTGATATAAATTATGTCTAACAAATTTTCCTCCCCACCTCCTGCAAGATGCGTGTGTGTGAGGGGGAGGGGGGGGGCTGTTGGTTTTCTTGGTTTTCTTGTCTGTTAGGAGGACTGAAGCTGCATTATCAGCATCTTTTGGTGTTGTGCTTATGTTATCACTTTGTCTGTCTGACCGGGAAGACCATATCTCTGCAATTATTAGTTCGATTTGTAAAATTCTTTTTGTATTGGGTAGCTTAAAATGTGAGAATGATGATCCATTTGTTCCGGTTTTATTCCGATGCAGAACTTCGGCGCTAGGGGTGCAAATGAAGATTGTATCGAATTTTAAATGCATTTTATTTCATACATTTGCTTCTAAATATCCATTTGAAAAAATATTTTTCCTTTCGATGGCATTTACAACGAAGACTATTTTAGTCCCTTTTACAAATAATGCATAAATTTTCCGCTAGGGGACGTAACAGTAAATCGTGATTCTCCCCAAGATCTCCTCTCCTAACAGTCTGATTTGAAAAATTCTTCCTGCGTTGGATACAGCTCTTGAATGGACATGTTTTGCATATAATTTTTTCATTTTTGGTAAAAAATGGTTTGGCCACCAGGGAGAGTAAGTGTTTATTTTTGCTTCTGATTTATTTGCAATAAAACCTGAGCTCGAAACTCGATTGAAAAATTCCTCCGTGGACCGATACCGCTCACCTCCAAAACCTCTTTGAGAATAAATACCTCCTGCTTAAATAGTGCATAATTTTTCCACCAAGGGACTTACACGTATATCTTATTTTTGTCCATAACTTTGTTTCTAGGAGTACAATTTGAAAAATTATTTCTTTGTTGAAGAACATTTTCGGTACTAAATGTTTCTCGTATAATTTCAAGTATTTCTTAACACGCAAGTGAGCCACTAGAGGGCGTAAGCTCACGTTTCTGTTTACAGCAATATCTACGAGACTAATAACCCGACTGACAAATATTATCTTTCGACCAGATACTACCAACTATGAAAACTCCTCATGTGTATTTTCTTCCCAAAATAATGCTAAATTTCGCCGCTAGGGGGCGCAAATATTTAATCTATTTTTCTCAATATCTGTACTTCTAAATGTCCAATTTAAAAAATTCTTTTAACAACAGATACAATTTACCTTATGGAACACTTTAGGTTTGTATTTGAGGAGGTTTGTGGCTCACAATTTTGCTGCCAGGTGGTGTTTATGTTCTTCCGTTTGCAGCCTATCTCTGCCTCTAAAAACTCTATTGAGAAATTTCTTTTTTTCCTGTA
This sequence comes from Macrothele yani, assembly GCA_039090855.1. Lineage (NCBI taxonomy): Eukaryota > Metazoa > Arthropoda > Arachnida > Araneae > Macrothelidae > Macrothele > Macrothele yani. The sequence continues at coordinate 3,877,434 of CM077024.1, forward strand.
TGCCATTCGCTATGATAAAGATGGAGAGTGAATAAGATTTTTGCTACAATAAGATCCTCTTCAAATTTCGACAACAAATCGGGCCTTTCTAAAAATAGTGATATCAGTTATGGATGTGCAGTTGACAAAATTGTAAATCATCTACAGAAAATGAAAAAGGTTACTGAAAATGAAGTTCTTTCACTTAAACATGATTGCCAAAAATTTATTGTAACTATGTTATCAAATCTTATTGAAAAATGCCCTATCAATTCAATTGTGCACAATATAGTTTGCTTAGACCCCAAAAGAATGGCAAACAATGATAGTGATTGTTTAGCCAAGATGAAAAAAATCCTTTTCCATCTGAGTGAAGTTAAAAAATTAGAAGAGCAACAATGTGAAAATATTTTATTGCAATTTAGAGGCTTCTTAATGAATGAAGAAAAAGAGACTTTACTAATTTTTCTGATATTAATGCCTCTGAAACCAAATTAGATGCTTTCTTAGCTAAATACTTATCAAAAGGTTTTGATGATCTTTGGAATGTGATAAAAATGTTGTTAGTACTGTCACATGGCCAAGCAACAGTCGAAAGGGGTTTTTCTGTTAATAGGCAGATACAAGTAGAAAACTTAAAAAATTCTTACATAAGCCAAAGAATTGTTTATGATCATATTAATTTTTGTTGGGGAATTCACAATGTAGAACTTGCAAAGGAGTTGCGAGCTTCAGTATCTTCTGCTCGCCATAGATATATGCAACATTTGGAAGAGCAAAACAATGAAAAGAAAGAGCCTGTAATCTCAGGAAAGAGAAAAAAACAAAGTGATGACCTAAATATGTCAAAAACTAAAAGGATTTAATCCAATTGGAAAAGTCTGCTGATAATATGGCTGAACAAGCAGAAGCTTTAAGAAAGATGTCAATCTTTTTATAACATGCAACAATTTTCAAAAATTACTGAAAGAGGAAAAATTAGAATGTGAAGCCACTGATTCAAAAATAGAAGAACTCAAAAAATAACTTAAAAATTAATTTCTTTTTTATTAAAGTCTTGTTGACAGATAAATGTACCTTGTAAATTTTTTATTTAATTAAATACAGTAATTGCATGCAAAAATTGTTTTTGTTTATGAATGTGTGATAAATTATTATTATAAATGATTAAAAATGGTGTTACTTAAGCAATCTTTGCTGTTTTAAAAGTATGTTTTAAGGGTGTTTTTTAATATGAATGCCCTTTTAAAAGTGGTAAAAATTGATTTATAACTCCTTATAAAATTAATTAAGGTCCTTAGAAATTGCTTTTAAGGTCCTTAAAAGTCCTTAGAAACTCCTTATTTTCAATTTCTGAAAATGAGTATGAACCCTGAAAAAATTTAATTTTTCACTTTATTAGGTTGTATAATTTTTTGTATATATTGTTGTTGGTTTTCTTTAATTTATTGGAGTAATTTTTGATTTCTAGGAAGTTTTATGTATTTGTTGGTGATTTAAAATGTCATCAAATATGCTTGAATCATTGCAGAAGTCTTGGGAAATTTGCCAAAGTATCCAATAACTGTAAATGTTTTTTATTTAAACCAAAATGTTAACTTTCTTTCTGATACTGAATGTGTATTATTTTTGCAAATTTTAAAAATCCATATTCTTTTTCATTGCTCCAAGTTTCTATTCTTTTTTTTTTTTTTTTTTTTTTTTTTTTAATTTAATCTTCAGTAACTTTAGGAATTAGGTTCATACACTTAGTTACTTAAATAATTCTAACCTGTTCATTTTTTCATATATATATATATATTTGGAGTAACTTTCTTAATGATATTTAATTAGCTCCTCAATTTTTCGCTCTTCTCAGGTATAATAATATCAGAGATTGATTTTTATCATGAAAAACAAAACAAATGTGTGGTTTTTTTTTTTTAGAGTTCATTTTTTTGCCACTATTATGATATTAAATAAAAACTGTAAATCCAGATATTGTTTTTGTAATACTTAAATGTGCTAACATTAGTTAGGCATTCTAATGTCTTTAAAATGCATTGAGTTGTGCTTTTTTTTATTTCTTTAAAATTGTACTATTTAATAAATTTGAATGTTTTCAGTGGGTTTGTATTCTTGCGACTCTTGTGCCCAGCTATTCTGAATCCTCGCCAGTTCAATTTGATAAATGGTGAGTTTTTCAATTTCCTTTTCAACGCTTTGGAACGTTATTATTATTATTATTATTATTATTATTTTTTGCCTTCCTTTCATGTGTTTTTATTTGGATTTGAGTTGAAATGGCGACATACACTAATAAATTGGTTCAAATTATCAACTGGAAAAGAGATTGTGAATACTATTGATTGAACTGCTTATTTTGCTAATGCTGCCTTGGATTTTTATTTGCATATTATTCTATGTGCTGTGATGACCAAATTTCAGGGATGCACTTTAGACTTCGGCCCCTGTAGTCTGCTTCAACCAACGCGTGGATGGAATCACAGGAGAAACGTTTCGCGATAAGTGGCGCTGCAGCTGCGCCGCTGTTGTTTGCTCCTTCGCTGCATGCCTTATGTAGTCGGTGTGTGGCTTGTGCAGGACGAGTGTTAAGGATGCGAAATATGCGCCATGGGTTATTTTTTAAAGGAATGGGTTTATTTGGTAATATGGCTGGCCCTGAAAAGGGCCTTTATGGACTGTGGGTAGTTCAGGTGTTGTTAAATATTTATAACGACGGAAAAGAAGTGTTTCCTCCTCATTGAGAACCTGTCTATCTAGTACGAATGTTGAAGTGGAAAACATTACGTACTAGGGAAGAACTGTTTGATGATACCAAATCATCACCTCAAAACAGTGTTCAGAGGAAAGACTACAATTTTGTCGAAATAAATATTCCAGAATGTGGCCTGCCAAGTGGTCTTTATGAATTCCATTAGATAGTGTGCATTTCAGGGGCCGCCAATTGCTCTCAACACCTTGAGTATGCGCCCCAGTAGTCGGATCAACGAAATTGAGTGAGTAGTTGACTGACAGGTGTTGGAACCCACAAGATGGGAGGTTGCGGTACGCAGCCCATTGATCCGTCATTACAGGACTTCCAGGTTGAACATGTTTCTGGATGAGTGGCAGCAATGTCTGAGCAGAGCGGTTATTCTCTAGGCAGATCTCAACCCTGAATCGTTTAGAATCTCGTTCAAAGACGCAAAGGAACCAGGTGCCCTCAACGAGATGACCACGATTATACTTCCACTTCCCAACCTTCGCCTCATCCACTTCTACGATTACACCAGGGCCTCCAAGCTGTCCTTTGTCTTGTTCATAGGCTACCATAAACTCTGCGACTAGTAATCTGCAAGACTGATAATAGTCGCTGACTGTTGCAGAGGATGTGAAAACCCCACCTTGGGAAGATTCCTCAATTGCATCATCATAGGATAATCCTTTGGCAAAACAATTTAAAAGAGTCATCACCTTATCAAGAGGAATACAAGCAGCTTCAAACCACGTCCCAAGTAAACGGGAACACTTCTCAATTTTTCCTGTAACGTGTTTCTTCCTGCACCTGAATTGTCCTAAACAATGACACATATTCACTCCCAAACTCATTGGATGATCTGCGGAACATCTTCGTTTGGTTGGAAGCAATCATTTCCGCCACACCATGCAATACATGTTTCTTCATCTTTCCCAACGTCGTCAAAGAAACGCCTCCAGTTCCACATCGCAACTGACAGAGCTACAACGCACGCTGGAAAAAACACAAGCCATCTATCACTTAAAACAGGGCAAAGAGAAGTAAGTCAACGGGCCTCACGGCTCACACACTGAGCAAAGAGCGATTACGTAACACACACAGAGCGGGAACAAACACCGAGTACAAGCAAGCAGTGGTAGTGCCACTTATCGTGAAACGTTTCTCCCGTGATTCCATCCGCTCGTTGGTTGAAGCAGACAACAGGGGTCGAAGTCTAAAGTGCACCCAATTTCAGTTAATGTAGTATGCAGAAAAAGACTTTTAACTTCGACACATCAATTGATCCCGCTATCTCGAGATGTTAATATGGCTCAGTGTGTGTGCAGTTTGATCCAGAAGTATGTAGTTTCCATGAATCTCACTGCATGAAAGGATATTTCCTCATTGACACACACACACACACACACACACACACACACACACAGAGAGAGAGAGAGAGAGAGAGAGAGAGAGAGAGAGAGAGAGAGAGAGAGAGAGCATGGCTGGCTTTGGCCAAACTCCAACAATAAACAGTTAACTGAATGGATTTAAAAAGTGACAGACAAGAGTCTAATAGAACGTTTTTAGGTGGTTTAAAAACTTACAGCTGTTTTCAGTCATGTAGGTGCTCCAGAAAATTGAACTATGAAGCAATATTTTTATGTACAAGTGTTGCAGCACTTGTACATAAAAATCTTAAACTGTGTAGTGCATAATAAATGGACAAAAAAGTGGCCTGCGCACTTGCCACATGCCTGCTTGTACAACAGAACACACATTTTGACATGTGCAACAGCTCTTTTTCTTCTAGTATATAGTTCAGCATGTCTTGTTATCTGAAAATTTAAGAATACCATGAGATTCATTGAAGAGGAATGAGTAAACAGAATTCAGTGAAGCAGTTTGTTTGATTCTGTGATGAATGGACCTACTTTAGAGGAAATTAACCTTGCATGGCTTGTTGTCTGAAAAGTTAAGAATACCATGAGATTCATTGAAGGGGAATGAGTAAACAGAATTCAGTGAAGCAGTTTGTTTGATTCTGTGATGAATGGGCCTACTTTAGAGGAAATTAACCTTCCATAGTTGCAAGCTTTTTGTTTTTATGCATGGGAAATGGCTTTTCATGCTTGTATCTGGAGCCTAGAAATAAATCAGGTGCTAAAATAGAAGGAAGATCTTCAAAATAGACATTAAAAAGCATTTATTCAATATAATATTACTGATTGCATTGTTTGTATATTTTTAATAAGTGCTTCCTCTTTGAGCAAATGCATTTCAGGATTAAAAACAGTTATGTTTATACTGTGTTGGAACAATTGGCTTCCGCACCCCTAAGCACAGTATTTCCCAGGATTTCAAACACGAGAAAAGATACAAAATGCAAGAAATATTCTTCTCATAATATGTGGCAAATACATCATGATCATTAGCACAGCAATCAGACATCACTGAATTGACTGTAATTAATGTTTCACACGTGAAATCAATCACATCAGAATACTTGAAAATTTCATTGCAGTGAAGCAGGAATGGATTGCGGGATATGTGTTGCCATGGAGCGGAACTGCTCCATGGCAATGAAGTTTTTTCATTTGATTGATTTCACGTGTGAAACAGTAATTACAGTCAATTCAGTGATGTCTGATTGCTATGTTTAATTATCATGACGAGAAAAGATGTGTTTTTCGTTCTGTGTGTGTGTGGGGGGGGGTGTCAGGGAGAGTGTCTGTAAAAGTAAGGGTGGTACCTAGAGCCCTGTAGTTTTAACTTTTTAAATAATTTTTAGAACAAAAGTACATAATGCAAATGTCTGCTTCTAAACTTTGAACAGTGGTCGTGCTAAACAAATCATCATTCCTTTCATCAGAAACAACACTTGAGCTTAATTGACTCTGTAGCAAAAAGAAGTGGTCGAGTTTTGGAAGTTTCTTCACGCACTCTCCTTCTTTTTCCTTTCACCGATACTGTGCTCCACTTGGACGCTTTTGTGACATTTTGCAAATGGGTGTCGTTTGCTCGGATATTAAAGTTCCCACACAGTGAGTGAGATAGACATGCTAACTATAAGGAAGAACTAAAAGTAATAGCAAAAATTGCAAAGTTCAATGGTTTTGTTCAAAACTAAAATAGATTACTGGACAAATCACTCTCTTTTACGTCGACGATTTGCGGCTGCTGTGTGAATAAATTTTAGCTCCTGTTTCAATGCTAGAGTAAGTGTGCAGAATGCAATTTCTGACAATGTTGTGGGTAAGTTTAATGATCCTTGTGTGAATGATAATGGTGAAAGATTAATTTGACTCTACATTGAGAATGGTTTGTATGTATTTAATATATTTTTCAACCACAAGTATATCCACACATATACTTGGGAAAATCGTACCCTTGGGCAAAAGAGTGTGATAGATTTTGTTGTCTACGATCAGTGTCTGAAACGCTTAGTTGTTAACACTCGTGTGATGAGAGGTGCGGATGTTGACTCTGATCATTACTTGGTAGTGTCACGAGTAAAACTGAATGTTGGTTGGAGGAAAAGGAATAGGAAAGAGGCCCAGGATGAAAAGAATAAAGGTTGAAATGCTCCCTGAAAATCATCAGCATTATTCTGACGTGCTCAGAGAACAACTGAAGGAACTTAAGTCTTGTGAGAGGGATGTAGAAAAGAAGTGGGAATGTTTTAATAACTCTGTGGTCACTGCTGCTGAAGAGGTCTGTGGCACCACAATAGTGTGTAACAATAGAGGCGATGCTTGGTGGAATAGTTGGTCATTCCACGCCAGCCGCCCCGGTGGCGCAGTGGTCTTAGGCGCTGGCCTCTGATCATTCGTCCGTAAGGAGTCCGGGTTCAAATCCTGGTGAGGCATGGATGTTGTGTTTGTCTTACGGCACTGGCTCTCTCCCTTCCCTGGAACCAGTGACCCTAAATTAGGGACGGGCGACTGCTTATAGCCCATTGAGTTGCTCACGGTGGTCGTTAAACCTCCAATCAAAAAAAAAAAAAAAAAAAACATTCCACGCCAAATCGTCAGATGCTACCCACCACACCATCTCCGATTCTTACATTTTTTTTTTTTCATGAATAGATCACCCACCCCAATGTATGAAAATCCCAAAAGTTTCATTTTTTATTTCCCATTGATTAGAAGATATTAATTTTCGAATTCTGGTGCATGGCGGGCCTTAATCGCGTAAAAACGTGAATATCTCTGTTGTTTGGATCAAAGAAAGTACCAAAATCCCCACTCCTTCGTAATTTCTCCCAAGGAATTGATTGGCGCATTTGCACGAATTTCTATCTTCTTTAGTTTTTGAGTTACCTGCAACGGGAGAGCCTTTTTCAAAACGTAAAAAAGCAATGTAGTACAGCACTTAAAAGATCGCAATTGTTTTTAGTTTTTAAAGAAAAGTTAAGTCTAACAAATGAAGAAACAAAAACCTTGGGCTTTCGCGTGCGCTCTGAGAAAATAATTTTTAAATATGATGCACGGCTCGTATTTTGCCACTGTGAAACAGCGCGAGGCGAATATCGTTGGCAGCCAGCCAAATGGCAGCGGAAGTGGATGTTTGCCTTCGGACGGCCGGCAGATCAAGATACCATTGCACGCGTTGGTCAGATCGCACGATAATTTGATGTGATGCTTGAAAGAGGAAGGATAGTGAATTAATGTTATGTTTAAAGGCATTTCAAACAATATAACTGTAAAATATTACTAATGGGTCATTTCACGCCAAATCATCGGATGCTATCCACCATATTCTTAACCATTCGACGAAGAGGAAAACTAATATAAACCAGTTTCTCCATACAGCTTACCAATATGAGCTATACCGTGAAAAAGGTTACTCACAAATAACGCATATAAATTATGCAACTGACTTCAAAAATATATTGGTATTCTTAGCCATTCAGTGACGAGAAGAACTAATGTAAACTTTTTTCTCCCCGTATAGCTTAATGATATACAGTACTGACGCTTATAAATTATGCAATTGACGTTGAATACAGTTTTTGGAATATTGATTAATGATTTCTACAGCTCACGTAATATCTGACAGAATTTTTAGACATGAAATAGTTCTATTTCAGGAATTAATAAGTTGTCTAGTTGTCCACGCTTGCCATAAGAGAAAATGATCAAGGAATGACAGCTTGAGAAATAAAGTAATCGGGGATATTCTTAAAGATCTCGGTGCCTATTCCATAGATGCCAACTAGTACGGATTTTCCGTAATTTTACGGATTTTTGGTTGCTGTTACGGAAGTACGGAAACACCGCTGAAATTACGGAAAATCGCCATTTGATTTAATTTTCTGAGATAGAAAGCAAATTTTCGTCAACTTAAAAATTTTTGTTGGTTCTTCAAGTTTTTCTGGGGGAAAAAAATTAAATGCTACATCATTCAGGGCTGCCAGACCTGTGCCAATTGCGCCAGCCGCGCCAAATTGTTGTTCTTGTGCCATTCTGCTAAAAAATCGTTATTTCGCCGAAATCTGCGCCAATTTTGCGCCAAAAGTTAAAATTTACCGGTCATTGATATTTTAGCGTTATCTTATGACATTTGAAATCGATTCAGCGGTGAATTCACATGTGAGATTCTTTCGCGGAGTCCCCCCCCGAGATCGATGCAAAAGTGAAGAAATTTTCGAGATATCAGTTGGGAGGGGGTCGTATTCCATCTGGGGATGTTGTTTTGTCTTTTTAAACATTCGGAAACAGAAGTTAAACGAAGTGCAGATTTTTCCCATAATTGTATTTTTTTTTCTCTCGTGATGTTGCTTCTGTTCAGTACTATTAAATATAATTTCATTGCATATTGAAATTGTAGGCAACGATTTACGAAAACGGAAGTTAGGCCACCCGAAAATTCCCCGTAATCTTCAGCGACGAGATTCTCACGCTGATTTGAGGAATTCCGTCTTTTTTTGTTAACATTTGGACCACGTATGAAATCGATGCATAACTGAACTTAAATTTTGGGAGGATTGGTGGCGGCAGCGGGGGGGGGGGGGGTCGTTTTCTCCGTCGGAGGACGGAATTTCATCCTTCGAAAACGGAAAGTAGACGGAGATAAGATCTCTGTGGTAATCGTAATTTTTTTTTCTCGCGATGTTTTCTCTACCCAGTATTGTTAGATATCATTTTATTCCATAAATATTTGTATTTCGGCTTGGAAATGTTGGATAAATTTCCGAAAAGTGAAGTAAATTCAGCTTGAAAATGTTGGATAAATTTCCGAAAAGTGAAGTAAATTCAGCTTGAAAATGTTGGATAAATTTCCGAAAACTGAAGGCTTGAAAAACCGTTATTTCAAGCCATGTTTCCCGATTCAGCGATCGCAAAAAAATATTCGTGTGGAAGAACCAAGGCTACTGCACTAATTCAGCACATGGCCAGTGTTTCTACAAGTAACATCGTATCTGAAGTTAAAAAATCCTTTTTCTCTATCTACGGACGGAAGTAATGATGCTCAAGCAAATAAACTGTATCCCATTACAATAACATATTTTGACGAAAAAATAGGGAAAAATTTAACTGTTTTGTTATCATTGGTTGAATCACGTAATAATACAGGTGAAGGAATATTCAACGTTTTGAACAATGAGTTTGTTCAAAAAATATCTCATGGAGCAACTGTGTGTCATTTTTCTGTGAAAATGCTAACACTATCATAGGTCAAGTAAAAGGTATTGTTTCTCACGTAAAGAAGGTTCAGCCTGCAATCATAGTGCAGCAATGTTCATGCCATTTAGTAAATTTAGCTGCACAGAAATCTGCTACTCAACTGAAAGGATTTAATGTTGAGCAGTTTCGATTACAGTTGTATTTTTTTTTTTTTTTTTTTTTTTTGAGAAAAGTTCAAAGAGGAAGCACAATCTAAAACTGAGTCAAGCTGTTTGTGGTACTAAACCACACAAAATTCTAAAGCATGTCAATACTCGCTGGTTATCACTTTTGGAATCCATTGACAGAATTTTAGAACAGTGAGAGGCTCTAGAACATTATTTTAGTGACAATGAAGAAGCTAATTCACAGTACAAGAACCTTGCAAGTATGATTGGAAATCCTTCATCTAAACTTAATTGTCTTTTTTATCTGCTACTCTTCCTTTGTTTACATCTGTTAACATGTTCTTGCAGCAGAAAGCTCCGCTTGTGCATGTATCAAAAAGAAAACTTCATAGTCTGTTATCTGAATTGCTTGTACAATTTATCAAGCCATCGGCATTTGATGTGACAGCAACATCTCTTGCAGATTAAAATTTTGAAAGAAGGAGAAATCAAAAAGAAAACTGTGATCTCGTAATTGGGTCAAAAGCGAGATCTTATATAGGCACAACTGCAGATCTGAGTGAAGACACAGTGGCTACTTTTTATTCTGAGGTAAGGGAATTTTACAAGGCAGGCTGCAATTACATTTTAAGAAAATTTCCACTTAATGATGAATTTCTGAGTCATGCTGAAATTGCAGATGTAGCTTTAAGGCAAAGTGTTTCTTTTGCATCAGTCCAATATATGTGTTCCCTGTTTCCAGTTTTGAAACCAGAAGAATCTGACAAGGTGGAATCTGAATTTACTCACTACCAGTTTGAAAATTTTAACTGTGCTGTTACTTCTGGGAGAATGGACGAAGTGTGGCACAGAATTTCTTTAATGAAAAATGGAAGTGGCCAGTTGAAGTATGAATCATTAAGCAAAATTATGAAAATGATTTTAATAGTCCCTCATAGCAATGCAAGTACAGAAAGAATTTTCAGTATTGTGAAAAAAAACCCATGAATGATTCAGACCTAATTTAAGTAGTCATGTGCTGTCTTCTTTATTAGTAGAAAAAATAAACAGCATTGCACACAGTGAACTATGCTATCAGAAGAAGTTTTTGCAAATTGAACTAAGGAAGGCCAAAATGGCAACTACAGCCAGTTTATCATAATAATTTGGCAACATTCCAAGGAATAATTTTTCTTCATGTCTGGAGGTAATTTATTATATTTTCCTGGTAGACAGTATTTTAAATTTTCCCACTAGCAAATTATTATTATTATTATTATTTTGTTAATAGTTCTGACAGATTAAAATTTGTTGCAGTGTTAAATACCCAAATTTGCTGCTGTAGACTGGATTACTAAAAATTACTGAAAAAAAAATTGTTACTGAAAATTACTGAAAAATGAACATGATTAACATATAACACATTGATTAACATATGTTCTATCACAAATTATAAAGTGAATTGTTCACTGTTGAGCAAAGAATAAAGTAAATCCGTTCAAAGTGCAAATTATATGTTCTATCCATATACTGTGTGTGTGCGTGTGTGTTCTATCATTTAAACGGTGTAGTCTGGTTTTCAAATATTTGAACAGTCACTATTTAGTCACTAAAAAAAAAAATTGGTCACTTTTCTCACTTTTTTTATCCGAAAAAGTCACTTTCCTCACTACTTTTTACAATGAAGTCTGTGCTGAGGTCTGCATGTAGTCACCTCTTCAGGAAACTTTAAAATTATATTTGCATTTTTGAACTTCCCTTTTTGTTGGTAAAGTTCGATTAACACTTACCGCACGTGGGGTTTGGCTTTCAATTCTTATTTCCGTTATGTGGATGCGGCATGGGGGTTTTTCATTTAGTCGCGGGTCCACTTCATTTTTTTTTCCCCCGTTGGTATTTATCTGGCCTCGCCACTAAATGAGTTTTTTTCCTTTGCTGCCTCCTCATTTACTTCAATAATTTTTCATAACCCAAGTACTTTCGGTAATACTCCATTACCGTCATCGAGGGACGTTTTGCTCCGACTAGCACGGACCGTGTCAGCTGGGCATTTTGGTGGTTCTCGCGGGCTGCTTCTGTCATCGGCTATCGCTTCTTCTTGGGCGTTGTGGCGCCATCTCTTGTTGGTCACTGATCTCATTTTTCGAACTTTTTCATTTTTTTGCTCAATTTTAATTAAATTTCTCCAGCTGTTTCTCAAAATATTAGGATCATTATGGTTGCAACTTTTGCCCTATTTTTTTCAATCATTACCGACTCTGCTATTCTGAGGTGTTTTTCGGATTTACAGCTTTTAATGATTTTTATATTTTCGAATTTAGGATATTTTTGGTTATCCAGACAGTATTGAATAAGTGCTGTTTTTTCTTCTTTTTTCTGCCAATTTTTTATGTGTTGTTTTAATCTGTGTTTAAGCTTATTTTTGGTACTTCCTATATAAGCCATTGGAGGATTTTCAGTAATAGGAATTGAGTAAATACCTGCTTTTTCTAACATTTTTATTTTTTCATTATTTTTTATTACCATATTTTTGATGCTATTTACTTTCCCTCCAATTTAAATGTTATGCTTTTTACAAATATTATTAATTTCATTGGTAGTACCTTTAATGTAAGGAAAACCATTTAAATATTTGACTTCTTTTTTATTTACTACTGCATTATTTTTTATTTTGTTTATTACTTCTGTGTTCCATTTTTTTATTAAATGGTTAGGATAACCAAAGCTACCTGCAATTTTTTTATGAATTTCAATCTTCCAATGGCTTATATAGGAAGTACCAAAAATAAGCTTAAACCCAGATTAAAACAACACGTAAAAAATTGGCAGAAAAAAGAAGAAAAATTAGCACTTATTCAATACTGTCTGGATAACCAAAAATATCCTAAATTCGAAAATATAAAAATCATTAAAAGCTGTAAATCCGAAAAACGCCTCAGAATAGCAGAGTCGGTAATGATTGAAAAAAATAGGGCAAAAGTTTGCAACCATAATGACCCTAATATTTTGAGAAACAGCTGGAGAAATTTAATTAAAATTGAGCAAAAAAATGAAAAAGTTCGAAAAATGAGATCAGTGACCAACAAGAGATGGCGCCACAACGCCCAAGAAGAAGCGATAGCCGATGACAGAAGCAGCCCGCGAGAACCACCAAAATGCCCAGCTGACACGGTCCGTGCTAGTCGGAGCAAAACGTCCCCTCGATGACGGTAATGGAGTATTACCGAAAGTACTTGGGTTATGAAAAATTATTGAAGTAAATGAGGAGGCAGCAAAGGAAAAAAACTCATTTAGTGGCGAGGCCAGATAAATACCAACGGGGGAAAAAAATGAAGTGGACCCGCGACTAAATGAAAAACCCCCATGCCGCATCCACATAACGGAAATAAGAATTGAAAGCCAAACCCCACGTGCTGTAAGTGTTAATCGAACTTTACCAACAAAAAGGGAAGTTCAAAAATGCAAATGCATTAATGCACGTTAAAAAAATAACCTCCAATATCGGAAGTAAATTTAAAATTTAAAATTATAGTTTTCTGAAGAGGTGGCTACATGTGTGTGTGTGTGTGTGTATGTGTGTGTGTTGTGTTGTGTTGTGTTATGTAGGAAACAGTACATAAATATGAGAAAAGCAATTGGCATGTAACAAATAAATGTAGGTAAGATTTTAACATGCTATAGTTATGTAAAGAAATTATAATTTCTTTGTGTAACTATAGTATGATAAAATCTTATTACCTGCGGGAAACAGTGAAAATTCAGCACTGTTGTGCCCGCAACAGCAGTTTTTTTTTTATTTATAATTTTCTTGCCTACTGACTTCTTTTATCTCATTCTGATGCAAGAAAAATTTTGAATTCATTCTCTCCTTTTGTCCTCTTAGAGGAATTCTGATTTGCTTTTTTATTTTCCTTGCATCTGTTATTGACATTATAAGCACGTTTAAAAAATTTTGGTGCATGGCATGTAAGAACAGTTTTAGCCAGGCAGTTGTTTAATAAATGTTGCTTGCTCCATTGTTTCACTAAATATGGCTGAAAACAGACCCCCTCTTCCCCCAAAAAAATCTGCAAATTTTCAAGGTCTAGAAAAGGGGAACACTCTGCATTTTGCACAGAATGTGATGTTGATATAAGTTTATCACATGGTGGCAAAGGAGATTTAGCAAACTATGTACATAGCTACAAAGAACCCACAAAGGTAAAGCTGTCTGTAGTGTTCAGCATAACAGAATGAATTCATTTTTTCCTAAGGACGATAGATATTGCCATGCATGCTGAGTGTCTGTTTACATCCTTCATAGTAAAGCATATTTTACCAGTGTCATCATGTTTGCAATGAATCTTTTTCTTTTTTTCCAATTCATTTTTATAACTTTTGAAAAACTGAGTAGTTCAACTACTTCTTTGTTAAGGAAAAATGCAGGCAGTGATGAACTGAAGTTGCTAGCCTGCCTGTAAAACCAGAGATTTGCATAAGGGGATGGAAATCCCTAGTCTCTGCCTCTGCACATACATTTCTGGCACCATTTCTAGGATGTAGGTATGTATTTTTTTTTTTTTTTTAAGTTCAGTATGTCATGCATATGGGGATTGAAAAGTATGTACTGGTATGGAGGTTTTTCCAGCCTTTATGAATTTAGAGGAAGCATATGACCAAGTAAATAGGATGTTTCTGTGTAAAATCTAGAATAATTATGGTATTACTGGGGATCTGTTTAAAAGTGCTCAAACTATGTATGGTGGCAGTACAGTGTGTGCACGAGTGAATTGTGCTTGGTCAAAATTGTTTTCTATTAGTGCACAAGTCAGACAAGGTTGTGTAATGTCACCATGGCTGTTTAAAGCAATATACATATGAATGCATACATGCATGATGCCAAAATAGACAATATATACTGATTTGTGTGTTGATAATATCTGTGTGTGCTGATGAGAGTAATAGGAGTCGTTTGTGTGCAGGAGAGATGCGTTATTTATCAGTGTTTGTGGTGAGGCACATTCTCATCATATGAGGAACGAAAATGTGTTTAAATGTTAGTATGATGGAGACACATATTCTGGGGTGGTTTAGTCATGTTGAGAGAATGTGTGGTGAAATGCTTACTAAAAATTTATTCAGCACAAGTAATAGGAAAGGAAGATAGAGGAAGGCCAAGGAAATCATGGTTGGACCAAATTCAGGAATGCCTGCATGAAAAAATAATAATAAGTATGAAGTACGTAAGGTCTTGTGTGAGACTTGTGATGGATGTCAGTGAAACTTGAATTGTGTGCCAAGTTCATTGTCAATGGAGATGTTGGATACATCAACAGTAAGTAAAATCTGCTAGAACACTATTAGTTGAATTTTAATCAGGCAGATTGTCTTCCTTTGAGGAGCCACCCTCTGAATCTCAGAGAGCAGCTTAGTGACATGTTTTTTGTTTTTTTTTTGGATTGGAGGTTTAACGACCACCGTGAGCAACTCAATGGGCTATGAGCAGTCGCCCGTCCCTAATTTAGGGTCACTGGTTCCAGGGAAGGGAGAGAGCCAGTGCCGTAAGACAAACACAACATCCATGCCTGACCGGGATTCGAACCCGGACCCCTTACGGACGAATGATCAGAGGCCAGCACCTTAGACCACTGCGCCAGCGGGGCGGCTTCAGTGACATGTATGTAAGATTTTTTGTTTGTGTGTGACAAAAAGTTTCTTGCTTACTTTATTACATGTTCCTTGCATGACTGCAGTCCAAAATTAAAACAGTGCACATTGTGAAACACTCCATGGTGCCAGCTCATTATAACTATCAGTTGTAGAAATGGTTGTTTGGCTGTTATGCTCATGCAGGTTTTTATTATTAACACTTGTATAAGGGTGTGCACTTGAATTTTCTTGCTGAAAAATAGGTTATGTGGAAAAACAGACAATTGCTGCTAAAGCAAATTAGATGAGGATGCATAGGTACAAAATCAATTTCAAACAAGCAGCTCTAAATTGTAAAAGGTACACAATGCCGTAATTTTTGCATGATACTCAAACTGACAACTTCCAAAACCACAATTAAAAGCCATGATGTGTTAAAACATATGCCTATAATATTAGGTGTGCAACTTAGTTCTCGACCACAGGCACGACACGTTAACAGCAAATTATAGCAAATCAAATACATACCTAATACGGAAAATAATTCCTGTCGTGTTGGATGCATTTGAGCAATCGGTCAGGGAGCTGCCGAATGCCACAGCGGAAAAAAGAGGGCTGTTTCGAGTTGATAAAGTCATCAATACTTGTGTGGACCTCCTTAACAGAAGTGAAGTGCGTATCACTCAGGTGATGTGGCAGGGAGCGAAAGAAGTGATAATCCGACGGGGCGAAGTCTGAAGAATATGCCGGGTGGGACAAAATCTTCCATCCCAGGTCGGTGATCGTGTTTAAAGTCGTTTTCACGGTGTGAGGACACGCGTTATCCTGAAGCATCAGGGCCAACCTTCTGCCCTTGCCGGTGTATGGCCTTTTCGCCTTCATTGCGTCATTTACATGAATGAGTTGCTGACAATAACCCTCAGCATTGACCATTTCACCAGGTTTGAGCAACTCATAATGTACGACACCATGCTGATCCCACCATATGCACAGAAACAACTTCCTGTCATGCATATTCGTTTTGGCGGTACTGGTGGTAGGCTGACCTGGATAAACTCACAATTTGCTCCACTTAGGATTATCATAGAGGATCCACTTCTCATCACAGGTCAAAATCTTGTGGAGAAAATCCTTGAATCTGGAGAGCAAGGACACAGCAACATCGTAGCGCCTAGACTTGTTCGCAGCTGTGAGTTGGTGGGGCACCCAACGGCCATCCTTGTGAATCCGTCCAAGCTTGTGCAGGCGCTTTGCAATGGCTTGCCGTGTTACTCCAAGTTCCTGAGTGAGCCCTGACTGTGTGTAACAACGATCTGCATCCAACAGTTGTTCCAGTTCCTCATCATCAACTTTCTGTGGCTGTCCTGGTCGTTCTGCATCACGGAGATTGAAATTTCCGTGCTTAAACTGCTGAAACCACTTCTTACACATACTGTAGGACACAACAGCCTCACCCAAAGCAGAACAGATCATTTGCTGGGCTTCCATAGCCCTTTTTTGCAGTTGAAACGCGAACAAGAGGCAGTGCCTCAAATGTTGCTTCTCGAACGACATTGCTTTCACCGTCAACTTTTCGTCTCTTCTGTCACTACAGCTATGAGCGGTTCCAGTTGCCTGGAAAGCTGTTGGATGGCGCTGCAATCGGCTATTATCGCACACAGCTATTTGCATTTGCCGACGTTCTATGATCACTTGCGGTTAGGGGCCGAGAATTAAGTTGCACACCTAATACATAGTCAAAAAATGTCAAATAATAAAACACTAATGCATGAGGTCCTTTCAATCTCACTATGAGATCATCTTCAAATGCTGTTCCTAACTTGAATGAAACGTTCGCAGTGTAAAGTTACGACATGGGGTATGTCCCGGTCATGACATTCTCTTAAGATCAATGTGTCCATGCTTCGGTGAACTCAATATTTATTAGGGTCAAAATCGATGACTTGATTTGATAATAATAATGCGGTACATGAAATAAACTTTATCATTATTATAGGGATTATCTTAATTATGCCTCTTCCTCGGTAAAGGCCTGTTTCTATGGTAAGGCAATTTGATAAGGCATGTCGTCATTACAGCTACTTGTCGAGAAATGATGTATGAATAGTGAACAATACCAACATACGAGATCTTGGTGTAGCTAGAAGTGTCCTCCCTACAAGGGTAATGTGCTCCCTTGTTTACAAGTCAAAAAAGAGCTGTCGTCTGTGCACCCATTTTCACACTATACTGGTGTTCAGCAAGTCTAATCCTTAATGAGTGGAGTGTTGAACCAATATATATGCGATCAGGCTGCGACAGTTCCGAAGATTTTTGCGGGATAGTGTACACTCCATGTTTACTGAGAATATTAGCAACATCTTTATCATTTTTTACCATTGTCGGTCCTAATCCCAAAGTCAATATTGGCATTATTACATGCATTTTTTAAATATAGACTAAGCGGGGTATGAAATCTATGGAGCCAACAAAACACTGGTTGATATTCACGCTGTAGTGTAGTAATGGTTGAATTCAGGTAACGCTTATAGAGCTTGGTCACAATGTTTTTGGGGTAGTCATGCCTACTCGCTAGTTCCATAATCCATTGTAATTCAGTGTAGCGGGCTCTACATGTAGACGGATGTGAAAAAATACATAATATCTAAAGTATTGTTTACCTGATATTGTCAAAGTATTTTGCACGTTGTTGATCTGTGAGGCACGTGCTACCGGCCCGAGAGGTCTTTTTGTTACGGGTTTTTGGTTAGTTATAAAAAAAGTTTTAGAAATAAAACAATTAGGTTATATATTTTCAGTTCTACATTCATTCATTCTCACAATCAAACGTTTTAAATTTACATTAATTAAAAGATTTTAGTAGAAAGAGTTATTCTTATCGGGTCAGGAGACTTCTCACACGGAGTTCGTCGTCACCACGTTATGGCGAGCGCTTTCGGTAGTATCATACTACCATCGTCGGGCCTCTACTTCTACATGAGGGTTCCTTGCTGTGTGTAGTCCTGGAGTTGCATGTCGGGAATCGAAAGGAAGGTTTGCGGTCACATATGTGTTAGGTTATTTGTTTCTCACGTGTCGCCACCTATTGGACGAGTTGGTAGGTATCAGTTGTAAGTATGATTTATTTTTCATTTTTGTGTAGATATTTTTGGACTATTATTATTTGTTTGTAGAAACAGGTGTATTCATTTTAGTCCTTTATTTAATGGTGTGATTTTTTGTAATGTTCTTTCATTTTGTCTTTTTTTATGGATTTTTTCCTATTTATTAGTGATTTCCAGGCTGTGTCTAGTGTGGTGGGGTTTTGTAAGTTGCATATCTTATCTTTTTTTCTTTTTTTTTGGTTCAATTATAACGCTTTCGGAAATCCTTAATTCTTTTTCGTTTGTGTGGGTGGTTAATACTTTAATATTTTCAAAATCAGGATATTTATGTTTAATGCAGTGTTGGATAAGTGCAGTTTTTTCTTCTTTTTGTTCCAGTTCTTTATATGTTGATGTAATCTTTTTATTAATCTACTTTTTGTGCTGCCAATGTAAGAAATGTGGTCCCCAGAACTCTGTGAAACAATAGGAATTTCATATGCGCCTGCTGATTGTAGTATACTATTGCTATATTTTTTCCTTATAATTAAGTCACCAGTATTCTGAACTGAATGGCCAAAAATAATGTTGTGTTTCTTCATTAATCTTAAAAAATTTCCACTTAGTCCTCTAATAAAAGGGAAAGAACCTGAAAATTTGTATTTCTTCTTTAGGATGTTTTGACTAAACTCTTTTAATTTATTTTTGTATTCAAAAATCAGCTTTTTAACTGTTTTTGTGTCATATCTATATTGTTTGGTCGTGTTAATAATCCATTGGATTTCTTCTTCTCTGTATTTTCTATTTGAGGAATGTGTGAAGGCTCGTTCTATTACCCAATTCCTAATACCATTTACTTTATGAGTTTTTGGGTGTTCAGATTGATATGGGATCATTATAGGTACATAGGTTGGTTTTCTAAAAAATCTGTATTCAAAATTTAAGTCTTTTTTTTATTAGTTCGATGTCTAAGAAGGAAATTTTTTCATCTTGTTCAAATTCCAAAGTTAATTCAATCTTTGGGTAACAAGTGGTAAATTTATTCTTCAATATTTCAAGTTCTTCTTGTTTTAATTTAGACAAAATAAAAATGTTGTTGACGTGCCTACAATAAATGATGGGTGGGTCTGGTAGCTTTTTAATAATTTGGTTTTCAATAGCACACATGATTATTTCTGAAAGTAAAAAAGATAATGGGGATCCCATTGGGGCTCCTACATCTTGTCTATAGATTTTTTTTTGCCAAACTCAAAGTAATTGTTATTAGAAATATAGGATAAAATGTTATATAACTCTTGTAATTGTATATTATTTAATTGAGATTTATTTTTTAACTCTTTAATGATAATGTCTATGGCTTTTGGTACGGGGGTACTTGGGAATAATGATTTAACGTCTAAGCTTGCCATAAACATACCAGATAGTGGAACATTAATAGATTTTATTTTTTCAATAAATTCTAAACTGGTTTTTAAACAGTATTCATTATTCATGAAAAAGGGGGTCAAAAATTTGTATAATTTCCTTTCTAGATTTATGTAGGGACTTTGATTTTGGAACAATAACTCTAAATGGTCTATCGGGTTTATGGGTTTTTATTTTTCCAAAAATACTTAGAACTAACGTACCTATTGGTGGATAGGCTCTGGTAATTTCTGAAGGTAGTGAACTATGATTTCTAATTTTAGCTAAAAAGTTTATCTGAGAGTCCACAGGATCTTTTTTAACTATCTCACATTTTAATTCCTCAATAGCTGTATTCATTTTAACAATATATTCATTTTTATCCAGTATTATTAACTGATTTGATTTATCTGCTTCACAAATTAGAATAGTAGGGTCTTTTTTTAAGTCTAGTAGTTGTTGTCTTTCATATGTCATCTTTCCAATTTTAATTTCTTTTTTAGACTGCAGATTATATTCATCCAATATATTTCTATACAACTTAAATCTTAAAGTTGGTTTGTGTGAATATGGGATGCTTTAAATGATGGTCTCAATTTTTGGAATACACCTTTCAGTTGGGGGAATAGTCTGCGGGTACGCAAATTTTTTGCCCGTCTGTAATGCTGCCTGTTCTTCTGAGAGTTCGAGGTTAGAGTAATTTTGAAACGTCGGTAGAGAATTTTCATTGATTAATTTCTTCGTAGGAATATTTTTATCGATTAGTCTATTTAATTTATCAGAATGCCTTTTTCTGATAGATTGGGCTGTGTTTTCTAATATTGTAAAAGTCCGTTTTAAAATTTGGTCGATGACAGTATCAGTCCATTTTTTATTTAAATTTTCATATTTATTATTTTGTATCTGATTCCATAATTTATAACAAGTGTTGTGTAATTTATATGTTGTCTTTCTTTTGGATACAATTTCGGTTCTTAAACGTTTAATTTCACATTGAAGAACACAGACCCAAGTATAATGAAACAATGTGTAATTATCGAGGTGTAGATATTTTGGTATCAAGTTTAAATCACGGCAATTTATCAAAAATTCCAACTGGATGCTGTTTTTTTGAAGGTCACTTCTTTTTTCTGAAGTTCTCTAATTCTCTCAACTCTTTAGGTTTTAACAGGTTTCAGCAATTCATGGTCGTTTTTCTCCTTCTCGTTCCCGGCGTTCTGGCGTATACTATGTAAAGAATTACGAAATATTCAATTCATGAGGCAACCTTAAGGGTTGTCGTATGCTATAAATGTGCTTTTGATTAAAAATACATAATATCTAAAGTATTGTTTACCTGATATTGTCAAAGTATTTTGCACGTTGTTGCTCTGTGAGGCGCGTGCTCCCGGCCCGAGAGGCTAAAAAACAGTTTAGAATTCATTGAAAAAATGAAATCTATTAATGTTCCACTATCTGGTATGTTTATGGCAAGCTTAGACATTAAATCATTATTCCTAAGTACCCCTGTACCAAAAGCCGTAGACATTATCATTAAAGAGTTAAAAAATAAATCTCAATGAAATAATATACAATTACAAGAGTTTATATAACATTTTAACCTATATTTCTAATAACAATTACTTTGAGTTTGACAAAAAAAAAAACGTATAGACAAAGAAATAGGAGCCCCAATGGGATCCCCATTATCTTCTTTATTTTCAGAAATAATCATGTGTGCTATTGAAAACCAAATTATTAAAAAACTACCAGACCCACCCATCATTTATTGTAGGTACGTCGACAACATTTTTATTTTGTCTAAATTAAAACAAGAACTTGAAATATTGAAGAATAAATTTACCACTTGTTACCAGAGATTGAATTAACTTTGGAATTTGAACAAGATGAAAAAATTTCCTTCTTAGATATCGAACTAATAAAAAAGACTTAAATTTTGAATACAGAGTTTTTAGAAAACCAACCTATGTACCTATAATGATCCCATATCAATCTGAACACCCAAAAACTCATAAAGTAAATGGTATTAGGAATTGGGTAATAGAACGAGCCTTCACACATTCCTCAAATAGAAAATACAGAGAAGAAGAAATCCAATGGATTATTAACACAACCAAACAATATGGATATGACACAAAAACAGTTAAAAAGCTGATTTTTGAAAGCAAAAAAAAAAAAAACAATTGAAAGAGTTTAGTCAAAACATCCCAAAAAAAGAAATACAAATTTTCAGGTTCTTTCCCTTTTATTAGAGGACTAAGTGGAAAATTTTTAAGATGAATGAAGAAGCACAACATTATTTTTGGTCATTCTGTTCAGAATACTGGTGACTTAATTATAAGGAAAAAATATAGCAATAGTATACTACAATCAGCAGGTGTATATGAAATTCCTATTGTTTCACAGAGTTCTGGGGACCACATTTCTTACATTAGCAGCACAAAAAATAGATTAATAAAAAGATTACATCAA
Organism: Macrothele yani; assembly: GCA_039090855.1. NCBI lineage: Eukaryota > Metazoa > Arthropoda > Arachnida > Araneae > Macrothelidae > Macrothele > Macrothele yani. Next base: position 3,899,491 of record CM077024.1, read on the forward strand.
CATATAAAGAACTGGAACAAAAAGAAGAAAAAACTGCACTTATCCAACACTGCATTAAACATAAACAATATCCTGATTTTGAAAATATTAAAGTACTAACCACCCACACAAACGAAAAAGAATTAAGGATTTCCGAAAGCGTTATAATTGAACAAAAAAAAAAAAGATATATGCAACTTACAAAACCCCACCACACTAGACACAGCCTAGAAATCACTAATAAATAAGAAAAAATCCATAAAAAAAGACAAAATGAAAGAACATTACAAAAAATCACACCATTAAATAAAGGACTAAAATGAATACACCTGTTTCTACAAACAAATAATAATAGTCCAAAAATATCTACACAAAAATGAAAAATGAATCATACTTACAACTGATACCTACCAACTCGTCCAATAGGTGGCGACACGTGAGAAACAAATAACCTAACACATATGTGACCGCAAACCTTCCTTTCGATTCCCGACATGCAACTCCAGGACTACACACAGCAAGGAACCCTCATGTAGAAGTAGAGGCCCGACGATGGTAGTATGATACTACCGAAAGCGCTCGCCGTAACGTGGTTATGACGAACCCCGTGTGAGACGTCTCCTGACCCGATAAGTATAATTCTTTCTACTAAAATCTTTTAATTAATGTAAATTTAAAACGTTTGATTGTGAGAATGAATGAATGTAGAACTGAAAATATATAACCTAATTGTTTTATTTCTAAAAAAAAAAAAATTTATAAGTAACCAAAAACCCGTAACAAAAAGACCTCTCGGGGCGGTAGCACATGCCTCACAGAACAACAACGGACAAAATGCTTTGATAATATCAGGTAAACAATAGTTTAGATATTACGTATTTCTAATCAAAAGCACGTTTATAGCATAAAACAATCGTTAAGGTTGCCTCATGAATTGAATATTTCGTAATGTGTAAAAGCTCATCGAATGTAGAACCGGAGCGCCAAAAGTTTATATGTCAAAGGGTGTGCCGATGCCATTGGGATGATAGTTGTGACAGTTTGTTATTTGACATTTTTGACTATAAATATTATAAGCATATGTTTTAACATATCATGGATTTTAATTGTGGTTTTAAAGTTGTCAGTTTGACTATCGTGCTAAAATTATGGCATTGTGTACCTTTTATGATTTCGACAGCACGAAAATAATTAATCTTTTATCATAGCTCTAAATTGTGCTGAAAGAACTAAGTTGGGTACAGGTTGTAGGTAAAGTTCATTTATTTTACAAAGTCCATGGAATGCAATTTGTGGAAAGTATAACATGAAATATGCAGCAGTGCAAATCCTCTAAATATGTGACGTCAGTGAATAAACAAAGACATCGCTCTTACCACGTTTATCAACACATAGCAATGGAAAAATTGTTATCCAGCCACTGCTGGGATTATACCCCAGATCTCTCGATATCTAGGCAAGTGCGTTTGCCTTACACTACGGTGGCCAACAATCAACACCACTGTGTGTTTATTGAATGCACTTGGCTAGATATCAATGGATCTGGGATACAATTCCAGCAGTGGCCGGATAATAATTTTTGGATTGCTTTGTGTTGATAAACGTGGAAACAGTGATGTCTTTGTTTATTCACTGATGTTCTCGCCGTTTGGATTTATTTGCTATAATTAATATATGTAGCTTGTGTCATTAATGCCCACCAGATGGAGACATCTCAGTTGCTGAGCCCATCCTACAGATTTGTGACGTCAGAAGCTGACAGATAAACACAGATAGCACCGTTGATTGTTAGCCACTGTAGGTAGCATAAGGCGAATGCACTCAGCTAGATATTGAGAGATATGGGGTACGATCACAACAGTGTCCGGATAACAATTTTTCCGTTGCTATGTATTGATTAATGTGGAAAGGGAGATGTCTTTGTTTATATGCAGCAATGCAGTTACTTTAAATAACGGAATACCAGTCAAGCTGTCATGGGTACAGCTCTGGTTGTTCTCAGAGTGTAAACGAATTGTAATTGGAAGATTTAAGTTTGCTTTCCAACGTAATAGCATAATATTAAACACTTGAGCAAGAATGTGTAAGGAATTTGGGATGAAGATAAATGGAAGTCTTAATCATTAGTTCTAAATTGAACCCTATAAATTACTAATTGTATATTATAGGGAAAGAGGCTACAACTGTTTTTTCTGGTTAAACTGTAATTATTGAAAGCACAAGAGACTGATAAAGAATTAAACGACACAATCAGCAAACATGGGAAGTCTGTAGTCCAGCTGAACAAAACTGACTTTGCTAAGGAGGAGGTTGACCAGAGAATTAAACTGGTGATGTGTAATGCAGTATTTGTCACTGCTGTCGTTTTTGACTGTGACAGTTGGATATGAAGTAGAAGGCTGCTTAGAAGCTGCTGGCATTGGGAGTGGTAAGAGGGTTCATGGTAGAACAGAGTTAATAATTCAAACAGTTGAATTCTGCTGCACTTTGGTTAAAGATCATGTCTTGAGGTTGAGCTGGTTTTCAGACATGGGTGTATTACTAGATGGGGTGTTATATTCTGTGATATCAGGATATGTACCAAGATGCAGGTCTAAAACATTGTGAATTCAAAGTGTGAAATCAGCTATTTGTAATGAAGAACCAGCCATTTGCAATGAAAATCCAAAAGACATGAAGTCAGTGTTTTGAAAATCAGATGTTCATACAGAAGTTATGTTATAACAATAGATGTGTTAAATCGTGCCAATTAAAAGTTTAACTTAATGTGCAAATTGCGCACATGTTAGATTTCCACAGGGGTTAGTTTTGGCAAGGTAGCACACATGTGACATGCTGCACTGACAATATTTGGTAGTGCCACCCTGGTGGCCAAGTGTGTTTGAGGCATGGCTCCAAGCTAACTAACTGTCTTGTTTGTGCTCAGGTTCAAGTTCTGGAGAACCGCGGATGGCGTGGACAACAACTTTCGTGACTGCTATGGAAAAGTTTCAGGATCTATTCCAGGCAGGTACGAACACTCGAACCACTAAATATGTGGCTTGTGCTGGACCCTGGCCACCCAGTTATAAATAAAAGTGTCTTTCTCCTCCCCTTTCTGCTTTGCTTCCGTGTGACTTTCCTGTTGGACACTCTGACCCAAATCTTCTAGCTTCCTACTTCTTAGGGTTGTTTAAGATCTAAGATCAGACACTCCCTTCCTAAAATCCTCTATATAAATATCAAAGTCTCAAGTCTTGGATGAGGCAATAGTGTGTGTGTCGTGGGGGGGTCTTACAATACTAGTTTCCTGCATCCAATGGTCTTAAATCAGGGATAAGAGCTCTTCAGGAGCAGAATCTTTTTTGGGAGTCTGCAATGCAGGAAATAAAACCTGAAAGCTGTCTGAAATACTGTAAAGGGATGCCTAAATGTTAATTTTGCCATAAAATTTATTGTTCTGCACTGCGACAAAATGAAGTTTTTAAAATGAGTCGATTTGACATTTTGATAATAGTGCAACAATTAGTATTGGGTTGGTGCGAATGAGCAGTGGAGACAGGCCCCCACCACAACAGAATGGAACAACCACAGGTGTTATGGGTATTATGCCACAGAGTTACTATAAATAGCTAGCACATGTGTGAAGAACAAGGTTCAGGCGTGGTTTGTTTGGACGTAATGTGGCTTGCAGAGGAAACATGCAGACGTCGGATTTGAGAGTCATCTTCCTGTATGAATTTAAACTGAGCCCTTCTGCAGGAATTGCCGCTCGAAAAGTTGACAAGGCGTTTGGGGAGAATACAGCCAACGAACGAACCATTCGGTGATGGTTTGTGAAGTTTCAAAGCAGAGATACGGACCTGCAAAACGAAGTGCGTGGTCACCGACCTGTTGCTGTTTCTGACTATGTTCTGTTACTTGTGGTTGAAGCGGATCCTCGAAAAGCATGTCGTGAGATAGCGGCAGAGGTAGGTGTCCACCACATGACAGTTGTTCCACATCTGGCTGTGCTGGGGAGGTCAAAAGCTGGACATGTGGCTGCTGCATGAGTTGACAACTGCCAACAAGACTAGGCGTTTGGAAGTCTGCACGTCGTTGCTTGCCAGAAATAACCAGAAACCCTACTGCATCAAATTGTCTCCTGCGATGAGAAGTGGGTCCTTTATGAAAATCGGAAACGATCTGCACAATGGTTAAGCAATGCACAGCTTGCTGGACGGCATCCTAAGCCACCCCTACACACCAAGAAGATGATGCTCCTTGTGTGGTGGTCCACAGCCCGGATAATTTGTCAGTTTTTTGGTAAGAGGCCAAACCATCACTGCATAACATTATTGTGCTGAATTACACCAGATGCACTGGAAATTGCTGCAGAAACAACCGGCTTTGGTCAACAGACATGGTGTTCTTCTGCTCCACAACACTCGCCCTCATATTGCACAACAAACGATGCTGACACTAAGTGCCTTGGGCTATGAAGCGCTGCCTCATCCTTCCTATTTCCCAGACTTGTCTCCGACAGACTATTATCTGTTTCGTCACCTGGATCACTTCCTGTCCTGGAAACAGTTCACAACAGACAACAAGGTTCAATGTGCAATTGATGACTTCTTTGGGTCCCAGCCACAAGACTTTTTTCATTCCGGGATCATGGCCTTGCTGGACAGATGGCAGCTATGTGTCGATGCCAAGGGGGGGGGGGTATTTTACTTGGGTAAGTTGTCCTACTTTTCTGTTTTCGCCATCCACATGTGCTGGTCTTATGCCGGACATTTCATGTACACTAACCCAATATTTAGTGGCAATAGTCGAACTAGCTTTTTCCTGATAAAAAATGCAGAAGAAACGAACTATTTTATTTCATTCAGAACTTAAACATCATTCCTGAAATGCTTTTGGATTTTAAAAAATAATGGTCAGAATAAGGAATAATAAATAATTTGAAATTCAGAGTTGTTTTTTTTCATTCTGCATTTAGTTAATTGATTTAACTCCTTCCCTTTGAAGGATGTTTCACCTAATAGACATTCTGCTCTTACTATTTTCTGCAGCAATTATGTTATACTGAGGGCCTCATCAGGTGATCATTTAGGTGACTGTGTTAGGGATAAGAATCATGTCAACTTTGAAAACAGTAATTTTGTCACATTTAAATTTGCTTTGTAAAACTGGAGTCCATATAAGATTTTTTGTTTGTAAACCCAATTTGTGAATTGACCACAGTTTTAAGAAAAATTTAGCAAAAATATGATGGCAGCATTTTCATTGATATAATTAAACCCCATAAAATTAAAGTGAAAAAACCGGTAATGGTTCACATAAAAAAACAACTTTTCATCGCATCAATCTGAGATGAAACAATCTGGAAGAAAATAATAATAAAAAAAAAAAATTGCAACCGTCTGCTTCCGGAATACCGCATAGTATTATAGCCTTGGAAATGAAACAGGGGGTGTTAAAAATGCATAAAGATATAGTTTTAGTAAAAAATATTCTGAGATAAAGCTATCTGGAAGTAAAAAAATAAATAAAATAAAATGCGACCATCAACTTCCAAAATGCCGCATGGCCATAGAAATGGAAGGGAATGTTGCAAACGCTTAACAAATATGGATTTTGTAAAGAAAAACAATAGCATTAATCTAACTGAAATGAAGTTATCTGAAAGCCAAAAAAGGCAAAATTGCAAAAATTCAGCCAGCGTAATGCAACCATGGAAGACGGACGATAAAAATGTGTAAAATTTTTGAAAAAAAAAGTAAGAAAGCAAAACAGACACCTTATAACTAAAGCTCTCTGGAAGGAAAAAAAGAAAAAAAAAAAAGTTGCGACGTCAACTTAAAATGCTGACTTATTCCGTAAGTTGAAGGGCTTCGGCTGTCGTAAGCGTTTTCTCCATTTCTGACGGCTGCGGAAATGGAGAAAATGCTTTTAAACTATGGCTCTCGTATGAGAAAAAAATCACCTTAATCTACCTTTTAGTTAGATTTAAAGTTTAGGCCTCCATGCAATATTTAAAAAAAGGAAAAATGGCTATCATTAGCTGCCAAAATGCCACACCAAATGTGCGTGGTGCGTTAAAAGTGCACAAAAATATCACTTCCTAGATTCAAAGCTGGAAAAAGGCAATTACATCTCATTAAATTGAAGTTATCTGCTTGAAAAATATGGAAGAATGGAAGCTAAAATAAAGTGGGGAGGAAAAACAGTTGCTTGTGTGATCTATCAATTAGCTTTACGTCTGGAATGGGAAACAAGGTTAAAACTGCATGAAAATTCTCTTCCTTTGTTTTAAAATTTAAAGAAATTTTAATAGCAATTAATGTTAAGAGAATAAAAAAACAGTCTGCACACCTTTCCGAAAATCTGTGATGGGCATCGCCGTGTCTCTGCTCCTGGGGACAGCTCCTTACAACCACAAATGGTAATGGAGTTTGTTAAACCCCAAAACAAGTAAAAGAAAGTTATCTGATCAAAAAACTTTAGTTTCATTAAAAAATGCCAGATATGTAGTAATGTCATTGTTAATCATGAATGTTCTTATCTTTCAGGTATCAGGTAATGGCTATTAATGTGTTTAACAATGTAAACATGGATATCTATGAATGAATTAATTTCCACCAAGTAATTCTGCTTAAAAATGTTAAATAATGAAATTTGACTTTGTTTTAATGTGTCATAATGCTCATCAGTTTAAACCTCTTGCATTAGAGAATAATATGTGGGGATTATGTTATATGTTTAAACGATTAATTTTCAAGTGAATTCAGTTGTTAATTTTCACTTTGTTTTCTTCTCTAGATACTCCTTCAGAAATTGCTGCAAGAAGCTTAATTTTGGTGGCCAAATGTTTACAAAATTTAGCTAACTTAGTTGAGTTTGGAGGCAAGGTATTTATGTTGCAACTTTAGTAATTTCATTCTGTATTTTGTTTACATTGAAATAATTTTTCTTGGTCCTGAATAGAACATATTGTATTCATAGGACAAATGAATAAATTGAACAGTTTCCACTTAACTGTATTGCATATATGTTTTTTAAAGATAAGAAGTGTGCCACCCTCTGGCAAGTGAGTGGTGTGATGTGCCGCTAATCACTCATCTCAAATGAGACATGGATGGATAGTACATTTGTCTGATAACACTGGTTCTGTCCCTTCTCTGGAACCAGTGGTCCTAATTGGGGATGGGTGACTGCATATAATCCTCAAAGCTGCTCAGGGTGGTCATTAACCTCAATCCCTCAAAAACAGGTAGAGATGTTATGACATTAATGCCTTTCTATATTCCACTTTTGCTTTTAACTTATTCATTATTTATTATGCCTATTTAGTATAAAAAAATTCAGTCATTATTTATGACATAAGCTCACTTTTAATTACCTCATCCATTGGCCCCAGCTGACTATTACCATAATAATGCTGGTTGGAAATGACAATTTTTTTATTTTCACGTTCAAAACGTCATCTGTAAGCTAAAAAACTTACAAAATAATAAGCTGTGCATATTTTGACCTAACTACAGTTGTCTTCATCAGAAGCAAGTCTAACAATACGTTCAGTTTGTGAAACTACAGTTTGAAAAAGGAAACAGTAGAAATAGACTCATAATTATTCAATTAAAATTGGGTGTGCTTATGATCATCCAGGTGTCTCAAGAACAGGTTCTCAGAAATTCAGAATGTTTGCAGCTGGGTCTAAATCTCTGTTTAGAACCTGATTTTTGTTCTTTAATATCTCCAACCACCATTTACGTTGAGATGAGGAAGGAAAGAATACTTTTAAAAGTTAATTTTACATCATCCCAGTTAACGTGGTTTGGATCGTGTTAGGTGTTACATGGTTTGGATCAGTTGAATGTTCTGCTAGAGCAGATTTGTGATATTTTGATGCCTTACTGCACATTTATGTTCCTTCAGACAGATGGAGAGGTTTCTTCGTGTGTTGCCCACATAGAATTTATTGCACTCACATAGATGCCAACTAGTGCAGAATTTTGGTTGCTGTTACGGAAGTACGGAAACACCGCTGAAATTACGGAAAATCGCCATTTGATTTAATTTTCTGAGATAGAAAGCAAATTTTCATCAACTTAAAAAATTTTGTTGGTTCTTCAAGTTTTTCTGGGGGAAAAAATTAAATGCTACATTCAGGGCTGCCAGACCTGCGCCAATTGCGCCAGCCGCGCCAAAACGTTCTTGCGCCATTCTGCTAAAAAAATCGCCATTTCGAAGAAATCTGCGCCAGTTTTGCGCCAAAAGTTAAAATTTACCGGTCATCGATATTTTAGCGTTATCTTACGACATTCGAAATCGATTCAGCGGTGAATTCGTACGTGAGATTCTTCCGCGGATTCGCGTAGTCCCCTCCGGTTTTTTCCCCCCGAGATCGATGCAAAAGTGATGAAATTTTCGGGATATTAGTTGGGGGGGGGGGGGTCGTATTTTCGTCTGGGGACGTTGTTTTGTCTTTTTAAACGTTCGAAAACGGAAGTTGAACGAAGTGCAGATTTTTCCCATAATCGTTTTTTTTTTTTTTTCTTTTGATGTTGCTTCTCTACAGTACTGTTAAATATAATTTCAATGCATAATTTCAGCTTGAAATTGTAGGCAATGATTTCTGAAAACAGAAGTTAGGCCGCCCGAAAATTTCACGGTAATCTTCGGCGACGAGATTCTCACGCTGATTCGAAGAATTCCGTCTTTTTTTGTTATCATTTGGACCATGTACGAAATCGATGCATAACTGAACTTAAATTTTGGGAGGATTGGTGGTGGCAGCGGAGCGAGCGGGGGGGGGGGGGGTCGTTTTCTCCGTCGGAGGACGGAATTTCATCCTTCGAAAACGGAAAGTAGAAGGAGGTAAGATTTCTCTGGTAATCGTAATGGGTTTTTTCTCGCGATGTTTCCTCTACCCAGTATTGTTAGATATTATTTTATTCCATAAATATTTGTATTTCAGCTTGAAAATGTTGGATAAATTTCCGAAAACTGAAGGCTTGAAAAACCGTTATTTCAAGCCATGTTTCCCAATTCAGCGATCGCAAAAAAATATTCGTGTTAAAGAACCAAGGCTACTGCACTAATTCAGCACATGGCCAGTGTTTCTACAAGTAACATCGTATCTGAAGTTAAAAAAAATCCTTCTTCTCTATCTACGGATGGAAGTAATGATGCTCAAGCAAATAAACTGTATCCCATAACGATAACATATTTTGACGAAAAAATAGGGAAAAATTCAACTGTTTTGTTATCATTGGTTGAATCAAGTAATAATACAGGTGAAGGGATATTCAACGTTATAATGAATTAGCTTTGTTTATCTTTTTGCTAAGCTAATTATTATGAATGAATAATGCTCTAAGCTTCAAAATGATGAATTCCCAAAAGGGTGTTGTTACTCGTTAATTATGAACTTAAACAAAGTCTCAACGCTGGTTATTTATATTAAGTAATCAAAGTCATAAACCTAACAGCCAGACAGAGGTCTGACAAAACTAAGAATTGAAAAAGACTGAACTTACAGAACAACTTGTTTATTATGATGACTCCTGGTCAACTAAGGCACTCATATATCACTACTACATAACAACACACTGCAACGCAACGCAACACACCACCAACAACACCAACCACCCTCAACTCCAACGCAACAACACAACTACAACGCAACAACACAACACCCACTCGTCTCGATGAACGCGCCTATATACGAGCTACCACCACGTCATGACTTACACTCATTGCCAGATCTCATTCAGCGGGTGAAATAATATTCCGTTCAGTAGGAAGATAATTTACATAGTAAAATAAAATAACCAGAGATAGTAAAATCAAAAGGAAAGTGAATATAGAGTATACGTTACAACGTTTTGAACAATGTGTTTGTTAAAAAAAATATCTCATGGAGCAACTGTGTGTCATTTTCCTGGGACAATGCTAACAGTATCATAGGTCAAGTAAAAGGTGGTGTTTCTCACATAAAAAAGGTTCAGCCTGCAATCATAGTGCAGCAATGTTCATGCCATTTAATAAATTTAGCTGCACAGAAATCTGCTACTCAACTGAAAGGATTTAATGTTGAGCAGTTTCTGAAACAGTTTTTTTTTTTTTTTTTTTTTTTTGGAGAAAAGTTCAAAGAGGAAACACAGTATAAAACTGAGTCAAGCTGTTTGTGGTACTAAACCACACAAAATTCTAAAGCATGTCAATACTCGCTGCTTATCACTTTTGGAATCCATTGACAGAATTTTAGAACAGTGAGAGGCTCTAGAACATTATTTTAGTGACAATGAAGAAGCTAATTCACAGTATAAGAACCTTGCAAGTATGATTGGAAATCCTTCATCTAAACTTAATTGTCTTTTTTTATCTGCTACTCTTTTGTTTACATCTGTTAACGTGTTCTTGCAGCAGGAAGCTCCGCTTGTGCATGTATTGAAAAGAAAACTTCATAGTTTGTTATCTGAATTGCTGGTACGATTTATCAAGCCATCGGCATTGGATGTGACAGCAACATCTCTTGCAGATTAAAATTTTGAAAGAAGGAGAAATCAAAAGAAAACTGTGATCTCGTAATTGGGTCAAAAGCGAGATCTTATATAGGCACAACTGCAGATCTGAGTGAAGACACAGTGGCTACTTTTTATTCTGAGGTAAGGGAATTTTACAAGGCAGGCTGCAATTACATTTTAAGAAATTTTCCACTTAATGATGAATTTCTGAGTCATGCTGAAATTGCAGATGTAGCATTAAGGCAAAGTGTTTCTTTTGCATCAGTCCAATATATGTGTTCCCTGTTTCCAGTTTTGAAACCAGAAGAATCTGACAAGGTGGAATCTGAATTTACTCACTACCAGTTTGAAAATTTTAACTGTGCTGTTACTTCTGGGAGAATGGATGAAGTGTGGCACAGAATTTCTTTAATGAAAAATGGAAGTGGCCAGTTAAAGTATGAATCATTAAGCAAAATTATGAAAATGATTTTAATAGTCCCTCATAGCAATGCAAGTACAGAAAGAATTTTCAGTATTGTGAAAAAAACAAAACATGAATGATTCAGACCTTATTTAAGTAGTCATGTGCTGTTTTCTTTATTAGTAGAAAAAATAAACAGCATTGCACACAGTGAACTATGCTATCAGAAGAAGTTTTTGCAAATTGAACTAAGGAAGGCCAAAATGGCAACTACAGCCAGCTTATCATAATAATTTGGCAACATTCCAAGGAATAATTTTTCTTCATGTCTGGAGGTAATTTATTATATTTTCCTGGTAGACAGTATTTTAAATTTTCCCAACTAGCAAATTATTTTTTATTGTATTATTATTATTATTTTGTTAATAGTTCTGAAAGATTAAAATTTGTTGCAGTGTTAAATACCCAAATTTGCCGCTGTAGACTGGATTACTGAAAATTACTGAAAAAAAAAATTTGTTACTGAAAATTACTGAAAAATGAACATGTTGGTTACTGAAAACTACTTTTAGAGGTTGGCATCTATGCACTCATAAGGCATAGTGTAAACTGCAGCCTTGCAGTAATCTGGAATCAGAGTTTTGGGTGATGGAAGAGATTTTTGTAATTTAGGAGATTTTTTTAAACACAATTTTGCACTTTGTAAATTTGGAGAAAACATTACCAGTCCTTGTGGAAATTAATGGATCTACATGAAAATGATGGTGTAATCCTTTTATGAAACTTAACTAGTGTACTGGAGCCATCCATTTTAGCAGAAGCCTTAAATTTCTTGATACCTCTGTCTATCAATTTTGGATGAAACCCTCTATCATTGTCAAGTTTTTCAGTAGCACTATTTCATTTAGGAGGTCTTCATATTGGAGCATTGGTCAACCGCTTTGAAGACTTAATTATTAAATGCCAAAACCTTCTACAAACATGGTATGCATGATCTGCAGTGAGGTGGCATTATTCCATCTGCTTGAAAGAATGCAAACTTGCAGTAAGGGTTCAAAATATCACAAAATCTGCTCTAGGGGAACATTCAACTGATCCAAACCATGCTTGATGGGAAGATGTGAAATTCATTTTTAAGGTGTTTTCTTCTTCTTCATCTCAACATACGAGAGTCACTGGAGGGTATTCAAGAACAAAAATCATATTCTAAACAGAGATTTAGGCCCAACTGTAAGCATTCTGAACTTCTGTGAACCTGTTCTTGAGACACCTGCATGATGAACACACTTGATTTAAATTGAGTAAGTATGAGTCTATTTCTACCATTTTCTTCTTCCCAACTGCTATTTCACTAACTGAACATATTTTTAGACTTGCTCCTGATGAAGACATAATTGTAGTTAAATCAAAACAAAACATGTGGAGCCGCCCTGGTGGTGCAGTGATCTAGGCAATGGCTTCTGACCATTCGTCCAAGATGGGTTCGGGTTCGAATCCCAGTGAGGCATGGATGCTATGTTTGTCTTGCAGCACTGGCTCTCTCCCTTCCCTGGAACCAGTGGCCCTAAATTACGGAAGGGCAGCTGCTTGTTGCCCATTGAGTTGCTTTAGATGGTTGTTAAATCCCCAATCAAAAAGAATGTCTTTTGTATGCAAAACTAAAAAAAATCATTTCCAACCAGCAATGTAATGATACAGGGTGTTCCACTTGCTACCAAACCCGGCATTTCTTTAATAATAATAACACCAATGAAAATATTGCAACGAAATTTGAAGTGGACTTACACAGGGATGCCAACCCCTACGCATTTGGCATAGAAACTACGCATTTCTTTAGCTTTACTACGCATCATATGCCCAATACTGCGCTTTTGTTGCAATGATGCCACATTTCCCCACTAACTTTATTTAGCATAATTTTTGTATTATTTGCGGGACCCCCTTAGCGTTTGTCATGGACCCAGGTGCTTTAGCATATTCAGACAACTCATAACAGGTTGCATATAAGAATAGTCAAAAGCGCAATGCAAAATCTCCATCAATGTTTTGTCAGCTATACTTCGGTATCTGGCCTACGTCGTCTGCTACGACAGAGCAACTGCCGATAGGTGGCGCTTCCACTGCTTCACCGCCGAGGCTGGTAACTGCATGTTAAAGACTGAAGGTTCCATGCTGATCCTCGGCTACGTCACAATCCCACTCCCTCGCCAGTGTCTACATTTCTCTTCACTACGTCACACACGATAACCGACTGGAACTGGTTTCAGCCTCCTGTGATGGGTAGCACGTAGGAATCAGAGTGAGCATGCTCTGTACCAGACAGCACTTACTCGAAGCATTTCCACTGAAGTAAGAATGTGATTTATTTTATTGTACCAGTTGATCTTGCATCCATACATGTGCATGCGCACACACATTTCACATTCTTCTAATTGGACAACGTGGGAGCGCCGCCATGTTGCTCCCTTAATAATACAGCTTCGGATTGGATTTTGTAGTGCTTTTCGGTAAATGTGTACTTTAGCGTCCTAAATGATTTCGTCGGAAAGATTTAACTGTGTGAGAAAAGTGCGACGTACAATTGTTTAAGCATGCAAAATAATGGGGAAAGGTGAAAAAATATAGTATTTTTAGATAAAAGGAAAGAATTTTTCCAAAGTTTACCTGGGAGTGTGATGGTTTGGAAGAGCACGTGCGGTAGGCCTAGGATGACGGAGCAGCGATGGCATCAATGTGGAGTCCGGTGAATGGAAGCTTTGTTGAGAAGGGCAAGTAATGGGCGGAAGAATACAGAAGGAAGCAGTTGAGCAGTATGTAGTCATCGAAGCATCTTGTAGGAATACACGGAAGGAAAGAAGTCGGTGTTACGCAGCTCTGTAATTTTTTTTTTTTAAGGGTAATTTTGAGAAAGTGTAAGTACAAAATAGTCGGTCTCCACAATTCATTTCGGATTTCATCAGGGCATAAAATTTAATTATCCGCCACAATACCAGAAGCTGTAGGCCTCCCTGCCATAGTACGATATCTGAATTGAAGAAAATCGTTTATTTTGAAAAATATCCGTTTCGCGCTGGGAAAATGTGAGCTACGATTTACGGAATAACAGCAGAACTACAAATGAAGTGATTGAAGAAATCACCTACCCCAGCACATCTTCCAAACCATAACCAAAACTTTGGGTTCAACCAGAACCAAAACTTCGGTCGTACATAAATTCATTTACATTCCTTAATTTATTTCCATTCAGAGACATTGTGAAACTAATAATAATGACATTCCGCACATATCTTTCTCAAAAATTAATAAAACAGGTTTGAACTACTTCTACTTGCGCACAATTACACGACGCATCACACTTTTCCAAAAAATACACCCCACTCCTGTTGTATTTTTCTGCACATTCACTACCAACTTGTCTCGTACTCCGTTCTGATGCACGGAACTTTCACGTGGTGGCCATTAGCATCGCTTCAGCCTCCCGCACCAACTGCTGCAAACCATCGTGCTTGCAGGTTAATACTTTGGAAAAAATCTTTCTTTTTATCTTAAAATACTATATTTTTGCACCTTTTCCCATTATTTTGTATGCTTGAAAAATTGTACGTCACAATTTTCCCACACAGTTACATTTTTCTGACGAAATAATTTAGGACGCTAAAGCTTTTCTTTCTTTTATGTGCAAGTGAGTCTGCTTGCTTTCCATATGCTTTCGCGACTTGTGAACACATTTATCGATTACACGTTTTAATATGGCAGAACAAGCAAGAAAGAAGTTAAAGATTGCAGATCAGAAATTTAAGTCATCGTATTCGAAAAAATGGCCGTGTTTGCGTGCTTCAGATGTGTCATCGAATGATGCATTTTGCACTGTGTGTAACAGCAATTTTTCAGGAAATAGGGGTAAGTAAAACATCCTTCTTAATTTTCTCCTTTGTCAATGTTTCATAAGTCACTAATTGTTTAAATCAAAATCTCTAATTTGCACTTATAGTTTTCAATATTGATTTTTTTTCTGGTCATTTTTATAACTGGCTAGCCTGTAGTAAATTTAAAACATTTTCAAATACTTTTTCATAATATTTTCTTTGTGTCTACACATGAAAGCTCAAAACTACACATTTTTATGGCTTGAATTACACATGAATGCTGTAAGAGGTTGGCATCCCTGCTTATCTCATTTCATGCAAAATGTGATGACATCACAACATGTGCTGGAAGTGGCCACCATTTGCGACCAGACAGCATTGAACCCCATGCATCATATTATGGAAAGTCCTTGCCAGTGCGTCCGCTGTCGCTGCCTGAATTTCTTCGGTAATGTTTGCTTTCAAGGCATCTATGGTTTGTGGTTTCTTTTGGTAAACTCACTTTTAGATATCCCTATAAAAAGTAATCGGGTGGCATCAGATCATGCGAGTGCGGTGGCCATAGACCCTTCAAAATGACACAGTCGCCAAAAAAAGACTGAATTTCTATCATACTGGTGTGTGATGTTGCTCCATCATACTGGTAATATGCAATGAAGAATTCGTCGTCCAATTGATTTACAAAGGTGTTGAATATTTCCATATATGCAGCTGTTGTGATGGTTGTATTGAAGAAGATGGAACGAACTATGCGGCGTCGGGTCATCCCACACCAAACACCAATTTTCTGTGAATGAAGGGGTTCTTCGTGTATCGCGTTGGGATTTTCACTGGCTCAAATACACGAATTTTGAGAATTGAGGTATCCGGACAGGTGAAGCCACGCCTTGTCCGAGAACCACGTGTAGTCCAGAATGCTCGGATTTTCCTGAAGAAATGTCTGAAACCATCAACAGTATGTCACTTGTTTCACGTGGTCAGGCTCTTTCAGTTCATGGACCACGGAGATACGGTGCGCATGAAGCTACGCTTTTTTCACAGCACATTAACAAGTGGTTTTGGACAAACCTGTTTCCCCTAACAGTCGGTGAAGTGACTTCCTGGGAGACGCAAGTAGTCGGACCTTTACATTCTGGATCATTTCCTCGGACATTTGTGGACGACCTGCATGGTCGTCTAATAAAGTCCCCTTGGTTTCCAGTTTCTTCAACAATGCCCAAATGGTGGAATTGCTTGGCAGATGTCTGCCTGCAAACCTCTCCAGGAATTGCTGTTGACAAGACTTTATGGAATCTGTTTTTCAATAAGTGCAAACAATATACACGAACAGTCACAAGCACTCACTATCAACAGCCATGTTGTGCAGAGAGGTGCGTCCGACTGACTGGTGGACAGCGCCGGCTTCAATGCTTTCTGGACGCAAATGGTGGCCACTTGTAACACATGTTGTGACGTCATCACATTTCGCACTAAATGAGGTAAGTCCACTTCAAATTTCGTTGCAATATCTTCATTGGTGTTAAAATTATTAAAGAAATGCCGGGTTCGGTAGCGAGTGTGATACCCTGTATTACACACAGAAATTTTACGAATATATTCCATTACCAGTTTCTCAACTTATTTGATGATTTTGAACATTATGACATGAGTTGTCAAATTCTTTCTGTTCATCACGTTTTATTTTACCTTCGTCAGAAGGGCTACTATATATACACTGACGGGGAAAAAAATCCCAACACCACGAAAAAATAGTTGTAGAGGAATGAAATGGCGGCAATACATTTGTATAGGTAACATATTTAATCGATTAAGGTTTCAAGATCACAGCTTATTGTAAGCGCGAGAAGGGCCATTTTAAATGTGAAATGCTGGTACATTAATAACCGGTGTAACCGCCAGAATGTTGAATACAAGCACGCAAACGTTCTTGCATTGTGTCGTACAGGTGCTGGATGTCAGTTTGTGGGATGGAGTTCCATGCCTGTTGCACTTGGTCGGTCAATACATGGACGGTTAATGCTGGTTGGATGTGACGCTGGAGTTGTCGTCCAATGATGTCCCATACGCCGCCCCGGTGGCGCAGTGGTCTAAGCGATGGCCTCTGATCATTCGTCCGTAAGGGGTCCGGGTTCGAATCCCGGTGAGGCATGGATGCTGTGTTTGTCTTACGGCACTGGCTCTCTCCTTTCCCTTTAACCAGTGAGCCTAAATTAGGGACGGGCGACTGCTTATAGCCCATTGAGTTGCTCACGGTGGTTGTTAAACCTCCAATCAAAAAAAAAAAAGATGTCCCATACGTGCTCGATTGGTGAAAGATCTGGTGATCTAGCAGGCCACGGCAACATGTCGACACTCTGTAGAGCATGTTGGGTTACAACACCGGTATGCAAACGAGCGTTATCCTGTTGGAAAACCACCCCTGGAATGCTGTTCATGAATGGCAGCACAACAGGTTGAATCACCAGACCGACGTACAACTGTGCCGTCAAGGTGCGTGGGATAACCACGAGAGTGCTCCTGCTGTCATAGGAAACTGCTCCCCAGACCATAACTCCAGGTGTAGGTTAGTGTGTCTCGGCCGCAGACAGGTTGGTTGCAGGCGCTCACCTGGCCTCCTTCTAACCAACACACGGCCATCACTGGCACCCAGGCAGAACCGGCTTTCATCAGAAAACACAACAGATCTCCACTCCGTCCTCCAATGAGATCTAGCTTGACACCACTGACGTCGCAAACGGCAGTGGTTTGGACTAAGTGGAATGCACGCTACAGGGCGTCTGGCTCAGAGCTGTCCTTCAAGTAACCGATTTGTAACAGTTCGTTGTGTCACTGTGGTGGCAACTGCAGCTCGAATTGCTGCCGCAGACGCAGTACAATGCGCCAAGGCCATACGCCGTATACGGCGGTCTTCCCTCTCAGTAGTGCCACGTGGCCGGCCGGAACACGGTCGTCTTGAGGCAGTACCTTCCCTTGACCACCGCTGCCAACAATCATGCACAGTGGCTACATTCCTGCCAAGTTGTTCTGCAATATTGCGGAAAGAAAATCCACCTTCTCGTAGCCCTATTACACGACCTCGTTCAAACTCCGTGAGCTGTTGATAATGGCTTCTTCGTCTTCTTAAAGGCATTCTTAACTAACATCAACACCCTAAATCGAATCTCAACGATAACTAATGCTCACGAACGTTACAGCGCGTATTTACAGCAAACCTGCTCTGCATGTTCCGAGGGGCGCTACTAGCGTCACACGTATGCGCCGAGCGCGAAATTTGCATAGACGTCATCTTACAGATGTACACTCACCGCCTACCAACTGTCGTTTATCTAACACAACCCCTTCTTGGTGTTGGGATTTTTTTTTCCGTCAGTGTATGTAGCTCTTCCTATATTTATGTAATTAATAAATCTACTATATTTATGTAATTAATAATGTAAGCACTACAGATATGTCATTCAATGTAAATGTATATTATCTCAAAGAATTAGTTACATAAGAAAAAAATAAAAAATAAAAAACAGCAAGAAGCAAGACTCAGGGTGCATACATTTCTTTATTTACAACATTAACACAACAGTAAAACCCAACCAAAAACCTGTGTAGCTCTTCCGACGAAAGTAGATAAAATGTGATGAACATAAAGAATTTGACAACTCATGTCATAATGCTCAAAATCTATGTATCACGTAATAGAATTACTTGAAGAGATTAACGAATAAATCTCATAGAGTTATATACATATGATATATCTGGTGATAGATACAGTAACTGACAGATGTATTAACCTGCACAATGACAACAACTCGAGTTCAAGAAGATTCTCTTAAGCATGATGTAAGAAATAAAAAAAAAAACTAGATAAAAATTAAATAATGAAGTACACCACTCAGACATTTTGAAGCAATGTAAAGACAATGAATTAATCCCCAAACATTTACAAATTAGAACAAAGATATTAAATAATAATAATAATAATAAATCAAAAGTAGAGCTGAAATAAAGCGGTTACGCCTAGAAATTCGACAAAAAAGAACCATAGATTTTTTTATCTAGAAAAACTTATAACCTTTATAATACTTTATGGATGAAATATAATAATGAAGATGTTGATCTTGCAATGTGCAGTATACATATATACCTTGAAAAGGATACAAAAATAAATAAAACAAGACATTTCAAGAAATTGGGAGATCTGTCCAAAAAACAGTTGAAATATCAATCTTATCAAAAAAAAAAAAAACTTATGTTAATATATCTGATATCCAACTAAACCCTTTGCAGATAATAGCCCTCAATAAAGGAGCTAAATGTGCTTATCCAGAGCCCTTGAAAAAGGTTGAGTGACTTTTACCACCCATCAAAGAAATTATTGACTGTCTACCAGAACCAGTTAAAGGACTAACCAGACAAAAATTCAGCAATACTATTAGAAAATTAATGAGGATCTCTCAAAAAGATAGACAAAGGAAAATTAAATATGAAAGGCAAGCCTTAATAGATTTAAAAGAAAATCCTAATATTAAAATAATAAATCCAGATAAAACAAACCAACTTATTATCATGAATCAATCAGAATACAATGAAAAAAAGTTGGATACCATACAGGATCTGGATAGAATGCTTGTCAAAAAAGGCCCAACCAATAAAATAATCCAACAATTAGCAATCTTTAAAAACCATAGTTGTCTACCACATGAAATAAAAAAGACTTATCCACCAATAGCTGCAAAAATGCCGGAATTTTTGGAAAATTTAAAACACATAAAGATGGAAATCCTATACAACCAATTGTATCTAAAAGTTCATCACCAACAATTAATTTAGAACGAGCCATGTATAATTTCTTGAAACCATATTACAATGAGCATATCTATACACAATCTATATTTTGAGGTTACTCACCTTTATTCCTAAAATCTTTTAGGGGTTTCCATCTCTACACATTTCCAACACATATTTTTCTTAGTTACATCATGGTTCAAGGCTGCCAAAAAAAACACAACAAAAAGACATCTTTTTCAACTCACACAAACTTTGTTCCCTTCTTTTCTTTTCCCAATGACCAAATTCGGATTCAAAATAATCAACCACAAGTATACATAATTGAACTTCCTAAAACACTTATATCTAATTAAAACTTCAATCAATAAAACTTATATTACACATTTCCTAAAACATCAAAGTTAAAAAACTGTAACCCATAATTATTTTCAATTGCACACCGGTACCCAATTAAAACAAACCTAAATACCTGACACAACCACTATACTCGACAATCACGGACCTCTCTCCACTCAGAAATATAAGCATACTGTCCTAGCACTTTCAGCCTCAGCTCAGGCCATTCTCAAGGAGTGGACGCAACAGATGAACCACCCGTCACCACCCACAAAATGTAGTGAATGTTCCAGTGTTCACACTGCATCGTCTCATTCCTGTTCTTCGGCGCAGTGCCGTCATCTATCAGGTGACTTACTTATAAATATCTGTTCAATAGCTGATCGTATTTGATTCATGAAACTAATCATCTTATATTCTAACATCTCCCTCTGTTTCTCTCTGCGGCTTTCCTTTCTGATCTAATCCTTCCAATATGTGTTTAAGCTATTAGGATCATTAACGTTACATAACCTGTGTCTATTTTTTTCAATCAACACTGTCTCCGCCAATCTCAAATGCCTTTCTGTACGACAATTCTTTATAATTTTTATTTCATCAAACTTTGAGTATTGCTTTTGTTCAATACAGTAATGGACCAATGCAGTTTTTGCTTCTTTTTTCTGCCAATTCCGTAGGTGCTGTTGTAAACGATGTTTTAGTTTATTTTTAGAAAGGATGAATTGAAATATATTACAGATGTTGCAAAAAATTATGGGTATCCCAGTAAACAAAATAAAAAATGGATTAAGGAAGTACAGAACACTTGTATTAATTCTTCAAACATAAGAAGAAATAATGATAAGCAGATTAAATATATTGGATCGTTTCCGTACATAAAAGGAATTTCAGCTGAAATTAATAAATTGTGTAATAGGTATAATTTACAATAGGTCAATAAAGCGCATACCATTAAAAATATTGTAATCAATACAAAATAAAACAAGAAGTGCTTGGACAGAGCTGGCGTTTACGAAATTCCTATAAGTAACAATTCCGCAGTATCATATATAGGAAGCACTAAAAATAAACTAAAACATCGTTTACAACAGCACCTACGGTATTGGCAGAAAAAGAAGGAAAAACTGCATTGTTCCAGTACTGTATTGAACAAAAGCAATACCCAAAGTTTGATGAAATAAAAATTATTAAGAATTGTCGTACGGAAAGGCATTTGAGATTGGTGGAGACAGTGTTGATTGAAAAAAATAGACACAGGTTATGTAACGTTAATGATCCTATTAGCTTAAACACATATTGGAAGGATTTGATCAGAAAGGAAAGTCACAGAGAAGAACAGAGGGAAAAAGGAAAGAAAACAAAATTATGTAACATAATATAAAAAAAAAAATGTTAGAATATAAGATGATTAGTTTCATGAATCAAATACGATCAGCTATCCAACAGATATTTATAAGTACGAAGGGAAAAGAAGGCTATTAGGTCATCTGATAGATGGCGCCCCTGTGCCTGAACGGCGGAGAACGGAAATGAGACGATGCCGCACAAACACTGGAACATTCACTACATTTTATGGATGGTGATGGGTGGTTCATCTGTTGTGTCCACTCCTTGAGAATGGCCTGGGCTGAGGCTGAAAGTGCTAGGATAGTATGCTTATTTCTGAGTGGGGAGAGGTCCGTGATTGTCGAGTATAGTGGTCGTGTCAGGTATTTAGGTTTGTTTTAATTGGGTACCGGTGTGCAATTGTAAATAATTATGGGTTACAGTTTTTTAACTTGGACGTTTTAGGAAATGTGTAATATAAGTTTTATTGATTGAAGTTTTAATTAGATATAAGTGTTTTAGGGAGTTCAATTATGTATACTTGTGGTTGATTATTTTGAATCCGAATTTGGTCATTGGGAAAAGAAAAGAAGGGAACAAAGTTTGCGTGAATTGAAAAAGATGTTGTTTTTTGTTTTGTTTTTGGCAGCCTTGAACCACGTTGTAACTAAGAAAAATGTGTGTTGAAAAAGGGTAGAGACGAAAACCTCCTAAAAGATTTTAGGAATAAAGGTGAGTAACTTCAAAATATAGATTATGTCTAAATAGCACATGAATAATTAAGCAGCTAGATGACATTTGAAATGCTGTATGAATATATGATATCTATGCACTTAACAAAGCAGAAGATTTAATAGAAGAAATCAAGATGTTTAATAAAATTAAAAATAAGAAAGCGTTTATTTATTTTAGCCAGTATAGATGTCATCTCGTTATATCCAAAACACCCTTGTTAAACAAGCAATAAATTTGATTGAAGAGAAACTGTTGGAAAAAAGACATCCCTACGCTGAAATAGAAGGAATAAAAAGTGCATTGCATTTCATAAATAACAATAATTATTTTATATTCCAAAACAGCATCTATAAGAAACAAAAAGGTGCGCCAATGGGGTCCCCACTTTCGGGACTCCTGGCTGAAATCATATTACAAAATATTGAAACCATAATAATGAACAATCCAAATATAATAAAACCAATTCTTCAGAAGATATGTAGATGACATTTTCATAATATGGGATGAAGATCAAGAAAAATTAAAGACCTTTGTTGATGAATATAATAATGTTTACGAACAGATAAAAGTTACAATAGATTTGGAACAAAATAACAAGCTTCCTTTTCTAGACATCTTGATATCTAAAAATAGTAATTTGGAATTAACTTATCAAGTTTATAGAAAACCTAACTTTACAGCAAATATAATTCCTGAAGATTCAGCACACCCGATTAAGTTATAAATTGTCAGCCTTCCGAGCCTATATTAATAGAACATTATCACATTCCTCCAACACAGAATACGTTCAAGATGAACTCAACTGGATAAAAGACTTTGCTACAAATTTCAGATACTCAATAAAAATTATTGATAATTTAATTAAAGAACGTACTACAAAAAACAATAGCAATTTACGAACAACAAATAAAAATAAATACAGATACTGTGGATCACTGCCATATATGCCAGAAATCAGTAATATTCTGAAAAAATTATGGATAAAAAATTATTTGAATTTTGGCACCCATGTACAAGATATTACAGTTTTACTAACAACGAAGGGAAAAGGTTGCTCAATTTTGAAGAAAGCTGGTGTGTACTCCATTCCAATAGTTGATCAAAATAATAAAATAATATCACAATACATAGGAAGTACAAAAAGGAATATTAAATTACGGATGATGGAACATCTCTCAAATTGGAATAAAAAAGAAATAAAAACTTCATTAGTAGAATTTTGTATTGAAAATCAAGTTATACCGTTATGGGAAGATTACCAACTATTGGCTCAACAAAAAACATGGAAATCCATATTAACAGCAGAAGCTATACTCATCGAAAAAAACTGAAAACTGCAATAGTAACAACACAATAATATTACCAGATCCATGGGAAAATATGATAGTAACAGAAAAGAAATTAACGCAGAAAAATGAGAATAAACATAAGAATATCAAACGGAAGTATACTAAGGAATCCACTTATGAAAATCAGCAACAGATAGAAGCACGAGACAAGGGGATGGACTGAACTCCTAGCGCAGGAGTACATCTGTCGAGGTTGTGCTAGACCGATAAGAAATTACATTAGTTTAGCTGAAGATGCTGTGGTTGTCACACGGCAAAGCACGTCCTGTGTGTAGGCCTAAGTCGGCAAAAGCTGGTATCCAGTGGTTGCATTGAGGATGCGAGATGTCTGAGTCTGTATGCTATACTTTGAAATGGAGTGTCTCTTGTATCATGAATTTCACGAAGAAAACTACAGACTAACTTCGACGCTCACAGGATTTTGAAATTTGGTTTATGCAGAAACAGCCACGCAATGACAGCTTAGTGACAACATGTACGTATATACACCTGAAGTCCGCAACTACAATATGCAAGGTATCTCAAATCATTAGTTTCTTCATATGGAGAGCATTACAAGGTAAAAACTGATATTTTAACTTTCTTTTCTTAATTAAAATGGTTTAACGGTTGCAAGACCTCAGTTTAATATGAAAGAAGGAATTTTTGGAGGACTGTCAAGCTCTGATAACCAACAACGAGTATGAATATCGACTCAACAATGGCATGCGTGGACATACGATGGAAGATAGTGACTATAGAGAGAGATTTTTTATGAGACATTGGGCTCCTCTCACTGCACAAATTTTAATGAAGTAAACTTTTTAAACTTTTGTTTTAATTGTAAAAAACATTTTATTGACGGCTAAAATATAAGTTCTACGAAATACCTTCGAGTGAACAAATTGCATTTTGCTATTTCATCAGCCAGCGGGCGGTGCAAT
This sequence comes from Macrothele yani, assembly GCA_039090855.1. Lineage (NCBI taxonomy): Eukaryota > Metazoa > Arthropoda > Arachnida > Araneae > Macrothelidae > Macrothele > Macrothele yani. The sequence goes on from CM077024.1 coordinate 3,923,683, forward strand.
TACAAAGTATTTTTAACTACAACATGATGTTTTTAACTAGGGTCTCTTTGTATGAAATGAATATGACGGAAAACTAATCACTATAAATGTTCTACTATATTTATGTAATTAATAATGTATGCACTACAGATATGCTATTCAATGTAAATGTATATTATCTCAAAGAATTAGTTACATAAGGAGAAAAAAAAAAAAACAAGAAGCAAGACTCAGGGTACATAAATTTCTTTATTTGCAACATTAACACAACAGTAAAACCCAACCAAAAACCTGTGTAGCTCTTCCGACGAAAGTAAAATAAAACATGATGAACAGAAAGAATATGACAACTCGTGTCATAATGCTGAAAATCTATGTACCATGTAATAGAATTACTTGAAGAGATTAACGAATAAATCTCATAGAGTTATATACATTATTTGATAATTTCAGTAGAAGTTGCTGTGGTTGGCTGTCCAGAATGTGATTCATTTTTGGTTGAGTCCCTGCCAAGCTTGAGTTCTATCATGCATTTGTATAAACTGAAAAATAAGCAAGAGCAGATTCACCACAAACATTTTACAGCTGTGTATCAGTATTGGACACTTCATCACTGCACACTGGTAAAAATTTGATGACATCCTATTTCCCTTTAAAAAAAAAATCATGTTTCTGTCCACACACACACACAGTGTGAGAAAATTGCTGAATGAACACCTACCAGATTGAAGTTGTATGAGTTACAGAAAAATATCTTTCTTAGTTAAAGGACAAAAGATTTACAAACTCTTCATGGCATTGCATGTATTTAGTTAGAGATGTGTCCATCAGGAGATGAAGTACAAATGTTGGCATTCATTCTATATTTTACCATTTGTGTATCTTTTACACCTCTGCCTGATTTCATGAAATCATTTATGTGATGAAATGAATTTAACTCTTTCCACTGTTGCAAAATGTTTTCATGGCAAAACATTTGTATCCTTGCTGTGGGATCTCTTGCCACACATCTCACGTGATATCATGTCATAATCTTTGTTTTTTTTTTACCTGCATGTCACTCTTTCACCACAGTGTCTAATTTCCAAATCTGTCATGTAAACCTGTTATTAGCATGTTGTACATGAAATGCTGTTAATTCAAATAATTTGCCTCTATTATAAACATATAAAGCAAGCGAAACACACAGAGTCACATATGGTAAAAGGTTCGTTTAGCGGTAGCTTTCGGTCATCCTACGACCTTAATCACCCGCGATGGACTGGATGGGCTGGTTGCCACAACTACAATTTGAAGTTGGGGTGTTGGAACTGTTGCCAGATTTTAGAAGAGAGATCTAAATAAATGGGATTTGGTAAGGGGTCTCTGAATTTCAGTTTTTGGTGAACAAAATTTCAATGCTCTCTTGGAAATGCAGAGATGCCTTGTTGATGAAAGGGGCAACTTTTTGACTTCTTTCCAAATGGGAACTGCAGAGGTGTCTTTAAGGGTTAGTGCAGATAAAGCTGTCTTTGGAAGACCATTGGAAACATCTTTTGTGTTCTCTAAGTCTTGTATTGATGCTTTGGTATGTGCTTCCAATATACACTGAGAGACCAGAGGAAGTTGAAATGGGAATAGCATAAACTCCAGGGGTGTCCAATGGTGAGACAGGATCCCTGTCTTTAAGCAGGCACATTATTGCAGAAGGGTTTGGTTTCACTGTGAGAGTGTAGCCCATAGTTTTCAAAAGTTTACACATCTTATAAGAGAAGGATCCATGGAAAGGGATGGAACCAATGAATGGTGGTTTTTCCATTATTATTGGTGAGAGAGCAGACAGATTTTTCAAGTGGAAATTTTGGAGGAATTTTTGAATTGTAGAAGGCGGGAACTGATGGGCTTCGGCAATTTGCTTTATGGTATCAGTTTCTTCATTGAAGGAAGATTCTGTGTTGCAGACAATCCTGGCATTATTGACATAAGTTTTAAAGGCTGCAAATTTGTGAGCAGTTGGGGAGTGGGATGAAAATGGAATTATGTTTGCTATTGCAGAGGGTTTTCTGTAGACAGATCTGTTGAGATGATTCCCTTGCCTTGCCAAGTGGACATCCAAAAAGTCAATGCCTTGCTGTGATTCTTCATTGATGGTGAATTTTATTGTTGGGAACTTTAGGGAAATCTTTTCAAGAAGAGATTCAAGGTCAGTTCTATTGTGTGGCCAAATTACAAAAATATCATCAACATATCGAAGCCAAATGGAAGGTTGTAGATTGTATTCCATGACTATGTTTTTTTTTTCGATATGTTGCATGAAAACTTCAGTCAGAAGTGGAGAGAGGTAAACCCATCGGAAGTCCTTCTTGCTGACAGTAGTATTTGTTGTTGAACTTGAAACAATTAAGATCTCTCAGAGTTCGAAGGCAGTCATACAGGTCTTTTGTTAGTGGGCCTAAGTGATTGGTTTTCTTTTAGCAATTGTACTAGCAGCATATGAGAGTGGAAAAGAGGGACTGGAGGGAAGAGAGAGACTACATCCAGAGTGAGCATTTTGTCAGAGGGTTGAATGCTAGGAGAGAGTTTTCTAATGAACTCTTTAGTGGAGGAAATTGACAAAAGATGGCTGGAGGTGAGATGTTTACATTTTTCCACAATCCTCTTTTCAAGATTACGGGTGGGAAAGAAAGTATATTCCACAAGTGGTCAAAGAGGGAAACCAGTTTTATGAAGTTTGATCTGGAAGAATAAGCGTGGAGTTCGGAAAAATGACGGTGGTGTAAAATCTCCAAGAAAGGTCTTTAGAGTGGGTTTCTTGTTGAGTCTTTTCAACCGCAGTTTTAAGTTTGGGGGTAGTATCAGATTTTAGAACCTTGCAATTTGAAGTTGAGAGGAATGATTCAGCTTTTTCATTGAGAACAGTTTTGGAGATAATGACAGGGCAGCCAGTTTTATCAGCTTTACAGATTGCAAGATTCTTTTCATTCATTAGATTGCTGATTTCTTTGAGGAATGAGGAAGAATACTGCAGGGGTTTCTTTTCTACTTTTGCAAGATAGAGCTCAACCAATCCTCCATTCCAAGGCAGCACTATCTTGCAAAAGTGGAAAAGAAACCCCTGCAGTATTCTTCCTCATTCCTCAAAGAAATCAGCAATTTAATGAATGAATGAAAAGAATCTTGCAATCTGTAAAGCTCATAAAACTGGCTGCCCTGTCATTATCTCCAAAACTGTTCTCAATGAAAAAGCTGAATCATTCCTCTCAACTTCAAATTGCAAGGTTCTGAAATCTGATACCACCCCCAAACTTAAAACTGCAGTTGAAAGACTCAACAAGAAACCCACTCTAAAGACCTTTCTTGGAGATTTTACACCACCGCCATTTTTCCGAACTCCACGCTTATTCTTCCAGATCAAACTTCATAAAACTGGTTTCCCTCTTCGACCACTTGTGGAATATACTTTCTCTCCCACCCGTAATCTTGAAAGGAGGATTGTGGGAAAATGTAAACATCTCACCTCCAGCCATCTTTTGTCAATTTCCTCCACTAACAAGTTCATTAGAAAACTCTCTCCTAGCATTGAACCCTCTGACAAAATGTTCACTCTGGATGTAGTCTCTCTCTCTTCCCTCCAGTCCCTCTTTTCCACTCTCATATGCTGCTAGTACAATTGCTAAAAGAAAACCAATCACTCTGGCCCACTAACAAAAGACCTGTATGACTGCCTTCGAACTCTGAGAGATCTTAATTGTTTCAAGTTCAACAACAAATACTACTGTCAGCGAGAAGGACTTCCGATGGGTTTACCTCTCTCTCCACTTCTGACTGAAGTTTTCATGCAACATATAAAAAAAACATAGTCATGGAATACAATCTACATTCTTCCATTTGGCTTCGATATGTTGATGATATTTTTGTAATTTGGCCACACAATAGAACTGACCTTGAATCTCTTCTTGAAAAGATTTCCCTAAAGTTTCCATCAATAAAATTCACCATCAATGAAGAATCACAGCAAGGCATTGACTTTTTGGATGTCCACCTGACAAGGCAAGGGAATCATCTCAACAGATCTGTCTACAGAAAACCCTCTGCAATAGCAAACATAATCCCATTTTCATCCCACTCCCCAACTGCTCACAAATTTGCAGCTTTTAAAACTTATGTCAATCGTGCCAGGATTGCCTGCAACACTGAATCTTTCTTCAATGAAGAAACTGACACCATAATGAAAATTGCTGAAGCCCATCAGTTCCCACCTTCTACAATTCAAAAATTCCTCCAAAATTTTCACTTAAAAATCTGTCTGCTCTCTCACCAATAATAATGGAAAAACCACCATTCATTGGTTCCATCCCTTTCCATGGATCCTTCTCTTATAAGATGTGTAAACTTTTGAAAACTATGGGCTACACTCTCACAGTGAAACCAAACCCTTCTGCAATAATGTGCCTGCTTAAAGACAGGGATCCTGTCTCACCATTGGACACCCCTGGAGTTTATGTTATTTCCATTTCAACTTCCTCTGGTCTCTCAGTGTATATTGGAAGCACATACCAAAGCATCAAAACAAGACTTGGTGAACACAAAAAAGATGTTTCCAATGGCCTTCCAAAGACAGCTTTATCTGCACTAACCCTTGAAGACACCTCTGCAGTTCCCATTTGGAAAGAAGTCAAAAAAGTTGCCCCTTTCATCAACAAGGCATCTCTGCATTTCCAAGAGAGCATTGAAATTTTGTTCACCAAAAACTGAAATTCAGAGACCCCTCACCAAATCTCATTTATTTGTATCTCTCTTCTAAAATCTGGCAACAGTTCCAACACCCCAACTTCAAATTGTAGTTCTGGCAACTAGCCCATCCAGTCGATCGTGGGTGATCAAGGTCGTAGGATGACCGAAAGCTACTGCTAAACGAACCTTTAACTGTACGTGACTCTGTGTGTTTTGCTTGTTTTATATGTTTATGTGTTATTGTCGCATGAAGCCTGAGTTTTAAACCATTGCCTCTAGTGTGCATGTGTTTAAAAATGTTAAAAAACTTTTGCTCTTAATTCCAAGTTATTTATAATAAATACACGTAGAACTTGTTGCATCTAGGGGAATTCATTCTTGCACTACAACTGCAATGAACAGCCATCATATCCTTAACAATTTATTCGAACACAAAACACAAGTAACACAAGGCATTAATTAAAATAACAACCGAAACAGATTCATTTCGCAACAATAGAGCCCATTTTAGGAGACGGGGCCCGAGGCTGGGTGGTATTTTGGGGCCCCAGTAGTAGTGGCACATCTAGTATTTTACTATGGGTGGGAGAATTAAAATACCCAGGAGAAAACATTCCCAAAATGTGATGAAGCCATGCAAATATCCCCACCGTATTGAAGTGTGTTAGCACACTGATTCCTCCCATGATTCATGGACGAATCAGTGTTTGCAAGAAAATGTAAAAATGCATCGCTAAAAAATGGACACCAGTTCAGTTCTGCTCCCCCCCCTTTAGCTTTTTGGAAATGTATCAAAGTAGTAAACAATATATGATCCAAATATCATGTGTGATTCAAACAAATTCTTAATGTATGAAAATTTCCCCAATTACAGGCGTGCACAAAACACCTGTAATGCTTTTGAAAGGTTTGAGGATGGACTGGGGGCGACTATACTTTTTGCCTACTCCTTCTAAAAAAGGGGAAAGAAATAGAAAATCTTTTTCACAAGGACGCTTTTACAATTTTTGCTGTGCTATCTGCAAATTAAAAAAAATGTAGAACTCTGTCAAGTCTTCAAGTATCCTGCATAATTCTGGGGCCTCTTGAAAATGTGGGGCCCAGGGCTGCAGCACCCCTATTAAATGGGCTCTGCACAACAACAACCAACTCCCCCTCTCTCTTCTTTTGGTGTCATCTTCCTTTCTGCAGCTCTCGTACAGAGCGTATTGTGCCGCCGTCTATGAGACAGAATTGTTCATTACAAGTAGTTAGTCCATTTGAATAAACAGAAATCCTACATACTTTATAGTGATCAAACAAAATAAATGCAAATTTTGATGTCCTGGATTGCAAATCATGTTTAACCATTTTTTCCCTTTATCTTTAACAGAAATAGCAGTTTAATTAATTTTGTATATGATTTGGTTTGTTGTAGTGGCTTCAAAAACCACCTCACTTTATTTTACTGAACCAGGTTTTCTTTTTCAGGAGCCTTGGATGGAAGTAATCAATCCTTTTATTTTGAAAAACAAAAATCGTATGATTAAGTTCCTCGATGACATATCGGTAAGCTTTTCCTTTTCTTATATATGATTTTTGTCTTGTGGAGTTAGAATTTTTAAAACAAGTTATTTATGCTTTATTCGTCTAGAAGTGAAATGAAATATTTTCCACAGACAAACAAGTTTCTCTAAAATTGATTTTTTTTTATTTATTTGAACACCTAGTTTATGAGTTAGGTAACAACTTGGTTATGAGAAAAATAAATAAGGGAAATGAAAAATAACCTTTTCCTTTATATTTAGTAAAAGGATATTTTTCTTGTAGGTATCAACTAGGTTATAAGAAATATAATAAGAGGAAAGAAAATTACTAAATACAGTGGAACTTCATTAAACTGCCATATTTTTGTTCATCATGCTAAACTGGCAGTGAGCAAGGATGGCGATTAAAAGAGGTTCATATAAAAGAAGGGAAAAATTAATTGAATGACAGTATAAGGAAGAAATAAAATAAACATACATTCTTTTGTATTGGATCTATAATTCTGAGAACATAAAGATTGAAAACTTGCTGAGTAAGTAAAATTCATGGTGAAAATTCTTAATGTGTTTCTTTACATTTTCCTATAACAGCAATATATTGGTTATCTGGACTATCGGCATTTACACAGTGAATTGTTGTTATCCTATCATTCATCTTTTAGCAGCAGTCTTTCTCATTTTTGTTTAAAATCTATCGATTGGGTATCATCCTTTAAAACAAACTAGATTCATCCATGTTATGAATGTCTTTCATTTCATAGCCAAACGTGATTTCTAACTTCTTTTTTTTTTTTTTTTTTTTTGTCTTGCCTCATCCACTGAAAATTCAGAGTTTTTGACTGTTTCATGTCCTGTATTCCCAATGATAATCTGTGCTGATTTTTGAATCTTTGAAGACAACCTGTAGCTGAATTCTTAAATTTGGTATTCTTTCCCAAACTGTCTTGCTTTTTGTAGAATAACTTCATCTGTAATAACTCCATGCTTGACATTTACTTGGCCAATCCATACAACAAGAGCTTTCAGTAATTTTTTTAACTGAATGCAGTTGCTTTTCATATTCCATTCATTTATTTTTATCACTTAATACTGTTCTTCTGCTGATTGACTGGTCAAAAGGGTTGGAAAAGTGATTTGTTAATGCCCGATGGCTAGATGAAGAAATTACAGTCTTTGAATTCTCGTATCAAATTTCATGAACATCCACAATGTTTTACCCATTTCAGGATGCTTTAAAATAAACAAAAACTGATGAATGAAAAAAGGCCACTCAGCAAGCAGTTCCTGCAAAAAACATGTCTACCAATGGCATTGGATAACTAGAGGTTTTAGTATCCAAAATGTGAGACAGGACAGGAAATGTCATTCTTTGTGGGAGTAATGAACCTCTGTGCATATGTAAGATGCAGCAGTTAAGTTATTGCCATTTGGTCAAATCATACAGAAAACCATTTGAGCAGGGAAATTAGTCCCTACCTCTCCATTTAGTGAACTTCAATGTTTAACTGGACAAACACATGCACACATCATTTGTTTCACTTCTGTCAGATGCAATAAATCACAGAAGAGTCTGGCCTTGATTTTGGGCAGCTGACCACACTTTGCTAACTATATTCCTTTTTTTTTTAGGTAAGTGGGTATGGCAATTGCTGTTTTCTCATCCGTTCCACAAAATACCTTCGAGTTGGAGCCGTATAACATTCTTGAATTCAGAGACTACAGTCTTGTGACGATTATATATTTTAAGATATTACAACATTTGTCACAAATATATATATATATTTTTCAAGTCAGCCATGGTTTTGCTGAGTATTGATTTACCTTCATGAGGACATCCTGATGAAGCTAGGTCAATACCCAGCGAAACCATGGTCGACTCGAAAAAATAAATATTTGTGACAAACGTTGCATTATCTTAATACATAAAACATGCTTTTGAGGTACACTTAAGATAAGGTGGGAATTCGGAGTGTCTGTTGTGTATTATTAAGTGAATAGTTTGAGCGGCAAATCAGCGGGGTATTTCCAAATGAGTTGCTAGAATGTCATGGCGGACAGCAAGATGGCTGTTTTTAAAAAGGAGAATTTCTATTTTGTTTAATAGGATAAGATTTGTAACCCGTGGGTGGAAGGTGGCATGACGGTTTAAAGGGGGGTGGCTTATCGAAGTTTGACTGTATATAGCAAAAATACTCTTTTTACCCAGATGTAAGAAAAAAACCTGAAAAAAAAATTAATAATAAATGTATAACTTGCATTTTTGGATTTCAGAACCTTGGGCACAAGCAAGGGAAAAGGTTTAATAAATACTAGTAAAAAATTCTTAGTAAAGCAAAAGTGTGTACTAAACCCAATCAAAATCCACTGATAATAATGGACATATAATACTTAGCATAGGCAGTACATAAAATCCACTGAATCATAGACGGGTCATTCCAGATCACCCAGGGCATGTCATCCACCCATCTCAGAGTTTTGTGAAAATTGGCACAAAGTATTGTACTGGTGAGATATAAAACCTGTTAAAAGTTTAGGTCAGTTGGTCCAGTAGATCTTGAGTAATGCCACTTTAAAAACTGGGTAGCTCTGCCTTCAAAGTTTTCGTGCTACGAGTTTTCACAACTACACTGTGTAGGACAAAAAAATCATAACTTCGCAACTAACTGTTGTAGCCACATAATTTTTTTTTCTTAAATGATTTGCATGATCCATACATTTGGGAGCAACTTGTTTCTGCACATTTTTAGAATTAAAAGAACACTTTTTTTTAAATTTAATGATAAAAGACATGGAAAAATGAGGCCACATTTTTATTAAACAAAACGATTTTTTTCAAAATGAGCCCCCACTTCAAATTTGCTAAAAATATTTTCATCTGTGTACTATAACGTAACATTTCATCAAGAGGAAAAATACTTTGAGCAATTCGCAATTTTGGCAAGGAGAAAAAAAGAAATCCAAAATGGCATGTTTCTTATATGGAACATTCCGACATGATATTACCCAATTTTTTAATTAAGTGGTTGCTTGACCATTTTATATACCTTTTCACTACATTGTTTCACCCTATCAGTGAGTAACTTAAAGCAATTTTTATTTTATTTTTATGTGCCACCATCTTGGATATAGGTTCATTTTTCTTTTCTGCAGCAGGCCAAAATAGGGCCTCACAATGGTTTTGAAAAAGGCAATTGCTTTGTTCTTATTGTAGATCGAAAGTTTTAGTTTTCGCTACCTTAAAGAGGACATTTGAGGTTTACAGAAAATGCATAGTAATGATAGCAAATATTTTTTTTTTTAACCTTGCTTAAAATGGCGTTGAAATCTGCAATACGTGCAAGCATAAATCACCATTTTTGATGGACTGTTAAGGTGACTGGGCGAAGTTGGGAATTTTTGTGTAATAACTATGGCTAATAGAGCTTTCAGCTATGGAGAATTGGGTCCCCCCCCCCCCAAAGTTGCAGAATTTTAAACTTTTGCAGATTTCAAGGTTACATATCTCAAAAGGGAGACCAGATAATTTCTTTTTTTCTACCAAGGTACTCACCAAAACCTGTGAGTTTCATTTTATGGTTCAAACTGGTTTAGAAGTTACAGGCTCTGAAATATTTGTGAAAAAATGGTAACATTTCAGCACTTGGAAATGCACAGAAACTGAAGAATATTTATGCTTATTTCTGTTTTCAAAATATTTTTTAAGTCTTATGGAATTATATTTGAAACATCTTTAACTACCAAATACTATATGTACAATTTATACATAAGGTAAATAAAAAACTGAAAAAAACCTTACCAGAGCATATTGTACAGTTTGCGATTCACAAACTTTAGCAGCAACACTTGTCTAGATGTATAGCCTTACTTCTGTGAGTGCGCTTGCAACTCACTGTATTTGTTACTGTTGAATTTAATATCAAACAGAAGTCATTGCTCTTTCCGCATTTATAAGTGAATCACGGAAAGATTAGAAATAAAAGTCACTAAATACTTAAAATACGGTACATGGCCTTTTAACAACTTTACATCACCTCTCGAGGTAAAAAATAGACTTCAGGACTCACTAGTCTCATGTGTACAATGTACGAAAGATTAGGACGTGAATATTAAATATTTGTGTTATGATTGGTTTTTACTGATGTCCAATGAGGGATGGTGGATGAAGGAACATTGGGAAAGGGAGCAATAAGAAGTGCTTTGTTTATCCTGGAAGTTACTGATGTTAAATCACGTGGTACTCAAAGAGTAGCATGAAAATTTTTGTGATGCTCGCTTGCCCGGCACCACGTTTGAGAACGTTGTTGCTGCGGTTGCTGGATTTAGGAGGACCTAAAAGCAGATTCACAGGTATTTGTCTTTTTTAATGCTTTCCAACCATAGGCAGACATGCCAACCTTCAAATTCTGAAAATTCAGATATTTCTACAGCTCATAAAATCATATGCACTATTTTTTATCGACATTTTTCAGACGTAGGAATGGCCGCCCCGGTAATGCAGTGATCTAAGCGATGGCCTCTGATCATTCGTCCAAAAGGGGTCCGGGTTTGAATCCTGGTGAGGCATGGATGTTGTCTTTGTCTTACGGCACTGTGCTCTCTCCCTTCCCTGGAACCAGTGACCCTAAATTAGGGACGGGCTACTGCTTACAGCCCATTGAGTTGCTCAAGGTAGTCGTTAAACCTCCAATAAAAAAAAAAAAAAAAAAAAAAAAACATAGGAACAATTTTCCAATAGTAGTATTATTGGTCTACTAAATGTTCTGGACCCCACCCCCCGCAAAAATCAAAATCAACATGTCGACCTCCTACTGAAATTGGTTTTCAGATACATTGATTCCGCAAGATGACAAAAACATAAAATGGCCCACATGTTGTTTTTTACGAATATAACAGTAGCCAACTGTTTTGCATTTATTTATTTTTTTAGGTTTTGCGCAAAGGCGACAAAAAGTGTCGTACTGACATCGCCTTTCATTAGAAGGTGAGTCCAGCTGTAACTACTCCCTTTTGTCATTAAGTGAATTCACAGCAGCTCAACTGTTTATCATCAAGTGCGTGCAGCTTTGTTGAAACAAAGAACTGCAAGGAGAAGACAGGGCAATTCTCATCTATCAATCAATTACTGACCCTGCACAGCATTTTAGTGCCAGAATGGGTGAGCTCTTTGTTGAAAGCATCATATGACAATTGGACGGGGAGAACTTTTTATTTAAAGCAATTTTTTTTCAATTTTTAATATAAGTGAGTGAAATTTTTGCAGTGAATGAGATGTTACAGAATAAACTTCAGTTTTAATTTTCGTCAGAATCCACTGAAAACTTTAGAAGTTACACATTAATATTTTTAAAATTTTTATTACTATGCATCCATTAACTATTTTTTTTTTAATATAACTCTGCAGTTTTTCCCTTTAAAGCTTTTTTCTTGCTCTGTCCGTCTGTCTGTCTGTCCGTCTTCATGATAACTCACGTAAAAATGCTTCGATTTCAATGAAATTTTAGTTTGTTGTTAAGCAATGCCTGGGGATCTAGATCCTATTGAAAATTGTTAAAATCAGACTGCAGTTTAATTAGAAATCGGACCCCAATGAAATTTTCATTGAATAGGATAACTCGCATAAAATTACTTCGATTTCGATGAAAGTTTAGCATGTTTCTAAGCTACACCTTGCGATCAATCTTATTGAAAATTGTTAAAATTGGCGGGATATTTCTTCCGAAATCAGCCCACAATTATTTACTTTCGGAATAGCAACATAATTCTGCGCTCCATTTTCTGCGGAAGTGGGGAATAAATGCAGGTAACTGAAATATGCCCATAAATAATATTTCACATGAAAATACCCTAAAATTTAATAGGATACAAATAAGAGTATAAATAACCAAAATAATTTATTACGATGTGCAAAATTGATATTTCGTAATTTGCCATTTTTTATGATCTTAGGTGGAGACCAATATGCTTCGGTGGTTTGGCCATGTTGAAAGAATGAGTGATGAAATGCTTACTAAGAAATTCCTTTCAGCCCAAGTGGCAGGATGGAAAGGCAGAGGAAGGCCAAGGAAGACATGGGTGGATCAGATTCAGGAGTGTCTGCTTGAGAAAAAGATTATGAGTATGAAGTATAAAAGATCTTGTGTACGGCGTGTAATAAATATCAGTGAAGCACGAGTTGTATGTCAAGATCGCTGTAAATGGAGAAGTTTGATATGACAACAATAAATAAAAATATCTGGAAGTTTGTATTTCTTTTTGGAGCTAACCTCTGAATCTCAGAGAACAGCTTAGTGATATGTATGTATGTACTCCCACCCTTCTTCAGGACTCAGTAGGTGTTGCCACTCGTGTGACAAATTCTAACCTTTCAGATAATTCAATGTTGTACCTCTTCTTCTCTCTGTTTCCAGTTCTGGTAAAAAAATTTTTTTGCAAAAGTGCTGTTGGTGTGTCAGTACTTCTACAGTGTCCCAGATCACTTTGTGTCCTGTATTTCATTTATCTACTGAGTTCTGAAGAAGAGTAGAGGCACTGTCCAAAAATTTAATTAGTGAGTAAAATGATTGATTCCTAAGTAAACCCAGTGGTCGAAAAATTGACTAGTCCAACATCCGAGACTTTGGTTTTTATGTTCAGACTAGAGCAAAATATTTTTTATTAGCCTGGTACTACCATTTAAAAGTTTGTTTTTTCAAAGCTTCGGTGTATTTTCTGAGATACATGCTTGCTTTTTGATATGAGGTATGCAGCTGTTGAACCTCACATATTTTGATGTCTAACATTCTTATTTCAGGAGCTGCATCTGTTGTGGTGTGGAGTACAAGTGGTTGGGGAAGGGGGTGTTCAGGAGAAAAAAAAGATTGATCAAGGTCGCCTGCTTTCAGGAAGTAGATGAACTAGGTGAAGTAAAAAAAAACCCATCTTAGTTTAGATGTGGTAAGCTCTATCGTGAAAGCAAATAAAGTGGGTTTTGTTTGCATTTTATCATACATGAGATTCTTCCGCAGATTCATGGAATTCCGCTTGTGTGTGTGTGTGTGTGTGTGTGTGTGTGTGTGTGTGTGTGTGATCATTTGGGTCATTCTCGATCGAAGCAAAACTGAAGAGAAATTTTTAGGGATCAGTGGGGGAGGGGTCGTTTTTTCATCTGGGGATGAAAAAATGTTAAAAAAGATTAATAGAGTGAAAAATTTTTCTCTTAATTCTGATTTCTTTTGCTCCCGATTTCCCTTCTGTCCAGTATTGTAGCTAAATATCATTTTATTCCATAAATATTTGCGTTTCAGCATGAAAATGAAGGGAAAATTTACAAAAACAGAAATTCCCCTGTAATCTTCAGTGGGGGAGTCTTTTTCCATCCAAGGACGGAATTTAATATTTCAGAACTTTCAAAAAGGGAAGTTAGACAGAGTGGAGGTCTCTCTCATAATCATTTTTTTTTTTCTCGCAATGTTTCTTCTGCTGAGTAGTATTGTTATATATCGCTTTATGCCATAAATATTTGTATTTCAGCTTGAAAATGTATGGAAAATTTCCGAAAACAGAAGTCGTACGGAGTGAAGATTTTGCCTGTAATCGTATTCTTTTTGCTCCGCGATGTTTCCCTCTATCCCGTGTTGTTTCTAAGTGTCAAAAATTTTATATTTTGAATGCAGTGATGTGCTCCAGTTTAATATTTACATAAATAAATTTTTGAACAATTATGTTTCTCATGTTGCGTTATATGCACTCTGTTTTGCAGCACGTTCTGGATTTTTCATTTGGTTAAAAAGTTCAGCTTCTTTTTTTTTCTTCTTCTTCAGTTTCGTGTATGATGTGATAGCTTGTGTAGTCAACATTTCCTAAATTAGAGCTTTACCTAATCATAATTTTCTTGGGACTAGAAAAAGTATGTTGGGACTTGTGAATTTTTCTTGCCATTTAGCCTGCAGCTAAATGGACAAAAAATATTTTTGACTCCTGAAACCCCGTATTAGTTTTTAAATAGATATAGATTAAAAAAATCTTGCATAGTAAGGACAACAAAATGTATGCCCTGATTGAGTGTTCTATTGCAGAAATACCACAGATCAAGCAAATTAAGTGAATATATATCATATAGACCTAGATATATTTTCCCCACTATCCAGCCAGACACATATATCATCATCATCATCATCATCATCATCAACTATTATATCAGTCCACTGCTAGATGAAGGTCTTCCCAAGTTTTCTCTACAACTGTCTGTCTTGAGCCAGTCTTCTCCATGTTACTCTGCCATGCTTTCAAATTTCATCCATCCATGTCCCATATGGTCTTCTTCTGGGTCTTTTTCTGTCCCTTAGCATCCAGTCTAAAATTTTGATAGCCCGTTCTTCTAGTAACATGTCCAGCCCATTATCATTTCCAGGATTTTACTCTGATCGTGACATACCTTCCACCCTTTTCCTTATCCACATGTTCCTCATCTTATTTCCCTTGTTATACTAAGCATGCTTTTCTCCGTGCTTCTTTCAGTTGTCTTCAGTCTTTGTATGTCTTTTTTATTATAGTTAAGGTCCACGTCTCTGCTCCATACGTAAGCACTGGAAGGATGTATTGAGTAAACACTTTTCTTAAGACAATGGGATATCGCTCTTGAAAGTTGTAATGTTTCTTCCAAAAGCTCTCCAGTTAAGTTTTATATTACGATTCATTTCCTCATCATTGGGATCTTTGCTTGATATCTCATGTCAAAGGTAAATGTTGGTATCGGTTAACTAGAGCTTTTCGCCATCAATTACAAAATCTTTTGTTCTTGTAAAAGCAGTGTACATCAGCTTTGTCTTCTGAAATTTCATTTTTAATTTGACTTCTTTACTCTTGTCAACAAGTTCCTGGATCATACTCTGCAGCTCTGAAGGGGTAGTTGCAAAAAATGATTATGTCATCAGCAAAACAAAGGTGAGTTAAATAATCTCCATTAATCTTTATCCCCTTGTTTTTCCAGTTCAATTATTGAAAGACACTTTGCAATGTGGCATTGAAGAGTTTGGGAGATATAGTGTCATCTCGTCTCACTCCCTTTCCAATTTTTATTGGTGATGTATCCTCAAATATCCAAACCTTTGCACTTATATATATATATTATATTTCTTTTTGAGAGGGAAACTGGCTGTGAAATAACGTATAGCTAAAGTAGTATGCATTTCAGCTAAATTATTGGTATGTCACAATTAATTTAGATGAAACTCATGTTTTTTGATGTTCTGATGATGGTTTTCTTCTGGAAAGTAGGTTTTAAATTCTTGGAAAATTCCTTAAATGGACCACCAAAAATCAACAGTTTAAACCCTGCTTATCAGGTAACTTCGTGTCATCCGTTATGAACACAATTTTAGTCAAGCAAGTTTTTGAACATCATTTTGTCAGTATGATTCTCTCCAATAATGCACATTAAAATGTTGTTCATCAGAAACTGTTAAGGATGAAGTACAGTTAGGAATAATTGAAGATAGGATCTGAAATTTGGATATTTTTATAACCATTAAGTCCAGTATGACAGAAATTTCCATTTGTTGAATTTTTTCCCCCACTATTTACACTTTTTACAGTACTTTTTTGGTTAAAGGTATAACATTACATACAGAACCTTTCATATTGACGAATTAGTGTTCCCCCTAGGCCGTTTCAGTGGGGCGCAGTGCCCTGCCCTTTTTTGACATGTTAAAATCTACCCTGCCCCATTTTTGGACGGTAAAATTGCTAGCTGCCCTCCCCCAATTCTTACCCTGCCCTTAATCTTGTATTGCCCTTGCTGTTCTGTGACTTGCCAGGCCCACGATCGCAGCGTCGGTTTCAAATGCACCCGTGTAATTGTCTTGCTCAAAGATGATACCCTCAAACTTTTTAAGGGTAACGAAATCGTGTGGAAATTGCAACCTTCTTTTCTTTTTCTTTTTTTCGTTTGGGGCCACTGGTTTCAAGAAAAGATAAAAATTAGTGGTCATCACTAGCCGTGTGGCGAATGGATAAAACAGAATGGCCTGTAGGAAAAGTTGCTTTACTCACCAAGCTTGAAAATTTGCCTCTCGCAACGGTCTAGTGGTCAAATTATTTTTTCGTTACTAAAGAATTTATTTGCATTTTTCAAAACCCTCCTATAAATTAGCAAGATCATTTTCTATCAACCAACTCACATGTGGGGTAAAACAATGCTCTGCTCAGTAAATAAGTGGGTGCAATCTATTTATAGATTCACTCTTCGAGAAAGAGGAGGCGGTTTTTCCCACTAAAGTTTGGGCAGGAAGTAACGACAATGGACATCTGAGCTTCAGCTGGAACTCTGACGTCACAAACTGACATCAGCAGCTCGCATTTTATTAAGTTTTTCCGAAAATGCATGATTTTCCATTGATTAGTCACTTCCCGCTTATCAATAGACAAAAAAGAGCAATCATTACTTTTGTTATGAAAAGAATTGAAGTTCAAATGGGAACTTTAGCTTTTTGTTGCTGTCTTTCATTCCCTGTTGAGCCATATTTCCTTTGCATGGTGTGCACACAGTAATGTTTCGGGACATTAATTTTGATTTAAATAAAATAAAATATTTTTGCTTGGCTCTTAATACAGCAAAAAAATAATAATAATAATAATAATTTTTTTTTTATTACAGATTGAGAAAACATGCTTTAAGGGAAATCAAATGTCAAAAATTGATACTGCCTTGTACACCTTGTCGTGATAATTTTATGAGTCATGGAAATGGCAGGTTATTTTTTTTTTCTTTAATTGGAGGTTTAACGACCACCGCGAGCAACTCAATGGGCTATGAGCAGTCTCCTGTCCCTAATTTAGGGTCACTGGTTCCAGGGAAGGGAGAGAGCCAGTGCCATAAGACAAACACAACATCCATGCCTCGCCAGGATTCGGACCTAGACCCCTTTCGAATGAATGATCAGAAGCCATCACATTAGGCCACTGCGCCACCGGGGCGGCAAATGGCAGGTTCCGTTATGGACCGATTATGTACCGATTTTAAAATTGAGTTTAGCTTTAAAAAAGAGAGAGGACAAAATGTTTACTATAATGATTGGTTTGTTTTGAAGTGACTGTTAGAAATACGAAAACATGCATTTTGTTATAAAAAATTCTTAGAAAATGTTGAATCTATCTTTTTCCAGGCCTGCCAACCCTCTGGGTTTAGGCCGGCTATGCCGGATTTCATTACATTTCCTGGAATTCCGGATTTTAAATTAATATTGCCGGATTCCATCAAGATTGCCGTACAGTAAATTAAAAAGTAACGAGGAGAAAAGTTCGAAGTTCTCTGAGACATCGGTTCATTAGCGGAGAAGTGACCTTTCCCCTCTGAGTCAGCAGTTCTGCTCTGCTGTTGGCAGCGATGTTTACTCTTCTGTCCGCAAATAATCTCTGTCGCTGCAGGAACAGGCTTGGCGGGCACCGTATGTACTGACGCAACCATCCACTTAGATTTTCTACCAGACCTTACAAGCGCTGTGTCACGTGATGATGTCATCTTTGACTCGCTGGCTTCGTGGCATCGTGTGGTAGCTCTCTTTCCACGGGGGTGCTAAAGTGATGTGCCGAGTCCAGAGTTCGCCAAAATGCATAATTACGCCTCTAGTATGTATCGATATTTTACCAACTTGTAAAAATATGCATCGGGAATATTTCTCCGCGCGTAAAACTACACGTCGAATAATTTTACCAATTCGTAAAAATACGCATCGGGGCGGTACTTCGTCTTTCAGAAACGGAAGTAAATGAAATAAAGATTTTTTCCGTGATTGTAATTTCTATTTCCTGTGATGTAGCCTTTCCTTTGTCCAGTATTGTTATATATCATTTTATTCCATAAATATTTGTATTTCAGTTTGAAAACAGAGGAAGAGTTTCCGAAAACGGAAATTCGACGGCGAAAAAAATTTCGCTGTAATCTTTAGGCATGAGAGTGTGTGACGGCTTCAACGAATTTCTCCTTTTCCGTCATAATTTGGGTTATCTTCAAGATCGATGCATAACTGAACAGAATTTTTTAATATGTTTTAACAGAATTTTTTTACATTTTTTATATGCATTAATGTAACGTTAGTGCTTCAAATTATGTCCATTGATATTACAAACATACGAAGTATGCTTGCAGAATTTTCATAGAAAATTTCAGTATTTTTCTCTTCTTAAGGTTGGCAAGTCTGTTTTTTACTAATCGCAAGATATTAAGAGCCACGAATATGATCAGAAAAACATAAAAATAAGAATATAATCACAAAGAAGAATGAGAGAACAAAAAAAAAAAAAATGCAGCTTGTCAATTTTTACTAAATATAGAACATCTGAAACATCTACATCTTTCTGTTATTTTGTGATCAGTGTTAATGTACAGTCATTCTGAAGCACAAGTAAGTTTATTCTTAAAGAGCTTCTGAGCAATGGCATTGAGTGTTCTTTCATTTGGAACCAAGATGAAGAGGTTTCAATTTTTGCCACCACCGCACCAGTGGCACAGTGGTCTTAGTGCTGGCTTCTGACCATTCATCAGGGTTCCCACGCAACCTGGAAAACTGGGAATTCTCAGGGAATTTGAAAATTGTTCCGAAAATCAGGGAAAACTCAGGGAAAATAGTGTTTTTCCGTAAAAATCAGGGAATTTTTTATTTTGCCAAAAAATATTTTGTTTCAGACTTTTGTAGAATATATTTCTGTATTGCTAAGTTTTAAAATAATTCCGAGTTGTTTTATCCTTCGAGGTAACTCCGCAACCCACCCACCGATTAAAGTGCAGCTGTGCTGGGGAGTGCGTCTCTTTGCGGTTTCCCCATCTCCAGATGCTCTTCCTAAACTACAACCGAACAGACAGACACGTCAAAGCGTGAGAGAAAGCCATTAATCACACACCCATTTCACAGGCTCTTATCTGCTGGCGTTCGCGCAGAGGCAGTCATTTGTTCCTGAGTAGGTGCCCCGGTTCTCTGTGTAGACTGGGAAAAAAATTATGAAAAAGCTATTTCCTCAATTTTTTTAAATAACCGACTGAAATCTTTACACAGTGGGCAAGATATATGAAAATAGCGTTCCATTTTAAATTTCACCGAAATTCATTGGAAACTTTGGAAGTTGAGCTTTTTTTTTTTTTTTCTTTTGCATATTCCACTTGTCTTTTATCAAAATGTACAAAAACATTTTATTTTGCCGAATGTTGGTGATCCTAATAAGTTCGTGTTTTCCCCCTTCAAGAGCAGTGTGGATGAATGTTGCAAATTGAGGGCACCTAATTTATTTTGAAAAAGGTTTTTATCACTTACGAACTGAAGCTTCACTTTCGTAATTCTGCAGCAGAGTTGGTATAGTTGGAGAAGTATGTACCTTCAAATGTTTGAACAGGGAAAATATTATGAAATAGGAAGATTCTTCAAAGAGGGGAAAGATTTTTTTCATAGTACTTCGAGTATTTTGACAAAAAATACCATGCAATGAAGCCGGTAGGTACTATTGCACACCTACCAAATTTCCCAGATTTCACGGCCATTTTCTAGATTCATCGTCTTCCAGTTTTACGGCCGGAAAGAGATTTTTCTTGATTCTGTCATATTTCTATTTTATAATGCATGAAGAAATTTATTTATAGCTATTTTAAGATGATATTCCGATTACTGCAAGAGCTGGCTGGTTGCGAAAAATAGGGTAGTCCGACGCCCGGGACCATAGATTTTCACATCTGGGTCATTCCACGTGAATTGGTCAGATATTGAAATAATTTTACACCAACATATCTTCAATTCTTAAGATTTTTTTTTTTTTTTTTTACGGGTAGCTGCCTCCAAGTTATAAAGAAAACCCTGAAAGTTTCAACTTTTTTTATTTCTGATAGATTAGAAGATATTTATTTTTTTAATTTTTGTGCATAGTGGAACCATTTCCCGTAAAAACGCAAATATCTCTGTTATTTAGAATAAGAAGAAATATAAAATTCATCATTCTCTCGTAATTTTTCCAAAGGTTTTATCTTATACATAGGAAACAAAAATTTGCGAAAACAAAAGTTAGACGGGGAAGAAATTTTCTTGTAATCGTAAATTCTTTTTCTTGCGTTGCTGCACCTCACAAGATATGCATAAATTATTCATTTCACATCTTTACCCTCACATTGCCGAAAAAAAAAAAAAATCTACCTGGCTACTACTGATGATAATCGTTGCCGTGCATGCTCTTTTGGTTTCAGGTTTGTCAGTGCAGGTGCTAAAGACTCTGTCTCCGCTTTGGATGACGTTATTTGTGGGGAGTTACTGCAAATTACCTCAGTGGGCTCCAGACCTTTCTTGCACTTTGCCTGATCAACATCGCACAAATGTATTGCCCTTCGTAAAGATATTGTTAAGTATAAACGTGCCGCTCACTGCAGGATGAAAAATTATGTTGACAAAAAAGTGTTAGGAGGATTTTATGAGCACACGTGCACACACAACTTCCTCCAGTTGTTTCCTGTACAAGTAATTTGACGTAGCGTGGAAATGAACTGTGACCTGCGAGAAAAGTTCAGTACTAATGTTTGTGTCACTAACGTAGCCAATCAATTTTATTTGTGTTACAAACATAGCCAATCAATTTTAAGACTTCCATATTTTGGAAGTACTTATACGAATTGTAGCCTCTCAGGCAAAATAGTATTCCGTATTAACTGTTAGTTTTCTCCACTTGTTGCTTCCATTATTTTTTCTTTATCCCTGGGTTTAATCTTTTTTTTTTTTTTATTTATTATGCCGTTATGGCATTAGAATCTCTGTTGACAACACTTTCAGAACCTTCTGCTTTTCTTAGAGATGATTCACTCTTTCATCCCTGCTACTCTTTTCTCCGACATGCTTTCCTTTAGTACTTGTTTTTTTTTCAGACAGAATACTCAACAATCCATTAAAGTAAGAGAAAGCAAATAAATGGCTGCAATAGAGAATTTGCCCCAATCTCCTTCACCAACGGTAGTTGGGGGTTTAGGGTTTAACATCCCAGTGAGGGGGGGGTTAGGCTAAGCAACCCAATAACAACAGCAGCGAATATATTCGGTGATGCCTGTCTGATCTATAACCTTCCATAACTTCAGACGTCGAGCTGCCCCCAGATCCTAATTTACAATCTCTGCCAAACTACGACTAGCTAGCTCACCGCAAGCGGAAAACACTGCAATGTATTTTCTTAGCTCCTTTTTAATTCTCTTGAGAATTTGAAAGTTGCTACTTAGTTTTTCAGCATCTTTGTGCATTATTAATGTGTTAAAAAAAATAAACAAGAAATCTAGTTTAAGAGAGAACTACTGACAACTGAAAGATTAACTCCTTTAAGTAACTTGTCAATATGAGGATGAAAACTGCGATGATACGGATAAGGACACAGAAACACATGAAACAAATTATGATCCCTAAATATGTAGTAACATTCCACACTTGCTTTTCATATATTGGTTGACAGTAATTGCTATACATCGTGTACTACATTAACGGAAACGCATTCACAGGTCCGAGGTCTGGCCCCTCATTATTTTTAAATTTACCAAAATGATGAAAAAAAAAAACGAAATAAATTTTGTTACTACCGCGCTAACATCGGGCTGTGATTAGGGCCATCAAAGTTTTCATCCAGTGTTACTGTGAAACTGTTTTATTTGAGGGCGACACAGTTCTCTGTGGTGCATTGTGTTTCATATGATCTCATGAGTGTTTCCTGCATTTTCGTATGCAACACAATCTTTAAATAAACAGTTAAAATAAATAAAAATAATAAAAAAAAAGACAAGATGACAACTGAAAGATTAACTTGTTTATTTAAACACTAGCTCTACCCGAAAATAATTGATGACATTTTTTCTAACTCCCTAGCCTTGCTGTCGTTATCTCCCGTTATCTTCAGGTATTTCACGTTATTTTAACGTAGTATCTCCTCTCCCTTGCAAGAATTGGCACCAGGACATATATCCCCGACATTTTTGTTTCTAAAATTGTCATTCCTTGATCATTTCTTCTTATAGCAGTCGTAGAAAATCGTAGAATTCTAAGTCGTAATTGCTACAAACTTCACCAAATATGTATAAATAGCAGTGAATACGATGATATTAACAAAGAAATGATAAAAATCTTTGCAATTGTTGAAAAACAACAGAAAACAAGTAAAACGAAGCATTTCTACAAAATGGAACACCTTATTGCTATTAAAAATCGTAAGAAACAAAACCAAGGATGTGATAACGCAAAACAAATGTTTATTAATCAATCCGATATACAACTAACTAAATTGCAAGAAATAGCATTAAATAAACGAATTAAGAATGCATATGCAAAGCAAATACCTAAATTGGAAATTATAATACCTCAGATCGAAGATATTATTAGAAAATTTCCAAAACCAAGACAGGATCCTACACGCTTCAAAATAAGTAAGAAGCATAAATAATCAGCAAAGCATTCCGGAAGATAAAAAATTGAAATATGAATGGAAAGCTCTTATAATTACGAAACAACCCACAAGTGGCATGTTTAATAGCTGATAAATCAAAAC
Source organism: Macrothele yani (assembly GCA_039090855.1). Classification (NCBI taxonomy): domain Eukaryota; kingdom Metazoa; phylum Arthropoda; class Arachnida; order Araneae; family Macrothelidae; genus Macrothele; species Macrothele yani. The sequence continues at coordinate 3,946,425 of CM077024.1, forward strand.
AAATAGTAATAATAAATAAAACTGAATGTGGACAGAAAATGGAAGCAACCATACAAGAATTAAACACCATTACAATTGGCAAAGATCCTACAGATAATATTATCAGAAAACTAGCACATCTAAAAAGCCACAGCCAATTACCTAAGGAGATGAGAAAAAATGCATACCCTCCAGTTGGAGCAACAGTGCCAAATCTTTTTGGAAAAATAAAAATACATAAACCAGGCAACCCCATTCGCCCAATAGTTAACGAGAACTATGTACCAACAATTAAACTAGAAAGAAGTTTATTACAGTACTTGAATAAAAATGTTGAAAATAATAAATGTACTGTCAAAAACTCAGGAGCTATTAATGAAATTAAAAAGATAAATAATGCGAATTTTATTATCTATAATCTGGATATAATATCCTTATATCCTAATACCCCTATAATTGAAGCCATCAATATTATTGTTGAAAAACATAAAGACAATATAGATCAAGATATGAGATTTAGCATTATCAAAGCTATTAAATTAATCACAGAGAACAACTACTTCATGTATAAGACTATATATCTACAAAAGCGTGGAGCTCCAATGGGATCGCCATTATCGGGACTATTAGTAGAAATCATACTGCAAGACATCGAAGAAAAATTATGATAAATACAGATAATACCATCTTACCTAAGGTATATTTAAGGTATGTTGATGATATCTTAATCTTCTGGCAACACTCTGAAGAACAATTGGATCATTTTATACAGAAATTCAACAGCATATATCCAACTATACAAGTCACTTGTGAAAAAGAAAATAACAACAAACTAAATTTTTTGGATATTACTTTAATTAAAAACAACCATAACATGATTATCAAGTATACAGAAAGCCAACATATATACCTGCAATTATTTCAGCCAAATCAACACACCCCTGGAAATACAAAACAGCAGCATTCCGATCTTTTATTAGAAGAGCATATACTCATACATCAACTAGGAAAGCGTTTCTGAAAGAAATCAAATGGAACTTGTACAGAGAACTAGCGGACAATGCTTACCTTGGCATTCCTTTCTAGCGACGGGGACATTTCACGCACGTGTTTTCCGGTCTTTGTTGAGGTTATTGTCCTAAAGTCCGTTGTATGCGATGACTGGCTTTACTTCTCACACTTTTCGCTGGGTACACTCATTGGATCTTTGCTTTAGGATTCCAAACATCAATTTTTACCGTTCTTTATACTCGAAATTTTCGCCCATACTCTGGGCATCTTCAGGAGCGTGGCGACTTTACCACCGATGTTCGTGGCTAACTTCGCGCTAATGGAGTCCGATACTCCTTGTTGCCATTCGTCGGAAAAACTTTCCTGGATATATTTCGTTAACAAGCCCGGCTGGCGCCATCTATGTTTAGTTACGAACACTTTTTTTTTTTTTTTTTTTTCCCCGTATTTTTTATTTTTTTTTTTTATTTTTTTATTTATTTAATTTCTTCTCCTATCCTGGTTTTCTTGTCTTTTTTGCCTGTTTTTCTTTTGTTGTTGTTTTTCTTGTCTTATTAGTTCTTTCCACAGGCCCGATAATGTGCTAGGGTCGTTCTGGTTACATACCCTTGCTTTATTTTTGTAGATTAATATTGCTTCTTCCCTCCTCATTTGCCTTTCCGATTTTTTATTCTTTTTTAGCATTTTAATTTCATCGAACTTTGGGAATGTCCGGTTTTCCAAGCAGAATTGCACTAAAGCCGTTTTGGCTTCTTTTTTTTGCCAGTTAGATATGTGTTGTTTAAGTCTTTTTTTTAATCTGTTTTTCGTACTTCCAATGTACGATATTGGGGGTATGTGTGCTATTGGAATTTCGTAGGTTCCTGATTCTTCTAGCATTTTTTCCTCTGTTTTTTTGTTGACAGTCATACTTTTCACGGTGTGCACTGAGCTTCCTAGTTGTAAGTCATATTTAGCACAGTGCCTATTGATTTCTTTACTCACTCCTTCCAGGTATGGGAAAGCTCCAATGTATTTCAATTTTTTATTTCTCATCTTCCTTTGGTTGTGCACTTCTTGGCCTTCTTTCCTCTGAGTCATATGCTTTTTACTCTCATGTATCCATTTATTAATTAGCTTGCTCGGGTACCCATACTCTTGTGATATTTTCGAGATAAACTCTAGCTCTTGATTTTTTAGCCTGTTGTTAGATGTGTGTGTGTACGCTCGCCGTATCAAGTTTACTATGCTGTTTTTTTTATGTATCACTGGATGGTGCGACGAGTATGGTATCAGTACAGGTGTGTAAGTTGCTTTTCTGAACACAGAGTATTCAAAACTATTTTTGTTTTTCTTTAGTTGAATGTCCAGGAAGGATAGGCAATTATCCTCTTCAAACTCAATAGTAAGATCCCACCGACAAACAACTTACCTTCCTGGCTAATATAAGGAACCACAGCACGTTACCAACAGAAATAAAAAATGCAAACCCTCCAATGGGAGCAGGGATGCCAAAAATATTCTCGAAAATTAAAACTCATAAAGAAAACACACCTTTAAGACTGATTCTATCGAAAAAAATCTCACCACTCATCAACCTAGAAAAAAGATATACAACTATCTATCCCCAATATTCATGAGGAATCAATATACATTAAAGAATAGCTATGAGTTTATAGAAAAAATCAAATTAATTAATCAAGACCTAGAGCAAATAACTATGGCCTCCATGGATGTTAAGGCGTTATACCCAAACACTCCTGTCGAGCTAGCCATCGAATTGATTATGCAACAACTAAGCATCAACAAAGAACTAAACTTGTCACAATTGAAAGAGCTAAAGAATACCTTATATTTCATCAAGGAAAACAACATCTTCCATTTTGAAGGAAATATATATAAACAAACACAAGGTGGCCCTATGGGATCCCCATTATCGGCATTATACGCAGAAGTGATTATGGCATACCTCGAAAAAGAAATTATTCAAAATTTACCTGAAAAACCAATACTTTATGCTCGATATGTAGACGACATTATTATAATGTCTAAACTTAACAAAGCCGAGCTACAAGATCTAGCACAGCAGTTTAGCAAAATATGTAACGCCATAGAGCTAACTATTGAGTTTGAAGAGGATAATTGCCTATCCTTCCTGGACATTCAACTAAAGAAAAACAAAAATAGTTTTGAATACTCTGTGTTCAGAAAAGCAACTTACATACCTGTACTGATACCATACTCGTCGCACCATCCAGTGATACATAAAAAAAACAGCATAGTAAACTTGATACGGCGAGCGTACACACACACATCTAACAACAGGCTAAAAAATCAAGAGCTAGAGTTTATCTCGAAAATATCACAAGAGTATGGGTACCCGAGCAAGCTAATTAATAAATGGATACATGAGAGTAAAAAGCATATGACTCAGAGGAAAGAAGGCCAAGAAGTGCACAACCAAAGGAAGATGAGAAATAAAAAATTGAAATACATTGGAGCTTTCCCATACCTGGAAGGAGTGAGTAAAGAAATCAATAGGCACTGTGCTAAATATGACTTACAACTAGGAAGCTCAGTGCACACCGTGAAAAGTATGACTGTCAACAAAAAAACAGAGGAAAAAATGCTAGAAGAATCAGGAACCTACGAAATTCCAATAGCACACATACCCCCAATATCGTACATTGGAAGTACGAAAAACAGATTAAAAAAAGACTTAAACAACACATATCTAACTGGCAAAAAAAAGAAGCCAAAACGGCTTTAGTGCAATTCTGCTTGGAAAACCGGACATTCCCAAAGTTCGATGAAATTAAAATGCTAAAAAAGAATAAAAAATCGGAAAGGCAAATGAGGAGGGAAGAAGCAATATTAATCTACAAAAATAAAGCAAGGGTATGTAACCAGAACGACCCTAGCACATTATCGGGCCTGTGGAAAGAACTAATAAGACAAGAAAAACAACAACAAAAGAAAAACAGGCAAAAAAGACAAGAAAACCAGGATAGGAGAAGAAATTAAATAAATAAAAAAATAAAAAAAAAAAAAAAAAAAATACGGGGGAAAAAAAAAAAAGTGTTCGTAACTAAACATAGATGGCGCCAGCCGGGCTTGTTAACGAAATATATCCAGGAAAGTTTTTCCGACGAATGGCAACAAGGAGTATCGGACTCCATTAGCGCGAAGTTAGCCACGAACATCGGTGGTAAAGTCGCCATGCTCCTGAAGATGCCCAGAGTATGGGCGAAAATTTCGAGTATAAAGAACGGTAAAAATTGATGTTTGGAATCCTAAAGCAAAGATCCAATGAGTGTACCCAGCGAAAAGTGTGAGAAGTAAAGCCAGTCATCGCATACAACGGACTTTAGGACAATAACCTCAACAAAGACCGGAAAACACGTGCGTGAAATGTCCCCGTCGCTAGAAAGGAATGCCAAGGTAAGCATTGTCCGCTAGTTCTCTGTATAAGTTACTTTGAAATATCGCACGTAAAAGAGAATAGTACAATAATTAGAGCTATATAATAGTCAGAATTAGAACTACTAAGTGGAATTGAAATCAAATGGATAAAGCAGATTGCAGTACAATTCGGATACTCCAAAAGTCTAATTGACAACATGAATATAAAAATCAAACAGCAAGTTGGAACTAACAATGAGCCTAATAAAAATGAATTAAAATATATTGGCAGTTTACCATACATACATCCGATCACTGACATCATAAAAAAAAAAAATGCAAAAGGCATAAACTGAAAATCGGTATAAAAGTCATGAGTAACGCTAATATGTTAACATCTAATAGGAATAAAAAATCTATGTTGCAAACAGCAGGAGCTTATAAGATCCCTACAATTGACCCAAATAATGGAGAATACCATAAGTGCTATATAATAGGTAGCACTAAAAGACGTTTTTCAGCAATGTTGCAAGAATACCATAATAATTGGATAAAAAAAGAAGAAAAAAAAACAGCATTAATTCAATATTGTAACCAACATCAACTTATTCCAGACTGGGAAAACTCTAAAATATTAACATCACATAAAAACCATAAGCAAATCTTATTATCAGAATCCATGGTCATCGAAAAAACTAAAGATAAAAACTAACATATCTGCACCATACGAATTGGCTTACTCATGAAAATATTTAATAGAACAAAATAATTATAAACAACGGAAAAAGAATATGAGAAAAAACAAAAATAAGAATACAACATAAAAGAACATAAATTATACGAAAATCTAAACAATTCCGAGATGGACACTTAAAAAGGCACAAATGAGTGATTACGTGAAAAAGCACGTATAAGAAACGTGCAATGACAAAAGATCACGTGTGTCAACAAAAACATTTTAAGAGGAATTCGTGAAGATAACCTACATTGCAAGTAGTACAACAGGCCGCAAAGTCGGCATATACGACCACTGAAGATGACAGCGGAAATATGCTGTTGAAACTAGTCTGGTAACGTACGGATGCTGGATATAAAAAAATGTGCTTTTTTCAACTATTTTTAATACTTTAATGGAACTGTTACGATCCCTTAGCTTCAAATTGCAATTACATGATTTGGCGAAGTAGACTCCCCTTTATAAAAGCTAATCATCGATTTTGGTAGAACATTTGCAGTATATGGAACATCGGGGTCATCAGGGAAAGACGTTTAAGCGCCGGATCGAATGACAAGGACAATCGGACTTTATTGAAAATAAAAATAAAAAGAATTATAATAGAAGAAACCAAAAGTTTCGACATGAACGTTCAACGAAATATTTGAACTTTGGATAAAAAAGTGAATGATAAATCAATAATTTCTGAACGTAGCTTGTGTAAATCAACAAAGGAAGCCGTTTACGCTCAGGATCGGATAAGTCAGAATATGGAACATCGGAGTCATCAAGGAATGACGTTTAAACGCCAGATCCAATAACAAGGACAGTCGGACTTTATTAAAAATAAAAATAAAATGAATTATAATAGAAGAAACCAAATGTTTCGACATGAACGTTCAACGAAATACTTGAACCGTGGATCAAATAAAAGTGAATGATAAATCAATAATTTCCGAACGTAGCTTGTCTAAATCAACAAAGGATACAGTTTACGCACCGGATCAAATAAGTCAGGTAGTTGAATAAAAAAATAAAAAAAATTCTGAAAGCATAAACCAAGAGCACGAATAAAAATGACAACCTAAAACATTATCATGAGTTAATTATTTAGATAATTGTACTATATTATTCTATTATACTAATTATATGAAAGCATCCAGTATCAAATAACATCATCACTTACAACGTGTATAACAGTTATGTTTGAGCAATAGCATAATGTTGTTCGAAAGAAAAGAAAAGTAGAAAATCTTACTTTAAATCTGTGCAGTAGAACTATTTAATGTCCAAAAATCCTATCGGATATTTCGTAAGTTGTAGATATCATTGATTAATATTCCAAAAACGGTATTCAACATCCATTGCAAAATTTATATGCGGTTGATATATTGGTAAGCTTACGGTGAAGAAAGTTTATATTAGTTTTCCTCGCCGTCTAATGGCTGAGCATGCCAATATTCGGCACTTTCTTTTGAAAAAATGCTAATTAAGTTTAGTGATATTTAACAGTTATGTTATTTAAATTGCCTTTAAAAATGAGGTTAATGCACTTTCCTTCCTTTCTTCAAACATCATATCAAATGATCGTGGGCTGATAAATTTAATCTGATCGACGCACGCGTCCAGTGGTATCATCTGCCACCAGTCCAGAGGCCTACACCTACTCCAGCTGCCATTCTGCAAGCCGTGATTCGCTGCCTGCGCTTTCACAGTGGCAAAGTACAAGTCGTACTCCGTATTTAAAAATCCTTTTCTCAGCATGTACGCAAAAACCCAATTTTTTTTTCGTTTATTAAATTAAACTTTTGTTTAAATACGAAAACAGTTGCAACTTTCTAAGTGCTGTACTACACAGTTTTTTTACGTTTTGAAAAAAGGCTTTCTCATTGCACGTAACTCAAAAACTAAAGAAGATGGAAATTCATGCATTGCACCAATGGATTCCTTGGGTGAAATTACAAAGAAGTGGTGATTTTGGTACTTCTTTTAATCTAAGCAACAGAGATATTTGCGTTTTTACGCAAATAAGACCCGCCATGCACCGAAATTTGAAAATTAATATATTTTAATTTATTGGAAATTTTTAAAAATGCAACTTTCGGGATTTCAATATGTTGGGGTAATCTTGTCATGGGAAAAAAATCGTAAGAATCGGAGACGATTTGGCGTGGAATGACCCATCGTTGTTTGGGATCGCATGCATGTTGGGGCTGTCTGAACGGAAATAGTTAATTGAAATATTTACAACTTTTAACTTTCTCAGGCGGCAAAGGACACACCCGAGGCGTGAGTGGAGCGTTTTCGGAAACTAAGGGGGATCGTAAAGACTGGAGTCGAGAGAAGGACTATTTTGATTTTTGATGCTGCTGTCCAGCGAAAGTAGGAGAGAGAAAGAAACAGTGAGAGGAAGAAAGAGTGAAAAGACACGCAAGGTAAGGGATGTCATGCAGTTTTGGGGATGGGTGCCCGGCAATTTCAAAAAAATACTAGCCTGTGAACCTGTAGATTATAAAGTAAAGCCAAATAAAAATTATTCAAAGCTCATCTGTGATTACATTTCTCCGTGAAGTATTACTTACCAATAATTAGGCAATCTGCATTCACCCTTCAATCTTCTGATGAAATAAATTTGTGCAGAGAGATTATTAAAGATTGAAAAAAGAGCATGATTATATAGGTTTGTTGTGTTCACTATAATTTTTATTGAATTTTCTTGCATTTTTGGAGCATTCTCGTATGTAAATTATGTAAATAGACTGGTTTTTATTTACCATTATGGCATGCCAGGATTTAATGCAAACTTTGTCATAAGAAAATTGAAAGTTGTGACATTCATCACATATTATGTAAAATTTATGTTAAATACATTAATTTTTGTAACTATAAAGTAATTTGGGAAAATGAAAGTTATTTATCCTTTATATTCCATATTTTCTGTTTATCTTTATGGACTGTATAATCGGGACGTTCATTATGTGGTGTCTTTTTAATTCCCCCTCATGTGAGATGAACATAACATTATCAGTATTAATTTCAGGTAAGCAATTATTTGCAATTACAGCCTGTCTAGAATTTGATAAATCTTGCTTTCAATACATTACATTATTCCTTAATTCCCTAAAAATTATCAAAACTGAATTTAAAAAATTGCCTGTTGACATTACGGTTTTATTCGGTTTCTGCAGGTAGTTTGCTTCATATTTTGTAACATGGAACAATTAGGCACAGTAGCCTGGTACACTTTTGCTTGGAGAAACACATCACAAGAGAACCACTTAAACAATGGATCAAAGCCCTTTGTTGGTTGATTCTCTTTCGACATTTCTCTGAGCAGGAGCCCATTCAGTCATTAAACTTATCTGCACTGTGCTATAGAAGAAAGGAAAACAAACTATTTAACATACAGATTTTTTCTTACATATGAAGTGTTTCTATGGGAATGTATTAACAAATTCTACATGGGCAGTATACCACTTAGGTTCAGAAAAGATCATGGAATTATGGTACCAAAAATAATATGCCTCATGCATTTAATTGTTATTAATAAAAAGCTGGTAATTGTATAAAGAACAGTTATTTAAAGAATTAACAAATGTATGCTTTCGTAAGGAACGCAAGAATGTAAGGAAATGCAACCATTTGTTGCAATGTGATTTGATTTGCCGCTCTGGAAAAGTCAGGGGAATTTTTTTCTACTTTTGAGTGGGAACCCTGTTCATCCAAGATGTTTCCAGTTTCGAATCTTGGTGAGGCATAGATGTTGTGTTTGTCTTATGGCACTGGCTCTCTTTCTTCCATGTGAGAGAATGGGCGAATAGAGATACAGCAACGTTAAGCTTTGAAGAAAGAAATGCAGGAAAATTCACATTTTTCTCACATTTCATTTCTTGTATTCTATTTGTATTTCATTGAAATATATTTCCTTTCTCAAAAAACTGCAGAACTCTTTTTTTTAAACTGAACTGTTTACAGTGCATAGTAATACATGGAGAGTCTCGGTGTAAAGTGTAAACAAACCCACCAGCAACTGTAGTGGAAGGATACTCGTAATGCTTCAGAAGTCTAACACAGTAAAGTCTAATTGGCATGAGGCACATTATGTTAAATTTGAAAAAAATCATTGAAAAATCCTAGTCAAAATAGCTTGAAACTATTGTATAGTGCATAGTAATGCAGTAGGAACTGCAGTCAAAAACAGAAACAAACCTGATGGCAACTGCAGCAGAAGGTTACCCATAATGCTTCAAAACTTTTTGGCACAAACTATTGATATTGTCACTTCTGTTCTGCATAATTTTGTAGAATTAGTATGCTATGATAAGGCCACGTGTAGGTGTGTGAAAGCTTGGTACATATAAATTGCTATGCCAATAAAAGTTGGAATTTTGTAATAGCTTCTATCAATTTAACGTGAGGTTCTTGTAGTTTATGCAACAGTGCAAAGAAATATTGTTGCGTGAGGTTATGGCGCAGCAAGATTAAATTTCAACAATGGTTGTAAGATATATTTTTTTAATGTTTCTTTATTTACTGCATGTGCTATGCTTGCAGAAATTTGCTATACAGTTTCATTCAGTACTCCTTCCACAATTTGGTATATTTACTACTTTTAAAAGGATTTTTTTTTATATTTATGTATAAAAAGAATGTTCCTGAAAGACCAGAGCCAGAAGAAACTATTTCTGGAGATCCAGCCAGAGACTTAGCCACCCTTCACCACATATGTGCCACTCATAAAGAAGAACTACAGAATCTAAGTCATAATAGGGTAACTTTTTTATTTAAGTACTTTAAAAATTGAATTTAAATTGCCTTTTATTCAAAGAATTATCATATGTATAGGTCCTTAATATCTCTTAGAGAAAATTCAGTTTTACGTACATATGTACATCCTGATGAAGGTAGCACCTTCTACCTTCATCAGCCGTGGAATGAAGGTAGAAGTTGCAACTGAAACATTCTGCTTATAATTTTCAACGTAACTTATGCATGATATGATGATATCAAAAATTATTCTAATAGATATTGATTTTTGAAAGAGAAAGTAGCAGAAAAATTGCTGTTATTATCTTCGGATCTTAATCAGGATGTTACATCAAAGAGTACATTTTTACAGATTCACATTTAAATTACTTCAATTCTGACAGAAATTTTTAGTGTCTGTGAATATATATTTAAAGACTCTTCAGTAAAACATGAAATTTTATAACATTCAAATGTGATCAGTGTTTCACTCCAATGAAGTTTCCTATGCATGTGTACAGTTTATGATATTGTTTTCCAGTCTTTTGACTTCCAAAGAAGTGAACAAGTTATGTAGAGAACTTGCTGCATATCATTTTCAAAATACTGATAAAAACTCATTCTCCAGAATGGATATTACATGGGATATAAAATCTTCGATGCCACAGGTCATCAAAAATATACTACCTTACCTGAATAATGCTTACTGTGCTAACCTTTTCACACAGCAGTGCACCTACAGAGATAATCTCGTGCATAATAATTAAAAAAAAAACTCGCAGAATTTTGGCCAAGCATGAGTGCAGCCACATGAATTGTTTTCCTAATTGTGTGTAACTTATCAAGTTACCTTTATTTGTTCTCCTTATTGAAAAAATTAAGCATTTTCTTCTCTGCAAAGATATGCTACAAGAGAAAAAAAAAATCAGAGAAAGACCTGATTACAAAACAGGCAACAAAATAGTTACTTTTTGGTGCATGAAACTGCTAAAATTGTATGGCTGTCACTTGTTTGACTACCAGACATTTCCATCAATTTAAAACTTTTAATATTTTTATAGATAAGGAACAGTCACAACGCACGAGTTTGTGCTGTGCTAGTACTGTCCATAGGAGCAACACTAAGAATAGTTTACAACACATAATATTATAAATAAATAAACATAAAGTAAATTTACGACAGGAGAAAAATCTAAAAACCATACTTGCAGATTATTTATTAGGTGTGCAACTTAATTCTCGGTCACAGGCACGACACGTTGACAGCAAATTATAGCAAATCGGATATGTATCTAATCAGGAAAATAATCCCCGCCATGTTGGATACATTTGAGCCATTGGTCAGAAAGCTGCCGAATGTCACTGCGGGAAAAAAAGGGCTGTTTCGAGTTGATAAAGTCATCAATACTCGTGTGAACCTCCTCGACAGAAGTCAAGTGCATATCACTCAGGTGATGTTGCAGGGAGCGAAAGAGATGATAATCTGATGGGGCGAAGGCTGGAGAATATGCCGGGTAGGACAAAATCTCCCATCCCAGGTTGGTGATCGTGTTTAAAGTCGTTTTCGTGGTGGGAGGACGTGCATTATCCTGAAGAAACAGGACCGACCTTCTGCCCTTGCCGGTGTATGGCCTTTTCGCCTCCATTGCGTCACTCACATGAATGAGTTGCTGACAATAACGCTCAGCATTGACCGTTTCACCAGGTCTGAGCAACTCATAGTGTACGACACCACGCTGATCCCACCATATGCACAGCAACAACTTCCTGGCATGGATATTCGATTTGGCGGTACTGGTGGTAGGCTGACATGGATAAACTCACAATTTGCTCCACTTAGGATTATCATAGAGGATCCACTTCTCATCACAGGTCAAAATCTTGTGGAGGAAATCCTTCTTCTTGAATCTGGAGAGCAAGGACACAGCAACATCGTAGCGCCTAGACTTGTTCGCAGCTGTGAGTTGGTGGGGCACCCTATGGCTCTTTTTGTGAATCCGTCCAAGCTTGTGCAGGCGCTTTGCAATGACTTGCCATGTTACTCCAAGTTCCTGGGCGAGCTCTGGCTGCGTGTGACAGGGATCCGCATCCAACAGTTGTTCCAATTCCTCATCATCAACTTTCTGTGGCTGTCCCGGACGTTCTGCATCACAGAGATCGAAATTTCCCTGCTTAAACAGCTGGAACCACTTCTTACACGTACTGTAGGACACAGCAGCCTCACCCAAAGCAGCACAGATCATTTGCAGGGCTTCCGCTGCACTTTTTTCAGCTGAAACACGAACAGAAAGAAGGCAGTGCCTCAAATGTTGCTTCTCGAACGACATTGCTTTCACCATCAACTTTGGTCCCTTCTGTCACTACAGCTATGAGTGGTTACGGTTGCCTGGAAAGCTGTTGGATGGCGCTGCAATAAGTCATTATCGCGCATAGCTATTTGCATTTGCCGACTTTCTATGATCGCTTGCGGTTAGGGGCCGAGAATTAAGTTGCACACCTAATATAAGAGTAGTCCATTCTCATTTCCTTGCAATGAACAAATATTTGTTCATTATGTATTTGCTCATTGTGACTGATGTACAAATACATTGATCACCTTGTCATTGAAGTTACTTGACAACTCAGTCAAGCTCTTTTCTGCACTCAACATAATTAATGCTGATAAGCACTCTTCAGGCATAGTGCTCTATAAAAATGTCTTTATACTTTTCATAAGAAAAGCACTTCTCAGTCTCTGATGTTGGGACTGCTGGCACCCTAAGCTCATATGTTGAATAATTATGCTTAGGCATAAAAACATGTATCTGATGTGTTCAGAACCATCTTCATTGCTGGGAAAAGTGTATAAGATAATTTCAAATGTGCTGAGGGTGAACATTGCAATTCCTGTTAACTAGCAAGTTTTGCATATAAAATGAAAAATGCAACCTATGTCTAAATTTCTTTGAATGAGAGATGACAAACCCTCCCCACATACATACCTTACATTTGAGTCAGTGTCACTGCAAAGCGACAAACAGTTCAAAGTAATTTTTTTTTTTTTTTTTTTTTTGGAGTAAGGATTTAAGGCAACAAATGAATTAGTTACAGTGAGGGAAGAAATCATTTTTGTCTTGAAGGAGTTTTTTTTTTTTTTTAATTTTTGTAACCATTTAAAGTGGTATCTACTAAAAACATTATACTCATAAGATCTAGTTAGTAACTTTGTAACCAATGTAAAAGTTCCTCCATTAAAATTTCTTTGATACACCTTTTGAATATTTGCCATGTAATTTCTCTTTAAGTGTGAGCAATAAGCAAAACTTAAATTTTTTTATATGCGATTTTTTTTTCAGTTATGTATTATAAAGGAATGTCAAATGTAATGGAAAAAAGATTAATTTAATGTTTCAATGTTGAGTTTTCACTAGAAAAGTGAAGGGATTAATTTTTGATCAGTTATAATTTTCAAGTTTTCCTGTTATATATCTCGTTTTGATTCATATACACTGATACCTCGATATATGGCCGCTCGTTATATGGCTTTTCGCTATAATGGCCTTTTAAAATCATGGCTCAGCTTCGATATACGGCCAAAAAAAAAAAATCGTTTGCGGTGTACGTAGTTTTCAAAAAAATTTTTAAAAATTTGCTACTTAGATGTGAATTTAATCTTTTTCTTTTTTTTTTTTTTTCCATAATTATGTAAAGTCATAATGACTTATGCTTTTTATTGTGGAAGGACGTGCTTTGGTCTCTGCTTGTGTTATATTTAAAATAATATTCCCAGTTCACTAGGACATTAACGTACTGTATTGTACATTTTTGCTATGCACATATTGTCATAGGCAGTAATTATGTACATACAGTACATATACTCAGTTTTGCTTCGCGAGTTAGCACTTTCTTTCAGGGCGTAGTAAGGTCAGAGGTCAACCCCATTTCCCATGTGAACGAAGAGAGGCATCATGGGTAAAGACAGCGGAGCAGCTCATAGGCACCAGAGTAGGATGTTGGGGGGTTGTTAGGCTCAAGTAAGAAGTCAGTTTGACGGACAATTCACAACGAAGATAGAGCATGTGAAAGAGTGAGTTCAGAGACGTGAGAGAGAACAAGTTAAGGTAGGAAGCTTGTATGAACAGCTGGGAGTAGAAGTTAGTTTGCTGGAGACAAAGACAGTGCGAGCGACTATAATTACATACATGTATGTATTTTTTTTTAATATAATTTAGCCTCATAAAATGCCACCAAAGAGAACTTCGAGTTCGGAGAATGATGGAAATAAGAAGAAAAGCCGGAAATCTATCACACTAGAGACTGAACTGGAAGTTCGGTGTTGTATTGAAGCTGGTGAGAAAATTGTTCAAATTTGTAAGGCATTAGGACTTGCGAAGTCTACTGTTCAAACGATATGCGATAACAAGGAAAAATAAAGCATATTTCAATCAGCTGCACCTTTAAGTGTCTCAAAATTAACTCGCCAAAGAAGCAGCCTTATGGAAAGAATGGAAAAATGATTAGGCATATGGGTTGAAGACAACAACCAACAGAGGATGCCAATGAACCACAAATGACTATCCAAGAAAAGGCTAAAGGTATTTTCGAACATTTGAAGAGTGAGAATACTGTTGAAACTTTGGAAAGAACTTTCCTAGCAAGCAGAGGTTGGTTTGAAAAATTTTAAAATTTAAAAAGTGACATAATTTGCATAACATTAAAATGAAAGGTGAAGCAGCTAGTGCCGATGCGGCTGCAGCTCAAGAGTATCTCAACATTTTGAAAAGAATTATTGAAAGAGGCGGATACCTTCCTGAGCAAGTGTTCAGTGTGGATGAGACCGGGCTCTATTGGAAGTGAATGCCTGAAAGAACTTTCATATCAAAAAATGAAAAGGCTGCATCTGGATATAAGGTGTCTTTGCTCCTTGGTGCTAATGCTGCAAGGGACTTTAAATGAAACCACTTTTGGTATATCCTTACGAAAATACAAGGGCTTTTAAAGGGTTGAACAAGAAACAATTGCCCATCATTTGGAGATCCAACAAAAAAGCATGAATAACCAAGATTCTGTTCTAAGATTGGTTTAAAGATAACTTTACCCCTGAAGTGAAAAAAATATTTGGAAGACAAAAATTTAAGCAACAAGGTTTTGCTCCTATTGGATAATGCCCTGGGATATCCAAATTATCTGAAGATGTGGAGATTCAGTATCTTCTTAAAAACACGACAGCCCTAATCCAACCAATGGATCAAGGTGCAATAGCCACTTTTAATTCACATTATTTACGAAGAACTTTTCGAAAACTTATTAGCGAAACCGATTGTGAATCTTTGATTAAACAATTTTGGAAAAAATACAACATCAAAGATGCCGTAAACAACATTAGCGAATCATGGAAAGAGTTGATATCAACCGCAATGAACCATGCATGGAAAAACATATGGCCAGAATGCATAATAAATGATGCTGAAGGTGATTCTCTCCGAAATTTGAGAGGACATATTGATCTAGCAAATGAACTTGGTTTTGAGGATGTGGAAGAAGGTGATGTGCTCGATTTGTTACATGCTGATGTACAACCTTTCCAACAAGGATATGATTCAACTAGAAACAGACTGAGCAATTGATGAGGAGCCAGAGTCAGCTGTCTCACAACAGTTAACCTCAAAGGATTTGTCAAAAGTGCTTTCTCATTTCGAACAAGGAATAAACATCCTACTTCAAACTGATCCCAACGAAGAATGCAGTGCTAAAGTTTCTCGAGGCATTAACACAATCATTAACTGCTACAAAGAACTGCAAAAAGCAAGGGAAAACAACAAAAATTAGACCACTTTTTTCAGCCAGGTCCTTCCACACCAGTGGATGGTGATGGTATCATGCAATTCATCATGTTCATCTTCAGATTCTGATTATAATTACATGATACATACGTGTATTTTAAATTTTGTTTATATGTATTTTTATTTTAATGTGTAATGGAAATGTTATTTTTAAATGAAAAAAAAATTTTAAGTGATAAAAAGGGAATTTTCAACTAAAAACTTAGCGATTTTCTAAATTTTTCAATGAAATTAAAACCAATCCTATGGAAATTGTATGGGTCTCTATCAAAATAAATGATTCATTATACACTTTCCAGACTTTCCCGGAACGGATCACAGCTGTAAAACGAGGTGTAGGTGTATTTTAGTGTGAAGTATAGTCTCACACTTTCCCCAACTGATGATTTTGGTTGGTAGACAGTTGAAATGAAAGGGAATACAGCTGTTACAAGTGGTTGTGTAAATTTGGTTCTTATTCGGCCATTGCGGTCTGTTGTTTATTGTCAAAGATAAATAAATCAACACAAGTTCACCTTTATAATTCTAAAAAAATTGATATTTTTACAATTTTATGAAGTACAATTGAAGTGCTGTTGAAGTTCCACTTAAAAACTGTTTAGCAAATATTTTTGGTGAACCTAAACTTACAGCAGAAAGTACATGTTAAATAACTTCCATCTTAAAGAGGCTGATTTTCAGTTGATGAACATTTAATAAACATTTCTGGTGGTGGTGTACAACACTTAATCAGTAGTTTTATTTAGTTATCTGCACTTTTGTTCCCTTCTCAGCTGATTAATTATTGAAGGGGACATCTAGTTGAATTCCCTCCCCTCTAGTCTCCACTTATATCCAAAGAATGGCAGAGGAATTAATCCTTGCATAAGCACTTTGCTAGTGCCATTTGAATTTGTGGATCTGCAATAAAATTGATTGGATTTAAAAAATCTAGTTTTGATACTACTGGGAAAGGGATTGGAATATGTTAATAAAGGTATTTGGAAAAGAGATGGCTTTCAAAATTCTGTACCCAAGCAGTTTGCTTTTTTCTAAAGTTGCATTAAAAAATCATGAAAACTATGTTTATACAAAACTGTGGATAAAGCTATTTATAAAAGAGATTCTACTGGTTTGTTACATGGAACATTAGTCTACCCTTTTAACTGAATAGGTTGGAATGTGTGAAGTTGATAGAACTGACAGAATTACACTAGTGGTAGATGTCTGAGTCAATTCAAGAAAAGGCAAGGTATAATGCCAAAGGTCATATTCAGAGAAAGTGTAGATGTAAATGTCTTTAATGGTAAGAAGTATCCTCTACAAAATGTTCACAAAACCTACTTATTTTTGAAGTACCTTCCAACAAACATTAACATTTAAATGTTAAGTACTTGAAGGAAGCCACAGTAAGTGAAGGGGTAATAGTCATAAGTTGCGAAAATATGATTGGAGAAAAAAGAAAGTTATTCTATTTAAAATAATATAACTATACTAGTAATCTGAATTTCTTGGTGTAGAATAGAAATCAAAGTTTCCATGCTTTTACACATCAACCAGATGGGTTTTTCAAGGAAGGTAGACAGCAAACTGAATAATAGAACGCATCAACAATTGGAACGTGGTGACTTGACTACTATTCAGTTTGCTGTCTACCTTCCTTGAAAAAGCCATCTGGTTGATGTGCGAAAGCTTGGAAACTTTGATTTCTATTCTACATCAAGAAATTCGGATTACTAGTATAGCTGTATACTATTTTAAGTATAGTTGGTGTACAGCTCCTTGTTACTAATTAGAGTTATTCTAGCTGGACTTTGTCAGAAGGAAATTTTTGACAATATCCTGGGCAAGTTCAATAAATATTTCATACTGGGATAATTAAAGTTTTCATCAAAAACAAGTTCTGGGTATCAAATACAGTTCTCACCCACAAGTACAGTATATCCACACATACACGGAAAAATCATACTCTAGTGCAGAAAAGTGTGATAGATTTTTTTTCAATTATCAGTGCCTGAAACATTTAGTTGTTGACACTCATGTGATAGGTGCAGATGTTGGCTTTGATCATTACCAGAATGTAAATTCTGAATTAATTCCGAATATTCTAACAATTTCCCATGTATTATGAGGAATATTTCTTCCTTCATTGATTTTGATCATTACCTGTTACAGTCACGATCAAAACTGAATGTTGTTTGGAGAAAGAGAAATTGGAGGATGCCTGTGATGAAAAGAATAAAGGTCGAAAGGTTTCCTGAAAAACATCAGCATTACTGTGCAATACAGTAATGCTGACAATGTGTTGACAATGAGCACAAATCATGAAGAATCACATTTTTTTAAAATGATGTTCATGACTGCAGGTTTACTGGTCCAGTGCAGTTCCCATCTTGTAAAATGTAATAATAGTTCTGTTTAATCAGATCTTCAGTTCACCACTTACTGCCTGTCACAGGCCAGTTGCATCTGGGTTTGTCTTTTCCCTCTGTTTCATGCACTTGAAGTTCAAAGTGCTTGACTAAAATGTCTCGTGGGACTAACGTTAGTGGTATTCTTACTATACTACGAATTTCTCAGGTGCCAAATCACTTTGCCAACCAGAAATCTGACTGTCACTTTCTGCTTCACATGTGTATTTGTACAATCCACCATTTCCAATTGATTTTATTTTAAGTTTGCTTGACCTGTTGTAGAGCACTGCAGCATTTATCAGCAATCAAAATCTCAGTTAATTCAGAGTCATTTGAGTAGCCATAAGCTGGGGGTTGGGGGGTGACTCTTTTTTCTCTGCACTTACAGTATTTTTTTACTTTCCGAAATAATTATAATTTTATTAATAACAATTTCAAATGTTACATGGTTAAGATTTGGTAGTTTGACACACACACATGGGGGGGGGGGCAAACCATGCAGCACTCATTATGCCTTAATATGGAAGAAAATGATTCAGGTTGTTTGTTCCGACTCTTGTATTTACAAAATTAAAATTTAATTCCCCTATTATGTCTGTTATATCATAATACTAAATTCTTATTTTATTTTAAGGTGAACTTATACCTTGGGCACTTTTTTGCTCATTGTACATATTCTTTTTCTTTCTTCTATTTTAGCCCATGTTGAAAAAGTTGGTGACCGTAACAGACATGCTTTCTAAGCACAAACAACATTACACCGAAATGCTAAGATAGTACTTTGCAAGGACTAATTGTGAGCTGATGTGATCTAATGTTGAACCCACAGTACTGACATAGTTGAAGATTAAGTGGTGAGTGTGCAACAGCCCACTGTGGGCTCTCCAGTGAAGCACTTGTTGCCAGCAGGTTCTGGCTCCTTACCCTGTCAGGAGAGCTCTTGTTGTTGTTGAAGATGATTCCTACAAAGCCCAGCTTCTCTGAATGCCTCATGCCTGGTGAAGCAAACTGTTGATTCGAAGAGCTTGCCTAATGCTTGTTGTATTTCAGCTAAGCAAGGGATTCCCTAGCTCTTAACTGGTGCTGCTTCTGCTGCTGCTGAAATTCAGTTGGATACTTTATTTTGACTTCCATTTGGAGCCCTCTGCCTGCAAGGGAAAATTAGTTTTTTTTTTTTTTATTTTCAGAATTTCTGCAGTGAAATTATTTTGCATGCTGCAATCATGTGACCTCTGTATCACTGATCAGCAAATGGATTTCTTCACATCATGCTGTGCTTTTCTATTTATCTTCAACAAACAGACAGTATGTGTCACTGCTGCCATACATCATCTGTTAATGTAGGACAGTGAAAAGAAACTGTGTCATAGTCATTTATCAAGAAACACTCATCGTGTCATTTCACAAAAATTTGTATGAAAGGAAGAAGAGATATAGCTCAAAATCAAACGCACCATTCTTAAGTCCTTCCCTTGCAGGGCTCTTCATTTTAATATGTAAATATAATTTCTTTTCATGCAATGATTGATTTTCTTGACATTTTCATATTCTTTGTTAGACATCTACTTACAACCCAGTGTTGATATGGGTTTTAAGTGTTCTTTACAATAACACCAGTGTTATCATAATACTTTATCATATTCCAAATTGATAAAGTGGCTTTTATTCTACAAATTGCCATTCATTAATAGCATGTTGTATATTGTATTGGCTTAGAATCTTCTGTTTTCCATTTCCTGATGAATATGGGTTGCTCAGGTTAGGTATGATAAAATTGTAAGTACTCAGGCTTTGCATTGTGTATATATATATTAAAAATAAGTGAAAAATACTTAGGAAATAGCAAAGGAAATTTTTATTAAAATTGTGTGAAAATTCCTCTGTTAATGTAAAATATACAAGTTTGTAAACTGTGTGGTTAAAAATTGATCTCTGATTAACTGTGATGTAACTACTGCTATCATCCATGGAGCAGAAAATTATACATAGGTAGTGAAGTTTATATTCATTTCATTTTGGGGATTATGATCATTTTATTTCACATGTCATTTCTCATTCTGAAATTTTACTTCGTCTTTGCAAGTTGAATTAATGTTTCTAATTTTAACATAAACTTTGGTGCTTAATGAATTTAGATCTTCTGGAGTGCATTTCTTCATTTCAGTTGACAGAGGACCAAATTTTTATGCATTAATGAAAGACAGCATTTATACTTTTAACTACAGAGTACAGAGATTAACAGCTGTGATTGTGAATATTACTGATTTTCTGAATATTAGAAGTATTAAAAACATTTGTAAAACTATTTTGCTTGTTTCAACATTCAGTGAAATTGCCATTTTAATTGCATTTATCTTCTCGTGAATGTCTACAGAACCAAGTAACACCTGGAGTAACTAACCATAATGAAATAAAAGACTGAATTGGATTTTTTTATATATATATTTTTAACTGGTTCACACAAAGGGGTGTGTAGAGGTTCCTTTTTTCCTTGAGCCAGAATCATTTTTCATAAAATCTCATTGTGTGTTTTTACCTCTCGTATTTGGTAAGAGACATTGACAATAATTTGATTTTGGTAAGCAAGTTTAATAACTTCATTTTTTATTTATTTATTTATTTATTTTTGTACAGATTGGTTTATTGCCAACTGATCACTGTACACATTGAATACAACCTAGTGTGGTGCCACCCCATGTGAGCATGCTAAGCACAGGATACTTCGTATTCACTTGTAGACATCAGTTTTGTGCTGTCAAAGCAAAATCAGTGTTTGCATATGCCATAATCACTACAAATTGGTGTTCAGTTTAGACAGTTCAATTATGGTAATGTAATTTTCTTCCATTATGAAGTTGGAATCACTTCTAAGTGTGTGACATTCTTGCAAATGGACTCCAACCATGATGTCAGTTGTTGTTTTTTTTAATTTACATAATTTTATTGTTCATAGTCATTCTTAGGCAAAATTAAACTGTACTAAAAAGAAGGTGGATATTCCATAATAGCAACCTTGTTGATAAAGGTTACTGTTTCATTGTTTGTTGTTGAATTCTCCTTGCTCAAATCTGGATTTAAAAATTGCATGGTAAAAACCTAACATTTTTATTTCCAAGATGTGTTGGTCAGAAACCATCCTTAAGTGTATTCACATTTCTGTTGTGTTACTGACGGTTTTAAGAGTAGTATGTATCACAATAGTTGTATTATTTGTTATCAGAATTTAAGTTCATTACACTATTTTAGTGGAGTGTCATTCCAAAGTGTCCCTTTGAACTAAATTAAGTGTTTTTGTTCAGTGTTTAATCTTTCAAACTTTGTAAATGTGACATTATGCACCTGGACCATCTGAGACTTAATTTTTTTTTTTTTTTTTTTTTTGGTATGCAGATAAACTACATATAAAATATGAAGGAAATTTTAATGCAACTTCAGCTGCATATACTTTCAAAATCATATAATTTATGTAAGTGCAAAAAACCACTTAAGAATCAGGCATACTAATGTGCAACAAATTGTCGGCTGAAGCATTTCTGTTAGTGTTCTGTATAAATAATTTTTTTATATCATTGTGATGAGAAACTAGGATTTAAAATTTTGAAAATATGATTCATAGAAGGCAGTGTAGCTTTGTTAGGGTAGGAATTGTTGAGATAAGCATACGTAACCCCACCTTTTTTTTTTTTTTAGAGGAAAGATTGTCTGAGGGTATGTATTGCAACAAAACAGCTTTTAGACCTTTTAATAAATGTATCAGAAAGACAGAATAACAGTTATTGGATTACTGGAGTCAGTTTTTTCTTTTTTTAATTAAAGTGTTTTATATGAAATAATGCTCTCAGATGATACTGCATTTTATAGCATTAAGCCACAGATTTAGAACAAAATGAACCATTAAAGTGAAGATTAGTTTACTACTATTGAACAGTTTTTACGAGGCAGTACTTGTATAAGAAGTTTGTGATAAACTGGCATTTATTTTCATTTTTTATGTATATATGTTATAATTTGTGTATTTATGGTATATATCATTCCATCCTGAACACTATTTCATATGCAGGTATGAAGTGATAATGAATTAAATTTCCATGTATAAATTGAAAAGCGGGGATTTTAAAACTTAATGCGAGCTATTTTTATATATGGCACATTGAATTCCCATATTTTGGGGGAATGTGCACTTTACTAGAAAAGGTTGGTTTCCTACCCCTGGGCTAAACTTGTCTCTCTGTTTCTTATTTTTGGCTGAGTTCAACTTTTCTTGTAAAAGTAAAAAGTCAGTGGTAGTTGGTACAGTTAATGAAGATTCTGTATTGATTCACAAACATTTCTGTTGTAGGCTGAATGCCCAGTTGGCTAATTTAAATTGCTTCAGTTTGACCTTCACTTATCTGGCATCATTAAGACCTAAGATGTGCCTGATTAGTTATTTTCCCAGATTACTAATGGTTTACTTAGAAACCACTACATAAATACCTCTAACCCACTATAGAGTACCTATATATCTATAGTACTGTAAAGAAAAGGAAAGGGGAAGGAGGCATTAAATGAAAAGTAAGTAAAATTTTAATGAACTAAAAAATAAATTATACAAGTTACAAATACTGTAGTAGGTAGGCTACACTGTACAGTCTTATGCCACATTTCTTCTTGGCAGTTCCACACCTTTACTTATGCGAAATGTAAACCACTTCATTGGTGCTGTATCGAGTTGTGAACTTTTTCCATCTTTCACCCTTTTCCTTGTGCATGTGTTTCTTTGATACTGTTCTTTCTTTCTTTCTTTTTTCTGTTATACACTGTGAAAGAGATAAAGTTGTACTGGTTGCATAAGCTTCTCACAGATACACCACTGTGTTGAATTTTCAAGAAAAGTTCAATCTTTTCTGTTATAGACAACATACGCTTTACTCCGTGAGAAACATGTGAGAAACACTTTCTTTGTTCTCTGAAGATATGACTGGGGCTAAATAAGAGCTAGAATAATAATAATTAATGCATGCTAATTGCTGATGCTACATTTTGTGCAACAAAGAACACAACAGCAGCAGGCATGGTAATTTAGTGTGGTGGCAGTCCAGGAAATTCAAAATTGCACTGGCCGAATTATGCTTGATTACTGAAGGAACCAAATTCCTGATTGCTGGATTAGTGATGGTCAATCTGTGTGTGTGTGTGTGTGTGTGTGTGTGTGTCCATTTCCCCCAGAAGAAATTTCATAACATTTGTTCTATCCAAAATTGAACACTGTCTTTCATCAGCTATGGATGCTACTGTTTTGTTATTTAAATCAGAAAGAGGTTCTGCAATATAAGTCAGTATAGAGTTGCCGTTAGAGTGAAAATATTAAACCAGAACTTCTTGAATGGCAAATAAGAGGCAGCATAAATATGGTCAGTGGTAAAATCAGAATTTAGAGATGCCTTTTAAATGATGTAAAAAAAATGTGCAAAATTAAGGTCAGTGCAGGGCCTGATTTATGGGAGGGCATTCGGGGCACGTGCCCTGGCTGCCGACCTTTGAGGGCCCCAAAAAATGTAGTTATATATTACAAGCTTTGTATCAAGCAATATATTGTCATCTGTTGCATCATTTGCATGTCAGCATCAAGCGACACGACAAGAGAGAAATAACCAATCGTGAAATAACTAACTCCGATCATGATTGGTTAATCATCTCCTTGCTTTTTGTCACATCACTTGACGCTGAGGTGTAAATTGAGCCTAACACTTCTGGGAAATTTTTCCACGCGGAATATACACTTTATGCGAATCAGTATCCAACCAATTAAGAATTAAACCACAGAAAGCTCAGACTAAAGCTCCAGAGAACATCCTCAATCATACGTGCATGCACATAACATGGGATGCCTGGAGGGTCCCCTGAAAGCCTCTTGTCCAGGGCCACAAACTGTCTGTCTAATCTGTCCCTGGGTCAGTGCATATCATTTCCTGTAACAAGATGTATGCCACCTGCATTCCTAGGTCACCAAATGACAAATAGCAGATAGCACATAGTTCTTGCATCATAAAAATGACCCAGCTTGCTGTCACAACTTTGTCAAATTAATAACAGCAGCTAGAGACAAGGTGAGTCCATAAGGTAATAAATCAGATGTTATTCATTTGATTTATCATCTTGTGACTTTTTTTTCCCCTTTTCTATTCCAAAGATCCATTATTTTGAATGTGTCATTGTGCTTTACAAAATAATTATTACTGATAGTCTGCAACATAAGATCTCACTCATCTGTGTTTGGTGTAAATATGGTTTAGGAAATTTATTTATCTATACACTCGTGTCCAAAAATTAAGGATCACTTATATTTTCATAGCATACTTGTACTCCAACAGGATCTGGATTAAAATATTTTAATAAGGTGTAAACAAAGATGAAAAGGACATGTACACACATAAATAAGCATGCATTTGAGAACAAAACATACCAAACAGAAGTCATCGCTCTTTCCACATTAATAAGTGAGTCACAGAAAAATTCTCATCGATCCAGAGCATGGAAAAATTCTCATGATCAGAGCGCCCCAAGCATTTTCGATTAGTTGAAAGAGCGATGACTTCTGTTTGGTGTTCCTGATCCACGTCGAGTGTATAAATTAATTACAAAACATAACATTTTCTGACGTCTCACAATAACTAAAATTGACAGAAAAGAATTAATTTTCCATGGATCATTTTAATAGAATATATGTCTGTCCACCCCAGACTGCGATGCATGATTGGTATTGGAGGGCTATATATATGCTTTACAGAAGATCCTGAGGGAGATTTCTCCATTCCTTTAGTGCCATCACCAGGTCTTTTTTGGTACCAGGTGGGGATCACGTTCAGCAATGCACCTCCCCAGCTCCCCAGAGCATCCCAAGCATTTTCAATTGGATTTAGTTCAGGTAGTATGCAGGCCACTCCATCGATCAACACATGATGATCGACGAGGACGGGCGTTATCATCCATGAAAACGAAAGAATTTCCCACAGCACCACGAAACAGCCTTACATGTTCAAAAACGATCTCACAAATACAGGCCATTCATTGACCCTTTCTCCAACACTATGAGCCCTGTATGCCCATTGGTCAGAATCCCAGACCGAACCATTACTACATCACTCCTGTAATGGTCAATTTCTGTGATATTTCTGGCTGGATAGACCTTGTGGGGTTATCGCCAGATGTATTGCCGCCTAGAGTCAGATGATAAAATCTGTTTTCATCTGTGAACAGAACATTAACCCATTGCTCTTCACACCATGTGGAATATTCATGACACCATTGATGGTGAGTTGTTTTGCGTGCTGCGGTCAACGGAACACACGGTACAGGTTTTCGGGCATACAATGCGAAGTTATTGAAATGCCTTGACACAATATTTTTGTGCTTGATTCCAGCTGTTTTACTAACTTGCCAGTAGTTATTCGGCGAGTTCTTTTAGCTGTTACAAAAAGATGACGATTGTGTGATGGAGTAGTTTTGTGTGGTTGACTACCACTGAACTTTCTTGTAGCTATTGCACGTTCAGAAAATTGTTTCCAGATTTGTGATACTATGCTCTGGAAATTCCGAACTCCTTTGCTACGTCTCTCGTGGTCTGCCCTTCTTCCCATTTACCAACAATTTGCTCACCGGTAAAATCATCCAGATGAGTTCTTTTAGATATACTACAAGTCACCATAACAACACAAAAAGAGATTTATTTCCACTCAAGCTTCAGCTTTTATTGCTGATCAGCAGTACACATTACTGACAATTTGCATATGACCAAATACTCTCACATAACTTGCTCTCTTGTGTTTTGATGACGTCAGAATGTTTGACCATTAACCAACGACTTGCGAGTCTGAAACTTAGCATTTTGTCGTTGATCCTTAATTTTTGGATATGGTGTACATAAGCCACCCCCCATTCCACCCAAAAATTCTGTTCCATACATTTAGTTGTTATGCAAGATATAAACCAAGCCTCATGCATATATAAACAAAATCTTAAAACCAGTCATGAGAATGAGCAATTTGCAAAAAAGGGGAAACTGAAACACGTGAAAATATAACAAAGTGTCTAATAAGTGAAGTCCAAAAATGACAGGGGACAACATTTCTATAAACTTTTGGCCATATTTTTCATTTGTAATAGTTTTTAATATGAAATAAGAATAAGAAATTAAGGACAAATGCTGGACCACAAGCAAGAAAAAAAAATCACTCCTTGCTACTATCCGTACATTTATTGGCAAACTTGTGATTTGCCTAACCTCTAGCTATGGCTTATGATTTAGCCAATATCAATTAAGATAGTTCGTGTGTACACATAATTATTTATATTGTAATAAATAAGTCCATCCAAATTGTTTAAAATACAGTACTCGCCGATAATAAAATCAGCTGCTTTATAAATTCACAGGAACAGATTCAAACCAATGCAATATAATTGTGAAATCGCCGGTTAATAAAATCAACACTGCTGCTTATAAAAAATCAAACATTTTAAATGATAACGTAAAGCAACATAGCAACTGAGCAAAAAAAAAAAAAAAAATCAAGGTCAAAGGTGGAGAAGTGTGTTGTGAAGAATGTGGAGGGGCAGAAAACCGGTTCCACAACCAGTTCTGGGCAGCCTGCAAAAGCTTTCTGTCTGCGTGTGGTCATTTGACATTCAGTTGTGGAGATTAAGTCAGCATGTCTAAGCGAAACGATTTGAGCGTTTGAAAAAAGCAAGAAATGTTGCTGAAATACGATGACTTGCCTAAATGCAGTCAAAGAGAGGCTGCTTCAAAATTGGGGATTTCTCAACAGCTTTATGTAACTTATTGAAACAAAGAGGGAAAATTTCTTATCAGGTGGTGACAAATGGGAATTTATCTCGCAAGTGGAAAAGATGAAATTGAATCTGCACTTGTAGAGTGGTTTAAGAATGCCCGACTGATGAAGGTTCCTATCTCCTGCTCTATTTTGTGTGAAAAAGCGCAACATTTTGCTAACCTCCTTGGAGTCAAAAACTTTACGCCTACAGATGCATGACTGACACAATGAAAGGAACACAACAACATCGTCTACAGGAAGCTTCACGGAAGCAAGATGCAGACTGTGAATCAGCAGACACTTGGAAACAATAAGTTTTGCCTAAAGTGTTGAAAGACTATAAACCGCATTCAATTTTTAATGCAGATGAGACTGGCTTGTTGTACCGTGCTCTGCCTGAACATACCCTAATGTTCAAAAACGAATCGAATGTAGAAGGGGAAAAAATTAAACGACGAGTAACTGTGCTCCTAATATGCAACATGACCGGATCAGTGAAGAAAACGCCATTGGTCATCGGATCCAGCCAAAAGCCCCATTGTTTTAAAGGTGTTAAAAATTTTCCAGTGAATTACGCATGCAACAGCAAATCTTGAATGACCAGCAAGCTGTTTACGGACTTTCTCCTTCAGTGAGAATGAGATCTGAAGAGTATCAAAATTCTCCTCTGTTCGGCACATCCTGCTGACCTCGAATTAAGGAACATTAAATTGGTGTTTCTTTCCCCTAACACCACCAACATTATACAACCACTAGACCAGGGCATCATCAGATCCTTCAAGTGCCACTATAGAAAACAAGTGGTTCGAAAGGTAATCAAAGAGATCGAATCCTTCTGTTCTTTCGAGTCACGTTCCGTTAACGCCATTTCAAAGTCCTTCACGCTCTTAGATGCAATAATGCATGCAATCAAAATTGCTTGGGACTCTTGTACGCCAAAAACGATCACCAATTGCTTCAAAGAATGCAGTTTGAATATGCCCAAAGAAACCATCACATCAGAAGATGCAATCGACTCTACTGTTGCTGAAGAAGAATTTTTGAAGTATGTTTCAATTGATGATCATCTGCAAACATCAGTCGGAAAAAATTACTCTGAAATTGCGGAAAAAATTCTGGATTCAAAAGAGCCTCCGTGCCATAAAAGTGACGAGGAGTCCGAGGATGAAGAGTAAGAGATTGCTGGCCAACCGCAGCCGACGCGCTTTGCAAGTTCTAAGAACACTGGAACAAAGAGGAGATGACGCAGATAGTTACAGTCAATTGTATTCTTTTATGAACACAATTGAAATATTAATTACAGACTCTACCACACAAACTGTAATAGGACAATTTTTTAAGAAAGCTTGATTGAGGTATGTAAATGTATTGTACTACATGTATGTGTAATTTTTGCTGTTTTAATTAATGTACACGTACGTACTTATAAATCATTTTGAAAGTTAAACACTTTTAATCACTTGACTTTACTTATACGTACATAGTGTCATTCCAAGTTATATACATACTTGATTTCATAAAAAAGAGTAAATTTCAAATCGCCATTTATAGAAATCAGCGTCTTTATAAACTCAAATATTATTGGAATGGATGTGATCATAATAAGCAGCGGGCACTGTATTTGTTTTGAATTGTAAGGCTTATTTGTAGCAAATTACTGTTAAACAATACTTATAATTTGAATTACACTTTTAAACAAAAGGAATATACAGTAATAAAAGTAGTTAATCTCTTCCTAATACATATAAAACAGCATGACTATGGAAAGGATATGTTTACCTGAAGCACATTCATAAAGTAAAAATGAAATTAAAAGTACTGTGGAATATTCTTTACTTTTGCTTAATTACACATAATTTCAGCTAGTTTAATAACTAAATTGACATATATTTCCAGTTTCATTCATTTTTGTCTTTCTCCCTTAAAAATAGCTTGAGGTGTTTCACTGTGTTCAGTATTGTATATGTATAACTGTAATGAATAACATTTCTGGTCCCCTTATTAGACTGTAGGGACGCAGAATGAAAATTTTCTGATCAGTATGCCTACTGCTTTTATTGTTAGGTACATTTAGCTGAATATTTTGTTGTCTCATCTATCAATGGCATTGAACTATACTCATAATTAATTAGGCAAATTATTTACAAGAGGGATTTGATACAACACATAGGGAGCTGCCCTATTTTCTCTCGGACTATGCTACTCAGAAATTTATCAGTTACATTTTGGGTTAGACAGAAGAAAAAATTGAAGGACATTTTTACTTACCTCAGAAGCTCATTTATCAGGACACAAATGAAGAATTACCTTTAGTAAATAATGAACACAAGGAAGGAAGAGGTGAAGTGTTTGCAAGCTGCATTAGGTGGGTGATTCTGCTGTGGTTTTTTTTTTATTATTATTATTATTATGAGGAAAACATCAAACTATATTTATACACATTTGTATGGTCCCTTATATAAGATTTGCTAAACTAAAAGATGCATTGCTGATTGTTGTATTTCATGTTCCCTTAAGTGACTGACTAATTTAAAATGATGAACTGAGTAAAGTATAGAGTCGTAAATCCTGACATTACCTCACAAGATCCCTAAAAATAATGATTTCAATTATTTCACTGTTTGGATGTTTTTACACAGATTATTAATACAATATTTTCATGCTGAATAATTTTTAAATACATTTTTACACATATCCAACTTGTTTATCATAATGAAATTTAGTTTATCACTAGTGCAATAACCAGATAGCTCCATTAAAAAGATTAAAATATTTGCTGGAATGATCATTAGAAACATTTCTGACAGTACTAAGGTCTGGGGGAAAAAAACAACAACTGTGGATGCTGTATAAGCAGTTTCTGCAAGAAGCCAGGAAATGTGGAACCATCTGTTATTGCACCATTAATTCCAATTTGGCCATTTATACCAAATCAGTGCTTATCTTCTTTCCTGCTGTTTCGAACATATCCTTTATTGTCATGACACGTTGGCATTTATTTAAGGAATCAAGCTTAATTTATTTTGTTGTTTTTAAATATGTTCCAGATTTTGACATATATTCCTCACAACCCTGCAGCTCAACTCCTTTTGACACTGTCACACACTCCTGTTTGTTTTGAGGCTCACATTCAAGCTGCCTTAGTGGAACTGCAGTACTTTGGACATTAGGATTTGGATCTTTTACAAGCTTTGGGAAGGATTTTCTATCACATAATTTGGCTCTATTGCATAGGCACTTCATGTATTGGAGTCTTTGCTTCTTCGCTGCATCTTCAAATAATTTTTTCACAATGTTGTTAGACAAGGCTTTTTTCACTAACAGTCGAAGATCTTTCTTTATTTTTTCGCCCTGTGTTTCACCTGTTCTTCTTTGTAAGACTTACCTGCAGCCCTTAGGGGTTGGCAAAGATTCTGTTCCACTGGCTCCTGCATAAACTTTTCTTTACTGAACAGGGCCACAGAAGATTTCTGCTGAGCAAGAAGTTCATATTTTACTGTTTGGATGGCATCAAAAATGGACACGTTGAGGCGGCTGGTTCCAGGTGTGATGACACTGTTCATCACACTGAAACTGAATTCCACTTTTGGACCATGGAAACATGTTAATAATGCAAAGGCCATTCTGCAAAGCAAGAGGTATTTTCCAAATCTATGAACTTCCATCCACCACATGTCCACTGGCTCATTGTCTGTGGGGTGCCGAATGAAGTCATTTTGGAAACAAACTTCGAGATCATATTGTTCCCTTTCCTCTACAGTGACAACATTCTTCACAAACTGAGGCAAGTCCTTCATTCAGCTTCAAAGATATGGAATGCTGCCTGCATAAAGGATCAATGGCTGACACTGCCTTTAAAAGTGGATTTGTCAGAGGCATTTTAGATTGAAGTGATTGAGTGCAACTGACATATGCTTCCATTGTGCATTTTTGAAATTTCCTTATAACTTCAGATTTCGACTTAGGGGCTTGCAAAATAGTTTGTTTTGTGATTTCATCCACAAATACTGACTTGGCAGGAAGCTGCTTTGTAGATTTCCCAATTTCCTGCAAAACCTCAGGTTTAACAAAGCAAGCCAAAAATGATTTTAGAAGCTCCCCCTTCTTATCATGCAACTTGTGTATAAGTGGTGTGCTAGCCTCAAATATTTTGATGTATTCCTTCAGTAGAGGTAAAACTGACAGGAACAGACCCATTACCAGTTTTGTTAAAATTCTGTTTTTAAACAACTTCTCTGTCTGTAATGCACTTTTTGCAATCTAACCCTTGATCAGTCACATTTTTTTGCTGCTAAAGTGGCTTGCAGTTCACGAATGTGGTCTCTACAAGTCTCACTGACACCACGATGTCTGTAGATTTGGACTACAATGTGACGAAACTGATCTTTTTTGGACCTGTGCAAAAATGAAAAATAAAATAATTATAAAGCACTAAAAAGATGGTAAGAGCCCATTGCAGTATCATAAACTGACAACCATCTAAAACTGATGAAGCACTGAGGCATACTGTATTGCACACCTAGTGCTTCGCATAGTTCCATTAGAGCTGCACCCAGATCAGGTGACCACTTTAAGTCATTGTGAATGTCTATGCACAGCTTTTCCATGTGCATCCCAAATGGCTTGCAAAACACTATTGCAGCATTATGTGCATGATGGCAAGTGTCCCCATCAATATCAAGGAGATGGCATTTAGTACGAATCCTTACTTCAAGTCCAGATTTTCTGACTCTCATCACATTACATGAGTGCAGGAGCACAGACACCAGATTCTCCCAAGGAATTTGATTATCCTCAAAAAGGCTAGCAACACCCTGAAACAGGGAATTACTGTCAACTCTGGTAACTGAGAAGGAAGAGAGATGTTTTGTTACTATGTTATTTTCGTCACTGGCATAGTTGACAAGCACTGTCACAATGTGTTGATTGTTGCTGCTTGTGCTTTCATCAATATTTAGTGAAAAAAATGTTTTCCTTAAAGTGCAAATGGTTTTTGTTGTTTTTTTAAATGCCTTCGCAACACCAAATCGGAGTTTATATGAGGCTGATGTTCGATGCATGGAAAGCTGATTCAAAGCTTTCTTATCCTTTGAGAGAGCTTTTGCTAAGTCCAAAAGGTGAAGTGCCACAGCAAAGGGGATGGATTTTTCAGCAAGAAAACTAAGAAACATTGCTTCTGGGTTTGCAACACAGTCAGCCAGTGGTGTCAATAGCTGAGGAAGATTATGTATAGCAGATGATACAGTCTTAGAAAACATATTATGTATCCCGTTTATCATTCCCACAATTACCGATACCTGAAAGTCAAAAATATCATGATTTAATTTAGGAACATTACACTGACAATGATGCTAAAATTTTAATGTACAATGAAAGATAACAAAACAAGATTACTATATATTCATTGATGAAATAAACAACAATTTGCACAATAAAAGAACAAATTATGACTTAAGAGTAATTTTCCATAAATTCAAACTAAGGGTAATCCACATTATGTGGGAAGCTGCAAACTTATAGTCTATAGTTAATCACTACTAAGACAGACAGCCTAAAAGTTCTAGGGGCCCCAAAAAATTAACATGGGGGCAGTTCATTTGGTCTGTCAACACTTTTTTTCTTTTTTTTTTTAATTCTGTGACTGTGGCAGATATCTTTTTGATGAAATGACAGGAAATCACCAACAGTTCCAAAAAATTTAAGATGGGCCCACCCCACTTACCTACACTCTCTGGCTACGGATCTGAAGCTCAACATCCAAAATTTTTTATCTTAAATATGATGACAAAAGAGCATGTATTGGAATAGGGGGCAAAAGAGTGGCAGTACAATACACTACAATCAGCAGCAGAAATAAAAGTGTGACAACTTTGATAAATAATAAACAAAAATGTCACAACATTTCATATAACCCAAAATTTTGATTTTAATATACTGAAAAATAAAATACACACCAGAAGTAACAAAACCATAATTTTATGCTCAAATGCATTAAACTACATCAGGGCTTGAGAAATCTCAGAAATTTTACCCACCCTCGAGGACGGCTTACCTAAAAATATACCCATCCTCTAATAAATTCTCTAACTACTTAGAATTAATATATCAACACTTGTCAGAAAATATATCTTATTTACAGATACAAAATAAAGGCATTTCTGGCTTCACAGCATTGAACATTGAAAAGGTATTATAGTTGTAAATGCATTTATGGCACCTCTATTCATAGTGATTGTGGAATAACTTTTTTACGGGTCTTATAGAGGTTATTTTTCATCAAAGTTGGTTATAGGAGAAACAGGGAGAAGTATTAAGGTCCGAATGAAAGAACACCAAGCAGCTATTAGGAACATTGGGAACAAAACAGGGCTAGACAGACATATACAAGCAAGTGGACACTCCATAAATTGGGACTCAGTGAAAATAATCGCCCACCAGTCAAACTTAGTAAAGAGGAAACTAGAAGAAGGGATCGAAATAGCAAGAAGAAGAAGTACCACAATTAACGATAATTGTGGATGGACTCCTCCAATTGAATGGCAGCAACTACTCCAGTGACATAGTCCTGATGACGAACTAGGCTTTAGTTCGAAAATTTGACAACCAACTTTGATGAAAAATAACCTCTACAAGACCCGTAAAAAAGTTATTCCACAAGGTATTATATTTTTCACAGTATCAAATTATGTCATTTAGATTCAATATGGCATTTGTCGGGACACCATGTTGCATTTAAGGTTCTTGTTGAATCCATAAAGTATGCTGCATGTTCTTTTGAATGTTCAGTATTCCCAAAAAGAGCAAACGTTAATTCTCACATGTGAAATATGTTGCAGGTCATTTTGTAGAAATAGGTCTTGGTGAAATAAGGGTTATCATAGTAAAGTGTTTATCTTGAAAGTTTAAAGTTGCCTGGAATAGGCAAATGCACCAAAATGATTTTTCCATATCACTAACCCCATCCAGCATTACACCAGAAAATGGTGTTTATTGTTGGTTGCGATGGTTTTTCAGTTTGACTGTTAGATTAAGAGAAAATGTAAAATAAAATTCATGAAGGAACTAAAAAAGGAGAGGAAGATTAAAAAAAAAAAGACAAATGGAATCATTATTATTCAACATGGTTCTTGAAACCATTATCCGA
Source organism: Macrothele yani (assembly GCA_039090855.1). Classification (NCBI taxonomy): domain Eukaryota; kingdom Metazoa; phylum Arthropoda; class Arachnida; order Araneae; family Macrothelidae; genus Macrothele; species Macrothele yani. The sequence goes on from CM077024.1 coordinate 3,980,426, forward strand.
GTTCGTCCAGTAATGCTATCGGGCCTTGTTTTAATGTTCAAAAGTTTGATTACTTTCTATTATTATATTTTAATTTTTATTATATTATTATTATTATTTTCATTCACCAATTATGATTTGCTAATCAGTAAAGTTTGACTCTTCGTTTTGCGAGGCGTGCAAGTGCCCCCCCCCCCCCCCATTTGAACTGCAAGATTAATCACCGGTAAAATACCGAAAAACGGAAGATCTGTTTACAAATTTTTATCTCTCCAATAAATTTTCCTACCCTTTTGTTGTTTTGTTGATATTTATTTTCATCGGGATATAGCAAAATCTAAAGGAAAATGCCGAACTTTCAGTGGCAGTAATTATACGGAGCGACAGCTGTAATTCCGTAAAACTAGGGAATTCGACTGGCACAAATTTAAAGTTGAAAAACAATTGGAAAATGATAATTTATTGATCCCAATCATAACGCAAACAGCGTGTTCACGAGAACTTAATCATAAGTAGCGTTGTTTTGACCATCAAGGATGGGTGGATGCTGGACAGGTGGTTTTTCAAGCTCTGAACTATATACATCCCACAGAGATATAACGGGTGTGCCAGTCCTCTGGCATAGACAGGGGCCCACAATAAAAAAAATTTGCTACGTAATTTTTTTTATGCTGACATTTAAGTTACAAATCAAGATGTTCAAAAAAGTTAACAAACCGCTTTTATTGGATTTTAATGTTATTCTATTTTTCTCTGTGCTCTAAAGTAGTGTTAGTGTTAATTTTAGTTTCTATTATTGTTTTAAATTTCAGGTTATTTCTTTCCCACACTGAAATATAAAAATATTAATAAATGCATTTATTTAGCATATCTGACTGCATGAAAAACTAATACTCCAGATTAGTTTTTCATGCAGTCAGATTCGCTAAATAAATATTTGTATCCTCTTGCAGGGGACACATATTATTTAACGAGTTACCGTATTTTCGTTTTTATTCTGCCAAACAAATAACAAACATTGTAACTCATTCGGTATTAGGCAAAATCCACAACCAATGACTTATGATTTTTGTAAATATTGTAATAAGTCAAAACACTGACTTTACCTTTAATAAAAGGGGAAAAGTGAGGGAGAAAATATACATCCGCTCTGCATTTGAATGTTTATATGCAGTGATTTCCTTAAATCTTTTGTAATAAAGATAACTTCGGTAAGTAGCGGATGCAATTTGCCATCGGATCATAAATTGTCTCTTATTTTTTTTTACTGAATTAATATAAAACAAAACTTGTCTTGAAGATATGAAAACGTACACTTTAAACTGTTTTTTCAATTGCCATTAAATTTCAAGAAATGTGGGAAAACATTAACATGTCCCAGACATGTGATTTTTCCACGAATTAGCGGAAATCCGCGAATTTCATGTTATTGTTTCACGGAATTCAGCAAATATATTTTTATGAATTTGTTTTCGGTACTCGCTGTACTTCTTCTTTTTTTACTTGTTTTTCTTCAGGAGAGAAGGCACTTTGGCAGCAGCAACTTTGTGGATTAGTTTTCATGCAGTCAGATATGCTGAAGTCAGATCGAGGCCGCCCTGGCGCTGGTGGGTCATCGCCGGTCTGCGCGCGATCCACTCACTTTCAGCGTGCTTTGCGCAGTGCTTTCTGGGAGGAGAAATCCTACTCCGGCAGTCTGGCGCACGACCGCCAATCACACATGCACAGTGCTGCTGTCATCTGTCTCCCATTCCACTCTAAGAGACGAGATAGGAAGAAATAGTTTCGAATCCGGATATTATTATTGTTGCTGCATTGGTGTTATCGGAGGCATGCATGTTCTCTCTGTAATGAAGTGAAGATTTCTTTTTTTAGTGAGTCACAGTGTGGTGTCAGCGAATCCAACGTTTATTCACCAATTAGTACAAGTTAGCTGTGCATTGATTTCTCTGTCGCTGAAGACACTGCACCCCGTGCTTTCAAGAAATCTTCGTTCTTTCGCAGTGCTGATCTTTGATAAATCTAATGAGATTGAAGTTCGTGAAATAGTCAAGAATGTTAAAAATAAATTTTGATGAAGTGGTTGGAGAAGAAAGTCAAATTAAATTTTTAAAAATGTGAAGTGACTGTCTTATGATCTGACCGCATCCAGAAAATTGCATTCCAGGTAAAGCCATCTGCAGTTTATGCAAGAACCAAATATATTATGGTGGAAGAGGATGGAATTCACTATTAAGCCACTTGAATAGTGGCAAACACTTAAGATTTATAGAAATTAGAAGAAAAAATATGATTTGAAATGCACTTTATTTTCAAATCAATATCCAACTTCAATTAATTCCGAGACCCAGCCAGCTGTTCCAGTGTCAGCTCGCATTTTGACTGGCCAGGCAACAGTGCTAGGGTTCATGGCTGAGCACAACCTTCCATTTTCTGTTGCTCCCCATCTTATTGACTTGGCTAAAGAATTAGCACGGACCCAAAAGCACTTTCTTCGCTCTCAGTGGATCGGACCTCAGCATCAATGAAAATGAAATATGGCTTGGCAAACATTTTACTGTCAGAAACTTCAGAAAAAATGAAATCCACTTTTTTCTCTCTTAATATAGATAGTCAACAAGCAACAATTTGATTATAGTTCTTTCAATACTGTCAGCTATTACAGTGAAGAGCAACAGAGGGTTGTGATAGAGCATCTTTCATCTGTAAGTCTTTACTCTGTAAACAGTCAAAGTGTGTTTGATGCACTCCATTCTGTGATGACAGAAAGAGAAATCCCATATACAAATTTAATATCTGTATTGATGGATTCATGTGCAGTCTTGAGAGGCTCAAAGTCTGGGCTCAAAACTCATATTCGCCAAGAAAAAGCTCCATATCTTCTTGATGTAGATGGAGATTCTTGCCATCACATTCATAATGGAACATTAAAAAAAAAAAAAATTGTAAAGTATTCAAATACCATGTGGAAGGTTTTTTCCTGGTTTAAACACTGAATTTAAATGGTCAGCTTAGCTGAGATTGAAACTTGGTCAAATTTGTGGTTTCTTTATGATAAGGTTTTCTGCTCCAGAAAGATATCTGACCAACAGGTGGCTTTCATGCTATGATGTAGCTGTAGAAACCTTAAGAATGTGGGATGTTCTATCTGTTTTTTTATTATTCATATTTAAGTGCTGATGATGCACTAACATATCAAGCCATTATTTTAGGTATTTACAGAAAAAGAAACTTGGAGAATTCCCTACGGCACATTTACCAAAAATTAGATTAATTCAACAGGAACTAATTATTTCATTTCAGAAAGAAAACATTGTTACTTTTACAAGTCTACACATCTGTGTTACCTTTACTGAAAAAGTATGTTTGCCTGTTTCAAATGACTGAGCCACTAATTCATAATTTACATAAAGAGCAGGTAAATGTTTTCAAAACATTTCTATCGTGTTTTATTAAACCTGAAGTTCTAAGAGATATTAGTGAGAAATATATAACCTCTGAAGATATTATTGAGAAGAATGTATTGGAGAATAAGCAATTATTCATAGGATTTGCAACATCAGGTACTTTATCAAAATGCAACAAATCAGTTTCTGGTGACTTCATGAAATTAAGACACGCATACATTTCTTGTGGTATCTACCTGCAAAAAAAAAAAAAAGTTGCCACTAGCCAATCCATTTTTAATTAATGTTTCTGCTTTAAACCCATCTGCTAGAGGTAAAACAGTCACTTTAAAAAGACTGGAGACATTACCTACTATAATAACTAATGTTCTCACAAATGAAGAATTGGATTCATACGTTAGAGATTTGAAAATATCAGATTGCTGACTTACCACCTTTTGTGACAGAGAAAAGAACTGTGCGCTTAGATGAATGGTGGTCCTTTTTGTTTCACATGAAAGAATATCACTCTTTATCTAAACTTGTGAAAGCCATCATTAGTTGCTTCCATGGCCCAGTTGTGGAAAGTACTTTCAGTAGTATGAACTATATCATGGACTCAAGGTCTGGCCAACTGGACATAAAAACTTATTCTGCAATACAGACTGTGAAATCTAATTTTAGGGCAAAAAATATTTCAGCCCTGGACTATTTCCATTGAAATAATGTTCATCATGATCCTGTAAAGACGGAGCTTTGTAAAAATATCCAAACTTCCTATAAAAGATATAGAGATGAGAAAGTGGCTTTTAAAGAAAGCATAGAGCCTAAGAGGCAGAAGTTGACAAAAAGTGCAGGTCAAATTTTGATAAAAAACAGTCAAGCTAGAGCTCTGAAAAAATTTTCTCATACTTAAAAGTCAAGATTAAATACTAAAATTAGTAGTTATAGACATGTAGATCAAACTAGTACATATTCTGCATCACTTACAACCAATGGTTTACATACTAAAATTAGTAGTTATACACATGTAGGTCAAACTAGCACAAATTCTGCATCTCTTACAACTGATGTTTCTGCACAGTTGTAAAATGAGAGGTACCTTGCTGCTGAAACGCAAAAGAAAAACTGGAAGATGTATTTTCAAGCCCAGAAAAGTAGCAAGAAGGCGTAATATATTTATAGCCAAATTATGTATATAGCAAGAAGTAATGTGTATAGTATAACAATGTATATAGAAATAAAGTATGATTAATTTGTGGCTGAAAGGTATATCAATCTACATATATGAAATGTCTGTATACAGATGAAAAGAGAAAATGAACTATAAATATTATTTTTGAACCCAAATGGTAAGAAAATTTTATTATTGATTCAAAATTGAAGCTCATATCTAGGTCTAAAGCATAGGCCAGATATTGCTACTATTCAGTTTTACGTGCGTTATTTTAACAAATATTGGAATACTCCAGGTACGTATTTTGCTTATCTATGAGGTCCGCTTCTGGAAACAAAACACATTTCATACACGTTATTTAGTCCACGGCAATGTCCTTGTTCTTCAGTCCGTTGTAGAGAACACAAAAGCACTCAATACAAAGCACACCAAACCAGGTAGAAACAAAAAATCTTGAACTTTGGACACAGAAACACCAACTATACACCATTAATAATGTTTGAAATTTTTCGCCCAACACTTTGGGCATTCTCGGGAGCTTGGCAATGTATGTCCCCACCGATGTTCATGGTTCACTTATCACCATTGGAGTGTGATACTCCGATACTGCCTTTCGTCGAAGACACTGTCAGAAATACGATGCTAAAAACCATGCTGGCGCCATCTATGTGCCGATGCATTCCTTATCTTCGTATTTTCTTTTTCCTGTGTTATTATCTCTTCTTTTATGCCAATTTTTCATGTGTTGTTCAGTTTCCTTCCTAATTAAATCTTTCCAGTGATTGAATAACGTATTGGGGTCATTATGATTACATACCCTCTTCTTATTTTTATAAATTAAAATAGATTCTTCCATTCTCGGATGTCTCTCTGATCTATTATTGCTTTTTAACATCTTAATCTCTTCTTAATCTCGCGTTATATGGCTAGGGAAAACAAAAGTCATGAGAATAACAAATCCCGAGTTCAAAGGAAAGGAACGAAAAAATTTAAATATATAGGAGCTTTCCCATACTTAGAAAGTATCACTAAAGAAATCAACCAAGAATGTGCAAAATATGGCTTGCAATTAGGGTGCTCGGTGAAGAGTCTGATGATTAATAACAAGACAGGAAACAAGATTTTAGAGGTATCAGGAGCTTATGAAATACCTATTGATCACATACCACCAATCTCCTATATAGGAAGTACTAAGAACGAATTAAAAAAAGGCTTAAACATATTTCGAACTGGCAAAAAACAGAAGCTAAAACAGCCTTAGTGCAATTTTGTATGGATAACCAAACATACCCAAAATTTGAAGAGATTAAGATGTTAAAAAGGAATAATAGATCAAAGAGACATCTGAGAATGGAAGAATCTATTTTAATTTATAAAAATAAGAAGAGGGTATGTAATCATAATGACCCCAATACGTTATCCAACCACTGGAAAGATTTAATTAGGCAGGAAACTGAACAATACATGAAAAATCGGCATAAAAAAAGAGGTAATAACACGGGAAAAAAGAAAATATGAAAAAAAGGAATGCATCGGCGATCATTAACAATTAGTTAATGATTGAACACATAGATGACACCAGCATGGTTTTTAGCGTGGTATCTCTGACAGTGTCTCCGACGAAAGGCAGTATCGCACTCCAATGGTGATAGGTGAACCATGAACATCGGTGGGGACATCGCCAAGCTCCCGAGGATGCCCAAAGTGTTGGGCGAAAAATTCGAGCATTATTAATGGTGTATAGTTGGTGTTTCTGTGTCCAAAGTTTAAGATCTTTCATTTCTACCTGGTTTGGTGTGCTTTGTATTGAGTGCTTTTGTGTTCTCTACAACGGACTGAAGAACAAGGACATCGACAGGGACTAAATAACGTGTATGAAATGTGTTTTGTTTCCAGAAGCGGACCTCATAGGTAAGCAATACATATCTGGAGTATTCCAATATTTTATTATTGTATTTAAATTGAATTGTATCTATCTGCACAATTATTACGAAGACTTTTTTCGATACATTAATTTACCTAAACGGAGAGATGGAAATGAAATGAAGTTTTAGATTTGGTTCAAATATAATATATGTATATATATATTCTATTAAGAAGAGACTGAAGCAAAAAACATATTTTTGACTCATAGCAAGTACAACATAGAAAATACAACTCTGTGGAGGTTATGACATATATATATATTTTTTTTTTTTTTTTATTTTGGTGGGCTTATTACTTGCATCTATGACTTTGCAGAAACCCATTTCCAAATAGGTCTTTGTGGAAGTGAGAAAATGCAGAGTTTTTGCTGGTCCTGGATAAAGCCAAGGCTCAGTATTCTCGACACTTTCTACATTCAGTTGTTCTATTTTTTTCTCTCTTTACTCACACCGGTCAATACATAACCTTTTCTATGTTGTACTCGGTATGAGTCAAAAAAATTTTTTTGCTTCAGTCTCTTCTTAATAGAATGTGAAATCTGAATTTTCTTAACTGCTGCGTTGCGCGTTTTGATCTTCAGGTTATTTTGCAACTTTCGTTTTAAATTCTTAAGTTTTTCTTAAGTTTTCGGCTATGCTCTTAAGTATATATATATATGTGTGGTTTTTTTTTATGTATATTACTTCATGAAAAAAATCCACTTCTGATTTATGAATACGATTTTTTTCTTTTCTTTCTCAATAAACACAAAAGAATCTAGCTAAAATTTTCAGATCTCATTAATTCATGACGTGATCTGTAGCAATTATTTGTTGGTTATTTTGTGTGTGTGTGTATATATATATACAGAATATATGTGTGTGTGTGTACACTTGTATATACAAAATATATATATGCAAGCAAGCGTGCTCACATTTTGTAATGGAAAAAACATTTCACCTAATTTCTTGCTTGACCAATCACATGTCTGATACCCATTTCAGAACAAATAAATGCCTCAGCAATGGTTTGAATATTTATGTCCTATTGACAACCCATCTTTTTTTTAAAAAGTGGATATCATACCACAAACTATTGACATCTATGAAAAAAAAAAAAAAAAGTCTTTAAGACTAATTTGTCAATCTGCCATTAGAAACCACTGCTTCGGTTCAACGCCATAGTGCGATATAACAGTCCTATTGCTTCAACAGCACTAATGTTTGAACTTGTTTCCCACTGGACCATGACAAGTTATGTGGCTATAAATATTGATTGAAAAATAATATGGAAGTATATTATACGGACAACAAAAATTTTTTCAAGAGTAACTTTTCACGGATTTTTTGAAAATATTTAGATTTTTTTTTTATTTTAAAATTTACGAAATATCTTACATTTCCTAAGTTTTATCTTTTAAAATAGGGTTCTAAAATATTTTTCAAACTACGTATAGACAGGATTACTATATAATGTATATAGAAATATTGAAATACGCAAGTTACATTGGCAAGTTGTTTTTTTGTATCAAACTACATAATAATACAGTATATAGTGCGAAAAGATCTGAAAAATATTTTGGGGCTAACGAGGCAAAATACCTGAACTCAAAGTGAATCTCCGGCAATCCCATCCCGGGGGAAACCCCTTCCATCATAAATGCAAATTATATATAAATTAGAATATTCGTTTTTCAATACATAATAAAAATTAAATAGCGCAAATCCGGGAATACCCGGATATCACAATTACTAAATTGTACATACAAACACACATGTATTATCCTTTTTCTTTTTCCAATACATGATAAAATATCAAGAATGTAGTTAAAATGAGCACTTACCAAGTAATGCAAAGTGACTTTTCTACGCTTGAAGTTTGGAAGACTTCACATGGTCAACGAGAGCAATAAAACCTCAAGATCCATACATCAGGTTCCTTGCAGCAGGTTACACAATAAGCTTTTCCAGCAGCTTGGAGTTTCTGAATAACTTCCCGGAGATGCACTCCTTCAATGTCTTTTTCCAGCCATTCCCATCTCCAAGGGTTTTTAATGCCCACGTCAATAATTTAAACATCTACGTTTTGCGAACGACAGATAGTGTCGGTACAGATATTTGCCATCGTGTTTCAGCTTTCAGGTGATAAAAAATTGTGCCACTGAACAGAGCAGAAAAAGTCAAGAAATGATGTTTCCTTTCCCTGTTAGCCCTCAATTCGAAAATATTTTTTAATTCCCCACCCCCACTTCATGTGACCAAAAAATGGAGGAGACAAAATGTGGAAAGGGCAAAGGAACAGACAGAAATAACTGAAACACCTTTGAAAACATGCAGCTGTTAGGAAGTGGCACAGAATGAATGCAAGGATATGAATAGTTACTGGAGGTAGGAACAGCTAATTGTATTGTTCCAAGTAGGGAGGAACTGTACATCCTTGAGAATTGATGACCCAAGTCAAGGGAGTTTAACCCCAAACTGGAAAAGTGCAAGTGTTCACCCACAGTTGCTGAAAAGAAAAGGAAACTAAGCCCCGTGCCCGCAGCAACACGATTGGTGCAGCTGGGAAATGAGGTGCGGGTGAAAAGGAGGAATTCTTACTGCAGTCAACTTCTTCACCCTATATAAAGCCAGAAGGCAAAATTCTCAGGAGAAGTAAGTAGGGAATAAGGGATTACTTGGGGAATGAATGGATAAGCTTGAGCCTGCTTGGGAGATCAAAAGAACAGGTTAAGTGCATTAACCAAGTAAGGAAGTGAAGAAAAAAAAAAAAAAAAAAAACAGAAGATATATGGCAAAATAATAAAAAAAAAAAAAAAAGCGGAACTTAGTCACGAAATACATAACAAAGCGGAAAACTGCGAAAGATTCTCATCCCTGTAAAACACTGATAAAATTCTTTATCTCTCTATTCTAAAAAAAATTAACTGCCGCCCCTGTTTTAGAAATTTCGAGACACTCTTGCTTTCCTAGCTCGCAGCGCAAAATGTATTGAACACAAAAATATGAAATTTACATCGTTTATAGAGAATTGTTTGGAGAACACGCTGAAATAAACCGTTTTTGGATTCTACCAATACTTCAAGAGTTGTATTTCAAAGTTAAGGTAAGCAAAAAAGTGCTATCAGGTCACGTTCGGGACACACTAACAGCAATAGAACCACGAAACTTTGTAGGCATGTAATGCCATGACCAAATTTTTGCACCTCGTCGCCCTTTTTTGAATTTCGATTTAGTATACGAGAAATTAAATTTCACAAAATTTTCTATTTCGCAATGAGATCCATTTAAAAAAAATTGATATATGGCAAACTATAAATCATAACGCATTGCAATTTTTAAAGCATAAACTTACAACTATCATCCCTTTTTTACAAAAAACAATTTTAAGAAAAAGTCATTTTCTGATTTTGAAGCTTTATTTAAAGACTCAAAGGAAAGAAGCGAACGGCTTGTCTGTCTTCACGATAACCACAGAGGAACGTTCTGGTCCCGTGACCTGCTGCCATGGTGACGAAGCTATTTTGAGCACTTTTTTCTCATTAGGTGAAAGAACAGGCAACAATATCATACTGATAATGACGCAATGTTTAATGACGTAGGGATGCTTTTATTAAAGTTCAGCATTTTCTGCCTGCATACGTGAATACCTATGTAAATATCGGCTTTCGCCTCGTATATGAAAAGCAAAGAGAGAAAACGCGAGTGTGTTAGTCCACGAATTGTTCAACCACTTCTAAATGACCTAGAGATCTGAAACTTGGCATGCTGATAGGTCTTAAGGTCTGTATCGTGCGAAAAATTAGCGTGTTTTTTTATGTACTTTGACTTCTGTGCACGACGATTTTAACCTCATCGACTGTGTTGCTGTCTTTGGTATGTAACTTCTGTTACTCTCTTCGGTACCTCACAATGGAACTTTCTGCAGCTTTAAATGTAATGCTTGAACAGACACATTTAGCTTTTTTGATAAATTGCAAAGAACTTAAAATTGTTCCTAAATATCTCCTCATCAATCGCACGCTGATTTCCAGGCAAGATGCTTCAGTTCTCATTAATGCTGAATTCAAAAGGCTTAACGCTGAAATTCGTAGGAAGCGCAATTTCATTGACTTTTTTAAACGCAAGTCGTATTCGTCCTACTTATGTATGGCTGGTCAAATCCACCCCCTTATTTTGGGCAGACATGCGGTACCTTTTTGGCTATTGTGATTCACAAATCTTGTGTCTCCAAGCAGGTCACATCAGGAAGCTTGATTTCTAGTATAAAAAAACATACCTAAGTTATCAGGTCATCCACTGCTTTACACTATTCAACTGTCTGTGATTTGCTCAATCACCTTGTTATAGGATATAAGACTTACTTTGGGTGTTGAATTTAAGTCTAATTTTTTTAATTGGGCTTTGTAATTTGAAAAGTTAGGCCCAAAGTAATCCTAATTTCCTATAATGTGATTGAATCATGGAAAGTAAAACAGTGTGAAGCAATGGAGGACCTGATAAGTTAGGTATGTTTAAAAATTTATAATTTTTATCAATGTTTTAAGATTTTATCTATGTATGTGGCTTGGTGATATTTTGCATAACTAAATGTGTTGAACAGATCTTTTTTTTGAAGGGGGGTGTATATATGTACACCATATATACTGTATATATCCTAAATCATATTTGCACCAGACACAGATGTGTGAGGTCTTATGTTACAGTCTATCAGTAATAATTACTTTGCTAAGCACACTTGCATACATAGGAAAGGGTTAAAAAGAAGTCACAAGGTGATAAATCAAATGAATAACATTTGATTTATCACCTTATGGCCTAACTTTGTCTCTAGTTACTGTTATTAATTTGATGAAGTTGTGACAACATGCTGGGTCATTCTTATAATACAAGACCATGTTATCTTCTATTCAGTTATTTGTCATTTGGTTCCCTAAAATTGTAGGTGGCATCCATCTTGTTACAGAAAATTATATTCATGGACTTAATTTTTCATAATTTTTTTTACGTCAAATTTAACAGACATTTCTAAATTCCGATTTTACTGCTTTTATTTATGCTGCTTGTTTATCTGCTATTCAAGATCTGGTTTAATATTTTCACTTTAATTGCAACTCTATACCAACTTATATTGCAAAACCTCATTCTCACTTAAATAACAGAACAGTAGTTTCATAGCTGATGAAAGACAGTGTTCAACTTCTGATGGATGATGCATTTTTTGTGATTAGTTTCTAAAATTTTTTTTTATTTAATGAGAAGCCGCAAGAATCGTGGATGCTAGAGAACAAACATGTGCAGCAGTTGGATGCTCTGCATGCAGGAAACAAAAATTGAGCTGCTGATGAGAATAGTAGTACACAAAAACCTTCATTACAGCCTCAGAATATGTCTGCTAATTGAAGGGGGGTAATAAAGGTGATGAGGATAGGATAGGAAGATATTTCAGCATCGTAGACAAATCCTTTAAAAGAAACTATCGTTTAGGTACCCTTTTTAGCTTCCTTCTCAGTAAAAATAATAATAATAATAATTATACTTGCTGGGGTGTGAAACACAGTTTGTAGTATAATAAGAAAAATGGTCTGTGGTGAAATACTTGTATCTGAAAAATCTATATATTTATTTGCTTTTATTAGGCTGTTATGCATGTAACTCAAATCTAGAAATGCTTAGAAGGAAGTTACACAAAAATTTTGCCAATAAAAAAAAAAATATTTCACCGATTAAATTAACAACAAAGGTGTTATTGAATGGGTCTGTCTCTCTTTTTTTTTTTTTTTAATTTGTATGGCAACTTCATGCTGGTGATTATTGGTCATTGCTCTAGATCAGTGGTTCCCAACCTGTGATCTTGTGCACTTCCCAAGGGCTCCGTGGCCACTCCAGGAAAATAAAATAAATAAAAATTGAATGAAAGTAAAGAATAAGAAACAAAAAGTAGAATCAAAATAAGAAAACTAGAAATTACATTCTGAACGGAAGTTTGCCAAGTTGAATTTCGCGTCTCCTCTAGCAGACGACGCTTGGTCATTCTGCTGCCACTAGCTCCAAAATTATTGTAGCGCGAGACGGACAGACGACGAGGCTGAGCGAAGCGCCGGCCTGTCGCGTGCCGCGTTAGATGAGCCAACGACAAAAAAAGATAACCAGGCAATGCGCTCCAGCGTTTATTTGTCAGAAGAGCTTTCCGCAAAAGAAACCATTTCCGAATCTGCGGCGCCACCTCAATCATTGTTTGCAAAACGTGACAGAAGTAGGGCAGTGGGGGAAAATCCTCCCAATAAAAAACGAAAATACGAAGAAAGTTACTTGAATATGGGATTCACAGAAACAAATGATGGTCGGGCTCTCTGTGTGATTTGCGGAAATGTGTTGACCAACGATTCCATGTTTCCTGCTAAACTGCGGCGTCATTTCGAGGGAAACGTCCCGAGTTGAAAGATAAACCGTCTGATTTTTTCAAAAGAAGTGCAACGAAATTTTGGCTTCACAGGGAACTATGACAACACTTGCTAAAACCAATAATGAAAAAGTACTGGAAGTTTCCTACCTAATAAGTTACCATGTAGCTCGAGCTGGTGAAGCTCATACCATTGCAGAGACTCTTATTAAACCTTGTACAATTGATATTGTCAAGTGTTTGCTTGATGAAAAAGCTGTTAAGTTAGTTTTCAACATTCCTTTGTCAAATAGCACAGTTGCTAGATGAATCAGCGATATGGCTGACGACGTGAAAGAGACACTTATCAGTCGCATCAGGTGTACCAAATTCACGCTACAAATGGATGAATCGACTGACGTTTATGTTTACTTACAAAGCTATCAAAAAGACCTTCTTTGCAGACCACTACCAACCAACACATCAGGGGGTGAAATATTTAATCTCTTGGATGAATTCTTATCATCAAATGAAATACCGTTGAAAAACTGTGCAAATATATGCACTGATGGTGCAGAGGCAATGATGGGTCACAATGCTGGAGCCACTTACTTTTGCTCTGACAACACACTCTGCCAAAATTAAAGATAAGGCAAAGAAATGTACCAGCAGCCATTACGTTCTTCATAGACACGCGCTAGCCTCGAGAAAAATGCCTTCTGAGCTTATGATTGTGTTGAATGATGCCATAAAAATAATAAACTATATAAAATTGCGACCTCATAAAAGCAGGCTCTTCAAACTAATGTGTGAAGATATGGGAAGCCACCATGAGTCCCTCCTGCTGCACACTGAAGTAAGGTGTTTGTCTCGCGGAAAAGCGGTGACATGTTTGATGGAACTGCGTGCAGAGATTGCAGCATTTTTGATGGACTATAACGCACTATTGGCGACGGTTTAAAATGACGAAGACTTGGTGTGCTAACTGGCGTATTTGGCCGACATTTTTAGCAAAATGAACAAAATGAGTATCATTGCAAGAAAAAACTGCCACAGTTTTTGATGCAAATGCCAAAGTGTCTTCTTTTAAGGGGAAACTTATGTATTGGTTGCAGTGCTTGGAAAAGGAAGATATCGATTACTTCCCTTTTACAAAAAAAGCTTCTTAAATGAAAATAACATCAAGATTCAAGAAAAATACAGAAAAATATTCAGGCGCATCTCGAAGCTTTGAAAGACTCGTTTGAACATTATTTCCTGACAGCTCAAGAGAAGGTGCTTGATGACTTTAAATGGGTACTAAATGTGTTCAGCGTGAACAAAAAATCACCCAGCTTAAACTCAGCAGAATACAAGGTCTTCATAGATTTGACATCTCAGAGCGAACTAGAAATCGAGTTTAAAAACCAAAGTCTACCCTCCGGTTTTGGCTTCATTTACAAGATGAATTCAAAATCTTGTCTGAGAAAGCAAAATTAGTATTGCTGCCTTTCTCAACTACATATATCTGTGAAGCAGGATTCTCTGCTTATACAGGTACCAAAACAAAAAATAGACACCACTTAAATGCAGAGCCAAACATTTGCCTGCAATTATCATCAATTGAACCTAAAATAAGAAAACTGTGCAAAAAAATGCAACCACAGGTGCCTCATTAATGTTTGTACGTTATTTATCTTATGTCTTAATTTAGGCCTACTGTTACACTACAGTGCACTCTAGTTGCACTGTAGTTAGTAAAATCAAATAGGAATTGTCTTCTATAATGAATAATAAAAATTTCGAATAACAAGTAATGAATGAATATGTATTTGAATTGAATTAGATGTAATGATTAAATTGGAGGAACTGAGTTTATTGTATGGACCTTATTGTTGCTCTCACCAATAATGTAAAATATGTTGTAACACAAATGGTTTGATTTATTGAACTTTGGAATAACATTTATGTTTGGCCAAGTTTTGACAATATCATGTGTATTGGTGGTAGTTGAGAATAAACTGAGATATTATGGTAAATTTCAAAGTTTTTAAAATATAATTTCATTGCATGGACATTACGCAATTGTTTAGTTTAGACATCTCTTTACTTTACATTCCCTTACTATCTATCCCGTAGCACTACTCCTAAACACCATTAACTTGTAAGAAATAGGGTAGGCCTAAGGGGGCTCTGCCATAAAAATTGATTCTAAATAGGGCTCCGTGAGTCGAAAATGTTGGGAACCGCTGCTCTAGATCACTGCTTCATCAGTGTAGAATAATTGACGTGTAATTTTTCATTCTTTTGAATTGTGTTCATATGCCTTTCTCCTTGAAATGGGCCTTAGATTTAAGCAGTAACTGTGGAAGCTCAACAAATAAATGAAGTAGAGGAGTTCATTATAATTAAAAAACGAAAACAAAGAAAATATAAAACTTGTTAGCAAGTAGGCATCAACCTGATTGTGCTGATAGCTAAGGAGTAGGTCTCAACTTGGAGATGAGTGTTGTGTTTGTTCTTTGGTTAGAGAAAGCGATTCCTAGACTTTAAATGCTAAGGGAGTTAACAAATTACAAAAGGGGGAGGGGGGGAATCTCAAGTAATCCTACTCCCTGATCAATAGTTTTTTTGCTTTATATCTTTACCTGAAAGACATTAAATTTGAGTATAAATATAACTGCCAAAGATGTTGGATATCAGGAAACTGGGTTATTAAATACAGGGCATAGAAATGTGGTTATGATGGTCAACTGGCTTCGTGTAAGTGATTTAGTTTTGTGAAATTACATTTCTGTTCGCATCTTGAAGGTTTCAGGTTATTCCCAATAATCATCCATTTGTTTTCATTCCTGCAAAGTTCAGATGGGATAAATGTATCAATTAGAAAGCAACTGATTTATACTCATTGCCTAATTTAGGCTACAGAGTACATAGGATATTAAAAAAAAAAACTGACGTTCATAAGATATTTAGATGATATTCTTATTCTGAACAGCACGGCCTGTAAAGATAAGACATTCAGTGACTTGCACTCAAGCATCTATCCATCCATTGAGTTGATCGCTGAGATGGAACAACAGGGTCCATTACCTTACCTAGGCATGATAATCGACAAAAATAATAGAAGCTTATAAGAAGTCTACAGATAACCCACTTGTATACCTGCCATTTTTTCAGCAGATTCTGATCATCTGTTGAGGTATAAAATAGCTGTTTTCAGGTCCTATGTGTAAATAGAGCATACACACACTGGACATAAAGAAATTTAACAAAGAAATAATTTGGTTTAAAACCATACCGAAACAGTTTGGTTATAAAAATACAAAAATGACTAGCAAACATGTGAAAAACATCAAACTAAATGCAACTAAATAATGCGTCGGTGTGATAAAAATTTGAAAGAAAATATTGTAGTTCTGTACTTATTCTACCTACCAAATGTAACAGAATACATATAAAACATCAGCACAAATATAGGAATTAGATATATAAAAACACGTACGCAGAACCCTAAAAATACTAAAAAAAAAAAAAAGTGCCGGACTTTACACAAAATACAAATTGGGGAGTGAGGTATGCATGTAACAAGATTGTATTAGATTGGCCAAAAAGTTTGTTGTTTGATTTTTCCATAGGATGGATCTAGTAGTGCTTAGATGTCTTTAACTTCATTCGAAACAATTCTGTTAGATTGTATTGTGACTGCTGTCATATCAGCGTGCATTAAAAAAAAAAAAACATACCAAAATTGGGGAATTTTTTGTGTAGCCTTTTAATATTGAAGATGGAAGAAAATAACAGCATTTTCGGCATATCATGCTGTATTATTTCAAGAAAGGTAAAAATACAAAAAAAACTTTGTGCAGTGTATGGAGTGACTGATCCAACGTGTCAAAAGTGGTTTGTAAAGTTTCGTGCTAGAGTTTTCTCGCTGGACGATGTGCCACGGTCTGGTAGACCAGTTGAAGTTGATAGTGATCAAATCAAGATATTAATTGAGAACAATCAACGTTATACCATGCAGGAGATAGCCATACATACTCAAAATATTCTAATCAAGTGTTGAAAATCATTTGTACCAGCTTGGTTATGTTAATCACTTTGATTTTTGGGTTCCCCATAAGTTAAGTGAAAAAAACCTGCTTGACTATATTTCTGCATGCAATTCTCTACTTAAATGTAACAAAAATGTTCTGTTTTTAAAACAAATTGTGATGGGCGATGAAAAGTGAATACTCAACAATGTGGAATGGAAGAGATCGTGGGCAAGCTAAATGAACCACCACCAACCGCACCAAAGGCCGGTCTTCAACCAAAGAAGGAGGTGATGTGTATATGGTGGGATTGGGAGTCCTCTATTATGAGCTCCTTCTGGACAACCACACAAATTAATTCTAACAAGTACTGCTCCCAACTGGACCAAAAGAAAGCAGCACTCAACAGAAAGCACCCAGAATTAGTCAATAGGAAACGCATAATCTTCCATCAGGATAACGCAAGACCGCATGTTTCTTTGATGACCAGGCAAAAACTGTTACAGCTTGGCTGGGAAGTTCTGATTCATCCACCGTATTTATCAGACATTGCACCTCCAGATTTCCATTTATTTCGTTCTTTACAAAATTCTCTTAATGGAAAAAATTTTCAATTCCCTGGAAGACTGCAAAAGACACCTGGAACAGTTCTCTGCTCAAAAAGATAAAAAGTTTTGGGAAGATAGAGTTACCTGAAAGATGGCAGAAGGTAATGGAACAAAACGGTGAATATGTTGTTCAATAAAGTTAGTGGTGAAAATGAAAAGTGTGTCGTTTATTTTTACTTAAAAACCGAACAAACTTTTTGGCCAACCCAATACATGGGAAGTACCAATAGAAATCTGGAGGTACACTTGTCAGAGCACCTGAAGAAATAGACAGAACAAGAAAATAAAACTGCACTGATTGATTACTGCATCAATAATCATGCTGGTCCTGATTGGGAAAATGTAGCTATTATTCAACATAACAAAGAGGGCACAAGATATTAATGCCTGAGGTACTGAGGTAATCTGTACCAAGAAGACTGACAATATTAACTGTAATACACCTATGACCTTATCCTATGCATGAAGACATATTATTGGTGAAGAAAAGAAACTACAAAATAAAAATGAAATGAGAAACAAAGTTAAAGAAATTGTATCACACTTGGACAGCAAGGAAGGATAGATGACCCCTGAACATGTTCCTGCCGTGGACTGCACAGTTGTCCACTGTGAGCCACAGAAAATGCCAGTGAAATGCATTTGCTGTATCAAGGGAGACGACGTTAATAGTACAAAGCAGTGCTTTCCATTTTCTGTGTTGAAATTTCCATCTGATTCCTTTAAATTTTCTCTTTTCATTCTTTTAGCTTTAATGGTTTTAATTTCCACCAGAATTCATTGAATTTTAACTTTTCGTTGGTTTAGCCCAACAAATTATTTTTATTTCACATCAACAGTTGTCAGAAATCACATAATATTTAACATAAGGCTTATTCAATTACAAGATGAAATGTCAAGGCAGATTTAAGAACCTTGAGTAAGCCTAATTTATTCTTCTAATTCCATGTCAAGTTTTAATATCTTCATGTATAGCTCTGCATCATAAATTGTCATTTTCCCATAAATTAAAAATGTGTTGCATAGAAGAAGAGGGCAGTGTAAATATTGTACTACAAGTCTCAATGTTGCATACACATAGATGCCAACTAGTATGGATTTTCCGTAATTTTACAGAATTTTGGTTGCTGTTACGGAAGTACAGAAACACTGCTGAAATTACGGAAAATCACCATTTGATTTAATTTTCTGAGATAGAAAGCAAATTTTCATCAACTTAAAAATTTTTGTTGGTTCTTCAAGTTTTTCTGGGGGAAAAAAATTAAATGCTATATTCAGGGCTGCCAGACCTGCACCAATTGCACCAGCCTGCGCCTAAACGTTGTTCTTGCGCCATTCTGCTAAAAATCGCCATTTCGACGAAATCTGCGCCAAAAGTTAAAATTTACCGCTCATCAATATTTTAGCGTTATCTTACCGACATTCGAAATCGATTCAGCGGTTAATTCGTAAGTGAGATTCTTCCGCAGATTCCCCTCCGTACTTTTTTTTTTCTGTCATTTTCGAGATCGATGCAAAAGTGAAAAAGTTTTCGGGACATTAGTTGGGGTGGGGCGGGGGTCGTGTTCTGTCTGGGGACGTTGTTTTGTCTTTTTAAACGTTCGAAAACGGAAGTTAAACGAAGTGCAGATTTTTCCCGTAATCGTATTTTATTTCTCTAGCGATGTTGCTTCTGTTCAGTATTGTTAAATATAATTTCAGCTTGAAATTGTAGGCAACGATTTCCGAAAACGGAAGTTAAGCCGCCCGAAAATTTCCCCGTAATCTTCGGCGACGAGATTTTCACGTGATTCGGGAATTCCGTCTTTTTTTTTTATCATTTGGACCATGTACGAAATCGATGCATAACTGAACTTAAATTTTGGGAGGATTGGTGGTGGTGGTGGGGGGGGGGGGTCGTTTTCTCCGTCGGAGGACGGAATTTCATCCTTCGAAAACGAAAAGTAGACGGAGGTAAGATTTCTCTGGCAATCGTAATGTTTTTTTTCTCGCGATGTTTCCTCTACCCAGTATTGTTAGATATCATTTTATTCCATAAATATTTGTATTTCAGCTTGAAAATGTTGGATAAATTTCCAAAAACTGAAGGCTTGAAAAACCGTTATTTCAAGCTATGTTTCCCGATTCAGCGATCTCAAAAAAATATTTGTGTGGAAGAACCAAGGCTACTGCACTAATTCAGCACATGGCCAGTGTTCTACAAGTAACATCGTATCTGAAGTTAAAAAAAATCCTTTTTCTCTATCTACGGACGGAAGTAATGATGCTCAAGCAAATAAACTGTATCCCATTACAATAACATATTTTGACGAAAAAATAGGGGGAAATTCAATGTTTTGAACAATGAGTTTGTTAAAAAAAATATCTCGTGGAGCAACTGTGTGTCATTTTCCTGTGACAATGCTAACACTATGATAGGTCAAATAAAAGGTGTTGTTTCTTAATGATGAATTTCTGAGTCATGCTGAAATTGCAGATGTAGCATTAAGGCAAAGTGTTTCTTTTGCATCAGTCCAATATATGTGTTCCCTGTTTCCAGTTTTGAAACCAGAAGAATCTGACAAGGTGGAATCTGAATTTGCTTAACTACCAGTTTGGAAATTTTAACTGTGCTGTTACTTCTGGGAGAATGGATGAAGTGTGGCACAGAATTTCTTTAATGAAAAATGAAAGTGGCCAGTTGAAGTATGAATCATTAAGCAAAATTATGAAAATGATTTTAATAGTCCCTCATAGCAATGCAAGTACAGAAAGAATTTTCAGTATTGTGAAAAACCCCATGAATGAATTCAGACCTAATTTAAGTACTCATGTGCTGTCTTCTTTATTAGTAGAAAAAATAAACAGCATTGCACACAGTGAACTATGCAATCAGAAGAAGTTTTCGCGAATTGAACTAAGGAAGGCCAAAATGGCAACTACAGCCAGTTTATCATAATAATTTGGCCAACAATCCAAGGAATAATTTTTCTTCATGCCTGGAGGTAATTAATTATATTTTTCTGGTAGACAGTATTTTAAATTTTCCCACTAGCAAATTATTTTTTATTGTATTTATTATTATTATTATTTTGTTAATAGTTCTGACAGATTAAAATTTGTTGCAGTGTTAAATACCCAAATTTGCCGCTGTAGATTGGATTACTGAAAATTGCTGAAAAATGAACATGTTGGTTACTGAAAACTACTTTTAGAGGTTGGCATCTATGCATACAAATTAACTTCATATTGCATTTTAAAATCATGCCTTCTATTTATTGTGATCCAAAGATGGTCCATATCAGTTGTTAAATTTTTATATACTGTATTGAGACGCATATAAGTTGAGAATTTTTAGAGGAGGGGGGCGGTTGTTTCTTTAGAGCTGGAGTTAGTTAGTTAGTAAGAAAAAAATGAAAAGAAATAAGTGAATGTTTTTTACCTATTGTACAAAAAGAATTAAAAGGGCATAGTAATTGCCAGGTGTTCTTTGTTTAGAGTAACTCAATCTTCACCTAACCTTGTGTGTGGGAATGATTGTTATAAAATGTGGTATCATGAAACAGGTCAGCATTAGCTGTGTTTCACATAGACTGGAGGAAGCATAATGGGAGGTCAGATCTAGAAAAAGAATGAATTTCCTGGCATAATGAGCACATCTTTTGAATCTTTTTCCAGTATGAAAAGAATGTTTCAAAGCATATTTTTAGAAAAAGGGGGAAATTGGTGAAAAAGAAAATGCATTTATGTCCCCTTTGGAAATCTGTGGAAGAACCTCATTATTTAAAATTTTTAATTGTGCAGTTTTCTTCATAGTGAGTGGAACCAGTTACAAAATGAATTTTTTGCAATTGGATTTCTAGAATTGTTTAAACATTGCAAGCAGAAATAGCTTCTTATGTCCACAAGTGGCAGAAATGAACTTTATGAAAAATCATAAATTGTAAACAAAATGTTCATAGTGGAAGGTATCAAGTAAAAGTAATTTTTCAAGTTGAAGAATTAAAAGCACAGCAGACAACAGAAAAAGTAAGAGTAATTTTGCACTCCTTTGTGGAATACTGATCATTATTGAAAAAGGAAAAATGGGTGCAGAGTGTTCTTCATAATCAAGGGCATCTTACCAAGAAGGATTTTGTTAATCTTGAGATACTCTTTCAAATAGAAAAACATATTCAAAAGATATACAACTGGAAATGAATTTTACATATATATGCCACCAACCTGGAAGGAAAACTGCATTATTTAAGGCAATTGTGTTCACAATCTTTACCTTAGTGAAAGGCATACAGTACAAGAAATTTTTCAGATTTTTGGAAGCACACTTATGCCATCCAGTGGTGGAAATGTGAAATTTCAAAACTGTGTGCAAAATGTTCCCTAAAGTGAATGGCATCTGATGAAAAAAGATTTTTTTAGACCAGAATTTTAGAAGAATGGATATCGATACTTTTACATCCTCTAGAGTGTAAAAAATGCATTATTTTGAGCAGGAAACATGTATAATATATTTTATACAAAGAACCATATTTGATTTAAGAAACATTTTTTTCCTCAGTCACATTTTTAGATGCATGGATACAGCTGTAAATGTGTTGTAAACAGAAATATGCACTTATGCTCAATAGTGACAAAATGGTGCAAATATGAAAAATTATATGCAGAATTTTTTTGCCATGAATGCTATCTGGTACAAAAGGAATTTTTCAAATCATACTTAGAAGTAGAGATAGGAAGAACTGAATTGTTTGAAGTCTACAGAAAACTGTGTTAAGATGATCTTTGTAGTAAAAGCTGTAGAAGAAGAAAAAATAGTTTTTTTTAAAGGACAGATATTTAGAAGAATAGATATCAGTGATATGGAATAAAATGTATTTTGAATTCAATGGCATCTTCATTTATATAACCCTAAGGATAAAGTTATGCATTGGTAAAAAATGGAAAGGTTATTCTTCTCACAGTTCAGGCATCTCAATGCAAAAAAGAATTTTCAAATCAGACAAGTAGATGGAGATATATGGATGGTATCCACAGAAGATGTACAGACATAATGACACTATAAGATTTTTTTTTTCAAAAAATGTTTTAAAGTGTGATGTGAAGTTTATTATTGTTGATTCAACTTCAACAAAAATAATCTTTAATAAATTATTGTATTTTTTTTACAATCATTGAATTAAACTTTGAAGTTTTGAAAAATAGGTAAGTTTAGAAATTTGCCTGATAATTTCAATATATGTCTTGCTTTCCAAGCTTGAAATTTAGGGGTTGGCTTTTGCAGAGGTCCCAATTTTAAGCTGATGTTTGGCTGTGTATACTGAGAAGTCTGCCAGACACTGTTAACTGAATCAGCTGATAAGCAAAATGTATAGTGCTGATTGACACTTATATTGCAAACAGGTGTTGCATATTAATGAATCAAACATTCAGGTTAACTCTTCAATGTACTTTCTCATGCACAGCAAGACTCTAACGTCACAGTTTGTTAGGGCTGTCTTAGAAAGCTGTGTTTCTGGAAGCTAGAGCCATATTGTTGTTACTCAGATGGCTTTTAACATGCAGTTACTGATTTGGATAGTCAGTTGAACATTTTATTTTTTGATTAAAAAACATGGAACACATTATAGGGATATTGTAGATTGGAACTGTTGTGGTGAATGGAACAAATGCATCCCAACCAGTCTTAACATGAGGCAATAATCTGTCACAAACAATCAAACAAAAAATATATTACCAAAACTGAAGAATTCCTTTAAATCATTTGAAAATATATAAATGAGTAAATAAATTCCATGCCACTCCAGTGGTATAAGCACTGGCTCCTGATCATTCATCCGAGACGGGTCCGGGTTCGAATCCCAGTGAGGCGTGGATGTTGTGTTTGTCTTAAGGCAGTGCATACCTGCCAAGTTTACCTGTAAAATATACGGAAATTTTACTTGTTTTACGTATGACACATTGTTTTTCTTTATTTTCTAGGGGAGAATAAGAAGCTCTAAATGCTATCGTGCCTGTATATCTTGATTTACCTGATCTCAGTTCTGTGTCCCGAACTATTTTTACTCGTAACCTAACGGAAAAGACTGTGAAAAAACGATGTACAATTTGGGTTGACGATAACTGAGAAAAGAGAAAAAATGAAAAATATCAGTCGGGCATTAAAATTTTTTTCTAAAAGTATTCCAACATGTTAGCACAAAAAATTAAGATGAAAACTTCAGTTACATTAAAGTAAAAGGTTACTGCACAATATATTGCTGAAATTTTTATGTGTTTCTAGACTAATGAAAGCGTATTAATGAGATGATTATGTATCGATTATATTATAATCATTGTTAGCATGAAGTAATGCCAAATATTTTGATTAAAATAGACAAACCATCTGCATAACATATCAACTTTTAATCAATATGTTCAAGACATGTATAAACATTCACTGAATTTCTTTTCTACGGATTTCAATACTTGAAAGTTGGCAGGCCTGGCAGTGGCTCTTTCCCTTACCTGGAGTCAGTGGCCCTAAAGTAGAGACGGGCGACTGCTTATAAGTTGAGTAGCTCACGGTGGTCGTTAAACCCTCAAACCAAATCAATAAATTGCACAAAGCTCACTGTAAGTAAATATTTAGGAAATCCATATTTCTTGCACAACATGCTACCATTTTCACATCAGACATTTCTGCTGTTGCTTCAAAGAAGGGCAAGTATTTTTCATAATTTGTCATCAGCATCACTAATATTTCCACCCCCTTCCAAAATTTAATGATTTGTGTAGGTAAAATCTGATTTTCTTATCCAGTGTACTGTATCATTCTTTAGTCTCCTCTTACTGTAACCATTGACAAAGAACTTCAAATTGCATATAAGTTAAATAATTTTGTTGTATCTTTTTAGAAAATGCTGTTGGCCTTTGAATTTAGTATCCCTTTTGATCATTTATACCTACGGCTTATAAAGTGTATGCTCTTACAAATGTTTTATATTGGTAGAACCAGTGTCATATATAATTTACGACACTGATTATATTAATATGCATATATTCCGTAAAATGACCCAGATGCAATAAAATAAATGTCTAAAACTAAAAGTTTTTTTCTTTTTCTGATATGGTTCCAAAACTGATCCATCAGCACCTGAAATTTGCCATTTTTCTTTTCAGTATTGTGGTTTTAAAAAAAAAAATCCTGCAACAGAATACCTGCATTTAAAATGGTTCAAAATTTATGGCTTGAAATCTGTTCTTAGATGTCAGTTTTCAAACAAAGGCATCCTGCTAAAAGGTATTAGTGATAGTTTATTGCTCATCACATCTCTGTGAAGACTGGCTCATTTGTGTGGTTGCATACAATGTCAGCTGTTTTCTGACTTCATGAGAAATGTGCCTGGTATAGCTAACGAGGGTCGTAGCAATACAATGTTAATAACTAAGCTAGCTATGAAAGATATGTGTAAAAGTGTGTTTCCGAGTTCTCATTCATATAACTTGTACATTAAAGTGAGTACTATTTAACTCTATTCATGTTAGATCCAGAGTTACTCCGCAAGTTCCAGCGATAGTCCCATGTTGTACTGGTTAGGACAGAAAGTAATATGAAAGCACTTACCCACCAACACATATTGTGAAGCACAGGGGGTTCTTGTACAACGTTAAACACTTAGATGTCAACTTGAGCGTAAGCTACAAATTCCATTAAAATTCAAATGGTGAAAATATGAAAGTTCAAAGGCGAATTTGTACTTTCATATTTGATATTATAAGTGTTTAATGTTGTACAAGAACTCCCTGTGCTTCACAATATGTGTTGGTGGGTAAGTGCTTTCATATTACTTTCTGTCATAACCAGTCCAACATGAGACTATCGCTGGAACTTGTGGAGTAACTCTGGATCTAACGTGCATAGAGTTAAAAAGTACTCACTTTAATGTACAAGTTATATCTTTGTTTTGCACGTTCAACTTTTAATGGATTCATATATTATGTTCCATGACAAACTTTTACTCTCCTCATTCAGTTGTATTACTTACTCAATGAATAGATATTCATTCTGAATTCAAGTTGTAGCTAGCTTATGACAGCTTCTAATTGTAATCACAAAATATGCCAGCAATTTAAAATGCGATCTTGTCTTCTGACCATTCATCCGAGATTAGTGTGGGTTCAAATCCCTGTGAGGCATGGCTGTTGTATTTGTCTTACTGCACTGACTGTCCCTTCCATGGAATCAGTGACCCTAAAATAGGGACTGCCCACTGAGTTCCTTGCAGACTGTTAAACCCTCAAACAAAAAATAAAATGTTATCCACCATTATATAAATATTTCCTTGCTGATTGCCAAAAGAACTCTTGAAACCTAACTAGTCACTTAACATGAATGTTGATTCCGGAAGGGCTGTGCATTGCAATAACTTGATTCAGTACAAGAAATTTGAGGCTAGGTTGGTAGATTGACATGTTAGTACAAAAGTGTGTGTTTTATTTTTTATATCAAGGTTCTGTTTAGAGAAAAAGTTATAAGAAACTGTTGCCATGGAAAATATAAGCATTCTTCCCTCCCCTCCCCCCTTTAACATGAAATCCATCCCATATCTTCCAGGAAACTTTTTTTAGTTGTTTTAAAGAAATTCAGTAGCTTACCAGACTGCGTGTTTTGTTGCAGGCATGGCATATAATTTTTGATTGATTTTTGTGTGTGCATGTTTGAGAGAGAAAAGAAAGATAACAAACAACAGTTACTGTTTGGAACTGGAAATACTTCTTTTTCTTTGTTTTAAATATCTGAATTTTGGATTAAGATGCATTATGGTTCTGTTAGTTTGCAGATGTGTTCTGATAAAAGTATTCCTTAAGTTATCCGATTTTTACCAACGCTACTAAAGTGTTTGTTCCCTTTGCTTTGAAGTGATCCAAAAATTATTCAACTGCAGGGGGGAATTTTGGCTATTGTAAAGTATGTATCAGATTAAAAAATTTAGGTAGAGCAAAAACAGTTTATTAAAAAATGCCTGAAGAATAATTTCAGTGAATCTGTATAATACTGAAGTCTTGTGAAAAGTTGTTTGACAGGAGGAGGGTATAACTTTTAAGTAAAATCATGCATCATGCTTTATAAATATGCAGTCGGATGGGGTGGACATACTGGCTCTTAAATAAAAATTAAGTGAATAACTTGGCTATGAGTCCATTCAAAAGATTTAATTACTGCAATATACAGTAGCTTGGAAACCAAACTATTGTTCTTATAATAATACTTCTGTAGTAACATTGAAACCTCAGAAATGTGTGGTCTCTAAATCATTACAGTAATTTTTAAAAAAATTGTCATCTCAGTCTTTTTTTAACAAAAAAATGCATGTAAATATTTTTTCTGATGTAATTCAAAAACACTATAAAATAAACAACAAAAGAAAGAATAAAAACTCTCCAAAAGATTGTAAATTTGTCTGTCTGTTTCTTTAAGCCTAAGTAAAACATGTATCGTGCTGTTTCTGTGTCACTGTAAATAATTTAAAGAAGCTATAGGTCTTACGTGCATCAGTAGAGATATGAAAGCTGAACTGTGAATTTGGTCACAGCTGTAGGATGTGCAACACTCAGAAATCATAACTAATTCCTCCCCTAAAATGACTGTTGCACATCGATGCTGAGATACCAGATGTGACACCCACCTATAGGATCAACTGCACATGGCTGATCAATGTTAGACCTTTTGCTGGATGTCTGTGCATGGTTCTTTAAGTCCTGGAAAACTTTTGATACAATAGTACAGGAGCAGCCAACAAGTGCAGCTGTATCTGAAATACTGGCACCTGTCCTCCAGGCCCCAATTATCTGGCTGTGGTCAAATTGGCATACATTGCCACATTTCTTCATTACTGGCAAATGTTTACTGATTACGTATAGAGGGTAGGTGTGCACAATTTATAGTAGCTGCATGTATTATCACGTGGTACTTTATCATTCTGAATATGTAAAACGTGATATTCCTAATGCAAAGCTAATTCACTGTGTAGTTGCAAAATAATATTAAAAATGAAAAGGGCCAAAAATTAATTTGACATGAAATTTTCTAAGACAGTCCTTTTGCACTTACTTAACAAATATCAGGAATGTGGTGAAGTGTTGTATCTACACTCTGCTTCTGTTTTAAAATTCTGGAGTGGTGAAGTTAATTCCATTGCATTTTCACTGCATTTGTGGCCCTCATTCCATTTATTAAATCTTTGGAAGCATAGAAATTACAACTCAGCCTCTATGTACCCTCAACAACAGAAGAAATTAAATTGAAGCCACCTTACTGTATATGTTATTTTTATGGCAAGTATTGTACAGCTGTTACTGTCCCCATCCTCTGATCTGGTGCCAAAAAATTGACTGCAGAAGTGGTGCACATTCAGATATAATAAAATTTCCTTATAATTATTGTAAATCCTTAAATAAAATAATGGTCAATGCAGCATAACTAGTTCTCTACTACATTGATACGCAATACATCTGTGCTGATCATAAAATAAACATATTAATCAATTGGCATTTGATAACCTGTAATTATTCAGAAGTTACAAAGCAGTTCATCCTAAATTTCTTAATAATAAAATTAAAATTTTAAACATGAGCTGTAAGTATATGTATAACATATATACACAGTCGTATCAGAATAATATCACCACCTACCTAATAATGGAAATAACCACCCTTGGCACAGATGACAGCGTGGCATGGACACAATGAGGCCCTGGAAGGTTGCCTGAGGTACATGTGCCCATTCGGACTGCAGCAGAGCACAGAGGTCCCGGAGATGGTGGTTGTGGGTCAGCAAGTTGAACCTGTCAATCCAAATAGTCCCACAAGTGCTCTATCGGATTGAGGTTGGGCAATTTCGCTGGCCAAGGAAGAACAGAGACATCACTGTCATGTTCCTGGAACCAGCAACGCACCCCCTCAGTGACCTGGCACAGCGCATTAACCTGTTGGTAGACATCACCACCAGGATAAATGTTCAACATGAGGGGATGCATGTGGTCAGCGACGATGGACAGGTAGCCATTGGCATTCAGTGACCCATCCAGCGGTCCCAGGTCATACCAGGAAAACATGCACATTGCCACTGCCAGCCTGTATTTGACCAACAAGCTTGTCCAGGTGTTAGTTCTCGTGTATCTGACGCCACCGCTTGTCACTTCTGTGGAGTAGAAACCTTGATTTGTCGGAGAAGGCAACCTTTTCGCACTCTTCCACTGTCCAATGACTATAGTCCTACCATCATTGGACAGTGGGAAAAGGCGACATTCTCCTGGGGTTGATGTCTTTTGGGGCTCCACAGTTATGACACTGGGAGGTACTCGGTGTGTCAGCGGTCCATTCTTGGTACACCCTTACTACAGCACCTCACGAATAGCCCACTATGGATCATCTGTTCTGACAGTCTGCTTATATCTCAATGTGGTTGACCTTGTCACATGCACTCTGTGACGCACCTGGGTCGGTACACTGTGATTCCGGGGGTGGTCATATTATCGTAGAAAGGCCATTTCACGTAATATGAAGAAAATTTCACATGATTTATACGTACTAAACTTTAGGAATATTTTGTCAGATTTGTAAGATCTTTCGGCTGCAGCATCGGTCTTGTTCACACTAAAAGCAAGCACTCGCGTGGTTGACATAGTTTCTTTAGCTGTTGCCAGTAGAGGTTTCCAAATTGTCGGAATACTGAAGGGTGCATCCGAATTGCAGGAGTTTTTATTGAAGATAATTTCAATGCTTTCTCTGTAGTGCAATGAAATTTTTTTTGAGAAGGGTGCAATCCTTTTGGTACAATTCCAGTTTGGAGAGGCAGAAGTATTTTCAATAGTCAGAAGAGAAAGTGCAGAAGTCGAAAGACTTTGCAGAATTTTGGAACATAAAAGAAATGTCAGGAAGTTTGTTTATTGTACGAAAGGTACTACCAATATAAAAAATTTGCCTGAGGAAGTAGACACAGGAATGAGTTTTAGCCCGGGATGGTCTAAAGCAGTGGTGGCCAACCCGCTGTACGCATGCTTTTTAGTGGCATGCGGAAACCTTCAAAATATCAGTTCCCTATTTAAAAAAAGAAAAAGAACATTCTTAAAGCTATTGGCGAAAATACACAAATCAAGGTTGCCTTTACAAGTGTGCTTTGTTTGCTTGCGTATGTGCATCAGAAAGCAAAGCTGGTACCACAGCCTGCTACTATTGCTGGGGGCAGGAAACCATCAGCCTAATTCATTCGTCACTGTTATCACGGTTTGAAATCAGTGACATCTTCTCTTCACTGAAGACACAGCCGAAGTTAAAGCAAAACAGAAAAACTGAACGTTGTGTGGCGAGAACCAACCTGGAGGTCACACAAGCTCGGGAGCTCCCTGTCTGTTAACGTCATTTGTTGACGTAGTGCTCGCGAGCGATGAGGAAGTGATTCTCTTGACACGGTGTCTTTCGAACTGCGATCATAAAAGGTAAGGCTTAACAACTTTGTAATGTGAATGGTTGGTGCCACATTGTGCTTTAATTTTAGAAATGTCTGTTAGTAAGTCGTTGACCTTAAAAAGGAAGTATGAAGAAGACATTGCAGTACGTGCTTTCAACATTGATTGGGAAAAAAAAATTTTGTTTAGTAATCAAGGTGCAGCCAAACCAGTTTGTTTGATTTGCGGATCTTGTGTTGCGGTACCGAAACAGTTTAACTTGGAGCGACATTTCAAGCAAAAGCATTCTGAATTTAATTCTAAGTATCCTGTTGGTTCAACATTACGAACAGACTTTAGTAATAAAAAAAAAAAAAAATCACTAAGTGGCCAACAATTGCTTTTCCAGAAAAAGAGTGAAGAACTGACATCAATGGTGAAGGCTTCCTACAAAATTTCTCTTCTGTTGGCACGAAAGAAGAAACCATACTCTGATGGTGAAGAAATAGTCAAGTCCAGCCTACGAATATTTGCTAACCATGCCGGAGATCCAAAAACTACGGAATTGGTCAGCGCAATTTCGCTTTGTCGGAATACAGTGATGCGTCGTATAGATGACATAGCTAATAACGTTAACACTCAAATTGTGTCTTCGATTCACTTTTGTAAGTTTTTTCCCTTGGCTATAGATGAGAGCTGTGGTGTTTCTGACACCACCCAGTTTAGTATATTTGTACATGCTATCAACGGCAACTTTGATTTAATTGAAGAACTCTTAGATTTGCGTCAATTAATAGCAACTAGAGGTGAAGATGTTTTAAACAAGCAGAAAAATGTTATTGAAAACAGTAAGTTAGAGAGGGGGATATTAGGCAGCATTTGCACAGACGGGGCTCCAGCAATGATTGGTACAAAAAAGAGGTGTGTAGCGTTACTTGAAAATTATGTGGAAAGGAAGATATTTAAGTATCACTGCATCATACATCAAGAGGCTCTTTGCACAAAGGACTTGGTGTTATCTTCTGTTCTGGATCCAGTTGTGCGTTGTATTAACAAAATTCGAGTCCGGGCACTTGATCGTTGGGAATTACGCAGTTTGTTTGCGGAGGATCTGGAAGAAATGGGTGAATTGCTTCTTCACTGTAACGTGCGTTAGCTCTCAAAGGAAAGCCTTAGACAGATTTTGGAACCTGTGACATAGTGTTTTAAAGTATTTTGAAGATAATGGTTTACTCACAAGTGAGTGCTCACTTCTCAAGGATGAAGACTGGCTGTGGGATCTCGCATTTCTTACAGATATAATGGGGCATCTGAACAGTTTAAATTTACGTTTATAAGGGAAAAGACAGCCTTTTTCCAACATTGATGACTTCTGTATCATCTTTCATGACTAAACTTTTGCTGTTTTTAAATGATTTTTCTCAAAACAAATTATCTCAATTCCCTCAAATGCAAGAACAAGAAAAAGTATCTGAAAATGCCCCAAATTATGAGAAGTACAAAAAGTTAATATCTGTTTTACACGACTCCTTTGCAACAAGATTTTGTGATTTCGAGAAAGACAAGAAAAGCAGTGAACTTTTTACAAACCCTTTTTCAGTTGCTATTGTAGACCTAAATCATTATCCTCCAGACATGCAGATAGAAAATATTGACCTTCAGCATAATATTGCACTTACAGGTAAATAAAATGAGTTTATTTCTACTTCAACCAATCCAATTATGTTGAATTCTGGAAATTTCTTCCAGTTCCTGATTTTCTAATTTTACACAATTTGCACTGAAGTACTGTTGTAGGTTTGGCTCAACCTACGTTTGTGAACAATCTTTTTCAGTAATGAATATGATTAGAACTAAATATCATTCAAAATGAACTAACGCTCACCTAAGAAATTTAATCTTGCTTGCTTGTTCACAGGTAAACCTAAACATACAGGAGATTTTAAGAAACGTGCAAATTCAAAAGCCGCATTAAAATTTCATAAATACCATTGTCATTGTGAGTTGCAAACATGTTGTTCAATTTAATGTGCACTAAGAATGATAATAAACCTTATGAAACTCAAAATAATTGTGTTTTTATTTAAACCTCATATGGGCCAATTTAATTAGGAGAATGGATGACTTCAGTGGCACGCCCAAGATACAAAAGCCTAAAAGTGGCAGTGGTGGTCAACCCTTTTATGAGGATCTCTGTCTTTAGATATTGTTTGGATGGTAGTGGGAGGAGGATTGATTGCAAGCTTGTAACCAAAACTGTTGACAAGTTTGTAAGTACAAGAATGATGGTAGGGGATTGAACCAATAAAGGAAAGGGGTGGTTTCTGCAGAGGAGATAGGTGACAGAAAATATATTGGCATCAAACTTTTTGACAATTCTGAGAGGAAATCGATTGTTTGTGGCAATTTCTTGGATGATTGCATATTCTTTTTGTAATGAGTGGGGTTCATTGCAAATGACATTGGCACAGTAAACAAGTGATTTTAGAGCAGCAAGCTTATAGGAAAGAGCAGTATTAGAGTAAAATGGGATGATGTTGGTGGAAGAGGTGGGTTTTCTGTAGACGGATGTATGAAGTTTTTTATTGATTCTAGTTATTTGTACATCCAAGAAATTAATACAGTTATTGTTTTCATGATTGAAAGTGAAATTAATGGTTGAGAATTTTTTAGATATAGAAGAGGTGAGATTGTGCAAGTCTTTCAGGTCATGAGGCCAGATTATAGATATAGTCCACATAATGAATCCAAAGTGGACAAACTGTTTCAAAGTCCTGGGTTTTATCAGGACAAAGAATATTTTTGTTGCTTGGAGGTTTAACAACCACCACAAGCTACTGCTTACTAGTTAATTGTCAGGAAAAGTTAAAATCTTTGAACACTGCCAGTTAATTTACAAATAAGACATAATTGCTTATCTTTAAAAATTGTAAAGAAATATTTCCACGGCCACTTATCTTTGAAAATATGACCCTTGGAATAAATTTAATGTTTTACTTGCTATCTTAGCTCACAAACGATCAATCTGATTGCACTAACACTCGCAGGAAAAACAATAATCCAGTGAGGCAGACAGTTGATTCTAGACTAGGGAGGTTTAAGAGGAGAAATGTCAAGAGCCAAGGTTCAACAAAGCCATCTGCAGCTTTTGGATAAAGTGGTGTGGTGGCCTGCTGGAGTTTTGAGCTCCAAAAAACCATATTATTTTTGAATGGCAAGAACCTAATTTTATTCTGGCACATTCGAATCCTTTCGTGGACTAGTTTGCCCACACCAGGTCTAATGTATTATTATATTAAGGAAATACAAGGCACCTCAGTGGCGCAGTGGTCTAAGCATTGGCTTACGATCATTCGTCTGAGATGGGTCTGTATTCAAATCCTGATGAGGCATGGATGTTGTGTTTGTCTTATGACACTGGCTCTCTCCCTTACCTGGAGTCAGTGGTCCTAAATTAGGGATGGACAACTGCTTATAGCCCATTGTGTTGCTCACAGTGGTCGTTAAACCTCCAATGAAAAAAAAACACTTCACAATTGATAAATTCCCAACGAGTTTTTTTCTTCAGCATGGTTTTTTGATAAAAAAAAAAAAAAGAAGTTTATTTTGTGTATGGGTTTAAAAATCAATTTAAAAGTTTTGAAGGCAAAGTCACAGGAAAATGAAATAATGGCAAAATCCTCTTGTAATAGATGCACAGCAGGACATGGAGATAGGTTTCATTTCTGGAATTTTGTTAGAGCCTTGTCCGTAATAGAAAAGTTGCACCCTCCCTGTGCTGAAACATGTCTAAGAAAATCAAGTTCTTTTCTCAGTCTTCATCTGAGCATATATGTATAGCACGATATACATAACTGTAAAAGTGCATTTTGTGGTTTTGCCCCTGGCACAGAAATGCCTAGTTATGCCTCTGATGGTATATCTTTGTGGACTGGATCCACAAGACAGGTAGCAGTACCCACCCTTATTCACTGTTGTAAGTATTGGGGGGTTACTGAGTTTACAACCATAACTGATGTGGATGGATGCTGACCAACCTGCCTCATGCATATCTACTGTAAGTTCCTGCTCAGATGGTCTCAGTTGTTGAAATCTTATGTCACCTTTGTGGCACTGTTAAACACCAGCACACAGTCTGAAACATTAACTGAATTTATTGCAGAATAATTGGGGGACTTTAAATAGGGGTGTCATGAGTGATAGCACCAATAATGCAGTGGGGCTCTTGTTTGTACCATGTATGTAGAAAAACATGTACTGTTCAAGGCACACCTCAAAGTTTATCTGTAATGGGTGATGCAATTTTTGTGTCCATGAGTGTACATAAAATATATTTTTTATGGATCCAGAGTGCACATGGTGTCCTGAGAATGAAAACAAAATATATGGCATTCTTTATTGAAAGAATGTAGCAGTATAAACATAATCTTGGTCACTGTTTCTCAAAATAAATAAAGTGTGCTCCCTTTCTGCTATTTCATCCTTTTATGATGCAATACAGTTACTGAATTGCACTTTAAAATAAAGGAGTCAACTCAGTTTGCCATGAAGCTGAATGAACAGCAATAAGACCATGATGTAATATTAACAAATTAAAACTAAGTCTTGAATGAATTTTGTGAGGTATTGGTAATCTCGTGGTTAACTAACAACTGAAAAGTTCAGATAATACATTAAAAAAAAAAATGGGTTACACAATCATAAAGCATGTAACTACAATATCCTTTTTAATGCAAAAACATAAAAATCTGTTAAACAACAGGAAAGAACTACAAAAGAAAAAATGAAAACCATTCTTTTGACCAGCAAATTTTTATTTTTTGCATGTTATTAGTGTACAAGGTCAAGAATTATTTACAAATTTTATGAGCAACAAACTTGTGTAGCTAAGAGTAAAACAATTTTTACATCTAGAACTTTTAGTAGCAGCAAGATTGTTGCACTCTGTATGATAAGCACTCCACATTATTTATGGTAGACAAATATATCACAATTTACAAAAAAGTTTAGTTCTGGGAAAAAAATTTACCCATTTACAGTATCAATCATTACAAGTGACACAAAACTACATCTTATACTGCTGAACAAATTTTTATTGTAGACGCAAGACAGACTTGAACAGGGTTCTAATTTGATTTGCCTAAATTCCAAAGCAGAAAAAGTATGCTTATGCTCTAGTATCAATGATCAAAATTGGGTTTTAAATAAAGTATATTTACAATTTTATTATCTTTCTAGCATTTTCATTCCTGTGTATACATGTGCAATAAAAAGAACATGGACTCCTTGAACTTACATACTACATGTAGATAGCCCATAGCTAAGAACAGTTTTTATTCTTATAGGAATAATTAATCTCTTACTGATACATGCTTTAAAAAGTGTCTTTAACATTGTGTCTTGTGTGCATATTCAAACTATTTATGTTGTTATCAGTTAACAACCAAAATGTGTCACCACGAGCCTAGAAAGCTTGTATACTTTCTATAACTTCTTGCCTTAAAAATTCAACCAAAGTTTTTAACATATAATTTATTTTGACAAGAAAAAATTTACCTTTAAATGTTTTTTTTTTCAGATGTTAATTATCTCAGTTTTAGACGCTGCTAGAAATTTATATTAGTACACAAGAATGCAGATATTTATTTATAGCTTTGTGTCCTGTTATTAATTTCATTAATTTTAAAATTTTACTATACAAGTAATTCATTTTTAAAAACAATTTTCAAAATTAGATGTGTTTGGAATACATTCTGTAATTTTCATTTTCCTATGTTTATTTTACACAATTCTGTAATATTGTTTCTAAACTATGAGCTGAAGCAGGTAAATAAATAATATGAAGAGTGGAAAGTAATAAAAAAATCAAGTTTCAGAAAACATAATCTTAGAGGGGGGGAGAAGCAATACACAAATTACACCTAATTTTTTTTACATTAAGAAAACAAATTGATGACTCGTGTTTTCCATTGAAGCATAAAACACAAGAATTCAAATCCTATAATTTCTAAAATATGGTAGAATGCAAATATCAGCACTATTGGACAGAAAATAACCAAATTGAAATACCCTGCCCATGCATAGCATATATTGTGTTTTGCAGGATTATAACTGGAGTATGCACAAGGTTGAGTAAAAGGTACTTTTGCCTCGGCTTTAAGTACCACAATAATAAATTAAATTTAAAAATATCCTTGTCATCAAATCAACACTGGGTTTTTGTCTAACTGCCAGTAAAAACAAAGGACCTGAAAGTAAGTGATGTGATGATATGTAAGCACATAAAAACTCGAAGCATTTCTATCAGTTTATTTAATTTTTACAGAAATCCTACAAGTGAATATGAGAAATGCACATAGACTTCACAGGTATGACCTTTTTGTATTAACATGATAAAATTTGGACGTAAGCATGTAACCGTTAATAATAAGTATAAAAGCTTTAAAACATGCTTAAGTTATGTAAGAAAGTTCAAATTAAGGGAACTATCAACTGATAACTTCAGTAACAATAACTGTTTTTCATTATGTTATTGGGAAAGTTTGGAAATTGTTCTCAGCTCTAAGAACTGCAATTCTGATTCCCCTTTCATCATACCATACAAATAAAAAAATATTAAAATGAAAGTAAATTTTAAAAAAGAAATAGTATACATAACTTTACGTATCTTGCAACCACTTGTCTATCTGTCACAAGACCAACGAAGACTGAAGTTATCAGTTAAAAGCTCCCTTAATTTAACCTTTCTTATGTAACTTAAGAGTGTTTTAAAGTTTTTATACTGATTTTTGTATTATTTATGTAACCTCCACAACTCTCAAAATGTGGACTTCAAAGAACACTGCTGATCTTGATTCCATAATAAAACTGTCATTTTGAAGATATTTACGAATGCTACATTTCTGCTTCCCTTCCAAGCATAGAAGGCTCAACTAAACTTTCACAATTTATTCAGTAGGTGGTGGAAAACCTTACTCAGACTTGCCAACCTTAAGAAGAGAAAAATCCTGCAATTTTCTATGAAAATCCTGCAAGCATACTTTCGTATGTTTGAAATATCAATGGACATAATTTGAAGCACTAATGTTACGTTAAGGCATATAAAAAATGTAAAAAAATTTCTGTTCAGTTATGCATCGATCTCGAGAATTACCCAAATTATGATGGAGAAGGAGAAATTCCTCAAAGCCGTTGCACTCGCATGCCTAAAGATTACAGCGAAATTTTTTCACCGTCAAATTTACGATTTTGGAAATTTTTGCCTGCAGCACCAGAGATCATTAGTGGACAGAAGAGTAAACATGGCTGCCAACTGCTGACTCAGAGGGGAAAGGTCGCTTCTACGCTTATGCACTGATGCCTCGGAGAACTTCGAACTTTTTCCCTCGTTACTTTTTAACTTACGTTACGGAAATCATGATGGAATCCGGCAATATTAATTTATAATCCGGAATTCCAAGAAATGTAATGAAATCCGGCATTGCCGGCCTAAACCAAGAGGGTTGGCAGGTCTGCTTACTAATTTTTAAGTTGAGAAGATTCTTTAATAAGATATTAATTCGGCACCATGTGAAAACAAGTAAAAAATCTACTTTTTGACATGTGAAATAATTTTGTGATTAAAGCTCATGGATATCAAATCTGTTCTATGTAAAACTTGTCTGATGCTGCACCACCTAGAAGTGGTCCAATATTTATGCAAATTAGCATATCAGCAAAACACAGTACATATGAGATCTAAAAGTGATTCCCCTATTAGAGGGACAGGACAAGCAACATAAGGGAAGACATTTCACCACCTAAACTAAATATTTCATGTAGTTTGTAACCAGTTGAACACTGAGTGATACACATAATGAAGCTTGTAGAAACAACATTGTGTGTGTGAAATGCCCAAAGAAAAGTATCTTGCCATGAGCACAAGACCTATTCTCTTTTCGGTTTTTTCTACACAATACATATCAATTACACTCAAACAACACATGTGCATGCCAACACACATCATATGACACAAGTATGACCATTCCTTGCAATATGCAGACATCTACCTGATACCCCATGAACAAAATCATCTAGCAACAATGAACTTCAATTGTGCCTAACCAATGATGTTTGTTCTACTGTTGCTAACTCCATGGTTGTTTTATTGTACAGTCTGCACCTCTAGAAGATGGATGTACTTTCTATGACTGGTTAGCTGCTCAAAAAGGAAAATAATATCTTGTAAACATTTTACATGATTGTTAAAAAATAAATCATCCTTTTGATCTAATATTATTTTTTCTATCTTCATATGTTTAAGAATTAAGTATAGAATGTAAATGTTCATATTTGGATTTCACTCTGTATTACAAGTAATTCTGAAATGTTTGTTCAGTTTTTTCTACACAATGATGAAGTTCAACGAATTGATCCTATTTGTACTAAACATAAGACAAGTTGATTCACAACAATCATCTTGAGATGAGAAATTATTTTTTTTAAAGAGTTCATTATAATTATTAA
This sequence comes from Macrothele yani, assembly GCA_039090855.1. NCBI lineage: Eukaryota > Metazoa > Arthropoda > Arachnida > Araneae > Macrothelidae > Macrothele > Macrothele yani. The sequence continues at coordinate 4,018,787 of CM077024.1, forward strand.
TTACCACATGTTTGTGAGCATAGTAGCTAGCCATTGGAATCATCTTTCAGTGACTGCTAGTCATCAATAAGCACCAAAAGTGGCATTGACTTCAAACAAGTGGGAACATGAGTGGCATTATATAATCCCTAACAACAAATCCATATGTATAAGAACCAATAATCACTATACACACACATGGACATATAATACAATAGATGAATGCTCTGATCCATCTGCCTTTATTAAACAACATTATGCCTAAGCAGCATGCCCTCTGTTCTGTTCATGATTTTCGTCTGATTCCAGCCACTGGGGGGATAGGCTACAATATTTAGATACAAATCACTTCAGTGCTTTTTTTTTTTTGGTTGGAGTTTTAATGACCACCTTGAGCAACTCAATGGGCTATAAGCAGTCGCCCGTCCCTAATTTAAGGTCACTGGTTCCAGGGAAGGGAGAGAGCCAGTGCCGTAAGACAAACACAACATCCATGCCTCACCGGGATTCGAACCCGGACCCCTTTTGGACGAATGATCAGAGGCCATCGCTTAGACCACTGCGCCACCGGGGCAGCTTCAGTGCTTTGAATAAGCATTAGGAGCAACTATTCCTTGTCAGTGAAAAAGCTCTCAAGTTTTTGATATCATTCGCAGATAAACATTCATGTACAGACAGATTTTACTTCAACATTCGTGAAAATTAAGATCATAAATTGGCCTCATCATGGCAACATACACTGACGGAAAAAAAAATCCCAACACCAAGAAGGGGTTGTGTTAGATAAACGACAGTTGGTAGGCGGTGATAGTACATCTGTAAGATGAAGTCTATGCAAATTTCGCGCTCTGCGCATACGTGTGGCGCTAGTAGTGCCCCTCGGAACATGCAAAGCAGGTTTGCTGCAAATACGCGCTGTAACGTTCGTGAGCGTTAGTTATCGTTGAGATTTGACGTAGGGTGTTGATGTTAGTCAAAAATGCCTTTAAGAAGACGAAGAAGCCATTATCAACAGCTCACGGAGTTTGAACGAGGTCGTGTAATAGGGCTATGAGAAGGTGGATTTTCTTTCCGCAATATTGCAGAACGACTTGGCAGGAATGTAGCCACTGTGCACGATTGTTGGCAGCGGTGGTCAAAGGAAGGTACTGCCTCAAGAAGACCGGGTTCCGGTCGGCCACGTGGCACTACTGAGAGGGAAGACCGCCGTGTACGGCGTATGGCCGTGGTGCATCGTACCGCGTCTGCGGTAGCAATTCGAGCTGCAGTTGCCACCACAGTGACACAACGAACTGTTACAAATCAGTTACTTGAAGGACAGCTCTGAGCCAGACGCCCTGTAGCGTGCATTCCACTTACTCCAAACCACTGCCGTTTGCGACGTCAGTGGTATCAAGCTAGAGCTCATTGGAGGACGGAGTGGAGATCTGTTGTGTTTTCTGATGAAAGCCGGCTCTGCCTGGGTGCCAGTGATGGCCGTATGTTGGTTAAAAGGAGGCCAGGTGAGCGCCTGCAACCAACCTGTCTGCAGCCGAGACACACTGTACCTACACCTGCAGTTATATGACAGCAGGAGCACTCTCGTGGTTATCCCACGCACCCTGACGGCACAGTTGTACGTCGGTCTGGTGATTCAACCTGTTGTGCTGCCATTCATGAACAGCATTCCAGGGGGTGTTTTCCAACAGGATAACGTTCGCCCGCATACCGCTGTTGTAACTGAACATGCTCTACAGAGTGTCGACATGTAGCCGTGGCCTGCTAGGTCACCAGACCTTTCACCAATCGAGCACGTATGGGACATCAATGGACGACAACTCCAGCGTCACCCCCAACCTGCATTAACCGTCCCTGTATTGACCGACCAAGTGCAACAGGCATGGAACTGCATCCCACAAACTGACATCCAGCACCTGTACGACACAATGCATGAACGTTTGCGTGCTTGCATTCAACATTCTGGCGGTTACACCAGTTATTAATGTACCAGGCATTTCACATTTAAAATGGCTCTTCTCGTGCTTACAATAAGCTGTGATCTTGAAACCTTAATCGATTAAATATGTTACCTATACAAATGTATTGCCGCCATTTCATTCCTCTACAACTATTTTTTAGTGGTGTTGGGATTTTTTTTCCGTCAGTGTATATAAATATGAGACTGGCACTTTTAAATTCCATTCAACCCAGGCTGCATTCACTAACAAAAAATTTCAAGAATGGAAATTTCAATAGTCTTTTATCACATTAACACACTGAGATCTAGATTTTATAATACTCAGCCCTTTTTCAAAAAATTGAGACTTACAAAATAATAATGTATTTATATTACAACATGGTACAATGAAGAGATATTTGCTACCTCTCATGAATGGAAGTCCCACTGTAACTGCTATTTAAAAAAAAAAAAAAAAAAAAACTGAGAAATAATTTAACATGACGATGATCGGCAAAACACGTAACAATAATAACAAATAAAGGTAACTTGATCACGTTGGTCCTCCATTGGCGTGATGAAGACCTAAGATAAGGTCGAAAGCTCCCATCTTACGAACTTTCTTGTAAAAGTTTTTTTCATGTAACGTAACTAGCGTGATCAAGTTACCTTTATTTGTAATTTAGCATGCTCTATATACCTTTCTTTCCACTGTTCATAAAGAAATTAATGAAATACGGTTCCACAAAAGCAATGATGCAAGTTTATGTTTCACTTAATCGCAGCTTGACAAATAGAAATGGCTCTATGGCATTATATACATCACACCCATATATTACAACCAACTGAGGTATCAAATAATTACAAACTTCTTTTTATTAATTGTTTAGCTATTTATACATAAAAAAGAAAAAACTTAATTCTGGGCAATCATAAAAAATTTACTAGTCTTTGAAGTGAAGTGTTATAATAAAGGCTTATATTAACAAGATTGAAGCTACTCACACAGGAGGCAACACTGTAACTGAAAACATTAAACACAGTCAGAGGGTCATTCCACATTAATTCAACCAAAAAATATATAAAACTAAGGGAAAATTTACCTCACCATTTTGAATTTCTGCAAAAACCAGTAAACTAATAGGCCTGCACAAGATATAAAATATACCAAATTTTAGCTCATTTGACCTTACAGCTCCAAAGTACTGTGTGCTCAAAACCCCTTGAAATAACAATTGTTTTTATTACATAAAAATCTCCCTTTCAAATAGTTAAAAACTAAATTCTATTGGTGTTTGGAAATGACATCTTATTTTATATGTATCATAAGTGAATTTTGTCAAAAAAATATTTTTCAAAGTCAAATACTAAACTTTGACTTTAAATTCTGGGGTGGGAGCAAGTATTTTTTTTACTTTCCCAAAACATGTACTGACTTTCAGAACAGGATTTCTAAAAGTTCATGAATGGTAAATTTTCTTGTACCTCAATAGTGCATATTAATTCCTAAAAATTCACTCATAATTGAAATAAATATATCATCAGCTACACTTCATTTTTATTTTAAAGTGATTTTGTCTCCAGTCATTTTAGCACGTGTTATTTTCCATTGCCAAACAGAAATAAAATTTGTTTTCTTTTCCTTTTTAAAATAAACTGGTTACAATACAGTGTGCATTGTCTTCTAAGATGAAGTTTAAAAGCTTTCGCTGGATTAATACACAGACTAGAGTTTACCTACTTGTTGCTTCGTTCTGTCCAAAATTATAACATTTTAGCTTAATCATACTAACTGAGTGTCTGTATCATTATAATATTGGTTATTCACTTATTTTACAAATGCTGATTGGATTCTGGAACACTTATTTCTATGTTTGATACTGTTGTCTTTGACTCTATGATATGAAGTCAAAACACCTAAAAACAGTTTTCTAGGCTAATTTAACATGCTTAAAGGAATTTAACTCTGCAAGTAAATTTTGTGTGAAATACACATATACTCACCTTACATTCAATGTAGGACTAATACTATTTTCGTAGCACATTAAATTTTCTATATATATATATATATATTTATTTTTATTTTTTACTTTCCCAAAACATGTACTGACTTTCAGAACAGGATTTCTAAAAGTTCATGAATGGTAAATTTTCTTGTACCTCAATAGTGCATATTAATTCCTAAAAATTCACTCATAATTGAAATAAATATATCATCAGCTACACTTTATTTTAAAGTGATTTTGTCTCCAGGGTCATTTTAGCACGTGTCATTTTCCATTGCCAAACAGAAATAAAATTTGTCTTCTTTTCCTTTTTAAAATAAACTGGTTACAATACAGTGTGCATTGTCTTCCAAGATGAAGTTTAAAGCTTTCACTGGATTAATACACAGACTAGAGTTTACCTACTTGTTGCTTCGTTCTGTCCAAAATTAACATTTTAGCTTAATCATACTAACTGAGTGTCTGTATCATTATAATGTTGGTTATTCACATATTTTACAAATGCTGATTGGATTCTGGAACACTTATTTCTATGTTTGATACTGTTGTCTTTGACTTTATGATATGAAGTCAAAACACCTAAAAACAGTTTTCTAGGCTAATTTAACATGCTTTAAAGGAATTTAACTCTACAAGTAAATTTTGTGTGAAATACACATATACTCACCTTACATTCAATGTAGGGACTAATACTATTTTCATAGCACATTAAATTTTCTATATATATATATATTTATTTTTTTTTTTTTTTTTTTGCCGATTTGTGATGTGAATTACGAATCAGCAAAAAAAAAAAAGTGCAATAAAAATAGCATTAGTTCTACATTGAATGTAGGGTGAGTATATGTGTATTTCACACATAAATTTACTTGCAAAGTTATTTCTGTGTGTACCATATAGGTAACATTTGTTTTTGTGATGGAACAGTTGCACAAAGTTATAAAAAAGAAAAAAACTTGAACAACTTATGTTGCCTAAAAAATACTTCAGCACTGGCACAGAATGGTACTACTGCAACACAACTGAAGTTTGAAGTTTAGCTTTGAAAATTTAAGACAGGTTCTTCGAGGGGTTGCTCTGACTTTTTAAAAGTTTTTGCCAACCTAATTTTTTTTTTCGCCAAAGTTTTGTAACAGTACAAAAGGGGTTATCACCAAAATGACTTTTTTTGTTTGCAAGTTGTGAAGAATGTGATCGACAGCATAACCCCTGGGTTCCTGGGACAAAGAAAGTTTATGTAATAATTCCACTAACATAACAAACAATTGTGAAATAATACTATCTTAATGTCAACCCTGAGAAGAAAACATAACTATTATAGATGGGAGGGAGGGGGGGGGGGGTTATAGAAATGAGATTTTGTTACAGGGATGGTTCAGCTGTCTGTGAACAGATTATCAAAGAGCTAAAGTGTTATTGCACTTTCTTCATCCAGGTTGACCATCAAAATCTTTTATATATCGAGATAAACAGCATAGTGAGACAATCTTTTAGACACCATTTTCAGATGTTTCAACGAAGGCTGATCCTTATTGTCCTACAGTAGGGCCGGATGGAACTTTTGTGGGGCCTGAAGCAAAATTTCATTGTGGGTCTAGGAAATAAATCTCATAATAAAGTCTGTATGTGAAAAGTTTCTTCTGTAAAGAATGCACATGAAAACTATCTCAATATATATAGATATATATATATATTCAAGAGATGTAAGGTCAGGTGATGCGCAACATCACAGCCTCTCCTTGACAAATGTCAACCCCGCCTTCTCGTGGTACATCCTGTTCCCACTAAAGGGGCTCTGACGACCGCCAATAGCGGTATAACTATACCATCGGGATTAGAGGAAATGCTATCCCACACTCACCAACCCGCTTGGCCAGCATGGTGAGTTATGGCCAAACCCCTCCAAAATGACTCCACAACTTAAATCTTGGCCCTCAGTCTGTGGCAGCTGCAATGTACCTGGCCAAGGCAGCAGCCAGTGCGACATGAAGGCAGAGGGTGCTAAGAATCCCCGGAGGACAGGACTAGGCTGCCATCTGATGCTGACCTTGGCTACGTATAATGGACGCTCCCTATCTTCTGATTCAAGGCTTCTTGAATTGGAAGAGGAACTACAAAGGATCAAGTGGGACATCGTCGGGCTAAGTGAGGTAAGGAGAAAAGGAGAAGATCTCATTGAACTGAAAAGTGGACATCTCTTCTACTATCGTGGGACAGATACTGGCAGAACTAGTGGTGTTGGATTTATAATAAACAAGAAACTGAAGGATAAAGTTGTAGAAGTTGAAAGTTCCTCTGACAGAGCTGCACGACTCGTTATCCAACTCTCGAGAAGATACCAGGCTCAGATTATTCAAACTGACGCACCCACCACAAGTCATCCTGAAGAAGAAATTGAAGAATTTTAGGAGGAAATTTGTCATCCAAATAATAAAGGTAAGCAGCACTTAAAGATAATTATGGGAGATTTCAATGCAAAAATAGGGCAACAGCAACAGAATGAAACTTCAGTAGGTAAATTCGGTCACGGCAACAGAAACCAGTGTGGAAATACTCTCGTAGAGTTTGCAGAGGCAGAAGGATTTTTCATCTTAAACTCCTTTTTCAAGAAAAAGCCACACAGGAAATGGACATGGAGACATCCAAATGGGACGACAAGTGAAATTGATTTTATTATGTGTAACAAAAAATTTGTCATAGAAGACTGCAGTGTGCTAAACAAGTTCAACACAGGTAGTGACCATAGATTGGTGAGATGTAAGATGCACCTCAACACTAAACTCGAACGTGGCAAGCTCATAAGACAAACAAAATGTATTCACATAACCAACCTTAAAAAACACCATAATGCCTTCAAGTTGGAACTGAAGAACAGATTCTCTGTTTTAGAAGGCCTAACATCGGAAGAAGTGGATATTTCTGAAGTTAACAGAAAAGTAACCAAAGCTCTTATGGAAACAGCAACAAAATTAGCTGGTACTAAGAACAAGTTGCATGTAACAAATTATCAGGAAAAACCAAAATGTTGATGCAAAAAAGAAGAGAGATGAGGACAACTAAAGAAGATGTGACTACCAAAGTGGAATATATAGAGCTATGCAAGACAGTACGAAAAAGTATCACTGAAGACGTAAGGAAATTCAACTGTGAACTAGTGAGAAAAGCAATTGAAAACAACCAAAGCCTAAAGATAGCAAAGGGACATCTCAGTAAGGGAAGAAAACAAATTATGGCACTGAGAAAAGAAGATGGTTCTGTAACAAGAAATAGAGGCAAAATTTTGACAAGAGTGAAAGATTTCTACTCCAAATTATATGAAAGGGATGATACATGTACTCCAGACATCATGAAAGGTACCAGTACCAGAGTTCTTCCAGTCCTCCCAGCAGAAGTTGCACATGCAATCAAGAACATGAAACGGGGAAAAGTTCCAAGAGAAGATGGAATTACTGTAGACATCATACAAGAAGCAAGTCGAGAAATCGAAACAGTACTCACCCAAATTTTCACTCGATGCCTTAATGAAGGGAAGATTCCTGAGGATTGGAACAATGCTACAATGATCCTGCTACATGAAAAAGGTGACATTGAGGATCTCAGGAACTACAGACCTATCAGCCTCCTATCAGTGGTTTATAAAATCTTCACTAAAGTTCTTTCACACCACTTGAAGTTAACACTGGACATGGCTCAACCGAGAGAACAAGCTGGATTCAGGAGTGGCTACAGCACAATAGATCATATCCACATACTGAGAGAACTAATTGAAAGAGTGAGGGAATATGAACTTCCATTGTGCATGGCTTTTGTCTATTATGAAAAAGCCTTTGATTCGGTAAAATCATCAGCAGTTACAATGGCTTTGAAATCCTGCGGCATTGAAGATGCATACATTAATATTATTAATAACATCTATGAAAATGCAAGTGCAAAGATTCGGCTGTTTGAAAATACAACACACATAAAAATTGGAAAGGGAGTGAGACAAGGTGACACCATATCTCCGAAGCTCTTTAATGCCACATTGGAAAATGTCTTTCAATCACTGAACTGGGAAAACAAGAGGATAAAGATTAATGGAGATTATCTAACCCACCTTCATTTTGCTGATGACATAGTCATTTTTGCAACTACCCCATTAAAGCTACAGAGTATGATCCAGGAACTTGCTGACAAGAGTAAAGAAGTGGGATTAAAAATGAGCTTTCAGAAGACAAAAGTGATGTTCAATGCTTTTACAAGAAATGAAGATTTATCGACTGATGAAGAAAAACTGGAGATAACAGACACGAATGTTTATCTTGGGCAGCAGATATCAAGTGAGGGTCACATTGATGAAGAAATTAATCGGCGTACAAAACTTTCTGGAGAGCTTTTGGAAGAAACAGCATAATTTTCAAGAGCAATATATGCCATTATGTCTTAAAAGAAAAGCGTTTGATCAATGCATCCTTCCAGTGCTTACGTATGGTGCAGAGACATGGACCTTAACTAAAAGAGACATACAAAGGCTGCAGACAACTCAAAGTAGCATGGAGAGGTGCATGCTTGGTGTAACCAGGAGAGATAAGAAGAGGAACTCGTGGGTCAGAAAAATGACAAGAGTGGAAGACATCATGGTCAGAGTTAAATCCCTGAAATGGCAATGGGCTGGACATACTGCCAGAAAGACAGACCATCGATGGACAGCCGAAATTTTAGATTAGATTCCAAGGGACAGGAAAAGACCCAGAAAAAGACCACATGGGCGATGGGTGGATGAAATTTGAAAGTATGCAGGAGTGACATGGAGGAGACTGGCACAAGACAGACCGTTGTGGAGGAAAGTTGGGGAGACTTTCGTCCAGCAGTGGATCGATAATGGTTGACAATGATGATATCATTTCAAAAAAGTATTTGCTTTAAGCTTAAGAAAATTACCATAATAGGGACTAAATTCAGAGAGAAAGAAAGAGAGAGTAAAAAGTGTAAAAGTTTACAATTTTCTTTTCAGGGAGACAGGGTTGAGGTGGTATTGCGATTCTTATATAAACTTCCTCACAAAATAACTAATCTGTGTAGCGAGTAATAAGGACCCTTCTAAAATAAATTTGTATAGATAGCTGTTTTTCTCTGATATTGTTTTAGTGCTTGATTTTCGATGCAGAGTCAAGTAACTGACAAATTAGTGACTTTTTTCACTTTTATACGCATTCACATATGAAAACTTTTTGTTTTTTACGATGCACAAATCTGCCTCTAGAAGGCATAAATGCAGATGATATCAAATTTTAAATATTCCATATATTTGTTTCTAAATATATGACTGAAAAATTATTTTACCTTGCAATGCCATTTATATCAAAGGCTACTTTAGGTACAGTCACTTTTTCAAGTTACTCATAGATTTTCCACTAGGATGTGTGTAAGGGAAAATTGTGTTTTCCTCAACATCTCTGTTTCTAAAACTCTGAAATGAAATTTTTTTCCTGCATCGGATACAGCTCCTGATAGGGAATGTTTTGCATATAATTTCTGTTTTTTTGGTAAAGAATAGTTGGGCCACCAAAGGGTGTGTTTATTTCTGCTTCTGATGTATTTACAGCAAAACCTGAGCTTCTGAAAACTCAATTGAAAAACTTCTTCTATGGACTGATACCACTCACATCTGATATCCTTTTTGAGAATACCTACAGCTTAAAATAAGCCATAGTTTTCCTGCCAGGACATAGATGTATATCTTATGTTTATCAATATCTCTGCCTCTGAAGGTCCAATTTGAAAAATTCTTTATTTTAAATACCAGACATGAATAATAATGAAACGCATACAGCGTATTAAATCCATTTATTTTTGTGGTGTAGTCAACACAAAGATTCGCCAAGCTTTCGCGCTCCACTGAGAGGCTGCATTTATATGTCTACCATTGCCTTGAAAAAGCCTCCCAGTGGAGTCCGAAAGCTTGGCAAATCTTTGTGTTGACTACACCACAAAAATAAACACATTTAATACGCTATATGCGTTTCATTATTATTGAAAAATTATTTTTCTTTGTTAGAGAGCGTTTCCAGTGCAAAATGTTTCACATATAATTTTAATTGTGGAATAACTTTTTTACGGGTCTTATAGAGGTTATTTTTCATGAAAGTTGGTTGTCAAATTTTCGAACTAAAGCCTAGTTCATCATCAGGACTATGTCACTGGAGTAGTTGCTGCCACTCAATTGGAAGAGTCCATCCACAATTATCGTTAATTGTGGCACTTCTTCTTGCTATTTCGATCCCTTCTTCTAGTTTCCTCTTTACTAAGTTTGACTGGTGGGCGATTATTTTCACTGAGTCCCAATTTATGGAGTGTCCTTTTGCTTGTATATGTCTGTCTAGCCCTGTTTTGTTCCCAATGTTCCTAATAGCTGCTTGGTGTTCTTTCATTCGGACCTTAATACTTCTCCCTGTTTCTCCAATATAGCTGAGTCCGCAGTTACAGTCGATGCAGTAAATTACTCCTTCCTGCAATTGGATGTCCAATTCTTTCTGCTTTAAAGCTGGCAGGAACTTCTTTATTTTGTTATTAAGATCTGGAGCTAGCCTGATATTATATTTTGCTCCGATCCTTTTCAGTTTCTCAAAAAGTCCCTTGTGGTACGTAATTTTGCTGGTGAATTTGAAGTTGGTTTTTTTCCTGCTTCTTTTTTGGCACTTGTTTAAATATTTTCTCAACATATGGGGAGGGGTAATTGTTTTCTGCCAATATTTCCCTTAATTCTTCTTTGTGAAGATCTTTTTGAGTAGCTGAAGAGACCAGGATTTCAATTTTTTCCAAAAATTGTCTCGCCGTATTCGATTTAATATAATCAGGGTGGAATGAGCAGAAGTCTTCCCTGTGTTGGTGGGTTTTCTAAAAAGCTGAGTGAATATTTTCCCCTCTCTTGAGGTCAAGGTTAAATCTAGGTAATTGATGCTATGATCTTTTTCCTGTTCCAGGGTGTACTGCAAGGTATTCTCTAGTAAGTTAAATTCTGCCAGAATCTGAGAGGGTAGATATTGGTCCACAGTATCTACTATAATTAGGACATCATCCATGTATCTTACATAGAGAGCAAACAAGGAGGGTTGTATAAGGATTTTTGCCTCTAGTTTACTTATATAATAATTTGCTAGCAGAGGTGCTAGTGGAGAACCCATTGCAAGTCCTGAAGTTTGCCTGTAATATTTCTTTCCAAACTGGAAGAAATTATTCTTGAAGGAAAATAGGAGCAGTTCATATATGCCAAGTAGTATTTCTCTATTGTGATTATGGAATACTATTTTTTCCGCAAGGTCATCTGCAATGAATTCCAGTAGGAGGTCCAGGTTAATGTTGGTATACATAGAGACTTTTGACAACCAATTTTCATGAAAAATAACCTCTATAAGACCCGTAAAAAAGTTATTCCACAATCACTATGAATAGAGGTGCCATAAATGCATTTATAATTTTAAATTTTTCAAATAACACATAGATTTTCTGTTAGGAGGCATAAAGGTAAATTGCAATTTCCTCAATATCTCTGCCTCTAACACTGATTTGAAAAATTCTTCCTGCATCAGATACAGCTCCTGATGCGAAATGTTTTGCTTATAATTTCTCATTTTTGATAAAGAATGGCTTTGCCACCAGGAGGAGTAAGTGTTTATTTCTGCTTCTGATGTATTTACAGCAAAATCTGAGCTTCTGAAAACTTGACTGAAAAAATTTCCTTCAGGGACCCATACCCCGCTTACCTCGGAAAACCTTTTCAGAATATTTTCTTCTTAAAAAATGTATAGCTTTTCTGCCAGGGTGCATAAATGTATATCTTCTTTTAGTCAGTGTATCTGCTTCTAAGAAACAGATTTGAAAAATTCTTTCTTTGTTGGAGAGCATTTCTGGTGCGAAATGTTTCTCACACAATTTCAAAATTTTCTTAACGCACTTCTGCCACTTAGAGGGCATAAGTTCATGTTTCCGTTTACAGCAATATCTGTGGGACTAAAAACCCGATTATAAAAATTTCTTTTTCGGTCAGATACTTCTAATTACGCAAACTCTTACTGTGTATTTTCTTCCCAAAACAATGCGCAATTTCGCCGCTAGGTGGCACAAATGCTTAATCTGTTTTCCTCAATATCTCTGCTTCTACACATGCTATTTGAGATGCCATTTACCTTGCGTAACACTTTAGGTTAGTATATGAGGAGTTTTATAGTTCACAGTTCTGTCGTTAGTTGCTGTATACTTCAGTTTGCAGCTGTATCTTCATTTCTAAAAACGCTATTGAGAAATTTCTTCTTTCCTGTATCATTTGCTACAATAGAGATGTGGAACATTATTCTCTTTAAATAATGCACAGATTTTCTACTAAGGGCTGTAAAGGTCAAAGCCATTTTTCTTGCTATCTCTGCTTCCGGGAGATGCATTTGAAAAGTTCTTTTTCTTTAGCATAGCTTTTGCCATGACGAATACTTTTCGTTTATTTTCAACTTTTCCATTACGCAAAATTTCTTTGCTAGAAAGCATAGTTATAGCATGTCTTTTTCCATATCTCTTTTACTGTTTGATTTGAAAATCTCTTTGTCTCCAATACCTTGTACTACGAGAAACTTTTTGTGCACTTCTTGTTAATTTTCATAACATACTTTTTAGCCGCTGGTGGAAGTAAATATCTATTTTTATTTCTGGATATTTTATTGATTGTAGAAACCTGGTTGATTTTTTTTTAACCAGTTCCATTGACTTTGAATAACTTTTAGAAACTTAATTCACGCCAGAAAGGATTAAAAAAAACATGCTCATTACAACTGAAAATTTGGTGTCTTCTTTCTTGTTAAAGTTACTGAACAACTGGTCTGTATATGTAGCCCTGAACCCATGTTGATACTGTTTTTCTTTATTTTTTAAATTTAGGTTTATGTAGCTCCAAACCAATTTTGATATTGTTTTTCTTTATTTTTTTTTTTTTTTAATTTAGGTTTATGTAGTCCCAAACCAATTTTGATATTGTTTTTCTTTATTTTTTTAAATTTAGGTATGGTTTACACAACTTGTTGAATATATAAAAGTAGGGAGCCACAAAATGAAATTTAATTTGCTATTTCACGAATGCGGAAAAGATTAAGGTGGTTATTATAATCATTTGAAATCTGCAAATCTCAGTATCTGTACAATGAAGGGCGATAACCTATATGAACATGGGGAAGGACTGGAAACTTAAAAAAAAAAAAAATCAAAAATGGTCTTTTTATGGGCCTTGCATGCCAAAAGTTAGAAGGAAAAAAAAAAAAAAAAAAAAGAAAGAAAGAAAGGTAAATATAAAAAATTCTACGAAATGAATTTGTTTTTATTTTCTAAACTGCGAGGCCCCATAAAGGCGGGGGACTCGGAGCTTCCACCCTGAGTCCCCTTTGCCCTACAGGATGCTTTCAAGCACCGACAGAAGTAAATTGTCAAGTAGCATGTTTAATATTCTCCCTAAAGCCTTTTTACTGAGCGACCCGCCCACTTAATTTTGTCTGCCGCCCGGCTATATTTCCTTTAATGAATGTTTTCATATTGCACATAATAGCAAGAATGGAAAACTTATTCACACATACACCAGCAGTGTTGATGAAAACTAGCTGAAACCTGTGTCACCACCCTGCTGGCACAGTGGTCCAAGCACTGGGTTATGACCATTCGTCCGAGAAGGATGCAGGTCCGAATCCCAGTGGGGCATGGATGTTGTGTTTGTCTTACGACACAGGTTCTTTCCCCTCCCTGGAACCAGTGGCCCTAAATTAGGGACAAGCGACTGCTTATAGCCTATTGAGTTGCTTACGGTGGTCGTTAAACCTTCACCTATAAAAAAAAGAAAAAGTCTGTGTTGAATATAATTTGTTAGTAAATACTCATTTTTTTTAACCATTTTTGTACAGTTTTCTAACTGTTTATCATGTTATGTTACATTAATGCCTACCACACTACTAAAGATGTTTGATAAGTATAAACTGTATAATAATATTAAGCAAAACATTTTTTTCGATTGAAGAAGGTATCGCTAAAAGTACCACCCAGCTAAAATTTCTTGCCGCCTGGCTGTAAAAAAAATCTAGGGAGAACACTATGTTCTTGATAAGAAACTATAGTAATGAAGTCCTTAATCTATAGATTAGCATTAAACTGTTTGCGTGCAACATTCTAAGTACAAAACCTCAGCGACACATTAAAGTGAAAATGAATCATTCACAGAAAATAGTGCACACACATTTTGTGTTCTCTACATGAAAATAAATCATGATGGCCATGCTATTTATTAGCAGTCGCATTTTGAAAAAAAGTTAGGCATGTGTACATTTATTTAAAAAAATGTCCCCAAAATACAATTATGTCACACATAACCAAGGAGAATATCAAGGGCTTTCAAGTGACATCAAAACAAATTTCATGCATGAACAGTGAAATACAATAATTGCATAGGTGTCTGATTACTTTTTTTTTTAAATAAATGTTTAAAAATCACATCTCTGAAAATGTTAGGATGTGCAACTCATTTATTTATCAACTTTTACTATGCAATGAAGAACAAGTTCACCAAATTTTAGGAAATTTCCTGTGGGCCAGGAAAATTCCTCCTAAGGAACATTAACTAAAGTTAATTTAAGAGCAGAATGACCTTCAAGCAAAGTAACATTACTCCATACAAAATACTGAATTTTTCCCACAGTAAATACAGAATATCTACTTTAGAGCTTTGCAGTTAGATCAGCACAGCTTACACATGAGTTCTCATGCATAAAAGCAAGTCAAAAAAATTATTATTATTTTTTTTTAGATATGTACAAGTTAGTTAACTTTTTGTCTAAACCAAGACAAACACACAAATAAATAGTCACTGCTATCTAGAAACCCATTTTGGAAGTCAGTACAATCACTGAACAATGTTTGACAAAACAAGAGAAAAAAAAAATGTAAGAACTCAGAACTCATCGTCAAATTTTACAATCTGACACGTTTTTAGCAGAACCAGCTTGTTATGTGTTAAATAGATAATCTCAAAAGCTTTCAAATGGAACCAAAATGAAGTTTTGTACAACTGGAATTAACAGCACTTTTAATGTTTGACAATAAGTTTACATTTTTAATTATTTGCAAGTTTTTAATCCCTAATATGTCTCAGAAAATTTTTGTCCCAAAAATTTTAATTTTGGAGACTTATTTTTTCAGCACACCCCAATGAGCTCACCACATTTTGCAAAAAAAAAAAAAAAAAAAAAAACTGGTCACAGCCACATAAATTCATTGGTTGATATCCAAAAGCATGTCAATTCAATGAAAATGAATGGCATGGAACTGCAAAAATGAACAATTGCAAATAATAAAAAATGTCATTGAGATAAGAATGATCATGAAGCAGCTCTTATTACTCAAATAGTCTGCTGCTATCTAGTTTTTCTATAGTTACTTCTTTATTTTCTAAAAATCATATTACAGCAATTTCTGGCTTGTGCACTACATCTTGTTAGTTTAAGAATAGTTGAGTTTGTTGATTTTCCAGTAACTAACTTCATTCATTGGTTGATTTGACATGGAATGATCCAGAAGTATGTAAAGTACTTCATAGAGAGAAAAGTAATCATGGCTGCTCCTATTACTCAAACTGTCTTAGTCTTACCTAATTTTACCCAAAGATATTTCTCTCTTTAAAAATTGCATTAAGGCAACTTATGCACTAAATATAGTTAGTTGAAGGATTGTTAAATGCACTGATTCTTTGAGCAGTTTATTCAGTTGTTTGTGATCCTCTGTTCATCTGTTTGACTAAACCATTTCTTTCTCTGTATTGTTTTTAATCATACACTATTAATAAGTAAGGCTAGAGAAGTGCAATTAAAAACCATTCCACCACCATGCCTTAAACAGTCACACTGTAAAAGTGTTCAAGAAATTCTTGTGTAATCTATTCTTGAAAATATTTGCTAGTTTTAAAGAGCCTACATGTTGAAAGGGCTTTTCACGGAGAGTTGCTCCACACACCTTATTACATTCAAAACATTTCTACCAGACAAAATTGATGACAGCAAAAGATCTAGTTACTCAAGAATGGCATTTTTTTAGTACTGATACAAAAAATGCCATAATAAAGAGGCTTTTTTTTTCAGTGCACTTTACTACACACTGATGATATCTAATAGAAGGATTATTTTCTATATATGTTGAAATAAATAAATTATATGAAAAACAATGTAAAAAATAATGTACTAAATGGAAAAGCAACAACATTACTCAAATGTGATATGTTACACTGAAATGAAATAAAAATAATAATAAGTTTTCTTACACAGTAAAACCTCTGAATAGCGGACACCCTAGGAGTTCAACATGTGCCCGCTATTCGGGAGGTTGACTTTTGAACCCAACTAGGCTTACAATTCAAAAAACCTTGATGTTAAATGCATACGTTCAGTAATGTAATTAAAATGATATTTTCAGATTAAATGTTTTTTTCGTGCTATTTTTTTATGGTGAAAAGCAATAAAATAAATGTGGGCATATACAGTTACAGAAATCATAAAAGTACATCAGTGTGGGTGATCATCCCACAGCTAACGGTTCCAGTTGCTTATTACACCTAAGGATTCTGGAACAAAACCCAGTGAATTGGTCTTTCGCACAGTCTTTTTGCCTATGTCACATAGAACTAGCTGGTACCTCTCCAAAATTTATGAAGACCCTTGTCTTTCTTTGAGGAGCAAACCCCTGAATGTCCGAGAACAGCTGAATAATATGTATGTATGTATATATACAGTACATACAATGTACGAATTTTGATGCATGTTTAAACATAAGTACATAATATGTTACACCCTAAATTTTGAACCACATGTACTTGCTGCTCATTACTTAAATAAATCACGAATTTTTGGCTGCGGAAAATCTGATAAAAGTTTTTTTTTTTTGCAATTCATAAGCATGTTTTTCAAAATGTACTTTAAAGTTCTTCAACAGTGCTAATCCCTCGAATCCCCTTTGTTTACACAAAAACTTTTACAACTCTTCACTACACTTTACAGCACCTTTAGAAAAAAATTGCACACCTCTTTGACAACGGCATCGGATGCTTCCTCTATCAAACAATTTTCTTTGGATGTTTGCAAATCAATAAGCTCACATACACTACTTGTTACCTCTTTGGTACACAGGTCTTTATCAACTGTAATCAACACTTTTGCATTTTTTTCACTGTTTAGACATACTGTATAATTGATTCAAAAATGTTTTGCCTACTTCCAAGAAAAGATTGGTCATATTGAAACCACGGACCAGTAGTTTTTGTAATGGAATCTGGCTATTTCCATCCAAAAGCTAAGCAAAATATTCATGAAAATTTTTTAATGATTTCTTCCCCCTTGTGCATTCATGTTTTTAATAGTCTTATGACCAAGGTGTCCATTATTCAGAGGTAAATATACAGAACCATATTTACATTGGGTCTGGGGATCACAAAACTGTCAGGTAAATGAAGGTGTCTATTAAAGAGGTTTTACTTTATTAACATCATTATTTTCTTATTTACTACATAACATATAGACAGGGTGTATCCAGGTTTCCATTCTTTAGTACACATTTTGTGAATTTAGATGATAAAATTCTTGAAAGTTTCACTGATTTAGTGTTTTTCAAAGGGCCAAGTTAAATTAACGTATGTGAAATGGGAAATTCAACATTAAGAGCAATTCAGAATATTTGGATCAGCGACATTTTACACATAAAGGAGGAAACATATAAGTGAGAAACACATAACTGAGGTTCTACTACATATAGAAAAAATGACTGAATTCTTTCTCATAAAAGGAGCCCTGGCCATGAATACCAATAAAATACTAGATTACATATCCTTCTTTTATAAAAACAAATATTGCTGATAAATTTGTTGAATAAATAAATAAATTTGACTCAACTGAAGAATCAAAGAAGACACAAAAAGTAACATTAAAAGAAATTTAGAAAATTATCCAAATGAAATTATTAATTTAATTGTCTTTGATCTTGAAGAACTTTACTTTATGTCTTCACTTCCTCTGAGTTCTTTTAGTTTATCAGATGTTTCTGGCCTCTAGATTTTTGTCAAGGCCTGTTCTCAATGAGTAGAAACTTTATACAAAGATTTGTTTACATTAGAAGAACTTAAAAATAGTTGCCAGTTTCCTTTTGCCATTTATTCAATTAAAAACTTTTCATTATTTGTTGATTATTCCTATTCTTTTTGGACTAGGCTGTTAAAAATCCTGTTTGTACACTTGTTTAGTTGGTTCATTGATAGAACTAGTTTTTTGAATGTAAAAACTTTCTTTGATCAGTCTCTTGTTTTTATGAGGTTCATAGTCCAATATTTTAATTTTTTGCCATAAAGGTTCACATTTGCATATGTGTATATGATTTGCCAAAACACTATTTTGTTCATTGACATTATTAATATCTTTTTTATGTTCCTTAATTCTGCATTCCAGTTTTTGAGACATTTGTCCTATATAACTACTGTTGCAGCCCAGTGGAATTTGATAAATGATATTTTCTCTTTCCATCTTATCTTGTGTATCTCTGTAATGTTCTTTATTTGCTATATGTGCTACCTTGTTTTGTGCTTAGTTGCGACTTTTATATTACTCTTTACTAAATGTTTATTAACTTGTTAATAGGTGTAAAAATTACAAGACATTCGCAAGCTTTCACTGCCAACGGGTAGTTTCTTCAGGCTGCTGAATATAAACAGTTAACAGAACAGATTAAGAATAAATGCAAATGTAAACAATTTCAAATCACTAATAACATGAGATTCATAATGCACCACACGCTCACTGACCATCCAGGGAGTGGGCACTCTTAATGCCTAACACCTTGTGACAGAAATCCTATCATGGCACCTACCTATCCTATCATTCTCCTGTCACAAGGTGTTAGGCATTAAGAGTGCCCGCTTGCTGGACGGTCGGTGAGCATATGGTACATTATGAATCTCATGTTATAAGTGATTTGAAATTGTTTACATTTGCATTTATTCTTAATCTGTTCTGTTAACTGTTTATATTCAGCAGCCTGAAGAAACTACCCGTTGGCAGTGAAAGCTTGCGAATGTTTTGTAATTTTTACACCTATTAACAGATTAAAATACATACTGTATTTATTTACTGTGTTATTGTATGTGGCATATAACCAGCAATCCTATCTTCTTTCTACCTAATTTTCCTTATTTCGCAATTGGTATGTACTTGACCTTTTCTCCCATTTTTTCAACCTTTGTGATGTTCTCCTCAGCTTGATTTGTTGCCAGAGTTAACCGTAAAAAAAATACAAAAGGAATAATTTTACTCCTTTGAAAAAAATTAGGAGGTTATTTTTAAAAGTGGGGAGTATTTCAGAAAAATTAACAGATGAAATAAAAAAACTTGGCAAAAATGCTGGGTAATTATAAAAAATTAATCCAGATTTTTTCATACTAAAAAATATTTCACTACCAATCAATGTGTATTTAGAATTTGGATCCATTTTGCTTCTTGTTTTGCTAATAAATAATATTTGCTTTTTAAAACAATAACATTAAATTTATCATGTTTTGTAATGACCACATGTAACAGCAATGTGTTCAAGTGAATACATCGCACTTTTGAGATTCTTATAGACATCTAAAAATATCTAAGCTTATTAGCAAGTTCCACAGCCATATTTATCTTTTGTTGACTCTGCAGCTACACAGACAGCAAGCATCCAGTGCTTAAATTTTCATTTTGTTGATACCTTTGTTTCCCTTCCCATTTTTTTATTGTCGCTTTTTTTATGCCCTTGGATGACAATTTTATCCATCATGCTGAAAGAACTTTCAGTCTGAGGACCATGAATGTATGATAACTTTCACTATTTTAGATAAAAGATAGTGCAACTTGGAGAATATGAATGCTTTTGAATATCGTGCATCAATTCTTACAAATTTTCAACTTCGTCACTTTCGTTTTCAGACTGACTCTTCCCTTTATCAAGCTGAAATGCAAACTTGGGGGGAGGGGGGATATTCGTTTGATATACGTTTGGAAAAAAATTTACAGTTGCAGGAAAAATCTTTGCTACGTCTGATTTCCGTTTTCAGATATTTCCCATCCATTTTCAAGATAAAATACAGATATTTATGAAATAAAATGAAATTTAACAACAATGCTAGGAAGAGGAAACATCGCGTGAAAAATAAAATTACGATTACGGGAGAAATTTTCACTGCTTCCGAAAGTTTTGAAAGATGAAATTTCCGTTTTTGAAAGTTTCAGGCGTAAAGCATCCTTCACCACTCACAATTGGTCCAAAATTGCTGTTCAGTTATGCATCAATCTTGAGGATAACCCAAATCACGAAGAAAAATGAGAAATTCCTCGAAGCCATTACACTCTCTTGCCTGAAGATTACACATGAATTTTTGCGCCATCAAATTTACGTTTTCGGACATTTTCCATCCATTTTCAAAGTGAAATACCAATATATACGGAATAAGATGATGTATTACAACAACACTGGACACAGACAACATCGTAGGAAAACGAAATTACAATTACGGAAAAAATCTTTATTTCATTCACTTCCGTTTTTGAAAGGCGAAATGCTGTCCCGATGCGTATTATTACGCGTCAGTAAAATTCATTAATGCATAGTTCTCCGTGTTTCTCGATGCATGTTTTTATGCGTTGGCGTGTATTTTACATGTTTCGCGATGCGTCTTTTTACGCATTTCTCGATGTGACATGTTGATGTGTACTTTACGCTTTTCTCAGCGGGTATTTCTAAGCGTCGTGAAAAATTCCCGATGCGTATTTTTATGCGTTGGTAAAATTTCGATGCGTACTAGATGCGTAATTACGCATTTTGGCAAACTCTGTTGCATAATATTTATGATAGTTTTCTTGGGAAAATCATTATGTATTAACTTCAAAGTCATTTTTGTCATAGCTTCCTTTTCATTTTTTCTTGAAAAAAGTAATTTAGCTCTAGTTATTAAATTCCTTACAGTGTTGATTTTTACTGCTTTTGTATGGTATGATTTATAATTCAGTAATAAATTAAATTTTCCTTTCTTGAAATTGTGAATGAAATCCAGACATTCAGTTACTCTGATGATTTTAATACGTAGATATTAAATTTCTTTATTTTTTCTTTTTCTAATTCAAATCTTATGCTTGTTTTCAAAGCATTGAAGTAATCCAGTATATGTTGTGCTGAATGCCTGCTTGAATGATACAATATAAGGATATCATCAACATATCCTAATATTGTATGATTGAAACAGGCACCACGTGAATTTTAAAAAATTGAAATGTCATAAAAACTTTTTTTTTAAGCGGTGTATTATCTTAAGAACCTAAACTCACAACATTTTAATAGTAAGTACTGTAATTTCTATCAGATATCCAAAGGAAATTATGGTACTTACCACAAATAATGAAATTCGAAGTTAAAAAAAAGAAATTGTGGGCGCTAGCACTGAATTTTTAGGCGGCAGGGTGACCTGGCATTTTTCCAGCCCTGTCCCTGACAATACAAAATTTTCAAAGGTTCCATATAATACAGAGTTGGAGTGGTTTTCCGAATCTTGACTTTCACATAGTTCCCAACTTTTTTTTTTTTTTGTATTGGAGGTTTAACGACCACCGTGAGCAACTCAATGGGCTATAAGCAGTCGCCCGTCCCTAATTTAGGGTCACTGGTTCCAGGGAAGGGAGAAAGCCAGTGCCGTAAGACAGACACAACATCCATGCCTCACCGGGATTCGAACCCGGACCCCTTTCGGACGAACGATCAGAAGCCATCGCTTATCTACCACTGCACCACAGGGGCGGCTTTCCCAACTTCACATGTATTGCTCTGCCTTGTATCCCACAGCCTGCTCACACCCAGCATGAAGGAGCAAAGGAACTATCTCCACACAAATTTCATGCTAAATATTTTTACAGAAAAATAATAATTCCAACTCTTTAATAACGTTTTTCATTGATTTTTTATATGAAAAAAATACAGAATAAATGAAAAAAAAAACAAAAAAAAACAGTAAAGCTTTAATCATCAGCCTTTCAGGAGTCCATGCTATGAACTCATGCAACAAACACGGAGGTGAATTTGGTCACTGGAACACTGCTCCGGTACTTAAATTTTGGCGAATATTTAAATATCGGACAGAGCCCTCAAACACGTTTCTTTTGCATGATGCCTGAAGAAGATCGTGCCACCAAAATCAACCCTCCTTTTGCTAAAGGCTTTGAAAGCGCAATTTCAGTCACTAAGTCTTCCTTTAATAACAAACAGTAATGGGCAAACTTCGCCGATTCCAAATAATTGTGGCTTCATTGTGGTAGGTAGTCTCATCCTACATTTTCAGCTCTCACTTTTTTTTTTTTTTTTTGGAAATTAAGACCTGTGTAAACATACTCGGTTTTTAAAGTTCTCTAATGTTTTTATCAAAGGAAACGGAAGTAAATCGCAAAATGAAAAAAATAAAACTAGCAAGTAACTCCACCTGTGCAATAAATATCTTTAGCTCACCTTTTTGTTAAACCACAAATTTCTATTCTATAAGACATTATATATCGATTTGTTCTCCATTTCCTATTTTAAATCTAACCTATTTGAAAAAAAAAAAGTGTTCCATACTATAAGATTTCTTCTTTGCCTTAAGTTTTTACTGTCTTTCTTAAGCAGTGAAGCTAATTCCTTAGCTCTTTCATTTTGGGTGTGAGCAGCTGTCTGAAAACAAGGCGGAGTGATACACACAAAGTTGGGCACTACATGAAAATGTCTAGATTTGTAAATCCACCCCAAACCTGTAAGATACATTTCCACTCAATGGATACATCACTGTATGTTATGCATAATGAAGGAGTGCGGCAAAAGCTGTGTATTATGTTACTTTTAGGGCTTTAAAAAATACAGTAGGCCTTTTGTAAATCAACATGTATATATCAAAACATAACCATATTTCCAGGTATCACTTCAACCTTGAACTGGTCATAACTGAACACGTATGACAGAAAATATAATTTCCTTCACACACTTCAAAAGTAATGGATGCTAAATGGTATAGAAGAATAACAGGAATTTTTAGTTCTTGATGTTCAGTAACTAAACCAATTCTTAAACACAAGGGAATGTAAGAATGCTATCACAGAATCATGAGTGAAACACAACTGGCAAAGTCAGAAGACAATTGATAATTCTACAGCAAGCAGGGGCAGAAAAATATTCTGAAATCTGGTGGCCAGCTAAATTTTTAGTGGCCAGAATCAAAACATTGGACCAGCAGGGGAGGGGGCTTATATAATATCAAAGCCATACACATCTTCTGTCCAAAAATATAATGCTTTACCTTCAGCTTTTAGTTTATCTCTAAATGGGGAAAATAAATAAATAAACATACTCATTTTTTTCACCCGGGGCTCGCAAATTCTTGAATTAATATGTTTTTCAGTAATGTTTTCTGTGGCGGCCCAGACAATTTTTTGGTCGCCCACATTTTTTGACACCTGGTAATGAGCAGGGATCAACAATATATGTTCCAGATCTAGGAGCCAGCTCCCAAAATTTAGTTGCCACCTGAAACAAAGCCAATGACACCACATTTGTTGTAATTTTTTTTTTTTGATCCAAACCACTTATTGCAAAATAAAGTTCTATTTTGCTTCATAATTTCTTTTTTTCCATTCTTCCAGTAGATGATCTCCAAAAAATTTTAATTTTGGATTTTGATTTTATTAAAATACTGTTTCCAGATGTCATATTTTGTTCATATTAATTCAAAGTACCATAATTTTTTCTTCGTATAATCTGCAGACCATAAAATTCAGAAAAAAATTCCTTCCTGAAATTCGCAATGGCGTAAAGTCCAAAGGCTGGGTAAAAAAAAAATCCCACATATCATCTGCGGCAGCATATGATCCATAGATAGTGAAATTCTACGAAAAACAATTTTTTCCTTCACATAATCCTCAGCATCATGTCTCAGAATATGAAATTCGGGGGAGGGGGGGGATATATAGTCGTATAATCCGCACCTAACATGTTAATTGTAAATCGTGATTTCTGACAGAAAACTGTGATTCACAGGACCAACTCAGAAACCCAAAGATGTGAGAAAGAAATGATCTTATTGAAAAAGTAACTGTCATTTTGAAGTAAGCTTACTTCAAAACTCAAAGTGTTCCTTTTAAGTAAATAAAGAACTAAAATCCCCAGCTGTGGCAGCATTACTGTAGTTAATTAGTAGATTAAAAAATCCATTGAAATTGTGGACAATCCATATGATTGCCTCTTTTCTGAATATGTTTCAACTAAATACCAAGAAGAAAAAAATACCTTAATTAATACATTTAGCACACCAAAACTAAGCAATGCATTTCGCAGATACATGCTGTGGAATAGCTCTGCAGGATTTCTGAGAGCCACTGCTTTCCACACAATGTAGGCAGGCTTCCACACACGCAAATAGTAATGCCTTTGTTGTGTCATATTTTCTGTCAGAATGCTCCTCTCTCTATATATATAATAATATATATACCAAACCGATTCAAAGAATCAAAAGAAGCCAGAATCTGCAAAAATACATTAAAAGCTTATTTAACCTGGAGTGGGGAATTTGCACCACATTTAAGTGCTATTTATAAGAGTTTCAGTGTTCAAAGTACCATATTTTTTTTGTTCAAACTTCGTTAATTGGTGTTGGTTGAGTTATTGTGAAATATATATATATATATATACCATAATTTCGGGTAGATAAGCCACGGCGTATATAAGTTCACAATTAAGTTTTCGGCCCGCGCGGCTTATATACACCATGGCGGCGTAAACGGCGTTTTTTCCTTTTTTGGCAGAGCGAAATTATGTAACAAAAAACGTTTTGGCTTGTTCCATTCTTTTTCCCACGGGAAGGTTCCTCAATAGAGAGGGAATAGAATAACGATGTTACTGCCACGTGCAATAAATTCCACCCACCCCCTCTTAAAACAAGACATGACAATAATGGGTTATAGGATTGAAGTCGAATGGGTAAGAGAGAGGTAACTCCGATAAAACTCAGAAAATATCCGTGGCAGTGGGAAACTTCGCAGGGAATCGCCCTTGTTTTATGCTCCGAGCAACTAATTCTCTTTGAACTTGTGACGTCATCAGCTTCGCTCTGAGGCTAACGCAAGGACAGCACGTGCAAAATTTGTTAGTGACGTGTGCGTTTGTTGCATTCAGTTCGCCAAATCGCCTTTTCTTAAGTTCACGTAGTTCTACATTATCACGGAAAGTAAAATGACGCAATGCAGAAGTTATACTTCTAGTTTTAAGCTAATGGTAAATAAATGTTTTTCCGAATCCAGGAAAAACATCAGAACTTTGGCGATTATTTCGGGCTTTACTGAAGCAAACATTATTTCTAAAAACTGCGGTGAAACGCCAGAAGACAGCGAAAGTGATGCAGACGACCCCGAATTTTTTAGATGATGAGCTTTTAAAACTTCTTAATTCGGACAGAGAAGTTTCCGATCTTGATAGATTAGACTGAAAAAATATGTGTACCATATATTTTAAGAATGTCGTGCATGTGTTTTTTAAATTCTTGAGGTATAAATGTTTTTTTAATTCGTTTAGCGCCTTATGAATTCGAGTAAATTTTTATAAAATAGGTAGTATGGTGAGGTGAGTGTTATACTTACGATTGAATCTTGTTTAACTGATATTTTTATTTATTATTTGAAAGATCAGGTACTATATTTTTATCTACGTAATGTTTTCAAGATTCCGTGGTGGTACTCCCTACCTAATGCCAAGGTGCGGCGTTTATGGTAATTTTTTTTTCATTCTGCCCCCTTTTTTTTTATTGCTGTGGCGTATATGCCAGTGCGGCTTATTTACCCAAAATTACAGTATATATATATATATACTTAAACCTCTTTGCAGTCTTCTATATCGTTGTTACTGTATTTTCGGTACTTTTCCAATCACACCATTTCTCCTGATAATTAATTACTTACAGATTTTTTAAAACGCTGCACTGTTTTTTTGGGGTTTTTTTCTCTTGACCGGTATCTGCAGTACTTAAATTTATATGTTTTTA
This sequence comes from Macrothele yani, assembly GCA_039090855.1. Taxonomy (NCBI): domain Eukaryota; kingdom Metazoa; phylum Arthropoda; class Arachnida; order Araneae; family Macrothelidae; genus Macrothele; species Macrothele yani. The sequence goes on from CM077024.1 coordinate 4,044,810, forward strand.
ATAGATAATCTGTGGATTATACAACAGAAATGACAATATTTTTACTGCAAATTACAAAATCTCAAGTAAGAAGAAAATTCAGTGCCACAGCCCAAATTTTAGGTACCTGGGCGACCTGGCACAGGAATTTGTCAAGCCCTGGTAATGAGTATATAAGAAGGCATAGTCAGTGATAAACACAGGCATGAAACTACAATTAATTCATTTGATGTGGCTAACTAGTGAATTGCTTGACTTTTTGGTCAGATACCTTTAGTTCCCTGAACAACAGATCCACATGAGCAAAGCCTAAAACTATGTGAAACTGATAGAAAAGGGATCAACTGACATACAAAATTGCGAACACATTTTACAGCATTAATTTTTCATATTATTTTTTAAATTACCCACAAAAGAGGTTTTATTCACATTATAATCTCTTAACAAAGGTAACTTAACTTCTTGGACACTTGCTGCTCTATGATTGCAGGACAAATGACATAACATGTACACAATTCATTCTTTGAACTTCATCAAGTTTTAAACACTATTAACATGTTTGATATGTAAACCATTTTTTTTTTTTTGCCACAGATACTAAAAAACTGGCAATGTTTATTAAAGTGCTATGAATAAATTATACATAAATAGAAAGAACCATCCCCAAAATAACTGCCAGCAAAATTTTAATTGTAGTAATTTCAAGGTCAGAAAATTTTCAGTTTGATATCAATACAGTTTTCATTTGAGGGGGTTTCAAAATATGCTTTGTAGTTCCTAAATTTGTGTGTGTATATATATATCTCTCTCACACACACACACACACAATCCACCTTGTTTACATACAGACAGCTCACACTCCACATTAAGAAGCAAAGGAACTAGCTCCACGTAAACTTCATGAAGAGTATTTTTATCGAAAAATAATTTTAGCATGCTAATAACATGGATTTTTTATAAGCAAAAATGTGGAATATTTTAATAAGAAAAAATATAGAATAATAGGTTTATGCAAAACATGCTTCCTTTCTTTGTTCCTTGCTTTGTTTTAAATTCTATGAAATAAAAAGTTTCATACTGCATAGTCTTCAATCACCACAGCTTTTAATTTGACATATGTACTAAATACAACATTCAGATCTTTTTCAGGGATTAATCAAAGCCAGTAAACAAAATGGAAGAAACGATTGAGGAACATTATAATTAACCATTTGTGCAATAAAATGTCTTCAGCTAAAGTCTTAAATTGTTAAACTACAAATACATAATTGCCAACAGCCTTGTCAGTAGTAACCAGTATTGTTGTGTGGCATACATAGACGCTTTTTTACAAAACGACTTGTTTTCTTGTGGAAAAGAGATATGCATCACAACAAAATGTTACAACAAACAAGGACACTAATGAAATAAACTTAACACAGGTGAAACACAAATTGATTCCCCTGGCAAGGGCATGATATGTAACATTGCGAGATTTAAGTTTGAAACTACCACCTGTAAAAATCAGTCGGATGGGTTTAGAATTCCACAATGCTGGGCAGATGGGAAATCCAAGCAAGTGAAAGCACAGTGTGCTAACCTCCACTTACCATATGCTCATAGCACCTCTAAAATTGCAGGTAATGGTAAGATGAGACCAAGGAATGAAAAAAAAAGCTGAACTGGGTGAAAAATCAAAAACACAAAATGCGGACTATTGTCAGTTTGTCGACTCTGTAGCTGCACAACTTCTATTGCTTATTTTTTTTCTTTCTGCTGATATCTTTTTCTCCCTATTTCTCCATTGTCGCTTCTTTTTCTTTTCTTTATGCCCTCTTATAACAATAATTTCATCCATCACACTGAGAGACCTTTTGGCTTGAGAACCATGAGCACATGATATCCTATATTTTAGATAAATGGTGCAACTGAGAATTTAATATTTTTGAACACCAAGCATCAATTTTTTTTAAATTTCCAACCTTGTCACTTCTGTTTTTAGAAATTTCCCCTTCTCTTATCAAGCTTAAATGCAAAAACTTATGGGATGGGGGATATTTAACAACACAGGAGAGTGGGAACATCACGAAGGGAGGAGGTGTTGCTGTTACGAAAGAAATCTTTGCTCCATCTGACATCCTGTTTTGGAAATTTTCCCCCTATTTTCAAGCTGAAATACAAATATTTATGCAGTAAAATGTTATTTATTAATTATACTGGACAGAGACAACATCGCGACAAAAAAGAAATTACGATATCGGAAAAATCTTAACTCTGTCGACCTTTCGTTTCCGAAAGTTTCGTAAAGATGGCATTCTGACCTGCAACAAACTACAACCCCCCCCCCCCACACACACACACACAAACATTTCTGTTCACTTGTGCATCAATCTCGTGAATGACAAAAATAATACTGAAAAAGGCAGAATTCCTAGAATTTGCAGAAGAATCTTGTGCCTGAAGATTACCATACTTGATAATTTTTTGTGCCGTCTAACTTCCGTTTTCACAAATTGTTGACTACAGTTTCAGGCTGAAATACAAACATTTATGCAATAAAATTATATTTAACAAGAATACAGGACACAAAGGCAACATCAAGAGAAAATAAATTAAGATTTAAAAAAATGTTTTTACTCTGTTTAACTAGTTTCCGAAAGTTTGAAACACGAAATATCATTCCCAGACAAAAACTGAATCCCTTCACCACAATTCTCTTCAGTTTTGCATCGATCTTGAGAATAATCTAACAAAAAAAAAGCGGAATTCCACGAATCTGTTTAAGAATCTTGCATATATCATGAAATAGCAAAATAAAAAATAAATAAAAATTTTAATGAAAATTCGTAGAATCTGTAGTTTTGACGGTGTGTTCAGTAATTCCACAACCAGACAACTAAACCTGTAGAAACTGTGGACATCCCGTAGCAATTGGCAGGTATGCAAATATCTATTTCGCACCTCATGTACCAATTTGTTCTCCATTTCACATTTTAAATATATTCTACTTGGGGGTGGGAAAAAGATGCTTTAAATACTAATTTGTCTTTAAATGTATTTTTGTTAGTGGAGGAACTAGTCCTTTTGCCTCTTACAATGTTGGCTGTAAACAAGGCAGGCGGATAACTAGAAAGTGTGGAGATTCAGAAATTCAACTTCTGTTTTTGTTTTAAATCTTTGCTGTGAACTAAGTCTATCAGTTTGAATATTTGAAGCATGTGGCTATCAAGTGCATGATGATTGAGAATAATTTTGGAGATGTACTAACAGCCAATTAGTTTACATGCTAGACGCAGACAATAAAACTTTTTATTTACATGTATGAAGATACTACAAATATTATTGTAAGCCATGCAATTGTTACTGTTACAACTTTTATTGTTGCTGAACATGTTTTTACTTCGTAAAACTGAAAAGCATCTATAAATTGGAATATGCAACTTTTAACAAAAATGCAATGATTTTTCAATATAAGAAATTGGCACTGGAATCCACTATTTCTTAAGACAAATCTGAAATTCAGAACTTTTCCCATGCTGTGTATTCACCCCTAGCATCAAGTAAGCAAATTTTATAGATAACAGATTTAAAGCACTTGTAAAAACATATTTACCTATCTCATCGACCTACGGCGATGCTGGTACGTAAGAGACGTGTGCAGACGAGTGTTCCTGCTTTTATAGTGTTCATTGAAATCCAGTCGAAAACTGAGAAACCTTAAATTGGGATCATCATGGTCATGAAGCATCAATAAAAATTTCTGAACCATTTCTTCATAGGCACGAGCCAGCATTCGAAGATGTCCTCTGGCACCAGGAATAGTAGATCGGACAAAACAGTTTTGTTGAAGTTCGACCTCTTTGGCCTTTTGTTGGTTGATACCCCAGGAACCTTCTTCAGTATTTGTTTCAATATTTGAGTCCTGCGCCTCTAGTATCCTGACGAGGGATACTGCTTGTTTCCAAAAGTCTGCTTGAATGATTTGAAACTGAGTGATGAGATCATAAATAGCCCTAAGTTGAACAAGCAAGTCTTTGGACTCTTCGTCTAGCAAAGCTCTTGTCAACAGAGTATCCAGAAAGTTTTCGTGGGCCGCAATAACTTCGTCCAAATCGTGCGCAGATGACATTTTTTGCAGTAAATCAGCCCAGCAACACTCCATTACTTCAAATGCCATGTAATATTGCATTTGCTGAACGAAGTGGACCATTTCAGATAATATGACATGGAAAAGGTGCGACACAGAAGCCACCTCAGGAATCTGTTTCAGAAGCTTGCCATGCGTGGTCTGCGATTGCCACATGCTAGAGAGCACATACTCCATGCGCTTTGTTCGCCACAGGGTATTAAAGAGTCGTAGGTATGATGTTTTACACTGTGCAGTAAACACTGTTCCTAGGGGTCCATCAGCATGGTAATCCAGGCTGAAGACATCCCATCCTGTGTCACCTGGCGATACTTCAAGAAGCCGAACATCCAGTCGCTGTAAAATGTCCAGATTGTCAAACTGGGCATTAGTTGCTCGAATGGCACTTTCAAGAATACCTGATAAATTATGAACATATAATACATTTGCCGGCTTTGCTAAGTCACATTCTAGGAGATCCATCAAGTGGCAAATAAAGTCTCCTTGCCCAAGTAGCAAATAATTTCGCATTGCGTGGAGATGATCCATCAACTTATACTCATTATGTAAAACGCTGAGAACGAGACTGCTAGTCTTTCTGTAATTGATTTCCAGAACAGTATGGAATTCACCATCCTTCTCCTGAGTAAATAATGACTCCAAAATACCCGAATTAAGAACCTCTTCATAACCCTCTTTCTCCTTTAGAAATGAATGATCCTGGCACACCTGACGCAAAAAATTGATTGCTTTTCCTGTGGAAAGTATTTTCCTTGCTTGCTCCATGGAGAAAAATGTTGGGATCATTTCTTTGCACAAACTGTACTTTTCCTGCCACAGACAGCTATCCGGGATATTAACATTAGTAGCCACAAAAAACTCTCCAAACACATCATCCAGCTCACCATAAAATATCCAGTGAGTAAGCATACGATACAAGGGTTGAATGACAATCTTCAACAGGTGTTTAACAAGTTGCTGTACATTTGGATCTCCATGCTGTAAGAACGCAAAGAGCGCAGACGTCAGTGCTCCACCCTTCTTTTCCTTGCATGCATCAACAATGGATGCAAGCAACTTCATTCGGTGATAGGGTTCCAAAAACCACACTGACAGACGGTGTAATGACAGAGCACAATTATTGCTGTAAGTATCCATGGTATGTTCTTGGCTTAACTGTGACTGCAGCATGGCCAAAAGATGATAGTACTCTGTTAATTCTTGCTCTAAAGCCGAAACAAAAGACTGACCCACTAAACCCAACGACTTGTTAGCACTTTGAGTCTTGCAGAATTGGTTTACCCTAGAAAACATCCATCCCATTTCAGTAAAGCGCAACACCAGTCGTTTAACAGGATTTGGAAGCGTGCCTTTGATATTTACTGCTGAACCATCTCTGCTTGGACTCCAAGATATTGTACTACCATCTATACCTTGCACAGCATACAACACTTCACGCAACAACTGTTTCTGTGATATAACACCTCCACCACCAGCCTTTGAATTGATATCAATGTCCTGTGAAACCTGTTTTGTCACAAGATTTGAGCCTCTATCTCTTCTAACTGATGACCAGGTAACTAATTGCTGTTTTTCCTTGGTTATTAAGGAGTCTGGAACAACAGTGACTCTACTATTATATGACGTAACATCTTTACTCTGTTCACCAGATCCCATGTGATTTTTCATTCCATCTTTACATTGGGTTAAGCCAATTGCACTGTAATCCCTAAAAGATATAGTTGAAAGTAAATCTTCTTTACACACTTTCTTTGGATAAACACTGATCTTTGAATTTATAATGTCATGAGTATTTAAATTAGCTGAAGGTGTTGATGTTGCTATTTTACTCAAACTGTTCTGAATCAGTACATTTTTAAATGAATTGTTTACACCTGTATTGTACAAATTAAACAATAGTGAAAGAACACTACATCGATTTTTTAGAACCGCACTCGTTTGTAACTTGCGATGGAGATCACAGAAAATCACTGCTTCTTTTTGACGGCCATCTTTAGTCAACTTGATTGTTATCTTTTCTGCGATGGAAAATTCATCTTTATCGTATACAACTGACGACCCATTAAGAATCTGAAGGGCGAATTGATAGGAAGAAGTCACAGCATCATGTTGCTGTTTGGTTATATGGCAGCAGAGTTTATACACCAAGGATGATGATGAGTAACGATCGGATCCACACTGAGTAGTCATCATCTAACTTTAGAATTAAAATATATCAGGCGAAAAAATGCATCATTAACTTCCAAGTTTGCCTTCATAAAATTTACAAAATTATGGTTACTATTTAAACTTAGACCAGCTCGATGTAAACATAACCAAAATGTATATATCACAGAATAAGTTTCGCAAACAATCAAGCACACCACAACAGTATGATTTTCAGCCTGGTCGAAGGTTCTGCAGAATTACATTTTCATACTTTTGCTTCCCACATTGATTCTTTTGCTCACTGACTGACAGAAGTCACCCGACGAAAACCGTTTTGAGCAGAATTCTCCTCTTTGGAGCCAGAACTTGACTGGACTAGAAAGAAACATAACACAAAAAAATTAAAAAACTACCAGATCCGCATATCATCATCATCATCATTGTCAACCATTATCAATCCACTGCTGGACGAAGGTCTCCCCAAGTTGCCTCCACAACGGTCTGTCTTGTGCCATTCTCCTCCATGTCACCCCTGCATACTTTCGAATTTCATCCACCCATCTCCCATGTGGTCTTCTTCTGGGTCTTTTCCTGTCCCTTGGAATCCAATCTAAAATTTCGGCTGTCCATCGATGATCTGTCCTTCTGGCAGTATGTCCAGCCCATTGCCATTTCAGGGATTTAACTCTGATCATGATGTCTTCCACTCTTGTCATTTTTCGGATCCACGAGTTCCTCTTCTTATCTCTCCTGGTTACACCAAGCATGCACCTCTCCATGCTACTTTGAGTTGTCTGCAGCCTTTGTATGTCTCTTTTAGTTAAAGTCCACGTCTCTGCACCATATGTAAGCACTGGAAGGATGCATTGATCAAACACTTTTCTTTTAAGACATAATGGCATATTGCTCTTGAAAATTATGCTGTTTCTTCCAAAAGCTCTCCAGGCAAGTTTTGTACGCCGATTAATTTCTTCACCAATGTGACCCTCACTTGATATCTGCTGTCCAAGATAAACGTACGTGTTTGTTATCTCCAGCTTTTCTCCATCAATCGATAAATCTTCATTTCTTGTAAAAGCATTGAACATCACTTTTGTCTTCTGAAAGTTCATTTTTAATCCCACTTCTTTACTCTTGTCAGCAAGTTCCTGGATCATACTCTGCAGCTCTGATGGGGTAGTTGCAAAAATGACTACGTCATCAGCAAAACGAAGGTGGGTTAGATAATCTCCATTAATCTTTATCCCCTTGTTTTCCCAGCTCAGCGACTGAAAAACACCCTCCAATGTGGCATTAAAGAGCTTCGGAGATATGGTGTCACCTTGTCTCACTCCCTTTCCAATTTTTACGTGTGTTGTATTTTCAAACAGCCTAATCTTTGCACTTGCATTTTCATAGATGTTATTAATAATATTAATGTATGCATCTTCAATACCGCAGGTTTTCAGAGCCATTGTAACTGCTGATGGTTTCACCGAATCAAAGGCTTTTTCATAATCGATAAAAGCCATGCACAATGGAAGTTCATATTCCCTTGCTCTTTCAATTAGTTCTCTCAACACGTGGATATGATCTATTGTGCTGTAGCCACTCCTGAATCCAGCTTGTTCTCTCGGTTGAGCCATGTCCAATGTTACCTTCAAGCGGTGTGAAAGAACTTTAGTGAAGATTTTATAAACTACTGATAGGAGGCTGATAGGTCTGTAGTTTCCGAGATCCTTAATGTCACCTTTCTTATGTAGCAGGATCATTGTAGCGGTGTTCCAATCCTCAGGAATCTTTCCTTCATTAAGGCATCGAGTGAAAATTTGGGCGAGTACTGTTTCGATTTCTCCACTTGCTTCTTGTATGATGTCTACAGTAATTCCATCTTCTCCTGGAGCTTTTCCTCGCTTCATGTTCTTGATTGCATGTGCAACTTCTGCTGGAAGGACTGTAGGAACTCTGGTACTGGTATCTTTCATGATGTCTGGAGTGCATATATCATCCCTTTCATATAATTTGGAGTAGAAATCTTTCACTCTTGTCAAAATTTCGCCTCTATTTCTTGTTACAGAACCATCTTCTTTTCTCAGTGCCATAATCTGTTTTCTTCCCTTACTGAGATGTCCCTTTGCTATCTTTAGGCTTTGGTTGTTTTCAATTGCTTTCCTCACTAGTTCACAGTTGAATTTCCTTACGTCTTCAGTGATACTTTTTCTTACTGTCTTGCATAGCTCTATATATTCCACTTTGGAAGTCACATCTTCTTTAGTTGTCCTCATCTCTCTTCTTTTTTGCATCAACATTTTGGTTTTTCCTGATAATTTGTTCACATGCAACTTGTTCTTAGACCCAGCTAATTTTGTTGCCGTTTCCATAAGAGCTTTGGTTACTTTTCTGTTAACTTCAGAGATGTCCACTTCTTCCGATGTTAGGCCTTCTAAAGCAGAGAACCTGTTCTTCAGTTCCAACTTGAAGGTATTATGGTGTTTTTTAAGGTTGGTTATGTCAATAGATTTTGTTTGTCTTATGAGCTTGCCACGTTCAAGTTTAGTGTTGAGGTGCATCTTACATCTCACCAATCTATGGTCACTACCTGTGTTGAACTTGTTCAGCACACTGCAGTCTTCGATGACGAATTTTTTGTTACACATAATAAAATCAATTTCACTTGTCGTCCCATTTGGATGTCTCCATGTCCATTTCCTGTGTGGCTTTTTCTTGAAGAAGGAGTTCAAGATGAAAAACCCTTCTGCCTCTGCAAACTCAACGAGAGTATTTCCACGCTGGTTTCTGTTGCCACGACCGAATTTACCTACTGAAGTTTCATTCTGTTGCCGTTGCCCTATTTTTGCATTGAAATCTCCCATAATTATTTTCAAGTGCTGCTTACCTTTATTATTTAGATGACAAATTTCCTCATAAAATTCTTCAATTTCTTCTTCAGGATGACTTGTGGTGGGTGCATAAGTTTGAATAATCTGAGCCTGGTATCTTTTCGAGAGTTGGATAACAAGTCGTGCAGCTCTGTCAGAGGAACTTTCAACTTCTACAACTTTATCCTTCAGTTTCTTTTTTATTATAAATCCAACACCACTAGTTCTGCCAGTATCTGTCCCACGATAGTAGAAGAGATGTCCACTTTTCAGTTCGATGAGATCTTCTCCTTTTCTCCTTACCTCACTTAGCCCCACGATGTCCCACTTGATCCTTTGTAGTTCCTCTTCCAATTCAAGAAGCCTTGAATCAGAAGATAGGGAGCGTCCATTGTAAGTAGCCAAGGTCAGCATCAGATGGCAGCCTAGTCCGGTCCTCCGGGGATTCTTAGCACCCTCTGCCTTCATGTCGCACTGGACGCTGCCTTGGCCAGGTACATTCCAGCTGCCGGAGACTGAGGGCCAAGATTTACGTTGTGGAATCATTTTGGAGGGGTTTGGCCATAACTCACCACGCTGGCCAAGCGGGTTGGTGAGTGTGGGATAGAATTTCCTCTAATCCCGATGGTATAGTTATTCCGCTATGGGCGGTCGTCAGAGCCCCTTTAGTGGGAACAGGATGCACCACGAGAAGGCGGGGTTGACATTTGTCAAGGAGAGGCTGTGATGTTACGCATCACCTGACCTTACATCCCAGATCCGCATATACAAAAAATTAATATGAAGCTGGGCAAAACCCAAGGAGGTTAGAAGAAGAGGAGGTGAAAGGATCCGTTTTGAGTGAAGCCGAAACAGATCAGCTGTTTTGATCTTCTCTCTGGGGTGCTGCTAGTTTGCGGGAGTTCGGAAACGTGATGTCACTTCCTGTGCCTGAAGCAGTTACGCTTAGTGCATGCAAACCATGCAAAACAAGGAATATTTCGGACTTTGTATTTCTCAACATTAGAGTTTTGATAATATTTTAAACATGGCTACTTGCACAAGCACAGTGTGCAAGTAACCATACGCAGTATGCACTTCCGCTCAAATAATCATTATTTTGTTCAATTTTTTAAAGAAATACCAATATATATTTTCCTATTTTTTCTGGAATTTTATAGTTATGGGAATGAATATTTCAGCCTCAAATTTTTCATGACTGTATGCGTAGAATAAGGGTCCGAAAAACCCGTTCAAAATCGCGACTTCCCCATAGAGATATACAGGAGATTCTGCGGTTGGGCGCATGGGGCGTTAGCAGATATAAAGTGGCGTTACGCCAGAAGCACAGAGAGAGACTGTTGTCATCTCCTCCTTGGCAAAAACGCACAATTATAAAATATGCGAACAACTAAATCGAAGAAAAATCCTTCCAAGTGGCCCGGTCGCGTATTTCACAAGTGAATGTACGAAATTGCGATTAGAGCCATTTCCGTCACGCGATTGGTTCAGAGCTATTTTGAATATTGCGAGTGGGTGGGACCTATGAGGAGAGTCATGTGACAGGGACACTTTTTATCTGGGGAAGTTCTGCTTGCTAAGAAATTCATTGTGAGGTTACTTAACATATGTGACAAATAATTTATACTGAATTATATCGTGGGAAGTTCTGATTCCTAAGAAGTTCACTGTGAGGTTACTTAACATATGTGACAAATAATTCATACTGAATTATATCGTGGGAAGTTCTGCTTCCTAAGAAGTGCACTGTGAGGTTACTTAACTTATGTGAGAAATGATCATATTGAATTATATCGTGAAAAGTTTTATCGTGGGACGTTCTGCTTCCTAAAAAATTCAGTGAGGTTACTTAACAAATGTGACAAATGATCATATTGAATAATACGGTAAAGTAATTTTGTGCAAGATATCATAAGGAATATCTGCAGTTTCATAGATAAATGCAAGTCGAAATCTATCTTAATATTAAAATTTAAGAACGACTTTAATAAAAAAACTAGTTAAATACCATACTCCGTATCGGCCAATAGATAGCAGCACGTCAACTACCCATCACGATCCGTGCTGTTGTGAAAGTGCGTATATAAGGATACTAGAAAGTATCATTTTAAAGGTCCTTTCTATTTCCGTTAAAAGGACCTTTAACAATAAAAAGTATGTCTCCACAACGAAATATTCTGACGATCAAGTCTTTTTCCTCATGAACGTGAGGAGGTCTAGCTAGAAAATCAAATCAAATAGAGAAATTTTGATTAGCAAAGAACTACCTAATGGCACGAAGTACGACCAGTGATGTATTCAGGCACCTTTTCGGGAGTCTTACCGTCTTAGCCCCCCCCGGCCGTAGTTTTGAAGTGATCACCCTTTATATTTAGTCTAATTTTTTTGTTTATAGATGAAAATTTGGAGAAATTAATTTTAAATATTTAAGAAAACGGGGGAAAATATTAAAATAAAAAAAACTCTTTCACATGAACTTCATATCTCAGTAGCATTAAGATTATTTTAAGTATTATCGGCATGTATATTTACGTTTTCTAAATCCGACGAGTCAATGCAGCCAATAATGTATACAATACCTTGAGAAAAAAAAACGAAATTTCCGTTGTTAATTAGAGCCATAAATGACTTCACACAAAGTGTTAACACTTTAAATAACTTTTTTTTTAAATGTAGCTCTGAAATCAAAGTAGTTATGAAAATATATGTACTCTATAGAAAAATTTGTTGCTCTAGATGAGAATGCTTCTGTAAATTTGTTTATAAATGGAACAATTGTCCATGTTAAAAATCTATTATGAAGTCCTACCAAAATTACTCAATACTTTCTCCGGATAAAAATCAGTAGGGTAGAAGAAGACCAGTTCATCTTGATCACATATGCAAGAGGCGCAAACAAGAAAATCAAGCATTGTTTCACAATTTGGTAAATTTTTTAGAGCCTTTGTATTTTATAGTTAAGTTTACTGTGGATTTGTAATCACCAACGGCATGCTGCTTTCACTGCAATACATCATCATATTTTGGAAGCTGGTCTTCTGGATGCCGACTTCCCATGTATATGGTTAAGTAAGCCAGAATGTAGCTGACGTGACGTTAGGGCATACACCGTGCGTTAGGGCTTCCAATACAACAAAATATTTGCGCTACCTAATTTTTAACGATAACAAATTATTAAAAACGATTCCCATATTTTTTTTTCCTGGGGGTATGTGGTTTACGCTCTGTGACAAAAAGAAAATCAAGAAATTTCAAACGATTAATTAGTTTTTTTTTATTACTATGTACTAACCTGAATAATCTAAAGGGGCTGAAACTCCGCCCCGGTGGCGCAGTGGTCTAAGCGATGGCCTCTGATCATTCGTCCGAAAGGGGTCCGGGTTCGAATCCCGGTCAGGCATGGATGTTGTGTTTGTCTTACGGCACTGGTTCTCTCCCTTCCCTGGAACCAGTGACCCTAAATTAGGGACGGGCGACTGCTTATAGCCCATTGAGTTGCTCACAGTGGTCGTTAAACCTCCAATCAAAAAAAAAAAAGGGGGCTGAAACCAAGGGGCAGCGGAGTGGTTTGCACCATACGTTTTTTGTTTTTTTTGATTGGAGGTTTAACGACCACCGTGAGCAACTCAATGGGCTATAAGCAGTCGCCCGTCCCTAATTTAGGGTCACTGGTTCCAGGGAAGGGAGAGAGCCAGTGCCGTAAGACAAACACAACATCCATGCCTCACCGGGATTCGAACCCGGACCCCTTCGGACGAATGATCAGAGGCCAACGCCTTAGACCACTGCGCCACCGGGGCGGCCCATACGTTTTCAGGTAACACTGTAATGATTCCTTAATAATCAGAAAAACGCTTGATGTAAGACTAAAATATTTTTGCCACTCCTAATGTTTAGGGGGAGGAGAATTTTCTCCGGCACATCAACGCTATCTTACTAGCATCATTAATATTTTACACCACCGCAGCATGGTGAAATTAAAAATAAAGGTATAATTTTTTTTTCATTTTTAATCACTTGCATGTGTAGATTTCAGAAAATTTGTTATATGTATTAATGTATATATAAATAATATAATATGTATTAATGTATATATAAATAATATAATATGTATTAATGTATATATAAATAATATAATATGTATTAATGTATAAATAAATAACAATAATAACAAGTTTGAGCCCCCTCAAAATTTGCGATTAACACCCGGAAAAAAACTCTCTGAATGCAATGCTGAGTACGACATCAAGACAGTGTTCTGTTGAAATAAGACACTTCCGTTGGAATAAATACTATAGAATAATGTTTGCCATATATTGTGTCTGATAAAATAGTAAGCTCGTGGTTTTCCATACAAAACATATCAGTGCTAATCCTGTTCTACAGCGGTGCACGCTGACATGCTGACATCTATCGGCTCTGTCAGAACTATATAGATTGAAGCATGGCTTTCTGTGATTAATCAAAGATAAGTCACAAGTCCATGAAGTTATGTTGATATAAAAACTCAAAAGTTCCCCTACCAATAAAGTACACTCTCTATTTACCTCCTGTCGCATTCCGACTGTACGGGTAAAACAACTGGGGTTAACCATTGTCACAATGAAAACACCCGAACATTAAAATGGCATATGGCGTGTGCAGCAAAGGTTACAAGACTCACTCACATGACTCTCCTCGTAGGCCCCGCCAACTCGCAATCTCCAAATTAGCTATGAATAAATCCCGTAGCGGAAATGGCCTTAATCGCAATTCCGTACATTCATTTGTGAAATACGCGGCCCAGCCGCCCCGGTGGCGTAGTGGTCTAAGCGATGGCCTCTGATCATTCGTCCAGAAGGGGTCCGGGTTCAAATCCCGGTGAGGCATGGATGTTGTGTTTGTCTTACGGCACTGGCTCTCTCCCTTCCCTGGAACCAGTGACCCTAAATTAGAGACGAGCGACTGCTTATAGCCCATTTTTTTTTGAGTTGGAGGTCGTTAACGACCACCGTGAGCAACTCAATGGGCTATAAGCAGTCGCCCGTCCCTAATTTAGGGTCACTGGTTCCAGGGAAGGGAGAGAGCCAGTGCCGTAAGACAAACACAACATCCATGCCTCACCGGGATTCGAACCCGGGCCCCTTCGGACGAATGATCAGAGGCCAACGCCTTAGACCACTGCGCCACCGGGGCGGCTATATATAGCCCATTGAGTTGCTCACGGTGGTAGGTGTTGCGACTTCTGAGCTCCGTCAATTCGTGCGTATTTTGTGTGTTTCTAGAGAGTTGTGTATCCCAAGTTTCGCAGCATTTCCCTTTGGAAGGTTCCGCTATCGTTTGTGATTACTCCCAGATTGGTGAGTTGCTTTTTTCTTTTGCTATTACAACTTGTTTATCTCTCGGCCGAGCTGATCGAAGCTACGATAGTCGGCGCCATTGCAAATTGCGTCTTCCGGCAGTGAGGCCCCGGATCAGGATCTCACTTTCGGTGTTCCTTCGCTGTTGATGACAACCTCTTCTTCTTCCATGGGTGCTGCTTCGCTGCCCTCCCCACGTGGCGGCTTTGCACTGCCCTCAACTCGTGACGTGACAACCCCTTTCCTCAGGCTGTTCCGTTGCCTTCTCACTCATCTCAAGCTGCCACCACCTTCGTTGCTGACGATGACGTAATGGATGTCCTGTGCAACGGTGCCTTCTCCATGTCATCTAAACTTCTGACGTCATCGTTTACGTATGCCAATGCCATGGCCTCTTCCACTGTGCAAACCCCCCCGCAAGGCATGTACGCCGGCGCCGAAGCTCTCCAATCACAACTACAACGTGACGGAAATACCATTTCTTTGGAAATTCCCCAAGACTCTCCAGCAGGTACTGCTTTCACTACGATCTTAGACAGAGGTGTTGTCTTTGAATCCTTGCCAAACACCTTCTTTAAAGATTATTCCACCGCTTTAAAGCGGCAATTTCCAAAACATGCCATTTCTCACATGTTTCGGCGAGGCCGAACGATTGTGGTTTACTTTTCCAAGGCCGACTCTGCTCGTGCTGTGACGAATGCCGGTCTCACCATTGGTGATCAACATCTTCTTCCCAGCCCAGTTGCCGAGCGCCCATTGAATGTGTCCTTCTACCCGGTACCCCCGGAGGTGACCGATACAGTTTTATTTGTGGTTCTTTCGGCGCTCGGCGCGTGGGTAGAGTTGTTTTTTCTTCCCCGGAGGACATCCAGACCATCCCGACTCAATTCAAAGTCAAGTGCGGTAACCAGATCCGCTATATTGATGTGCTAACTGAACGTCACTGCAGCAAATGCAAGAAGTTTGGGCACTTTTACAAGCAGTGTCGCAATGCTGATGCTGCCCCACAAGATTCACCGCAGGTGACTTCTCTTCAATCCTCTGACTCGCCCTTGCCTCCACGACTTTCGTCTGAAGCCCCTCTGAGACGAGAAAGGGCTCCGTCATCGACGGGTGTGCAGCCATCTCTCTCCGCGACTGACTTTCCAGTGCTGCCGGAGTCCTCCACATTCCGCGCCCCCGATCCACCTGCTGACTCCGCGGACGACCGTGTCTTGTCAGCTACTGAAGTATCAATTGCAGATACTGACGGCGCTTCCACCAGTACGGAACAGACCATGAGTGACACCTCCGAGCCTGATCACAGCGCTCGCCAAGATAAGAGGACAGCGCCCAAATCTCCTCGCAACACCACCAAGCGAGGGAGAGCTGCTGGGAGCTCCACTCGCTCCTCGTCCCGGACCCGCCAGAAACCATCTTATCTTCAAGACTTTGATACCACTTCTGACCCTTCCTCTCCAATGGTTTCATATGAAGACTTTGATCAGAATCTTCGTGACACATCGTTCCCGTCTTTGCCTCTTACGTATGAGGAGTTACATGCTCTCACCTGTTACACGCAAAAAGCGCCCGGCTTCCTCCAGTATGCGAAGACCCATGAAGCTGGACTTCCTGCAATCCTGCAACAGCTTTCCGATCTGGATAAGCTTGTGGACAATTCTTCTTACTTATCTGGCCCTTCCGCTAAGACGGCCAAGTTCATTCGTAAACAGATCCACGGACTCAAGATTTCTATCACCAGGCTCACCGCGTCGCCGGGTGACCTGGCACTTTCACGGTAGTTTCCTTCAACTGTCGGGGGTTTGGATCCCCCGAGGTGAATTCCGCCGAGCATGAGGACCTCTCGGCAATTTGTGCCGATGTCCTCCTGCTCCAGGAAACGTGGTGCTTGCCTACAACACCTTTCCATCAGTGGCGCCGATGGCAGTACACCTTCCATCATGCCCATCGTGTACTGCGTTCAGGCGGAATTGCTGTCGGAATACATCACCGTTTTCGCCCATCTATCACTTCTGTTGCTGTAACCAACTTATTTACCGATCAATTGCAATGTTTTACATTTTGCATCAATTGTGTTCCATATCATATCTTTAATGTGTATATTCCTACTGACGACTCTCAACTCCTTCCGCTTTTTCATTGCTTTCGGGCTGCACTTGAGGCGGTCCCCCCGGGGACTTTTGCATCCTCGGGGGTGACTTCAACTGCACTCTTCACCCGTTGCTTGACCGCACGTCTACAGGAGGGGAGCACCGCTCCCTTCTTGTCGATCTGCTTACTCAACTTATCACCGATTTCCATTTTGTTGATTCGTACCGGCATCTTCACCCGGACACCATTTCTTATACTTGGCGGAATTCTCCAGCACAAGGTTCGGCGGCAGCACGTCTCGATCGCATATATGTCATTCCACCGCTGCTTCCAGCGATCACTACGGCGAGACATCACCCATCTACCTCTTCCGACCATTCTGCTGTGGCGCTTACCATCTGCGTTTCCTCTTTCCCGCCTTCCAGACAACGCTCCTGGACCTTCGATGATTCTCTACTCTTGGATGTGGCGTTTTGCGCCGACGTCTGCCGTTTTCTCGCTGATAGACAACATCTCATCAGTACCGCTTCCAGTACCCTTCGTCTATGGTTAGACATCAAACACGATCTTCGTCTGCTCGTACGCCGTCTTTCGTTCGCTATTCGTAACGAACGTGCGAAGGATATTTGTAATCTCCGTTGCTCCTTGGCTGCAATCCCCTTACAAGATCCCGCTTACCTTGTTGTTCAGGATGCTTTACGAGCGAAACTCCATCCGCTCGCCGTGGAGGCTACTCGCAGGCTGAAGATGCTTCATCTTTCTTCACCGGAGATTTCCTACGAGGAGCTCTCACGTACCGAAAGAACACACCGTACGTCGCAGACGCTACGCAACCTACGCCTGCCTGATGGTACTATCTCATCGGACCCTTCACGTCTCTGCACGGAAGTTCGGCGCTTTTTCCAGGACAAATTTCGTGCGGTGGTGCCTACTGATGCTATCTCTTCCTCCCCTCTTTTTCAGCTCTGCCTCAGGTCCCACCCCGACTCTGTGATCCTCTTCTTTCCGCCTTCTCTCCTGCTGAATTTCGGGAGGCGTTTGCCTCCCTTAATTCACGCGCATCCCCGGGACCTGACGGCCTTCCCTTCTCCTTTTACCGCGCCTTCCTCCCGTCTTTGATGCCCTTTCTTCTCGCTTGCTTTTCTTGCGCCCAAACCTCTTTCGCAGTGCCGCCGGAGTTTACTGTAGCGCATATCATCTTGCTGCCCAAAATGGGAGACCTTTTGGACTTGCGAAACTGGCGCCCCATTTCCATTCTCAATCTAGACTATAAGCTTTTCACAAAACTTCTCTCTCGCCGCTTGAACTCTGTGCTTCCCTTTCTTATCTCCCCCGACCAGTCCTACACTGTGCCTGGTCGGTCCATTTCTAACAACATCTCCTTCCTCCAGAACATAGTTTTTCTCGCCCGTACCCTCTCAGAACCCCTCGCCCTGTTTAACCTTGACCAGAGTTCAGCATTCGACAACATCTCCCACGACTTTCTTTTTGCCACTCTTCACGGCTTTGGCCTTCCTTCCTCCTTCGTTTCTCTCCTTCTCAACCTCTATCAGGGCGCTTTCTTCCACGTCCGGACGGCCTCCTTTTTAACGGCGCCCGTACCTTTTCTTCGAGGAATCCGGCAGGGCTGCCCCCTCTCAGGGCAACTCTTCGCCATTGTCTTTGAACCATTCCTCCTGGCTGCTCGAAGATCACTCCTGTCTACTCTTCCTCCGTCAGTTGCCAGCACTAGGCACCATGAGTGCGTACTTACAGCGTTTGCAGATGACGCAACCTTCTGTCTCCGCCAGGACGTCCAGTTCGACAATCTTCTCTCCACCTACTATCTTTACGCTACTGTTTCTGGCGCTTCGCTTAATGTCACCAAAAGTACTGGTTTGTGGTGTGGGTCGTGGATGGGCCGGACCGATACCCCTGGGGTGCGGTCTGGTCCTCCTCGACTCAGAAGATCCTTGGAGCCCATATCGGTCACCCCTATACTGCGGGCCTTTTGACATGGACCAGTTTGCAGTCTAGGTTACGTCATCAAGCAGCGTTTTGGAGATTTGCGATTCCCATTACTTCTTACTGTCAGCGAGCTCACATTGTTCGACGATACTTACTTTCCCTCTGCACCTATTCCTAGACCTCCACCGTCTTCTTGTCAACCCGCCTGACGGAACTCAACAGCATCTTTACTTCAGTAATCTGGGCCTCCAAGCACTGGTCAGCCGCTCCGACGCTATATCTCCCTGTCAAGCATGGGGGCATTAATCTTATAGATGTTCACTGTTACTATCGTGCATACCGCATCGCCTCCTTCCTTCGTCTCGTCACTTCGCCTTCTCCTTCTCTTACACTTTCTCTTGACGTTATTCTTTCTCTTCGCGATCCATCCTTCACTTTTCTTCTTTTCCTCAGGATGGACTACTTTACTATTCCCTCTTCAAACTTTCCTACTATTTTATCTGAGGCTCTAGCGCTTTTCCGTACCCTCCCTCTCTCTCGCTCTCCTCCTACCACCACCCTGGATCTCCTTGCAGAACCACTCTTTTTCTCTACCCTGGTTCACCCCCCGATCAACCTTTCTTTCTTTTTTTCTCATGGTTCCGTGCCGGCATCCTAACCGTGCAGGCCCTCATTAATCCCGATTTTTCCTGGAAACCCCTCGACTTACTCTTTTCCACCCAACTCCTTCCCTTGAGGACGACTATGCCCTTCTCCGTTTCTCTCTTCAGCTTCTCTATCCTTCTCTTGTTTCTGACAACGGCCTCTTCGTCGTCCCCGGCCCCAGCCTCCTTCTCCCTTTCTTTCTTCCTTTTCGTGACTCTGTCGCCCCTGTCCTTTCTTTTACTACCGCTGCCCTGTACCGTCTCCTTCGAGCTCCCTCTGAGTCCCCCCATCCCATTTCCGGGGTTTCTCCTTCCTCCTCCCTGGCCGTTTGGTCTTCTTCTTCTTCCCCCCTTTCTTCTCCGCTAGAACGTAACACCCACTGGCGGTTCCTTCATCGCCGACTCCCTGTCCCCCATCTTCTCTATCGCATGTCTCTTATCTCTTCTCCTCTCTGTCCTTTCTGTGGCGTTGACGGAGACGTCGCTCATATGTACTGCCACTGCCCTATTTTGCTGCCACTTCTTCATACTGTTTTCCGGTTAGCTGACATAATTTGCTCCCAGGACTTGCCGTTTCAAGCATATCCGTGGCTGTTGCTCACAAAACATCCGCCCACCCGCCTTCCGGATGCCTGCTGCTTTCTTTTCGTACTTACCAAGCAAGTGATTCACTCATTTCATCAATCTCTCAGGAATTCTCCTGAACTTCCATCCCTTCTGTCGGCCGGTGGGCGGCTGCGGGCTAGCTTTCGGGGCCGGCTTGTGGCGCGCCTCCGGTTGGAACTCACAGCTGCAACTTCCGCACACACAATCGCCACCTTTCAGAACACCTGGGCCCAGCGCACCGGGTGGTTTTCTATTCATGGTCCTGCCATCCTACTGGTGACTTGATTGTGTCGTCTTTTGGATTGTCTTTGTTTTGGTGTTTGGCTGTTCTCTTCACCTTGCTAGTACCTTGCTTACTGAGTTATTTTACTTATTTTTGTTCTGCTCCAGCAGGCTGTGCTTCTGCATGTAAATATGTATAGTATGTTACTTGCTCTTCACTTTTCTTGTTTTTCCTAGCATTGTATATTACGTGGTTTCTGAACTGTTTTGTGATCTTCTGATATGTCAATGTGCACCACTCGTGTTATATGCACTGTGCTCCTATGTAGTGCTGAGTTCGAAACTTTAACTTCACTGTTTATTTATTGTGCATCCTGTATTTTTAATGTGTTCTCAAGCTCTATGTATTGTATCACAGATCATTGACCTAAAGTCTTTTACGTGTGTTCAGTGTCACAGGTCTGTCCCCATTGTGGGTTTTTAGCATTTTGTATTTATCCTTTTATGTGGCTATGCCCCTTATTCATGTATATATCATTTTCATGTATCATTCATGTTTTTCTCTGTATTCTTTCCTTGTCCAGTGTGACGAGCTGTATCATGCCTTTTGTCAATAAAGTGTTGAAATGCTCACGGTGGTCGTTAAACCTCCAATCAAAAAAAAAAAAAAAAAAACGTGGCCCGGTTGACAGAGTGAACGAAAAGATCTGTTCAGTATTTCCAGCAGATTTCGTTCGCAGCGAACGAAATCGTTCACCGTTCGCATCGGTCCTGGACAAAGCGAGGTCCTGTAGTCGAGGATCCAAATCGTTCACCGTTCGCATCGGTCCTGGAGTCGAGGATCCAAATCGTTCACCGTTCGCATCGGTCCTGGACAAAGCGAGGTCCTGGAGTCAAGGATCCGAAAGATCTGAGGATCCAAATCGTTTGCCATTCCGTTCGCGTTCGCTTCGGTCTCTATCGGAGCTAGTATTTCACAAGGAGGTTTTCATTGCCCATTGATTAGTTACTGGATCGAAATTATTTTCGTGTAACTTGAACCATCTTAATTCAAGCATAAAATGCTACTGAAAAGGGCAAATCTACAGAGAAACAAATATCAACGCATAATGTACCATTGCCAGCATCTGTGCAAGATACTCAATATGACGATATTTCTAAATGGCCACTCATAGACTCTGCCACAAGAGATGAAATCTTTATTCGAGGACCTATGAGTAACAAAATGAGCAATGAAAACTATCCAAAAAATAATTATGGACGGCACTTTTCCAATAAATACTTTCAAAGAGTAATGTCAAATTGGGAACCTTTTGAAAGAAGATGGCTTGTTTACTCCAAATCTGCAAATAAAGTGTATCGTTTTTGCTGTTATTTGTTCTGCTGGAGAACCCACTCCACTTTGGGAAAAGAAGGATTTGACGACTGGAATCACTTATCAGAAAGCCCCAAAAGTCACGAAACATCTCTAGGTCATCGGCTTGCTATGAGCAGTTAGATAGAAGCGTCGAAACGACTGAAGCAATTCAGCGGAATAGATAAGAGGTTGCAAAAGCAGATTGAAGATGAGAAGTCACGGTAGGCCGCTGTACTGGAATGGATGATGTCTGTAGTTTTCTTCTTAGCAGGCAGTAATCTATCATTCAGAGGAAGTTCTGGCTCTGAAACCTTGTATGCGCCTAATAACGGCACCTTTCTAGGTTTGGTTCAACTGTTAGGAAAATTTGACCCAGTAATGGTGGAGCACCTTCGGCGCATTGTCAATAAGGAGACCAATGTCCACTATTTTAGCAAACGCATTCAGAAGGAGTTAATCAGCTTATTTGGAGGCGAGCTACGAAATAAAATTTTATCTATGGTAAAGATAGCCAAATACTTCTCTATCATACTGGACTGTACCCCTGATGTGAGTCACATCGAGCAATTATCATTCACATTGCGTTTTTTTGACACTAAAGAAGATGAAGTCAAAGTGCGAGAGTGTTTTATTGCTTACAAGCCAGTAAGTGACTCCTCGGGCGAAAGATTTACTAGCCTTTTTCTTGATGAAATCGTGCAACAATTTGATTTGGACATGAACGATTGTCGAGGCCAAGGCTACGATAATGGCACAAATATGGTAGGAATAAACAAAGGCATGCAAAGAAGAATTCTGGACCAATATTCTCGAGCATTTTTTAATCCGTGTGGTTGTCATAGATTAAATTTGGTCATAGCAGATACCGCTAAAACATCAGTTAAATCGGTTTCGTTGTTTGGGGTCCTCCAAAGACTGTTTGTTTTATTCTCTGGATCACCGAAGCAATTGGTCATAATATCCAAGCACGTAGATGGACTGTCACTGAAAAAAACATATGAAAATGTATAGTTATTGTAAACAAATAAATTACTTGAGTGAAAACTTTCCTACTTAACTAATCGGATACTATAAGCTGTCGTAAGAAGTTCTAGCTTAAAAGGTCAGCATTATTTTTGGAAATCAGATTTTGGTACTGAAGATGTTGCATTGATAACAGTGAACTAAAGATTTGCACTTCTATATTTCCCATGCACTTCTGATTAGTTATCCATTAATTTTTGTGGCCATAAAATGTAGATTGAATGTGCATTGGCATATAGGCTGCTGTTAACAATGCTCTCTGTCATTAGAGCTAAAATCAATCACCTTGTTGTGTTGATTGACCACACCTTATGTGATCAGATTTTCCTATTCTTGAACACATGCTGTGGTAGCAGCAAACTGCAGGATTTATCCTCAATGAATTATTTATTAATCAATATTACCTTGCTCATAGGTATACGTATTTATATATTTTTTAATTGGAGGTTTAACGACCGCCGTGAGCAACTCAATGGGCTATAAGCAGTCGCCCGTCCCTAATTTAGGGTCACTGGTTCCAGGGAAGGGAGAAAGCCAGTGCCGTAAGACAAACACAACATCCATGCCTCACCGGGATTCGAACCCGGACCCCGTTCGGACGAATGATCAGAGGCCATCGCTTAGACCACTGCGCCACCGGGGCGGCATACGTATATTTCATAAACCAAATTAAAAATCCTTATTATATACACACGTCTGTTTCATTTACTACTTAAAAGCTATTAACTTATTACATTATGAATGTTCCTCTGTTAATAGTGATGTGTATTAGAAGTAGAACATTTTGAATGTAGTTTGATTTATTTAAAAAGAGATCTTACAGTAGGAATTATTTCTGCTGCTTATGCAAATCTGTTTTTATCAAGTCAGATTTTCTTTACTATCAGCAGTACTTATAAATCCTATTTCCACAAACTAATAAATTGTATATTTTCTTGCTATATTTTGAAACTGCACCCTGTAAAAAGATACCCCCGCACCCCCGGAAAAAGTTCTCTTCCTATTAAGGCCTGTAGTTTTTAAATTATTTACATTCATACCTTTGAAGAACACCGTACAGTTCCACCCAAACCAGTTGGAATTTACTACCTACATTAGAAGAAACTGAAATCAGTCAAGTGCTTAAAGCGATTTTAAAAAATAAAATGAAGTCACAGTCACGTCATATTCTGAGTTTGATTTTTTAAATTTCTTTGAACAAGCTCGCAGATTCCCAATTTTTCCTATAAAGGTTTGGAAATAAAATCTACATATTTCATGAATTTTTGTTTTTTTAAATAATAATGTTCAATGGGAAAATTCTTCCCCCCTCCCTTTGTTTATTTGCTTAAGAACAATCATAATTGTTCTTAAAGTAAAACATACGTGGAATGTCGTTGTTTACTTTCCTCCTGGCAACATGGCAGGAGTGTTCCCTTATTTAAAGTGCGATCTTTTGAAAAATTCATTCATAATACAAATTCTCTGAAGCTCGAAAGTTACAATTTCTATGACAAACAATATTTTACGATAATCGGCTAAGACAGAGAAAGATTTTAAACGCTTTATAAAATGATGTTTAGCATAAACACATTTTAAATCATCAGTTCATGTACGTCTCATTCGTTAGGAAGACGCTTTTTTAGATCTCTTTTCCTCCATGAAAATCTAAGTTTTTGTACTAAAATTCCTTTCATGTAAACCTAAGAGTCTCTTAAACCTATTTTACTGCTTTTCCATTTCGCTTATAATTTAAGACAATGTAAAATCTTAAGAAAACGAACATGGTCTCACTAATGCTTTCCTACGGAAAATCGTCTGCTTTTACATCTTGAGGGTAACCACGCCAAAGCTGGCGGTACTACTTTCACCGCGGAAGCGTACAAACCTCCGTAAGGGGTCCGGGTTCGAATCCCGGTCAGGCATGGGTGTTGTGTTTGTCTTACGGCACTGGCTCTATCCCTTCCCTGGAACCAGTGACCCTAAATTAGGGACGGGCGACTGCTTATAGCCCATTGAGTTGCTCACGGTGGTCGTTAAACCTCCAATCAAAAAAAAAAAAAAAAAAAAAAAAGAAGCGTACAAACCCGGCTTCTTTTTTTTTTTTATTGATGGTTGAACGACTACCGTGAGCAACTCAATGGGCTATAAGCAGTCGCCCGTCCCTAATTTAGGGTCACTGGTTCCAGGGAAGGGAGAGAGCCAGTGCCGTAAGACACACACACAACATCTATGCCACACTGGGCCGCCCCGGTGGCGCAGTGGTCTAAGGCGTTGGCCTCTGATCATTCGTCCGTAAGGGGTCCGGGTTCGAATCCCGGTCAGGCATGGATGTTGTGTTTGTCTTACGGCACTGGCTCTCTCCCTTCCCTGGAACCAGTGACCCTAAATTAGGGACGGGCGACTGCTTATGGCCCATTGAGTTGCTCACGGTGGTCGTTAAACCTCCAATCAAAAAAAAAATTAAAAAAAATGCCACACTGGGATTCGAACCCGGACCCCTTTCGGACGAATGATCAGAGGCCATCGCTTAGACCACTGCGCCACCGGGGCGGCAACAAACCCGACTTCACTTTGCTGGCATGGGAAAAGTTGGCGACAGAGCCTCCTCTTATTCCTACCTCCATGGTTCCTCGTTATGACACTATTGGCAATCTCAGCGGTCCGCTCCTCTCTAGCGGCAAAAGGAAGAATTACTGTAGTACGGGAAACGTTTTCGGCTCAATGCTTGGCTGTTGGTAGATCGCTCATTACGTTCAGTTGTCGTAGTTTGGTGTATTTTTGCATTCATTCTGGAATTAGAGTTGTATAATGGAGAATTCCGTGAAGAACAAATCATATTGTTGTGTCCCGCAATGTCGTTCCCAAGGTTTCAGCTATGTTTTTCACAAGTTAGTGTAAACGTTTGTGCCTTGCGTTTGAAATCCTTCCAGTGAAATGCTACTAACCTAGTAACGTCTTTGAATGAATAATAAACAAGGCAGCATGTTTTTATTGCATAGTAGTAATTAAAAAATCCGCATTTCTACATAATCTTGAAAACTAATAATTGCTGTTATCCATATATATTTAAACTTCATTATGGAACAAGGTTTGCAATGTTCTGTCAACAGTCATCGGTTCAAAAACGCAGAACCCAATGATGATCAACAATTACCAATTCACAAACACTTTTAGGAACAGAATGTTCAAAAATTACAAATGTTATTGCTGACAGTATTGAAAATGGGTCCTGGGAAACGTCAAGTGAAACGAAATGTCAGATTTTAATAGTAATCCGGATTAGAACACCACTGTCGGTATTACTATATCACTTGCCTGAAAATGTAAAAATAAAAATTACCTGTTACAGTAAAGCATTACTGCAACACAGTGCTTACACGTTCCACTTCTGCCCGCTTTACAAGAGCACTCAAATGACTTTATAGAAATTTCACTGTTACCTGTATCTAAAACACCGTTGATGGAGTGAGGCGACGACGTTATTGCCGTGGACTGAATGCAGTGCGAAACTATGAGAATTTCTCTTCCATCTTCCTTTTTAATTCCACAAGAAATTATATGGCCTACATTAACAATCACTTCCCCTTCTTTAATGCATCTTGAATTTTTGGAAGCGTCCACAAATTTCATTATTTCAAGGATTGAAAGCGACAAACCAGCCATTCTAACATTCGACTTTATGGAAACACGTGCGACGTTACCCGTACTAGAGAAGTTTGTTTACGTTTGAGCAGCGCCCCCTACAGTTCGTTGAGGTTTCCAATTGCTGGTTCGCAGGTACGGAAAATCTTTCCAATGATGCAATTCGAGGTGAATAAGGTCCAATAAGTTACTAGCGTCTGGGTATAGCAACAGAACAAACGCAGGAAGATCCACTCCGTTGTCTCATTGGCAGGAATAAAAACGCAAGTAACCAATTGGCGTGCGTGAAAGGCCAGAGCAATAGCGCATTTTTGGTGGGTAGAATTCTTATTGTGCTTACTGCGGATTTTTGGTGTGTACAATTCTGTGTATTTTGATTTATATTTAGCGGGCTGCATTTTCATATTTCGCGGTGACCATGCATACTGTGAACAGATGAATCTGTTTAATTTGTGGTGGTTCATTCGGGCTGAAATATAACTTAAAGAAGCATGTTAAAAAATTTCATCCTGATGTTTCCTTACACCTGAACCACGAATTGCAACGAGATTGACATGCAGCTACTGTCAGGTAACATTTGGAGTTAAAAAGTGTCTTTTACCATCTAAATATATTTTGTTGAATTTGTTCCTTGTGGTAAAATGGATATTCATGTTCATGCATCAGTCCGAGCACCGTTAATCCTGATTGGCGGATTAATAACTTTACACAATATTTCTGTTGCCAAAATTGTTCGCCGCCCCGGTGGCGCAGTGGTCTAAACGATGGCTTCTGATCTTTCGCCTGACAGGGGTCCGGGTTTGAATCCCGGTGATGCATGGATGTTGTTTTTTTGTCTTACAGCAATGGCTTTCTACCTTCCCTGGAACCAGTTACCCTAAAATAGGGACGGGCGACTGCTTATAGCCCATTGAGTTGCTCACGGTGGTCGTTAAACCTCCAATAAAAAAAATATATATTTAAAAAGTACAAATCACAGGTCTCTAGGTACACCCCTTACTTTTTCAGACACTCTCCGTATCTTCCTGACCCCGCTCCGAACCACACTTACACTGCAAAAAACACATATTTCCTGGACCATGTTCCAAATCCTGGGAAAATGTGTGTGCTTAGGGGCGCTGAAGTAAATCTTGGCCGCACCGGTGGCGCAGTGGTCTAAGCGATGGCCTCTGATCATTCGTCCAAAAGGAGTCCGGGTTCGAATCCCGGTGAGGCATTGATGTTGTGTTTGTCCTACGGCACTGGCTTTCTCCCTTCCCTGGAACCAGTGACCCTTAATTAGGGAAGGGCGACTGCTTATAGCCCGTTGAGTTGCTCACGGTAGTCGTTCAACCTCCAATCAAAAAAAATAAAAATAAAAAAAGTAAATCTTGCGAGGGGGGGGAGCACGTTGTGCTAGTAACGCTACTGGTGTTAATGCATACATAGGATATCTGATCGTTCGTCCGTAAGGGGTCCGGTTTCGAATCCCGGTGAGGCATGGATGTTGTGTTTGTCTTACGGCACTGGTTTTCTCCCTTCCCTGGATCCAGTGACCCAAAATTAGGGACGGGCGACTGCTTATAGCCATTGAGTTGCTTACGGTGGTCGTTAAACCTCCAATAAAAAAAATATACATAGGATAATGACACGTGCAAAGCCACAATCTCAAACGTTAACAAAAAAAACTTTAACAATCTCAAATGTTGAAAATAAAAGCACTATATAGCGACTAAAGATATCCGAGACACTGAAAAAATTAAGACGGCATTCTCGATGTGTCTAATTAGTCACGCACGCATTTCTAACGTACATATAAAGGGAATATTTGCGCACAGAGTTGCTACGACGAACATCACTAAAAATGAATATGTATTAAACTCATAGTAGTACCTGGTACTTCAATACAAACCTTTTTATATCCATCAAACGTACACATCAGAATTTGCTAGGACTAAGATCAAATACGCGCTATTGCTTTGGCTGTCTGCCTGTGTTTCCGGCTTTCCGCTATTACACACGCCAATTGGTTGCTTGCAGTTTTATACTTGCCAATGAGACAACGGAGTGGGTCTTCCTACGTTTGTTCGGTTGCTATACCCAGACGCTACTCATTAAGTTCTGTGGGAAGGCTGTTTGAGGAGTCAGCGTATCCGTATCCGTCCGTGTATTTTGTGTTGATAAAACCAAAGAATAACCATGTGTTTATGGTTTGTAGTTGTATGATGAATTCCCTGCACCAGCTTATAAATGTTTTGAATTTATTATTCTAATTCAGTGGGTGACAAAAGTGTTCGTTTTTAAATCTTTTGATATGTATCGGAGTACTCAAGGGTTTATTTTTTGTCGACAGTTGTTCTTGAGAGGACGAAATATAACAACGACTTTCACGAAAGTTTTGTCAAAGGGAACCCTGCCATCTCCATTAAATAGCAAATTTCCGCCACCTAAGAATTTGTTTTGTGACAAACGATATTTTAGTACTCTGTTGAAAGGTGTCAATTTTCAGTGTGAGTATTACAAATTTCGAAGAATTCAGTGGACCACCCTATCAGGCTCTGTGGGGACATATAATAGTTCTCTTCTGAACAGTTTGCAGGCTACGCAAGTTACAAATCATGAAAGGTACTATTGTTCTCAGGAAAAAGGAGGTAACGGTAAAAGCGACGATTCAGGTAGAAACTCCTCTGGTGGTGATGATGGTAGTAGTGATGATTCAAGTGATTCTGCTCCGTTACAATCGAGTGCTAGTGTGAATCATCAACCCGTGGGTGCGTTAACAGCGATGACAGTTCCAGATGTATGGCCCCATTTGGCAGTTATTGCTGTAAGTCGTAATCCAGTGTTCCCGAAATTCATCAAGATCATTGAGGTTGGTATAACTCATTATTTCTGTATGCTTTTATACTACGTCACAGCGCTTTTAAAATACCACTGAACAGTTGCGTAGCCGCCCCGGTGGCGCAGTGGTCTAAGCGATGGCCTCTGATCATTCGTCCAAACAGGGTCCGGGTTCGAATCCTGGTGAGGCATGAATGTTGTGTTTGTCTTACGGCACTGGCTCTCTCCCTTCCCTGGAACCAGTGACCCTAAATTAGGGACGGACGACTGCTTATAGCCCATTGAGTTGCTCACGACGGTCGTTAAACCTTCAATAAAAAAAAACAGTTGCTTACTGGAAAACCTGGGGGGGGGGGGGGGCACACATTTTTTCCAGGCCCAGTTACGAAAATTTATTAATTTATTAGCACTTAATTTTTTTTATTCCATATTATTAACTAGGTTTTACAGGCGTTTTAATAAGTATTTTGCGCAAAACCGAAATTATTGCACTTTACTGTGTGTGTATCACAATGTTGAAGTTGAATATATTGTGCAAATTTTATTCTTCTACAGAATTGATGCCAGCCTATTTGAAATGCCTCACGATCACACATACAAAACACATAACTTTCATGTGACAGTGCCTAATGTTCTTTTACGATTTATCCGAAAATGCAGAACATGAGTAAGCAAATAAATAAGTAAGAATTGTGGCACAAAAAATTTACTCTTGACTATAAAAAACACACTTTACATAATGCTACAAGATTCTGTACATAGTAAAATTATTTTCTCTTTGTTATAAAAATAAAATGACACAGGTCTCTGCTTGCCATGAATAACAACTCTCAGTTCATTATATTCTGAAGCATGCGTAGTTACGTGCAAACAACTGTAATACGTAACTCCGTATCCTCATTGGTAAAAACTTTTCATTCATTGAATTGGTATATCTCTTACATTCACTTATACATGTATAGGAATTATTGCTATGCCTATTAAAAAGGGCCTCCAGTCCTCTGAAATAACTGTTTTCCCATCTAATTTTTATAAATTTCAACTGCAAAAAAAAAAAAAAAAAAAAAAAAAAAAAACTCCAAAAATGACTTTTCTTTTTAATACTTTTTTCAAAGCTCTCATAAACAATTCCTAGATATTTCTTTATTCATATGAAGTTTCCACAGAAGATTCCGTAAAATGTTTTTGCTGAAGCTAGAGGCCCTCCTAGCCACGCCGCCGCGATGCAGGGGTTACGGTGGCTATCGGTACATGCCTGCCACTGAACAGTTCTGTATCTGGTACTTGTGTATTAGCTGGGTGCCAGTAGAAATGTGTCAGTAAATGTCACAATTGTCAATAGATGATGCCAGTGGTTATTTCTTTTTAGAATTTAGCTGTAATGAACGACGTGGTGAGTTTACTTTCATGTAGTTATTTTCCACGAGTAGAAAGTAGTTTATTTTAGTGAGTTAAAATCCACTGCTCTGGAAGCATATGACCTGTATTAGACTTTCTTTTTGAAAATAATGTTTCATCTATCTGCACAATTAATCCTGGGTCACCATTTTTTTTTTGTCAGACTGATGTTCAAGAACATCTGTGCAAATAGTTATTCCAGTGTGATTTGCCATATCCAACTGTTGTTTACACCATTTAATAGAAGGTAAATTCTCTTTCCTGCTAGAAATAAGTCGAACAGCAGTTAAAAAAGGAAGCTGACTACTCTGAAACTAATTTCCAACATGTAAGCCTACCTTATATCTGCATGTTCTAATGTTGTACCGCCATTTAATACTTTCACTTTCAAAGTATAGCTTCATATTATGGTCCAATTTACAGATTCTTTCACTCGGCAGAATTCCGTTACTTTGAAGAAATGACACAGCACTTCCTTCCTCTCACGGTAAATTTCCGAATTTTCATATTGTTCAAGATTACAGAAACAGATAACCAAGTGACACGAGAATCATGTTGTCAATAATCCAAATAATGAGACGTTATCTGCTGTACTGATCTAGCGCCATGTACAGCTTAGCATACAAATACGCTACCTTAAGATAAAAAATCACAATATTACTGCCATTTTTGTGATGTATTTTCTTCATAAATTGTATTTACCAAAAATAAACTCATCATGTCGTTCATTACAACTAGATTCTAAAAAGAAATGACCATGTGGCCCCATCTATCGACAACTGTGACATTTACTGATATATTTCTTCTGGTGCCTGACTAATGCATAAGTGCCCTGTATCCTTTGTGTTACACTACATTTGGATCACAGATTCGTTTTCTTTGAAGCAGAAGTCCAGCCCTTAAATTCTATGAGTGCACATGAGCCAGCACAAAGACAGAGTTGATGACATATTTCAAATCTGAGGGTGGGCAGGGCATGTCATCTCACAAAAAAAACAACCTAGAATTGAGATTGAGTTACTCCGTTTTCATACTAACACTGCATATGTAAAGATTCAAGAGATTCAAAATAAAGATGTTTTGTTTGATCTTTCCTTGGGCTATTTTACTAATTACTGACAGCCAGGGTTTAAGCTGGCTCAAAAAACACTGTAGCAAAACTGGTAAAATGGGGAAAAATTTGGAGCAAAATGCTAAAGAAAGTTAGCGGCTTTTGTCACTCAAAAAATTGTAATATCAAATTAATTGTTCGCTCCAACAATGCCTTGGAGAGCCGTGGAAAACTAATTATCTTGGAAGATACTAACATATTTAAAAGAAAACTGAATTAGGCAGTGTAAGTTGATATACCGCTCCTAACAGGATAAGGATTTTTTTCTTTCTAAAATCATGATTAAATAAGCATAAAATCCAAATCTTAAATTTGATTTTGTTAGTTACCATTGTCTTTGCATGAATGATTTGATTAATGACCAGTATGAATTGAATAAGTAAAATGCCAATAGCCCAATACTGTTACTATTAATAAAAATTTAATTTGTGTCGAGAGATGCACCGAAAACCCGGTAATGGGTTACGACATTATAAGCTGCTTTCGCGATTGAACTTACTGTGTACAGTGCACCCCATCTACCCGTATTTTAGGTTAAAATTTAATTAAAAAAGGTATATAAGTGTAAATAAAAAATAGTCTTTGAGCATCAATAACCCTACTCAATCCAAGTATTTCTAAAACCAGTTACATTTAAATTTTTTTAATACATATTAACAGTATATTCCTCAAACCAACTCTTATTTTAATTACGATATAATAAAATATCATTTCAGCCTTCTAAATATTTATTTTTTAATATCAAACAAAGACAAAGTACACATGGTTCATATCGCGAACGGCAAAAAAAAAAAGTGCTATGAAAATAATATTAGTCCTACAATTATTGTAGTGTGAGTATATGTGTATTTCACACATGAATTTCCAGGTACTTGCAAATGTTAGAAAAAAAATTTTGTAGTGAAAACATTCCTCTGCGTTCGCACTTCCTCACTTCTTATAGAAGAGGGGGTGGGCAAAGTACGGAGGGTAACGGCTACTTCACCGGATGTGTGATTTTGAATGTGCTTCCTTGTTGTTTTGCTCTGGGACCTCCCTCTCCCCGCTCCTACCTCTTCCATGTCATTTCTGCCGATCGCAGGCAAGAACTTATTTCGCAATTGGTCCTTCAGCTTTCATGGAATTCATGCTATTTTTGCCGAAGACAGAACTGTCTGTTTTGAATTGTTAACATAGCAGTGTTAAATATTTTTCGATTAGGGAATTTCGTAATTGCTAACACTCAAGATTAATTACAATAGATAAAAATACATATTTTTAAAAAATAGCATTAACTCTTTCAGTACTGCCGGAAAAGAGAACGAAAAAAAAAAGAAAAGACCTCCTACCCCTTGCGATTGTTATTTATACTCGACAACCGTTTCTGGTAGGTCCTCCCCTCATAATCCATCCCCTTCTAGCTTGTAAAATATGTGACCACGTGGTGAAACTTTGCTTGCCTGACAGACTGTTGAGTATGTTTACATTTTCTGGGGATCGAGGCCGCCATGATTCTTTGTTTATTTTTATATTTTGGTCTTGTGTGTGTTTTCGCTTCCAGTATCTTAAGGTGAAGAGCGCACCCTTAGCAGTTGTTTACAAGCAACTATTTCCTGAGGTTTTTTCTCCAGCTGGGAAGCCGTGGTTTCGGCAACAACTGAAATGAAAAACTTTTTTTTTCTTCTGTAGTTATGCATTGTCTCTGT
Source organism: Macrothele yani (assembly GCA_039090855.1). NCBI lineage: Eukaryota > Metazoa > Arthropoda > Arachnida > Araneae > Macrothelidae > Macrothele > Macrothele yani. The sequence goes on from CM077024.1 coordinate 4,077,788, forward strand.
CATGCGTGATGGAAAGTTGACACATATTATTGTTTTGATGTTTCGATCAACCTAAATTGATTGATGTTTTAATCGCCCTAAATGTTTGATGCTTCAATCGAACTTTCACGTAGGAAATTTTTTGATTAGTTAGCCGCCATGCGCAAAAACAAATATATGAAAATAATTGGAAATTGGGAATTTTCACTTAATTTATCACTTGCTAGGACATAATTTTTCTTGCTACAATGCACAGTTCACAGTTTAAATATGGCATTTTATCCCTCCAGTTAACTTGCACCCATTTGTAAAGGGAGCACCATTTTCGCACAAGTTGCTCGGAAGGTATATTAGATTCAGTAGCAGTTTTACTTTTTTTTTTAAATTTTAAACTCACATTCTTTTTCAGTTGGTTTATCGGTACTGTCTTCGCAATCTTTGCGTTTCTTAATAATGAATTTATCCATTGTAATGCGGCACGTTGTATGATGGACGGCATCTTGAGTGGTGAGAGCAACCCCTAGCTTGGCCGCCCTGGTCGCGCAGTGGTCTAAGGCGCTAGCCTCTGATCATTCATCCGTAAGGGGTCTGGGTTCGAATCCCGGTGAGGCATGGATGTTGTGTTTGTCTTACAGCACTGGCTCTCTCCCTTCCCTGGAACCAGTGACACTAAAGTAGGGACGAGCGACTGTTGTAGCCCATTGAGTTGCTCATGGTGGTCGTTAAACCTCCAATTGCAGAGGTTGTTTATGGCCTTGGGGGTGGGAATGAAGCCGTAGACATCGCAGTTGACTTGAATGGGGGAAGGGGTCTAATCCTTCTGGCCTCTATCTTACCCTGCCAGCCTACCCCACCCTTTATGGAGCGCTCTAGAGTGTATGTAGGGGGTGGGGAGTGATTCAAAAGGTGCTGTAGGGACACAGTAAAAACCTATTATACCTTAAGGATTAAGAAAATAACAGTGGATGCCAAATCGTTGCCAGAATTTCGAAAACTAGTTTCCATAAAAACAGAATAGCCGGAGTAGAATCTGCTGTTGAGTTAATATTTAAACGGCGGGTGCAATTTTGCGATACACTCATTTTTTTCTCGCATTATAGATTAACTCTTCGCATTTCGTGAAAATAGCGACCGTAGCTTAAACACTGCTGACAACTAATAATTTCTTCATGATTTAGAATATTAGGAAAATCTCTTCTGTCTAATAACTAAGTGTGGCAAGACTTGTTGGTTGCAATCAATGTGTGCCTATTAATTAGTCGACGCTGCCCCGGTGGCGCAGTGGTCTAAGGCTCTGGCCTCTGATCGTTCGTTTTAAGGGGTCCGGGTTCGAATCCCGGTGAGGCATGGATTTTGTGTTTGTCTTACGGCACTGGCGCTCTCCCTTCCCTGGAACCAGTGACCCTAAATTAGGGACGGGCGACTGCTTATAACCCATTGAGTTGCTCACGGTGGTCGTTAAACCTCCAATAAAAAAAAAAATAAAAAAAAAAAAAAAATTAGTCGACAACATTACAAGTAAATTTGACTCGGGACTACTGGCTCCAGAGGAGGACGATGATGGAAACCATAGGACCAGCTAATTTGACCAATGTTTTGAGATGCAAAAACATACAATTTTTTTTTTTTTATGGGCCCTTGATTTAAATAAACACTTTTAACTGTTTCATGTTAAACTACATTCTGGAGAATTTCAAAGTTTTTATGTAGTAAGAATGAATCAGTTGGTATGAAATCTCAGTAATTCTTGATGCGATGAGTGGTAGACAAGTGTTGCAGCAGAAGTTGGGTATCGTCTAAAAATCAAAGGTTGATACTTGCTGATCTAGACACAGCATAGCTATAGATAACTGTTTTCCAGCAGCAGTTGTGCCTCATCAGGAATCAGAGCTTGAAACTTCTTCAGTCGGACATAGTATGGCAGTTAGATGACTGTTTTGCAGTCAGCTGTTGTGTGTCACATGGAATTAAAGCTGGAATACTATTGCTTAGAGAGGAAGTGACATACTTTTATAATAACTAGGACAGCAATTTTAAGTAGCTGACTAAAATCCTGGGAAGAACAAAACAGAGAAGTGATACCTTTAGAACAGCAGCATGTAAAGACAGCACAAACAAAAATTCTGGTTGCAAAATACATTTGCCAGTGTTTGGAAATTCAGCAGCTGTTATTTTCCTTTTGCTTCAGAAACAGATGAGATGTCTGCAGAGTAGCTTGCTGATATTAATTTTGCACTCAATATGTTGCAATGTTATGAGAAGTGCTGTGTAAAAATGTTTATGTAATTCAAGCAGGTTCATGACATTAGTAAAAAAGATATATTTTCTCAAAGAAAAACAGCTTTCAAACTCCACATGGAGTAAAGATTAAAATTAGCAGTCACCACTCACCACTATGGCGACTGGATAAAAAAATGTCCAGTAGAAAAAATAACTTCAGTCGCCACGCTCGAAAATTTGCCTTTTTTCATTGCTAAAGAATTAATATTTGCGTTTTTAAAATGCTCCTGTTATAGGAAATGCATTTTCAAATCATCCAACTCGCGCCGTGAAAAAGAGCCCTTTCTTCCGCAAATAAGTGGGTACGATCTATTTATAGATTCACTCTTCAAGAACGGGGGCGGTTGTTTGTTTTTCCACTTAAGTTGGTGCACAAAGTAACCATATCAGGAATGGACACCTGTGGCTTTAGATGGAACTGTGGCATCACAACCAGTCGTCAGCAGCTCGTTTTTTAAAGTTTGGTTTCTCTGAAAATACATGATTTTTCATTGCTTAGGCTCTTCTTGTTTATCATCAAACAAAATGGGCAAGCATTTTTCCTTTTGTTTACAAAAAGAAATCAAAGGTAGAAAATCGGGACTTCGTTTTCCCGCCGCCGCGCGCCGTCTTTCATTCCACGCAGTCGTGTTTTTTTTTGCACGTGTGAAGTTGGCTTTAAACAAAATGAACCCCCCTAAAAATACTCTTGTCTGCCCTTTAATACAGTAAAATATTACTAAGGGATGGGTAAACACAAGTTTTTCAGCAAAATTAAATAAAAAATATCAGTGCTGTATTGTTCGCTCTGCCGTGATAGTCATTTTACGGGTAACGGAAAGGGGGAGGGATTCCATCACGAGTGGAATAAGCCGATTTTTTTGAAATTTAATTTAGCTTATAAAAAGCGGAACAGAAAAAACACTTTCCGTATTGATTGGTTTTGAAGAACATTCTGTTAGAAATAACAAAAACTGCGCTTCACTAGAAAAAAACTTTTAAAATACGAAGTTGTTCTTTTTCACTATTACTGAAGATATTAAAAACAAGAAACATCGTCAGAAAAAATATAACATAAGAATATAACCAGAAAGTGCATCTTGGGGTAAGAAAAATTTGAAATTTTGAAAACTACGGAACATTTTTATTCGTGCTAAAGCAATCATTTTCAGGGGACGAACGGTATGAAGATGCTCAAATTATATCGAACAAATGACGCGACATTAAAAACATCCAACAAACAGTCCCAAAAGTGTTTGATGAATGTTAGAATTTTGAAAACATGAAAATAAGCTTTGAACAAATGATAGAATAACATTATTTCATAGATTTTTTATTTCCGTAATATATTGGATGTTTCCTGTATTCCGTAGCGATCGACGATTTCGTAGTGACTATGGAGAATTCCTAGGATTTGGAAGATCTCAGGTGGGCAAACAGGAAAAAATGACAAATCATTAAAATCCTACCAAAACAACGTTTTCTGAAGGGAAAGAACCGGCAACCAGATTTTTTTTTTTTCTGTAGTATATTCAATGTTTCCCATACCCCGTAGTGATCGACGATTTCCGTAGTGACTATGGAGAATTCGTAGCATTTGGAAGGTCTGAGGTGGGCAAACAGGAAAAAATGACAAATCATTAAAATTCTACCCAAACAACGTTTTCTGAAGGAAAAGAACCAAAAAAAAAAAAAAAAACCAAAACAAACCCCGACAACTAGATTTTTTATTTCCGATGTTTCTGTATTCTGCAGCGATTGACGATTTTCGTAGTGACTATGGAGAATTCATAGTATTTGGAAGGTCTGTGGTGGACAAACAGGAAAAATGACAAGTCATTGAAATTCTACCAAAACTGAAAGTTTTCTGACCCCCCCCCGCACCTGACGCTGGGTTTGAAAACCGGACAGAATCCGATGGAATTAGGATACTGTGCAAGTATTCTCATTTCGTCACGACTATTTTTTCAACACCTATGAAGGTTTATCAATGTTTTTAATGTAATATTATTAGAACAACACAGGAAATTACTGAATATTTTCTGTTAGTGGTCAGGAATCATTGCGAGTCTGTAAAATAAAGTGACCAGGTTGGTATCACATTTCTCCCAATCTCAGCTGTACCACTAAATGATTCTGTTATAAGGTATGAAATTAATTTTTGAAAGCTATACAGCCAGTTTTTATTTTGAGACCAAGAACTAACCAAAAATAAATGGAATGAAAAGAGAAATTTAGCAGAATGGAAGCAGCTTCGAAACATAATGTCTGAGCATTTTTGACCATCAATAACTCACTAAAAAATGCTAGAGAAACACAAAATATGCAATTTTTAATACATTAAGGTCATAGCACAAATTGTTGAAATACTCAATACTTCTGACTGTTATGCCAAGCACTGTTCTGGGAGGTTTTCACAGGAATGATGGGTTCTCTAGAGAGTCCCGCATGGCTGTGTATGAAAGTGTAATTGTTCCTACGCTGATGTATGGCAGTGAAACCTGGGTACTGCAGAAGAAACATAGGAGTCGTTTGTGTGCTGGAGAAATGCTTTACTTACGGGGGGTTTGTGGCAAGGCACGGTCTGATTGTGTGAGGAATGAAGATGTGTTGCAGTTGTGTGATGTGAAGCAAAATGTTGTTAGCAAGGTGGAGACCAATATGCTTTGGTGGTTTGGCCATGTTGAAAGAATGAGTGATGAGATGCTTACTGAGAAAATCTTTTTAGCCCAAGTTGCAGGACGGAAATGTAGAGGCGGGCCAAGGAAGACATGGGTGGATCAGATTCAGGAGTGTCTGCATGAGAAAAAGATTATGAGTATGAAGTATAAAAGATCTTGTGTACGGCATGTAATGGATATCAGTGAAGCCCGAGTTGTATGTCAAGATCGCTGTAAGTGAAGAAGTTTGATACGACAACAGTAAGTAAAAATATCTGGTAGTTTGTATTTCTTTTTGGAGCTAACCTCTGAATCTCAGAGAACAGCTTAGTGATATGTATGTATGTATGTATGTATGCATGCATGCAGAAGTTAAGAGAATGCAAGCATTGTGGGCAATGTTCTTGATGACAAGACAATGTTCATGAAAATAATGACGTTAAAAAATACAGCAAATTAAATAAAGTACTGCTTGAAAATTTTGACCCATCCACTGCTATCAATTCATGGTGGAGAGATTTAGAGATTTTATTTGTGAACATAGCGAGAGACCAAATAAAAATGATTAAATTATCTTTCCAATAAAAACTGTCTAGAACATTTGGTTGATGTGGTTGAAGAAAAACATAACTTTTAAGATTATATTTATTCATTTAATTGCACTGGACAATAGACAGTGGGCCCTTGTAACTACTAAGCTTAAATTTGACTATGTCTAAATAAATGAAAGGTATACAGTGCAGTGATAAAATGTGTATACAACACAAAATAGCCGTAAGGAAAGTGGCCACTAGATTTTGTCCACCCACTGGCCAATGGCCACTTGAAAAAATCACCAATTTTAATCTTTAACGTGGAGTTTTCCTTGTTCATATTTATTGTCAGTTTTCTGTTACTCTGTGTTTAAGTGTTCTAGAGCTCAAGCTGTTGGTTTCTTATGCTGCTGTGGGTTTGAATTCTTGGTAGTTGTCTGTTTTCCTTGTCTCCAAATTAGGGATGGACAATTCTTTGTATTTAACTGAGATTCTTGTGGGAGTGATTTAACCTCAAAACAAATAGACTGACAGCTAAACAAATGTAAGGAAGTGTTACCAGCTTTATAACATTTTTTCAGCTTTAAATGCAAAAGTGCGTGATTTTCATGTCTGAGAAACAGAAAGTTGGTTTAAGAAATGGAAAGTTGGTTTAAGAAATGGAAAGTTGGTTGAATATGATTCCTTGGCAAAACTTAGTACTTTTCTAACCCTGCTTTTTTCTCCTTGTTATAAATTTTTATCAGTGGTGTAAGAATCTTAAAAAAAATTATGTAACAACAAAAATGCTCAGAACTATTCCGTTTCTACAGGAACTCTTCAGCTGGTGTGAGGTGAATGATGTCTGTAAAGCATGAATTGTGAACTACATTTCTATGGTGGAGTGTGAAAAGAAAAATAAATAGTGGCTTCAAGTTCACAGAAATTTCATCACTGAAGAAACACACTTAAATTAAAAAAAAAAAAAAAGTTTGGTTTTATGTGGAATTAAAAGTCATGTGGAATCCCCCTCCTGTTTTTTTAGGATATGAGAATTTTTCATAGATTTCATCATTAAAAAATGTCAGTAAATGAAATTTAAATATGTCTAAATTTGCAAATGAGAAGTTTCCATGTTTTTACAGTGGAGTTTCAGTTCCTGCATTTTGTTAAGCAGGACTACAAGAACAAATTTGATTGTTGCTGTAACTACATGAAGAATCATAGCAAAATAAAATGTTTGTTATACATACATACATACATACATATCACTAAGCTGTTCTCTGAGATTCAGAGGTTAGCTCCAAAAAGAAATACAAACTTCCAGATATTTTTACTTATTGTTGTTGTATCAAACTTCGCCATTTACAGCGATCTTGACATACAACTCGTGCTTCACTGATATCCATTACACGCCGTACACAAGATCTTTTATACTTCATACTCATAATCTTTTTCTCATGCAGACACTCCTGAATCTGATCCACCCATGTCTTACTTGGCCTTCCTCTGCCTTTCCTTCCTGCCCCTTGGGCTGAAAATATTTTCTTAGTAAGCATTTCATCACTCATTCTTTCAACATGGCCAAACCACCGAAGCAAATTGGTCTCCACCTTGCTAACAACATTTTGCTTCACATCACACAACTGCAATAAATCTTCATTCCTCACACAATCAGATCGTGTCTTGCCACAAACCCCACGTAAGTACCGCATTCCTCCAGCACACAAACGACTCTTATGTTTCTTCTGCAGTACCCAGGTTTCACTGCCATACATCAGAGTAGGAACAATTACTGTTTCATACACAGCCATGCGGGACTCTCTAGAGAACCCATCATTCCTGTGAAAACCTCCCAGAGCAGCTATGACTTTCAAAGAAGAATTCACTCGCCTACTGATTTCACCATCCAACTTGTTCTCTCTGTCAAACATGCTTCCTAAATACACAAACTCACTCACCTGGTCAATCACAGTGCCATTTATACTTACATTACATTCAGTGCTACCCATTCCTCTCTCAAACACCATAACTTTGGTTTTTCCCTTATTTATACTCAGTTTGAATTTCATGCAAACTTCGTGCATCTGAGTCAACATACTCTGCAACTCACTTTTGCTCTCTGCCAACAGGACAGTGTCATCAGCATACAGCAATCTGCACACACGGATATCACCAAGACATAAACCACTATTATCTATTTGGCCTCACGCATGCATGCGTCCATAAATATATTAAACAGCCATGGTGACATTACACAACCTTGTCTAACTCCTGCACCAATGGAAAACCATTTTGATAAAACACCATTCACTCGTACACAAGCTCTACTACCAGCATACATGGCTTTTACACTATTAAGTAGATTCCCAGTAACACCATATTCATTCAATACCTTCCACAAAAGTGTCCTATTCACTCGGTCGTAAGCTTTCTCTAAATCTATGAAGGCAGTAAAAACTTTCTTCCCAACAGCCAGATACTTTTCAATCATCATGCGTAATGCAAAAATCTGGTTAGTGCAGCCTTTACCAGGCATAAAACCACTCTGAACATCCCACACTTTCTCTGATGTAAGACCCCATACTTTTTCAATAACAACCTTACCAAACACTTTCCCTGGCACACTCAGTAGGCTAATACCACGATAGTTCTTGCATTCAGTCTGATCACCTTTTCCCTTATACAAGGGAACAATGATAGCATCCTTCCAATACCGAGGGACCATTCCTAACTCCCAGCACAACTGGCAAATTTCAGTTAACCAGTCAATTATAGAGTCACCACCATACTTCAACATCTCTGCAGTTATGCCATCAACTCCTGGAGCCTTACCATTCTGAAGAGATTTTAGAGCTTTACACACTTCTTCTCTTGAGATCCCTCCTGTGCTTTCATCCCTCATTGTGACATCATCTGCATCTGTCTCAGAATCATTTTTGCTCTCCTGATCTAATAACTCTCAGAAGTATTTGCCCCATCTGTCACTTAACTCATTGGGCTCCCATATCATTTCCCCAATCTCATTCTTCACACAACTTACAACTTTGTTTCCCCTATTTTTCCTGAGTCTCATGTACTTCCAGAAGGACTTTCTATCTTTCCAAAAAGCCAGTTCATGCCTTTCCACTTTCTCTTTCCTATCTTTTGCCTTACTGTGGCGAACCAGCCTAGGAACTTCACGCTTCTTACAGCGATATTCATCCACAGAGACTCTACCTTGCAACATCCCCAAATAGGCTTCCTTCTTTTTTTTTACTGCCTCATCAATCTCACTATTCCACCAAGCATCACCTCTATTGTTACCCACTATTGTGGTGCCACAGACCTCTTTAGCAGCAGTGACAACACAGTTCTTAAAACATTCCCACTTCTTTTCTACATCCCTATCACAAGATGTCAGATCCTTCAGTCGTTCTCTGAGTAAGTCAGAATACTACTGATGATCTTCAAGGAGCCTATCAACCTTTATTCTTTCTATCCTGGGTCTCTTCCTATTCCTTTTCCTCCAACTAACATTAAGTTTCACTCGTGACACTACCAAGTAATGATCAGAACCAATATCCGCACCTCTCATCACATGGGTGTCAACAACTAAGTGTTTCAAACGCTGATCGTAAACAACAAAATCTATCACACTCTTTTGACCAAGAGTACGATTTTCCCAAGTATATGTGTGTATATACTTGTGGTTGAAAAATGTATTAGATACACACAAATCATTCTCAATGCAGAGTTCAATTAATCTTTCACCATTATCCTTACCCAGAACATTGTTAGAAATTGCATTCTGCACACCTACTCTAGCATTGAAATCCCCTGCTATTATAACTTTTTCTTTAGCACCAAACTGGCTCAAAACAGCTTTTAGCTCATTCCAGAAATTTTCCTTCTTATCAGAAGGTTTCGAGTCACAAGGAGCATACACTACAACAATTACAATTCTCTGAAGTTTCACTTTCAAACGAATCCAAAGAATTCTCTCACTTATGCAACTATAGTGAATCAAGTTGTTCTTCATCTTTTCACTTAAAATCACACCTACACCAGCCTGTCCTCTCATGTTATCCAGTACTCCAGACCACACACTCACCGTGCCATTCACTTCTTCTACCCCAATTTCCTTCTTTTTGGTTTCACTTACACGTAGCACATCCAGTCTATACTTATTCATCTCCTCAATCACCTCACTCATCTTGCCATTTATACCTCTAGTATTCCATACACCAATCTTACATTCACTCAGCCGAGATCGCTTTCTCATACGCCGTTTAGAAAGTCCAGGTCGATTCCGTGGTGGACCGTCCTTCTCAAGTGTGGTAGGTCCACCAATCCCACACTTGAGTCATTCTTAATATTTCTTTTTTGTCTTTTTAATCAATTAAGTATATCAGTGCGGGGGATTAGCCCACAGCTGAGGGTTCCAGTTGGTCATTCAACCTAAGGATTCTGGAACAAAACCCAGTGAGTTGGGGTCTTTTTGCCAATGTCACACAGAACTAGCTGGCACCTCTCCAAGATTCACAGAGGCCCTAGTTGCTGTTGTGTGTGCCATTGTTACCACGGAGCACCCCGAGGAGGCAAACCCATCGCTCACTACGACCACCCGCAATGTTTGTTATAACTGAGTGTATTTATTATTCGAAATAAGTGATCTGATATTAGTAAACAAACTATGTGAAAGCAATTAATTTAACGCAGTTTTGTTTTTCCACAAGATATTAAGGATGGATTTATTATATGAACTATAGAATACTGAAATGGCATTTTCTTAACAAGTCAAGTTTTTTTAGAGAGTAGTGTTGTAACCTAATTTTTAAAGAAGCTTTGAAAGTTGGTTTTTTTTTTTTTTTTGGAAGGTTTTTGTGCTACTTTAAGATGGAATGAACCATAAAGAAATTTGGATATGACTTAATTGTGTACATGCATTCCACACTCGCACATTTCTGTCTTGTATACATTTGAGAACAATTTTGTTTGAAACCTTTTGCTTGTTTCATTTTAACAAAATTTACTTTCACCCTTTCTGTAATGAATAATTATTTAGAGTAAATTTTTATAGGTTTCAGATCCAAGTTTAGTAGATTTGATTCGAAGGAAAGTGAGATTAAACCAACCTTATGCTGGAATATTTATGAAAAAATTTGAAAGGTAATTTTTCTTTTTCACTCTTTTCTTAATTTACTCTGCATTCAAATAGGTGTAAGAAAGCTCAGCTGATCACTGTCTTTTGTGTCATTGTGTGCTTGTGTTATGTCTCAAAATGCAGTAGAACCCACTAATAATAATCCTGTATTTAGTCAGGAAAACAAGAGGATGGACTTTGGATTATGATCGCTTTTGTGTAGTTCTCAATTTTGCGTGTTTTTCTCCATGTCAACATACAAAACTCACACGCACCATGAAGCAGCAAAGGAACTAGTAGGTCCACTTGAATTTATTTTTTATTTATTTATTTATCAGTTTTAGCTGTTACATGAGATATTACTGCAATTAATACAATTATTTACATATCAATATGGGAATACTGAAACAGCACGAAGAATCAAGGAAAAGGTACGCACAGTGACCTGACTTAGCCTTGAAACCCTGAAATCACACTTAAATAGTCAAATAGAGCCTAAAGAAAACTGAAGTATCAACATGAAACAGGCAATTCTCGTTTTACAATATTCACCCACCCTTTTGGCCTTGTTGTCCCCCTCCTATTTTTTTATAATAACAATAAGATTATTAGTGTGCAAGTAAGTAGCTTTTTAGTTTCCTTTTAAGTAATTTATAATTGTTAATTTCAGAAGGTAAATGATTCCAGTAGTATGAGCCCTGATAAGCTATGCTTTGCTTAAGGGGGAACACCATTTACCAGCTTCAAAAAATCGAATTCCCCCCCCCATAAAATGATACCTAAACATGGTAAGAATATGGTATTAAATTCCCAGAACGAAATTCTAAGTAGTTCCGATGTTATTGTGGATGAGCGTCGGAATTGTTCGAGCCGAGGGATACCGCAGGTATATGGCCGAGCATCTTCATGCTGATGTCCAGAAGCATATTTTGCCTATTTATGAAGATTTATCTGACTACTTTACTGCAGAGGTGCTTTGGTGGCCACACGCAGAATGCAAATGAAAGTTTCAACTCCACCATATGGCGCTTAGCTCCAAAACATTTGCATTCCGGGTCGAGTATCATCAAAATTGCAGCTTATGTGGCAGCTAGTATGTTTAATGAGGGGAATTCTTCAATTTTGAGAATTATGTGCGCTATGGAGATTGATGTTGGAAAGCAATCCAAGACATTTGCCGAGAAAGTTGATGAGCATTGCATAGCTCACCAGGAGCGCCACAGCTCTTTTTCGTCTAAAGAGGCTCGAAAAGCACACAAAGAACAACAAAAACAGGAAAATCAGTATTATGAAGAAGCTGAAGGCCTAATGTATGGCGGAGGAATCGCTGATTAGCCGGTAAGACGTCACAATCATTTAGTTTCCACTTGTTAAAACTTTAAACACATTTTTCTCAAAACTGCATTTTTCTGAACTTTTAGCATGATTTCTCAAAAACTATTCACCCGATTTTCATGGAATTTGCCACACATCTTCCTTATACTGTCAGTTTATCAGTGAACCATAAAAACGTGTGAAATTTGAATACGAACATATACTTTTTTCGCAAAATGTAGCGAAACTTTCATAAAAAATGACAACATTGACTTTCTGAAGTTGCTAGCTTGCGAATTTTTCATATATATTGATTCTTCTGGTTCACCGACAGTGTATGGATGTAAACTTTAATACAATGTTTGGTTCATCCGTTTCAGACAATTACAGCCGATGCTAGAATGTCAACAATTTTGCAACTCGCGATGTGACCTTTCGAGCAGACCGAGCTGTATGTCCGCCATTTTAAATTAAAAAAAAAAATCTTTTTAAATAGTCAAAATGTGAAATAAAAAGTGTACAAAGTTGTAATAATGTCTGACAATCTTTTTATTTGAAAAAAACCTTACAAAACAGCTAATTTTTGGCTTTCTAAATGGTGTTCCCCCTTTTAATCAGTTCAGTTTTTGGCTTACATGTTTTAATTAGTCTTTTTTCAATTTTAAAGCATTTTTAAATTGATTTTCATGTACATTGTTTTTATAGAATATTGATTTCAAGCTGTAGCATGGATTTTTTCTTTCATGCAGGAAAAATACAGAATAATAATACAACAAATGTTTTTTTTTTCCCTTCAGCCTTCTCACACCAGTCAGACGTAAGTTTGCACTTGCCTTCAATGGTCTGTGGCTATGAACTCGTGCGCATGCACACGATGCTAATTTGCAGTGAGCAGAACTGCTATAGTAACAAAACAAGCACATTTTAAATATGTATAACTGAAGTATATAATCTACCCACAATTTTATTTTGAGTACAAATCATATGTGCTAATTATGATCTTGGGGAGGGGGGGGTTACATCTAAGGATACAACTGACAGCAATAATGTAGTTCTAGAGAAAAAAGTGCTTTAGTGGTGAGCAGGTTAGGTAAAGACAAGAAAGAAGTACTTCAACAATTTTAAAATTGATTTTCTTGCATCCTTCAGCATTTTTACTAAATTTTTATCAATTTTATTTTTTTATCAGTTTTCCTTAAAGTTGCTTAATTTATGAAATTATACAGTGACCGTTCCATAAAAACTGAGAGTAAAATCACACAAAATGAAGAAATATAGGTACAGCAAAATATATGTTATTCTTTCTCAAAGTATCTTCTCTCGGATGATATGCATGTGACGAAGGCATTTTATAGAAGCTGCTTTAGCGACCCCTCTACAGCTTGAGTAACGTCAACATCTGTGTTGAATGTTGCGCCACGGAACTTCTCCATTGTTAGAAACAACCAGAAATCGCATGGGGCGAGGTCACGACTGTAGGCAGGCTGTGGCATGATTTCAATACTGCATTTCATAAGAAACTGTTGAACACAAGCAGCCACATGTGGGCGGCGGGCGTTATGGTGTAGGGTCCACTTGCCCACCGGTTCCGGTCTCTTAATCGACATGTGTTGTTGCAGACGCTTCAAGACTGAAATGTAATACTCAGCATTGACAGTAATTTGTGGAGGAACAGCATGCTGGTAGACTACACCTTTATGATCAAAGAAAATTATCGTAATCACCTTCCCAGCTAATTTGGTTTGGCAGACTTTTTCGGAGGAGGCGAGTCTGTGTGTTTCCAGACACTCGCTGCGCCCTTCGTGAGGGGGTCGAAATAGTGGGCCCATGTTTCATCAGTAATTATTACTGTATTTAGAAAGTTTGGATCCTTTGCAATCATTTGTTTTCACTCATGACACACCTGAACTCTGGCTAACAATTATTCTCTCATCAGATGATGAGGTACCCACCAGGAAGACACATGATGCAGCAGTAATTTGTCAAGTCAACAGGGCCTAGGAGAGAGAAATTTGTCAAGTCACTTTCAAGTCGACCAGGCCTAGTAGCAAGTTCTACCAACAAACATCCTTCTTTGAAATCATGGTGCCACCTAAAATTCATGGTCCCACACTTGCCATTCCTTTACTGTGTCAGTTCCTCACCCCATCTGATATTCTGCTACAGTATATGTTAATCAGTCTGTTTCTCTCAGAGTTCACTGATCCACTTCTACGTCACTTCGTACCTCCTGCCCGATACAGTAGTAGCTTTAGTGGCCCAGATGTTCTAGATTAGATACTCTAAACCTCAGCTTTATCTTTGTAAGCTTGTAAGCTTGCTTCATTAAATCAACTGTTTCTGGAGCCATTTTACCCAAACGATAGCAAAATTTTATCGCACAATGTATTTCACTTCTTAACTCTGAATCGCTCATCTCCATAGCTGTATGGCGAAATGCTGACTGCTGATGTACCTTAGACAACTGTGCAATAACAAAACCAGGATCATCTGCCACTACTAATAACTATTGCCATAGATGCTTCCTTAAATCAGTTAGTCGTTTGCGTGACTATTTTTCCCCTTCGCACTTTTGCCAGATCAAAAAAATATTACTCTCAGTTTTTATGGAACAACCTTTAAAGCAAAGTGGGAAAATGCTGATGTGTCCCTCTGTGAATTGTTCGACCACTTCTAAATGACCTAGAGATCTGAAAATTGGCATGCTGATAGGTCTTAAAATTTGTATATCTAGAAAAGTCCAGAAATCAAAATTGCGGCTGTGGAACATTATCTGCTTGAATTTTTTGCAAATTGTTTGACTAGGCTACTTCTAAATGACCTAGAGATCTGAAAATTGGCATGTTGATAGATCTTAAGGCCCAGATACCTAGAAAAATCCGACCCCCATAAATCAAAATGGTGGTTTTGGAATATTGTCTGCTTGAATTTTGTACCACTTCTACTCCTAGAAAAGTCTGAAAACCAAAAAATTCAAAAGGGTGGCTTAGCTTTACTCTTCAAAATGCTGAATTGGTTTAAAGATAATTATGCCAGAAATGTTGAAATGCTGTTACAATTCCATGAAATTTTTATTTAAATTAAGGGGTACCAAAGCCTGCTACCAATTTTACATCAAACCGTACACATTGATGTCATGACCCTGTTCTAAATCACAAAACAGTTATGGGTCTTTAATTACTTTTCCGTTTCCTTAAATTTGTGTTCAAAAGCTTATTTTATAAATTCACCGTTCGGAGAATGGGCATAACTGCTATTTTTAAATAAAAGAAAGTTGCGTGAAGTTACACGCAGGGTAGCGGTAGCCCAGTGAATAAAAGTAGCTGGTCTTCAACCTGATCATTGCAGATTTTATCCTAGCCTGTTTGCTCTGAACAACTCAAAAGACCCACCATGCCCCAGAGAGCATGTTAAGCAGGAAGTCATGGACATTGGACCCTCTTTTGAAAAATAAGTTCATTTTTTCTTCCCTTCCTCACTATTCCTGTTCTCATTCCCACACCTGCCATCCCTTTACTGTGTCAGTTCTTCACCCCATCTGATATTCTGCTATAGTATATGTTAATCAGTCTGTTTCTCTCAGAGTTCACTGATCCACTTCTACGTCACTTCGTACCTCCTGCCCGATACAGTAGTAGCTTTAGTGGCCCAGATGTTCTAGATTAGATACTCTAAACCTCAGCTTTGGCAGGAATCCCTATACAAAAACTTATAATTGGTGTACAACCTAATTGGGCACCAGTAACAGACTGCAGGCATTACACCTGGACAATGGAACTGGCGTACATAGTCGTGGTTTGGATTGGTAAATTCGTAGAATGAGGCAATTGATTAATTGATTATAAGTCACAGATGCTAAAAATAATCAGTTTTTCTTTTGAATACTGCTCTGCCATTCTATATGATTTACAAACATTCAGTGTGAATAGTATATGAATCAAGTTACATTGAATACATTTTATTTATATGTCAGTTTTGCTGAGCTTAAGGGGTGGGAGCAGAAGATATATTTTGTGTTATTTTTTGTTTGTTACAGTGTGTTTTAATGACCATCATGAACATGATTTGGGGCCCCTGGCTCTGAGGAGGGAGAAGACCAGTACTTTGAAGGTGCAACACCCATGCTTCTTTAAAAGCGAGATGGCAGTATCTCTAAAAACTCGGCAACCAGAGCGTCCTTCTGTGCTATCCATAAGCAATCAAAGAATGGATTCTAAAGGATATTACTTTTGTTGTAGCTGGTGGTGTGTTTAGTTAAAATTTCCTTCATAACCCATAAAGGACTTGTCACTCAGCTAACACACCTGTATAATTTTTCTGCGTTGATTTCCATTGTAGCGGTGGAAATAAGAGAAACCACCTCCTATAATTTTATTTTGAGGACTGCTGTATTTTGACAAAGGAATTCCCATTGTCTTTACTCTGAGTTAGCTTTGCATTAGGAACACATACTTAATAATGCGTTCTTCCATCTTTCTGTGCAGTCACGGCTTACAGATGCCTAGGAACAGATCTTGCAAGATGTTGAACAACCTCCATACGTAACTTGACCCATGTCCACTGCAACAGCTCTGCCAGTTTATGCTAATTCCATGGGGGACAAACAGCAGTTCTCACATGTGCTGTTCTAGCATATCCCACAAATATTAAATTGGGTTACAGTCCTAGTGGAGTTTGGAAGCCAGGGCAATGTGGCAAATTTGTTGTTGTATTTCTCCAACCACTCAGTAGTTATATGAGCCCAACGACACAGTGTGTTTTCCTGTTGAAACATGGCACTGTGCTATCAGTAAATCTCCTGCAGGTATGGATGGAAATGGTTGTCTAACAGGTCCCTGTAGCGTTCATCATTCAGTGTTTGTGGGCTGATAACCAATGGACCTTGGGCTTGCCAGGAAAAATCTTCCCAGACCAGAACACCACTTCTATCAGCCTGTTGAACCCAAAGTGTACAACCAGGGAATGCTGTTCATGCCATATGCAAACCTGGCCATCAACATGGTGCTGCAGGAAACAGGACTCATCATTCTAAACAACCTTCCATCTGTTGAGCGCCCATAGCTGACGTCCCTTGGAATTAAAATGAATCGTGTTAATTTGTATTAGATTGAATGATAGTGAATTTTTTAAAATTTAATTCCCTTGTTTGTTTTAAAAACTAAGTATAGCTAATATTGTTTGAAAAGTTACTGCTGTTTTCCCAGAATGGTATTCATAATCACATATTCAAAACTCCCCACAAGAAATTTTTAATGCCCTCCATTTACAAACACAGGTGGGGAGACTCTCTTCCATTTCAAATTTGAATTTTAAGCTCTGATTACATAAAATACTTTGAACAATCACATATGTATATTCATATAAGATGAATAAAACGAAATTTTCATAGTTCAGGTTTAAAACAAAAATTAGAATACAGTGAATTTCAAGGAATGAAATATGGGATTACACTATTGTACAGTGCAAATTTGGAAGATGCGAATCCGTTTATTGGTGTAAATATGACATAGATGTAAGTCAGATAATATCCGAAAACTTGAAAATTTCGTCGTCCTGGAGTGGGAATTGAACCTACGTCTCCTGGATAGCGCCCAAGGCCGCCCCAGTGGCACAGTGGTCTAAGTGATGGCTTCTGATGATTCGTCCGAAAAGGGTCTGGGTTCGAATCCCGGTGAGGAATGGATGTTGTGTTTGTCTTATGGTACTGGCTCTCTCCCTTCCCTGGAACCAGTGGCCCTAAATTAGGGACAGACTACTGCTTATAGCCTGTTGAGTTGCTCACAGTGGTCGTTAAACCTCCAATTAAAAAAAATAATAATAGCGCCCAAGTATGCCAGCCACTACACTATCCAAAATGGCCAAGTTTCAAGTTTCCGATTAATTTGAATCAGAATATAATCATCACCGAATTCGCTAGTTGAAGCAACCGGCATTCATATATAACGAATCTGGAGGTTTTGAATTCATTCCCGTGATTTCCTGGAGGTGCAGGATATAAATGAATGAAATACAGGATTACACCATTGTATTGGGTTGGCCAAAAAGTAATTGCGGTTTTTCCCTGTGTAAATGAAAGGCAAATTTCGAATGGGAAACAAAAACTTTAGTCAACAACATATTGTCCATTTTGTTCGATGACCTTTTGCCATCTTGCAGGCAAGTTCATGATTCCAAGCTTTTTTTTTTTAAGCAAAAAACAGTTCCAAGAAAGATTTGATAGCCTCATCAGCAGTAAAGATTCTACCATTCAAGGCATTTTGTAATGAATGAAACAAATGGTAGTCTGATGGGCCAGGTCTGGTGAATATGGTAACACATCCCATCCAAGCTGCAACAATTTTTGATGAGTGACCGAACTTGTATGTGGTCTTGCGTTATCATGGTGAAACACAACACCTTTATGATTCACCAATTCTGGACGTTTCTGTTTGACTGCATCACTTAATTTATCCAGCTGATGACAGTACATGTCCAAATTAATGGTTTGTTTTTTCGGAAGCAATTCAAAATACACAACACCTTTAAAATCCCACCAGACTGACAGCATAACCTTCCTTTAGTGAATATCTGCCTTTGAAGTTTTTTGAGCAAGTTCATTACGCTTGCTCCACAATCTTTTTCCTTCGATAATGTTGTAGACTATCCATTTTTCATCATCTGTCATCATACGTTTCAAAAATGGATCGTTTTCTTCAAGTTTCAAGAGCGAATTGCAGATGTCAACGCTCTTAGTGAGATGAGTTTCTTTGAGTTCATGTGTCACCCACATATCAAGCTTACTAATGTATCCCAGTTGCTTTAAATTGCTTTCAACATTGGATTTCGATATGTTCAGATTCTCAATGTCTCATGTCGTTAAACGCTGATTGGATTTGATCAATGCCTTTATTTTGTCATATACTTTGGTTGGCCTTTCTGAGCATGGTGCATGTTTCACATCAAAATCTCCAGACTGAAATTTTGCAAACCAATTCTGACACTGCTGTAGTTTTAAGGCATCTTCACCATACACATCACATAACTTTTTATGAGCTTGCACAGCATTTTCTCCTTTTTGGAAGTAATACAGCAAAACATGACGAAAATGTTCCTTTTGATTGTCCAATTTGAAATCAACGGCAAACAAACACTTGTTAACAAAATCGTGCACTTTCTGTTCATAAAACAAGCTTGAACTGCCAGCTGTCATGTTACATAATGAATTTGCAGTTTCAAATGATTTTAGTTACATTTCAAGACATGTTTCACCATCTATGTGTAAAAAATGCAATTACTTTTTGGCCAACCCAATGCAATACAAATTTGGAAGATGTGAATTCGTTTGTTGGTGTAAATATGACATGGATGTTAAGTCAGATAATATCCCAAAACTTTAAAATTTTGTCGTCCTGGTTAGTCCCCAAATATGCTAGCCTCCCTCATCTCCCAGATAGCGCCTGAGTACAATGAATGGATTCACATCTTCCAAATTTGTATTGTACAATGGTGTAATGCCGTATTTCATTCATTGATATTCTGCGCCTCCGGGCAATCACAGGAATGAATTAAAAACCTCCAGATTTGCAATATATGAATACCGGTTGCTTCGACTAGTGAATCCTGTGATGTTTATATTCAAATTAATGGGACACTTGAAACTTGGTTGTTCTGGGTGGTGTAGTGGTTAGCATACTCGGGTGCTATCCGAGAGACGTGGGTTCGAATCCCTCTCCAGGATGACAAAATTTTCAAGTTTTCGGATATTATCTGACTTAACATCCATGTCATATTTACACCAATAAACAGATTCACATCTTCCAAATTTGTATTATACAATGAATTGTTCAAAAGTTTGGGTTTAAAAACTAAAATCGCAATATTTAGAATATTACAGAGATTAAATTCCAATTGATCGCATGTAATACTGAAACCATTTCAGAAATATAAAAACAATACACTCCTCAGGCAAACTGCTTTGTACATACGTCCTTTCCATTTTCACCCCGAATGCATTTTGCTCAGCACTTCGCTGGCATTTTTAACGTCATTAATTCTCCAAAAGTTGTTATTGCACATTTTAATTCTCAGTAAATGTCCTCACCTTGTTAAGAATTTAACTTTGCTAACCAAAGGACCAAGATCAAATGGTAGATACTGGGAAAAAGAAGCTGTTTCTGTTTTGTTTTTGTTATTATTTGATCAGAATCTTTGTTAAGATTGAGAAAGCATTACATAAACTATAACAAAACAGTTGCCAAGTGGAATGTTACTAAAAAATGAGTGTGAATGGCATATATTGTACCATTTTTATGAATTTCTGGGAGTTAAAAGATAGCTTGGCATTTTTACAAAATGTTAAACAAATAAGGGACGAAGACTCCCATACTCATCATCAAGGAAAAAATAGTATATGAATATGAGTTATACACTGCTGGCCACCCAAAATGCAACACCAAGAAGGACACGAGATAGCAAAGCCAGATTTACTGGACACATAACAACAGATACAAAGATAAAACGATTACAGGCCCGTGCAACTTGCGGAACACGCAGACATCAATAGTTCGTGTGGCCCCCATGGCTGGCAATAACGGCCGCTACACGCCGCGGCATCGAACGAAAGAGGCTTTGGATGTGGGCTTGGGGTATGTCGGTCCAGGCTGCTTCCACGCGTTGCCACAGTTCATCAGGCGTAGCTGCGGGTGGTGCTTGCGGAGGGCGACATATCGGGAGAACAGGCGGGCCACCACAGCAGTGACACCTGATGGGCCGTGAAGAATTGTTGCACGATGCGTGCCACGTGCGGGCGCACATTGTCCTGTTGAAACGTGGCCGCTGGCAGGTCCTGCAGGTAAGGGAGGACTACAGGCTCCAAAACGTTGGAGATGTAGCGGCGGCTGTTGAGTGTACCGGCGATGCGTACCAGAGGGGTGTGGGTGTCATATCCAATTGCACCCCAAACCATAGCGCCAGGCGACGGACCGGTATGGCGATGCATAATGCAGGCATCATACAGTCTCTCACCGTGGTGCCGCCACACACGGATCCGACCATCGTGGTCTTGCAGGCAGAAGCGGGATTCGTTGGAGAAGACATTGTCGTGCCATTCCGTAGTCCAGGTGCAGCGTTCAACGGCTCACTGCCGCCGCACTCGCCAGTGGTGTAACGTCAATTGTAATCGGAGCAATGGGCGCCGTGCGACAAGTCCCCGCTCCTGCAGACAACATCGAACGGTACGTGCTGACACAAGTTGTTACGCAACACACCCTAATTCCTGCGGTAACGTTCGTGATGTCGCGGTGCAAGCCATCAATGCCCGCCGCACAACATGCCGGTCCTCACGTACGGTGGTGTGCCGCGGTTGGTGCAATCGCTCGCGTTGGTCCGTCCGTCCCTCCTGCACCCACCGAATCCATACTCGCCTCACTGTGGCTGGATGTCGTCCCACACGGGTGCCGATGTCTCGGTACGATAAACCGCTGTCGCGATAAGCCACTATTCGTCCTCTGTTGAACTCTGAAACGTGCTGGAATGACTGCCGTATTCTGCGACGAGGCATCAGGAAGCTTCCCACTCACAGGTTTGGCAGCACAACGCACTTCCACTACATACACCCCGCCTTCTGTGCACCCTTCTTATAGCGCTTCTCGATGGCGTGCCGGGCGCACATGATTTGCATATGTGCTGCAATGCTAATCGTTTGCATGTCCTCTTGCGGGTGACGCATGGTGCGCATTGAGAGGTTACTCATAAATGTGTGAATAAATTAGTATGTATATACAGTATATTGGTGAATTTCATATAACATACTTTTTTGAATAAACAATTTTTTTTTTCTAAAGTGGCAAGACAGTAAGTACTTGGTAGTCTGTAGAATTTTAGTTAAGTTAGTAATCAGCTGAGTTCGCAGAGGAAAAAGGGCACTCACTGTGTGAGTGTTATTATTTGTAAATAATGTGCAGACATTTTCATTTTTTTTTAATAATTTGTCATTAATCATGTGCGCTTAGTATTACTTTTTGTTTAGCATGTGTTTTAATGTTGCAGTGAAAAAGATGTTGTTGACAAATTAGATGATATCTACAATGTGGGAACTTTTGTTCAAATTCATGAACTTCAAGACTTGGGCAATAGTCTACGAATGGTTGTGATGGCTTATCGAAGGTTAGTTCGGTTGGTGTTTTTAGATGTTCTGCTATTATCATAATTCATTTTTCTTTTAAATTATTAGTTTTGACCTTTATGTTTGGTATGTTAGTTAAAACATGCTCTTACATAGGTGGGTGGCTACATGTGTATATTAATACAATTGTGTGGTGCTATGCACAGGTGACTTACTCTTCTAAATAATAGTATGTAATGAGATATGATTATAGTGGAATTTTATTTCAGATTTATGTGAACAAAATTTTGCTCTTAATTTTCTCGTGAAATTTTATTATTCTTGTTTATGACAATTTCTTTTCATTCATTCATCCATCCATCGGTTTTTTTTAGTGAGGAATGACAGTGAAATTCCCTACTTATAAGTTAATAGCACATTTATTAACAGCGCTGTAACATACAGAACTATTCTGTAAGCAGTTAAATGCTTGGGAATTGTGATATTTAGCAAATATGATTTTGAAAATTTACACACACACACACACACGATATGTGTGTGTGTGTGTGTACACCAAGAGTAGACAAATCCAAGGCACCTGAAAATTTTCATCCGGTTACGATAGTTCAATCCTGAAAATGTTATTTTTCAAAATTTGGATTTTCTATTAGGGAGCTTCTGGCTCTAATAAGATGAGTACAGTATATGGATTTTTTCTGCTTGTGTCGTTTTTGTAGACTACTTATCTCACAATCAGAATAATGAAGATGCCAATGGCAATTTTTGGTACTATTATCATTAGAGTTATCAGTTTTGCAGTGATATTTATTAGCAGTAGTAATTTAAGCTAACATTGTGCAGCACAACCCAAAACAGATACCATACATGAGATTCTTCTGTATATTTGTAAGGGAGTAGACCTCTGTCATACATAACACAATAGGCAACTTGTTCAATAACCACCTTTGACAAAATGATGAAGAGCACTTACACATTTAATCAAATTAAAAGATGGTATTTACATGTTTAAAAACTTATGATAGGTGGCAGCACGAGATCTTTCGATCACACTAGTGATCTTCATCAGGTCGCCCACCCAATGGCAACAGAGTACAACGACACGCAATATATATAGGGATTTGATGACACAGAAAAGTGATTAGAGCGCATGCTCACAAAGGTTGTTGTGAACACAGAGAAAGAGAGACAAGTCACTGCATTGCAAAAGAAAAGAGTCAATATGATGTTGCACAAGTATTAATGATTCCACTGTGATTGTTAATATTTACACAATGTTCCAGTAGTCCATGCATGTGGGAGGAGAGAGAGGACAAATTGTCATTACAGCAAATACCTCTATATGATGGTGGATATATAAGCTTTCTGCAAAGAGGGTCATACTTTTGGTGCTGTGTGTAAAGAGGATTTTAACTTCGTTCCATAATGGTCTGTGTGCCACTAGCTACCAGTCGAGCTAGGGCTGTCAAATGTGAGCCTGTCCTGATATCGCGTAAGTGTTAAAAAGCAAACGGGTTTTTAAATTGCGTAAAGTTGAGCCTATGTACACTTGATCTGTTTCATTTGGGTTTAAAGTTCTCGGGGGGGGATGAGGTAGACGCCATACCGGTGTTTGGTTTCAACGGGATCCCTGTCGCCATTATCATGTATAAATTGCGTGTTTGTAAACCAAAGTTTAAATTAAACCTGGCGAATGCTTGTTTAACCAGCACTTTAACCTTGCCTATGTTTCGAAAACATTTTTGCACTGCTGCAACATGCTTTAAACAGTCTTTGGGGAAACATCTTTTTCTAATAAATTCAACAGATGTGCTGAGCATCCATATGTTATGAGAGTTGGATATCTTTCATTTAAAATTTTCCACATTTTTATCATTTTGTTTTTGCTCTCAGTTGCAACAGCAAAAATAGGTTTTCCAAATTTTTCTTCGCATTCCTTTTTGTAACCGCCTCGAATTTAGAAGCACAATATTTTGCTGTTTTCTTTTCTGATCCAGTATCATCAGCATACAGCAAAAAACTTTCTGTTCTGGTATGGACATTAATAGCTTGGACTGGCTCATTCTTCACACTGCACCAACCATCTATGATGAGAGTCAAACAGCCTAATTTTATTTTTTCTGAAAGCTGAGATTTAGTTTGTTCTACTGCAATATCAAACAGTTTTCCACCAATGGCTTTTGCTGAGAGTGGTTGATGTCCATGTCTCAGTGTTTCAATCATAATTTTAAACTGAACCAATTCTGCTGCATTAAATGGTATGTTAGCAGCATAAAAAATAAATAACTTAGCCACTGTTTTATCAAGAGATTCCTTTTGCCTTTTTGTGCTTTTAAGACAGAATTCACTCATTGATTGTTGCTTCGTTTTTTTACAACAGTCCTCGATAAAACCCGAAAAAGCCCAATAAAACCCAATAAACCCCGAAAAAATCTAAGTAGGCTGGATTTTTTCAAACCCTGCTCGTCACACGAGTGTCAACAACTAAGTGTTTCAGACACTGATCGTAAACAACAAAATCTATAACACTAAACAAATATATAAAAACTCTGTTTATTGGCGTGAAAGTATATTTAATGAAGAAAGACAAGGGAAAATTGTATCTCCCGAGCTTTCGCTCTCCAACCAGGAGGCTTTCTCATGGGTTGCAGACGTTACTAACAAGTCTGGCGAGTATAAACAAAAAAATTTCAAAACACTAGTGCTTAGGAACATCATATTTTGAAACTTGATGCTCGAGGCACGAGGTGATACACGGGTTTATTTCCTGCGGAGAATCATCTCAGCATGTTCCTCCACGCGGACAAAATATCAACAGATTGGGTATCGTTGCATGCGTAGGGATGTGTGGAGATCTCAATACTTTCTGTGATCAGTGTACCTTTGTAGCCAGTATACGGCGCAATTATCTTTACATTATCCCATAACGGGGCTGCGTTTTTTTGGGCCACTTCTTTAGACAAGGCTGTTAAGGTCTTTCCCAATCTGACGTCTCTCTTGTGCTCCTTAGACCTTACAGCAGTCAACCTTTTCGTCATTCCGATGCAAATTTTCGACGAAACGTTCGGGTACATCAGTGGTATCATGTACACTCCTGCTTCCAATTTCCTGTCTGGGTTTCTGCACATGTTCACCACTGCTTTGTGTATGCTGTTCAGTGATCTAATGCTGACGTGAAGGCCATGCCATCTCATTAGACTTTTGAATGAGTAAGAGAATTTTGGGATATACGGCACAGATCCGGCGTAACGGAAATTATCTCCTTTTGCCTTGTGAGTTGTACGATACCTTGATTGGACTTTTTGTAGGACTCTTCTTAAATCATGCTCGGGGAAACCAGCTGCAACGCCTTTATTGATGATATCTGATATCTCTTTGTTCCTTGTTTCTATGCTGGAACAGGCGTTGAAAGCTCTTTCAAAATACGTTCTAAATGCTGCCATTTTATATGAATTTGGAGATACAGATTTAGGTGCAATAAAGTTGGGAACTGTCATTGGTTTGTAGTATACCACCGTGTCAAGTTGGCCATTCTGGTTTCTATGCAACATAACATCTAGGAATGGTAGTCTTCCTTCAGTTTCCCTTTCTAGGGTGAATTTGAGTGTTGGATGCAAGGTATTGACTTGTCTCCAGAATTCTTCAAGGTCTGCGTCGGAATGCTGCCATATGAGAAATATGTCGTCGACATATCGGAACCATATACATGGCTTTTTGATGGTGCAAGAGAAAATTCTCTCTTCTAGTGGGCGTAATATTGCTTCTGCTAATATGCTTGACGCGGGGAACCCATAGGGGCGCCTCTGGTCTGTTTGTATATAGTTCCTTGGTAACGGAAGAAGTTGTTGTTTGCAGTCATGTTCAGGGCTCTTCTTATATCTTGCACCGCTTCTGGGAGAAATTCATCATCCCTGGATAACTGTATCTCGAGAATGTCACAGGCCACCTCTACCGGTGTTGACGGGTATGAGGACGTTATGTCGAAGCTTGCTAATATATCGTGCTCGTTCAAGACTATGCCTCTAGTCCTATTTATAAAGTCTGGTGTTGAACTAAGGGCATGTTGAGAGGGTGGAAGGTATTTCTTGAGGAAAACTGATAACTCTTTCTCAACATAATATGTGGGGGCTCTGATTTTAGAGACAATGGGTCTCACTTTGTGCCCAGGTTTGCGGTGTTTAAGCCGACCAAACAGTGGTGGTATCGATGGTCCCTGTGGGCTGCTTTCTTGATGCTTTTTGGCAAGCTAGCCCACTTTTTCATCCCTTGTACTTTGGATACCAGGGTATTCGTCGGGTCGGTAGCAGCTTTGATCGATACCGACTCTGTGATAAAGGTCTTCAGCTCGTCATCATAATCTTTCCTATTTATTATGCAACCTGTTTTGATTTATCAGTGAGTGTTATTGCCAGATCTTTCCTCTTTCATAAGTTCTTTATGATTGACCACGCTCGGGTGTCAGGTTTTACTCTTGCAGCTAAACTTCTCTTCAGTTTTTCGGCTGCTAAATGCCTCACTGTGTCCTGTTTGAAAGTGGGTAGTCTCTCAATGGCTGATTCCAGGTGCGGGATGATTTCCTTGATGTTGAGTTTCCCTCTGGGGCAAAACTTTGGGCCTTGCGTTAAGATATTCGTTTCCTCTGCAGTGAGTACTTTTTCGGACACATTTACACCAGGAACCTTGTTCTTCGCAGGACACTGTAGATGTCCATTAGATAAATCACACAGTTTTCTGCAGTGCTTCTCTCTCATGATCAATTTGCATCTTTCCACTAACGTGTGTTCTCGTTATCCATTCGTCAACAATGATGGCATCTGTGCTATGATATAGTTCATTGTGCCAACGGAACACTTTAGCTTGGAGAGGCATAATCTCCATTCTTTTTCTTCGTACCAAAGATACTAATGTGTTACGCTGGAAATCCTCAAGCCTGCGAAGGAACCAGCTGTCTCTTATCGCTGACCTGATATGCAGGAACTTCGGGCAGACGTTCCGCTTCTTGCATTCAGTGAGGAAGTCTAGGTGCGCACTTTCTCTCGCCAGTTACAGAAACAGCAGACTAAGAAGAGTCCTACAAAAAGTCCAATCAAGGTATCGTACAACTCCCAAGGCGAAAGGAGATAATTTACGTTGCACCGGATCTGTGCCGTATATCCCAAAATTCTCTTACTCATTCAAAAGTCTAATGAGACGCCATGGCCTTCACATCGGCATTAGATCACCGAACAGCATACACAAAGCAGTGGCGAACACGTGCAGAAACCCAGACAGGAAGTCGGAAGCAGGAGTGTACATGATACCTCTGATGTACCCGAACGGTTCATCGAAAATTTACATAGGAATGACGAAAAGGTCGATTGCTGTAAGGTCTAAGGAGCACATGAGAGACATCAGATTGGGAAAGACCTTAACAGCCTTGTCTAAAGAAGTAGCACAGAAAAATGCAGTCCCATTATGGGATAAAGTAAAGATAATTGCGTATACTGGCTAAAAAGGTACATTGATCAGAGAAAGTATTGAGATTTCCACACATCCCTACGCATGCAACGATACCCAATCTGTTGATATTTCGTCCGCGTGGAGGAACATGCTGAGATGATTCTCTGCATGAATAAACCCGTGTATCACCTCGTGCCTCGAGCATCAAGTTTCAAAATACGACGTTTCTAAGCACCAGTGTTTCGAAATTTTTTGTATATACTCACCAGACTTGTTAGTAACGTCTGCAACCCTTGAGAAAGCTTCCCGGCTGGTTAGCAAAAGCTCGGAAGATACAATTTTCCTTGTCTTTCTTCATTAAATATACTTTCACACCAATAAACAGAGTTTGTATGGATTTGTTTATTGTATTTAGGTGTGAATCCCATTCAACAGGTATCTATAATACTCCTTTGACCAAAAGTACGATTTTCCCAAGTATATGTGTGGATATACTTGTTGTTAAAAAACG
This sequence comes from Macrothele yani, assembly GCA_039090855.1. NCBI lineage: Eukaryota > Metazoa > Arthropoda > Arachnida > Araneae > Macrothelidae > Macrothele > Macrothele yani. The sequence continues at coordinate 4,105,686 of CM077024.1, forward strand.
TATTAGATACACACAAACCATTCTCAATGCAGAGTTCAATTAACCTTTCACCATTATCATTCACACAAGTATCATTAAACTTACCCAGAACATCGTCAGAAATCACATTCTGCACACCTACTGTAGCATTGAAGTCCCCTGCTATTTATAACTTTCTCTTTAGCACAAAACTGGGTCAAAACAGCTTTTAGCTCATCCCAGAAATTCTCCTTCCTATCAGAAGGTTCTGAGTCACAAGGAGCATAGACTACAACAATTACTATTCTCTGAAGCTTCACTTTCAGACGTATCCAGATAATTCTCTCACTAATGCAGCTGTAATGGATCAAGTTGTTCTTCATCTTTTCACTTAAAATCACACCTACACCAGCACGGGCGGTCGTAGTGAGCGATGGGCTTGCCTCCTCGGGGCGCTTTGTGGTAATAATGGCACACATAACAGCAACTAGAGACTCTGTGAATCTTGGAGAAGTGCCAGCTAGTTCTGTGTGACATTGGCGAAAAGACCCTAACTCACTGGGTTTTGTTCCAGAATCCTTAAATTGAATGACCAACTACAACCCTCAGCTGTGGGCTAATCCCCCACACTGATGTACTTACCTGATTAAAAAGACAAAAGTAATATTAAGAATGACTCAAGGGTGGGATATGGTGGACCTTCCACACTTGAGAAGGACGGTCCACCACGGAATAGACCTGAACTTTCTAAACGGCGTATGAGAAAGAGATCTCGGCTAAGCGAATGTAAGATTGGTGTATGGAATACTAGAGGTATAAATAGCAAGATGAGTGAGGTGATTGAGGAGATGAATAAGTATAGACTGGATGTGCTGTGTGTAAGTGAAACCCAAAAGAAGGAAATTGGTATAGAAAATGTGAACGGCACGGTGAGTGTGTGGACTGGAGTATTGGATAATGTGAGAAGACAGGCTGGTGTAGGTGTGATTTTAAGTGAAAAGATGAAGAATAACTTGATTCACTATAGTTGCGTAAGTGAGAGAATTCTCTGGATTCGTTTGAAAGTGAAACTTCAGAGAATTGTAATTGTTGTAATGTATGCTCCATGTGACTCGGAACCTTCTGATAAGAAGGAAGATTTCTGGAATGAGCTAAAAGCTGTTTTGAGCCAGTTTGGTGCTAAAGAAAAAGTTATAATAGCAGGGGATTTCAATGCTAGAGTAGGTGTGCAGAATGGAATTTCTGACAATGTTCTGGGTAAGTTTAATGATCCTTGTGTGAATGATAATGGTGAAAGATTAATTGAACTCTGCATTGAGAATGGTTTGTGTGTATCTAATACATTTTTCAACCACAAGTATATCCACACATATACTTGGGAAAATCGTACTCTTGGTCAAAAGAGTGTGATAGATTTTGTTGTTTATGATCAGCATTTGAAACACTTAGTTGTTGACACCCGTGTGATGAGAGGTGCGGATGTTGGTTCTGATCATTACTTGGTAGTGTCACGAGTGAAACTTAATGTTGGTTGGAGGAAAAGGAATAGAAAAAGACCCAGGATAGAAAGAATAAAGGTTGCTAGGCTCCTTGAAGATCATCAGCGTTATTCTGACTTACTCAGATAACGACTGAAGGAGCTGAAGTCTGGTGAGAGGGATGTAGAAAAGAAGTGGGAATGTTTTAAGAACTGTGTTGTCACTGCTGCTAAAGAGGTCTGTGGCACCACAATAGTGGGTAACAATAGAGGTGATGCTTGGTGGAATAGTGAGATTGAAAAGGCAGTCAAGAGAAAGAAGGAAGCCTATTTGGGGATGTTGCAAGGTAGAGTCTCTGTGGATGAATATCGCTGTACGAAGCGTGAAGCTGCTAAGCTGGTTCGCCACAGTGAGGCAAAAGGTAAGAAGGAGAAAGTGGAAAGGAATGAACTGGCTTTTTGGAAAGATAGAAAGTCCTTCTGGAAGAACATGAGACTCAGGAAAAAATAGAGGAAACAAAGTTGTAAGTTGCGTGAAGAATGAGATCGGGGAAATGATATGAGAGCCCAATGAGTTAAGTGAAAGATGGGATGAAGAATACTTCTGTGAGTTATTAGATCAGGAAAGCAAAGATTATTCTGAGACAGATGCAGATGATGTCACAATGAGGAATGAAAGCACAGGAGGGATCTCAAGAGAAGAAGTGTGTAAAGCTCTAAAATCTCTTCAGAATAGTAAGGCTCCGGGAGTTAATGGCATAACTGCCAAGATGTTGAAATATGATGGTGACTCTGTAATTGACTGGTTAACTAAAATTTGCCAGTTGTGCTGGGAGTTAGGAATGGTCCCTCGGTATTGGAAGGATGCTATTATTGTTCCCTTGTATAAGGGAAAAGGTGATCAGACTGAATGCAAGAACTATCGTGGTATTAGCCTACCAAGTGTGCCAGGGAAAGTGTTTGGTAAGGTTGTTATTAAAAAGTGCGGGGTCTTACATCAGAGAAAGTGTGGGATGTTCAGAGTGGTTGTATGCCTGGTAAAGGCTGCACTAACCAGATTTTTGCATTACGCATGATGATAGAAAAATATCTGGCTGTTGGTAAGAAAGTTTTTGCTGCCTTCATAGATTTAGAGAAAGCTTACGACCGAGTGAATAGGACACTTTTGTGGAAGGTATTTAATGAATCTGGTGATACTGGGAATCTACTTAATAGTGTAAAAGCCATGTATGCTGGTAGTAGAGCTTCTGTACGAGTGAATGGTGTTTTATCAAAATGGTTTTCTATTGGTGCAGGAGTTAGACAAGATTGTGTAATGTCACCATGGCTGTTTAATATATTTATAGACACATGCATGTGTGATGCCAAAATAGATGATAGTAGTTTATGTCTTGGTGATATCTGTGTGTGCAGATTGCTGTATTCTGATGACACTGGCCTGTTGGCAGAGAGCAAAAGTGATTTGCATAGTATGTTGTCTCGGATTCACGAAGTTTGCATGAAATTCAAAATGAGTATAAATAAGGGAAAACCCAAAGTTATGGTGTTTGAGAGAGGAACAGGTAGCACTGAATGTAATGTAAGTACAAATGGTACTGTGATTGACCAGGTGAGTGAGTTTGTTTATTTAGGAAGCATGTTTGACAGAGAGAACAAATTGGATGGTGAAATTAGTAGGCGAGTGAATTCTTCATTGAAAGTCATAGCTGCTCTGGGAGGTTTTCACAGGAATGATGGGTTCTCAAAAGAGTCCCGCATGGCTGTGTATGAAACTGTAATTGTTCCTACTCTGATGTATGGCAGTGAAACCTGGGTACTGCAGAAGAAACATAGGAGTAGTTTGTGTGCTGGAGAAATGCGTTACTTATGGGGGGTTTGTGGCAAGACACGGTCTGATTGTGTGAGGAATGAAGATGTGTTGCAGTTGTGTGATGTGAAACAAAATGTTGTTAGCAAGGTGGAGACTAATATGCTTTGGTGGTTTGGCCATGTTGAAAGAATGAGTGATGAGATGCTTACTAAGAAAATCTTTTTAGCCCAAGTGGCAGGAAGACATGGGTGGATCAGATTCAGGGGTGTCTGCATGAGAAAATGATTGAGTATGAAGTATAAAAGATCTTGTGTACGGCGTGTAATGGATATCAGTGAAACCCGAGTTGTATGTGAAGATCACTGTAAATGGAGAAGTTTGGTACGACAACAGTAAGTAAAAATATCTGGTAGTTCGTATTTCTTTTTGGAGCTAACCTCTGAATCTCAGAGAACAGTTTTGTGATATGTATGTATGTATGTACCAGCTTTTCCCCTAACATTATCCAATACTCCAGACCACTCACTTACCGTGCAACTCACTTCTTCAATCACCTCATTCATCTTGCCATTTATACCTCTAGTATTCCATACGCCAATTTTACATGCACTCAATTGTAATCTCTTTCTCATACGCCTTTTAGAAGTCCCAGGTCTGTTCCATGGTGGACCATCCTTCTCAAGTGTGGTAGGTCCACCGTATTCCACACTTGAGTCATTTTTTTCATTTCTTTGTGTATTTTTAAACAGGGTTTGCATGGTCCCTGAAATCCTAGAAAAGTCCTTGAATTTGATTTCTCTTTTTTCCAGACCTGGAAAGTCCTTGTTTTTTCAGATTTTTGTGAAAGGTCTTTGAGTAGTCATGAAATTTTTCTTGCAATGGAAAAAAAAAAAAAAAAAAAAAAATGTTGAGAAAGTTTGGATTGATTTCATCACTTTGTTCTAGCTTAGTGTGACATCTACTTGTGGTGACATCACTTCCTTCCATGGTGTGTGGAGATGTGATGTCATTTCTTTAAACTCTATGTGGCACTGCAGTGCAAGATGTTTGAGTGACTTGTTTCCAGCTACTTTGGTTGAGGTATAGCAGTCATAGCATTCTGTGGAAACCTTCCTGTGCACCCAGCATTGCCATTACTTCTAGCATGCTCTCCCCTCACTGAAGGAGATTGACATGTGGCCTCCCTCCAGCCAGTGTACATGGAAATTGTCAACACCAGTCTTGAGGGTAAATTCTCTTATGTACTTGTGTGTCATTTGACCTCAGTTGTATGGATTTATGAAGGAAAACAACCTGCAGCCAACACTTGTGTGAACAGTCAATGCCATTATTATGGGTGAATCCCATTGCCAGTGCTCTAGTTTCGTAGTTTTTAATTATTAGCAGATTTTGCAGACAGTTCCTTTTGTTTCTTTTTTTTTTTTTTTAGGCAAAACTTCCTTTTTGCTTTAAATTTTCAGAATATTTACCATGTCATGTGAGTCGTGAAAAGGTTGAGAAATGAGGAAAATGCAATGGAGTTAAATTGTAGGTCATGGTTCTAGCTGGAATGTTAGTGCCCCATGATTTTCCACATTTCGAATTTTTGCGACAAAGTAGTACTTTTATTATTTGTTTACTGATTAATATTACTCATTTTTAATCATTTTCTGACCATGTTCTTAATTATTTATTTTGTAATAGTGCAAAAGAGTGACTTTGTATATTTTAAGAATTTTTCCTGATAGAATCCATGTTTTCCTATCAGTATCACTCTTCAAAATCAGTGAACAGATCAAGGCATTTATGTCTACCCCCTTTTAAGTGAAATTAAATTTTAAAATTGGTATTTGAGCTGTCTGTGATGGAATTGGCACTATATCCATGAACCATAAAATTGTTTTCACAACAGACTGAACAGCGACAGTACCGATTTTAAAATTTTTATTTCATGTGAATGCATGCTTTTTCATTTCTTAGTCCCTTCTTGCTATATCAAAGAACAGAGGGAAAAAATCCCTTTTGTTTAAAGAGAAATTAAAAAAAAAACAAAAAAAAAACATACTTCCCACTCTGATTTGTGAAGATAATTACGTTATGGGTAATGGAAGATGACAACAGAGTTCCCATTGTAATCTTTTTTTCAAACAAAAAGAAAAATGTTTGCTCTCTTTGCTTCTTCACGTAGCAAGAAAAAGTTCCAAATGGCTTCAGATAAGTTTTATATGGAGAAATTTTGCCACTTCATCAAAGATATAACACAGACTGAAGGACACACTGTAACAGTGGTACTGTGAGATCCATAGGACTTCACAAGAATTCGTAATGCACAGTAAACTTCACCCCAATTTGCAGAGTATAGAACAAAACACTATGATTCTAGAAAAATTGAGTTCCTGGAATTTATTTTCTGTAAATGTATATAAACCCTGCAAGAACCGCAATTTAATCATAATAGATAATAAATACAAAATGATGATCCCCAACAAAAAAACCTACTTAAATAAAATGGAAACAGCATTGAATCAGAGCAAAACTAATTTATCAAAAATGATTCAACAGAAAATCTTGTGACTGTGAAAGAAAGAATTAACAGATTTTAAAAAACATAGCAATTCCCTGATAAAGTTTGAATTTCTAAACCACCTACAGGAATAAAAATCCGAAGGATCTATGGGAAGCTTAAAATGTGGGAGACCCAATCTGCTTGATTGTCTTGATATAGCTCTCTCTCTCTCTCTCAAGACGTCTGACCTTATAAGATTCGCAGGTGTTGATCCAGGATTTTAAAAGATGATACCAAATTTTGTGAAATTTTGTCTATTTTTGTGATTATTTCTGTGAAGTTTAGCATATTTTTAAGAAATTTGCCTGGTTTTGTGTTTAGAGCAATTTTAATCCTCTATAACTATTATTCTGAAAATAAAAATTGCCATATTTCAGTTATTTTTTAATTATTAGGAATAAAATAAGATGAAATTGAGAATTTTATTTAATTTTATTTTATTTTCTAATTGTGATCCATGCTTCCTGAGTTTGCAGAAAGTTTTCTGTTTCGATGATTGTGCATGCCAGGGCTGGAAAAATAGCTTCCAAATCTAGGAGACAGTTCCCAAAATTTAGGTGCCAGCTGAAGCAAAATTAAAATTTTGAAGAATCGCACTCAAAAGTAATGCGTCAAGATGATGGAACAAAAAGTTATAATGTATTTTTTCTTGTCATTTTTTTAAAACCCAAATCACCTACTGCTGGTCCACCCTCACCCCCTCCACCCTACCGTCGCATTTCTATAGTTGGTGCTCTCAAAAAATTAAAATTTTAGGTTTTCATTTTATTTAAGTATAATTTATTGAAATTAAATTTTACACATACAAGCCCAAAGTATCGTATTTTCCTTCCTATAATCCAGAACAGCATTATAACTTACAGGCTATGAAATGTAGAAACAAATAAAAAAAAAATTCTTGCGCATAATTCATGGCGAGAATAAAAAATTCTTGTGCATAATCTGCAGCAAGAATAAAAAATCTTATGCGTCATTTCCGGTGGCGTATCGTAAAATTCAGAAACACATTATTTTTACGTCATCTAATCCACTCCACGTTGACTTATTCGCAGACCGTGAAATTCAGAAATAAAATATCGGCACTTGTCATGTTGATCCTGTACATAATTTCCGACAGAAAAGTCATGATTCATATGATGACCAAAAGTCCAAAGACGTACAAAAGTTTTTTCAGAATTACCATTGTGTATTAGTTAGACCTAAAAATCCGTAGTATTTTGCATTTCTGAAAATATTTCTAAAAAAACTGAAGGACAAGCAAAAGCCTTAACACTAATGTAATTAATGCAACAAATTAACGAATGCGATTCGGAAAGTGATTACGTTACCGCAACGGCAACAATTACGTGGTGTGGAATAGCTTAGGGAGCTTTCCAGAGCACTTAGCCTGGCCTGTTGAGCTATTCCACATTACTAATTGAGTGCAAAATATTTTATGTCAAAATGATTGTAAAAGAAATAAAATAAAAATAAAATGAAAAAGCCATATTTCCAACTTCGTACCGCATAACATCTTTTTTTTTTTTTTTTTTTTTTTTTACTTCTGTTAGCACATTTTTCAACACCACTAGCTAGCTGTCCTGACACCATGAAGAAAAATTTTAAAAATTATAGTACCATAAAATCTTATTATCCGCAGAACCTAACATTTTAACTTTTTAATTGATAATTCGTGGATATACGACGAAAGTATGGTATTTACTGCAAATTACATAACTTGAATCAAAAAACAAAATTGGGGCGTCTGTGACAAATTTTTAGGCACCCAGAATTTTTTCAGCCATGGTGTATGTAGATATAGTTAAAGTCATCAAAGGTCAAAAATTTTTAGGTGCTCGTGGAAATAAAATAAATAACTCATTACACAATATATATATAAAGTTGCTTATATGTCACTGATCCCTCATAAAGTGAACATTCAGTCGCTCCCCACCATGTTCCTCTCTTCATAATAGTAAACACTATTTGCGGAATCCCGGTTGGTATGGCAAAGATTAAATAAATACACTTCCCAACTTTGCTCCTTGTGTGCAAGAACTGCAGGAACCAAACGTTCTGAAATGATCAGCACAAGGGGGTTCAGTTTGGGGGGATGGAGACAGAAATTTAAGGTGAAACACTTCTAAATCGCTGAGAGGGAGGAAGGACAGAGAACCAATCGCATTCTCCGTAAAAAGATACTCCCACAATTCTTTGGGATTCCTTTCAGTGAGCACGAACGAGTGTCACCTAAACCGCTGGTAGCGATGATGCAGTTTTTGATAGGCATCCGTCAGCATGGGCGGCTCCAGGTACGGGCAGACTGGGCAACCGCCCAGGGCCCAGCACCGCCGTCAATTAATTAGTAGTTTTTGCCTCTGGTATCACCTGAATATATATATAAATGGGTTATTGTGATTACGAAGGGCCCCGTGAAGAGCCATCGCCCAGGTTCCCGCAAGGGCTAGTGCCACCCACCACTGTCCGTCAGAGTCCGTTTTACTGAAAAAACATTTAAAAAAACAAAACAAAACATAATAGTTAAATATAATATTCAAGATGACTCTTACACTAAAATTTTTTTTGCTAGATTAAATTTTATGGGAAACGAATATACCATTAATTTCGAAATATTTCTATGAAGATACCGTTTGAGCACAAAATATTTTTGTGAATTTATCAGTAGATATTTTTGCTGTAATGAAGTATTATCAGAAATTGTGGCTCTTTTGAATTATTCAAAGAAATTTATTTAGAAATAAATAAGAAAATATAAAAAATATATTTGGTGCTGATTTACACAGAAATGTCACTTTTTGGAATCTGTAATATTTTATTTTAGTTACTGATTTGTAACAGTACTTAAAATTATGTTTTCAGCAAAGTTTGTCTGCATTATTTAGATAGTAAACATCGAGCTTTACATTGAATTTCTTTGTTTTTCTGTAGGATCCGGATTGTAAAACAACTGTTAGAAGGTAAGAAATTTAATTTTTGTAGATGATAAAATATGCACAGCAATAAACTTAAATTTATTTCATAGAAGACTGAATGATTTATGTTACTGGCTTATATATGGACTCACTTTATAATACAGTGAAACCTGTCTAGCAAGGTCATCTAGAGTTCATTGAAAAAATCACCATCATGACAGGTGACTGCCAAATAGAGTGGTTCACTTTGCCAAAACTTCTCTGCTTCACACTAAAAAATAAAATAGTTACTGTTTTTTTAATGCAGCTCTCTGTGAAGTGCTTGTTCTTTCTTTTCTGTAATCTTGTTATTTAGGCATTTTATTTATTAAATCTCTCGCTATGAGCCAAAAGTAAGACTGAAGAATGTGCTAAGGTGTTCAGATAATACATAGGTTGTCGCAAATTGGCGCTCCTACTAAATGTTCTTCAAGAGAAAATGGAAAGTAAGAAGATGCCAAATGCAATAGGAGCTCTACTGCGGTTGAGCTTAGATGCAATTTCCATCCTTCCATCCTTTTCTCAGTCAGCAGTGATATTTTGCCATCTAGAGGAGACGATCAAGCCTGCTCAAGCAGCACAGCTGTATGTGAGAAGGCTAGGTTCTTTGGAATGAGGAAGATGAACTCTGATGTGGACTTAATGCTCTCACGTAGGACAATTAAAGATTGAACATGTGCACCCTAGTTAACAGAAAACCACACTTCCTGCAAACAAAATCCTAAGTACTTGACAGACTCCAAAGAGCACTCATAATTTACATTCTCATGAAGGGTGGTCACAGCAAAAGAAAAGAAAAATGTGTTTCATGTTTTTAAACTTGCAGCAGTTTTGCTATCTTTCTAGAACTTCCTGAACAAGATTTCTCTATAAGTGTCATATGTTGGTGACTGAAATGCAGGTATATTCTCCTGTGCATTTCAAAAATTGCTGCTGGTGACCATGTTCTGCAGGTGGCTGCCAAATAAAGGTCTCTAATGCATTGTTTCTATTGGTAATAACATCAGTGCCAGACAAAATGGCCCATTTTGGCAGGTGACCACAGATTGTAAGTGACCTCCAACACAACTTTCATTGTACAATGATGTTGCATTTTATTGTGGAGTAGAACATGATTTGCAGTGCATTGGGATATTGAGAAATCAAAAATTATGTGACAGTTATTCATGAACACACTGTGAAAGATTGACACAGTGCTGTTGATATTGTATGAATAGCACTTTGAACTGATCATGTTTCTAAGAATCTGTGTAAAGTAATTACATCATTAAGAAGCAAGCAAAATTAGTGTGAACTGTAAAGTAGAAAGTTAATTGTTTTAAGATAGTACAACTGTACTAGTTATCCGAATTTATTGGCGTATATAAAATCAAGGTTTCCAAGCTTTCGCACAGCTTGGAAATCAAGGTTTCCAAGCTTATCTTATATATAGTTGGTGTACAGTTCCTTGTGTTATTATTTGTGTTATTATTTAATTGTTTTAAATTTAGTAATACAAGTAAAATTAATAAAACAACCAAATTAAAAGGAATTGCTTATAAACACTTAAAATTTCAAAAAAAAAAGAAATAAAAAAAAATCGAAAAGGATATTAGTCCCAAGTTAGAGAATCATCGTCAACCATTATCAATCCACTGCTGGACGAAGGTCTGCCCCAGTTTCTTCCACAATGGTCTGCCTTGTGCCAGTCTCCTCCATGTTACTCCTGCATGTAAAGTAATTACATTATAAAGAAGCAAGCTTTCACACACAGAATAACCACTTTTAAATCAGCCATCAAAGTCAGTTTAATTTTGTTCAAAGAATTTTAACCAAAGTTATGCAGTGTTATCATGTGTCACGTCATTGTTTTAAATTGAAAACAACAACAACAAAAACTATTGCTTTCAGTGTAAGTAGTTCATTATCTGTATTAAAAAAAAGTTTTTTTAAATTTATTTCCCTGCTCTGGGCCTGAATTTAGTCTTAATTTCATTCATATAAAAACAATGTAAATTCTGGTTGAGCTCTGAACTTGCACTGCAATGGTATGTATCTCTGTGTGAAAGTTTACTTTTCCACACTGATGTGTTTTGCACATTTCTTAGGACCAAAAAACCAGGTGTTCCACTCCATGCTTTGTGCATCCTTCTTCTGAGCTAAATTGTTAAAACAGTAGTGTAAGTAATTTCAGATTGATTGTTTTGTTGCTGTTTTATTTAAGCAGTGATGTTTTCATACAAATATATGTACAATCTTCGTAGTTCTAATTCTGATATCATCAGAAAACTACTGAGCAATTCTATGTCAGATCAATCACCTTCTTGACCTCACCATTTCTGATTTTGATGAAATTTGGTATGAAGCACACATATGACAAGGTAAGTACTTCTGCCAGTTTTCAGATTTTTATTTTGAAAATTGTCCAAGATACACACATAATAAAAATCGAAATTTTCGTAAAAAATGACAAACTCACACACTTATAAATGGCTGTAAATTTTTTTCCTAATTGTAGTAGAGTGACAATTCAAACACAGTTGCAAAGCTAAAGGATTGAGCTTTCTATAGATACCATACATGACCTTCTTACAACAGATTAAAGTTTCAAGGTCATCCACTGTGACCTTTGACCTTGAATATCTCAAAACATACCATCTTAAAAAATTACGAAAAAAATATATTTTATTGCTACAACATTCTTCTACCCATGTGCCAGATATTAGGCTGGCACCGCTATGGCAAGGCAGTGTAGGATTAATAGGAGTGTCATGCTGCACCCTTCTGTATGTAAGGCACAGAGACATATCATGCAATAAATATTTCTTACGTTGAGGATTTGTGTTTATTATACATGAAATGTGTATATATTATAACAGATCAACATATTTATCAGAAATATGCTATGTGACAGCAATTTTACTTGATAGACACAATTTTCAGCAGTAAATAATGTCAACAAATCTTTGAGATCAGAGATTGAAACTCCACCCATTTTAGCCAATGGCAGGGCTTCTTCTTAGCCAATGACAAAGCTTCTTATTAGAGCCAATGACAGGGTTTCTTATTAAAGCCAATGGCAAGGCTTCTTATTACAGCCAATGAGAAATCTTACTGGTACACCATTTTACATTTGCTGTTATTTCAATTCTGAGCTTGTGAGTGTGTGGTTATCAATTTATCTGTAACATTGTTAACTGTTTAATTATTTTATTTTATCTTTATTGTTATCTTTATTTAATCAATTTCTTTTTATCAAACTATATTTATTTATCATTTTTTTTGCAGGTGCAGTTTCATTAACCAAAATGGACTTTAAAAGTCAAATTTTTTGTTGCAATCCTCTGGGTAAAAGTGGAACACAAGGTTTAGAAAGAATCTGAGAAAAGTACAGCCTTGGATGGTTCAGAAATGTCCAAATATAAAATTAGAACAGAAAATATGTAGTTCATGCAGAAAATCTATCTCTGAAATGCCAGGTCCTTCATGTATAATTGAAACAGATGCAGAGGCAGAACAACCTCAGTTAAGTGAAGATAATTCAGAAGGAGTGGTGAAGAGTGAGATATGGAATGACAGAGACACAACTTTGGATAGTCCGAATCTCCTGTGAAAAAAAAAAAAAAAAGATTATCTTTGGATAATCTTTTTTTTTCACAGGAGATTCGCCTACTTTCTCTAGGCAAATCTCCTGTGAAAAAAAAAAAAAGATTAGGTGTTGGACAGTACAGTAAAAAGAAATATCAGAAAATTGGTGAAGTGATAAAAGACTACATAGGTGTTCCAGAATGTGATAATCCTGTGACAGTGTCTGATGAATCGGTCATGATTTCACAGTTGAAAGAAAAATTTCAAGAAACAGACTCTAGCAGTGTTACCGTCCAAATACTAACAATATTACCTAGAACCTGGAGTATTCGTAAAATTCAGGAAGAATTTGGTGTAACATATTACATGGCACGAAAGTCTAAAAATCTTGTGGAAGAGCAGGGTATTTTAGCAACTCCAAATCCTAGGCCTGGGAAAACTCTCAGTAACAGCACAGTTGAAAACGTTATTGCATACTATAATAGTGATGAAGTGAGCTGTTGTTTACCAGGAAAAAAGATTTTGTTACAATGATGGAATCAGGATCAAAAGTACAAACAGAAACGTCTTATTCTAGGAAATTTGAAAGAGATTTTTCAAGGATTTAAAGACGAGAATCCTAATGTCAAAGTAGGGTTTTCAAAGTTCTGTGGTTTACGCCCAAAGAATTGTGTGCTGGCTGGTGCAAGTGGAACACACTGTGTCTGTGTGTGTGTTGTGCTCATGAAAATGTAAAACTTATGCTAGCAGGGTGCAAATTGCAAGACTTAACTCATAATGATGAATTACCAGTTAGGACTTACAAAGATTGCCTTGCAAGAATAACTTGTAACCCTCCTCTTCCAGAATGCTTCTTCTTCAAGTGTGATTCTTGTCCTGGTATAGCACACTTACTAGAGCAAATAAGTAGCTTATTCACCATGAATGGGATTGAGGAAATTGTATATAAATTGTGGACTACAACTGATCGCACAACACTTATGACAGTCTGTAACACTGTAGAAGAATTCCTTGAGACCTTTGAATCAAAAGTGAAATTGCTATTGCCACATTCTTTTATAGCTATTCAGCAGTCATACTTTCTGTCAAATCTGAAAGAAAACCTTGATGATAATCAGTGTGTTGTGTTGTGCGATTTTGCTGAGAATTATTCCTTCATACTGCAGGATGCAGTCCAAGGATACCACTGGAACAATTCCCAAGCTACTATTCACCCTTTCGTCGTGTACTACAAAAGTTCACACACACTTTAGTTGGATCATGTTTCTTTTGTTGTCATCTCAGAATGTCTTAAGCATGACACTATCAGTGTTCACCTTTTCCAGAGCCAATTGTTGCAGTTTATATCATCACATTTTGACAAGAAAGTAGAACACATCTATTACTTCTTAGAGGTGCAGCCTCACAGTATAAGAACAGGAAGAATTTTGTCAATCTGTGCCATCATGATGTAGATTTTGGTATCACAGCTGAGTGGCATTTCTTTGCCACCTCACATGGAAAGGGGCCATGTGATGGCGTGGCAGGCACCATTAAGAGATTAGCTGCACGTGCCAGCCTTCAGTGTTCATACAATGACCAAATTATGACACCGCGAAAACTGTATGATTGAGCTTCCAGAAACATTCCTTCGTGCCATTTTAAATACAGCACGGACAAGGACTATGAGAACCACAAGGAGTTCCTCCAGATACGTCATGCTAGTGCTCGACCAGTTCCTGGTACTCAAAAACTTCACTGTGTAATACCAGTAAGCCGCACAGCTATTAAAACCAAGATGTATTCAAACTCAACTGAATACAAGGTTGAGTCAGTATTGCTAAATCCAATAGAACTGGATCTGGAGGATATTCGTGGCTACGTTATTGTTGAGTATGATAACCAGTGGTGGGTTGGTTGTGTTTTGGATGTGAACATTCATACAGAACAAGTTAAGATAAGTTTTCTGCACCCACATGGACCTTCAGTGTCTTTCACATACCCACAGAAGCCAGATATATTAGAAGTGGATAAAACAGCGGTCATTACGAAGGTTGACCTACGAACAGCAACAGGTCGGACATATTTTATGGAGAGAAGCGAAATAGAGATGGTCACTAGCAAGATGGCATCACATTCTTTTGGTTTGCAACCTTATTAACCAAGCGGTTCACTTGTATGTGTACACCACTAATATAACCTGTAACACATTGTGAAATTAATATATACATGCATCTGGAAAACAGTTATTGTACATTTGTCCGAACCTAACCTGGAGGACATATACTCCTATTAATCCTACACTGCCTTGCCATAGCGGTGCCAGCCTAATATCTGGCACATGGGTAGAAGAATGTTGTAGCAATAAAATATATTTTTTTAAGATGGTATGTTTTGAGATATTCAAGGTCAAAGGTCACGACCTTGAAACTTTAATCTGTTGTAAGAAGGTCATGTATGGTATCTATAGAAAGCTCAATGCTTTAGCTTTGCAGCTGTGTTTCAATTGTCACTACTACAATTAGAAAAACAGTTACAGCCATTTATAAGTGTGTGAGTTTGTCATTTTTTACGAAAATTTCGATTTTTATTATGTGTGTATCTTGGACAATTTTCAAAATAAAAATCTCAAAATTGGCAGAATTACTTACCTTGTCATATGTGTGCTTCATACCAAATTTCATCAAAATCAGAAATGGTGAGGTCAAAAACTTATTTTTTTTTATTGATCTGACGTGGAATGTCCCTATTGCTGTCCTTTAAACGTGCATACGTTCATCATATTAGATATTTCAGCTAGATAATGCTGCTTACCTTTGCATTTCTATCTTGCTTGACTTTACATTTCTTGCACGTGGTCCGGTTGTCGCTGATATCATTCCAATCGTCCGTTTCAGGTATAGCTGTTCTTGGCGCTATTCTCATTTAATGCAGGTTTGCTTCACTAAACTTCTATTAGGTTCCGTTAATACCAACTTTTACCGTTTTCTTTGCTTGACATTTTTTGCCCAACCTTTGGGCATCTTCAGGAGCGTGGCGATTTTGCACCTTTGCTGCGGGTGCTTTCTCGCTTACTGGGGTTTGCTAATCCCCGTTGCCATTCTTCGTTCATCTCGGATATGCAGCTTGATCATTTCTACCCTGTCGCCATCTATGTTTCCTCTTTGGATATCTTTTTTTTTTGGATATATATATATATATATATATTTTATTAATACACTATCTTGTTTGTTTTCCTTTACTTTCTTCTATCTTTGTCTTTCCTCCTTTTCTGTTGTGTTTTTTTTTTTTTTTTTGCTCTTTTTCTTGTCTAATAAGTTCTTTCCATAGGTTAGACAACGTGCTCGGGTCGTTCTGGTTACATACTCTATTTTTATTTTTATATATTAAAATTGCTTCTTCCATTCTCAATCGTTTTTCTGATTTTTTATTTCTTTTCAGCAATTTTAGTTCGTCGAATTTCGGGAACGTTTTGTTTTTCACCCAGAACTGTAACTAGCGCCGTTTTTGCCTCTTTTTTTTTTTTTTTGCCAGTTGGTGATATGTTGCTTCAGCCTTTTTTTTAACCTGTTTTTTTGTGCTCCCTATGTATGATATGGGGGGGGGGGAGTGTGCTATTGGGATTTCGTACGTTCCCGATCTTCAAGCATTTTTTCCCCCGTTTTTTTGTTCACAGTCATATTCTTTAATGTGTTCACAGACATCCCTAGTTTTAGATCGTATTTCGCACATTGCTTGTTAACTTCTTGGCTGACACCTTCTATGTATGTAGGTTAATACCGAAAGAAAAACTGAATACCCCGTTTTTTTGAACCAATCATTCAGAGAGCTAACATACAGCGAAAAAGCGGTGTTACAAAGAGGAAAGAAATATGCATTCCTGCAAAAAACACCTAGGACAGAAGAATACATTCCAATTTTGGAAAGTATCGTACAGAAGGTACCACCAGGACAGGCTAGCGACATGAGGTTCAAACTGTTCAGGATAATGCTTAAAGAATATAACTGTAAGCAAAAAACAAACTACAAAGTTGATAAGCTGAAATACGACAGACAACAGCTAATTAACCTGAGCAAAGACGTGTCGATCAAATTTTGCGAAGCTGACAAAACCGGGCAAATCGTAATCTTGGACACAGAAGATTATAATTACAAGATGCAAACTGCGATTTCCGAGTTACAATGTGAAAGAACAGACAAAGATCCAACGGACAAGCAGCTAGCTTTTCTTGCAAACCTAAGAAACCATAGCACCTTACCTGAAGAAATTAAAAAAGCAAACCCACCAATGGGAGCGGGGATGCCCGCTATTTTCTTAAAGATTAAAATGCACAAGGAAAATACCCCACTCAGACTTATTCTGTCGAAAAAAACTCACCCCTCATTAACCTGGAAAAACATCTACAAATATCTATCCACAAAGATAAAAAAGAGCCAATATACGCTGAAGAACAGCTACATGTTCATCGAAAGGCTCAAGGTAATTAATCAAAACCTGGAAAATGTAACGATGGTGTCAATGGACGTGAAAGCGTTATACCCAAACACACCGGTAGAACTGGCAATCGAGATAATTATGGAACAACTCAAAAGCAGAAAAGAGCTAAGCATGACCCAAATGAACGAACTAAAAACAACCCTATATTTCATCAAAGAGAACAACATTTTCAAATTTGGAAATAATATATACAAGCAAACGCAGGAGTCCCGATGGGATCACCGCCATCAGCGATATATGCAGAAGTTACGATAACGTACTTAGAAGAAAAAATCATACAAACCATGCAAGAAAAACCAATAATGTACGCAAGGTATGTACACGATATCATAATCATCTCTAAGCTAAAAAAAACGGAGCTACAAGAGCTGGCTCGTAAGTTCACGGAAATATGTAAATCAATTGAACTAACGCTAGAATATGAAGTAGATAACAGTCTGCCATTCCTAGATGTAATGGTAAAAAAAAAAAAAATAAGTTTGAATACTCAGTATTTAGGATACATACATATATACCAGTAATGATACCATACACATCGCACCATCTAAACGTGCATAGAAAAAAATAGCGTTATTAACCTCATAAGGAGGGCATACACGCACACCTCTAATAATAGGCTAAGGAACCAAGAACTGGAATTCATCTTAAAGATCGCGCATGATTATGAGTACCCAAATAAATTAATAAAAAAGTGGATCAATGAAACAAAAAATAAAATAAAAAATCAGAGGAAGGAAACCCGAAGAGGAAGAAATATGGATAAGGAAGTGAAATACATAGGGGCCTTACCATACATAGAAGGTGTCAGCCAAGAAGTTAACAAGCAATGTGCAAAATACGATTTAAAACTAGGGATGTCTGTGAACACATTAAAGAATATGACTGTGAACAAAAAAACGGGGGAAAAAATGCTTGAAGAATCGGGAACGTACGAAATCCCAATAGCACACTCCCCCCCCAATATCATACATAGGGAGCACAAAAAAACAGGTTAAAAAAAGGCTGAAGCAACATATCACCAACTGGCAAGAAAAAGAGGCAAAAACGGCGCTAGTTACAGTTCTGTTTGGAAAACAAAACGTTCCCGAAATTCGACGAACTAAAATTGCTGAAAAGAAATAAAAAATCAGAAAAACGATTGAGAATGGAAGAAGCAATTTTAATATATAAAAATAAAAATAGAGTATGTAACCAGAACGACCCGAGCACGTTGTCTAACCTATGGAAAGAACTTATTAGACAAGAAAAAGAGCAAAAAAAAAAAAAAAAAAAACACAACAGAAAAGGAGGAAAGACAAAGATAGAAGAAAGTAAAGGAAAACAAACAAGATAGTGTATTAATAAAATATATCATCATCATCATCATTGTCAACCATTATCAATCCACTGCTGGACGAAGGTCTCCCCAAGTTTCCTCCACAACGGTCTGTCTTGTGCCAGTCTCCTCCATGTCACTCCCGCATACTTTCGAATTTCATCCACCCATCTTCCATGTGGTCTTCTTCTGGGTCTTTTCCTGTCCCTTGGAATCCAATCTAAAATTTCGGCTGTCCATCGATGGTCTGTTCTTCTGGCAGTATGTCCAGCCCATTGCCATTTCAGGGATTTAACTCTGATCATGATGTCTTCCACTCTTGTCATTTTTCGGATCCACGTGTTCCTCTTCTTATCTCTCCTGGTTACACCAAGCATGCACCTCTCCATGCTTCTTTGAGTTGTCTGCAGCCTTTGTATGTCTCTTTTAGTTAAGGTCCACGTCTCTGCCCCATACGTAAGCACTGGAAGGATGCATTGATCAAACACTTTTCTTTTAAGACATAATGGCATATTGCTCTTGAAAATTATGCTGTTTCTTCCAAAAGCTCTCCAGGCAAGTTTTGTACGCCGATTAATTTCTTCACCAATGTGACCCTCACTTGATATCTGCTGTCCAAGATAAACGTATGTGTCTGTTATCTCCAGCTTTTCTCCATCAATCGATAAATCTTCATTTCTTGTAAAAGCATTGAACATCACTTTTGTCTTCTGAAAGTTCATTTTTAATCCCACTTCTTTACTCTTGTCAGCAAGTTCCTGGATCATACTCTGCAGCTCAGATGGGGTAGTTGCAAAAATGACTACGTCATCAGCAAAACGAAGGTGGGTTAGATAATCTCCATTAATCTTTATCCCCTTGTTTTCCCAGCTCAGCAACTGAAAAACACCCTCCAATGTGGCATTAAAGAGCTTCGGAGATATGGTGTCACCTTGTCTCACTCCCTTTCCAATTTTTACGTGTGTTGTATTTTCAAACAGCCTAATCTTTGCACTTGCATTTTCATAGATGTTATTAATAATATTAATGTATGCATCTTCAATACCGCAGGTTTTCAGAGCCATTGTAACTGCTGATGGTTTCACCGAATCAAAGGCTTTTTCATAATCGATAAAAGCCATGCACAATGGAAGTTCATATTCCCTTGCTCTTTCAATTAGTTCTCTCAGCACGTGGATATGATCTATTGTGCTGTAGCCACTCCTGAATCCAGCTTGTTCTCTCGGTTGAGCCATGTCCAGTGTTACCTTCAAGCGGTGTGAAAGAACTTTAGTGAAGATTTTATAAACTACTGATAGGAGGCTGATAGGTCTGTAGTTTCCAAGATCCTCAATGTCACCTTTCTTATGTAGCAGGATCATTGTAGCGGTGTTCCAATCCTCAGGAATCTTTCCTTCATTAAGGCATCGAGTGAAAATTTGGGCGAGTACTGTTTCGATTTCTCCACTTGCTTCTTGTATGATGTCTACAGTAATTCCATCTTCTCCTGGAGCTTTTCCTCGCTTCATGTTCTTGATTGCATGTGCAACTTCTGCTGGAAGGACTGGAGGAACTCTGGTACTGGTATCTTTCATGATGTCTGGAGTGCATATATCATCCCTTTCATATAATTTGGAGTAGAAATCTTTCACTCTTGTCAAAATTTCGCCTCTATTTCTTGTTACAGAACCATCTTCTTTTCTCAGTGCCATAATCTGTTTTCTTCCCTTACTGAGATGTCCCTTTGCTATCTTTAGGCTTTGGTTGTTTTCAATTGCTTTCCTCACTAGTTCACAGTTGAATTTTCTTACGTCTTCCGTGATACTTTTTCTTACTGTCTTGCATAGCTCTATATATTCCACTTTGGAAGTCACATCTTCTTTAGTTGTCCTCATCTCTCTTCTTTTTTGCATCAACATTTTGGTTTTTCCTGATAATTTGTTTACATGCAACTTGTTCTTAGACCCAGCTAATTTTGTTGCTGTTTCCATAAGAGCTTTGGTTACTTTTCTGTTAACTTCAGAGATGTCCACTTCTTCCGATGTTAGGCCTTCTAAAGCAGAGAACCTGTTCTTCAGTTCCAACTTGAAGGTATTATGGTGTTTTTTAAGGTTGGTTATGTCAATAGATTTTGTTTGTCTTATGAGCTTGCCACGTTCAAGTTTAGTGTTGAGGTGCATCTTACATCTCACCAATCTATGGTCAACTAATAAAATATATATATATATATATATCCAAAAAAAAAGATATCCAAAGAGGAAACATAGATGGCGACAGGGTAGAAATGATCAAGCTGCATATCCGAGACGAACGAAGAATGGCAACGGGGATTAGCAAACCCCAGTAAGCGAGAAGGCACCCGCAGCAAAGGTGCAAAATCGCCACGCCCCTGAAGATGTCCAAAGGTTGTGCAGAAAATTTCGAGAAAAGAAAATGGTAAAAATTGGTATTAACGGAACCTAACCGAAGTTTAGTGAAGCAAACCTGCATTGAATGAGAATAGCGCCAAGAACAGCTATACCTGAAACGGACGATTGGAACGATAACATCAGCGACAACTGGACCGCGTGGAAGAAATGTAAAGTCAAGCAAGATAGAAATGCAAAGGTAAGCAGCATTATCTAGCTGAAATATCAAATATATGTATTGTACTGCATTATATGTTTTGTACTAATTATTTTATGTTCAGTGGCCAGAGCTTTGCTTAATCCAGGAAATGTAAATTAAAGCAGACGGAGGTGCTTGCTGAAACCTTTTTTTTTTTTTTTTTTTTAAGAGTGTGCATGTCACAGAGTTTGAGCTATTTATTGGATTTCAAAGGACTATTTTAACTATTCAAGGAGACATTTATTTCAAATGCATCAAAATTCTAGCATGCTGAAAGACACTTTGATCTGTGAAACATTGCTCAGAGAACATTTACATGGTTCGTATGTGCCCTGGAATTCCATTTTGTCCTCAAAAAGTTCTGGAAATGTCCTAAAATTCTGTTACATGTCCTGGAAAAGTCCAGGAAATGTCCTAAAATTCTGTTACATGTACTGGAATTTTATCCATTCCTGCCTTTTTGTCCCTGTCCAATGTTTTGTAGTTGAGAATTTTTCTACTGACATAACTTATGTCTGACGAATTTCCCTCCCCACCCCCTGCAAAATGTGCATGTGTGGGGGAGTTGGGCTGTTGATTTTCTTGTCTGTTAGGACTGAATCTGCATTACTAGCATCTTATATTATCACTTTGTCTGTCTAACCAGGGAGACCATATCTCTGCAATAATTAGTTCGATTTGTAAAATTCTTTTGTATTGGGAAGCTTAAAATGCGTTTTTTTCCAGTGCACAACTTTGCCACTAGAGGGCGCAAATGGAGATTGTACTGAATTTATAATGCATTTTCTTTGATATATTTGCTTCTAAATATCCAATTGAAAAAATTCTTTTTCTTTTCGATGACATTTGTATCGGAGACTATTTTAGTTACAGTCCCATTTTCAAATAATGCATAAATTTTCCACTAGGGGACGTAAAGGTAAATTGTGATTTTCCCGATATATACAGCTCTTGTGGGAGGGGGTGGGGGATGTTTTGCATGTAATTTCTTATTTTTGGTAAAGAATGGTTTGGCCACCAAGGGGCGTAAGTGTTTATTTTTGCTTCTGATGTATTTGCAACAAAATCTGAGCTGGAAACTCGATTGAAAAAATTTCTCCGTGGACTGATACGGCTGACTTCGGAAAACTTTTTGAGAATACCTCCTGCTTAAAATAGTGCACAATTTTTCCACCAGAGGGCATAAACATATATCTTATTTTTGTCCATATCTATGTTTCTAGGAGTCCCATTTGAAAAATTCTTTCTTTGTTGGAGAACATTTTCAGTGTGAAATGTTTCTCATATAATTTCAAATATTTCCTAACGCACAAGTGTGCCACTAGAGGGTGTAAGTTCACTTTTCCATTGTCAGCAATATCTGTGGGACTAAAAGCCTGATTGAAAAATATTCTCTTTCAATCAGATATTACTAACTATGAAAACTCCTTGTGTGTATTTTCTTCCCAAGACAATGCACAATTTTGCCCACTAGGGGGAGCTAATATTTAATCTATTTTTCTCAATATCTGTGCTTCTAAATGTCAGATTTAAAAAATCTTTTAACACCAGATACCATTTACCTTATGGAACACCTTCGGTTTGTATTTGAGGAGGTTTTGTGGTTCACAATTCTGCTGCTAGGTGGTGTTTGTGTACTTCCGTTTGCAGCCTATCTCTGTCTCTAAAAACCCTATTGAGGAATTTTTTTTTTTTTCCGTATGCCATTTGCTAGAATAAAGATAGAGAGTGAATAAGATTTTTGTTGCAATAAGAAGATTCTCTTAAAATAATGTACAACTTTCCTTCTAGGGGTTGTAAAGGTCAAAACATTTTTCTTGCCATCTCTGCTTCCGGAAGACATATTTGAAAAGATATTTTTCTTTAGCATAGCTTTTGCTATGTAGAATACTTTTTGCCCGTTTTCAACTTTTCCATTATGCAAAATTCTTCTGCTAAAAGGCATAGAGTTATATCATGTTTCCTTCTATATCTCTTCTTCTAACTGTTCAATTTAATATCTTTTTGTCTCCAATACCTTCCTTCTGTTATGGGAAACGTTTTTTGCACCATTTGTTTAATTTTCGTAACATACTTTTTAGCCACTCACTGTAGGAAGTAAGTAGCTGATTTTTATTTTTTTGTGGGTTATTTTGACCTTTACTGAAATTTGCTAATGAATGCTTTATATAAAAATTTGCCATGAAATCAGATTGCTTTATAATGTCATAAACTTAAATCTAGTTGTTTCTTAGTATTTTCTGAGCTAAGTAATTGCTTTACATCTTCTATAATTAGTTTTCTAATGATGCCCAATTAAATTGTCTTGATCACTAATGAATGCAGTTGTACACAGCCCTTACATTTAAAGTTTTCCCATTATTCTCTTTTGTTTCATGTTGGAAATTTTAGTGCGTACTTTGTTTGCTGGTGAGTACAAATTTAAAACATAGCTACAGCATCAATATTATGTTGAAAATCCCTTCCCTAAATAAAATGCAACACAGATACTTCCTCCCATGATTATGTGTTCAAGAAATAACAATCCCTTTGGTCCTTTGAAGAAGTTCCAAATATTTCACATTTCCTTATCCTTAAATTTCCAATGTAAGCATTATTTCTAAATAATTAAATCTAAATAGTATTTTATGTATTGATTGTGTGGTATATGAAAGCATTTCAAGAGTAATGCCACATAGCTATGTATTTTTGAGTTTTATGTTGTTGTTTTTTTATTCTGTAATTTGCTTCAATAATTAAACTATAAAGTCAAAGTAGAAAAATAAATTTTTTTCAAAATCAGTGTTTGTATAGTGTATATAGAAGTTTAGTAGATATTAAACCTGGTCACATTTTCAGTGACAGTTTTGATATTTCAGTATTTATCTGTGTTTCTAGTTTGTGATTAGCTGCAGCAGACATCATTTTTAACATTCTCCCTTCTGTATTAAGTTTGCCCAAGCATGTAGGAAGTTGTTTGTTGTAGGTTACAGGTTGAACAGACCTATGGTTTCACTATATTTTAAGTACGAGCGTTAGGATCATATGTCTTGGGAAAAAAATCCAAAAGTCCTGAAAATGTCCTGGAAGAGTCCTGGAATTTTGTGAATGAAAAAGCGTATGAAACATGATTATAGATCGAAGCATCTCAGTTTTAAATTTATTTTTCAGATCAGTTTTGATCACCTTCGTCATTGAAAACATCTTCTCCACAGCTGCATTACTGACTGCAAGTCTCAAAAGGTTTAAAGCTAATTTTGCCAAGTTTTTATAAGTACATTCACCTGCAGAATCTTTAAAAATCATTACCTCTTTCCAAAATTTAAGAGGTTCAGCACTGATATCCCAATCTTGAAATTTCAGGTGATGTAGTGGATTTTCAATTGCATTTATCAAAACAGTAAATGGCAAATGTTTCAGAAATTCAAGATATGTGCTCACTAAACTTAACAGCATTTTCTGTTTCAACTACTTCAATGAATCCAAAAAAATCATATTTGGAGACAGCCTTCCTTTAATCTCTGTGGCTGACTTTGCACCGCAATTTTACTTCTTTTAATTCCTTTGTGGTTAGATCCACATTTTAGTAGATCACATGACAGAAGTTTGAAAGACAATCCTAAATCTAAACAATCAAGAGTAAAGTGATTAAAATCCCTTTCCACATCTAATTTTATCAATTTAGAATAGTCTAACTATCTTAAAACACAAGGTGTTATGAATGTAAATAGCAAACTTTGGTAAAATTTTTTAGCTGGCTATTTAGTTTTAGGGGATTTACACATTCAGATTGAAATAATTGGTTCAAATAATTAAATTCGTTCAGAATAGACTCTAAAAATTCAAAGTACAGTTTGTTTGTGTTGTTCTTACGATCTGATTGTCCTAAAGCTTGTCGGGCCTGACATCTAGCCATGGTTTCTAACATAGCTTGTTGCCGCCAAGACAAAGGGTTCACAAGCAAAACGGAAGGCATTTACGTTTACAGGGGCTATGGTCGAACAAATACGAAAAGTCTGTGCTAAAGGTTATGGGTTAAACCGTCAAAATCCCACGACTCACAAATGTTTATTCACCAATGAAAATCTCAGGCAGCCCAATTCCGTGGGAAAACCGCGGAACTGGCAACACTGTATATAATACAGTATCATGAGGACATATACACTGAAGTGCCAAAAGTCATGGGATATGTACCTAGTATTGTGTAGGACTTCATCTAGCCCAGTGAAGTGCAGCAACTTGACATGGCATCGATTCTACAAGTGGCTGGAAGACTTCTGGAGAGATGTTGAGCCATGGCATCTGAATAGCCGCCCACAGTTCCCTGGCATTTGTAGGTGCAGGATCTGGAGTGTGAATGGACCTTTCCACCACGTCCTGTAAGTGTTCTATTGGGTTCATGTCAGGTGGACGTGGTGGCCACACCATCCGTCGTAACTGTCCAGAATGCTGCTCGAACCAATTTTGGACAACTTGGGCCCGATGACATGCTGCATTGTCCGCCTGGAAAATCCAATCATTGTTGGGGTACATGAAGGCTGCAAATGGTTACCCAGCAGAGCAACAAACAGGGTTGCAAGCCGACCAGGAAACCGGGAAAAATCAGGGAATCCGAAAATAAGGCTAAAAATCAGGGAAAACTCTACTACTACATATCACTAAGCTGTTCTCTGAGATTCAGAGGTTAGCTCCAAAAAGAAATACAAACTTCCAGACATTTTTACTTATTGTTGTCGTATCAAACTTCGCCATTTACAGCGATCCTGACACACAACTCGTGCTTCACTGATATCCATTACACGCCGTACAGAAGATCTTTTATACTTCATACTCATAATCTTTTTCTCATGCAGACACTCCTGAATCTGATCCACCCATGTCTTCCTTGGCCTTCCTCTGCCTTTCCTTCCTGCCACTTGGGCTGAAAATATTTTCTTAGTAAGCATTTCATCACTCATTCTTTCAACATGGCCAAACTACCGAAGCGTATTGGTCTCCACCTTGCTAACAACATTTTGCTTTACATCACACAACTGCAATACATCTTCATTCCTCACACAATCAGATCGTGTCTTGCCACAAACCCCACGTAAGTAACGCATTTCTCCAGCACACAAACGACTCCTATGTTTCTTCTGCAGTACCCAGGTTTCACTGCCATACATCAGTGTAGGAACAATTACTGTTTCATACACAGCCATGCGGGACTCTCTAGAGAACCCATCATTCCTGTGAAAACCTCCCAGAGCAGCTATGACTTTCAAAGAAGAATTCACTCACCTACTGATTTCACCATCCAACTTGTTCTCTCTGTCAAACATGCTTCCTAAATACACAAACTCACTCACCTGGTCAATCACAGTGCCATTTATACTTACATTACATTCAGTGCTACCCATTCCTCTCTCAAACACCATAACTTTGTTTTTTCCCTTATTTATACTCAGTTTGAATTTCATGCAAACTTCGTGCATCCGAGTCAACATACTCTGCAACTCACTTTTGCTCTCTGCCAACAGGACAGTGTCATCAGCATACAGCAATCTGCACACACGGATATCACCAAGACATAAACCGCTATTATCTATTTTGGCCTCACGCATGCATGCGTCCATAAATATATTAAACAGCCATGATGACATTACACAACCTTGTCTAACTCCTGCACCAATAGAAAACCATTTTGATAAAACACCATTCACTCGTACACCAGCTCTACTACCAGCATACATGGCGTTTACACTATTAAGTAGATTCCCAGTAACACCATATTCATTCAATACCTTCCACAAAAGTGTCCTTTTCACTAGGCCGTAAGCTTTCTCTAAATCTATGAAGGCAGTAAAAACTTTCTTCCCAACAGCCAGATACTTTTCAATCATCATGCGTAATGCAAAAATCTGGTTAGTGCAGCCTTTACCAGGCATAAAACCACTCTGAACATCCCACACTTTCAATGATGTAAGACCCGTACTTTTTCAATAACAACTTTACCAAACACTTTCCCTGGCATACTCAGTAGGCTAATACCACGATAGTTCTTGCATTCAGTCCACCCTTTCCCTTATACAAGGGAACAAAAATAGCATCCTTCCAATCCCGAGGGACCATTCCTAACTCCCAGCACAACTGGCAAATTTCAGTTAACCAGTCAATTATAGAGTCATCACCATACTTCAACATCTCTGCAGTCATGCCATCAACTCCTGGAGCCTTACCATTCTGAAGAGATTTTAGAGCTTTACACACTTTTTCTCTTGAGATCCCTCCTGTGCTTTCATCCCTCATTGTGACATCTGCATCTGTCTCAGAATCATTTTTGCTCTCCTGATCTAATAACTCAAAGTATTCACCCCATCTGTCACTTAACTCATTGGGCTCCCATATCATTTCCCCAATCTCATTCTTCACACAACTTAGAACTTTGTTTCCCCTATTTTTCCTGAGTCTCATGTACTTCCAGAAGGACTTTCTATCTTTCCAAAAAGCCAGTTCATGCCTTTCCACTTTCACCTTCCTATCTTCTGCCTTACTGTGGCGAACCAGCTTAGCAGCTTCACGCTTCTTACAACTATATTCATCCACAGAGACTCTACCTCACAACATCCCCAAATAGGCTTCCTTCTTCCTCTTTACTGCTTCTTCAATCTCACTATTCCACCAAGCATCACCTCTATTGTTACCCACTATTGTGGTGCCACTGACCTCTTTAGCAGCAGTGACAACACAGTTCTTAAAACATTCCCATTTCTTTTCTACATCCCTCTCACCAGACTTCAGCTCCTTCAGTCGTTCTCTGAGTAAGTCAGAATACTGCTGATGATCTTCAAGGAGCCTATCAACCTTTATTCTTTCTATCCTGGGTCTCTTCCTATTCCTTTTCCTCCAACCAACATTAAGTTTCACTCGTGACACTATCAAGTAATGATCAGAACCAACATCCGCACCTCTCATCACTCGGGTGTCAACAACTAAGTGTTTCAAACGCTGATCATAGACAACAAAATCTATCACACTCTTTTGACCAAGAGTACGATTTTCCCAAGTATATGTGTGTATATACTTCACACATATACTTGGGAAAATCGTACTCTTCGTCACACAAGGATCATTAAACTTACCCAGAACATTGTCAGAAATTGCATTCTGCACACCTACTCTAGCATTGAAATCCCCTGCTATTATAACTTTTTCTTTAGCACCAAACTGGCTCAAAACAGCTGTTAGCTCATTCCAGAAATCTTCTTTCTTATCAGAAGGTTCTGAGTCACAAGGAGGATACACTACAACAATTACAATTCTCTGAAGTTTCACTTTCAAACGAATCCAAAGAATTCTCTCACTTACGCAACTATAGTGAATCAAGTTGTTCTTCATCTTTTCACTTAAAATCACACCTACACCAGCCTGTCCTCTCATATTATCCAATACTCCAGACCACACACTCAAGGAAAAATATTTTTTTTTTTTGCAGAAACCTGGAAAAGTCAGGGAAAATTAAACTGATAATTTTTTGCATAATGCGTATGCAGTTACCAGGGATGCGAATTCTGCGGCAGAGTGCGCCAAAATAAAAATCTTGCGCCATCTTGCTACAAAAGGCAGATTTTACGCTATTGCGCGCCAGAACCGCCGTGCCCTGTCATCATCGGCGGTACTTCGGCACACTAAATTCTCTGTGCGCACTGAGTTCCGCTTGAAGCTGAATAAGACCATGTGGTGAGAAAAGATTCAGCGATTCCAAGTACTATGGGTTTTATGTAGTTACTATGGAAATCGTATGTCCGCTACGGACGACGGAAAACATCGAGTATGCTATGGAAATCGTTGGTCCGCTGCGGATGACGGAAAATATCCAGTGTGCTATGGAAATCGCTGGTCTGCTACAGACGACGGAAAATATAGAGTATGCAACGGAAATCGTCTGTCCGCTGCGGACAACGAAAAAGTCGAGTATGCAATGGAAATCGAAAATTTCAGCCAGCAATTAATTCAAGTGTACAATAACTTTTTTAGCGCATCTTTTTGGTTATGTTACCAGTTTGTCCATCCTTCTGTCCACCTGCCTGTAGACACCATATCTCTGCAACTATTAGTCCGATTTGAAAAATTCTTTTTGCATTGGGAAGCCTGAAATATAGGAATAATGATCCTTCTTTTCTTTTTCTATTCTTTTTACGATGTCCAATTTCGCCGTAGAGGGCGTAAATGCAAGTGATCTCGAATTCAAAATACACGGTGATTCATAAAGAAGTATACACTTTCAATGCACTATAAAACAAGAACAATGTAAGATATTTTATGTTACCTGTAACAGAATTGCAGGGAAATGTTTCAAGTTTTTCAGCGACAGTCACATGTTCTATGTGTGCACCCTTAGTCACACGACACACATAGAGCCGGTAATCCATTTCTGTCCAAACGTGAGGTAAGATATCTGAATTAAGTGCAGTGATAGTGGCTGTGATACGCTGTTTCAGCTCCGCTAGATCAACAGGAAGGGAGGGGCGAATACTTTGTCCTTTACGTACCCCCACAGGAAAAAGTCACAAGGTGTTAAGTCAGGTCTTCTGGGTGGCCATTGGGTCAGTGGCATGTTGTAGTCTGCGGCTCGTCCAATCCATCGGTGAGGAAGATGTTCATCGACTGACTAGTCGCATGACACGCGTGCTATCACCTACGTCATTTCCCTCAGTAGCAGGACACAAACTTTATGAGTGCATCTACCTAACGGGTCGCAGGTGTGGTCTGTGTCTTCAACTGTTATTGTTTTACGGCATCTGGCAACTGTATACTTCTTTATGAATCACCCTGTAAATTTTATTCCATATATTTGCATCTAAACGTCCGATTGAAAAAATTCTTTTATCTTTCGATTCCATTTATGTCTAAAAGTATTTTAGGTATAGTTACTTTCTCAAGTTATGCATAGATTTCCCATTAGGGGGCACAAAAGTAAATTACGTTTTCCCCGATATCTCTTCTTCTAAAACTCCGATTTGAAAAACCTTTTCTTCAGCGGATGCAGCTACTGATGGGAAATCTTTTGCATATAATTTCTAATTTTTGGTAAAAAAATACTTTGGCCACCAGGGGGCATAAGTGTTAATTTTTGCTTCTGATGTATTTGCCATAAAACTGAGCTTCTAAAATCTTGATTGAAAAAAATTTGTTTGTGTACCGATGCTACTCACGTCGATAAACCTTTTCGGAATATTTTCTTTTTAAAACATTGCATAGTTTCACCAGCTAAAGGGCGTATATATATATCTTATTTTTTGTCAATATCTCTGCTTCTAATGGTCCGATTTGGAAAATTCTTTCTTCATTGGATAGAGTTTCTGGTGTGACATGCTTTCTAAATAATTTCAAAATTTTCAAGTAATTCATAGACTTTTCGCTAGAGGGCGCAAAGGTAAATTGCATTTTCCCCAATATTTTTGCTTCTAAAACTCTGATTTGAAATATTCTTCCTGTATCGCATACAACTCCTGATGGAAAATATTTTTCATATAATTTCTAATATTTTGTAAAGAATGGTTTGCTCACCAGGGGCATAAGTTTTAATTTCTGCTTCTGATGTATTTGCAGCAAAATCTGAACTCCTTAAAAACTTGACAAAAATTTTTTTCTTGGGTCAATACTGCTCACATCAAAAAACTTTTCGAGAATACTTTTTTCCTAAAACGCACGTTTTTTCCGCCAGGGGCGTAGATGCATATCCTTCTTTGTTGAAGAACGTTTCCGCTGCAAAATGTTTCTCATATAAATTCAAATTTTTCTTGATGCACAAGTCTGCAACCAGAGGACACCGCTCCGGTGGCGCAGTGGTCTAAGCGATGGCTTCTGATCATTCCTCCAAGATGGGTCCAGGTTCGAATCCCGGTGAGGCATGAATGTTGTGTTTAGCTTACGGAACTGGCTCTCTCCTTTCCCTGGTGTCAGTGGGCCTAAATTAGTAGGGACAAGCAACTTCCCTTAGCCCAATGAGGTGCTGACAGTGGTCGTTAAACCTCCAATAAAAACATCAACCGGGCATAAGTTCAGAATTCTATTTACAGCAACATCTGTGGGATTAAAAACCTGATTGAAAAACTTCTTTCTTTGGTCAGATGCTATTGTTTTCCATACTGGTTCCATTGACTTTGAATAGCTTTGATAAATTTAATTTGTGTCAGAACGGATTCAAAAGACGTGCTCGTTACACCTGAAAATTTGGTGTCATTTTTCTTGTTTTTCTTGATGTGGCATTTAGTATGTATATTATCATGGTTATACATAATCTGTAAATTTTACCTGAAATTCCCCACGAAATTATCTTCAGGAAAATGAGAAAACTCAATGAATTTTTAAAGCCAATATGAGTGGCAACCCTGAACAAAGCAATTAGCAGTTAATGGCTTGTTTACAAAGACCAGAGGACCCAAATCGTACCACGTAAAGATACCCCACACATGTTTGGAACCACCACCACCAGCTTGCGCAGTGCCTTGTTGACAGCTTGGGTCCATGGCTTCTTGGGGTCTGCACCACATCCGAACCCTACCATCAGCTCGTAACAACTGGTAGCATGACTCATCAGACCACACCACACGCTGCCAGTTTTCCTGGGTCCCATTACCGTGTTCACAAGCCCAGGTGAGGCACTGTGTCCGATGTCGTGCTGCTAACAAAAGTACTGTGGTGGGTCTTCTGCTCCCATACCCCATGGACTCTAAATCGCCTTGCACTGACCTGATGGATATGTCTCTGGTACCTCTTGCATTGAATGTGGATGTTATTTGAGCTAGTGTCGCTTGTCTGTTAGCACAGGCAATCCTGGTCAGACACTGCTGGTCATGGTCGTTCAGCACCCGTGGTCGGCCACTGCGCTGTCCACGATGGGTGGTAATGCCTTCCATGAGGTATTCTTGGTATTACGCACGTGACACCATGGATCGAGGAATGTTCGCACAACTTTGGAAATTGAATGTCCCATCCACCTGGCTCCCACTAACATACCTCATTAAAACTCCGACAATTCATGTCGGCTTGCCATAATCCTATTGGCGGTTGTTCAACCTGACTCACAAGATTACACCTCACAACTGATAAAAATTGTGACATGCATTAAAGCCTTTATACGACGGCAGTGCCAGTTAAAAATTTGCCTACTGCTATCCCATGACTTTTGGCACTTCAGTGTAATTTGTGTTTTTCCCTTATGGATGATATGTTATCTTTCCAGTTATCAAAACTGCTGGTTTAGTGTAATAATAAAGTAACGTTTGCTATTTTCTAAATGAAGTTGAGTTCACGGCTTCCTTTAGGATTTTTATTTTTGTTCATTTTTGATTTATTTATGTACTTAGTTTTATTATTATTATTAATTTTGTGAGAGAGAGAGAGAGAGAGAGAGAGAGAGAGAGAGAGGGGGAGAGAGGTTCTATATGTAAAGTTTTTTTTTTTTTTTTTATTATGTTCATGGAATAAAAAGAAAACTGTGTGGTCCAATATATTAGTGAATTTAGTCAAACACATGTCTGCAAAAAAGGAGAATTAATCAGTATTCTAATGTATTATTTCTTATTCACAGATATTGAACACGATTCTCATCGTAAGCGTCGTCGTAAAAGACGAAATTCCAACAACAATAACATTGATGAAATACTGAATGTTGATCCTCAGCCAGAAGTGATACTGGAACCAAGCCCTGTACTTCTTGCAGAAGTAGAAAATATGACTCATGATAAATATGAGATGACAGAGGAAGTTAAGGTAAAAAGAGAGTATTATTTAAAAGCTGAGTTGATTTGTATTTTTAAAAATTTGGCTGCAATTGATATTTAGGCTCCTATTCATGTAAATATAAAGCATTATGTACAAGGAGTGTTAAAATGAAAAGGTACGAAACGACACTGTGGGTATAAATGAAGACTTTATTCAAAGTATACACCATAGGCCGTAGCACAACGACCCCATTGATTAACGAACCGAAGGATTCCTTGTTCCCAGAATTCCTATGGCCGCGACGAGACCCAGTCCTGCACAGCGTCCTTGAGTTCGTCGTCCGAGTGGAAGCGTTTCCCTTTCAGATGTTTTTTCAGGGGACCAAACACATGGAAATCGCATCACCTGTGACGATCCGCTCCAGGAAAGCGGGGTCTTCATGATACCGAAACAGATGTTGAAGTGCCAGCCCCATACGCAGTTCCTTTTGCTGGTCGGTGAGCTGCTTCGGAACCCACTGCGCGCACACCTTCCGATAACGCAACCTGTCGTGAACAATTGTCCACACTGTTCCAACGCTGACATCCACCTCCACCGCCAACATTCGCAATGTGACACGCCGATCACCTCTCACTAGGTCGTCCACCTTGTCGACGAGATCGGCCGTGATGACTGTGTTTGCCTGGCCCGGTCTCGGGTCATCAACCAAACTCTCACGGCCTGCACGAAAACGGGCACTCCATTTTCTCACTGACTTGTCGGACACACAGTCTTCCCCATATACGGTCACCATCCGGCGATGAATAGCGGCCGGTTTAACACCTTCCGCTGTCAGAAATCGGATAACGCCTCGCTGCTCCTCAATCGTCGAATTTTGCAATGTGAACGCCATCCTGTCCTCACACACACTGCCGCGTCAACTGGACGGCGCTCTTTATAAGAGCCTCTGCTCTCTCCTGCGCACGCGGGCGCCCGCGCGTGCTCCGATCCACGCCGGCGACTCCAATCGCATCCCTAGATGTGTCGCTACGTTCTCCCATAGCGGCATAGACAAATATGTTAACGGTTACGTTCTTATGACGTTTCGTACCTTTTCATTTGAACACCCTTATAAGTATACATGGATAAGGTTTTGCAATTCTTCTGTTGTTGTTTTTTCTCATTTTCCATGAGCTTAAAGTTACTCAAAATTCCATCGGTTATTTGGGTCTTATGTACTAGCATACCTGCCAACATTGGCAAGAGCCTTGTCAGTAGTAACTATTATTATTGTGCAGCATACATAGACACTGTTTTACGAAACGATCCATCTCTTTGTGAAAAAGAAGTACACACCACAACAAAACATTACAACAAGCAAGGACACTAATGAAACAAACTTAACATGCGCAAAACACAAAGTTGATTCCCCTGGCAAGGGCACGATAGGTAGCATTGTGAGATTTAAGTTTGACACTTCTACCAGTAAAAATTGGTCAGATGCATTCAGAATTCCAACAAGCTTGACAGAAAGGAAATACAAGCAAGTGAATGTGCAGTGCATGAACCTCCACTTACCATATGATCATAGTGCCTCTGAAATTGCAGTTTGTTACAAGATGAGGCCAAAGAAGGAAAAAGAAGCTCAACATGTTAACTAGTTGAAAAATCAAAAGCATTATGTAAGTATGCATAAACAGTAAACACACAGCAAAGTGTACATAAAATAAACACACAGCAAAGTGTACATAAAGTAAACACACAGCAAGAATGCAGACTGCTATCAGTTTGTCTTTTGTTGACTCTGCAGCTGCACAGCATCCATTGCTTAACTTTTTTTTCTGCTCATATCTTCCTCTCCCTATTTCTTCATTGTCACTTTTCTTTCTTCTTTTTTTTTTTTATGCCTTCTGATAACGATAATTTCATCTGTCATGCTGAAAGAACTTTCAGCCTGAGGACCACAAGTGCATGATGTCAAAGCTTTAACTATTTTAGATAAATGGTGTAACTTTGAGAATATTAATACTTTTGAACTTCACCATGCATCAATTTTTAAAATTTTTCCAACTTAGTCACTTTTCCGTTTTTGTTTTGGTAATTTCCCCCTCCCTTATTAAGCTTAAATGCAAAAACTTATAGGATGGGAATATTTAACTACCTGGGAGAGTGGGAACATCGCGGGGGGAGGAGGGGTGATTACTGTAGAAACCTTTTCTCCGTCTGACTTCCAGTTTTGGCAATTTTCCCCCTATTTTCAAGCTGCTACAAATATTTATACTGTAAAATGTTATTTACCAATAATATCGGTAAGCGGCAACATTGCGAGAAAAAAATTACGAATCTGAACTCTGTCTACCTGTTTTCGAAAGTTTCGTAAAGATAGAATTCCATCCTCAGATGACCTCCCCAACATTTCTGTTCACTTGTGCATCAATCTCATAATGACCAAAATAGGGGGAAAAAAAAGGCAGAATTTCTCGAATTTGCGGAAGAATCTTATGGCTGAAGATTACAGGGCAGGGTGCCAGCCGACCGGGGAAAAATAAGAGAATCCAAAAAAAAAAAAAAAAAAAAAAGGCTAAAAATGAGGGAAAACTTGGGGAGAAATCATTTTTTTTTTTTTTGCAAAAACCTGGAAAAGTCAGGGAAAATTAAACTGATAATTCTTTGTGTAATATGTATGCAGTTACCAGGGATGGGAATTCTTCATCAGAGTGTGCCAAAACAAAAATCTTCCACCATCTTGCTACAAAAGGCAGATTTTGCACCATTGTGCGCCAGAACCGCCGTGCCCCGTCATCATTGTTGGTACTTCGGCACACTACATTCTCCGTTTGCACCGAGTTTTGCTTGACGCTGAGCAAGACCATGCAGTGGAAAGAAAAATTCAGCGATTCCAAGTGCTAAGGGTTTTATGTAGTTACTATGGAAATTGTCTTTCAGCTACAGACGACGTAAAACATAGAGTATGCCATGGAAATCGTCAGTCCGCTACGGACTGCAGAAAGCATAGAGTATGCTATGGAAATCATCGGTCTGCTACAGACAATGAAAAATGTAGAGTATGCATGTAAATCAAAAATTTCAGACAGCAATAAAAAAAAGCCAGCAATTAATTCAAGTGTACAATAACTTTTTTAGCACGTCTTTTTGCTTATGTTACCGGTTTGTCTGTCCTTCTGTCCACCCACCTGTAGGCACCATATCTCTGCAACTGTTAGTCCGATTTGAAAAATTCTTTTTGCATTGGGAAGCTTGAAATATAGGAATGACGATCCTTCGTTTAGTTTTTTTTTTACAATGTACAATTTCACTGCTAAGGGCGTAAATGCAGATGATGTCGAATTCAAAATACATTTTATTTCGTGTATTTGTTTCTTAACATCCGATTGAAAAAATTCTTTTATCTTTCGATTCCATTTATGTCAAAGTATTTTAGGTATAGTTACTTTTTCAAGTTACGCATAGATTTTCCGTTAGGGGCGTAAAAGTAAATTCCGTTTTCCCTGATATCTCTACTTCTAAAACTCCAATTTGAATTTTTTTTTCTTCAGCGAATACAGCTTCTGATGGAAAATCTTTTGCATATAATTTCTAATTTTTGCTTCTGATGTATTTGTCATAAAATCTGAGCGTCTAAAATCTCGATTGAAAAAATTCGTTCGTGAACCAATGCCACTCCCGTCGATAAACCTTTTCGGAATATTTTCTTCTTAAAATAATGCATGGTTTCTCCACCATAGGGCGTAGATGTATATATTATTTTTGTCAATATCTCTACTTCTAAGAGTCCGATTTGAAAAATTCTTACTTTGTTGGATAGCATTTCTGCTGCGAAATTTTTTTTATATAATTTCAGGATTTTCAAGTAACTCGTAGACTTTCCGCTAGGGGACGTTAAGGTGAATTGTGTTTTCCCCGATATGTCTGCTTCTAAAACTCCAATTTGAAAAATCTTTCCTGTATCACATACAGCTCCTGATGGAAAATGTTTTTCATATATCTAATAATTTCTAATATTTGGCAAAGAATGGTTTGTCCACTAGGGGCATACGTTTTAATTCCTGCTTCTGATGTATTTGCAGCAAAATCTGAGCTCCTGAAAACTCGACTAAATTTTTTTTCTTGGATGGATACCGCTCACATCGAAAAACCTTTCAAGAATACGTTCTTCCTAAAATGCATGTTTTTCCTGCCAGGGGGCATGGATGATAGCTAATTTGTCCATATCTCTGCTTCTGTCTGATTTGCAAAATTCTTTCTTTGTTGAAGAATGTTTCTGCTGTGAAATGTTTCTCATATAAATTAAAAATTTTCTTAATGCACAAGTCTGCAACCAGAGGGTGTAAGCTCAGGATTCTGTTTACAGCAATATCTGTGGGATTAAAACCCCAATTGAAAAACTTCTTTCTTCGGTCAGATACTATTGTTTTCCATACCGGTTCTATTGACTCTGAATAGCTTTGATAAATTTAATTTGCATCAAAACGGATTCAAAAGGCATGCTCATTACACCCCAAAATTTGGTCATCTTTTTTGTTCTTCTTGCATTGAAAGTATTGCATTATAGATGTGGCATTTATTATGTATATTATCATGGAGTTATACATAATCTGTAAATTTTACCTGAAATTCCCAGCAAAATTATATTCTAGAAAACTCGCGGAATTTTTAAAGCCAATATGAGTGGCAACCCCGAGAGAAAATTTTCGCCGCTTCTAACTTCCGTTTTCACAAATTGTTGCCTACAGTTTCAAGCTGAAGTACAAACATTTATGCAGTAAAATTATGTTTAACAAAAACATTGGACACAAAGGCAACATCAGAGGGAAAAATTACAATTATGGCAACATTTTTTACTCCAATTAACTACCATTTTCAGAAGTTTTGAAACACGAAATACCATTCCCAATTAAAAAACAACCCCTAACTCAAATTCTCTTCAGTTTCACATGGATCTTGAGAATGATCTAAATGATGACAAAAAAAAAAAAAAGGCGGAATTCCACGAATCTGCTTAAGAATCTCATGAATATCATAAAATAATAGCAAAATGAAAAAAAAACAACTAAACAAAATTAAAATTCGTAGAATCCATAGTTTGGACAGTGAGTTCCGTAGTCAGGCAACTAAATCCGTAGAAACTGGACATTCCATAGTGGTATAGTGAAATATTCATTGAAGAAGACTTGTCCAAAAAAATGGTAGTCAAAACGTACAGGTTTCATCTTGAGTTCTTTGCATGTATACTCTTCTGCTCGTACCCTTACCTTTAATTATTAATGGGTTTACAAGAACAACACATTTCTTATAGTTGCTATTATTTTGTATTTTTAACGTCAAAATGATTAAATTGGCTAATTAGAATTAAGGTTTAAAATACTTGTGGAAGGTAGCCTTCAAACTAACCACGTGGTTTGTTATGTTTTGGTTCATTATTTTTTTATGATCAGTGCATAATGTTAAGTGTGGGCATATGGAAGAGGCATTTTTTAATTGCAGTGTATTTGCATAGTCTTCCTATCTTTTTTTTTTCTTTTTTTTTTATAAAAACATATCCTTTTTGAATCTGTGGCTTTGTTTGATAATGTTCTTTGTACTATTCATGACTGTTCTGATCTAGCAATTATTCCAGTTGCAATGATGGTAGGCAATTGAAATTGGGTCTTCATATCAGCAAATCTTCTTTCTTAACTCTTTTGGTATGATCATTCTGACTAATGCTGCCTTTCATAACTTGTTTTGCCCACCATATCTACAGATTGTAAATTACATAAAATAATAAGCTCCCCAGTCTTATTGAATTGCATAATTTCAATTAATTTTTATTATGACTTATTTTGTTCGTTCTTTTCTAGGCTCTATCACAAGAAGTTGTTAAAACCATAAGAGACATAATAGCATTAAATCCACTGTACAGAGAATCTGTTCAACAGATGATCCAAGCTGGTCAAAGAGTTATTGATAACCCTGTCTACTTGTCTGACTTAGGTAAGTCTAAACTATTTATTCTAAGCCAATTACAATCAGCCTGAAAGACCAGTGTAAATATAGCGCAAATTTGAAAGGAAGTATGGGATTCATAGGGAAAGGTGGACAGAATGGTATGATTTTATATGTACATATGTATGTATGGTTGGATGGCTATCTGTAGGTGCACTGAAAGGGCAATTTATTACACACACACACACACACACGCACACCCACCCACACCTAATAATGCATAGGCCAAATTTTTGCTCTCACAACAGTAGCAATATTTCGTGGTATAAACTCTACCAGGTGTTGAAAATGTTCAGGAGGTATTGTGGCCCTTGAGTCTAAGACAGGCTAATGCACTGAAAGTTATCAGTGATGGATTTTTGGCTGGAATGTATTGCTCCACTTCTTTGCAAAGATGCTCAATTGGGTTAAAATCTGAAGAGTGAAAGGGACATACAACAGTTGCAAAGTCAATGGAATGCTTCTGTAACCAGCCCTTCACTAAGTGGGAAGGCATCCAACTGTGGGAAATGGATGCCCATGAGTGAGTGAGGCAACATAGGCCTATGTTGCTTCACTATATATGCCTGCATATATGTCAACATAGCTTTATGCAGTGATTGTGGTCTTAATAGACAAAAAGGGTCATAAGGTGGCTCACATAAACAGGTGTGAGAATATTGCACCCATGGCTCCCAACTAGTCTATAAAGTCTATATTAGTCTATAAATTTGAGCATTAGTGATTAGTCTATAAAAGTTTATATTTCTAAGTCAGTCTCTGAAGTCTATATTTTAACACTTTTCATATGAAAAATTTGAATTTTCTGCAGTCAGTTTAAAAAATTCATATTGAAGATTTTTCGTGGTTATTCTGGTGCTAATTTTTACCATTTTTCCTCTTATGGTGTTACTTTACAAGTGATATGATTTCATTAACTAATTTCTTTAGTTTGTAGTTTGCTAATAAGCAAGTATTTTATTGTCATCATACTGTCTGTAAATATGGTAAGTACATTTATTTATTGTATATACTGTAACAATGGTTAATTGTCTTGTTTCTGTCAAGTGTGGAAAGTCATTTTTTCTTAAACTAAAAAACTTCCTTTTAATGGCATAAAACTAATACACAATTTAAGCTGAGCTTTCGCGCTCCACCAGGAGGCTTTGTCTGAGCTAAGCTTTCAAAGCCTTCTTAGAGATAGCAACTTACAATGTTGTTAGAATTCAAAAATTTGATATTATAGATCCAAACAGTTCCATTTGACGTTGAGGTCCATATTTAGGTATACTCACTTGTAGAGTCC
The DNA here is from genome assembly GCA_039090855.1 of Macrothele yani. Classification (NCBI taxonomy): domain Eukaryota; kingdom Metazoa; phylum Arthropoda; class Arachnida; order Araneae; family Macrothelidae; genus Macrothele; species Macrothele yani. Next base: position 4,145,330 of record CM077024.1, read on the forward strand.
GTGTTTTAAACGTGATCATGCAGCATGGAGAGGAATTACCTGCTGTTTCTTTGGTGCTTGTTCAGGAGATTCCCCAGGCATCTGATATCTCAAAAGACAAGTTTTCATTGCATGGGTGTGTCATGATCTCAAGACTTTCATGTGTGGCTGTGCCAGCGTAGATTGTATAGGGTGCTATTCTTTTCATCATGCTCCAAAGTGGGGTTGCTCCTTTTTGGGTGACTTCCCTGCACAAAGTGGTTGTTGTTTTCCCATCCTTAACGTCTCTTTTATGCTCCTTGGTCCTTATCTGGAGTGATCTTTTAGTTTAAAAGTATGGAGTTAATGTGGCTATCAATTCTCCTTCTTCTGTGCACGACATGGTATCTACAAGTAAACCACCAATAAATAAAGAAAACTCGGCAGGAGTTTAATGACATACCCCTAATCTATCCAGACGACAGCACAAAGTCATAAGTTGGGTTAACTAAAAGGCCACTCCAGATAAGGACCAAGGAGCATAAGACAGACATTAAGGATGGAGAAAATGACAACCACTTTGTGCAGGAAAGTCATCCAAAAAGAAGCAACCCTACTTTGGTACATGATGAAAAGAATAGCACCCTATACAAGCTATGTTGGCACATCCATGCATGAAAGTCTTGAGATCATGACCTACCCACACCCATGCAATGAAAACTTGTCTTTTGAGATACCAGATGCCTGGAGGACTTTCCTGAACAAGCACCAAAGAAACAACAGGTAATACCTCACCATGCTGCATGATCATGTTTAAAACGGACTCCACACGTGAGTATATCTAAACACAGACCTCTACGTTAAATGGCATTGTTTGGTTCTATAATATCAAATTTTTGAATTGTAACAACATTGTAAGTTGCTTTCTCTAAGAAGGCTTTGAAAGCTTAGGCCAGATGAAGCCTCCCCATGGAGCGTGAAAGCTCAGCTTAAATTGTATATTAGTTTTACACCATTAAAAGGAAGTGTTTTGGTTTGTAAATGGTGTAGAGTCTTTGATAACTGTCTTTCTTTTTCTTTTTAAGTGGTTTGCTGGTGAACTGCCAAGCAAGGATACCACCTGCTTTCTGCTCTGATCATAGGAAAAAAGGAAAAATGAATAAGTGAGCGAATGGTTGTTTACACATTTTGTGAAGAACCCATTTACAGAGGTTTATGTGTAAAGAGTCTGATAATTTTACGATGAGTCCAACCAAGCTGGTCTTTTTTAGCTGCACTCTAAACTGATGCTTTTATTGGTCCTTATTTTAAGACTGAAATGCTTAAGGAAGCTTGTAATCAGTATTACTCTCTTGTATTTGACTAGACGACTAGTGAAAAAGGTAAAAAGTAACTTCTGGCAATTATATTGGTCTGATAGAAAACGAGAAAGTTGTTTCAGGCACTCTTGAAAACTTCTTTTCTGAGTAAAGCTGATGGTGATACTCTTCATTCCAAACTCCAGGAGATATTAACAGAAGCAAATTTACCATTGCAGAAACTAGTCCTGTTAGAATCTGATGGCCCAAATGCCACAGAAAGGTTTGGAGACTTTTTAATGAGAATGTCCTGTCAGTACGATCTAAAGGGTTGGTTAACATCAGCACGTGTAGTATTCACACTGTACCCAATGGCGTCCTAAAGGTCTTAGAATGTTTAGGGGAAGATGTTTCAGAAGTAGCAACTGCTATCTTCAAGTATTTTCATGGTAGACCAGAAAGAACTGGAGACTATGATGCAATTTAAGAAAAGCTCAAACTTCCAACAGAATCTTTTGTAAAATATACAACAACATGATAGTTGACTTTGTTAAGTGCTACCAAGAGCCTAATTGAACAGTGGAATGCCATTCAAAAGTATTTTTTGAAATTATTACCAACAAAAGTAAAACCATCTGTTCTTCAGTCATGTCATTTTCAGTTGAGAAAATCATGTCTTTGCTGAAAAAGCCAAGGATTAAAGCTGAAGCATTTTTTGTTGTATCCTCAGCAAAGATGTTTTCAAGATTCACAGAACTATTTCAAAAAGAGGAACCACTTATTCAAGTTTTGTGTTCAGAATTGGAATCAATAATTAAGAAGCTTATTGGAAAGGTTTAAAAACCAGTTGTAAGTTTAAAAACCAAAAAAAAAAAAAAAGGTTTACCCCCCCCCCCCAAAGGTTTAAAAAAAAATTTTTTTCTTCAGGAGATTTTGATGTGCTTTTAAATGACTCCGATCTTCTGCCTCTGAAAGATTTAACATTCAGCGAGGAAATTCATTCTGAACTACAGAAATGAAAATTGATTGATAGGATGAAGCTTGTGAAAGATGCTCAGCAACATTGCATCAAGAGCTGTAAAACACTTGCTGGAAAAGACACCAGTGGCATTGAAATTGATACAAGCTTTAGGATGTCTGCAACCACAGAGGGTCACTTGTGAGAAAAGCTTTAAAGATATTGTTCATGTTACAAAGTCTCTCCCTGTGTCTGTTTCATCTGGCCAGCTGATGGATGAATGGAAACTCTTGAGCCTTGAAACCAATTTGCCTAGGTAAAAAAGCTAGTTCATTTTGGAACAAGATTTTCAGTCTGAAGACTCTGTCAGAAGACCAGAAATACCCTGCTGTGTCAAAAGTTGTCAGAGTGGCCTTGGTTTCGAACCATGGTAATTCAGACATCGAGAGAAGATTAACTGTTTCTGGCTTTGTTCTCACTGTAGGTAAAACCTCTACAATTGAAAGGACTTCAGATGCAGTAATGATTGTTAAAGATGAATTGAGGTTTTATCATAATATTCTTGAGGTTCCAATTCCTCAGAAACTGATTGCTAGTGCTCAGCTGGCATACAGTAGTCACAAACAGTACTTAAATTATCAGGTTGTTTAAAGGAAAAAGAGCAAAAAAGTCAAGAAGTAAAAGAGCAAATGGAAAATGAAATTGAAGAAAAAAGAAAGTCATTAAAAAGATGTCATAAAGAAATTGAAGATACTGAAAAGATTTAAAAGCAATGGAAGAAGAAAGGAAGATAAAAAGTGATGCTGGATCCTCACTTCTGTGTGAAGCCAGCAAAAAACTTAAACTTGCCATTGAGAAAAAAGATTTAAGTGAGGTGGCTGTAGCTAAGGTAATGTTGTATGGTGCACAGCGTCTTCAAGAGGAAGCTATTAAAATAAGAAAAGGAAATGAGCAAGCTGAATAGGCGAGTTCATAGTAAAAAATCAAAAATCATCTCTTATCACTTCTTTTTTCAAAAAAAAAAAAAAAAAAAAAAAATAAATCCACACTTTTTAAAATAATTTCACCACATTTTTTACTTCTGTTATATACACTGAGTGGCCACTTTATTTTGACCACCCCCTCAGTACTTCGTTGGTCCACCTTTTGCCTTTAATACTGCGCCAATTCTTCATGGCATGGACTCCACGAGATGTTGATAGGTGGTTTGTGGAATCTGAGACATGCTTGATGAATAGCACTTTCCAGGAGTGTGAGATTGCAGAGCTGTGTATCCAGCTGTCTGATGGCTCGTTCAACGTCATCCCACAAATTCTCAATGGGGTTGAGATCTGGAGATTGTGGGGGCCACCTAAGCAAAGAAAACTCACCGGCATGTTCCTGAAACCAATCCTGTACAATACGAGAACTGTGGCAGGACGCATTATCTTGTTGAAAGTAGCCATCGCCATTGGGATAAACCATCCACATGACAGGATGCACTGGTCTGCAATGATGTTTAGATATGATGTGCCAGTCAGACGTTGATCAACACAAATTGAAGGGCCCAAAGCATGCCAGGAAAACATTCTCCAAACCAGAACGTTGCCTCCACTAGCTTGAAGGGTTGTAGCAATGCATTTGGGGTCCATGCTTTTGTGCTGTTTCTGCCAAATTTTCACTCTGCCATCAGCATGGTGCAACTGAAAATTTGATTCATCGGACCACAGAATTTGTTTCCAATTATCGACTGTCCAATCCTTGTGCTCCTGTGCGAACTAGAGACATTTTTCTCTTGTTAACTGCAGACAGCAAAGGTGTTCGAACAGGCCTTCGGCTGCCATATCCCATCCGATGCAGTGTACAGCAAACAGTGCATGCAGAGATCATTTGAGGGGATCCTTGATTAAGGTGGTCTGTAATTTGCTGCACTGTTGCCCTTCTGTTGTCTGTTACCAGTTTGGACACACTCCGTTCTGCCCGAGCAGTCACTAGTCGATGACGACCACATGTTGCATGTAGAGACCCAGTTTTTTGGCTGACAGTCCAGTCTTTAAACACTTTAACAACAGCTGCTCTGGAACATTTCACGAATGCGGCGGTTTCGGTGATATTTGCTCCATGGCTCCAAGCTACTACAATCACCCCACGTTGAAAGTCCATCAAATCGCATTTTTTACCCATCTCGTCACCCCAAAATCACTTCTACTACTGCCGCGAGCACTAAGCTTTCCCTTTTTATACTAGCCTCACCCTCTGGCGGCAACAGCGTGCAGCCATAGCTCATTTGCTTAAAACTGTCAGGTGGTCATAATAAAGTGGCCACTCAGTGTATAATCATAATCATAATTTTGTATTCATTTCATAATTTTGTTTTGTTACAGTTAATTGATTGTAAATACAAATTAAGACATACCAGTCATACATACATACATATCACTAAGCTGTTCTCTGAGATTCAGAGGTTAGCTCCAAAAAGAAATACAAACTACCAGATGTTTTTACTTACTGTTGTCATATCAAACTTCTCCATTTACAGCGATCTTAACATACAACTCGGGCTTCACAGTATAAAGACTTTATACTGTATCTTTATTCAAAAAATGTTTTTCTTATTGTTAACTGATGTATTAAAAATAATTAAAAATCAATAAATAAAAGAGAAATGCAAGAGGGAGGATGTGAGGAAGGCATTTCTCTGTTTTATTTATGTATTTAAAAAATCTAATTTTTCTTGTGCACGACTCTCTGGTTTTCAAATCTTAATTCGTTCATCACTATTTTAGCCCTTGTGCCCTAGGTCTGTTAAGTCTATAAATTTCAAATTTTAGTCTATAAAGTCTATTAAAATGAACCAAGGATTTGTTGTGAGCCATGTATAACACACCTACTGCCTGTAAAACACACACACACTTGACAGTTGGGTTTCATTGCCTTGTGTGGTTCTGAGCAACACATGACCCTTCCTGTTGTAGGTATATTGTAATTGTTCATTGGATCAAGCCACCCATTCCTGGTCTTCTGCAATCCACTCTGCTCATTGCATCTTCACAGTCGAATGACATGCTGTTAACAATATGAGCATCGGCTGCTATGGTGCAGTTGCATACCTGTCAGTTTTTTTGTTTTTTATTTCACACAAGTTTTGGAAATTTTGAATTATTTGTTTCCTACTTTTCCTGGATTTTATCACAGATCTGCCCCCCCCCCAAAAAAAAAAAAGGAAAAAAGTAAGAAAAAGTAAGTAAGTATATAAACAAAGACAGTGAAAAGTGTTTGTGGATTTCTTTAGGCGAGCTTCTCATTTGTTTAGGAGCTGGGATCCAAAAGGCAGCTAGTCCTATTACCAGGACCAAAGATTTTCACTTTAAAACTAGCACTGGTTTTTTTTTTTTTTTTTTTTTTTTGTGCATTAGTCTGGATATTACTCTCATTACTCTCCATATTTGCATAACAATATTCCGAGGAGTGGAAATTCTACTCCAGTTTGTGCCAAAATGAAAATCTTACACCATCTTCCCCACAACAGAAATTTTTTGTGTTCAGATATTCTTTTTGTGCTTCATGCCACTGAGTCAGTGGTGTGTACGAAAGTTGGGTGCAGTCAGAGATTATCTTTTCTTGTTTTTCCTCACTGGAGCAGAGAGGCCAACCACTCCGGAAATTCCGGAGTCTTTCCGGTATTTCTATGAAAATATGGAAATACAGATCGGCAATAAAAAAAAAAACTTTTTTTTTTTTTTCGTAATTTTTTTTTTAGATAAATTCTTGTGTTTATGTGTATGTTTTTGTATGTAATTGTACGAATTCTGCTTATCGCTGAAGTCGTGGCGTAGTCTCAGTTTTTATTTTTGACTGCAGGCGTCGTGAAAGCCGCACTTAGGTGCTACAGCCTTAAAATAACTGCTCACAATTTGTTTGTTAAGTGATCCATCCCTTTAGTAAAGGATGGATCTGCCTGGGGTGGAACTGCAACTGTGCATGCGTGCTGTGGTAAGGCAACTCAACTGAGAAGTAGCTCTTCTTAATTCGTGCTTTCTGCTTATAATAATGATGGCTGACTTTATTTCTAAAAGAAAGAGGATACGAAATCAGAAGTTCTTACCGGAATATAATGCGAAATGGCCATGTTTAAAGGAAAAGCAGCTAGTAGTGTATTGTTTGTAGTAGTGATTTTCCAGTAGCTCATGGCGGTCGTGACGATTGTTGTCGACATATTGCTGGGCTGAAGCATCAGAAACTTGCTGCTGAATTTGAAAACTGAAGTACCGTATCTTGCGGCTCATAATCCGTGGATTATCTGTTCCTAAAAGTTTAAATTCTAGCCACTGCGGATTATACGACGGTGCGGATAATACGGAGCTTTCTCTCCCCCCCCAAACGTAAAAAATAAAGCAGTTTTACTCTTCATAAGAATGCCATGGGTTCGACGATAATCTGCAGTGTCACTGCCGACATATCTTCCCCTTGGCTTTGATAAAAATGTCTGTATGTATGTGTGTGTGTAGACATTTCCTCTCTGGATTGCTGCTTTGTAAAAATTAGGGAAGAAAACATTGCCTGCAGCAAAGTGCATTGGCCTTGAATAGGGGAGTCCGAGTGCCGTGTCCATTCCATGTTGCTCTGACCTGTGACCTCCGTAACGTCACTCCCTCTCACACTCTTCCCGAGGTTCCAACCCCACTCGCACTTGTTTATTTTGCTTTACTTCAAAGAGAATGCCTCTGGCACTACAGCTCCAAGGCTGAAGGAGGGAACTTTGACACCCTCACAAATTATTTACGGCCTGAAATCCAGTGTTTCAGTTGTTGTAATTTAAGCATTACTCAGAGTTACAGCATGATTGCCACATAAATTAAAAATATATATCACAACCGTTTGAAAGTTTCGGGGTATTGTAACTACATTTTTTTAATTTTCAAAAAAATTCAGCGAATTTATATTTTTTTAAACTCATTAAATGGAAAGAAAGTATATATATATATATACAGTAAAACCTTGAAAATGTGGCGTCAATGGGACCACACGAGTGCCAGATTTATGAAAATTCTGGATTTCTGAAGCTATCCAAAAACTACGTAATGGGCATTACGTAAAGCACATACTTATATGTAGCAGGTCACTTTAACAAAAATTTGCGCATCTATGCCTTATAAATATGAAGGGGTCGCGCTGCCGATCACATTCTTCGCAAGTTGCAAAAAAAGAAAAAATAGTTTTGGCGATGCCAAAAAGTTTTGCCAAAAATATTGGCAATTACCTTTTTGTATTATTTATTATAAAACTCTGTTGTGGATTATGCATCTGTTTTTTAACCTTTACTATGAATTTTGTCTGCGGATTATATGCCAACTTTTTTTCTCTCATGCTGAATTTTACCATCTGCAGATTATACGCCGCCGTGCATTATATGCCAATTGCAATACAATATAAAAACTTAATATTTTTCAGTTATGTGCCAGAAATATGTTTATGTGAACTGTATTTTCAAAATTAAAATTTATGAGCCAGAATGTTTAACTGAACAAACTGCTGACCTGTTTATGAGGTATGCTGAAATTTTATATTTACTAATTTCAAATAATTTATACATTAAATTAAAAATCCATTGCTGTATTTTTATTTGTAAGTTGCAATTATTTTTTAAAATTATTTCATACTTTTGTAAATAATGCTTAAAATATCAGGCACGTTAGTACTCCTGAAGTTATGCTCAAAACTCCTAAAATTTACCTTAACGCTCCTGATATGGCTCGTCTCTAGGGTTGAAATCCTTGCTGGAGTGGACAAAAGGAAGATCACTCTTGATTCTAATTGACCTGTGAACTCAGAATGATTAGTGATCGCAAAAACCAAGGAAAGGGAGGCATTTTTGTTAACCAGGAAGAATTGGAGAAAAGTCAGGGAAGCTCGTGAGAAGTCCATCTGCCCATTGAAAATGTTTGGAATCAGCAAAATGTCAGTTCTAGCAGGGATGAAAATATTTTGTAGTTTTCTGTGTTTTGGATTTTTCCACCAAAGTTCCATTTTTTTTTTTTCTCTTCCTGATTATATTTTTCATTTTTGTTGTTTTCTGACATGTTCAGTATTTCTTTTTTCCTAGTAATGGAGCAAAAGTGCAACTTTGTATTTTTTTTACAGAAATTTTCCTAATGAAATGCATGTTTTCCTAATCCATGCAGCTTCCAACAAAATGCAAAAATCCGTGCTCTGTTTCTTGATATATCAAGAGGTGACTAATTAATGACAAAGCCTGCATTTTAAGCAAAATTAACTCCAAAAATCAGTGCTGCCATAACTCACTTTGCCATGAAAATGATTTTACAGGCCACGGAAGTGGTGCACACTCCATTATGGACATATTAGGCACATAGTTTTAAATTTAATTTCACTTAAAAACAAAGGGTATGAGAGCTCTGCCGATTGATTTTGAAGAAGAGAAATTAAAGTTCAAAAACTGTGCTGCAGCTCAATTTGCAGAGAAAACAGCTTTACATGTCAGAACAGATGGTGATGGGCAGTTGAAGTTCTGTTTTTGAACTTTAGTTTCTCGTCAGACAAAATAAAAAGCACTTGTTCATTTTGTTTTTTGGTAGCAAAAAAATATGTTTATACTACCTAGTGATAAAACTGTGCATCATACAAAGCAAGAAATATGTTGGAAGTTGTGCTCAGAATTCCAGTCATCATATGCAGTATGAGTTTAGAAGTGTACACATCATGACACTTAGTAGGAAATAGTGTGTATCACAGAAATTTAAAAGTGCACTGATTACCATGCTTATGGTTAGCACTGTTCTGTGCAAAAAAGAATTTCAAATCAGACTCAGATGTTGAGATAATATTTAAAAATATATGGATAAGACATACAGACACATGAATGTGTAAAGTGATACCACAAGCATGTCCTCCCCACCCCTTGCCAAGCCACGAAAGAGTTTGAATTTTTGTGTGCTTAGGAATGTACTCTATCTTTGTCCTTATAACTACCTTTTTAATGTAATTTAGTATTGCCAGATTGGAACAATATTCAGTCTTACTTGTAGCTTTCTTTGTGAACAAAGCAGCAGTAAGTTATTGCCAAAGAAAGCAGCAGTAGGTTATTGCCAAACAAAGCAACAGTAAGTTATTTCCAAAGAAAGCAGCAGTAGGTTATTGCCAAACAAAGCAGTAGTAGGTTATTGCCAAACAAAGCAGTAGTAGGTTATTGCCAAACAAAGCAGCAGTAGGTTATTGTCAAACAATGCAGCAGTAGGTTATTGCCAAGTATTAAATTGCTCTTGTGAATGTGAATAGTATTGTAGAGAAGTGCTGAAAATCTCATCTTCTATTCTGTATTCCATAATGTGACAGATATTTACATTATATTGAAATGATTTTGATTTTCTGAAAACCACCATCAACCACATGTGACTTCAAAATTTTGTGAATTGTTATGAATTTTAAAATGAAGCCTTAATTTTAATGGATGGTCATTTATTTTATATTCTTGTGACAACTGCCTTTTTTTCTCTCTCTCTCTCTCTCTCTCTTAGGTGCAGCTCTTACTGGGGCTGAACCTCATGAGCTTCAACAAGTTCTTGAAGAAACTAATGTAAGAATCTTTTTTTTTTTTTTTTTTAAGATTGTGTTTTGTTACCCTTGCACTACACTAAAAAAAAATGATTTTTGCTGTAATGTGGATGACAGCCCTAGTTTTGATCAATTTATTTCCCTTTTCCTGTGTCATGCTTCCTCATAATATCAAACATGTAATAATGAAAATTAAATAATTATAAATGTCATTGTTGGTACAAATAAACCATATTTTTTTCGACACTCTGAATGTACCATTACATTACTCTGAAACAGAAGTCGAACCCACATCTGTTTGTGCATGCTATCCATTACACTACCCAGGACAATGAAGTTCCCAGCAGCTGAAGCAAGCAGGTGTTGCTTATAAATCTGAATGCTGTTCAGATTTGCACTAGTCAAAGTTATCTGATGCCACCTTGTAGCTTCAACACGACTTTTTCTCACATTCAAGTACACATATAGGGCACAAGTTCCAGTGCTTCAGAAAACATCCTGCGTATCAGTGGGAAACAAATCTCCCCGAAGAAATAGTTCTTCACACATATACATGGATGGCAATACAAATGTTATTTGTATTTAATGTCATTTGTATTGCCTTTCATGTATGTGTGTGAAGAATTATTTCTTCAGAGAGATTTGTTTTCAACTGATGTGTAAGACATAAATAATTAGGCTTTTTTTTTTCGTGTGAATGACATACCCAGTTTTAAAAATAAAGGAAATAAAATATAATTTCTTGTGAATATTTTACAATTTTTTGCTGGTTTATCATTACATTCCCATATTCTATCACAAATGTATTACTTTTTTTTTTTTAATTAAATTTCCTATACTGAACTTCTCTGACATGTACAGCATTTTAATTCCATCAAAGCAATTTTTTCCATTTATCACATGCAGGATTTAAAAAAAAAAAAAAAATTTCAGAAATAGTTAAGTAAATGAATAATTAAGTATAGCAACCCAGCAAAGGGAACTGAATTTTCTTTCACTGAAGCTAATTTTTGTTAAAATTATTTTGTTCTTATTTCTTGTGTTTTGAGATTTGCAGCTATCTAATGCTCAGAGGTGTTGCCTATTAATTTAGATTATTGGCTTTAGAGAGAACCAATTAACAAACACAATGCTCATTTCTAATCCAGGACTAATCCACAATTTCAGTGTGCAAGGCCACCTAATAGCTTGGCACTGTCTGAGAACTAGTTCTTCACTCAAGCTGAGATCTTCCCAGTTAATTTTTTTAATTAATTAATTTAACCAAATATATAAGCAGGTTACAAATCTAGTTACAGAGACTGAACTAGCAAGCCAGAAATAGTGTGTGTGTTTCTTAAAAGTAACAGAACCTACTATAAATCCAAGAAAGAAAACAGCTTATTGTGTAACAGTGCTAATGAAAAACAAATTATGTAATGTGGCAACATTGTGTTATCAGGGGCCATTACATAAATTTCATTTTTCATAATAATTTCTCTTAATTTGCCATGTGTCATATTGTGATGGAGGTCCCATTCCTTACTGTAAAAAGTTGTCACTGTTCTGTCTTTTTGTATGTTATTTAATATTCTGATGACCTGTTTTGCAGTTTCAGTCCATTTATTCTTCTTGTTGTACAACATTCCCAAATTTATTTGTTGCTTGCAGAGTCTTGTATTTAAATCTGAGAATAGGTTTTTTCAGCAGTATTTGGTTCTATCTTGTTTGTCCTACCAAGAAATGGGTCATTCAGACAGCTGTACAGAATATTGGTTATTTTACATTTATGTTATGTAGAATTCTCCTACACTGTTTAAGTCAGATATGTTTATAAATATGTATCCATATTTTTTTGTATCAACAAATTGGTTAGGAAGATACCTTTGTTTGTACCATTTTGTCAAGGTTGTGATATATAAGAAGACAGCAGTGGGAAGGCTGTTGCAAAGGATTAGTTTTCTTTTAATCAACATTAATGAGAGGGTGCAGTATTGTTGAAAGAGCAACTTATTCTAATGTGTTGTACTAATGCATTGGCAAGATTGTATGTCAGTTTCATGCCAGCAGATAAAGATGCACTAGGAATCATGAGGATCAATGGCTTCAAAGACTTCCATAAGTTGAGATTAAGCTACTTCCAAAGACAGCTTTGGAAGATATGTTTGTGACTGTGGGTATGGGCTTCTTTTTATATTGATGTCTGATGTGGAAAGTCTATGACCAAGGTGGAATATGGCACTGACCAGTAGATTGCTGGTGGGCATAGACAGAGGAACCATGGGAAAGAGTAATTGGCACTCTGTTTTGGAGTGTAGAAGAGCACTTTCTATACCCTAAGTGGACGTGGGTTAGGTATGTTAAGGGAATTAACTAGCCCACAGGGTAGTAACAAGTTTGTTACTTCATTTGTTAATGGAATGATAAACATGCCAAAGCTGAGCTAACATCTCTGAAGTATCAATTAAATTGTTTTAAGTTTTAAAAAATACTTTGAGTATTATTAGAGACTTGTCATGTGTTGTGTACTGTTGGCGATAATGTAGAAAAATGAGTGGTTATATGTAGTTTTACTGAAAATACAAAAACTCCGATGTCGGTTTCTTTTGTTTTTATTTCATAATGGGTATTACTTTCTGGAGACCCTCGTATATGTATTATATAAATGGAATAAAACTTTGAGACCTGAATCTAAAGAAATTAATATAATTTTCCTTTTCACCATAGATATCTTTGGCCTTTTTAATTGAAAGTAATAAAATAAACATTGATGAAATTTATGATGCAGATATACTGTATACACGCATGTGTAAGGTGCAATATTTTAGGAACTAATGTTTTTCTAAAAAGAGTGGAATTGGATATTATTATTATTATTATTATTATTATTATTATTATTATTATTATTATTATTATTATTACTACTACATGTGGGTCAGTTTTACTGGTAATAATGCAGAAGAAAGGCTTTGTATATTTTAATGAAAGGCATTTTTTTCCATGGAAGGAAAATTGCTTGCTCCATTGATTATTGATGTAGCAAGAAGAGAATATAAGGAACTGGAAAATCAGCATCCTTAGCACATTTAAAGTATATATTGTTTAAAAAACGAATAAATATCATTCATTTTTGTGTTGCACTGATTGCTCACTCTCTTGAAAACAACTTCAAGGGCCATACAAGGTGACACAGACAGGTTCAATACCTATTTCGAACTTTAATTTTGTATAGAAAAAAGGAGGGAAATGCTTGCAGTATTGATCAATTTAGCAGGCAGTGACTGCGAGGAATGAGAAAACAAGTATTTCATTAGAAAAATTATAATGAATATGAAATCATTCCTTCTGCATTTGGCCTTTGCAATTTGAGAGTTGGTTTGTATGTAGAATCCCAATTCTTTACTGATTTTTACCTGTAAACTAGAGGGGATGGTTTATACATTAGCATATAAGGTATGTGAGATGTTCAACATTACAATAAAATTTAAGTAAAGGCATGAGAAGGTTTTTCATTCAATGAACAATCATTTATGTGGTGAGATGCAAGAAATTTACAAGTCTTGGGGATGCAGTTAAAAAATTGTATGCATATATTCTCTAATAATAATCATAATGATGTTTGAGTTCAGAACATTATGATTTATTATACATATAGATAGTATTTTGTTGTAGATGCACTATTTATTCTGAATTGCATATTGCTAAGTATGTTTGTTAGCCAGCTTTAAATTTTAACTATTTAAAATTTTTTCTCATGTAGTGACAGGGATGTCTTACATTCTGAAGTTCATGGTTCGTATGCTCCTTGAAAACCTAGAAAAGTCCTTGAATTAAAAGTTCATTTTCAAGTCCTTGAAAGTACTTGAAAAAGTTTAATGCTCTGTAAATAGTACTTGAAAAAAAAATTGTTTTGTTTGTTAAGTAATGATATGAAAGAGCATGTGTAAAATAATTGTTTGTGCTGAAAAGTTGTATAGGAGATTTCTGTGTAGTTCCAATAAAAACACCAAGCTGATCAAATAGTGCAGAACTTGCTTTAACCCAGGGGAGTGTGTGGACAGCTGGTACCTTAGCTATGATATCACTACAGAGTAAAGTATCAGCCATGTGAGTAAAATTAAGTGGAATGATGTATTCACAAATTGTGATGGGCTTCTGTTTACTGGGGTTAGGGACGCATTCTTGCCGGAGGGTTGAACTTCCAGGAATTGCTTGTGCTTCATTTGTTGAACCCTTTCTTCTCCTGACTGCACCAAAAAAAAAAAAAAAAAAAAATCATCAAAGTCATGCATCAAAAATAAAAGGTTAAAACAGACAATAAGTGTTATACCAGCAAATGAATACGAAAATAATGTACCCTTTCAAAATATTCCACGAAATAAAATGATTTCAAAAAATGCAAAAACAGAGGGGCAATTCAAAGTTAATAAAATAAACGAACTGTGGGCAAGGGTTAATGGCTGGTCATGGAAGGTGTGCTCCCCCCCTTCCCCCAATCTAAGATTAATGGTCTGAACTTACTAAAATACCTACCGACGGACAGTACACACATATGATAATTCGGGTTTAAAAAGTCCTTGAAAAGTGCTTGAATTTATTTTGCTTGAAAGAGTACGAACCATGAAGTTATAATAGGTAAATAAAGCAAATTCTCAAAACTTTATTTTACTTCAAAAGTTTTGCAAGACATAATGCTCTTTGTGAACTTTGTTTAATTTTAAATGGTGTTACATTTTCAAGCAGATGTGGATGTTTGCTGTGTTACAGAAAGTAATATTACACTAAGATTCTTAGTTTTGACCTCTAAGTGGTGGATAAATATATGTTTCAATATTTGTATTTCACACATTAAGAAGTTATTTTTGTTTGCTTAATTTTCTAAGTATGCCTTTTACAATGATGGTTATAATTTTTTTGATAAGGTAATTCATTATTGATACAATTTTAACAGTGGTGCTGAATTTATTGAAAGAATTGTTTTTTGCAGATACCCAGGCGATTGTTGCTTGCACTTTCACTTTTAAAAAAGAACTGGAACTCAGTCGACTGCAGCAAAAAATAGGAAAAGAAGTAAGTTGGTAATTTATGCTTAATTTATATCACAGTATTTTACAAAATAATTGGGTTTCTGAAAAGAAAAATGGGCACCTGTTATATTAATTGGACTAAGTGGTTTTTTGTTGTTCCAGATAAAAAAAAAAAAATGTGTGACAAGAGCTTTGCAAGTCAGTCATCAACTTTTTCTGATATATTTACAAATGGACTGAGCAAGGAATATTTTTCAGTTTTTCAGTGGACCAAGTACTCCTCCAAAGAAATATTTTCCAGTGGGCTGAGCACACCTCCAAAGATATATTTGCTAATGGATTGAGCACTCCAAAGAATATTTTACTATTACCTTTGCAGCTTGGATAAGAAGATGCCAGAAATATATTGGGGTTATGTCAGAAAATGATAGCAATGTGTGATTAAAAATTATGAGGCCCTCCAAATTAAATGGATGTCTTTGTACTGTCACACACAAGCTTTTGTTCCAGTGCCTGTAAGTAGAATCATGTAATGAAAGAATCAACTTGTGGACTGATCTCCTGCAACAGTGCATTTTTCTGATTTTTTTCATGAATCAAATCAATCTGCTCAAACTTAAAAAAAAGAAAAATCAGATGGCTCTAGGCTAAATAATTAAAATTCCCCCTCTTTTTGTTATAATAATACATCTGATTATACTTTTATAATGGGAAGGAACAGTGTGGAAGGCATTGACTGCAAAACATGTAAAATATTTTTCTACATTATAAAGTTTGATTATATTTTTCCTTTTTATAACTAGCAGTTATGCCCGTTTTCCAAATGGTGAATCTATATTGATGAATATTAGATTCATGAATATAAATTCTTCAAAATTTGGTGAATCTATAATTTTTTTAACATAAAATCAGACGTGCCAACTCTCCGGATTTCAGTGGGAGACTTCAGATTTTCAGCCATTCTTCCTGCCCTCTGGATAAATGTCAAATTCTCCCGATTTTCGGCGATAATTAGCCGTTACGATGGTCGAAATTCCATCAACCACCGCTTTGGATCGATGCAGAAGAAAGAGCTTTTGAACCGCTTGTGAAATCTTTTTCTTTCTGCGTTGATGCAAGACGGCATTTACAGTCATCAGTAACGTACTTTTCCTTTCCTCATATCTGCAAAAAGAAAGCCACCCCCGGTGGTGCAGTGTTCTATTTTATGTTGGTTACAACCACAGACCTACTTATCTTTTCACGTCTCCCTGCTTTTCGCTGCGAGCTCTATTTATGTTTTCTTCAGAGTTTTGCGGAGTGCTTTTCAGTTTTGCTTTGCTGTGGAGATTTTTATTTCTTGTTTTACACCATGTTCGTCTCTTTTTCCTTCTTCGTCGCATTTTGTAGAAGCTCCTTTGTTCATCTCTAGTTGCGAATCTGTTATTGTCAGCTTTGTTTTATCTTCTATTGTAGCATTTTGTGTACACTTAGTTTGTGAATTTTTTTTTCTCATTCCTTTCGCTTACTTTTTGCGGAAGATTTTTCCTTTTGCATTACGTCACTTTCGCGGGTTTTAATTTTTTATTTATGTCATATCTTTGGCAGTTTGTTTCTTCTTTACATATTAGCTGTTGTTGTCTTTGCTGCATAATAAAGTTGTGAAACTGAGCACCAGCTTCCGACAAATTGTCCGAGATGGGTTCGAATCGCAGTGGGGCATGGATGGATGTTGCATACTTTCCAACTTTTACGGATTTCTGTTTAATTTTACTGATTTACAGGTAGAAGTCCTTTTTTACGGATTTTTTAATATTTCGATTGCTCAATTTAAATATTTCAATCCCCTGCAACCATCCATTTGGATTTTCTACTAGACCTTAGGACCGCTGTGTTATGCGATGATGTAATCTTTGACTCGCTGGCTTCGTGGGGAGCCATCAAGTATAACATTGGCTCCGCTTCGAGGCGTCTTGCGGTAGCTCTCTCTCTCTCTCTCTCTCCATGGGGATGCTCAAGTGACGTGCCAACCAGAGATCTCCAAAATGCGTAATCTAATTACGAGTCTCGTACGCATCGAAATTTTACCAACGCGTAAAAATATGCATCTGGAATTTTTCTTGGCGCATAAAAATACTCATCAAAGAATTTTACCAATTCGTAAAAATACGCATTGGGACGGTATTTCGTCTTTCAGACACGGAAATAAACGAAATAAAGATTTTTTCCGTAATTGTAATTTCTTTTTCCTGTGATGTTGCCTCTGTCCAGTATTGTTGTTATATATCATTTTATTCCGTAAATATTTGTATTTCAGTTTGAAAATGGAGGGAAAATTTCTGAAAATGGAAATTCAAGGGCGAAAATGTTCCGCTGTAATCTTTAGGCATCAGAGTGCGATGGCTTCAAGGAATTTCTCCTTTTCCGTCATAATTTGGGTTATCCACGAGATCGATGCATAACTGAATAGAAATTTTGGGGCAATTAGTAGTGGTGGAGGATGTATTCCGCCTGAAACTTTCAAAACTTTCGGAAACGAAAGTTAGACGCAGTGAAGATTTCTCCCGTAATCGTAATTTTATTTTTCACGTGATGTTTCCTCTGCCTAGTATTGTTGTTAAATATCATTTTATTTCATAAATATTTGTATTTCAACTTGAAAATAGAGGGAAAGTGTCCAAAAATTTGCCCCGTAACTGTAATTTTTTTCCCCCAACGATGATCAGAACATGTATCCTGTATTCTTAAATATCCCCTCCCCCAAAGTTTTGCATTTCAGTTTGATAAACAAGGGGGGGGGTGAAAGTGATTGATGCATGGTGTTCAAAAATATTTATATTTTCAAAGTTACACTGTTGATCTTTTGTCTAAAATAGTGAAAACTGTCATGCATTCATGATGGATAAAATTGTCATTCATGGGTATTAAAAAAAAACGATAATAAAGAAATGGGAAGGGAAACAAAGATATCAGCAAATGAAAATTTTAGTTTAGTATTGAAACACCACAGGTTTTGCAAGGCTTACATTGAACAAAATTAAGATTTTATGGCTTTTTATATATTATTATTTTAAACACAGATAATACTAGTTCAGTTATTGTGGCATATGCAGAGATTTTTAGTGCATATTTATTAATATAATTGTGTTTTGTTTTGTTTTGTGGCAAGTAGCATTTGCACAAACGTTTTACTGATGCACATTTTCCAAAGTTGGCAAGTATGATGTTGTGTTTGTCTTGCAGCACTGGCTCTCTCCCTTCCCTGGAACCAGTGGCCCTAAATTAGGGATGGATGACTGCTTATAGCCCACTGAGTGCTCATGTGGTTGTTAAACCTCCAACCAAGAAGAAAGCTTGACACTTCCACATTTGTTTTGACACATACCTCTGTCTCTCTCTCTATTCCAACACTGGAAAAACTACTGACAGTTAAGTCCAGAATGAAAGAAAAATGCTTTGAACAAAACTTTTGTAGATCTTTGTTAAAGAGAGCCAAATTGGCTACTGTACATTCACTAAATCAGGATAAAGATTAATTATGATTAAATAATGTATCAAAAATTAAGTAAAAATCTTGTATTAATTATTGATGTTATTAATTGTATCTGGTTGACAACTATTTTCACTATGCTTTTTATTTTGCATATAAACTTAGTCTGCATTTAGAATAACTTTTTAAACATTGAAAATGCTATGTACCAATAATACTACTTCTGGAAAATTGCTCCTGCATCTGAAAAATGTCGATAAAAAATAGCACTCATGTGATTTTATGAGCTGTAAAAAATCTGATTTTTAGATTTTGAAGGTTGGCACATCTGTAAAATTAAAGAAAGGAAAGTAATAAAGGGAAAAAAATTAATTTAAGATCTGTAACTGTTTCACGATTTAGAAATGCATACGGTTTGATGTAAAACGGATCAGGCTTTGGCGCCCTTAATTTTAAATCAAAATTTCATGGAATTTTTACAGCATTTCAACGTTTCTGGCATAATTATCTTTAAACCTATCAGCATTCTGAACAGTAAAGCTAAGCCTCCCTTTTGAATTGTTTGGTTTTTAGACTTTTTTTTAGGTATCCAGACCTTAAAGACTATCAGCATGCCAATTTTCAGATCTCTAATTTATTGAGAAGCAGTCAAAACAATTCGTGAAAAATTCAAGCAGACAATGTTCCGAAGCTGCCATTTTGATTTTTTGTTGTTTGTTTGTTTTTGGACTCTTCTAGGTATTCCAACCTTAAAACCTATCAACATGACAATTTTCAAGTCTCCAGTCATGTAAAAGTGGTCGAACAATTCGCGAAAATTTCAAGCAGAGAAATGTTCCATAGCCACCATTTTTACTTTTATTTTATTTTATGCCGGCAGAAAACACCATACTTTAAAAGCTTTGCTACGTCATTAAACATTGCGTCATTACCAGTTTGATTGTAGCCTGTCCTTTCACCCAATGAGAAGAGAGTGCTAAAAATAGCTGCTTCAGGATGGCAGCAGGTCACAGGACCTGAACTTTCCTGTGTGTTTACCATTGAAGACAGAGGAAGCCGTCCATTCCTTTCCTTTGCATCTTTAAAAAATGCTTAAAAATTAGAAAGAAATTTTTTTCTTAAATTTTTTTGTAAACAAGGGACGATATTTGTGAGTTTATGCTGTAAAAATTAAAATATGTTGTGATTTATAATTTGCCATGTATCCATTTTTTAAAATGGATCCCATTGCGAAATAGAGAATTTTGTGAAATTTAAAAACTTAATTTCTCGTAAACTAAATCGAAATTAAGAAAAAGGGCGACGAGGTGCAAAAATTCGGCCATGGCCCTACATGCCTACAAAGTTTTGTGGTTCTGTTGCTGTTAGTGTGTCCAAAACGCGAACTCATAGCATTTTTTTGCTTACCTTAACTTCGAAATATAATAGCTCATAAAGTATTTCCAGAATCGAAAAACAGTTTATTTCTGAGTGTTCTCCAAACAATTCTCTACAAACGATGTAAATTTCATATTTTTGTGTTCCATACTTTTTTGCGCTGCGAGCTAGGAAAGCGCGAGTGTCACAGAATTTCTGAAACAGCAGTGGCAGCTACTTTTTTTTTTAGAATAGGAAGAAAGTTTCATTATGTCCTCTGTGGTTTTACTTAATGTTTTTCTTATTATATGCCAGCTGTTTTTTTTTTTTTTTTACATATTTTTTCACAAGGGAAAAAGTTTCTAAGCTGTTCCTTTGATGAAGTCAAATCACAAGTGTTTTGGGACTGGCTCTGAGATTAACTGGCTTAATGCCCCCCTCCTGTAACCCCCATTTCTACCACCCAGATGTCCAAGCCATCTGAGGCAGGCCTGGGTGTGGTATTTGTCTGATGACACTTGCTCTGTCACTTCCCTTGAACCAGCGGCCTAAATTTGGAATGGGCGACTGCTTTATAACTTTTTGGAGGTGCTCATGGTGGACAATTAAACCTTGAAAAAAAAATTCAAGATGAGATATTAGTAATAGGGAAACACCTGCCTTGCAAAAGCTCTGGATGAACTTTGTCCATAAATTTGTTCATGCTGCCGTGGAGTGCATGTCTTTTCTGATGGGTTTTTGTGGATTGCCTTTGCCAGCATTCCTGTACTGTGTGCTAGATTCATTTAGTCAGTTTGCTGTCCACAATACTTATTTTCATGGTGCCATGGTTATGGGCACAGAACTAAGATAATTCCAGGATCACCTGCTGATGTTCCTAACAGTCCAGCATCAGTTTCTTGTTCATTTTTGTTTTATTCTGATTTATTGACAGCAACAAATTTTCCTAGGCCCAAATCATGTGTTCCTAGAATTTGTGAATTATACCCAATTATTATTATTATTATTATTTTGACATGTATACTTGATAAACATAGAAAATGAGCGGAAACGCACAGAGTCACGTATGGTAAAAGGTTCGTTTAGCGGTAGCTTTCGGTCGTCCTACGACCTTGATCACCCGCGATCGACTGGATGGGCTGGTCAGAACTACAATTTGAAGTTTGGGTATTGGAAATGTTGCCAGATTTTAGAAGAGAGATCCAAATAAGTGGGATTTGGTGAGGGGTCTCTGAATTGCAGTTTTTGGTGAAAAACATTTTCAATGCTTTCTTGGAAACAGAGAGATGCTTTGTTGATTAATGGGGCAACGTTTTTAGTTTCTTTCCAAATGGGAACTGCAGAGGTGTCTTCAAGGGTTAGGGCAGGTAAAGCTGTCTTTGGAAGTCCATTGGAAACATCTTTTTTGTGTTCACCAAGTCTTGTATTTATTTGGATCTCTCTTCTAAAATCTGGCAACATTTCCAACACTTCAACTTTCAAATTGTAGCAACCAGCCCATCCAGTGGATCGCGGGTGATCAAGGTCATAAGACAACCGAAAGCTACCACTAAATGAACCTTTTACCATTTGTGACTCTGTATGTTTTCGCTCGTTTTCTATGTTTATGTGTTATTGTCCCGTGAAGCCTGAGTTTAAACCATGTATACCTGATTAAGTTGTTGTTTAACATACTGCCAAATGTTTGTCATCATATTTTCATAAAAACAAATGTTTTTCTAAGATTTGTGTACATGTGTTAAAGAAACAGCATTGCTCTTCTTGCAGGTTGAAGAGAAGGTGAAAACAATGCATCGCAAGTATATGCTTCAGGAGCAGTTGAAAGTTATTAAAAAAGAACTAGGATTGGAAAAGGATGACAAAGATGCAATTGAAGAAAAATTTAAGGAACGATTAAAGGTACTTATCTTTTAAAGGTAATATGTACATGTTGTATTTTGTAGATTCTCAAGAGAGTCCCGTATGGCTGAAAATGAAAGTGTAATTGTTCCTACTCTGATGTATGGCAGTGAAATCTGGGTACTACAAAAGAAACATAGAAGTTGTTTGTGTGCTGGAGAAATGCGTTACTTACATGGGGTTTGTGGTAAGACATGTTCTAATTGTGTGAGGAATGAAGATGTGTTGCAGTTGTGCAATGTGAAACAAAATGTTGTTAGCAAGGTGGAGACTAATATGCTTCGGTGGTTTGGCCATGTTGAAAGAATGAGTGAGGAGATGTTTACTAAGAAAATCTTTTTAGCCCAAGTGGCAAGAAGGAAAGGTAGAGGAAGGCCAAGGAAGTTATGGGAGACAGATTCAGGAGTGTCTGCATTAGAAACATATAAGTATGAAGTATAGAAGATCTTGTGTACACGTGTGATGGATGTCAGTGAAGCCCGAGTTGTAAATAGAGAAGTCTGATACGGCAACAGTAAGTAAACATTATCTGGTAGTTTGTATTTCTTTGTGGAGCTAACCTCTGAATATCAGAGTACAGCTTAGTGGTTAGTGTGTGTGTGTGTGTGTGTGTGTGTGTGTGTGTGTGTGTGTGTGTGTGTGTGTGTGTGTGTGTAAGTTTTTGCTTTACAATTATACACTGAGTGATCACTGAATTATGATTACCTACCTAATACTTCGTAGGCCTTCCTTTTGCCCTCAGTACAGCAGCTATCTGACGTGGCATCAATTCAGTAAGATGCCAGAAGCTGTGGGAAGGTATGGCCACTTTGAAGTATCCCCAGCTGGGGGAGGTTTTGCAGCGTCAGTGACGTCACCAAGTTGCCAAACGAGAGTTGGGCCCTGAGTTGTCATCCATTAGAGAAAGACTGTTGTTTATGTTTTCCAAGTTTTGCTAAATAGCTCTTACTTTTTTGGGAAAGTGAAAGAGGTGTTTTCTTTTTGCCGGAGATTATTTATATTTATATTTGTTTGCTGTGCCGTTGCTACTTGCAACAAATAGGTACAGGAATAAAAATGGAGGACATGTAATTTTTCATCGTTTTCTTCAGAAAGACCCACAGGTACTCAGAGAATGGATAAACAGATGCAGATGACAAGATGATATCAATGTAAAAAATGCCTGAGTATGCAGTAAGCATTTTTCAAAGAAAGATTTTGAGTATGACATGAGAAACCATTTATTTGTGGTCTGCCAGAAAGAAAGATACTGATATCTTCTGTTGTACCGAATATTAATTTTCCGGCATTGAATTCAGAAGAAACTACATCAAGAGATGAGAGGCAGCAGGAAAGAAAAAAATTATTAAGTAATTTGGATCGAATTATATCCTTAAGTCCAAAAAAATCCCGTATCAGCAGCAGAGTACATTCGATTCAGAACAATCCTGATAGTAATTCCACAAATTCAGAATGTTTGAAATATGAAGACATGAAGAAAAGTAATATACAACTGCAGAAAAAATATATCTGATCTTGAAGTTCACTAGAAGCTTTAAAGAATAAGAAATGCAAGATTACTAAGATGTCTCTGCATAAATAAAAAATATACATCATATACAAAAGTTTGGTTAAAACAAATTAGCCAACTGAAAAAGCAGTTAAAAGAAATTAAAAGAAAGAAACAGCAAGTTTGAAAGATTAAGTAAAAGTATCCATGATATATTTACGGACGCCCAAGTAAATGTTCTTGCAGAAAGAAAGCAGCGGATAAAATGGGCATCCGAAGATGTATCGAAATGCATCGTAACCAGAGCTTTCTCTACCAAATCATATGACTTCTAGAGGATAAAAAAATCAGCATCCCCTTATTGAGTGCAAGCACTTTGAAAAGATGGTGTGAAAAATTTACCAGCAATCCAGGTTTTCAACACAATGTCTTTTTGTTGCTGAGAAAAAAAGCTGTGAAAATTTAAGTGGCCCTGTAAAGAATGAGAAATGCCAGACTTTTAAGTCGGCCTGTAAAGAATGAGAAAATAACCAGGCTTTTGTATATGATGTATATTTTTTGATTTATGCAGAGACTTAGTAATCTTGCATTTCTCATTCTTTAAAGCTTCTAGTGAACTTTCAAGATCAGATATTTTTTTCTGCAGTTGTATATTACTCTTCTTCATGTCTTCATATTTCAAACATTCTGAATTTGTGTTTTAAGCTTTGATGAAATTCATATTGACTCTAGGCTGCAACTACAGCACCAGAATGGATCAAATTCTCTGCTCTTTCAAGAAGGCCCAATTTATGCTAATCCTAGGATTATTATCACAATGGAAACAGCCAATGTTCTTTGACTTTGACTGTCAAATGATAAAATCATTGCTTTTTTACAATATATTCAAGGTTTAGAATCTACTGGGGTTGAACTAAAAGCTGTTGTTTCTGACTTGGAAGGATCCAATACATTGTGGAGAGAACTTGAAATTTCATGGAAAGGTCTTTCTTTGATAATTCTTTTGTTCAGGGTCTAAAATATATGTATTTGCTCACATGCTTCGCTGTATACGTAAAACTTCTGAGGAATCACTTCATTGACAGCAGTTTCACATTGGGGGATGGAAATATTTTAACAGCAGAACTCATCAATGAAATCTTAAGCAAACACTCAGGTGAAATCAAAGTATGCCATAGACTGAAACCTCAGTATTTAACTCTAAGAGGAAAATAATGACAAAAGGTCACCCCCCCAAATTTTCTTCACATTGACCACAGTGAAGGGAATACTACATTTCACTGGAAATTTGGAAGCACTGAAAATTTTCCAGCTTATTGGTACATATTTTGATATCATGAATAGCGCTTGACCATTTAGTACTAATGACAAGCCCTTCAAAGCTGCATTTGGTGTGGAAGAACAGAACCATAAACATCAAGAATGTTTATTTTCCATTAAAAATACAATAAATGGCATGAGGGTTCGGGGAAAGAAGTCCCTTTTACCTTTTCAAAAAGAAATTATAATTCCCATAAATTCACTTATCAGGTTGTAGGGTTGTTTGATGTGAAACACATACAGATTTCTCAGCTAACACAATATTTAGCTTTTAGATCTTTGAATATGGAATATTCTACTTGAGAGTTTCAAAATAAATATTCCTCCTGTTTTAAAGTGTTTCAATTATATTCTTTGGTTTCACCAGGGTAAATGTGTTTTCTTCTTAATTCATTCCCACTCTTGCTTCGATCATGTAGATTCGAAGGAGGGGATTCGTCTCTTGCAAAGAGAGATGGCACTGCAGCTACGTCACAGTCTCCCTCGTCAGAAAGCAAGGTGCCCTTCGCTAAGAACCAGCCCTTGCATCAATAGCCCTGGTGTAATGCAGCCTTCAGTGCAGGTATGGAGGTGATTGGTGTATCCATACACGCCGGATATGCTGTTCTATAGTGTCCCACAAGCGCTCTATAGGATTAATATCGGGGGATTTTGGAGGCCAATCGATATGCTGGAAGTCTGAACTGTATTCCTCAAACCATTCCTGCACAACATTGGATTTATATCTCAGCACATTGTGATCTTGGAAGACACCGTCACCATTCGGTAAAAAGTGCAACATTGTTGGGTGTGCAGAGTCAAGTAAGCATTTCACGATAGTGGGCACCAGTGACACATTGTTCCACATGCACCAGGGGTCCAAGTTCCTGCCAGGTAAACATGCCCCACACCATACAACCACCTCCACCGGCTTGCACTGTGGAGACCACACATGTTACATGCAACACATGGTCTTGATGGAAACTGTTCCGGGTTGACCTGTTGTATTGGGTAGTCAATTGTTGAACAGTTTTGCATCTGTTGGCCTGTACGAGTCTTGGGGCCCGGTGGTCATCTCTCACATCAACCTTTTGCTGTCCTAAGCTGTTTTGCCTCTAGGCTGTTGTTTGACAATTTTCATGTCTGTCCTGATACACTTTAATTACGGCAGCGTGTAACAACCCACCAGTTCGGCTGTATGGGAAATCGAGACACCTCCTTTCTGAGCTTCCACAATCTGTCCTTTCTCATACATCATACATACATATCACTAAGCTGTTCTCTGAGATTCAGAGGTTAGCTCCACAAAGAAATACAAACCACCAGATAATTTTTACTTACTGTTGCCGTATCAAACATCCATTTACAGCGATCTTGACATACAACTCGGGCTTTACTCACATCCATCACACACCGTACACAAGATCTTCTATACTTCATACTCATAATCTTTTTTTCATGCAGATACTCCTGAATCTGATCCTCCCATGACTTCCTTGGCCTTCCTCTGCCTTTCCTTCCTGCCACTTGGGGTGAAAAGATTTTTTTAGTGTCCTTTTTCAAAGTCTGATAAATCTTTCTGTTTACCCATCACATTCCAAATTTTACTACCTACTGCTCCACTCACACCTTATATATGCTATGTTGGTCGACTAATCACGCCCTATCGGAAATCACATGGTCAATGGGCCACATCCACTTTTGATAGAGGTGGTAATAATTCAGTGATCACTCAATGTAGTTGATTGTAGCAAATGGCAAGCCTCAAGCCAAGCCTTTCATAACTCTTGAGTAAAAATTATGTCTGCAATTCATAAGTTGATTTATGAGCTAAATCAGCAGATATCAAAGCATGAGTGCCAACAGCCTGCTACCTGCTCATCCTTTATTGTTGAAAAAATGAAAATTCATTCATGTGCACCATCTTGTTGGTTGACATCTCGTTACCTCTTGTGTACTGCTAAAGACATCTAATTCATCTCTGATAATGTTAAAATACAGGTAAATGAGTGTGTGTAAAACAAAATGAAGTTCTTTAGTTATTGCAACATAAATGCAAAATGGATGGCTCACTTCTAATTTCAAAATGAAGTGTGTTTTAATTATATATAAATGCTAAATGAAACAAATCATGTTCAGAGATGGAAGAAAGTATTTGTAATTGATAAGTGAAACAATCCCAAGCACTTTACTGCATATCTTCAAATACACACTGATTTCCTTGCCAGGTGACAACACATAACACTTCGGTAGAGAAAGAGTCTACTTTCTTTTTTGTGATTCCAGATTTCCAGGTTACTAACCTTTTTGATAAATCACCAGTTACGCGTACACAAGCTCTATTCTATTGCCAGCGTACATGGATTTTGCACTATTAAAGTAGATTCCCAGTAACACCATATTTATTCATTACCTTCCACAAAAGTGTCCTAGTTACTCAGTCGCAAGCCTTCTCTAAATTTATGAAGGCAGCAAAAACTTTCTTACCAGCAGCCAGGTAATTTTCAATCATCATGGGTAATACAAAAATTTGGTTAGTGCAGCCTTTACCAGTCATAATACCACTCTGAACATCCCACACTTATTCTGATGTAAGACCTCGTACTTTTTCAATAATGACCTTACCAAACACTTTCCCTGGCACACTCATTTGGCTAATACCAAGATAGTTCTTGTAGCCAGTATAATCACCTTTTCCCCTTATACAAGGGAACAATGATAGCATCTTTCCAATCCTAAGGGACCATTCCTAACTCCCAGCATAACTGGCGAATTTCAGTTAACCAATCAATTGCAGAATCGCCATCATATTTCAATATCTCAGCAGTTATGCCATCAACTCCCGGAGCCTTACCATTCTGAAAAGATTTTAGAACTTCACACACCTCTTCTCTTGAGATCCCTCCTATGCTTCCCTCCTTCCCTGTGACATCATCTGCTTCTGCCTCAGAATCACATTTGCTTTCTTGATCTTATAACTCACGGAAGTATTCACCCCATCTTTCACTTAACTCATCGGGCTTCCATATCATTTCCTCGATCCTTCTCTTCACACAACTTACAACTTTGTTTCTCCTATTTTTCCTGAGTCTCGTGTTCTTCCAGAAAGTTTTTCTGTCTTTCTAAAAAGCTAATTCATGCCTTTCCAGCTTCTCCTTCCTATCTTTTGCCTTACTCTGGCGAACCAGCTTAGCTGCTTCATGCTTCTTACAGCGATATTCAACCACAAAAACTCTACCTTGCAACAACCCCAAATAGGCTTTCTTTCTCTTTACTGCCTCTTCGATCTCACTATTCCACCAAGCATCACCTCTGTTGTTACCAGCTATTGTGGTGCCACAGAACTCTTCAGCAGCAGTGACTACACAGTTCTTAAAACGTTCCCACTTCTTTTCTACATTTCTCTCACAAGCCTGCAGCTCCTTCAGTCATTCTCTGAGTACGTCAGAATACCGCTGATTATTTTCAGGGAGCCTTTCAACATTTATTCTTTCCATCCTGGGCCTCTTCCTATTCCTTTTCCTCCAACCAACATTAACTTTCACCCGTGACACTACCAAGTAATGATCAGAGCCAACATCTGCACCTCTCATCACACGAGTGTCAACAACGAAGTTTTTCAGATGCTGATCATAAAGAACAAAATTTATGACACTCTTTATCAATCTTATATAAACATAATATTATATATATGTGTTTGTATTTTATTTGAATTTCACATTCTTATCCCTTGTGAAATTTGAGTACTTTGACAGTACTGCAACAATATACAGGGAGTTCAGTTAATGCGGCGACAAACTTGCTTGTTAGTAGACATCAAGAGGAACAAAAATTGAAATGGAACATGGTGTTGTAAACCACGTTTAGTCGGTGAAAATCACGAAAATACATATAGGTTCTGACGTCATGTGGGGACGACAAAAAGTACAATACCTTAGTCGCCCGCAGCACGTGCTTCTACCCCACTGCATGCGTTTCGCAACGCTGCTTACGTCAGACATCGTGAGTGAACCCACAAACACATTCAACGATCAACTGACATCCGCCTTCCCTCTCCTCTGGAGTCAGAGCCTGCTTACATATTTTCGCGATTTTCACCAACTAAACATGGTTTGCGACACCATGTTCCATTTCAATTTTTGGTCCTCTTGATGTCTATTAACAACCCTCTGAGTTTGTTGCCGCATTAACTGAATATCCTGTATATATATAATGTAAAAATATTGTAAGTACTTTTCATTCAAAAGTGTAAGCACTAATCAGTAACTCTAAGGCAAGCTAAAAATACCACCAGAGTACTTTTACTGGTTTCCAAATTACAATTTTCTTTTCCAGGAACTTACTGTACCTGAAGCAGTAATGGAAGTCATAGATGAGGAGCTAAGCAAATTATCATTTCTAGATAATCATTCCTCTGAATTTAGGTAAATCTTTTTTTTTTTCACTATTGTTACTCAGATATGTGATTTGTTCCTTCAGTGTGTGTGTTATCATTAATACTTCAAAGATAACAATGTAGAGGTATATTTCATAATGTGAAAACTGTTAAGATATTTTGATAGCACATTGTTATGGTCAGATTTTCATTGGTACATGCATTAAGATTTTATTTCTTTGAACATTTTGCATTGTGCAGTGTGATATTTTGTTGTAGTATACAATTTTTGTCATTTATCTGTTGGTATACATTTCCTCCTTTTCAGATCCTTTCATTCTTTCATGCCTTGTGGCTCCAAAACTATTTTGTATTTTATTCTAATTTCACATTCTTATCAGTTGTGGAATTTGATTACTTTGACAGCACTGCAACAAAAGCATGTTTTTAAGTGACTATTTTTTTTTATAGCAGTTATTCTTGCTTAGTAGAAGCACTGATGTTTTTTCGTAAAAAGTTATATCTCCACAATGGAGCTACTACAACCAAATTTATTGAAAAACAAGAAACATTTTTTTTTTTAACTTTAGCATTCATTTGGTTTTTCATTTTAATGTTACAGTCTCTCATTTTGAAACTCATTCCTCAAAATAATTCTCAAGAGATCTTAGATATTATGAAACAATACACTTTTTCATTGCAGTCACCAAAATGTCTGTAATTAATCTGTGGTGGTTGTATTCATGTCAACTTCATAGAGACTAAAATAAAATAAAATAAAATCCTTTTATCTCTTCCTTCTTAATGCCTCTAGGCCAGTGTTTCCCAGAGCGTGGGTTGTGACCTCCTGGAGCATCACCACAGAT
Organism: Macrothele yani; assembly: GCA_039090855.1. Classification (NCBI taxonomy): domain Eukaryota; kingdom Metazoa; phylum Arthropoda; class Arachnida; order Araneae; family Macrothelidae; genus Macrothele; species Macrothele yani. Next base: position 4,174,854 of record CM077024.1, read on the forward strand.
TATTAGGGGGTCGCAATGGTAAAAAAATTCTCTGTTAAAAATATTTATTTATTTATTTATTCATTTAATTTTAATGAAATAATGTTACAAAAACAAAACAAACAATACCTTGTCGGTGTGTTGTATGTGCTTGTTTTTCGGCAACCATCTCAAATCTGGGCTTTGTATTCGACACAGTATGATTAAATCATTTTCAAGTTCAAGTCGATTTTGGTTTTTCATTTTAATTGTAGCCATAAGCGAAAAACTTAGCTTGCATAAATGTGATGTAACAAATGGTTTAAAAAAATTTAAAGCCTCGGTTATAAGCTCCAGGTATTCTTGCTTTCTTTTTATCCAAGATGGATCTACCCTCTGTGAGAAAAAATGAAATTTCAGCATTCCATCTGCAGATATTTCAATTAGTTTTTCTTTCATATTTTTTGGAACTGTTGACAATTCTGTGGAGTTTTCCTAAACCATATTCAGTATCCATCTGTAATTATTGTTGTTTTGGGTTTCTTCAAGAAAATCTTCAAAGAGCACTTGTTTTAAATTTTGCAAGCTTAGTTCCATATTTGAAAATATAGGTTTTACAACTGTCATAACATCAATAGCTATTTTTTCCATAATTAGTTCAACACATTGGAATGAATCCAATTTCTGGTTTGCAAGTGCAGTAGACCAGAAGTTGACTTTCTTTATAAAGCAATTTATTCTGTCTCTACCTGTTATGATATAAAAATCATGGTCATGTAAATGTTTGTTTAGAGTATTAAAATGCTCAAAAGTATCAGTTACGTAAGCTAATTGAGACACCAAAGAGGATCACAAAATAATTTTGCTTATTCTGATTTTGCGTCCTGCATGTACATCAGAAGTTCTGCTCTCATTTGGAAAACTCTTGTTAACATGTTTCCTCTTGATAGCCATCATACCTCCGTGTGGTAAAGATTTTTGTATAATGAACCCATTCGCATAATTTGCGGAAAATATGACTTTTGCAATGCATTTCCTTTGATAGAGTTTACTACCTTGTTGGCAGTTTTTAGAACACAATTCAGGTCAGAGGGTAGACATTTTGATGCAAGAGATTCACAATGTAGAAAATACCATGTAGCATTTGGCATGATCTTTTGATGCAAGAGATTCGCAATGTAGAAAACACCATGTAACGGCGATTCCATGTAGTTTTTGGCATGATCTCCTTCAATCTTGCAATAAGTCTATTTCTAGACCCTGTCATTCGCTTGGTGTCATCAGAGTAAATGACAATGCATTTTCTCCAGTCAATATTATAATCAATTGTGCTGTGCAAAAACGTGTTGAATAAACAGCTTCCAGTAGTATTGGTTTCTAGTGATTGACAAAACAGTACATCATCTGTAACCACATTCTCTGTATCACATTGTATGGAGACTACAAATTGTGTACATTAGAAATATCAATAGATTCATCCATTTGCAATGAGAAGAATGTGCTCCTTTTAATTTTTTCAAGTATTTGCTCGCAAATATCTATCATCATATTGCACATTCCTCTTTCAATTGTATTATTAGAGAGAGAGAGGCGCATAGTCTTGAGCTTGTCAGCTTCTTTTTCTCCAAGAATTATTTCAACCAATGTCAGCAGCTGCCAATAAAATCAGATTTTCAGCAGTTGTATGTGGCTTACTGGCTTTTGCAATGCAAAATGCAACTCGATAACTTGCTACTAATGGTTTTTCATTAACACTGGATAGCCGAATAAAAACATGTTTGTTCTTCGTGAAGATTTTTTAGTTTTCTTTTAAAGAATTCCAAAGGCTTGTCTCTCTTGTTTGGATGTTTTGTGTTTAATTGTTGAAGTAATTTCGCCGGCTTCATACTTTCTTGTCATAGTATTTCTCTACAAATTACACACTGAGATTTATTATTAGAACTGACAGTAAAACCCTACCTGAGATATTCACTTGCATACAGTCTATTTTTCTTTTTACTCTGATTTGTTTCAGATGTAGAAGGCTCCAATGGACATTTAAAAAACTTTTCCATCATCAAAGCATTGCTCTCCAAATACCAGTGCACAAATACTTATACTCGAGAATGCCACTTTGTTGCTCTTGCTTGCTAATATAAGGCTGCTGTAAGATTTCCAGAACATTCTAGTGCTATCTAGTGCGATGCAATGTTTTGTGAACCACCTAGATGATAGATGGTGCCACCTTCTAATGTCTAGTAGCAGAACAATATATTTTTCGAACAACTGCTGTAACTATGATGTAAATTCTTTTAAAGTGTTTTTACTGCAGATTTTTTTAGTGAAATGGGAATAGGGATCGCAAAAAAATCTTGCCCAAAAGGGGGTCGCTCTGTCAAATAGTGGGAATCGCTGCTCTAGACAATGCAAGATTCCACTTTTTTTTTTTTTTTAAATACCGTGGCAAAATCCATCCCAACGTCAAATAGGCTGAAATTGGGGGAGCCGACCAAAATCCTTCTCTCCAAAGCCACTAATCAATGTAAATAATTTCATTGTTAAAAAACAAGAAACTGAACCTTGAATCAATTAGAGGCTTTGAGGAGGGAGGCATTAATGGATTTTTGGGCCACTATGTATTTAAAAGTTACCATGGGGGTTGTGATACCAATTTGCTAACACATTGTGGTGTCAATGATAAAAGTAAATTAAAATTATTTTGTGGGAATAGTGCCAATAGGAAAGATTGTAAATGTTTTGGATGGTGAAAAGTTAAAAAAAGAAAAAAGTATATTTTTCATTTTTTGAAAAGCAGAAGCTCAAGTTTTCAAATGAAATATGAATATTGTTGTGCTCTTTGTTTTAAATTTCTTTTATCATAAAAATCTATCTTATCAGGGCTAAGGGTCTGCTCCAAAAAGTGCATACCCAAGTTTATCAGAAGTTGGCATGTGGAAAAACTGAAAGAAACTATCACAGAAATCTTTCCAGAATCTGTCTTTTGAACACTATGTTGCGATTTAGAATAAATGCCAGGCAAAAATAGGTTATATCTGTTTGTCTGTCTCTTTCTATATACAATGTTTGTGTGATGATGATGATGATGATATGACATACTAGCACCTTTTATGAAGTTAGAAAACTGGCTAAACTTCACTTAAATGAAAGAGATGTACTCTTTGTAGGCAAAGACTTCATCAAAAGTTGAAGCATTTGAAGAATGTTGTAAATAAAGTCAAGGCATTTTGCTAAACAAGACCTTAATAAAAATTTGGGGTTTTCAATAAATGCTTTATCAAACCAAGCACTTGTTATGCATTTTTTAAATGCTTATGCTATCAATTTATTCATGTTAAACAGTGGTTTAATATATCTTATTTGTCCCAACAATGTTATCATAATATGAAACAATCATATCAACAGATCTTTTATTTCATAATATATTGGGGACATCGTGAACTTATGTAGACCAAGCCATTTTTGTGATAAAGGACTATTCTCAAGATAAGGTGTTAAGCTCTGTTTTGGGTGCTGAATTGCACTGAGGTTACACAGTATTGTGAAATCTTGAGGAAGCTGGGGGGGGGCACAAAAACCTTTGTGATTGGCCTGGGGATGACAGCAGACGGTGACATTTACCTTCTCCCATGCATTCTGTGATTGCTGCTACTAAATCAAAAGCAACAGAATTATTTATAGCAAAAGCCACAAAATTAGTTCATAAATCCATGGTTCGTACGCATCCTGGAAATCCTGGAAATGTCCTAAAATTCTGTTACATGTCCTGGAATTTTATCTATTCCTGCCTTTTTTGTCCCTGTGCAATGTTTTGTCTAGTTGAGGATTTTTCTACTGACATAACTTATGTCTGACAAATTTCCCTTCCCACCCCCTGCAAAATGGGGGGGGGGGGGGGGGCTGCTGGTTTTCTTGTCTGCTAGGAGGACTGAAGCTACGTTATTAACATCTTTTGTGTCATGCTTATGTTATCACTTTGTGTGTCCGACCGGGGAGACCATATCTCTGCAATTATTAGTTAGATTTGTAAAATTCTTTTGTATTGGGAAGCTTAAAATGCGAGAATGATGATCCTTGCGTTCCGTTTTTTTGCCGATGCACAACTACATCGCTAGAGGGCGCAAATGGAGATTGTATCGAATTTAAAATACATTTTCTTTCATATATTTGCTCCTAAATATCCAATTGAAAAAATATTTTTCCTTTCAATGACATTTATATTGAAGACTATTTTAGTTACAGTCCCTTTTTCAAATAATGTATAAATTTTCCGCTTGGGGGCGTAAAGGTAAATCGCGATTTTCCCAATATCTCTGCTTCTAAAAGTCCGATTTGAAAAATTCTTCCTGTGTCGGATACAGCTCTTCAGGGGAAATGTTTTGCATATAATTTCTCATTTTTGGTAAAGAATGGTTTGGTCACCATGGGGTGTAAGTGTTTATTTTTGCTTCTGATGTATTTGCAACAAAATATGAGCTGGAAACTTGATTGACTGATACCGCTGACTTCGGAAAACTTTTTGAGAATACCTCCTGCTTAAAATAGTGCACAATTTTTCCACAAGGGGGCATACTCGTATATCTTATTTCTGTCCATATCTCTGTTTCTAGGAGTCTGATTTGAAAAATTCTTTCTTTGTTGGAGAACATTTTTGGCGTGAAATGTTTATCATATAATTTCAAATATTTCTTAACGCACAAGTGTGCTACTAGAGGGCGTAAGCTCACACATCCGTTTACAGCAATATCTGCAGGACTAAAAACCGATTGAAAAATATTCTCTTTTGATCAGATACCACTAATTATGAAATCTCCTGTGTATTTGCTTCCCAAAATAATGCACAGTTTCGCCGCTAGGGGCGCAAATATTTAATCTATTTTTCTCAATATCTGTACTTCTAAATGTCTGATTTAAAAAAAAATTCTTTTAACACCAGATACCATTTACCATATGGAACACTTTAGGTTTGTATTTAAGAAGGTTTGTGGTTCACAATTCTGCCACTAGGTAGTGTTTGTGTACTTGTTTGCAGCCTATCTCTGCCTCTAAAAACCCTATTGAGAAATTTCTTTTTTTTTTTACTATATGCCGTTCGCTATAATAAAAAATGGAGAGTGAATAAGATTTTTGCTACAATAAGAAGATCTCCTTAAAATAAAGCAAGACTTTGCCCCTAGGGGTTGTAAAGGTCAAAATGCTTTTCTTGCTATCTCTGTTTCCGGGAGACTATTTGAAAAGTTCTTTTTCCTTAGCATAGCTTTTGCTATGAAGAATACTTTTTGCCCGTTTTCAACATTTTCATTATGCAAAATTCTTCGGCTAAAAGGCATAGAGTTATATCATGTTTCCTTCTACATTGACGGAAAAAAAATCCCAACACCAAGAAGGGGTTGTGTTAGATAAACGACAGTTGGTAGGCGGTGAGAGTACATCTGTAAGATGACGTCTATGCAAATTTCGCGCTCGGCGCATTCGTGTGGCGCTAGTAGCGCCCTTGGAACATGCAAAGCAGGTTTGCTGTAAATACGCGCTGTAACGTTCGTGAGCGTTAGTTATCATTGAGATTCGATGTAGGGTTTTGATGTTAGTCAAGAATGCCTTTAAGAAGACGAAGAAGCCATTATCAACAGCTCACGGAGTTTGAACGAGGTCGTGTAATAGGGCTACGAGAAGGTGGATTTTTCTTTCCGCAATATTGCAGAACGACTTGGCAGGAATGTAGCCACTGTGCATGATTGTTGGCAGCGGTGGTCAAGGGAAGGTACTGCCTCAAGAAGACCGGGTTCCGGCCAGCCACGTGGCACTACTCAGAGGGAAGACCGCCGTGTACGGCGTATGGCCGTGGCGCATCGTACCGCGTCTGCGGCATCAATTCGAGCTGCAGTTGCCACCACAGTGACACAACGAACTGTCACAAATCGGTTACTTGAAGGACAGCTCCGAGCCAGATGCCCTGTAGCGTGTATTCCACTTACTCCAAACCACTGCCGTTTGCGACGTCAGTGGTGTCAAGCTAGAGCTCATTGGAGGACGGAGTGGAGATCTGTTGTGTTTTCTGATGAAAGCCGGTTCTGCCTGGGTGCCAGTGATGGCCGTGTGTTGGTTAGAAGGAGGCCAGATGAGCGCCTGTAACCAACCTGTCTGCGGCCGAGACACACTGGACCTACACCTGGAGTTATGGTCTGGGGAGCAGTTTCCTATGACAGCAGGAGCACTCTCGTGGTTATCCCACGCACCCTGATGGCACAGTTGTACGTCGGTTTGGTGATTCAACCTGTTGTGCTGCCATTCATGAACAGCATTCCAGGGGGTGTTTTCGAACAGGATAACGCTCGCCCGCATACCGCTGTTGTTACCCAACATGCTCTACAGAGTGTCGACATGTTGCCGTTGCCTGCTAGATCACCAGATCTTTCACTAATCGAGCACGTATGGGACATCATTGGACAACAACTCCAGCGTCACCCCCAACCAGCATTAACTGTCCCTGGTATTGACCGACCAAGTGCAACAGGCATGGAACTCCATCCCACAAACTGACATCCAGCACCTGTATGACACAATGCATGAACGTTAGCATGCTTGCATTCAACATTCTGGCGGTTACACCGGTTATTAATGTACCAGCATTTCACATTTAAAATGGCTCTTCTCGCGCTTACAATAAGCTGTGATCTTGAAACCTTAATCAATTAAATATGTTACCTATACAAATGTATTGCCGCCATTTTATTCCTCTACAACTATTTTTTCGTGGTGTTGGGATTTTTTTTCCCGTCAGTGTATATCTCTTCTTCTAACTGTTCAATTTGAAAATCTTTTTGTCTCTAATACCTTCCTTCTGCTATAGGAAACGTTTTTTGCCCCATTTGTTAATTTTCATAACATACGTTTTAGCCACTGGTGGAAGTGGAAGTAGCTGATTTTTTTTTAATTTTTTTTTTATTATTATGGGTTAATTTTGATTTTTACTGAAATTTGCTAATGAATGCTTTATATAAAAAATTGCCATAAAATCAGATTGTTTTCTAATATCAGAAACTTAAATCTAGTTGTTTCGTAGTATATTTTCTGAGCTAAGTAATCACTTTCCATCTTCTATAATTAGTTTTCTAATCATGCCCAGTTAAATTGCCTTGATCACTAATGAATGCAGTTGTACACAGTCTTTGGATTTAAGGTTTTCCTGTTATTCTCTTTCATTTCACGTTGGAAATGTTTGTGCATACTTTGTTTGCTGGTGAGTACAAATTTAGAACGTAGCTACAGCATCAATATTATGGTTAAAATTCCCTCCCTATATAAAATGTAACACAAATACTTGCTCCCATGAGTATGTGTTTAAGAAATAACAATCCCTTTGGTCCTTTGAAGAAGTTCCAAATATTTCACCTTTTCTTACCCTTAAATTTCCAATGTAAGCATTATTTGAAAATAATTAAATCTAAATAGTATTTTATGTATTGATTGTGTGGTATATGAAAGCATTTCAAGAGTAATGCTACATACCTATGTATTTTTGAGGGGTTTTTTTTATTCTGTAATTTGCTTTAATAATTGAACTAAAGCCAAAGTAGAAAAATAAATTTTTCTCAAAATCAACGTGTAGTATACTGTATATTTAAACCTGGTCACATTTTCAGTGACAGTTTTGGTATTTCAGTATTTATCTGTGATATTAAGTTTCTGATTAGCTGCAGAGGACATCATTTTTAGCACCAGTGTACTTGTAATACAGTTGACTGAAAATGCTTAACATGCTGCAACGAAATGTGAAAGATGGCAGGATGAATAAGTAACTGTTGTAGCACAATAAACCACTAAACGAAAATAATTTTTTGCATTGTGTTGCTTTGGATTATTTACAGTCTGGTGCAAAAATGAGTAATATTTAATTTCTTGAAATGTTGTAGCATCAGTTGATTCTATGCAAACATCCCTGAGAGCTGTATAGCAAAACCTAACGTCAAAGGTCAAAAACTTTCGATTGCAAATACAAAAAAAGTGAAAACAAAAAGTGTTGAGGAATATTTTTAATAATCATAGTGAGAAGAATTGGCAGAAAAACACACAACACGCAAAACATTAAAAAAATTCTTGAAATCGTAATCACACGCGCAAGTTACATTGAAAAATTAAGAGCGGGACGTTTCGGTAGCGAATTCTACCTTCTTCAGCCATGGAATGAGACGTGGTAAAAGCATCAGTTGTTGCCAGATTTCAAAATCGCTTTCCAAATAATAGGGATGCTAAAAGGTGCGTCAGTATTGCAGGTGTTAGGGGTAAGGTAGATTTCAATGCTTTCGCAGTATCTGAGGGCATGCCTATTGCTGAATGGGGCGATTCGCTTAACATTGTGCCAATCCAGAGCCACGGACGTATCGCTGATGGTTAAAATTGAAAGAGAGGTGGAAGGGCTACCTTTCTTAACATCAGCGATATGCTCCATCAAACGCCGGTTTATCCTGCGGTAAGTACTACCAATATAGTGGGTAACGCCTGTGGAAGTGTTGATAGGGATAGAGTAGTCACCTTGCAAATCTAGGGGTTTATTGAGATCTCTGTCCTTACGGATGAGTTTGAGGAGATGTGGAGGTGGTTTTGACTGCAATCCTGTAACCAAAAGACTTGAAAATAGAGCAAACTTTATGAGTGAAGGACAGGCTAAAGGGCAAAGTGCCAACAAACTGATGGGTGGTGGAAGGTTCATGCAGTAAACTAGATCTATTCTGTGATTCAAAACTCTTGATTAGTCTATGTAATAAGAGGGGTGGAAAGCCATGCAATTTGCCAATGTTGATGATGTTCTGGTATTCTAGTTGAAGAGCAGAATGGCGGTTGCAAATAAGGTTGGCCCGGTGAATGTATGACTTTAGCGCAGACAGTTTGTATTTTCCAAAAGTGCGAGAATGGTAAGGGATGATATTATGGGTGGCAGAAGGTTTCCTGTAAGCAGAGAGGCCAAGTGAGAAGTCTGGGTTGATGGTAACATCCAGAAAACTTAATATTATTGTCGATCTGTTCTTGAGAGGAAAATTTTATATGTGGGAATTTTGAAGTTATGGAGGACATGAGTTCAAACAGAGAGTGTTTTTGGTGTAGCCAAATAATGAAGATGTCATCCACACACCTTAACCAAATGGTAGTTTTTAAGAGAGATGGGGCAACAATTAATGTTTCAATATTCTGCAAATAAATTTCAGCAAGTAAGGGGGAAAGAGGGGAGCCTATAGGTACACCTTGTTTTTGTTGGTAATGGATACCATTGTATACAAAACAGGAATACTTTTCCAATGAATCAAAACAGTCATAAAGATCTTTGATCAGTTCTCCAGGAAGTTCTTGGTGCTCCAATAGTTTTTTGTCCATGAGCATGTAGGCATCAAAGAAAGGAACAGAAGGAAACCATGAATCCACGTCAAAGGTGTACAGGAAATCTTGACGATTGCTGGAAGAAGGGAGTTTCTGGATAAAGTCCTTGGTTGATACAACAGAATAAGGATGATTTCTTGTCAGAACTTTGCAACATTTGACCAATTGCCTTTCAAAATTGACTGCAGCAAGCACCAAGAACTTCCTGGAGAACTGATCAAAGATCTTTATGACTGTTTTGATTCATTGGAAAAGTATTCCTGTTTTGTATACAGTGGTATCCATTACCAACAAAAACAAGGTGTACCTATATGCCCCCTCTTTCCCCCCTTACTTGCTGAAATTTATTTGCAAAATATTGAAGCATTAATTGTTGCCACATCCCTCTTAAAACCCACCATTTGGTTAAGGTATGTGGACGACATCTTCATTATTTGGCCACACCAAAACACTCTCTGTTTGAACTCATGTCCTCCATAACTTCAAAATTCCCACATATAAAATTTTCCTCTCAAGAACAGATAGACAATAATGTTAGTTTTCTGGATGTTAACATCAACCCAGACTTCTCACTTGGCCTCTCTGTTTACAGGAAACCTTCTGCCACCCATAATATCATCCCTTACCATTCTCGCACTTTTGGAAAATACAAACTATCTGCTCTTAAGTCATACATTAACCGGGCCAACCTTATTTGCAAAAGCCATTCTGCTCTTCAACTAGAATATCAGAACATCATCAACATTGGCAAATTGCATGGCTTTCCACCCCTCTTATTACATAGACTAATCAAGAGTTTTGAATCAAAGAATAAAACTAGTTTACTGCCTGAGCCTTCCACCACCCATCAGTTTGTTGGCACTTTGCCCTTTAGCCTGTCCTTCACTCATAAAGTTTGCTCTATTTTCAAGTCTTTTGGCTACAGGATTGCAGTCAAACCACCTCCACATCTTCTCAAACTCATCCTTAAGGACAGAGATCTCAATAAACCCCTAGATTTGCAAGGTGTCTACTCTATCCCTATCAACACTTCCACAGGCGTTACCCACTATATTGGTAGTACTTACCGCAGGATAAACCGGCGTTTGATGGAGCATATTGCTGATGTTAAGAAAGGTAGCCCTTCCACCTCCCTTTCAATTTTAACCATCAGCGAAACATTCGCGGCTCCCGATTGACACAATGTTAAGCGAATCGCCCCGTTCAGCAATCGGCATGCCCTCAGATACCGCGAAAGCATTGAAATCTACCTTACCCCTAACACCTACAATACTGACGCACCTTTTAACATTCTTATTATTTGGAAAGCGATTTTGAAATCTGGCAACAACTGACGCTTTTACCACATGTCTCATTCCATGGCTGAAGAAGGTAGAAGTCGATACCGAAACATCCCGCTCTTAATTTTTCAATGTAACTTACGCTTGTAATTACGATTTCAATAATTCTTTTAATATTTTTAATAATATATTTTAGCCCACAAACTGAAACAGCAAAAATGTAGAGTAGAAGAAACCATTTGATTCACATTTCTATTGTTGGTGTCAGTTCTTTTTTTTTTTTTTTTTTTTTTGCAAACAACCCTTTACCACTACAAATCATGATCCAAAAACTCTGAGGGAAAATAATGAAGCGCAATAATGGATGAACTCATAGAAGATGAAAGTGTTCAGTACTAGTTTCAGGAAAGGAAAAATTGAAGAGGTTGATGTAGTGAAATTGAAAGTGGCTGATATGTGTCTACCTTGTCTCCCCCCCCCCCAAAAAAAAAAAAGAAAAAAAGAAAAGGAAAATAAAGTGTCAGGTGAGAGTAACCTTAAGGAGGCAGTTAATTTAAAATAACAAAAAACACTGCTGTAACTAATTCAGAAATAACAATGTTGCATAAAAATCAAGTTGAGTGCAATTGGATGGAAGAGACAAAGTAACTTTTAAGATCAAATTGTCACACAAAATATAAAAACAAAACAAAACATGATTACTCTTTCAGTTCTTGCATACAGAGAGAGACATGAATGAAAAAAAAATAACAGTTGGCTATAAATAAATAAATAAATAAAATGACCTTAGAGAGATGAATGTTTGGAACAACAAGAAAATACATGAAACTAATACATCAGGTATAAAAAGCAAGAGTTTCAGACATCATTATCCACGTAAAATCTGTTGAACTGAAATGGATTGGACGTATCTGAGCAACAGTGTGCAACTTAAGTGGAAGACACAAAATACTCTAAAAACAATCATGCAATCATGATTGTTTTTGAAGTATTTTGTGTCTTCCAAAATGGGTAGATAAAATTGGTCATCATACCAGACCAGAACATGACCACTCCCCCACCCACATATAGTATACAGAGAGAGAGAGAGAGATTTTTGTTGTAATTATCCAGATCTTATATTTCTTTTTTTACAATCTTAAAGGTGTTGCCACTATTATATGAATAAACATTTGCTGTCCATTTGTAATATCATCTTATGTGCTGAAGACATATCACAGTTTCAGAAACAAAAATATTCAGTATAATTAGTGTTACATATTATAATTAACTAGAGAGTAAAACTTAAAGCTTTCCCTGACACTTGTGTATGCATATGAGCATTGATCAAGATGTTTGTTAAGACTGAATCTGAAGCATGAAAAATGACACTTTATTTTTCATTGTCATCCTTTCTGTCTGTTTTTCACGTGATGTTTTTATTCCAGATAGCAAGATTCAGCATTCCTACTTTCTTTCCCTCCATGGTTCTTCTTTCTCATGTAGGTTGTAAATTAGTACACAATAGTTACATAAAGAAATTATAGAAACACAAGTACTTCTGACCTGACTGGGGGTCCTCATCATCTGTTGTTGACAGTTGATGACAGATGATCATCTGTTGTTGACGGGCAAACAAGACCTCAGTCAGGTCAAAAGTACTGTTTTTATAATTTTTTACGTAACTATTGCATGCTAACTTACAACTTACATTTATTCATTACATATAAATTGAATTTTTTTGTACTTGCTTCTCATCTTGTGAACTGTTGTGCTGTACAGTCAATTCCAAGTACAGTCAAACCCTTTATAATGAGATCTCCATTACTGCGAGCAAATAGAGAAGAGTTGGGTGGAAATGATGCATCTTATGAACAAAATTTCCTTGTTAAAGTGATTGCGGTGGCAAAAGTTTCATGATATAATGAGAAATTTTTAAACCGTTGATATTGTTTATGGCAAAATAAGTGGCCAATCTGGTGATGTAAACACAAAGAAGTAATTGCTAGATTAAAAATGTGTTACCAGGCATAAGAAAGATTTCTCTTAGAGTGACATTTTTAGTACTGATGAAACTGGTGTGTTTATTACACTCCATTAAAGTATGCAGAACCCACTTATCAATCTTCTGGATTTTCCCCAATGCCTGTAGTCACTGTACTACTGTTGATTGAGCCACTTTCAAACATTTCGTCAGTTGCGTGGTGGATTGCGTGGCATCCTCTTGCAACAGCGATTCCAGCTCCTCGTCTGCAAGTTCCGGCGGCCTACCTACACATGGCTTGTCTTCCAAGCTTAGATCACCTTTCTTAAACCTGGCAAACCATTCTTGACACGTCCGCTCACCCATAACCATTTTGCCATATGCCTGACATATTGAACTGTATGCTTCACTCGCACTTTCCCTAAATTAAACATGAATAACAAACAGTGCTGCAATGAACTTTATCGACTGCCATGCTTGTCTTCACGTACAAACTGACAACATGGGTCACCGACTGGTTAGACCCCTACAATGCCCACTAGTGGGGGTGGTGGAAACTTTTGCATGTCCCTAATAACATATAATCAATAATGGATCTAAAGAGGAACGATTATAACAAGCAATATACTTCAGTCCCTTGGATTTCAATATAACCAAGTTTCATTGCATTTTTAAGTCTGTCCATTGTGCCTGATTTGTAGTTCCTGGAAGCTTCTGTACATTTTGGTTTGTGCTAAAAAATTTTGTTTTGTTAATATTAATTGGAAAATATCGCATATGATATTTTTTCAACAGCTTTCAAAAAAGCAAAAAAAAAAAAAAGCTTCGTGTCCTTACAATTTTTAGCAGTTATGGCCTAGTGATTAGCGGACAGCAAATACTGAGATAGTGCAAACGAAAACTTTTCCGAATAGGTCAACCCATGGATTTCAATTTTTTAGACAATTTATTAAGTTCCTCTTCAATAAAAATCTTAAAGATCTAGCAACGTACTGCATCATTGAAGTATACACTTTGTTGTGTGATAACATTGCATAGGTTAATGCCAACTTTATTACAATATTTATTGTATTTATGTAATTGCTCAATGACACTGATAATAATTGCAGGGTTGATATCAAAACTTTTCAAGCTATCCAAAGCATCTTTATGGGTACTTTATGATAGACCTCTTCCAAGTCTGTGTAAATCATTCTGAATTGCTTTTCTTTTGAAGTACTGCTGCAACAAATCACTCAAACATGTTGTGATTTTTGAGTTATTCCAAAATATGAGACCCCCATCCAATAGTATATCAGCAAGTTTTTGTATGTTATTGTTGTACTGTGAAGAAATGCATGTGTGGTATTGGAAAAAATAACATTTTAATCATGATTTTTCAAACAAATGTTGCTTAGATTTTGCTGTACCCACTTACAGTTGACAAACTTTATTTATATTCTTTTTGATATTTTTGATTTTTCACTTATTATTATTTTTTGATTTCATTTTCAAACCAAATGTAGATGTGCCAATCTGGAGTCTCCTGCCATTTAGGCAGGAGACTGGATTTTCAGCCCTTCCTCCCGCTCTCTGGATGAATGTCAAATTCTCCCGATTTTTCCCGATAATTAGCTGTTTCGATGGTTGAAATTCCATCAACCACTGCCTTGGATTGACGCAGAAGAAAAAGATTTCAAACTGCCTCTGAAATATTTTTCTTTTTGTGTCAATGCAATGCAGCATTACAGTCATCAGTTTTGTACTTTTCCTCTCCTCCTATCTGCAAAGAAAGCTGCCCCGGTGGTGCAGTGTCTAAGTGTTGGCTTCCGACCAATCGTACGATATGGGTCCGGGTTCGAATCCTGGTGAGGCATGGATGTTGTATTTGTCTTACGGCACTGACTCTCTCCCTTCCCTGGTACCAGTGGCCCTAAATTAGGGACCAGCAACTGCTTATAGCCCACTGAGTTGCTCATGGTGGTCGTTAAACCTCCAACCAAAAGAAGAAAGAAAGCTTGATACTTGCACATTTGTTTTGATAGATACCGTTGTCTTCATTGATTCCGTTTTGCAGTAATGACTTGCGAATGAGGTAAAAAGTGTTTGATGAGAAATGCTGTATATATATATAAATATTTTTCTGAAGTTAAAAAACAATTATAAACTCCATGTTTTTCCAAAATAGTAAACAAACACTTCTTCAAACTGTGGTTTGGGAAAAAAAAGCTTTAAAGTTAAAAACTTCAGACTTATATTAGAAAAAAAGTAGTTAATGGATGTGTAGTAATAAAAATTGAAAAAATTAATGCATAACTTCTAAAGTTTTCAATGGATTCTGGCAAAAATTAAAACTGAACTTTATATACTGTAACATCTCATTATTTGAAAATTATTATTTATTTAAAATCGGGGGGAAAAAAGTTTGGTTTAAAAAAATTTCTCCCAGTCCAATTGTCATACGACACCTTCAGCAAAGAGCTGACCGGTTCTGGCACTAGAATGCCGGGGAGGGTCAGTAATTGATTGACAGATGAGAACTGTCCTGACTTCTCCTTGCAGTTCTTTCTTTCAACCCCTTACCTCAACAGACCTGTGCACATTCTAAGTGATGAAAAACAGTTCTTTCTTTCAACCCCTTACCTCAACAGACCTGCACACATTCTAAGTGATGATAAACAGTTCTTTCTTTCAACCCCTTACCTCAACAGACCTGCACACATTCTAAGTGATGAAAAACAGTTGAGTTGCACTCAATTCACTTAACGACAAAAGTGAGTAGTAACCGTTGGCCTCGCCTTGTAACTAAAAGAGATGTTAATACGATGCTTTTTGTCGCCTTCGCGCACAACCTAAAGAAGAGATGAAAAACAGTTGGCTGCTATTTTATTCGTAAAAAGCAACAACATGCGGGCTGTTTTACGTTTTCATTATCTTGCGGAATCGACATACCTGAAAACGAATTTCAGTAGAGGAAGAAAGGTGCTGATTTTCACGTTGTTGTTGTTTTCTCCAGAACTTTTAGTGGACCAACAATACTTCTTCTGGAAAATGTCGATAAAAAAATAGCGCTCGTGTGATTTTATGAGCTGTAAAAATCTTCTGATTTACAGATTTTGAATGTTGGCATGTCTGCAGATGTGAACTTAAATTCATGCTTCCATGGCAAATTTGTTTTTTCTTTTGTGTAATGCTTGACTATCCCCTTCAAACTTTGTTGTTTATCTTTATATAACATAATATAAAATAGATAGGTTAAATCAGCTATTGTATTTTAGTTGGAATGGCTAATTAATTTTGTTTGTAAATTTTTAGTGTTACTAGGAATTATCTTGACTGGCTGACTAGTATCCCTTGGGGAAAGCGAAGTGAAGAAAACTTAGATCTTAAAACTGCTTCTCAAGTTTTAGAAGAGGATCATTATGGAATGGATGATGTTAAGAAAAGAATTCTTGTAAGTTTATTTCTCTTGTTTGTTCCTGCTAAAATCTGAACATCAAAGCATTTATTTAAAATGTTCTTATATTTTTTGGCTTTGTAACTGACCTGATATTGAAGATCGTCCTTCCAAATTTTCGGATTATCAAAAAATATTCTCTCTAGTATAAAGATTGGCATCAGCATCAATACTTGAACATTCAGCCTTAATTACTCTCGTTTATTACCTTTCTGCACTAAGGTGCTGCTGTTAACTTTACAGCCAGCAGGATGCACATGGATCCCAAAGAGAAGGAAGGGGGCAATTACCCAGCTGACTTATTTAATATTAGTTACTTTGACTGCTTTGCTTCATTTAAAAGAAATGCTACAAAGTTGGTTTTTTTTTTGTCTTATATTAATTTTAAATATATCATTGAAGTGTATCACTCATTAATCAAACAAGAGAAGCACTTTTATCACCATCATTCATTTTGCTGCTCTTAATTTCTCTGAAGAAAGACTGAAATTCATGAACTTCTGAGCAGTGTTTTACAGTTCTTCAGTAAAAAATGGATTCTTCTGCCACATACGACTTGCAGAATTTTTTTTTGTAAAAACCCACTTAATAATTGAGAAAAAAGATGACGGTTGTTGTGACTTATCACACTATGTATTGTAATGGCTATTGTTTTGGCTGTGTAATCACTTTGTGGTGACAGCTGGATTGTGACATTCACCATGTTATATCCATGTGCATAGCTGTCACATTTTACAGTTAATCCATAAAGTTTATGGAAATTGTACTTGTTTTACACTTATTTTATGAATGACATATTTTACAGATTTTTTTCTTCAGGTAGTGTCATGTACACACGCACTGTAAATATATAGATATTTATGTATGTATTATGTGTTGTGTATATACATATATGCTCAACGGAGACAAAACATTAGAGATACCTACTTAATAGAATGTTGGTCATCCTCTAGTGTGAATAACAGCCTGTACACACTAAGGCATCAACTCCACCAGATGCCGGAGGGTTTCCGGAAGTAATGCCAGCCATGCCTGTTGCAGCATTGTCCACAACTCTGCCTAAGACATTGGTCCAGGATCCATGGATCTGATGTTTCCCTCCATGCCATCCCAGAGAGCTTCCACAGGGTTTAAATCTGGGGACCTTGGGGGGGGGGGTCATCAGATGCTGGAACAGACTATTGGCTGCAGGATGCACAAAGGCCATGAAAACATGTGGGTGATCAGCCTGGATATGCTGGTGCATGCAGCAGTTAAGGACCTCCCCAGACACACCAAGGGACCTAATGTGTCCCATGAGAAGGCTCCCCAAACCATCACAGAGCCACCACCACCTTGGAACAGAACAAACCTGGCACGACGGGGCCACAGCCTCATGCTGTCAATGCCACACGTACACCCTCCCATCAGCATAGTACAGCTGAAAATGGAATTCATGTGACCACACAACATGGCGCCACTCTGCAGAGGTTCAGTTTTACAGTCAACATCCAACTTTGAACCGGGATGTGATCTGCACTGCCATTGTCAAGCGGTTGGTCTGTACAAACCTGGATAGTCTACATGGATCTTGTTCATCAAAACAGCATGTGGTTGACCAGCATTAACTCTCTAGGCACTAACTAGTTCATCTGTCGATGGTATACTCAAGGTACACCCTTGATACAGTTACCCTCAGGAACCCTAGGGTTCTTGCGATCGACTGACCCATCTGTCTTGCACCCACAATGCATCCACAAAGTTGCTCAATCACTGTGGTTACCCATGTTCGTCGGTTGCGAGGCACTGTTGGAAAGCCCTGCTGTCCGCCTATTTATCGCCATCTTTTGGTTTGGGTCTGTTCCACTCTGCGCAGGGGATGTTCATGTCAACTTCCCATCATCCCTATCTCTAATGTTTTGTCTACAATGTATATACAACTATTTACACACAACACATCTTGGGGAGTTGAAGGAATAAGATGTGTTGTGTGTAAATAGTTGTATATACGTTTTTTATATTTTTGTTCGGCATTTTGTATGTATGTAATTAGGCAGTTTATGTTCGTTGGTTATATCAAAAGGATTTGAGTTCAAGAATTGGGGTTTTAATAAATGTCAATCAACCAACGAAGGTTGGGTTTTACACGCTGGTGGGATCGGTAGGAGGGGAGGAAGATGCTGTTGGGACCTAGAATCATTAATGCAGTGCACTTTGTGGACTTGAGCATTTGCCGGGCATTTGAATGAACCTGAAGACGAAAATGGAACACCGCACCAGAGGCTTGAACCAAGCAAGACAACCAAAAGAATAAAATGTGCAGGGAAATGTGTACAAAAGGTAAGCAACCTATTATAATTTCTTTTTTTTTAAAGATCTCTCACTTAGATCGCCCGCTTACTGTTGTATTGCTCTGGTAAAATCAGTTCTCATCATGAGAAGGCAGGGTTGACAGCTTTGTAGAAGAGTCTTGACATTGCTTATCATGAGGCTATATACTGATAGGAGGTGACATTCTTTGCTGATAATAATGTTACATACCCAAACATGCACACAGAAAACCACAAAATTAGTTGGTGGCTTATTGTGTAATGTGATTCATTTGGGTAAGGATAATTTAGAAATGCTGTGGTATGGCTTGTAACAGATATAATAAGTCAATAGTTTGCAGAAGTCACCTTTATGGATGGGAGAGTGTCTAGGCCTTTACATGACCCCCTTTATGGACTCCGCAGAGTTTATACCAGGTGCTCAATTCTTGCCATGTGTTTTTCTACATCTATGGAGTGATTTGTGCAAATGCTGCAGAGATTTTCATCTTTAAATCATCCAGGCTTTGAGGTTGTTGTGCAAAAACGATGTTCTTCACAAACCCCGCACTCAAAGAAATTGGAAAGAGTGAGATCTGGGGGGTTTGCAGGCCAAGAAATAAAACCTTTGCGGCCACACCAGTTGTCTTTGAATGTGTTGTTGAGGAAGTTCCTGACTTCTAGTGACCAGTGGGGTGGGGCCCCATCTTGCTGTAAAATGACATCATTATCCAGTTGTGGTACTAAAAAGATATGTAACATGTTCAGGAATGGTCCTCATTGCACAGTGTCCCCAGAGAAGAAAAAAGGACTGTACAATTGGTGACAACTCACTCCACACCACACATTTACCTCGGGGCTTGATCTCTCCACTTCGTAGGAAGCATGGGGATTGTGGGTACCCCAAATAATAGCATTGTAGGTATTCACTCTCCTGCTCACATGAAATGTAGCCTCATCTGTGAATAGCTATCTGCAGAATATGATCTCCATACAGCATTCACTCAAATCACTCTGCAGATGTTAGAAAACATGTGGCAAAAATTCAGCACCTCTCTGCAGAATCTGCAAAGGGGGCCATGTAGAGGCCTAGGGGAACTCCCATCCATAAAGGTAATTTCTGCAAAATATTGACTTATTATATCTGTTACAAGTCATCCCACAACATTTTAAAATTATCCATCCCAAACGGATCATCCTGCATTATTGCCATTTGCATTGATACATATCAGAGTGCAATTGTATTATAGCATTTATTTTATTTGCCTTAACTCAGTGTTGTTTATTCATTCCTGGCTTTCCATTGTAAAATTGTATTATTTTAAGTCATTTTAATGACTTTATGTTTTGGTTAGTTGTAGAATTTCATTCTGTTATTCTTTTAAAGGAATTCATGGCTGTTAGTAATTTGAAAGGCACAACACAAGGCAAAATCCTATGTTTTCATGGACCTCCTGGAGTTGGTAAAACTAGCATTGCAAAGTCAATTGCAAGAGCTTTGAACAGAAAAGTAAGTTTTCAACAGTGACATTTGGTAACTATTGCCGAAGTTAGCTGTTATCACTATTTTGAATACATATATAAATAATATATATATATATATACACACACACACTGAGTGGACAGAAATTATGGGATACCTACCTTGTAACAGGTAGGCCCACCTTTCACCCTGGATTAGAACAATCACATGGTGAGACATTGACTCCACTAGGTCACGAAAGTGTTCTGCAGTTATCTCTACCTATGTTTGCTGCATAGCTGTCCATAATTCCGTCATATTCCTGGATGGAGGATCCAAAACTTGAAGAGACCTTTCAATGGCATCCTGGAGATTTTCAACAGGGTTCATGTCCACTGAATGGAGAGGCCATTTCAGGATGGGGACTTCCATGGAATGTCCTTCTAACCATGTACTGGTCATCACTGCTCCATGGGGAGGCACATTGTCTTGTTGGAAAATTCCAGTGCCCTGTGGGTGCATGATGACTATGGATGAGTGCAGATGGTCTACAAGGATGGAAACATAGCATGAACTGAGATGCATCTAGGTGGACAAGTGGCCACAGCATGGGTCAGTTGAACATGTCCCAGACCATAAACGAGCCTCCACCAGCCTAAACAGTTCCTTGTTGACGTGCTAGGCCCATGAATTTGTGCAGTTTTCCCCAGATCTTCACCCTTCCATCAGTGCAAAAAAACTGGAAATGGGAGTTATCAGACCAGGAGACCTACATCCAATCATCCAAGGTCCAGTGCCAATGTTCTTTCATCCATTTGAAACGTACAGTCCGGTGATGTGGTGTTAGCAATGGGACTCGGGTGGGTGGGTGCCTCCCATGACCTATTGCAGTTAATGATCAGCCAATGGTCTTGCTGGAGATGTTTCTGGCACCTCTCTTGTTGAAGTCTGCGATGATTTGTGCCACTGTCACTCTCTGGGTGGTTGCAACAATGGTTACATTTGTCTACTACCTTTCTTCACCCACGGTGCTGTCTGTGATGTGATTTTATACTGGAAATGGCATATTCCTGATACTCTTGATATTGTCAAATGGGGATACTGCAATTGCATACCACCTCTGCAGTAGAATAACCCATCCGTTGGGCACACACTATCATTCATCTTTCAAACTTGATTAACTCGCAACATTTATCCATGCTGTTGAATTACCATCTGCATGAATGCCATGCTGTCATCCCTACTTGTCAAGCAGTGGGTTCGTCCACAAGTTAGAGGACTGACATCATCACTTTTCCAAGGAACCAGGTATTCCATGATTTTGGTCCTCTCAGTGTATTTATTGTTTTATATATGTAACCTTATATTTAAAATTAAATGCATATGCATGTACATACACAGCAGGATTGAAAAGTTCCCAGACTGGGCCTTTATGGCGAAGTACATGTATCGCATACCCACAGCAATTATTGGATTATGTTACATTATCACCCTCCCAAGGAAATTGGGTTTGTCCATCTACGTCATGCACTTACGGCGGTACATCTGGGTATTGTGTGCAACTTATGCAGTGTTCTGCTATTGATGAAAAATGGTGTTTTTTGAGCAGCACATTAACATTAAGTTTTGCTTTGTTTGGGCCAACATCCAACAGAAACTTACAAGATGTTGAAGCAAGTTTATGGCAAAAACACCCTGTTGCGCTCACAAACATTTGATTGGCATCGTCACTTCAGAGGAGGCAGACAGGAAATAAAAATGATGAACGAAGCAGGCAGCCAGTGGCGGCTCGCATGGGTGAAAGCATTTCAGAAGTTGCAGCCATCATATGCTCCAACAGACGATCGAGCAAATAGCAGAGGCTTCTGGGATATCGAAGACTACTCAAACGTACACTATCTAATGGAATTCACAAAGACCACTTGGCAGACCACATTCTAGAATATTTATTCCAACAAAATTGTCGTCTTTCCTGTGAACACTGCTTTGAGGTGATGATTGGCATCATCAAACAGTTCTTCCCTAGTACGTAATGTTTTCCAGTGAAATATTCGTACTAGATAGACAGGTTCTCAATGAGGAGGAAACACTTCTTTTCCATCGTTATAAGTATTTAACAACACCTGAACTATTCACATTCCATAAAGGCCCTTTTCAGGGCCAGCCATATTACCAAATAAACCCATTCCTTTAAAAAATAACCCACAGCGCATATTTCTTGTTCTTGACAGTCCTCCCGCACCACCATACACCAATTACGTAATGCAGGCAGCAAAGGAGCAAACAACGCCGATACAGCTGCAGCACCACCTATAATGAAACGTTTCTCCTGTGATTCCAGGAGCGCGTTAGTTGAAGCAGACGAGGAGGGCTGAACTCTAAAGTGCATCCTTATTTTCCATGTGAAAAATTTGAAATAATTTGATACACATTTTCATGTATATAAATGAATAAGTAAGTAAAAAATACTAATTAAATTAATTGAGTAATAGCATGTTTTCCTCGGTTAAAATTATTCTTTTTGGCATGATTACTGAAAATTTGTACGAGTACTACTGAAAATATCTGAAACAGGTTGGCATCTCTGTGGACCCATGCAGTTGTAGCAATTAATAAAAAAATTAATGCCTTACAGTCTACAGGTAGATGCACATTAAGCATAAGTTTGTTACTTAAATTTTGTATTGCAATAATGATTTTCAGAATGATATTTTAGTGTTTCAGTTAAAAAAAAATTAGTTGAGAAATACAAGGGCTGTATAGAAATCAGTGGAATGATATACATTTTGTTAGTTGAAATCCCCCTCCCCCCACAGTTATTACTTTATGTCTACAAATAATCAGTGAGTAATCTACAAAATTGGGGAATACTTTTAGTTATACATCTTGTGAATAATGCAACTGCCCTATTTTAGTAGTCATTGTTCACTTCAACTACTACTGGAATATGGTCTGCATGTTTGTAAATGTTAGTAATCTCTGGATGGGTAAGATGCTGTTTTGAACAGCTAAAACCATTATCAGATGTAGCTAGGTATGGCTAATACCGCAGCACAGTATAGTACTCCAGTAAGTTTAATTCTATTATGCATCTTCTCATCGTGTTGTTATGTTAAATAATGTTTACATCCTTTATCTTCCTCCGCTACAATGTCATTGAGAGATTTCACTTGGCCAGTATGCATTAGCTATTTTCAGGGGTTGTGTTGTATTATTTGGGTAATTGTCTGTTACAGAACATGCTATATTTCAATTCATCCAGTGCTGTATCTTGATCTTCATATGATCATATATGTGTAGACACCAAGTGTACCAGTACAGATATAACGGTTGTGACTCATATTAACACTCTTTTGGATGATGTCTTGTATGTGTGTTTATTACTGTTATTCAGTGTAATGTAGAATAATGCACATATGATCAGTATTCAGCACCTTTAGACAACAATAACAGCATTTTTATAAGGCCGTGATAGTTATTTTCATAACCACTTTGGATGCTATGAGTGAAAGTGTGGCCAAAAGCAAACCATGGAACATTTTTTTTGGTGATGATTTATCCATTACATCAGAATCAGTTGAACAGACTCAAAAAATTTTTTAACTGACAAATGACCCTTGAACAAACTATTCTAAAGATCAGTGTGGCACAAAAGTGAGTGATGGTCAGTTCATGTGGTTAACAAAAGATAGGTCACAGTACCTGATATAGAAAGGAAACAACTTAAGCACTTGGATTCTACCTCACAAAAGAATGGTAGCTGCAAGAAGGCAGTGCGGAAATGAATGAGTTCAAGCTGGAATAAATGGGAAGAGATGAGGATCTCTGACAAGAAGGTCTCAATAAAAGCAAATTCAAGAATTTGCTGGACAGCTGTAGTGTTTGCTCTTTTACATGCATCAGGACTTGGGCAAGCAAGAAAAAAAAGGTAAACAACAGGAAAAAACAGAAATGCATCGTATGTCTAGATAGATGAAGGAGATATCAAAGAAAGAACATAAAAGAAATAAGGATATTAGGAAAGAACTTGGAAATAGAAGAATTAGTGAAAATTAAAATGGAGTCATCTAAAATAGGCTGGACAGATGTGGAGAAGAGTGAAAGAAAATCCAATTTGGAAAACAGTGGCAATAGAGGTGCCAGAAAATAGAGTAGGAAACAGCACGAAGGAAATGGTGGAAAAACTTATAGAAGGCCTGAAGAAAGTTATGGCAAAATAGGGGAGATATCCAGTGTATAAAAAAAAAAGCCTGATTTGTCTTTCTGGAAAGATAGAAAAACTTTCTGGAAGTACATAGGAAAAAGAAGGAAAATAAAAGTCTTAAGTTGTGTTAAGAATAGGGCCAGAGAAATGATATGGTAGCCCAATGAGCTAAGTGAAAGATGGGAAGAGTACTTCTGTGCTTTATTAGATCATGAAAGGAAAGGTGATTCTGAGGCAGAAGTAGATGATGTCATAGTTAGTGATGAAAGCACTGGTGGGATCTCAAGAGAAGAGGTGTGTAAAGCTCTAAAATCTCTTCAGAATGGTAAAGCTTCAGGAGTAGATAGTACACTGGCGTGCAAAAATTAAGGACGAAATGGTTTTTTGAATGTAATGTTGTGCAGAAGTGCTCCACATCTACTCAAATCATACCATAAGTTCCCCAAGATGTAAGAATATGGGACAAGTGAGCAAAACCGTCTAAACAAGGAATCCAACGGATACAAAGGCACTTTATTGAATAGGTAGCTTCGAGCACAACTGGACAGAAGACAGAAACGTCCATGTGACAGGCGGCTGCCAAGAAAAATCCAGTCTTTAGTAGGCCTAGAAAAATCCAGTCTCCTTTTCGTCCTTAATTTTTGCACACCAGTGTATAACTGCTGAGATGCTAAAATATGGTGGTGACTCTGTTATTGACTGGTTAACTGAAATTTGCGAGTTATGTTGGGAGTTAGGAAGGGTACCTCAGGATTGGAGGGATGCTATCATTGTTCCCTTGTACAAGGAAAAAGGTGATCAGACTGAATGCAAGAACTATTGTGGTATCAGTTTGCTGAGTGTGCCAGGTAAAGCATTTGGGAAGGTCATTATTGATAAAGTACGAGGTCTTACATAAGAGAAAGTGTGGGATGTACAGAGTGGTTTTATGCCTGGTAAGGGCTGCACTAATCAAATTTAAATCATTGAAAAGTATATGCCTGTTGGTAAAAAAAGGGTTTGTTGCCTTCAAGATTTAGAGAAAGCTTATGACAAAGTAAATAGAACTCTTCTGTGGAGCATACTGAGTAAATATGGCATTATTGGGAATCTGTTGTACTTAATAGTGTGAAAGCCATGTATGCTGGCAGGTAGAGCATGTGTATGAGAAATTGTTTTTTATTGGTGCAGGAGTCAGACAAGATTGTGTAATGTCACCCTCGCTGTTTAACATATTAATGGATGCATGCATGCGTGATGCCAAGATGGATAATACTGGTTTATGTCTTGGTAATATCAGTGTGTGCAGATTGCTCTATGCAGATGACACAGTCCTGTTTTGCAGAGAGTAAAAGGGAGTTGCAGAATGTGTTGTCTCAGATCTACGAAGTTTGTATAAAATTCAAACTGAGTATAAATAAGAGAAAAATCAAAGTTATGGCTTTTGAGTGAGGAACTGTTCATACTAAATGCAAGATAAGTTTTAATGTCACAGAGATTGACCAGGTGAATGAGTTTATGTTAGGCGTGATCAAATGAAACCCATTCGAGTGGCTTTATTAAGATGAACAAAAAAGTACATCTGCAGATGTGGCAGAATTAAACAAAGCAATATATAAGAAAGCAAGAATGCACTAGTGTTCGTTAGAAGAAATGCTGTAAGCATTGAGACATGCATCCTACTGCTTGGGGAGACGGCAAATGTCATTCGCGATGGACTTTGGTTGCTCCTTGAGCCATTTGGTCACTGCGGCCATGATGTCTGCATCGGAGTGGAATCATTGTTCCTTTAGAACTTTTTTAAGGGTCTGAACAAATGAAAGTCACATGGTGACAGATCAAGGCTGTAGGCTGGGTGGTGCAGAACCTCCCATCCTTTCCATGCTAACGCATCCTGCACAGAGTTCACAGAATGCGGACGAGCATTGTCGTGCAACAGAATCACACCACATGAAAGCATGCTGGGTCACTTATTTTTGATGGCTTTATTCAGCTTACAGTGTGTTCTTGTAGTGGTTGGTATTGATGTTCATGTGAGGCTCTTTGAAGTTCACCAACAAAAGCCCTTCATGTTAAAAAAATGTGGTCAGCATAACCTTACTGGTGAAAGCCTGTGACTTGATTTTTTTGTGTTTTGGTGATCCGTGATGTTTCCATTGCATGCTTGCTGGTTTGCTGGATGGCTCAAAATGGTGGCACCACGATTTGTCGCCTGCCACTATGTGTGACAAAAATGCATCACACTCCGCTTTGTAATGCAGCAAGTGATTTAAACTCCAACCCATGCGTTCTTCCTTATGGGGTTGGTCAGCATCCGTGGGATCCATTGTGAACACACCTATCGATACTGCAGTGTTTTTGTAACCCCCATTTGAACAGTCCCAAGTGACAGTGAATTCCTCCACTAACGAACGTAAGCTCTGATAACAGTCCAACCATATTGCTGCATCAATCTTGGCAATGGCTTCATTTGTTGCAACAACATGCGCCTGGCACTGCTGTGGAAGATCTTTTGTTTCCTCATGTTCTTCCTGAAATATTCACGCCCAGTCTGTCACTGTTGTCTTTGACACACATTTGTCACCATACACCGCCTGCATTCTGCAATGAATGTCGACTGGTTAACATCCTTCCGCTGTTAGGACTGAATCAATTATCAATGATCTGCAGCACAAATCACACATGCGAGGAGAGAACGCGTGCTCGCTTGTTCATTGGTCTGTGCTTATCACGCGAGCTGTGACATCATCATGCTCCCTGTGTGCCAGTCCACATGATGCTGCACAAACAGGTTTCATTTGATCACACCTTATATATTTAGGAAGTATGTTTGACATAGAGAGCAAATTAGATGGCGAAATTAGTAGGTGAGTGAATTCTTCATTGGAAGTCCATAGCTGACTTAGAAGGATTTTACAGGAAAGATGGGTTCTCAAGGAAGTCCCAAATGGCTGTGTATGAAAGTGTAACTGTTCCTACTCTGATGAATGACAGCGAAACCTGGGTACTGCAAAAGACATACACTACCTTACCACAAAGTTCCAGGATAGTGGGTATTACTCTGTTAATGGTATTGGTAAAAGTATGTTGTATGGGTCAAATTCTAACTGTGTTTTCCCTCTTATGCAGGGCACAAGAAGATCTAAGAAAGTGCAGACTTTTCCAATTCTAAAGACTGTTAATTGAAGGTACCCCAAAAACCATTGTCATGGATTTGAACTGAGAGCAGAGAGTAAACATCAAGTTTTGCTGCAAGTCCGGAAAGTTAGCAACGAAGACCTTGCAAATGATCAAAACTGTTTACGGGAACAATGCCCTATCCTGTGGTCACATTTTCCATTGGTATACTCGCTTTCGAGAAGAAAGGGAAGACGATGGGGATGACCGAAGAAGTGGAAGACCATCAACCAGCTGTTCTGAGAAAATGGTGGAGAAAGTTTGCACTCTGGTGCAATCAGACCGTCGAATGGCGGTATGGATGATGGAGGATGAACTCCATATCAACCATGAAACAATCCAGCTGATTCTAAAGGAAGATCTCAGGAAAAGGAAGATTTGCACAAGGTTTCTGCCACACAGTTTCAGTGAAGAATAGAAATTGCAAAGCGTCGAAAGCCGCAAGGCTTTAATTGCGGCCATGGAAGCGGACCCTTCGATGCTGGACCACATTGTGACAGGTGATGAGACATGGTGCTTTCAACATGATCCAGCATCAAAGATGCAAAGCATGAAGTGGAGAGCACCAAGTTCATCAAGACCGAAGAAGGTTCGCTTGCAGAAGTCTAAAATCAAGGCAATGCTGATCACGTTTTTGACAGCAGCGGCATCATTCACAGGGAATGGCTTCCAGAGGGTGCAACAACCACCGGTGCCTTCTACCTGCAAGTTCTTGGTTGCCTACAGAAGAGAATTCATCATGTCAGGCCACACCTGTGCGCACGTGGAAGTTGGTTCCTTCTAGATGACAATGCGCCTGCCCACTAGGCACTGTCAGTGACACAATTCCTCGCCAAGTCCGGAGTACCCAGGCTCAACCATCCACCCTACTCCCCAGACTTAGCTCTCGCCGACTAATTCCTATTCCCCAAAGTGAAAGTGCGGTTGAAAGAATGACTTTTTATGACTGTTCAGGACATCAAGAAAACCATTACTGCAGAAATGAACAGTGTTCCGGTAAATGAATTCAAAAAGTGGTTCATACATCTAGTGGAGCGATCAAAACGGTGCATCGATAAGAAGGGGGACTACTTTGAAGAACCATAACCACAGTTGGACTCAGTGCATTAAACTTTCCTCGTAAGAGTAGTTCTCCTGGAACTTTATTGTCAGACGGTGTAGGAGTTGTTTGCGTGCTGGAAAAATGCATTTCTTGTTTCTTTATTTTTATGTATCATGCCTGACTTTAATGAAAGCCAGCCATGAGAGATTCATAAAGAATTGTTAAGGATTTTTTTTTCCTGAATCGCATTTAAACACAACTTTTATTCACTTTCATACCATTTACTTAATGTAAAGATTTATCTAAAAATGCAGAATTTTTTTAAGCTACTGTTTTGCAGAATAGATAGGTAAGGAGCACTATAAACAAGCTCCTGGGTTAAAAATCCAAAGAACACCAAGTTAAAATATTTCTCACAGATATACTATTCAAACTAAATTTCATGTGGATTCAAGAGATAAAATTTCAGAATAAGTACTTATAAATTGTAGCAATAATCTTTTATATCTTTCATACAGATCTTTTAAAACATCTTTGCGGGGCATAGCCTGCCGGGAAAAACCATCCGGAGCAGATTTAATACAATTTATTTATAATCACCCCATTGGGGAGCACTATGAAGAGACCCTTATTGAAGTGATTCTTTAAAAATTAGAAAAAAAACAAAACAAATAACAATGAAAGAAAGTGAAAGTACAAAAACAGTATAGCCACAGGAAGAGTAACAGTTTCCAACATATGAAAAATGAAAATTGGACTCTGGATTCTACTAGGAATTTGTGACTTATTCAATTTTATTTACATGGTAAGACATGCTCTGATCATGTGAGGAATGAAGATGTGTTGCAGATGTGTAATGTGAGACAAAATGTTGTTAGTAAGATGAAGACTAATATTCTTAGGTGGTTTGGCCATGTTGAAAGAATGAGTGATGAGATGCTTACTAAGAGAATTTATTCAGCCCAAGTGGCAGGAAAGAAAGGTAGAGGAAGGCCAAGGAAATCGTGGGAGGAACAGAGTCAGGAATGTTTGCATGAGAAAAAGATTATTAGTGTGAAGCACAAAAGGCCTTGTTTGTGGTGTGTGATGGATCTTAATGAAGCTCGAACTGTGTGCCGAGATCATTTCAAGTGGAGACATTTGATGCACCAACTTTAAATAAATGTTAGTTCCGTCAGCTAAATGTTTACTTGGCAGATGATCTTTCTTTGAGGTGATAACCTCTGAATCTCAGAGAACAGCTTAATGATATGTATGTATGTATAAAAAAAGCCAAGGAGACTTGTTTGAGTGGCAGATTCCAGGACTGTCTGCAACTAAAATTGCTGAAAAGAAGAATGAACCATATATAGATTTTCTAATATATGTAGTTGATACATAATAACTTTCCATTTTCCGATATGATCAGGAAGTACTCCTAACTTGCACAAAAATAATCAAGCCTGCTGATTTGAAATGCAGCTGTAGTAATGTTTTTTTTTTTTTTTTTTTTTTTTTTTTTGAAAAATACACTAATAGAAATGCTCTAATTTGGTTGAAACTAGGTGAAAATGTATTAAGATATTATAGGGGTAAATTATGAAATTTTCAGGAAATTTAATGTAACATTTCAAGAGATATAATGTTGTTTATTAAGAAATCTTAAACATAAATACTGTTCTTTTATATCAAAAGTTTGAGATTTAATTTTTTTTATTTTAACATTGAAATTCTTAACTAATACCAAGAAGACAAATTTATTTGTATTCCTAATGTTATAGATTTCATGACAGTATCTCATCATCCAATTAGACAGTGAAATGTTGTACTGCAATGTTGCTGGTTAAATTGGCTGGGAGGTAACAGTACTTTATACCTGTGTTAGAAATATGAGAAGGAAAAGGTTGATGAGTAAAAAGAGGTGTCACAGGATCTTTCAGAATCATCAGTTAAAGGCATGACCAGTGTATCCAACAGATGGTTTTGATGAACACGTCAGCCACTTCTGCCCTGATTAGGAGTATTGATACCTTTTGTGCAGTTCACAATTGTTGCTGAAAGTTGAGCTGAGATCTCAAGTCCCACTGAGCTATTTGCTTTTTACTCATATTCATGAGTGTGTTCATTGGTGTACGCAAATCAATTGAAATGTCATGCAGTGCAGTAGTGTTCATCAATGAGAGTTGTTTTGGCCTTCCCTTTGTGTGATGAATGTTAAAGGAATAAGTGTTAGGATATATCAAAGAGAGAGAGAGAATATAAGGAGTGATACATCACAGACAGTATATTGGTTCGGATTGCCATTGGATATGACTGGAAAATGATGCTCTTGTGTGCAGAGTGCAGTATGACAGCACATTGCATTTTTGATGAAAGTGGTCCAACAGGATATTGATCATACACTTAGCACCAACATTACTAGATTAGCTCTTTGAAGTACAAACAACCTTCTGATGGCCAGCAGATTCACCAAGTTTCTCTCTTTTTCTTTTTCCTTAGAAGATAACTTTGCTGTTCACTTGTAGAATCGAACTGAAAATACACACCTTTTCTTACAAATCTTGCTTCTTCCTAGTCTAAGCAAAAAATTAAAAAAATCTACACTGCATATTCATGTCACAATCCCTATATTTATATATCTTTTCTTGTATCTGTTGATTTCTGAAATTAGAGGGTTGTTTTTCAGAAATTTATTCATATCAGTGTTTATTGACATCTCAATGCATTTGATTAATATTTAAAGGACTGTTATATGTAGAAAAGATTATATGTGTGTCGGAAGGGGGGAGGTACATGATTTCATAAATTTTCTCCATGTTCATTTACTTTGACACTGTGCAATATTTTGCTTGCCACAAATTTCTTTTTCATCTCATCCAGTGTTTTTGAGCATGAGTTTCTTAAGTACAGATTTTTAGTATTTCAGGTTCAGCGTTGGTGGAATGACAGATGTTGCTGAAATAAAAGGGCATAGGTATGTACTATTGAAGCATTTGTCAGTTACCTTCCATCTTATCCTTTTAATTTCACAATTTAATAATTAATCAATGTGTGTAAAAGTAGGAATGTTTCTGTTCTTTTCAGTAATTATTACCTTTGAGTAATCATTACTTGGAGGAGGAGTAATGCAATTTTTGCTGTTCTGTGCTGAAAAAAATCATGCTTGGGTGGTGTGAGTGCATGCATATGTGTGTAGATATCTTGGATGAAAGAATTTTAAATGTGCAAAAAAGTAGACTGTTAT
Organism: Macrothele yani; assembly: GCA_039090855.1. Lineage (NCBI taxonomy): Eukaryota > Metazoa > Arthropoda > Arachnida > Araneae > Macrothelidae > Macrothele > Macrothele yani. Next base: position 4,206,235 of record CM077024.1, read on the forward strand.
ATTTTTTCAATTTGGAATTTTTGAAAATGGTCAAATATGACAAATACTTTCATAGTCTTATATATATAGAACAGGGGTGGCCAACCCACGGCTTGCCACGTGCCACTTTTGATGTAGGTAAACTTGAAGGTGCCACTCCACCTTAACTTAACCTCCCCCATCCATAGTTGCCAGAAGGATACAAAAATTATGTATCTCTGTATACTTTAAATAAAATAGTACTAAGAGAAAAATATTGTTAAACCAATACTATTGTAACAGAATGCTAATAATCATTCAAGAACTAGTTTACTAGTACATTAAAAACACAAATTACTTGAAAAGAAATTAATATATTCCAGCATTGTATGATTACATTTCCATTCACATGAAACAAACCCGGCTTAGTTCTTAGTGAAGCTTTTGGATGTCTTTCCTCTTCACCAGTTCTTCAATGGATTCAGAGATGAAGTAGCAAGAAACAGCAGATTTTTGAGATGCTGATCAGTGAATGCTGAATGGTACTTATTTTTCACGAAGTTCATGATAGAAAAAGTATTTTCACATGTGCATGTCGACCCGAACCTGCAACAACATCGCAGGGCCATGCCTCGTAGTGCAGGAAACTGGGGGGGGAGGGGGGGTGATATTTCCAGAAAATGGCAAATTCCTGGTGGCTGGCTGGATTTCCAAGCACTTCCTTGAACTTGCTGTGAATTGCAGTGTTATTCTGAAGCTCCAAAATTTCAGTCTGCACATCAGTAGGATAGTGAATGATGTCCTCGATAGAAAGGGAAAAGGGGTTTGTGAAAAGGTGATTTTGTTTTTCATTTTGGAAGTCTGAAAACCTGGCTTTAAAGCAGTTTTTCAAATCAGAAATATGTTGCTGATATTTAGAAAAGTTTGGAATCCCACCGAACTCAGTTTGTGACAGTTGTTTCATTCGAGGAAAATGCCCAAAAAGAAAAAGTTTTTCTTTAAATGCCTCAACTGAGTTGAATAACATTGGGAAAAGATTGTTTATACCTTGCAAACACATATTTAAGTTGTTAAAATGGCCCACGATGTGTGTCACAAATGCTGAATCACATAGCCAAATTCCATCTTTTAAAATAAGCGCACACTCATTAGGAAGTTTGTCGTTTTCTTCAAAAACTGTCGGCACATTATCTTTTGGTTCCCAAAATCTTTCCAATGCAGTTCCCTGTGGCAGCCAACAGACATTACAATAAAGCAGAATTTCCCCCTGTGTGTTCATCTGCTTTTAGGAGTTTGTGGAATTCCCTTCTGTTGAGTGCTTGTGTGAGAATTTTATTGATACATTGAGCCACTGGATCCATTACAGAAGAAAGTTCATGCCTTTGGCACAGAGGGCTTCTTGATGAATAATGCAGTGGTATTTAAAAATCTTGCATTGCAAATAATTTTCCAATAAAACCACAAAACCTTTTACTTTGCCAATCATAACAGGAGCTCCATCTGTGCACACACTATCTAGTTTTCCTCAGTTTAAATTGCTGTTTTCAATAGCTGTTTTTACTTCTTGAAAAATATCTTCTTCTCTAGTAGGAACCAACTGACTTAAGTCGAGAAGCTCTTCTGACACATCACATTGTTCACTGATACAACGCACATGCACACAGAGCTGAGCAGTATCAATTATATTGCAACTCTCATCTATCGCATGTAAAAAATATTTGCACATGCTGATGCAAGACAATATTCGCTTGGTAACATCCTCGGACATCTCATCAACCCACCTCATTACAGTATTTCTTGAAAAAGCAACACCATCCACCATTTTAATGACCTTCGAATCTCCAGTAGCTTTTGCGAAGGTCATGAAACTTGGTTTTATTATTTCTTCTCCATCAGAGTATGGCTTTTTTTCCCTGGCAATAATGAGGGCAATTTCATATGATGCTTTCACCATTGTCGTCAACTGATAATTGTTTGTTTTTTAAACTTGTTGCCTCAGAGAGTCTTCTTCTTATTTAAAAATTCTGTTCTCATTACTGAACCAATCGGATAATGTGAGCTTATATTTGCATGCATCTATTTGACATGCCACTCTAAATAAAAATTCGGAACTGCAATGCACTCTCCACAAATAAGGCACATTGACTTTGATAAATTCTCCTTCGTAAAAAAATTTTTTTTTCATTCATACTTAAACTCCCACAGAGCAATATCATCTTCATACTTCCTATTTGAACCACACTGCTTGCTCAGAGCCATATTCACAACACAGCAGGCGCTACAGTTCTAAGACTACTGAGGGTGAGAACCAAAGCTGAATAATGGGGAAGCGTATTGTCACTCCTGCAGCTGCGCAGATAAACAAAAACCCCGCGAGCATTGCAATTGCCTGACCTCTGTTGTCTTGATTTGCAGGGAATGAGAGGGGGTAGATGAGTGTTTTCGAGTGAAAACAGTGAAACAGCGAGTAACAACAATAGTGCTGATGAGTAGTGCTGATGAGCCGGTTAGCCGGTTTGTTCAATAAGTTATTAAAATTACAAAAGGTAACTCTTTGCATGCACGTGCTGCTTAGAAAGCCTCCGCGTGCCACTGGTTGGCTGCCCCTGATTTAGAATATGACTTAATACGTTTTATGTATAGAATCATGTTGGGCGGACCCAGATGGAAGGCATGCTCCCCCCCCCAAGGACCAAGGAGAAGCTTCGATTTGTTAGGTTTTAATAACAAATTGGTTATTATTTTTGTAAAAGAAAGTATTACTTGAAAGTATATCACTTTCCTTAATTAATTGGAAAAATTATAGACATATTAAGAACACTTTTTCATCTTGTGAGAAAATATCGGGAAGGTCTCCGGTTATTCCATACACTTGCGTCCCCCTCCCCCAATAAAAACCTGGATACGCCCCTGAATCATGTTGCCAGAAGAATGGGCCACCGATAGACAACCAAAATTCTAGACTGGATTCCAAGGGACAGGAAAAGACTCAGAAGACCACACAGAAGATGAGTGGATGAAATTTGAAAACACAGAGTGACATGGAGGAGACTGGTGCAAGATAGACTGTTGTGGAAGAAACTTGGGGAGGAGACCTTCATCTAGTAGTGGATTGATAATGGTTGTTGTTGTTGGTGATGATGATTATGTATAGAATATGCTTATTTGGTGAACTGAAACTGTGTTGTATATGAAAGTGAAAAAAATTCTGAAATCTACCTTTTCCCTTCTTTGAGAATCAAATCTCTTCTTTCATGAATGAAACACAACATCCTGTCAATTTCGGAGGTACTGCAGATCCAGTGTAGAGACCTCTTTTTTGTCTTTGTATTATTCCATTGAATATTTTAAGTATGGGACTACTATAATGATTTGAAATGAATAAAAGTGTTTTTTCATTGAACTACCATGATTGATCATAAACTAATTTTTCAGTTTTCTTTTGGAAAGAAACTCATCATTCTATGGCAAAAAATTTTCTTATTAGGTTGAAGAACAGATGTCATGTCCAGGTTAATTTAAACTGTGAATCTTGGTAGCCATAGGTTTCCAGATTAAATCAGGAAAGTAATTTTTTAGTAAGAGTGGGTAATTTATAATGAGGAACAATACACCAGTTAAGTAGTAAATAGTAACGCTGTACTAGTGATCCGATTTATTGGCGTAGAAAATAAACACATAAGCGTTTCCAAGCTTTCGCACATCAACCAGATGGCTTTTTCAAGGAAGTTAGACAGAAACTGCAAACTGAAAAATAGAACGCTTAACAATTTGAACGCGAGAACTTGACAATAAATAGATGCGACGTTATATTCATTTAAAGATACGAGGCATCACGTTGGTTGCACGCGGGATCCTGGTAGAGAAAAGGTGTTACTTGAAGAATTGGTTCCAAATTCGTGGCAACTCGAGCGAGACACAATCAATGTCTCGCTCGAGTTGAGACACAATCAATGTCTCGCTCGAGTTGCCACGAATTTGGAACCAATTCTTCAAGTAACACCTTTTCTCTACCAGGATCCCGCGTGCAACCAACGTGATGCCTCGTATCTTTAAATGAATATAACGTCGCATCTATTTATTGTCAAGTTCTCGCGTTCAAATTGTTAAGCGTTCTATTTTTCAGTTTGCAGTTTCTGTCTAACTTCCTTGAAAAAGCCATCTGGTTGATGTGCGAAAGCTTGGAAACGCTTATGTGTTTATTTTCTACGCCAATAAATCGGATCACTAGTACAGCGTTACTATTTACTAAGAGTGGGTAATTGGGAAGTATTTGTTAATTGCATTTAGCAGGAGCCATTTCAGTTTGCACAGTTAGTGAATTTTTATAAATCCATGTCATTGTAATGTGGCAATTATTTTTAACCATTTTTCTTAAGTTGCAGCTTTTTTATAAACTTCTATGAAATACCATGGTTTTCAATTATTTCTGATGTGAAGAGTTCATCAGCTGCTTTCTTAGTATGTAAAAGTTACTTTGTTTTGTATTAACTCAGTAAAAATACTTATTGTTTTGTTCTGCTGTAATAACTGCTGCTTATTATTACAGCAGAAAGATGCAGTTACACAGTTGCTTTGCTTCGTATTAAGATACTGACAGTTCATTTATTTATCTCTTGCTTTAGAATAAAACTTTGGTTGGTAACCAAACCATCATTCTGTAACTTTTTTAAATTTGTGTATTATGAAAAATATTGGTGTGCCTTTATTCAAACAAAGGTTCAGAAAGTGTTTTAAGTAGTATTTACAGAAGATATTAAATGCTCAAAAAATATTATCTAGGCGAACTTATATTGGTGCTATGCCAGGGAAAATAATTCAGTGCTTGAAGAAAACTAAAACTGAAAATCCTCTAATTCTTATAGATGAGGTAAGTGGATTCAGTTGTAGTTAGCATATTTTTAACAGAATCACTTTGTCTGTTAGCCTATATATACACTGGTGTACAAAAATTAAAGACGAAAAGGAAAAATTAGCATAACAGCGGAACGAGCAGGCAGAACGGACCGAAAGACCAATCAGGAGATAGACTAGGGTTCGGTACGGTAGGGTATGCGTATATATGCAGTATGACGTGGGGTGTGGGGGGGGTGGGGGGGGGGAAGAGTATAAAGCACACGGGCCGTGTACGCTCAACAATTCGGTGAAAGCTATTGCACTGTGTACATCGGTTTAAACGACGTCGAGTTGCTGCCACCGTGTGATATGGCCAACAGGCAATCCAGTAGACGACATCTGAATGACTTTACCCGAGGTCACGTCATTGGGAAGTTGGAAGAAGGTCGAAGTGTGACTAGTGTGGCCGAGGAGTTCGGGATCACTCACAGCATCGTTTCACGAGCTTGGAGAACATTTCAAATGACAGGAACAGCTGTCCGAGAGTTTAGCAGTGGTCGTCCACAAGCAACCATGGCGGCGGACGACCAGTATATTTTCCTACAGGCGAGAACAGACAGACGGCAGACAGCGGGAAAAATCGCAAGGCACATGCAACAGACAACTGGACGTCCGTTATCGCATTTTACTGTGGCCAGGAGGATGCACAAAGGTGGTCTATTTGCACGACGAACAGTACGGAGTGTGCCATTAACGCCTGCTCATCGGAGACGGCGGTTTCTGTGTTGCCAGAAACACAAGAACTGGACACATCAGCAGTGGGGTAGAGTTCTCTTTACAGATGAGAGCCGATTTAGTTTGACGAGCGATTCTGGACGTATACACATCTGGAGAGAGCAGGGAACACGCAATCACACCTCCACCATCATCGAAAGGGACCGGTTTGGAGGTGGCGGAGTTCTCGTTTGGGGCGGTATCATGCTTGGTAGCCGAACTGACCTCCACATCTTCCAAGGAGGTTCAGTCACTGGTGTCCGCTATTGTACCGAGGTTCTCCTGCCTCACGTGCGTCTGTTTACAGGTGCTGTGGGTCCTCAGTTCCTCTTCATGGACGACAACGCTACACCTCATCGTACAGTGGCTGTCGCAGAGCTGTTGGAGAGTGAAGATATTCAACACATGGATTGGCCCGCAAGGCCCCGGACCTAAATCCAATCTAACACGTGTAGGACCTTCTCGGGAGACGCTTGGCAGCACGTCACCAGCAACGATTCCACAGCTGTGATTGGCTCTACAAGAGGAATGGGCAGCGATGCCTCAACAGCTCCTTGACAACCTCATCCTCAGCATGGACAGACCTCGTAAATCCTGCAACGCAGTCAGGGATGATCATATCCCCTACTAAAGACTAGATTTTTCTTGGCAGCCGCTTGTCACATGGACGTTTCTGTCTTCTGTGCAGTTGTGCTCGAAGCTACCTTTTCAATAAAGTGCCTTTGTATCCTTTGGATTCTTTGTGTGGACGGTTTTGCTCACTTGTCCCATATTCTTACATCTTGGGGATCTTATGGTATGATTTGAGTCGATGTGGAGCACTTCTGCACGACGTTACATTCGAAAAACCATCTCGTCCTTAATTTTTGCATGCCAGTGTATATATTCTCAACCTGTTAGATATTTTTTTGTGAAAGTTTGAATTGCTGTTGGATTCTTCAAAAATATTAATTTTTGCACGTCTGACATTTTCAGTTGGTTGTAAGTTTGTTGCTTAGGTGTCAAAATTTGGAGATGTTCAACTTAATAAGTTGAACAACTCCAAATTTTTTTTAGTTGTTAAAAGTCTCACAAAAAATCTTTAATAACGATTTTTTGTGAGACTTTTGGCAACTAATGGGTTCTTCAAAACTCTAGTTTTTGCACTCCTAAAACCTGCAGTGGGTGTGTTGCGTAGTAGGTGTCAAAAGTTGGAAAACCAGAACATTTTGATGTTAACAAGTACTATAAGAAGCTGTAAGATAAGACAAAGTTTTTTCAAAATTACTAGGTCTCAGGAGAAAAAAGAAATTAAGAAAGAAGAAAAGAAAAACAGGAGAAAAAAAAAATGAATGCAGGATGGTTTTGGAAATTCGGTATCATTTCTTATTCAGCTAATGTAGCTTTCATGCTAGTCATGTTGTAAAGATTCCCCATTTACAAAAGTATTTTGAAAACAGCAATATATTTTCATAAAGCTATTATGTTCATGTATTTTTTAGGCATTGAACAGCTTGACTAGTACAGATTACAGCATCTGCCATAATATTCTGTAACTATCTGTAACATTTTAAGTTTATCGAGTTTGGAACAGAGCATGCGATACAGACCGATGAAGTATTCCAATTATAATGGAAATGCCTAGACATTTTCAATTACAAACCTGTTTTTAATATTGCATCTGTGGAAGAAGTACTGCAGAAAAAAGTAACCAGAAAAGATCCTTATACAGTCAATCCTCTAAAGTGATGGTGAGAAGAATATCTTATAAATTTTACTAGATTGTAATTATTATACGGAATATTATCGCAGATGCTGTAAACTTGACTTGTCAAGCTGTTTAATGGCTGAAAAAAATGTGAAGAACAGAATAGCTTTATGAAAATACATTGCTGTTTTAAAGATATTTGTACTACTGTGCCATCTAACTAATTGTACAATCCCAGATTAAGAATGTTTTCAAGATTTGCACAAAACGTAATATTCCACATTTGCATTTGTGTTATGAAATGGCTATTTTTGAATTTACCAGAAATTCCTTTCCTGTATGAAAAGATTGTTTCCATTCATATGTGTTTCACTTCACAGCTAACAGCTTCATTTGGCCATTCCAACTAAGGGTTCTAGCACAAAATCCATAGAGTTGAAGTCATTTGGCTAATATCACACAGAACTAACTGGTTTTTCATCAATATTTATACTGAAGCTTAATTTTATATCAGCTTCTGTGATTCTTAGAGTTCATTGTTTCCCCATAAGGCTCTCCTTGGAGACAGAGAAGAATGGTTTTGATTAGCTATTTAAATATACAAGTGAAATAATTCTTTCCCCCTTCAGATGCCTTTTACAGTAAAGACCATTATGTGTACAGTTTGTACTTTTAATAATGCACTCTTTTCTGTTAAGGGGTGTAAATGTATGTTGTGGTTTTTTTATAATCTGTTTCTAAAAAACTGAATTTAAAAATTCTTTGAGTTGGATATCTTTCATGGTTGAAATTATTTTCAATATATCTTCTAAATTTTTATAAAGCATGGCTTTTGCCTGTGTGGAGCATAAGTGTACATGTAGATTTGTAACATATTTGTAATTGTGTTTCCACTTGCAAGAACCTGATTGTAGAAATTCTAATATGTTCCGATACCGCTATCATGTCAATGTTGTAAGTTAACACCCAGGCCCATAATGCGGGGGGGGGGGGCTGTATAGGAGGCCCTCAAAATCAACTTTCGACATGATGCTTGAAATTTAATACTTTTCTAAGTGCTTGAAATTTAATACTTTCTCTGTCAAACCTGAATGGGTGTGGTACGAAATGTCGACAAGGTCAAAATGTTAACAGGGTCTAAATATTTTTTTTTTTTTTTGTTAATTAGAATCCAGCTGTTGAAATTTGTTGCTTTTTTTAAATGAACAAACGATAGGGAATTTGTCCCCCAACCCTTTAATGTCAATCCTATGTGAGGATCGGTCTCGGCCAGATGTCTTGATACTTGGTAGCGGCAAATTCGCATACTTCTAAATATATCAATGGAATTAAGGAGTGTCCTTGAAACTCGATGTTCTTGCACCTTACTTAATTCCTGAGCTATTGAATAACCTAGACACAGTATGAAATTTTGTGAAGAACCATAACAATAGTGTTCTGAAGCACTGCTCCCCATATATTTTAACCTCCCCTTTATCCTTTCCCAATGTAGATACCCAGTTCTGCCATTTTGGTTCCAAAATTACGAGTTGAACCAAGATATTAATTTTCATGAATATCTGTTCTAGCAGAGAAATCCTGTTATGTGCCAAATTTCACGAAGATCCGTTGATTGACAGCGACATGCCGAAGTTAATAAGTTCTTTTGTACATATGAAACACATCTAAAAACTAATCTAGAATTCAAACAAAACCCAAATATGTGGGGGTGGGGTGGGGTGGGGTGTGGTGGGGTGTGGTGCGGTGTGGTGTGGTGCGGTGTGGTGTGGTGTGGTGTGGTGTGGTGTGTGTGTGTGTGTGTGTGTGTGTGTGTGTGTGTGTGTGTGTGTGTGTGTGTAAGGAAGTTGGCATTGTGACTGTCGACCGTTTTATCTTTTGACCCTGTCGACACTTTGATTGTCGACATTTGACTGTTGACATTTTATGACCGCCACCAAACCCGAATATTTGAAGCTGTTCACTTGGTTTCAAAACTTCTTCAATCAAATGATGTTGATTTTCCACAGGCATCAGCTCTTCTTCAAAATGCTATTGATACACTTTCTGATTATAGGAATAATTTCCAAGAGAAATGGAGTTCTGCAATTTCTCTTGCTGCCAATGGGGTCCAAGCACTTGAGGATCGAAGAGTTCAAGAAACATTTGATGAGTTGGCTCAAGATGAGTGATTATCAAATCCAAAAAAGTGTTTCCGAACAGCGATGATTAACAGTATGTTAGACATATTTGTTAACTGAATTCAAACAAGGTATGAAGGAATGAAATATTTGAGCGATTTGTCTGTCAACTGCATCGGATGAAGACTTAAAATAAGAAAACAGTACAATTCTTAGTGGAGTATAAAGAAGACCTCATAGATGAGTTTCCTTCTCAAATTCAAAGCTTCAAACTTCCTTCGATGCATGAGATAAAGTCCTAAACATCAATTAGATATTTGACTGATCTGTTACTAATAGGTAACTACATCCTGGCATCTAGCATTCCAGACCTCTGTACAGCTTTTCTGCTGTTCCTGTCCTTACCAGTGACTGTATCCACAGCTGAGCGATCTTTTTCAAAATTGAAATGAATAAAGAATTATCTGCACAGTACCATGCCTCAAGAAAGATTAAGTGGTATTTGCATTTTAAATGTAGAGTGTGAAAAAGCAAGATCAATTGATGTAAGTAAAGTGGTAAAAATGTTTGAATCACAAAATGCCAGCCGATTACACTGCTACAGGTAACATTGAATTCATTGCTTTGTTGTAGCTGGTAACTGGTAAGTAATCTCTTTGCATACTAATAGTAATAGACAGTTATTATTTCTTGTAACAAAAGGGGAATTTGCATCAGTTCTGTGGTGAGATGAAAATGAGTAATCCTAAATAAATTAGGAGAATATATTAATGATTTAGTAATCGCATAAATGAGTGGTAGGCAATGCACGTAACTAACAAACCAATTAAGAAGAAGGTAGTGTAGAACACGCTAAGTTACGTATAAAAGTTTAATGCAGATATATTTCAGCCATTACTATGGCCTTCATCAAGCGCGACTACGATTGGTTTACGTTGCCAGATTGGAAAGGTAAGTTTTGTAATAGTAACTCCGGGTGACGTAATGCAATGAGGTATTTCCAGATGTAAGGAACGAAAATGGGGAGCTCAGAGTTGCAATTTTTGGAAAATAAAATTTCCAAACTTTCTCTAAATCTCAGAGCATATCGATTTTGGAAGGGAGCCAACTTTTTAGTATCGGACCAAAGTGGAATAGCAGAAGTGTCAGCCATGGTAAGAAGAGATAAGGCAGATGAAGGTTTTCCAAATTTCACATCAGATTTGTGTTCCTTAAGTCTTGAAAGAATTTTCCAGAATGAACTTCCTATGTACGCGGTTAATCCAACATTAGTCTTGATCGGAATTTTATACACTCCAGACGAAGAAAGTGGAGGTCTTGGGTCTCTGTCATTACGGAGTATAACAGAAATTGAAGGGGCAGAACGAATGGCAAGTCTATAACCTTCTCTTTTGAAGATACTGATGAGTTTGTAGGCAGAAGGTTCCTGGTAAGGGATTGAGCCAGCAAACGTTAGTTCCTTTTTTGGTGACACAGGTTGAAGAGCAACAACTGGTTTTTTTCTTAGCATTTTGAATTAATTTAGAAACCAGGAGAGGGGAAAGCCATGTTGAGTAGCGATCACGCCGATGTTTGCTAATTCATTTGTTAGATAAACTTCAGTGTTACAAACCAAATGAGCTCGATGAATGAGAGACTTGAGGGCTGACAGTTTATATTGGTGGAAGGTATGAGAATTGAAAGGAATGATACTATTGGTAGAAACTGGTTTTCGGTAGACAGAAGTGGAAAGAATATTATTACATTTGAGATGCTGACATCCAAGAAATTTATCTTGCCATCAATTTCTTTATTAATAGTGAATCTAATGGACAGGAATTTTTCAGTGATTAAATTTGTGAGTTGCAATAGATCTATTTTAGGATGAGGCTAGATGACAAAAATATCATCGACATAACGGAGCTATAAGGTAGGTTGTTGGTCATGTTGCATCATTATTGATTGCTCAATATTTTGCAGGTATACTTCAGCCAAAAGTGGGGAAAGAGGTGACCCCATCGGTACACCTTTGTTTTGTTGATAGCATTGATTATTAAAAACGAAGAAACTGTGTTGACGAAGAGAATACAGGCAGTCGTACAAATCCTTGGTTAAAGTGCCATCCATGGGGAATTGTTCTTTGAATTTATGAATGAGTAGCATGTGTGCTTCAAATTGAGGCACAGAAGGAAAAAGTGATACCACGTCCAGGGTAAACATACTTGCATGGCCATCAATGGAGTTTGGAAGTCTAGAGAGGAATTCAGCAGTGGATGAGATATTGAAGGGGTGGTTATTAGTGATAATCTTGAATTTTTTGGCAAAACATTTTTCCAGGTTACAAGCAGGAGAATGAGTATTTTCCACAAGACTGAAGAGGTCTAATTGGAGCATTAGCTTTGTGTAATTTAATTTGGGCAAATAATCTAGGAGAATTGTAGAAAGAAGGGGCAAAAAGATCTCCAAAGAAAACCTTTAACGACTGTAACTTATTGAGGTGATCCACAGATGATTTCAAGGTTTCCACAGGATTTTTAGGAAGAAGTTTGCAATTGTTGGAAAAAGGAAATCATTGACTTGATTAAGGGTATCCTTTTCGATAATGACTGGAGAATGTCATTATTGAAAAGATACCCTTAATCAAAAGTCAATGATTTCCTCCTTTCCACCAATTGCAAACTTCTTCCTTAAAATCCTGTGGAAACCTTGAAATCATCTGTGAATCGCCTCAATAAGTTACAGTCATTAAAGGTTTTCTAGGAAGATTTTTTCGCTCCTTCTTTCTACAATTCTCCTAGATTATTTGCCCAAATTAAATTACACAAAGCTAATTCTCCAATTAGAACTCTTGTGGGAAATACTCACTCTCCTGCTTGTAACCTGGAAAAATGTCTTGCCAAAAAATTCAAGATTATCACTAATAACCACCCCTTCAATATCTCATCCACTGCTGAATTCCTCTCTAGACTTCCAAACTCCATTGATGGCCATGCAAGTATGTTTACCCTGGACGTGGTATCACTTTTTCCTTCTGTGCCTCAATTTGAAGCACACATGCTACTCATTCATAAATTCAAAGAACAATTCCCCATGGATGGCACTTTAACCAAGGATTTGTACGACTGCCTGTATTCTCTTCGTCAACACAGTTTCTTCGTTTTTAATAATCAATGCTATCAACAAAACAAAGGTGTACCGATGGGGTCACCTCTTTCCCCACTTTTGGCTGAAGTATACCTGCAAAATATTGAGCAATCAATAGTGATGCAACATGACCAACAACCTACCTTATGGCTCCGTTATGTTGACAATATTTTTGTCATCTAGCCTCATCCTAAAAAAGGTCTATTGCAACTCACAAATTTAATCACTGAAAAATTCTCGTCCATTAGATTCACTATTAATGAAGAAATTGTTGACAAGATAAATTTCTTGGATGTCAGCATCTCAAAATGTAATAATATTCTTTCCACTTCTGTCTACCGAAAACCAGTTTCTACCAATAGTATCATTCCTTTCAATTCTCATACCTTCCACCAATATAAACTGTCAGCCCTCAAGTCTCTCATTCATCGAGCTCATTTGGTTTGTAACACTGAAGTTTATCTAACAAATGAATTAGCAAACATCTGCTTGATCGCTACTCAACATGGCTTTCCCCTTCTCATGGTTTCTAAATTAATTCAAAATGCTAAGAAAAAACCAGTTGTTGCTCTTCAACCTGTGTCACCAAAAAGGAACTAACGTTTGCTGGCTCAATCCCTTACCACGAACCTTCTGCCTACAAACTCATCAGTATCTTCAAAAGAGAAGGATATAGACTTGCCATTCGTTCTGCCCCTTCAATTTCTGTTATACTCCGTAATGACAGAGACCCAAGGCCTCCGCTTTCTTCGCCTGGAGTGTATAAAATTCGATCAAGACTAACGTTGGATTAACCGCGTACATAGGAAGTTCTTTCCAGAAAATTCTCTCAAGACTTCAGGAACACAAGTCTGATGTGAAATTTGGAAAACCTTCATCTGCCTTATCTCTTCTTACCATGGCTGACACTTCTGCCATTCCACTTTGGTCCGATACTAAAAAGTTGGCTCCCTTCCAAAATCGATATGCTCTGAGGTTTAGAGAAAGATTGGAAATTTTATTTTCGAAAAATTGCAACTCTGAGCTCCCCATTTTCGTTCCTTACATCTGGAAATCCCTCATTGCATTACGTCACCCGGAGTTACCATTACAAAACTTACCTTTCCAATCTGGCAACGTGAACCAATCGTAGTCGCACTGATGAAGGCCATAGTAATGGCTGAAATATATTTGCATTAAACTTTATACGCAACTAAGCATGTTCTACACTACCTTCTTCTTAATTAGTTAGTAATCGGACCTTTATAATGACTGTTTTAGCCATGGTTTTGCATTTAATTATAACTAAAAAGCTAGTCAAGTACTTTCACCGGGCCTTATCTGCAACTTAAGGATGTCATCCTTTAAGTCGATGTGGACAAGGTGCGGTGAAAGTACTTGGCTAGCTTTTGAATTATTATTATTAAATGCAAAACCGTGGCTAAAACAGTCATTATAAGATATGACTGCTAAATTAATAATTATTTAGAATTGTTCATTAGTTCTTATAACATTTATTAAGGTGTTTGGAGTTGATGGCTTTGTGGGGAAGGGGCCCAAAAGTAAATCTTGAAGGGGGGGGGGGGGCATGCTTAATCTGTTATGCCACTGTATCATGTGAAACACTTTATGCATATTTTCTGCTCAAAACAGTGTTCAGTTTTCCTGCCAGGGCATAAGTGTATGTTTTTATTTTTCTCATTATATCTTTTTCTAAAAGTCTAATTTGAAAAATTCTTTTCACTTCATATATCGTTCACTACAGAGAATATTATGTTACATTTATCAGATTTTCATAATGCACACAGTTCTGGCACTAGGTGGCTAAGTGCATATTTTTGTTTGCAGTTGTATCTCTTGCTTTTAAAAATCTGTCAAAATTATTTAGTGCATTGTGTGTGATTGACTGGTGTAGATTGTTAACATTATCCACTGTAAATACAATGCACAGTTTTTCTGCTAGGTGTTTTATGTATATTAACTGTGTCTTTGCTATCTCTGCTTCTGAAAGTTGTATTTGAAAAAATATTTTTCCATGGCATAGCATCCATTATGAAGAATATTTTGCATATTTTTCTATTTTTTCATAATGCACAGTTCTGCTGCTGGGAAATGTGAGCATATTCTGCTATTTGCAAAGTATCTTAGCTTCTGAGAATCCAATTGAAGAACTCTCTCATAGTAGGATACCCATAACTATGAAGAATATTTCACACCCATTTTCTTCAAATTCTTACGAGACATATTACGTTTTCATCTATATCTCTGCTTTTAAAGTTTTGATTCAATAAATTCTTTTTGTTTCAGATATCTTTCATTGTGACAAACATTTGGCATGCATTTTCTAATTTTTCATAATGCACAATTCCCCTGTAAGTGTTCATAAGGGCATATTTCTACTTGCAAAATTATTCTAATTCTAGAAGTTCAGCTGAAAAAATTCCATTTGTACCTAATAGCATTCGGTGTGAAAAACACAACACACATTGTGTGTTTTAAATAATGCACAGTGCACAGTTTTTTTTTTTACCAGAGGTTGCAAATGCATTTTCTTTTTCTCTGATATTCTTCTTTTTTAAAAATCTGCTTTGAAAAAAACATTTTTGTGTTGGTAAGTTTCCATTATGGGAAATGTGTTGTATCCACAATTAATTTTTTTTTTTTTATAATGGATTGTTCTGCTACTAAGGTTGAAAATGCATATTGCTTCCGAAGTTATGGCTTCACATCTAAAATATAAACTGAACGAATTTCTTCAGCATGTTATAGCAAAGATTTTGCACATTACCTTGTTCTTGTGATGCAGTTTCTTGTTACTAGGAGTGCAGGTGTTCATTTATGTGCAACCAAATTTCTGTTTCAGAAAGTCTGGCTGAAATTTACTTATTACTTCAGACAGGTTTTTTTGTGAATAACATTTTTGTGTGAGTTTTCTGCTACTGTAATTTAGTTTTCTGATAGGGGTGCAAATGTTTGTTTCTGTTTGCAACTGTTTCACTGCTACTAAAAGACCAATTTAAAAAGTATCTGTTTCATTTGATTTCTTTCTCTATTATAAACACTCTTTGTTACAATAAACTCCTAGTTATGACATTTCATATGCTGATAAAAATGCTTGATGATCACTACATTTTATTTACTGTACATTGTTTTGATTCAAAAGTTGTACAATTTCATCTGAAAATTTAGTGTGATATTTCTTGATTTTATGTCAGCTGAAAAAGAGTGAACTATGAATTGTTGCTGAAGAGGTAGTTTTTAATTAAGTTGTGTAAATTCAATTTTCTAGTGTGAGTATGTTGTGATCATCTTGAATTGCATTTTTTATTCCAGGTTGATAAGATTGGACGAGGCTATCAAGGTGACCCTTCATCTGCATTACTCGAAGTTTTAGATCCAGAACAAAATTCAAATTTTCTTGATCACTACTTAGATGTTCCTGTAGATTTGTCAAAGGTAAATTTCTGTAAACATTAATCAGTGAAGCTTCACTGTATCATTCCACGAAGTTTGGCGCCACTGCATTTATAAAATTTCTTCTGTAATCTCCACAATAACTAATTAGTATATATTGTTACAGGTGAGGGCCACGTGGAGGAAATATGGAGAGTTCTGAATTGTTATGGGGCCCTGTGGGAGTACACATTCTGCTTCACATACCAAATTGTTATTTGGCCCATTATGGGGTCCCTGCAGGAGTACAGGGATGACAAAAGTGTTACATGTACTCTGACAGCAAATGTGTTGTGGACCTCACAAAATTTACACCTAAAATGAGCAGTTGAGTAGCCCACTATTAAAGTAATTACCAAAAATATCATATCAGTCTAGCACCAGCTGAAACTGCTTCAGTGCAAATTTAGCTAACATTACTGTACTTCGATTTAAATCAGGATAACTTCCCAACTGGGCATTGGATCAAGAGCAGTTTAGAGCACTCAATCAAGAGCATCAGGATCCAAGCAATATTAAAATAAACATTATTAAAGTACCATTAAATTGAGTCAATCAATTACTACTTAATTAATTGTATGCACATGTTTTACTAGCACAAACACTTTATTATTAGATTAAATGTGGCTATATGTTCATGATATATACAAATATCAGTTTAAATGATGCTAAACCGGAAACATAGTGTTAGTTCCACCATAAAATAATCAATATTTGAAAGAAATTTGGTTCTCAAGCTCATGCAGAAGTTTACACTACTATTTAACATTCATTGCCCACTTACTTGATAGGCAAACCCTCAGCTCAGACACTGCTGGAGGGGATATTTTTTTCTCTCTCCCAGTGTTTCCTTCTGCAATACATCTCCCATCCAGGGAACTATAATGAAAGTACTTACAGTTTTATGAAAGAGATCCATTGCATTGCACACAAGATGATGAACCCTTGGCTGGGCTATTGATGCTCACTCAACATTAAATCCTTGAGGTTTTGTGCTTACACTAACACTGTGTGTCATTACACAAGTTGAGAAGATGCTTCCTCATTTATACTCCAGGTAAGCAATCAGAATTCCTTTTTTTGTATTTCCATGGGCCTATATATAGTTTCGACCCATGTGCTGTTGCAGAGCTGTTCTCAGCAGTATTGTTATGTATTGAAGGGCTTCTCTGGTAATCCTGTTGGAGACATCTGTAACTGGCCTGTTGGTTGACATTTCCTTGTCCTCATCCATACATTGGGGGATGTACATAGCCTTTGCTGCCTCCATTGGTCATCAGCCAGGAACAGCAGTTGCCTCAAACATCTTGCACCAGCCATATGGAGATGGGGGTGGGATGGGGGTTATATATAATTCACTTTCACCACAAGGAACTTTATTTTCTCTCTTTGAGAATTCTTCCACTGATGGAATCATTTAAAGATGAAAATTATTGCTAGGTGTACAATTTTCTATAATGTTATACCTGTGCTGTGTTACCTTCCCTCTTTTTTTTTTTTTTGGGGGGGGGGGGCAATGTTCTAGTGTTTTTGTTTTCCTGTACTCTTGATTTTCTTCAAGCTTAAAAATATGGGTAGGCAGAGTTTTAGCAATCACTTATTTGTAGCTGTGTGATATTTGCAAAAATATCAATAAAGCTGTGTGATACTTGCAAAAATATCAATAAAGGAAGGCCAAGGAAGTCATGGGAGGATCAGATTCAGGAGTGTCTGCACGAGAAAAAGATCATGAGTATGAAGTATAGAAGATCTTGTGTGTGTTGTGTGATGGATGTCAGTGAAGCCCGAGTTGTACTTCAAGATCACTGTAAATGGAGAAGTTTGATTTGCCAACAGTAAGTAAATAATCAATTAAAAATTATCTGGTAGTTTGTTTTTTATTTGTGGAGCTAACCTCTGAATCCCAGAGAACAGCTTAGTGATATGTATGTATGTGATATTTGCACTTTTTTTTTTACAATTATTAGCCTATTCCATGTTGAGCCAGTGTTAGCAAATGCATCATGTTAATTATGGTTGTAAAAACATGATTGCATTTATAAAAAAATTGTAGGGTGAGTTATGAACGTGTATTTTTGTGTAATATTAGTTTCATTCCTGTGATGTAGTAATTTTTAAAGACATTTTAAAAAGTGCTGCATGATTTAACATTGTATATCATGTGAATTAATGAAGACATGGCAAATCCTAGTGAAGAATTATTGTAGTTAATTGTGCATTACAGGGATTACTAGGATATAAGTTTTCACTTTGTAAAATTTTCAGGTTGTGCCCCAACCCTTCTTCAAGACTGACTAAGTTAGAAGGTGCTGCCACTCAAGTGGTAATGTCATACTGCTATGTTCGTTAATTGTGGAAACTCTTCTTCTCTCAATGTGTAGACTTTCTTCAAGTTTCTGTTTTAGATAGTGTTGTTGGTGTGCAAGAATTTTTAAAGATTCTCAGTTCATTGAATGTCCAGTACTTTGTACATGTTTATCTAGGCCTGTTTTGCTAGTAATGTTCCTAATTGCGGCTTTGTGTTCAGTACACGGGTGTGGAGTTGTCTTCCAGTCTCTCCTACGTATATGTTACCACAATTGCAGTTTTCACTGTAGATAACTCCTTCTTGTAGTAGCATGTTATTTTCTTTTTGTTTAAACTGAGGAAAATATTTTTTTATTTTATTTTGTAAGTGAGGAGCAAGACGAATATGGAAGTTAAGGCTAATTAATTCTCTGCAGCCTTTCAAAGAACCCTTTCTGGTAAGTTATTTTTCTAGTGAGTTTAATGTCTCTTTGCATCCTATAGTGGACACTAAGTATTCCCCCTTGTCTAACCTCTCCTACTATCTCCTAGAACACCTGAATAAGCTGTTTTCCCCACCTCAAGCACTTATTAAGAATTCAGTAGAGCTGGTCAAAAAATTGAGAAAACTCCCGACAATAGAACATCCATTACTTGCTAGTCTTGATGTAATTTCAGTGTATACAAATATTAATCTGGACCTTCTGATAGATTTTCTAGTAGATGACTTGGCAGGAAAGATAGTGTTCCTTGGTCATGATAAAGAAAAGCTCATAGAACTTTTTGAACTGCTGTTATTTTCTTTCAAACATAACTTTTTCAATTTCAAGAGAAATACTACAAACAGACTTCTGGCTTGGCTATGGGTTCACCGCTCTTTCCTTTTCTAGCTAACTATTATTTGGGCAAGCTAGAAGAAAGAATAATACTCCCATAGCCATCATTGTTCTGCCTTTACGTTACATATATGGATGACACCCTGATAATAGTAGTCCAAGAAGAAAAATCTCTGCTACACTGGTGCGCAAAAATTAAGGACGAAGAGGAGAAATTAGCATAACAGCGGAACGAGCAGGCAGAATGGACTGAAAGACCACTCAGGAGATAGACTAGGGTCTGGTACGACAGGGCATGCGCATATGTACAGCATGACCGGGGTCGGGGGGGGGGTCGGAAGGGTATAAAGCATAAGGGTGGTGTACTCTCAGCCATTCGGTGAAAGCTATTGCACGGTATACATCGGTTTCAAAGACGTCCAGTTGCTGCCAACGTGTGATATGGCCTACAGGCAATCCAATAAACGACATCTGGATGACTTTACCCGAGGTCGCGTCATTGGGAAGTTGGAAGGTCGAAGTGTGACTATTGTGGCCGAGCAGTTCGGGATCGCTCAGAGCATCGTTTCACGATCCTGGAGAGCATTTCAAATGACAGGAACAGCTGTCCGAGAGTTTAGCAGTAGTCGTCCACGAGCAACCACGGCGGCGGACGACCGGTATGTTGTCCTACAGGCAAGAAGAGACAGACGGCAGACAGCGGGAGAAATCGCAAGGCACATGCAACAGACAACTGGACATCCGTTATCGCGTTTTACCGTGGCCAGGAGGCTGCACATAGGTGGTCTATTTGCATGACAACCAGTATGGTGTGTGCCATTAACGCCTGCTCATTGGAGTCTGCGGTTTCTGTGGTGCCAGAAATACAGAAACTAGACACCAGCAATGGGGTCGAGTTCTCTTTACAGATGAGAGCCGATTTAGTCTGACGAGCGATTCTGGACGTATACACATCTGGAGAGAGCAGGGAACACGCAATCACACCTCCAACATCATCGAAAGGGACCGGTTTGGAGGTGGCGGAGTTCTCGTTTGGGGCGGTATCATGCTTGGTAGCCGTACTGACCTCCACATCTTCCAAGGAGGTTCAGTCACTGGTGTACGCTATTGTACCGAGGTTCTCTTGCCTCACCTGCGTCTGTTTAGAGGTGCTGTGGGTCCTGAGTTCCTCTTCATGGACGACAACGCTACACGTCATCGTACAGTGGCTGTCGCAGAGCTGTTGGAGAGTGAATATATTCAACACATGGATTGAACACGTGTGGGACCTTCTCGGGAGACGCTTGGCAGCACGTCATCAGCCGCCAGCAATGATTCCACAGCTGCGATTGGCGCTACAAGAGGAATGGGCTGCGATGCCTCAACAGCTTCTTGACAACCTCGTCCTTAGCTTGGACAGATGTTGTAAATCCTGCAACGCAGTCAGGGGTGATCATATCCCCTACTAAAGACTGGATTTTTCTTGGCAGCCGCCTGTCACATGGATGTTTCTGTCTTCTGTCCAGTTGTGCTGGAAGCTACCTTTTCAATAAAGTGCCTTTGTATCCTTTGGATTCTTTGTTTGGGCGGTTTTGCTCACTTGTCCCATATTCTTACATCTTGGGGATCTTATGGTATGATTTGAGTTGATGTGGAGCACTTCTGCACGACGTTACGTTTGAAAAACCGTCTCGTCCTTAATTTTTGCACACCAGTGTAATAGACATACATAACTTATTCAACACCCTAGATGACTTTCTTAAATTCACCCTGGAAGTGCTACAAGAAAATAGCCTCAATTTCCTAGATCTGACACACTCTGCCGTAGAAGGAAAAATCTCTACATCACTCTATAGAAAACCTACTAATACTAAAAAAAATGCTAAACGCCCAATCATACCATCCATCTTACATTAAATATAATGTAGCCACACAGTTCTTAGAAAAAATAGAAACTTTAGATTCTGCAATAACTTTCAAAGAAATCCATGAAAAAAGAATTAAAGAAGACGCTGACAGATAACAAGTACCTGGAAAATTGGATAGAAAAAATTTTTAAAGAGAAAAAAGCTAAATCAAGCCATAAACAGTCTGATAAAAACATTAAACTCACTAGAAAAATAACTTACCATAAAGGGTTGTTTGAAAGGCTGCAGGGAATTAATTAGCCTTAACTTCCATATTTGTCTTGCTCCTCACTTACACAATAAAATAAAAAAAATATTTCCCTCAGTTTAAACAAAAAGAAAATAACATGCTACTACAAGAAGGAGTTATCTACAGTGAAAACTGCAATTGTGGTAACATATACGTTGGAGAGACTGGAAGACAACTCCACACCCGTGTAGCTGAACACAAAGCCGCAATTAGGAACATTACTAGCAAAACAGGCCTAGATAAACATGTACAAAGTACTGGACATTCAATGAACTGAGAATCTTTAAAAATTCTTGCACACCAACAACACTATCTAAAACAGAAACTTGAAGAAAGTCTACACATTGAGAGAAGAAGCGTTTCCACAATTAACAAACATAGCGGTATCACATTACCACTTGAGTGGCAGCACCTTCTAACTTAGTCAGTCCTGAAGAAAGGTTGGGACACAACCCAAAAATTTGACAAAGGGAAAACTTATATCCTAGTAATCCCCGTAATGCACAATTAACTACAACTGTATATCAGCTTCTTTGATGAGTGCCACATGTACTGGGATGGGGTGGGGTGGGGTTTCCATCTTCACCAGATTTAGTTATTTTGTTATTAAAGAAAAGAAAAGAAACACTGTTGGTCCCTGCACCGAATCACACTATGGGGTCATGAAATTTTTGTAATCGAATGGAGTTCCTAGGGACTTGCCACGGCTCTGTCACGGGCTGACCTGATATTGCACTACATTCAGGTTTAGGCTCATGGCAATGAAAGACTGGAAATGAATTTAGAAACACAGCCAACAGCTAAGTTTGTTTACTTTGTGCCTGGGCTGCTGATATCACTGATTTAAAAAAATATATATATATCTCATTCATTAATTCATTCATGCATTCATTGCTTTCTTTGGAACTGGATGGGGTGCTTTAGATGTTTGGCATCATAAAATGTTTTGTAGACTTGCAGAGTAATTGTGTTTATTTGGTAATATTGGTGGAGGGAGATAAAATTCTTGTTATAATTTTGTAGATTCCCAGTTACCGTTTTCATATTTTCAATTGTTTTATTGTGACATTGTTTGAAAGACTAAAATGGCTGTATTTAAAAATTTAGTCATCCGGTTTTTCTCCTTATCTTGCAGGTGTTGTTTATTTGTACTGCAAATGTGACTGACACTATCCCAGAACCTCTCAGAGATCGTATGGAGATGATTGAAGTCTCAGGCTATGTTGCAGAAGAGAAAGTTTCTATTGCAGAAGTTAGTTTTTATTTTTCTTAACCCTTGCATTTGACATCTTTAAAACTCATCATTGTTATGCTAACTGGACTTTTTGTTGGGAATTTTTTTTTTTGGGTACAATGTTCAGTTTTTCAAATACACTTGGAGGTTACTTACTCTTTCACATAAAGTTCAGAGGTTTTCACTTCATCTGATTCACATTTCCAGCACATCTTCTGTTTGCCCACTGTGTTTCAAGAATCTGATATTTCTTGTAAAGAATACTTTTTTTCCTTTTGCTTTTTGAAAAATGACTAAAAAGCCCTTATTTCCACTTGCAAACAGATGCCTAAAACAATGCACACAAAAACTTCTCAAAAAAAAAAACAAAAAAAAAAACAAAAAACGAATACATCTCCTTTAACAAATATACAACACTTTAAGAAACCATAATACAAAAATTTTTAAAACCCTTGAATCCAGTTAAAAAATCTATTTTGCTACATATTTACAAACAGCCCTTGATTAAAAAACCGAATACATCTCCTTTAACAAATGTGCAACACTTTAAGAAACTATAATACAATTTTTTTTAAAAACCTTGACATCCAGTTAAAAATCTATTTTGCCAGATATTTACAAACAGCCCTTGATTAACTCAGGAAACCATGAATGACCAACACATTCGAAAAAATAAACCACAAATATAAATTTCCATCAATTTCCATTCTCTTTTCACATGGCAAAAACATTCTGTCTGAGCACTTTCTACCTCTGCCAATGCCGTTTTCAAGGAGCTTCGCAGCAACCGACTGCATCCTCTGCCTTCCAGCTATTGAATATTCTAGTCTTTGCGTGGTATTGTCTCGTCACATTCTTTCCTGATCTATCTCGGTGGTGCCGACTGCATCCACTGCCTTCCAAGCTTAGTCTTAGTGAAAGTATTTTTTTTTTTTTTTACAGCTAGTGTGAACTTACCCTGTTCTGCTGGACATATTGGTCTAGTTTATATCAATCTTTCATGTCTCTTGAGTAATCACACCAAAACAAATTCTCCTGTATTTTAGCCTGGCACTAGATGATCAATAATTTCTTCACAGATATGATATTCCACCACACCTGGGAAGAAAATTTATTGCCATAACTTGTGTGTGTGTGTTTTTTAATGTATCCCACAAACCCATCATTTAAAGGAAATGAAATAACTCTACATCAAGCTGTCAGTTGCAGATATATTGGAAACACAATGAAAGTGTTGTAGTTAATATGTAATTGTTTATATGGTATCTTGAGTTCTAATCTGCAATGTAGTGCACGAGCACCGCATGAAATTGTTTGAATGTACATACTGTTTGAAAACAACAATTGTGTCAGAGAGCTTCTGGGCAACGGTCCAAACAAATGCATCATTAAGTGAGGGTGTATAATTATGTTTTCTACAGTTAGGCTGACAAGCCATTTGTTTAGTTTATTAATTTGTGTTATCATGAATTTTATTAAATTATTATGCCAACCATGAGTGTATTTATTGAATAATTGTGATATGGAACTAAACCCAAGATCACAACAAAAACTCATGTTTTTGTGTGCTAGTTTGGCAGAAAAGCAAGTTCAGTTGCACGAGGCATGTTAAAAAAGTAGTGCGACTGCAGCTGTAGCTGCTGAGCCGAGTGTGTGACTCTGAAGTTCCATTTATAGGTATGATTGCAGCAGGGTTCTCAAGTTCATGCATGCACAGTTTAAGGGCTGCACCTGTTCCTTTCTCACTTATCAATTTGTTCAGTGTTGCATTTAAGTGGCTTATGGATTTACAATGTTCAATGTTTGATGTAAACAGGAAGTGAGTAAGCATAAAATTTTGCCAGGAACTTGTAAAAACTGCATCGAAAACATTTCAGATGTTGAAGATGGAATTTGGAGAAAAAGCTCTAAGCCATTCTAAAACTTTTGAATGATTTGTACTTGTACTTGTACCAATGAAGGGGGAGGGGTACATTGACCCAGCACCGCGACCTAAGGTCTATTGTGCATCCCCAGCCCTAATCTTGAAAAAGACCAGATGCACGAGCAAAAGCAAGAATGCTCTTGACTGGTACTAAAGAGAGATCACTTGGTCTCAAGTTGTGAGTACCAAAGTGTTCAAGCCTGAGTGCTGCAAAAAATTCAGTCACAAAGAAAATGCAAGGAAGTCTCCTCTTCGAGATGGCATCTTCTACAAAGTGGATCACCCCAATCAAATTAAGGTGCCTATTAAGACAACAGTGTCCTTTAAAGTAGACCAACAATCAGTCCAATATCCTTTTTGGCAGTTTAAGGAGTTCTTTAGCCCTATGAGGCAAGGGTCCTTGATTAAGTTCCTTTGCCTGCCTCTGACCCCTGGTAGCATGCCAGAGGTCAAGCTGCTTAGTCCTCGACAGCCTTTTAGTTAGTCCTCTGGCCACACCAGAGGCGAGCCCTAATGCAGGCTCTGGACCATAAAAAGCCTGCTCTACCCCTTCTTTAGCAAGAAGGTCAGCTTTTCTCATTACCTACAAAACCCCCATGTCCTGGCACCCAGAACAGTTGCACTTTGTTCCAGTTTGCCAGTTTAGTTATGGTCTGGAGGCAGTTCCAAACAATTTTGGATGAAATGCGGCACTGACAAAGTGCCAGTAAAGCCGCCTGGCTGTCTGAACAAATCTGGATATGCACATTGTGATACCCTTTGATCAGACATTCTGAGGCACATGCCAGAATAGGTGCTCTTTGGCCAGGCATGGCCCTTGCGCCATAAAAACTAACCAACCAACCATGCCAGAATAGCATACACCTCAGCTTGGAGCACGGTAGCATGCCTGCCAAGGCTTTGGCATGAACCATAACCTCTGGATAGGCAATACTCCCCTGCTCCAACCCCTGCGTTTGTCCTGGAGCCGTCAGTAAACCAAACAGTTTCACCGCTGCACCCAGGGACAAAGGACGTTTCCCATTCACTGCGACTGGAAAAGTTCACACTGAATGCTTTATTGAAATGATATTTTACTAGCATGTTGGCGGTTCCCATTTGAAAGATGGGCTCCTTACAAAAATACTCCTGAATAGGCTTGGTATGGCTGCCAACCAACAACGTGGGTCTCCATATGCCATTGCAGCATAATCTATATATGCCTCCATAATGGCCTCACCCTCAATATGAAGGTGAAGTGACAGAATTTCAAGAAGCAACTCCAATGCAGCTGTTGGAGTAGTTCTCATTGCTCCTGATATACCTATGCAGGCCAGCCTTTGTAACTTGTTAAGCTCAGCCTGCACCGTGCAGAGGTTAAATTAACTCTGCGCCACCACACCGTTGAGCCATAAGTGACCATAGTATATATCCAGTGCAAGATCATCTGGTTGAGACCCCAGGATTTGCTAATAGCACCTCTGCATGACCAGAACACTTTCTTGGCTCTGGCAATACATTAATCTAGGTGCTGTTTCCAGGTTAAGCCTCCATCCAAAATGACTCCCAGGTACTTAACCTGTGTGATGAGAGGAATTGTTTTTCCAAAGAGAGTAATACCTCCAAGGTCTCCAAGATTCTTCTTTCTAGTGAAAGGCACAAGGGTGGTTTTGTCAGGGTTTACTGATAGACCAACCTTCCTGCACCAATCCTCAACAAGTCCCGGTGTTCTTTGCATTACGCTCGAGACTGTTTTAGGGAATTTTCCCTTGACAATTATGACCACGTCATCTGCATAGCCAAAACAGTCGCAACCAGACCCCTCTAGGATCCTCAGCAGTTCATCCACCACCAGGCACCACAACAGGGGAGAGCAAATTCCTCCCTGAGGGCAGCCCTGGCAAGTGGAGACCGACAGAGTCTCCCCGAGTAGCGAGGCCACAACCGTTCTGCTTGTGAGCATGGCCTTAATCCAATGACAACAGGTTCTATCAACACCATGTCTTTCCACAGCTCCCACAATGGTCCCCGTAGAGACCCTGTCAAAGACACCTTCAATATCAAGGAAAGTGGCTAATGCCACCTCCTTAAATTCTAGTGCCTTCTCCAGGCAACAAACAATGCCTTGGAGAGCTGCTTCTGTTGATTTGCCTTGTTGATAGGCAAACTGAAATTTTGAAAGGGGTTTAGGAGTAAAACCACCTCCTTAATATGCCTATCCACCATTCTCTCACTTGCCTTGAGAAAGAAAGATGTTAGACTAATAGGTCTAAAGGCCTTTGCCTCTTGGTAATTTAACATGGCTTGGAAATAAATATTACCTTAGCCTGTCTCCAAGCACTTGGTATATAACCAAGAGCAAGGCAGGCCCGGTAAATTTTGTACAAGACTTGGAGTAATTATCTCCAGTCCTTGCTGCATCAAGATGGGAACAATTCCACCACAGCCAGGTGATTTAAATGGTTCAAAAGAATTAATGGACCACTTAATCCTAGAATAATTGACCACCTCCCTGGCAACCCTCCAGTCCTCCTTTTTTGCATGTTGGTGCTCAAGGTTAGCTGTGCGTACACCAGTGGGTTCAATTATGCTTGAATCTGGAAAGTGTACATCTAGCATTTCTGTTAGTGTTTCTTTACCAGTTTTTGTGAAGCTCCCATCAACTAGTTTGATAGTGTTCAGGCAATTTGCATTGTCCTTAGCCATGATTTTTATAAATCTGGCAGTACTGGGATGGGAGTATTTGAAATACTTCCACAGAAATCTCTCCAAGAGGCTCTTTTTGCCTCTCTAATTGCTTTGTTGTACTGTGTGAGGGTAGTCTTGTATACCGTCCACTCACCAGTACGCTTGGCTTTATTAAAAAGCCTTCTAGTTTTTCCTCTAAGACTGCTAAACTGTTTATTCCACCAAGGAACTTGCCTTGGTAAGCTAGCAGTCTTGGCCTGACAGTTTTGGTGGTAAGATTTGAGAATAGATTGTTGCAACTGGTCAACGGCAAACTCGAGATCTAACACCGAGTGCATGTTAAATTCCATGCCTCCAATATGTGCCGCCAGATCTTCCCTGAAGCCAACCCAATTGGTTCTTCTGGGATTTCTGACTTGCACCAGCTGTTGTCTTACATCGGCAACTGAAAATCAAATATATCTATGATCAGACAATGAAGGTTCACTAGATACATGCCATTTAATAATGCGATCAAACATGTTAACACTACAGAGGGTGAGGTCAATGACTTCACTTCTATTAGAAACAAGAAAAGTGGGCTCATTGCCTCGATTAAGAATATAAAGTTTAGTACTTACCAAATATTCCAAAAGGTTGTCCCCTCGTCTGTTGCAGTCACTGCTCCCCCACATGATATGGTGAGCATTGGCATCACAACAGATGATAAGGTGTCTTCCACTTGACTCACAGAAGTGGACAATGTCTCTTACCTCCTGAGGAGGAGGTGGTTCAGGTTCATCAAATGGTAAGTATGCAGAGACGGCAAACAGCTCTTCTCTGCCAGCATCAGATGACATAAAAAGTTTAATCATGGTTGTGTTACCTGTGGTAAACTCAGGAAGTGGCATACCATGATGTCTTTTGCTCACCAGTATACAGGTCCTTGGTCTCCTACTTGATGTATTATAGAAGACGGTAAAGCCTGCTCCTTGTAAGCCCAGGATCTTCCCATTATGTATCCATGGCTCTTGAATGAAAGCCAGATCAACATCCTCCGCAGCCAGTCTGCAGCACAAAGCAGCAGATGCAGATCAACTATGGTGGAGATTGATCTGGATACATTTCATGCAGTTCTCCATTGTGAGATAGGCATGGAGACTAAGTGGTAGAAAGATCAGCCGGGTCAGAATCCACCCGGTGGGTGCTGGAAGCCAGCCCCACACCTTCATGCATGGACACCACCCAGGCCAATCACATCCACCTCCTCAGTCTCTCCCCCCCCCCACTCGCAGCTGGACCTGAGTCCTTCCCTGCTTCCAGACCATGGCCAGGGGAAGACAATGCAGTTGTTTCTGATTCCACAACTGCAGAATGAGGCTCTTCCATTTCTGTGTCCTCCTTTGAAGTGCTAGGGCCCTGAGGGTCATGTAGTACTTTAAATTGACCCTCATCGACCCCAGTGTAGACAGTGAACTTGGCTTCAGCCAATTCCCTGTCTACCTGAAAATCCACCTTACGGCCTTAGGATCTTGTACCCGATCCAACACCCTCCAGTGGTTTGTATGCAAACTGCTGTTGTAGGCATACAACCTCCTGCAGAGGACGTTTGAATCCTTGGTCCAAATATCCCTTGTCCTAAAGGCAACCTTGATCGGTTTTGGAAGATCACTAGCCCTCATCACCTTGAGCCCAGTGCCCCTCAAAACCTTAACCTTTTTTTTAAAGGCTGATGTTAGCCATCGCCCTGTTCCCTTGTTCTCACAAAGGTAAATAAGAGCTCCATAGTTCAGGGAAAAGTTATTGATGCACGGTAGAGGCTCTCCTACTTGAGAACTGTCCATACGCCTCAAAAGCTCCTCCTGAATATTCCCACTCTCATTGTCATCAAGCCACTCGTACAGGAAATTTTCCTTCACGATGGGCATCCTGACAGTGGAGACAACCTCACCATAAGTACTGGGACGAGACTCGTCCCTACTTCTTTTGGTTGGCTTCCTCACATCTGGAGAAGGGGTAGAGAGAACAGATCTCTGCCTCTTGCCTTTCTTGTCCACCACAGATGGAGAAGTGTCTACAGGTGTGGGTCCCACTGAACTCGACTCCTTGTCAGTTTGACCCTTCATCTGCCTTGCTAGTTTCCTCCTGAT
The DNA here is from genome assembly GCA_039090855.1 of Macrothele yani. NCBI lineage: Eukaryota > Metazoa > Arthropoda > Arachnida > Araneae > Macrothelidae > Macrothele > Macrothele yani. The sequence goes on from CM077024.1 coordinate 4,235,374, forward strand.
GTTGCGCTTAGCAGTCATGCTGAGTCGCAACCCTTCCTTGCTGTTACCAGCCTCACTAGCTACCACAGACTCTTTTGGCAACCCGGTATTACCTGCTGCCTCCAGATGTCTTGTTTGCTTGTGTGAAACAACTTCCCCCGCCTTAGCCTGAGAGGTGTTCCCAGAGCAACTGGGCCTCACCTCAGGATCAACAGATCCTGGCCTTGGCTGGGAAGATGCTGCTTTTATAGGTTGGGTACTGACTGAGTCAGACCCTATCCCAGGGTTTGTTGTTTTTGTCAAAGAATTAATTTCTGGTCCCACGAAACTGGAGGAAAATAATAAGGTCACCACCTGGTAACCCTCCTATCCCGGGTGGAAGGCTAATTACGACAGGGTGCTCTGAAGGGATCATTAACGATACTGATATTTTACTACCTCAGTACCATTCAGCCCTCAGCACGATACCTCGCACCTTGGCTTAGGTAGACCAGAGCCTCAGTTAGCCAGCATGTTTTGGACGCTCCAAAGAGAGGAGCTACTGTGAATCACAGCACGTAATCCACCTGTTTCCACCACCCCACGACGAGGACGTTGTTTGGGGGGGGGTTGCTTTGAATGATTTCAGCATACACGAGATTCTTTCATGGATTCGCGGAATTCCCCTTTTTCGTCATCATTTGGGTCAATCTCGAGATCGATGCAAACCTGGAAAAAAATTGGGTGGGGTGGGGGTATTAGTTGGGAGAGTGGCTAGTTTCCCTTCAGGAAACTATTTCATCTTCTAAAACTTACAAAAACAGTAGTTAAACAGAGTGCAGATTTTTTCCTGCTATCTTAATGCTTTTTACTTGTGATGTTTCTTCTTCCCAGTATTGTTAAATATTATTTTATTATATAAATATTTGTATTTCAGCTTAAAACTGGAGGAAAATTTTCTGAAAACATAAGTTAGATGACATAAAAATTTTCTTGTAATCTTCGAACATGAGATTGTTTGGCAATTCGAGGTATTTCGCCTTTTCCATCATCATTTGTGTGGTTCTCGAGATCGGTACACAAATGAACAGAATTTGGGGGAGGGTCGGAGGACGGAATTACGACTTTCGAAATCGAAAGTTAGACAGAGTGAATATTTCTTCCGTAATTGTAATTTTTTTTCTTGCAATACCTTTCTGCTCAGTATTGTTGTTAAATATAATTTTATTTAATTGATGTGTGCATTTCAGCTTGAAAATGGAGGGAAAATTTCCGAAAATAAGTCAGACAGAACCAAGATTTCACCCGTAATCGTTATTTCCCGCTTCTGCGTGATGTTTCCTCTATCCTGTGTTGTTAAAAGTTAATAATTTTATATTTTGAATACAGTGATGTGGTCCAGTTTAATATTTACATAAATAAATTAACATAAACAATTTTGTCTTGCCCATGCTATGTTTTATTCACACTTTCTCCGCTCATTCTAATTTTTTACCTAGTTGAAAAGTTCAGCTTTTTTTTTCTTAGTCGGTCACATGTATGTTTAAGAGAATTAAAGAAGGCCAAACAACCATCGAAGGTTACCCACATTCTGGATGCCTATAAACTCCCTTGCCTGTGTGAATGAAGTAATCAGAAGTTACACACAACTGACTATTAGGGTGGTGTTTAGCAACACTGTCATCTCAGTCAGGTCATGTTGTGCAATATTGACACAGGATTCCGGGATAAGGAGTGACAGCAAAGTTTGTGCCTAGACTTCTCACACGTGATCAAAAGGAGCACTGTTGCAGTTTTGTGAGGACCATAAAAATCATGCAGCGATGGGCCCACACTTTACAAAAATTATTACAGGTTATGAATTCTGGATCTATGGCTGTGATTCTCAAATGTAGTACCATTCTCCTTAATGAAAGACAAGAATCTCTCTTCAACCCAAAGAAGCCCTGCAGTGAAACCAAATGTGGTAATGTTGACTGTTTTCTTTGATGTTAAAGGTGTGGTGCATTTTGTGAATTTGCTCTGACTGGGGCGACTGTGAACTAGACTTTTCACATATAGGTGTTGAAAATAGTGGGGGGGGGTCGGCTTAAACAGCCCCAACAGTTGAAGTTTTAATCCTTGCTGTCGCATCATGATAATGCACCTGAACATTCTACATTGTCAGTACATGTTTAGTTCCCGACTAATGCAAAATCTTAATAGTACCACACCCACCTTATTGTCCCACTGATTTGTCTCCATGTGACTTCCAAATTAAAAAAAATCTCTTAAGAGGGCAGGGATTTGAGAATGTGGACAGCATAATCGGGAATGAGACCCGGAAACTGAACATGGTCCCAAATCTCAGTAGTACCTCACCCACCATTTCTGACTCCCTGTGACTTCTTTTCATTCCTCGAAATTCGAACAATCTGTTGAGGAACAAAGGTTTGACAATGTAGACAGCGTCATCGAGAATGCAACACAATCGTTGAACATGGTCCCAAAAGAAGATTTCCAAATTTACTTTATTGAGTGATTGCATTAGCTCAGAAGGAGAGTACTGTGAAGGAGATACATTTGCAGGCCTGCCAACCCTCCAGGTTTAGGCCGGCAATGCCGGATTTCATTACATTTCCCGGAATTCCGGATTATAAATTAATATTGCCGGATTCCATCATGATTTCCGTAGTGTAAATTAAAAAGTAACGAGGAGAAAAGTTCGAACTTCTCCGAGGGTTCATTAGCGGAGAAGCGACCTTTCCCCTCTGAGTCAGCAGTTGGCAGCGATGTTTACTCTTCTGTCCGCTAATGATATCTGGCGCTGCAGGCATATGGAGCAGGAACGTACTAACACAGATTTCTCGTCTGTCGACGGTATCGGAAGCGCTTTTTGGTTTGTTTGATGTACTTCATCTCTCTTAACAGGAATTTCTGAGAACTTTTCATGCTTGTGTTTAATCACGCGATGACTGGTAGAAAATATCAGTCTGTTTTTAAGAAGTGTTATATGACAGATTATCCATGTATAATCGAATCAAGGAAGGGCCAACAATTTGCCTTTTGCTCTATTTGTAGGTGATTTTTCCATTGTCCACAAAGGCAAAGGAGATATCATTAATCACATTCCTATGCAAAAACATGTGGACTAAGTGCGTAGAAAATAACAGAACATAAAATTTTGCTCGAGATAGTTCCTCTTCCGAAACATTATCCGTGCTGAGTGCTTGTTTACTTCATTCCTCGTGTAACATAACTTACCTTTAAGCTCTTTTTAAGAAAATGTTCCCAGATAGTAACATTGCAAAAAAGTATGCATGTGACAGGATAAAAACATTGTGTGTCGTTGCTGAAATGGGGAAATCTTAAAAAATGGACTTGCATACTTGCCAACTTTTACGGATTATCCGTAAAATTTACGGATTTCTGCTTAATTTTTCTGATTTAAGGATAGCGGTCTTTTTTTATAGATGTTTTAATATTTCGATTGCTCAATCAAAATATTAATATTTCGATTGCTCAATCAAAATATTTCAACCCCCTGCAACCATCCACTTAGATTTTCTACCGGACCTACAAGCACTGTATCACGCGATGATGTCATCTTTGACTCCCTGGCTTCGTGACATCATGCAGTAGCTCTCTCTCTCTCTCTCTCTCTCTCTCTCTCTCTCTCTCTCTCTCTCTCTCTCTCTCTCTCTCTCTCTCTCTCTCTCTCTCTCTCTCCACGGGAGTGCTCAAGTGATGTGCCGACCAGAGTTCGCCAAAATGCGTAATTACGTGTTTAGTACGCATTGAAATTTTACCAACACGTAAAAATACATATCGAATAATTTTACCAATTCGTAAAAATACACATCGAATAATTTTACCAATTCGTAAAAATACGTATCAGGACGATACTTCGTCTTTCAGAAACGGAAGTAAACGAAGTAAAGATTTTTCCGTAATCGTAATTCCTTTTTCCTGTGATGTTGCCTCTGTCCAGTATTGTTGTTATATATAATTTTATTCCATAAATATTTGTATTTCAGTTTAAAAATGGAGGAAAAATTTCCGAAATCGGAAATTTGACGGCTAAAAATTTTTGCGGTAATCTTTAGGCATGAGAGTGCGCTGACGTTGAGGAATTTCTCATTTTCCGTCATGATTTGGGTTATCCTTGAGATCGATGCATAACTGAACAGAATTTTTTTTACATTTTTTATATGCCTTAACGTAACATTAGTGCTTCAAATTATATCCATTGATATTTCAAACATATGAAAGTATGCTTGCAGGATTTTCATAGAAAATTGCAGGATTTTTCTCTTAAGGTTGGCAAGTCTGCATTTGAGTAGCTTTTTAAGTGTTTTGTATTTTGAATTATAAATATAGTCTTTGTACTTTTTGAACACACCTCATGTTTGCTGCTCATGTATTAACCACTAGCAGTCTCGTGCAAGAGCTCTTCTTCCCTTTGATTTCCCTTTTCAGCTAGTACGGAGGACCACAAAGTATATGTAATTATTTTGTGGTCATTTGCATGACTAATTAATAATAAGGAACTCTCTGTACACCAACTATACTTAAAATAGTAAAACTATACTAGTAATCAGAATTTTTGGGCATAAAATATAATTTAAAGTGTCCAAGCTTTTGCACATCAACTAGGTGGCTTTTTCAAGGAATGTAGACAGCAAACTGCAATCAGTTTGCTGTCTACCTTCCTGTTGTGGCAATTTTGACACAGGATTTGGGGATGCGAAGAGGGGCAACAAACACAAAGTTCTTTACCTCACACAAGAAGGTAGACAGCAAACTGGTGTTTGCTGTCTACTTTGTAAAAACCATCTGATTCATGTGCAAAAGCTTGGAAACTTTGAACTCTATTTTTTGCCATTAAATTCAGTTTACTATTGTATTTGTACTATTTTAAGCATTTGTGTAACTCTTTGGCAGTAAATTGAAAGTTGTTCAGGTCAATAAGTGCTTTCCAATTTTGCTTATCCTCTGATTTAAGTTTGTGCATATGGATATGTGTGAATGCTGCAGTATCAGGCAATTAAGGAATGTGTTTAATGTCTTATTGTCTTTTTTTTAATAGCAATATCTTATTCCCCAAGCTCGTGAGCACACTGGTGTGACTGCAGAGCATGCTGTAATAACTAAGGATGCTTTGCAGAAACTTATCAAGTCATATTGCCGAGAGAGTGGTGTCCGAAATCTCCAGAAGCATGTAGAAAAGGTAACTATTTCTTCGTCAATGGGACTGGCATCAGCTATTAATCTCTGCATGTTTTGTTGATACTGTTTATTTGCACTACAAATATAATTGGTTGTGTCCTACAAATTTTCAGAGATTGTGCAAGGGTAAAAGAAGCACAGATTTGCTGCACTTTTTTACTCTGTTTTTTATTAGTAAGGACATTTTTGTGTATTGTTGCTAACATATTTTTAAAATTTACTAACATATTCCCAAAATGATAGGTATATACACCATATAAAGAAAATTAATTTTTATAATCTGTTTTGCAAAGTACAAGTGTTGAACACATTTTCTTCTTCGTCAGTTTTTTTTTCTTTTTTCTTTTTGCCTCAAATACTAATAAACATTTTCTGATGTATTCATATAATTAGCATTGTTATGTCCAAACTTGTCACCTTTTGTTTCATAAAACTCAAATGATATTCCACTGATCTTGAAATTTTTTGCACATATGTTCCAATAAATTACAATCAACATATTAAAACCAGAATTTAATGTAATATGTTTACAAAATGGAATTACAAATTGCAGGAATCCTTTCATCTATGAAAAGGGATTTCATAAATGATGCTTCAGTTTTTAGCACGTCTTTTGTAAAAAAAAATCATGCTTATGTGATCGGTTTGTCCGTCCGTCTGTAGACACGATATCTCTGCAACTATTAGTCCGATCTGAAAAATTCTTTTTGCATTGGGAAGCTTGAAATATGAGAATGATAATCCTTTATTTCGTTTTTTTTTTACCATGCACAATTTCGCCACTAGAGGGCATAAATGCAGATGATGTTGAATTCAAAAATACGTTTTCTCCCACATATTTGCTTCTAAACATCCGATTGAAAAAATTATTTTATCTTTTGATTCCATTTGTTGCAGAGTATTTTAGATATAGTTACTTTTTCAAATTACGCATAGATTTTCCACTAGGGGGCGTAAAAGTAAAATACATTTCCCCCGATAACTCTTTTTCTAAAGCTCCGATTTGGAAAACAGTTTCTTCAGTGTATACAGCTCCTGATGGAAAATCTTTTGCATATAATTTCTAATTTTTGGTAAAGAATACTTTGGCCACCAGGGGCATAAGTGTTAATTTTTGCTTCTGCTGTATTTGTCATAAAATCTGAGCTTCTAAAATATCGATTGAAAAAAATTCTTTCGTGGACTGATGCGTCGATAAATGTTTTCGGAATATTTTCTTCTTAAAATATTCCATGGTTTCTTCTCCAGGGGACGTAGATGTATATTTTATTTTTGTCAATATCTCTATTTCTAAGAGTCCGATTTGAAAAATTCCTTCTTTGTTGGATAGTGTTTTCAGTGTGACATGTTTTTCATATAATTTCAAAATTTTCAATTAATTCATAGACTTTCCTCTAGGAGGCGTAAAGGTAAATTGCGTTCCCCACTATATCTCTGCTTCTAAATCTCCGATTTGAAAAATTCTTTCTACACCGGAATACAGTTTCTGATGAAAAATTGTTTGCACATAATTTCTAATTTTTGTAAAAAAATGGTTTGGCCACCAGGGGACATAAGTCTTAATTTCTGCTTCTGATGTATTTGCAGCAAAATATGAGCTTCTAAATTCTCGATTGAAAAAAAAAAAAAAAGTCATTTGTAGACTGATACTACTCATATCGGCAAACCTTTTAGGAACATTTTCTTCTTAAAATAATATGTGGTTTGTACGCCAGGGGCATAGATGTATATTTTTGTCAATATTTCTACTTCCAGGAGTCCGATTTGAAAAAACTCCTTTTTTCTTGGATAGTGTTTCCAGTGTGATATGTTTTTCATATAATTTCAAAATTTTTAAGTAATTAATAGACTTTCAGCTAGGGGGCGTAAAGGTAAATTGCTTTCCCTTCTATATCTCTGCTTCTAAATCTCCGATTTGAAAAATTCTTTCTGCACCGAATACAGCTCCTGATGGGAAATCCTTTGCACATAATTTCTCATTTTTGTAAAAAATGGTTTGGCCACCAGGTGGCGCAAGCCTTAATTTCCGCTTCTGATGTATTTTTAGCAAAATATGAGCCTCTAAAATCGCAATTGGAAAAAAAGTCATTTGTTGACTGATACTACTCATGTCGACAAACCTTTGAGGAACATTTTCTTCTTAAAATAAAACATGGTTTCTACGCCAGTGGGGGCGTAGATGTATATCTTATTTTTGTCAATATCTCTACTTCTAGGAGTCCGATTTGAAAAAATCCTTCTTTGTTGGATAGTGTTTCCGATGTGAAATGTTTTTCCTATAAATTCAAAATTTTCAAGTAAATCATAGACTTTCCACTAGGGGGCACAAAGGTAAATTACGTTTTCTGCGTTATTACTGCTTCTAAAACTCTGATTTGAAAAATTCTTCCTGTATCGCATACAACACCTGATGGAAAATATTTTTCATATAATTTCTAATGTTTGGTAAAGAATGGTTTGGCCACCAGGAGGCATAAGTGTTAACTTCTGCTTCTGATGTATTGGTAGCAAAATCTGGGCTCTTGAAAACTCGACTAAAATTTTTTTTCTTTTTCTTGGACCGATACCGATCATATTGAAAAACCTTTTGAGAATACTTTCTTCCTAAAATAATGTATAGTTTTCCCACCTGAGGATGTAAAGTCACATCTTATTTTTGTCGATATCCCTGTTTCTAAGAGTCCGATTTGAAAAATTCTTTCTGTGTTGGAGAGCGTTTCCGGTGCGAAATGTTTCTCGTATAAATTCATGTTTTTCTTAATGCACAAGCCTGCAACCAGAGGGCGTAAGCTCACGATTCCGTTTACAGCAATATCTGAGGGATTAAAAACCCATTGAAAAACTTCTTTCTTCCGTCAAATACTATTGTTTTCCATACCGGTTCCATTGACTTTGGATAGCTTTGATAAATTTAATTTGCTTCAGAACGGATTCAAAAGACGTACTTATTACACCCGAAAATTCTGTGTCATCTTTCTTGTTCATTATACCATTAATTGTTTTAATTTGTCTTTATTAACCCACATTATACAAATAGTTTTTTTCAGTAGTGATGATTTTTGTGTTTGGTTTTCTTGAGTGCTTTATTAAGCATGTCGTTCAGATCCTTAAAATTTATCAAAGGAACATACTTAAGTTGCTGGCTGTTATGTCTCTCTCCTTTTTCTTTTTCCTGTTAAATTTTGTCCTTTTGTAAAATCCTCATGTAGTAGTCATTTTGTCAATTTAATAAGAGCCTATTATTATTATTGAAGATGGGCAGAATTGTCAGACTCTAGGCAATATTACTTTTCGCCAGAAAAGTGTCATATCACACTGTTTATGATGTAGTCATCTTTTCAGAATACTCTAGTATGCCTGCTATGTATTTAAAAAAGCTCATTTTTCATTCATTTCTGTGTCACTGTGGGCTGTGTTAATTTTCACTACTTTGGAGTGGTAAGAAAGTAAAGGTGGAATTTAATAAAATATGATCAATTTTTGTTTCTCACAAGTGGACAAAAAGACATATGTAGTAATTTGCTGTTAACTTTAATGTCTAGGGCCTGAATATTTGTTAGTTTCATCCTTCAAAGCAAGCACAATGTACAGTCTAATTTATTAAAGATCCCAAAATTGTTTAGAAACCATGTAGCTCTGCATCAAACAAGACTGGGATGTCATCCTTGTTTACTGATATAGCTCACTGATTGGTGAATTGTTGTGTTTGAGGATCTGACAGTAACTTAATGTGGATTTCTTTGTATAGCCCTTCATGTTGAAGCTAGTTTTGTGAAAGCATTAAAAAACAGGGAAACATCTATGGTCTAATAAAGCAAATGAAAGTTGAGGAGAGTAAAGTATTTCTTCTTATTTCTCAATTTGTACAAGTTATGTGAATGCTGATCTTTCAATAAAGCCTAAGTAAAGGGTATTTGTCTAAAGCACATTCTGGTTTATTTTAAAGAAATACCACTTGTTTTATTTTTATAATATTGATATTTTGGGTTCAAGGTCAGCACTGAAAACCTAGATACTGTGGTACCAGCTACCATAACAAATTAATTTGGGCACTTTGATGCAAGATTTATTTGAACTTTGTCAGTTATTGTATTATTAGTTTTATTTTTCTAGCTGCACATAATCTCCAAAACATTTTTTTTTATACTTTTGTAATATAACAGCGTATGAGCATATTAAACGTAACCTTTTAACATTGTTCAAAATGCTTACAGATTCTCAGGAAAACTGCATTTAGTATTGTGAATGAAAAAACTGTTACTGTGGAAGTAACTGAGTCAAATCTGCAAGACTATGTTGGAAAACCAGTCTTTACCCATGATCGGCTGTATGAGAATACCCCTCCTGGTGTTGTCATGGGATTAGCTTGGACTGCTATGGGTGAGTGTCATAAATAAATTGATTGCAGTATTGTGAATAAAAGTAAGTTTAAATGCTGTGAGATCATACATCAGAAAGGAATTACTGTAAAACTAAAATGCTCAGTTTGTACAAATGCAAAGCAATCAGTTTGTTCAGCAGAAATTATTTGTAATTTCTGTAAAGACTTAGAGTGTACATGCCCTTCACATTTCTGAAATACAGAGATGAGAAGTTTTTATATTAAATCTTGCTGGCTATTGGTATTCTATACTGAAAGGGAAATTAAAAGATAGGGACACAAGTCCTTATTTCTTGTCAACTTGTATGGGACTTCCTTGGGCCAGTTCGTTTGCAGTGAAAACCCATACGAGCTGACAAGCTGTTCAGGTGAACTTTTGCCTTTGCATTCAGTAACCAAAGTGGGAAGTACTGAAAAGAGAAAAGTAGAAGAACAGCTTACAATAGCACTGAAATACAATCTTTCATGAACAGTGGGTATTATAATGAATAAAAGAAAATGAATAAATTATGTAGTAAATACACTGGCGGTAAGTGAAAAAAGAACACCAAGAAGGAGACGTCTGATACCAACGAAATTTATACAGCATAATAACGGAATACAGAGGATAACGTGATCAAAACATTATGGCAAAATACAGCTGTATTTGCTGGTAAACTGAAAAATAACATTTTCATGTAACATGGTTAGTACAAAGTTGATGAACCGCCATGAACTGCGTCACACTGTGCAATTCTGGCATGGATCTGTCGTACAGATGTTGGATGTAAGTTTGGGGTATTGAGTTCCAAGCATCCTCAACCTGGACGCGTAAATTGGGGATGGTCGTGGCTGGTCGTGAAGACCGGATAAGTCGTTGTCCCTAAAATCTGACACGTGCTCAATGGGGGACAAATCCGGTGAACGTGCAGGCCATGGAAGTTGTCTCGCACCCTGAAGTGCATGTTGCGTTGCACGTGCCATTGTGGGTGTGCGTTATCTTGCTGGAAAACACCACGATGGACCGACCTTACAAATGGCACAACAACGGGCTAAATGATGTTGTTGATGTAGGAGGTGCTGTTTAACGTACCCGGTACAAACACTAATTGTGTACGGGAGTGATAGCTGATCGCTCCCCACACCAGGAGACCAGGTGAAGGCCCTGTGTGTCGCTGGCGGATGCAAGAAGGGTGGAGACGCTCCCTTGTGCATCTGCAAACACGCATACGGCCATCGGAGGCTCCCAAGCAGAATCTGCTTTCATCGCTGAACACGACAGATCGCCATTGTGTTCTCCAGTGCAGACGTTGGCGACACCACTGCAGCCATTCCTGACGATGGGCAGGAGTCAGAGGTACACATGCCAGAGGCACACGTGCACGTAGTCCTGCATCCAGTAGACGGTTGCGGATTGTTCGCACAGTCACCTCAGGTGCAACGGCAGCTCGGATTTGTGTTGTAGTGGATGTTCTGCTTGACAACGCCGCTCTTCTTATGCATCGATCGGTCCGCTCATCAGTCCGTCTGTGACTCCCGGTTCCACATCTTCTCATGTGGAAATGTTCCTCAGACCATCTACGCCACCATCGTACCACGACCGATATTTCCTGTCCAATTCGCTCCGCAATACGCCGATACGACCACCCGGCCTCGCGTGGTTCGACTAGACGACCTCGCTCAAAGACCGATAACTGCTGAAATCATACACATCTTCCATGTCCAGGCACTGCAGCTTCTTCAGGGTCTTCGCACTTGTCCATACACCGACAACTGATTACATTCACTTCACCGTACTCCTTAAATACCACCGACGAAATTTGCATATTATGCCGTGCTGTGGCGTAAGCGCTCACCGGTTGGTCCTGAAATTAACATCACACCTACGTCAACTCGACCCCATTAACATATGTAAATTTCATGATCGTCCGCCAATTCCTTCTTGGTGTTCTTTTTTCACTTTCCGCCAGTGTATAATGAGGTAAGTATAAACTGTACCAGTAATACAGAAGGCTGTGGAAAAGAGGTAGAAGCAATAAAAGAATTAACAATATTTGATGTAATTGATATTACTCAGATCAAACAGTGTACATCTTTGGAATATAACCAAGGAAAAGATACAGTGACTGCTGCTTATGAGGTTCACTGATTATAAGACTCTGCCACTTATAAGATTCAAAACTGAAAATACCAAAATAAATTGAGCTTTTTTACGTGTAAAAATAGCTATTATAAGAAGCTTTTTTACACGTAAAAATAGCTATTATAAGAACCACTTCTGTCAAATAAGGATCAACAGACAAGTCACTTGTTTCTAAGATTTGATTTTTCTGCTATGCATTAGATGACATGTGGAAATTTTTTACAGACAGAACTTTTTTAGCACATGCATTGGTTTTCCAGAAAGACCAGTGTTTTCCTTTAACTTCTCTTTAGAAGATAAATTCTAGTGGTTTAGAGAAATTTATTTTGCTGGAGAGAAACATGCTTTGCTGGAAAGGATCCTTGTATAAAGCATTTCGTTCACTTTTACCTTCTTCCTAATCTTTAGTGATTCAAACCATACTTAAAAGGAAAGGAGAATCTCAAAGCAGCAGAAAGGAGCAGGAGTTGGGACAGAGCTGAAAGTTTGTAGAAAATTGGTCTTTCATTGCTTAAGTTTGAAAGACAAAGTCTCATGATTTTAGGAGGGGGGGCAGAATTTGATACATGTGGGTGTAGAAGCATAGTCGTACTTTTGTAATTTTTGTACGTGTTGGTCTAAAAGCATGGCAGTACCTTTGAAACCTGTGTGCGATGGTACTGCATATGTCAAAGTACCACCACTGCATATCAACAATTTCATGGTTCATACACTCCTTGAAAACCTTGAAAAATAAAGTTCATTTTCAAGTCCTTGAAAGAAAGTACTTGAAAAAGTTTGACTTCATAAATAGTAGTAGAAAAAAATTGGTTTTGTTTTTTAGCACGTCTTTTGTAGAAAAAGATCATGCTTATGTTATCGGTTTGTTCTTCCGTCTGTAGACACCATTATCTCTGTAACTATTAGTCCGACTTCAAATATTTTTTTCATTGGGAAGCTTGGAATATGCGAATGATGATCCTTCATTCCGTTGGGGTTTTTTTTACGATGTACAGTTTCACCGCTAGAGGGCGCAAATGCAGATGATATAGATTTCAAAATAAATTTTATTCCATATATTTGCTTCTAAACATCCGATTGAAAAAATCCTTTTATCTTTCGATTCCATTTATGTCTAAGAGTATTTTAGGCATAGTTACTTTTTCAAGTCACGCATAGATTTTCCGCGTGGGGGCATAAAAGTAAATTAAGCTTTCCCTGATATCTTTTCCTCTAAAACTCCGATTTGAAAATTTCTTTCTTCAGCGGATACAGCTCCTGATGGAAAATCTTTTGCATATAATTTTGGTAAAGAATACTTTGGCCACCAGGGGCGTAAGTGTTAAATTTTGCTTCTGCTGTATTTGCCGTAAAATCTGAGATCCTAAAATCTCGATTGAAAAAATTCATTCGTGGACCGATGCCACTCACGTTGGCAGACCTTTTCGGAATATTTTCTTCTTAAAATATTGCATGGTTTCACCGCCAGGGGATATAGATGTATATCTTATTTTTGTCAATATCTCTGAACCACTCTTTACCAAAAATTTCTCATTTTTGGTAAAGAGTGGTTTGGCCACCAAGGGACGTAAGTGTTTATTTTTGCTTCTGATGCATTTGTAACAAAATCTGAGATGGAAACTCAATTGAAAAAAATTCCTTCATGAACCGATACTGCTCACCTCGGAAAACTTTTTAAGAATACCTTCTGCTTAAAATAGTGCATAAATTTTCCACCAGGGGCATAGACTTATATCTTTTTTTTTTTTGTCCATATCTCTATTTATAGGAGTCCGATTTGAAAAATTCTTTCTTATTTGTAAAACATTTTCAATGCAAAATGTTTCTCACATAATTTCAAATATTTCTTAATGCACAAGTGCCCCACTAAAGGGCATAAGTTCACTTTTCTGTTTACAGCAATATCTGCTGGACTAAAAACCCAATTTCTGATTAGCTGCAGCAGACATCATTTTTAACATTCTGCATTAAGTTTGACCAAGTGTGTAGGAAGTTGTTTGTTGTAGGTTACAAGTTGAACAAACCTATGGTTTCACTGTATTTTAAGTAAAAACATTTAGATTGTATGTCCTGGAAAAAAATCTAAAAGTCCTAGGATTTTGTGATTGAAAAAGCGTATGAACCATGTTCTTTGTTGGATAGTGTTTCCGATGATAATATTTGGTAAAGAATGGTTTGGCCACCAGGGGGCATAAGTGCTCATTTCTGCTTCTGATGTATTTGCAGCAAAATCTGAGCTCCTGAAAACTCGACTAAATTTTTTTTCTTGGACCGATATCACTCCCATCAAAAAAACCTTTTGAGAATACTTTCTTCCTAAAATAATGCATGTTTTTCCCCGCCAGGGGACGTAAATGCATGTCTTATATTTGTCCATATCTCTGCTTCGAAGAGTCCGAATGTAAAAATCTCTTTCTTTGTTGGAGAGTGTTTTCGCTGCGAAATGTTTTTCATATAAATTCAAAATTTTCTGCTACCAGAGGGCGTAAGTTTACAATTCCGTTTACAGCAATATCGGCAGGATTAAAAACCCGATTGAAAAACTTCTTTCTTCACTCAAATATTATTGTTTTCTATACCGGTTCCATTGGCTTTGAATGGCTTTGATAAATTTCATTTGTGTCAGAACGGATTCAAAAGACGTGCTCATTACACCTGAAAATTCAGTGTCATCTTTCTTGTTAAGTATTGGTATGAAAGAGTATATGTGAAATAATTGTTTGTGCTAAAAAGTTGTATAGGATATTTCTGTGTAGTTCTGATATATAAACACCGAGCTAATCAAATAATGCTGAACTGGCATTCAACCCAGGAGAGCGTCAGCGCAAGTACCTTGGCTATGACATCACTACGGAGTAAAATGTCAGCCATGGGGGTAGAATAAATGGAATGATGTATTCACGAATTGTGATGGGCTTCTATTGACAGGGGTTAAGGAGTGCAGGAGGGTGGAACTTCTAAGAATTGCTTGTGCTTCATGTGTGGACCCTTCGTCTCCTGGCTACATTAGAAAATGCAAGTGTCATACCAACAGATGACTACGAAAATAATGTACCCTTTTAAACTATTCCACAAAATAAAATGATTTAAAAAAACATCAAAGTAGAGGGGAAATTCAAAGTTAATAAATAAACCAACAGGGCAGGGAGTAACCGGCTGGTCATTGAAGGTGAGCCAGTCCCAGCTAAGTTTAACCATTTGAACTTACTAAAATACCTACCTACTGGCCGACCGACAGCACACACAGATGATACTTTGGTTTTAAAAAGCCCTTGAAAAGTGTTTGGATTTATCTTGCGTGGAAGAGTATGAATCTTGGATTCTGTGTAAGTCAAGGATTTGGAATTGTTTTTCTTCTTCAGGCTAGCAGTTAATTGCAAATCAGTTCTCAAAAAAATCATTTGGAAAAAAAAAAAAAAAAAAAAACCAGAAAAAAACAACAACAACAACAAAAAAAAAAAAAAAACAACATGTTAGTGGGCAAAAAGTGGAAAAAGATACCCTAAATGAAAAAAAGCTAGTGGATAAGCTTGGAAAAATCAAAAAATCATTACACTCATAAAAAAACAATAAAAGTGTCAAACATAATAAGCTGGAGAAAGCTGTAATATTGTGGATAGAACAAATAAATTCCAAACACATGGTGCCATTGTAAACAAAATTATTCAGGAAAAGGCTCTGCAATTTTGAGTACTGCTGGAAATTGGGAATTTTTCATATAGCAATGGATGCCTGCAAAAATTAAAAAAAATGACAGTGTCTGTGTCAACAAATGAAACACGGTAAGGTTGTAGAAATTTTTATGGATACAGTTCAAAAGCGGAAAAGAAAATAGAAATTATGGCAGAATATGATCTGAAAATTTTGTATGAATATGAACAAAATTGGCTTAATTTTTGCCGTGATGCTTGATAAGACCACCTCAAATAAAACTCCAATCAGGTTGGGAGAAAAAAGTGCAAATTACTACAGTTCATTGTAAAAATGCAGATGGGAATGATAAGAGGATTTGGATATGCTAAGAAAATTGAAAACAAGAAAAATGACACCGAATTTTTGTGTGTAATGAGCACATTTTTTTAATCTGTTCTAACGCAAATTAAATTTATCAAAGCTATTCAAAGTCAATGGAACTGGTATGAAAAACAGTTCTATCTGACCGAAGAAAGAAGTTTTACAATCAGCTTTCTAATCCCGCAGACATTGCTGTAAAGAGAATTAATTGTGAACTTACGCACTCTGGTTGCAGATTTGTGCGTTAAGAAATTTTTAAAAATTATATGAGAAACATTTTGCAGCGGAAACGCTCTCCAACAAAGAAAGAATTTTTCAAATCGGTCTCTTAGAAGCAGAGATATCGACAAATATAAGGCCCTGGCAAGAAAATTATGCATTATTTTAAGGAGAAAGTATTCTCAAAAGGATTTTCGATCTGAGCGATATCGGTCCAGGAAGGAATTTTTTCAGTCAAGTTTTCAGGAGCTCAGATTTTGCTGCAAATACATCATATGCAGAAATTAAAAGTTATCTTCCCTGTTGGCCAAACCCTTCTTTAGCAAATATTAGAAATATATGAAAAATATTTCCCCATCAGGAGCTGCATGCGATACAGGAAGAATTTTTCAAATAGGAGTTTTAGATGCAGAAATATCGGAGAAATGCAATTTACTTTACCCCCTCCCCCCAGCAAAAAGCCTATTACTTTAAAATTTTGAAACTATATGAAACACATTTCGCACCAGAAACGCTATCCAATAAAGATGGAATTTTTCAAATTGGACTCTTAGAAGTAGAGATTTAGACAAAAATATCATATACATCTACGCCCTCTGGCAGAGAAACCATGCATTGTTTAAAGAAGAAAATATTCCAGAAAGGTTTATCGGCGTGAGTAGTATCTGTCCACAAGCAAATTGTTTTCAAACTAGATTTTAGAAGCTCAGTTTTTGCTGCAAATACATCAGAAGCAGAAATTAAGACTTACGCACCCTGGTGGCCAAACCATTTTTTACCAAAAATTAGAAATTATATACAAAAGATTTCCTATCAGGAGCTGTATCTGGTGCAGAAAGAATTTTTAAAATCAGAGTTTTAGGAGCAGAGATATCATGCAAAATGCAATTTACCTTTATGCCCCCTAGCAGAAAGTCTGTGAATTACTTGAAAAATTTTAAATTATATGAGAAACATATCAAACTGGAAACTATCCAATAAAGAAGGAATTTCACAAGTCGGGCCATTAGAAGCAGAGATATTGACAAAAATAAGATATGCATCTACACCCCCTGGTGAGAAACCATGCAACATTTTAAGAACAAAATATTTCAAACAGGTTTATCAAAGTGAATAGCATTGATCCATGAATAAATTTTTTCAATCGAGATTTTAAATGCTCAGATATTATGGCAAATTCATCAGAAGCAAAAATTAACATTGGCGCCCCCTGGTGGCCAAACCGTTCTCTACCAAAAATTAGAAATAATACACAAAAGATTCCCCATCCAGAGCTGTATTCGCTAAAGAAAAAAGTTTTAGAAGTAGACATTGGGGAAAACACAATTTACTTTTACGCCCTCTAGCGGAAAATCTATGCATTACTTAAAAAACTGGCTATACGTAAAACACTCTTCTACATAAATGGAATCAAAAGGTAAAAATTCGCATATTTCATTCTTCCCAATGCAAAAAGAAATTTTCAAATCAGACTAATAGTTGCAGAGATATGTGGTCTACAGACGGACGGACAAACCAATAACATGAGCACGATCTGTTTTTACAAAAGATGTGCTAAAAATCATGATGATTTAGACATTTCCTATCAGAGATGTACGTTAAGTATTGCTATAATTAAAAAGCATGGGTGACAAAAAGTGAGTTTGCAACTGGTTAGAAAAAATTAATACACATATGAGATGCCACGCTGCAAAGGTTTTCACTCTGTGACAGTGAAAACTTTTGCAACATTCAGCTAGAATTGTTACCTTCTAATGGTCACAATAGGAAAGGAACATCATGCAGCAAACACTGTGTGGAAGCTAATTGTCATGGGTAAATGGAAAAGATCAGTTACTGTTAGCAAATGCTGTCATTAGTCTTGGAGGCAAAATTATTTCTCATTTATCCACTTTACCAAATTCACTGTAGATTGCCACTCTTTCAAGCATCTGAGAAATTTTAGGAGAAAAGCTTCTTCAACTAAAAGGCAGTAAAAAGGCAATTCCAGGTAGTTTTCAAATTCTAGAATCTTATACAGGGTGTCCAATAAAGTCTTTCCCATATTACAAAAATTAATATAAAAATGTATTTACAGGTACAAGAGAGGGATTGCACGACAATGATGGTGCAGCAGTAAAGTTTTTTTCCCAGTATCAGTACACCTCCACATGAGCACCATTTGTGGCCCGGAGGACATCTAAGTAATATTCGATTTCACGCCATGTTTTAATTAAGATCTCAGCAGAGGCAGGACCAATGACATCCGCTATTCTGCTCTTTAACGTCTCAACATCCGGAGCACTGTTAAGAGTAAACTTGGTCTTTCACATAACCCCACAGGAAAAAGTTTGGAGGGGTTATGTCGGGTGATCGAGGTGGCCACATCATGGGACCGTCACAGCCAATACATCTGTCCGGAAATGTGACATTCAGGAACTCATGAACCATTTTTGACCAATGTGGTGGGGCACCGTCTTGTTGGAAAATAACGGAAGGCTGGAGTGCATTCAACTGAGGTGCTACAAAAAGTTCCAGCATGTCCAGATTCATGTTACATGTTATCATGGCCTCCGTAAAAAGAAGGGTCCAATTATTCTTACATGCCTCAGGCCACACCATACGTTCACTTTCGGGCTAGCCCTTTGTTGTTCGATGACATAATGGGGATTTTCTGACCTTCAGATTTGCACATTGTGCCTATTTACTGTACCAGAGATGTGGAATGTGGCTTCATCTGAGAAACAGACACGGTGCAGATAATTACTATCATGAGCCATGCGCTGCAACATGTCTGTCACAAATGCAGCCTGGCGAGGCCGGTCATCAGGCTGAAGAGCCTGAACAATCTGTACCTTATAAACATACAGATGAAGATGTTTGTGTAAAATTTTGTGAACTGTGGTACAGGGAATCCCCATTTCCAGGTAAGCACGACAAATGGATTTCCTGGGGCTTCACAGAAATGTCTCCTGAACAGCTGCAGTTGTCTCTTGTGTACCGGTAATCAGCCGCTCGGGGGAGATTGCCAACACTACCTGTCACTTTAAACTTTTCATACCAAGCTTTTATGCTCTTTTGGTCCAGTGTTCATCGTCTGTACTCTTTTCTGAAATGATGCTGGACAGTAACCGCCGATTTGGTCTCATGGAATCACAACACACACGCCACTTTTTCTTGCATGGAAGCCATTATCGATGAAATGCTCACCTAAAGAACAAAAGAAAAAAATTATGGGTGCTGCTATAATATGTTACCAACCATTTTATTTTAACTTGTATAGATTTTCTTTATATTAATTTTTGTAATGTGGGAAAGACTTTATGGACACCCTGTATATATATATATGCAGTAAAACCTCGAAAATCCGGCATCCCGAAAACTGGCAACTTCAGAAATCCTGCATTTCGTTTTCGTAGGAAACATCCTATATTTCACCAATAACCAGGAAAATCTCACGATGTACTGTCTCAACTACACATCGCAAGATCATCCGATCTCAGCTTGTGAATTGCCAATAGCTGCCTATGTGTAACATCAGGAGGTTTCTCAAGTTCGTCATCTCATTGGGCTGCGCTGAAGTGATGTGGACCAATGAGGCACCAAATCGGCGTTTACATTTGAAATGCATGTCGAACACGTGCCGACGATCTGTGCTTGGTGGTGGCAGTATGGGGATTTGATCGTTTTATGACATCATTATCAGCTTTCATGATGCATCGCGGTAATCGCCTTCAAGATGTATTGTAGTTTCGTCATTCGAAAATTGTAACATTGATGTAAAATTCATATCTGGTTTTTGCAATGTGTCAATACATCGCCCAGCCTTAGCGGTTGCTCTGGCTTTTTTCAAGTTTTTGCCTAACCACTCGCCAAATTAATTTTTTTCGACAGTTTTATAATAAACAGTACAAAAAGGTAATCGCCAATATTTTCGCCAAAACTTTCGTTCCATTGCCAAAACGATTTTTTTTCACAAATTGCAAAGAATGCAATCAGCAGTGCTACCCCTGCATATTTATAAGGCATAGACACATAAATTTTTGTTAAAGTGACCTGTTACATGTAAGTACGTGCTTTATGTAATGCCTGTTAAGCAATTTTTGGATAGCTTCATAAATACGGACTTCATAAATACGGCATTTGTCCTGTCCCATCAGTGCCAGATTTTCAAGGTTTTACTGTATAATGGGGTTGGGGTAATGGTATTACAATTTGATAGCAGTAACATATCGAGTCTGTTAGATGTTCTGATTAATAAATCTTTATTTATTTATTTGAGATCTGAAATTCAGAAGTTATCATCACAATGCAGCTAGCTGTTTTGAAGCATTATATTTTTAAAATAAAGATTTGCTGCCCCTGTGTGCGCAGCGGTCTAAGCAATGACTTCTGATAATTCATCCAAGATGGGCCCAGGTTCGAATCCCGGTGAGGCATGGATGTGGTGTTTGTCTAACAGCACTGGCTCTCTCCCTTCCCTGGAACCAGAGGCCCTAAATTAGAGATGGGCAAATGCTTATAGCCCAATGAGTTGCTCACAGTGGTCGTTAAATCCCAATCAATAATAATAATAATAAAGATTCAGTTAGTTAGACGTGAAAGATCAATTAACTGGATTGCAAATGCTGCATGTTTTCTTGTACACGTACAGTTCAATCTTGTAAGTGCTATTTTTTTGCTTGTATCATGTTTTGTGATATGCTTTATTATCAGAAGTTTCAGTTTTGAGAAAGTTATTGCAACTTAGAAGTGATTTTTCTTTGTATGAATATATACACTATCTACCAACAAGTAATTGGACACCTGTGATAGCAAAGGAAAACGAAGTTTATTCGCCTTCAATAGTTGGTGGAGACTCCACGAGCGGCGATTACAGCTGCGACCCTCCGGGACCATACTCTCAACCAGGCGTTGTACGACGGCTAGCGGTATTTTCTTCCACTCGGCTTCGAGAAGACAGGTCAGTTCCTTCACCGATTTCGGACGGTGGGGGCACCCCTTAAATCGACGCTCCAACTCGTCCCAGAGGTGCTTGATAGGGTTAAGGTCCGGGCTCTGCGCAGGCCAGTCCATTCGATGAACCCCATTGTCACCATACCAAGCCAGGGTGGACCTCGCAACATGACAGGTGGCATTGTCATCCTGAAAGTAACATGGGTCCACCCCGTAAAACTGCCACAACGTAGGAAGCGCATGGTCATCCAAAATGGTGCAGTAGGTCTCGGCATTGAGTCTACCAGGAATTGCGACCAAGGGTCCCGTGCCATACTAGGAGAAACACCCCCATAGCATAATTCCACCGCCGCCAAACTTCACAGTTGGCACAATACATTCCGGCAGGAGGCGTTCTCCAGGCAGACGCCAAACCCAGACCCTGCCATCCGAACGGTAGAGGGTGAACCTTGATTCGGCGCTCCAGAGAACCTGTTTCCACTGTTCAACGGTCCACTGTCGATGTTCTTTGCACCACGTTAGCCGAGCAGCGCTGTTGGACTTGGTGATCAGAGGCTTGTGGGCGGCAGCACGTCCATGGTAACCGAGCAGATGGGCTTCCTTACGGATGGTATTCATCGAAAGAACACTCCCGGATGCCTGTTGAAACTCCTCGCGGATGTGGCCCATCGATTTGGTGCGGTTCTTCTGAATTTTTCTGACCACCACCCGTCGGTCTCTGACTCCCAGTTTTGTAGGTCTGTCGGGTCGGGGCACGTTCCGACAGTCACCTCTCATCTTCCACTTGCCAATCACATAGGCCACTGTCGATTTTGGGTACTTCAACTCGCTAGATATGTCACATACGAATCGGCCATTTTTGTGATACCCGACGATTACACCTTTCTCGAAATCAGAGAGCTCCGAACTGCGTGGCATCTTGCATGCGACTGGTTGCGTTGTTGTTTCCCACACGATATTTAATGGTGGCGGGCGTGACATGTATCAAGACTGCAGATATTGTCAATTGCAGGGGTGTCCAATTACTTGTTGGTAGATAGTGTATATATATATGATTTTTTTTTTTTAATGCTGATGACAATGTAAAATAAATTACATTGAAAGTGAAAAGCTGTGTTGTGAACTAAACAGTAATAAGTTTATAATTAATAGCATTATGGCACCTCTAATCATTTACCTGATAGGGGAAAAGTTACACGTTTTATAGAAGTAATTTTTTTATATTTGGTGGTCAAATTTTCAAACTAGAACCTAGTTCATAAGGACCATGTCACTGGAGTAGTAGTTGCCATTCAGTTGGGAGTGCCCAATTGCAGTTATTGTTTAAGCATAGAATTCTACTTCTTGCTATTTACATATTTTCTTCAAGTTTCCTCTTTACTAAGTGTGATTGGTGAATGATTATTTTTATTTATATGCAGTAGCAGTTTAAAACAGAAAATTTCAAAAAAGTTGGAAATTTAAGAACATAGATGGTTGAGCCCAAAACAGATGTCTATAGCCCCTGACCCACAGCCATTCCTGGTTCCCACACATAAACATGTAATAGATCTGACAGGAGAAGGAGCAGAAGGAGAATTGGTAAAACTACTCAATGAAGGTTGTTACTATAACCTTACCTCAGGAACAATTAATAAAAAAAACGAATAATTATATTGATTTAGGCAGCATCTGCAGCAAGTTAGAAAAAGAAGGCCAAATAGCTGCCAACAAGTTAAGAAAATATTTCTCTGAATGCATTTCAAAATTTGTGAGAAAATTAGTAAAAAAATGTAATAATTTTGATAATACCTTTAGTACACCCTTAAAGAATTCACAGCCAATGATGAAATTGTAGCACTAAAAGCAGATAAAAGTAAGGCTTTGGTACTAATACAATAGAGAGAATGCTACAGAAACCAATTTATGAAGAACTCCCTGATAATCTTATAGCTTAAATCATAAAAAATATGAAGAAATTAATAATTCTTTAAAAAGAAAAAATCAACTCAGTGGGAACTCCAAAAATTTCTCTAAAACTCATTTTAGAATTCCACGTATCTATGGCACCATGAAACTGGTCAAAGAAGGTTAACCATTGAGGCCTATCATTGACATAAAAAAATCCCCTCACCCCCGACATGAATCATTACCTTCTTTCTCACCTCCAAGCTGTCTTTCCTTCTCCTTACCTTCTGAAAAATGTTGTAAAATGAAAAAATAAACAGATAATTTACCAAGATTACATCATCCAGCCTCAGCAAGCCTTGATATAGTGTCATTGTATACTAATATCAACCTCAGGGCTTGAAAAATACCATGCTGGAGATGCCTGGGGCATGTAAATTATTGGCCTGGGAAGGTAAATAAAAAACTAGTTCCCTGGTCCAGGTAACTAAATTTTAAAATAAAGAAGTTTGAAATAGAATTTCTTACTACACAACAAAAAAGACATTTGTCGCATGTTGTGTTTCATTTCACTGCTAATCACCAGAAGTTGTATTATTGTTACGGAGTGCTAAGACAGAACAAAATCACTTCTTTAATATTATGCTGTAGGTCTAGGAATTGGAACCATATGTAATTGTGCTTCAAATGTTGTTTATAATCAGCTACGGGATGCATGCTTCTGATGGAACTAGCCTCTGGTGTTTAGTGACAAAGAGTGAAAACTTTAACGAAAGGAACATGGTAGAATCACTAAATTTCTCGAATACCAATTTCCACCATCATAACAATTTCATCATCATCATCTTAAAACTTGAGATACACGTCTTTATGCATTGAACATTTTGAACACGGACCCTTTAAGTGGAAATGTAAAACATGCAAAAAAAATATCATATTTTTTAACTTAACAAATCAGAACCCTATTTTTTTTTTTTTTTTTGTCTTAAAAGATGAATTTTCTTTGTCATCCAGATTTTACTACCTGGGCAGGTAAATAATTTCTGCACATGCCGAGCTGGGCATGTGACTTTTTAGGTGTTTTTCAAGCCTTGAACCTGAATCTTCTGATATAATTCCTAGCAGATGACCTTGCAGAGAAAATAGTTTACCATAACCACAACAGAAAAGTATTAATAGGTCTGTAGAGCTGCTTATATTTTCATTTAAAAATAATTTCTTCCAATTTGGAAAAAAAATACTATAAGCAGACATCAGAACTCTCAGTGGGATCACCACTAGCACCTCTACTGGTAAACTACTTTGTGAGTAAACTAGAAGCAAATATCCGGATACAACCCTCAATATTCGTCCTTTTTGTGTGATACACGGATAACATATTATTTATAAATAAACCATGTAATTTATTTCTTATGATAGGAAACAAATTTAAATTAAACGTGTTGCCTATAAATATGTTGATTATCTTCAATTATTTGAAAATTCTTAGCGTTCGCTTTTGCCGCGTTATATTCTGGACGTCGGAAGTTAAAAAATTCCTTGGATTTTGAAACATGATATTACTATAAAATAGAATAAAAGAGGCTTTACTCACAATGCTTTTTTGGTGGTCCTCTTCCTTTTATTGTTTTCAATTTTTGAAGTTAAAATATTATGCCAATTATTATTCATGCCAAAAATTTGGTAACATGTTCACACTTGCAGGTACCCTGTTGGTGTGCAAGTGTGAACATGTTACCAAATTTTTGGCATGAATAATAATTGGCATAATATTTTAACTTCAAAAATTGAAAACAATAAAAAGAAGAGGACCACCAAAAAGCATTGTGAGTAAAGCCTCTTTTATTCTATTTTATAGTAATATCATGTTTCAAAATCCAAGGAATTTTTAACTTCCGACGTCCAGAATATAACGTGGCAAAAGCAAACGCTAAGAATTTTCAAATAATTGAAGATAATCAATATATTATTTATAGTGGATAATGAAAATCAGTCTCTTCCCTTGCACATTGTGTCACAGTTTAACTCACTGGAAGATTCCCTAAAATTCACCTTAGAACTCCAAAAAGATAATATCTTCAACTAACTGGATTTAAACCCTGACCTTCAAAGAAGAAAAAATCTGAACACAGATCTACAAAAAAAATAAACCACTAACACAGACAAGATATTAAACTATAATTCATACCATTTAGACAAAATCTAAAGCTACGAGTCAGGTTTTGGAGAAAATCAACTTCCTGGACTTTACAGAACCCCAGAAAGACATCCACATAGAACTGAAAATAATTTTGTCAGAAAACAACTTTTCTTCCTCATTTATAAAGGATATTTTTAAGAATAAGGCAAAAAAGTGGCAACAACAAAGCAACTTTAAATTCATCAGCAACATTACTTACCACAAAGGACTTTTCAAAATAAAACTAAAAAAGTTTAGTAAGAAATATAGAAGGCTTACCCCAGGTCTGAATTTCAACTTAAAAATAAATTCCTTTCATCCCTAAAACAGCAAGAAGATGTCCAATTACAAAAAGTAGTTTATAGCATAGACCTTATATGCAGACTAAAGTTATATAGGTGAAGCAAGGAGAAGTATAAAAAATCTGTATGGGAGAGCATAAGGCAGCTATTAGAAACACTGCAAACAAGACAGGGTTAGATAAACATATACTGGCAACTGTACTCCATAAATTGGGATCAATGAAATTAATCACCCACCTATCACAGTTAGTAAAGAGTGGAAACTTGAAGACACAATGAAAATGGTGAGAAGTACCATTCTAAATGATATTTGCTGTTGGGCACTCCTGACTGAATGGCAACTACTCTAGTGACATAGCCCTGATGATGAACTATCTTCTGGTTAAAAAATGTCACCACAAAATATAACAAATTACCTCTATAAAATGCATAAATTCCATTCTTTCACCATAAAAGTAGTTTTGTGTTTAAATTAAAGCTGTTATGTTTCTCTAATATTTCTCCTAGGTGGATCTACACTTTATATTGAAACAATACTTTGTAAGCCATTGCCTAAAGATGATAAAATTGATGGAACTCTTAAACTTACTGGCCACCTTGGGGATGTTATGAAAGAAAGTGCAAACATTGCTTACTCTTTTGCCAAGTTATTCATGATGCAGCACCATCCTGATAACACGTTCTTGCAGAAGTCCCATCTTCATCTACATGTTCCTGAGGTATGCACAAAAAGATCTGCAAATGGTGATTGATGCCCTCCTAGTAATTAATTTTTATATTTCACATTGGTAGATAGATCATAGTGCATTTGTATGTGACATTCTTCAACATAGATGCCAGCTATTGGTATTTGCATGGTACAGTATGAGATCTTTTATCTAGAACATTTGGGACTTTGGATTTTCTAGATAAAGGGGTTTTCCATAATTTGGAGCAACATGCCTAACATTAAGATAGGGACCATTAAAAATTATGTGCTCCAAATACCTAAGTTTTAAGCATTTCTTATTGTGTTGCTCTCCTAAATTATGGGGAACACAATTTCTCTCTGTGGTAACAAATTATTCAAAGAGTTGGAAATGGCGAATTTATTGCAAAAGAAAAGAAAATTAGAACAATGTGTTTTTTGAGGATTTTTGTGGTGAAAATTGTGTGTGACTTAAATGGCATCATTCCAATTGCTGGGACTCAGAACTTCTGATGTGCTGGGGAGTGGTGAATGTCATTTCTCTTCCAAGTTAGGCTTGTGTTTTACCCATTACTTATGGATTCAGTCACTGATGCCAAGCATTCGTGAGGCTCGCAGACAGGTTTAAAGTTCGTTATTTGGATGAATGCTGTTTTTTACTACAAATTACTAGGTCCAACCAAGTAGCAAGCAATAATTAAAGTGATTTTTTTTTTTTTTTTGTACAATCTTTTTGTAGAACTTCTGAAATTAGGATACAGATCCACAGAAATGCTTCACCAGTGAAGACAGCAAAGAAAGATGTAGCTCCTCAGTGTAATTATTTTTGCTAAAGAAGATCGTTTTCAACCTTTTAATAGCAAAAATCTTTAAAAAACATATTACTCTAATTTTCTGTTACAGGAAATTTGCATTTCAAACTGTCTGAATAATTCAGCCCCACAGATTTTGTTTTTGCAATGTAGGACATTTAAACCAAGGATTACCAGCCCCAACATTACTGGGCACTAATTTTAATATTTGTTCCGAAACATTGCCAGTTTTTGGAAAATTCCAGGTACTGAGACGTTGGGGAAAAGATCCTATGCTGTATGCAAAAATTTCTACTGAGACGACATTGAATACTAAATTTCAACCAAAGAAGTGCAAAAATGTTAAGGTGAATGCACCCGTGACTCCTACTTTGCTGTGTCTTTTCGGACTTTTAAATGCTAAAGCAAAATATTGTCACAGCAAATCCAATGCATGCATTCACCACTTAAGGGAAGTAACAATGGCTTTTCATGTTTTCAGGAAAATGTTGTTTTTCTTCGTTTAAAAGAAAGGAGGAGGAGGAATAATGTCAGGGGTTGAAGTTGTCCTGAAGTTGTTTCTGAATTTCATTTTTGTAATGTTTACAAGTACCGCATAAATAGAAAATTGAACGAGAGAAAGGGAGAGAGAGAGTACTGTATCGTTGTGACGTCATCGCCAAGAACTCTCACTCTTGAATTTGCGATGTACACGAACGCGTTCCCACTTTTGTAAGATCGTTTGAGAATCGAAGCTTCCGTGAAGCCACTTCCTATGGAGGACGCACAGAGATGCCAACCATTACGGAATCTCCGTAATTATTACAGATTCCCCAGAGATACGGATGACTAATGAAAAATTATGGATATTCAGATTTTTACTGTTATTAAGAAAGTTTTACTGGTTTTGTAATTAATCAATGTAAAAGCCTCTGAACAAAGTTCGTAGCACAGCTCTTTGTTTCTTTTTTTTTTTTTTTTTCTGAGAAGGAGGTATTTGTTTTGTTTATTTGAAAGAGTGCAGAAAAAAGCATGGTGCCAGGCCAGGATTATGTAAGCTCGGCGTGCTCCTTTCACAGTGTCCCGGAATTACTTCGGCCCAAAGCCTCTGAATAAAGTTCGTGACGCAGCTCTTTGTTTCTTTTCTGTTTTTTTTTTTTTTTTTCCAATGAGAAGGAATTTGTTTTGCTTTTTGGCGGGTTGGGGATTACGTAGGCCTGGCGTTCTTCTTTCGCTGTGGCCCGGGATTGCGTCAGCCCAATGCCTCTGAACCAAGTTCATGATGCACCTCTTTGTTTCTTTTTTTCATTTCTGAGGAGGAGGAATGTGTTTTGCATGTTTGAAAACTAAGTGGAAAGAAAGCACAGTGCCGGGCCAGGATGATGTCGGCCTGAAGCCTCTGAACAAAGTTCGTGACAGAACTCTTTGTTTTTTTTTCTATTTTTTTTTTTTTTTAATCTGAGGATGAAGAATGTGTTTTGCTTGTTTGAAAGCTAAGTGGAAAGAAAGTATGGCTTCGGGCCAGTATTACGTTGGCCTGAAGCCTCTGAACAAAGTTCATGATGCAGCTTTCTGTTTCTTTCTTCTTTTATTTTTTTCCTTTCTGAGGAAGAGGAATTTATTTTGCATGTTTGAAAGCTAAGTGGAAAGAATGCACAGTGCCGGGCCTCGGGATTACGTCAGCTGTTATCATTTGGTTCTTTCTCATGATTGATGCACAAACTGAGTATAAATCTTGGGGATGGGTATAATTTTTCATTTGAGGAGGGAATTCCATCTTCCGGAAACGGAAGTTAGTTGGAGTGAAGATTTCTCCCGTAATCGCATTATTTTCTTGCGATGTTCCTTCTGCCCAGTATTTTTTTTTAAATATCCATATTTTCCATAAATGCTTCAGCTTAAAAATGGAGAAAAGAGTTTCCCAAAATGGAGGACGGTCCAAGTGAACATTTCTTCTGTAATCATAATTTTTCTTCCTGCGATGTTCTGATTATCCTGTGTTGTTAAATAAGTGTTTGTTACGTGTGACTATATTTTGAAGAAATTCTGTCTGAAAAGTGAATTTCTGCTGCGCGCAGAAGTTGCTGATTTAGGAATTAGGATGGAAGAAGCTTCCTTTTCTTCAGTTATGTACTTGGCAAACATTTTCCCAGCTGTTGTTGTTAGTGACAGTGATCTAGACAAGTTGGAATTGGAGTTTGCATACCTACATACATACATATCACTAAGCTGTTCTCTGAGATTCAGAGGTTAGCTCCAAAAAGAAATACAAACTTCCAGATATTTTTACCTATTGTTGTTGTATCAAACTTCGCCATTTACAGCGATCTTGACATACAACTCGTGCTTCACTGATATCCATTACACTCCGTACACAAGATCTTTTATACTTCATAATCTTTTTCTCATGCAGACACTCCTGAATCTGATCCACCCATGTCTTCCTTGGCCTTCCTCTGCCTTTCCTTCCTGCCCCTTGGGCTGAAAATATTTTCTTAGTAAGCATTTCATCACTCATTCTTTCAACATGGCCAAACCACCGAAGCATATTGGTCTGCACCTTGCTAACAACATTTTGCTTCACATCACACAACTGCAATACATCTTCATTCCTCACACAATCAGATCGTGTCTTGCCACAAACCCCACGTAAGTAACGCATTTCTCCAGCACACAAACGACTCCTATGTTTCTTCTGCAGTACCCAGGTTTCACTGCCATACATCAGAGTAGGAACAAAAACAGTTTCATACACAGCCATACGGGACTCTCTAGAGAACCCATCATTCCTGTGAAAACCTCCCAGAGCAGCTATGACTTTCAAAGAAGAATTCACTCGCCTACTGATTTCACCATCCAACTTGTTCTCTCTGTCAAACATGCTTCCTAAATACACAAACTCACTCACCTGGTCAATCACAGTGCCATTTATCTTACATTACATTCAGTGCTACCCATTCCTCTCTCAAACACCATAACTTTGTTTTTTCCCTTATTTATACTAAGTTTGAATTTCATGCAAACTTCGTGCATCCGAGTCAACATACTCTGCAACTCACTTTTGCTCTCTGCCAACAGGACAGTGTCATCAGCATACAGCAATCTGCACACACGGATATCACCAAGACATAAACCACTATTATCTATTTTGGCCTCACGCATGCATGCATTACACAACCTTGTCTAACGCCTGCACCAATGGAAAACCATTTTGATAAAACACCATTCACTCGTACACAAGCTCTACTACCAGCATACATGGGTTTTACACTATTAAGTAGATTCCCAGTAACACCATATTCATTCAATACCTTCCACAAAAGTGTTCTATTGACTCTATCGTAAGCTTTCTCTAAATCTATGAAGGCAGTAAAAATTTTCTTCCCAACAGCCAGATACTTTTCAATCATCATGCATAATGCAAAAATCTGGTTAGTGCGGCCTTTACCAGGCATAAAACCACTCTGAACATCCCACACTTTCTCTGATGCAAGACCCCGTACTTTTTCAATAACAACCTTATCAAACACTTTCCCTGGCACACTTAGTAGGCTAATACCATGATAGTTCTTGCATTCAGTCTGATCACCTTTTCCCTTATACAAGGGAACAATGATAACATCCTTCCAATCCCGAGGGACCATTCCTAACTCCCAGCACAACTGGCAAATTTCAGTTAACCAGTCAATTATAGAGTCACCACCATACTTCAACATCTCTGCAGTTATGCCATCAACTCCTGGAGCCTTACCATTCTGAAGAGATTTTAGAGCTTTACACACTTCTTCTCTTGAGATCCCTCCTGTGCTTTCATCCCTCATTGTGACATCATCTGCATCTGTCTCAGAATCATTTTTGCTCTCCTGATCTAATAACTCACAGAAGTATTTGCCCCATCTGTCACTTAACTCATTGGGCTCCCATATCATTTCCCCAATCTCATTCTTCACACAACTTACAACTTTGTTTCCCCTATTTTTCCTTAGTCTCATGTACTTCCAGAAGGACTTTCTATCTTTCCAAAAAGCCAGTTCATGCCTTTCCACTTTCTCTTTCCTATCTTTTGCCTTACTGTGGTGAACCAGCTTAGCAGCTTCACACTTCTTACAGCGATATTCATCCACAGAGACTCTACCTTGCAACATCCCCAAATAGGCTTCCTTCTTTCTCTTTACGGCCTCATCAATCTCACTATTCCACCAAGCATCACCTCTATTGTTACCCACTATTGTGGTGCCACAGACAGGGTGCGCACGCGTGCTTGAAAACCTGGAAAGTCCTGGAAAATCATGATTACGTTTTCAAGGCCTGGAATATCCTGGAAAAACGGTATTTTTTTAATGCTGTCTTGAAAAGCCTTGAAATTTGAAATTAGTGCTTAAAAAAAATGCCCTTTTAGGAAAGCGTGTTACTGACTGTTACCCCTTAATTTTTTTAAGTTCCTCTCCTCTGTTCTCAAAGAAACTGCCGGCTACAGTGGTGTTTCGGATGTGCCCAAATCCTAATTTGGCTGGGGGGGGGGGGGGGGAGCACTACTTCCAGTGCAATAAAATTGGATGATTACTAGCAGGTCTGTTAGGGAAGGGGAGCTTGATGCATTCTCTAGCCCTGAGCTTGATGTCCGTCCGACAACTACTCAGAACAACAGAAGGGGAAAGAAGAGACATTTAGCATTTGCAAGGCGGTCGCGTGTTTACCAAGTCAGCTGGCATCCACCAGTGAAGAGTATGCCTGAACAACACATTCATCTGCTCCTTGTTTATTGCATTAAGACGCTTGCTTCCGGCCCACCCCTCAAGAGACTTCGGCTACTTATGATAAAAAATAAGAAAACTATCTTTGCGAATTTTTCACAAAAGTGGCTGAAATTTTTACATTTACTATAATTGGATTACATAAGCTCACTCCCAAAATTCCATTTGAATCGGTTTAAAACTTAAAAAGTTAGCATTGGAAATTTTTATTATGTGTGCCTCTTTAGACAGTGAGCCTTGAGCAGAAAGTGTGTTACCATAGCAACGGTTGATTGACAGCTGGGAGCGCTGATCCGAAGCCCTTGGTTGGGAAGAAAGCAAACACCTGTTTATCACTTCCACGGCTCAAAAGGACTAAGATATTTTCAGAAATCCATTTTCCGGAATTTTGAAAATAACACAGTAAAATTTTTACAGTGGTTAAAATACATCACAATAAAGTTCTAGTGCAAATTTCGCCGAATTCCGTTTGAAACTTTAGCAGATGCAAAAAAAAAAAAAAAAAAAAATCTTCCGTTGCAAAATCGGATTCAAAAAAAAGAAACGGCAATTATAAATTACGGGAAAAGCAAGCAAATTATTTTTTAGATGCCATGGTTTATTTAAACAGAGTGATTCTTAAATTTTGTTTCTGTGATGATATGGACTCTATTTTAATTACAAACATACATTTTTATTCAGATGCCTGAGCTACTGTTTTAATAAAAAAATCTATAATTAAAAAGTTTTCAATGGATTTAGGCGAAATTCAGCAGATAAACGTATTTTAGTAAATTGCAATGTTATGACGTAAATTTGGTCATTTTGTCGAAAATTGGGCAGCATTTTTTTTTTTTTTACGTTTTCTCCTATAGTTAGGGTGAAGGAGGAAGACACTTCAGTGAGCTGCAGGTGGTGATTTATGGCGATGTGCCAAATGAAAAGAAGCCGTTCCATCAGGACATTCCAGAGGTTGAGTGTGCGTGGACGCGTGCTCCTGCTGTTTGAACTTAATCGGAATGTTTTCGGGAGGGGGAGAAATATCCGTTTCAGCTTTACAGCTTTCAGGCTCCTTTTTTTTTTCTTGGTAATAAATAAAAACCATAGTTGCTGCATTCACCATTGATCCATATTCGCATTTCTTGAATATAAACAGCAGACAATCGGAAACATGGTGTTGGGTGGGTCTTGATGTTCTTCATTTGTATCTGCTGAATTTTGTTCTGTGGGAATACGGAATGAGTTATACTGTGAATACATACAAAACTACATATTTTTGAGCTGAAAAAATATGTCTACTTGTACACAGTAGCTAACGTGTGAACTCAGACGAAGACAATCAGACATATGGACGTCTGATTCCATAAAAAAATCAACCCATTTTATTATACAAGACAGGTAAAAAAGAAATAACATTACATGTTTTTAAACATTATACAGGAAAGCGGATTTTTGAAACACCATGACTTGATGATATTAATTTCTGAAAGTTTTTTTTTTCGATTTTAATTTCTGAAATTTTTTTTTTTTTTCAATTACAATACACTGTTGTAACATGATACCTGTGTGTTGTATCCCTTAGTTGTATGGCAGATTTTCAGTTGGGCGATATCCGCGATCGTAAGTGGTAGTTACATTGCTATTGTTGATGATGACAAGATAAATACTGGAGGAATGTTGCATAAAGTAAAAAAAAATCGCCCCCTCCTCCCCTTCGAACTTTTATGCGGTTATCATAGCTGATCAACCATTTCATTCCATGAACATCAGCACATTTCAATCATTTGACCATTGGGGGTCTGACGGAATTCAGCAGTGCTTAAGCGCCTAGCGCAACGAGAACATGCTAATTATGGACAGTTCTATTCCCTTCCCCCCTATCATCCCTAATAATTGAGAGCGCATACTGTAGTTTCAAATATTCTGTGTATGAGCTAGTTTTCACGCTGTTCGTTATGTTTTTATTTTAGAAATTACTAACCCTTTCGAACTGTAGGTTGCAGAAACGTTTATGCTTTGGTTTTTTCCATTTGTCCGTACGATAATTCACGTAAAAGGGGTTGGATTTTGGCGAAATTTTAGTATGCTGTTAGGTACAACCTAGGAACCTACCCTGTTGAAAATGGTCGAAATTAAATTCAAAGGCATAGATATAAGAGCAGTATTCATTCTCCAAGCTTGAAGCCCTATGTCCACTCTCCAGCTGGGTAAGTATGAAAGATTTGAGACTTGGAGGAGGAGACCCAGTACAAAGTTTTGCTTCCCTCAGGCACTAAGTGTTTGTTAACATTTCCTTTCCTCTGGTTTGGAGCCCAGCTGTAAGAGGTGATGCTTTGTAACAGACTTTTAGCACAACACTCTGTCTACTGATTGGCATACTCCCGAATCATTTCTTGAGGTGCATAGTGATTCCGTGGCTTATGCTTTTTGATTTAACATAACTGTACTACAATTGGATGAAATTTTCCTCAAGTCTGGAACATATTCTGTCTAGTAATTAAGATTTTCATTGCCTTCAAAAGTCACATCCCAATATGCATCCACCAGTGGCAGTCATTGGGAATGTTAAAAAGAAAAAAAAATCATTCCCATGTATGGATTGGAAACACTTTTTATCAGAGCTAGAATCCACCTGTGGGCATAACAGGCACATGCCCCATTTCAAAAAAAAAAAGGGGGGGGGGGTGAGTAAATAGATAAGTGCTTTGCTTTGTCTCACGTTTCTTGTTTTCAGACATCACACTTTTTCACTTATGGATTTGCAACTCCACATTTTGTCTTACATTGGCCCGAACTTTTCAGTGATCCACACAGCAGTACTTCAGAACTGCTGTTTGTGATGTACTCTGACAGGCAAGCACCCCATCTCCCCCTTATGGGTCCTCCATGTTTTACCACCGTGTTTTTTGGAGGAAATAAATCTCAGAGATTTTTTTACCAGTCCTCTGTTAGACGTGCGCCCTCCCCATTCTTAAATTCTGAATCTGCCCTCACTTTATTTTATAATAATTTCAGTTGTTATCAATAATAGTCTGATTACATGGAAGATAGTGCAGAATAGTGATGCAGCTAAAATGACTGATTGAATTAATCATTTTCTGATTGAGGGAAAGGATTTTCTGAATAGCCTTGTGGTAATTGCATCATGATTCAATTTAGCATTATTGGGTAATTTGCCAATTAAAAACATTAAAAAGAAATGTAATGGGTAAAAAAGCACACTCATCCATTTGCATCTTTCATCATTTTTATTACTTAAAACTGAAATTGCTTTTAAAAACTAATTTGAGCATGATACTGTAAAGCGTAGTAATCATCCTGGAATTTTTTGTATATGGCCTGGAAAATACCTGGAAAGTCCTTGAATTTTTTCCCCAAAAAGAGTACGAACCCTGCACAGACCTCTTTAGCAGCAGTAACAACACAGTTCTTAAAACATTCCCACTTCTTTTCTACATCCCTCTCACAAGACTTCAGATCCTTAAGTCGTTCTCTGAGTAAG
Organism: Macrothele yani; assembly: GCA_039090855.1. Classification (NCBI taxonomy): domain Eukaryota; kingdom Metazoa; phylum Arthropoda; class Arachnida; order Araneae; family Macrothelidae; genus Macrothele; species Macrothele yani. The sequence continues at coordinate 4,270,293 of CM077024.1, forward strand.
TCAGAATACCGCTGATGATCTTCAAGGAGCCTATCAACCTTTATTCTTTCTATCCTGGGTCTTTTCCTATTCCTTTTCCTCCAACCAACATTAAGTTTCACTCGTGACACTACCAAGTAATGATCAGAACCAACATCCGCACCTCTCATCACACGGGTGTCAACAACTAAGTGTTTCAAACGCTGATCGTAAACAACAAAATCTATCGCACTCTTTTGACCAAGAGTACGATTTTCCCAAGTATATGTGTGTATATAATTGTGGTTGAAAAATGTATTAGATACACACAAATTATTCTCAATGCAGAGTTCAATTAATCTTTCACCATTATCATTCACACAAGGATCATTAAACTTACCCAGAATGTTATCAGAAATTGCATTCTGCACACCTACTCTAGCATTGAAATCCCCCACTGTTATAACTTTTTCTTTAGCACCAAACTGGCTCAAAACAGCTTTTAGCTCATTCCAGAAATCTTCCTTCTTATCAGAAGGTTCCGAGTCACATGGAGCATACTCTACAACAATTACAATTCTCTGAAGTTTCACTTTCAAACGAATCCAGAGAATTCTCTCACTTATGCAACTATAGTGAATCAAGTTGTTCTTCATCTTTTCACTTAAAATCACACCTACACCAGCCTGTCCTCTCATATTATCCAATACTCCAGACCACACACTCACCGTGCCATTCACTTCTTCTACCCCAATTTCCTTCTTTTTGGTTTCACTTACACACAGCACATCCAGTCTATACTTATTCATCTCCTCAATCACCTCACTCAACTTGCCATTTTTACCTCTAGTATTCCATACACCAATCTTACATTCACTAAGCCGAGATCGCTTTCTCATACGCCGTTTAGAAAGTCCAGGTCGATTCCGTGGTGGACCCTCCTTCTCAAGTGTGGCAGGTTCACCATATCCCCCACTTGAGTCCGGATATTGATGTCTTTTTGTCTTTTTAATCAGGTAAGTACATCAGTGGGAGGGATTAGCCCACAGCTGATGGTTCCAGTTGGTCATTCAACCTAAGGATTCTGGAACAAAACCCAGTGAGTTGGGGTCTTTTTGCCAATGTCACACAGAACTAGCTTGCACCTCTTCAAGAATCACAGAGGCCCTAGTTGCTGTTGTGTGTGCCATTGTTACCACGGAGCGCCCCAAGGAGGCAAATCCATCGCTCACTACGACCGCCCGCTTGCCTTATATCAAATTGATGAATTGGAAGATGGTGTTTCGAATAGTCCTACAATTGAAAAAGGTGTTGCGATTAGTCCTACAATTGATACTTCATGGTCAAACATTTTGAAAATGTTTGACCTTCCATCCCTCACTGTGACATCATCTGCGTCTGTCTCAGAATCATCTTTGCTTTCCTGATCTAATAACTCACAGAAGTAATCACCCCATCTTTCACTTAACTCATTGGGCTCCCATATCATTTCCCTGATCTCATTCTTCACACAACTTACAACTTTGTTTCCCCTATTTTTCCTGAGTCTTGTGTACTTCTAGAAAGACATCCTATCTTTCCAAAAAGATAAGAAGTCTTTCTAGAAGTACATGGGACTCAGGAAAAATAGTGAGCAATGGGTTTGCCTCCTCGGGGTGCTCCGTGGTAACAATGGCACACACAGCAGCAACTAGGGCCTCTGTGAATCTTGGAGAGTGCCAGCTAATTCTGTGTGACATTGGTGAAAAGACCCCAACTCACTAGGTTTTGTTCCAGAATCCTTAGGTTGAATGACCAACTGGAACTGTCAGCTGTGGGCTAATCTCCCACACTGATGTACTTACCTGATTAAAAAGACAAAAAAAAAAAAAAAAACCAACAGGAAGAGAATAAGCCTTTAATATATGTAATAGGCAGTACAAAAAGATATGTATTGGCAAGGACTTTACAAAATATGGTGCGCTGGGTTCAATGCTGTCTGGACACAAATGGTGGCCACTTCAAGCACATGTTATGATGTCATCACATTTCGCATGAAATGAGGTAAGTCCACTTCAAATTTTGTTGCAATATCTTTATTGGTGTTAATATTATTAAAGAAATGCCGGGTTCGGTAGTGAGTGGGACACCCTGAATTTTCCCTTCCAAAACATAAACCAATGTTACAGCAGAATCTATGTTGGAAAAAAAAAACTGAAAAAGAAGAGAGGTAATTGCAATACACACTCACCTATTGAATATCTTATGCAGGAAAACACCTGACACAAGAAGACATAAGGATAGTGAGGAAAAGGAAACAATGTCGACAGTCATTCAGAAACTGACTACTAGATAGCAATCAAGTGGGATACCACAATACAGAGACGGTGGTGACATCATTAAGATGTTGATACGAAGGTGTGAGTAAGCTGAGAATATTCCATCGGCAAGTACATCTATCACAACTGAAGATGCCAAGCTGAATGCATCTGGAGGCTTGAGGGGAATGGCTACATATGCTTTATTGGTTTTCTATTTTATTCAATCATTGGATTTATACTTTTCCCACTGTTTTTAATTTGAAGCTTTACATTTCATTGTTTTATCTCTTATTTTCAAATTTGGATCTGTTTTAATCACATAAGTAACAAACTTTGTCTCATAGGCTATTGAAAATATGCTGTTTCAAAAGAATTCGCAAATAACTAACTATTATGTGCAAGCAGTGGTATGCTACAATAGTTTTTATCATGTGTATTTCATTCTACAATCTTATGTGCACATAGCTGCCATCCCCCTTTGTGTCCCATATTATTATAATGCATTGAGCAGAATCTGAAGAACAATGAGCTGTTCTTATCAACACTTAATGAGAGCTCTTTTTATGCAGTTTGTTTACTATAATCAGTATTCAGTAAAATCTTTTGGCTGAAAGTCAGTCTTGGTTACACTGATAACAAAAGTCCACATGATGGATATTATCCATGTCTGTTGCCCATAGAGATTTTCAAATAATTGAAATGTTGAAAGTTGCATCTGCATTACAAGAGTGTTTTTGTTAATGTTTCAGATTGTTAAGGAAGTTGAAGTGAGAAATTCTCTTATCAGCAATATGAAATTGTTGAGAGGTTGGACAGCTTTGAATGTGTAGCACATAACTTTTTTTTTTTTTTTTTCAATATACTAAGAATCTCTTGTTATGTGTGTTATAACTAATAAGATATTGTTTCTTTAATGAAATTATATTAACTGATTAATGTAAACATATGCAAGGAAAGAAAGAGGCATGAAGATGAAATTACCAAACAGGATACATCCTGTTTGGTAATTTCATCTTCATGCCTCCTTTCCTCAACCCTAAGGTTGGTGGATAGCATTGGTCATCATCCACAAGGGAATTCTTTCCTGAGCCATAAGCTTGCTGTTCCAGTAGGGTCTTCTTGATAGTAAATTAATATTTGCTTCCAGTGACCCAAAATTAGGGATGGGCGACTGCTTATAGCCCATTGAGTTGCTCACGATGGTCGTTAAACCTCCAATCAAAAAAAAAAAAAAAAAATATATATATATATATATATATATATATATATATCATCATCATCATCATCGTCAACCATTATCAATCCACTGCTGGACGAAGGTCTCCCCAAGTTTCCTCCACAACGGTCTGTCTTGTGCCAGTCTCCTCCATGTCACTCCCGCATATTTACGAATTTCATCCACCCATCTCCCATGTGGTCCTTCTCTGGGTCTTTTCCTGTCCCTTGGAATCCAATCTAAAATTTCGGCTGTCCATCTATGGTCTGTCCTTCTGGCAGTATGTCCAGCCCATTGCCATTTCAGGGATTCAACTCTGATCATGATGTCTTCCACTCTCATCATTTTTCGGATCCACGAGTTCCTCTTCTTATCTCTCCTGGTTATACCAAGCATGCACCTCTCCATGCTGCTTTGAGTTGTCTGCAGCCCCTGTATGTCTCTTTTAGTTAAGGTCCACGTCTCTGCACCATACGTAAGCACTGGAAGGATGCACTGATCAAACACTTTTCTTTTAAGACATAATGGCATATTGCTCTTGAAAATTATGCTGTTTCTTCCAAAAGCTCTCCAGGCAAGTTTTGTACGCCGATTAATTTCTTCATCAATGTGACCCTCACTTGATATCTGCTGTCCAAGATAAACATACGTATCTGTTATCTCCAGTTTTTCTCCATCAATCGATAAATCTTCATTTCTTGTAAAAGCATTGAACATCACTCCTGTCCTCTGAAAGTTCATCCCCAATCCCACTTCTTTACTCTTGTCAGCAAGTTCCTGAATCATACTCTGCAGCTCTGATGGGGTAGTTGCAAAAATGACTACGTCATCAGCAAAACGAAGGTGGGTTAGATAATCTCCATTAATCTTTATCCCTTTGTTTTCCCAGTTCAGTGATTGAAAGACATTTTCCAATTGGCATTAAAGAGCTTCGGAGATATGGTGTCACCTTGTCTCACTCCCTTTCCAATTTTTATGTGTGTTGTATTTTCAAACAGCCGAATCTTTGCACTTGCATTTTCATAGATGTTATTAATAATATTAATGTATGCATCTTCAATACCGCAGGATTTCAGAGCCGTGGTAACTGCTGATGGTTTCACCGAATCAAAGGCTTTTTCATAATCGATAAAAGCCATGCACAATGGAAGTTCATATTCCCTCGCTCTTTCAATTAGTTCTCTCAGTACGTGGATATGATCTATTGTGCTGTAGCCACTCCTGAATCCAGCTTGTTCTCTCGGTTGAGCCATGTCCAGTGTTACCTTCAAGCGGTGTGAAAGAACTTTAGTGAAGATTTTATAAACCACTGATAGGAGGCTGATAGGTCTGTAGTTCCTGAGATCCTCAATGTCACCTTTTTTATGTAGCAGGATCATTGTAGCATTGTTCCAATCCTCAGGAATCTTCCCTTCATTAAGGCATCGAGTGAAAATTTGGGCGAGTACTGTTTCAATTTCTCCACTTGCTTCTTGTATGATGTCTATAGTAATTCCATCTTCTCCTGGAGCTTTCCCCCGCTTCATGTTCTTGATTGCATGAGCAACTTCTGCTGGGAAGACTGGAAGAACTCTGGTACCTTTCATGATGTCTGGAGTACATGTATCATCCCTTTCATATAATTTGGAGTAGAAATCTTTCACTCTTGTCAAAATTTCGCCTCTATTTCTTGTTATAGAACCATCTTCTTTTCTCAGAGCCATAATCTGTTTTCTTCCCTTACTGAGATGTCCCTTTGCTATCTTAAGGCTTTGGTTGTTTTCAATTGCTTTCCTCACTAGCTCACAGTTGAATTTCCTTACGTCTTCAGTGATACTTTTTCGGCCGCCCCGGTGGCGCAGTGGTCTAAGGCGCTGGCCTCTGATCATTCGTCCGTAAGGGGTCCGGGTTCGAATCCCGGTCAGGCATGGATGTTGTGTTTGTCTTACGGCGCTGGCTCTCTCCCTTCCCTGGAACCAGTGACCCTAAATTAGGGACGGGCGACTGCTTATAGCCCATTGAGTTGCTCACGGTGGTCGTTAAACCTCCAATCAAAAAAAAAAAAAAAAATACTTTTTCGTGTTGTCTTGCATAGCTCTATATATTCCACTTTGGAAGTCACATCTTCTTTAGTTGTCCTCATCTCTCTTCTTTTTTGCATCAACATTTTGGTTTTTCCTGATAATTTGTTCACATGCAACTTGTTCTTAGACCCAGCTAATTTTGTTGCTGTTTCCATTAGAGCTTTGGTTACTTTTCTGTTAACTTCAGAAATATCCACTTCTTCCGATGTTAGGCCTTCTAAAGCAGAGAATCTGTTCTTCAGTTCCAACTTGAAAGTATTATGGTGTTTTTTAAGGTTGGTTATGTCAATACATTTTGTTTGTCTTATGAGCTTGCCACGTTCCAGTTTAGTGTTGAGGTGCATCTTACATCTCACCAATCTATGGTCACTACCTGTGTTGAACTTGTTCAGCACACTGCAGTCTTCGATGACGAATTTTTTGTTACACATAATAAAATCAATTTCACTTGTCGTCCCAATTGGATGTCTCCATGTCCATTTCCTGTGTGGCTTTTTCTTGAAAAAGGAGTTCAAGATGAAAAATCCTTCTGCCTCTGCAAACTCAACGAGAGTATTTCCACGCTGGTTTCTGTTGCCGTGACCGAATTTACCTACTGAAGTTTCATTCTGTTGCCGTTGCCCTATTTTTGCATTGAAATCTCCCATAATTATCTTCAATATATATATATATATATATTTGCTTATTTCCAAATGCAAGCAACTAATTCATTAAGAAAAAAAAAAAAACTTCAGTAAGAGGCATGTGGGCATAAACCAGTAGTTTCCTATCAAACTTGTGGTCATTCATTTTACTGTTTGTCAGATCTCTTTGGCTTTAGTTTGTGTTGACACCTCTGCCCTGAGTGGTACTTTAAATTGCAGCCTACCTTCATGATGTGTTTCTGACATTAATGCTTTTAGTTATGTTCCACTGTCATAAGATGTATACAGTACTCCAACTTAAAACTTATAAAACATTTCACCCTGATGGTATGCCTCTTTTTGTCCTGGAATCGTTTAAACTTGAAGTAAAGCCTGTTTTGTATTATGTGTTTCAGCTATCATTTTAAAAGAAATCTTTCTAGTAAGTTGAAAACTTCCTTACATACAAACTATTTAAAAAATGAACAATCCTTTGATATTAATAAAGATAACTGGTCAAAACAGTTACAAGTTTAATCATTATGTATTTAAAAGAGAAGAAAACCTGCTCTTTCATACTATTAGCTCTCTTCATTTCTCTTTTGTGATTGCTTGGTCAAACAAATTATTTTTGGAAGTGAAGAAACCTTAAAATCAAAAATGTCTTGCTGTTGAATGGCCAGATCTGTTAAATTTATTTTGGAGGCACTGTTTTTTGTAATGATAATAAAAAGTGAATATAACTGAATACTGTTTTCTGATGCTGTTGGCCACTACAATGATCTTTTGTTGCATGTTTCCTGAATGTTGCCTATAAAGTCTTTTTTTGTTTTTGGTGCAATTTTTGTGATTTTGTTTTCTCAATTAAAATTGATTTTGCTAGGAAAATTTCATTTTCAAATTTATTTGAAAGGGAAACTTGATGCAGGGCTTGAAAAATATCCGAAAAGTTACATGCCCAGCTGGGCATGGGCAAAAATTATTTACTTGCCCAGGTAGTAAAAACTTGATGCCCAGGAAAATTCAAAGTTAACAAATCAAAACCCTCATTTTTTTTTTTTTTTTTTTTTTTTTTTTTTTTAAGTTAAGAAACATGAACTTTTCTTACATGTTTTGCATTTCCATTTTAAGGGTCCGTATTGAAAATGTTCAATGCACAAAAGCATGTATCTCAAGTTTTAAAACAATTATGCTGAAATTGGCATGAAATAATATGATGATAAAATTGATATTTGAGAAATTTAGTGATTCTGCCATGTTCTTTTCATTGAAATTTTTGCACTTTGTCACTAAACACCAGAGGCTAGTGCCATCAGAGGTATGCATCCCGTCACTGACTATAAACAACATTTGGAGTAAAATTACATATGGTTTCAATATCTGGACCTAGAGCATAATATAATTAAAAAGGTGATATTCTTCTGTCCTTGACACTCAGTAATGATAGTACAACTTCTGGTGATTAACAGTGAAATGAAACATGTCATACATGTTCCAGCCATCTCGGGCATGGTATTTTTCAAGCCCTGTTGATATATCTGAATTTATATAGAGTTGCTCCTCCAAAATTTGGAGAAACAAAACTTCACTATCAAAATAAAGACAGTAAACAAAAATATTCCTTTCTTTGAGAAATGGAGATTTTGACAGCATACTGCAAATTTTCAAGGTCCCTTTAGTATGTGTACCAAGTTTGAAGTATGTTGATTGATTCTCAAGAAACTGTGGGTTCAGATGCACAGAGTGACACCTTCCTTTGTTTTATAAACTCAATAAATATACACATGTCATCCTGTGTACTGTCACATAGATTTGAACAACTTTAGCCCATAATTATAACTATGTATTTTCTTCATCTTTCTGATAGGGTGCTGTTCCCAAAGATGGACCTAGTGCAGGATGTACAATGGTCACCGCTCTTGTGTCACTTGCCTTAGGAAAACCAATTAGACAGAATGTTGCAATGACTGGTGAAATCTCTCTCACAGGGAAAGTCCTTCCAGTAGGAGGAATAAAAGAGAAATTAATTGCTGTAAGTATCTAGATAGCCTTTATGTTGGAAAAGCTGTCCTCTCCTTTCTTTGTATGCCGTGTTAAGTCATATGTTTTTATTTATTTAATTTTCAGTATTGTCATGTTTTAGTTCTTTCTTTTTAGTTTTGTATACACACAACACATTTATTGCATATTTTTACATTTCTTCAACTACTTCATTCATGTTTTCCTGTATTTCTTTAGTATTTTCTGAAAAATAATCTGACACTCACTTTGTTGAGATTTCTTATATTCCGTTTAATTCTATTTATTATAGCCATCTCTTTTTTATGATTGACCTGCCTTTTTCAAGTGTGGAAGGTCCACCATATCCCACCCCAGAGTCTTCAGTATCTTACTTTTGAGTCCTGAACATTATAAAAGTACTTCAGTGTTGGGGTATAAGCCCACAGCTGCCAGTTCCATTTGATCATTCCACCTAAGAATTCTGAAAAAAAAATCTCTTTGAGTTGGTGTCTTTTGGCCAAGTCCCATGTCCCACAGAACTAGCTGGTACCTCAACCGTATTCATACTGAAGCTTAATTTTATATTAGTTTCTTTGTTTCTGTCATGTGTGACATTGTTGCCCAGCAGAGCTCTCCTTGGAGGCAAACTCATCTCCCAAAGATTGCTTGTCTTTCACAAAATAAGCTACATACTATTCCTCAAAAAGTGGGAAATTTATTCTTGTTTTCTATATTATTACTCATAGTAAGCTTATATTGACCAGATAATTTCTGCCTTCTTTTTCCATTCAAAGCAATTTGAAAATTACTTTCATGAAAAAGATGGAATAATTTGCAAACATTGCAATTTCATTTTGTTTTAGAGCCTAGTTCCAAAAATTTTCTGCTGTTAAAACATTAAAACTATCACACTGTGAAAAGTAAAATGCACTGTGTTGCTTTTCTGCTATTGAAGTCTTGAGAACATCTTACAGTCTTGCTTTTACATCCTCCCCCCAAAAATGTAATAGTCTCTTGCTTAAAGAACACACATTCTCTCTGCGCTGATTGCCTTTCCATAAGGCCTTATTAAGTAACACTGTGTTTATCTGCTGGAGTACTTGTTATTGTAGACATATCCTGAATTTCGTCTTGGGTAAAACACTGTGTACAGGGTGTCTACAATGTCTCCCCCCTGTGATAAGAAATGTAAGTGAGCTATGTATCTGTTGTATGATGTATATGTTGAGTTATATGTTGAAGCATCCTTAAACATCCAGTGGATCCATTTGGGCTCCATCATTCTCGTGACAGAGAATAATTTTACGCCATGTTCTGTGGCACATTTTCCGAAGCAGTTGCGCAGTGATACGAGAGAAAGCACGTCTCGCTGCTTGTTTAAGTTCATCAGTAGTTTGGTAGCGCTGCTGTGCAACAACTTCCTTTATGAAACCCCAAAGGGCATTAAATGTGTTCAACAAACCGATTGCTGTCCTCTCCTCTTATAAGTTGTCACATTCACGATTCTGAAGGTGTCCTCTTATTTTTGGAGTGTGTTATGTGCCATCTTCCATTTAACTATGACTTGTATTTTTAAACTTTATCCAGTTAGATAGCTGTTGCTTTTCACAGATATTTGTGAACAAATCCCTGGTGAGAAGTGAGTGTCATATCTGTTGTGTGATTGTGGTCTGTTTCTCCTCCTTAACCCTAGAACAATGGCAAAAGTCAATTTGGCTCCTGTAATGATTTAATTAACTACCATGTGTGCATTCTTTAGGCGCTAATGCGATTACAAAGGAGATCCATTTGCACATATGAGCTACCAGTTCTACTTCAAGTGCAGTGAGCCATAGTTGTGTGTTAGCTCTAGCGACAGTGTTTCACGAACTAGTTCTATCGATTAGGGAGTCTTTACAGTCATTTGTGATGAACAAGAAGATAAACAATCATGGCAACTGCAAGAAGTAAGTCATTCAGTTCTGGAGGCATAAAATTTTCAACCAATTGAAATTCATCGTAAGCTTGGTGTGATATATGCCGAAGGAGTAATGAATGATTTAAGTGTGAGGAAATGGTGTCTAATGTTTAACAATAAGAGAACAGTCATGATGAGGAGCAATCTGGGCACCCCTTTCTCATCATTGACAAGCTGATGGAAAAGATTGACTCAGTTGCACAGAGGTAGCAGTGACCAAACATCAGCTATTAACTGTTCAATTAACATTGAGGATGGCATGAGTACACATGCTAAATTGCATTTGGAGATTGTGGAGGAGGACGGTTCAATGTTTTAATATTTGACAATTCTTGTCGCAAAGTTTGATATTTTACTGTTAACAGTTCCTATTTTGAACCTTCAATTTTTAGTATAAGTTAAAGTACATATTCTGCATTTTATTCATTTCATCTCTAGATGTTTGTTATTGTCGTTTTTGTTTGTTTTGGTTTTTTTAGCACGTCTTTTGTAAAAAAAATCGTGCTTCTGTTATCGGTGTGTCCGTCCGTCCGTCTGTACCCACGGTATCTCTGCAACTATTAGTTCGATTTGAAAAATTCTTTTTGCATTCGGAAGCTTGAAATATGCGAATGATGATCCTTCGTTTCGTTTTTTTTTTACGATGCACAATTTTGCCGCTAGGGGGCATAAATGCAGATGATGTTGAATTCAAAATTACGTTTTAATCCACATATTTGCTTCTAAACATCCGATTGAAAAAATTCTTTTATCTTTCGATTCCATTTATGTCGAAGAGTGTTTTAGATATAGTTTCATTTTCAAATTACGTATAGATTTTCCTCTAGGGGGCGTAAAAGTAAATTACATTTTTCCCGATAACTCTTCTCCTAAAACTCCGATTTGAAAAATCTTTTTTAGCGGATACATCTCCTAATGAAAAATCTTTTGCATATAATCTCGAATTTTTGGAAAAGAATACTTTGTCCACCAGGGGGCGTAAGTGTTAATTTTTGCTTCTGATGTATTTGCCATAAAATCTGAGCTTCTAAAATATCGATTGAAAAAATTCTTTCGTGGACTGATGCCACTCACGTCGATAAACCTTTTCGGAATATTTTCTTCCTAAAGTATCCCGCAGTTTCTCCGCCAGGGAGCGTAGATGTATATCATATTTTTGTCAATATCTCTACTTCTAGAAGTCCGATTTGAAAAATTCCTTCTTTGTTGGATAGTGTTTTCCGTGTGACATGCTTTTCATATAATTTCAAAATTTTCAAGTATTTCACACATAGACTTTTCGCTAGAGGGCGTAAAGGTAAATTGTGTTTTGCCCTATATCTCTGCTTCTAAATCTCCGATTTGAAAAATTCTTTCTACACCGGATACAGCTCCTGATGGGAAATCGTTTGCACATAATTTCTAATTTTTGTAAAAAAAAAAAAATGGTTTGGCCACCATGGGGCGTAAACCTTAATTTCTTATTCTGATGTATTTGCAGCAAAATATGAGCTTCTAAATTCTCGATTGAAAAAACGTCGTTTGTAGACCGAACTACTCGTGTCGACAAACCTTTTAGAAACATTTTCTTTTGAAAATAGTGCATGATTTCTGCGCCAGGGGGCGTAGACGTATATCTTATTTTTGTCAATATCTCGACCTCTAGGAGTCCGATTTAAAAAATTCCTTCTTTGTTGGATAGTGTTTCTAGTGTGACATGTTTTTCCTAAAAATTCAAAATTTTCAAGTAATTCATAGACTTTCTGCTAGGGGCGTAAAGGTAAATTGCCTTTCCCACTATTTCTCGGCTTCTAAACCTCTGATTTGAATGGGAAATCCTTTGCACGTAATTTCTAATATTTAGAAATTACGGCTTCTAAACCTCCGATTTGATGGGAAATCCTTGCACGTAATTTCTCAGCTTCTAAACCTCCGATTTGATGGGAAATCCTTTGCACGTAATTTCTAATATTTGTAAAACAATGGTATGGCCACCAGGTGGCGTAAGTCGTAATTTCCACTTCTGATGTACTTGCAGCAAAATATGAGCTTCTAAAATCTCGATTGAAAAAAAAGTCTTTTGTTGACCGATGGTACTCATGTCGACAAACCTTTTAGGAACACTTTCTTCTTGAAATAATGCATGATTTCTACGCCAGGGGGTGTAGATGTATATCTTATTTTTGTCAATATCTCTACTTCTAAAAGTCCAATTGGAAAAATTCCTTCGTTGTTGGATAGTGTTTCCGATGCGAAATGTTTTTCCTATAAATTCAAAAATTTCACGTAAATCATTTAAGACTTTCCGCTAGGGCGCATAAAGGTCAATTGCGTTTTCTGCTCCTAAAACTCCGAAAAATTCTTCCTGTTTCGCACACAAGACCTGATGGAAAATATTTTTCACATAATTTCTAGTGTTTTGTAAAGAATGGTTTGGCCACCAGGGGTCATAAGTGTTAATTTCTGCTTATGATGTTTTTGTAGCAAAATCTGGGCTCTTGAAAACTCGACTAAATTTTTTTTCTTGCACCGATACCGCTCATATGGATAAACCTTTTGAGAATACTTTCTTCCTAAAATAATGCATGGTTTTCCCACCAGCGGAACGTTAAGTCACATCTTATTTTTGTCGATAACTCTGTTTCTAAGAGTTTGTAAGCTCAAGATTCCGTTTACACCAATATCTGAGGGATTAAAGGCCTGATTGAAACACTTCTTTCTTCCGTCAGATACTATTGTTTTCCATACCGGTTCCATTGCCTTTGAATAGCTTTGATAAATTTCATTTGCGTCAGAATGGATTCAAAAGAGGTGCTTATTACACCCGAAAATTCGGTGTCATTTTTCTTGTTTATTACTTTGCTCAGCCTTTAAATTGAAGTGACAATGTGGATGGAACCAAAGTATGCATCCAAAGTGGACAAGGTGCTTGCAATTCAATGTGGTAAGTCATTGTTTCAATTTTAACTTCAACTGTTTTAACGTTTTTTCATGAACATCGTTATAATTCCTCCATAGTATGCAAAGCTAACATTAACGCGAGAAACAGAAGTTAACAAACTTACACAAGTTGGTACGTATATTTACTAAAAAACTGCATATACTGCAGAATATTTCATATTTGCAAAATACTGAAATATATTCATAACATAGATGCTATATGATTGAGGAATTGTGCAGAAAATATTCTGAAGTTTCTCAATCTTTAATTCATGAAATTGTGAGCAAACATCTCGATTACCACAAATTTTTTGCACAATGGGTCCCCCAAATGCAGATGGATGAGCATAAGAAACAGAAAATATGTGCTGCATTGACATTTTGGGTGCATTACTAGGTTGGTGATGAGTATTTTAGATCACATTGATGCTGGGGAAGAAACATGGGTCTTACACTTTACTCCAGAGAGCAAATACTCTGGAATGGCATAATTCTGATTTGCTGTAAAAGCCAAATAATTCAAACAGACTTTGTATATTGAAAAAAGTCATGGCCACAGTCTTTTGGGAACAGAAATGCATCTTACTGGTAGAATTTACATCTCAGGGAACAGCCTTAATGTCGATGCTTATTGCAATGTTCTTTGAAGGATACAATGCACCGTTCAGAACAACTGTAGAGGCCTGCTCTCCAGTGTGCACACTGCCACTAGGTCACAGACATTGCTTAAGGAATATTGCTGAAAAGAATTTGAGCATCCTCCATACAGCCCAGAGCTTGTTTTGAGTGAATATCATTTGTTTCTACTCATGAAGGACTATCTGGGTAGCAAATGGGTTGAGAGTGATGATGCACTAAAGAAGATGGTCATGTACTGGTTAAATGCACAGGTGGCTGAATTCTATGATGAAGAGATACAAAAGCTTGTTACATGATATGACAAATGTCTGAGTATCAGTGGTGTCAATGTTGAAAAATTGTTTAAGGAATGTTTAACACTTGTAAAGTTTTTGCTTAATTCATGTGTCATGTTAATGTCCAAACGTTCTTTACTCTCTGGATGGCCTGGATACTTCGTGACTTTTCCTAAAATCTGATGAAGAATAAATGATTCATTTTATTCATTTATGTTTTTCCAAAAAAAAAAAAAAAAAAAAGGAGCTATGACCACTTACACCTAAAATTGCAGCAATTTTCATTTGACCACAGTAAAGACATGAAAGCTACTGGAAATTTAAAATTAAGTAGTTGCTTTACATGTCATACAACATGTCTTTCTCTTTTTCTGAGAAATGTTTGTATAAGCAAAATTTGTAAATATAATGTGACTTTTTCTTATTTTCTGTGAAATGTTTATTTAAACAGAGTTTGCAGATCTAGGAAACAGGATGAGAGACAAAGCTTTACCATGTTTTGTTTTTATAGCTGCCAGAAATAGGAAGCTGAAAACTTTCGCTTACGTATTTTGTGACTGTCAATAATTGTGTTTATACTAAAATACGTTCTCCAGGTGTTCTAAGCCTGGAAAATGCCTTACAGTTTGTGAACAGATTTATGCAAGCACTGCTAATAAATCATGTGAATTTGGAGTGAAATTTTGGCTCTTGGCTAATGATGATGATAAAGTGTGAATGTAGAATGGATTTCCTCATTTGGGAAAAGGTGAATGTAAACTGCACATGAGTCTTTCTGAAAATATTCTGATGCATCTTTGCATCCTTTTCTAAATTAAATCCAGAAAAGTTACAACTGAGAGATTCTTGGCCTACATAAATTTACTTGAAAGATTAAAAGCAAAATGAAGAGTATAGTTGACACTATGATTGCTCACAGAGGAAAGTTCCCTTCTCAGTAAATGATGCAATATTTCTGGTTAAACAACTTTGACTGTTTATTAGACAGAACTGTGTTTGTTCTGAACGTACTTCATCTGGTTGTGGAAGCTGGAAATTCCAAACAACTTTTGACACTATCACCTTTCATAACTCAACAAAGTATAGGGTAGATGCCATAGATCAAATAGCAAAGAAATATTGATGTGCCAGATCTAGTCCATTTATAAGCACTAAACCTAGTACTCTGCAAAAGATCTGCACTGTCCAACAGTGCAGATCTTTTGCAGAGTAGTGGGTTTAGTGCTTATAAATGGACTAGATCTGGCACATCAGTGTAAAATGTACAAGTGCTGTCAATGCCATACACCAAAATACAAAAATAAAACAGTAAAGAAATGTGATTTTCTTAAGAAACTAACCTACTATACAGATGTGCAGCTGCAATTTCTAGGTGATGTGTACTTGTTTCAGTGGGTAAGGCATATTTCACACACATACAGGCTTTTTGATTGAATGTATGTATTTTTATATTTCCATTTTATTTGCTCTTAGGATTTTGTAGCATAATGACAGGTTTTGATGTAGTAAATCCATGGCATTTAGAACTGGTATAGTTTTAGACATGTGAAACATACTAGTAGTGACACTTTTAAAGTCTTGCACCAGTAATGAAATTTTCAAATACGTGGAACTTCTTAACAGTAATGCAATGTCAGCATTTTTTCTTATATATTTCAGCCTTGGTGTATGTTCTTTAAAATTTTGGTAGATGTTGCTTTAAACTTCACCGAAGCTTAAAGGAACATCTACCTAAATTTTAAAGTAGTATTTGATGGAGTAGTGTTTTGTATGAAAGTTACTTTTCTTTTTTAAGAGCTAGCAGATTGACTACTACAGAAGTTTAAGGCGTGTGAAAAATCCCACAATCATAGCATTAAGTTTTCTAGGTTTGATGATCATAGCATTCAGTGGGAGACTTCTAGCTTTGATGTTCATGGTTTAGAAGACCACTGAAAGAGAAAATATATTCAATATTTCAAAATGTTAATTTTAGTCACTTTTTTATTTATTTATTGTGAGAATATATAAACTTGTTCATTTTTATTCACCTGCGTATCTACCCCAATTTTAGGCAAAGAGAGTGGGTGTTAATTGTCTCATGTTACCTGCTGAGAACAAGAAAGATTATTACGATTTGCCAAAATTCATTACTGAAGGGCTAGAAGTACATTTTGTGGAAGATTATGGAGATGTATACAAGATTGTATTTTCATAGCTACATTATAAACTATATAGCATAAGAAATGTTACTTTAAAATTTTGTAAATTTGCTAATGCAGGATAATTCACTGTATATATGTGTGTGTGATGGTGTACATAAGTTTTGAACAGAAAGAATTCATAATCATCTGTGAATTAATAATAAATCATGGTTTCATGATTTATGCAACATGCTTTTTCTCCTTTCACTGAGTATCAGCTAATTAACTATGTTATCTCTAGATTTTCAGTCTAATATGTAGTAAAGCCATTGTTTCTACATTTTAGAGAGTTTATTTTTCTCATTTCTTTTAACTAATTGCTTATTTTCATTGTTATTTTTTTTCTTTTGTACTTTAATATTTTGAAAGTTGATCATGAAAGTAACAAAGGCAACTTACATATATATGAAATGTTTAGGTAGTTGGCAACAACAGTGATCAGTGCAAACTTTGATATGCCATTTTGCAGCTTTTTCTGAAACAAACATTATGAAATTTTTATTTGCATCGTATTGATTAAATGTGTGTCATTGCATATATGATTGTGACAGCATGAATGCATTTTTCGTATGTAACGTTTGTTTTGTAACATTTGTTTTCATTAAATTGAATTTTTTCATTAGTGTTTTGAAAAAACATTTTTCATTTTTATTCTAAGAATTCTTCAGTGCGTGTGTGCATTTTGTAGCTTTATTCATGTGTGTTGACAATTCATATATTTACACTTCTACACCAAGATGTTAACAAAACAAGCTTTCTTAAAATGATGAGCTTTAATATAGTAGAACCCATTTATAACGAGGAGCTATGGACCAAAGAAAATCCTTGCTATGTCTGGACGCTTGCTAAATCCATTCTAGGGGTGAAAAAAATTATCGTATAAAAATCTGCTTATGTGATAATATGCATATACATCTGTCTATACAGGTAGCCCTCGATTTATGCCAGAGATGTGTTCCCAGATGAATTGGCTTAAATTGAACCGATTTTATAATGTAAATCAATGGGAAGTCAATGATGTGTTCTCGGAACCCAAACATTGACAAGCAATATACTAATGGCATTACATTTAAAGCTTTGAAATAATAATAAATTAAAAGGAATAAAAAATTGTATTTGTACATTAATAACCAGCAATGACATAATGAAGCAGCATTTGTTCTCTGACTAAGTCCCTGGTTGAGGGTCATTACATTTTTTAAAGAAAGCACACAGTGTGGACTGTTGTTATTTTTTCTTTCTTTCCAAATTTCATGATAAGGCCTCTCATGGATGGCATAATGCTCCTCTTTGCTGTATCACTCTGCTCCCAGTCATGGTCAGTCTTGTAGAGCTCATCAGTGAGTTTATCTATGTCTGAGAAGACGCATTGTAGATCACTTGTCTTCATTTCTCATAGAGTTATGTGGCCAATTCTTCTAAGTCTTCATTGGAAAGCGGCTGCCCGACTTTCCAAAAGTTCTGTTACATCATCATGTGTCATTTTGTCCAAGCCCACCTCTTGTGCTAGTCTTCTTACTTCATCTATAACATTCTCCGCTAGTTGTCAAAATTATCAGCATTTCTTTGAAGGTGTTGCAGAGATAACAGGCTAATTTAAAGTCACTATTACACCTTGGTCTATTGGTTGCAAAACTAACAGGCAGGAAAATGATGACATCCAGAGGTGCTCTGACTTCTGCTAGGTTTGTCAGATGGCCATGAGCATTGTCCAAGAGAAGAAGGGCCTTAGTTGGCATGACAAAAATGGAGCACAATTGGGCAAAAATAATTGATGTACCAATCCAAGAAGACTTCTTGTGTCACTCAAGCCTTTCTATTTTACTTTCAGTAGACTGGCAACATGGCTTTTTTGAGACCTTTGAAAGCGTGAGGTGTCTCTGAATGGTACACCAACATTGGCTATAATTTTAAAATGTGGCGCAGTGGTCTAAGCGATGGCTTCTGATCATTCGTCTGAGATGGTCCAGGTTCGAACCCCGAGGAGTTATGGATGTTGTGTTTGTCTTACAGCACTGGCTCGCTCCCTTCCCTGGAACCAGTGGCCCTAAATTAGGGATGAGCAACTGCCGATAGTCCATTGAGTTGCTCACGGTAGTTGTTAAACCTCCAATAATTTTTTTTTAAAAGTGTCTGAGACATTAGCATCCAACAAAAGCATTACCCTGTCTTTTGCAGCCTTGAAACCTGATGCAGACTTCTCTTCACAAGTGATGAGAGTTCATGAAGACAGTTTCTTCAATACATCAACATTAAAATGAGATCAGGAGGATAATCACCCTCCTCAATGGTTTCAACTTTGCAAGATATGCTACAACTGCCTCTTCACTTGCTGTTTTGCCACTGATTTTCACACTGTGACACTTATTTATGGGCACTCCTAGGAGTACTGCCACATAGCATGGTGCTGCTTAATACAGGTATTGTGGCACCACTGGCCATGTTTTGGCAGCTCACATTTCTGAAATTGAACACCAACTCAGCTGCTTGGGAGTGTATGCAGCATAGTCCAAGGAGTATCTCAAGCGGACTGAGGAGAGAGATATTATCATTCCAAGACCATGGGGAACATCGTATACCCGAAAACTAGGAGTCATTCCTGCTAATTTAGGTCAACACTACTATGCTTGAGTATTGACAGAAAGTTTGTCAAACAAATTGAAGTTCACATCTTAGAATCAGAATATTGTCATTATAAGCCAATTAAGATGCTGCCTTTCTACCTTAAATCACAGCCTGCATATCCTCAGCCTTCTCTTAGTGGCTCACCAAAGCGAGTATTGGGTTAGAAAGAAAGTAAGTCGTGTCCCCGGCCATGGCTCACGTTGGCCACTGAGATTGTGCAGCCCACTAGCATGACATCAGCAGGTAGGTGGCAGCCATGAGATTGCAGAGAGTGTAAGCGCCAGCCAACATGGAAGTGGACAAGAAGCACATGCACCATTGAATGCTGTATGAATTTCGTCGCGGTAGCACCCTACACAAGTGCTGTAAGGAACATTACCAGTGTGTACCCCAATGCCATATTACATCGTCAGTGGTGGTTGTTGGTTCTTACGGTTTTGAGAGGGAAATCTTGACCCGCAACAGTGGATATGGACATGCTGATGAAGACCTTAGTGGAGACCTACCCACGTGTGACCACACGAGAGTTGGCCGTACAGCTGGGGACTACCCACATGAACATCAATTATCGTGCACCTGCATCAACTTGGGAAGGTGCACAAAAGGGGAGTTTGGGTACCCCATCAGTTCACAGTTTAGTAGAAAGCAAATGATGTGAGTATGCATTTCCCTGCTTGCACGTGACCAAGCTGAATCGTTCGCGAAACACATTGTGACAGGCGACGAGAAATGGGTTCTGTATGGCAATGTCAGAACCCGGAAACAGTGGTTGGACTTCCAAAGCCGGCTTACAACCGCTTAAGGTCCTGCTGTCATTTTGGTGGGATATGCGGGGGTGTCGTGTTTTTTGTGGTGCTGCCGCACACCACCATTATCACCGCCGATGTGTACTGCCATCAGCTCGATGATCTGCATGCATCGCTCACGTCTAAACGATCGGCACTGCTAAACCACTAGAGCATCCTCCTACAAAAGGATGGAGCCAGACCTCACACAACATGGGTGGCCTGTCACAAGATCAGGGACCTGGGTTATGATCTGCTGCCACATCCAGCCTATTCCCCGGACATTTCCCCAAGCGACTATCACCTTTTCCAGTCATTGCAGCATTTTCTCGACGGACAGCGGTTCACCCACTGGGACGATGTTGAACATGCACTTATTCACTTCTTTGCGTTCAAGCCGCCACAATTCTATAGGGACTGTATCCAATAGCTGCCCAGGCGATGGGTGCAGGTTGTGGCAAACGATTGCAACTACATGTTGGACTGATTTGTACTTGTATATACGGTAATTAGCACTTTTCTGTTGCCTTGCCTTGCATTTGTAGACATTACTTTCTTTCCAACTCAATAGATTCATCCTTCGGTAGTATCCACTGAAACAACACTTGAGTTGTTGGCTTTGATGAGTGGCACAAAGTCCAAACATAAATTGGGTGCTTTGGTGATAGAATCTCCCCTGGAAAACCTATGGATGGACAAGATCGTCCAAATCTACAGCATTTCTTCTGTCTTAAGAAATCGTTAACTCCACCTAGGCTTTACAGTAGTTAATGGGCTTTGATTGTTACTAAGTGTTCAGATATTTCCTTTTACTTCAGTTTACATTAGTTATGTATAGGGGTGTCGCTAGACCATTTCGGGGAGTGGGAGCGTGTGAAGCTCCGCTAATCGTGTCTGAACCTCCTGAATAATCTTACACTGGCGTGCAAAAGTTAAGGACGAGACGATTTTTCGAATGTAACGTCATGCAGAAGTGCTCCACATCGACTCAAATCATACCATAAGATCCCCAAGATGTAAGAATATGGGACAAGTGAGCTAAACCGTCCAAACAAGGAATCCAAAGGATACAAAGACACTTTATTGAAAAGGTAGCTTCGAGCACAACTGGACAGAAACGTCCATGTGACAGGCGGCTGCCAAGAAAAATCCAGTCTTTAGTAGGGTATATGATCACCTCTGACTGTGTTGCAGGATTAGAAACGTCTGTCCATGCTGAGGACGAGGTTGTCAAGGAGCTGTTGAGGCATCGCTGCCCATTCCTCTTGTTGTGCCAATCGCAGCTGCGGAATCGTTGCTGGCGGCTGGTGATGTGCTGCCAAGCTTCTCCCGAGAAGGTCCCACACATGTTCGATTGGATTTAGGTCCGGGTACCTTGCGGGCCAATCCATGCGTTGAACATCTTCACTCTCCAAGTGCTCTGCGACAGCCACTGTACGATGGGGTGTAGCGTTGTCGTCCATGATGAGGAACTCAGGACCAACCCACAGCACCTCTAAACAGATGCACGTTCGGCAGGAGAACCTTGGTACAATAGCGGACACCAGTGACTGAACCTCCTTGGAAGATGTGGAGGGCCGCCCCGGTGGCGCAGTGGTCTAAGCGATGGCCTCTGATCATTCGTCCGAACGGGGTCTGGGTTCGAATCCCGGTGAGGCATGGATGTTGTGTTTGTCTTACGGCACTGGCTCTCTCCCTTCCCTGGAACCAGTGACCCTAAATTAGGGACGGGCGACTGCTTATAGCCCATTGAGTTGCTCACGGTGGTCGTTAAACCTCCAATCAAAAAAAAAAAAAAAAAAATGTGGAGGTTAGTACGGCTACCAAGCTTGATACCACCACCTCCAAACCGGTCCCTTTCGATGATGTTGGAGGTGTGATTGCATGTTCCCTGCTCTAACCAGATGTGTATGCGTCCAGAATCGCTCGTCAGACTAAATCGGCTCTCATCCGTGAAGAGAACTCGACCCCATTGCTGATGTGACCAGTTCTTGTGTTCCTGGTACAAAGGAAACCGCCGTCTCCGATGAGCAGGCTTAAATGGCACACACCGTACTGTTCGTCGTACAAATAGACCACCTTTGTGCAGCCACCTGGCCACGGTAAAATGCGATAACGGACGTCCAGTTGTCTGTTGCATGTGCCTTGCGATTTCTCCCGCTGTCTGCCGTCTGTCTCTTCTCTCCTGTAAGACAATATACCGGTCGTCCGCCGCCGTGGTTGCTCGTGGACGACCACTGCTAAACTCTCGGACAGCTGTTCCTGTCATTTGAAATGCTCTTCAAGCTCGTGAAACGATGCTGTGAGCGATCCCAAACTCCTCGGCCACACCAGTCACACTTCGACCTTCTTCCAACTTCCCAATGACGCGACCTCGGGTAAAGTCATCCAGATGTCGTGTACTGTATTGCTTGTTGGCCATATCACACGGAGGCAGCAACTCAACGTCGTTCAAGCCGATGTACACCGTGCAATAGCTTTCACCGAATTGCTGAGCGTACACCGCCCGTGTGCGTTATACCCTTCCGAACCTACCCCCCTCTACGTCATGCTGCATATATGCACATGCCCTACTGTACCGGACCCTAGTCTATCTCCTGAGTGGTCTTTCGGTCCGTTCTGCCTGCTCGTTCCGCTGTCATGCTAATTTCTCCTCTACGTCCTTAATATTTGCACACCAGTGTATAATAATCTCGAAATAAGTTTTTCGTATAGCTTAAAATATAAATTTCTAAACATTTACTAAGTGCAGAATATTATTATTATTATTTATTTTAAATCAATGATTAGGCATCAAAAAATAAATTAAGACAAAGGTGATTGGGTGTGTTATGCGGTTCGGTTGTTGTTTTTCTTTTGGCAATAGGCGTTTTTTCAACGGTTGGTAACACTATGCACCTGGTGAACTTGAACATTAATTGGACGCTAAGAGATTTTTGTTCTGGTACGCTGTATTTGGTGTTGTAAGGCAAGTTTTCGTGCCCGATGGTGGGCATCTCTTTTTATTGCCCTTACCGAAACCGTCCAGCCAGCACGCAAAAAACATTTAGAATTTACTTTGTCCCTTGTGTAAATAACGGGGGGCTATAAAAGAATTCACTTTGTCCCTTGTGTAATAACGGGGGCTATAAAAGTTAGGCTGTCATATTGTCTCCATACAGACACAGCTCGTCCTAAAATAGGGCCACAAATAACAACCCTAAACAGAAAGCGAGCCCACTGAAGCACTTCTCAATATTTCTCACCACATCAAGGCAAACGGGTGGCATCTACATATTATCAAAACTCCACTGAAGTGGGGAAAAGGCCATTTTCTTCCAAATGATAACAATAATATGAATGCTGTACTAAAATTATTTTAGAACTGAAGTTCTCGGAATTTCATTGGCTGTGAAAGAGGAATTGATTTATTTATTCTAAATTTACTAAATGCAATTAAATTAAGAGTGACAACTATCGATTTTAAAATTTCGCAGTTCAATTTTGTTTTCATCACGAAAGGAGGGAATGGAGCGAGTATGAGGTAGTGAAAACAATTTAGCCGTGTCCAGACGCCATCCCCTAAAAGCTTGTAGTCTGCCCCTGGTTTTGCTCAGTATGACTGATGGGGTTTTTAACCTAGGACGACGTACATGTGTCTCGGTTACGTCTCAAAGAGAAGAAACTTTGATTCACGCTTTCACAGTGATCGTAACACCTTTCAGAAAGGAAATTGTGTGCAGTGGTGTCTCTATGCCAAGGAGGTTATATTACTGGAGACACCACTCCTATCCACGCAGCATTGGCCGCCATAAGTCACCGTCTGTGCTGCAAATGACATCATGAGCAGGCACGAAGCAGCCGCAGAAGAGAAGCTGCTTGGAGGCCAATGGAACAAAAGCTTTTAAGCGTATAAGCAGATAAAATGAGTAATTCAATAATCTTTATCAATGTTATACAAGCTTACTGTTTCATCAACGGTATAATTTAGTTCATTTTTGCCTGCTTGTGACGTCACACCACAGATTAGCTGTGACCTATGGCGGCAGAGCCAGTGGTGACTCCAGTAATATAACCTCCTTGCTCTATGCTCATGCTTCACCATATGCCTTTCACAGAAGTTACTGTGTCTGTGCTGTTATTGGCTGTGGTGATTCGTCGCCGTATGCATGTTCTTTCTCTTGTCTGCTGTCTCTGCCACAGATAAGTTACATACCTGGAGCGATTACTGGAGCAGCGGCATTTCATGTGTGTAGTGCTTCTTACTGTCTGCTAATCGGATAAGGCTTTGCAGATCTGGATTGAATAGGCGACCATTTGTCAGGGCAATCTGTTCTTTGTGAGATAGTATCAACTGTAGTTCAAGGGACCGTAGGATAGAAATCCCGGTGTCCTCATTGTTTTTGTTTAGTATCGGAGCTCGCACTTACCACCATGATCCCATCTGCAGCTTTTAGCAATCGATTTGTCCCGTTGGTTCGCTGCTGGTGAACTCCGACTGGTTCTGGACAGTGTGCGATGGCCCTCATAGCAGTGATCACTTACTCATTATTCTTGCATATTTGGAAAGCAGGTGCTGCTATCCTTCCTGCCTTTCCCGATGGTTATTGCTTCAGACCACTTGGGATATTTTTCAAACGGTCTGCTGTTTGATCTGAAGTCTTGGTAGTTGAGGCAGAGGTGCCAAGTACTACGGATCCTCCGTAGTTTCTATGGATATCATGTTCGTACTACGGACCTACGGAGAAGGTGTGAAAAACTACGGATTTTCCCAAAAATCTCGGGATATTTCCGGAATTTTTTTTTTTTTTTAATTAAAAAAAAAAAAGTAAAGCATAGTCGAATGTGATTTTTGCGATAACGTCACGAAGCCGTCACACAGCAAGCATGTTTGGCCGGCCAAACATGCTTGCTGTGTGGGGCAGGCTGGATATCAGAAAAAAAAACTGATCTGAGCAAATAGTCACCAGATCAAAGGAATCCTGAATGTTTTTTTTTTTTTTTTTCGGCAGAGCACATAACTGAGCTACCAGGATGTGTGGACGTTGTTATTGCCTATTTATGTTACCTCCACGGGAGTAGTTTGTTCTTCGCGCGCAGTATATTTGCCCAGAGCAACAAAAAATATCTCCCTGTGTCTTTGTCAACCAACCAAAGAAAACGTCTAGGGTGTGTTGTGCCCAGTTGTGACCTACTTTCCCATGCTCCTCGCTGTCGGCAAAGAGCTTAATTGTTTATGTTACTTTGACAGATTTGCAAAGCGCAGTCCTTTTTTTTTTTTTTTTTTCTCTCTCTCTTGTAAAAATGTTCTGCTAAACAAAGGGATGTTTTATTTTATCTTGTCAGATTCACAAGAACTTTCTTTCTTCTTTAAAAGATTGTTTTCCCCAGATCATTCTTCGTTGGGAATCTTAATTTCAGTTTTTTTTTTGTTCGTTACTCACTTGCGTTTTAAGTTGTGACATTTTACTTCCCCGCATCTTAGCAGAAAACTTCTATTGTGTTAATGAAACATTGCATGGATTTTTATTGCAATTTATTTTATTTGCATTGCCTTTTTATTTTATCCTTTTTTTCCAGAATTGATTTATTTATGCAATTTAAAATACCTTTTTGATTATTTTTTTCATATAAGCATTTAATGCTAATTTTCTATTTATCCGCATATTAACGCTGTGAAACCTTTCAAAGTTAATTGTTCTGTGCGTCGGTCTTTGCTCCCATTGTGTTTGTCGTGTACAAATTTACTTGCAATAGCGTTTGGTAAATGGCCACCTGCCTCTACTAATATTCTTGGATCTAAAAAGGCAAAAAAAGTTGTCAAAATTTCATGGAGAGTTATTCGCAAGAATTTCCGTGTCTAAAATCGTCTCGGGTATCCGAAAACCATGGGTTTTGTTCCCCGTCTGCTGTTGATTTTTCAATCTCACTCGGCGGAAAAGACGATTGCGATCGGCATTTTCACTCTAAAAACAGGAGGAATAACCATAAGTGTGTGGCATCACACACTTATGGCTATGTTTATGGTTATTATAAAAAGCTGGAGTTTGCAGTGGTATGTATTTTTTGTGTATTTGCTCAAGTTTTTTTTCCCCCATTTTAAGGGGACTTGGGTATGTTGCAAAATTTATCCAAGTATTGTCCCCGATACAGATTAACATGTTGCTAAAAATGTAGCAGTGTACTCTGGGAAATGGTCATGCCTGCAAATTTTAATGTGGGGACTTGACTTGACTTCACTACGGAAGAACTACGGGCGCCGCGCACGTGGACTACTGATGACTTCCTTCAGATGTTGGCATCTCTGATTGAGGAGTCAATTGATGCGGCGGCGGTTATAGCGAATGCTGAGTGCATTCTTCAAGCAGCAGATCCCGCTATCCGAAATGCTCAACAATACGCAACACGAAGCTTGGAACAAATTTTAGTCACGAGAGCGCAACATGAAGTGTGGAGAAAATTCTAGCGTTGCCTAACATTGTTCTGATCAGTTCCTGTTGAGCAGTAAGAGCACATACTCCAAAGATGGTGACAGACACCTTTAGCTAATGCAAACCGCTACTCGCTTTTAAGCAAAAGCCCTATGCTTAGTTGATTGCTGCACAGAAACGCCTGTACGTAACAGTCATACCATTTCCAAGGTCATTTGGGATAAGATTCGCAAGAGACAGTTCCCATCAGATCTCAATTGTTCAATATGGCGGATGCACTCATTCAGATATCATGCGTACTGCAGACTTCCTGGAAGAATCTGGTGCCTCGGGTTCCAGCGTTAGTGTATAATACTGCACTGGTATATGGACGCCTTTTATCGGATGAAGGTGCGGATCATAAATGAAAAGTTGTGAAAAGTCCGATTACGCCAACTGATTATAACATTTCCTTCACGGTGATGGAATTGAGGGTGTCTTTGCGTTAGTTTTGAGCCTTATCTGTTGGAATGATGGCATCCACTATTGTATGCAAAGCGATCTGTTATCGTCTTAGGAGTATGCTGTTACTGTTCTACATAATCTTATCAGAAAAGCGTGACTTATCGTAAAGCTTATGTCATTTCTTTCCTGAGTTTGGCAAAGATGCATGACTCTCATCACTCTACCAGATTATAATACTTGCTAACTCTTCCTGCAAAGTACTGGAACATATGGAAATGCTCGGCTAATTTATTATTTGGAAAGTCACTACATCCTTTCACCTGCACGAGTCAGTTGCAGGGCATTGTTCGCCTCATGTCCACTTATTACGCCTTTAAACATCTTGCGGGGAGCGACCCCTGGTATCTGCCTTCATACTGAAAAAAGCACAAGGCCGCGCGTAATGATAGAGTATTTTTCTTGACCTGCACAAGAGTCGGCCGAGAGAGCAACTTTTCCACCTTGTTTGGTTTCGTTAGTGGTCAAGTGTGCCAAAGTAAAGCATTCTCCTCACTTTTGGGTCATATCTATCACAGGCTGGATCATATGCACTCAGTAGACAAAACAGAGATAGGCTGATGATCAGTTGACGTGGCTCGAGGAACACTGCTCTGAGTTTGGAACCACCCCGTGGCCCTCAAATTCCCTGGATTCAAACTGTGTGGAAGCTCTCTGAGGCGCCGTGGAGCGAAACGTCAGATCCACGGATCCTTGATCGACGCCTCGGGCTGAGTTGTGGACAATGCTGCAACAGGCATGTCTGGCATTACCTGCGGAAACCCTCCGGCATCTGGTGGAGTCGATGCCTCGGCGTGTACAGGTTGTTATTCACGCTAGAGGAGCACGCTATTAGGTATGTATCTTAATGTTTTGTGTATTAAGTGTATATCACATTACTCAACTCTTTTCTCATCAAAAACATCCTGCGTCGACTTAATCCTCTTGCGTCTCGAACTTCTCATGTGGATGATAATCATATCTTTTGCTCCTTTTCAAGTCGGCACGGCAGCTGCAGCCTGGATTAACGAGATCTTGGGTTTGGCATTGACTAATGGTTATTTTCTGTTCTGCTAAAAGTGCACCTACGTACATTTCTTTCTCAGAAGGATACTGCGTCAGACACCGATTTTCGTTTGCATCTGCAGACATGCCAGTTTTGTTAGAGATGCATTTCTTGGGTCTTCCGTCATCCGTACGCTCACCTTTGGTGCGCACATTAAACTTTTGAAGACTGCTTGCATCAAGGCTTTTTTTTTTTTTTTACCATACTGAAGGATCTGTAGGGTGTGACCTTGGAGGAATAAGCTAGGTGTCACCGGTCCGAATGTACAATTCTGCCATTCGGTCGAAAGTGGATTATGGCTGTATGGCATATGGTGCTGCATGAGGTTTGTGCTGAAGGTCCTGAACACTGTACAGTGTACATCATCAAGCGGTGCATTTGTGTACTATATACCTTTACAGGCTTTGCGAACCTCACGGAGTCAGCTCATTCGCCCAGTTGATTGGGGATTGGTGTCCCCACGGTCAGAACTCTCCGTTGTATATATGCAGGCGTCGAAAAATCGGCTTGTCCGATGCCCGGGATTATCGGTTTTTATGTTCGGACTAAAGTAAAGTATTCTTTATTATCCCGGCACTATCGTTTAAAAGTGCGTTTTTTTTTTTTTTTCAAAGCTGTGTGGAACTTAAATCAGTGTACTTTATGTTCTCAGATATTTTACACGTTTTTTTGTATGAGGGTATATCATCATCATTGTCAACCAGTATCAATCCACTGCTGGACGAAGGTCTCCCCAAGTTTCCTCCACAACGGTCTGTCTTGTGCAAGTCTCCTCCATGTTACTCCCGCATACTTTCGAATTTCATCCATCCATCTCGCATGTGGTCTTCTTCTGGGTCTTTTCCTGTCCCTTGGAATCCAATCTAAAATTTCGGCGGTCCATCGATGGTCTGTCCTTCTGGCAGTATGTCCAGCCTATTTCCATTTCAGGGATTTAACTCTGATCATGATGTCTTCCACTCTTGTCATTTTTCGGATCCACGAGCTCTTCTTATCTCTCCTGGTTACACCAAGCATGCACCTCTCCATGCTGCTTTGAGTTGCCTGCAGCCTTTGTATGTCTCTTTTAGTTAAGGTCCACGTCTCTGCACCATACGTAAGAACTGGAAGGATGCATTGATCAAACACTTTTCTTTTAAGACAATGGCATATTGCTTTTGAAAATTATGCTGTTTCTTCCAAAAGCTCTCCAGGCAAGTTTTGTACGCCGATTAATTTCATCATCAATGTGACCCTCACTTGATATCTGCTGTCCAAGATAAACGTACGTGTCTGTTATCTCCAGTTTTTCTCCATCAATCGATAAATCTTCATTTCTTAAAAAAGCATTGAACATCACTTTTGTCTTCTGAAAGTTCATTTTTAATCCCACTTCTTTACTCTTGTCAGCAAGTTCCTGGATCATACTCTGCAGCTCTGATGGGTTAGTTGCAAAAATGACTATGTCATCAGCAAAACGAAGGTGAGTTAGATAATCTCCATTAATCTTTATCCCTTTGTTTACCCAGTTCAGTGATTGAAAGACATTTTCCAATGTGGCATTAAAGAGCTTCGGAGATATGGTGTCACCTTGTCTCATTCCCATTCCAATTTTTATTTGTGTTTTATTTTCAAACAGCCGAATCTTTGCACTTGCATTTTCATAGATGTTATTAATAATATTAATGTATGCATCTTCAATACCGCAGGAGTATATACACAACTGTTAAACCTAACATTTCTATTTCAGAAACCGCACGGTGTGGAGTATGTGTTGATTGTGTCTGTGTGCAGGGAGGGGGATCAGGAGAGAACAGTATATTGATCAAGGCTGCCTGCTTTCCAGTGTTGGTGAACTAGGGGAGTGTCCCTGAGGCCAGATGCGGGTGTGTCCTATCAGGAGGGCAGATAAGAATGTTTTGTGTATATTTTAAAGTTTGTATCGTCGATATTTCCTAAATTTTAGCTTTACTGTATGGATTGTCTTGGAACTACAGTGCTGGCCACACAAAATGCAACACCAAGAAGGAAGCATCCGATTCGCCTGAAATTCGCAGCATGCGTCCGCAGCGAGAGAACATGCAAACGATTAGCATTGCAGGGCATATGCTAATCATGTGCGCCCGGCACGCCACCGAGAAGCACTATAAGAAGGGTGCACAGAAGGCAGGGTGTAAGTAGTGGAAGTGTGTTGTGCTGCCGGACCTGTGCGTGGGAAGCTTCCTGATGCCTCGTCGCAGAATACGGCAGTCATTCCAGCACGTTTCGGAGTTCGACAGAGGACGAATAGTGGCTTATCGCGACAGCGGTTTATCGTACCGAGACATCGGCGTCCGTGTGGGACGACATCCAGCCACAGTGAGGCGGGTATGGATTCAGTGGGTGCAAGAGGGACGGACGGACCGACGTGAGCGATGCCGCAGCCGCGGCACACCACCGAACGAATGGACGGCATGTTGTGCGGCGGGCATTGACGGCTCGCACCGCCGCATCACGAAAGTTAACGCAGGAATCAGGGTGTGTTGCGCAACAATCTGTGTCAGCACGTACCGTTCGACGCCGTCTGCAGGAGCGGTGACTTGTCGCACGGCGCCCATTGCTCCGATTACCATTGACGTTACACCACCGGCGAGTGCGGCGGCAGTGGGCCGTTGAACAACGCACCTGGACTACGGAATGGCACGACATTGTCTTCTCCGACGAATCCGGCTTCTTCCTGCAACACCACGATGGTCGGATCCGCGTGTGTCGGCACCGCGGCGAGAGACTCTAGGACGCCTGCATTATGCATCGCCATACCGGTCCGTCGCCTGGCGTTATGGTTTGGGGCGCAATTGGATATGACACCCGCACTCCTCTGGTACGCATCGCCGGTACACTCAACAGCCACCGCTACACGTTTTGGAGCCTGTAGTCCTCCCTTACCTGCAGGACCTGCCAGCGGCCACGTTTCAACAGGACAATGCGCACCCGCACGTGGCACGCATCATGCAACAATTCTTCACGGCCCACCAGGTGTCACTGCTGCTGTGGTCCGCCTGTTCTCCCGATATGTCGCCCATCGAATACGTCTGGTCACTGATCGGTAACCGAGTGGCCCGGCAAGCATCACCCGCGGTGCCTGATGAATTGTGGCAACGTGTGGAAGCAGCCTGGACGGACATACCCCAAGCCCACATCCAAAGCCTCTTTCGTTCGATGCCGCGGCGTGTAGCGGCCATTAATGCTAGTCATGGGGGCCACACTAACTATTGATGTCTGCGTGTTCCGCAAGTCGCACGGGCCTGTGAGCTCAATCATTTCATCTTTGTATTTGTTGTTATGTGTCCAGTAAATCTGGCTTTGCTATCTCGTGTCCTTCTTGGTGTTGCGTTTTGGGTGGCCAGCAGTGTATATCAAAGTAAGTTGGGCCTAGTGAACTCTCCTTCCAGTTAGTCCGGAATTAAATGGGCATAAATAGTTTTCAACCCCTGATATCTGAAATACAGTATCTTTAAAGCTCTTCAATGCTACATTGCAGAATGTCCTTCAATCTTTGAACTGGGAAGACAAGGGAATCAAAATAATGGAGATAATTTAAACAACCTTTGTTTTGCTGACGCCATTGTCATTTTTGTAAGTATCATCTCCGAGCTGTAGAGTATGATCCAAGAATTAACTGTCAAGAGTAAAGAAGTGCAATTGAAGATGTGCTCACAGGAAACAAAATTAATGTTCACTTTTGTTTTCTGTGAGTTCTTGAATACTGTTTTCTGTGAGTTCATCTTGAATACTGTTTTCTGTGAGTTCAGAACTGAAGACTTAGAGGTTGATGGAGTCGATTTAAAAGTACTAACTGATACGTACTTCCACCTTGGACAATAGATATCAAGCAAGAGCCACATCAAAAAGAAATTAATAGGTGTATGAAACTTGGTTGGAATGCATTAGGAAGAAACAGAACAATTTTCAACAGTAATTTACCATTATGTCTTAAAAAGGACAGTTTTTCATCATTGCATCCTTTCAGTTTTTACAGATCAGTGTCATGGACGTTAACAAAGAAACACATACAGAGACTACAGACAGAGGCGGGCCAAGGGCATTTGCGCCCTCTTGTACGGGGATATTTTTCAATTTTTATTCATTTTTACATGAAATAAATATCTTAGCAATAATATTTTCTATTTTCCGTAAATTAGGAGTTTTCATAAAACATATAAAACTGAAGGAAAAAGAAAATCTGTGAAACTCTAGTTCAGATGATGCTACGAATAATCCAAGTCAGCTTTCTCTCTCTCTATCAATTTACACAGAAGTCCGCTTTACCGGTAAAAAACAAAAGTTTCATCATGTACGATGATAAATATTTTCAGCTTACCGATGGGGGGGGGGGGGGGGGGGTCACATGTGTATATAACCAAGAAAGATAAGAAGTGGAACTCATGGATAAGGAGCATGCCAAGAATGGAAGACATCATGATCAGAGTAAAATTCCTGAAATGGCAATGGGCTGGACATATTGCCAGGAGAACGAACAACCGAAATTTTATATATGTATATAACATTAAACATGACGGGCGTCTCTTTAACTATTCTAACCAAAAAATCTAATATAATATATCGTGGATTACATCGAAATTGTATCCCAGTCCTCGTTACCCTTATTGCATCGATCCTATTTTCCCACCTTGTTTCAGAGCATGGTTTTATGGTCAACGTTGAAAGCTCTTCCTTTAAAATTTGCCAACGGTAAGGTAATTCAGAAAAGAAAGCATATATTTCTCGAACAATACTGAAAATGTTCACAATTTGTAGGGAATTTTTTTATCGTTATTTATAGGGCCGCGGGTGGCCTAGTGGGCAACGTTCGTGACTGCCGCGGAAAGGACTTCAGATACGAAAGCTCGATCCACTAAATATCTGCCGTGCGTTGGATGGGCACGTTAAGCCGTCGGACCCCGGGTACTAGCCACCCGGTAATAAAGAAGGGCGTCTTCCTTCCCCTTTCTAATTCGCTTCCGTATCACTTTCCTATCAGGCACTTTAGCCCAAATCTCCTAGCTTCCTATTTCTAAGGGTTGTTTAAGACCTGAGGTCAGACACTCCGTTCCTAAAATCCTCTACATATGAACATTTGATCGTTATTTACGACCAGATTTAAAGCATGAGCCGCTCAAAGTACGTAAAATGCATAAGGTTTTCAAGCCGAAAAATTATGTTTTTACGCTTTCCAACCGTAGGTTGAAGAAGCGTACATGCTCCAGCTTTGTCCGTCCGCACGATAACTCGCGTAAAAATGGTTCGATTTCGATGAAATTTTAGTATGTGGTAGGGGACCACCTGGGGACGAGCCCTATTGGAAATGGACGAAATGGGGTCCGAGGTGAGGACATAGGAGCGGGATCCTTTCCATTGCCCTTATGCGTTATAACTTACGTAAAAATGCTTCGATTGAGACAAAACTTTATCATGTTGTTCCGGAAGTATTCTTAACCGGTTCTGTTGAATATCATCGAAATGGGGTCAAAGGTCAGGACATAGGAGTGAGATTTATTCTGCAGCCACTATCCTCATAACTTGAATAATAACTTGAGTAATCATTTCTGGTATGTTGGAAAGCGTATCATAATAAATGCATTGCTGATTTTACTAACTTGTTTGAAGTCCATTTAGTTTTTCCTTCATAATGGCCTCGTTGTCATAGACTGGCCACACATATCATGAATGCTGAAATTTTCAAGATTTAGAAAAAATAATTAGAAAACGAATTTTTAATCCTTTGCCCGCGGTATCCGTTACTGAACGAAACAGTAAAAATTATTCTCTGGTTTTAAGACGTTTTCTGTTGAATTATCTAATGAATTATTTTTACTAAAAAAATATGTGTGCCATATAGCATTACGATTTCTCACAGTAAAACATTTTCTTAACTTCTTCCACGTCACTGATATTAATTTATCAACCGAAAAATTTGATTGAGGCGTCCAGCCGACCCCAGAATCTGGCGCCCGGTGCTTCGCACTCGTTGAACCCCGCTTGGCGCGTGCCTGACTACAGACAACTCAAAGAAGCCTAGAGATGCAGAATTGGTGTAACCAAAAAAGATAGGAAAAATAATTCATGAATTAAGAAAGTGACAAAAGTGGATGCCATCATAATTAAAGACCCTCAAGCGACAATGGGCTGGATATATTTCCATAAGGACTGACCACCGCTGGAGAAGTTCTAGACTGGATACGAAGGGACAAGCAAAGACCCAGAAGACCACTTGGGGATGGGTGGATGGAATTCGAAAGCATACCGGGGTGACATGGAAGAAGACTGTTCAACATAAAGATTTGTGGAAGGGGCTTGGGGAGGCTTTCATGCAGCAGTGAATTGAGGATGGTTGATGATCATATCTGTAATATGATACGACGTTCTTTGGCCAGATATGTCCATAACACCAACATTTTTAACAAAAAAAAACAAAACAAAAAAAACTCTGACGGCTTCTATGCCGAATCAAATGAACTGTCATGGCACGAATCGTCTGCAGTAGTTGATACGGTTCCTTATTAAGATCAATATCCATGCTAGATCATCCATCATATGATGCAGTTCTTAATCCGCAGTGTGCTAGCAGTTTTGAACGTTGGCACTCGTGTGTCCCCATCTTTAGAATCCGGATGTCTGCTGTAACTCAAGATGCAGGAATCGAAACGTCGATCGTCTTGACTATGTGTGTCCCCATCTTTAGAATTCGGATGTCTGCTGTAACTCAAGTTTCAGGAATCGGCACGCTGATCGTCTCAACTGTGTGCGTCCTCATCTTTAGAATCGGGATGTCTGCTGTTACTCAAGATGCAGGAATCGACATGCTGATTGTCTCTATTGTGTGTGTGTAGAAGCCTCTAACGCTCTCTTGTTCTTCTTCATCGTTGACGCAAAACCTGCGTCCATGTACTAGTATTCTAATGTTGAGCACTAGTCCCTCCACAACAAAATGGTTCTAAAACTGGCGAAGTCGTGGGGTCCGCGATTACTTGATTTGATGGCGTTCTTACAGAGCGGATTCGATCTGAGGCTACGGTTTTCATATCAGAAGACGTGCTGTGTACTTCACTTTTGTCGAAACCTCATCGGCATGATTTGGTCTACCTGGGTTTCCTTAATCTGCCACTAAAGGGTTCCTATTGGAAAAGTGTCCCTCCACTCCATTTGCGCTTAGTGAGACGTTTACTTCATTAATTATACAAGACTTATTTTGTTGTCCATTTCTGCTGGATATCCACCCATGGATCAGGAGAAATTCGGCTGCTGCATTGTATACTGGGACATTCGATCCGTGAGTTTCTTTTGTTTTGTTTCGGGTTTTAACGACCACCATGAACAATGGTTATAATGTCACCCTTTCCTCATTTAAGTTCAATGATTCCAGGGAAGGAACGCAGCCGACGCCATTAGACTAACATACCACTTGTACCTCATGCTAGACTCGAACCCGGGCCCATCTTGGACGAATGGTCATAAACCAGCGCTTCAGATCACTTGGCCACTGGGGAGGTCATTTTATTAGTGATCAGGATGCACATCAAGTGTGTTCAGTTTGTTTTCCCCATAAACAAACAAGAGGCCAACTGCATCATATTAAGCCTACGCTGGAATTTTACTTTCCAGCTACTGATCGAACCGTAGGTAAATATTGTTTTCGTACGTCTCAGCAATGGCCATTGTCGTTTCAGTCACAACTGCTCGCTGTGCAATTCATCAATGACAGTGTTTTGTGTTCTGTCGTGAACGTGCTATTATACTGTTTGGACAGACTGAACAAGACCACTCAGCAATACTAAATGATCAGTGCAATATACTGTATTATCCATGCTGTGTTGGTCCTCATCTGTTTTACTTTGCCTTTTACTTCGTATAATTTTTATGTTTAGTATGTCTTGGATTTGTTTCGTACCAGTTCTTTTCTCTTGTCTGTTGATGTCATTTTTTTCTGTTTTCTTAACAAATTCTGTTCTTCACTCTTTGGACTTTCCGCGCCAATTTTCCATAAACACTAAAAAAACAACCAGCAAGATAGAAGTGGAAATCATAATGTTTCCCTTCGAGTGGAACTAAACATCAAAACAGTTTCTGGCTGTCGGGCAAATCAGTTTTACCTGATGAAATTGAATGAGTGATCTTTCACTGACTGTGGCTCAAGCAAAACTACGTTGAATTATTGGAGCTATATTTTTAAATATATCATTCACAGTGAGGCTGTGTAAAGCTGTATGAAACATACTTCAGATCTAAACTATCTTATCAGATTTACGGAAGCTGTGAATAAATTGAAAATGTGCCCTTGGATGTGTAACATACCAGGAGATGTGACGTACCTGCCCAAAGGACGCACACGACATAAAGGCAGATAGGAATCAGAATAAAATGTCCGCGTAGCATAAAATGTCCGCGTCAATTGGTAGAGTGACTTATTCCGGAATGAGGGGATCCGGGTTCGAATCCTGGCGTGGACAGAAATGACGGAGAAATTTACTTCGTTATAATGGCGCCCGAACTATCCGGATGACCCGACCGTTCAAAATCTCGCATTGGTGTGATGTTATTTCCACACCGCGAGATAGGAAAAATAAGAGAATCCCTTCTCCAACACTTCGAAAAAAAAATAAGGGGGAGATGATGTAACGTACCAGGAGATGTGACGTACCTGCCCGAAGGACGCACACGACATAAAGGCAGATAGGAATCAGAATAAAATGTCCGCGTAGCTCAAATGGTAGAGCGACTTATTCCGGAATGAGAGGATCCGGGTTCGAATCCTGGCGTGGACAGAAATGACGGAGAAATTTACTTCGTTATAGATGTGCATGGATAAGTTTTACATGAGGAACGAAGCTGCATTCACATAGACTTTCTTTTTCTTTTTTTTTTTGCTTTCATGATAATAATTTCTCAACCCTGAAAGCTGACGAATTACCTTTGCAAGAATAACGGAAGCAGCATCTGTGTAAACACAACCCTTTTCATCTTTGGGCTTCCTGAAACTTTGTTATCCAACGTAGTCAGAGTGTCTGTATTTATTAAAATTAGGGTGGGAGATTATTTATTGCCTTAGATGCTCTTTTACGGAGTTATCCCCCTCCCCTCTTTTTTTACAGTTCTTGTAAAGTTAAAATCCTTCTGTTCGTCATCTTAATCTAATGGTTCTTTTGATTCATTTTCACACTAAACAACCACAACAACAACAAAAAAGATAAGGGGGGACCTGAGTGGGGATGAAAGCCAAAAGGCTTTCAAGAATAGCAGTGAACCGTGACCGCTTGAATTACGGAGAATAAAGTGATTTTTGAATTTGCACTTTTGGAAGAAGAACATTATCTCACTCCGATGCACCAGCTTAGTCTTCAGGCATATTATTAGCTCACAGTACTGTAAAAAATGTCCTGGTCTACAGCAATTTTTTTACCGCTTCTGCCAACTGAAAACTATTTCGCTTTTAGGATACTGTTCTCTCAGTCACTAATGGCTGATTATGCAGCGACAGTAAATTTTGCTGGAGATCCCCCCCCCAACGGTTTATATCCAGCGACCAGCGTTAAAGGAAGGCTAGGTTTAAATATTATACGTATTGTAAAAAACCAGTTTTGTTCACTATTAACTTTCTTAATGAAAATGTTTTCATACAGCTTGCAAGAGTTACCTGCTTTTCCGACTCTGTTGTTATATTCCTTATCAAGTTCTCCTGCTCATCAATAATTTCACCCAATAATAAAATATGTTACCTATTCTAGCCTTCTTGGCATGTGTTATACTGTATATTCTTAATTCTTGGGTTCCCACTTAGAACCGTTGATTTATGATTCCCAGCATTTGTAACCCCAAAATTTTGAGAAGTCGTTCTCAGCTTATTAAGGTTGTACTTATATTGTTGGAAATTCGCGCTGTCATCATCATACAACAGGTGATGTTGCCAGAGTCTTCTACTTCAACATCGGATGAAAAATCACTTTCTATGATTTGTTTATCATGTGGCTGAAAACCAAAATGGTAAAAGTTACATTTTTTTCTTAGCCAGAGTTCATTTCATACCACTTACCACGCAGCCGTACATCGTGACTATAGAAAGACTTGGTGTACGGGTTCGTGTTGTTCAACAGCTTGCCTTTAACTCTCTCAGATTTTTAAGCCACTGAACAACTTGTTCCTAAGTAACCAGCAAACCCTTTTAATCGGTTAGCGCCATCTATAAACCCTGATTCATCTCTCAAAAAATTCCAGAAAGCTATTTGACGATAAATATATTCTTGTGGCATGCTTTACCTATTCCGAAAGCACTCTCTCCCTTTATTCAGCTGAAGAATATAACCACGTTTCTAGCTTCTTCCTCAATTTGCTTGCGGAAACTTTGAAAAGAAGCTGATTAAGGAGATTCCATCACAGTTCCATGCTATAATCCGGCATGTTCTCTTTCTCGTAAAATGTGCAGTGACTGGTTTTTGTCGGACTTAGGAACCTAAATTTTCTCCCATGCCATCCTTATTCGGTTTAATTAAAGAACGGTTTTCATTCCACTACGCTTAATGAATTCTGAATTCATTCATAACCGACATCTTTATAATCTTTCAGAGACAAAACAACATCCCCTACTTCATAAGCACCAGTGGTGCTCTGGTCCTCTTGGTCTTCGAATTGTTTACCCAGGGCCCGACTAAGATATCCGGGCTCCCAGGGCCAGGAAAAGGGCGGAGCCCTCATCATGAAACAAATTATTTGATCAATATGTAGCACAGACGCAATGCGATATACACTATATTGACAAAAGTTACCGGACACCCCTTCAAAAGCAAATGAACGGATCCGCTCTGTTGTTAAGATGCGCGTACAGCTGCAAACCGCTATAAAACAAGCATGCAGCTGACCGCGATCATATCGCACTGTGAGGTTGAGTGAAAATGTCGCGGCGGGAGAGAACTGACTGGAGAAAGGAAAGATTGTTGGGTGTTATATTAGTGGATTGTCCATAAGAGAAACCAAGAGGCGTTTAAACATACCTAAGTCAACTGTTTTAGATGTACTGAATAAGTGGTAGACACATGGCGTGCCTGAAGCAGCAAAACGTACCGGCAGACCAAAGAAAATGAGTGATAGAGGACGTCTTCTGTCGTTACAGCTAATCGGCGGATTACTGTACAAGACCTCAGTGTACAGGTGAGTAAAAATGCTTGAACCTCGATATGTACACGTACCATTCGCAGCAAACTTCATTCCATGGGTTACCGTTGTCGTGCGGCTGCTCATAAGCCTTTCATCTCCACTCGGAATGCTATTCGTCGTTTAGCATGGTGTAAAGAACATTTATCGTGGACCGTAGATCAATTGAAACAGGTCCTATGGACTGATGAATCCAGATACACAATCCATCAGTCTGATGGCCGTGAGTGGGTATGGCGACAGCCGGGGAACGTTATTTACCACAGTGTACTGTTCCTACGGTCAAGTTTGCAGTTGGCAGTGTACTCGTGTGGGGGTGTTTTTCGTGGTATGGTCCCGGTCTATTGGTTATCGTGGACAAACCTGTTAACTAACACGTCTACCTTGATATTCTGGACAATTATGCCCTACCAACTCTGTGGTGATACTATGGAACCGAGCCTTGTTGGTACCAGTAGGATAATGCACCGAGCTATAAAGCAAGGACTGTTACGGCGTGGTTTGTCGATAATTCCGTATCGTTTGTGGACTGGCCAGCACAGAGCCCTGACCTTAATCACATAGAGCACCCATGGGATGAATTAGAGCCCCGCATAAGAAGTTCGGAACCAAGGCCTACTACTAAGCAACAGTTAGCGGCAGAATTATGTACTGAATGGAAGCGCATACCTATTGCTGTGTTCCAAAACCTTGTCGAAAGCATGTCTCGCAGGGTCAGTGCATGCATTAAGGCCAAAAGTGGACCGACACCGTACTAATGTATGCCAATAAAGGCTATGTTGCGTTTTTCTTCTAGGTGTCCGGTGACTTTTGTCAATATAGTGTATGTGTATATATAATTTACAAATATTGCGTGATTCAGAAGTGTTGGTCATAAATGGAAACATAGGTAGTACTTAATGAAACAAACCAACAAGTCTTAGTCAACATAGGTCCGGAAACGAGCAGTTTCCGAGATAATTGACATTTTATTGCAGGGTTGTCAGACGACCTAATCCTACATTATCTTGTGGTCATCCTCATTCAAAGTCTGGTTCGGCGCTGTGTTGCTTGCGTTGTTGACGGTGGAAATCACATTCGTATTGGAGACTGTGGTGGCACTTTTTTGCTGATTCCAGGAAAAAACAACCTTGCTGGGCCAGCATTCAATCCAACACTGGCAGCCAGCAGAGGTCCAGCACAATGGTGTCTATGCCCAAAAGGCAATAAAATGTCCCTGTGGCCAACACATGGGCCAGCAGCGAGCCAACAGCTAGCACCCCATCAGTTGTCATATGCCACAACAGGACCAGCAGCAGGCCAACAGCTGGCACCCATCAGTTGTCATATACCACAACAGGGACATTAGTTATCCATCACAGGATAACATCAGAAGAAAAAAACAGGATAATTAATGCTCGAAGCTTCACAACGCCTCAACGTTTCTCGGATGGCGTCATTTTTTGTGCACCACGTGTTGGGTCCTGCGCAATGTTGGATGGCATCACTGTTCTTGGTATATGATGATATCACTACTCCTCATCGTTTCCCGCTCAGCGCCATTTTTTCCCCTTCATGTGGTCGATGTCGCGACTCGGTCGGTGCTATTTCTACTCATCAGGAAATTTTACTGCATGGCGTCATATCGCTGGTGTAATTTCTCCAACGATTTGAAAAAATCCGTTGCGGTCAGGCTGGGATCTAATCCACGACAGCTTGGGTGCAAAGAGGATGCCATAACCACAACACCGCGTTTCCTCTTGGGGGAGTCTCCCTGAAGGCGAGCCTCTTTTCTGTGCGATGTGTGAAACTAAGACGTCTTTTCTAATTTTACAATAATGCGAGTTATTTTTCGTAAATGTCAGTTTCATATATTTTTTTAATTTATTTTTCAAAGAAATTATTCTTTTT
Organism: Macrothele yani; assembly: GCA_039090855.1. Classification (NCBI taxonomy): domain Eukaryota; kingdom Metazoa; phylum Arthropoda; class Arachnida; order Araneae; family Macrothelidae; genus Macrothele; species Macrothele yani. Next base: position 4,310,843 of record CM077024.1, read on the forward strand.
TGCATTAAGGGAACATCACTTATTTTCAACGGATGTACAACTTAAAGTTGCATTTTCGAAGTCTTGATACACGATTGTTTGATTCATGTATGTGTTTATGTCATATTTTGCTTGAATGCTGTGACGGTTCCTATTGCCTCAGCTTACACGTGCCTCCCTCACATTTTCAAAACGTCGCTGTTTTAATGAAATGGCAAAGAAAAATGTTTACATTATTATACTGGAATTAAAATAAATCGATAATCGGCTCACCAGACAGTACGAATTTTGGGAAGAAGTATAACCTAGCTTTTGAAGTACGCTATTCAAATATTCGTAGATGAAAACTAACATCGTTTGTAAGAGCGTGGGGACTAAAAAAAACAACCTCTTAGTTTTCATTTGTTTGAGCAATTATAGTAATAATCTTCAGCACAGAATCAACTACTGAAATTATACACGACGGCATCAGCGTCAATTGACTGGCATGAAACTCTGTGCACGTGTTGCTTTTACGGATGCGCAGTCCCCTTGCTTGCATCTCGTGTTGGGGTTGCTTCGGTTGCCAGCTTCGGAGCAGTCGTGGCGCTAGCTTGGAGGCCCTTAATTCACAGCGATGCGTCAGGGCCATCAGCGGTGTACTATTAAATGCCAATTTATGGCGCTACCCTCAACGGATTGCTACCGTACCGTTAGCAGTAGATTTCAGTCAGCAGTGACCCATCGTTGTCTGCTGGCAGCCAGCAGTTTCCCAACACTTGTGTTTTTGCTGGGTTTATGTGATATCGTTTCATGCTACGTATATTTCACTCATTTTTTACTGAGGCTCCTAATTTGGACACATTTGCGTACGACTTAGTTCTTTGGTGTTCACAAGTGTAAATCACACAGGATACGAAAAGTTCTTTTTCCTTATGTTCATTACTTTGTCAGTTACTGCCTGCAAACTAGATTTTCGCAGTTGCTGCTTTAATTTTCAGCACCAGTGTATCCTTTCCTATCGAATATAATCGAAAATGATTCATAATGATCTCTCACAGTAACGGGGAATAAGTCCATTTGTAGCTTAGTTCATGAAATACGTTAAATGGAGTATTTATTATGAACGCAGCAGGTAGTAGATTGCGTAGAGAAACTGTGGGGCGTACAACAGAGGTGACGCACATGTCAAGATGGCAAGATTGCAGCGACAAACTCCGTCGATGTAGCTTAATTGGGAAAGCATTGGGCTCCGGAGAAGAAGGATTCGAATTCCGCCACCAAATGGATTTTACGCCAAACTTGATATCCGAATTTACTCTTTAGTGTTAATGTCCAAGACGGGTTAAGGGCTGAAAAAAATGAATTTAACGCTATGTTACAAACTCTGCCTGGGAAACTACTTCTTAAATCTTGCGAAAACATACACACATGTAGAAATTGCAGTTAACTTCAAAAACTGGTAACAGAAGTCAAAGAACCAACCTACTACTCACACACTGATCGCGACTTTGTTGAAGTTCGTACAACATTGAAGTTGCGTCTACTGCATCACAAACATAAAATAAATGAACAATACTGACATTATTAGATTACGGGCATTCTGGTTGAAGATCTCAGTGAATGAAACTGCAGCAGAATGATGAATTTTGAGTTGTGTGAAGAAGCATGACTGAACCCTCTAAACCAGTGGTTCCCAAAGTGTGCGCCGTGGTGCCCCGGAGAACCGTGGCTTCCTCACAGAGGCGCCGCGAAATATTACAAAATTTTCATAATTTTATTTCCATTTTCAATTCAATGTGATAGGACGCAACGTCTAGCGGACCTGGTGCAAACCAGTAACTCACCTAGAAATAACTGTTTGTAGAAGCCTCTACAAATGGTTACTAGATGGCGCTCTACAATAATGTTACAAGCATGAGCTTTCCAGTTACGGCTTTCCCCCGCACGATTGCCGGCCGACGGGCGCACGTGTGTGTTCCGCGCGGCCGCTACCGGAAGTAACCTGAGCTTTCGCACCAGACTCCGTGCTTCTGATAAACATTCCTTCCTCGTTCTCCGAGCTTCTAGATGTGAGATTCTCAGTCCAGATTTTTCGAGAAGGTCACCAGATCATTTAAATATGCTCATCCATTGTCATTTGTGACTCATTTGGCGGTTAGCAGTCTGTTATGGTTTCGGCGTTTGTAAGCTTTCGGCGCATTGTAATATCCTGAACGCAGAATGCGGACTGATACAGAGAATTGTTGGCTCGAGACGAACTTCCACGCACGAGAGCGCAGAATGTAATATTGTCGATTGATGGTTGGAGCGTGGTGTGCGATGCCCAAGTTGCGCTGCAGAGTTCGAGGGCCAGTATGTGAGAGATTTTGGAAAAGAAGGACGTGAAGAGGCTGGCCAAGTAAAAGTATTCGAAGATTGTACGATGAAGTATAATGTAATAATTACAGTTAATAGATTTTGAACCACAAGGATAGATCAAAAAAAAAAAAAAAAAAAGGTTACAAGGGTCATAAAAAATTATTGATTAACAATAGACAGAAAATTCAAAAGGGAATTATGAGGCATACTTGCCAATCACTTTTCCTCATAATCACCAAATCTGTTCAGGCATTTATCGGAACGCATGACCAACTTGTTTAACCCGGCTCGGTAGAAATCACGTCCCTGCCCATTGATCCAGTTCTCGGCAGCTGTTTTCACATCACTGTCGGAAGAGAACCTTCTTCCAGATAAATGCTCCTTTAATTTCGGAAAAAGGAAGTAGTCACTGGGTGCCAATTCTGGGCTGTATGGGGGTGGCTCCGGACTTCCCACTTGAACTTTTGCAGCAATTCTTGAGTTTTGCGTGCAGTATGGGGCCTGGCATTGTAATGCAGGAAGATGACACCATCACTCAACATGCCAGGCCGTTTGCGTCGGATGGCTTTACGTAACCTTGTCAAAGTGGCACAATAACGATCGGCATTAACGGTATGGCCACGCTACAGATACTCGATAAGGATAACACCGCATGCATCCCAGAATATAGTTGCCATAACTTTACCGGCAGAAGGTGTAACCTTAAACTTCTTTTTCGTTGGTGATCCAGCGTGTTTCCACTCCATACTGGCTCTTTTGGTTGTGGGGACGAAGTGATGAAGCCAAGTTTCGTCCCCAGTAACGATGTGATCAATGAACTGCTGGCCGTCGGCATGGTAACGCTGCAGAAACGTGAGGCTGCACGTCATTCGTGTGGCTTTCTGCTCCTCGGATAACGCACGTGGTACCCAGCGGGCACAAACCTTGGAATATCCCACAACATCAGAAACGATACGCTGAACGGTACCATAGCTGAGTCCCAGCTCTGACAGCATTGCACGCACAGTTACTCGTCGATCATTTTGAATCATTTCGTCAACTCGTGCCGTGTTGATTTCTGTCGTTGACGAACTTGGACGGCCGCTCGCTGCCCTGTTGCAGTTTTCCACATCCTTTCTGCCCGATTGAAAAGAGCGACACCATTTCGCTACATGTTGTCGGCTGATTGCTTCTTCACCATAAACATCTACTATTTGACTGTGAATTGCAGATGCGGACACATTCTTTGCCCATAAGAACCGAATTACGGCTCGCACCTCCAAGCGGGACCACTTTTCTAAACGTCTTGCCATTACAATCGCTCTCACGCGTCTGCGAACTTGCACTAACTTCCCAAACAACCGCTGTCAGACAACTAGCGTCATCTGTCTCCACTCTGGGCAACAAATGTACCCTCCACACTAATTACTTTTCCAATGCTGCTGCTTGTAACCTTTTTTTTTTTTTTTGGATCTATCCTCGTATATAAACGTCAATAAATTGTTTAGTTTATAACTGGCAAGTCTGTGACGTTACAGTATCAACTGAATATTGTTGTGCCGCCCCGGTGGCGCAGTTGTCTAAGCGATGGCCTCTGATCATTCGTCCGAAAGGGGTCCGGGTTCGAATCCCGGTGAGGCATGGTTGTTGTGTTTGTCTTACGGCACTGGCTCTCTCCCTTCCCTGGAACAACTGACCCTAAGTTAGGGACGGGCGACTGCTTATAGCCCATTGAGTTGCTCACGGTGGTCGTTAAACCTCCAATAAAAAAAATATTGTTGTGATTAAGTGAAGTTTCTGAAGTTTTTCATCTCGTATGTATTTTTAAAAATGGATCGGTTTTACCTAAACAGTAATAAGCGTTGTGAAAAATGAAAATAAAGAGAGCACACCGTCAAATAGTGGCAAGAGTGTGAAGAAGCGTAAATATCGAAAATATGATGACAGTTATTTGGACTTTGGTTTTACGACGACAGAAGTCAGTGGTGAAGAGAGGCCGCAGTGTGTACTGTGTATGAAAGTTTTGGCGCTAGAGTGCATGCTACCGAGTAAGTTGAAACGCCATTTAGAAACCAATCATCCCAGCATGATTAGTAAATCTCGTGATTGCTTTACGAGAAAGTTACAAGAGTTAAATCAACAAAAAGGTAGTTTTTATAAGCAGGCATCAATACCAAGCAATGATTTGCTAGCATCTTACAAGGTGGCACATATAATCGCAAAATGTAAGAAGACTCGTACTATCGCAGAAGAACTCATTCTACCGGCTGCTGTAGATATGGTGAACATTATGATCGGTGAGTCTTCTGGGAAGCTTCTTTCAAATGTGCCTTTGTCCAATAACACCATCAGTCGCAGAATACAGCACTAGCGGAGGATCTCAATGGTCAATTAACTGAAAAAATGAAAGGTAAGGAATTTGGGTTGCAGCAGGATGAGGCCACATATAATAATAATGATGCCCCCTGGATTTGCTATGTACGGTTTATAGATGGTAATAACATTGTACAAGACCTCTATTGTAAAAGTATCACTGGTAGTGCTAAGGCTCAAGACATGTTCGAGATCCTTGATACTTTCATATCCGAAAATAATTTGGAGTGGACTAAGTGCGTTGGTGTCTGTACTGATGGTGCTCGTTCTATGTCCGGCTGTTATGGAGGATTGCAGGCTCTTATTCGAAGCAAAGCCCCTGATGCACTGTGGACCCATTGCGTTATTCACAGGGAAGCACTCGCGCCAAAATATCGGAGCCCTGCATTGAATCAGGTCTTAGAATATGTAGTGAATGTAGTAAACTTTATAAAAACTCGGCCATTGAAGGCAAGGTTTTTCAAAAAAAACTATATGAGGATATGGGATCCGAGCACACGTCTTTGTTGTGCTACAGCACTTCGCGATGGCTCTCTCATGGTAATTTTTTGTCTCGTACGTTTGAACTGCGACAGGAAATTTATATTTTTTTTAAAGAGAAAGATCACTAGTATACCGAAAATTTTGTGAATGAAGATTTTTTGGTAAAATTAGCATATTTATGGGATATTTTTGGAAAGATGAATGCTCTGACTCTCTCCCTGCAGGGAAGCAGCATGCACCTTTTAAAGTCGATTGAAAAAATTTCAGCTTTTATAAAAAAACTAAAACAATGGAAAAGAAAAATGAACGAAGACAGAGGTAAAGAATGTTTCCCCTTGTTGCAACAGTTTTTGACCTCCAATGGAGTTGATTTGTCTCGAGGCATGAAATCCGTTTTTGAAGAACACTTATCACAGCTTATCACTTGGTTTGAGAAATATTTTCAAAATGATAATATCGATAAATTTGTATGGATTCAAGATTCATTTCATGCCACTGTTTCATTTGAATTTTCTGCTGCAGAAGAAGAGAATCTTATTGAGTTGTCTTGCAACAATACGTTGAAAACAAAATTTAGCAGCATGGAGTTTCCTGAATTTTGGATATCAGTAAAAGATGAATATCCCCTTCTCAGTGGTAAAGCTCAGAGAATTTTAATTCCATTTGCGACTTCTTATTTGTGCAAAGCTGGGTTTTCGGCGGTCGCTGTGATAAAAACTAAGTATCGCTCGAAAATCAATGTGAAGGAAATGAGGGTGGCTGTGACCAGTTTGATTCCAAGGTTTGAGAAAATGTGCGCTGATCAACAGACTCATCCATCCCACTAATTATAATTAGTTGAATTTTTCAATTACATTTTTTTTTGTGATCTTCAATACGTGTTTTATTTATTTTTACCTAAGTGTACTTGTTAGAATTTGACATTGGGCACCTTGGGAAAACCTGGATTCAGCAAGGGCGCCGAGAATCGAAAAAGTTTGGGAACCACTGCTCTATACCATTTAGTTCGATGAAGAACTTTGCCCGTTTTGATAGTTGATAATTGCTAGCAAAGTGCAAATGAGAAAAAGAGAAACCCACACGTTTTATTTCTCTTAATTGAGATTTCTATTATTTTTTTATCCTTTGCTATGTAAATGTGAGCAGCGCTTTTTGTTTCAGTCAGCATACCTGTATAACGTATGATATTTTTATACCAATCAATGCCAAATTCAGAATGAAGAAAACAAGACGTTATTGACAAATTTCTTTATTGAACAGAATCTTAATGTCGGAAAAAATATAATAAGCCATGTTTTCCATTTTGAACAGTACTTGCACATGCACCAATCAGTCAACATGCACACTCAGTGACTGCGTGCACCGGAAATTCACAACATTTATTATAATAGCAGGAGATCAACACAATATTACACTCAGAATAGTAAGGACGAAAATTTATTCCATCAATGTATTTCTGTAAGATAAGGCTGTGGTACCAGTTATAATAACTCAATTGATCAGTGTCACATTCATAGACTTTGTACAGGTTAAAATATCTACAGAGTACTTACTGCATGTTTAATTAAGAATTATGTCATCGTAGCTTATTCTACACTTTAAAAGCAAATTACTTAGGTTATTTATCTGCAACATTTATTTTAGTTTAGATGACTGTCATCTTCAAATTATTCATTTTAGAAGTTCCTGGAAAATTCTATTGCATCAAGCGAATTTGGAAAAATAGGGAAAGTTCTAACAGAAAACCTAATATCGAAGTCTGGAATGAAAGAAACTTGGAACTGGAGAAACTAAACGAAAAGCACAAATTCCTTAAGTCTTTTAAAGATTTACCAATTCAAATTTTATTTATTTCTTATTCCCCCTCCCTTCTTTTTTTAGGTCAACATGGATCCTAAGATTGGTTATTAACCAGTGTAATCAGGAAAAATTCGAAACTTAAAAACAGACTCGTTTTCAGAAATGTCAAAACAGATTCTTTCCTCTCTTGATTTTTCGAACATAATTTTAACAATTTACGTAATCGCGAAACAAAATGAATAAAAAATTAAGTCCCGTCTATAGCGACATAGGATAAATTCTGCCAATTTTGGTTTTAATGAAATACGAACGATGTTTCTAATGTGATAAAATTTTCTACAAACACCAAAGAAATTTGTGTATCAAATACAGCTCAAATGGCAACAAATTAAACACTAGAAACACCTTGTAAAAAAAAGAAACTTCACATCAGTAGCTAACAGCTGAAAAAGGAAATTCGTTTTGCCGATCTTTAATGCTTATTTATTGTTAAGAGATTTCCGGTCAATGAATAATGTGAATCGTGTCTTCAATTAAAGGTTGTCACAGAATTTGAAAAGTAAGAACGCGATTATCAGTGAAGAATTGGGTGAGTAATGTCCTTACAGAAATACAAGGTTTTCGCTTTTGAAATTTAGCGACTGGTGTTTTTATTCCACAGCGTGAGTATATTTCTCTAGTGTAGAACTTTTATATCAAAACAGAGGTGTAGTTTGATTGTTTTTAACTACATATGAGCCTTTGTTTCAGAGCTACTGTGGGAATATTTTATATTTAGGACAAATGTCAGGTATGTACGCTACTTTAAATACATAGCTGATGTCTGTTCTGAAATACTGTTGACAACGATAGTGAAGTCGCCACGAGAAAGCTTCCGATAACTGACGAATTTATGAGACCAATTTGAATTTTGGGAATTTGAATTGTCACGTCTAAGTGTGGTCCGTAAATGTTATATTTTTGATAAATATATAATCTGCGTGACTCGAAAGGAAGCCTGAAACTTTACATATAGAATGTGCTAGGAAATAAATTTCCATCATTGTTTTATCCGTAAGAAAATGAATGCTTCTGTTTTGAAACTTTAGAAGCTCATTAACCGTTTTTCCTTCATGCCGAGAATGCAGAATGTTATTTTATTTTCATTTACAAAAAAGAAATACCAGAGCACTCGATGCCATCACATAAATAAGAAAGGTGGTCAGACGTAACGAATTAAATGAGACATGATGTAAAATTTATGCAAAAACAAATCCAAAATCCATTTTTATACGAACCAGGAAGGTAAATACTGCATGCAGTTGATAATTTAGTTAGAAGATTTAAAACAATAACTACTTGTAAGCAAGAAAATATTCACGTTGAGCAAACAAAGTGATGTGAAAAACATATCGTAATTTTCATACTAGTTTGAAACTACGACATACGCCCGTGCGTTTTTTATGATATTTGGAAATCACAGAAATTTTCTACTTTTCGGAGAAGCATAAATGAAAGCGCTCATTACATTTTCAATAAACCAAAATTCGCTAAATGCATATATTCAATCGGTTGCATTGTAGAGATCAATTAGGCTATGATTTTTTCCAGACAAGGAAAAGAGAAAGAAAATGAAAATGAAAAGAGTCATATGTAGCTGAATGATGGAGACTGAAAGAAAGGGTAAGTGTTCAGGATTGCAGTAAAAGTTTTTGACAGGAGACTGAAGTATTTTTCCAGCGTTTTAACATAGTAATCCAAAAGTTATTTTCATATTTTTTGACAATAGAAATTACTAAAACTTTCACGTTTGGTGTTATTTTATTTTCCACTTCACCAGCGAAATATGGTGTGATTTCAGCAATCGCGAATGATGTTGAAAATAAAATATTATGAATATCTGTTTCTCTTTGGTGTAGAAGTTAAGGCACAAATCACTGATCTCATATAATATTAATAGAATTTGTTTTTAAACTGCGATCTATCACAATCTTACACGGTATTTGAAACAGAAAAGTACACTGAGCAAAAGGAATATTTCACTCGATGTAACAAAAGCAATAAGAGAATGTCGTCTTCTGTAAAAACAATGATTAGAAGCATGAAGTGCAAAAAATAATAATTGCTTAAATTTTGATTTGACGATGGAAACCAAATTTGCTTCTGTTCCTGTACAGAGAAAGACGATGTTCTAATAGTTGCAATCTGAAGTCACTGAGAAATAGTAACCTTATATTGTGACAACAAATAGTTTAATATTTGAAACCGTAATTTAGTCATAATATATTTACATACCTATATATTTCCAAATGTATTTAACTTCCCCAAAGGACTGTAGGTACAAAATTAAATTTGCTTTAATTTCCGTCGTTCACTTCCTCTAAATTGAGATCAAAGATATCTAAATCTTGCCGAGATATTATTTTGAAACTTGGGTTGATACTGATTGGATTTAGGAAATAAAACATAAAACTTAGAAAAATACAGTCTGCAACATTCTCAAGGATTTCAAGTGACTCGTAAATTAAGCTTTTGTGTTTAACAAAACTCGTCAATCCACAAGATTATCAGAATAATCCCTGGTTGTTAACGAAATGTAAGAGATCAGCAGAAAGAAAAGGGAAAGATTTGTAAATTACAATGCAATTCGGTTTCAGAACTAACATGTTTCTTTCATTCGACCGATTTTTGGAAGCACTAACCACAGCGTGAGAAGTAACAGGCGTGATGACAACAGACAACGCTTCTGGTTTGTCAAGGATTGATCAGAACTTCCTGATAAGGAACGAGCAAGAAAGAATGCAGAGGAGAGGCTTTGCAGATATGATAATCTTGAGATAATGTAGGTTTTACAATTTTATTTCTTCGCAATTTTAAAATTTCCTTATTTTTTTTGAATTTATGTAACATCTATACAGTGCCTGAGATATATTTTGGCCATTATTGACTTTTTTAAAAGATTTTTCAAGATTTGTTTCTATTAACCACGCCGTCGATAAGTGCATAAATTCCAAATCAGGCTTCGTTTGCTTAAAGATTCATCTCTTTTGGTTAATTCCAAATTTCCCTGGTAGCTACCAGAAAAAAAATTAGGATTTGCAATAAGGTTCTGCAGTAGCAGTACTTCAACGTTTAGTTAATCAGAAAAATTTCTTTGTTGTAACATTAAGCTGAAATCTTTTCTATGTGAAATCGCTTAAAATGTCAGAACGGTAAAATGTAACGACCATTAAATGTCATAAATGCAGTAGTAGTCAGAATACTGACAAATACATATTTTATTACTCTTCTTGCTTTGTTACTTGTTACAAAACTAGCCCCTTGGAATACATGAACAAAAAGGAAAAAAATATGCTGGCTTCCTTTTTATTATATCTCACAGTTCATGCGTAGTAAGCAATGGAAGGGATTTTCCATAAATATCTATTGTTTTGTATACGTATTATACATTGAAACGGTATAAACAGACATTCGTTATGAAACTGATATGTCAGCTGAGAAATTCTTACTGACTTAATAAAAATAATAGAAATTTCAGTTCTTTAAAGGTTTACTGTAAGAAAACTTTTTCAACATCAGTTCACTAAAGATTTTCATGAAATTCTATTCGTGACATGTTGGTTCTGCGATTAATGACGCGCTGAACTGATTTTGGGTTTCGGGCTTATGCAGACATAAGAAAGATGGTGCTGCACCAGTTATTTAGAAAAAAAAATAAAGAAAAAACTTTTAGTAATTACACACAAGCAAGAAAAAGAGATAGGTGTAATCCTTTGACAGTTGGACCCGATATCAAAGGGATTTGACAATAAAAATTTATGACTCTTTATGCGATTTAGTTCATAGAAAAGATTCTTATATGTAATATGTTGTAATATTTATAATTTTATTGCACATGTAAATTCAACACTTTTTTTAACCTGTGCAATCAAAATAAAATTAACGGTAAATTTACTTCCTTTCTAGCATACGGCAAAGCATTCAGCTCTCACAACCGGAAACTGTTATTTTTGAATTTTCTATGGACTTCTAAATTTTGCTCAACTTTTCTACATATATGATTACATTTCTGTTTCTCACGAAGAGCTACTTACTTCTTACAGAAATTTGTCATTGAGGAAATTTCGATGTAATATTGTGTTCAGTTAAAGAAGGCAACTACGTTGACCTTCGCATGATTTTATTTTTAACATCTGATTGACAAAATAAACACAGGACTCTGTCCTTCACTTCACAAACTTACGTAATAATTAGCAAACTTCAATTAACTCATAAAAATGTACCATGTTTATTCTTCTTACCCGTAACTGAGCATTCGAACGGTAAGAACACAAGTTATGTTAGTAGCAATTAACTTTTGTTCTATTCGTACCGATAAAAAAGAAAAAATGCGAATGACAGCCATGACATCTGTAAAAGCCGTTTTCTTGATAAAAGTGCGCAGACTGTAAATATAGCAAACGTGCAAACTGTTTTAAGAATTTTTATGTTAGGATGGTTTTAACTAAAAAATCAGAAAATATTTGTATTGAAAAGTTAATATACTATTTATAATGCGAGTTACATTAAATTTTGCATATCACGTATCTATCCTAAATTAATTAATTCACATGCTGAGATTCAAGTGGATGTTTCGGTCCTCAAAACTCACTTTACAAATCAGAGTTAGTAAGATAGTTAAAAATGTCTTCTTAAGTCATCAATGACTTAATTAAAGGTTTTCACAATGTAGGCTTCCATCTTATTATTTTACACATGGCTTAATTTTGATGTAGGTTACTCGGTGAAAACAAATATTCTCTATACACAGTTTTTTCAGTTTATCTCCGTATTTACATAGCAAAATATATGTTCCATTACTGCATAACTGTTCATGTATGCTAACACTGCCTCTCATAAACACATGCGAAAACACATCATTCACGTTACGTACATTTCACAATACATGTGCATACATAGTATGAGATTCTCTATGATAACAACTGATGATATAACATTGCTGCTATAAGCTATCTCACTAACAAACTGACAAATAACGCTGTACATTTTTTCAATGGAGTTCATATCTTATTATTCATGGATTTTAATACTCATCAAATACAGCATACTATTTCCCCAATTTGTTTCTATCTAAATAACCACTGACACAATGTTCTTATATTATTTTTTATGGTTTTGCACACAAAGCTGTGGAATTTGTCCTATTTATATGACGTCGTTCAACACTTCCGTTTAAAGGGAAAAATAATAATGATAATAATAAGGGTAATAAGTGGGGGATTATCACCGATTTTTACACGATTCCCTTATTTTAATTGTTTTAGTTAAATAACTCGAGAAATGCGCCTTTTCCAGATGTTGCTTATTGCGCTTCTAAAATGTAGTACACATCTTAGCAAGAATTACAGTGATGTCAAATATCATGAGAGCTGCTGCTAGAAGTTGATGAAAAATTCAGTATACACTTTTACGGTTTTATTTTTCGCGCAAAATGTTATGTACTAGACTCCATCTAACACACTTCAACGAAAGCTTTTAACCCAACGTAACTGGACAAATGAAATTATTCTGGTACTTTTGATGAAGGCTTATCACATCTGTCCCACACATAGCATTAGTAAAATGATTACGGCACAAGTTTTTTTTTTTTGCGGAACTAATACATTTTCGAATTTAGTTGCAAAATAATTGTAACAATCACCTTCATGTGTGAGAAATAACTCATTAAAGAAATTTTACTTTCAGGTTTTTGCTTGAGAAATTAAGCTGAACTGATGAAATCATGCTGATAGGAACAATACCATATTTAAAGGGGTTTCTTTTTTGTCTGGTCATACCATAATTGTGTGTCCTCTCTTTTCATTGAAGATTATGTCCATTTCTCCATCTATTAATCCACTGTTGTTTCTTAAAACTCTTTCATTTGAGTTTTCCGTTTTCGAAGGTGGGATATTTCTGTGTATAGGCTTCTAATTCAGTGTGTATCACTGCCTGTCTGTTTGACCGCGATATTAATCTTGCGCGTAGTTGTCGTGCATGATGTGGATTGAACTTGCATTGAATTCTCTCTTGTGAAACAAAAACGCACGTTACTCTCACCAAGCCCAGTAGCAGCAAGTGCTTTGACAGTTACACTGGAAGCAACGATCCCTGGATGCAGGCAGCTATGACAGTAATGATGATGCGTTTTTCTCTTCCTGCTCTCATTCTTTCATTGCGTTTCGCATTTAGAATGAAGATTCGTTTCCTATAAAAATCTCATGGATAGCTATGTAGCCAATGCTGCTTTTAGCTTTATTTTCACAATGTCTTTAGAGACATGAAAGATATACGTGTGTGTGTGCGTGCAAATCTATATACGTGTGTGTGTGTTTCTGTGCTCATTTAAGGCACTTTTACATTTATTTTCATATCTTTTACGTGTGTGTATGTGCTTTTGCGAGAGTGTAGGACACGAAATGTTTGTAGCACTGTTGGGGATGTGTTCTTTCCATTGTTACCATATAATCAATTGTTTTCTTGACGACTACTCATAACCTTACGTGTAGCGCCTGGTGGTTGTTAAACCTCGAAAAAAATGTTTATTCTGTGCTCATCTAGACCTTTTCAAACGCTGCACTAAAATTACGGGTGTATGTACAATTCTCTGTTATGTTAATCGGAATCCGTTATGCCAATTTTCTTTCTGGAAATGTTCTTAGAGCTTCTAAGCTCACAAAGGAGATAAAACGTTGCTTACCTTTTCGAAATTCTTGTTAGTTGTGTGTATCCACGTTCTTGGTAGATGTCGTCACGAAATGGTTACTCAGAACTTTTTGTCGTCACGAAATGGTTACTCAGAACTTTTTGTCGTCACGAAATGGTTACTCAGAACTTTTTGTCGTCACGAAATGGTTAGCTCTAATGGGCTTTGGTTAATATTTAAGTATTCGCCAAAAATGAAGAAGTACTGGTGCACCGCTCGTGTGAGCTCCGGCCCAAATTAACCTTTTTTCGTGCTGCATTTTTATGTCATATTCAGCATTTTTTGACGTTGCACTGTTTGCGGTCGAGCATTGTAACGGCATAAGAAAAAGAAAAGAAAATTAAGAATAAATGACAAAACTGATGCTCAACCTTTTTCTTTTTTTCTTCGATTGCAGTATTTACAATTATACATCTTAAATATACCAAGAATCCTTAAAATATGAAAACATTAACTACACCACTCTAAATAGAATTTCTCTTAAATTTAATATTAGAATATTCAGAATATTAATATTTTGTACATTTTACTGGTATAGTTTAAACCATGTTTAAGAAATAAATGCCAAAAATGCCAAAAATTGCCATAAATTGCCATCCTTATACGAGTTACATAGGCCAATGATATCATATGATTGAGTTTCTTAGACAAACCAAACTTCTGCTGTATTAAGAACCTGTGTTTCATGATCACACATTCCCTTGGACTTCATGTTACTAACATTTATTGTGTTATTTTTTTAAAACTCTGCAAGTAATTATTAAAAATGTCACTTTCCAGATTTTCTACACTTTCTGAAGCTTCAAGTATTGCTTACAGCTGTTGACATAGTTCCAAACAAACGAAATTCGTTTGATATATGCATAGCTGAAATAAGTTTGTGACAGTTAATATACGCCTTTAGTAGTAAGAAATCTTTTATAATTACTTCTATTGCTGGAACTACTCTCACAAAAATATTGAAGCTCGTTTTTCTTGTGAAGGCATTTTCTCAGTTTTTCTTTGCTGTTTATGAACTGCTCAGAAGTTGTTTCACCGCAAAACCTAAGTATTAACAGTGTAAAATTATTACACTAAAATATCTACTTAAGGAGCAGATGTCATATAAACACACAAAAATACTTGGGTGCTTTTCAAAATAAAGCAATTTCATCGTAATTGCAATTCATTCTAGATCTAACGATGTGAAATATTAAAAACTCACTGCTTAGTTTCCCTTCTTATGTCTACGATCCTACATTATTTAACTCCTAAAAACAGCAAATGCTTTCTAAAATGATAACAATAAAATAGATAAAAATATTTCCAACTTTTGTGTAAATTTCATTTTATAAGAGAATTACATGGTTTCTGTTAATCACAATGATTGTGAAACACACAAAGGGATAGAAATATCCACAATAAGACAACTTATTGTTTTTATAATCTGCATAAATTATTATATTATGTGACATGCCTAAGCAATATGAGTTCTCCAGTTAGCTAAGAGAAAGAAAAAGGACTGAAAAAAAACCAAAAAAAAAACAAGACAATGAGTCCAAGATTTGATTGTTCAACGTGGTTCCGATTTATGTTACGTTGATCAGTTAGCAGTAATTTATTTGTGTGATAGAATACAAAAGGAGTGATTGCTCACTGAACATTGGGGTGACTATATTAGCTGAGTAAGGCGTGTTTACAATTTTGATCATGTTTAAACAATTCGTTCTCAAAGGAAGTAAGACTACGCGTGGTTTTCGTTAAACATTTCTTTAGCATTTACTCTTATCAATGTTCGTACAGCAGTATTTGTAGAAAACCACTTATAGTCTTTAAAGTTACTTCAAAATCTATTTTATGTTAATGAAACTTTCCACATATTGAGAGTTTTAGGCACATTTCGAACAAAAGTTACCCAAAAACCGGCTCATACACACAAAAAATTGAAACATCACCGTCTTTAACATAGACCACGTGGTTGTTTTAAATTGCAATAAATGTCTTCCAGCGTACATTTCTTCCGGAAAACTGCATTGTTGTCTGATGTTTCATTCAGTCCAGTTATGTTTCGCCACTTCTTTAATGCATAGAATGCATTCAGGCAATATTTGATAACTAAGTATTTCTTATGAAGAACATTTTTCTTATGATAAAATATGTTAAAAATATCAAATCAATGCTAATAAAATAACGAATTATAAATTATCTCCTTGTGTTTGAACTACTTAGTTATATAAACTTAGATAATTAATTTTATTTTTGTTGAAGCGAAAAATCTAACAACTATGATTGTTGCTGCGGTTTTAATTGAAATAAAAACGGAAGGCTCAAAACCATGTGCAGATAAAATTTTGAAATTCGGTATTTATCTAAGAATCGCCAGTTTATGACACTGAAACCATCACAATTTCCATGAACACAAAATATGTGCTTTCGAAATTATACAAATATCTTTTTTTTCAGAATTTTTAATTGTCATCTAGAACGGTATAACGTACCAAATTTTTCTTAATAAAAAAAGAGAAACATTGACTTTTAGATGTGAGATTTCAAGATATTTGAGAAAACGCAGTTGGCAATTTCTTATTCCTCGATGCTATCTGAAGTGAATTAAGTATTCGATTCGTGTCAGAGAAATACATAATTTTCCATAGCTAAATAGGCTTAGGACTCTTGCAATCGAACCGAAAGTAAAAGGTAAAGGAATATTTCTCCACTGTTTTGTCTTGCGATTTTTTGACTGTCACTGAAAAGGATAATCATATGAGTAATTGTTTTCTTTTCTAAAAGTTTATGATAAAGGCGGATCTAATGAAACTAATACCGTGTCCGAGTTTGCTGTAGTGACAATTTTCGTTTCGATTATTACAGCGTATATTCGAATAAAGGTAATCATTGCACTCCTGCATAAACCTTTCGACGGCATTAGACTTCTAAGAAGCATGCTAATGGCACTTGCTTTGAGTTCAATTATGAGAAGACATGCCGGCTGAAGAAAGAACTTTTCAGAATCCTAAAAATGTAAGTCGATCTACAGTGTCATAATCCACAATAATGTCCACACGTGCGAAGACCACTTCAGCAGCTTTAATACAGCACAGAGCTTTATTGTTGAGATGAAGCGAGTCTTCATTTGGTCGAAGTCAGCACTACTCTTCTTTTAAGTTGCTGAAGAGTATCTATAGAAAAATAGATGCCATGAGTAGTTGGCTAAACGTATCTTGATTTTCTAAATATTACAGTATTGCAAGAGTACTCATATGAAATAAGATTCATAATCTGTGAGTTAACAAACAATTACTGATTTATTTGATTGAGTCATCTGACATTGTGGTGAAACACCCTCACAAGAGATAGTGAGCCTTCGTCTTAATACACGGATTTTATACGTCTAACTGCGATTGCACATTTCGCCGCAAAAAACTGTTGAAGTAGCACGTTCGTTTGTAATTGTCGTTATGAAGATGATAAATGCATTATCTGAAGGAAATTACTTGTCCGGCGAACATACTATGGAAACATTTGACTCTGGTGACTCTACAGCCATGCAAGTAGGCTACCTTTGGAAGCCATCATATCTCGCCAGAAACTGACGAACATTCCACGAATAGAGAACACTCTGTCACAGGAGTTTGAAGTCGCCTTTCAAATCAAAAGATCTTTTGTTAGCCATCTGTGGTGAGGTGATTATGATTCTGTGCAGGCGTGTATAATGAGATCGCCCTTCGAACCGAAAGTAAAAGGTGAGTTCGATTATGTTTCTGTGATTATGCAGCTACGATTACAGCACAACGTCCTTCCGAGATTCAAAATTCCGAGTTGCCGCCACATATTCTTGCTTTTCATCTGACGTTGTACTCCTCCTTTTAGTTTTCATTTTTATATCATCTTCCTAAGTATAATTTATTATTCATCTACATTTTCAAACATCATTTTTGTATAATTTGTTTCCTTTAAAATACTAATAATTTGTCTTTGGATCTTAAAAATACAGTTGATGGAATTTCTTTCTTCATTTTAAAACAACCCTTTTAGTTTTCTGTGATCAACGGAGACTTTGATTTGTCTTTATTTTCAGACCAACTGTTTGTTAAGCGACGAAAGAAAACTTACACATCTTTAACGCTTGGATTTTGGGCCCGAGGTCAAATTTCTTTCTTTCAATGCAGAACAAAACCTATGCCTTTTCTAACACATGGAGTTTACACTCAGTTATAATTAGCATTATTCTTCATTCCTTCTGCACAATAAAAAAATAGGCGAAGTTTTAAGTTTTGGTTCTATAACACACCCTTCTCAACACATGGTCTTCGCTATCTTTGCAAAATTTTAATAAGACTAATTTTTATATGCTTTTACTCTTGCTTTCGGTCCATCCTGGAACGGGATTTCAGCTGATATTTCTTGTATGTCTTGCTTCTTTAAATTACAAATTTCCAAGAGCCACTTCTGAGATTGTGTTTGTCTTTTTTTTTCTTTATTGCTTTGCAGAGCTAAAATTTGTTCGTGTCGTATTTGAATGGCGTTTAATCGTTTCTTTACTTCCTCCGATTCCTCTCAGCGAAAAAGGAACCTCGTACCTTAGTCCAAAGAAAAGTCCCAAACATGACTGGAATGTCATATCCCGAACAGTAATATGAAATTTAGCTATTGACAGTTACGTGAAACATCTGATGGGCACTTTTGAAGGAAGTCGAAACTACGACTTACCGTAGTATCCTGGGACGTTATATCACGGCCATCTAGATACGCGACAGGCCGACGCTAGCCGACTGCTATCACTCTGCCAATTCTCTTAAATAAAGTATCTAAGAGAATTTGGCAAACTCTTAGATAAGCAGTTTGTCAAATTCTTTTAGGTAATTGTCGGCTGCTCAGGTAATTGATCCGCTCAGAGAAACAAGAGACCACCAGCTTACTACGAGATTTTGGGTACTCACTATGAAGTAATATTGTGAATGGCCAGGCTTGATGTATAGCTCGATGGCTTAGTTATATCCGTCATATGCAGTTGCATTGTTGCCAATTGCGTGAAACACGTGATTAAAACTGTTGCAAACAGAAAAACTCAGCGTATTACACGTGTAGAGTATTTGTATCCATGTGCAAATCAAAGTGCTATTCCACTCTGACGCTTCGGTTGCAATTAAAGTGGAACTCGTCAAGAATTAAAATGTTCTCAGAAATTCCAGTTTACAAACGGAAAATATTAATAATCCTCAGAAAACAAAAAGTAACAGAGAATTCTGAAACGAATTTTTATACAACAACAAGTCATAATACAGCATTGATTTCATAGTACTGAAAAACATGTGACGTTATTAAACAAACTAAAAAATATCAATATCAGTGACATTTAGTGATTACATACACTGCTTAATCATTTAGGTAATTACTTTCTCTGCAGATCTTTATGTATAACTATTACTATAGTAATTATCCTTTGAACTGAATACAGAAAACATTTATTCATAAATGACTCTCCCATTTCACAAAAAGGAAAACGTTTAGTAATTTACAGACTGGTTGCATTGCCACAAGTTGTAATACTCAAGTGCATAGAATTTAACCAGTATAATGCAACAGTTTTCTGTATATAAAGCTTTCCATACTGTATTTCTTTTTAACAATCTTGTTTGCGGTGATTTCAAACTTAATGAACTACCCCATCTGTGCTTCTGCTTTCTAATTTCTTTACTGGGATCGAAAGTAAAAATTCGCCATATAAAAATATATCTATAAATGGAACTATAGAATGAAGAAAATGGAACTATGTTAATAAATAATCTGTGTGCAACATCTGTGCATTTTTGCGTGATTCAGTGTGTACTTATGCTGTTACTTTTACATAGATCTCTGTCGTTGCTTTCTTCCGTGCTGATTTAATAGGTATTAATGATATTGTGAAATTTAAGGTTTGTTCCCGTCATTCATTCACTCCAGTGATCAGTTAGTTTTGCACTTGGACTCGCTGCTGTCACGTTATGAATTGCCTACTACAACATTCGAGGATGTTTTTCAGCAGAACACATTTCTACAAAATATTAACACTCGAGAGAAACTGTTCATTATTTCCTTGCAGCCTGGAAGAGCTCGTGTAAACAGAGGAGCATCACCAAAATGCGCGGACTAAGGATGCGGCGAACAAATTTCTAACATCAATGTATCTCAAACATGATTTTTACTGGAAGATCCACCATCGATGATCTGCTCCACTTTTCGTTGACTCAGTTAAGATGCTAATAGAATAAAAATATCAATTTCTTTTAGATAGCGGCTGATTCTGATGCTTCATATTTTCAAAGTGTTGAGTTCTTTTTTCACTGTGAAACAACTGCGCTTTATGTTTAAAATATATTTATTCGTTTTAATCTATATTTTGACCAAACATTGAGGAGAATGATTTGTTACTGTTGTCTGAAACATACGAAGATTTCTTATATTTCGCTACGTTTGAACCTTATTTATACTTTGCGTTTAAGCACGAACAGAAACCTAATGCTTGTTTGGAAAGAAAAAAAGAAAGTGTGCAACAAAGAATATAATGATGAGAGAGTAACTTTTCTACTTTTCTGTGGATTCTTCTTCTTCTCCTTTTTTTTAAATCTAGAAATTGAATGCTGAAGGCATTCGACATTACCTGGCGTGAAAATAAATGCTATTGCTGAATAAAAACTTATAAACAGTTCAAAATATAATGTGACGAAACACAAATATGTTAGATATGAGCCATTTATGAACAACAATACCGCAAATCAAGACATTTGTAGAACATGTCTTTTCTTGCATATCTTTACATTTAAACGCAATACGAATCTCGCATTCATCTGAAAATAAATTATACTATGGAGAGTGTTATATCTTGTGTATCTTTTTGTATGCGTTTTTATATAGATTTAAGAACTAAATACTGAAAATGTTTGTATTTCGCCTGGACAAATAAGAAGAAAAAACCTAAAATGCCATTGTCAGTTTAAATTGATAAGTGATTTAAAATATATTGTGTCGAAGCGGAATTTCAACAAAATATACACCATTTATGACTAACAGTACAGCAAATTAAGGCATTTTACAGCACAGATGAGTACATATAAGTTATGATATTACAAATATTTGATTTGGTAGTCCTACCAAATCTTCCAATCTAAAAGTAGGCTTAATTGATACTGAGATAACTGAGAGTCAGACAACCTCAGCTAGTCAGCATATCTGGCACATGTAGCCTTTGAGAGATAGATAAATAGAGAGAGAGACAGGGAGAGATCCGGCAAAACAACTGCTTGGTCCATTCATCATCACCTGTTGGTATGCCGCCATGACTGTCTGTCCATCACTCCCTCAGTTTATGCCACTCGGCTATTTGTCGACGAGGTGAACTGCAGACTTCATCCCAATGCTGTTGAGCCGCACCGCCTGCTTTGGGCCCCAACTCCAGCCTTCCGATGACCTCATTTTTGGTGACTCGATCCCAATCTAGAACCAGAAATTCAAGACTGATGTTCTCCAACCCCTCGTTATAAGGAACCTCGAACACAAATGATTCATTGAATACGGGATTCACAGTGCGCTTCTTTACGTGCGTTTTCTTCTTCGCGATGCGCTGGTTGTTGTACAGCAAATAGATCTTCACATATGGATCTGAAATGCACACATTGAGCTCAGTTGATGGAATTATAATTATGGCAATGAATCAGGCAAAACAACTACACACAAATGAGCAAACAATATAACTGAGAATAAAACGGAATCAAGACAACGATAACACTATAACAACCCTATGCAAATGAAATAGAGTAGGCATTTTATCCTTTAAGCGCAAGTCTCTTAATAACCAAGAGCAGTCTTACAAGTTTTACCAGTACATTTGATGCGCCACCTATGGGGGAAGGGGCAGAGGGAATTTCGACTACCCAAAATGTTTAATTCTGCTAAATTAAATATCTCCTTTTTGTTATTGTGTATGTCATTTTAGCAATGTGTGAAGTAAAATACAGCGAAAGCTCTGTTTAACGAAGTCACGTAGTGAGGGCTGAAAAACTTGTTATATAAAAAAATCTGCTGCACGGAATAGGTCTTTTTTAACATCAGTACATAATGAATTTTGGCCTTAATAACAAAACTTGTGGTTATTATACTATTTTTAACTTGCTAAAGGTTTTATTACTAATAAAATTAGCTTTTATTAAAGGCCCGAACTTTAACCTCAATAAAGTCTTATTGACATTTATTGAAGTTTTTATTACTACAGTGTTAAAATTACATGCTGCATTCCTTTGATTTCACTTAGACCATTCTGAATTCAAGGAATAATTTAATATCAGTGCATGCTGTTTTATTATAAAACGCGGGTAATGTACACGCATAAAGCCTTAAAACATAATTTTTACAAAAATGAAATATTACTACTTTAAGGAACTTTTTGGACCATCTTCAAGGAATTGAGCATTTTTTCGTGAACTTTAGGACAAGGTATTTCCTCATAGTAAATGTCACACTTATCAAAACAGAAAAAAAACAAAAAAAAAACATCTTCTGGCGCGTTATCAATATGCTTTATTCATATCGTCTCTAGTTGGTTTTGATTCCCGTTCGCAGTCTTCATTTTCAGAATCATCAGCAATCGCAAAATGTTTCTAAACACTTTGTAGAACATTCTGGTCATTAAAATCATCAGCAATAGCAACATCCTTATCAATTTCGAGTACAACAAAAAGAAACAAAATGAAACCAACTTCTACGAAGGACTTCGTTAAATCGAAAATCAGTTCGTATGTGGAAGTATTCTTAAACGCATTGTAGCTAAACTTTAACCCTCCCCTTCCAAAAAATTTAAACAGAGAAATTCGCTAAGCAGAGGCTTGTCAAATAAAAGTATCACTGTATTTTGTATTAAATATTAATACTCAGCAAGAATATCCTTTAGCAGAATTGGATTTTCCATTCTTTAAAGTCTTACATGAATCGCGATCTTGGCCTCACTCTGTCCAGTCTGCCCTTCATCATCCCCTCAATCACATTAATGCACCAGTCTCAATGTTTCAGTAGGTTTACTATTATTCAGTTTCTTGCTTGTATTAGAGTGCGGACCAATTTTTCCTCGTTTTTCCTCCTTTGCCAGTTTTTCTGTACATACAACTTTCATCATTCGGTGTCTAAACACTATTTCAAATGATTGAAATTTTGTTTTCTCAGATTTCCAAAATATTCATTTTCTGGTTTGTAGAGAGCTACACTCTGTAGCCCCTTCCTCAAATATTATGGTTAATTCGTCGCCTCTGGTTGATGTTTTCTATCCGCCACGATCATCATTGTTAACAGTCAAAACTTTTGTCAGCTATTTCCACGTGCTTGAGATAAATGAATAGAGTCCGTTAACCACTTGCGAACAGTTTTGACATGTAAACTCTCTTAAGATTAATATCCGGGCACCTCGCTATTGACACTGAATTAGATCCTACGCAAAGACCACGTCACAGTGCCAACCGTAGGAGAACGATAACAAAAATCGACGAAACAATAACAAGACTGTGAATCAAGATGCCTTAATCAACAGAGTTAAATCATTTCCAGCGCAGGTTCATAAAATTCCGTACAAGCAATCGCTACATACGCAGCATTTTAGTGACATTTAAAATCTCTAGGTCAACGGTTGGTGATGTGATATGTAAATGGAAGCAGATTGGCGCTGAAATTGCCAAGAAATGGTCCGATAAACCTCGAAAACTAACAGGCAACGACAGGAGAGCTATGTAAAGGACGCAGATCAACATTGCCTCATTTCTCGGAAACTCTATTTGAGACTACTGCATCTGATGTTAGCACCAGTACAGTGAACAGGATGCTGCAAGATATAAGTTACCACAGTCGAGCAGCCATCCACAAGTTGCAGGTCACCTCGAACAAATTTTGGAAACTCTATTTGAGACTACTGGGTGTAATGTTGGCACCAATACAGTGAGCAGGATGCTGCAAGATATAAGTTACCGCTGTCGAGCAGCCATACACAAGCTGCAGGTCACCTCGAACAAATCTCGGAAACTCTATTTGAGACTACTGGGTGTAATGTTGGCACCAATACAGTGAGCAGGATGCTGCAAGATATAAGTTACCACTGTCGAGCAATCATCCACAAGAGCAGGTCACTTCGAATAATGACACGCTAACTAGCGTTGTGTGACGAATGTCCATCTTTGACTGTAGACTAATGCAAAACTGTGTTTTGGACTGACTAGTCACGATAAATTATTTACCAGTCTGATGGTCGATCCTTGGTGTTTCAGATGCTGGGAGAAAGGTACCTACCGGTCCTTATTAGACAGCAGCATGATTATATGGGAAACTGATTTTCGTGGTTCGGCATGGGCCCATTAATCGTTTTGGACAAAAACCGTAAATACTGAACTCACCTAGAAGCCTTGTAAAAGTACTCACTACCAACGTTGCTGCAGTACTTTGGGGAAGGTCCATGCATCTATCAGCAGGACGACGCAGCATGTCAAATTGATCGCGTTGCTACCAATTGATATGAGGTCATGAGTGTAAAAAAGTTATACAGTCCTAACTTAAACCTTACAGTGAACGTCTGGGGCGAATTGGATCGTTGGGTGCGTGGAAGAGGTCATCCAACAAACAAAGCTGAACTGGTCACTACTTTGAAGACCGAATGACTCATCATGTAGGTGGACATTTACAAAATATGGCGGGAAGTATTGCGCACAGACTAGAGGCCGTCATAAAGGACAAACGTTTTAGCAAACAGTATTAAATATTTTGAAATGAATAAGAGATACAGAGAACCATACAAAACGTGTTAGAGACAATGGGAGAAAGTTGCTGTAAGATGTTGTTCATGCATAAGTTGAAATGTATAACAGATGAGAGACTCCACGATCTTTTTTTTTGCCTTGTTTCAGAGCTTAATGATCATTCACAAGAATCTAACACTGTAGGGGTTTGCTGGCCCCTTTTTTATGGCAATATTTCCAGTAACGCGGGCAATGGGCAGCCGAGGGCAACGACAGAAGACGGGGTTCGGGCGATTGCGAGAGCCCCACGAACACAAGAGAATTCGTCAGTCTCGACCATCTGTGACCATGTTGCGTCGTCTACAGGTACGGAAGTGGACATCCGGACCGTTGTCAGACGACTTGTGGCACGAGAACTACATTCGAGGAGGCCACTACTCCACCTAATACTCACCAGCGAGCATCACCGGCACCGGTTGTACTGGTGCCCGGTGATGCTCGCTGGTCAACGTGGAATAGTTTTCAGTGGCGTCGTGTTGTCTTCAGTGATGAGTCGCGGTTTGCAGCTGGAGACGAGCTGGCCAGCGCACGGATCCTGCATTTACCATGGAACGGCACACGACTCGTATACCGGGAGTGACTGTCTGGAGAGCCATTTCCTACGATAGCCGGACAGCGGACACCCTTGGTAATCCTCCGTACCACCCTCACGGTTCAACGGTACGTCGACGACATCCTACGAACTGTTGTGTTGCCATTCTTGTCGCGGCATCACCGGGCAATGTTTCAACACGATAATGCCTGGACACACACGACACGGCTCTCTCACGCCTGCTTACGTAATGTCGACACCTTTCCATGGCCAGCCCCATTCGCCCGACCTCTCACCGATTGAACATGTTTGGGACATGATGGGACGCCATTTACGACCATCCCGGAATATCGGCGATCTGGCCCGCAATTCGGATATCGTCTGGCATGCTATACCTCAGGACAGTTTGTGTGAATTGTATGCGTCAATGCCACGATGGGTAACTGCTTGTATCCGAGCCATAAGTGGCGTCACAGTGTACTGATTGGTTCCCCTCGTGGAGCTGTTTTATCCTAATAAATGGTCCAACTGCTCCGGAATTGCAATAATTTCCTTTACTATACATATACTTTGCACATACTAATTTTCATTTCGATTGGATGATTCCTTCTAGGTGCTTCTCAGCTTTTTTTTTTTTTTTTTTTTTTAAAGAGTGCAATTTCCCTTACTTAATTTTTACTCCCTTATCTTCCAATTTCAATTATTGGAAAACATTCTGTAGTATGGCATTGAAGAGTTTGGGAGATGCGGTGTCACTCAATTTGTATCACACCATTATCAATTTTTATAATGCTCGTTCCTTCAAGCAGTCGAACCTTTTCACATATCTTTTCATAGATGTTGTTAATTATATATGAAGCCATTAGCATTTTTATGAACAACCCCACTTCAGCCCTATTAATTTGGTTTTTCCGAAAAACCAGTGTTTTTAATTTCTCTGAAGAAGATCAATTTACCTGACCTGATTTAGAAACTTATTTTGCTGAGCGCGATAACGCAGCTAAGAGGAATGTGTGCGTGTGCGCACGCTGCTGCTGTTGGAGGTGGGAGATTACGTAGTATAAGGTTCACAGCAAATGGTTCTCCTATAGCTTAGGTTCTGTAAACAACAAGTCTGATGATTTTCTGGGAACAGAATTTCAGATTTCGTATACTCGCATATGCGCTTAAAAGCATAACGGTACCTTTGTACTTTGGGGAGAGAGAAGGAATTAATTTACTTGCAGTAAATTAAAATGCTTTGTGTAAGGCCTGTCCAGAAAGCATTTCATAGCAAACAGGTATGGCCGGTGAAGGCTTTATGTTTGTCAGAGAAGCAACTTATTCTGCGATTTTCTATGAAAATGCAACCAAAGAGATGCTGATTTTGAAACTGAATGTTCCGCACATCACGTTAAACAAAAGTTTGAAAGCAAGAAAATAAAATGGAAAAATTCATTTCTTTCTTTTTCTTTTAAACGCAAAGAAACATGCACTGATGTTCGAGATGCTCTTTTACAATGGTCCAATAAAGCAGAACTTTCAAATGCCCCAATTAGCGATAGAATACTACACGGAATGTTTAAGGACGTTTCTGAGAAGCTTAAATACGAGCAAGTGATGGATGGCTTACGCTATAGAGGCAAAGAAGCAGAATTGTACGCAATTCTGCTTGCTTCTGACCATTCAGAAGAATGGTCAGAAGCCAGCCCCTCAGACCTTTCGAGTATCAGGGCAGCTCAGCTTATTTCAATGTGAAATTAATAAGCACGGAACTCGTCTATTTGTCTCTAAACAGGACTTCGCTTATCCGAACTTTCAGTATCTTTAAAACGCGTTACCGAAAGAACATGGGCGAAAAAAACGTGGATGCAATTGACGTAGGCGAGAGTTACGTAAAAGAACTCTCCACAACAGATCACTTCGTTAGACGCCATTAACTTCCAATGCTCGGAAAATGTGACAAACGTTTGCATTTCTGCTTCCGTTGACATCAAACAGAAGTCATCGCCCTTTCCACGTTTATAAATGAGTCACGGAAAAATTTATCGTCGGCCGCCACTGGGAATCGAACCCAGGGTCTTCCAGTTACGCGCCGGATATGCTACCACTGCACCACAGCGGCCTCGAAATTCTCCAGACTCACAAACGGCAAACTGCCAAACCACATGGTAGGGGTGCTTTTTCGCCTTCTAGTTGTTTTTTCAGTTGCTGCTGTTCATCTGTGGTGAATCTCCAGCATTGTACGGGGCTATGCAGCCTACTAACTATGCAGCCTGAATATACGCAGCCTTTAGGATGTGATTTGCCTTTGCTCGAGATGCAAACTGGGCTTTTCTGTTGTGTCAGTGCACAGCACTACTCATCTGTATTCACGTTTAAGTGTTGTGTTTCAAGAAATTAGATTTGTACAGATATACGCGTACCATATATATCTTATGTCTGTGATTCCACTAATTACTTGTTAAACATAATATCATCATAGTCACAATGTTGTCCTATCTCATCCATAACGTTAGTAGCTCGCAGATTTCTTACACCTAACACACCTGTTCAGCTACACGATCTTGTTTTATCTAAGTGTGACCTAAAGAAATAAAAGTGTGACCTAAAGAAATAAATTCTTGAAGGTTCCGATGTAATGTTCAGTACAGAAAGTACTACAAAAGGTAACCAAAATTTACATAAGAAAATCTAAACTAAAAGTGGAAGTTAAATGCGTACAATACGTGCCAAACTCTTCAAGAGTCAAACTCTGCAATGTCCGCGGTAATACTGGTGAAAAGTACGCAGAGCTACCTCTAGAGGTCTGTAGGAAAAGGGCTGAAAAAATCGTTGCACGTTGAGTTGCTAGTTAAATGAATTGCTGTTTCTTCACAACAGCAAGAATTGTAGGTTTCGTTTGAGTACATTGTCCGCAATATGCGAACAGATACTCCAACACTGGACGAACTTAGGACTCATATGCTACAGAGCAGTGGTTCTCAAACTTTTTAGCCCGTGGAACCCTTTTTCCTACAATGTCTAGCAATGGAACCCCTGTATAAAGACCATTTAAAAATTAATATACCTATATGACTATTATTTATCTCTGATTTGAAAAAAATAAGCAATTAATAAAAAGGTAATACATACAAAATTGTAATGTAGAGCCAAGAAAATTTATTATGCCAATGATGCAAGTATTCAATAATGAAAAATATTAATGTGATGAATGGCTTTGCTTTTTATTGCCACATAATTCTTTAAAATTCGGTTCTATCGAAAAAAATGTAATCTTATATGGGGCTCTGCATTCAGCTTATTCCGGTGCTTAGTTTTTGTTGAGGCATA
This sequence comes from Macrothele yani, assembly GCA_039090855.1. NCBI lineage: Eukaryota > Metazoa > Arthropoda > Arachnida > Araneae > Macrothelidae > Macrothele > Macrothele yani. Next base: position 4,339,149 of record CM077024.1, read on the forward strand.
CACAGAAAAGCCAGTTTCACACAGATAGGTTGCACAAATGGTAAGAGTACTGACACAGCTTTTTGCGATAATAATGGATATTCTCCTTTCAAACTGCCCAAAATTTTGTCATTGGCACTGTTTTATAAAGAGATGTCACTGAAGAATCTGACCTCAGTTCAATACATTTTTCATATTCATCAGATGAAAAGCAAAGAGGTTTCTCATTTATAACAAATGGATTTTTAATCCATAATTGACTTTTTATTTTTTCGTGCTGCTCATCAGGGAAATAGTGACTCATTGAATCGTGGAGAGCTTCCAGATTTTGGGTGATTTCATCATATTGTTTGTTTTCTATTTCTGAGTCCAACTCTGACAGAAAGTTTCTCACGGCTGAAAAGCAGTCAAGTTCGTGGCTGCAGACACAACTGGTCCAAAATTGTAGCTTTTTTAAATGCCACAATTTTGTCTTTGGTAGTGAATACATTAATTTGCTTTCCTTGAAGTGCAAGATTGAGTTCATTCAGTTTTGAGAAAATATCAGATAGATAAGCCACTCGAAATAACCAATCTCTATCATTTAATCGATCTTCCAAATAAAAGTGGTTATATATGAAGAAAGCATGCACTTCAGCTCGAAGTTCAAAAAAGCGTTCCAATATTTTACCTCGAGATAACCACCTCACTTCCGTGTGTAGAAGCAATGACGTATGCAAACTTCCCATATAATCGCACAAGATTTTAAACAATCTATTATTCAGAGGACGAGCTTTTATGAAGTTTATCGTTTTAACTACTTCATCCAGGGCGCTTTTTAGATGGAGAGGCAAATTTTTCGCGGCAAAAGCTTGCCTAAGAAGCATACAGTGACTACTGGTACAGTGCTTTGCAATCATTTTGATGCGTGCAACAATACCAGATGTTTTTCGCACCATAGCTTTAGCAAAATCTGTACAAATATCAACGCAATTTTCCCAAGAAATTTCATTTCCTTCAAAGAAGGAATTTAAAATATTGAAGATCTCTGCTGCAGTTGCATGTGCTGTTATCGGCTTGCATAAAAGAAGATCTTCTGCTAGAGATGCTTCATACGGATATTTTACAAAAACGAGCAATATCGCGAGACCTGACACGTCTGTAGACTCATCCATTTGCAAAGCAAAAGCGCAAGACTTGATGCGAAAAATAAGTTCCTCTTTTACGCTGCCTGATATTTCCTTCACTCGGCGAGACACTGTATCATTTGATAGCGGAATTTTTTATAAATGTTTGGCCGAATTTTCATCAAGTATACACTTAACCATGTCAATAACACATGGCTTGATTAGATTCTCTACTATTGTATGAGGTTCACCTGTTCGTGCTATTTGATAGTTTAATAAAAAGGAAGCCTCTGTAGCTTTTTCATTCGCTGTATGTGCTGCATGAAAAAATTTTTTTTTTCATTTTTAAAAGTTCATCACGCTTGCGCACAAAAAAAATCAACATTTTTGAGCTCTCGATGTGTAGTCTCCAAATGGCGTCGCAGTTTGGCAGGTGCCATTGAACTATGTATTATGATAAACTTTGCGGCATACGACACACTGCGGATTATCATCAGCATTCATAAATCCGAAACCAATATAGCTCTCATCATACTTTCTTCTTTTTGCAAATTTGGCAGTTTTATCTTGGTCACACCTTCCAGAACGTGTATCATTTTCTTGAATTGAAGCTAATTCTTTTGTTTCTTGGTCATTATCATTCTAATCTATATGAGAAGTACTAGGTACTGATAGAGAATTCAACTCAAAATTTTTGGAACTTGAACGTTTTAACGTACCCTGTTTAAGCCAACGATCCATTTTTGACGTTAAGCGGAGTAGATAGCATAGTTCAACAAGCACACACTGACTAACATTGATAGGCCAAAACCACGCAGTAAATTCTTGCTTCTCCGGCACTCTACACCCGTCCAGACTTAAGCAACAGTGAATGCCATAAATCGCCTTACCAGCGTTTCAGGCGCCAAACCGTTTTGACTCCTCCCTCGATCTTTTTGCACCTCTTCTTTGACAAAGAAGTGTTTTGCACCACTTCTTTGTTTCTTTGGTATGTTCTGTCCCACGTGGTTTTCATGGCTCTCTGTCACATCTTTTTTCCTGTTTTTTTATTGGTTGCGAAGAATTGGTTGGTTAAGGCTGTCATCGGAAAAAATATGGAATTAACAGATTTTCTTGAAAATTTCGGCGATGTTTTACGAACTGCTTGCGGAACACACATTGAGAAACACTGCTATAGAGGATGTCCATACATGTTTAGAACGTTTTTAATAAGAAAACCAAAGAAGTTCAAAGAATTGAAACCGGCAGCAACGTGTTAGATGAACATAAAATAAACAGCTGCTGCAATTAAATAGCGTCTGCTAAGAAAATGGCGTACGTAAACAAGCTGAGGACAGAAGGTTATGTTTTATCTCTTTACGAAGAGAAATATTCGTATTCTGTAATTGGAAAACCTGGTGAAAATCATGGAATCAGCATTTCTAAATGTAAAATAAGCAATGTTATTAACAACAGAAGGGAAAATCGTCAAACATTGCTTTTAATAGGAAAATCGTTAAAAAATTCGTATCAACTGTAAACAAGGTAATAAACAAAGATTTTAATCTGAGAAAGAAAACACGTTCACCCCCTTTTGCCTAGGCACGTTGCTTAGCGCAGAGCACGGTGTCGACGTTTTTATTAAAATCACTTAGCCCGAGACAGATGGAAATTTATTGGGACTATTGATGAAGCATGGATCTATCTAAATGACCGTAACAAAAAACAGTCGATTTAGTATGGCAATAGAGCAGAAAAAGACTTACAAACTTAGTTCTAAGAATCCAAAGAAAGTTTCAATAAAGGATTCATGATGAGTATTGCTGGTTTCTCGTACAGTGGGAAATTAAAGTTACGAAAAGTTGAAAAGAATGTTTAAACCAGTTTTACATATTGCCAAAATAATGTTTTAACTCCTATATTTAAAGAGGAAATACCATTCCTTTATCCACAGAGCCTTTAAAGAGTAGAACTCTATCAAACTAATCACACATCCAAATCTACCACTCTATTTCTTGAAAAAATGAAAAAAGAACGGGTGTCAAGTCATTACCTTTTGCTCATATTCCTTCTAAGTTCCCTGATGTGTCACCAATGGACTATTGTGCTTTCCGACTGCAAAAAAGAGCTCTTTCTAAACGCAGACCTAAAACAATGACTGGACTATGGAAAGCTATAGAAGAGGAGTGGAATAAAATACCACTACCAATTTTAAGAAATTTCCTGTTATGTTGGAAATCTAAATGTAGACTGATATCCAGAGAAAGGACTATCAGGTAGAACATTTAAGAAAGAAATAATTTTATTTTAAACATTAATTATACCACTGAAAAATCGTTCTGAAGATGTGTGAATATCCTTTGTATATCACGCCAACCGAGAGGACTGAGGCACAGGCTTCGGATCGTTCTTCCGATATTGTTCATGGTTAGCGCCCCGAACGATCCGTGAGGGCTGTGTTTGTCCGATGAAAAATCGTTCTGAAGATGTGTGAGTATCCTTTGTATATCACGCCACCCGAGAGGACTGAGGCACAGGCTTCGGATCATTCTTCCGATATTGTTCATGGTTAGCGTCCCGAACGATCCGTGAGGGCTGTGTTTGTCCGATGAAAAATCGTTCTGAAGATGTGTGAGTATCCTTTGTATATCACGCCACCCGAGAGGACTGAGGCACAGGCTTCGGATCATTCTTCCGATATTGTTCATGGTTAGCGCCCCGAACGATCCGTGAGGGCTGTGTTTGTCCGATGAAAAATCGTTCTGAAGATGTGTGAGTATCCTTTGTATATCACGCCACCCGAGAGGACTGAGGCACAGGCTTCGGATCATTCTTCCGATATTGTTCATGGTTAGCGTCCCGAACGATCCGTGAGGGCTGTGTTTGTCCGATGAAAAATCGTTCTGAAGATGTGTGAGTATCCTTTGTATATCACGCCACCCGAGAGGACTGAGGCACAGGCTTCGGATCATTCTTCCGATATTGTTCATGGTTAGCGTCCCGAACGATCCGTGAGGGCTGTGTTTGTCCGATGAAAAATCGTTCTGAAGATGTGTGAGTATCCTTTGTATATCACGCCACCCGAGAGGACTGAGGCACAGGCTTCGGATCATTCTTCCGATATTGTTCATGGTTAGCGTCCCGAACGATCCGTGAGGGCTGTGTTTGTCCGATGAAAAATCGTTCTGAAGATGTGTGAGTATCCTTTGTATATCACGCCACCCGAGAGGACTGAGGCACAGGCTTCGGATCATTCTTCCGATATTGTTCATGGTTAGCGTCCCGAACGATCCGTGAGGGCTGTGTTTGTCAGATGAAAAATCGTTCTGAAGATGTGTGAATATCCTTTGTATATCACGCCACCCGAGAGGACTGAGGCACAGGCTTCGGATCATTCTTCCGATATTGTTCATGGTTAGCGTCCCGAACGATCCGTGAGGGCTGTGTTTGTCAGATGAAAAATCGTTCTGAAGATGTGTGAATATCCTTTGTATATCACGCCACCCGAGAGGACTGAGGCACAGGCTTCGGATCATTCTTCCGATATTGTTCATGGTTAGCGTCCCGAACGATCCGTGAGGGCTGTGTTTGTCCGATGAAAAATCGTTCTGAAGATGTGTGAGTATCCTTTGTATATCACGCCACCCGAGAGGACTGAGGCACAGGCTTCGGATCATTCTTCCGATATTGTTCATGGTTAGCGTCCCGAACGATCCGTGAGGGCTGTGTTTGTCCGATGAAAAATCGTTCTGAAGATGTGTGAGTATCCTTTGTATATCACGCCACCCGAGAGGACTGAGGCACAGGCTTCGGATCATTCTTCCGATATTGTTCATGGTTAGCGTCCCGAACGATCCGTGAGGGCTGTGTTTGTCCGATGAAAAATCGTTCTGAAGATGTGTGAGTATCCTTTGTATATCACGCCACCCGAGAGGACTGAGGCACAGGCTTCGGATCATTCTTCCGATATTGTTCATGGTTAGCGTCCCGAACGATCCGTGAGGGCTGTGTTTGTCCGATGAAAAATCGTTCTGAAGATGTGTGAGTATCCTTTGTATATCACGCCACCCGAGAGGACTGAGGCACAGGCTTCGGATCATTCTTCCGATATTGTTCATGGTTAGCGTCCCGAACGATCCGTGAGGGCTGTGTTTGTCAGATGAAAAATCGTTCTGAAGATGTGTGAATATCCTTTGTATATCACGCCACCCGAGAGGACTGAGGCACAGGCTTCGGATCATTCTTCCGATATTGTTCATGGTTAGCGTCCCGAACGATCCGTGAGGGGCTGTGTTTGTCCGATGAAAAATCGTTCTGAAGATGTGTGAGTATCCTTTGTATATCACGCCACCCGAGAGGACTGAGGCACAGGCTTCGGATCATTCTTCCGATATTGTTCATGGTTAGCGTCCCGAACGATCCGTGAGGGCTGTGTTTGTCCGATGAAAAATCGTTCTGAAGATGTGTGAGTATCCTTTGTATATCACGCCACCCGAGAGGACTGAGGCACAGGCTTCGGATCATTCTTCCGATATTGTTCATGGTTAGCGTCCCGAACGATCCGTGAGGGCTGTGTTTGTCCGATGAAAAATCGTTCTGAAGATGTGTGAGTATCCTTTGTATATCACGCCACCCGAGAGGACTGAGGCACAGGCTTCGGATCATTCTTCCGATATTGTTCATGGTTAGCGTCCCGAACGATCCGTGAGGGCTGTGTTTGTCCGATGAAAAATCGTTCTGAAGATGTGAGTATCCTTTGTATATCACGCCACCCGAGAGGACTGAGGCACAGGCTTCGGATCATTCTTCCGATATTGTTCATGGTTAGCGTCCCGAACGATCCGTGAGGGCTGTGTTTGTCCGATGAAAAATCGTTCTGAAGATGTGTGAGTATCCTTTGTATATCACGCCACCCGAGAGGACTGAGGCACAGGCTTCGGATCATTCTTCCGATATTGTTCATGGTTAGCGTCCCGAACGATCCGTGAGGGCTGTGTTTGTCAGATGAAAAATCGTTCTGAAGATGTGTGAATATCCTTTGTATATCACGCCACCCGAGAGGACTGAGGCACAGGCTTCGGATCATTCTTCCGATATTGTTCATGGTTAGCGTCCCGAACGATCCGTGAGGGCTGTGTTTGTCCGATGAAAAATCGTTCTGAAGATGTGTGAGTATCCTTTGTATATCACGCCACCCGAGAGGACTGAGGCACAGGCTTCGGATCATTCTTCCGATATTGTTCATGGTTAGCGTCCCGAACGATCCGTGAGGGCTGTGTTTGTCAGATGAAAAATCGTTCTGAAGATGTGTGAATATCCTTTGTATATCACGCCACCCGAGAGGACTGAGGCACAGGCTTCGGATCATTCTTCCGATATTGTTCATGGTTAGCGTCCCGAACGATCCGTGAGGGCTGTGTTTGTCCGATGAAAAATCGTTCTGAAGATGTGTGAGTATCCTTTGTATATCACGCCACCCGAGAGGACTGAGGCACAGGCTTCGGATCATTCTTCCGATATTGTTCATGGTTAGCGTCCCGAACGATCCGTGAGGGCTGTGTTTGTCAGATGAAAAATCGTTCTGAAGATGTGTGAATATCCTTTGTATATCACGCCACCCGAGAGGACTGAGGCACAGGCTTCCGGATCATTCTTCCGATATTGTTCATGGTTAGCGTCCCGAACGATCCGTGAGGGCTGTGTTTGTCCGATGAAAAATCGTTCTGAAGATGTGTGAGTATCCTTTGTATATCACGCCACCCGAGAGGACTGAGGCACAGGCTTCGGATCATTCTTCCGATATTGTTCATGGTTAGCGTCCCGAACGATCCGTGAGGGCTGTGTTTGTCCGATGAAAAATCGTTCTGAAGATGTGTGAGTATCCTTTGTATATCACGCCACCCGAGAGGACTGAGGCACAGGCTTCGGATCATTCTTCCGATATTGTTCATGGTTAGCGTCCCGAACGATCCGTGAGGGCTGTGTTTGTCCGATGAAAAATCGTTCTGAAGATGTGTGAGTATCCTTTGTATATCACGCCACCCGAGAGGACTGAGGCACAGGCTTCGGATCATTCTTCCGATATTGTTCATGGTTAGCGTCCCGAACGATCCGTGAGGGCTGTGTTTGTCAGATGAAAAATCGTTCTGAAGATGTGTGAGTATCCTTTGTATATCACGCCACCCGAGAGGACTGAGGCACAGGCTTCGGATCATTCTTCCGATATTGTTCATGGTTAGCGTCCCGAACGATCCGTGAGGGCTGTGTTTGTCCGATGAAAAATCGTTCTGAAGATGTGTGAGTATCCTTTGTATATCACGCCACCCGAGAGGACTGAGGCACAGGCTTCGGATCATTCTTCCGATATTGTTCATGGTTAGCGTCCCGAACGATCCGTGAGGGCTGTGTTTGTCCGATGAAAAATCGTTCTGAAGATGTGTGAGTATCCTTTGTATATCACGCCACCCGAGAGGACTGAGGCACAGGCTTCGGATCATTCTTCCGATATTGTTCATGGTTAGCGTCCCGAACGATCCGTGAGGGCTGTGTTTGTCCGATGAAAAATCGTTCTGAAGATGTGTGAGTATCCTTTGTATATCACGCCACCCGAGAGGACTGAGGCACAGGCTTCGGATCATTCTTCCGATATTGTTCATGGTTAGCGTCCCGAACGATCCGTGAGGGCTGTGTTTGTCAGATGAAAAATCGTTCTGAAGATGTGTGAATATCCTTTGTATATCACGCCACCCGAGAGGACTGAAGCACAGGCTTCGGATCATTCTTCCGATATTGTTCATGGTTAGCGTCCTGAACGATCCGTGAGGGCTGTGTTTGTCCGATGAAAAATCGTTCTGAAGATGTGTGAGTATCCTTTGTATATCACGCCACCCGAGAGGACTGAGGCACAGGCTTCGGATCATTCTTCCGATATTGTTCATGGTTAGCGTCCCGAACGATCCGTGAGGGCTGTGTTTGTCAGATGAAAAATCGTTCTGAAGATGTGTGAATATCCTTTGTATATCACGCCACCCGAGAGGACTGAGGCACAGGCTTCGGATCATTCTTCCGATATTGTTCATGGTTAGCGTCCCGAACGATCCGTGAGGGCTGTGTTTTGTCCGATGAAAAATCGTTCTGAAGATGTGTGAGTATCCTTTGTATATCACGCCACCCGAGAGGACTGAGGCACAGGCTTCGGATCATTCTTCCGATATTGTTCATGGTTAGCGTCCCGAACGATCCGTGAGGGCTGTGTTTGTCAGATGAAAAATCGTTCTGAAGATGTGTGAATATCCTTTGTATATCACGCCACCCGAGAGGACTGAGGCACAGGCTTCGGATCATTCTTCCGATATTGTTCATGGTTAGCGTCCCGAACGATCCGTGAGGGCTGTGTTTGTCCGATGAAAAATCGTTCTGAAGATGTGTGAGTATCCTTTGTATATCACGCCACCCGAGAGGACTGAGGCACAGGCTTCGGATCATTCTTCCGATATTGTTCATGGTTAGCGTCCCGAACGATCCGTGAGGGCTGTGTTTGTCCGATGAAAAATCGTTCTGAAGATGTGTGAGTATCCTTTGTATATCACGCCACCCGAGAGGACTGAGGCACAGGCTTCGGATCATTCTTCCGATATTGTTCATGGTTAGCGTCCCGAACGATCCGTGAGGGCTGTGTTTGTCCGATGAAAAATCGTTCTGAAGATGTGTGAGTATCCTTTGTATATCACGCCACCCGAGAGGACTGAGGCACAGGCTTCGGATCATTCTTCCGATATTGTTCATGGTTAGCGTCCCGAACGATCCGTGAGGGCTGTGTTTGTCCGATGAAAAATCGTTCTGAAGATGTGTGAGTATCCTTTGTATATCACGCCACCCGAGAGGACTGAGGCACAGGCTTCGGATCATTCTTCCGATATTGTTCATGGTTAGCGTCCCGAACGATCCGTGAGGGCTGTGTTTGTCCGATGAAAAATCGTTCTGAAGATGTGTGAGTATCCTTTGTATATCACGCCACCCGAGAGGACTGAGGCACAGGCTTCGGATCATTCTTCCGATATTGTTCATGGTTAGCGTCCCGAACGATCCGTGAGGGCTGTGTTTGTCCGATGAAAAATCGTTCTGAAGATGTGTGAGTATCCTTTGTATATCACGCCACCCGAGAGGACTGAGGCACAGGCTTCGGATCATTCTTCCGATATTGTTCATGGTTAGCGTCCCGAACGATCCGTGAGGGCTGTGTTTGTCCGATGAAAAATCGTTCTGAAGATGTGTGAGTATCCTTTGTATATCACGCCACCCGAGAGGACTGAGGCACAGGCTTCGGATCATTCTTCCGATATTGTTCATGGTTAGCGTCCCGAACGATTCGTGAGGGCTGTGTTTGTCCGATGGCGCTGGCTTTCCCCCTTCACTGGAACTAGTAGCCCTAAATTAGGGTCGGGCGACTTCTTATAGCTCTCTGAGTTGCTTACGATGGTCGTTAAACTATGAAAGAATGACAACAAGAATGTACTGTACCTGTGCAATACCATCCAAAATTGTTCAGAGGAAAAGCATCCTCTAGTTCTAAAGAGAAATCCTTGATTTTCGAAAGCAGATTTCTTTGTGGAACAAATGTGACTGTGCCAAGAAAAATTAGAGAAAATATCCAGACTCTGAACAAAGGGAGAAGCACTCTTCCTAGAAACGGTTACTTGACGCGGATACAGGCGAAATATTTTGTTATTCTTTGTGCCTTACAGCTAGGGAACTGGTTTTGAAAGGATGGAGGACTTCACTTCAATGACAGATGGACTTAACCTTTTAACCGGCTAGAACGAATTAACTCGAGGTTAACAAAATTGACTTAAATAAGCTCGAATGAATGGGTTCGCTGTCTAAATATGAGCGGAACGCGGTTGGAATGTGAACAGCACCAAAATCGTTGCTTTCCCTTTAGCTTTGTTATTTAAAATGGTAATTTAGCGGGATTATTAACACTAATTCTTTCTGAGTGTTCGTTTGCTAAAAGAGCTGTAACAATGGCAACAAACTTGAGGAAAGGGAGAGAACGTGTTTGTGTAACTTGTTTCTACTCAGTGGCATGATGCTAGTGTTAGAGGGATTAGTATCATTTCTTGGGTAATGGAGATCACGTTTTGGATCATTGATTCCCTGTCAAGCGTTGGGTCACGGAGCAGAGAAAGAAGGAGCACTTTCCACCCGTGACAGGTCTCTGGTCAGTACTGTTGAGATGACAAAGGAGAGGAATCGTTTTGCCGCGAAAACAAGCAGCTGTCCTCAAAACCCGACCGCTATACACATGTAATCATTTCTGTTTGAAAAGCGCAAAAAAATTTGTGCACCATTTGGTTCTAGTACATCGACCTCTTAAAGGGTTAATACTCTATTTAATAAAAAAGCAACAAGGAAACGCAGTTGCTGAAGTTGAGATTTATGTACTATTATTTTAAAGAACTCAAATGGACAATGAAGCAGCGAAAAGCGTGCCTGCGTAATTCTATTGGTGAAACAGCCGCTCTGGAGTTCGAATTCCACTGTCGGCAAAGAAGAGCTATAAAGTTCATTAAAATCATATGTACAATCTTGAACATACGATGAATAATAGCACTCTCGTCGGTAAAGCTGTGAATTGACTGCCTGTAATGCAAAGGAGTTCAGCGAAGAAGGTTGGGTAATGGAACTGATTTCTGAGTTAGGCCTACATTAAAGAACAATGCACCAGAATATGTTTCTTCAGTAACTACTTGTATGAGTCGGTCAGAATGGAAGTTAGACATCCACGATGAAGCCAAGAATTTGTTTCAAAAGTCTGGTAATTCGGAGTTCTGAAGCAAAAGATATACAAATTCTGAGGTTAATGGGTATAGATTATAATAATATGACTGATACATATTCTTGGGGTTTTAATCTCGGTCATTTTTCTCAGACATATTATATTCATAATCTGTTGCATTCCTGTGTGATGGGTTGGCGTTTTATGGTCTTTGTGTTTAGTCGTCTGAGTACATACAGTATATACTTTATGGAGCACAGACATATTTATTTACACGCACACACAGTGTGTGTGTGTGTGTGTGTGTGTGTGTGCATAGAGCCAAAGACTGAAAACAGTAGGTTATGAATGTGTGAGTGCGCGTGAAGAATCATGAAGCTGTGTGTTATGCATGCATTATGATGAAACGGTTAAAATCTTACCACATAGCCCAGTGAAATCCATTTTCGGTAAATTCCGCGCTTTCAAAACCACAACAGTCAGACGATTAGCAGCTGGTTGATAACATAAAGACACAAGAAGTTCCCCTCTTCCCTGGTAACGAATCTGAAAATACAAAGAAAAAAACCAAGAACACAAAGCTATAAAGCATGATAATCACCAAAAACATTAAATTTTACTGTTTGGTTAATTGATAAAATTTCAATATTGTATTAGGAAAAAAACCCAGGCATTACTTTTCACGGCTATTAGCCATGCCTAATATTTAACTAGAAAGATGACACCGAATTTTCGGGTGTAATAAGCACGTCTTTTGAATCCGTTCTGACGCAAATTAAATTTATCAAAACTATTCAAAGTCAATCGAACCGGTATGGAAAACAATAGTATCTGACGAAAGAAAGAAGTTTTTCAATCGGGTCTTTAATCCCTCAGATATTGCTGTAAACGGAATCGTGAGCTTACGAACTCTTAGAAACAGAGTTATCGACAAAAATAAGATGTGACTTTACGTCCCTTGGTGGGAAAACCATGCATTATTTTAGGAAGAAAGTATTCGCAAAAGGTTTATCCATATGAGCGGTATCGGTCCAAGAAAATTTTTTTGTCGAGTTTTCAGGAGCCCAGATTCTGCTACTAATACATCAGAAGCAGAAATTAACACTTATGCCCTCTGGTGGCCAAACCATTCTTTACCAAACATTAGAAATTACGTAAAAAATATTTTCCGTCAGGTCTTGTATGCGATACAGGAAGATTTTTTCAAATCCGAGTTTTAGGAGCAGAAAACGCAATTCACCATTGTGCGCCCTAGCGGAAACTCTATGATTGACTTGAAAATTTTGAATTTATAAGAAAATCATTTCGCATCGCAAACACTATCCAACAAAAAGGAATTTTTCAAATCGGACTTTTAGAAGTAGAGATATTGACAAAAATAAGAAATACATCTACGCCCCTGGCGTAGAAACCATGCATTATTTCAAGAAGAAAATGTTCCTAAAATGTTTGTCGGCATGAGTAATATCGGTCCACAAAAGACTTTTTTCAATCGAGATTTTAGGAGCTCATATTTTGCTGCAAATACATCAGAAGCGGAAATTAAGACTTACGCCACCTGGTGGCCAAACAATTTTTTACAAAAATTTGAAATTACGTGCAAACGATTTCCCACCGAGAGCTGTATCCGGTGCAGAAATAATTTTTCAGATCGAAGATTTAGAAGCAGAGATATAGGGAGAAACTCAATTTACATTTACGCCTCCCTAGCGGAAAGTCTATGAATTACTTGAAAATTTTGAACTTATAGGAAAAACATGTCACACTAGAAACACTATCCAACAAAGAAAGAGTTTTTTTTAATCGGACTCTTAGAAGTCGAGATATTGGCAAAAATAAGATATACATCTACGCCCCTGGCGTAGAAACCGTGCACTATTTTAAGAAGAAAGTGTTTCTAAAAGGTTTGTCGACATGAGTAGTATCGGTCTACAAACGATGTTATTTTCAATCGAGAATTTAGAAACTCATATTTTGCTGCAAATACATCAGAAGCGGAAATTAAGGTTTACGCCCCCTGGTGGCCAAACAATTTTTTTCAAAAATTAGAAATTATGTGCAGACGATTTCCCATCAGGAGCTGTATCCGGTGCAGAAAGAATTTTTCAGATCGTGAAAATTTTGAATTTATATGAAAAAAACATGCGACAAGGAAAACACTATCCAACAAAGAAGGAATTTTTCAAATCGGACTCCTAGAAGTCAAGATATTGAAAAAAATAAGATATACATCTACGTCCCCTGGCGTAGAAACCGTGCACTATTATAAGAAGAAAATGTTTCTAAAAAGTTTGTCGGCATGAGTAGTATCGGTCTACAAACGACGTTATTTTCAATCGAGAATTTAGAAGTTCATATTTTGCTGCAAATACATTAGAAGCGGAAATTAAGGTTTACGCCCCCTGGTGGCCAAACCATTTTTTTTACAAAAATTAGAAATTAGGTGCAAACGATTTCCGATCAGGAGCTGTATCCGGTGCAGAAAGAAATTTTTAGATCGGAGATTTGGAAGCAGAGATATAGGGGAAAACGCAATTTGCCTTTACGCCCCCTAGCGGAAAGTCTATGAATTACTTGAAATTTTTGAAACTATATGAAAAACATGTCACACGGAAAACACTATCCAACAAAGAAGGAATTTTTCAAATCGGACTCCTAGAAGTCGAGATACTGACAAAAATAAGTTATACATCTACGCCCCCTGGCGGAGAAACTGTGCAATATTTTAGGGAGAAAATATTCCGAAAAAGTTTATCGATGTTAGTGGCATCAGTCCATGAAAGAAATTTTTCAATCGATATTTTAGAAGCTCAGATTTTATGGCAAATACATGAGAAGCAAAAATTAACACTTATGCCCCCTGGTGGCCTAAGTGTTCTTTAGCAAAAATTCGAAATTATATGCAAAAGATTGTGCATCTGGAGATGTATCCGCTGCAAAAAAATTTTTCAAATCGGAGTTTTAGAAGAAGAGTTATCGGAAAAAATGCAATTTACTTTTACGCCCCCTAGCGAAAAATCTATGCGTAATTTGAAAATGAAACTATGTCCAAAATATTCTTCGACATAAATGGAATCGAAAGGTAAAAGATTTTTTTCAATCGGATATTTAGAAGCAAATATGTGGAATAAAACGTATTTTTGAATTCGACATCATCTGCATTTACGCCCTCTAGCGGCGAAATTGTACATCGTAAAAAAAAAAAACGAAATAAAGGATCATTATTCGCATATTTCAAGCTTTTGAATGCAAAAAGAATTTTCCAAATCGGGCTAATAGTTGCAGAGATTCCGTATGTACAGACGGACGGACAAACCGATAACATAAGCACGATCTTTTTTTACAAAAGACGTGCTAAAAAGATTGCACTTGATTTTAAAATTTACATAATTTTTCATATTTCGTTGTACGAAGCCAATACTGCCGATTTAAATTTGGGCTTTTCAAAATATTTTTTTTTTCTAGATTTTCAAATTTTTTTCCGAAAGTAAATAAACCCAAAGAAACTGTTTATATTCTTTGATCAAGGCATGGCAGTTCAAATTGACAGCATCTGAGAGATATGAAACTTTACCAATAATAACAGTTAAGTGAAATATATCATTCACAAGTGCACAGCTAACAAAAACAGTGATGTCTGTTCTGTACGGCCTGACTGGTGTGTGGAATTTTATGGCAGTAGGAGTGAGTACGACATCATCATGAAATAAAACAATGTCTTCATCAGCCTTGTTTCTACGCGTGAAGTTAGTTTGAGTTATAGAAAACCCAATACCTCACATCTGGTTAAGCGGTAACCTCTGGCATCTTAAGTACTTTCTGGAAAGCATTCAAGATTCAGTTTGGTGCCTTTTATGGAACATGTATAAAGATATGATACTTCAAAAGAGACACAAAAACAGCTCAGCTTTGAAAAGGAGAGGTCAGATTAGGCCATTGTTTGTGTAACATACAGAAAGCAAGTTAAAAAAAAATGCGCGTTAACAAAATTTGACTCCGAAGAAGCGAAGAGTGTTTTAGAAAAAATTAAATAAGCAATGGAACAAAAGTAAAACCCTTCCCCAAACGGAAAGTCAATTCTTTGTCGAGTTACGTGCAACAGAAGATTATGAAATTTAGCCAATGTAAATCAGGTGATAATAATAGATGCACCTAATGTAGGCATGAATAATTTGCTGCCATTGCGTCAATAAGACTTAAATATGCCAGATATTCATTTTTCATCACAGCTGCTCAAGTTACAGCAATTTCAACTTTTTGAGAACTTCAAAAAATGGAAATGTGAGCAAATTTTCTGTGATGAATGATGTTAATGAACCTATCATTTGCATAAATGCATTACCTCGTAAAACCCACAGAAAATCACTTTATTTGTCTACTGTTTTCCAAATAATAGGTTAGAAAGTTGCCTTTTGGATTTTATGGGTTACTAGTAATTCCTATTCTAATGCATTGTTTCTCTACGACCAAAAAATATTTTTTTCAGATTTTGTTTTTTACTTTTGCAAGATAGAAACGCAAACACAAAACGCGAGAATGTACTTTGGAAGTAATGTCCAAAACGTCTAACTTGCAATTTGAGACTTTATTAATATGACCGATAGGAACAAAATTGGTAATTTCAGCCAAAATGGTAGCTCTCGCAGATTTGTAATTTTAGTACTAACAATGTTTTTCAAGCTGTTGCACACAGAAGTTTATTACTATTCCATACATTTGCCATCTCCTTTCTCTAAATACTAATATGGAAGCTAGAAATTAAGGAATGATTAACTGTTTCCAGTAAGATTGAAAGATGGTTTGATCGCATTTCATTTATTTATATTTTTTAGTTTCTGTGGTCACCTTTAGTTTTTTTATTCCTATCATATGCTTTAAAATTTTACCGAATTGTTTTAATTCGGATCATTCGCTTAATTCCATCTTATGTTTCGAAATATTCAAGATGACAGGCAAGTAGGTAATAATAACTTTTTTGCACGATATTTTATCATTATAGCGCCAGATCTAGTACACTAACAGCACCAGAACACATGCACGATTGTCTATACCCGTCGGTAACTAGCATGGTATGATCGTTGGAATGCGCCACATGAACGATCCCACAATATTCTCGTATCACCGATGCATCCCAAGCTGTCACCAGTAGAGCAACTTTTCTGAATTGAAAACAAGAAAATGTCTTCACGCGTACCGGTTCATCAGTATATTTGAATTTTGAGATTCTGTTTAATATTTTTCTCCAAATTCTGAGGGACTCTTTAGAGTGAGGTTTAAGTCAAGCCTATCATGAGGCTTCAAAAAACGGCCGTTATCCACAGGAACAGTCATTTACCGCCGGGCCCGCATTTAGGATATATTATGCCCTTGTGCAGTTATTTGTTTTACGCCCACCTCAAACAACATCACTTCTCACCTACTCACAGCATTTACTTGCAGACATATGGTTGTGAAGACTTATACAAAATGCTTATTAATTCTCAGTTTTATTGAAATATTATAACATAATTGAATAAACCATAAACACTGAGAAATTTACAAGTTTATAAAAAAATTCTGCAGAAAAATCGTAAAAGACAATAACACCATTGAAGAACTAGTTTTTCGTAAACACGAAAAACTAGTTCTTCAATAGCGAGTGACAAGAATGGGCTAACGGCTCCCTCTTTTTTATATATCACACTAAATGTTATAAATCTGTTTAATATTAATAGTTCCTTTCAAGTTTGCTATAGTTTTCTTATTTCAATATTACTTTGCCGCCCCCAAACTTTGCCGAGCTGTGCAGCTACACATGTTGCACGTGCCTAAAATATGGGCCTGCGTATGGCACACAACAGAACATAAACACACGGCTGACGGCAAAACCTTAATCTTACTTAAACTTTTTTTGTCAACTGATAATGAAATACTAGGCCAATAGTGAGCAGCACCATGATCAGCTTTGTTTACATCCTCAGTACATGAAACTACTCAAAAATAGCTTGTTTGCCCTTGATTTAAATAATTATTGAAGGCTGCTATGATCAAAGAAGACATAACATAATAAAAAAAAACGTAAAAGAACTTTGTTGTGGCTGGAATGAATGAAATGGTACTTCTGTTCGGTGATTGATTCTGCTTCGAGAAAAAACTACATGCGGAAGAAAAAGAGTTGAGACTAATGTCCGTGACAGTATCTGATATGACAATTAAGTATAGATTTGACTCTACTTTTCCATAGGCAGGCAGAGTCAAATCTGCGTAGAAGCTATAGATTTGGCTGCCTATGGAAAAGGGATTGAAAAGGACTAGGTGATAGTTGTTTTTGAAACCGCGTTTCGTGGATTGAAATAATACATTGCTTTCTTTAGAGTTATCGCAAAAATTTTAAAATTAAAAAGGACTAAGATAGATAGCTATTGGAATAGTTCGGTAAAACGGTAAGCACATGTTTTGAAAAATTAACTTGATTGTAAAATATTTTATAATCTATGCAAAGAAAATGATAATAAATAATAATACTTAATCAGTTTCTTAACGAAATGCTTTAATATTTTAAAGTGCTGTTTGAATTTTTATGAGTGGCAACACTACGACTCAGCAGAGCTGAAATCTAGCAACATCAGTGAGTATTCCAAAATGTGGCTGTTAATTGACAAATTTCAATAATCGTTTCATGGGAAGTATGGAAAATGTTTTGTAACAGGTCTTAGTGTGGATTAGAAGACATATACACTATATTGACAAAAGTCACCAGATACCTAGAAGAGAAACATAACATAGCATTTATTAACAAACATTAGTACAGTGTCGGTCCACCTTTGGCCTTAATGCATGCAATGATCCTTCGAGACATGCTTTCGACAAGGTTTTGGAACACAGCGATAGGTATGCGCTTCCATTCAGTACATAATGCTGCCACTAACTGTTGCTTAGTAATAGGCCTTGGTTCCAGACTTCTTATGCGACGCTCTAATTCATCCCGTAGGTGCTCTATGGGATTAAGATCAGGGCTCTGTGCTGGCCAGTCCACACACGATAAGAAATTATCGTCAAACCACGCCGTAACAGTCCTTGCTTTATGGCTCGGTGCATTATCCTCCTGGTACCAACAAGGCTCGGTTTCATAGTATTGCCGCAGAGTTGGTAGGGCATAATTGTCCAGAATATCGAGGTAGACGTGCTGGTTAACAGGTTTGTCCACGATGATCAATGGGCCGGGACCATACCATGAAAAACACCCCCACACGAGTACACTCTGGCAGCTCTAAACTTGACCGTAGGAACAGTACACTGTGGTAAATAGCGGTCCCCCGGCTGCCGCCATACCCACACACGGCCACCAGACTGATGGATCGTGTATCTGGATTCATCAGTCCATAGGACCCATTTCCACTGATCTACGGTCCACGATAAATGTTCTTTACACCATGCTAAACGACGAGTAGCATTCCGAGTGGAGATGAAAGGCTTATGAGCAGCCGCATGACCGCGGTGACCTACAGAATGAAGTTCTCTGCGAATGGTAAGTGTGCACACCAAGGTTCCAGCATTTTTACTCACCTGTACACTGAGATCTTGTGCAGTACTCCGTCGATTAGCTGTAACGACTCTTCTGAGGCTTCGACGTCCTCTATCACTGATTTTCTTTGCTCTGCCGGTACGTTTTGCTGCTTCAGGAACGCCATGTGTCTACCACTTATTCAGTACATCCAAAACAGTTGACTTGGATATGTTTAAACGCCTCTCGGTTTCCCTTATGGACAACTCACTAATATAATACCCAACAATCTTTCTTTTCTCAAAGTCAGTTCTCTCCCGCCGCGACATTTTTACTCAACCTCACAGTGCGATATGATCGTGGTCAGTTGCAGGCTTGTTTTTATACCGTTTGCAGCTGCACCGTGCATCTTAACAACGTAGCGGATCCGATCATTTGCTTTTGAAGCGATATCCGGTGACTTTTGTCAATATAGCGTATTTTATATCTGTTTGATGACATCATTAGCAAAGTATTCTAAATGGCGTCCAATTTGACCATCCGTAGCAAAGGAAACAAAATTATGAGCAACGCTATCTTCAGTGTTGTCATTTGCAACATTCTCTGACCAATGCTAGGGACCCTTGAAGTTAGAAGAAATATATGGGTTTATTGAAAGAAATTAATAACGCGCAGGACATTTTCTCCTTGATAACTTCAGAGATACGGAACATTTTCGATTCATGTCTCGTAGAATGAAGATGGTGTTTTTACTCAAATTCTCGTTTAGAGATTTCGTTAGCTACAACACCAAAGGGGTTTGATCCCGCATTACCCCGCTCCTCAGCTTCCGTTAATACTAGTGATTGAAGGGTAGAATTAGACAATGTGTGCTGGCTACTTCAGAACTCCATACTTTTAATTTCAAACCATGTATTCACAGTCCATGCTGTTTGACATGACGTGCTATTGCGACCTGTGGGTTAGAGTTTGGGTAACTGCCGCAAATGTGGGACACACAAAATTGTTCAGAATACCAGTCATTGTTCCTCATGCTGTGTCCGTGACAGGAAAAAAACACCCACATTATGAACCCCTTCAATTTGAAATCTCGCGATAGGTAAATATTAGGTAAGCGCTGCCCATACCCATACACGTCTCTCACACACGAAGTAGGTTTTGCATACCTGTTCACTCCATCAGAGGAATTTCCATTGATCTACAGTTAGAGTTCGGTGTTCCTTGCACCATGTTGATCGACTCCTTTCATTGGAATTTGTTTCTAAAAGCTTTTGTAGTTCAGTTTTTTTACAATCATTTGTGGTATGCAGCTCTCTACGTGTTGTGGGAGCACTTATAGGCTTGACTATGACCGATCGCATTTTCAGATTTGGGTTTTGTAGGATCTGCTACAAAATGAAATAACACGTCAACTTAGGACACTTCTCCTATCAGTGCCTTCTAACTACTTGATCGTTGTCTTCTAATCAATCACTGTCTTCTAAATACTTTATCGTTTCTGCTGTGACATTTGTAGATTTCCAACTGTATAGAACGTTCCCAATTGTGGACTTCAAAATGTCGAACACCACTGAAATCTCGGGCACCGATACTTCCTGATAGGTTATTCATCTATTATTCTCCTCCTGTGGAAATTTAGTAACTCCTTCTGAGAGCTCAGTTAAACTCAACCTTGAAAATGACTTTCAAGCAACGCAATCTTCCCTTTATAGACTCATATATGCCTGAACACACAGAATGTTTTCCCATCACAAGGGTGTCCCATGTCTTTTGGTAGGATAGTATAAAATTTCTATTGGGTTGTGAGATAAGTTCGTTCGGTTTTTTTTCGAATTATTGGAATCCTTATTTTTCATGAAAAAGTTTTCATAAATCAGTCAATAATATATCCTCCTTCATTGTTCACGATCTCTTGCCAACGCTCGACTAGGTTGTCAATGCCTCGACTGTAGACATCCCCGGGTTTTGACTCGTAAAAAACCCATCAAGCTACCGTTTCAGCTCGACGTCGCTGTTAAAAGATACGCCTCGCAGACTGTTGGAGAGCGACCGGAAAAGGCGATAATCTGAGGACGTTAAATCAGGAGAATATTTTTGGGTGCAGTAGAACTTCCCGACCGAGATCCTGAATAACAGTTTTGGTCAGATTAGCGACGTGGGGGCGAGCGTTGTCATGTTGAAGAAACATACCATGCCGCCGGTTGGGTCGTTTCAGCTGAATTGCCTCGTTGAGCCGGTGCCTTTGCTGAACGTAAAGCTGCGCATTGATAGTGGTGTTCTTTTCAAGCAATTCGTAGTGGATTACACCTTCCTAATCATACGAAACGCAGTTCATGGTTTTGTGTGGATAGACCTCGGCTTTGTCTCGAGGTGTTGCTTGCTTGTGAGGACTCAGCCATTCTTTCCTCTGCTTCATATTGACATAGAGACACAATTTTCATCCCTGGTGACGATGCGGTAAAGAAATCTCTGTTTGTGTCCAAGAGTAGCCTGGTACCGAGCGAGAACAGTGGCGGCGATTGTGGTGCGCTGGAGTTTGTCTCTTGCGTTCAGAGAATGTCGCACCCATGCACCGAGTTTTTGGACCTTGCCCATCGAGTGAAGGTGATGGGCGACGGTATCAGGAGAGCATCCCATCTTATGGGCCAATTTCCTAGTGGATTGACGCTAATCCTCGTGGATGAGCTCATTCAATCCATCCTCATTGAACTGAACAGGTCTGCCGCAACGCGGAGAGCCTGTGAGGTCGAATTTCCCTTCTTGAAGTGTGAATACCATTTCTGTGCAGTTCTGTCAGTAATAGCACCTTCTCTGTACACAGCACAAATGTCTCGAACAGCTCTGGTAGTTTTTGGAACCTTGACAGAAAGCGAAGAGAAACAGGTGTCGAAAGTTTGTAGTTGCTGCTATATATATTAAAAGGAAACGGATAAGAACTTGTTACTCTCAATCTCAAGGGTTTCGGTGCTGCATTATGGGAAATACACACGTATATGAAGAATCCAAACAAAAATAAATAAGTGTAAAGTGTATGTGAGGGAGAGTGAGAGTAACAAGTTCTTACCCGTTTGCTTTTAATGTATAGCAGCAACTACAAACAAAAGAAATTAAATTGTTATCACATCACTTATTCAAAGTAAATAAGTGTATAATCCAAAACGCAAATAAAGTGTATGTGGGGCATATCTCAAATTTAACCTTCCTTTTTGAGTTTCTGTTCTTATGTAAATTTTTTTACCTCTCCGTGAGATTTTTCTTCTGAACTGCACGTCACTTACCCAAATATCCTTATACTTTTTGAAAATCACTGACAGATGGTCAAGTATATTCCAATGGTGCGTGTATTAGAAGTCACAACTTTGTTTCTGTGTCACGAAAAACTTTTTCACAATTCGGTAAATTAGAGTTGAACACAAACTGTATTAGAAGATTTACTCCATTAAGCATTACCACCCCCGTTGTAATCCGTGCTCATGTTGTGTCTGGACCTGTCTGAGATTTGACCTTTCAATTGATTTTCATAATACATACCCAATATTAATCAACATATAGCTTTATACGTACTTTCAGTTATATTTGATATTTGTATCCCCGGATTACTGAATTTGTGCTTTTAGAATATTTGAATCAAAAGCGTCTGTTCTGCCTGACATGTGAAAAGACATCTTTGCCCGTGACGGGGATCAAACCCAGCCCCCTCATTTTAGAGTAAGTTGCTCTCCCAACTAAGCTACACTGAGAGAATGTGTCGCTGTAAAGTTATCGTCTTGACACGTGTAGTACGTCACACCATCTCCCTCTTAATTTTTTTTGTAAGCGAAGAACAAACTTTCATTAATTCTGGACGATGTATGGAACAAACATCACACATTTTTCAAAGAATCCAACGGCCAATACATCGATTTTTACGTTCGGGCACCAATGTGAAAACACATATTTGTCCGTGACACTATAGAACTCGCGCCCCCTCACTCCGGAGTTAGTTGCTCTCCCAACTAAGCTACACGGACGGATTGTATCGGTGCAGATTTGTCGTCTTGACACTTGAGTTACCACTGTAGTACGTCAGAGACATTAACACCTGGATACGTCATTGACGACAGCAGCGTCATGTTGCTACAGCCATCTATAAACAAACACAAGAAACTGAGATCATGGTGACTGTCCACGTCAGGAATCCCGAAAATAAAATTCCATCAAATATTTCCAGTTAGAAGAATCCCGTTTCCGTCATAACATTTCGTCGGCAACTCCATCGTGCCGGTATTTATGGCCGTTCGGCAATACACAAACCTGTGATTACCAACACCAGTGCAACAAAAGGTTTAAGGTGGTGCAAAGTACATAAACACTGAGATACTAAAGATTGGCAACGTGTCATCTGGTCTGATGAATCGTTCTTCACATTGTTTCCCATCACTGGTAGAGTGTGCGTCTGGCGAAAACATGTAGAAACGTATTACCCGGATTATTTGGTTCCTTCTGTGAAGCATGGAGGTGGATTCATATCATGCATTCCTTAGGGCCATTGGTTATTGTGCAGGGTCGTGTCACATCTGCAACGTACGAGTCCATTTTTGGGGACCATCTACACTCAATATTGCAGGCATTATTCCCTAATGACGGTCTCTGGTTTCAAGCAGGTAATGCAACCATGCATGTGTGATTTGCAGAGCATGAGGATGTGGTACAGAAACTATTTTTGCCATCTCAATCTCCAGATCTCAACATTATTGAACATTTGTGGGAATATCTAGAGCGAAAGATCAGATCACACTTTCCATTAGCAAAATCACTGGTACAGTTCGGACCTATTTTACTGGAAGAATGGCCCCAAATTCCTTTATCGTATGTGCATGACTTGCATAAGTCTATTCCAAGTGGAATTTCTTGTGTTCTGAAAGCCCGTGGTTGGCGTTCAGCTTATCAATACAACGTTCTCCACAAACAGTGTTTCCATTATTTTGGTAAACCCCTGAACTATCATACATCGATCGAAAACGTGCAATGAATTTTGCTTAAGCTCCTAATTTCACCAGAGGTTCCTACAAGGGGTAGGCTTTCCGGTACAACACTAACCTTGCAGGGAAGAAAATTTCGAGGTGTCTTTCCCAGATGTAGAAGATATGTATAGCTTCTTCCTTTCCTTTGTTTGCGAATATCTTTGCTATTTACCTTCAGATTTGAACGAAACTTCAGATTTAAGGGTTTTCCAGTGTGGAAAATCATATTCACACTAAAAAAAAAAATTACACTTCCTAAATGGACAAGTTTGGAAATAGATTAGCATAATAGCCTAAATAGGAAGTTTCCTTTAAGTGCTTTCTAACGGTACTTTCTTTTTTTTTTTATTGAAGGTTTAACGACCACCGTGAGCAAATCAATGGGCTATAAACAATCGCCCGTCCCTAATTTAGGACCACTGGTTTCAGGGAAGGGAGAGAGCCAGTGGCGTAAGACAAACACAACATCCATGCCTCACTGGATTCGAACCCCGACCCTTCCCGGACGAATAGCCGTAAGCCAGCGCTTAGACCACTGTTCCACCGGAACGGCTTAACGGTAATTTGCTTGCTTGCTCGCTGACAAAGGTTCAAAAGTTAGGAGGGGTGTTCACTTTTTTCTTCCTTTTGACGAGCACATATGCGTTTCAAAACGCGCAACGAACATTTACCGCATTATAAAAAACGGCCACGAAGTTTGAAATCTTGGTTCTGTTCCGTTATTACTGGAAGCAAATATTTAAAGCGGCTGAAGTAGTCCGAAGAATAAATGAAATTGAGGGAATTGTTGTCACTCGGACAGCGGAAATATGGTTTCCAGAACTTTGCCTCTGGCGACATGAGCTTGTAATAGGGCGGGAGGCAAAGAGTTACAGAAGGTTCGAGAAAACTCTTTGTGGTTGATTCTGACGCCATGTTACGGTTGTTAAAGTAAGTCAAAGAACAAGCACCAGCAAATTATCGGTCAAACTAGGAATTACCAAGTACACCATTGCTGATCATCAGCACAAACACGGAAAGGTCTACAGACTGCGGCGTAAGGTGAGCTGTTCTTCGTCGAGGTCTACAAGGAACTGTCCAAGAATCTGCATGACACTCGGTTCGTCAAAAGGATAGCTACCCATATAGCAAAAAACGTTTCAGGTACGTATCAATAATGTTACAATCTCTCATATTCGTTACACTTTCAGAGATATCTTACAATCACGTTTCAGCAACATCTGTTTCGGAATATAACTCTTTGTACATTACGGTTACGTTAAAAAACAGCATTCACCGATACTACTGTTCTATAATTTCCATTGTACATAATTGAACTTGATGTCACATTCCGGCGATATTTAAGATTTTTGGTTTGGCAACGGCGTGGATGCGCATGCGCATTAATGCCATTTCACCGAAGCACTCTCGTAGTCGTATTTCCACGTGCAACTGGGATATTCTTTGGTGATACTGTCGTACTCGACCTTAAATTATTTCATCCTTTTGTGTGTGTGTGTGTGTGATTCAAGATCATCTGAAAGTAAGTAATTGTTTTGATTATTATAATTTTTAAATTCTATAAAGCATTTTATATAATCTAAGTAGCTGGCTCTGTTGTATTAGTATACTATACCAGCAAGTTTTGTTTTACTTGAAGCTGAGAAATTTCATATTTGTAGGTATTTAGGGAAATGACGAATTTGATTTTCTTTCTTTTTTTCGCTGAAATATGGTCTATTCCACATGCGTGATAAAAATTCGACACCCTCCTTTGAGACCGATTTTTATTTCTTTTGTTATCAATATATAAACGCCGCCACTGTTCCCAATGGACAGCGGACTGCATTGAACCTGTGAAAATGTAAACAACTCGTAATATGACTTGTTGCTTTTGAAACAGCTGCCGAGTGTAATATATTTTATTGTGATTTTACAAAGTTTATTAAAACCATAATGTTCAACGTAGTAAATACGTAACAGTAATACGATGATGTCACAAATATCTTTCAAATATGAACAGAAATGTAACGAAGTTACAAATATCTTTCAAATACGTAACATGAAGTTGGTATGTTGAAGTTACAAAGACCTTCAACTGTAACGTATCGGTTATGTTTCAAAGTTATGTAACGTTTGAGGACATTTTGACGTAATCGTAAGGTTTCTGAAACATTACTGTTACATTGCGCAATGTATTTGAAAAGTCTCAATGTTTCAGTGCTACGTACTTGTAACATATATGAAATATTCTGTGCTGTGTGGGTTACCGGGGATGAGAAGCGGGGTTCTGCGTTATCCACACATCTTCAGCCGGTTATTAGACCCAGGTGAAACACGTTTACCTGTCCACAAACGAAGACATTCCGAGAAAAATGTAATGCTGTGTGTTTGATGGAATTGCTAGGGTATGATCCATTTCGACGTCCTTCCAGATGGCAGTGCTATCAACGCCAAACTGTATTCCGAGCTTCTGGATTGGATGTACGACAAACTGAGCAACGACATTCTGCTTTCGGGGACCGAAAGCAGACGTTTCTTTAGTAGGATACTAATAAACCTCATATCGCCATTCAGACTCAGGTAAAGCTTACGAATTTGATAGAATTCCTACCACAATTAGCGTACATCCCGACCTCGACTCTTTTCATTATCACCTATTTCGGGCAATGACGAATTTTTCCGTGGAAGGCAGTTCGCTGATTCGGACGACGTCAAACGTAGATGCCAAACGTTCCTCACCTTTAAGCCGAAGGCATTGGGCAGTACAGGTATTTAATACCTTGGGAACAATGGCTATATAATCTTGAACAACATGGTACATACTTTAAAATAATTTATAAAAACTTATTGTTATAATATTCTAATACGTTTTGATATCAGAAACGCAATTTTATTCGGGTCATCTTACTAGAACTCTGGAATACGATACTGTTCTGTCAATTAGCGATGCATCTCTGGCTTTCGTGATACGTTCCTGTAACTTTTTCTAAGTAATAAGGAACAAGATAGATTAAATGCTGCTGCAATAATTAAAAACCGTTGGCAACTGATTTTAAAGACAGCAGATTTCGTAAATTTAAATCATATCTAGCGTCTTCGGGAAGAGCTGGAAGGGTTCGTCCGTCATGTCATCGACTAATGTTCATCAATACACGTCTCGAGCCGTTTTGCATTTCACATGGCTGGTAACAGCGCTTGCTGTCTTTTGTGCGTTGTGGTGTTATAGGGCTTACACTTAAGAAACATATTAAAATAAAGAGACAAGAGCAAATTATCGGAAAAACGCTTATTTCTTTCTCGGATATCTAAAGGTACGTGTAGTATACATATCTCACAGTGCACAAAACATCCACGCCACAATGTGCCTAGGAAGTTATCCAATTCAACATTGTAATATGTATGGAGTGTTTTTAGCCTATTTAGGGAAAAGAACACATGCGTGAAAGATGTGCGACTCGACCTCGTACAAAAGTTACATGCTTCAGAGATGTAAAAATCCCGTGCAATTTACCAACGATAATTTTGAACAGGTGCCATGTCACTGGTGAAATTGTAAACTGGCTGGCTAGTGCTATTGTTATGGATTGAAATATGACATCTTTCCAAATTTTTAAAGCGAATAATGCAGCAGAGTTCTGTTTTTATATAATTGACATCGAATTAAAATAAAAAATTGCAGCTCTCCCACGCAATTCGTTTCCTGCCTTTAGAGAAGTAGAATTACGGTAAGCAATGTTATTTGTCGGAATTTTGCCTAATCAGAAAAGCGAAACTTTCTATCAGGAAAAGTGAACATTGTAGAGTTCAATCTGCCCAGTAAAGATTAGATATTATCGAGTCGTCGAAATTCATAGTACGGTTGATTTTTTACGTCAGTTCCTCGCAATTCCTAGTACGGTTGAATTTTACCTAAGCTACGCAATTATTCATGCAATTATTAGCTATGCAATTATTCATTATGGTGTCGCGTCAATATGTCGCCTATGACAGTTCGTCACGTACAAATGCGTCGTGTTCCCAACTTTTAATTGTATACAAATCGTGCACAGAAAATCATATGCTTTGTGTTTCTTTTCATATGGCTGTCTCTCCTGAAAAAACAGTACTCCTACTTCAAAATGTTGATTTTCTGTAAAAGCTGCAAATCAACGTTTCAGACATCACTCTTTCCGTTCGTCAATCGTTAGCTGGTCTGTCTGTCCGAAAAAATGAATTTCGCTTCTAACAGCCAGATTAAAAATTAAAAACACAGTCATGCCCACACAATTATCGATGTTTGTTCTTCCACTTATCTCCCCGTCCGCAGAAGCGCTATGTCAACTTCAAAATGTCTGATTTTAAACACTCCATCTCCGCCAACAGGTAAAAACACGCGCTTAACATTTCAGACATCTGCCCGCCTGTTCACTTTGTCAGTTCGTTTGTTCATCGGTCCTAATAATTCATATCTGCGAATCAAAATGTCAGTGTGCTAAATACTTTCCCTATTCGATGGAGAAAGCACGTACGTGATTTCGGTTATCTATATAAATTCTTAAGTTTCTCTGTCTGCTTGTCCGTGCTTTCACTGAAACGATATCGTATCTCCGCTTGTAATCACCACAGTGAAGAAATTTTTTCTGTGAGTGATAGGCGTAGGCATACTCAAAAGATTATAGATATCTGAGGTTTTCTTTATCCATTGGTCTGCCCGTCTGAAGAAACAATACTTCCGCTTCAAAATGCCAGACTGTCAAAATTCTTTCTCTGTCCTACAGAGGATAACATAAGCTTAATGTTTCAGACATTTCTCCGTCCGTCCATCTGTTCGTCAAATTGTCTGTGTGTCCTCAGGAATTGTATTTCAGCTTCTAAAGGACAGGTGTCGTTTTTACAGAATGACAGATGAAGGAATGGACAGAATTTAGTTAAATTTTGCTCATGCTTTCCTCTATCAATCACAAAAGGAATTTCTTCTTTGTAGCTGATGAAGGCGGAGATACAGTTTCTAATGACAGCCGAAGTGACAGACAAATTGATGAATTGACGGACGGATGGAGATAAGACAAAATTCCTATGCATCTACTTCATCTATTTAGTAGGGAAAGAATTTTAGCAATCCGTCTCTTTTCAGTGGAGTTATAAGTTCTTGATTATAAGTAACGAATAGGTCGACGAACGGAGAGACATCTGAAGTTTTATGCTCATGTTTTACTACAACTTTTCTTCTACTGAGAGAGAAAGACTTTTTATTATCATACCGTTCGAAGCGAAATTATCGTTTGTGCAGGCTGTATTTAGGTGTGATAAAAAGAACATACAGAGATACTTTTGTGCGTATTCCTGTCTCTATCAGTCACAAAAATACTTTCTTCAATTTGGCCGTTAGAAGCGAAAGTGTAAGCTCGGCGGACGGACGGACAGACAGACTAGTTGACGATCAGAAGATGAAGAAGTGTTGTGTGAAATCTGATACAGTTTTTTCCGTCCACGGGAAGAAAACAAATTTCATCAAATCAACATTTCGAAGAAACTATTGTTCTTACAGGCGATAGAGACGGACAGAAAGGAAACTTAAACTGTATGCTTTTCTTTATACGATTTGTATAAGACTAAACGTTAGGAACTGAACCAATTTGTCCGCGACGCATTGTCGTAAGCAATGAATTGTATAGGATATTCACTGCCGGAATCTAACAAAATAATTTAATTGGATGGCTAAACCAGTGATAGAGTAAATGAGGTAGAATATGTGTATTAGGAATAGTTTCTAGGCAAAATAGTTTAGGGGCAATAAAGAAGGGACTGTGAAGAAAAACAAAATATTGGAACATAAATACTGGACTTTATCATAACTTAACTTGGGACCCTTTTTTTCTTTACTATATTGGATGTATTGAGTGAATGTATAACGAAGTGAATTTCTCCGTCATTTCTGTCCACGCCAGGATTCGAACCCGGATCCCCTCACTCCGGAATAAGTCACTCTACCAATTGAGCTACGCGGACGTTTTATTCTGATTCCTATCTGCCTTTATGTCGTGTGCGTCCTTCGGGCAGGTACGTCACATCTCCTGGTACGTTACAAATGTCTGACCGAAGGCTCACCGTGGAAAATTATATTTGCTGATCATTTAGTCATTACATCACAGTCAGATGAGGAGGCCCAAAGAAATTTTACACACTGGCAAATAGCCTTTGAAGAAAAATGGTCTGAAGATAAATGTGTCAGAAACAGAGATAAATGGTGGTCAGTTAAGGAGATGAACCAAAATATATGTTATCACATGAGAGAGCAGGTAAGCAACCAAAAGAAGTAGAAAAGTACAAATACCTGGGTTCCACCTTACAAAAAATGGCAGGTGAGAGAAGGTGGTGAGGGAAACGATGAGAGCATGCTAGGATATACGGAAAGCGATGTAGCGTGTTATATCTGACAAGAAAGACCCAAGTAAGTGAAATGAGAAATATATAGGACTGCTATAAGAATTATTTTTTTACATGGATCAAATACTTGGGCAGCCAGGAAAAGTGAGATAAACAACAGTGAAGAACAGATGTAAGGATACCTATACACATGAAAGAGATGTTAAGGAAAGAGGAAAGAAGAAATAAGGACATAAGGAAAGAGCAGATAAGAAATAAGGACATAAGAAAAGAGCAGTTCAGAAATAAAGACATAAGGCAAGAGCAGTGAAGAAATAAAGTCATAAGAAAAAAGCATGAAATTAGTAAAAGTAGTGAAAAGTTAGGAGAAAGTCGTCTAAGATTAGCCGGTATTTGTGAAGAAAACAAGAAGAAAACCAAATTCGAAAAGCAATTGAAATCGAGGTACTAAAAATCAAGGGGAATAGGAAGACCAAGAAAAATATGGAGGGGAAAAGCAGAGGAGGGCATGAAGAAAGTAAAAGTAGAAAGGGAGGGTGCACAGAAAAGAAGAAAAATGTGGAGAAGACGTTCGAGCGGAAGATCCTGCAACTATCTTGAACTAAACCTATCGAAAAGAAGAAGAGAAATGATTGTTAAGAAACTTACTCGGCGCTGGAGTACGATTACTGACGAAATGATTAAAAACTTCATATTCTGCATCTGACATTAGGAGTAATGGTTTAATGGCACAAATCATTTTGTCAGTTCCTTCAAGCATTACACTAGCAAACACTAAACAGGCCATTCAATATTCATTGTTCACACACGCAGAACGATCTTGTGTCTTACACTCCAGGACGTTTTTTAATAAATGGACATTCTTACAGTCTGGATTTTAAAACACATAGAACCTACGAAATTGTCTTTTTACTTGGTCGGGATAACATCCGTTGACTTGCACTTGACAGCAGGTGTTTTGCTCATGGACCACAGATGACAATGATAGAAAAGTTGTGCGATATCAGCTCAGCCCATGCATTGAGTATGGGAATGTGTCAACCAATTTCAGCCTGTTTTGCTCGTTAAAAGAAGAATCCGTCGAAATGGGAGCATCATTTGGTAAGTAATCCTTTTTCCTTTTTGTGAAATTAAGAAAGTCCTTTGCGCCTCTCTTAATTTCACAATTTTTTGCAAAAGACTCGCTTAAATATGTGAATTCCAAACTTTTAAACAGGAAAAATCAACATTCAATTTGTTGCGAATAAGTATTTATTAGGGAAAGTTACGATTTCCTTTCATCTCAGAGAGATAAAACAGCTAGAATAAGAAAGGAGCAATAGAAAAATTAGAATTAATAAAGCCAGTTCATTTTCTTTTCTGCTCTGTTGGTAAAGTGCAAGCGGACGACCCTGTCCAACTATGGTATTTCGGATTAAAAATGTCAGAAATATGATCAGCTTTCTGTTTCCAAGATTAACCATTTTCAGCGTATGTTTACTCATCAAAAAATGATTATCACGAAAACTTTCTGCTCTGTCTATGAACGAAGAAATAGAACATTCAGTTTTGTGTTTTCAGAACTGAAAATAGTTTTCAAGATATGAATGCATTTAACACAGACGTCATTCTGTGCTTATGTATTGTTATAGTATTGTGATTGACATTTTTGATGAAAAGATAAAAACAGGATGAAAGCGATCTCTATGTGGAAAAGTAAGTAAAATATTGTTGGGGGGCACTGTTGTTACTGAACGGCAAATTCCTTTCTGTGTAGGGTTAGCGTATGACTATGTCAGATTATATCTGTTCAGTGATTCGGTTAGAAAATGCTGCGAAAATTTAAAAAAAAAGGGAAAGAAGGAAGAAAATTTCAACTGCAAATGCGGATGAACTTAACGTGGAGACGTATCCTTTAAATCTTACCCATTGTCAAGTACTAAGTCGGTAGCAATCAGTTTCTGGTCACTTGAGAAGTGTTGGAAGACTGTGCAGCTTTGTTGCGCTTCACTGGAGAGATATCTGAGCATTATGAGCAAAACGCACGTTTCCCAAACATCTCTTCACTTGAGCACTGCTCTGACGTCTTGTGAAGGAAAAGGAAAGTTCCGCCAATTAATCAAGAATGTGGAGAAAAAAGCTTTGTGATCAACAGTAGCATAGCTTAAATTGTGGAAGCTTATAGGAAATTAATTTTGGGACCCGTTCCCCAAAAAATGAGCTTTGCACACTTTCGATGATTTCGAATAGAGCGTAAAAACTTTTTGTCACGCTTGATTAATGCATATTAGTATTTAATATTATTTACAGGATCTTGCGGCCGCTGCGCGTCGAGGCCTACGCTGCTGCGCCTATGTGTATGTGATGTTTAGAAGAAGTAAACCTCACTTCAGACCTGATGAAGAAAAGATGTATGTACTTCTAAATGTAGTACCAAATAGTAAGAAACTCGATAAAAATTCCATAAAAAGGTTTTACCGTGATCAGTTATACCTGGAATACTAGATAAATCAAGGATCCCTTCATTTTTGTAATTCATCTCTTCGTCAGACCCGACAGAGTTACTTTCCTAATGAGAAACGTTCCTATGCTTTTGTGTGTGTTTACTAAAAAGCTTTTAATCCCTTTGCTCTTCCCAAACTTCATGCTTCAGTCATAAGACCTAATGCTGGTTACTTCGCAGACAAGGCTAACGTGTAAATGTCATCACCGGTGAAGTCTGTCTGGACCTCGTCCCATGATTGAATGTCCTCGGGCAAGCAATCTTCGCATTGTTGAGACTGTGTTCGAATCCCTCATATGACATGGATCCTGTTTGTCCTGACGGTGCCATTTCTGTATCTTCAATTGATGTCATGACTCTAATTTCTGTGCAGACTGTTTATTTCTTCTCATTGGGATCGTTATGACTCCTTCTCAGATAAAAAACCCCCCTATTTTTCCTGAAATTGGAATTTTCTATGGAACTATAATTTTGATATGCTTACATTTCTTTAAATTCAAAGAAATTCATAATGTCGGTAAATGTACATTTTATATTTCATCACGCATTTTGTACCTCTATCAGCAAATTTTTAATTAACAAATCTAGACTAATTCAAAAGAGAAGGATGGAGATGGAGAAACAAAACGTCCCCATTCATCAAGATTCAAGATTTGAGATTGGCATCTCATTTTAATCGTTGCACTGAAGAAAATAAGACGGTAAAAAAAAGGAAGGAGAATTACTGCTAATATTGTGAATGTATGAAGTAACGTGGGTTTTCTATCAGTTTGGTAATGAAGGTGGTAGGGATTTTTCTTATGTTCATTACTTGAGATAATCTTGTATTTCCATACAAAGAACATTCATTTCAAAACGACGGGACTGATATTTGCGTTTGAGCTCAAATGGCAACTCGTGTTGTAACCAGCAATTTCTAGCTCTACCTTTTCCCTTTTTTTCCTTTTAAATTTAGGGGTGCACAACAAAATTTTGCCGGAGGTATGGCAGCATTCGAGTTTTGTTGTGCGTTCAATAGTGAATAGTGTGGGTAGAATGAATCATAGCGCAGTCATAATTTCTGCTTAAGGGGCCGTCTAACCTACCTGGAATCAGTACCGTTCCCATGGGGAGGCCAGGAGTGAGAGCTGAATTTCTCTAGGAGGTAGATGACCCCTTTCCCCGAATGCATATATTTCATAAAATGTTCAGAGGATGGGTTGAGGACGAAAGATATGGTGTTTTATTTGTTTATTCGGTCTCAATATTTTAGCTAAGACTGAATTAGATAAGAAAGAAAGTGCTTATGTGTGTATTGGGGGGTGGGGTGGGGTTGGATATGTTGTACCCACTCCCGACTGCGCCACTGGAATGAATGCATGGGCGAGAAAGAAAACCTGTATTAGTTTGTAACACAATGATCCTCACTTTTCACTCTACTTGTCCTGTATTGTGAAAGTGAGTATGTGATTTTAAGTAGATATGCTAACAATGTCTTAAAACGGCATGTTAGAAATGTAGAGGTGTAATAACTTTTTGTGAAACGATCCCGTATTTAAAATGTTATTGTTGGCAGAAATGTGCTGTATTTTGTTTCCTTGTAGCAACCCCTTCAGAAAACTTGAAAATTACATTGCCCTGGAGCGGAAAACGAACCCGCATATCCCGATTTCCGTTCCAGCATGCTATCCCTTAGACCAAGGAAAGTCCAATCAAGTGAAGCAGAGCAGATGTACAAATTGTAGCATAGAAATCAGAACCGTCCGGATTTGCGCTAGTCGAAGCTATCCCATGCTTCATCGTAGCGTCATCACGACCACGACATTTTTTATGTATGATGATTCCGTATTTGAGAAAGAAAAAATCAGATAACACGAGAATATCAGAATCACAGAAAAGGGAGGCAAAAAAATAATGCAAAATTCTCCACTCAGACGTGTAAATGTATACCATATTTCCCCGAAAGTAAGACCTAACCAGAAAATAAGCCCTAGCATGATTTTTCCGGATGCTCGTAATATAAGCCCTACCCCGAAAATAAGCCCCAGTTACGATACACAGTACCGTAGTCAGTCAGCCTATCACTGTTCAAAAAAATTGAAACGAGTGTCAAAATCACTGGAGGATACCCTGTTCATGAATTTAATTTTCCTTGAATATCCAGAGTAAGAAAACGAGGATATGGTTTTTGTAATTATGGCGCATGCATTCAGTTCGGTTCAGAGAGCTAGCGGGAGATGAAAAGAAGCAGTCTTTTGTTCGGCAGCTGTAACATCCAGTTCCGAAAAGGGAATCCGACGTGGGAAACTTTACCGGTGAACGTTATCTTTGGCGGAAAAGTTATTTATCAACAGGCGGTGTGTGTTTTTAGAAATGGGGTGGGGTAGGGGAGGGAGGGACACATGCAAACTCAAAGAAAAAGTAAGCAGTGTTCTAACCGCCTTCAATGGATTACGAAAGGGGTTCGTCCCTGTCCAAGTTATTGTGTTGGCAACGGTGACTGAAAGAACTCTTTAAAAATCAGAGAGTTAATATTTTAGGGCCGAACGTACATTCTTAACTGTCATCATTTTTGTTGCCACTCCTGTGTCGATTAACAATTAACACTTGATTTAATGGTAGATTTAAAGGGAATAATATTTTGACCCCTGACAAGATGAGTGCAAAAAGAAAGAGCTATTCCGTCGAGTACAAGAAAGGAATCGTAAAGGACTCCCGGTACAAGAATCTTACGGCTTTCTGCAAAGAGAAGTTGGATCACCGAATGGTCCGAAAATGACGAACAGAGTACAATAACCTCAGTCAACAGGTGGACGAGGGAAATGCTAAGAAGCGCAAGTGTGGATCAGGTCGGCAACCATGATTTCCTGAGCTGGAAGACATCATCTGTGAATGGATTGCTGGCAGAAGAGCAAAGGCTTTGGTTGTGCGCAGGGCTGACATTCAAGCATTTGCCCTTGCAATGGTACCACAGTTAAAAATACCCCCAGAAGAATTCAAAGCATCACAACACTGGCTGGATGGCTTCCTTCAGCGATATGAACTGTCTCTAAGAAGATCGACAACACTGTTCAAGGTGGAAGATACTGAAGTTATTAAACGTGCACTTTCATTCAAGTCCTTTGTTGATGGCATCGACTTTTCTAAATACCAACTCTCCAACATAATTGCTATGGATGAAACTGCAGTGTTTATGGGCCAAGGATCTCAAACGACAATTGATCAGAGAGGTGCCTCGTCAATCGCCATTCCCACCACTGGTTACGAAAGTGAACGTGTTACCTGTGTTTTGACAATTAGTCTGGATGGAAAGAAAGCGCCACCTCTCACCTTTCGCTCGCACGTTCGACGGCTAAGGACTTCCTGTCTGAGAGCCTTGTCAATCCTTAAGATCCTTGCCTCAGTCTCCTGGGGTGCAGACAGGACTTCTTTGTTCCGTATTTACCATTCTCTCATTCGGTCTAAGCTGGATTATGGCTGTATGGTGTATGGCTCTGCGCGTCCTACCGTTCTCCGGCAGTTGGATACCATCCACCATCAAGCGCTGCGTCTTTGTACGGGAGCCTTTCGTACGTCACCCATTCCCAGCCTTTATGCCGACGCGAACGAACCGTCGCTTCATTTACGACGTCTGCAGCTGTCTCTTCAGTTTTACCTGAAACTTAAATCACTCACAGACCATCCTTTATACGATGCAGTTTTTCATCCCCAGCATGCTCGTTTGTTCGAGATCCGTCCCTCGTGCATTCGAACCTTCGGTCTTCGTATGGCGGCCATAGCTCGTGATGCAGGGCTCGACTTGTCACTCGTTGGAGAGACCAGGGGCTTTGAGGATCCCCCATGGCATCCTCTTGGTGTCATGGTTGATACCAGCTTTACATCTTTTGACAAGTCCTCAACCCCTGCGTCAGTGTACCAGCAGCTCTTCGCTGAACACCGTTACGTCAATGCAGACTTTATTCCTGTTTTCACCGATGGATCTAAGGCGGCTGGTGTTGTTGGATCCGCCGCCGTCTGCGTTGACGAAGTTTCTGTTGCCCGCATTCCTCCTGAGGCCACGGTGTTTTCGGCGGAGATGCATGCTGTGTATCTTGCACTTGTTCACGTGCAGTCGAGCTCTCATCAGCGTGCTATTGTGTACACTGATTCGTTGAGTGTTGTGCAATCATTGTCATCTTTGGATTTCACTGGCCACCCCCTTCTTTTTACCGTACGGAGACTTCTTCGTTCTTTGTTCGAGGCTGATGTCCAGATTCGGTTTTGCTGGATTCCTTGGCATGTTGGGATCCCAGGGAACGAGTCTGCTGATGCTGCTGCTAGATCTGCCTCCTCTTTGGTTGTCACACCGTTGCCACTGTTCCACCGTGATTTTCGCTTTCTTGTTCACGATCATATCAGACGAACGTGGCGGGGTCTGTGGGACCAACAGGTGGAGAATAAACTGCACCGTGTTAAACCCATCCTTGGAGTCTGGAAATCATCGTGTCGCCGGAACCGTAGGGAAGAAGTTGTTCTTACGCGTCTCCGCATTGGGCATTGTCGCTTCACGCATAGCTATTTGCTGTGTGGCGACGCTGCCCCAATGTGTGAGGCGTGCGACTGTTTACTCACCATCTCTCATGTTTTATGTAGTTGTGTTCGGTTTTGTAATAATCGGTTTCACTATTTTCAGTCTCATCTGCTGGACGAGGACGCAGCTACGCTTCAAAAACTTTTGGGCGACCACTGCGACACTTTCGCAGTATTTTCCTTTTTAAAACAGATTAACTTTTTAAAACTTATTTTAAAAAAAAAAAAAAGTTATATAATAAATATAATAGTAAACTAATAAAGTTATATATAAACCTAATTAACTAACTAGTCTTCACATCTTTCATCATCCTCTTTTCTAACTTTTACTAAGCCCGTCTGCTCTTAATCATTCTCCACGCTTTTAAAAATCTTTAGCTGATAGTTCTGTGTCTGGCGCTCTTTGGCCAAACCTGGCCCTTGCGCCACTAAAATCAACTAACTAACTAACTAACTAATCATCACTAAGGGCAAGAAAGACAAGATTGAACGTGTTTCAGGCATTTACGTTCTTGAAACCGAAAAAGCCTGGTGTATACAAGAAGTTATAAGGAAATGGGTCGATTTAACGCTGCCACTTGCTTTGCGAGGTGGCCAAAGAGGTCTGCTAGTCTGGGATTCAGCCAGCACTCACCGCGCTAAAGACATGAAGAACTTCCTTGCAGAGAGAAGAATAGATCAAATAATGATTCCCGCAGGAATGACTGCTTATCTCCAGACTCTTAATATTGCAATGAACAAGCCATTCGAGGATCATTTGCGCATGGAAATCAATGACTACATTGAAAATAGAATGAAGAGAAATCAGCGTAGAAACTTTGTGAAGCCTCGCCTGCAACAGGTCGTGACTTGGGTGAAGAATTCATGGGATAAAATCACTGACAGCTGTGTTGCCAATGCCCTACGAGCAGGCTACATGGACAAGAAGTGTTCATTTAAGGAGAGCTTTACTGCTGGACATGAGAGATTGGGGTCAATGGTTCTACAGGAAATGGAGTCGCAAGAAATTCAGGCCGGAATTCGGGGTTTGGAGAGTTTTGATCATGCTCCAGAAGAAGATGACATGACTGTATTTGAATAAATGTAGATTTTTGTGCGTGAATAAATGTAGATGAAAAAAAAAGGAAAAAAAGTTGGTAGTACATGAAAAAATAAGACATCCCCTGAATATAAGCCCTAATGCGTCTTTTGGAGCAAAATTTATTTTATGCCCGGTCTTATTTTCGGGGAAACACGGTAGTTTATAACGTGGGGTTTTCTGGAACAGGGGATTCATGAGTCGGAACAACATCATGAGTTGGAAGGATTCATGAGTCAGAAGAAAATCATGAGTGGAATGTCATGAGCCAGAGGGATTCATGAGCCTGAAGAACATCATGAGTCAAAAGGATTCATGAGTAGGAAGAACATCACTGAGTCATACAGGCCACTGAATCAAAATATCTTTCGCAGAGTGTCCTTGAATTTAGAAAACACATAAGAAAGTTTGGGACTGACAGCATGTGCAAATAACACTGAGAAGCAGCTAACACAACGCACCAGTAAAATCTAACTTCGAGAGTATCAGAACGGTACAACGTTGTTGGTCCCCACGCATCGGAATAAACTTATCAACACACACACAAACACACGGTGGGTGGTACAGAACCTTTACTTCAGCTCAGAGGAGACACGCAGAAAGAATAATTAGTTCCAGCGTATCTACATCATGGTCTTCAGGCACGTAGATCAGTGCAATGGATATCTTCCAGTCACTTAAGCTGATGCAATACGAACCTATTCGTCGGTCACGTATTCCAATGCAATGACTATCCTACAGACAATGCGGAGCTAATTTCCAGACGCCTAAATCAATACAATGACTATCCTACAGATAATGCGGAGCTAATCTCCAGACACGTAAATCAATGCAATGACTATCCTACAGACAATGCGGAGCTAATCTCCAGACACGTAAATCAATGCAATGACTATCCTACAGACAATGCGGAGCTAATCTCCAGACACGTAAATCAATGCACTATCTCAATCACTATTACCACAGCACAGGATTAATCGGCTGACTAGAAAACTTCAGAGCCACGTGTCTCGAGATTGACGAATGGGCATAATTTCTCATCGATGACATGAGTTCCGTTACTGTCTGTTACATTTCACAGTTTGTGGAATACATATCTTCAAAACATGTATTGGGTAAACCTCTGACAAAACGGTATAGTGTGACACCGTGTACCCCAGCCAAGCAACCTTGTCACGTGGAACTTCCAGAGAGTACGTGACCTTATATTGAGTAACTTCTGCTTTCACCATTCATTCAGATTATCTTTCTGTGAAGTTTTCCGCCAAACGTAGTGAAATGATTTCCGCCCACATGCACATGGAGTGTGTTACAATGGATAACTTACGTATGCAGTGTGGGACGTTTAATCACCAAGTACGCCTAGAGCTGCAGCTTTGGTGGCCAGGGGGTCTAACGCTTAGTTTTCTGGCTGGTTGTCCAGGTTCGAATCCCGGATGAGGCATGAGTGGTGCGTTTGCTTTACGATGCAGGATCTCTCCTTTTTTGAGGCACGCGGTCCTGAATTTGGGGCTGAAAATACTTATGGTCCTTGGAGTTTGCTCATGGTGGTCGTTAAACCCCTACGAATTCACCTAGAATCACGTGAAATTATTACGCAGATTACACGAGGGCACTCCGAATCCTTGTATATACAGAACAACTCTGTTTGAATAAGACATCGTGGCAAAGTGTCAGTCTTTCCTGTACAGAGAGGACGGATACTATGTCACATTATCTCACTATCTGAATCACCACTGAATGCGGCAATATAGCTTAAGGAATAAAAGGTCAATGGTCTTCAGTTTCTCTCACTAGACTGAACCGCAAGCTTTCCACGAATCCTTAATACATGTACGAGGTTTTGTGGGCTTGAAAAAATGCCGCAGTTTCTGTGTTGCTCAAAGCAGAAGACATTGAGAGAGAGGATATAAAGGCGGCAGAAGAGCTATGTTTGGATTAATGTCGAGAATAAGTGCAATATATTCTATATTTGCTCTAATATAACTCATAGAGATGTACAGAGAAAGCAAGGCATCCTTGCACCTGACATTTATACCTGTAGATCTGGAGGGAGCATTAGACAGAGGGATAAGGCAGGAAATATGAAATTGGGCGAAAGAGAAAAAGGTTCCAAAATACGTATATGCGCAGTTGATAAAAAAAATGTACAGAGGTTTTCATACTTGAATCAAAAGTATCTTAAGGGCAGAGAGAAAAAAATTAATATGAGCTTGTGTTTTCGATTGAAGGTTTAACGACTACCGTGAACAACTCAAATGGCTATAAACAGTCGCCAGTCTCTAATTTAGGGTACGTGGTTCCAGGGAAAGAAGAGAGCCAGTGCCGTAAGACAAACACAACATCCATGCCTCACCGGGTTTCCAACCTGGACTCCTTCATGGACGAATGGTCATAAGCCAGAGCTTAGACCACTGCGCCACGGAGGCGGGGAAATATGAGATTCAAAGAACACTAAGCATCAGCGTTAAACCCATTCTTATGTAATGTTGTTTTATGTGAGAGAAATAGAACCGCGGACCTGGTTTGCAGGTGATGTAGTTTTACTCCCAAGATTAAAAGAGAAGAAGAGCAGATCGAAAACTAGGAAATAGCGTTAGAACATAGAGGAGTGAACGAAAGTAGAACAAATCTGAGTATACGATCTACAAGAAAGAAGGATGACATCCAACAGAGAATGCTAATATCCAGGAAGAAGTAAACAGCGCCCAGGTGCCGCAGTGATCTAAGGGCTGGTTTATGATCATTCGTCCGTGAAGGGTCCGGGTTCGAATCCCGGTGAGGCATGGATGTTGTGTTTGTCTTACGGCAGTGGCTCTCTCCCTTCCCTGGAACCAGTGACACTTAATTAGAGACGGGAAACTGCTTTATGATCATTCGAGTTGCGAACGGTGGTCCTTAAACCTTCAATAGAAAAAAAGAAAAGAAGAAGGAGCGATAAAAAGAATTAGCAGATTCAAATAACTGGGACTGATGTTGAAGGAGATGTAGGTCTGAAGGAAGAAGTGAACAGAGTGGGGAAAGCATGACGGAATAACTGGTGTAAAGTTAACGCTCTCGGTTAGATATCGAGAGTTCCGTGATTCAATTCCACGGCGGCGGCTGAAAAACAATTTTTCGGTTGCTATGTGTTTCTGGAGTGTGAAATGAACGATGCATTTGTTTATTTGGAATAACTGGAGGAAAACAGCAGATGTAGTACACAGCAAAAAGATGTTCTCGAGGCTGAAAAGAATGGTTTTAAAGGCTATTGTAAGACTAGTGATGCTGTACAGTGCTGACACTTGGCCAATGAAAAAATGTTTGGATAAAAATATAAATTTTGCTGAAAGGAAGATTCTGAGGGTGATGTACGTATGGTATCACCAGAAAAGACATACTTCGAAGTGAGAGAATAAGGGCAACATCTAAAGTGGCAGAGGTTTCAAAGTAGGTCCAAGAAGCAAGATTGCGCTGGAATGACCACGTTTTGAGAAAGGGCAAGGCGAAATTGGAAAGTAGTATTATGAACATGGAGCTTCCTGTGAAGTCAACTACACGGAAACCAAAGATGAGATGGAAAGATTTTGTCAACAAAAACATAAAGGAGAAGAAATCAGAGTGACTTAAAGCAAGATGGAAGAGAACGGAGAAAGAGAATCTTCAACACGAACCGTACCTAAATGTGGAACTAATTGTGTTGCAGAAAAAAAGTAGGAAAGATACTCATTTATGAGACAGAAGTTTTCATGCATTTAGAGACATTATACACTCTCCTAGCAAAAGCATTCTAACTTAAAAAATTAAGTGCGGGGTAGGGCTTATTTTCTGGCTTGAATGGCAGCAGTGACCCTGGTTGGTATATTTTCTGCAAAACAAAAACAACCGGTATTTAGTTCCCATTTATTTTCACGCAGCCGATTTAAAGAGGCGTGTACTACACATGGTTCTTATAGGGGTTTTCAACAGTCCGACCAAAGCAAAAAAACTAATGCAATAAAAAAGTAAAAAGTCCATTTCCCTAAAATATATTTTTCAATCTCTGAACTATGAATCGGAAATTATCCTTCAGAAATACGTAGGAAGACATTTTCAAATAAATGCTGTGTGTGTACGTAGCATGGAGTCATCTAAAATATCAGTATAACACACCTAATATCACCTATACAAGATTCCTGGACATACGATGAACAGATCGAGTTTGAACTTGTCAGTTCAATTATGAAAAGCAGCTACAAATTTAATAAAACTCCCTCCTCTAAAATTCACTATTGACACTATGTACTCAAATAACGTTCATTCAGAATTCTCTGAATTCAAATTTAACCAACCGGATTGAGCGACAACGTTCTGTAGGACAACAGTTAAAGGAAAGGACAAGTCT
Organism: Macrothele yani; assembly: GCA_039090855.1. Lineage (NCBI taxonomy): Eukaryota > Metazoa > Arthropoda > Arachnida > Araneae > Macrothelidae > Macrothele > Macrothele yani. Next base: position 4,381,296 of record CM077024.1, read on the forward strand.
ACTTTTATTTACATTATCGATTTGTTTTTATGTTTCGAAAATAAACTCATACGTTTCAAAACATAGAAGAGTTCAGAACAATAAAAGTTGTGTAACTTTGGACAAAAGCGTTACTCTTTTCGAAAGTCTGATGCTGTCCTTAGAGTTTGCCAGTATCATTGAAAGTAGAATTCGCAGAAACAAAAATGACAAGAAGATGAGATTTTACCTTAGAAGAACACAAAATGCAAGCCTCTTCACAGATGAGATGAAGCAAAAGCAGAAGGAAATACACTATAACCAATTTTTGTCACTTACCCTACTTCGAGAGTACGTGATCTGCTTACACTCCTCATCAACAACCTTTGTGTTGATTTCGTCATTCTCATGCTGGCATATATTGTGTGATTCTCTGAAAGGGATCATATTATATAAGTGATCACTTTCACTAAAAGATCTCAGAAATATATATTGATGATATATTGCGTGGTCAGCTGATCTCCTGCTGAAAGTTTTTTTTTTTTTTTTGATTGGAGGTTTAACGACCACCGTGAGCAACTCAATGGGCTATAAGCAGTCGCCCGTCCCTAATTTAGGGTCACTGGTTCCAGGGAAGGGAGAGAGCCAGTGCCGTAAGACAAACACAACATCCATGCCTCACCGGAATTCGAACCCAGACCCCTTACGGACGAATGATCAGAGGCCAGCGCCTTAGACCACTGCGCCAACGGGGCGGCCCTGCTGAAAGTGATGGAATTGTTAACCATTTGGTTTTTAGAGTCATACCACGAGAACGACATTTATTGAATAAAGTTTTATTCCGAAGTATTTGTTAAAAATGCAAAAGAATAATTGAAATCATCATTCCAGCAAGCAAAGCATTAACATCCTTTTATGCACGTGTTTATGGATAAGAAAAGGCGTAGCAAACAGCAGACCATGGAAATTTGCTGCAAACAGAAGGAATCACAGAACGGCCTGGTCGTGTCTTTTGAGGAGTTCCTCCCCATCCTTTGTTTCGAGACAAGAGCTTTATGAAGTATTTCTGCCGTGCTCTTAAACTTTTAATTGACTTTGTTTATCTGGTTCCAGAGGGGAAAAGATTTCATCATAATCTTATCTCTCCCTTAGGCGAGGAAGGATAAAGGGAATTTTCATCATGTAGAGTCATAAGGGTTTTCTATACACCTGCACGAAAAAGTAGAAAGCTAGATATCATAGTTCTAAAGATATTGTCTTGGTCCATGACTTTCGTTGCCCCTTGTATATAAGTCTGCAGCCCTACCTATTCGCCCAGCATCTTTCTGCCCAACTATCTTCGGAGATTTCTGAAAATCTATCAATTGATCTAAATACTGGTGTGTTTGTCTTACAGCTCTGGCAACTCTTCCAACTTTCTCTGTCATTTGACTTCTGGTTAAAGGTGATTATGTTAGATGTCTAAATGACTCGAATTTTGTGTCTTTTACACCATAAAGTTGCCCCTTCACATCTGTAGCGAAGTCCCTGTATTTGCTACATGGATCTTACTTAACAGTCATGGTAAGTTGAAGTATTAATTTCGGTCTAAAATTTTTTACCTCTGTACTGGTGGTATTACTAGCAACTTCCACGTGTGAAGGAAAAACCCCTCACCAGCTGATTCGTAAGGATGAATCTACGAATATTCGGTATTTTAAAGTGAGTGAGGTAATTCAACATCCCTGATAGGAGATGAGGGGGCAAGTATATTTGGCTGGTACTTCTACAATGAGCAGCAGATGCTACTGCCTGGCGTGGTTGGTGTTGATGGACTTCCTGTGGCTTCGAAAGCACTTAGCGGTTGTCCTTGGCCGAGTTGTACCCATGGCAACAGGAATCATGACGTCATGATTCATCGATCCAAGTACATGAAAATAACATCGTAAGAGTGAGCGCAACATTTCAGTGCATCTAACGAAAAGAGCACCCACCTTAAAATATTGAAAAACAGAATGTAGACGATTATGTTTCAAATCACTCAAGACAAATTCTTCTTTTATATTTAATTAGATTTAAAAATTGAGCTGTTCTCTCAATCACACTTGCAAATACTCAGAACGGAAAATATACTATTTAAACTCACATCTTATATGCTATTGTTCTTATTCATCGGTACTTCGTCTAAACTTTCATCATAATCATGCTGATACCCAAAGGTTGCAAATGAGTTTAGTTTTCAAGAAACAATACAAACAAGCTTGGTTGGTATGAAAGATATACTGTATGTGTCTTTTCATAAGACAGTTTGAAATACATGAAAGGTTATAACAAAATGAGGAAAGTTGGGTGAAAATATAGTCTCGGTGATGTTTAGTGTGTCCTTAATGGGATATCCTCATCAAGCAGAAGTGGCAGCAAAAATGTCCTACGTAAGGCCATTGGATCAATTTAATCTCGTAAATATATCTCCTCAAAAGCATGAAATTCTAAATATACGATGTCATAGCTCTGTTAACGTTATTTTATAAACAACGAATAGCAACTGAAAAATTGTTCATCGACACCGCTGGGATCTATTTTTCAGTTGCTATTCGTTGTTTATAAAATAACGTTGACAGGGCGATGACATCGTATATTTATATTATCTCCACGTATTTGAAATATATTCAGCATGAAATTCATTTAAGAGTCGCAGAAAAGAAGAGAAAAGTCAGATTTTTCAGGACATTAGGATAAAAATTCATATGTTCCTAAGGAATAAAAATCTACTCTGATGAAGAAAGAAAGGCTCCAGCTGAAAAAGGACTCAAAGCAGGAATTAGTCAAGTAATAATCGAACTGTTCAGTTCTAAATTTTTTATAATAAAAAAGTTCTTTTGTACAAAGCACGTTCATGGAATCCACGATGTCTTGCCATACCAGCCGCAGATTTATTTCTAACACTTCTGACGATTGATTACCTGTGATAAAAAAATAATAAAGATAATAATAATAAATAATAAGAGTAATATTTTGATTTCGTTATCTTTTGCAACGCTTATAAAACTCTTTCTTTCTTTTTTTTATAAGTGTTTTCGGAAAAAATGTGACACCATGTGCACACAACGTGTGTACATTTGATTAACATCATCATAAATATTGGATATAAAATTACAATTAATAAGCTCCTAAATTAATTCATTATTTCTAACTTTTTCTTTGTAGAATGCATATTAATACCAACTGGCACATGCAAACTACGTCTTGCCAAGCGTTACTGAAACAGAAACTGAACAATGATTCAAAATCTTTTGATATAATGACACCATTGATGCCTTTAGCGTTTCTGACAAGAACTTGACAAGGAATATATCCTTGTTATAGGTCATCTCTCTCTCTCTCTGTCAACTTCATTTGTGCCTTAATTTTACATTTTTTTGGTAACTAATTGCTCACTGACCAATGGTATTATTACCTCCTCCTTGAGTGGACACCTTTTTTTACGCTTTCCAACCGTAGGTTGAAGAAGCTATAACGAAGTAAATTTCTCCGTCATTTTTGGTCTACGCCGGGATTCGAACCCGAGTACGCTTATTCCGGAACAAGCCGCTCTACCAACTGAGCTACGCAGACATTTGTTCTGAGTCCTATCTGCCTTTATGTCATGTGCGTCCTGTTGGCAGGTACGTCACATCTCCTGGTACGTTACATCATCTCCCCGTTATCTTTTTTTTTTTTTTCGAAGTGCTGGAGAAAGGATTCTCTTATTTTTCCTATCTCGCGGTGGGGAAATAACATCACACCAATGCGAGATTTTGAACGGTCGGGTCATCCGGATAGTTCGGGCGCCATTATAACGAAGTAAATTTCTCCGTCATTTTTGGTCTACGCCGGGATTCGAACCCGAGTACGCTTATTCCGGAACAAGCCGCTCTACCAACTGAGCTACGCAGACATTTGTTCTGAGTCCTATCTGCCTTTATGTCATGTGCGTCCTGTTGGCAGGTACGTCACATCTCCTGGTACGTTACAAAGCATATATGCTCCAGTGTTTTTCCGTCCGTCTGTCGGCACGATAACTCGCGTAAAACTGGTTCGATTTCGATGAAATTTTAGAGTTTGATAGGGGACCACCTGGGGACGAACCCTATTGAAAATGGACGAAATGGGGTCGAAGGTCACGGCATAGGAGCGGGATCCATTCCATTGCTCTGTTGCGTCATAACGTGCGTAAATATGGTTCGATGTCGATGAAATTTTAGTATATTGAAGGACATAGGAGTGGGATGCATTCCATTGCCTTTATGCGTCATAACGTACGTAAAAATTGTTCGATTTCGATGAAATTTTAGTATGTGGTAGGGGACCACCTGGGGACAAACCCTATTGAAAAATGGACGAAATGGGATCAAAGGTCAGGACATAGGATAGGGATCCATTCCATCGCCCTTATCCTATACTATTCAAGGAGCAATTCTTTTATGTATGTAAATTTTATTTTGAAAACGGCTCTAAGGATTTTGATAAACGTCGTTAACCTACCGTTTCCTGGTACTGTAAATCGTTTTAGCTTGATCTCGACTTTAGGAAAATTCGTTTAGTGCGTTAAATAACCACCCCGAATTACCACGTTTTAGTGTCATGGCGTGCTATTAATGTTATCCATGCTTAGAAATCTTATGACGTCACAATCTCGCGATTCAAATGCTGGCGCGCGGTCACGCCGTCTGTCTCATTACGTCACGCGTTGTGTGTGGATCCTATTAAAGTTTTATGACGGCACACTCTTTCGAGCAGATGGTCGCGATTCCCATCTGCCTCGTTACGTCACGCGTTGTGTGCGTATGTCCGTCCGCACGATAACTCGCGTAAAAATCGTTCGATGTCGATGAAATTTTAGTTAGTGGAAGGGGAACACCTGGGAAGGAACCCTATAGAAAGTGAATGAAATGGGTTCAAAGGTCAGGACACTGGAGCGGAATCACTTCCATCGCCATTATGCGTCATAACTTACGTAAAAATTCTTCGATTTGGATAAAATGTTAGTATGTCGTAGGGGCCTGCTTGGGGACGAATCCTGTTGAAAATGGGCGAAATGGGGTCAAAGGTTAGGACACAGGAGTGGGATCTATTCCATAGCCCTTATGCATCATAACTTAGGTAAAAATGCTTCCATTGCGACAAAACGTTATCATGTTATTTCGGAGGTACACTGAACCGGTTCTGTTGAATATCATCCAAATGGGATCAAAGGTCAGGGCACAGGACTGAGATTTCCACAGCCATTATCCTCATAACTTGAGTAATGATTTCTGGTATGTTAGAAAGAGTATTATAATCAATGAATTGCATGATTTTACTAACTTGTTTAATGAACAAGTACCGATAAATCGTTGTTTTTTTTAACATAAATGTGGGTGGGACACGGATTTCGGAACATCTCTGTGCAAGAATCGCTATGTGCTCTGTATCATGATGATGGGCCACCACAGTGGGTGCTACTGTCTCTTTTAAGATTACAAATGGAAGGTAGGGCATACAAATGACTCTGGGCTACAAATACAACGACCTATGTTTAGCTATAGTTCGCTTTAAGTTTATTTGTAGCAGCGTGCTTAGTCCAGAAGCACTTTTCGTATTACTTTTCAGACAGAAATAAAGCTCAAATGAAGTTAACAGTTATTATTCATAAGTACCAAAATAATTATGAGTTCGTTCCAAACATTCCAGACAAAAATAATAGGAAAAAGTCGGCCATTTCACTGAAAAATGTTATGGTGTCTCGGTGGACCAATCCGCCCCTAGCTGAGAGAATACTATAAAAGTAAAAGGCAACACAGAATGAATACCTTTAATGCGAGAGCCGATAGGATGCTATTGAAAGCCAACCCAATACTGTGAAAATCTGGGCCAACAGAATTCCATACAAGTCCAAACCAAAACTTTCTATGAAATCCAGCGTAAAGATAGAACTGTAAAAATAAAAGCCAAGTAATTCTACGAGTTGAAAAAAATAATTTAATTCGTCTTCAATACTTATATTCTTCATTTTCCATGATGCAGATTTTCTTCGGCGCGCTGCACAAGGCTGAGGAAATTGTAGGAAAATGAGGGTAAAACGAATACCTTGAAAACCTAGGGCAAGAAAACACTGTGAAAATCAGGATGAAGAGAATATTTGTGACGTATATCTCTAATTTAACCTTCCTTATTGAGTTTCTGTTCTTATGTGAGTTATGTTACTTCTCCGTTAGATTTCCTTTCTGAACGGCACGCTGACTTCTCCGAATTTCCTCCGAATTTTTGGCAACGCATGGCAGTGAGAAGCCCCGTCGAGTGTAAAGAACTGTGTGTGGGGGTGAGGTAAGAATGTAAGATGATTGATAGTTTGAATTTGCGCCGCATGTTATCTTGATGATATGTACGCTAAATTATTTACGAAATTGATAATGCGTTCAGGCAATAAAACTCTTTAATTTGTTCAAGAACAAATTGTGTTGGTGATTACAAGCTGTAAGTCAACAACCAGGAAACTGAATAAAGAAGTTATTTCTAAGTTTCATTTTTTGCTATATAGATCTCTGAGACTGTTAGTGGTTGTCTAATTGTTAGTGTTAAGCATTATGTATTGAAACATTTAAATAAACAATCTGAAAAATATACGAACAGAAAACATTATTATATATTGTAACAACGGGGACAATTAATTTCTTCGTTTTTCGCTAGGTGGCTATTCCACGGCAGGAAATTCTAGGCGCATAAAGGAAATTTCTATCTCCACTCAAAGGCATTAATTAATGTTTCTGAACTTTTATTGTTTACGTTCACTGAAGGTTTCAATTCCAGGTTTATTATAATGGAGGCAAATTTGCTTCCATTTAGTTTTAATCAAGTTTTACAGCCATTTGAGGATCCATCTAGTTTTAATAAGAGATATTTATTTCTTCCATACATGCACCCATCCACCTCTCCTTAACGTTTCCGTTTCTCATTTGCATTACAACATTTATATTATCTTTATTGTGAATAAGCGCATAGTCCCAGAAATACAAAGCGCTGCCTGTATGATTGAAATACACTGAAAACCCCGTCGCTGGTTTGAACTGTATCATGTTACAGAAACAGGTATTTGGGCTTTTCTGGTGATTTTTCCCACGCGTATGATATCAACGGAAGTTGGTAGGCGCTTTATTTAATCAAAAAGACCTTGTTTTGTGTATTTCAAGTTGTTGCTTAAATTCTCGGCAGTGAAAAGAATGAGCGCAACGTTTACAGCCATTTGATGATGCAGAATGATCTAGCCATTATCCAGTTATTTTTTAATGGTCGTAGAAAGTTAAGGAGACGGGGAAAAGAAGGAAATTGCGAAATGTTGACAGTGTGATAAGTAAAACAACACGGACTTACCGGTTGATTTTGCGTACACACATTTGGTAATTGACAGAGTTTATTAAATTTCATTCAGTTGATCAAAGGCATAAAACCATATTTCAGAATAGTTTTAATTGAAAAGAGTTGTTTCAGCAATTCGATTTTAATGGTAATCTTATGCTATTATGGAATAAAAAGGAAAAGTTTTTGAAATTTCTTTCGGCAATCAAAAATCACGCCGGAATGGCACAATTTAGTAGTTGGATCACTTCTCCATAGAAGATTTAAAGTTCTCAAGTGACGTTTCTGTGCGATACTTAGGTACATATTTGCGAATTAACCGATTGTCGTCACAAAGTAGTGGATTATTTTACGTACAACAAATACAGTAATTTAGTTCGTGTACAAAGTTACGAACATCGGCTGAAGTCCATACTCAAAAGGTGAATAGTTTATGCTTACCGGCCATTACGTACTGACGTTTACGCAGTTTGTGTTCTTCCCTATGAAAGACGAGAAGCAGTTGGAGCTAACAAGTTACAGATGAGGGGTAAAAAATTTGTGGACTTGAACTAAAGAGATTATGATAGTTTTATACGCTTGTTTGATTTCACTATCGCCTGTATGCACAAATGAAATACTTTTCTGTTTGTTCATATTATCATATCATCAACAACCATTACCAGTCCACTGTTGGATGAAGGTCTCCCCAAGTTTGTTCCACAATTGTCTGTCTTGAGTCGATCTCCTACATGTCACTCCCGCATACTTTCGATTTTCACCCAGACATCTCCCACGTGATCTTCTTCTGGGTTTTTTCTGACTTTTGGTATCCATTATATTACTTGAGTTTTCCAACGGTGGTCATTTCTTCTTGCAATATGTCTACACCATTGCCATTTGAGGGCTTTACTTTGATCATAATGTCATCAGCTGCTATCATTTTCCTGAACCACAAGAGCCTCTTTCTGTCTTTCCTTGTTACACCAAGCATGCAATTCTCTATGCTTTTTTTAGTTGTCTGTGGTTTCTGTATGTTTTTTTTAGTTAAAGTCCAAGTCTCTCACCCATAATTAAGAACTGGAAGGATGCAGTGATAAAACATTTTTTTAAGACAGTGGCAAATTGCCCTTGAAAATTGTATTGTTTCTTCCAAAAGCTCTCCAACCAAGTTTTATGTGCTTATTCATTTCTTCTTCTATGTGACCTGTGAAAACACGAATTTGTTGGTGACTGAGATCGAATCCGCATCCTTCTATCGGGTCCAAATGCTTTCCCAGTTAAGCTACACCAACAGAATTTATCGCTGCAACTTGCGGGCTTAGCATGTACTTTACTTCGGTAGTACCACAAATATATCCTCCCCTTGAGAAAGGCGGGGGCACCAAATTCCAAATTTCGGTTCCGCCGAAAGCCATGAAGTAACTCTCTGTAGAAAAAAGAATTCTCACATATTCTAGACCATGTGTGGAAGAAGCATCACACATTTTTCGAAGAGAAGAAGGGATTCTAATTAATTGCAGACGATGTGTGGAACAAACATCAGACTTTTTTTGAAGAATTAACGGCCATTACATCCATTTTCACAATACGGCGCCAATGTGAAAATACAAATTTGCCGGTGACGATATCAAGTCCGCATCGTTCTGCTCCGGAGACGAATGCTTTTACAATTAAGCTACATCGACGAAATTTAGCGCTGCAACTTTGCCGTCTTAACATATGCTTCACCTCCGTAGTATGTTACAGATAATTACTTGATATCTGTTGTCTAAGTTAAATGTAGGCATCAGTTACCTCTAGATTTGTTTCACCGACCTCCAAATCTTCAGTTCTTGTAAAAACATTACACATCAATTTTGTTTTCTGTACGTCCGTCTTTAATCTCACTGCTTTACTTTTGTCAGTAAATTCAATTCCCGGATCATACTTTGCAAACCTAATGTAGTGTGATAACCATCTACAAAGCGAAACAATCTGTATCCACAAAGAACAGAATTCATGCTTTGCTCCCACTGGTAAATTTGGTGGGGTGGTTTACGTTGGGCACGTGGCACACAGTGGGTCTAGTTAATCCTATAATACAGTCTTTCGGATTCATTATGTTTTTGTCGGAAGTTTGCTTTACGCTGAGCACCAAGCGAATATTTACACAAAGCAAACGAAGCCTCGTGGAAGAGGATTACCTCTTACGACATTACAGCGCTTCAGCGTCACGACAGTGCTTTTTACAATAGGCAGCCCCCTACTGTTTGTACGGGGCAAACAGAAAGCCAAAACAACAGCAGAAGATTAGTACTTTCATTATTGCCATTTTTACAGCTAAGCAACCTTAAGAATAAACTGCTTCAGGAGAGAAGCACTGAAGTGTAAGGCAGGTTCCTTAAGAATTCTTGAGAACCACCAATGATTTTGATGAATATGGAATTTCTGCTTCTTTGAAACATGCACTTTTCACAGAAAAAGAATTAGCACTCAAATCATTCTTTACGCAACACGCTACCCTCGTGTAAGAAGATTTATAGTGTCTGCTGGAGTAGGCGTATATAATAGGCCCTAATCACTGACGACTTTCGAAGTTATGGAGACTGAAATTAATTCGGATTGCAGCATCCGAATATTCATTTTCCAGTTTGTGGACGAGTGTCAGAAAAACGAGTGAGAGATTGTTGGAATAGATACTCGAAATCAAATTTTTAGTGCAATAAGAGAAATTCTGCGCAGTGTATTCCAGAAAGGCACAAATACTGAATAATGTGGAAACGTAGGTTTTTCTGTGCATCAAGGTGTTTCAAAAAGAAAAATAAGGCTCGAAAGGTAATGGATTGTGCGAACTTCCGGCAATCCATTCTTTCAAAAGTTAAAGGGGGATAGGAATATTTAGAAATAATAGCCGATAAATTGTCGAGAAACTAACAGGAAAGCTGATGACGGATAGGAAAATATTTGCTAATTTTGGCCAAATATCTCTGCCGCCCGAGGGCGTAGTGGTCTAAGCACTTGTTTATGACCGTTCGTCCAAGTGGGTCCAGGTTTGAATTCCGGTGAGGCATGGATGTTGTGTTTGCCTTACGACACTGACTCTCTTCCTTCCCTGGAGCCAGTGGCCCTAAATTAGAGACGGGCGACTGCTTATAGCCCATCGAGTTGCTCACGGTGGTCGTTAAACCCTCAGCTAACAAAAATATATATCTGGTGTCAAGATAGCGCCAAAGGTTTGTGACAATATATCATAATACAATACCCTATCGATATGACGATATCTTGAAAATCACACTTGAAGTGTTTTCATTTGGAATCAGTGGAATATTTTTCAGACAGTATGATCATATTCGTATTCCAGAAACAGCTTTCAATTTACAGTACAAATTCCTGGTTTGTGTGAGATGATGGGATGTTTTATATGTTTAAGAATAGTTTGACAGTCGCCCTATTCACTAAGTGTTAAAAAGTTCTTTTTTTTCTCTTTTTTTTTTTTACGTTTTACAAAACTAGTTTGTTTTGTTTATTTTCAGACTTCCCACGCACACTATGAAGAAAAATATAAGTTGCTGGCTCTTAACGATCAAGTTTATTATCATGTTATGTCTTCACCACATATAAATTCGTATGGGAAAGTAGAGATTGACAAACCATCGCAATTTGAGCATAGCTGCCTTTCTACTTTTGCATCTCTAGCATTCAGCATGGCTGCTTCCTGCTATAGTTTTCCCTTACACATGCATTTCCTATGACGATACGTGTCATGTATAAATGCATTAAACTCTACTTTACTGGCCCTCTTTATGAGCCAAGACATTCTTTATTGGATGATGAAGTCTCTCTGCATTCAAGAACTTCTTTCCGAAATTTCAACGAAAATTGCGCAATGCCTCTCAATAACGCTTATTTATTGATTAGGATAAGAAATGTTTGTTTGCAATAAAATAATTATAAATGCGACTTGAGAACTTTCTGTTTGTCGACATGAACTACTTTCATTCCTGATTTGTTCTGTAAAAAAACTCAATGTTTGAAGTAGCTGCTTTGCAGTGAAACTAGAATATCGCAGATTCGGAAGCAGAGGCCAGTACGATGTGTCGAAAAGTACTCGTAATCTAATTATGCATGGGAATTTGAATTTCTGTTCAAAAGAAAGAGCTCTTATGGGTTTGCTTAGAGTAAGGTTTATTTTTACGTTAACGTACTTCCTGAAATTTCCTATGTTCTACTACAAAGTTCTATATTGTATTTTTAGCGTATGAAATAATTTTCTGTAGTATATGTGTTACTTATATCTTCTACGCACAAAAACCCGTTTTAATAATAATTGATGTGACTATTGTATCTATGAGATAGATAAGAAAGGGTGATACCAGAGAAAAATTTCCTCTGAAGGCAGTATACATATCCCAGCTCTAGTGAAGGTTTCAAATGTTGTCAGAACAAGCAGCAGCTGCCCTCCTACCCGAGACCAAAAAACGTGCAGTTCAAATATTCCTTCTAGCGTTAAAAGCAATTGTTGAAACTGATTCAACGTTGTTAAAGTACATCGGGAAAATATCGCTGACGAGAATAAAATGAAAAAATAAACAAGTCGATAGAAACACGTTCTTTCAATTTTAACCTTATTATAATATTCGAAAAGTTTGAATGATTCATGAAAGAAATACGGGATTACGCCATATAATACAAATTTTGAAGATGACAATCTGATTTTTGGGGTAAATGTGACAAGGATGGTAAGTCAGATAATATCCGAAAACTTGAAAATTTTCATCGTCCTGGAGGGGGACTCGAACCCGCGTCTCCCAGAAAACGCCCGGGTACGCTAACCACTACACCACCCAGAACGACCGAGTTGCAAGTTTCCGATTAATTTGAATATAACCATCACAGGATTCGCTAGTCGAAGCAACCGGATTCTCAACCTCCAGATTCGCTAAACATGAATGCCGGTTGCTTCGACTAGCGAATCATCAGCATCTTTTATTGACCTCCAGAAGTTAATGTGTAACATAACATAACATAAATTTCGCAATTTTTTTTTCTATTTGTGATGCTGGAATCTAATGCGAAAAGATACAGCGGAAAAATTCATTCGCAGTTTTGCGAGCTTAAACCCACTGGTCTCATATATTAATGGTGTTATATTTGTACAATTAAATTAAACTCAAATAAATTCAGCACTGTTTAGATTGCGATTGAAGTTTTGATTTATTTATTAGGATTTTTCGCAATTAAGAAATCTAGATCTCAATTAGCACTTGTTGGGAGCAATTTGTGCAATTGAAAAATGTCGGCATTAAGTAAAATCAAGTGCTTCATTGTTTAAATCTTAGCTTATTGTATCAATCGATTTCTGCCGGCGAGTTCTTTTAATCTGTACATCCCAGATAAACAATTTTAAGTGCACTATTTGCTTAAATTTCATAATTTCTATACTAATCTGTGATGACGTGAGAAAAATTGGGAGATTTTAGGGTCGGAAAGATGAAAAATAAATACAAGCTGGGAGATCAGTACGCAAGCTTTACCATGAAAGACCTCAGACAGGAATGTCAGGTACGAGGGATAGACTCTAAGAAAAGATCTAGACAAGAGCTAATTACCGATTTAATTGAGAGTGACCGTCAGGAAGAACTCAATGCTAGAGAACATGCAGCTGACAGTGAAAGAGCCCATACTAGCGCATCTAGCGAGATTAAAAAGGAAGATAGACAGTATGAGTTAGAAATTAGAAGATTAGAGATTGAGTCGAAAAAACAATACATTGAGGCTTTACGACTGCGGTTGGCCTTAAGAGAGATAGGTGGATCTCAAGAGACAGGTAGGACAGATAACTATTCTCACAGACCCTTAAATAGTTATGGGGACGTGATCAGAAAATTATCGGAATCGGAGGACGAGATGGATAGTTATCTAACGGAGTTCACCAAGATAAGTACATCCCTAGGTATTCCTCGATCGAAATGGTCAGCGTTGTTAATTCCCAGATTATCGTCACGTGGAGCGAGCGTCATCCATTCTATGGGAGCAAATGAGGTACAGGATTTTGTGAAATTGCAGGAAAATTTGTTAAGGGAATATAAAATTACCCCGGAAAAGTACAGAGTATCATTCAGGAATTTCAGTAAAGGGAAGAACCAGACCTACCATCAGTATGGAGTAAGATTAAAAGATTTATTAGAGAAGTGGTTGACAGGTGCTCAAGTAGAAAATAGCTATGAAGCATTAAAAAGTGTCTTACTGTTAGAGCAATTTTAATCTATGGTTCGTGAGCCCATTAAAATCTATATCAAGGATAACGAGCCTGAAACTTTTGAAGAGGCAATAAAGCTAGCTGACAGGTACGTAGAGGCTCGGGAAAGACAGTATGCCCCAGTTCATCAGAATTTCCGGCCAGGGAAAGGATTTTTTCATTAGGAGAAAAGGCAACAGGGAAGAGATGGAAAAGTGGTCCGTAACGGAGCAGATGCCCCAGGGAATAGCATACAAATCAGGTGCTACCTGTGTGGGAAAAATGGGCACAAATCATTTGAATGTAGAGGGAGCAAGGATAGGAGAGTAGCAGGTAAACAAGGTGAAAGTCGAGAGATGATTGTCAAAGACAGAGTAGGGAACAACAAGCAAAGTTATCAACCAAACAGAGAAAAATCTCCGACCATGTTATGTTCCACTACCAGTTCTATATGGGCAACGCCTGAATCTAGCTTCGGACCTTACTTAGGTAAGGCCGAGCTAAATGGAGAAACACTCTGCACATTACGTGACACATGATCATGTATCTCCCTGATTAAGTGCAGTAACGTTCCTCCAGGAGCAGTGACAGGAAAAAAAGTAACAGTTTACCTTGTGACTGGTGACGGACAGGAATTGGATATAGCACGGGTGACTATAGAAGTGAATAAGGACTTAAGGACACATGACTTTGCGATAGTGAATGACATCCCTTGGGACATAATTCTTGGGAATGACTGGGATGCACCAGAAGGAAAACGGTGTAGTGAAATTCGTGAGAAAGATGATCAGGCAAGAAGGGAACCGGATAAGAGTGGGAGAGACAGAAGTAATAGTATAGTTGAAAAAGTAAAGGATATAGGAAAAAGCGTTGGCAGTGCAGATAAGGAAAGTACTCCTACCACAGACATAGACAGTGCACCACAAAAAAGAATGTGGAATACTGACTCGGAGAATGTTAAGGGCACAGGAAGAAAGAGATAAAGGAAACGAGGTTGAACGACAGCAGGTAGAAGAAATGGATAGTGGGAGATCACCCCAACCACTGATAGAAGATAGGGAAAGTGAACTCGAAATTGAAAGTAAGGAAAGGGACGGAGTAGTTGAAAGTGATAAGAGCTTACCTCAGATATTTACGTCTGAAGAATTTAGTCGAGCACAGAAAGAGGATGAAAGTTTGAGCAATATATGGATAAGATGTGAGGGTTCTGAGCCGAATGAAGAGGTATCATAATACTTTATGGTACAGAAGGACTTCTTGAAACGAGTATATAGGGACATGAGAAAACAAGACATAGTATTTCAGTTAGTAGTGCCCAACGCTTATCGAAAAAGAATTTTGGAAATAGCACACGACGTATCCATATCTGGTCATTTAGGAGTGAAGAAAGCAACTGATAGGGTGTTGAGGAATTTTTATTGGCCAGGGATATTCAAGGAAATAGCTGAGTATGTCAGTTCATGCCCACAGTGCCAATTCGTAAGAAAGCGAGGAGATCATGCACCAAGCAAACTCCAACCTTTGCCTATCATTGAGGAGCCGTTTGCTCGGGTATCGGTAGACCTAGTTGGTCCCTTGAACGTAAGCAACTCAGGCAAGAGATATGCAGTGGTCATAGTAGACCATCCAAGTAGATACCCGGATGCCAGAGCGTTAGAGACGATAGAGGCTGAGGAGGTGGTGAATGCTCTTATCGACATGTTTTCACATGTCGGATTTCCTAAAGAGATCCTCTCGGACCAAGGAAAGCAATTAACCTGTAGATTAACCCAGGAATTATGGGCACAGTTAGGCGTTAAGCCACTTTTCTCAAGTATATATCACCCTCAGGGAAATGGTCTTGTCGAGCGATATATAGGGACGTTAAAATTCTTACTCAAACGGGTAAGCCAGGATAGCCCTGACTACTGGGACAGGATGTTACCCTACGTCTTGTTTGGTTGCAGAGAAGTCCCCCAGGCGAGCACAGGTCTTTCGCCATTCGAACTAATTTTTGGGCACAATGTTCGAGGACCTCAGGATCTGGTAAGGGAGAAAATTGATAAATCAGAAGGTGAGAGAGTAGAAATTTTGGACTACATACATAAAGTAAATAGAAGTTTGGAAAAAGGGCTAACTTTAGCCCAGGAAAATTTGTCGCAGGCTCAGATCAAACAGGCAAAATGGTATGATAGGAAGGCCAGGATTAGGAAACTGTGTGAGGGAGATGAAGTCCTAGTGCTCACTCCTAATAGGAAGAGAGCAATGCAAGTTGAATGGGAAGGTCCATTTAAAGTGCTTGGCCGGAAAGCAGAAAACACGTATGTCATAGATGTGGGAGAGGAGGGCTCTTGCCCTAGGGTATACCACATAAATATGCTGAAAAGGTTTAACCGTAGGGGTCAGACAGTAAGCAACGTGTGTTACGGGATTGATGATGGAGATGAGGAAATTGTAACTGAGTTACCGGATCTTACTGGCAGGGAAGCACAAGGAAAAGTAGAAGACCTTACAGTTGGAGACAATCTCTCGGAAGCTCAGAGGGAAAAGTTAGTAGCTATGCTACGACAATATGAGCATATCTTGACATAGATATCGGGAAGGACCAATGTTGTGACTCATGACATTGAGCTACTCGATGACACTCCAGTTAAGTGTAAACCGTATCGGGTCAGCAAGGAAAAGAAAGAGCTTATTGATAAGGAGATAGAGAAGATGTTGGAAATGGGAGTAATTGAGGAAAGTAGAAGCCCTTATGCAGCACCAGTTGTGCTTGTGCCGAAGAAAAATGGAAGCATGAGGTTTTGCGTCAATTACAAAAAACTCAATGCCATTACCAAAGGAGATGTTTTCCCCACACCGAACGTGGACGAGTTAGTCAACGGTCTGCACACTTGCAATTATTTGACTAAGCTCGACATGACAAAAGAGTACTGGCAAGTGAAGTTAACAGACAGAGCAAAAGAGCGAAGTGCATTCACCACTACTGACAAACTATATCAGTTTGTAGTGATGCCTTTTGGGTTAAAGAACAGCCCACCCCCACACACACTTATTTGAGATTAATGTCGAAAGTATTACATGGAACGGAGGATTTTGCGAAATGCTATACGTGGATGATATCGTTGTGTACAGCAGTACTTGGGACCAGCATTTACAGCTCGTACAATCAGTGTTGAGGAAGCTCGAAGGAGCAGGTTTGACAGTTAACCCACGAAAGAGTGAATTTGGAAATGCTGGTGTCAATTACTTAGGGTTTCATGTGGGACCGAATGGAATCACTCCGGAGGAGGCCCGAGTCCACAAGATTTGTACATGGCCTCGCCCAATCACAAAGAAGGATGGCAGGGCATTTCTAGGAATTACAGGGTATTGCCGAAAATTCATTCCCCAGTATGCAGACATTTCCAGTACATTGGCAGAAACACTGAGAAAGAAGAAACCTGACAAAGTTGAGTGGAGTGAGGAGTGCGAAAAGGCGTTCTCGACTCTGAAATCAAAGTTAACAGAAGGCGGTATACTCAAGTGTTTTGACCCGTCTAAAGACACATTCGTGCAGACAGATGCAAGCGGATTTGGGCTAGGAGCTGTGCTGAGTCAGCGAGGAACAAATGGAGAAGAACATCCAGTGGCAATACTTGAGTCGGAAACTGACTGATGTTGAGAAAAGGTACTCGACAATTGAGAAGGAGACCTTAGCTGTTATTTGGGCAATAGAGAAGCTCAAACCATATTTAGACTCTAGGCCCTTTGTCGTGATAAGCGACCACAACCCATTGGTTTGGCTGGAACACATCAAAGATAAAAATCTGAAGTTGATGCGATGGTCCCTGTACTTGCAGGAATATAATTTCGCTGTGCAGTACAAACCAGGAGCCAAACATGGAAATGCAGATGGTTTGTCGAGACGTGTGTACATATAGGAGAATGGGAGTAATGGGAACCCAATAGTGTTGTATTCATATATAGTAGTGTTAATAAATGTGTTAGTGTTATGTAAGCATATTTGTCCATAATAGGGTGCTCACATATATGTAGCTAGGACCTAAATGTGTAAATAATAATCATTCAGTGTAGAACATTTTTGTCAATTAGTACTAGATGGAATAATGTATAACCTACAGGCGAGCAGGTATCAGAATACAGCGGTGTCAGATCAGGAACATAGGGCACAGATGAGAATAGTGCAATGAGACAGAGGACACAGGGGACTGGTATCTTGTCAGGCGGCGCTTGAAAAGAAACAGTCGTATAAGCTTGGAAGGGAGGACTCTGATGACGTGAGAAAAATTTGGAGATTTTACGGTCGGAAAGGTGAAAAATAAATACAAGCTGGGAGATGGGACGCCATTTCTGGTCAGCGAGAGGGAGGATGGCGATGGGTCGGCCATGTTGTATGTGCCAGTGGAAGAAAAGAAAAAAGCAAAAAAATCATTTCCTCAGTGAATTCTGCGAGGAAGAGGGGCTCGACACAGGCGCGACCCTGGGATGTCACGGAAAGTTTTGCTGGGCGCTGGACATTGAGAAAAGCCACATGGCCCAGCCACTCAGAATTCCGGCACGCCTCCTTCATTGTGATAGCAGTTAAATTTCTTACATGATTATTTGTTTGATGTTCAAAAAGTTAGTGCAATTGATTTTAAGAATCTCACTCCGAAAAAAAGAGATCTTTTGTTGATATTACAAATGGCCGCTCTATAGGTTTTGGATCTACAGGCCAGCTTCTACATTACTTCTGCTCCATGCCAGTTTTCGGTAAAAAAATTTAATATTCCAGGTTCCTCACATCGCGATGCCCTACCCTGGGTGTCTTACTCCATTTTTCTTGCAATACCCTTAAGAAGAGTTGTTGTCATTGGTGATCAGGAACGTAATATGGAAAAAAATATTCCAGGTTGACGATTTTTTGCAGGGTAGAATAATCGTAAGGCTCAAATCAGGAGTGTCGAAGACTGCGATCTCCAGAGCACTGAATGTGCCGCAAACTCTCATCTCCAAGCTTTGGAAAAGGTTCCAAGACACAGGAGAGGTCATACGCCATCCACTACAAGGCCGTCCAAGAGTCACAACCCCTCAGCAGTACCGGTATCTTGCATTAACTGCACGACGTCATAGGACGATGTCAGCCAGGTAACTCCCTGCAGAGCCTGAGGCCACCTCAGGACCAAGAGTTTCAAGATAAAATGTTTATAGGAGGCTCAGCGCAACTGGTATCTATGCCGTACTTTCAGTAGTTTGTGTCCCGTTTACCCGTGAGAACAGGAGGGTCCGTTTTAACTGGATTCGGGAACATCAGAACTAGATACTGAATCAGTGCAGCAATGTGCTCTTTACCAATGAGTCCAGATTCAGTTTACAGCCTGATTCTTGTCAAACCACTCTCTGGAGAGAAAGAGGAACCCGTTACAATCCCACAGACATCAGGGAAAAGGAGACCAATTTTGTGGCTGTGAAGTCATGGCATGGCAGCCGTCCTGTTGAATAAGCGCACAGAGCTCCACATCTTCGACAGAGGTACCGTTACTGCTCTGAGATACAGAGACGAGATACTGGAACCTCATGTGAGACTTTTCAGAGCTGCAGTGGGTCTAGAGATGGTATTCATGGACGATAATGCACGCCCCCACAGAGCTCAGTTAATGGATGACTTTCTCCAAAGTGAAGATATCCAGCACATAGAGTGCCCAGCCAGGTCTCCGGATATGAATCTGATAGAGAATGCATGGGATGCACTAGAATGCTTCTCGAGAACCACTGATGAACTGTCAGGAGTGGGACTTATTGCACACAGAGCTCTTGGACAACCTGATAAGCAGCGTGAAAAGTAGACGCAAGGCTTGCGTGGTTGGAAGGGTCACCACATCCCTTATTAATCATGCTGCACCAGCCTTTTTTCAGTTTTATGAACTCAACGTGAAAATCACTGTTTTGTAAATTAGCATAGGTAATGCAATAAACTGTGTTTCATAACTTGGTCGGTCAGCTGTTGTACTTGCAATACGTTATTCCACAAGCATACCCAGTTTTGTGCCTTTCCGACGATTGACTTTTTTTTAAATATTCACAGGTGTATTGATTATGCTTAACTTTTAGACATAAGTGTATTTCAGAGCAGCTTTCTCAAGAAACGTTCGACCTAGAATATAGCCCATGTTTATTAATTCTGCAAAACTGAAATTTCATACTTTTTTAATTTCATGCATCCTTAGTACTTGATAAGAGTGTCTAGTAATGTCTGACTCCCTGAACCTAAGATTCGATACCAATAATCAGATTGAAAAGACTTTTTGTTTCGAAAATAAAGTTGGATATATAACAGTAATAGTTGAGGCAGCACACTTTCCGAAATCTGAGGTTCTCAAACGGTACTATGTTTTGTAGGTTCATTTCACCGTCCACAACCACGATTTTTGTAGATAAAATTAGTTTTCCTAGACTCAAAACTTTCTGCTATAGAATGTTATAGTTGTTTATTCAAACAAATCCTACATTTCTAGAAAAATCTTATGAACCACAAACGTAGCACATTTTGTTTTCTCCAGCGTAGTTTTTGTGTGGTTGGCGACAATTTTGGGTTTGATTCTTTGTTACCGCCCATCTAATTCAGGGGTTTCCTCTAACACAACGCAGATACGTAGACATATCCCCGAAAATTGGCCCTGCTGTCACATTCGTTTCTGGCGGTTGCCCCCGTGATTCGTACTCATCCCAGCATTGGGCTAATCAGGTGGATTCCCAAGCTGAGAATTCTAATGGAGGCATGGGATCATGACTGTTTGTAATGCCTTAGGAAGAAGAAGGAATCTTTTATCGTCAACTACTCTCTCTGGTGAAATGCATTTCCTGGATGAAGTTGCCTGGATACTTTGTCCAATAATCGGTAGGCAGTGGTATTATTTAATTAGCGAATGGAAAAGAAAACAAGAAAATATCAATTTATTTGTTTACTGATTTTAGCATCTGATAATAAAATAGTTTTTCAAAACAATCTTTGGCCTCTGAACTTTTGTGTGGATGTTCTTAACTGCTACCATACATCAGCATAATTCAACATTAAATATTAAATACTTCAACATTACAATATTTCGACTATTTCTTATATTTTAGGAATATGTACAAATCACCTGGGGACGGGGGGAGGTCACAGAAGTGTGAATTCTCTAGCGTTCTCTTTCTTCTTTTCTGGGACCTGTTGGCATGAGAGTTTTGGAGTTATATTGGAACAGACTTTCTGCAACTTTATAACCTTAGTAAAAATTAAAGAAACAGTTTTCCTATTAATTACCATGCTTTTCTTCTAACTTCTGAACCGTAAGTCTTCGATGGTTTCTCTCCATTCAAGTCAGTTTTCATACACTCTACTCAGTTCTTGAAAATACCAAATGGTCGGGTGGTTTTTAACATTTACTTTCCTGCTTCTTGAAATCTCTTAAACCATGATGTACCGATGCACTTCAAAGTGTTCTCTTTCTAGACTTCGTACAATATTTTGCAACTTTTCATCGCACTTTACCCAATTTAACCCTTTTACTAAACATCTGGTGTTGATTCTTTATCTTAACAGTTTGGTACACACACGCACACCCTGAATTACAGAATTACAGAGTGAAAATGATTCATACACATCTCTGCATCTCTATTCCAACATGTTCTGCCTCATTTTAATTAAAACACGCAACCCGAAGTTCCAGTAGACCTCTTTTCTCTTTTTTCTATTAGAGCACGAAAAATGTTCGGCACAATTTTGTTTTCAGAATTTCACTGTGAGTCATTAGTTTGCGACGATAAAGTTCTGACACCACATCAAAAAGCACGCCAAGTTTTGTGCGTGCGTAAGAATTCGTGTGTGTCATAATTATCGGGGAAACAAGAACCTTCAGTTAGAACAAGAACCTTCAGTTTGCATCTGCAAAATGCTATCTGAAGCTAAATACAAAAGAAGAGGTGATACAGGGAAATCATCTGTGAGTCACATTTTTGGGAACTGAGCCGCCGATTGCATTCATTCGTAGTGTATCAGTGTGCCTCGTATTCCACAGCAACCAACTAATCATCGATTTTGTATTTTCCTTCCAAGAACAACACGGAATCAGCTACTGAGGTACTCTGTTAAGAACAGCAGTTCAAACTTATGATCTTAAAAAAACGATGAAAGCAAGCTTAATTTGCCCAGAATGGCAGCGTACAGTTGGCCAAAATAACGCTTTGGTATTACATTAGCACCTTCTTATTAAAAGGACTCAAATTCGGTCTCTGTGCAAATTTTTGGGAAGCTCTTCAAGAAGAAAAGCTTGTGCTATATGTTTTCGATCGTACGTGCATTGGAAGCATCTCAAATTATTAAATTGAATTCTATTTATACCATTTAAGTCTCTTGGTGTTGAGTGAAGTAGGCGCGTAATGCGCGGGTTGGTTTTGAAACAAAAGAAAGACACGTACTTTGTGTTTGAACAAAAAGCACGAATCCTCTCCCTTCCCTGGAACTGACGGCGCAAATTGCGTTGCGGTTCCCGTTTTCAATACGAAGTATTAATAATGCAAAATATTTCATTAACAACAAGCCTTGGAACCGTCATCCTGATTTTTAAGATCGTTTAAAATAGCTTTCACAATGTTCCAGTTGCATTGTAACGAAGAACGAGATCACTGTCAGATGCGTAGTATATGACCAATGACGATACAAAACGTCTAACTTTAATCAGCTGGCACAATCACAAAAGGAAAAACGTATTATTTTGAAAATTTTTAACGAATAATTCAAACATTTTTACCCCATTTTATAGGATTCGTCTCTTAGGAAACCAAACAACCCTTCTTAGGTTTGGTTAAAATGGAAAGATCTGGTGACAGCTAAGATGTTGACGTGACAAAGAAAGGATGAATAAAAAAAGAAAGACATTGTATTCTTCCACATACTGCGAGGAAGCTTTAAAAAGAAAGTCAGTCACTATCGACAAACGTAATGAAAACAAAAATAGGGAAGGTGCAACAGTAGGAAGAGCAGGTGGTGTTCTGGCTGTAAAGACATGATTAGTAGGGGGAAAAGGTGTCTCATTAATTTGTGGATGACGACAACTTTCAGATTTAAACTTTCAAGAAGAGGCATCTTTTAAAATTTCAGTTGCATTGTTAATTAACGATAGGGCAGTTCACATTCACGGTATTGTTTTGCAGCAGCTGCATTGTAAGTTGCATGAAAATAATTTTTTTGAGAATTCCAAGAGTGAGACTCCAGTCACAGTATTTGTTTAGGAGTCTAAAAAGAAATCAATAACTTTTAAAATTACAACCAACTGTCGGAAAATAACAAAATACAGTTTTCCAACCCCAAGAAACCATGGGGTCGTACATCCAAAAAAATTTGTTAAAAATAATCAAAGAAAATATTATATAACTTTAAAATGTTGATACACACAAAGTGCATAAATATACTGTAGTTGTAACGTATATCTCTAAATCTGCCTTCCTTTTTGAGTTTATGTTGTTATGTAAATTATGTTATTTCTCCGTTAAATTTCATTTTGAACGGCACGTCATCTTCTCCGACATTTCTTATACTTCTTGGCAGCGCTGACAGTGAGACAGAGGTAAATGAACAGCCAAGCCCACTGCAAAAGAGGATGGTGGTGTGAACTAAGACTCAGTGCTGGATTTAAGGCTTTTGAGGCCCTAGGACAAATTTTCTGTGTACCCCCCCACTCGGCCATCCATATTTGAATTTGCTCCTATAAGATTTTCTAATAAATTTATCTTTAAGTTAAGAATATAATAATTGGCAGTGTAATTTTATTGTTAAATAAGTATTATTTAAATAAAAATTATTTTAATTTAACTTGTTATTAAATTACAGGTTATAAAAAATATTTGTAAACATAAACAAAGAGGTTCATGCTTATCCAGGAACAACACTTTACATTTTGAAACCTTAAACCTACGTTTAAAACCGACACACGAAACATTCTTATAACACGAAAGTAAACAATAGTACTTCTTGTTTTGATTCTTTAAAATTGCGTTACAACAATAAAAATTAATAAAGTATATATAATTTAATTGTAAGGTGTTTTGGGAAATGATATAAACTGACACATTTTTTTACAAGTTTGATTTATTTGTACATAAGAAAAATGGAATATTCTCTTCTTTTTTCTGGATTCTATTCTTTCCGTTTTTCTGGATTCTACACCTGCGGCCCTCTAAAGCCTGCAGCCCGTAAGCCGCGGCCTAGTTGTCCTAGTGGTAAGACCGCGTGTTAGCTTGATGATCTGAACGCTGTATAAGTGCTATCTAGGTTGATGATGTGATTCCGTCTACGACTCTGTTTTAGTTGCTCAAAGAAGAATTGTGTCTGTGGCTAAGTTACGTGGTGATTCCGCAAAGTGTGAAGCTGTGCGTCGAGAAGTGACCAGAAAATAAACATTACTTGGTTTGTCACGCAAGTATTTTCAGTCATACGACCTGAGCTTGTATTCATATGTTGGAGTGCTAATGTTAAAGTGGCTGTTGTTATGACAAACAGACTGCAAAAAAATAGCACAAACCTAAAACATTATTAAAGTATGGATTACAGCTATGGCAATTCCTGGGCGTAGTAAGACAGAAGAAAAAGAACGTTAAAAAATAAAAAAATAAAAATGCCGAGATTTAGGAACAGGAACTGTTCTTTAAAGCAACAACAGAGTGCCAGTTATAATTGTGGCACTGGGAACAAGATCCAAAGCATTGCAGAAATACCTACAAAAACCAGTTCCCTTGGAAACAGCACCAGCTTATTTGCAGAAAATATCACTAAGAGGAACATCATTAGTTTTATTGTCGGTACTTGGTCGGTTCTTAATTCCTCGGATAGGACTTGAATTATACAAATCAGTGATCAATCAATGCTATGATTTTCACTATTTTTCAATATGTAACGTTGTTGTTAGTTTAATAATAATAATTATTGTTTGTGAAATGATTTAACAGCGTCGTGTACTTAAAGGGATCTAGGGAATCAGAGATGGACCATCGTTTTTCTTAAATAAATTTATGAAATTTTCTGTGACACATTTATTTTCATTCATTTAAATATCCACTCAACCCTGTGATGGTGAAATTTGAGGCTGTTATCTCAATGCGAAGCAAACGAATATCTCTCAAAGTTCGAAGAATTCTACCAAAAAGTTGGATCTCAGCTCACCGAAGATTCTCTGGCGCTCCCGAAGATGCCAAGGTTTAACCATGGAAACGAGGAACGAGGTTACTGCGCATGCTCGACCCCGAACAAGACACGGGAAAGCGAAAACTTAGGGCCATCTCTAGATGGGAAGATGAACTTTTAAAGCGGACGACGGGTGTTTAAAAGTTCGCGAGTTAAAAGCCACACGACACAACTTTACCACAATCATATTTTTGTTGTTTTTTCATGGTTTCACTTAAGTTGAAATTTTGATAAGATCAGATCATATGTAGAGGATTTTAGGAAGGGAGTGTCTGACCCCAGGTCTTAAACAACCCTTAGAAATAGGAAGCTAGGAGGTGTGGGCTAGAGTGCCAGATAGGAAAGTGACACGGAAGAGAGGTAGAAAGGGGGAAGAAGACGCTTTTATTTATTACCGGGGGCCAGTACCCGGGGTCCGACGGCTTAACGTGCCCATCCGACGCACGGCGGATATTTAGTGGTTCGAGCGTTCGTACCTGCCCGGGATCGAACATGAGGTTCCTCTGTGGCAGTCACGAACGCTGACCACTAGGCCATCCGCGGCCCCATTTGCAATTTTGATAAATTGAGCGTGAATTTTTATATTAAGCGGGATGGAATCGCGCAAAGGCATTATAGATGATTTGAAGGGACGTCCTTTCGGAAAAAAAAATTACGGAAAAACACTGATTATAAATACCAAATCCCGAGCTAAGTCTTAGTGCAAAATGCAAAGATAAAAGTCGTGAATACACTAGGCCCTTTTCCAATTCCGTTATTTTAAATCTCCATGGTTAGCAAGATGTTAAAATGTAAATAATATTTGTTTGCCGTGTCGGCTCTTTAGCTCTGAAAAAAACTGTGTGGAAAAAAACACTGAAGTCAAGATCAAGAAAGACTTAGTGGCTCTTCTCAGTATAGAAATGGCCTTAATGGAGCAGCTCAGAAATAATCCCCAGTTCAATTTGCAAAACGCTGAAACAGAAAACTGTTGGGCCCAAACGAGACTTCTAGAATTCATGTTTATGTTAACTGAATGTCATTATGTAATTAGTTATGTAAATTAGTATATAAATAATTTGTTACATATGTTATGATGTACATTGATTAAAACGCTCTTAAATCTGCAACTGCAATGAAAATTTTATTATTGTGGTAAAACGAATTTTTTAATGTATGTTTGTATCTGCATTCCTTCGATTTACTACTAAGTACAGATTACCCACTTCTCGGAATCAGCACACGACACTGGAATGAATATTAGGTAAATAAACACTTTCACATAAAAGCACATATTTTCCAAAATTCTATAATAAATACGTAAATTTGAATGTTTCTTCTATTTTTTTTAGTGTAAATATACCCAAAACAAAAAATCAGTGAAAAAAAAAGAAACGGTATTGTAACGGACGGGTTAGAATTTACGCACCACTTCTCCTCCACGAGGACTCGTTTCATTGGCGCCAGTGCGTTGGTGAATGACGTCTTCTCTTCCCGTTCGGAGATGTGAAACCGGAAGTTCTCGCGTTCCCACGGAAACTTTTAGGTAACACAGGGATAGATCTCCGACGTAGAGTATATATACGGAGCTCTCGTTACTGTCGTTCTTGTGGGCGCCTCGGGTGGCCTAGTGGACAACGTTCGTGACTGCTGCGGAAAGGACCTCAGGTTCGATCCCAGGCAGGTACGAACGCTCGATCCACTAAATACCTGTCGTGCGTCGGATGGGCACTTTAAGCCGTCGGACCCCGGGTACTGGCCCCCCGGTAATAAATAAAAGCGTCTTCTTCCCCCTTTCTACCTCGCTTCCGTGTCACTTTCCTATCGGGCACTCTAACCCAAACCTCCTAGCTTCCTATTTCTAAGGGTTGTTTAAGACCTGGAGTCAGACACTCCCTTCCTAAAATCCTCTACATATGATCAAGTGTCGTTCTTCTGGTGCCGCAGGTGGCCTAGTGGTCAACGTTCGTGACTGCCACGGAGAAGACCTAGGGTTCGATCGCAGGCATCTAAAAACGCTCGAACCACTAAATATCCTCTGTGCGTCGCATGGACACGTTAAGCCGTCGGGCCCTCGGGCACTGGGCCCCTGGTAAGAAATAAGTGCGTCTTCCTCCCCCTTTCTACCTCGCTTCCGTGTCATTTTCCTATCGGGCACTCTAGCCCAAATTTCCTAGCTTCCTATTTCTAAGTGTTGTTTAAGACCTGGGGTCAGACACTCCCTTCCTAAAATCCTATACATATGATCTGATCTGATCTGTCGTTGTTGTTGAAGCGTTTCTGTTGAATTGCAGAGGTCAGTATGTTCTCCTTTCTACAATATTATTCTGCTCCTATGTTACGTGCCAAAGTGTGGTTGTAAAGTGTACTGAGTTAATTATTTTTAGGACCTGTATAACTATGTGGAATAAATTTCTGTGCAGAGTTTTAACTAGAATTCTGCCTCTTCATTGCGAGTTTGGGAACAAAAAGGATCCTTCGTATCCGAAGATCAAGAAAAGTAAACAAAACGACGTAACAGCATTCTGTGAAAAAACTAGGGTGGATGCGAGATCATGTGACATCATCGTTCACAAAGAAAATAAGTAAAGACCTAAAACAGAACAAACGCTCATTGCAACTTCAAAGTGCTTTTCCATCAAATATTTAGCTGCGATTAATAAGTTGAGTACTAACATTATATTTTTATCATAGTACAAACATTATTTTTTTATCAAAATAACTTGTTACGTTATCGTTGAAAAAATAGTTTTTTATTTTTAGCAAATATGATTTTATTTTTGGCAAATATTTTTTATTTTTAGTAAATATTTTTTATTTTTGTCAAATATGTTTTATTTTTAGAATTTTTTTTTATTTTTGGCAAATATTTTTTATTTTTGGCAAATATTTTTTATTTTTAGTAAATATTTTTTATTTTTGTCAAACATGTTTTATTTTTAGAATTTTTTTTTATTTTTGGCAAATATTTTTTATTTTTGGCAAATATTTTTTATTTTTGGCAAATATTTTTTATTTTTAGTAAATATTTTTTATTTTTGTCAAACATGTTTTATTTTTAGCAAATATTTTTGAAATTATTAACACAAAAAATAAATACTTTTCTGTATTTAGCACCTAAGAATCCATTCCCTAACGTTAATAATAATAACAGAAGTAATAATAACACTGAATAGAGTTTCTCAGGCTTACCTTAAGGTTCCTCGGAGTGATATCCTTGCTGAGTGAGAGCTGTTTAGCAAGGCTCTCGAAATCCACCCCAGAAAGGGGGCATATGACCTCTCCGATGACGTCGTCCCTGGAATATCTGTCGAAGCTGAGCACCACAAAATGTAGAGTGGTACCCTGCAGCTGATTGGGGTTGATCCCGTAAAAGGTAAAGTCCTCATCGTACACAGGATTCAAAGTCTTCCGCAGCACGCGGGTTTTCACCTTGTGCTGCTTTTCTGGAAGTAGCTGTAACTTAACGTAGGGATCCGAAGTTCCGATATTCGGATCCTTTGCAGGCAGATCGTTACAGCGGACTATCGTGACCTGTAGGGCATGCTTCTCTGCATTATACTTAAGCTTGAAATGAAGTTTCCCCAGTTTGTTAGTCTTTTCTACCACTACTTCCTTCTCTTTATCATCACATTCCTCTTCCTTGTTGTACTTGATGTTCTCTTTCTCCGCTTGCTCCTTTTCATTTTCATTACAAGGTTTAGCAACTACCTGTTGTTTGCCTTCGACAATGGAACCAGCTGGCCTCTGTTGCTGCAACTGCTGCTGCTGCTGAGGGGACTTGCATTCTCCGTTTCCTTTGGCCTCATTGTCCTGCGCCCCATTGGAAGACGTTCCTGTGGGGGATCGTTGCCCCGGAGGATGCTTCTGGAGCGTCGGACTGGGGCTCTTTTTCAGGATAGGCCCCACCGGTCCGCTGCTGGGACTCTTGACTGCTGTTGGCTTACGGATAACAAGTGGTTTCTCGGAATGATTTTTCTTGAAAGCTGAGCTCAATTTCTGGGAAGTCTGAGTAATCCTTCTGCGGTAACAGAAGCAGGATACAGCAGCCAAGGTGATCAGGAAAAAGGCGCTTCCCAGGCATATTCCCACTAGGGCGGGTGTTGTCACTGAAACGAAAACAAAAGAAGAACTGTTAAAAAACATCTTTGTTCCCCAGAAGAAGAATCAGGTTAAAAAGTTCTTTTTCATCTGGGAATTGTTCTCTTCAACATTTTAAAGACTATATCTTTAGGAACTGTTCTTTTCAATATTTAATTTTATATTTAAAGACTATATTTTTAGGAACTGTTCTTTTCAATATTTAATTTTATATTTAAAGACATTTCCCCTTGAGTAAGGATTTTTATACCTCATTCAAGTGGAAATGTCCCGATAACCAATTTACACCCGTTCGTTAAGGTATGAAGCCTTTTACAAAAGCTCTGGTTATTTTTGCAATATATATTTTTAATGTGAGAGAATTCTATATATTTCTGCCAGAAATCCTAATAACTGGAAAACGTATTCATTTTCCTTCGCAGTTTTCTGGAAGTACCTATGTAGATGAAAATTAAGAACCTATTTGCCACATCACTTATATCCCATGCGAAAACTAAATATAAATATGTTGAGCTATAAAATTAAAGTCATTCCTTCTCCATGCCCTCTTTTTATCTTCCCTTTTCCTTTTTAATTTCGCGAGCATAAAAGTTATCTTCCGCAATAACTGTTTTTCCTTAGGATCAGCATATGGAAAGAAAATGCAGTGTTTTATATTTGGCTTGGGAATATTTCAAGTAATCGCAATCCATGTGGCAAAACTTTCAGTAAACTAATTCAGATTTATTCAATTTTCAGATTTCCTGAAAGCCTGTCAAGGCCCTACAAATTCCGCAAGTTTTTCTGTAGGTCGTGCCAGGATGATTTAAATTATTAGGTTCTTTTAGAAGTCTTATCATGTATTAAAGTGACTATGGAGGTTTCTTTGCCAAGTACAGCTCTTAAGACTTATAACGAAGTAAATTTCTCCGTCGTTTTTGGTCTACGCCGGGATTCAAACCCGAGGCCGCTTATTCCGGAACAAGTCGCTCTACCAACTGAGCTACGCAGACGATTATTCTGATTTCTATCTGCCTTTATGTCGTGTGCGTCCTGCTGGCAGGTACGTCACAGACTTTTCAAGTTACTAAGAAATTCAGCAATCATTAATGCTCTATATTTTTCTAAAAAAATTATTCTGCCCCAAAGGATGTCGCACGAAACACTTTATGTGATTCACAGTACAATTCGGTCAAACGCTGTCGCGACCGTATCTGTAGCAGAGTTATTTCAAGATCCTTTACGCTATCGAAATCTAAAGCTATTTGTTTAGGGACTTCATGCGGATTAATCAGAAGTGTTGCTATTTTTAAGGTTTCGTTAGAATTCAGTCTCATTTTTAAAGGGACATAACATTTAATTTTAACAGATGATATACGGCAAATAGACATAAAAACGCCAAATTTGAATGAAAACAAGAACTGCTTCTTTTCTGTACAACACTGACCCAGAAAATTCAGAAGTTAATGACTTCAAACAACTAACTTTCCACTTATAGATTTACGATTTCATACGTTTGAAATCCCTATCATAGGCTGGCTAATGACTACATTATCTAAAATTCCCGTTATGGGTTTACTAATGAACCCTCAATGGAACCATGTTTTTTCAATCTTACAACGACATCAACGGAACCATGTTTTTTTAATTACATCAATCAGTTTCACTCATGGCAATTCAACAAGACAGACCAAAATAATAACTCCACAGACTTTTTCTATATTTTCCTTGTGCATGTGTGTGTGGCAATTAATAATATGTATTCACTGCAATTTTGAAAAGGGTGTATTTTCGTGATCAGTAAAGCAGTCAATCTGCAAAAGCACAGTAGTGAGGTTTACCGTGCACTTACAGTGCCATGGCGTGCACCACCGCATAGTCTTCCACAATGCGTTTGTCGTTTGCATATCGAGTCTGACATATGATATTCTGCAACCCGTAGAATACCGTCTTTATGCAGTAATCACGTATGATGCCCCTGGAAGGATGCAGACAGCCACACTGTCGTATTCTGCCGACTGCGTTCTTTACTCACTGCGTCACCACAAAATGCACATGTTTCGACAATATGAAGAAAAGCATTTGACCATTTAGCCGGTATGACGTATACTCTAATTTAACTTTCATCTTTAGTTGTCTTTCTCTATGTAAATTTAGAGTTCGTTTCCTTTTAGTGTTTCAACCTTAACGTTATATTTTCTCACTCACTGAATGTTACTTTGGCGGGATTCTTGAGGTAAAGAGTGAATAATGTGTACATTCTGGATAAGTTAAGGACGAAAAATGTGTAATGCATTGAGAGCAGGTAAAGCGTGGTGTTGTATTCGTGTAAGCTGTGTTATGCTGAAGCGATCTGTTCTTGAAGTTTACGCGTTTCAGTGATGTTATAAATTCCGTGGTACAGTTCGTTAATCTACTACTGTGTTTAGTAACTCAAGTTAATAAGCTGTTGTTGTGATAACAACCTAAAAGTCATTAATTAGTGAAGTGCCTACAGAATTTCGGCTGAATAAAAGACGAACTGTATGTAACTCTTTCTTGAACTTTGTTTGAGTAACTCCTGTTTCATTTAAAATGAGTGAATAAGAAAAACAGACTTCACGTAGTGTTTCCTAAGCTACATATACACGTTTTAGACGTCGAGGAACATTACACAGCTGTTACAAATTAACTCCGGGTTAGCAAAATGGGCTGACACTACTTTGAACAAATGAATTCGCTGTCTAAGAAGTGTGCCGACTGCGGCTGGAACGAATGAACTTGCGCGTCAGAAAGCGTTGTTTTCCCCTAAACTCTCGTATTCAAAGTAGTCATTTAAAGAGATGATTGACGGTAATCCTTCCTGTCTCATTATCTGCTAAAAGGGCGGTGACTGTGCCGTAGAGCCTGAGAAAGGAGAGTGATGTCTGAGTAACTTTATTTTGTCCAGTGGCATGATGCCCGTGCCAGGGGAACTAGCCCTTTCTCATTATGCATTGGGTTCCGGAACAGAAAATAGAGGAATAGAAGCGAACTCTTACCACCCGTGACAGGTTATGGTCGATACTACTGAAATGAGAGCAGCAAAGGCATTGTTTTGCCATATCTTTCGTAAATTCCGGCCGTCATGTCAACATTTCCATCTTAGGAAAGTCTGGAGGAGAGCCAGGCATGATTTAGGGAAGGTGGACAGGCTAAACCACAGAAACATGGTATTTCAGTAATCAACGGCACCTCTTTCCCAAAAAATGTTTTGCAAAATCATAATAAACGGAGTTATGTTTGAGGAGGGCAAAAAATTCGGGGCACTATTTGGTTCCTACGCATCGACCGCTGAAAACGTTAATCAAGAAAAACCTGTATTTTTCTCAACAGAAGGCGAAAATATCCTGAGATGGCTCGCGCTCTGTGTATCGTAATGAATCATGCGACTGTACAAACATTTCTATTTTTAGTAGCAAACATGCGAAATCTCAAAGATGTGCTAACCCTTTCTCAGCGGTGATATCTTGTTTTGTTTTTTTACAGCTTTTTGTATGAGCAAGGAGGAGGCCAGCTTGGAAAGTTGAACAGTGGTGTGTTGCATGTTTCAGCTCTCATATTCTCGTGTTTCTGTTTTACTTCATTTTCTGTTGTCGGCGTATTCGTCGACAGGCTACTGCAGAGAGCCCTCGACTGGCTGTAGGAGACTGTGGACATCCCCGTCACGACTAAGATAATGAACCGGAGATTGGCGGAGGCAGGTCTGCGCTTTCGGTCGCTATTGCGCCGACTGCCATTGACCACAAGGCATCTCCAATCTCCGCTGAAGTGGTGCCATACTAGAGTTACGCAGCCAAAGGAATGACATCATTTATTCAATGATGAGTTCCGCTTCTTACTCGGTGCCAACGACAGACGAGTCAGGGTCTAGCGACGGGCACAGGTCTAGATGTTATTCGCTATCAGCACACTGTATGCAAACCAGGTATCCTTGTGTGGGGTGCCACTATTTAAGATAGCCGGTTACGTCTGCTACATATAACTAACAGAGGGATAGCCCGGCGATACGTGGAGGACGTTTTACAGCACATGTTGTTGCCATTTCTGAGTGGTATCACTGAGTTCGTTTTTCCGAAAGAAAACGCTCAGCCACACACCCCTGATATCTCTCGAGCGTGCCTACAAAGGGTCCATATGCTTCCATGGCCAGCAAAATCTCCGAACCTATCACCCATCGAGTATGTATTAGTCCACACTGGGCGATGCTTGTAATGAGCGATGGGTCGATTACTCTTCGGCCGTCCTGGAATGCCGCTGAATTGTGAGATCAGGAAAATATTGCGTAGTTCTAGATACTCGAGGGACAACATCAGAGGGTCGTATTACTCCTTGCTGCGCCGTGCATCTGATTACATTGCACTGACTGCTATCACGTGATCTTATCTTACAACCTGTCAAACTGATGTAGTTTCTTAGAAATTAGACGTATTTTTGACGTCATACAATGTTTCTTGTGGTTCACAGCTTACTTGACTCACTCTGTATGGATGGGGCAATTTCAATATCGAACACTGTATATAGCAGTAAAAGACATGAATGATTTTTGATATTTTTGCAAATTATGTAAGTCACCAAAAAAAGAAATAAGAAGAGAAAACTTTTCATCTCGCAGATAAACAGGCAGGCACTTAACTGGTACACGACACAGATACTAAAAACGTGAAAGCTTCCAACTGTGAAAGTCTTGTCTTCCAATCCAATTTGTTGAAGTGCATTCAAAAGGAAGAACAAAATTAGTTTCCATCAAGACACATGAAGGTTTATCGTGCAAGCAGCTTCAGGATGAGTCAATAGTCAACGGACACTAGTGCCCGTAATGGAGCAAGAAACATTAGTGGAAAAATACTGAGATGAGAAAAATAAAGGTGTGTTCAGTAAAAATTCACAACACACTTAAGGAAATGATCCTTGAAGTTATTGTAACAGAAATTAGGCTTGAAACAAAAACTTTATGAATGCGATAAATGCTGAAAACATTATGAAGATACAAACTGGTGTATTAATAGTGTTCAATGGAAATCAAGTTAACAGTCTCATGTTAGTAAGGGTGATTAACATGCAAATGAATGAATTGATTGGCTAGGACATAAATATTGATGTTTCACTAAATCATGAGATACAATCTGGCACTCTCCCACAAAAGAAGGTTTGATCTTTTGTGCGTAAGTATACGAAAAAGAAAAGTTGTATGTCTTCAAATATTGAGAAAACAAATAAAGCAACATCAGTGATTTTATTTTTCATAAAATTAGGAAGGCTGTCAACAACGCGTAATATCGTCATTCATCATCATTGTCAACCATTATCAATCCACTGCTGGACGAAGGTCTTTCCAAGCCTCTTCCACAACGGTCTGTCTTGTGCCAGTCTCCTCCATGTTACTCCCGCATACTTTCTAATTTCATCCGACCATCTTCCATGTGGTCTTCTTCTGGGTCTTTTCCTGTCCCTTGGAATCCAATCTAAAATTTCAACAGTCCATCGATGGTCTGTTCTTCTGGCAGTATGTCCAGCCCATTGCCATTTCAGGGATTTAACTCTGATCATGATGTCTTCCACTCTTGTCATTTTTCGGATCCACGAGTTCCTCTTCTTATATCTCCTGGTTACACCAAGCATGCACCTCTCCATGCTGCTTTGAGTTGTCTGCAGCCTTTGTATGTCTCGTTTAGTTAAGGTCCACGTCTCTGCACCATACGTATGCACTGGAAGGATGCATTGATCAAACACTTTTCTTTTAAGACATAATGGCATGTTGCTCTTGAAAATTATGCTGTTTCTTCCAAAAGCTCTATATATCCTGAAAAAACTTGAATATTTTTATAGTTAGAAAGAATTGCCAAGCATCCCATGGGACATGAACATGCACACAAGTAACCGCAAGTAGTGTTAGAGAACAAACTGAAAGTTTGTTTCTTAAACTGGGTCGACTTTTTTTTGTTGTTGTTTTGCAGAGAAAACAAAATTTCACCATCACACCTCCAGAAAAATTAATTTTCCTTTGAAGACGCTTTTTCAAAGTGATATGCTGATAAAGACTTTTTCCTGAATATTTCATGTTTCTTCCAATCAAATAGTGTCTGTAAAAGCGGATTTACTTTCTTGCGATCGATTAGCTGATTTTGTGAATAAAAGAGCGCTTATTTTCTGAGTCTAAATGTCTACATGCCAGTCATGAAGTTAGTTTTCAACACAAGAAATTGATTTTTATTCTTGAATAATAAAGTTTCTTGTTATAATAACTAGAATTTTATCATCAACTTATATTAGAACAATCAACCGTTTTGGACGACAGTCAGGGAGAATGATTGACTTTAAATAACAGAGGTCTAAGAACTGCTTAAAGCATATGAATGATTTTATTCCTTATAAAATGTGGAACATTAACAATCATAGGCAATTGAATTTAGATCAGGGGCGCCGGAACTATATTTTCACAACGAGGCAAAATATCAGGATATGCAGTTTTTGGTGAGATCATAAAACACTGCGCATTTGTAAAACAAGACGTGATGTCGTCATTTGAACATATTACAGATAAAACGTTTATATTGATAAAATCTAAACTGATATAAAGCTAGAATTCTAGATGATTTTCTGATATATAATACGTTTTACTGATATCGTAAATTATGTTAAAATGTATTGATTTGAGCACCTCAACATTGGCAAGAGTTCCACTGGAACAGTAGCCTTTACGTTATACATCAAACAACATAAGGATAAAAATATATCTCATTCCTTTCTTCTTCTTCCCCTTCTATTTTCTTTCTGAAGGAAAGACTGATTTTATTATACTTAAATGAAGTAAGAGACACTCCAGCTCTTTTTGTAATAAGAACAAAATAATTTTCAGGATAATTGTGTTTTAATAAGACTGGCACTTCGTGAAACCTTTTTTCGTTCGCATACTGGAAAAGGAAGGAGAGTTTAACCCGCATCTAGCGTCTAAGGAATTTAGAGTTGTACAGTAATTAAAGTACTTTAAAAAACATTATTTCCTTTTATCAGAAGCAATTTTAAATGGCGGGAAATGAAAACAAGTATTAATCCGATTTCTGATTGCGGATAAAATTAAAAAGGAAGAAAATTAAGGGGGCAAACATGATGCTTACTTAACCTCTGCACGCAAACGAATGCGCTGTTGAGCAAGCTATTCTGAGATTTGAACCAATGCTCCTATATATATCTTCATATGTTAATCTTATCAGTAACAACACATTCCGACGATCTGACTCCAGGTGGAACTCTGTTCCTAAGTGAAGACTTTCAAAGACGAGTGGTCAGTTATACATTTATGTCCTAACTTGAAAAAAATAGAGTTGATCTGCTATCCTGTGCACAAGAATGATTTACATAATGCTTTTCCCAATTTGCGTGCAACACTTACAATCTACGCAACAATGCTAACAATATCGACATCTTTTCTTACCGAACTTTTAATAAAATAATCACAAAAATGTATTTTAGGTCTTACATTGTGCCAATAAAAGTTATGAGGCCTCTTTATTTTATCAAATATATATTTTTCAATGATATTATAAACGACTTTGTTGAGAATAAAGGCTCAAAAAATCAAAACTCTTGAAGTTATTCCTAAAATTTATTTCTATACCATTCAAGAAAGTTTGCCGCAAATAAATTGCTTTTTCGAATATCCTACACTTATTTCCTGAAGGAAAACAGTGTCTTTATGCTGATGAAACAAAATTGTACTTGCCATTTTATATCCAGGTAAAATACTACAGGTCCAGTCTGAAGAAAGAAATTTAATATTTTTGGTTTACCGAACTGCAGCTTTTTGACTTTCTTCCCCGGGGTGTGAGTTGAGTAGATGTGGATCTGGGCCCAAGTAAGTAGTACTTCGTCAGTTGTTGTATTAAATCCTTGTGTTACACTTAGTATACAATTCGAATATACAAAAGGGAGACGATCATTCCTTTTTAATTTGTGAGCAATCATTGAACAACTGTTTTGCATTTTAGGGCCAAATTCTACATATTCCTTCTAAATACAGATTCAGGAAGCACAGAATGTACGCGACGCTAGACAAAATCATTCTTGCCAGTTAAGTGAAGCCTACTGACTCTTTAGGCATAAAGGAAATGGTTTTTAGTTCAACCTTATCACGAAAATTAGACGGTAAAGTATTCTTCTTTTAAACTCTTCCTCAAAAGTTGCTTTTGCCTGCCCAGTGGCTAGGTGTTAAGAGACTTTCATAGGTTTCCGATTAGTCGTCCCTGAGAGGCTTGAGGAAAGTCCTGAATGAAACATGGGCAGTGTGCTTGTCTTATGGCTCCAACATTATCTTCTCCCTGGAATAAGTGGCCCTATATTTGAGATGGGCAACTGTTTATAACCCCATAAAGTTGCCCATGGTGGTCGTTAGAAATCCATTACAAAAAAAGCTATTGCAAGCACCTCTAACTGCCGCGGTTTTGTGCTCTATCAAGGGCCTCAGAAAATATCATACCTAGAAATGAAATTTATAAAAACTAAATCACTACTTTGAAACAGAAAGGTATCAACTAGTTTCCCAGATCTTTGCAATCGTTTTCCAGAACCACTGTCTACCTTAATTCACTTAATCTCGATTTCACCTGTATTTGGAGATGTGGTTGTCATATTTTCTTCCATTTCTTTATTTTGTAACCGTATTTAATAGAACAGGTTTAAGAACATAATCTAAGAACTTAGGAGAAATATCAATTGAGATTTTGCAAGAATTTAAAAAAGGGGTTTGTGCTATTCTTTCTATTGCTCTGGAATCGTTTTTAGTTATTTGCAGGTCACTGTCACTCCTTTGGTGATGCCTAATTCAGTGATCTATTGGATACGTATCCCTACTTTCTTCAAAAAAATGTTTTTATGTTCTTGATAACCTTATAGTATTCGCTGTAAAGAGATAAATTTTCACTTTAAGCACGAACCTTTTTCACTCTCTTTTCCGCATTAATTTATACTGCAGCGACAGGTTCCTTATTTTAGTTGAAGTAAAAGTTCTCTTAAATTTACACTACAGTGACATTCCAATATGTTCATGTAAATGGGTAAAGGAATATATTTAAATATCACTTATGACAAGTTCATGTCTCATAATAATCAAAGTAATCCTTCTAGCCTGACCGATGTAATTCCAATATGCGTAATCAAATGACGTACTCTAAAAATGTTAGAGAGCATTACGCAAAACTTAGATTTCAGTAAAACTTACATTTTTGAAGTTCGCAACATATATTCTGAGTTGGCCTAGCTGACTATACAGGACCCGGGAGGCAATCTTGATCTAACATGTGTTTTCAAATTTCCCTTATCTTAACGTTCACAGAAACCCATTAACATTAAAGCAAAATTATATGCATCAGGCATTTTTCCTGAAAACCAAAGGGACACTCACAGTTAGGACCAGATTAACAAAGAAAGTTTATGCAAATGTGTGAGCTTAAATGAGAAGCTCATTAAAGATACGGGCATAAAATGTAGGACATGTTTGATCTGAATTGAGCCGCTTGTTAATTAACTTATTTTCCGAGCGAAGTTCATCTAGCAAGAGCTCTGAGTTGTTACGAAACTAAAAAGCAGCCTCGTGTGAGCAAAGTATGGTCCACTTTTATTCTTTGGTATACATATCTGATTCTCATCTTGCTTACACAGACTCCACTCTCATTAAATAAAATTCTCATTACAACCAAAACTGGCAATTCTATGTTTCCCTCTATAAACCCAACCAAAGATTCAGTTTCGATTTTTATTTTTCCCAACATGCCCTCTCAGTATTTGAGGGAATGAAACGGACACACATGCGTGGCTGCAACTGATGATCGTCCGTCAAACATATTTAAAATGTGTAGATTGACAATATTGTGGAAATCACACCGATCGTTTTAGGTGAATTTAGCAAAACTGATGAAAAGGTATGAGCATCTGCAGGTCGCACATGTGTTCTGTAATAGGTTCTTTCGATTCACTTTGTTAACGTAGCACTAAATATTTCACTGAAACTAGGTTTTCATCATTTGCGGAAAAAATGGTGATATAGCGAAGAACAAATATCAGATTTTCAGTGTAATTTTGGGCAAATGCTACGGGCATTTTACGTTATAAGAATGACAGGATAATGCAAATGAAACAGAGTGGCGACGCAGACCTTTCCAGGCGTCAACAACTTTGAAAAACAGATGTACAAGATAACAATTGATCACATGTCTTAAACAATTCATTCGTATGTGAAAGAATGTGTTTTTAATTAAGATAAAAAATTGTTTTAAGATTGCTCAAAAGTTAGTAGAACAAGTCGTTTCCCAAAGGTCTGTTATACTGGTCTGACTAAAATTCTGGGTCGAAAACTCAAGACCTCTTTGGTGCGGCTATTTTTAGCCAAACATTAAACATTAAAGTCCAGCACTAAAACATCCACTCTGGTTTCATGAGCTTGCAGAGTTCCTTACTTTCCCTAAATTGCAAAAAAAAAAAAAAAAAAAAAGTCTTAAACAGGTGTGGCTTTGTGTTAGTCAAGCTCGAAAGTAATAATAT
The DNA here is from genome assembly GCA_039090855.1 of Macrothele yani. Lineage (NCBI taxonomy): Eukaryota > Metazoa > Arthropoda > Arachnida > Araneae > Macrothelidae > Macrothele > Macrothele yani. The sequence goes on from CM077024.1 coordinate 4,420,598, forward strand.
GATGGCTAGTATCATACACTACTAGTACACTGCGTTCTTTTTTTTTTTTTTTTTTTTGTGGCGTTTAACGACCACTGTGAGGAACTCAGTGGGTTATAAGCCATCGCCCGTCCCTATTTTAGGGCAACTGGTTCCACGGAATGGAGAGAGCCAGTGCCGTAAAGAAACACAACCTCCATGCCTCACAGGGATTCGTACCCGGACCCATCACGGACGAATGGTTATAAGACACCGCTCAGACCACTGCACCACCGGGGCGGCACCCTGCCTTCAGTTTAAGAAACATGATGACACCATCATACTCTACGAGTACGTTGCTTTTGGTGAGTTTATTCAGTATTATGTCAGTATCATTGACTACTAATACACGGATTTCAGTGAGATTAACCAGCATGATGACAGCTTGTAAAACTGCTGTCACACTGCTTTTACTCTTAGTCCTCGCATTATGTGCAAGTATAAAGCAGTATATTTTAGTATGATACGCTTGCAAATAAGGGCAATGGCAGATATAATAAAAATGGCTCTTTTATGCAAACAGTTAAAATATCTCAACTTGAAGGGATGAAATATAGTTAGCGAAAAGCAATTTTTTCTGTTAGTATTTACGCATGTGTTGGAGATCTATGCAAAATCGGGTGAAGTAATAAGCCCCGTGAAACAGAAAATGTTTATTTATGAGCGCACAATGTCAGGAAATTCATCGATCTCTAAGCAGATATTCGCTGTTTCAGGAGCAATGTTTAATGAAAAGCACTTCATAGAGTGAAATCTCATTAAGTTGATTAGAGATACAAGAAGGTGGAACACACTTCACTTCTAGGTGGCACGATAAATGTTTAATGGTTATCAATCATCTTTAAATTGGTGAAGTTAATTAATTCCGCGTCATGAGGTCGGACTCAAAGTTAATCCTCAGCATTATGAGTCGCATGTTCGCACTAGAGCAAAATGAAATTTTAGATTCATGTTCTCTTTTGCATAGAAGCTATTTTTCTTGATGCTGCCACCATCAGAAAAGCAGTGTTTGAGTTTCCAAAGAGAGTCTGCCGATAATTATTGCTGACGCTGATGATATGCGCAACAATTCGCAGCTTCAACAAAGGCATTTCATTTGGAGGAACAATCTTGTAAACTATTCAATACCCAAAAGAGAAAATATGAATGATGACGAATTCAATGTGCACGAGAACAAAACAAAGAAATGTTCTTCCCATTTGAGCCTCCTGTCTTTTTATTATTCTGAAAATACTCATTCCAGAGCCACAGGCAAGTAGTTCCAAGAAAGACCTAGCAGTCAAGTTCCATGCCCATACACCCACTCAGGTATATCATAGAGTATATCAATATGTCAAATGTATCATACAGAATCTCGGGCACATTGTGTTACACAAGTTCAATTATAACGTGTTTACATAACTTTTGTCGTCATTGAGGACAAATGGACTTTCCGCCTGTGTGTACTTCAACCAAAACTAAAGTAAGGAATTGTTGAAGTCGCTTTGTTATGCTTTTTGTCACAGTCAATTCAATACTTTGCTGATGATCACTCCTTCAGCTAAATTCTGAATCATGAACCAACGATAACGTTATTTTAAATACACCAGACTGTGAATACTCAAAAAACATATTACAACGAAGTAAACTTCTCCGTCATTTTTAGTGTACGCGGGGCTCGAACCCGGGTCCCCTCATTCCGGAATAAGTCACTCTACCAATTGAGCTACGCGGACGTTCGTTCTGACAGTTATCTGCCTTTATGTCGTATGCGTCCTGCTGGGCAGGCACGTCACATCCCCCCCGAAAGAGGGCCGGGGGCCTGGCCCACGGGTCAGCCGTGACCATGAATCGTTGCAGGCAGCCATCCGCTGTAGAACGTGCACTTGAGAACTCCCAGTCAATCTGGTGTGTGGAATGCAACGTCACACACAGTTATTTTTCGAAGCTCTGGAGAAGGGATTCTATGGTTTTTCCTATCTCGCGGTGTGGAAAGAACATCACCCCATTGTGAAATTTTGAACGGTCGGGTCATCCGGAAAGTTCGGGCGCCATTATAACGAAATAAATTTCTCCGTCATTTTTAGTCCACGCCGGGGCTCGAACCTGGGTCCCTTCATTCCGGAATAAGTCACTCTACCAATTGAGCTACGCGGACGTTCGTTCTGACTGCTATATGCCTTTATGTCGTGCGCGTCCTACTGGGTAGGCACGTCACAATATCATCATCATCATCATCATTGTCAACCATTATCAATCCACTGCTGGACGAAGGTCTCTCCAAGTTTCCTCCACAACGGTCTGTCTTGCGCCAGTCTCCACCATGTCACTCCCGCATACTTTCGAATTTCATCCACCCATCTTCCATGTGATCTTCTTCTGGGTCTTTTCCTGTCCCTTGGAATCCAATCTAAAATTTCGGCTGTCCATCGATGGTCTGTCCTTCTGGCAGTATGTCCAGCCATTGCCATTTCAGGGATTTAACTCTGATCATGATGTCTTCCACTCTTGTCATTTTTCGGATCCACGAGTTCCTCTTCTTATCTCTCCAGGTTACACCAAGCACGCATCTCTCCATGCTGCTTTGAGTTGTCTGCAGCCTTTGTATGTCTCTTTTAGGTAAGGTTCACGTCTCTGCACCATACGTAAGCACTGGAAGGATGCATTGATCAAACACTTTTCTTTTAAGACATAATGGCATATTGCTCTTGAAACGTCACAATATATAGTGTATTAAATCAGTTTATTTTGTGGTGTAATAAGCACAAAGATTCGCCAAGCTTTCGCATTCCACTAGGAGGCTTTTTCAAGGCAATGGCAGACATATGTCTACCAGTGGTAGACAAGGCAATGGTGAGTGAGTCAAAAGTAATGAGCCATTGGATTGGAAAACTTCAAACATATGTAAAGTACAAATGAATACAATTCAATCTTCGAAATACAAGCCATTATGTTCTATGGTCTAAAGCCATCTTTCTGCGAAATTGTGAATTCCCACTCTGTACCACTCCTTGGGTTTTGAGGTGAAAACCTCCTGGACCCCGACTTCCACCTCATGACGGTTTCGGAAGGTTCTTCCACGGAAGAAATGTGCCATCGACCGAAACGAGTAGTAGTCTCTTGGGGCAACGTCTGGGCTATAGGCAGGATTTTCAAGAAGTTTGATTCCATCTAGCTCCCGGATCTTATCCTTCGTTGAACGGGCGGTATGGGGTGACGCGTTATCGTGCTGAAGGAGAACCAGCTTTCTGTTGACCAGGGCCGGGTACTTACGGACCAGAGCCTTCGCACATCCTCTGTAGTTGTTGAGAGTAAAGCGTAGCGGAGACGCATCGCCTAGCTGGAACGAATTCAAAGTGCATAGGCCCTTCGAAATTCCACCAAACACATAACATGACTTTGTGTTCGAAGCGTCCCCGCTTAGCGATGGGTTCTGGAAGCTGGCCCGGGTTAATCCACTGGTTCCGCATGTCGGGATTGCAGAAAAAGATCCATTTTTCATCAGACATAACAATTCGCCTGATGAAACGCTCGTTCATGGAGTGATTCTGCAGCTCTCTGCACAATTCCATCCGCCTTTGACCTTGTGCTGTGGCAATTCGTGGGGTACCACTCGGCAGCTCCTATTGACCTTCCCAAGCTTGCAGAGATGGCGAACCGCACTGGATTGTGATACCCCAATCTCGTTCGACAATCTGCGAGTGCTTGTGGTTGGTGTTGCCTCTACGGCTTCACGCAGGGTTTTCGAATCCACCGTTAGGGGTCTGCCAGAGCGAGGTTCACCGTGAAGGCTGGTGTCCCCTTGTTAAAGCGAACAAACCATTTTTTTGCTGTGGCGTAGCAAACTACACCCACACCTTCCCCTGCACAAATTTCGGCGACCGCAGCATGCTCAGATAGTTCGTTTTTTCAATAATGACGCAACAGTACTCAAACTGCCGTTTTTTTCGTCCATGTTCTGAAACCAAAAAGCAAACAATTAATTCATATTCATGTCCACCACCAAAGCAAATTCTGATTGTCCATGAAATGTTCTTTCTACCTATGAATAAGTTCCAGTCCAAATGATTGTTTATTTCCGAAGAAAACAACGTCATCTCACTCAAGCTACCTCTCACATTGCTCATTACTTATGACTCACTTTCTGTACATATGTCTACCGTGCCTTGAAAAACCCCTCCCAGTGGAGTGTCTTTCAAGGCATGGTCTATCATATGTCTATCATTGCTTTTCAAGGCAATGGTAGAAAAAGCAATTGATGACATGTGTCTACCAATGGTAGGCAAGACAATGGTACGCATATGTCTACGTGCCTTGAAAAAGCCTACCAGCGGAGTGCCTTTCAAGGCATGTTCTACCATATGCATACCATTGCTTTTCAAGGCAATGGTAGACATATACAGTATATTCTACCAACGATAGACAAGGCAATGATAGATATACTGTATGTTTGCCAATAGTAGACAAGGCGATGGTAGACATATGTCTACCATGCCTTGAAAAAGCCACCCAGTGGAGTGCGAAAGCTTGTCAAATCTTTGTGCTTATTTTAGTAGACAAGGCGATGGTAGACATATGTCTACCATGCCGTGAAAAAGCCACCCAGTGGAGTGCGAAAGCTTGTCAAATCTTTGTGCTTATTACATCACAAAAATAAACGGATTTAATACGCTATATGCGTTTCTTGATCAATCACTTCTTATGCGTTCAAATTAGTTTGTTAGGATATTGAAACTCCTCATCTCCCCACTTCTTCGTCTTCTCTTCCTTCCTTAACTTCTTCATCTTCTCTTCCTTCCTTAACTTCTTCGTCTTCTCTTCCTTCCTTAACTTCTTCGTCTTCTCTTCCTTCCTTAACTTCTTCGTCTTCTCTTCCTTCCTTAACTTCTTTGTCTTCTCTTCCTTCCTGAAAATTCTTGACAACATATTAAAAAACGTCATTGAGTGTCGGGCTGTGAATCAGATAACATTTCTGCACCTTACGAAGACGTTTTAGGACTTACCAAAGGGATCTAAGGCTGACAATCATTATCCCCACGTGAACAGCATGGCGCATTAAATGCATGAAGGTTGATACTGTCAGCAAAACTGTGAACTGAATTAAGTGCAATTTCTTTTTTCGTTTCAGGGTTTAATAACAACCATGAGCAACTCTTGGCGCAATACGAAGTCCTCCATCCCTAAAGTAGAGCCACTGGCTCCAAAGAGACAGCGCCTTGAGACAAGCACACCTATGACTCATCTTGAACTCGAACGCAGGCCCATCTCGGAGGAATGGTCAGAAATACACACCTCAGACCATTGTCCCTCCGGTGCGGCGGGGTGTAATGGAAAAGAAATCATTAATATGAAAAAGGAAGAAAGTGGCACAATCAGTGGCTCAATTACGCCTGCATCAAATAAAACGACATCAGAATGAGTACTTTTGCCCGACCGGGTGGCCCAGTGATCAGAGGTATAGGTCACTGACTCTTCGCCATAGCTGCGTCGGGTTTCGAGTCTCTGATGATGGACGGTTCGTGTGCTTGCCCTCGTTACTGTACATGTCCTCTCTAAACAATTCAGTGTCCCTAAATTACGGAAGAAAGTCCTCAGAGTTGTTCATGCTGGTCATTAAATCCAGAAGCAAAGTAAAAAGAAACTGCGTGCTTTTAATAATGCCATGTTACCTCCAGAAAGGAAGCCAGAGAGCCGAAAGCACAACGAAGGGTGAAAACTGTTTGACTGGAAAAGTTTACTCGCTGGCAGTTTCCATGCCGGACTTTGTCAAAAGTTATGAATTCTTGGGTTCCATCAAACTTTTCCTTAGCAGTTTTCCTAAAGAAATTAAAAGAGACTGAATGAAAGCCATGCTGACGATAATTAACCAGTTTGGAAGATTCTAGATAATAGAAATAGTTACTTCCTGATTTTATCTTTCGAAGCTGTGGCCAAAATAGAATGATCAGAAATCCAAAGCTGTCGAATGCACGTTTGAAAAGTTGAAAGACATGCATTTAAAATTTGACATTTATTTACAAGTTAAAAAGGTACAGATAAAATCAACTACATCGGCAAACACTTTCAAAGCTACTTTAGCCTCATCATCGGCCCCAATTTGCGCGAAAGGATGGTTACAGGCATTTATATACAATCATCGGATAATATAACTGGTGTTGCCAAACTCAGAATGGCATGTTACAAATAATTATATGTAAATAGGACTCATGTACTTGGAAATCCAACAGGTGAGGTATCTAGCTGGTTGAACAGTAGAATCCAAGGGCGAGGTATAGTTACAGGTAAGTCGTCATTACAACAACTGGAGGAAAAACGTGTTATACACAAACTTTTAGCAAGCAACAAAGATTGTTTATAGGGTGCAGAGGCAATTAGTGTGGTACGACTCCAGTCAAGGAAATGTTCACCTTGCGCAACTGTGCGGGCTAAGGCAGAAGAGGTAGAACCAATACGTACTGCGTATTTGTGCTTTGCCACCCGTACTTCCACCGAACGTAGGGTAGAGCCTATATAGGAGGTGTCCTCAGAGTCCGGTGAATTGTACACGAGTGGAATGTTATAAACACCATGTCTATGTAATGGGTGAATCTTGTCTCGGTACTTGTGCAGTAAATTAAATAAATTATAGGTGCGTATTCCAAAAGAACCATTGAGCTGGAACTACAGGGCTCTCTCCCTTTTTTGGACTTCCTTTTTTCACACAGTTCTACAGGTTTACAATATTTCATGTACAGGAAGCCCTCTGTGGATCCCGTCCTTATTTCTCGCGACTGTTCAACCCATGGAGCCATAAGTTAGCTGCGTTTAGATTTCTATTTAAACGCTCCTATTCCCACTCTTCGAACCCTTCTCTACAACGCGCAGAATTTCAGAAGATTTTGACGGTTGCTTCCACGTTTGGATAATCCTATGACGACATATCTTGCCTGGACAGAAGGATGAACCGCCTCCACTTCACGGCGTTACAAAGAGAGTCACACACTGTGCGATATGTGGGTACGATTGATTACAACCCAACCATTGTCAGCATTCTTGGGAATGCCTGTGCTAAGCTTCATATTTCTTTTGGAATACGCACCTGCAATTTATTTAATTTACTGCGCGAAAGACCGAGACAAGATTCACCCATTACATGTACATGGTGTTTGTAACATTCCACTCGTGTACAATTCACCGGACTCTGAGGACACCTCCTATATAGGCTCCACCCTACATTTGGTGGAAGTACGGGTGGCAGAGCACAAATACGCAGTATGTTCTACCTCTTCTGCCTTAGTCCGCACAGTTGCGCAAGGTGAACATTTCCCGGACTGGAGACGTACCACACTAATTGCCTCTACACCTGATAAACTTTCTTTGTTGCTTGCTGAAATTTGTGTATAACACGTTTTCCCTCCAGTTGTTGTAATGAAGACTTACCTGTAACTATACCTCGCCCTTGGATCCTACTGTTGAACCAGCTAAATGCTTCACCTCCAGATACGTAAGTCCAATTTACATATAATTATTTGTAACATGTCATTCTCAGTTTGGCAACACCAGTTATATTATTCTATGATTGTATATAAATGCCTGTAGCCATCCTTTCGTGCAATTGGGGTCGATGATGAGGCTAAAGTAGCTTCGAAAGTGCTCGCCTATGTAATTGATTTTATCTCTACCTTTTTAACTTGTAAATAAATACCAATTTTTAAATGCAAGTTTTTCAACTTTTCAGTCGTGCATTCGACACCTTTGGATTTCGGATCATACCATTTAGCACGAAGTTTTTTTAATTACTTGCCAAAATAGAAGTCAAGCTATTACTCTTTGACCGACTGAAACACTCATCTTTCTTTTAATAAGTCCTTTTTTTTGTTTTTGTTTGGGGGCTTAACGACCACCGTGAGCGACTCGGAGGGCTATAAGCAGTCTCTCGTTCCTAATTTAGGATAACTGGGTTCCAGAAAAGAGAGAGAGTCAGTACCGTAAGGCAAACACAACATCCATGACTCACCGGAATTCGAACTTGGACCCATCTCGGACGAATAACCAGAAGCCGGGGCCTAGACTACTGCGCCACGAGGGTGGCTGTCAGTCATTTTCTAGTAGGCAGAGGAAAAACTGTGTGGAGTAGTGTATAGATTGTTGCGAATGTGTAGAGATTCTACAGAGATTTGACATTAACGTCTGATGACACATTGATTGCTACTGTTACTTGCTTACTACGAAAGTTTGATTGCTGCTGTATTTCAGCGTTGTTACATCAAGTTCCATAACAGTGTGATGGCTACGACTTTTGAAGAAAAAACAGTTGCAATTGTTGCGTAAGTTGACCGTTTCTATGGCCCTAGCTGTTTCAAGTAGTTAAAAAATGTAACTAATTGAAATAACAGCTGTTCAACAACCGCTTTTTGTTAAAGATATAAGACAATTTTAAAAATAACAAAGCACTATATGATCTTAATCTATATTTCTTTGCCTTTCCAGGTGACTGACACTACTTACCAACACACAGCAACAATAAAACTTTCAGCAGAGGTAAGCCACTCTTTTTTCATCGCTTTGACGGTGTATAAACTTCTTATGTTCACAAATAACGGAATTTTTACCGATTCTCTATGACATATAGTTCTGTTACCTAAACGGAAGGTTTTGCACTAAATAAACATAGCAAAGGGTTAAAAATTGATGGCGTTTGTGCCGAGGTAATTAGACAACCAATGAAACACCTGAGCTAATATTCATTCGATTGCTCAAGCAATTAAGAGGCTTGACATATGAGTATTACCTGAAATGCGATCGACACCAATCAGACCAATCCTCTCCCTTGTTTGGCCCAGGACAACAGTTTTCTGTAACATGTGACAGACCTAGAGTTTAAAAAAATAACAACGAAAAAAGGACTCATTGGATTACCGCTCTTGTTCATCTTCTTTTTACTTTTTGTTGTATAAACAGGGTCCCTCAGTGATGTAGTGAATAACAGGGTCTACCAGTGATGTAGTAAATAACAGGGTCACCCAGTGATCGAGGAAGATGGTTTCTGAACTCCTGCGCAGTTGCTGATCTGGATTCGAATTCCCGCACAAGGCATGGATACTGTGTTTGTTCTTCCAGCAATGGTTCCCTTCCTTGTGCGGAACCAGTACTTCTGAATTAGGATTATACAACTCTTTGTAGTCTGAGATGCTCACGGGGCAGTTAAACGCTCATTCAAAAGAAATTGTGATATGTTCAGTGCAGTCCTGTTCCTGTACCAATTCGCTGAGATTCTTGGCAAAGATCAGCCTAACTACCTAAACTGAGTTCTATGGGAACGTTTTATCCCTCACAGGTGTCTTTCTTGTAAGGCATAAATTGATGTACGTAGAAGCGTCTCATGTTTGGAGCGCGTTAAGTGTTCGACACTCTTTCAGTGCCCAGAGATGGCACATGCACCTTAAGACCTCCATACTTACCACTGATTTTTTTGTTATATTACAGATATGACTCGCCATGTAACCCTACGTCTGTGTTCACTGATTTCCTGGGAAGCTCCTAGCAAAAAGATGAAAAAAAACGTTAGATATTGAGCTTTTATTTAAGCCTTCCGGGCAACGAGAGATTTTCCCAGTTCGTAGTCAAAATGTGTGGCTTCCAGTATATGTATGCATGCATGCATATATATTCATCTGGTTGTAGCCGCGCTTTAGAAAACTGAAGAGCAAAAGATATTCTATTGTTGAAATGAGAAAGTTGAAAAACCATGCCACGGCTACCTGTCGAAGTGCACCGTCGTACATGAATGTAGTCGCTCTAGGATACTCGTGTGCCGAAATTTTTTTTTTTTTTTTTTTTTTTTTTTGATTGGAGGTTTAACGACCACCGTGAGCAACTCAATGGGCTATAAGCAATCGCCCGTCCCTAATTTAGGGTCACTAGTTCCAGGGAAGGGAGAGAGCCAGTGCCGTAAGACAAACACAACATCCATGCCTGATCGGGATTCGAACCCGGACCCCTTACGGGCGAATGATCAGGGGCCAACGCCTTAGACCACTGCGCCACCGGGGCGGCGCGGAAAATTTGAATTTGCATTGCTTTCCTGAAATGACTCGCTCAGAATGGCAGTCGCAGAACGTGCGTTTGAGTCGCGTAGTTAGTTCTCTGAAAGATAGATCGGGCGATTTGTGACTTCAACGGCAGATCTTCGTGGCCCAACTAATTATTAGTCAAAAGTAGTTCCCTGAATCATAGGCGAAGTCACAGGGAGATGGCTACGTTGACAACTTTTTGTAGATGACAATATTGGCTTTCCCAAATAAGGTGCAAGTACCACCTATCCCCGCTCGGGTAGCACAATGGTCTAAGCGCTGGCTTTTGAGCATTCGTCCGAGATGGGTCCGAGTTCGAATCTTGGTGAGGCATTAATGCTGTGTTTGTCTTAAGGAAGTGTCTCTCTCCCTTCCCTGGAACCAGTGGCCCTAAATTAGGGACGGGCACTTCTTATAGACCATCGATTTGACCATAGTGGTCGTCAAACCGCCAAACAACAACAAATATCGCCTGTTCATAAAATCAAGTTTTACCTATCCGTGACCACGAGGAGGAGCATGCGCCCTTGCACAGTTGTTGATACAAATAGCGCACAGCGAACCTACTTGTTGGGAAGAAGCTGCGAGCGACGCTATATGTGGGGATTGTGGAAGAAATGTTCTTCACAAAGACATGGAACAACTACAGAATTTTTTTAAGGCGGAAAACCGAACATCTATTGCCTTGCTTACTGTTCAGCATGTATTTCGACATCAGAAAATTTTAAAATTACATCATCTTGGAGCTGGAATCGAACTTACATCTCCCAATTTTTTTTCGGGCATGCTATTTCAATATTTCTTCCACAATCCCATGCTAGAAATACTGGTAATTAAATAATAACGCTACGAGGAAGCATCTGAATGCTTCGACTGGCGTAAAATCTAAAGTTGCTCAGATTCTTACTTATCAGATACTTGGGACTGTTTCGACTGGGGTGGTGTAACGGATAGCATGCTCGAAGAGAAATTGGGAGATGCGGGTTCGATTCTCAGTCCAGGGCGATGTAATTCTCAAGTTTCCTGAAATAAAGTTGCATGCAGAATAGTAAACAAGGCAATGGTTATTCTGTTTTTCGCCTTTGAAAAAGACGCTGTACGAGTTTTGAAGTTCTACTAAAAATGTTTGTTATAGATAAGATGTCTGCAATGCCACCTTTGGTGATCGATAAAAAGAGCTTTCGTTCTTTTTGTGGCGGGAGCGATTGCTGGTTATGGCAAACATTCTAACGTCTGCTTCATCCTGCTTCGATCTTTCTTCTTCGTCTTATCTTTCACAACGATTTCAGGAATGCTTCGTCTGCTTGAGCGTCTGCTTGAGCGTCTGCTTAGTTCTGAAAAGTCATTTCAACCCCAATATGTTATTACACCAGAATACGTTAAAGCGGAGTTGAGCTGTTGAGGAAAATCGAGTCAGCTCGAGAAGCAGCATGCGGTTGCCGATATATATATATTATTTTTTCAGTGAACTTTCTATGATTGTGATTGATCTGGTGAGCGATTAAAGCTGACCGCAATATCTGCTTTTACTTTTTGTCATCTGATGACACATATACGATCTAGATTTTCTTTTCCTTCTGTGAATTTTTATTTACTTCACATGGCAACGCAAAAAAATTATGTTGTTGTGGGGTACAAGACAATGTTCATGTCCATTGCATTAAGTAATAAAATAAAATTTTGGACATGCTTAGGCATTAGCATTCTGTTGGTTGCCGCAAACAGAGTTTAAATGAGTTTATTGCCGCACCATTGAAAACTGTGAGGAAGCTTCAAAAAAATTATTTACAAAAAACGATGTTAAAAAATAATATTATAAGTATTATTCATTTAAATAAAAAGTGAGAATTCAATTTTTTTCGCATAAACTATGCGGTAAATGGAAAAGAAACATTCGTGAGCATGCTGAGTCAATTTGTTTTGTCCATATACAGTCGAAGGGAGAGATTATTATTTGTGAGTCCTCGTGTCGCAGTTATTAGAAAAGAATAATAATCCGCGGGTTTCAATTACTGAGTGACATGGCTGTTTATTTAGGCAATTCTGTCGTGAAAGAAATTTTAGGAGTTTAGAGCACTTCAAAATGAGTCCATATCCAAGAAACTTGGGAAAAAATTCTAGCCTATGGATATGAAACCTCTTTTACGTACTATAGAAAATCTGTAAGCAAGACAACGGCGCAGAAAATTTATCCAAACGCCTAACACAGCTGTGCGTTGTGTTCCGGTCGTATTGGGCCATTTTGTTCGACATAATCCCCGGTAACTGTAAACCATATCACTTGTGACTACCAGAAGTTCTGGAGAACTCGGGATGATGTAATATCATATGGACGTGATTATTAGTTTCCGCGATTCTGGCTTTCCCTAAACATTTAATTATTGGACACCCACTTGTTGGACCCCCCTTAATGTGTGTGTGTGTGGAGGAGGGGGGGGGATCCAAGAAGTCGAGCAGCGCCCGATCTGCGTTTTTCCCCCATCCTAGAGATTCTCATTGTAGTTCACTTCCAGGAGTTTTGCACGACCCCTTTTACATCTTTTCCGACCTCAATCATCAGCAGCCCCTCCGAAATTCTCTGTCTGGCTACGGGCCTGAATCACTTTTCCCGGTACACCACATTCACAATTTGCCTTTTTTTTATTAACTGATGTAGTACAGCAATTACTTGCAGGCAGTGATGTTTCGTCAAAATCACACTACCAAAAGATGAAGTGATGCAATGTCAAGCGCTGCTAACTTCCATGCATTATTGCATAATATGTGCGCTTATCAAATGTCCTTCCGTAGTTAGGAATAAGGGTTTGATAACACAGATGACAGAATAGCAAGAGGACTGATAATAAAACCTCAAAAAGGAAACCCGCCAAAGGAGAAAGAAAAATTCGAGCTTCTAATAGAGACCCTGTAGAGAAGTAGGGTGATACCGATCCTTATAAGCCTGACATGGGTGTAGAAGTGGCCACCGGAGAAGTGGTCACCCGTAGAAATGGCCTCCCAGGAGAACTGGCCACAAAAATTTTAAGGGGCCGTATAAAAATTGCGGTTTGACAGCTTCGTGTCCACGTCTCCAGAGATTGGTTATCTGACTCACATAAAGTTTACGTAATTTCATATTTTCTTAATTGCGATATTTAATGTAATTCTTTATAAAAATGTTTATAATCTACAACTCAACAAAAGAATATCAGGGTTTATAAATTACAGCTCAACAAATTCTCTGCGGGCTTTTAACGAGATACAACTTTTAACAGCAACCTGTATGACTCACATGCATTTTTTGCTGTACATGATATCATTTTATATGTTTCCGCTATAGAGCGATTGAAAAAACGAACAGAATAAAAACTTCATAATTGCGCTACCGTTCTAGTAATTCGATAGCTGTGTAACGGCGTCGATCGTGCATGAGATTATCTCATGCCAAATGTACAACGCAAATCTACGTACATGTGCATCCTCGATCAGGCGGCATGCAGTACATACCGTATTTTACTCATAATCGCCACAAATTTCATGCCATATTTTTGTGCGAAAAAGTAGAGTCTGACGTTTATGTGAAGATTAAATTAAAAAAGAAAATAAAAGCAATTAATTCCTGCTTAAAGCCAGCAAAACAATGTTTATTTTTACACATAAATATTTGGAAAGAAAAGCTTTGCACTTCACTGTGTCATTAACAGCCTTGGATTGTACGACGCATACTGAATCACGAATCTGCGGTTCCGAGGTAAGAGAGGGAAGGACTGTGACACAGAATAACATTATGCCCATGCCGCCCAGCAGCCAGCGGTCAAAGTCATGATGTTTAATCTCATCCCCCCGTCACGTGAGTAAGATCTCGTGGCTCAGAATTACGCGATGGCGCAATTTTGTTTTGTGGTGAAATACGGTAATTAAATTTCACTGCAGCTGTAGATACGGTAACATAACAAAAGGTATGTTCTTAAATTTGCATAACGAATGACCGTAGTTTAGTGTAGTGAATAATGTGTGTCTAACTTAAAATCGATTCTCATGAAAAAACGTCAAAACAGTCACCGCAATGCTACTATTGGCTAAAAAAAAAAAAAAAAAAAAGGAAACGAAAAAAAATTTATAACTCCTGAGGGAAAATTGTATTTGATTAAGAAGCATGAAAATAACGAATGCATCGTTGGCATAGCCATAATCAAAGGAATCTCCGAACTGTCTTAAACAGCAATTAGGAATCAAGCCGAAAAAATTGAAGAAATTTACAAAAGCATGGTGAGAATAATAGTTAGTAAGATCACACAAATAAAACGACTATCAAAAAAGGAAAGAAAAGATGTTTGAATCCCTTCTTTTCTACCCAGTGGCATGACGCCCATGTCAGGGGGATTAACCCTACCCCATCGTTCCTTAGGTCAAGGAGCAGTGAATAAAGAACTAGAAGGGAACTCTTATCGCCTGTGACAGGTTTATTGTTGGTACTATTGAAGTGAAAGGTGGAAGGAATAATTTTGCCATATTTTTCTCAAAACCTGGCTGTTATTTTATTTTACTTTTATTTATTTATTTAATTTGTAAAGCTTCTTCTGTACAATATTATAGAAAAGTAATATAATACTCAGTAACAATACAATATGTGCCACAATCATAAACTAATTGTACAAATAAAGTAAACAAATTCACCAATGGAACTCACAAAATACGACAAATCACCAAAACTTTCACAAAAAATACAAATTCTGCTCAACAACAAAGCTCATTCCATTGAAAATTAATATCAATTGTCAATATGAATCAAATATTATATGATAGTTATAATTAAATGTACAGCAAGGGGCCAGGGAAAAAGGCTGAAATACTGCCTGACAAGCCCCTGATCCCCTCTAAATAAAAACAAAATATTCCAGTCCAGTCAAGACAACGAAAGCAATTTTACAATACTTTTTTTACAAATCATAAACAAGTAAATTCCAATATTCAATTTCCCGTCAAAAAACTCCTTAGCACTCGCTTAAATACCGGATAACGTGCCTCTGATCTAATAATCAACAGTAATCCATTTCACTCACGCAATCCCAACACATTGATAAACATTAAACCTGTACGAGCCCACGGAACAGAAAAACCCGACCTACCACGAGTATCATAGGAGTGAGTGGTACGCCGTAATGCAATCAAGTTGGAGTATCTTCCTGTAAAAATACGTTCATGGACCATCAGCAGCAATCTGTATTTATGTAGTTGCTTTATAGTTAATATCTGAAAATAACGAAAAAGGACCTCTGATCCAACTGAATAATTTAACATTCGGACAAACTTCCTATGCAACACAAATAAACGAACTATGTTACGCCTTGTAGTCGCACCCCATATTAAAATGCAGTACGACAATACAGAAAAAATAAAGGAATAGTATAAAATTAACAGAATTCTTACTGACAAAAAAACAGAAATCTGCGAAATCATACCAGTGCGAGATCTTAAACATAACGCAAGTTGATCCACCCGAGAATCCCATCTGAGAGATTCATGCAGAATTACACCCAAAAATTTCACTGTGGTCTGGAACTGTAATGCCGTATCATTTAAGTAAACATAACTCAAGTCACAAGGACGAGGCCTGATGTTGGGAAACAACACGCACCCCATCTTAGTAACATTTAACGCAAAAAAATGACATGCAAACCAACGAAGGTACTCCCTAATTTCGAGATTTACTCGACGTATCAACTCACTCAGGTTATTCCCGCTGAAAAATAGGCTTACATCATCAGCAAACAATACCACATGAGCACCAGATGGAACCCGAAAAATATAATTTATATAGATCAAAAACAAAATAGGACCCAACGATGAACCCTAAGGAACTCCAAGCGAAACAGACTCAACTCTAGAACAGTGATCATAGATCTGAACAAACTGCTTCCTGCCCAATAAATAATTCTGAAACATGTTAAGTGCAACACCTCTAATCCCAATCCTCTCTAACTTAGTTAATAATATGTCATAGCATACAGTATCAAATGCTCTAGAGAGATCGCAAAAGAGTCCAACAACACTATTTCCAGAATCTAATCCGCCTTGTAAATAATTTATAACATCTAGAACAGCAGTCTCAGTTGAAAATCCCTTACGGAAACCCTGCTGATTGTGGTCCAGAATATCGTTACTATCCAGATATGAAATTAATCTATATAATGTAAGCTTCTCCCAGATTTTTGCAAACACCGAAATATTGGCCACTGGACGATAATTTGCCACATCAGTCACCAAACCCTTTTTAAAGATACAACTAATTCGACTAAGGGTCATAGGAGAGGGAACGATACCAGTTTGGAAAATATTATTAAAAATATGACTTAATGGAACAATCAGACTCAGGGAAACAAATTTTATTACTTTTGGATGGACACCATCAAGGCCAGGGCCCTTTGATGAATCCAGTCCATTTAGTACTTGCAAATGATCATCCGCTACAGGTGTCAAAAAAAAAAAAAAAAAAAAAAAGATGAAGTGCAACGATCCGTTAAATACTCAGTATAGCAACCACCAGTCAATGTAATATTCGATATCAGTCTACCTGGTAGTACCACAAAATAAGTATTAAATAAATCAACCACCCTCTGGGGATCCGACTCCCTAACACCATCATAATCAAGCTGAATCAAATGAGTAGAAGTCCTGGATCTGCCCAATAAGTCATTAATAGACCGTTAGGTTCTCCTACAGTCCCTAGTAGTAACAAACATATTCAAATAATAATTTCCTTTTGCGTGCCGAACCTTTTAATTAAACCAATTTCGATATATCCTAAAAATTGCTAAATCAGCCATGTCTCTTGATCTCAAAAACACTTTAAATAATTTATTTTTCCTATGTAGACACCAGAGAAGATTCCTAGAAAACCATGGCTTTCCAGAACGAGATTAAAAGTAATAACAGGAAAATGAACCTCATAGTCCCCAAAAAATCGTCAAAAAAAAAAAAAAAAAAACAAAAAAACATACGCCTTCCCAGGATCAGTGTGAATCAACACTGATGCCCAAACCAACACTGCAGATAAAGCCAAACCGAATAACCGAAGATTTTCAAAACTAAAATTTCGCATAGTAAAAGAACGTACACATAGTAAATCATTATCAGCGAATGACCCCGATAAACAAAAGATCGAAATAGGATAGATAGTAACCCATTAGGGAAAAGCAAAACAAATCTGAGGCTTTAGTTCAGGTATATTGGCCATTTAAAGGGTTAAGAAGAGAACACAGAATGAAGGCAATATGTCCATCTTAAGATAAGGTGGTGGAAATAACCAGACTCAGAGTAAGTGAAAGGGAACTAAATTCTTGTCCAATATTTGCTTGATATGGAAACAAAAGGAAAATTACCATTTCTTGCACCATTTAAGACATTATTATTATTATTATTATTATTATTATTATTGCTATTATTATTATTGTTATTATATAAAGGTACAACAGGTGATTACCTATTTATTCTGTTGGAATACATAAAATGAAAAATGCTATGCTGCATTAATTTCGATTGGGTTTTAAAGAAATGAGTATATAGGAAATGCCAGAAACTGCCACTCCGAAAACCACAAGTGGCCGTTCCTTGGGTAAATTCAAGCAAAAAATATCTCTTGGCATTTTTTGTTTAATTTATGCCTTATTTTTTGAGATATAAGCTATTAGTTATTAGTCGTGTGACATCGTTTCGGACACACACGACAGAAAGGCAGATAGCAGCGACAACGAACATCTGCGTAGCTCAGTTGGTAGAGCGACTTCTTCCGGAATAAGTGGACTCGGGTTCGATTCCCGGCGTAGACCCAAACATGACGGAGAAATTTACTTCGTTTTAAGCTTCAAGATATAACGGCATGGGGTATCCATGTGGTCACATTTCCTTCCCTATCAGCCCAAATTCTTCCCTTTTCCTTTCGCGTCTGTACTGTGTCTAACTGTGTTCTTTGTTTGCGTGAAGATCGATCAGTCTTGCGAGACCATCGTGCCATGGCAGTGCGAAATTTACACGTAATGAAAACGTATGAAAAGGTTGCTGAATGCCAAAAACGCATGCAAAGACACACTTTTAGTTTGTCCCTATTTCTGCAAGGTTAAACGCACCGAATATAAACGAAAGCTCTAGAGGGAAAACGTAGCTCTTTGAAAGTCTTAAGAAACTCGAACATTTAATCGTCTGACCCAGAAACATATTATTGTTCGCGTTGGCCAGACACCAATAGTAACCTTCAGCACCAAGACAAGACATGTAGGTAGAGACACACATTCTGCGTAAAAGTCTTCCATTTCTCACTAACTTTTTTCAAAGCAGCATTAAGACTTAAAACAGAAATTCGTGCACAATTTTTTTTGTTCCAAGAAACCTCGATTCCTTACACACAAAGCGCATAATTTTGGTTTCACTTCTGTGAATTTAGAACGGAAAAATATTTGTCAATGTGACGAGTAAAGAAAAGAATAAAAGTTTTAATACATCATCATGTCAGTCGACACAGAATTTTCTAGTGTAGTGAGCACATTTTTTGAACCTTTCCGATACAAGCAGAGCGTTTCAAAGTAAATGTTTAGGAAAAGAAAAAAGTCAGCAAAAGACAGAGAATGCTTGTACGCTCCTAGTGGAAGAACTGCACATTACGTAAAATACACAATATGTACAGTGATGTTCATAGTGAAAGAAACCAGTTACAAAGGGAAAAAATGAAGGAGGATTTCTAGAATCGGTAAAGCATTTAGTAGTAGAAATAGCTACTTACACCTACTAGCATCAGAAATGCGCATGACGAAAAACTACCAATTCTACACAAAATGTTCAGCACTGGAAGATATCCGGTGCTGAAGGAATATATCTGAGGCTTAATAAAGATGTGGAGGAAAACGTGATATAACTTCATATTCCCTAGCGGAAAAAGTGCGTCATCTGAAAAAGTAAATGGGCGCAAAATATTTTTCATTGTGAAGGGTATCTTTCAAAAAAAGGTATTTTTAGAATCGGAGATACTGTTTCAAAAAGAAACATATGCTGAAGCACTCTCGAACCAGAAGGGAGAACTATGAACAGTATGAAATATGCGAAATATTCTTTATAGTGAAAGTTGTACGACAGAGAAAGAATTTTTCAAGTAGGACTTCTAGAAGCTAGAAAGCTATAAAAATGTGTTTTCATATACTCCCCGAAGGAGGAAAACCGTATATTATTTAAAGACGGTAATGGTCGCAATCTTCCCCATACCGAATGGCATGCAGTATAAAAAGATTTTGTTTTCTGTTGGATTTTGAGAAATGGAGAAACAAGTTCGAGTCAAATGCACACTAATATCACCTGGCGTCGGAACTGTTTATTAAGGAAAGTCCAAGAGCATATACAAAACCTTTCACGAAGTGGTTACTATCCGATGCTCAGAGAATCTTTCAAATGGGGCTTTCAGATGCAGAGGTATTGAGCATAATAGAATATATATTGTATTTGCGCCCTATGGTGAGTGAATTGTATACCGTTCTGCATAGGAAATATGCAAAATATGACTTCGTGGTGAGCGTTATATGACGGAGAAGGATTTTTTCATTTTGTTTTTACACGCGTAAATACGGCAACAAATCTACTCTCAAAAGAAACATGACCTTACTCTCTCTAGTGCAAAGTTGTGCTTTAAGAAAAACTTAAAATTGCGTGCAAAGTATTCTTCACCATGAACGCTCTTCGAGACGAAAAAGATTTCTCAAATCGTATTTTTAGAAGCTGAGTTATCGACAACGATAAGACGCACATTTACGTCCCAAGAAAAAGCAGTCCACTATTTGGGCCGGAAGTATACGCAACATTTTTTCTCTTCGCGAGAGGTATGTGCCCGAAAAATATTTTTTTCAATCAAGTTTTTAGGAGCGCAGATACTTCTGCAAATATATCAGAAACAGAAATAGGCACTTCCGTCCCCTTGCTAGAAAATTGTGCGTTACCGAAAATAAGAAATATTGTCATCATCAGAAACTCTATCTGAAGCAAGAAATGTTTTTCAAATCGGTCTTGTAATAGCAGAGATATCGAAGAAAATGCAAGAAGCATTTACGCTCCTCAGCGAAAAAACTCTACATTACTTTTCAAATATGATCTCTTCGTTGTAAAATGTGTCGACGGAAAGAAAGAATTGTTTCAATCGAACCCACTATCTGCGAAGTTATACATGAGTAAAAGACCTGTAAGCGAGATCATTGTTGTCACTTTTCAGGCTTCGCAATGCAAAAAGAACTCCAAGCGGAGTGATAAAGAGATCCAGAAGTATGGTGTCCACATACGGATGCAGACAAAGTTATAATATAAGCATATTTTTTTTTGAAATGGGTGCTAAAAATATAGGATGAAAAATGACAGACGCTGAAGCTCAACACTTTAGCAAAAAAGAAGTAAGAAAATCAAGTTAGTAAAATCATGCAATGCATTGATTATGATACGCTTTCCAATATACTAGAAATCATTACTCAAGATATTACTCACGTTATGAGGGAAATGGCTGTAGAATAAATCTCACCCCTGTGCCCTGACCTTTGATCCATTTGGATGATATTCAACAGAACTGGTTCAGTATATCTCCGAAATAACATGATAAAGTTTTGTCGCAATCGAAGCAATTTTACGGAAGTTATAATGCATAAGCGCTATGGAATAGATCACGCTCCTGTGTCCCAGTCTTTACCCCATTTCGCCCATTTTCAATAGGATTCGTCCCCAGACAGGTCCCATACAACATATCAACATTTCATCCAAATCGAAACATTTTTACGAAAGTTATGACTCATAATGGCGATGGAAGTGATTCCGTTCCTATGTCCTGACCTTTGACCCCCATTTCGCCAATTTTCAATAGGGTTTGTCCCCAGGTAGTCTCCTACCACATACTAAACTTTAATCAAAATCGAACCTGTTTTACGTTAGTTATGACGCATAAGAGCAGTGGAATAGATCCCGCTCTTATGTCCTGACCTTTGACACCATTTCGTTCACTTTCAATAGGGTTCTTTCCCAGGTGTTCCGCTACCACATACTAAAATTTCATAGAAATCGAACGAATTTTACGCGAGTTATCGTGCGGACGAACATACGCACACAACGCGTGACGTAATGAGGCAGATGGGAATCGCGACCATCTGCTAGCAAGGTGTGACGTCATAAAACTTTAATAGGATCCACAAACAACGCGTGACGTAATGAGATAGATGGCATGACCGCGCGCCAACATCTAATGGGGCGACGCCATGACACCACACTACAAACTTGGTAATTCGGGGTGGTTATTTAACCCACTAAACAAATTTTCTTAAAGTTGATATCAAGCTAAATCGATTTCTAGTACCAGAAAACGGTAGGTTAACGACCTTCATCAAAATCCTTAGAGCCGTTTTCAAAATAAAATTTACATACATACAAGAATTGCTCCTTTAAGGTGAACGTCAAGTAATTTTGCTTCTTTTTTTTTTTTTTTTCATTGGAGGTTTAACGACCACCGTGAACAACTCAATGGGCTATAAGCAGTCGCCCGCCTGTTATTTAGGGTCACTGGTTCCAGGGAAGGGAGAGAGCCAATGCCGTAAGACAAACACAACATCCATGCCTGACCGGGATTCGAACCCGGAACCCTTACGGACGAATGATCAGAGGCCAGCGCCTTAGACCACTGCGCCACCGGGGCGGCGAAATTTTGCTTCCTGTACTTCGAATGGAAAAACTTCTGTACACATTTTCTTCCCAATTAATGCGTTCCCAAGGACGAAAATTTGAACATCGATTAAAATAGCTTCATTTTATAACTTGGAATACTTAATATTTTCTAAAACATAACCATAATTAAGCAATCCAACATTTGTTTGTCTACTGACGTCATCAAAGTACAGATCGCGCCATCCTTTTTCTGGTTTCAACACCACCAAAGGAAAACTTATTGATTTTTAATATAATTATGGTTATGTTTTGGGAAATATTAAGTATTCCAAGTTATAATAAAGTTATTTTAATCGATGTTCAAATTTTCATCCTTGGGAACACATTAATTGTGAAGGAAATATGTACAAAAGTTTTTCCATTGGAAGTATAGGAAGCAAAATTACTTGACGTCCACCTTAATAATATGGGATAAGAGCGATGGAATGGATCGCAATCCTATGCCCTGACCTTTGACCCCATTTCGTCCACATTCAATAGGGTTCGTCCCCAGGTGGTCCCCTACCACATACTGAAATTTCATCGAAATCGAACCATTTTTACGCACGTTATGACGCATAAGGGCAATGGAATGATCCCGCTCTTATGTCGTGACCTTGACCCCACTTCACCCATTTTGAATAAGATTCGTCCCCAGGCGGTCCCCTACCACATAGTAAAATTTCATTGAAATAGAACCATATTTACGCACGTTATGACGCATAAGGGCAAAGGAATGATCCCGCTCCTACGTCGTGACCTTGACCCCACTTCACCCATTTTCAATAGGGTTCGTCCCCAGGTGGTCCCCTACCACATAGTGAAATTTCATTGAAATCGAACCATATTTACGCAAGTTATGATGCATAAAAGCAATGGAAGGATCCCGCTCCTACGTCGTAACCTTTGACCCCATTTGTCCCATTTTCAATAGGTTTCGTCCCCAGGTGGTCCCCTACCACATAGTGAAATTTCATTGAAATCGAACCATATTTACGCAAGTTATGATGCATAAAAGCAATGGAAGGATCCCGCTCCTACGTCGTGACCTTTGACCCCATTTGTCCCATTTTCAATAGGGTTCGTCCCTAGGTGGTCCCCTACCACATACTAAAATTTCATCGAAATCGAACCATTTTTACGCCAGTTATCGTGCGGACGGACGGACAAAGCTGGAGCATATACGCTTCTTCAACCTACGGTTGGAAAGCGTAAAAAATAAATAACACTAGCACTTGTCGTCGTGTGGGCATAAAACCAGTTGTGTTCATTTCTACAGACAATAATGTTTTTCCTGTGTACGAGAATAAAGTAGAAATATCGCAATTGAACACGTTTATTAACATACTGTGACAAATTCATGCCCATATATGTATTTATATTTCGAGTTCTGATATGTAGTATTCCTTCAGTTATTTGGATCATTTTTGCAGTTACTTTGTTTCATCATCATCATCATTGTCAACCATTATCAATCCACTGCTGGACGAAGGTCTCCCCAAGTTTCCTCCACGACGGTCTGTCTTGTGCCAGTCTCCTCCATGTCACTCCCGCATACTTTCGAATTTCATCCACCCATCTTCCATGAGGTCTTCTTCTGGGTCTTTTCCTTTCCCTTGGAATCCAATCTAAAATTTCGGCTGTCCATCGATGGTCTATCCTTCTGGCAGTATGTCCAGCCCATTGCCACTTCAGGGATTTAACTCTGATCATGATGTCTTCCACTCTTGTCATTTTTCTGATCCACGAGTTCCTCTTCTTATCTCTCCTGGTTACACCAAGCATGCACCTCTCCATGCTGCTTTGAGTTGTCTGCAGCCTTTGTATGTCTCTTTTAGTTAAGGTCCACGTCTCGTTTACAGAGTGTGAAATGCAATTTTGCAGCTACAGTAAACGGGAAAATAGCTCTTAAATTAAGCCAGTAAAAAAGGAAATCAGTTATTATATAGCGACAGTGTAGCGTTCTTTAGTATTTTAAACTTGTATATATGGCTTACTGAACACAATGTACAGTCAGTTCTTCTTATCCACTCATTTTGAAGTGAAACAGGAGTCACTCAAATAAGTTCAAGAAATAGTTACTTAGAGTTCTTCCTTTTATTCTGTTAATATCTCATAAGCATTCTTCATGTGAAAATTAATGCATAACAGCACTGATATTTTGAAGCTAATTAACGTAATTTAGTAAGCGGAAAACTTGTAGACAAACTTCAACATTAAATAGATAACAACACCACTTGAACGGCAAGACTTCAAGTAAACACCGCTTCAGCGTAATGCAGCTCCCACGATAATGACGTCATACCACCACACACTCTTTCTCGCTGCTTCCTCCAACATTATATAGCTAATTCTCATCTGTCAGCACGCACACGTCACGCACTCTGACCTCAAGACTGTTGCCAACATACATTCAGCGAGTGAGAAAATATAATGTCAAGGTAGAAACGCTTGAACTCTAGTTTACATAAAGAAAGGAAGTTAAATTAGAGTACGCAACATAACAGTTTGTAGGGAAATTTAAATAGCAAGACTGAAGTACAAAACGATTGATTATTTGCTGTTCAGACAGATTATTTATCGGCATGCGTTAAAACTCTTCTTTTCAGTATGGAAATACTGTTTTTTTAAATTAATAACTCTGTGTAATTAATTTAATTCATTGGTTTTGGTATTTAGCCCAGAAGCTAGAAACGAAATTACCCATTGATTAATTTATTTCAGAAGCTAGAAATGAAATCATCCATTAGTTAATTTAATTAATTGGTTTTGGTATTTAGCGAACGCTAGAAATGAAATCACCCATTGATTTGTAAAAGTTGATATGGTCACAAAAAGTGGGTTCTAAATATCCTAAGTACCTGTCATTGCAGTTACATTGCGCTGAATTCTATAAGAAGCATTTTTCGATAAAAATTTCTTCAAAGAAACATCTACCTCCAGCACGGTTCAGTGTGAATTTAACATGACCGGATGAAAAGGGGAGAATAACGACTATAGACAGTGCACGTAGTAAATATGGTTGCCTATGGAAACAAGCAAAACACTTAATTGACTTGTCGTTGCCACCTGCCAAGGTTTCTGCGCTAAAATACCAAAACCAATGAATATTCCGAATGTCGCATTAATACTTAAAACTCTGTGTATCCTGCATTCATAAAATGCGATACAAAGCTCTTCCGAAAACGTGTAGTTTAGTGGTTTCACCTTGCACATGGAATAGCTTACCGAAATGTTGTCAGATATACGTACGTAGATGTACAAGACAGATAACTTAAGTTTTAATAGAGTAGTGGATAAGATAGAGCAACCACATTTCTAGAAGATGTACCATCATTGTGCTCCTTCGTTCTATTAAGACACCCTGTCCTTCACGTCAAAGAGATTTTGCTTATTAAAGAGCTGAAGTTAATGTACCACAATTCAAATTACACTAGGTGATCTAGGAACCAAAGACAACTTCTTTTGAATTTATGACTATAACAGCAATTTTTTACTGCGCCTATTTCCCTGTGAATGTTCGATTATTGAATTTGTAACTTTTATTTTAGATCTTCGGGAATTTAGAATAGGAACATGATATGAAAAGGAGGAAAACTTTTAATCAGATTCTGAAACCTCATAAATTTAATAATATATATAATAACACATTTGTATCTTTTAAGAATAGATATAATCTTTTGCTGTGCAAGCTAGAACCAAAGTTTGAGATCTGGAATCGAAAAATTAAGTCGATCACTGCACTGAAACAAAAAACTTTAGCGAATGCATCCTACAAAGTACCGGATGAGTTAAGGTGCTCAAAGTTTTTTTGAGGTGCATTGATTATGCCCCAGAAACATTCACTGTCCATAGTTCTGTGATCCACAGGGATATAGTATTAAATATCGCGATAAGACAAGAAAACAAAAGTCCCTAAAAGGTTCGTTGTCGGGTCATGACAGTTGGGAATGTTATAGCAGCGTAGGCATATAGCAGTTTAACAACATCGAGCAGGTAGGTTGCCTTGACTGTCAAGGAAAAAGAAAAGTAGAGAAGTAATAGAGTTTTAGGTGTATAGGTAAAATCGTTAAGAAGGTGAAGTTGTAAGCAATCGAAAAATGGCTTGCATTATATTTTAGTGTGTAACTTAAACATCTAATAAACATGAAACATTAATCATTAATCAATAACTTCCAATGTAAAGCAAAGTGTTAAGGAATTTTCCAAACAATATATGCTTTTTTTATAAAATAATATTTTATAAAAAAAGCATATATATGTAAATAATAGCAGGCGTAAGCAGCAGGTGTGATATTCCATAACAAGTAGAGAGTGATAACTTAATTCGAAAAGCAGTGTTAGTCATTTAAGTCTCAAAGAATAGTGATCATAAATGCAGAAAGCGAGCGGGGCTGAAAACAGACATTTTATTATTATTATTATTATTATTTTTATCATTGTGAATCTCGCAGCAGAGCCACCATCATCCATATTATTTATGAGTCAGTAAAGCTATGTCAAGTTTTATATATATAATCATCAACCATTATCAGTCCACTGCTGGATGAAGGTCTCACCAAGTTTATTCCAGAACTGTCTTCCTTGCGCCAGTGTCCTCCATGTCACTCCCGTATGTTTTCGAATTTCATCCTCCCATCTCCAATGTGGTCTTCTCGGTCTTTTCTGTTTCTTGGAATCCAGACCGAAATTTAGGTTATCTATCAGTGGTTCGTTCTTCTGGAAACATGTCCACCCATTGCCATTTCAGGGAATTTACTCTCATCATGATGTCTTCCACTCTTGTCATTTTCCTTATCCATGAATTCCTCTTCTTATATCTCCTGGTTGCACCAAGCATGCATCTCTCTATGACTCTTTCAGTTGTCTGCAGTTTTTGTATGTCTTTTTTAGTTAACGTCCACGTCTCTGTTCATACGTAAGCACCGGAAGAATGCATTGATTAAACACTTTTCTTTTAATACATAATAGCATACTGCTTTTAAAAAAATTGTACTGTTTCTTCAAAGCTCTCCAACCAAGTTTTATAAGTCGATTAATTTCTTCCTCAATGTGACCTTGCTTGATATCTGCTGCCTAAGATAAATGATAAATGTAGGCATCGGTTATTTCCAGCTTTTCCCCATCAATCGATAAATCTTCATTTCTTGTAAAAGCATTGTATATCAGCTTTGTCTTCTGAAAGTTCATTTTTTTATCCCACTTCCTTGCTCTTGCCTGGAAGTTCCTGGATCATATTCTGCCGTTCTGAAGGGGAAGTTGCAAAAATTACTACGTCATCAGCAAAACGAAGGTGAGTTAAATAATCTCCATTAAGTTTTATCCCTTTGTTTTGCCAGTACAATAATTGAAGGACATTTTGTAATGAGGCATTAAAGAGTCTGGGAGATATGGTGTCATATATGTACATATTTAAGATAAGTATGAGTAACTCTAAACTTATGTAAGCCGTTGTTGACCCTGTTATTCCATTTACATATCGCAGTCGAGTGTGACTCAGTCAAATTGTCCAAACACAACCAGAACGAAACTAATTACTATCGGCAAGGAAGTAATTAGATCTAAAATGACTTTTCAAAATTGCTAAAATCACTAAACATTCTTAGAATTAAAATGAGTTATATCTTTTATCGTTGATGTGTTTTTGATGATCCTACCTGCAGCGAAAACTTTCTTTGCCACAGTAATTGTGAAATCGGAAAGAGATTTGGGGGGGGGGGGGGGCGCCTCAGATCACCCACCGTCTTTTGTTACTTTTCCCTCAGTTCAAACTCAAAAGGAAAAAATGCGGTAGATCATTAAGTCAGCCCAAACTTTTTTTCCACTGTGGCTTAAAACACAAAGATATTGGATTCCGGCAAATTTAGGAGACAAAATTTTATACGACTGCTTATAATTGTTACACATCTACTAATCAAAACGGGTGGACCAAATTTTCTTTTCATCTATTTCTTCTCATACTACACCGTACAGCGATTCCAAAATAAATCGAAATTCATTAGCAGACTTCCCTTCAATCAAATACTTATTTATTTTCTTTTTCCAACAAAATATCACTTTGGACTAGTTGGTCTTGTTTTTTGGTGCCTTATGGTTGAATGAGAGAGAGAAAGAAGTGCGAAGGGCAAGGAATACTAAGCGAAATGGCAGCTCGAACGTGGAGATGCCACTCCCCAATCAACCGATGAACTGGTTGATTTCATGCAAAAGTCACTTCAGAACTCAAACTGTATGCACACTGTATGCACTGAGAGTCTGACAGTGACGTTTTTTAGGCTAATTTTACATTACTGACTAACTCTTAGCGACTAATATCAAGTGCATAAAATAGTTTTCAATTCTTCGGTCTGTTTAAAAATTTATCGCCAAAGCCCGCGTGCTTTTTCTGGAAACATTGCTAAAGTCATTCGGTGCAGGACTTCCATTAATGGAGTTCTGTTGCTTAAATTTTATTACTGGTTCAATATGAAATCCGTTTTCGACTGAGAACATGGAAATCTCCCAGGAGATAAAGGTGGCATGCATAATTGCACAATTAGGGAGGTTTGTTTTAGAAAAATGGAAAAAAAAATCTGAAAGAATAAAAATTTCTGAAAGCTGCCAGCATTTTTTCGACACAGACTTCCTTCATAACCAATTATTTGGCCAAAATTAATTTTACGATTTACATGTTCATTCCCAAGCCTTTTACTGTTGTTAATCTGTAATAATTTGAAACTTTTCTTTTGAGTAACTTCTAACACATTTTCGTCAGTTCTTGAGCACGTCAGACCGCCGGATCTTTCGTCATTATCAACGTTTCTGTTTCTCTCTCTGTTCTAGAAACGTTTGAGCCCACGCAGAAAGCCTGAGCTCTGTGCAGTTGTTGTGTTGTTATAGCGTTTTGTAAACGTTTTTGTGATATTTCCTGAACTTCATATCGAATTTAAGGCTCCATACCCCTCTTCTAATAGTTTATAACTATATTTTCCTCTGTTAAAGGATCATACAATCTCTTGCTTCAGCGAAACACTTATGGTTATCACAGAGTAAGGTGAATCCAAAGTACTGCGCAACAGAAGTATAGCTGATTCATGCAGATAAAACCTTTAACATTATCTCCCCCACCCCCGTATTCATACGATTTACAAAAATCTCTATGGTTACTACTATTTTGTCAGAACTCGTAGTTCTGCCATGAAGTAATTCTTAAAAATATTTCACATTAAAGAAAAAATTCTTACGTTGTTAATTGAAGGACTGTCTTATTTGTTTCTACTGCCGTATTAATAATTGGTAAACATAATAATAATATTTAATCATTTTATTCCCCTCTTTTCCTTAGCACAACAGACATCGGCTGTGAGACTTAGCAGGAAAAAATAAAATAGGCTGTTTTCAAGAATGAGTTAAAAAGGAAAAAAAAATCATAAGCATTTTTTTTTCTTTTGTGCTCTTAGCGACTTGTTCAAAGTGATTTTATCACGTGACACCTGTTTATCAACACAATTTACTCACTAATTTTTGAGGAGTAATAGAAATTTAGAACACAATAACACTAATATACATCATTATACAACATAGTCTAACAATAAGAGACTAACATTATTTTTTAAACTCTGAAGATAAAGTTTTGTTGTTAACCATTACATAATTGGTGGCCAACGCATAATTCGACTAATGGAACAATTTTATAGAAACGTCTAATTTCCATTAATACCCGTGAACTAATATAAAACTTTTTACCACAAATTAAGAAAATTTTTTCGTCAGGGAAATGATGCTGATTTTAATCTCCCTATTCAAATGATCTTTTTACACAGATTCTTATATAGCTCATGGGCAATGCAAGAAAAATGTCATCTCACGCTTATATAAACATAAACCAAAATAAACCAAATTCTTGTGGTTAGAAAGGTCCTTATTTGTAACTCCTTTTTTAGAAATACATGTTCAGAACTTAAAAACTGCCTAGCGAAGTACTAAAAAAATTATTTTCCGTGACAGTTCTTTTAAATGCTTCGGTAATGGCAGATATCCTATTTGTGCTTTCTAACTTGCTATAAAATTTCAGTTTTCTTAACTATTTTCGGTTTTTAGCAGAAATAGTACTTCCCGTAACAGCTGGAGTGGTTTTCTGAATATCATAACGGTAGCTACAACACCAGATTGAAAACTATGTTTTTTGTGGTACGTGAGGTGTCAGAAAAACTGCTGAATTTTGAAAACCATATTGAACGGTGAAATTTGGTGTATCGTGACTCACCTTCCTCTACGGCCTTGATCTCCGGCCCATCTTCCCGAAATGCATCCGAATGGGTTGCACTTAGCTTCATAATTCTGCTTCTTCTATGGTCCGGCGCCGTCTCTCCCGACGCAGTATGCTTCAACTAACTTTCTACCATGATGATAGTAAGCCTAATAGAAGCAACAGTGATATTCAGATAGAGGGCATGAAACGGAGCCTCCTTTCCGGCCTGTTTCGAAAAGTCTGTTCCATCGAAGGCAGCGGAGGAGAAAGAGAAAGATTTTTCTCCGTTTGTCTGTCTATCGCCGTTTCTCAGCAGCGCACAATTTCTATCGACCGGTCTTTCGGTGACATTTTGGCTACTGCGCATGCTCCCTGGAAGTACGTATTGGCGGTTTCCTTGGCAACGGAAGGGCAAGTTCATGCAGTTGTCGCAAGTGGGATGAAAGCCACATTGTACGATGATCTTTATTTTTCTCTGCGTCATCGCGGTATTTTATTCTTTTGAGAGACACCTCCGACACTTTCAGTGCAATCTCAGACCTGATTGACATACTGGTGCTTCCTTTAAAAGAGGAAAAGACAGAACTTTAAAGGAGGAAGATTCCTCTTTGCCATAGCTTCCGAAAAAAACCGAAAAATTATTGACCTTTGAAGTGTTTAAATGAAATATGAAAATTCTGAAACACGTAGGCATGTATTTCGTATTTCCAACGCAGTACGATTCAGAATACCAAATCAATGTCAAAAATTCTACATTCAAGGTTCGCTTGAAATTCAGACTGTTCAAAAGACAAATAATTCTACCTATAATTAAAAAGACAAGAACGAGATTTCATGTTATACGAAATTCAATTTCACAGCCGCTGCCTGTGAGTTCACACATATGGATCACTGAAAAAAACTTTGATAGGACCATTAAAACAATTGCTGACGTCAATTATCAAAAATCAAAATGCTTCGTACTACGTTAGAGCATTTCAAAGGTATGTAAGAATTATTACAAAACCGTGGAACAAATTACAGAAATTAACGAAGAAATAATCTTCACAGGTACATGGCAAAAACTCGAGTGTTTCATATTATTTGGTGCAACAGCTGCATTCTTAAACTGAAATCTGGAAGTGGAGGTTCGATTCTCGCACCAAGGCTTTGTAAGTTTTCTAAGGAAATGGCATCCTGGAGAAAAGTGAAATTAAGGCGATTCAGTGTCGAAAATAATGAAAAATGAATGCTTTCCAAAGATCAGTTAAAGAGAATGACAAATAAAATGTATTGTTCTCTTTATGATGGGAAGATTTTGAGCTAAGGTTTATCATTTAGTAAGCAGTGGAGAAAATTCGTGTTGCAAAGCAAAAGTAAAGATTCTGTTAAAGCCCCAAGCTGTTTCTACATATCATGAATGGAATACGGGATTATACCATACAATACAAATTTTGAAGATGACAATCCGTTTTTTGGTGTAAATATGACAAGGATATTTACACCAAAAACCGACAAAATTTTCAAGTTTTCGGATATTATCTCACTTACCATCCTTGCCATACTTACACCACAAAAATCGGATTGTCATCTTCTAAATTTGTTCCTACGTATGTTGGTCACATTTACGAAAGAACGCTTGTTCAAGTAAAGAAATATGATTCTACATCTCTCTCTCTAACTCTTTCTTTCTCTTTCTCTCTCTCTCTCTCTCTCTCTTGCTCTCACTCTGTTCCCTTCCCCCATTATTGCTTAGAAAGGTCTACTGGCAAAGCAATTTATTCTGATGCATTCACTTTAAAGAGGAATAAAAAGTACTTGCTTCTCTTTCCCCCTCTTGTGCGCATTAGGAGATGTGGAAACAACTTGCACCTCATACATGTCTCTGCATTCTTTCCCAATACCACAAGTCAACGCTATATATATATATATATATGGCATGTAAGGTCAGGTGATGCGTAACATCACAGCCTCTCCTTGACAAATGTCAACCCCGCCTTCTCGTGGTACATCCTGTTCCCACTAAAGGGGCTCTGACGACCGCCAATAGCGGTATAACTATACCATCGGGATTAGAGGAAATGTTATCCCATACTCAGCAACCCGCTTGGCCAGCGTGATGAGTTATGGCCAAACCCCTCCAAAATGACTCCACAACTTAAATCTTGGCCCTCAGTCTCCGGCAGCTGGAATGTACCTGGCCAAGGCAGCGGCCAGTGCGACATGAAGGCAGAGGATGCTAAGAATCCCCGGAGGACCGGACTAGGCTGCCATCTGATGCTGACCTTGGCTACATATAACGGACGCTCCCTATCTTCTGATTCAAGGCTTCTTGAATTGGAAGAGGAACTACAAAGGATCATGTGGGACATCGTCGGGCTAAGTGAGGTAAGGAGAAAAAAGGAGAAGATCTCATTGAACTGAAAAGTGGACATCTCTTCTACTATCGTGGTACAGATACTGGCAGAACTAGTGGTGTTGGATTTATAATAAACAAGAAACTGAAGGATAAAGTTGTAGAAGTTGAAAGTTCCTCTGACAGAGCTGCACGACTCGTTATCCAACTCTCGAGAAGATACCAGGCTCAGATTATTCAAACTTATGCACCCACCACAAGTCATGCTGAAGAAGAAATTGAAGAATTTTATGAGGAAATTCGTGATCTAAATAATAAAGGTAAGCAGCACTTGAAGATAATTATGGGAGATTTCAATGCAAAAATTGGGCAACGGCAACAGAATGAAACTTCAGTAGGTAAATTCGGTCACGGCAACAGAATGAAACTTCAGTAGGTAAATTCGGTCACGGCAACAGAAACCAGCGTGGAAATACTCTCGTTGAGTTTGCAGAGGCAGAAGGGTTTTTCATCTTGAACTCCTTTTTCAAGAAAAAGCCACACAGGAAATGGACATGGAGACATCCAAATGGGACGACAAGTGAAATTGATTTTATTATGTGTAACAAAAAATTCGTCATAGAAGACTGCAGTGTGCTAAACAAGTTCAACACAGGCAGTGACCATAGATTATTGAGATGTGAGATCCACCTCAACACTAAACTCGAACGTAGCAAGCTCATAAGACAAACAAAATGTATTGACATAATCAACCTTAAAAAACACCATAATACCTTCAAATTGGAACTGAAGAACAGGTTGTCTGCTTTAGAAGGCCTAACATCGGAAGAAGTGGATATTTCTGAAGTTAACAGAAAAGTAACCAAAGCTCTTATGGAAACAGCAACAAAATTAGCTGGGTCTGAGAACAAATTGCATGTGAACAAATTATCAGGAAAAACCAAAATGTTGAAGCAAAAAGAAGAGTGATGAGGACAACTAAAGAAGATGTGACTTCCAAAGTGGAATATATAGAGCTATGCAAGACAGTACGAAAAAGTATCACTGAAAACGTAAGGAAATTCAACTGTGAACTAGTAAGGAAAGCAATTGAAAACAACCAAAGCCTAAAGATAGCAAAGGGACATCTCAGTAAGGGAAAAAAACAGATTATGGCACTGAGAAAAGAAGATGGATCTGTAACAAGAAATAGAGGCGAAATTTTGACAAGAGTGAAAGATTTCTACTCCAAATTATATGAAAGGGATGATACATTTACTCCAGGCATCATGAAAAGTACCAGAGTTCTTCCAGTCCTTCCAGCAGAAATTTCACATGCAATCAAGAACATGAAGCGGGGAAAAGCTCCTGGAGAAGATGGAATTACTGTAGACATCATACAAGAAGCAAGTGGAGAAATCGAAACAGTACTCGCCCAAATTTTCACTCGATGCCTTAATGAAGGGAAGATTCCTGAGGATTGGAACAACGCTACAATGATCTTGCTACATTAAAAAGGTGACATTGAGGATCTCAGGAACTACAGACCTATCAGCCTCCTATCAGTGGTTTATAAAATCTTCACTAAAGTTCTTTTACACCGCTTGAAGGTGACACTGGACATGGCTCAACCGAGAGAACAAGCTGGATTCAGGAGTGGCTACAGCACAATAGATCATATCCACGTACTGAGAGAACTAATTGAAAGAGCGAGGGAATATGAACTTCCATTGTGCATGGCTTTTATCGATTATGAAAAAGCCTTTGATTCGGTGAAACCATCAGCAGTTGCAATGGCTCTGAAATCCTGCGGTATTGAAGATGCATACATTAATATTATTAATAACATCTATGAAAATGCAAGTGCAAAGATTCGGCTGTTTGAAAATACAACACACATAAAAATTGGAAAAGGAGTGAGACAAGGTGACACCATATCTCCGAAGCTCTTTAATGCCACATTGGAAAATGTCTTTCAATCACTGAACTGGGAAAACAAAGGGATAAAGATTAATGGAGATTATCTAATCCACCTTCGTTTTGCTGATGACATAGTCATTTTTGCAACTACCCCATCAGAGCTACAGAGTATGATCCAGGAACTTGCTGGCAAGAGTAAAGAAGTGGGATTAAAAATGAACTTTCAGAAGACAAAAGTGATGTACAATGCTTTTACAAGAAATGAAGATTTATCGATTGATGGAGAAAAGCTGGAGATAACAGACACGTACGTTTATCTTGGACAGCAGATATCAAGTGAGGGTCACATTGATGAAGAAATTAATCGGCGTACAAAACTTGCCTGGAGAGCTTTTGGAAGAAACAGCATAATTTTCAAGAGCAATATGCCATTATGTCTTAAAAGAAAAGTGTTTGATCAATGCATCCTTCCAGTGCTTACGTATGGTGCAGAGACGTGGACCTTAGCTAAAAGAGACATACAAAGGCTGCAGACAACTCAAAACAGCATGGAGAGGTGCATGCTTGGTGTAACCAGGAGAGATAAGAAGAGGAACTCGTGGATCCGAAAAATGACAAGAGTGGAAGACATCATGATCAGAGTTAAATGCCTGAAATGGCAATGGGCTGGACATACTGCCAGAAGGACAGACCATCGATGGGCAGCCGAAAGTTTAGATTGGATTCCAAGGGACAGGAAAAGACCCAGAAGAAGACCACATGGAAGATGGGTGGATGAAATTCGATAGTATGCGGGAGTGACATGGAGGAGACTGGCACAAGACAGACCGTTGTGGAGGAAACTTGGGGAGACCTTCGTCCAGCAGTGGATTGATAATGGTTGACAATGATGATGATGATGATGATGCTATATATAAATAAATATATATATATATATATATATATATATATATAAAGAGCAGAGACAATGACAAAGATATTACCTAAGAATTTAATATGAAATTTGCAAAAAAAAAAAAAAAAAAAAAAGAACTTAAGATCAAGACGCGCAACGCAGCAGTCACGAAAATTCAGAATTCACATACTATTAAGAAGAGACAAATGCAATAACAATTTTTCAACCAATGTTCCAAAAACAACATAGTAAAACTCATATACTGACAGGTATCAGTAAAATGAGTATAAAAAAATAGGAAACTGAATGTAGAAAGTGTCGAGAATGCCGAGCCTTAGCTTTATCAAGGACCAACAAAACTCTGCATTTTCTCACTTCCACAAAGACCTAGTTGGAAATGGGTTTCTGCAAAGCCATAGATGCAAGTAATATGCCCACCAAAATTAAAAAAAATATCATAACCTCCTCAGAGTTGCATGACTGAACACAAGATAATATTATTTTTGCATGCATCTATAGCTTTCCTGGCCCAACCCATGCTCGTCATCTGCTACTAAAAAACAGAAAAACGATTACAAAAAAACCACAAGTTGAGAGAGTGACTGATGGAATCATAAGGATTATTCAGTAATAACACAATGCCAAGTAACCTAGCCGCCTAAGAGAGAATTTAAACTAGAATAGCAGTACTAAAATATTACAGATTCTAAAGCTTTGCAGTGAAAAACCGCTATTTCAAAAATGACATATAATAAAAAATAATAATTTTTTTAAAAGAACAGATTCCTGAAAGTAAAATGGAATATTGAACTCCCTACTCCTCAACAACCGACATCACATGAACAAAAAAATAAAAAATGATAATAACAAACTAAAAAATGCTTTGTGAATATTATATGATTTTAACAATTAGTTGAAATATATACAAAGTATTCCAGAAGTGCTTTACGTGCTTAATTATGTAGCAATTACGTTCTTACCGACATTGAAACACATCGTTGACTACTAGAACAATAAAACGGCCAGCTACTTAGCCTAAGTGTCTTAAAAAACGCTAAAATTCCAAGTAAAGTGAAAGAGAAAAAAACACAAAGTTTATAGACATGCATGCACCTAATTGCCTGATGCGAAAAATAGAAAAGACAGCTACGAAAGTGTGCCCACTTTAGTTGCCATTTGCACAGAGGCATGGGTTTGGCGAGGGAGACGAGAACTTGTTTGCTTAAAGTTTATTTGCAAACGCTGTGTTACAAGCAGTGTATAGAAGAGTTCGGGAAAAAATTTCTGCAGCTTATACTGTGGTAAGTAAATCAACTATACACAGTTTACTTATACGATTTCGGAAAACTGGAAGTGTTGATGTTATGTCTAAAAGTGGCTGGCCAAGTGTTTTAACGCCGGAAGTGATTAACGATGTTGAAAATCGTTTGCCATAGTCACCTACAAAATTGCTTCGTCGCTTACCTCAGCAAGTGAAACTTTCTTGCGGCTCAGTACAGAAAGGGGCTAAACGATTGCAGCTTCATGTCTATGAAGCGAAAATTGTCCAAGAAGTGAAGGCACCTGATACGTATAAGCGCCTGCTGTATAGCAGTTCGATTCATAAATTTACTCAACCCAACAAGGGCTTATTGAACAATGTTTTCTCTTCGGATGAAGCCTGGTTTAATTTGAACGGGTATAAATTCAGAAAATACCCGACATTAGTCTACTGAGAATCTTCATATTCTTTATCCAGTCCTTTGCATTCCGAAAAAAAAATTCTTTGTGGTGTGCTGTTTCTCGACGCAGAATAGTGGGACCACTGTGTTTTGACAGTATTGTAAGTTCGGATATCTATCAAGATTTGATATTTCAGTTTATGTCCCTGGTCCAGGAAAAGGAACATTTCTTCAACAGGATGGAGCAACATCTCAAACAGCTACTGCGACAACAGAACTTTTGCGAAGTTTCTTTGATGACTGCATTATATCTAAAGGACTTTGACTTCCACGCTCACCGGATCTGTCACCTCCTTAATTTTGTCTGTGGGAATATTTAAAGGACCGTGTTTATGCAAACAACCGCGTGACCTTCAGTCCTTAAAAACGAACATTATTCGGGCTATAAAGGAAATCAGGCCATCTATTCTGAATCGCGTTACGAAAAACATGTGCCGTCGCGTGGATATTTGCCTCCAGCAACATGGAGGTCATTTCCAGCACCTTCTTTAGACCAACATCAGTTGCTTAAAAGCTGATGGAAAATGTATCACAGTCGTAAGTAAACTTTATGTACTATAATTATATAACGAGAATAAAAGATTTTCAAATTAGAATTCTGGAACTTCTCGATCAAAGGGATATGCAAAGATCATGGTAGCCGAACCAAAAGCAGTACATTCCACTGTCTACTTCTCCGCGAGTTCTCATACTACCACTAGGGCTGTGAAAGAGCAGTGAGTTACGCGATTCTACACGAGGCTGAAAAAATCCAATCACGCAACTAGCTGTAACGCCTTACCTTTATTGTATAGTTTATTTGTGGGACTTCCTGGACAATATGAAAGAAAAAGAAATGCATTTCGTGTCTCATATCATTTGGCGCACTACACAAATATGAATAACAAACTAACTTGACACTCTGTATACATTTTAGCTGTTAGTGAGTGTACTGTTAATAGTAATAAAAGGCAAAAGTGTTTTTAAAGCGAACAATTAGAAGAAGAGATATAGAAAAAAACAGGTCATAACTTAACGAGCCCTAGCGAAAAGTTTTTGCGTTACTTAAAGTAAAAAAATGAGTTCAAAATTCTCTTCGTAACGAAAAGTATTCCACCAAAAAAGAATTTTTTTAAGGGATTCTTACATAAATAATTCTTCAAATAGAAATATACGCTGACGCCCCTGGTGGCAGAATTTAGAATAATGGAGACGTAAAAAACATGCTAAATCATTCTTCACAGGGAAAGCTATGCTAAGGAACAATAATTTTTCAAGTACGTCTTCTGGAAGCAGAGATAGCGAGAAATAAGTTGTTTGCAATATTTATAGACGATGATGTTCCACACCTTTAGTGTAGCGAATGGCATGCAGTAAAAAGAAAAATTGTCAATAGGATATATAGAAGCTGAGATACGGCTCCAAACGTAAATACACACTAAAACTACCTAGCGCCAGAACTGGGAATTATAAAACCCACTAGTACGTGCAAAGTGTTCCACGTGTTGAATGGTATCCACTGTTAAAATTATTTTTTAAATTGGACTGTTAGGAGCAAAGAGATCAGTTTTTAATCTTTTTTTGAGAAAAACAGATTAAAAATTTGCGCCCCTAGCGAGATAATTTTGCATTACTATGGATAAGAAATGTACAAAAAGATGCTTTCGTAGTATCTGACAGTAGTATCTAACCGAAAAACTAATTTTTGAATCGGGTGTTTAGACCAGTAGATATTGATGTAAAGGGAAACGTGAATTTATGCCCTCTAGTGGCAAACCTGTACGTTAAAAAATTGAAAATTACATGTAGAACATTTCCCACGAAAAACGATCTCTGACAAAGGAGGAATTTTTCAAATCGGACTATTAGAAGCAAAGGTATTGAGAAAAGCATTATATACGACTACGGCCCTCGTGGAGAAACTATGCATTATTTTAAGTAGACAGTATTTCCAAAAGGATTTTCGTGGTGAGTGGTATCTTATCACAAAATAATTTTTTGAATTGAGTTTTCGCACGCGGAAATATTTCTTCAAATACATCGGAAATAGAAATATATTGTTACGTTCTCGAGTGACAAAATCGTCCATCCCGGAATTTAAAATTATATGCAGAATATTTTGTACCGAGAGCTCTATCCGCTACAAAAAAAAAAAAAAAAAAAAAAAAAATTCAAATCGGTATATTAGAAGCAGAGACATCGGACACATGGCAATTTTCCTTTACGCCCCCTAGCGGAAAAAATGTGCACTACTTGAAAAAGAAACTGTACCCCCGAATAGTCTTCGTTATAAATGGTATGTAAAGGAAGTAATAATTTTATCAGTCAGATATTTAAAAGCAATGAAGTGGAATAAAATGTATTTTGAATTCGTCAGCATCTTCGTTTACGCCCTCTGGTTGCAAACTCATGCATTAGAAGCAAAAAACGGAAAACAAAGATAAGAGTTCTCACATTTTAAGCTTCCTAATCAAAAAGAATTTTTCAACTGTGTCTAATATTTGAAAAGATATGGTGGCCACAGATGAGCGGACGGACAAAGCAATAACATAAGAACGTACTTTTTTTTACAAAAGATGTGCTAAAAACATAGTAAGAGGTAACAAAATTGACATAGCATAAAGAAAATACATAAAAAGGAAAGTTAAATTTAATGATATGCTTCACATATCTTTTAGCAGCCTTTAAGAATCATAAGAAAATAAAATGAATTATGACTAAACGCTGATTTGTTCAATATTGTATATATTACAATATTTTTAGTCTAAGATTTAAAATATTCTTCTTTTAACGGACTGCTTGACTATACTGATGGGTAAATATTACATCCAACCATCTTATAATAAATCCATCTTTAACATTCTTTTTTGATTGCTACCTGTTTAGCTGATATTCCACAAAGCACTATGACTAACTTACGAATGACTACCAGTTGCTTTTCGAAGCTGAGAATGAAAAAAAACAACAGGTAGGCCCAGTTCTGATCGAGCCGTCAGTTTGGAACGTAGGACTACGACTTGCAGATCGGAGAGTTGAAGTGAGCTAGCCTAGTATGGTTTCAAAGCGTTTATTTAATATGTTATAGCCAGCACAGGCCTGTGATATGAAAAGTAGCTTACGTACTTTTTACAAATAATGCTGGATACATTGCGAACGCCAAGTTGAATTCGAGATGGGCCGGGTAAGGGTTCGATCGGTGTGTTGGATTTTTGTTTGGCGGCGGCTGCTTTCAGGCGTTCTCGATACTCTCTAGTTCGTTGGGCTGCAGTCTTCTTGGGATTCTTACATTCCTCATCCCTTGCTCTTGCCTCTCGTTTTGATTTTTTCCACTTTTGCTTGCGTTCATTCTACGAATTCCGCAGCATTGTCGAAAATGTTAACCCGTTCACACGAAAACAATTTTAAGTTTTTAGTTTAAACCACTGTGGTAGGTTCTTTATATATTTGAATAGCTTTAAAACAATACCATGCACAGTAGTTTTGCACTCACGGTTATCCAGATAAATCGCGATATTGTCAAAAGTGTTCACAGGTCCACAAAAAAAACAATTTTTTAAATGTTCAGTTCAAACCACTGCGAAATGTTCTTCGTATATTTGAATAGATCTCGTCGATAGCTGCATTGAAACGATACCACGCACAGTCATGTTGCGCTCACGGTTGCCGAGATAGACTGAGTCAAACACGGCGTCACACCCAGAAATATTGTATCATCTTCCCCGTGCACAGGGAACGGGGGAAACGTCGCGCGTGATGTATTGCGCAGTACGCGAATTGGACTCCATTCTGTTTACGAATATGTTAACACGATTAGTGTGCGGCAGGTATTTTTAACGCCATAATGATTTCAATTGGGACCTATTTTTGTCACAGGCGGTGGCCGTAAATCGCCTCATACTATCCGCGGACTTAGACGTAGTCCTACGTCAAAATTCAGATTTTTGAACCATTTGAATTTCTTACTACGATACAAGAAAGATGTCACATCCTACCCAACTTTTTTCCCATAAAGTGCTACATACTTAAGACCATCTCAGAACGTAACAAAAACAATTTACAATGCTTTGTTTGCAATTCTTAGAGGTGCTACTAAAAATATGATTTACATCTTTGTAGCTAAAACATCACCAGATTTAAATACTCTACATCAGTGGCCCTCAAAGGTTTTGATCTCAGGATCCTTTTACATTTTTACAAATTATTGAGGACCCCGAAGAACCTTTGTTTATATGGGTTGTATCTATTGATAAGTACCGTATTAGAAATCAAAATTAAGAAGTTTTTAAAACATCTATTTATCAGGTTGTATCAGATCAGATCATGTGTAGAGGATTTTAGGAGGTGGGTGTCTGTCCCCAGGTCTTAAACAACCCTTAGAAATAGGAAGCTAGGAGATTTGGGATAGAGTGCCCGATAGGAAAATGACACGGAAGCGAGGCAGAAATGGGAAGGAAGACGCCCTTGTTTATTACCAGGGGGCCAGTACCCAGGGCCCGACGGCTTAACGTGCCCATCCGACGCACGGCGGATATTTAGTGGTTCCAGCGTTCATAGCTGTCTGGGATCGAACCCGAGGTCTTCTCCGTGGCAGTCACGAACCTTGAACACTAGGCCTTATCAGGTTGTAAAGAAAGGTTCGGGAAAAAATCGTATGTGGTTTGTGTAATGCAAGATACTGTGGGTCTGCGGTGACGTAAACATTCCAGAGTACTGTGCACGAAAGAATACCTGATTCTAAGGCCAGAACGCACGCTATTGTGGTGAAGATTAGTTGCACATGGCGACGATACGATGGCGATGTCGAAGAAAGAGGTGTGCATGAGATATTGTTTTATGAATATTTGAATAGCGTGAAAGGTACGGAAGCACTTGAAAAATTGCGAAACGTGTTTGGTGACGATGTTATCTGACAGAGTACTTGCCATGACTGGTACAGGAAATTTGACACTGGTGCACGGGATCTGTCTGATACGACCGGAAATGGCATTTCCAGTAAGGTTGAAGATGATACACTGCAACAAATGCTATCTACCAAGCCTGATGCAACACTACAGGAACTAGCAGAGGAACTGAAGAACTCCCATACGACCATCAACACCCGACTTCGGAAGTTTGGATACTCGTGTACATTGTGCAAATGGGTTCTCCATGCTTTGTATGACCAGAATCGGATGCAACAATGCGACACTACTCCATTGCTGTTGCTATGCGTGCAAGATAAAAACGGCAGAGCTTTTTGCATCGGTTGGTCACGGGTGACGAAAAATGGTTCACACATGACTGTTTCGCGACAAAGAGCATGGACCAAGCAGGAACAACCCCCACAGAAGTTATTTGATCCGCAAGACCTTGCATTATCGATTGAACGATACCAGACTTACATACAGAACTACGGAAACAGTCCACAGCTAAAGAGTTATGAAAATAATTGTAAATTTCTATTTGAAGAAGTTAAGCTTATTGACAGATCGGATTCAACCATCAAT
Organism: Macrothele yani; assembly: GCA_039090855.1. NCBI lineage: Eukaryota > Metazoa > Arthropoda > Arachnida > Araneae > Macrothelidae > Macrothele > Macrothele yani. The sequence continues at coordinate 4,462,883 of CM077024.1, forward strand.
CTTAATATTTTGGAAGCTTTTCTTTACAACTTATCAATGACATGGCATTTACTCCATTTCTATCAAGCACCTGGAAACAACTGACAAGAATTTGTGACCACCAACAGCGTTGATGACGTCACAAAGGTTTGAAAATTTACGAGCCATTCGTCCTGAGAAAGCTGGGCCAAAGCACAGCGAAACTGCAGTCGACAAGAAACTAAATAAATGGTAACTAAATGCATATTACGTTTCATAGTTTTATTATGGTTATAGAAGTACTTTCTGTGAACTAAAAATTGTTTTCCAAAGCATTTTTGTCCTTGAAAGTTGCTAGCTTTTTTTATTACAAGCCCGTCGAAGAATTTATCTCTGTTTCTTTCTTAAACTTCTTGAAAAAACATAGCTCCGTTTTTATTATGTGTTCCATGAAAGATTCAACCCCAGTTCCGCTGCAACTCCTTGAAAGGAATTAGCAATTTTTATTCCAAACTTTGTGAGAATAAGTTAACTCTCTTTTACTCTAACTACATTGAAAACATAATGCACTTATAATTCAGAAAATTTTCGAAACTTTTTCATACCGAAGACATCAGAGTAAAATGCATCATTACAATATATATGAGCATCCAACAACAAGCTTTTAAAAATACTGAGAGTTTTTGCAAGAAGAATGTATTATCACTTTTTGTTGTCCTGACAATATTTGTATTAAATGCATATGAATTCTAAGTTTTCAACAAAATTCCTGAGTTACCTTCTTTTAATATAATAAAAGACAACCATTCCTTTCACCGATTTAATGGAAATATTTTTGTGAAGTTTTCAAAATGAAGTGTTTTCCTAAGTGTTATCAAACAAAGAAAATCCCCATGAATGGAGTTCTCAAAGAGAAGGCCACCGATGGAATTCCAATTTCTCCGGCTTTCTTCTTTTCACTGAAAGCATTCCCATTTTTCGATCCTCGAGTAGGTGTCGACTGCAAAAGCACTCGACTTATGTGAATGACATTAGCACTAAGGTAAGACAAATTAGAGCTGGAGAGAAGTTTCTGTATTTTCTTGGTTCATGCGTTTATGCGAAGGAAGGGTATCTGAAAAACAGTAACGCTGTGTGTCTTCCTGGACTGAATAAATTCAACATACGATTTTTAGCAGCAAGAAATTCAAGAACTTTTCGAATGAATAGGAAGCAGGGAGAACAATGAAGTTATGACTGGTATTTTTCTGATCTTGACATTACCGCAAAGAGCAAAACAAAATGCTACGAACTGTGGCATTTAGATTTTAACTTATTTTTTAAAAGCTACAGGGTTTTATCAAAATAATGGAAACACTTTCTGTTTGTGGAGAACGTTTTATTAATAAGCTGTAGGCCCACCTCGGGCTTTCGGAACAGAAATGATTCGACTTAGAATGTAATTATACTGTACAAGACATGCACTTATGAAAATGGCATTTGGGACCATTCTTCCTGTAAAATATGTCCCAACATTGCCAGTGATTTTGAAGATGACAATCCGATTTTTGGCGTAAATGTGACAAGGATGGTAAGTCAGATAATATCCGAAAACTTGAAACTTGGTCGTTCTGGGTGGTGTAGTGGTTAGCATACCTACGCGTTTTCTGGAAGACGCGGGTTCGAGTCCCGCTCCAGGACGATGAAAATTTTCAAGTTTTCGGATATTATCTGACTTACCATCCTTGTCACATTTACGCCAAAAATCGGATTGTCATCTTCAAAATTTGTATTATATGGCGTAATCCCGTATTTCTTTCATGATTTATCTGCTTCTCCGGGCAATCACGGGATAGGATTATTAACCTCCAGATTCGCTAAACATGAATGCCGGTTGCTTCGACTAGCGAATCCTGTGATGGTTAAATTCAAATTGATCGGAAACTTGAAACTTGGTCGTTCTGGGTGGTGTAGTGGTTAGCATACCTAGGCGTTTTCTGGGAGACGCGGATTCGAGTCCCGCTCCAGGACGATGAAAATTTTCAAGTTTTCGGATATTATCTGACTTACCATCCTTGTCACATTTACGCCAAAAATCGGATTGTCATCTTCAAAATTTGTATTATATGGCGTAATCCCGTATTTCTTTCATGATTCTTTCATTGCCAGTGATGTTGGAGGTGGAAAATGTGATCTGACCTATCTCTCCGGGTATTCCGAAAAATATTCAATAATACTGAGATCCGGAGGTTGAGATGGTCAGGGTAGCTTCTGTACCTAAATCCTCATGCTCTGAAAACCACAACTTGACACGTTTCGCATAATATACGAGTATATTATCAGCTTGAAACCGGGAGGGTCATTTGGGAACAATGCTTGCAACATTGGGTACAGGTGGTCCCCAGGGCCGGATTAAGGCCATAGTGGGCCTCATAGGCTATGATATTTTAATAGGCCCCACAAAGAACTCATGAAGAGTAATAGTTATGAATTCCGTTGACACACGAAACTGTAGCAACATGCTTGTGATAACTAATACGTAGTGCATTCTTCAAACTAATAAATTATTTGCAAAATTTTCATAACAAGTCACTGTATTTTCCGTTGTTATCATAAGAACATGAGTTAACAGCTTAAGATTCCTATATTTTGTCTTGGATTTTCTAATGATTTAATATTGTGTACTTTTCTTAGTGGATTTTTTTTTGTTATGCAATGTGAAGCTACAAGGGACTTCGATCATTAATGGTTCCAAGTGCAATTCGGGATGTGGGGGTGGATAGTGTTGAAAAAGCTGAAACTGTCTCTCCGACCCAGCTGTACACAGCGATATGAAACCTTTACCCTTGGTGAGTCATCTTAAAATCTGTTTGTCTTCCAGTCTTTGTTTCTGACCCAGTGGAGACAAAAGTGAAATTATTTAAAAAAACCCTTTCTCTCTTATTATTATGATTAATATTAGCCTAGAAGGAAGGGTATCAGGGCCCTTGGCAATGGTAGGCTCCAAGGCTATAGCCACTATAGACTCCCTTTAATCCTGCATTGGTGGTCCCCAATAATGGATTCGTACATTGTAGATATGACCCGACCTTGCAAAATAACCAATAGCCCTAAGGAATGCCATGATATGGCACATGGCAGCATCAAGGATCCACTTCCATGATTTACAGTCGGAACGAATCAATCGGGGTGGTATATTCTGCAGGTTTTCGCCAGACGTACACTTCACCAGTGGTGGGAATAATGTGAAATACGATTCATCAGACTAGATGACACATTACCAGTTTTTTTGCATCCCAGTTTTTAAATGCTTTGCACCACCTTACAGGTTTTGTTGCATTAATGTTAGTAATCAGAGATATGTGGATCGCAGAACGGACATAAATGCCGACACGATGGAATTCTCGACAAACTGTGATGATGGAAAACTTATCATTCTGATTGGTGTTCAACTCCGCTGCTATTTGCGGTGCCGTGGTCTTATGCTTCCGTTGTACAATCCGTGCCAACGTTCGCCTATCCCTATTTGACATCTTTTCATGGAGTCCACGATGTGCACACTTAAAGGCAACGCCGTGTCCTTTTAAGTAGTCATAATTTTCGATACAGTTCCTTGTGTCATATCTACTGTTACTTCCGTTCTAGTTCTGAAGCTCTTGAATGATGCACACGAATGACAACGCCTTTTTTTAGGTCGCTGAGACCTGACACTGTCGATAATTACTCTACAAAAGTTACTCCTGCTGCTGTAGCAACTACTCCGTGATAACGGAGTAGTGCCACAACTGCAGGCGAAAGAAATGCATCCAGCTTTACATTTTCCAACGCAGCCAGCAGAACTACATCAGGAATAAACGATCCATCTTTCTCTGTAAATGTTTGCAAGAGTCCGAAACTGTTGTTTATAATAAGAATCTTCTAATTACAGAATGGCAAATACCAATCGACAACTTCCTTTTGTAAACAAAACATAATTTTTTTATTATGAACTGCAAATATACAAATACATATTATGATGATGAGCATAATCAAAAGAGTAATATGTGAGTCATGGCTATTAATGATTAATGATAAAAAGTAAACTTTAATGATTCGAACGTTGCTGTTCCAATTGACAGTTCAACAAACAGACACGAAGTGAAAAGTAAATGCAGTTAACCGGCACTTAATACCTGAAAATACTTCATTAGGCATACAGTCTGATTACCTCATATCCTCTAAACATTGCATTCCTCTAAACATGGGCGGACTACAGCGGACACAAAGAAAAAACTCGCTCTTGGAGCTCCAGAAAAAAAAACTTCTATCGCTTACCCAAAAGCATAAAAAAAAAATGTTCTTCTCATAGATTTTATAGGTTGCCAAGGTAACACACGGTTCACGATTGATCTTATGACGTACATCAAGTCAGTTATTTGAATTTTATTGAGTTTTTCTTTCTTGGTAGACAGAAAAGGGTGGGGCATAAACGCATCATTGTCTAACAGAAACACAACAAACTACTGAAGCAATTTCTGATCTTACTAGCAATATAAACACTGTGATATGAAGACTGAGTGCTAAAGCATCTTTTGACACAGCGCGTCGAGCTTATCCTCAAATAGTAGTTCTGAAAGATGCAGCGGAATACTAAGGGGAGCGGGGCTCAATACTACCAGCACATGCATGTACGCAAGAGAGAATAGAAGAGATAACAGGCTGGGTACTTCAGAAGCTGTGTACATGCGAGGATAAGCTGGCAATATATTGTGATATTACAAGTCTAAGTGGGAAAATGAATTGGTAAGGAACATTATTAAAGATATTATTATCTTACAGCACAAGGGAGTCACTCCGGCTTAATTTTTGTGCCTAGGAAAAGTTTTACATTGTGTAAGAAAAACTAAATGTATGAAATTATCACCACGCAAACAGCATATTAATTCCCTTTGCATTAAATAAGTCAAATCATCATCATCATCATTGTCAACCATTATCAATCCACTGCTGGACGAAGGTCTCCCCAAGTTTCCTCCACAACGGTCTGTCTTGTGCCAGTCTCCTCCATGTCACTCCTGCATACTTTCGAATTTCATCCACCCATCTTCCATGTGGTCTTCTTCTGGGTCTTTTCCTGTCCCTTGGAATCCAATCTAAAATTTCGGCTGTCCATCGATGGTCTGTCCTTCTGGCAGAATGTCCATCCCATTGCCATTTCAGGGACTTAACTTTGATCATGATGTCTTCCACTCTTGTCATTTTTAGGATCCACGAGTTCCTCTTCTTATCTCTCCTGGTTACACCAAGCATGCACCTCTCCATGCTGTTTTGAGTTGTCTGCAGCCTTCGTATGTCTCTTTTAGTTAAGGTCCACGTCTCTGCACCATACGTAAGCACTGGAAGGATGCATTGACCAAACACTTTTCTTTTAAGACATAATGGCATATTGCTCTTGAAAATTATGCTGTTTTTTCCAAAAGCTCTCCAGGCAAGTTTTGTACGCCGATTAATTTCTTCATCAATGTGACCCTCACTTGATATCTGCTGTCCAAGATAAACGTACGTGTCTGTTATATCCAGCTTTTCTCCATCAATCGATAAATCTTCATTTCTTAAAAAAGCATTGAACATCACTTTTGTCTTCTGAAAGTTCATTTTTAATCCCACTTCTTTACTCTTGTCAGCAAGTTCCTGGATCATACTCTGCAGCTCTGATGAGGTAGTTGCAAAAAATGACTACGTCATCAGCAAAACGAAGGTGGGTTAGATAATCTCCATTAATCTTTATCCATTTGTTTTCCCAGTTCAGTGATTGAAAGACATTTTCCAATGTGGCATTAAAGAGCTTCGGAGATATGGTGTCACCTTGTCTCACTCCTTTTCCAATTTTTATGTGTGCTGTATTTTCAAACAGCCGAATCTTTGCACTTGCATTTTCATAGATGTTATTAATAATATTAATGTATGCATCTTCAATACCGCAGGATTTCAGAGCCGTTGTAACTGCTGATGGTTTCACCGAATCAAAGGCTTTTTCATAATCGATAAAAGCCATGCACAATGGAAGTTCATATTCCCTCGCTCTTTCAATTAGTTCTCTCAGTACGTGGATATGATCTATTGTGCTGTAGCCACTCCTGAATCCAGCTTGTTCTCTCGGTTGAGCCATGTCCAGTGTCACCTTCAAGCGGTGTGAAAGAACTTTAGTGAAGATTTTATAAACCACTGATAGGAGGCTGATAGGTCTGTAGTTCCTGAGATCCTCAATGTCACCTTTTTAATGTAGCAAGATCATTGTAGCGTTGTTCCAATCCTCAGGAATCTTCCCTTCATTAAGGCATCGAGTAAAAATTTGTGCGAGTACTGTTTCTTCGATTTCTCCACTTGCTTCTTGTATGATGTCTACAGTAATTCCATCTTCTCCTGGAGCTTTTCCCCGCTTCATGTTCTTGATTGCATGTGCAACTTCTGCTGGGAGAACTTGAAGAACTCTGGTACTGGTACCTTTCATGATGTCTGAAGTACATGTATCATCCCTTTCATATAATTTGGAGTAGAAATCTTTCACTCTTCTCAAAATTTCGCCTCTATTTCTTGTTACAGAACTATCTTCTTTTCTCAGTGCCATAATCTGTTTTCTTCCCTTACTGAGATGTCCCTTTGCGATCTTTAGGCTTTGGTTGTTTTCTATTGCTTTCCTCACTAGTTCACAGTTGAATTTCCTTACGTCTTCAGTGATACTTTTTCGTACTGTCTTGCATAGCTCTATATATTCCACTTTGGAAGTCACATCTTCTTTAGTTGTCCTCATCTCTCTTCTTTTTTGCATCAACATTTTGGTTTTTCCTGATAATTTGTTCACATGCAACTTGTTCTTAGACCCAGCTAATTTTGTTGCTGTTTCCATAAGAGCTTTGGTTACTTTTCTGTTAACTTCAGAAATATCCACTTCTTCCGATGTTAGGCCTTTTAAAGCAGAGAATCTGTTCTTCAGTTCCAACTTGAAGGGATTATGGTGTTTTTTAAGGTTGGTTATGTCAATACATTTTGTTTGTCTTATGAGCTTGCCACGTTCGAGTTTAGTGTTGAGGTACATCTTACATCTTACCAATCTATGGTCACTACCTGTGTTGAACTTGTTTAGCACACTGTAGTCTTCTATGACGAATTTTTTGTTACACATAATAAAATCAGTTTCACTTGTCGTCCCATTTGGATGTCTCCATGTCCATTGTCTGTGTGGCTTTTTCTTGAAAAAGGAGTTCAAGATGAAAAACCCTTCTGCCTCTGCAAAACTCAACGAGAGTATTTCCACGCTGGTTTCTGTTGCAGTGACCGAATTTACCTACTGAAGTTTCATTCTGTTGCCGTTGCCCTATTTTTGCATTGAAATCTCCCATAATTATCTTTAAGTGCTGCTTACCTTTATTATTTAGATGACGAATTTCCTCATCAAATTCTTCAATTTCTTCTTCAGGATGACTTGTGGTGGGTGCATAAGTTTGAATAATCTGAGCCTGGTATCGTCTTGAGAGTTGGATAAGGAGTCCGTTTCTTGTTTAATATAAATCCAACACCACTAGTCCTGCCAGTATCTGTCCCACGATAGTAGAAGAGATGTCCACTTTTCAGTTCAATGAGATCTTCTCCTTCTCTCCTTACCTCACTTAGCCCGACGATATCCCACTTGATCCTTTGTAGTTCCTCTTCCAATTCAAGAAGCCTTGAATCAGAAGATAGGGAGTGTCCATTATACGTAGCCAAGGTCAGCATCAGATGGCAGCCTAGTCCGGTCCTCCGGGGATTCTTAGCACCCTCTGCCTTCATGTCGCACTGGCCGTTGCCTTGGCCAGGTACATTCCAGCTGCCGGAGACTGAGGGCCAAGATTTAAGTTGTGGAGTCATTTTGGAGGGGTTTGGCCATAACTCACTACGCTGGCCAAGCGGGTTGGTGAGTGTGGGATAGCATTTCCTCTAATCCCGATGGTATAGTTATACCGCTATTGGCGGTCGTCAGAGCCCCTTTAGTGGGAACAGGATGTACCACGAGAAGGCGGGGTTGACATTTGTCAAGGAGAGGCTTTGATGTTACGCATCACATTAATAAGTCAAATCATCATCATCATCATCGTCAACCATTATCAATCCACTGCTGGACGAAGGTCTCCCCAAGTTTCCTCCACAACGGTCTGTCTTGTGCCAGTCTCCTCCATGTCACACCCGCATATTTACGAATTTCATCCACCCATCTCCCATGTGGTCTTTTTCTGGGTCTTTTCCTGTCCCTTGGAATCCAATCTAAAATTTCGGCTGTCCATCTATGGTCTGTCCTTCTGGCAGTTTGTATCGCTGTCTAAATGTCAGAGAAAAGCAACTGAGATCATTCTCGAAGTAGACCGGCAAAATAAGGTTATGTTTCGTATATTTTTAAAATGCAGTGCAGTTACTAAACTTATACGAACGTTCTCATTTATCTAGTAATAAGAATTAGCGAAAGGCACAAACGAACAAACTTTTTGAAATCAGATATCACCCTCAGAAATCCGTTCTATAAATAGCCTAGGAAATAAAAGGGGGAAAAAGCCAAATGTCGGGAATAATTAGGTGAAAGCTAAATGTTGGCCAGTTGTAAGAACACTACAAGAGATGTATTTTCCCAAAACTCCCCCACCTCCTCCTTGTGCTACCCCCTCCCCGTGGCACTCCAGAACTTCCCATTCGCAGATTTTTAGAAAAATATTTATATCTCCATACCCAATGCTCGTAACGATGTAATTGTTTTTAGTTTTAATCTTCAAATTACGCACTACAAAATTGTTTATTTTTCAGTTTTGCGCTGAAATCAATAGTTTTGTCTTAATTTTAATAAAAGCGTAAAAAAACGTCATTTTAATTGGGATATTAACAGTTCTAACGTTGTAGATTGTTTGAAAATGACAATGTGTTTAGTATGAAAGTTGAATACTGATTCAACAGCTTTTTTATTGATTGGAGTTTTAACGACCACCGTGAGCAACTCATTGGGCTATAAGCAGTCGCCCGTCTCTAACTTAGGGTTACTGGTTCCAGGGAAGGAAGAGAGCCAGTGCCGTAAGATAAATACAACATCCATGCCTCTCCGAGGTTCGAACCCGGACACCTTTCAGACGAACGATCAGAAGCCATCGCGTAGACCACTGCTCCACCGGGACGGCGATTCAACAGCTTTAAAATGCTATATACAGTATATCAACATGTTTGCCTCATGACTTTGCCACACAATAAAGCGAGAAGGCGCACCAGCGCAGTGAGCAATGCTCAAACCAAACCTTCATTCCCTTGCAAACCAGTTCTGAACTGGCAACGTATATGGCAGCGTGTGTGTGTGTTGTTATTCGTTGCTGTGTAGTGGCAAGCGCACTTTGTCTCATACCATTAGTGCATTTCGGCAATGTTTTAATATGAAAAGAAAACATTGCCCAAATGCACTAATGTTATTACTTTGTGAAGGAACACAGGGACTGTCACTGAACCTTTTCAGTTATGTGGCTGTTTTTAGCATACTGATTTAGATTGCAGATTAATTGCATTTTTAACATGAACAGCATTTATTATTCTTTACAACTTCGTACTTGATTATATTTACAAAAAAAGAAGAAAATGGATTATTTTGATTTATTGTGTGCTCTTTGTGGAAAGGAACTTAAAGGAGAAACTGTGAGCGTCAAAAAGGGTTTACGGACAATTATTGAGGCTAGTTTAAAACGAAGCAATGGACTTCATGAAAAGTTGGAAGGAAAAATTACCATTCGGGTTCACAGTGTGTGCAGGCAGAACTACAGAAGACCTATTAGTATCAATGCTGCTCTTGCAGCAGTGCACAGACTCATAATCCATCTCATGCCTCACTTGTTTAAGGAGCTCAGAAGAGAAGTTCGATTTCAAAACAAACTACTTGATTAGTAGAGGAAGCAAGCGTTGATTCCAAAACTGTATCTGAACGTCGGACAAGTTTACACATGGTAGCGACTTTAGAAATAAAGGAAAACTTTCCTTAAAAATTTCGTGTACAAAATGATGAGAGAGGGGGGGGGGTTGGTAAGATCTAAACTTCTTAGTGTGAGTGATCTCGTGTCACCAGACGCATGCTATCATGGAAGTTGTTACAAAACATTTTCAAGAACTACAACAGGTGAGGGACTTATAGGTCGTCTGAAATCAAAATTGGGGGTAGGACACTTGCCCCATGCAAAATCGGCCCATCTATATGTTCAGAAAATGATGAAGACAGGTGCAAAACTGTCAAAGAAAGAGCTCGATTTGTTTACTAACAAAGGATTCTTTACTGCAAGAGGGAGTGTAAAGTTTTGGTCTGGTACATATACGGACGTGTGTATAGAACAGTGTCTTATGCGTGCTATGAAAGCAGTTGGAGATCTTACACATGGAAGTGGTATAACAGACAGCACACAATCGAAATGAGTCCTCGGGTCACCCTTTTTCTTGAAAATTTAAGAAGCTATTGAGAAATCCTTATGAACTTCAATAACACTTACTCAAAAACATACTGAACTACGCAAGTCACAAAAACAAAGAGATTTACCCGACACTGAAAAGTTCACTTCGTGGCTTAAGTACCACATCCCATTCACAAAATGTTCTAGAAAACTCGTATGTTTGACACCCGATTTGGTGTTTGATGAATTTGTAAACTGCGACCAAGCTTATCAGTCAGGAGTTGCAGCGATGGAGAAAATGAGAGGAAACAAAAATTGGAGAGCTTAAACTACACAGAAAAGACATGGTCAAAACACAGGCAAGACACAAGTCTGTGAAACTTGGGTCGAAAGAGGTTATTGTGAATCTCCAACAGCTGTTTAACCGAATCTTGTGTGTGTGTGTGATAGCCCAAGTGTACTAAAACCATGCCTTGGGTATGATCTAGGCTCTTGTACACCATCCGTTTTTGATGAAGTTTCTCTTCGCAAGAGTACAAAATCTTCTCTCATGAAATTTTTTGAATAGGGTATTGTAAAAACATTTGATCTAAGCGATGCAACAATAGTTATAAATGGAGGGTTTCTGCTTCACTATGTCTCATGGCCAAAGGATAGCTCACAAGAAGAAATAGTTCAAAATTACTGTTCATTTGTGTTTACAAGGTAAGGAGGAAATACAACCATTGTTTTTCATGGGATACCCCGATGATTCTACAACAAAACGAGAAGAACAAAATAAATCAGCCAAAAAACTTCATGTGACATCACTTAAAGAAAATACAAAATGTATGAAAGCAAAAGAGGACTTCTTAGTAAATAAAAGAAAGAAGAAATGATTAGTAATTTCAGTGGCATCGTAATTAGGAAAAAGTGGTTTACAAAAGTTTGTTGCTGAAGAAGATGCTGACGTAGACATAGTAAGGGTAGGAATTGAAAAACTGAACAGCCATTCTAAAGTTGTTGTCGTGGGCTCAGACACAGATCTACTAGTGCTGTTATTTTCTCTTGCGGCTGAAAAATAATCTATTTATTTATGTAAACAGAAAGGTGGAAAAGCCCTTCAAGGTCTTTTATAGAATTGGAAGTTTGATCCAGCAGTACAGTGAAATCAGAAAACTTTTTCTATTCCCTCATGCAGTAAATGGCTGTGACAGGACATCGTGCTTTTATGAATCGGGAAAACTCAAAGCCATTAAAAATGATGAAATCATCATCTGAAGCTGAAAGCCAAGCTAGGAGTTTTACTCAAGAAGAAATTCTTCGAGAAAAACTGTCCATCAATGGAGAAAAATTTACCCTTGCATCGTATGGTATGAGTAAATTCTCGAATTTGAATGAAGCTCGTTACTTCTGATTTAATACTTTAACAAGATAGTCTGTTTTAGGATCAAATTTTGACCGGGCAAAACTTCCTCCAGCACCAAAAGTATTTCATCAACATCTTCTGAGGGTTTACTTGCAAGTACAAGGGTGGCTAGGAAATAAGCTTCTGGCAACTGATTTGGGATGGAATACCTGGAAGAAAACAGAGGAAAGAAGAAAAAACTGAGGTATATTTTTAGCAATACCTTTTGCCCCGGATGAACCTTTACGTCTCGAATCCTGTAGCAGTAAAACAGCTTGTAGAAATTACTGTGGGTCGAAAATCTGGATTATATTGCTCTGCTATGTGTGAGCCCTGCAATAGCCTATCATGCTACAACTCACCTGCTTTTAGTGAAGAAAGTGGCAGAGCTTTTGACGAGGAACTCTGTATATCTTGGAAACTGTGAATGCAAAGATTGATTATGCCTGGTCAAAGGGCGAGAGAATTACCTGCTGGCGTACTGGTGCTTCCTACTGTGTGGCACCCAGTAGTAGTACCATCCACATGAAGTCATATTTTCTGATGAGTCATGGGAAACATGTTGATATATATATATATATATATAAATAAATATATCATCATCATCATCATTGTCAACCATTATCAATCCACTGCTGGACGAAGGTCTCCCCAAGTTTCTTCCACAACGGTCTGTCTTGTGCCTGTCTCCTCCAAGTTACTTCCGCATACTTTCGAATTTCATCCACCTACCTCCCATGTGGTCTTCTTCTGGGTCTTTTCCTGTCCCTTGGAATCCAATCTAAAATTTCGGCTGTCCGTATTTTGTTTTCCGGCGCCATCGCAACTCTCGCTGAATATAAGTATTTGTCAACAGGCGTTTGTGGGCGACGATACCTGTGACATTCAATGCATACAACTCATACTATCACTCGGTCTTTCACACTCTTGACTCTTTTGGTTGATATCACCGCCCCCAATGGCTGAGCGATCAAAGGCGTAGAATTCTGACTGGCGTTTTGTTGGATGCGGGCTCGAGTCCCAGATGATGCATGAGTGGTCTTACGGCATTATTTTCTTCTTCCCTTGGAAGCAGTAGCCCCAAACTAGGAATATGCGACTGCTCTTAGAATTACTTACGGAGGTCGTTAAACCCTAAAATTAAAAAAACATAATCCTAAAATTAAAAACAAATTATGAATTTTAGTATACACGTTAAATGGCTCATCTTTTGCATTTTCTTCCTTTTGTGCCTACGTAATACTTAAGTTCTTTGGCGTTGATGTAATTAATATTCATTCCGCTGCTAGCTTTCACACTTTTTGATATTATCCACGACGAAGGGCTTGCACACGAATTTGTGTCCAGAATGATAGGCATAAAATCTAATTTAAAAGAAGTTATAGTTCATTCGGTCTTACATTTAAACGTTCCTATCTTTGGCCATTGTAGATATCACTATGCTACAGACAATCTGTATATCAACAACCCTGAGAAAGTTAAATGCTTCTCGTTTTGAGTTCCTACTTTAATCGGGTGATACAAACAATTACACAAAAAAGTTTATCGATATATTTTCAGCACTTTGCAGTGTCAAATTTCTTCTCGTGTTCTCAAGGCTACCTCACCATAACATAAGTTCATTCCAGCTATCTGTTCACATTACCGTTGTACATTGTGCATACAGTTTTTTACCCAGCCACTCTTCTATTTTTTTGTTTCGGGTTTATTGACCCTGTATGAGCACCGAAGGATGCAAGAAGTCTCCGTTTCAAATATAGGGCCACTAGTTACAGGAAACCCAACGCCTTGAGGGAAGACATAACACTCATGTTTTATTCCGGAGTTAAATGTAGGCCCAGTAGTATGAGAAAATAGAAACCTTTTCTTACACCACTAAACCACGGGTCGACATTATTACTTCACTACATACTCATTCGTCGGCCATCCGTTATACAGTTACATTCGTATGTAGATGTTCATTAATCAACACCTTTTACTATTTCTCATAAAGGCTTTAATCCATTCGTTAGGCATTTTACAATCTCCAACTTCTGTAGCATTCGCCCATCAATTTGTTATCCTTTTACTTTCTTCTATTCCATTTTAGAGTATAACGACCGTTACGAGATTTATAGTTAAGAGTCCCTCCCGTCCCTATGTTAAAGCGACTATTTCTAAAAAAGGATGAAAACAAAACATCCGTCTTTCAGCTGGGATTCGAACTTTGGTCCAACAATAAGTAGGACCGTACAACCCCACCCTGTACCACTAGTCGACACATCGATCCACTGTTTCCTAACAAGCATTTTCCTCTTTTCATTTGTCGATGACTTTGAAAGTGGCATCCACACGTCTAGCCTAGCCAAACGATATGCTACTACACTTCCCGCCAATAGTTTAGCAGGGATCTCGCAAAAGTGAAAACAAAAATGCTAATAGTTATGGATATGTTAAAAATTCCGTGTATACGTTAGTAATTTAATCTGCAGTTTGTAAAACTCTGAATATGAATTCCAGAATATGAAAATCACGTATCCTTTCACTTCTCGAAACATTCAAACCAGGTCCCATATAAAAGGCGTCCTTTCAGTAGCTTGTTATCCTGGAAAGGCCAGTTGCTTTGTCATGTCTTCGAGGTCATATACAGAAGACACTCGGAATGTGGTAGAGCCGTTACAAGGACCATCATATGGTGTATACCATCTAGTGATCTCCAGACTATAACGGCAATTCAGGACAAACCAAGTAGTACTCCTAAGGAATGTTCCATGGCGTCCATCGTTTACAGCTACACCCATGAGCATTACATTATGACTATTCCTAGCCTAGAGAAATGAGCACGCATGGAGACTGAAAGGAGGCGCAGGTGAACTTAACAGAGCAGTACATATACAACCCTAGGACCGGTTTTCGGTTAGTAAAGTGTTCGGAGTCAGAATGGGAAAAGCTGCCGATTTATCGGAGTTTGATAAAGGACAGATTGTGATGGCCTGGCGTCTCGGAACTACGATCTGGGAAACGGCGCGGCTTGTGGGCTGTTCACGTGCCACTGTAGTGAGTACTTATCAGAAGTGGTGCACAGATGGCTAGACGACGAACCGTCTTCCAGTTGAGTGCCGTCTGCGTCTTCAGTCGTAAGACTGTCGCGCATGGTTCACAGAGAACGCAGGGCCACAGTGTGACTAAGCATTCGCAGCTACAACAGTGGTGATCAGGGCAATGTTTCACAACACACAGTTCATTGCATCCTTCTGCGCATGGGCCTACGTAGCCGAAGACCCAGCTGGGTTCCCATGCTCACTGGACGTCATCGCCAAAAACGTATGAAATGAACCCAAGATCATCGAGATTGAACCGTGGATGATTGGAAGAAAGCGACCTGGTCTGGCGAATCAAGATTCCTGGAGCATCACGGATACGCCGATAATCAACGAAGGATATGGCACTTGGATGCACTGTTGGGCGAAAACAGGTCGGCTGCGATGTTATGCTGTGGGCGGTGTTTTTTTTTTTTTTTTGAGACACTTTAGGCTCCATTATTCCAATAGCACAATCCCTGACAGCTGTCAGGTATCTGAACATCGTTGCGGACCAAGTTCACTCATTCATGGCAACTGTGTTCCCTGCTGGGGATGAACATTACCAACAGGATAATGCGCCATGTCACATTGCCAGAATCGTCAAGGAGTGATTCGAGGAACATGCTGGTGACTTTCTGTTAATGCTCTGGCCTCCAAATTTACCTGATATGAACCCAATCGAGCATTTGTGGTTCGACTTGAAAAATCGGGTTCGCGCTAAATCACTACCACCCCGAAATGTGTGAGAACAGGAGGACCTGCTGTTGACATTATGGTATCAGATACCCCAGGATACCTATCGCCACCTCATCGAATCAATGCCTCGCCGAGTGAACGCTGTTTTGCTGGTTAAAGGTGGTTCTACAGCTCATTAGATAGACGGTCATAATGTAATGGCTTATCAGTGTATATTGCACTGCTGGTCAGAAAATACAGAAGCACAACAGCCGTGTCCCTGTGTTCAGAACTCATTGTGCCCACAAGGAATCATGCATGTTCATCTCTTAACAGAAGGCCGTACAAACTATTTCACTTGCAGAACGCGTTCCCTTAACCACAAAATACAGAGACGTTTGGCTATAATGGTGTCAGAGTCATGTGGATTTCATCCAGGAACTGTGGAGTCAGTGATATTGTCTTATTTTTGCTATATATTCAATACGACAGCCGATATGTTCTTGTATGCACAAAAAATAGAAATCAACGCCATGCTTTTTATAACTTAAGGAGAAATGCCTTTAGTGAGGGTGATATGTCCGTATGGATTGGATTTTCATGGATTCCCCGACCATTCTTCAAATTTTTGCTGGAGGTGTTAGTGCTCAAAGACAAATCGCATGAGATACTGAATTCTGACATCAGTCCTTATGGATTGGATTTTCATGGATTCCCCGATCATTCTTCATATTTTTGCTGGAAGTGTTAGTGCTCAAAGACAAATCGCATGAGATATTGGATTCTGACAGCAGTCCTTATGCTGGTGTAGTTAGTGGTCATCACGCATAAATACCTAAAGCGCACCGAGAGTAAGATTTCAACAGTAACACTGAAGAATATAGCCCCCATAGTCGTCGGACCTCAGTCTCGTGGGACACACATAAGATGTAATCGAAATGTAAGGGGAAGACAAGTTACTGTCTTCCCATTTCGAAACTTTGAGACAGCTCTTATTCATCAATGACAATTATATCAATAACTGTCCTTCCATTTCAAAACTTTGAGATCTTAAGACAGCTCTTATTCATCAATGACAATTATATCAATGACTGTCCTCCCATTTCAAAACTTTGAGACCTTAAGACCTATCTTATTCATCAATGACAATTATATCAATGACTGTCCTCCCATTTCAAAACTTTGAGACCTTAAGACCTATCTTATTCATCAATGACAATTATATCAATGACTGTCCTCTCATTTCAAAACTTTGAGACCTTAAGACCTATCTTATTCATCAATGACAATTATATCAATGACTGTCCTCCCATTTCAAAACTTTGAGACCTTAAGACAGATCTTATTCATCAATGACAATTATTGCCTTCCAATTCTCTGGATTGTCTCTCCGATGGAAACAATCGACGTCGCAAGAAATCCAATTGTTATCTATCATGCATTTTGTATTACACATTTTTCCAATTTTTTCAGGCACGTTCTTTTATCCATGTGTTTAGAAACATACGAGCGGAGATTTGTCTCATATTCGTGTGATCTCAACGTAATACATTTTTGTATTCTATAGCGCCCTTTGAAAAATTTAGTCACATAGTTTCCTAATTCTTTTCAGTTTTGTCTCCTCAGAGCACAGCCTCAAAAAGATACCGTTTTTTAGCGCAGAGTTCAAGAACGAACAGTTCATGACAATTTTAATGTGAAATATTTAAGACATTTCATTTCATTACAGTGGCTGAAATTTGTAGTGCTCGAGATCCGCTTTACTTAGGTCAAAGCTCCAATATTTAATACTTGTATAGAGAGGGAGATGAATAGGCAAAGCAGTTTCTGAAAATGTCTCTCGATCATCATATTTCTCACATGCGATAAGGTATGAAGATTTTACTCGGTGAAATGATAGTAGAACGAAACCAGAACTGGTATAGGCGCAGGCCTTATGTATGTGAAAGAAATATGAAAGACCAGCTACTTACACTTTACGTTCAAGTTGTAAGGCACGCAGTTTTCAGGACTGGCATTGGCATAGACTTTACTGAGACGGAGAAATGTGAAAATATATCTACTTACCAGATACGTCGATGTTGTAAGGTACCCAGTTTTTAGGACCGATACAGGCGCAGACCTTGCTCAAGCGAGGGATGTGTGAAAGACTATCTAATTACGTTCAAGTTATAAGATATAGACAATTTTCTTCATAAATTTGTGTAGGAATGAACTTACGTCATTTATCACATAGTCCAATAAACGTTCCGTGCTCTTCTGGAATTTTTTCCTCCAAGTTGCGAAAGTTGCAGTGAAACAATTTAGCATTTTGAGGTGCGATCAGCAGCCTACTAGAAAATGGTAGCCTCCCCGGTGGCGAAGTGGTCTAGGCGCTGGCTTCTGGCTATTCGTCCGAGATGGGTCCAGGTTCGAATCCCGGTGAGACATGAATATTGTGTTTTCTTGCCTCACTGGCACTCTCTCTCTCTCTCTCTCTCTCTTCCCTGGAACCAGTAACCCTAAATTATGGACGGGTGGCTGCTTATAGCGCATTGAGTTGCTCACGGTGGTCGTTAACCTCCCCCCCCCTTCGCCCCCCAGAGTATCACAAGTATTGAATATTTAGAAACACCTTTCTGCGAAGTTTTTTTCACTTACAGGAACATCGAAAAGGTTTTTTAGTGTAACATCTAGCGCGTATGGGTGTACAGAAAGCTCAGTTTTATTTTCAGTTAGAATCTTTCACGTTTGAAGCAATATAGGAAGAAATATTGTCTCTGGTTTATTTCGAAATCTTGGCAAAACATACCTCTAAATGTCGCATTTTTATACCTATCAAATTCTACTGTCCAGAAACATTACCTCTGTACAAGAAATGCAGGCTTCAGGTAAACTGCTCGTGGTTTGTTAATTCGCTCACGACTCTCTTCATTTACGAAACTTATTCACCCATATATGCACATTTTTCACATCCATGAGACCTTAAGGACACACTTTCGACAATTGAGCATGGATCTCTAAATTTTAACAGAGGGATCTAAACATTGATTAATTATACGGTTAATTTTCGGTGACTCAATGACTGAAGCACGGTACAGCTGGAGGTTGTGCTATGAAAATGAAAAGTGCGTTGTACTGCCATCTTTGAGGAAAGCTCAGGATTAAGAAACCCATTCTTCTTGAATTTTCTGGGTCAGTCCCGATGTTCTGCAAAATTCATGTAGGTCCAGGGGTTTTTCCAGTCATAAAAATCTGATATTTCTGATAATGCAGACGAATATTTTGACCTTCCTACAGTAGAGAAAGCTACTTGTAAGTTTTTATCTTACGACTTACGATACCAAGATCCAAATATTCCTGTAGAACGTAATTAATCTTTCATGAAATGGGTGTGAATTGTTGAGAGAAACCACCTTCAGTTGGGCGCAGGCAATCAGTCTTGACTGTTAAAACTCTTCTCAAGGGGGAATTGAGGTCAGTGTTCTTTGATACCATACCCAAAATCCGAAAGCTGTTTAAGAGGAAATTTATTTTTCAAGTAAATTTAAATGCGATTGAAGAGACAACAGTTTTGAAAAAGTCAGAGCCTCTACAGAAGTAGGAGAGCCATCACAATACCACTAGAAAATTTGTTGGTGTGTGATTGCAGTGTACGGACTGGAAATGCGAAGTGTGACGAACAAAAATATGTAAAGAAAACTCAGTGAGTAAACTAAGTACCTAAGTTTAAATATTCTTCTTCTTCTTCTCTTTGGATCTGTATGCAATGTTTTTAACCTGGGTTATCTCGTTCTTCCAATAATACACTGCTCGACATAAAAATGAAATGCAGGAAATGAAACGAAAATTACCACACACGTAGACAACTAAGTGGAAAAAAGGTGATTTAATTTCTGACAAATTATATGAATGAGATGGGGGAGGAGAAGATATAATGTGGCGTGAGTCAGTAGGTCGTATGACCTACTGACTAAATTAGGAAAGAAAATCTTTCTGTCTTAGATTCTTGGTTGTTAATAACTAAAAAAAATGGAAGAAAGTAAAGAAGAAATATTTTAAAAAATTCCACAGTGAAAATGAAGTAAGCCAAGACTATGGCATCAGTTCTATGTTAATCCAAACTCTTGCAAAGTTTACTTGCATTCGATGCTGTGGTAAATACTGTCCGTGTACTAACAGAATGCTTTATCTACGGAAGATGCTTTTCAAGCGAGAGAGATTTCTTACCTGGAAGATTCCAGGAAAGAAAATTTGTTTCACAAGGAAAGCAAGATTTCCAGAAAACATATTTATCCCCATTCTTTAGCAATTATTAAATAACGGTGGTACTGGATTTTATGACAAAATTATAGAGAATTATGTATCAATTTCTAGATGTTACAAACGTAATACGATAAAAAGATGCTTTCATCGACTCTTCGTGTACAGCAGTTTGCTGTTAGGTACGACATTAGCACCGCAATTAAAATTTTCACCTACGAATGTACACAACGCATACTAACAAAAACATTTCATGAAATATTGTCATTAGCAGTTTTATAACTTGAGGTGTTCGTATTATTTGCGGTTTAGGGAAATGCACAGCTTTCAAGTCTATTCCACAGCTCCAACTAAAAAGTAGACAAAGGATTCACTCAGTGATTAATGATTCATAATGTACCGTGTAGCAGTTATAAGATTTTGTGCTGCCAAATCCAAAATTTAAAATAGATCGACCGAAAGAAAGAGAAGAAGAAGAGAGAGAGAGAGAGAAGGAGAAATGAGAAAAACTTAAGTCAAGTCGGCAGCTGGCCTATTGACCAGCAATCAGCTGCACCATGAGTACAAGAGCAAACTTATCTGTTACGTTGCACTTTTTAAAGTCTAGTACCTTACGGTAGCAACCTATACACGGCAGCGAGCTAAGTAAGTGACAACAAAAGAGCACTGACTCACCTCTATGATACTTCATTTAATGGCTTAATTTGCCACTATTGGTAAACGTGGTTACAACAGTTTGAAGGAGTTTTACTCTCAATAAAAGTTTACTTTTTACTAGCCACTTTTTAACATCTTGCTAACATACAACAGCACATCTTTCTCCGTTGGTCACATATTAGATTTCTTCCCGCAAGAATAAAACTCCATTTGCTTTCTGCTCTAAAGAAGGTATTGCCTTCGTTGTACGATGGGTCCACACGAATTTCACACTAGTCTTTTTAGCTACCCGTTTTTTCCTTCTGTTACTATTGCAATTCCGCATTTTTTTAGCAAACACCAGTGTAATATCATCATTTGTTAGCTGGTGTATTTTGTTAAGTAATGTATTTCGTTGGAATTTCAAAAGAGATGGATTGCTTTCTACTCACTCTATGTACAAGATATATACCATAGATCGGAATAATGTAAGCACATCAGACAAAAAAATAGTCACCCCTAACAGAAATGACTGTAGGAAGTTATCGGTTGCACTGAGGGCGCCGTGATATCATTATTGTGAGATAAATTGTACTGGCGTGACTGATTATTGGGAGATAAATAGTACTGATCTACAGGATCATTTCCGTCTCATCAAGTGGGGAAGAGCAACGTATGTGTTGAATTTAGTCTGCAGTATGGGTCGTAAAACAGACGTTACTGAGCGGCAAAAAAGGAGCCATCGGGCTTGGCCATGTCCATGGACACAAAATAAACGAAGTCGCCCAATGTGTTGGTGTGTCGAAGCGTACTATCCAGCGGGTCTACAAACAGTTGTGTAGTTCGTAGTCAAATGAAAATCGGCGACGTAACTTTGGCCGGAAAACAATTCTGACCAACAGGGACCGCCGCCATGTTTCACGCCTAGCAACTGCAAATTGGTTTCAAACCATGCAACAATTGCTCCAAACAGTCAATGGATGTCCACTCCAACCAATTTCCGAAAGGAAATTGCGACGAGAACTACATGCGATGGACATCTGAAGCAGAGTACCACGAAAATGTCTCTTTTAATAGCAAGTCACAAAGTCGCACGTGATCAATTAGCTCAGAGGCACCAAAATTGTACTGTGGAGGATTGGAAACGAGTAATTTGGTCAGATGTGTCTCTTTTTTGTTTGTACTCCAATGATGGAAGGAGACGAGTGCATTGCAGGTCCGATGAAGCCTTTAATCATGATTGTGTCGAAGGTGTTTATTCCAGCTGGAGGGGGTTCTGTGATATTTTGGGAATGGTTTTCGTACCACAAAACGGGGCCTCTCGTTGCAGTGACGATGAATTTGAGCCAGCATGCTTACCTCTGCATTCTGGATGACGAAGTTTTGCCTTTTACCCTATATCTCCAGGAGCAGCATGGCATTGCCATTCCTGTCTTCCAAGACGACAATTGCCGTATGCACAGGGCTAAAACTGTGTCTAAATGGCACGACGAACAATCAGTAACACTGTCTCCCCTCGACTGGCCCGCCAAATCCCCAGATCCAAATCCTATAGAAAATCTGTGGGATCATTTGAAACAGAAGGTGAGACGCATAAACAGAAGGTGAGACGGAATAAACACCCACGTACTCTGGCAGAACTTCGGGACCAACTGATGCACGAGTGGCTGCAAATCGATGTTCAATACATCCACAACGTCGTGGAGTCTCTACCACACCGGATTTATACTGTTATCAAGGCAATCTAACAGGAGGGACTAATTTTTTATCCGGTGTGCTTATTACATGCACATATACGAAAAAAGAAAGACCAGTGGCCAAATAGTCATAGGCGCTGTTTTCTGGCTAGTCTTTGGAGTTGGGCCGCGTTAGCGTTCTAGGTGGGGCATGGGTGGTGTGTCTATCTTAGGGAATTAGCTCTCCCCATTACGCGGAATAAATGGCTCTAAAAATCTATGAAGCACAGTGTTAACAGGTGTTTTCACTTTTTTCATCAAAACATTCAAACATATTAAAGAAGACGTGTTTACAACATCGAAAAATTTGACAAATTTTGTAGTTGTTGCAGAAAATGTCTTTCTGACTGCTTCTTTTTAATAGTAGGCGTGCTATGAAGATCTAATGTAAGCCAGTAACTTCTGCAGTTACCAACTTCAAACACAAAATAAAACCTTAACGAAGTGAGATCGATAATATTTTCTTACAAACTTTTTTTTTTTAAAGTCAGAGCTTTGAAACGTAATTAAATTTCTGCATCCGAACTCACAGCGTAATAAGTTAAAATAAACAACCGAGGAAAATTTTCATGAAGAGCAAACAGATAGCTTCTAATAGGTGTCACATACTAGGTGCAGAGTTTCCTTAATTTTGGATTTCAAAGTTCTCAGAAGGAAGTGCGTGCTGTACGTAAGATTATCTCCGTAGTTTGGAAAGCTAGAGCCATAACCGTTTGACCATGTACGACATTCTGAATTTCAGGGAGCAGCTGAGTATGTACGCACGCGATTTTGATGACCGAGTTAGCAGCACACGCACATTAGGAAGGAACAAACAGAGCAAAGCCAATGGCTATGTTCAGTATTGGTCGCCACAGAAGAATTTTTCACAATAACGATCGAAATCAAAGGTCGGTTAATCATAAACCATGTAGTTCCTGTGTTCGCCTTTTACGACAAAAAAAACATAAAACACGAATGTACCAGGCTTCCTCAAATTCTGATAACTTTTCGTTTGTTGTTTGAACATTCTCTCAAAAGTAATTATGATCTTTTCCAAAAATAAGCGGGAAGATGTGGAAATCACATGTGATTGATGACGTCTTTTCAAATTAGTCTTAGCTTTTAACAAGAAAGATGACACCGAATTTTCGGGTGTAATAAGCACGTCTTTTCAATCCGTTCTGACGCAAATTAAATTTAACAAAGCTATTTAAAGTCAATGGAACCGGTATGGAAAACAATAGTATCTGACGGAACAAAGAAGTTTTTCAATCGGGTATTTAATCCCTCAGATATTGCTGTAAACGGAATCGTGAGCTTACGCCCTCTGGTTGCGGACTTGTTCGTTAAGAAAAACATGAATTTATATCATTTCGCACCGGAAACGCTTTCCAACACAGAAATTATTTTTCAAATCGGTCTCTTAGAAACAGCGATATCAACAAAAATAAGATGTGACTTTACGTCCCCTGGTGGGAAAACCATGCATTTTTTTTAGGATGAAAGTATTCTCAAAAGGCTTTTCCATATGAGCGGTATCGGTCCAAGAAAGAAAAAACTTAGTCGACTTTTCAAGAGCCCAGAATTTGCTACAAATACATCAGAAACAGAAATTAACACTTATGCCCCCTGGTGGCAAACCATTCTTTACCAAACATTAGAAATTATGTGAAAAATATTTTCCATATGGTCTTGTATGCGATACAGGAAGAATTTTTCAAATCGGAGTTTTAGAAGCAGAAATAACGCAGAAAACGCAATTTATTTTTGTACTCCCTAGCGGAAAGTCTATGATTTACTTGAAAATTTTGAATTTATAGGAAAAACATTTCGCATCAGAAACGCTATCCAACAAAGAAGGAATTTTTCAAATCGGACTCCTAAAAGTAGAGATATTGACAAAAATAAGATATACATCTACGCCCTCTGGCGTAGAAACCATGCTTTATTTCAAGAAGAAAATGTTCCTAAAAGGTTTGTCGACATGAGTAGTATCGGTCAACAAACGACGTTTTTTTCAATCGAGATTTTAGAAGCTCATATTTTGCTGCAAATACATGAGAAGCGGAAATTGAGACTTACGCCACCTGGTGGCCAAACCATTTTTTACAAAAGTTTGAAGTTATGTGCAAAGGATTTCCTATCAGGAGCTATATCCGGGGCAGAAAGAATTTTTCAAAGCGGAGATTTAGAAGTAGAGATGTAGGGGGGAGGGGGGGGGGGGGTAGTTTTACGCCCCTAGAGGAAAGTCTATGAATTACTTGAAAATTTTGAAATTATATGAAAAACATGTCACACTGGAAACATTCTCCAACAAAGAAGGAATTTTTCAAATCGGACTCCTAGAAGTAGAGATATTGGCAAAAATAAGATATATGTGCATCTACGCCCCCTGGCGTAGAAACCCTGCATTATTTCAAAAAGAAAATGTTTCTAAAAAGTTTGTCGACATGGTCTACAAACGACGTTTTCTTTCAATCGAGAATTTAGAAGCTCATATTTTGCTGCAAATACATCAGAAGCGGAAATTAAGGTTTACGCCTCCTGGTGGCCAAACCATTTTTTTACAAAAATTAGAAATTATGTGTAAACGATTTCTCATCAAGAGCTGTATCCCGCGCAGAAATAATTTTTCAAATCGAAGATTTAGGAGCAGAGATATAGGGGTAAACGCAATTTACCTCTACGCCCCCTAGCGGAAAGTCCATGAATTACTTGAAAATTTTGAAATTATATGAAAAACTTGTTACACGGAAAACTCTATCCAACAAAGAAGGAATTTTTCAAATCGGACTCCTAGAAGTAGAGATATTGACAAAAATAAGATGTACATCTACGCCCCCTGGCGGAGAAACTGTGGAAAATTTTAAGAGGAAAATATTCGGAAAAGGTTTATCGATGTGAGTGGCATCAGTCCGAGAAATAATGTTTCCAATCGATATTTTAGAAGCTCAGATTTTATGGCAAATACGTCATAAGCAAATATTAACGCTTACGCCTCCTGGTGGCCAAAGTATTCTTTACCAAAAATTTTAAATTATATGGAAAATCTTTTGCATCACGATGTGTATCCGCTGAATTTTTTTTTCAGATCGGAGTTTCAGAAGAAGAGTTATTGGAAAAAATGTAATTTACTTTTATGTCCCCTAGCGGAAAATCTATGCGTAATTTGAAAAAGTAACTATATCTAAAATACTCTTCGACATAAATGGAATCGAAAGATAAAATAATTTTTTCCATCGGATATTTAGAAACAAATATGTGGAATAAAACGTATTTTTGAATTCGACATCATCTGCATTTACGCCCTCTAGCGGCGAAATTGTACATCGTAAAAAAAAACGAAATGAAGGATCATCATTCGCATATTTGAATCTCCCCAATGCAAAAATAATTTTTTAAATCGGACTAATAGTTGCAGAGATATCGTCGGTACAGACGGACGGACAAACCGGTAACATAAGCACGATCTTTTTTTACAAAAGACGTGCTAAAAATAAAGGGACCCGTCGACTTTTTTTATATATTAAATAATTCTGGGATCACTAAATGCTTTCTCTGCGCTCCTTCGAGTTGAAATGGGTACAGTCTAAGACCAGTGATTTTCAAAAATATCTTTTGATATAAATTGATTACACCAATGGGCCATTGCATTGCATTATGACCACCTACCTAAGAAGCTGTTTTTAGCCCACAAAACAGCAGCCACTTCGCGAGGCATCGATTCAATAAGGGGGCGATAGGTTTCTTGGGGTATCTGGTACCCTAATGTCAACAGCAGGTCCTCCAGTTCTCGCACATTTCGGGGTGGTGGTGATTTAGCGTGAATCCGCTTTTCCAAATCGAACCCCAAATCTTCGATTGGGTTCATATTAGGTGAATTTCGAATTCAGTGCATTAACAGAAAGTCTCCAGCATGTTCCTCGAACATCTCTTTCACGATTCTGGCAGTGTGGCATGACGCATTATCCTGTTGGTAATGGCGATCACCAGTAGCGAACACAGTTGCCATGAATGGGTGAACTTGGTCTGCAAAGATGTTCAGATACCTGACAGCTGTCAGGGATTGTGCTATTGGGATAATGGGGCCTAAAGTGTCCCAAGAAAACATCATCCACAGCATAACACCACCGCGGCCGACCTGTTTCCGCCCAACAGTGCATCCAGGTGCCATAGCCTCCGTTAGTAATCGGCGTGTCCGCGCTCGGCTGTCTACGTGATGCACCAGGAATCTTGATTCGTCAGGCGAGGTCACTTTCTTCCAATCTTCCGGGAGCATGGCCCACGGGTCAGCCGAGACCACGTGTCGCTGTAGGCAGTCATCCGCTGAAGAACGTGCATTTGAAAAATCCTGACAATCTGGTGTGTGGAACGTAACATCACACTGATTTATTTTTTCGAAGCACTGAAGAAGGGATTCTCATTTTCCCCGTCTCGCGGTGTGGAAAGAACATCACATCATTGCGAGAAACTTAACAGCCAGGTCATCCTGGAAGTTCGGCCGCCAATGTGAAAACACGGTTTTCTCCACGCCGGGCATTGAAGCCGAGTCCCCTCATTCCGGAGTAAGTCGCTCTCCCAACTGAGCTACGCGGACATGTGCTCTCACTGCTATCTGCCTTTATATCATGTGCGACCTGCGGGGTAGTCACGTCACAATGCCCATGCGCAAAAAGCTGCGATGAACTGTGTGCTGTGACATATTGCCCTGATCACCACGATTGTAGCTGCGGGTGATTTTTCGCACTGTGGTCCTCCTGTCGCTGTGAACAATGCGCGACAGTCTCCGCTCCCCTCTGGCTTCAATGAGCGGCGGACGACACATGATTGGAAGGTGGTTCGTCGTTTGGCCATCTCTGCACCACTCTTGATACGTACTTACTACAGTGGCACATGAACAACCCACAAGCCGCGCCGTTTCCGAGATCGTACTTTCGAGGCGCCGTGCTATCACAATTTGCCCTTTATCAAACTCCGATAAATCGGCAGCTTTTCCCATTCTGACTCAGAACACTCTACTAACCGAAAGCAAAATCAAATCAAATCATATTTAGAGGATTTTAGGAAGGAAGTGTCTGACCCCAGGTCTTAAACAACCCTTAGAAATAGGAAGCTATGGAGATTTGGGCTAGAGTGCCCGATAGGAAAGTGACACGAAAGCGAGGCAGAAAGACGTCCTTATTTATTACCGGGGAGCCAATACCCGGGGCCCGACGGCTTAACGTGCCCATCCGACGCACGGCGGATATTTAGTGGTTCGAGCATTCGTACCTGCCTGGGATCGAACCTGAGGTCTTCTCTGTGGCAGTCACGATCGTTAACCACTAGGCTACCCGCGGCCCTACTAACAGAAAGCCAGTCCTCGGGTTGTATATACAGTGTGTATACTGCTCTGTGAACTTCACTCTAATGTTGTGACCGGAGATGAAACCTGGGTGTTCTGTCATAACCTAGAAATAAAACGTGCGTCAATGGAATGGAACCGCACATCTTCACCTCGACAGAAAAAGTGAAAAGAACTCGTTCCGCAGGGAAAGTGATGACGACAATTTTCTGGGACAAATGTGGTGTCATTTTGACTAATTTCCTTGAACGGGGTGCAACAATAAACAGTGCTCACTATGTGCAGACATTGAAGAAGCTAAAGGAAGCTATGAGAAGGAAAAGACGCGACATTCCACTTCATAGTGTTGTTTTACACTATGATAACTCACGTCCCCATACCTCAGTGGAGACTTCACATTGCCAAAACGGGGTGGACGATGATGCCCCAACCCCCCAACAATCCTGATTTGGCTCCCTCAGACTTTTCCCTGTTTGCCCCTTTGTGGGGAATGTTTCGACGATGTGACAGACATTAAACTGGCTGTGAACTTATGGGTGAAAAGACACCCTCTGGAATTTTTCCAAAATGGATTTACGAATGGGCTAAGATGGCGGAAATGTACAGAAAGTGATGGACAATCTTTGAATAGACTAGCATTATTAACAATATGTCCAAGTATTTTGCCACCAAGTTTCGCATTTTTGCTGCTACAAACAAAAATCTCATGAGAGACAAGGCATTACTTTTTTTCTGTTGGAGCGTATTGGGTTTTTTAAGAGGCTTGTAATAATTTTTTTTTCTGTAGGAGGACTTGTCACAAATTAAGTATTTTCGTCATCGCGATTTTTCGACGCAAATAATGCTTTGGAACTTGAGATCTTATTAAATTGAAAATGACCTCCAATTATCTATAAAAAAAAAAAAAAAAAAAAAAAAAAAAAAAAAAAAAAAATAAAAAAAGAAATGCACAGTATTATTTCACAAAACTCCTAAATATAAAATTTACTCTTGATAGCTACAACTTTTGTCTTAAGGACTCCACAGACTGATACTGATAAAAATCGTAACTGACAGGTTCATGGTCGGTACTACTGAGATGATAAGGGGAAAGGAATTGTTTTGCCGTAGCTTTTGTCAACCCCTGCCGCTATCTGAACATTACAGTTTGAGCAGCTCAGTAATTTTCGGGCACCATTTGGTTCAGGTACATCGGCCGCTGAAAGGCTTAAACGATTACGGTGAAGTTATCGATAACATAGCCGTCGACTCTTTATGTGAAGGTTGTTACTATACTGACACCATTTCGCTGGATTACGATAACATAAGTGTATGCCAACAGAATATTTAAATTTCGCTTGATGACGATAAAGTAAGTGTATGCCAACAGAATATTTAAATTCACTAACATCATCCTGTATGTCTCTTGATATAGTCCGAGAAATATGTCTCTTGATATAGTCTCTTGCGAAGTCCTGTATGTCTCTTGATATACTTCATTTGATGCTGATTAAAAACATGAAAGTGTGTTTCGTGTTAGTAAACATATTCGGAAAGGTCGTGCGAAACATACATTACACAACCACAAACTCGAATAATAAACGCTAACTGATCAGGCCAAGGAAAAGTGATTTTGCTCTCAAGGATCGAATTACAAGGTCATATCTACTGACACCAATTATCCATTTAATGCGCGATAAAAAGGCAGCTCTTCATACGATTAGCTTCCTTTATTAAAGTTGGGTATGTCTTAGGTTCAGATTTTCGAAAAGCTCGGCGTGTATTCAGTCACGATCAATTACAGACGCCGTGCTGCAGAAGATATCAAAACTAAATTGTTTTCCACTTGTCCATTCGAACAATTTGATTCTAAAACACAACAACAAAGAAAACAAATAATGTTGGGCAATGGTATTTTATAGCAAAACATGTGGACGTTTCCCGCAAGACATTAGAACGACAGCAATGCACAATTGGAAATTAAACCTAATATTTCGAACATAAAAATACAGAACAGATTGGAATATCTTTTCGTAATTTCAGGATCACAAGGAAATTACTTCGTATGTTGTGACGTACTATAGCGGTAAAGCATGTGTCAAGATGACAAATGTGCAGCGATACATTCCGTCCGTGTAGCTTAGTTGGGAGAGAAACATGCTCCGGAGTGAAGGGGCGCGACTTCGATCTTCGTCACGGACAAATTTGTGTTTTTACAATGTATGTATGCACATCAATGTAGCGTTATTGTATTAGACTTCAAAAGTGTTTTTGGGGAAATCTCTGCATGGTTCTCTTGCGAAGTACCAATGAAACTACGGAATTACTTAGCAAGGAAAGTATTTTATCTTCTCAGAAGACGGAAGATGGCACAATATTATACTGAAGTTTCGTTCGAAAGGAATTTTTTATTCTGTTATACGTTTTATATTTCTCTCGTTTTCTGTGTTTCCCTGAAAACTAGGGCTGTGTTATTTGCACAGAATAATAACTACAATTCCACTTTGCTTCGGTGCAATGTTAGGGTATTTCTGTGTTTGTGTTGCAGTGCCCTTAAAACAAAGA
The DNA here is from genome assembly GCA_039090855.1 of Macrothele yani. Classification (NCBI taxonomy): domain Eukaryota; kingdom Metazoa; phylum Arthropoda; class Arachnida; order Araneae; family Macrothelidae; genus Macrothele; species Macrothele yani. The sequence goes on from CM077024.1 coordinate 4,492,843, forward strand.
GTATTGATTTCTGTTTTACCTAATTTACACGAAAGAACAGTCTATCCCAAAATGCGTGTGCTACACCCTGTCGTCCGTCCAGGGGAAGTATACTAAACATCTGCAGTTACAAGTGGTCATACGGACAAGGCCAGTTACCAAATAAAACATTCACGAATCACACACAAACAAAAACATACATGGTAGACAACGTTATTACGCTGTGCAATTCGTATAGTGTAAAGCGCGATGTTGCACTGCAGGCCATATGGGCTCATGTTGGTAAGATGTCCTACGTTCTGCATACCCTATGCGCTCACATCTTGCACTGAAAATTTAGAGGTAGAAATAGTTTGTGCGAGCAACCATAGAACTTGAAGACAACGTCCTGGCTTGCTCCGTGTATGAAGTAAGATTAACCTGCCGCAATATGACCCCACCGCTCTCTGAAATATGATGACAGCATGTGGCCATATGTTATCGTGCTGAAAGATAACATGGCTCGGAGCCATGTCAATTCCATTATATCTGCGTATCGGGAAGACTTTCTTGAAGCATACTCGTACAATAAAGCTGTCGTGTTACAGTCACGTCTGATTGTAACCCTTTATGACTTCCAGGCAGGGCCCGACTTACACAGAATTGGGCCCTAGGCACAACCCAAAACGAGGCCCCCTCCACTCGACATTTACTTTACGGAGTCGAGTAGGTAGTGTGTCCATTTTGGGCGACTGTATTACAATCCAGAGTAATAATTTAATAAACACAATACATTTATAAGACTGACATTAAATTACGGTAGCACCTGGTAAAAATATTGTTTTCTCCTAGATTTTTATGCTGTCCTACTGATTTGCATCTGAAAAGATTTGAACCTTCATCAATGAAACAGTTGTGTGTGACAAAGCCATATGACGGGTAAAATTCAATTGGACATTTGATTTTTTGCCAGGGGTGTCTAAACTATACTATTACCATATTAACCAGGGGTGTATTTAAGAGAGAGGTATTAACCAGGGGTGTATTTAAGAGAGAGGTTTGGGGGGATTCAAACCCTGCCCGAATTAAGTCCAAAGATTTTTCAAATGTAACTTTTGGGAGCTAAAATGTCAAAATGTTTAAAAATTGCTTCAGAACCATGCAGTATTTGAAATTGAAGTATATAGTTGATCTTAGTAAGCCATAATTACAAACATACACATACTGCTAGTTTTTATTACACAACACGACAATTTTTTGTTTAATCTCACACAAAAACCCTCCCCAAATTATCTGGAAAATGTTACTGATATTAACTAGAAATATCACATATTATATTGCCAGTACTTGCTTGTGTTTTGCCAGCAATTTATATATAGTTACTCCACATCACATCTACCCACGTATAAATATTTTGAAAAAGGGAAATTTTTTTTTTTTTAACCAAGATTTTGGGGCCCTTTCAATTTGAGGGCCCTAGGCATGTGCCTTGCGTGCCTAGGCGTAAATCAGGTCCTGCTTCCAGGAATGGCAAGAAGGTAACAGAAGAAACCAAGATTTTTGTATTCTGTACAGTGTACATTAGGACGAAGTAAATATCTCCATCATTAAAAATTTTGAAGACGAGAATCCGTTTTTTGGTGTAAATATGACAAGGATGGTAAGTAAGTCAGATAATATCTGAAAACCCGAAAATTTCCTCGTCCTGGAGCAGGAATCGAGCCCGTGTCTCCCAGATAGCGCCTGAGTGTGCTACCACTACACCACCCAGAACGAAAAAGTCTCAAGTCTCGGTGTCAAGTTTTCAGATATTATCTGACTTACCATCCTTGTCATATTTACACCAAAAAAAGGATTCACATCTTCAAAATTTGTATTATATGGTGTAATCCCGTATTCCATTCATGTCTCAATCATTTTTATGCCACGGGCAGGATTCGAACCCATAACTCTCGGCTCCGAGTGCTATCTACTTTTACTGCCATCTGCCTTTATCTCGTGTGCGTCCTGCGGGGCAGGCACGTCACCCCCCCAACCTGCGTTTCAGAAAACTCTGCTTTTCTTTTAGCTTTGTTATGCAAAGTTGTCCGTTAGGGAGACGACTGATACTAATCCTTTCTGACTGATTACCTGATGAAAGAGCTAGAACAAAGAAGACGAAACTATGAAAAGGGAGAAAAAAATGCTTCAGTCACATCTTTCTACCTAATGGCATGATGTCCGTGTCAGGAGGATAAGCCCTTCCCCACCATGCCTTGGTTTATTGAGCAGAGAGTAATCGACTACAAGGGAGCTCTAATCAACTGTGACAAGTTTATGGTGGGCACTGCTCAGATGAGAGAGGAAAAGGAATTGGTTTTCCGTTGCTTTTGTAAAACTTGCCCGCTATGTTAACACTTCTGTTTGGGGAGCGCAGAAATCGTTGGGCACTATTTGTTTCAGATACGTTGGCCGCTTAAAGAGTTAAAGAATAATGGACGATCTTTTTATTTGGTGATTAGCTAAACATTAGAAAGCTACCAACTACCATATCACCGGGCTGCCAAAATGAACAGACAGGAACAATGGATAGTTTCTATTACAGTATGTCTCCGTTCAATTTACTTGTACAGGGAAATTTTTTGTTAAACCAACTCAGGATTTCTTAACACAATTGACTAAGTTGTTGAATTTGTTCTCCGGAATTCAGATCTCCAAAAGACAAAACTGGAATTTTAAAATATTCATCTCAATCAGCGCACCTTTTGCCTTCGCTTGATGTCTGCTGTTCAAGGTAAATACAAGCATCAGTTACTTATAAATTTGCTCCATTAACCTCTAAAACTTCAGTTCTTGGAAAGCATCTTACATCAATTTTGTTTGCTCTCTCTCTCACTCTCTCTCTCTCTCTCTCTCTTGTTCGTGAGTTACACTCTGCAGCTTTGATGCATACTGACAATGTCTTCATCAAAACGAAGGTTAATAATACTACCTCTATTAATCTTTATTCCTTGTTTTCCCAGTTCAATGATGAAAAGACATTCTGCAATGTGGCGTTGAAGAGCTTGGAAGATATGGTGTCATTCTGTCTCGCTCTCTTTTCAATATTCATACGTCCTGTGTCCTCCAACAGCGAACCTTTGTAGGTGTCTGTGTGGAGGTGTATGGCACTCTCTACAACAACAAACGGGTTGTGGACCTTCGAATTACAAACATTTTCTACAGACCTAATAGTACTGGTACTTTCAATGGCGTTCGTGAACTGCCTAGGGTTTAGGAACATATTATTAATAATTAGGGGAATTACTAATACTTTCCGAACGTTTTCAATCTTTTCAATATTTATACGTGCTATGTTCTCGAGGAGCTGAACCTTTGTACCTGCATTTTCACATGTTGTTAATAATATTAAGGCGCGCCTTTTCAATGCCTCAAGATTTCAAAGACATTGTAATTGCTAATGGCTTCACGAAATCAAATGTTTTTGCATAATCAATAAAATCCACACATAATGCGAGTTCATATTCATTCGCTCTCTCACTTAGTACATGGGTGTGATCTACGTACAGTGTTGTGCCACATCTGAATCCAGCTTGTTCTCTTGGTTGATCTGTGTCCAGTATTTCCTTCAAGTGATGTAACAGTACCTTAGTCGAGATTTTGTAAGCAACTGATTGGTAGCAGGAACTCTGTAGCATTGTTCCAGTCATCCGAAATCTTCCCTTCGTTGGAGCATTAGTAAAACCTCGGGAGAGTGTAGTTTTTATTTCTGCACTGATTTCCTCTACAATATCAGAGAAATTCCAGCTTTCTCATTTCATGTTCTTAATTGCATGGAAAATTTCTGCCGGGAGAACTGGGGAAACTTTAGAGCGAGTAATTAAATGTATCGTCCCTTTCGTAGAGTTTTGTGTAGAACTCTTTAACTCTTCTATAAATATCTGCTCTATTTTTTGTTACAGTACCATCTTCTTTTTTAAGTGCCATAATCTGTTTTCTTCCATTACTGAGATGATTTCTTCAGGCTTTTGTTGTTTACAATTGCTTTTTTCACTAGTTCACAACTGGATTTCCGTATGTGATAAGTGTTACTTTTTTGCACTGTATTTCCACATATTTCACTTTTGAAGTTGTTTCCTTTATTTATTTATCGTCACTTCCCTTCTTTTTTGGATCTGCATTTTTATTTGTCCCGTAATGAAAAAATATATTTTATGTGTACTATATATAACATAGAGTAGTATTATATGGGAATTTTTGATTCGGCAGTTGTTACTGTGAGTAAAACGTTCCATAGTTTTCTTGCTTTGAACAATAAAAAGTTTCACCTCTAGGTGGCGTAAATATACGTATATTTCAGCTAAGAAACGTAAATGAGTAATTGCATTTGGCATTATATCTGTGCTTCTAAAATCCGATCTCAAAAATAATGTTTTCGCATCCAGTAACAGTATTTACCAGAAAAAATTCTGATGCATTTCTCAATATTTTCTAATGTGAAATGTTTCCTTTTGGGAACGTAAATTTGATTTCATTTCAATTATGTCTTTGTTTCTAATTCTCAGGTTAGCTCTGTATAAGATTAACATAATCCAAATCTGATTTTCATGTGTCATATTTTCCTGCTGGGACTGTATGTAAAGATATGTATATTTGCATTTAGAACTAAACCTGTATTTTGAAAATTCCCATTTTGAAAATTCCCATTTAAAAGCTTCTTTTTTCATCCGATTGCGACAATCTTGAATTTCGCATTTCCTTTCTAGCTTTCCTGGAACAAAATTTTCCTCCGAGAGCCATAAATACATATTTTCTGCACAATCATACATCAGCTTTTGTAGGTTGTACTGCGAACAATATTACCTATACGTCTTCTGACTTTTCAGATGTGTTTTTTTTCTGCCAGAAGTTGCAACAATATAGAGGGTGTTCCAAAATTATCTTTACAACTTTGACCCTCAATAAAACAGAAACGGAATACAAGAACAAAAAACGGTTTATTGCATATTGAACAGCACGTTCCAAAGTTTGTTGGGATGCTAGTAGAGCTCCACTTGCGCACCGCTGGTTGAATGAATAACATTGAGACGATATTCGACCTCTAGCCATGTTCTGCTGAGCATGTCCTCAGGAATTGTTGTGATGGAAGCTGTAATCCTGTGCTTCAGCTCATCCACATCCGGAACCTTTGTGCGGTACAAAATATCCCTCACATAGCCTTACAGAAAAAAGTCTAGGGGTGTAAGGTCTGGTGAACGTGGAGTACAAGGAATTGGACCAGCCCATCCAATCCATCGCTTTGGAATGGTTTCATTCAAAAACTCACGAACATATGAAATGCCCAGTGAGGGGATGCACCGTCCTGCTGGAAGATGATAGCTGGTTGCAGGTTCTCCAATTGGGGAGGGGAGGGGGTAACAAACGCACTCAGCATGTCCAAATAAAAATTGGATGTGACTGTGTTTGGCAAACATGCCACACGCTACGCCTTTTCGTGTGGAGTGGCCATCACAAGTTCAGGGTCGTACCTGAAAGTAAACAAAAACCTTTTGCGTACCAATAAAACTTTATGCTTTGCTGTTACATGTACAAAGACGGAACTTCGCAATCTTATTTCGTTTAGGTTTTATTGAGGTTCAAACTTGTAAAGATAATTTTGGAACACCCTGTATTTGTATTAATTCATATTTGGCCAAAAAGTTTATTTTTCATCAAAAGCATAATACAATGTTTTATGCATTTTCCAGTTAGATGAAGTAAATCGGGGATTTTTTGTTAAAACATTTATTGCACAATTTTTCTAAACCAAAGATTTGAGCCACCTTTAGCGTACTAAGTTTGATGCATCTTTCAAACAAAGTGTTAATAACACCCGAGAATCCAGTGTCACCGTTCATTCTTTTTAGCACGTCTTTTGTAAAAAAAGATCGTGCTTCTGTTATCGGTTTGTCCGTCCGTCCGTCTGTACCCACGATATCTCTGCAACTATTAGTCCGATTTGAAAAATTCTTTTTGCATTGGGAAGCTTGAAATATGCAAATGATGATCCTTTATTTCGTTTTTTTTTACGATGTACAATTTCGCCGGTAGAGGGCGTAAACGCAGATGATGTCGAATTCAAAAATACGTTTTATTCCACATATTTGCTTCTAAACGTCCGATTGTAAAAAAATATATCTTTCGATTCAATTTATGTCGAAGAGTATTTTAGATATAGTTACTTTTTCAAATTACGCATAGATTTTCCGCTAGGGGGCGTAAAAGTAAATTACATTTTCACCGATAACTCTTCTTCTGAAACCCCGATTTGAAAATTTTTTTCTTCAGCGGAGACATCTCCTGATGGAAAATCTTTTGCATATAATTTCAAATTTTTGGTAAAGAATACTTTGGCCACCATTGGGCGAAGTATTAATTTTTGTTTCTGATGTATTTGCCATAAAATCGGAGCTTCTAAAATATCGTTTGAAAAAATTCTTTCGTGGACTGATGCCACTCACATCGATCAACCTTTTTGGAAAATTTTCTTCTTAAAATATTCCACAGTTTCTCAGCCAGGGGGCGTAGATGTACATCTTATTTTTGTCAATATCTCTACTTCTAGGAGTCCGATTTGAAAAATTCCTTCTTTGTTGGATAGCGTTTTCCGTGTGACATGTTTTTCATATAATTTCAAAATTTTCAAGTAATTCATGGACTTTCCGCTAGGGGGCGTACAGGTAAATTGCGTTTCCCCCTATATCTCTGCTTCTAAATCTCCGATTTGAAAATTTCTTTCTGCGCCGTATACAGCTCCTGATGGGAAATCGTTTGCACATAACTTCAAATTTTTGTAAGAAATGGTTTGGCCACCAGGTGGCGTAAGTCTTAATTTCCGCTTCTGTTGTATTTGCAGCAAAATATGAGCTTCTAAACTCTCGATTGAAAAAAACGTCGTTTGTTGACCAATACTACTCATGTCGACAAACCTTTTAGGAAAATTTTCTTCTTGAAAAAATGCATGGTTTCTACGCCAGGGGGCGTAGATGTATATCTTATTTTTGTCAATATCTCTACTTCTAAGAGTACGATTTGAAAAATTCCTTCTTGTTGGATAGTGTTTTCGATGTGAAATGTTTTTCTTATAAATTCAAAATTTTCAAGTAAATTATAGACTTTCCGCTAGGGGGCACAATGGTAAATTGCGTTTTCTGCGTTATTTCTGCTCCTAAAGCTTTGATTTGAAAAATTCTTCCTGTATCGCATACAAGACTGGATGGAAAATATTTTTTACATAATTTCTAATGTTTGGTAAAGAATGGTTTAGCCACCAGGGGCCATAAGTGTTAATTTCTGCTTCTGAAGTATTCGTTACAAAATCTGGGCTCCTGAAAACTCGACTAATTTATTTTTTCTTCGACCGATACCGCTTATATGGATAAACCTTTTGAGAATACTTTCTTCCTAAAATAATGCATGGTTCTCCTACAGGGGACGTAAAGTCACATCTTATTTTTGTCGATATCTCTGTTTCTAAGAGATCGTAAGCTCTCGATTCCGTTTACAGCAATATCTGAGGGATCAAAAACCCGATTGAAAATCTTCTTTATTTCGTCAGATCTATTGTTTTCCATACCAGTTCCATTGACTTTGAATAGCTGTGATAAATTTAATTTGCGTCAGAACGGATTCAAAAGACGTGCTTATTACACCCGAAAATTCGGTGTCATTTTTCTTGTTTATATTTTTTTCACTTGATTTAACTAGGGTTGGAATAATTCTTCCGCCTGTAATTGAGGATGATTTGTCCGAACGAATAAAGACAGCAGTTGCCGTAAAACCGAAAACAATATCCATATCTTAGAAGGATTCTAACCAAGGAGCAAGAACTGTGAGCTGTTTTGCTTCAGGGTGTAATGGCCGCCATGGGCAGTTCGTATGGCTATGAACACTCGCCCGTCTATAATTCAGTATAACAGCAACTGGTTACAGCTGAGCTATCTCCACCAGAAAAACACACCTCCCTTCCTCAGCCGGGACTCGAACCCGGCCCACCTCGCATGAATGGTCAGCAGCCAGCACCCCAGACCACGCGGCCACAGGGACTTATTATTTTCATTTGCGATTGCGGAAAATAAAATAAACTTGTACAGTATGGAACTATTTGAATATGAACTACACAACACTCAGAAAATAAATCACACCTTCCAAAATGAAAATATGTTTTTTTCCTTTTTTTTTAATTAAATAAATTTTTGATCACTGACTTAAAACAGCAAAAAAAAAAAAAAAAAAAAAGTCCGCAATCGCAAAAGAAAGGGCATCACTTCACATGAACGCATGTTCTTGGCTGAAGGTGTTGACCTCCTATCCACTTGGCTGTCAGATGACATGTTCACTTGAGTTAAAATGTGCAACGAATGCCTCTTAGGGGCAGCTAGTCACGGAAATCGAAATATCGGAATCCAATCGAGCTGCACACGACCGATCACTTTCCGCTGACTCCGCAATCTACATAACAGCAGGGTGACCTGCTGACGTCGTTTAGTGTTGGGGAGGGCGGGAGGCTTTCTCCCTGTCACGCGAGAAAAAGGGAAATAAAGCATCTCCAGCTAAGGTCACATAGACATTATCTCTCCCACGGGAAAACCACGCTTATAATGTCGAAGCATAGGCGTGGTATTGTAAACAACTTCCAAACATATGAGTTACTCATCACGAACGATACAGTCAGCCATACTGATCTCTTTGATAGTCAGTCATATCGATGCCAAAGTGCAGGATGAAGAATTTTCCCCTGGGATGACAGCAAAAGATTCAACGGGAAACAAGGCAATAGCATCTGTCTGGATGGAAGGCAGATGCTGGATACACCACACCTACGCACACAGAGATTTAAACGGCTGAAATTTAACTTTAATTTGTGCTCCAGAACAGTAAAACTTCTCTCCTCTGGGTCACGTGCTTCTCCGGTCGTCAGCATTTACTTGAAATCAATGCACGACAGTTGATCCGGTAATAATAATAACTCAACAAACTACACCGACGCATAACGTGTTCTCTCTTTCCTAATTTTCTGCAAAACAGCACACCGGACAGACTGCTAATGTCCCAGCGTCCGAGACGGATATTTGAAAGCGCTATGTTAGAATGCACAAGTAATCAAGTGACGTATTTGAAATAAATCCAAGATATCGCAGCTTGAGGACAATACAAGAATGATGGACATACCATTCTCTTGGCTTAACAAACAAGGATCATGCACTAAATCATCATAGAAATAATATGCAAGATCTTCCATTTTTATTAAATGGCTGAACTTCGTCACGGTTTAGAGAGTCAAAAGTTTTTTCCTTGTTTCATTCCTTCATGTTTTCAAGCAAAACTTGATTATAATATGAGTGTTAACTTCCTAACCCCTTGGATGCCCTTAATTTCGGTTACAATTTGAAAGTAAAGAGCTTAGGTTTCGGAATACGAAGCCTCACTTAGGAAGATTTTTTTACTTGGGGGGTTTACTTCGTATTCTGAAGGAACCAAGCATTTCCCCCTGGGTATTCTTGGTTCCTTGACATCGTATTCTTGGTTCCTTGAGAATACGAAGTATAACTTAGGAAGATTTATTTATTGGGATTTTTCCACCGTGAGGAACTCAATGAGCTACGAGCTGTCGCCCGACCCCAATTTGGGGTCACTGGTTCCAGGGAAGGGAGAGAACCAGTGGCGTAAGACAAACACAACATTCATGCCTCACCGGGATTCGAACCCGGACCTATCTTGGACAAATGATCATAAACCAGCACTTAGACCACTGAGCCACAGGAGGCGGCCCTTAGAAAGATGAATAGAAAATACAAGAAAGAAAGATGAGATAAATATTGGATGAAGAGCACATCCACCACAACTTCAGAAGAAGAATACTTTGATGCGGAGGAGGTATCGAAGAACATGCGAAGTGGATAAAACAAGATCCAGGAATTAACAGCAGAACTGATGTTTAAAATACCGAATATTTGGAAGGTAATGTTATGAGCAAACTCATTCAACGGGTGCAACAAGTAGAAAACTGGTGAGATAGATTTTGTTGCAGATAGCTGCTGGGCAGTTGGTGCTCTCCAGCAACTCGATGTGAAATTTTTCCGGTGCACAAGAATATTTTGACAGAAGATATAATTTTTTCTAATGATGCATAAAAACATCCCCGGGGATAATTGAATGTGTAATAATATAATCAAGCTAAAAATTTCTTATTTTCGTGCTTTAAAACGATATACATTTAAAATTACAACTGTCTCACACGATTAAAAACATCTCCATTATGCACAATTGAGTCATTGGCAGTAAGTTTAATACAGTCAAGTCACAAAGTAAAAGTAAACGATGATAAGTTAAAAAGGCAAGACCTTTCGAGCTCCCACTGGATCTCATTCTCAAGCCATAATAATGCCGTGTGTACCCTCAGAGACACGCACTTATATACAAAAGTTCACGTCAGGCGTGCTGACAAAATACTCCACTCTACACCAACTAGAAATTGAAGCCATCTTACAAGCTTTAAAATTGGTAGCATGGCGATCTTACTTTAGTTTCAATAATATAACATATCAGCAACTGGCAGGTACACCAATTCGATCGCCACTGTCCGCTATATTGGCTGAAGTAGTATTACAAGATATTGAATGTAACATTATTCCTAATAACACATTTCGTCCTGACTTATTCATACGTTATGTCGATGATGTTATAATTATTTGTTCTCATCTCATCGAACTGTTACAATGTTTTTCAGAACAACTATCCGACTACTATCCAACTATTAATTATACAATGGAACTTTAAAACTGCAATTCATTACCATTTCTGGATATTTTGCTTACACGTGATTCTGTAAGTAATTCGCTGACTTATTCTGTATATAAGAAATCAACTGCTCATCTCGTACTTATACTTTTTAAATCATATCACCCACTTGGATATAAATTGGCAGGTTTGCGATTTTATGTGAATCGAGCATTCACACATACCTCTTCTAAGAAACTTCGACAGGCAGAGCTGGTCTTCGTACAAGATCTTGCGCATTACTACGATTACCACGACTGTGTAGTAAGGAACCTTATTAGGACACGGCATAGTGCTGAAACCACTACTTTACAGTTCGACCACCCAAAACCACGTTATGTAGGATCTCTGGATTTCCAACCGGTGGTAAATCAACAGTTACATAATGAATGTAAAAAAATAAGTTGGCCTTTCGGGTTAAAACAACAAACATTTTCGAAATGATAAAGTGCGACCGCTACCCCATTCCATATATAAGTAGACATGGTGTATACATGATACCATTATTGCCAAGTATATTGGGTCAAGAACCCAGGATATATATTGGATCAACTACAAGAACATTGGGAGTACGGCGTAAGGAGCACCAATATGATATCAGAAAAGACTATGAATACAGCGTTGGCCAAGTTTGTAAAAGATGAAGATTACAGTCCCCAATGGGAAGACATAGACAATGTACATTCTTCTATATGGTACCCATTATTATAATGAGGATTTACCAACAATAATACCTTCATCATGGAGACAATTCATACATACTATGCCAGCGCCTATTCATGAACATATATATCGATCTAACACTCTTGATGATACGTGATTGACTTAAAATTAGAGCTACATTGATAACTATGTATTTATTATTACTGTCACTGCATTGTATAATGTGTGAAATTATATGTTTACGAATTAACTTGTTTAACATCTTAAAATTTCAAATGCTTGTTGTTCCCTGAGAGTGGTGCATAGCTTGTTTATAACCTCACAGCATTCTGTTGTCAGGACAACCTGACGTGAACTTTTGTATATAAGTGCGTGTCTCTGAGGGTGCACACGGCATTACGGCTTGAGAAAGAGCTCCATTGGGAGCTCGAAAGATCTTGCCTTTTTAACTTATCATCTTTTACTGTACTTTGTGACTTGACTGTATTAAACTTACTGCCAATGACTCAACTGTGCATAATGGAGATGTTTTTAATCGTGTGAGACACTTGTAAATTTAAATATATATCGTAATAATACACTGGCATGCAAAAATTAAGGACCAGACGATTTTTCAAATGTAACGTCGTGCAGAAATGCTCCACATCGACTCAAATCATACCATAAGATCCCCAAGATGTAAAAATATGGGACAAGTGAGCAAAACCGTCCAAACAAGGAATCAAAAGGATACAAAGGCACTTTATTGAAAAGGTAGCTTCGAGTACAACTGAACAGAAGACAGAAACGTCCATGTGACAGGCGGCTGCCAAGAAAAATCCAGTCTTTAGTAGGGGATATGATCACCCCTGACTGCGTTGCAGGATTTACAACGTCTGTCCATGCTAAGGACGAGGTTGTCTAGGAGCTGTTGAGGCATCGCAGCCCATTCCTCTTGTAGCGCAAATCGCAGCCGCGGAATCGTTGCTGGCAGCTGGTGACGTGCTGCCAAGCGTCTCCCGAGAAGGTCCCACATGTGTTCGATTGGATTTAGGTCCGGGGACCTTGCGGGCTAATCCATGCGTTGAATATCTTCACTCTCCAACAGCTCTGTGACAGCCACTGTACGATGAGGGGTAGCGTTGTCGTCCATGAAGAGGAACTCAGGACCCACAGCACCTCTAAACAGACGCACGTGAGGCAGGAAAACCTCGGTACAATAACGGACACCAGTGACTGAACCTCCTTGGAATATGTGGAGGTCAGTACGGCTACCAAGCATGATACCGCCCCAAACGAGAACTCCGCCACCTCCAAACCGGTCCCTTTCGATGATGTTGGAGGTGTGATTGCGTGTTCCCTGCTCTCTCCAGATGTGTATATGTCCAGAATCGCTCGTCAGACTAAATCGGCTCTCATCCGTAAAGAGAACTCGACCCCATTGCTGATGTGTCCAGTTCTTGTGTTCCTGGCACCACAGAAACCGCCGTCTCCGATGAGCAGGCGTTAATGGCACACACCGTACTGGTCGTCGTGCAAACAGACCACTTTTGTGCAGCCTCCTGGCCACAGTAAAACGCGATAACGGACGTCCAGTTGTCTGTTGCATGTGCCTTGCGATTTCTCCCGCTGTCTGCCGTCTTCCTCTTCTCGCCTGTAGGACAATATACCGGTCGTCCGCCGCCGTGGTTGCTCGTGAACGACCACTGCAAAACTCTCAGACAACTGTTCCTGTCGTTTGAAATGCTCTCCAATCTCGTGAAACGATGTTGAGCGATCCCGAACTCGTCGGCCACACTAGTCACACTTCGACCTTCTTCCAATTTCCCAATGACGCGACCTCGGGTAAAGTCCTCCAGATGTCGTCTACTGGATTGCCTGTTGGCCATATCACACGGTGGCAGCAACTCGACGTCGTTCAAACCGATGTACACCGTGCAATAGCTTTCACCGTATTGCTGAGCGTACACCACCCGTGTGCTTTATACACTTCCGACCCCCCCCCCTACGTCATGCTGCATATATGCGTATGCCCTACCGTACCGGACCCTAGTCTATCTCTTGAGTGGTCTTTCGGTCCGTTCTGCCTGCTAGTTCCGCTGTTATGCTAATTTCTCCTCTTCGTCCTTAATTTTTGCACACCATTATATGTAATCTTGAGGTGTCTGGCTTAGTAGATGCACTTCTTCGAACTCCTCTTCCGGTAAGGTTGCTTTCCAGATAAAAATCAGAAAGCAATCGCTTACAAAACGATTTCCGCATTGTGGAATACACTGAGCTAGCTTTGCATATGGACCCCCCCCCTTTTACCTATTGGGAGCGATGACGAAGTACCACGTGACACCAACGATACGTGCGGCTACAATAAATTGTGCACACCTATCCTCTGTACGTAATCAGTAAACGTTTGCCAGTAAGCCAAAGGTAAAACATGACACTTATTATGTTGTTGCTCATTTTCATTATGTGCTTAGAATGGATGCGGTTTTTGCTATTTTGGCAGGATTAACTTATTGATTTCCTTTTTTTGGAACGATGATGAGTCCTAAGCGAATAAAGCTTCAGTTTTTCTTAATGTTTTTGGGGGTGAATTTGACTTTTTTCCCTCAGCATTTTTTAGGATTGAATGGAATACCGCGGCGGTACTCTGACTACCCTGATAGTTTTTTGGGCTTGGAATATGATGTCTTCTTTAGGGTCTATTATATCCCTATTGGCTGTTTTGTATTTAGTAATGTTGGTGTGAAAATCTTCACTGGCAAAATTTGGAATAAGAATAGGATACTACACTCCTGGTCACCCAAAATGCAAGACCAAGAAGGAAGGATCCGATTGGCCTGAAATTCTCAGCATGCCTCGCCCGCGAGAGGACATGCAAACGATTAGCATTGCAGGGCATATGCAAATCATGTGCGCCCGGCACGCCACCGAGAAGCACTATAAGAAGAGTGCACAGAAGGCGGGGTGTAAGTAGTAGAAGCGTGTTGTGCTGCCGGACCTGTGCGTGGGAAGCTTCTTGATGCCTCGTCGCAGAATTCGGCAGTCATTCCAGCGCGTTTCGGAGTTCTACAGAGGACGAATAGTGGCTTATCGCGACAGCGGTTTATCGTACCGAGATATCAGCGCCCGTGTGGGATGACATCCAGCCACAGTGAGGCAAGTAAGGATTCGGTGGGTGCAGGAGGGACGGACGGACCGACGTGAGCGATTGCCGCAGCCGCGGCACACCACCGAACGAGAGGACCGGCATGTTGTGCGGCGGGCATTGCCGTTCGCACCACCACATCACGAACGTTAACGCAGGAATCAGGGTGTGTTGCGCAACAACCTGTGTCAGCACGTACCGTTAGACGTCGTCTGCAGGAGCGGGGACTTGTCGCACGGAGCCCATTGCTCCGATTACCATTGACGTTAAACCACCAGCGAGTGCGGCGACAGTGGGCCGTTGAACGGCGCACCTGGACTACGGAATGGCACGACATTGTCTTCTCCGACGAATCCCGCTTCAGCCTGCAACTCCACGATGGTCGGATCCGCGTGTGGCGGCACCGCGGTGAGAGACTGTATGACGCCTGCGTTATGCATCGCTATACCGGTCCGTCGCCTGGCGTTATGGTTTGGGGCGCAATTGGATATGACGCCCGCACCCCTCTGGTACGCATCGCCGGTACACTCAACAGCCACCGCACCATCTCCGACGTTTTGGAGCCTGTAGTCCTCCCTTACCTGCAGGAACTGCCAGCGGCCACGTTTCAACAAAACAATGCGCGCCCGCACGTGGCACGCATCGTGCAACAATTCTTCACGGCCCACCAGGTGTCACTGCTGCCGTGGTCCGCCTTTTCTCCCGATATGTCGCCCATCGAACACGTCTGTTCAATGATCGGCAACCGAGTGGCCCGGCAAGTACCAACCGCGGCTACGCCTGATGAACTGTGGCAACGTCTGGAAGCAGCCTGGACCGACACACCCCAAGACCACATACAAAGCCTCTTTCGTTCGATGCCGCGGCGTGTAGCGGCCGTTATTGCCAGCCATGGGGGCCACACGAACTATTGATGCCTGCGGGTTCCGCAAGTCACACGGACCTGTAAGCTCAATCGTTTTATCTTTGTATCTGTTGTTATGTGTCCAGTAAATCTGGCTTTGCTATCTCGTGTCTTTCTTGGTGTTGCATTTTGGGTGGCCAGCAGTGTATGTCGGGAGGGCTTTGGAGTGGCAGCATGACGCCCCACCTTTATATCATACATTTAATCAGCTGGTAGGTGTAGGGCGGTAGTTGCCGGTTTGAGGTTCTTTGTATTTTCAAAATGCTCCTTCTCATATGATAGAGCAGTTAATTTTTTTTCGTGATCATACAATGATTGTTCTGGTTTTGATTACTATTTTAGTTGGTTATATGCTAATAAGTTCTTTGGTAACCCTAAATTTTCATCGGAATGTAATAGAAGGTCAAGAGTTAGAAAGATTGTGGACAGTTCTTCCAGTTGTATATATGTTGGTAATTGCGCTACCAACTATGAGGTTACTTTACCTAATTGAAGAGCCAGATGAACCTGATTTAAGTGTAAAA
This sequence comes from Macrothele yani, assembly GCA_039090855.1. NCBI lineage: Eukaryota > Metazoa > Arthropoda > Arachnida > Araneae > Macrothelidae > Macrothele > Macrothele yani. The sequence continues at coordinate 4,508,813 of CM077024.1, forward strand.
ACTACAGACCGTCAATGGAATTGGGTTTACGAATATGCAGATTTAAATAGAAAGGTTTTCGAATTTTGCATAGTCCCAAGAGGAGAGGAGGATAGGGGGCAGTTATTGGAGGTAGATAACGCGTTAAAACTCCCATTAACAAGTGGAATCCGAGTAGTAGTTACTAGTGGGGATGTAATTCATTCTTGAACAGTCCCAGTGCTGGGCGTGAGGGCTGACGGAATCCCGGGGCGTTTAAATCAGTTGGTTTTTATAATTAATCATCCTGGGGTTTTTGTGGGACAATGCTCAGACATTTGTAGGACTAATCATAGTTTTATACCAGTGGTTTTAAAAGTAATGAGAAAGTAGGATGTTTTGAAGCAGTGGGTATGTGACCAAATGAAAAGCTAACTCTATGTATCCCACAATGCGAAAATCGTTGTGTACGCGTATGCTTCCCAACGTAAGCCAATTTGACCACGGCCAGATAGATAGTTTCCGGAGGGCAGGTGACAGTATCTCGGGAACAGTCGTCCTTCTTGGGTGCTTCCGTACTACTGTGTCAAGTGTGTATCAGGAATGGATTAACCATGCACAGACATCCAGCGGAAGAGCTCACATTGGTCAGCCACGCGCGGTTGATCCGAGAGGTGAGCGTCGGGCATGGTATCTCAGCAACGACGTACAACAGTCACCCAGCTCACCCACCAGTACAACAGTGGTGCAGTTCTACCTATTTTCACATGCTCCAGGCTCCGTATTTTGCTTCGCCTGGAATTCCACAGCCGGAGACTAACGAGGGTACCCATGGTAACGCCCAGTCATCGCAAACGCCTCACATGGGCAAGGAACGTCGGCAATGAACCCTCGACAGATAGAAGAAGGTCGTCTAGAGTGATAAGTCTCGTTTCCTGCTGCCCCATGCTGATGTCCGGGTTTGTATATAGCGTAAACAGCATGGAGCCCTATGCTCTAGTTGCACAGTTGGGGTTTAACAGGCCGGTGTAGGTGGTATTCTGGTCTGGGGAGCTTTCTTTTCCCTGTCAAACCATAGGTTCGTTGGTTATCATTCCACGAACACTGAACAGTGGACGCTACACGGACCTGTTAGCCGACCATCTCCATCCATATCTGTAGGAGGTTTACCCGGACCACAGTGTCATTTTTAGACACTACAGGCACCTGTTAGCCGACCATCTCCATCCATATCTGCAGGAGGTTTACCCGGACCACAGTGTCATTTTTAGACACTACAGGCACCTGTTAGCCGACCATCTCCATCCATATCTGTAGGAGGTTTACCCGGACCACAGTGTCATTTTTAGACACTACAGGCACCTGTTAGCCGACCATCTCCATCCATATCTGCAGGAGGTTTACCCGGCCCACAATGTCATTTTTAGACACTACAGGCACCTGTTAGCCGACCATCTCCATCCATATCTGCAGGAGGTTTACCCGGACCACAGTGTCATTTTTAGACACTACAGGCACCTGTTAGCCGACCATCTCCATCCATATCTGTAGGAGGTTTACCCGGACCACAGTGTCATTTTTAGACACTACAGGCACCTGTTAGCCGACCATCTCCATCCATATCTGCAGGAGGTTTACCCGGCCCACAATGTCATTTTTAGACACTACAGGCACCTGTTAGCCGACCATCTCCATCCATATCTGTAGGAGGTTTACCCGGACCACAGTGTCATTTTTAGACACTACAGGCACCTGTTAGCCGACCATCTCCATCCATATCTGTAGGAGGTTTACCCGGACCACAGTGTCATTTTTAGACACTACAGGCACCTGTTAGCCGACCATCTCCATCCATATCTGTAGGAGGTTTACCCGGACCACAGTGTCATTTTTAGACACTACAGGCACCTGTTAGCCGACCATCTCCATCCATATCTGCAGGAGGTTTACCCGGACCACAGTGTCATTTTTAGACACTACAGGCACCTGTTAGCCGACCATCTCCATCCATATCTGCAGGAGGTTTACCCGGACCACAGTGTCATTTTTAGACACTACAGGCACCTGTTAGCCGACCATCTCCATCCATATCTGTAGGAGGTTTACCCGGACCACAGTGTCATTTTTAGACACTACAGGCACCTGTTAGCCGACCATCTCCATCCATATCTGTAGGAGGTTTACCCGGACCACAGTGTCATTTTTAGACACTACAGGCACCTGTTAGCCGACCATCTCCATCCATATCTGTAGGAGGTTTACCCGGACCACAGTGTCATTTTTAGACACTACAGGCACCTGTTAGCCGACCATCTCCATCCATATCTGTAGGAGGTTTACCCGGACCACAGTGTCATTTTTAGACACTACAGGCACCTGTTAGCCGACCATCTCCATCCATATCTGCAGGAGGTTTACCCGGACCACAGTGTCATTTTTAGACACTACAGGCACCTGTTAGCCGACCATCTCCATCCATATCTGCAGGAGGTTTACCCGGACCACAGTGTCATTTTTAGACACTACAGGCACCTGTTAGCCGACCATCTCCATCCATATCTGCAGGAGGTTTACCCGGACCACAGTGTCATTTTTAGACACTACAGGCACCTGTTAGCCGACCATCTCCATCCATATCTGCAGGAGGTTTACCCGGACCACAGTGTCATTTTTAGACACTACAGGCACCTGTTAGCCGACCATCTCCATCCATATCTGCAGGAGGTTTACCCGGACCACAGTGTCATTTTTAGACACTACAGGCACTTGTTAGCCGACCATCTCCATCCATATCTGTAGGAGGTTTACCCGGACCACAGTGTCATTTTTAGACACTACAGGCACCTGTTAGCCGACCATCTCCATCCATATCTGCAGGAGGTTTACCCGGACCACAGTGTCATTTTTAGACACTACAGGCACCTGTTAGCCGACCATCTCCATCCATATCTGCAGGAGGTTTACCCGGACCACAGTGTCATTTTTAGACACTACAGGCACCTGTTAGCCGACCATCTCCATCCATATCTGTAGGAGGTTTACCCGGACCACAGTGTCATTTTTAGACACTACAGGCACCTGTTAGCCGACCATCTCCATCCATATCTGTAGGAGGTTTACCCGGACCACAGTGTCATTTTTAGACACTACAGGCACCTGTTAGCCGACCATCTCCATCCATATCTGCAGGAGGTTTACCCGGACCACAGTGTCATTTTTAGACACTACAGGCACCTGTTAGCCGACCATCTCCATCCATATCTGCAGGAGGTTTACCCGGACCACAGTGTCATTTTTAGACACTACAGGCACCTGTTAGCCGACCATCTCCATCCATATCTGTAGGAGGTTTACCCGGACCACAGTGTCATTTTTAGACACTACAGGCACCTGTTAGCCGACCATCTCCATCCATATCTGTAGGAGGTTTACCCGGACCACAGTGTCATTTTTAGACACTACAGGCACCTGTTAGCCGACCATCTCCATCCATATCTGTAGGAGGTTTACCCGGACCACAGTGTCATTTTTAGACACTACAGGCACCTGTTAGCCGACCATCTCCATCCATATCTGCAGGAGGTTTACCCGGACCACAGTGTCATTTTTAGACACTACAGGCACCTGTTAGCCGACCATCTCCATCCATATCTGCAGGAGGTTTACCCGGACCACAGTGTCATTTTTAGACACTACAGGCACCTGTTAGCCGACCATCTCCATCCATATCTGTAGGAGGTTTACCCGGACCACAGTGTCATTTTTAGACACTACAGGCACCTGTTAGCCGACCATCTCCATCCATATCTGTAGGAGGTTTACCCGGACCACAGTGTCATTTTTAGACACTACAGGCACCTGTTAGCCGACCATCTCCATCCATATCTGTAGGAGGTTTACCCGGACCACAGTGTCATTTTTAGACACTACAGGCACCTGTTAGCCGACCATCTCCATCCATATCTGTAGGAGGTTTACCCGGACCACAGTGTCATTTTTAGACACTACAGGCACCTGTTAGCCGACCATCTCCATCCATATCTGTAGGAGGTTTACCCGGACCACAGTGTCATTTTTAGACACTACAGGCACCTGTTAGCCGACCATCTCCATCCATATCTGCAGGAGGTTTACCCGGACCACAGTGTCATTTTTAGACACTACAGGCACCTGTTAGCCGACCATCTCCATCCATATCTGCAGGAGGTTTACCCGGACCACAGTGTCATTTTTAGACACTACAGGCACCTGTTAGCCGACCATCTCCATCCATATCTGTAGGAGGTTTACCCGGACCACAGTGTCATTTTTAGACACTACAGGCACCTGTTAGCCGACCATCTCCATCCATATCTGTAGGAGGTTTACCCGGACCACAGTGTCATTTTTAGACACTACAGGCACCTGTTAGCCGACCATCTCCATCCATATCTGTAGGAGGTTTACCCGGACCACAGTGTCATTTTTAGACACTACAGGCACCTGTTAGCCGACCATCTCCATCCATATCTGTAGGAGGTTTACCCGGACCACAGTGTCATTTTTAGACACTACAGGCACCTGTTAGCCGACCATCTCCATCCATATCTGTAGGAGGTTTACCCGGACCACAGTGTCATTTTTAGACACTACAGGCACCTGTTAGCCGACCATCTCCATCCATATCTGTAGGAGGTTTACCCGGACCACAGTGTCATTTTTAGACACTACAGGCACCTGTTAGCCGACCATCTCCATCCATATCTGCAGGAGGTTTACCCGGACCACAGTGTCATTTTTAGACACTACAGGCACCTGTTAGCCGACCATCTCCATCCATATCTGTAGGAGGTTTACCCGGACCACAGTGTCATTTTTAGACACTACAGGCACCTGTTAGCCGACCATCTCCATCCATATCTGTAGGAGGTTTACCCGGACCACAGTGTCATTTTTAGACACTACAGGCACCTGTTAGCCGACCATCTCCATCCATATCTGTAGGAGGTTTACCCGGACCACAGTGTCATTTTTAGACACTACAGGCACCTGTTAGCCGACCATCTCCATCCATATCTGTAGGAGGTTTACCCGGACCACAGTGTCATTTTTAGACACTACAGGCACCTGTTAGCCGACCATCTCCATCCATATCTGCAGGAGGTTTACCCGGACCACAGTGTCATTTTTAGACACTACAGGCACCTGTTAGCCGACCATCTCCATCCATATCTGCAGGAGGTTTACCCGGACCACAGTGTCATTTTTAGACACTACAGGCACCTGTTAGCCGACCATCTCCATCCATATCTGCAGGAGGTTTACCCGGACCACAGTGTCATTTTTAGACACTACAGGCACCTGTTAGCCGACCATCTCCATCCATATCTGCAGGAGGTTTACCCGGACCACAGTGTCATTTTTAGACACTACAGGCACCTGTTAGCCGACCATCTCCATCCATATCTGCAGGAGGTTTACCCGGACCACAGTGTCATTTTTAGACACTACAGGCACCTGTTAGCCGACCATCTCCATCCATATCTGCAGGAGGTTTACCCGGACCACAGTGTCATTTTTAGACACTACAGGCACCTGTTAGCCGACCATCTCCATCCATATCTGCAGGAGGTTTACCCGGACCACAGTGTCATTTTTAGACACTACAGGCACCTGTTAGCCGACCATCTCCATCCATATCTGTAGGAGGTTTACCCGGACCACAGTGTCATTTTTAGACACTACAGGCACCTGTTAGCCGACCATCTCCATCCATATCTGTAGGAGGTTTACCCGGACCACAGTGTCATTTTTAGACACTACAGGCACCTGTTAGCCGACCATCTCCATCCATATCTGCAGGAGGTTTACCCGGACCACAGTGTCATTTTTAGACACTACAGGCACCTGTTAGCCGACCATCTCCATCCATATCTGCAGGAGGTTTACCCGGACCACAGTGTCATTTTTAGACACTACAGGCACCTGTTAGCCGACCATCTCCATCCATATCTGCAGGAGGTTTACCCGGACCACAGTGTCATTTTTAGACACTACAGGCACCTGTTAGCCGACCATCTCCATCCATATCTGCAGGAGGTTTACCCGGACCACAGTATCATTTTTAGACACTACAGGCACCTGTTAGCCGACCATCTCCATCCATATCTGTAGGAGGTTTACCCGGACCACAGTATCATTTTTAGACACTACAGGCACCTGTTAGCCGACCATCTCCATCCATATCTGCAGGAGGTTTACCCGGACCACAGTGTCATTTTTAGACACTACAGGCACCTGTTAGCCGACCATCTCCATCCATATCTGCAGGAGGTTTACCCGGACCACAGTATCATTTTTAGACACTACAGGCACCTGTTAGCCGACCATCTCCATCCATATCTGTAGGAGGTTTACCCGGACCACAGTATCATTTTTAGACACTACAGGCACCTGTTAGCCGACCATCTCCATCCATATCTGCAGGAGGTTTACCCGGACCACAGTGTCATTTTTAGACACTACAGGCACCTGTTAGCCGACCATCTCCATCCATATCTGCAGGAGGTTTACCCGGACCACAGTATCATTTTTAGACACTACAGGCACCTGTTAGCCGACCATCTCCATCCATATCTGTAGGAGGTTTACCCGGACCACAGTATCATTTTTAGACACTACAGGCACCTGTTAGCCGACCATCTCCATCCATATCTGTAGGAGGTTTACCCGGACCACAGTATCATTTTTAGACACTACAGGCACCTGTTAGCCGACCATCTCCATCCATATCTGCAGGAGGTTTACCCGGACCACAGTGTCATTTTTAGACACTACAGGCACCTGTTAGCCGACCATCTCCATCCATATCTGCAGGAGGTTTACCCGGACCACAGTATCATTTTTAGACACTACAGGCACCTGTTAGCCGACCATCTCCATCCATATCTGTAGGAGGTTTACCCGGACCACAGTATCATTTTTAGACACTACAGGCACCTGTTAGCCGACCATCTCCATCCATATCTGTAGGAGGTTTACCCGGACCACAGTATCATTTTTAGACACTACAGGCACCTGTTAGCCGACCATCTCCATCCATATCTGCAGGAGGTTTACCCGGACCACAGTGTCATTTTTAGACACTACAGGCACCTGTTAGCCGACCATCTCCATCCATATCTGCAGGAGGTTTACCCGGACCACAGTATCATTTTTAGACACTACAGGCACCTGTTAGCCGACCATCTCCATCCATATCTGTAGGAGGTTTACCCGGACCACAGTATCATTTTTAGACACTACAGGCACCTGTTAGCCGACCATCTCCATCCATATCTGTAGGAGGTTTACCCGGACCACAGTATCATTTTTAGACACTACAGGCACCTGTTAGCCGACCATCTCCATCCATATCTGCAGGAGGTTTACCCGGACCACAGTGTCATTTTTAGACACTACAGGCACCTGTTAGCCGACCATCTCCATCCATATCTGCAGGAGGTTTACCCGGACCACAGTATCATTTTTAGACACTACAGGCACCTGTTAGCCGACCATCTCCATCCATATCTGTAGGAGGTTTACCCGGACCACAGTATCATTTTTAGACACTACAGGCACCTGTTAGCCGACCATCTCCATCCATATCTGCAGGAGGTTTACCCGGCCCACAATGTCATTTTTAGACACTACAGGCACCTGTTAGCCGACCATCTCCATCCATATCTGTAGGAGGTTTACCCGGACCACAGTATCATTTTTAGACACTACAGGCACCTGTTAGCCGACCATCTCCATCCATATCTGTAGGAGGTTTACCCGGACCACAGTATCATTTTTAGACACTACAGGCACCTGTTAGCCGACCATCTCCATCCATATCTGCAGGAGGTTTACCCGGCCCACAATGTCATTTTTAGACACTACAGGCACCTGTTAGCCGACCATCTCCATCCATATCTGCAGGAGGTTTACCCGGACCACAGTATCATTTTTAGACACTACAGGCACCTGTTAGCCGACCATCTCCATCCATATCTGTAGGAGGTTTACCCGGACCACAGTATCATTTTTAGACACTACAGGCACCTGTTAGCCGACCATCTCCATCCATATCTGCAGGAGGTTTACCCGGCCCACAATGCCATCTTTCAACAGGAAAACGCACCGTGTCATTAGGCTCGTATAACTACTGAGTTGTTGGAGGAACACGACAGCGAATTCGTCACATTGCCTTGCTGGTCCTCAAACTCTCCTGACTGTAACCCAATTGAACATTTGGGGAATATGCTAGAAGCCGGTGTGATAACTGCTGCTCTTCCTCCACGCAATGATCGTGAACTGGCGAAGCTGCTGCAGTGGTCATGGATCAAGTTACTCATGGAGGATGTTCGACACCTTGTAGAGTCTATTTCCTAGGCGTCTGCTAACCATGACTGCAGAGAAAGGTGGACCGACGCGTTACTATGTAAGTTTCCGTAATACAAAGCTAACTCAGTGTATGAAGAAGGTTACTCAAATGTACGTGCATCTTGAGGTAGCGTTAAATAGAAATTGTTAGTAAAGACTCAATTATTCACAGACAGCAAAGAATTACAGATTTCTTTTTTTTGAATTAAATAGGAGTATAGTCACCAACTGAGGAGTTTGATTTAGAATAACAGTTGTTTTCGATTCTAATTATGAGCAGTGTCAATGAGGAAATTTGTGACGCTCAACTGCGGATGAATGTCCCCTTTTTTTGCCACCCCGGTGACGCAGTGGTCTAAGCGACGGCTTCTGATCATTTTTCCGAAAGGGGTCTGGGTTCGAATCCCGGTGAGGCGTGAATGTTGTGTTTGTCTTACGGCACTGGCTATCTGCCTTCCCTGGAACCAGTGACCCTAAATTAGGGACAGGCGACTGCTTATAGCCCATTGAGTTGCTCACTGTGGTCGTTAAACCTCCAATAAAAAAAATGTCACCTTTTTGTGTATTTTGTTAACGGAATTCAAAGCACTACTAGCGGCACAAGAGGAGAAATGTAAGATGTAGCAAGAAAGTTGGGGACGTAGTTGACTTAATTCATGGAACTGCCACTTCTAAGACACCTGGGATACACATCTATCATCAGATGGGATTGAAAACTTGCGTAAATTGACGGATGTTGGTGTTAGCCGCAAAGCTATATAATAAATGAAATAATTTTTTCATGCAGTTACACGAACTTTTGACTTCGGCATCTTTATATTAAAACCTTTGTGCATATCTGCATGCCTGTGTTTGGTGTCTTGTGGCAGTACTTTTATTTCAACTAAATCGCTGAAAATATCTAACTTAAAAATGAAAAAGAAAAGAAACTTAAAACACTGAAAAATAGCTTAGTGATGAGCCCATCGTGTACATCAATATCGATCAGGGAAAATTCTTAGAAATCCATTAGTCACTGGGATAAATTAGCCCACATCCTCGTATAATTCAAAACACCCATTGAAACCGTATGAGTCTCCTCTTGTGCCGTTGGTTCCAGTGTTAATCTTCCCATTGCATGCAGACGTAAAGAAAAAAGTGGGTGGCCATGCAGCCCAGTCTCCGGACGGTGTACTATCCGCGGCGGCGGCGGCGGCGACGGCGACGGACGAGAGGCGCCATTCTGCTCGTTACAAATGAATCCCAGGTTGCCATGGAAACGAGAACCATGCACGCACATACATAGCAAAACTTCTCAACACAATTTTTCGCGTTGACCAAACCACGAAGAAATTTATCCAGCGTGTGAAACAGAACCTGTTAGACCAAAACAAACGATCAAACAAACTTTGTAGAGTCACTATCCGTAATCCGATGTTTGATTTACCACTTGTATTACACTTTGTGAACAGCGTGGTGGTATAAATGCCAAGGTTTGATGGCTGTTCTAACGGGAAAATTCCTGAATTTCCTACAATGCAATATAGCAATAGATTGTCCCAATCTTATTTATTTATACTGAACTAAACGGGCAGATTTTACTGAAGATTACTTTAAGAATAATATTTGCTTGTATTTTATTATTATTGCCTATAGCAGTGGCGTCTGAATCCCGTTTCTCTGAATTGGACTCAAATTCCGTTTTGGTTATTAATGGCTTCTAATAATATGGCTATGTTCAAAGACCACTGCATCTTGAATGCTAGACCTTATGTTTTGTTGGACCAAAGCCCCAAGTTGAGTTGCAGAAATCTGCGGGAATAAGAGATATTGTGGAAATTATAAGCAAAGGTATGCGAACTGCCTTTGGCCTCCAAATGTTCTTAATTTCTGCAAACAGTTCCACATATCTGATGAGTTTTGTCGTACACGTCGTTTGAACATCATGATCCAGTGGTGCTGCTTTATCGGTAATGATCACTTTCTTCAGTCTTTTTCTGTACAACATATATCTGGACAACTGGAAAAAATGGTAGATGGTTACGTCTGTTCTTATTTGACAGTCTCAATATATTTTTCATTTGTTGTTAGATAGTACTTCGACGGTTTGATCTGTGTACAATGATTATTTTAGACATTCGGGGCCCTGTATCGGTAGGCAGCTACTGATATATTATCTTGATACAGTCGATGTGTTATTGTGAACAACCTATGTAGAACAGCGTGGTATATCCACCGCAGATATATGTATCAGTCTCACTGGGAATTCCACAACACGTACATTTTCTATGGGGCAATTCTCCTTTTGAAACGTATATTTCCCATATAGCTTTCCGAAAATAGGTAACGGTGCGTCATTGTCAAAACCATTGTTGAATCTGATCGTGGCGCATGCTGTCCCATGAGCTAACGCAGCATTAGTTTTTTTTTTTTTTTTTTGATTGAGGATTTAACGACCACCGTGAGCAACTCAATGGGCTATAAGCAGTTGCCCGTCCCTAATTTAGGGTCACTGGTTCCAGGGAAGGGAGACATCCAGTGCCGTTAGACAAACACAACATCCATGCTTCACCGAGATTCGAACCCAGACCCTTTCGGACGAATGATCAGAGGTAATCGCTTAGACCACTGCGCCACCGGGGCGGCAGTTTATTTTCTTTTACTCAACAATATACATATTTTACTAAGCTATCGCCAAACATTATTTCATCACGTTTTACATAAACATAACAGTATCTCATTGGACTCTGCGTAAATCTCGAGAACCTGATGCAAAACGTGATAAAAGTTACAAATTTTGAAGATGACAATGTTTTTTGGTGTAAATATGTCATCTTCAAAATTTGTATCATATGGTGTAATCTCGTATTTCATTGTGATAAAAGTTATTACAAAAATGCATTTTGATGTAATGCATCTTTCCCGACAGCAGTAAAGTATGCGTCGTAGTAAAATTTGGCTTTCTCTCATCTCCCTTCCCTAAGGGGGATTATTTGCTCTTGCGGAGAGCTTTAAAATGATGTATAACACTATGAAGAAAGAACCTGCAGATATCCTAGACCAAAAACTATCAATCCTCCTCACACTTGCGATTCAGCTTTTCTTTCTTTCAGCTTGCGCATGCGCAGACTAGCTTTCGTGTCTACATCACATTTAATTGGTGTCTGGGCCGTTTCTTACGTTCGTCTAAATCTGAATTACATATAATAATAATAATAATTGCTTTTAAAAAACTAAATAGTAGAAAGACTTGCCATTGCCGCCGCCATAGTTCAGTAAATATACTTTTGTGACTCACATATCTTCTTTCATTGGTTTTACGACAATAACATTCATTAATTCATCTACCTAAGTGTCGCTCAATGTCAGGAATTAATAAACCTTATTGTTTGGTTTTAGGATTTAATTCCACTTGGTATGTTCCGGAGTGTGGCTCGGTGTGGTCGTGACTGACGCAAATAAATGCAATGCCGTCCCGGTGGCGCAGTGGTCTAAGCAGTGGCCTCTGATCATTCGTCCAAAAGGGGTCCGGGTTCTCTCTCCTTTCCCTGGTACCAGTGTCCCTAAATTAGGGACTGGCGAATGCTTATAGCCCATTGAGCTGCTCACGGTGATCGTTAAGCCTCTAATCAAAATAAATAAATAAATGCAATGTGTTGTACCAAATAAATGTGTACTCTCGAATCACTCGTTTTACTTCACATCCACACATATCTTGGGATGCGAAAGATGCACAGCATAAATTATCTACGGAGAGTACCAGGATATTCTCTCGATTTTTATCTTTTTCTGAACGTATTCATAACAGATTTGGATTAGTGCCATGTAGTTTCCTTTTCTTCCATCTTTGTATTTGGTCCTTTAGAGATGGATCTTCCTCTTCCGCATCTTGTCTGCCTTGTCCAGCGCAGGTACGACATTCCATTTTCATCGCCTTTGAAATGAAAATATTCTCAGAGAGAATTAATTAAGTCACTCCGAAGGCGTGTGATTTAGATTATTTGAGCACTATGAAGGCATTTGTAAGGACTATTTATTCTCTTGGTGACTGTTGCACTGTTTCGTCAGACTGCCGCAGTTCTCTTAATTTCCTTAAAGTAGGTGCTGGACCAACTGATGATCCTAAAGAAATGGGTTAATACAGAAGGTGTGCAGATGCAAATTGCTTTGTCCATGTACGTTTTGAGGATCCTTGTGCTTCAATACAGAAAATTGTCCTTTAATTTTTTCATGTCCATTATATTAATTTTCATATTTATTAGACTCATTTCCAGATCATTTCAGAATATCCATTTTCGGAACTTCGATCTAAGTTTTGAAAACTGATATAAGTATCTGGGATTTTGTTTCCCCATCGGAGATCCACAAATCTAACCCTCTAACCGACTGGAACGAATTAACTCGGTGTTAGAAAAATGGGCTAAAATTAACACGAACGAATATACTCGCTGTCTGTAGGGGCCGAACGCGTCTGGAACGAATGAATCTGCGCATCAGAAAGTATTATTTTTCTCTTAGCTTTGTTATTCAAATGGTTATTTAGGGAAATTATTGACACTAATCCTTTCTGACTGATTAACAGCTAAAGAGGCTATAACAATGGTAACGAACCTAAGAAAGGAAAGAAAAAATGTTTGAGTCACTTCTTTTCTACCCAGTGGTATGATGCCCGAGTCAGGGGGGACTAGCCCTTCTCCATCGTGCCCTGGGTCATGAGTAGAAAATAAAGGAGTCCATAGGAATGATTACCAGATAAAACGGTTATAACAATGGAGACCTATAACAATGTCCACCTGTCGCTCTTGTCACAGAGTTGTCTGCTTTCTTTTGTGTTCTATAAACCAGCATTTGGTATTTATTGTAATTACTCGTATTGTTGATTTTATTCGCACAAGTCGGCGAGCAAAGAGGAAAGAAATTCGTCTCAGGTCAGGGAGTTTAGGAGCATACTAGCGTTATGACAGACAGGCCACCAAACTGACTAATTTTTGGATTGGATAAAATATTAGTCGCAATCCTGATTCTGTTGATTTTTTAAGAAGTTGTTACGCGTCACTGCAGTTGCTGAAATACCAAATGACACAATCTGTGTTATGTTCTGCTTCCAGATCCTTTAGTTTCCATTCCTATGCTCTCATACTTCGAGATTTTTTCAAACATGTTCGTCGGATGTTTGTTTTCTTTAAGCGCAATCTCTGCATCTATCAACTGTGTCTTCAGTTGTTGTCTACAATTACACATCGAGTCGATCGTGAGAAATAGTCTTGTCTGTAATGATAGGTTTGTCCCAGTACATAATGTAATTTTGATTTTCAAGTATAGTTTCTCGTTGTTATTTGTAATAGGGTGGAGTATAGCCTTAGATAAGGCCGTATTTAACGCCAAGGTGCTGATGTAAAATCTTAGCTGCCTGGTCGTGTCTGTTAATGTAAAGGGACGCGGATGGCCTAGTGGTCAACGTTCGTGACTGATACTGAAAAGTCTCAATCTTATTTTTTTTTATTGGAGGTTTAACGACCATAGTGAGCAACTCAATGGGCTATAAGCAGTCGCCCGTCCCTAATTTAGGGTCACTGGTTCCAGAGAAGGGAGAGAGCCAGTGCCGTAAGATAAACACAACATACATGCTTCACCGGGATTCGAACCCGGACCCATTTCGGACGAATGATCAGAGGCCATAGCTTAAACCACTGCGACACCGGGGCGACAGTCTCAGTCTTACTCAGGTAGGAACGAACACTCGAACCACTAAATATCCGCAGGTCGGATGGGCACGTTATGCCTCCAGACCCCCGAGTATTGGCCTCCCTGTTATAGATAAGGTCGTCTTCCTCCCCCTTTCTACTTCACTTCCGTGAAACTTTTCTGTCGGACACTTGAGCCCAAATCTTCTATCTTCTAAGGGGTTGTTTAAAACCTGGGATCAGGCACTCCCTTCCTAAAATCCGTTACATAAATCTCTGATCTTTGTTAAGGTAATGTTTTAATGCAAGGAGAGCAGCTGGCTAAAATGTGTTCCACGGTTTCATTGGCTTTCCCACACATTTTACAGGTGTCATGATCTGAAACTTTCATTCTGTGTTTCCAATAGTTCTGGGTTGCGATAACACAGTTTTGAATCCCAATCAGCCACCCCGGTGGTGCAATGGTCTAAGCGCTGGCTTATGACCATTCGACCCACTTGGTTCTGGGTTCGAATCCCGTAAGGCATGTATGTTGTGTTTGTCTTAAGTCACTGGCTCTCTCCCTTCCCTGGAACCAGAAGCCCTAAATTAGGAACGGGTGACTGCTTGTATCCGATTTAGTTGCTCACGGTGGTCGTTAAACTACCAAAAAAGAAAAAAAAACAATCTCAATGAGGAATCTCGTGGTTTCTGGATAAAGATGACCTTATTTTAATTATTGCATTGGGAAGATTTCGTCATTGTTTTCCATGTGTAAGGAGTTTGGATACATACCGTGTAAAAATTTGATTTTTCAACTTTTCAATGTATCTGAATTCCCTTCTGATTGAGGAAGGAGCTGAGCAGTATTCATGTTCAGACGGGTAAAGTCTTCGTTAGCTGCAGCAACCACTGTAATGATGACGTGTTCTTCCTAAGAACCATTGTTTCAGTTGTTTCTCTTGCTTCCGGCAAAGATTTGATACATTGATCAGCCCCCTTCCACCTCCTTTACGTTTCAGGTAGAGTTTTTCAACTGATGACATTGGACGGTGCATCTGTATTTGGTTAAAATTCTTCCAATGAGTCTGTCAAGTTCCTGTAGATCAGTATTGGACCATTGTTAATATAGATGTATCACAGGAGTCGATAGCAACAATTTTATTTTTGGAGTATATAATTTAATATTCAGATTTTTTTAGGTGATTGGCGTACTTTTTTTTTTTTGTAAATTCCTTTATTATTATTATTATTACATAATTTCTATCAACACCTGGTGTTGTAACTTACTTGTCGAGCGGACCCTCTACCTAAAGCTCGAACGCGAGTGACTTTATCCTGCGCCACACTCCATGCAGTATGTGCTAATCTCTTTCTCAGTATTATCCTGATGGTGTTGAGATTCTTCAGTATGCAGGTTTCTTAATTAGTGGATATTGTATCTTCCTAACTGATGTTGTAAGCACTAGATGGCGCCACATTCCTTCAACTGTTTCGGCACCATTTTAGGAAGGTAATCTCAAGTCGAAATAAACGGCGGCTGCCGATGGTTCTAGGTGGCATCGAACCCGCGACAGCTTGGATGTTAGCAGCTTACGCTATCCACTAGGCCCTCCGTAGCATATATATGTGGCATTATTATTATCATTATTCGAAATATATGAAACGCGGCCTATGACAAACAAACATAAATAACAAAATTATCATTGACTGGTGTTGTTGAGCTGATACGAGTTTCAGCCAGAGACCTAGGTATCAGTCAGGAATCGGCCTAAAATATAGGATGTCCCACGCAAAGCTGTTTTCATCAGTCCTGTTTCTGTAGGTGAAAGTCAGAAAACTAGTGGAAAGCTATTTCTGTTATTTCCCATGAGAATGAATGAATACCTTCAACCTTCATTTACCACGATCTAGCATTGCGACGCATGCTCCTTTCAGAAACTAATTACGGTCGGAAAAGGGGTATAAATAACTTAAACATCCTATACCAAGAATAAAAACGAAATAAAAATTGAGGTGGGCATATTAAATTACTAATTAATCTATATTCAAGATCTGACAATATAGTTTCGAGATTAGTCTTCTTTCGTTTCCATGGCAACAGCAAAGAGGCACAAATCGTTCATCATAGCCCATCCCCAGTTTGGAATTCTTTTATGTGTAAAATTCTCCTTGAAAGAGAAGCTCTGAAACATCTTGAGGAATATTGCTCTACTAATATATCAGAAATATTAGTAGAGCAATATTTCTCAAGCCACACTATACTGCTGACAATGCTGTGTTAGTTGATAACTGTTGCAATGTACATACCGCAACCGCAGAATAAAACCGGTTCTCGGAAACGGTAGTCACAAAGTGCACTAATACTGCACCGTATAATATCGCTGAAAATAAGCTATGTGCAGAACTTCGACAGAGTATCCTGACGAATTTTATTGCTTAATATTATTGAACGTTCAAAATCATTTTAAGATAATGCCAACTTCCCTGGATTTTTTCACTCCACAGATCTTTTTCCCACAATGTGTTGTTCCCAGAAATCTGCAAGGCGAATCCTCAAGGGGATTTTTTCCCAGTTCACCATAAATTCAAATATCATGTCAACTTCTAAATTTATGTCAAGTCAGGTTGCTGTAAGTTAGAACAAAGTAATGCATTCCCGTTCACTGGAAGTAATTTTCGCTAGATTTTTAGAATATGCTGACCTAGAATTCTGCGCATTCTTCTTGTACATTACTGCAGTGAAGTTACACCTATTGTTTTCCTTTTTCGTAGCCATACATCATTGAAAGTTTTTCGTCTGAAATCGTTTTCCATTTTCTCTTTACCTTAGTCCCAGTTTTCGAAGTAACAGTCAGATTTGTTTTTGCTGATAACTATCATGGATGAAACTGTCTGAGTTGATTAATTGATTGTGCTTACGCACACAATAGCCATACAGATATTATCAGTTCTTCGGATAGCATTCCTAAAAACTTAAGTTTTCCTTAGTCTTTTTAAGGAAAAATATTTCGGCGGCTTAGAGACCAAGACGCTAGCTTTTAGCGCCGAGGACAGTTATACAAATACGGCTGTGAAATGGTGTTTTTTTTTTTTTTTCTGTTCCAGATCTCTGTCTCTTCATGAGTTAGGCATTGGGTTGATGCATAAGTTCATGCCTTTTTTTCCCCCTTACTACAGGAATGTATTACATCAGAAGAGAAAATGGAATCAAGCAACTATGTATCCCCCCCATTGTTTACAATGGTGTCCCAACGTCTGGATAGGTGTGCAATGCCATTCTTAAAAAGCGTGCAGGTTTTGCTTCGAAGAAATCATCAAGGAAATTCTAGAGACCAACATCATTGTTGAACGTTCTGCCAAGGAGTGCATTCGACAGAGATCGGAACAGGTGATAGTCTGAAGGGGGCGACATCTGGGGCATAGGCCGGATGTGGAAGGATCTCCCATTTTATGTCCTGAATGGCCATTTTGGTCATGTTTGCACTGTGAGGGCGTGCGTTATCGTGTTGGAGAAGGACACCACGGAGCCAATGTGGCCGTTTCTGCTGAATTACTCCCTCCACACGTTGAAGTTGCTCACAATAGAGTGCAGCGTTGATGGTCGGATTCCTCGGCAGTATTACCAATGAATAATGCCTTCCATGTCCCACCAGACACACAACATGATCTTCGCAGGATGAAGGTCATGTTTTGGACGTGGTGTGGGCGTCTTGTTTGGGCTTAACCATTTCTTCCGATGCCTGAAATTCACGTATTGGCACCACTTTTCATCTCCAGTAACAATACGTGACAGAAAGGGTTTGTGTTGCTGAGAACATTTGCGATAACGGGCGAGCAAGGAACCGCATATGGCAACACGCTGATTCTTGTTGTCCTCGATGAGAGTGTGAGGTACCCAAGATCCCAATTTCTGGACCTTTCCCATACGTCCACTGTGGCCTGATCACAGACCATCTCAGTGACCAATTCGCGTATGGTTTGACGCGGATCCAAGTGGATGAAGTGGTTCAAACGATCCTCATCAAAGTGAGATGGACGGCCTAAGCGTGGAGAGTCACTGAGGTCAAAATTTCCACCTCGGAACCGCTCAAACCATTTGCGGGCTGTCCTCGGAGCAATTGCATCCTCCCCATACACAGCACAAATTTGTCGAGTAGCCTCGGCGGCTGTGGATCTCTTGTTAAACTCGTAGAGGAGCAGATGTCGGAAATGTTCATTCCTATCTACGTGACACTCCATACTTCCGGACCTTAAAACCAAAAAACCATTAGCCACAATCACACAACGCAATATGATTTAGATACACGATATTACTGGCTACATTTTGATATACAAATGGCCATCTGCACCGTCACTACTGACCTGGGAAACACTCGTGAAATAAAACGGCATGAACTTATGCATTAACTCAATACTCCATATTAAAGACAAGAACGTTATTTTTTCGGGATCTGCTACGTATATTTGGATATGAATATCAAAAATTTTTTGAGCAAAAGTAAAATTCTAACGGATGAAATCACACACACACACACACAGACAGATTTGTTCTGTCAAAGAGTAATAGCATTGAAATCCCAAACTATAATTGGTTTTGTTGTTACTTGGACATAACCGCCAGCAATATCGTGCGCCATAACCGCCAGCAATATTTACTGACATATTTTTTGGCATTGGTGCAAAAGCACCAATGCCAAAAGATATGTCAGTAAAACATCGTCGCACTTTGCAGCCAGATACACAAATTTGGAAGAGGAAAAGAAATATTTTTCGATACAAAATATTAAAATTTCATGCACATAACTCATTTTTTTCAAATGAGAGAAAGAAAAGGACTTATTATCAAGCAAAAGATTTCTTTCTTTTTGCCACAGAATTGAAAGCTGATAGAGCGTCAAAGCATTATTCATCCAGAACCTAATTCAGAAAAAGAAGGAAAAACAGTTGCCATCTGAGTGGGTAAAATTGTTATCGAATGGAGAATATCCCATTAATTCGAATAGTGGCGGATGTGGAAGGAATTAAGTTGAACAGAAGAAGAAAGATGGTAAATTTTAGCATCATGTAAAAAGCACGGGTATGCATAGCAAGGAGCAGGTGCACGAGCCCACATATGTAATAAAGAAAACGAGAATTCCTCCTCACACAGACGCAAGTTAATTGCCTTTTGTTTTCATTTCTTTCTTTTTTGTTTTTGTTTTTAGTTTCGGGGTTTAACGACCACCGTGAGCAATTCTACGGGATTTAAACAGTATCTCATCCCTATTTTAGGGCCACTGGTTCCAGGTTAGTGAGAGAGCCAGAACAGTAAGACAAACAACACACCACCCATGCCTCATCTGGGATTTGAACTCTAGCCAGCTCGGATGACATTAATTGCCTTCCACAGTGAAAAAATTATATTTCGGCACTTTTGGGGAATAGAATTCATTAATATCATTGTCAGCCATTATCAATCTACTGCTGGATGAAGGTCTTCCCAATTTTCCTCCACAACTGTCTCTCTTGGGTCTGTCTCTTCCATGTTACTCCCGCATGTTTTCGAATTTCATCCATCCATCTTCAGTGTGGTCTTCTTCTGAGTCTTTTTCTGTCCCTTGGTATCCAGTCTGAAATTTCGGTTGTCCAACGGTGGTCCATTCTTCTGGCAATATGTTCAGCACATTGCCATTTCAGGGATTTTACTCTGATCATGATGTCTTCCACTCATGTTATTTTCCTCATCCATGAGTTCCTCTTCTTATATCTGCTTGTTACACCAAGCATACATCTCTCCATGCTTCTTTCATGTCTATTTCAGTTAAGGTCCATGTCTCTGTTCCGTACGTAAGTATTGGAAGGATGCATTCATTAAACACTGTTATTTTAAGACATAATGGCATATTGCTCTTAAAAATTGAGAGAGAGAGAGAGGTGTCTGACGTAATCGGTTATTAACGCTCAACCCTCGCACATGTCGCCTGGACAGAAACCGGTTTTGCAGCAAATCCCAGGAGTCCTTCAGACAGCAAAGAGTGTATACACGCGTGTTTCCGTCTTTACAACGCTATCGGGATGTGGAAGTTCGAGCAACGAGTGCAAACATGAAATCCTGTTTCCACCTTGGATGTTCGGTGAGAGAAACACATGGAAAACTGACAACTGTTTATGATGAAAGTGCTATGACCCAAAAGACAGGTTAAAGTGATTTTCAAGGTTTAAAGATGGCGCTTCTCCATCTCAAGGTGAATCTCGTTACGGAAGACCATCAACGGCGGTAACCGAGAACAATGTAATAGAAATTCGCACTATGATCAGGGAGTACGACGTCTCACCATCAGTGAAATTGCAGAAGAGACTGGTCTGTTGTTTGGTTGTGTTCAAGCCATTCTCACTGACAAATTGAGCACGAAAAGTGTCAGTGCCAAGTTCTTTCTACCTTCTGAACAATGACGACCAGAAAAGCAATCGTTACACAATTTTTCTTAGTTGTTTTAAAGTGAAACCGCAGACGTAAACTTTTTACGGACAATTGTGACGAGTGATGAAACCTGGGTCTATATTTATGACCCTGAAACAAAGGTACAAAGCTATCAGTGAAAAGCCCCTTCCTCAACAAGTCACTAGAAACACGTCATTCTTAGAGCCCGTACTTTAAAGCTCTGTTTGTGTCATTTTTCCATATCGAAGGATTGGTGTATTGGGAATTTCTATAATGTGGCTCCACTTTTAATGCTGCACTTTACTGGGAAATCATGAAACGCCTAAGGACTGGAGGCTATCGCAAGAGGCCCGAGAAGGAGACCAGTGAACGGATGCTTCACCACTACAATGCGCTGGCTTAAAATCCATTCCGGTGCTCCCTCATCCCCCTTATTTATCGGACTTAGCACCGAGTGACTTTTGGCTGTTCCCGAAACTTAAGGTAGTCAGATGTTTTGCCTCTGTGGGAGACATCAAAGGTAATGTAACGAGGGTCTTAAAGGACATTCCGAAACAGAACTTTATGGGTGTTTTCAACAATGGCAGAGCCGCTGGAATAAGTGTGTGTGTGTGTGTGTGTGTGTGTGTGTGTGTGTGTGGGTGGGTGCCTAGGGGGATTGCTTTGTTTGAAGAGAATTAGTTTGTGTAACTCGACTATTAAATTTCTGTCTTCGGTCAAAACATTCACCTTAATTTTTTATCACACCTTGTATATACTGTATATATTTCTGTACATGTTTCTTTCTCTATTCCTGTACCTCAGTAGCCTTTGAAGTATGGCTATTCATCAATCTCTGATGAACTCTATTGACCCCGGGTAACTTTCTAAATACACCGTTGTGTTGACATTGCGGACGCACGGAAGGCAGCAGATGACGTTGTCAGTTATATGAACTTAAAGCATCTCATGTTTATGCATCGGGCATAATGGGCCAGGTCGTAGCAAAGATAACCTTTTCTACATAGAGCCACACAGGCTTGACGGGATTTCAGTCTAAATTTCAATTCTCGAGGCAAGTGGCTATAGAATAATTTGCGGTATGTTCGTTTAAGAATATCTGTTCGTAATTTCCCTACATTGCCCTGAATTTTGTAATGGTTATTGAAAAAATAACTGGTCATGTGCGTATATCTCATAACTGTTAATGAGTTGAATAAGTGTAGCTTTTTATACTTTTGCTTTCTACTTCTGAAAATTTTAATGTGTTATTTCAATCGAAATGATTCCTGGATGTTAATAGAATGATCTTAAGTTTGTGAATGGAACTGATTGTCCACGTAGAATGCAGTTAACGACAGTCATAGAGGAAAACGGAAATTATGTACGAAAATAATGACAAGCAAATTTGCCCTCTGCTTTATATTTTATCTAATCGTTTTAGTACATACACAGATGCGCGCATGCACACACACAAGAAAAATATGACTAACACCAGGAGACCCAGGAGCTGCATGAGAGAGATGATATATGTAGTTAGGAAGCATTTTGGAACAGCAGGGAAATTTCTTGGTGGTATGTGTTGCTCTTTTGCCTTGCACTCCTTCCGGTTACTTCTATTTTTTGCGCCATAAAAACGCAGCAACTAATAAACCGATCAATAATAAGGACAAAATATCCTCGAGAAAGTTCTGGAAGAATCGTGGAGATATCTTTGTCCAGAATGAATGGTTCCCGTGGGAGATGCTACATCCTTCAGTTCTTCGTCTTCGATACTTTTTCACATTCTGCACATTCCTCCTGTTCTCGAGTATGTCTTGGAAAATTTCAAGATAAATGTCTCCTGGAAAATTCCAAACTTACTTGTCCATTGCTTGTCTTAAGTGTTTTCCGCACAAATACGAAAATACGACGAAAAACTAAGTAATCAGCATAACTTATAAGAAAAATGTTATTCCTCCTCAATATTTCAATGGCATACTAAGGTTTCCAGGAAAGGATAAGTTTCCTCCTGTTGCCTTCTCCCATATGCCTCCAGTTTTTCTTTAAAGCTTCTTCGCAAGCTAAGCTCGGAAACAAGACAGAACTTCCAGATGGCCAATATGGTGTCACAACAGTGTCAAAAATGTTGCACCAAAAAGTCTACAGAAATTTCAGTACAGTTATTTCGAAATGAAAGTGGATTGGCTTTACATTGCTTTCAGAATCAGTAAACTCAACTCTAAGGGCTATTAGCCATCTCCCATCCATAATTTAGGGCCACTGCTTTCAGGGAAGGGATAGAGCCAGCGGTATCGGAGAAGCACACTACCCATGCTTCATCCGTAACTCGAACCTAGGCCCTTCTTGGACGAATGGTCTTAATCCAGCGCATCAGACTGTTCATCTAGCCGAGCGGCAACATACAGTTTATTTTCTTTGTTTTCGAAAAAGCTTCAAACGATGGATGCCCAAGTGAATATCCTGTTTTTTCCATCAGCTCAGGTTGATTACAATTACTTCCGGCTTTGTTATCGTATCATGCTGGGAATCTTTTAATTATGCAGAACATCACAGTGCAAGGTTGTAAGGTATTAATTATGTATCATCCTGCTTTTCAGGTTCACACCGTTAGTGAGCAAAGTTCTATCATCCGATTTCTGAGCTCCGATTGAATCTTAACTTCTAGAGATTTTCAGAAGGATATTTGCACAGTATGGTAAAAAGTGTATAAGTTCAGGAAAAATCTACGAGAAGTTTGCCAAGGTAAGAAATGAGACAACAAATGTGGTTGAAGGAAACAATTCAGATGTTCCAAATTCAATACCTGCACGCAATAGAACTGTCTTCTATGAGTGGAAACAGACGAAGTGCTATGAGTTCTGTTAACGATGTTACACTTCAGTTGTGGATCTGCGATTTCGATCGTGCTTGATGATCTAAAAGAACCACAAAGTTTGATCAAGTGGTTATTCAGACTATTCACAGAGGAGTCCTGAAGGAAGCATATGGGCCGCCCCGGTGGCGCAGTGGTCTAAGGCGCTGGCCTCTGATCACTCGTCCGTAAGGGGTCCGGGTTCGAATCCCGGTCAGGCATGGATGTTGTGTTTGTCTTACGGCACTGGCTCTCTCCCTTCCCTGGAACCAGTGACCCTAAATTAGGGACGGGCGACTGCTTATAGCCCATTGAGTTGCTCACGGTGGTCGTTAAACCTCCAATCAAAAAAAAAAAGAAAAAGCATATGGAGGTTTATAGGTAGTTTCTGCAGTGGCATTACGAATGGGAAGGCAGCGGGAAAGAAACGTGGGCTGAATTCGAAAGAAAATGATCAATGTATCGAGCAGAAACGTAGGTAATTAATTACTTACAAGCAGCAAATAAAAAAAAATAGCATTCTTTAAAAAAAGCGGCGTTGACGTTGTTTGGGCAAGTCACAGGATCCATTATATAACATCAGCAAGAATGGAACATAGATGGGCGTCAACAGCACTATATGTAGTGCAGAATAACTGAAAGTTTTTAAACACCGAATTATTGGCACTACGCACAAATATTAGTGTGTGTCGTTTTGTGAAAAAAGAGGTTCTTTGTATCCAAACTGAATCAAAAAGTATTCTTTTACATCACGACAATGCACGACCACATTCTCTGCGACCACTGAAATAAATAAAAAACATGCTCTTTTTGATCAATCCTGCAGTCCAAATTTACTACGGGTCATTTTTAAAGTTAATTTAAATAATTTAAAAGTTAATTTAAAACTCGAAAACTTATTTCTTTGACCATAATCATCCTGTGAAATTAACATACATGCTTCGCTAAGCATCTTTTGTGGACGTTGGGTTTTCACACGGCGATGCATTTAGGGCAACATCGATGCAGTCTTCGCTGCAAGAACAACAAAAGAAGTTCCTGTACTTCATGGAAAAGCTTGTAGACTGACGTTTTACATACGTTT
This sequence comes from Macrothele yani, assembly GCA_039090855.1. Taxonomy (NCBI): domain Eukaryota; kingdom Metazoa; phylum Arthropoda; class Arachnida; order Araneae; family Macrothelidae; genus Macrothele; species Macrothele yani. The sequence continues at coordinate 4,533,145 of CM077024.1, forward strand.
TTTGGAAAACCAATGAAAAATAAAGTTTTAAAAATTGTTTTTATTTTATTTTCACATGTACTTGACCAGGTTGGGTCTCACGCTCTCGGAATCAAAAACCGGATATATACAACGGTAGTGGCCAATTCTAACCCCGCGGACAGAGGAAGGACAGAAAAGTTATCCGTGTCCTACCAAGGAATCGAATCCAGAACTAACACTTCGAAAAGTCAAAATCCCACTCCTTAGAGATCTTGACCTGGACAACCTGAACACACTCCACTGTTATAGAGTAAATAATAATAAAAAAAGCTCTCAGTATCCTTTGGTTCCCATCTGTGTGTAAGTGTATGTCATATTGACATTTTCTTGTCACGCCCATTTTCTCTGGGTCGGAACTTTTATGTCTCAAGTTATGAGATTTAAATTTTCGATTCCAAAAATTATAGAAACCTCATGGACACGCAGCGTTCGTTTCATCCTTGCAAATAATTTAATGCTCTCACCTGTAATGTGAAAAATGCTCCGCAGGTCCTGAAGGCGGCATGATGACACTGGCTAAGAGATGCGTTCACTTTGTGCTGAAAAGCCGAGAAGAAAATCCCAAGTGTGCAGAAAATCACTCTTGTCCGTAAAAGCCGAGCGAGTAACAGCTGTTTGTGCCGCTATTGACTTACTTCTTTGCTGAACCTATTTTAACAAATACGACTGTACGCAGAGATCGTGGGATCACTTTTTACAGGCTTAGTAAGCCTAACCAGAGTTTCTGGTAGTACCAGGGCTGGATCATATGGTAGAAAAACTCCGGTAGCTCTCCGATCGGACACAGTTTGTGCCAGCAGATGAAGTGGGGGAGGAGCTCCAACCAGCACAGGGTGGATCTACTCGGTGAATTCACTTCGATCGGGGCGCCTTTGCCCTGTTGCGATGGCAACCATGGGCTCTCTGAGGTCTTCCCCTCCTCTTGCACTTTTGCCAGTTCGAGACTAGAAGTAGCAGCAGCACGCCCCCAAGATCTGCTTCACCCTCCCATCCTGAATCATACCCGGCCTCTGCAACCGTGTTACTCGCAAACCCGCATAAAAACGAGATTATCCTCTTTCGGCGGCTTAGATTTAGGCGCGCAGATGCGGGGAATCGGGAGGAGGAGGAGGGGAAGTCACACTGCCTTCGTTCTGATGGTTGCTCATATTGTATTCTCATTTCCTTTAACATACACACACACACACAAATGACAAGAGGGAAGGAAATGCAAGTAGATCGTTAGGTAATATCTTTCCTTACCTTACGAAGTTTCTGATTAGCTGGAAAAACAAGATCTATCGAAAGTGCGTACGATCTCTTCTTTAAGGAAAAGAGCGAATCTTTGCAATCAGCCGTTGCTGTTATTAGGCACGAGAGGAAGCTTGTCATTTATCGGTTTTTCCGTCAACCGTCAGATCTCGCCAGTCTTTTCATGGTTTTTGTAGTATAATGAGTTTTACCTACTAGTATTACTTGGAAAAAAGAAAAACAACTAAAACAAAAAAGCAAGTGCAAAACGTGTTAATCGAAAGCAGGAGAGTTGAAAATTTTCAGAACCTCCTTTTCTCGTATGATCTTCACCCTCTGATTCGTCTATGCTTTGCATTTATTTGCTTTCTTTGTAACATATACTTATAAAAAAGACATTTTAATGTTATAAAGGAAGAACTGAAGGCGAAAGTTCCTAAATAATTAAATAAATTTTATATACACACACTTTCTGAGCATTTTATCAAGTGCATCCCAGAAAAGAGAAATCACAGGTGGTATAAAATGGAATAACAATTGTGCGTAAGAAATTCTGAACCAGAGAAAATCTCTACGAAACACTGGAATTTATCATTGCTTTTCACGTTTTAAGCGCTCAAAATATATTGAAACAGTAACCCGTAGCTTTTTTCGTTTCGGAGTTTAACGACCACCACGAGCAAATCTGAGGGCTATAAGCAGTCGCACGTCCCTAATTTAGAGCCAGTGGTTCTAGGGAAGGGAGAGAGCCAGCACCCTCTCGTGCCTCATTCGGGACTCGAACCCAGGCTCAGCTTGGACGATTAGTAAGAAACCTGCATGTTCCGTTGCATTGATTGTGTTCCTAACTTGAAATTTAGTAATTCAATGAAGTTGTTCCCTGCATGAGAAAACAACTTCATGTACCAACATCTCCACACATGTCGAATTTCATCTTCTCATTCACACAGATTGAATGATAGTGGGTCCTGACGTCTAATGTCTCGTTGGACTTCATCCCACAAATGCTCCATATGATTGAGGTTCTGTGAAATATTAGTTCACGCATGTCGAATAGCATCTCACAAAATTCACGCAGATTAGATGGCAGTGGATCCAGATGGCTGATGCCTGTTCGACTTGTTCCCACAAATGCTCTATGGGGTTAACGTCAGCAAACTGAGGTTTACAGTGAAGTGGGTAAATTTCTCCATGATGTTCCTGAAAGCACTCTAAGACAGTGTGGGAACTTTGGCATGGTACATTGTCCTGTTGGAAGTATCCATCACCACAGGATTAGAAGGGTGGCCTTGGTTAGATGAACTCAATCGGCAGAGTTCATAGGTATCCACTCCTATCAAGGCGCAATCCCTGTTAAAACATGTCCCGCACTACATCTCCGCTGCTCTGGAAAGTCGTGGCCATGCAAGAAGATTCCATGCTCTCATGATGTTGTATCCGAATTTGCAGCCTCCCATTTGTAAGGTGAAGTTCAAAATGCGATTCATTAAATCATGTAAGCCTTTTTCAGTCATTTAAGGAAGACTTCAGATGATCCCGAGCACACTGGAGATCTTTTGTTTTATTCGCTGCAGACAGCGATGGACTGCGAGCAGGTGTTCCGTTGTCGTAACCTAAACGGTGCAATGCACGTTTTGTTTATTTAGAGAAGATCGTCGTCAGGGACACATTCGGCCAAAGAGCACAAAACTAGATAGATATACAAAAATTCCCCTTAACCGTGGGGACGCCACTGCCAATCAACTGGAAAAACCAGTAAACTCCATACGGTTCAGTGTATGGTGCACAGCACTCTAGAAAATCCTTTGACATTGTTCCTGATTCAAATACTCTGCTGTCTAACTCACTGTCGCGTGTCTCATGACCGGTACAAATTAGAAAATTCTGTGCTTACCTCGGGCGCCAACTAACTGTTTCTTGCCACAAGTCGTGCGCTCGCTGACGGCTTTTTGCTGCGTCAGCTGTATATTCTTACTGCTGTTGCTCCACATTTCCCAAAAGTGAAGAATTTTTGCCGTTGCATGCGCCCCTTTGAGTGCCACCATCATTCCCAGGGTGAAATTCCGTTCGATCACGTCGCTTTCCTACTATGCCTTCAGTAATGTATTCAGAACTACTGCTAGCAGTATTCCCGTTTACTTTATTATATAGTCGTAGTCACGTGACGACAATCGATGACGTATCATCCTACTCCATTAATGTCTACTGTGTGAAAACACAAATTTGTCGGTGACAGGGATCGAAATCGCGCTTCCTCGCTCCGGAGCTAGTTGTTCTAACAGACAAAACTACACCGACGAAATGTATCGTTACAGATTTGTTGTCTTGACACGTGCTTCAGCTCTGTAGTACTTAACATCATCTCGCTCTTAATGTTTGTATGTTTTTTTTGTTTTTTTTTTTGAAGCGAAGAAGGAATTTTCATTAATTCCAGACGATGTGTGTGTGTGGGGGGGGGGGGGGGGGTTCGAAGAACCCAATGGCCAGTAGATCATTTTTTCCAGAATCGGGCGCCAATGTGAAAACACAAATTTGTCGGTGACGGAGATTGAAATCGCGCCTCCTCGCTCGGAACCATTTGTTCTAACCGATTAAACTACACCGACGGAATGTTTCGCTGCAGATGTGTCGTCTTAATACGTGCTTCACTGCTGTAGTACGTCACAACTGCCCTTAATAAATTGGCCACTTAGTGTATATGCATATGAGTACATGTATGTGTGTGCAAAGTTTATTATTCGTTTTTGATACGTTAAATGGGTGTTAACTAAAGAAACGACAGAAGCTTCTGTCAGCCATTCTGTTACATTGATACTGCGAAATATTAGTTATCGTGGATGCAACATTCAAATAGTCGGTCTCTTTGCCACCATCTTACAGTCAGATAGAGAGGAAAGTTTACAAGGCTTCAAGGGAACATTAAAATCGGTAATAATCATTAAGCAACAGTTCAAAAGACATTTCCCAGAGCAATTGAGACTGTACGTTCAGAGTTTTACTGCATTACTTTTAACCATGCTCTCAGAAAACAGCGACCCGGCGAAAGAAAGTGATCCCAGATTACGTAATTATTATTTTACAGCTCTTACGACGGCAAATGGCCTTTTCACCAAAGAAAGGGGATAGTGGGAACGAAATAGGAACCAAGGTAGCCGGACATAGAAGATTTTAAGTAGGGAGAGATAGTGGAAGTGGTTTTTGAGTCTTCGAAACTCGAAACAAGCAAAAGAATGATATGATGCAGAGGAAATACAAAATGCGATGATTAGGGAAAAGAACGAGAGGGGAGATAAATGGAAGTGTAAATAAATAACTGAGAAAATTCCAGGACAAACCGGTTTTCCACATAATAATAAACTAGTTGAAGATCAATTATTCCCATTTGTTTCACCGTGATGTATTTTTCGTGCAATAAAAATTGTAATACTGATCGGACCCGAAGAGGGACAGAAAAACCCCAGTTGACAATTCAATCATATTAAACAATGTGTAACATCCATGTTGCTGTATAGTGTTTAGGATGACTCATCAGAAAGTGAGGCTCCCTAGACACTAAACAATTTTATTTACAATGAAGACACCAGTTGAAAATCAGCCTTCACACATTACAAATGTTATTTTTCTACATAATCTATAAAGGTCACTGACATATTTATCCATCATGATGCGAGTTCAAAATGTTTATTATGATAAAAGGCAGATCTTTCACCATGGAGTCATCTACGAATAGCAATTGGTTCCGCCTCATCGTTTTCGAAGAGTGGCGAGTTTAATTTTAACCCAATTTCTCTTAAGCCTGTTATCGGATTTTTTCAAAATCAGGTCGAGCTATCTTTACCTCTGTAATGAGCGTGGTCCAATGAAGGTTATTTCACAACCAATTTGCCTTTGAATGTGCTTCTTGCTAGATAAAATTATGTATATGTCCTCACTTTTTAAAAAACACAATTTAGTGGAAGAAAAGGGGCTTTAAATATTGACATCATAACACCGGAATTCGCAAAAAGCGATCAATCCGAAATTTTTAGAGGCCCTTAGCTATAGCTGGGAAATATAGAGAATAGGAATGCCAACTTCTATACCTGATATTCAGCATAACGTAAAGGTGTCACGTTTTGCTATATATTCTTTAATACATTGTGGGAAAGGCAGGTAGATTCTTTCCCGCTGAAATTACTTAATCAAAATTTGGTGTCAGAAAGGATAGCGCAATAAACAGAACGCGATTTTCAGGCAAAATGCAATTCAAAATATTGGGTATGTTCATAGGTTCTACCCAACTTTGAAGGCTACAAAGAAAGGAGGAGAATACAACAAATAACGTACCTAGGATTTCACATAATTGCCACCATTCTGTATGACCTCTTGCCATCTGTCTATGAGTAGGTGAATCCCATGCCGGAAAAACTCCTGTGTTTTAGAGTAAAAAAAGTCATGTAATGCCGTTTTCACATCGTCCATATCATCGAAGGTTTGGAGAGCGAAGGCGTTCTGTAATGATTGAAAAAGGTAGTAGTCCGTAGGTGCCAGGTCAAGGGAATACGCCGGATGAGGTAACACTTCATAATCAAAGTCCAGTAATTTTTGCCGAGTGATTAAAGCAGCATGAGGTCTGGCGTGATCATGATGAAGGATCACGCCTTTGCGATTGACGAGTGCTGGCCGCTTCGATATCAGCCGTTCTCGCAGTCTGTCCAACTGTTGTCAGTAGAGGTCAGAATTTATCGTTCAGTTAGGTGCCAACTCCTCCCAGTGAATTCTTCCCTGGACATCCCACCAAACATTCAACAAAACGTTTTGGGGATGCGGTCCTCCCTTTGAGGTTGATGGAGCAGGCTCCGCACCTTAGCACACAGTCCGTCGACGCTTTATATTTCGGTACAGTACCCATTTCTCTTCACCCGTTACAATTCGTCCCCAAAACGGTTCATTTGTGTGACGAGAAAGCAAAGAAACACAGGAACGGATTCTCTCTTCTCGTTGTTTTGCAGAAAGCTGGTGCGGGACCCAGTTATCGAAATTGGTGATGAACCCAAGCTTATACAGCCGTCTTTTGACTGTTGTTCTGCATACCGACAAAGTTCCCGCTGATTCCTGAACGGTTGGATGTGGGTCATTTGTTATGGCTTGGTCCACATCCTCGTCAGAAATCACGGATAGACGTCCAGGACGTGGTTGATCTTTACAGCTTCCGTCTCCGTCCCGGAATTTTCGAAACCAACGGCGACAAGTGCTATCATCAACTACATCCTCACCATACACTTGACAGATGTTGCGGCAAGCCGCGGCTGCAGTACTTCCTTTATCGAACTGGTACAGTAAACAATGTCTAATGTGCTCCTTATCGCATGCCATGTTACACCGTCCGTGATTTCCATTACGAATGACTTACTCCGACAAACCTAGTGCCTTTATATGCTCTACAGCTCCAAGCTTTATTGGCCGAAAATTCGGCATCGCAGCGTCATCTGTGACGTAACTATTCCGATCGAAATTTGCATCTATTACGAAAACGGGTAGAACTTTTGCACACACCCAATAGATGCTATTTCAGCAAATGGCTGTCGAAATGAAAAAGTCAACTTTGGGACCAAACATTTTTTTCTATTTGAATACCAATTAAAAGCAAACAACGTAACATGTACACTGAGAAAAACGTTTTGTTAATTCAACAAAAAATTTGTTGAATCAACAAAAAAATTTGTCGATATACAGTCAACAAATTTTTTTGTTGAATTTGCAAAATTATTTTGTTGAAAATTATTGTTGATTTAACAAAATTTATTGTTATCATGACAAAATGTTTTTATGCAGCAACAAAACATTTTGTCATGATAACAATATGTTTTGTTGGATCAAACAAATTCCCCAAAATCGACAAATCATTTTGTTAAATGAACAAAACGTTTTGTCGTGATAACAATAAATTTTGTTAAATCAACAACAATTTTCAACAAAATAATTTTGCAAATTCAACAAAAAAATTTGTTGACTATATCGACAAAAATTTTTGTTGAATTAACAAAACGTTTTTCTCATCGTACCTACATTAAAACCCTTGTGTTCTAAGTTAGATCACAATAGCTTTATATCGCAGGTGAATTTTACAGAACATCTGTGAAAGAAATACACACACATAAGTTTCTGGATTATGTGTCGTTATCTAAGGTACTTCAGTCGAAACACTCAATCTGTGACGTACACAGAGGTAAAGCACTTGCCAAGACGACAAATCTGCAGCGATACCTTCCGTCGATGTAGCTTAGTCGGATAGAGTAACTCACTCCGGAACGAACAGACACGGTTTCGATTCTCGTCACCGACAAATTCGTGCTTTCACATTAGCGCCCGAACGTGAAACTGGATCTACTGTCTGTTGGGTTCTTCGAAAAATGTGTGATGTTCCTTCCACACGTTGTTTGGAATTAATGAAAGGTTCATTCTTCGCTTAAAAAAATAAATAAATTGGAACATGGTGTGACGTACTACAGCTCATGTAAAGACGACAAATCTTCGGCGATACATCCCATCGATGTAGCTTAATCGGTCAGAGCAACTCACTCCGGAGCGAAGAGAGGCGAATTCGATCTCCGTCACCGAAAAATTATTGTTTTCACAAATCCTTCTTTTAAAACTTTAGGAATTTACAATTCCATTTAGTTCACCAAGTCAACACCTTTTAGCGAACTGTTGAGCAACAAGTACTTTCAAGAGTGAATCAAGTTCGATACACCTGATAGCCAAGTGAACTATACTCAGATTTTCAGAGTAAATGATGTAAATATGGAAGTCTCGTACTAGTCATTATTTTATTAATTAAACTACATTTCCAAAATACCAAACTGATTAGGTTGAGGAAGCTTGCCCTGCTTTCTCAACCTAATCAAAGAAAATTCTCGTTTTAGTATGATGCATACGTTCTAGTATATCGTAAAAATATGGGGTGCATTAAAACACAGGTAAACAGTGGACAGGGTATTTATTACATTTCGTTCAACATACAATATTACCAGCATAAACATGCTTTCACAGGGGAGAACCTACTGTAGCCATTTGTCCAGTGCTTCTTCATTTCAAATACTTAACTCATTTACTCTGTATAATAGCCTAAAGAAATCCAATTTGTCGTGTACAGCACACACACACACAAAAAAAAAAAAAAAGAAAAGAAAAGAAATTCATAACATAACATCAGTAATATAAATAATTACTACTATCATTAGGAGTTACCAATTGAGTACTGAAAAGTTATAATAATTATAATAGTAAATTAATAAATTTATATTTAAACCTAATTAACTACCTAGTCTTCACAACTTTCATCATTCTCTTTTCTAACTTTTACCAAGCCTGTCTGATCTTAATCATTTCACCCCGCTTTTTAAAATCTTTAACTGATAGTTCTGTGTCTGGCGCTCTTTGGCCAAACCTGGCCCTTGCGCCACTAAAATCAATTAACTAAACTAACGTTAACTGCCCACTAAGCGTTTCTTTCCCAGCTTTCGTTTGCCTTGAAATTAAACTTTTCGGTTTAATCGAGTGTTCTGCAGAAAAGCTATCTTTCAGGCGCAAAATAATTGTAGAGGCGCACTGCACTCATTGGTTTAACAGATTTTTTTATTTTTTTTTATTTCAGTAAAAGACTTTTTCAAGAGCACAGTGCCTATTAACTTCACAAATATAAAGCATGTGATTTATACTAAAACATTACTTCTTCGTAGTACACACAACAGAGAAAGTGTGATATCAAAAATACTCAGTGTTTTAGTTTTTTCAGTCCTGTCTCTCATATTAAATTCTGAACTTATTCTGCTTCAGCTAAACGTTAAATGTCTATACAAGCTCTCATAAGCTAAAAAATTCATCTATTGTAATAACTGGATATTAAATAAAAGTAAAAAAATGCAGACTGGGATTCACAATTCTTGAAGGTTAAATTTTCATTGAACATCGACTCGGTTCATGCTTTCAGTAAAAATTTCAATTTCACACCACATTTTTAGTATGAATAGAAAAAAATGGATACGAGAGATCAAGTGCTAATAGGTTTTCGTCAAAGCGGAAAAGAGTCTGATGCAACACATTCTTATTTTTCTTGCTATGCGAAGAAAAGTTTTATTTTATTTGTAAAATACGGCGTTCCTAAAGTGCAGCTTTACGAGGGCGAGCGAGCATCATTTTGTTCTACATCTCCAGCAGGAGTAATAAAGGCGTGCTAAAATCTTATGTCGTAAATATCGACATGTTACCGCAAAATGCATCAAAACTGAACGAAAATGCTCTCATGACAGTAAAATAAAAATGGAAATTTATGACGCTTCGTCGTTTTCATTTTGTTACAATTTACAGTTTTGATGTCAAATTGCGCCGCTTTGCTAAAGTCAATTATGCAGGTTTCAATGTTTTATCGTCCTTTCGGGTTGCAAGGTTTACGCGACACAAGTTTTTTAACAGCTTGCAACAAGAGGTAAGAGAATAAGTGTCTTTCATGGGGCTACGGAGAAAGGTAGAACCCTGTGCTGCCAGAATAAATGCTACTTCTTAGTAGGCAGGCTCTTTTTCACTGACATCCTCGCTTGGCTACTAACGAGCTTCTGCTTCCTCTTTCTTTTGTTAAAACTTACACACTTATGACCATGATAAACTTAACGGACGTCGACTACGTCGACATGACAATCAAGTGTTCACTAGGTAGAACAATTTCAGTGTAATTACATTGTATCCTTAGACGAAGATGAATCGTTTAACATTTTTAGCATGTCTTTTGTAAAAACAGATCGTGCTTATGTTATCGGTTTACCGTCCGTCTATAGACACCGTATCTCTGCTACTATTAGTCCGATTTGAAAAATTCTTTTTGCACTGGAAAGCTTGAAATATGCGAAAGATTATCCTTCATTTCGTTTTTTTTTTTTTTACGATGTATAATATATAAAGGGCGTAAATGCAGATGATATCGAATTCAAAATACATTTTATTCCATATATTTGCTTCTAAACATCCGATTGAAAAAATTCTTTCACTTTTCTATTCCATTTATGTCGAAGAGTATTTTAGATATAGTCACATTTTCGAGTTACGCAAAGATTTTTCGCTAGGGTGCGTAAATATAAATTGCGCTTTCCCCGATATATCTGCTTCTAAAACTCCAATTTCAAAAAACTTTTCTTCAGAGGGTACAGCTTTTGAAGAAAAATCTTTTGCATATAATTTCCAATTTTTTGGTAAAGAATGGTTTGGTCACCAAGAAGCATAAGTGTTAATTTCTACTTCTGATGTATTTGCTACAAAATCTGAGCATCTACAGTCTCGATTGAAAAAATTCGTTCGTGGACCAATCAGACTCACGTCGATAAACTTTTTCGAAATATTTTCTTCTTAAAACATTGCATAGTTTCTGTGAAAGGGAGCGTAGAAGTATGTCATATTTTTGTCAAAATCTCTGCTTCTAATGGTCCGATTTGAAAAATTCGATCTTTACTGGTAGAGTTTTCGATACGACATGGTGTTCATATACACTGCTGGCCACCCAAAATGCAACACCAAGAAGGACACGAGATAGCAACACCAAATTTACTGGACACATACCAACAGATACAAAGATGAAACGATTGAGCTTACAAGCCCGTGCGACTTGCGGAACACGAATATATCAATAGTTCGTGTGGCCCCCATGGTTCGCAATAACGGCCGCTACACGCCGCGGCTTCGAACGAAAGAGGCTTTGGATGTGGGCTTGAAATATGTCGGTCCAGGCTGCTTCCACACGTTGCCACAGTTCATCAGGCGTAGCCGCGGGTGGTGCTTGCCGGGCCACTCGGTTGCCGATCAGCGACCAGACGTGTTCGATGGGCGACATATCGGGAGAACAGGCGGGCCACGGCAGCAGTGACACCTGGTGGGCCGTGGAGAATTGTAGCACGATGCGTGCCACGTGCGGGCGCGCATTGTCCTGTTGAAGCGTGGCCGCTGGCAGGTTCTGCAGGTAAGGGAAGACTACAGGCTCCAAAACGTCGGAGATGTAGTGGTGGCTGTTGAGTGGACCGGCGATGCGTACCATAGGGGTGCGGGTGTCATATCCAATTGCGCCCCAAACCATAACGCCGGCGACAGACCGGTATGGCGATGCATAATGCAGGCGTCATACAGTCCCTCGCAGCGGGGCCGCCACACGCGGATCCGACTATCGTGGTGTTTCAGGCAGAAGCGGGATACGTCGGAGAAGACAATGTCGTGCCATTCCGTAGTCTAGGTGCGGCGTTCAACGGACCACTGCCGCCGCACTTGCCGGTGGTGTAACGTCAATGGTAAGCGGGACAATGGCCGCCGTGCGACAAGTCCCCGCTCCTGCAGACGACGTCAAACGGTACGTGCTGACACAGGTTGTTGCGCAACACACCCTAATTCCTGCACTAACATTCGTGATGTGGCGGTGCGAACCGCAATGCCCGCCGCACAACATGCCGGTCCTCTCGTTCGGTGGTGTGCCGCGGCTGCGGCAATCGCTCCCGTCCGTCCGTCCCTCCTGCACCCACCGAATCCATACTCGCCTCACTGTGGCTGGATGTCGTCTCACACGGGCGCCGATGTCTCGGTACGATAAACCTCTGTCGCGGTAAGCCACTATTCGTCCTCTGTCGAACTCCGAAACGTGCTGAAATGACTGCCGTGTTCTGCGACGAGGCATCAGGAAGCTTCCCACGCACAGGTGCGGCAGCACAACACACTTCCACTATTTGCACCCCACCTTCTGTGCACCCTTCTTATAGTGCTTCGTGGTGGCGTGCCGGGCGCACATGATTTGCATATGCCCTGCAATGCTAATCGTTTGCATGTCCTCTCGCGGGCGACCCATGCTGCAAATTTCCGGCCAATCGAATGCTTCCTTCTTGGTGTTGAATTTTAGGCGGCCAGCAGTGTAATTTCAAAATTTTCAAGTAATATAGGCTGTCCGCTAGGGGCGTAATTGTAAAATGCATTTACCCGATATCTCTGCTTCTAAAACTCAGATTTGAAAACTTCTTTCTGCACCGGATATAACACCTGATGGGAATTTTTTTGCATATAATTTGTAATTTTTTATGAGAAAAAATTGGCTACCAGGGGGCGTAAGTATTAATTTCTGCTTCTGATGAATTTGCAGCAAAATCTGAGCTTCTAGAATCACGATTGAAAAAATTCGTTTGTGGACCGATACTACTTACGTCGATAAACCTTTTTGGAATATTTTCTTCTTAAAATAATGCATGGTTTCTCTGCCAGGGGGTGTAGATGTATATCGTATTTTTGTCAGTATCTCTGCTTCTATGTCTCCTATTTGAAAAATTCCTTCTTTGTTGGATAGCGTTTCTGGTGCGAAGTGTTTTCATCAATAATTTCAAAATTGTCAAGTTATTCATAGACTTTCCGCTAGGGACGTTAAAATGAATTGTGTTTCCCCCTATATTTCTGCATCTAAAACTCCGAATTCAAAAATTCTTCCTGTATCGCATACAACTCCTGCTGGGAAATGTTTTTCATATAATTTCTAATATTTGATATGTAATAGTTTGGCCTCCAGAGGACATAGGTGTTAATTTCGGCTTCTGATACAATTGCAGCAAAATCTGAGCTCCTGAAAACTCTACTGAAAAAATTATTTCCTGGATCGATACCGCTCACATCGAAAAAACTTTTGAGAATATTTTTTTCTTAAAATATAGCATGTTTTTCCCGCCAGGGGGCGTAGATGCATATCTTATATTTGTCGATACCTCTGCTTCTAAGAGTATGATTTGAAAAAAATATTTCTTTGTTGGAGAGCGTTTCAGCTGCAAAATGTTTCTCATAATTTCAAATTTTTCTTAACGCACAAGTCTGCAACCAGAATGTGTAAGTTTACGATTCCTTTTACAGCAATATCTGCGGAATTGAAAACCCGATTGAAAAACTTCTTTCTTGGGTCAGATACAAGTGTTTTCCATACCGGTTCCATTGACATTGAATAGCGTTGATAAATTTAATTCGCGTCAGAACGGATTCAAAAGACGTGCTCATTACACCCGAAAATTCGGAGTCATCTTTGTTGTTTTCTCGAAATCCAGAATATCCGTACGTTTGGCACTTATCATGATCGTCCTAGATAAACAATTTCTGTAAATTACACCCACCTCATTCATCAATGCCAGTTTTGGTTTTCCTTTATTCAAGCATGAATTGTTTATTAGGAAGTTCGTTAAAAAAAGTTGCAAGCTCATTCACCTAAGTTCTGTGGATTTCGGCATCTGCAATCAACGGCAAATTTTTTTTATGGAAGCCGCCAAGAGCTCCAAATTGCCATCAAAAGTGGATGCACAGATTCGATAAAATATTAGACACGTAAAAGGTTCATTTTCAATGAGGAACCGTACAATCAGTAGTTTTCTCTAATAAAAATTGCATTTTTCGCCTGACTTTTGCATGTTGCAACACAGCAGATTGCCTTAGAAAAGCCGCGAGATATATAGAAGACCATGGTCATTATTTCAATAATAGCGCTCAAGAATTTGTTTTTTTTTCAATTCCAGATGTACACCGATGAACCATTAAATAATGACCATCCGCAGCCTAGAAAAATGAGCGCGCCTGGAGACCGAATGGTGGCGCAGGTGAAGTTCACAGAGCAATATATATACACTGCTGGTCACCCAAAATGCAACACCAAGAAGAACACGAGATAGCAAAGCCAGATTTACTGGACACATAACAACAGATACAAACATGAAACAGTTGAGTTTACAGGCACGTGCGATTTGCGGAACACGCAGACATCAATAGTTCGTGTGGTCCCCATGACTGGCAATAACGGCCGCTACACGCCGCGGCATCGAACGAAAGAGGCTTTGGATGTGGGCTTGAGATATGTCGGTCCAGGCTGCTTCCACACGTTGCCACAGTTCATCAGACGTAGCCGCGGGTGGTGCTTGCCGGGCCACTCGGTTGCCGATCAGCTACCAGACGTGTTCGATGGGCGACATATCGGGAGAACAGGCGGGCTCCGGCAGCAGTGACTCCTGGTGGGCCGTGAAGAATTGCTGCACGATGCGTGCTACATGTGGGCGCGCATTGTCCTGTTGAAACGGGGCCTCTGGCAGGTCCTGCAGGTAAGGTAAGACTACAGGCTGCAAAACGTCGGAGATGTAGCGGTGGCTGTTGAGTGGACCGGCGATGCGTACCAGAGGGGTGAGGGTGTAATATCCAATCGCGCCCCAAACCACAACGCCAGGCAACGGACCGGTATGGCGATGCATAATGCAGGCGCAGTCTCTCTCCGCGGTGCCGCTACACGCGGATCCGACCATCGTGGTGTTGCAAGCAGAAGCGGGATTCGTCGGAGAAGACAATGTCGTGCCATTCTGTTGTCCAGGTGGGGCGTTTAATGGCCCACTGCCGCCGCACTCGCCTGTGGTGCAAGGTCAATGGTAATCGGAGCAATGGGTGCCGTGCGACAAGTCCCCGCTCCTGGAGACGACGTCGAACGGTACGTGCCGATACAGGTTGTTGCGCAACACAACCTAATTCCTGCGCTAACGTTCGTGATGTAGCGGTGCGAGACGTCAATACCCGCCGCACAGCATGCTGGTCCTCTCGTACGGTGGTGTGCCGCGGATGCGGCAATCGCTCCCGTCGGTTCATCCGTCCCTCCTGCACCCACCGAATCCATACTCGCCTCACTGTGGCTGGATGTCGTCTCACACGGGCGCCGATGTCTCGGTACGATAAACCTCTGTCGCGATAAGCCACTATTCGTCCTCTGTCGAGCTCCGAAACGTGCTGGAATGACTGCCGTATTCTGCGACGAGGCATCAGGAAGCTTCCCACGCACAGGTGCGGCAGCACAACACACTTCCACTACTTACACCCCGCCTTCTGTGCACCCTCCTTATAGTGCTTCGTTTTGGCGTACCGGGCGCACATGATTTGCATATGCCCTGCAATGCTAATCGTTTGCATGTTCTCTCGCGGGCGACGCATGCTGCGAATTACAGGCCAATCGGATGCTTCCTTCTTGGTGTTGCATTTTGGGTGGCCAGCAGTGTATATATACAACCTGAGGACCGGCTTTCGATTAATATAGTGTTCGGAGTCAGAATGGGAAAAGCTGCCGATTTATCGGTGTTTGATAAAGGACAAATTGTGATGGCACGACGCCTCTGAACTATGACCTCGGAAACGGCGCGGCTTGTGGGTTGTTCACGTGCTGCTGTGGTGAGTACATATCAAAAGTGGTGCACAAATGGCCAAACGACGAACCGTCGTTCAGCAGTGTGTCGTCCGCAGCTCAATGATGCCAGAAGGGAGCGGAGACTGTCGCGCATTGTTCACACCGACAGCAGGGCTACAGTGCGACAAATCACCTGCAGCTGCAATAGTGATGATCAGGGCAATGTGTCACAGCACACAACTCATTGCAGTCTTTTGCGCATGGGCCACTTTAGGCCCGTTATCTCCATAGCACAATCCCTAACAGCTGTCAGGTATCTGAACACCGTTGCGTACCATATTCACCCATTCATGGCATGAATACAACATTAACGACGTAAAGATGAATAAGCCGCCCCGGTGGCGCAGTGGTCTAAGCGATGGCCTCTGATCATTTGTCCGTAAGGGGTCCGGGTTCGAATCCCGTTGAGGCATGGATGTTGTGTTTGTCTTACGGCACTGGCTCTCTCCCTTCCTTGGAACCAGTGGCCCTAAATTAGGGACGGGCGACTGCTTATAGCCCATTGAGTTGCTCACGGTGGTTGTTAAACCTCCAATCAAAAAAAAAAAAAAAAAAAAGATGAATAAAACATTAACAACGTAAAGATGAATAAAACATTAACGATGTAATCGGAATATACGAGTAAAACCAGACAGATGAGTACAATGAATCAGAAGCCAGTTCTTTCTACCACTTTTCCATCGGGTAACGCTAAAAGGATGTTTCCCTTTTTTTACTTATATATATACACTATCTACCAACAAGTAATTGGACACCTGTGATAGCAAAGTAAAACGAAGTTTATTCACCTTCAATAGTTGGTGGAGCCTCCACGAGCGGCGATTACAGCTGCGACCCTCCGGGCTATACTCTCAACCAGGCGTTGTACGACGGCTAGCGGTATTTCCTTCCACTCGGCTTGGAGAAGACAGGTCAGTTCCTTCCCCTTTTTGGGACGGTGGGGGCACCCCTTAAGTCGACGCTCCAACTCGTCCCAGAGGTGCTCGATAGGGTTAAGGTCCTGGCTCTGCGCAGGCCAGTCCATTCGATTAACCCCATTGTCACCATACCAAGCCATGTTGGACCTCGCAACATGACAAGTGGCATTGTCATCCTGAAAGTAACATGGGTCCACCCCGTAAAACTGCCACAACGTAGGAAGCGCATGGTCATCCAAAATGGTGCAGTAGGTCTCGGCGTTGAGTCTACCAGGAATTGAGACCAAGGATCCTGCCACACCAGGAGAAACACCCCCATAGCATAATTCCACCGCCGCCGAACTTCACAGTTGGCACAATTCATTCCGGCAGGAGGCGTTCTCAAGGCAGACGCCAAACCCAGACCCTGCCATCCGAACGGTAGTGGGTGAATCTTGATTCGTCACTCCCGAGAACCTGTTTTCACTGTTCAACGGTCCACTGTCGACGTTCTTTGCGCCACGTTAGCCGAGCAGCGCTATTGGACTTGGTGATCAAAGGCTTGTGGGCGGCAGCACGTCCATGATAACCGAGCAGATGGGCTTCCTTACGGATGGTATTCATCGAAAGAACACTCCCGGATCCGCCTGTTGAAACTCCTCGCGGATGTGTCCCATCGATTTGGTACGGCTCTTCCGAATTTCTCTGGCCAGCACCTGTCGGTCTCTGACTCCCAGTTTTGTGGGTCTGCCGGGTCGGGGAACATTCCGGCAGTCACCTCTCATCTTCCACTTGCCAATCACGTAGGCCACTGTCGATTTTTGGGTGCTTCAACTCGCTGGATATGTCACGTATGGATCGGCCATTCCTGTGATACCCGACGATTACACCTTTCTCGAAATCAGAAAGCTCCGAACTGCGTGGCATCTTGCATGCGACTGGTTGCGTTGTTGTTTCCCACACGATATTTAACGGCGGCGGCCGTGACGTGTATCAGGACCGCAGATATCGTCGATTGCAGGGGTGTTCAATTACTTGTTGGTAGATAGTGTATATATAAGAAAAAAAGCTGTTCCTTCTATTTGTATGTTGGGTGCTTGCTGTGAAATGACATAGCAAAATTCTCTGTTAGATTTAGGTCATTGGACTTGGAGGCCGAGGTCGTTGGTAGGTCCGACTCTCCTTTTGTAATACTGAAGAAGACACTAGCACCCATTGTGGTGGCCCAACATCCCCAACCTCTTATCCATAGGTTGACACAAAGCACAAAGTTATTCTCCACCACAGATATTCCAAAATTTCTGCTTCATTCACATGTATCTTAAAAGAAACAATGATTTACCAGTTCTGGTACATGGATCAAATAATTGGTAGGCTTAAAAAGGAATTCTGCTCAAGGAGAGGAGGTACCAATATTATTATGCGGTAGGCGATCAATGGCCGAAATAATACAAAAATTAATTACTTAGGTTAATTGATACGTGGCATGTGTACATTTTAACTTTCAGAGTGGTCATGGTGAGTTAGTTGCAAATAGGGTTTTGAAGAGACTCGTGATCTTGACAAAACCAAATTTTTCAAAAGAAAATAATCATCTGGTGCAGCACCCCGCTTTGAGCGCGGTTTGATGCAAAATTTAATTATGAGCGGATATTTAAAATTCTCTCACCCTTAAATTTTTGTTAAAATTCACCAAAGACTGAATTCGTTTCACAATGCATATTTCAACAGTTCTTTTCCATCAAGAATCTAACAGAATTTTCTTCATGAAGAGATTTATGGGGTGTTCTCCTGCAGGTACGTTCGTTTTTACACTAGATCACTAGACTAAAACTCCCAGCCTGGTTTAGTCGCCCCAATCCGTCCTTGATGCAATAAAAATCTGAGTTCGCTTTTCTCTGCTGCCACCGAATGGAAGGATTTAGAAAATGGAATCAGCTCGAAATTTTATAGTTTGCGAGGACTTTCATGAAAACACCTTCCGTAAAGAATATTTTTAGATTAAAATGAAAATTTAAATTTATTAACATTTTTAGCTTAGTTATAGTGGGGTAATAAAAACCATTAATGTAAATGAAAGAACAATGTCTTCCCGCAGACACGAGTTTACGGTCTGCAAAATATTAAGTAGTTGAGCAACCCTTTAAGGGAAGTGAAAAATCCATTAAGCAAGCCACCGAATGTGCATCAAAACTTCGTGTTTAGCGGCTGCATAATTAAGTGTGTAAGGCGCCGGTCGTATCGATCGATCATTACAAAGAGCAGCGGTACCTCATCATGAGTAATCATGATTCGCACTTTTTATTTATTTATTTTACTATCAGAAAACACCTGTGTCGCCACAGAACTACGTTTTTTTTTTTATTTATTTTATTCGGCGATGGGGAATAACAGCTCCAAAATAGAAGTATAACTAAATCCAACGAAAGTCTGTTTGCATATCGTTGAAATAGATCTATTGAAAGAAAACCCCACTGCAATTTTTTTTTTTTTTGATTGGAGGTTTAACGACCACCGTGAGCAACTCAACGGGCTATAAGCAGTCGCCCGTCCCTAATTTAGAGTCACTGGTTCCAGGGAAGGGAGAGAGCCAGTGCCGTAAGACAAACACAACATCCATGCCTCACCGGGAATCGAACCCGGACCCCTTCGGACGAATGATCATAGACCAACGCCTTAGACCACTGCGCCACCGGGGCGGCCCACTGCAATGCAAGATACTGCCTTACGTGTAAGAGTGTACATATTTAGATACTCCGTTTTACACCGTAAGTTTTTCCCTGGTGGGCAGATACATCGTCGATCGAAGCATTCATCCGCACAACAAATAACTTTTTTACTAGGTCCCTGACTTGAAGACTCCTTCTAAACTTCGACGAGTCAGAGATCTTGATTCACCAAAAAGAATTGTTGCCAATAATTTGACAATGATTTTAAATTACATTTCCTGTTAACTGCTGAAAAATTACGGAACACGTTTTATTCGTGCCGCAAATTTCTTTCTTCCTGGTCTCTGTATTCATTACCAAGCAGCTAAATTGGCATCACCCGTACACCCTCCCCTCCCTTTGTGATGCTGCCTGCGTTCTGTGCAGTTTTATGTTTCTGGCCAAGGCTTTTTTTTTTTTTTTTTTATTCTGAGGTAAAAGTACTTTCTGTAGAACAGAACCGTTGCAAGCTTTTCTTTTTTTTTCAAGTCTCGCCCTCCCTTATCAGGGAGGGCGAGACTTGAAATTACGCCCCTTCGAGTTCCACTTAAATAATACATGGTTTTTATTTTCTCACACATCGCCGTTATAGGAAAGCATTATGATAGTTCAAAATTCGCGCTTCAGGTTTTCGACGTAAGTTTATTAAAAATGTAAAAACTGGGTAAATACCCAAGAACCACAGGTTGTAAAGGCCAAGTAAAACGTAAACGTTATGTGAACGCCGGCAACACAACAGTCCACAGAAATGCAGAACGAATGAGTATCGGATAGTGAATGTAACAATAGGAAAAGCTATAGGGGTAGGGCTTGGAAAAATTCCGTTCAAGGTTAAAAGTTCAAAGAATTTTCTGCGCAGAGCAGAAAATTAGCTCTTCATCCCAACGACATGTTCGGAAAGGTCATAGAGGTTAGACATATCAGCATATTGTTTATAATGCCCCCATTCACTATTTTGGAAAATTCCCTTCATGGATATGAGATGTTCACATCTCATAGTGCATATTACTCTGTAATTTCACTCTGGTCAAGATGTCGTCCACTCCTGTCATTTTCCTTATCCACAAGTTCTTCTTATCTTTCCTGGTTATACCAAGCATGCATCTCTCCATGCTGCTTTGAGTTGCCTGCAGTCTTTGTATATCTTTTAGTTAAGGTCCACGTCTCTGCTCCATATGTAAATTACTGAAATGGCAATGGGCTGGACATGTTGCCAGAAGAACAGACCACCGATGGACAACTGCAATTTTAGACTGAATTCCAAGGGACAGAAAAAAACCCAGAAGACACCAAGGAAGATGGATGGATAGAATTCGAAAGTATGCCGGAGTAACATGGAGGAGACAGGTTCAAGACAGACAGTTGTGGAAGAAACTTGGGGAGACCTTCTTCCAGCAGTGGATTGATAATGGTTGACAATGGTGATGATTACTCTGTACCCTGGTTGAACAATGATAATTGATATGATTACTCTGTACCCTGCATGGAATATTGTATGAAACTAACTTGTCTTTAAAAAGAAAATACTGAACGGTGCAATTTTCTTTTTTAGTTACATTTACTATTTTTACATCCCCCAGAGCATGAATTTACGCCCCTCGAAAGCCCATTCTGGGAGGGTAAACGCCCTTCCGGTAGTTACGGCCCTCGTGTAGAATATACCCTTTTAAGCTGTTCTGTTATCATAGTGCACTTTTATCTTCAGATCATATGTAGAGGATTTTAGGAAGGGAGTGTCGACCCCAGGTCTTAAACAACCCTTAGAAATAGGAAGCTAGGAGATTCGGCTAGAGTTCCCGATAGGAAAGTGACACGGAAGCGAGGTAAAACGGGGGAGGAAGACGCCCTTATTTATTACCGGGGGTCGAGTACCCGAGTCCCGACGGCTTAACGTGCCCATCCGACGCACGGCGGATATTTAGTGGTTCGTGCCTGCTGGGATCTCTCCGTGGCAGTTGCGAACGTTGACCACTAGGCCACCGGAAGCCGCACTTTTATCTTCTGTAGGTTATAAGCTTAAATAAGCAGTGCAGCGCCCAGGGCGGTAGCTAGGTCCTGGAACTCGGTAGTATCTGGAGGTTCTATGTTCAACTACAAACTGCATTTTTCCACGGATAGAAAAGCAAGTTTTGCTTTGCGTTTGATCTTCTTTTGTTAATTTACTTCCTTAGCGAATAATTATACCAAAAAGTAAAAACAATTAAATAAAATAAAAAATATGAAATACAAAGGGGGAGAAAAGAAATAGAACTCTCTTAAAATGTAAAAAGTAAGTAACATGCTTTCAATTCCCTTGTTGGTGGTTGAGCTGCGCGTTCCTTATCGTTGGTGTCGAAATAATTCCCAACTAGCGTGACTTCTTTTAGTTTGCTATTCGCGTCTTTTTTCCGTGGATCCGCGCAATGGTATCAGGGATTTACTGGTGTTATACTTCAACTGTTTTCTACTCCTCTTCTTCGGTTCCACGTTTCTTTCTCCATCTTTATTCCTGTATTCTCCTTCGCTCGTGCTCGGTGATACTCACTTCTTACAGTGGTCAATAGTCATACTCCATTTCCCTCTCAAAAACAAAGAACTCCTCTTTCTAAGTACCTTGGGTGAGTCCCTCTAGCCCACTGATGCTAGCTATGGCATTGACTGCACTCTCTATTTCATTGAGATTAACCACTTCTCTTGATGAAAGTCCCAATCTTTTTCTTAGCTATATTGGGAGCTGCACTTTTCCCCCGCTAGCTGCTCTATTTCTGCAACGAATTTTTCACTTTTTTCTACTCCCCCCCCCCCCCCCATCCTTCTTTTATTCCTCTCCTGATCCCGTCTTTCGTTTTTCTAAAAATTTGTTTCCTTAGAGTCAGATATTTATTCAAACTATATTTTTGGAGTACAAAGTTATTAAATAATTAATAAAATCCCGCTTACCCGACCTATGATTGCCCAACATTCCGCGTTATATGATGTTTCTTTTATTTTATTCAAAATATTTTCAGTTAGCCGTGAACACACACCATTACGAAAACACGGCCGTTTGACTGCATAATTGAAAAGAATATATGTCACATGACAAAATAAGGTGCTTTTCAATTATTTACATTTAGCGTCTTCGCAAACACATTTTTTTCAACACACTCACTGATGGCTCGCTGAGAGACTGTGTGTGTTTGTGTGTGCGTTACTAACTTTTCCAAGTTCGACGCTTGTTCCCCAAGAAGACTTGATGCTCTCACTATGGAAAAATCTGAGGTCCAAGCTCGTTCGAGAGAAGAATCGGCACGGATCCAAAAAGCTAAGTTTCGCAGTACGAGGGCAGCTACGCATCTCCAACAAAACCGAAGTTGTCTGTCAGTGTCTCTTGGACGTTCATTTGCAAGTTAAAACCAGTTACAAAAGGTGTTTCCCCTTTTTCATAATCAAGTTTAATAAAACAGTGAAAAAAATAAAGTGAGTAGTCGTTTCCATGGAACAAACATACATTAGATTGAGGCGAATCAATGAAAAAAAATGGCACACGATTTCGGTGTTGCCCACTGCGGCGTGGTTGATAGTTCATTCACATGATGAAATTAAAGTCATATACATCACTAGAAGATTAATGTATTTATGATATCATCCCACCACATATTTATTCGGAATATTCAGTATTACTTACAACTGTAGTTTTTTAATTGTGCGTCGCGGTGTTTTTTTTTTTTTTTTATTGGAGGTTTAACGACCACCGTGAGCAACTCAATGGGCTATAAGCAGTCGCCCGTCCCTAATTTAGGGTCACTGGTTCCAGGGAAGGAAGAGAGCCAGTGCCGTAAGACAAACACAACATCCATGCCTCACCGGGATTCGAACCTAGACCCCTTTTGGACGACTGATCAGAGGCCATCGCCTTAGACCACTGCGCCACCGGGGCGGCACGGTGGTTTGGCAGTAGTAGTTTGGTTCGCTATAATGAGCTGAGTCGAGTCGGAGGTTAGTTTTGTCGAATGCAGTTCATTTTTAAGTCTTGTTTGAGTTTTGTGATCTTACAGTTTTCCTGTCAGTATGGATACATTTTTAAATATAAGCAGGAAATGTGACATTTCAGATGTACCATGCAGTTCTAAAGAGGAAAGCAGATAAAAATGTGTGATGACAGTTACTTGGATTTCGGGTTTACATGAACTATTGCAGGAAATGAATGTACACATAGTGTCATTTGTTTTAAAGTACTGGTCACTGACAGCATACCTCCCAATAAAATTAAACATTTGGAGTCAGTTCATGGTAGTTTAGTACATAAACCTCACAAGTTTTCGATAGTTAAAAGAAATGTCTGAACAGAACAACTTTCTCTAAACAAGCTACAATTCCTACAAAGGCTCCTCTTTCATCTTACAAAGTTGCTTACCGTAGTAAAAAGAGCAAGAAACCTAACACCATTGCTAAAGACCTTATCCTACCAGCTGCCATGAACATATGGTCTATTATGATAGGCAAATCTGCTGCCAAGCAAGTGCTAAGTGTGCCTTTGTCAGACAACACAATTAGTCGCCAAATACTCGATTCGCCTAACGATACTAACGACCAGTTGATTGAAAAACTGAAAGGTGATTTTGCTATTCAGTTGGATGAAGTACTGGCAGCCACAATGATGCCCATCTAATTTGTTGTGTGGGCTTTATACATGATAATAAAAAGTTTCACGAAGATGATTTTTTTTTTCTGCAAATGTATAAAATCTGGAACAGCAGCAGCAGATTTCTTTGAAATACTAGATTCTTTTATGGAAGAAAACTACATTAACTGGAAGAAATGTGTGTGCGTGTGTGTGTGTGGAGCTCATTCAATGGCTGGTTGTTATGGCGGACTGCAGGCTCTGGTCTGTAGAAAAGCTCCTTGTGCGGTTTGGACACACTGCATCATTCACAAGGAAGCACCTGCATCAAGAAACACCAGCCCTGCCCTTAGTGAGATCCTTCAATCAGTGATCAAAGTGGTAAACTACATTAAAATTTGGCCACTTATGTGCAGGTGTTTTGAACAAACGTGCACCGACATAGGGACTGAACACACTTCTCTAATTCATTACTGTAACTCTGGCTGGCTTTCACATAGAAATACACTGACGAAAAAAATTCCCAACACCACGAAAAAATAGTTGTAGAGGAATGAAATGGCGGCAATACATTTGTAGAGGTAACATATTTAATCGATTAAGGTTTCAAGATCACAGCTTAATGTAAGCGCGAGAAGAGCCATTTTAAATGTGAAATGCTGGTACATTAATAACCGGTGTAACCTCCAGAATGTTGAATGCAAGCACGCAAACGTTCATGCATTGTGTCGTACAGGTGCTGGATGTCTGTTTGTGGGATGGAGTTCCATGCCTGTTGCACTTGGTCGGTCAATACAGGGACGGTTAATGCTGGTTGGGGGTGACGCTGGAGTTGTCGTCCAATGATGTCCCATACGTGCTCGATTGGTGAAAGATCTGGTGATCTAGCAGGCCACGGCAACATGTCGACACTCTGTAGAGCATGTTGGGTTACAACAGCGGTATGCGGGCGAGCGTTATCCTGTTGGAAAACACCCCCTGGAATGCTATTCATGAATGGCAGCACAACAGGTTGAATCACCAGACCGACGTACAACTGTGCCGTCAGGGTGCGTGGGATAACCACGAGAGTGCTCCTGCTGTCATAGGATATTGCTCCCCAGACCATAACTCCAGGTGTAGACCCAGTGTGTCTCGGCCGCAGACAGGTTGGTTACAGGCGCTCACCTGGCCTCCTTCTAACCAGCACACGGCCATCACTGGCACCCAGGCAGAACCGGCTTTCATCAGAAAACACAACAGATCTCCACTCCGTCCTCCAATGAGCTCTAGCTTGACACCACTGACGTCGCAAAAGGCAGTGGTTTGGAGTAAGTGGAATGCACGCTACAGGGCATCTGGCTCGGAGCTGTCCTTCACGTAACAGATTTGTAACAGTTCGTTGTGTCACTGTGGTGGCAACTGCAGCTCGAATTGCTGCCGCAGACGCGGTACGATGCGCCACAGCCATACGCCGTACACGGCGGCATTCCCTCTCAGTAGTGCCACGTGGCCGGCCGGAACCCGGTCTTCTTGAGGCAGTACCTTCCCTTGACCACCGCTGCCAACAATCATGCACAGTGGCTACATTCCTGCCAAGTCGTTCTGCAATGTTGCGGAAAGAAAATCCACCTTCTCGTAGCCCTATTACGCGACCTCGTTCAAACTCCGTGAGCTGTTGATAATGGCTTCTTCGTCTTCTTAAAGGCATTCTTGACTAACTTCAACACACTACGTCGAATCTCAACGATAACTAACGCTCACGAACGTTACAGCGCGTATTTACAGCAAACCTGCTTTGCATATTCCGAGGGGCGCTACTAGCGCCACACGTATGCGCCGAGGGCGAAATTTGCATAGACGTCATCTTACAGATGTACTCTCACCGCATACCAACTGTCGTTTATCTAACACAACCCCTTCTTGGTGTTGGGATTTTTTTTTCAGTCAGTGTATAAGGAGTGAACTTCATTCTTATTTTGTTGAAAAGAAACATTCCATTTTCGAGAAGTTCCTGGACAGTGATTTTGTTTTGGAACTGGCATATCTTTCTAATATCTTTCAAAAACTCAATTCATTAAATGTGTCCCCCTGCAAGGTATCGAGACCTGCATTCTGCAACTATCAAGACAAAATTTTATACCAGAAAGAAATTACTATTGCGGAAGAAAAAGATGTAAATTACTGCTTTCCTGCTCCGCACACGTGTTTAGAAGACACTGACTTGGAGCTGAAAGAACTGAAGTCTGTGTTTGTGGATCATTTAACACAACTTTGTGTTTACTTCGACAAGTACTTTTCAGAAGAGGTTGACCAGCTCAAATGGATAAAAGGTCCCTTCAGTATAAAACCCCCATCAACACTCACCACTACAGAACAAGAGCAACTTACTGATATTTCATCAAACTCCACACTGAAATCAAAGTTTAGTTTTCTCATAACTACCTGAGTTTTGAAGCCTGGTAAAACAGGAGTATCCAGAAGTAGGTAACAAGGCCCTACAAGTTTTGATTCCTTTTGCAACATCCTACTTGTGTGAGGCAAGGTTTTCAGCAGCGACAGTAATCAAAACCAAATACCGATCACGATTGAATGTTGAGAAAGAGATGCGATTCAGTTTCCAAATTTGTGCCCAAATTTGAAGACCTGATAATGAAGAAGAAACTGATCCTCACCATTGACATTGTTGTCATGAAATTACAAGTTGATTAAAATGTGTTAATGTTTGATTTACAAAATAAACATAGAGTCCAAAACTTGAAGTTTATTGACCACCACACTTCATGTCTCTAAAATGTACATATGAAGTACCATAAGCAATTTTCATATGGATTGGACCAATGAATGTAAAATATGCCCATTCAAAAGCCATTACATTTTTTTTGTGGCAATTTTATTATACAAAGGAGACATGGGGATTTATGTTCAGGTCAAGGGAGCAGTGGACAAAAAAGGTTTGAAAAAGGCTGACTTACAAGGTAACTATTGTTATGCAGACATTTTTACAGACCTAACTTTGGTGTGTCCACCTTGGAATTGTGTAGCATTAACAACAAGACATTATTACTCACTTGATTTACATTTGTTTTCATTAATGTTGCAGCAGCACCGCTATACTGTGTTACTGTTGATGGTTGGAAAAGCAAAAGAAGTGAAATACTAGAAAATTGAAAGAAAGTGAAATACAAAAAACCCAGAGCTTCTGATGTTTGCTCAATATTAAGAACAACACACCAGAATTGTTTGGAATCCTATTCCAGAAATTGGCTCCCATACTCAGGGAAGAGACAAGTTATTTAAAAATAAAAATAAACCAAAGAAAAAAGGGTAGTGTTTTGAAAGAAACAAACCCTTTGGCCTCGAGTTATTCACACGTGCTTTGTGTTACATATAAAATAAAAGGGTATTGCAAAGGATTTACTATAACACGAAAATTTACTTTCAGTCAATTTTGATGGGAGTTTTGCTATTTCTAGTTTTCATGCAGTCACAAATGCAAAAAACAAAAAAAAAAAAAAACTGGCATTTGGACATTTTCTGAATACACTGTACATTCAACTCATGAGTTTTAATTAGTTAAAATTTGATGCACTTTCACTTCTCATGCTGCCTTGATATTTTTATTAAAATTTGATGTAGTGAAGTAAATTTTTCCAGTTTCTGGCTTATAAAATGGAATGATCACCCCCCCCCCTTTTTTTTTTATTAGAGGTTTAACGACCACCGTGAGTAACTCAATGGGCTATAAGCAGTCGCCCGCCCCTAATTTAGGGTCACTGGTTCCAGGGAAGGGAGAGAGCCAGTGCCGTAAAACAAACACAACATCCATGCCTCACAGGATTCGAACCCGGACCCCATTTGGACGAATGAACAGAATCCATCGCTTAGACCACTGCGCCACCAGGGTGGCTTTTTTGTAGCTTTACATTCCCTACTCCTTATGATAGTTTGCATAAGATTTCTGTTTAACAAAAATGTCATGCGACTACTTTTTTTTTTTCTTTTAACATTGTTTTCGCATTTGCCAGAGAAGTGAACTTTTTGACCACGTGTAAATTCCGTCAGACTGATTAAGTATAACAGAGTTTAAATGCCTTACGTATTTTGCATATATCCTTCTTATTTTGTAAAATATATACAGTATTTCAGAAAACATTTTTAATAATGTTGACCAATACTGATATTTTTGAATGCTTATGCAATTCAATGTTTTAATAATATAAAAGGTTCTCACAATTGCTGTTTCCTGTCTTAATGTTCACTGCAAAAACTATGACCGCCTGACAAAATGTTTATTTATTTGCCATTTGACTGCAGCAATTAACCAACTCATATCATCCCACCAGGGAAGTGGTCAGAGGCGTAAGCTCCTATTGCACATCTCCATCAGGACCAGGTTTGAATCTTTGAGAAGACATGGGTGCTATGTTAATCTTGTTTCTCTTTCATAGCCTGGGACTTGCCACCCAAGGTACATATATCCCAGACAATAAACTTCGTAGAACTGACATCAGTACTGCAGAGTTAGTTCTCCAGTATTTTGGTGGATGCAAAAATCAAGAGACTTACTAGTTCATTCATTCCCACCACATCAAAACTTCCTCTTTTCTTGGCATTTAATAGCTTTATTTTCTTACACACACTGTGAACAAACAAACTGTTTTTGATTTTAAATAACTTGACCTTTTAGAAACATTCATGATACTGTATATTATGTGCCCAGTCATAACCAAAGATCTATTACTCACCCTTCTTGTTATCATTTTCTTTTACCAAAGGGACACATTTTGTTCACAATTACCTACTGCTGAAATTTACAAAACATTACAATTTGAAATCATCGATATATAAACAAACTTGGCTATGTAATTTTATTTTTCATCTTAGCTCATACTTCATAAATTTATTTAAGTGTTTATATTATAGTACTGTTTTAACAACACAACCCATACGCATTGTGCAAAAAGAAAAAAACAAAACAGCCAGAGGTGATTTGCAGTTTTTAATGTAGAAAATTAGATTTGACTTTTTTTACCCCACTCTTAAATCAATCAACTAACTCTCCAATGCAATGACTACCAACATACATGTTAATAATAATGGCTCTAAGTGATTTGCAACTTCACTTGAAAAGCATATAGCCATGACAACTGCATGATAGAGTTCTGATTACAGCCGCACAATGGAGGCAGCAACTGTAATGATATTTAACACATTACAAAAAGCAAACATTCCACCAAACCTTTAAGTCGTTAAATGAAAGAATTAATTTGAAGACAGGTTTTTTACATAAATATGTATGTACACTCATTGTCATAAAAATCTGCACACCAAGAAAAAACCGTGTGATTAAGGCGAAACTCTGCAAATAGCTACAGGAAGGGCAGACATGCAAATGATTAAAGTTTCGTACACTTCCATATGCCCACGCGTCCAAGACCGGTGCTGCAATTGCAATCCTTAGGGCTTATATTGTGCTACGCAGGGGAGACCACATTCATGCCGAAGTGCACGGGTAAGGGTCGGGTGAGATCCCTGAGCGATAGACATGCCAAAAAGCAGCCGTAGATGTGCGTACAGGCAACTGACAGAGTTTGAATGAGACCATATCGTCGGGATAAGAGAGGCAGGGTGGCCGGTGTGCCAAATGGGCATCCATTTTGGCTGGTCAGACAGTACGGTGCAATCGTGTTGAGAGAAATGACACTGGAAGGCACCCATACACTGCGGACTAGCTCTGGACGACAGAGAAACACCACCAGCAGAGAGGATCGTGAGAGCGGCATGCACAGATGTAACAACGTCCTTGTCCAATATCCAGAGACATGTGGCAGCTGTACAAGGGACTCCTGTGTCCTCCAGAACCATTTCCAGACACCTGACAGAGGCAAATTTGCACTCTCAACAGCCCTTACGTTTTCTGCCATTAACACCTGACCATCGTCGGTGTCGCTTGCAGTGGTGTCAGCAGTGAGCAACGTGGAATGCTACGGACTGGCGACGTACAGTGTTCGGCAACGAATCCCGCTTCTATATGGGAACGGACAACTACCATGTCAGAGTGTGGAGGACCACAGGTGAGCACTACAATCCCAACCTCACTGTATAGCGGTACATGTCACGAATTACAGACGTGATGGTCTGGGGAGTCATTGCATATGACAGCCGGACTCCCCTCACAGTGATCCGAGGGACGTTGACAGCCTAGTGCTACATACAAGAGATCCTGCAGCCCCATGTGCTGTCTTTCCTGATGGGGCAGCCAGGAGCCACTTTCCAACAAGATAATGCCCATCTACACACAGCTCGGGTTTCCTAGGACTATCTACGGCATGCGTCGAAACTTCCGTTGCCAGCCAGATCGCCTGATCTCTCGCCCATCAAGCACGTGTGGGACCAGATTGGACGCCAGCTTTCTCCATGTCCCAGTGTTTATGATTTAAAGCGTCAGTTGCCAGAAGTATGGGCCAATATGTCCCAGGATAGCATACAGTGTCTCATTGACTTCATGCTGGACCGTATCACTGCATGAATCCGAGCATGAGGCAGTCCGACGCGGTACTAACGCTGACTGAAATGTGTACCATATGTCTGCAGGAAATCGTCCTGCTGCTGTGATATTGTAATCACTTCTGTCCTTGGTATGTACCATCTCACTACTAAAATCCGATTTCAATCTGACGCCTCCTTCTTGGTGTGTGGATTTTTATGACAATGAGTGTATGTGTGTATCAACATGCCATTCAAGTAATTAGACTTAAGCTAAACTAATAAGAACATACCCTCACTGTGGTACAATTTAAATTCTACCACAATTCATCCCAAAGCTAAAAATTCAGTGTAACAGCCTATTCCTTTAATTATGTGCATTTGTTATGAAAATAATTAATATTGTAAAATCTTGCCTTGTTTTCATTTAATATCATTAACTGAACATTGCCTCTCTTGCGTGCATGCTAATGCTATGTTTTGTAACTTTAAATACTTACCTGATCCATTTATTTATTCATTAAAACAATGTCCAAAACTGCCATCTATGCAAGCTGAAAAACTCGAATGATAATAAAATCAATTCGAGTTAAAAGGTTTAATACATTTTTAAAAGACTTTAAAAAAATGACACAAGATCTTTCAAACCAACAAACATATTTTTTTTTTTTTTTTTTGATTGGAGGTTTAACGACCACCGTGAGCAACTCAATGGGCTATAAGCAGTCGCCCGTCCCTAATTTAGGGTCACTGGTTCCAGGGAAGGGAAAGAGCCAGTGCCGTAAGACAAACACAACATCCATGCCTGACCGGGATTCGAACCCGGGCCCCTTACGGACGAATGATCAGAGGCCAACGCCTTAGACCACTGCGCCACCGGGGCGGCACAAACATATTTAATTCAGTAAACATAACATAAGCTTCAGACTCTTGCGTAGACATCACAACCGTACATAAGCTTCAGACTCTTGCGTAGACATCACAACTGATTGGCGAGACTGCGCTGTGCTGCTCACTACGCATCATGAACTTACGTCTGTTTTTAGAAATAAATGTTTGGTTGCCTGTACTAACCCCTTAGATGTTTTTACAACTAATAATTAACCAGTTGCCAGTTTAAAAGATCTTGTGTGATTTTTTAAAGTCTTTTGAATGTATTAAATCTTTTAACTAGAATTGATTTTATTATCATTCAAGTTTTTTACCGTGCAGAGGTGTAATATCCTACACAAAACAATGTCCCCTGCTCCAGTTAAACAAACAATCACCTACATACATACATACGCGTTTATAAAATATATGTTAAAAGTCCATATATAGCATGACAAAACGTCCAAATATGACAATTGTGTGTGTGAAAATCAGACTACTAAAATTCAATTTGCCATCCTTATGAACGGAATAAATCTTGTTGAAAATAGGACACAAACTTAACAAGGTTTAAGCTCACATAGCCTACGAGACAGTAACTCCAGAAATGCCAGTTGCTTGTAGATTCTCACAACAAGGAAGAAAGAGCAAGAGAAAACATGCTATGGGAAATATTTATGTATTCATAACAGCTCTTCGCACTTTAAAACTACATATGTACACACAGTATGTGGGCAACAGCTAAAGTAAAGAATAGGAAACAGTTTTAACAGAAAAACTAAGAGTATAAGTGACTTTAAATAATTCAAGCTACAAGGACATAATGCTGCAAATAATCATGCCTAAGAATCACAGTATCTAACTGATGATAAGTGAAAGCAAGGCATAGTTTTGGAACATTAAGCTATTTTTGAAGCAGATGTATGAAAGTAATTAAAAGACAGAAAATACAAGTTGTCACACTTAACTTATTACATACGTACGTGCATCCAGCCATGCATGCATGCATACATATCACTGAGCTATTCTCTGAGATTCATAGGTTAGCTCCACAAAGAAATACAAACCCCCAAATAAAATTTTAACTGATTAATTATTTACTTACTGTTGCCATATCAAACTTCTCCATTTACAGCAATCTTGACATGGCTTCACTGACATCCATCACACGACATACACAAGACCTTCTATACTTCATACTCATAATCCTTTTCTCATGCAGACACTCCTGAATCTGATCCTCCCATGACTTTCTTGGCCTTTGCCTTTCTTTCCAGTCACTTAGGCTGAAAGATGTTCTTAGAAAGCATATCATCACTCATTTTTTCAACATGGCCAAACCACCTCAGAATATTAGTATCCACCTTGCTAACAATTTGCTTCACATTACACAACTGTAACACATCTTCATTCCTCACACGACCAGAACATGTCTTGCCACAAACCCTCTCAGGGCTTGAAAAATACCATGCCTGAGATGCCTGGGGCATGTAAATTATTGGTCTGGGCAAGTAAAAATGAAATCTAATTGCCCAGTCGGGCAACTAGATTTAAAGAAAAAAAAAAAGGTTTGGAATGGAGAATTTTCTACTCTAGAAAAAAAGATGGTCGTCGCGTGTTTTTCATTTTACTGCATTTGTATTATTGTTACAGAATGAGTGCCAAGGCCAGGAGAATAGCGCTTCAGTTATATTATGCTCTATGTCCAGAAATTGGGGCCATACGTAGTTTTGCTCCAGATGTCGTTTACAGTTAACGACGGGATGCATGCCTCGGATGAAACTAGCCTCCAGTGTTTAGTGGTGACAAAATGCGTAAACTGCCATGAAACAGGAGGACGCAGACTGATGGGCAAAAAGCCTTGCATGGGGAGGGAGTGACAATGGAATATTTATTGCATAACCCCGGGTGGGATTGAGTCTATGATATAACTTGTGCAAGTGAGGGAAGGGAAAGTGGAAGCTACCGCGCGTTCCACTACACATGATCTGACAGCGGTACTATTGAAACGAAAGCCAGTTTTGTTTAAGAATGAGCCTGCGCAATGCGTTCCACTTAACCGGGAGAAGAGCAAAAATTATGGACACTGATAACTTAGTTTATCTGCGAGAACAGTAGTTTGTGTTAGCTGCGGATACGAGTTGTATTTAGTAATGGATATACGATGTTTTTTTGGAAAAAAATCCAGCAGTTAGAGTATATCTCATAGTAAGCAATTATGTGAAATTCCCGATCTGTCAGCGGTAGTTACAGATTCGTCTTCCACATTGGTGAGTAATGTAATTTCAGAATTGGAATCTACATTGTTGGCAAAACTGAAACTTGTGCAAGCAGACTATAATAAAGCGTTCAAAAAAGAAAAAAACAAGCGCTGTTGCACAGTTGAGGATTCTTGGATAAAAACATTTAATTGGCTAAAGACAAATGACAAGGACTATTACGTGGTGCACTGTTTGCAAAAAAACATCCTAAAATTGGCGATACCACCAGCAATTTTTTCAAGGAATGTGGGGTGTCAGGTGATAATATAGTTTAATAACTAAGTGCACACAACAATAGTCGAAAACATAAGATTTGCCTTTGGTTCTAAACAACAATTCTTGGGATATTTTACGATGCAAAATCACTTCTGTTTGCACAAGAGAAAAAGGTAAATAATTTTTACATTCAAAATTGTTGTTAAAAACTACTTAAACTGTTATACAGTTAACTATGACTATTTAATTTTTTTGCAAAACACAGGACATATATTAAAAATTCTTGAACATGGCATCATCACTAAATTTCTCAAATGCCATTGATTACCTTTCTTAAAACTTTAGATACATGGTTTTGTGCAGTTTGAATACAAACACTTTAAAATGGCGATGCAAAAGATATATAAAAAGTTTATCATAATTTTTAACTTTAAAAAAATGAGGATTCTGTTTGGTTATCTTAGAAAAATTTTTCTGGGCGTATAGATTTTACTTCTGGGCAAGTAAATATTTTCTGCACATGCCCGCAAGCTCGGCATGTAACTTTTCAGATATTTTTCAAGCCCTGCCTCTGTAAGTAACACATTTCTCCTGCACACAAATGACTCCTATGTCTCTTTTGTAGTACCCAGGTTTCACTGCCATACATCAGAGTAGACACAATTACACTTTCATACACAGCCATGCGGGACTCTCTAGAGAACCCATCATTCCTGTGAAAACCTCCCAAAGCAGCTATGCCTTTCAATGAAGAATTCACTTGCCTACTAATTTCACCATCTAATTTGTTCTCTCTGTCAAACATTCTTCCTAAATACACAAACTCATACATTCACCTGGTCAATCACTGTGCCATTTAGACTTATATTACATTCAGTACTGCCAGTTCCTCTCTCAAAAACCATAACTTTGGGTTTCCCTTATTTATAATTAGTTTGAATTTCATGCAAACATCATACATCTGGGACAACATACTCTGCAACTCACTTTTGCTCTCTGCCAACAGGACTGTATCATCTCAACATACAGCAATCTGCACACACAGATATCACCGAGACATAAACCAGTATTATCTATTTTGGCATCACGCATGCACGCATCCATAAATATACATATTAAACAACCATGGCGATATTACATAACCTTGTCTGACTCCTGCACTAATAGAAAACCATTTTGATACACCATTCACTAGTACACAAGCTCTACTGCCAGCATACATGGCTTTTACACTATTAAGTGGATTCCCAGTAACACCATGTTTATTCAATACCTTTCAATGGAAGTAGCCTATTTACTTGGTTGTAAGCTTTCTCTAAATCTATGGAGGCAGCAAAAACTTTCTTACCAACAGCCAGATACTTTTCAATCATCATGCATAATGGAAAAATTTGGTTAGTGCAGCCATTACCAGGCATAAAACCACTCTGAACATTCCACACTTTCTCTGATGTAAGACCCTGTATTTTTTCAATAATGACCTAACCAAACACTTTCCCTGGCACACTCAGTAGGCTAATACCACAACAGTTCTTGCAGTCAGTCTGATCACCTTTTCCCTTATACAAGGGAACAATGATAGCATCCCTCCAATCCTGAGGGACCATTCCTAACTCCCATCACAATTGGCAAATTTCAGTTAATCAGTCAATTACAGAGGATCAGAAAAATGACAGAGCATAAAACACTGCACCTTCAACATAATTTGTGAAGCTGGAATGAACTTGAATGTGCTCTGAATGCAACAAATCAATTAAAACATGCAGAAAACGTAAAAGTTAGAATTAGAAGTAAAATGAAGAGGCACATACAAGTAAGCACATGAATGTGTCCAAAAATCAGTGTTTGCATCACATGTTAAGAAAAAAAAAACCTGAAGAGAACCCACTGAAAGAAAACTTATGTTATGGCACAGCAAACCATACAATTAAAAAATGTAACTAATTATATGGTTCCTAAGGGAAAGAGAAACCAGTGCAATGATAGCAGATGCATTCATATCTCTTCACACAACGTTAACAATTTGTATCGACACATAGGTATGAGACAGACAGAATGACTTAACATACATCGAGTTCAGTGCTATGTGAAAAG
Organism: Macrothele yani; assembly: GCA_039090855.1. Lineage (NCBI taxonomy): Eukaryota > Metazoa > Arthropoda > Arachnida > Araneae > Macrothelidae > Macrothele > Macrothele yani. The sequence goes on from CM077024.1 coordinate 4,568,733, forward strand.
AGTGCAAATTAAAAATGCATATAAATGACAAAAAGCAAAAATGCATGTACTTTAGATTTATTTAATGAATTATTAAATGAACGAAAAAAATACATTTCAACAGATTTGTTGTTACAAATTTCATGCTTGAGCAGGCGCATACTGCTTCACAAGTCTTTCAAATTCTTGCTCCTAAAGAGATACGAGAAAGTAATATTTAGTAATAAAAATATTATAAAGTGGGAAGTAATATTTAGTGATAAGAATACTCAAGTGGGAAGTAATATTTAGTATAGAAACTAAAATAGGAAAAATTTAATTCATTGCACCAATACACAATGGTTTCAGAATTAAGGAATACATGCATAAATGTTATTCACAAAGCAGTGAGAAAATTGTGAATATAAATTACCATCCACACCACTAACTTTTGCAAGCATACTAAATATCAAATAGCTGGCTTTATACCAAAGTCAGAAGATATTTGCACATTATTGCTACATATTTATTTAACTATTAATTCCAAGGGGCTTTCTGTAATGCGTGAATCTTGTATAGATTCCACCAGGAGCTTGAAACTTAGAATTTAGATGCAACCCAAACACACAAATACAACGAACTCTCCTGGTATTTAACAAAACCTGTAAACTAGAGTTGCTGAAGTTCACTAAAACTGCTAATTTTTTTTTTTTAAATTAATAACCAAATACACAAGATTAGCAGATTTACTTAAAATTACATTCCATCAACTCAATCGATAAATACCATGAAAACAGTTGCTAGTCTAATGTGAGGTGTTCAAAGCATATCAAATGAACTTGGAATAAAAGCTTCAAATTAACAAATAATAAGCCTATTATTATTGGCAAATCAGATTTTACCTTTAGTTCCATATTCTCTAACATTTGTGAAAATTATATAACTCTGCAGGAAAAATTAAATCTGCAACTTCTGATTTTTATTCAAGTATGTTACCTGCAACACCCTGAACAGCACAACTTCCAACCAATGAAGGCAGGCAAATGTAACTTAGAAATCTGAACAACTTAGAAAAAATCCAGTAGCTAAAACCAATATACACTATCTACCAACAAGTAATTGGACACCCCTGCAATCGACGATATCTGCAGTCCTGATACACATCACGGCCGCCGCAGTTAAATATCGTGTGGGAAACAACAACGCAACCAGTCGCATGCAAGATGCCACGCAGTTCGGAGCTTTCTGATTTTGAGAAAGGTGTAATCGTCGGGTATCACAGGAATAGCCGATCCATACGTGACATATCCAGCGAGTTGAAGTACCCAAAATTGGCAGTAGCCTACGTGATTGGCAAGTGGAAGATAAGAGGAGACTGTCGGAATGTGCCTCGACCCGGCAGACCCACAAAACTGGGAGTTAGAGACCGACGGGTGCTGGCCAGAGAAATTCGGAAGAACCGCACTAAATCGATGGGCCACATCCGCGAAGAGTTTAAACAGGCATCCTGGAGTGTTCTTTCGACGAATACCATCCGTAAGGAAGCCCATTTGCTCGGTTATCATGGACGTGCTGCCGCCCACAAGCCTTTGATCACCAAGTCCAATAGCGCTGCTTGGCTAACGTGGTGCAAAAAGCATCAACAGTGGACCGTTGAACAGTGGAAACAGGTTCTCTGGAGTGACGAATCAAGGTTCACCCTCTACCGTTCGGATGGCAGGGTTTGGATTTGGCGTCTGCCTCGAGAACGCCTCCTGCCGGAATGTATTGTGCCAACTGTGAAGTTCGGCGGCGTTGGAATTATGCTATGGGGTTTTCTCCTGGTATGGCACGGGATCCTTGGTTGCAATTCCTGGTAGACCCAACGCCGAGACCTACTGCACCATTTTGGATGACCATGCGCTTCTTATGTTGTGGCAGTTTTACGGGGTGGACCCATGTTACTTTCAGGATGACAATGCCACCTTTCAGGTTGCAAGGTCCACCATGGCTTGGTATGGTGACAATGGGGTTAATCGAATGGACTGGCCTGCGCAGAGCCCGGACCTTAACCCTATCGAGCACCTCTGGGACCAGTTGGAGCGTCGACTTAAGGGGTGCCCCCACCGTCCGAAATCGGTGAAGGAACTGACCTGTCTTCTCCAAGCCGAGTGGAAGGAAATACCGCTAGCCGTCGTACAACGCCTGGTTGAGAGTACGCCCCGGAGGGTCGCAGCTGTAATCGCCGCTCGTGGAGGCTCCACCAACTATTGAAGGTGATTAAACTTCGTTTTCCTTTGCTATCACAGGTGTCCAATTACTTGTTGGTAGATAGTGTATTTAAGCATTTCCCATGTACATGAGAAGACTGTTTCTTCATTAATTTAGGTCAGGAGCAATATGCCTCAAAGTTTCTGAATTGATCTGTACCAAGAAATATCAAATTTGCATTAACACAAATACCACAGGCAACAGCATCTGAGGGTAATTTTGACTAACTTGTATACAGAGAGAAAATTTGTGCATATAAAACATTGAATTTTTTTTGTTTTGGGGTTTAATGAGAGCAACTCTTTAGCAACTATACCATGAGCAATGTATCTGGGTGAGACTAGTCCCATGGAAGGGAGAGAACCAGAATCTTTGATTACCAGGATGATCACATTGTGTTAGTCTTATGAACATGATATGTATTATTCTCATGAACAGATCTTCATAAGATTTCAAATCACTAGTTCTGTCCTCCGATCATTAGTTGGTCAGTCTGTCTGTCCATCTGCTGAAATGATTTTCCCGCTTCTAAGGCCATATAGAAAAAAATATTTTGGTTACTAATAGAGACAGGCACGTGTAAAAGATTATCAATGTCTGTTTTTCCAATCATCAGCCTGTCTGTTCAACTGCAGAAATGACGCCTGTGTTTTAAATGTTGGATTGTTAAATTCTATCTCAGTCCTATATTAGAAAATATGAGCATAAGATTTCAGACATCTCTTCAGACATTCATTCATCAGTTTGTTTGTCTGTCTGTCTGTCCCTCTGCAGAACTTAACAGCCATATTGAAGAAATCTATTCTGTGACTGATACAGAAGGGCAAGTGGACAAAATCATCAATGTCTGTCCTTCCTTTGTTCATCTCTGTCTATCTATCTACAGAAATATTTCCACTTCAAAATTTCAGAATGTTAAAACTTTTCCTCTGCCTTAAATGAGAAAACATGAACACAAAATTTAAGACATCTCTGTCTGTCAATTTATCCTTCAGTTTGTCTGTCCTCAGAGATGATATCGATGTGTCTAATTATCAGAATAAAGAAATTCTTTCTGTGCCTGATAGTCACGAAGGCACGGATTATCAAAGTTTGTCCTTTGCTTCATCTGTCTGTTTCTCAGTCTGTGGAATTGACACTTGGCTGTTAGAAGTGAAGATATAATTTTTGTAGATTGAGGAAAGACAAACTGAGGAACTGATGGATGGCAAAAAAGGTGTCTAAACCTTAAGCTCACATTTTCCCCAATGACACATAGAAAGAATTTGAACAATCTAACATTTTGAAATGGAAGAACCATTTCTGCAGATGAACAGACAGACAGAAGATGAAAGGATAGACATTGATAATCTTGTACACATGCCTGTCTCTATTGGTCATAGAAAGATTTTTTTCAATCTGGCCATTAGAAGAGGAAATATAATTTTGGAGGATGGACAAACAGACGAACTAATGACTGGATGACTTGGAAGGGGCAATGCCTGAAATCATACAGTTCTTTCAGCAAATCAACATTTCAAAGCAAAAACACTGTTCTTGCAATAGAAAGAAATGGATGGAAAGACAATCCAAATCATACGCTTTTCTGTATACAATTTGCATGTAACTAAAAGTTGGGATTGTGAGAAACTGATGTACAAGACTAGTTGATGTGACACCACTTTCCAGATTAAGGTAGATTAAGAAAGTATGTAATTCCAGACTGAATATGCTACAAAGAAAAAAAAAAAAAAAGATTACTTACCTTGCTTCTAAACTCTTGCACAAACGGATGATCATTATGTGTGTCTTTCAGTTGATTTAAATATCTAGAACAAACCTTTTAAAATGAAAAAAAAATATTTTTGAGAACCATTAGACATACATAAAAACTATATATGAATATCAGAATGCAATCAATGTTTACATCTACCACAGTGGACTGAATACAGGCTTGCAAAATACATGTTACACAGCATTCACATACATAATTACTTTCTCTGAAATCCAAAATTCACTGAAAGATAATTTGATAGTTTTATTATTTACAAAAGCTCTAATGACCATCATGGACAGAACTATAATGCAGTCTCCTCCTTGATTTCGGAAATGGGGGCAACTTGCTATTGAAATGAAGGTAAATCTACATGTTACAATTCTTAAAACCCAGTATTTTTGCTACATGCAACAAATCAAATACAATCCTCCCCTCCCCCAGTTATCATATTCAGTTGTGGGAATATAAAATTCTGCTTAGCTCTCTTCATTATTACTGTCTCACACCTACATACCAAAATGGTGTTATGCACTTCACTAAACAGAGTACTTCCAAAAAAAAAAAAAAAAAAATCATCCATCAGCAAAAGATTTTCCCTACATCTCCTTTTAATCTACTGCAAGATTTTCTGCCTCACACATACTGCTCTCTCAATCACTGATGTCGCACAGAATGGTACTAGGGTTACATTTAACATTTAAAACTAACAATTATTTTCCCACTTGGTAGAGTTTTTTTCTTTTTTCACTCAATTTAGTTTAAAATGCAGTGGCATTTCAATTTAAGAGCTTCATGCAGTTAGTGTTTATCAAATGTGGTCACCACAAAAAGATAACGTGTAAATTACACTGGTTTAGTGTTCTTTCATTTTATGTGTCGCCTGATTTAATCAACAAAAATTCAGTTCTCACACGAATTACAAGTGTCACATTAGTTGCCAGAATTACTGTTTTCTTCAGTTCACCTTTTAAGTCATCAGCTAACAAATAATATGAATGAGTCATCACTAATCTCATGTTCTACTGGGTTTGCGAATAAAATGTTCGGCAAAGGACCAGGCAAACGTGGACGGCGAGAACAGAAAAGTAGAACAACTTACCTTACCTAGGCAAAATAATCCCCTCGGCATTAACACATAGTTGTCATCTGTCCGGCAAGGCCATGATCCAGGAACGTAAATCTTGTGGCTGGGACCCAAAGAAGTCATTAACTGCATATTGAACCTCGTTGTCTGTCGTGAACTGTTTACCTGGACAGGAAGTGATCCAGGCGACGAAACAGATGACAGTCTGTCGGAGACAAGTCCGGGGAATTGGAAGGATGAGGCAGTCCTTCATAACCCAAGGCACTTAGAGTCAGCATTGTTCCTTGTGCAACATGAGGGTGGCCGTTGTCCTGGAGCAGAAGAACTCCATGTCTGTTGGCCAAAGCCGGTTGTTTCTGCAGAAATTTCCGGTGCATCTTGTGTAATTCAGCACAATAAGGTTCTGCAGTGATGGTTTGGCCTCTTGCCAAGAAACTCCGACAAATTATCCCGGCTGTGAACCACCAGATAAGGAGCATCATCTTCTAGATGTGTAGGGGGTGGCTTAGGATGCCGTCCAGCAGGCTGTGCATTGCTTAACCATTGTGCAGATCGTTTACGATTATCATAAAGGACCCACTTCTCATCACAGGTGACGATTCAATGCAGTAGAGGTTCCTGTTTATTCCTGGCAAGCAGCGATGTGCAGACTTCCAAACGCCTAGTCTTGTTGGCAGTTGTCAACTCATGCAGCAGCCACCTGTCCAGCTTTTTTACCTTACCAGCGCAGCCAGATGCTGAACAACTGTCGTGTGGTGGACACCTACCTCTGCCGCTATCTCACGACATGCTTTTTGGGGGTCCGCTTCAACCACACGTAACAGAACATTGTCAGAAACAGGTCGGTGACCATGTGCTTCGTTTTGCAGGTCTGTATCTCGGCTTCAAAACTTCACAAACCATCGCCGAATGGTTCGTTCATTGGCTGTATTATCTGCAAACGCCTTGTTAATGTTTCAAGTGGCAACTCCTGCAGAATAGCCCTCAAATTCGGCGTCTGCATGTTTCCTTTGCAAGCCACATTACGTCCAAACAAACCACGCCTGAACCTTGTTCTTCACACACGAGCTAGCTATTTATAGTAACTCTGCGACATTTAACACACAACACCTGTGGGTGGGTTCCATTCCGCTGTGGTGTGGGCCTATCTCCACTGCTCGTTTGCACCGGACATTTCATTTGCACCAACCCAATAGCAAGAAAGCAACCACTGAGACCACATCTATTGTTTTCTTTTGGAAAGTGCCTTAATACATGACTGTGTTAGAACATTTTCATGATATGCTACATACTGTGTGAAGTGCAAATTATGTATGTGCTTTAAATATGTATATTCCACACAATTAATTTGCACAATGGACAACATTGACTTACATGTGTGCATAGTTTCTCTGCATTTTTTGAATATTTTTTAAGATTGAAAGAGTGATGGCACACAAAAATTAAATGCTGATGATATGCAACACACCAAAGATAATCCATGGGAGCCCATACAAAAAATCTAAGCACTGAAATAGCAAATCATCTTGCACATCTTTCATCTATATTAAGCCTGATTATGCATTCCAAGGACAAAACCATACATGCAAAGTTGAAGTGTGAGGCATGGAAAAAAGAAAGAACAAAAAGCCAAAGAGTTAAAATGACAAACTGGAAAATATCTTTGCTGTGATAATTTCAACTGTTTTCAGAGAATATGCCCCTTAATGGACCTATATGTTCATGAATGAAGAAAGAACATGAAACTGCGCTTCATAGAAACAAGTTAGTAAAATCATGCAATGCATTGATTATAATACACTTTCCAACATTACAGAAATCATTACTCAAGTTATCACTCAAGTTATGAGAATAATGTCTGTGGAATAAATCTCGGTCCTGTGCCCTGACCTTTGATCCCATTTCGATGATATTCAACAGAACCGGCTTGGTATACCTCCGAAAAAACATGATAAAGCTTTGTCGCAATTGAAGCAGTTTTACATAAGTTATGATGCATAAGGGCTATGGAATAGATCCAGCTCTTGTGTCCTAACCTTTGACCCCATTTCGCCCATTTTCAATAAGGTTTGTCGCCAGGTGGTCCCCTACCACATACTAAAATTTCATTGAAATCGAACCTTTTTCACGTTAGTTATGGCGCGTAAAAGCAGTGGAATGGATGCCTCTCCTATGTACTGACCTTTGGCCTCATTTCGTTCACTTTAAATAGGGTTCCTTCCCAGGTGATCCCCTAACCGATTCTAAAATTTCATCGAAATCGAACGGTTGTAACGCGAGTTATCATGCTGATGATGGACATACGCACACAACACGTGACGTAATGAGGCAGATGGGAATCGCGACCATCTGCCCGCGCAAGAGTGTGACGTCATAAATCTTTAATAGGATCCACACACAATGCGTGACGTAATGAGACAGATGGCGCGACCGCACCCCAACATTCTTAAACGCGAGTTGTGACGTCATAAGATTTCTAAGCATTGGTAACATTAATGGAACAATGCCATCACTAAAAACGTTATAATTCGGAGTGGTTATTTAACCCACTAAACGAATTCTTCTAAAGTCCAGATCAAGCTAAATCGATTTCAAGTACCAGAAAACGGTAGGTTAACGACTTTCATCAAAATTCTTAGAGCCGTTTTCAAAATAAAATGTACATACATACATACAAGAATTGCTACTTTAAGGTGGACGTCAAGTAACTTTGCTTCCTATACTTCCAATGGAAAAACTTTTGTACACATTTTCTTCACAATTAATGCGTTCCCAAGGATGAAAGTTTGAACATCAATTAAAATATCTTCATTTTATAACTTGCAATACTTAATATTTTCTAAAACATAACCATAATTATGCAATTCAACATTTGTTTGTCTACTGACGTTATGAAAATACAGGTCGCACCATCTTTTTCTGGACAATTAATGCGTTCACAAGGACGAAAATTTGAACATCGATTAAAATAGCTTCATTTCATAACTTGGAGTACTTAATAATTTCTAAACCATAATTATGCAATCCAACTTTTTTGTCCACTGACGTCATCAAAGTACAGGTCGCGCCATCTTTTCTCTGGTTTCAACACCACCAAAGGAAAAGTTATTGATTTTTAATATAATTATGGTTATGTTTTAGAAAATATTAAGTTTTCCAAGTTATAATATGAAGTTATTTTAATCGATGTTCAAATTTTCATCCTTGGGAACACATTAATTGTGAAGGAAATGTGTACAAAAGTTTTTCCATTGGAAGTATAGGAAGCAAAATTACTTGACGTCCACCTTAATAATATGGGATAAGGACAATGGAATGGATCGCAATCCTATGTCCTTACCCTTGACCACATTTCGTCCATTTTCAATAGGGTTCATCCCCAGGTGGTCCCCTACTACATACTGAAATTTCATCGAAATCGAACCATTTTTACGCACGTTATGACGCATAAGGGCAATGGAATGCATCCCGATCTTATGCCCTGACCTTTGACCCCACTTCACCCATTTTGAATAGGATTCGTCCCCAGGCGGTCTCCTACCACATAGTAAACTTTCATTGAAATTGAACCATATTTACGCAAGTTATGACACATAAGGGTAATGGAATGATCCCGCTCCTACGTCGTGACCTTTGACCCCATTTGTCCCATTTTCAATAGGGTTTGTCCCTAGGTGGTCCCGTACCACTTAGTAAACTTTCATTGAAATCGAACCATTTTTACGCCAGTTATCGTGCGGACGGACGGACGGACGGACAAAGCTGGAGCATATACGTTTCTCCAACCTACGGTTGGAAAGCGTAAGAAAGAAGCTTAATATGGAAAATCTTCAAATGCCAATAGATGGCTGTTATGATAAAGGAAATTGAAAATTTCAGTTATTAAAGTGAAAGCACAATTCAAGACCCAACACATCCCATTATGCTATTAATAAATTGAAAAACATTTTGAACGCAAATCAAACAGAGGTATTTCATACTCTCATGCTAAATGACAGTCTTTGTTTGATGAAAAAATTTGAAGAGAGGTGGGGGAAAAATTCCCAACTTAGAGCACTATTTAGCTGCAATGCTAACAGAACAGAAAAACTAACACCACAATTCTTCTGTAATAACTAACACTTGGCACCACTTGTCATGGAAAAATATAGATTTCGGATGTAACAAAATGCACCCACTTTTCAAGCAAGTACACCCATAATTCAATACATGTACAATGGAAAACATTTTTCTTAATTTTTTTAATAAAATTTGACAAGTGCCCTACCCATCAGACAGAACATTTTTGGAAAACAAAGGGGTTGTCCTCTTCCTTGTGAATTTTGAAAGCAGAATGCAACAGCCCCACCTCAATATGACTTAGTACAGGAAGCTGATAGTACAGAAAACTATTTATGCCACTGAGAGAAAGTGTGAATGAAACTTAATAATTACACACATGCTCTCATATTTCTGGCACACAGTACATCATGCAACAATTACAATTACCTTCTCACAAAGTACTGAAAATGTGAGATCCTGCATGAAAAGGCAATGCAAACAAGAATGCAGACAAAAAAGGTAGGAGAGAAAACACTTGAGCTTACATGATCACTTTGATGCTGTCTGAAGAGGCATATGCTCCTACACCTGTCTTTGTGATTTCAGCCTATTTGGACTTTATCTGGTAGGAAGAGAGTTACTACAGACAATGAGTGGCCAACTAATTAGAACTAGCAGACCACTTTATGCAAATTAGATAATACATCATCCATTGTCACACCATTATGGCTATATGACCAAGTGAACAGGAACACTTCCCATAGTAGTTCAAAATATATTTTTGAAGGTTTAATGGAAAAGTGATGTTGCCAAGACAGACACTGAGGGAGGGACAACAACAAGTGCTTACAGGAGTTGTACCTGTATCAGCAAAACTGCTGTGCTTGCAGAAGGCAACAGTATGCAGAAACAGGTATATGCAGCAAAACCAGTGAGTGCATGACCTGTGCCAGAAACTGCTTATTGACTCCACAGAAGAGCAAAGGGTGGCCATATTTCTTTGGGCTAACAGACCTGCAATGATAAGTCTAATAACAGAGGATATGAATTGGGGACAACACCAAATGGCATCACATTCCAGTGCATGCTGTATTGTACTGTTTACATTATAACACCACCAGACCTACCTGCATGCCACTGTTGTCTGCAATGGGCCCCCACAAGCAATGGTGGTGGATCCTAAATAATTGGGAAAGGGCCATGTGATAAGATGCATTGGGTTTCAAAATACACCCTGCTGAAGGGATGGAGGAAATTTGGAAACAAGATGAGACCATAGATATTTTTTGCATGGTCACAACTCCTCTCCAGGCTGACACAGCAGTGTAGTGGTTTAGACAATGGTTTCATAACAGACTTGGGGCTCTTTAATTCATGTGGACTTGGACCTGCATGCCCAAGTGTATTTAAACATTTCTGCTAATCAAGTCCATCCAGACATGGCCACTCTCTATCCCTGTGATAATGTATACACCTGGCAAAACAATGAACCATGCCATAATATTGACATTGTCTTGGAGTGGTTTCAGGAACAAGGAAACTTTTCCCTACTTCAATGGCCACCTAAATTCCCAGATCTCAATCCCAATGAGCTTTGGTGGAAAGAAGTCTAATGGAACATCAAATGTCTGGATGCACCGCCATCTGATCAGTGTGAATTAGAAGATGCTTTTCAACATGTGTGGGCCAGTATTTCACCAAAACATTCCCAAAACTTAGTCAAATTAATGCTGAGGGTAAAGGTTGTTGTTCTGAAGGCCAAAGGTGGCCTAATACATTATTAAGTATGTGGTTCTAATAAATTGGCCACTCAGTGTACAACAAAACAGACATTCATTGTTGACTATTTAAAAAAGTTATGTTATAAGTCTGCAAATTTACACTTTCAATTACCATATGTCAATTGCTTTACACTGCCTGGCACTGTTAATATATACTATTTTTCTCACATAAAGTTTATTCATTTTGTTCTTTCCAATTTCAGTCACAAAATAAAGACAGCAACTGCACTCACTTGTAGAATTTCCTTTCTTCAGTTACACATCCTTCCCACCCCTGAATTTAGTTACTTTTGTTTGCATTTTCTTCATGACAGTTGAAGTCATTTGCAAGTTTACTATAAGGTGTGTTATGGTCATCCTAATAGTGTTCTTATGTGTCAATTTAAATGTTTTTATAATGTAAATGTTGCAGAGAACATATGAAATCCAGTGATTCTATGAAATCAGTACACCAAATGGTGAATGTTTAAACATGTTATGCATTTTTTATTCATAAGTGATTCTACAAAATTAGTCTTCTTAAAGGAAGACAATGAAATCATTGGGTGTAATAAAATCATCAACTCATACTTGTGTACTAAGATGACATTCAATTATGTTACTGGCACAAATAACACATGCACACACAAAAAAAAAAAAAAAAAAATCTTATTTTCAAGATGTTTTGTTCAAATTGCTATAGATTAAGTGCTAATGGTAAGTGTACATCTTATTTAAAAAATAATCTGATCACACTGCACAATTCCAGAATAAGTGTGGTATTGTGGAAGAAACTGAACAGAACCTTTCCATTTGGGATAATACAATAAACAAATGAAAATATGGACCAATTTCATAGCATGACAAATATCACACCATTGCATTTCCACAACTATGCTTTACTGGTGGGGCAACACAGTCCTGCTCACAGTATTTGTCAGGTAATCACTACATGAAACTGACAGTGAAAAGAATCATCACTCTTGAGTAGTTGATCACAATCAAGCAGAGTCTGGTGTTTACAGTTTAAACACCATTGCAAATATCACTGAGCATGGCTCATGATATCAGGGGTTTGTGGAATGGCAGCTCACCTATGGAAATTTCATGCATGCAGCACACTGTGCACTGGCATTTCCTTCAGATTGCACTTGAACCCTCGGAGCAATTATGCTAATACGAACTTCCATTTTACGACTGCTTGTTACAGTGCTACAGTCCTCAGATCAGTTTCTGTGAATACATATGTGGTCTTCCAGGCAAAGGCTTCACTCTGATATAAACATTCAATAAAACTTTCATACAGTGCTCCATGTTGATATACTGACAAAATTAAATGCCTTATAACTGCAGACCTTGTGACCAGGCCTGCAGTATGATATCTAATAACCTGCCCACATTCAAAGACGTTCAGGACACCATTTCAGTTGTAACTAAATGTAACGCACATAGATTTGCAAAAACATCGTGTTCATTTATGCAAATTTCAAGAAACATTGTATACATTTTTACACTCAAGCAAGCTTTCAAAGTAGACATACAGTGCTGATGAAAATTCCCAGACAATAAATACACGAAGAAATAAATTTGAAGTCTCACAGTGGAAAGCACAATACACAGAAAATCTTATGCATGTAGAGAGAGAGAGAGAGAGAAATGCTAAAAAAATCAGGCTTACCTCCAAAGGTTTTCCAAGGTGTTGAGAAAGTACTATCATGTTTACCAGTGTTTCTGGACAATTTGGATCCTAACCACATAAAAAATATTAATCAATAAAAAAAGCAATAGTATATATCTTTTCAATCATTAATCACTTTCAGTTCATTACACTAACTAGTCTTCAAAATAAAAATCCCCAGCTACCAATTAAATTGTGTTATCAGATATCTAAATACCTCAGAGTACACATAATACGAAGTTGCAGTGCCAGCACATAACAAAAATGAAGTACCTTATTTTCTATGTCATACATAATTTCTGAAAAAAAAACCCCATCAGGAATTGCTATGGGTCTTTTTTTTGGGGGGGGGGGGGGGCTTTCTTAAAAGAGAGAGAGGGAAAAAAAGGCACCATGTAACTAACCTCCAGGTTAGTTTACCTTGGGGTGAAGTAATTATTCTGATACATGAATGTGAGAACTGACTGTTCTCTAAATCTGAATCTTGCATAATTAATTTTAATGTTTTTCAAAGTATAACTGCTCAATAAATTTCTTGATTTGAAATTTTAGCAAAATTTCAAAACAGATGAACTATTCTGTCAAGTATGGACATCATTATCGTCTCTCGACTATCAGATCAAAGTTACTGATGTTAGATTTAATCAAATGTTTCCATTTACAACAATCTTGGCACACAGCTTGAGCTTCACCATCCCCCTGACACAACACACAAAAGACATATTGTTCTTTATACAGATATTCTGTTGCCAGTTTTCCTCAATCTGGTCTTGCCATGATTTTCTTGGTTCTCTCTAACTTTCTTTACTGCTGAATAATTTTTAATAGTCAACACCTCATCATCCATTCTTTCAATATGGCCAAACAATTTTCCAACATCTGTCCCCACCCTAACAACATTTTGTTTCTATTACACTTATGCATCATGTATATATGCATTAAGCTCATGATTAGGACAAGTCTTGCCACAAACCCACCATCAGTGTGACATTTCTCCAGCACACAAACAATTCCTGTGTCCTTCCTGTAGTACCACATTTTACTGCAATACATCAGAGCAGGAACAATTACATTTTTATACACAGCCATGCTGGATCATTTTTAGCAATCTGGTGTTTCAAAAAAGAAGTTATGCTTGTACTGACACATGTGCCCAAGAAAAGCATTGTGAAAAATAGTACACAATGATATTTCACTCTATTACCACCACAGCAGGCCTTATTACATTCCTAAAAAAATGTTAAATTTTAAAAATATCCAAAAGAATTTTAATTCACTTCACAGCAGTACCACTCTTTTACATCAACCATGTGGTCACCATGAAAAAGTGTTGTTGCTTTTTTTTTTTTTTTTTGTTTAAACACAAAACATTTTCAACTTATGGCCCATTTGCACTAATTAAAAACCAAATAAAAAACATGAGAGTAACTTCATTACATCCACGAAAGTCCACATTATAACTTTCCATCACCATTAACTAGTTTTTAATAGGCCTTACTACCATCTTCAGACACACATAGTGTTCTTAACACTTCCACTGTTCAAGCTGAAGTACAGCACTTTTCTTCTGAGCATGGTTCATTGATGTCAATCTAGGCATGTGCAACAATTTGTTGACCAACACAAATGTAAAGTTCTAATGTGCTGCTATGTACTGAGATCAATTAATTCAGCAAAACATGCACAATCAAAATTCAGGCCAAAAAGTGAAACATACATACTGTAAATATTTTTCTTCTTCTTCTTTTTGTTTCTTTCTTATTACCTGATCAGTTTTTGATAACACTGTTTTTATCGTTAATAGTTTTAATATATTATTTTTTCTTTCTGGATGATAACTTCCCATGGTTCTGGTAAAACCACAGTCCTGGATATTACATAAACTATTTTTGTATTTTTCAATAGTGATTGTTTCAGAATAATGGAGCTCTTTTTCTGATTTATGAGAAGAAACATACTTTATTTCATATGCAATGTTTCAATGAATGCTTTTTTTTTTTTTTTTTTTGCCATTTTTTATATGTTGATTTAATCTTTTTTAAATCTGTTTTTCCATGCTACCTATGTATGAAACAGTAAGTATGGTTAATTGAATTGAAATTTCATACACACCAGATTGTTTTAATTTAAGAGGATATTTATTATTCACCAATAAATCTTTGAGTTGGTACTGAATGCCCAACAACAAAAAATATTGTTTTTACCTATTTTACAGAATTTTCTTTCAAGATTTTTTTTATGTATGGAAAAAAAAAACATTTTTCTCTCTATTTTTATTGTTATTAGTTAGTTTTGGAGACCTAAAATTATTTTAAAAATAATATATTAACTTATTTATAATTTTAGCTTTGTATCCATAACTTTTTGTAACTGATTTGATCCAAGTTATTTCTTATTATCAATATATTTTTTTCCAAAAAAGTATAAAAATAGAAATATGACACCGAATTTTCAGTTGTAGTGAGCACATCTTTTGAATCCTCTCCAACACAAAAATTATATGTCAAAGCAGATTTTTAAAGAACTTAAATATTCAGCAAAAAAGAAAATACACTTATATATTACCAATGGAAAAACTATGCATAATTTAAAATATGTAAGGAAAGCAGGTTATTCATAGACAATGGAACCCGTTAAAAAATATCAACCAGACCTGTAATCAATAAATAATCGAATAATAGAAATAGCTACTTACACTCACTAGCAGCTGAAAAGTATGTTACGAAAACTAACAAATTGTGCACAAAAGTGTTCTCATAGTGGAAGGAAGATATGAAAGACAACAGGGTTTTAAAATTGAACAGTTGGAAGAAAAAATATAGAGGATAACTTTATATAACTTTATGCCACCTAACAAAAAACCTTTGTGTTACTTAATGAAGAAAATGGGTTCAAAATACTCTTCGCAATGACGAGTATCCTACCAAATAAGAATTTCTGCAAGGAATTCTTAGAATCAAATTAGCTATTTCAAATAGAAATATACAATGTCTTTTGGTGGCAGAATTTTGAATAACGGAAAAATGAAATATGCTAAAAGTATTCTTCACAGAAAAAGCTATGGTAAGTTTCAATTAAGTCTCTTGGAACTACAGATAGCGAGAAAAAAGTTTTGACGTTTACACCAACTGGCGGGAATACTGTGCTTTATTTAAAGGAGATAATGCTCCAAATCTTTACTGCAACAAATGGCATACAATAATAAATAAAAAAATTCAACTGGATTTTTAGAAATGGAGATTGCAAACACAAATACATACACACTAATACCATTTAATGCCACTGTGGACTGAAAAAATCACAAGTGCATTTAAAGTGTTCCATATGGTGAATGTTATATGGCATTAAAATAATTTTTTAAATCAAATTTTAAGGAACCGGAAGTGTTGAGAAAAACAGATTAAGTATTAGCAGCCCACAGTGGGGAAATTGTGCATTATTTTGGACAGAAAATGCACATTTGCTTCCTGGGACCACATAAACATCTTTGACAATCGGCTATTTCTCTCTATGTAATGATGTAACATTTTCATCTCAGTGAAGTTTGCATATTCTATCAATGCAACATTACCAATCTTTTAATTAACACCACTAGTTCAAGGAACATCATGTAGATTTTCAGTACTTTTGCTGGCTCTCTGGGATTTGGTCAAACCTGTGGAATGACATGGAAAGAGAACTAATCAATCCCAGTTGCACATGCTAACTTCCATGCAAGAACTGGAAGTCACTCTGTCATGTGATCATACCAAATGCAATCCAAAACCCTCCCAGGATTAATGCAGAAACCATGCAATGTTGCATCCCAGCTGTGACTACCATCACAGGGGTGAAATGAAACATTAATTATATGCTAATAATCATTTGGACAAGCACAGGGTCGTTTTACACTACACCATTTTGAGGAAATTAGAAACAGCTTCTCACATAGTAATTATTCCATGGTGAGACTAGAAAAGAGAGCACTACTAGTCTGTTTCTCTTCCATCAAATAGAGGTCATTGCTCTTTCCATGTTTATAAGTGAGTCACAGAAAAATTCTCACTTATATCCCGTGACTCACTTATAAATGTGGAAAGAGCGATGACCTCTATTTAATGTTCCTGGTCCACGTCAACTGTGTATTTATGTTTCTCTTCCTGTGGCTATATTGTTTTTGTACTTTCACTTTCTTTCATAGTTATTTTTTTCTTTGGGGGGGGGGTGTTGCTTTTCCTTTTCTCTCATTTTAAAAGAATCACTTCAGTATGGGTCTCTTTACAGTCTCTCTGATGGAGCAATTCTAAATAAATTGTATTAAACCTGCTTCGGATGGTTTTTCCTAGGCAGCCCCTCCCTCCTCCTCCTCCTCCTCCTCCTCCAGCAGCAAAGATGTTTTGAAAGATGTGAAAGAATATTGCTAAAACTTACAAGTACTTATTGTGGAATTTTGTCTCTCAGATCCACATCAAATTTAGTCTGAATAGTATATTGGTGAGAAATAATTTAACTTGGTGTTCTTTGTTGTTGTTTTTGTAACCCAGGAACTTGTTTGTAGTGCTCCTTACCAATCCATTCTGCAAAATAATAGTTTAAATAAATCCCGCATTTTTAGACAAATCTTTAGATTAAGTAAACGGTATGTGGCGCTCCATGGTAACAATGGCGCACAGAACAGCAAAAAGAGCCTTTGTGAATCTTGGAGAGCTGCCAGCTAGTCCTGTGTGACATTGGCAAAAAGACCCCAACTCACTGGGTTTTGTTCCAGAATCCTTAGGTGAATAACCAACTGGTACCATCAGCAGTGGACTAATCCCCCACACTGGTGTACTTTCCTGATTAAAAAAGACTCAAAAGAATTACTATTCTGGACTCTCGTGTGGGATATGGTGGACTTACTACACTTAAGGAAACGGTCCACCACGAAAATGGAAAATGCAGAATGAGAAAGAGATCCCGGCTGAGTGAGTGTAAGATTGGTGTGTGGAATACTAGAGGAACAAATGGCAAGAAAAATGAGGTGATTGAAGAAGTTAATAAATATAATTTGGATGTGCTGTGTGTGAGTGAAACTAAAAGAAGGAAATCGTGATAGAAGAAGTGAATAATACAGTGAGTGTGTGGTCTGGAGTGTTGGATAATGTGAGGGGACAGGATGGTGTAGGTGTGATTTTAAGTGAAAAGATGAAGAACAACTTGATTCACTATAGTTGCATAAGTGAGAGAATTCTTTAGATTCGTTTGAAAGTGAAACTTTAGAGAATAGTAATTGTTGTAGTGTATGCTCCTTGTGACTCAGAACCTTCTGATAGGAAGTGAAGATTTCTGGAATGAGCTAAAAGCTGTTTTGAGCCAGTTTGGTGTTAAACATAAAGTTATAATAGCAGGAGGATTTCAATGCTACAGTAGGTGTGCAGAATGCAATTTCTGATTATGTTCTCGGTAAATTTAATGATCCTTGTGTGAATGATAATAGTGAAAGATTAATTGAACTCTGCATTGACAGGGTTCCCACTCAAAAGTAATAAAAAAAAATTCCCTGACTTTTCCAGGTTCTCCAGGAGGTTTTTAAAGTTTTCCAGAGTGGCATGTTGCAAAGAACTGTTACATTTCATTCCATTCCATTTATTTTTCTCATCAAAGCACACACTTGTAAATTCTTTACGTAATTTGTCTTTATAAAATTACCTGCTTTTCATTAATAACAACTAACTGTGCACATTATTTTCTGTACCAAAGTTCTGTGAACTTTTGTGAATACTACCCACACAGAATTTTTAAATACATTCCCATAGAAACAAGTCATGTGTAAGAAAAAATCTGTCAGTTGAATAGTTCCAGTTTTTCAATAACACAATGCAGCTAAGCTTAATGATGGAATGGCTCTGTTCAAAGAAACATGTTTCAAGAGAACCAACAGACAAAGGACTTTGATCCATCATTTGGTTGGTTCTCTTGTGAAGTGTTTTTTCAAGCAGGAGCCATTGTGCCTAATTGTTCCATGTTAAAACAACTGCCTGCAGAAATTGAACAAAAGCTTAATAACTGAAAATTTTAAAAATTCAATTTTGCATCTTTTTTTAGAGAATAAAGGAAACACTTAATATAACTGAAAGTAAAATCTACCAAATTCTTGGCAGGCAGTAATTGCAGGCAAAAGTTTCAAATCTTGAAAAAATAAGTTTTTTGGGCAAAATAAAGTATCCATTGTTTTTTACAAAAAAAAAAGGGTAATTTTCTCTGAGTTTTTACAAAAAAGGGTAATTTTCCCTGAGTTTTCCCTGATTTTTGGAACCATTTTCAAATTCCCTGAGAATTCCAGGTTTTCCCTGTTTTCCAGGTTGAGTGGGAACCCTGATTGAGAATGGTTTGTGTGTATCCAATACGTTTTTCAACCAAAAGTATATTCACACATACACTTGGGAAAATCATACTCTTGGTCAAAAGAGTGTGATAGATTTTGTTGTTTATGAACAGTGTCTGAAACACTTAGTTGTTGACACTCGTGTGATGAGAGGTGCAGATTTTGGCTCTGATCATTACTTGGTGGTGTGACGAGTGAAACTGAATGTTGGTTGGAGGAAAAGAAATAGGAAGATGCATAGGGTAGAAAGAATAAAGGTGAAAGACTTCTTGAAGTCCATCAGAGTTACTCTAATTTACTCAGTGAATGACTGAAGGAGCTGAAGTCATGTGAAAGGGATGTAGAAAAGAAGTGGATTTGTTTTAAGAACTGTGTTGTCACTGCCACTAAAGAGGTCTGTGGCACCAAAATAGTGGGTAGCACTAGAGGTGATGCTTGGTGGAATAGTGAGATTGAAAAGGCAGTCAAGAGAAAGAAGGAAGCCTATTTGGGGATGTTGCAAGGTAGAGTCTCTGTGGATGAATATCGCTGTACGAAGCGTGAAGCTGCTAAGCTGGTTCGCCACAGTGAGGCAAAAGGTAAGAAGGAGAAAGTGGAAAGGAATGAACTGGCTTTTTGGAAAGATAGAAAGTCCTTCTGGAAGTACATGAGACTCAGGAAAAATAGGGGAAACAAAGTTGTAAGTTGTGTGAAGAATGAGATTGGGGAAATGGTATGGGAGCCCAATGAGTTAAGTGAAAGATGGGGTGAATACTTCTGTGAGTTATTAGATCAAGAAAGCAAAGGTGATTCTGAGGCAGAAGCAGATGATATCATAATGAGGGATGAAAGCACAGGAGGGATCTCAAGAGAAGAAGTGTATAAAGCTCTAAAATCTCTTCAGAATGGTAAGGCTCCGGGAGTTGATGGTATAACTGCTGAGATGTTGAAATATAGTGGTGATTTTGTAATTGACTGGCTAACTGAAATTTACCAGTTGTGCTGGGAGTTAGGAATGATCCCTCGGGATTGGAAGGATGCTATCATTGTTCCCTTGTGTAAGGGAAAAGGTGATCAGACTGACTACAAGAACTATTGTGGTATTAGCTTACTGAGTGCTCCACATAAAGTGTTTGGTAAGGTCATTATTGAAAAGATATGAGATCTTATATCAGTGAAAGTGTGGGATGTTCAGAGTGGTTTTATGCCTGGTAAAGGCTGCACTAACCAATGTTTTGCATTATGTATGATGATTGAAAAGTATTTGGCTGTTGGTAAGAAAGTTTTTACTGCCTTTATAAATTTAGAGAAAGCATATCACCAAGTAAATAGTATGCTTCTGTGGAAGGTGTTGAATGAATATGGTGTTACTGAGAATCTACTTAATAGTGTGAAAGCCATGTATGCTGGCAGTAGAGCTTGTGTACGAGTGAATGGTGTCGTATCAAAATGGTTTTCCATTGGTGCAGGAGTCAGGCAAGGTTGTGTAATGTCACCATGGCTGTTTAATATATATTTGGATGCATGCTTGCATGATGCCAAGATTGACAATACTGGTTTATGTCTTGGTAATACCCATGTGTGCAGATGCTGTATGCTGATGACACTGTCCTGTTGGCAGAGAGCAAAAGTGAGCTGCAGAGCATGTTGTCCTGGATGTACGAAGTTAGTATGAAATTCAAACTGAGTATAAATAAGGGAAAAACCAAAGTTATGGTTTTTGAGAGAGGAACTGGTAGTACTGAATGTAATATAAGTCTAAATGGCACAATGATTGACCAGGTGAATGAGTTTGTATATTTGGGAAGCTTGTCTGACAGAGAGAACAGATTAGATGGCGAAATTAGTAGGAAAGTGAATTCTTCATTGAAAGTCATAGCTGCTTTAGGAGGTTTTCACAGGAATGACAGATTCTCAAAAGAGTCCCAAATGGCTGTGTATGAAAGTGTAATTATTCCTACTTTGATTGTATGGCAGTGAAACCTGGGTACTACAGAAGAGACATAGGAGTCATTTGTATGCTAGAGAAATGCGTTACTTACGGGGGGGGGGAGACATGCTAAGATCATGTGAGGAATGAAGATGTGTTGCAGTTGTGGAATGTGAACCAAAATACTGTTAGCAAGGTGGAGACTAATATTCTTAGGTCGTTTGGCCATATTGAAAGAATGAGTGATGAAATGCTTACTAAGAATATTTTTTGGCCCAAGTGGCAGGAAAAAAAGCAGAGGAAGGGAGTGGAAGTCATGGAAGGATCAGATTCAGGAGTGCCTGAATGAGAAAAAGATCATGAGTGTGAAGGTCTTGTGTACGTCGTGTGATGGATGTCACTGAAGCTTGTGTTGTGTGTCAAGATCGCTGTAAATGGAGAAGTTTAAACAGTAAGTAAATAATCAGTAAAAAAATTATCTGGTGGTTTGCATTATCTGTTAAATGTTTATTTGTCAGATGGTCTTTCTTTGAGGAGCTAACCTTTGAATATCAGAGAACAGTTTAATGATATGTATGTATGTATGTATGCATGAAAGTGAGTAAAAGTTGTGTTTAAATGTGATTCAGGAAATAAATAAAAAAAATCCTTAACAATTCCTTATGAATCTCTCATGGCTGGCTTTCATTAAAGTCGGGAATGAGACCTAAAATAAATAAATAGAACACTACTAGCTACATTTGGATACTTAACAGACCTTTCCTACTACTTGTATATATACATAATATCTAAGGTATTTTACCTGACATTGTCAAAGTATTTCGCACGTTGTTTGCTCTGTGAGGCACGTGCTCCCGGCCCGAAAGGTTCCTTACGTTACGGACCTTTGGTTAGTTAAAACAAATAAATAACAATTATAAAACAGTTAGGTTATATATCTTCAGTTCCACATTCATGCACTCGCACAATGAAACGTTTAAAATTTACAATTAATTAAAATATTTTAGTAGAAAGAGTTATACTCATCGGGTCAGGAGATCTCTCACAAGGGGTTCGTTGTTACGGCGAGCGCTTTCAGCTGTGCTTAACCGCCATCTTCGGGCCTCTACTTCTACACGAGGGTTTGTCGCGTGTCTGTAGTTTTGGAGTTGCATGTCGGGAATCGATGGGAAGGTTTGCTGGCTGTATGTGTTAGGTGATTTTGCTTCCAATGTGTCGCCATCTATTGGATGAGTTGGTAGGCATCAGTCCTAAGTATAATGTGTTAGGTGATTTGTTTCTAATGTGTCGCCATCTACTGGATGAGTTGGTAGGTATCAGTTGTAAGTATAATTCTTTTGTGTAGATATTTTTGGGCTATTATTATTTGTTCGTAGAAATAGGTGTATTTTTTATTTTTTTTTGTTCTTTATTTATTGGTGTGATTTTTTGTAATGTTCCTTTTTTTGTCTTTTTTCATGGATTTTTTTTTTTTTATAAGTGATTTCCAGGCTGTGTCTAGTGTGGTGGGGTCTTGTAAGTTGCATTTTTTTTTTTTGTTCAATTATAACGCTTTCAAAAATATTTAATTCTTTTTCATTTGTGTGAGTGGTTAGAAATTTAATATTTTCAAAATCAGGGTATTGTTTATGTTTAACACAGAGTTGGATAAGTGCAGTTTTATCTTCTTTTTTGTTCCAGTTTTTTATATGTTGATATATTATAATTGAACAAAAAAAAAAGGGATAAAATATGCAACTTACAAGACCCCACCACACTAGACAGTCTGGAAATCACTTATAAAAAAGAAAAAATCCATAAAAAAAGACAAAAAAAGAACATTACAAAAAATCACACCAATAAATAAAAACAAACCAAAAAAAATACACCTGTTTCTACGAACAAATAATAATAGCCCAAAAATATCTACACAAAAGAATTATACTTATGACTGATACCCAGGGGTGCAGAATTTGTCCGAACTCGCGAAGGAGGTTCGGGGGAAATTAAGGCAGCTCTCTGGGTACATTTTTGCCCGCAGGTAAAATAATAATAGTAGTAATAATAATAAAACGAAAAATTGACTTATTAACAACGAATATAACGCAAAAGATAAGAGTAATTTACTGCACTGTAATCAGGTAATCATTTTGAAAAATGTCGTCGTTATAAATACAAGAGGTTATGAGCACAGTGACGTACTGCAGACTCCCGCTGGCATATGATTCACCGAGCCCAAACGACTTTACTAATGCCAAGGCATAGACAGCGTGGCACGAGTAATAAGTACGGCGCAACCACTAGTCATGCTAATAAAAAAAATTCCGAAATTAATGGCAGCTTATGTGTCGTAGGCGCCGATCTGAAAAATTATTAGGGGTTCCGCACATTTTAAAGCGAATGACCCATGCATTTTTCAAAGGATTTAAGTCTAATTTAAATTTCATTCAGTAAAATTATCTAGCACAATTATACGCCTGAAATGCTAGAATGAAATAAATTATAGTTAATTGCAAAATTTTATTTAGCTGTTTATTTTTCAGCCTCTCTGCCCCACCACTGTTTTCACCTAGACCCAACAATGTTTCAGACATTTTGAATCTAAAATAAATATTAGGTTTTTTTTTGTTTTGTTTTTTCAAATTCTTAAGTAATAGGCTTTAAGGATTAGTTCTTAATCATCAACATATAGATCTAATACTCGCTTAAACTTGTATGAAAGTCTGCTACAGTTTTGGGGGAAATTTCGGATAGAAAATTAATGCGTTCTGGGGAAATATTGAGCCCTGAAAATTTTCTGAACCCCCTGCTGATACCTACCAACTCATCTAATAGATGGCGACACATTAGAAACAAATCACATAACACATTATACTTATGACTGATACCTACCAACTCATCCAATAGATGGCGACACATTGGAAACAAAATCACCTAACACACACAGGCAGCAAACCTTCCCATCGATTCCGACATGCAACTCCAAAACTACACACACGCAAGGAACCCTCGTGTAGAAGTAGAGGCCCGAAGATGGTGGTTAAGCACCGCTGAAAGCGCTCGCCGTAACAACGAACCCTTGTGAGATGTCTCCTACCCCGATGAGTATAATTCTTTCTACTAAATTTTTTAATTAATAGTAAATTTTAAACGTTTGATTGTACAAGTGCATGAATGTGGAACTGAAAATATATAACCTAACTGTTTTATTTCTGCAAATCTCTTTTTTTTTTTTTTTTTTTATAACTGACTAAAGGTCCATAACGTAAGGGACCTTTCGGGGCCAGGAGCACGTGCCTCACAGAGCAATCAACGTGCGAAATACTTTGACAATATCAGGTAAAATACCTTAGATATTATGTATATTTTAATCAAAAGCACGTTTATAACATAAGACAACAAATACGGTTGCCTCATGAATTGCATTTTTTCGTAATACTTGCATTATGATTTTTAGATATTTATGGTAAAAGAACATGTTCAATAGTTGACCAGTTAATGAAAATTCTAAAGGTTTTGGACTAGGTTTTTAAGCTGATACAAACTTTGCATTGGAGAGACTATGAAACTCATGCCAGGTTCTGTGGATGGGAACAGGTAACCAAACAATCTCTTGAACAAAACTTTGTGGTTAGTTTTTGGAATAACTTCAACAGACTAATGGGGCAATTTTAAGAATCTCAACGAATTATTTCCATAGGAGCACTGCAGGACCATCTGAGTGAAAATTACTACGTTCAAAAAGTTCTGGAACTTTTTGAATATTTGACAAATGTCAGTGAATTACATCATTCCCCGCTGAGCAAGCAAAGAGCATGATGTGACCAACCAACCAGAACTAGTTTGATCCACATCCAACACATACAGCGTATGTATGTAGTTCGTGATAACAGGCATTTGAGGCTCTCCGTTGCGAGGACAATGATGTCGAATTTTGAACAGTGTTCAAGAGTAAAATTTCGTGTTCTGCTCGGAAAATCTTTCGCTGAGACTTTTCAAATGATTAAGTCAGCGTATGGTGAAAGTGCAGTTAGTCAAACTAGTGTTTATGAGTGGCATCGATGATTCGAAAATGGGTGACAGAGTATCGAGGATGAAGAGAGGTCAGGACGACCTTCAACATCCACAATGGATGAACAAATTGCCATTGTCAAAGAAATTGTGAAAAATGACCGTCAAAAAACTGTTGCAGCGATTCCAGAAGTTGCCGCATCTTAGTTAGAAGCTGCCATGCCATTTTTAACAGAGAAACTGGGCATGCATCATGTGTACCAACAAATTGTTCCCAAAAACCTGACACAAGAAAAAATGGACGAGCACATGCAAGTTTGCGGGGATAACATCAATGCAATGGATTTAGATCCTGATCTCTTGATTCGATTGTTCACTGGCGATGACACTTGGTGCTTCCTGTATGACCCCCAATCCAACCATCAGTCAAAAGTGTGGAAATCACACCGTCGTCACCACGACCAAAAAGTTCAAGGCTGTCCGCTCCATCTACTGCTTTAAAGGTCTTGTTAACAGTTTTCTTCGATTGCAAGGGGGTCATATACAAGGAATTCCTTCAACATGGCCATACAGTCACTAAAGAAGAGTACATCAACATCCTGAAAGGTCTCAGAGAATCAGTGATACACAAGCGATCCGATCTTTCGAAGACCAACTAGTGGGTGCTCCATCACGATAATGCGCAGGCTCACAGATCCCTCCTGATGTCCGATTATCTGTCCAAACATCACATTACCTGTTCTTCCACAACCAGCTTATTCCCCTGATCTCGCCCCATATGACTTTTTTCCTCGGATGGAGAATTTGCTTAAGGGGCGACGCTTCTCAAGTTCCGAAGAAGTGCAACGAGCTGCGATAGAGGCACTGGAGGATGTTGCAAAAGAAGGCTTGCAATCTGCATTTAAATCTTTGTATGAGCCCTGGCAAAAATGCATAGTTGCACAGGGTAACTACTTCACAGGAAACACTGCATAAACAGGTATTATCTGTACTCATTCTTTAATATAAAAAGTTCCGGAACTTTTTGAACGTAGTAATATGTTTATAACTAACACTAGACCCTACTAGAAAAACACAGGATCACATTGGTTGCTCCAGGTTTTCATGAATGTCTAGAAAACATGGTAATTCCAAATTGAAATGCTGATACCCAGTAAATTAATGCTTATTATATAAACATCTTTTTGTTTCAACCCTCTGATTAAAATAATGAAACCCAATGTATCCTTTTGTACAATCCTGAAAGTGCGGATGTACTATGTACAACATGAAAGTGGGAACATCTTTGTCAAAACATTGAAACCATAACATGAACACATTTCAATTCAAATAACCTGGAAACTAATACTAGTAACAGGCAACAGAAACTGAGAAATTTATCTTCCTTTAATCTCCAAACTTTTGCTCCTTCACATTTCTATGACCAAATCATCAGTATAGATGGGAAAACACTCCTTGAGTAACAAATACAACATACCATACACAAGAATTTACTTGAATTCATATCTGTTGTTACGATTTCCATCAGAAATATTACCTTATCTAAAGCTTCCTGTAGTAATGGCTCAGCTTCATCACACTTTCCCATAGCTAATAGGGATGCAGCTTGGCCATTAAGAAGAAGAGGTGTAGCACTGTATTTGTCACTCATTTCTTGAAATATGTAATAGGCTTCTTGTAGTTTTTCACCACCCTATAAAAACAATTAACAAATCTTTTTTGCTCTCATCATACAAAAGTTTATTTCTTATCATAACAAAAATGCAAAATAACACATGAACACTATACTAAATATTTTGCTATAACCTTAATCATGCTCTAAATAAACATGGGAACTACAACAATTTCAAATAGATAATTATAACTCCATCACCATGTTATTATATATTTGCACTTTTAAGGTATTAAAACCCCTGCAAAGTGCGCATAGTTTACGTGCAATTCACAAATGGAAAATTATTAGAAAGCACCAATCACTCACCCTAAAAGATCATGGCAATCTCTATCGACAACACACTTCCAACACGTCAATTAATGTAATGTTTCCTGGCCTTAAAAGGTTTACAGACATCTTGCTTACGTTTCCTACTTCCGGGTATGAAACATCGTTTTTTTTTTTTTTAAGCCTTATGAGATGTAACTATAAGCTTGTCAATTATATAAAAAACCACGTACGCATACTACTCATTCATACAATTCAATTAAAAACTATGTACATATTTACATAACCTTACATTCCTAGGTGGTTAAACCTTTGTCAACTGTAAATACCAAACTGCTCCTTCTGTTTCAAAACCCCTGCCACTCTCACTGCAAGTGTCACACTCATTCAGCCACTCGCACACAATCCTCTAGCGTTTTCAACAGACTTCTGTCGTCATCAGGAGGCAGGTGTGTCTCACCCGCCCACCACAGCTCAAGTGAGCAGAGCCATCGAGGCACGGGCCCCAGTCGTAATCTCTGAATCATTGTGTCTCTGGCGCCATCTATTGTCATTGCTGCTCTTTTTTCCCTTTTTCTTTCTAAGCTGCTGTTCAATTTTTATTAGGACTTTCCATTGTTCATTTAAGTTACTAGGCTCATTAATGTTGCATAATCTTGATCTGTTTTTTTTTTCAATTAACATTGACTCTGCAATTCTTAACTGCCTTTCGTTTTTACAGCTCTTAATAATTTTAATATCCTCAAACCTTGGGCATTGTTGATTTTCCATACAGTATTGGGTTAATGCTGTCTTAGCTTCTTTTTAATTCCAATTATTTATATGCTGGTTCAATCTATACTTTAATTTATTCTTGGTGCTGCCTATATATGACACATGTGGTTGCTGGTTTATAGGGATTTCATAAATTCCTGCTCTATCTAATTGGCTGATTTTTTCATTTTTAATCACTAAATTTTTTACAGTAAGTACCTGATTTCCTACCTGTATGTCATACTTGCCACAAACTTTATTAATTTCTGCTGAAACATTTTCTACATATGGCATTGCCCCTACATATTTTACAAGTTTTTTATTAATCTTGGCCTTATTTATTGTAAGCTTGAGTTACTTCATAAATTCATTTTTTTATTACCTGTTTAGGGTAACCAAAATCATATGCAATTTTTTCAATATATTCAATTTCTTCTTTTTTATACTGTTCCATTGATGAGTGTGTTAAACTTCTTTTAATTAGTGTTTTAACACTATTTCTTTTATGTGTTGATGGATGCGATGACTGAAATGGTATAAAGTACTGGGATATATGAAGATTTTCTATGCACTCTGAATTGCATATTATCATTTGTGCTAATAATCAAAATATCCAAAAATGCCAAAGTATTGTCATGTTCTTGTTCTACTGTCAGTTTCAATAGATGGATAAATTTCACTATACTTTTTTGTCAAGTCCTCAATTTCATCCATTTTTTAGCCTGGACAACATAAAAATGTCATCAACATATCTGCAGTATATCAGTGGTGGATCTTCGAGTTTACTTATTATTTTTTCCTCAATGTCACTCATTATAATTTCAGCAAATAAAGTTGACAATGGTGACCCCATAGGGCCACCATGATTTTGTTTGTACATCTTGTTGTTAAACTTAAAAATGTTTTCATATATGTACCATAAAATTTCTCTTAACTCCTCAATTTGTATTGCATTCATTGTCTGTAACACATATAATTTTTCAATAATTATTTCTATTGCCTGAGGTACTGGTGTGCTAGGAAAAAGGGCTCTCACATCCATACTAGCCATATGATATTCACTTAACTCTTGTTTAATTACTTTAATTTTCTCAATGAATTCATATGTATTCTTCACAGTGAACCTTGTCTTCATGAACAAAGGTGCCAAAAATTTGTAGATATTTTTTTCCAGCTTTATTAGTGGGGAATTCCTTTTAGATACAATCACTCTCATAGGTGTATCAGGCTTATGAGTTTTTAGTTTTGCAAACATTTTTGGTATTCCAGTACCCATTGGTGGGCATGCTTTCTTTATTTCATCAGGCAAGGTGCTGTGATTTCTTATTCTAGCTAAGTACCTTACTTGAGATTCGGTTGGGTCTTTTGCCAGAATGCTGCAATTCAGTTCCTCTATAGCTCTATTCATTTTTAGATTATATTCAGTTGTGTATAATATTACAATTTGCCCTGTTTTGTCAGCTTCACAAAATTTAATTGTTGGGTCATCTCTTAATTTAATCAGTTGTTCTTTCTCATACTGAATTTTACCTAAATGATATTTCTTTTTACTACTTTTTTCATTAAATTCTTTCAAAACAATTCTATACAATTTACTTCTAAAATTTTCACGTTCTTCTGCCGGTACACTGCGTGCCATTTCCTCTAAGTTGGGTATTAATTCTTCCGTCTTCGGCAGGCTTCGTGGAAACGCAAATTTTTTACCTCTCTGCAAAACAGCTCTTTGCGTGAAGCTCAAAGACAAGTTGAATTTATTCCGATATACCTCAAACATATTCTCCCGTTGTTCATATACTCGTTGTCTGTCAATCATCACGTGCAACTTTTTTCCATAACTGCCCTTGAGCACTTTTTTTCGTATTCCACGATGTCAAAAATTTCCCTGAAGGTTACATCCAAAATCTCATCTTTCCAATTACCGTCAAAATTTCTATACTCTTTATAACATATCAAATCGATTAAATGCAAACATTTCATATTCAAATTAAAAATCAATTTCCTTTTATTGACAATTTCAGCTCTTAATCTCTTTTTTTGGCAATCCTGGATTATTTTATTATCTTTAACAGTGACTGGGCAATTCCGTATTTTTAAATACTTTGGTGTTAGTTCTAGGTCCCGGCACGTCACCAAATATTCTTCCTGATTTACTGACTTTACTAATTTAATTTTAGCTTTCTTAAATACGCTGTAATATCTCGCATCTCGAAGTTGTGTAATAAAGTTTGTGGCAAGTATGACATACAGGTAGGAAATCAGGTACTTACAGTAAATAATTTAGTGATTAAAAATGAAAAAATCAGCCAATTAGATAGAGCAGGAATTTATTAAATCCCTATAAACCAGCAACCACCTGTGTCATATATAGGCAGCACCAAGAATAAATTAAAGTACAGATTGAACCAGCATATAAATAATTGGAATAAAAAAGAAGCTAAGACAGCATTAACCCAATACTGTATGGAAAATCAACTATGTCCAAGGTTTGAGGATATTAAAATTATTAAGAGCTGTAAAAACGAAAGGCAGTTAAGAATTGCAGAGTCAGTGTTAATTGAAAAAAAACAGATCAAGATTATGCAACATTAATGAGCCTAGTAACTTAAACGAACAATGGAAAGCCCTAATAAAAATTGAACAGCAGCTTAGAAAGAAAAAGGGAAAAAAGAGCAGCAATGACAATAGATGGCGCCAGAGACACAATGATTCAGAGATTGCGACTGGGGCCCGTGCCTTGATAGCTCTGCTCACTTGAGCTGTGGTGGGCGGGTGAGACACACCTGCCTCCTGATGATGACAGAAGTCTGTTGAAAGCGCTAGAGGATTGTGTGTGAGTGGCTGAATGAGTGTGACACTTGCAGTGAGAGTGGCAGGGGTTTTGAAACAGAAGGAGCAGTTTGGTATTTACAGTTGACAAAGGTTTAACCACCTAGGAATGTAAGGTTATGTAAATATGTACATAGTTTTTAATTGAATTGTATGAATGAGTAGTATGTGTGCATAGTTTTTTATGGAATTGACAAGCTTATAGTTACATCTTATAAGGCTTTAAAAAAAAAGAGAGAGAGAGAAAAAAATATGATGTTTCATACCCGGAAGTAGGAAACGTAAGCAAGATGTCTGTAAACCTTTTAAGGCCAGAAACATTACGATAATTGACGTGTTGGAAGTGTGTTGTCGATAGGGATTGCCATGATCTTTAGGGTGAGTGATTGGTGCTTTCTAATAGTTTTCCATTTGTGAATTGCACGTAAACTATGCGCACTTTGCAGGGGTTTTAATACCTTAAAAGTGCAAATATATAATAATTGAAAATTACACACAAAATTCTGAGCTGGGAGAGTTGAGGTGAGGGGTTTGCAGTTGATATCATACTCTGGGATTATGCGCTATAGAAATCAATTTCACAACTTCGAGATGTGAGATATTACAGCGTTTAAGAAAGCTAAAATTAAATTAGTAAAGTCAGTAAATCAGGAAGAATATTTGGTGACGTGCCGGGACCTAGAACTAACACCAAAGTATTTAAAAATACGGAATTGCCCAGTCACTGTTAAAGATAATAAAATAATCCAGGAGTGCCAAAAAAAAAGAGATTAAGAGCTGAAATTGTCAATAAAAGGAAATTGATTTTTAATTTGAATATGAAATGTTTGCATTTAATCGATTTGATATGTTATAAAGAAAGAGTATAGAAATTTTGACGGTAATTGGAAAGATGAGATTTTGGATGTAACCTTCAGGGAAATTTTTGACATCGTGGAATACGAAAAAAAGTGCTCAAGGGCAGTTATGGAAAAAAGTTGCACGTGATGATTGACAGACAACGAGTATATGAACAACGGGAGAATATGTATGAGGTATATCAGAATAAATCCAACTTGACCTTGAGCTTCACGCAAAGAGCTGTTTTGCAGAGAGGTAAAAAATTTGCGTTTCCACGAAGCCTGCCGAAGACGGAAGAATTAATACCCAACTTAGATGAAATGGCACGCAGTGTACCGGCAGAAGAACGTGGAAATTTTAGAAGTAAATTGTATAGAATTGTTTTGAAAGAATTTAATGAAAAAAGTAGTAAAAAGAAATATCATTTAGATAAAATTCAGTATGAGAAAGAACAACTGATTAAATTAAGAGATGACCCAACAATTAAATTTTGTGAAGCTGACAAAACAGGGCAAATTGTAATATTAAACACAACTGGATATAATCTAAAAATGAATAGAGCTATAGAGGAACTGAATTGCAGCGTTCTGGCAAAAGACCCAACCGAATCTCAAGTAAGGTACTTAGCTAGAATAAGAAATCACAGCACCTTGCCTGATGAAATAAAGAAAGCATGCCCACCAATGGGTACAGGAATACCAAAAATGTTTGCAAAACTAAAAACTCATAAGCCTGATACACCTATGAGAGTGATTGTATCTAAAAGGAATTTCCCACTAATAAAGCTGGAAAAAATATCTACAAATTTTTGGCACCTTTGTTCATGAAGACAAGGTTCACTGTGAAGAATACATACGAATTCATTGAGAAAATTAAAGTAATTAAACAAGAGTTAAGTGAATATCATATGGCTAGTATGGATGTGAGAGCCCTTTTTCCTAGCACACCAGTACCTCAGGCAATAGAAATAATTATTGAAAAAGTATATGTGTTACAGACAATGAATGCAATACAAATTGAGGAGTTAAGAGAAATTTTATTGTAGATATATGAAAATAACATTTTTAAGTTTAACAACAAGATGTACAAACAAAATCATGGTGGACCTATGGGGTCACCATTGTCAACTTTATTTGCTGAAATTATAATGAGTGACATTGAGGAAAAAATAATAAGTAAACTCGAAGATCCACCACTGATATACTGCAGATATGTTGATGACATTTTTATGTTGTCCAGGCTAAAAAATGATGAACTTGAGGACTTGACAAAAAATATAGTGAAATTTATCCATCTATTAAACTGACAGTAGAACAAGAACATGACAATACTTTGGCATTTTTGGATATTTTGATTATTAGAACAAATGGTGATATGCAATTCAGAGTGCATAGAAAATCTTCATATATCCCAGTACTTATACCATTTCAGTCATCGCATCCATCAACACATAAAAGAAATAGTGTTAAAACACTAATTACAAGAAGTTTAACACACTCATCAATGGAACAGTATAAAAAAGCGGAAATTGAATATATTGAAAAAATTGCATATGATTTTGGTTACCCTAAACAGGTAATAAAAAATGGATTTATGAAGTAACTCAAGCTTACAATATATAGGCCAAGATTAATAAAAAACTTGTAAAATATGTAGGGGCAATGCCATATGTAGAAAATTGTTTCAGCAGAAATTAATAAAGTTTGTGGCAAGTATGACATACAGGTAGGAAATCAGGTACTTACAGTAAAAAATTTAGTGATTAAAAATGAAAAAATCAGCCAATTAGATAGAGCAGGAATTTATCAAATCCCTATAAACCAGCAACCACCTGTGTCATATATAGGCAGCACCAAGAATAAATTAAAGTATAGATTGAACCAGCATATAAATAATTGAAATAAAAAAGAAGCTAAGACAGCATTAACCCAATACTGTATGGAAAATCAACAATGTCCAAGGTTTGAGGATATTAAAATTATTAAGAGCTGTAAAAACGAAAGGCAGTTAAGAATTGCAGAGTCAGTGTTAATTGAAAAGAAACAGATCAAGATTATGCAACATTAATGAGCCTAGTAATTTAAATGAACAATGGAAAGCCCTAATAAAAATTAAACAGCAGCTTAGAAAGAAAAAGGGAAAAAAGAGCAGCAATGACAATAGATGGCGCCAGAGACACAATGATTCAGATATTGCGACTGGGGCCCATGCCTCGATGGCTCTGCTCACTTGAGCTGTGGTGGGCCGGTGAGACACACCTGCCTCCTGATGACGACAGAAGTCTGTTGAAAGCGCTAGAGGATTGTGTGTGAGTGGCTGAATGAGTGTGACACTTGCAGTGAGAGTGGCAGGAGTTTTGAAACAGAAGGAGCAGTTTGGTATTTACAGTTGACAAAGGTTTAACCATCTAGGAATGTAAGGTTATGTAAATATGTACATAGTTTTTAATTGAATTGTATGAATGAGTAGTATGCGTACGTAGTTTTTTATGGAATTGACAAGCTTATAGTTACATCTTATAAGGCTTAAAAAAAAAAAGAAAAAAATACGATGTTTCATACCCGGAAGTAGGAAACGTAAGCAAGATGTTTGTAAACCTTTTAAGGCCAGAAACATTACGATAATTGACGTGTTGGAAGTGTGTTGTCGATAGAGATTGCCATGATCTTTAGGGTGAGTGATTGGTGCTTTCTAATAGTTTTCCATCACCATGGTTTTTACAACTGATAAGTTGATGAATTTTAAATGGCTGACTTTTCTACTTCGAGAACTTATGATTTCACTTCTAAATTTCTTTAAATAAGTGAGTGAGACTTATTGTGATAGCACAAACCCCTGATCATTGACTACTTAAGAATAAAAATATTGCCATAGCAAATAAAATTTTAAGAAAAGTTCTCACAAAATGAAGTATGAAGAGATTGCACTTGGAAACACAAGCATGCAGGAAATCAATTGGAAATAGATAGAACTAGCCATGGAATTAGGGAAATTGAATTTAAATTTGTAGGCATCGGTGAGATCGTGTAATATATGTAGCAGGTTTAGTACACACTGGTTGAAACAACAAAGGCTCGCAGGTGAGTAGGTGTAATCTTAGCCTTCAATAATACTCATACACTGGCTTCCAGGCTGGTTACATGTAAACCTGTATAAAGACACACAGGGTGGGATATTTTCAAACAGGATAGCATGAACCTAAAAGTAGAAGCAGCCTACAAAGCAGCATTAGTTTCTAGTTCTGAGCAGGTGTGTGGTTAAAACTGAACAGAAGAGAAAAGGTTACTACTTTTCACAATTTGAACCACACAACTGGGAATATTCACACAAGAATCAAATATACAATATGTAAATCTGAAGAAACCTGCTTGGTAAAGGTGAAAGAAAACAAGCCTTGATTTTTATTTTTACTCACTTCTGCTACCCACCAGATTTTCTATCTTTACATACTGCCTGGATTTTCACTGTAGGTCTTAAGAGAATGCCCTCCATCTGTTCAATATATTTTCCTTTAATATCAAAAATACAAAGTGGCACAGAGGTTTCTGGGCTGTAGACCCGAGTTGTGTTTTGGCAATGAATTTGTATATGCTAACATTTTCTTTAGGCACAAAAACAAACATAAGAACACTTAGTGGTAACAACACAGGAAAAGAGTAAAACTACACTGAAGAGCAACTGAATTAGAGATACCTGTCTAGTAACATGTAGCACCGCCTTTCGCCCTGATGATGGCGGCGATTCGTCTTTGCATGGACTCAACAAGACACCGGAAGCGTTGGGAAGCCCTACGGATCCACGACACCTGAACAAGCTCCCACAGTTCACGAAGATTTGATGGAGGGGGTCAGAGCCTCGAACATCTCTCTCGATGACATCCCAGATGTGCTCGATGGGATTGAGGTCAGGTGACCTAACTGGCCAAGGAAGCAAGGTCACGTCGGTGGAGTGTTCATCCAACCATTCAGATACAATTCGGGAGCGATGGTATGGTGCATTGTCTTGTTGCAGGGTGAGGTCCCCAGTGGGATGTTGAAGACGCACAAACGGGAGCAAATGGTCGTCCAGGATATCCCGGTAACGTTGACCTGTGAGGGACGATGTCACATGTACCAGGGGTCCCATTTCAGTCCACGTACACAGTTCCCAGACGAGAATGCCACCCCCACCAGCTTGAAGAGTACCCTGCTGGCAAGAAGGATCCATCGCTTCATGTGGTTTGCGTCATACTCGTATCCTGCCATCTGCATGTGCCAACGTGAATCTCAACTCATCAGTCCAGGCAACAATTTTCCACATGTCTAGGGTCCAGTGGCGATGTTCCCGCACCCATGCTAATCTTGACGATGACGATTATGGGCAAAACACGTAACAATATTAACAAAGAAAGGTGACTTGATCACGCTAGTTACGTTAACTAAAACTTTTACAAAAGTTCGTAAGTTGGAAGCTTTCGACCTTATCTTAGGTCTTCATCACGCCAATGGAGGACTAAGATTGTTGCCAGATTCTACATTTGAATTTTTCCTATTTTTGTTGCCAAAACTTAGAATTGATCTCCAGATCAACGGAATGTAGAGAGGAGATTCGGAGTTGCAAGTCATTGAGTTGAAAATAATTTCTATGCTTTCACGGTAACGGAGGGCAAAACGATTGTCAAACGAAGCAATTCGTTTTGCTTCGTTCCAGTGGGGAACTGCAGATGTGTCTTCCATTGTCAAAATAGACAAGGCAGTGTTGGGATTGCCTTTCGAAACATCTTTTCTATGTTCTAAAATTCTATGGCTAATGCTCCTGTATGTGCTTCCAATGTATAAGTTATCCCCAGTAGAAGAAGAGATAGGAATGCAGTAAACTCCTGGGAGGTTCAGGCTTTCAACTTTGTCCCTATCCCTTTGTAGAAGTTTCAAGATGTTTGGGGTAGATTTAATGGCAAGATGGTAACCAAAACTTCTAAAAAGAATCTGTAACTTATAAGCATAGGAAGGATGGTAAGGAACAGAACCACAGAATTTCAGGTCTTCTTTCTTGTGAGGAAGGAGGCATTCGATTTTCGAATGGTTTTCATATTTCTTTATGAGGGAGTTGACTGTAACAGCAGGGAAACCATGAGAGAGGGCTACTGTAGAAATTTTGGAGAGTTCTTCTTGAAGAGAGAGTTGGTTGTTGCAAATGATATGAGCCCTGTGGATGTAGGACTTCAATGCTGCAAGCTTGTAGAGATGCAGGGTGCAAGATTTGTAGGGAATGATGTTAGTGGCTGCAGAAGGTTTTCGATAGACGGAACGAGTAATGGAGAGATCAGCGTTTCTGCAGATAGATACATCCAGGAAATCAATTTTGTGATTTACTTCCTTAGATATAGTGAGCTTAATGGAAGGAAATTTTTCTGTAATGGAGTTGATCAGTATCTGTAGCTCAGACTCGGAATGTGGCCAGCTAATGAAAATGTCGTCTACATATCTTAACCATAGGGAAGGTTGAAAAGGGTGTAGAGGAATTATGGAAACTTCAATATGTTGCATGTAGATTTCAGCAAGCAGAGGGGAAAGAGGTGAGCCCATGGGGAGACCAGATTGTTGCCTATTCACAATTTTGTTGAAAACAAAACAACTGTGTTGATGAATAGTGTGGAAACAATCATAAAGATCTTTGATAAGAGGACCGGGGGTTCAAAATGAAGAATCAATTTCTTCATGAGGAGCATGTAGGAATCAAAATATGGTACAGAGGGAAACAAAGATTCTACATCAAGAGTATACAGATTATCACAAGGAGGAAAGGAATTAGGAAGGTTGTGGATGAAGTTTGAAGTAGAGACAACTGTATGAGGATGGTTGGCTGCCAGGGATTTGCATTTGAGGACCAATCTCTTTTCAAGGTTTACTGCTGGAGAAAAAGAATATTCCACTAAAGGTCTGATGGGGTTACCAGCTTTATGCAGTTTCACTTGCAGGAAGAGCCTGGGAGTTCTAAAGTAAGGAGGGGGTGATATATCACCAAGGAAGGATTGAAGAGTTTCTTTCTTAGCTAATCTGTCAACTGAGTTTTTGAGTGAGTTGGTGGTGTATGAAGACCTAAGATAAGGTCGAAAGCTTCCAACTTACGAACTTTTTGTAAAAGTTTTAGTTAACGTAACTAGCGTGATCAAGTCACCTTTCTTTGTTAATATTGTTACGTGTTTTGCCCATAATCGTCACGTCATCGTCAGGTAAATAGTATCTGGTGTTAAAAGAATTTTTTAAATTGGACATTTAGAAGTACAGATATTAAGAAAAATAGATTAAATATTTGCACCCCATAATGGCGAAATTGTGCATTATTTTGTGAAGAGGGGAAAGAGGTGAGCCCATGGGGAGACCAGATTGTTGCCTATACACAATTTTGTTGAAAACAAAACAACTCCCATCTTGCCATTAAATCTACCCCAAACATCTTGAAACTTCTACAAAGGGATAGGGACAAAGTTGAAAGCCTGAACCTCCCAGGAGTTTACTGCATTCCTATCTCTTCTTCTACTGGGGATAACTTATACATTGGAAGCACATACAGGAGCATTAGCCATAGAATTTTAGAACATAGAAAAGATGTTTCGAAAGGCAATCCCAACACTGCCTTGTCGATTTTGACAATGGAAGACACATCTGCAGTTCCCCACTGGAACGAAGCAAAACGAATTGCTTCGTTTGACAATCGTTTTGCCCTCCGTTACCGTGAAAGCATAGAAATTATTTTCAACTCAATGACTTGCAACTCCGAATCTCCTCTCTACATTCCGTTGATCTGGAGATCAATTCTAAGTTTTGGCAACAAAAATAGGAAAAATTCAAATGTAGAATTTGGCAACAATCTTAGTCCTCCATTGGCGTGATGAAGACCTAAGATAAGGTCGAAAGCTTCCAACTTACGAACTTTTTGTAAAAGTTTTAGTTAACGTAACTAGCGTGATCAAGTCACCTTTCTTTGTTAATATTGTTACGTGTTTTGCCCATAATCGTCATGTTTCAAAGCTACGCAACTTCCGGGCATCTTATTTTGGACTGGACGAAAGATTGGATTTCCTTCCGGAAACTTCGGACTCAAGTCACTAATTCTCTTTGCAGCCTTCGTTTTCTTGTTTCCTGCAAGACTTCTGGCATTCTTCCCCAAGCTTTTCAGATCTGCAAACCCATCTTCAAAGGACGGTGCCGTGCGTTACTACAGCAAACCAGCCATAACCTCCTATCTGCCGCTATCCGTGACCTGCGTTCCTCCATTGCTAAAACTGAACTTTCCTGCTACATTAGCTACCAATCACTGGCTGCTACCACTCATCCTGCTTTGCTTGATATTTTCATGGTTCGCATCAACCAAACCCTCTCAACAATTGAAGTAAATGAATATGCTCGCCATACAAAGAAATTCAATTTTCTACTCTCCAAGCAAAAAAGTCAAGCAACATCTCCGTCATCAACCTCTACTGACAAGCCAAAGTATGTAAATCTTTCTTCTGTCACTATTCCTCCTAGCTTGGATAAATTCTTATCATTAGGCCCAAAATTTTCACCTGCTCTTCCTATCAATCTTCCACAAACTGTTTCTGTAATAGAATCAGCCATCCACAGAACTGAGACTGTTCAGCAGCCTATCCTTCGTGCCAACGCTGCTGTTATCTTATCCAAGCAAAATTCTGTGCCAATCAAGTACTCTTCTTCTTGTTTAAAAGAATTCAGGTCATTTATTCAAGAAAATGACCTAGCCGTATGCAAAGCAGATAAAGTTGGTTGCCCAGTCATCATTGGTAAAGAAACTCTAAACCAAAAAGTACTTTCTTTTCTTACATCTGCTAACTGCATCCCTTTACAGTCAGACACCACCAACTCACTCAAAAACTCAGTTGACAGATTAGCTAAGAAAGAAACTCTTCAATCCTTCCTTGGTGATATATCACCCTCCTTACTTTAGAACTCCCAGGCTCTTCCTGCAAGTGAAACTGCATAAAGCTGGTAACCCCATCAGACCTTTAGTGGAATATTCTTTTCTCCAGCAGTAAACCTTGAAAAGAGATTGGTCCTCAAATGCAAATCCCTGGCAGCCAACCATCCTCATACAGTTGTCTCTACTTCAAACTTCATCCACAACCTTCCTAATTCCTTTCCTCCTTGTGATAATCTGTATACTCTTGATGTAGAATCTTTGTTTCCCTCTGTACCATATTTTGATTCCTACATGCTCCTCATGAAGAAATTGATTCTCCATTTTGAACCCCCGGTCCTCTTATCAAAGATCTTTATGATTGTTTCCACACTATTCATCAACACAGTTGTTTTGTTTTCAACAAAATTGTGAATAGGCAACAATCTGGTCTCCCCATGGGCTCACCTCTTTCCCCTCTGCTTGCTGAAATCTACATGCAACATATTGAAGTTTCCATAATTCCTCTACACCCTTTTCAACCTTCCCTATGGTTAAGATATGTAGACGACATTTTCATTAGCTGGCCACATTCCGAGTCTGAGCTACAGATACTGATCAACTCCATTACAGAAAAATTTCCTTCCATTAAGCTCACTATATCTAAGGAAGTAAATCACAAAATTGATTTCCTGGATGTATCTATCTGCAGAAACGCTGATCTCTCCATTACTCGTTCCGTCTATCGAAAACCTTCTGCAGCCACTAACATCATTCCCTACAAATCTTGCACCCTGCATCTCTACAAGCTTGCAGCATTGAAGTCCTACATCCACAGGGCTCATATCATTTGCAACAGCCAACTCTCTCTTCAAGAAGAACTCTCCAAAATTTCTACAATAACCCTCTCTCATGGTTTCCCTGCTGTTACAGTCAACTCCCTCATAAAGAAATATGAAAACCATTCGAAAATCGAATGCCTCCTTCCTCACAAGAAAGAAGACCTGAAATTCTGTGGTTCTGTTCCTTACCATCCTTCCTATGCTTATAAGTTACAGATTCTTTTTAGAAGTTTTGGTTACCATCTTGCCATTAAATCTACCCCAAACATCTTGAAACTTCTACAAAGGGATAGGGACAAAGTTGAAAGCCTGAACCTCCCAGGAGTTTACTGTATTCCTATCTCTTCTTCTACTGGGGATAACTTATACATTGGAAGCACATACAGGAGCATTAGACATAGAATTTTAGAACATAGAAAAGATGTTTCGAAAGGCAATCCCAACTTGTCTATTTTGACAATGGAAGACACATCTGCAGTTCCCCACTGGAACGAAGCAAAACGAATTGCTTCGTTTGACAATCGTTTTGCCCTCCGTTACCGTGAAAGCATAGAAATTATTTTCAACTCAATGACTTGCAACTCCGAATCTCCTCTCTACATTCCGTTGATCTGGAGATCAATTCTAAGTTTTGGCAACAAAAATAGGAAAAATTCAAATGTAGAATCTGGCAACAATCTTAGTCCTCCATTGGCGTGATGAAGACCTAAGATAAGGTCGAAAGCTTCCAACTTACGAACTTTTTGTAAAAGTTTTAGTTAACGTAACTAGCGTGATCAAGTCACCTTTCTTTGCCCATGCTAATCTTTGCACCCTGTGATGTGCAGTCAGCAGCGGTACCCTCATGGGACGATGGCTTCTGTACCCCATAGCGAGGAGATGGTTCTGGATGGTGTGGCTGCTCACACGTTTTTGTGCACCAGTGTTAAATTGCTGAGTGATTTCTTGCACTGTGGCCCGTCTATCTGCTGTTACAATGCGAGCTAGCCGATGATGACCCCGCTCACCAACACGCTGTTGTCCACGGCAGTTGGCCCTTGCAGGGATGGTTTTACCGGATTCGATGTACTCACAGTGCACCCGTGACACAGTGGCCCGTGAAAATCCCAGTACGACTTCCGAGATGGAGTGACCCATTCGTCGGGCCCAGACAATTTGCCCATGATCAAATGCGCTTAGATCCTTCGTCTTACCCACTCTGCGTCCGACTCTTACTGATTCCTGTCGCATCACTCCTTATATTGCCGGATTGTTGTATACGTCATGTCGTTTCCGTTTATAGGGCTGCCCACAGCGCCACGTTTGCATAATACCAGCTGTCTCTAATTCAATTGCGCTTCAGTGTATGTCACAGTACAGAAAGATCTACACAAAACAGAATTAAAGATACTGAAGTTTTTCAAAGTTTTGAAATAAACTGTAATAACTTTTTACATGTGTCTAGTCTTTTAAAGTAAACAGTTAAGTAATTATTAGGGCAGAAAAGGCATTAAGGTGCAAGAGGGCAAACAGACAGAATAACCTGCATATAGAAGCAACAAGATTTATAAAAGTAAATTAATGAGTATTCATATGGGAGTAAATGAAGGTTAAAGTCAAAATTGATATGGGAGTAAATGAAGGTTAAAGTCAAAATCTCACAAAATGAAAGCACTAAGATTGAGTGGAAGAGGTATAGAAGATGGATTATTAAAGATGCAAGGAAAGCATATGGTTTGGCAGTATGAAAAGATACGAAAGCTCATGGACAGCAGAAGTGAGTTAAACTAAGAAAACAAGAATGTTGTTTCCGTTTATAGGAAATATTTAAGCTGTAGTTAACAGAAGGAATGATAAATTTATAAAATAGTTCATCTAATGGCAGATTCACATATTAGGGACGAGCAGAAAGACTAACAGCTGTAGATTTTGAGAATTGCTTGGAAAATAACTTCCAAACTGGCCTAAAACTGTTTTTGGAGTCTTGTTAAATATATGAAAAAGGGTGGGAAATCCATAGGCCAGTATTTACTTTTGATATTAGAGGAAAACATACTGAACAAACAGAGAAACAGACACTCAATCAAAATGCAGGGAAACATAACTATGCTGATGTGGACATCAGTGATAACAATGAAGACTGACACCTATAGGTGTTTGTGAAATAAGAGATGCAATGTGTTCTTGAAATGTAATAAAGCTTTAGGACATGTTGAAATTTATCTGAACTCGTTATTCATAGCATGATGTAATATGTAATTTGCTTTCATATAATCATTAAGATGGTATGGGAAATTGGTCTGGTTCCCACACTCTCAGGTATGAGCATTCATTGTGCCAATTCATAACAAAGGAAACAAGTTTTGATATGTTTGCAAGTGTGAATGAAAAATTATGCTTTGTTGTGCTCCTTGTAATTATGACCCTTCTCATAACAAGGATGATTTCTGGGGTGAGCTAAGAGGTCTTTTGAGCCAGATTAGTGCTACAGAGGAAGTTATTTTAGGAGGGTTCAAAATGAGATATCTGAGAATGTTAAATAGCTGCAAAGTCTTTTTCGATATTTCCTCAATTATTAAAGCAAAGTAGGTCATCAATGTGAAAATTCATCCAATCTTTCCTGATTGGATGAATTTAACTTCAACCTGATTGGATGAATTTAACTTCATGAATTGAAATTTTTTGAAGAACAAGAACAAATTGCATATGCTCGTGGAATGTGAACACCCCATAGGTATTCCGTTAACCTGTTTGAAAAACTTGTTATTGTAGAGGATAAAGTTATTTTTAATACAGCAATTTAGAAGCGTATGCCAAGAACTTTCCGAAATGATGTTGGAGATTTGAAATTCATTGAAGAGTAACTTGAGGATACTGATAATGTCTTCTACCGGAAGGCTGGTATACAGGTTTTCAAAGTCATAGCAATTAGCCTCTGCTGGCGCGTTATCAAGAATATCTCAAATGACCTCAGCATTGCTTTTAATAATCCAGAAGTTCTTACATGTTAGGTTTACTTTGGATTTAATAATGTTTAAAACCTTCTTCAAAACTGATTCAAAATACTGATCTATTACTTTTTTAGGACTTTTGGTACCACTAGCTATGAATCTGAATTTCACCGGTTCTTTATGAAATTTTGCAGTAGCAAAAACATAAGAAAATTCAGGCTCATAACTATATGCAGTTCTAAGCCCCAACTGTCTGTGAAATGCTTTAAGTGAAATGCAGTGATTCAAGAATTTCCACTTATGAGCTCAAACACTTCTACCTTCATGGGTTTGATAATGTGCACATTGAGGTGCTGCACATTATTCCTAACTTGCAAGACAAGCTGGCCACAGAATCAGTTGAGATTCTTAAACAGCAGGCCTTGTACCCATATGGGTTGAATTCTACCATAGCAGATAACAAACACTTTTGGTTTAAGGTGGCCATTAAGAGAGCTTTTCTCCTTGTATACACAACAAGCATGCAGCAGAGGAAATAGAGGGAAGAGGCTAGTTAAATCTTCCAAAATAGTTAACTTTGATATTTTAAAACAGACTCTTCTTGATTTCAAAAATTACAACAATTTTGTGAAAAACTCTGTATCTATTCTTAAAACTTTTAAGCACACTGTGCTTAAGGCCTTCATCAGCTTTTGGAATTCTCAAGTTGGTAATATAGATTCACACGTTTTCTCTCTTGTGTTAGATATTTTGAAATGTATTCTTAAAGATAAAATTAACCTTAAGTCTAACTCCAAAAACTATATTACCATTAGATTCCTTAATAAATGCTATGACTCTCAAAATTAGAAAATTGTTCTGCAATGGTTCTAGCAGCTTCCCTATTCCCTATCACCAAACAGTAGTAAGTTTCAAATATGTCAATATGGTAGGATCTTACGTTTAGAATTACAAATCTCTTCCCAACCTTAACACATTAACAAATTTCAACTGTAAGTGTTGTGAATTTCAAGATACAGTTTTTTATGATACATTTCATAAGCACATAATTACTGGTAATTTAGATTTTATTGAAAATCCTGATTTAAGAAGGATCTTAGGGTTTGGGGCCAAGTTCAGGCCTACTTTCTACCTCTCGAAAGATAGAATCAAGTATGATTTTTATCAAGATTTAAGTAAATATATTATTAAAACTAGCTTAGCCTACAACATGCCAATCGAAGCCT
Source organism: Macrothele yani (assembly GCA_039090855.1). Lineage (NCBI taxonomy): Eukaryota > Metazoa > Arthropoda > Arachnida > Araneae > Macrothelidae > Macrothele > Macrothele yani. The sequence continues at coordinate 4,612,754 of CM077024.1, forward strand.
TTGCTGAACGGAAATGCTAATTTTTTTCAAGAATTTAAACAGAATCTAGCAATTCAAAATATTTTTTTACAATAACAGTCTTGCACTACTATCTCCTGATTTAAAAAAATAACTTTCTAAATTACAGGAAAATTTCATCTTTACCACAACAGACAAAGCAAATAATAATTTTGCAATTATTTGCAAAAAATTCTATTTTGAATTAATTTTGAAAGAACTACATAATAAAGTCACCTATATGCCTACTTCAGCTTACAGTAAGGAACTCACCAATAAATTTAAAGCATTTCACAGTTGGGGCTTAGAACGGCACAGTTATGAGCCTGAAGTTCATTATCTTTTTGCTACTACAAAATTTCATAAGGAACCGGTGAAATTCAGATTCATAGCTAGTGGTACCAAAAGTCCTAAAAAAGTAATAGATCAGTATTTTGAATCAGTTTTGAAGAAGGTTTTAAACATTATTAAATCCAAAGTAAACCTAACATGTAAGAACTTCTGGATTATTAAAAGCAATGCTGAGGTCATTTCGGATATTCTTGATAACGCGCCAGCAGAGGCTAATTGCTATGACTTTGAAAACCTGTATACCAGCCTTCCGCTAGAAGACATTATCAGTACCCTCAAGTTACTCTTCAATGAATTTCAAATCTCCAACATCATTTCGGAAAGTTCTTGGCATACGCTTCTAAATTGCTGTATTAAAAATAACTTTATCCTCTACAATAACAAGTTTTTCAAACAGGTTAACAGAATACCTATGGGGTGTTCACATTCCACGAGCATGTGCAATTTGTTCTTGTTCTTCAAAGAATTTCAATTCATGAAGTTAAATTCATCCAATCAGGAAAGTTACTCTCATACCTACAGGTACATTAATGACCTACTTTGCTTTAATAATTCAGGAAATATCGAAAAAGACTTTGCAGCTATTTATCCTATAAGCCTCAAACTTAATAAAACCAATGATAATAACAAAGTCCTTGATTTTTTGGATTTAGCTATAAATCTCAATGCAGGTAACCCAATCATAAGCCCTTATGATAAGAGAAATCAGTTTAAATTTAAAATTGTCAAATATGGTATGTGGTGGAGCAATATTTCCAATAAAGTAATTGAAAATGTATTTATATCACAAGTACTAAGGCTTTCTAGAATATGTAGCTTAAGCTCTGAACTAGAAAAACATGTTATTATTTTAATCAAACAGTTTCTCAAAAACCAAGTACCTAGAAACTTCTTACAAATCGCATTAACAAAAATAGTTCTCAAACATAGAATTAGGATGGAAGGCTTAATTTAATTTAAATCTTGTTGACTGAATGAATTGTCTAAATTAAAGCTAATATTTTAGAGGTTTAGGCAATGACGTTGTTAATAATCAAATGAGGAACCTATGATACAATATTCTTTCCCTCTCCTTTGATTGTCAAAAAAAAAAAAAGGTTATAATTAAAAATTTACACACACACACACACACACACACACACACACACACACACACACACACACAAAAGCATAAAACCCCTAAGAAAAAATTTCTTAAAAATATTATATAAAAAAAAAAAAAGCCAAAAAAATTAGTAATACTTAAATTTCAAAGGTTTGGGAGGAATGCTGCTAATTAGGTTATATAATACTCTTTGAACTCTTGGGAGCAGAGACAAAATTTCCCTGCTCCCAGGAAGAGCATTTTAGTATTTTGGTCTGCACTGAAAACTTGCAGAAGTTTTTTTCACAGCATTAAATCTGCTTTTTGAAGTTTGCTCAAGGAACTTCACTAGTTACCTCCCAGGAAGGTTCTAAAGTTGGACGCTAGATGGCGCTGCAATGGACATGCCCTGCAATTAGTTTCGTGCACTCCAAAGGTGTAGTGGTTTGTACCTTACAGTTCTCAGACATGGTAAGTCATTTTTATGTTTTGTTTGCTCATTCTTATAATTTAACTTTTATTTTTTCTTGGAATTAATTTATTTGGGGCTGTTTTTACTCTTTGAATGTTGGTTATTTCGCTTTGGTCACGCTTCAAGTTTCCCGCAAAACTTTTAGTAACAATTTGTGTCCTCTTGTAGGTTTTACAAATGTTCATTTTAGTGGTTCTGAGTCTTCCTGTGGGCTAAAAGATTAGTACAATATTTTGTAAATATGTGAACTTGTAACAGCAAAGCAACACCTCACATGTAATCTCATCTTTTAACTGTATAGTTTGAAGAATTGTTTGAACTCTTTAGAGCAGTTTGTTTTAACACTCTGCATTTACAATTACTGGAATCTACTGTACATAAAATACATAAATCCAATTCACACGCTACCCAACAATATGATGAAAAGAAAAAAAGAAGAATGACCTTGTACAAATTTAACCATGCTTGGCATAGTTGTGTAATAGTACAATCTTCATCTAAGGTCTTCATTTTCTTCAGTTCCTTTCTGGATAAAGATAAAAATAAAAAAGTCTGCATTTCTTTCATAAATGTTTGAACAGTTCAATATAAAAAAAAGTAATAAGAAATAGCTATATACTGCAAACTGAAAATAATTATTTGTAAAACTTTTACAACAAATTTCAACAAAGTACAATGTTAAGTACAGCAAAGTACAATTATTTCAGGCACACATAACTTAAAGTGCCTGCCAGCAACACAAGAGTCAGAAATTCTTATGAGTTTCCAATTACATCATGAAAAATTTGCACAAAAAGTGTACACATCATCAAACATCTATGGAAAGCATGCATTCGTTTTAAAAGCTTTTACAAAACTTAAAAAATACATACTGCAAAAACAACTATGAAAAAATTATTTTAAATATTTGTTCATTAACTTGCACAAAGTATTTCTAAATGTCTGTATCAAGTGTTATTCTACACAGAATTTTTTACCAATTCAAAAATTGTAAGTTAGCATTAAAAATGTACTTTATTCCACGACAGAAGGTGAACATTTCTAATGTACTTTTTTTTATTGCCGATATTCTCCAAAATAAATTTAAATAATCCATTAATTTAAAAATATTTGAAGGAGTTTTTAAAAGCTATGAATTTAGTATAGTTTCAATCAATCCATCCACTATTTAACCTTATACAGATATACAATTAAAAATAAATTTTAAAATGAGAAGTAATAAAATGATACAACCTAAATTCTGTGGGAACCTTAACTCATATCACTAAGCCTTTCATCTATATTTGGGACAAACGCGCAGTATGTAGCCCTACGATGAGGCCTCTGATAAAGGTGTCCGTGTTATGGTAGGATTACCAGAGATGCATGCATGAGACTGAAGAAGAACGAAAAAGCTAAACATTTTAACCGGGTGAAGAATAAGAATGTGCAACGAGAAAGTGTGTATATAATGCAGCATGAACAACATCAAATCGTTCACTGTACTTTATTTATGTAAATATTAAGCTGGAGCACATCACTGTATTCATAAAGTACAGTTATTGAATTCAAAACAAAATAAAATGGCTTTAAAAAGCATTGCTTCAAACATAGAATTTTTTTCTTCTTTTGTTTTGTTGCTGTACTTGCTAGAACATCAGCTCAAGTTTCCTCTCTTGGCACTTTCTCCTCAGCAAGTTTCACAGCCATATTTGTCTTTTGCTGATGCTGCACAGCATTTACTGCTTAAATTTTCTTTCTGTTGATATCATTCCCTTCACATTTCTTCATTGTCTCACTTTTCTTTCTTTCTCTTTTATTTCCTCGGAAGACAATTTTATCCATCATGCTAAGAGAACTTTATAGTGAAAGCTTGGATATATTGCATGATATCCAAGCTTTCACTATTTTAGATAATTTTAAGAATATGAATACTTTTGAACATCATGCATCAATTCTTACAAGTTTTCAAACTTGGTCACTTTCGTTTTTGCAAAATTTTCCCTCCCTCATCAAGCTTAAATGCAAACATTTATGGGAGAAAGTAACATTTAACAACAACACTGGGTAGTGGACACTGCTTGGAAAAAAAAAAAATATGTGATTACAGGAGAAATCTTCACTCCATCTGACTTCTGTTTTTGGAAACTTTTTACCCATTTCTAAGCTAAAATACAAATATTTATGGAATAAAAATATATTTAAGAACAATATTGGGCAGAAGGAGCATCGCAAGAAAAAAAAAGTACAATTATGGAAGAAATTTTTACTCCATCTAAAATCCATTTTCAAAAGTTTCGAAAGATGAAATTCCGTTCTCAAGCAGAAGACCAATCTTCTCACCAGCACCAATCCCTAAAAAATTCTGTTCAGTTGTGCATCGACCTCGAGAAAGACTCAAATGACAGCGGAAATGGCGATATTCCTCAAATGCATGGAAGAATTTCATGTCTGAAGACTGCAGGGAAATTTTGAAGTTTGCTTAACTTCCATTTTCAGAAATTGTTGCCCACAGTTCCATGCTGAAATACAAATATTTATGGAATAAAATGATATTTAACAAACAATACTGGATGAAGGGAACATTGTGAGAAAAAAGAAATTACGATTACAGGAAGAATCTCCCTCCATTTAACTTCCATTTTCCATTTTCGAAAGTTTTTGAAGATGAAATACCATTCCCAGATGAAAACGACCCCCCCCGATTATCGTGTGATCGGACTGCAACTGCAATCATTTACATAACCCAACTGTCAACATATACCCACCAATTTGCATGGAGCTCCCACAAATACTTCCTAGTGTGGTATCTTCTATTTCGAGCAGCAGCATACATCAAGTCCATGAGATAAATGCAAATTTCATACTGCAACAGCAGAAGAAAAGCAGTTTGATTTCTGTTAAAACTCTTTGAAAACATATGTATTGCTGTCACATTTGAAATATTTTTATAATGAGTGGGGTGGTGACAGGAATTAAAATTATTCAAAATCATCCAAAGGTTTGCTTTATCATTCATTATTTTTTTCTAAAGTAAAAGGGATCTTACAAATGTCTTTTGCTACAGATGAGAGAGCACAAAGAATAAAGATACACAAATGTTTATCTGGAAATTTTGCCACTACATCTAATTATCCATTTATTTCACAGTTCGTAAAAAAAAAAAAAAAAAAAAAAAAGGAGGAATATGTTCATTAGAATAAGACCCCAGAACACGTTTTAGATACTGAAAATGGAACTGTGCAAATCCCTGCATACTTTCTACAGCAATTAATTCTACATAATACATCTTCAAGTCAAAATCAGACACAATAAAACCTAATTTATAGAAGTTGTTATTTTCACCATATGTGAAAGAATAGCAAACAGAAAATATGCACATACTTTGCAAGATCTGCTCTACTGATTTTCAAATATGTCTGGAGCATCAATGCACAGCTAGAAAATCAAGGAAACACAAATTCAATCAACAAAACTTACATAAAAAGAAACAGAAAAAACACTGAAATGCACTAATTAAGAATAAAAAGAAACAATACATAAAATCCATTCTCTCATTTGAAATCATTATGTTTCAGCACTACAATCTACTCAGAACTTATTGCCAAAATAACAAGCAAATATGTAGCACATTTAAAGCAATAAGCACATTCAGCTTAAAGAAATATGAATTACATTTTTAGAGTTTAAAGGCTTTGTACAATACTACCAGCCAATATTCATCACTGTTATATGACTATGTATGATGAACACAAAAGTTTTAAAGCTGATGAGTGCAACATTAAAATAGTTATGTAGTCCATAGAGCATGTATGGGCAACATTCAGACCCAGGTGGTTCCATCTCACCACAGAATCAACATAGCTGTGGTTCCTTAAGTTTTGTTAACTCCAATAAATAAATAAATAAATAAATAAATAAATAAATAAATAAATAAATTACTTTTATTTTTTCATGTGATCACATTTTTATAAATTAATCCAATACCCAAAGAGTGTAGGTGTTACATGATTATTGTAGTAAAAAAAAAAAACACTTTACAAAAAGACAAAAACTAATAGTACAAAAGCATATGTACATAAAAAAAAAATAATCTTGACACGATTCTATAAAATTTCACAAATAAAGAAGATAGCTGTCTAAGCACGAACACTTTAGCTCAAACCAATTACAACACTCAAATGAAGCTAAGGCACGTATCACGGTATCAAAAGTATACACAGTTAAAACCATGACGACACAAATAACTCATTCCATTGAGTTTTAAAAAAGGTTTAATGTTAAAAACTTGCGAGATCTTTCGAACCTACGACTTATAGGTTCATCATCAGGCACCAAAACTCGCAAGGTGCACATGAAACGTAGTGGTTAAACCTTTTAAGCTGCCTCGTTATTTCCCGGTAAGTTAGTTACCAATTGTTCTAAGATACCTATGAACAGCAAAGTGCCACATGGAGCGTGCCATAAAAATATTTTATAAAACATCTCGAAAGTTGGCTGTGGAATATACACACCTGTCTTTCTACAAAACTGCCGTTCATGGGCGTCATCCCAAATTTCCCTATGCCTGAGAACCGCTCCACGTTCACTATCAGATGCTAAGTTATTACAAGGAACTGAATCTAGGCGCTTAACTACAGAGATAAGAATAAAATACGGCCTGATTGATTCCCTTAACCGAAAAACATACAACGCGTATGGTTTCCTTGCTCACAACACCTCTTTAATTATTTTTGACAAATTAATGACAGTCAACTATGCCAAGATTACTCACGGGGTGGAAATGTACCAACAGAGACAAATACGGAAATTGAGGGTCTTGGTGCACGAGTCTACAACTAGAAAAAACTCCTTGACAAAATCTAATCTAATGACCTCAACGAATGCTTTTGTGAATTTGAGTGCAAGACAATTAACAGAGGACGAATGCAGGGCACTAAACCGAGGATTTAAGTTCTCGTTTCCGGTGCTCAAACCAAAGACCTTCAATTACATTACCCAACTTGAACAGGTCATAAAGTCATTGCCGATTCATGCTCAGGACCCACTTAGATATAAAATCTCTCGTACTATTGAAAAGGAATCCACTCAACCACCAACTGAAATTCAACATATATTAAAATATGAGCGTACTACTTTGTTATCTCTTTCCGGAGATGCATCATTAGCAATTGTTTCTGCAGATAAATCGGACCAAATAGTTATACTTGATAAGTCTACCTATATTAACAAGATGACCGCAGTTATAAATCAGATCCCACATACAGTATTATCTCGTAACCCTATCCCAGCTACTATTACTGCTCTTGCAAAACTTAAAAATAGTAATACACTACCCCCAGCCATTTCAAATAATATGCAACCTCCTTTTGGTCCTCGTACACCAGATTTGTTTGGCAAATTAAACTTCATAAACTTGAACACCCCATCCGTCCTTTAGTATCAGACTATACTAACCCCACCCGAAATCTGGAAAAATCACTTGCCTCAGTCCTTTCCCCCTTAACCACATCTTCACCTTTCTCAATTAAGAGTTCTAAGTCCGCCCTGGAACGGATCCATTCCGCTACATCGGGTATTCCATTTAAAATGGCCAGTCTCGATGTAGTTTCCCTGTTTCCCAATGTCCCTGTGGATGTAGCCATTGACCTGATTACCCCACTACTTCCATCCTTAAACCTCTCTTCTACTGAATCCACTGCTATAGTTTCAGCCCTGAACCTTATCAAGAACCGGACTTATTTTAAATTTAATAACATCACCTACCGCCAGGATTTCGGTACCCCAATGGGGTCACCTCTTTCCCCCGTCCTGGCAGAAATAGTACTGCAACACGTCGAACATACAGTTTTTCATAATGGTACATTCCAACCATTACTCTATATACGATATGTCGACGATGTTTTAGTTTTTTGGCAATACTCACTTAGTGAATTAGACACTTTTGCTGCCTCTTTATCAGCCGTCTTTCCCACTATTTCCTTCACCCAAGAGTTAGAATCCTCCAACTCCCTTCCGTTCTTAGATATTTTATTACGACGCACCCATCTAATGACATTCAAACCTCCGTCTACCTAAAACCCACTTGTTCACCTACCCTCATTCCATATAATTCGTACACACCACTTCCCTATAAACATAGTTCTATTTCATCTTTAATCTGTAGGGCTTATAGTCATTCATCCACCAAAAGATCTTTAAAACTAGAATTACACAGGATTTTCAATCTAACAAAGGTTTCCGGTTATCCCGGATATCTATTTACAAAATTGTTACGCAGGTATCAACGACGGATCTCCACAACGTTACAACCAATAAGTGATGAAGTAACCATAAATACGTGGCATCCATTCCCTTCCATCCAACCATTGTACCGATCTTACAAAATTCATGCAAAAAAATACGATTGTTCCTTTGGTGTTTCTTCGGAAAGTTTGTTCAATTTAACCAAATCAGACCGAGATCCGACATCAATCTTAGATAAATACGGCGTTTATTAGGTACCACTGAACTCTTTCTCAACTACCTCACAGTCTACTTCTTACGTGGGATCCACTTGTAGATCATTAAAGACACGAATTACAGAACACAAATACAGTGTTCGTACACATGCCTTAACAACTTCTTTAGCGCGAGAGGTACTAAAAGGAGAGCACTATCCTGACTGGGACAATGTAAAACTGTTATCGACGACCAAAACTAAAAATGGCCTGTTGTTTCTCGAGAGCTTGTACATTTATCATTTGAATGAACAATGCTGTAATGATGAAGTTCCATCCAATATACCAGCACCTTGGCGATACCTACTGAAAAACCAAGAAACAAGATTAGACAACCATTGATTTTATTGTACATATATAAAACTCAGGCGAGGAACTTTGACCTTCATTTTATATTTCTTATATTTATGACAACCATTATGTGTTTTTTACCCTACAGGTTATTTTAAATGTATGTATTTTATGACCTCATACTGTTCCGACTTGTACGCATGCGCGGTCTTTGCCCATAACCACACGTGTATATAACCACTACGTTTCATGTGCACCTTGCTAGTTTTGGTGCCTGATGATGAACCTATAAGTCGTAGGTTCGAAAGATCTCGCAAGTTTTTAACATTAAACCTTTTTAAACCTCAATGGAATGAGTTATTTGTGTTGTCATGGTTTTAACTGTGTATACTTTTGATACCAGTGATACGTCTTAGCTTCATTTGAGTGTTGTAATTGGTTTGAGCTAAAGTGTTCGTGCTTAGACAGCTATCTTCTTTATTTGTGTATCAATCAGCACGATAGTCTCTTCATCATATCTACTATAAAATTTCATTTTTGATTTATTATGAAAAATTTATTACAGGATTTTATGCATGTCAGATTGCAAAGTATCCTATCCTGCAAGAAAGATACTCATCAGGCACAATGCTAGTAGTGGTCCAGGGTGGGCTAAAGCCCAACCAACTTTTCTTTGAGCCCTCCCTCCCCTACCCCGTTTCTGGTGCTCCTCTTCCAATATGTAAGCTGTTAGAACACATGGTTCAACCATCTAAATTTTTAAGGAACTTGGATAAACATAAGCGAACTTTTGGAATTCACAGAAATTTTATTATATAAAATGATTTTTTTGTTAAATTTAGTTTTGTACAATTCTATGAATGGCAGTTCATAAACAGCCTTATGAAAGCAAATATTAAAAAAAGATAAATAAATGATATATGTAAGCAAAAATTGTGAAGAAATAGTAACTTGTTAAAGGCCATGGAGGTTTGTAGCCATGGCCCAGTACCGAAAATAAAAATAACCAAATCATGTCAACAAAATGTCAATATCACGCTGCAGCCTCAAATCCAAAATGATGCTTTATTGATAGGTGCCGTATAATAACACGAGCCCAGTACTACATACACTCAATAAATACTCCATAGAGCATGTATTTGAAAACTCATATTTTTTTTTTTTTTACTGGGGATAACATCATCAGCATAGAGTAAAATTTACATGAATGGAATTTTTTGAAAAATTTCTGGCAAGCACTTCAAAATTTGTACTCCCCTGTACGACATTTATTACCCCTCCCCTCAGTTCTGAGCTGCTGGCACTGCCACTGGTTCTTGTGGCATTTGCAAAATTTTGGGTATAATCTTCTGTTAGCTAAATACAAAGAATGTAAAATTTACTATGATAAAAGACAAACCTCAGACAACTTGGCACAGGAGGCTTTACGAAAAGTTAGTTTTTCAAAGGTATTAGCAAGGAACTGTGTAACATTTACACCCTCAGTATACAGGGTGAATTCAAAGTAGCAGAGCACCCTTGTATTTCAGAAAGGGGAGGGGAAAATGAAATATCTGAATACCCTAGCAAAGAATCGGTGAGGGGCCTATCTTTTAGGCTATTTCCAGAACATGCCACCATCTTGAAATCTGCCATATTGGATCAAGGTCAAATTTTTCAAATGGTAAGGGGGTCATGTTGCATATCAAACAAGACCAAAATTTTCTCAGAAATTGATTGCTGTAATCAGATTTGACATATGTGTTGTGTTAACAAGTTATCAACACAGAAAGTTGAAATAACCATTGCTTGTTGCAGGTAACTGAAGATGGCACTGACAAAAGAGGAGAGGATTCAGGTGATCCTTATGTCCAGGGAACACAGCTGTCGTACCATAGCCACAGATTTCAACAACTGACTCCCAGAAAGACCCACCAGTTTCACACAGCACTGTCCTATACCTGATATTCAAATTCCGAGAAACTGGTACTGTGGACAACAAGCTGCGTAGTGGTCGGTCGAAAACTGCTACCAGCGAGGAAACCTCAACAATGGTCTTGGCATCCTTTGCAAAGAGTCCACAATGTAGCACACAATGCTCGTAGCAGAATGTGGTATCAGCCAGTCAGCCATAATTACACATTCTTTACACTGCTCACTAGCTTCCATTCAAGATCCACATGCAGCAGAATGTGGTATCAGCCAGTCAGTCATTATTACACATTCTTTACACTGCTCACTAGCATCCATTCAAGATTCACATGCAGCAGAATGTGGTGTCAGCCATTATTACACATTCTTTACACTGCTCACTAGCATCTGTTCAAGATCCACATGCAGCAGCAACTATCAGATGATAACCCTGATAGATGTGTCGAGTTCTGCATTTGGGCTTTCGACCAACATCAACGAAATCCCTCATTTGCACAGGGTATTATGTTTAATGAAGAGGCCAATGTTTACGTCAGTGGTGAGGTTAACCATCAAAACCATAGGTGCTGAAGTGACAGGAACCCTCACTAGACGGAACCATTCAACTTCACTGCTAATGTAAAGGTTATGATGTGGTGTGGAATGTGGGGCACACATGTAATCGGACCCATTTTCATCGACAGTAACTTAAATGCTAAGCGCTACCTGGAAATGCTACAGGAAACAGTGTTCCCTTCCCTTCTGAATGAAGATGGCAGTTTCCCCTGTTATTTCCAACAAGATGGGGCTCCACCATACTACAAAGCAACTTTTCACCAATGGCTAGATGCTCAATTCCCTGGTCATTGGATTGGCGGGTGAGGTCCTGTGGAATGGCCACCCAGATCCACCGACTTCACACCACTAGACTTTTATCGAGGGTCATCTGAAACACCTGGTGTATGCTGAAAAAATCTGCGACAACCACCACCTTCAGCAACGCAACCTGGAAGCTCATAGCCGCATTTCTCCAGATATTCTCATGTGGGTGCATAACGACTGGATCAAGCGTTTTTGGCTCTGTATTCAGCAACAGGGACACACACTGAACACATCAAACAGCTGCGCATCACAGGATACTTTAGAGGTTGTTATTTCAACTTTCTGTGTTGATAACTTGTCAACCACAACACATATGTCAAATCTGATTATGGCAATAAATATACGAGAAAATTCTGGTCTTGTTAGACATGCAACATGACCCCCTTACCATTTGACCTTGTATCCAATATGGCAGATTTCAAGATGGCGGCATGTTCCGGAAATAGCCTAAAAGATAGGCCCCCTCACTGATTCTTTGCTGGGGTATTCAGATACTTCATTTCCTCCCCTTTCTGAAATACAAGGGTGTCCTGCGACTGTTGACTCACCCTGTACATATGTTGTTAACCAAGAAGTATTTCAATGGATAGAGCTAAAATATAAATACATGCTTTTGCTTTTCCAACCCCCATAACATGGCTAGCTGGAAAGATAAGAAATTAGGCAACTTTTATTCTTTTTTTTTTTTTTTTTTGGAGAGAAACTTAATCAAAAAATGCAAAAACACAGAAAACCGAGGATCTACAAAAGATTTTTATCCTTGAAAATTTTACTAAAAACCACATGAAAATTAGACTAATAGTTTTCAAAATACTATTGCAGTGGCTGCTCTGGCTTTTTCAAAGGTTTCACCAACCCATTCACCAAATTCAATTTTTTTCACCAAATGTAATCTGAAGTCACCTATTTTTTACACCCTCCATTGAAATTATGAAAACCATAAAAACAAAAGTGTTATAATAGGTCATACGGCAGCAATTGCATCACTCTCTTCACGTGATCGCTTTCCATCTCACACGCTATGTAAACAATGAAAAAAGTAATTAACATTCGAACTTCAGTTTTCAAATACCAAATAAAAAAAATAATAATTAAAGATTGCTTTTGCTCAGACATCATTAAAAAGGGTTATCACCAATATTTTTGCCAAAACTTTTTATCAATAGCCAAAACATTTTTTTTTTTTCCGCAAATTGCAAAGAATGTGATTGGCAGCGTGACCCCTGCTATTGTTAACAACACATAAAAAAGAAAAAGAACAACTTGAGGACCCCAGAATAAACTTCTGCAGTCATTGATGATGGAATCCTGGTTTTCTTAATCTCTATTCCTTCTTTTAGCTTTCTTTTTGAAAAAGTAATTTTCAATTATTTCTTTCTTTGAAATTGCAATTTTGGAAAATGCAATTTTCAAAAAAAGGAAGCTAAAAGAAGGAATAGAGATTGAAAAAATCAGCATTCCATCATCAATGACTGCAGAGGATTATCCTGCCTAACATCTGGCAGAATTTGATGAAAAATAACCGTAATTGCAATAGTGACAGAAAAAAGTGACAACAAAAGACAGCCTGAAGGAGAAGAGTTTTCTCCAAAAATCTGCAATTAAAAGAAAAAATTCTTAGTAAAAATTCCCATAATAGAAGTTTTTTATTAGTAAATAAACATTATGTTATATCACAATCTTGCACACTTATTTTGTCTATATTATACAGTACAACAAATTCATACTGCAAAGTATCATTTGATAATGCAAAATAATTCATAAAACATCAAAAATTAGGTAGGAAAATTTTTTAAGCAAAGGATATTTTATTTCACTCAAGATTTTTGTAAGAATATACATGCCAAAATGATAGACCACATTCATTTGCAATCCATTATTGCTGTGGATACTATGGAGTAGAGCAAATAATAAATATTTCACAATAATGAAAGAGAAATAAATTAAAAACCATACAATTATAATAAGTATAGTTTCATTTTTTAAATACACAGTGGGTATCACTAGGTTTTTTTTTTTTTTTTTTTTACTAATGACCACGGTGAGCAACTCAGTGGGATATAAGCATTCACCCATCCCAAATTTCGGACCACTGGTTCCAGGGAAGGGAGAGAGCCAGTTCCGTAACACACACACAAAAAAAAAAAACATCCTTGCCTCACCAGGACTCAAACCCAGACCCATCTCAGATGAATGGTCAAAAGCCAATGCTTAGACCACTGTGCCACCTGGGTGGCCACTAGTTTTTACGAGGCAAAATTGTAAACTATCACTATGTGAATTCTGTGGAACAAATATTCGTCTCACAATATGTGAAGATATGTCAGAATCATAAATACAACAATCTGACATCTCTGAATTGCTCATATTTAGTGTTCTATATGTAACATTAATCACATCAGAAAACTTGAAAATTACATCATTCTAGAGCGGAAAACGGTGAGAAAAACCAGCATTTCCAGATTTCTATTCCAGCATGCTTTTCAATACATCACCCAGGATGATCAAGTACCAAAGTTCTGAGTTTTTTAAAGTATCAGAACATTCTCTTTTCTGATGTGATTAATGTTACATAAAGAACAGTAAATACAGGTGATTCAGAGATGTCTGATGGCTGTATTAACGATTCTGACATATCTCTACGTATTGTGAGAATATTTCTACATAACGCTACGAGGAAGCAGAATTTGCTTCAACTATTGAAACTCAGAGAATGTTCTGATACTTAACACTTAGATACTTGAGACTCGATCATCCTGGGTGGTGTAATGGATAGCATGCTTGAATGAAAATCAGGAGATGCGAGTTCAATTACCACCCGAGGTCAGCACAATTTGCAAGTTTTTTTATGCTATTAATGTTGCGTGAAGAACAGTGAATACAGGCAATTTAGATATATCTTATTACTGTATTGACAATTCTATCACTATGTGGTTTAGCATTCCATTGAATTTCATCAATATGTGTTATGCAGCACGAAACAAATTGCATCTTGAGAAGCTTAAAAAAATGCTGAAGAGTTGATACGGGATTCTATTATTTTTGTTTCAAATGAGAGTTTTACATCAGTGGAACCTATCTAACAAACAGGCCAAGTACATTTTCAGTCAATGCTGCACCACAGAACCACATGGTTTTGCATTCATCTGAATCTCATCAATATGCACCATTGGAGCATAAAACAAAACAGCATAAAATTCATGGTCACATTATCACAAAATAAAAACACCAAACTTCAAAAACTACAGAAAACACACTTTCATTTCATGTACATTTTCACTGCAGTTTCTTCCTCTTTCTACAAAGGAAACGTCTGCCTTTAAAATGATCATCTTGTGGTACCCATTCCTGATATTTTTCTCCAGTCATAATTTGTTAAAAACACACTTCTGCCAGGCATCTTGCAAACTAATGCGTAAAAATGAGCACAGATGTGAAAGGGGGAGATGAAGAAATGTTTTGGTATACTGCATTCCATATGTCCTTTAATCACCACCACGGTGCCGCAGTGGTCTAAGCGATAGCCTCTGATCATTCGTCCAAAAAGGGGTCTGGGTTCGAATCCCGGTGAGGCATGGATGTTGTGTTTTGTCTTATGGCGCTGGCTCACTCCCTTCCCTGGAACCAGTGACCCTAAATTAGGGACAGCCGACTGCTTATAGCCCATTGAGTTGCTTACGGTGGTCGTTAAACCTCCAATAAAAAAAAAAATGTCCTTAATCCACTGACCTTTAGAATGGTCATTACAGGTCAGGAAGCATCCCCATAGTACAATATTTCGATTAAAAAGTAGCCTTATCTTAGAAGCAGTAAGTGCATGGTACAGCCAGCTCTCATAACTTGCTTCAAGCTTGGAGCCCCCCCTCCCCCAATGTGTGGGAGAACATTGACAATCCAGGCAGTGGATTGTCAATGTTCCCCCACACATTGACAATCCAGGCAGTGGGGAATATGCTGCATAGTTGGAACAGCAAAAACATTTATATTTAGTGACTTCTTAAGAAGTAGCCAGCACAAATGAACAAATGAAAAGTTTTATTTAGGGCCAATAAAAAGAAAAAAAAAATTAAAGGTGTTTTTATGAACCCTGAAATAGCATTTACTTTACTTTATTTCACACAAAAAATTTAGGCTTTCTTACCACACACATTAATGTCTGAAGGCTTTAGCAATTCAAAACGCTAGGTTTTAAGTGGTCAGTTGATTAAAATCAGAGACTTAACTACACAGTGTTTCATAGCATGAGGAGTATACAGTATATAGTCGGAGAGAACAAAACACAGAACAGTAATGAAGAAAACAATGACAGTGGATTTAGCAGTTTGCATAGGTAACTTTTTTTCCCCACAACAGTCAATCTTGGTAATGTAATCATTCAATCATGTCAACCAACTGATGTCACATCAAATATCAACAAACAGACAATCTGAAGCACAGGACAAGGGGAAGATGTGTGGCAAATTTTTTGCAGACAATACGATGCAAATTCCAATGCACAGTCACAACAAAAACTTTATACCATTACCTATGATAACATTCTCTTTCATGAACAGTACTGCTGTTTTGTGAAGCAAAACCATCATGAGATAGGAGAGAAAGAAATCATTGATCAACGCTGCTTTGCTTTTTAGTATTAGTGAACAGGGCGAGTGAAGAAAAAAAAAATAGCCCTTGAGGACAGATGTGGGTATGTGCTACTGAGACAGAAGAAATGGAATTCACAGTTAAATAGGGTGTGGGTTAGGGTGGAGCGAAAAACACTTTTTTTTTTTTTTTTAATTTGAAACGTCACCATGTGCAGTAGTTGCGATTTTATTACTGAAATGAACCCCCAAAATATGGATGACATTATTTGATATCTTAGGCTGCCCCAAGAACCTCGAAGTTTGAAAGTTATAGGGAAAAATGGTTTAAAAACACCCGCTTTCTCCATTTTGTAAATATAAAAAAAACTGTGTCACCATGTTATTTAATATCACCTTTGAGTGTATAAACACGGGTAAAAGTTCAGCAGACATGAGTTAATTTCTTAGGCTTCCCCAGATCCCTTATAGTATGTAATTTTGCCAAAAATGGCATGATAAGTTGCGTAAGCATTAAGTTCGACAGCAGCCTTATTGTTACCAATTTGGGCTTAACATTAACACCCCCCCCCTCTCATACTTTCTGGAAACCTCTTGTTGATTTTCAGAAACATAGCTTGCTGTTTTGCACTCTTTGTTTTTGTTACCTTTTTCATCTCAGCCCACCCCCTCTCTCACAGAGGAGCTCTGTTTGCAAACTCGCTGAGTCATCTCATCACAGTCGCACAGGTCCATTTGGGAGAGTGTTATCGGGTTGCGTCATAATGATGCAACAGTTTCTTTCACTCCTAGTGACGTTGATTGGATCGTGCCGGCATTTTCGTTTTGTCGTCCAATTACTTAAGATGCCTGAAACAAGAAATAAAGCTGATTGCCCTATCCTCGGGAGTTATAAGGAGATGCATGAAAATGTGTCGCCTACGTACGAAGATGTAATGCGCCATTACTACCTTGTGAGGAATACTCTTAGGCAGGAAGGTGCAAATTATGAGCCTGCTGCAGCAGAAATAACAAGTATTGTTGCGGACAAAGTGCTAAGTATATGGAAGAAAGCATCTCTTCCGACATCTCTCCACAAATCTGTTGCAAAGTGTATTACCGCATACAACACTGAAATCCGAAAGCTGAAAAAACACGCTGCAAGAATGGATGAAACCTACCGAAAGAAGATTGAACAATTTCGTGCAGATTCGCAACGTATCTTTGACATATGCTCATGCAAGTGCAAATGTTTTAGAACCTGCAAATGTAGCTCTGCAAAAAAAATACCCGTGAAAGAAGCGAGACTTTCTGATGGACCAGAGAACAAACAGAAGAATGATAGTAGGTGGGCTTGACGCAAAAACCACCAGTGTACTGAAGAAAAGAACAGCTCGAAAGAGTGATAGGGAAAAGCATGTCCGCAGGAAATTACAGAAAACTGCATCACTGAAATCGGCCCTGCGAGTCGAGGATGATCCTTCAGAAGAGGATACAAATACTAATTCCGCAGGAAAACCAGACGAGCCGGGTCCTAGTCATTTGTTGGCCTCGGAGAAAGATTACGATTTCACTCCACGTCGTTTTTCGAAACCTAGGTGTCAGATGACACCGTCTGCATTTCTAGAAAGTGCGATAGGCGAGGCATCAGCGACCGAGTGGCAGCCAATCTTGCGTCGGCGTTGCTTCATGATGCAAGTGAACCGGTTCATTCGAAAGAATGTAATGTATATGTTACTGACTGGCATAAAGTACGACAAGAAAGGAAAAAGACCCGTCAACCAATTCAAGATTAGGTAAACTTGACTGGTCGCAAGATTGTAGTTTTATTTTTGGACGGAAGAAGGGATGAAACTCTTACGAATACACAGACAGATGATGGCAAGCAGCACAAGCGAAAAGAATAGGAGGAGCATATTACACTTGTTGAAGAACCGGGTTCAGTCTATTTGGGACATTTTGCACCGAAGAGCAAGAGTGCAAGGGACATTTCTGGACGGTATCTTCAGCTTATTGAACCAGAAGGCATTTGACTTGTCGGAGTTAGTCTTTATTGGTAGTGACGGGGAAGTGACTAATACCAGCACAAATGCAGGTGTAATTAGGTGCCTTGAAGAGAAGCTCAATTCTCCTGTACACTGGATTATATGTCAACTTCATTTTAATGAATTGCCTTTACGCTATCTCACTGAAGCACTTGATGGGAAAACATCAAGCCCAAGAGGATTTAGTGGATTGATTGGAAAGCGCCTGAAGACGTGCACAAACCTTCCTATCGTTAATTTCCAGAAAATTGAATTTTCGCTTCAGTCCGACAATAACTATGGAGATCTTAGCTCGGATCAACTTTATTTGTGGGAAATTTGTAAGGCAGTCTCTGCAGGTGATTGCCCACAAGATCTGGCAAATCGGGATCCTGGAGCACTTGCACATTCCCGTTGGCTGACCCTCGCAAATCGCATTCTGCATTTGTATGTTGGAACTAGTGATCCAACACCACAACTTGTCTCATTAGCCACCTTCATAATGAGTGTATATGCACCATCGTGGTTCACGATCAAATGTAACAGTACGTACCTGTAAAGATGGTCCAAGAAATTTGCAGCTTTTTATATCTAGGTTTCAGTATCTTCCAGATAATTTAAAGGATATTGTAAAAGAGTTGTCCAAGACAACGCATATTTTGTCCATGCAGAAAACTTGCTCGCTGCAATGTTGTTTGACGACAGAAGGTATGTCTGTGAGCTTGCTGTTCGACATATCATGAAGGCCAGCTTCCGAACAAACAACTACCACTAGGAAGTTTCGGATTCCTAAGCTGAATTTCCAGAGCAATGATTACATCGACCTAATCGACTGGCAAGAGTGTAATGTGACTGAGCCTCCCATCACACGGAAATGGAAAGACGATGAGCTTCTGGAATTACTAGTTGGATAAATATTCAAGTTCTTGCCACGAATTTACAAAAATACCCTGCCATTCTCAGGCAGTAAAGATGATGGTTAAGATTGTAACAGATTCTTTTGCTCATGTGTGTGGCCTTCTTGCAAGAGATGGATTCATCAGAGCAAAAATTTTGGATAGGAAGCTGATGCCAAGTTTTGAAAAAAAGTCTGATTTCCAAGTGAAATAAACTCACTCCTCAAGTTATGCTACTAGGTAAGGCTGGTGTCTACCATATTTACATAACTTATGCCATTTTTGGAGAAATATGACAAATCTTGAGCTCTTTGGAGAAGCCTAAGAAATTAACTCACATCTGCTGAATTTTTACCCGTGTATATACACTCAAAGGTGATATTAAATAACATGGTGACACAGTGTTTTTTTATATTTACAAAATGGAGAAAAGCGGGTGTTTTAAAACCATTTTTCCCTATAACTTTCAAACTTCGAGGCTCTTGGGGCAGCCTAAGATATCAAATAATGTCATCCATATTTCGGGGGGGTCATTTCAGTAATAAAATCGCAACTACTGCACATGGCGACGTTTCAAATTAAAAAAAAAGTGTTTTTTGCTCCACTCTAGTGTGGGTACTTATATAAGCAAGCATTACCAAAAAGAAAAAAAAGTCTGTATGAAGTTTTCATTCATCCTGACTGGCAACTTTCTGAAATTGTGATCAAAGTACAGGTGCATAACTTCAGAATTTGCCAAACTGACTGAATGTCATGATAATTAACTCAGCAATAGGACGTCACGAATTGACTGTAATTACTGTTTTCACACGTGAATTAAATCACATCAGAAAACTTGAAAATTTCATCCCCGCTCCAGCGGGGATGAAATTTTCAAGTTTTCTGATGTGATTTAATTCACGTGTGAAACAGTAATTACAGTCAATTCGGCGACGTCCGATTGCTGAGTTGATTATCATGATGTATTTACCACATATTATGAGAAGAATATTTCTTCAACTCTGAACTGACTGAATGTTTTATCAACATAATTAATCACTGACAGGAACAGGTTACCAAACTTCACCTGGATCAGTTAAAATCTTTTAATACCAACCATGAAAAATTTTATGAAGGGTTTTTCAGTGTGGTCGCCATGGAGAGAATCCCATAGCAAATATTTTCATGGCTAATTTAAAAAAGTTCTTAATCTACACACAAATTTTGGGGATCGGCTTCAGTTAGTTTCAGCTAATTTTTTTGCAGAAGTTTTGCATAATTAGTCCCCTTCTCCTCCCTTTTGTTTTCATGCACAGTCCTGCCATGAAACAAAGAAAGGAAATGCTGCCAGCTTCCAACCTTTGGCCAGAGTTGGATTGTCCACTTCTTTTTCTTCCTCTCCTCCCTCCCAACCTGTTCATACTTCATTTTATTGGACACAGCAAATCACGGCTATCTTTGACAATATTCTTTCAAAGAAATAACTTCTCTCCCCATGATGAATGTAAAAGCAGCAATCGTGTAATCCAGCATGAATGATCAGGCGAAGAATTACATATAACATTAAAAAATTTATGGCAACACTTTTAAAACTACACAAAGCTTCATTTTAATGATAAATAAATATAAATAGTGAAAATAATTATGTTATTTGCATGTAATTTATTTATTTATCATGCTGTTTATTATATAATAAAAGTTCTTTAGATCCAAGTTTCACGGCACAAATCATTTCAGAAAAACAAAGTAACAAGTTCATTACTTACACAAACTAATAATGAAGATAATTATGTGCTTCAAACAGTATGAAACAATCCTGGCTGAGATAAATCACTATAAGCATTTTGAAATTTCATATGCTTAGTACTTTCATATGCCAGAAATACTTACCACTCAAGGTGATCTGACTTCTGCAAGACCCGTAACACTGCATCATAATTCTGTAAAACATTGATTTATTAATATACATATGAAATAATATTCAGAATTATATATATTTAACAAACCAATAAACAACAAATGCACACAAACTACATGATCATACCTGTTCATGATAATAAATTAAGGCTCCCATGAGAAGTACGCTATTACTATTTGCAAAACCAACAGTTTGAAGCTTTTCTTCCAGACTGTTTACAATATCAAACCTGGAAAAAATATAGCAACATGCTTAATATTTCAAAATTTCATCACCAAACATCTTTTACTTGCATAAAACACAACATGTATCAAATTTCTCTTAATTTAACTTTTAAGACATTAAATTAAGAGAATCATTTTTCTTACACCATTAGTTGCTTTCTTTTAAAACAGATAATTTTGGCTTCTTGATATTTATTTATAATGGCTTGCATTTAAAACACTTTTAAAAGCCAATTTGGAAATCCTTAAAATCAATCTGAAGCATTTTCAAATTGATCTTGAGAAGCACTGAAGAAGACTTAATGAACATGAAGAAGCTAGAAAAGTCTGCTTTAATACAACACATCAGAGTGTAGAATAATTCCATTTTTGGAATAGAAATTTTTGGTAATTAAACATCGAGTCAGCATTCATTCACTTAATTTTCAGGACATATCACTAACTTCTTTATGTACTTTTCAACACAGCTCAGGGAATGAATAAAAGTCACTATGGGCAAAGTTTGGAGAATAGGGTGGGTGCTAAAGCAACTCAAATCCTGTAATCTGTATGGCAGTCTGGAAAGTGCGACTCAGTGCATTGTGTTTTGAAGCAGGAGGCTACCTCTTTGAGCAGATTTCCATGTCTTTTTTTCCTTAATGGATGCACAAAGTTTGCTTATGAAGATAGGTGTAGTATGCACCAGTGACAGTGGTGTGTTTTTTTTCCACATAGTCAATCATGACAATACCTTCTGCATCCCCAAATATTGATAGTATAGCCTTGGTGGGTGGCTGACAGAGCAACACAACTTGAGAGGCAGAGAAGATGCATGCTTCCACATTAGATTGTTTTTTAGTCTCTGGGTCAGAGTGATGAGTCCCTCTTTCATTTGCTGAAACAATCTGGGATCATAATTTTATTGGATTAGCACAGAACATATTCAAGTTGTTTGTAAATTGTTTTTGCTCAACTGTCAACATTCATGGGACCCATCATGCACAGAGCTTTCATTTTCTAAAAAAATGTTAGGGTTAAATCAACACTGCCGATTGAAATGCACAGGCCCAGCTGTACACTCAACAGTCATTAGTCTGTTTTACATCACATGATCAAGTATGCAGCTAATGCTTACCTCAGAGGTGGATGGAGGGTTGTCCAGAATAATATACATCACTGCAAGATTTCCTGCCACAATGAAATTTTCTATGCTACCTGACAACTGTGAAATATGCAGGAGCCTTATCCACCAGCATGTGCACCACATTGTCATGAGCCTCCTGTGGAGAAATGCCTTTCAAAGCCAGGTATTTTATCATTGTTAACAGTTCTTCTTTCTCCACTTCAGTCTCTTGGGTTTGGCTCACAAAATCACCAGAAAAAAAAAAAAAAGATCTATAACACTGATAATGGCACAGTGACATGCAAGACTTTATTCTACCAGCAAAAAAAGTACTGCATATTTATATTCACTAAAAGTAGGTTATAATACAAACTTTCTGAATGCTCACTGTATAGAACATAATAAGGATTATTTTTTGGCATGTAACATCACACACCATCAAAACTGGCAATTCTGCAATAAAAAATTACAGCTCAATATGATTATTCTGTGTTTTACGAACTAAATACGAATTGATGTGGTGATGCAACATATTGAACAGTAAAAACTGGCAATTCAGGCAAATCTGATTGCTAAAATCCTGACTTTGCTCTACGTAATTAGTGAAGAATATTTCTTCTATGGAAAGTAAATACTAATTGGTTTCCATTATATTTATCTACCTGATTAAATAAAAACTAACTATTGTAATATTTTGATGCCAAAACAAATGTCTAAAGTGAATTTTTATTTCATATTCTTTTAAACTGCAATCTATTTGACTGGTGAAACTTTTCAACCGATACAGCAGCTACAGTCAAATTAACTATTTAACATATTGCACCTTTGCAAGAAAAGTGACACAAGTCAAAAATTTTCATTTTATTGGTTTTACAGCAGTAGAAAAGTGTACATTTTTACCTAGAAAAGTGTCACAAGTCTAACGATTCCACTAGACAGTATTAGTGTAATTTTTCCGTTAGCCAGACCCAGTGGCAATGAGCAATCTGTTTTTTGCATTCCTATAAAATTGTACTTTTTTTTTACTTGTGTCACTTTTCTCACGAAAGTGCGATATGTAACTTTCTGATACAGTGTAATTCATAAGCTTATACAATTTTCTGATAGTGTACACATATCATGCTCAGGATTTCATGATCCATGCAGAAAAGATTTTCTGATTGACCACTTGCATATGTTTTCAATACCTTTCCCATAGTGGGCAGGGACAATTTTATATTATATAATCTATTACAGGTGTTATTAATGGGCACTGCTGTCAACCCTTGTCCTAAATGTTTTCTGTTCCTGTAGAAGAATCACAGTCACTCAACACCTATTATGTATTTAACTGAATAAGTACAACACAAAGCAAGACTTTTGAACTCCTTGCCCTTTAATATGCTTTTTAAATATTACAACCTCCTGTTTTTTTAACCAAGCAAAAAGAAATTACCTTTGTGCAGCTTAAAAATAATACAATAGCAATAATTGATCACCTGTTCTTCATAAAACATTAAAAATAACCATTGTACTTATTACATATCAGATGGATTTCTACTATACAATAAGTACAACACATAGATAGTACTTGTTATATAGTAGATGAACTTCACATAACTGTGAAATCCAGTAGATGGATTTCCCAGTTATAAATATATTGCTTATATACATTGGGTAAGTGCAGACAAAATGCCTGCTTTCAGCGGCTGTGTATGTTCGACCTCTCCAGCAGAATGGTACTGTCCAGCAACGTCACATGGCACGTCACAAGGTTGGTATACATCATATCTGGTGTATACGATGAGTGCACAAGCTTCAGTCAAAGTGGACTATGGAAACAGGCCAGCTACATATATTTGTTCCGCAGGAGTTCAAACTTCGACATTCTGTGGTATGGAGGCCCAAAATATTATGTAGTGTTTGGGCAGGGTACTGCTAATAAACACACCATACCCTGATGGTTCACAAAATTTCAAGTAGAAGACTCTTCCCTTGCAAATGTACCTCTAGTTCATCCATCAGTACCTGTAACTGATGAGAAGCTGACCCACAGCAAAAAGTCGGCAAGATCGCAGCAAAAATCTGTGTGCCTCATTCAACAATTGTCCTGTGCCCTTTCGGCCCAGAAGATAAAAAATCTGTTGTCTCAGTGCCACACAAATCGACATCATCTGGAGGTGTGCATTTCCCTCCTTGCCAAAGATGGGAGGGATTTCTGAATCGGATCGTAACCTGTGGTAAAATGTGGGCTCTCTATGACAATCGTTAGCGAACGGCACAGTTTTGGGGATAACACAGGGCCACTTAAACACTGTTCAAAGTTACCCTTACACCTGCAGAATGGATTGATTCTCATATGACGAGTCTATTGTTAACCTGATTGATCTTTCATTTTTCCGACCAGATGAAACTACCGATTTGGACGGCTATTGCGCTGAACTTCAACAAATACACAAAACCATACATCCCAAGCAGCCAGTTTTATCAATAGGCATGGGGTCCCCCTGTTACATGACAACATGTACCCATGTCTTTCAAATGACTGTCCAACAAATCCACCACTCGGACTTTGAAATTTAGCCACACCCTGTGCATTCCCCAGACCTTGCTCCCACAAATTATCACCTCTCAGGCACCTAGACCACTTTCTGGTGGAGAAGACCTTACCAAATGACCAAGCTATGTGTCAGGCCATTGCTGCCACCTTTGTCTAGCAGACTCCGGAGTTTCATCACCTTGAAATAAACAGCCTTGCAACCCATTGGCAGAAGTGTGTCGATGAAGATGGAAACTAATTTGATTAGGTGTTTCCTATTTTTATGAGTTACTGAAAGCGGCACTCTCCTTTCAGACATTTCATCTGCACCAATCCAGCAAAAAAGTTGTTAGAATTTATGATTTACATTTAATATAGTTTTGTACAACAAGTAGATTCAGCTTTCTGGAAAACTTTTAGAATTAAAAAGACCAATTGCTCCAGTGTCTGCAGTAATAGCCACAATGGATCAAGTTTGGATGAAGGGTTCACCCTATTGGCCTCAACCTCAAGATAAAAGGTGATAAAGAGACCACACTATCATGGTACTCTGAAAGTCATGTTCTTAAATGCAA
Source organism: Macrothele yani (assembly GCA_039090855.1). Lineage (NCBI taxonomy): Eukaryota > Metazoa > Arthropoda > Arachnida > Araneae > Macrothelidae > Macrothele > Macrothele yani. The sequence continues at coordinate 4,637,998 of CM077024.1, forward strand.
GTGTTTACCTTGGTTTTATACTTGTCTAACAATTTTGAGACATTTCAGTCTGTCTCCTTAATTCCACAACTTTTAAATGTAGATAACCCTAAATTTTCTTTTTGTCCTATAAATGCCCATTTTTTAAGCAAACTATTTTGCAAGTTTCAGATGAATTTATTCACAAGTTTGGCGCATTTTATGTCAGTAAGCACAATGGGCCTTGTAAGATAACAAAGGAACTTTTAAAAATACCACAGTCATATCAGAATAATATGACCACCTACCTAATAATAATGGGAATAATCACCCTTGTCCCAGATAACAGTGGCGAGACAGCGTGGCAGGGATGCAATGAGGCTCTGGAAGGTAGCCTGAGGTACATGTGCCCATTCGGACTGCAGCAGAGCATGGAGGTCTCAGCAGAGAAGGTGTGGTTGTGGGTTGGTGTGTCGAACATGTCGATCTAAATACACTCACGAACAATGAAGTTTGCACACCAAGAAGAAAACATGCTACAACCGTGAAATTTTGCATATAACTAGAGTGAATCTTAGTATGCAAAAAACCCACAACTAATGCGATTGCGCATGACTGCACACCTTCTTGTGGCGCTGCAAGCACGAACCGGCAGTCTCATAAACCAGCGTGTAGTCGATGCCCCATCAAAGCGAAAAGCATTGGCCGACGCAAGCAAGAGTATAGAGTGACGAGAATGCCAGGTAGATACCAGAAATGTCAATTTATGCAGCGTACGGACTTTGAGAGAGGCCGGATCATTGGGCTGAAAACCGCAGAGTGTGTTTGGAGCGCTGCATAGCCCGCCACGTGGATCATTCTGACAATACCCACCGACTGTGTTGGGAGCAGTGGATACGTGACAGCACTGCCACACAGCGAAGCAGCTCCGGACGGACCAGGAGGACCACCGGTAGAGAGAATCGACAGATCGCGCACCAGGCACGAATGGATCCCATGGGGACACGGTCTACTATACAGGCAGATGTGGCGACTCCTGTGTGCCCACGAACCATTTCCCGGCGACTCGTGGAAGCGAATCTGTGATCCTATCGCTCCTTTCGTGTGCTGCCATTAACACCGAAACATTGCCGGCTCCATTTGCAGTGGTGCCACGCCAGAGAGACGTGGAATGCCACAGACTGGTGACATGTGGTGTTTAGCGATGAGGAGTGCTGCTTCATTTTGGAGACAGATGATCATCATGTCCGGGTGTGGAAGTCTCCGGGTCAACGGAACAATCCTGACTTCGCTATCGAGCCCCACACCACCACCCCACTGCAAGCATTATGGTCTGGGGAAGCTATTGCCTATTATAGCCGATCAGCTCTAGTAGTGGTACGTGGATCATTGACAAGCCAGCGGTATGTGGATGAGATACTACGGCCCCATGTGCTCCCATTCCTGGCCAGGATTGCCCAGGACTGCTTAAGTAATGTCCAGACACTTCCATGGCCTTACCGCTCCCCGGACATGTTCCCTATCGAACACGTGTGGGACCAGTTCAAACGCATGGCATGCCGCACTACCCGGGATTTGGAGCACGCTGTCTAACACGTGTGGGCAAGTCTGCAGAAGAACAACATCAGGCGTCTGTTCGCCTCCATGCCGAACTGTATTACAGCAAGTATCGCCGAAAACGCTATTAAAGATGACCGGACTGCATGCCACAGATCCCTCTGTAATTGTCCTGCGGCTCTGTTTTTGTTTGTCATCATGTGTATCATTCATCTGTATCATTACATCCATAAAATTTCAGTTCATTCTTATGCTTCCTTCTTGGTGCACAAATTTCATTTTCCATGAGTACCACACCTCCCCCAGCACCACAAGGGCTCTATGGGATTGGGGTTGTGTGATTTCACTGGCCAAGGGAGAATGGAGACATCGCCGTAATGGTCCTAGAACCAGTCATGCACCCCATTAGCAGCATGGCATGGCGCATTGTCCTGTTGATAGACACCATCATCACCAGGATAAACGTCCAACATGAAGGGATGCATGTGGACAGCGAGGATGAACAGGTAGCCATTGGCATTCAGGGCTCATCCAGTAGTACCAGCGATCCCAGGTCATACCAGGAAAACATCCCCCAGACATGCACACTGCCACCACCAGACTGTACTTAACCCAAAAGCAGGTCCAGGTGTTGGTTCTTGTGTGTCTGATGCCATATCTACCACCAACCGCCACTTCTGTGGAGAAGAAACCTCGATTCATCGGAGAAGGTAATCTTTTCCCACTCTTCCACAGTCCAATGATGGCATGCGAACTGCACGCATCGTTGCTGATGGACCTGGGTTAACATGGGCACCTTGATGCAGTGTAGACTCCGGAGACCCATGCATAACAGGGTTTGCTCTACTGTCATTGGGGACACATGCATGAATACCCCAGCATTCACTTGTGTGGTTAATTACTGCACTGTTGAGCATTGATTGCCCTTTACCAGCCAACAGAGCTGACATTCTCCTCTGAGGTTGATGGCCTTTGGGACTTCACAGTTATGATGTCGGGAGGTACTCAGTGTGCCAGCGGTCCATTCTTGGTACACCCTTACTACAGCACTTCGCAAACAGCCCACAAAGTCTGCTATTTCTAAGATGCATGTACCCCTGGCGCAGTAGCCAATGATAATTCCTCTTTGAACGTCCATCAAATCACAATCCCCTGCCCATTGTGCTCACGTAGCGCAATACGGCTCATCTGTCCTGGTCAGCCACTTATATCTCCGTGTGGTTGACCTTGTCATGTGCACTCTGTGAGACACCTGGGCTGGTACACTGTGATTCCAGGGGTGGTCATATTATTCTGATACAATAGTGTAAATGCCAAAAGTAAAATAAACCTATGACGAACGGGACAGGTAGCAGCAGAGGAGATAATGCGCAAAAAGTTAACAACAATGAAGAACATGTACATACATGCTTCTACGAAACTTATAAAATAAACCTGTTAGCTGCTATTTACAATGAATGTATTATTTTTATTTCTGGAAAAGGATATACTCCACATGCTCACACAGTACAACTTTTTTACATACATTCTCATAAACTCTTTGTAGAACCAAGTAAATGAATCCCCAGGATCCAAAGTTATGATATATGAATTCTTATTAATATAACCCTGAAAAAGTCATTGAAGAAGTCTGCAGGGCATGGCAAATTTAAAACTGTAATCCCTATTATGTGTAATTTTTTTAATAGTACATTTCACGGATAAGTGTATTCATGTTTTACAATGTGTATTTCAAAAGTAACATGATAGAACTGAACTTTGTTGTGTGACTACCACTTTATCCAATGACTTACTTTTTGTCTGAGTCTGCAGCCAAATATGAAGCGAGGGCTCTTACACTCCACAACTCTGGAGGACTTGATAAAAGAATTTCATTTATGACAACACCATATTTCCGCTGAGCTACATAGGCTCGGTACATAAACACTTCCTTCTCCAAGTACTTGTGACCAGTCAACTAGTTCAAAAGTACAAGAAACTACTATGTAAAAAAAGAATTACAATTTAAAAAAAAAACAAGAATTAGTTTAAAGAAACAACAATCAATTTACATTTATTAAAATATGTATGTAAGGTGTCTCAAAAATACACAGCATAACTGCAGGAATGAGTTCCTCATAGGTAGACAAGAAAAACAGTTTATATCAACATAGGTCCAGAAATGCTTGGTTTCCAAGTTATGAAGGTCTGTCTATGATACTTAACTGTTCACATTACCTTATAGTATTTGTTCAAAATGTCCACCTCATGCCTCAATACAGGCCTCACATCAATGTGTCATGGACTTGCGAACACGTTACCAAATTTCTGGCGTGTGTCGTATAACTCATATTGTTTCACAACCAGCCACAATTCGATTGTGGAGAGTTTCCACATCTGTTACTGGAGTCGAATACACCAAAGATTTTAAATGGCCCCACAAGAAGAAATATAGAGGGTTTAAATCTGGTGAGCTTGGAGGCCAGGCAGTTAGTCCACCTCTACCTATCCAACGACTAGGAAACTTTCGATTCAAGTAATTACGATCTAGGTGGCTAAAATGTGCGGGGGTGCCATCGTGCATAAAGTGTGCTTGTTGACGAATGATCAGTGGCATGTCGTCCAAGAAATCAGGCATGTTGTTTTCCAGAAAGGTGTGGTATACCTGCCCCGTGAGTTTGTTGGGAAGAACATGGGGCCTAAATATAACCAAAAACACCTGTCCAGATATTTAGGCTGAACCGCTGTTGGTGACATGATGAAAGAATTGCATGTGGGTTTTTCTCAGCCCATACATGCTGATTGCGAAAGTTTAGGATTCTGTCGCGTGTGAACTGTGCTTTATCAGTGAATATCACTAAGGCAGGAAAGTTAGGAGTTGCACACACTGCTACAAGAACCACTGGCAGAACATTACTTGGGCAGGGTAATCTGCTGGTGACAAGACCTGTACCCATTGCAGATGGTATCGATACAGCATACAGGTATTGTTCTTGCAACACTCTCCAAATCGTCGAACGATGAACAGGCAGTTGCATTGCTAATCTGCGTTCGCTGATTCCAGGAGTCGCATGCACAACATCCAAAATCTCTACCTCTACTTCAGGAGTCGTAGATCTTGGTCGTCCTCTGTCAGCAGCACGAGATGTAAAGGTCCCATGTTCACAAAGGCGGCGGTGGATACATACAAACGTTTTCCTGTCTGGACATCTTCGTCCTGAGAACCTTTCGTGGTACAAACGACTAGCATCCAGAGCATTGCCATGTGCCAAACCGTACATAAAGTGCATATCCGCTTGCTTCTGATTTGAGTGCATGGCGGGAAAGGAAAACCACCAGATTCTGTCAGTACCTTGTGATGAAGGAATTCACCTGCGGGAAATAAAACATTCCAGTGAATAACTGGTAAACCAAGACAGACCTGAGTCAGGTAATGTGAACAGTTAAGTGTCATAGACAGACCTTCATAACTCAGAAACCAAGCATTTCTAGAGCTATGTTGATGTAAACTTTTTTCTTATCTACCTATGAGAAACTCATTCCTGCAGTTTTGCCGTGTATTTTTGAGACACCCTGTATAAGTTACTGGTAAAAATCATTTTTCATTGCTAGCCAAAATAATTTTAATTACTTTAGCAATCAAAATGTAGAGCAGTACACAGAAGTCCATACAATAATTAATCAAATGTTTACAGAAGAAAAAAGACAAAATTACAATGGTTAACAGACAGAATGGAAAATCACTTTTAAACAAGGATATAACTTTTTCCTGACTGTAGTGCTGGGTAGAAAGCCCAGAAAAAATAAACAAAAAAACATGAGAGACAATAAGAATCATCCGACACCAACCTAGATATCAGACAGAACCATTGTTATATTATTGTGGACCTAGAGAAGCCACTTACAGTTCCAAAGGTCACTTACAGAAAAGTAATGCACAAGTCTCTTCAGTAAGCCCTCAGCTGAAGCACCTGACAAAACACCTTTGTAACAGATTCTGCAGGATGTAAAGCTTAGAAAAATTCCAAATTTATTGTGTAAAGTTGTGCAGCGGGAGCTGTTGCTAGAATAACATGAGCATTTTAAGAGAATGTGATTCCTCTAGCTTGATACATGTCCCAGGTACTTGACTGATGGCATTCAGAACACTGTCACTGCAACAATGTATACTAGGCTTCCAGTTTCCCTCACAAGTGGTGAAGATTTACACATGCAGAACTTGAAACCCTGATAAATTTGCCAAGTACTGATTCCATGTGAGACGCATATCTGTACTGTACAGTCATATATCTGTGCACGGGGCTCCACAGTGGTCAAAGCCAACACTTCAGTCATGAAATTTCTATAAGTCGAATCTTTAAAGGTATGTCCAAGTACTTCAAAGTTGCAAAAATTGTAGTGATCATTCAGAAAAAAGTATGAATCTCACAAAAAAAAAAAAAAAAAGTAGGGAATTTCTGAATGTACTGCAATGAGCAAATTAACACAGACTTAATTTTCCTGAAAATGCACGATTTCCCATTTCTTAATAACTTCTTGCTATATCAAGACAAAAAAGAACATGCATTCTCCCTTTTGTTTACAAAAAAATTAAAAGTTCAAGATCAGAACTTCAACTCTTCGTTGCTGTCTTTTGTTCCCCATAAAATACCTTTCTCTTCACAGTGAGCATACACAACAGTTTATGAACATTAATTTCTCGAACAGAAATCGGGAGATGCGAGTTCGATTCCCACTCCAGGGCAATAAAATTTTCTGGGAGGTGTTACATAGATGACTAGTAAGTGTTACAAGCAAATTCAGACTATATTGTTTGCTATATATTAAAGTCTGATCTTGAACTTTTAATTAAAGTTGACTACCCAAGAAAAAACTGTAGATCTTGGTTCAGCTGTTCTATTATTTTGGTTCAGCTGGGTGAAGGAAACAAAATAATAATTGGTTCAGCTGTTGTATTATTGACTACCCAATAATAATTTATTCAGCTGTTGTATTATTGGTTCGTACTTGGTTCAGCTGTTGTATTATTGACTACCCAATAATAATTTATTCAGCTGTTGTATTATTGGTTCGTACTTGGTTCAGCTGTTGTATTATTGACTACCCAAGAAAAGCTGTAGATCTTGGTTCAGCTGTTGTATTATCAGACTTTATATATTAAAGTCTGATCTTGAACTTTTATATATTATTTGCTATATATTCAGACTTTATATTGTTTGCTTAATATATATTAAAGTCAGACTTTATATTTCGATTTCCACTCCTGGGCAATAAAATTTTCTGGGAGATGTTACATAGATGACTAGTAAGTGTTACAAGCAAATTCAGACTTTATATTGTTTTCTTGGAATATTTCTGTTTGAAAATTTTCAGTTCAGAGGATTTCTAATGTCTAATTATAGAAGTAGTAAAGTAAACTCAGCAGAACAAATTTTTAACAATAAACTCTTAAAATAAGTGAAAATATCATTCCAGAAAGATTTTTCCAATTTACTTAGGGCCACGGGTGGCTTAGTGAGCAACGTTCGTGACTGCCATGGAAAGGGCCTCAGTTTCGATCACAGGCAGGTACGAACGCTCGATCAACTAAATATCCGGCGTGCGTCGGATGAGCACGCTAAGCCGTCGGACCCCAGGTACTAGCCCCCCAGTAATAAATTAGGGCGTCTTCCTCCCCCTTTCTACTTCGCTTCGGTGTCACTTTCCTATCGGACACTCTAGCCCAAATCTCCTAGTTTCCTATTTCTAAGGGTTGTTTAAGACCTGGGGTCAGACACCCCTTCCTAAAATCCTCTACATATGATCATGATTTAATTTACTTATTTTATTTCTTATGATCTCTGCAATCAAGCATATTCCCAATGATTGAGTCATATCATTAAACAGCACATAAAATTTTCAATCTTATATAAATCTCATATAAGGTAGTTGTACCTTCCCTGCATACCATCCAGTTTTTAATTAACTTTCTACTTCTATAAAGACGGTGCCTAAATTTAGAACTGATCAATAGATTGATGATACAAAGAAACTAAAAATTTCTAACACAATCAAAATAGGTAGAAATATTTCCATAACATTTGGCCACTAATACATCAATGGAGTTTATGCATTACGGCATACAAAATGGGTGTTGTGTATTGTATGTGCCACACACAGAACATTCTATAAATGCCTCGTGTGTTACCACAAGGCCAACTTGTTGTGTAGTGAAGAAGCATCGTGACCTTTAAGAAACGAGCTACCAGCATTTGTAAGATTAACATTGATTTGAATGAGAATACAACACAAAACCTGCAAAACAAGAACTCTGTTTCTACATCATCAAACATTATAAATCCACTGCTGCATGAAAGTCTCCCCAAGTCTTGTCCACAACTTGGCCTTGAACAATTCCTTTCCATGTCATTTTAACATGCTTTTGAATTTTGTCCACCTATTTCTCACATGGTCTTCTTCTGGCTCTTTCCATGCCCCTTGGTATCTAGTCTAGAAGTTTAGCTGTCCAACAGTGGTCAGTTCTAGTAGTATGTCCTGCTCACTGACACTTGAGGGTGTTTGTTTTGATCAAGTCAATAACTCGTCATTTTCTTGGGGTACTAGTTTCCATTACGGACTTCAGTTTCTTGAGAAAACCCATGTTTTAGAGTTATTTGTGGTCTTATGATGTCATATCAGTAGTGGGAGCATGCACTTTTGCTGTTTAAATTGATCAAAATGAAATCTGAAAATCGGTACCTATGCACTGTGATGCTTCAGCATCCAACATTTGCAAATAACATGTGAAGTTGTTTTCACTGCACAGGGGTTGGTGGTGTCTGCTCAACTTTATAAATAGATCTTGTGAAGTTTAAGCTACCATGTGAGTAAATAAATCCATTGCTCTTTCCACGTTAAGCAACCGAAAAATTATTTTTTGGTCGCCGTCGGGGAATCGAACCCCGAATCTCTCGACATCTAGCCGAGTGCATTAACCTTACACCACAGCGCCCAACAATTCACGTTGCTATGTGTGTTTTTCTTTTTCAGTCGGCATCTGACATAAATCCGCAAGATGGGCTCAGCTACTTACATGTCTCCATCTGGTGGGCATTAATGGCACTGGCTATATATAATTATAGCAATAATCCAAAGGGCGAATTCCAAGGTGAAAATCATCTAAATATGTGGCGTCGAAAAACAATTTTTCGGTTGCTGTGCGTTATGACGTGGAAAGAGCGATGGATTTATTTACTCAACTGACGCCACGTATTTAGATGATTTTCACCTTGGATCTCGCCCTTTGGATTATTGCTATAATTATATATAGTCAGTGCCGTTAATGACCACCAGATGGAGATGTCTCAGTAGCTGAGCCCATCTTACGGATTTATGATGTCAGATGCCGACTGAATAAGAAAAACACACATAGCACTGTGAATTGTTGACCGCTGTGGTGTAAGGCTAACGCGCTCGGCTAGATATCGAGAGTTCAGGGTTCGACTCCCCGACGACGGCCGAAAAACAATTTTTCGGTTGCTGTGCGTTGCTTGACGTGGAAAGAGCGATGGATTTATTTACTCAACTGACGCCACGTATTTAGATGATTTTCACCTTGGATCTCGCCCTTTGGATTATTGCTATAATTATATATAGTCAGTGCCGTTAATGACCACCAGATGGAGATGTCTCAGTAGCTGAGCCCATCTTACGGATTTATGATGTCAGATGCCGACTGAATAAGAAAAACACACATAGCACTGTGAATTGTTGACCGCTGTGGTGTAAGGCTAACGCGCTCGGCTAGATATCGAGAGATTCAGGATTCGATTCCCCGACGGTGGCCGAAAAACAATTTTTTTGGTTGCTGTGCGTTGCTTAACGTGGAAAGAGCAATGGATTTATTTACTCAACTGCCGCCATGTATTTAGATGTTTTTCACGTTTTTAAGCTATGTGTCATGGATTCATTTGATTATAAATTATTTCTGAACAGCGTAGTGAGAATGTGGCGTAGAAGAACAATAGAGTCGCGAATGCACAAAAATCAATTCGAAAACACGACTTTAATTTATCAACAGCATGTTTAGAAATTTGGTAAAATGTAACCAAATATTCATTAAGGGGAAATATTCCTTAAACTTTGACAATTCAAATATACTTTAGATCTATGCAGTGAAAAAAACATTATGTGCAGAGTTTGTAGGAAAAAATAATTTAAAGGAGTATTTTTACGCTGAAAAAATTTAGGGAGTATATTTTAAAAGTGGGGAGTATTTTACAAAAATTAACAAATGAAATAAAAAAACTTAACAAACATGTTGGGCAATTATAAAAAATCAATCCAGATTTTTTTCATAATTTAAAAATATTTCACTATCACTTAATGAATTCAGAATTTGGATCTGTTTTTTTTTCTTTTTGTTTTAGTAATAAATATAATATTCGTATTTTAAAACAATAACATTAAAATTATCATTACGAAAAATGCAATTCATGAGACAACCTTATAGGTTGTCTTATGTTATAAACGTGCTTTCAATTAAACTATACATAATATCTAAGGTATTTTACCTGATATTGTCAAAGTATTTCTCATGTTGTTTGCTAGGGAGCACGTGCCTCACAGAGCAAACAACATGAGAAATACTTTGACAATATCAGGTAAAATACCTTAGATATTATGTACAGTTTAAAATTATCATGTTTTATAATGACCACATACGACATCAATGTGTTCAAGATGTGAATACACTGCACTTTTGTGATTCTTATAGACATCTAAAAATATCTAATAAACTTTTCAGCAAGTTCCACAGCCACATTTGCCTTTTGTTGACTCTGCAGCTGCACAGTATCCAGTGCTTAAATTTTCATTTTGCTGATATCTTTGTTTCCCTTCCCATTTCTTTATCGTAGCTTTTTTTCCTTTTTCTGTTTTTTAGCACGTCTTTTGTATAAAAAGATCGTGCTTATGTTATCGGTCGGTCCGTCCGTCTGTCTGTCTGTACCCACGATATCTCTGCAACTATTAGTTCGATTTGAAAAATTCTTTTTGCATTGGGAAGCTTGAAATATGAGAATGATGATCCTTCATTTTGTTTTTGTTTTTACAATGTACAATTTTGCCGCTAGAGGGAGTAAGTGCAAATGTCGAATTCAAAAATACGTTTTATTCTACATATTTGCTTCTAAACAACAGATTGAAAAAATTCTTTTATCTTTCGATTCCATTTATGGCGAAGAGTAATTTAGATATAGTTCATTTTTCAAATTCCGCATATATTTTCCGCTAGGGGGCATAAAAGTAAATTACATTTCCCCCCGATAACTCTTCTTCTAAAGCTCCGATTTGAAAAAAAATTTATTCAGCAGTTACACCTCCTGATGGAAAATCTTTTGCATATAATTTCAAATTTTTGGTAAAGAATACTTTAGCCACCAGGGGGCGTAAGTGTTAATTCTTGCTTCTGATGTATTTGCCATAAAATCTGAGCTTCTAAAATATCGATTGAAAAAATTATTTTGTGGACTGATGCCACTCACGTCAATAAATCTTTTCTGAATATTTTCTTCTTAAAATATTCCAGTTTCTCTGCTAGAGGGCGTAGATGTATATCTTATTTTCGTCAATATCTCTACTTTTAGGAGTCCGATTTGAAAAATTCCTTCTTTGTTAGATAGTGTTTTCAGTGCGACATGTTTTTCATATAATTTCAAAATTTCCAAGTAATTGATAAACTGTCCGCTAGGGAACGTAGGGGTAAATTGCATTTCCCCCTATATCTCTGCTTCTAAATCTCCGATTTGAAAAATTCTTTCTGCACAGGATACAGCTCCTAATGGGAAATCCTTTGAACACAATTTCTAATTTTCGTAAAAAATGGTCTGGCCACCAAGGGGTGTAAGTCTTAATTTCCACTTCTGATGTATTTTCAGCAAAATATGAGCTTCTAATATCTCGATTGAAAAAAAGTATTTTGTTGACAGATACTACTCATGTCGACAAACTTTTTAGGAACATTTTCTTCTTGAAGTAATGCATGGTTTCTACGTCAGGGGGCGTAGATGTATATCTTATCTTTGTCAATATTTCTACTTCTAAGAGTCCGATTTGAAAAAATTCCTTCTTTTTTGGATAGTGTTTCCGATGCGAAATGTTTTTCCTATAAATTCAAAATTTTCAAGTAAATTGTAGACTTTCCACTAGGGGGCACAAAGGAAATTGTGTTTTCTGCCTTATTTATGCTCTTAAAACTCTGATTTGAAAAATTCTTCCTGTATCGCATACAAGACCTGATGGAAAATATTTTTCACATAATTTCTAATGTTTGGTAGAGAATGGTTTGGACACCAGGGGGCATAAGGGCTAATTTCTGCTTCTGATGTATTTGTAGCAAAATCTGGGCTCTTGAAAACTCGACTAAATTTTTTTTTTTTTTGGACCGTTACCACTCATATGGTTGAGAATGCTTTCTTCCTAAAATAATGCATGGTTTTTCCACCAGGGGACATTAAGTACCATGTTATTTTTGTCGATATCTCTGTTTCTAAGAGTCCGATTTGAAAAATTATTTGTGTTGGAGAGCGTTTCCGGAACGAAATGTTCCTCATATAAACTCATGTTTTTCTTAACGCACAAGTCTGCAACCAGAGGGCGTAAGCTCACGATTCCGTTTACAGCAATATCTGAGGGATTAAAAACCTGATTGAAAAACTTCTTTCTTCTGTCAGATACTATTGTTTTCCATACTGGTTCCATTGACTTTTAATAGCTTTCATAAATTTAATTTGCATCAGAACGGATTCAAAAGACATGCTTATTATACCCAAAAATTTGTGTCATCTTTCTTGATTTTTTAGCACGTCTTTGGTAAAAAAAAATCGTGCTTATGTTGCCGGTTTGTACATTCGTGTCTGTACCCACGATATCTCTTCAACTATAAGTCCGATTTGAAAAAATCTTTTTGCATTGGGAAGCTTGAAATATGCGAATGATGGTCCTTCATTTTGTTGTTGTTTTTTATGATGTACAATTTCGCCGCTAGAAGGCATAAATGCAGATGATGTCAAATTCAAAATTACGTTTTATTCCGCATATTTGCTCCTAAACATCCGACTGAAAAAGTTATTTTTTCTTTTGATTCCATTTATGTCGAAGAGCATTTTAGATACAGTTCCTTTTTCAAATTATGCATAGATTTTTCACTAGGGGGCATTAAAGTAAATTGCATTTTTCCCGATAACTCTTCTTCTAAAACTCGGATTTGAAAATTTTTTTCTTTAGAGGATACACCTCTTGATGGAAAATCTTTTGCATATAATTTCTAATTTTTGGTAAAGAATATTTTGCCACTAGGGGGCATAAGTGTTAAGTTTTGCTTCTGATGTATTTGCCTTAAAATCTGAGCTTCTAAAATATCAATTGAAAAAATTCTTTCATGGACTGATGCCACTCACATCAATAAACATTTTCGGAATATTTTCTTTTTAAAATATTCCACAGCTTCTCCGCCAGGCGCACATGCATATCTTATTTTTGTCAATATCTCTACTTCTAGGAGTCCGATTTGAAAAATCCCTTCTTTGTTGGATAGTGTTTTCAGTGTGACATGTTTTTCATATAATTTCAAAACTTTCAAGTAACTCATAGACTTTCTGCTAGGGGGAGTACAAGTAAATTGTGTTTCCCCTATATCTCTGCTTCTAAATCTCCAATTTGAAAAATTCTTTCTGCACTGGATACAGCTCCTGATGGGAAATAGTTTGCACATAATTTCTAATTAAAAAGAAATAGTTTGGCCACTAGGGGGCGTAAATCTTAATTTCCGCTTTTGATGTATTTTCAGCAAAATATGAGCTGAATTCTCAATTGAAAAAAACGTTGTTTGTAGACCAATACTAACTCACATCGACAAACCTTTTAGAAACATTTTCTTTTTAAAATAATTTTAAAAATTCCTTCTTTGTTGGATAGTGTTTCCGATATGAAATGTTTTTCCTATAAATTCAAAAAATTCAAGTAAATCATAGACTTTGTGCTAGGGGGCACAAAGGTAAAATGCATTTTCTGTGTTATTTCTGCTCGTAAAACTCCGATTTTAAAAATTCTTCCTGTATCGCATACAAGACCTGATGGAAAATATTTTTCACATAATTTCTGTTTGGTAAAGAATGGTTTGGCCACCAGGGCATGAGTGTTAATTTCTTCTTCTGGTGTATTTGTTCTTCTGGTGTTAAATCTGGTGTATGGGCTCCTGAAAATTCTATTAAACTTTTTTTCTTGGACCGATACCACTCGTATGGAAAAACTTTTTAAGAATACTTGCTTCCTAAAATAATGCATGGTTTTTCCACCAGGGGAAGTAAAGTCACATCTTATTTTTGTCGATATCTTGTTTCTAAGAGTCTAATTTGAAAAATTCTTTCTGCGTTGGAGAGCGTTTCGGATGCGAAATGTTTCTGATATAAATTCATGTTTTTCTTAACGCACAAGTCTGCAACCAGAGGGTGTAAGCTCAGGATTCCGTTTACAGCAATATCTGAGGGATTAAAAACCCGACTGAAAAACTTCTTTCTTACATCAGATACTATTGTTTTACATACAGGTTCCATTGACTTTGAATAGCTTTGATAAATTAAATTTGCGTCAGAACGGATTCAAAAGAAGTTCTTACTATACCCGAAAATTTGGTGTCATCTTTGTTGTATTATGTGCTTGGATGACAATTTTATTCATCATGAATGCACGATAGTTTTTGGTATTTTAGATAAAAGATGAATAGTGTAACTTTAATATGAATACTTTTGAATACCACGCATCAATTCTCACAAATTTTTCAACTTAGTCTATTTCGTTTTCACCCCCCCCCCTCGCTCTCCCTTTATCACGCTGAAATGTAAACCTTTTTGGGAGGAGACACTTAAGAATACACGATACATGTTCAGAACATTGGGGTTTGGGGGAAAAAATTACAGTTACGGGAGAAATTTTTGCTACGTCCGATTTCCGTTTTCGTACATTTTCCCTCCATTTTTAAGTTGAAACATAAATATTTATGAAATAAAATTATATTTAACAACAATACTAGGCTGAGGAAAGATCATGTGAAAAATTAAATTACGATTACAGGAGAAATATTTTCACTGTGTCTGACTTCCGTTTTTAAAAGTTTTAAAAGACGAAACTTCCATTTTTAAAAGTTAACATGCTTCACCACTACCAATTGCCCCAAAATTTCTGTTCAGCTATGCATCGACCTCTAGGATAACCCAAATTATGACAGAAAAGGAGAAATTCCTCGAAGCCGTAACACTCGTGAGCCTGAAGATTACAGGGAATTCTCGCGCCATCGAATTTCTGTTTTCGGAAACTTTACCTCCTTTTTCAAACTGAAATACAAATATTTATGGAATAAAATGATACATAACAATACTGGACACGGGCAACATCGCAGAATAACGAAATTACAATTACAGAAAAAAATCTTTATTTCGTTTCCTTCCATTTTTGAAAGACAAAATACCATCCCGATGCATATTTTTACACGTTAATAAAATTCTTTGATACATATTTTAATGCGTTCATGTTTTTTGTTTTGTTTTTTTTTGCTTTTTTTACAAGTTTCTCGATGTGTATTTTTACTTGTGGAGAAAAATTCCTAATGCATATTTTTATGTGTTGGAAAAATTTCGATGCATAAACACAATTTGCGACTCATACTAGATGCATAGTTACACATTTTGGCAAACTCTGTTTATGTACTATATATAGTACATGGCTGTTGCCGAAACATTGTAGTGGGTAGGTACCGCTTTTTAATTTCATTTTGGCAAATTTAAACAGCAAAAGTGCTTGCTCCCTCAACTGACATATCATAAGAGCACAAATAACTGGGAAACATAGGTTTCATGGAGAAACTACGGTAAATTATATGAATCCCTTAATAGAAACTAGCACCTTTTCTGGATCCATGAGTTCCTTTTCTTATCTTTCTTTGGTATATCAAGCATGCTTTGTTGTTGTCTTTACATACTGCATGCAAAATATTAACTGATCAAAATGTGTTACATCTGGTGTGGGACGTCTGAGCTTCTTGGAAGCAAAAGGAACTTTCAGAGTTCATTTGATTTTTAAACAAATTTCAACAACTGAAATATTCCCCACTGACAATTGGCTTCCCTCCAGGACAGCAGAGCAACATTCACCATAGACCCAGTAACAGTTGCGCTAAAACTAACTTTTTACGGCAAAAAATAATTTAAACCACATTGTGTTACTATAACTGTCCTACCAATTTACACATTTTAAAAGATGTGCATCTCTTTTTTCCATGAATTTGCAGCAGCCATTTATCTAGCCCCATATACTACATTTTATTGGCATCTCCATATCAAACTTCAGGGTCCAACTTAAATAAATAACAAAATAATGGCAATACAACATTAAACACCTAACAGCTTTTTTTTTTTTTTTTTTTTTTGATTGGAGGTTTAACGACCACCGTGAGCAACTCAATGGGCTGTAAGCAGTCGCCCGTCCCTAATTTAGGGTCACTGGTTCCAGGGAAGGGAGAGAGCCAGTGCCGTAAGACAAACACAACATCCATGCCTGACCGGGATTCGAACCCGGACCCCTTACGGACGAATGATCAGAGGCCAACGCCTTAGACCACTGCGCCACCGGGGCGGCCCTAACAGCTTCATAGGATATGACTAAAAGGAAGGCATTAGTTTCCTTTAGTGGCTTCATGTCATTTATCTGCATTACTTCATAAAACTCATGTTTTCCTGTTATTTGGGGTCTTATAATACCATATCTGTTTGCAGAGCACACATTTTTGGCTTTAAAATTGGTCAAAATGAAATCTGCAAATTGGCACCTACCTGCGCTGAATGTTTTTTTTGGCAACCACCATTTTCAATAGCACGTAAAGTTGTTTTCACGGCATAAGCATTGTCTGCTACGTGGAACAAAAGGATATGAAGTAGATGGATAAAACTAAGCTCCATGCCGTCATATTACATCCAAGCAGAAAAAAGCAGTCATGTGACACAGGAAAATGTATTGCGGTTCTTCCAGTTAAATGTTAATCTATATATATATATATATTTTTTTTAGCCACGTGACTGTCTGCTTGACTTTACGAACAGATCTTGTGAGTAAGATATGATCAATGCTTTTAAAAAACAGTATATATTTGCTTTCGACGGCATAGAGGGCATGGGAGTCACCAACAAATTACTGAAAGTTCCAGTTGCCTCAGGAATTGTTGCTGTGCAGGTGCAGATTTTCCAGGTATATTTTGTTTCATGCTATCACGTGGTGAAGTTTCCTGTGTCACGCGACATTTAGTGAATGCTTTTTCCACTCGACTGTAGTACGACAGCATGAAGCTTAAGAATTTTACTCAACCACTGCTTATCTTTTGGGAGCCGTAAGTTCCACGTAGCAGACAATACCTACGCCGCAAAAACAACTTTACATGCTATTGCAAATGGCAGTTGCCAAAGCATCGCAGTAGGTAGGTACAGATTGATCCAAATTTCATTTTGATCAATTTTAATGCCAAAAGTGCGTATTCCGCAGATAGATACGGTATTGTATGACCACAATAAGAAAACATGAGTTTTATGAAGGAACTCAAGTAAATTATATGAATTCACTAACAGAAATTAATACCAAAAAGCACACATACTATGTTTACAACACAGTACACAAGCATAGGAGATAAGTACATTATCATTATTAAGACCTGCCAAGAAATTTATATCCTGCAACTCAATAACTGGAATCCACTATAAAATACAATCAGGATAAAGTCCACATCATGTAGTGTCAAAAAAAAAAAAATCTTTATTACAAATCCATCATTTGTGGTTGATGATCTTGGAGGTCACACACTGTAGCAGCTACTGAAACATATACAACAATGACACAAATACAGAGACCCACGTACATTAATAGGAAGTTGATGCATGTCATTACTAATATGAAGAATAAATAAAGTAACGAGATGCCTGCTGTCAAGAAACTGGAACAGTGTCTCAAACCCAGATGGACCTGGACCAAGACACTGAAAGAAACCAATGAACACTGCTTCACTGCCCACAGTAACAGATGTGGCAAACTCAATGTGAATAACAGAGAAAAACTTTTCTGGTTATTGGAAAACATGCATGACCTCCATGTATCACATTACAACCCAAACTTTATTTGATTATGGGCATCATGGTGACCTACAACATCACGACCCACTTAAACAAGTTATCAAAATAAGGTATCATATTAATGCCATATAAAATCTTTCTGCTGTACATGGTATATAATTTTCTTAAAATATTTCTTCACACTATATAATGGTGATTTTGTTTCCTCTAAATACAGGTTCTGTTATGAAAACACAAGTTAGGTTTTACTATATGTATTTCTTTTCTTTATCACACATTATGTTTTTGTTCCAAGGTTTAACTACCACTACAAGGCTCTTAAGAGCTAGAAGCAGTTTCCCACCCTTAATTTGGTGTCACTGGCTCTAGGTAAGGGGCAGAACTAGAACCATTGGACGATCCAGGCCATTTTTCTAAACCCTGTGGAAGAGCCTTGCTAAGATGTACCTCACAGGGCATTTTAGGTACGACTATGACTGTTTGTCTTGAATATCCGGCAACTTCTAATAATCACATGTACTTTGTCAGTATATTTTTGTTTACTGAAATCTGCTATTGACAATTTTCATTGTATGCACCAGCTATCTTCAATAGCTTCATTCCTTCGCCTTGCAGAAACAATTCATTCAACTGCACAATTACTTCATCGTCATTCCTCCTCCACTTCAGGAAATGTAGAATCCAAGTAACTTACTAATTTCAATAACAGACACTACTGTACTGGATCTTCGTTTATGACTTGTTTCAATGCTGCCACATGACTGTATTTTATCATTTGTTTCTAAT
Source organism: Macrothele yani (assembly GCA_039090855.1). NCBI lineage: Eukaryota > Metazoa > Arthropoda > Arachnida > Araneae > Macrothelidae > Macrothele > Macrothele yani. The sequence goes on from CM077024.1 coordinate 4,656,426, forward strand.
TGACATTGCTATACTCACCCTGTTCGATCTCTAAAGATCCTGAGCTCTTTTAGTAAAGGTTGCTTTTTACCGTTTTGAAAGTTATATATATACATAAATTTGCAATTTTTTACATTTTGTAAATTGCTACTTTTAACCCAGTAAAGCATATTAGAAGCTCATGCCTCATCCAGTCTCTAACCTGAGCCCACATAGTCAATGGTCAGAAGCTAGCGTTTCAACAACTGGGCACCGCACCTTTTGAAAAACAATCACCTTGATGACCGATTGAACTTCCATAAAATGAATTCTGAATGACACTCGAGTAAATGGGAATTAACTTTGATTGAAATATTAGACCAGCCAACAGAACAGAAATACATAAACAAGTGACATATCAAAGTAAATAAACGTTTACTTTCGACTTCTGGGCCTCATTTATACACTGCTGGAAGTTTCCAATGCAATATGCATTTTTTATTTCAAATAGGACATCATTTTCACTAGGTTGAGGTGCCATAACCACAAAGTAAAGGAATAACACAAAATATCTGCCTTCACCTACTGCACTTCAAACGCAGAGTAACATATAGTACAGCATACAGTCATACACTAACAACTTTCATATTCTTTGCAACTACTTCGTCATCCTGACCTGAACAACATTAAATAACTGACGTGTCTTTACGGTTCCGGTTTTCCACAGCTATCAGCTGAAGGGATTGGACATCAGTATCAAAGGTGTGGGCTACGTACTACACCGGAGGAGGTTAGAATAAAATTATTCTAACTTACATGGTGCAAACTGAGAGAGAAGACAGGTGGAGGGGACTTCTGATAACTGCCTGTTCTCGATTGTGAGCAGTCAATCTTCTCAAATTCGACGAGAACTATAGATTCAATAGCTTGAAACGCTCTATTTACATATTGCTGGTTTCTGTCTTAGTAAGTTTCCTTAAAAAAAGGCGACATGAAGTCTGTCTCTCTCTCTCTCTCTCTCACTCAGGCCGAAAGTTGGAGCTGTGATGCTAATGGTGGAACTCCCTGGCTCTTTGGCACGCGTCGGCTGCTGCATGTTTTGCTTCTTAGCTGTGAGAAGTTAAATGCTTCCAAGATTGCGAACTCCGTGCATCTCTTCGCCGAAGTGACTTGGAGGGACGCGGGGACTATTCTTGCTGACAGAAGCATAAGAAATTCCGGCTGACGTCTGTGGATCTAATTCCAAGTGAATTTACTTTGCTTTTCAGTCGGCTAACTACAACTGGATGATTATTCCACTCTCCTTCCCATGGACTACTAAAAGTATTCTACTCAGCTTCCTACGGACTATTAGAAGTTATTCAGCATTTCAGCTAGTTCCTGTAAACTACTGAAGTGATTCCATTTGTCTTCCTGTGAACTAACTGAAAGATTCCCCCTCGGCTTCACTATGAAGTATCTCTGCCGCCCCGGTGGCGCAGTGGTCTAAGCGATGGCCTCTGATCATTCGTCCGAAAGGGATCCGGGTTCGAATCCTGGTGAGGCATGGATGTTGTGTTTGTCTTACGGCACTGGCTCTCTCCCTTCCCTGGAACCACTGACCCTAAATTAGGGACGGGCGACTGCTTATAGCCCATTGAGTTGCTCACGGTGGTCGTTAAACCTCCAATAAAAAAAAATAAAAAAAGGATCTCTCAGTGATTCTACTAATATCTGAAACCATCTTTCTGCTCTCTTTCTCTCGCTTGTAGCCAAGGAGAAATTGCTTATAGTTTAGTTGCATTTTTTTATTCAAACGGTTCGCCCGAGTGGGTCGGTGTTCGAGTCTAGAAACACAGGCTTTCTCTCCTCCTTGAAACGAGTGGCCCTAAACTAAAGACGGGCGACTACTTACACCTTTTTTTTTATTCACGGTGATCGTTTACTCCCCCACCCAAATGGATTACCACTAAGTTCGAAAACCATGGCGCATAATTTAACTTGATGCAATTATCCAGCTAGAATCTGTTGCAACATCGTGACAAATCAAATGTGACAAATTTTATATGCTATTGTAATGCATAAAGTAAATGATAGAAGTAAAATTCTTTTTTTATAACTTAACCGTAAACCGTAGTTTGATCATGTGCCTTTGTTTATATTTAGCAGAAGCAGCTGTCTGCTGGAAACTCCTTCAAGGGATGCGATAAATTTATCTGCTAATAAGCTGATAAATGACCGTAACCTGATAATTTCTTAGTTGGGTTGGGTGATAGGTGTCAAAAATTGAACAGTGTTTACTGAAAGTTTATGTTTTCATCATGCGGTCATTCATTGCAACTTTGGCGATTTGGTCAATATATTTGGGTTTGTTGATCGCACTCTTTTGATATAAATGTAAAACATTTTGTATTAATGCACAAATTTTAATAATAATTTTTGGGACTCGTATGAGATTACAGATAGGAGGTGGTCGCCATTTCTTAGTTTTCGTTAATTAGATAATTTCGGTTTCCTGGGGAGTTAACATCCCAGCATCCAAAGTAAACCTTATTAATCTATTAATCGGGCTTTTTATTTTCAAGTGATTCTTTAAAAATTGTTAGTATTTCTGTTGTAGGAAGCCCGCAAATATTTTTATGTGTTAAAGCAAAGTTGAAATTTGTGAATTTTATCTGTGCAAAAGTTAATCCTGAAGATCATATAGAGAACTACAGTATTTTCTAAAAATTCTGAACACCAGCACTGGTGTAGAATCGTATGGGGACAGGGGGGGGGGGGCATGCCCGCTTCAACATTTTCTTAAGTAGGGAGCATCTCACTCAACTTCTGGCCTTAGTTTGTCACTCAACATTGTGCTTCCCTAAATTTTTCAATTTCAAAAGCTGATTATTTCTAGAATTTAAATTAAAATTCAGAATAATTGAGTACTACATTTTTATAATACTAAACGTATCATTGTGAAGTTATTTGTGTCTTCATACCGATGTGTGTAATGTAATTACATGGCAGCAGTTCTCAGTCTTTTTTTACCTGCGAACCCCTTTCAACATTATATTGTTATCGCGAACCCTCCTTCGCAAATGATACCTTGTGGGCATGGATAATCCTCACTTCCTGTAAATGAAAAGCCAAATTTATCATATACAGAGTGGAAGAAATAAATATTCTCATAATATGTGGCTAATACGTCATGATAATTAACACAGCAATCAGACATCGCTGAATTGACTGTATTTACTGTTTCACACATGAAATCAATCACGTCAGGAAACTTGAAAATTTCTTCATTTCCCACTCAATACCGATGAAATTTTAAAGTTTTCTGAAGTGATTGATTTCACGTGTGAAACAGTAATTATAGTCAATTCAGCAAATTTAATATAGTCTTCACTGTATTTCTTTTTTAGTACTAGATGTAATGTGAATATCTTGAACATTTTTAAAACATTTTTAAGCAATGTTTTGGAATTTTTGGCTTCCGAATGTGCTTTATGAGAGTTTACACGATCATCTTGCATCACATTTGAAAAAAGAATCATTCTTTTGCTCCTCATCACCACGTTTTACCATGGTTCCAGTCTTGTCCCAGTGATCCATGATTTCACAGTAAACAATGAATAATGACAGGTATTTCCACCTTAAAGTTCAAATTTGTTTTTCATAATCTCCTACAACTCCAGTGCTACTTTAATGATGCACAGACTTTCAATGTTCTGAGAGTAATGGTGAGCAACAGCAGCACGTGCAGACTCTGCAAAGTCATCCCACAAGCTAAAAACTAACCGATTTCTTTCTATGTCAGAGTCAGGTAGGACGAACTATTCCGTGACCTTCTGATGTCATGGAGTAGTCTTTCCCTTGCTGCGGGTGTCCATCGCACATGAATTCTTTTGAAATATAATACAGCACCGATCGCTTTCTCATTCATGTTGGCTATGTAAGAACGCATGTCCAAAACATCTGAAAAAAGTAATTAAACAGTTAATGCGTTTCAGCTTATATGCGGTTTAAAAAATACCTTTATTGTAATTTTATGGAGGCGCCATTACAGAATAATTTTTACCACGAACCACCAAATGGGAACCACTGTTGCATGGGAATGGAAATTTGCTGGATGATGTGGATGGGCGGAAAGTGTTTTCAGCCTTGAGTCTCTTCCCTCTGGCATCGTACTCCTTCATTATCCTTCTTTCTTGCTCCAGATGTCTTATGCTATCTACAAACCTAGAGTGACCCTCCAGTTTTCTGGCATGTCATTCAATTAACCTCTGTTCAATGATCTTCTCACCGTTAGCCACAGAGAGAATGCCCACAGGCAGCAGTGGTCGTTTTCACTCAGGGGTGATAAAGCTTGAAGCATTGGTTTGTGGCTTTAACTATGTCTCATATTTTATGGGATGTTAGTCATTCGCTGGCCTCACCATTTTCTGATCTTCTAATCAGTAATTAAATAATTGTACCACAGCCACTCAAAAGTTCTATCCGATCTTGTTGAGGCTACTGACTTATTGCATTTATTTATTATCACTATTCTTTGCTTTAGTGTATCTGATAAGCAAGTTGAATTGCATTTTTATTGAAAAGAGACTGTTAAAGGAGAGTATTAACATTTGAAAATATTTTGTAGGAAAAATGCATGTTATGCCCATGGATGTTTTAAATTAATATTTGCAATTCAGGCATTTATGTTCTTTAGTTGTCAGAATAGAACAAAATATTGTACTGATTTCTTAAAATGACCGTAATTATATTAATTTAATGAAAAATTTATATATATTGAAATATTTCGTTTAATGATAAGTCTCTGTAACTCCCATTCTCCCAATTTTAGGTTAAGTCTACCCCCATGAAAACCATATATATATATGGTTATATATATACCATCAGCAGTTACAATGGCTCTGAAAACCTGCGGTATTGAAGATGCATACATTAATATTATTAATAACATCTATGAAAATGCAAGTGCAAAGATTAGGCTGTTTGAAAATACAACACACGTAAAAATTGGAAAGGGAGTGAGACAAGGTGACACCATATCTCCGAAGCTCTTTAATGCCACATTGGAGGGTGTTTTTCAGTCGCTGAGCTGGGAAAACAAGGGGATAAAGATTAATGGAGATTATCTAACCCACCTTCGTTTTGCTGATGACGTAGTCATTTTTGCAACTACCCCATCAGAGCTGCAGAGTATGATCCAGGAACTTGCTGACAAGAGTAAAGAAGTGGGATTAAAAATGAACTTTCAGAAGACAAAAGTGATGTTCAATGCTTTTACAAGAAATGAGGATTTATCGATTGATGGAGAAAAGCTGGAGATAACAGACACGTACGTTTATCTTGGACAGCAGATATCAAGTGAGGGTCACATTGATGAAGAAATTAATCGGCGTATAAAACTTGCCTGGAGAGCTTTTGGAAGAAACAGCATAATTTTCAAGAGCAATATGCCATTATGTCTTAAAAGAAAAGTGTTTGATCAATGCATCCTCCCAGTGCTTACGTATGGTGCAGAGACGTGGACCTTAACTAAAAGAGACATACAAAGGCTGCAGACAACTCAAAGCAGCATGGAGAGGTGCATGCTTGGTGTAACCAGGAGAGATAGGAAGAGGAACTCGTGGATCCAAAAAATGACAAGAGTGGAAGACATCATGATCAGAGTTAAATCCCTGAAATGGCAATGGGCTGGACATACTGCCAGAAGGACAGATCATCGATGGACAGCCGAAATTTTAGATTGGATTCCAAGGGAACAGGAAAAGACCCAGAAGAAGACCACATGGGAGATGGGTGGATGAAATTCGAAAGTATGCAGGGTGACATGGAGGAGACTGGCACAAGACAGACCGTTGTGGAGGAAACATGGGGAGACCTTCGTCCAGCAGTGGATTGATAATGGTTGACAATGATGATGATATATATATGTCATCATTGTCGACCATTATCAATCCACTGCTGGATGAAGGTCCCCCCCCCAAGTTTCTTCCAAAACAGTCTGTCTTGAGCCATTCTCCTCCATGTTACTCCCACATGGTTTCAAATGTCATCCACCCATCTCCTATGTGGTCTTCTTGTGTGCCTTTTCCTGTCCCTTGGAATCCAGTCTAAAATTTCAGTATACATTATTTCACTAAATTATGGGTTTTACACAGGAATAAAGGAAATTACTTACAGTCAAATTTTCAGGTAGCACCCCTACCCTTCCTCAGGACAACACTATAGTAGGTGTTGCCATTCATTAGCCAAATTCTAACCTTTCACATCATTTAATGTCGTGCCTCTTCTTCTCTGAATTTCCAGTCCTTCTGATAATTTTCTCTTGAAAAAGTGCTCAATTTTCTCTTAAAAAAACAATTTTCTTTTGAAAAAGTTTTAAAATTATTTTTCAAAATTTATATATAAATCATCAACCATCATCAATCCATTGCTGTGGATGATAATGGTTCTAAAATTCCTTCCACAACCTTCTGTCCTGATCTAATCTACATGGCACTCTGCCATGCTTCCAAATTTCATCCACTAACTCCCACATGGTCTTTTGAATCTTTCACTGTCCCTTGGAACCAGTTAATATTTCAGTTGTCCTGTGGTGGTCAGTTGTAGCAATATGTCCAGCACATGACCACTAGAAGTCTTTACTTTGATCATAATGTCATCAACTCTTGGCATTTTCCTCAAGGATCCATCAGAACCCCCCCCCTCCCAGTGGCGGCTCATGCTCCTGAAAGTGCACGTGCTGCAATTTACACGCGGTCTGCGGCACGAAATGGGCAATGGGATCATCTTGGTCATCGGGGAAAATACCCGAGAGCAGATTTTCGTAATTACATATAAATTAATATGATTATTCATTTTGTTCACCTCTTTGGTGTTAATGGTTAAATTTGTAATCATATATTCGACACAGTATTAAGCCTAATATTTTGCGGAATATACGGCTTGATTAATCTGCCCCGACTTCATTTGCCTAGAAAACATTACTCATTTATTTTTATTTTATTCATTTATTTATTTTGAAAATAGGTTTTTATTCAGTTTCATATTTTTAATACAAAACTTTTTTACAGTGTGCTTCAATATACAATTCAGTCAATCACTCTTGCACCTTTATTATTTGCAATTTTTAATGCACTTTCCCACATTTCGCCGTCTGAGCTATAATGAAATCTGGTGTTGGTCGACCTAAGGAGTTTACTTCAATTTTTCCCTCTAAAGTTCTTGAAGAAATAGTAGTTTCAACAAAGAATCTACTGAATTAACCACAGTCACCATTCATGAAATTAAAAGATTACTAAAACCACAGAATAAAGAAAAAAATTAAAAGCACAGATAGGTTTTAACTGACTGATCAAGCAAATGTTATGAGAGTAAAGAAACAAACAAACAATCAGATAAGTTTTCCCTCTATTCTATTGGTCAACTGCCCTGCTCCCAGTTCCTATGAGAGAAAAAGGTGGATGGGGGTCTGTGGTTTCAACACCGTTTGCTGCCGGCGATCTTATATCGTGCTGAGAGAAATACAGCATGCTGGAAGCCCTTGTGGTCGGCTTGACAAGAGGACCCCCAAAGAGTGTGTGGTGTAGGAGGCAGGAATGACATGCTGTTGGGGCCGTGCTACTCGGTTTGCAGCACGAAAGACAGAACGGGTAGGCGGCAGTACGACCACTGTGTTATTCCCGTGTGCTAACCGACACCACAGACTGAATGGCGAACAGGAGCCTTGATTACGGCCCTTCTAAAAATCAGATTTTGGGCTGGCAGCAAATCATATGCATGCACTTTCAGGCTTTCAGCTACAATAAACAATATGAATTCAAAAATTTTTAGCATGCTGCAGCACGGCAAAAATTTTGAATATATGAAAAATATGAATTCAAAAATTTTAGCGTGCTGCCCCCCTATCTTTCTTTGTCCTGCCAAGCATGCATTTCCCCCAGGCTTCTTTTACTTTTCCAGTCTCTATGTAATTTTTAGTTAAGGTCCATGTCTCTGATCCATAAGTACTGGAAGAATGCCTTGATTAAACACTTTTCTTTTAAAACATAATGGTAAATTGCTCTTGAAAATTGTACTGTTTCTTCCAAATGCTCTCCAACCAAGTTTTTGCATCTACTAACTTGATGAATGTGGCCCTCATTAGATATTCATTGTTCAAGGTAGGTGTTTGAATCAGTTACTTTGAAATTAATCCCATCAATCTTTAATTGGGTGCAAAAATTTTTGCTGCAGTTCATTTGGAAGAAATAGAATTTTGAAGAGCAATTTAATTTACCATTATGTCTTAAAAAAACGTTTTTAATCAATGCACCCTTCCAGTGCTTACTTATGGAATAGAGATAAGGACCTTAACTAAAAAATACATAGAGAGACGGCAAGCAACTCAGAAAATGTGAATAAATGCATGCTGGGTGTAACCAAGAAAGGCTGGAAAATAATAAGAGTGGATGGCATATGGTCAAGGTAAAGACTTTCTAATTTCAATGGGCTGGACATATTGTCAGAACTGACTACTGTTGGCAGGACAGTAGCAAGACTTGAAATTACAACCCTTCCAAGTTCAAAATTACGCCCCTTCAAGTTCCACTTAAATAATACGTGATTTTTACTTTTTCACACACCGCCATTATAGGGAAGTATTATGATCGTTCAAAAATCACATTTCAGGTTTTTGACACAATTTTATTCAAAATGTAAAACCTAAGTAAATACCCAAGAACCACTGGTTGTAAATACCAAGTAAAGTGTAAATGTTATGTGAACACCAACAACACAACACCCCACAGAAATGCAGAACAAATGAGTATCGGGTAGTGAATGTAACAATAGGATAAAGTTTTAGGGGTAGGGCTTGGAAAAATTCTGTTCAAGGTTAAACACTCAGAGAACCTTCTGCGACAGAGCACAGATGATTAATTAGCTCTTCATCCCAACAACATGTTTGTAAAGGTCATGGAGGTTAGACATATCAGCATATTGTTTTCTATGTCTCCATTCACTGTTTTGGAAAATTTCCTTCATGGATATGAGATGTTCAGACCTCACAGTGTATGTTACTCTGTACCCTGGTTAAATGTGTGGAATACTATATGAGACTAACCAAAGTTCTTAAAAAGATAATACTGAAGGATGTAACTTTCTTTTTTAGTTACAATTTCTATTTTATACATAAACATATAAAACGAGCTAAACACACAGTCACATACGGTAAAAGGTTCGTTTAGTGATTGCTTTCTGTCATCCTACGACCTTGATCACCCGTGATCGACTGGATGGGCTGGTTGCCAGAACTACAATTTGAAGTTGGGGTGTTGGAACAGTTGCCAGATTTTAGAAGAGAGATCCAAATAAATGGGATTTGGTGAGGGGTCTATGAATTGCAGTTTTTAGTGAACAAAATTTCAATGCTCTCTTGGAAACACAGAGCTGCCTTGCTGATGAATGGGGCAACTTTTTCAGTTTCTTTCCAAATGGGAACTGCAGAGGTGTCTTCAAGGGTTAGTGCAGATAAAACTGTCTTTGGAAGACCATTGGAAACATCTTTTTTGTGTTCACCAAGTCTTGTTTTGCTAAATGAACCTTTTACCGTACGTGACTCTGTGTGTTTCACTCATTTTATATGCTTATGTGTTATTGCCGCGTGAAGCCTGAGTTTTAAACCATATTTTATACATCCCCAGAGCATGAATTTATGCCCTTGATATGGCCATTCTGGGAGGGCAACCCCCCACACCCCCTCCCTGCCCTCCCAGTAGCTCCAGCTCTGACTGTTGGGCAACTGCAATACTAGACTGGATATCATGGGACAGGAAAGCCCCAGCTGACCATGTGGAAGATCGATGGATAAAATTCAAAAGCATGCTGGAATGATATGGAAAAGAACTGCTCAACACAAAGTTGTGGGTGAAGGGGAGGGGAAGTTTCATTCACCACACAGTGAATTGAAAATGGACAATGGTGATGGTATATACATAAGTTCTTAGGTCATATAAAAATCTTATATTTTGGATATGCAGTGTAGGGCAATTGTAAAAAGAAAATAATTAATGGGGGAGGGGGGGAAGAAGGCAAAATTTCAGACTCCATAATGCTAAACAATAGATAGATGTGATAATTCAGTGTAGCTTTAATTTTCAATTGTAAGTGTTCTTTAAAGTAACTTTTTTATCATCTTGACACAGTTATACTTGAAGATCTGCCAACAGACTGTTTATGACATGACTGCATAGAAGTTTAAAAGTTAATTATTTGAACTGTTCCTAAGGAAGTATGTAGTTCATTTCATATAAAATCATGATGGAAAATACCCCTTCTTTTTACATATCTCATTTTATGTGACTGTGCACATGGATTGAAATTCACACTTGCATTTTTCTTAGGTATATTCCTTGAGACAAAAATTGCTTTGTTGGTGTCATGACATGACAAAAGTTCTTTGTCTTTTTATTTTTTGTTATTAACATCTTAGTATCACACCCTTTCCCCTTTATTTATTCTATTCTTTGGAAATGGAAACTAGACTGCTTTTTTTACTAGATTTTTTGTTTAACCTCAGAAATACCATCACTGATTACAACATGTTTCTAATTAAATTTTGGTTCTTATTTCATAAATATATGTTTTCTAGTATGGCACAGAACTAATGTCTACTCTTTCATGTAGGTGCAGAATCATTAGAATGTAACAAACGGTACTTCAGTAGTGATAAATTTGTTTGTGTCTGCAACTCTTCTTACTGCGATAGCCTTGATCCTGTTGGCCAGGTACCCTCTGGACAAGCAGTAGTGTATGAAACTAATAAAAATGGAGCAAGGTTCTTGAAAACATCTTTATCTTTTACTTCAGAAAAAACAGGTGAGTTTAACCTCTAAAGATGTCTTAAAAAGAAAAGGGATGGATTTCTTTGGTTGTGTTTATACTACATTAAATTTGATATGAACATAGTGTAGCTTTTCTGTGTAAAATAAAGAGCTATGTTAATGTACTCATTGTCGACTAAAATTGTTTAATATACAACAAAAAGATGTGTTGAGTTCTTTTGCTGTACCTTTGGTAAGTTTTATGAGTAAACTTCAGCTAAAATTTTAGAGCAAATGAAATCGAGAAATATACATATCGTGAGACATATCCCTAAGGACAGTTTCATGGTAAAGCGTGCTTATGATTATACAAATATAATATCAAAGGTATTGTGTACCTAATATTGAAAAGTATATCGCACGTTGTATGCTCAGTGACACATGTGCTCCCACCCCGAGAGAAGCAGAATTATACAAGTTTTTTTTAGTTAAAAAATATTTACAAATAAAACATTTTGGTTAAAATATTAATTTATAATTTCCAATCAACCACTCACTCATTAGCACACTCATACATTTAAAACTACCCATTAATTAAAACATATCTCATTAGAAACGGCTATACTCATCGAGTCGGGAGACATGGTTCCATTAATAAAAACATATCTCATTAGAAACGCCTATACTATTAAAACTATCCATTAATTAAAACATATCTCAATAGAAACACCTATACTATTAAAACTATCCATTAATTAAAACATATCTCATTAGAAACACCTATACTATTAAAACTATCCATTAATTAAAACATATCTCATTAGAAACACCTATACTATTAAAACTATCCATTAATTAAAACATATCATTAGAAACACCTATACTATTAAAACTATCCATTAATTAAAACATATCTCATTAGAAATGGCTATACTCATCGGGTCGGGAGACATGGCTCATATAATAAATGTATGAGTGTGCTAATGAGTGAGTGTTTGATTGAAAATTATAAATTAATATTTTAGCCAAAATGTTTTATTTTTAAATATTTTTTAACTAACAAAAACTTGTTGTATAATTAGGCTTCTCTCGGGGTGGGAGCACGTGTCTCACCGAGCATACGTGTGATATACTTTTCAATATTAGGTACACAATACCTTTGATATTATATTTGTATAAATTAAATCAAGTAGAATTTGTAATGTGATACTTGTTAAATGTACTACAAAAATTGCAGTATGCTGATGTTATGCTTAAAGGTGTCACAGTTTACCCAAATAAAACAGACTTGCAATTTAACATAGGCTCAACACTGAGCCACTGTTTTTTAGGAATAGAAGACAGTGGCTCAGTGTTGGGCTTACATTAAATTGTAAGGCTGTGCTACCTGGATATTCAAAATGATCAAATGTGTGCAAACATTTTTATTGGAGGAGTCCTAAATAAGTTTTCATGGTACCTCACAGTTTTGCAGAACGTCCCTGATACGTACCTAAGGAGATAAAAATGGGCTTCCCATGTTGAGAATATATTGTTTAAAAAATTCATTGTGGTGAAATATTTGAATATCCTTCAGTATTGTAGTCCTTGGTGGTGTTATGCACATTTGTATGCCAAGAATATACATATGTCATTAGGACAAGTTTTCAAGTATTCTTTTACTGTTCAGTATTCTAAAAAAATAATAGTTTCTCTTGTTGCCTGAGCTTGTTTACTGATTGGGAACCATAACTATCTTGACCTGATGTCATCCAAAGTTTCATTTGTCAGTATGCTCTTGCAATCATCTTGTTTTTGTTTGACACTTGGAGTGTAAAAATTTCATAATTTTTAAAAGGGCATTAAAGTTTGAAATCTGAATACAAAGCAATAACACATAAACCTTGACAGTGTGTGTCAGTACTGCATTGTACTTTGGCATCATACTATAAGTGAAGGAGAGGAAATTGGTTTGTTATCTCAGACCTTAATGGCATGGGAAAACTGTTAGCATAAAACATCAGTGATTGAAGTTTTAGCAAAGAAAGAATTACACCGACCAGGGGTGTATGGTTAAAATTGAAATCCCCAAAACTTAAAAGTGGATGAAAAAATAAAATAACAAATTAAACAATTTTTTCAATTATAAGTTGCTGTTTTTATTAAATTTTTCAGATGCAAGTTGATGTTTTTTTCTTATTAAATTAAAGCATTTCTTTTTGTAATTTAAGTTGCATTTTAATCAAAAACATGAAAAAATAAAACACTTTCAGGTGGGGTGGGGGTGGGGGGCACCCTGTGCCCTTCTTCTAAATATGCTCTAGACACTGACCATTTTCATTGAGTGTATGGTCAAAATCTATAGAGATTCTATGCCATTCCAAAGCCGATACTAGTCCCTGAAACAGTGGAACATGTTTTAAAAGTAATTATCTCCAGAATGTTGCAAAGGTATGGTTTTGCGGAGTATGATAGATTTTATCACTATGGACAAGCAGACATGGGTCAGAGGTGTTGTAGGTGAATCAAAGTTACTGGGTAGTACAGCAAAAATTAATGCTGCAATACTGCCAAAGTCATGGAAATGTTGAGTTTAGAAATTATTAAATGTTCCTTTTTTGTCTGTGATAGTGATCTTTGCAGTGACATCTATAACGTAACCCTTTTAACGTTATGTAAGATTTCTGGCTGAATAGATGTTAAACTAAGGGTAAATGCGATGCAACTAATTGTGCTGGATAGCTCAAATTAAGGTTTTACAGCCGAACGAAACATATACAGAAGTCCAACTTACATCAACTTTTGATTGGTCCAGCAACATTAGATGAAATCCAAAACACCACTTCACATATCGTAGTCAAGAGGTTTTTAAGCAAAACTCAGTAACATCTCCACACACAGAAAGCAACTGCGGCATCGTCTTTTTATCTAATATTCTTATCACATACATTCATACGTCATTCTTTTTCCAACCTCAGTGTGTTGCCAACATCATTCTCATTTGAGGGAAAAGACATGACATTAAGGTTTGAAAATATCTAGGAGAACAAACTCAAATTTTCATAGAAAAAGAAACTTAAAAGGAAAGTTAAAATAGAATATACATTACACTTCTTTATATGAAAGCTGCTACCTTAAAAACATCTTAAAAGCAGCATACTATCTTGTAGAAAAATAGTGTTCATTGATAAATATCCAATATGCTATTGAATAACTAAGACACCACTTACAGTTATAACGTGGTGGTCTTTAAGTGTCCCACAACTAGGAAGACTTGAATCTGTATGCTCCAGGCCCTTAGCCAGACAAGCAAGTTGGGAGGGGCAGCTGATGATTGAGATCGGGCGAAGGATATCAAGTGGTCGGGCAAAAGATGTGAAAGAGGTCGAGCACTATGCTGTTGTGTGAGTAGCTAGGACAAGCAAAAGGAAACACAGGTTGAGCTCAGCCCGGCCTGGCCTTCCCCTGGTATGCTCCCCACCAAAAACTATGTATATATGGGATCATTGCCCTAATATTTCCAAGAAAAAGTTGGTTAGCAGGAAGGACTTCTTTATTTCCTCTTGAAAAATGTTGAGAAACTTTACTTTGAAATTATTACCTGCTCTAAAGTGTGCTCCAGAATCTCTGATTTACTGAACATTGAACAAGAGAAGAACTATTTGATTCCATTTGTTATCTTGCAAGGAAAGCAAAAATATTTCCATCATGTTTTTTTCTTAGTTTTTTTTTTTACTGTCTATTCTTTTATTTCTGTATTATTTATCTGTATTTGAAGTTTAGCTAGACACAAAATATATTTTGAATCAATTATGGTTTTAAATTATGCATCATGTACGAAACAAAATAATATTTGCTTGTATAGATATAAAACTGTCTTTTGGTTGCTTTCTAATACTATATGAATATGATGAAATTGTATTATTCTTTTTTTTTTCAGGTGAAACCATAGCAAATGTCAACAGGTCACAAAAATATCAGTTTATAGTTGGATTTGGTGGTGCATTCACTGATGCTTCTGGCATCAATATTGCTTCTCTTGGAAAAGATTTACAGCATCAGCTCATCAATGGGTATTATTCCAAAAATGGTTAGCTCACTTTTAGGTTCCCAGTTTTGTAATACTACAACTATTTGTAAAATCTCAGTAAATGAGAATATGGTATGGAATGTTTCTAGATAAACTACATACTTGTATTACTGAAATTATATCATGTAATGAGATCGAGTTAAAACACACCCATCATGCGCAGTCTCAGAAATAATGATTAAGTTTTGAAAGTGAGACTGAACAGACATGAAATGTACATACCTCAAGTGTAAACTTATGGTACCAATTATTTTATGCTTCTTAATGAGCTAGAAAGGGAACTGAATATTTGCACACTCCCATTTTTCATGACCCCTTGAGAAAGTGATGTTTTCAAATGTCAGTTTTTAAAGTCTCAATTCCCACCCCTTCAAAAAGAAAACAAAAGAATTTGAAGAAACCTTCCTTCTGATTGCTAGTTTAAACATGATGCCATTTTGATGCTTTGCTTGATGTGATCATGCAAATTGATTTTGCTTCAGCAGTGTGATATATATTAGTTATAAACATGCATGTTAACAATGGTTTATATAGAGCATTCAAGGAAAAAAACAAAAAAAATGCCTAATGATTAATGCAAGGCTGGAAAACATATACCATTTCACAGAATTTTCACTGGAGATCATAAAAAAGCTATTTTTCTTTTTTCACATGTGAAGACATCAAATTAGGATGAAGACGAATTGGAGGAGTAGTAGAAGCAACTGAGAAAATATTTTAAACCATATCTGATGTTTTACTGGATGATTTTTAATCACATCATATGAAAGGGTATTTGTTTCCACTTAGTAATTTGATGAAGTCAGATGTAATGAAAGAATGAACTTCCTTTGTAATGGAAATGTTGGTTGCCAGAATTAGAGAATGTGTTGTATCATGTGAAGTGGATAACTACATTTCTGTAACAAAGGATCTTTTATGGACTGATCATTTTTATATGCTGATGGACAGCATGAAAGTAAATGCCTAATCCTCAGTTGATAAAGTGTGAGAGAGAGAGAGAGGGGGGGTCAGGGAAAAGTTTATTAAAGCTTTTGCTTTTGTTGTAACACTTGATACAGTAGATTCTGGTTAATTCAGACATATCAGGGCTTGAACACTTTGGCTTAATCAAGTAGCTGGCCTAACTATGCAATGCTTTATCCCAAAAAGCTCATTTGGAATGTTCTTCAAGAGTACTCCCAAATAAACAGCTGCCCCAATTAACTGATGGCCAAGTTAACTGGAATTTACTGTATTTCAAAACCTTTTCATAAATTCTGGCAGCATAGTCTTATAAATAAACTCCATAGTACCTTTATTTTGCACTGGAACTATAGCTTCCTTTTGAATATGGCCTAGTTCTTTTGGAGGTGCATATTTTGATGCCTTTTTCCTTAATGAAGATGCAATTGAGGCATTGATTTTTCAGGGTATCTTTGATGCTTTCCAAATCATCAAATCCTTATATCCCTACATAGTCTTTTTCACTTAGCCACATAGGTGAATTCCAGCAATGCCAAATTCAGACAGTATGAAATTACAGACTAGCCCAGTGTAATTTACTGACTTGCAATGAGAGGCATGTGGGGATAAACACTTACATTCTCATAGTGCAACTGGATGGAGTTGTGAAGGGTTTTTTTTTTTATGGTTTTCTGAAATTATTGAATCAATATTGCAGGCATTGTTGCACCATTTTCCAGGAAATCCATGGGGAATACACTCTGTCATCCCATAAGACTGACCATAAACTTCTGTGCAAAAAATTGAGTTCTGAATTTCTTTGCCCTAGTTGATGCTGTGTGTTTCCACTGTATCAAATGATTCAGTCGCTTGATCATATAGGTCTGTACATCAAATCTGTCATAGCATTAAAAGGAGGGGGTGAAAAATACCTTGCTTCTTCTAACATTTCCAACCAATAGCAGGGTGCTCATACCCACTCACCTAATTTTTAAATTGGGTGTCAGGTGCTATGGAACTTATTTTGATAGCTTAAGTCTTTGATGCTTATTTCAATGGCATTGTGATCACAATGCAAGTTAGCCGCCCCGGTGGCGCAGTGGTCTAAGGCGTTGGCCTCTGATCATTCGTCCGAAGGGGTCTGGGTTCGAATCCCGGTGAGGCATGGATGTTGTGTTTGTCTTACGGCACTGGCTCTCTCCCTTCCCTGGAACCAGTGACCCTAAATTAGGGACGGGCGACTGCTTATAGCCCATTGAGTTGCTCACGGTGGTCGTTAAACCTCCAATCAAAAAAAAAAAAAAAAAAAACAATGCAAGTTATCAGTGTCTGCGGAAATAAAGTCATCCATCTGTTGTTCATTACTATCAATGGCTACAGTTGATGGCCATCCACTTCATGGTTTCCAATGAAGTGATTCTTTCTCCTTCAGTAAACATCTGCACTTACTTTTGCACATTGCTGTTAGGGATACCTTGGCGAGCCTGACTTGAATGCCAAAAGTGTTGTGGCGCATCATCACAGGTGTAACTACAGTGGCTACCCCAGGTGCAGTGGACAAGAGGGAGCAAAACTCACAGCATATAATTTGATTAAAATTGGAATTGGAGCTTTTGCACCAGTTTCTGGTAATTATTTTTCATCTTTTCACCTTCTTTGCCATTTGTACATACATACATACATACATACATACATACATACATACATACATACATACATATCATTAAGCTGTTCTCTGATTCAGAGGTTAGCTCCTCAAAGGAAGACCATGTGCCAAGTGCACATCTAACTGATAGAACTAGAATTTACTTACTGTTGGTGTATCAAATGTCTCTATTTACAATGATCTCTGCACACTGCTCAAGCTTCATTAACATCCATCACACGCAGCACACAAGACTTTTTGTTCTACATACTCATAATCTTTTTCTCAAGCAGACATTCCTGAATCTGGTTCTCCCATAATTTCCTTGGCCTTCCTCTATGTTTCACGAGTTTGGTAGCCTTGACAGCTTAAATTGCTCATTTCTTCTTTAAAGCATTCAAGGGGTGTTAGTTGCTGACATTCAGAAATGAAGGCACATTTGTTACATATGATGCAAGATAAAGATGTTCACATTATTAAAGATTCTTTCGGGGCTATTCTATCATTATTACAGCAGCAAGCCACGACTGCTAGCCTCACTTGGTCAATTTGATGTGATAAAGAAGTTCTGAATTCCGAAGCATTTTCGAAAAGCTGCACAAACAGTCATAATTTTATTGTTACGTTTTTGTTTTGTTAGGAGGTTTAATGACCATTGTGAGCAACTCAGTGGAGTGTAACCAGTCCCACGTCCCTAATTTTGGGCCACTGGCTCAAGTGAGAGGAGAGTGCCAGAGCTGTAGGATAAACACACCATCCATGCCTCCCAGTATTTGAACCTGGAACCATCTCAGACAAATGGTCAGAAGCCAGCGCTTAGACCACTGTGCCACCAGGGCCACACAGTCGGAAGGTATTTTTTTGCATAGAAATGTCATTGGGGTATGTTGTTAATTTATTTTGTTCCATTAAGCAGGCTTTATGTGTATAAGGTAGATGGACTTCAGATTTTTTGTCCAGTGGACACCGATTCGAGTCCTGTGTGAGGCATGGCTGGTGCATTTGTCGTATGGTATTGTTTCCATTTCCTGAAACCAGGGGTCTCTAAATTAAGGATGGATGACAGCTTATATACCCCCCCCCTCCAAAAAATACTAATCGGGGATCAATATCAATATTCTGTGGTTTGCCCCAGGTGCAGAAATATCTAGTTATGCCTCTGCCCAACATCATCAAGAAAAGAAATGCCTATACTCAATTTTAGTTTTATGTTCATGAATCATCCCTGACCAATGAGAAAGATGGTACAAAAAGGCATGAAAGGGGACAGTTTACACATCATGTGAAGTAATACACAGATGCTTGTCATATATTGTTGCCATATTCTCCTGTATTCTCATATGGGTAATTTGTAGATGAATAAATGAGATTGGCAACACCCACCAGTCCAGTGGTTGTTGTGATCTGTAATGGCAGTATAGTCTTTGTGAGTGATAATTGTGTTCTTATTACATGGTGTCAGAAGTGGGATTGTGAATGTCGTAGTGTTATGACTAACTCTAATCAACTGTGTTGAATTTATAGTATCAAGTAACAGGAATTCGACTAATGCTCATCTTCCTCGTGAGCTGGAAGTGACCGCTGACAACATGGCTACAAAATGGAAGCTGTGGAAACAGACGTTCGAATTTTACACAATTGCTACACAGCTTTTTGAGAAACCACTACAGGTACAGGCCAGTACATTTATGTCAGCAATAGGGACTTTGGCAACTATGCTTTTTAATACCTTTAATTTAACTGAGGCAGAGCAAAGCGATATAGCTGTGATTAAAAGAAGATTTGATGATTACTTTTCCCCAAAACCTAATGAGATGTATACACTATACAATTTGTTTTTTACTTGTATTCAAGGTGAGCAAGAAAATTTTTATTCTTACTTAACCAAACTTCGAACGAAGATTAGTGATTGTGCTTTCGGTAATTTACAAGATAGCTTGTTACGTGACCAGATTGTGCGTGTTATACATTCAGATAAAGTAAGTGAATTATTATTAGCTGAAAGAGAGCTTACATTGAATAAAATGATTGATGTATGCAGGGCCAGTGAACAAGCTACAAATCAACTTCAGGAAATGAGGACAGTAATGAATAAAGAAAAAGAAGTCCTTTCGTTAAGAATAAACAAAAGGTTCCTAAAGAATTCAATGGCTGAGAAATGCACGGAAAATCAAAGTCCATAGTAGACATCAAAGCAAAAAAAAATGTGTTGGCCATGTGGTTTGGTGCACCAATTTTGGAATTGTCCTGCTTTCAGTGTGACGTGTAATTCCTGTTCCAAGAAGAGACACTATGTGCGCCAATGTAAAGTTAATATGAAAACCCTTAAGTCATGGAATAAGGAAGTTCATGAGATAAGCGAATCTAATAGTGATTCGGAGGACATTACTGCATATACCTGTGATACTTTACATATAAGTGAATTGGTTAATTTCTCAATTAACTACAAAGGTAAATGGTATACAAAGGTGCTATTTGATAACAGAATTTGTGCTAATTTTAAGATTGACACTGGTGCAGAAGGAAATGTCATAACTGCAGGATTGGCAAGACAACTATCTGTGAAAATTTCAAATTCACAAGTTAAATGACTGAGATCTTTTAATAATACGTATACACCGGTTCTGGGTGAGATAAGCACTAAGTATATTATACAAAACAAACCTGTTACACTTAATTTTCTAGTGGTTGAGGTTAATTTCAACTGCATTTTAGGATGCTATGCTTGTGAGAACTTAGGTTTAATAGTAAGAAATAAGGATTTCATACAAGTCCATGAAGTTGGAAGTCCTATTCCAGAAAAGATTTTTCAAGGTATTGATTGTATAAAGAATTTTAAATATGATATAGAGCTGCAAGAAGGTGCTTCATTAACTATACATCCACTATGCCGAATACCTTATGCAATTCATGAGAAGGTAAAGAAGGAGACTGACATGATGGTCAAGATGAAAATTCTTGTTCCTGTCTCAAATCCTACTCCTGCAGTAAGCCCATTAGTAATAACTAAGAAACAAGACAATATTATTTTGTGTTTAGACCCTACTGATCTAAATAAGGCTATTAAAAGATGTCACTTTCCACTTAAAACTGTGAAAGATATAGCTGCTAGAGTAAAGACAGCAAAATAGTTTACCCTTCTTGATGCAAGAAAAGGGTTTTGGCAATTACGTGTCACAAAACGTACTTCGGATTACTTTATAGTTAATACACCCTGGGGTCGATACTCATTTTTGAGAGTGCTTTTTGGACTTGCTTTGGCACCCGAAGTTTTCCAACAGGTTATGGAGTCAATATTGCAGGGTATTGACAATACTGAATGCTCAATGGATGATATTCTGATCCGGGCAAACATGCTCAAGGAGTTACATAGTTTAATATTGAAGGTCATGGATCAACTTTTAGATAGTGGAGTTTGGTTGAATAGAGACAAATTGTGTGAATTTGAGAAAACAAGAGTTAAGTTCTTAGATCACATTTTTGTGCCAAATGGAGTAGAAATTGTCCCATCCAAGGTTGAGGCCATTGGAAAATTAAAAGTACCTACTTGTGTCACTGAGTTTCAGAGATTTATGGGTATGACTAATTGTGTTTCTAAATTCATACCTAATTATTCAAATATTTCAGAACCCATGCACAGACTTCTACAGAAAGATGCCATATGGGAGTGGTCCTCTGACCAAGAAAAAGCCTTTTGTAAGTTAGAGGAAGCTCTTCAAAATACACCACAGTTGGCTTAACCAGTGGTTGTTTCGGGGGATGCTAGTTTTCCTGCAGTTGGTGCTGTACTTCTCTAAGATAGTAGACTGGTAGCATATTCTACTGGAGCATTAACATCTGCAAAACAGCGTTTTCCTCAAATTTAGAAGGAAGCCTTTGCTATTCGTCATGGGTGTAAAAAATTTCATGACTATATTTATGGCAAGTCTGTTACCATTGAAATGGATCACAAACCTTTAGAGGTCATTGCAAAGAAACCTTTACATACTGCTCCACCTAGATTACAGCGATTAATTTTTCATGTGCTTCAGTATTTGCTGAGAATAATATTTAAGCATGGTACTGATATTCCAATCCCTGACGCTCTAAGTCGTGACTGTAGTATAGAGTCTTTCGAGACAGCTGGTGAAGATCATGAACTATTTGAAACATTACTTGATATACTGCTTCCCTCATTAACATTTCAAGAGCTGATTACAAGCAACAAATAAAGATGAAGAACTACAACAACTCAAGAGAGATATCCTTGAAGGTTGGCCACCAACAACGGTTGCTCTTTCCTCAGAACTCTACAACAAAAGATAAATTTCATATTACTATACCTGAATCACAATTACCATCTCATTTTTCTCAGTGCATTGGCACACCTACTAAGTTGTCTACTTCTGTGACCACTTCTTCTGGACGAGAAATTCATCCACCTGATAAACTGAATCTCTAAAAAAAAAAAAAAAAAAAGATGTCATATATTGTTGTCATATTCTCCTGTATTCTCATATGGGTAATTTGTAGATGAATAAATGAGATTGGCAACACCTACCAGTCCAGTGGTTGTTGTGATCTGTAATGGCAGTATAGTCTTTGTGAGTGATAACTGTGTTGTTATTACAATACTGCTATGCTTACTACAGCCTTACTGGCATTAATTTTGGTATACCCCTTGTATTATTCACCATTCATGAAACATTGTTCTACCATTTGGAGTAGTGCCGCCAAATCAACCTTAGAACCTTTGGATACTATGCAAAAAGGAGCATTTCACCTGGTGAACAACCTGTTTTGCATAGGTAAACTGTGTGGTTGCAGTTGTCTTTTACATGTACTGTCATGATCTCTCCTCCCCAAGTTATGTTTCCCATGCCTCAGCTCCTGCTGTTTTCCATAAGAACATGGCTACTGAACATCCATTTTGCTATCTGAATAACTATCACATCAATTCACTGGCCATCTTATTAATTCATATTGTAATCAGGGAATATTGATCTTGAATATATTGCATTTAATTTGAAGGCAAACAAACACACACACATACACATGTGCACGCACACACACTCTTTATTTGTGGTTGAACATAAATCTGGATGATAAGATATTAATTATTCACTAATGTGACCCTTGAAGTTGAAGTATTTCATCCTTGAGATGATGCACTCTTTGATGGAATATTAATAAATTGGCACAGCAGTTATAAAATGTGGGGTTTGAACTTATTTTACCATTTTTAAAGTAGCAGTTACTGGGGAAAAATAGGTTATAGTTAACGTCCAGTACATGATGCAGCAAAACAGTCAGCTTAACTTGACTCAGGAATTAAATGAACAGAAAATTCTCAGCACAAAGAAGACAAATGTCTAACAGTTCAATCTTGCTTTGTGAAAACTATAGAATTCCTTTACTGGAATCCTAACTATATGAAAAGCAAAAAAAAAAAAAAAAAAAAAAAACTGCTTTGCCACTCTAGTGGCTGAGTAGTTGTGAGGCATTGGCTTTTGACCAATCTGATTATAAAAAAAATGTTTTTGGCTATAATTGTATAATCTTTGTCACTTTTGGGGTATGGTTGGTCTTTTATAAAAATGTGAGATGAATAAAATGAATTCTTCTGACATGTTAGTATATCTTCTTTGTATTTTTTTAAAGGCTTGGAATATGTTTTTGGAAGAGTGCCAATGGCAAGCTGTGATTTTTCTACTCGGGAGTATTCATATGCTGATGTTGAGGGTGACTTTAATTTGGATCATTTTCGTTTAGCTGAAGAAGATATCAATTACAAGGTATGTCTTTACACCACTAAAATGATAATGAACATGCTGGATATCTGAATGCTAAGTTTTTCAAAATTATGTTCCAAAAGCTTAGTTTCTCTTATACAGGGTGTCCGAGAATTATTGGACACATTACAAAATTATGTACAGAAAAAACAATGAGCATTGTCTGTTTTTCTATGTCACATATTACTAACACAGTTTCTATATTTTTGTTTTGCAGAATTGTTATTCCTAGAATCCGATAGATGGCGCTAGGTGTGGCCTGATGAGGAATGTATGAGAAATGCACAATCAGTAGTCATGTCATCCGTACAGCAGAAGGCGATGTGTGTGTAATGGCTTGCGGAATTCAAGTCTGTCATTAAAGTTAAAAGACGATACCGTTTAGAGTATGGTTGTAATCCTCCATCAACAAATTCAATTAAGCAGTGGATGAAACAGTTTAAAGAAACTGGCAATGTGGAACATCGTGGAGGAGCTGGTAGGCCTAGTGTCAGCGGTGAGACTGTTGACCAAGTTAATGAAAGTTTCCGACAAATCCCCAAGAAATCCGTTCGTAAAGCAAGCAGAGAACTGTGCATTCCGAAATCGACAGTTCACGATATCTTGCACAAGGTATTCTCAATGCCAACACTAAAAAACACATAACAGGTGCCATTGATAGATGTCAGTACATTCATTCTCTGGAAAGCTTAATTTGTAATGAATTTTTTTGTAATATCAAGTTGGGCACCGGAGGTATACCAGAAAAACCTTATTCATTTTTATTTTGCTTATTTGAAGACACAATTTAATATATAGATCAGTTTTCTAAAAAAAATAACTTATTACCATTTGATGGGTAATTTGTTAATTTTTATTTATTTATTTGTAAAGTGTAGTTTTTAACTGCGAAGTGTTGTTAGCTTAACAATTTTAGAGGAAAGGGAAAGATTTTTTTTGCTGTAGTTGCCCCTCAACAGTGAGGTGGAGACTCCGAGTGATAAACTATAGGCCTAGTGAAAAGTTTTCTCTGTTCAATGCATTTTGGTTTAACTGCTAGTGTATTCAATGTTCATTAAGGCCATTCACTGCTACAGACAGTAATTACTTCATTATGGTGTGTCATACTGTGTGAATTGCATCATACAATTTGATTATAATCACCTTTAAAATATTTTTTTTTATGTAATATTTTTTCTCTCTTGGAGTAATAAAGTTGAATCTATATTTTTTGTAGCAAAACATAGATTACCCCTAAAAAAAAAAAAAAAAAAAAAACATACAGATGCATAAGATCTAAACTTGAAAAATACAGGATACCAAAAGAAACACTAAAGCACAAGTGAGAACAATATGCATTTGCTGTTTAGGATATTTTTCGTTATTTGGTTAGCCAGTCTGGCTAACCAAAAATATCCAAAATTTGAAAATATAAAAATCATAAAAAGCTGTAAATCCGAGAAACACCTCAGAATAGCAGAGTCGGTAATGATAGAAAAAAACAGAGCAAAAGTTTGCAACCACAATGACCCTAATATTTTAAGAAACAGCTGGAGGAATTTAATTAAAATTGAGCAAAAAAAACGGAAAAGTTCAAAAAATGAGATCGATGGCCAACAAGAGATGGTGCCACAACTCCCAAGAGGAAGCGATAGTCGTGAACAGATGCAGCCCACGAGAACCACCTAATGCTCTGCCGACACGGTCCATGCTGGTCAGAGCAAAACGTCCCCTAGATGACAGTAACGGAATGTTACTGAAAGCACTCGGGTAAAAACGTATCGAAATGAAGAAATGGCAAAGGGAGAAAAAATTCATTTAGAGACAAGGCCAATTAAAAAGGAACAGCAACCGAATTAAAAAAAAACCCCATGCCGCATCTACACAACGGAAATACGTAAACCAACATGTGCGGTAAGTGTTCAACATGGATTTAACGGTAAGTCCAATAATGCAAGATCTAGAAGGGCTGCACACAGAACTTCAGAATTACAAGAATACTAAGGACAAAGACAGCAAGCTGACAGATTTAGAAAGGCTATGTCTATCTCTTGAAATTTGACATAATCATCTACGTCTTACAAAAAGCAAATTTTGAATGTCTTATTAGGTATAACCTGTCATGCTCTTTTTCTTCCATATATACTTGTAATAGGTGTTTTTCTTCCTTCTGTCCATTTGTATAAATGACTTCCTCAAACCTTTTCTAATACCTGATTTGCTTTTCTTTCCATGCAATTCTCATCATTTTTTTCACTAGCTCCTCATCACAAATGACTGAAGTTTTGTTTTTTCAACTTTCATAAGGGTTCGTGATTAACTGATAAAGCATTCGACTCCAAATAAAGGCTCTAATAAATTGTTGCTCTAATTTAAGATAGTATTTTTAGTTATCAGTCAATTTTCATATTGAAGGCTCATTTTGCATGGGCTGTTCTTGCTGTTGAGTCTTTTTCACTTCTAGCATCCAAAGTAATAGGAGAACCTAAGTAAATAAAATGTTCTTGAATTATTCATTTTAACATAACATTTACTTCTAAGATGAATAATTGAAGATGTCATTAATTAATAATATTTACCTATTGTTCTCTGTTCCAGGTATCTTTTATTTTTTCATTCATCTTCATCCAATGTCTATTTCTTAGCACCTCATTTATTTTTTCAGAGAGTCCTGCAGATCTTAATCATTTTGTACCATTAAAGCTATGTCATTTGTTTTTCAAGAATTTTTTTATCATTGCATGAAAAAGGGTGAAACAAAATTATGTGCAGCCAGTTATTTAATAAAAAGGATTATACTTTTATAACTCTCTATTCAAAAGTAAAGGGTTAATGTGGACTTCAATATATCATATTGAAAGATTTCAATTAAAATGAAATTTTATGTGTGCTCTCAAAGCAATAAAGTTATTTTTAAATTGTAATTGTTTTCAATTAAAATATCTGGTTTAAAATGCAACTTTTTTCTTCATAGATAAGCAGAATCAATTTTTCAACTCTTAATTTTTTTTTAAATTCAAGTCTGAATCAAAATATCAATCTGTTTTCATGTATGGGATTTATCAAAATAACCAATTAAAATTTTTTAGAAGAATTCTGAAATTTTGGGCAGTTTACGGCAATTTTATATAGGTATCTTTTATTTCCATTAATTGCTTATTATAGATGAATCAATGAATGCCATCACTAGAAAATAACAAATTAATACTAATCATAACTTCTATTATGGGAATATTTACTAGGAATTTTTTTATTTTAATTGCAGATTTTCAGAGAAAACTCTTCTCCTTCTTCAGGATGTCTTTTATTGTCACTTTTTTCCGTCACTATTGCAGTTATGGTTAACCTTGACGGTTATGGTTATTTTTCACCAAATCGTTAGGCAGGGATAATTCTCTGCAGTCATTGATGATGGAATTTTGATTTTTTCTCAATTTCTATTCCTTCTTTTAGATTTCTTTTTTGAAAATTGCTTTGGAAACTGATGACTTTAAGGGAATTCCAGTCCATGTTGTGACCAGTTTTTCTAACATGCCTATCTAAACGTGTCTTGTTGTTAGGCATGTTAGAGAAACTGGTCACAACATGGACTAGAATTCCCTTAAAGTCATCAGTTTCCAAAGCAATTTTCAAAAAGAAAGCTGAAAGAAGGAATAGAAATGGAAAAAAATCAGAATTCCATCATTAATGACTGCAGAGGATTGTCCCTGCCTAACATCTGGTAGGATTTGGTGAAAAATAACTGTAACCGCAATAGTGGTGGGAAAATGACAACAAAAGACAGCCTGAAGAAAGGGAAGAGTTTCCTCTGAAAATTTGCAATTAAAAAAACAAACAAGTAAAACTTCCCACAATAGAAGATTCGATTAGTAATTGAAGTAAGAAACTAGGAAGCCAATTTTCAACATGAGCTTTATTCAACGAATTAATAGATTCTATCATATATTTTCAATATTTGTACGCATAAGATTGTATGAAGAAACATACACTTACCCTACATTCTTTGCAGGAACACCACTATTTCATACAATCTTATGCTTACAAGTATTAAATCCTTTAAGCACATTAAATTTGCTTAGAAAACGTTTTTAGTTGTCTTTGACTCAGTATCATCGAGTCAAAACAACAGTAACAAATTTGCATTTTTGAACTTCGCTTTTAGTTGGTAAAGTTCGATGAACACTTACCGCACATGGGGCTTGGCTTTCAATTCTTATTTCCGTTATGTGGATGCGGCATGGGAGTTTTTCATCTGGTCACGGGTCCACTTCTTTTTTTCCGTTGGTATTTATTTGGCCTCGTCACTAAATGAGTTTTTTTCCTTTGCTGCATCCTCATTTACTTTCATAATTTTTCATAACCCTAGTACTTTCGGTAATACTCCATTGCCGTCATCGAGGGGACGTTTTGCTCCGACTAGCACGGCTGGGCATTTCGGTGGTTCTCGCGGGCTGCTTCTGTCATCGGCTATCGCTTCTTCTTGGGCGTTGTGGCGCCATCTCTTGTTGGTCACTGATCTCATTTTTCAAGCTTTTTCATTTTTTGCTCAATTTTAATTAAATTTCTCCAGCTGTTTCTCAAAATATTAGGGTCATTATGGTTGCAAACTTTTGCCCTATTTTTTTCAATCATTACCGACTCTGCTATTCTGAGGTGTTTTTCGGATTTACAGCTTTTAATGATTTTTATATTTTCGAATTTAGGAAATTTTTGGTTATCCAGACAGTATTGAATAAGTGCTGTTTTTTCTTCTTTTTCTGCCAATTTTTTACGTGTTGTTTTAATCTGTGTTTAAGCTTATTTTTGGTACTTCCTATATAAGCCATTGGAGGATTTTCAGTAATAGGAATTGAGTAAATACCTGCTTTTTCTAACATTTTTATTTTTTCATTATTTTTTATTACCATATTTTTGATGGTATTTACTTTTCCTCCAATTTGAATGTTATGCTTTTTACAAATATTATTAATTTCATTGGCAGTACCTTTAATGTAAGGAAAACCATTTAAATATTTGACTTCTTTTTTTATTTACTACAGCATTATTTTTTATTTTCTTTATTACTTCTGTGTTCCATTTTTTTATTAAATGGTTAGGATAACCAAAGCTACCTGCAATTTTTTTTATGAATTTGATTTCTTCATTGATGAACTGACTATTTTCAGAATGCGTATATGCCCTTTTTAATTAAGGTTTTTATACTATTGCATTTTTGAGGATAAGGATGTGCCGAATTGTACGGGATTAGGACCGGAACAAATGAACTTTTCCGATAAACCCTGTATAGTAACTTATCTGTGTAAATAAAAAAGAAGTCAAATATTTAAATGGTTTTCCTTACATTAAAGGTAATGCAATTAATAATATTTGTAAAAAGCATAACATTCAAATTGGAGGAAAAGTAAATACCATCAAAAATATGGTAATAAAAAATAATGAAAAAATAAAAATGTTAGAAAAAGCAGGTATTTACTCAATTCCTATTACTGAAAATCCTCCAATGGCTTATATAGGAAGTACCAAAAATAAGCTTAAACACAGATTAAAACAACACGTAAAAAATTGGCAAAAAAAGAAGAAAAAACAGCACTTATTCAATACTGTCTGGATAACCAAAAATATCCTAAATTCGAAAATATAAAAATCATTAAAAGCTGTAAATCCGAAAAACACCTCAGATTAGCAGAGTCGGTAATGATTGAAAAAAATAGGGCAAAAGTTTGCAACCATAATGACCCTAATATTTTGAGAAACAGCTGGAGAAATTTAATTAAAATTGAGCAAAAAAATGAAAAAGTTCGAAAAATGAGATCAGTGACCAACAAGAGATGGCGCCACAACGCCCAAGAAGAAGCGATAGCCGATGACAGAAGCAGCCCGCGAGAACCACCGAAATGCCCAGCTGACACGGTCCGTGCTAGTCGGAGCAAAACGTCCCCTCGATGACGGTAATGGAGTATTACCGAAAGTACTAGGGTTATGAAAAATTATTAAAGTAAATGAGGATGCAGCAAAGGAAAAAAACTCATTTAGTGACGAGGCCAAATAAATACCAACGGAAAAAGAAGTGGACCCGCGACCAGGTGAAAAACCCCCATGCCGCATCCACATAATGGAAATAAGAATTGAAAGCCAAGCCCCACGTGCGGTAAGTGTTCATCGAACTTTACCAACTAAAAGTGAAGTTCAAAAATGCAAATGCATTAATGCATGTTAAAAATATAACCTCCAATATCGGAAGTAAATTGAAAGTAACCAATTTGGTACTTTATTAAAAGTTGGGATATCATAAGCCCATCTATTGCTCATTAAGCATGACATCAATATTTAAGGAAATGCATTTCTGTGAGGTCTCTATTAACAACACATGAGCCCCATGGCTGCAGACAAGAGGTTATTTTAATACATATAATTTTAATAGCATTTCATGACACGTGAATGTTTTCCAACAATTTTTCCCACATGAAAGTTATAGCAGCCATCTTCACTACAAAGTCTACTGGATATGCATCAATGAGAAGACAAAGCAATTTACTGCTCTGTAATTCATTGTAACATATTAAATTCATTAAACTTGAAAAATTCTGTCTCTGGAGCAGCTATTTAATTCATATTTCCAAACTCTCATGTAAGTGTGCTTTGCATTACACTACTAAGATCCCTTTAAAAAAAAAACTATATTTTGAGCTACATATCGGATGGGCTGAACTAATGAAGGATTTATCTTATACACTGAAGAGCAATTGAATTAGAAAAGCTGGCGTTATGCAAATGTGGCACTGTGGGCGACCCTGTGAACATAAACGGCATGACGTATGCAGCGATCTGACAATATAAGGAGTGATGCGACGGGAATCAGTAAGAGTCAGACGCAGTATGGGTAAGACGAAGGATCTAAGCGCATTTGATCATGGGCAAATTGTCGGGGCCCGACGAATGGGTCACTCCATCTCGGAAGTCATGCAGGCACTGGGATTTTCATGAGCCACAGTGTCACTGGTGCACCGTGAGTACATCGAATCCGGTAAAACCATCCCTGCAAGGGCCAACTGCTGTGGAGAAAAACGTGTGGATGAGCGGGGTCATCGTCAGCTAGCTCACATTGTAACAGCGGATAGACAGGTCACAGTGCAAGAAATCACTCGGCAATTTAACACTGGTGCACAAAAACGTGTAAGCAGCCACACCATCCAGAACCATCTCTTCGCTACGGGGTACAGAAGCCATCGTCCCATGAGGGTATCACTGCTGACCGCACATCACAGGGTGCAAAGATTAGCATGGGCGTGGAAACATTGCCACTGAACCCTAGCCATGTGGAAAAATATTGCCTGGACTGATGAGTTGAGATTCACGTTGGTACATGCGGATGGCAGGATACAAGTACGGCGCAAACCACATGAAGCGATGCATCATTCTTGCCAGCAGGGTACTCTTCAAGCTGGTGGGGTGGCATTCTCGTCTGGGGACTGTTTACATGGACTGAAATTGGACCCCTGGTACATGTGACATCGTCCTTCACAGGTCAACGTTACCGGGATATCCTGGACAACCACTTGCTCCCGTTTGTGCGTCTTCAACATCCCACTGGGGACCTCATTCTGCAACAAGACAATGCACCGTGCCATCGCTCCCAAATTGTATCCGAATGGTTGGATAAACACTCCACTGACGTGACCTTGCTTCCTTGGCCAGCTAGGTCACCTGACCTCAATCCCATCGAGCACATCTGGGATGCCATCGAGAGAGATGTTCGAGGCTCTGACACCCCTCCATCAAATCTTCGTGAACTGTGGGAGCTTGTTCAGGGGTCGTGGATCCGTATGGCTTCCCAACACTTCCGATGTCTTGTCGAGTCCATGCCGAGATGAATTGCCACCTTCATCAGGGCGAAAAGTGGTGCTACAGGTTACTAAACAGGTATCTCTAATTCAATTGCTCTTCAGTGTACATTCTGATCATTTTCTCTGTTCAAATATGAAATTCTTTGCTGCCCTTTACTCTAGTTGCAAAAGATGTGCTTTTAAATCTCTTGACTAAAAGAAAATTTAGTACATACTAAATTTTCATAAAATGAGAAAGTTTCATGTTCTCTTAACATGAAACTTTCTCATTTTATGCCAAGCTGTAATTCCAACCCACAGTAATTATTTCAGTGACTGTTCTACAACATGCAAAATACCAGATCTCTTTGACAGGCATAACTCACATAAAATTGCAAATTAGTTCAAACTCCATCATACTTAGGAGTGGTGTGTTGTGCAGGTACTTCTACCTGGCTTTGAGGAGGATAGCCTAAATATAGGACTCAAATAGAAGAATAGCCTGTGCCATAAATGATGGTTTAATGTTTTTGAGTGGTTGTCATTAACTTCATAAAGAGGTAATAATTGGTGTGAACTACTAATAATCTCAAAATTGTGAGTTTTTACTAAAGAATAAAAAAAAAGATATTTATATGTCAAATTTTTGGGTAGTACCTCTACTCTTCCTCAGGACTACAGCTATAGTAGGTGTTGCCCTTCATGAGGTAAATTTCAGCCTTTCGAATCATTTAATGTTGTATCTTTTCTCTCTATTTCCAGTCCTTCTGACAATTTTCTTTTTAAAAAATGCTGTTGATGTATCAGAACTTCTATGGTGTCCCAAATCACGTTATGTCCTATATTTTGAACATGCCTGTCCAAACCCATTTTGTCTGTCATATTTTTAATTATAGCTTTATGTTCTGACAATCTGGTTTTAAGCTGTCTGCCTGTTTCTTCTACATAGGTGACATCAAACTTACATTTTATTACTAATCAAAAACTACTATTATGGGAATTCTTACTAGGAAATTTTAAATTTAATTGCAAATTTTTGGAGAAAACCCTTCTCCTTCTTCAGGCTGTCTTTTGTTGTCACTTATTCCCATCACTTTTGCGGTTATGGTTAACCTTGATGGTTACGGCTATTTTTCATCAAATCCTGCCAGATGTTAGGCAGGGACAATCCCCTGCAGTCATTGATGATGGAATTTTGATTTTTCTCAATCTCTATTCCTTCTTTCAGCTTTCTTTTTGAAAATTGCTTTGGAAACTGATGACTAGGGAATTCCATTCCATGTTGTGACCAGTTTCTCTAACATGCCTATCTAAACCAGTCTTGTTGGAGCAATTTTTTATAGCAGCTTTATGCTCTCCTATACAAGTTTCTAGTCTGCGACCTGTCTCACCTATGTAAGATAGTCCACAACTACATTTTACTTCATAGACTACACCTTGCATTTTTAAAATATCTTCTTCTCTTTGAACTATTTCAGGGAAAATTTTCTTAACCTTGTTCTCATAAACTTGGAGCTAGCCTAATATTGTACTTCTTACTAATTTTCTTTAAGGACTCAAATAAACCTTTGTGATAAGATTTTTTTAGTGAATTTTACTTGTGGTTTTTGCGGATTTTTCGTACCATTAAAATTCAGAAGCTTCTCAATTTCCCTTTAGGATAGTTATTTTCTGACTTTAAGTTCTTCTTTATTAGTTAGAAGTACAATATTAGGCTAGCTCCAAGTTTGGAGAACAAGGTTAAAAAATATTTCCCTAAAATAGTTCAAAGAGAAGATATTTTAAAAATGCAAGGTGTAGTCTATGAAGTAAAATGTAGTTGTGGACTATCTCACATAGGTGAGCACATAGGTGAGACAGGTCGCAGACTAGAAACTCGTATAGCAAGACTAGTTTAGATAGGCATGTTAGAGAAACTGGTCACAACATGGAATGGAATTCCCTTAAAGTTACCAGTTTCCAAAGCAATTTTCAAAAAGAAAGCTAAATGAAGGAATAGAGATTGAGAAAAATCAAAATTCCATCATCAATGACTGCAGAGGATTTTCCCTGCCTAAGATCTGGCAGGATTTGATGAAAAATAACCGTAACCGTGATAGTGATGGGAATAAGTGACAACAAAAGACAGTCTGAAGAAGGAGAATAGTTTTCTCCGAAAATTTGCAATTAAATTAAAAATTTCCAAGTAAGAATTTCCATAATAGTAGTTTTTGATTAGTAATTGAATTAAGAAACTAGGAAGCCAATTCTCAACATGAGCTTTATTCAAAGAATTACATTTTATGTTGTAGACCACTCCTTCCTGTAAAAGGATGTTTTCTTCTTTTTGCTTTAATTTTGGGATAGTCACTAATTTTATTTTGTAATCTTGGAGCCAGTCTGACTGAAAACTTCTCACTAATCCTCTGAAGTTTTCCAAACTGTTCTTTATGGTAAGTAATTTTCCTAGTTAATTGGAACTTAGTTTTTGACTTCTGATTCTTTTCTTTCATTCTAAGGGTAATCATTTTATTCCGAAACTTTTTCTAATTCCACCTTTTGAGCATTTTTTAAAAATTCTAAATAATTTAGAACATTTATTTTTCCAAAAATTGAGTGGCCACATTTGTTTTTCTGTAATTTGGAGTTTCAATGAGGATGTAGCAGACACATGACTTTCAGTATGGCAACAAGCCTTAGTAATGTAAGTGAAGGACAACCAGTCCCAGTTAAGATGATGGTGTCTTACTTTGACAGTTTAACTTCTAAGTACAAAATGCGGTATTTGGAAAAATTAAAGTGATTGAAGGAGAAGATCCGTATGGGCTGAATGCAAGTACCTTCAAAGGTAACACGGAAACTTTTACGAAAATGCAAATAGTAAATATTTTCTATTACTTTGTCTTTGGACAAAGTGCCTTTACAGCAGAACAGTTCGAAGCATATAACAATTTCTCATCGTGGATATTCTTTTACACAGTAATTTAATGAGATCACTACTTAGTGAGTATTTAGTAATTTAGTGAGAAAATAGGTACACTGCCTTAATAACTAAGGTTTTCTGCCCTTCCAGGTGCAGAGCCCTGAGTAAAAAAAAATAGGTGCCTTTCCAGGAATCACTGATTTCTGGATAAAACTGACCCTTGAAAGATACTCTGACTTTTGGAGAGTTTAACTCGTCGATAAAAGTGTTTTTCCAAGCTCTTGGAAGTGATTTCCAAGACTTTTAGAGCAGAATCTGGTTTTTCACACAAAATTGTGGTGAAAAAACACAGTCATTTTGCTGGAATTTGCACCCTAATTTATTTATCCGTAAATAAATTTAGCAGCTTAATCCTAAACATATCTGTAAATGGACCTAGACACCACAAAGAATTGTATTTGGACAATAATTTTAGCCATTATTTGCATTTTTTCTGCAAAAGTGGGCTTCATCTCCAGATAAAAATCCAGGTGTACTAAAAAAAATCAACAGTGGTTTGGGAAGTAAATATCATATAAAACAAACTAGTAAAGTAACATTCTTGCACACTGACAGCCAAATAACTTTCAAAGTGAAAATACTAAGTGAAAAGTCGAAAACTCGCGCAAAAACGAAAGTGAGCCAGGGGGATGGGTGCTCGAGCTCTCCTAAAAAATCCAGTAGCCAAAGAGATTACATTTTTATTAAAAGTTAGGTTGGCTACCAAATTAACTTTTAGCTCTATAAAAAGCCCCCCCCCCAAATCAACCAGGAACCTTCTGAATAGCAGTTGAAAAACAAGAGCACTGAAGTGACGATTGGGTACCGAGGCGTTGATTTAAGAAACATTTTGACTAAGAGACTAACTCTAAAAGGTGCAGTATAAGAAAATAGTCAGTAGCAATAAAACCTACACAAAAAAAAAAAAAAAAAAAAAAAAACTGCCAACAACTTTTTAATTCAACTTGAAATCAATGAGGGCGAAGCCTGGCCCAGCAAGTACAAGCACTGCTCGCCAACAGCATTTGAACAAGTAAAAAGATATTCTCTGCCTTACCAGAAATCATTGATTTCTGGATAAAACTAATATTTAAAAGGTTTTCTGCCTTTGAAGAGTCTAAGCTGGCAGCCTAAAAAAGAACTTAAAAAAGAAATCTACTACCGCAATTAATAATGCCACAAAATCTAGGCATTTTTGCTTCAAATTTTTATAAACACCGACCGCTAATGATCGCAATTTACACACTAACTGCAGGACAACCAGCTATGCTTGTCTTGCAGGGACTATTGCCACTTCACCCCTAAACTTCTCGATGATGTCACGTGCTACATCCTCATTAACTAGGAAAATTACTTGCCATAAAGGACTATTTCAAAAACTTCAGATGATTAGTGAGAAGTTTGCAGTTAGATTGGCTCCAGGATTACAAAATAAATTTAGTAACTACCTTCCAAAATTACAGTAAAAAGAGGAAAACATCCTTTTACAGGAAGTAGTGGTCTACAACAAAACATGTGAGTGTGGTCTCAGCTATGTGGGAGAAACAGGCAGACAGATTAAAACCAGATTGGCAGAATATAAAGCTGCAATTAAAAATATGACTAACAAAGCGGGTTTGGACAGACATGCTCAAAATACAGGACATAAAATATAGAAGTTTTGATACATTAACAGAACGTTTTTAAAAGAAAATTGTCAGAAAATAGAGAGAAGAACAGGCAAAACTTTAAATGATTTGAAAGGTTGGAATTTATCTCACAAATGGCAGCACCTACTATAGCTGTAGTCCTGTGGAAGACTTTGGGTACTATCCTGAAAATTTGACATATAAATATCCTTCTATTCATAATCTAAAGCAACTTATGGGATTTTACTAGGAAATTTTTTCATTAATAGCAAATTTTCGGAGAAAACTCTTCTCCTTCTTCAGGCTGTCTTGTTGTCACTTTTTACTTGTCACTATCATGGTTACGGTTTACCTTGACGGTTACAGTTAACCTTGACGGTTACGGTTAACCTTGATGGTTTAGGTTATTTTTCAACAAATCCTGCCAGATGTTAGGCAGGGAAAATCCTTTGCAGTCATTGAAAAAAAACTCATAATTCTGAAATTATTAGTCATTTATAAAGAGGTATTAATCAAAATAGCTATCACGTGATACCTTTAAAAACATGAGACTTCTTCAAACAATGCTAGTGCTGACTAGCAGCATGCTGTGGTGCCTTTTGCTACCACAGCGTTAGTCCTAGATATGTTCTACAAACAGCTTACTGTATATCATATTTACTCAACATAATTTATTAACACTGTACCTTATTATGCAAGTATTTACCATCAACTCATTTTTTGATATTTTTAACTTGTTTTTGCATTTATCACATTTAAAAATGTAATTTATTTATGTTGCAGGTATACAGATCAAATGTTGTTACAAGAGTGCCATAACAATAAACTCTCACTTAATAGAAAATATTTCCTCTGGTGGATCATCCAATATGATGTCACTACATATTTTCAGTGCAATAAAATAATCTCTTAAGACCTCTGTGATGTTTATTGTAATAAGATTTGACCTGTATTAATATCATCATACTGAAAATGTGTAACACATGATCTTCCATTAAACCATTGATCTCTCTCTCTCTCTCTCTCTCTCTCTCTCTCTCTCTCTCTCTCTCTCTCTCTCTCTCTCTCTCTCTCTCTCTCTCTCTCTCTCTCTCTCTCTCTCTCTCTCTCTCTCTCTCTCTCTCTCTCTCTCTCTCTCTCTCTCTCTCTCTCTCTCTCTCTCTCTCTCTCTCTCTCTCTCTCTCTCTCTCTCACTCACTCACTCACTCACTCACTCTCTCACTCACTCAAAAACACATAATGCATCTTCCATTTTTCAAATGGTTGTAAGCAGTTCTTTGGCATTTACATAACCCAAATTTCTGTAACACAACACGTGTTTGGAACACATGTTTCATATCAAGTGATGACCAACGCATTGATCATTGCTTATAAGCATATTTGAATAAAGTTATATGTTTTATGTTTGCAAGGTACAAACCTACAGATTTTTCATTTTATTAATTATTGAGTGATTTTTAGCTCTGTTTTTCAACAATTACTAAACTGTGGCTGCATCAATTTAATGAAAATGACATATATTGAAAACTGAATTATTTTGATGAGGATATCTGTATTTTTCAGATTCCTTTTATAAAAATGGCAGAACAGGCTGCAGATCATGAACTGTTATTGTTTGGAAGTCCGTGGAGTGCCCCAGCATGGATGAAGACAAATGGAAATATGAGCGGTAGAGGTTTCTTAAAAGGGAATCCAGGTGAACAATACTATAAGACATGGGCAAAGTATTTTGTAAAGTATGTGTCATTTTAACTGGCTTCTTTTTTACAATGTAGCCATAAGATAAATCAGATGGGTTACTAAATCAACATTTTGTGTTTTCAGGTAGTGTGAATAACTATCTGCACTTTGCAGTCAGTGGAATTTTTGGAATTTTCTATCTTGTTCATCGCGAATGACGACACAAACTTCCTAAGTAATAGAACTAGCATGCGAAACATCTCAGTTAACAGCTAATACAACTATGGCTAGCTGACCTCCTCATGGCAGCAGCTGCCCATATATACAGATATTATGTGCAAATGTTCATTACTTTCTGGATCACATTCATCAGTGTTTTTCTCAGTCATGAATACTTTCCTACAGATTTGCAGAATAAAGGCTTTTGATTGATTACAACTGTTCTTTCACATTATCGTTTCTTAACATACTAAATACCTTTTACTGTTCAAAATACTGTCATAAGTATTTCCAATCAGCACACTTTACATAAATCATGGTTCACCTCATAGAACTTTTCAGCAAGCAATCCACAAACATGTCTGTGCTTAACCACTCCTCAAAGGTAAACATTCTGTTACTTAGAGGTACATACTCTGTCCCTTTTCACCACTTTCTGACTCAGTACATTTAAGTAAACTTTGTCAGGTGCACTAATTAAGGAAACGCCATGGTAATTGCTACAATTTATCTTATTCACTTTCATGTAAATTGATGTTCACCATGCCAATTGAATGATTCTGTATAATTAAAAGTTATTTTATTCAAAGACACTTATGTAACTATTTCTGGATTTTTTTTTTCGAACATACAGTTCTACTGATCACTGATAATCCTTTGGAATAGTTTATTAAAATGTGTGAATATACCAAAGAATATTTTACTCTTCTCATGTTTTGATCCTTGGTTCATCTTGTCCCATAAATGTAATTTTTGTAAAAATGTTTTCTATTGATGTATTACAATTCTGAACTGTTGAGATAAAACTCATACTAAAATATAGACTTACTTATTATATCTGTCAGTTCTAAAAGCTTTTTCAGTGAACAGTCCCTTGCTTCTATATGATTGATTTGTTGTTAAATTTCATCTATTGGCTGACATCAATTTGTCACGTTTCAATGATATTCACTGCTTCAAGGAGATAATGTTATTTTTCAGGCATGGAATTTTTAGGTTTGAGGTTTGGTGCAATGACTCAAGTTTTTGCATTTTTGAACTTCACTTTTAGTTGGTAAAGTTCGATGAACACTTACCGCACGTGGGGCTTGGCTTTCAATTCATATTTCCGTTACGTGGATGCGGCACGGGATTTTTTCATTTGGCCACGGGTCCGCTTCTTCTTTTTTTTTTTTTTTTCTCCGTTGGAATTTATTTTGTCTCATCACCAAATGAGTTTTTCCTTTGCTGCATCCTCATTTACTTCAATATTTATTCATACCCGAGTACTTTCAGTAAAATTCCTTTACCGTCTTCGAGGGGACGTTTTGCTCCGACTAGCACGGACCGTGTCAGCTGGGCATTTCGGTGGTTCTCGCGGGCTGCTTCTGTCATCGGCTATCGCTTCTTCTTGGGCGTTGTGGCGCCATCTCTTGTTGGTCAGTGATCTCACTTTTCGAACTTTTTCATTTTTTTGCTCAATTCTAATTAAATTCTTCCAGCTGTTTCTCAAATTATTAGGGTCATTATGGTTGCAAACTTTTGTCCTATTTTTTTCAATCATTACCGACTCTGCTATTCTGAGGTGTTTTTCGGATTTACAGCTTTTAATGATTTTTATATTTTCGAATTTTGGATATTTTTGGTTATCTAGACAGTATTGGATAAGTGCTGTTTTTCTTCTTTTTTCTGCCAATTTTTTACGTGTTGTTTTAATCTGTGTTTAAGCTTATTTTTGGTACTTCCTATATAAGCCATTGGAGGATTTTCAGTAATAGGAATTGAGTAAATACCTGCTTTTTCTAACATTTTTATTTTTTCATTTTTTATTACTATATTTTTGATGGTGTTTACTTTTCCTCCAATTTGAATGTTATGTTTTTTACAAATGTTATTAATTTCATTGGTAGTACCTTTTACGTAAGGAAAACCATTTAAATATTTGACTTCTTTTTTATTTACTACAGCATTATTTTTTAGTTTTTTTATTACTTCAGTGTCCCATTTTTTTATTAAATGGTTAGGATAACCAAAGCTGCCTGCAATTTTTTTTATGAATTTGATTTCTTCATTGATGAACTGACTATTTTCAGAATGCGTATATGCTCTTTTAATTAAGGTTTTTATACTATTGCATTTTTGAGGATAAGGATGTGCTGAATTGTACGGGATTAGGACCGGAACGAATGAACTTTTCCGATAAACCCTGTATAGAAACTTATCTGTGGATTTGATAACCTGTACATCCAAAAAGGCTAATGCATTATTTTTTTCTATTTCAACAGTGAGTTCTATAGTTGGATATAAAGCGCTGTAACATTTTGTTAGTTTTTTTAATTCTTCTTCGTTCAGTTTTGATAGAATGAAAATATCATCCACGTATCGACAGTACACTTCTGGTTTTTCTTCCATACGATGCAGGACATTTTCTTCAATTTCGTTCATCACAACCTCAGCATATAGAGTTGATAATGGTGAGCCCATTGGGCCTCCTGAATTTTGCTTGAATATTTTGTTCTTGTGTGTAAAAATATTATTTTCATATAAATAGACTAAACGGAAATATGAATTGAAAGCCAAGCCCCACGTGCGGTAAGTGTTCATCGAACTTTACCAACTAAAAGTGAAGTTCAAAAATGCAAATGCATTAATGCACGTTAAATAATTAACCTCCAATATCGGAAGTAAATTGAGACTCAAGTTTTATTCTTTATACAGTTTGAAGTTAGGCATAATGAGTCTAGTTTCTATAGCACTGTCTCATCACATGGACTGTCCAATTCAGTGCTCAATATTTAAGATGGAGTTAGAGATGTGAAAAGATTTAAAAGGTCCAGAAATTAAATGGAAGTTAAAATGAATAAGAGGTGAACATAGGTTAAAATCTGAACAAAGGAATAGGGATAATGGGATAGTTAAAAGCTTCTTCACTGATGTAGAAGCTTTCACTGGGTTGCACCAATACATTGCACATATTCAATTTTATTCATCTTCAGAGCAAAATGGGACCATATCAATGGTCTGGTCAATCATCTGGTGCCTTAAAAATTCTCAGGTGAAGTTTCATTAGTAGCCTCCAACTGAGTGTACTCTTGATCTTAGTCTCCTGTAGCCCCATCTGTTATCAGCTTTTTCCCCTTATTTTTAACTTTACTTTTTTATTTGTGCATGTAATTAAGTGTCCATAGGTATGGTATTTTTACTGAGTCATTAATACCAATATTGCAATTACTTTTTGTTTGTTCAACTTTCGTTGCTTCTGCATGTCTTAGGCTAAATTTGTTATTCTGTTTTTGATGATTTTTATTTATGACTTCAAAGATAGGTTCTGTTTCTTTAGTTATGCAATACTAGATTAAGGCAGTTTTTTTCTTGTTCATGCATTTAATTATTATGTTGATTAAAACTATGCTTTAGAGGATGTTTTTGTACTTCTGACATACGAGACTTAGTTTTTAGTATTTTAGTTAAGTTTAATGGGTATCTCATGTACACCTGTTTTGTCAAGTATTTTAGTTTGGTCTTTGTTCATAATCAAGGATTTGGCTTTTGAAGAAATGTTTACTTAAATATTCTTAAGTTTGTAGTAACTTCTGGGATGAATGGTGACTTTCCAAGAAACTTGACGTTTTTCTCTTGAAATGTATTTCATCTTTTCTCTTTTGTTCCCATAAACTAATTTGACAATTTCCAAAATGCTAAATCCATAAGATTTTGCCACCTTTCTATTCCAAAGTATTTTCAATGAATATATGAATATTACGATATCTAATGGAAATTCCATGAATACTTGAACTAGTTCTATAACTGTTGAATGACACAAAAACATCTCTTATATCATGAACTTCAGGGTTCAGTACTCATGTTCATCCCTAACTTCCATAGCATAATTAACCATCTGTCCATTCATTGGCTTATTTTCGTTTGGCAATACTCCAAAATATTCATCCTGCTTCACAGCCTCTAATGATATAAACTGCCTTTTTCAATAAATCCTGAACTATGACATACTTTCCAGTTGTTACTCTGGCTTTTTTTCGTTTTTGCCAACTCATTTGCCAAATTCAATTTTTTTTAATCTGAAGTCACCATTTTTTTTTCACTCTCCATTGGAAATATATATAAAAAACATGAATTGTTATAATAGTGCAAAAACAATAGGTTATTTATTCTTTACAGTTAAGCAGCAAAATATTATTAACATCATTAAAAAAGGTAATTGCCAATATTTTTGCCAAAACTTTTTATCCATCACCAAAATAATTTTTTTTTCACAAATTG
Organism: Macrothele yani; assembly: GCA_039090855.1. Lineage (NCBI taxonomy): Eukaryota > Metazoa > Arthropoda > Arachnida > Araneae > Macrothelidae > Macrothele > Macrothele yani. The sequence goes on from CM077024.1 coordinate 4,698,125, forward strand.
CAAAGAATGCAACTGGAAGTGTGAACCCTGCTTTCCACCCTTTCTTAGGCATTTAACAAGGCTTTAGAATTAGTTCTGTAATTTTGAAATCGCATATTACCAAAAGTTTTCCACAATTGAATTTTAGTGAGCCTGGAACAGTGTTTTGCTTTTATACACTCCCTATTACTACCTCTTAACAGTGTTTTGCTTTTATACACTCCCTATTACTACAGCTGGGGTTTGTAGCTTAAAGTCTTCTTGTAAGTTCCCCCCCCCCTTTTTTTGACAGTTTTACTCACTTTTGTGTCAACAACGAGCCTATCTGACCATCCTATCTTTACATATTATCACATCATTTGTCTACCTTGTAGCCTTGGCTAAAGAGCATAATATACCCATTTTATTCAATGCTTTAAAAAGGGCTTTAAAAAGTGCTTTCAGTTTTAACTACAACTTCCGTGACACTGCTCTGGAAGTTCTTCCATACTTCAGTACCAATAATTTTATTTCTTCTAATACATCTTAATACTGTTGATTAACAACTTGGCCATTACTTCTAAGAACAGATGCCAGTAAAAATTGATCAGTGCTGATTTTAAATTCATCAAAAACCAAGTGTTCTTTATCATATTTGTTGTGACAATTCCATTACATCTCAATCATTTACATAGGGTGGGGGTGACTTAAGTATCACAACTTAGGTGAAAGACAGGCCATGCAAAGCATGGGTTTCATCTCAAAGTTAGCACACAGGCAGTATGCAGCATGGGGTAGAGGTAATGAAGGTAAAAGGGCAGAAGAGAGAGAGAGAGGGGGGGAGTGATCTCGTGGGTGTAGTTATCATCTGTACTGAAAATGGTTAATACACGAACCATATGTCAAGATCACCATAAGAAAGGCGTAAACAAACCCCTCAGATGCCATTGGAATGATATCATTCACAGTGGAAACAAGGAAGTTGCAAGACGTGGAAAATGATGTGAAACATGCTTCTCTGAGACATGTAACATTTTTAATGAGGAAGCGGTAAATCCATTACAGATGTTCGATGTGCTTAGTATTTTGACTGAGTAGATGTTGCATCTGAGTCGTCACAGCTTTAGTGCAGCAACATGCATGGCATCTGGGATGTTGAACTCATGTATGACTGAATCCTATAATCCCAGAAGTGCATGTACACCTGAGATTTTAGAAACTGCCACAACCAGAAGTCTTCCAGTGTCAGATGTGGATACAAGGCATTCTTAGACACACTGTGTTTGCATCAATGCTGAAGCAAGCCTAATGGTCATGTAAACAGCCAATCTTATCCATTTTCAATAAGTTTAACACTTTGGTAACAGTCATTAAAAAAACAACTTAAAGTTCATCGAAATTAAAATAAAATGTATGGGAGCTGTTTTTCAGAATTCTCAGTGAACAGATCTCTCTTCTACTTCAGAAATACTGATTCAGTTTTATTCATATTCAAGCCTCTTAATATTGGACCCTAATGAATGATGAAACAGTGTAATAAAAAAAAAAAAAAAAAAAAACTGAGTACTGAACTGGCGAATGTCTACTATGGTGCTTTTCATCAGAATGTTGAATTTGACAAATAGTTCCACCAAAGCCCCATAATTTTAACAAACAGCTTGTACAAACTGGGTCAAACTGGCTGCAGAGTACATCTGCCTGAATTTGGGTATACTAATGTGATATAATAATACATTACTTTATTTCAGTGTTTTCATAATGGTTTGTTAAAAGCAAATTAAAATTCCACCTTGATATCATGGTGTACTCCCTTCTAAAAGTATGGACATGTATAAAGAAAATATTAATTTTTTTCTCTATTAAACATCTGAATTATGATTTTTTTTTCTCCAGGTTTCTGCAGTCATATGAATCACAAAACATTACTTTCTGGGGACTAACAACGCAAAATGAACCTCTTGATGGATTTATACCAGGATTTGCCTTTCAGGCAATGGGCTTCACACCAGAAACTCAAAGAGATTTTGTTAAGCTGGACTTGGGCCCAACTTTAAAAGAAGCTGGATATGATATGAATAACATGAAGCTTATGATTGTGGATGACATAAGAATTGTCTTACCAAAATGGGCTCGAGTGGTACTTACTAAGTTTCTAATTACACATTTACATTTAATTATAAGATGCTTTTTCTTTTTCAAACTTCTCAAGGATTCAATTTACTTCCGATATTGGAGGTTATATTTTTAACGTGCATTAATGCATTTGTATTTTTGAACTTCACTTTTAGTTGGTAAAGTTCGATGAACACTTACCGCACGTGGGGCTTGGCTTTCAATTCTTATTTCCGTTATGTGGATGCGGCATGGGGTTTTTTCATCTGGTCACGGGTCCACTTCTCTTTTTTTCCGTTGGTATTTATTTGGCCTCGTCACTAAATGAGTTTTTTTCCTTTGCTGCATCCTCATTTACTTTAATAATTTTTCATAACCCTAGTACTTTCGGTAATACTCCATTACCGTCATCGAGGTGACGTTTTGCTCCGACTAGCATGGACCGTGTCAGCTGGGCATTTCGGTGGTTCTCGCGGGCTGCTTCTGTCATCGGCTATCGCTTCTTCTTGGGCGTTGTGGCGCCATCTCTTGTTGGTCACTGATCTCATTTTTCAAACTTTTTCATTTTTTTGCTCAATTTTAATTAAATTTCTCCAGCTGTTTCTCAAAATATTAGGGTCATTATGGTTGCAAACAGGATTATCATGAAATTAATTGCTGAAATAAATGAGGGATTTTAAATTATAAGTGATAAATTGCTTTACATTGGTATTCAAAACCGAATGGAAGTGCTTTCACACAACTTTGTGTATGCCTTCAGCAAGTGGCATATTTAGGTGAGGGGGGGGTGCTGACCGGGGGCCCTGGGGCAAATCTGAGGAGGCAAATTTTCCCACTGATCTGCACCTGCAAAATTTGGTAAAAATTAAACATTAATTATTATTTTTCAGTACTATATTTATAACCCAAAATTAAGAGAGAAGTCCTGTGGTATCCTGTGGTATGCAGTTTGAGAGTTCCTGTTCTTTATTTGAGAAATGCTGTCTGTAGCTTGTCACCTCAGCCGAACAACCGTGGTTCATTTCCTTTCCATTGCTAATAAAATTCCAGTATTCTGAATGGAGGGGATGGGCAGAGCAGAAGCATAGGCAGGAATCTTTCCTGCAGGGTGAGGGAGGAGGGGGGCAAAGATACAAGTTCGGGTTTCAGGTGTCCGTGTCGCACAAGGGAAGGGCAAATGTCCCACTGCCCACATGGCCAACACCCTTGTTGGGAGGGAGCTGGTCATTGTTCTCAAACGATCTGGTGAATCAAATTTTCGTATTTTATTTTGATAAAATATGAAAATTTGATTTTTAAATCATCGAAAAATTTCTAACAAAATATCAATATATAAAAGAAAAATAATGAGTAGCAAAGGTGGGGGGGAGGCAAATTTCATCTAAAGCTAGCCCTTCCTTCAGCCATGGTATTCAATTACTTGATTAGCTTTTCATGCTTTGCTTTACACTGTTCTTATCAGCAGATGAACTGTTGACACACTAGCCTTGGCTGCCCAGAAAAATGCTGTTTTTCAATGCAAGTTTATCTTGCCTGAAATTACCATGTAATATGGGTTTTTTGTTACTTGATTTTATCTCTGTTGTATTATACTTAGAATTCTTTTCTTCCTGAATTTGAAACTTTCAGAACAGAGGAATGTTGCGTGGGATGTTATCATTGCAGTTTGATAAAACACAGCAGAGTCAATTTTGCAGAAATAGTGTTGACAATTTAAGAGTGAATTAATGTTATTTACATTTAAAATAGTACTAGTGATCTGAATTTCTTGGCATAAAATTTAAATAAGAGTTTCCAAGCTTATTTATATTCTACGCCTTTTGTTCTTTACATAATCATGAAAGAGCAATGGGAATATCGTCTTATGCACCACTGCATGCTGTTTTATATGAGATATAGTTGTCCCACTAGTAATGCCCATACTGTATGAAGTAAGTGTAGTTATTTGTTTTATCACTAAAGCCTAGATTTTCAAACAAAATGCTCATTTTGCATATTTAGACACTTTGAGTAATAAAAGCATATTTTCACATTTAATGCACATTTTTGCTTTCATCCAGAAAATTTTCTAGAAAAGCACTTTGAAAAATGAAATGATTAGTTTTTAAACTTAACTCTGAACAGCATCTTGGTACAACATGATGAAGCCTGTTAAGATATTCTTCCTCACTGCAGAATTGTGTTACTCAAATGAGTCCACTTCCAATCAAAAGAGAAATGTTTAGTCTACTCTCCATTAAACAACTGCATCAACAACGTAACAGCTGTTTTATGTAGGATGACCACATTTACTGAAATTCTAGTTTTCAACTCATAGGAGTCCTGCTTGTAAGTTGTAAGTGTTTACACAGAACTTTTTATGTGCATCAAAACCCATGAGTCAGACAAATTGTTTATCGAAAGTGGCCCCAACCCTTAGCAACAGAGAAGGTAAGCAGTGCATAGCAAGGTTACTAGAGATATGGCATAAAGAAGGGTGGGTCTGCTACGATGTCAGCTTGCCATTGGCTATTGAAAAGTTCATGAAGATGTCATAACCAGTGATGTATTCCGACATCTTTTCGGGGTGCTTAGCCCCCCAGATCCATGATGCCCCCCCCCATAGGTTTTAGGTGATCAGCCCTTATATTTAGTGCAGTTATTTTTGTTTATAGATGAATATTTGGAAATTAATTTGAAAAAACTTAAGAAAATAAGGGAAAATATTATAATAAAAAAAACGCATCCATGTGGATTTCATGTCTCAGTAGCATTAAGATTATGTTTTTTTAAATTAATTTCTTTGTTTTATACATTAAAACTAAAACTGCCATCGGCATGTATATTTACGTTTTCTACATCCGACGAGTCAATGCAGCCAATAATGTATAAAGTACCGCGACCAAAAAAAAGAAATTTCCATTGTTAATTAGAGCCATAAATGACTTCATCATCATCATCATCATTGTCAACCATTATCAATCCACTGCTGGACGAAGGTCTCCCCAAGTTTCCTCCACAACGGTCTGTCTTGTGCCAGTCTCCTCCATGTCACTCCCGCATATTTACGAATTTCATCCACCCATCTCCCATGTGGTCTTTTTCTGGGTCTTATGACTTCATACAAAGTGTTAACTCTTTAAATAACATTTTTATTAAAAAATGTAGCTCTGAAATTAAAGTAGTTATGAAATATATATACCCTAGAGCAAAATTTGTTGCTCTAGATGAAAATGCCTTTGTAAATTTGCTTATTAAATGGAACAATTGTGTATGTTAAAAATTTATTATGAAGCCCTACTAAAATTACTTAATACTTTCTCTGGATAAAAATCAGGAGGGTAGAAGAAGACCAGTTGATCTTGATTGTAGCCGCCCCGGTGGCGCAGTGGTCTAAGGCGTTGGCCTCTGATCATTCGTCCGTAAGGGGTCCGGTTTCGAATCCCGGTCAGGCATGGATGTTGTGTTTGTCTTACGGCACTGGCTCTTTCCCTTCCCTGGAACCAGTGACACTAAATTAGGGACGGGCGACTGCTTATAGCCCATTGAGTTGCTCATGGTGGTCGTTAAACCTCCAATCAAAAAAAAAAAAAAAAAAAAAAAAGATCTTGATTGTATATGCAAGAGGGACAAACAAGAAAACCAAATATTGTTTCACAGTTCTGCAAATTTTTTAAAGCTTTTTTTATTTGATAGTTAAGCTTAGTGGGGATTTGGAATAACTGATGGCATGCTGTTTGCACTGCAATACATCATCATATTTTGGAAGCTAGCATTCAGATTTATTTCAGTCTTTTGGATGCCAACTTCCCTGTATACAGTTAAGCCTCAGTGCAGCTAACGTGATGTTAGGATTTCCAATACAACAAAATATTTGTGCTACCTAATTTTTAACAATAGAAAATTATTAAAAATTATTCCCATAAAAAGCTGTTATTTTTTCCTGGTGGTATGTGGTTTACACACTGTAACAAACAGAAAATCGAGGCATTTCAAATGGTTAATTAGTTTCTTTTTTTTACTACTATGTGCTAATCTAAGTAATCTAAAGGGGCTGAAACCAAGTGACAGGGGAATGATTTGCACCATAAGTTTTCAGGTAACACTGTAATGCTTTCTTAATAATCACAAACATGCTTGTAGTAAGGCGAGGATATTTTTACCACTCCTAATGTTTTTTTGGGGGAAGGGGGATATTTTCTCCAGCACAGCGTTATCTTACTAGGATCCTTAATATTTTATACCACCCCTTGGTGAAATCCATGATGCATTTTTGAATTAAAACAAAGGTATAACATTTTCACATTTTTAATCACTTGTATAGGTAGATTTCTTGGAATTTGCATTTGTGATATATGAGCATAAGAAAATGTTTATACTCTATTAAAAAACTTGTTATATGTATTAATGTATATATAAATAACAAAATTGGGATTAGATACATATCATCATCATCATCATCATTGTCAACCATTATCAATCCACTGCTGGACGAAGGTCTCCCCAAGTTTCCTCCACAACGGTCTGTCTTGTGCCAGTCTCCTCCATGTCACCCCTGCATACTTTCGAATTTCATCCACCCATCTCCCATGTGGTCTTCTTCTGGGTCTTTTCCTGTCCCTTGGAATCCAATCTAAAATTTCAGCTGTCCATCGATGATCTGTCCTTCTGGCAGTATGTCCAGCCCATTGCCATTTCAGGGATTTAACTCTGATCATGATGTCTTCCACTCTTGTCATTTTTCGGATCCACGAGTTCCTCTTCTTATCTCTCCTGGTTACACCAAGCATGCACCTCTCCATGCTTCTTTGAGTTATGGGATGTAAGGTCAGGTGATGCGTAACATCACAGCCTCTCCTTGACAAATGTCAACCCCGCCTTCTCGTGGTACATCCTGTTTCCACTAAAGGGGCTCTGACGACCGCCAATAGCGGTATAACTATACCATCGGGATTAGAGGAAATGCTATCCCACACTCACCAACCCGCTTGGCCAGCGTGGTGAGTTATGGCCAAACCACTCCAAAATGACTCCACAACTTAAATCTTGGCCCTCAGTCTCCGGCAGCTGGAATGTACCTGGCCAAGGCAGCGGCCAGTGCGACATGAAGGCAGAGGGTGCTAAGAATCCCCGGAAGGACCGGACTAGGCTGCCATCTGATGCTGACCTTGGCTATGTATAACGGACGCTCCCTATCTTCTGATTCAAGGCTTCTTGAATTGGAAGAGGAACTACAAAGGATCAAGTGGGACATCGTCGGGCTAAGTGAGGTAAGGAGAAAAGGAGAAGATCTCATTGAACTGGAAAGTGGACATCTCTTCTACTACCGTGGGACAGATACTGGCAGAACTAGTGGTGTTGGATTTATAATAAACAAGAAACTGAAGGATAAAGTTGTAGAAGTTGAAAGTTCCTCTGACAGAGCTGCACGACTCGTTATCCAACTCTCGAGAAGATACCAGGCTCAGATTATTCAAACTTATGCACCCACCACAAGTCATGCTGAAGAAGAAATTGAAGAATTTTATGAGGAAATTCGTGATTTAAATAATAAAGGTAAGCATCACTTGAAGATAATTATGGGAGATTTCAATGCAAAAATAGGGCAACGGCAACAGAATGAAACTTCAGTAGGTAAATTCGGTCACGGCAACAGAAACCAGCGTGGAAATACTCTCGTAGAGTTTGCAGAGGCAGAAGGGTTTTTCATCTTGAACTCCTTTTTCAAGAAAAAGCCACACAGGAAATGGACATGGAGACATCCAAATGAAACGACAAGTGAAATTGATTTTATTATGTGTAACAAAAAATTCGTCATAGAAGACTGCAGTGTGCTAAACAAGTTCAACACAGGCAGTGACCATAGATTGGTGAGATGTAAGATGCACCTCAACACTAAACTCGAACGTAGCAAGCTCATAAGACAAACAAAATGTATTGACATAACCAACCTTAAAAAACACCATAATACCTTCAAATTGGAACTGAAGAACAGATTCTCTGCTTTAAAAGGCCTAACATCGGAAGAAGTGGATATTTCTGAAGTTAACAGAAAAGTAACCAACGCTCTTATGGAAACAGCAACAAAATTAGCTGGGTCTAAGAACAAATTGCATGTGAACAAATTATCAGGAAAAACCAAAATGTTGATGCAAAAAAGAAGAGTGATGAGGACAACTAAAGAAGATGTGACTTCCAAAGTGGAATATATAGAGCTATGCAAGACAGTACGAAAAAGTATCACTGAAGACGTAAGGAAATTCAACTGTGAACTAGTAAGGAAAGCAATTGAAAACAACCAAAGCCTAAAGATAGCAAAGGGACATCTCAGTAAGGGGAAAAAACAGATTATGGCACTGAGAAAAGAAGATGGTTCTGTAACAAGAAATAGAGGCGAAATTTTGACAAGAGTGAAAGATTTCTACTCCAAATTATATGAAAGGGATGATACATGTACTCCAGACATCATGAAAGGTACCAGTACCAGAGTTCTTCCAGTCCTTCCAGCAGAAGTTGCACATGCAATCAAGAACATGAAGCGGGGAAAAGCTCCAGGAGAAGATGGAATTACTGTAGACATCATACAAGAAGCAAGTGGAGAAATCGAAACAGTACTCGCCCAAATTTTCACTCGATGCCTTAATGAATGGAAAATTCCTGAGGATTGGAACAACGCTACAATGATCTTGCTACATAAAAAAGGTGACATTGAGGATCTCAGGAACTACAGACCTATCAGCCTCCTATCAGTGGTTTATAAAATCTTCACTAAAGTTCTTTCACACCGCTTGAAGGTGACACTGGACATGGCTCAACCGAGAGAACAAGCTGGATTCAGGAGTGGCTACAGCACAATAGATCATATACACGTACTGAGAGAACTAATTGAAAGAGCGAGGGAATATGAACTTCCATTGTGCATGGCTTTTATCGATTATGAAAAAGCCTTTGATTCGGTGAAACCATCAGCAGTTGCAATGGCTCTGAAATCCTGCGATATTGAAGATGCATACATTAATATTATTAATAACATCTATGAAAATGCAAGTGCAAAGATTCGGCTGTTTGAAAATACAACACACATAAAAATTGGAAAAGGAGTGAGACAAGGTGACACCATATCTCCAAAGCTCTTTAATGCCACATTGGAAAATGTCTTTCAATCACTGAACTGGGAAAACAAAGGGATAAAGATTAATGGAGATTATCTAACCCACCTTCGTTTTGCTGATGACATAGTCATTTTTGCAACTACCCCATCAGAGCTACAGAGTATGATCCAGGAACTTGCTGACAAGAGTAAAGAAGTGGGATTAAAAATGAACTTTCAGAAGACAAAAGTGATGTACAATGCTTTTACAAGAAATGAAGATTTATCGATTGATGGAGAAAAGCTGGAGATAACAGACACGTACGTTTATCTTGGACAGCAGATATCAAGTGAGGGTCACATTGATGAAGAAATTAATCGGCGTACAAAACTTGCCTGGAGAGCTTTTGGAAGAAACAGCATAAATTTCAAGAGCAATATGCCATTATGTCTTAAAAGAAAAGTGTTTGATCAATGCATCCTTCCAGTGCTTACGTATGGTGCAGAGACGTGGACCTTAGCTAAAAGAGACATACAAAGGCTGCAGACAACTCAAAGAAGCATGGAGAGGTGCATGCTTGGTATAACCAGGAGAGATAAGAAGAGGAACACGTGGATCCGAAAAATGACAAGAGTGGAAGACATCATGATCAGAGTTAAATCCCTGAAATGGCAATGGGCTGGACATACTGCCAGAAGAACAGACCATCGATGGACAGCCAAAATTTTAGATTGGATTCCAAGGGACAGGAAAAGACCCAGAAGAAGACCACATGGAAGATGGGTGGATGAAATTCGAAAGTATGCGGGAGTGACATGGAGGAGACTGGCACAAGACAGACCGTTGTGGAGGAAACTTGGGGAGACCTTCGTCCAGCAGTGGATTGATAATGGTTGACAATGATGATGATGATGATGATATATATATATACTATATACTATATATATTTTTTTTAATTTTATTTCATTATATATATATATGTAACACTGCACAACACATATTTTGGTGCCTTGAAAGATATTTTGGTGCCTTGAAAAACCTATTTTTGGGTATATTTGAGATGCTGATTCCAAAAATGGCATCAGTTTTGCCCTATCAGCTCTAGTTTTGGAGATAGGGCATACCCACCCTATATGCTGATTCCACCGGTCATCCGTCAAAATTTGGGATCCTACATCGCATGATCTGCTATTTTTGACATGATTTTGACAAATATTGATGTTATTAATATTACATACTATTTAAACAAGCACATATTACAAAATCTTGGATATATTTGGAAATATTTGAGGCCCAGAGTTCACAAATGGCATCAATTTTGCCCTATCAGCTCTAGTTTTGGAGATAGGGCATACCCACCTTATATGCTGATTCCATCAGTCATGTGTCAAATTTTGGGCTCCTACATCACATGATCTGCTATTTTTGACATGATCTTGACAAATATTAATAATATATACATACTACTGAAACAAGCACATATTGCTAAATCTGTATATTTCAACACAAGAGCATAGAAACTGATCAGCCATTCAACATATGAAAAACATCTTTTATAGGACTTTCTAGAGGGAGATCTATGAGGACAGTCCCAATGAAAGTTCCAGTAGTAATCTGCCATCATGTCGGTATCCCACCTACCCTGGTATCTGTCTTCCATAGTTTTTATGTCCTGGTGAAATCTTTCACCTTGATCTTTGCTTAAATCACCAAGGTTTTCTGGAAAGCAATCTAGGTAGCTATGTAGGTAATGGACCTTGATGCTCATATTACAGCCAAGCTTATTAAAATTGGAGAGCATGTCTTCAACTAATTCAGAGTAGTTGTCTGCCTTATGTTTTCCAAGAAAGTTTTTGACAACTAGAACAAACGAAGTCCAGGCACAAGACTCAATGTTGTCCATTGAATCTATGAAATATGGATCGTTTATAAGCTGCCTTATCTGGGGACCATCGAAAATCCCTGCTTTCAGTTTTTTCGTGCTCAGTCCAGGGAATGTACGTGATAAATAGCCAAAGCACAAATTTTCTGTGTTCAATGCCTTTACAGATTGTTTCATTAGGCCTAGCTTGATATGTAAAGGTGGCAGGATGATTTTGTCTCTGCTTACCAAAGGTTCCTTAATGACATTTTGTTCTACCATATCTTTTCTGAGACGCCAACTACCATATCTTTTCTGAGACGCCACACTTTTCTCATCCAGTGGTCGTGTTTGGCTCTGCTGTCCCAAAGACATATAAAGCACGGATATTTTGTGTAGCCACTTTGCTGACCAAGGAGAAAGTTCACCATATTTAATTTAGGTCTACACAAATCATCCATTGATGTTCTTGAAACTTCAGGTTTTCCAAGACTAGAGAGATTGTCTCGTATGTCTCTATCATACTGGCTGAGTGACCAATTAGAATTGAGCCATATCTGTTGCCGTTGTGTAAAAGAACACATTTTAAACTCCGCTTGGAGCTATCAATGAAAAGGCGCCATGCATTTGGCATGTATGATGATAGACCCATTTTCCTGAGAAGGCCACTGACATCATTGTAGAACACTAGGTTGTTGTCCTTAAAGAAAAAGGGCATCAAATCCTTTTCTCTGCTATGGTAAAATGCAATGTTGGTTCCAGATTGAAGTAAATTCTTTTCATTCAACCTGGAGGCCAGCAATTCTGAAGATACCTTTGAGAGGTTCAGACCCCTAATAAGGTCACTCAGTTCATGTTGGTTAAAAGGTTGAACACTTGGTGAAGTTCCTATGAAATCACTGTCACTTTCCCCACTGCTGTTATCTTGTATGTGATCAGATATGCTTGATTCCTCATCCTCTGGCAGCTCTGGTGGTGGGTGAAAGATGGAATGGGTACCTCATTTGAGTGTGGATGTGGTTGTCTTGCTGAATCGAGGTCAGGATATGTTCAATTGTTTCGATTGATGCCCTTCGTGTTGACAACACAAAAATAACAGTCATCATGGTGGTTTTTAGGTTCCCTCCACACCATTGGTATACCAAATTTCAGAGAGCTCCTTTTTCCATTTGTCCACTGACGTAAATGCTCCGTGCAAGTTTTACATACAATATGGGGAGCCTGCGACTTATCTTGGTCTCCAAACTGAACACCAAAATAACCAAGATATGCCCTCTTCACAAACTCAGAAATAGGTTTTTTACTTTCTTTAAGAGTGTATTCACCACAAATGTAGCAAAAGACATCTGGATGATTCAAGCAACTTCTTCATTGGGAAGCTATGGTGTCTACTCAATCTGCAAACAAAATTAGATCATATTAGATTATCTGGTTGTATAATTGTTCACAAACTCCCAATTAGACTAACAGGCACTGGCTTTACACTCATAAAATAACAATGTACACTGATTTTATGCACATAAAATAACAATATTTCTGCACATCAGCATATAGGGCTGCTATGTCCTAACACCAAAACTAGAGCTGATAAGGCAAAACTGGTGCCAATTTTGGAATCAGCGCCCCAAATATACCCAAGAATAGGTCTAACTTCCGAGGCACTAGAATTTTGTTGTTGTTGTTGTTCTGTGTAATAAATCAATAAGTTTCAGCCTCCTCAAAATTTGTAATTGCCCCCCCCCGACAAAAAAACTCTGGATTCAATGATAGTCATGGCTCTCATTTGTTTATATGCTGTAAGCAACCCCCCCCCCCCTAGCGCATAAGGATGGGGTAAGCAGAGATCGGAGCGCCCTGATCATCTGCTTTGCATATATCCTGAAAAATAAAAAAAGAGTACATGCTGAAAATTGAAAAAATAGTACACGCTGAAAATTAAAATAACAGTATACTCTGAACGTTTAAAGAAATGTATCCTGAAAATTAAAAAATAGTCCCATGACCTGATGGCTATGTGATTATTTTTGTTTCTTTTAGCATTTCATAAACAAGCAATTCGAACTACTATATGTATGATCAAGCTTTAGGTTCTCATTGATTCATCAAATTAAAGTGAAAGAATTCTATGCCCCCATTCTAATGGACAATTTCTGTCATTTCTGTTACTGTTGATTGGCAACAGCACAATATTGTTTAGTATGCCTAAAGTAAAAGCGTGCAGCAGTACGAGACTGAATATATAAGATATGGATTTTGGTCCAGATATATTTTCAATGGGTAGAATGATATTGTTTTGTAAAGTGTGTAAAAAGCTTGTTTTCAGTGAAAAAAATTTTGTGTTTCCCAACATCTTGAGTCATCCAAACATAAAAAAGTCTGGGTAGCCAGAAGTCAAAAGGGAAATGTGTGTACCACATTTTGCAGTTTATAAGTCATTACGGAGTGTAAGTGTGATAACCATTAGCCTGTACCATCAAAATGCTGACATAACAGGGTTTAATGGATCTCTCTTAGCGTGTTTACTGCAGTAAATGCTGTGGTAATATTCCCGGTCAAGGAGCCACAGGTTCAGACCCATGAATGGGTGGTGCAAGTGGGAGCTGTATGAGACAAACCATGTTCCACAGGAAGATAGGTCCATGCAAATATTTTTATTTTATTTTCCATGGACACTAGACCTGCATTCCATTTACATTGGTACAATAACAGAACAAAGTACAGTCATATTAAAGAAAAGGTGCTTCTACAAAGATAAGCAAAATTACACAGATACAGAGATGCACATATTTTGCGTTAATAGTTTCATTGGGAGTGCAGTCCCATGTTCATTTTCCATATGCTATCAGGCGGTGATCATCCATAGTCCACTCAGTTCCTTTGGGTCTCAATTTCTTGTCTCAGACCAGGGCAGTCCCCATCCAGACTTGAGTATTTAGTGTGATAATTAATACATCAATCAGACAATGCTGAATTGACTGTAATTACTGTTTTACACATGAATCAAATCACATCAGAAAACTTGAAAATTTCATCGCAGTGGAGCAGGAAACGAACCTGCATCTCTCGATTACTGTTTGAGCATGCTATCCATTGCACCACCCACGATGGCAAATTTGCAAGTATCTGTGTGTTAAGAGCATCGGAATATTCTCCGACCACGTTCTTAATTAATGCAGATTCTGCTGCTATTTAGTGTTGTAAAGTAAATCTCCAGTTGTTCAGATATAAAGAGTGGAAGAAATATTCTACTCATAATATGTGGCAAATATGTCATGATAATTAGCACAGCAATCAGACAACGCTGAATTGACTGTAATTACTGTTTCACATGTGAAACATTCCCGCTCCACGGCGATGAAATTTTCAAGTCTTCTGATGTGATTTGATTGTAAACAGCAACACTGTACTAATATCCGATTTATTGGCGTAGGAAGTAGACACATTAGCATTTCCAAGCTTTTGCACATCAACCAGACGGTTTTTTCAAGGAAATCAGACAGAAACTTCTGGCTTTTTTCAAGGAAGTCAGACAGAAACTTCTGGCTTTTTCAAGGAAGTCAGACAGAAACTTCTGGCTTTTTCAAGGAAGTCAGACAGAAACTTCTGTCTGACTTCCTTGAAAAGCCATCTGGTTGATGTGCGAAAGCTTGGAAACGCTAATGTGTCTACTTCCTACGCCAATAAATCGGATCACTAGTACAGTGTTGCTATTTACTATTTAATTGGTGTACTGTTCCTCATTTTCAATTTGTGATTTGATTGATGTGTGAAACAGTAATTACAGTCAATTCAGCATTGTCTGATTGCTGTATTAATCATCATGACGTATTTGCCACATATTATGAGAAGAATATTTCTTCCACTCTTTATGTTTAGTGTCCAGCTTTAATTTAAATTTCACATTGGCTTTGTGGAAGTTGCAGCAGTTAGCATCATTGGAACACTTCCAGTGTTTGTGCCTGGCCTGGCTGCAGTGGGCACAGCTCTCAAAGACTTTAGGTCACTTGGCCTTATACTGCCCAAACCCATTGCATTTGAAACAACAGGTTTCTCTGAGGAATTCTCGAGTGGAGAGAACCCTCCAGGCAAGGTTCATCTTGTCTTTTTTCAAAAAGGTCTTAAAATCCACTGGGCTAGCTCAATCACCCAGTGGACCTTATTTTCTTTTCCCTTGATTGGGAAAAGGACCTTACACTGGTCTGGCTCTTTTAAGTTATTTTGCCTAGGGATGTCATGATGAATGAAATGTTTCTCCATGTCAGTATCAACCCCGTAGACATTCAGTTGCAGTAGTTTCTTTGCTGGTTTTCTCATTTCAAGGGTCTCTTTCAGATCCTCTCTTTCCTCATAGGTATTAACTAGCTTCTGCACGCCCTCTGCTTTAGTACATTCTATTAATATCCCTCCATTGCTCACTTTCTTTAAGCCTTTAATCCCTATGCCCAGGATCCCTGGGTCCACTTCAAGTTGGACTTTGCTCTTCACATCTGTTAAGGTCTTTTCTCAGTCCTTAGGAAAAATCAGGAGGGTAGGCTTTGATTGATATCTTTTCTGTACTTCAACTTTCAGCTTTTTTTTTGGCAGCTTGTTTGTAGGTTTGCTACTCTGGCTGGTAGACACTGCTCTGTTTTCGTTCTGTTGATCTGCCTTTGAGATAGCTAATCTCGAGTAACTACCTTGTGTTTGGCCTCTTGGATGCAATCCAGTATTGGTTGTATCAGGCATCTGACACTGTTGGTTCTCTGGATTGTCCAGGATTTCATTCAGCTCTGAAAACTCCATTGACGGTCTCTGTACTTTGATCATTGACAGCTTCGTCTCCCATCTTTGCTCTGAGAGAGAAAGGTTCTGAGCAAGGATGCTCTTGGTTGGCTCCAATGTTGGACCTTCCCTTGGGAAAGAGCCTCCTGACAGCGACAAGGTCACCGGAGCCTGACGATGTGAGTTCAATAGACTGTTTGGCACAAATAAGCTCTTACAAGAGCTGTTTGGTTTGAGTACCTGCTGCTCATCCTTCTAAAGCACTTATGCCACACCGGTCACTATAAACAAAGTTAAAAGAATCTTGCTGCTCCCCAGGGGGGGGGTACGGCGTATAAGTCAAGTGAGTTAAATTTCTCTCAATTTCCTTATCTTCATTCATAGATAAGTCTATCTGGAGTATAAGATGAGGTTAAAACTGATGTAATTAATGTTCCAAAATTCTGTAACTGTATTCATAATGTTTCAGTAAATACTGGGTTGGAAAAAAAAAGTAATGTTGAATGACAAGGTACCCGAAGTTGAAGCCCTGGCTACCATGCATGCTGGCCACTGAGATTGAGTAGCACCACCAGCATGATATCAGCAGGTAGGTGGCTTAAGTCAGTGGAAGTTAGCTGTCAGAAGGTGAAGAGTGCAAGCACCAGCCAACATAGAAGTGGACAATGACACATCTGCCATTGCCTGATGTGCGAGTTTTGTCTGGTAGCAGCCCCGCAAGTGCTGTAAGGAACATTGCTGGAGTGTACCCCAATGCCATATCACATCATCAGTGACGTCATTGGTTCAGAGAGAGAAATGTTAACCTGTCAGACCTTCCCAAAGCTGGAAGACCTGCAACAGTGGATATGGACATACTGAAGACCTTAGTAGAAACCGACCCACATATGGCCACGTGGAAGTTAGCCAAACAGCTGGGACTATCACCACGAGCATTATCACAAACCTGCGTTAACTTGGGAAAGTGCACAAGAGAGGAGTTTGGGTACCCCATCAACTCACAGTTGAGCAAAAAGAGTGCATGCATTTCCCTCCTTGCAGACGACCAAGTTGAACCATTCTTAGACCGCATTGTGACAGGTGATGAGAAATGGGTCCTGTACGACAATGTCAGGGCCCTGAAACAGTGGTAGGACACTGTTTCCAGTGCTGACATTATCATACCAATTCAGTACTAACTGGTGTGTCCGTTGATCACTGTTAATGGGCCGCAGGTGGCCGAGTGGGCAACGTTCGTGACTGCCACGGAAAGGGCCTCAGGTTCGATCCCAGGCAGGTACGAACGCTCGATCCACTAAATACCCGCCGTGCGTCGGATGGGCACGTTAAGCCGTCGGACCCTGGGTACTGGCCCTCCGGTAATAAATAAGGGCGTCTTCCTCCCCCTTTCTACTTCGCTTCCGTGTCACTTTCCTATCGGGCGCTCTAGCCCAAATCTCCTAGTTTCCTATTTCTAAGGGTTGTTTAAGACCTGGGATCAGACACTCCCTTCCTAAAATCCTCTACATATGATCATAATGATCACTGTTCAGAGGTTTCCTTGTTCAGTGGTTATCCATAATGTTATTCCTATGGAAGCGGTTCTGCACCAACCAAAACTTGCCATTGCTTTGAGGTTACTGTTGTTCAGAGATGTCTGTTAATTGGGGTTCCATTTTATAATGATACTGGCTTCTTCAGAGTTTTTAAAAATACAGCTGCATTCGTTCATTAAATGATACAAAAGATTTTATGTCAGAAGGGAGACAGTTAATGGGGGTTGGGTGACAAATAATAGGTTCATCATTCTACTTCATGCAGTGGTATAATTAGCAGAGATCACGTTTTGGAAAATAAACATCAAGGAAGTAACTAAAAAATTTTGGGCATAAATCTGGTAATAGAAAACTGCCAAATTAACAACCAAAGCTAATAGATTGTAGATTTCCATTCATGCTGAATGGTGTCAAACTACATGCCATGATGATACATTATGTTCTTTCAAGAGTATATTTAGAGGGGAGCCCTTGCCTCCATCCCCCGAAAGTGTTTAATTTTTTTATGTTCTTGGTTAAAATGCAACGTTTAGAAAAAATGCCTTAACTTAATAAAAATACATCAACTTACATTTAAAAAATGCTTTAGTTTTTTCTTCTATTTTTCATTAACTTTTATTTTGTCTTGCCAGACTGTTACTGAACATTCAAATCATTTCATGATGTCTGATGCATTGAGTACACAATTACTCATTCATAACTGCTCATACTACAGTATGAATATTGATAACTGTTTTAATATATTGGATTGTCGGAAAAGTCATGACGCATTATAGCCATGTTTTGCAAAGGTCATTTATTAATAGAAAGAACAAAGATCAATCAATGATATAATGTCCATTTTGTTCGATAACCTTTTGCCATCTTTCAGTGAGCTGCAGAATGCCTCGTTCATAGAAGGACCTGTCTTTCATGGCGAAAAACTGTACAAGGTGCTGATTTACAGCCTCATCTGAATTGAACGTCATACCACGCAAGGACTGTTGAAGAGAACGAAACAAGTGGAAGTCTGATGGTGCAAGGTCAGGCGAGTATGCTGGGCGTGGCAATAAATCCCACCCAAGCTCCAATAATTTTTGGTGGGTGATCAAACTGTGTGGTCTCGCATTGTCATGATGGAACACAACACCTTTACGATAAACGAGCTCTGGACATTTCTGGACGATGGATTCGTTCAAACTGTCCAATTGCCAACAGTACACATTCAAATTGATTGTTTGGTTCTGTGGTAGGAGCTCGAAAAACACACCTTTAAACTCCCACTACACTGAGACCAGAACCTTCCGCTGATGAATGTCTGCTTTGGATGTCGTTTGAGGCGAAGCAGCATATTGGGACCAAGACCGTTTGCACAGCACATTGTTGTACACAATCCACTTTTTGTTACCAAGTTATCAGTCGCTTCAAAAATGGATCGTTTTTCTCACGTTTAATGAGCATATCGCAGATGTCTATACGCGCCATCAATTGAGCTTCTTTCAGTTCACGAGGAACCCACACATCGCCCCGCACGGGGATAACTGGTTTTCCAGTTATTTGGGGAGTGGCGCCCCCACGGCCCGAGCTCACCTTGTGACGGTTTCTATTGCCTCTGCGGCTTTGACGATTACATTACCGAAGGGACAGCTGTTCATCCAGCTGATGGGGGATGGCGTCCCCACGGCCCGAGCCGATTTTCTCTTATTGTTTTGCTTTTTCGTCTTTTCGTTCATATAGTGCCATGTTCCCGCCTCAGTTGTAGGCTGCTGAGGTTGTGATGAGGCGCCGGTTCCGGGTTTGTTTCCTCGTTCTCTTCCCTGTCTTTTCTCTTTTATGTTACATTTTCTGTTTTTCCGGAGCTGGTTAGCTTAGACCTACCTGCATGTTTGCCGTGTGCGGTGACCCGTACAGGTGGGAAAGGGGATACTGGAGGCTGAGGTATCTGGGGACCGGGTTGTAGTTGTCTCCAGATGCCAATACTCCTCTTTGCCCTCTGCTTCACCCTAAACGGGAGGCTGGGGAGCTAACCCACTCCTAGTCAGGAAGTCTGTGGCCGAGTGGTGTCCTGACTTCTAGCGGCTTGTCGTTCTGTTCGGCTGGGTGAGTATGGGGGTAGGGTGGGCGTGCCAAAGGGCTGTTCTCCGGGGGCACGGGAAAGTCTGGGTGCACGCTGAGCGTGTGTCTGCCCTACCAACTTGCTATATCCGCTGACTATCCCTAGAGCCGTGTCCTGCGTCCTCTTGGGCTTGCGGACCTCCGGCTCTCCCTCGTTGGGCTCGGTAGTGGGTGGGGAGGTCAGCGGACGAATCTTTCCTTCATTCATGAAAACCCCAAGTGTTTCCCATGCTAATAATAATTTAAAGCGCCCTGTGGAGGAAAGTGCACCTTCCTCCACAAAGAAACTTGTCACATCTAATTGCAATGCTCTGTTTCTGTTGATTAAATCTGGTGACTCTTCACAGTCACTCAGTACCAAGAGTCCTTTCTGGATCAACAAGGCTCTGCAAGCCGTTGCTGGCTCTCCAAAGAGTGTGAAGAAGTTCCCTTCCGGGGATCTTCTCGTGGAAACTTCTACTCCACGCCACAGTGCCACCTTGCTGGAAACAACCGTTTTGCTTGGCGTTCCTGTTCAGGTTTCTCCACACGGTTATCTAAATTCCTCTCGCGGTGTAGTCAACTCCCGCGACCTGCTTGAATGCAGCGATGAGGAATTGCTGGAGGAACTTGGTGAACAGCATGTCATTGGGGTTCGGTGGATTCTTTTTCGGCGGGATGGGAAATCTATTCCCTCCCGTAACATCATCCTAACGTTTGACTCCCCAAACCTGCCTACTTCCATCAAGGCAGGTTATTTACGGCTTGATGTACGTCCGTACATCCCGAACCCCTTGCGTTGTTTCAGGTGCCAGCATTACGGTCGCTCCCAGCAGTCTTGCCGTAATGTTGCAAAGTGTGGCCGCTGTGGTTCCACAGAACACTCTTTGGCGGATTGCTCTGCAGAGTCTGATCGTTGTGTCAACTGCGAAGGGACTCATCCTGCTTCTTCTAGGCAGTGTCCAAAGTGGATAGAGGAACAGGCAATCCAACGCCTGAAGACAACTGAGCATCTCTCATATCCCGAGGCTCGACGGCGGATCGCCCCTTTTCAACCAGGCCGGCGGTCCTATGCTTCAGTTGTGGTGCAGAAGGCTTCAGTGGCGGTCCAGACTGAGGTGACCTTCCCGGCGCGGTGTCCTTATGATTTTGAGGACATCGTCGCTGCTGGTCTGGAAGCACTGAAGTCTCGCCGCATTGCATCCAAGGCGACATCAACATTGTCGCCTAAACCTCCCTCTATGCCGAAACCATCTACGGCCATCACAGGGACCCAGGTCCAGGGCACTGGTAAGAAGAAGCCGGATAAGGTAAAACCATGTTCATAATCCCGAAACAGAGCAAGCAGAAAACACCTCTCAACACAGGGGGTAAACACAGCCCTGTGTTACCTCCAGACACTGCGGATGGATTGGAGGTGATGGACGACAGTGAGACGTTCTAGTTGTCTGTCTTTTTCATTGTTTCTTTTCATTATGGCCACGCTCATTCAGTGGAATTGCCGAGGTCTGCGATCACACATTGATGATTTGAAAGGTTTACTGTCTTCGCACACACCTGTGTGCGTTTGTCTCCAGGGAGACAAAGCTTCGCACGACGGACACTCCTTCGCTGCGGAGACATTCACTTTTCCGCAATGATCACCAGGACGGCGTTATCGCCTGCGGAGGAGTGGCCGTCGTTGTTCCTCATGGTGTTCCTGTCACTGCAGTTGCCCTTCGGACGTCTTTGCAGGCAGTGGCAGTGAGACTATCTGTGCACACACTGTTCACGGTGTGTTCCATGTACATACCACCAAATGAAGCTGTAAGCCTTTCGGATCTGGAAGATTTAGTTGACCAGCTGCCGCCTCCTTTCTTCATCTTAGGAGATTTCAATGCACACAATCCGTTGTGGGGTTCTCCCACTCGTGACTCCAGGGGCCGTGTTGTTGAGTCCTCTCTCTCCAACACGTCCCTCTGTCTCCACAACACCGGGGCAGTCACTTACTTTCATGAGCCCACCCGCTCGTACTCAGCCATTGATCTGTCCTTGAGTTCGCCATCGTTATATCCTGACTGGTCCTGGAGCGTGTCTGATGATCCCCTTGGCAGTGATCACTTTCCCATCTTTCTCCGTCTAGCACCGTCATCCTACTCGCCCTGCTAGATGGGCTATCGATTGAGCCAAGTGGGACTCTTTCATGGCTTCAGCGATCTTTACTCCAGTTATGGTGACCTCGGGTACGATCGATGCAGCTGTCGCGGCGGTAACGGATTGTATTGTGCAAGCGGCGGACTTTACCATCCCTAAGTCTTCGACTAACCTTCCACGTTGTCCGCGACCTTGGTGGAATTCCACTTGCAAGGCAGCTCGTCAGGCCCAACATCGGGCTTGGGGTAGGCTTTCGTCGGTACCCCACCGACGCGAACCTACTTGCTTTCAAGAGAGCCAAATCTTACGCGCGTTTGGTACGTCGTCGTAGCCAACGGGAATCTTGGATACGTTACGTATCCGGGATTAACACTACTACCAGCTCTAAGATCGTTTGGGACAGGATCCGCAAGATTCGGGGTAAGTACCCTTCTGGGGAAATCTCCATTCTTGAGAGTGGTGGAGGACCGGTTGCTGACGCTCAGGGTATTGCTGACTGTCTGGGCGCCGCATTTTCTTCGGTGTCCAGCAGCCGCAATTACGCTGCTTCGTTCCGGCAGGTACAGCCGCGGCTTGAACGGTCCAAGGTTTCCTTTGGACCGTTTTTCCGCTGCCGATTATAACAGCCCGCTGACTGCCGTCGAACTGAAGATTGCCCTGAGTCAGTCCGGCCGAACATCTGTCGGACCGGATAACATCCATTATGAAATGCTGAAGCACCTTTCTCCGTCCTCTCTTGAATGTCTGCTGGTCCTGTTTAACAGGATCTGGCACGAGCGTGTCTTTCCCGAATCTTGGCGCACTGCCATTGTCGTTCCTGTTCTCAAACCTGGTAAAGATCCCGCTAACCCGTTGAACTACCGACCAATTGCTATGACGAGCTGCCTCTGCAAAGTTCTGGAGCGCATCATCAATTTTCGTTTCGTTTTTATTTGGAATCACGTCACATTCTTTCACCTCATCAGAGTGGATTTCTGGAAATTCCGATCCACCTCAGATCATCATCTCCCGCCTTGAGACATCTGTCAGAGAAGCGTTTGTCCGGCGTCAGCACATGGTCTCCGTGTTCTTCGATATGGAGAAAGCTTACGACCGCACCTGGAGATACGGCATTCTCCGTGATCTGCACGAGTGCGGATTGCGGGGAAACTTACCATCTTTCATCGCCGGATTTCTCCAGGACCGGAGTTTCCGTGTGCACGTCAGGTCGACCCTCTCTGCGTTATACCCACAAGAGCAGGGTGTCTCTCAAGGCTCCATTCTTTCTGTGACCTTGTTCATCCTTTGTGTTAATCATCTTTTCACCCTCCTTCCTCCGACGGTCCGTGGCACCATGTACGTGGATGATCTGCAGATCTCTTGCGCATCTGTCAACATGCGCACTATTGAGCGGCAGCTGCAGACGGCCATTAATAAGATCTCTACCTGGGCCTCCCTCAATGGATTTGGCTTCTCGGCCCAGAAGACCGTTTGCGTGCATTTTTGCCGCAAACGGGGCCTTCACCCAGACCCCAGCCTCCGTCTGGGGTGTTCTACCATCCCTGTAGTGTCAGAAGTCAAGTTCCTTGGGCTAACATTTGACCGAGCACTCACCTTCCGACCTCACATCCAGTCTTTAAAGGTGAAGTGCACGAAGTCATTGAGTATCCTCAAGGTCCTCTCTCGAACATCTTGGGGGCTGACAGGTGCTCAATGCTTCGCATTTACCATTCTCTGATTCGGTCAAAGTTAGACTTCGGTTGCATAACGTACGGTTCAGCACGTCCTTCCGTGTTGCGGCCTCTGGATCCTGTCCATCACCAGGCTCTGCGGCTATGCACTGGTGCTTTCCGTACCTCTCCCGTGCATAGCCTGTATGTCGAGGCCCATGAACCGCCGTTGTGCATCCGACGTAAGCAGCTGTCTCTTCAATTCTTCACCAAGTTGAAGTCTCTTCCTGATCATCCACTGCATGGTTCCATTTTCCAACCACAATGTGTCCGCCTATTCTCACACCGGCCTTCCTGTGTTCCGACGTTTGGGATTCGGTTGTCGACCTTGGTGCGCGATGCTGGTCTAGACTTGTCAAGGATTGGTTTGACCCGGTTCTACAATGAACCGCCTTGGCAGCCGGTTCAAGCAACGGCTGACCTTTCCCTTTGTGTGTGGCCAAAGTCTTCCACTCCTGCTCTGGTGTACGAGCAGCTCTTTGCCGAGATACAGTCTCTCTTCCCGGATTTCGTGCCTGTATTTATGACGGGTCGAAATCCGGTGAGGTTGTTGGATCCGCATTCGTATGTGGCGATGCCTCCCATGCTGAGAGGCTTCCGCCTGAATCCACCGTCTTTTCGGCAGAGATGCGTGCGGTACACCTCGCTTTGTGTCACATACAGTCTAGATCTCATCGCCGCGCTTTGATTTGCTCCGATTCCCAGTCCGTCATCCAAGTCCTATCTTCTCCAGAGGACACGGACTCACCGGTCACCCGTGATGTCCGTCGTCTTCTTGGAACTTTGGAAGGTGCTTTATTCCTGGTCCGATTCTGTTGGGTTCCTGGCCATGTTGGGATCCGGGGTAACGAGCTGGCAGATTTCTCTGCCAGGTCTGTTTCCTCCATGTCGCCAGCTCGGCTGCCACTGTCTTTCCGAGATTATCGGCCGTTGATCTGGAAATTTGTTATGGATGAGTGGCAGTCCCTGTGGTCTCAGCAGGGCAGCAATAAACTCTATGCCATCAAACCACAGATCGGACTTTGGATGTCTAGTTTGCGGAAGAACCGTCGTGAGGAAGTTGTTCTTGCACGTCTCCGCGTTGGGCACTGTCGTTTACTCACCCCTTTTTGCTGTGTGGCGAGAGTGTCCCGGTGTGTGAGGCGTGCAACTGTCGTCTCACTGTCCTTCATGTTTTTGTGTACTTGTGTTCGGTTTTGTGATTATCGTTTTCGTCATTTTCACTCTTATCTGTTGGACGAAGGTGCAGCTACGCTGCTAACCATTATTGGCGAAGCCTGCGACATGAAAGCAGTGTTTTCGTTTTTACACGATATTGACTTTTTTAAACTTATCTAGATTTTAACTTGTTCACTATCATATTTCATTTTTACCACATCAGCCTGTTTTTAACCTTGTGTACATTTTTATTGCTTTAGTTTTGTTTTGATGTCTTTTGTTTGGCACTCTTTGGCCACCCATGGCCCTTGTGCCATTAAAATCAATTAACCAACCAACCAACCAACCCACACATCGAGTTTGCTTACGTATCCCAGCTTCTTCAGGTGGTCGTGAACGCTTGAACAATGGATGTGCAATGTGTCTGCAATCTCTTGTGTCGTGTAACGTGGTTTTGACTTGATCAATGCCTTGATTTAGTCGTCATCAACCTCGGTTTACCTCCCGGACTGAGGAGCATCGTTGAGGTCAAAATTACCAGCACAGAATTTTGCGAACCACCGCTGGCACTAACGTTCTTGTAGAGCATTATCACCGTACACATTACGTAACTTTTCACAAGCTTGACACGTGTTCTTCCCTTTACGGAAGTAAAACAGTAAAATATGGCGAAAATGCACAGTTTGGTCTTCCATCTTCAACTTGATGTCAAATCTCTGCAAATCAACCAAATTGCTCACTATTCCTTTTAGACTGTAGCTAGAACTGGCACCTGTCGAATGCCATAGCGATAACAGAGCTGCGCATGCCTCTAGTACTTCCAAAACCGCCCAACCGCCATCGGGTGCCAAAATACATCATGACTTTTCTGACAACCCAATAAAAGGGTTGTTCATAAAGAATCTTACCCTGCAAAACTTCAACCTATTTCATGTGACAACACGAGATTGTTAGTTGTATACAGTTTCACATTAAGAAGTGAAGTTATAAGTAACCTATGTATTTACTTACACTCTGAGCTTCTACAGAGAATACCACAACCAGTCAGAGGAAAAAGAAAGCACCTAGCAGAGCAGATATCAACATCAAATGTTGTACTACACATCCCACACATAATCTAAATACAAGAAGCTTTGTGAGGCTTAGTTCGTTTTTAGTTTTTTGTTTGACAAGTTTTCTGTGTAGTTCACTCTATACATGTTCTTTCTAGGGGTGTATATATAATTTTTTTTCAGTGGAGGCAGACAGAAAATGGAAGTTTCTAAAATCCATCAGGACAAAGTAAAAGTTAATGAAAAATAGAAGAAAAAATTAAAGCATGATTTTGTAATGTAAGTTGATGCATTTTTATTAAATTAAAGCATTTTTTTGTAATGTAAAAGTTGCATTTTAACAAAAAAATTAAACTTGGGAGGGGGGGGTGACAAGGCCCCTTGGCCCCCTCTAAATATGCCCCTGGCTCTTTCAGTTTGGTTGGTGCAACTACTTAAATATACATTAGTTGTCTAAAATTAAGCAGGTTTAATACCTCATACAGTAGGATTGAATAAGTGCCCTAATAATATAGGATTACTTTGTTGCTTGCTTGTTTAAAGAAACACCCTGAGAAGTGAGCTCTAAAAGAAAAAAAAGAAAAACAAGAGAAGAGAAAAAAGGGCAGGAAGTTATGCTACAATAATTGCTGTCTGAAAATATTATTCCTATACTTTCAAACGTTATTTTCCAGTAGTGCAAATGATTAATTCCTTTTTGCTAGATTTGAGTAGCCCTTAAAAGGGCAGTTCTCTCTCTCTCTCTCTCTCTCTCTCTCTCTCTATCCCTCAACTTAATTGGTATATCTTAGTATCATCACTACTGACTCCAGCCTAAGGATTTCCTCTTTCCTGGTGAGCTAGAGTTGGAAGAACGAGATGGCTGAGTTACGTTTATTTTCCTTGGGTCTCTGGCTGAAGCATACAACTTCTATGACCTTCATTGTCTATTCACTCTGCTGAAGGCATGCTGATTAAAAATTATGATTGGCTGGATTTATGAGCATCAACAATTTAAATCCAAATACTCTTTGCTTCCTAAGATTTTCATAAACTTCTTCCCATTCATAGTGGTAGAGACTTCCTTTAAGCTGATATTTCTTTGCATATATATATATATATATATATGTACACACACAATATATATATATTATCATAATCATCATAAATCTACTGCTGGATGAAGGTGTCCCCAAGTAGTTTCTTCCGCAATGGTCTATCTTGTGCCAATCTCTCCATGTCACTGCCGCATGCTTTCTAATTTCATCCACTCATCTCCCATGTGGTCTTCTTCTGTCTCATGGAAATGCATCCTATATATATATATATATATGTAATGTAAGGTCAGGTGATGCGTAACATCACAGCCTCTCCTTGACAAATGTCAACCCCGCCTTCTCGTGGTGCATCCTGTTCCCACTCAAAGGGGCTCTGACGACCGCCAATAGCGGTATAACTATACCATCGGGATCAGAGGAAATGCTATCCCACACTCACCAACCCGCTTGGCCAGCGTGGTGAGTTATGGCCAAACCCCTCCAAAATGACTCCACAACTTAAATCTTGGCCCTCAGTCTCCGGCAGCTGGAATGTACCTGGCCAAGGCAGCGGCCAGTGCGACATGAAGGCAGAGGGTGCTAAGAACTTCGGAGGACCGGACTAGGCTGCCATCTGATGCTGACCTTGGTAACGTACAATGGACGCTCCCTATCTTCTGATTCAAGGCTTCTTGAATTGGAAGAGGAACTACAAAGGATCAAGTGGGACATTGTGGGGCTAAGTGAGGTAAGGAGAAAAGGAGAAGATCTCATCGAACTGAAAAGTGGACATCTCTTCTACTATCGTGGGACAGATACTGGCAGAACTAGTGGTGTTGGATTTATAATAAACAAGAAACTGAAGGATAAAGTGGTAGAAGTTGAAAGTTCCTCTGACAGAGCTGCACGACTCGTTATCCAACTATCGAGAAGATACCAGGCTCAGATTATTCAAACTTATGCACCCACCACAAGTCATCCTGAAGAAGAAATTGAAGAATTTTATGAGGAAATTTGTCATCTAAATAATAAAGGTAAGCAGCACTTGAAAATAATTATGGGAGATTTCAATGCAAAAATAGGGCAACGGCAACAGAATGAAACTTCAGTAGGTAAATTCGGTCATGGCAACAGAAACCAGCGTGGAAATACTCTCGTTGAGTTTGCAGAGGCAGAAGGGTTTTTCATCTTGAACTCCTTCTTCAAGAAAAAGCCACACAGGAAATGGACATGGAGACATCCAAATGGGATGACAAGTGAAATTGATTTTATTATGTGTAACAAAAAATTCGTCATAGAAGACTGCAGTGTGCTAAACAAGTTCAACACAGGTAGTGACCATAGATTGGTGAGATGTAAGATGCACCTCAACACTAAACTTGAACGTGGCAAGCTCATAAGACAAACAAAATCTATTGACATAACCAACCTTAAAAAACACCATAATACCTTCAAGTTGGAACTGAAGAACAGGTTCTCTGCTTTAGAAGGCCTAACATCGGAAGAAGTGGACATCTCTGAAGTTAACAGAAAAGTAACCAAAGCTCTTATGGAAACAGCAACAAAATTAGCTGGGTCTAAGAACAAGTTGCATGTAAATAAATTATCAGGAAAAACGAAAATGTTGATGCAAAAAAGAAGAGAGATGAGGACAACTAAAGAAGATGTGACTTCCAAAGTGGAATATATAGAGCTATGCAAGACAGTACGAAAAAGTATCACTGAAGACGTAAGAAAATTCAACTGTGAACTAGTGAGGAAAGCAATTGAAAACAACCAAAGCCTAAAGATAGCAAAGGGATATCTCAGTAAGGGAAGAAAACAGATTATGGCACTGAGAAAAGAAGATGGTTCTGTAACAAGAAATAGAGGCGAAATTTTGACAAGAGTGAAAGATTTCTACTCCAAATTATATCAAAGGGATGATACATGCACTCCAGACATCATGAAAGATACCAGTACCAGAGTTCCTCCAATCCTTCCAGCAGAAGTTGCACATGCAATCAAGAACATGAAGCGGGGAAAAGCTCCAGGAGAAGATGGAATTACTGTAGACATCATACAAGAAGCAAGTGGAGAAATCGAAACAGTACTCGCCCAAATTTTCACTCGATGCCTTAATGAAGGAAAGATTCCTGAAGATTGGAACACCGCTACAATGATCCTGCTACATAAGAAAGGTGACATTGAGGATCTCGGAAACTACAGACCTATCAGCCTCCTATCAGTAGTTTATAAAATCTTCACTAAAGTTCTTTCACACCGCTTGAAGGTAACACTGGACATGGCTCAACCGAGAGAACAAGCTGGATTCAGGAGTGGCTACAGCACAATAGATCATATCCATGTGCTGAGAGAACTAATTGAAAGAGCGAGGGAATATGAACTTCCATTGTGCATGGCTTTTATCGATTATGAAAAAGCCTTTGATTCGGTGAAACCATCAGCAGTTACAATGGCTCTGAAAACCTGCGGTATTGAAGATGCATACATTAATATTATTAATAACATCTATGAAAATGCAAGTGCAAAGATTAGGCTGTTTGAAAATACAACACACATAAAAATTGGAAAGGGAGTGAGACAAGGTGACACCATATCTCCGAAGCTCTTTAATGCCACATTGGAGGGTGTTTTTCAGTCGCTGAGCTGGGAAAACAAGGGGATAAAGATTAATGGAGATTATCTAACCCACCTTCGTTTTGCTGATGACGTAGTCATTTTTGCAACTAGCCCATCAGAGCTGCAGAGTATGATCCAGGAACTTGCTGACAAGAGTAAAGAAGTGGGATTAAAAATGAACTTTCAGAAGACAAAAGTGATGTTCAATGCTTTTACAAGAAATGAAGATTTATCGATTGATGGAGAAAAGCTGGAGATAACAGACACGTACGTTTATCTTGGACAGCAGATATCAAGTGAGGGTCACATTGATGAAGAAATTAATCGGCGTACAAAACTTGCCTGGAGAGCTTTTGGAAGAAACAGCATAATTTTCAAGAGCAATATGCCATTATGTCTTAAAAGAAAAGTGTTTGATCAATGCATCCTTCCAGTGCTTACGTATGGTGCAGAGACGTGGACCTTAACTAAAAGAGACATACAAAGGCTGCAGACAACTCAAAGAAGCATGGAGAGGTGCATACTTGGTGTAACCAGGAGAGATAAGAAGAGGAACTCGTGGATCCGAAAAATGACAAGAGTGGAAGACATCATGATCAGAGTTAAATCCCTGAAATGGCAATGGGCTGGACATACTGCCAGAAGGACAGATCATCGATGGACAGCCGAAATTTTAGATTGGATTCCAAGGGACAGGAAAAGACCCAGAAGAAGACCACATGGGAGATGGGTGGATGAAATTCGAAAGTATGCAGGGGTGACATGGAGGAGACTGGCACAAGACAGACCGTTGTGGAGGAAACTTGGGGAGACCTTCGTCCAGCAGTGGATTGATAATGGTTGACAATGATGATGATGATGATGATGATATATATATATTCTGACAGGGTTCAGGGACAAAAGTATTTTTGATCTCATTTTCTTTGCATTGCAGCAAAGCTATTTTTTTCCTGATAGGGTTCAGGGAAGTTTTTGAGTTTTTTTTTTTTTTTTTTTGTTAATTCTTTTGAAGAAACATGCGAATTTACAAGACTTTTGTTTTCTTTTTCTTTGATTTTTCCTGAGTACTGGAGTTTCCTTGGCTCATTAAAACCACCTCAACTGTCACTTTTGCATGGATCTTAAAATCCTTTGCTCCAAATTTTTCTTTTCCCAAATGTTCTATCATATCAATGTTTCTTTCATTCTGATACTTCCATCAGCTTCCTTAAATTTAGCAAACATCCCAGTGTGATAGAGAAGTTCTTTAACACTGACTTCTATTAATCATTTAGATTGCAGAAACATTTGCAATTGGGGCTTCATGGCTTGAGGATAATGGCTCTAACTGTGCCTAAGTTGTAGTTCACCTCTACAGCTTGTGGATTTCCATTGCAGAATGTTTTTTTTTATTCTACTTTGTTTTATAAACTTTTGCATGGTAACTCTTCCAATTTAAAAACATTTCCAAACTTTCTGTAAATTTTGAAAGCCATTTACATATAGGGGCCTAAATAAACTTCAGATGTGTCATTGTAGACAATTTGGCATTTTGCATATTTGATCTCTACATTTTTCTTATTATGTTTCCTGACTATTCTGCTCTGAGCAGAATAGTCAGGAACATAATTGCCTGAGATTTATAATAAGAAAAACAAACAATACTAAAGTAAGTGGCTGAATCAGAAAAGATTTTGTTTCTACCAACAAAAAATAAAAGTTGCACTTGAACACAAAATGTCTTATATCAACAGGCTCTAGCAATGAAATGTTTTTACACAATGAGGTCTACTAGAAAAATAATGTACAAACTCTTTCAAAAATGACATGCTCTTGATAATTAGAAGCACTGTGTTTGATGCTAACTGGCACTTGCCATTATTTAGGTGGAAGAGAAGTCTTGCTGCTGTTTTAGTTTATAAATAAGTCAATTTTTAAATAAAATAAATACAATATTGGATATCTATTAAGAGAGATCTTAGTAATTTCCCTGAATTCTGCATTATCCTTAGCATACTGAACTCCCTAATTAGTAAAAAAAAAAAAAATACTCCCAGAAGAATGTTAATAAAAAATTTGTAAGTGGTACTTCCAGTGCTTACGTATGGTGCAGAGATGTGGACCTTAACTAAAAGAGACATAACGCTGCAGACAACTCAAAGAAGCACGGAGAGATGCATGCTTGGTGTAACTAGGAGAGATAAGAAGAGGAGCTTGTGGATCAGAAAAATGACAAGAGTGGAAGATATGATGACCAGAGTAAAATACCTGAAATGGTAATCGGCTGGACATACTGCCAGAAAGGACAGACCCTTGATAGACAGCTGAAATTTTAGACTGGATTCCAAGGGACAGGAAAAGACCCAGAAGAAGACCACATGGGAGATGGGTGGATGAAAAAAAAATTCGAAAGTATGTGGGAGTAACATGGAGGAGACTGGCACAAGACAGACCGTTGTGGAAGAAACTTGGGGAGACCTTTGTCCAGCAGTGGATTGACAATGATGATGATGATGATGTGGTACTAAAATCTAAAAAGTAATTGCACTTAAAATATAAAATAAGTAAATAAAAGGCTAATTCTGACATGCATTAAGTAAAGAATATCATTCTCAAGTACTGATTCATGTATCACATAGAAATTTAATGAGTTTTCTGTGTATGCCTTTTTCCCATAAATGCTCTTTTTACTGTACATTGTTTTGTGAACCTTCACATGGTAGTTCATAACTGAAAAGAAATTATCAACATCATAAAATATCATTAGCAGGCAGAAGTATAATTTTATAAGATAATCTTCTATTTTCCCATAGGTTCTCAGTGATGCAGAAGCTGCCCAGTATATATCTGGTATTGCATTCCATTGGTATTTTAACACCATTGCCCCACCTGTTTTACTAGATATAACTCATAATGATTTCCCTGGTGCATTTCTCTTGTCTACTGAAGCTTGTAATGGTTTCAAACCTTGGGATTACCCAAAAGTTGATCTTGGAAGCTGGGAAAGAGCAGAAGCGTACGCTCATGATATAATTGAAGTATGTAACATGTTTTGAATTCTTTTAAATTAATGCATCTAACAAGTGCAGAATTTTATGCATATAGTGAACAATATAATTAATACTTGTTGAGTAGGAAAGATTATGATGACGAGCTGAAGACCTTTATCACCGAGTCGGCATCGATCAAAGTTGCTACCGACCTGACAAATACCCTGGTATCCAAAGTACAAGGGATGAAAAAGTGGGCTAGCTTGCCAGAAAGCATCAAGAAAGCAGCCCTCACCCCACTGGGACCATCGATACCACTACTGTTTGGTCGGCTTAGACACCACAAACCTGGGCACAAAGTGAGACCCATTGTCTCTAAAATCAGAGCCCCCACATATTATGTTAAGAAAGAGTTATCAGTTTTCCTCAAGAAATACCTTCCACCCTCTCAACATACCCTTAGTTCAACACAAGACTTTATAAGTAGGACTAGAGGCGTAGTCTTGAACGAGCACAATATATTAGCAAGCCTCGACGTAACGTCCTTATACCCAGTCAATACCGGTAGAGGAGGCCTGTGACATTCTCAAGGTACAGTTATCCGCTTTCCTCAAGAAATACCTTCCACCCTCTCAACACGCCCTTGGTTCAACACAAGACTTTATAAGTAGAACTAGAGGCGTAGTCTTGAACGAGCACAATATATTAGCAAGCCTTGACATAACGTCCTTATATCCGTCAATATTGGTCGAGGAGGCCTGTGACATTCTCGAGGTACAGTTATCCAGGGATGATGAATTTCTCCCAGAAGTGATGCAAGATATAAGAAGAGCCCTGAACCTGACTGCAAACAACAATTTCTTCTGTTACCAAGGAACTATATACAAACAGACCAGAGGCGCCCCTATGGATTCACCGCTGTCAAGCATATTAGCAGAAGCAATATTACGCCCACTAGAAGAGAGAATTTTCTCTTGCACCATCAAAAAGCCACGTATATGGTTCTGATATGTCTACAACATATTTTTCATAAGGCAGCATTCCGTCACAGACCTTGGAAAATTCTGGAGACAAGTCAATACCTTGCATCCAACACTCAAATTCACCCTAGAAAGAGAAACTGAAGGAAGACTGCCATTTCTAGATGTTATGTTGCATAGAAATCAGAATGGCCAACTTGACACGGCGGTATACTACAAAGCAATAACAGTTCCCAACTTTATCGCACCTAAATCTGTATCTCCAAATTCATATAAAATGGCAGCATTTAGAACGTATTTTGAAAGAGCTTTCAATGTCTGTTCCAGCATAGAAACAAGGAGCAAAGAGATATCAGATATCATGAATAAAGGCATTGCAGCTGGTTTCCCCGAGCATGATTTAAGAAGAGTCCTACAAAAAGTCCAATCAAGGTATCGTACAACTCCCAAGGTGAAAGGAGATAATTTACGTTACGTCGGATCTGTGTCGTATATCCCAAAATTCTCTTACTTATTCAAAAGTCTAATGAGACGCCATGGCCTTCACATCGGCATCAGATCACTGAACAGCATACACAAAGCAGTGGCGAACATGTGCAGAAACCCAGACAGGAAATCGGAAGCAGAAGTGTACACGATACCTCTAATGTACCTGAACGGTTCGTCGAAAATTTACATCGGAATGACGAAAAGGTCGATTGCTGTAAGGTCTAAGGAGCACAAGAGAGACATCAGATTGGGAAAGATCTTAAGAGCCTTTTCTAAAGAAGTATTACAGAAAAACGCAGTCCCATTATGGGATAAAGTAAAGATAATTGCGCCGTATACTGGCTACAAAGGTACACTGATCAGAGAAAGTATTGAGATCTCCACACATCCCTACGCATGCAACGATACCCAATCTGTTGATATCCCGTCCGCATGGAGAAACATGCTGAGATGATTCTCCGCAGGAAAGAAACCCGTGTATCACCTAGTGCCTCGAACATCAAGTTTCAAAATACGACGTTCCTGACCACCAGTGTTTCGAATTTATTTTTTTTAATACTCGCCAAACTTGTTAGTAACGTCTGCAACCCTTGAGAAAGCTTCCCGGTTGGAGAGTGAAAGCTCGGGAGATACAAATTTTCCTTGTATTTCTTCTTTAAATATACTTTCACACCAATAAACGGAGTTTGTATAGATTTGTTTATTTTAATATAATTAATTTAATGTTGCAAAACATTTGGTTTTTTTTCTGCAGTTTAAAAAAAGAAATTAAAATTAGAAAGATGACATATGAAAGGCAACAACTAATAGATTTAAAAAACAAGTTTGTAAAATCATGCAATGCATTAATTATAATATGCTTTCCAACATACCAGATCTCATTACTTAAGTTATCACTCAAGTTATGAGAATAATGGCTGTGGAATAAATCTCGGTCCTGTGCCCTGACCTGATATTCAACAGATAAAATAAAAATACCAACGTTTACCACAATCAAAGGTTTATTATATATCGACTATAGTTTCGCAGAGCTATTGGCTGGGCATCATCAGGACGAATGGAGCGTAAACATTCAAATCATTGTGACATCATGATTTGAATGTTTACGTATATAATAAACCTTTGATTGTGGTAAACGTTGGTATTAATATAATAAATATGTAATAAACCTGTGAAACTATAGTCGATATATAATAAACCTTTGATTGTGGTAAACATTGGTATTTTTATTTTATCTCAAAACCACAAGTTTTGTAGTCATAAATTATGTATGATATTCAACAGAACCGGTTTAGTATACCTCCGAAATAACATGATAATTTTTTGTCGCAATCGAAGCAGTTTTACGTAAGTTATGATGCATAAGAGCTATGGAATAGATCCTGCTCCTGTGTCACTAACCTTTGACCCCATTTCACCCATTTTCAATAGAATTCATCCCCAGGCAGGCCACTACAACATACTAACATTTCATCCAAATCAAAGCATTTTTACGTAAGTTATGATGCATAATGGCGATGGAAGTGATTCCTCTCCTATGTCCTGACCTTTGACCCCATTTCCAATAGGGTTTGTCACCAGGTGGTACCCTACCACATACTAAAATTTCACCGAAATCGAACCTTTTTTACATTAGTTATGACGCATAACAGCAGTGGAATGGATCCTGCTCTTATGTACTGACCTTTGACCCCATTTCGTTCACTTTAAATAGGGTCCCTTTCCAGGTGATCCCCTACCAGATACTAAAATTTCATCGAAATCGAACAATTGTTACGCGAGTTATCGTGCGGACGGACATACGCACACAACGCGTGACGTAATGAGGCAGATGGGAATCGCGACCATCTGCTCGCAAGAGTGTGACATCATAAAACTTTAATAGAATCCACACACAACGCGTGATGTAATGAGACAGATGGCGGGACCGCGCGCCAACATTATCAAACACGAGATTGTGACGTCATAAGATTTCCAAGCATTGGTAACATTAATGGAATGACGCCATGACATAAAAACGTATTAATTCGGTGTGGTTATTTAACCCACTAAATGAATTCTCCTAAAGTCGAGATCAAGCTAAATCGATTTCTAGTACCAGAAAACGGTAGGTTAACGACTTTCATCAAAATTCTTAGAGCCGTTTTCAAAATAAAATGTACATACATACATACATACATACATACAAACAAGAATTGCTACTTTAAGGTGGACGTCAAGTAATTTTGCTTCCTATACTTCTAATGGAAAAACTTCTGTACACATTTTCTTCACAATTACTGCGTTCCTAAGGATGAAAATTTGAACATCGATTAAAATAGCTTCATTTCATAACTTGGAATACTTAATATTCTCTAAACCATAACCGTAATTATGCAATTCAACATTTATTTGTCCACAGACGTCATCAAAGTACAGGTCGTGCCATCTCTTTTCTGGTTTCAACACCACCAAAGGAAACGTTATTGTTTTTTAATGTAATTATGCTTATGTTTTAGAAAATGTTAAGTATTCCAAGTTATAGTATGAAGTTATTTTAATCGATGTTCAAATTTCCATCCTTGGGAACACACTAATTGTGAATGAAATGTGTACAAAAGGTTTTCCATTGGAAATATAGGAAGCAAAATTACTTGGCGTCCACCTTAATAGTGTGGGAAAAGGGCGATGGAATGGATCCTAATCCTATGTCCTGACCTTTGACTCCATTTGTCCCATTTTCAATAGGGTTCCTCTCCAGGTGGTCCCCTACCACATACTAAAATTTCATCGAAATCGAAACATTTTTATGCATGTTATGACGCATAAGTACAATGGAATGCATCCCGCTCCTATGTCCTGACCTTTGACTCCACTTCACCCATTTTCAATAGGGTTCGTCCCCAGGAGGTCCCCTACCACATACTAAAATTTCATTGAAATCGAATCATATTTACGCAAGTTATGAGGCATAAGGGCAATTGAATAGATCCCGCTCTTATGTCGTGACCTTTGACTCCACTTCACCCATTTTCAATAGCGTTCGTCCCCAACCACATACTAAAATTTCATCGAAATCGAACCATTTTTACGTGAGTTATCATGCCAACAGACGGACGGATGGAAAAGGCTGGAGCATATACGCTTCTTCAGCCTACGGTTGGAAAGCGTAAATGACCCAAATGCTATAATTTGTGAAGCAGATAAATCAAATCAGTTGGAAAGATGACATATGGAAGGCAACAACTAATAGATTTTAAAAATGACCCGGATGTTATAATTTGTGAAGCAGATAAATCAAATCAATTGGAAAGATGACATATGAAAGGCAAATTGGAAAGATGACATATGAAAGGCAACAATTAATAAATTTAAAAAATGACCCAAATGTTATAATTTGTGAAGCAGATAAATCAAATCAATTGGAAAGATGACATATGAAAGGCAAATTGGAAAGATGACGTATGAAAGGCAAATTGGAAAGATGACATATGGAAGCCAACAACTAATAGATTTAAAAAATGAGACCAATTTCATAATTTGTGAAGCAGATAAATCAAATCAGTTGGAAAGATGGCATATGAAAGGCAAATTGGAAAGATGACATATGAAAGGCAAATTGGAAAGATGACATATGAAAGGCAACAACTAATAGATTTAAAAAATGAGACCAATTTTATAATTTGTGAAGCAGATAAATCAAATCAGTTGGAAAGATGACATATGAAAGGCAACAGCTAATAGATTTAAAAAATGACCCCAATTTTATAATTTGTGAAGCAGATAAATCAAATCAGTTGGAAAGATGACATATGAAAGGCAAATTGAAAAGATGACATATGAAAGGCAACAGCTAATAGATTTAAAAAATGACCCCAATTTTATAATTTGTGAAGCAGATAAATCAAATCAGTTGGAAAGATGACATATGAAAGCCAACAACTAATAGATTTAAAAACTGACCCTAATGTTATAATTTCTGAAGCAGATAAATCAAATCAATTGGAAAGATGACATATGAAAGGCAAATTGGAAAGATGACATATGAAAGGCAAATTGGAAAGATGACATATGAAAGGCAAATTGGAAAGATTACATATGAAAGGCAAATTGGAAAGATGACATAAAAGGCAACAACTAATAGATTTAAAAAATGACCCCAATGTTATAATTTGTGAAGCAGATAAATCAAATCAATTGGAAAGATGACATATGAAAGGCAAATTGGAAAGATGACATATGAAAGGCAACAACTAATAGATTTAAAAAATGGCCCAAATGTTATAATTTGTGAAGCAGATAAATCAAATCAATTGGAAAGATGACATATGAAAGGCAAATTGGAAAGATGACATATGAAAGGCAAATTGGAAAGATGGCATATGAAAGGCAACAACTAATAGATTTAAAAAATGACCCGAATGTTATAATTTGTGAAGCAGATAAATCAAATCAATTGGAAAGATGGCATATGAAAGGCAAATTGGAACGATGACATATGAAATGCAACAACTAATAGATTTAAAAAATTACCTGAATGTTATAATTTGTGAAGCAGATAAATCAAATCAATTGGAAAGATGACATATGAAAGGCAAATTGGAAAGATGACATATGAAAGGCAACAACTAATAGATTTAAAAAATGACCCGAATGTTATAATTTGTGAAGCAGATAAATAAAATCAATTGGAAAGATGACATATGAAAGGCAACATCTAATAGATTTAAAAAATGACCCGAGTGTTATAATTTGTGAAGCAGATAAATCAAATCAATTGGAAAGATGACATATGAAAGGCAAATTGGAAAGATGACATATGAAAGGCAACAACTAATAGATTTAAAAAATGACCCTAATGTTATAATTTGTGAAGCAGATAAATCAAATCAATTGGAAAGATGACACATGAAAGGCAACAACTATTAGATTTAAAAAATGACCTGAATGTTATAATTTGTGAAGCAGATAAATCAAATCAGTTGGAAAGATGACATATGAAAGGCAAATTGGAAAGACTTTTGATTACAAAACAAATGGATGTTGCCTGAAACAACCTCCTGGAGATATTTTTTATGGGAAAATCTGCATATACATCTAGCTATTTAACAATCAGAGTACAAGAAATTTTCTTGACAGTCATTCTTAATATGTAGTTTCATTTAATTGATGAACTTAATTATTTTTGCTTACATTGTCAAAGATTCCTTCTGAGAGCATGTGCTAAAGCCCATTCAGTGTCTTCCATGTGTGGCATTATGATTCCTTATTGAGTACAGAACATAGGTGGCACATTGAAAATTGCACTGATTTCTTATGCTTCCCTAAAAAAATGTATGTCAAATTTTTGTTGTGAAATAATCACAAGATACTTGTGATTAATACACAAGAATTCAGCTTAATCTGACTAAATTGTAGGTGTATAACAAAAAGGCATGCTTTTTATTGCACAAAATCATTTAAGCTCAAATGGATAATTTTTCATCTGCATGTGCTCTGAGTGCTTCAGTCAGTAATGATCTTTAGCAAAGAACATTAAGAATGTATTACAGACAGTTCTGGTTTTAAATTATATTATGTTGTAATTTTACAAGATCTGATGAAACTTTCCAGTTTGCAGTCTGGAGTAGTTGGTAACTGAAGCTTTTATGTGCAATGATTCATCAAACAAGTTGACATACAGATTATAAAAACATCAGAATTCCTCCCATTCAATTTGTTTGGAAAAATAAATACCATACACTCTAAATCAGTAATTAATTTTCTTTGTGGTATTGGGAGTTAAACAGGAATCCATCTCTAATTTAAGGTTACTGGATCTATGGAAATAAACAGAACACTCATGTCTTCTCCAGAATCCTAACTCAGCCTGAAGCATGAATGAAACATTCACTTCCTAAGTGTTACTAGACACTACACATCTCTGGTGGTTTCTTCAGAAGTAGGACATGCTGTATGCTCTTCATATCGTTTGAATTGTTGAACAGTTTTAGGGCATTTGGCCTTATGAAGAGTTATCTGTGAGATGATAGTTTCCAGTTGAAAATATCAACATATTATCTTTATTCACTAAGTTATTTAGCTATCTGTCAATCTTTCCACCCTTAGATGGCTGTCAGTCTGTAGTACTTGTGATAGTACAAAATGTTTTAACCATGTACAAATCAGTCTCAGTGCTTGATTTATCAATTTCTTCCATTATCATTTATACTAAGATAATTGGACTTTGAACATTTATTGATATTTCATTCTTAACACTAGCACTATCATATAGATTTCCAATTCAAAGAACACCAGTGTAGAATTCAACTGGCTGAAAACATATCTTTCAACACCCTCTCCCAAAAAATTTTTATTTTCAAGACTAGACTCAACATTGATTCAGATTAGGTAAATTTTAGATAAAATCTATAATTACTTCTTGGATGATAAAGCCATTGTGTAATGGTTTTATCATCCAAGAAGTACATGCAACTGACATTAATGTTCCATATTCATTCAACTTAAACTGGATAGTATATGTTTTTGTAAATGCCATGGAGTTTCTCATGTAAATAAAGATAATGGTTGTTAAACTGGAGCATGGAGTTCATTTACAATTTCTGCCTGCATAGTCTTTCTCTGTCATAGAGATTGATTAGAAATTGGATCCTGAATTCAACTTCTTTAACCAGCCAGAATAAATTAGCTCAGGGTTAGCCAAATGAGCTGAAATTTGCTCTAACAGTGCTGTCTAAAATGAGGGCCGAAAGTGGCTGGAACAAATTTATTCGGGGTATGTTGAGTGGTCCCAATGCCACTTATACAAGTAGCCTGAAAGACCAGTGCATCAGAAAGTGTTGCTTTCCACTTTGCTCTTTTTCTTTTCAAAGTAGTAGCTTAGTGTATTGATTGGCACTAACCCTTTCGAACTGATTACCTGCTAAAGGGCTATAACAATGGCTACAAACACAAGAAGACAAAATGTGTTTAAACGCCATGATATGTGTCAGCGGGATTCCTATTCATGCCTTGGGTCATGGAGCAGAGAATGCCAGATTTGAAAAAAGCATTTATCACAAGTGATAGTTTTATGATCAGCACTGCTGATATGAGAGGGATGGAAAGGAATTGTTTTGCCATGAAAACAAGCAGCTTTCGTAAAACCTGGATGCCATGTGATCATTTCTATTTGGGGAGCATACCAAATTTGGAGCCAATGCTTTGGCAAGCTGCATCTGATTTTGGGTGTCATTTGATTTATGTTGATCAGCCATTGAAGGGGTTAAATTTTGAATTTTAATTTTTCAAAATTTCCGAGACAAAAAAAAACTAAATTTTAATCGTAACATGAAGGAACAGTTCAGAAGAAAAAGGCAAGTTGTGTATATGTTTTGTACTGCTTCTCTAGGGTGTGATTTGAAATTGCAGTCTGAGGAAAATGGTGCCATCTTGTCCATGGGGTTCATTGATGAGTGGGCATATCAGCCAGCAGGCTAGATAGTTTTTGAAAATCTCAGGCCACATGATTCATATCATGGCATATCATATTAATATAACTGCATACTTGTTGGAAGATTGCCTGAGCAAACAAACTCCCAGTATTCTATTGAAGAACCAGGTGTGGTAGCTAAAACATGTTCTACTGGAACACCAAGAATACCAAAACAAGACGTTGAAGAAACCATCATATGAGCTTGAGAGGATCAAATTTAGGTACATTAACATGAAAGGAATCAATGGAAAATTTGCCAAAGTATTAGAATAATCCAACCTAAATGTGGTAGGCATTAGTGAAATTAAAAATACATGAATTCTGGGGAATGGGACTATGGTGGTAGATTTGGCATGCTTTCATGTGATGTAAGGTTAGGTCAGGCACAAGCTGCTGTGGCTTCACACATTGATAGTACAATGACAGGTATATTTGGTAAGCTGGTAACTTGAGGTATACTGGTAAGCTGATAACTTGAGTTATATTAGGAAGCTGGTAATTTGAGAATCCATGAATGTGGTGGCAGATTTTGCAAGCTTTCTTCTGGTGTAAGGTCTGAGCTGTTTTTAAACTGGATAGCATAGATTTAAAAGTTGGAGGTTCAATCTGTGATAAAGATTCCTTTTTCAGGAATTTAGAAATGGCAGTTAAAACTGAACAAAAGGCAAAGTTTATTTTATGATATTTCATAGCAGAGTCAGGAGGATAACAGGAGAGTTACAGATGTAATAGAAAAAAAATAAATAAGAAAACTGTTTGCAAATGCAAATGGAGAAATATTTACTTGCATTTAGACAATAAACTAATAATCACTCATATTATTTTCAGAAATAAAAAAGGAACTTAACTTTTGGGAAGGTACTAGAAATGGGAAAATTATATTTAATATATCATTGTAGAAAAGTCTTTAAGAAATGTTATTAAGGAAGTAAGGGTTTACAGAGGCTTTGAGATCAGCAGTGATAACCTTTTGGTGGCATCTACTTTTAGAACCAATTGTGATGTATTTAAGAAGCCATCTAAATCACAAAGTAGATAAACTGAGAGTAGATAAACTGAGTGACCTAAAAGTCATAGGATTTCTAGAAGAGAATTACACTGAAACTGAAACCTCACAGGGAAAATATTGAGGTTATGTGAAACAAGTCTAAAAGCTGCAAGGAAAGCTAGTAGTGTAGGAGTACATAAAAATAGAAAGGTTCTAATACCTTGTTGGACAAAAGAAGTGAGTAAAGCTGTTAAAGAAAGTTCAAAGACTATAGGAAGTCTTTAAATAGTAGACACAGACACTCACTCACACACACACACACGTCAAATCGTTATTCACTACTAGTGAACTTGTCCCGGGTTTTTTTTTCAATTCACCAAAACTTTAAAAAACTCATTCCATGTGACCAGTAATCTTCCTGGAACATCACTAGCTGATCCGCTAAAGATTTCCCATTTTATCAGATGTTTAACAAGCTTCTAAAATAATTTGGAACAATTTAATTTACATTACGTCTGATATCCAAAATCTCCCCATGACTTAACTTTAGCATTCCTAA
Organism: Macrothele yani; assembly: GCA_039090855.1. NCBI lineage: Eukaryota > Metazoa > Arthropoda > Arachnida > Araneae > Macrothelidae > Macrothele > Macrothele yani. Next base: position 4,740,623 of record CM077024.1, read on the forward strand.
CACATATTTTGGGGGATTTAGGCAATCCTTGCCTAAGAGGATCAGCTACTGATGTTACAGCAAAATTGCTGGGTACATGGAATGAATTTTTTGAAGTTTTGCTGAATTAAAAAAACAGGAACAAGTTCACTAGTAGTGGATAATGATTTAGATGCAAGTGATGAGCATAACAGAACAACAGTTACTGATGAGGTAAGAGATGTTGTTGTTTTTTGTCTCTAGAAAGTGAAGTTATGGATTTTGAGGAAATTAACCCAGAATTTGTTAATATAGTGGACTGGCTGGTCATTTTTTTTTTTTTTTTTTTTTGTAGTGTGGGATTTGTGATCTCAAAAACATTAACAACATAATGATGCAAGAGATAGGAAATATTTATAAGGGGACATTTATTTACATCACACACATAACAACACACGAGATCAAATCATTGCTCACTGATGACTGACTGATATGAGCGAGAATGAATATAGTCCTTTTTCACATCATCGTCTGCATTTTTTTTTTTTTTGATTGGAGGTTTAACGACCACCGTGAGCAACTCAATGGGCTATAAGCAGTTGCCCGTCCCTAATTTAGGGTCACTGGTTCCAGGGAAGGGAGAGAGCCAGTGCCGTAAGACAAACACAACATCCATGCCTAACCGGGATTCGAACCCAGACCCCTTACGGACGAATGATCAGAGGCCAACGCCTTAGACCACTGCGCCACCGGGGCGGCATCATCTGCATTGTGGTACCCTCTCTTGATGCTGTGAGGAAATGCAGTCAAATATGCCACAGTAGAAAGGAATATTACAATTGTCAAGGGAAAACTGGCTTGGTTTCTGATGACTGGCAGTGGTCAATCAGAGTGATAATTTTAAAAAAAGGGGTGGGGGGCAAGGGCTGTAATAACTGTGGATGAGTCTCTTTAATGACCTCACAAAAGTTTATGCCAGGAATGTTGAAAAATATATGGCTGACATGCTGTGTTTTTGATATTCTAGAGTCACTCTAGTGTCAAAAAATGATTGCAAATAATTCAGTTAAAAAGTTGAACTATTCTTTTGGATGTTGCCAAAATATTAATGCCATTTATATGCATCATAAATATTTCTATGTTTATTTGTAATTCTGCCCTTCTTGGTTATCCTGCCCATCCACTTCAGTATGTACATATCTGCAGTGATTAGCTTAATCTCCACAAATATGTAGCATAGCTAGTCTTGAATATTTTACTTAGGCATTTATGCTTGGAGTTCTTGTTCATCCATCCTTCCCATATTTAAACATTAGCAAATGAATATTTGATAAAGCTCACATCAACACAGATTACATCAAGTCCTTCTTGTTACTATGTCATTTCTCCTCGGTTATAAAAGTAAAAGAATAAATAAAATATTTGTCACATAGTGAGAAGTAAAATTCCATTGAGGATCTTTGAATGTTATCTTAGAGCAGCATTTCACTGCATTAATCTTTGTAGGGGGCAGGAAGAAACTGAAATGTTTCCATACCTGACATGACTGCAACATCAACTGAGTTCTTATATACATATGTCATTCAGAAAGGAAAAACTTTTGTGCATATCATCTGTGCAGTTTGCTGGCCAGCATTTAATCAAGGTCACCTGGATCCAGTGCACTATTTGCTATCTCCTGGCACCATTTGTCAGGCATGTATTATCTGTTTATGATTAGTTATGATCTTTCAAATGAATATGTGCATTGAAAACCTGCTGAATGCCCACTTGGATCAGTTATATCAGTTTTCTGACTGCTGAAAACACCAGTCTTATTGATCTTCATCAGACTTGTAGAAGTGGTATGGAGAAGGTGTTATGAATGAATCCAGTGTCAGAAAGTAGTGCATAATGTTGAAGAACATAAGAACAAATGTTCACGATGAGGAAAGGTCAGGGTACTCCTCTCTCATCACAGACAAACTCAAACAAAAGGTTGATGACATCATTAAAGAGAATCAATGTTTTACAATCAGTAAAGTGCACAAAAAATGCCCTGAAGTTTCTCATACACTTGTGCACCAAATCGTGACTGAACATCTGAACTTTTAACAAAATCTGTGCATGATGGGTCCCACAGATGAACATAGAACTCAGAGACTGGGAACTGCATTGACTTTCTTTGAGCATCACCACCAAGATGGTAAGTTTATTGACCAAATTGTTACATGGGATGAAACATGGATTTTGCACTACACCCCTGATTACACAGGACATTCACTTGAGTGGCATCACTCTCAATCACTGAAAAAGCTGCGAAAAGTCAAACGAACATTGGTAGAAAGGCCATTTCATGTAATATGCAGAAACAAATAATGAAGGAAAAGTTCACATGTTTTATTACTTTAGAAGAATTCTTGATATCGACATATCACGCATAAGTTACGTTGAAAATTATAAGTGGGATGTTTTGGTAGCGACCTCTACCTTCATCAGCCATGGAATGAGACACATGGTAAAAGCATCAGTTGTTGCCAGATTTCAAAATCACTTTCCAAATGATAGGGATGTTAAAAGGTGCATCTGTATTGCAGGTGTTAGGATAGGACTGCAGTCAAACCACCTCCACATCTTCTCAACCTTATCCTCAAAGACGGAGATCTTAATAAACCCCTAGAGTTACAAGGCATCTACTCTATTCCAGTCAACACTTCCACAGGCATTACCCACGATTCATGGAACATATCACTTCCACAGGCATAAATCGGCGATTCATGGAACATATCACTGATGTTAAAAAAGGCAGCCCTTCCACCTCCCTTGCAAATTTAACCATCAGCCCTACGTCCGCGATTCCCGATTGTCATAATGTTAAGCGGATCGCTCTGTTCAGCAATTGGAAAGTCCTTAGGTACTGCAAAAGCATTGAAATCTACCTTACCCCTAACACCTGCAATACAGACGCACCTTTTAACATCCCTATCATTTGGAAAGCGATTTTGAAATCTGGCAACAACTGATGCTTTTACCACGTGTCTCATTCCATGGCTGATGAAGGTAGAAGTCGCTACCAAAACGTCCTGCTTATAATTTTCAACGTAGCTTATGCGTGATACGTCGATATCAAGAATTCTTCTAATGTTTTGTGTGTTACATTTTCCCCTGCCAATTCTTCTCACTATGGTTTTATTACATACTAAACTTTAGGAATAGTCAGATTTGTAAGATCTTTTGGCTGCAGCATCAGCCTTGTTCACAGTAAAAGGGGTGATGCTGCAGCTGAAAGATCTTACAAATCCGACTATTCCTACACATAATAAAACATGCGTGAAATTTTCTTCATCATTTGTTTAAGTCAAACGAAATTTGTTTGCAAAGAAAATCATGACAAGTGTCTTCTGGGACCGAAAAGATGTTTTACTCGTTGATTTCATGGAAAGAGGTGCAACCATAAATGCCGATGCCTATTGTGCAACTATGAAACACCTATGACAAGCCATTCAAAACCACTACAGGGACATGGTCTCATAAGGAATCTGTTTCATACAAGACAATGCCCACCCGCACACTGCCAGGAAGACAAAGGAGCTGCTTCATGAGTTTCACTGGGAAGTTTTTGAGCATCCACCTTACAGCCCAGACTTGGCACCATTGGACTACCACTTGTTCCCCAATTTAAAGTAGTTCCTTGGTGGACAATGTTTTGATGATGTGCTAAAGGAGGCTGTTATGGACTGGCTTCTGAAAGGACAAGTGGCAGAGTTTTATGAGGAGGGGATACTTAAACTTATCCCAAAATATAAAAGTGCCTCAATGTCCAGGGTGATTATGTAGAAAAATAGACTAAGTTATGTGTTAAAAATTGTAAATAAAATATTTGAAAGATTTAAAATTATATTGCTTTTATAACCAAATGTTCTTTACTTTTTGAATGACCCTCATATATTCAGTGAACATATGAAATTGTATGTGTAAATTCAAATGGCATTTGGCATGTAACATATATACATTTGTAGGACTTGCTGCACTGGACTGTTGGCTGGGTTGACTGGAACCTTGCACTAGACCCACAAGGAGGACCAAACTGGGTGAGCAACTTTGTGGATTCACCAGTTATTGTGAATAAAACAAATCAAGAGTTCTATCGACAACCTATGTACTATGCTCTTGCTCAGTTTAGGTAAGTTTATCAGTTGTTTTCTTAAACTACAAGTTTCTCTTCATCAATGGTCGCAAGAATTAACTTTTGAATTTCTATCAATAATTCAAGGGCAGTAAATTTTTTAGTCAGTAAATGTAACTAAGAGTGCATGTGTCTTTAAAAAAATATAAATATAAATGCAGTCTTATAAAATAATTTTTAATTTATGGAATTTTAATTAAAACCATCTAAATTGTTATGATCTCTTGTATAATATTACACAGTACTCATTAATTAATTTTATTGTAATTAATGAAAATTATATTGCACTAAGGATCAAATTAAAATATATTAAACACTTTTGACTTACATTTAACTAAAATAAATGTTTTGCACTTTATCTCTGCTTTAAATAAAAATGAAGTTTCAGTAATTTTTATTTTAATTTAAATCAAATTAACAATTCATTTTTTTCATTTTTGGTATTTTTGCTTGTTTGCTACATCTGAATGAAATTTGAAATTTTTGACCATCTTTTTTTACAATTTTAAGTACATACACAGCACACACAGAATTTTCACCACTTTATTTGCCTGTTATGAGAAGGAAAGTGACAGTAATTCTTCATTTTATATTGAAAATAAATAATAGTTTGCAATTCAGAATTTTTCAGAAACCTAAAAATTATGATGATTTTTTTTATAGGGTAGTTAGTTCATGGTAGGAAGTTCTAAGTCATTGGCATTTAATATATTTATAATAAAAACAAAACACGTGTCTTTCCAATAAACTACAAAATACCCAAAATGTGTAGCATGTACTTTTTTGTTTGTGTGTGAATGTTAATCATACGTAAGTTCCAATGGCATCACAACTCGCCTTACACCAGCAGTTCAGATCAACATTTGTATCACTGATGGAAAACACTATGGAAGGTAAAGATCAAATAAACAGTTCTTGCTGCTATGAAACCTGTTTATCAAAACTTTCCAGTGATAATAAACAACAGCAGGACACTATCTTTGCCTTAAACAAAAATTTCTGTTCAGCTTCTCCCAAGAGATGATAACACTTTCTTTCACTTTGTAACAATGTTCATGAACCAGCTTGATTTCATAAAGTGCAATGTATTGCTACAGCTCAAAAGCTTATGCAAGTGCTTCACAATAAACGTGCTCTGTAAGATTAAACATATATAAACAATGAACCTACTTATTGATATGATGTAGTACATTGTACCAATTATGACATTTCTAGCACATAGACTTTGCTCAAGTTGTATCCTGCCGGAGAGAGGATTGACATTTTAACTCATTCATTATTTAGCACAGACAACCAAAAACGATGCAAATCATTGCCAACTTAATATCATACAAATCTGTAATGACACGATGAACACGCCCTTCACACTGAAAAACACCTAAAATCTATTAGTTACATCACCAATTCTACACAGGAACCTCAAAACAATAAATATATGCACAAATTTGAAATTCATGCATAAAAACGCCAACAAACTCCATTCTTCAATGAACTAAAGAACAAATTCAAGATACTAACTATGCCTTCCATACCATCACGATTTTAAAAAGACTTTAAAATATGAATTTAAGACTATATGCATACAATTAAATGACATTTGAACAATACAACAAAAATCTCAAACCCTCAATTGCAACTACGCGTAATGCCGATAACGACTTTACAAACCATGGAATATGTACAAAAATTAAAGTTCGTTTAAAAGGCTCAATACCAACTCCCCTCAATCAATCAGCACATAGACTCTGAACGTTGTCGTCCATCCCCTATGGACATCTTTGAAAAGTAAGTTGTAGCACGACAGTCAACTCCTAAGTGTGTATGTCAATCGGATCATGATTTTGTTAGAACAGTTCAAGTTTAATGAGCACATTTTAATTTCTTCCCCTATTTCCCTCCAACACAAATATAGGGGTGACAAGAAAGAAAAAATCAATAAATAAAGAAAATTAAACTATAAAATTAATTGAAACAATTTATATTATTTAACAAAAAGGTGAAATCTAATAAAAATTTACTTAAAAAATCCAAAGATAAATTTTGAGTACTAAAATATTACAATTTTAATTAATACATTTAAAATGTAATAAAATTAGTCAGGATTAAAAAGTACACATAGTGGTGTACGATAGTGTTACACAGAGAAATGGAGGAAAGTTATTGCACCTGAGAATCTTGAATATTTATTGTTCTAAAGAAGAATGAGCAAATAAATGAGAATAATTCAATTACCACTAAAAGTTTAATGAAATTTACACTTAAGTAAAATAAAGAATGAAATATGACAGCTTTTAAACTATAACTCAAACTATAACTCTAATTCATGTTGAAAACTCAGGCTTAATATATCACACAAACAATAAACATAGAAATCAAGCGAAAACACACAGTCACATATGGTAATGAAAGCTACGGCTTAATAAACTTCATTACCATACGTGATTTCTATGCTTATGTAACTAGTTTTTTATTAGCCGAAGTTTTGGAAGCTTCAGTTGTAAAAGACTTAAGATACCTCACATATTGCATTCTTTGGGGGGGGGGGGTTAGGTAACAGAAGCATGAATTTCATTTTATTGCTGTCTTTCATCAGATAGTTACACAATCACTAGGAGGCAGCATTTTTAATACTTAAAAAAAATAGACAAACAGAAGAATATTTCAATGCCAGATAATACATAGTTATATATGTATAATACATACATATACACTCCTTGACAAAAAAAAAAAAGACACCTCAAGAATATCCAATTGAGACAAAATGTGGTACATTTAATGTACCTGTACAGAAAATGAAATGATTAGAATTTCAGAACAATTGGATGATTTATGGGACAGCAGGAGCTAGTGTGTCACAAGTACGAAGACAATCCATGGAGATGTGTGCCATGTATGGCCAGGCGTTATCTTGTTGCAAAGTAAGCCCAGGGTGCCGTGAAAGGTACAGTAACACAACGGGTCATAGAATTTCGTCAACATATCTCTGTGTTGTGAGGGTGCCATGGAGGACTACCATGGGGGTCCGGCTATCAAACAAAATGGTGCCCCAGACCATAAGTCCCTGTTGGCGGGCTGTGTGACATGCAACAGTAAGAGCAAAATCCGGATGATGTCTGGCCCGTCTCCAGACACGTTTGTGCTGGTTGTCGGGGCTCAGGTCAAAACGGGACTCATCACTGAAGACAATTTGCCTCTAATTGGAACAATTCCATGTTTATCTGGCCCAGCAACATTGCAATCGTTCTCAATGGTGTGTACTGGTCAGTGGTAGATGGCATAATGGGGGCCGTGAATGTAGATTCCACTCCTGTAGTCTTCTACTAATGGTCCGGGTGGTCACTGCAGTATTGGTCACATGCTGCATGGTTGATAACGATGATTCTGGTGCAAAAGCAGCTGCTCTGACAATCGCTCTATCTTCCCATTCTGTTGTCGTACTAAGCCATCCACTGCTCTCTTGGTGCTGAAATCTGCCATTCAGGACCCAGTCCTGCCAGCATCATCTAATTGCTGCATTGCTCTGACCCAAATGTTCAGCAATTCGTTGGTTACTCCATCCGGCCTCATGTAGTCCAATGGCGCATCTTCTTTCAAACTCTGTGATATGGTCATAGTGGCCGCGAATTTGCCAGTGAGGCATAGTTACAGTCAAGGTAGAACATGCAATCCGAATCCACTGGAGGGTTTGTTCCTGCAAGCAAGATTTGCTCCTTTATATACACCATCACGATGCGCAGTTCGGATGCGCTGTAGCTCCGGCTATTCATTCATTGAGTGTAAATTTTTTATCATTTACATGCGAAAACTGGTCAACCAAATATGCAAAGTTTCATTCCTATCACATTATTTTTCGGGGTATGACGTTTTTTTTTTGTCAAAGAGTGTATATACGTATATATATTCGAAAGCATGTTGGAATAACATGGAGGAGACTGGCTCAAGACAAAATGTTGTGAAAGATACTTGGAGAGACCTTCATCCAGCAGTGGAATGATAATGGTTGACGGTGATGATATATACACTATATTGACAAAAGTCACCAGACAGCTCTTCAAAAGCAAATGAATGGATCCGCTCCATTGTTAAGATGCGTGGTACAGCTACAAACGGTATAAAAACAAGCCTGCAGCTGACCGCGATCATATCACACTGTGAGATTGAGTGAAAACGTCGTGGTGGGAGAGAACTGACTTTGAGAAAGGAAAGATTGTTGAGTGTTATACACTGACGGAAAAAAAAATCCCAACACCAAGAAGGGGTTGTGTTAGATAAACGACAGTTGGTAGGCGGTGAGAGTACATCTGTAAGATTACGTCTATGCCAATTTCGCGCTCGGCGCATACGTGTGGCGCTAGTAGCGCCCTTGGAACATGCAAAGCAGGTTTGCTGTAAATACGCGCTGTAACGTTCGTGAGCATTAGTTATCGTTGAGATTCGACATAGTGTGTTGATGTAAGTCAAGAATGCCTTTAAGAAGACAAAGAAGCCATTATCAACAGCTCACGAAGTTTGAACGAGGTCGTGTAATAGGGCTACGAGAAGGATTTCCTTTCCGCAATATTGCAGAACGACTTGGCAGGAATGTAGCCACTGTGCATGATTGTTGGCAGCGGTGGTCAAGGGAAGGTACTGCCTCAAGAAGACAGGGTTCCGACCGGCCACGTGGCACTACTGAGAGGGAAGACCGCCGTGTACGACGTATGGCTGTGGCGCATCGTACCACGTCTGCAGCAGCAATTCGAGCTGCAGTTGCCACCACAGTGACACAACGAACTGTTACAAATCGGTTACTTGAAGGACAGCTCTGAGCCAGACGCCCTGTAGCATGCATTCCACTTATTACTCCAAACCACTGCCGTTTGCGACGTCAGTGGTGTCAAGCTAGAGCTCATTGGAGGACGGAGTGGAGATCTGTTGTGTTTTCTGATGAAAGCCGGTTCTGCCTGGGTGCCAGTGATGGCTGTGTGTTGGTTAGAAGGAGGCCAGGTGAGCGCCTGCAACCAACCTATCTGCGGCCGAGACACACTGGACCTACACCTGGAGTTGTGGTCTGGGGAGCAATTTCCTATGACAGCAGGAGCACTCTCGTGGTTATCCCACGCACCCTGACGGCACAGTTGTACATCGATCTGGTGATTCAGCCTGTTGTTCTGCCATTCATGAACAACATTCCAGGGGGTATTTTCCAACAGGATAATGCTCGCCCGCATACCGCTGTTGTAACTCAACATGCTCTACAGAGTGTCGACATGTTGCCGTGGCCTGCTAGATCACCAGATCTTTCACCAATCGAGCACGTATGGGACATCATTGGACGACAACTCCAGCGTCACCCCCAACCAGCATTAACCGCCCCTGTATTGACCAACCAAGTGCAACAGGCATGGAACTCCATCCCACAAACTGACATCCAGCACCTGTATGACACAATGCATGAACGTCTGTGTGCTTGCATTCAACATTCTGGCGGTTACACCAGTTATTAATGTACCAGCATTTCACATTTAAAATGGCTCTTCTCGTGCTTGCAATAAGCTGTGATCTTGAAACCCTAATCGATTAAATATGTTACCTATACAAATGTATTGCCGCCATTTCATTCCTCTACAACTATTTTTCCGTGGTGTTGGGATTTTTTTCCGTCAGTGTATTAGTGAATTGTCCATAAGAGAAACCGAGAAGCGTTTAAACATACCCAGGTCAACTGTTTTGGATGTACTGAATAAGTGGAAGACACATGGCGTGCCTGAAGCAGCAAAACATACCAGCAGACCAAAGAAAATCAGTGATAGAGGACGTCGAAGCCTCAGGAGAGTTGTTACTGCTAATCGACGGAGTACTGCACAAGACCTCAGTGTACAGGTGAGTAAAAAGCTGAAGCCTCGGTATGTCCATGTATCATTCACAGAGAACTTCATTCTATGGGTTGCTGTAGTTGTGCAGCTGCTCATAAGCCTTTCATCTCCACTCGGAAAGCTACTCGTCGTTTAGTTTAGTGTAAAGAACATTTATTGTGGACTGTAGATCAATGGAAACGGGTCCTATGAACTGATGAATCCAGATACACGATCCATCAGTCTGATAGCAGTGTGCGGGTATGGCAGCAGCCCAGGGAACATTATTTATCACAGTGTACTGTTCCTACGGTCAAGTTTGGAGCTGGCAGTGTACTCGTGTGGGGGTGTTTTTTGTGGTATGGTCCCGGCCCAATGGTTATTGTGGGCAAACCTGTTAACCAGCTCATCTACCTCGATATTCTGGAAAATTATGCCTTACCATCTCTATGGCAATACTATGGGACCAGGCCTTATTTGTACCTGGAGGATAATGCACCGAGCCATAAAGCAAGGACTGTTACGGCGTGGTTTGACGATAATTCCGTATCGTGTGTGGACTTGCCTGCACACATGACGATGATGGGCACACAGCCCTGATGTTAATCCCATAGAGCACCTATGGAGTGCCGCATAAGAAGTTTGGAACCAAGGTCTACTACTAAGCAACAGTTAGCGGCAGCATTATGTACTGAAGGGAAGCCCATACCTATGGCCGTGTTCCAAAACCTTGTCGAAAGCATGTCTCGAAGGGTCAGTACATGCATTAAGGCCAAAGGTGGACCGACACCATACTAATGTAAGTCAATAAATGCTATGTTGTGTTTCTCTTCTACCTGTCCGGTGACTTTTGTCTATATAGTGTGTATATATATATAAATATTAATTACATCATATATATCACATTATCCATAGAAAGCAAAATAAAATTTGGTAACCAATCACGAAGCCTTCAATCCAAAAATTTGAAGTTTCAAGTTTGAAAGCGAACCAGTTATCACTGAAATCAGGAGACCCCACTGAAATGTATGACACAGCATATAAAGATAGAGGTATCAGGTATATTATAGTCGTATGAAACACAAAGCCAACAAAATGTCCAATCAACAACACTAACCACATACATTCTCAAACAGGGTGAAGCCTAATTAAAGCCAGGCCAGCAGCACCAAATACAAATAAAAACTCTAAAATAGTAAGCAGAGTCAACAAAAAATACCTTGGCCTGACAATTTTGTCTAAAAATGCGAATGCAAATACCAAGTCAAAGTTCCAGAATGCCTAACTCAGACCCACAAAGAAGAAAAAGAACAATACAACAAACCAAGACAAAAACATAAAGTTAAAAATTCAAACCAAGAAGAAGGCTGTCTTCATCAGGGGTTGTGTTTTTTTTTGTCTTGGTTTGTTGTATTTTTCTTTTTCTTCTTTGTGGGTCTGAGTTAGGCATTCTGAAACTTTGACTTGGTATTTGCATTCACGTTTTTAGACAAAATTGTCAGGCCAAGGTATTTTTCATCGACTATACTTACCATTTTAGAGTTTTTATTTTTTGTATTTGGTGCTGTTGGCCTAGTTTGATTTGCATTTCATATGAATATATCATCATCATATATATATATATATATATATAGTGGGATGTAAGGTCAGGTGATGCGTAACATCACAGCCTCTCCTTGACAAATGTCAACCCCGCCTTCTCGTGGTGCATCCTGTTCCCACTAAAGGGGCTCTGACGACCGCCAATAGCGGTATAACTATACCATCGGGATTAGAGGAAATTCTATCCCACACTCACCAACCCGCTTGGCCAGCGTGGTGAGTTATGGCCAAACCCCTCCAAAATGATTCCACAACTTAAATCTTGGCCCTCAGTCTCCGGCAGCTGGAATGTACCTGGCCAAGGCAGCGGCCAGTGCGACATGAAGGCAGAGGGTGCTAAGAATCCCCGGAGGACCGGACTAGGCTGCCATCTGATGCTGACCTTGGCTACGTACAATGGACGCTCCCTATCTTCTGATTCAAGGCTTCTTGAATTGGAAGAGGAACTACAAAGGATCAAGTGGGACATCGTGGGGCTAAGTGAGGTAAGGAGAAAAGGAGAAGATCTCATTGAACTGAAAAGTGGACATCTCTTCTACTATCGTGGGACAGATACTGGCAGAACTAGTGGTGTTGGATTTATAATAAACAAGAAACGATAAAGTTGTAGAAGTTGAAAGTTCCTCTGACAGAGCTGCACGACTTGTTATCCAACTCTCGAAAAGATACCAGGCTCAGATTATTCAAACTTATGCACCCACCACAAGTCATCCTGAAGAAGAAATTGAAGAATTTTATGAGGAAATTTGTCATCTAAATAATAAAGGTAAGCAGCACTTGAAAATAATTATGGGAGATTTCAATGCAAAAATAGGGCAACGGCAACAGAATGAAACTTCAGTAGGTAAATTCGGTCACGGCAACAGAAACCAGCGTGGAAATACTCTCGTTGAGTTTGCAGAGGCAGAAGGGTTTTTCATCTTGAACTCCTTCTTCAAGAAAAAGCCACACAGGAAATGGACATGGAGACATCCAAATGGGACAACAAGTGAAATTGATTTTATTATGTGTAACAAAAAATTCGTCATAGAAGACTGCAGTGTGCTAAACAAGTTCAACACAGGTAGTGACCATAGATTGGTGAGATGTAAGATGCACCTCAACACTAAACTTGAACGTGGCAAGCTCATAAGACAAGCAAAATCTATTGACATAACCAACCTTAAAAAACACCATAATACCTTCAAGTTGGAACTGAAGAACAGGTTCTCTGCTTTAGAAGGCCTAACATCGGAAGAAGTGGACATCTCTGAAGTTAACAGAAAAGTAACCAAAGCTCTTATGGAAACAGCAACAAAATTAGCTGGGTCTAAGAACAAGTTGCATGTAAATAAATTATCAGGAAAAACGAAAATGTTGATGCAAAAAGAAGAGAGATGAGGACAACTAAAGAAGATGTGACTTCCAAAGTGGAATATATAGAGCTATGCAAGACAGTACGAAAAAGTATCACTGAAGACGTAAGAAAATTCAACTGTGAACTAGTGAGGAAAGCAATTGAAAACAACCAAAGCCTAAAGATAGCAAAGGGACATCTCAGTAAGGGAAGAAAACAGATTATGGCACTGAGAAAAGAAGATGGTTCTGTAACAAGAAATAGAGGCGAAATTTTGACAAGAGTGAAAGATTTCTACTCCAAATTATATGAAAGGGATGATACATGCACTCCAGACATCATAGAAAGATACCAGTACCAGAGTTCCTCCAGTCCTATCTCAGCAGAAGTTGCACATGCAATCAAGAACATGAAGCGGGGAAAAGCTCCAGGAGAAGATGGAATTACTGTAGACATCATACAAGAAGCAAGTGGAGAAATCGAAACAGTACTCGCCCAAATTTTCACTCGATGCCTTAATGAAGGAAAGATTCCTGAGGATTGGAACACCGCTACAATGATCCTGCTACATAAGAAAGGTGACATTGAGGATCTCGGAAACTACAGACCTATCAGCCTCCTATCAGTAGTTTATAAAATCTTCACTAAAGTTCTTTCACACCGCTTGAAGGTAACACTGGACATGGCTCAACCGAGAGAACAAGCTGGATTCAGGAGTGGCTACAGCACAATACATCATATCCACGTACTGAGAGAACTAATTGAAAGAGCGAGGGAATATGAACTTCCATTGTGCATGGCTTTTATCGATTATGAAAAAGCCTTTGTATTCGGTGAAACCATCAGCAGTTACAATGGCTCTGAAAACCATGCGGTATTGAAGATGCATACATTAATATCATTAATAACATCTATGAAAATGCAAGTGCAAAGATTAGGCTGTTTGAAAATACAACACACGTAAAAATTGGAAAGGGAGTGAGACAAGGTGACACCATATCTCCGAAGCTCTTTAATGCCACATTGGAGGGTGTTTTTCAGTCGCTGAGCTGGGAAAACAAGGGGATAAAGATTAATGGAGATTATCTAACACACCTTCGTTTTGCTGATGACGTAGTCATTTTTGCAACTACCCCATCAGAGCTGCAGAGTATGATCCAGGAACTTGCTGACAAGAGTAAAGAAGTGGGATTAAAAATGAACTTTCAGAAGACAAAAGTGATGTTCAATGCTTTTACAAGAAATGAAGATTTATCGATTGATGGAGAAAAGCTGGAGATAACAGACACGTACGTTTATCTTGGACAGCAGATATCTAGTGAGGGTCACATTGATGAAGAAATTAATCGGCGTACAAAACTTGCCTGGAGAGCTTTTGGAAGAAACAGCATAATTTTCAAGAGCAATATGCCATTATGTCTTAAAAGAAAAGTGTTTGATCAATGCATCCTTCCAGTGCTTACGTATGGTGCAGAGACGTGGACCTTAACTAAAAGAGACATACAAAGGCTGCAGACAACTCAAAGAAGCATGGAGAGGTGCATACTTGGTGTAACCAGGAGAGATAAGAAGAGGAACTCGTGGATCCGAAAAATGACAAGAGTGGAAGACATCATGATCAGAGTTAAATCCCTGAAATGGCAATGGGCTGGACATACTGCCAGAAGGACAGATCATCGATGGACAGCCGAAATTTTAGATTGGATTCCAAGGGACAGGAAAAGACCCAGAAGAAGACCACATGGGAGATGGGTGGATGAAATTCGAAAGTATGCAGGGGTGACATGGAGGAGACTGGCACAAGACAGACTGTTGTGGAGGAAACTTGGGGAGACCTTCGTCCAGCAGTGGATTGATAATGGTTGACAATGATGATGATGATGATATATATAGTAAAAAAGTGTGCTGTATTTGAAACAAAAGGTGTAGAAAGTTTTAGGCACGTGATCTTCAAGTACAAAAGTGCGAAATGGAATAATTTTTCAAACAGTATTTGTATCCTAAAATACCCAGTTAATGCTGGGCTGGTTCTCCACATAATTCACTCAAAGCACACACCCATGCACAACATATAAATTGGTCTGCCAAAACTTTATTGCTTCATATTTTCAAAAGACAAAGTTCCTTTAATTATATATGTAAATATTTCAGTTCTTGTTTCCTCTCTATTAATGACTACACCAACTGGCATGCTATGGATAACCAGAAATTGAGCTAGATTCTCATGGCTACTAAATAACTTGATGTAAGCAAAAATATCTCTTATTACAGTATGCTAAATTGCACTTGTGTTGATTTTCAGGAAATTTTTCAGCTGTTCTACTCTTGATATATGAAACAACATACCTTAATCTCATTAATGCTGCAGTCATTGAATATCTACATTCAATGTTTTCTTGTAGCAATGTGACAGGTTTCTTAAAATCTTCTCTTGCAGTGCCAAAGCTCAAACGCAGGCAATCACTAAGCACCGTTTCTAAGATATTTAAGAATAAACAGACAAGCAAATAAATTTTTCCACAGGAATCTTCATCTTTTCCAGTGCCATTTTGTTCGGAGTCATAGTGAAATATATCATATAATAGGTGAAAGCCTGTCAATAATGACAGAGAAAAATAAGATGTGCAATTTTTTAATAACCAGGTATTCTTTTTGTTTGTGATGCCCAAATGTGAAAAGTATTTTTCATGAACATTACAACAATAGAAAAAAAGTACTACATCATATAATTGTTATGTCACACACTGACATAATTTGCAGTTTCCATTCATAGAATACCTGCCCCAAAACACAAACAGCTAAGTGGGACATCACAGATATTTCTTTCTCAGTTAGTGTTATGGTGATGACATCACATCATTGTATCGGAGATGCAATTTCTGTTCACTGATTCACTGAATACCTGACCAAAAACATAAGTAAGTGTGTCGTCACAAATATTTCTTTTTCACTTGTTACTAATGTGAAAACAACTCATAATTTAATCTGGAAAAAAGTTTCCATTCACTGAACACCTGCATGAAAACACAAAAAGTTAAGTGCGATGTCACACAAATTTCTTTCTCGGCTGTTGCTATGGTGATGACTCTTTCCACTGCACCACCAAAGTGGGACAAACTTTCAGACAAAGCAAATTATATTGTTTGTGATGGTTCTTTGTTTGCTGTACAACTAGAGATTTATTCAAGTGCATTATTTTGGGGGCAAAGAAGCTTCTTAATAAACTGTTCACAAGCAGCCATCTCCTCAGAATATTTGAAAATTACATCACCCTGGGGTGGGAATTGAATGGAAAATTGGGAATTGTAGGTTCAATTCCAACTCCAAGATGATGCTATTTTCAAACATTCTGAAGAGATGTCTGCTTGTGAACAGTTTATTAAGAAACTTCTTTGTCCCAAAATGATTTGCTTGTATTGCCATGTATTTGAGAAGATTCATTCTTCCTTAATTTTTGTGAAAAGATTTATATTTGGAAGTTAAAAAGTTAAAATATAAATATTTATCATACATCATGGGTGTACTATGAGTAAGAGTATATGTGTGTGTTGCTAATAACAAGATTGGTGTATAAGTATGTGAGCAAAAATACAGTATTTTCTGAGAATAACACTATATGCAGCAGTTCCATTTATTTCCTTGGTTTGTTATTGGGAATAATGCTGCACCAAGTTTAACATGGCAAGTAAATATACTACAAAGGAATTTTAATATATTTGAGACCATTTTGACCACCCCCACCAACACTTAGATGCAATCAGATATTGTTATGAAGAACTTCAAGATACCACGATTCCTGTTCATAGGGATAAAATTGTGATTTACGACAATGGTAGCACAGTAGGTTGTATGAATCTCTTTGCAGATAAATGACACTATGGAGGTGTTAGGAAAACTACTTATTTTTAATAAACTTTGAATTGCCTGCACAATTCACATCTAATAACAAT
This sequence comes from Macrothele yani, assembly GCA_039090855.1. Taxonomy (NCBI): domain Eukaryota; kingdom Metazoa; phylum Arthropoda; class Arachnida; order Araneae; family Macrothelidae; genus Macrothele; species Macrothele yani. Next base: position 4,757,468 of record CM077024.1, read on the forward strand.
GGAGATGAAAGCGCTGTAGACACAAGGAAAGTTATATATTAAATGGCAGTCATTACTGCTGCTTCCTGGCTGTACTTGGTTGGGTACATAGGCATAGACTTGTCCCAAACGTTGGGAGGGGGGTGTTATGATTAAGTGAAACATTTTAAGTAAGCATGTAAGACACACTTTTTCCCCCAAAAAATACTGTCTGAAAATGGGGTGTGTGTTATACACCGGCAAATATATATTTTTATTTAGGAAATGCAGAGTAAGTGCAAAAGTTATGCAACCCATGTGAACTGTTGCCTACACCAACAGTCATGTGACCACCATCGGACAGATCCATTTTCAAAGTGAGAAGGGCAATGCACCGCACTCACTGTGGACTGAAAACTAAGAAGAGAAATTTACTTGCGTCAGCATGATGTGTTCTTACCACCACACTGAGAGCAAGGCTTCACAGCATTGATGAGCCTGTTTGAACTGACTAGTTTTAGGATTTTGATCAAGCAAAACAATAGCTATTGTATGTGTAGTGTTTTTCCTGGTGTAGTACAGTGGTTCTTGACTGTGCGGAAGTCAGTTTTCATTTAAAGTTGCAGTAAATCACAAACATTTCTATTTCATAAGTCATGTCCTGCAGGCATTGCTATGACATATCATTTAAACTTAAAGTAATTCAGCATGCGAAAGAAAATGGCAACAGAACGACACTTTGGGTTGCCACCAACTGAAACAATGATTTTTACTTGGAGAAAGAGAAAGAACTGAAGGAGGCAAAACACAGTAAGCATAATCTTTGCAAAGGAGTCATGAAATGGCCAAAACTTGAAGAAGATTTAAAAACATGGGTACTAGAACAAAGAAGAGTATCTACAAAGATGATTATTCACAAAGCAAAAGGTATGGCAGAAGACAGAGGAATCACCGATTTCTCTGGTTCAACTTTGTGGTGTTCCAGATTTATGAAGAGAAATAACCTTAGTATGGGTGTTAGAACAAAAATAGCACAAAAAATGCCAGCTGAATATGAGGATAAAATTATTGAGTTCCACAGGTGCATCATTAATGCTAGAAAACTTGGAAATTTAAAACTTTCATGGATAGCAAATATGGATGAAGTCCCCCTTACATTTGACATTCCTTCAAACAAAACGGTGGATTCCAAAGGTGCAAAAACTGTTACTGTCAAAATGTCTGGTCACAGAAAAACACATTATGTGTTGTTTAATCATGATGTGCCGAAGAAACAAAATTTCCACCTTTCTTGATATTTAAGAGGAGGACATTACCCAAGGAAAGAATGCCAACTGGAGTTCTTGTTTATGCTCACCCCAAAAGTTGGATGGATGAAGAAGGAATGAAATTGTGGATAAAAAAAAGTGTGGTCTAGGTGTCCTGGTGGACTGCTAAAAAAAACCTTCCTTGATGGTGTGGGATCAATTTCGATGTCACAAAACTGAAGATGTTAAGAAGAAACTTAGTGAGATGAAAACTCAGTTAGCTATAATTCCAGGTTTAACAAGTCAGCTTCAACCTTTAGATGCTTGTATTAACAATTCATTCACAAAGGATTCATGAGGGAGAAGTGGAATAACTGGATGCAGTCTCCAGATTTTGATGTGACTCCAACAGGAAGAAGCTTAGTATTTCAAAAGTGTGTGAATGGGTTAAAGCATCATGGTATGCAGTGAAACAAGAAATTGTCATAAAATCATTCAAGAAATGTGGCATTAGTAATGCTCTTGATGGTTCTGAGGATGATGAATTGTTTGAAGACAGTGGTAGCTTAGCTTGGTTTCTGAGATTTCAAGTGATGGATTGAATAGTTCTGAAGAAAATGTCTCGGGTTCTGAGATTGAAGATGGTGATGAGTAAAACATTCAAAGGTAACCATATTGTTCTTTGTGTTTTATAAATTTTTTGTTGTCATTGTAGTTGTTTGTACTTGAATATTCTTTGTTTTTGTACCTAAATACATTTTACACACCAATTATATGAGAATTACAGTACTTTTATTTTTCAATAAAGTAGGTTAGAAATGTACTAAACATTTTTTTTTTCAAAAAATGCCTTTGGAAAATGGGGTGCATCTTATACGCCGGCAAATATAGTAATTATTTTTCATTAAAATATTATTTTTATATCATATATATACAAGGGTTGGAAATTTCTTAGTGAGAATACAATGGTTATGTTGGAATATAACTTAGGGTCTAACTCAAGTCAGTTATATCACTTCAATATAGTTGCCAGCATTATCCAAAACTGCTGCCATCCGTGTGGAAGTCTTTGTATGCCATCAGCAAGGCAAGACATGTTGATCTTCACCATGGACCTGTCTACAGCTCTTACAGTGTCGTCGGTGGTCTTGAAATGAATCCCCCGAAATGGTGCTTTCATCTTTGGAAACAAATTGATGCCACAGGAACTTAAGTCAGGAGAATAGGAAGGGTGGTACAAAACTTCCCACAACCCCATTGAGAGATAATTACTTAGAGGCGTGCTGTCTCCGTACGATATCATCAAACCAACATCTCTGACTGTACAATAAAAAAAACTTTATTTACAATAAAAGACATGATTTTAAAATATTTAAAAAATGGCAAGATCTTTCGGGGCTACAATAGCACCCGTCCTCAGGCCACCCAACAGTGCCACAAAGCATAGGGAAGTGCCGCAATATATAACCAGTCTCCCCGCGAGACCCACAATACATTTGTTCAAAACCGCAGGTGATGCCAATTGAGAAAAACAGCAGAACAAAAGTAATATGTACAAATAATATAATCGATTAATTAAGGTCCTCTTCTTCAGTTTTTTGAATGGGAGAAGTAATTATTTTTCTCCATTGTCTAGGAACAAAAACAGGTAAGTCCAAGTTACAACAGGTATTACCATAAGAGATTATATACAGACTCTCGGTAAAAAAGACAGTTTGTTTGTTTACATTGGAGGAGAGTACTATTGTATTAGGCCAATCGGGAGAGTAACCTCCCTGGCGAACAGCTGTAGTAAATGAAGTAGAAATGCAGTCAGTTCGAAGTGCATATTTATGTTCAGACAATCTAATGTTCAGACTTCTAAGGGTAGAACCTATGTAGTATTTGATATCTTCGTTAGGAGCCGAGGGAAGCAATGGGATACGATATATTCCTGCTTTATTCAAAGTGGCAACTTTATCTCTGTCGTTACGTATGGTAGAAAAAATGTTTTTGGTGCAAATTCCAAATTTAATATTATATTTATTACATACCTTCCGCAATATAGAAACTACGGGAGGGATGAAATCAACTTTACCAACGTATATAGGGGGAACGACTTCCCTTGACAACGTCGTAAATCTTAGTCTTTCAAATTTCTGTAGAAGTTCCCGAAAGAAGCAGGCGGGATATCCAAATGATATGGCCATGTTCTGTATAAGAGCTAGTTCGTCCTGACGTATCTTACGGGTAGAGGAATGAGTAAATGCTCGTTTAATTAAAAAACGTAAGGCTGAAGCTTTGTGTTCCGGGGGTGCGAAGAGATAAAAGGTATCAGACAAGGTGTGAAGGTCGGTTTTCTATAGACGGATAATTTGATAAGGTTAGAAGTCAAGTCACGAGTTAATAAAATGTCCAGAAAGGGTAATATACCATTTTGTTCAAGTTCCATCGTGAAGGTGATAGTAGGATATTGGTTGGACAGACATGTGGTAAATTCGTTCAGAAGTACCATGGAGTGAGGCCAGAAGACCAACATATCATCCACGTATCTTAAGAGGAGTGCCGGTTGATTCGTGAATTGGCTCAGAACTTTATCTTCCAATGACTGCAGTAAAATTTCGGCCAAAACAGGGGAGAGGGAGACCCCATTGGTGCCCCCTCCATTTGTTGGTAGAATTTGCTATCAAATTTGAAATAAGAACGTTTTGCAACCAATTTCAAAGCAGAAATGATTGCATCAACCTCCAAAGGGGAAATTGAGTTATCAGCAAGCAATTTCCCTTCAATAATCGAGTGGACTACTTCAAGTGGAACATTTGGAAACAGAGACACTACATCAAGAGAAGCCATAACAAATGAGTTTCCCTTGGGATCAAAAGATTTTATTCGCGTTAATGCCTGAGTAGAACTATTAATGGAAACTGAAGAATTTGCTATAAGTGGTTTTAAGTAAGTTGCTAAAGCTCTCTCCAGTGTACGGGTGGGGCTAGCATACCCCGAAATCAACAGTCTGAGGGAGTGGTCAGGTTTGTGGGTTTTGATTTTCCCGAACAACTCAGGGACTCTTGTACCTACAGGAGGCTTCATTTTAGTAGAAATGGACTTAGGCAAGAGACCCCGGTTCCTGAGTTTACTTAACTCAGCTACAGTCGCATTTGTCGGGTCAGAGCGAAGTATCCGATGTGGAATCAGAGCTATTGCTTGGTACATCTTATTGTAGTAATCTTTGCGATCTAATAAAATAATTTGCTGGGACTTGTCAGTGCTAATGATTGAGAGATCCGGGTTTCGAGAAAGTTGTAACAATTGGTTGCGTTCATATTTTAGAAATGAAGAAGGTTTATCAGAATTTGAAAGGGAGTCAGCTAAGGCATAACGAGTGATATCTTGTTCCTTCTCTGGCAAGGCCCCAATGACATTCTCTATCTGAGGTAAAGATTGAAATGGTCGAAAAGTTAAAACTGGATAGCTGAACTTGAAACCACGATTGAGGGCCGAACGTTGAATATCAGATAACACTATGGAGCTATAGTTGATGAAAGAATCAGGTAAATCACGATTAGTGGTTCTGTAGCTGAAGTTCTTAGGTTGGAACAAGTGAGGGCGTGTAGAAACCAGATTGCATAATTTACGAGTGTGTCCTTGATTCATGGTGTTTATTAAAGTCTGTATAGTGGTAAAGAAAACCAACAAAGTCTTACCTAATAAAATAGGATGGGAAAGTCTGGATAGTTGAGTATAAGCATTGTAGGATTTAAGGTTTAACAAGTCCAGGTAACTTCTTTTTCTCCTTATTTCTTTGGTTAGTCGTTTTTGTTGAGCATTAACAATTACGTGTGCATCCTGTTGAGATATGGCAAAGGTTCGTATTCGCAGGAACTTGGGCACCACACCGAGTGAACGGCAGTTGAGTAGAAAACTAAGGTGAGTCTCACAGCGGGCTAGTTTCCGTCGGATGTTACAGAAGGTCTTGGTTGCAGCTTCCATGCTACGTGCGCTTTAAAGTGCTACAGATTCTACCAGAATCCCTCACACATAGTATCACAAGGTTTGCAGCTAAAAAGAGTAATACTTGTTAAAAATTCGTACGTATAGGAGATAATTACTTAGAGGCGTGCTGTCTCCGTACGATATCATCAAACCAACATCTCTGACTGTACAATAAAAAACTTTATTTACAATAAAAGACATGATTTTAAAATATTTAAAAAATGGCAAGATCTTTCGGGGCTACAATAGCACCCGTCCTCAGGCCACCCAACAGTGCCACAAAGCATAGGGAAGTGCCGCAATATATAACCAGTCTCCCCCGCGAGACCCACAATACATTTGTTCAAAACCGCAGGTGATGCCAATTGAGAAAAACAGCAGAACAAAAGTAATATGTACAAATAATATAATCGATTAATTAAGGTCCTCTTCTTCAGTTTTTTGAATGGGAGAAGTAATTATTTTTCTCCATTGTCTAGGAACAAAAACAGGTAAGTCCAAGTTACAACAGGTATTACCATAAGAGATTATATACAGACTCTCGGTAAAAAAGACAGTTTGTTTGTTTACATTGGAGGAGAGTACTATTGTATTAGGCCAATCGGGAGAGTAACCTCCCTGGCGAACAGCTGTAGTAAATGAAGTAGAAATGCAGTCAGTTCGAAGTGCATATTTATGTTCAGACAATCTAATGTTCAGACTTCTAAGGGTAGAACCTATGTAGTATTTGATATCTTCGTTAGGAGCCGAGGGAAACAATGGGATACGATATATTCCTGCTTTATTCAAAGTGGCAACTTTATCTCTGTCGTTACGTATGGTAGAAAAAATGTTTTTGGTGCAAATTCCAAATTTAATATTATATTTATTACATACCTTCCGCAATATAGAAACTACGGGAGGGATGAAATCAACTTTACCAACGTATATAGGGGGAACGACTTCCCTTGACAACGTCGTAAATCTTAGTCTTTCAAATTTCTGTAGAAGTTCCCGAAAGAAGCAGGCGGGATATCCAAATGATATGGCCATGTTCTGTATAAGAGCTAGTTCGTCCTGACGTATCTTACGGGTAGAGGAATGAGTAAATGCTCGTTTAATTAAAAAACGTAAGGCTGAAGCTTTGTGTTCCGGGGGTGCGAAGAGATAAAAGGTATCAGACAAGGTGTGAAGGTCGGTTTTCTATAGACGGATAATTTGATAAGGTTAGAAGTCAAGTCACGAGTTAATAAAATGTCCAGAAAGGGTAATATACCATTTTGTTCAAGTTCCATCGTGAAGGTGATAGTAGGATATTGGTTGGACAGACATGTGGTAAATTCGTTCAGAAGTACCATGGAGTGAGGCCAGAAGACCAACATATCATCCACGTATCTTAAGAGGAGTGCCGGTTGATTCGTGAATTGGCTCAGAACTTTATCTTCCAATGACTGCAGTAAAATTTCGGCCAAAACAGGGGAGAGGGAGACCCCATTGGTGCCCCCTCCATTTGTTGGTAGAATTTGCTATCAAATTTGAAATAAGAACGTTTTGCAACCAATTTCAAAGCAGAAATGATTGCATCAACCTCCAAAGGGGAAATTGAGTTATCAGCAAGCAATTTCCCTTCAATAATCGAGTGGACTACTTCAAGTGGAACATTTGGAAACAGAGACACTACATCAAGAGAAGCCATAACAAATGAGTTTCCCTTGGGATCAAAAGATTTTATTCGCGTTAATGCCTGAGTAGAACTATTAATGGAAACTGAAGAATTTGCTATAAGTGGTTTTAAGTAAGTTGCTAAAGCTCTCTCCAGTGTACGGGTGGGGCTAGCATACCCCGAAATCAACAGTCTGAGGGAGTGGTCAGGTTTGTGGGTTTTGATTTTCCCGAACAACTCAGGGACTCTTGTACCTACAGGAGGCTTCATTTTAGTAGAAATGGACTTAGGCAAGAGACCCCGGTTCCTGAGTTTACTTAACTCAGCTACAGTCGCATTTGTCGGGTCAGAGCGAAGTATCCGATGTGGAATCAGAGCTATTGCTTGGTACATCTTATTGTAGTAATCTTTGCGATCTAATAAAATAATTTGCTGGGACTTGTCAGCGCTAATGATTGAGAGATCCGGGTTTCGAGAAAGTTGTAACAATTGGTTGCGTTCATATTTTAGAAATGAAGAAGGTTTATCAGAATTTGAAAGGGAGTCAGCTAAGGCATAACGAGTGATATCTTGTTCCTTCTCTGGCAAGGCCCCAATGACATTCTCTATCTGAGGTAAAGATTGAAATGGTCGAAAAGTTAAAACTGGATAGCTGAACTTGAAACCACGATTGAGGGCCGAACGTTGAATATCAGATAACACTATGGAGCTATAGTTGATGAAAGAATCAGGTAAATCACGATTAGTGGTTCTGTAGCTGAAGTTCTTAGGTTGGAACAAGTGAGGGCGTGTAGAAACCAGATTGCATAATTTACGAGTGTGTCCTTGATTCATGGTGTTTATTAAAGTCTGTATAGTGGTAAAGAAAACCAACAAAGTCTTACCTAATAAAATAGGATGGGAAAGTCTGGATAGTTGAGTATAAGCATTGTAGGATTTAAGGTTTAACAAGTCCAGGTAACTTCTTTTTCTCCTTATTTCTTTGGTTAGTCGTTTTTGTTGAGCATTAACAATTACGTGTGCATCCTGTTGAGATATGGCAAAGGTTCGTATTCGCAGGAACTTGGGCACCAAAATACCAAAATTTTACTGCAGTCATTGGAAGATAAAGTTCTGAGCCAATTCACGAATCAACCGGCACTCCTCTTAAGATACGTGGATGATATGTTGGTCTTCTGGCCTCACTCCATGGTACTTCTGAACGAATTTACCACATGTCTGTCCAACCAATATCCTACTATCACCTTCACGATGGAACTTGAACAAAATGGTATATTACCCTTTCTGGACATTTTATTAACTCGTGACTTGACTTCTAACCTTATCAAATTATCCGTCTATAGAAAACCGACCTTCACACCTTGTCTGATACCTTTTATCTCTTCGCACCCCCGGAACACAAAGCTTCAGCCTTACGTTTTTTAATTAAACGAGCATTTACTCATTCCTCTACCCGTAAGATACGTCAGGACGAACTAGCTCTTATACAGAACATGGCCATATCATTTGGATATCCCGCCTGCTTCTTTCGGGAACTTCTACAGAAATTTGAAAGACTAAGATTTACGACGTTGTCAAGGGAAGTCGTTCCCCCTATATACGTTGGTAAAGTTGATTTCATCCCTCCCGTAGTTTCTATATTGCGGAAGGTATGTAATAAATATAATATTAAATTTGGAATTTGCACCAAAAACATTTTTTCTACCATACGTAACGACAGAGATAAAGTTGCCACTTTGAATAAAGCAGGAATATATCGTATCCCATTGCTTCCCTCGGCTCCTAACGAAGATATCAAATACTACATAGGTTCTACCCTTAGAAGTCTGAACATTAGATTGTCTGAACATAAACATGCACTTCGAACTGACTGCATTTCTACTTCATTTACTACAGCTGTTCGCCAGGGAGGTTACTCTCCCGATTGGCCTAATACAATAGTACTCTCCTCCAATGTAAACAAACAAACTGTCTTTTTTACCGAGAGTCTGTATATAATCTCTTATGGTAATACCTGTTGTAACTTGGACTTACCTGTTTTTGTTCCTAGACAATGGAGAAAAATAATTACTTCTCCCATTCAAAAAACTGAAGAAGAGGACCTTAATTAATCGATTATATTATTTGTACATATTACTTTTGTTCTGCTGTTTTTCTCAATTGGCATCACCTGCGGTTTTGAACAAATGTATTGTGGGTCTCGCGGGGAGACTGGTTATATATTGCGGCACTTCCCTATGCTTTGTGGCACTGTTGGGTGGCCTGAGGACGGGTGCTATTGTAGCCCCGAAAGATCTTGCCATTTTTTAAATATTTTAAAATCATGTCTTTTATTGTAAATAAAGTTTTTTATTGTACAGTCAGAGATGTTGGTTTGATGATATCGTACGGAGACAGCACGCCTCTAAGTAATTATCTCCTATACGTACGAATTTTTAACAAGTATTACTCTTTTTAGCTGCAAACCTTGTGATACTATGTGTGAGGGATTCTGGTAGAATCTGTAGCACTTTAAAGCGCACGTAGCATGGAAGCTGCAACCAAGACCTTCTGTAACATCCGACGGAAACTAGCCCGCTGTGAGACTCACCTTAGTTTTCTACTCAACTGCCGTTCACTCGGTGTGGTGCCCAAGTTCCTGCGAATACGAACCTTTGCCATATCTCAACAGGATGCACACGTAATTGTTAATGCTCAACAAAAACGACTAACCAAAGAAATAAGGAGAAAAAGAAGTTACCTGGACTTGTTAAACCTTAAATCCTACAATGCTTATACTCAACTATCCAGACTTTCCCATCCTATTTTATTAGGTAAGACTTTGTTGGTTTTCTTTACCACTATACAGACTTTAATAAACACCATGAATCAAGGACACACTCGTAAATTATGCAATCTGGTTTCTACACGCCCTCACTTGTTCCAACCTAAGAACTTCAGCTACAGAACCACTAATCGTGATTTACCTGATTCTTTCATCAACTATAGCTCCATAGTGTTATCTGATATTCAACGTTCGGCCCTCAATCGTGGTTTCAAGTTCAGCTATCCAGTTTTAACTTTTCGACCATTTCAATCTTTACCTCAGATAGAGAATGTCATTGGGGCCTTGCCAGAGAAGGAACAAGATATCACTCGTTATGCCTTAGCTGACTCCCTTTCAAATTCTGATAAACCTTCTTCATTTCTAAAATATGAACGCAACCAATTGTTACAACTTTCTCGAAACCCGGATCTCTCAATCATTAGCGCTGACAAGTCCCAGCAAATTATTTTATTAGATCGCAAAGATTACTACAATAAGATGTACCAAGCAATAGCTCTGATTCCACATCGGATACTTCGCTCTGACCCGACAAATGCGACTGTAGCTGAGTTAAGTAAACTCAGGAACCGGGGTCTCTTGCCTAAGTCCATTTCTACTAAAATGAAGCCTCCTGTAGGTACAAGAGTCCCTGAGTTGTTCGGGAAAATCAAAACCCACAAACCTGACCACTCCCTCAGACTGTTGATTTCGGGGTATGCTAGCCCCACCCGTACACTGGAGAGAGCTTTAGCAACTTACTTAAAACCACTTATAGCAAATTCTTCAGTTTCCATTAATAGTTCTACTCAGGCATTAACGCGAATAAAATCTTTTGATCCCAAGGGAAACTCATTTGTTATGGCTTCTCTTGATGTAGTGTCTCTGTTTCCAAATGTTCCACTTGAAGTAGTCCACTCGATTATTGAAGGGAAATTGCTTGCTGATAACTCAATTTCCCCTTTGGAGGTTGATGCAATCATTTCTGCTTTGAAATTGGTTGCAAAACGTTCTTATTTCAAATTTGATAGCAAATTCTACCAACAAATGGAGGGGGCACCAATGGGGTCTCCCCTCTCCCCTGTTTTGGCCGAAATTTTACTGCAGTCATTGGAAGATAAAGTTCTGAGCCAATTCACGAATCAACCGGCACTCCTCTTAAGATACGTGGATGATATGTTGGTCTTCTGGCCTCACTCCATGGTACTTCTGAACGAATTTACCACATGTCTGTCCAACCAATATCCTACTATCACCTTCACGATGGAACTTGAACAAAATGGTATATTACCCTTTCTGGACATTTTATTAACTCGTGACTTGACTTCTAACCTTATCAAATTATCCGTCTATAGAAAACCGACCTTCACACCTTGTCTGATACCTTTTATCTCTTCGCACCCCCCGGAACACAAAGCTTCAGCCTTACGTTTTTTAATTAAACGAGCATTTACTCATTCCTCTACCCGTAAGATACGTCAGGACGAACTAGCTCTTATACAGAACATGGCCATATCATTTGGATATCCCGCCTGCTTCTTTCGGGAACTTCTACAGAAATTTGAAAGACTAAGATTTACGACGTTGTCAAGGGAAGTCGTTCCCCTATATACGTTGGTAAAGTTGATTTCATCCCTCCCGTAGTTTCTATATTGCGGAAGGTATGTAATAAATATAATATTAAATTTGGAATTTGCACCAAAAACATTTTTTCTACCATACGTAACGACAGAGATAAAGTTGCCACTTTGAATAAAGCAGGAATATATCGTATCCCATTGCTTCCCTCGGCTCCTAACGAAGATATCAAATACTACATAGGTTCTACCCTTAGAAGTCTGAACATTAGATTGTCTGAACATAAACATGCACTTCGAACTGACTGCATTTCTACTTCATTTACTACAGCTGTTCGCCAGGGAGGTTACTCTCCCGATTGGCCTAATACAATAGTACTCTCCTCCAATGTAAACAAACAAACTGTCTTTTTTACCGAGAGTCTGTATATAATCTCTTATGGTAATACCTGTTGTAACTTGGACTTACCTGTTTTTGTTCCTAGACAATGGAGAAAAATAATTACTTCTCCCATTCAAAAAACTGAAGAAGAGGACCTTAATTAATCGATTATATTATTTGTACATATTACTTTTGTTCTGCTGTTTTTCTCAATTGGCATCACCTGCGGTTTTGAACAAATGTATTGTGGGTCTCGCGGGGGAGACTGGTTATATATTGCGGCACTTCCCTATGCTTTGTGGCACTGTTGGGTGGCCTGAGGACGGGTGCTATTGTAGCCCCGAAAGATCTTGCCATTTTTTAAATATTTTAAAATCATGTCTTTTATTGTAAATAAAGTTTTTTATTGTACAGTCAGAGATGTTGGTTTGATGATATCGTACGGAGACAGCACGCCTCTAAGTAATTATCTCCTATACGTACGAATTTTTAACAAGTATTACTCTTTTTAGCTGCAAACCTTGTGATACTATGTGTGAGGGATTCTGGTAGAATCTGTAGCACTTTAAAGCGCACGTAGCATGGAAGCTGCAACCAAGACCTTCTGTAACATCCGACGGAAACTAGCCCGCTGTGAGACTCACCTTAGTTTTCTACTCAACTGCCGTTCACTCGGTGTGGTGCCCAAGTTCCTGCGAATACGAACCTTTGCCATATCTCAACAGGATGCACACGTAATTGTTAATGCTCAACAAAAACGACTAACCAAAGAAATAAGGAGAAAAAGAAGTTACCTGGACTTGTTAAACCTTAAATCCTACAATGCTTATACTCAACTATCCAGACTTTCCCATCCTATTTTATTAGGTAAGACTTTGTTGGTTTTCTTTACCACTATACAGACTTTAATAAACACCATGAATCAAGGACACACTCGTAAATTATGCAATCTGGTTTCTACACGCCCTCACTTGTTCCAACCTAAGAACTTCAGCTACAGAACCACTAATCGTGATTTACCTGATTCTTTCATCAACTATAGCTCCATAGTGTTATCTGATATTCAACGTTCGGCCCTCAATCGTGGTTTCAAGTTCAGCTATCCAGTTTTAACTTTTCGACCATTTCAATCTTTACCTCAGATAGAGAATGTCATTGGGGCCTTGCCAGAGAAGGAACAAGATATCACTCGTTATGCCTTAGCTGACTCCCTTTCAAATTCTGATAAACCTTCTTCATTTCTAAAATATGAACGCAACCAATTGTTACAACTTTCTCGAAACCCGGATCTCTCAATCATTAGCGCTGACAAGTCCCAGCAAATTATTTTATTAGATCGCAAAGATTACTACAATAAGATGTACCAAGCAATAGCTCTGATTCCACATCGGATACTTCGCTCTGACCCGACAAATGCGACTGTAGCTGAGTTAAGTAAACTCAGGAACCGGGGTCTCTTGCCTAAGTCCATTTCTACTAAAATGAAGCCTCCTGTAGGTACAAGAGTCCCTGAGTTGTTCGGGAAAATCAAAACCCACAAACCTGACCACTCCCTCAGACTGTTGATTTCGGGGTATGCTAGCCCCACCCGTACACTGGAGAGAGCTTTAGCAACTTACTTAAAACCACTTATAGCAAATTCTTCAGTTTCCATTAATAGTTCTACTCAGGCATTAACGCGAATAAAATCTTTTGATCCCAAGGGAAACTCATTTGTTATGGCTTCTCTTGATGTAGTGTCTCTGTTTCCAAATGTTCCACTTGAAGTAGTCCACTCGATTATTGAAGGGAAATTGCTTGCTGATAACTCAATTTCCCCTTTGGAGGTTGATGCAATCATTTCTGCTTTGAAATTGGTTGCAAAACGTTCTTATTTCAAATTTGATAGCAAATTCTACCAACAAATGGAGGGGGCACCAATGGGGTCTCCCCTCTCCCCTGTTTTGGCCGAAATTTTACTGCAGTCATTGGAAGATAAAGTTCTGAGCCAATTCACGAATCAACCGGCACTCCTCTTAAGATACGTGGATGATATGTTGGTCTTCTGGCCTCACTCCATGGTACTTCTGAACGAATTTACCACATGTCTGTCCAACCAATATCCTACTATCACCTTCACGATGGAACTTGAACAAAATGGTATATTACCCTTTCTGGACATTTTATTAACTCGTGACTTGACTTCTAACCTTATCAAATTATCCGTCTATAGAAAACCGACCTTCACACCTTGTCTGATACCTTTTATCTCTTCGCACCCCCGGAACACAAAGCTTCAGCCTTACGTTTTTTAATTAAACGAGCATTTACTCATTCCTCTACCCGTAAGATACGTCAGGACGAACTAGCTCTTATACAGAACATGGCCATATCATTTGGATATCCCGCCTGCTTCTTTCGGGAACTTCTACAGAAATTTGAAAGACTAAGATTTACGACGTTGTCAAGGGAAGTCGTTCCCCCTATATACGTTGGTAAAGTTGATTTCATCCCTCCCGTAGTTTCTATATTGCGGAAGGTATGTAATAAATATAATATTAAATTTGGAATTTGCACCAAAAACATTTTTTCTACCATACGTAACGACAGAGATAAAGTTGCCACTTTGAATAAAGCAGGAATATATCGTATCCCATTGCTTCCCTCGGCTCCTAACGAAGATATCAAATACTACATAGGTTCTACCCTTAGAAGTCTGAACATTAGATTGTCTGAACATAAACATGCACTTCGAACTGACTGCATTTCTACTTCATTTACTACAGCTGTTCGCCAGGGAGGTTACTCTCCCGATTGGCCTAATACAATAGTACTCTCCTCCAATGTAAACAAACAAACTGTCTTTTTTACCGAGAGTCTGTATATAATCTCTTATGGTAATACCTGTTGTAACTTGGACTTACCTGTTTTTGTTCCTAGACAATGGAGAAAAATAATTACTTCTCCCATTCAAAAAACTGAAGAAGAGGACCTTAATTAATCGATTATATTATTTGTACATATTACTTTTGTTCTGCTGTTTTTCTCAATTGGCATCACCTGCGGTTTTGAACAAATGTATTGTGGGTCTCGCGGGGGAGACTGGTTATATATTGCGGCACTTCCCTATGCTTTGTGGCACTGTTGGGTGGCCTGAGGACGGGTGCTATTGTAGCCCCGAAAGATCTTGCCATTTTTTAAATATTTTAAAATCATGTCTTTTATTGTAAATAAAGTTTTTTATTGTACAGTCAGAGATGTTGGTTTGATGATATCGTACGGAGACAGCACGCCTCTAAGTAATTATCTCCTATACGTACGAATTTTTAACAAGTATTACCCTTTGAGAGAACAGGTCGGTAACAACACCAGCAACATGGCAGCAAGCATTGTCATGCAAATTTATTGGAGTATGCTCCAGCATATGATATTGCTTTTTACAGAGAGCTAGATGCTGATTATGTTCAAGGAAATGAGTATAATGTGCAGCGTTTACCATCTGTGCTGCATGTGTTAGCACAATGCCATCCCAGTCATAGATGGCAATTATCATTACCTTAACATTACTGGGGTTCTGTTGGACCTTTGTTCAGGGCAGCAAGTCGTAATGCTTTCATTCATTAGACTGCTGTTTGAGTTCCGGTTCATAACATCGCATCCATGTTTCATCCAATGTAAGGATACATCGTTGAAATGTGTCCATCTCACACTCATTCTGTTCCAAGCTGCCTCGTAATGTTACCATTTCGCAACATCACTTAAAGCATGAGGCACCCAACATGCAATTTTTCGCATGTTTAGCTATTTTTTTCAAAATGGGCAGCACAATTGTATGCAAAAGGTTATTCTCGTGGACGAGTTCACGAATTGTCCACTGCTGGTCATTCTCCAAGAATGCAGACAAAGCAAGCACTTGAGTTTAACTCACCTGGGGACTTCTGTGCCCAGAAGCACAAGCCACATTTTTTCGGCCTTCTTTGAAAGCTGCCACCCACCTTGCTACTCTACAGTAAACCAGATGCTCCACAAGCTTGTTGTAGTCTTTCATAACATTCCTTTATGGTACAACCTCTAGCAACTTCTAGTTTTAGACAATGCTGCTGCTTGAACTTCATAAATGTGGCTTTAGACTGCTTATCAACTAAGAGGTGTGTTTGCATCACTACTGTGCACATGCTGTTCCAGAGAGGATTCAACCGTTCTACCCAGGAGTACATCAGAAAGGTACATTACTTAAGGAATACCCATTAGATTCCCATGGAGGACTCCCATCTCCTCTGCAGTATGATTCTCACTAAATAATTTCTATGACCCCTGTATATCTATAGTTATTTTTTCATTAAAGAGTGAAAATAACCACTGTGGCCTGCAGTCATTCTAACTGTGGTTAATGGCAAGTAGATAATTGAACAGAGGAGCTAATTGAATGACATGCCATAAAATAAGATGGCAACTCTGAGGCTTCAGATTGCATAAGACATCCAGAGCAAGCAAGGAGGATTAAAAAGATACAATGCTGAAGGATAAAAGATACAATGCTGCATGTCATCCAGCAAGTCCTGTTCCTATGTGATTACATTACACACATTGGAATGAAGCCAAAAATAACCTCATAACAACATATTTGATATTAGAAAAATGTAGTACTCAATTATTTTGAATTTTAAATTCTAGAAATAATGAGCATTTGAAATTGAAAAATTCAGGAAAGCATAGTATGTTGCAAATTAAAGCCAGAAGTTGAGGGGGCGGTCCATACTCAAGAAAAAGTTGAGATGGACCCCCCCCCTGTGATTCTACACCCATGCTTGTGTCTTCATCCTCCTAATGAATAAAAGACCTTCATGCCCATTTATGGAAGAGAAAGGTATTTCAACCCATTTACAGGAAGAATATCGTAAATGACCGTTGAAATTTATTATCTTACTGAAAACAGTTATAAGCTGCACCTAAACACAGATTTCACAGCTACATGTTTTAAAATTGAGTTTAACACAGCTTTCTAATCAGAAAATGCGGTAGACTTGTGTGCCAGGGGATGGAAATTTGTTAGTTTCAGTTGATGGTCAAATCCTAAATTATATGATAAAGTGTACAAGTTATTCAGGACCGTGCTCTTTTTTTTTTTTTTTTTTTTTTATAGCATTAACAACTGTACAGTTATTATTAGAGTTTTCTTTTTTTAATTTTATGATAGGGTGTGTTGTGTGTGTATTTTTTGAATTGTTTGTAATGCCACTAAAATGAATTCTCAGAGTAATTAATAACATTCTTTCCTAGTAAATTACTTCCGCCTGGCTCAGTTCGTGTGGGTTTAGAAATTTCCAGTCTTTCTCCTCAAGTTAAGAGCTTATCCATCGCTGCATTTGAGACACCAAATTATTCAACTGTGGTTATCATTGTAAATAGGTAAATACCAAACTTTTTTAATGTTTTTGTATCTTAACTTAACAATATTCTAAATGAAACATACTGAATAGTTTTTATAAGCATTTAGCCTTTGGTCTGTTTTTCTTTTTACAAAAGACAATGATTTCACTTAACTCCAAGGCATGATATCTCTTAGCAAAATCTGGGCTTGAGTGTTACAGTGGAAGCCTGTTATAACGCTGGAGACAAGGTGATAATCATGTTATAGAGATACCCGTGGCATATCCGAATCTGAATGCTTTGAGACCTAAGCCACAGACAATTGTTTAGGGGACAAAATCAGACCCGCATCATATCCGATTCAGTGGTATAACCAACCGCATTATATCCAGCTTCCAGATTTTAAAATCGTTTAGGTGGTGCAGTGGTCTAAGCGATGGCTTCTGATTGTATCATTCGTCCGAAAGAGGTCCGGGTTCGAATCCCGGTGAGGCATGGATGTTGTGTTTGTCTTACAGCACTGACTCTCTCCCTTTCCTGGAACCAGTGGCCCTAAATTAGGGATGGGCAACTGCTTATAGCCCAAATAGTTCCTCACTGTGGTCGTTAAACCTCCACTTTAAAAAAAAATTGTTTATGTTTGTGATTTCTTCTTTCAGTTATATAAACTGTTTATCATAATCTTATATGCTGACAAATATTTGCCTTAAAACATGCACACTTGTGTTCTTAAATAACAGAACTAGAATTATTAAAATACAAGGTGATTGTAATTAAAGTATCCCTATTTAAGTCATCTGCAGAGACATCTAGCAGCCAAAACAAGTGAAAGCTTTTTCCATGGAAAAACAACAACAAAAACATCCTTAACATGAACAATGGTGATGTGAGAGGCAAAAACACATAACATTTGCATATGCCACACGTGATTGATGGGTATAAAGAAAGACAAGATGTTCCATGCTATTCATGCAGTGAGTGAAAGTATGTTGATTCTTGCCTTGCCAGAACATGCTTTTCTTGTGAAGTAATGCTATTAAAACAATGGAAATGTTGTTGCTGTGCTTTGGGAATTCTTATGACAAACTATTATAAAGAGGGCCACTGACACCATGTGCCCTCAAAAGAATGGTCACTCATTTTGAGGAAACTGGATATCTTTTAGTAAGACCAGGAAAAGGACAAACTGATTTGTGCACAACAAACTGAAGACAGTGCCACTGGATAATGCAGCTGGTTCCAGCAGTACACATGGAGTATCCAGGTGGTTGATATGCCCTACACAACCATATGGAAAATTCTGTGCAAAGTTTTACATTTTTATCCTTACAAGAACAGCCACACTCAACAGCTATCTGGTGATGCAGAAACTTAACTAACATTTGCTCTGACATTCCTGCCTCAAATGGAGGTTGATGGTGCATGGCAGTGGAGGATCTTGTGAGGAGATGAGGCTCATTTTCACCTGAATGGAACCGTGAACACCCATAACTGCTGCATTTGGGCAGTGGAAAATCTCCACGCAATCCAACAAATTCCTTTGCAATCACATAGTCATCATTTAGTGTGGGTTCACAGCAGCTTTTATCAATAGTATGTTCTTTTTGAAAAAAATATCGTCAAACTGAACCTGTGACCCCAGTGGCAAAAATGGCGCAGCAAGGCGGTGGGTGCCTCAGATTACTTTAACCCTTGCAGATTGGTTTCAGAGAGTTTCAAAAGTTTATATTATTTATTTCATATATTAAAAAAAACTAAATTTTCTTATCTTATTATCTTATTTGCTCAACTTAACCCCAATAGCAGACATAAACCAACATGGCGACGCTAGTCGCATTCTTTTGGAAAGGTGTGCAGACTGATTTTCTGACTGTTTCTGTAACACCCATTGGTTCTAGCATTCCTTTCAATTCTAAAGCAAAGGCAGGGAAATTTTTGCGTGATTTTAACATTGGATCTCATTTCCAGACGTGAAATCGTACCAATAGGTAACATAGGCAATGGTTTTATTTCATTTTATTTTAATTTTTCTTTCTTCCTTGTTTTACAAACAAATAACTTTGAGTTGACAAGAATATTGCGGGCGGTCGTAGTGAGCGATGGGTTTGCCTCCTCAGGGTGCTCCGTGGTAACAATGGCACACACAACAGCAACTAGGCCTCTGTGAATCTTGGAGAGGTGCAAGCTAGTTCTGTGTGACATTGGCGAAAAGACCCCAACTCACTGGGTTTTGTTCCAGAATCCTTAGGTTGAATGACCAACTGGAACCCTCAGCTGTGGGCTAATCCCTCACACTGATATACTTACCTGATTAAAAAGACAAAAAGAAATATTAAGAATGACTCAAGTGTGGGATATGCTGGACCTACCACACTTGAGAAGGACGGTCCACCACGGAATTGACCTGGACTTTCTAAATGGCGTATGAGAAAGAGATCTCGGCTGAGTGAATGTAAGATTGGTGTATGGAATACTAGAGGTATAAATGGCAAGATGAGTGAGGTGATTGAGGAGATGAATAAGTATAGACTGGATGTGCTGTGTTAAGTGAAACCAAAAAGAAGGAAATTGGGGTAGAAGAAGTGAATGGCACGGTGAGTGTGTGGTCTGGAGTATTGGATAATATGAGAGGACAGGCTGGTGTAGGTGTGATTTTAAGTGAAAAGATGAAGAACAACTTGATTCATTATAGTTGCATAAGTGAGAGAATTCTCTGGATTAGTTTGAAAGTGAAACTTCAGAGAATTGTAATTGTTGTAGTGTATGCTCCTTGTGACTCGGAACCTTCTGATAAGAAAGAAGATTTCTGGAATGAGCTGTTTTGAGCCAGTTTGGTGCTAAAGAAAAAGTTATAATAGCAGGGGATTTCAATGCTAGAGTAGGTGTGCAGAATGCAATTTCTGACAATGTTCTGGGTAAGTTTAATGATCCTTGTGTGAATGATAATGGTGAAAGATTAATTGAACTCTGCATTGAGAATGGTTTGTGTGTATCTAATACATTTTTCAACCACAAGTATATACACACATATACTTGGGAATATCGTACTCTTGGTCAAAAGAGTGTGATAGATTTTGTTGTTTACGATCAGCGTTTGAAACACTTAGTTGTTGACACCCGTGTGATGAGAGGTGCGGATGTTGGTTCTGATCATTACTTGGTAGTGTCACGAGTGAAACTTAATGTTGGTTGGAGGAAAAGGAATAGGAAGAGACCCAGGATAGAAAGAATAAAGGTTGATAGGCTCCTTGAAGATCATCAGCGGTACTCTGACTTACTCAGAGAACGACTGAAGGATCTGAAATCTTGTGAGAGGGATGTAGAAAAGAAGTGGGAATGTTTTAAGAACTGTGTTGTCACTGCTGCTAAAGAGGTCTGTGGCACCACAATAGTGGGTAACAATAGAGGTGATGCTTGGTGGAATAGTGAGATTGATGAGGCAGTAAAGAAAAAGAAGGAAGCCTATTTGGGGATGTTGCAAGGTAGAGTCTCTGTGGATGAATATCGCTGTAAGAAGCGTGAAGCTGCTAAGCTGGTTCGCCACAGTAAGGCAAAAGATAGGAAAGAGAAAGTGGAAAGGCATGAACTGGCTTTTTGGAAAGATAGAAAGTCCTTCTGGAAATACATGAGACTCAGGAAAAATAGGGGAAACAAAGTTGTAAGTTGTGTGAAGAATGAGTTCGGGGAAATGATATGGGAGCCCAATGAGTTAAGTGAAAGATGGGGTGAATACTTCTGTGAGTTATTAGATCAGGAGAGCAAAAATGATTCTGAGACAGATGCAGATGATGTCACAATGAGGGATGAAAGCACAGGAGGGATCTCAAGAGAAGAAGTGTGTAAAGCTCTAAAATCTCTTCAGAATGGTAAGGCTCCAGGAGTTGATGGCATAACTGCAGAGATGTTGAAGTATGGTGGTGACTCTATAATTGACTGGTTAACTGAAATTTGCCAATTGTGCTGGGAGTTAGGAATGGTCCCTCGGGATTGGAAGGATGCTATCATTGTTCCCTTGTATAAGGGAAAAGGTGATCAGACTGAATGCAAGAACTATTGTGGTATTAGCCTACTGAGTGTGCCAGGGAAAGTGTTTGGTAAGGTTGTTATTGAAAAAGTACTGGGTCTTACATCAGAGAAAGTGTGGGATGTTCAGAGTGGTTTTATGCCTGGTAAAGGCTGCACTAACCAGATTTTTGCATTACGCATGATGATTGAAAAGTATCTGGCTGTTGGGAAGAAAGTTTTTACTGCCTTCATAGATTTAGAGAAACCTTACGACCGAGTGAATAGGACACTTTTGTGGAAGGTATTGAATGAATATGGTGTTACTGGGAATCTACTTAATAGTGTAAAAGCCATGTATGCTGGTAATAGAGCTTGTGTACGAGTGAATGGTGTTTTATCAAAATGGTTTTCCATTGGTGCAGGAGTTAGACAAGGTTGTGTAATGTCACCATGGCTGTTTAATATATTTATGGACGCATGCATGCGTGATGCCAAAATAGATAATAGTGGTTTATGTCTTGGTGATATCCGTGTGTGCAGATTGCTGTATGCTGATGACACTGTCCTGTTGGCAGAGAGCAAAAGTGAGTTGCAGAGTATGTTGACTCGGATGCACGAAGTTTGCATGAAATTCAAACTGAGTATAAATTAGGGAAAAACCAAAGTTATGGTGTTTGAGAGAGGAATGGGTAGCACTGAATGTAATGTAAGTATAAATGGCACTGTGATTGAACAGGTGAAGGTGAGTGAGTTTGTGTATTTAGGAAGCATGTTTGACAGAGAGAACAAGTTGGATGGTGAAATCAGTAGGAGAGTGAATTCTTCTTTGAAAGTCATAGCTGCTCTGCGAGGTTTTCACAGGAATGATGGGTTCTCTAGAGAGTCCTGCATGGCTGTGTATGAAACAGTAATTATTCCTACTCTGATGTATGGCAGTGAAACCTGGGTACTGCAGAAGAAGCATAGGAGTCGTTTGTGTGCTGGAGAAATGCGTTACTTACGTGGGGTTTGTGGTAAAACACGATCTGATTGTGTGAGGAATGAAGATGTATTGCAGTTGTGTGATGTAAAAGAAAATGTTGTTAGCAAGGTGGAGACCAATATGCTTCGGTGGTTTGGCCATGTTGAAAGAATGAGTAATGAAATGCTTACTAAGAAAATATTTTCAACCCAAGTGGCAGGAAGGAAAGGCAGAGGAAGGCCAAGGAAGACATGGGTGGATCAGATTCAGAAGTGTCTGCATGAGAAAAAGATTATGAGTATGAAGTATAAAAGATCTTGTGTAAGGCGTGTAATGGATATCAGTGAAGCACGAGTTGTATGTCAAGATCGCTGTAAATGGCGAAGTTTGATACGACAACAATAAGTAAAATATCTGGAAGTTTGTATTTCTTTTTGGAGCTAACCTCTGAATCTCAGAGAACAGCTTAGTGATATGTATGTATGTATGTGACAAGAATATTGCTTTCTTTCAATAATGAAGCTAGGAAGCAATACTTTTGCGCACTTTTAACAGCTCAGTTTCCACCATGGCCGTCTTGTGCTGCATTCCAGAAGCTGGTGGCCACAATTTTTCTTTTTTAGCGTCCATATAGCATCATTCCAATCTGATTTTTATGATTTTTTTTTTACAAGAACAATATTTTTTAAGCCTTTTCAATGTTTCTTTCTCTGTTTTCACAGCCAACTGTGTTTCGGAACTTGCCATCCAATTTTTTTTTTTTTTTCCTTTCAGATGGCTTCACTTCAGTTAGATTTATGAAACTTTCTTTTTTTCCTTTCAAATATCATGTTTTTACGCATTTTTTTTTTATTGTCACTCCTCCGTTTTCATGGTAGTATTATGCGGCATTCCAGGAGCTGATGGTCGCAAATTTTCTTTTTTGGCTTCCAGATAGCTTTGTTTCAGTTAGATTAAAGAAGTGTCTGTGTGTTATTTTCCAAGAGACATATTTTTTAGCGTTTGCAACGTTTCGTTCTCCATTTCTGTGGCATTCCAGAAGTTGAGACGGTCGCAGGTTGTTGTTTTTTTTCTTCTTCCAGATCACTTCTTATTTAGATTCAGGTGAAAGTTTTTTTATGTTTTTTTTTTAGTAAAATCGTATTTCTACGCATTTTTAATGTCCCCTGTATTACGCAGCATTCCAGTAGCTGGCAATATTTTTTTTTTTTTTTACTTACTTCCAGATGATATATTATTAAAAAAATAAGCAATCACTTACCCTAAAGATCATGGTCACTTTTATCCTTTAACACTTCAAGCACGTCAATTATCGTCATGTCCATTGGCTTTCAAAGGTTTCACCCGCCCACCACAGCTCAAGAGAGCTGTAGTTGGCGGGTGAGACACATCTGCCTCCTGAGGATGACAGAGCCTGTTGAAAGCGCTAGAGGTGTGTGTATGACGAGCTGAATGAGGGTGACACTTGCAGTAGGGTTAGCACTGGGTTTGAAACAGACGGAGCATTTTGTTAGTCACAGTTGACAAAGATTTAACTGCCTGGGAGTGTAAATAGTGTAATCATGTACATAGTTTTTAACTGAATGTATGAATGAGTGGTATGGTGTGTTTGTTTGTGTGGTTTTTATGGAGATGACGAGCTATGGTTACATATCATATGGCAGAGGGAAACCGGCGTTGTTTGTCTAATAAAAAAAAAAAAAAAAAGGAAAATACGATATTTCATCCCCGGAAGAATGAATCATAAGCAAGGTGTCTTTAAACCTTTGAAAGCCAACGGCATTACATGACGATAATTGACGTGCTTGAAGTGTTAAAGGATAAAAGTGACCATAATCTTTAGGGTAAGTGATTGGTTATTTTTTAATAATATATCATTAATGAATTGCACGTAAATATGCGCACTTTGCTAGTGTTTTTATACCTTAAAAGTGCAAATATAATTACTTCCAGATAATTTAATTTTAGATTAAGGGGATTTTTTTTTTTTTTTTATTTACAACTCTTGCCTTGTTTCTTGCTTTAATTTTATTTTTTGGGATTTAATTGTATCGGAAAATTCTTCCACCACAAATTCAATAAATTTTCTCAAAACCTGCAGTCAATTCACAAAAGGTATTTCAAACAAAAATCCTATATGGGCACCAGGTTTACAAACAAATGAAATGTGATATTACATTTAAATAATCCTATATATTGTATATATGATCATTACTCTTACACAGCTCTCAAAATCATCAGCTGATAAAGCCCCCAATACAACATAATTGCTGCAGGAAATAATAAGAGCACCATGTATATCAGGTAGAGCATCCTTTGAAGGAGGGAGTTGAAAGTTTAATCGATTAACTAAATGCAGAAAAAACCCAACTGCAAAAAGTCTTATTTTCCGAATTTTGAATTATTAGCTATTGTTTATACTTCCAGATTATTATTTTTAAAAATTCAAAAGTATTTCAGGAATGGTATTTAAATTTTGAATAAAATAATCTCTTTTTATTTTTTTTATCAGGGAAAAATTAGTTTGACTCTAAATTCTAATAAAAAATATTTAGGCTTCCCTTTATATTGCAGACAGTTTTTAGCTTTTCCTTTCTGCATTGCAGACTCCTGAAAAAGATTCTGTTTCAGGGCCTGTGATCTTCTCAGTTAAAGGATCAGAAGATGCTGCGCAGTTTTTTTGTCCTATAACTGCAACAGTGAGCATGTGTTCTTTCCATCATTTTTATGCGTGATGGACCCCCTCCCCCCTCATACCAGATGGTCTGTACAGTAGCTGCTGCAACATTTCATGCAAGACAGAGTGGTTAGTCACCCTTTTTGAACAGCATGTCCACCTTGTTTACCAGATCTATACCCCTGTGACTTTATAGAGATACCTCAAAAGCATGGGTCTAACTTTGCCTTGAAAGACAGCATAACACTTCATGTAAGAAACATTACTGTGGGCCGGTTGCATTTTACCATTGAGAACACTGTTCAACAGATGTAGTTTTTGGTGCATCAAAATGGATGACACATTGAGCTATTCCATTGTAAGCTCCATTCATTTTGGTACCACGGTATGGTTTAAATCAGCAGCAGAAGAAAATTTATTGATCAGGCTTCTATCTTTCCATACAGTTACACTCATCAGTGCCTTATCACTGCTGTCAGTGCCATTGTCCTACAGTGGTGAGTTTTTGAACTATTTTTTTCCACAGAAAATGATTCTGCGTGTTCTGAACAATATTCCTTCTAATTCTAGTAATTAATGACTTCATGGCTTCCTCTTATTACTTTCACAATTATAAATATTTAACGGGAATTATCGAGGATAAATTTATTAGGTACATTACCTCTCAAATTTTCGATCTAAACACTAGATCTTCGTCAAGAGTTCTTGCTTCCTTCTACTTCCACAGGTCTGGCGACTGAGCCTGATGGATTTTCCATCCAGCATGGTCATTGATATTGCCACCTTGTGTCTTGTAAATTTCCAGGGATTCCTCTAATTTCCGGATAATTGCATGGGATTGATGTTTGATCACTTTTAAGGAGTCCCAGTCCATTTTGTGGCCAGTTTCTTGTATGTGCCTGTCTAATCCTGTTTTATTTGAGCTGTTCCTTATTGCTGCTTTGTGTTCTTTAATTCTGGTGGTTACCTTCTTCCTGTTTCTCCTATATATGGTAATCCACAAGAACACTCTATTTTATAAATGACTCTTTCCTGGAGTAAAATATTTTCTTCTTTTTGTTTTAGAGATGGTAAGTATTTTTTAATTTTGTTATTCAAACCTGGAGCTAACTTAATTTTATATTTAGTGCTGATTTTCTTCAGTTTTTCAAACAGTCCCTTGTGGTAAGTGACTTTTCTTGTGAATAAATATTCAATTTTTCTCTTTATTTTTGTCTGTAGTCCTATTATTGACTCAAAATATTCTCCTCTGTCCAATTTGCATTATTATTTACTGATACATCTATCAAAGTTGCTTCCTAAACCTAAGGCACTGATAAAGAACACTGAAGAGCTATTGAAGAAAATAGAAGAACTTTCAGAATTAGAAAACCCTTCCATGGCAAGTTTAGATGTTGTGTCCATGTATACAAATATAAACCTGGACAAACTCATAGATTACATAGCAGATGACCTATCTGACCTAGTAGTGTTTCATGAATACAATAAAGAAGAAGCAATAGGCCTTCATGAACTTACAGTGTTTGCTCTAAACAACATTTTTTTCAATTCCAAGGCTGCTTCTATAAGCAAAGATGTGGGCTAGCAATGGGTTCTTCATTAGCACCTCTCCTAGCAAATTATTACGTAAGTAAAATAGAAGAGGCCTTCCTATTGAAACCTTCAATTTTCTGCATGTATACTAGATACATGGATGATATTCTTTTCATCATAGATCAAGATTCGAGTGGATACCCATCAAAAATCCAAGAAGGTTTTAATGCCCAAGATGAATCCCTAAAATTCACTTTAGAAGAGCAAAACGAAAATAAGCTAAATTATCTAAATATTACTTTGAAGTGGGAAGGAAAATATATTACCACGGAATTATAAAAGAAGCCTACAAATACAGGAAAATTTTAAATTATAAATCAGATCACCCTAATTATATAAAGAAAAATGTAGCTTTATAATTTAAAGGAAAAGCTGAATTCAACTTCAGAAGCTAAGAAAA
Source organism: Macrothele yani (assembly GCA_039090855.1). NCBI lineage: Eukaryota > Metazoa > Arthropoda > Arachnida > Araneae > Macrothelidae > Macrothele > Macrothele yani. The sequence continues at coordinate 4,784,034 of CM077024.1, forward strand.
AACATAAAAATAAGTTAAAATCAATCTTATTAGAAAATGATTACCCTTCAAAAGAAATTCGTGAACTACTGGAAGAAAATCCTACTAGGAACAGAACTGGCACTACAGACAAAAATAAAGAGAAAATTGAATATTTATTCACAAGAAAAGTCACTTACCACAAGGAACTGTTTGAAGAACTGAAGAAAATCAGCACTAAATATAAAATTAGGTTAGCTCCAGGTTTGAATAACAAAATTAAAAAATACTTACCATCTCTAAAACAAAAAGAAGAAAATATTTTACTCCAGGAAAGAGTCATTTATAAAATAGAGTGTTCTTGTGGATTACCATATATAGGAGAAACAGGAAGAAGGTTAACCACCAGAATTAAAGAACACAAAGCAGCAATAAGGAATATTTCAAATAAAACAGGATTAGACAGGCACATACAACAAACTGGCCACAAAATGGACTGGGACTCCTTAAAAGTGATCAAACATCAATCCCATGCAATTATCCGGAAATTAAAGGAATCCCTGGAAATTTACAAGACACAAGGTGGCAACATCAATGACCATGCTGGATGGAAAATCCATCAGCCCAGGTCACCAGACCTGTGGAAGTAGAAGGAAGCAAGAACTCCTGACAAAGATCTAGTGTTTAGATCAAAAATTTGAGAGGTAATGTACCTTGATAAATTTATTCCTTCTAAGTTTGGTTGAGTAGTTAGATGTCTCTGAAGATGCCTTGGAATAAGGATATTGTAATATAAATAAAATCACCTTGTACATTCAAATACTACCAAGATGCAACACAGAAATTATTTGGATGGAAATGCAGTTAGACTCATGTATAACAGTCATGGTTATAACCAGGAAATACTGGCCGTAAGTTTGCTTCTCAGAATTTATATGCAAACATTTTAGCAGGTTGTGTAATGTACAATTGATTTCTATATTAAAAAAAAAAAAAAAGGAAGAGATAAAGAGAGAAAAAAATTACTTGAACATTTAGAATGTGTGAGATACTTTTACCACTTAAAATTCTTTCTGGAAAATATACTAAGACAAAGCTGTAGACAGAAAAGGTAAGTCAGGTATTAAACAACAGTTTTTATCAGTTTTTCTTAGTCCTGGCAAGGAAAAAAACCCCACATGATCCACTTTTCTGACTGAAACCACTTCACCAGTAGCTTCTTTCTGGAACATGCATATCACTCACTAAAAGCTACCTGATTTACTTATGTGTGTAAACATGAGTCACTAGTTACAGGGCTAACTGCAACTAGTGACTCATGATACAAAACTTACCATAAGTCTTAAAAGAAAAGTATTTGATCCATGCATCTTTTCCAGTTCTTACTCATGGATTAGAGATGTGAACCTTAACTAAAAAGGACATGCAGATTCTGCATGCAACTCAAAGAAGCATGGAGAAACACATGTTTGGTGTAACCAAGAAAGGTGTAAAGGTACGAAAAGGTAGAATTATCCATGAATTTGTAGAAACTCATGGATCTGGAAAATGACAGGGTTTGATAACATCATGATCAAAGCGAAGAACCTCAAGTGACAATCAGCTAACATATTGCTATAAGAACTGGCCACTGTTGGACAACTGAAATACTAAACTAAATACCAAATAACATGAAAAGACCCAGAAGATGACCATGTGAGAGATGTGTGGATGAAATTCAAAAGCATGTCAAAGTGATATGGAAGAGAATTGCTCAAGCTAAAAAGTTGTGGAGGAAACCTTCATCCAGCTGTGGATTGAGAATGGTTCATGATGATCATGACAACACTAGTTTCCATAAATTAAGGAACTAGAAGACTTTGCAACTCCACACCATAATGAATGATATAGCACATATGATATGTGAAATGATATGCTCAATCATGATGATGCATGGCCATGGACATCAACAACATTAAATGCAAATTAGGAGCCTGATAAAAGTGAGCACCTGAGAGAAATGACTCATTATGTAAGCAGGGAGTGAGCAAGAGTGTTTCAGTCAGGCCTGCATTAGATATCAAGCCATTATTGTCAGATGAGTAAGAGAAATCATTTATTAGATGAATTGCAATGGAGTGCCTTTGGCAGATTAAAGGCTGTCCAAAAGCAAGCTGTGATTTCCAGATGGCAGAATATGAGCTGTTCTGTTGCACATAGACTGCAATTATTACTAATGTGAACAGCATCCTGCAGATACAGCACAAAGGTGGCCATAAGTTACAGCAACAGTAGATAACTGGTACTTACTGAAGACATTGGGCAGTGTCTCCTACACAGCTATGAGCAGAACTCTTTGCAGGCACAAGAAGACTTATCCTCAACCATTGTGTGGTCACAGATTAAATCTCTATGTGAGGCCCCCAGATTTGTGCATGCCTCTTATACCACAACAGAGAAAATAATGTTTGGCCTTGGCAAGGAGCCATGTACATTGGACAACAGAAGTCTATACTTATCACAGACAATTTGTGATTTTCTTTGGATAATGATTCATGTGGTTCTTACAATCTGGAGAGAACAAGGCACTCACTACTATTCCTTCCATATCCATGAAAAATACAGGTGCATGGGGTGGTAATGTTCTTGACTGGGCAGGAATCCCTTCATTAACCACACTGGCCTCTCAGTGGCATATATAAGATGCTGGTATGGGGAGGGTTTAGAAAGAAAAAAAAAATGTCTTCCCAGAAATAGTGTTGCAGGCAATTTTATTTGGAAAGATGATTAATCAACCAATTAATTGACAAATGAATTTTGATTAATCAGTCAAAAGTTTTTGCCAACTCACACCCCAACAATGCACAGTATACACAATCTTAAAAATAAACAATGGCCCCTTTACAGTATGAAATATCCGCCTTGGTGGTCTAAGCATTGGCTTGTGATCATTTGCCTGAGAAGGGTTAGGGTTCAAATCCTGGGGGAGGGGAGGCGTGCATGTTGTGTCTGTCTTACGGCATTGTATCTACCTTTCCTGGAACCAATGGTCCTAAATTAGGGACGGATGACTGCTCCATCGAGTTGCTCATGGTGGTTGTAAAACCTTCAATCAAAAAAAAAAGTATGAAATCTTATTTCCTGACTTCAAATGTAACTCAATTTGATGTGCTGTTTTAGATACAGTAGTTCATCAAGAATCACGATTAGATAGTTTATCACTGTCAGAACTCAGAAGTACATGTATCAAGAGAGTGGGCTAAGGTCAAAAATAAGACCTTTCCAGCATGAAGAGGCAGAGCTCTCCACAACAAGTAACAACCAATCACATGGCATTTTATTTGTGACATGCAGTACCATTGACTGCGTGATGCGGTGCCACCATCCACACAATTTCACGGTAGATCTCCCACTGTCTCAGTACTATACCTATTTTAAAAATCAAACTGAAATCCTTTTTTTATATTTTACACTATAGTTCAAATTGAGTTGCATTCATGAAAGTTTGTGTGAAATTTGTGTTTCCACCAAACAATACAGTTGAAATTGAGTTGCATTCATGAAAGTTTGTGTGAACTTCGTGTTTCCACCAAACAATAAAACTTTTTGAAATTTAAATTTAATTTTTTTCTATCAAAACTTAAATTTTTTAAAATAAAAATGTTGAGTTGTAGACCAAGGGGAGGGGGTCTGGGAGGATTAGACTCCAACTAACACCTATGTGAATACGCCGCTGTGACCTCTGTGTGCTCCCTCACAGCACAATAACTTGCCCCTGTTAAAGGGAAAACATCCTGAATCTGTATATATTCTCCACCACAAGTGCCATTGGAGATACCTTTATGCTTCAGGACAATAAAACTCACCCACATCAAGCAGTACTTTCAGGGGATGACAATCCAATGTATGGACTGATCAGCCAGGTCTCTTGACCTCAATCCTATTGAGTACATTTGGGATGCTCTTAGGAGACATGTTGCTGGCATGGATCCCCTCCTAGTACCCTTGATGACAAGCTGATAGACCTTGAGTGGTCTTATTTCCAAATGAGTCAACTGCATACAACAATGCTTTCAGTCCTGTATTGTTTCCCGAGATTATCACACCTCAAATTGAGGAACTTTTTTTTGCCTGTACCATTTTGACCATCCTGTCCTTTTGTTTTACATATGACCCTGTATTTTGCACAATAATGTGTCTCTACAATTGTCATATTTCTAGAACAGCTACAGTATACACATTGTCACCACTTTGCCTGTAAATCACTTTTATAGGTTGTTGCTGTTGGTTATCATAATTTGCATTTGTATATTCATTTATGGAAAGCAGTGTATACGAGTATGTATAACTATATGTGTGTGTGTGTGTGTGTTAAAAGTATACATAATGTGTGTACCCAATTTTCTTTAGCATACTGTTATTTTAGAATCTTTATACACACATCTTACTTTCTATCGTTTCATAAATATCTGAATGTATAATTTCCATAATGCTCCATTTTTATTCAGTGCCACTAGTGTAATTTATATGTATTTTTATCTAAAGTATAAAACATTTTTACAGACAAGAACAATCTGTTCCACTTGTTCTTCATGATGCAACTGTTGGTTATCTAAATATTACTGTTCCTCCTCATTCTGTTCAAAGTTATGTATGGTGGATGAAATCCTAAAACAAGGTATTTTCGCCTGGTTTTTTTGGAAACTTTAAAAACTTTCAGGACAGTAATTATTTTTAAGAAGGCAGAATCTAGAAGTTATGATTTTGTATAAAAGAGTTAATCTGCTGAGGACTTACCTGTAGCGATCTACTATACATTTGACGAAAAAAATAAAAATGTATGTATCTAATGTGAGACTGTAGAACTTTCATTTTGTAAACTATGACACAATCAGTTTCTCATACACTAGTTTGGAATAAGTTGCTTATTGTTTTTTACTTAAAAAAACTGATGCAAGGACCACAAGAGATCAAAGAGCAACATAGCACAAGATGTAGATAAATAAAAAGGCTGGCTCAGGCACTGGGGATACCAACTTTCAAATAACCTGAAATAAACAGCCACAGTTTAAAAATTACCTTGCTTGCCAAAGCATATTTTAAAAAACTGACATAATAGAACTCATTGTTTAAAATAAAACAAAATGCATTGCAAACATGTGTAATTATCGGTTGTTCCAAATAATAGCAACAGACTTCAAAATAAAAATCTGACAGTAAATATACCTTTCTTAATGTTTGTGGGACATTTTTCTTTTATTATTATACCTAATTGTATGATTAAAGCAGCTGCGCATATGGAACTGTAAACTCTTAAGTTGTCGATGAGCTAAACACTGTCATGAAAACAATCCTAAATTTCTGTTTGAAGAGCCTCATTGAAAATGAGATTCAGCCTCCAAGCTTTCCTTATATAGTGAAACCTGCAAATAGCGGTCACTTCTCAGACCAGGAAAAAGTTACCATTGTTCGGAGGTTAGGCCTAAGTTAAGATTGCTGCGTTAAGATCTCAAAACTCACAATAAATATATGAAGCTTATGCACAATAAAGAAAACATTGCACTGATTTTTTCAAATGCTGACTGCTGATATAAAACTGAATATAATAATTAAATAAATAACTCATGGTGTAGAGGATTTTAAGGAAAACAGTAACTGACATCTGGGGTTAAACTGCCCTTAGAAATAGCAAGCTAGGAGATTACGGTATGCTACAGGAAAGAAAAATGTTAGATAGTACAGCATAACCGCACAGTTAGCTGTCCGCATGCCGTAAAGCAGGATTGCCCCCAATGGGCAAAATTCCAGGCCCCATCAACCACCCCCGCATCCCCCAGGGGAGATTGAAACATACATATACTGCTGGCCACCCAAAATGCAACACTGAGAAGGACACGAGATAGCAAAGCCTGATTTACTGGACACATAACAACAGATACAAAGATGAAACGATTGAGCTTACAGGCCCGTTATAAAATACGAACTTCCACGCACAAAAGTGCGGAATGATACATTGACATTTCATGACTTGAGCGTGTGGTGAGTGATGTGGGGAGTTGTGTGAGAGATATTGAAGGAGTAGGACATGCCGAGCTTTGGCTAAGACAACAAGTTCAGTTTGTACCGCAGAGTGTATTCCAGTTTATTTTTTTGTGTAAAGTAATAAATGTTTTGTGTTGTGATCGAGTGTCTGTGATGTTACAGACCAAAGATAGGAAGTGGAGGCGCTGGTGAGACGGGATTGCGCAACTTCAGCGGCGTTTTTTATGACTGTGGAAATCGATGATTTGGAAGATCTTCAAGCGTGAGAAAGAACCAACGCGACAGGGATATTTTTTTTTCCTCTTTGTGTTGGGAAGAATAACGGATGGTGACTGTTGTTTTTCGAAATCAGTTCGTGAAAAAAAAAAAGTTCCGTATCGGATTTACACCACATTAGATGTTTATGTAAGTACTGTTTTTGTTGCTGTTCTTAGAGAATTATCCAAAGGAATGAAATATCAAAGCAAGTTTTTTAGAAGTTTCCGGGCACAGAATTAAATAGAAGGAAATAATTTCTGTCAAGAAATAGTACCAGGGATCATAGCATACTTCTGGAAAATTTTAGGTAGGAATTTTAGGACTTTTTAGAAAAATTTTAGGAAAATTTTAGGAGTGTATTTCAATAAAAACTAGATGTATATTTGTATACATCTAGTAAAAACAACTTTGTATACATTGTAAAGAGTTTGCTTCACACCCTTCAACCATATATACTGATAGACTGCGCATGACATCAAAATTTCTGGCTCCAACATAAAATCACATGACAACAGTCAAAAAGATGGGTTACACCTGCTGTCCTTATGGTTGCTCTGAGCGATATAGTAAAGAAAGTTCTATGATTTTTCATGGGTAAGAAATGAATTAAATACCTAAGTCAATAAAGTTCAATTACTTAACCAGAAACTTGCAGCTATTGATATAAAAATATAGTAACTTAAGAAAAAAAATGGAATGCATGTTCCAAATTCTTCGCAAATGTTCATCACATTATAAATCACAAAATGTAAACAACCCGATCATGCATGTATATAGCTCATAAGTAAACTTACCTGAAGAGTTTTCATTATATATGAGGCGCATTCACATCATACACCGAAAACACTGAAGTTCTGCAGCGTAAATTAGTAATCATAACAGCATTTTTACACGAAATTTGGAGTCTGATGATGACGTGCCCAATGTTTGAGCCATGGCGGCTTTGATGCAGCTATTGCCAATGCGCAGTCCATTAGTATATATGGTCGAAGTTCACACCCAAATTTTTTGCATAACGTCTAATGTCTAAAGTTTAAGTGTGATTTACTTCTAATGTTCAGTTCTTATCTTTTCACGTGTTATTATCATATTCAAGTATATTTACCACATTCAAGTTTCACTTTGAACATTAATATGCTGTTGAACCAGAAGCAATTCACGATTTTCACAGTAAAGTTTTCAGGTTTCACATTAAATTATAATATCCTAAAAAGGTAATTGAAAACCAAGAACTATGTACAATTGTTCACTGAATTACTTTTTCATATTATTGTTTTAACCTTTTCCTGATAAGCCTATCTTTTTCTGCTTCCACCACAACCAATTTACTTTCAGTTTTCTTTATTTCAGCTGAACCTTGTATAATCAAGTTAGAGGCAACTGCTATTTCAACAGTATTTTGTTTTTCTACAGCTTTTCTCATTCTTTCTGTTCCCTCTTGAATTACTGCTAGGGAGGCTTCTTTATCTTTTTTAAGCCTATTTATTTCTGCATCATTTTCTTTTATTTTGTCATCAAACTCAGCTTTTCTTTTTTTCTCTAGCTGCTTTTCCTTATTTTCCCTCTCTCTCTGCTTCCTTTCTTTTACCTTTTTTATTCTTCTTCCTTCAGCTTATCAACATACTCTTTATAAAATTTATGTGAATCACGAACACTATTTAACAAATTTCTTGTTATGGGAACTTTACTTACACATCCATAGTGTTTAATGGCCCCTTTAACTATTCTTAATGATGTTATAGTTGAGTCTTTTAAGTTAGCCTTGTCCTTCCTTAACAGAGCAGTGTTAACCGAAAATCCCCTTTCTGCATCAGCATTACCATGAGGTAAAACTAAAATTGACTTGATGAGTTTAGCAAGATTTGAGTATTTTTCTTTTCCGCTAGAGTCTTTAATTCTAAATATATTACGCCAGTAATGATCAGTCCTCACTGGAATATGCCCTTCCTCTGAAAATTTCACTAGTTCATCTAGAGTTGGCTTATCGCAATTTAAAAGTTTCCACTCTTCTCTTACTCTATCAATTTGTTCCTCAGAAAGATGCAAAACACTTGAAATTCTGGTTATTTCCGAAAGTCCTTCAGTGACTGAAAGTTGAGTTGACTCTTTCTTTGGTTCTTTTACCTTTAAAACTTCTATGTCTCTTAGCTTTTGATTGCAGAATAGCAAATTTGACTTTAAATATTTTGTGGTTGCAATTAGTGATGATCTTACATCTAAGAGAAATAATTTCTGCCTGGTCTCCTGAACATTCCTGAGGAGATTTTTTGTCTTCATACCAACTTCTAACTCCCCTAGTTTTTTCCATGAATTTTTGTTTTCAAAATCTACATTCTTTAGGTCTTCTCCAAATTTCCCTGCAATAACATCATCTTGGATAAACTGAGCCATAACATTCCTCATCAAAGTATTTAAATCAGAATATAACTGGTGTATTTTTGGTTCTTCACTCATAACATAATGAAAACTTTTCAAAATTTTGGTGTGAAAATGAAATTAATGCTAAATAGCAAGGAGTTAGCTCATTTTTCAGGAAACAGTGAATTCTTTTATACCTTGCCGAATTGCGTAGTTGTTTTTCAAATATTTTTTGAGATGGCAAGAAGTTTAAAAAATATTCTGTAATATTTAGCCATTGATCCAAGAGCCTCTGGGCTACAGAACCAACGGTTAACCATCTGTTGCTGACATGACGCAAAAGAAATTTGGCTGTGACCAATGTTATATCCTCGACAGATTTATAATCCTCTCGTCTTGCAGCACTACTCTTTAAAAAGTAATGCATATCAGTAGCAAATTCGTCAAAATCTATATTTAAGCTTGTCAAAAAAATTTACTAACAGCATGCAGGTTGCAAAAACCTAGTTCCAAAGATTTCTGGCCTGTTTCTTGTTTTACAACTTCATTGAATTTGCGTAAAAAGCACTTATTTACATTTGGGCTGTCCATGGATACACAAATAATTCTGTTCAACAAAATATTGAAGGATGATAACATATCAATAATTTCTTTTAGCAAAATATCTGCTGTTGCATGACCCAGAAAAACGCTTGTTAGGTATCGGCAAGAAACTGAATTTATTTCTGAAGACCAGTACCTGAGATACACATCCAACTGCCGTTTCACTTGTGTATTTGTAGTTTCATCAAATGCTATAGTAACCTTTCCTGGGCTACTAGATGCAATGTCTTTTTTCAAATCCTCTTCAAAATATTTTGACAATCCATGTGATATCACATAAGCAACTTTTTTTTTCTTTAAGTTGCATTTTGGCTGCAATAGCAGAATCAGGAAACATTTCTTTGAAAAGTTCAACTGTTTCAGTGCATGAAACAAAAGACATATTGTCCTTAGCAACTTTCATGGCCCATAATGCTTCGGCTTTAGCCAACTGTAAATCATGACTCAGTACTTCACTAATATTTGTTTTGGGCTGAAGATCCCGTCCTCCAAAGGCTTTCAGGATGGACTTATTTCGAAATTTACTTTGAAATTTCTGCAAATGTTTTTTTCCTTTATGATGCGCTTTTACTTGTGAAAAGCCACTATTAGAAATATTGAAAATTTCTGAACACAATATACACTTAGCAGAAAATATTGTTTCAGTTGCAGAACACCATTCTTTCAACTTCACTCCGTCCAATTCTTTGGCGAGCCACGCATCTTGAAATTTCGTTTTGGATTTAGGCATCTTAAACACTTGTATTACTAACCAGAAAATGAAAGGGAAGTAGAAAAACACGTTCCAATATTGCAAAACCAGACAACTTCCCGAAGTTTGGCTGCAAGGATGTCAGAAGATAGAAAAAAAAAAAAAAAGCAGGTCACCACTAGAGAACTGAGCCTGCACACAGCACAGAGAACACCATAAAAGACACAAAATCAGAAACTATCATACGCATCTCACGCAAGTTCAGTCAAAGCGAGTCGGAGCCGAGATATATTGCGCATCGAAGGTCGCTGCCGCCGACGCACGATCGAAGGTCAATGATCACGTGCTCTACTGCTGCCACGATAACACTCAGCTACCATCCCATCGTCATTACCGGAGGTTACGGAAGGAGACCACATGTTTCCTCTTTGTTTCCACCCACCTGCGGTTTACAATAACAAAACATCAGCAGAAAGAGGAGGTTCCACAAGGCATGTACAAAAATAAAGTACGATCTTCTGCGTGCCACGGAGTTCGTCTGCAAAGCGCAAACCAGGGTTGAAAATGACCCCTCCCCTTTTCCCTTAGATCTCTTGTTACTCTTGAAAACTGTCCGATGGCACGAAAGTGGAGCGCCCGCCCCGAAGCAAGTGCATCTCGATGGCGTCATTTTCCCTCCTTCAGCAGCACAGCATATAGGCTGTGTTTCTACAATAACAGGTCTTTTTACCTTACCGTAATGGGAAATTTATTGGCGTTAATAACGGTTGTATTTTTAATAAATAAGCTTACGAAAATTTTAGGAAGAATAGCAAATTTTAGGAATTTAAGGAGGGTCACAAAATATTAGGAATTTTAGGAGGAATGCGATCCCTGTAGTACATTCAGATCAACTGTTTGAGCCTAGAGTATAGGTAAATGTAGAATATAGTTGTAAACAATTTCTGTGAACGTATACACATATACGATAATAGAAGGAAATAATTTCTGTCAAGAAATAGTACATTTAGATCAACTGTTTGAGCCTAGAGTATAGGTGAATGTAGAATATTGTTGTAAACAATTTCTGTGAACGTATACACATATACGATAATAGAAGGACATAATTTCTGTCAAGAAATAGTACATTCAGATCAACTGTTTGAGCCTAGAGTATAGGTAAATGTAGAATATTGTTGTAAACAATTTCTGTGAACGTATACACATATACGATAATAAATAAACATTGGGTACACGTAGAGCTTGTTGAAATGGCTTTCTTAGGAAGAGCTCGAAAAGAAGAACTTCTGCAGTTGGCGGAAGAATTGGGTATAGAAGTTATGCCAAATCTCAAAATTCTGGAATTAAAAAATAAAATTGTCAACTTTGAAGGTTATGAAGAGGATTTCGTGAAAGAACTTTTGGCAGGTATAAAAGAGCGTAGAGAAACAGAAAGACAAATGGAATTGGAGCTTGAAAAACGTAAACAAACAGAAAGACAAATGGAATTTGAGCTTGAAAAACTCAGAATAGAAGCTGGACGTCAGCCGCTGGGAGGTAGTTTGGAGCAAAATGGAAATTCTCATAAACCGAGATTAGAACTTCGTCATTTGATGAAAACATTTGACCCAAAAGACAGTGATATAAGTATTTACTTAGTTTTATTTGAAAGGCAAGCACAACAAGCAGAAATAAAAAGGGAAGATTGGGTCACGAATTTGATAGGACTTTTGCCCTACGAAATATCCCAATTGATTGCCAGAGAAAATGTGGAAGATGCTAAAAACTATGAATATGTTAAAAGGTTACTTCTTAAAAGATATAAGTTAAGTCCAGAGAAATTTAGATTGAAATTTGTACAACACATGCGTACATCAGAGAAGACCTGGAGAGATTTCGCCTTCGAGTTAGAAAATTATTTTAATGAATGGATTTCAGGACTTAAAATAGGCGATTTTAAAGGGCTAAAAAAATTAATGATCACAGATCAATTGAAGCGGAGAGTGCCTATAGAAATAAGGGAGCATTTTATTGATAAATGGTCAAATATTGTCTCACCTTCAGATTTGGCTGATATTATGGACAATTATGAAAGTGTAAGAGGAGGAACCAAGAAAAATTCGTTGAATGAATTTTGTGCTTCAAAAAAAATGCAAGGCAGTGAGAAAAAAACTAGAGATAACTATGATCGGGGAAAATTTATGAAAAATGGATTTTATAACAAAAATTATGTTAAGTCAGATGTAGGACAAGGGTGGTCAAAACGGAATGTATCTCAGAATGAAGAAAAGTATGATCGCAGACGGAAGATTCAATGTTACGAGTGTGCATCTTATGATCACATTCGACCTCAGTGTCCTAAGCTAAAATCACAGAACTCAGGAAGCGTAAATAGAATCAGAGAGGAAACTGAAGGGGATCTCTTGGCACCCTATACCTTTGAAGGAAAAATAAATGGAGTTACCATGCCTATTCTCCGGGATACAGGTTCATCAGTTGATATCATTTGTCAAGTGTATGTGTCGCCAGGTGAGTTTACTGGAGAACATGTGTGGGTACAGCATCTTCTGGATGAACAAAAGGTTTGTTTACCATTGGCAGAAGTTGAACTAGAATGTGAATTAGGTCATATTGTAACTAAGGCTGCAGTGATTAGAAAGTCGCTAGATCAAGGTGGATATTTACTTGGAAATAAGACTGCCGCTTTGTTAAAAAAATTTATATGGAGTGGCCACTTAATTCAGAACAGGTAAATGTTGTGATTACTCGGTATCAAGAAAAACAGAAACAAAACAACGAAGAGAGAAATTCAGTAAAAAATGATTCAGGGAAGAAAGAAAAACAAGCCCTTGAAGGAGAGGCTGTGGGTTCCGAAGAATCAGATGAATTAGAAGAAGAAATTCTGCCATTGAGGCATGATGAAGATAAAGCCATATTAGAGTTGGTAAAAATGGATTCAAAAAGTTTCATGGAAGATCAACAGCAAAGTTTGGAATTGAAAAAAATTCTAAAAGAAATAGAGGAAACAGATTTTAAAAAGGCAAATGGTTATGCTGTACTAAGAAATGGGATGTTGGTGAAGAAAAAGATCAACAAGATTGGCGAAGAGGAAGATCTTATTGTTGTTCCAGAACAATATAGAGAACAAATAAAAAACATGTGTCATGAGGGAACTTCGGGGCATTTAGGAGTGACAAAAACCAAAGACAGACTAGCGAAGTATTTTTATTGGCCTAACTGTTATAAAGACATTGAAGAATTTGTAAAATCTTGTGATTCATGCCAATGTGCTGGAAAAGCTGGGGACAAAAAGAAAGCACCTTTAAAAATAGTTCAAATTATTCCTGAAATTTTTACAAAAATCAACGTTGATGCCTGTGGGCCTTTGCCCGAGGCTTCAAGCGGAAATAGATACATAATTACAGCTATGTGTTTGTCATCCAAATATCCAGATGCAGTACCAGTACCAGACATAGGATCCAAGTCGGTAGTTGACGCTTTGTTACACATTTTTAGCCGCATGGGATTTCCGAAAGAAATTCAAACTGATCAAGGAGCCAGTTTTGTAAGCATTTTGACACTAGAATTTCTGGAGCGGTTTGGAATAAAAGTTACTCATAGTTCTGTATATCATCCCCAAAGTAATCCGGTAGAACGATTCCATCGAACTATTAAAAGGATGTTGAGAGTTTTATGTCTTGAGTCTGCTCCAGATTGGGAGAAACAGTTACCGGCAGCGCTGTTTGCTTTGAGAACTGTGACACATGAAAGCACAGGGTTTACGCCTGCTGAATTGGTGCATGGAAAAAATTTGAGGACGCCAATGACACTATTGTATGAAAAATGGATGGGTCATCCTGAAGAAGAAAACTATGTCACTGAATATGCATTTGAGTTAATAAATAGGATGAAAAGATGTCAAGAACTTGCCATTAAAAACATGGAAGTGGCTCAATTGAAAAGAAAATATTGGTATGACAGAAATGCGGTAAAACGTGAATTTCAAGAAGGAGATTTAGTATTGGTTTTTGTTACCTGCAGGCCAAATAAGTTACCGGAACAGTGGAAAGGATCAGGGAAAATTGAGAAAAAAATTTCTGAGACTAATTATGTAGTAAGCCTTGAAGGTAAAAATGTAAAGCAATCAAGTATATCACATTAACATGCTGAAACCATACCATAAACGACCAGAATTTGTGAACTTATTGCCCAGTTGTGAAAATGGTGAAATGGATTTAGAGATTAAATTTCCACAAGTTGAAAAAAATCCAAATATATTTAACTTCTCTGATATCGAGGATAACAGTAAACTCCGAGAGCGCCTAAGTGGCCAACAAATTCAGGATCTGAAAAAACTATTATGCCATTACTTGAAAATGTTTTCTAATATTCCAGGAAAGACTCATTTGGTCGAACATGATATCGAGCTAGCTAGTAATGCTATTGTAAGAGTTAAGCCTTATAGAATGTCGCCCAGGCAGATAAATATTCTTAAAGCCGAGATAGATAAAATGCTGCAGTACAAGATTATAGAAGTTGGTGAATCAAACTATACATCACCCATGATTTTGGTAGAAGTACCCGGAAGAGATCCATGCCCATGTATTGACTACAGGCAATTGAATGAAGTGACAAGGACCCAGTTCTATTCATTGCCTAACATAGAAGAAAGAGTCGAAAAGGTTTCTGGAGCGAAGTATATTACAGTATTAGATTTAACAAAAGGGTACTGGCAAATTCCATTAAGTGCTAGAGCTCAACGATTGGCAGCGTTTGTGACTACTTTTGGAACGTATCGGCCCTTAAAGATGCCATTTGGCCTTAAGAACGCACCTTATTTCTTTAGCAAAATGATGTCGGAACTTTTGAGAGGCTGCGAAGAGTTTGCCGTACCATATCTAGATGATGTTGCCATTTTTTCCGAAAACTGGGGGGATCATTTGATACATCTTGAAGAAGTGCTACAGAGGTTGCAGAGGACTTCCTTGACCATAAAACCTTCCAAATGTAAGTTTGCTCAAGATCACATCTTGTATTTGGGTCATATTGTTGGACAAGGATATCGAAAACCAGCGGAACGAAAGGTTCAGGCCATACAAAATTTTCCTACGCCAAAGAACAAGACGCAAGTAAGATCTTTCTTAGGCCTGGCGGGTTATTACAGCAGATATATTCCAATGTGTTCTTCGATAGCGGCTCCCTTGACAGACATCTTGAAGGGTAAAAATCGTAAAGAGGAAATTATATGGTCAGAACAATGTGAGAAAGCTTTTGTGAAACTAAAAAAATCTTTATCTAGTTTTCCTGTTCTGTATGCCCCTGACTATGAACGTAGATTTATTCTACAAACTGATGCTTCAGATCAAGGAATGGGAGTCGTCCTCTCGCAAGAACAAGAAGATGGCGCTGAACATCCTGTACTCTTATCTAAGCAGAAAACTTTCGACAGCAGAGAAGACATTCAGCACCAGTGAAAAAGAATGTGCCGCCATTATATTTGCAGTACAGAAACTGAAATGCTACCTGGATGGTCAAAATTTCCTCATACAAACTGATCATAACCCTCTCGTTTGGTTACGCACCAACGCAAGTTCAAATGCTCGTCTGATGAGATGGGCCCTTGCTTTACAAGCATATGATTTTGTTATAATTCATCGATTGGGAACTATGCACAAAAATGCAGATGGACTGAGCAGAGTTCCAACTTTAGATGATCCACCTTGATCATGCTATGTGTCTGCTAGTGAAAACATTTTTTTTTTTGTTTTTTTTTTTTGTTTTTGGTATATAATACATAGAAATTGTTGGAAAACACGTAAAGATGATTGTTAAATTAACTCATATATTTCTCTTTGTAAATGGATTATGACTCATTATGTGAACTATGACTATTGTATTGTAAAATGACAAGAACTTTTTACCACTGGAAAAAGTTCCTCTGGAGTGAGGAGGGGTTGTAAAATACGAACTTCCACGCACAAAAGTGCGGAATGATACGTTGACATTTAATGACTTGAGCGTGTGGTGAGTGATGTGAAGAGTTGCGTGAGAGATATTTAAGGAGTAGGACATGCCGAGCTTTGGCTAAGACAACAAGTTCAGTTTGTACCACAGAGTGTATTCCAGTTTATTTTTTTTGTGTAAAGTAACAAATGTTTTGTGTTGTGATCGAGTGTCTGTGATGTTACACCGTGTGGCTTACTGAACACGCAGACATCAATAGTTCGTGTGGCCCCCATGGCGGACAATAACGGCCGCTACACACCGCAGCATTGAACGAAAGAGGCTTTGGATGTGAGCTTGGGGTATGTCAGTCCAGGCTGCTTCCACACGTTGCCACAGTTCATGAGGCGTAGCCGCGGGTGGTGCTTGCAGGGCCACTCGGTTGCCGATCAGCAACCAGACGTGTTCAATAGATGACATATCGGGAGAACAGGCGGGCCACGGCAGCAGTGATACCTGGTGGGCCGTGAAGAATTGTTGCACGATGTGTGCCACTTGCAGACGCGCATTGTCCTGTTGAAACGTGGCAGCTGACAAGTCCTGCAGTAAGGGAGGACTACAGGCTCCAAAACGTCGGGAGATGTAGCGGTGGCTGTTGAGTGTACCGGCGATGCGTACCAGAGGGGTGCGGGTGTCATATCCAATTGTGCCCCAAACCATAACACTAGGCGACGGACCGGTATGGCGATGTATAATGCAGGCGTCATACAGTGTCTTGCTGGGGTGCCCCCACACGCGGACTAGACCGTCGTGGTGTTGCAGGCAGAAGTGGGATTCGTCAGAGAAGACAATGTTGTGCCATTCCATAGTCCAGATGCGGCGTTCAACAGCCCACTGCCGCCGCACTCACCGGTGGTGTAACGTCAGTGGTAATCAGAGAAATGGGCGCCGTGCGACAAGTCCCCGCTCCTGCAGACAACGTCGAACGGTACGTGCTGACACAGGTGGTTGCGCAACACACCCTAATTCCTGCGCTAACATTCGTGATGTGGCGGTGCGAGCCATCAATGCCCGCCACAGAACATGCCGGTCCTTTCGTTCGGTGGTACGCCGTGGCTGCCGCAATCGCTCACTTCGGTCCGTCCCTCCTGCACCCACCGAATCCATACTTGCCTCACTGTGGCTGGATGTCATCGTACGATAAGCCACTATTCGTCCTCTGTCGAACTCCGAAACGTGCTGGAATGACTGCCGTATTCTGCGACAAGGCATCAGGAAGCTTCCCACGCACAGCTCCGGCAGCCCAACACACTTCCACTACTTACACCCCACCTTCTGTGCACCCTTCTTATAGTGCTTCTCGGTGGTGTGCTGGGCGCACATGATTTACATATGCCCTGCAATGTTAATTGTTTGCACGTCCTCTCGCGGGCGACGCATGCTGCAAATTTCAGGCCAATCGGATGCTTTCTTCTTGGTGTTGCATTTTGGGTGGCCAGCAATGTAGAAGCTGCAGCTTGCTTCACATGGAACTGAACTTTTAGGTCTATTCTTTTCACTTAATCATACCATCCATAATCCAAACCATTCTGCATTTAGCAATGAATGTTATTTGTCCCTATTTTATCTCTCTTGCCAAAGTACCAAAGGAACTACGTAATCAAAGGTACAGGGTGTCCGTTAGATCTTCTTTGGGGCTGACTGGGGTGTCTGTCAAGTGGTTTCATTTTTTTTTTTTTTTTGAGGTTATCATTAATGTTAATCCTATGAAAGCTGTTCAGTAACAACCAAACCTTGTCGTTGCTTGAAAGTTACCATTGTCCAGAGGTGTCCCTAGTAATGGAGGATTCACTTTATATCAGAAATTTTCACTTGTCAATGACATTGTCCACTCCATTTCTATCATGTGGAAGCAACTGACAAAAGTCTATGGCTGTAACACTGTTGATGGCATAGCTATTTGGATATTAACATGCCATTTGTTCTAATGAAGCTGGGCTGTAGCACAACAGAACTGTAATCAGAAATGAAATTCATTGTGACTAAATATTGAATTCTTTATTCCTGGTTAATGCATGTTTTTTATCAGTACACAAATTTTAACTATTTATGATTTTTTTATTGCTACATCACAAACTGAAATTCCCTGCCTAATGAGGTTTCCTTGGGCATTTAAAATTCTAGTGCATTAAAAGCAAGGATAAACTACTTTTGAACAATTTTGTGGTTTAAGAAATTGGTCAATGCATCATGCACAACAGGCTTTGCCTTTCAAGATCAGGGTTCAATAAAGTACTGTTTAGTAATGTTATCTTATTGGTGAAGCATGTAGATAGTTTTGTCTCCAAACTTGGTTCATAAGTAACTGAAGGTGAATAGATCATTATAAATTTAATACTTAAAAAGCTTGACTGCACACAACATGCTTGATTTGGGTGATACATATGGAGTACTGTTTTTGAGGGTGCCATTTATCAGAAAAGGTATATCTGAACACATTTATGGTGTGTGGTAACATATGGAAAGCCGCAGTCTAAAACATAAACAAACCCACTGGAAACTGCAGTGAAAAGATGCATGCAACACTTTTGAAGTTCATCCTAAAATTTTTTTGCTCAACCTGTCAATATCACCACTTCTTTTTTCCTGTAAGTGCTCTCCTGCATAGTTTGTAGTATTTAGCCTGCCTTAATAAAACCACTTGAGGTGTGTTAAGATTGGCACATATAAGTTGTGATGCCAACAAAAAATGGACTTTTGAAATAGTTTATATTCCTGTTGGTGTGATGCTCTTGTTTGTATTTAAGGCAATAGCACAATAAGATATTGTTTCATTATGAAAATTGTAATAAAATATTGTTGAGCAAGAGTCTTAATGAAATAACTTAATATTGTATAACAATGAAATGAACTACTGTTGTGTGGCCTTATAGCAACGCATAAAGCAAGATCAAATTTCAACAATGGTTGAAAGCTTTAAAAGACTAAATAAATTTATTACAAATTTGTAAATTTGAATTTCAGAACACAGGCTCTGAGGTGCACTTCACCACTTTCTTCAAAACATGATAGCAAAATTTCAAGACTACATTCAGTAGTTTCTTCTGTAGGCAACAGACAGACACACATGGCAATTTTATTAATATAGAAAAGCTTTTTCTTTTTTACACTGCCAAGTTAATACTGGTTTTTGCCTTTGGCTGGGTGGCGACAGACCTGAAAAATACGGAAAATCAGGAAAAGTCAGGGAATTTCCTTCGATCGGGAAAAGTCATGGGAAAGTCAGGGAAATTTGTGGCAAATCGAACGTCGAACGAAGTCTGGAATTTTTATTTCTGTCATCCTAGCTCATCTTGCCAGCAATAAAATAATAAAACATTGCATGTTGTTGTAGCCAAATATATTTGCGAGCTTTATGTCTGCATACTATTAATATTTCATTAAAATGATGTAGTTTTATCGTCTAAATGGCCATGTTTTCTTTGACTCAGGCTCCAACGCACCCTTGTGCAATCAATCCACAATTCCGCATCTGCCCAAAATGCCAGCACGATGTTTCTGGAATGGCTTCATGTTGTTGTAAATATACATCATTCAGACTGAATTATGTGTGCGCACACGATAAAAAAATCGAAAAGAGATATAATAATGTGTTTAAAAAAAAAAAGGAAGAAAACAATTTCGGAATCAAATTGTTTTTAATTCATGTTTATAGGTCATATTTTCTCTTTTATTTATGAAGTTAATAGTATAATGTATTTACTTTGTGTGCTTTGAAGTACCTTTTGCATCGAATGGATGCCCGCTGTGTGCATTGTTTCTTTCCGATTGTTTGGGTACAAAAGTTCGATATCAGAGATCGCGATGTTACGTACGCTTCTCATTTTCTCGGGTTCGGCTTTAGGAGTGACCTTGAGGAGACATCCTTTGCGCAAGACCAGCTGGGTTTTCAGCAAATTTCGCAAGCTTTGTCTTTTTAGCACGTCTTTTGTAAAAAAAGATTGTGCTTCTGTTATCGGTATGTCCAGGGCTCGACAAATCCTGGCGCCAGGTCGCCCAGTGTCTAAAATTCGGGCCGTGGTGCCTAATTTTCTTCTTAGTTGAGATTTCGTAATATATTGCAGTAAATGCCGTAATTTCTGTTGTGTAATCCATAGATTATCTATTAAAAGGTTATATATTTAAGTGCTACGGACACCGGTAAAAAATAGAAATGGTGCGTCGTTTTGAAAAGTCTGCGAAGTAATTTGTCAGGAGAGGTGGTGTTATTGGGAAAGTGCCAAAAATGCGGTAACAGAAAAAAATATAACGTAACAGCGAGATAGAAGACTGCAAAAAGATTGTAAGAATATATATTTTTTCTTTTACTTAGAAGTATTTTGACAGAAAATAGGATGCAAGGAAGGCGTTACTATTTGCGCTTGCGGAAGCCTACGCGGTGTGAGAATCCGTGACTATCGGGAATCGTGCAGAGCTATTCCATAGCGTGCAGCCATTCTGCGAATGGCATCACCTAGTTTTGGTGCGCTGGTTGTTTCAGTTAAGGTTTTTTCGGTATTCAGTTCAAACGTATTCAGAAATATGACAATGCTATGGACTGTCCGCAATTTCAACGGATGTTTTTGTTTAACGATTTTAGTTCTTTTTTTACTTAAAAGTAACACAAAAGTACTTCAAAATGACAGTTACTGTTTCAATAAGACGATCATTTTTTTCTTGCATCTTTGGATTTCTGAGTTGGTCCTCTGAATCGCAATTTTCTGTCTGAAATTACGATTCACGATTAGCATGATAGGTGCGGATCACGTGGTGCCGATTACACGACTGTTATGCATGCCAATTACCACGGAATGTTCGTATTTTCTACCGATTTAGTTGTCTAACTACGGATTCTACGAATATTCATTTGTTTAAAAAAAGTATTTTGCTATTATTTTATGATATACATACGATTCTTAAGTGGATTCGCGGAATTCTTCAGGTTTATTGTTTTTTTGTTTTTTAGTCATTTAGATCGCTATCATGATTGATGCAAGTTTCGAAAACAGTAGTTAAATGGAGTAAAAAGAATTTGTCTTAATCGTAATTTTTTTCTCCGGATGTTGCATTTGTGTCTAGTATTCTTGTTAAATATCAATTTATGGCATATATGTTTGTATTTCACCTTAAAACTGTAGGCAAGAATTTGTGTAAACGGAAGTTAGACGCCGCGAAAATTGCCTCCTAATCCTTCAGGCTTGAGGTTCTTCCGCGAATTAGAGAAATTCTGCCTTTTTCGTTATGTTTGCCAATCAGGAGATCGATGTACAAGTAAACAGAATTGTGTGTGAGTGAATAGATGTTCGTCGAAGGACGGAATTCCATCTTTACGAAACTCTCGAAAACGGAAAGTTTTTCCGTAATCGTAATTTCTTTTTTCTCGCGATGTTGTCCATGTCCAGTAATTTTAAGTAATATTTTACTGCATAATATTTTGCATTTCACCTTGAAAATAGGAGAAAATTTTCCAAAGTCGGATGGAATTCCCGTAATTGCTATTGCCCCCCCTCCCTCCCGTGATGTTCCCACTCTCCAGCGTTGTTAAATATCCTCCGCCCCATAAGTTTTTGCATTTAATCTTGATAAGGGAAGAAGGAAATTCCCAAAAATGGAAGTGACGAAGTTGGAAAATTATGCATGGTGTTCAAAAGTATTGATATTTCCAAAGTTACACCATTTCTCTGAAATAGTTGAAGCTTTGATATCATGCGCTCATGGTCCTCAGGCTGATGGTTGTTATCAGGGAGCACAAAAATCAAGAAAAAAAGAAAAGCGGCAATGAAGTAGTAGGGAGAGACTGATAGCAGCAGAAAGAAAAATTAAGCAATCGATGCTGTGCAGTTGCAGAGTCAACAAAAGACAGACTAACAGTAGTCTGCATTCTTGCCGTCTGTTTTGATTTTTCACCAGTTAAAATGTTCAGCTCCCCCCCCCTTCTTTGGTCTCATCTTGTCGTAAACTGCAATTTTAGAGGCAGTATGATTATATGGTAAGTGGAGGTTCGTGCACTGAACGTTCGCTTTCTTGGATTTCCTGTCTGTCAAGCATTGTGCAATTCTGATTTTTATCTCTACGTGTCAAATTCACATTTTTATCTCTACACTGAATACATATTTCATTTCCATTAAGCATCCCTCAAATATTCTAATACTCTGCACATTTCTTTTTTTCTTCTTCTTGATGAGGCTTCCGTTAAAAAACAATCTAAATCACTTTTTTATTCTTTAGAATTGTAGACATTGTGCTTTCCAGTATTACAAAATGCTGTACATTTTTTTTTTTGGCTGCCTTCAACATCTTTATTAATAACTGATTTTATCAGCAAAGGGCAATGTGTTCAACTTTTGATTTGAAGCCACAAGTTTAGAAAAATAAGTTTTATGAAACAAAGACTAAACACCATCTGTCTATTAGGTCAAATGGTAAGATGCCAGTCTGAAATTCTTTTTGAATGTTAATTAAAGATGACTTTTTGATTACTTATTGGTGGAAATTGAAGATGTGCTGCAAGGAGTGTAGTTGCAGTCTGTCCCTGGCTGAGTGGTGGCAGAATTATTTCAGAGGGAGGTCACTTTCCAAGGTTAAAGTGGTCAGCGTGGAATGTTTGCTTTTGTTGTCTATTGTTATGAATGAGTTGTGCATCAAACCCTTATGTTGTTTGCATTGTATGGGCTATTTTTTATTTTTAAACAAGAATATTTTGAGTTATGTTGGCCACTAAAATTTTTTTGGCTTATCAAGACCATAACTTTATTGTGTGCCTAGGGCGTTTGCAAGGAATTTTACTTTCTTTTTTTTTGAGTTATCAGAAATTCGGTGTTATCAAAGTTAAGAGTTATCAGGAGTTTGACTTCATTTGTAAAAATAGAAGTAAAAAAGTTTTTTTATTATTTACCTTTGTATTCATTAACTTTTCTGGTTTGTATGCAATGGTCAGGGAAAAAAGTGCATGTTCACCTGAAAAACCTGGAAAAGTCAGGGAATTTTTTGTTCATGATTTTGTAGCAACCCTGCTTTGGGTAACTGCATAATTAACAAACTTCTTACAAAATCTCATTCACGTTTCTATTAAAAGTACTTCAGCTGCTGTAGTTTTATCTACTAGAATTACATACTGGATCAAACTTCGGTTGCCTATCCGATACCACGGATAAACCCAACCCTAAACCCCGGGATTACCATTTCATCAATCAAAAATAGTAAATGTAAGGTAAATCTAATTAAAACCTTACAATAATATTCTGACAAGTAACTCAAACTCACCGAGCAAATTCATTCATTCCAATGTAATTTCACCAATTAAAGAGTCACATTAAAAGAGAACTGCATGTAAACAGAAAATCTTGTTTTCCATTTTTTAATCGTTGGAGAAAATACTCTTAGAACTCAAATCCTTCCACATCCAAAACACTCTGATCTGTACTACCAAAACAACTGATTCACTAAATGTTCACAAAGATTTTCCACACGGGTCATACTTTCAACTCACCTAAACCTCATAAGCAATTTATTTCACTTTGTTTTGTTAATTTGTTTTTGAAAATGCCTCTTTGCTTTTCACTGGTTGTTAGTTATTTATAATCAGAAAATTTTTTGGTAGCAAGATTTTATTCAGTGCTTACAAGTAGCAATTTGAGGAGCTGTGCACATTCATAAAATTGCATTCCTGTTTCTCTAACCAACTAGTAGTTGCAGACAGTGTAGTTTAAAAGATTACACTGTACATCTGTGAAAACTCAAAGAAGCTTCTAGTACATTTTCTGATGTTCTATTTAAGTATTTCAATTTCTTATTCTTTGATCTTTTTTATCTTATAGTCTGTTGTCATGCTTAATTAACTGAGTTAAGTTCTTTATTGTTGTTACATTTATCATATTCCATCATGTCTAAAACATGCAATCAGAAAGCTTAAAAGTGCAGCTATGATGATGATAAATAAATAAATACATTTATATAACATGATTTGAGCATCCAGTAAGAAATAAAATAATGTCAGTAAATATGGTGTTGTAGAAGCTCCTAAATTTCCACTACTTGAACAAAGTTTGGCCATGTTTAAGTATGTTTAACTGCATTTTTAAAATGCAGGTTCCCATACATACACACATATTCTTTCAGACAAAATGAGAATAGAGATTTTTACCATATGAAATTTTATTCTATTCTGTACATTTCAGGTACAAATTAAATCAGATTAACAATAAATAATGAAATATTGCACATAGAGTAATCTATAAGTGGAAGACTTTCGAGTTCAATAATATCTGAGGATATAGTATTTCAGGAGCATACATATGCTGCTCAACAAAATAACAAGAAGAGAAAACAAAATCAACATTAAATAAAACAACTGAAAAGTGAAAGGCTTCCAATGTAAAAACCATTTCAAATGAATCAACTACTAATAGAATAACAAACCAAAACATATTACCTGAATATAGGTTCAAAAATAAATCAGTTTCACATCTCTAGATGAACCAGTGAATCAATAATACTATGTACAGAATTGTTCTGGAGTAAATTTATGCTATATAAGCATTTATATATACACTATGTATACCATCTCTAGTACTTTTTTAACATGCTAAACTTACACAAGATTATCACAAGCCCTTTTTAGTCACCATAAGAATAAGCATTACACTGATGTCAAAAGATATGTTTACAATAATTCCCTTGAAACTGAAAATTCTGCAATGTTACAGTCTTACAAAATTTTCACTTAAAATGTACAGCACATTTTTAATACATATTTGTAAGGAGGAGAACATTTCAGATAAACATAGAAATCAAGTGAAAACACACAGGGTCGCTTACCGTATGCGACTCTGTGTTTTCACTCAATTTCTATGTTTATGTGATATTGTTGCTAGAAGCCTGAGTTTTCGAACTTTTCAGGCTGTGATTTGCATGTTACTATAGATGACTTGCTTTTATTTATCCATTTTGGTGATAAAAAAACCACCAAAATGGTACCAAAGGTATATTTGAAGGGAGATAGACCCTTGAAATTTTTTCCTCAGAAAAATGTCTTTTAGTTATTTTGTTAATGATTTAGGCACATTTATTGTTTTTTTTAAGTGGTAAATTACGTATTTTCAATTTCAGTTGTCAAATTTTCAAACTAAAACCTAGTTTATCATCAAGACTACCTCATTGGAATAGTTGTTGCAATTCAGTTGGAAGTGCCCAACCACTATAGATGTTTAGTGTGGCACCTCTTCTCACTCTGATGCAGAGTTTCTGCCATACCACAAACACACCGCCCATGCCTCAGCTGAAAGTCAAATCCAGACCCAAGTCAGACAAAAAGCCAGAAACCAGTGCCTCTGAGCTGGTATGGTGCCGACGGTTTACCCATTTGTCAGTTTATGTGGAGCTAAGCAATCTCTCATCTTTCAAACTGCCATTTATGATTTATGGTGCAATGGGTAAATGCATAAGTTCTTGCTGTTTTGGGTTGCCTGGTAAGGAAGCTTTGTGTTTATGCTTCCGAAGCATAGATCAGGTGGCAGCACCATGCATTTAGCCAGCTGGAGGTTTGATACAAAAAAAAAAAAAAAGAAAGCTTTCGCAGTTGCAACTTATTTAGCATGTAGAATTGAGGTGTTGACATGAGTTTTGATTAAGTGCATATCTGTCTGCTTTCTTTTTGCATTTGATAAAAAAAAATATGGCTGCTGAGAAACATATGAAGTGTATACAAGATAGATGCTGTAAGTGAACGAACATGCCAAGATTATGTCGTGAGATTTCATACGAATGATATGATGCTTGAAGATGAGCTCTGTTCTGGACACCTTTCTGAAGCATGTAAAAAAAAATATTGGCAATAATTGAATCTGAATTTCATCAAACCTGCCATGATTTTGCCAACAAATTGTCAGTTCCTCAAACAACCACCATGAAAAGAATTCAGGCTATTAGAGTGGTCTAAAAACTGAATTAATGGGTACTACATCAATTATCAGCAAAAAGCCAGATAGATAGAATGAAAATAAGTTATTTTTGCAAGCTCGGTACAAGACCGATCCATTCTTTGATCAAATGGCAACTCAAGATCAAAATTAGGGCTATACAAGAATATAAAATGCACTTCTACAAAACAGGAAAAGTGCCATGCACTACTTCAAAAGCTGATCTTACCCCAAAACGGTCATGCTCTGCTTTTGGTAAGGTTGCAAGGAAATTAGCCATCATGAACTGTTGACACCTAACAAAACAATCTCTACAAGTCTTTCAGCAATTTGACAAGGTAAATGAGGCTTTAAAGTCTAATCATCCCAATTTGATGAATTGTAAAGGGGTCATTTTCCATCATGATGGCACCAGACTGTATGTCATTATAGCAACACAACATAAATTGCAGGAACTTGGCTAGGAACTTTTGTTCCTAGCCAAGTTCTATATGGTTGATGAGGCTTTTGCCTCATCAACCATATTCACCAGACTTAGCACAAACAGATTTTCACTTATCCCAGTCACTGCAGAACCATAAGGCTGGTAAAACCATGAAAGATCATACAGAGGTTGGGTGGAAATTCAACAGTTAAAGAACAGGTTTGTTTTTCATGTATTCAAATGATGAGAACTTTAGTATTTACACAATACTTATATCAGATACATATGCTGTTATTTTCTTCAGTTTTGTCTTTATATTTTTACCACTTTTCTCAGAACATCTTGTGGTCTTTCATTTAGAAATCAGTAAAACTAAACTAATAATCTAATTTATTGGTGTAGGAATATATAAATAAGCATTTACAAGCTTTCACACATCAATCAGATGGCTTGTTCAAGGAAGTTAGACAGAAACTGCAGATGAGTTATATCCCATCTTTGCCAAGGACATGCATGAAGTTCAAATTGGCATTCCATAGCCTCATCTCCTCAGGTCAGTCCTTGCTCTACCAGTCATGGTTTACAGTCTGTTTGTAGTGTTCCACTTGCACCAGTCAAGGTCGCAGCCAAGTGGAAGAGTTTGCAAGATGTGCCTAAGCCCTGGGAGAGTTTCTATTCAGTCTGTGTTCTCCAGAGGTTCATATGATTACCAGAGTTGGAGTCATGTTCTCTCTGATCAAATTAATGGTTGGACAGAAGCAAGGAAGCTGTTTTGTGATTTAAGAATGAGTAGTTATTGATTGCCCAAAAACAAGAAGTCTTTTGTCTTGTGTTTGCTTTCTTGTTTCCTCTTGGGCACTTATTCTAGGTGAACCAAAGAGTTTATATATTTGTTCAGTCCTGGTGTGCCTGAGATAGACAGTGATGAAATGACAACTTTGGTTCAACACAAATCCAATTTACAGATCTGGCAAGTCCTACACCATGTAAGACAAATATACTCAGCTTCCGAAAAGCATAAAGAATGTGCTGTGGTGTAATGAATCTTTAGAGAAGCACCTCAGTTAGCAGAAGTCAACCTTTATAAGATGTTATTTTGTATACTGACCTTTCCTTTGATCTTTTAAATTATTTTGTAAATAAGTGTGCTATACAGAGTCACAATAAGATACATTTGGTTTGTAGGCAGTGTGTTATTTTCTTTCTCTTCCATTCCAAATTCAGATAGTAATGTAGAGTTCTATTATTTAGATGGAAAAAACAGGACTGAGTTCTAGTTTGCTAGGTAATACACTGCTGGACAATTGCTAAGGACGGATTATAAACGGCTATATAGCGCATAAAAAAGTAAGTGTGGTTGGATGCCAAGTGAAATAAAATAATGTCAGAATGCCAGGACATTACAAGAAAGACAATTTATTGTGCTCTGAAATCCAGAAGGCTTTGGAACATGTTCAAGGGACAAACAGGCCATTTTGTGCAGAATACGTAAACGTGAAAAAAATGCAATTACCGTCCGCAGGCGTTCCGGCGTAAGATGTCAATACGGGATATGGCCACCATGGAGGGCGATGCAAGATTCCACACGTCGTGTCGTGCTTTGCACAACATTATCAAGCAGCTGTTGTGGTAATTTATCCCATTTCTCTGTCAGTGCACGGATGAGGGTGTCATTGTTTATTGGAAGGCATTGACGACCAGCAAGACTCCTCCCCAAAGCATCCCACACATTTTCAATGGGATTCAGATCTGGAGAACGTGCTGGCCATACGAGGCGTTGAATATCCTCGCTCTCAAGACACTCCTGGACAACGACTGTTCGATGACATGTTGCATTGTCGTCCATGAAAATGAATCTATCACCGACAGCACCACGGAACATGCGAACATGAGGTAGCAGATCATCATTAATGTATCGTTGGCCAGTCATAGTCCCAGTTGGAAGCACATAGAGGGACGTACGGCCATTGATCATGATGCCAACCCGTACCATGACACTACATGTCTGATATCGGTCCCTTTCCTGTATGTTTGCTGGACAATATGTAGTACCACTATCATGCCAGATCAGTTGTCATCGACAATCGACTGTATCTACTGTCATCTGAGAAGAGGACAGAAGACAAGTAGTTATCAGTCCAATTGCGATGTTGATGACACCATTGCAAACGGGTGGTACGGTGACGTCTGGACAATGGGATGCACACAACAGGACTGCGGGTGTATAGTCCTCCTTCATGCAAACGTCTGGCGACAGTTTTTCGGGAGATACGCTTGCCATTAGCAGCCATAAACTGATTTGCTACCTCACTAGCTGTGCTGCGCCGGTGTCTTTTTGTTGATAGCACTATGTACCGATCTTCTGCAGGTGTTGTACTGCGAACACGACCTCCCCCGTGACGTTTGCTACACTCTCCATTTGTTTGAAATGATTTCCAAAGCCTTGAAACAACACTGTGGCTGACGTCGAACTCCCTGGCAACATCTGTTATTTTTCGCCCTTCTTCAACCTTGCCAATAATACGGCCACGTGTAAAATCATCTAGGTGATGTCGGGAAGACATACTGAAAATTGCAAGTTCGTCAATTGATTCTTTCCCTTTCAACTTTGCGTTTGAACAACAACGGTCAATACGCGTCAAATCCTTTATATCTCTTATCAGTGCTATGACGTCACGAACAAGTTTGGCAATCCAAAATTTGCATACGCACAACACGTCTTACTGTATCCCGCACTTATGCTAATTTCCACATTTTCCTGCCTTCCATTTTATGGTTGCTATTGTTGCTATTGTCATCCGTCCATAGCAATTGTCCGGCAGTGTATTTGGTCAATTGATCTACGGATTTAGGCAGAGAACAAGGATAACACCAAAGTCTTTATCCTGAGTAGCCACAGCTAGATCAACAGCAGAATTGAAGCTACCGGTAATAAAGGACAATTGACTGATTGTTAGGGTACAGATTGAACAGCAGTAATGAAAGGACACTGCTCTGGGGAAGTCAATTCTCAAACTGTCTGAGGTGTGTGTGCATCACCCAAAAGCATTTTGCACTAACCACTTCTTTTCAGTCTCATTACCATGGGCTAGCAATAGCAAGTCTGTACATCTTTCATGAGCATTACCATGAATGCTACTCTCAAGAGTTGTCAGTTTTTCTCCCATTTCAATCACAGTTCCCCAGCACCCATTTTGTGCCCCACTAAGTCACTGCTCTATTGATTACTCAGCCATCTCATCCACACCTGGTACATTAAAACTTAGGAATTTTTTACCTGGTTACATTTACCCCCAAACATTGCAAAACATTTTCGTTGTACATACACGTTAGTGTCAGAATAATACTGTATGACCACCTACCTAATAATGGGAATAACCACCCTTGGCCTGGGTGAAAGTGGCGAGAGACGGCATGGCATGGACACAATGAGACCCTGGAAGGTTGCCCAAGGCACACATGCCCATTCGGACTGCAGCAGGGCACGGAGGTCGCGGAGACGACGTGGTTGTGTGTTGGCACCTAGAACCTGTTGATACAAATAGTCCCACAAGTGCTCTATGGGATTGAGGTCAGACAATTTTGCTGACCAAGGGAAAATGGAGACATCACTATAGTGTTCCCAGAACTAGTCATATACACCTCCTTAGTGACATGGCAGGGCACACTGTCCTGTTGGTAGACACCATCACCACCAGGGTAAATGTCCAACATGAAGGAATGCATATGGTCAGCAAGGATGGGCAGGTAGCCATTGGTATTCAGGGACCCATCCAGGGGTCCTAGGTCATACCAGGAAAACATCCCGCAGATGTGCACACTGCCACTGCTGCCCTATTTGACTGACAAGCATGTCCGGGTGTTGGTCCTTATGTGTCTGACGCCGTATCCACCACTTCCCATTACTTCTGTGGAGTAGAAACCTCTATTTGTCAGAGAAGGCAACATTTCCCCTCTCTTCCACTGTTCAATGACAGTAGTCCCATGTGAAATGCAGACGTAGTTGCTGATGGACCTGAGTTAACATGGGCACCTTGACAAGTGTCGACTCTGGAGACCCATGTGTAACAGGTTCGTCCTATTGTTATCAGGGACACGTACCTGGGTGCCCCAGCATCCATTTGCAGGGTCAATTGCTGCACTGTTGTGTGTTGATTGCCCTTTATCAGGCGACATTCTCCTTTGGGGTTGATGTCCTTTGGGGCTCCACAGTTATGACGTCGGGAGATACTCGATGTGCCAGTGGTCCATTCTTGGCACACCCTTACTACAGCACCTTGTGAACAGCCCACAAAGTCTGCTGTTTCTGAGATACTTCCACCCTTGGTGAGGTAGCTGATGATCATTCCTTTCTGAGCGTCCATCAAATCACTACTTCTGCCCATTGTGCTCACAATGTGCACAATGGGTAATCTGTCCTGGCTGGCAGCTTATATCTCCATGTGGTTAACCCTGTCATGTGCACTTTGTGATGCACCTGGGCAGGTACACTGTGATTCCATGGGTGGTCATATTATTCTGATACGACTGTGTATGTTTATAAACCTGACACAGCATTCACATTTGCTAAACTGATTTTTTTTTACATTACTTACCAATTGTTCAAATTCCTCTGTAATACTTGTTTAAATATTATAAAGTCTTAAATCAGTATCAGTTGATAATAGCATGCATAGGTACTGCTTAATATGAGGAAGCAGAATGCATTATCGTAATGCTGTCTCAAACTTATGGGATTTGATTATTTTTGTATAATTTACTTAACAAGAACCTATATATAAATGATGAGAATTGCAGTCTTATAATAATATGAGCAGTTGCTCTACAGTAATACTCAGACATTTTTGTCAGGCAGTGTGGACATTTCACTGAAAATAAAACTTTTAGCATATCTCACAGCTACTCATTTTTTTTTTTTTTTACTTTGTGTGCAAGTCAAATTTTCTTGTCTTTGTTTTTTTTACAGTTTTCAGTAACAAAAACATCACATTCTTTTTAATTATTGCAATGTATTTTAAAAAGAAATTCATAAAAGTTTGAAAAGATATACTTCAATTCCATTATTGTTCCTTAATAGTAATGAAGTCTGAAAATGTTTCAAGATACAGCTCTTTTGATGTATTAGTATATATTTGGATACACAACCACATAGAAGCATACACAAATCATGCATCAATGAAGCTAACGTATCAGTGCTGATAATTAAAATGGTACATCTTTTAAAATATCAGTTTTATATCACTGAACTTTAAAACTTAGATGAAATAGTTTACATATACATATTATATTTTAATTCCTGCTTTGGTGACTTCTTCAACATCTAATGTGCTTTAAAGCATTTTTAAACCATTCTGAACATTTATTGTCAGATGACACTGCTTATTTCAAGATCTAACAACAAGCCATACATAAACACTTTACATCACTAACTCATGACCATAGCTAACTAACAGCATTTACAAATTATTCATTTATGAGCAAGAGTAACTTTCATTTCTTCGTTTTTGGCACAAAAATGTACAGAATACTTACTTGAAAGTGGAAAATCAAAAGTGCATGAGCATGTGAATGTTGCACAAGTTAGAAGACAAAAGTTACTTTACCTAATAAATAACCTAATGATTCTAGCATCAATATAAGGATTTCTGAGTATGAAGCATATTAAAAGGCTTGAGAAGAATACTCCATTGAGGCATCCCTTATCAACCAGGCACTTCTTTCACTACTGTTAAATCATATCATGCACACTGCAATCAGTTATCCCAAATTTCCTGTTGACATTAACATGGATATGTGGATGATTTTCTTATAAAACTTGCTCTGAATGAATACCTTACCGTCATGATCATTAAAAATTATATACTGAGTATGTTTGGCACTGATCTGTGCCAATCCATTTCAGATCTGCTACAGGTGCCCATTTATATTCATTCAAAAATAATTTAAATTGATTTAATAAATACCCACAGGAAATAATGACATAAGAAAATTAGTTATGCATGTACTTATTTATAACAGCATTGAATGTAGATAAGGTTATTTATTTACCTTCTCCATTGAAATATGTCATATCAATGCACAAAAATCTATTATTTTACACAGAATTATGGACCTCTCATCTTAATGACTACAAACTTGAATGTTTTTACTAGTTCCTGCCCTGCTTACAGAATTAATTCTCTGGGAAATGATACTTAACATTTAATATTTATTAAAGCTTTTTCCACTCAAATTTTCACTGAACAGTTTCACATCATACTACATAAGGCACATCTACAAAGAAGTGTATTTACCAAGCGTCAGAGGCTAAATACTGACTTCTCCACGATCTGTAATTAATGTTTGTACATTGAATTCAGTACCCATCAAAGATACTTCAAATGATATTGTCTGATGATACTGTTCATCACACAGTAAAACCACTACCAAGTGCTAAAAGAAATTTCAGGCATAAATAAAATGAAAGAAAAAAAGCATCCCAACACTTCTGAAATACTGCTTTTATCATGTTTTGCAATTTATAAATAAGTCAAGATATACACTATGTAGGTAAAAGTATTCGGACACTTAGATCAAGTGACACAAGAGCATTTATTAGTCAAAATCAACACGTAGTCACCCCACTTTTGGCTGTTATGACTGCAGTAACCATTCTAAGAGATGCTTTCTATGAGATGTCAGTATGTTGGGTCCTTTGGGAAGGGAAATTTGCGGGGTTTGATAGCGTATTCTTCCATTCAACATACAGGATCTTCTCCCATTCTTCCTGTAGTTTCTTACACAGCTGCCTTAGAAGAAGGTCTTACTAGAGAGGTGGGATTTGGCATTCCAGTCTGTCCTACAGATGTTCTATAGGATCTAGATTAGTACTGTGGGCTGGCCAGTCCAACACTTGGACATCCTGCTTCAAACTAGGCGTGGAAAGATGTTGCAGTATGGCAAGATACCTGACCTACTGAAATGGGTAGGGATCTAGGATCTCACATCATTGGTAGTGCAAAATTGTTCAGAACAGCTTCACATACCTGGTGGCAGTTAGAATGGAAGACATCACAATCAAAGGACCAAATCTTTTCCAGAAGAAACTGCCTGTGCCATTACAGAACTCCCTCCAAAGCATGACTGAAGGGACAGTGCAGTCTGCCCAACAATGTTCCATAGACAAATGTCACACCTACATGCATCCATCCAAACAGCATGACTCATCACTCAACACAACGCTCTTCCACTCTTCTGTTGTTCACAAATGGTGGGGGAGGCACCACTGAAGTCATCATCATTTGCCATTCGTTGGAGAGATGTAGGGCATGTGCGTGTAGCTGACCTAACATGGTAACCATGGACATGCAGTTCCTGACAGACTGTTTTGGTGTGATTAGCTGTTCTGGTGGCTTGTGTGATGTCTTCAGCCAGGCCTGTGATGGAGAATGTTGACACTTTCTTCACATTCCAGAGTAAGCTTCATATGGCATGATCATGCAGCTTCCCTGAGCATGGCTCTGTTCTTGTGACACCAATTCTCTCCATCGGTGAAGAACATTGGTGACAATGGATTTTAGGAATATCAGAAGAGCAGCAATGCTACACACTGATTACTTAGTCAGGTGGCATCCAAACACTATCCCCTTTCAAAGTCCATCAGTTCAGGTGCATAATAATGACTTCCAATACGGTCTTACAGTTGAGCCAAAGCTTTCCTTTATATACAGCACCCAACACATCTGTGTCTGGTTCTAAAAATGCACTCTTATTTGCATATGTGGGGGTGTCCAAATACTTTTGTCTACCTAGTGTATGTGTGTGCATGTTTGTGTTTGTATAGCAAAACTGTGCATATCACTCTCATAGGAAAGAAACTGTCTTTCAACTAAGCACAGTTGCTGAGTTTTATCAACATATAATTCACAGAGATTAATGAAGAATCTTCTTACATACATAGCAGATATTATTTTCAGCACAGAGGTGTTTTATTTTCACTGCTTTCCATGTCATCATTTCCACAGGAAACTAAAAAATTACATTGCTCTGGAGCAGTGGCGGCTCGTGGTTTGGTAAGCACGTAGGGCACATAACAAACCAGTACTTAATATGTGTTGCAACACAATGAAATTACACATAAAAACTTCTTAAATACCCTTAGCGACAACCCAAGTATGTGAGAGCTTCACCTATATGATATTCTAAGTTTCCAATAACATGCTGAAATGTCATTTTTGACAAAAAAACACGAGTCCTTTACAAGGAAGTTGTCTCTGTTTGTGATAAAACTTTCTGCATGTTGTCTCCAGGTCTCTGTGTATGGCATAAGGAGGAAACTCCTAGATAACTTTAAAATCTCAATATATAAAAACTTTACTCTAGAATCCTTAAAAATTCTGTAGTTCTTACAAAAAATTAAATATGATACAGCAAAACACAAAGTGGGAGAACATACAAACGAATTGGAAAAAAAAAATTAAATGAATTGGAACGAATTAAACAGATTAGGAAAAAATAAAATATAATACAACAAAAACGAATTGGGAGAACATACCTTTCATCGTAGTGTCATTGGTTGAGCGATTACGTTATTACCCGCACATTGTTCCAACCACGTCTTCGATATGATGGGATTCCTTCAAGGTGTACTTCTATAGAATTTCATTGAAATTCTATTTGTTTTTGATGTATTATATTTTATTTTTTCCCCAATTTGCTTAAATTCGTTCCAATTCATTTTAATTTTTTTTTCCAATTCGTTTAAGTTCGTTTTAATTCATTTGTATGTTCTTCCACTTCGTTTTTGCTGTATCATATTTCATTTTTGTAAGAACTATAGTATTTTTAAGGATTCTAGAATAAAGTTTTTATATATTGAGATTTTAAAGTTATCGATGAGTTTCCTCCTTATGCCATACACAGAGACCTGGAGACAACGTGCAGAAAGTTTATCACAGAGAGACTCATGAGACTCATGTTTTTCGTCAACAATGAAATTATGTATTACACACCACCACAGTTAATGAAATAAATTTAAACATTAAAAAAAGAAAAACTTTAAAAAAATTAGAAAGCAGCCTGCTTGTAAACAGTAGTGTACAAACAGAAAGTGCTTTCTGTGTACTGAGAACACAGACAGTACTTTCTGCTTGTAATCAGAAACACTCCTTTGTTATGAAACAAAAAATTTACTGCCTCAAATATCCTCAACAACAAAGTAACAAAGAGAAGTTTGTTTAAAAATAAAAAAACAGAAAGTGCTTTTTCTGTTTACAAACAGGCAGCTTTTTTTTTTTTTTGTGATATATATTTAAATAATTTAATTTTGCTATACAAACGTGCAACACAGAAGGGCAGTTAAAGTACACAAAAAGCAGATAGTATTGAAACAGAAGCTGCCCCTGATATCCTAAATGCACAAATTAGTAAGCTTTGTAGGCAAAGTCAATTCTTCATTCTTTTTGCTGAGAAAATTTATCAATGACCTTATTGTTAAAGTCAGGAATATCCATAATAAAGTCTCTTTCTATAGATAACATGGAAAGAGCAGATAGTCTGTCTTGGAGCATTGTGTTGCGCAAGGAAGTTTTTATTCTTTTTAAAGTTAAAAAGCAACCTTCTGCTTCAGAAGCTGACATGGGAATGGTAACAATATTTTTAAGCAGTAATACACTTTCAGAGAAATTAGTGACAAGATTTGTGTCAATTAAAATTGACAATAATGAAATTGCTCCCGATACTGTTCTAAATTCATTTTTTCGATAAATTAACTGGAGTTCCGTTTCCAATTTCTTTCTGTCCAGAAAAGGGTAAGCTTTAATTGTTTATGTCAGATATTCAACAGGAAATTCTTTATCGTATTCGGGAAACTTGTCTGAAAGAAACAAATTAGCGGCAGATAGACGACGTACAAAATTAAATCATTCTTCTGTTTGCCTAAGGATGACATCACATACTTCTTTGGCTCCTCTTATTCTGCTTTCATGATTAGTTTGATGTTTTCTCTTCTGAGTTAGTAGAGTTTCTGATTATGAGATCATAGTCTCGATGTTTTCTCTGAGTTGCTCCATGTTCGACTGGAAGCTGTTAATATGATATTTAATCTGGGCTGGATCAATTGTCCTTTTTTGAATTTGGTTGTATAGCATATCAACATGAGGCATTATTTGATGGAAAATAGTAAGCCAGAAGATGAAGTCCTCATCCTTTAATATATGCTTTAAATCACTGGCTTGAGCAATAGTAGGCTGCTGCTTTATATCATCTCTCATTTCTATTGCTTCCATGCATTCAACTAGTTCTTCACGACTTTCATACACTTTGTTGACTGCTTTCGTAAGAAAATTCCACCTAGTCTCTGATGTTCTTGGCAAACGGCAACCAACTATTTCATTAAGTATTTCAGTTCTTTGAGGTGATTTTAAGAAAATGTGCACACTGCTTCCAGATTGGCAAAGAATATACTAACGTTACAATTTATGGATGGAGCATTTGACATTACCAAGTTTAGCTGATGAGCGTGACAATGCACATACGAAGCAAAAGGGTGGCGTTCCCTGACACGAGTCTGCACTCCTTTTCCTTTCCCACTCATGACTGATGTCCCATTGTACCTGAGCAATTAATTTGTTTGTGATGTTCATCTAGCTCTTTCAGGATACAAGAAGACAATGATGCTGCATCATGTTTAGAAGGATTTACATAATGCCAAAACCTTTACACAACCTAGTTGTGAACTATACACAGTGGTAAACTAGTACCATTTGAAAAACATTGGAAATGTCCATCGTTTCATCTGCAATGACAGCCACAAAATCAGAAGCTATTATTTCTTTAGAAATCTCTTCGTAGCAGATTTCCAGCATACAGTCCAGCAGTTCATTCTGAATTGTTTTCGAAGTACCCTTGAATACTGTAGCTTTGTATAAATTAGTTTTTAAAGCATCATTCAACTGTGCACTAAAATCGACCAGTCCACGAAATATTCCAGGATTGGAAGCAGAGTTCGATTCATCATGTCCTTGCAGAGTAGGTTCAAATGCACTGCAGTGATACAATTTATGAGAAGCAATAGTACATCTCTATTTTTTTATACTTTTTCATTTTGAAGTTGAATCTGCTGCCTGTAACAGAAGTCTAGTTGGGGCCTTATATTCCTTCTTCCTAGTAGAGCCAAATTCATTACATTATTTTTGTGTACAAAAGACAAATCATGCTTCTGAATTTTGTCTGCTAAATCTTTAACACCAGTTTTGCCCCATGAAGTCTCAACCATGAACAATAAGCAAAATACAGCATCTTTTATATCACAGCCGCATATCCATTCATTCTTATTATATGTTTCACAGTTAAACTTTTTGATCTGTTCTGTATTTTTATCTTTACAAGTTTGCTGTAATTTACGATCCGGCATGGGCCCACCCAGCCTTTTAATTTCCAGTTTTTGCTCCAATGAATGAGAGACAAACAAATGTTTCAGTAAATAATCAACAGTATTCATGTTTAAAAAGAGAACATTGCAACACTTTATATTTCATTAAAATGCATAAATAAATA
Organism: Macrothele yani; assembly: GCA_039090855.1. Taxonomy (NCBI): domain Eukaryota; kingdom Metazoa; phylum Arthropoda; class Arachnida; order Araneae; family Macrothelidae; genus Macrothele; species Macrothele yani. The sequence continues at coordinate 4,821,760 of CM077024.1, forward strand.
CTTATCACTTTATTGTGTAAGTTATAAGCAAAATTAAACTGCAGAGAACACCAAGACAGCCACAAAAATCTCAGCAGAAAAGAAATGTAAAACAGAGTGGAGGCATGCTTCCCTACTTGTTTGTTTAACTTAGGAGGTGACGACAGTCATGACACAAGAACGAGTGGGCCTGTTTTCCATGTGCTCCAATGCTACTCTTTGTGCTTTGGGAAAGTGCTTCAGTAGATTCATAATGAGCATGTGCAAGCACCTTTTGAGCTGTGTTGTCGATGGGTCAAGGAAAATTGTGCCCACAGAGCGGAAACGAATGATGGCGATTCTGAACGTACAACTGCTTGGCGTAAAAGTTCGCTTTGGCGTTAAGTTCGCAGCTAACTGAATTAAAATTTATTTCGGGTCTATTTTTCGATTATAGATTTAAATTTTTTTTTAAATAAACCAATATTTCCCTTATGTATTGTGGGTATTAATGAATCAATTATTCCATGATATCTTATGGGTAGAACATGTGCCCTTTAAGACGAGGCGGCACTGCTCTGGAGTGGGAATTGAATGCATACCACCTGATTTGCATTTGAGTAAACTACCATTAACACCGCACCACCCAACGCAGCAAAATGTTAGCTTGTTGCTGTCAGTGGTATAATGGTAGCATTCTGAGAGATTAGATGCAGGTTTAAGTTCCACTCCTCAACTATGCAATTTTTAAGTTTTCCAAAGAGATTGCTACATGGATAGCAATGTAAATAAGGAACTTCTGAGACAAAAATAATATGCTTGAACATATATTTTACTCTAAAGGTAGGAGGAGTATACAGTTTTACAGAGTTTCTTCCATTTTGACCAAAGGGACAAAAAAGGCTATCAGTTTTTTGTTTCTAACCATAAAGTTTTAAATTATTACTTGGGGAAGTGGACTTCTTCTTTGATTTATTTGAAAAATTCTAAATAAAATGGCATATCACAAAAATTTCTACAACAGTGCAGTACCTTTTATCCAGAATCCTTGAGACTGGGATTTTCCTGAATAAAGGGTTTTTCCACAATTTTGAGTACCATGCCTAACATTAAAATAAGGACCATTAAAAATTTTGAGTTCAAAAATATCTAAGTTCTACATGTCTTTATTGAGTTAATGTTGTAAATTACAGAATGTGCAATCTGTAGTAATAAATTATTCAGAAGGTTGCAAATGGTGAATTTCTTGCAAAAGAAAAGAAAATTAGGAACAGTTAGTTTCTTATGGATTTTTACTGTAAAGAATTGCCTGTGATCCTGATGGAATCCCACGGTGCTGAGGCTCAGTGCACCTGATATGCAGGGAAGTGGTGAATGTCATTGTTCCTCTGAGTTAAGACTTATTTGTCTACCCATTTACTTATGGGCTCGGTTGGTGATGTCAAGCATGAGTGAACTCTGAGAAAGGGTTAGTGTTAGCTGCTTATTATTTTACAATAAGTTACTAGAACCAACAGAACTCTAAATAAAGTGAATCACTGCCAAAAAAAAAAAAAAAAAAACTATCTTCCTGTAGAACTTCTGAAACTAGAATACAGATAGCTAGAAATGCTCTGCTAGCAAATCAGTGGAGAAAGAAAGGCACTGCTCCTTAATATTTCTACTTCTGCTACAGAAAGTTCAGTTTTGACATTTTGGAGATAAAAATCTATAAAAGATTAAAAAGCAGTAGTTTGAAGAGGAAACAAGAACAGGACATGCCCAATCTTAGTGAATAAACTGAGGAAGTTCCAAACAGCAGTAACAATCCTGCAACTTCTGTTCAGATAACAAATAAAAAAAACATTAAAAATCAGGAAATACTATGCGAGATATTTGTCTTACAATCATAATAGGTAGCTTGCCTTTTGTTGTAAGGCCAGCTCTTTTAGTACACATTTCCCTGCATGTTTTGTTCTTTTTGTAGTCTATCATTGGTTCAAGCCTCTGGTGCAGTGGTCCTATTCTGTCTTCAGTTCATTCAATGCCAGGTGAATTATAAGTCCTTGAAGTGTACTGCAGTAATGATATTTGGCCTTAACAGCAGCTACTTCCCTTCCAACCACTCTTACTAACGTGTAAAAACCCAACCTTAGTTGGTTAATTGACATTTATAAAAACCAAAATTCTTTAACGCAACACAAATTGGCATTGACCAGCTAACACAAACGTCCTATTTACATACACACAAATATTCCAACCAAAAACACTAAAAACATATATACAACTATTTACACACAACTTATTTTATTCTCTTCTATGTCATTCCGTCAATTCCCGTTCCCTACACTTCAAGAAAACCATTGCATTTGGTCACCACACCTTAGCCATTCCCATGTAGACTGCCTCAAATGCTTTCTACCCCCCGCCGGGGTCATCTTCAGGAGGCGTTCCAGATGTTATCTCTCCTGCTACTGCAGTGTGAGTGAGCAATAAGATAGTCTTCCTTGCTCCCGTTCAGACGTCACCTACTCAGTGAAGCTGTTAAAATAGAGAATTTCATAAATTCCAAGCCTATGAATTCTCGACTTTTTGGTGCTCTTTGTGAAGAATTGGGAAGCAAATTTAAGACTTGTTTCACACAAAAGTAACATGGTTGTCTTGTATTAAAGTTCTAGTCCAGCTCTTCACTCTATGGAATGAAGTCCTGTTGTTTCTTTCTGAATTTTCATTCAACCTATCATAACGACTGTTTGATCTGGAGTGGTTGCAACATTTGTCCTATTTCATTTATATATTTTCAACTCATAATGAACTGAAGCCAGAGGTGTAGCCAAGGGGTGGCCTCAGGTCCATACTCCACCCACACTTGAGGGAGGATTAACCACGAATTTAAAGCGATATATATGTATATATGAGACTTTCACCAATGAATCAAATCCACGGACCCCCCCCTAAGAAATTTCTGGCTACGCCATCGACTGAACCTATCACTTTCAGTACATCTAAGACATTTTCTTCTTTTGACAAAAGTGAAGCCAAGTCAAAAGAAAAAAAGTTTTGAGAGTCTTGTGTGAAGAATGGGATCATTATGTGCTTTATACTTTCATAATTTTGTTTCTGAATCAGATACTCCTACTTTGTCACTAATTGCTTCAGAAATAATAAAGCATCTCAAAAACCTACAAGCTTCAATGAAATAATATTTCCCACTTCTAAAAGAAGACATCAGTGGGTACCAAAATCCATTCTTGGCCTCGATAGAGGATTTGGACCTACCACTCAGAGAAATCAAACTGGTTATCAACACAGTGGCTGACAGAAACCTAAAAGGCACTACACCAAACTGGCAACTCTTTAAATTTTTTGCCCAGCTTAAAAGTTAATATTCAGAAATTGTAAAGCACCCTGCAAAACAACTACAGCTCTTTGCTTCAACATACCGTTGTGAGGTAGTATTTTTGAAATACACCCTTCACTATGACGAAGCAAAGAAACACACTTGATCCCAAAGCAGACATGTAGCTGCATCTCATTAGTTATGTGCCCAGTTTAATGGAGAGAAAAAAATTAAAGGACAGTTTTAATTAGTGTTTTTAAGTGTTATTCCCTAGAAAATATTTTTCAATAATCATGATGTGTGCCATTTAGATTTTTTTAAATTTAATAATTGAAGGGTTGGATGCAAGAGCCAGATAACTATTTTTTGCCAGAATTTAGTTATTGGTCACAAACAGTAAGGAAAAAATAGCGCATATTTTGTTGCAAGAACCATGTGGCTCAAAGCAATTACAAGCTCGATATAAAAAATGGAGCTGCAGCCTCGTGGGGGTTGATGAAATTTGAATGCAACAACAAGGCAGCTCCAGGAGCCACTTGCGTCTTGCATCAAAATAATTCACCCACCTCTCACCCGCAGCACTACTTTAAACTAATAAGCAGATTCGAGCTCACAGTTTGGAGTTGAAATGATTGAGCATGAACACTTTCTGGAAAACAAAAGTTCACTACTGCCATGGACATTTTCCCAATCTTACATGGCTTATCACCAAGTTTCACATGGTTACCAATCACTATATGATTATGATTTTATGGCAACAAAGTTCAAGATCAGTTCAGATGTCACTGCTGTATCTTGCTACAAGCTACAACTACAGCTAGCATTTGCTGAAGAAGCCAATCAGTACCACACTACAGCTAACTTCTGCTGAAGAAGCCAATTTCTTTCCATACAGCATACGCACAACTAAATCACCTCAATATATTCACATCAACTCTTGCCTTTGAGATAAAAAGTATCAAGTTCAAATAACTGTCTAGATGATGCTATTATGCCAACAAAGTAGTTGTTTTCTTTTCCTCTGTTGATATTCCTATCACCATTGTCACTATAAATGATCACAAATAGCAGATTTGAAAATCAACTGTCAACATAAAATTAGATACGTCTGGAAACTACACTGCATGCATCAAACATTGCTTGCTAGACAAACTAAATTTTAGCTTCAGTCTTACACATCTAACAAAATATTTGACTTGATTTGCACATTCAGTTGTTTATTAATTATTAAGCTGCCTGCCTTATTAATAACTATCCATAAAAATTAAAACCTGATATCTGCTACAATTATTTTACAAGAACAAAATCCCTTTATATCAACAGGGGCCATTTTTAATATTTGACAGAATTTGACTCAAAACTTCACAACCTGCATGCCAAATGTTGAACATTATTGCCCACCCTGTAAAACTTTTAATATCTGCATAACTACAGTGCTAGAACCACTCACTGTTACATCCGCTATGAAGCAGGGGTGCAGAATATGTCCGAATGCGCAAACAAGGTTCCGGGGAAATTAAGGAAGCTCTAGGGAAATTTTTGCCCAGGGGTAAAATTATAATAGTGATAATAAAACGAAAAATGGACTTATTAACAACAAATATAAAGTGAGAAATAGGAGTAATTTACTTCAAGGTAATCAGGTAATTATTTTGAAAAATGTGTCGTTATGAATACCAGAGGTTATGAAGGCTGTGACATACTACTGCTCGCAAACGATTCACCGAGCCTAAACGACTTTACTAATGCCAAAGCGTAGACAGCGTGGCATGAGTAACAAGTACGACGCAACCACTAGTCACGCTAATAAACGTTTCCGAAACTAATGGGCCGCACTGGCGGCACAGTGGTCTAAGCGATGGCTTCTCATCTTTCGTCCGAGATGGGTCCGGGTTCGAATCCTGGTGAGGCATGGATGCTATGTTTGTCTCATGACACTGGTTCTCACCCTTGCCTGGAACCAGTGGCCCTAAATTAGGAACGGGCGACTGCTTATTGCCCACTGAGTTGCTCTAGGTGATCTTTAAACCTCCAATAGAAAATAATAATAATAATGGCAGCGAATGTGTCATAAGCACCGATTTGGAAAATTATTGGGGGTTCTGGACATTTTAAAGCGAATAACCCATGCATTTTTCGAAGGATTTAAGTTGAATTTAAATTTCATTCAGTAAAATTATCTGGCACAATTAGACGTCTGGAATGCTGGAATGAAATAAATTATAGTTAATTACAGAATTTTTTAGCTGTTTATTTTTCAGCCTCTCTGTCCCCGGGTTACTTCGCCTATTCTTTGTACGTTGAAAGTTAATGGGTTCCGTCATTTTAGGCGAGGAAAGAATTCTTGATTCGCCTATTCCTCTCTCGCCTAAAACCTTCACCTGGTAGAGGGGAAAGATTCACCCGGAGCACTAAATCTTTCGTGCGCTAAAAAAAAAAAAAAAAAAAAAAAGCTAGTTATTCATTGGAATAAATATTAGTTGTTGTTTTTTTTTTCAAATTTTTAAGTAATAGGCTTTTTAAGGATAGTTCTTGATCATCGACATATACTCTAATAATATCTTAAACTTGTATGAAAATCTGCTATAGTTTTTGGGGAAATTTCAGACAAAAAAAAAATATGTTCTGGGGAAATATTGGGCCCTGAACATTTTCTGCACCCCTGCTATGAAGTTGCTCATTTTACCTAATCTATCCACATAAATTAATTAGAAATCAGAACAATATGCAGTTCTATCATTCAGAGTTAATGTAATACCAATAACCAGAATTTCTGTTGGTAACACATGCTGAAACCCTTTTCCGTGAAGTGTTTTGAATAAGCTACCTTCAACCTACCAGATTTTCAAAGCACTAAGCAACTTGGTTCTAAATCTTTATAAAACTTTAGAATCACTATGTAAAAATTTATTCACCACTTGAATATTTTAAAATGCTGCTGGAAAAATTCAAGTTTGCAAATACTTATTTCTATTTCAGTTTGCATGTATTTATGGGCATATGTGTAACATTTATGACAGTGACAGGGCAATCAAATATATTTTACATTTTGAGCTATCACGATGGATATATAACTCATTATCGGTGCAGGCAATGCAAACCATACTAATGCTGTTTTTTTGTTTTGTTTTTCTCTAAACTAAAGCAGCAGAAAAAATCCTGTGAAACCCTTACACCTGATGAAGTTATATTGTATAATACTAATCTCTCTTTATGTAAATAATGAGGACGGAGTATTCATCTCATGCCATTATTTCGATTTAAAAAGCCCTGTTTAACAGAATAAGTTCATGTTCTTTCACATGTCATAAACAAACAATAGTTACTTAAAAACATTTAAATTTCCATACACCAAATAATCATGCAATGGTTTACAAAATGGTATTCTACAAAAACTAATCAAGAGTTACAAAAATTTTTGCATTTTCTTTGAAACATTCTGCTATGTTCAGTATGATTTCAATAATTAAAAATTCAGTTTCCACATTTCCGCAATACATAGTGAAAATAAAGAAACTCTGAATTAAACTGAAAATTTCTGCACGTATAGTATCTAATTCTATATAAGTGAATTAAGTAACTTGTTCAGTCATTTGTGAAAAATTATCACTACAAAGCATTAATTAATAATAAAAATACAATAGTATGTATTTCAAAGTTTCAAGCCAAAAAATGACTTTATAAAACTATCCACAAGTGAAATCTATATGAAGTATATTAAAGTTCATCGTGCAAAGAGTGCATATTCAGAATTTAATCTACAAGAAATTTGTTGATGTACATATATATGCAGTAAGACATTGTTCAGGAGACACACTTCATTGAACACTATCAGTACAGAGAGAGAAAAAAAGATGTGCATGGTCCCCTGCAGTTCAACAACACATTGTAAGCAATGGCTTGTAGGCACTTGTATGGGTTTTTTTTTTTTTTTTTTTTACCTCACAAGAAGTTCAAACAGCTGATTGTAAACTGTATGGTCACCATGTATTTTATTATTATTCATTTTTGTGACCTAATGTCCTACAAAAATATATTAATCTTTGTTAAACATCAAATAATAAAGTATAGTACTAGTAAAGTAAGAAATGATTATTACTTCACAATTTGGACTAAAGAGTTCTGGTACACAATGTATGAAATGTTGCACCTTCACTGTTACAATGCATATAAGATCATATATCTCAAAACTTATCAAAACAAGACTTAGAATGTATGTGATCCTTCTCTAAATTAACACCTACCAAACATTTTTAATGCAAGAAATATGTACATTATAGTGAAAATAGTAAGCACATATACCACTTACATTTATGCGACTGTACTGATGAATTTATGAACATACTTGCTGAAATGTGTCGTACTAACAGTATGTGCCCACTTATATCAAAGCACATATAAACACAACATAGCATCATGATTACAGGGGAAATAAATGAAAAAAGATACTACGATGTCATATGATAGCTAATGTGTAACAGACTCGCAGTGAATTAGAAGTAACACATGAATACAACACTTCAGTTTCTTGAAAACTTTTTCTGCAAGCACTACTGCAAAGTGGGTGTACAGGTAAAACTCAATCCCATATAGTTCTAGTGAAAGGCATACTATATTGCTTCATATTACACTCTTAAAATGTATGTAGCAAGCTTTATGCTCATCTTGAACTACCTGAAGACTTGCTAATAAAATACTGATACCCCCACCCCAGGGACCTATAAATGACAAAAAGGCATGGCTGCCATGGATTAATTGCCCTAACTAAACATACTGGTGATTCAACATTGAGGTAAAGTGACAAAAATTTTTGATCAAGTAAATCACCAAGCAACTTCACTATGCACTACATGGCACATATACCAATGTTTTTGCTGAAATTGTATTAGTGTTCATCCAACTATCCTGTTTCACATGTTTATACACTATCTACCAACAAGTAATTGGACACCCCTGCAATCAACGATATCTGCGGTCCTGATACACGTCACGGCCACCGCCGTTAAATATCGTGTGGGAAACAACAACGCAACCAGTCGCATGCAAGATGCCACGCAGTTCGGAGCTCTCCGATTTCGAGAAAGGTGTAATCGTCGGGTATCACAGAAATGGCCGATCCATATGTAACATATCCAGCGAGTTGAAGTACCCAAAATCGACAGTGGCCTACGTGATTGGCAAGTGGAAGATGAGAGGCGACTGTCGGAATGTGCCCCGACCCGGCAGACCCACAAAACTGGGAGTTAGAGACCGACGGGTGCTGGCCACAGAAATTCGGAAGAACAGCAGCAAATCGATGGGCCACATCCACGAGGAGTTTCAACAGGCATCCGGGAGTGTTTTTTCGATGAATACCATCCGTAAGGAAGCCCATCTGCTCGGTTATCATGGACATGCTGCCGCCCACAAGCCTTTGATCACCAAGTCCAATAGTGCTGCTCGGCTAACGTGGTGCAAAGAATGTCGACAACGGACCGTTGAACAGCGGTACCAGCTTGAGCGACGAATCAAGATTCACCCTCTACCGTTCGGATTGGCAGGATCTGGGTTTGGCGTCTGCCTGGAGAACGCCTCCTGCCGGAATGTATTGTGCCAACTGTGAAGTTCGGCGGCGGTGGAATTATGCTATAGGGGTGTTTCTCCTGGTATGGCACGGGACCCTTGGTCGCAAATCCTGGTAGACTCAACGCCGAGACCAACTGCACCATTTTGAATGACCATGCGCTTCCTATGTTGTGGCAGTTTTACGGGGTGGATCCATGTTACTTTCAGGATGACAATGCCACCTGTCATGTTGCAAGGTCCACCATGGCTTGGTATGGTGACAATGGGGTTAATCGAATGGACTGGCCTGCGCAGAGCCTGGACCTTAACCCTATCGAGCACCTCTGGGACGAGTAGGAGCGTCGACTTAAGGGGTGCCCCCACTGTCCGAAATCGGTGAAGGAACTGACCTGTCTTCTCCAAGCCGAGTGGAAGAAAATACCACTAGCCGTCGTACAATGCCTGGTTGAGAGTATGTCCCGGATGGTCGCAGCTGTAATCGCCGCTCTTGGAGGTTCCACCAACTATTGAAGGTGAATAAACTTCATTTTCCTTTGCTATCACAGGTGTCCAATTACTTGTTGGTAGATAGTGTATAATAGTTTTATGACAAAAACTGTAATTCAAGCCTAGAAAAAGCAGTATACTGGATTCCAGTTGTGCCCACCAACAACCATAGCAACATAAATACTGTGTACAGTGGAATTGCATTAGAGCTAAGTCTGATATAAAGAAATTATTGCAAATCCTCTGCAAACATTTCCTTGAAGTAATGTATTTTTGATTTCATTATAACAAAATTAATTTTTACAACTTTTTGTTACAATGAACACATTTTTCCCATTTCAAAAGAAAAGTAGCTACCTCTACAAAATTCGCAGCTCAGATTTCTGCATCCTGGGTCCCTTCTTGAAGCATGTGCGAGTCATTTCCGTTTTTCTGTTAGGTCATAAGCTGTTTAGAGACACGGCCAGGCACATAAGCTGAACGTGACGTAGACAAAGGTTGCCAAGGGAACCCAAAATGTGAAGCGATGAATCAGGTGAGTGGCTTCTCCGCCACTACAACCCCCTTTTTCTTCCTGATATGTATCCTTCATTTTCAATTGCCCATGCCCATTGAATGGCTGACACAACCATGACAGGCTGGCTGTCAATCAACGGGTACTGCTGTATCTGGCCGATGGTGCACTACAGTCAATTTTCATGACATCAGAGTTATCTTAAAGCAGCAACTGTCCTCCCATCCTCATTTTATGGTTTAAAGGAGAAAGGAATGCAGCTGAAGGAGTGGAGCGAGCGTTCTCACGCCCTGTTTCTCTTTCACTCAGGGTTCCTTGACTTCTCGTACATAAAAATGAGCTCGCTAAAGCGAACACAGTTTTCTTTGAGAGAAAAGAAAAATATCATAGCTGAAGTTGATTCTCAAAGTAATAAGGCGATGTTGCCAAAAAATATGGCATCAGTCCAACTATTTCAGCATTTCTGAAAGATTGTGCAAAACTTGAAGTTCAACTTCAGAAGCTGGTTAACGGGCCCAGGATTCATCCATGTTCACGTGGTTTTAGGATGTGCATTTGTGGAGTATACCAGTCAGTGAGCCCCTAATTTGTCAAAAAGCTTTACAATTTGCCAAAACTCTTGGACAACATAATTTTCAGGCCAGCATTGGATGGCTCAATCAGTTTACAGAAAGATACAGTATTGTACCAAAAGCGATTTACAAAGAGGCAGGTAATCTACTCATGGAAGTGTCAGGGAATAGAGAGTCATGGAAGTGTCAGGGAATAGAGAGTCAGAGAAGTGGCAAAACTTATAAGATCTTACAGTCCAGATGATGTGTTTAATGCAAATGAAGCGGGAATATTTTCCCCACTCAAGCCGATTAAAACTTTAGCTCTTAAAGGAGACAAATGTGTTGGAGGGAAAAGATCAAAGAAACATCTTACTACAATTTTCTGCTACAAGCAATTAGGAACTGAAAAAAGGAGTCTTAATTGTTTGCAAATATGCTAAGCCTTGCTGCTTGAAAAATGTTAACTTACTGCCATGAGAGTACACATCAAACAAAACAGCCTGGATAGCAGACATTTTTAAAGACTGGCTTATCAAGTTTAATGCAGAAATGAAAAGAAAAAAAAAGAAAATGTATTTCTTTTCATCGATAATTGTACAACTCACAATGTGCCCCCAACTTTATACTGCATTCATGTTGAATATTTTCAACCTGACTGCACAGCTGTTTTACAGCCTTTAGATCAAGGAATCATAAGAACTGTGAAAACTCACTATAGAAGCCTGTTAATGTAGCAAATTCTTCACAGGATTGGAAAAGCTGGCCAATGACAAACATAAAAGAGGCTATGGATATAATTGCAGGAGCATGGAGCAAAGTTAGCCAAAGAATTATCGTCAACTGATTGAAACATACTGAATTGGTTGGATTCCGATCAAAAGAATTCAAAAGAAAAAGATTTGGACGTGGCAATATATATCGAAATTGAAACATTATGGAACTCTGTTGCAGAGTAGACTTCCATCCCTAATGATGTAAAACTTGAAGACTTTTTGTTGGTAGAAGATTGATTACTTACCCTCTATGAACTGACCGATGCCGACATCATTTAGTCAATTCCGGACAAATGAAATGACGGAGTTGATCAGGAAAGCAGTGACGATAAAGACGTCATGACCGTGTTGCTAAACATCAATGCATCAGAGGCACTTTCATGCTTAGAAAAAGTGTGCCATTTCATTTCCTATCAGACAAACATCTCTGGGGATATTTTTTCAAGTATGCATTCCCTGCAAAACTTTCTGATTTCTAAAGCCATCAAAGGGCTTGTAGAAAAAAATTTTTACAAAATTTTTGCAAACTGAGGAGGTGTAAATACATACACGCATTGTATATACGTACATACAAGCAAAGGTTTGTTTGGAAGTTTTTTTAAGTACTTTTTGTTTTCATACACATATCTGAAAGTGGCAAATTTTTATGTGAAAATTTAATGTCAAATTTTCTAAATTTGTTGTTAGATTAAAATTCTTTGGGAAAAAAATGGAATCCCATTATTACAAAATTTCGCTGTAACTAACGACATCAGGCGGTCCCTTCAAATTCGTTTTAATGGGAATTTACTGTATGTAGGCAACACGAAAATGCAACTTTAATATCAGAAAAAAAGAACACCTTAACAAACCAGGCAAAACCATCTTTAATACAATATTGCTCAGATAATAACACTGAGCTTGGTCCAGGGCCGTAGCTAGCATTGGGCTAGAGGAGGCTAAGCCCCTTTGCAAGGCAAGCAAGCTCCCCCTCCCTGGAAAATGGACAATGGAAATTCTTTGAACTTTTATATATTCAGTGGCTTATGAAAATTTCTTTTGTATTTCATTAAAAGTAAGGCCTTATAAATTATGCGGCAACTTATTTAAATTATATTGGGTATATAAATAAGTTTTGAGGGATTTGAGGTGAACAAAACACGTTGTTGGAGAACAGAAACAATATTTTAATATTAATCGAAGTATGCTCCCTCTGAAGCTACAACTTTACCTCATCTTTCGGGCAGTGAACGTATGCGCCGAAGGAAGAATTCCGGTTCCTTGAAAGATATCCAGTTGTCCAGCCAATTTTTGATGTCTTCATAAGAACTAAACCGCTCCAGAAAGTGCTGACTGCATCGACTATAACAAATGGTAATCCGATGGCACAATATCTGGCAAATATGGCGGGTGGGGTAGAACTTCCCAGTCGGATCCTTCTAAGTACTTTTTCACAGGTCGAGAAACATGTGGTCTTGCATTGTCATGTTGTAAGATGACTTTGTCGTGTCTATTCTCCCATTCCGGCCATTTTTGCGTGAGAGCTCATTTTAAACGCATTAATTGGGTTTGATACCGATCACCAGTAATAGTTTCTGACGGTTTCAGCAGTTCATAGTGGATCACACCCTTCTGGTCCCACCAGACACACAGCATTACCTTTGAACCATGAATATTGCATTTTGGCGTTTAAGGACCTGGTTCACCTGGCTTCACTCAAGCTTTCTGCCGTTTAGGGTTATGGTACCATATCCATTTCTTGTCGGCAGTAATAATACGATGTAAAAAAAACTTTCTTTTTTGCCTTTGAAGCAGCAATTCGCAAATGGTTTTTCGACGTTCAAGGTCTCTTTCCCGCAAAGCATGTGGAACCCAATTCCCTTCTTTTTGCACCATTCCCATGGCAGCTAAACGTTGTGAAATGCATGGTTGACTAACATTTAATGCTGCTGCTAGTTCTTTTTGGGTCTGGCACGGATTCTCGTCGAGTAAAGCTTCCAATTCGGCATCAGCAATTTTTTTGGGTGGTCCAGAACGTTCTTTATCACTGACGTCGAAATCGTTCTTTTTGAATCGTCTAAACCAATACTCACATGTTTTTATGGATGGGGAATGTTCAATTTCTGAAATTAAACGATAGCTGTTGGCAACACTTTTCTTGACAATAAAGTAATGCACTAACACTTCCCGCAAATGCTGTTTTGTCGGGATGAAAGTTGCCATTTTCCATCGAGTAAAACAAATACGTCTTCGCACCTCAATCGAACGTCGTATACTGACTGACATCTCGTACTGCGATAATGCAGTGTTGCCACCTTAAAATACATGCAAGCAGTAATAAGTACGACACCGAATGGAAATCCCTCAAAACTTATTTATATACTTCAATACATGTTTACTAAAAATAATCCACTGAATTGAATATCAATACGACAAACTCTTTATTTGCTTCCTTGTTATGGTTACAAAAGCAAATAGACTATTTTAGTAGTAGAATATTTTCATAAGCATAGTTATCATTACAACAGTGATGATCACAGTTTGTTAAAAAACAAAGCGATGTTAGTCCAACAGCTGAAAATTCCTGTAAACTCTGTCTTAGTTTTGTAAATATCTGGACATAACATGACACTGCTCTTTCGCAGTCTACAGAATTAGGTAACACTGAGAGTACTTGCCTCACTTTTCATGTTAGTCCTGGAAATTGCCTCTGAATTCCAGAATTTGATTAATCAAGAACCGTACATTCCTTTGCATGTTCCTTGTATGCAGCAAATTCAAGTCTTACTGATGAGTCATCAATTCCTGGAATACTTTTGAACACTAGGTCATCATCAATATCCAGGGTGGCCATTTGATGTGGGTCAAACAATTGAGCAGCCTTCATAAAGTTCAAACCAGATTGGCAAAACTTGGGTCCTCAATTTTTGGAGATGGTCACTTCTGAGCAGTTGTAAATGTGCATCTTAATACAATTTTGTAAAACACTTTTTGCAGAAACGAATTATGTACAGCTTTTTGAGAATAGGTTGCTTCTTATTTTGGCTGTAATTTAGATTGCAGATCGAGTACCTTGGAATTAGCAGATTGAAACATTCACTGGAATTCTTTGAAGTCTAACCTAAAAGTAGTGATGGGCAATTTAGACTAAAAATTAGTAACTTATTCAATAGTTCTGAACCATCAAATAAATTGATTATTTGAAAAAGAAGTTGAATCAGTTGTTTATTCACTCGCTCTCCAGTCAGGTATTGTTTTTGCTAACCACTGACTTATCAAATAAATCAATCTGATTGGCTGTCACTCTCTGCCACATAAGCACTGGATTTACTGTTGCTAAGGGTCAGGAAAGAGAGAAATCCTTTTTCATCTATCTATCTCTCTATCTCTCTCTATCTCTATCTCTCTCTCTCTTTCTTTTTAGAAATGTAAAAGAATATTGTTGACATAGGAACGTTTTAAATGTATCCCTCTAATCAATGTAAAACGATACTAAAGAGAGATCTTTGTGGAGAGAGAGACACAGAGAACACACTTAACTTCTTCCTGTTCATTGTTTTGTCATCAGTAAAAGTGGTTTTGCAATGCATGTGTGGGAGAAGAAGTGTTTATTGGTGGGAATCTCATGGCTTTTTCAATACGATATGAGCAATGAGCTTACTTTACATCATACTGTAGCTCATTCAATTACACTTCAAGCACGTCCAACATTACAGAAAAGCTCCTGATGGCAAGATGTATACAGTATTCATTAAATTACTTAATTCCCAACCAGCTGTCCCCAACTAAACATGCTCTAAACTATTAAAAATAAATGTAATTATTAATTGGAAATCTCTATCCCCTCTCACTGCCCTAAGCCTATTCCCAACTTACCTGAGAACACAAATTTACAAATACAAACATAGAACTATTATAAGCATAAGGGATTAAATACACTATAAAAATACTGATAAACAATTAAAACCATCACATCCAACTATACAGGAACCACTTTAATATATTTTGCCCAAGACTCCGTGGGCATCCTTAGAAAGGGTGTTTATACATCAGCTGCCTGCAACAGAGTGTCATCTTACAGAAAGTCCAAGATCTCAACAGCCGGGCGATAGTGGCACCATCTATCAACGCATCTAAGAATTGCTGAAACTATCTTAATACAAAACTATTAATCAGTTATGTAATTATAATGACCCATTATTGGAACAATATATTTGGCAATTGCTTAGGGTCATTATAATTACATAAACAGAGCCCCCTAGATGAGTCTTCAGCCCCCTTCCTCTGGTTCTGAGACCTAGCTATGGCCCTGGTTACATACCGTCATAATCATTGGCAAATCTAAATATCTGAAACAATATTAATAAAAAAAAACTAAACAGCATAACTGTAATAGCAACTCCCCCATTGATTTGTCATATGGCCAGAGATACTTGTTTAAATGAGAAAGAGAAAGCAAAAACAAAAGTACAAGAATTATAAAGCACATCTGTAAGAAATCAAGGCCACCAGAAGGCGCCACTGCCAGCACGTGCAGCGCCGATGATGAATACGAGGATGAACTGGCAGTTTTTGAGAGGGATAGAGATGACATGACAGTGTCAACAGATGCTACCACCATCACTGAAGAAAGCTGGCCGCCCCGGTGGCGCAGTGGTCTAAGCGATGGCCTCTGATCATTCGTCCGAAAGGGGTCCGGGTTCGAATCCCGGTGAGGCATGGATGTTGTGTTTGTCTTACGGCACTGGCACTCTCCCTTCCCTGGAACCAGTGACCTTAAATTAGGGACGGGCGACTGCTTATAGCCCATTGAGTTGCTCACGGTGGTCGTTAAACCTCCAATCAAAAAAAAAAAACAAAAAAAGAAGAAATCTGCAAATGATGTGGTTGAAACACATTTGGACCTGGCTCAGGGAAGTGGACTGAAACATTAGTCTTTGCATGGAATAATCGGCACATTTCTGAAATGTTCCTGACCATATGGGTTTTTGCCTTTTTATTGCATTTTTCTGTACCTCCCCTCCCTTTCACTTGAGTTCATTATTTGATTTTATTCCTTTTATTTTAAATAAGGGTTTTTTATTCAGTTTTTGGATTCGAGTGTTTGAGAATTTCTCCAATAAACCAAGATACACATGATAGGGACATACATCTATAACTGAAATGCTGAAAAATCATTGTCTGCAGGGTAAGATTTTATCTTGACTACTGTGTGTAGATAATTTCTGAAGATAGCAGTGTATTACACTCAACTACCTACCTCAGTCAGAATTAAACTATTACAAAAATGTGTGGAACAGGATAGATAATTTCTGAAGATAGCAGTGTATTACACTCAACTACCTACCTCAGTCAGAATTAAACTATTACAAAAATGTGTGGAACAGGATAGTCAGACAAACATTGTAATACAATATCGTCAAAAACATGAGCTAAAGTGATTTACACAAAACACATATTAGAATCATAAAATTGCAACTAATTTTCAAGTGGTATCCTTTCCACACTTACATAGTTTTGCCACAGCTGTGACAAGCCAGCAACATAAAAAAAAAAAAAAAAAAAGTATGCTGAGTAAGTAGCCAATTTCATACATCTCATTTAAGTTTGTCATTTGTCTGAAGTTCCTTATTTTATGCACACGAGTTCACCATTTGCCATACCAGGTGGTCCTCCCAAACATGCTTTGATTACTGGAATGCTATATACATGTATATATACACTATATTGACAAAAGTTACCGGACACCTAGTAGAGAAATACAACATGGCATTTATTGACATACATTAGTACAGTGTCAGTCCACCTTTGGCGTTAATGCATGCACCGACCCTTCGAGACATGCTTTCGACAAAGTTTTGGACACAGCAATAGGTATGCACTTCCATTCAGTACATAATGCTGCTGCTAACTGTTGCTAAGTAGTAAGCCTTGGTTCCAAACTTCTTATGTGATGCTCTAATTTATTGCATAGGTGCTCTATGGGATTAAGATCAGCACTCTGTGCTGGACAGTCCACACATGACACAGAATTATCATCAAACCACGCCGTAACAGTCCTTGCTTTATGGCTTGGTGCATTATCCTACTGGTACCAACAAGGCTCTGTTCCATAGTATTGCCGCAGATTTGGTAGGGCATAATTGTTTAGAATATCAAGGTAGACATGCTGGTTAACAGGTTTGTCCACAATAACCAATGGGCCAGGACCATACCATGAAAAACACTCCTACACGAGTACAATGCCAACTCCAAACTTGACTCTAGGAATAGTACAGTGTGGTAAATAGCATTCTCCCGGCTGCCGCCATACCCGCACGTGGCCATCAGATTGATGGATCGTGTATCTGGATTCATCAATCCATAGGACCAGTTTCCAATGATCTACGGTCCACAATAAATGTTCTTTACACCATACTAAAGGACAAGTAGCATTCAGAGTGGAGATGAAAGGCTTATGAGCAATTGCACAACCACAGTAACCCATGTAATGAACTTCTCTGCGAATGGTATGTGTACATACCAAGATTCCAGCATTTTTACTCACCTGTACACTGAGGACTTGTGCAGTACTCCATCGATTAGCTGTAATGACTCTCCTGAGGCGTCAACTTCCTCTATCACTGATTTTCTTTGGTCTGCCGGTATATTTCGCTGCTTCGGGGACGCCATGTGTCTTCCACTTATTCAGTACATCCAAAACAGTTGACTTGGGTATGTTTAAACACCTCTTAGTTTCTCTTATGGACAACCCACTAATATAACACCCAATAATCTTTCCTTTCTCAAAGTCAGTTCTCTCCCACAGCGACATTTTCATTCAACCTCACAGTGCGATATGATCGCAGTCAGCTACAGGCTTGTTTTTATACCGTTTGCAACTGTATTGCGCATCTTAAAATGCAGCGGATCACTTCATTTGCTTTTGAAGGGGTGTCCGGCGACTTTTGTCAATATAGTGTATATATGTCATTGCTGTCGAATTCACTGCAACAGGATGCACATTATTGTGCATTTAGCTTCATGAGGTGCTTGTGCAGGTAAAAGTTAACAAAATAATCAATCTTTTACAGCTTCTGATGCTATATGAACTGATGTGTGCACAATGAAATGTGAATTAGACACGTAATACTGATTATTGACTGCTTCATGCATAGCAGAAAATCGGCATATGTGTGGGTCACTTCTATACTAATTACTGTTAAATACCAAAGCCTTCCTACTACTTTGCTAACAAACAAAAAAAAATGAATAGTACATGATGTACCAAAGAAATGAAACATTAAGAACAAAAAAAGCAGACAGAATGTAAGAATTTCTATTTTAAATGATCAGTACTTTTTCAGTTGGAGAGGGCAACAATATGTATAAGTACAGAACAAAAATCTAGCATTTATGTTTTCATACTGCAGCATAAGGTGGAAGCACAGATGATGTATCCTTCTGAATCCCAAAAGACACCTCAGGGCTTTGTCTTGAAATTTTTAGGTTAGGGGATTCTTTGTGGTGATTCCATATTAGGCTTCCTTGGTGAGAAACTGAAGTGGTGTCTCAATTTCACATCATCTTTGCTGAAGGAGCATGTTAATACAGCAGACATGGTCTGCCAAAATAACACACATCCCCTGGAACACAAACCCATAGGGGATCTTGTTATTCTAGAAGAAAAATATTGTAACATTTTTTCCATAAAAAAATATTACAACATTCTTGAGTAATAGAATATAAAAAACACGTGTTTAAGGAAAATAAAGACAGGTGTATCTTTATTCTTACTATGGAAGATACCTCTGCTTTGCTGGATTAGGACAATGTGAAATGTACTGCTTCCTTCATAAATCATGTGTAAGAGTTTACTTTCAAGAAAGCACCAACATTTTCCTCAACTCCTGCAATACAGATGCACCTTACATCTGCAACATTTTAATTTCTCCTTGAAACTGATAATAAATATTCAATATGAACTTGGGAATAGTTACTTTATTTCACAGTGATCAAAGCTGATGTTGAGCCAAAAAGGCTTGCTAATATTTTGTTCCTATAATTCTATATAATAAAATTTTTAGTTTGAGTTTGTAGCTTGTTACCTCTCTAGTTGTTGCTATTACACAGAAAGGCCCAAGGTCTTGTTTGCATTAATAAACTGTCTACTAAAAAAAGGAAGGGGGAATTTTAGCAAAAATATTAAATTATGAAACACTGAATTATGTCAAATTATGAGTTATTTGGTTTGATCAAAATGTACAGAGTAACTACTTTAACTTGTTAAGACTATTAGAAGCAGAACACTATACAAACTGGGATGGTTTTACTAAACATTGTTAATAAAGAGTTTCTCAACTGTCAGTTCTCATTAATATTATTTAGACTCAATTCACACATTACATGCCACAAAAGTCAGTTATTTGATACTGATCATTATCCTCAACATAAAAAACATGTTCCTATCAATACCATGAAGAATTTTTTTCTACAACTCTTTTCTTTGACAAACAAAAAACAAAAAAGAAAGAAAAGCCACTGCTCATGATCAAATATTAAATCATGAAACTTTACAACTCAATTATACTTAAAATTTAGAAAACAAATGGTTGGTTAGATATAATTTAAATATGATACCAAAAAATCTACAGTATGGGAGATACAAGCTGTAATTAACAATACAAGCTGTAATTAACAGCCAAGGTTATGAGCTCAACCACATGCAAATTAAGAACAGCATATAAGTTATTGTATAAATCCAATCCACATCACTGAAAGTTATTTATGTGCAACTGGTCACTCAATGTTTTCTCCTCATGAAGCTGTTAGTACTCATCAATACTTGGATGATGGTGAGCTGCAAAAGCTAGACAGGCACATGCAGAGGTTACAAGAAGAAGATGGTCAAGAGCATCCAGGCAAGTGATGCACCAATTATGAAACAGTTCCAAGAAACAGAAACCACACCATGAACAGGGATGTCCAAGACTCACTACTGCCAAGGGTTATCACTATCTGGCTTTATTAATCGATGCTATTTATTACCTTATGCAAGAAGTGTAAATACTTCAATCTGCACTTTTCTCACACACACACACACACACACACACACACACACACACACACACACACACACACACACACACACACACACACACACATTTTTTAAACTTTGTTCATTCACTTTATCATCTGGTTTTAAAATATCGGCATTTTGAAGTATTTCAAATTTTGTTTCAAACTCTGAAAGTTCTTTTTGTTTACCTACTGAACTAAAAATAGGTTTTAATGTTTTCAACATTTAATCTACCATTCAAGACCCACCAAAAGGGCTGCAAGTCAGTAAGTGCATTGATGACTACAATGGCAGTGCAGACTTAAAAGATTTCACGTCGATCGATGGTATGTTATGAGCTTTGCTTTTATTTTGTCTTTCATTGTTATCAACGTACATACCTATATATCACAGAATCTTGTGGCTATGTCTAAATATTTGAAATGTGAGTAACAGAGATAATAGTGAAATAACCCTACATTTTTTTTCACTAATTCTATGGATCAATACACCATGTAAATTGTGTACGCACTTGTGTGACAATCATTACAATTAATTATGCTATATATTTTAAGGATTATATTAACAAAATATCCTTTTCTTTTACTTATTTTTTTTTTGTCTTACTCTGAAATTTTAGATATCACACCAGAAAGGAATCACTATCAAGTCAGAATAGATATTTCATGTATATCTTCCGTATTAGGAAGTCACATGCTATAAATGGTTGAAATACATGATATAAAGAGATACAGTACTTCTTTAGAATTACTATTGTCCACATTTTGACAAGCATAATAGTAATTCTAAAGAGGTACTGAATCTCTTTTATATCATATACTATTAGGTCATTCGGAAAATAACGGCCAATTTTCTGAGGTGACACATTTAATTCGTCCACAATGCTTGCAGACCAACCTGTTTGAAGCGCCATTCATACAAGTTGAAGGGCAACTCGGATGTCGCATACATGCCAAAATTAGTCGAGTTGCAGTTGTTACTACTCGTGTGATAGTGGTCTGTACAACATGTTAGGAAGGAGTGAGTTGCGGGTGATTTTATTTCATGAATTCAGATTGGGTTGCAATGCAGCACAAACCTACCATAATGTGGTTAAGGCACGGGGCGAGGAGGCAATATCTGAATGTACTGTCCATTGGGGGGGGTTGAAAAGTTTCGTTCCAGTGACGCAAGCCAACAAGATGAGGAGGGCCGAGGACAACATTCGGTCATTGATAACGACACTCTGAAGGCAAATGTGGAGGCAAATCCTCGCGTCACAGACAGAGAACTCGGCAAACAGTACAATGTGTCGGTGTGAACTATTTCTGAACATCTCCACCAAATTGGTATGGTCAAGCAGCTCGATACATGGATCCCACACCAACTGACGTAGCTTCAGAAACAACAACAGTGTGAGATGTGCAATAACCTTCTGCTTTGCAACAGAAAGGAGCCCCTACTTGATTGAATTGTAACCTATGATGAAAAGTGGGTGCTATACGGCAACCGTAAGTGATCTGGATAGTGGCTGAACCATGGTGAACCACTGAAACAAACCAAGGCTGATGTCAAAGAAGGTTTTGTTGACAGTGTGGTAGACTGTTCACGGTGTCATACACTAGTTTTTTGAATGCTGGTGAAAGCATTACCTCAGTCACATACTGTGAAACAATTGACTGAATGCACCAGTGTTTTAGACAGCCATCTTTGGTGAACAGAAAGGGTCCTATCTTCCTCCATGATAATGCAAGAACACACATGCCACAAATGACGAAACAGAAACTACACAAAGTGAGGTTTGAGACCTTCCCACATCCAGCCTACTAGCCAGACTTGGCAGCTACAGATTTCCACCTGTTCATGCATTTTTGCAATTACCTCAAGGACAGGACCTTCAGAAACCAAGAGAAGGCTGAAATTGCATTCCAGGGCTTTCTCGCATCCAGGGAGCCAGATTTCTTTCAGACTGGCACTGAAGCAATTGTCACTTGCTGGCAGAGGTGCGTAACTGTTGAAGGCGCCTATTTCGAATAAAACCAGGTTGTGTGCTATGAGGTATGTGTCTCTCTCATTTTTACTCTCCAAATCAGCCATTATTTTCCAAGTGACCTGGTATTTTGAAATAACTTACAATGACTTCACTCGGGGAATTATCCTTACACACTACTTAATACAACTGATGAATAATAATTTGCTTTCCTTATGCTCTGAGTTCATTCAATTTTTCTGCATAAATTTCAGATAGTGCTGTCTGGCACTAGGATATTTACACAAACTAGCTGTTAGCTTCCCCATCTAAAAATGGATTTTCTACAGGAATACTTATGAGGCAGTATATCAAAAACCTGAATAAAATATTTAATTCTAAAAATTTTATTTCCATTGGGTGTTAAATCACTGTGACAGTTGTCAGATTTTGTACATGCAGCACTTTTTGCAAATTACCACAACATCTTCTGAATGGTAAAATTAAAAAAAATATATTTAAGTCTAGTTGTTAGATTTCTTTCAATAGTTTTATTTCATATACATTCCTTTTAATAGCATTTTTTTATTTCATGTAAATTCCTTTCAGTAATCGATTTTATGCACATAATTTAAAAAGGAGTAAGTATTGTACAGTAACACATAATGTACTATGTATGCTTCATTCCTGTTACCATATTATAAAAGATATGTAGTAGGTCCAACTTGCAGACTAATGTTTATAAAGCAGCCAATTAAGTACATGAGGCACAAGTTTCTCATTTTATCACATTCAGTCACTTTCAATCACTTGTACTTAGGATCTTTTACAAGAAATACCTAGCCTGTGGTGACATTTGCTTAAAATAAGTAGGAGGAGAAACCTAGTTTGGCACTTGAAAGATTTTATACAACTTTTATGAAAACTTAAAAGTTTCAGTCCTAAATGTTCGAAATACAACTAGAAGAGTAAGAAACCCAACTAACTTTATGGTAAAGATCCTCATGCTGTACTAAAAGAAATGCCTGCTACATAACAACATTTTTGCTAAAATGAATGGTAGGTTCCAGGTACACATGTATATGGATACTTCCTTATTTAAAAATTTCTGGCACAAAGACCTTATGTGGTCAAAGAGTGCTACAACACATTTAATCCTCACAAAGGCCAACCCAGACTATAGGGATGTAATGCCCATATGCACATAATCCACTGTTTTGCTAAATAAAACAACCTTTTAAAATAATATCTAGCACATGTGATACATTTGTATGACCAATATAAAAAGTAACATCTAGAGTGAAAAAAGTAATATCTAGCACATGAGATGCATTGTATCATCCAACACTGGAATCTCCTCTGGAAACATTGGTTGATTATGTCAATCTATGTCTTAGAGATGCCACTCTGGTAACCACCTTGTCATCACATCTACAAACATGCATATCACTAAGCTGTTCACTGATATTCAGAAGTTAGTTCTTCAAAGCATGATCATCTGCAAATCAAAGTCACCAACAAAGTTATATTTTGAATACTGTTGATGGATTAAAATTCCATTTACAGTGATCTTGACACACGAATCAAGCTGCACTGACATCCTCATCCCAAATCTCACACAAGACATTTGTACTTCATACTCATTATCTTTTGCTCATGCAGGCATTCCCTAATATGGTTCTACCATGATTTCCTCTACCTTAGTTTCCTTTTTACCATAGAGGCTAAATAAATTCTCTTAATTATCACCTCATCACTCATTCTTTCAATGTGGCCAAATAATCTCAAACTATTAATATTATTTCTAAGTTAAAAACCATGTATGTAACCATAACTTACTCTACTTGATTGTAGGAAACCATGAAATATTTCTACATATTTTCATCCTTTCAGAAAAAGCCTCTTGCACTCAAAACCCAATTCGAACAAAATATGTATGCAGATTATGAAAGTACTATTCAGTCCATTATATTTCTATTTAAAATTCTTAGACCCTTAAAACTATAAATTATGTATAAATTCAACTATTCATTTAGTGCTTTTCAACTCACCTCCCATCATCCACATGCCTGCCATTAAACTTCCCTTTTAACCTAGTTTTTAACCCCAAATCACTCACAAAAACAACTAAACTTATTAAAACTTTAAAATATTAAAAACACATTAAAAGTACAAGGGTTTTCCATATCCTTTAATCTCATTCATGATCAACAGCTTCTTTGGTGTCATAGTATAGTGCAAGCTGTTCACTACTCCGGCACGTTCCAGGATATCCATGATGACATCCTTGTCATCCTGGAGAATTGTTACCATAATATTCTGTGCTGACTGAGGAACTTTGAAACTGTAGTGAGGTGATCTTCCACCACTGCAATAACTCGTGTTTACTCTAGGCACAAGGATGTACCCATATCGCATTTGCTGTTATACCATTTGAAAAAAAAATAAAAAAAATTCAGCCCTCAAACATCACCAATATTTCAGTGTGCTCTTACAGTTATGTGTCTACAGCTGTAGTGGAGTTAAATCAGCTGTACACAATTGGCTGTCACCAGTGGTGGCAGCAGACAGCTTTCCACTTCGTTCTTGATGGATGTTTCTCCTCCAGTAAACTATTCACCCGCTTTCGTACACTTCTGACATCAGTCAAATAAATGCTCAACAAATGTCTCATTTAACCTGGCATCAACCTGGAAATAGTGTGGACCTCTTTCATCAGGAGCTCAGTGGCAGCTTTAACTTTGTATACATGGCTCATCTCACACTTATCTGTGGAAAAGATTAGCAAAAAGCATAAGGAGGTGCAATTTATGTCTCACAAAGTACAGAAACATACATACAACTCTACAGGTAATACTTTTGGGGTAACCCACATACAAATTCTTTCTATTCCAGAAGCAAGACACATAGGGAATAAGTTTGAAAGCCTGATTATGCTTCAAAGCTTTTCCATAGTGCAAGTAATGACAAAATGGGTTATTTCAAAATATTTTAGACTGAAAATAAAAGACAGGACTGTAGGCATGTGAACTGAAATAAAAGAAATAGTAATTAGTATTCTGCCTGCTTTAGCACTACAAAGTCACTGCAATTATGAAAAAAGTCTTAATTTCTTAATGCTGATGGTGAAGACATTGAAAGAAGTCATAGAAGATGCGTGAATGTATGCTGGAGATCTTAGTGCACGTGGTAAGATTGAAAGATAAACACAAAATAGAAAAAAACTTTGTCGATAGCACTCATAATGAAACACAACATGTTAGTATGACATTAGTTACGACACTAATAAATACTTTCTTTGGAACTCGGAAGAAATATCTTTTCACTTAAGAAAGTAAAGGAAAGGAAGAACATCACAGACAGCATATATGTCTTACAAATCTCAACTGAAATACATTAAAAGCTATTTATGTAGACAATGTTATATACATAGTCAAATACCATTACAGCTAACTTCATGGGACAACCGAAATATTTCATTACAACAAAATCTTGTAAGAATGGAATTTGACATTTTACCAAACAATTTTGATCTACATGTGCATTTATTTTGAAAATTTCAAATAAAAAATTTTTATTTAAGAAATTTTACTTATTATAAAGTAAAAATAATAGAAATATATGAACTAAGATTGTCAAATTAAAACATTACTTGTCACTGTTATTTTCACATCTTTGTTTGTAGAAAATCAGTGATTTTTTCAACAAGGTAATTTGTAGTGCAGTTATTAAAAAAATTCTACAAAGAATATGTATAGGAAAATATATTTTCCAGAATGTTGATTTGTTATGACACAAAATGGTGGATTTTTTACCATGCAAAAAAATGCTTCTGAAGCACTAGCATTCGTCAAATAAGTTATAGCATCTTCTTTGCTGCTTTCAATATTTTCTTCGTTTTCATTGTCTATTATTGACTTGATGATTTGGTCATTTCATGAGAAGTAAACACATCCTTACCTGCAAGCAAAAGATTTTTCAGTTGAATGTCATTAATGAGGTGGAAGTCGACTTAGTAACTGATTTCCACAATTTTTGATTTCCATGATATTTTCACCAACACATTTGTCTCTTTGAAGTGCTAATGCTTTCCTTGGATGTGGTTGGGAAAATACCCCACCTCATCAGCATTAAACACATCATCTGGACTGCATGAGTTTGTAAGAGCAGCTACTTCTCTGCACTCATTTATGCTTTCTGCAGGCATAGTACTTGCCTAAAAACAGATCATTTTGGCAAAGCTGCCATACCATTCCTTGAAATGATTTAACAATCAAAGATAGACTCGAAAGTCCCCATGACCAAGAGCAGTGGCAAACTGCAATGCCTTTTCGTGGATTAATGGTTTACTAATGGCACATTCCAGGAATGGACATCTTACATTAACAACACTGAACTCAAATCTTGAAATTGTGCAAGCCATATTCTCTTCTTTTCCGGCAAAATAACTGATTTTTGTAATTGGCATTCAGTTTTTTTTTCTTTTGATCTTTTAAGAAAAGTTGATAGCATTGGTGGAGTAATGCCATATTTTTAGCAACAAATACTCCTTTTCACCCCAGAATCTTCCTCAGTGTTTTTTTTTTTTTTTAATTTTCTTTCAAAGAATTACTTTCTTTTTCAAGAACTTATTTGAAAAATCAAGCAAGGGATGACAAATAACACAAACAAGTGTCGGCAGAGACTGAGCAATAGGTCTGTCTGGTTGCTATGGCTACACATTTGCCTAGTCCCCAAATTGGTTTGAGCCACTTTTGACACAATGGAAGGCAGGATACAACTTGCCTGGGAAGGCTTTTTGTTTCTTTTAACAAAACAGCACGAGAATCTGAAAAAAAAAAAACATTCTTGCTGAAGTTGTAAATATTGTTCTAAAGGATAATTTTCCTTGGAAATAAGAATTTATTTTTTGTTTGTTTGTTGTTGTAACAAAAAATTTGCAAAAAAGAATTTTCATTATATTGAAATTAAAAATACATTAGCAAAATGGAATTTTTGACAGTGGTTTATCTTATTATCGTTAAAATGGAATTTTCATTATATCGGATTTTGCAGTAACTGGAAACAACTGTACCTCAATACTGAGAGGTTGTCATGTAACTGGAGTTGAAGCAGGAAACTGGAAATAGAAAGAACAGAGATGATGAGGAGGAAGTTTGGATTGACAACTATACAAAAAACGAACAGATCTACAGCAATGCAATTTGTGGCATTTGAAAGAGTAAATATTCGAGTTTCATTACCTTACTTTAATACACCTCTACATGTGCACCTTTGGTGACACATAATACATCCAGTCGGTATTCAATTTCTTGCCATGTGCGCTCTAACATGTCAGGATCAATTCTATCAAACACTGCTGTAATGCACTGTTTGAGCTCCTGAAGGCTGCTTAATCTTTCCCAGTAAACCATGTCCTTGACATAGCCCCAGAGGAAAAGGTCTAAAGAAGTGATATCTGGGGACCGGGGTGTCCAAGGAATGGGACCATCTTTGCCAATCTATCTGTCGGGAAACTCACGGTTCAGGTATCCACGAATGTCAAGTCCCCAATGTAGGGGAGCGCTATCCTGTTGCAGTATGACATTTGGTTGCAAATCCTGTAGTTGAGGAACTGCAAAGTTCTGAAGCATGTCCAGGTAATTATTCATTTGCGTTGTAGGCTCGGAGAAGAACAGCTCAATTACACGATTATGCACGAGCCTACACCAAACGTTCACCTCTGGACTGTGCGCAACATGCTCCCTGACTGAATGTGGGTTTTTACTACCCCACATATGGACGTTCTGAGTGTTAACTTTTCTGTGCATATAAAAGGTTGCCTCATCTGAGAACATTATAAGGCGTAGGAAATTTTCATCAACTTCCAGCTGCTCCAACATATCCTGAGCGAATGCTAAGCACTGAGGTCCATCATTCGGTTTAATCTGGTGTAGGAGTTGCACTTTGTATGTGATTAGTTTCAAGCGTTTATGAAGCACTCCCATCAATGTGGATCATGGAATATTCAGTTGTAAAGAGGCCCTTCCCATGGACTTTCTAGGACTAAAAGCGAAAACCTCCTGTATGCTCTGCACAGTTTCTTCACTGACAGGGGGTCTGTCACTTCTTTGCCGGTCCAGGATGCTACCAGTATCCAATAATTCCTTCTACCACGCTCTGATACTGAAATCACTCGGTGGATCTTTCCCACATGTCTGATGGCAATTTCTTTGTACCGTAATCACAGATTTTGTCTCAAAAAACCAACTCACACACATTGCTTTCTCCTGTGGCGACAACATTTCCAGTTGTTTTGCAGTCGGCATCAGTATTTGTGAGCACGTAACGCCATCTGTTGGAAAGAGATGGCATTAAAAACTCAAATATTTACTCTTTCAAATGCTGCAAACCGCACTGCTGTAGATCTGTTCGTTTTTGTACAGTTGTCAATCAAACCCCTAGGGGACTTTTCGACCACCCTGTATAACCTATGGCCTTAAAAGATGCCCCACTGCTTTTAACTTTTTTTTTCTGTTGTTGTTGTTTGCTCATATTTAAAAGTATGCATAAGAGCTTTCATCACAGTTCTTGCATGCATGATAAACACTATTATTTTGGATTATCAGGTCTAGTTACAGGAATATTAATTAGTAGCTACAGTTATTTTTGACTGGTGTTTTTTGAATGTAAAATATTGCCTGAATAGAAATTCAATATTAATTATTTTTCATGATTTCAAATATGCAAGCTAAGACATATGGGGATAATTTTGTCAAAGAAAGTTCTTTATTTTCATTTTGTGTCAATAAAACCTAAAGAAATGCAAGATGCAATGTGCTCTAGGTTATACCTATGTTGTTTCTTTCCTGTTTATCTTTTATTTATTTATTTATTTATTTATTTATTTATTTATTTATTTAAAAAAAAGGTTTTAAGGTATGCAGATGTGTTCTGTGAAATTTAATACATTCTCAGTGCAATTTTTATACTGTTCTTTGGACATTGTCTTCACACCATTACAGTATGCATCAAATGTTTGAAACTAAGCACCTTATAAATGCTAACAAATATAAATTACACATAATTTGTTTCTTCTAAATTACTCTGCTTTTCTCTTGACAATAGAACTCAAAAGCTCTTCCTGTTAACATATGTCAGCAACTAGAATAATTAATCACTTCTAACATGACCCAAATTAGCTCCATTTATCAAATTCTTTTTAAATCTCCTCACTTAAAATATCTAAATGCACTACATTTGATAAGATCTCAATTTTTTTTTTTTTCTCACTTCTAACATGACCCAAATTAGCTCCATTTATCAAATTCTTTTTAAATCTCCTCACTTAAAATATCTAAATGCACTACATTTGATAAGATCTCAATTTTTTTTTTCTCTTTTCATGTGAAACTGCTAACAAAAAAAAAAAAAAAAAAAAAAAAGTGAATATATATGTATTCAGATTTTTTACATATTATATACATAAAAGAAACTGATACCATGTGACTTGTTTGAAACTGAATAACATTGAAGGCTCCTTTTTAACAAGTTTAAATACACACAAATTCAAGAGAGGAGAAAAAGGCAGATTTCAGGGAAAATAGTAAAATTTTTCCCATTCTATATGCACTATAAGGACATGTTTCACATGCAACTGAACTGATGTATCACAAAAGATTTTTAAAATATATTTTGGTCATTAGGTAAAAAAATACACAATTATCTCTAAACTTCTTACCATAAGAAAACATGATCATTCTTATAGTAAAACTGAAAAATAAATATTAAGAATTTTTATAAATTGAAGTTATTTGTTTTGTTTCAAAGACATTACAAGTTAGAATCTCAAAAAATTCAGTTATTTAAATTACACCACAAAAAATGTAATGCAAAAAAAAAATTACAGGGTACATTTCATATGCAACTGAATTGACATATCCCACCGTCTTTTTATTTACTTTTAAGACATCGGTTATAGTCACTCTGGGTAGCAGTTTCTCTTCAATAGGAAAGAACATTCTAAATTTTCCTATAAAACTTAAAAAATAACTATGAAATCTTTCTATGAATTAAGACCAATAATTTTCTTCAGATACACCTATTTTAAAATTCAGCAAGAGATTTGGTTAACTATTTAAAATAATACCAATGCAAAAACATGGTAGCAAGAATAATTATCAGCCCAAGAGTGTTTGCTGAGAATGAGCATTGGTATGACAATGTAAAACAATAGAACTGACACAAAATAGTGACTAGAAATGATATGTATAAAAATCAGGAAAAAAGAAAGTTTTCTGCTTTAGCTGCATTGAGACTACTTTTTACCTTACAGAAATTCTTTCCACAACATCCTGCATAATGATAATCGGCACCTCTTGTGTAGGCACTGGAAACTAGGAAAAGATAAACCTGTCCACTGGGGATAACGAACACTGTATTCAAACACGTTCTGTCATCTTGGGTAAATAGAATTTCGGTGGACGGAAGGTTTACTTCAGTTAACAGCATTTCACTTACATGATGCATTTTCTTCATCCTTTATATAAAAAAGTCTGTCAATATACAATCATAAATATGACGCCCATTAAAACTCCTCCACCAACACACACTACAGTCATTATTGCAAAAAAGTAACACAGGATGTTGCTTTTCTTTCCTGATCCTCCATTTTCACCCTAAAAATTAAAGACATTGAAAATAAAAATCAGTTGTTTTTTCACATAGGTATTTGTGTTGAGCAAAAAAAAAAGACAGTTTGTAACAGGTAAGACTAAAATGTACAAAGAAAATAACAAATTTCAGTTCATTTCCAACAAATGATGACCAAATACTGTATTGGCCTGAATATAATAGCAAGATATTTTTTTCTAAAAATGTCCTTCCGAAAGCTGTAGTCATATTATATGCACAGCCTAACAGTTTTGACTGAAAAAAAATGGAAAATAAAGAAGCAGGTTGCTGAAATGAAGAATGATCTTGTGATCATTACGGGAAGGGGGGATGACTTATCAACTACAAGTTATAGGTGCAGTAATTAATAAATCAGTTAAGGAATACTTACAGAAAGAATATAGTGATAGGTTAATTAACAGGAACCATGCACTGACCTCAATGGGCAAGCTAAAGAAACCTAGTATACAGCTGTTGGCCAAGTGAATAACCACAGCCTGGGGGGAAATTCGTGGTGACTCAATGTGTATCTAACAACATGGGTGGGAGCAAAGATGATATACTGTGGGAAGACTTCAACTGTGAATCTGATTCCAGTACCACTACTGAAGATGGGCTGAGAGAAGAAGAAAATAAGAATGATGAATAGGAGTTGTAAATAATAATTAGGGTAATGCATCGCTGAACTTTTACATTAAAATAAAACTGTGTCAAATTTGTGAAGTTTTTACCTCAAAGCATATTTGAGACCATTCATTTATTCATGTACGGTCAACCACGGAATCGACCTGGAATTTCTAAATGGTGTATGAGAAAGAGATCTCGGCTGAGTGAGTGTAAGACTGGCATATGGAATACTAGAAGAATAAATGGAAAAATGAATGAGGTGATTGAAGAAATTAATAAGTACAGATTGGATGTGCTGTGTGTAAATGAAACCAAAAGAAGGGAATTGTGATAGAAGAGAATGGAACTATGAGTGTGTGGTCTGGAGTGTATGCTCCTTGTGACTCGAAACTTTCTGATAGGAAGGAAGATTTCTGGAATAAACTAAAAGCTGTTTTGAGCCAGTTTGGTGCTAAAAGAGGAAGTTATAATAGCAGGAGATTTCAGTGCTAAAGTAGGTATTCAGAATGAGATTTCTGATAATGTTCTGGGTAAGTTTAATTATCCTTGTGTGAATGATAATGGTAAAAGGTTAATTGAACTCTGAACTGAGAATTGATTGTGTGTATCTAATACATTTTTTAACCACTAGTATACCCACACATACACTTGGGAATATTGTACACTAGGACAAAAGACTAATACAGAGTTCATACAGCAGGGTCCAGAATTTTTTTTCAGCTTTGCATTTTTTTATCACCATATCTAATATAAATACATTAGTTTATTAAAATAATTAATATAGAAAAAAAATGCTTCAATAAGTGTGAAACAGCTCAGATTGATTCTTTATCACCACTCATTTTTCTTTCTGCTGCACAGTGAGTTCATTATTGTTGTATTCTTATTTTACTTAGCAGACATTATACAAAAAAAAAAAAAACAAAAAAAAAACGTTATGTCGAATGACTTTTAGTTAACACTTTAGATTTATTATGTATCATCATGTGACTTTTCAATCCATATAAACCTATGTTAGAAAAGTCAAAGTTTTTCATTCACAATTTGCAGTGAGCTCGATTTTGTTACCGGTATTGCGTAATAACCAACTTGAAAATAAACTATTCTCTAACCAAACTTCTTGGAATACACATTTTTCAGCCATACTCAGAAAGAAGGAATAAAATAATCCGTAAACAGTGATTAAACAACAAACCACAACCTCACTGCTAAAGGAACAAAGTAACAAATGCGAGCGAGAAAATGGAAAATGTGGGCAGGTGAACAAGAATACACAATAAAAGAAAATGGAGCTCATCAAAGACGGAAGTAACTAATGACTACTGTAGCCCGCAAGTGTTTTTCAGGACACGTGACACAGTGCACGCTGGGTGGGGATTGGTTATTGAGCCTGGATAGCCACTGCTCGACTAAGCAGCTTCAGCGACGGAGACATTCTAGTTTTAACAGAAAACGCCCCTCACCCCGCATCACTGCTTTCACTTGCAAGAGCATGCCTGTTGCCTACTGCACAGTCCTCCCTTTAAGGCCATTTTACATCGTGGCGCATGCGGGAATTCTGGAGCGATAGCCCAGGCTTCAGCTATTGGACCTGACAGGAGTTACCCCATCAAGTTTTACAAAAAAAAAAAAAAAAAAAAAGCATTGAACAGGAATTATCGAGGATAAATTTATTAAGGTACATTACCTCTAAAATTTTCGATCTTAACACTAGATCCTAGTGTTAGATCTAAAAATTTGAGAGGTAATGTACCTTAATAAATTTAATTCCCGTTAAATATTTATAATACTGAAAGTAATAAGAGGAAGCCATGAAGGCATTAATTATTAGAAAAAAAAAAAAACATTTACATTTCAAAATAGTCTCCTGATTTCAAGGACTTAACGCCAAAAAATACAATTTTCCAGGACTCCATAAGAGCAAATCTACCGTTTTAAAGGATTTCCGGGTCCTATGTCAACCCTGATAATAATAGATTTCATTGTTTACAATCAACATCTGAAACACTTAGTTATTTACACTCGGGTGGTATGAGGTGCAGATGTTGGCTCTGATCATTACTTGTTAGTGTCACAAGGGAAACAGAATATTAATGGGAGAAAGAGGAATAGGAGGAGGCCTATGGTGAAAAGAATAAAGGTTGAAAGACTCCCTGAAGAACATCAGAGTTACTCTAATTTACCCAGAGAATGACTGAATGAGTGGAAATCATGTGAGAGGGATGTAGAAAAGAAGTAGACATGTTTTAAAAACTGTGTTGTAACAACTGCTGAAGAGGTCTGTGGTACTGCAATGGTGCATAACCACAGACCTCTTCAGACAGGTGATGCTTGATGGAACAGTGAGATTAAAGAAGCAATAAGAAGAAAGAAGGAAGCATATTTGGAGATGTTGCAGGGCAGTTTCTGAGGATGAGTATCACTGTAAGAATGTGAGGCAGCTACGCTGGTTCACTAGAGTAAGGCAAAAGACTGAGTATAAATAAGTGAAAAACAAAAGTTATGGTTTTTGGGTGAGGAACTTTTAGTACTGAATATAAGAAAAACATAAATGGCACAGTGATTGACCAGGTGAAAGGGTTTGTATATTTAGTAAGCATGTTTGACAGAGTGAACACATTAGATGGTAAAAATAGTAGGCAAGTCAACTCTTCATTGAAAGTCATAGCTGCTTTAGGAGGATTTCACAGAAATAATGGATTCTCAAGGAAGTCCCGAATGGCTGTGTATGAAAGTGTCATTGTTCCTACTCTGATATATGGCAGTGAAACCTGGGTGCTACAGAAGAGACATAGGAGTTGTTTATGTGCTGGAGAGATGCATTACTTACAGGGGGTTTGTGGTAAGACACGTTCTAATCATGTGTGGAATGAAGATGTGTTGCAGTTGTGTAGTGTGATGCAAAATGTTGTTAGTACGGTGGAGACTAATATTCTTAGGTGGTTTGGCCAGGTTGAAAGAATGAGATGCTCACTAAGAGAATTTTTTCAGCCCAAGTGGCAGGAAAGAAAGGTAGAGAAAGGCCCAGGAAATTTTGGGAAGACCAGATTCAGGATTCTCTGCATGATAAAAAGATTATGAGTATGAAGTACAAAAACTCTTGTGTACGTCGTGTAATGGATGTCAGTGAATACTGAGCTATGTGCCAAGATTACCGTAAATGTAGACATTTGATACACCAGCAGAAAGTTAATTCTAGTTCCATCAGTTAAATACTTATCTGGTGGTTTGTCTTTAATGTGGAGCTAATTTGTGTATGTATTTTTCACGTAGAACACCCGCAAAACTTTAGGGTGATATTATGTGCAAGGTTGTACTATATTCAGGCCAATACAGTAAACTACTTGCATCCACAATGGAGAAAAATGTATTGAAATATCAATTAAATAATCCTGCAGAATTATCTCTTATTTTTATTATCATCAGTCACTGAATTGCTATGTAAAACTGTGGCATTCTCATACACAGTGCATTAAATGGCACAATATAATGACCTGCTTATGATGGAAATTATAATAGTAGAACAATCTACTTACATTTTGGTGGATACTTATTCAAACACTTCTTTTGTAACAATAGCTGATTAAAACTGATGATTAATTTACATTGAGGAATTTCACTGATAGCTAAATCAATATTTATCTCTCTCTCTCTCTCTTTCAAATGATTGAAGAATTATGTTACCTTGACACATTCACATAAAGAGGACAATATGAAAAATCAGGATTGCTGAGGTGAAGTCCCATATGTTCAAATTCTTGGCTCTGTGACTTGTTTACAGCCATAACAAATAAAGGAATTATCTTCATTATAAAAAAATTACTTGGTGCTCAAGAAAAAAATAACTGAAAGGAAGTGTTACAAGGATATGCAGTGTGTGAGGCTTAACAGCAAATTCACCTTTGACTGTTACTTTTACATGTACATTCCTAGTGCAGACAGTCCTGAAGACCTTAGAAAATGAACTTCATTCACTTTCTCTCTAGAGGAATCACTTTATAGTAAGAATTAAATCTTAAGGATAAGCCCAAAAGACAAAAGCACACTCTAATAATAATAAAAACAATGAGGTCTCATAAATAAGCAAATTTAAACTCCAAACAGGCCAGGCTCTATATTTATCTAACTTGGCTTGATAGTCTCTCCCATTGGCAGGCAAAAGCTCAGAGAAGTAAAATATCTTTGTAACTACTTTACAATGTCTTGAAAATGGAATTTATAAAATCAGGTAAAGTGTAGAAAATTGCAATAGCAATTAAGAGATAAATGTTCTGTATGAAACTGACTGGTTCAGTTTGCTGCAGTTAGTTAACAAAGCATCATCACCAAATACTTCTACATCATTACAATGTTCAAGAACAGTTTAGCTACAAATCACTAAAAAGTAAATTAATTATAGTTTGCAACAAGTTTTCTCTATCACTTTCTATCCACTGCAAGGTGTTTAACATTTAACTTATGGCTTCCTCAGAAACCAATGGCACATTTCACACCTTTAATTTCATTTTCTTCTAGGCCTACTTCTTGGTTTCCAACCTGACACCACATAGCATAACATCTGTCTAGATAATACACTGCTGGACAATTGCTAAGGACGGATCATAAACGGCTATATAGTGCATAAAAAAGTAAGTGTAGTTGGATGCCAAGTGAAATAAAATAATGTCAGAATGCCAGGACATTACAAGAAAGACAATTTATTGTGCTCTGAAATCCAGAAGGCTTTGGAACATGTTCAAGGGACAAACAGGCCATTTTGTGCAGAATACGTAAACGTGAAAACAATGCAATTACAGTCCACAGGCGTTCCGGCGTAAGATGTCAATACGGGATATGGCCACCATGGAGGGCGATGAAAGATTCCACACGTCGTGTCGTGCTTTGCACAACATTATCAAGCAGCTGTTGGGGTAATTTATCCCATTCCGCTGTCAGTGCACGGATGAGGGTGTCCTTGTTTATTGGAGGGCATTGGCGACCAACAAGACTCCTCCCTAAAGCATCCCACACATTTTCAATGGGATTCAGATCTGGAGAACGTGCTGGCCATACGAGGCGTTGAATATCCTCGCTCTCAAGACACTCCTGGACAGAGACTGTTCGATGACATGTTGCGTTGTCGTCCATGAAAAAGAATCTATCACCGACAGCACCACGGAACATGCGGACATGAGGTAGCAGAACATCATTAATGTATCGTTGGCCAGTCATAGTCCCAGTTGGAAGCACATAGAGGGACGTACGGCCATTGATCATGATGCCAGCCCGTACCATGACACTACATGTCGGATATCGGTCCCTTTCCTGTATGTTTGCTGGACAATATGTAGTACCACTATCATGCCAGATCAGTTGTTGTCGACAATCAGACGATAGACTGTATCTACTCTCATCTGAGAAGAGGACAGCAGACAAGTAGTTATCAGTCCAATTGCGATGTTGATGGCACCATTGCAAACGGGCGGTACGGTGACGTCTGGACAATGGGATGCACACAACAGGACTGCGGGCGTATAGTCCTCCTTCATGCAAACGTCTGGCGACAGTTTTTCGGGAGATACGCTTGCCATTAGCAGCCATAAACTGATTTCCTACCTCACTAGCTGTGCTGCGCCGGTGTCTTTTTGTTGATAGCACTATGTACCGATCTTCTGCAGATGTTGTACTGCGAACACGACCTCCCCCGTGACATTTGCCACACTCTCCATTTGTTTGAAATGATTTCCAAAGCCTTGAAACAACACTGTGGCTGACGTCAAACTCCCTGGCAACATCTGTTATTTTTCGCCCTTCTTCAATCTTGCCAATAATACGGCCACGTGTAAAATCATCTAGGTGATGTCGGGAAGACATACTGAAAATTGCAAGTTCGTCAATTGATTCTTTCCCTTTCAACTTTGCGTTTGAACAACAACGGTCAATACGCGTCAAATCCTTTATATCTCTTATCAGCGCTATGACGTAACGAACAAGTTCGGCAATCCAAAATTTGCATACGCACAACACGTCTTACTGTATCCCGCACTTATGCTAATTTCCACATTTTCCTGCCTTCCATTTTATGGTTGCTATCGTTGCTATTGTCATCCGTCCTTAGCAATTGTCTGGCAGTGTATTATTTCACACGTGACATACATATCCAAACCACTTCAATACATTTTTCAATAAAGAAGTACCCAGCCCACTTCTGACATCTGCACCAATAATTCCATTTTGCCACTGAATCCTATTTTCCCAAATATTTCTGTTATCCCTCTCATGTCAGCAGCTTTTAAACTACTAAATAGTTCTTCATTGGCATACAAGATGGTACACTGAAATGTGCTGCAAATCTAAATACTTATATACCTGTTGGTGTAATGGCCTGTGGCCGACTTCAATAGCTTACCTTTCCACTGAAGTCAATGAACCACACACATTAATTCTGATTCATATAAATTCTCAGAACACCCTGTCCTGCATCTTCACTTTTCTATATCCCCCCCCCCCCCCCCCACACACACACACAAAAGGCTCACCAAATAAAGGCTCACCAAGTTGCAAGCTTTCTCTCTTGGGTCTAAAACTTTTTTAGGGTCCCTTCCATCAAAACCTTTTATAAAGCTGCCTGACCTTATCCTGGCATTCCCTCAGACAATTTCCCACTAACTTTCTTGCTCAATACAACTAAAAAAAAAACTTTGAAGGTCACTTATTAAGCACATGCCACAACAGCTAGTGCACGAATTACTGTTCCCTTTCCTAATTTAAACTGGCACAATAACTGACCTCAGGAATCAAACCAGTTTCTGAATGATATCTCAATGATTCTGTGTAGCCAATGAAAATCTGTTATTCCAGACTAGTTTCATTGTAACTTGCAGATTTACCACACAGATTATTGAATATATTATTCAGAAGTTCTTTGTTACATAATTCCTGTATATACAACTGATTTATTTTTCACATCCACAACACAATGCCATTTTATAATATTCCTTGTTTGCTTGTGGCAAAAAGCTTAAATACCTCTTATACCCCCCCCCTCCTTTTCCTTGATGGTGCTCATTTCTGCTGCCCTTTAGATCTTTCCTTCCCTCTTTCATGTCTCAATAAACGAGTACCAGACAGAAGACATATGGTTTGTTTGTTTTTCGTATCACTAATGTATTTTTCAGGTTTACTCTACATATCCAGTTCTTAAAAATGTTTCTCTTTTCACTTGCTGATTTAGACATCTCCTTTTCCTATGATAAATAGAGCAAAGGATAAAAAGAATAATTAAAATACTTTAGTATGCAGAAGCTAAATTAGGAGACTAGCAAGAAAAAGAAGATATGGGCTATATACGAAAAAGTAACAAAAAAAGTGTTTTTATTGCAAGTCAATGGAAAAATAAAGTTCATAAAAAGCTTAGAAACAACCATTTTTACAAAGTAGAAGAAAGCATTTCTTTTGGTTGAAAACTATGAAGGAGAAATGCATTCATTTTCACAAACTTAGTTTTCTCAAAGGAAACAATGCCTAAGGGTTCAGGAATGAAAAGATGTACCACAAATGCAAATGTCATGCCACCAGAAAAAAAAAAAATGAGATTGGTTTTGCTGCTTCATCTACAAACACACTCATGCACAAAATTCACAACACTGTCTATGAATGAGCTTTGCGACATGATGTTAGTACCATGAACAGTGCACATCAGCAGGGTGATTTCAATGGCAACAAAGACACAGGTATTGTTGTTGCCAATGAGAACCATATTTAAAGTACACTAATTATGGTGCTGTGTGTGAGAGCACAGCAGCTTTGCCATGACAGTGCAGACCACAGAAGTATCAACAAACGGAAACATTTCAGCATGGCTGTACAGTTCCAATGCATAGGTTGGCCAGCATAGTGATGTAAATTTGTTGTGCTGAAAGCATGGCATGACAAAGAAAGGTAAAGGATTATTTGGCCAAAATTGGTCAAAAATGAAAATCGTATTTTTTTAAGTTACTTTTTGACCAATTTTGGCCAAATAATCCTTTACCTTTTTGGCTGACAGGCTGAATAAATTCTTGGACCAAATATAAATTTTATTAATGAAAACTGAGTGGCTATTGAGCAGTGGAAAGCACTGAACAAAATGAACACATTTTGCTGATATTTTTATACACATGATAATTAAAACATATCTATAATACAATTGAGATTGATATATGTGGTGTGTTATTCTGAAGTAGATTTGGTAGATACCACCCACATAGCAAGTTAGTGAGGTGCATTATTTTTAATAGTGTCTTTCACTGTTTGAGATGTAAAAATTGTAAGTCGTAACTCAGCCAGTTGCACATACTGTATATCATGGCATAAAAGTCAACCTATTGAGTTCTTAAAAATTATCCAAAAATGCTGGTTTGACTTGTGTGTCAAATCTAAGATAAAACAATCTGTACGAACATTGATTTTGTGTAACAGCAAATTTTGCATGATGAAGTACAGGCTTACCAGTATGTTTTAAAAATAATAACAGATGTTTCATCTAATGAAACAATGTTTTCGAACAGCTAACCTTTCGTTAAAAAATAGTTTGAGTATTTTCCTGACTGCACAGCAGCCAATTCAAGATACTAAATAGGCTGGTGGACCACAGTCAGGAAAATATCAGAATATGGAAGAACATTAATGATATGCAACATGAATCATTAGTTGTACAGTTCAGTTGTGTATTACATCATTTATAATATGTGCACACATAACTTACACAAGCATTTGATGAGGTATGTACATCTTCAACGGAGGCAGAGCTGCTTGACATGTAATCAAGACCTATGAATGAAAAAAAAAAAAAAAAAGAAAAGGAATGTGCTGCTTTTTTCAACAGTAAAAAATGTCATGACTAATTTTGTATGTATAAACCAAATCAAAATCTTGGGGTAGGAAAAACAAAATTGAAAACACATAGTACATTTTAAGCTACATAGGCAGTTCATATGCTAATATACAAATACTATTTTTGGCAGAATAGCAAATACACAGCAAGTGGCATTTACATCATTACATTTTTGGCATTTAAAAAAAAATCCTTTGAACACTGAGCTGGAAATTCTTCCCTTCTGAGTTACAGCACATTAAAAAAAAATCAGCTATATATAGCATGTTTTTAAACAAAATCGTTTGAACATTGTGCTGGAAATTCTTCCATTCTGAGTTATAGCACATTAAAAAAATTCCTTTGAATATTTTCCTGGAAATTCTTCCCTTCTGAGTTACAGCAAATTTTGAGAGTGCAAGTAAGGAAGACTGCTAAATAAATTTACACCATTTGCATATCTAATGACATAGTACATATATGTAAATATTAGAGACAAACAAATATCTTGAAAACAGCAATGCATTTTCATAAAGTTTGTTCAACACTTTCTGTGCACTAAAAACCTTTACGGGTCCATATTACATAGTCGCCGATGACATTCTTTATAACAACCACAATCCAATAGAAGTATTTATAAAATATCCTTCTCACCACTGCTTCAGTTGCAGGGTTGGCCATTTAATGACTCCTTCCACAGTTGCTTCCCTTCCAGGTAGGGATGGGTAGCAATAACAGTTCCTGTTATTTAGTCACTGTTATTGCAGAATAGCAATCACCGGTTGTTATTCGACTGAAAGAATACCTGTTACTTTGAATAACAGGGGGAGCCATGTATGCCACCGCTTCACTGAGTGGCGCTGCGGAATTGTTACCGCCGACCTGTTACTGTTACTGATAGCTGTTATTGCCAAACCTGTTATTGTTAGCTGTTACTCGTGCTTCGAGACCCACTGTTACCAATCACAGTTAAAGCTGACGATGATTTGCAGTTTTCGCCATTATTCCTCGCTGGTTCCTTCAGAGTTTAGAGGGTAATTTCGTAAGTGTTGCTTTTTGATTTTTAGCTCTTGTTAAAATGGAAAGAAAATCTTTTTATATTTGGACATATTTTAAAGTGAGTAATGCTGACACGTGCAAAGCTACATGTGATATATGCAATCAGACTTTGTCCTATAAATCGTCAATTACGAACTTAAGAAAACATATTCAAAGTAAACATCCTTTAGTGAATTTGAAACCTGAACTGAATAAAAGGAAAGATACTGTGCTTGCTCAGAATGTACAACAAGGAACTGTTGCTGACCCTTTGTTAGACTGCACGGAAGTAGAAGCATGCGTCATTCATAATGATCTTCAGAATGAAGATCAACCTAGTGGAAGCGGATTCAGTGGACATGAGCAAATCAAATGTAAGAAATTAGAACAAGACACGTTGCATTCATATGCTGCTAAAAAGATGACCTCTGTTAACAAGAAAAGAATCTACGATTCCTTAATGAACCTTTTTACTAAAGATTTTCAGCCATTTTCGATTGTTGAGGACGCTGGTTTTAGGTCATTTGTTTCTACTTTGAACCCAGAGTATGCTCTTCCAGACAGAAAAACCATAACAAAATCAATGCTGCCATCAATTTATGAAAAATTAAAAAATCGTGTTGAAATTGTCTTGCAAGGTGTGAAATCTGTCACAATAACAACAGACTGCTGGACATCGATTACTAACGAAAGTTTTCTGAGCGTTACTGCACACTGCATCGATGATACTTTTGAAGTTAATTCTGTTTTATTAGAATGTGATTCTTTTGATGACCGCCAAAAAACGTATAGTTTCCGAGTGGGGTGTCGACCAGAAAATTATATTAGCAGTATCTGACAATGGGGCAAATATAAAAAGCGCGATCACAAATAATTTGAAATGGAAACATTTTAGTTGTTTTGCTCATAGGCTTAATTTGATTGTTATGGACAGCCTCAAAGTAGTTGATGAATTGTTGGAACAAATTAAAAGCATTGTGTCATTTTTTAAAAGAAGTTCAACAGCTGCTTTGAAATTTAAAGAATGCCAGCAAAACAGTGGTATGAGCAGCATTCCTAAGAAATTAATTCAAAGTGTAGCCACAAGGTGGAATTCAACTTTTTATATGCTGAACAGGTTCACTGAATTGGAGAATGCTGTGAAAACATCTATTGCTCTGCTAGAAACTGATGTTCCATCTCTCACCACAGAAGAATGGAAAATATGCAAAGAATTGGTAGAGATCTTGAAACCATTTGAAAATGTTACGAAATCTTTAAGCGTCGAAAAATATGTAACATCATCTTTAGTGATAATTGTATCAAAAGGGTTGGAAAGCGTGTATGGTAAGCTATTGAAAAGAGATTTTTCACGTCAAGACTAAATCTGTGCTATCAAAAATTAATGAGCAGATTGGCAAACGACTTGGCAATATAGCCAAAAGTAATACGCTTTTGATAGCCACATTTTTGGATCCACGATTCAAGGATATCATATTTGAATCAAATATTAAGCAACATGTTAAACGAATGGCTATTAATATGGTGGCTGGTACAATAAATTCTGAAGAGCAGAAAAATATATCTCCGTCACCAATAACTAATAATTTGGATGGTGAGTTGTCAGTGTTTGGTTTATTTGATGCAAAAGCCTCTGCATTCAAGCCATCAGGAACAAGAGAGTCCAAGGCAATTATTGAAGTGCAGCGGTATTTGGACGATGATTTATTGCCTAGAGACAAAAATCCAATGCAGTGGTGGAAAAAAAACTGCTATTTGTATCCCAACTTAAGTGAATTAGTCAAACAAAAATTTGCAGTGACTGCGACTTTCGTTACATGCGAACGAATTTTTTCTAAGGCAGGACAGATTTTAAGCCAAAGATGCTCTCGATTGTCGGCAGAGAAAGTGAAGTTCTTGTTGTTTCTTAATAGCAATGACTCCTATTTTAACTCTTAAGCTCCTGGATTCGTAAGTTATTTTTATTTTCATTTGAA
The DNA here is from genome assembly GCA_039090855.1 of Macrothele yani. Taxonomy (NCBI): domain Eukaryota; kingdom Metazoa; phylum Arthropoda; class Arachnida; order Araneae; family Macrothelidae; genus Macrothele; species Macrothele yani. The sequence goes on from CM077024.1 coordinate 4,865,040, forward strand.
CATACATTTCTGTCACTTTTGTAGCAAAATAAATTTTTCTCATTACTTAAATAGATACAATTACTTTTTTCATTACTTAAGTACATACAAATAGTTTCTCCAGCATTGAAATCAATGATATGGAAAATGGAGTGCAGGATTACATTTGTTTTCTCCCGCTGTGCAGAACAGTGTTAGCATAGTCCAACAGTCTCTTTGTTCTCAAGGAACTGTTATTCAAAATAACAGGTTAAATAACTGTTACTGGGTCAGTAGCAATAACAGGTACCGTATATACTCGCGTATAAGTCGAGAAATTTGGGACAAAATGAGAGCTTCAAAGTAATGGGGTCGACTTATACGCGGGGTCTAAAAAATCGTAAGTCCAAAAGTTCTTCCCGTGAGGCAAAAGGCAATCCATACCAAAAAAAAAAAAAAAATGCCGATGCGGTATTAATTACGAAATCGCAACCCTCCGAAAGAAAAAAAAAGAAAGAAAGAAAGAAAGAAAAAACGCCGATGTGGTAGAATTACGAAATCGCAAACCTAAGAATTTCTCCGCGCTTTGAGAAGTCTCCTCTCTCCTGGCTTTGCGTATCCACAGCGCAGTCACAGCCGCGCACAGAAAGCTCCGCCCTTCCGACTACCAGTTGATTGCACTGATCTTCGACGTAACGGCAAAGAATATCACGCGAAGCGTTTTTCTTTGGTAACGGAGCCATGCGACAGCCAGTGTTAGGTGTTGCTTGTTCTTAATCGCACGTGTCTCGCTTCTCCTATTATGGGTGACACGGATTGTGTAAAGAAACGGATGTCCTATAACGCAGGATTCAAGTTAAAAGTGGTTTCTTTTGCAGAAAATACTAACAACTGTGCTGCTTCACGTCAATTTGGCATTAACGAAAAACTGATTTGAGATTGGCGTGAAAAAACGGACTTGGTGAAAATCCCAAAATTGCAAAAGGCGCTGCACCGTGGAACGACATCTTTCCCAGAGCTGGAAAGTGTCTTGAATGATTGGATTGTGGGCTGCAGACAAAATGGTTACATTGTAACGCGAACTGGTATAGGTTTGCGAGCAATGAAGCTCGCAAAAGATGAAAAGCTTGCAGCCGCAAATAACACTTTTCGTGCCTCACCAGGTTGGTGCACAAGGTTCATGAACCACTATGGGTTGTGTCTACGCCAGCGCACCGAAATTGCACAAAAGTTACCTCGTGACCTCGAAGCAAAGATAATGGAATTTCAAAAGTATGTACCGTAATTTTTGGGCTAAGAGCCGCGGCTCTTACGTTACTAAAAGTGAAATTTTTCGGGTGAGCGGCTCTTATGCCGAATTTGTTTTCGATAAGACTTTCTTCCCTCCATTTTTTTTTTTTTTTTTTATGCAGATGCTTAGTAAATTTTTTCAAACCACGTCTTTTTTTGTTCACGAACTCGACTGTGATCATGTCCCCACCCCCTTTCTACTCATACGTTAGACAATAACTCTGCTGTCCTGATGTTGGTTTAGGAGGGAAAGTGGGGGAGAACAGGAATGCCTGACTCAAACGCCCTTTGCATGCCGGACGGAATGGGGACATAAGCACACAGACGAGTAGCGTAACGTCCGAGGCTTCTGTGGATAGCGCACCCAGCGGTAACAGCTCAGTGCGCAGTAAATGAAAGTAGGTCAAACCACTTGAAAGAGAGAAAGCGCACCCCCGTTTCGAAGTGTTAATGGCAGATCAGCAAACACGTGCGAAGCAGCTGGTAAAAGGAAACGTCTCTACAAGAGAAAAAAAGCATAACATAGAAGGAACATATTATTAAAGAAAACATTAATCGAAAGCATAACAAGCGATAATTTATAAGTTAATTATTTCTAAGACGGATTCTATTGGGGTGAACAGAGAACCATCCTGTAGCAGACATCCACATTGAATGGAATTTAGACAATTGTGCGGTTTTACGAGCATTGCGATATTCTAACGGGAGTCTTAAGATTAACTGTTATTTATATTGATTATATAAATGGTTCTGAGCATTTAATAAAGGCAAACAAATAACATCATTAGCATGATTAATAAAAAATGTATAAATAAAAATGTTTGCCAGTATGAAAAAATAAGTGTGTAAAGCAGATCGACACTGAGTTGCAGAATTAGCCTTTGAAGTATACATATAATCACGTTGGGCGTGAGTTAATTCATGAAAATAAGGAAGATAATTTAGCTTTCTGAGCAGCACCACTACTTCACAGGTGCGGCCCTTATGCCGGTGCGACCCTTACGGCAACTTTTGCTTCCAAGATTGCAAAAATTCTCACCTCCGGCTCTTAGTCCGAAAATTATGGTAATTCAAAAGAGAAAAGAGACTGCTTTTGAACTTTCCCAAATAGGGAGCATGGATGAAACCGCCATGTGTTTCGACCTTCCTGGAAATAAGATGGTGAACCAAAAGGGCGAAAAATATCTTGGTCAAAACGACTGGCCACGAAAAATCCAGTTTCACGGTTGTTCTTTCCTGTTTGGTTGACGGCAGTAAGCTACCTCCGGTAATTATTTTCAAACGCAAAACTCTGCTGAAAAGCGTTGTCTTTCCGTCTGGTGTGCTAAATCTCGCCTAGTTCGTGCCCGTGAAAAAGGATGGCTGAACGAATCCGGAACAATTGACTGGTTAAAGAATGTGTGGAACAAAAGGCCAGGTGCACTTTTGAGGAAACCTTCTCTTTTGGTGTGGGATATGTTTGCTGCACACCGTTGTGCAGAAGTGAAAAAAACTGCAGAAAATTCAAAAACAACTCTTGCTGTCATCCCAGGTGGGTTGACATCTGTTCTTCAACCACTAGATGTCTGCCTTAATAAGCCCTTCAAGGACAATGTGCGGAGGTATTGGGCAGATTGGATAAGTTCCGATTTGCCGACCGAAACCAAGGGCGGAAATCTAAAGAAGCCGGATATCGTTTTGATTGCACGATGGGTCAAGGATGCTTGGCATGCGATACCTGCGGAAACGGTCGTGAAATCATTCAAGAAATGTTGCATTAGTAACAAACTTGATGGCACAGAGGATGATGAGATTTTTATGAGTGATGATGACAGTGATTCTGATGACACAGGCATAGATGGAAATACTGATGTTTATGATGACGCGCCAATGACGGAGAAAGACTTTTTGAACTGTTTGGCGAGTCTGACTCGGAATCGGATTTTGAAGGGTTCCGATGAAGTTTTTGGGTATGCAAATTAAATTTAGTATTATATATATAATTTTTTTCGTTTTCAAATGTTTTTGAATAAATTCATTGAATTTTTTTTTTTTTTTCTCATTCCGGGATCGACTTATACGCGAGTTTCCGATTTCTTACGATTTTTTCCTCTGAAAGTGGGGGGATCGACTTATACGCGAGTTTCCGATTTCTTACGATTTTTTCCTCTGAAAGTGGAGGGGTCGACTTATACGCGAGTATATACGGTAATCATTTATCTCAAAATGGCATATTTCCCCATTCCTACTTCCAGGGGTTTCGCAGCCTACACTACTCTTTTCCGGAGCATCCACCCACCTCCTACCAGCCACATATACGTATGCATTTGTTTTGGTCAAGCATGTGATCTATTGTTACCATCAGCTCCTCCGATCTGCTTCTTCTATGCCTTCACTTCTGCAGGCGGCGAATGCCCTATTTCGCCACTTTCACGATCGGTTCATGTCTCGCCACCGCCACGAATACGTACTTGCTCGCTCCCGTAGTCGTGAGGACGTCTTCCTCCAACTCTGATCTCCTCCCACAGTGTGGTTATCTGGGCCCACAACTGCCACCCTTCGCCTCCTGTTCTAAATCTCGCCTAGTACCATTCCTGTATTGCAACCCCATCTGGCTTGCTTGGACTCCTTTGCTCACCTTTGCTGGCAGACTATTGCCTGCTACTGATTGACTTTGAATGCACCTGTTGTACATATTCACATCACTGTAGATACCTCATTTTCTCTCATCTGTACATAATGCTCATCTTTGTTTTCTTCTTTTTGTGACGATGCAATTTTGCACGCCTGCATGTATCCCTTGTAATTATTAAAGTAATATTTGAAATCCAGGGGTGCATGGTCAAATACAAGCTCATAATTAAAAGTCGTTAGGGCATCTCCATTATAACTGGAATACTTCAGTCTTTATTGCATGTTCTGTTAACAAACTTGTAAAACTTCAAATGTGACAGTATCAATTTCTGCTGGGTTGGACCAGCCTTCATCAGCAGGACTTCTTGTACTACCAGCGAATGGAAACAGCAGTGAAGTTCAGCATCTCTACAGGATGATCGCCAATCAAGGATACTTTTGCAGCCATCTATTGGCATCTACAAGAGACCTTGCTTTTTACTAAAGACTGGGGAGCAAATCAGACATGCCCAAACACCTGCTTTTGAGGAACAGATGTTGAACATCATTGGAAGCAGCAGATGTAGGTAGAAGCAGCAGATGTAGGTAGAAGCAGCAGATGTAGGTGTTCCACATTCAACTGAATGGTAATTTTTTTGTCAAGAGCAACTCTGCACATATTGTATTTACCAAGTACAGCCATCCCACCACCTGACTTTCATCCAAGGGTCATGTTTTCACAATGGCCTCTGCAGAAGTGTACTGGAACTGGTTTTCTCCTTTATGTGTTGTACTTTGAGGAACAGCAGTTCACAAGAAATGGCATTGTGAATTTATCACATTTATCACTGAGCACAAGAAAATCTTCATGCAATAAATCCAGTCTCTGCAACATCACAGGTTTCATGTAAGTTTTGGTTGGCGTTCTTGATGATTGGTTAATTAATACTTCATTGGTCCATTTTGCCTGTCGCCAATGCTCAACGGCCAGAATGCAGCATGAATTTCTTGTAGGTAGAATTACCTGAATTACTGGAAGGCATTCCATTAGAAACAAAATGTCACATGTAGTTCATGCATGATGAAAGCTCCAGCACATTTTAGTTTCACTGCTTGAAAATGTATCATGCAATCTCTACTGATTTAAATTCACTAGGTTTTGTTAATGACACCTTACAGTTGATGTTTATGCTACCATAGTTCCTAATACACAAGCTCTTTGCAAGAGTATCATGGATGGTTGCCAAAGAGAGGAGCGCAGTGGTCTGAACACTGAATTTTTGAATGTGTTTGACAGCAATTGACAAGAAGACACTGTGAGGTTGGAATTGTCTGTTTTGATAGAGGCTTATATAGCCTCAAATAGCAAATTATTAGGAACACCCAATAGCAATCAGGTATGTATGCAACTATGATGTTGTTCACTTACGTATGCAATTATTATGACATTGAGATGACCATATAAACAACTCACAGCAAAGGATTCAAATGTGTATGAAGCACAGATAGTGGCAATATGGTAAAGACTTGATTTCAGCAACTTTGAAAGAAGCATGATAGTGAGAAAGAACTTGGTGGGCAGTTGCAAGGAGCTCAAAAACAACAAATCATACAAATAAATATTGCATTCCAATTTTACAGAGTTCGGCTTTTTTTTTCTTTTTTTTTTTTCTTCATGAAAAAAAAGGTTTGGCCATAACTTGCCACCCTGGTAATGTGGGTTAGTGAGTGCAAGATAGCATTTAGAATAATCCCATTGATAGAGTTATACTGCTATTGGCCGGTCAAGCCTGTGGATTAACTCAAAGAAACATGCTTGGTGCAACCAAGAAAGGGATCAGGAAAATGACAAGAATAGATGACATCATGATCAAAGTAGACTCAAGTGGCAATGGAGCTGGACATCTTGCTAGAAGAACTAATGACCGTTGGAAAACTTAAATACTAAACTGGATGTCAAGGGACAGGAGAAGAGCCAGGAGGTTAGAAATTTAAAGTATGTTGGAGTGACACAAAACTGCTCAAAGCAGAGAGTTGTGGAAAAGACTCGAGACGTTCATCCAGCAGTAGACTAAGAATGATTGTTGATGATCATGATCATTATCACTCTTCTGGGTCTTTTCTAGTCCATTGGTAAGTACTTCTGTAATTCAGTTGTCCAGTCATGATCAGTTCTTCTGGCAATATGTCCAGCCTATTGCTACTTGAGGGTCTTTACTTTGATCATGACGTCATCCACTGTTGTCATTTTCCTGATCTACGAGTTCCTTTTCCTATCTTTCTTTGGTACACTAAGCATGTGTCTTTCCATGCTCCTTTGAGTTGTTTGCAGCCTCTGAGTGTGCTTTTTCAGTTAAGGTCCATGTCTCTGATCCATATGTAAGAACTAAAAGGATGGACTGATTAAACACCTAATCTTTTTCTTGAGGAAAAGATCTAAAAAAAAACAATTTTTCTAATCTATAAATTTTTTTTTTAGATTTTTCTCAAGGAAAACATCTAAAAAAAAAGATAAACAAAGCTTTATAGTTTCTTTGGATAAATCATATGTCTAAATGTGATCACTTCCTCTTCCTGACAAATAGGGGACAATGAAATAGGAACATAGTATTCAGTTAGCTCCACCAGGAGGTTCACAGAGCCTTTGCGCTGAGTATTTATCTCACTGTAAATTCGTGAATAGTGAAAACAGTCAGGTCATATGTGCAAACTTCTGCCGCAATTCTCCTAAATTACTTTTATCATTACTGAAAACATTTGTATGCCCTAATATAATTAACAAACATAATTCTGTTAAGAGAAAATCATATTTTTTTTTTTTTTTTTTTTTTTTGGAAGTATAAAGGGAGCGTGGCTGGCTCAAAGTAACTCCTAGAGAATAAAAAATTACAAGACACTTCGAAGAACATTTTTTTTTATTAAAAATAACTTAATATAAAAAGAAAAAAAAATAATCAATGAAAAATTAAATGCCTTAGGCCCCTTTTTAGTATTTATGAGTGTACATGTGGAATTTGGGTTTCTGTCCTCCAGTCAACAATGCTATGGATGCTCATGCTTGAGTCCTGGTACCATTTTATGGTATATTTTATCTTTTAACTTAAATGTCATTAAAGTGGATATATCTGAAGACTCCCATTTAGTGTTTCTGGGAGACACTTTACAAATGAAAAATTACTTTAATGTTCGGTATGTCTTTAAAAAAAAAAGAACATGCTTACGCTATTAGCATGTCCATCCATGAAGACCAAATTTCTGTGCCTATTTATACGATTTTTTTTTTTTTTTTTTTTTGGCACTGGAAAGTTCAAACTGTGAGTGCAATGATCACACACACACACACATTTTGGTCTTTCTTTAAAGCAAAACTTCAACGTGGGGGATGCAAATGCTATTTAATTCAAACTATAGTTTATTTCATATCATTGCTTCTAGAAATCTGGTTGAAACAATTTTTTTTTCTTTGATACTTTTCATCACAAAGACAATTTTACACAATTTTCACATCAAATAATTAGTTCACAGGTTTACTTAGAGCATAAAAGATACATTAAATTTTTCCTGATACCTCTGCTTCTCAGAGAATTTTTTTTTTTCATATTGGTTCGCTTTATGGTGAAAAATATTTGGCATATAATTTCTACCTTTTCATGCCACACATTTATTTTCGGTCACTAGACAGCATAAGCACATTTCAATTTGCAATATACACTGGTCACAAAAAGTTAAGGATATTGCATGAAATGATGTATTTATCTGACTTAAGTAAAATGTATTGAAGTAACATGTTACTTAAGAAATAACATCAATGAAGCTATGTAACACAAATGATAAAGAGTGCATTTACAAAAATAATGTATTGTACAATTTTTGCACATAACAATGTATTAGGTGTACAAATAAGTTTTAAAGCATTTTTTGTGTGACATATACCACTAATTTACATATTCGACGTTCCCTGCGCTGTTGTCATGTGACCATAACTGGTCCAGAATATAAAATGTGACACAGAAGTTTGCCCAACAGTCAAACACACTGATGTGGTTGTGGGTCAGCACGTCAAACCTGTCAATCCAAATAATCCCACAAGTGCTCTATGGGATTGAGGTCAAGCGATTTCACCGGCCAAGAGAGAATGGAGACATCGCTGTTGTGTTCCTGGAACCAGTCATGCACCCCCTTAGCAATGTGGAATGGTGCATTGTCCTGTTGGTAGGTACCATCACTACCAGGGTAAACGTCCAACATTAAGGGATGCATGTGGTCAGCGAGGATGGACAGGTACCTATTGGCGTTCAGGGACCCATCTAGTGGTACCAGCGGTCCCAGATGATACCAGCATGCACACTTCCACTACCGGCCTGTACTTGACTGACAAGTGTGTCCGGGTGTTGGTTCTCGTGTGTCTGAAACCGCCACCACCCTTCACTTCTGTGGAGTAGAAACCTTGATTGGTCAGAGAAGGCAAACTTTTTCCACTCTTCCATTGTCCAATGACAGTAGTCCCATGTGAACTGCAGGAGTCACTGCCGATGGACCTGGGTTAACATGGGTGCCTTGATGCAGCATCAACTCCAGAGACCCATGTGTAACAGGGTTCGCTCTACTGTTATTTAGGACACGTACCTGTGCCCCAGCATTCATTTACATGGTCAATAGCTGCAGTGTTGTGCATCGATTGATTTTTACCAGTTGACATTCTCCTCCGGGGTCGATGGCTTTTAGGGCTCCACAGTTATGACATCAGGAGGTACTCTAAGTGCCAGCAGTCTATTCTTGGTACACCCTTACTACAGCACCTAGCGAAAAGACCACGAAGTCGGCTGTTTCTGAGATGCTTCCACCTTTGGTGCAGTAACCGATGATCATTCCTTTTTGAATGTCCATCAAATCACTACCACTGCCCATTGTGCTCGTGTTATGCACTATGACTCATCTGTCCTGGCTGGCCACTTATATCTTCATGTGGTTGACCTTGTCACATGCACTCTGTGATGTGCCTGGGCAGGTACACTGCGATTCTGGGGTTGGTCATATTATTTTGATATGACCATGTATAATTCTTTTTAATTTTAGAGTAGAAGCTATAGAAGACTTGCAGACCATTTGTCTACACCATAAAAGTGTATTTTTGAAAACCAAATTTATTTCTTCAAAAATATGTTATCCCCTCATAAAGTACAAGAGATCTATGAGAGTCACTACATGTGGTGACCGTATTGCATTGTAAATATCTATTAATGAAGGAATTTAAAGTGAAACCAGGGCAAAAGCTTGGTTTTCAATGTAGAGAGTGCTGATCAAAGTGCCAATAGCTCCAGTGACACTGGTTTATCTCCAAAGGAAATAACTGATGTTAAGAAGAAAGAAACAATAAAAAAAGCTCAGTTCATCTTTTACTGAGGTAGGTTGTTCACCTTTAAAATTGTACGTGCTTGGTAAACATAGCAAGGTATCTTATGGAAGGGAAAAATTAGAAAAATTTCAGGTAAATGTATGAAGCAAAATTAAAAAAATACTAGAGGTTGAGATTCCAACAAAAGAAGCCAAAACGCATAAGCACGTGGAAGAGGAAGCAGCTGATATGAACAAGCTTGTGAGATCATGAAAGACAAATTGAAATCCACTTCAAGGAAAAAGCAAATTCAACTACTAACAATTCCTTCTTCACTGACATTGACAAGAAAAAAAAATACAAGAAACATTTGTTGTGTCAGAATACACTGTTTGCCAAGCTCAGAGGCTTGTTAAGGAAAAAAGTTTCTAGCTGAACCGGATGTGGAGAAAAAAACTGAAGTACTTGATTTAGTGAAAAACTTTTATGGGAGTGACAAGCAGTCTAGAGTTATGCCTGGAATGAAAGATGTGGTGAGCACCGGGGGGAGGGGGAGCAATTAATTTTGGGTAACCTTCATGAATTGTATTCAAGTTTTAAGTGTGGGTATCCTGATGTTAAGGTAGGTTTCTCTAAGTTTCGCTCTTTGCGACCAAAGTGGTGTATATGTGCATGAACATTACATCAAAATGTCAAACTACTCCTTCATGGCATAAATTGAAGACAGTTATAAGGTTAAATGAAGTTTTTAGTGTGTAAAGAAGCAAAGAGAGAATGCCTGCTCAGATACTTCAGTGAATGCTCCCCCAAACCACATCCAGTGAGCTACTTAGAATCCAGATTTGAATATTATGATGAAAGTAAAACTATCAAAATTTCTCAATGGGTGTCAATTGGCAGGACACAGATGATAAAAAGTTCATCAACACTTGATGATTTAACCAACAAGATAGAAAAACTGATTCCACACTCTTTCATAGCCAAATCACAATCTTTATTCTAAAGTCTCAAAGAAAATATACCATCAGATACAACAATAATTTTGATGGACTTCAGTGAGAACTACTCTTATAATCCAGGAAGAAGCCCAGGGGTACAACTGGACTTCTGAGTCATGTACTGTTCATTTTGTTATAATACTTATACATTGTAGAAACTCTGATACAGAAAAGACTGTTTCATTACACTGTGCCATATCTGATGACCTTAAGAATGATGTGAACATGGTTTACAAAATCCAGGAAACAGTTGTGAATTTTCTTAAAGAAAAATTTCCACACATCAGGAAAATGCATTATTTCAGTGACAGGGGTGACTTATTTCAGTTATTTCAGTGACCAGAAACCACTTGAGAAGCAGATCATAACTGCAGCTGCATTTTTTGAATTTTGTGAAACGAACATCACAAAAGTAAGTCTCCACATTACTGACAAACTTGCACATTAGATGCAACCAGTTATGTACTTGCACACTGGTTCAAAGGCATACAGATACTTCCTGGTACTAGAACTTTCCACAACTTCAAGCCTATAGATTCTGCAGGCATTCTTGTAGCTAGAAGGATCAGTGCCAACAAGGAACCCTCTCTCACATTCAACCTGAAAAGCTGTCACCCATCAGTTGTAACAGCAGATGATTTTTACCCTGTGTGTTACATGCATGCAAATATGACCACTTGTGGTACTTTGGAATGGTGTCTACAGAGGATAAGGATGAAGGAGATGTAAAGTTTCTCCATCCTAACAGACCTTTAACATCATTCTACTGGCCAAGGCATGAAGATTCCTGTGCAGTACCAGTTTCTCATGTGCTTGTTGTTGTTTATATTCCACAGACAACATCTGGAAAAACTTACCACTTTTCAAATGACTGCATGAGATCAGTGGAGGAAAAAATACCACATTTTGAGGTTATAATACATAAAAGAAATTCAGTTTTATGAACTAGAAGATCAAAAATTATACCTAACTTATATAAGTAAACAACTTATTATATATGGTATCAATATGCATTCATTTCATTCTTTTTATTAAAAATTTAAACTAGATTAATTTTTTGAAGCCTATGTTTTCTGCCCTTTAAAGACAAATCACTAAAAAGTGGTGCTTCCTATAAAAAAACTACTAAGAATCAAAAATATGTAAAACTTTAAGCTCTGAAAGTTTGCTCCAGTAGTTGTTTTGGATAGGAGTCTTAAGTTTTGGGGTAAGTTGAAAAGTAGTCATCCAGCAGCCATTTTCTCAAAATGGCAGAAAAAGTGGACAACATTTGTATAAGGAATGAAAAAGCCATCAATTTTATTCCAGCGTATGATAGAATGTATCTCTAGGCTCATTAAAAAAAATATATGTTAGGGTTATACCTTTCTCTCACACTGCTAATTCAGTTTTTAGTAAACCATGTTTTCCACAGAAAAAATTAAGGCTAAGAATATTTTATTAATGTTTTAATGAACTAAAAGGGACATTTAAAGTATTCACATTTTTTTCTGGAATCCTCATGCTTTCATTGACAAGGCTCTAAAATTCCAAAGAGATTGAATGATTTGTGAGTGAGATGGAATTTTTTTGGTAGGCAAGTGCAGTTTGCACAGAAAGTCTAAAAAATGGTAAAAAACAAGAACTCACTGAAAGTTTAAAGGGCTGTAAAATTGAAACCAGAAGAGCTACATGGAAAAAAAAAATTATATGGTTACTTACCACCAAGGGGGATCGAGTATACAAAGTTTAATCAAAATCTGTAAACGTGGGTGTCATTTTTTTTTTTTTTTTTTTCTTGATTTGACGTGGAATGACCTGTGGGGAACCTTTCAGATGTATTATTTTATTTTTATTTACTTATTTATTTTTGCAATGAAGTTTTGACACTAGGTATTGTAAGTGTGCATTTATCTTTACAACTGTATTTCCACTTTTAAAAACCAGATCGAAAAATTCCATTTATACTGTATGCCAATCACTATAGCAAAGATTGTAAACATTAACCACTTTACAGTGTTCCTGCTGGAGGTATATACACAAACTTTTATCTTGATATCTCTGCTTCATACATAAGACTGACTAAGAAAAAAAAAGTTGAACTTTTTAAGAGGGTGAAAAATTAGAATGCGCTGCAAGAAAGTGTGAATGTAACTCAGCATGTATGAGACGTAATTGTTCATTGTAATTTATTGATGTAAATATTGAACTGGAGCACATCACTGTATTCACAATATAAAATTATTGAATTCCACACAAATACTTGGTCTTACACGACAATGCTTCAAACAGTTTTTTTTTTCTTTTTGTTAAAATATCAGCTTTTGTCTTGCGAGCAATCCTAGCTATCTTCTCAGCAAATTACACAACCATATTAAAATGTCTTTTGTTGACTCTGCCACTGCATACCATCTACTGTTTAATTTTTCTTTCAGCTGCTAGCTTTCCCTTCCCATTTCTTTGTGGCTTTTTTTTTTTTTTTGCATATACACCCTCACATGACAATTTCATTCATCATGCTGAAGGAACTTTCACCCTGAGGACCATGGATGTGGGTATAAGAGATTTCACCATTTTAGATAAGTGGTGTAACTTTGAGGATGAATATTTTTGAACACCATGCATCAATTCTTGCAAATTTTCAAACTTTGTCACTTCCGTATTCGGAAACTTTCCCCTCCCTTATCAAGCTTAAATGCACACATTTATGATGGGGAAAATAACATTTAACAACAACACAGAAGGTTGGGAACATCGAGGGCGGAAAAATTACGATTACACAGGAAATCTTCGCTCCTTCAGACTTCCATTTTTGGAAGTTTTTCCAACATTTTCAAGCTGAAATACAAAAATGTATTGAATAAAATGATACCTAACAATACTGGGCAGGAGAAACATTGCAAGAAAAAGAATAATGCCTACAGGAGAAATTTTTACTTTGTCTACCTCCCATTTTTTAAAGTTTCAAAGGATAGAATTCTGTGCTCCAATGGAAAACGTTTCCTTTACACACATAAACATCCCTACTAACATCAATCCCTCAAAAAACTTATGTTCAGTTGTGCATCAGTCTTGTAAATGGCCCAAATAACAGAAAAGGCAGAATTCCTCGAATACGCGAAAGACTCATGACTGAAGACTATAAGGAAATTTTCGTGTCGTCTAACTTCCATTTTCAGAAATTGTTGCCTACAGTTTCAAGCTAAAAATACAAACATTTATGGAATAAAATGATTTTTAAGGACAATACTGGACAGAAGCAACATGGCAAGTAAAAAATCACGATTAGCGGGGGGGGAGAACTTCACTTCAATTAGCTTCTGTTTCGGAAAGTTTTAGAAGATGAAATACTGTAACCCCCCTCAACTAATGCCCCAAAAATGTTTCTTCAATTTTGCACATTAATCTCAAAAATGACCCAAACTGTGACAAAAATGCAGAATTCCACGAATTTGTGGAAGAATCTCATGTTTGCTGCTTACCTATAAAGAATATTTTGCATATATTTCCTACTTTTTCCTAATTGAATATGTGGGGGATTTGGTGTTATTAGAAGATTTTGCTATTATGATGATGAAACTTACTTCTTAAAATGCAAATATTACAACAATTTTATTCTTTAAAAAATTTAAAAAGGCCAGTGATCTATCTAGGGACCCCAATTAAGAAATTTTTATTGATGAATAACACCCAAGGCACGATCCTAAAAACTCCCAGTAAATGGAAGGCGATTTCACTACCACCGACAAGAGAAATTCACCTGAGACACAAAATGACTTGCTCAAACATATATTCCAGGTTAACTAGAGGTTTATTGTGCTCCCAGGCACATTTTGAAAAACAATTCAAAATACAATGGAATCTTTTGGTGGCTGAATTTTCTTTAGATGGGCTAGGCCGAATAAAAAAAAATTAAGGCTATGATGTTTAGAGTCCAGAGTATGTTTCAATAGTCCTAAATAATCCCCTCTCAGAAATCTTGGTCTGCAAACCAAGTAGTTTTCACCTGTGTGGTTTAGAGGATGAGGGAGGTAAGTGGCACAATTTAGTTATCGGCCTGCTTACAACATCATCAAAGGATGTGACCATTCACTCAAAGAGTGTTCAGAGCTTAACACTCTTTGTGCATATTTGTTACACGTTTAACCTTGAGCTAGATGCTCTTTACAATTTAATTTAGATGGTTAAGAGTGACATTTTATTTTTTATTTTTATTTTTCACAATACACTGATTTTGGGTTAGTTACCTGGAAAAATCTTTTTTTTCTTTTTCTCACATTACAGCAACGGAAAACAAAACAAAACAAAAATGACAAGTTACTGCCAGGACTCCCCACATTAGTTATGACAAAATCTATGCACAAGTTAAGTTGCTGCTTCTACTGGTGAAATGACAAAAAAAAAAAAAAAAAAAAAAAAAAGAATGGAATAGGCTATTGGAAGAAGTATGCTCCCCTACCTGAGCCAAATATCAAAACCCCCACATTTTATCTTAAGGAAGGCATGCCATTACAATACCCTACTCTGATGTCACCTTCCTCTCAGATAAGCTAATGAAAACCCTTGTTCTAACAGAAACCAAACTTAACACACTTCAATCCATTTCTTTTTTTCTTAAGGCTATCACTGGCATTAACTAGACACTTATACAAGAATACACAATGACATTACACAACATTTGTTGGTTCTGGCCAGAACCAACAAATGTTGTGTACTCCACACATATATTTGCATTTCTTTATTTTCCTCCCATTTTAATTCCACCTTCCCCCCATTTTTTTTCTTACCCCTGAATTTAAAATTTTTACATCATTCCTTTTTTAGATCCAGACGCATTTTTCCAATTAGGTGGTCCTCATTTTGTTTTCTTTTTGTTTCTCCTCCTCCTTAATTTTCTTTTGAAGCCGAAGTGGTTTTGTGTTGTTGTTACGAGAGCCGCCACACCGGGTAAACGGGGCTTGATGTGTTTACGATGCCATGGTAGGTATTTCCCTCTTCTCCTTCCTTTTCTTTTAACTTACTCCCGAAGCCAAGCCTTTTAGGAGTCTCTCTCTCTCTCTCTCTCTCTCTCTCTCTCTCACGGCGACAGACGGCAGCGATGTTAGCGGGCGGGTTATGAGGTGTAATATGCCCGCTCGTGCCTCCAATGATGCGTCTGTGTCGGGACGACATCAAGCTCTTTTGTGCGCCACCTCAACTTTTCTATTTAGGGCTCAGCAGAGTAATTTAGTGACATGGGAAAAGCGAAAAAGAAGGAAAGATCCTACCGTTCTTGGGCCATCGCTGAAAAAGTCCCCGGTGCTGGAATGCTACGGCAAGATCTTCATCCGGACATCCGTCGTACGGTCGCCCCTTTCCTTTATTTTTTGAGGGATTGTCCCTTCCAAAGTATATGACTTAAATGTGGGAGCAACACGCAAATTCTTGGTTCCTCACCAAACCCTTTGCGCACGCGCCTCAGATGGCGGAAGGCAATTGGCCCGAAGTTAAGACGGAAGGCGGAGAGAGAAACACAATTCCCAGAGAATAGCTGCCTCACATTTCTTGGAGTCAGGGTTGAACTTTGACCTGACCTCCCAAAAGAAAAGATGGCTGACGACGGAATTTCTCTCGGCGCACATGGATTAGCAGTTGGTAACAGATTTGAAGGCATTCTCCTGGCATTTTACGCATAAATATTTGGCAAAAACCATTGCAGAGCTGGTGAGAAAGAACACAAAGTGTCTGACTCATGACGGTGCCAGGTTACGATTTATGATCGTGTTTTGGAGGAACCCACGTCAAGCTCACGGTAGACCACCTTTGAGTTCGCTTTGAACAAAGAAACTCCTAAAAACCCGGGCAGAAATGGTGACCACCTTTACAAATTCAGAAAAATTAACTAACATCTTTTATACAATTACATTTCGCTAAATTAGTATGTAGCGCTAAAGATCAAATTTGTGCCTCGGCAATGGTAAGGACAATATCTTTCCCTTTCTGCGATCGGAATTACGAAGAACAAAAAAAAAACTTTACTGCCTGCCATTTTTAACCAAATGAATAAGAACTCTTTTTCCTGCACTTCATTATTAATTTCTTTTCCGTCCCGTTTCGAGTTTCAATCAAGTTCGCAATTACATAAAAATAACTTCGTAAAGATGGCCTAGCTTTTTCTTTCTTCCTCAAAGATACGGAATTACTCTTCCTAAATAGTCCTCTTAGAGAGTTAAGTGCTGACATTACATATAGTTCTAATCACTAATAGTTACACAACTATATAATGGTTAGTTATAGGCCACGGAAACAAGACACGACCCACGTGTTCGTTCTTCGTTACGAACCAGTTACAATATGATTAAATGATTACTTTACTAATTTATGAATACTTTAACATAATTACAGTTTACAGGTTAATATAAACAAAGAAATAGCAATTACACGACAGTAATTACGAAATTAATTATGCATACTACTTACGATTTTTATTTATTTTTTTCCATCAACCCGACGTTTCGATCGTCAGAGTTGGCGACAAAATTACATATACTTTACCACTACATATACTATGCAAAATTACTACTTAGGCATTAACTAAATTCATTTATGTTACACTAAATACTAGATTTAAAGATACTCTACTAAATTTCTGCACACTTTCCAACACTACACAATTCAATGAAAATCAGCACTCAAAATAAAATGCAAAGAAAAGCACAACAAGATACCAAGGCAATATTCATCAAACACTTGAACACTTGCTTAACTAAACCAACCAGTACTTCTGCCTCTACATAGCCATCAAAACCTGAGGGCTAGCTTACCTTGACAAATCACAAAAAGCAGAAATGTCACCACACTCATACAATAGAAGTAAATTTACAGAGAAAAAAAAAGAATGAGGGTTTTCTGTATAATTAACTATTTGCAAGAGTATCTATGATTCTAAAAATTCATTTGAAAAAATCCTTTCTTGGTAGGATACTCTTCACTATGAAGAGCATTTTGCATATATATCTATATGTACAGTGAAGTGCCAAAAAAAAACTGGGTTCTCTCTCTAATACTGTGTTGGTCCTCCTCCCAATCGGATAGCAGCAGCAAAATGAAGAGGCATGGACTCCATGAGCTTGCTGTAATACTGTGGAGACAGTGCACACCATGTTTCCTGGAGAGTGTCCCACAATTCCATAACATTCGCAAGTGGAGGATGACACGCTGAACAGCATCCCAAATGTGTTTAATGGCATTTAAATCTGGCAAACGAGGGAACACATTCACTATGATGAACACACTGTGTATTTCAAATATTGCACACCTTTCTTTACTAATGGTGTAAATGCTTTTTCTTTTTTGCTGATTTTCTCCATTTTTAAAGATCTACTTCATTTTTTGCCAGAAGAGATTCAAAAGATGTACTTAGTACACACAAGACTTCAATGTATCATTCCTGTTTTGTTTTTTATTAAAAACACTTTCTCCGTTAGCTAATATATATTGCATTATTATTTTATGGTTGCTCCACTTTCAACTCGCTGCATTATGACAGAATTAATATTAATTTTTCTTGTAAATATATAAATTTGGTTTTTACTGTTTAGTCTGCAGAATTCAATATTGTTTTGTTCCTTCTATTAGTAGAAAAATTGCCACTCTCCCTCTGCCTTATTATTATTTAACCTTTTCAACTAATATAGACCAATTCGTACACAACTGAAACATATACAAATGCAGCTTATGTGTGTTGTGCTAATCAACCTTAAGATTTCACATTTACAATAACTAATTTATGCCTTGCAGTGAAAATGGTAAAATCATAATCATAAAAAGCACTTTTTTCTTGATACATTCTTTGGATATTGTTACAAATAACATTCAAGAGATGAATGATAAATTCATAACTTACCCATAGGGCATAATGTCAAATAATCCATCACAGGTCCTAAAACTTCGTCTCTATGAAGAGCTACGTCCAACTTATGAATCTCTAAAATTTCGCTGCAAAAAAATTAAAACTCAGTAATTATATAATGCACATTTAATCTCTTAATATTTCAATTCAGCATGCAAATTAAATATAAACCTAAGTGTTAAAAAGCATAGAACTATTTGAAGAAAAATTTGGTACAAGCCTTGTGTCTTCTTTGGGTCAGTGACTGTTATGGTTAGTTATCTCTGATGTGACAGCCACCGAACTAAGAAGAAATAAGGTTTAAACCATAAATTTGCCAATTTTAAAATGCCTGCCTAGTGTTTTGAAACGCATCATTTATACCTATTTTGTGCATCAAATCAAAATTCTGCACTTTTTGATATATCCACATAGCAATAAATAAACAACACTGCACACATGGAACACTGTTAAATGTGTATTAAGAAATTAACTAAACTGGCACACCAATATTTATCATTCGTAACAAGCTTCCTTATAATATTAATAACTACATTTAAGTAATTAAATCTGATATAAGCTGGTTTGGTAACACTCTGCTTTAATACTGCTGCATCATGTGGATATGGAAATGAAGACCAGGTGATAGGATGCCTAGTTCCATACATCTTCCCCAAAGTTCACAATGTGACCTTTCAGTTTGATATCACACAACTATATGGATTAATTACCTCAATGTAAAAGTATTCCATTACTTCTGCAATTTTACACAAATTCCGAGGAAAATGTCTTCAGCTGAAGAAAACAAGTAACACCACATCTGAATTTCCACATTCTTATAAAGGGGTAGGGGGAACTATGTAGAATTTTGTGGTTTCATATATAAGGTAACTTGCCTTCATACAAAACAAAGCAATCTGAAAACTAATGGAAGCAGTCATGTTGCTCAGTATCTATGGATTTCTAAGGGTCTAAAGGGAAACATAGCACCATCACTACCTTTTAATTCAGATGTGGTATTACTTGATATAAAAAGATTCAACATCTCTATAGAATTACTATTATGCACGTCAAAACGTGGACTTGTGATTATGGTGGTGCAGAAAGTTATCACTTTTATTATTTAAAAAAATAAAAACAAGGTAAGAGTAATTACTTACACATATTCATCCCGAGTTCGCCATCATTCCCCCACTTGTATATACCACAAGTTGTTCAGTCCCAGACAGACGTTTAGCGGCTATGCATTGCAAACAGACTAGTGCAAAATGTGTCTAGGACGCGGGGACGCTGGTGGATGTGAGGCGGTAGTATATACATTATGTAAATACCGTATTTTTCCCGAAAGTAAGACCTAACCGGAAAATAAGCCCTAGTATGATTTTTCCGGATGCTCGTAAATTAAGCCCTACCCCGAAAATAAGCCCCAGTTACAATATGTAGTGCCGTAGTCAGCCAGCCTATCACTGTTAAAAAAAAAACTGAAGTGATGGCCAAAATCACTGGAGGATACCCTGTTCACGAGTTTAATTTGCCTTGAATATCCAGAGTAAGAAAGAAAGCCGATTGACTTTAAACTCAGCCAATGATATGTTTTTTGTTATTATGGCGCATGGATTCAGTTCGGTTCAGAGAGCTAGCAGGAGATGAAAAGAAGCCGCCTTTTGTTCAGCAGCTGTAACATCCAGTTTCGAAAAGGGAATCCGACGTGGGAAACTTTACCGGTGAACGCTATCTTTGGCGGAAAAGTTATTCATCAACAGGCGGTGTGTGTGTTTAGAAAGGGGGGGGAGACACATGCGGACTCAAAGAAAAAGTAAGAAGTGTTCTAACCGCCTTCAATGGATTACGAAAGGGGTTCATCCCTGTCCAAGTTATTGTGTTGGCAACAGTGACTGAAATTTTTTTTAAAAATCAGAGAGTTAATATTTTGGGGCTGAACGTACATTCTTAACTGTCATCATTTTTGTTGCCACTCCTGTGTCGATTAACAATTAGCACAGTCTTCAATTAACACTTGATTTAATGGTAAATTTAAAGGGAATAATATTTTGACCCCCAGACAAGATGAGTGCAAAAAGAAAGAGCTATTCCGTCGAGTACAAGAAAGAAATCGTGGAGGACTCCTGGGGCAAGAATCTTATGGCTTTCTGCAAAGAGAAGAAGTTGGATCTCCGAATGGTCCAAAAATGGCGAGCAAAGTGCAAAAACCTCAGTCAACAGGTGGACGAGGGGAAATGCTAAGAAGCGCAAGTGTGGATTAGGTCGGCAACCATTATTTCATAGGCTGGAAGACATCTGTGATTGGATTGCTAACAGGAGAGCAGAGGCTTTGGTTGTGTGCAGGGCTGATATTCAAGTATTTGCCCTTGCAATGGCACCACAGTTAGAAATATCCCCAGAAGAATTAAAAGCATCACAACACTGGCTGGATGGCTCTAAGAAGATCGACAACACTGTTCAAGCTGGAAGATACTGGAGTTATTAAACGTGCACTTTCATTCAAGTCCTTTGTTGATTGCATCAATTTTCCTAAATACCAACTCTCCAACATGCTTGCTATGGATGAAACTGCAGTGTTTATGGGCCGAATATCTCAAACGACAATTGATCAAAGGGGTGCCTCGTCAATCTACATTCCCTCCACTGGTTACGAAAGTGCACGTGTTACCTGTGTTTTGGCAATTCGTCTGGATGGAAAGAAAGCCCCACCTCTAATCATCACTAAGGGCAAGAAAGATAAGATTGAACGTGTTTCAGGCATTTATGTTCTTGAAACCGAAAAAGCCTGGTGCACACAAGCAGTTATAAGGAAATGGGTCGATTTAATACTGCCACTTGTTTCGTGAGGTGGCCAAAGAGGTCTGCTAGTCTGGGATTCAGCCAAAGACATGAAGAACTTCCTTGCAGAGAGAATAGATCAAAACATGATTCCCACAGGAATGACTGCCTATCTCCAGACTTTTGATATTGCAATAAACAAGCCATTCAAGAATCATTTGCACGTCGAAATCAGTGACTACATTGAAAATAGAATGGAGAGAAATCAGCATGGAAACTTTGTGAAGCCTAGCCTGCAAAAGGCCGTGACTTGGGTGAAGAATTCATGGGAAAAAATCACTGACAGCTGTGTTGCCAATGCACTACAAGAAGGCTACATGGACAAGAAGTGCTCATTTAAGGAGAGTTTTATTGCTGGACATGAGAGAGTGGGTCAATGGTTCTACAGGAAATGGAGTCACAAGAAACTCAGGCCGAAATTCGGGGTTTGGAGAGTTATGACGATGTTCCAGAAGATGACATGACTGCATTTAAATAAATGTAGATTTTTGTACATGAATAAATGTAGATGAAAAAAAGAAAGAAAAAAGTTGGTAGTACATGAAAAAATAAGACGTCCCCTAAAAAATAAGCCCTAATGCGTCTTTTGGAGCAAAAATTATTTTTAAGACCCGGTCTTATTTTCGGGGAAACACGATAGTTCATTCATCGTTCCTTCTGGCTCTTAAAGTTTTATTTCGTTTTTAGATACATTTTTCATTGTCAATCTTTTAGATTCGTTCGCTGTAGCTTTTTAGATTTGTTCATTGTTAGCCTTTCAACCTGATCATGGTATACTTAGTAATATGGTTTTCTGTTTCTGTTGTGAGCGATGGGTTTGCCTCCTCGGGGCGCTCCGTGGTAACAATGGCACACACAACAGCAACTAGGGCCTCTGTGAATCTTGGAGAGGTGCAAGCTAGTTCTGTGTGACATTGGCAAAAGACCCCAACTCACTGGGTTTTGTTCCAGAATCCTTAGGTTGAATGACCAACTGGAACCCTCAGCTGTGGGCTAATCCCCCACACTGATGTACTTACCTGATTAAAAAGACAAAAAGAAATATTAAGAATGACTCAAGTGTGGGATATGGTGGACCTACGGCACTTGAGAAGGACGGTCCACCACGGAATCAACCTGGACTTTCTAAACGGCGTATGAGAAAGAGATCTTGGCTGAGTGAATGTAAGACTAGTGTATGGAATACTAGAGGTATAAATGGCAAGATGAGTGAGGAGATTGAGGAGATGAATAAGTATAGACTGGATGTGCTGTGTGTAAGTGAAACCAAAAAGAAGGAAATTGGGGTAGAAGAAGTGAATGGCACGGTGAGTGTGTGGTCTGGAGTATTGGATAATATGAGAGGACAGGCTGGTGTAGGTGTGATTTTAAGTAAAAAGATGAAGAACAACTTGATTCACTATAGTTGCATAAGTGACAGAATTCTCTGGATTTGTTTGAAAGTGAAACTTCAGAGAATTGTAATTGTTGTAGTGTATGCTCCTTGTGACTCGGAACCTTCTGATAAGAAAGAAGATTTCTGGAATGAGCTAAAAGCTGTTTTGAGCCAGTTTGGTGCTAAAGAAAAAGTTATAATAGCAGGGGATTTCAATGCTAGAGTAGGTGTGCAGAATGCAATTTCTGACAATGTTCTGGGTAAGTTTAATGATCCTTGTGTGAATGATAATGGTGAAAGATTAATTGAACTCTGCATTGAGAATGGTTTGTGTGTACCTAATACATTTTTCAACCACAAGTATATCCACACATACACTTGGGAAAATTGTACTGTTGGTCAAAAGAGTGTGATAGATTTTGTTGCCTACGATCAACGTTTGAAACACTTAGTTGTTGACACCCGTGTGATGAGAGGTGCGGATGTTGGTTCTGATCATTACTTGGTAGTGTCACAAGTGAAACTTAATGTTGGTTGGAGGAAAAGGAATAGGAAGAGACCCAGGATAGAAAGAATAAAGGTTGATAAGCTCCGTGACGATCATCAGCGGTATTCTGGCTTACTCAGAGAACGGCTGAAGGATCTGAAATCTTGTGAGAGGGATGTAGAAAAGAAGTGGGAATGTTTTAAGAACTGTGTTGTTACTGCTGCTAAAGAGGTCTGTGGCACCACAATAGTGGGTAACAATAGAGATGATGCTTGGTGGAATAGTGAGATTGATGAGGCAGTAAAGAAAAAGAAGGAAGCCTACTTGGGGATGTTGCAAGGTAGAGTCTCTGTGGATGAATATCGCTGTAAGAAGCGTGAAGCTGCTAAGCTGGTTCGCCACAGTAAGGCAAAAGATAGGAAAGAGAAAGTGGAAAGGCATCAACTGGCTTTTTGGAAAGATAGAAAGTTCTTCTGGAAGTACATGAGACTCAGGAAAAATAGGGGAAACAAAGTTGTAAGTTGTGTGAAGAATAAGATTGGGGAAATGATATGGGAGCCCAATGAGTTAAGTGACAGATGGGGCGAATACTTCTGTGAGTTATTAATTAGATCAGGAGAGCAAAAATGATTCTGAGACAGATGCAGATGATGTCACAATGAGGGATGAAAGCACAGGAGGGATCGCAAGAGAAGAAGTGTGTAAAGCTCTAAAGTCTCTTCAGAATGGTAAGGCTCCAGGAGTTGATGGCATAACTGCAGAGATGTTGAAGTATGGTGGTGACTCTATAATTGACTGGTTAACTGAAATTTGCCAGTTGTGCTGGGAGTTAAGAAAGGTCCCTCGGGATTGGAAGGATGCTATCATTGTTCCCTTGTGTAAGAGAAAAGGTGATCAGACTGAATGCACGAACTATCGTGGTATTAGCCTACTGAGTGTGCCAGCGAAAGTGTTTGGTAAGGTTGTTATTGAAAAAGAATGGGGTCTTACATCAGAGAAAGTGTGGGATGTTCAGAGCGGTTTTATGCCTGGTAGAGGCTGCACTAACCAGATTTTTGCATTACGCATGATGATTGAAAATTATCTGGCTGTTGGGAAGAACGTTTTTGCTGCCTTCATAGATTTAGAGAAAGCTTACGGCCGAGTGAATAGGACACTTTTGTGGAAGGTATTGAATGAATATGGTGTTACTGGGAATCTACTTAATAGTGTAAAAGCCATGTATGCTGGTAGTAGAGCTTGTGTACGAGTGAATGGTGTTTTATCAAAATGGTTTTCCATTGGTGCAGGAGTTAGACAAGGTTATGTAATGTCACCATGGCTGCTTAATATATTTATGGACGCATGCATGCACGAGGCCAAAATACATAATAGTGGTTTATGTCTTGGTGATATCCGTGTGTGCAGATTGCTGTATGCTGATGACGCTGTCCTGTTGGCAGAGAGCAAAAGTGAGTTGCAGAGTATGTTGACTCGGATGCACGAAGTTTGCATGAAATTCAAACTGAGTATAAATAAGGGAAAAACCAAAGTTATGGTGTTTGAAAGAGGATTGGGTAGCACTGAATGTAATTTAAGTATAAATGACACTGTGATTGACCAGGTGAGTGAGTTTGTGTATTTAGGAAGCATGTTTGACAGAGAGAACAAGTTGGATGGTGAAATCAGTAGGCGAGTGAATTCTTCTTTGAAAGTCATAGCTGCTCTGGGAAGTTTTCACGGGAATGATGGGTTCTCTAGAGAGTCCCGCATGGCTGTGTATGAAACAGCAATTGTTCCTACTCTGATGTATGGCAGTGAAACCTGGGTACTGCAGAAGAAACATAGGAGTCCTTTGTGTGCTGGAGAAATGCGTTACTTACGTGGGGTTTGTGGCAAGACACGATCTGATTGTGTGAGGAATGAAGATGTATTGCAGTTGTGTGATGTAAAGCAAAATGTTGTTAGCAAGGTGGAGACCAATATGCTTCCGTGGTTTGGCCATGTTGAAAGAATGAGTGATGAAATGCTTACTTAGAAAATCTTTTCAGCCCAAGTGACAGGAAGGAAAGACAGAGGAAGGCCAAGGAAGACATGGGTGGATCAGATTCAGGAGTGTCTGCATGAAAAAAAGATTATGAGTATGAAGTATAAACGATCTTGTGTACGGCATGTAATGGATATCAGTGAAGCACGAGTTGTAAGTCAAGATCACTGTAAATGGTGAAGTTTGATACGACAACAATAAGTAAAAATATCTGGAAGTTTGTATTTCTTTTTGGAGCTAACCTCTTAATCTCAGAGAACAGCTTAGTGATATGTATGTATGTAGAAAGTTATCACTTTTATTTTAAAATAAAAAAACAAGGTAAGAGCAATTACATACATATATTCATCCCGAGGTTGCCATCATTCCTCCACTCGTATATACCGCAAGTTGTTCAGTCCCAGATGTTCAGCAGCTATGCGTTGCAGTCTGATGGTGATCATTATAAAACGATTAGCAATGCATAGGTAGTAGTCAACCTCAAAAACCATGCCATATATTGCACCGTAAGCTCAAAAACAGTACAACAGAAACATACATACATATCAGTAAGCTGTTCTCCGAGATTCAGAGGTTAGCTCCAAAAAGAAATACAAACTTCCAGATATTTTTATTTATTGTTGTTGTATCAAACTTCTCCATTTACAGCGATCTTGACATACAACTTGTGCTTCACTGATATCCATTACACGCCGTACACAAGATTTTTTATACTTCATACTCATAATTTTTTTCTCATGCAGACACTCCTGAATCTGATCCACCCATGTCCTTTTTGGCCTTCCTCTGCCTTTCCTTCCTGCCACTTGGGCTGAAAAGATTTTCTTAGTAAGCATTTCATCACTCATTCTTTCAACATGGCCAAACCACCGAAGCATATTGGTCTCCACCTTGCTAACAACATTTTGCTTTACATCACACAACTGCAATACATCTTCATTCCTCACACAATCAGATCGTGTCTTGCCACAAACCCCACGTAAGTAACGCATTTCTCCAGCACACAAACGACTCCTATGTTTCTTCTACAGTAACCAGGTTTCACTGCCGTACATCAGAGTAGGAACAATTACTGTTTCATACACAGCCATGCGGGACTCTCTAGAGAACCCATCATTCCCGTGAAAACCTCCCAGAGCAGCTATGACTTTCAAAGAAGAATTCACTCGCCTACTGATTTCACCATCCAACTTGTTCTCTCTGTCAAACATGCTTCCTAAATACACAAACTCACTCACCTGGTCAATCACAGTGCCATTTATACTTACATTACATTCAGTGCTACCCAATCCTCTTCCAAACACCATAACTTTGGTTTTTCCCTTATTTATACTCAGTTTGAATTTCATGCAAACTTCGTGCATCCGAGTCAACATACTCTGCAACTCACTTTTGCTCTCTGCCAACAGGACAGTGTCATCAGCATAGAGCAATCTGCACACACGGATATCACCAAGACATAAACCACTATTATGTATTTTGGCATCACGCATGCATGCGTCCATAAATATATTAAACAGCCATGGTGACATTACACAACCTTGTCTAACTCCTACACCAATGGAAAACCATTTTCATAAAACACCATTCACTCGTACACAAGCTCTACTACCAGCATACATGGCTTTTACACTATTAAGTAGATTCCCAGTAACACCATATTCATTCAATACCTTCCACAAAAGTGTCCTATTCACTCGGTCGTAAGCTTTCTCTAAATCTATGAAGGCAGCAAAAACTTTCTTCCCAACAGCCAGATACTTTTCAATCATCATGCGTAATGCAAAAATCTGGTTAGTGCAGCCTCTACCAGGCATAAAACCACTCTGAACATCCCACACTTTCTCTGATGCAAGACCCCATACTTTTTCAATAACAACCTTACTAAAAACTTTCCCTGGCACACTCAGTAGGCTAATACCACGATAGTTCTTGCATTCAGTCTGATCACCTTTTACCTTATACAAAGGAACAATGATAGCATCCTTCCAATCCCGAGGGACCATTCCTAACTCCCGGCACAACTGGCAAATTTCAGTTAACCAGTCAATTATAGAGTCACCACCATACTTCAACATCTTGGCAGTTATGCCATCAACTCGTGGAGCCTTAGCATTCTGAAGAGATTTTAGAGCTTTACACACTTCTTCTCTTGAGATCCCTCCTGTGGTTTCATCGCTCATTGTGACATCATCTGCATCTGTCTCAGAATCATTTTTGCTCTCCTGATCTAATAACTCACAGAAGTATTCACCCCATCTTTCACTTAACTCATTGGGCTCCCATATCATTTCCCCAATCTTATTCTTCACACAACTTACAACTTTGTTTCCTCTATTTTTCCTGAGTCTCATGTACTTCCAGAAGGACTTTCTATCTTTCCAAAAAGCCAGTTCATGCCTTTCCACTTTCTCTTTCCTATCTTTTGCCTTACTGTGGCGAACCAGCTTAGCAGCTTCACGCTTCTTACAACGATATTCATCCACAGAGACTCTACCTCACAACATCCCCAAATAGGCTTCCTTCTTTTTCTTTACTGCCTCATCAATCTCACTATTCCACCAAGCATCACCTCTATTGTTACCCACTATTATGGTACCACAGACGTCTTTAGCAGCAGTAACAACACAGTTCTTAAAACATTCCCACTTCTTTTCTACATCCCTCTCACAAGATTTCAGATCCTTCAGCCGTTCTCTGAGTAAGCCAGAATACTGCAGATGATCTTCACGGAGCTTATCAACTTTATTCTTTCTATCCTGGGTCTCTTCCTATTCCTTCAACCAACATTAGGTTTCACTCACGACACTATCAAGTAATGATCAGAACCAACATCCGCACCTCTCATCACACAGGTGTCAACAACTAAGTCTTTCAAACGCTGATTGTAAACAACAAAATCTATCACACTCTTTTGACCAAGAGTACGATTTTCCCAAGTATATGTGTGGATATACTTGTGGTTGAAAAATGTATTAGGTACACACAAACCATTCTCAATGCAGAGTTCAATTAGTCTTTCACCATTATCATTCACACAAGGATCATTAAACTTACCCAGAACATTGTCAGAAATTGCATTCTGCACACGTACTCTAGCATTGAAATCCCCTGCTATTATAACTTTTTCTTTAGCACCAAACTGGCTCAAAACAGCTTTTAGCTCATTCTAGAAATCTTCTTTCTTATTAGAAGATTCCGAGTCACAAGGAGCATACACTACAATAATTACAATTCTCTGAAGTTTCACTTTCAAACGAATCCAGAGATTTTCTCACTTACACAACTATAGTGAACCAAGTTGTTCTTCATCTTTTCACTTAAAATCACACCTACACCAGCCTGTCCTCTCATATTATCCAATACTCCAGACCACACACTCATCGTGCCATTCACTTCTTCTACCCCAATTTCCTTCTTTTTGGTTTCACTTACACACAGCACATCCAGTCTATACTTATTCATCTCCTCAATCACCTCACTCATCTTGCCATTTATACCTCTAGTATTCCATACACCAATCTTACATTCACTCAGCTGAGATCGCTTTCTCATACGCCGTTTAGAAAGTCCAGGTCGATTCCGTGGTGGACCGTCCTTCTCAAGTGCGGTAGGTCCACCATATCCCACACTTGAGTCATTCTTAATATTTCTTTTTGTCTTTTTAATCAGGTAAGTACATCAGTGTGGGGGATTAGCCCACAGCTGAGGGTTCCAGTTGGTCATTCAACCTAAGGATTCTGGAACAAAACCCAGTGAGTTGGGGTCTTTTCGCCAATGTAACTTTCTGCACCACCATAATCACAAGTCCGCGCTTTGATGTGCGTAATACTGTAGTAATTCTATAGAGATACTGAATGTCTTTATATCATGTATTTCAACCATGTATAGCATGCGACTTCCTAATACGGAAGATATACCTGAAATATCTACGTGGTATTACTTGTTCATCAATTTCTTAAAGTAATACCCTTCATATACAATAAATTTTTGCAGCCCTCCAAACACTTCTCAAACATGTGGGTAATGATGGTGCTATGTTGCTCTAGTCCTCATAGCTTTTTCTCACTCTTTCCATGTCTTAATAACTTCTCAAGCTTCATATGAAATAAGATATCTAAGATGTTTACATGTTCTCTCCAGATATGTCTTTGTCTGGAGTCACTCTGGAAATGAATCTGGATCATCCTACAGAAAACAGAGCTCTGGTGATCATCAGTCCAGATGATTATGTGCTTTGCATTTTCAAAGTTGTGCAGTTGTTTACCAATTCCAATATGGTAACAAAAATGCTGTGTGTGCAAGATCACAGCATTTCTGTTACTATACATGATCCCAATGGGAACTTTAGGACACCTTCAAGTCATTGTCAAACACCGAGAGGGAATACAGTATCATTACAATTACAATTATTTTATTGCACACATTAAAAACTCAGTCATATGAAAATGCAATACACCAGGAAGAATCTGAACATATTGGTTGTAAGGCGATTCCCCCTATCAGATGTAAGAAAAGAAATAAAATATGTAAAATAAGATGCTTATAACAGAAGCACTACTGTTAGCAGCATAGCTTGGGACTACAATTTAATGATAGGATTGAGATTCATTATGGAAATCAGGAGGATTTACAATGTAACTTCACAGAGACAAGGAAAACTTTTTAATATATATATATATTTTTTTTTTTATTGAAGGTTTAACAACCACCGGGAGCAACTCAATGTGCTATAAGCAGTCGCCCATCCCTAATTTAGGGTCATTGGCTCCAGGGAAGGGAGAGAGCCAGTGCCATAAGACAAACACAACATCCATGCCTCACCGGGATTCGAACCCGGACCCCTTTCGGACGAATGATCAGAGGCCATCGCTTAGACCACTACGCCACCGGGGTGGGGCGGCTTTGATATTTTCCAGAGATCTGATGCTCTTGTGAGATTATTCCATAGGATAATGGCCTTATACATTATGCTATTTAAACCATATTTAAGTCTAACAGATGGTAGACATAATTTCTTGTTAGCAACAGGTCTGGCAGAGACAGCATAATACAGATATCTGATGTCAGATTGAAAAATAGGCAGTTTAAGATGCACTATTTTAAAAAACATGATACCTAGTTTCAAGGTAAACATTTTATGAATTTTTAGAATATTTGGTTTTAGAAATAATGGTTTTGAATGAAACATGTAATCTGTGTTCAGCATATAGCAAACAGATTTCTTCTGTAATTTGAGCAAGCATAACTTATTGTTTGCACTTATATTTAAATACCAGGAAATAGGAGAGATGGGTATAAATAAAAATATAGTAAAATGTTTTTAGGACATTGATAGGGAAGAGATGCTTAATTTTACTAAGTAGGCCAACCTGTAAGGAAACTTTTTTAAAACAAACTGAACATGGGTATTCCAGTTAAAGAATTCATCAAACCAAACACCTAGATACTGAACTTTGTCTACAATTTTAAGTAGGAGATTATTAATCCTGACTGCAGGGTTCGTACTCTTTTTGGGGGAAAAAATTCAAGGACTTTCCAGGCCTTTTCCAGGCCATATACAAAAAATTCCAGGATGATTACTACGCTTTACAGTATCATGCTCAAATTAGTTTTTAAAAGCAATTTCAGTTTTAAGTAATAAAAATGATGAAAGATGCAAATGGATTAGGGATGATAGGGGGGAAGGGAATAGAACTGTCCATAATTAGCATGTTCTTGTTGCGCTAGGCGCTTAAGCACTGCTGAATTCAGTCAGACCCCCAATGGTCAAATGATTGAAATGTGCTGATGTTCATGGAATGAAATGGTTGATCAGCTATGATAACCGCATAAAAGTTCGAAGGGGGCGATTTCTTTTTACGTTATGCAACATTCTACATTACTCCAGTATTTATCTTGTCATCATCAACAATAGCAATGTAACTACCACTTACGATCGCGGATATCGGCCAACTGAAAATCTGCCATACAACTAAGGGATACAACACACAGGTATCATGTTACAGTGTATTGTAATTGAAAAAAAAAAAGATTTCAGAAATTAAAATCGAAAAAAAAAAAAAACTTTCAGAAATTAATATCATCAAGTCATGGTGTTTCAAAAATCCGCTTTCCTTTATAATGTTTAAAAACATGTAATGTTTTTTCTTTTTTACCTGTCGTGTATAATAAAAAGGGTTGATTTTTTTATGGAATCAGACGTCCATATGTCCAATTGTCTTCGTCTGAGTTCACACCTTAGCTACTGTGTACAAGTAGACATATTTTTTCAGCTCAAAAATATGTAGTTTTGTATGTATTCACAGTATAACTCATTCCGTATTCCCACAGAACAAAATTCAGCAGATACAAATGAAGAACATCAAGACCCACCCAACACCATGTTTCCGATTGTCTGCTGTTTATATTCAAGAAATGCGAATATGGATCAATGGTGAATGCAGCAACTATGGTTTTTATTTATTACCAAGAAAAAAAAAAGGAGCCTGAAAGCTGTAAAGCTGAAACGGATATTTCTCCCCCTCCCGAAAACATTCCGATTAAGTTCAAACAGCAGGAGCACGCGTCCACGCACACTCAACCTCTGGAATGTCCTGATGGAACGGCTTCTTTTCATTTGGCACATCGCCATAAATCACCACCTGCAGCTCACTGAAGTGTCTTCCTCCTTCACCCTAACTATAGGAGAAAACGCAAAAAAAAAAAAAATGCTGCCCAATTTTCGACAAAATGACCAAATTTACGTCATAACGTTGCAATTTACTAAAATATGTTTATCTGCTGAATTTCGCCTAAATCCATTGAAAACTTTTTAATTAGATTTTTTATTAAAACAGTAACTCAGACAACTGAATAAAAATGTATGTTTGTAATTAAAATACAGTCCATATCATCACAGAAACAAAATTTAAGGATCACTCTGTTTAAATAAACCATGGCATCTAAAAAAAAATAATTTGCTTGCTTTTCCCGTAATTTATAATTGCCGTTTCTTTTTTTTGAATCCGATTTTGCAACGGAAGATTTTTTTTTTTTTTTTTTTTTGCATCTGCTAAAGTTTCAAACGGAATTCGGCGAAATTTGCACTAGAACTTTATTGTGATGTATTTTAACCACTGTAAAAATTTTACTGCGTTATTTTCAAAATTCCGGAAAATGGATTTCTGAAAATATCTCTTAGTCCTTTTGAGCCGTGGAAGTGATAAACAGGTGTTTGCTTTCTTCCCAACCAAGGGCTTCGGATCAGCGCTCCCAGCTGTCAATCAACCGTTGCTATGGTAACACCCTTTCTGCTCAAGGCTCACTTGTCTAAAGAGGCACACATAATAAAAATTTCCAATGCTAACTTTTTAAGTTTTAAACCGATTCAAATGGAATTTTGGGAGTGAGCTTCTGTAATCCAATTATAGTAAATGTAAAAATTTCAGCCACTTTTGTGAAAAATTCGCAAAGATAGTTTTCTTATTTTTTATCATAAGTAGCCGAAGTCTCTTGAGGGGTGGGCCGGAAGCAAGCGTCTTAATGCAATAAACAAGGAGCAGATGAATGTGTTGTTCAGGCATACTCTTCACTGGTGGATGCCAGCTGACTTGGTAAACACGCGACCCCCTTGCAAATGCTAAATGTCTCTTCTTTCCCCTTCTGTTGTTCTCAGTAGTTGTCGGACGGACATCAAGCTCAGGGCTAGAGAATGCATCAAGCTCCCCTTCCCTAACAGACCTGCTAGTAATCATCCAATTTTATTGCACTGGAAGTAGTGCTTCCCCCCCCAGCCAAATTAGGATTTGGGCACATCCGAAACACCACTGTAGCCGGCGGTTTCTTTGAGAACAGAGGAGAGGAACTTAAAAAAATTAAGGGGTAACAGTCAGTAACACGATTTCCTAAAAGGGCATTTTTTTTAAGCACTAATTTCAAATTTCAAGGCTTTTCAAGACAGCATTAAAAAAATACCGTTTTTCCAGGATATTCCAGGCCTTGAAAACGTAATCATGATTTTCCAGGACTTTCCAGGTTTTCAAGCACGCGTGCGCACCCTGTGACTGGAAAGTTATTTACATCATCTTTTCTATGAACATTTCGGAAATATATAGAGTTGGTTTTTAAAATATTAAGTGAAAATTTGTTAGAGCATAACTAATCAGATAAATCTGATAAATCATTATTGATCAGTACCTGTAGCTTATGCAAATTATGACATTTTTGAAAAATGACAATGTCATCAGCATATAACAAAGCATGAGTTGATTGTATGCACATAGGAAGGTCATCAATATATAACAGGATCAGTAATGGTCCCAATACCAAACCTTGAGACACTCCACATGAAATATTAAATAAATCAGAGTTTATATTATTTACAGAGACATACTGTTTGTGATTAGAGAGGTACCCACTTTCAGAGTAAAGAAATCGTAAAAATCAAAAACTCGCGTATAAGTCGATCCCGGAAAGAGAAAAAAAAATTTCAAAGAATTTATTCAAAAACATTTGAAAACGAAATATATATATAATAATAAATTTAATTTGCATACCCAAAAACTTCATCGGAGCCCTTCAAAATCTGATTTCGAATCAGACTCGCCAAACAGTTCAAAAAGTCTTTCTCCATCATTGGCGCGTCATCGTAAACATCAGTATTTCCACCTATGCCTTGTCATAAGAATCACTGTCATCATCACTCATAAAAATCTCATCATCCTCTGTGCCATCAAGTTCTTTACAAATACAACATTTCTTGAATGATTTCTTTTTTTTTTTTTTTTTTTTTTGATTGGAGGTTTAACGACCACCGTGAGCAACTCAATGGGCTATAAGCAGTCGCCCGTCCCTAATTTAGGGTCACTGGTTCCAGGGAAGGGAGAGAGCCAGTGCCGTAAGACAAACACAACATCCATGCCTGACCGGGATTCGAACCCGGACCCCTTACTGACGAATGATCAGAGGCCAACGCCTTAGACCACTGCGCCACCGGGGCGGCTTGAATGATTTCACGACTATTTCCGCAGGTATCGCATCCCAAGCATACTTGACCAAGCCCTATATGTTCGAGGAATACGTAGGATTTCGCGGTAACAAAATGTGCCGACTAAATTCTTAAAAGTCTAAACTCAAGAGCCTGATGAGAACAGCCATACAAAGATTCGAACATCGACCACTTACAACTGAGAGATACGTGAAAAGTTTTTCCTTGAATTACATTTGATTACCGAGGTATTTGTTCGCAGTAAATACTAATAATTTCCAACTGAGAAATTCCATTTCACACAAAGGAACTACATGTAAAGTTCCAACAGTTAAACCACTATTGAATGGATTTAACTGAAAAATAATAACGTATATAAAACATGCTATATCGTCACTTTTAAGTACATACAGAAAATAAAATAAAATACATTTCGGCTTTCATAGCAAAAAGCTTGTTACATGGAACTGCAAAATAGCAAAAGATGAGAGATAGAATAGTGCACGTGTGGCATTAGGTACGATCATCGGAAACATGCGGAAAACGGTAATGCACAGGAAGCCAATATTACGGCGGCCATCACACGTGCGAGATGTCAAGGTCACACGTGAACGGAAGAAGCAATTGCTGTTTAGTTGCATTGGTTAATACTGGGTCACTCCAGTATTAACAAATGAAACTAAACAAGGGATGACTGGGGGACGGAGATAGACGAGAGAGAACGGAAGAAGAAAAAAAAAACTGAAGTCGCAGTCAAAAACAGGCGTAAAATTCACACCGGAAAACTTTGAAGCAGGACATTGGCTTAGTACGTTAAAATTTTGGAAGGGAGAATGTCGCCGCGGAACTATTTCGCCAAAACAAAGAACGGCTAATCGCTTAAGAGAATGCGTAATTTCGTAAAACACTTCGCATGCAAATTTTAAATCCGAAAAAAAAAAAAATGTAAAATAAAAATGTTCTAATCACAATCATACTAAAAGCTTGTGGGGGGAAAGGGCCGTCCGCGCGGACTTCGTGGTCGGGAAATTAATCGTCCACAATGAATTCTTGACCGCCGGGGACAGGCAGTTTTGCGCGCACTGAATGGCGGTTTCATCCATGTTCTCTATTTGGGAAAGTTCAAAAGCAGTCTCTTTTCTCTTTTGAATTTCATACTTTTGAAATTCCATTATCTTTGCTTCGAGGTCATGAGGTAACTTTTGCGCAATTTTGGTGCGCTGGCATAGACGCAACCCATAGTGGTTCATGAACTTTGTGCACCAACCTCGTGAGACACGAAAAGTGTCATTTGCGGATGCAAACTTTTCATCTTTCGTGAGCTTCATTGCTCGCAAACATATACCAGTTCTTGTTAAAATATAACCATTTTGTCTGCAGCCCACAATCCAATCATTCAAGACACTTTCCAGCTCTGGAAAAGATGCTGTTCCACGGCGCAGCGCCCTTTGCGATTTTCACCAAGTCCGTTTTTTTTTACTCCAATCTCAAATCAGTTTTTTGTTAATGCCAAATTGACGTGAAGCAGCACAGTTGTTAGTATTTTCTGTAAAAGAAAACACTTTCAACTTCAATCCTGCGTTATAGGACATCCGCATCTTTACACAATCTGTGTCAGCCATGAGCCATCCATAATAGAAGAAGCAAGACAAAAACACGCGGGCGGTCGTAGTGAGCGATGGGTTTGCCTCCTTGGGGCGCTCCGTGGTAACAATGGCACACACAACAGCAACTAGGGCCTCTGTGAATCTTGGAGAGGTGCAAGCTAGTTCTGTGTGACACTGGCAAAAGACCCCAACTCACTGGGTTTTGTTCCAGAATCCTTAGGTTGAATGACCAACTGGAACCCTCAGCTGTGGGCTAATCCCCCACACTGATGTACTTACCTGATTAAAAAGACAAAAAGAAATATTAAGAATGACTCAAGTGTGGGATATGGTGGACCTACCACACTTGAGAAGGACGGTCCACCACGGAATCGACCTGGACTTTCTAAACGGCGTATGAGAAAGAGATTTTGGCTGAGTGAATGTAAGACTAGTGTATGGAATACTAGAGGTATAAATGGCAAGATGAGTGAGGTGATTGAGGAGATGAATAAATATAGACTGGATGTGCTGTGTGTAAGTGAAACCAAAAAGAAGGAAATCGGGGTAGAAGAAGTGAATGGCACGGTGAGTGTGTGGTCTGGAGTATTGGATAATATGAGAGGACAGGCTGGTGTAGGTGGGATTTTAAGTGAAAAGATGAAGAGCAACTTGATTCGTTATAGTTGCATAAGTGAGAGAATTCTCTGGATTCGTTTGAAAGTGAAACTTCAGAGAATTGTAATTGTTGTAGTGTATGCTCCTTGTGACTCGGAACCTTCTGATAAGAAAGATTTCTAGAATGAGCTAAAAATTGTTTTGAGCCAGTTTGGTGCTAAAGAAAAAGTTATAATAGCAGGGGATTTCAATGCTAGAGTACGTGTGCAGAATGCAATTTCTGACAATGTTCTGGGTAAGTTTAATGATCCTTGTGTGAATGATAATGATGAAAGATTAATTGAACTCTGCATTGAGAATGGTTTGTGTGTATCTAATACATTTTTCAACCACAAGTATATCCACACATATACTTGGGAAAATCGTACTCTTGGTCAAAAGAGTGTGATAGATTTTGTTGCCTACGATCAGTGTTTGAAACACTTAGTTGCTGACACCCGTGTGATGAGAGGTGCGGATGTTGGTTCTGATCATTACTTGGTAGTGTCACGAGTGAAACTTAATGTTGGTTGGAGGAAAAGGAATAGGAAGAGACCCAGGATAGAAAGAATAAAGGTTGATAGGCTCCTTGAAGATCATCAGCGGTATTCTGACTTACTCAGAGAACGACTGAAGGATCTGAAGTCTGGTGAGAGGGATGTAGAAAAGAAGTGGGAATGTTTTAAGAACTGTGTTGTCACTGCTGCTACAGAGGTCTGTGGCACCACAATAGTGGGTAACAATAGAGGTGATGCTTGGTGGAATAGTGAGATTGAAGAAGCAGTAAAGAGGAAGGAGGAAGCCTATTTGGGGATGTTGTGAGGTAGAGTCTCTGTGGATGAATATCGTTGTAAGAAGTGTGAAGCTGCTAAGCTGGTTCGCCACAGTAAGGCAAAAGATAGGAAGGAGAAAGTGGAAAGGCATGAACTGGCTTTTTGGAAAGAGAGGAAGTCCTTCTGGAAGTACAAGAGACTCAGGAAAAATAGGGCAAACAAAGTTGTGTGAAGAATGAGATTGGGGAAATGACATGGGAGCCCAATGAGTTAAGTGACAGATGGGGTGAATACTTCTGTGAGTTATTAGATCAGGAAAGCAAAAATGATTCTGAGATAGACGCAGATGATGTCACAATGAGGGATGAAACCACAGGAGGGATCTCAAGAGAAGAAGTGTGTAAAGCTCTAAAATCTCTTCAGAATGCTAAGGCTCCACGAGTTGATGGCATAACTGCAGAGATGTTGAAATATGGTGGTGACTCTATAATTGTCTGGTTAACTGAAATTTGCCAGTTGTGCTGGGAGTTAGGAATGGTCCTTCGGGATTGGAAGGATGCTATTACTGTTCCCTTGTATAATGGAAAAGGTGATCAGACTGAATGCAAGAACTATCGTGGTATTAGCCTACTGAGTGTGCCAGGGAAAGTGTTTGGTAAGGTTGTTATTGAAAAAGTATGAGGTCTTACATAATTGAAAGTGTGGGATGTTCAGAGTGGTTTTATGCCTGGTAGAGGCTGCACTAACCAGATTTTTGCATTACACATGATGATGATGTCACAATGAGGGATGAAAGCACAGGGGGGATCTCAAGAGAAGAAGTGTGTAAAGCTCTAAAATCTCTTCAGAATGGTAATGATCCGGGAGTTGATGGCATAACTGCCAAGATGTTGAAATATGGTGGTGACTCTATAATTGTCTGGTTAACTGAAATTTGCCAGTTGTGCTGGGAGTTAAGAATGGTCCCTCGGGATTGGAAGGATGCTATTATTGTTCCCTTGTATAATGGAAACGGTGATCAGACTGAATGCAAGAACTATCGTGGTATTAGTCTACTGAGAGTGCCAGGGAAAGTGTTTGGTAAGGTTGTTATTGAAAATGTACGAGGTCTTACATCATTGAAAGTGTGGGATGTTCAGAGTGGTTTTATGCCTGGCAGAGGCTGCACTAACCAGATTTTTGCATTACACATGACGATTGAAAAGTATCTGGCTGTTGGGAAGAAAGTTTTTACTGCCTTCATAGATTTAGAGAATGCTTACGACCGAGTGAATAGGACACTTTTGTGGAAGGTATTGAATGAATATGGTGTTACTGGGAATCTACTTAATAGTGTAAAAGCCATGTATGCTGGTAGTAGAGCTTGTGTACGAGTGAATGGTGTTTTATGAAAATGGTTTTCCATTGGTGTAGGAGTTAGACAAGGTTGTGTAATGTCACCATGGCTGATTAATATATTTATGGACGCATGTATGCGTGATGCCAAAATAGATAATAGTGGTTTATGTCTTGGTGATATCCGCGTGTGCAGATTGCTCTATGCTGATGACACTGTCCTGTTGGCAGAGAGCAAAAGTGAGTTGCAGAGTATGTTGACTCGGATGCACGAAGTTTGCACGAAATTCAAACTGAGTATAAATAAGGAAAAAAACAAAGTTATGGTGTTTGAGAGAGGAACGGGTAGCACTGAATGTAATGTAAGTATAAATGGCACTGTGATGGACCAGGTGAGTGAGTTTGTGTATTTAGGAAGCATGTTTGACAGAGAGAACAAGTTGGGTGGTGAAATCAGTAGGCGAGTGAATTCTTCTTTGAAAGTCATAGCTGCTCTGGGAGGTTTTCACAGGAATGATGGGTTCTCTAGAGAGTCCCGCATGGCTGTGTATGAAACAGTAATTGTTCCTACTCTGATGTATGGCAGTGAAACCTGGGTACTGTAGAAGAAACATAGGAGTCGTTTGTGTGCTGGAGAAAGGCGTTACTTACGTGGGGTTTGTGGCAAGACATGATCTGATTGTGTGAGGAATGAAGATGTATTGCAGTTGTGTGATGTGTAGCAAAATGTTGTTAGCAAGGTGGAGACCAATATGCTTCGGTGGTTTGGCCATGTTGAAAGAATGAGTGATGAAATGCTTACTAAGAAAATCTTTTCAGCCCAAGTGGCAGGAAGGAAAGGCAGAGGAAGGCCAAGGAAGACATGGGTGGATCAGATTCAGGAGTGTCTGCATGAGAAAAAGATTATGAGTATGAAGTATAAAAGATCTTGTGTACGGCGTGTAATGGATATCAGTGAAGCACAAGTTGTATGTCAAGATCGCTGTAAATGGAGAAGTTTGATACAACAACAATAAATAAAAATATCTGGAAGTTTGTATTTCTTTTTGGAGCTAACCTCTGAATCTCAGAGAACAGCTTAGTGATATGTATGTATGAGACAAAAACATGTGTGATTAAGAACAAACAACACCTATAGCTGTTGCACTGCTGCTTTAGGTCGTAGGTCAGCGGTCAGCGCCATAAACCGATAGTCGGGAGGGCGTAGCTTTCAATGCGCGGCTGCCACTACTCTGTGGATACGCAAAGCCAGGAGACTTTTCAAAGCGCACAGAAATTCGGAGGGTCGCAATTTCGTAATTACTATTGCACCTGTGTTTTTTCTTTTCTTTGTTTTGTTTCCAGAGTGTCACGATTTTGTAATTAATACTGCATCGGTATTCTTTTTCTTTTGGGATGGATTGCCTTTTGCCTCACAGGAAGAACTTTTGAACTTACGATTTTTTTAGGCTCCGCGTATAAGTCGACCCCCTTACTTTGAAGCTCCTTTTTTGTCCCAAATTTCTCGACTTATATGCGAGTATATACAATAGCTCATTCATTAAGAGGGAAAGTATTTTGCCGCAAACACCGTATTTGGTTAATTTATGTAACAGAATATCATGATTTACTGTGTTGAAAGCTTTTTGGAAATCAATAAAAACACAAATAGCATAACAGCTTTCATCTAGTGCTTCGGAAATGAAGTTTGACAACTTAGCAACAGCCATTTCAGTAGATCTGTCTCATGAGATTCTCTATCCAGTGAGTTCAATAAAATTCTTGCTGGTATAAAATATATATTGGGAAATGCACAGTTCTTTTCTGCAGTTGTGTCCTTTTCAATAAATGATGTGCCAATAATGCACAGATGACATACCAGATGATTTAATCACTGATCTCCTTTACTTATGAAAATTTGCATGTCCTATCTTTCAACAAAAAAGTAATAAAACAGCATCGCTATGGCAACATATTCCCATTTTATTTAGTTTTCTTTTCTGTAATAAAAAATATTACAATTAATTTCATTCCTAGTTGTAGCAGCTCAGTTTTCATGTCCCAACAATATAGTCATTCCATATTTTAAGACACACGTGAGCAACTGCTGGATGTTTCTCCCTAATTCTTTTCAAAATCTGTCCTAATCACTTCTGTATTACAAAGTTCCAGTATGCATTCTAATTTCATTTATCCATCCATCCATCACCAGTGTAATCATTTTTTGAGTCTTTTATGGCCCTTTAGCAACCAGTTCATTATTTCTGTTCTCCAGCACTGCTTTGTTATTGGGTTCTCTTATCCAATTCTTTCATGTGCATAACAATTTCTGTAACCACTGAACTTTCAAAAAACACAAGATTATTTAATGTCTTTTCTTTTTGCATAAATCATGTATCTTTCTATATTTCTTTGAGCTATTTTTAAAGCATCTACATATCATTCATTGTCTGTGTCCAAATCTTGGGTCCATAAGTTAGTACTAGTAGGATGCACTGATTAAATACAACCTTTAGAGACAGGAGAATCTGTTCTTGAATATATCACCATTTCTATATATTATATCTCAATCAAGTCTTGCATTTAATAATTTGCTTCCCACTGCCACCCTCAAAAGAAATGCTTTGTCCTGACTATGCAGACAATGTCACCCCATGACTTACCATTTTACTACCACTAACCTATAATTCTTGTTTTATGGTGAAAATGTTACACAGAAGTTTTGTATCCAGCAAGCTCATCATGTATGCCATTTCTTTCTTTCTATTTTCAGGTTCTTGCATCACAATATGCAATTCTGAAGAGTAATTTGCAAAAATAATGATGTGATAAAAAACAACAACATAGGTTAAGTCATTACCACTAATCTTTATCTTCCCAGTTTAATGTTTAACAAGGTTGCATCAAAAACAACAGAGACAGAAGAAATCTGCTTGTCCTAATCCTTTTTCAGTTTTCACATACTTTGTGTTCTCAAACAATTCAATTTTAGCACTTGCTATTCATAGATGTTTTCAATTGCCTTAACATAAGAATATTCAACAGCACAACATTTTAAAGCATTAATAATTGCAGGTTTCTTCTCAGAATCAATAGGCCTTTTTTGTGCTCAGATTAATATGAACTTCTGTTTTGTTACACTATACGAAACAGGAGTTCATATTAATCTGATATGCTGTAGGAAATTATGAGTCGATTTTTTTATTATAACTGTTGTAACTGTATCTTCTCTTTTACACAATTTTAAGTTTTCAATACTAGAACTCCTTTCCATATTTCCCAGCAATTGCTTTTTCTTAATACAGACATTTGATGTGGACTAGGAACATCAAACAAAAGTCATCGTGGAAAGAGCGATGACTTCCGTTTGTTACTTTTTCTTCTTTTAATACACTTCTTTCAAGAGCTATTATGCAAAGTTGGATAGCCACACAATACAATACAACACACACAAGCAAGCAGGCACACACACGCACACACACACAAGCACACACACACAAGCACACACACACACGCACACACAAGCAAGCAGGCACGCACACACACAGGCAGGCACACACGCGCGCACACACACACGCACACACATGCTGTTTATCAATAGTTACAAGTAACGAGATATGATTATCCTTTTGACTTTAAATATAATTTGACTGCAAATGCATTGCAGCCCTATGAAACAATGGTCTAAACGCTCACTTCTACTTCCATAACATAAAACTGATAGGCGTTATGAACACACTAACTCTTCTAATTCCTGCCAGCTGTCTCTTTCTTTAACATATGTTTCAGCCAACCCATAGTTTTCTTCCATTAACGGGTTACTTGTTTTACTGTTATTTTTGTCCACTAAGCCTGTGCTAACAAAGAGGCACTCTTTGATTCCATCTGAAAAACAAAAAATACAAGTTAAAAGATTGTCCTAAAACTTAGGACAAAACATTATGATACATGATAATAATACAGATGGAGCATATGTGTATCTATACAAGCATTTAGAGCACATCTACATCTGTGTAAGTAGTAGTAGTTCACATTGTACATCTAATTAATGAAAGGAAGGCTAAGCCACCTCAATATTCACATAACACAAATTAATTCTGGTAGAAAAAATATTAGTATATCTTACCGTTTGCTAAATGAAGGAAGAAATATTCTTCATAATACATGAAAAATCGACAGAATATTCAAGCACTTACTGATCATCCATGTAACACTTCTCAGAAAACTTGAAAACTTCATCATCCTGGAGCAGGAACTGAACCCCGCATCGCACGATTACTGGTCGAGTATGCTAATCATTACACCACCCTTTTCCGTGTATATGAAGAATATTTCTTCCTTCATTGATTTATCTGTGGTACTGGTGACCTTTGACCTACATCTGTCCAGATGGGAATTGGGTCAAATCGCTATGAGGAAGCAAGGATGCTTCAACTAGTGAAAATCTGAGGACTCTCAGCTTCCTATGTCTCAGCTGCTTGGAACTTCACTGTCCTGGGTGGTGAAATGGTTAGCATACTCGACTGGTAATCGGGAGATGCAGGGTTCAATTCCCGCTCCAGGACGATGAAGTTTTCTGAGAAGTGTTATATGGATGACCAGTAAGTGGTACAAGCAAATCCATTGACTTTACTTGAATATTACCACTTGCTACAAAGGATGCTGGCTGGGTACCCATGGATAGTTGCATGGATTAAATTTTCTCTGTGTGTGAAAATTTTTGTCTCATTTCTTTGTTATTTTAAAGTATGAAGTTAAAAGATGATATCCTAAGTATAATGTTGTGCTTAATCAAGTGTAATTAGTATAATCAAATATAATCTTGACTCAAGTGATGATCCTAGTTGTTCTGTAATCAGCAGACTCCAGCACATTAAATTTCTTCTATGAAGTACTGGGAATGGTGATGTATAAATTCCAACAGAAAATGTGATTAAAAGATTCACTCAAGCAGCCAAAAAGGTTTAAGGAGCAAAAATAAATTAGATCAGAAACACAAATGTTTGCATACATAGAAAAAAAAAATAGCGAGTTAAATAAACTTATAAAATCAGACCTTTAAAAGTAAGCAAAGAACACTATAAAATTTTTGATTAAAAAGTTAATAGTCAAAAAATATAATTAAAAATGAAGGCAAAACCAGCATCTTGGATAAATATGGTGCCCCCTCTCTATCATCAGTTAATAAAGAAAAAAAGAAAAAGAGAACACATCCATAATATAAAAAATTGCCTCACAGAATTTTTCAAAAAATACTAAAAATTGCCTCAAGAATTAACAAAGGTATTGAAAAACTGGGTAAAGGAAAAAAAAAAAAAAGCCATGTAAAATATTGCCATAACAACTACGTGATTTTGAAAATACAAAGCAAGTGGTTCAACAAACGCAAACTGAAAAACCAAATCTGCAATGATAAGTCTATAGTAATAAAAATAAATACATAAAAACTGTGGCCACAGTGAAAATGAAAAAAAAAATACACATCCAAGAAGAGGATTCAAAACTAAATAAATAAGTAAATAAAAAGGAAAAAAACTTGCCATATCAATAGAAAAAGATGCTGCTTTTCAGGAATTCCCACAAATGAGCAAAACACCAATTGACAGAGGTTATATAAGAGCAGTACCAATGGAAAGTTAGCCTCTTAGTTCCCAAAACTTAGAAAGCAGCAGGACAGATAAAGGTGTAAAACATGGCCTTTGAAAGACTGTAAAAACAAAAATGTTAAAATGCATCATCACTGTAAAAAAAATACCAGAAAACAAAAAAGATGTTGGAAGGACAGTATGGTTATAACTTAATTCCTTTTTTAATGTAGTTCTTTTCTTAAATTCGTGTGTCATTATCCTATGAGCTATAAAAAAAGAAATTTGATATACCAGAATCCAAAGTTCAGCAATAAGGAGCATCACTAGAATTACAATAAATATAATTAGTAGGGTGAGCCGAAAATGCACTTTTTCATCGATTTCCGAAATCAATAACAGTCAAGTGTGGAAAAGCTGCCCCTTGGGTTGCTTAGTTTCCATGTAAAAAAATTTTGAAATCGGACAATATTTTCTGGTGCCGCAGGCACCTTTAAATTTGAGAATTTGGGTTATAACAGCCATTTTTTCCCAAAAAGACAATTTTTTCCAGATTTTCGAAATAGTATCAGCTGAGTGTGGACATAAAGTTGCCCCTTGGGCTGGTTAGTAAACGT
The DNA here is from genome assembly GCA_039090855.1 of Macrothele yani. Classification (NCBI taxonomy): domain Eukaryota; kingdom Metazoa; phylum Arthropoda; class Arachnida; order Araneae; family Macrothelidae; genus Macrothele; species Macrothele yani. The sequence goes on from CM077024.1 coordinate 4,909,291, forward strand.
GTAAATTTTTTATTTGAAATTGGACAATATCTTTCGGTGCAGCTGGCGCCTTTAAATTTTGGTTATTCAGCAAAAAGTCAGTTGTTTTTTTTAATCGACCATTTAATGCTTCACTGAGTGCCAAGCAGGCAGGCAAGCATGCACAATGCAGCTCTTTGCTTATTTCAGATTAAATTCACTGAAATAACCCAGAACTCACCACGAAGAGATGGCTGCATATCGAGTTCCACCCGCGTCCACCTCAACCATTTACGGACATGCTATGTTTTTCAATTAATTTTCTTACTTGTATACCTGTCTGGTCTGCTGATGCTTTTCTGTACTTCGATTTGCTTTCAAAGGATGGGCTTACTTTTCGGGATTCAATTTTGGCTCTGATCAGGCCATCCTTTGCAACTTGTCCAACCACAGAAGCTGCCGCGCCTCTATCACTACTTTAACTGGTCTTTCCAGTGCCTGAGTGTGGCATGGGAACTTCTTTATTTCCAGCAAAGGTGGATTTTTCTCTTTTATCATATTGTGAAGATCTCCGCTGCTGATTTCTCAAAGCATAGGTGGCTGAGTTACTACACAGGCATTCCAGTTGATTAGGTCCATATAATGCCTTGCACTGATATTCAGCAAAGGAACTGTAAACCGTCGTATTCCAAGCTGTCCGTGTCCATTCTCCCTAGCCTTCAAAATCCTTTTGATAGCAAGCTCTCTGATGTGAAATGTTTCGTCAGTAAGCACTGAGAGAAGAATGTTCTCGGGATGGGCATAAAAAGTGTTCCGGCTTATTACAGGATCCACAAGATTATTCAAGTTGTCTGGGAGATAACAGGAGAAACTGATCATCTTCCACAAGTGTCTAGCACCATCTTTACAGTGCAGCTTTAATTTGATCGAAAACCACATCGGCACATCCACTTAAATTATGAATTCAACAAGGGTTTTCAAATTTACCGACACATTTGTATTTGCAATGTATAAACGTAGAACTCGGCATGCTGCCATCAACCAACGGGAATGCGACAGCTTTCCTGGCTTTTTCTGCCAACAAGGTGAGCAATAACCTGTTGTGACAGCTTCATAAAACTCCCACATGTACTGCTGATCAGTACTCAGATCTTTGTGAAGTTCTTCTGATATTGCAAAGGTTTCATTCACTTCAACCTTTTTGAAATTGACGACTGGTTAAGGTTAACAGCTTTCGAGCTCTTTTCCAATTGGACCGGAGAAGGTTCCAAGACCACTTGTTTGGCCATCCAATTTATTTAGAAGGTGCAGCAAAGGTAGCTCATTGGCATGCAGCAAACATTAGGGTGGATCAAAAACAATGTTGTTTCCGAATTTTGATTTGTAATACCTCCAAAAACTTGTCAGTTGGAATAAAAATAAGACCTGCAAAGAGAAAATTCAGTAGGTCAAAATTTTGAGGTGCCCACCGGACTCAAAAGATTAGCAATAAAAGCGTTTTTTGGCATAATAAATGCATGGATCTTTTTCATGAAATAGGGTGCTTAGGAAATGTTGTGATAGGTATCAATTGATAGGTCTAGAGTTACTTTTTTTTTTTTTTGTAAAAAAAAAAATCAGGTTTTAAAGGTTATTGAGGTGCCCACATTGTTTCATTGTTTTGTCAGATTATGAGGTCTACCCACCTGACCTCATAATCTGATGAAACAATGTCAAAACCTCTAATAGCAGAATGTAAAAACTTTTCTTAAAAACTTCATGGAGATAAAATTAGGGCTACAGATTAGAAGGTGACCAATGTTTGGATTCCATTGATCTTACCTTTTCCCCCTTGTAACAAAGTGATTGATGCCAGCTGGCTCCTCCAAGCACACAGCAAGGTAATCTGGGGTGGGTCAAGGTCACAGTTGAGTCAGTCAGTCAGTCAGTCAGTGTTGCTTTGAAAGAAAGACTGGCATTCACTATTTCACTTTCACATTCCTCCCCCACCCCATCTGCTACATCAGTGATAGTGCCAAGCAAGTACAAAGGGAGCCTGCAGTTTTTATGCTGAATCAGACTTTGCTGTGCAGAAATGGAGACAAGGAAAAGTACAGCATGTGAAATCTTAGGAGAGCCTGCATTATTAGCACATAATCGACTTCCTACGGTAAATGATGTTTTAAAATATTATCTGCTCATTAGAAATAACTTAAAGAAAGGAATGAACAACAAAGATCCAGGGTTTAGTCAAATTCAACAAACTGTGGCAAGAGAAATTGTTAAAATCTGGACTAAGGCATCAGTACCAATTATACCTGAAAATCGAATCATACAAAAGATGAAGGATTGTCATGCCGAATATCAAAACTTTTTGAAATCCTCTAAGGGTTCAAAACGATCAAGTTTTATCTTGAAACTTCCTGTTTTCCAAAAAATGTCGGAAACGTTATTTGATGTAGCAGCATGCAAGTGCATAGACTTCAGCATATGTGCTTGTCCATTTGACAGAAAGGTGCCAATCAGAGAGCGCCTTTTTTTACTTGACCAGAGAACAGTTCGCAGAATGTATATTGGAGGAGTTGACATCCAAACCACCATAAAACTGGCACATAAAGCAATAGGTATAGGAAAAGAAATGCCAGTTGCTGATACTGAACCTGTAACTAATGCAGTTGCAGCCACATTTGAACTTTCCTCTTCAGAATCGTCTGAGAACTGTGATGAAGACTTCGTGTCCTTCCACCTCAACATCTCCCCATAAGAAATTCAAACACACTGCCTTTGCAACTGCATGTGACAGAACTGGGATATCCAATAGGAGTGTCACATTGATTGCTTCAGCTGTATTGGAGGATACAGAAGTAATTGATGAGACTGAAGCAGTTGACAGATCAAAACTTTGGAGAGAAAGGAAATCAAGATGACAGTATCTTCAAGATTTAGGAACTGAAAAACTTGAGGCCTTGTACTTCAATGGCCAAAAAGACAAAACTAAAATAATAAAAAAATTGGGAAATAGGAATTACATGAAATCCATTGTAGAAGAGCATATATCACTTGTATGTCAACCAGGATCAAAATATGTTGGCCACATTGTACCAAGTAGTGGTTTTGCCCAAAACATAGTGTCAGCTGTTTTAACTTATTTCAAAAATTTGGTACCCATTGGATGTGATGGAACTGCAGTGAACACTGGAAACCATGGTGGTGTGATGCAACTTATTGAATAGCACTTATGCCAGCCACTACAGTGGCTGATCTGTCAATTGCATTCCAATGAGTTGCCCCTTCGTCACCTACTGGAAAAGTTAAATGGACACACAACAGGACCCAACTCTTACTCTGAGCCCAGTAAGAAAAAAGCTTGAAGAATGGGAGAAATTGCCAGTGGTGAAGTTTAAACCGATTCTAGCAGCCAATGGCATGCCGTCTATCACCAACAAATCAGGAAAATAAGAATCCAGGAAAATTGTCACATACATGCCAGATGGCTAACTGCTGGTAATAAGATCCTGCGACTTTACATTTCTACTGAAGATCCCGATGAAAACCTAAAGACTCTTGCACAATTTGTTGTAAAGGTCTATGCTCCAATGTGGTTTACAACACACTGCCAACCAATGTGTGTGAACAACCCAGAAAATATTATGAAAACAATTCGTCTATCATGCTACAACAAGGAAGGAACCAAAATAGTTGGCCCAGTTATACAACGGCTCACCCCAAAAATATTCTTGTTGCAATACTTGGTGATGTCCGACCCCACATCAGAATTAGCTATAAGGCGAATAATAAAAGTTTGAAGTACATGTACTACAAGCAGTAACAAAAATGTGAGAACATTTTGGATCCCCCTGCTCAACTTTGCTGCTGAGGACTATATTGATTTAATATCGTGGCAAGATTCTGACGTAACTGAACCTCCTTTCACCATGAACCTGACTATCGAGCAGCTACAAACTATTGCTAGAATGGACAACCCAGACAGACAATTATTTCTGTACCCAACTCACACTCAAGCTGTTGAGAGAACTGTAAAAATTGTCACGGAAGTATCTCAAATGGTGTGTGGTTTTGATGCACGACATGAAATGATCCTGAGAAAGCTCCATTCTCATGAGATCATGCCCACATTCCAATCAAAACCTGATTATAAAAGTCATGCAGAGTGAACATTTGAACAACCTGTACTTTTTTCTGCATTAATTCCATGTCAACTCACCTATTAGTTTACATTTTGTATTTTTAATCATAAAATGTCTAAAAAAAGTTAGGGTTTTTTTTCTTCTGTTTTACACCAAATTGACTGTTGGGTGGGCACCTGATAAACTTCTTTGAAACCCCAATTTTTTTTAATTTTTTATTTTATTTTATTTTATTTCTTTTTTTTTTTTTTTTTTTTTTTTGACATGATAAGTAACTCTAGACCTATCAATTGATACCTATTACAACATTTCATAAGCATCCTATTTCATGAAAATGTGTGCATTTTTACCGAAAAACACCTACATCGCTAATATTTCGAGTCCGGTGGGCACCTCAAAATTTTGAACTACCGAATTTTCTCTTTGCAAGTTTTATATTTAGTCCAATTGACAAGTTTTTGGAGGTATTACCTGATTATAAAAGTCATGCAGAGTGAACATTTGAACAACCTGTACTTTTTTCTGCATTAATTCCATGTCAACTCACCTATTAGTTTACATTTTGTATTTTTAATCATTTTATGTCATAGTAAAATGTCTAAAAAAAGTTAGGGTTTTTTTCTTCTGTTTTACACCAAATTGACTGTTGGGTGGGCACCTGATAAACTTCTTTGAAACCCCAATTTTTTTTAATTTTTTATTTTATTTTATTTATTTATTTATTTTTTTTTGACATGATAAGTAACTCTAGGCCTATCAATTGATACCTATTACAACATTTCATAAGCACCCTATTTCATGAAAAAAATTTGTGCATTTTTACCGAAAAACGCCTACATCGCTAATATTTCGAGTCCGGTGGGCACCTCAAAATTTTGAACTACCGAATTTTCTCTTTGCAAGTTTTATATTTAGTCCAATTGACAAGTTTTTGGAGGTATTACAAATTAAAATTTGGAAAAAGCATTTTTTTTATCCACCCTAGCAAACATACAAGCCATTGCAGAGGCCTCCCAATTTCTTCTTCTAGTAAGCGTAAAACTCTATTTCTGTATCCAGTGTTAACTGTTGTCCCGTCACTTCCAACTGCCATAAGGGCTCCTGTGTCAATGTCCTTCTGCGAAAAGTACTCGATAATGCTGGTCTTAATAGGTTCTGCTGAACCACTTGCTGGTGAAAGATGGCCGAAATATTGAGATCCTGGCTCTTGTATTAAAATCGCATGTTCTTCAGTAACCACTGTTCTGTGCTTCTTCTCTCCTCTAATTTGATCCGTCAAGGTAGTATCTGTGCGTCCATCAAAAAACAGGGCTTGAAGCTCAACTTTTGTCTCCCATCTTTGCAACTCAATGCATTTACTCTTTGTCTTTCATTATCTTATTCTTGTCTGTAACTTTGGAAATATCAGCATCAGTTATCATTCCGACTTCTTGCAGGATTGCGGAAATCATTTTCGCTATAAATGAGTGGTAGGCAATGCACGTAACTAACAAACAAATTAAGAAGAAGGTAGTGTAGAACACGCTAAGTTAGGTATAAAAGTTTAATGCACATATATTTCAGCCATTACTATGGCCTTCATCAGTGCGACTACGATTGGTTTACGTTGCCAGATTGGAAAGGTAAGTTTTGTAATGGTAACTCTGGGTGACGTAATGCAATGAGGGATTTCCAGATGTAAGGAATGAAATGGGGAGCTCAGAGTTGCAATTTTTGGAAAATAAAATTTCCAAACTTTGTCTAAACCTCAGAGCATATCGATTTTGGAAGGGAGCCAACTTTTTAGTATCGGACCAAAGTGGAATAGCAGAAGTGTCAGCCATGGTAAGAAGAGATAAGGCAGATGAAGGTTTTCCAAATTTCACATCTGATTTGTGTTCCTGAAGTCTTGAGAGAATTTTCCGGAATGAACTTCCTATGTACACGGTTAATCCAACGTTAGTCTTGATCGGAATTTTATACACTCCAGGCGAAGAAAGCGGAGGTCTTAGGTCTCTGTCACTACGGAGTATAACAGAAATTGAAGGGGCAGAACGAATGGCAAGTCTATATCCTTCTCTTTTGAAGATCCTGATGAGTTTGTAGGCAGAAGGTTCGTGGTAAGGGATTGAGCCAGCAAACGTTAGTTCCTTTTTTGGTGAAACAGGTTGAAGAGCAACAACTGGTTTTTTCTTAGCATTTTGAATTAATTTAGAAACCAGGAGAGGGGGAAAGCCATGTTGCGTAGCAATCAAGCGGATGTTTGCTAATTCATTTGTTAGATTAACTTCAGTGTTACAAACCAAATGAGCTCGATGAATGAGAGACTTTTGAGGGCTGACAGTTTATATTGGTGGAAGGTATGAGAATTGAAAGGAATGATGCTATTGGTAGAAACTGGTTTTCGGTAGACAGAAGTGGAAAGAAGATTATTACATTTTGAGATGCTGACATCCAAGAAATTTATCTTGCCATCAATTTCTTCATTAATAGTGAATCTAATGGACGGGAATTTTTCAGTGATTAAATTTGTGAGTTGCAATAGATCTTTTTTAGGATGAGGCCAGATGACAAAAATATTGTCGACAAAAGAGAGCCATAAGGTAGGTTGTTGGTCATGTTGCATCACTATTGATTGCTCAATATTTTGCAGGTATACTTCAGCCAAAAGTGGGGAAAGAGGTGACCCCATCGGTACACCTTGGTTTTGTTGATGGCATTGATTATTAAAAATGAAGAAACTGTGTTGACGAAGAGAATACAGGCAATCATACAAATCCTTGGTTAAAGTGCCATCCATGGGGAATTCTTTGAATTTATGAATGAGTAGCATGTGTGCTTCAAATTGAGGCAGAGAAGGAAAAAGTGATTCTACGTCCAGGGTAAACATACTTGCATGGCCATCAATGGAGTTTGGAAGTCTAGAGAGGAATTCAGCAGTGGATGAGATATTGAAGGGGTGGTTATTAGTGATAATCTTGAATTTTTTGGCAAGACATTTTTCTAGGTTACAAGCAGGAGAGTGAGTATTTTCCACAAGAGGTCTAATTGGAGCATTTGGTCCGCCTGTTCTCCTGAAATGTCTCCCATCGAACGCGTCTGGTCGCTGATCGTCAACCGAGTGGCCCGGGAAGTACCACCCACGGCCATTAGCTTTGTGTACTATAATTCGTTCCTTACATCTGAAAATCCCTCATTGCATCAAGTCACCCGTAGTTACCATTGCAAAACTTACCTTTCCAATCTGGCAACGGAAACCAATCGTAGTTGCACTGATGAAGGCCATTGTAATGGCTGAAATATATTTGCATTGAACTTTTATACGTAACTTAGCGTGTTCTACACTACCTTCTTAATTTGTTTGTTAGTTACGTGCATCGCCTACCACTCATTTATGATCATGGATTACGCATCTACCGGGCAATCAAACTACGATTATCCTAAGGAATGGAAACAGTTTTATAAACTTCGGATTAAGGTGATGTTCCTGTTATGCCAACTGAACTTTCTCGTCAAATGTAAGTTCTTTCAAGTTATCCCTTCTGCTTTTAAACTTCAAAAACCAGTTCTAAAAGGTCGATGTCAGAAGATTATTTATACCGCTAGCAAGAATCTTCTCTCTGCTGCAACTCGTGATACTAGGGCTCAGATTGCTAACTTGGAATTACTGTGCTTCAACCTCTACCAAACTCCCTCGTTTTCGACCAATCCATTACTAGTGGATAAGTTCATGATTATGATTCATCAATCCATCTCTTCTGTCAAATTCTGTGAAGACAAAAACATGCTAAGAAATTACGTTTCTTACACTCTCAGTCAGATTTTGTCAACCACTTTCACCGGGAGTCAACCATGGACTCTCCCACCTCAGATGCCGCTAAATTTGTCAACTTGTCTACGTTTGTTCTGCCTTCAGAGACTGTCTTAACCAAGGCCCAAAATTTGCTCCTCCTTCTACTGAGAATCTCATGGAAATCATCCCCTTGCTTGAATCTGCCATTCATAACGCCACTTCTGATGCTCAGCATAAAATACGTACTCAGGTTGCTGCCATCTTTATTAAGCAAGCACACTCAAGTTCTGTCACTAAGTTTGCGCCTCAAAGCTCTTGAAAATTAAACAGTTCCTAAAAGCAAATAATTTAGCTGTATGTATGGCTGATAAAGTCGGCCTTCCAGTCATTATCGAAAAGGATACCCTTAATCAAAAAGTCAATGATTTCCTACTTTCCACCAATTGCAAACTTCTTTCTAAAAATCCTGTGGAAACCTTGAAATCATCTGTGGATCGCCTCAATAAGTTACAGTCGTTAAAGGTTTTCTTAAAAGATTTTTCCGCTCCTTCTTTCTACAATTCTCCTAGATTATTTGCCCAAATTAAATTACACAAAGCTAATGCGCCAATTAGACCTCTTGTGGAAAATACTCACTCTCCTGCTTGTAACCTAGAAAAATGTCTTGCCAAAAAATTCAAGATTATCACTAATAACCACCCCTTCAATATCTCATCCATTGCTGAATTCCTCTCTAGACTTCCAAACTCCATTGATGGCCATGCAAGTATGTTTACATTGGACGTAGAATCACTTTTTCCTTCTCTGCCTCAATTTGAAGCACACATGCTACTCATTCATAAATTCAAAGAATTCCCCATGGATGGCACTTTAACCAAGGATTTGTACGATTGCCTGTATTCTCTTCGTCAACACAGTTTCTTCATTTTTAATAATCAATGCCATCAACAAAACCAAGGTGTACCGATGGGGTCACCTCTTTCCCCACTTTTGGCTGAAGTATACCTGCAAAATATTGAGCAATCAATAGTGATGCAACATGACCAACAACCTACCTTATGGCTCTTTTTTGTCATCTGGCCTCATCCTAAAAAAGATCTATTGCAACTCACAAATTTAATCACTGAAAAATTCCTGACCATTAGATTCACTATTAATGAAGAAATTGATGGCAAGATAAATTTCTTGGATGTCAGCATCTCAAAATGTAATAATCTTCTTTCCACTTCTGTCTACCGAAAACCAGTTTCTACCAATAGCATCATTCCTTTCAATTCTCATACCTTCCACCAATATAAACTGTCAGCCCTCAAAAGTCTCTCATTCATCGAGCTCATTTGGTTTGTAACACTGAAGTTAATCTAACAAATGAATTAGCAAACATCCACTTGATTGCTACGCAACATGGCTTTCCCCTCTCCTGGATTCTAAATTAATTCAAAATGCTAAGAAAAAAACAGTTGTTGCTCTTCAACCTGTTTCACCAAAAAAGGAACTAACGTTTGCTGGCTCAATCCCTTACCACGGACCTTCTGCCTACAAACTCATCAGGATCTTCAAAAGAGAAGGATATAGACTTGCCATTCGTTCTGCCCCTTCAATTTCTGTTATACTCCGTAGTGACAGAGACCTAAGACCTCCGCTTTCTTCGCCTGGAGTGTATAAAATTCCGATCAAGACTAACGTTGGATTAACCGTGTACATAGGAAGTTCATTCCGGAAAATTCTCTCAAGACTTCAGGAACACAAATCAGATGTGAAATTTGGAAAACCTTCATCTGCCTTATCTCTCCTTACCATGGCTGACACTTCTGCTATTTCACTTTGGTCCGATACTAAAAAGTTGGCTCCCTTCCAAAATCGATATGCTCTGAGGTTTAGACAAAGTTTGGAAATTTTATTTTCTAAAAATTGCAACTCTGAGTTCCCTATTTTCATTCCTTACATCTGGAAATCCCTCATTGCATTACGTCACCCAGAGTTACCATTACAAAACTTACCTTTCCAATCTGGCAACGTAAACCAATCATAGTCGCACTGATGAAGGCCATAGTAATGGCTGAAATATATGTGCATTAAACTTTTTTACGTAACTTAGCGTGCTCTACACTAACTTCTTAAATCATTTTCGCTGCAGGCCTGTCTCCAATCCCTACACTATTACATGCAAGCGCTATGGTTGGCAGTTTTATTCTCATATGGCTGACTTTCTTGGGCCTTTTGTTTTCTCCCAAGGATTTTTTGGGATGATTCTCTCTGGATCTAGGAGGTACATAATCCTTGTCATTAGCCATTTCACTGTCAAATTCTGCTTGGTTGCCACAACCCTCAAGGCCAGGTGACTTGAACATAGGTTTCGGGTCTTCGTATTCCTGTTCACTAGTGAAACAACATGAAGCAGCTGTTTTTAAAGTGCTTAACTTTATCTTGGATTGCCTCTTTTGTTTGCAGAGTCGTTTTTCACTTGTTTTAGAATCGACGCCAGCAATAATCATTTGCCCGACTGTTCGCTGATCAACTAAAAATGGTTGTTCCATTTGTGGAATCTTTCAGCTCTTTTCGCAGGAGCATGATTAAAATAAGTGACACTTGCATGTGGCAATGTCGAAAAGAGTTTTCTCCGCATCATCCTGAAATTGCTTTACTGTGTCTCTGTATGACTCAGTTGACTTGCTTTTGCTTTTCAGTACATTTCTATACTTTGTATGATAAGATCGAAGAATCTGGAGAATTATTTTGTGAGAAATTGTGGGAATTGAAGCTTTCTTCCATAAATCAGCCACCTTTTCCACAACAACATTGGCAACATCAGTAATTGCCAGATCACTGCTGTGCTTCAAGGATTTCAGTTGTTGCTTAACATTTTTTTTTTTTTTTTTTGAAACCTGTGTACTGCAGAAGAAACATAGGAGGAGGGGAGGGGGCAAGACACGATCTGATTGTGTGAGGAATGAAGATGTGTTGCAGTTGTGTGATGGGAAGCAAAATGTTAGCAAGGTGGAGACCAATATGCTTCAGTGGTTTAGCCATGTTGAAAGAATGAATGATGAGATGCTTACAAAGAAAATCTTCTTAGCCCAAATGGCAGGAAGGAAAGGCAGGGGAAGGCCAAGGAAGACATGGGTGGATCAGATTCGGGAGTGTCTGCATGAGAAAAAGATTATGAATATGAAGTATAAAAGTTCTTGTGTACGAGATGTGATGGATGTGAGTGAAGCCCGAGTTGTATGTCAAGAGTATGTAAATGGAGAAGTTTGATACGACAACAATAAGTAAAAATATCTCGTAGTTTGTATTTCTTTTTGGAGCTAACCTCTGAATCTCAGAGAACAGCTTAGTGATATGTATGTATGTATGCTTAAAAAAGAGGTAAAATTTCATAACTTGACTGTAAGTTGGTAAAACGTTAGTCTTCTGCTCTTCAGGCGATCCAAAAACGAAGCAATCAGTTGTTTTTCTAATTGATTGATATCGTGGGGCCGTTGTGATTGAGTAACTCTAACTAATGACTCTAATGAATGAGTATTGAGTATATTTTGAGACCTTATTTGAAATCAATATGAACAAACGACACTAAGTGCACCCACCTACTAGACTGCTTCTGCGCTAGACCACCTCTGCACGTTGACTGATAAATACTACCTTTGTCCTAAAAGTTCCCGGACTGATTTTTTAATCTCGGACAAAGAAAAGAGGCACATGCGTGAATTCATGGTGACTGGCATAGGGGGCTCCGAGAGGGGAGAGAGGAAGTCAAGGACTACGTTCTATCTGGATGACCTTCAACCTCGCATACGGATGCTGCTGTAAGGAGAGTGCAGCATGCACGACTGAGGGAGGACGAGTCAGTTAGAGTGAGGAATGCATGATGTCACTAAGGGTGGGGGAGAAGTTACAACGGTGATAAGAAATGTGCAAGGGCCTTTTTGGGGTTGATTTGCAGATTTGACTTTGAGAATGTATCATGTAAAAAAGATAGAGGGGAAAAAATCCCAAATTTAAAGGAGCCAGCAGCACCGGAAGATATTGTCCTATTTCAATTTTTTTTTTTACACATTTACTAACCTACCCAAGGTGCAACTTTACAGCACTAGGCTGATCACAATTTCGAAAATCTGGAAAAAATGTATTTTTGGTAAAAAATGGTGGTCCAAATTCCCGAATTTAACGGTGCCAGCAGCACCGGAAGATATTGACCAATTTCAAAACAATATTACATGTTTACTAACCAACCCAAGGGGCAACTTTACTGCACTTGGCTGATAACGATTTCGAAAATCCGGAAAAATTGTATTTTCGAAAAAAAATGGCTCTTGTGGCCAAAATTCCCGAATTTAAAGGCGTCAAAAGATATTGTCCAATTTCAAAAAAATTTACATGGAAACTAAACAACCCAAGGGGCAACTTTTCCACACTCAGCTGTTATTGATTTTGAAAATTGGTGAAAAAGTGCATTTTCTGCCCACCCTAATAACTAGTTACATTCAATCTCTTAACTTTATGATAAAATGAAGAAATACAATAGTTTTTTTGTTTTTGTTTTTTCATATAGGTAGAGAAAATTCAACCTATGCAACTGTCTCTTAGATATCCAGCATCACTAGAGAACTTAAGCACCACTGGTTTTATATCTGTATATTTTAGCTATTTAGTATTATAGGCCTTCACATGGAATCCGATGAGCAGCTCAAAGTCTTTCATTACATGCAAATTAAGGTAAATACCAACGTGTATTTATGGCACACCACACATAAACTGCACGATTAAATAACACGCACATCAAACAACTCAATCTTTTGTGATACAATACAAAGAATCTTAGGGCAAATAATTGTTTCCAATTCTGAATAGAGCATTCTCCAATATTGGTATTACACATAAAAATTATCTATTAACAATGCAAAAGATGTAGCTCTTGCACTGTTAAAAGTGAATTTTTTCGTATGTGTGGCCCATAGACTAAATGTGGCTTTAGGCTGGATTCATTTTTGGTAATTACTATTTTTTGAAGATGACAATCCGTTTTTTGGTGTAATTATGACAAGGATGATAAGTCAGATCCAAAAACCTGAAAATTTCGTTGTCCTGGAGCAGGATATTATCTGACTTACCCATCCTTGTCATAATTACACCAAAAAATGGATTGTCATCTTCAAAATTTGTATTATATGGTGTAATCCCATATTTTATTCATGATTACTACTTTTGTTTTACCTTTTGATGTAGAACTACATCTTTCTCCATGCTGGGTAGGGGGTAACATCGGGAGCACGGATGCAATGAAAACACATCACACTCTAAACGCTTGTATCTTCGAAACTAATAATCGTGGAGTAATAAATAATATATCATTAAATAATTTATAGAATCCTATTTACAACAAAACAAGTTTCAACCCTCCGCCCTCAACTCTTCGATACAGTAGCATTAGAAAGTAAAGCTAAATTTCACATGATTTCGTTTTGCCATACGCCATTTTAAGGTTGATAACTAGTGAATAGATAATGATAGCGATTACCTCAGCCCTGCATTCTGTAGCTGACAGTCAGAGCTAACGGATGTATGTGATAAACCGAAATAATGTAGATTTTAAATTTATTTATTTTTTAGATAAAAAAACAAAAGGGTGACGAAAATTTAGAAACACAGCGAAAATTCAGGGAAAATTACTAGATAAGAACCGACGAAAGTTAAAGAAACAGCTAGAGAAATCCAAAAAGGCCTGCTAAATAATCAACCGAAAGGTCATGGGAACGTAGGGAACGTCAAAAGTTTGCGTGCCAGGATGCGTTTCACCCGAGTTCAATTCTAGAGCCACAACCTTCCACTTCAACTGTACAAACTGAACCTGAACAGCAAGGACAGATGGAGATGATGTCAACAATCCAAATTTTCACACCAAGCATGGAATACCAATGTACATTACCAGTCTTAACAACTTCGCAGGATAACGAATGTATTACACCCCAAACCTTTACACTACCGATGCAATCTGAATCTAGACAAGAACAAGAGCAACAACAAGAAAAGTACATTAGGCCCGAGACGTATTGCCAAATTTATAACAAGGCAACTAAGGAGTTTGAAAAATTGTTTCTGAAGAATGATTTCTTCAGAAATAATTTTAGCAAAAACTACTGACAACAATGATGATGCCTTCTACTAACATTAATTTATAATCAGCATAAGTTACTATGAATTGTATATAGTATAAGTCGCTTTTAAGTAAATAAATTAAAACATTTCTTTTGTTTTATTTCTTAAAAATTTTATATCTGAAAAAAATCAAAGGGGCACAGTACCAACTGTGCTGCAACCTACAATGTAGGGCTACGTCAACTGCCTTTCATTGAGTACTTTAAGAACATAGAACTAGCGAGATAGTGCCATGAAATAGTGACAGTTGACGTAGTTCTACATTGTAGGTTGCGGCACAGTTGCTGCTGTGCCCCTTTGATTTTTTTTTTCTCCAATTTTTCCATGCAGATGATCAATAAATTTTTCCCTTTCACAAACTGGCTTGTGTTGTTTTTTGTTGTTTTTTCTTTCCTGATGTTTGATGGCAAGATAAACCTGCTGTTGGTTTTGGTTTAGCGAATCTAAAGAGACTGAAACCACTGCACTTTGTGTATCTTGAAGGGTGAGTGGAAGACAGGCTTATTTATCATTCATTCACTGTTATGAAATCAATTGACTCACATTCAATTGTACTTGAGGCAGAAGAGTAGGAAAAGCAAATCCCAAGGAGCTGTGATCTAACTTTAAGTGCTCTGGTCGATTTATCGCTCATTGTCACTGATTTAATTTGTTTTTCTGTGCAATAATTGTATAGACACAGTCACTGTGTTAACATTCACTGTAATAACAGTCAATGTTAGCACCACATTAGTCCCCAAAATCTCTTTGAGAAGTTTCACCATATGTTCATTATTGGGGTTCACATGATATGTACTAATAAAGGAAGGTAGGTATTTCTATTCACCATATAGAGTAAACGGAGGCCTCATGTGGCAGTGGTACAACACAATTTATAATTCATTTAGCCTGCCAGCTGTGAATTATGCAGTATTTGACAAATTTTCACAATTTTTAATACATCATATTGTTTCAAATTTTGTGCATAAATTAAGACTTAATATGTTTCATATACCACTATTTCATTTCAAATTTGCATCAAATGCAACTGATTTGATAAAATAAGCTACTGTGAAGAAAAAAATTTGCAGTACTGTGAAGAAAAAATTTGCTTATCAAACCATTATTGGAAAGTTTGAACTTTTCTTGGCTATACAGTAAAACCTCAAAAATACAGCATCCAGAAAACCGGCAACTTCATAAATCCGGCACTTTTCTGATTTCATTTCCGTAAGAGCATCAGAGGATGTTCTCACGATGTTTCACCAATAGACATGGAAATCTCCCTACATACCGTCTCAACAACACATCGCAAGATCATCCGGTCTCAGCGTACAAATTGCCGATAGCCATCTACCTGTAACATCGGGAGGTTTCTCAAATTTGTCATCTCACTGGGCCATGCTGAAATGACGCGGACCAATGAGGTGACAAATCGCTGTGTACATTTGAAATGCGTGTCAAAAGTGTGATGATCTGTGCTTGGTGGTGACAGTATGTGGATTCAATTGTGCAATGACATGTACATCAGCCTTCAAGATGCATAGTGGTAATCGCCTTCGCGATGTATTGTAGTTTCGTCAGCCGAAAAACCGTAACATCGATGTAAAATTCACATCGGGTTTTTGCGATGTATCGATAAATCGCCTAGCCCAAGCAGTTGCTCTTGCTTTTTTCAAGTTTTTGCCAAACCTTTCGCCAAATTCATTTTTTTGACAGTTTTATAATAAATCGTACAAAAGGATAATCACCAATACTTTCGCCAAAACGATTCGGCAGCACGACCCCTGCATATTTATAAGGTGTAGATGCGCACATTTTTGTTAAAGTGTCATGTTACATGTAAGTACGTGCTTTACATAACGCCCATTACGCAATTTTTGGATAGCTTCAGAAATCCGGAATTTTCATAAATCTGGCACTCGTCCGGTCCCGTCGATGCCGGATTTTCGAGGTTTTACTGTATATTGCTACCATGTCCAATTACTTCTCTAGATATCAAAGAAATATCAGCAATTACTGATAGAAATATTTATGAAAAATCATTCTTGGTACCCTTTCAGCACATAGTAGGCACATCTGAATGTTGTTTTTGACATCAATAATTGCTGATATTGCTGTATTCAAAGTTTTGCATGTAGCTATTTTTACAGAAGCCTTGAAAATTGCATTGTCTTGGAGCAGAAATCAAATTTGCAACCTCCTGATTTTTGTTCAAGCTTGCTATTATTACACCATTCCGGACATCAATATTTCAAGCAACTGAAACTAGGCAATTGTAGCTTAGGAACCTGAACAACTTCAGAGTTCAGTTGTTTTATTGGGTCATGAAGGAAATCTGGGATGCAGCTACTGGAGAAGCAGAATGGCCATTCTAGGTGCTTAATAATGGAAATGCAAAATATGAATAAATTTACTGAAAACTGAAAAAAGAAAGTTATGCACTTTAGTATTTTCTTTTTCAAAAAACTTGAGTTAGCTGCATGTAGTATTTATTCTGTGCAGCTAACCACACTATGGAGTAAACTATTTCATATGCAGACCTGCCAACCTCTCACAACCAAAAAACATAACACTCAGATAGAAAAATCTTAACATGAAGCATGCTGATAATTTTTGAAGCCTATTTCAGCTATATAAATTCTTGATGAGAATGTAGGGATTTTTTCCCCACATTAAAATTTTATTGAGAAACTAATTAAATCTAATCAGCAAACACTTTTATGTTGTTAATTATTAGAAAAAAATTACGATTACAGGAGAAATCCTCACTCCACCTAACTTCCGTTTTTGGAAATTTTGAGAGGCGGAAAACTTGCATCTTAGGAGGTCTGCAAGATGGTTTAATTGGGTTCTGGGAATGTCGTTTTTACCTGCAGGACCAAAATAAATCTGCGATGTGCATCGGCCATCGCCGCGATTCTGCTGCAAGGATTAGTAGAAAATGAATCTGTGATGTATGTCGGCCGTTGCCACGATTCTTCTACGGGGGTGGGTACAAAATAATTCTGCGACGTACATCATCCTTAGTGAGGAAAAAAATAACGTTACGGAAGAAATCCTCACTACGCCTAACTTCCGTTTTCAGAAATTTTGAAAGGCGGAAAACTTACATCTATGATAGGGAGTCTGCAAGATGGTTTAATAGGGATCTGGGGATGTCGTTTTTGTCTGCAGGACCAAAATAAATCTGCGACGTACGTCGCCCGTCGCTGCGATTCTACTACAAGGCTTCTGTCAGAAACGGAAAAACATGACTATTTTAAAAAAAATCGTATTTTTGGCTGCAAAATCGTACTAGCATACTGCAGGGGTAGGAGCGGAAAAAAAATAATTTCAGGACACAGTTTTTCTTAAAATTTCAGGACAATTTCAGGACACAGTTTTTCTTAAAATTTCAGGACAATTTCAGGACATATTTTGTCTGAGCTGCGAGGTAAATTAAATAAAATATTGGTAATAATGCAGAAAATGTGATTTCACCAAAAAACTACCTAAATTATAGCCGGATTGTTAGCAAGAAATTGTTTTCACAACAGCTTCTTTTTTTTTTTTCAGCATGGGAAATGGCTCCCGCTCTCATTGAAACTTTGTCCTAACAATCAGCCTTATTTCTACAAAATCATAGTAAGAGTGCTTCACTAAAATAAAAAAATTTGATACTTACAACTTAGAAAACTTTACTAACATTTGGAAATTTTGCCTTCAAGTTCTACTATTGATTTATGTATTTCTTTCAATTTGTTGGGGTTTTTTTCTAGTTCTATATTTCGTGTTTATAACATCATTTGGGCAACTTTTATGTTGCTCATGCTGTTTTCTTTTATTGCACTATCCAATTTTTTTGAAGCTTCCGCCAAGAGCTTATGAGCAGTTTTCTGGTCGTTCATTAAGGAATTTTCTTCTGTCTTAAGTTTGGACACCTGATCAAGCCTCACACGCTTATTTTGCTTTTCCAAAGTCTGCATAATTTGTTCTTCAGCCTTTCTTTTAGCACTTCTTTCTGCTGTTCCAAGTAAGAGGTATATTGTGCATAAGCCTGCTTTACACTATTTACGAGGCCTTTAGTTATGGGTATTGAAAATATGGAGTTATTGTGCAATCGAATCGCTTCTTTGCAGATACGTAATGATCTGATAGACAACTCTGAAAGTGACACTTTTGTGACAATGTTGTTGTTCTGAGAAAAGCCCCTTTCAGGAGGTGCATTTTCATGTGGCAATATCAAACATGTCTTCACCAGGGCTGATAATAAACTGTATTTTAGTAAACCTGCAGAATCTTTAATGCTAGCCACTGCTGCCCAGTACTTACAAATATCATTATCTTCCTCGTAACTTTTATGATTAGCTGCCATGTCCTCATACATGTACAGTGACCACTCTGTATTTATCTTATCACACACACTGTCAGTTTTGGTGACTTTAAACATATGATGACCCAGGCGTTTCACAGCATCTTTCGTGCTTTCCTTCTTCTGAAACAAAGGATGAATAGATTGGATGTCTCGTAGAAGAAAGTTATTCAGTGGTAGTTTTTTTAACAACTATTCTGTTGCAGCAATCAAACAGCTTGTTATCCCCAGTAACACTTTCTTCTCATTTATGTTTTTGTTCTGTGCTTGAATATGGCTGGCACTACTACCAACATCAATTTTATCCAAAGGCAACCAATAGTCACTTTTCTGAAAGTTAACTTTTAAAAGTTTCGATCCTTCTTTTGTGCCAACTGCATCCAGTTTTTAAAATTCTAACATTATACTGCGCACCAGTTCATTTAGTTTGCTGTATAACACGTGAATCATGGGTTCTTCATTCTGTAAAACCTTGAGGTATGGCATGAATATTTCTGTAAAAAAAGCACAAAATGCAAGTAAATAATAGTATGGGGATGTTTCAATTGGGAAAGTATCTGATCGTACCTAGAACCAAGTTTCACATTCTTCTGCTTTGGAAGGTATGTACAAAAATACTCAATTAATGCAGAATACTGTTCAATAATTCTCTCACAAACAGGACCTAGGGTTAACCACCTGTTCTCAACATGATGAAGGAAAACATTTTTAGCTGCACAACCCATTAGGTTTTCCAATTGTATATTGTGATAATCTTCCCTCTGACAAGCAGACATTTTAAACCACTGATAAATATCAGTAGCAAGTGTATCAATATCAATGTGAAGTTTATCTAGTCCTTTCTTCAGAGTACCATGCATCACATGCAAACAGCAGGTCCCAAAATCAACCAAGTCAGGAACTGACTGCAAGTTCAATCCAGCATTCAATTTCTTGAGAACAGACAAGTTTACATTCAGACCATCAATAGAGCATCGCAACATCTTTTCTAAACTTAGCCCATGTGAAGATATGAAATCTAGAATTAATTTTACAATTTTATCTGCTTCTGCATGTTCCAAGAATTTAGAGTCACAGTATGAAGTTATAATTTTTGTACGACTTTCTGACCAATATGATATATGAATGTCAAATTGCTTCTTTACCTGTACTGTAGTTGTTTCATCAAAATAAATGTTATAAAAGGAAGTCCCAATATCACAAAAAGATTGGCTTTGAAGTATGGAGCTAAGCCAAAGTTCACCACATAATGAATTTTTTTTATTGGACAACTTCAGACATTTTGCAATGGCAGAATCATCAAAAATAAAAGAACATATTTCGGCTAAGTCACCAAACGACTGAAATGAATAATTGCTCTGAACAGCTAGTAGTATTAGTAGAGCTTCTGCTTTCAAAACTTTATCACTTATTGCAGTTGGTTGCCAGTGTTGGACACTTTTACTGATTACCTGTAAAACATTATTTGATGATTGGACACTTTTACTGGTTAACTGCAAAACATTATTTGATGTTTTGAAAACGAGCTATCTAGACATACTTCTGGCAGCTGCTTTATGTTTCTTCCCATCTTCATGTGAAAGCACTTGCAAAAATCCCATATTGGCAATGCTAAAGTCCTTGTTGCAGAGAATGCACGTGGCTGAAAATATATCGTCATTAGCACGGCACCAATTTTTCACTAAGTCCCCATTTCGGTCTTTCTTGTTATTTTCGAACCAAGCTGAAGAAAACTTCGTTTTCTGCGGCATTTCAATAAGAACTTAAACAAGATGGACAATGGAATATGCTGTTTGTTATCAAATTTGACACGGTACCGCAAAAACAGCAGGAAAAATTTGGTACAAAAAGAAGACACTTATACATCAACCAAGAAAAACATCCTTGTGGTGAGGCACGTCCTTTGTTTAGAACTCTGTTGTTTCAGTTATGGTTTTGGTCTCAGGGCACAGGAACAAGCAAAAGTCACAGCTGCACATAAATCAAAGTGATCAGCACTTAAAACCCCGCCTCTTCCTATGGAGGGCGCTGGTCAACAAGTGTCTTGGCGCAACAAATTAGGGCGAAAATCCAAGCAAAATTATGGAATTTTTTTATGGCAAAATGCCGAGAACAATCGAATTTTGCTAGTGCAGAGATGCCAACATCTGAAGGAAGTTATCAGTACTCCATATGCATGGCGTGCATAGTTTTTCCGTAGTGAAGTCAAGTCAAGTTTCCACATTAAAATTTGCAGGGTAGCATACATTTCATTTTGAAGACAAATATGATAAGGATAAAAAAGGGAATGCATGCAGCTGCTGCTGTTGTGGTGAGACGTTTTCTTTGGCTGTTTGTGAAAGACAGAGGGAGAGATTTTCACTTGCTATGGGCAAAGAACAGCTGCATGCGAAGAACATCAACTTCCGTTGAGCAAACATGCTTGCTGTGCGACGGCTTTGGGATGTTACCACAAAAATCACTACATTTGACTATGATATTTTTTTTAATTAAATTTTACGGAAAAATCTGTAGTTTTTCACACCTTCTCCGTAAGTTCATAGTTTGAACATTATATCCGTAGAAATCCATAGTACATAGATATTTCATAGTACATAGATATTTCATAGTACATATATTAGATATTTCAGAGGATTCAAAGTACATAGTACTTGACATCTCTACTAATGGTGTTACTATTTCGAAGAATCAGAAAGGCAGAGGACCTCCAAAAGGTCACATAAAGGGAGCAAAGCGAGGTTGTTGAGTGGCTGGATAAGCCATCAGATAAGCGGTGCCGTATGCTCGAGCTATCACAACGCAAAGACAACAGCAAAACGAGGTTTCAATGCCGGGATAAGAATCATGTGACTTCCGTTTGAACCTCGGGAACCTTGTTGCACCGAGCAGATCCTCGAACAATCTAACAAAAGCTGAAATGCTTTCACATGGCACGCCGCAGCTGACAGTTCTTGGAGACGATGTCACTCAAGAGCTCCCTCATTCTCGTTTTTTTTTTATTATTATTTATTTAAGGTTTAACTACCACTGTGAGCAACTCAACACACTCTTGTTCCAGTTTTTTTTTATTTATGTGGTACTTGTAAACACTGAATGATGAATCACTATACAAAGGTTTACAGTTTATTCTTAAAATTTCAGGATAACATTCAAATTTTCAGGATATAGAACAAAAATAAAGACATTTCAGGACAAAAAAATAAAAAACAGGAACTTCAGGAAAACTCCGACCCCTGCATACTGCAGCATGATTTATCGTACTAAATACAATACAATTGTAACAGTTGGCAGGTCTATGAAAGGAATTGTTCAAAACAGCGGAAAGAGGCATACTGAACAATATACGGACAGGCCTAACCTCAGTGAAATTTCTGAATATGAAAGTGTCTTCCTACTGTTGCATTCACTATTTGATACTCATTTGTTCAGTGCTGGTAGTGTTTCATTCTGCATTTCTGTGGAGTGCTGTGTTTCTGGCGTTCCCATAAATTTTGCACTTTACTTGATATTTATAATTGTTGGCACTTGGGTACTTTACCTAGTGTCACGTTTTTAGTGAAAAAAAAAATGGCACTTCCTTCAAAAATCAGAAGTGCAATTTTTGAACAATCATAATACTTTCCTATAGTGGAAATGTGAGAAAGTAAAAACTGCATACTATTTGAGTGGCAGTCAGGAACTTTGGAACTTGAGGGGGTATAATTTCAAGCCTCGCCCACCCAGAGAAGAAAAACTTGCTCCGGCCCTGGAGGAAGTACCAGTTTGCTTCAACTAGTGCAAATCTGAAGTTTTTCCACTTCTTAAGTTAACACTGCTTAGTTTCAGCTGCTTAGAAATATGTTGTCTTCAGTGATGCCATGGTAGCATGCTCAAACAGAAATCTGGAGTAGAAGCTTTGATTTCTACTCATGGGGAAAGCAATTTCCAAGTTTTCTGAAAAGATGGCTGCATGGGAAACAGTGAAAGCATGGAGCTTTGATGCCAGAAATGAGCCCCCTAAAAGCATTGACTGCTTAGCTGTTGTTTTCCTGTCAAACTCCATTCTACTTGAATAAAAAATACAGTACATTAAAACATTTAATGTGTGAGTAAATAGTAACGATTCAGAATACCTATTCTGCACAAATGATGACAATTAACAAAACTTTACAAACTTCAAAAGGTTGCTATGCACATAAAAACTCAACAATATACTGGTTGTTAAAATAACATAACACTAAGTGAGGATGTACAGCTTGATGACAAGAGCCTAAAAAAGTTACTGTCAACTGTCACCATGTGAGCAAATTATTCCTGTGAATGTTTCTAGTAAAATAGAACTGAAAACAAATTTACCCCATCATTAATTTACAAGAAGGCATTTGTGATGACATATGAGTGCTATCTATATCTTTTAATGTTTCCTAACAGGAGTTCTGAAATATTAAAGAATGAAAAGTTTGCTTGAATATATCAGTAGTGAGATCATGACATTTAAAATTGCAGGAAACATACCAAAGTCAGGAACAAGTGGAAACAGGCGAAAAAGGTGCAGCGTTCGCCTCAACTCCCTATCCAACATATGTATGCAGGCCACAAGAACCCTACATGATCTCTCTAGGTCTACAATCTCCTTCTTGGGAATGCTCTCTGCTCTTTGGGAAAGAAAAATGTTTTTAAGAACTAAACCAATAAAATTCTATCAATACATGCAAATAAAAAAGCACAGGGCAATTTAAAACAGAAGATAATAAAAGTATTGCATCAGATTTTAACAAATGAACCCCATTTCATCTGACTAAGCAGCTTGAGTAAAAATCAGGCTTTTTCTGAAACAGCCAAAGGAGTTATGTATTTTTACATGACTAGAAAATTTACTGTCACTCCACTTTCAATCAGAACATATCGGCAGAACCACTAAAATGAAAAATTAAACATTTCAGAGTTTCACAAACTATTTCGGAAACATCTTTTTGTGTAGCCATGAATATGCAACTTGGTGTACAATTATAAATATAATAATCTGATTTATTGGTGTCAAAGTAAGAAATCACACGAATTTCACTCCGCAACTTTCCCCGCCAATAGACGGCTTCATCAGGCGGTTACATAGAGAATTCAGAATCAAAATTGTAAACAGAATGTAAATTCTAATATGACAAATGAAATCATGCATGAAAACCATGCGTATAAATAACCACGGATCGTGGTGAATACAATATCTTAAAAGTTAATGCAAAGAATGCTAACTTTAGGGAGAAACTAGAATCATGAAGTCCATCTTGCGAAGCCTAGCAGATGGTTCCAGGCTACCGGTAGTTCAAAAAAGAGACATCTGTGTTGCATACATCTTGTCGCGTTAATATTTCAACTGTTTCCCTTATGACAGCTGTTCTTGCGTCTCCATATGGTGCGATCTTCAAGACATTCTGCCATTGTGCCATTGGGGTTGAGCCTTACGGTTGGCTACTTCATTGGCAAGGGATGTAGAAAACTTCTTTTGTGCAACGTCCCTCTTGTGTTCATTCATACTCTCTTCAAATGACCTTTTTGTGAGACCTACATAAAATTTAGTAGAGGAGTCTGGGTATAGCAATGGGAGGCAATAGATGCCCGCATCCGTGAGCTTTAAGGTGCTATTACCACTTGCTGTACTGAGGATGGTTGCCATGGGTTTAGCAGCTTTTAGGCCGACATCCAATCCTTTCTTCTGGAAGTGATTTTTGATAAAATAAGATACTTTCGGGATGATGGGATCGAACCAACAAATTTTAAAGGCGCTCTTCTGTTCAGTGTAGCAAGTGAAGCCTCGCTGAAGCCATCATGAGACCTATTGAAGAGACTGTACTCACCACTCTTTCCAGGACATCAAGAGTATGGCTACGCTATGCAGATGATATCTTTTTTGTCCGGGAGCACGGAGAAGTCTACCTGCAAGACTTTATAGTAGGCATAAACAACATACACGAAGACCTTAAATTGGTGATAGAAATAGAAAATCAAGGAGAATTACCTTATTTAGATGCACTTGTGACGAAATTGACTTCAGGTACACTATCTACCAAAGTCTACTATAAACCCATGCACGTACCTAACCCTATTCCACCAGGATCAGTCAACTCAACAACACACAAGTATGCTGTATTCAAATACCGGGCTAAAAGAGCCAAAGATATTTGCACCTTGAAATCAGACTATGATGCCGAAATTAAGTCTTTGAAAGATCTTACCATTGCAGGAGGGTTTGACGTCTCCAGCGTAGAGGACACAATATCAAAAGTTGAAGCCAACGCACTTGCTACACTGAACAGAAGAGCACCTTTAAAATTTGTTGGTTCGATCCCATACATCCCCAAAGTATCTTATTTTATCAAAAATCACTTCCAGAAGAAAGGATTGGATGTCGACCTAAAAGCTGCTAAACCCATGGCAACCATCCTCAGTACAGCAAGTGGTAATAGCACCTTAAAGCTCACGGATGCGGGCATCTATTGCCTTCCATTGCTACACCCAGACTCCTCTACTAAATTTTATGTAGGTCTCACAAAAAGGTCATTTGAAGAGAGTATGAATGAACACAAGAGGGGCGTTGCACAAAAGAAGTTTTCTACATCCCTTGCCAAAGAAGTAGCCAACCATAAGGCTCAACCCCAATGGCACAATGGCAGAATGTCTTGAAGATCGCACTATATGGAGACGCAAGAACAGCTGTCATAAGGGAAACAGCTGAAATATTAATGCGACAAGATGTGTGCAACACAGATGTCTCTTTCGAACTACCGGTAGCCTGGAACCATCTGCTAGGCATCGCAAGACGGACCATGATTCTAGTTTCTCCCTAAAGTTTACATTCTTTGCATTAACTTTTTAAGATATTGTATTCACCACGTTCCGTGGTTATTTATGCGCGCGGTCTTCACGCATGATTTCATTTGTCATATTAGAATTTACATTCTGTTTACAATTTTGATTCTGAATTCTCTATGTAACCGTCTGATGAAGCCGTCCGTTGATGGGGAAAGCTTGCGGAGTGAAATTAATGTGATTTCTTACTTTGACACCAATAAATCGGATCATTATATTTATAATTAGTTTTCTGGTGTTAGCATCCCACAATCTATATATTGGTGCACAATATTGCTTCTTATTATTTACTCATTTTATAGTTTTGTAACTTTGTACTGATGATTTTTTTCACCTATACTCAAGATACTTTAGTGCATTAGTACATTAATGTCCTCACTCCCTTACCACAACACATTGTCACTAAAATGGTTATGGTTAATCATGCAGAACCACTCTTTTGGTAGCAACCAACCCAAGTGATTGGTGGATTCAATTGTATTAGACATGTGGTTAATTACTACTTTATGTTACGACAAATGAGTTTTTGCTAGTTGACTAGTCTCTCCTACTAATAGAATTCTACAGATGGAGAGATTCATTAAAGTTTTTCTAATAAGATATTAGAAATAACCCTATACTGATTAATTATGTTAAAATATAAATTAACAAATGGAACATTTTGGTAGTTACTACTGCCTTTGTAAGCCATGAAATTAATTGAAATGATGTGAGGTGGTAAACACATGTTACTTAAAATGTTGTCAGTTTCTTTTGGGGAAATAGAGTTACAGTACAACCTCGAAAATCCGGAATCGTCCGGACTTTGCTGATTCTGGATTTTGGAATTTTCCGGATTATAGAGAGTTTGGATAAAATTCAAACTTAGTATTAAATAAATACACTATTTTTGTAAAAGTAATGACAAAAAATCAAGTTAACCAATTAAAAATTATTATTTAACATAAAATAATAGAACAGGAGAATTTTTAAGAAAAATATAAAAATACAAAAAAGATTACCATAATTTTCGGGCTAAGAGCCGTAGGTAAGAAATTTTGCAATCTTGGAAGCAAAAGTTGCCGTAAGGGCCGCAGCTGTGTCGAAGTCGTGGTGCTGCTCAGAAAACTAAATTATCTTCCTTATTTTCATTAATTAACTCACACCCAACGTGATTATATGTATACTTCAAAGGCTAATTCTGCAACTCAGTGTCGATCTGCTTTATGCACTTATTTTTTCATACTGGCAAACATTTTTATTTATACATTTTTTATTAATCATGCTAAGGATGTTTTTTTGTTTGCCTTTATTAAATGCTGAAAACCATTTACGTAATCAATATAAATCACAGTTAAATCTTAAGACTCCGTTAGAATATCGCATTGCTTGTAAAACCGCACAATTGTCTAAATTCCATTCAATGTGGATGTCTGCTACAGGATGGTTCTCTGTTCACTGCAATAGAATCCATCTAAGAAGTAATTAACTTATAAATGATCGCTTGTAATGCTTTCGATTAATGTTTTCTTTAATAATATGTTACTTCTATGTCATGATTTTTTTCTCATCTACAGATGTTTTTGTTAGAATTAAGTTGCTTTACGCTTCCTTTTACCAGCTCCCTCGCACGTGTTCGCGGATCGCGGGTCTCGCCGCCAACACTTGGAAACAGCGGTGATGCTTTCTCTCTTTCAAGTGGTTTGACCTACTTTCATTTACTGCGCACTGAGCCTTCGCGTTGAGCTCTGCTTTTATATGTATGAATGGGAAAGCTCTCCCTTCTTTTTTTCTTTTGCGTTTGTGAAGATTTTATCTTCAGCCAGGTATTAAATTAATTACCTGTTGTTAACATCAGTGAGAAAGCATTTCCAGCCGAAGCCTTCAACTTCCACTATCGTCAGTCAATAAAAAAAAAAATTAAAATCAAAGCAAAACTCAGGAGCACAGAGCCAAGAAACACCTGTATCGCATGCCAGATTAACTGCATTGTTCATGTTCTTAAGCTTTTGTTCAGGGAAGTGCCCATCAAACCGGTCTCCCCACCCCAGTGAAAATCAATGTTCCTTTCCTTGGTTGCATCGCACCTTCCTGCATGATGTATGCTGCAGCCAACGAAAGAGATACCCTGGGCGCGCTATCCACAGAAGCCTCGGACGTCACGCTACTGGTCTGTGTGCTTATGTCCCCATTCAATCCCCCATGCAAAGGGCATTTCAGTCATGCATTCCTTTCACAAACAAACCTCCTAACCTTAAGACCTACGCGAGCATTTCCCCGTCCTCCCCACTTTCCCTCCTAACCAACATCAGGACAGCGGAGTTATCGTTTAAATAGATGTGTCTAACGGATCGCGACATCATATCTATAAATTTCTGTAAAAATTTTATTGCATCTTTTTAGTAAATAATCAGTATATTTGTTTTTGAAATATCATTATATGCATAATCTTACCCTGTTGTTTTAAATTCGCGACCTCGGCAGTCCGGAAGATTTAAAGAAAAAAAAAAAAGTCAGGAAAAGTCCGAATTTTGGAGGTTCGGATTTTCGAGGTTGTACTGTAATAATTGTCATGAATAACTCTAATGGCTATAAGCAGTCACCTATCCCTAATTTAAGACCACTGGTTCCACAGACAAACACACCATCTATGCCTCATCTGGGATTCAAACTCAAGCCCAACTTGGACAACTGGCCAGAAACTTATGCCTCTGACCACTCAGCCACCAAGGTTATATAGGCAGATTTGAGGGCAGATTTACAGATAAGATAAATATGACACATCAAGTCTAATGTACAGATTTTACGCTTTCACAATACCTAACATATTTTCGATTAATGAAAGGTGCTATACATTTAGTATTTTTCCAAATGGGAATGGCAAAAGCATTACCGATGGTTAACACTGATAATGAGGAGACCACATTACTTTTCTTTACATCAGAAATACATTCTAACATAGGTTAATTAATGCTATAATAGATTCTTCCAATGTAAAATCCTACTCTAGTGGAAGTGTTAATCTGAATAGTGTACACACCTGGATAATCTAAAGGTTTAATTGAGTCTAGAGCTCTCTCACTCTCTCTCTTTTTTTTTTTTTTTATTAAAGGTTTAACGACCACCATGAGCAACTCAATGGGCTATAAACATACCAGCCAACATTGGCAAGAGCCTTGTCAGTAGTAACTAGTATTATTGCACGGCATACATAGATGCAGGAGAGTAGGAACTTCGTGGAATGGGGAGGGGGCGATTACGGGAGAGATCTTTCCTCTGTTCGACTTCCAGTTTTGGAATTTGCTCTCTAGTTTCAAGCTGAAATATAAATACTTATGCAGTAAAATGTTATTTAACAATAATACTGGACAGAGGTAATCGTGAGAAAAAAAGAAATTACGGTTAAGGAAAAAAATCCGAACTCCGTCTACTTTCCGTTTTCGCAAGTTTCGTAAAGATGGAATTCCGTCCTCTGACAACCCTTTTCTGTCACCCCTACCCCCTTACCCAGTTTCTGCTCACTTGGGAGTCGATCGCGTGAATGACAAAAATAATAATGAAAAAGGCGGATTACCTCGAATTTGCGGAAGAATCTTATGCCTGAAGATTACAAGGAAATTTTTGCGCCGTCTAACTTCCGTTTTCACAAATTGTTGTCTGCAGTTTCAAGCTGAAATATAAACACTTATACAATAAAATGATATTTAACAAGAATATTGGACACAAAAGGCAACATCGGGAGAAAAAAATTATGATTACGGCCAAAATGTTTACTCCGTTTAACTACCGTTTTCGAAAGTTTTGAAACACAAAAAACTTTCCTCAGGTGAAAAACGACCCCCCTGATTCTCTTCAGTTTTGCCTCGATTTTGAGAATGATCCAAATAATGACAAAAAAAGTGGAATTCTGCGAATCCGCTTAAGAATCTTATGTATATCATAAAATAATAAATAGCAAAATAAAAAAATATATTTAAAAATGAAAGTTCGTTGAATCCGTAGTTTCGACAGTGAGCTCCATAGTCAGACAACTAAATCCGTAGAAACTATGGACATTCATAGTAGTTGGCAAGTATGTATAAGCAGTCTCCCATCCCTAATTTAGGGTCACTGTTTCTAGGGAAGGGAGAGAATCAGCAGCGTAAAACAAACACAACATCCATGGCTCACCGGGATTCGAACCCGGACCCATCTCAGACGAATGATTAGAAGCCATCGCTTAGACCATTGTGCCACCAGCGCGGCAGCCTCACTCTTCGAGAATCAATTTTAGAAGCAGCAGTGCAGGTTTAACAGCAAGTCTAAACCCAAAGCATTAAAAGATTGTGCAAAGTTTTTGTGAAATGACCAGATTGTAAGAAATAGAGCCTACAAGTGTGCGGATAACAAGAGGCTGGAACAGTAGACAAGTGATTTTTTTTATTTTTTGTGATATGTTTACTGATTAATCTATGGATTATAGCAAAACAAAAGTTACATGAAATTCCCAATGTTTAATACATTTATACTCTTCCAGTAAAGAAGATGGACCATTACAAACACAATTAGCTCTGTCAACATAGAATTTGAAAGCAGATAACTTTAGTGTTAACATTTACATTTAGAAAATTAATGTTTTTTAAAAGAGAAAATATACGAGGTAATCAAAATATCTATATGAAACTGGCAGCTTCAGTCTATTTATGGGTATAGGGTTAACATATACTTAATGGCGATCTTTTGCATGTTGACCTCACCACATTATCAAGGTTCTTAATACACACTTAAATACATACTAAACAAACTAAACAGAAAACAGTTAACTGCTTCAAAATTATTCACTCTCAAAGTAGTTCACTTGATTTAAAGCAAATGCCATTGCATTCAGTTAGCTCCCTGTGACATGGAGCGCACATGTGCACAATAATGAAAAATCACAAGAAAATGTGATACTTATTTAAAGACAACACACAAATGGCAGCTTATTTGGCAAATTTCCATTACTAACTTCCCGTCTCATCAAAATTTCTATAGTTTTCTGGACAGCAATTTTGTTATGGGTGGTATACAGTATCTAGCTATGCATCATAGTGAGAAGAATAGGCAGGAAAACACGTAACATACAAAACATTAAACGAATTCTTGAAATCATCATCACATGCATAAGTTACGTTGAAAATTATAAGCGGGACGTTTCGGTAGCGACTTCTACCTTCATCAGCCATGGAATGAGACACATAATAAAATCATCAGTTGTTGCCCGATTTCAAAATCGCTTTCCAAATAATAGGGATGTTAAAAGGTGCTTTAGTATTGCAGGTGTTAGGGGTGAGGTAGATTTCAATGCTTTTGCGGTACCTGGGGACATTCCGATTGCTGAACGGTTCTTAACATCAGCGATATGCTCCATCAAACGCTGGTTTATGCTGCAGTAAGTACTACCAATATAGTGGGTAATGCCTGTGGAAGTGTTGATAGGGATAGAGTAGACACCTTGTAAATCTAGGGGTTTACTGAGATCTCTGTAATTAAGGATGAGGTTGAGAAGATGTGGAGGTGGTTTGACTGCGATCCTGTAGCCAAAGGATTTGAAAGTGGAGCAAACTTTATGAGTGAAGGACAGGCTAAAGGGCAAAGTGCCACCACCCATCAGTATGTTTGTCAGTCAAGTTTACTGCCTGAACCTTCCACCAAAACCTTAAGCTAATGTCAATAATAGAAGGAATTATAGCCATGATTCTCTGTGAGTTGGGCCCATTCACCAAACAATTATTGTAGCAGACTTTCATTGATGCAAACCAGGTTACATTCAGTTGAAAATGTGTGTATGTGCATGTGGATCATATTGCTGAATGTATATTAATAAAAAAAGTGTTAAACATTGATGTCCTTCAGTAACTTCAACAGTAAGTATAAAAATTACACAAAATTAGGAATTTGTGCAATTCACACACAACTAAATTTACAGACCTTTGATAAAATGAACTTCCAGTTCATTTTCTAATGAGATTTTTGTAAGCAATGGTCTCATATCTGTTACATTAATTTCATATTGCAAGTCTATTTTCAGTATAACAAAACAAATCAACAAAATCTTTAATATTTTTGCTGTACACCATGTAACCCTTCTGTTCAGAAAACTTGAAAATGTTCATCATCCTGGAGCGGGGATTGAACCCGTACCTCCCGATTTCTGGTCGAGTGTGCTAGGGATTACACTGCCCAGGACAAGGAAGTTCCAAGCAACTGAACATAAATATCTGAGAATCTTCAGATTTGCACTAGACGAAGCGATTCTGCCCCATCTTAGCGACTCAAGACCTTTTCTCACATCTTTAGGATGTAGGTCAGAAATTGCAGTGATGGAAATAAGTCATATTTAAAGTGATTTAGGGATTTAAATCCTATTTAAATTCAGGAAAATCATTATGACTTATTTACATCACTGCAATTTCCGGCCTACATCCTAAAGATGTGAGAAAAGGTCTTGAGTCGCTAAGATGGGGAAGAATTGCTTCAAATAGCACAAATCTGAAGATTCTCAGATATTTATGTTCAGTTGCTTGGGATTTCCTTGTCCTGGGTAGTATAATGCCCAGCCTGCTCGACCGGAAATCGGGAGGTGCGGGTTCGATACCCGCTCCAGGACAATGAAAATTTTCAAGTTTTCTGAACGGAAGGGTTACATGGTGTACAGTGAAAATCTTAAAGATTTAAATCCTTACCATGTATAATATTTCTTCAGGAAAATCATTTCCCAATTCATCTGACAGAAGAAATAATTTGAATATGACTCAAATCAACCAATATTTATACCAGTTATCCATGAATCAAGAGTTTGTATCCCTAAAATATTATATTCTGAAATGTACAGATTTTGAAGATATCACAACTGTGTTTGTGATGCTGAAACTAAAAAATGTTCAATGCAAAGTTGAAATTAAAATTTTAAAAGAAACAAGCTTATTTATTTCATAAACATTCTTCTTCAAATAAATATGAGTTGTTTACTTTCTTACTAATTTTTCTAAGTTCCTAAAACTGCCTCTGTTGGAAGCATAAATTAAAATCACAGCAACTCTAACACAGATGCTAATCACACTCACAGAAAATTAATGATGGATCTTTTCATGGCAATTATTTACTATGTATAATTTTAACAATTTATTTCCAGCACAATCTTTCAGATGTACATCAGCTTTGGTCACACTGGTACACCGGCTGTTTTTTCTATCATCCTTTGCCAATGTTTCACCAGAGCCACGATTTTAAGGCAGTAACACTCAGCAGGTTTCGAGGCCAAAAACTCTCTGATGACAGATTCCACATCCACCACTGAAGTGAAGTGTCGTCCTTGTAGGAAATGGGACATGGAGCGAAATAGCTGGTGGTCGGATGGGGCAAGGTTTGCACCATATGGAAGATGGGGTAGGATCTCAACCTTTTCCAATTCCTGTAGTTTTTGGTAGACCACTGAAGGTGTAACTTGGGGCATTATACACTTGTAACAATGCTCACTTCTTATGGATGAATGATGGGTGGCATTTTTTCAGAGCATCGTGGTCCCACTGCAGTTGTTTGCCACAGAGGTTCTTGTCCACAGCCTGACCATCTAGCATGAGTTCCCAGTGCATAAAACTCTCACAATTTTGCCAAATGCACAGCATGACTTTCCTATCAAACTGCTGCCTTTGCACCACTGGCTGTGCTTCCAGGCATGGCCACATTCACTGGTTCCCAGCGATAGAAAAATGTAGGAATATCCACTTTTCACCTGTGATGATACAATGCCACAACCTTTCATCTTATGGATTTGACAGCCATGTGTGACAGAGAGCAATATACAGTTCCACCTGCTGGGGTGTCGATTCATGGGGAACAATTTGATGGTAGCTGGTGGAGAAACCAAGGTGATGAATGATGTCGAATTGGGAAAACTCCACCTCAGCTTCTAATTGTCATGTACTGGTACCAGGGCTCGTTGTCACAGCTTCGAGCAGGGTATCAGTGTTGGTGGTCTCAGACTGGTGTCCTTAACACTGAAATGCCAGAATCATTTTTGTGCAGTGCTGCTGTCTTCTCTTTTATCACCTTCAGCTGCACAAATTTCTCTCACTGCTACTGCCACATTTGACCCTTTTTTCCAGTAATGGCACAGTAACACCCGAACAGCACATTTATCAACCTCTATCCCCTGATAATGTAATGTGGTTCCCTGCATTAAACATCACAGCACTACCCAGTTAATGCTGGCACACATTTTACATAGGCATGGAGGCCAAACATTATGAGCAGCTCAAAACAGGACGAACTTTTGACTCGCGCTGGTATTCACAAGTTTGCTGTCAGTAGAGATTTCCAAATCATTGGAATATTAAAAGGTGCATTTGAATTACAAGAGTTTGTATTTAAGAGAATTTCAATGCTTTCTCAGGAGTGCAGGGTGGTTTTGTTAATAAATGGAGTTATCCTTTTGATGTTACTCCAATTTGATTTCAGCAGAAATATCATCTACTGTAAGTAGAGAAAGAGCAGTGGACCATAGGGACAATATTTTCATTTGGCAAATAAAAAGGTGTACCTATGGGATCACCTCTCTCTCCAATCTTAGCAGAAATGCGTGTACAAAACATTTAAAATAATGTTGCAAAAACTTTCCCTTTTGAACGCAAATCATGGTTTCAACATTGATGAAAACTTTATAATTTGGCCAGATGACATAAAAGAACTACACATCTATTACATCTTCAATACCCAGCAAACTCCTCCCTATCAATCAAGAAACCAATAGCTGCATAAATTTCTTAGATGTACAAATTACTGGAATGAACAACTAATTCTACAGATCCATCTATAGAAAGCCCACTACTATGTCAAACATAATCCCATTTTACTCAGATACAGCAGCTTTAACATCATTCATCAATCATGCCGATGTAATTTGTAATGATCCTCTTTCCATACAAAAGAAATATACCAACATCCGAAAAAAGAAAATGCTCTTCTGATTATCTTTTCCTGCCTGAAATAATCATCAAACTTATGAAAAAATTGGAAGCCAAACAAAATATTAGTAGTTCTCACTGAACCTGCAGTACAGTTATTTGCTAAAGTTCAAGACCACCTGTTGGTATTAGGAGATTTCCGCTGATTGCGTCAGCTACTGTCTGTATTACTCAACTTCCTGACAGTGTTGCATTCTCCTACAGCGGCAGCTGTTGATAGAGTTAGGGAAAGCATGCGAGCATCAGTTTGCTTCTGGTTTTCATGCTCAGAGGTTTTGTATGTATTTTCTATATAGTGAAAAATGGGCAAAAAAGAGTCATTAAGTGTTACTCAGAGGGCACAAATAGTGACTTTATATCATGAAGGATACTCCAAACATGACATAAGCAGAAAGGTGAATTTGTGAAAGACTGCTATTCATAATACCATCATGAAATATCAAGATATAGGTGAATTTAGTGACCGAAAGAGAAGTGGACGTCCAAGGCAAACAACCCCACGTGATAACAATACCATAAGGTGAATAGTTATGCATTCTCCAAGGAGTTTGTGCAAGAAAATCAAGGCCTTTCTACATTCAAAAGGGTATGATATTAGTACCAGCACTGTTTCCCGACATCTTAGCCAATATTTTGGATTAAAGTCTTACAAACCTGCACATAAACACCTAGACTAACCTCTGTCATGAAAAAGAAGAGACTCAGTTTATGAAGTGTCATCAATCCTAGACTGCTGAAAATCGAAGCCAAGTTCTTTTTTTTTTTTTTTTTTGATGAATCAACTGTGCATCAATTTGAATCACGTGAAGCACACATTTGATGACCAAAAGGTTTGATGAAAAATACTCCATTAGCACAGTGAGACATCCGCCTAGTCAGATGATATGGGGTGCTATGTCAGCATCTGGTACTGCTTCATTATCATTTTTGTTGACAGGAACTACCATGACTGGTCCTTTTTTGTGTGTAAATGTTATGTGAGAAGCTGTTAACTCATATGCAAGTGCACAATTTTATGCATGATGGTGCTCCATGTCACAGATCAAAGACAGTAAAGGACTACCAGCAGAGGAAAAACATAACTGGGCTTAACTGTCCCAGTAATAGTCATGACCTTAACCTCTTGGAAAATTTGTGGACCATTTTAAAACACAAAGTAGTAGAAAAACAGCCATCAAAATCCCAAGCTTTGATGCAATAAAATATGCGTGGTGCAAAGACATTTCAAGTGACTACTGCAAATCCCTCATTGAGAGCATGCCACATCGTATTCTGTCCGTTATAAAACACAGAGGTGGCCACACTAAGTACTGACTGCAGTTTTTTGTGTTCCAAAGAATGTAAGTATTCATCTGTGGTGTCATTTTTTCAAATATCTCTGACTAATACTTAGTTGTTTCTTTGAAAATCTTAATTTTCAATAAATTGACAGGTGGTCTTAAACTCTTGCAAATGGCTATACTACACTGCTGGACAATTGCTAAGGACGGATCATAAACGGCTATATAGCGCATAAAAAGGTAAGTGTGGTTGGATGACAAGTGAAATAAAATAATGTCAGAATGCCAGGACATTACAAGAAAGACAGTTTATTGTGCTCTAAAATCCAGAAGGCTTTGGAACGTGTTCAAGGGACAAACAGGCCATTTTGTGCAGAATACGTAAACCTGAAAAAAATGCAACTACCGTCCGCAGGCGTTCCGGCGTAAGATGTCAATACGGGATATGGCCACCATGGAGGGCGATGCAAGATTCCACACGTCGTGTCATGCTTTGCACAACATTATCAAGGAGCTATTGGGGTAATTTATCCCATTCCTCTGTCAGTGCACGGATGAGGGTGTCCTTGTTTATTGGAGGGCATTGGCGACCAGCAAGACTCCTCCCCAAAGCATCCCACACATTTTCAATGGGATTCAGATCTGGAGAACGTGCTGGCCATATGAGGCGTTGAATATCTTCGCTCTCAAGACATTCCTGGACAGCGACTGTTCGATGACATGTTGCGTTGTCGTCCATGAAAATGAATCTATCACCGACAGCACCACGGAACATGCGAACATGAGGTAGCAGAATATCATTAATGTATCGTTGGCCAGTCATAGTCCCAGTTGGAAGCACATAGAGGGACGTACGGCCATTGATCATGATGCTAGACCATACCATGACACTACATGTCGGATATCGGTCCCTTTCCTGTATGTTTGCTGGACAATATGCAGTACCACTATCACGCCAGATCAGTTGTCGTCAAGAATCACACGATAGACTGTATCTACTCTCATCTGAGAAGAGGACAGCAGACCAGTCGTTATCAGTCCAATTGCGATGTTGATGGCACCATTGCAAACGGGCGGTACGGTGACGTCAGGACAGTGGGATGCGCACAACTGGACGGCGGGCGTATAGTCCTCCTTCATGCAAACGTCTGGCGACAGTTTTTCGGGAGATCCGCTTGTCAGTAGCAGCCATAAACTGATTTGCTACCTCACTAGCTGTGCTGCGCCGGTGTCTTTTTGTTGATAGCACTATGTACCGATCTTCTGCAGGTGTCGTACTGCGAACACGACCTCCCCGTGACGTTTGCTACACTCTCCATTTGTTTGAAATGATTTCCAAAGCCTTGAAACAACACTGTGGCTGACGTCGAACTCCCTGGCAACATCTGTTATTTTTTGCCCTTTTTCAATCTTGCCAATAATACGGCCACGCGTAAAATCATCTAGGTGATGTCGGGAAGACATACTGAAAATTGCAAGTTCGTCAATTGATTCTTTCCCTTTCAACTTTGCGTTTGAACAACAACGGTCAATACACGTCAAATCCTTTATATCTCTTATCAGCGCTATGACGTCACGAACAAGTTCGGCAATCCGAAATTTGCATACGCACAACACGTCTTACTGTATCCCGCACTTATGCTAATTTCCACATTTTTCTGTCTTCCATTTTATGGTTGCTATCGTTGCTATTGTCATCCGTCCTTAGCAATTGTCCGGCAGTGTATCTTTAAAATCCGTTGGTTCCATTTCCTACCATACAGCATTCACCCACAAATTTGCCAAAATCTCCCAAAATCTTGGTGAAACAATTAGTCGTTATATCTCTCCCAAACACTATCCAATCAATAACTCATGACAGAAATCCACAGGAATCCTTAGACTGCCCCAGTGTGTACTACATCTCAGTTTCTACATCCTCTGGTGAAAAATGTTACATTGATAGAACATTACAGTATCCACTCCAGAATTCTTAAACATAGAAAAGGTGTCAAGAAAGGCATCCAGTATTTAGCTCTTTCTCTACTCATAGTAGAAGACATTTCTGCTCCCCCAAACTGGAATACCATAAAAAGGACTACTCCATTTACTGTCAAAACTGTTTGCAATTCACAGAAAACACTGAAATATTATTATATTATTAAATGCAAACTTTTATAATTTGGACACACCTTTTTTCATTCCAATTATCTAAACATCTGTACTGGCAGCATATTTTTAAATAAGATCCACCGGATGAATTTTTGCTATCAGTGTAACCAGGGCTAATGTTCAGCTGAACAATCTTACTGGAAATACATTGTTAAAATTATAAGTAATAAATAACTGGCATGAAACTATTCATAATTTAATTTTCTCCTCGTAAGTACTACATAAGTTGCTCCAGCCTAATGATAATAAAGTTCTTGGACACATAGTGTTGAAGTTTGATTTTCTACGGTTCAATATTTTAAAACATGTAACCACCCTGGAAGATGCACAATATTTCAGCATTACATGTTAAGCAATGTAACCAAAATATGAATAATTACACTAAAGAAGTTAAAATCTTGTATCAACCTCCTGAAGGCATCGGATAGTTGCTTTTGGGATAAAGTGATACTATCACAAGCTCTTCGTTGTATCACAGCCAGTTCTTTTCTTAAAACTTCACCATCCAGAGTGGTGCCCAACAAACGTGCAAGAGTATGGTATTTACAAATCTGATGGCTTAAATTTTCTGTAATCTACAGAACAAAAAAAAAGAAAAATATTAAAACATGTAAAACACTGAAAAAACTTTAGACTTAACATATATGGGAAACATCAAACACACAGAAAAAAGCAATGTACACAAGTATCAAGCACCTGTGACCAGTTTTTATAATACTATTTACCTGGTTTAAAACTTAGGCTTCACGCAACAATAACAGATAAACATATAAAACGAGTGAAAGACAGAGTCACGTACGGTAAAAGGTTCGTTTAAGGGTAGCTTTTGCCAGATTTTAGAAGAGAGATCCAATCGACTGGATGGGCTGGTTGCCAGAACTACAATTTGAAGTTGGGGTGTTGGAAATGTTGCCAGATTTTAGAAGAGAGATCCAAATAAATGGGATTTGGTGAGGGGTCTGTGAATTGCAGTTTTTAGTGAACAAAATTTCAATGTTCTCTTGGAAATGCAGAGATGCCTTGTTGATGAATGGGGCAACTTTTTTGGTTTCTTTCCAAATGGGAACTGCAGAGGTGTCTTCAAGGGTTAGTGCAGATAAAGCTGTCTTTGGAATACCATTGGAAACATCTTTTTTGTGTTCACCAAGTCTTGTTTTGATGCTTCAGTATGTGCTTCCAATATACACTGAAAGACCAGAGGAAGTTGAAATGGGAATAGCATAAACTCCAGGGGTGTCCAAGGGTGAGACAGGATCCATGTCTTTAAGCAGGCACATTATTGCAGAAGGGTTTAGTTTCACTGTGAGAGTGTAGCCCATAGTTTTGAAAACAAACCTGCCTCTGTACATGCAGTTAACTTATTTGTCATTTGTACCACACTGTTCTTTGCAAATTTTGTTTTCTATACCAATATCGCCTACATTCACTTGGGTGTGCCGCCCCGTGGGGCAGTGGTCTAAATGCTGGCTTCCGACTGTCTGCTCAATTTAGTCCAGTTCAAATCCCAGGTAAGGCATGGATGGTATGCTTGTCTCGCTACGCTGGCTCTCTCCCTTCCCTGGAACCAGTGGCCCCATATTAGGGATAGACAACTGCCTACAGCCCTTTGAGTTGCTCACGGTGATTGTTAAATCCCCAAACAACTACAAAAAACATTCACTTGGGTGCAGTTAAACACCAACTTAGCCTACATTCTTTGGAAAATATTAAAAGCACATGTAGGTATATTTAAGTATATCAATATCAAATGGTTGGACAACTTGCATTTAATTTTTTGCGCTTTCCAACCGTAGGGTGAAGAAGCATATATGCTCCAGCTTTGTCCGTCTG
The DNA here is from genome assembly GCA_039090855.1 of Macrothele yani. NCBI lineage: Eukaryota > Metazoa > Arthropoda > Arachnida > Araneae > Macrothelidae > Macrothele > Macrothele yani. The sequence goes on from CM077024.1 coordinate 4,948,704, forward strand.
TCTGTCCACACGATAACTCGCATAAAAATGGTTTGATTTCGATGAGATTTTAGTATGTGGTAGGGGGACAACCTAGGGATGAACCCTATTGAAAATGGGCAAAATGGGGTCAAAGGTCAGGACATAGGAGCGGGATTCATTCCATCGCCCTTATGCATCATAACTTATGTAAAAATACTTCGATTACGACAAAACTATATCATGTTGTTCTGGAAGTATACTGAACCAGTTCTGCTGAATATCATCAAAATGGGGCCAAAGGTCAGGGCACAGAGCGAGATTTATTCCACAGCCATTATCCTCATAACTGAGTAATAACTTGAGTAATGATTTCTGGTATGTTGGAGAGCATATCATAATAAATGCATTGCATGATTTTACTAACTTGTTTACTGAACTTGTAGCATATCTATGACTAGAAGTAACTCATCCTTAATCCAAGACTTTTAATTCAATGAAGATAAGAACCAGGGAGAGAGAAGGAAAACAGCACCTGCGTCACCTGGAACTCCAACCCCAGATATACCAAAGGAAAGATCTGAAATAGTGATACTGGGAAATGAGTCTATTCAAACAAACCTCAAAAATTCTCAGTCTTTTTTTTTTTTTTTTTATGCCTCAAAGATTAGATTCCATTCTACTGTGCGACAGATCAAGACTGTTTCAGCCACCTTAGGCACAAACACGTGAACTCCACTTCACAGAAATTCTACTGAATTCTGAAAGATACAACACAGCTGAGAACTAAGTATAAAAGCATAACATAATAATCAGTACTTGCACTTCAAATGTCTTTAAAACTTTTAATGAAAATCTTAATTACTTACTGCATCACAATAGAGTGTAAAAAAAAAAAAAAAAAAAAAAAAAGAGGTTACCTTTACAACTCCTCTGGCAGAGTAGTTGTGGACTACCTCTTTGCTGAAGTGGTGCATAATTTCTGAGTTAGGTGTAAGGGCACAGGTAGACATAGGAAGCATGTGATCTGTAGAAGGCAAATGCATGTTCTTTCTACAAGGAACATCGGTAAGACCTGAGCTGTCACCATTTTCCATAGTGCTTCATGAAAAAATAATGAAGTATGGTGCTTAAGGAAGAATTTTTTTTTTTCCTTTGCTTATGAAACTAAGAAACAACAGTTATTTTTAGGCATAAGTACATAAAGCTGGGTAAAATAAATAATCTGCACTATTACAAGACTGTACAAAAACATTGAAATTACAACAAACTGAGAATGAGATGATTATTTGCATGAACAATATCAATTTCAGTACAAAAAGAAATTTTACACAAACTAGAGCTTATCCTTTATCAGGAACACAAGTCATGTCTTCTGATGCCTCAAATAATATATTGTGCTAAACATGGGCATCGCTGGCGGGGAGGACAGGGGATATGTTCCCTCCAATATTTCTGACTGCAACCCTTTTCGTGTTTTATTTCATTGATTCTCTCATCACTCACTGAACTTTTCATTTGGGCTCTCCTGTCTGCATAAGGGAATTCGAGAGGTCATTTTTGACTGTTGACTCCAATGGTTGCTAGCCACATGGGAGCAGAGGGGAACCTCTAATATTTTAATGCCCACAGCCCATCTGTCAAATCAGTAAATTGAGCAGGTGAGTCAAAGGTGCTTTGCTTTTATTTGTGTTGCCAGAAGGGAAAAAAGAATTTTTATCCTATAGTGTAAGGTACAGTACTTTCTTGTTCCCATTTGAAAGATTTGATAAATACAAATTATACAGTACACGATGTCAGCCTATGTTATAGTTTGTACCTAAAAACGTAAATAAAAGTTGTCAGTTTTTTAATTTTGCAAAATAATTGTGATGCGTACCTAAAAATTATTGCAATGCATTCAGATATGCATTTATGCAATACACTTTGAAGATTTCCTGGCCCCAGTACATTTTGAAAAAACTTTTTAAAAAAAAACCAAAGAAATTGGCTATTTTTTTTTTTTTTAAAGGATATTGGCTAGCAACGCCCATGCAGAGTAGCAGAATATAGACGTACACGTGTATGCCATACGCGGATAGTTTCCAAATTATTAGCAGATTTTGCAGATAGTTTTGGCTTGTAGATTAAAAAAATGAAAATTTTATTTACAGCAATTAAGACACTTACTCAAGGCTTTACTCAGATTAATATATTTAATTCTATCTTAACGTGAGAATGTTCAACTATTTTTCACATCTTCCGATAGTGAGTTCTTTTGTTTTTACAGACGTTTCTGGCCTGTTCTCAATATATAGGAACTGTAACAAAAATTCTGTTTACTCAGAAAGAATTTAAATTTTATTGCCAGGTTTCTCTTGCAGTTAGTTGCCAGTTATAAAATTAAAATCTTTTTTTTTTTCTTTGCATTTTATAAGTCTACTATTTTTGAATTAAGTTGTTGAAAATGCTATTTATAATTTTTGGAATTTCATTAACGGAACTGTTTTTCTAGATATAAAAACTTTCTTTAATTAGTATCTTGTTTTTATGAGGTTCATAGTTCAATATTTTAAACTTTTGGCCTTAAAGGTCCATTTTACACACATTTCTACACATTCAGTCGTAATGTACTTTTGTCCTCTCTGGAATCTGTAATGTTCTAATAATTATTTATTGTTATATAAATTTTTCGTTAAATTATCTTATTCTATTGTTATCATGATTCACGGGTTTGCAGCAAGTTTTCTGTTTTAATGGTTGTGTACGGAGATACATTTTATTTTTATACAACTCTGCGCCCATGGTACTAAACCTCACATTTATTATTGTGTAGGCACAACTATAAAAAACCAGGAATTCATTAAAAAAAAAGGCAGGCACGATTTGTTGTGCAGTGGTATTGCAACGGAGAAAGGTTTATGGTAAACCTGGGAGCTTAGTTTTCTACACATTTTTTTTTTTTTTAATTGAATGTTCAATACTGGCAAAAGAATGTGAATTATTAGCACAGTAATCAGACATCTCTGAGTTGCATGTATTTTACTGTTTTTCATGCAATATTAATCACATCAGAAAACTTGAAAATTACATCACAACTCAGAGTTATCCGATTGCTGTGTTAATAATTCAGATGCATTTCTACATATTATGTGAAGAATATTTCTTCCATACTGTTTACCCAAACAACTGGAGATTTTCTTAATTATGCCACAATGAAGCGGAATTTACTTTGACTGGTGAAGATCAGAAATTATCCTGGTTCTTAACTTAACACTCTGATACTTGGGACTTATCATCCTGGGTAGTGTAATGGTTAGTATGCTCGAACAGAAATCGGGAGTGAGGGTTCAATTCCCGCTCCAAGGCAATGTAATTTCCAAGTTTCCCAATGTGATTAATGCTACATGAGAAACAGTAAAATACATGCAACTCAGAGATGCCTGATAGCTTTCTTAATAATTCAGATGTATTTCCATGTATTATGTGAAGAATATTTTTTCCACACTGCTTAAAGAAGAATGTTTCAATTTCTTAGCTGAAAGAAACATCTGAAGCAAGATTTGGCTTTTTTAAACATCATGTACCCTTTCACAAAAATCCTAATTAAAAGATTTTTTTCATAATCCAGATGTACATTTTTATGAGATTCTTTTGCACATATATATATATATATTCTTATATATAGATTCATTACAGATACAATCGTGATTGAAGTTCATTCCTTTTAATGTCTTCTATTAATGCAACATTTGTTTCAAGCACAAGATGATTTTTGAGACTAACATATGCTTTTTAGGTATAGAAGAATTCAGGGTTCCTATGAATTGTTTAAAACCACATTCTAAAAATTGTATATATGCCGAGGAGAGCATATGGGTTATTAAAAAGAAAAGTATTATCCTTTTGGAATTCAAGGTCAAATTAAGTAGATTTTGACATTACACATTTTTTCACATTCCTGCTGTGTAATACGTATAAACAAAGGTGACAAATCCAGGATATCTGGCTATAACCCTAAAACAAAATTTTAATTATCCAACTGGAAGCCAAAAACCCTTGACCCAAATAAGCCCAACAAGTGAAATCAAATGCAAAGGTGATGACTGTTTTCTCTGATGTAAAAGGTGAGGTGCATTTCAATTTGCTCTGGCTAAGCAGACTGTTAACCAGCCTTGAGGATTTGAAGACTACCAAAGAGGATTTGAAAAGACAATGGGAAAATATTTTGTGCAAATCGCAGTGTTTGTTAACTAGCCTTATTGCAAAGAGGATTTGAAAAGTCTATGGGGAAAATATTTTATGCAAACCGCAGTGCTTGAAAGCTATACTTTTTCTACTTTTTTTTACATTTACGTTTAAGTAAGAAGCGCAAATTCTGAGGATGATTTTTATAAGTGCATTCTTACATATAGCATTCAGAACTAACTGCCAAGGTCAATTACACAAGTAATTTATCTTTGTATTTATCTCAGCTCTGATAATCACATGTAACACATTCAGTGGTGTTATATTCCAGGCTACCTAGATCATCTGCACAGCCCATGAAATTAAAATAAAAATTGTATCAAGAAATATCTGAGAATTCACTTTTTTTGACAGACAGAATAAGATTTCACAGTCAACAGTCCTCAACAAAACTGTTAGTGTGATAGTCTTGTACATGCAGGGGCGGATTTCCGACTAGGCGCACTAGGAGCGCACCTAGGGCCTCGAAAACATATAATTGGATTGCCAGTTTTGTTTCGGTTTTCACAGATCAAAACAAATCAATCCTTAAAGCAACCACTTTGTTTATATTGTCAATTGATATTTTACTTTCTCATAATAGTAACATATTTTTTCTTGCTGTTGCTGATACTCCGAATTTTCGAGTTCTTATTGATGTACTTATAAAAAGGAATGGTTAAAATAATTTAGTCTTCCTTTAAGTGGTAGGTGAAGGAAGTAATCACACTTCCAACACTTTCATTGTTTAAGGTGAATTCTTAACTGGCCTGCAGTGCTATAAGTTACTTTCATGCTACTTCCAGCCAAGAGAAAACATCAATGTTGGAACCTTTCCCCTTTCCTATTTGAGTTGCAATGAGGAGTGCTTGTAGAAACTGTCCTGATGATCAGGGGTGTTTGTTGTTAATTATGTGTTTTTTTAATTTCGTGGTAGGGAAAGAAAGTTCTGTATCAGCCCTAGTCCCCTTAAACCAGCCTACTGTGCCCAAATTGCATTTTACATTTTACACAAATTTTCTAATGTGGAGGACTTTTCTGGTTGCCAATGCCTTCAAGTATTTTATTTTTGCTTGATACCATGCTCATTGCCTACTAATTTACTCATTACGTGAAAACAAGACGATTTTCCAAAGCTGAAGCAATAGAAAAAGCATGTTTTGTAATTGAATCACATTCTAATTTTATGACAATTAATTTGTGTGCAACGTACTGATAAATTTAGAGAAATTCCATTTTCAGCACCCTTAGTGTTAAATTTGCCAAGTAATTCACAAACGGAAAGGTGCTAAAGTAATCAGTTTTGCATAACGTATCAAATTCAGAAAGAACTTTTTCTGTAACTGAAATAGTCTCTTTGTAGCGTAAAGGTAAAATTTACTAAATTTCCACTTTAAGAATTCCTAGCGGAAAATTTATGAACTAGTAGTAAAATTTAAAATGACCAAAATTTAATGAATGTTAATGTCCTATCATTCACAAAAATGTTTCAAAAATCAGTGAAAACCAAATTCTTTGGACTTTGCACCTCTATCAGGAAATTAATGAACTAAATGAAAAATTAAAATATTTGAGAAGGAAAAGTTAAGCCTAATCTGAGAGGCACAGAAATACTTTTTTTTCCTCTAAGTTGAATAGTTTCTTCACAACAGAAGTTTAGTTTTTTGAATTTTCGACTTTGACAGCCTTTAGCGGTAAATTCATGAAGTACAGTATATGGGACATTTAAAGTGCCAAACTTAAAGTCCTTTTGATTTCCTATTAACCGCAAAAATGATATTTGAAATATCTCTAAAAACAAAAAGCTTGATGTACACGGATGGACGAAGTGATTACACTAGCACTGTTTCTTGCAAAACGTTCTAATAATAGGAAGGTAAAATGGTATTTTAAAAAGCGCAAAAAGCCTTTTACTTGACTTTTTTTTTGTTAATCTAACGGATGAAAATTTCTGAGGCTATAAGAAGGGGAGGAGGGCCCCTTAATCTTTTATCACCTCGGGCCCCAAAAGATCTGAAGTCGCCTCTGATTTTACCCATATTTTCTAATGTCGAGAGCTTTTCCATTTGCCAAGGTCTTCAAGATTTTTTTTTTTTTTTTTGTTTGATACCATGCTCATTTCCTACTAATTTCCTCAAAACGTAAAAAAAAACAGATGATTTTCCAAAGCTGAAGCAACGGAAAGAGAACGTTTTATGATTGAAATGCATTCCAGTTTTATGAAATTTTATGACAATTTACGCGAGATGTACGCAATTTCATTTTCAGCGCCCTTAGCATTACATTTGCCAAGAAACTTGCAACTGAAAAGGTGTTAAAGTAATCAGTTTTGTCTAACGTATCAAACTCAAAAAGAATTTTTGCTAGATTATTAGAACGTTTGGCAAGAATTTTTGCTATAACTGAAATAGTCTCTTCATAGTGCAAAGCTAAAATTTACAAAATTTCCATTTCCTCCTAAAAAAAAAAAAAAAAGAACTCCTAGTGGGAAATTTATGAAGTAGTGGTAAAATTTAAAATGGGAAAATCTTAGTGAATTTTTATGTCCTATGTCTGATCATTTGCAAAAATAATTTTTGGAAAATCTGTGAAAAACAAATGTCTTGGCCTTCAGCACCTTTAGCAGGAAATTAATGAACTAGTTGAAAATTTTAAATATTTGAGAAGGAACAGTTAAGCCTGATCTGATTCACAACAGAACTTTAATCTTTTGATTATTCGACTGCACAGCTCTTAGCTGTATTTAATATCCCTGGATTTCCTATTAGTAGCAAAAATAATTTTGAGATATCTCTAAAAACAAAAAGTTTGTGTGCATGAGAAGACAAGGAGATTATACTAGCACTTTTTGTTACAAAATGTTAAAATAATAATAGGAAGATAGAATGGAATTTTAAAAAGTATAAACACTTTTTCTCAACGTTACTTTTTTGTTTTCTTGCTAATCTGATGGATGAAAATTTTTGAGGTGATAGAGGGGGGGGGGGGCTGTTACTTTTAGTTATAGCGCCTAAGAGCAGCATAAAGGAAGAAAGATATCACTTTATGGTAACAATAATGAGATAGGTATACACTCAATAGACAAATCAGTAGAGATACCTACCTAACAGAGTATTGGTCCCCCTCTAGTGCAAATAACAGCCTATACACACCAACGTATCAACTCCACTAGATGCTGGAGGGTTTTTGGAAGTAATGCCAGCCATGCCTGTTGTAGCATTGTCCACAGCTCTGCCAAAGATGTTAGTCCAGGATCTATGGATCTGATGTTCTGCTCCATGGCATCCCAAAGAGCTTTCACAGGGTTTAAATCCGGGTACCTTGGGGTCCACTGGATGGTTCCAAACTCAGATGAGTGTTCCTTAAGCCGTGCCTGGGTGGTTTCAGCCTGGTGCATCATCCCAAAGAGCTTCCATGGGGTTTAAATCTGGGTACCTTGGGGTGCACTGGATGGTTCCAAACTCAGAAGAGTGTTTCTTGAGCCGTGCCAAGGTTGTTGCAGGTGGTGCATCGTCCTTCTGAAACAGACCATTGGCAGCAGGATGTGCAAAGGCCATGAAAGCATGTAGGTGATCAACCAGGACATACTGGTAGCATGCAGCAGTTAAGAACCTCTTCAGACACACTAAGGGACCTAATGTGTCCCATGCGAAGGTTCCCCAAATCATCACACAGCCACCACCACTCTGAACAGAGTGAACTTGGCACGATGGAGTCATGGCCTCATTCTGTCGATGCCACACCTGCACCCTCCGTTACCTCAGTACAGCTGAAAATGTGATTCATCTACACGAAGTGGCACCACACTGCAGAGGTCCAGGTTTGATGTTTCCAGCACCAGGTGAGGCATAATTTCCGATGACGAGCAGTAAATGGTGGTACACGAGTATGGCATTGGCTCCTGTAGTCCAGGGTATGCAGCATGTGCCATACTGTTAGCTTACTCATGCTGCTTGGGCGTGTGACATTTAAACTGGATGTGATTTGCAAAGCCATTACCAAGTCGTTGGTCTGTATGAGCTCGGATAGTCTATGTCGACCCCAGTCACCAACGGCATGTGGTCAACCACCACTTGCTTGCTGCGTGCTGATACATTCATAGATGGTATACTCGCAGTATACCTTTGACACTGTTGCCCTCGGGAACTCTACGGTTCTTAGCACTTGGGCAAAAGAATGACCCATCTATCTTGTGCCAACAATGCATCCATGATCAAAGTTACTCTGATCACCACATTTGTTTTTTTGATTGGAGGTTTAACGCCCACCGTGAACAACTCAATGGGCAATAAGCAGTCACCCGTCATTAATTTAGGGTCATTGGTTCCAGGGAAGGGAGAGAGCCATTTCTGTAAGACAAACACAACATCCATGCCTCACCGGGATTTGAACCAGGACCCCTTTCGGACTAATGATCAGAAGCCATCCCTTAGACCAATGCGCCGATGGGGCGGCGATCACCACATTTACAACCATGTTCGTCAACTGTGATAAACTATTGGGAAGTCCTGTTGTCTGAATATTTATCACTTGCATTTGGTTAAGGTTTGTTTCCCTCTGCATGGGAGATGCCCATATCAACTGTGAATCACCCCATCTCTAATGTTTTGTATACTAAGTATGCATAATAAAGTGGTTACGATGATGCTGGGTTTCAAGGAAATTGGAAGAGCCAAAAACAGAAAACCACGAGTCTGAGTAGATTCTGTGCCAGTATAAAAACTAATGTAAGCATTTAACATTTGCACCAGTTAAAAAAAAAATCCTAAAAACACATGCTATGTGTAGTAGATACGCTTAAAACTGAATATAAGTATTTCTAAGAAAAAAATTGAGCATGTATCTAAAATACAACATGCTAACTAAAAGAGATATCAAGTGTTATAATTCAATAGACAAGGCAAATAAAACCTAAATATTAAAAAACATAATATCGTGTCATAATATTAAGGCAAATAAAACATCAAGGTAATAAGAAGCTGAGTTGCCCACCATACCCATTGTTAAAGATTCCCCTTCTTCTGGTCATTCACTGAATCCCATCTGGTCTCAAATTCTCCCGCCTCCTCCCCTCTGCCGATATACTTCTTTCAACTCATTCTCCATCTTGCATTATTGAATAAATGTTAGTTACGAAGTAGTGTTTTAATTTTTTTTTAACAAATTGGAGTTTGTTAATTCTGCAGACAATGAATGCCAAAACCCTGGACCAGAATAATTGAGACTTTGTTTAGTAGTTTCTGTTGTAGGTGTAGTAAGTTTCAGCAGAGCTTGATTTCGAATATTATATCGGCATGTAGTGGTATTAATTTTTATAAGCTATTATGTCTAAGGTTCATTTCAATTTGTTTGTATGTAATTTTGCCTAAGTTAAACAATTGCTTAATTGTTGGTATTATATTTGTTCGGGTTGACTCTGGTATATCTAAATGTTTTCTGATACTCAAGTAGAGCTAGATACTAAAGTATCATTGCATGATAATGATTTCTCAGCAAGTCTTTTGAAAAAAAAATAGAAAAAAAAGGTGGGGGTGTACTTACGTTATTGCTTTGTTTATCTGTCCATCTTTGTGGACATCTCAAAAATTCTTTTTGCACTGACAAGCTTGAGAAGAAAAAGAATGATCTTTATGCCTTTTGGTCTTTTTCTAACGAATAACTTTCTCTCTAGGGGCATAAATGCTGATACTATCAATTTCAAAAAATATTTTTTCCATATTGTTGATTCTAAAAATCAGATTGCTGCTCTGGTGACCAAGTAGTATGAGGCATTGGCTTCAGATCATTTATCCAAGTTGGTCTCAGATGAGGCATGGGTGGTATGTTTGTCTTACAGTGCTGGTTCTCTCCCTTCCCTGGGACCAGGGCACTACATTAGGGCCAATCAACTACTTACAGCCCAAGAAGTTCTGTTTCTTGACTTTTGCCATAAGAGGGTGCATGTGCCTATTTCTGTTTGCCACATTCATATTTGCCACTGTGTCTTCTCACCTACAAAAGCAATTCACTTCCAGTTGAAACACTCTAAATATCTTTCAATTTGCAAATTTCTTTTTTCTTCCATTTCCATATATACATTTCACAACTTCTGGACAAATTGCTGCGATTTTTATCATCTAATAGAATATGAATATTGATCTTACATTTCTTGTAGCGGTATTTCCTTTTTCATCAAAGGGATTACAGCAAAGTATTTTCTTAACCTCCATTTGAATACATCAAAATGCTTCACAAATATATATATATTTTTTTTTATTTCTAAACATAATGTAAAAACAAAAAACCATCCGTCAGAAGCATAATACAGTTTTGTAACAGCTAAAGAGCCATCCATTTTGTAGTTCATTTTTTCAAAAAGCAGTAAAAGAGAGCGTGTACTAATCTTAAAATGAACATGATCAAATGAAAGCTACAGCTGTCCATGTATGCTTTTGCAAAAAAAAAAAAAAAAATTAAATCCAAACTGCTTCTCTTTGAATGAATACTCCTTGAAACATGAAGAGAAGTAACCACTAACTCAGGGGTGTGAAAGCAAAGGTAACCACCTAGTAAGGGTTATGAAATCAAAAATGATCAGCCAAAAAGGGATTTGAAGCCAAAATCTATGTATAAATTGCAAATACGAACTGTAGCTTCTTTAACTCACTAAAAAATTCTTCTTAGGCACTTTGCTTTCACTAAATCATATTATTCAAATCTACATTGGTTTCAAAAACATTGATCATAGTTGTCATGAATTCTTATTGTTAGGTATCACTCAAAAATGAGAAAGGAAGGAAACAAATTATTTGTAAGCAATGTGTATGAGTAAATAATGATGTATCGAAATGGTTTTCTATTGGATCAGGAGTCAGACAGGTTTGTGTAATATCACCCTGGCTGTTTAATATCTTTAAGGATGAATGTATGCGTGATGCCAAAATGGACAATACTGGTTTATGTCTTGGTAATGTCCGTTTGTGTAGACTTCTATATGCTGATGACACAGTCCTGTTGGCAGTGAGCAAAAGTGAGTTGCAGAGTATGATGGCCAGGATGTACAAAGTTTCAATGAATTACAAACTGAGTATAAATAAGGGAAAACCCAAAGTTATGGATTTTGAGCGAGGAACTGTTAGTACTGTATGCAGCATAAGCCTGAATGGCACCATTATTGACCAGGTAAACGAGTTTGTATATTTGGGAAGCATGTTTGACAGAGAACAAATTAGATGGTGAAATTAGTAGGCGAGTGAACTCTTAATTGAAAGTCATAGCTGCTTTAGGAGGATTTCACAGGAATGATGGGTTTTCAAGAAAGTCCCAAATTGCTGTACATGAAAGTGTAATTGTTCGTACTCTGATGTATGGTAATAAAACCTGGGTACTGCAGAAAAGGCACAGGAGTTGTTTGTGTGCTGGGGAGATGCATTACTTACGGGTGGGGGAGGGGGAGACATGCTCTGATTATGTGATGAGGAATGAAGATGTGTTGCAGATGTGTAATGTGAGGCAAAATGTTGTTAGTAAGGTGGACACTAATATTCTTAGGTAGTTTGGCCATGTTGAAATAATGAGATGAGATGCTTACTAAGAGAATTTATTCAGCCTAAGTGGCAGGAAAGAAAGGCAGAGAAAGGCCACGGAAATCGTGGGAGAACCAGATTCAGGAATGTCTGCTTGAGAAAAAGATTATGAGTATGAAGTACAAAAGGTTTTGTGTGGGGGCATGTGATGGATGTTAATGAAGCTCGAGCTGTGTGTCGAGATTGCTATAAATGGAGACATCTGATACAGCAACAGTGAGTTCTTTCTGTGAGGAGCTAACCTCTGAATATCAGAGAACAGCTTAATGATATGTATGTATAACATTAAGGAAATTCTACTGCTACTGAGTTGCATTCTTTAAAAAAAATATTCAAACATGTTAAATTCCATTTAAAATTAAAATTTACATTAAAATACTAGTCTAGCTTATTATGTATGCTATGAAACATGTTAATCCCAGAAAGTATTACTACATAAACACCTGTAAGCACATATAAAATCATTAGTGTTGAAAGCTGAAATAAATTCATTTCAGTGCTTCAAGATTTTAGAGAACCTATAGCTATCCCATTGTAAATTTTTAATAGTATGTAAACAATTTAATTGTGAAGCTATATATTTTAATATTTAAGAAACAAAACTAATTCAAAGTCAAAGGTTAAAGCAATGACCTTGAATATTTTAAACTACTGTATTAATGCCAAATTAATTCTCAGAAAAGCAGCTTTTAAGCAAGGCCAGTTTTAATTAGAAATTGAAAACAAATTGCAGAGATTGCTACTTTAAAGTGAATGTTTAGTGAATATTCTCCCTATACTTCCAATGGAAAGTTTTTTGACCCTCTTTCCTCAGCAAAGAAATATTTCTTGTACATTAAAATTGCCCACTCATAAAAAAAACATCCTAACTTAGATTGTACAATTGGCTTTTTTGCAAAAAAAAAATTTCTTAGACTACATTAAAAACAATAACTTTACTTCCATATACTGGTAAGGAAGAGTGCTGCGACCCGTAAGCAAATTCCATATACTGGTAAGGAAGAGTGCTGCGACCCGTAAGCAAATGTAACTACATTGAAGTAAAGTTATTGATTTTTAATATAGTTCAAGAAAGTGTTTTGCAAAAAACATCGATTGTACGATTTAAGTTAGGATGTTTTTTATCAGTGGGCTAATCTCGATATATGGGAAATTTTCTTTGCTGAAAAAATAGGGTCGAAATGTTTTTCATTGGAAGTATAGGGAGCAAAATCACTAGAAGTCCACCTTAATAGATGCAGAAATCGTACTTTTTTTACTTAATTTCAACATACTGCCTGAAAAGAACCTATGTCTCCTAAGTAAAAACTTTAACTGTTTTTTTTTTTGTTTCTTTCTTTCTTTTTCTACAGCCAACTGAATACTGAATTTTAGTAAAATTAAAACAGGGAAGACTAAAAATTACAATTTTGTGACTTCATATCGAACGACCTTTATGCAAAAAAAAAAAATGTTAATATCTTACCTACACTGACTTGTAAGAGATCAATTTGCATGCTTGACTTTTTTTTTTTTTGTATAAAATGTTCTGCAGTTTTTAAACCATGCTCCCACAATAAAACTTATCTGATGTCAAAATGTGTTTTAAAAACTTCGTATCAATTCAATCTTTATCATTTCTCATTTATATGGTATCTAGCAACTAGGAAATCCATAGATCTGACGCAACTGATAAAATGAACCAAGATAGAAACACAACAAAACCCCTTTTCATTCAGAAATGGTAACAGGGGTCATATCAAATCCATCTTCGAAATACACCGGCGCGATTCAGACTTTTTTCTTTTTTTTTTTTTAGAAACACACACGTATCATTTACTTAAATGTCTGCAATGATCTAAATAAACTTCTAATAACACATCAGGAACACAGGGATCACGCCAAGCTTTCTGAATGAAATCTGGTTACTTTGAGACATAAATTAGTGACGAATCCTACAAACGAATCATTAGCTTCAAGTGGACACTAAACATCCTTAGCAGAGTTACGGAAAGCACTAAAAAATTCGAGAAGTTCCACAAAAGTTTAAATGCTCTGAATAAACAGTTTGTAACATGGCAAATGCTCATGCATGAATTAAAAGGGTCGATAACAATTTAGCGATGTCTTTATGACAACCAAAATGATTTACTGAAGCTAGGCAATGTTGTGGATTTCTCCATACATTAAATAAAACATAAGTACCTTGGTTAAATTATAACTAATTCAACAAATCACATGAATAACCATTTACTCAAGGACAAACATCAAATTTACAACTGAAACCTACCACGAACCTCCTAGGCTTCAATGAGCAAACGAAAAGAAATTTCGATAAAATACGGAATACAGGGTGAAGATATGAGGAACTAAAATTCGTACATAAATTTCCTCATTTTTTAATTTCAACGACTGCGAACCGATAGGAAAACCAGACTTCTGCTACAGTTCTTGACTTGTCTGATATTGTCCTCCGGACCTCGACACAAAAACGAGTAGATTTGCTATACATGCGAAATTACCGAAGGCCTGAAAAATGAAATATACCCAAACACATGTGACACAATCGACCGAAAAAGAGCAAGCTACTTCGGGAGCAATTTCGAAAGCCGAATGTTTAACGTTGTACGCGACCGTCAGGAATCAATCTGATTTTTTTTTATTTTATTTTTTATTGAACAAAAACGACGAAGTGAACTATAGTGTCGCTATGATTACAGCAGGATAAGTTAGGCGAAATAGATTTTCCAATTGATTCGCTGTTTCTCTCTGTCCTCCTCTTTATCTTTCGCAAAACTTGATCCACTGAATGCGTTTTGATTAAAACAATGAATCATTTTTTATACTCATCGACCAGAACATTATGGCCACACCTGCTTCAACGAGAAATTGGGTCCCATCCATCTCACCTACCACTAATTTCACCAATAGGCGCGGAATACATATTAATATAACGGGCAAGGGGAAGGCCGCGCAACTCCCTTGTGGCCGAGTAGAAAGAGGTGCAGTTTTTTGACTAGTCGTCAGAAATGGGCCCGGGTTTTAGTCATGGATGAGACATGGTAAGGATATATAGAAAGTGCAAGGCCACAACGTTAAAAAAACCAGCTTCCTCCTTTTATTAGGCCACTCTCAGGTTGCATTGCCTGATACGTCGGAGTTTCACGTTGAACATGACAGCGTTGGAAACCAATCGGAAGCCTTTGCTTTAGTGTGACGTCACTAAAAAAGGAAACTTGTCTTTCTAGAATCATGGCCCTTGTGGTTGCTCACGGAGATCGCTAAATTCCGAATGAAAGAAAAGGCGTGTCAGTTCCACAGTACAAAACCAGTCAATGGTCAAAGGGAAAGAAATGATAGAGTTAGAATAGGAAATGAATACCCCGCATAGTCGGCGCCCCTTCGTCGCTTCCATGAAATACAAATTATAGGTCTTGTTGCCTTGCATTAGTCTTTATAATCATGGTTTTGATGGCTTAACAATTTTCATTCTTTTTAAAATTCATGAAATGACAGCACCGCTCAGGTGGCCGAGTAGTCTGAGGCTGGCTTCTTACTATTCGTTCGAGATAGGCATGGCTCGAGTCCCGGATGGCCGCCCCGGTGGCGCAGTGGTCTAAGCGATTGCCTTTGATCATTCGTCCGAAAGGGGTCCGGGTTCGAATCCCGGTGAGGCATGGATGTTGTGCTTGTCTTGCGGCACTGGCTCTCTCCCTTCCCTGGAGCCAGTGACCCTAAATTAGGGACGGGCGACTGCTTATAGCCCATTGAGTTGCTCACGGTGGTCGTTAAAACTCCAATAATAAAAAAAGTCCCGGATGAAACATAGGTGGTGGCTCTGTTTCTTCCCTGGAACCCTCATCCCCAAATCAAGGACGAACGACTGCTTATAGTCCTTAGAGTAACTCATGAAGATTGTTAAACCCCGGAACAAAATAAGTCAACAAAAAAAGGGGAGAGGTCAAAGCGGCTGCCGGTGGCGAAATAGTCTAAGCGCTGGCTTCTCACCATTCGTTCGAGGTAGGACCGGGTTCGAATCCTCGTGATACATGGATATTATGCTTTGTCTTAGGGCACTGGCTGTCTTCCTTTCCTGGAACCAGTGGCACTAAATTAGGGACGAGTGACAGCTTATAGCCCATAGAGTTGCTCAGGGTGGTAGTTAAAAAAAATCAAAAAAAGAAAAAAAGCCGATGCGAAAAGCTATTTACTTTATGTGGCACTGCAGAAATCATGATTATGCGTCAGAATCTGGCGCCATCTGTCGCAAGAAAATGGAATTTTCTTCCGTAAGTGCCCTTAGTTTAGGAAAACTGGAAATATCGATTTTGCGCCAGTCAGCTACCGATTGCTTAAGTATAACTTGTATGGGAGTGAGAGAAACAGCCCTTCCAATATTTTTCACTTTTACAAATAACTATACATTATTACTTTCCAATAGTTTTTTTAAACAACTAACTCGACTCTTAATTTTTTTATTGAAGGTTTAACGGCTACCGTGAGCAACTCAATGAGCTATAAGCAATCGCCCGTCCCTAATTTAGGGCCACTGGTTCCAGGAAAGGGACAGAGCCAGGGCCGTAAGACAAACACAACATCCATACCTTGTCGGGATTCGAACCCTGACCTTCTCGGGAGAATGGTCATAGGCCAGCGCTTAGCTCATTGCGCCAACGAGCGGTTCTCTGAATTTTATTAAAGTAAAATTTCGACGAGAAGTTCTACAACTAGATCGGGGAAAAAAGAGAAAACAAGAAAGATGACATCGAATTTTTGGTAGCAATGAGCACGTTTTTAGAATCATTTCCTACACGAAGAAATATTTAAAGGGCATATATATATATAGTCAAAAGGGCCGCCCGGTGGTGCAGTGGTCTAAGGCGTTGGCCTCTGATCATTCGTCCGAACGGGGTCCGGGTTCGAATCCCGGTGAGGCATGGATGTTGTGCTTGTCTTACGGCACTGGCTCTCTCCCTTCCCTGGAACCAGTGACCCTAAATTAGGGACGGGCGACTGCTTATAGCCCATTGAGTTGCTCACGGTGGTCGTTAAACCTCCAATCAAAAAAAAAAAAAAAAAAAATAGTCAAAAGGGAGCCATTACACAAAAATAAATAAACAATAAACAGCATTTCTGCAATCGATAAAACATCTGCAAATGTTAGATAAAGGGAGAGCGCCAGAGCCGTAAGACAAGCACAACATCCATGCCTGAACCCAGACCTATCTCGGAAGAGCGGTTAGAAGCCATCGCTTAGACTACTACGCCACCTGGGTGACAATATGCAGTTTTTAAAGAATTTTTGAAATCTAACTTTTAGAAGCAGAGATATTGACAAAAACCGATAAAATATTTGCGCTCTCTAGCTGAGAAATTGCGCATTATTTAGGGCAGAAAATGCACACAAAATGTTTTTTAATAGTCTATGCCCGAAAAAGATTTTTTCAATCGGTTGCCTTGACGCATAGACTTTGCTATAAATATGCCGTGAACGGAAACATGAACTCATGCCCTCTTGTAGCAAACTAGTGCATTAGGAAAAACTTTAAATTATAAACAGAACATTTCCCACTAGAAACCCTCTCTGGTAAGAAAATAATGATTCAAGTCGGACTATTAGGAGCAGAGATCCGAGAAAAGTAAAATATACAACTATGTCTCCAGTCAGAAAACTATACATTATTTTAAGCAGAAGGTATTCTCAAAAGGTGTTCCGTAGTGAGCTGTATCTTATTACTAAGAAATTTTCTTAATCGAGTTTTCAGACTAACAAATATTTCTGCAAATACATCAGAATTACAAATATACAATTTCGTCTTCGAGTGCAGAAATCTTTCACCCCAAAAATTAGAAAATATATACAGAATATATCCAAGCAGGAGCTCTATGCGATGCAAAAATAATTTTTCAAATCGGACTTTTAGAAGCAGGTATATCGGGAAAAATCACAATTTAACTTTGAACTCCTTAGTGGAAAAACTGAGCACTACTTAATAAAAAATTGTACCCAGAGTAGTCTTCGTTATAAATAGTATCGAAAGAAAGAAAGGTTTTTCTTTTTTCGATCGGATATGCAGAAGCAACGATATGGAATAAAATATATTTTGAATTCGATAGCATCTGCCTTTACGCCCTCTATTGGTGAAGTTATGCACAGAATGAAATGATCATTATTCTCATATTTCTTTTTTTTTTTTTTTTTTTTTTAATTGGAGGTTTAACGACCACCGTGAGCAACTCAATGGGCTATAAGCAGTCGCCCGTCCCTAATTTAGGGTCACTGGTTCCAGGGAAGGGAGAGAGCCAGTGCCGTAAGACAAACACAACATCCATGCCTCACCGGGATTCGAATCCCGGACCCCATTCGGACGAATGATCAGAGGCCATCGCTTAGACCACTGCGCCACCGGGGCGGCTTCTCATATTTCAGGCATCGTAATGCAAAAATTATTTTTGAAAAAGGACAAAGAGTTTCAGAGATCTGGTGCCCACAGACGGAAGCATGTAACTTTTTTTAAAAAAGATGTGCTAAAGATGAAAGTAAAAATATTTTACTTCATCAAAACTGTACATTAAAGAGCAGTTTTTATTTTTATTTTATTTTTTTTTACTTCGGGGTTTAATGTCCACCAGGACAATTGGTACCCCTATAAGCAGTCGCCTGTCCCAAGTTAACTAGCCTGTCACTGTAAATTGCAAAACAATTTTTTTTCTGCTTTCGGGTTTAAACGGCGAGACGCCACGGGTGGGCTGGGATCAAGGGCGTAGGGAGGGAGGGTCTTGGGGTCTGCACCCCTCATGAGCTTAGATGATGATTACGAATAAACTCCAAACGATGACCGAAAGCGTCCCATAAACAGGCGGCTGCTTTTTCACAAAACGCTCCTGCTAGTGTAATCCTCTTCGGCCACTTCCTTTATCCCCTCCTCCCACCCACCCACCCACATTATCTCTCCGTTCGAGGCTTGTCAAGGCGATCAGCTGGGGAAACTGTGTTGCTTTTTCACTAGAAGAGGCCCGTTCCGGAACGAACTTCACCTGACACATGCGCTGAGATGTAGAGCGCATACGCAACCCGAGTTGATTCTGGAAGAAACTGCAATGTGAAAACGACACCGGCTCGCAAGTTAAGACGAATTCATTGTTTTAGAGACAGGGAGGGGAGGAAAAACCGATTTCGTGATCGAGGCGCTCGCGTTCTTACTGTACGGACTCACAGTCACCTTCGGTTCTGCAAACCTTTAGGTTGTTTCTTTTGACTTCTTTATCATTTGCGATGTCTAAACTTTTGTGTACCTTACATGATTATTTTTCAAAGAAAATTAGGCGTGAGGAATTTCCCTCAGAATCGGGTGCAAATGAAGCAGCCGCTGTGCGAGAGGCCTCGGACCTAGGATCATCTGAAGTTAGATAAGTCCTAAAAACTGATATAAAAGTCCAAATGACGTTGCATTACTGGGAACTAAACATTTGAACAAGTACAAAGAGATTTAACGAGTTACAAGACATTTGGGTGCCAGAAAGTAGCTTCGATTTTCCTGCAAATGCTGTCTGGGGAAAATATCTCAGATTCCAGATTAAGTGGCTGGAAAGATGGAAATAGTTATCGTACTCCCAATTGGAAGACGGAGCTTATTGCAAATACTGTGTCCTTTTTTCCCTTGAGTGGAGCAGGAATTGCATCCCAGCCACTGGGACAGCTATGCAAGAAACCGTCTAAAAATTAGAAACATGCTGTGGAGCAATATAATTATCATCAAACCACGAATTACCATGAGCAGCGTTTGAAGGCTGCACAAGATCTGGAAGATGTTGTGTTGAAAAGAAGTGAACCCATTGATCATAGGCTAAATGTTGCTGAAGAAGAAATAAATTGTAAGCTCATTGCTTCTGTTATTGAAAAGGTACTTTTGTGCGGCAAACAAGGGCTGGCTTTGAGTTGGGAACTTTCAAATTAGATCAAGAACCTACTGCCAATGAAGGCAATTATAGGTTAATTCTCCGTTTCGGACTTAAATGGGCTGCGAAAGAGACTGGCACGAGTGATTTTGTTACTATTTGTGAACACACCGAGAAAAATTATTTTGTATATGTAGGAATCCATATGTATATGTATACGTAAGAATCTATATGTCAGAATCCAACCCAAAAGAGTATCGGTATAACTGTTCCTTACTAATACTGTAAACACTGAAACGTTTAACGACCTGCCATAGGTTGTTCTGTTGCTAAACTTTCGGACACTAATTTATATATATATATATATACACTGGTTCAAAGTGAAAAAAGAACACCAAGAAGGAGACGTCTGATACCAACGAAATTTATACAGCATAATAACGGAATACAGAGGATTTTTTTATTGGAGGTTTAACGGCTACCGTGAGCAACTCAATGGGCTATAAGCAGTCGCCCGTCCCTAATTTAGGGTCACTGGTTCCAGGGAAGGGAGAGAGCCAGTGCCGTAAGACAAACACAACATCCATGCCTGACCGGGATTCGAAACCGGACCCCTTACGGACGAATGATCATAGGCCAGCGCCTTGAATACAGAGGATAACGTGATCAAAACATTATGGCAAAATACAGCTGTATTTGCTGGTAAACTGAAAAATAATATTTCCATGTAACATGGTTAGTACGAGGTTGAACCGCCATGAACTGCGTCACACTGTGCAATTCTGGCATGGAGTCTGTCGTACAAATGTTAGATGTAAGTTTGGGGTATTGAGTTCCAAGCATCTTCAACCTGGACGCGTAAATCCGGGATGGTCGTGTAGACTGGATAAGTCGTTGTCCCATAAAATCCCACACGTGCTCAATGGGGGACAAATCCGGTGAACGTGGAGGCCATGGAAGTTGTCTCACACCCTGAAGTGCATGTTGCGTTGCCCGTGCCGTGTGTGGGCGTGCGTTATCTTGCTGGAAAACACCACGATGGACCGACCTTACAAATGGCAAAACAACGGGCTGAATGATGTTGTTGATGTAGGAGGTGCTGTTTAAAGTACCCGGTACAAACACTAGTTGTGGACGGAAGTGATAGCTGATTGCTCCCTACACCAGGAGACCAGTTGTATGCCCTGTGTGTCGCTGGCGGATGCAAGAAGGGTGGAGACGCTCCCTTGTGCGTCTGCGAACACGCATACGGCCATTGGAGGCTCCCAAGCAGAATCTGCTTTCATCGCTGAACACGACAGATCGCCATTGCGTTCTCCAGTGCAGACGTTGGCGACACCACTGCAGCCGTTCCTGACGGTGGGCTGGAGTCAGAGGTACACATGCCAGAGGCACACGTGCACGCAGTCCTGCATCCAGTAGACGGTTGCGGATTGTTCGCACAGTCACTTCAGGTGCAACGGCAACTCGGATTTGCGTCGCAGTGGATGTTCTGCTTGACAACGCCACTTTTCTTTTGCGTCGATGGGTCCGCTCATCAGTCCGTCTGGAACACCCGGTTCCACGTCTTCTCGTGTGGGAATGTTCCTCGGACCATCTACGCCACCATCGTACCACCACCGATACTTCCCGTCCAATTCGCTCCACCGATACTTCCAGTCCAATTCGCTCCGCGAGGCCGGGTGGTCGTCCAATACGACCACCCGGCCTCGCGGAGTCCGATTAGAAGACCTCGCTCAAAGTCCGACGATAACTGCTGCAATCGTAAAGTATGCGGGAGTAACATGGAGGAGACTGGCAAAAAGATAGACCGTTGCGGAAGAGGCTCGGAGAGACCTTCGTCCAGCAGTGGATTGATAATGGTTGACAATGAAGATGATATATAGATATATTTCGTCCAGCAGTGGATTGATAATGGTTGATGATGATGGTGATTATATATATATATATATATATATCATCATCATCATTGTCAACCATTATCAATCCACTGCTGGACGAAGGTCTCCCAAGTTTCCTCCACAACGGTCTGTCTTGTGCCAGTCTCCTCCATGTCACCCCTGCATACTTTCGAATTTCATCCACCCATCTCCCATGTGGTCTTCTTCTGGGTCTTTTCCTGTCCCTTGGAATCCAATCTAAAATTTCGGCTGTCCATCGATGATCTGTCCTTCTGGCAGTATGTCCAGCCCATTGCCATTTCAGGGATTTAACTCTGATCATGATGTCTCCACTCTTGTCATTTTTCGGATCCACGTGTTCCTCTTCTTATCTCTCCTTGTTACACCAAGCATGCACCTCTCCATGCTGCTTTGAGTTGTCTGCAGCCTTTGTATGTCTCTTTTAGTTAAGGTCCACGTCTCTGCACCATACGTAAGCACTGGAAGGATGCATTGATCAAACACTTTTCTTTTAAGACATAATGGCATATTGCTCTTGAAAATTATGCTGTTTCTTCCAAAAGCTCTCCAGGCGAGTTTTGTACGCCGATTAATTTCTTCATCAATGTGACCCTCACTTGATATCTTCTGTCCAAGATAAACGTACGTGTCTGTTATCTCCAGCTTTTCTCCATCAATCAATAAATCTTCATTTCTTGTAAAAGCATTGAACATCACTTTTGTCTTCTGAAAGTTCATTTTTAATCCCACTTCTTTACTTTTGTCAGCAAGTTCCTGGATCATACTCTGCAGCTCTGATGGGCTAGTTGCAAAAATGACTACGTCATCAGCAAAACGAAGGTGGGTTAGATAATCTCCATTAATCTTTATCCCCTTGTTTTCCCAGCTCAGTGACTGAAAAACACCCTCCAATGTGGCATTAAAAAGCTTCGGAGATATGGTGTCACCTTGTCTCACTCCCTTTCCAATTTTTATGTGTGTTGTATTTTCAAACAGCCTAATCTTTGCACTTGCATTTTCATAGATGTTATTAATAATATTAATGTATGCATCTTCAATACCGCAGGTTTTCAGAGCCATTGTAACTGCTGATGGTTTCACCGAATCAAAGGCTTTTTCATAATCGATAAAAGCCATGCACAATGGAAGTTCATATTCCCTCGCTCTTTCAATTAGTTCTCTCAGCACATGGATATGATCTATTGTGCTGTAGCCACTCCTGAATCCAGCTTGTTCTCTCGGTTGAGCCATGTCCAGTGTTACCTTCAAGCGGTGTGAAAGAACTTTAGTGAAGATTTTATAAACTACTGATAGGAGGCTGATAGGTCTGTAGTTTCCGAGATCCTCAATGTCACCTTTCTTATGTAGCAGGATCATTGTAGCGGTGTTCCAATCCTCAGGAATTTTCCCTTCATTAAGGCATCGAGTGAAAATTTGGGCGAGTACTGTTTCGATTTCTCCACTTGTTTCTTGTATGATGTCTACAGTAATTCCATCTTCTCCTGGAGCTTTTCCCCGCATCATGTTCTTGATTGCATGTGCAACTTCTGCTGGAAGGACTGGAGGAACTCTGGTACTGGTATCTTTCATGATGTCTGGAGTGCATGTATCATCCCTTTCATATAATTTGGAGTAGAAATCTTTCACTCTTGTCAAAATTTCGCCTCTATTTCTTGTTACAGAACCAACTTCTTTTCTCAGTGCCATAATCTGTTTTCTTCCCTTACTGAGATGTCCCTTTGCTATCTTTAGGCTTTGGTTGTTTTCAATTGCTTTCCTCATTAGTTCACAGTTGAATTTTCTTACGTCTTCAGTGATACTTTTTCGTACTGTCTTGCATAGCTCTATATATTCCACTTTGGAAGTCACATCTTCTTTAGTTGTCCTCATCTCTCTTCTTTTTTGCATCAACATTTTCGTTTTTCCTATATATATATATATATATATATACTAAAGAGCAAAACTGAAGACTAAGGAAAAAATTTTAGAATTTAAAACGAAGGGTGCAAAATAACCTGAAAATCAAAACGCGCAACGCAGCAGTTTTGAAAATTCAGAATTCACATTCTATAAAGAAGATACCTAAGCAAAAAAATACATATATAATTTTGACTCACACCTAGTACAACATAGAAAAGGTTATGTATCTACCTGTGTGATCAAAAGGAAAAAAGGTAAAAAATAAAATAAAACAACTGAATGTAGAAGGTGTCGAGAATACTGAGCCTTGGCTTTATCAAGGACCAGCAAAAACTCTGCATTTTCTCACTTCCACAAAGACCTAGTTGGAAATGGGTTTCTGCAAGGCCATAGATGCAAGTAACATACCCACCTAAAATAGTTTAAAAAATATATATATAAGTCATGTCCTCCTTAGAGTTGCATGACCTAGCACTAGTTAACAATTTCGCTTGTATCCATTAACCTTCCTGGCCCGACCCATACTCTTCATCTGTTACTATTAAACAGAGAGAAGAAGATTAAAGAGAACTCAAGCTGTGAGAGTGACATAATAATTAGAAATGATTTTCAGCCATAACGAAATTCCAAGTTCGTTTGAGAGAGAATTTAAACCTGAAAAACAATGCAAAAGAAATCCAAATTTTACATTGCAATTAAAAAAGGAAATGTTAATTTATAACGAACAGATTTTTGAAAGAAAACTTGAGTCTAAAACCCCCTACTCTACAACTTATGACAACACAAAAACGAGAATAAGTTAAAGATAATAATTAACTAAAGAAAACTTTGTGAAAGTTATATACCTTAAACAGTTAGTTGCAATATGTACAAAGTATTTCAGCGGTGCTTTAAGTGCATAATTAATTAGTTATTAAGAACTTAACTACTTTGAAAAAACAGCGCATAGACAGCGCATAGAAAAGGAACAAGCTAAGCCATCTTCTGTTCCTAGGTACCCCAAAAGACGCTCAAAGTTACAAAGAACAGAAAGAGTTAAAACCCGCAAAATTGTTAACAGACAAATCAATGCCTAAAAGTTGAAAAGCTAAAAAACGACAGAGAAAAGGTACATGAAGTACAAACATTGAACTTATAAAACCTAGAACCCAAAAACAAGGAAGAGAGCTTACCTCTTGTGTTACAAAAACTTTTCTCCTCACAAGAGAAGAACATGGCTGACCTCTTCTGCCACTCCCTAGACGCTGGGGGGCAGTGAGGGTGGGGCTGATGGCCTCCTCATACAGCAAGAAAACAACGCACGGAGATTTTAACCAGAGAAAAAAAATATATATATAAACATAAGACTGTGGATCTGTATGATCAGAAAGAGCAGAATTAACTCTCCAGAATACATGAGAAATATTATAAAATACACGAGCAGTTTATTTAATAATCTTTGCATGTATTAAATCACCTTAGTGAGCTTCTATAGATTAATCAGAATCTTATTAATTTTAATGTTGGTTTTACTATTTTTAGTATAGCTATCCTAGTGATGAATAACTAGTTTTCTTTTTTATTTGTTTTTATTTTCTTTTATAAACGGATTTTTAAGCTTTTTTTGTGATTTTGTTTATATTATTTAATTTTTTGTTTTAATAGGACCGTCATATCCATAGCACTAAGGTTCCTTTAGGTAGTTAATAGGCATCCTCTAGCCAACTTCCTTACGGCTTTGATTGGTCAGAATCATATTATTAACTGTGTAGAAAATTAAAGCAGATCTGCCAACCTTACTCTATTATTCAGAATAATTTTTCTTAAAGTTCTTTTGATGAAAGAAGAAGGAATTTCGTTCTCTAGAAAACTTTCTAATAGTATATTAATGTGGTAATTGAAGTCCAAATTGTTGCTGCAAATTCTTGAAATTCTTAGGACCTGAGAAATTAGTACATTCTCAATTACTTTGGTTGAAATGTTATTATTCCAGTGTAGATATTTAATTACTTTGAAAGGAAAATTAACTTTTATCATAGAGGCTAATAGATGGGTTACCTCTGTTGAGCTTAATGCTTAAGTCTAGGAACTCAAGTTCCTGATTACTGTGGTTGGTTTTACATAAGTTAAGAGAGCTAGGATAGATATTATCAAAATCACTCTCTATAACTTCTGAATTATTGATACACAGCAGATCATCAATATATCTAAAAGTGTAAAGGTAGTTATCTGAGCAGGTGGGGTGATTTTTAATGAATTTATATTCCTTAAAGAACAGGAATAGATTAGCGATATGCGTGGACGTTGATGTTCCCATTGGAATACCGTTCACTTGCTTATAGAGAGTATTATTATATAAGATATGGTTATTTATTATGCAGCAATTGAGATAAGAGTTCCAAGTTCCTACATCAACAAATTGGTTAAGTTTAAATTCTGCATACAGCTCTTTAAAGGTAGTGATTATATCTGATAGAGGCAGATTAGTATACAGGTTTTCAAAATCATAACTATTAATATCTAGGGGACAAACTTTGAGTATAGTAGAAATTACTTCTGCATTATTATTAATTATCCAAAAATCTCTGTACATCAAGTTAGAACAGTTTCTAATGTGTTTCAAAACCTTCTTTAAGACATCTTCAAAAGCAAGATCTATTTTCTTTTTATGACTCCTTACTCCACTAGCTATGAACCTGAACTTCACAGGATCCTTATGAAACTTAACCGTTGCAAAAAGAAATGGAAATTCAGGCCCATATCTTCTAGTTTGTGGAATTTTAAGTTTCTTGAAGAATGCCTTAAACCGATTTTCTAACTGCTTGGTAGAATAACTTACGGGCTCGTATGTTACTCTATTATTGAGTTCCATAGTTAACAATTCAAAATAGAACTTCTTACAGATAATTGCAAAATTATTGCTAGCTTTATCCGTAGTGGTAAAAATAAATTGGTCTTGCAGTTTGGAGAGTGACCTTTTAGCTTCTCCAGAGAAAAAGAGATTTCTGTCGAAACAAAAGTCCAGACCTGCCAACTCACCGGTGAAGCTATTGATTATATTATATTTCCATTCTGCGAAGGCCTCAATAGGCTGATTGTACGTTAAACTGGTTTTTACGATGTATTTATTTACATCTTGAGTGAAGCTCTCAAGAATCCTTTCTTTGGAAATTGTGAAGGAAGGTCTGAATTTAGAGCCATACTCTAATAAATTTCTAAGCTTTTCATTTTCAACAAAACTCAAGTTTCCGGTGATAATATGGTTGTAATTCTTATCATAGTGAACTGTTTCTTTATGTTCATCACAAGAACAAGTAGTAATTACAGGAATGTAGCTCGAAGAGTTAAGTTTGTAGTTTTTAACTATTGACCCTAAGGTCTTAACATATTTAAAACTTACAATAGACTGGTGCCTGTGGATGGGAAAAAAAATAGCATTATTGTAGAACAGCTTCCTTACATTGAGATTATCGTAGGCTTTATTTAGGAACCTGATGGTAACATAATTACTGGAAAATTCTTTAAGAGAAATTTTATCTTTAAGAATATGTTTAAGAATGTCCAGAACCAAAGCAAAAACATGCTTATCAACATGGTCAGCAGTTTCATTCCAGAATTTGAAAAAACATTTAAGGACAGAGTGCTTGAAGGACTTGAGAATTTTGTAAGTATTTTTAACAAAATTAGTGCCAGTTTTAAAGCCTTCCAGAGTTTTTAGCAAGTTAGCAAAATCAACTTTGCTTGATGTGCGAAATAACCTCTGTCCTCTATTACCTCTAGAGCAGCTCTTATTATTAACAAGAAAGAAGAGTTCACGAATTGAAAATTTATGCTGATTATGCTTATTGTCAGATAGAGTGGAATTAAGGCCATAGGGATAAAGAGACTGATGCTGCAAAATTTCAAGGGATTCAGTTTCTAGCCGAGCATAGAGGTCAGGGATAATATGTAGTACCTCTATTTTCACTTTGTCAAAACCATGAGTATGGAAATGCTCTAATTCAAAGGTAGAGTACTGGTTGGCGTTTGTGGAAGGGTTCACTCCTGAATTAGAGAACTTGTTTACTAGAGACCTGTGACCATTAATCCTAAGATGAAGAGGATTTTTACTTTGGCCAATATAGCTAAGGTTGCAGACAGTACAGGTGAGCTTATAGATGGTATTGTAGGCTTTGCAAAACTTGTTGGAGCAATTATCCTCAACATAAGAATAGAGGTTAGGATCTGCAGATTTACATGTCAAACAACGTTTGTCATTTCATAACTTTAGATTACCTTTGCCAGCGAGTTCATACACTATGGGAAAGGGTGCTAGCCTAACCGAGCGGGAGGACTTAAAATATCTGAGCTGACCTCCAATCCTTTCATCGTCCTTAGAACTCCACTTGGGCCAAAACATACAAATTCTGAGCATACCAACTAGGAAAAACTTTTTAGAAATAAGCAGTCCAAGAAAAGACCAAACTCGAGTATAAACTACACTCCAAAAAGCTGCATCCAAAACAGACTAAAAAAAAAAAAAAAAAAAAAAAAAAAAACCCTAAGTAAAAAAATAGTAATAAAAAAATATATATATAAAAAAAAAATAATAATAAAACATTTCAACTAGAATTTGCGCATGAGCTGCTAAATAATAAATTGAAATTAGTTACTAAAGAGCAAAACTGAAGACTAAGGAAAAAAATTTTAGAATTTAAAACGAAGGGTGCAAAATAACCTGAAAACCAAAACGCGCAACGCAGCAGTTTTGAAAATTCAGAATTCACATTCTATAAAGAAGATACCTAAGCAAAAAAATACATATATAATTTTGACTCACACCTAGTACAACATAGAAAAGGTTATGTATCTACCTGTGTGATCAAAAGGAAAAAAGGTAAAAAATAAAATAAAACAACTGAATGTAGAAGGTGTCGAGAATACTGAGCCTTGGCTTTATCAAGGACCAGCAAAAACTCTGCATTTTCTCACTTCCACAAAGACCTAGTTGGAAATGGGTTTCTGCAAGGCCATAGATGCAAGTAACATACCCACCTAAAATAGTTTAAAAAATATATATATAAGTCATGTCCTCCTTAGAGTTGCATGACCTAGCACTAGTTAACAATTTCGCTTGCATCCATTAACCTTCCTGGCCCGACCCATACTCTTCATCTGTTACTATTAAACAGAGAGAAGAAGATTAAAGAGAACTCAAGCTGTGAGAGTGACATAATAATTAGAAATGATTTTCAGCCATAACGAAATTCCAAGTTCGTTTGAGAGAGAATTTAAACCTGAAAAACAATGCAAAAGAAATCCAAATTTTACATTGCAATTAAAAAAGGAAATGTTAATTTATAACGAACAGATTTTTGAAAGAAAACTTGAGTCTAAAACCCCCTACTCTACAACTTATGACAACACAAAAACGAGAATAAGTTAAAGATAATAATTAACTAAAGAAAACTTTGTGAAAGTTATATACCTTAAACAGTTAGTTGCAATATGTACAAAGTATTTCAGCGGTGCTTTAAGTGCATAATTAATTAGTTATTAAGAACTTAACTACTTTGAAAAAACAGCGCATAGACAGCGCATAGAAAAGGAACAAGCTAAGCCATCTTCTGTTCCTAGGTACCCCAAAAGACGCTCAAAGTTACAAAGAACAGAAAGAGTTAAAACCCGCAAAATTGTTAACAGACAAATCAATGCCTAAAAGTTGAAAAGCTAAAAAACGACAGAGAAAAGGTACATGAAGTACAAACATTGAACTTATAAAACCTAGAACCCAAAAACAAGGAAGAGAGCTTACCTCTTGTGTTACAAAAACTTTTCTCCTCACAAGAGAAGAACATGGCTGACCTCTTCTGCCACTCCCTAGACGCTGGGGGCAGTGAGGGTGGGGCTGATGGCCTCCTCATACAGCAAGAAAACAACGCACGGAGATTTTAACCAGAGAAAAAAAAAATATATATAAACATAAGACTGTGGATCTGTATGATCAGAAAGAGCAGAATTAACTCTCCAGAATACATGAGAAATATTATAAAATACACGAGCAGTTTATTTAATAATCTTTGCATGTATTAAATCACCTTAGTGAGCTTCTATAGATTAATCAGAATCTTATTAATTTTAATGTTGGTTTTACTATTTTTAGTATAGCTATCCTAGTGATGAATAACTAGTTTTCTTTTTTATTTGTTTTTATTTTCTTTTATAAACGGATTTTTAAGCTTTTTTTGTGATTTTGTTTATATTATTTAATTTTTTGTTTTAATAGGACCGTCATATCCATAGCACTAAGGTTCCTTTAGGTAGTTAATAGGCATCCTCTAGCCAACTTCCTTACGGCTTTGATTGGTCAGAATCATATTATTAACTGTGTAGAAAATTAAAGCAGATCTGCCAACCTTACTCTATTATTCAGAATAATTTTTCTTAAAGTTCTTTTGATGAAAGAAGAAGGAATTTCGTTCTCTAGAAAACTTTCTAATAGTATATTAATGTGGTAATTGAAGTCCAAATTGTTGCTGCAAATTCTTGAAATTCTTAGGACCTGAGAAATTAGTACATTCTCAATTACTTTGGTTGAAATGTTATTATTCCAGTGTAGATATTTAATTACTTTGAAAGGAAAATTAACTCTTTTATCATAGAGGCTAATAGATGGGTTAACTCTGTTGAGCTTAATGCTTAAGTCTAGGAACTCAAGTTCCTGATTACTGTGGTTGGTTTTACATAAGTTAAGAGAGCTAGGATAGATATTATCAAAATCACTCTCTATAACTTCTGAATTATTGATACACAGCAGATCATCAATATATCTAAAAGTGTAAAGGTAGTTATCTGAGCAGGTGGGGTGATTTTTAATGAATTTATATTCCTTAAAGAACAGGAATAGATTAGCGATATGCGTGGACGTTGATGTTCCCATTGGAATACCGTTCACTTGCTTATAGAGAGTATTATTATATAAGATATGGTTATTTATTATGCAGCAATTGAGATAAGAGTTCCAAGTTCCTACATCAACAAATTGGTTAAGTTTAAATTCTGCATACAGCTCTTTAAAGGTAGTGATTATATCTGATAGAGGCAGATTAGTATACAGGTTTTCAAAATCATAACTATTAATATCTAGGGGACAAACTTTGAGTATAGTAGAAATTACTTCTGCATTATTATTAATTATCCAAAAATCTCTGTACATCAAGTTAGAACAGTTTCTAATGTGTTTCAAAACCTTCTTTAAGACATCTTCAAAAGCAAGATCTATTTTCTTTTTATGACTCCTTACTCCACTAGCTATGAACCTGAACTTCACAGGATCCTTATGAAACTTAACCGTTGCAAAAAGAAATGGAAATTCAGGCCCATATCTTCTAGTTTGTGGAATTTTAAGTTTCTTGAAGAATGCCTTAAACCGATTTTCTAACTGCTTGGTAGAATAACTTACGGGCTCGTATGTTACTCTATTATTGAGTTCCATAGTTAACAATTCAAAATAGAACTTCTTACAGATAATTGCAAAATTATTGCTAGCTTTATCCGTAGTGGTAAAAATAAATTGGTCTTGCAGTTTGGAGAGTGACCTTTTAGCTTCTCCAGAGAAAAAGAGATTTCTGTCGAAACAAAAGTCCAGACCTGCCAACTCACCGGTGAAGCTATTGATTATATTATATTTCCATTCTGCGAAGGCCTCAATAGGCTGATTGTACGTTAAACTGGTTTTTACGATGTATTTATTTACATCTTGAGTGAAGCTCTCAAGAATCCTTTCTTTGGAAATTGTGAAGGAAGGTCTGAATTTAGAGCCATACTCTAATAAATTTCTAAGCTTTTCATTTTCAACAAAACTCAAGTTTCCGGTGATAATATGGTTGTAATTCTTATCATAGTGAACTGTTTCTTTATGTTCATCACAAGAACAAGTAGTAATTACAGGAATGTAGCTCGAAGAGTTAAGTTTGTAGTTTTTAACTATTGACCCTAAGGTCTTAACATATTTAAAACTTACAATAGACTGGTGCCTGTGGATGGGAAAAAATAGCATTATTGTAGAACAGCTTCCTTACATTGAGATTATCGTAGGCTTTATTTAGGAACCTGATGGTAACATAATTACTGGAAAATTCTTTAAGAGAAATTTTATCTTTAAGAATATGTTTAAGAATGTCCAGAACCAAAGCAAAAACATGCTTATCAACATGGTCAGCAGTTTCATTCCAGAATTTGAAAAAACATTTAAGGACAGAGTGCTTGAAGGACTTGAGAATTTTGTAAGTATTTTTAACAAAATTAGTGCCAGTTTTAAAGCCTTCCAGAGTTTTTAGCAAGTTAGCAAAATCAACTTTGCTTGATGTGCGAAATAACCTCTGTCCTCTATTACCTCTAGAGCAGCTCTTATTATTAACAAGAAAGAAGAGTTCACGAATTGAAAATTTATGCTGATTATGCTTATTGTCAGATAGAGTGGAATTAAGGCCATAGGGATAAAGAGACTGATGCTGCAAAATTTCAAGGGATTCAGTTTCTAGCCGAGCATAGAGGTCAGGGATAATATGTAGTACCTCTATTTTCACTTTGTCAAAACCATGAGTATGGAAATGCTCTAATTCAAAGGTAGAGTACTGGTTGGCGTTTGTGGAAGGGTTCACTTCTGAATTAGAGAACTTGTTTACTAGAGACCTGTGACCATTAATCCTAAGATGAAGAGGATTTTTACTTTGGCCAATATAGCTAAGGTTGCAGACAGTACAGGTGAGCTTATAGATGGTATTGTAGGCTTTGCAAAACTTGTTGGAGCAATTATCCTCAACATAAGAATAGAGGTTAGGATCTGCAGATTTACATGTCAAACAACGTTTGTCATTTCATAACTTTAGATTACCTTTGCCAGCGAGTTCATACACTATGGGAAAGGGTGCTAGCCTAACCGAGCGGGAGGACTTAAAATATCTGAGCTGACCTCCAATCCTTTCATCGTCCTTAGAACTCCACTTGGGCCAAAACATACAAATTCTGAGCATACCAACTAGGAAAAACTTTTTAGAAATAAGCAGTCCAAGAAAAGACCAAACTCGAGTATAAACTACACTCCAAAAAGCTGCATCCAAAACATACTAAAAAGAAAAATTAGAAAATGAAAAAAAAAAAAAAAAAACCCTAAGTAAAAAAATAGTAATAAAAAAATATATATATAAAAAAATAATAATAATAAAACATTTCAACTAGAATTTGCGCATGAGCTGCTAAATAATAAATTGAAATTAGTTACTAAAGAGCAAAACTGAAGACTAAGGAAAAAATTTTAGAATTTAAAACAGAAGGGTGCAAAATAACCTGAAAATCAAAACGCGCAACGCAGCAGTTTTGAAAATTCAGAATTCACATTCTATAAAGAAGATACCTAAGCAAAAAAATACATATATAATTTTGACTCACACCTAGTACAACATAGAAAAGGTTATGTATCTACCTGTGTGATCAAAAGGAAAAAAGGTAAAAAATAAAATAAAACAACTGAATGTAGAAGGTGTCGAGAATACTGAGCCTTGGCTTTATCAAGGACCAGCAAAAACTCTGCATTTTCTCACTTCCACAAAGACCTAGTTGGAAATGGGTTTCTGCAAGGCCATAGATGCAAGTAACATACCCACCTAAAATAGTTTAAAAAATATATATATAAGTCATGTCCTCCTTAGAGTTGCATGACCTAGCACTAGTTAACAATTTCGCTTGCATCCATTAACCTTCCTGGCCCGACCCATACTCTTCATCTGTTACTATTAAACAGAGAGAAGAAGATTAAAGAGAACTCAAGCTGTGAGAGTGACATAATAATTAGAAATGATTTTCAGCCATAACGAAATTCCAAGTTCGTTTGAGAGAGAATTTAAACCTGAAAAACAATGCAAAAGAAATCCAAATTTTACATTGCAATTAAAAAAGGAAATGTTAATTTATAACGAACAGATTTTTGAAAGAAAACTTGAGTCTAAAACCCCCTACTCTACAACTTATGACAACACAAAAACGAGAATAAGTTAAAGATAATAATTAACTAAAGAAAACTTTGTGAAAGTTATATACCTTAAACAGTTAGTTGCAATATGTACAAAGTATTTCAGCGGTGCTTTAAGTGCATAATTAATTAGTTATTAAGAACTTAACTACTTTGAAAAAACAGCGCATAGACAGCGCATAGAAAAGGAACAAGCTAAGCCATCTTCTGTTCCTAGGTACCCCAAAAGACGCTCAAAGTTACAAAGAACAGAAAGAGTTAAAACCCGCAAAAATGTTAACAGACAAATCAATGCCTAAAAGTTGAAAAGCTAAAAAACGACAGAGAAAAGGTACATGAAGTACAAACATTGAACTTATAAAACCTAGAACCCAAAAACAAGGAAGAGAGCTTACCTCTTGTGTTACAAAAACTTTTCTCCTCACAAGAGAAGAACATGGCTGACCTCTTCTGCCACTCCCTAGACGCTGGGGGGCAGTGAGGGTGGGGCTGATGGCCTCCTCATACAGCAAGAAAACAACGCGCGGAGATTTTAACCAGAGAAAAAAATATATAAACATAAGACTGTGGATCTGTATGATCAGAAAGAGCAGAATTAACTCTCCAGAATACATGAGAAATATTATAAAATACACGAGCAGTTTATTTAATAATCTTTGCATGTATTAAATCACCTTAGTGAGCTTCTATAGATTAATCAGAATCTTATTAATTTTAATGTTGGTTTTACTATTTTTAGTATAGCTATCCTAGTGATGAATGACTAGTTTTCTTTTTTATTTGTTTTTATTTTCTTTTATAAACGGATTTTTAAGCTTTTTTTGTGATTTTGTTTATATTATTTAATTTTTTGTTTTAATAGGACCGTCATATCCATAGCACTAAGGTTCCTTTAGGTAGTTAATAGGCATCCTCTAGCCAACTTCCTTACGGCTTTGATTGGTCAGAATCATATTATTAACTGTGTAGAAAATTAAAGCAGATCTGCCAACCTTACTCTATTATTCAGAATAATTTTTCTTAAAGTTCTTTTGATGAAAGAAGAAGGAATTTCGTTCTCTAGAAAACTTTCTAATAGTATATTAATGTGGTAATTGAAGTCCAAATTGTTGCTGCAAATTCTTGAAATTCTTAGGACCTGAGAAATTAGTACATTCTCAATTACTTTGGTTGAAATGTTATTATTCCAGTGTAGATATTTAATTACTTTGAAAGGAAAATTAACTCTTTTATCATAGAGGCTAATAGATGGGTTACCTCTGTTGAGCTTAATGCTTAAGTCTAGGAACTCAAGTTCCTGATTACTGTGGTTGGTTTTACATAAGTTAAGAGAGCTAGGATAGATATTATCAAAATCACTCTCTATAACTTCTGAATTATTGATACACAGCAGATCATCAATATATCTAAAAGTGTAAAGGTAGTTATCTGAGCAGGTGGGGTGATTTTTAATGAATTTATATTCCTTAAAGAACAGGAATAGATTAGCGATATGCGTGGACGTTGATGTTCCCATTGGAATACCGTTCAACTTGCTTATAGAGAGTATTATTATATAAATGTAGAAAGTGTCGAGAATGCCGATCCTCGGCTTTTTCAAGGACCAGCAAAACTCTGCATTTTCTCACTTCCACAAAGATCTAGTTGGAAATATGTTTCTGCAAAGCCATAGATGTAAGTATAAATCCCACTAAAATTATAATTAACATAACCGCCCTCAAAGGAGCTTGAAGAATAATTTAGCTTAAGTTTTTGCATGCATCTATAACTTTCCTGGCCCAACCCATACTCGTCATCTGCCACAAAAAACAGAAAAACGATTTCAAAGAATTCACAAGTTGTGAGAAGGTTTTAACAAATAAACAGAATTATTCAGCTAAAACACGTGGTTGAGCAACCAAACCGTCTGAGAGAGAATTTAAACATGAATTACGTACTAAAAATACTACACAGTTTTGCTCTTTGTGGTAAAAAAGCATTTCCGAAAATGCCAGAAAATTAAAAAATAAAAGAATAAAAATTACCACAGAGACTTGAAAGTAAATAGGATTTTTGTACCTACAGCTTCCACAAAAGCGGACGCCGCCCCGGTGGCGCAGTGGTCTAAGGCGTTGGCCTCTGATCATTCGTCCGAAAGGGGTCCGGGTTCGAATCCCGGTCAGGCATGGATGTTGTGTTTGTCTTACGGCACTGGCTCTCTCCCTTCCCTGGAACCAGTGACCCTAAATTAGGGACGGGCGACTGCTTATAGCCCATTGAGTTGCTCACGGTGGTTGTTAAACCTCCAACCAAAAAAAAAAGAAAAAAAAAGCGGACTTCTTAGAACAAAAAAAAATTAAATGATGCATTGGAAAAATTACATGAAGTTAACAATTAGTTGCAATATTTACAAAATATTCCAGGAGTGCTTTAAGTGTATAATAATGAAGTATTTATGCACCTACCAACAATGAAAAAGCATCATTGTCAACTAGTACGATAAAACGGCAAACTGCTCAAACAAAGTTCTTATAAACGCGCATAATTTCCAAAATAAGTGAAAAAAAAAAACTCATAAAGTTAGAAAAACAATTTACACCAATGCCGAATAAGAAAAAATATAAATAATCCGCTTTTAACGTACACTATTAAACCTAGAAAGAAAATAAAGCAGAAGAACAAAGGTTAGAGCTTACCTGCCTCTTAACATGTGACCCAAGATGGCCGACCTACTTCCTCAGCCGCTCCCTAGTAGGAGGGTGGAGGGGGACGGTCCCAAGTCTTCTCCACAGAAAAAGACACAGCCCGTTAAATTTCATCCAAGAAAATTACATAACTAAGAATGAAGTCCTGCTTGTCCAGATAGAGTAGAATAACTCTCCAGAATACACGAAAAATATTATCAAATATACTTGTGGTGTATATAATAATATTATATGTATTTAATTACCTTAGTGTACTTCTACAGACACTACCAGTACCTATTAATTTTAACGTAAGATTTACCATTTTTAGGTTAGCTATTCTAGGGAGAGAATACCTAGTTTACTTTTTATTTATTATTGAGTAAAAACTAGGGCGAGTACTGTTTCAATTTCTCCATTTGCTTCTTCTATGATGTCTACAGTAATTCCATCTTCTCCTGGGGCTTTTCTCCGGTTCATGTTCTTGATTGCATGTGCAAATTCCGCTGGGAGGAATGGAAGAACTCTGGTACTGGTACCTTTGATGATGTCTGGAGTACATGTATCATCCCTTTCATATAATTTGGAGCAGAAATCTTTCACATGTCAAAATTTTGCCTCTATTTCTTGTTACAGAACCATCGTTTTTTCTCAGTGCTATATCTGTTTTCTTCCCTTCTGAGGTGTCCGTTTGCTATCTTTAGGCTTTGGTTGTTTGCAATTGCTTTCCTCACTAGTTCACAGTTGAATTTCCTTACGTCTTCAGTGATACTTTTTCGTACTGTCTTGCATAGCTCTACATATTCCACTTTGGAAGTCACATCTCTGGTTGTCCTCATCTCTCTTCTTTTTTGCATCAACATTTTGTTTTTTTCTGATCATTTGTTCACATGCAACTTGTTCTTAGACCCAACTAATTTTGTTGCTGTTTTCATAAGAGTTTTGGTTACTTTTCTCTTAACTTCATAAATATCCACTTCTTCCTATGTTAGGCCTTCTAAAGCACAGAATCTGTTCTTCAGTTCTGAATTGAAGGTATTATGGTGTTTTTTAAGGTTGGTTATGTCAATACATTTGGCTTGTCTTATGAGCTTGCCACGTTCGAGTTTAGTCTTGAGGTGCATCTTACATCTCACCAATCTATGGTCACTACCTGTGTTGAACTTGTTTAGCACACTGCAGTCTTCGATGACGAATTTTTTATTACACATAATAAAATCAATTTCACTTGTCGTCCCATTTGGATGTCTCCATGTCCATTTCCTGTGAGGCTTTTTCTTGAAAAAGGAGTTCAAGATGAAAAAACCTTCTGCCTCTGCAAACTCAACGAGAGTATTTCCACGCTGGTTTCTGTTGCCGTGATCGAATTTACCTACTGAAGTTTTTTTCTGTTGTTGTTGCCCTATTTTTGCATTGAAGTCTTCCATAATTATCTTCAAGTCTTGATTGCTTTTATTATTTAGATGACGAATTTCGTCATAAAATTCTTCAATTTCTTCTTCAGGATGACTTGTGGTGGGTGCATAAGTTTGAATAATCTGAGCCTGGTATCTTCTCGAGCGTTGGATAACGAGTCGTGCAGCTCTGTCAGAGGAACTTTCAACTTCTGCAACTTTATCCTTCAGTTTCTTGTTTATTATAAATCCAACACCACTAGTTCTGCCAGTATCTGTTCCACGATAATAGAAGAGATGTCCACTTTACAGTTCAATAAGATCTTCTCCTTTTCTCCTTACCTCACTTAGCCCGACGATGTCCCACTTGATCCTTTGTAGTTCCTCTTCCAATTCAAGAAGCCTTGAATCAGAAGATAAAGAGCGTCCATTATACGTAGACAAGGTCAGCATCAAATGGCAGCTTAGTCCGGTCTTCCGGTGATTCTTAGCACCCTCTGCCTTCATGCCGCATTGGCCACTGCCTTGGCCAGGTGCATTACAGCTGCCGGAGACTAAGGGCCACGATTTAAGTTGTGGAATCATTTTGGAGGGTATAACGAAGTAAATTACTCGGTCATTTTTATCCGCGCCAGGATTCGAACCCGGATCCCCTCATTCCGGAATAAGTCACTCTACCAATTGAGCTACGCGAACGTTTGTTGTGACTACTATCTGCCTTTATGTCGTGTGCGTCCTGCTGGCCGGTACGTCACATCTCCCCCTCCCCGAAAGAGGGCCGGGGGCATGGCCCACGGATCAGCCGTGACCATGAATCGTTGCAGTCAGCCATCCACTGTAGGACGTGCACTTGAGAACTCCCAGTCAATCTGGTGTGTGGAATGCAACGTCACACATATTTATTTTTCGAAGCGCTGGAGAAGGGATTCTCTGATTTTTCCTATCTCGCGGTATGGAAAGAACATCACACCAATGCGAGATTTTGAACGGTCGGGTCATCCGGATAGTTCGGTCGCCATTATAACGAAGTAAATTTTTCAGTCATTTTTGTCCACGCCAGGACTCGAACCCGGATCCCCTCATTCCGGAATAAGTCACTCTACCAATTGAGCTACGCGGACGTTTGTTTTGACTACTATCTGCCTTTATGTCGTGTGCGTCCTGCAGGCAGGTACGTCACAAGGGGTTCGGCCATAACTCACCACGCTGGCCAAGCTGATGCCTCGTCGCAGAATACGGCAGTCATTCCAGCACGTTTCGGAGTTCGACAGAGGACGAATAGTGGCTCATCGCGACAGCGGTTTATCTTATCGAGACATCGGCGCCCGTGTGGGACGACATCCAGTCGCAGTGATGCGAGTATGGATTCGGTGGGTGCAGGAAGGACGGACGTACCGACGTGAGCGATTGCCGCAGCCACGGCACACCACCGAACGAGAGGACCGGCATGTTGTGTGGCGGGCATTGACGGCTTGCACCACCACATCACGAGCGTTAGCGCAGGAATTAGGGTGTATTGCGCAACAACCTGTGTCAGCATGTACCGTTCGACGTCGTCTGCAGGAGCGGGGACTTGTCGCACGGCACCCATTGCTCCGATTACCATTGACGTTACACCACCGGCGAGTGCAGTGGCAGTGGGCCGTTAAACACCGTACCTGGACTACGGAATGGCACGACATTGTCTTCTCCGACGAACCCCGCTTCTGCCTGCAACACCACGATGGTCGGATCCGCGTGTGGAAGCACTGCGGCGAGAGACTGTATGACGCCTGCATTATGCATCGCCATACCGGTCCGTTGCCTGGGGTTATGGTTTGGGGCGCAATTGGATATGACACCCGCACCCCTCTGGTACGCATCCGCGGGACACTCAACAGCCACCGCTACATCTCCGATGTTTTGGAGCCTGTAGTCCTCCCTTACCTGCAGGGTATTCCAGCGGCCACGTTTCAACAGGACAATGCGCGCCCGCACGTGGCACATATCGTGCAACAATTCTTCACGGCCCACCAGGTGTCACTGCTGCATTGCCCACCTGTTCTCCCGATATGTCGCCCATCGAACACGTCTGGTCGCTGATCGGCAACTGAGTGGCCCGGCAAGAACCACCCGCGGCTACGCCTGATGAACTGTGGCAACGTGTGGAAGCAGCCTGGACCGACATACCCCAAGCCCACATCCACAGCCTCTTTCTTTCGATGCCACGTCATGTAGCGGCCGTTATTGTCAGCCATGGGGGCCACACGAACAATTGATGTCTGCGTGTTCCGCAAGTCGCACGGGCATGTAAGCTCAATCATTTCATCTTTGTATCTGTTGTTATGTGTCCAGTAAATCAGGCTTTGCTATCTCGTGTCCTTCTTGGTGTTGCATTTTGGGTGGCCAGCAGTGTATATATATCCATACATCCGTCTCGTCCGCTCACGGCAGGTTGAGTCCCGCAAAGACGGCTATGCAGCTTTGAGGGTTAGAGGCAAAATAATGCAGCCGACATGCCATTCCTCTGTTGCATACGAATAAGGGCAAAGTGCGTCCGCGTCCGACATCATAAGGAACCATCTACCTATTTACGTCCCCTACTACAGAGAATCTGCGGAAAACCTGTAGACTAGATGGCCGGAAGGACCGGGCGATTCCAACAGCCGACAGAAGCGTCCCCCTCCCACACAGCGCATAGCGACTAGCGCAGTTGGTTAAGTCGCTATGCGCTTTATGGAAGGAGGATGTTTCTGTCGGGTTTTCGAATTGCCCGGTCCTTCCCGCCATCTAGTCTTCGGGTTTTCCGGGGTTAAAAGAAGCATGGAGAGGTGCATGCTTGGTGTAACCAGGAGAGATAAGAAGAGGAACTCGTGGATCCGAAAAATGACAAGAGTGGAAGACATCATGATCAGAGTTAAATCCCTGAAATGGCAATGGGCTGGACATACTGCCAGAAGGACAGATCATCGATGGACAGCCGAAATTTTAGATTGGATTCCAAGGGACAGGAAAAGACCCAGAAGAAGACCACATGGGAGATGGGTGGATGAAATTCGAAAGTGTGCAGGGGTGACATGGAGGAGACTGGCACAAGACAGACCGTTGTGGAGGAAACTTGGGGAGACCTTCGTCCAGCAGTGGATTGATAATGGTTGACAATGATGATGATGATGACACAGTCGAGTCACATTACTGTGACCACCTCGTACTTCTGACGTCAACAGCGCGTAGCCAGTGAAAGAAGGCACGTGTCGTGAGCTGGCCTGGAGGGTATATAAGGTGTGCAGTAGGCAATCTGAAAACATATCACTCGTTGCTGTCATGGATAAAAGGAGAAAATTATCAGATTTGCAAAAAGGGATGATTATCGGCTTTCGGACCAAGGGCGGCAGTATTTCTGAGCGCTGTTTGTGAACTGTTCGCATGCTGCTGTGGTAAAACGTATAGCGATTGGAGAAATGGCACCATTGCGAATAAACGATGTGAAAACTGCAGAGCACCACGTGCCATTGATGTGAGAAGTGAACATCGGCTGTGAGGGTACGTGATGGCCGATCGACACGGTACAGTGGAGCAACTCACTAGCCGAGTGAACTAGGGGACTATCGGAAGTGTGTCTAAAACGACAGTTCAGAGAACCCTGCTGTTTATGGGGCTCCGATGCAGACGGATGATCATTGCATCTATGCTAAAAAAGTTGCATCGGCAGTAAGGGCTTACATTTACCCGGCAGTATCGGAATTGGACCTCTGCTGATTGGCAAAGGATTGCCTTCTCCGATGAATCACGTTTTCTGCTTCATCGAACGGATGCACATTGTCGTATAAGGCGATTAACATCGGAGAACGAACACTCTTTAACCACTGCTGGCAGAACACAAGCTGGCGGGAGCAGCGTTATGGTCTGAGGAACGTTTTCGAAGCATTCCCTGGATCCACTCAGTCACTCAGACCTGTGGAAGGCACTATGGACCGAATTCGTTATGAATCCATCCTTGCAGACTACGTACACGAGGTGCGGATTGGCCCACCGGGACATTTCCCGGTGGGCCACTTCCGTAAATTTTGTTTGTTTGTTTGTTTCTTTCTTAAAAATGTTTTCAGTTCAGTTGTTTTAAACACTCAACTGCACCACAACCTCTTTTTTCATAAACGAAATGCGCATAATGCAATTACAGTATAACAAGCGGGGGAAAAAAACCCTTCTATTTTGAATTAGGGAAAAAAATTCCGTCACCAGGCAACTGCTAGAATCCCAACTACAATAGATGGGCCATGTGTGTTTGCGAACCTTTGGGTTCACTTAATAGCTGAGGAACGAGAATGTATGAACCGTATGATGCGGGAGGGCGGGGGTGTACAAGATGTTCTACTGTATATATTCCCCAAGGAAAGAGTAGTTGATTTTACTCCTGTTGGTTGTAGGAGGCATTAGTGCTGTGCTCATAAGAGTTGAGTTCGGGCTCAATTTTAGGAGCCCGAGCCCGAAGTATGTCATCCCTAGCTCGCCTGAGCCCGAATTTTATATTGTAAAATAGAGCCCGGACCCGAACGAGCCCGAAAGCTATGACTAATCTGTTTAGGCATTAAAAAGAATCTCCTCTTCCAAACCGTGCAATTTACCGATGTCTTTCTCAACTGCGGAGTGGGGAAGGGACGTCTATCTATGTCTATAGTTTCTTTGCCCATTCATTTCATCCTGAAATGTTTTGAGGGTCCCGGCGTCAGGAAAAATCGGGAGGCACAACAATCTACGTATGTTAACATCATTGGGGTGGAAGCTGAACAGGGCTAAATTTTTGTCCCTGCTTTAATTAAAGTAGTGAAAATACTCATCCATGTTTGATAAAGTTGCAGAACAATGCTAGATAATGGTCAGTATGAGATGTACTACTCAGTATATGACGCCACAGAATTCAGAGTGAAAGCTAATATATCAAGAATTTATTTTGAAATAACTGTAAGATTATTTGTGGGGGTGTTCGTATACGATCCCTTTCCTCCGAAATGTTCTACGTACGCAGCCAACGCTCCTTGTGATAACTGACAAATGCTGCAGATGAACGAAATGATTTTTGATACAACTCCAACATAATTTTGGTAGTAGCAGTTCTCTCTCTCTCTCAAATAGTTGCTGGAATTTGAGCTCACTTCGTTGAAAATTTAAGAACTGGAAGCTCAAAGGTATGAAAATCAAGATTATTTTACGATCTGTCAAACCTGAAAAGGGTATATAAGCAATTTAAAGAAAAAAAAATTTAATGTTCTTACTTCAGCATTTTTAAGAGAAAATTTTAAACAAATACAGTATAAATATTGAGTGTGTCCAAAATTAAGAGTTTCTCAGCGCAATTACATACATAACAAACTAAACTAGTGATTTAAACCTGGTTATTCGCTTTTTCCACATCGATTAAGATTGCCACGATATTTAAATATCTTGAAATTTCTAACTGTGATTGTCCACAACAGAAAAATCGCAGTACAATTTTTCTGCAGTAAAATCTTGGCATGCGCCGATGAAAATTTTTCCGCAACACCAGCTTCAATTTAAGGATGACGGGTGTACTTTTTAACATCCCCCTCCCCCCATCATCCCTCCAGTACTATGCTTGCCACTGTTTCCAGAGCAACTGTACTTTTCGTTTTGTTTCTTAAATAAAAAAAGTGATTTTCAGTTGTGATACAATAGTGCCGCAGAACTATGTACAATTGAACGGGACCATTTGCAAACATTCTCACGGGCCCTTTTGCGACCGCCAATCTGTCCCTGACGTACACCCACCCATACATGATGCTGATTGTCTTCCCTGGGTCGGATGGGATCTTCAACACGATAACACGACATGTCACACGGCTAGAAATGTCCGAGAATGGTTGGAAGAGCACGATGAAGACTTCAAAGTACTTTCCTGGCCTCCTAATTCCCCAGCCGTAAACCCAATTGAGCATCTGTGGGACCACCTCGATCGTGTTGTTCGCTCTATGGATCCACCACCACGCACCCTCCAGCAGCTGTCAGATGCACTGCAGGCAGCATGGCTCCACATTCCTGTGAACACCTTCCAGGACCTTATTGAGTCACTCCCAGCCCGTCTAGCTGCTGTCCACGCTGCACACGGCGGTTACTCTGGATATTAGCTGGTGGTCACAATGATGTGACTCGACCGTGAATGATGTAGCCAATTGTTGCAGATGTTTTGACGTCATCGTTACACGTGACGCGAGTGCTAGACAGGTGCTGTTTTAGGGCAGGAAAGAGGTAAAAATCACTAGGAGCCAAGTCCGGGCTGTGGGCAAGACGCTTCGACACTTCCCACAGGAATTTGTGGAGTACGTGCTGCGTTGTGTTGGCCATATGCGGCATCGCGTTGTCTTTATGAAGAACTATACCAATGCTCAGCAGGCCTGGCGTTTTCATCGCATGCTATCGTGCAATTTTTTCAGCATGGCACAGTACTGAGCAGCGCTAATAGGATGCGCTCATGTTCTACGAAGCCCATCAAAAGCACACCCGAGTAATCCCAGAAAACGGATGCTATAATTTTTCCAGCAGACGGTGCGACTTTAAACTTCCTCCCGGTGGTGAAGCAGCGTATTTCCATAGCATGGAAGCTCTCTTTCTAGTGGGAATGAAGTGGTGGAACCACGTCTCGTCCTCAGTTACAATATGGTCAAGAAAGTTTTGTCCGTCTTCAGCGTAATGCTGCAAGAACGTTAAACATGCCATTATTTGCGCTTCTTTGTGATAGACGGATAATGAACGTGACACCCATCTGTACAAGTCTTGGAAAACATGCAAAACATCCATCACAGGGTGTTGAACAACGCCATAGCTCAATCCCACCTCGGACACAATATGGTGCAAAGTTACCCTTCGGTTGTTTTGAATCATTTCGTCCACGCGTGGTGTGTTGAACTCTGTCGTCGACGAACTTGGACGTCCACTGTTTGTGCGATGTTGGTTCCCCACATTAACCCTGCCGGATTGAATCATGACCACTCCTATCAAAAGTGGATGCGGCCCATTGACCACGTGATTTCTGAGAGGGCGGGATCAGTCAACCGAGGTAGCATATATAAGGTGTGAGTGGAGCAGTAGGTAGTAAAGTTCGGAGCAGGATGGGTAAACGGAATAATTTATCGGACTATGAGTAACGACAGTTTGTGGGAGTTCGGAGAGAGGGTGCCTCGGTTTCCCAAATGGCTGAGCTGGTAAGTTGCTCACCAGCCGCCTCAGTTAGAGTGTATCAGGACTGGCGTGAAAATGGTTA
The DNA here is from genome assembly GCA_039090855.1 of Macrothele yani. Taxonomy (NCBI): domain Eukaryota; kingdom Metazoa; phylum Arthropoda; class Arachnida; order Araneae; family Macrothelidae; genus Macrothele; species Macrothele yani. The sequence continues at coordinate 4,993,432 of CM077024.1, forward strand.
AACAACGACCCGTAGGTAAAACTGTACACGGCAGCGAAATATTGGGCGCTGGACCCGAAGACTCGTACAAGCCAACAGATGCGGCACAGTTCAACAGTTGACTACCCAGTACAACAGATGTCAACCCGGAACAATATCTATCATGATCGTGCGTCACACGCTCGCACGTATGAGCACACGACTCTGACGATATCGTCTCCTATAATCACGACTCATCGGCGCAAAAGACTCGCCTGGTGCAAAGATGATGCAAGCTAAACGTCGGATGACTGGAAAAATGTATGCTGGTCTGACTAGTCGCGTTTTTACTCCACTCCGAGGATGGTCGTGTATACACATATGGCTCAAAAAACATGAGGCACCGATCTATCCTGTATGGTCTCCACATTGCTAGCCGGTGAATGCGGTTGTATGTTGTGGGGCATACTTACCTGGCAGGAACTTGCACCCATCACTGTAAAAACATAAGTGGTGTGAATTCACGGAAATTTTCTGAAAATAACGTGCAGTAAAGTTGCCGGTAGGTATCCGTGTTTTTCAGAAATTTCCGTTTTTAAAAGCACCCGTTTATTTTAACTTCCGTATGTTCACAGATTTTCCGTAGACAGAAATTCCGTGCATTTCAGAAAAGTCCACGTCAGGTTTTTTCGTATTTAAACCGAAATTCCGCAAAATCGACGACCTTTACAGCACTTACCCCAGATAATCCTCCCCCTGAGGACAAGATCGAACCCTAGACGTTAGAGCTGGCTCAACAGGTTACTCGCGCCTTTAACAGCTGAGCCACAAACGCTCGACAATCCGCGTCACGTACATCGTAAAACGAATTCCACGACGATGAAATTTTGTTGTTTGTCATTAATGTGAGTATTTTAGTCATTTTATTTTCTGTTGGAGCTTGTTATTTTTCTGAATAGGTTTGTAATATTTTTTTTTTGTTTCTGTAGGAGAACTTTCACAAATTAAGCATTTTTCATCGTGATTTTTCGAAGCAACAAAATGTTTTGCAACTTGATTTTTTTAAACTGACAATGACTTTCAGTTATCATTACAAAAGGTGAAATGCACTTTGTATAGTATTATTTCATACACAAAAAAAAAAAAAAAAAACTAAATATAGAATTTACTCTTGATAGCTATAATAGCTTTTGTCTTAAGTTGTCCAAAGACTGATACACAGACATCGTATAATCATTTGCACATTAAGTAATTAACAGAGACATTTGACGTGGACTAGGAACATCAAACAGAAGTCATCGCTCTTTCCACGTTTATAAGTGAGTCACGAAAACATTATCATCGGCAGCCACCGGAAATCGTGACTCACTTATAAACGTGGAAAGAGCGATGACTTCTGTTTGATGTTCCTGGTCCACGTCAAATGTCTGTATTAATTATTCATTCGCCTTCCAATTATTTGTTCAGTTGCTGCTTACCATCTTTTTTTTTTTTTTTTTTTTTTTTGAGGTTTAACGACCACCGTGAGCAACTCAATGGGCTATAAGCAGTCGCCCGTCCCTAATTTAGTGTCACTGGTTCCAGGGAAGGGAAAGAGCCAGTGCCGTAAGACAAACACAACATCCATGCCTGACCGGGATTCGAACCCGGACCCCTTACGGACGAATGATCAGAGGCCAACGCCTTAGACCACTGCGCCACCGGGGCGGCGCTTACCATCTTTGGTGAATCCCCAGCATTGTGCGGGGCTCCAAGAAGTAACCTGCCAAATTGGCTTGGCAGTTAGTATATGTGAGTCTGGAGAAATTCGAGGCCGCTGTGATGCAGTGGAAGCATATCCGGCGCGTAACTGGAAGACCCTGGGTTCGATTCCAGGTGGCGGCTGATGAGAATTTTTCCGGAACTCACTTATAAACGTGAAAAGAGCAATGGCTTCTGTTTGATGCACAATAAGTACCCCGTTTCTTAGAGTAACACAATATACACTGAAGAGCAATTGAATTAGAGACAGCTGGCGTTATGCAAATGTGGCGCTGTGGGAGTCCCTGAAAACGTAAACGACATGACGCATGCAGCGATCCGACAACATAAGGAGTGATGCAACGGGAATCAGTAAGAGTCGGACGCAGTATGTGTAAGACGAAGGATCTTAGCGCATTTGATCGTGGGAAAATTGTCGGGGCCCGACGAATAGGTCACTCCATCTCGGAAGTCGTGCAGGCACTGGAATTTTTACGAGCCACTGTGTCACGGGTGCATTGTGAGTACATCGAATCCGGTAAAACCATCCCTGCAAGGGCCAACAGCGTGTGGATGAGCGGGGTCATTGTCGGCTTGCTTGCATTGTAACAGCGGATAGACGGGCCACAGTGCAAGAAATCACTCGGCAATTTAACGCTGGTGCACAAAAACGTGTAAACAGCCACACCATCCAGAACCATCTCTTCGCTATGGGGTACAGAAGCCATCGTCCCACGAGGGTACCGCTGCTGACCGCACATCACAGGTTGCAAAGATTAGCATGGGCGCGAGAACATCGCCACTAGACCCTAGACATGAGGAAAAATGCCTGGACTGATGAGTCGAGAGTCACGTTGGTACATGCGGATGGCATGATACGAGTACGGCGCAAATCACATAAAGCAATGGATCCTTCTTGCCAGCAGGGTATTCTTCAAGCTGGTGGGGGTGTCATTCTCGTCTGGGGACTGTTTACGTGGACTGAAATGGGACCCCTGGTAAGTGGGACATCGTCCCTCACAGGTCAACGTTACCGGGATATCCTGGACGACCATTTGCTCCTGTTTGTGCGTCTTCAACATCCCACTGGGGACCTCATCCTGCAACAAGACAATGCACCGTGCCATCGCTGCGGAATTGTATCCGAATGGTTGTATGAACACTCCACCTACGTGACCTCGCTTCCTTGGCCAGCTAGGTCACCTGACCTCAGTCCCATCGAGCACATCTGGGATGCCATCGAGAGAGATGTTCGAGGCTCTAACCTTCCTCCATCAAATCTTCTGGAACTGTGGGAGCTTGTTCAGGGGTCGTGGATCCGTATGGCTTCCCAACGCTTCCGGTGTCTTGTCGAGTCCATGCCGAGACGAATCGCCGCCGTCATCAGAACGAAAGGTGGTGTTACACGTTACTAGAAAGGTATCTCTAGTTCAATTGCTCTTCAGGGTATATATTAAATAGCTGGTGCACAAAATAGGGGAGAGAAGAAATATTCTGAGCCACAATAAACACAATTCATGCGATATGCTATCCACAATATCCGATCTCGGAACGGAATTTCAAAATTCGACCGACGATTGAAATTTAAAAGTTAATCAAACCTCAAGCATTGTCACCTATCGCTCCTATTACCGGTAATTTCTTGTCACACGGATACGGAAAAAGTGAAAACTGAGTTTTCCCGTTAATATACGAAAGGAATTGCGGAAAGGTTTCTGAAAAGTCAGAATTTTCCATTAACATAATTCTAAAACGGTTTTTTACCGTCAATATAAGAAAAAAATGTGGAAAAGTTTCCGAAAATTCAGAGTTTTCCCGTGGTACGAAAAATCCTTTCAATTCGGGTTTCTTTCCGTCATTTCACGGAGAAGGTTGTATCAGAAATATGCTTCGTTAATTCTTGGAAGAAATGACGGAAACTTGTCCGTGAATTTCAGAAAATGTTTTACTGTGTGGTGTGTGTGGAACTACGTATGACTGAAGCTCACTATCGTAAATTGTTTGCTGACTCTGTACACCTATCAATGTTATACTTTTTACCGAATAATGAATGACTGTGTCTTCCAAGATGATAATGCGCCAAACCACAGGTTTAGTGTTGTTCAGGAATATTTTGAGGAACACAGTTTAGATTTCCAGCATAGCGATTGGCCTCCAAACTTCCCTAATATCAATCCCATAGAGCACTTGCGGGACATTGTGGAACGGCATATCAGGCGTCTGAATGCATCAATCATCCTCCATACCTGCATTGGAGGTCGCATTATTCACAGCTTGGTTAGCCATACCTCCGAACTGCTTCCGACATGTTATTGAATCGATCCAGGTCGGTTAGCTGTTGTATTGAGGACGAAAGGAGGACCTAGGAAGTATTAGGTAGGTGGTTATAATTTAGTGATCATTCAGTGTATATATACTGCATAGTATATACAATAACAAACGTAAAACAGACTTATATCCATGTGCTTAATTCGCACATATGTCTTCTGTGTGCTTCCAAAGCTCTATGGGCTTCTGCCTGCTAAAATTTAATATTTTTCAAAACTCACTGTGCTGTCTTCTTATGACCCGGCTGAACTCTAAGATAATTGATTGGAATATTCTACACTGACGAAAAAAAATCCCAACACCACGAAAAAATAGTTGTAGAGGAATGAAATGGCGGCAATACATTTGTATAGGTAACATATGTAATCGATTAAGGTTTCAAGATCACAGCTTAATGTAAGCGCGAGAAGAGCCATTTTAAATGTGAAATGCTGGTACATTAATAACTGGTGTAACCGCCAGAATGTTGAATGCAAGCACGGAAACGTTCATGCATTGTGTCGTACAGGTGCTGGATGTCAGTTTGTGGGATGGAGTTCCATGCCTGTTGCACTTGGTCGGTCAATACAGGGATGGTTAACGCTGGTTGGGGGGACGCTGGAGTTGTCGTCCAAAGATGTCCCATACGTGCTCGATTGGAGAAAGATTTGGTGATCTAGCAGGCCACGGCAACATGTCGACACTCTGTAGAGCATGTTGGGTTACAACAGCGGTATGCGGGCGAGCGTTATCCTGTTGGAAAACATCTCCTGGAATGCTGTGCATGAATGGCAGCACAACAGGTTGAATCACCAGACCGACGTACAACTGTGCCGTCAGGGTGCGTGGGATAACCACGAGAGTGCTCCTGCTGTCATAGGAAATTGCTCACCAGACCATAACTCCAGGTGTAGGTCCAGTGTGTCTCGGCCGCAGACAGGTTGGTTGCAGGCGCTCACCTGGCCTCCTTCTAACCAACACACGGCCATCACTGGCACACAGGCAGAACCGGCTTTCATCAGAAAACACAGATCTCCACTCCGTCCTCCAACGAGCTCTAGCTTGACACCACTGACGTCGCAAACGGCAGTGGTTTGGAGTAAGTGGAATGCACGTTACAGGGCGTCTGGCTCGGAGCTGTCCTTCAAGTAACCGATTTGCAACAGTTCGTTGTGTCACTGTGGTGGCAACTGCAGCTCGAATTGCTGCCGCAGACGCGACGATGCGCCACGGCCATACGCCGTACACGGCGGTCTTCCCTCTCAGTAGTGCCACATGGCCGGCCGGAACCCGGTCTTCTTGAGGCAGTACCTTCCCTTGACCACCGCTGCCAAAAATCATGCACAGTGGCTACATTCCTGCCAAGTCGTTCTGCAATATTGCGAAAAGAAAATCCACCTTCTCGTAGCCCTATTACACGACCTCGTTCAAACTTCGTGAGCTGTTGATAATGGCTTCTTCGTCTTCTTAAAGGCATTCTCGACTAACATCAGCACCCTACGTCGAATCTCAACGATAACTAACGCTCACGAACGTTACAGCGCGTATTTACAGCAAACCTGCTTTGCATGTTCCGAGGACGCTACTAGCGCCACACGTATGCGCCGAGCGCGAAATTTGCATAGACGTCATCTTACAGATGCACTCTCACCGCCTACCAACTGTCGTTTATCTAACACAACCCCTTCTTGGTGTTGGGATTTTTTTCCGTTAGTGTATGTATAGCATCTGTATACCCGACGGCGTACAGTTTGGTGAGGCACAACACGCAAATACAGACTATGTAAACATAAAATTGGAATTTAAATGCAATTAATGCTCATTACCTATAATTTCCCTTGTCCCTGTTTCGTACCATTGCAAGATTTCCTGTCTGAGAAAAATTACTACCTGCCATAGAAGCCCAATATTTCTTCATCAGTCTATCTTGTTTTAGATCTTTCTCATTGTCTATGAACAGCTGCTATAGAATGTAGCACTCGTCGAGAAAATATTTGCTTTCCCATAGGATACATACGTTCAGACTATATCTAAGTATTGTTAATTTATCGAGGACTCCTGGGTTCTATCAACAGGTTAACTCAAGAGCGACCTCGACTTTCACCCCAGATTCTATCACTGGACCTGCAGGTTCTCCTGAAATGAAATAAGAGAGAAGAGCACGCGGCACTACAGGTGTGATAATTCAATTATGCAGTGATACAGGAAACAATTTAATAATTTTAACTTATACTGTGTACAACATCACTTTCAGCAAAATACGTGGGCAGCTCTAGTCGTTAAATCCTCCGAGTGAATGAGCATAATAATGTCCAGAGGCGTAACTAGGCATTTCTGCGCCCGGGGCAGACTTCAAAATATTGCGCCCCCATTTATCTTCGGAGTTCCTTACAGTGGCAACGTCAGCAACTCAGAACTGGGTGGGCTATTAGGAGGCTAAGTATCGTGCGGAAGGGGGAGGCACAAATTTTGAAGTGCTTGGCAGAAATTTTGCCCAAAAAATTCGTTCATGTAGATTTTACCCGAAGCTAGTGATGGTATGCCCCCCCCCCCAAAGTTTTCACGTACATACTATACGTATTATTTATGTAATGTATGTAGCACTGGGGACCATGGATACGAACCTCCATGACCGCTCCTGTGTTCTCAGTGGTCTAAGGGCTAGCTACTGACCATTCGTCCGAGACATGTCCGTGTTCGAATCACGGTGAGGAATGGATGTTGTGTTGTCTAAGGCGCTGGCTCTTTCTCTTCCCTGGAACCAGTGACCCTAAATTAGGGATGGGTGACTGCTTATAGCCCATCGCGTTGCTCACAGTGGTCGTTATACCTAAAGAAAAAAACTCCATGGCCTTTAACGAATTATTTCTTCGCAATTTTAAGTTATTTACGTAATTTTTTAATTTGTTTTTTATATTTGCTGTCGTATTTTACCTGACAAGGAATCAGTCCCTCCTTTTTAAACTACGATAACGAAAATTATGTCTTTCTTTTAGTAACTCACACGTTCACTCTCAGGACTTCCATTTCACAAAACATTTAAACACTAAACTTAAAAAAAATTGTTTATATGTTATAAAAAAATTCTGTGAATTCGAAAAATTCACATACGTTTATCAAACTACCGAAAAATCTTAGAAGGATGCACTCGCCTTATGTTCTAACTGCATTAATATTGGGGGGGGGACTAAAGGGTGGGCTCCAAGGAAAGTTGAGTAGACGGAAGCCCACCCGTAGCGTCGCGCCTGCTTCTGTACCACATCAAACGGACCAAATGCAGGTGGCAGTCGTGGCTCGCAGTCGCAGTAATGATCGAATAGCACCCAGAGAATCTTCAACCATGTGAACGACATTCTCACCTTATCCATCCAACTAAAGACAAGCGACATTCTTATCCATCCAAACAAACAAAACTCGTGTGCTCCATTGTTGTCGACAAAGGTAGCGCGGTACTTTAGTTAAACTGACTATAGAACTCCTCCTTTATTTCTGAATGTGAGAAAGTAGCATCTCCTGAACATTTTGAGGAAGAAATTCGAATTTTAAGTGTACCAGAAACTAGTGAACAATTGTCAATTTTAATTTTAATCTGATTGCAAGCAGTGGTTTTTGCGCCCTCTCTTGAGCAGCCGCGCCATTTCCCCCGCACTAGTTACACCTCTGGTGATGTCTAGTTACACCTCTGGTGATGTCTAGTTACACCTCCGGTGATGTCTAGTTACACCTCCGGTGATGTCTAGTTACACCTCTGGTGATGTCTAGTTACACCTCGGGGGATGTCTAGTTACACCTCTAGTGATGTCTAGTTACCCCTCTGGTGATGTCTAGTTACAACACCTCGGGTGATGTCTAGTTACAACACCTCTGGTGATGTCTAGTTACCCCTCTGGTGATGTCTAGTTACGCCTGTGGTGATATGTAGTTACAGCTCTGGTGATATCTAGTTACGCCTCTGGTAATGTCTAGTTACACCTCCGATGATGTCTAGTTACACCTCGGGTGATGTCTAGTTACACCTCAGGCGATGTCTAGTTACACCTCTGGTGATGTCTAGTTACACCTCCGGTGATGTCTAGTTACACCTCTGGCGATGTCTAGTTACACCTCTGGTGATGTCTAGTTACACCTCCGGTGATGTCTAGTTACACCTCTGGTGATGTCTAGTTACACCTCTGGCGATGTCTAGTTACACCTCCGGTGATGTCTAGTTACACCTCCGGTGATGTCTAGTTACACCTCCGGTAGTTACGCCTCCGGTGATGTCCAGTTACACCTCGGGTGATGTCTAGTTACGCCTCCGGTGATGTCTAGTTACACCTATGGTGATGTCTAGTTACACCTCTGGCGATGTCTAGTTACACCTCCGGTGATGTCTAGTTACGCCTCTGGTGATGTCTAGTTACGCCTCTGGTGATGTCTAGTTACGCCTCTGATGATGTCTAGTTACACCTCTGGTGATGTCTATTTACACCTCCGGTGATGTCTAGTTACATCTCGGGTGATGTCTAGTTACACCTCTGATGATGTCTAGTTACACCTCTGGTGATGTCTAAGCGCCAAATTGATATTAGAATCTCATGTGAAGTACTCTTTAATAGTCAGTCGTCAAGAAAATGTTTCGCTCGAATATAAAGAAAAACAAATTCGCTATTTGCACTTATTGAACTGAGAATTATGATACCCTGCCGTTGCATTAATTTTCCGGACCGCCTCTCCTGAGATTGAATTAGGTCCTACGCAAGCACCACGTCACAGACGTAACAATAAATATGTTCGTCGGTCTATGATGAGACAGCAGCACTATTTTGAATGTAAGATGCCTCGATCCAGAGAGTTAGCTAATTTCCAGCGGGATTGATAAGAAGGTGCCGCATAAGTAATCACACCGTACGTGACATTTAAGCGGCATTTAAGAACCCTATGCGTACGGTTGGTTCTGTGACATACAAATGGAACGGAATGTGATTGAATCTCCCAAGAAAAAATCGGTCAACCTCAGAAGCTAACAGGACAGCTCTGCAAAGGACTGTCAGCCCAAAATGCAAATCAACATTGTATGAAATATACCAAACCCTATGTGAGATTATTGGAACTGATATTTGCACCAGCATAGCACCGACTTCCTGGGTTCGAGACACTTTTTGAACCCCCAATGATTTTGTTATGGATTCCTCGAACCCCTAATATTTTTGCGCGTATTTCGTGGGAAAAATACAAGTACGCGTATATGTATAAATTTTGTTTTTCGTTATCAATTCTTCAAGTGTTTTATTATTTTTTCCCCGTTTACTATACATATACAGAAAGTGTGTATAGACATTTACCCCTCAGACTGTTTATTATGCCTAAAGAAATAATTAGTGTTTGTTCGCGCTCATCAAATTTGACGCGACAGACAATACCTCAAGTACCGTAGTTTAAAAGCATTTAAAACTGCATCCTTTATAAAAGAAAATTCTTCGGTTTGTCTGGGTTTCCACAAAATACAAAAGTCTAGCTTTATATTCGGAGACGAGAACCTATTCGAGGTCATAGTGATAGTAATAAAGGTGGAAATATGTTGTGCAGTCAGTTGACCCACCCTATCTTCGGACAGTCGGGGACCAAGGAGGTTAAAAGAGACAGGAGATGTCATCCGCAGCCGCTGGTAAAGCCAAATCTGATCATCTGGTTTCTTGCGCACTCTGGGTGGGGAGGGTTCAGTGATGTGACGTCACTTCCTGAAGACCTGTGCCGCAGCACAGGTTGATAGCGGCCGTCTCTTACTCTCTGCAGCATTCCCTGAAAGTCAAAAAGGCTCCCACATCTTTAGCAAGGCATTAATTGGTTAATGCGTAATATGCACTTCAGCTCTATGAAGCATAATTTTGTTTAATTTTTTTTAGAAAATACTAAACATCATTTCTGTAATTTTTTGTAAATCTATAGTTATGTGCATGTATATTTCAGTCTCATTTTTACCTGACTGTACATGCTGCACAATTGCCTTTAAAACCTCTTCAAAGTCGACGATTTCTCTATAGAAAGTACAGAAGCAGCCCAAGTTGGGCATACTGGGTATTCACAGCTGATACGAAGTGGAGCCCACGAAAAACGCAGGGCGTGCGGCTGATGCCATGTCGTCTCCGTTCTAACCTCCTATTTCAACTCAGAAATCAATTGAAAAAAAATTGCTGGCATTTTTAAAACCGGTGAAAAAAAAACTTTAAATAAATTTTACATGTTTTTGTTACTTTTATAAAGACAATTGAGTTGGAAATTCACAGTATCTGTGTATTGTATATAATAATGTCGCGCCTATAGAAAAGCAAAATAAATGAAATAAATTGATAACGAGGAATAGTACACCAATTAAGTAGTAAATAGTAACACTGTACTAGTGATCCGATTTATTGGCGTAGGAAGTAGACACATTAGCGTTTCCAAGCTTTCGCACATCAACCAGATGGCTTTTTCAGGGAAGTTAGACAGAAACTGCAACTGAAAAATAGAACGCATTAACAATTTTTCCGCGTTCAAATTGTTAATTCGTTCTATTTTTCAGTTGCAGTTTCTGTCTAACTTCCTTGAGAAAGCCATCTGGTTGATGTGCGAAAGCTTGGAAACGCTAATGTGTCTACTTCCTACGCCAATAAATCGAATCACTAGTACAGTGTTACTATTTACTAAATTAAATAAATAATTATCTAGAAAAAATATTTTTCTGTAATTAACTATAATTTGCTTCATTTTAGAACTTCATGCGTCTTATTGTGCCAGATAATCTGACTGAACGAAATTTAAATTAGGCTTAAATACTTTGAAAAATTCATGGGTAATTCGATTAAAAATTTCCGGAACCCCCAATAATTTTTCAAGTCGGCGCCTTTGAGCACCAGTACAGGCGTAGGGTGCTGCACGACATGGTTGAAATGGTCGTGCAACCATCCACAAACTCTTAATCACTGTCTTCTACTAATGTCGCACGCTGGTTAACGTGGTGAAAGGAGCATCCATCTTGTACAATAGACCAATGGAAACCTGCTTCGGACTGACGAGTCACTGACTTGAACTCTGTAGAGAATCTTTGGGACGAATTGAATAGTCTGGTGCGCAGAAGAGGAGAACACCCAACAAACAAAGCTGTATTGTCCACTGCTTTGAAGGCCGAATGGAGGAGCATATCGCCGAACATTTACAAAAAAAATGGTTGTGATTATGTGACGTACTACAGAAGTAAAGCACGTGTCAAGACGGCAAATCTACAGCGATACATTCTGTCCGTGTAGTTTAGTAGGGAGAGCAACTTACTTCGGAGTGAGAGTGTGCGATTTGATCTCCGTCACGGACAAACAGTGTTTTCACAAGTATTCCACGTAGACTAGGGGCCGTCATAAGGCCAAATGTTTCAGCATACAATATTAAATTTGCTGTTAGTACAGCTTATTTATAGAAATTCAGGTGTCCGGATATTAACGGTAGGGCAGTGTATTTTGGTATCAGCAATCACACAAGTAAACAGACAAAGTTGCGTTTCCCGCGCGAGATCGTTTTGCATTCCTCTCTCAACGCCCTCCACAGACCTGATCTTTTGGCTTCAGCTGCTTGTTCACGTACTCCGAAGCGGAGACAAGATGGCCATACCTCTCAGAAACACTGCGGTCTTATACGTGCACGCAAATATTTTATTTATGACTCAGGTGCACGCAAAATTCGTGTTGCTTTCAGCTTTTTCTTTTGGGGCTCCGAGAATTTCCACTAGTAATCTCTTCGATTCCTTCTAAGCATCTACAGTAAGTGGAATACAGAGTTCTTTTCCCTACCAAGTTGAACAGCCAACTCTCTTACTCCCATATCTGATTTCTTTTGCCTCAGCTGTTGTTTTCATCCTTTGGTACCCCACTGACTCTGGTGAATGCTTCGGCTGTTACTCGTCCTTTTTATTCTTTGGCTCCCCACTGACTCTGGTGAGCCCAGACAAGACATAAACCCTTGAGACGTATCATCGTTATGAATGAAAGCTTTTAGGAAATTCGCCTCGTACGATGGTTCATATATGGTGACAATCCCATTAAAATGGGGTTCCTTTACCCACAGCGTAATTCCGGCTTTTAGCTAGCAACAATATTTACCCACAAAGGCTGTGAGAAACGGCCGAAAGCTTCCTTTCCTCTTTCACAGGGTGACACCAGAGTTCACGCTGTGACGTACTACTAAGGTACCAAAACTATAAGTTGCAGAAATAAACTTTGCCGGCGTAGTTCAGTCGAGAGAACATCCCGCTCCGGGGTAGGGAGACGTGGATTCGAAATTCCTACCGACACAAAGTTTTCTCAGTCGATTTCAATCATATGTACTGCAAGTCAACAACGCTTTTAGATATTGGTGTCATTTCGTCATCATAGCAGCCTCTGTATCCGAGTGGTCTGAGGCTCTCCTTCTGACCATTCGTCCCAGATGGGCTGGGATTTGAGTCCCGGATGAGGCATGGGTAGTGTGCCAGCTCTGTCTCTTCCATGGAACTAGTGGCCCAGAATTAGGGACAGACGACAGCTTATAGCCCTCATTATTGCTCACGGTGGTCGTTAAACCCCAAATAATAAAAAATAGTATATATCAAACAGTGGCGGACTGGCGATCCATAAACGGCCCTGGAAGCTATTTTGTGCGGTTCACTTTTGGAAAAAAATGTTCAATGTATTCCATCCCTAAAAAAGCAATATGTCAACATCATCGTTTACTGCTTAAACATCTTTTCAGCACCAGTCTACGAATCACAGTTTTTTATCTCTAGTTAAATTTAATGTAAGAACAAATCATTCGTTGCTGAGAAGCATCAGGGCCGCATTAAGGCCTTAGTGGGCCTCTAAGCTAAGATATTTTAGTGGACCCCAAGACTAATTCATCTGAGTGGGCCATCAAAGAACTCATCACGGGGAATCATTACGAAGTCTGTTAAAACATGAAATTGTAGGAATCTGCTTGTGATAAATAATACGTAGTGCATTCTTTAAACTAATAAGTTTTCTGCAGAGCTTTCATAATAAGTCACTGTGTTTTTCATTGTTCTTATAAGAACATGCGTTAAAAGCTTAAGATTCCTATATTTTGTCTTGGATTTTTTAATGATTTAGAATGGTATACTTTTCTTAGTGCATCTTTGTGTTATCCAATAAGAAGCCACAGTGGACTTCGACCATTAATGGTTCCAAGTGCAAGTTGAGAGGATTGGGTGGATGGTAGTGAAAAAGCTGAAACTACCTAGCCGACCCCGCCACACACGGATACATGAAACCTTTACCCTTCGTGAATCACTTCCTTTAAATCTGTTCGTCTTTCATCCTCTGCTTCTCACCAAGTGAAAATCATACAAGACAAAAGTAAAACTATTTTATAAACCTCTCTCTCTCTCTCTCTCTCTCTCTCTCTGTCTCTCTCGATAAATTGCCCAGGCATGCCTCCTAGGCCCTTGATCGTGGTAGGCCCCAAGGCTATAGCCCTTATAGACTTAATCCGGCCATGCTGAGAAGCAACAGACAAGGCACTTTTCCTGAGAGAGACTGTCGAAGACTTTGTTGCATTTTTATAAATTTTATTGCGCTAACTGCATTCAGAATTTGTAATAGTTTCCTCGTTTTTTTTTTGTTTATTTGTTTGTTTCAGAGTTTAACGCCCACTGTAGTCACCTTCATGGGCTATAAGCAGTCGTCGTCCCTAATTTAGGGTCACTGGTTCCTGGGAAGGGAGAAAGACAGTGCCATAAACAAACTACACCATCGGAGCGACTTTCGCTTTTAGCGACGGAAATCCAATTGTCCCGAAAACTGACTTCTCTTTAAAGAATTGTCTATCATTAATAAAATAATTACGCAAAATCTCTTAAAGAAATACTGAAACGTTCTACAATTGCAAGAAATTCTTCTCAAATTCATAAAGTGAGAGAATTAAAGAATACGAAAAATTGCTTTTCTTATGTTAAACACTTTCCAGAACAACAATTCAAGAATTCGTGCAACTGTAAGGCCCAAAAGGTGGTAAATCAGATGCAGATGTCGTTCCAAAGAAAAAGAAAAAGCATATACATATAAAAAGCAGCAACCCAAAAAGTATACCGTAAGTGAACCTCAATGAATTAGCTACAAATGAATTTCGAGTTTCTATCCCAGAATATTGATAGCATAACTGATTAGCTACACAATGAATATTGATAGCATAACTGATTAGCTACACAATAAATTTCGAGTTTCTATCCCAGACTATTGATAGCATAACTGATTAGATTGTATTGATTTTATTCAACTACAATTGGCAAAAGCGGACCGATGGTAGCTCAAAAGGACGGAGCTTAAATTTGAATGTCAAGAAAGGGGAAGGTGGTGTAACTTATAAAAAACAGTGTTTAGCTTAACAGAACATTTGCTATGTAGGAGTTATTTGTTGTTTTTAGTTTTTTCTGAAGCCATCAAAGTGGCAAACACACTTTGCCGTTTTAGTAATTTTTTTTTTTTTTGGAGATTGAACGACCACCGTGAGAAAAGGGCTATAAGCAGTCGTCCGTCCCTAATTTAGGGCCACTGGTTCCAGGGAAGGGAGAGAGAGCCAGCGGCGTAGACAAATACAACATCCATGCCTCACCGGGATTTGAACCCAGACCTATCTCGGGCGAATGGTCAGAAGCTATCGCTTAGATCATTGCTCCACCGGGGCGGCCGTTTCAGTATAACTTGGTTTTCTTCTACAAGAATATTGAAGTTTACATATACTTTTTTCTTGAGTTGGCATAAGGTCTACCGTCCCAAAATATGGCGGCCCACCAGGAGCCCTTCCGGTATCCCGACGGCCTAATCCGCGCCTGATAGCAAACATCTTATGCTAGAGTTGTCTATTTTGATATCTGCCACAAACACATTTTTTATAACTAACCTATCGAAATAAATTTAAATCAAAAGTGGGGACATTTTACATACCTGTCGATCCCCATTATCACATCGCTTATACCAACTTTTGTTAGGTTAAGCATTTTTGACTATAAGCAGTCCACCACCTAAATAAAGAGGGCAGTGGTTCCAGGTAAGGGAGCGAGCCAGCGTAAGGCAAACACACCATCCATATTTCATGGGGGATCAGCTTAAATGTGTGACCAGAAGCCAGGGAATCTGATCACTCACCCATCGAAGCGACTACCAACATTACTCTCGAGTCTGGTTTAGCAAAACTTTTGTTGTGGAGGCTTTTGACTGATTTCAGACGCTTGAATTTCACGCCATGACTTTTTTGACTTACTGATTTTTTTTTCCTGGGAACCCTTCCGAGATCCTTTATAAAGTCAACAAACAACACACAGATCTACTTTCACCTTTGGAAACTTCTAAGTACAAATATGTTTTTCGGGCATCTTCTAATACTCCTAAAGTCATAATGATGTTCCCTCAGCTGATTTTCCAGAATCTGTCCGAATTTCTTGTACAATATGTCTTCATAAATTTTGTAAGTTACACAAATTATGGAGACTCTGCTGTAGCTATCACAGTCTTTTTGTTCCATTTCTTGTAAACTGACACTAGGTTTCATCTTTGCCAGCCTTTAAGAAAAAAGCTAGTTTTCCATGCCAAGTACGTGATCAATCGTAACCAATGCTTTACCTGTTGTTCCGCTATACTTTACCGATACTGTATTCATTTCGTCAAAACTTGCAATTCTACTTCTCTTCGAAAATACGCATAATAGACAGCAATAAATGGAATAGATTGAAACCAATGATTATACAGCCCTTAAGTACATTTTTCATGCCTCTCCGGTGGTGCAGTGGCCTAAGCGCTGATTTCTAGTCATTCGTCCGAGATGGGCCCGGGTTCAAATCCTAGTGATGCTTGGATGCTGTTGTGTTTGTCTTACGGTGCTGGTTCTTTCCCTTCCCTGGAACCAGTGGCCCCAAATTAATAAGACAATTAAATTAGCGACTGCTTATAACCCATCGAGTTGCTCACGGAGATCGTTAAACTATCTCTCTCTAAAATAAACAAAAAAAAACATAATTCATCATAGCTTGGGTGTTTTCTTATAACCACTCTGTAACTTCTGCGTTTTTCCTCCCTTTTCCAGGAGTTTAACTAATATCATATGTGAGCTCCATACCCGCTCGCTCACACAGTGTCCATTGTTTGGATGCTACAGTATAAGTTACGACATAAAATAGCCACTGGTACTTTGAATAGCCATTCGTCAACAACGTCCTATGGACAAAACTACCGCTTATAATGGGTATCCGGCGGAATAACGCCGTCCTGTACAGTATATTGCTCCAGCCCCAAAGCTTGTCGACACAAAAGCTTCCGTGGTCTGCAAGGTCTCTCGCCAGTCGAACATGTGTGGAACATTTCCAAGCTGCATTTCCGAGCTGCTTGTAAATCAGCTGGAACAGAGCAGAACAAGAGAACATAACATGGTGGAAGATACCATCAGGCATCTGCATGGCTCGGCACATGTGACTGCATCGCCAACACGGTGGTTACCCGACGTATTGACAGATGTTGGGTTTCCACTCGGTTAAATAAGTTGCCTTGAGATAAAAATTAAATCGTGTTTAATCTATGTGATCATCTGTTTGTGCTGATATTCAGCTGATTCCATCTACTCCTTCCTAATTGGGAAATTGAAATGGCTAAAAGTAAGTATATTTTTTATAAGATAACATGAAATCGTTAAGTTATGCTGAGCCGGTTGATGACTATAAAATTTAAAGGAACCTCCAATCAATTAATTTGAGCCCTATGAAATAAGTAGTTGGTGCATACACATATGATAACATAATATTATGCAACTAAATATTAAAGCACCTTGTCAGAGTTGTGCAGTATTCGGGCAGTGAAAATGCACTTTCTTGTTTCGTCTAGATTCATCGCGCCGAATGTTTGCTCACAAGTGACTAAGATCTCTTCGAATTTGACGTTATCCTGAAATGACTAGTGATCGTGTGTTCAAGGATGTTGTTAAAGTGATTAACGGCCGTACTAATTTGCATGTCTTTACGATGCACAACGTAGAAAGGAGAATAGCTTTGACCGGCCTATGTGACTGAGAAGTTCGTCAACGAACTTCTATAATAGAAGCTGAATGCACGGACTTTGTGCTGACTCCTATTACCGTGAGGTTCCTCCTTTAAGGTGACGTCTTGGAAACTATATACGTTAAAGCCATGTCTATGAAAGTGGATGACTGTGATTAACATCACTTTAAGTGGAGATCGAATGGGACTGATAGTGCTGGAGACTATGTCTATCCTTAAATCTCATTTTTAATACATTATTCAGTGGCTCCAGGACGATGAAAATTTTCAAGATTTCGGATATTATCTGACTTACCATCCTTGTCACATTTACGCCAAAAATCGGATTGTCATCTTCAAAATTTGTATTATATGGCGTAATCCCGTATTTCTTTCATGAAAAAAGTAATTGTTTTTTCTTTTAATTAGAAAAATTTCGAAAGAGAATCCGTATTAGTAACCAGTCCCCAAATTTCCTGAATGCAAAAGTGAGTCACTACAATAGTTGAATAACTGGGTAACACATCACAGTCTTCCATATCCGTTTACTGGAGCACACTTAACGCCGCGGGGGTAAGAGATGCGACTCTCGTTAACTCGTCACCTTGGCAAAGCTTCGGAGAACAGTAATGAACGAGAAGGTGCGCGCTGAACTGCGCATGCGTAACGTTGTCTTTCGTGGCTGGTCGATTTTCTGTTTAAAAGTAGCAATTTTGCTTTCGCGTCGTCCGACAGTGAGCGGCTGATTTTCATTTGTGGAATTAAGCTATAAAGTTAGCTCCTTCAAGTGCAATGAACAAAGGGGACTTTTTGTTGTAACACCCTTTTAGTTTATTATGGGATGAAGAAAAAAAAAACGTTAAAGACTTGGGCTCACATCGATCAAATATTTGCTTGGTGCCAAAATATAAGAAACAGTCTAGAACTTTTAATGTGGAGTGGTATAGCAAAATATCCTGGTTAAAAGCAAACATACTTTGTTTTATTTCTACTGTTTTGTTTCTACTGTTTTTTCTCATGTTATACAGCACTGCATGTATGTAAGAAAAATTTCTACTTCATTCCATATGGTTAAGTATGATTTCAGCAAGTGGCGTTTGAAAACCTTATAATCCTCTGAAATTGTATTTCACAGTAAGGAAGAAGGTTGAGAGCAATTTTAAAAATATTTAGCCGCGGATAAATTTTAGGTCACACTACGTCACTGATATCATTTATAATTTTGGTGAATGAAACTGGCCTGAAAAGTACGAAGTGGTAAACCATAAATAAAATCCTATAGTTAAAGGCTTGTGAAATATTTTTATGGAAAACACTGAATCAGACTCGTACACAGCTACTTTATGAATAGGGGCATTTGTTACCCATGGAAATCATGTGCAAATGCGATATCAGCTGAGTTTCTCACTTATACACTATATCATAATACGAATAGCTAAGTGTTCAGTATAATCATTTAATGAATTTTGTCCGTGTGTGTATTTTTATAGGAGATACGTTAAATACTGAGATAATGATTTCGTTATTAAATGGGCCTTCTCGCTGATTTACGTTCTGCCTTGTTTCCACCGATTAATTTAAAACGAGAGCACGCAGATAGGAAATAAAGAAAAAAATGAAAATGTCTTTCGCTAACTCTTTCGACTCTTTGGGTCGGAAGTCAAGGTCAGAGTGACCAGTGAATTGTAACAACATTTGCGGTCATCAGTGTTTCCATAGCAGCAACAGTGCGATTTCTGGCTGGCATGAGATATGAAAGTTGTTACCGGGACTACGGCGTCAATTCATTGATTTTACAAACAAAAAAGCAATTTTTCAAAATATCCTCGGGAGGGAGCCAGGTGATGTAGACATGAAGGTGTTGATAGTGCTCAAACTGTTTATAGTATCAAAAACTTCTTTTTGTAGTGCACAACATAAGCAAGCCGGTATACACAGTAAAATACACAGTCAAGTCACATTATTGTGACCACCTCCTACTTTTGACGTCAACAGCGCGTAGCCGATGAAAGAAGGCACGTGTCGTGAGCTGGCTTGGAGGGTATATAAGGTGTGCTGTAGGCATTCTGAAAACATATCACTCGTTGCTGTCATGGATAAAAGGAGCGATTTATCAGATTTGCAAAAATGGATGATTATCGGCTTTCGGATCAAGGGTGGTATTATTTCTGAAACAAAGCAGTTTTTGAACTGTTCGCGTGCTGTTGTGGTTAAAGTGTATCGTGATTGGAGAAATGGCACCATTGCGAATAAGCGACGTGCAAACTGCGGAGCACCACGTGCCATTGATGTAAGAGGTGAACGTAGGCTGCGAAGGTGCGTGAGGGCCAATCGACACGCTACAGTGGAGCAACTCCATGGCGGAATGAACCAGGGGACTACCGGAAGTGTGTCTAAAACGACAGTTCAGCAAACCCTGCTGCATATGGGACTTCGATGCCGACGGATGGTCACTCCACCTATGCTAACGAAGGTACATCGGCAGAAAAGGCTTACATTTGCACGGCAGTATCGGAATTGGACCTCCGCTGATTGGCAAAGGTTTGCCTTCTCCGATGAGTCACGTTTTCTGCTTCATCGAACGGACGGACGTTGGCGTATAAG
This sequence comes from Macrothele yani, assembly GCA_039090855.1. Lineage (NCBI taxonomy): Eukaryota > Metazoa > Arthropoda > Arachnida > Araneae > Macrothelidae > Macrothele > Macrothele yani. The sequence goes on from CM077024.1 coordinate 5,013,065, forward strand.
GCGAGAAACATCGGAGAACAAACACTCTTCAACAATTGCTGACAGACCACAAGCTGGTGAGGGCAGCGTTATGGTCTGGAGAATGTTTTCGTGGCATTCCCTGGGTCCACTCATGCCTGTGGAAGGCACTATGAACTGAATTCCTTATGGTTCATCCTTCAGACCACGTACATCCATACATGCTGATTGTCTTTCCTGGGGCGGATGAGATCTTCCAGGACGACAATGTGACGTGTCACACAGCTAGAAATGTCCGAGAGTGGTTGGAAAAACACGATGAAGACTTCAATGTACTTCCCTAATTCCCCAGACTTAAACCCAATTGAGCATCTGTGAGACCACCTCGATCGTGTTGCTCGCTCTATGGATCCTCCATTACGCACCCTCCAGCAGCTGTCAGATGCACTGCAGTCAACATGGCTCCACATTCCTGTGAACACCTTCCAGCACCTTACCGAGTCACTTCCAGCTCGTCTAGCTGCTGTCCGTGCGGCACATGGCGGTTACTTTGGATATTAGCTGGTGGTCACAATAATGTTAGTCGACCGTATATATACATTTACAGTATATATATATACGTAGGTGAATTGAAAGAGTAAGTTACACTTAGTGCCATCTGGAATGGAATTGCAGTCAGGCTGTGTGTGCTTGGGAGCGAAGTAGACAGTACGTCAGAGCTGCCGACGGGAGTTGTTTTAGTTCAGTAACTGCGTTAGGTGTGTGCAAGAATCAGTTCGTAATGGCGCGTCAACTGGATTCTTACTCCAAATTGGAACTGCGATGAACCGTTCGATTTTTGTGGGCTAAGCGCCTAAATTGCACTGACATCCATCGTGAAATTTTTTATGTATACGGGGGAAATGTCATGTCTCGCTCGGCCATTGTAAAGTGGAGCCAACTATTTTGAAAAGGGTCGCACGAATATGACAGAGAAATACCGCGATGGCAGACCATTACTATCCAGCACGCCGGAGTATTTTGGACAGTTGATGCTCCGCCTTCTGGCTTATGCCTTGCTTCTTGTGCCTCGTATTTATTATTGTAACGTGCTTTGTATATATCTTTGTTATTGCCCGTTTTCAGCCATATATTCTCCCGTTTTTCGTGTACCTTCCCCAGAGACTCATTAAAGCTATGTTGAAACCAGCCCGCCGGACAATGTTGCCGACGTTGACGACATGATACGGATAATAGAGTATCAAAATCTAGGAAATTGCCGGTACGTTAGACATTTCGTACGAGACGGTGCATTCCATCATTCACCAGCAGCTGGGATTTCGGAAATTGTGCGCGAGATGTGTGCCACGATTTGTTCACCGACCAGCACAGAAACTAACGTTTCCAATCGTCTTTGGCTCTTCTGCAACGGTATTCTGCTGAGGGTCACAATTTTTTTTTTTTTTTTGCGTCGAATCATCACAGGTGACGAAACGTGGTTAAACCATTTCACCCCTGAAACCAAACGATCGTCCATGGAATAGAAGTATGTCGCCTCTCCACCAAAGAAGAAGTGCAAAGTCCAACCGTCACTGGGGAAAGGTCATGGCGACTGTTTTCTTTAACTTTGAAGGTGTTCTTTACCCAGAATTTCTGCCAGAAGAGACCACTATCAATGCTGACTCATATTGTAAAACTCTACGTAATTTGCGAAAGACAATTAAGGACAGACGCCGGCCTAAGTTGAGCGGAGGTGTCATTCTGCTGCACGACAACGCAATACCCCACACAGCACTGAAAACAAAGGAACAAAGGAATTACTGCAGTCATTCATGCGGGAGGTGTGGCAACATCCACCGTACAGCCCTGACTTATACTCATGCGACTACCGTTTGTTCGGTAAACTAGGACCTTAGTGGACAACGATATCTAACCGATGAGGCTGTGAAAACTGTGGTCCTTAGCTGGTTGTACCAAAATGGAGGAGACTGTTTCTGTACAGGTATGGAAAAGTTAACCACACGTTCCAAAAAAATGTTTACAGTCCTTAGGCGACTATGTCGAAAAATGAATAAACGTTGTACCTTTAAACCAACATACATCCCCTGAGTATATCTCTTTATTTGTTTTTTGTCATTCAACAGTGTAACTAACTTTTCTGATCCGCGCTCGTATATATACACTGAAGAGCAATTGAATTAGAGACAACTGGCGTTATGCAAATGTGGCGCTGTGGGCGGCCCTGTAAACGGAAACGACAGGAGGCATGCAGCGATCCGACAATATAAGGAGTGATGCGTCGGGAATCAGTAAGAGTCGGACGCAGTATATGTAAGACGAAGGATCTAAGCGCATTTGATCGTGGGAAAATTGTCGGGGCCCGACGAATGGGTCACTCCATCACGGAAGTCGTGCAGGCACTGGGATTTTCATGAGCCACTGTGTCACGGGTGCACTTTGAGTACATCGAATCCGGTAAAACCATCCCTGCAAGGGCCAACTGCCGTGAACAACAGCATGTGGATGAGAGGGATCATCGTCGGCTAGCTCGCATTGTAACAGCGAATAAACGGGCCACAGTGCAAGAAATCACTCGGCAATTTAACGCTGGTTCACAAAAACGTGTAAACAGCCACACCATTCGGAACCATCTCTTCGCTATGGGGTACAGAAGCCATCGTCCCACGAGGGTACCGCTGATGACCACACATCACAGGGTGCAAAGATTAGCATGGGTGCGGGAACATCGCCACTGGACCCTAGACATGTGGAAAAATGCCTGGACTGATGAGTCGAGATTCACGTTGGTACATGCGGATAGCAGGATACGAGTACGGCGCAAATCACATAAAGCAATGGATCCTTCTTGCCAGCAGGGTACTCTTCAAGCTGGTGGGGGTGTCATTCTCGTCTGGGGACTGTTTACGTGGACTGAAATGGGACCCCTGGTAAGTGGGACATCGTCCCTCACAGGTCAACGTTACCGGGATATCCTGGACGACCATTTGCTCCCGTTTGTGCGTCTTCAACATCCCACTGGGGACCTCATCCTGCAACAAGACAATGCACCTTGCCATCGCTCCCGAATTGTATCCGAATGGTTGGATGAACACTCCACCGACGTGACCTCGCTTCCTTGGCCAGCTAAGTCACCTGACATCAATCCCATCGAGCACATCTGGGATGCCATCGAGAGAGATGGTTGAGGCTCTGACTACCCTCCATCAAATCTTCGTTAACTGTGGGAGCTTGTTCAAGGGTCGTGGATCCGTATGGCTTCCCAACGCTTCCGGTATCTTATCGAGTTCATGCCGAGACGAATCGCCGCCGTCATCAGTTCGAAAGGTTACTAGACAGGCATCTCTAATTCAATTGCTCTTCAGTGTATAATACAAAATGTCATCATCATGACGCAGTTGGGGCCAGGTGTCCACGTCATGTTTCCAACATACGCACCGATATTCTGCCAATACTCTCCAGTCAGCGCTTTCCCTTATTGCTCTAACATCAACCCCTCACACAATTTCTCCATGCAATCCTTGGTCTTGCTAAAGGTCTCACACTCCAAAGTCCGTAGCCCAGGACAAGTCTAGAGAATATCCCTTGGTATTCTAGTCAGGGATCGATTTACACTGAATCGGGCCCTACGCACTGCAAAAGATGAGGCCTGCCACCGGTTCGCATTCTTGAAAGAGTAAGTACATTTGCCACCACTAAATATTATGAATTGATTTAAAAGTTTATTTAATAAATAGAACACTTTGTGGGGGAAAATAGGAAATAATAGCTACTTTTTATTAAATCTTAATATTAGAAAGGACATTCGTAATTAAAAATATAGACGGGTAAGTAAAACACTATTTAATAGTTTAGTATTGCTATTTTCACATTTAATAATTCAAATATCCACAGAAGCTAAGTTATTCATCCTCTTTTAATTTTATTTTTAACCGATGATCATTACTTAGACTTGGTACAGACAAATGTTTTAGGGGCAAAGTAAACTTCCATGTAGCTGATAAATCACCTGTGATGTGTTCGATATTATAGTAGAACAATTCTATTAACACAGGAATGATACTTAGATTTGAGCAAACATGTATAACTGGATAATTCTCACACTCATAAAAGCACATTATTCAGCTCATTAATTCACTTAATTTAGACCCAAGCAATTTTAAAATCTGATACTTTACAAATATGAAATACCCAAAGATTCTACAAAGTGTCTTAGCAATGCAAAACCTCTCTCAAGAGGTGTATAGTATATATAGGAATATAGCACATTTATATTTCATCTGCAAGTTTCAGATGAAAAGCACTGCGATTTTCCTTCCTTATCCATTACTCACATTTGAAATTAAATGGACTCTATATAAATCAGTTTTTACAAGTTCCCTAGGTTCTGATCTGTGGGATCCCTTTGTTCTGACACGACATGACGTCACTGAGCTACAGTTGAAATGAGGTGGCAGTGTAAGAGTCTAGTAAAAACACCAGTGTTAATCTTCATTTCAGGAAAACAAAAAAGACTTTTTTCCCCAAAATGTTTTTCCCATTCATAATAATTAATTAACAAAAAAGCGTAATTTTTCTTTTTGCATTGCGATTCTGGGGTCCCCCAAAATGCGGGGCCCTAGGCCCGGGTCTTTCTGGCCTAGGCGCAAATCAGGCCCTGATTCTAGCCATGATGTCCAGCCCATCACAGCAGTCGCCTGTCCTTGATTTCTTCAGTTATGCCCCTTTTCGCATATGGTATTTCTTCAAGTTCTTCATTATGACTTTTTCTCCACTAATCCGTTTCATTGTCAAACACAGGGCCATATGTTTTCCTTAAGATTCTTCTTTTAAAGATTTTGAGTTATCGTAGTAATGCAAAACATAGAAAAAGAAAATATTTTCTTATTTGCCTCCCTTAAGACAGTCCCCAAGAGACCAAATACACTTATTACCGAGTTCAATGCAATTTGTGAAAACTCGTCTATTGTGATGGCACTTAGTTCTGCCACAATAGTCTTCTCAATGTCTCAAACTTACTCTGATTGCGAAAGGAAAACAGAATGAAGAGTGGGAAAGTAGCGGGACGACGTCCTACCACGCCCTCCCCCGTCTGCAGGCATGCTGGAAAACTAATGTTGTTTCAAAAAGAAAAGACGGAAAACACTGAATAAAAGATGGAAGTAAAGAGGAAGAGACAGCCAAAAACAGAGCTGAAGAAGTATTGCATCATAAAATAACTGAAGTAGTGGGGTGAGGCTGCGATTTCAGAGTGTTCAGAGGCGCGAGTATCTGGCCAGTCGTCCCAGTTGGGCTCGTGTTCCATTCCTGCATGAGGTATCGAGTGATATGTTAGTCATGCACTGGGCACTGGTTTAGCCCTTTCCCTGGAACCATTAGACTTCAATTAGAAACCAGGGACTCCTTACTTTCTATATGCGCATAAAGGTCGGCAAACAACTGAAAGGAAGTAATACAAAGGGTGAAAAAAAGAAAGCAAGAAAGAAAGAAAAAGAGAGAATCTTTATCCGTGTTTCAGATTTTCTAAAAATAATTGAGTGTTTGCATAAAGTAAATTACTTCTTGAACTCAGGGCCGGAGCAAGCTTTTCTTGTCCGGGAGGCAGAGGCTTCAAATTACGCCCCTTCGAGTTCAAAAGTTTCCCCACTTAAATACCACTCAGTTTTTACTTTTTCATACCTCCGTTATAGGAAAATATTATTGTCCAAAAATCACACTTCCGGTTTTTCATATAATTTTATTCAAAATGTGAAAACTAGACTCAAGAGCAGAGCCCATTTAAGAAAGGGGCTAGGGGGGTTGCATTGCCCCCGCATTTCCAAGGAGCCCCAGGACTATGCAGAATGCTTGAAGAATTGACAGAGTTCGACAGTTTTTTTTTTTTTTTTTTTTTGCAGTTAGCACAGCGAAAACTACTATATGAAACTTCCTTATGAAAAAAAATTCTATTTCTTTCCTCTTTGTTAGGAGTCCACAAAAAGTATAATCGCCATAGGTCCCTCCTCAAATCTTTCGAAAGCAAAGCAGATGTTTTGTACACATCTGTAATTGGGGTAAATTTTCATGCATTAAGAATTCGTTTGAATCATGATGTTTGAATCATATTATTTTGCCCACTACGTTGTTATAATTTCAACAAGCTGAACGGGGGGGGGGTATAGCAGAACTGAACTGTTGAACATTTGAACATTTTCCAAACATGCATTTTTATATTTCCTTGCTAACACTGATTCGTCAGTGAATCATGGGATGTTTGCAACCATTAGCTTCAATATGGCGGGGCTATTTTTAAGGCTTCCTCGTCATATTTTGGGAATGTTTTCTCCTGGGTATTTTTATTCGCCATAGATGTGCCACTAATACTAAGCCCCCAAATACCGTTCCCCCTCCCTCCCACCCCCAGCCCTCTGTCTCCGTAAATGGGGTCTGCTCAAGAGCTAATGGTAGCAAACATCAAGTAAAACGTAAAAGTTAGGTAAACGTCCAAAAAAACAAAACTCCGAAATAAAGCAAAATGAAAAAAGAACCAGCCCAGGACGAATGAATATCAGAGAGCGAACGTAACAATAGGAAAAGGCTTTCGAGGTGTTGATCGGAGAAATTCCGCTCAAAGTTAACACTCAGAGGGACTTTCTGCAACAGAGCACAGATGAATAACTGGTTTTTTATCCCTACGATGTATTCAAAAAGGTCGCGGAGGATTGGCATATCCGCGTATTGTTTGATATGCTTCTCCGCAATTCCGGACAATTCCTTTCATGCATATGAGGAGTTCGCACCTCAAAAAGTAGGTTACTCTGTTCCCTGATTAGCTGAGCCGAATACTGAACGGCGGCAAAATTTTGACAGAGGGCAGATTGTAAGGTCCGTAAAAAAGAAAATACTGAGCGGAGCTACCTTTTCAGTAAATGTACTCACACGCTGTGCATTTTTATTTTTCACGCCACTCCGGGCATGAATTTGCTTCCCTTGTGTGATCATTCTGTGAGGAAAACCGCTCCCTAGCCCTTCCCCGCCCCGGTAGCTACGGCCCTGCTTGCCCTAAAGAATGGAAAGGTATTCTCACAGCTTCAAGTGATTCTAATATGTTCATTTTGAGATTCGATTTCCTTAGTAAATTGCAAAAGAAGAATTTTACATGCCGAGGAAGGAGGTCTAACTTTAAGGAGTCATGTAAAGACAATTCCTTAGCTGAGTACAGTCTGGTAAAGACGACTGTGAAGTACACTAAAGTACCCCTGAATTACAGGCAGCAGAACTTATGCAAATACTTGGCTGCTACTCTCGCATCATCGAGCATGCCTGGCCGAAACTGTGGTTAAATACAGTCATCGCCCACAGCTTCCCCAATAGGAATCGATTACAGGCGTGGTTTGTAAGACGCATGATTTGGATGCTTTTGACATAGGGAAGATTGTAAGTGCCAACAGAATGGATCACTCCATCTCGAAAGTCGTCTACACACTGGGGTTTTTTTTGTGCTACAGTGTCCTGAGTGTTTTGGAATACGAAAATTATGGCAAAAGAACAAGCTCCCGAATGAATCGCAGAGGTGTACCATCCTTGACGGCAGCTCTTAGTGTCCGCCGTTTGGATCGCATTGTTCGAACTGGTAGGCTCAAGACAATATCATAAAACACCACAGTCAGAAGAGTAGATCAAGGCGCGATTCAGTGCAAGGACAGGGTCCCACTGTTAAAGGTACGACACCGGACTAAACGCCTCGCCTGGGCAAAAGCACACCGACACTGGACCACAGTGGACTGGAAGAGGGTAATCTGTCGTGATGAATCCAGCTTTAAATTGCAATGAGCCAATGGGTGAGTGCTGACCTGGCGTCAGTCGCCAAGGCTACTCTACAAATTTGTGCTGTGCATTGGGAGAATGCGAATGCTATTGCTCCGAGGACAGTCCGCAATTGATTTGAGCGGTTCCGAGGTGGCAAGTTTGACCTGAACGACTACCCATGCTCAGGTCGTCCTTCTCACTTTGATGAGGATCGTTTAAACCATCTCATCCCCTTGGATCCGCGCCAAACCACACGCGAATTGGCCCCTGAGATGGACTGTGATCAGGCCACAGTGGTGCGACACTTGGAACGTATGTGAAAGGCCCAGAAATTGGTGTCTTGGGTGCGTCACACTCTCACCGGAGACAAAAAGAATCAGCGTGTTGCCATATGTGGTTCCTTGTTCGCCCGTTATCGCGAAAGTTTTTACGTATTGTTACTGGAGATAAGTGGTGCCTGCACGTGAATTTCAGGCATCGGAGGGAATTGCCAAGCCCAAACAAGGTGCCCACACCACGTCCAAAACATGACCATCCTGCGAAAATCATGTTGTGTGTCTGGTGTGACATGGAAGGCATTATTCACTAAAAAAGCTGCCGAAGAATCGGACCATCAACGCTGCACTATACGTATTGTGAGCAGCTCCGCAGTGTGGAGGGAGAAATTCAGCAGAAACGGCCACATAGGCGCTATGGTGTCCTTCTCCAACATGATAACGCACGCCCTCACAGTGCAAACATGACAAAAATGGCCATTCAGGATATGAAATGGGAGATCCTTTCATATCCGGCTTATTTCCAAGATGTCGCCCTCTTCAGCCGTTCCGATCTCTGTCGACTGCACTCCGTGGCAGAAAGTTAAAAGATGTTGATTTCCAGAATTTTCTTGATGATTTCTTCGCAGCAAAACCAGCATGTTTTTCAAGAATGGCATTGCAGACCTATCCAGACGTTGGGACACCATCGTAAACAATAGGGGGGATACATAGTTGATTGATTACGTTTTCCCTTCTGATGCAATACATTCCTGTAGTGCGGTGAAAAAAACGGCATGAACTGATGCATCAACCCAATACTAACCGGAGACAACGTTTACAGTGGTCCAGAGAACAGTGGGGCACGGTACTATTTACTGATGAGATTAGATTTAGTCTCTAGCTCTTCTAGAGGTTACCTAATCTGGCGTGAGTTAGGCACTCGGTATCGCTCCAAAGACATCAATGAAAGAATTAGATATGGCGGCCGCGGTGTTCTCGTATGGGAAGGCATTCTGATCGATGGACATCCAGATACTGGAAAAAGTTGCTGTAACCGGTGCGCGCTATTGTGATGAGTCAATCCTTCCCCACGTTTGTGTGTTCCGAGGTGCCATTGGCCCACAGTTCGTGTTAATGGCCGATAACGCCACACCCAATCTTACAGTGGCTGTTGATGAGCTGTTGGAAAATGAACATATTAAGCTGAGGGATTGACCAGCACGTTCCACCAATATAAATCCCATAGAACACGTACGGAACTCTCTGGGGATACGCGTTGTGGCACGTCAACACACACCGAAAACTGTTCGATAGCTGAAGACCGCGCTAACGGAAGAATGGGCGATGTTACCGCAAGAATTCATCAATAACCTAGTAGTGCGAAGTATGGACAGACGGTGCAAATCATGCATCGACGTTAGGGGTGATCATATCCCCTACTGATGACCTCCTTTTTCCTTCGTACCCTCTTTGGCGGTGATGCATCTGTATCATGGCACCCAGTGCTATGTAGCCAATTCTGAATGAAGTACCACTATATCCTTTAGTATCCGCAGTTGTGTCGGATGATCTATGCTCTACTGATGACATCCTCTTCCCCTCGTACCGTCTTTGCCAGTGATGCATCTGTATCATGGCATCCAGTGCTATGTAGCCAATTCTGAATGAAGTACAATTATATCCTTTAGTATCCGCAGTTAGTCGGGTGTTCATATCCCTTACTGGTGATCTCCTCTTCCTTTCGTACCGTCTTTGGCTGAGATGCATCTGTATCATAGCATCCAGTGCTATGTAGCCAATTCTGAATGAAGTACAATTATATCCTTTAGTATCCGCAGTTAGTCGGGTGATCATATCCCCTACTGATGACATCCTCTTCCCTTCGTACCGTCTTTGCCAGTGATGTATCTGCATCATGGCTATGTAGCCAATTCTGAATAAAGTACCACTATATCCTTTAGTATCTGCAGTTGTGTCGGGTAATCATATCCCCTACTGATGGCCTCCTCTTCCCTTCGTACCGTCTTTGGCAGTGATGTATCTGCATCATGGCATCCAGGGCTATGTAGCCAATTCTGAATGAAGTACCACTATATCCTTTAGTATCCGCAGTTGTGTCGGGTGATCATATCCCCTATACTGATGACCTTCTCTTCCCTTCGTACCGTCTTTGCCAGTGATGCATCTGCATCATGGCATCCAGGGCTATGTAGCCAATTCTGAATAAAGTACCACTATATCCTTTGGTATCTGCAGTTGTGTCGGGTAATCATATCCCCTACTGATGACATCTTCTTCCCTTTGTACCGTCTTTGGCTGTGATGCATCTGTATCATGGCATCCAGTGCTATGTAGCCTATTCTGAATTAAGTGCCGCTATATCCTTTAGTATCCGCAGTTGTGTCGGGTGATCATATCCCCTATACTGATGACCTTGTCTTCTCTTCGTACCGTCTTTGCCAGTGATGCATCTGTATCATGGCATCCAGTGCTATGTAACCAATTCTGAATAAAGTACCACTATATCCTTTAGTATCCGCAGTTGTGTCGGGTGATCATATCCCCTACTGATGACCTCCTCTTCCCTTCGTACCGTCTTTGACTGTGATGCATCTGTATCATAGCATCCAGTGCTATGTAGCCAATTCTGAATGAAGTACAATTATATCCTTTAGTATCCGCAGTTAGTCGGGTGTTCATATCCCTACTGATGACCTCCTCTTCCCTTTGTACCGTCTTTGCCAGTGATGCATCTGTATCATGGCATCCAGTGCTATGTAGCCAATTCTGAATAAAGTTTCACTATATCTTTTTGTATCTTCAGTTGTGCCGGCGTTGATTCTATCATCATTTCGGTAAGTAATGCAGTTCCTATGGTTTGAATTTCACATATCCAGGCCGCTCCTGTGTGACGAGACAGGTCAGATCAGATCAGATCATATGTAGAGGATTTTAGGAATGGAGTGTCTGACCCAAAGTCTTAAACAACCCTTAGAAATAGAAAGCTAGGAGATTTGGGCTGGAGTGCCCGATAGGAAAGTGACACGGAAGCGAAGTAGAGAGGGGGAGGAAGACGTCCTTATTTATTACCGGGGGGCCCGGGGTCCGACGGCTTAACGTGCCCATCCGACGCACGGCGGATATTTAGTGGATCGAGCGTTCTACTTGCCTGGGATTGAACCTGAGGTCCTTTCCATGGCAGTCACGAACGTTGCCCACTAGGCCACCCGCGGTCCTCCACAGGTCAAAACCTGGCCTTTCCTTAAACCACAGCAATGTAGCAGTAATAGCTTTTGTCTTACGAGGCCACAGACTTATGCATAAACATCATACAATCACCCGTACGCTAATTTAAGTTCCTGGTTTCTTACGGTAACACAATATACAATAGTTGGTGCAGCAAATGAGTGGCGAGGGGAAGGAATATCGGTTTCCACAATAACCTAAATATCATGCGATATGCTATCCACAGTATCCAATCTCGCTACAAAACTTCAAAACAGGTCGTCCGTCTGTCGGAAGACCTGATTTTGAAGTTCTATAGCGAGATCGGATTGCAATTTAATAGTTGATCAAACCTCAAGTATTCTCACGAATCGCTCCTATCACCGGGAGTTTTCTATCATATGTATAGGGGAAAAGTGAGAACATATTTTTTCCGTTAATATACGAAAGGAATTGCAGAAATATTTCTGAAAATTCAGAATTTTCCGTTTACACCTCTTAAAAGCGGAAGTTTTCGGTTAATATACGAAAGGAATTGCAGAAAAATTTCAGAAATTTCAGAATTTTCCTAGGGCACGAAAAATCCATAAATTCAAGTTTTTCTCCGTCATTTCACGGAAAAGGTTAAATCAGGAATATGCTCCTTTAATTGACCAAAGGAATCACGGAAAATAGTTCGTGAATTTCAGAACATTTTCTACAGTGCACATGAATTAAGTGGCTTTGTAAACGAGCGCTTGCTGGTCACGGAGTGAAAGAAACAAAGAGAGGCATCGTCTGTTTTTGAAGAGAAACGGCACTGGGCGTGCAAAGAGAGAGGGGGAGAGAGAGAGAGAGAGAGAGAGAGAGAGAGGCAGATGTTAGGGAGGGAGAGAGAGGCAGAGGGAAGGGAGGGGGAGAGAGAGGCAGAGGGAAGGGAGGGGAGAGAGAGGCAGAGGGAAGGGAGGGGGAGAGAGAGGCAGAGGGAAAGGGAGAGAGAGGGAGAGAGAGAGGGAGGGAGGGGGAGTGAGAGGGGAGGAGAGAGAGAGAGAGTGAGAGAGAGAGAGAGAGAGAGTTGTGTTGTTCATTCGAAAATGTTTTACAGCATTTGAAAAAGCTAATTTTCCACAGCTGTGCCTAAAAACGAAGTGCGCGGAAATAAAAAGATGCACCAGAAACTTGGTGATTATCAATAAGAAATGTGCCAGAACTGCGACGTAAATCCTTCTGAGATCGAAGTTGGTATAAATTGTACTAGAACTGTTCTAATACATCATCTTTTACTTTCACTCCTCGTCCGTCAAACGGAATATTAAAAAACAATCGTCATGTTTTTATTTAGCAGTAGGTTTGATGAATTCGTAAAATTTTTGCCGCACACGAAAGTAAAAGATGATGTAATGGAACATTCTTATACCAACTTCGATCTCTTGAATGATTTACGTCGTAGTTCTGGCATTTTCCTTTTCTTTTCTTTTTTATGTGACACTCCATGGGCACATTTCTTATTGATAATCACCAAGTTTCTGGTGTATCTTTTTATTTCCGCGCGCTTCATTTTTTAGACACAGCTGTGGAAAATTAGCTTTTTCAAATGCTGTAAAACATCTTCGAATAAACAACACAACTCTCTCTCTCTCTCTCTCTCTCTCTCTCTCTCTCTCTCTCTCTCTCTCTCTCTCTCCTGCCCTCCCTCCCCCTCTCAGAGAAAGTATCTCTGTTCTTGCAAGAGACGTGCGCATGAGACCTGAGAGCACTTCGTTCGTTTGTGTGTGCGTGTGTCGCGTGAAATTGATACATTGCCAAAACAAATAACAAAGCGATATGACGCATTAAAAGGAACTTGCACTATAGGAACTACACTGCATTTCATTCACAAGAACCCACTTTCCTTTCGTGCACTCGTCACGTACGTTCAGAAAACAAAACATTTTGTTATTGGAGAAAAGCATAAAGTTTTGTTCCGAATCGGTGTCAAAACCTTTCTCTAACCCGTTTTGGTATGCTTCAATCACTAGTTTCGACAAACTCTCATAGAAGGGAAGGCCGTTCCGTTGTTACTATCACAGAATGATGACAAAGCCGAACATTTGTGAACTATCTCTCTAATACTTTCTTAATGGAAAACTGACATCATTACCTTTACTACAAATCTTTCCTTCCAGAATTTAAAAAGGTTGTGGAATAACTTAGTGTCTGATCTCCAGATTCGATTATTTTTTCATTTCCTACAAACTTGGTCCGCTTTAAACATTGTCTTCCAACGATTTGTAAAATCTGAATTTCACAGAGCTGAAAGTGCTTGTCTTTCCAGCATTAGTTTTGATTGGTTAATAAATACTATGAGCTTCGAATGACTCAAAATATGGAAATAGTACACTGGCAGTGCGGGAAATAGAAAAGTGGAAAGTAAGTGCGGAAGTGCCATAGAGTTAGTTGTTTACTCACCGCCAGGTCCAATAAGATAGCGTCGAGTAAGGAAGGAGGGCGTATGCTCCCTGTCTCGAGGAGTGACTCGGAGAGACGCGGCTGCACATTACATCGAGTTTCTTCAGTTCCCGGGAACACAAAAAAGCAAAATGCAGGGCATTTGACGACGATCAGATTTGTGTTTCTCCGAGGGATTCCCCGCAAAGCACCTCCGCGCAGGTGTTCGGCAAAAGCGGCAACGGGCTCCAAACCCAACTGAAGACACTCATGACTCCCTAATCTCTGCCGACATGAATCGCTCACGAACGCAGATCGATCCTTACGAACAGACAGGCGGTCTAGGGAAATTATCTGCTTGCCTTTGGTCTAAACGTCGTCACTCTACCGATCTAACTTGCTTGATACGGTGAATTTCGGGCAGTTTCTCCTCGCTTCCGTCCAAGGATAACGGTTATTAATTTGGAGCAACTCTTGCTCTGAGTTAACAGCTCTAATGCTTCAGATTCGAAAACGTTCCCCTTGGCTGAATCATAATTATTACTGAGACACCAACCACATTAAATGATTGTGTTCAGCGCGTAATTGTTTCTCAGCGTGACTTGAGTGAAATCGGGCTGAGCAATTTGTTTCAAATCACACCGAGTTACGAATCGGGGAGGTAAAAGAAATTGCGTCATTCAATATTAAATTCATCTGAGTTGGAAAAAACAAAAAAAAAACTGTGTGGTATTTTTTGTAGTTCGTCTCTCGCTTTTATTATTATTACGCCATACACAATTGGGAAACGAAGTTCCCCGAAGAAACAATTCTTCATAAATACATGGTAGGCATTGTAATGCTATTATTAGCATATTTTCACTGCATTCCATGTAACCACTTCCTTCAGAAAACTTGAAAATTTTCATCATTCTGGAGCGGAAATCAGAGAAATTTTCATCATCCTGGAGCGGAACCCGCACCTCCCGATTTCCGAAATTAAGTCAAATTCGTTGTATCTTTTCATTTTCGAGTACCTCAAAGTACGGTATTTGGCATTCTATCTATTATTTTCCTTTTCATTCATTTTTCACTGACCAGTAGTGTATTACTCAAGCAAATAAGTTCGCGGCTCTCGATAAATGTAAACAATTAATCCGTCGATGCATTGTACTTCGTCGGTTTCACGTGGTATTAGTACTTGTAACGTACCAGGAGATGTGACGTACCTGCCAGAAGGACGCACACGACATAAAGGCAGATAGGAATCAGAATAAAAACGTCCGCGTAGCTTATTGGTAGAGCAACTTATTCCGGAATGAGTGGACCCGGGTTCGAACCCCGGCGCGGATAAAAATGACGGAGAAATTTACTTCGTTATAATGGCGCCCGAACTATCAGGATGTCCCGACCGTTCAAAATCTCGCATTGGTGTGATGTTATTTCCACACCGCGAGATAGGAAAAATAAGAGAATCCTTTCTCCAGCACTTCGAAAAAAAAAAAAAAAAAATAAATAAGGGGAGATGATGTAACGTACCAGGAGATGTGACGTACCTGCCAGAAGGACGCACACGACATAAAGGCAGATAGGAATCAGAATAAAATGTCCGCGTAGCTTAATTGGTAGAGCAACTTATTCCGGAATGAGTGGACCCGGGTTCGAACCCCGGCGCGGATAAAAATGACGGAGAAATTCACTTCGTTATATACTGAACAAAGTAATTTCGTGCTAAAAGTAATCCAAGTTAAAAGAAACAATGCCGTCTTACGCACGATTATATAAAAACTTTTATGTTAAAAGCAAATGTACTGATTAAAAAATACACACACACACACACACACACACATATAAGACCTTTCTAGCTTATCCTCAGATGTAACAGAATACTAAATTACAAGCGAGTAGGTTGTGGTTGTATATCATGGGAGCACATTTATAAATGACGCAGTTCGAAGCAAGATCAACGCATACGCCGAAATGATTGAGCAAACTCGTCTTCTGGGTCATCTGGATGGGGTTTTTTTCGATCCATTAATTGTTTCCAGGTAAACAATAATGGATCGTGAAAAATATCCAGATGATCCAGAAAACGTTACGGGTGGTGAAAAATGGATAGGTACGATAATTCCAAACGCAAAAAACACTGGGTAGACCCCGGTGAAGCAACGACTTCGACACCGAAACGCAATATTCACTCCAAGAAATTTCTGCTGTGCATCTATTATGAACTATTGGAACAGGGTCAAACTGTTACTGCTGATAGCTACAAGCAACAATTGCTGCGATTGAACCAGAAAATCTGTTGGAAACGTCCATTCACAGGCAAAGGATTGCGTCCCGTGAAATTACTGCATGACAACGCTATGCCGCATGTCCCGAAGTCGGTCAAGGAAACGTTATTGACGTTTGGCTGGGAAGTTTTAGAGCACCCGGCGTATAGTCCCGACATAGCCCCTTCAGACTATTATTTGTTCTGATCGATGCAACATGGTTTGTACGGTTACAGACATGTGACGAAGCGCAAAAATGGGTTGACGACTTCGTCACATCACACGACGACGTATTCTTTATGACTGGAATCCGTCAGCTGCCTGACCGATGGCGGAAGGTGATAGATAATGACTGCGCATATTTTGACTCGTAAAGGAACTGTTGTTTTCGCTCAAATTACATGTTGCGTTGTCTTAAAACTTATTTTTATACCTAATAGTTAGCTACACTTGAGGCAACTTTTCCGCAATATAGCGATTAGATTGTGATTTATTTAGTACTTAGAAAAGAATAAACAAAACTGCGAAAATTTTGATAATTTCTAAAATTTCGATTGTCATGCGCGAAGGAAAAATATTGTCTGATCAAAAAAAAAAAAAAAAAAAAAAAAAAAAAACAATCACATTAGCTATACCAGGGACAACTTTCCCCCACTATAGCGATTCGATCAAAAACATTTCGGTATTTTCGACCCACCCTAGTTTACATGCTCTGTAACTAGATTTTAGCCTGCGATTCAGTACATCATGGTACCAAATATTTACATAAATAACAACCTGTATAATCAGGTACTTACTTCACTTTTATAGCTCAGTAACAGTTGCTGTGTTTGCGATGAATTGCGATATCCAGAGCACATTTAAGGAGACAGGAGGCCCAGGGTGCTGGACAGTATTTTGGGGCCCCAGTATTAATTAGTGACACATTTACGATTTCACTATGGGTGGATGAATAAAGATACCCAGGAGAAAACATTCACAAAATACGATGAGGAAGACATAAAAATATCCCCATTGTATTGAAGTGTGTATCCCATGATTCATGGACGAATCAGTGGTAGCAAGAAAATGAAAAAATGCATGGTTGAAAAATGGACAGCAGTTCAGTTCTACTTTAATATCCCCCTCCCCCTCCTCCAGGGTAGAATTCAGCTTGTTGAAATTATACGGATATAGTGGGCAAAATACTACACTGCCGGACAATTGCTAAGGACGGATAACAATAGCAACGATAGCAACCATAAAATGGAAGGCATGAAAATGTGGAAATTAGCATAAGTGCGGGATACAGTAAGACGTGTTGTGCATATGCAAATTTTGGATTGCCGAACTTGTTCGTGACGTCATAGCGCTGATAAGAGAGATAAATGATTTGACGCGTATTGACCGTTGTTGTTCAAACGCAAAGTTGAAAGGGAAAGAATCAATTGACGAACTTGCAATTTTCAGTATGTCTTCCCGACATCACCTAGATGATTTTACGCGTGGCCGTATTATTGGCGAGATTGAAGAAGGGCGAAAAATAACAGATGCCGCCAGGGAGTTTGACGTCAGCCACAGTGTTGTTTCAAGGCTTTGGAAATCATTTCAAACAAATGGAGAGTGTAGCAAACGTCACGGGGGAGGTCGTGTTCGCAGTACGACACCTGCAGAAGATCGCTACATAGTGCTATCAACAAAAAGACACCGGCGCAGCACAGCTAGTGAGGTAGCAAATCAGTTTATGGCTGCTACTGGCAAGCGGATCTCCCGAAAAACTGTCGCCAGACGTTTGCATGAAGGAGGACTATACGCCCGCCGTCATGTTGTGTGCATCCCATTGTCCAGACGTCACCGTACCGCCCGTTTGCAATGGTGCCATCAACATCGCAATTGGACTGATAACGACTGGTCTACTGTCCTCTTCTCAGATGAGAGTAGATACAGTCTATCGTCTGATTGTCGACGACAACTGATCTGGCATGATAGTGGTACTACATATTGTCCAGCAAACATACAGGAAAGGGACCGATATCCGACATGTAGTGTCATGGTATGGGCTGGCATCATGATCAATGGCCGCACGTCCCTCTATGTGCTTCCAACTGGGACTATGACTGGCCAACGATACATTAATGATGTTCTGCTACCTCATGTTCCGTGGTGCTGTCGGTGATAGATTCATTTTCATGGACGACAACGCAACATGTCATCGAACAGTCGCTGTCCAGGAGTGTCTTGAGAGCGAGAATATTCAACGCCTCGTATGGCCAGCACGTTCTCCAGACCTGAATCCCATTGAAAATGTGTGGGATGCTTTGGGGAGGAGTCTTGCTAGTCGCCAATGCCCTCCAATAAACAAGGACACCCTCATCTGTGCACTGACAGAGGAATGGGATAAATTACCCCAACAGCTGCTTGATAATGTTGTGCAATGCATGACACGACGTGTGGAATCTTGCGTCGCCCTCCATGGTGGCCATATCCCGTATTGACATCTTACGCCGGAACGCCTGCGGACGGTAATTGCATTTTTTTCACGTTTACGTATTCCGCACAAAATGGCCTGTTTGTCCCTTGAACACGTTCCAAAGCCTTCTGGATTTCAGAGCGCAATAAATTGTCTTTCTTGTAATGTCCTGGCATTCTGACATTATTTTATTTCACTTGGCATCCAACCACACTTACTTTTTTATGCGCTATATAGCCGTTTATGATCCGTTCTTAGCAATTGTCCAGCAGTGTATGATCAAATATAATGATTCAAACGAATTCTTAATGTATGAAAATTTTCCTCAAATACGGATGTGTACACAAAACTTCTGTAATGTTTTCGAAAGATTTGAGGATGGACTAGGGGCGAATATATTTTTTGCGGACTTCTAAAAATGCGGAATGAAATAGAAAATCTTTTCACAAGGTAGTTTCCTATAGTTTTTGCTGTGTGATCTGAAAAAAAAAACCTGTAGAACTCTGTCAATTCTTCAAGCATCCTGCATCATTCTGGAGCCCCTTGAAAATGCGAGGCATTTTCAAGGGCCCTAGAATTAGCCTTCTTAAATGAGCTTTGACGATATCAATAAAAAGTACTTTTTCACAGACACAGTATTGCAGTGTTTTCTTCCTTTCTACTTAAAAACCCAGAAAGTTGATGAAACAACAGTTGAAACAAGTCCATAAACATACATCTCTTACGCTGAATTTTTTTTTCTATTTCATAGAATCAAACCTCGAAAATAACAAGAGTAGTGTTTCGTTTAGACTAAAGATTAGTTTTCTTCATACTTTATTATGTAATCGTACTTTTTGTTCACAGATTTAAAACATTTTCTATTTTGATGGATATGTTGTTCCAAATTTTATTAGTAGCACTTCTGAAACCAAGTCATTCTTTGAAACTAAGCAGAAACTCTGAATACGTATATTTCTTCTCTACTTTACCGGTTGTGACAACCTGAATCTGTCTTTTAATGTATTTAATTTTTTGCATATACTTGATATAAAAAAGGAATTCGAAATAAAACTTTGCTTTCCTTTCATTCATTCTTTTTAGTTAGCACTAATTCTTTTTCTTACATATCCGCAATATTATTCTCTTGCAGTGTCAGATTTTTTATATATATGCAGCATTATTTTTTTGTAGCGCATTATATACACCAGTGGCCAAATTATTATGCACATGGTTAATACATTGTCATGCTACCTTTTGCGCTTAATACTGCTTGAATTTGTCTTGGTATGGACTCTATTAAATGTCGGTAAGTGGCTTAGAGTATATCAGCCAAAATGCGATGAATTGCACCTTCCAACTCTTAAGATTTGATGGTAGCGGATCCACCTATCTGATGACTCTTTCGATTTCATCCCACGAATGCTCCATTGAGATGAGATCTGGTGATTGAGGAGGCCAATGCAACAGGGAAAATCTCCGTGATGCTCCTCAAACCATTTGCGTACAATGTCAACTATTACACGGAGCATTGTCCTCTGGGTCAACTTGGTCGGCATCGACATTTAAATACCTTTGGGCGGTCAGACGTTGCTCCACACGAATCAAAGGGCACGAAAACATGCCTCATCAGACCATAACGTTACCTCCGCCAGCTTGAAGAGTAGTGACGATACAAGATGGGATCCAAGCTTTCGTGCTGCTGTCTCCATATCCTGAAAAACCCAGAATCAAAAACTCAGAATCCCAGTTCTAATAAAACATAAGCCTATTGTAATCAACGAAAGGAAAATGATGGATAAACTTAGGACCAAGCAGGGGCGCAGTCAGGACTTCGTGGGAGAGGCTAGTGTGTCATATGGGGAGCTCGATTACAAACGAAGCAGAGAACAAAACAATAGCACATTATTATTATAAAGATGATTCCACCTCTTCGTGAGGTTCTTCTCGTCATTCCAGGACGAGTACGAAGCACCAAGTCTGGAAAGTGGTCTTTCTTTCTCTCAGTTATCCGGCAACTTCCTTACTAACCTACAAGTGTTCAGGATAATTGCATTCTGTAGTTCCATGTAGGTGTTAGGTTGAAGGTCTAGTGTCTGTATATAGCTGTGAATGGTATTAGGTACAACTCCAGTGGGTGATATTACTATGGGAACGGTGGTGACGTTTTCCATATGCCATATTTCCTTGACTTCGTATCGTAGGTCGTTATACTTTGACAGCTTCTCTTCGTGCGCCTTCTGGATGTTGCACGTGTAGGGGACGGCTATGTCAATGAGGTACGTTGACTTCTTCTCCTTGTCGACCAGCACGATGTCGGGCCGATTGTGGGGGATGGTCTTATCTGTTCCTATCGATCTGTCCCAGTACATCTTGTAAGTGTTCTTCTCTAGAAGCTTTGTTGACTCATACTTGTAGTAGGGGACAGGCTCAGTTGTAATGAGGTGTTGCTTTCTTGCTAATTTCTGATGGAGGATTTGGCGACTTGAATGTGCCTGTTCATGTACTCTGTTTTGTATGGCTCTGCAGTCTGCATCTTGTTGCGATATTTTGGATGGTTTCTGGCGCTTGACGGCGTTGCCAACATGTGTCGCTTTCCACTGACGTGTCCTTCAGGATATGCTTTCGATAGTTTCTGGTGTTTAGAACTTCATCTTGTATAGCCATCAGGAACCCTTCGATCTCGGGGAAGAGTAGTCCATTTGTTAGCCAAAAACCAAAACAATAGCACATTATTATTATTACCATTACTGTTATTATTAAGAGAAAATTTATGACTAAAACTGGAAGCCATGATTAAAGTTCTCGAAATATTTTGTATTTCATTTTAGATATACTATATATTACATTAAATTTAATTTTGCCCTCTTACTTTTCACTCTATTATTCACTTGTATCTTAAAAATCACGGAGGAAGCGTACAGTAAAATATTTTCCTCGTAAGAGTATGGAGTAATTTCATTTGAAATTTTCCATTTTCTTTTTCAGGAGAATGCACTGCAAATAAAAAAAAAATAATAATAATACGGAACTGAAAAAGAAATAGTTTCTTTTTGAAAGCAGCACGAGAACCAAAGGAAAAAGAATTCACACCAGCTTTACAGTATACTAGTCTTACGTATGGTCCCATTTAACTACTGAGTAGGACATCTGATTAAAATAACCAAAACTTCCAAAGTTGCCATAAGTTTCCGATTTGTTAGCGCAAAACAATAAAATGCCAACCCCCATTGTTCATCTGTTGACGTAAACTCAAACACCCCACGAACGACAGCCTATGTATTCGGCCCTAATTGATTCCTGCAGGCGCTTATGAATTTGTTATCTTGCGAATAGGTAGGCATTCACTTCAGCTTTATAGAATAGCAGCTAGATTTTAGAACTTCCGTTATATTTATTCATTCTTCCCTTGTGAAGGTGTTAAGACACTACAGAAATAAACACCAAAGCTCGGGGGAAAGCAGACTGTTTGAATGCGTACAAACAGGGTTGCATTCAGAGACCTTTTTTTCTGGGGAAGAATTACAAATTTTGAGGGGGCTGAAACTTGTTGACTTTTTTTTTTTTTGATTGGAGGTTTAACGACCACCGTGAGCAACTCACTGGGCTATAAGCAGTCGCCAGTCCCTAATTTAGGGTCAGTGGTTCCAGGGAAGGAGATAGCCAGTGCCATAAGACAAACACAACATCCATGCCTCACGGGATTCGAACACGGACACCTTCCTAACGAATGATCAGAGGCCATCGCGCCACCGGGGCAGCAAACTTGTTGACTGATTACATACATACAATCACAGTGATTACATACATACAATCACATACATACAATCACAGTGATTACATACATACAATCACAGTGATTACATACATACAATCACAGTGATTACATACATACAATCACATACATACAATCACAGTGGTCTAAACCACTGCGCCACCGGGGCAGCAAACTTGTTGACTGATTGCATACATACAACCACAATTTTGTTATTTATACATACATTAACATATATAAAAATTTTAAATAGAGTATAAAAAATTGTCTTATGCTCTTATTTCGGAAATGCGAATTCCAAGAAATCTACACATATTTACAAGTGATTAAAAATGTGAAAATGTTATACCATTGCTTTTAATTCAATAATGCACCCTGGATTTCACCATGGGTGGTGTAAAATATTAAGGATCCAAGTAAGATAAAGCTGTGCTGGAGAAAATATCCCCCTTCCCCCCAAAAAAAATTAGGAGTGGTAAAAATATCATAGTTTTACTAGAAGCGTGTTTCTGATTATTAAGGAATCATTACAGTGTAACCTGAAAACGTATGGTGCAAACCATTCCCCTGTCACTTGGTTTCAGTCCCTTTAGATTATTTAGATTAGTTAGCACATAGTAGTAAAAAACAAACTCACTAACCGTTTGGATGCCAGTTTGAGGTGATGGTCCATTTTTTTTAATAGAGTGTAAACCACCCTCCGCCAGAAAAAAGAAACAAACCCTTTTTATGGGAATAATTTCTAATAATTTGCTATTGTTAAAAATCAGGTAGCAAATATTTCGTTGTATGTGGAAGAACTAACGTCACGTTAGCTACACTGAGGCTTAACCGTATACAATGAAAGTCAGCACAGAGACTGAAATAAAGCTGAATGCCAGCTTACAAAATATGATGTATTGCAGTGCGAACATATCTACTCTGTGGAATTAAGTTTTTATTGCGGAAGTAGTCCGAGTTATCAGTGCTTTAAAAATCGCCCCTTCAGCGAGGACTGTTTAATGTTTCATTGAAGGATGATAGAAATTTCAAATTGAAGTCCATGTAGATGTTGTTTTTTTCTTTATTATTATATTTTCCCTCATTTTCTTAATTTTTTTAAATTATTTTTTTCAAATATTCAGCTATAAACGAAAATGATTAGACTAAATATAAAGGGAGATCACCCCAAAACCATCGGGGGGGGGGGCGTTCAGGGATTTTGGGGGCTAAGCACCCCCGAAAAGATGCCTGAATACATCACTGTGTACAAACAGTGATGGTATTAATACAGGCTGATCATAATATATACCTGATTATATCTAGGTATTAATACAGGCTGATCATTTTTTTAAAATATACATTTGGGTAAATTTGGGGCTTCTCCACTCAGCGTTACGTTTGATCAGTTTTGTGAACGAAGAAGGGCGCAAAGTAATGCTCCTGGAGAAGGTTCAAGCCCTGTGAGCACTCCCCTAGGCTGCGCCCCTGGGACCAAGTAATCAGTATAGACTTCTACTGTATTAGAAATGATGGAATGGTCAAATTGTCCTTTAACTTATTTACTGGTTGCAGTAGATGTTGCTCTCATTACAAATTACGACTTTAAGGTACCGAATTCATAAAATGAAGTGTCTTCAGCACTTCATTTTGTGAATTCATACCATTACATTTTATTAATATACCATTATAATGCACCCATTACAATGAAAAAAATTCCTGCAATTACGATCGAGTGCAATTAACAGTATTTGCACTTTACCAACACATGCAGAGAAGAGGTGTACTTACAAAACCTGCTAATACTGGGTTACATTTACTTTGCTTTTTGGTCTAGAGACAGCTTAGCTGCGGTTTTTTCGGGGCTTAACCACCACCACAATCAGCGACTGTTCAAACTGCCTATGAATGCTGCAGGGGCGGATTTACAACAGGGAAGTCTACGAAGCCCAAGATTAGGGTTCCGAGAAGCAGGAGGAGGCCTCCAAGTAACATTTTTTTCATTTTTCCTCTTAAAAAAAGAAACAAGAAAGAAATGCCATAGAGCGGGGGATAAGTTCGCTGTTCTGGGTTTTGAGAGCATTATTCCTCCGAACTCGAAGTACGTCATCTACGAGTATTAATTTACTAGCTTAAATGCAAGCTGGATTACTAAGTATTTGGGATGTTGTTTCTGACCGATTTGCTTAGAATACCATGAACGTTTTTGCTCCTTAATTCGGTACTGCATTCTCTTGAAATTTGTTTTCCTCATTCAGTCCAGTTTAAGAGGCAATCCCAAGAATGTTACCATACGAGTAAAATGGCATTGGAAAAGTTGGTTTTGCGAACACTCTAACCGATTTCATCCATATTCGGGATCTTTAGGTAACCTGTTAGTCAGGAGTGCCGAATTCTCCGAATTATTGGGGGGGGGGAAGGCGTGAAGAGATCCTACTTTGGAGGGGCAGTTTCTTCCATTGTCAAGAGGGGGAAAAAGGGAGCAAAATGATAAACTATGAGATTCGATGTATATTTTAAAACGCAACTGTAATTGCTCATCAGCAAATGAACAAGGAAACAGAAATATTTTTTGCTGAATATTCATATTTCTAAAAATAAAATTCAGCCTGTGATTTTATAAAAATATCCAGAGAGATTTTATTTCCAAAGTTTAGTAAAAAAAAATGAGAAATTAGCTGGATTACTCAAACAAAGAACAAGAAGAGCAAAAAATAAATAGATAAATAAAGGCGCTAGAGATTATACGCTTTTATATTTTTATTTATTTTATTTCTGATAACTGTTTAAGATATTTAACATATATCACGAGAACATATCAAACACAATACAGGGCTGGCAATCCAGTTTCTTATCAAATGAGCAATGCGGAGAATGGGGGGAGGGGAAAGTTTTTATTTATTTTGTCATTTATTAATTTTTCGGAAATAAATTGCTTTGGCCTCATAAGGTGGATCTTGGTCAGCCTTATGAAGCTAAAACGATTATTTAATTAAACAGGATGAAAAATATTAGGTGGGCACTTCCCCCAAGTAAAATTATTGGAGGGGCAAGATTTACCTTGCCCCTCAATAGTCGGCGCCTATGCTGTCAGTGCAAGGGAATCTGATGATATGCGACAACAAATTCCACGTCGCATGTACACTGAAGAGCAATTGAATTAGAGATACCTGTTTAGTAACGTGTAGCACCACCTTTCGTCCTGATGACGGCGGCGATTCGTATCGACATGGACTCGACAAGACACCGGAAGCGTTGGGAAGCCATACGGATCCACGACCCCTGAACAAGCTCCCACAGTTCACGAAGATTTGATGGAGGGGGTCAGAGCCTCAAACATCTCTCGATGGCATCCCAGATGTGCTCGATGGGATTGAGGTCAGGTGACCTTGCTGGCCAAGGGAGCGAGGTCACGTCGGTGGAGTGTTCATCCAACCATTCGGCTACAATTCGGCAGCGATGGCACGGTGCATTGTCTTGTTGCACGATGAGGTCCCCAGTGGGATGTTGAAAGATGCACAAATGGGAGCAAATGGTCATCCAGGATATCCCGGTAACGTTGACCTGTGAGGGACGATGTCACACGTACCAGGGGTCCCATTTCAGTCCACGTAAACAGTCCCCAGACGAGAATGACACCCCACCAGCTTGAAGAGTACCCTGCTGACAAGAAGGATCCATCGCTTCATGTGGTTTGCGCCGTACTCGTATCCTGCCATCCGCATGTATACCAACGTGAATCTCGACTCATCAGTCCAGGCAACATTTTCCTACATGTCTAGGGTCCAGTGGCGATGTTCTCGCGCCCATGCTAATCTTTGCACCCTGTGATGTGCGGTCAGCAGCGGTACCCTCGTGGGACGATGGCTTCTGTACCCCATAGCGAGGAGATGGTTCTGGATGGTGTGGCTGCTTACACGTTTTTGTGCACCAGCGTTAAATTGCCGAGTGATTTCTTGCACTGTGGCCCGTCCATCCGCTGTTACAATGCGAGCTAGCCGACGATGACCCCGCTCATCCACACGCTGTTGTCCACGGCAGTTGGCCCTTGCAGGATGATTTCACCGGATTCGATGTACTCACGGTGCACCCGTGACACAGTGGCTCGTGAAAATCCCAGTGCTTGCACGACTTCCGAGATGGAGTGACTCATTCGTCGGGCCCGACAATTTCCTCACGATCAAATGCGCTTAGATCCTTCGTCTTACATATACTGCGTCCGACTCTTACTGATTCCCGTCGCATCACTCCTTATATTGTCGGATCGCTGCATACGTTATGTCGTTTCCGTTTACAGGGCCGCCCGCAACGTAACATTTGCATAACGCCAGCTGTCTCTAATTCAATTGCTCTTCAGTGTACAATAAGTGTCATTTAAAGCAATGGACAAACTAACCATGTACTTCCGTGATCAAACAAACTAGTAACATGTACTTCCGTGATCTTCCTTACAAAAGTTTGAACTATGTTCCTTAACAAGGGCTTTTCCAACTTGTAACTTCAGCTATTTTTTCCCCATTAGGGTACCACGAAATCCCTAAATATTAAATTTCGCCTTGCTAGCTGTAATAGTTTTTTGAGTAATGGCGGTAGCAATTTACAGAGACATAGAGAAATTGACAGACTGATGTGGAACCACCACCTTAAAAATATTCAAATTATGTTCAAGGGACCAAAATTCGATTTCTGTTAAAATCTCGAAGTCAATTTTCTTTTGCGATTACAATACTTTCTCATACATTAGCATGATAAAATAAAAATGGGGAGGGGGTGGGGCAACGAAAAACGATATTTTTTTTTCAAAGGATTGATGTCAAAGGGGATGCCCCAAAACCGATCCCGGGCACAGGGTCCCGATAACTCTAAATGCGCCACTGGAATGCTGAAGACACTTCGTTTTAGCTTCGATTTTCCGTGTGACACTGTGTTTGTACCGCTGAACTGCTTTTATTAAAGGATGTCAAAGCATGATGAACTGTTTTACAAATTCAGCACAATTATCACCTGTCGAATATTATCTTGAAGAGATATAAATCAGTGGGAGCCAGTGGCGCACACAAGATTTCTTTATAGGAGAGCCCAAGATATTGAAGGTGCAAATAAAGTTTCCCCAGAGAAAACATCTCCCAAAATATTGAAAACCGATAAAAACATATTCGCAATATTAAAGTGCATTTCTAATTATACCAAACAACAATGGTTTTGTTACAAAGAAAACCTTAACAGTTTTGTATGTATTTACAGGTGCTGATACCAAATATGTAGTCACAATTGCTCCACAAAGCTCCAATTTCTTGTAATGGAACTCTCTATTGAAGTGAATGTTGTGTTACTTATAGGAATTACATCTGTCTGCAATCAGGATAGCTGTGTCTCTGAGAGGAGACATACTGGCGCCATTACTTCCTATTGTACAATTCCTTCTGGGAAGGGGGAACAAAGCAGAATATTTGTCATTCGAATGCATTTATTAGGTATTGAAGGACGTGCGTTTTCTCGAGATTTTTAAAAGTAGTGTGGATTGCGCAAAGTGTACGTTAAATAATGCCGCGTACTTGTGTGAACGAGATGTAAGGTCAGGTGATACGTAACATCACAGCCTCTCCTTGACAAATGTCAACCCCGCCTTCTCGTGGTGCATCCTGTTCCCACTAAAGGGGCTCTAACGACCGCCAATAGCAGTATAACTATACCATCGGGATTAGAGGAAATGCTATCCCACATTCACCAACCCGCTTGGCCAGCGTGGTGAGTTATGGCCAATCCCCTCCAAAATGACTCCACAACTTAAATCTTGGCCCTCAGTCTCCGGCAGCCAGAATGTACCTGGCCAAGGCAGCGGCCAGTGCGACATGAAGGCAGAGGGTGCTAAGAATCCCCGGAGGACCGGACTAGGCTACCATCTGATGCTGACCTTGGCTACGTATAATGGACGCTCCCTATCTTCTGATTCAAGGCTTCTTGAATTGGAAGAGGAACTACAAAGGATCAAGTGGGACATCGTCGGGCTAAGTGAGGTAAGTAGAAAAGGAGAAGATCTCATTGAACTGAAAAGTGGACATCTCTTCTACTATCGTGGGACAGATACTGGCAGAACTAGTGGTGTTGGATTTATAATAAACAAGAAACTGAAGGATAAAGTTGTAGAAGTTGAAAGTTCCTCTGACAGAGCTGCACGACTCGTTATCCAACTCTCAAGAAGATACCAGGCTCAGATTATTCAGACTTATGCACCCACCACAAGTCACCCTGAAGAAGAAATTGAAGAATTTTATGACGAAATTCGCCATCTAAATAATAAAGGTAAGCAGCACTTAAAAATAATTATGGGAGATTTCAATGCAAAAATAGGGCAACGGCAACAGAATGAAACTTCAGTAGGTAAATTCGGTCACGGCAACAGAAACCAGCCTGGAAATACTCTCGTTGAGTTTGCAGAGGCAGAAGGGTTTTTCATCTTGAACTCCTTTTTCAAGAAAAAGCCGCACAGGAAATGGACATGGAGACATCCAAATGGGACGACAAGTGAAATTGATTTTATTATGTGTAACAAAAAATTCGTCATAGAAGACTGCAGTGTGCTAAACAAGTTCAACATAGGTAGTGACCATAGATTGGTGAGATGTAAGATGCATCTCAACACTTAACTCGAACGTGGCAAGCTCATAAGACAAACAAAATGTATTGACATAACCAACCTTAAAAAACACCATAATACTTTCAAGTTGGAACTGAAGAACAGATTCTCTGGTTTAGAAGGCCTAACATCGGAAGAAGTGAATGTTTCTGAAGTTAACAGAAAAGTAACCAAAGCTCTTATGGAAACAGCAACAAAATTAGCTGGGCCTAAGAACAAGTTGCATGTGAAAAAATTATCAGGAAAAACCAAAATGTTGATGCAAACAAGAAGAGAGATGAGGACAACTACAGAAGATGTGACTTCCAAAGTGGAATACATAGAGCTAGCTATGCAAGGCAGTACGAAAAAGTATCACTGAAGACGTAAGGAAATTCAACTGTGAACTAGTGAGGAAAGCAATTGAAAACAACCAAAGCCTAAAGATAGCAAAGGGACATCTCAGTAAGGGAAGAAAACAGATTATGGCACTCAGAAAAGAAGATGGTTCTGTAACAAGAAATAGAGGCAAAATTTTGACAAGAGTGAAAGATTTCTACTCCAGTTATATGAAAGGGATGATGCATGTACTCCAGACATCATGGAAGGTACCAGTACCAGAGTTCTTACAGTCTTCCCAGCAGAAGTTGCAAATGCAATCAAGAACATGAAGCTGGGAAAAGCTTCAGGAGAAGATGAAATTGCTGTAGACATCATACAAGAAGCAAGTGGAGAAATCGAAACAGTACTCGCCCAAATTTTCACTCGATGCCTTAATGAAAAGAAGATTCCTGAGGATTGGAACAACGCTATAATGATCCTGCTACATAAAAAAGGTGACATTGAGGATCTCAGGAACTACAGACCTATCAGCCTCCTATCAGTGGTTTATAAAATCTTCACTAAAGTTCTTTCACACCGTTTGAAGGTAACACTGGACATGGCTCAACCGTGAGAACAAGCTGGATTCAGGAGTGGCTACAGCACAATAGATCATATCCACGTACTGAGAGAACTAATTGAAAGAGCGAGGAAATATGAACTTCCATTGTGCATTGCTTTTATCGATTATGAAAAAGCCTTTGATTCGGTGAAACCATCAGCAGTTACAATGGCTCTGAAACCCTGCGGTATTGAAGATGCATACATTAATATTATTAATAACATCTATGAA
The DNA here is from genome assembly GCA_039090855.1 of Macrothele yani. Taxonomy (NCBI): domain Eukaryota; kingdom Metazoa; phylum Arthropoda; class Arachnida; order Araneae; family Macrothelidae; genus Macrothele; species Macrothele yani. The sequence goes on from CM077024.1 coordinate 5,042,920, forward strand.
AATGCAAGTGCAAAGATTCGGCTGTTTGAAAATACTACACACATAAAAATTGGAAAGGGAGTGAGACAAAGTGACACCATATCTCCGAAGCTCTTCAATGCCACATTGGAAAATGTCTTTCAATCACTGAACTGGGAAAACAAAGGGATAAAGATTAATGGAGATTACCTAACCCACCTTCGTTTTGCTGATGACATAGTCATTTTTTCAACTACCCCATCAGAGCTGCAGAGTATGATCCAAGAACTTGCTGACAAGAGTAAAGAAGTGGGATTAAAATTGAACTTTCAGAAGACAAAAGTCCTCCCATCAGAAGTTGCACATGCAATCAATGCTTTTACACAAAATGAAGATTTATCAATTGATGGAGAAAAGCTGGAGATAACAGACACGTACGTTTATCTTGGACAGCAGATATCAAGTGAGGGTCACATTGATGAAGAAATTAATCGGCGTACAAAACTTGCCTGGAGAGCTTTTGGAAGATACAGCATAATTTTCAAGAGCAATATGCCATTATGTCTTAAAAGAAAAGTGTTTGATCAATGCATCCTTCCAGTGCTTACGTATGGTGCAGAGACGTGGACCTTAACTAAAAGAGACATACAAAGGCTGCAGACAACTCAAAGCAGCATGGAGAGGTGCATGCTTGGTGTAACCAGGAGAGATAAGAAGAGGAACTCGTGGATCCGAAAAATGACAAGAGTGGAAGACATCATGATCAGAGTTAAATCTCTGAAATGGCAATTAGCTGGGCATACTGCCAGGACAGACCATCGATGGACAGCCGAAATTTTAGATTGGATTCCAAGGGACAGAAAAAGACCCAGAAGAAGATCACATGTGAGATGGGTGGATGAAATTCGAAAGTATGCAGGAGTGACATGGAGGAGACTGGCACAAGACAGACCGTTGTGGAAGAAACTTGGGGAGACCTTCGTCCAGCAGTGGATTGATAGTGGTTGACAATGGTGATGATGATGATGACTTGTGTGAACCATCGAAACAGTTTCTGCTACATTTGTGGACTATTTACTTTAAAGTCTCAAAGGCGACATTTCACACCGTTGATTAGAAAATCGTATGAACTTTATTTCCAGTGCAAAATGGGTGATGAAGATAAATCTTAGGCGACTCACATTTGTTGTAATTCATGTGTAAATTTGTTGACTGACTGGTTGAAGGGATCGCGTCAAATGCAATTTGCGGTACCAATGATTTGGAGAGAACCGAAAGACCACTGAACAGACTGTTACGTCTGCATCACTAAGATATTTGGAATTACAGCTAAAACCAAAGATTCGATTCAGCGTTCCAGTATTCCTTCGACCTTAAGACCTGTTCCTCATGGTACAGATTTTCCTGTTCCCGTATCTCCACAGTCATGGAGTTCACATGATAGTGATACTGATGAAATAAATCTCACAGCGAAGAAGATACTGAAGTACAACAAGACCCTGATTTCTCTGAAGATTCTGTGCCTCACCTTATTAGTCAGGAAGAACTAAATGATCTAGTTCGTGACCTTCATTTACCAAAAAGTCAAGACAGAAATATTGGCTTCAAGATCGAAGGGTTGGAATCTCTTACAAATAAGTACAGAAGTATGTACTTTTCGTCGACGGCAGTAAGAGTTTGAACACTTATTTTTAAAAAAGGGGATTTGTGTACTGCATGATATAGACTTATTGTTTGAAGCTTTAGGACAGCAACAAAAACTTGGAGAATGGAGACTTTTTATATATTCCTCAAAAATAAGCTTAAAAGCTTTCCTTCATAACGGAAACATGTATCCGTCGTACCTGTTGCATATGCTGCATGCATGAAAGAAACATATGCAAATATGAAACTATTGCTTAAAGTATAGTATACAAAAAAACACTCATGGAATATTTGTGGCGATCTTAAAGTAATAGCTTTACTCCTTGGCCTACGACTTGGATACACAAAATGCTGCTGCTTCCTCTGTGAATGGAACAGTAGGGACAGAAATTCTCTTTACATTGTTTAGACCTGGCCTAAAAGACCTTAATTCCAGGTAATAATAATGTTATTGCTGAGCCTCAGAACGTGTACTTACCACCGCTTCACATCAAACTGGGTTTGCTAAAAAAATTTGTAAAGGCATTGAATAAAGATCGAGAAGCCTTTCGTTTCTAAAGAACAAGTTCCCCAAAATATCTGAAGCCAAAATTAAACAAGATATTTTTATTGATCCACAAATAAGGGAACTTATGCGTGATCTTGCATTTGAAGGCACTTTGAATGACTGAATCTGCTGCATGGAAGTCCTTTAAAGATGTGGTACTGAACTTTTTAGGTAACCGGAAGGCAGAAAATTATAAAGAACTTGTTACTGAGATTCAAAGAAAACTATAAGGCCATGGGATGCAATATATGTCCCTTAAAATACATTTCCTTTACTCGCATCTGGACTTTTCCCCACAGAACTTAGGAGCTGTAAGCGATGAGCACGGTGAACGTTTTCATCAGGTCATATGTACCATAGAAAACTGTTATAAAGTAAAATGGAGCCCTAAAATGCTAGCAGGAAACTTTTGGACTCTAAAAAGGGATGCAGTACAACCAAAGTACAGAAGAACATTTAAATTTTTAAGGTAAGTGTGATTAATTGCTAGTAGTGAAATATACATGGCGAAATGAAGGCTTATTGTACACTGAAACAAGCGGTTGCACGAGAACTATGCCCGATAGCACAATTTAGCAAGCAGATTTGTGATCAGCATGGCAAATACTGTATGATTCCGCATATGCAGTCTTTGTAACAAACAAAATGTTTACTTTTGTTGTTCAGTGTTATTCGTAAAATATGTATTTAAATCCATGTTCAAACGATTTAAAAATTTAAAAATAAGCAGCCAATAATAAGGAACGAAGGACCAAGTCTTACCTCATGGGAAAGGCCTGGGCCCTTGAGCCAACCCCCAGTGGCTTTTTTTTTTTTTTTGTTTGTTTTTTTGTTTGAAGGTTTAACGACCACCGTGAGCAACTCAATGGTCTATAAGCAGTCGCACTTCCCTAATTTAGGGTCACTGGTTTCAGTGAAAGGAGAGAGCCAGTGCCGTAAGACAAACACAACATCCACGCCACACCGGGATTCGAGCCCGGATCCCTTCACGGACAAATGGTCATAAGCCAGCGCTTAGACCACTGCGCTACTCATTAGCAAACCCATTTCATTTTCATTTTTGTACCGTTATATTTTATTCTTTTAACTACAAGGACTGATCAGAAACTACTTAATTAATTAAAACAACGTGACCTCCTACCTAACAGTGTTGAGCCGCCTTTCGCAGAGATAGCCGTTTACATCCGCCGTGGCATCAACTCTTCTAGATGGCGTAAAGGGTCTTCAAGTATTCTGTTTATCAGCGACGGAGGAGGCACTGGCGTGGACCGGTGAAAACCGCATTCCACATCATCCCACGAATGTTCGACGTGATTTAAGTCTGGGGAAATTGATACCCAGAAAAATGCTTGAATCATTTCTGCACAATGCGGGCCTTCTAACATGGGGTGTGGTGTATGAGAGCCCAGTACCATTCCGACACACGGTCACTATACAGGGCAACACTTGGCCAGAAACAATGCCTATGTAGGATCTAGTAGTGAGAGTGTATTCAATAGAGATGCAGAGACCCACTGATGTCCATATGAACAATTTACATACCATGATACAGCCGGCGGTGTCCTGCTTCCCTCCAACCGTGAGTCTGGTTGCAAATGTTTCGCCAGCACGGACCCATCATCGGCATGTTGGAACCTAAATACATCGGACCAAGTGACTCTTTTTTAGTCGTTCGATAACAGTGATCTGGTGCCTACTGCAGAAAGAGCTGACGATGTCGATTGATCTACGTAGGCACATGTACGGGCTTCTGTCTCCTTAGTGCTATCCATAGAATTATATGTTCGGACACATTTTTCTGTGAGCCTGTTGTTTGCCGTTAATTAAGAGATTGGCGAGCCTTCTGTTTTCGCGAACAGCATGCGCCAATCGGCGTTCCTTCACCTCGACTGTCAACCACATTTGGATACATGGCCCTTCTTCGGAGCACTCCCGTCACACTTTCACCACGGTGGCCCTCCGACAGCTAACAATGCCTGCAGTTCCCTTCCTTCCTTGTTCAAACTCCTGCAATTATTTCCTTTTTGCAATTGTATGGGTGTCGTTCGGCAAACTGGCTTGCCTTTTTCATTAGGGCTTTATTGAGCACCGTGAGCAACTCTTAAGTGCTATAGTCATCAGCCCCTAATTTTTTTTTTTTGATTGGAGGTTTAACGACCACCGTGAGCAACTCAATGGGCTATAAGCAGTCGCCCGTCCCTAATTTAGGGTCATTGGTTCCAGGGAAGGGAGAGAGCCAGTGCCGTAAGACAAACACAACATCCATGCCTCACCGGGATTCGAACCCGGACCCCGTTCGGACGAATGATCAGAGGCCATCGCTTAGACCACTGCGCCACCGGGGCGGCGCCCCTAATTTGGCGCTATTAGTTCCAGGGAAGGGAGATACACCACCCATGCTTTTTTTTTTTTTTTGATTGGAGGTTTAACGACCACCGTGAGCAACTCAATGGGCTATAAGCAGTCTCCCGTCCCTAATTTAGGGTCACTGGTTCCAGGGAAGGGAGAGAGCCAGTGCCGTAAGACAAACACAACACCCATACCTCACCGGGATTCGAACCCGGACCCCTTCGGACGAATGATCAGAGGCAAACGCCTTAGACCACTGCTCCACCGGGGCGGCCCACCCATGCTTCATCCAAGACTAAAGTTCAGTAAGTGCCCATACAGGCGATGCTGTCGATCAGCCTGCATATATTAACGGGCCGCCGATTTCTTTGGCCTATCCGTAGGCTTGTGTGCTCAGAAACGTTTCTTTGTGTGCCCTGGTAGTAGTCATCCGATTTCTTTGGCCTATCCGCAGGTTTGTGTGCTCGGAAACGTCCCTCTGCGTGCCCTGGTAGTAGTCAGCCTCCGAGGGATAATGAACAGTCCGTTGTCCCAGACTGCACATGCTAACCGGCGTTTACCTCTGTTAGTGGTGGTCCACCTTTTCCAACGCGTTTGGTGGATGTGAGCCCCTCTTAAGACCATTACCTGCCGCTACCCGAAAACAACTAACAAAGCACTTTTGCTGATGTAAACAGGTAATGATTATCTGGCTCTTGCTGATAATCATTAGCCGCCCCGGTGGCGCAGTGGTCTAAGGCGTTGGCCTCTGATCATTCGTCGGAAGGGGTCCGGGTTCGAATCCCGGTGAGGCATGGATGTTGTGTTTGTCTTACGGCACTGGCTCTCTCCCTTCCCTGGAACCAGTTACTCTAAATTAGGGACGGGCGACTGCTTATAGCCTATTGAGTTGCTCACGGTGGTCGTTAAACCTAAAAAAAAAAAAAAAAAAAAAAAAAAAAAAAAAAAAAAAGATAATCATTACCTGTGTAAATTTAGATAGATCCTTCCCTTCAGGGCCGGATGGAACTCTTGTGGGGCCCTGGGCGAAATTTCCGGCCCAGAGCAAAATTTCATTGTGGGCACTAAAAAATAAATCTCATATTGTAGTAAAGTCGTTTCTGAAAATTATCGTTCGTGAGGAAGACACACGAACACTACCGTAAAGACAAAACGATTATCTCAAAGAAGTATTTGCTTTAAGCTTAAGAAAAAATACTAAAATACGGACTGAAAGTTCAGAGAGAGCGAGGGAGACAGAAACAGAAATAAAGAGAGATAGAGAAAGAGAGAGAGAGAGAGAGAAAGAGAAAAGGAGGGGTAGAGGGAGAGAGAGAAAGAGAAAAAGAGGAGGAGAGAAAGAGAGAAGAAGAGAAAGAGAGAGTGAGAGAGATAGAGAAAGAGAGACCGAGAGAGAAAGTAAAAAGTGTTAAAATCTACGATTTTCTTTCCCGGGAGACGATGTTTAGGTTGCATTGTGACTCGTATAACAGCTTACACAAAATGATAAGAAGATACCTGCTTAGCGAATATTTTCTCCTTGCGAGTATTTTTGTATAGGAAATATAATAAGGATCCCTCTAAAATAAATTGGTATAAGCAGTTTTTTCCCCTGATACATGTTTAGTGATTGATTTTTAACGCGCAGTAGAGTAACTGACAAATTAGTGACATTCTTAACTTTTATAGGCGTCCATACATGATTTTTTTTTTTTTCAATTTCTTGTAATGTTGGAAAAGTGGCCTCCATATGTAGTCCGAAAGTAACCTGGATATTGTTCTTTTTATTTCCTTAAATTTAAGTATCAGGCTTTCGAACAAATTGTTGGATATATAAAATTAGGGTACCACAAAATGATGAAATTTAATTTGCTATTTCATGAATGCGTAAAAGATAAAGGTGGTTAAAAAAATCATTTCGAATCTGCAAATCTCAGTGTCCGTACGACAAACAGGGGGAATAATGTATTAAAAATCGGGAGATTAGAAACAAACAAAAAACTTCAAAAATATATTTTTAAGGGCCTTGCGCCCCAAAAGTTACAAAAAAAATGTAGTAGATTTTTTTTACCGAAAATTATTTTTTCTAAACTGCAGGGCCCCTTCGTATTAACACGCCCTGCCTGTGGCGTATATATATATATATATATTCTGTGCAGGTCGGTGACGTCACTGCTACGCGCAGTGGAACACGTCTACTCTTGGAGACAGGGTTGATCATAACAATCTGGCTCATGAATGCCATCATGAGGTAATTTATGAGGTGCCAATACTCAGTCATTTCCCATGACTTGTAGCTGGCCAAACATGGTAGGTTATCTTTAAGCTTGTTCACAACCAGGGGATCTCTTTACATGCTATAGGTCTCCAAGCTAAACTTTTGAAAGTGAACCTAGCTCAGTACTGTTTCCAAATGTCTGATGCTTACCATACACCTTTGTGAAATTACATGATTAAGATTAAATAAATTCTTTGAAAAAACTATATGCCGGCAGTTCATTATATTTTTTTCATCGATTTTATCATATTTCTTAACTTCAGCTAAATTCAATCAACCATTGCGAAGTTAAAATGCACAGATACCGATACTTCTAAATTAAATCTTCACCTGAAGAAAAACAAAAAAAAAAAAACAGCATAAGTTCCAATACACAATTTATCAACTTTAATCTGTTTTGATATGCATAGTAGCTGTGTTTCCCATGAAAGACATTTAGCAAGAAACAAAGCCGTGTTTTTGCTACGACTGTGGTTGACATATTTAATGGGTATAAATTAGGACTGAAATTTTCAGTTTATACTATGACATTAATATCACATGCAATTGATTTACAAATTAGTGATTTGACACTAATTTAATTAGATATGTTCAGTTGAAACTAGATTTCTGTGTAAACCAATTTTCTAAACATTAAAGTAGAAAAAATGCCAATGCCATCTTGGTTGAAGTTTATTAGGAAAAAACTGTTGAATTAGTTTCCCATGTGCCCTTTTTTCTTATACAGGTAGCAGTTGAACTTCACTTATCATACTATCTAAAGCAATCTGTGCATAAAGGAGACAAACTATCAAATTACATACTATCTTTTAATAAGAAATTTTATTTTTGATAAGATAATGAATAGTTAGGGTTCTTTTTTTTTCTTTTATTGTTTGATACGAGAGAGAAGTTCATGTAACAAGAGATAATCTCAAATATATTGCTTTATAAACAAAGTGATATTTTTCTCCGAGAAGATGCAATTTACGTTGTGGAATCTGGGGTATCTACTAGAGACCTAGTTCTATTCAGTAAAAAGGCTCTCTCCACGACAAGAATAAAAAGCATAGAGACAAGTTCCATGATGATATAAACTCTCTCACTTCATGAAGTGATGTGTGCACTGCAACCCATGGAGTAATTTTTATATTGTAATGAAGGGTACTATAACAAAATGCAACTAGGAGTTCTGCAACTAGTCTTATTTCTTAGCCACATATCATGTACTTCTATTGAATCCAACCAGTTCCTGGGTATGGCAATTCCAACATCAAAGAGGGAAGGAAAGATATGTTTATGGCTCAACTGCCTATTTTTCGGAGGGGGTAGATGTATTATTGTTTGGAGGTTTAACGGCCATTGTGAACAATTCGACGGGATATAAACAGTCGCCCGTCCCTAATTTAGGGTCACTACTTCCAGGACAGCCAGAGCTGTACAACAAACACAACATCCATGCCTCACCAGGATTCAAACCCTGCCCATCTTGGATGAATAGCCAAAAACCAACGCTTAACCCACTTCACCACTAGGGCAGCCTATTGTATTAAGACAGACGTTTATTTCAATTATCTCATGCAAATACTATATTTATTCTAAGAATACTGGTACCCAACATGTTACGAAAGTTTAGCTCAGGCCATAAAGATGTCAATGCTAAATCAACTGGGTAAGACTGAAGTGTGGGGATTTACGGTAGTATCATCAGGTACACGTGAAAACTTTAGTACTGTCTGGGCATACTTTCTAATTCTTTCATGTTCATATCTTTGGGACAAATCAATCTAGTTGTTTTCTTTCCTCGCGTTCAGTTTTACTTTGAACAAAATGGCAAATTAACATTCATTTTTCTAAATTTGAATCACTTTTTTCTACAAAACAAAATGAATTTTGAACTTATCCCATGGCCACACTATTTCTATCAAATCCACTGTAATCCACATTAAAATATTTGCTCTATGCACTGTTCCATTTTTATAAACTTGTTAGAATATTTCATAAAACTTCATGACAACTTTCTCTGTTACAGAAATTTGATGCCAAGTCTAACAACTTTATCTTTTGTAAAAATAACATCAAATATATTTTTTTGCAAATAGTAAATCCTTTTCACAGAAGCTATAATGCAAAATAAAGTCCATGCATAAATTATTACTAATGAGTAAAGACAATTTGGTTCGAATACGCCACTCTAAAGAAAATATAAACAAAAACTCAAAGATCCGTTATTAGGCGTAGAAACTTTATTTTTATTTAGCAAGCTTTCGCTTCCAACGGGAAGCTTAGTCAAGCTGCGGAAAAATAAATAGATAAAACAGAACAGAATCAGAGCACAAATGCAATTCAAATATGTCAAACAATCAAACAGGAGCTCGAGTGCTCACGAGCTCATAATGGGCGCGCTCGCTGTATACCTCGAATTCTGTTCCAAATCGGAGAGAGTTCCATCGTGATGTCAGTGTTGCAGAATTCATGGTGCGTCAGGATTTCGATAATTTCACGTACAGCCGTAGATCTTGGTCCATCGTAAGGGGCTAACATACGCAGATTACACCAAATGGGTAAGGCTTCCAGGCTAGCGACATCCCGAGCTAGACCCGCGCTCAGTTTGCCATTCCTCACATCACGTTGATGTTTTTTTATACGGACCTTGAATGACCTCTGCCGCCCCGGTGGCGCAGTGGTCTAAGGCGCTGGCCTCTGATCATTCATCCGTCTGGGGTCCGGGTTCGAATCCCGGTGAGACATGAATGTTGTGTTTGTCTTACGGCACTGGCTTTCTCCCTTCCCTGAAACCAGTGACCCTAAATTAGGGACGGGCGACTGCTTATAGCCCATTGAGTTGCTCACGGTGGTCGTTAAACCTCCAAACAAAAAAAAAAAAAAAAAAAAATTACCTCTCGGTTATGCCGATGTAAACTTTCCTAGATGAGTCCGGGTATTGGAAAGGTACGGCGTACACTCCCGTCTGATTCCAGCGTGACGAGAGGAATAGCAAACTGAGCACGGCTCTAGCTCGGGATGCCGCCACCCTGGGAGCCTTACCCATTTGGTCTGATCTGCGCATGTTAGCCCCTTACGATGGACCAAGATCTACGGCTGTACGCGAAATTATCAAAGTCCTGACGTACCATGAATCCTGCAGCAGTGACATCACGATAGAACTCTCTCCGATTTGGAGCAGAATTCTTGGTATTACAGCGAGCCCGCCTGTCATGAGCAACATGACCATTATGAGCTCGTGAGCACCCGAGCTCCTGTTTGGCATATTTGAATTGCATTTGTGCTCCGATTCTGTTTTATCTATTAATTTTTCCGCTACCTGACGAAGCTTCCCGTTGGAAGCGAAAGCTTTCAAAATAAAAATAAAGTTTCTACGTCTAATAACGGATCTTTGAGTTTTTGTTTATATTTAATCCATGCATGTAGTTACCTGGCCACCGCACTTGTATTATCTGATGTCACATAAAAAGTCATGAATATTAGTTTATCAGACGGTGAATGAGTAAGGCAAATAAAGTACACTTTCGACTTCTAGAAATATCACTATAAGAAGTAAACATATTATTATGTGCATTTATAAGCATTACCAGGCCCAGAATATGCTGTTTAGCCTTGTTCCCTGTAGCTCAGAAAAAGATATATTGGGTTGTCGGAACAGTCACGATGTATTTTAGCCATGTTTTGCAAAGGTCACTTATTGATATAAAGAACAAAGATCAATTAATGATATAATGCCGTTTTGTTCGATAACCTTTTGCCATCTTTCAGTGAGCTGCAGAACGCCTCGCTCATAGAAGGACCTGCCTTTCGTGGCGAAAAACTGCACAAGGTGCTGATTTACAGCCTCATCTGAATTGAACGTTACACCACGCAAAGACTGTTGAAGAGAGCGAAACAAGTGGAAGTCTGACGGCGCAAGGTCAGGCGAGTATGTTGGGTGTGGCAACACATCCCACCCATGCTCCAATAATTTTTGGCGGGTGATCAAACTTGTGTGTGGTTTCGCGTTGTCGTGATGGAACACACCACCTATACGATGAACGAGCTCTGGACGTTTCTGGTTTCGTTCAAACAGTCCAATTGCCGACAGTACACATTCGAATTGATTGTTTGGTTCCGTGGTAGGAGCTCGAAAAACAAGACACCTTTAAAATCCCACCACACTGAGACCAGAATCTTCCGCCGATGAATGTCTGCTTTGGATGTCGTTTGAGGCGAAGCAGCACGTCGGGACCAAGACCGTTTGCGCAGCACATTGTTGAACACATTCCACTTTTAGTCACCAGTCGCTTCAAAAAAAGGATCGTTTTCCTCACGTCTAATGAACATGCTTCTGTCCTCTCTCTCTCAGATGTTTATACGCGCCGTCAATTGAGCTTCTTTGAGTTCACGAGGAACCCACACATCGAGCTTGCTTACGTATCCCAGCTTCTTCAGGTGGTCGTAAACGCTTGAATGATGGATATGCAATGTGTCTGCAATCTCTCGTGTCGTATAACGTGGGTTTGACTCGATCAATGCCTTGATTTGGTCGTCATCAGCCTCGGTGGGCCTCCTGGACCATCGTTGAGGTCAAAATCACCAGCACGGAATTTTGCGAACCACCGCTGGCACTGACGTTCTTGTAGAGCATTATCACCGTACACTTTATGCAACTTTTCACAAGCTTGACGCGCGTTCTTCCCTTTACGGAGGTAAAACAGTAAAATATGGCGAAAATGCACAGTTTGGTCTTTCATCTTCAACTTGATGTCAAATCTCCGCAAATCAACCAAATCGCTCACTATTCCTTTTAGACTGCAGTTAGAACTGGCACCTGTCGAATGCCATAGCGATAACAGAGCTGCGCATGCCTCTAGTACTTCCAAAACCACCCAACCGCCATTGGGTCAAGGAGGTTAGAAGAAGAGGAGGTGAAGGGACCCATTTTGAGTGCAGCCAAAACAGACCAGCTGCTTCTGTCCTCTCTCTCTGAGGTGGTGGGAGTTTGTGCTGCGGGAGTTCTGGAACGTGACGTCACTTCCTGTGGCTTAAGCAGTTTTGTTTAGCGCATGCAAACCAAGGATGGAAAGAAGGAATATTTCGGACTTCTTAACATTAGGCTTTTGGTTATATTTTAAACATGGTTACTTGCACATGGGCAGTAAGTAACCATGCGCACTATGCGCTTCTGCTCAAAAAATTATTTTGTTCAATTTTTTAAAGAAAAACCAGCACATATTTTCCTGTTTTTTTATTGGAGGTTTAACGACCACCGTGAGCAACTCAATGGGCTATAAGCAGTCGCCCGTCCCTAATTTAGGGTCACTGGTTCCAGGGGAGAGAGCCAGTGCCATAAGACAAACACAACATCCATGCCTGACGGGATTCGAACCAGGACCCCTTACGGACGAATGATTAGAGGCCAGCACCTTAGACCACTGCGCCACCGGGGCGGCTTTTCCTGTTTTTTCTGGATTATTATGGGAATGAATATTTCAGCGTCAATTTTTTCATGCCTGTATGGGTAGAGTAAGGGTCCGAAAAACCCGTTCAAAATCGCGATTTCCCCATAGAGATATACAGGAGATTCTTAGGTTGGGCGCATTGGCGTACTCAGCTGGTAAAAAGTGGCGTCACGCCAGAAGCACAGGGAGAGGGGTTGTTGCCAGCTACTCTTACTTCTAACCTCCTTGCATTGGGTGCCAAAATACGTCATGACTTTTCCGACAACCCAATAGATACTAATATTGACAAGATTAGGCCAAGTGCTACACAGCAGGAACATCATACTCGTTTGCTAAGACAAGCGAGATGTGATTCAAGCACACTTCAAATACAAGAAATATAAATTACAAAAATGCTAATTAGCTTGTAAAATCATTTGCTAGAATCAGAAAGACTTGCAGCATAAGCATAAAAAAACAGTGCTGTGAACTGCAAAGATGCAGTTGCCTTTGCATTAAAACTGAATTTGATCATAATATGACATCATATACTTCAAAATAGTTTCTTTTCCCTACTGCTTCCCATGTCACTTTCACATGAATAGATTAGATATTTCTGAGCCCATATTGTACACAAGGAGATCACTTCATGTCATAACTGGGTCAATATATGGGCCAGAAATAAGGTAAATTGCACTGTTTGGTTTTTCAGCCATACAGAACTAATACCATGGTTGGTAAAGTCTGTAAGCAAAAACATTTACGACTAACTCCACAAAATCATGAATTCAAGGATTTCATTTACTTTGTGGATACATGCATACATTTTAATTATAAAAATAATAAATATGTACACATATATTACACAAAAATGCAACAAAATAAAAAAAAATATTATTAAAAAAATGCAGTTAAAACTCAGAATCATCTTCTTTATTCAAAAAATATATCTTCACAGTTCCAGATGGAGTTACTACATCCTCCTCAAATTTTATGAGAAATATTGCTGCTGTACCATAAGCTAAAGTAGGCAGACCTGAAAGACAAAAGGCATTTTTAAAATTTTAAGTTGAAGAAAGGCTGATCATAGAAACTGTTACAAGAAAATGCCTTTTTGGTCATTCATCATATGTGGCCAGTATAAGAATTTTATTTCATAAAGCTGAATGTATACAACTTTACAGAAATAACAACTTTCATTGTAAGACTTTTACAATTTATTTAAAATCCTAATTTTGTTAACTAGATCTCATAAAAACTGCCTCTGTGTGTTTGTTGTTGAAACAAGAATGGTAGCTATGTGCAATATTCATGCTTCAGCAGCAAAACTCAGTTTACACATAGAAATATTGCAACATTAGATTAAAATGAATACCACTGCTTTAGAAGGCCTAACATCGGAAGAAGTGGACATCTCTGAAGTTAACAGAAAAGTAACCAAAGCTCTTATGGAAACAGCAACAAAATTAGCTGGGTCTAAGAACAAGTTGCATGTGAACAAATTATCAGGAAAAACCAAAATGTTGATGCAAATAAGAAGAGAGATGAGGACAACTAAAGAAGATGTGACTTCCAAAGTGGAATATATAGAGCTATGCAAGACAGTAAGAAAAAGTATCACTGAAGACGTAAGGAAATTCAACTGTGAACTAGTGAGGAAAGCAATTGAAAACAACCAAAGCCTAAAGATAGCAAAGGGACATCTCAGTAAGGGAAGAAAACAGATTATGGCACTCAGAAAAGAAGATGGTTCTGTAACAAGAAATAGAGGCGAAATTTTGACAAGAGTGAAAGATTTCTACTCCAAATTATATGAAAGGGATGATATATGCACTCCAGACATCATGAAAGATACCAGTACCAGAGTTCCTCCAGTCCTTCCAGCAGAAGTTGCACATGCAATCAAGAACATGAAGCGAGGAAAAGCTCCAGGAGAAGATGGAATTACTGTAGACATCATACAAGAAGCAAGTGGAGAAATCGAAACAGTACTCGCCCAAATTTTCACTCGATGCCTTAATGAAGGAAATATTCCTGAGGATTGGAACACCGCTACAATGATCCTGCTACATAAGAAAGGTGACATTGAGGATCTCGGAAACTACAGACCTATCAGCCTCCTATCAGTAGTTTATAAAATCTTCACTAAAGTTCTTTCACACCGCTTGAAGGTAGCACTAGACATGGCTCAACCGAGAGAACAAGCTGGATTCAGGAGTGGCTACAGCACAATAGATCATATCCACGTGCTGAGAGAACTAATTGAAAGAGTGAGGGAATATGAACTTCCATTGTGCATGGCTTTTATCGATTATGAAAAAGCCTTTGATTCGGTAAAACCATCAGCAGTTACAATGGCTCTGAAAACCTGCGGTATTGAAGATGCATACATTAATATTATTAATAACATCTATGAAAATGCAAGTGCAAAGATTAGGCTGTTTGAAAATACAACACACGTAAAAATTGGAAAGGGAGTGAGACAAGGTGACACCATATCTCCGAAGCTCTTTAATGCCACATTGGAGGGAGTTTTTCAGTCGCTGAGCTGGGAAAACAAGGGGATAAAGATTAATGGAGATTATCTAACCCACCTTCGTTTTGCTGATGACGTAGTCATTTTTGCAACTACCCCATCAGAGCTGCAGAGTATGATCCAGGAACTTGCTGACAAGAGTAAAGAAGTGGGATTAAAAATGAACTTTCAGAAGACAAAAGTGATGTTCAATGCTTTTACAAGAAATGAAGATTTATCGATTGATGGAGAAAAGCTGGAGATAACAGACACGTACGTTTATCTTGGACAGCAGATATCAAGTGAGGGTCACATTGATGAAGAAATTAATCGGCGTACAAAACTTGCCTGGAGAGCTTTTGGAAGAAACAGCATAATTTTCAAGAGCACTATGCCATTATATCTTAAAAGAAAAGTGTTTGATCAATGCATCCTTCCAGTGCTTACGTATGGTGCAGAGACGTGGACCTTAACTAAAAGAGACATACAAAGGCTGCAGACAACTCAAAGTAGCATGGAGAGGTGCATGCTTGGTGTAACCAGGAGAGATAAGAAGAGGAACTCGTGGATCCGAAAAATGACAAGAGTGGAAGACATCATGATCAGAGTTAAATCCCTGAAATAGCAATGGGCTGGACATACTGCCAGAAGGACAGATCATCGATGGACAGCCGAAATTTTAGATTGGATTCCAAGGGACAGGAAAAGACCCAGAAGAAGACCACATAGGAGATGGGTGGATGAAATTCGAAAGTATGCAGGGGTGACATGGAGGAGACTGGCACAAGACAGACCGTTGTGGAGGAAACTTGGGGAGACCTTCGTCCAGCAGTGGATTGATAATGGTTGACAATGATGATGATGATGATGATATAATACTTAATTTTGTTCTTTTTCTTTGTTTTACTCTTAAACCTAAATAAAACTTAGTACACTGTTGATTTATCACATTAAAACTGACATATTGGTTTAGATACTTGAATTTCATATTGTAACTTCAACCTGTTGCCCTAGCATGGGTGTCTACATATTTACCCCTTAGACACTGAAAAGCAAAAAGTAGCACAATGAAAAATGTATGTGTACATAGCAAATGATTTTTTAGGAAGACTGCATAGCGGCCCAGGTGGCTGAATGGTCAAAGGCTTGGGCTTCTACAGCTAATCATCCAAGTTGGGCCGACATTAAAGTTTCAAATGAGGCATAAGTGTTGTGTTTGCCCTATAGTGCTGGTTTTACCTTTTCCCTAGAGCCAGTGGACCTAAATTGCACACAGGTGGTTTCTTATAACCATAGATCCTTGTGAGCTTAAATGCTTGTTTTTGCTAGCTTGCAAAGAGAAAAGATGATGAACCCTTGCTTTTTGCCAAGACTACATTCCCACACTTAAGAGGATTTGTTATTATCCCTATTTTTCACTGAAAATAAGAAATCAGAATTGCACTGCTGTGGAAATTTGTGTTCATCTGACAGCACTACTTTAGAAAATGTTAATTCAACCCTGCCAGTAATTACTGGATGACAAAAAATTTATTGGGTATGCCTGTAAGGAATAATAAAACAAGAAATTGCTCAGAGGTTTTTTTTTTTTTTGGGGGGGGGCGATTTTTGCAGATATGTTATTGACAGTTATTAAGAAAAGGCTTTTGCTACTGAGATAAACAGAAAAAAAAAAAGGATGTGCACCAGATAGAAAACAAGTAAGATGGTGTCAATTTCCTGGAACTTAGAAAGGTATGGAGATGCAAATTAAATATGCATGATAAAAAATATATATACCAGTGAATATAAAAGTAGATAATTTCCTACAGATTTAGGTCACAGTAGGTAAAAGCGATCACGGGATGGTTAGATAAATTTAAAAGCTGCACTAATATTCTGCAAAAAGTTCTGCAGTGTATGACATAAGAGTGCCGCCATTGGAGAAAGGGGTGCTGTGATAGCTAAATTAAAATTTCTAAGAGACACTTTTGATTTAATGCTATCTCCTATAAAACTTAAATAAAATTATTATATCCCCAATAAAATTTAAATATGAATTTTGTCACAGCAGAATGGTAACGGCAATCAGTGTCTGGATATAATCGGCGCTCTACTCTATTTCTGAAAAGAAAAAGAAAATGTTTTTCAGTGCTATTAAGGGTAGCATGACTTGTGCTTTTTTTTTTTTTTAAGTTATTTGCACTTACACCTTTGACAGCTGCCTGAATTAAAGCCAGTAAGAATTTTCCTCCTCCATCAAAAGAAAATATTAGTCAATGTCAGTTACATCTTTTCACTGCAAACAAGCAGCTGGGCCCTTCCTATATCTGACTAGGACAATATATCCATTTCAAAACAAAACAGCAAACCACTTATTCCATTATTCCACTGCCTTCCGGGAAGAACATTTGAGTGGTTTTCTCTGGTGATCCCTCAGTAAACCTGTGTTTGTTGCTTGTAAAAGTTAACTCACAAAGCAATTTGCTTTTTTTCCAGAATACTGGGAGTCAGCCCTGTATTTTGTTTCACTTGTTCTCATGAAATGAGTTAAATGGTGCAAATAGTTATGATGGTAGTATGTATGTTACGTTACGTTGCATACATACATACATATATACATACATACATACATACATACATACATACATACATACATACATACATATATACATACATACATATATACATACATACATATATTTAAGAGCAAAACTGAAGACTAAGGAAAAAATTTTAGAATTTAAAACGAAGGGTACCTTCTACATTCAGTTGTTTTATTTTATTTTTTTATCTTTTCTCCTTTTACTCACACAGGTAGATACATAACCTTTTCTATGTTGTACTAGGTGTGAGTCAAAATTATATATGTATTTTTTTGCTTAGGTATCTTCTTTATAGAATACATACATATATATATACATACATACACATCACTAAGCTGTTAATTGATATTCAAAGGTTAGCTCCTCAAAGAAAATACTGCTGGGCAACAATGGCACACATGACACCAACAAAAGCCTCTATGAATCTTGGGAGCTGACACAAATTTAAGCCTCAGTATAAATAACGTAATTATAAATACACCACACTGTGAACACTCAAGAGATGCATATAGCGTATTAAATCCGTTTATTTTTGTGACATAGTAAGTACAAAGGGCGAATCTTTGTACTTACTACGCCACAAAAATAAACGGATTTAATACGCTATATGAGTCTCTTGATTGTTCTCAGTATAAACATTTCTGAGGTACCAGCTAGTTATGTGTGACATCGGCCAAAAGACTCCAACTCACTGGGTTATGTTGCAGAACTCTTAGGTGGAATGACCAAGTAGAACCACTGACGGTGGGCTGATCCCCCACACTGATATACTTTCTGATTTTAAAAGACTCAAAGAAAATTAATAATAATAATATCCCATATTTTTCATAAAGATTTGTTAATAAAATCAAGATATTTTTATGAAATCACAAGATGTCTTATTTTTGGAAATATTAATATTCAGCAATAATATTATATTCTTGTTTTCTAGCTTGTGAGTAATTATAGTTGCATTTTCAAGCTTTGAAACTAATGCTGAATCTCGTAGTTTGGCTTCACATTTTTTTTTTTTTTTAATTTTCCTCCTGACAATGGGAGGGATGTGTTATACTCTTTCCACATCTGATCTCTTTTAAGTCTACTACCTCACCTCATAATTTGATTAAGTTGTTGCCCTTGGCTATGATGACATTTTTTTTTTTTTCAAATTTCAAAAATATCATTATTTTAAAAATTCAAGATCATGTTGTGCACTAAATAATGACTGATTTTTTGGGAGGGGGAGGGGAGGGCTGCAAATTTAATTACCTTAAACACTTTTCTGTACCTTATTTCAAGAGCTTTCCTTTAAAGCAGAATTACTTTAAGTTCTATATACAATGATGAAGCACTCCATTATGACCACCTCCAACCTAGAGAAATGAGCATGCCTGGAGACTGAACATTGCCACAGGTAAAGTTCACAGAGCAGTATACATAAAACCAGAGGACCAGCTTTCGGTTAGTAGAGTGTTCGAAGTCACAATGGGAAAGGCTACTGATTTATCCGAGTTTGATAAAGAACAAGTTGTGATGGAACGGCATCTCTAAACTACGATCTCGGAAGCAGCGCTGCTTGTGGGTTGTTCATGTGCACCTGTAGTGAGCACATATCAAAAGTGGTGCACAGATGGCCAAATGGCAAATCGTCGTCCAACCACGTGTAGCCCGCAGCTCACCGATGCCAGAGGGGAGCAGAGACTGTCGTGCATTGTTCACAGCGATTGCAGGGCCACAGTGCAACAAATCACACGCAGCTACAACAGTGGTGATCAGAGCAATGTGTCACAGCACACAGTTCATCACAGACTTCTGTGCATCGGTCTGCCTAGCTGAAGACCCAGCCGGGTCCCCGTGAAACGGGCCCAAGATACAGACTGAACAGTGGATGATTGGAAGAAAGAGGTCTGGTCTGACGAATCAAGATTTCTGATGCATCACATAGACGGCCAAGCACAGATATGACAATTACCAATGGAGGCTATGGCACCTGGATGCACTGTTGGGTGGAAACAGGCCGCCGGTGGTGGCAGTTTTATGCTGTGGGCGATGTTTTCTTGGGACACTATTAGGCCCCATTATCCCAACATCACAATCCCGGCCAGCTGTCGTGTATCTGAACATTGCTGCAGACCAAGTTCACCCATTCATGGCAACTGTGCTCCCTGCTGGTGATGGCCATTACCAACAGGATTATGTGCCATACCACACTGCCAGAATCATCAAGGAGTGGTTCAAGGAACATGGTGACTTTCTGTTAATGCCCTAGTTTCCAAATTCACCTGACATGAACCCAATCGAACATTTGTGTTTCGACTTGGAAAAGGGAATTCGAGCTAAATTACCCAAAACCCGGAAATGTACAGAAACTGGAGGACCTGCTGTTGGCATTATGGTACCACATACCCCAGAATACCTATCGCCACCTCATAGAGTCGATGCCTTGTCGAGTGGCTGCTGTTTTGTAGGCTAAAGGGGTCCTACAGCTTATTAGGTAGGTGGTCATAATGTAATGGCTCATCGGTGTATGTTAAACTAAACTAACAATACAGTACAATTTATGATCACCTTTCCTTCTTATTTCATATTTATACTTCTTATAGGTGTGCAGTAGGCTCATTCTCTGACTTTCATTAAATTCTGAACACTCTTGGTTGGGTTGTGTTGAATTAAAATAGAATGATGATTTATACTTGAAAATAATTATCTGCAGTTACACAGTTTTGTTTTTATCAACAGAAAAGCATAAAAATCCATAGAAAAGTGATTTAGAATTAAAATAATATATAATAATAAACAACTTACCAAAATTTAAAAATTTTAAAGCTGTAAAGAACTTGTCTTCAAACTCTAAATTTTGTTCAGGACGCCTGCTACAGTGGTACTTAATATAAGGATAGCACCCAGTACGGAGAATGTGGTAATTGATACCATCAACTTGCCAATTGAAATGAGACTTTCCAAATTGATCATTTATAACACTGTTGTACTTAACAAAATAAGATGTCCAATGTGGTTTCTTTCTCTGCTTTAAATGAGAAGTAAGAACTTCCGATGCAAATGGCTTTTGATCAAGAGACATTAAGTTCAGAGTCAAAAGAACACGTGTAAAAGGCCCATATCTATAGGACATAACTAAAACAACAAAATTAAATAATATTAATACATATTTCAAAAACATTTGACAAGGAATATTTTTCTATGAACAGTACAGAACCATCATCAGTAAACAATAAACATAGTATATACACAATTTGAAACAGAGTTACAGTTATAACACTGAACAACAGTTTTAATTTCTGTGTATATCTGAGATTAAACCAAGTTACCTTTATGTTGTTTGGGTTACTGAATATGAAAATGGCTGTTAAAACACCAGAATAGCTCTAGTTTTTGAAATATCTATAAAACAAGTTTTACACATTTGCATATACTGTACATACCCTATAATAATCCTCATAGAGGAATCTGTGAATATCAGACACTATACTATTATAAAATTTAGAACTCATGCTTTAAAGTAACTCTGAGCCGTCCTGGTGGCGCAGTGGTCTAAGGCGCTGGCCTCTGATCATTCGTCCGTAAGGGGTCTGGGTTCGAATCCCGGTGAGGCATGGATGTTGTGTTTGTCTTACGGCACTGGCTCTCTCCCTTCCCTGGAACCAGTGACCCTAAATTAGGGACGGGCGACTGCTTATAGCCCATTGAGTTGCTCACGGTGGTCATTAAACCTCCAATCAAAAAAAAAAAAAAAAAAAAAAGTAACTCTGAAGCAGGTATGTGACCTTGCTCTCTCTATCCCAAATTACTGATAAAACTAATAAAACTGACAAGTTTGGAACATTTTCCCACAAAAACATATTGTCTACTACACTTTAATTTCAAAGTCATTACAAAAACATGATAAATAATTTCACTAGTAATGCCTTTCTTCACATAATAACAATTGAATTTTGAAGAACAAAAAACATTATTGTTTTGGATTTTGCTTGAATTAGATGTACTCATCTCATTAAAAAATCAATATCTTCATAATTTAACATATTCAAGAACTATACATAGACTCTCCTGCTATTTAATGTTCAACTCTAATACTCATTAGCATACAGAACGCAAAAGAGGTATGTAAATTACATAAAAATTAAAATTGCAGTACTTTGAATGACCTACAATTGCATTACATTCTAATTATAATTTAAAGCATTCTCTCTCATGCACTGCTTTTCTTACATAATGTATCTGTACAGGTAGTGTAAAAGTTTGCATTGCATTGGGCATGTATATGAAACTTTATAAATATGATTTCCTTCAACAACATTTAGATTACTATAACAGCTCCCCAACTATTAATGTGAATATAAGATTTTTCACTACATAATAATGTATCCTTAACAATAATAAAATTCTACACACTGCATTTGATAACCACTCCTCCTCCAGACCTAATATATCATGCAAAGAATGATTGCAATAATAACTCATGAAATTGTGTGTGTGTGTGTGTGCGTGTGTGAGAGAGAGAGAGAGAGAGAGAGAGAGGAAATAAAAAGAATTGTTTTTAAAAGAAATAAATTGGTATGACAGTCTTTTGTTTATAATTTCATAAATATTTGAAGCATATCAACAACAGTGGTAACAAAAATAGGAAGAAATGGGTTTAAATACAATGTGCAAAAAATGCAACATTAGGAAGCAATTTTGCAAATGGTGAGAAACTTACTTGAGCTACCAAGGCAGCCGAATGGTCTGAGGTGGTGGCTTTTGACCATTTGTTTGAGATGGACTTGGATTCGAGTTCTGGATAAGGCATGAGTAGTGGTATGTTTGTCTGAGGGCAGTCACTGTCCCTTCCTTGGAACTAGTGGCCCTAAATTAGGGGCAAGGAATTGCTTGCAGCCCTAGGAGTTGCTCATGGTGATCATAAAACATGAAATAATAATAATAATAAAAAAAACTCATGAGATACAAAAAGATAGTAGATATGTAAGAAATGTTATTTTCAGATAAAAAGAAATGAAAAAGAAGGCTAACAGGACCATGAAGTACCAAGTAAATTTTCCATAATGAACAATGCATTTTACTATCTGTGAAACACAGTTGCACACATATCTTACAGTCCTAAGGAATTGACCACTATGCTTCATGGAGATGGTGTCTAAGGGTATCTACTAATAGGAGTGGTTGATATAGAACCTGGAGGTGTCATCTTAGACATGATCTATCAGTGATGAATCTGAGGATCAGGCAGACCAAGGTACCACAATGACACCTGTCACGTTACGAGGGATAGGAGAGAAATATTTAACATCAGAGAAAGCATTCATGAGACACTGAAGGATATCTAAAGGCCTTAAAGCACTTCTTCTTCAGTCCTTTTTCTTTGTCGTCTTAGATTGCATTTGCATAACATTGGATGCATGCTTCTTGGCGATTGTTCAAAGTGAGATAAAAGAGCATGCAACCAGGATCTCATCACTTTTTGTGTAGCAGCGCCCTTTGTTTGGCTTCTGTGTGGCCGTGCTTTTTGCTTTTCTTTCTTCATTGTGAGGAAACAGCTGCTGGACTTTTGAAGCCGGAAGTCAGCCATCTTGCTGCCTTTGTGCTGTCTGAGGAATGCAGAACAGGCGGAGTGGAAATGTGGGTGTGGAGAGTGATGCCGCAAGTTGAACTGTTATTTCCATTCTTCCTGCCGATGATTGTGTCTACTGAGCAGAGACATATAGGCCGAGTTTGACTACAACTTATCAAACTCTTGTTTTAATTTTCCTGCTGATGATTGTGTCTACCGAGGGAAGGCGCATAGGCCAAGTTGACTTCTACTTGATGAATAGTCATTATCATATTTTCCTGCCGATAACTGTCTGCTGAGGCACATAGGCTAAGCATGACTACTAATTAATTGCTGAATTGTCATATTCATCTATTCCTGCTAACATGGTGTCTGCTGAGGAGTGCTTCATGGGATTACTTATCAGCTGAGTGTTGACAATTGTGTCTACCGAGGAGAGGTGCATAGGCCGAGTGGACTACTACTTCCTGAACTACCATTTTCATATTTTCCTGCTGACAATTGTGTCTACCGAGGTGCATAGGCCAAGTATGACTGCTAATTGTTGACCTGTCAGTTTCATCTGTCCCTGCTGACGTGGTGTTTGCCAAGAAGTGCTTTGAGGGATTATTTATCAGCTGAGTGTGACAGTTCTGTTCTACAGTATTATGGCTGTTTCAATTCGATGGAGAATTATAATTTTGAATTCTTCTGTTCTGTGTAAGGCTTCATGTTGTAAAGAGACCTTCAAAGGTAAATGTTGTTCTCTGATCTAAAGTAAATGTTGGAAATCAAACAGTTGAGTTTGAAATTTGTGTTTGTTAAGATCTTTTGGGCACTGTCAGAAATTTTAATGCACATGTCAACTTAGCTTTAGACAGTCCTCCCTGCGGGGTTGAGCTAGTTGGGCTGGGGCAAAGAGTTAGGCAGAGTTGGACTGTCGCACACCTTAGAAATATTGCCTCAATGCATTTGCAGTTTGTGGGTGGGAACTATTTTGCTGAAACCATGCATTGTTTAACTCAGCACCAAATCATGTTGCATAGGGCTCAAGGATTTCTTTGAAATACTGCCGAGCCACTAACAGTTCCTGGAATGAACCCTAAACTGGAGCACACATCATAGGATATAGCTCCCAAAACCACAGTACTCAGGCAGCGTGTTATTGAATGACATTTGCTGGATTGTTATGTAAACCAATTGGTGCCACATATGCATCCAATTAGTATCTAGTTGAAGGCAAAAACAAGATTCATTTCTGTTGACTACACAATGCCAAACTAGAGGTCTGCACGGGCCGAGTTGAGCTTTTTTTTTGTTTAGAGAACAAGGCAATGGGCAGGGCCAGGCTTTTCCCCAGACACTTACGACCGGGCCGGGCCAAGTCGACCCAGTCTTTTTATCCCAACGGTAAAGAAATAAAAAAAATCGTGTTCCCCGATTTCCTGGTCTGTTTAACTGTTTTGCTGGCTTTAATTACTTCCATGACATAGCCCAGAGTGTAATCACAAAAGCAAGGAGGGGCAATTACAGTGTTTTAGTAAGATGGTAAAACCACTTTGGAGCTTGTTGACAACAAAGATTCGACCCCAAACGAGTGTGTGTGTATGTGTGTTATGTGGAGTGGGGAATGGGGGTTTCTGCAGTGATGTGGGGTGTAAGTGTGTGTGTGTTTGTATGAGAGAGTGGGATGACATAGATTGTTTCTCCTATCCCTAATCTGTATGGAAATTTACTTTTGTAGTAATTACTTTTGTTACCACTTGCTAGCTCAGAGAAAGAGATTTTGAACCCGCTTAGTCTTTTTTTTTTTTTCTCTCTCTCTCTTTAAAGGTTATATTCTTTGAAAACAAAAATAACACCAAACGGCACATCAGAGGTCGGACTGGGCCTAAATAAGAGCTGCAATTGATGGGCCCGGGCTGGACCGAATGTTTAATATTTGAAACGGGCCGAGCTCTGCCTCAAATGCACGGGCTTGGGCCGGGTCGGGCTCACCAAATAAGGCCCATGCAGGCCTTTATGCCAAACTTCAAACCAGGTTGCTTGGAGGGGAACCAATCCAAGTACTGGCAACAGTGGGTATGGGTCACCAGTACACGACACAATATAAGTTGGGCAGGCAAACCTGCTTACTGTATAGATAGTTTAAAATTATTTGCCATGAGATTGGCTAACCAATGCTCATCGACATCACCACTCTTCCCATGGCCAAGAGTGAGGCTGTCATTTTTGTCAGTAGATCAAATGGTACCCTTGCCCTTTAAGCAGAACTCATCCAAACCAACAGTTATGCATGATTTCTCACATCCACTCTGCACAGCAACAATGGACTACAGAATTGTGGTGGCCAACCTGTGATGCAATGCACCAAGTCCACCAGTTGGCTTCATACAGTCCTACAATGCATCCTCTTCTGAAGTTTGTTATTTGATGATAATCACAGCAGTGATAGGTTTTCATCATTCTACCTATGATGGCTTTTCTCCAGGAGTAACTTTTCAACAATTTGTAGTAATGTCACTTGAAAAGACACATTGATCTGTTACTCGCAGATCACAGCATTAACGTTGTTATAACAGCTTCAGCTTTTACTGGATGTGTTTGACAGTGAAATCATTTGCATAACTGCACATTACAGTTTTGTCAATTTGCATGCAAATAGCATCACTACTTCCAGGGTTCTTACATAAATATGTCTACAATACATACTATGTACTCGTATAGTACTTCTACTTACATTGGTTTCTATTTTTTTACACATAATGTATGCCTGTAAAGTTTATTTTACCTTGACCTCGGTTTCATGTTTTCCCACATTGAACGACTTCTTATGCTGGTCAGCTGAAAAGAATCAAATTGGGGTTTCACTGTATTTTATTATATCTTTTACACTTTGTAATTCAAGAATTAACAGAATGAATGCTGCCAGTATAGTATGTGCTCCATGCAACTGTTGGGTTAGAGCACATCATCTTGAAGGGTTAAACAGCACCTCTGGTTATCATGCTTCCAACACTTAAAAAGTTTAACATAACACTGGTCAACCGTGATTTCATTGCCGACAATATTTCAAGACAATATTTCAGGCTGACTTTGTGGCACTGATTATGAATATGGCATCGGTTTTTGCTAGATTGGCTCTACTTTTTGAGATAATGGAGGCCCCGTTGAAAAACAAGGTATGCAAAAAATGTAATGGTAAGGCATAACCTACCTACAAATCACATTAAAACTGTCTCAAATCATACAGAAGTAAACATATGTAATACCTAATGGCATTGTCTTCAGTACAATAACACACATAAGTAAGATGATTCAGATATTCACAAAGAATGCATAGGAAAAACTCTTTTTTTACAATTTTCTCTTATGTGGGTTATTAGGACAATCAAGTTGGAGGCTGCAGCAGTAGCCTGCCATCACGTGTCTATCCCATCTGCCTTGATACTTTTCCTTCATCAACTTGATATCCTGATACGGAACCTTTTTCCTTGTCCCTCACTGAAATCACCAAGATTATCCAGAAATCTGTCTTAAGTGGCTATGAAGAAAGTGTACCTACCTTTATAATCATATTAGTACCCAAATTGTTAAAGTTAGCAAGCATCTTTTGCACCAATTCTTCATAATTGTCTGCATTGTAGTTACCCAAGAAGTTCTTGACAACTAAGACATAACTGCACCAGGCAGACGTTTCATCATCATACATAAATTTGGTGAAATTCAAATCGTTGATGAGTTTATGAATTTGAGGACCATCAAAGATCCCTGCTTTAAGTTTTTCAGAACTCAGTCCCAGGAACGATTTACAAATGTATTTGAAGCAATCTCCATCTTTGTTCAAGGTCTTAGCAAATTGCTTCATCAGTCCAATCTTGATATGGAGTGGTGGGAGAATGATTTTTCTCTGTCAACCAATGGCTTGCAAATAATGTTAGCTGCACCTATAAGTCATGTTTTCCCTTGAAGGCCATGTCACTTTTTTCCAATGATCTTGATTTGCCCTACTATCCCACATGAAGAAGAAACAAGGGCACTTTGTGTGTCCACTTTGTTGCCCGAGCAAGAAGTTAACTATCTTCAGATCAACACAAATAAACCACTGGTGCTCATTATAGTAGAGCTTCTGCAAAACCTTTTTGTATTTTCATATTCTTCTTTAAGTTTTGTTGAGTGAGCAATTGAAGAGACGCATAGTGGTTACCATTGTTTGATGTTGAGGTTACCATTGTGTAATAAAACACATTTTAAGCTTCTGGTGGAGCTGTGTATAAAAAGCTGCCAATCTTCTGGTTGATATTCTGGTAGTCCCATTTGGAGAATAAGTCCAGGAATGTTATTGCAGTACACAAGCTCTTCATCTTGGCTGAAGTAAAGTAGAATTTCCTCCTCTCTTGTCTGATAAGCTGTTATTTTAACTTCCAGCTCTGGGTGCTAAAAGTTCAGATGCTTGCTTTGACAGATTGAGTTCTCATATCAGATAGAGTTCTTTTTGAGAGAACTGCTAAAGTGTTGAAAAGCTTCCTTCATATCCACTTCCACTGCTACCACCTGTGGTACACTCCAAGTCCTGCATTTCATCAACATCTGAAAATGGAAGGTCAGGCAGTGAGGTAAACACCGGTATGGGAATGTCTTCACAGTGTGGCACAGATTGCCTTGCTGATTCCTAATCAGGATACTCCCACTTATGTTTCTTGTAGTGATTGAAGCCTTTCACATTCACAGCACAAAAATAACAATCATCATGGTGGCTTTGTGGCTCTCTCCACACAATAGGTACACCAAAGTGTAAACATTTCCTTTCCCCATTTCTCCACTGCCGTGGGCACTCCATACAAGTTTTGCAAACCTTATGGGGAGCCCAAGAATTACCTTGGTCTCCAAACTTTATTCTACAATAAGCAAGATATGCTTGTCTTACAAAGTCAGTTATGTTTTGCCTTTGTTTCTAAAGAGTGTATTTGCCACAAATGTAGCAGAATGCATTAGAACTGTTTATGCAGCTTCTTCGTGAAGAACTCATATTTCTATGCTAAAGAAAATTTTTTTATAAATATATTACATGCAAGGGATAATCTTTCATAACAATATTAAAGATAAAATCAAAGATTACATTAGATAAAAACACTATTAAAGAGTAAAAAGCCAGATCAAAAGCTGCTTCATATGTCAGCAGCCACAGGTAGTATTGGGGTACGATCAAAATTTGAAGGGTACGCAATATCTCAAAAACTAGAGCCAATTCAGCAAAACTAATGTCATTTTTGGATTCAGCTTGCCTCAAATACCCCAAATATGTTGAAAAATCTTCGGCAATAAAAAAAAAAAAAATTATTGACCAGTGTAATCTATGCTTAAAATCACTGAAGATTTTCTTGAGATGGTGTGCAGTAAGCTAGATTGAGGGCCGTGAGTGGCCCAGTGGGCAACGTTCGTGACTGCCACAGAAAGGACCTCAGGTACGATTCCAGGCAGGTATGAAAGCTCGATCCACTAAATATCCGCTGTGCATCAGATGGGCATGTTAAGCTGTCGGACCCCGGTACTAGCCCCCCTGGTAATAAATAAGGGCGTCTTCCTCCCCCCTTTCTACCTTGCTTAGATGTCACTTTCCTATCGGGCACTCTAGCCCAAATCTCCTAGCTTCCTATTTCTAAGGGTTGTTTAAGATCTGGGGTCAGACACTTTCTTCCTAAAATCCTCTACATAAAAAAAAAAAAAAAAAAAGCTATATTGACCACAACAGATCCCACAAAAGACAAAAGGACAAAAAATAGGTTTCAAATAAAATGGAAACAACTTCACACTGTTTTTATTTTTAAATTTACTGATGGATTTTTTGACAACTTTGATTTCCAACAATTTCTTAGCTATTTTGTGCTTGTCTTTTTTTAGCACGCATTTTGAAAAAAAAAAAAAAAAAATGTGCTGATTTTATCACTGAGCCTGCCCATCCATCCATCTCTGTGAACACCATATCTCTGCAATTATTAGTCTCACTTGAAAAATTCTTTTTGCATTAGGAAGCCTGAAATGTGAGAAATATTATTCTTGCCTTCTGATCTTTTTCGAGTGCTAAGCTTTGCCACTAGGGGGTGTAAATACAAATGCTATTGAATTAAAAATACATTTTATTCCATATCATTACTTCTAGAATTCATATTGAAACAATAATTTCTTTTTTCATACCTTTAGAACAAAAGCCATTTTGCCTACAATTTCTCCTCCAAACAACACACAGTTTTGTATAATGTACACAGGAGTGTAAATATATATTACATTTTCCTCAATATATCTGCTAACAAAAGTCAGATTTGTTTTTGTTTTTTGCATCAGACAGAGCCAGGCTTGTCCCTAGAAATTCTGCCACTCTGAAGCAATGGATGCAGTGCCACCCTTACTGTATGAGTCAATAGAAAAATAGCTGTGTATTAATGAATTTTATTATTAAACAGATTCATTCCAAAATACTTACAAAAAACAATTAAAACCTGCTTTTAATTTAAAAATAATTTTATTGTTGAATTATGGTATTACAAAATACTAATAAAAAACAATTAAACATTTACTTATCTTGTTTTTTTTGTTGTTTTTTTGCTGAAATATTTAATATCTTTCAGATTGAGACTATAAGCCATTTTGGCTTCAATTGATAAAATGAAAAGTCCTACTAGTTTTTCTTTGGTCATGGCTGACCTTAGATGGTATTTTATAAGCTTTAACTTGGAAAAACTTCTTTCAGAACTCGGAACTGGTATTGTCAAAAGAGCACGCAACACAGTTTCTGTGTTTGGACGAATTTCTTTTAAATTGCAGTTATTAATTAGTTTTATCAGATCTTGTGGTCGAAATTTTTGTTCAACAAGTAGGCACAACAATTTTAATTCTTTGAAGAGCTCCAATGCATCGATATCAGATGTATCATTCGCATCCAGTTAACTAAGCTAATTTCATACAAAATCTTGAAATAAGAACTATGATATGTTCTGTTTTTTTCAAAATGATCTTGTATTGAATTTACAGAGCTCTGCGTCTACAACTGTGTTATAAAAGTAAATTTCGAATATTTTTTCTGGATTATGGAGCACTGTTTCATCTTTACTTTCATATTTTTATTCGTCTTCGAACTTATTCTTCTGTAGGATAGTGAAAACTCGCATGCTGCAAACTTTACTTTAGCAAATAAACTTTCTCGATAATTTTTAAAAAACTTTACACCCGAAAGTGACATATTAGCAACCTGTATGTCAAAGTTTATGGATTGTAATTGCTTACTCTATGGGTATATGATGCATAATATATCATACAGAATGATAATGGAACATGTAAATTTAAAATTTAAAATACTTTTCAAGAGAGTACATGCATCAGATCTACACTGTAAGACATGCAAACTTTTTAAATTCTAATCTTCCTGAATTCAAAATAACACAAAACTGAATCCAACCATTCTCTGTAAATAGTTTGTGCTGACCTTAGGCATTGCCTGACTTGGCTCATTAATGCCTAGGGACAGTCCTGGATAGAGAATGCATGTGCTCGAAAGAATACTTTGGATATAACTCCTAATGTTTTTCATAACAGTTTTGCCACTATGGAATGTTACATCATATTTCTGTTTACGATATATTTGCAGTAGTATACGCATTCCTAAAAACTTGATTGAATTTTTTTTATTTTTTTTATTAAGATACTGCTCATAACCAAAACCTTTTTCTGCGTGTTTTCTGCTCATAACCAAAACCGTTTTCTGCGTGTTTTCTGCTCATAATGCACAATTTTTCCATCTGGGTAAGCAGATGTACATCCTGCTTTTCTCTATATCCAACCAACTGATTTATTTATTAATATTTGTCAGATAAGTGTTCCTGGTTTGAATATTTTGCATATATTTCTAATTTTAGTTAAATGCTGTACCACTGTCTCAACTAAGATATTGTGCTTCTGAGTGAGACCTTTTGATTATACAATGTTTGGAAAAAGAAAATTCAATGTTGGTAGGATTGGTTAAGGGAATTTGGATACTTGGCATTATTGAGTGACAGTCGAAATCTTTCCAATTGTAAGTATGCCCTGGAAAGACATCACAATTTTATTTTCGTTAAAAAAAATTGTTTCCCCAGGTACCACCATCATAACCAATGAGTGGAAGGCCTACAGATATTTACATAAAGATCTGAATTACATTAATGAAAATGAACCACAGCACACTTTTTTTTTCTTTTTGGTCCCCATGACAGGTGCACATACCCAGAAGATTGCAGCATCATGGAGGCCAATAAAATGGCATTTCAATCATGAAAGGTTCAGCAATGTGTCAGTGGCAGACAGAATGATGGAATGCTTGTTTCAGTCACACTTTTGAAATGAAGAGCTGTTTGAAGCAACATCAATGATTCATGAAATGTTCCCTATTCCAGAAAAAATCATGGTACATTGGACAATAAAAAAAAAAAAAAAAAACTACCTCAGAGCAGCGATATTGCAGTTGCAGCACTAACACGGTACTTGAGCCTTATTTTTCTTAACACACAGCTTAGCTACTAAAAGAAGCAAATACTGCTCTAAGACCAATAGTTTGAATTTGACTCTGTACCAAGGCAGATTATTAGCAGTAGCAAGACAAACTGGGTACTCTGCAACCATAAGTCCTACATGTTAACTATATCATGTAAAGAGATATTCCTAAGCTGTGGTGGTAGATGGAATGAATTTAATAATCAAGGATTACAAATACCTCCAAATCATCCTTTCAACATCTGAAAGGTTGGAATTTATCTCACAAATGGCAAAACTTACTATAACTGTAGTCTTGAGAAAGGGTAAGGGAATTTTTGCTACCCCAAAATTAGACATATTATTTCCTCTTATTCCTTTGAAAAAAAAAAAAACATTATTTGGAGATATTTGCAATACATTAAGTCTAGAAATAGCCATGTTATCAATTATTACCAAGATCAAGAAGAAATATGAACAAGGAACAAGGATAAACTACTCTGACCTCAGTGAAAATACACTATTAACACAACACATACTTGAGCACTGACATCACAATCAAGGATGGTTGTCCAATTACAAATGCCTTCACATAGTTCACATGTATCACTGTGCCATGTTTATATACAGCCAGCTCACACCCAACAACAATGAGGAAAGGAACTAGTTCATGATACCTTTTATGTGAAAATTTTCTTACACTAATAATACATTAGATGTTGTAATGACCAAATTGGGAATGTATTTTATAAAGGAAATTTATCAAATAAGAGTAGAATGGACTTTTATGTGTGTAAAAAGTAGCATTTAGATCCTTTTGAAGAGTGGAAGTTATGCGATGAACAGAGTGGAAAAAGCGATTTTGAAGGATATTCATTTAAGAACAGATTACTAATCATCTGTGTTGTTCTGCTCTTTGTAAAATTATTATTGTGAACAATTCCTTTTACACAAGCATTTGCAGCTGTGGAGACCTGAAGTTATGTAGAAACCACCCGACCATTAGAAGACCCATGCGTAATGTCTAACTGAATAAAACATGCATTTCATTATTAATCTGTATTTACTTAGTATTAAACTACATGAATTTTTGTGTATAAAAGAAATTCATATTATTACAGAGTTGAAATTATCATATTGGTTTGTAAAATTTGTCCACACACAATTTAAGTGGAGCTACTTCCTTTACTCATTGACACTGGGTGTGAGACTATGTATGTAAACATGGTAAAATGACACATTATGAACTACAGGAAAGTGTCTGCAATTGGAAGACAGCCTTACATTCAATAAAAATTCTGCACTCTGAATTATGTCTATTTGCTTGTCTTGGTGATATGTGCATTAACTACAACAATGTCTAGTTGATTCTAAAAAAAAAAAAGTATCTGTTGTTTAGGATTACATCAAAATTACTTAGATACAGTGGTGGAAATGGGAATTATTTGCTGCTGGAACGCAATGCACAAGTGAATGCCATAAAAATTTAATATGCACAAACCCATTCACAGAGTGTTGTCGTTAAAAAATATGGCAAAACTATAATAAAACACCTTTTCATTTTTTAGTCGAGCTGTATCAAAATTTGAAGCATAGAGTTCTTTAAGTTCTGACAATAAATGTTCAGGGAAGCTTTCACAAAATATATTTAAGCCCTGGTTCTGTATATTTACAATTTGGAATACGATCATATATACAATTTGGAATACGATCATGCAATCTATATACCATTATCCGCAACGATCGTGACAAAATTAACAAAGGGAAAAAATGGGGTGTGTATGCTATTCCTATGCTCGACACTATCTCTGGTGAACTAAATAATCATTATGTGGGTTCTACCAAAAGAAATTTGGATTTGAGATTAAATGAACACAGATATGATCTAAAAATGAATCACCAAAGCACCTCTTTTGCAAGAACCATAAGTGCTGGAAATTCTATCCCAGACTGGGACAACGCTAAGATTATAAACACACCTAACTCTGTTTATTCCTTGTTATTTACAGAAAGCCTCTATATTTCGACTTATAATACACGTTGCTGTAATGACTATTATCCTTGTATTTTACCTGAACCTTGGAGCAATCTTGTTGGGAAGGACAGCACAATAACAATTGTTTCTGTTAAGTAATTTTCATTGGCTAATTATGCTTTTTTTGACTGTCTTGTTATCTGGTATATCATGTGACATTGACATTACCTTTCCCATGATGCATCTACTCCACGTACTTAAGACCAGCATGTAACCACATGGTGAAATCACATCTGATGAAAGTGTCAATGTGACACCGAAAGTGCTCATGTTTTTAAACTGTACATAGATTTCGTATTTTAGCTGAATACATATCATCGTGCAACAAGATGGATTTATTTTAATACTAGTATTCATGCACGAATTATAGTGTCTACCGTATATTTACTCAAATAGCGGACCTTCTCAATAACGGACAGTGATCTTGGCCATAAAACAGTTAAGAACACAAACATTCCATCAAAAAATCTGTAAACTTTTGCCTCAACGAATTTCTGTAGTTTCCTTGGATGAAAGCAGGGTAACTTTTTATCCTCAAGATCCCATTAAAAACGTACTGGTCTGTGGTTTCAGAAGGATCGACCTTCTCTTAGAATTGGACAAATCATATTGACCCAAATGCCTAAGCATACCCTGAACTTTTTTGCTGCATTTCAAAGAGGATTAAATCTACTGCACCAAACCTCAATCTTCAATGTCAGCAAGCTACTCCCAATAATGTTCACAGTTCATTAAGTTACAAAACTTTTTGCTTTCTTTGAAGAATCAGCATGAGACCTCAAACATGAAAGGCAAATGTAGCTGACCAGCCCTATTGAAAGTGAATTAGTTCACCATCTTGGGTCCTTGTCACTATTCTTTCAGTTTAACAGTGATTTTTTGCTTGCATAGTTTATAGTGAATATATGCAATTTTTATTTGGATAACTTATTGGTTTTGAAAATTGTGACAAAGAAAACAATTAAAATTGAAAGAAAAATCACAATTTTAAATGAGGCTAAAAAACAAATTGTATGCATATGCCATAATAGCTCAATGGACCACTTAATGTCCATGCTATCTCTTAATTCACATGCATATTGTACATTGACACATGAAGGCAACTTACATTTTTGAGGCTTGCCTCTCTCTTGTAACATTTCTTGCACATTAATAGCGGGGTTCTTGTAGCGCCTCGCAGGGCAAGTTGTTTTATCTTCTTCTGTTCCAATGTCACATATGTGCATTTGTAGGTCATACATACTGTATCTAGCATCCCTCATGCAGGCTTGTTGTTCTTTTGATATCATATGAATTTAACTGCCATTTGAGCTATTTGGGGGAGGGAAAGGTAAATAGCTGAAATGGCAGTTAAATTCAAACAATATCAAAAGAACAAGCCTGCAAGGGGGATGCTAGATATGCATGACCTTAAAATACATGTATGTAACGTGGAGAACAGAAGAAGATAAAACAACTTACCCTGCGAGACGAGATGCTACATGAACTCCACTATTAATGTGCAAGAAATGTTATGAGAGGCAAGCCTCAAAAAGGTAAGTTGCCTTCATGAGTTAAAATTTATGCGTGTGGATATTTGGCAAACACTTCAAAGTATGCAAAATGCAAATAAGTGAAGTTTTGGGACAAAATGCCACCAAACACAGGAATATTAAAGTTTGCAAAACTGAAAGTAGTGTAATTGATTTTGTTCTTATCAACTGGTCAAATTCAGTCCAGTCAAAGAATATCCTTGTTACTGGCCCTGTGATAAAAGACAAAAATTAGTCAGGGTGTAACACTGTTTACTGATATGTAAGTATTTTGTGGCATGCATTGAAATACGTGCATTGCATGTACTGTATTTTAAACTAAAACATTGAAATGTGTACTTATCCCCTATGGTGTTGGGAACTTAAGTTTATCAAAGGTAATATGAATGTCAAAAACTACACTGAAATTTTGCCCGAAAATGCCAAATATTTGGGTATCTCTGACATTTCTGTTTTAACAAACTAACGATCCTTAGCATACCCAAAGGTTATTCGGGAACGGCTATTGTATCATGTCAAGAGGCGATTAATTACACTTTCTCAATCTCCTAACCAAAATGCGATGGAAAATGTGCGCCATTTTGTAGATTTACAAATCCGAAAACACCACATTTCCAACAGAGCAGCGCTTGAATCGGATATCAAAAACAAATGGGACGAAATCATTGAAATCTAGTCTGTTCAATAAATAAGAGATTTCGGGCTGTTAATGACGCCAGAGGGTTGCAAACCAAATATCGATTCGCTGATAGCACGGCTGCGCAAACACTTATTACATGTACTATATACATAAACAAATAAACTAAAACCAACAACAAAAATAAAAGAACTTTTTGCACTCATACCTGTTTGTTTACATTCCCTAATCGCAATGGTTACGGTTTTGGCTCACTGATTTCAGGGCAGAGAAAATAGCCATAGTTACCAGTTAAATAGTGTACTTCATATTAAAATTGAGATAATTTTTTCACCCCCACCCCCAATCCTGAAATATAAAACTGAAAAAAAAAACCCAATAAGCATTTTTTTTTATCTGAAGTGGGCTCGAAAAAGACTACCACAGAATTCTCTGCATCAAGAAAAAGAAAATTTGTATTGTCATTTCAGAATATCTCCAATACAAAAAAGTTGAAAAACATCAAAACACTCAAACAAAATTACTCAAAACCTACGTAAGAATTTTGCTCAAAAAATTTAGCAGGGAAATAAACATACAAACAAAACGCCAAAACCCTAATAGCACGCATCTTCCCCGTCCCCACAGAAAGAACTAAAAATTTTTAGTAAGAGAGGGTTTTACCAAGACCATCTACAGAGTGCAACGCCATAACATCAGAGAGATGAGGATGAGTTCCATCTTTCGCTGCTAGCTAAGATGGAAATCACGGCAGCATTTGTTATGATCCTGATGTTGACGTCACGAATTGAGGACTAAGGCCTGTTAGCACTCGAGACTCGCCATGAACTCATTCGACTCTTAGAGGTCTTTGGATAAAGCAGAATGGAAGTGGCCCTGAGCCACAGGTGATCGTTGCAGTTCTTGCATTTCTAGACGAACCGTTTAAAGCTGTGTGAAAAAAAAATAGCTAAGGGAACAACCATTTATATGATTTGAGAATTTTAATGATAGAAACTCTATATGTAACTTACTATAAATGATTGACATTACTCAGGTAGTTGTCGAGGCACTTTCAAAGAAAATTGTTCGGAAAGGCATTCGTTTTTCTTCTTTTGCGAATAAAAAATTAAAGCATTGCAACAACATTTCGTTTAAATAAGGAATATCTGCAGATGAAGGTGTTTTAGACATAAAAAGAGTAGTAAACATGGGTGCCATCAGGATTTTTTGGATGGCTAGGGGCAAGGGATGAAATAATATTTTCTTACCATTTTGATTTTATATCATAGATAAGATACAAAAAATGGCAATTTGCTCAAATATATTCATTACCGAATAAGGAAACACATATTTTACTAATGAGTACTCATAACATGCAGCAGCAGTGGATCATTTGTTCTTCCAGCCTCATGTCTTTTGAGATGCGTAATCTCGCAGATGAAATATATTTTAATGCACACATCTGCTGGATGGTGCAAGATGTTGACAAGAAAACTTATGACCTAAAAATTTAAACGTATTGTATATGTATAATGAAAATTTTCATTTGTCTTTAACAGATACCCTAGTCTTTTCTCTTACTTTTTATTTAAGTCTGTTAAATACCTAGAATGAATCATTTGTTATATTTCTTTGCAAGGGCCACTGAAATGTTCGTTAGCTTTCATTCCCTCACTGCAGCCATCCAGCTCCGTTCCAACCAACCTCGGTTCCAAACAACATACTGACGTCACACGCTCGCGTTCGTAGGGTTCCGCGTGTCCGACGCCTATGACCCAGACCTTGTATTCTAACAGCCCTGTACCCACCGACCCCCCCCCCCCCCCCACACACACACAAATAAATATATCAGGAGGTTTAGAATACAATTCACCAACTGCTGTATGGCTTGAAGGATGAACAATTTTTCTAGGAGTAGGCTAAGCGCCTTGAAAAATAGTTTCATAGAGGAAAGGTGAAGTATTAGAGTTTAAGAAATATGTCACAGGTGGGAAATTTCCCTTTGCTGTGGCTAAGTATAAAGCACCTTTAAGTTATAACTGTTAGAATTTAGAAAACATGGCTGTGCGTGGAGAAGGTGAGTGGGAAAATTAACGAGGTGGCTGTAGAAAATTGGAAGCTTCGAAGGGAGTTGGTAGTTCCTTAGCTTTGGTAATTCCTTGGCTGCGGGTGGTGTACTAGATAGGGAATTAGTAGCAAAGACTGAGAAATCGTAAATAAATACTTGTGGATTGAAAATCGGCATCGTGCCGAATCGTGAATTATAATTGGCCGCCCCGGTGGCGCAGTGGTCTAAGGCGCTGGCCTCTGATCATTCGTCCGTAAGGGGTCCGGGTTCGAATCCCGGTGAGGCATGGATGTTGTGTTTGTCTTACGGCACTGGCTCTCTCCCTTCCCTGGAACCAGTGACTTTAAATTAGGGACGGGCGACTGCTTATAGCCCATTGAGTTGCTCACGGTGGTCGTTAAACCTCCAATAAAAAAAAAAAAAAAAAGAATTATCATTGGTTATTGGGCAAGAGGCAGAATGCCGACTCCGGAAACAAGACTGAGCTAAACGCAGTTTTGCTCATTACTGGTTTCCGTGATCGGTGGAATTTTAAGACAACAACAAAAAATAAAAAATTACAGATTGGCAATCTCAGCGGTCCGCTCTCCCTCTAGCGGCAAAAAGAAGAATTACTGTAGTACAGGTAACGTTTTTGGCTCAATGCTTGGCTGTTGGTAGATCGCTCATTACGTTCAGTTGTCGTAGTTTGGTGTATTTTTGCATTCATTCTGGAATTAGAGAGTTGTATAATGGAGAATTCCGTGAAGAAGAACAAATCATATTGTTGTGTCCCGCAATGTCGTTCCCAAAGTTTCGGCTATGTTTTTCACAAGTTAGTATAAACGTTTGTGCCTTGCGTTTGAAATCCTTCCAGTGAAATGCTATTAACCTAGTAACGTCTTTGAATGAATAATAAACAAGGCAGCATGTTTTTATTGCATAGTAGTATTTAAAAAATCCGCATCTCTACATAATCTTGAAAACAAATAATTGCTGTTTTCCATATAAATTTAAACTTCATTATGGAACAAGATTTGCAATGTTCTGTCAACAGTCATCGGTTCAAAAACGCAGAACCCAATGATGATCAACAATTACCATTTTTTTTTTTTGTTTGGAGGTTTAACGACCACCGTGAACAACTCAATGGGCTATAAGCAGTCGCCCGTCCCTAATTTAGGGTCCCTGGTTCCAGGGAAGGGAGAGAGCCAGTGCCGTAAGACAAACACAACATCCATGCCTCACCGGGATTCGAACCCGGACCCCTTACGGACGAATGAGCAGAGGCCAACGCCTTAGACCACTGCGCCACCGGGGCGGCAATTACCAATTCACAAACACTTTTAGGAACAGAATGTTCAAAAATTACAAATGTTATTGTTGACAGTATTGAAAATGGGTCCTGGGAAACGTCAAGTGAAACGAAATGTCAGCTTTTAATAGTAATCCGGATTAGAACACCCCTGTCGGTATTACTATATCACTTGCCTGAAAATGTAAAATTAAAAATTACCTGTTACAGTAAAGCATTACTGCTACACTGTGCTTACACGTTCCACTTCTGCCCGCTTTACAAGAGCACTCAAATGACTTATAGAAATTTCACTGTTACTTGTATCTAAAACACCGTTGATGGAGTGAGCCGACGACGTTATTGCCGTGGACTGAATGCAGTGCGAAACTATGAGAGTTTCTCTTCCATCTTCCTTCTTAATTCCACAAGAAATTATATGGCCTACATTAATAATCACTTCCCCTTCTTTAATGCATCTTGAATTTCTGGAAGCGTCCACAAATTTCATTATTTCAAGGATTGAAAGCGACAAACCAGCCATTCTAACATTCGACTCTATGGAAACACGTGCAACGTTACCCGTACTATAGCGTCTAGAAGGGAAAGTGTGCCGA
This sequence comes from Macrothele yani, assembly GCA_039090855.1. Classification (NCBI taxonomy): domain Eukaryota; kingdom Metazoa; phylum Arthropoda; class Arachnida; order Araneae; family Macrothelidae; genus Macrothele; species Macrothele yani. Next base: position 5,082,359 of record CM077024.1, read on the forward strand.
GCGCCTAGCGTACGTAATGATTGGCGTGGATACCGAAATTTGTCCCCTTCGTAGATGGCGCTTCGATCGCCTTCCCTTCCCTCTTTCTTACTGTGATGGGAGCGGGAAACTAAATTCGTGTTGCTTACTGTGAAAAGAACGGTAATTTAGACGAAAACGTGTTATGTTTTAGGTTTTAGAAGGAATGTGGATTACCTAAATATTGTATATAAGTTATACTTAGCTCATTATGCGGAAGAGAAATAACCATAGTTTTGTGCCAGGTTGCAATACTCAGTACAAAAACAGTAAGCCGTCACTCTTTGGAATACCCAAAAATGATAAACTTTTACAGCAGTGGCAAAGATTGATTCCCGGTGCAGATGTGCAGATAAAAACTTACGACAAATTTAGTGCTGTATGTGAACTGCACTTTGAGAGATTTGTGGTTCGAAATTTTGTGCATAAAATAAATGAGGAGACTGTGTTAATACCCAGAGATCGGCCCATCTTGACACCAGATGCAATTCCAACAATATTTCCAAACCTTCCCCATTATTTGTCAAAAACTCTGGCAAAATACAGGAAAGTTAGGGAAACCGATGATAAGCCTGATGGTAATTTAAATAGCTTGGAATTCACTTCCCAAAGAGTTACACGGAACTGCCTTCTGAATATCACAGCCTTCAGTATTTTGGGGTAAGCAAATTCCTGCAAATAATTCAAAGTGCATAATTTTCCATGTTCATTCATTCAAATGTGAATTGTCAAATTCATTGACAACAGAAAAACTGGTTGTTGTTACCAAAAGTTAACCAGAGGTTACCTGTAAAGTGTATTTACGTGGAATAAAAATTAACTCAGTTTCTAATATTACTTCTAAAGATGAATCAAAATCCATTATTCGAGACACTGATAGGCTAACAGTATGTCATGGCACAGGCTCCATTTCAGAATTTGAAAATAACATGAAGTACCTTGAAAGTGGAGTTATTTTTTAGAATAATTTGTACAGCAAAAATTGTGTAACGAAAGGAACAACAAAGACTTGCCTCAGATGTAAGTATCTGCAGGGCTTACTTTTGCACAAAATAGCTTATCATAGAAGAAAGGCTACATTTAAAAATAAGTATCAAAATACAGTTCGGAAAATCAACAGGCTGAAGAAACTAGTTATTTCGCTCTCTAATTAAACTTAAAAAAAAAAAAAAAATAAAAAAAAAAAAAGGAATTTTACAGAACTTTCCATTAATGAAAAAATAGCAGAATTACGCATTAAGCAGCAGCAAATGGTTATTCATTGTTATAAGGCAGCAAAAAAGAAATCTGCAAGAGGTATGTCATATACCAAAGAATGGTTACTTGAATGCTTACTAATGCACATAAAAAGTCCAAAATTGTACGAGCACATACGGAAACACAAAATCATGATCCTACCTAATAGAACAACTATTAGAAAGTATATTTCAAATTACAACAGCAGTTTTGGATTCAATGCACTGACGTTTGAAACTATTTCAAAGAAAACAAGTGAAATGGAGCCTTTTGCAAGACATGGTGGTATATTAATAGATGAAGTGAAGCTTACAGAAAAACTGCATGCAAAATCATCTGGTGAAATATTAGGGTTTGTTCATATTGGGCCATACACTTCAAAAACTGTTAAGTATACCCCATGTAATCACGGACTGGTAATGGTGTTTCAGCCATTAAATGGAGATTGGACCCAAATAATTGGTGTTTTTGCCACAAGTAACAATATAAGTGGAACTTTGCTAGCAAAATTAATTATTAAAGCTGTTATTCTCACTGAAAATGCAGGTCTGTTTGTTAATTTCATTACGTGTGATGGGGCTTCTTGGACCAGGAATATGTGGAAGACATTTGGTATATCAGCAGACTGTTCTGGAACTAAATACAGCATTATGCATCCTACAGATTGTTCTAGTTTACATTTCATATCAGATTTTCGCCAGTCAAAGCGAGCCTTGCTTCATCATAGCTCAGCTATTTAGAGTCAGGTCGATGCTTAGCAAATTCCCAGTTATACAGGTAAACACTGGGGAAGAAATATTTCTTCTTATTATACGTGGGAAATATATCGCTATAAGCAATCTGAAATCACATATTTACTGTTACGTAACTGAAATCAAACGATCGTCCATGGAATGGAAACATGTCACCTCCCCAACAAGGAAGACGTGAAAAGTCCAACTGTCTCTGTCTGCGGGAGTGGTCATGATGACTGTGAATCTGTTGTTTACACAGAATTTCTGTCAAAAGAGACAACCATCAAGTGACTCATATTGCCAAACACCATTAAATTTGCGAAATTCAATTAAGGACAGATGCCGGGGTAAGTTGAGCGAAGGTGTCACACTGATGTCCAAGAACATTACACAGCACGGAAAACTAAGGGAATTGCTGCATTAATTCAAGTCGGAATTGTGGCAGCATCCACCTTACAGCCCCAACTTATCCCCATGCGGCTACCATTTGTTCGGTAAAATGAAACAGGAGCTTAGTGGACAATGATTCCCAACGGATGAGGCTGTGAAAAGTGCGGTCCTTAACTAGTTGCACCAAACTGGACTTTTCTTGTACAGGTATGGGAAAGTTAATCGCACGTTCCGATAAATGTTTACAGTCCTTAGGCGACTATGTCGAAAATGAATTAATGTTGTAAACCAACATACATCCCCTGAGTATATCCTTGATTTTTTTATTCAACAGTGTAACTAACTTTTTGATCCACCCTCATATTATTAAAGCACTTTGCTACAATTCAGAAATTAATTTTTTAGTTTGTTTTAAAAATTAGCATAAATACTACATTTGGATAAAGTATCAACTTACCTATTGACTATGAATTTGTCTTGTATCTTCAAGCGGAACAAAGTAAAAATACTATTAAAAATAAACAAATGGGTCCATTCTTTTACATAAATGTACCTCAAATGTCTGTTTCAAATAGTTTGAAAGAAGGAAGTCATCACAAGCTAAACAGTATTCAGCTTCAGATTGTTACCCAAACTTCCTTTATGTGATAGCATCTGCAACAAAGTTATAGATACACACAACAAAATAAAAAAAGAATTCTTGCTAACCAATGGCAGAAATTAAGACATCTGTTTCAAATAGTTTGAATCATCACAAGTTACATCAAAATTATCTCAGCTTTAGATCCTCCAGTGTGTGTTACCATCTGAATATTTTATGTATGAGTTATGTCAATTATTTTCTTTACCTAAAATCTACTCTTGTAATGTTCATACCTGTGATCTACTTTTTTATAAAACATATTTGATATCACTTTTTAGATTAGACAACATTTTAACAGTATAAATAAATATTTCCCACACATTTCTAAAGGAATTAAGCAGAATTGGTTAGTAGTTTTTCATAACACTAGGGAATTTATACATTTTACTAACATTCTTTACTAGAAGCCAAATTTGCTCATTATAGTAAAATTAAATTTTTACTTTCAATATACCTACTATAAATGTCAAGCTAAGCACTAGTACACACACACACCAGTGCTGAGACGGGCCGAGCCCGAACCGGGCGCTGGCTGTGTAATACTTACTGGAGTTCGGGCTTGGAGAGAGGGGAAGAATTTTCTTCCTTTTTCTTTTAATGTGATTTTATATAATTTAGCACACGAGACTTTTTTTACACTTTCTAGTTGTGAAAGAGAATTCTTCAGCAACTGGGTCAAATGGGGAGTAGGAATTCTGCAGGGCTATCCATTCCGGGCTTGGATAACAAAATACCATAGGCCATGAATTACAGGATTTCTGCCAAGGATAAGTTTTAAGAAGCATAGATAGTAGATAGCAAGCTGACGGAATTTTGCTCCCTACCTCAAAGGGGCAGCTCCCTGCTAATTCTATTGAGCAACATACGACATAGTTTGTTGTGCCTCCAGATGTCCCCCTCCCCCAAAAAAACATTTCGGGAATAAATGAATGGTTAAAGGTAACTATAGAAATAGATAGACATCCCTTCTCCACTCCGCAGTTGAGAAAGACATCAGTTAATTGCATGGGTAGGAAAGAGTGGAAGTCTGGAAGACTTTTTTCAATGCTTAACAGGTTAATCATAGTTTTCGGGGCTCGTTCGAGCTGACATACTTCAGGCTCAGGATCTTGAAATTCAGCCCGAACTCAGCTCTGACACACACACACACAGTAACACTTCAGTTAATTTCTCACAGGTGTTTTTATCAAAAATTTTATGGCAATGAAGTCATAGTGGTAAGTATGAAAAATAAGAGAAATTTCCTGGAATTTTTTGGTACAGTATTGAAACATAAACAAAAATGCTACAATATTACTGCTAACATTTATTAATCTGAAAATAAGTGACATGGAACTCGTACGGGTATGGTGTCGTTGAGGGACTAGCCGGACCCCATGACGCGAAGGAGTACAGCATCATCTTCCACGGAAAGAAAATAGTCCATAGATTTTCAAATGAATTTTGACAGATGAAATCAAACCTGCTAGTAAATGAGGACCTCTGGTCCATTTTGAAGACGGGCAACCACTGCACAAACAGTATTAGTTCCAATTTGAAAAAAAAAAAAAAGACACCACCAAATATTAAATACAAATCTTCAGTACAGAATGCCACCAACCACTCCGCATCACTGTGTGAATATGTGATGAAGCAGAAAAAAAGATTGGAAATATGTTACGAGAAGCTAACTGAAGTACTGCTTCCTGGTATACAAGTTTCAAATAAAATTAAACCAAATATGACGGATCTTTACTTTCCAGTTTCAAAGATAACTTTTCAGAAATGTTATCTTCATTTATTACAGAAGAAAAATACATTTCAATACTTTAACCAACCTGGCTATACACTTTTGCATATAAAATATTTGATAAGTTTGAACTCTTTTTCCTATCTCAGGACTTACTCTGTGCACACTATGCACTAAGGAGAGGCACACAAAACTAAGCGTTCAGACTTTCAACTTCTTAATTTTCCTTTCACGTGATTTCAAATAATTTCAGTTGTCATGTTTGGCTTTCACTAAGTTGTTCAAGAGTATTTTCCAGCTGAGGAGAGTTATGTTTTCCTATTTAGTTTTCAAGCTACTCATACACAAACATTCCACGGAAAATGAACAAGGAAATCTAAAATCAGAACTTTGTCTGTTTAAATGTATGCAGCAGATTTTGTATAAGACAATTGGTATGGCAAAAGTTGTAAGTCTCCTTTTGACTTCTATAATTTAACTAGCAGCCACTAACACTGCAACACTGTGGCATGGCAAATTTTGGCAATTCCTGTAAAAAGAATTACACCTTTTAATACAAGTGAAGAACTAGATATGAAATTTTTAATCGAAAGTAGTTCCCTATGTTTTGTACAGTTAGAATAAAGTTGATCATGCAAGTTTTTCAACATAATCTGTCCACACTGTTCAGACAGCTTTAGTAAATTCAATCAGACAAATGCTATATCACAGTTGCATTAAGTTACGAAATTAAAAAATGTACTCTTTAATTCAGAGACACATTACAATGCAACAACAGTTCAAGCATTAATTTCGTAAAGAAAGGGCTAACGATTGTTGGAGATGCAAATGTTATACAAATTACGAAGGCTAATTTCCTGAAAAGTTGCCCTGATTTCTGGTAATATTCAAGCTCTATGTGAATCGGCATTGGCAAAATATATTAATTATTCTATTTGAAATAAGAATTCAACACTACAGAATAACTCACTTCTTTATACTTCACTATTCACGAGACATGAACAGATTTCAACACGTGTGAAACTAAGATCTACTCATTAAACCTATAATTATTACTAAAACTAAATAAAACGTTTACTAAGAATTAACCTTACCTTAGAAATATAATAATACCTACCTTACAAAACTATACGTGTATCCAAATGGCAATAAACGGAACACTCACTCAATACAAACAAATGTGAACCAACAATGAAACGCAATGGCTGTTCAACCGATTGACTTGGCGACAGCACTAAGTTGTGCACGTGACTATTTCGCACCGTAGCCTGTCTTTTTCGTCAGATTCGACTCAGCTTACCACTAGCCGCTACTAAGTGACATACATTTAAATTTTCCAAACAGCACTTCTTTACTTGGCACATACAAGCCATTTGTTAGCCTTTTGGTAGGCATTCTTCGAGGAGGTAGCATATCAATTTAAATCACGCATAATTATACTTTCAATTACATTTGCCGACGCTGCACTCTGCGCCAGACGTAGACATTTCACTGAACCATAAAATGTGTTTCCATAATCACACACTTAAGAAAATCGTACATATCCTAATCCAACCCCTGTTGTTTGGTTCACATTGCACAACAGTACACACAATCTTTGACACAGACGCCGTCTGCAGTGCCGCGATGCGGCGTGGGACATATTTCGAACGCAGATTTTGAGTTCGCACGGCACACTTCCCCTTTTAGACGCTATACCCGTACTAGAGAAGATTGTTAACGTTTGCGCAGCGCTCCCTATAGTTCGTTGAGGTTCCCAATAGGAAGTTTGGCTAAGGAGAATTACATGCTGGGCTTGCCGTGTGGTCGATATTGCATGTTTAAGGGTACATAGCTTTCTTACACTTTTAGGGGCCAAAGAGGGTCATATGTGCAATTTGTTGCTAGGAATAGACCCGGGATAGTTTTTAAGTAAAAACATATGGAATAGTCATTTGAATTGGCTGGGATGCAGTTTTAGGGGTGCAGTAACACATAGCAGTAGTATTAAAGTAATAATACTGTTATAGTAGGTTAATAGCACAGCTCGAGGTTGAGTTAAGAATTTGAGCAATCGCTAATGATCACTAGTTTGCGGCATATAGCCGACTCCGAACCAGGAATGAGCAAATTGCAAAAAGAGCAAAACACAATTTCGGTTGACAATAAGGAATAGACTAGAGTATTGCTAAAAATAGAAACACAATTTCGGTTGACAATAAAGAATAACCTAGTGTGTTGCAAAAGAGAAACGCAATTTCGGTTGACAATAAGGATTAGCCTAAAGTATTGCAAAAAGAAGAAACACAATTTCAGTTGACAATAAGTAGTAGTCTAAAGCTTTGCTAAAGACGGGAATATCTAATGTGTGGCTGCAGCAACACAATTTCTTTTGTAAATAAGGAGGAAGAAGCAGTCTCTGGTTTTAAGGGGGTCGTTTATTGTTTTTCACAGTTTTGTTTTTCTTCTTTGAATTTTTCGTTCGGAGTCGTGGAAGCATGTTGAGTATATGCTTTGGGCGCTTATATCGCATAATAATATCGGTGGAGTACTCGCTAATAAATTTCAGCGTCGGGTTTGGGTGCGTGGCAAGCTTGTTGTAAAAATTTTCTGCTGGAGTTCCAATTATCTGTTTTAGAATCAGAGGCTTATATTTTTTTTCTTATGTAACGGCTCGTTTGTCTGGGGTGTGCGGAAGTAAGCTGCTTTGACATTCGATTTTGGAAGGTCTGTAGTTTCTTCTGATGGGATTCGGCACATATGCCCCCAATCGAGGATCCATATAGCAGAATCGGAACGAAGCACATTTTCCAGATAAGGATTTTATTTTTAACAGATAATTTGGAGTTTTTGTAGATGATGGGAAGTAATATGTTTTTAAGAGTAATCGCTTTGTTTATGGCTTGTTTGATATGAGGTCCTCAATATAATCGTTTGTCGAACTGAATTCCGAGATATTTTATTTTGTTTGTCCATTCGAGCGGCGTTTCGTTGACGGTGATGGGGGTCGGAATTAAGAATTTACTGCGGGAAAAAATATTCGCTTGTGTTTTCGTAGCTTTAATCACAATTTTCCATCGTGCATAGTAAATCTCCAGCATATGAATATAATTTTGCAGCTTCTCTACGATTTGCAAGACATTTCGTGAGGTGCATAAAATTGCTGTATCATCGGCGTATAATGCAAGTTCGATGCCATTTGTTGTGGGATTTTTTTTTGATCGGAGGTTTAACAACCACCGTGAGCAACTCAATGGGCTATAAGCAGTCGCCCATCCCTAATTTAAGGTCACTGGTTCCAGGGAAGGAAAAGAGCCAGTGCCGTAAGACAAACACAACATCCATGCCTCACCGGGATTCGAACACGGACCCCGTTCGGACGAATGATCAGAGACCATCGCTTAGACCACTGCGCCACCGGGACGGCGTTGTTGTGGGATATCAGCAGTAAAAATTAATAGAGGGTGGGACCAAGTACCGATCCCTGGGGTATTCCTGCACACATTTTTCTTTCGGTGGATTTAGTTGAGGTCAGCTTAACAGAAAATCGTCGGTTTGTAAGGAAGTTTCGCTATTATCGTGATGATCCATCTTGGGAGTTTAAATTTGATCATTTTGTAGATGAGTCCGACCGTGTAGACTTTATCGAAGGCTTTCTCAATATCGAGAAAAATCGCACCAACATATTTGTTGAGATCGACAGCTTGGTGTGCTATTTCTGAGACTCTGGATATTTGGTGGTCCGTGGAATGTGCGGGGACGAAACCAAATTGACTGTACGGAACAATTTGATTTTCTAAGTTGTAGGTTTGAATGTACTTCAAAAGTACTCTTTCCATAATTTTACTAAGGGTCTAAGGCTAGGAAGGAGTGAAATCGGTCTGTGATTTTTGAGAGTGTTGGATCGGTTCCAGCTTTGTGAATAAGGATAATATCAGCTGGCTTCCAGCTGTATGGGAAATAGTGTAGTTTAAGAGCTGCATTAATAATATTCGTGAGGATTTCAATATATTGGATAGGGAGCATTGTAATAACCTTGTTCGTGATACCATCTCTTCCCGGAGCTTTATTTGGTTTCAATTTACGAATAATATTCGTAATTTTCGCCACAGTGACCATGGGAGCTTCAGTTGGGAAATTTAGTTTTGCTGTTCGTGGCTGAAGCAGGATGCCATGTGAAGTCCGGACCACAGGGAGAGCTATCCGTTTTCAGAAAATAGTTTTTAATTGCTTCGTGTACCATATCATCCCGATCTTTTGTGGAATTAAATGTATTTATCGTGAATTGGTTCGCAAGGGAGTCGGCAAAAACTTCACATTTGTCTTCATCGGTGCATGCAATTTTGTTTTCAGGAGTTCTCAGAGGAGGAACGGCCTTGTAGGGATTTTTGATATTTCGAATAATGTCCCAAACATTTCGGGTCGTGGCCGAATTTTTTCCAAATTTGCCAAGGTTTCGTTCATGAATATGGTTATAGTGGTTTCTTGTGTAGTGCCTGATTTTTCGATTTAGGAAATAGTAGTCATATCTGTCCTCTAATTTTTTCGTGCGAATCCAGATACGTCGTGCTCGGCTTCTTTCGGTGATTTTTTGCTTAATCCAGTTTGGGAGTTCGTAGGGAATTTGGAATAGGTTTTTTGGCAAATCGGGATTCCTTGATTATGTCGTTAATGTGATCTTGTAATTTTCCAATTTCCTGGTCGAAGTCAGATCTTGTTTCACATCGTGAGATTTCCGGGGTTGGCATTTCTTTTAAGGTGTACCTGCAAGTATTTCCCAATTTATAATCCACAGGGGTGGGTTTTTTTTTTGATTGGAGGTTTAACGACCACCGTGAGCAACTCAATGGGCTATAAGCAGTCGCCCGTCCCTAATTTAGGGTCACTGGTTCCAGGGAAGGGAGAGAGCCAGTGCCGTAAGACAAACACAACATCCATGCCTGACCGGGATTCGAACCCGGACCCCTTACGGACGAATGATCAGAGGCCAGCGCCTTAGACCACTGCGCCACCGGGGCGGCAGGGGTGGGTTGATTCGTGTTCCTTCGTAAATGCACAAAACGACGGGAAGATGATCGGAGTTAAGTTTATGGATCGTGTTTATTTCGTACGGGGCGTTAAAGTCTTTTTCAATAGTGCAAGATCCAGGGTGTTACTTGCACCTCTCGATCTTTTAAAAGTTGGAGCAGCAATATCGATGTTATATTTCGTTGAGAATTCTGCTAGGGTTCTGCCTGCTCTATTCGTGCGGATGCAATTCCATCGGGGGTGGGTAGCATTGAAGTCACCTCCAATAAAGATCGCAAATTTATCTTCAGTGAGTTTTTTCAAATCACTGGATATATCGGAATTTCTTCAAGGGTTGTAGACGCTGATGAATTTTTTTGGAGCCATCTTCGAATTCTACTATAACACCGTGTGCTTCGAGGAATTGTAGCGTTGTATTCATGGGGAAATCGTTGTGCTTAATTTTATTATTAACAATAATGACAACTCCTCCGCCATCGACCCAACCCTGGAAATAATAACTTATTTATATAGAAAATATTACTAAAAAAAATAATTGACCACGCCCACTAAAGTATAAACAATTAATCAAATCACTGTATTACTAAATTGATAACCAATCAAATTCCTGCTGTGTAAATTAATAACTAATCACATCACTGCATTCTAAACACGATATCCAATCAAAGAGTTTTAAAAAATGACATCATTTCAAGAATGAAGAAAGAAAAAAAAATAACCATTGGAATGACGAAACAAATGGCCTTCACTAACAATTTTGTGTACATAACGGTATTCTTACACACCTAGTCAGACAGATTGCCTTCACCACTAAATTTTTTAAATATTGTGTACATAACGGGATTCTATCGCCTGTCACACATGCTGCATTCACCACAAATTTCTAAATATTGGGCAAATAACGGGATTCCAACCCATGTCAGAAGGGTTGCTTTCACAACAAATCTTTAAATATTTTCCAAATAACAGGATTCTAACCGCTGTCAGACAAGTTGCCGGTCCTATTTTTGTGTGAATGAAATGACTCTAACTAATTCAGATGGGTTGTCTTTTTTTTTTTTTTTTTTTTTTTTTTTTTTTTTGAGGTTTAACGACCACCGTGAGCAACTCAATGGGCTATAAGCAGTCGCCCGTCCCTAATTTAGGGTCACTGGTTCCAGGGAAGGGAGAGAGCCAGTGCCGTAAGACAAACACAACATCCATGCCTCACCGGGATTCGAACCCGGACCCCTTTCGGACGAATGATCAGAGGCCAACGCCTTAGACCACTGCGCCACCGGGGCGGCCATGGGTTGTCTTCACCTTCCAGAGTCAGAATACGCATCACGTGATTCGGAATATACAGAATTTTTATTTGTGTTCGGTTATATATAACCATCAGCTGTTACAATGGCTCTGAAATCCTGCGGTATTTTTTTTTAAGTGGGGGTTTAACGACCACCGTGAGCAACTCAATGGGCTGTAAGCAGTCGCCCGTCCCTAATTTAGGGTCACTGGCTTAAGGGAAGGGAGGGAACCAGTGCCGTTAGACAAACACGACATCCATGTCTCACCGGGATTCGATGCCGGACCCCTTACGGACGAATGATCAGAGGCCATCGCTTAGACCACTACGCCACCTGGGCGGCCCTGCGGTATTGAAGATGCATACATTAATATTATTAATGACATCTATGAAAATGCAAGGGCAAAGATTCGGCTGTTTAAAAATACAACGCACACAAAACTTGGAAAAGGAGTGAGCCGCCCCGGTGGCGCAGTGGTCTAAGCGATGGCCTCTGATCATTCGTCCGTAAGGGGTCCGGGTTCGAATCCCGGTCAGGCATGGATGTTGTGTTTGTCTTACGGCACTGGCTCTCTCCCTTCCCTGGAACCAGTGACCCTAAATTAGGGACGGGCGACTGCTTATAGCCCATTGAGTTGCTCACGGTGGTCGTTAAACCTCCAATCAAAAAAAAAAAAAAAAAAAAAAAGGAGTGAGACAAGGTGACACCATATCTCCGAAGCTCTTTAATGCCTCATTTCAGGGTATCTTTCAGTCGCTGAGCTGGGAAAACAAGGGGATAAAGATTAATGGAGATTATCTAACCCACCTTCGTTTTGCTGATGACATAGTCATTTTTGCAACTACCCCATCAGAGCTGCAGAGTATGATCCAGGAACTTGCTGACAAGAGTAAAGAAGTGGGATTAAAAATGAACTTTCAGAAAACAAAAGTGATGTTCAATGCTTTTACAAGAAATGAAGATTTATCGATTGATGGAGAAAAGCTGGAGATAACAGACACGTACGTTTTTCTTGGAAAGCAGATATCAAGTGAGGGTCACATTGATGAAGAAATTAATCGGCGTACAAAACTTGCCTGGAGAGCTTTTGGGAAGAAACAGCATAATTTTCAAGAGCAATATGCCATTATGTCTTAAAAGAAAAATGTTTGATCAATGCATCCTTCCAGTGTTTACGTATGGTGCAGAGACGTGGACTTTAACTAAAAGAGACATACAAAGGCTACAGACAACTCAAAAAGCATGGAGAGGTGCATGCTTGGTGTAACTAGGAGAGATAAGAAGAGGAACTCGTGGATCCGAAAAATGACAAGAGTGGAAGACATCATGATCAGAGTTAAATCCCTGAAATGGCAATCAAAAAAAAAAAAAAAAAAAAAAAGGAGTGGACATACTGCCAGAAGGACAGACCATCGATGGACAGCCGAAATTTTAGATTGGATTCCAAGGGACAGAAAAAAGACCCAGAAGAAGACCACATGGGAAGATGGGTGGATGAAATTCGAAAGTATGCAGGAGTGACATGGAGGAGACGGGCACAAGACAGACTGTTGTGGAAGAAACTTGGGGAGACCTTCGTCCAGCAGTGGATTGATAATGGTTGACAATCATGATGATGATGATGATATATTGGGGAGACGTACTGCCATTACAATTGTTCTCCGTAGTTAATCCCTTCGAAAAAAAATTAAAATAAGGACATACATAATCTAAATGATAAAAATGTAATTTTTTTTTATTGGAGGTTTAATAAAGACCACCGTGAACAACTCAATGGACTATAAGCAGTCGCCCGTCCCTAATTTAGGGTCACTGTCTCAAGGGAAAGGGAGAGAGCCAGTGCGGTAAGACAAACACAACATCCATGCGTCACAGGGATTCAAACCCGGACCGCTTTAGGGTTAACGATTGGAAGCCATCGCTTAGACCACTGCGCCTTCGGGGCGGCAAAAATGTAACTTTACCAGGACCTACAGGGAAATAAAAGCTCTCTCTGTTCGCACAAAAATGCACAAATTGTGAAGAAGCGAAAATTATACTTCATCAAATTTCAAAATTAAATCAAACAAGCAACAATAACATTCCATTTGTAATTCTCCCTGAATTAAAGCAGAAATGCCGCCCCGGTGGCGCAGTGGTCTAAGGCGCTGGCCTCTGATCATTCGTCCGTAAGGGGTCCGGGTTCGAATCCCGGTTTGGCATGGATGTTGTGTTTGTCTTACGGCACTGGCTCTCTCCCTTCCCTGGAACCAGTGATCCTAAATTAGGGACGGGCGACTGCTTATAGATCATTGAGTTGCTCACGGTGGTCGTTAAACCTCCAATCAAAAAAAAAAAAAAAAAAATGCAGAAACATGGATTTTCGGAGACTTTTCACCTTATAAACTTAAATAGTCAAACAAATGAATCATTTCAGCTACAGTACGCTGATCTCTGGTAATAAGAATCTTAGCTACAATTTGCAAAATATATTTTTTACGTTGTTTTTTCTGTTTTGTCAAAGTTTTATAATTTCACGTGATCACATAATTCTTGGCTTCTACAGTTCGCAACCGTAATCGGCATCTGCCATGTTGTGTCATGACGTTTGACAGTTCCCTTTAAACTTCCTATTTCTGTTTATTTGATTTTTGTGTTGTCCAAACAAATTGTGAAGGCAACTTACATAAGCAAATACAAATGCAGATGTATTATGTATTAATATAAAAAATATATTGCTCTTTTGTTGTTAGCTAAACAGTGAGCTATTCGTATACGATGTTTAAATTTGGAAGTAAGAAGGATGTCAATATTGAATACAAATGTACCATTAGGTTATTGGATGATACAGAAGTTTTGCAGTGCGATTTTCAGGTTTGCCATTATGTAATTTATCCGTACTTTTGTTTTTAATTTGTAAAGTATTGCTGATTTGCCCCATGACACACTTCCGCGTACCATTAACCGTGTGCCGCCTTAATTAAGCTGTGAATTTTTGTTAACTACAGCTGTGAAAAACACGAGGTTTTTGCCACTTAAGTGAGGTAAAAAGGGACTAAGTGGAATGTTACTGAACTATGCTTGTATAACCTTTTTTGTGTGTAGTTTTTTGGTTAAAGTGCGATAATATCTATCGTTATTATTGATGAAAGAAAAAGATAATGGCCGGCGAATTATCTTCAGCATGTTTGTTTTAGCATCATTTGCAAGTCTCTTTCTCTCTTTTTTAACTTCACATTTATGTCTTAAAGGCAGCTTATGCAAGCAAGCTCAGTCGAGGGAAAGAAAATGCAAATTAGTGGTAATATAACCACATTTCATATTTATCTCCTAGATGAAAATATAGTTCCACTAGATACAATCACTGGTGAACTACCACACATTTTGTTGCAGGACTCCAAGCAGGGTACTGGGAAAACTTTTTTCAGTTGTAATTAAAAAAGAGTAATGTGTTGCTGATAAAACTACGTTACGCCATCCTGGCGACTCGACTCCGGGTGACCATTTGTCTGAGAAGGGTTTGAATCCTGGTGGGGCATGGATGTTGTGTTTGTCTTATGGCACTAGCTCACTCCCTTTCTTGGAACTGGTGGCTCTATATTAGGGACAGGCGACAGCTTTATAGCCCATTGAGTTGATCACGGTGGTTGTTAAATCTTCAATCAAAAAATAAAACTACTTTTCTGCATAAACAGAAATGTAATATTTGAAACAAATGAAATTTTCATTAATCTGTGACTACTTTTTCCAAGTAGTTGCTGAGAAAAATACTTTGTTTATATATATATATATATGTACATTCGGGATGTAAGGTCAGGTGATGCGTAACATCACAGCCTCTCCTTGACAAATGTCAACCCCGCCTTCACGTGGTACATCCTGTTCCCACTAAAGGGGCTCTGATGACCACCAATAGCGGTATACCTATAACTATACCATCGGGATTAGAGGAAATGCTATCCCAGACTCACCAACCCGCTTGGCCAGCATGATGAGTTATGGCCAAACCCCTCCAAAATGACTCCACAACTTAAATCTTGGCCCTCAGTCTCCGGCAGCTGAAATGTACCTGGCCAAGGCAGCGGCCAGTGCAACATGAAAGCAGAGAGTGCTAAGAATCCCCGGAGGACCGGACTAGGCTGCCATCTGATGCTGACCTTGGCTATGTATAACGGACGCTCCCTATCTTCTGATTCAAGGCTTCTTGAATTGGAAGAGGAACTACAAAGGATCAAGTGGAACATCGTCGGGCTAAGTGAGGTAAGGAGAAAAGGAGAAGATCTCATTGAACTGAAAAGTGGACATCTCTTCTACTATCGTGGGACAGATACTGGCAGAACTAGTGGTGTTGGATTTATAATAAACAAACTGAAGGATAAAGTTGTAGAAGTTGAAAGTTCCTCTGACAGAGCTGCACGACTCGTTATCCAACTCTCGAGAAGATACCAGCCTCAGATTATTAAAACTTATGCACCCACCACAAGTCATGCTGAAGAAGAAATTGAAGAATTTTATGAGGAAATTCGTGATCTAAATAATAAAGGTAAGCAGCACTTGAAGATAATTATGGGAGATTTCAATGCAAAAATAGGGCAACGGCAACAGAATGAAACTTCAGTAGGTAAATTCGGTCACGGCAACAGAAACCAGCGTGGAAATACTCTCGTAGAGTTTGCAGAGGCAGAAGGGTTTTTCATCTTGAACTCCTTTTTCAAGAAAAAGCCACACAGGAAATGGACATGGAGACATCCAAATGGGACGACAAGTGAAATTGATTTTATTATGTGTAACAAAAAATTCGTCATAGAAGACTGCAGTGTGCTAAACAAGTTCAACACAGGCAGTGACCATAGATTGGTGAGATGTAAGATGCACCTCAACACTAAACTCAAACTTAGCAAGCTCATAAGACAAACAAAATGTATTGACATAACCAACCTTAAAAAACACCATAATACCTTCAAATTGGAAGTGAAGAACAGATTCTCTGCTTTAGAAGGCCTAACATTGGAAGAAGTGGATATTTCTGAAGTTAACAGAAAAGTAACCAAAGCTCATATGGAAACAGCAACAAAATTAGCTGGGTCTAAGAACAAATTGTTTGTGAACAAATTATCAGGAAAAACCAAAATGTTGATGCAAAAAAGAAGAGAGATGAGGACAACTAAAGAAGATGTGACTTCCAAAGTGGAATATATAGAGCTATGCAAGACAGTACAAAAAAGTATCACTGAAGATGTAAGGAAATTCAACTGTGAACTAGTAAGGAAAGCAATTGAAAACAACCAAAGCCTAAAGATAGCAAAGGGACATCTCAGTAAGGGAAAAAAACAGATTATGGCACTGAGAAAAGAAGATGGTTCTGTAACAAGAAATAGTGGCGAAATTTTGACAAGAGTGAAAGATTTCTACTCCAAATTATATGAAAGGGATGATACATGTACTCCAGACATCATGAAAGGTACCAGTACCAGAATTCTTCCAGTCCTTCCAGCAGAAGTTGCACATGCAATCAAGAACATGAAGCGAGGAAAAGCTCCAGGAGAAGATGGAATTACTGTAGACATCATACAAGAAGCAAGTGGAGAAATCGAAACAGTACTCGCCCAAATTTTCACTCGATGCCTTAATGAAGGGAAAATTCCTGAGGATTGGAACAATGCTACAATGATCTTGCTACATAAAAAAGGTGACATTGAGGATCTCAGGAACTACAGACCTTTCAGCCTCCTATCAGTGGTTTATAAAATCTTCACTAAAGTTCTTTCACACCGCTTGAAGGTGACACTGGACATGGCTCAACCGAGAGAACAAGCTGGATTCAGGAGTGGCTACAGCACAATAGATCATATCCACGTACTGAGAGAACTAATTGAAAGAGCGAGGAAATATGAACTTCCATTGTGCATGGCTTTTATCGATTATGAAAAAGCCTTTGATTCGGTAAAACCATCAGCAGTTGCAATGGCTCTGAAATCCTGCGGTATTGAAGATGCATACATTAATATTATTAATAACATCTATGAAAATGCAAGTGCAAAGATTCGGCTGTTTGAAAATACAACACACATAAAAATTGGAAAAGGAGTGAGACAAGGTGACACCATATCTCCGAAGCTCTTTAATGCCACATTGGAAAATGTCTTTCAATCACTGAACTGGGAAAACAAAGGGATAAAGATTAATGGAGATTATCTAACCCACCTTCGTTTTGCTGATGACATAGTCATTTTTGCAACTACCCCATCAGAGCTACAGAGTATGATCCAGGAACTTGATGACAAGAGTAAAGAAGTGGGATTAAAAATGAACTTTCAGAAGACAAAAGTGATGTTCAATGCTTTTACAAGAAATGAAGATTTATCGATTGATGGAGAAAAGCTGGAGATAACAGACACATACGTTTATCTTGGACAGCAGATATCAAGTGAGGGTCACATTGGTGAAGAAATTAATCGGCGTACAAAACTTGCCTGGAGAGCCTTTGGAAGAAACAGCATAATTTTCAAGAGCAATATGCCATTATGTCTTAAAAGAAAAGTGTTTGATCAATGCATCCTTCCAGTGCTTACGTATGGTGCAGAGACGTGGACCTTAGCTAAAAGAGACATACAAAGGCTGCAGACAACTCAAAGAAGCATGGAGAGGTGCATGCTTGGTGTAACCAGGAGAGATAAGAAGAGGAACACATGGATCCGAAAAATGACAAGAGTGGAAGACATCATGATCAGAGTTAAATCCCTGAAATGGCAATGGGCTGGACATACTTCCAGAAGAACAGACCATCGATGGACAGCCGAAATTTTAGATTGGATTCCAAGGGACAGGAAAAGACCCAGAAGAAGACCACATGGAAGATGGGTGGATGAAATTCAAAAGTATGCGAGAGTGACATGGAGGAGACTGGCACAAGACAGACCGTTGTGGAAGGAAACTTGGGGAGACCTTCGTCCAGCAGTGGATTGATAATGGTTGACGATGATGATGATGATGATGATATGTACATTCATTCACACAGGCTGGAGTAACTTATATAAACATGTACAGGAAAAGTCCGATATTATGAGAGCTGGAAAAATTGTTGCTATAACAAACTTCTTGGTATAGCCAGATCGTACAAATACTGTGCACATGTACATAGCACAAAAATAACAGTACTACATAATAAAGAAGTGATCAAAACAATACATATTGCATGCGGGAGTGACATGGAGGTTTGTTTTTAATTCAGATTGGGATTTTTACACAAAATAAGAATTGAGAGTTTATTTCATCTTTGACATTGATAATTTTAACATGTAATGCCCGACTCTATGGAAAATTGCAGTTTCTTCAATAGGTCCATTGGACGCACTATAAAATTATCCAATTATGTTTAAAGCTTGCATGAGTTCTGATTGAGATGGTATGCTTTCATTTCTATCTTATTCATCATCCTGATCTTCTGAGCTCTCTTCTTCTGATTCCATGATTTCTGTATCGGCTGATTCTCCAAATATTTTTTGCTTAGAAATACCTTTCCTAGTTTTAAATTGGTTCAGCTAACAGTCCGAACAACTAAAATTCTAGATCGTCATTTCAATACCAAATTAGCTTTTGCTGTTACCATCGGTACACTGACAGGAATATTTTGGGCGCCCCCATGGCTCAGTGGTCTAAGCATTGGCTTCTGACCATTCGCTCCGGATGGGTCCAGGTTCGAATCTTGGTGAGGCATGGATGTTGTGTTTGTCTTGCGGCACTGGCTCTCTCTGTTCCCTGGAACCAGTGGCCCTAAATTAGGGACGGGAGACTGCTTATAGCCCACTGTGTTGCTCACAGTGGTTTTAAACCTCAAAAAAAAAAAAAAAAAAAAAAAAAAAAATTTGGCTC
Organism: Macrothele yani; assembly: GCA_039090855.1. Classification (NCBI taxonomy): domain Eukaryota; kingdom Metazoa; phylum Arthropoda; class Arachnida; order Araneae; family Macrothelidae; genus Macrothele; species Macrothele yani. The sequence goes on from CM077024.1 coordinate 5,101,253, forward strand.
GATTACGGAAAAACCACATAAATAATGCTTCCTCCAATTCCTTATGTTTATCACTTTGTGTAACTTCATAGATTTTATTGGTGCTTTATTTTGCAAAGATGCCCCTTTCATCTTTTCTTTGTTCTTTAAAATTGTAGACAGCATTGATGATGCAAGATCAAATTTTCTTGCGATTTCACTTTTCGACTTCAAAGTTTTCTCACATTCATACAAAACTTCTAACTTTGTTTTCAAAGTCAAACCTTTTCTTTTATTCTTCATTTAAAGAAAGAAAACACATGAAGTACATGTGTAAAAAATGCTTCTACTTTTAACCATTGTGAAAACGAGTGGAATAAGGCGGGGTGACAGCAGCCAAGCAGACCAACCACTGGTGACTCATCAAAATGTTCCGACTTCATATTGTTGTGCAGAGGGATGGAAGGAAGCAGTGGGACTTCATCCAAACAGCCAAGCAGACCAACCATTGGTGACTCTTCTCTGTGTGCAGCTGTATGCATTTTATCTCCCTACCGCTTCTGGATTTCAGGGAAAGAATTTGTTGGAAATCTTTGAAATTAGAAAGATTGGCCATGAAAGCCTCTCATTACAGTGGGAGCTCCTTAGATTTACAACTTGTAATACACGAAGATCTTTCCTGTCTTTAGCATTAACAAATTGACGATGCATTTTGAATCTCTCGTAACAGCGGGATTCTCGTTGTAAGCTGTACTGGTAATGTTGGACTTTTACTGTATATTTAAATAGCTAACTGAATCAGCTAGGGATGCCACTAAGTAATTAAGCATGCACAAATTCTGAAATGCAAAAGTTATTCTTTAATAAGGTGAGTGATTTTCTATGCATATGACCTCATCAGCAATTTTCCCCCTTACATTATATTGTACTATATACTTAATGTTCTTGAAACAAAATACATAATTAAATCTATTTAGTTGTCAGGCATGTGACCAATACATAAATGTCATGGTTGTATATATTAGAGAGTGAAATGCAAGAATCAACACTTTGCCCCCTCCCCACGTGTGGAAGTTCAGCTTTTCCTATCACTGCCCACTTTCATGCCTGTATATTGAAATTTAATTTCACTTTAAAGATGGGGAAGCTGCCAAAATGGTTGCTGTACTGTGATTGGTTTTGAAGAAGAGAGAAACAACACTTCATTAAAAAAAATTCTTAAAAATATGAAGTTGCTCTTTTTATTTACATTACCAAAGATGAGAAACTGATCAGAAAAATATAAAGAAAATAATGTAACCAGAAAGAAAAGTGAGGAAATAGGCTAACATTGGATATGAAGTAATCAGAAAAATTAGAAATTCCAGAAATCACAGAATATTCTCATCCCTGATAAATATGCTAAGGATTTTTAGATTATACTTATGCATTTAATTACACACTGCATAATAGACAGTGTGCTCTTCTAACTACTAAACCATTATATATTTACATAATTTAGCCATGCCAAAATATTGAAAAGAATGATATGATGTGTATGTAGCATGAAATATCCTTAAGCAAGGTGGTCACTAGATGTAGACCATCCACTGGCCAGTTAGAAAACCTGCCACTTTTTATCTGTACATCACAGTTTCCAGAACTTAACCCAATTAAACACTTGTGGGATGTGAGAAGCCATTTATTAGTAATGGAGATCCTTCTCCAGCGAGTATTTGGCAATTGATGAGTGCCATCTCAATCGCTTGTTGAACGTACCTGTAAATAGGCTTAACATTGGATATGAAGTAACTACAACAAATGCAGTTGCAAAACTTAGGATCAAAGGTTTCATTGCTTACCTATAGTAATTTAGAAAATCCTTTAGCACAATTGGTTAGGTGTAGTTTTTCCACATACTTCCCTGTAAAAAAAACTACACCTAACCACAATTTTGTTAAAGGATTTTTGAAATTGCTGCAGTTATGCATTGAAATCTTTGATCCTAAGTGCTGTAATTGTATTTCTTGTAGTTATCACATATCTAATGTTAAACATATAATGAAGACTTGGCTTATGACATATTCGTGTGGTAAAAAATAACTTAAACCTGAAGCTCTAAGCTTCAGGAATAATGAAGTTATAAAGCAATATCATTACTCACTTTCGCCTCATTTGCATATCTTGTGCAGGGCATGTACCACTCCCAAACTTATACTTCTAACCGTATACCAGGGTTTAAGCTGGCTCAAAAAATGCTGTAGCAAAAATGCTAAAATGGGGAAAAAAGTTGTAACAAAATGCTAAAATGGGGAAAAAAGTTGTAACAAAATGCTAAAGAAAGTTGGCCGCTTTTGTCACTCGAAAAATTGTAATATCAAATGAATTGTTCGCTCCAACAATGCCTTGGACAACAGTGGAAAACTAATTAGCTTGGAAGATACTAACATATTTAAAAAAACAAACTGTATTGGGCTGTGTAAATTGATATACAGCTCCTAACAGGAAAAGGATTTTTTTTTTCTAAAATCATGATTAAATAAGCATAAAATCCAAATCTGAAATTTGATTTTGTGAGTTACAACATTGTCCTTGCATGAATGATTTGATTAATGGCCAGTATGAATTGAATAAGTAAAATGCCAATACTGTTATTATTAATAAAAATTGAATTGAAAATTCCAATACTGTTGTTATTATTAATAAATTAATAAAAATTTAATTGGTGTCAAGAGATGCACCGAAAACCCGGGTTACGTCATTATAAGCTGCTTTCGCGATTGAACTTACTGTGTACCCCATCTACGCGTATTTTAGGTTAAAATTTATTAAAAAACAACTAATATATATATAAAAAAAGGTACATAAGTGTAAAGAAAAAAAAAAAGTCTTTGAGCATCAATAACCCAACTCAATCCAAGTAAGTATTTCTAAAACCAGTTAAATTAAAATTTTTATTAATAGTAACAGTATATTCCTCAAACGAACTATTATTTTAATTACAATATAATACAATATTACCATTTGAGCCTTCTAAATATTTATTTTTTAATATCAAACAAAGCATACATGCGATTTTTCAGTGGATTCGCTGATTTACGCTTTTTTTTTTTTTTGTCATGAGTTGGGCCATTCTCGAAATCGATGCAAAACTGAAGAGGAATTTTGAGGGGGATTAGATGGGAAAAGGTTCATTTTCCGTCAGGGAACAATATTTCATCTTTCCAAACTTTCGAAAGTGGAAGTTGAACGGAGTGAAGATTTTCCTGGTATTCATAGTTTCCTTTTCTCGCGATATACCTTCTGCCCAGTATTGTTAAATATCATTTTATTCTATTTTTTAGCCTGTTGTTAGATGTGTACGCTCGGCACACATCTAACAACAGGCTAAAAAATCAAGAGCTAGAGTTTATCTCGAAAATATCACAAGAGTATGGGTACCCGAGCAAGCTAATTAATAAAGGGATACATGAGAGTAAAAAGCATATGACTCAGAGTAAAGAAGGCCAAGAAGTGCATAACCAAAGGAAGATGAAGAATCAAAAATTGAAATACATTGGAGCTTTCCCATACTTGGAAGGAGTGAGTAAAGAAATCAATAGGCACTGTGCTAAATATGTCTTACAACTAGGAAGCTCAGTGCACACCGTGAAAAGTATGACTGTCAACAAAAAAAACAGAGGAAAAAATTCTAGAAGAATCAGGAACCTACGAAATTCCAATTGCACACATACCCCCAATATCGTACACTGGAAGTACGAAAAACAGATTAAAAAAAGACTTAAACAACGTATATCTAACTGGCAGAAAAAAGAAGCCAAAACTGCTTTAGTGCAATTCTGCATAGAAAACCGGACATTCCCAAAATTCGATGAAATTAAAATGCTAAAAAAGAATAAAAAATCGGAAAGGCAAATGAGGAGGGAAGAAGCAATATTAATCTATAAAAATAAAGCAAGGGTATGTAACCAGAACGACCCTAGCACGTTATCGGGCCTGTGGAAAGAACTAATAAGACAAGAAAAACAACAGCAAAAGAAACACCAGCAAAAAAGACAAGAAAACCAGGATAGGAGAAGAAAAAAAAAAAAAGTGTTTTAATGAAACATAGATGGCGCCAGCTGGGCTTGATAATGAAATATATCCAGGAAAGTATATCCGACGAATGGCAACAAGGAGTATCGGACTCCATTTAGCGCGAAGTTAACCACGAACATCGGTGGTAAAGTCGCCACGTTGCTGAGGATGCCCAGAGTATGGGCGAAAATTTCGATTATAAAGAACGGTAAAAATTGATGTGTTTGAATCCTAAGGCAAAGATCGAATGAGTATACCCAGCGAAAAGTGTGAGAAGTAAAGCCAGTCATCTCATACAATGGACTTTAGGACAATAACATCAACAAAGACCGGAAAACACGTGCGTGAAATGTTCCCATTGCTAGAAAGGAATGCCAAGGGGTAAGCATTATCCGCTAGATTTTTGTACAAGTAGTGAGTTTTGCTACAAAATATAAGTAATGCCAACAGGTTCAGTGTGTGTGTGTGTGTGTGTTTCTGGCAATTGTACATATCACTGTAAAGAATATTATTCATCAGGTGCTGGATGAATTAGTAGTAAAGTGTTGTGAAATTCTTACAAACTACCCAATTTCTGTAATGCACTATGAGTAAAACTACAATTTTTTGTATATATAGCTACATCAATGAATGCAGGATAGGTAGGATGGTATTGTAATGATGTTACTAGTAGCATGCTAATTTCCAGCACTCATACAGGATAATAACCAATGAAAAGAGGGGGGATTCTGACTGTAAATGACACATCAAAAAGAGCCCACCCTAATAGAATAATTACCCTTCGTCTGCAATCAGTGAGTATTCAATTTAGCATATTCATTAGATTGTAACACAAACCAAGCACTGCTCATATATTCATAGGACTGTTCTTGACACAGTATTTGAACATTTGGTATTATTGAATTATAACCAACTTAGAGGCTGGCGATTTTTGTCATACTCTGACAATATAGTCATAGAAGCATTACTACTACTACTGATATTTTATGTATATGTAAAACTGCCCTGCAGTAAAATTGCATTTATTTCTTAAATTAATGTTCTGCAGTTACTTGCTTATTAAACAAGAAACACTGACTTAATACAGGGCTAGTCATGTAGCCCTCTTGCATCAGTGATGAAATGCCACTAACTGTGGTGATAATATACTGGCCAGTTAGAAACTTTATATGTAATGCAATACTTTCATTGCCCCAAGTGGCCTTGTGCTTGAGCTGCTAAAATGCCACATTTCAGGCATAATGTTGAATACTTTTAATAGGCATTCGTTTTAATTAGTAAGCTATAGCATTTGATAAAGTCTATCCATTAATATCAATTTTGTTACAATTCACACTATCCAAATTAATTCATTTGAAAATAAAATAAAACTTGATTAAGCTGAAAAAATACTCACTCATACTGAGTCTTTAGCTTGTTTCTTAATATAAATTTTGGAGGCTTTAAGGTAGCCAGTGTTTGATGTTATTGGATTACATGCTTTCACTATGCACAGCATGAGCATACTAATAAATGTTGTTTAATACAGGTCCACACTGCTGCCATTCTGTAGTCTTGAAATGAGTTGATATGTTGTCTAACATCCTTTACATTGCCAGATTTTAAAGTGTACAGTAAGGATTTGTTCACATACTCTTAGTTGGTTCACCTATTTCTTGTACTAATTAATGTAGTGGGATTTTTTTATTCAGTCTTTTATTATTATTTCCTTTTTAAATTATATTTTTAATCAAAGTAATGATGCAAAGTAATTATCTTGATAACTTTTTCTTTATGAATAAAGCAAATTGCTGCAATCATCATTTTGATGCATTTTTGTTATCTGTAAAAGCAAATGCATATTTCTATCATCTTAAGTAAAATATGATCTGTGTTCCAATAACAAAGTAGGGAAGCAAATTAAAAAAAAACTATTTTGAGAATTTAATGTTTTGGTGTTAACCAAAAGAAGGATTACCTTTATGTTCACTACACAAATTAACAGATTCTTTTGACTGGTCTTGTACAGACACTGTTTCTACAGCACACACATAGTGTATTTCCTTCTCTCTCACTTCCCCAAATCAGTGTGACGCAAAAGCTGCTTAGTAAAGTAAAGGAAATGCATGACTTGGTGAACATTATTCCTTACTTGAAATATGCTATCTCTTTAGAGAGAAGAAGCTCTTTCTGCCTTAAGATGGTGCAGCATCTGACTTTTATTCACAGGTTTCATCTGTTTTACAACAGTTAGAGGAAGGAGAAATATCACAGGCAGATGTAATAGGAAAAATAAATGACCTAGTTATTTTTTATTGGAATTTTTTTAATAACGTATAGATTTATGCATCATCAGATAAAGGATGCTTTAGCATTCATATTTTATATCATTTAATATGAGGTACAAACTGAGATTTAAGGTCATATTCATATTAGCTGTTGTAAGTGGAAAACATTTTGAAAGGGAATGAATTGCGTGTGTGTGTGATACATATATATAGAGAGAGATCATTAGAAAGACATCTGCAGTTGTACTTTCAGCATGTTAATTCACTTTTGTAGGGCACATGTTATATATATTAAAATAAAATATTTCCCTTTTGTTTACACATTTAATGCACACAAAAATTTAAAGCCAGTATCTCACCAAATACCAGCATTAAAAAAAGGAAGGTTCATATTTTAGGTGTGCAACTTAGTTCTCGGCCACAGGCACGACACGTTGACAGCAAATTACAGCAAATGAAATACGTACCTAATCAGGGAAATAATCCCTGTCATGTTGGATAGATTTGAGCCATCGTTCAGAGAGCTGCCGAATGCCACTGCGGAAAAAAGAGGGCTGTTTCGAGTTGATAAAGCCATCAATACTTGTGTGAACCTCCTTGATAGAAGTCAAGTGCGTATCACTCGGGTGATATTGCATGGAGCGAAAGAGGTGGTAATCCGACAGGGCAAAGTCTGGAGAATATGTCGGGTGGGACAATATCTCCCATCCCAGGTCAGTGATAGTGTTTAAAGTCGTTTTCGCGGTGTGAGGATGAACGTTATTCTGAAGCAACAGGACCGACCTTCTGCCCTTGTCAATGTATGGCCTTTTTGCCTCCATTGCATCACTCACACGAATGAGTTGCTGACAATAATGCTCAGCATTGACTGTTTCACCAGGTTTGAGCAACTCTTAGTGTATAACACCGTGCTGATTCCACCATATGCACAACAACAACTTCCTGGCATGGATACTCGGTTTGGCGGTACTGGTGGTAAGCTGACCTGGATAAACCCATGATTTGCACGCTTAGGATTATGGTAGAGGATCCACTTCTCATCACAAGTCAAAATCTTATCGAGGAAATCCTTCTTCTGGAATCTGGAGAGCTAGGACACAGCAACATCATAGCGCCTAGACTTGTTTCCATCTGTGAGGTGGTGGGGCACCCAATGGCCCTCCTTGTGAATCTGTCCAAGCTTGTGCAGGCACTTTGCAATGGCTTGCCGTGTTACTCCAAGTTCCTGGGCGAGCTCTGACTGTGTGCGACAGGGATCCATGCCCAACAGTTGTTCCAGTTCCTCATCGTCAACTTTCTGTGGCTGTTCCGGACATTCTGCATCACAGAGATCAAAATTTCCCTGCTTAAACCACTGGAACCACTTCATACAGGCACTGTAGGACACAGCAGCCTCACCCAAGCAGCACAGATCATTTGCTGGGCTTCAGTGGCACTTTTTTTCAGCTGAAACCCAAACAGGAGGCAGTGCCTTAAATGTTGCTTCTTGGATGACATTGCTTTCACTGTCAACTTTCGTCCCTTCTGTCACTACAGCTGTGAGCGGTTATGGTTACCTGGAAAGCTGTTTGATGGCACTGCAATCAGCCATTATCGCACACAGCTATTTGCATTTGCCGACGTTTTATGATTTCTTGCGGTTAGGTGCCGAGAATTAAATAGAGGATGAGTCTCAATAGGTTGCATTGTGGTGGCTGCTCTTCTAAGTACGACACCCAGACCAGTACCTAGGTCGTGTGCTCTCAAATTGGCCTCATTGCCAGGGTAGTCTTGCCCGGAAAGACGAGATGTAACCCCGGCTAGCGTTGCCCGAACAATATCGTTGCAGTGACTAGATGGGATTCTGACTTAAAGGTGTTCAGTCATAATCCCACAGATGTTAGTTTTGCACCACTAGTCATTTGATCAAGGACATGTACCAAGTGTCCGAACCTGTGGTTCCTCTCATACTGAGCAGGGCAATAGATGAATGGAGGAGAGAGAGTGATTCAAAATTGCCAACATTCAAAAGCCAACTTTTTTATTGGGTGATAGATTAATCACTCATGTGAAACTAAATCAAGCAAATATGTAAAATTATGGCACCTCAAAAAAAAAAAAAAAAAGTTTAATACTATAAATGAAAAGCTTATATGTAAATACAAGCCATAATTTTTGTTACCAAAATTTCAAACATCCCCATGTATTTCTTTAATAAGAGCGCACCATTGTTATGCAGCACAAATATATGTCTAAAAATAGTAGCCAAACAGCAGATGAAAGAATTTGTTTTTCCAAAAATTTGACAGATCCAACAGCTATTTTTTTCTTTTTTGGTAGTGATGTATTATACATATGTAAACACATTTTTAGCAATTTTGAAAAAGTTGCATTTTTGAAAAAAAAAAAAAAAAAAAAAAACATAATTACATACATGTCCCCTTATTTGATAGTTTTTTTTTGTTTTGTTATAAAGTTCAACATATTGTAATGTTCTGACACCGAGACAAAGATTGGAGCATTTTTTACTAAGTGTATTGATTAAGCAGATTATTTTAAGGAATATACTGAGCTGCTGAATCCACATTTTCTTTGTACAGTTGTTCTTTCTGAATTCTCACATTTTCTTTTAAGAATTATTTATAGGTGCACCAAATTTTTAGTGGGGTGTTATTCTTGATCTACTGGAACAATGAACATGAAACTTTCATGGGATTGATGTCTTGCACATAATACTGTATACCAGGTTTCCTCAAAATTGGAGATGGGCTACTGTCTAAAATAGCTGGATCTAATTAAAGCAGAATGATCTCACGACAGCTATATATATTTTTTAAGCAAATAATTTTGGGTGGTATGTCTGTTAGTTTTTCTCTCTTTATTTTTTTTTATAATTCTTGAATTCTGTTTACAATGAATTTATGAATTGTTTTATGTAATATTTTGGACAGCGAAGTGTTACTGAAGTTGATGAATTTTTTTTCAGACTGACCAGAAAGGACAGTACCTTTTGGATTTTGTTTGTAATGCTTTAAATCTTGTTGAGAAAGATTATTTTGGTTTACGTTATGTGGATTCCCACAAACAAAGAGTAAGTTTTTTTTTTTTGCTTCATTATTTTATTAGAATTCTTGTTTCTGTTGTCACTGTAAACTGTTTGTAAATGACATGATGAAATTTGGACATAAACATGTAACAATTAATAATAAGTACATGAAACTTTACAGCACACTTAACTTATGTATGGAATTTTAATTTAAGGGAGTTTTCGACTTATAACTTCAGTCATCATGAGCCTTATGACAAATGGATGATGATGATGATGATAGTCAACCACTGCCATTTTCAGCATGGTAGTCAATCACTACCATTTTCTTTGTCCATCTGTCACAAGGCTGACGAAGACTGAAGTTATCAGTTGAAAGCTCCCTTATATTAAAGTTTCTTACCTAACTTAAGTGTGTTGTAAAGTTTAATACTTCTTGTATTTGTAAATAAGTTTAAACCCCTTCTCTGACCATTTACTTATCTACCATATAACTGTTATATATATATATATAAATATATACAGGGTGATTCTTAAAGTCCTAAGTCACCTCAATAACTTGGGAACAAAGACAGCTAGAGCTATGGAAGTAAGGTATGGTATAGTAAAACAACCATGCACTATCGGATAAGAGTGACTGCAGCACCCCTAGTGGCAAAATGTGGAAGTTAGCACTCATATCTCGGAAACCATGAGAGATACGGGAAAGAGATCAATTAGAAACTTGTAGAGCATCAACGAATTAGTAGGAAACGACATATGGTAGAAACGGCTGGGGTAAGTAGAAGGCTGGAAACGTGAACTTGTGCGAAGCCGGTTCGTGTCGTTGTTGCAGTAACAGTATAGCAGAGAGAAATGTATGATGTATGCGACCGCAGGCCTGTGAGTGTCATATGCAAATTTTGGTGTGGCATCTGGAAGGACCGACTTGTTGGGCATGTGTTCTATGAGGGTACATTAAATGGACAAAGATACCTGCAGCTGTTGCAAAGCAGATTACCTGAGTGGTTAGATGATCTGTCTCTGCAAGATGTACGCTCATTATGGATTCAGCATGACGGTGCTCCGGCACATCAACCAGCAGCTCTACAGCACTTCCTGTCCGAAACTTTCGGGCAACAGATCATCGGTTATGGTGGTCCCGTAGCGTGGCCTCCACGATCCCCGGATCTAGCTCCCATGGATTTCTTCCTCTGAAGTTACCTAAAGGATCACGTGTACAGGGTGGAACTGATGGGTCTCCATGATCTCTGACTGCGTATCGTTGCTGCATGTGAGAGCGTGACACCTGTTATGCTGGCGAACGTACAACGGGAAGTTCTGCCTCGCATTCAAATGTGTATTGTGGCAGATGGTGGCCATATTGAACCCTATTTACGTTAAGCGCAATGTTATGTAAGTACCACTGTTGCATTAAATACAACCAATGTACTCCATTTATATTCATGCCTGAGTATATTAAACCTTGTGTTTCCCTCACGTTTCCAGCCTTCTACTTACCCCAGCCGTTTCTACCATATGTCATTTCCTACTAATTCGTTGATGCTCTACAAGTTTCTAATTGATCTCTTTCCCTATCTCCCATGGTTTCTGAGATAGGAGTGCTAACTTCCACATTTTGCCACTAGGGGCGCTGCAGTCACTCTCATCCGACAGCGCATGGTTGTTTTACTATACTGTACCTTACTTCCATAGCTCTAGCTGTCTTTGTTCCCAAGTTATTGAGGTGACTTAGGACTTTAGGAAACACCCACGCCAATAGCGGTATAACTATACCATCGGGATTAGAGGAAATGCTATCCCACACTCACCAACCCGCTTGGCCAGCATGGTGAGTTATGGCCAAACCCCTCCAAAATGACTCCACTACTTAAATCTTGGCCCTCAGTCTCCGGCAGCTGGAATGTACCTGGCCAAGGCAGCAGCCAGTGCGACATGAAGGCAGAGGGTGCTAAGAATCCCGGAGGACCGGACTAGGCTGTCATCTGATGCTGACCTTGGCTACGTATAACGGACGCTCCCTATCTTCTGATTCAAGGCTTCTTGAATTGGAAGAGGAACTACAAAGGATCAAGTGGGACATCGTCGGGCTAAGTGAGGTAAGGAGAAAAGGAGAAGATCTCATTGAACTGAAAAGTGGACATCTCTTCTACTATCGTGGGACAGATACTGGCAGAACTAGTGGTGTTGGATTTATAATAAACAAGAAACTGAAGGATAAAGTTGTAGAAGTTGAAAGTTCCTCTGACAGAGCTGCATGACTCGTTATCCAACTATCGAGAAGATACCAGGCTCAGATTATTCAAACTTATGCACCCACCACAAGTCATGCTGAAGAAGAAATTGAAGAATTTTATGAGGAAATTCGTTATCTAAATAATAAAGGTAAGCAGCACTTGAAGATAATTATGGGAGATTTCAATGCAAAAATAGGGCAACGGCAACAGAACGAAACTTCAGTAGGTAAATTCGGTCACGGCAACAGAAACCAGCGTGGAAATACTCTCGTAGAGTTTGCAGAGGCAGAAGGGTTTTTCATCTTGAACTCCTTTTTCCAGAAAAAGCCACACAGGAAATGGACATGGAGACATCCAAATGGGACGACAAGTGAAATTGATTTTATTGTGTGTAACTGTATATATATATATATATACCGTCTGACAATAAAGTTCCAGGACAGCTGCTGTAACAAGGAAAGTTTAATGCACTGAGTCTAGCTGTGGTTATGGTTCTTCAAAGTAGTCCCCCTTTTTATTGATACATCATTATGATCGCTACACTGGATGTGTGAAACACTTTATGAATTCATTTACCGGAACACTGTTCATTTGCTCCACGGTAACAGCTGTCTTGATGTTTTGAACAGTCATGAAACGTCTTCCTTTCAATGCCAATTTCATTTTGGGGAACAGGAAGTAGTCGGCGGGAGCTAAGTCCAGGGAGTAGTGCAGATGATTGAGCCCGGGTACTTCGGACTCGGCGAGGAATTGTGTCACCAACAGTTCCGAGTTTGACAGGTGCGTTATCATCCAGAAGGAACCAACTTCCACATGCTCGCAGGTGTGGCCTCACACGATAAATTCTTCAAACAAAGATATTCGCTCTTTCCACGTTTATGAGTGAGTCACGGAAAAAGTTACGCGCCGGAATCTGGCGCGTAACTGGAAGACCCTGGGTTCGACTCCCGGTGGCGGCCAATGAGAATTTTTCCGTGACTCACTCATAAACGTGGAAAGAGCGAATATCTTTGTTTGATGATCCTGGTCCACGTTAAATTTCTGTATTAACGATAAATTCTCCTCCGTAGGTGATCAAGAACTTGCATATAGAAGGCACTGGTGATTGTTGCGCCTTCCGAAAGCCATTCCCTGTGAATGATGCCGCCTGCTGTCAGAAAATGTGATCAGCATTACCCTGATTTTCGACTTCTGCAGGTGAACCTTCTTGCAGTGATGGAAAGTTTGCGCCGAACTGCACCAATTTCATTATCTTGCGCCAAACTGCTACAAATTACGAAGAAATTTAATATTTGCGCCCAACTGCGCCGAAACGGCAATCCACAGTAAATATTGGCGAGCGAAAAAATTTTTTCACGGCAACAAATGCCGTTTTAAACGTCGAATCGAATGACGCTTTTTTAAGGTCTATGCGTAATTTGGTGAAAACGACGCTTAATCAACACGTACTGTACCGCCAATCCCAAAATTTCAGAATATTTTTCACTTACTTTCTAATTCGTTGTTTTTTTGGCAAAAGTGACGAAAAAACAACGATTTTCGCGATGTAGGAAATTAAATTGTTTTTGCTTATGGAGGAGAAGTTTTGTTGTAGTCACATGGTATGTAGGAGAAACGATGCTGTACGTTATGAAATCCTGATGAAGATTGTTTACTGATAGTTTGGCGGTCTTCCGGAGTGCTGTGCAATTTGAAATTGTTTATATGTCGTTCCCTGCTCTTTGAGATAGCGCAGTTATTTCATTCCGGGCGAGGTGCGCGATTGCGTGAATACAGCGCAAGGTCAGTCATTGCTATTTCGTCGACGCGGAGGATGACTAAAAATGGCTCTCCCGTGGCAGGATACAATGGTTCTGTTTCTAAAGGATTCATAGGTATTCAGAGATGCCAACTTTAACGGTTTTTCACTCCATTTACGGGTTTTCACTCCATTTACGGTTTTGCGGAAGTCACCTGAAAAAACTACGGAAAAGCCCTCGCAAGATCCCTGCATGCAATTTCTATTTTTTTTACCATCTTTTGGTCGAAAAAACGCACTTTACAGATAGTCCCTTATGCGCCTTCGATGTTCTGACTTCCCTCACCAACGGAGGCGGAGTTTATCACGTGATTGCCCATACAGCTATTTGAGAGTACCGTACGCAAAAGTCGAGAGGGAACTCAGCTCAGCGCCTTTTGCCAACTCTTTATCTTGATTGCATGTGGCTTTGTGCTTGTGAAAATTTTGGTGCAAACGTTTTAACCCTTTTCACTCGACTGTCGGGTGACACCCGACATTACGAAATCGCCGAATAGCTCACCCGCCACTCTGATGACGCCTATATAGCTTGCATGTCGGTGGTCGCGAGACATTTCTTTTTTGTCGAATAGGTCGGGTGTCACTCGCCACGCCGATGACGCCCCTATAGCTCGCATGTCGAGGCTCGCGAGACGTTTCTTTTTCACCGGATAAAGAAAAAGAAATATCATTTGTGTGTCGGGTGTCACCCGCCATGCCGATGACGCCTCTATGGCTCGCACGTCGGCGCTCGCGAGGAATTTCGTTTTCACCGAATAGCTTGTGTGTTGGGTGTTATCTGTGTCGCCCAGGATGCCTCTATAGCTCCGATGTTGGTGCTTGCGAGGAATTTCTTTTTCGCCGAATAGGTCGGGTGTCATCCGCCACGTCTATGACGCCTCTGTAGCTCGTATATCGAGGCTTGTGCGGCATTTCTTTTTTGCTGAATATCTCACGTGTCACCCTCCATGCCAATGATGCCTCTATATCTCACATGTTGGCGCTCACGAGACATTTCTTTTTTTGCCGAATAACTTGCGTGCCTGGTGCCATCCGCCGCGCTCATTATGCCTCTATAGCTCGTGGGTCGGGGCTTGCAAAACATTTCTTTTTCGCTGAATATCGCACCTGTCGGGTGGCACCCTCCATGCCGATGATACCTCTATAGCTCGCATGTCGACGCTCGCGAGACATTTCTTTGCCGTATAGGTCAGGTGTCAGCCGCCACGCTGATGATGCCTCTATAGCTCGTATGTCGGGGCTGGCGAGCTAAAGCTGAGCTTTCACTGCTGAGTTGTGGCCTCTACTGCAGAAAAAAAAAAAAAAAAAAAATGCGATTTCTGTGTGAGTATGGGTGAAAAGTTATTTGAGTGGAAAGGGTTAATTTAGATTAAAATGAAATGAAACGTAGCAGTGAAACAGCTATGACAACAAAAAGAACGAAGTCAGATAAAACTGATCGTCAAGTGTATCATGGTATGTATAGTAAAGAATGGCATTTTTATGAAGCATCTAAAGTTTTGCTGAATCACGTTTTATAAGCCATGTGGCTGCGATTTTAGCTTGTCGCAAGGCAGCCACGATGATTGTAGGCGTCATGCAGAGAGCAAGAAGCACAAAGATCATGTCAAAAGAATTCCCTTAAAGTAATCAGTTTCCAAAGCAATTTCCAAAAAAGAAAACTGAAAGAAGGAATAGAGATTGAGAAAAATCAAAATTCCATCATCAATGACTGCAAAGGATTTTCCCTGCCTAACATCTGGCAGGATTTGTTGAAAAATAACCTAAACCGTCAAGGTTAACCGTAACCGTCAAGGTAAACCGTAACCGTGATAGTGGCAAGTAAAAAGTGACAACAACAAGACAGCCTGAAGAAGGAGAAGAGTTTTCTCCGAAAATTTGCTATTAATGTAAAAAATTTCCTAGTAAAATTCCCATAAAAATGCTTTAGATTATTGATTAAATGGAGATGTGAGTAAAATTAATGTAACCAAAAAACTTCTGACAGCCTATAAAGAATCCTGGAAAAATATCAAAAGCAGATTAGTGCTGGAAAAATGCAGCAAAGCAAGCAAAAAAGAGAAGAAATTAAATGTTCACAAGGTGATTTGAAATGGGAAGAAGCTAAACATTTGCAGCAGTTGGATTCCCTCATAAAATGTTAAGCAATGCTGAGATGAACATTGAATGTGGCATAAAAAACAAAACAAAAAACATGAGTGCAATAGAAAGTGGACAGATACTATTAAAAGAAGCAAAACAAAACATTGCTAACTATCTTAAAAATTAGAAAAGAATAGAAGTGAGCAATTAAATATTGAGAAAAGCAGCAAAAAATTAAACATTTTGTGTAAAATAAATGATTAATAATAGAAACCTGCTATGGTTAAAATTTTTTTGATCTATTTGAAAACTAAAATGTTTGCAGATGTGTGTGTGTATTTCAATGCAAGATGTTTTAAATTTGAGTAGGGGGCATCTATTTCCAAAACATTTTCTGCTTAAGAGTTTGTTCTATCTACTAATATTTTACCTGCTCTAAAAAATGTTTCTTACACCAAAAATGCTCTAAAAATGCATTTTGTTGCTTCAAAAATGTGTTTCACTCTGCTCCAAAAACACATTTTGCTGCTCCAAAAATGTATTTTACCTGCTCTAAAAATATTTTACCTGCTCCAAAAATGTATTTCACCTGCTCCAAAAACGCATTTTACTGCTCCAAAAATGTATTTTATCTGCTCCAAAAATGCATTTTGCTACTCCAAAAATGGTTTTGCAACTTTCTATCACTGCTTCTTGGGTCTTTGTGAACATGGTGCCCTCCACTCCGTGCATTGCCTCTTTGATGCTGGATTGTGTTGAAAGCACCACGTCTCATCACCTGTCACAATGTGTTCCAGCATTGAAGGGTCTGATTCCACAACTGCAATTAACACTTTGCAGCTTTTGACTCTTTGCGCTTTCTGTTCTTCAGTCAAACTGTGTGGCACAAACCTTGCACAAATCTTCCTTTTCCTGTAATCTTCCTTTAGAATTAGCTGGATTATTTCACAGTTGATATGGAGTTCGTCCTTCATCATCCGTGCCATCATTCAACGGTCTGACTGCACCAGAGTGTGAACTTTCTCCATTTCCTCAAAACAGCTGGTTGATGATCTTCCAATCCTTGGATCATCTCCAACGTCTTTCCTTCCTTTGCAAAAGCGAGCATACTATTCAAAAACATGACCCTGGGATAGGGCATTGCCCCGTAAACAGCTTTGATCATTTCGTAGGTCTCCATTGCCGACTTCCTGGACTTGCAGCAAAACTTGATGTTTACTCTCTGCTCTCTGTTCAAATCCATGACAATGGTCTTTGAGGTACCTTCTATTAACAGTCTTCCGAATCGGACAGGTTTGCTCTTTCTTAGGTCTTCATGTGTCCTGCAAGAGAGGGAAAACACAGTTACAATTTGACCCATAGGACATATTTTTACCACTACTATTAACAGAGTAATAACCCACTGTCCTGGAACTTTATTTTCAGATGGTGTTTGTATATATATGAATATAATTTTTTTTTTGTTCAAATTTTTTGCTAGAAGGTTATTATGTTCTTTATAGCATCAGAGTTTATTTTGACTTTACGTAGCAGAAATGACTATAAAGTAGTTGTTTGCTATTTCAATCAGAAATTTACTTACTTAAATCATAAGCAGAGCTGTATAAAAATAAAATATATCTACATACACAACCATTGAAACAGAGAACTTGCTGCAAACCCACGAAGGGCTAACCATGATAAAAATAGAATAACATAATTTCAAGAAAAATTAGTAAAACAATAAATAATTATTAGAACATTACAGATTCCAATGAGGACACAATAAATGCATTACAATTGAATGTGCAGCAATGTGTGTGTGAAATGGACCTTTAAGGCAAAATATTAAAATATTGGACTACGAACCTCATAAAAACGAACGATTAATTAAAAAAGGTTTTTGTATCCAGAAAAGCAGTTCCATCAATGAACCTTAAAAAGTTATAAGTAGCATTTTCAACAACTTAATTCAAACATAGCATTCTTACAAAATACATAAGGAAAAAAATTAATTTAATAACTGACAATTGTAAAAGAAACCAGGCAATAAATTTCTTTTTTTCTGTGTAAATGGAACTTTTGATATAGTTTCTATACATTGAGAATGGCTTTGCTAAAAATCTAGAGGCTAGAAACATCTGTAAAAACAAAAGAATTCAAAAGATGTGAAAAATAGGTAAAAGTTCTTTAAGTTAAAATAGAATTAAGTATGTTAATCTGAGTAAAGCCTTTAGTAAGTGTTTTAATTGCTGTAAATAATTTTTTTTTTAATCTACAAGCAAAAGCTATCTGCAAAATCTTCTAATAATTTGGAAACTACCTGTGTACAGTGTATGTCTGTGTTCTGCAACTCTGATCATAAGTGCTCTCATAATGTAAAAAGTCCATGCTGAGATAAGTAAGGTCCTGATGGCATTGAGAGAAACCTTTGTAACTGCTGCACAGTATTTTGAAGTCTTGTTAGACAGTGATGAAAAGTATATTTTTCAGGGTTTGCTTCACGTTAGTGATAAAGTTTCATATTATAAGAGGGTGCAATTAAGCAGGTGAAATTACATTGAAATCTTTAGTAAAAATTTAGGTACAAATGGTATTGTGATTTAATACTTTTTGATTGTAGGTGAGCATATTGGATGACAAGGCTCAGTCAGCCCTGTATGAGATGACTTGTAAATACAGAGAAATTTCATTTCAAGCAAATTTAAGATCTAAATAATAGGAACAATATTAATATTCTCACAATATTTAAAGAAACGAAAATCCTTCAAAATTAAAAAAAAATGATTAAGAATCACATAATTAAAATGAATTGCAAAATCTTTTTACACTATTCTTGCATGGTGGTGCACTGTATGTAGCTGGTAAAAACAACAACAACCAAAAAACAATATCTGCCATCCTTTGTCACTATGCATTGTGCAAACCACACCAATGTACTGCGTTAGGACTGCTGTGAGTGATTTTGACTATTATTGTGCTGTTATATTAGCATTCATTGTTGTTATAATATAAAAATGGTCTGTATGCCACAACAATGTCACCAAAGGGTCATTCTGTTTCAAGTGATCTAATGAAAAAACCTTACCCTCTTGGATTTTTTTTCAAATTTGGCTTGTGTGATGTACTCCCCAAAGATAGTAAAAAAATCCAAATTTTGAGATTTTTAAGTTACAACCGTTTAAAACCTTAAAAAAAAATGCAGTTTTCTGCTGACATGCAATTACAAAATAAAATATTACTAAAGCTAATTTGAAATAGAAGGCTGTGGTAAAACCATTTTGTAGCTTATTTTATAAGCTTTCATGTGATATGTAACACAACTAGTTTTGCACAGTTTCAAACTTTGCACTCATGCTATAAAATTTTTGACCTTGAATTTCTCAAAAGCCTAATTTTTTAAACATTAAAAAAAATTAAATCTATTGTAAACCCACATCTATCTCATCATTTGGACAAAGTTTCATCATGGGATCATGTTTTTCTCAATTTTTAAAAGATATGTGCAAAGGAAAAACCATCTGGATGTGAAAGGAAAATTGTAATTTTAATTCACAATTTTCAGTTTCTTTGAACAAGGACCACTATTCTTTTTAGTTCAGAACAGTGCTGTTATACATACTAGCATGCTATGATAGGTAAATAAGTTAACTCAGGAAGGGGGGGTAGCTTAGGAAAACAGCAAAATGTGACAATTATTGTAGTTAATTGTGCATTACGGGATTACTAGATATAAGTTTTCACTTTGTCAAATTTTCAGGTTGTACCCTACCCTTCTTCAGGACTGACTATAATCCCCGTAACGCACAGCTAACTACAATAATTTTTCACTAGGATTTGCCATTTTCTTCTAGACAATTCAAATTAAAAACGTTATCGAATTGGCCACTGAGGTAGGATACAACTGAACCTGGTACAGTGCTATATTGGAAAAAACAGAACCAGTCATATAAATCTGTCCCACAGCTACTCTACCTGGGCTGAATTCTCTACATTTGAAATGTTTCTTATCAGCTCAAAAGCATATTCAAGAAGATGAACCTCAGTGTCGGCATAAGGTCTCTGACATCATTATATGCCATTCTTAAGGGACAAGCCCTCAGTTTCCAATGAAGCAGGTGTTTATGCCATCCCTCTACAATATTTGGACTGTTCCAAATGGTACTACATTGAAATCACCAAATATTCATTTAAAAATCAGGGTCAATGAGCATAAAAGGGACACAAAGAATGGTAAAGTAACCACGGCCCATCCAGAGAAGTCAAGTTCAAGTCTGCACTGCTCATATGTGGGATGACTTAAAGAAATTAGCTTCCTACTCCACCCATAAATCTACTGCCATTTACGAAACTTAAAAGATCATTTCCAACTGCGAGTCCTGCAATGATAGGGTCTCACTAAGGTTTCCATGAATTTGGAACCAGTTATTCAAATAATGAATGCCTTTAATTTTCTTTCCAGGATTCTGCATGCTAAACGAACATGATGCCTAGTATCTTTGAATGAATAATTACATTTGCATTTGTTGTAAGTTCAAATTGTTGAAGTGTTCTGTTATTCAGTTTGTAGTTTGCTGTCTACCTTCCTAGAAGAAGCCACCTGTTTAATGTGAGAAAGCTTGAGAATTTTGATTTCTATTTTATACCAAGAAATTCGAATTATTAGTACAGTTATATTATTTTAAGTATAGTTGTTGTACAGTTTTTTTATTAATTATTAATTAGAGTGTGGAAAATAAATTTTCTCCTAATTTTGCCACAACTTAAAAGCAGGCAGAGTAATAACTGCTAGTAAAAAATATTTGAATTTGGTGTAAAAAGGTGGGCTTGGGGAAAGTTGAAGAGGATATTGAAAATTTAAAATTTGCTTGAGTCATGTACATACCCAAGAATTAACAAATAAAAACTTACTAGATTAGGAAAAAAAAATGCAGCAGAAAGAAGAAGACATCACCAATCAGCCTGAGCTACCATCACATCAACTTTTGGTAAAACAAGTGGCCCAAAGGCTATTGATTGCATTTTAACAGTTATTGCAAGTTTTAAAGCACGTGATCATACTGGGGATTTCAGTTCCTTGGTGGCTTGGCAGATGATGGGATGCATTACTGCATACAAAGAAATCCTCAGAGAAAAGCACAGAAGAAACACAAACAAGTTCTTCATTCTTCAGCAAAAGACTAAATTTAATGAAACTAGCCTTCAACATCAGGTCTGGAGATAGTACTTCCTGATTTGGCAGCTATTGCACTTCCTGTACCTTCTGTGTCATTGAAGTATAATGAAGATGATCACCTTCCCATTAAAGATTAATTTTCAATGTCAGGCAGAGAGATAGTGCACTTTGATGTGATGCCTGCTGCATGTTTTACAAAATTTGGCAAAAGTAGGAAAAGCCTTGGCAGCCACGGAGGGACTGTTCAGCAAACAGAATTGTTTGTATGCAACACAATATTTAGACATATTTTCTGTATTGGTTTTGAGAGTAAGGTATAAAGTCAGGGTCTCCTATTTTGGATTTAGAAGAGTTTACATGATAATTGTGGGAAGAGTGTCATTGAAAAATGAGTGAGTTCAATTATCAGACAGAATCAGCCAGGAAGATTTCAGTGAATGTTCTACCAGCAGAAAATGATATTGATGGAAATGAATTTTGATGGCAGATTGTGGGTATCTTGTGTTAAGAGAGAAATTTCTGTGACAGATGTTACATTCATGTGTACTGGACCGCTTCAGGTTTCTGGGTACACTTAACTTCTAGTAAATTGTTCTGGTTTTATTAGACAGATGCAGTTCTAAATGAAGCATTTAGAAATTCTGCTTTATGATTGAATACCTGTTTTCAGGTATCATGCAATTAAATATGTAAATGAGAATAAATTCTGAATGAATTGGTCTGCATTTTTTTTTTTTTTGTCTATTGATGTATATGTTACAATCCCTCTTTGGTGTGTCAATACAGAATGAACATTTAGTGCTATGCTTTCATTAAATGATAATGAAAAAATAATCATAATGCTTGTTTATTGATTTCCCCTTAACATTTTATTAACTTGTGAGTATTTGGCTGCACTATACATTGCAGATTTATTTTTCAGCACTGGTTGGATCCTACTCGGGGAATTTTAAAGCAAGTTAAAGGTATGCAGTTCAATATTTTCTTTGATTTATTACTGTGGCTAGTATTGCACATTTGTTATGTATATATGAAAGCATGGGATTTATCTAAATGAAATGACACACAAGTAATAAATAATATGTTTTTGATACTGGCACATTTTAAATATTCCCTGCAGAAGGGTGTGTGGTACTCAGACTGGAAGGAGATTCACATACTGAACTTCTGGGAGATGTGTGGAGCTGGCTGAGCCTATCACCCAATGCCCTCCTCATGGCACAGTGTGGGAACTCTGCAAAATGATGACAGATTAAAGGGATGGACTATACAAAACTACTTATCTGGGTGACTGGTCTGGAATGTACTTAGGCCAAGCAGTTCACATTGCACAGACCTAAGTTAAAGTGTCTAGTACTGTGCAAAAGCAAATTGGCATTAAGGCCAAACAGTATTGTGAACTCTCTTTGGGGAAATGGATGAAATCCCATCATAACGAGCTTTACATCTACTTGGGGGAGGAATGGATAGGGGCATTTACTTTATGCTATATATTCATTGCTTATGAGAACATTTTAAAAATTGCAAAGTCTCTTACAGAGAAAGCTGTCACAAAATTCTCGGGTAAGTGTGAAGAGATCAGAGTCAGGTTTATAAATGTAGGTGAAATAAATGCAAAAGAAGCCAAGGAATTAGACAAATACAACCTAAGTTTGGTAGGCATCAGTGAGACCCAGAAGCATATGTCAGGAAAATGTGGTCTTGGCTGCAAATTCAGCATTATACAGTATGTTCCAAAATTATCTTTATAAAATAGAAACGGAATAAGAGAACGAAAACCGGGTTTGTTGGGATGCTAGTAGAACTCCGCATTCACACTGTTGGTTGCACGAATAATGTTGAGACGGTATTTGACCTCCTGCCATGTTCTCCTGAGCATGTCCTCAGGAATTGTTGCGATGGCAGCTAAAATCCTGTGCTTCAGCTTATCTGCATCTAGAACTTTTGTGCAGTACACAATGTCCTCCACATGGCCCCACAGAAAAAGTCTAGGGGTTAAGCTCCGATAAACATTGGAGGCCGAGGAATTGGACTATGCCTTCCAGTCCATCGCTCCGGAAAGGTTTCATCAAGAAACACATGAAGTGCCCTGTGCGGGGGCACCGTCCTGCTGGAAGATAACTGGTTGAAGTGTTCCAGTTGTGGGGTAACAAACTCACTCAGCATGTTCAAATAAACATTGGATGTGACTGTGTTTTCGGCAAAAACGAATGAACCAATGATGCGGTTGTTCATTGGCCCATGTTCAATCTCATGGGCAGCATGTGGGTTTTCAGACCCTAGTTTCTGCAGTTATGCCTGTTGATAATACCACAGACATGAAATGTTACCACATCGCAGAATAAACCATGTTTCAAGAAGCCTTCTTCATTATCAATCCTGTGTAGCATATCAACAGCAAAATCAAAACATTTCGGTTTATCCTTGGGGGACAGTGCATGTGTGATATGCTCTTTGTAGGCAGTCAGGTGCACAAGCTTGTGCAGCAACCTGTGTGTCTTTGTAGGTGATAACCCCAACTACCTGAAAGCCATACGAATGGACTTCTCTGGACTTGGTGGGAAACTCTGTTGAACATGTTCTGTATCCTCTTATGTTTTGCCGGACAGCACCTTTTTTATGAAGTACACTACCAATCTCCATAAACTTCTTGTGCCACTCGCGTATTGAGGGTGTGGATGGTGGATTACATCGGTATTTGGTACGGAAATTCCTTTGTACTTGTGTATCTGCTTTTGTCTCTATGAACCATGCCACACACTGGGCCTTTTCCTGTGGAGTGGCCGTCAGAAGTTCAGGGTCGTATCTGAAAGTAAACAGAAACCTTTTGCATACCAATAAAACTTTATGCGCTGCTGTTACATGTACAAAAAACAGACCTTCACTATCTTATTTTGTTTAGGTTTTATTGAGTGTCAAAGTGGTAAAGATAATTTTGGAACACTTTGTATTATGGGTAAGGAATGGTCATGCAGAAACTTGTGTAATGTTGGCCTTTAATGACTAATTCCAGCTGTTTGGTGCATAATGTCAAGTTCTTGATAATATCTGTGTCGTGATGGTTTGACCTGGTTGTAAGAAGGGGGCGTGAATCATACCAGCTGTAGGCTACCAAATGCTGACCATTGTTGTCCTGGGATGGAGTATTGGATTAAGGGTTTGTTTAGAAATGTCACTGCAGTCAAGCCATTGTGTGAAATGTTGGCGATTGCCATACAACATCCATATCTCTTCATTATGTGATGAGACATCTCAAAATGTTGCTTGTTTGGTTGCAGATAAGGAAAAAGAGTAGACATCAAGTCGCATTTTGTGTTGCTCCATCAACTCATGTGGGACCCATTTATCCTTCTTCTTCACTTTGCCAATCGCCCTTAAATGCCGGAAGATGATTGCATAGTGTACTTCAAGTTTCTCCCTTGTACCATTTGATGTGGATTGGATTATCAGAACTTGGAACTTGACATCATTGATAGATCCCCCGCACGGGGATAACTGGTTTTCCAGTTATTTGGGGAGCGGCGCCCCCACGGCCCGAGCCGACCTTGTGACGGATCATTTTGTCATTTCGTCTTGAACGATTACATCACCGAAGGGACAGCTGTTCATCCAGCTGATGGGGGATGGCGTCCCCACGGCCCGAGCCAACATGCACTATATGTGATGATTTTCACATTTTTTATGTTTTTTCACTTGACATGAACCCGCCTCAGTTGTGGGTTGCTGAGGTTGTGATTATGCGCCATCTCCGGATTTTAGTTTCTCGTTTTCTTTCCTGTCTTCTCCATTTCATGTTCCTTTCTTTGTTTTTCCGAGCTGGTTAGCTAGACCTGCCTGCACGTTTGCCGTGTGCGGTGACCCGTAAGGTGGAAAAGGGGATGCTGGAGGCTGAGGTTTCTGGAGGCCTGGGTGTTGTTGTCGCCAGTTGCCAACACTCCTCTTTGCTCCCCTGCTTCACCCTAAACGGGCGGCTGGGAACCAACCCACTCCTAGTCAATGAGGTCTGTGGCCGAGTGGAGCCCAGACCTCTAACGGCTTGTCGTCTCGTACGACAGGGTGAGTCTGGGGATAGGGTGGGCATGCCAAAGGGGTGTTCCCCAGGCATGGGAAAGTCTGGGTGCTCGCCGAGCGCATGTCTGCCCTATCAACTTGCTATATCCGCTTGCTATCCCTAGAGCCGTGTCCTGCGTCCACTTGGGCTTGCGGACCTCCGGTTCTCCCTTGTTGGGCTCGATTGTGGGTGGGGAAGTCGGCGGATGAATCCTTTCAATTTTTTCATGGCTCTCAATGAAATTTCCCATGAACCCAAAACTAAAAGAAGTATGGAGGAAGGTTCAGGTCCTTCCGCCAAAAAATTTGTCGCTGATGTTTCCAATGCTAGATTCTTTTTTAGCACTCATTGGACCCCTTCAAAGCCTTTGAGTGCCAAAAGTCCATTTTGGATCCATAAAGCACTGCAATCAATTGCAAGCTCTCCTAAAAGCGTCAAGAAGCTCCAGTCTGGAGATCTTCTTGTTGAGATGTCTACTGTGGCCTACAGTTCCACACTTATCAACACCAGCATGCTGCTTGAGACTCCGGTCAAAATAACACCACACGGTTACCTAAATTCATCTCGAGGTGTTGTCTCCTCTCGGGATCTTATTGATTGCACTGAGGAGGAACTTCTCGAAGAACTGAGGAGCCAACATGTTACGGGTGTGCGGCGTATTTCTTTCAGGAGGAATGGGCAGTTTGTCCCATCCTGGAACATTATCTTGACATTCAACTGCCCTTCCCTGCCTACATCCATCAAGGCAGGGTATCTCCACCTCGAGGTACGACCGTACATTCCTAACCCGTTGAGATGTTTTAGGTGCCAGTCGTACGGCCACTCTCAGCAGTCATGTAGGAGTACTCCTAGGTGTGGATGCTGTGGTGCCACAGAGCATCTACTCTCAGAATGTGTGGCCGAGGCCGAGTTTTGTGTGAACTGCAAGGGTTCACACCCAGCATCAGCCAAAGATTGTCCCAAGTGGAAGGAGGAGAAGGAAATCCAAAGGCTCAAAACGGTGGAAAATATTTCCTATCCTGAGGCCAGAAGAAGAGTGGTTCCCGTTATATCTGATCGGCGATCATACGCTTCAGTGGTGGTTGCCAAATCTACGGTTGGCATTCAGACCGACGCTCAGATCTCCCCTAACTGTCCATTCAATATGGAGGAAATCATCGCAGCCGGACTGGAGGCACTCCGGTCGCGAGCTAGGAGTCTGAAAGCGGCACCCGCCACTTCACCGAAGCAGACTCACTCCAACACCAGCAAGGGCACTCAGTCCACTTCTTCTGGCAAAAACGCCAACACTAACACCAACACCAAGGTCAAGGATAAGAAGAGCATTTCTTCTCCTTCAAAGTCTCAGCCAAACAATCAACGGCGAGCAAATCCCGCCAAGACACTTGGGACAAAGCATTCACCAATCTTGGCCCCTGGTCACACACCACCAAATCTGGGGGAACGCTCACCAGAGGAAATGGAGGCTGACCAAGTTTAATCATTTCCTTTTTCATTTCATTTTTACCCATGGGTTCAATAATTCAGTGGAACTGCCGAGGTTTTCGCACCAGTTTTGATGACGTGACACATCTGCTTTATTTGTACTCCTTCCGGTGTGCCTTTGTCTTCAGGAGACAAAGCTTAAACCATCGGACCTGCTTTCAGTTCGAGGCTACAGTGCATTTCGGACAGACCACTCGTCTGGAAATATAGCCTGTGGGGGTGTCGCTATTCTCGTTCCTCACAGGGTTCCGGTATCTTCCGTCGCGGTTTCCACAACTGTGCAGGCCGTGGCGGTTCGTATTTCTATGCCTGTGCCTCTTACTGTTTGCAGTGTTTATCTACCACCGGATGAGGATGTTAGCGTTCTGTTCTGGAGAGCTTGATTGATCAGCTGCCCTCTCCCTTCCTTCTTTTGGGTGACTTTAATGCTCATCATCCTTTGTGGGGTAGTGTCAGCGCCAGCGCTAGAGGTCGTCGCACAGAGTCTCTTCTGTGCTCGGCCTCTGTGTGCCTTTTAAACACCGGTGCTGACACTTACTTCCATGAGCCGACAAGATCTTTTCAGTGATCGATTTGACCTTGGGTTCACCATCGATCATTGCTGACTGGTCGTGGACGGTGTGTAAGGATCTCCACGGGAGCGACCACTTCCCAATCGTCCTCTGGCACCATGCAAACGTGCCATATTCTGCCTCCCGCCCACCTCGATGGAGGATGGATTGTGCCAGATGGGAGGTCTTCACATCGTCCGCGGTGATATCTTCTGAAATGGTGACCCAAGAGTCAATCGACGCAGCTGTACTTAAAGTCACAACTTGTATTCTTCAGGCAGCTGATCTTTCAATTCGTAAGACATCTACGAAGCTCCCCAGAATTCCGAAACCTTGGTGGAACCCTAAACGCAGCGGCTAGAAGAGCTCAACACAAGGCCTGGTCTACTTTTCGGCGTTATCCAACCGAGGCTAATCTCGTTGCTTTTAAACGTGCTAAATCCTATGCTCGGTTGGTGCGTCGACGTAGCAAGAGGGAGTCTTGGATCCAGTATGTATCATCTCTTACCTCACGTGCCAATTCGAAAACTGTGTGGGAAAGGATTCGTAAGATCCGGGGAACCTACAGTTCACACCAGATTGCCATTCTCGAGAGTAACGGCTGCACATATGCTGACGTCGGGGAGATTGCAGACTGTCTGGGTGAGGCGTTTGCCTCCGTTTCGAGTGATCTGGCGTATCCGGCCTCCTTTCATAGGATTCAGTCCTCCGCGGAACGCCAGAGAATCTCTTTGCGCCGTATACCGACACTGGTTATAACTCCCCCTTCAGCATGTGTGTGAACTTCGGGTGGCTCTGCATCGGTCCGGGGCTACTTCTGTCGGTCCCGATGACATCCACTACGACATGCTCCGTCATCTCTCCCAGTCATCTCTCGAGAACCTTTAATCTTATACAACCGCATCTGGTTAGAACACAGTTTCCCGGAGTCTTGGCGAAAGGCTTTTGTTCTACCTTTTCCGAAGCCTGGCAAGGATCCTAAGTCTCCTCTAGTTATCGCCCAATTGCTCTCACTAGCTGTCTGTGTAAAGTTCTCGAACGCATGGTTAACTCACGATTAATTCATTTTTTAGAACATCATCAATTACTTTCACCATCACAAAGCGGTTTTCGGCGTCATCGTTCACCTCACGATCATCTCCTGCACCTTGAGACATCTGTGCGCGAGGCGTTCGTGCGTAGGCAGCACCTGGTTTCTGTATTCTTTGACATCGAGAAAGCCTATGATCGTGCGTGGCGGCACGGGATTATCCGTGACCTCCACGCATGCGGATTGCGAGGGAATCTTCCGACCTTTATTGTAAATTTTCTTCGCAATCGGGTGTTCCAGGTGCGCCTGGGTACGACGCTATCTGCAACATTCCATCAAGAACAAGGTGTTCCTCAAGGTTGCATTTTATCTGTCACATTGTTCATCCTTCGTGATTAATTGTCTCCTCACAAATCTTCCTCCTGCGGTTTCGGCTACTGTGTATGTCGATGACTTGCACATCTTCTGCTCGTCATCGAGCATGCGTTTCATTGAAAGGCAGTTGCAGTCTAGTATTAATCAGATTTTTAAAGCGGCAAATAGCAATGGTTTCGTTCTTTTCTCCCGACAAGACAGCGTGTGTTCATTTCTGCCGGAGGCGTGGCCTCCATCCTGACCCCGAGCTGTATTTGGACCGTGCAGCCATTCCAGTTTTGCCGGAGACCAAGTTCCTTGGACTGACCGCCGACCGTGCGCTTACGTGCCCGCGTGTGCACGTTCGGCGGCTCAAGATTTCCTGTCTGCGTGCTCTTTCTATTCTAAAATCCTTTCGAGAGTTTCGTGGGGCGCAGACAGGATCTCTTTGTTTCGCATTTACCACTCCTTAATTCGGTCGAAACTGGATTACGGCTGTATCGTGTATGGCTCGGCTCGTCCTTCCGTTCTCCGGCCTTTGGACGCTGTTCATCATCAGGCACTGGCGTCTTTGTACGGGGAGCATTTCGAACATCTCCGATTCCCAGCCTTTACGCTGATGCGAACGAACCATCGCTTGAATTACGCCGCCTGCAGCTGTCTGTCCACTTTTACTTAAAACTTCGGTCTCTTCCAGACCATCCTTTGTACGGTGCAGTTTTCCATCCTCAGCATGCTCGTTTATTTGCGAACCGGCCCTCGTGCGTTCCAACCTTCGGTCTTCGTATGGCGGCCGTAGCTCGTGATGCAGGGCTCGACTTGTCGCTTGTTGCAGCGATCAGGCTTTGGGGATCCTCCATGGCACCCACTTGGTGTCATGGTTGATACCACCTTTACGTCTTTCGACAAATCCTCAACCCCTGCGTCGGGTGTACCAGCAGCTCTTCGCTGAGCATCGTGCCCTCAAATCTGAATACACTCCCATTTTCACTGATGGCTCCAAGATGCATGGAGTCGTTGGATCCGCAGCTGTCTGTGTTGATGACGTGTCAGTAGCGCGGATCCCAGCTGGGGCCACGGTGTTTTCGGCGGAGATGCATGCTGTGTATCTTGCACTTCTTCATGTTCAGTCGAGTTCTCATCATAGTGCTATGGTCTATACGGATTCATTAAGTGTCCTGCAGTCTTTGTCATCGCTGGACTATTGTAATCATCCTTTTCTTTGAACGTACGAGGGCTTCTTCGTCTTTGCTCGAGGCCGGTGTCCAGATTCAATTCGTCTGGATTCCTGGGCATGTTGGAATCTCGGGTAACGAGTGTGCTGATGCGGCCGCTAGATCTGCTTCCTCTTTTGGTCGTCACACCTTGCCACTCTTTCATCGCGATTTTCGATTTCTTGTTCGTGATCATATCAAACGAACGTGGCAGGGTCTGTGGGACCAACAGGTTGAAAATAAACTGCATCGTATAAAACCTATTCTCGAAATCTGGAACTCCTCATCTCGTCGGAACCGTAGGGAGGAAGTGGTACTTGCGCGTCTCCGCATTGGGCATTGTCGTTTCACTCACCGCTTTTTTGCTGTGTGGCGACACTGCGCCGATGTGTGAGACGTGCAACTGCCGCCTCACCGTCACTCATCTTTTGTGTACCTGTGTTCGTTTTCGTGATGTACGTTTTCATTTCTTTCAATCTCATTTGTTGAACGAGGACGTCATACACTGCAGCGGCTCCTCAATGACCACTGCAATCCTGTTGTTGTTTTTTCATTTTTTAAGCAAATTGACTATTTTAAACGTATCTAGATTTTAGCCCTATCATTATACTCATTTTTCAGTTTTACTGAATCAGCTAGATTTTAATATTTGTATCATGTTTTTAGTACTGTTTGTTTCATTATCTTTTTTAGCCCTTTTCATCGTTCTCATTCTTCAGTTTTATTTGATCAGCCATATTTTAAGCTTCATCGCACGTTTTTAATACTGTTTGTTTGTCTGTCTGTCTTGTAGTTTTTACCGTATTCATTTCCATCTTTCACTTTTACCGCTTCATCCTGTTTTTAGCCTTGTGTACTTATTTTATTGATTTTGTTCTCTTTTGATGTCTTTTGTTTGGCGCTCTTTGGCCAACCATGGCCCTTGCGCCAATAAAATCAATGAACCAACCAACCATTGATAGATCCTTCTGGTCTGCCATGTGGTTAATTTTCGAGGCTAATATGACTGGACCTGAATTTAGCGAATCAATGTTATACCTTATGTTCACTAACATTGCCTTATCTGAAATGCTGTATTGATGTTGTGAGCTGCTTTTGATGTATGGTGTCCAAGTTTAAACTCACACAAGAAAAAAGATACAAATTTGGCTCTGATCTATCATCGTCTTCATTGTAGGATAATCTCCTTGGAACTGATGCCACTGATGAAAGAACCAGTGCTTTATAGGCAGCAGCCTTGATGCTTTAAATTTATAAAGGTCGGTCAATAAGTAACGCACAATCACCTGTAACTTCCCAGTTTTCAAAGGTTGAATCATGAAAGTTGGTGGGTAGCAACCTTGGACCTTTGGCTTTAGAGATAAGTCACTCAATGTAGGATCCATTAGCTTCAGTACATTGCAGCCAACGTTGTTTCCATGACAAGAACGCACGTTGGTAAAACTCCAGTGGTTGGTCATCACACCACTTCCTGACACACGCACTGAGTTCTGCATCATTCGTTCCCACATTGATGTGCCTTCAGACGACCCAAGAGATAAAAATCTGATGGTGCCAAGTTTCAGCTGTACGGTTATTATAGCACCAACGTCCAGCCCAGTTGAGTCACTTTCTGCACTGTCATATGTGCAGTGTGTGGTCTTGCGTTATTGTGATGCAGTTTGATGTCCTTGGCTTGCAAGTGTGGTCTCTTATTTCTGATGGCATGACTGAGCTTCTCCAAGGATGAACAAGAACACTCTTTGGTAATGGTGGTCCCACTTTCCAGGAAGTAGATGAAGATGACGCCCTGACGATCCCAAAAAAATGTGGCCATCAATTTGTTTGATGACCTTGAAAGTCGTGGCTTCTTCTTCCGCGGTGATCCCACATGCTTCCACTCCATTGACTGACGTTTGCTCTGTGGGTCATAATGAAACATCCATGTTTCATCACCTGCTATCACACCATGAAAACATTGTAGAAAGTCACCAGCAAAATGTTCAAGCAGATTCTCTCACACCTCTTTCCAAATTATCTTCATCTCTTTTGTGGGGAGCTATGGTACCAATGAGCACAGATTTTCCGGTATCCTAAGCGTTCTACCACTGTTAAAACACTTCCCTTTGACATGCCGAGGTGGTCCATAAGTTGGGAAGTGGTGATGCGTCTGTTATCCTGAATCAGCTTCTCAATGGCTTCCTCAGTTGCAGTGGTTGTCATAGTGGTTGGTCTGCTGCATCGTGGTTTATCATGAATGCTAAAACCACCTCTCTGGAACCTCTGCAACCATCACTGCACATTATTGCAATCCATTGTTTTCTCACCATACACTGGCAACAATTGTCTGTGGATCGATGTGGCTGAGCTATCCCCAGATTTGTAGAGAAACTCTATTACCGACCATTGACGTAGTATGGTGTCCATTTCACCATCCATTACGCTTCACCTGCAAAGAGAAGAAAAAACTGTTAATGATCATGTGGAAGCTAATAGAATGAAGGTCCTTCGCACCAACTTTCATGATTCAACCTTAGAAAACTGGGGAGTTACGGGTGATTCTGTGTTACTTATTGACCAACCTCAAATAATTAATATTACTTCTATATATATAAAAATGTTAAGTTGGTTTGTGTACGCTTCAAAAACTCAAAAAGTTCTGCACCGATTGAGCTCAAATTTTGACACGATATACAACCCGCTTCAAAGATTGTTTTTATCTATTTTTCGCGTCAGTAACATACCCGCAATCGCGAGAAAACAGCTTTTTCCTTCGACCATACATACTAATGGACTGCGCACTGGCAATAGCTGCATCAGAGCGTAATAAATGTATTCACGAATGAAAAGTCGTAATGGAATTCTAAAAAGAAACTCCTAAATTTCATGATGAGCACAGCACGAGTTAACCATCTTTTTGCCCGAAGTCACGTGATTTCGTGGCTTGCGATGTTGGAGCCAGAAATTTTGATGCCATGCGCAGTCTATCAGTATATATGGTCTAAGGCTTTTACAACGGTCAGCTGTGTACCACCAAACGCGCCATCTGCCAGAAGCGAGGGGAACACTCTCCATACTAGGTGATCGTGTTGTTTTTATCTATTTTTCGCGTCAGTAACATACCCGCGACTGCGAGAAAACAGCTTTTTCAACGGTCAGCTGTGTACCAGCAAACGTGCCATCTGCTGGAAGCGAGGGGAACACTCTCCATACTAGGTGATCATGTCGTGATTGAGCTGCGCCGTTCGCCAAATCGTAAGTAGAGGTTATGTTTTATCTCTTATCTCTCATGGTTTTCAACCTAGAGCTGTGAGAGCCATAAGAGGTTATAATCTTATCCCTTCCTTCTGTTCCAGTGAAAACCGAAATAATGCCTCGCAAAAAAACGAATTTGGGTCGTCGCACTCGCCACACAGAAGGATCGAGAAGACGGCTTTCGAATATGACTGAGGAAGGACGGGCATACGTACGAGAGAGGAACAGACTAAGCACCATCCAGATGTGTAACACGGAACCAGCAGAAAGACGAGCAGCCAGGTTTGAGGATGCGCGATTGCGAGCACGGCAGTCGCGTTCTGCAGCAACAGATTTGGTTCGTTCTCAACAGAATGAACGCGAGGCTTCGAGGATAGCTGAAACACGTACCCAAAGAACAGCAGATCTGATTCTGCAATACAATCGTCTTGCATTCCGGTACAATCCAGCTGTTGATTATAGTTCAAGTCCGCATGTTGTCATTGGCCAGATGAGTCATGTCTGTACCTACTGCCAGGCTCTAAAGTTCAATAATGAAACGAATGGGATGTGTTGCGCTGGTGGAAAAATTAAATTGCCTCAACTTGAAGCACCACCAGAGCCGTTGAAAACTCTACTTGCTGGATCTACCGCTGAATCGAAGCATTTCCTATCGAACATCAGGAAATATAACTCTTGCTTCCAAATGACGTCATTTGGTGAGGAAATTGTGACTGCTCAATTCATGCCAACTTTTAAAATCAAAGGACAAATATATCACAAAGCTGGCTCCCTGCTCCCGTTCCGAGAAAGTGACCATAAATTCCTTCAAATGTACTTCATCGGTGATGATAGAGATGAAGTCAATGCACGTTGTGGAATACATACCTCGCTAAGAAGATCCATCATTTCGCAACTACAGGAGCTCCTTCACGAAAAGAACAATTTGGTGCATTTGTTCAAAACGGCAATGGATATGATGCCATCAGATACCCACAAGATTGTCATTCACGCCGACAAAACGCCCGCTGGAGAACATGTCCGAAGATATAATGCTCCAACTGTAGACGAAGTAGCAATTGTCATAGTCGGAGATCAGTTCCAAACTAGAGATATTGTTCTCCATCGAAGAAACGATCAATTTATAAACGTCGCAGAAACTCACCGTTGTTACGATGCTTTGCAATATCCAGTTATCTTCTGGGATGGTGCCGATGGATATCATTTCAATGTGAAGATGATAAACCCAGTGAATGGTGCAGAAATTAATAAAAAGTGCAGCGCAATGAACTTTTACGCCTACCGCTTAATGACTCTGAGGAACGAGGACAATTATTTTTTGAAATGCCGTCAGTTGTTTCACCAGTACATTGTGGATATGTATGCAAAAATTGAAACGGAACATTTGCTATTTCTTCGTTTGAATCAGACCAAACTCCGCTCCGAAGAATACATTCATTTGCGAGATGCAGTTGTGAATGACGGTAATACAACCAACGTTGGAAAGCTTACTATTTTGCCATCTTCATACATAGGCAGTCCACGTCACATGCAGGAATATGCTCAAGATTCAATGGCATATGTTCGTCATTACGGGCGTCCAGACTTATTTATCACCTTCATGTGCAATCCAGCTTGGGACGAGATACAGCAGCTGTTACTTCCTGGGCAATCACCCGTGGATAGGCATGACATCACAGCACGTGTTTTCAGACAAAAGCTTAAGTCGCTGATGGATTTCATTGTGAAACATGAAGTGTTTGGATCTGTGCGCTGCTGGATGTATTCAGTAGAATGGCAAAAGAGACGATTGCCACATGCGCATATACTAATCTGGCTATACGATAAAATAACTTCAGACGAAATCGACGATGTGATATGCGCTGAGATTCCACAGGCCGACGTCGATAAGGATTTGCATGCAGTTGTTATCAAAAACATGATACATGGACCATACGGTACACTAAATCCAAATTCACCATGCATGGTAGACGGGAAATGTTCTAAGCAATATCCTCGAGCATTCGCAGCCAACACAGTAACAGGAGACGATGGATATCCTCAGTATAGAAGACGATCAACTGAAGATGGCGGGAATTCGGCAACTATACACATGCGAAATGGTGATATTGATGTAGACAACCGTTGGGTGGTCCCATATTCGCCTCTGTTGTCAAAAACATACAAAGCGCACATAAACGTAGAATATTGTAATTCGGTCAAATCGATTAAATACATCTGTAAGTATGTGAATAAAGGCAGCGATATGGCAGTTTTTGGTGTGCAACCAGAAAATAGTGACAGAAATGCAGTACGAGTTATGGATGAAATTGCACAGTACCAGGCTGGAAGATACATAAGCAGCAATGAGGCTGCATGGCGAATTTTTCATTTCCCATGCATGAACGCAATCCAGCTGTGGTTCACTTAGCAGTACATTTAGAGAATGGACAGCGTGTTTATTTCACAGATGCAAATGTGCAACAAATAGCCCTTAATCCACCTGGTACAACTCTGACTGCTTTCTTCACCTTATGTCAGGAAGACGCTTTCGCCAGAACACTGATGTACACAGAAGTGCCCTCTTATTACACGTGGAATGTAACTAAAAAAGCATTCGTACGACTCAGACGAGGGGAGCCAGTCGACGGTCAACCTGGCATTTTCAGAGAAAATACAAATGGTAGACTTTATACAGTGCATCCTAATCAAGATGAATGTTTTTCCCTTCGCATGCCGTTGGTAAATGTGCCTGGTCCTAGATCTTTCCAGCAATTGAAAATTGTTGACGGCGTCACATATGCCACTTTCCGCAGTGCGTGTCAAGCTCTTAATTTATTAGAAAACGACCAACAGTGGGATATATGTATTAGTGACGCGTGCAACACTGCACATCCAAACCAAATTCGAGCACTATTCGCAATTATATTGACCGCTTGCTTCCCTTCATCTCCCACAGAGTTATGGGAAAGATATCGATCGCATATGGCTGAGAATATTTTGCATAGAGTACGCCTAGAAAATGCCAATATGACCATGGAATTTACAGAAGGCATTTACAACGAAGCATTGATAAATATTGAAGACAAGTGCTTAGCTATTGCAAATAAAGTTCTTAGTCAATTGGGAATGCCAGCACCCAACCGAACTACGACTGCTTCATTTGATGTGGATTTGCGCCGTGAACAGAGTTACAACACCGGTGATCTCCATTCATATGTCCAATCAAACATTCCCAAATTAACGTGTGAACAGAAGGGCATTTATGATCGCATAATGCAAATGATAAATGCCGGAGTTGGGGGGCGCCTTCTTCTTGGATGCGCCAGGAGGAACTGGGAAAACATTCCTTATCAGATTGATTCTGGCAACAGTTCGATCAAAAAATGACATAGCCTTAGCTCTCGCTTCGTCTGGAATAGCTGCGGCATTGTTACCAGGTGGAAGGACTGCTCATTCAGCTCCGAAGTTGCCATTAAACATGCGAATCATCGAGACTCCCACGTGCAATATTTCCAAAGCATTCGGTATGGGAAAAGTATTACAAAAATGTAAACTCATTGTTTGGGATGAATGCACGATGGCACATAAAAAATCGCTTGAAGCTCTTGATCGATCGTTGCGAGATTTGCGTGGAAACGTTCAACCATTCGGGAATGCATTGATATTGCTCGCAGGAGATTTTAGGCAAACATTGCCTGTAATTTCTCGATCGACACCAGCGGAGGAAATAAATGCTTGCCTGAAATATTCAACATTGTGGCGACACGTACGTACATTGCAGTTGACTACGAATATGCGTGTCCAGCTGCAGAACGATCAATCAGCCGAGGTATTCTCACGACAGTTACTGGACATTGGGAACGGACAACTGCCAGTCGATGAGACGTCAAGACGAATATCATTTCCTGATAATTTTTGTAATTTAGTAACATCGAAAGAAGAACTGATCGAAAAAGTATTTCCTAATATTCAAATTAATTATAAGAATCACGATTGGCTCAGTGAACGAGCTATCCTTGCCGCGAAGAATAAAGATGTCTATCAAATTAATAATGTTATTCAATCCAGCATTCAAAGTGAGGAAATTACATACAAGTCGATAGATACAGTTGTGGAAGCAGATGAAGTAGTTAATTATCCAACGGAATTTTTGAACTCACTTGATCTGCCAGGGATGCCACCACACATATTAAAATTGAAAATAGGTGTGCCAATTATCATGTTGCGGAATATTAATCAGCCAAAACTCTGCAACGGCACGCGACTCGCAGTTAAAAAACTGATGAAAAATGTAGTGGAAGCAACGATTTTAACGGGGCTTTTCGAAGGTGAAGATGTCCTCATCCCTCGAATTCCCATGATCCCGACTGATACACCATTTCAATTTAAAAGATTGCAATTCCCAATTTGATTGGCGTTCGCAATCACAATCAATAAAGCTCAAGGTCAATCTTTAGAATTGTGTGGTTTAGATTTAGATGCGGATTGCTTCTCACATGGACAACTGTATGTTGCGTGTTCCCGTGTCGGCAAACCAGATAGCCTTTATATCTACGCAGAGAATGGTAAAACAAAAATATTGTATACCCACAAGTATTGCAAAATTAAACTTCTATGAAACGTATGCTTTGTTTTGTTCCTCATTTCTCATCCATGCAACCACAATGTGCCACAGCTATGCGTGGCCGGGTATAGCTAGTATTTGATAATTAATAAATATGGCTGTTGTGATTTTTTATGCAAAACTTTATTTTTCATTTTCAGGAATAAACCCAATAGTATTTTGCTTCCGAGTCAAATTCTACCCAGCAGATCCGTACAGATTACGTGAAGAAATTACAAGGTATGTTAGACATAAAATTCTGATTATGTAACTTAGAAAATATTCATTTGAATTACTGCAGTGTTTACATAATAATTGGCTTACTAGGAAAAGTAATCATGCAAACTTTCATGGGGATTTGTGGGAAACTGTATCACAAGCGTATCACACTTTTACATGTATATGTCACAATATTTACACATCAGATGAACTTTCATGTTATATGAAGAAATCCCTTATAGAATTTAGAAGGTATATCATATAATTTCTTTTGCCCCTGGTATTTGTATTGTTAACTGCCCTTTTATTTTGTAACTATAATAAAATCCCCAGGGCATTATTTAAAATCTTCAAAATTTTTCCAGAGATTGTTATTACATCAACAAGTTTCAAACTTTTTTGTGCCAAACAGTTAGAGGTCATGCTTACATTTTTAGTAAACTGTTATGTTTAAAGATACTACATTTTGCTTCACTAGCATAAAACAGACTGAGGACTGTTCTGCATTAGCACTGATTTTAAACCTTTTGGGAATTTATCAGTGGAAAATATTTCTTTCTTTTAGACACTGAAATACACTTATGTTTATAAAAAAACAGAACACTTGAAAGTAGTTGATCTGTGACTTTGATTTTTACAGGATATATTCATTACACAATACAGGACAAATCATTAGCATTTTGGTGTCATATGTACCAGGTGTGTCGATGTAGCTAATAAACAGTGTGGCCACCTCTGGCTTGTATCACCTGGAGTTTGCACTGAGGCATCGAATCAAATAATGTGTGAATGGTGTCCTGTGGAATAGCCATCCAGGTTGAATTGACCCATGTTCAAAGTTCGTCAGGAGTTGTTGGCACACAGTTGTATTATTGCATCTGTCATTTGAACATGTCCCAGAGATTTTCTATGGGTGATAAATCTGACGATATAGCCGGCCACTGCAGAAGTGGAATGTTGTTATCCCTGAAGAAGGCACATGGCACCCCTGGAGCATGTTGTGCAGCATTGCCATGCTGAAATATGGCTCTGGGGACATCCTGCAGGTACAGAAGGATGACCGGCTGTAGACTGTCACTGACATAATGGGCACTCATTATGGTGGTACGAACTGTCACAAGAAGTGATCTGCTTTTGTACCAGGGGTTAATTTGTGCCGGAGCACACCGGAGCGCAGCTCCTGTACTTTTTCCCGTCCCGGAAATAAGCTCCCCCACTGATTTGCAATGAACCCTCATCTCACATTTACATTTGGGTTGCAAATTTCCAAGAGTTTGTGGTGTGCCGTAAAAAAAATTAATTTAATTTGTCAAACTGAAGCATCTTCAAGCAAGTAAACAACACACTCCACGTGTTATATTTATGAGGAACTATAAGATTATGAGGAACTTATAACACAAGTGAAAGTTTTACATACCAGCTACTGGCCTGATTCCCCAGATATTTTATATGGGGAAAAGGAGCTGGAGAAACTTTGTGACCATTTTAAAATAAACGCTAGAGAAGTGATTAAAGATTTTAGAATATATAAGTCCACTGCCGGGAGAGAAGTAAAAAACAGTTTGAGAACCCTGAATTCTATTGTGAACTGTATCCCCATATCTACTGCAGAATGTGAAAGAGGCTTCTCTGCAATGAACAACATTGTAATGCCACAGAGAACCTCATTGAACACTGCACCGTGTCCGAACTAATGTTCTTAAAATTAGTTGGGCCTTCACTAAAACATTTCAATTCAATAGAATACGTGAAAAGTTGGCTGGCAAAGGGGCATCACGCTGCTGATGGTTTGAACTGCAGAGTGGCCAGTGAAAAGGAAAAAAAAAAAAAATCGAAAATGTTAGCCCTGTGGAGTTTTTTGTGAATTATAGTTATATGGCCATTATTCTGGTATGATTTAAAAAGTTCCATTATTCCAGTAAGTTTTACATTTTGCAGTTGTAAACAATAGTTTCTGCATTTTGTAAACCATACCAATACTTTTAGAGAGAGAAAAAAGAAATTGTCAAATTGCTTTAAATGAATTAAAAAAATTCATAATTTGCATGCTGACAGCAGTATGGTACCAAAAATTAGCTATTCATAAGAAATGTCAAAATTTCAGTCCTTATTGTTTATCAATTATATATATTTCAACAAAAATGTGTTTAGATAGGCAATAATTAAATAAAATGTACAGTTTAAAGAACACAAAAATATCAAATTGAACAACAGAAGTAAAACCCCCCTTCCCCATGTGTATTTTTCATAGAACAATTACCGAGATAATTTTTATCATTTCGGTACACCACTAATTCTCGGTACATCACTATTTCAAATATTTTTAGAGCTCCAGTACTTTTTTCTCTAGAAATTAAACACTGTTTTGTACCTGATAGCACCTCTGGCCATAATGCCTCGTGTTGGTGCGGTGTGCCTGGTGTGAATACACTCTTGCCGATGCCTCTCCCCTCGTCATCAGCAGACACAGATGTGGACATCATTTTTGCCTAAATAGAGTGTTTTGTCCGAAAGCAAGATATTGTGCCATTCATCACGCCACTCCCTTCGTTTGATGCACCATTGCAGCCTGGCAGTCATGCTGGCATCTGTATAGCTTTGTTTCGGTTAGATCTATATGGTTTTTTTTTTTTTTTTTGTACAAAAACAATATTTTTAAAGCATTTTTAACATTCCTTTCTTTGTTTTTGCAGCCATCAGTATTCTGGAACTTGATGTCCATTTTTTTTTTTTTTTTTTTTTTTGCTTCCAGATGGCTTCATCTCTGTTAGATTTATGAAGTTGCTTGTTTTCCAAAATCATATTTTTATGCACTTTTTATTATCACTCCTCCATTTTCACAGCATATTATGTGACATTCTGGGAGCTGATGGCCACAAATTTTCCTTTTTTAGATTCCAGATAGCCTTGTTTTAGTTAGATTAAAGAGGTGTGTGTTTTTTTTTTCAAGAGCCATATTCTTTAGTGTGTTTGCAACTTTGCGTTCTCCTTTACTGTGGCATTCTGGAAGTCGATGGTTGAAGGTTTTTTCGTTTTTCTTCTTCCAGACAGCTTCATCTTAGTTAGACTGAGGTGAAAGTATTTTGTGTTTTTCTTTTATTAAACTCATATTTCTATGCATTTTTAATGTTCCCTGTCACATTTCCAATGTCATATTATGCAGCATTCCAGTAGCTGACGGTGACAAATTTTTTCCTTTTTTATAATCTTCCAGATAATTTCATTTCAGATTGATGAGGGAAAGTTTTTTTTTTTTGCTTTACAACTCATTTCTTGTTTCCCACTTTATAATTTTTCAGGATTTAATATATATCGCTGAAAATGCTCCCACCAGTTTTTAACAAATTCACTGAATTTTTCTCAAAAACTGTTGTCAATTCACAAAAGGGATTTCAAATAAAAATCCTATATGTGCACTAGTTTTGCAAACAAATGAATGAAATGTGGCAATGATTATGTATCAATGGATCTCTCTCAAGTTTTCTCCAACCCATTCGCCAAATTCAATATTTTTTGCCAAAAGTAATCTGAAATATCACCAGTATTTTCACCAGAATTTTTTATCCATCGCCAAACCAATTTTTTATCTCAAATTGCGAAGAATGCAATCAACAGTGCGACCCATGATTAACTAAATGCAAAAAGAATTTAAAATTATTTACTATTGTTTATACTTTCTGATTATTATTTTTAAAAAATTCAAAAGCATTTAAGAAACTATGTTTAAATTCTGAATGAAATAAAATATTTGTTTTTTTCTTATCAGGGAAAAGTTAGTTTGACTATTGCAACTAAACACTAATTTGTGTAGTTATCAAAATCACAAATTTGCTCATTTTCTAAAACTTTGCGGTGCAGAATGATAAATTTTATAGAAAAATTAATATTTAGGCTTCTGTTTATCTTGCAGACAGTTTTTAGCTTTTCCTTTCTGCGTTGCAGACTCCTGAAGGGCTTTTGGTAATGGATTAACTAATACAAATCTTAGAATTAAAGGTAATGCTTGAGCATACATTAAGTTTCAACTAATTACTTTTTACCAGCAGTGGTTTTAGAAGTTTGATATTTGAGTTTGTGTAGAGGAAATTTCTCTCCAAAACTGGATTATGATTGTTAGGAGATTCTTGGAAGAGAGTATTTATTCTTGAACTTCCATGAAAATGGAAAAATAACATGTAGGTGACATGATGGGAGGGTGAACATTTCAATCCATAATGACTCATTTGATATAAGCTTTCCCTGCAAACATGCATTGTATTTTCACTGCTTTTAATTCTTGTTTGCTTTCATGGAGTATCAATTTTGTCAGCACAAAAGCCAGCTTGGGACTGTCACAATGTATTTTTCATGTAGATCAGAAAATGGATACTGCATAAGGAACTGCTGCAGCTTTTACCTTGATTTTTTAATACCATAATGATTTTTTTATTGAGAAATTGTAATAGATGGAAAGAATTCTTGCAGTTTAATAAATAATAATACTATCTGTCTGTTGAAATGTTTTATTAAACCATAATTACCTAGGGTAATATGTGGTTATAATTTAGATATTATATTAGTGACAGTTTTTACCTTTCTAAAATATCATGTGACTTATTTGTCAGAAGTTATATTCTATTAATATATATATTTCAGGTGACTGTACAATGGATTACTCCATCATAATTATTTGCTTGCATTTTCAAAATAACCAGTTCTGAACTTGTGTTTTTTTTAATTATTTTTTAGGTATCAAATATTCTTGCAACTCAGACGAGATCTTCTTCACGGAAGGCTGTATTGCTCCCAAAATGATGCTGCATTGCTGGCAGCATACATTATCCAGTGTAAGTTACATGCCATGTTGTTTATAATTATTAATCTCTACATGATAAATTGTGATTTTTGGGCAAACAGGTTTATTTTGGAGTGCACACGCACACCCACCCAGCCACCACTAAGCTGGTCTCTGCGATGCAGAGGTTAGCTCCTCAAAGAAAGCTCATCACATCTTCCAGATTAAAGTTTGAAGCTGATGGTGCTAGATTTTACTTACTGTTGATATATCATTTACAGCAATCTTGACATTATCATGTGAACTGATTATTACTTAGTTTTGTAAGCAGATGGTACCTGGTTTGCCGATGTATCTTAATTAATTGTATTTTGGTGGTGGTCACAGTTTTTTAAACTTTCTTCCAAGCTTAATTCAGACACAGTCTTTACTGCCCTCAGTTCCTGTTCCTCTCCCCTAATTTTTATTTTCCATGTTCTGGAATTTCCATTTGGTTGCATAATGACAGCAGCATCCATCCATCAAGGAGCTGGAAGATTTGCTAATTAGGTAATTCATCGCATATTATGAACAAGATGCCAACTGCTATTCAACCATGCAATATTGGTCAAACTTTCTCACTGAATTTCCTATCTGGGGTCTAAAAAGTAAAACTGATGGTATTGTTGCCAATCACAGAAAAATAACACTGAAATTTAAGAAAAATGTGTTTCTCTTATGTCTCTGTAAGTGACAACAATGCCATTTAGATACACTTTTGTCAAAGTTTCATTTCTTCATTTAAAAGAATGTAGAACTATTTCTTACCATGGTGGGAATCAAGCAAAAATGTCATAATAATGTATATCTAAATTTGTAATTCTTTCAATGGGAGAAAGAAGACAGAGAATGTAAGAATACTTGGGCATAATTAGGATTAAATAAATGGTCATTGAATATTTGAGATGTAAGTATTTGTTTTGTAGTGTAAATAGCATCCATCAATTGATGTGTAAGCCACTCCAGCTGTGTGTGTGCCCTCTGTAACTAAGATGATAGTGCATGTCATTCGAAGGTAGTTTCATGCAGCAAATAAAAGTTTTAGTTTGATGTGTAGCTTAAGTTACACTTGTGAGGATGTGGGCTTGTATTAAGAACAAACAAATGGCATTTTATTTTTATATAGATAGATAGATGGATGTTCATGTATAAGCATGCATTTCATCTAAGCAACAGCCAATAGTAGATTCACAGCATATAATTTAAGCAACAGTGAGTATCAGATTTTGCTGCATAAAATTTAATTAATTAAAGAGTGTTTTTCTGAAGGGCAAATTTTGAGTGTTTTCTGGGAGGGCAAATGTGAGGAAATACAGAGTGGTTGCAAAGTGGTAAAGGAACTAATCTTGCAAGTGTTGTATTTTCATGCATAATTGAGTCTCACATGTTTAAGATAGACATCAAGCATTGGATGAGGTTGACAGCATTGTCAGAATAAGAGGAAGGAAAATAAATGTTGTATGTTCTAATGGCACATCATGTCATCCCTGTAAGAAGGTATGGTATTCAGGCAAGTTGTTGACACAGTTCATTAAAAAAAGATTATGGTTTGTAACTCACTTTTTTCAGAGTTATTAACACAGCAGTTGATGTAATTTTCAAGTTTTCTGATGTGATTAATGCTACACGATGGACAGTGAATGCAGGCAATTCACAGATGTTCTGATTGCTGTGTTAATTATTCTGACTTATTTCTACGTATTATGAGAAGAATGTTTCTTCCACACAATTTATCAGTTTCTTCATTTCTTTCTGCCCATTACAATATTTTCTACTATCATATTACTTCTTCTTTTTTCAATGGATGATTTTACACCTTCAATTCAGTTTGTTCTTCAGTCTGTGTCTTGGTGTGATTCGTCAAACCGTAGAATGCAACTGCAACACCTGTTTTGGAAAACTTTCAACTACCATACAGTGTGCATATGTTCTGACCATCTCAAGGTTTAAAAACACTTACAGGCTTTACTCAGATTAATATACTTAAATTCTATTTTAACTTGAAGAGCTTTCCATTCTTCATATCTTCTGAGTTATTTTGTATTTACAGATGAAGAATAATGGAAATATCTTTAAGTTAAAGTAGAATTTAAGCATCTCATTGTGTCCTCCTTAACTCTTTCTGAAGAACTATCAAGCTCAGTTTTAGTGTATGCATTACTAATTCTCTTCTAAATCCAGGGATTTTTCATTCCTCTTGTCACAATTATGTTTGCTGCTTCTAACCTGTAAACAGCCCCCTTACTTTTCTCTCAGCTCTCACTGCTAGAAAAGGGGTTTGTTCAAAATACTGCATTGTATGTGCAGCAAGTTTAGTTCTCTGGTTAGCCACTGTTTCTTGATGAAAATGTTTTTATACAGTATAGTTGATAAGAGACTTCCTTATATCTGCTGATTCTGTTGC
This sequence comes from Macrothele yani, assembly GCA_039090855.1. Taxonomy (NCBI): domain Eukaryota; kingdom Metazoa; phylum Arthropoda; class Arachnida; order Araneae; family Macrothelidae; genus Macrothele; species Macrothele yani. Next base: position 5,145,771 of record CM077024.1, read on the forward strand.
CTGATTTCTTATATAGATTTCCATTGTTATCAATAAATAACATGCCAATAATTAGAATCTGTTACATACTCTAGTGTCTTAAGTACTACACAATTGCTATAAATTGGAAACAATTGCAGTATCTTGCACAATACACTTTAATGATAAAAACTATATACCATTAAAATAAAGCTGTTAAGCTATTATAAGCAGATAAAACTCACCAGGTTGTCATCATGAATCGCAATGAATATGTTGACAAGGTACAGCTGGCTGTCTCTGATCTTAGTACTGAAGTTTGTCTCCGGGATCCTACCAATGCCACCGTTGTAGCCTTATCAAAATTAAAGTCTCTTCCAACTGTGCCTATGCCTTTGTTCAACAGTTTACACCTTCCCCCCTAGTTGTAGGGTTCCCTCTTTATTTGGCCAGTTAAAACTCCATAAATTAGGTACTCCTATTCGACCTTTGGTTTCATCTTTGTTTGCACCTACCCGCAATCTTGAGGGAGCTTTAGCCAAATTTCAGGCTTCCCTCATTAGATCTTATTCTGTTTCCAGTTCCACCAAAGCACTTTCTAGGATTCATTCTTTTATGTCCACCAACACTTCCACTTACTGTTTGGCTTCACTCGATGTCGTGACTCTTTTTCCGAACACCCCCCGTATCCTATGTTCATGATCTTATTGAAACCAAACTTGTTGGTTTATGCATTTATTCTTGTGATAGAATTTCTTCCACAATGTGTACTTTTCGATTTATTTCAAATAGATCTTATTTTTGGTTTAATGGCTCCATTATTGGCAGTTGGCAGGTGCCCCTATGGCCCTCCCCCTGTCTCCCTTGCTTGCAGAAGTTTTGTTACAAGACTTAGAAGATACCCTCATTCCTGTTTTTTCCATAAAACCACTTCTTTACATCAGGTACATCGATGACGTATTGTTTTTTTTTGGCCTTCATGTTTTAATGAGCTTAATTCTTTTGCTAATTTACTTTCTTCATGACGTTCTTCTATCAAGTTTGAAGTTGAGTTCGAGAATTTAGGCACTTTGCCTTTTCTCGACTTTTGTCTTTTTCTTGATCTTTCTGACAGCTCCTTATCATTTTCTGTTTACCATAAACCCACTTTTCCTGCCGTGTTTATATCTTTTACTTCTTCTCATCCAATGCCGCAAAAATGATCTGCTTTTCATTTTCTTATTAATTGTGTATTTACACACTTGTCCACACAGGATCTCCAGGACCAAGAGTTAGCTAGGATTAAACAATTTGCCTTGGCTTTTGGTTACCCTCGTCACATGATTGATCGCTTGATTGTTAAGAAATTAGTTGGTCGACCACAGACAGCTTTGCTTGCAGATAAATGTGACTATCAATTTGTGGGATCCATTCCATATATACCACCCATATCTAATATCTTAAAGAACATATGTCATAAGTACAAACTCAGGTTTGGTGTAAGGTCTTGTACTTTATTTAACACTGTTAAACAGGACAAGAGACTGTGTTGAATGTGTGAACCGTCACGGTGTATATTTGGTTCCACTAAAATCTACTAACCCTGCTGAGCCCGATTTATGTTATGTGGGCTCTACCATTTGTAATTTGGAGTGCCACATTTACGAACATCGATATAATCTTAGGACGCATTCTGGTGTTACATCTTTGTTGAGACTTTGTTTAAATGGTTCTTACCTACCATGTTGGAATGATACCATTATCCTGGATTCTCCTAGGAATCGTCGATTAACACTTTTCTCCAAAAGTATTCACATATTCGTCAATGGCGAAAGATGTTGCAACTGTGAACTCCCCGTGTTTGTCCCCCTTCTTTGGAGAACACTTTTGGGCCATGTCACACCCACCAGCTATGCTTTTACCCACCGAACTTGATTTGGACTTTGCTGTTATTGCACATGCTCATTAACTGCTTCTGTTTTATTAAAGTGTATAGGTTTCTCACTTCTGTGCTCACAGCTGTATTGTTTCTGAGGATGACACCATTGTGGTGTTGAAAGGTCTTAAACATATTCTTATTTTAATTGTATATAGTTTTTATCATTAAAGTGTATCGTGCAGGAGACTGCAATTGTTTTCAATTTGTAGCTTTTGGTGCACAAGTTAATTTCTTCATATCTTCATAACTACACAATTGATAATTTTGAGTCTAACTTAGAATCAGTGCAAAATGTGGTAAATTTTTGGTACTGGAACCACCTATTTCCCCCTTCTGATTGATACTAAAGTGTTTTTTTTTTTTTTTTTTTTTTTTTTTTTAAATGGTTTATCCATGTAGACCACAAACAGAAGTGGGGACAACCTACATCCCCATTGTACACCAGTGCTAATTTCAAAGCACTTTACCAGTACTTCTTTCTATCACAGCTACTGCAAACACTCCATAACATTTTAATAGCTGAACAGTTTGTTTCTAGGCAGCTATTAAAAATACTTTATGAAAGATATAAAGCACCATGTGTATATTGTAATGTACTGTATATGTATATAGATATAATATATTTAAGAGCAAAACTGAAGACTAAGGAAAAAATTTTAGAATTTAAAACGAAGGGTGCAAAATAACCTGAAAATCAAAACGCGCAACGCAGCAGTTTTGAAAATTCAGAATTCACATACTATAAAGATACCTAAGCAAAAAAATACATATATAATTTTGACTCACACCTAGTACAACATAGAAAAGGTTATGTATCTACCTGCGTGAGTAAAAGGAGAAAAGAAAAAAAGAAAATAAAACAACTGAATGTAGAAGGTGTCGAGAATACTGAGCCTTGGCTTTATCAAGGACCAGCAAAAATGAGTGAAAAATGCAGAGTTTTTGCTGGTCCTTGATAAAGCCAAGGCTCAGTATTCTCGACACCTTCTACATTCAGTTGTTTTATTTTCTTTTTTTCTTTTCTCCTTTTACTCACGCAGGTAGATACATAACCTTTTCTATGTTGTTCTAGGTGTGAGTCAAAATTATATATGTATTTTTTTGCTTAGGTATCTTTATAGTATAGATATAATATATATATATATGTATCTCTTGAAACTTTTCAGAAAGCTGCCAGATTAGAACCATTGATTTAAACCCCTTGAAATTTATGTTCATGCCAAATTTTTGACAAGTCCTGCTTTGCTGATCGAGGATATACAGTGAAACTTCCATTAATGGACACCTCTGAACAACAGTAACCACTGAGCAACGGCAAGTTTTGATTGGTACTGAAGAACTGCCATAGGATTGACATTAACAATAACCTCCGAAAGACGGAACTTCTTAACTGTGGTCAACGGACACCCAAGGGAGTCCTGAAGGAAAGCTAATGGACACCTCGTCCCATTGGATTTTACATAGTTTTTTCTGTATTTGATGAGAGGGATAAGATAGGGACAAAGAATATTTATTGGTAAAGGCATAATGGGTTGGATAACAAGATTGGTACAAGTAAAAAGTTTAGTTCTACGTGAGGCAAGCTGCAGCGTCCATGTATGTTTCAGTCGCCCTGGGGCCTGTGGGGGTGGTTGATAGAGCCTGGAATTTTGTCCATTGGGGATAATGTTTCTTGGCTTTGTCTTCGTGGGCTCTGTTCCTGCTTTAAATGCTCGGACAGCTAACTGTGCAGTTATGATTTACTATCTATGATTTTTCTTTTTTCTTTCCTATATCGTACTTTAACTCTTATCCCCTAGCTTTGCTATTTCTAAGGGCTGTTTAACACCATACGTCAGACATTGTTTTCTTAAAATCCTCTACACCATGAATTATTTATTTAATTATTATATTCAATTTTATTCAGCAGTCAGCATCTGAAAAAAGCACATCAATGTTTTCTTTATTGTACATAAGCTTCATATATTTATTCTGCTTTTGCAGAAACACGTCGGCATAGCAATGTTAACTGAGGCCTAACCTCTGAACAATGGTCACATTTTTCCACGGTCTGAGCAGTGACCGCTATTTAGAGATTTCAATGTGATGTAACATATGTATTATTAGTGTAACAAGGTACAACTGAGAAACATAACTGTACCAGCAGTATGTATTTTTCTCATTTATTTGGCTTTTTTTCATTCCCATTTTTTTTTGTTTCATTTGATTGGCATTCCTCATTCTCATTAATGCCAGATAGGAGAGTTGAATATTATTGCCACTGCTGCCTTGGATCTGTGCTCAACAAGATTCAATAAATGCACTCTTATTTGTCATTAATAGCCATGTCAATGTCAAGATAACCAAGTTAGTGGACTAATAAAATGTATTTCAAAAATTTCATTTGCTAAAGACAGGAATATCTTCTCTTTTCTTTTTGTAGGGTCAGAATCAGTTTTCATCTGTAGATTACTTACAGTGGGAGTAGATCTTGCAGCTGTAAAATTTATTTTCAGGACCAACGTCCTTCCATACTGGTGGTACACTTAAATTCGTAATTTCTGTTGGCAAGCACAAACTTTTAGATAAATCTTTGCTAGTGCAGTATTATCTTTAGCCGAGAGTTTGATTTTGCTTCACTGACTAATGAGCAAAAATATTTCTTTTCTCACTTCCTGTTTCTCCCCACACCCTCCAATTTTTCTGCAGCTAACATTTATTGAGATATGTTAGTGCACATCCAGTCATTTCACCTGAATGAAAAATAAGTGCTTTGGCACTTTCTCAGAAGTCAGACAAGAAAGCAGTCAAAGAAAGATGTGTGTGTGTGTGTGTGTGTGTGTGTGTGTGTGTGTGTGTGTGTGTGTGTGTGTGTGTGTGTGTGTGTGTAGTGTCTGTACCAGAGACATGTTCATATTATTTTGACTTTGTTTCCTGTGTTTTGTATCCTGAAAATGGAAGAACTTATTCCCTGCCAAATCAAAATATTGTCATGTACTGTGCTGTAATGAAAATGGTTGTAATGATTTAAATATACACTGAGTGGCCACTTTATTATGACCACCCCCTCAGTACTTCATTGGGCCACCTTTTGCCTTTAATACTGCATCGATTCTTCGTGGCATGGACTCCACGAGATGTTGATAGGTGGTTTGTGAAATCTGAGACCATGCTTGATGAATAGCACTTTCCAGGAGTGTGAGATTGCAGGGCTGTGGATCCAGCTGTCTGATGGCTCATTCAACTTCATCCCACAAATTCTCAATGGGGTTGAGATCTGGAGATTGTGGGGGCCACCTAAGCAAAGTAAACTCACCGACATGTTCCTGAAACCAATCCTGTACAATACAAGCACTATGGCAGGACGCATTATCTTGTTGAAAGTAGCCATCGCCATTAGGATAAACCATCCACATGACAGGATGCACTTGGTCCGCAACGATGTTTAGATATGATGTGCCAGTCAGACGTTGATCAACACGAATTAAAGGGCCCAAAGCATGCCAGGAAAATATTCCCCAAACCATAATGTTGCCTCCACCAGCTTGAAGGGTTGTAGCAATGCATTTGGGGTCCGTCCATACTTTCATGCTGTTTCCGCCAAATTCTCACTCGGCCATCGGCATGGTGCAACTGAAAACGTGATTCATTGGACCACATAATTTGTTTCCAATTATCGACTGTCCAATCCTTGTGCTCCTGTGCAAACTGGAGAAGTTTTCTCTTGTTAACTGCAGACAGCAAAGGTGTTCGAACAGGCCTTCGGCTGCCATATCCCATCCGATGCAGTGTACAGCAAACACTGCGTGCAGAGATCCTTTGAGGGGATTCTTGATTAAGATGGCCTGTAATTTGCTGCACTGTTGCCCTTCTGTTGTCTGTTACCAGTATGGACACTCTCCGTTTCGCCCGAGCAGTCACTAGTCGATGACGACCACACGTTGCACGTAGAGACCCAGTTTTTTAGCTGACAGTCCAGTCTTTAAACACTTTAACAACAGCTGCACTGGAACATTTTACGAATGCCGCGGTTTCGGTGATACTCGCTCCATGGCTCCGAGCTCCTACAATCATCCCATGTTGAAAGTCCGTCAAATCGCATTTTTTACCCATCTCGTCGCCCAAAAATCACTTTTACTACTGTCGCAAGCACTAAGCTTTCCCTTTTTATATGAGCCTTGCCCTCTGGCTGCAACAGCGTGCAGCCATAGCCCATTTGCTAATAATATACGAGGTAGGATCCAAAACACCAAACAGAAATTGTCGCTCTTTCCACATTGATATAAGTCTCGGAAAAGTTCTCATCGGCCTCCACCATGAGTTGAACCCAGGTTCTTCCAGTTACGCGCCGCACATGCTGGAAGACACTGGGTTTGATTCCCGGTGGCGGCTGATGAGAGTTTTTCCGAGACTCGTTTATTAACGTGGAAAGAAGCAATGATTTCTGTTTGGTGTTCCTGATCCACGTTGAGTGTTTGAATTAAGATCCAAAATTTCGGGGGACTTGGAGTATAGTTCTTTGAAACTTTGAATATTTTAAAACACCTATGCACAACCACCTTCAAAATAATCCCCTTGGGTGATGATGCACTTTGCTCTTAAAGCTTGTGGAAGCATTTCTGAAAGCCATGGTTTGCAACCTCCTCATAATGCCTCCTGCATTGCTGTTTTTACCTCATTTGTTGACGCCAAACGATGTCCGTATTCTGTTTCATCAGTGGAAAGAGGAAAAAATAGCAGGAGGCTAAGTTGGATGAATATGGTATGTGGAAGCACATTAGTACGATTTCTGGCAAGAAACTCTGTGACCAGTAGGGACATGTGCAGGCACATTGTCATGGAGAAGGTACCATTGTCCACTTTGCCACATCTCGAGTGATGGATTGACTCCCGTAAGGGATGTAAAATGTCTAGATAACATTCCTTGATAACTGTTGTGCCCTCAAGAATAAATTCAGATTGGACAATGCTCTGAGAAAAACAGCTCCAGCATGACTTTCCCTTTGCTGCGATCCAGCCTGAATTCCTTCGATCGCCGTGAAGACGGTGATTTCCACGTTGAAGAAGCACGCTTTGGCTGAATATCAAACAAGTAGCACCACGTTTCATCATCTGTGATGATGTTATCTAAAAACGTAAGATTGCGACCAGCTTTGTCGATTAATTTGGCCGATATCCACATCTGTTCATCATTTTGTTCGGAGGTCAAAAGGCGAGGGACGATTTGTTGACACGCGGTGCATGTTAAGATCCTCTGTCAAAATGCACTGGCATGTGGTCTCCGATAAGTTAGTTGCATTAGCAATTTCCTAAATGGTTTGGCGACGACATTAATGAACACACTGTGCCACCATCATAATATTTTCCTCACTCCGTGCAGTCACAGGTCGACCACAATGCTCATTATTTGCGATGGATTCTCGGCCCTCTTTGAAATGCCGATACCACTCGTACACCTTCGATCTTGCCATCATAGAGTGACCGTACATCTTCGAAAGCATTTCTAAGGTCTCTGCAGCTGTTTTACCCAAACAGTGACAAAATTTAATGTTACAACATTGCTCTTCAAAAGCCACGTTCCTCACATCGCAGAAGACAGATGACTAACCAGAGCAGCAAACATCTGTGTGTGCATTCCATGGGCCAAACCATTCTGACTATGGAGGGGAGGGATGGCGGGATGTATTTCAGACGCCGTAACTTTAACTACGTGCTTGCATTGTCACGGGTAGGCGCTGTCCCCGAACTTTTGAATCCTACTCCGTATGTCTAGTTGATTTAAAAAGGAAAAGAAAAAGAACTTTCGAAGTGTTCACTCCCTGTTGTTGATATCCGGAGCAGCCACCTTATTTAATCATGATTTGAACAGCACTGGCCTTGTGTACTCAGCTTGAGAATGAAAAAAGGCTGTGGTCACGTGATTTCTGTTGTTACACCATGCAAAACGAATAGAAACAAAATGTAACATATCTACATTGTAACTGTGGTAATTTCATCTTAGTAATGAAGGACTCCATGGCTATTCTACTGTTTTGTAATTTAAAAAAAAAAAATTAAAGTTTTTCAGTAGGATTTTTATTGGAGTTACTTATTTTTGGATGAAAGTGAAAAAAAAAATATATATATATATAAGATAGATTGTACTGGAAAGTCAGCATTGAAAACCTGAAGATGAATGTTTTTTAGTTTGAAAGTTCATCTAAAAATGATAAGATTAATAAAAAACCATAAAAATACAACTTTGGGCAATTTCTAAAATTCACTTTGCTGCCAACTCAACATAAGACTGATGGCTAACTCTAACTATAAAAAAACTAATTGTTAATGACAAATATGGCCATAGTTTAAAAGAACAAGAAATTGGCATTTTAAAATAAAAGTGCCACCTTTCAGCTTGTGTTCAATAAACTTCAGGTACATAATATCCTTTTTAAATTTTCAAGCACTGTACTATTTGTCATTCATTGTTTCCTAATTTTTGATCTCCTTAATGCAAAATACCGTATTCTATTTTGAAAACGTAAGTTTTGTTTTAGGTTACTGACATGTGTGACAGTTCGTTTCACCTAACTGTTTCATAAAATGTTATTTCACCAACATGCTTATCAGATGAATTAATTTATTACAATAAGTTTCAATTTACTTCCGATATTGGAGGTTATATTTTAACGTGCATTAATGCATTTGCATTTTTGAACTTCACTTTTAGTTGGTAAAGTTCGATGAACACTTACTTCACTTTTAGTTGGTAAAGTTCGATGAACACTTACCGCACGTGGGGCTTGGCTTTCAATTCATATTTTCGTTATGTGGATGCGGCACGGGGTTGTTTTTTTTTTTTTTCCATTTGGCCACGGTTCACTTCTTTTTTTTTTTTTTCCGTTGGAATTATTTTGCCTCATCACCAAATGAGTTTTTCCTTTGCTGCATCCTCATTTACTTCAATATTTATTCTTAACCCGAGTACTTTCGGTACTACTACTATACCGTCTTCGAGGGGACATTTTGCTCCAACTAGCACGGACCGTGTCAGCTGGGCATTTCAGTGGTTCTCGCGGGCTGCTTCTGTCATCTGCTATCGCTTCTTCTTGGGCGTTGTGGCGCCATCTCTTGTTGGTCAGTGATCTCCTTTTTCGAACTTTTTCTTTTTTTGCTCAATTTTAATTAAATTTCTCCAGCTGTTTCTCAAATTATTAGGGTCATTGTGGTTGCAAACATTTGTCCTATTTTTTTCAATCATTACCGACTCTGCTATTCTGAGGTGTTTTTCGGATTTACAGCTTTTAATGATTTTTATATTTTCGAATTTTGGATATTTTTGGTTATCCAGACAGTATTGAATCAGTGCTGTTTTTTCTTCTTTTTTCTGCCAGTTTTTTATGTGTTGTTTTAATCTGTGTTTAAGCTTATTTTTGGTACTTCCTATATAAGCCATTGGAGGATTTTCAGTAATAGGAATTGAATAAATACCTGCTTTTTCTAACATTCTTATTTTATCATTATTTTTTGTTACTATATTTTTGATGGTATTTACTTTTCCTCCAATTTGAATGTTATGCTTTTTACAAATATTATTAATTTCATTGGTAGTGCCTTTAATGTAAGGAAAACCATTTAAATATTTGATTTCTTTTTTATTTACTACAGCATTATTTTTTTTTATTTTCTTTATTACTTCTGTGTCCCATTTTTTTATTAAATGGTTAGGATAACCAAAGCTGCTTGCAATTTTTTTTATGAATTTGATTTCTTCATTGATGAACTGACTATTTTCAGAATGCGTATATGCTCTTTTAATTAAGGTTTTTATACTATTGCATTTTTGAGGATATGGATGTGCTGAATTGTATGGGATTAGGACCGGAACAAATGAACTTTTCCGATAAACTCTGTATAGTAACTTATCTGTGGATTTGATAACATGTACATCCAAAAAGGCTATTGCATTATTTTTTTCCATTTCAACCGTGAGTTCTATAGTTGGATATAATGCGCTGTAACGTTTTGTTAATTTTTTTAATTCTTCTTCGTTCAGTTTTGATAGAATGAAAATGTCATCTACGTATCGACAGTACACTTCTGGTTTTTCTTCCATATGATGTAGGACATTTTCTTCAATTTCGTTCATCACAACCTCAGCATATAGAGTTGATAATGGTGAGCCCATTGGGCCTCCTGAATTTTGTTTGAATATTTTGTTCTTGTATGTAAAAATATTATTTTCATATAAATAAACTAAAACTTTTTTGAATTCTTGAATTTGTGTGTTATTTAAAATTTTAAGATTTTGCAACTTCTTAATGATGATTTCAATAGCTTCTGGAACTGGAGTGCTTGGATATAATGCTTTAACATCCATGCTTGCCATGTTTAAGTCCATTAGGCCAGTTTTTACATTTTTAATTTTCTCTATAAACTCATATGTGTTCTTGATGGTGAACTTGTTGTTCATGAAAAAGGGTGCTAGGAATTTGTAAATGTTTTTCTCTAATGTTATCAAAGGTGAGTTTTTTTTTGAAACTATCAGTCTCATTGGAGCACCATCTTTGTGCGTTTTTATCTTTGCAACGATACGTGGTATGCCTGCTCCCATTGGTGGAAACGAGCGTTTGATTTCATCAGGTAATGTGCTATGATTTCTTATATCCGCTAAGAATTTAATTTGATTATCAGTTGGGTCTTTCTTAATTTCAGTACAATTTAATCCATCAATTGCTTCTGTCATTTTTTGTTCAAATTCATCAGTGTTGAGAATAATGATTTGGCCGGATTTATCTGCTTCACAAAATTTGATATATGGGTCATTTTTTAATTCCAATAGTTGTTTTTTTTCATATTTTAATTTTTTCTCTATATAGAAGTTTTTGTTGTGTTTGGCATTATATTCTTTTAGAATAACTCTATATAATTTGTTCTCAATTTCAGTTTTATTCTCTGTGCCTGGTATATTTTTGAGAATATCTTCGAGGCAAGGGATGATTTCTTCAGTTTTGGGGAGGCCTTGTGGAAAGGCAAATTTTTTCCCTTTTTGTAAAATTGCTTTTTGTGTAAAGCTTAAGTTTTTATCAGACCGATTTTCATAAACATTAAATTCATTTATGGGTTCCTTATTTACTTTTTGTTCATCAAATAGTGCATTTAATTTTTTATCTACTGTAACGCTATTGGAGTTGGCTTCTTTGTTAGCAATTTCGTTAATTTCGATGAACGTAGTATCCAAAATGCGATCTTTCCAAGTGCCATCAAATTGTGTATATTTTGAGTTGCTTATCAGCTTCCATAATTCATAAACTTGAGCATTAAGTCTGAATATTTGTTTTCTTTTAGCTAAAATTTCGTTACTAAGTCGCTTTTGTTGACATCGAAGCAGGATGTAATGATCCTTCTTACTTGTTGGCTTGTTCTTAAGTCTCAAAAATTTGGGGATAAATCCAAAATCTCTGCAAGTTACAAGAAAACGTTCTTGAACTTCAAATTTCATACATTTGATTTTAAGACGTTTGAATTTGGTTATTGTTGTTAATTCACGGTTCGAAAAGAGATTGCGATAGTGCATCGTGAGGCCTAATCTGCCTTTGATCTAACCACTTGAACGAATAATTCGTGTGCTTCAAAGTTTCAATTTACTTCCGATATTGGAGGTTATATTTTAACGTGCATTAATGCATTTGCATTTTTGAACTTCACTTTTAGTTGGTAAAGTTCGATGAACACTTACCGCACGTGGGGCTTGGCTTTCAATTGATATTTTCGTTATGTGGATGCGGCACGGGGTTGTTGTTTTTTTTTCCATTTGGCCACGGTTCACTTCTTTTTTTTTTTTTTTCCGTTGGAATTATTTTGCCTCATCACCAAATGAGTTTTTCCTTTGCTGCATCCTCATTTACTTCAATATTTATTCTTAACCCGAGTACTTTCGGTACTACTACTATACCGTCTTCGAGGGGACATTTTGCTCCAACTAGCACGGACCGTGTCAGCTGGGCATTTCAGTGGTTCTCGCGGGCTGCTTCTGTCATCTGCTATCGCTTCTTCTTGGGCGTTGTGGCGCCATCTCTTGTTGGTCAGTGATCTCCTTTTTCGAACTTTTTCTTTTTTTTGCTCAATTTTAATTAAATTTCTCCAGCTGTTTCTCAAATTATTAGGGTCATTGTGGTTGCAAACATTTGTCCTATTTTTTTCAATCATTACCGACTCTGCTATTCTGAGGTGTTTTTCGGATTTACAGCTTTTAATGATTTTTATATTTTCGAATTTTGGATATTTTTGGTTATCCAGACAGTATTGAATCAGTGCTGTTTTTTCTTCTTTTTTCTGCCAGTTTTTTATGTGTTGTTTTAATCTGTGTTTAAGCTTATTTTTGGTACTTCCTATATAAGCCATTGGAGGATTTTCAGTAATAGGAATTGAATAAATACCTGCTTTTTCTAACATTCTTATTTTATCATTATTTTTTGTTACTATATTTTTGATGGTATTTACTTTTCCTCCAATTTGAATGTTATGCTTTTTACAAATATTATTAATTTCATTGGTAGTGCCTTTAATGTAAGGAAAACCATTTAAATATTTGATTTCTTTTTATTTACTACAGCATTATTTTTTTTATTTTCTTTATTACTTCTGTGTCCCATTTTTTTATTAAATGGTTAGGATAACCAAAGCTGCTTGCAATTTTTTTTATGAATTTGATTTCTTCATTGATGAACTGACTATTTTCAGAATGCGTATATGCTCTTTTAATTAAGGTTTTTATACTATTGCATTTTTGAGGATATGGATGTGCTGAATTGTATGGGATTAGGACCGGAACAAATGAACTTTTCCGATAAACTCTGTATAGTAACTTATCTGTGGATTTGATAACATGTACATCCAAAAAGGCTATTGCATTATTTTTTTCCATTTCAACCGTGAGTTCTATAGTTGGATATAATGCGCTGTAACGTTTTGTTAATTTTTTTAATTCTTCTTCGTTCAGTTTTGATAGAATGAAAATGTCATCTACGTATCGACAGTACACTTCTGGTTTTTCTTCCATATGATGTAGGACATTTTCTTCAATTTCGTTCATCACAACCTCAGCATATAGAGTTGATAATGGTGAGCCCATTGGGCCTCCTGAATTTTGTTTGAATATTTTGTTCTTGTATGTAAAAATATTATTTTCATATAAATAAACTAAAACTTTTTTGAATTCTTGAATTTGTGTGTTATTTAAAATTTTAAGATTTTGCAACTTCTTAATGATGATTTCAATAGCTTCTGGAACTGGAGTGCTTGGATATAATGCTTTAACATCCATGCTTGCCATGTTTAAGTCCATTAGGCCAGTTTTTACATTTTTAATTTTCTCTATAAACTCATATGTGTTCTTGATGGTGAACTTGTTGTTCATGAAAAAGGGTGCTAGGAATTTGTAAATGTTTTTCTCTAATGTTATCAAAGGTGAGTTTTTTTGAAACTATCAGTCTCATTGGAGCACCATCTTTGTGCGTTTTTATCTTTGCAACGATACGTGGTATGCCTGCTCCCATTGGTGGAAACGAGCGTTTGATTTCATCAGGTAATGTGCTATGATTTCTTATATCCGCTAAGAATTTAATTTGATTATCAGTTGGGTCTTTCTTAATTTCAGTACAATTTAATCCATCAATTGCTTCTGTCATTTTTTGTTCAAATTCATCAGTGTTGAGAATAATGATTTGGCCGGATTTATCTGCTTCACAAAATTTGATATATGGGTCATTTTTTAATTCCAATAGTTGTTTTTTTTTCATATTTTAATTTTTTCTCTATATAGAAGTTTTTGTTGTGTTTGGCATTATATTCTTTTAGAATAACTCTATATAATTTGTTCTCAATTTCAGTTTTATTCTCTGTGCCTGGTATATTTTTGAGAATATCTTCGAGGCAAACCAGAAGTGTACTGTCGATACGTAGATGACATTTTCATTCTATCAAAACTGAACGAAGAAGAATTAAAAAAATTAACAAAACGTTACAGCGCATTATATCCAACTATAGAACTCACGGTTGAAATGGAAAAAAATAATGCAATAGCCTTTTTGGATGTACATGTTATCAAATCCACAGATAAGTTACTATACAGAGTTTATCGGAAAAGTTCATTTGTTCCGGTCCTAATCCCATACAATTCAGCACATCCATATCCTCAAAAATGCAATAGTATAAAAACCTTAATTAAAAGAGCATATACGCATTCTGAAAATAGTCAGTTCATCAATGAAGAAATCAAATTCATAAAAAAATTGCAAGCAGCTTTGGTTATCCTAACCATTTAATAAAAAAATGGGACACAGAAGTAATAAAGAAAATAAAAAAAAATAATGCTGTAGTAAATAAAAAAGAAATCAAATATTTAAATGGTTTTCCTTACATTAAAGGCACTACCAATGAAATTAATAATATTTGTAAAAAGCATAACATTCAAATTGGAGGAAAAGTAAATACCATCAAAAATATAGTAACAAAAAATAATGATAAAATAAGAATGTTAGAAAAAGCAGGTATTTATTCAATTCCTATTACTGAAAATCCTCCAATGGCTTATATAGGAAGTACCAAAAATAAGCTTAAACACAGATTAAAACAACACATAAAAAACTGGCAGAAAAAAGAAGAAAAAACAGCACTGATTCAATACTGTCTGGATAACCAAAAATATCCAAAATTCGAAAATATAAAAATCATTAAAAGCTGTAAATCCGAAAAACACCTCAGAATAGCAGAGTCGGTAATGATTGAAAAAAATAGGACAAATGTTTGCAACCACAATGACCCTAATAATTTGAGAAACAGCTGGAGAAATTTAATTAAAATTGAGCAAAAAAAAGAAAAAGTTCGAAAAAGGAGATCACTGACCAACAAGAGATGGCGCCACAACGCCCAAGAAGAAGCGATAGCAGATGACAGAAGCAGCCCGCGAGAACCACTGAAATGCCCAGCTGACACGGTCCGTGCTAGTTGGAGCAAAATGTCCCCTCGAAGACGGTATAGTAGTAGTACCGAAAGTACTCGGGTTAAGAATAAATATTGAAGTAAATGAGGATGCAGCAAAGGAAAAACTCATTTGGTGATGAGGCAAAATAATTCCAACGGAAAAAAAAAAAAAAAGTGAACCGTGGCCAAATGGAAAAAAAAACAACAACCCCGTGCCGCATCCACATAACGAAAATATGAATTGAAAGCCAAGCCCCACGTGCGGTAAGTGTTCATCGAACTTTACCAACTAAAAGTGAAGTTCAAAAATGCAAATGCATTAATGCACGTTAAAATATAACCTCCAATATCGGAAGTAAATTGAAACTTTGAAGCACACGAATTATTCGTTCAAGTGGTTAGATCAAAGGCAGATTAGGCCTCACGATGCACTATCGCAATCTCTTTTCGAACCGTGAATTAACAACAATTACCAAATTCAAACGTCTTAAAATCAAATGTATGAAATTTGAAGTTCAAGAACGTTTTCTTGTAACTTGCAGAGATTTTGGATTTATCCCCAAATTTTTGAGACTTAAGAACAAGCCAACAAGTAAGAAGGATCATTACATCCTGCTTCGATGTCAACAAAAGCGACTTAGTAACGAAATTATAGCTAAAAGAAAACAAATATTCAGACTTAATGCTCAAGTTTATGAATTATGGAAGCTGATAAGCAACTCAAAATATACACAATTTGATGGCACTTGGAAAGATCGCATTTTGGATACTACGTTCATCGAAATTAACGAAATTGCTAACAAAGAAGCCAACTCCAATAGCGTTACAGTAGATAAAAAATTAAATGCACTATTTGATGAACAAAAAGTAAATAAGGAACCCATAAATGAATTTAATGTTTATGAAAATCGGTCTGATAAAAACTTAAGCTTTACACAAAAAGCAATTTTACAAAAAGGGAAAAAATTTGCCTTTCCACAAGGCCTCCCCAAAACTGAAGAAATCATCCCTTGCCTCGAAGATATTCTCAAAAATATACCAGGCACAGAGAATAAAACTGAAATTGAGAACAAATTATATAGAGTTATTCTAAAAGAATATAATGCCAAACACAACAAAAACTTCTATATAGAGAAAAAATTAAAATATGAAAAAAAAACAACTATTGGAATTAAAAAATGACCCATATATCAAATTTTGTGAAGCAGATAAATCCGGCCAAATCATTATTCTCAACACTGATGAATTTGAACAAAAAATGACAGAAGCAATTGATGGATTAAATTGTACTGAAATTAAGAAAGACCCAACTGATAATCAAATTAAATTCTTAGCGGATATAAGAAATCATAGCACATTACCTGATGAAATCAAACGCTCGTTTCCACCAATGGGAGCAGGCATACCACGTATCGTTGCAAAGATAAAAACGCACAAAGATGGTGCTCCAATGAGACTGATAGTTTCAAAAAAAAACTCACCTTTGATAACATTAGAGAAAAACATTTACAAATTCCTAGCACCCTTTTTCATGAACAACAAGTTCACCATCAAGAACACATATGAGTTTATAGAGAAAATTAAAAATGTAAAAACTGGCCTAATGGACTTAAACATGGCAAGCATGGATGTTAAAGCATTATATCCAAGCACTCCAGTTCCAGAAGCTATTGAAATCATCATTAAGAAGTTGCAAAATCTTAAAATTTTAAATAACACACAAATTCAAGAATTCAAAAAAGTTTTAGTTTATTTATATGAAAATAATATTTTTACATACAAGAACAAAATATTCAAACAAAATTCAGGAGGCCCAATGGGCTCACCATTATCAACTCTATATGCTGAGGTTGTGATGAACGAAATTGAAGAAAATGTCCTACATCATATGGAAGAAAAACCAGAAGTGTACTGTCGATACGTAGATGACATTTTCATTCTATCAAAACTGAACGAAGAAGAATTAAAAAATTAACAAAACGTTACAGCGCATTATATCCAACTATAGAACTCACGGTTGAAATGGAAAAAAATAATGCAATAGCCTTTTTGGATGTACATGTTATCAAATCCACAGATAAGTTACTATACAGAGTTTATCGGAAAAGTTCATTTGTTCCGGTCCTAATCCCATACAATTCAGCACATCCATATCCTCAAAAATGCAATAGTATAAAAACCTTAATTAAAAGAGCATATACGCATTCTGAAAATAGTCAGTTCATCAATGAAGAAATCAAATTCATAAAAAAAATTGCAAGCAGCTTTGGTTATCCTAACCATTTAATAAAAAAATGGGACACAGAAGTAATAAAGAAAATAAAAAAAAATAATGCTGTAGTAAATAAAAAAGAAATCAAATATTTAAATGGTTTTCCTTACATTAAAGGCACTACCAATGAAATTAATAATATTTGTAAAAAGCATAACATTCAAATTGGAGGAAAAGTAAATACCATCAAAAATATAGTAACAAAAAATAATGATAAAATAAGAATGTTAGAAAAAGCAGGTATTTATTCAATTCCTATTACTGAAAATCCTCCAATGGCTTATATAGGAAGTACCAAAAATAAGCTTAAACACAGATTAAAACAACACATAAAAAACTGGCAGAAAAAGAAGAAAAAACAGCACTGATTCAATACTGTCTGGATAACCAAAAATATCCAAAATTCGAAAATATAAAAATCATTAAAAGCTGTAAATCCGAAAAACACCTCAGAATAGCAGAGTCGGTAATGATTGAAAAAAATAGGACAAATGTTTGCAACCACAATGACCCTAATAATTTGAGAAACAGCTGGAGAAATTTAATTAAAAATTGAGCAAAAAAAAGAAAAAGTTCGAAAAAGGAGATCACTGACCAACAAGAGATGGCGCCACAACGCCCAAGAAGAAGCGATAGCAGATGACAGAAGCAGCCCGCGAGAACCACTGAAATGCCCAGCTGACACGGTCCGTGCTAGTTGGAGCAAAATGTCCCCTCGAAGACGGTATAGTAGTAGTACCGAAAGTACTCGGGTTAAGAATAAATATTGAAGTAAATGAGGATGCAGCAAAGGAAAAACTCATTTGGTGATGAGGCAAAAATAATTCCAACGGAAAAAAAAAAAAAGAAGTGAACCGTGGCCAAATGGAAAAAAAACAACAACCCCGTGCCGCATCCACATAACGAAAATATGAATTGAAAGCCAAGCCCCACGTGCGGTAAGTGTTCATCGAACTTTACCAACTAAAAGTGAAGTTCAAAAATGCAAATGCATTAATGCACGTTAAAATATAACCTCCAATATCGGAAGTAAATTGAAACTTTGAAGCACACGAATTATTCGTTCAAGTGGTTAGATCAAAGGCAGATTAGGCCTCACGATGCACTATCGCAATCTCTTTTCGAACCGTGAATTAACAACAATAACCAAATTCAAACGTCTTAAAATCAAATGTATGAAATTTGAAGTTCAAGAACGTTTTCTTGTAACTTGCAGAGATTTTGGATTTATCCCCAAATTTTTGAGACTTAAGAACAAGCCAACAAGTAAGAAGGATCATTACATCCTGCTTCGATGTCAACAAAAGCGACTTAGTAACGAAATTATAGCTAAAAGAAAACAAATATTCAGACTTAATGCTCAAGTTTATGAATTATGGAAGCTGATAAGCAACTCAAAATATACACAATTTGATGGCACTTGGAAAGATCGCATTTTGGATACTACGTTCATCGAAATTAACGAAATTGCTAACAAAGAAGCCAACTCCAATAGCGTTACAGTAGATAAAAAATTAAATGCACTATTTGATGAACAAAAAGTAAATAAGGAACCCATAAATGAATTTAATGTTTATGAAAATCGGTCTGATAAAAACTTAAGCTTTACACAAAAAGCAATTTTACAAAAAGGGAAAAAATTTGCCTTTCCACAAGGCCTCCCCAAAACTGAAGAAATCATCCCTTGCCTCGAAGATATTCTCAAAAATATACCAGGCACAGAGAATAAAACTGAAATTGAGAACAAATTATATAGAGTTATTCTAAAGAATATAATGCCAAACACAACAAAAACTTCTATATAGAGAAAAAATTAAAATATGAAAAAAAACAACTATTGGAATTAAAAAATGACCCATATATCAAATTTTGTGAAGCAGATAAATCCGGCCAAATCATTATTCTCAACACTGATGAATTTGAACAAAAAATGACAGAAGCAATTGATGGATTAAATTGTACTGAAATTAAGAAAGACCCAACTGATAATCAAATTAAATTCTTAGCGGATATAAGAAATCATAGCACATTACCTGATGAAATCAAACGCTCGTTTCCACCAATGGGAGCAGGCATACCACGTATCGTTGCAAAGATAAAAACGCACAAAGATGGTGCTCCAATGAGACTGATAGTTTCAAAAAAAAACTCACCTTTGATAACATTAGAGAAAAACATTTACAAATTCCTAGCACCCTTTTTCATGAACAACAAGTTCACCATCAAGAACACATATGAGTTTATAGAGAAAATTAAAAATGTAAAAACTGGCCTAATGGACTTAAACATGGCAAGCATGGATGTTAAAGCATTATATCCAAGCACTCCAGTTCCAGAAGCTATTGAAATCATCATTAAGAAGTTGCAAAATCTTAAAATTTTAAATAACACACAAATTCAAGAATTCAAAAAAGTTTTAGTTTATTTATATGAAAATAATATTTTTACATACAAGAACAAAATATTCAAACAAAATTCAGGAGGCCCAATGGGCTCACCATTATCAACTCTATATGCTGAGGTTGTGATGAACGAAATTGAAGAAAATGTCCTACATCATATGGAAGAAAAACCAGAAGTGTACTGTCGATACGTAGATGACATTTTCATTCTATCAAAACTGAACGAAGAAGAATTAAAAAAATTAACAAAACGTTACAGCGCATTATATCCAACTATAGAACTCACGGTTGAAATGGAAAAAAATAATGCAATAGCCTTTTTGGATGTACATGTTATCAAATCCACAGATAAGTTACTATACAGAGTTTATCGGAAAAGTTCATTTGTTCCGGTCCTAATCCCATACAATTCAGCACATCCATATCCTCAAAAATGCAATAGTATAAAAACCTTAATTAAAAGAGCATATACGCATTCTGAAAATAGTCAGTTCATCAATGAAGAAATCAAATTCATAAAAAAAATTGCAAGCAGCTTTGGTTATCCTAACCATTTAATAAAAAAATGGGACACAGAAGTAATAAAGAAAATAAAAAAAAATAATGCTGTAGTAAATAAAAAAGAAATCAAATATTTAAATGGTTTTCCTTACATTAAAGGCACTACCAATGAAATTAATAATATTTGTAAAAAGCATAACATTCAAATTGGAGGAAAAGTAAATACCATCAAAAATATAGTAACAAAAAATAATGATAAAATAAGAATGTTAGAAAAAGCAGGTATTTATTCAATTCCTATTACTGAAAATCCTCCAATGGCTTATATAGGAAGTACCAAAAATAAGCTTAAACACAGATTAAAACAACACATAAAAAACTGGCAGAAAAAAGAAGAAAAAACAGCACTGATTCAATACTGTCTGGATAACCAAAAATATCCAAAATTCGAAAATATAAAAATCATTAAAAGCTGTAAATCCGAAAAACACCTCAGAATAGCAGAGTCGGTAATGATTGAAAAAAATAGGACAAATGTTTGCAACCACAATGACCCTAATAATTTGAGAAACAGCTGGAGAAATTTAATTAAAATTGAGCAAAAAAAAGAAAAAGTTCGAAAAAGGAGATCACTGACCAACAAGAGATGGCGCCACAACGCCCAAGAAGAAGCGATAGCAGATGACAGAAGCAGCCCGCGAGAACCACTGAAATGCCCAGCTGACACGGTCCGTGCTAGTTGGAGCAAAATGTCCCCTCGAAGACGGTATAGTAGTAGTACCGAAAGTACTCGGGTTAAGAATAAATATTGAAGTAAATGAGGATGCAGCAAAGGAAAAACTCATTTGGTGATGAGGCAAAATAATTCCAACGGAAAAAAAAAAAGAAGTGAACCGTGGCCAAATGGAAAAAAAAACAACAACCCCGTGCCGCATCCACATAACGAAAATATGAATTGAAAGCCAAGCCCCACGTGCGGTAAGTGTTCATCGAACTTTACCAACTAAAAGTGAAGTTCAAAAATGCAAATGCATTAATGCACGTTAAAATATAACCTCCAATATCGGAAGTAAATTGAAACTTTGAAGCACACGAATTATTCGTTCAAGTGGTTAGATCAAAGGCAGATTAGGCCTCACGATGCACTATCGCAATCTCTTTTCGAACCGTGAATTAACAACAATAACCAAATTCAAACGTCTTAAAATCAAATGTATGAAATTTGAAGTTCAAGAACGTTTTCTTGTAACTTGCAGAGATTTTGGATTTATCCCCAAATTTTTGAGACTTAAGAACAAGCCAACAAGTAAGAAGGATCATTACATCCTGCTTCGATGTCAACAAAAGCGACTTAGTAACGAAATTATAGCTAAAAGAAAACAAATATTCAGACTTAATGCTCAAGTTTATGAATTATGGAAGCTGATAAGCAACTCAAAATATACACAATTTGATGGCACTTGGAAAGATCGCATTTTGGATACTACGTTCATCGAAATTAACGAAATTGCTAACAAAGAAGCCAACTCCAATAGCGTTACAGTAGATAAAAAATTAAATGCACTATTTGATGAACAAAAAGTAAATAAGGAACCCATAAATGAATTTAATGTTTATGAAAATCGGTCTGATAAAAACTTAAGCTTTACACAAAAAGCAATTTTACAAAAAGGGAAAAAATTTGCCTTTCCACAAGGCCTCCCCAAAACTGAAGAAATCATCCCTTGCCTCGAAGATATTCTCAAAAATATACCAGGCACAGAGAATAAAACTGAAATTGAGAACAAATTATATAGAGTTATTCTAAAAGAATATAATGCCAAACACAACAAAAACTTCTATATAGAGAAAAAATTAAAATATGAAAAAAACAACTATTGGAATTAAAAAATGACCCATATATCAAATTTTGTGAAGCAGATAAATCCGGCCAAATCATTATTCTCAACACTGATGAATTTGAACAAAAAATGACAGAAGCAATTGATGGATTAAATTGTACTGAAATTAAGAAAGACCCAACTGATAATCAAATTAAATTCTTAGCGGATATAAGAAATCATAGCACATTACCTGATGAAATCAAACGCTCGTTTCCACCAATGGGAGCAGGCATACCACGTATCGTTGCAAAGATAAAAACGCACAAAGATGGTGCTCCAATGAGACTGATAGTTTCAAAAAAAAACTCACCTTTGATAACATTAGAGAAAAACATTTACAAATTCCTAGCACCCTTTTTCATGAACAACAAGTTCACCATCAAGAACACATATGAGTTTATAGAGAAAATTAAAAATGTAAAAACTGGCCTAATGGACTTAAACATGGCAAGCATGGATGTTAAAGCATTATATCCAAGCACTCCAGTTCCAGAAGCTATTGAAATCATCATTAAGAAGTTGCAAAATCTTAAAATTTTAAATAACACACAAATTCAAGAATTCAAAAAAGTTTTAGTTTATTTATATGAAAATAATATTTTTACATACAAGAACAAAATATTCAAACAAAATTCAGGAGGCCCAATGGGCTCACCATTATCAACTCTATATGCTGAGGTTGTGATGAACGAAATTGAAGAAAATGTCCTACATCATATGGAAGAAAAACCAGAAGTGTACTGTCGATACGTAGATGACATTTTCATTCTATCAAAACTGAACGAAGAAGAATTAAAAAAATTAACAAAACGTTACAGCGCATTATATCCAACTATAGAACTCACGGTTGAAATGGAAAAAAATAATGCAATAGCCTTTTTGGATGTACATGTTATCAAATCCACAGATAAGTTACTATACAGAGTTTATCGGAAAAGTTCATTTGTTCCGGTCCTAATCCCATACAATTCAGCACATCCATATCCTCAAAAATGCAATAGTATAAAAACCTTAATTAAAAGAGCATATACGCATTCTGAAAATAGTCAGTTCATCAATGAAGAAATCAAATTCATAAAAAAAATTGCAAGCAGCTTTGGTTATCCTAACCATTTAATAAAAAAATGGGACACAGAAGTAATAAAGAAAATAAAAAAAAAATAATGCTGTAGTAAATAAAAAGAAATCAAATATTTAAATGGTTTTCCTTACATTAAAGGCACTACCAATGAAATTAATAATATTTGTAAAAAGCATAACATTCAAATTGGAGGAAAAGTAAATACCATCAAAAATATAGTAACAAAAAATAATGATAAAATAAGAATGTTAGAAAAAGCAGGTATTTATTCAATTCCTATTACTGAAAATCCTCCAATGGCTTATATAGGAAGTACCAAAAATAAGCTTAAACACAGATTAAAACAACACATAAAAAACTGGCAGAAAAAAGAAGAAAAAACAGCACTGATTCAATACTGTCTGGATAACCAAAAATATCCAAAATTCGAAAATATAAAAATCATTAAAAGCTGTAAATCCGAAAAACACCTCAGAATAGCAGAGTCGGTAATGATTGAAAAAAATAGGACAAATGTTTGCAACCACAATGACCCTAATAATTTGAGAAACAGCTGGAGAAATTTAATTAAAATTGAGCAAAAAAAAGAAAAAGTTCGAAAAAGGAGATCACTGACCAACAAGAGATGGCGCCACAACGCCCAAGAAGAAGCGATAGCAGATGACAGAAGCAGCCCGCGAGAACCACTGAAATGCCCAGCTGACACGGTCCGTGCTAGTTGGAGCAAAATGTCCCCTCGAAGACGGTATAGTAGTAGTACCGAAAGTACTCGGGTTAAGAATAAATATTGAAGTAAATGAGGATGCAGCAAAGGAAAAACTCATTTGGTGATGAGGCAAAATAATTCCAACGGAAAAAAAAAAAAGAAGTGAACCGTGGCCAAATGGAAAAAAAAACAACAACCCCGTGCCGCATCCACATAACGAAAATATGAATTGAAAGCCAAGCCCCACGTGCGGTAAGTGTTCATCGAACTTTACCAACTAAAAGTGAAGTAAGTGTTCATCGAACTTTACCAACTAAAAGTGAAGTTCAAAAATGCAAAAAAAAAAATTATTACAATAATATGATCTTGTAGTCACTATACTGGTTTTTTGACTTTTAAATTTATATAACAAGTTTTCTGTATTAATACTTGATGTTAACTATTTATTTCATGTAATTATAGCAGAACTTGGTGATTTTGATCCAGATATTCACGTAACTGGTTACGTGAGTGAATGCAAACTTCTTTTAAAACAGACTCCAAGACTGGAAGAGAAGATTGCTGAGATTCATCAGACTCAGTTAAGGAAAGTAAAGTTTCTTGCTTTTGTTATTACTTATGTTTCAATTTGGTTTACCCAGTGTTTGCTAATTTAGATAATTATAAGTTGCATCCTCCTTCCCTTCCCCATGTGTTATGTCATAAATAATATGTATATATAAAAAAGTGAAAGTTTGTATGTTTGTTCCACATGCGTTCCTAAACGGTTTGATGGATTTGCACCAAAATTGGCATACATACTCTTCATCACCCAGATTAAAATATAGGTGTGACGATTTTTAGAAATTCCATCCCTAAGGGGGTCAAATGTGTTTTTACGGGGCCCTCTATAGACTGGGTGTAAGTCGGCTGCTGCGGTATTACTCCCCGTGTCAGAGCAATGGTCGTCAGGTGATGCCTCACTCCTCGCAAGCTTCCGCGGTTCAGGCATACGGGGAAGAGTCCGATTTTTGAAAACACAATGCACCGGCGGAACATATTGTCATAAGTAGTTTTTTGTTTATGTTACCATGGCATTTTCTTTATAAGGATTAGGTTTCATTAGACTCCCAACAATTAGCACAGGAGTCTCAAATATGGGTGGAGCTACAGATTCCCACCAGTAGGCTTAGTCCTCTCAAATAGCATCAAGGTTAAGTTGAAGTTAAAACAGACGGTCTTCTTACATAAAATTTAAATACAAGATTAGTATTGGTATTAGTATAGATAAAAGAAATAGCCTATGTCCACCGGAAAGAAGTAAGCTTCCCAACGGTGAAAGAATTATCCGAATGGTCTTAGTTTTCAAGATTAGTAAAAAAAATTCCTTATATTATTGTGAACTACTTTCTTTCACGTTGGGTGTGATCAGGTTGTATATTGGGTGTGATCAGGTTGTACAAAGCGGAACAATACATGAGAAACTGGAAACTACTTGAAAGCGATGTTATTCGGTAGTACAGCCAAAAATAATAATAAAAATAAATAAATAAATAAATAAATGAAATAGCCTCCGGAAAGCTTCCCAACGGTTAGAGAAGTTTCCGAATCGGTCTAGTTTTCGAGATTAGTAAAAAAAATTCCGTATATTATTGTGAACAACTTTCTTTCATGTTGGGTGTGAACAGGTTGTATATCTACACTCTAGAAAGCTGAATGCGGAGTGCAGGAAGTGCATTATTGTGCATGTTTGCTATTTCGAGTTTTTAGGGCTCAGAATGGCCATTATAAATTGTGATTTTTATAATAAAATTTTCATCAAGTGTGGTGAAATGCCTCCAAATAAACGCAAACCGATCAGACAAGTTCAGCCGAAAGCAAAGAAAGTAAAATTACTTCGAGAGAGTGAGACAACCAAACAACGTGATTGAAGACTTGTGGATCAGTGGGAAAGAGCCAGTGTATCTAGGGCGGCAGAGACCTTGGAACAGCGTGAGGCCCGACTTGAGCGTTGTTCATCATGGTAGGATTTTTTTTTATAGTGCAATTTACATTGTTATTTGAAAACAAACTTTATGTCTATCCCGGGCAATGCCGAGTATCCCTGCTAGTATATTATATTTAAATAATTAATTTTGGTCTTATTCAGAGAGTTATGCTGATAATTACTGAGGAATAGTGATTTTAATGCTTCTGTTTCCTTTAAATTTTAGACTACAGTTCATAATGCCTGCCTTCATTCATTGAAAAAATCTAAATCTTGTACTCTTTAGATTTTTCATGGTAGTCAACCAAAATGCCTTCTAAAGGGGGTTTAGCTGTAAAGAATTTTGTGTGTGTGTGTGTGTGTGCGTTTGCCTCAGAATGTGAATATATTTTGTGTAGTAGAAGTTTTCATTTCAAAGCTCACAGAAAAATTTTTGCTGTTGCTTTAACAACACTGTGTTTTACTGATAAGTTGTTGTTTTTCAAGCAGATTTATGTCAATAACATAGTTTTCCATTGTTCAAGTTGTTTATGTACTTACTTGATGGTATAAACATGCTGACAATTCAAATTAAAGGTTGTTTAGGATATTTTTGAAAGAATGCTGTAACAACAGTTGAACTCTGTGCGTGTTATATCTTGGAATCAAAGTTGTCGTTCGTGGTGAAGACTTTTAAAATAAAATGAAAATAAATTTTTTTGTGTTAAAAGTTTCCAGCTAAATAAGTCAAATCCAAGAGGGAAAACTGAAAAAAAAAAAAAAAACATGTAATAAAATAATTTTTTTTTGTACTTTTGAAATGGATGAACACAAAGAAGAGATGGACATTATTTCTGTACTTTTATGACCACATCTCCTTTGTTGACATTTTTTACTTAATTAATCAGTAGTCATTGAAAGAATAGGAACACAAACTCACCTCCACAATGATCAAATCTATTATCACCACATTTAACTCATGTTATTTTCTCCAACAGTTTTTGTGTGTGTTTCGTCCACCAGGTGACAGACAGGATTTCAGTTATTTTAAAAAGCATTTAGCCTATTAGCTTAAAAAATTCTGTGATAAAATACTCTGTCATACAAACAACATTTATGTACACCTAAAATACAGCGAAACCCTTCGGTAAAAAAACCCGCGACCATTGTTCCCCAGATACAATGTGTCTGTAATACACTTTAATAATCACCTAAAAATTTAAGACCAACAGTTTTTTTAAAAGAATGAATTATAAACTTTAAACTGTGTATTTCTGTACAAATACATTAAATGCATTAACAAATTTTGAGATAGAAACAAAAAAATTGCAAACTATTGTCTCTCTTACTCCTGGCAAACATGGTCTGAAGTATGTCGGCTTCAAAATTGGTTGAGGCCTTTCACCACAGCCTGCAGATTTACTGAAGGATTTCATTGCATTTTAGGTGTACATTAAAGTTGTTTGTATGACAGAGTTTTTTTATCATATAATTTTTTAAAGCTAATAATTAAATGTTTTTAAAAAATACTTGAAATGTTGTCCTTCACCCAGTGGACATAATACGGGTGTCAACTGTAGGAGAAAATGACGTGAGTTCAATGTGGTGATAATGGATTTGATCATCAAGGAAGTGAGTTGATCCTCATATTCTTCCGATGACTACTAATTAATTATTTTATGTCGACATGTTTTTGGTTAAAAACCTACTAGGTGTGCTATTTTTAACGTACTCGTATAGATGTTTTTGATTCATTTTTTACTTGTTTTAACTGTGGTCACTGATTTAACTTCAAGCTGCATTTTTTTTTTATCTACGTTTTATAATTTCGTTGACATGCTTTTAATCTTATAATGCAACATTTACGTAAGCTGAAGCATATTGTTGGTTATTCCATGAATTCTTGGAATCAATATTGAGAGGGCAACTTATCTCAACTGAATGCTGCAAAAACTACACTTCTTATTATATTTGCACTTTTAAGGTATTAACCTCTTGCAAAGTGCGCATAGTTTACGTGCAATTCATAAATGAAAAAACCATGAGGAATAACCACTCACTCACCATAAAGATCATGGTAACCTCCAATGACCACACACTTCCAACACGTCATTCATCGTGATGTAACTGGGCTTCCACAGGTTTACAGACTTCTTGCTTACGCTTCTTATTTTTCGGGTGTGAAACATCGTTTTTTTTTTTCCTTTGCCTTATAAGATGTTACTATAATGCTTGTCAATTCGATAAAAATCACACATACAACTCATTCATACAATTCAAGTAAAAACTATGTACATAAACCTTACATTCACAGGTGATTAAACCTTGGTCAACTCTAATTATGGAACTCCTCCTTCTGTTTCACAACCTCTGCTACTCCCACTACAAGTGTCACACCCATTCAGCCCCGCACATCCAATCCTCTAGTACTTTCGACAGGTCCCTGTCATCTTCAGGAGGCAGGTGTGTCTCACCCGCCCACCACAGCTCAAGTGAGCAGAGCCATCGAGGCCTGGGCTCCAGTCGCTATCTCTGAATCGTTGTGTCTCTGGCGCCATCTATTGTCCCTGCTGCTCTTTTTCCCTCTTTCTTTTTACGCTGCTGTTCAATTTTTATTAGGGCTTTCCATTGTTCGTTTAGGTTACTTGGCTCATTAATGTTGCATAATCTTGATCTGTTTTTTTCAATTAACACTGATTCTGCAATTCTTAACTGCTTTTCGTTTTTACAGCTCTTAATAATTTTAATATCTTCAAATCTTGGACATTTTTGATTTTCCATACAGTATTGGGTCAATGCTGTCTTAGCCTCTTTTTTATTCCAATTATTAATATGCTGGTTCAATCTATACTTTAATTTATTCTTGGTGCTGCCTATATATGACACAGGTGGTTGCTGGTTTATTGGGATTTCATAAATTCCTGCTCTATCTAATTGGCTAATTTTTTCATTTTTAATCACTAAATTTTTTACAGTAAGTACCTGATTTCCTACCTGTATGCCATACTTGCCACAAACTTTATTAATTTCTGCTGAAACATTTTCTATATATGGTATTGCTCCCACATATTTTACAAGTTTTTTATCAGTCTTGACCTTATTGTAACCTTGAGTTACTTCATAAATCCATTTTTTTAATACCTGTTTAGGGTATCCAAAAGCATATGCAATTTTTTCAATATATTCAATTTCTTCCTTTCTATACTGTTCAATTGATGAATGTGTTAAACTTCTTTTAATTAGTGTTTTAACACTATTTCTTTTATGTGTTAATGGATGTGATAATACTTTGGCATTTTTGGACGTTTTGATTATTAAAACAGAGGAGAATATACAATTCAGAGTGCATAGAAAATCTTCATATATCCCAGTACTTATACCATTTCAGTCATCACATCCATTAACACATAAAAGAAATAGTGTTAAAACACTAATTAAAAGAAGTTTAACACATTCATCAATTGAACAGTATAGAAAGGAAGAAATTGAATATATTGAAAAAATTGCATATGCTTTTGGATACCCTAAACAGGTATTAAAAAATGGATTTATGAAGTAACTCAAGGTTACAATAAGGTCAAGACTGATAAAAAACTTGTAAAATATGTGGGAGCAATACCATATATAGAAAATGTTTCAGCAGAAATTAATAAAGTTTGTGGCAAGTATGGCATACAGGTAGGAAATCAGGTACTTACTGTAAAAAATTTAGTGATTAAAAATGAAAAAATTAGCCAATTAGATAGAGCAGGAATTTATGAAATCCCAATAAACCAGCAACCACCTGTGTCATATATAGGCAGCACCAAGAATAAATTAAAGTATAGATTGAACCAGCATATTAATAATTGGAATAAAAAAGAGGCTAAGACAGCATTGACCCAATACTGTATGGAAAATCAAAAATGTCCAAGATTTGAAGATATTAAAATTATTAAGAGCTGTAAAAACGAAAAGCAGTTAAGAATTGCAGAATCAGTGTTAATTGAAAAAAACAGATCAAGATTATGCAACATTAATGAGCCAAGTAACCTAAACGAACAATGGAAAGCCCTAATAAAAATTGAACAGCAGCGTAAAAAGAAAGAGGGAAAAAAGAGCAGCAGTTACAATAGATGGCGCCAGAGACACAACGGTTCAGAGATAGCGACTGGAGCCCAGGCCTCGATGGCTCTGCTCACTTGAGCTGTGGTGGGCGGGTGAGACACACCTGCCTCCTGAAGATGACAGGGACCTGTCGAAAGTACTAGAGGATTGGATGTGCGGGGCTGAATGGGTGTGACACTTGTAGTGGGAGTAGCAGAGGTTGTGAAACAGAAGGAGGAGTTCCATAATTAGAGTTGACCAAGGTTTAATCACCTGTGAATGTAAGGTTTATGTACATAGTTTTTACTTGAATTGTATGAATGAGTTGTATGTGTGATTTTTATCGAATTGACAAGCATTATAGTAACATCTTATAAGGCAAAGGAAAAAAAACGATGTTTCACACCCGAAAAATAAGAAGCGTAAGCAAGAAGTCTGTAAACCTGTGGAAGCCCAGTTACATCACGATGAATGACGTGTTGGAAGTGTGTGGTCATTGGAGGTTACCATGATCTTTATGGTGAGTGAGTGGTTATTCCTCATGGTTTTTTCACTACACTTCTTCTTCGTGTTCATCCATTTTGTAAGAATACTTTTTTAGAGTATAGAGTTTTTCAGTTTTCCCTTTTGAATTGAACTGTTAACTGGAAACTTTTAACACAATAAATAAATTTTATTTTAAAGGCCTTCACCAGGAACAACAATGATGATTCTAAGGTATAACTCGCGAAGTTTAATTGTTGGAATATCCTTTTAGTAATGTTCTAAACAACCTTTAATTTTAATAGTTTTTTTTATGTATATTAAGTACCTATTTTTTTTTCTTTGTCATACTCCAGTTTGATGTATTGAGTATGAGATAGTGGAAGTGATAATTTTAAAATTCACTTCCAATGTATTTTCACCATTTTAATTCTGATTTTCACTGAGGTTTCGTTGGAATCTCTTTTCTGTGCATTGCACCGTATTACTTTCATCTTGTGTATAGCTTCATTCTGTTACCCAACAAAAACCATGGTGAATTTTGTTTAGATGTCAGTTATTTTTCCCACGTAGAATAGTTTTGCTCAGAGGTTAGCATTTATCATTTTGAATTGGTTCTAGTGGTTTTTTAGCTCTTCACATACTTTCCATAGGGTGAGATTTTTTGTTCTAGTTTGTAACACAGCTGTCATAGTGATCCATTTTTTTTTTTTTTTTGCATTTGGGTAATTTTATTCAATTTCATAGTCTATTTTTCTCACTTCATTTTATGGTCTCAGGATTCTTGTTGTTTCAGGCTTTTGTACCATAAATTTAGGTAGTGAGTATATGAAGTTAGCTACTGGAAATTCTTCCGTGGTAATTGTCACCAATAAACGTGCATACATAATAACCAATATGCAAGTATTGAGTACATACCTAATTTGTAAGTTTACTTACCAATGGTATCTCAGATGCTTTAACTACATGTGCATGAAATGTAGTATATCTGTGTATGCAATCTGTTATAGTAAATGCATGAGAATTTTTTCTCTTCTGTTTATTAAATTCACCAATTCATCATCATCATCACCACCGCCATCAACCCACTGTCGATTCACTGCTGGATGCAAGTCTATCCAAGGTTCCTACACAAGTCTATCCTGAGCTTTCCTCTTTCGTTTTGCACCTACAAATTTTCATATCCCTTCAACATATATTCCATGTAGTGTTCATCTGGGTGTTTTCCAATGCATCAGTCTAGAATTACAGTGGTCCAGTGATCGTACATGTTTTTACACTATGTTTCAGTTCATTTGCCACTTTAGATTCTTTATTCTTGTGTTGATGTTTGACACTCGTGCCAATTCTCAGATCCAGGAGTTTTATTTTGTATCTTTCCCAATAATTCCATGCATTCGTCTCTCTGTATGTGTTTGGATTTTCTGAATTCTTTAGATGGCTGATTACGTTAATGTCCAGGTCTCAGCTCTATATGAAAGAACTGGGAGGATATACACCAGCTGAATATTTTCCTTTTAAGACACAGTGGCAAGTGACTATAAAATTTTGTTTTTTTTTTGTTTTTTTTCAAAAACACTCCAGCCAAGCTTAATTCATTGATTAATTTCTGTCTTTGAAATTGTCATCCATTAAAATTAGTTGGCTAAGGTGAACTTAACCAGCAACTTCCTCCAAGTCAGTGTAATCAACTAAGATTACTCTTTCTGGTATAGCAAAATTATACATGATTTTGTATCATCTGTAAGTTTATCTTGTTGGCATATTGAGACTTTTAGTATTGGAGGGAAATGACAACGAGAAAAAACAAACAAAAAAATATTTGCTTGGTATCATTTTGATAACTATGTTGATTAAGGATAGAGATGCTGCTGAATATGAGTTTAAATCCTGAGGAAAGGCATAAATGTTGTGTTTTTCCACTTCTGGCTCTGGTTCTCTCCCTTACCAGGAGCCAGCAGTTAAGTTAAGGATAGATAACTTCAAATAGCATTAGATGCTAGTGATGGTCATTAAACCCCAAAACAAACAAACAAAAAATGGTACTGTATTAGTGTCTCATTTTATGACTTTATTATTTCTCACATAATCATTTGATGCTTTCTAATTACAGGGGCCAAGTTCCAGCCGTGGCTGAAATGAATTTTCTCCGTAAAGCATGTTTACTGGATACTTATGGTGTTGACCCTCATCCTGTTAAGGTAAAGCATGAGAGTTTTGAATTTTGTGGTCATATTCAATTATTTTATTCAATTTTAAGTTTATTATTACTTATACAAAAATTTATCAACAATGTTTCACAGGCAAATAATTAAAAATTTCCCAATTTTGATTGGTGATATAAAATGTATGTCACTGTAAAATGTATGAATTTTCAAGGAATGCTGGCTTTGGAGATGAGTTAGTGTTAGCTCCTGGAGGCTAAGTTTTTGCATCTGTTGTGGATTGTTTCAGAGCTCGAGTTATGATTGCCACTGTTGTGGCATTCTTGTTTTAGAGATGCTGGATTCAAATTTCTAGATCATTTTGTTGCTATTTTTTTTCCATGTTTTTTTCTTCTTTTTTAACATCTTCAGGAATTGCCATTCCATAATCCGTATTTTTTGTCACTATGGTCAGTTATACAGACTGATTCAAGAAGAACTTTGAAAGCATATAGAAATTTATTCAGAATATTTACAGGGTTTTTTGAGGCGTTAATCTGTAGCAAAACACATCAAGTTTTACCTCACATAGTGCCATAGCACCGAATTCTGTAATATTGACCTCCTGCTGCGTGCATTTCAAAATGGCTGCTTTCACAGGTGCTGAGCATGCTCTCTGTGTGTTTCGGTTTGAAGAAAATAAATCTGTGACAACTGTTCAACCGAAATTTCGCACCTGGTATCGTAAGGATCTTTCCACTAGACCTACAGTTTACTCTTGGCATAAGAATTTTGTTGAGACTGATTGTTCTGTTCACCATGGGAAATCCCTTGTTGCCTGCATGTTTCTCCTGCTGTCACAGTACGTAAGAACAAATAAGGGAGAGCTTTGTTTATAGTCCCATGAAATCAGCTTGACATGCACCTTCACAACCAATGGTTTGGTGAGTGTTACAAAAATGATTACCCTTAAAACCATACAGATTTACCATGGTTTAAGAAATTAGTAGTGCAGATTACATGGCTCATGTGGAATTCTGGGCAGAAATGTTGCATTGGATAGAGGAAGACAGGACATTCCTGGACTACATAATCTTCAGTGATAAGTCGACATTTCATGTCAGTGATAAGGTTAACACCCACAACTGCAGGTTTGAAGCACCAGAAATCCACACAATGTTTGAAATTCCAACATGTTTGTGACAGCCCGAAGGTGAATGTGTTTTGTGCGAACATAAAATTTACGGTTCTTTTTTGTTAGGAAACCATCAACGGTATCATGTATCTGGATATGCTCAATAATTATCTCATTCCACAGTTAGATGATGATAACCAAGAAGAACACATTCAGTTTTTGTAAGATGGCACACCACCTCACTACAGCACAAATGTCCACCTCAAAAATTTCCTGGGCTGGTGGATTGGTTGAGCAGCGCCGACAGCATGACCACCTCGTTCTCCCAACTTGACAACTCTTGATTTTTTCCTGTGGGGTTTCATTAAAGATCGAGTAAAAACTCGAATCATCACCACAGTTGCATAAATGACAACAATATGTTACTTTGAGTTTGGGAAGAAATTGATTTCAGGTGGGATGTCTGCTGTATCACCAATGGCAGTCACATCAACCCAAAATCACTACGTGGATAAAATTCGATGTGTTTTGCTACAGATTAATGCCTCAAAAATTATGTAAGTATTTTGAATAAATTTTTATATGCTTTCAAAGTTGTGAAGCCCTTTTTGAATCACCCTGTATTATGTTCTAGATGTCTGGCTGCATTTTAAAGCCCCACAGTGCTTTTGCCTAACTATTCTCAAATAAATTGTTCTGGTGCATTTTCTCATGATTTTGTGCAAGTTGGAAACCTTGCTTTCCACAGAAGCTCTAGTGCATCATTTTTGCAACTTCATTGTGTCTTTTTTTTTTTTTTTTATGGTCAGTTTGATTAAATTTGCTGCATCCACTGATCAGGTAACTCACTGTGTCATCCTTGTCTTGTTATAATCTGCATTTTCTGTTATTGCCATTCTTTTTTATATTTTTATATATTACAAAGGGCAGTCAAAAAGTTAGTTGCATGCCCCCACAATTTTTTTGTATAAAAGAATTTGGATGCAATGTGGAGACGCCACTTGTACTTCTTCCTTGAAGCCGCCATGTTAACTTTGTCCACGTGCCAGGTACAGTTCATCTGTTATTACTCGTGAAAGATGTGTCCATTGGAAGTAGCATCCAAATTTGAAATCCGCGTAGTGATCCACTTTTTCTGGGCTAAAAAGTTGAATCCCACTGAAATTCAACGCCAATTAATTGTGAAGTGTACGATGACAAATCATTTGCGTGGCAGACGATCACAAAATGGTGTTTGTTGTTCAAGTAAAGATGCACGGATATCGAAGACGATTATGGGAGGGAAGGCCTGTCACCTTTGGCAACGAATGAAAACGTGGACTTTATTAACAAATCGATTCAAGCTAACAGGCGAATCACAGTGGACAAGATCGCGCATGAATTGAATGTTTTGCATGGAAGTGAGCACCACATCATCATCAAGAGTCTTCACTCATTATACTCACTCTTTTCTTCCACAATCAAGGTGTTGTGCATTATGACTTTATGCCGAAGGGCACCATGATCAATACAACATCATATTATGAAACCCTTAAGTAGAGATGAGTTTACCTGTTACTTCGTGTTCACGGCGCTAACTGTGACTGCTACTCAAAAGTAACAGTGATTTTTAACTGTGATTGGAATCACAGTTTAGGACCTGTTATTTGTTTCCCTTCCGTGAATCCGTGCACCAGTAACGACTAACGAAACGAGTAAAGTAACTGATAGCAGAATCACTTAATGGAACGGTGGGTTGGCCATAATACAGCGGATCCTGGGTTATATGTTTTTTACTTTTAAACATAAATCTGCGTTAACCCCGATATTTTGCTGTAGTTATAATGGCTTTTTCAGTTGGGTTATGCGTAATTCTTTATGCGTATTTATAGGTTAAATTTTGAATTCAGATTATCAAATATACAGTTCTTTTATACATAACATGGTGCTACAACTTTGAAAAAAATGAGACAGCATTTATTTTTCAGCCTTGAAATGCACGAAGCAACAAAAAAATTATCATCTAATGTTCACACACAATTCACAAATTTCTCCAAATTCAAAAAAATTAAAAACAAACAGAAAGTAGTGATATTTTACCCAGCATTAATGGTAAATCAACTAGTGAACAAAATTCTTTGAAAAGGGCCAAGTATTATAAGTAAATAATGTGTTCTAAGGGTGTTGAATATAAGACAACACATTCGGATTTACTACCTAATATTTCAAAGGTAAGAGTTCTTTTCATATATTGAAAATATGAAATCATGCAGAATTTCTTACCTTGTTTTATAATGTAAAAAAACAAAAATAAAATTAAAGGTCAAAATAGACAGGCAAGAACAAAATAGAATGACAGGTAGCGAACAAAGTATTCATTAGCATAATCTAAAATTATGCAGCCCTCTTCCCCTTTTTTTTCTTTTTTGGAAGCATTTAAATTGTACAATAGTATTTAATATTTTGAAATTTCAGTCACATGTTTTTTAAGCCATTCCATAGTAAAATGTATAACTGAGATACTACTGTCTGCCTACAGATTACAAAATTATGAACTTTATAATTTTCCGACAGAAGATATGGGCACAGCCCACATAAAGTTCTCTGACAGAAATTTCAGTCGGTAGTCATAGTCATAATATCTATCAGATTTTGTAAAGTGGTTAATACCTGATGATTTTTGTAGGGAATGGAGGGGGGGGTGGTCATATAAATTGTGGACAAATATAAGACTAAATTTAAGCAACTGATTACCTCCCTGTTGGGGAAATTTCTGTGAAGGTATATCTATAGCTTGCATGTGTGTGTATTATTTGGAGGGAATTGCCACACTGTCACGACCCTAAATCGGCAGTTAATAATTAACATAAGAAATGTGTTACCGAATTGTGGACTAGACCTCCATACAGAAGAATGCAGAGTCTACAGGAAACAAAGTAACTAGCATTCTAATAGTATATACAGCAGAGTTAATGTCAAAAAGCCTCCCGGTGGCATGCAGTGGTTCAAGCGATGGCCTTTGATCATTTGTCCAAGAGGGGTCCGGGTTCGAATCCCAGGGAGGCATGGATGTTGTGTTTGTCTTATGGCACTGGCTCTCTCCCTTCCCTGAAACCAGTGATCCTAAATTAGGACGGGGTGACTGCTCACAGTGGTCGTTAAACTTCCAATAAAAAAAAAACCTAGGCTTCCTCAAAAACTACACTATAGTAGATGTTGCCATTCGTGAGCTAAATTCCAGCGTAAGGTTGGACACCTACTAACCTAAGGGGTATTTAGCTCACGAATGACAACACCTACTATAGTGTAGTCTTGTGGACGGGTAGGGATGCTACCTGAAAATTCGACTGTAAGTAATATCCTTTTATTCCCAAGTAAATCCTATAATTTAGTGAAATTTGTAATACATCAAGTCTAGAAATAGCCATGACATCAAATTATTACCTGTTCATCAAGTTCAGGGGGGAACCCTGAGCTGAACTACTTTTTTGTAATTTTTGAATACAGAAAAAGAAACAAAATAAGAAACTGTGAGTACTGATATTATGATTGTAAACATCACAATAGAGTATTACAATATTTAAGCACGAAAAAGACTGTTGTTTTTGGTATTGACTTTGAGATCAACGCGCATCTAAAAAAATGTGAAAACACACAATTTACTGTAAAAACTATAATACTTATGAGTTTATTGATATAATTAAAAATGTAAACCAAGATCTACAGGATTATAGCAAGTATGGATGTCAAGGCCCTTTTTCCAAGTACCACTGTACCGGAAGCAATTGAAAACATTATTAAAAAAATTAAAACAGGACAAAAATCTTAATAACACACAATTTCAAGAATCAGAAGCAGTTTTGTTATACATTTATGAAAACAATATTTTCAAATTTGAAGAGAACATTGCAAACAAAAAAATAGAGGCCTAATGGGTTCCCCTCTGTCAAATCTATTTGCAAAAGTGACTATGAGCAATATTGAGAAACAAATAATCTGTACAATGGAAGAAACTCCTTTGGTTTACTGTAGATATGTGAATGACATTTTTATTTTGTCACGAATGAGTAGTTATGAACTTGAATTCATTAACTCAGCAATTTGGTAATATCTATCCAACGTTGACAATAGAACATGAGGAGGAGCATACTTTGATCTTCCTTGATGTTAAAGTTGTCAAGCAAAGAGACCAACTACAATACAGACTACATAGAAAACAGTCATTTATTCCTGTTCTGATTCCATATAATTCAACACATCCATACACACAGAAACACAATAGTATTAAAACTTTAATCAAAAGAGCAATGATTACACACTCCTCAAAAGAAGAATTCCTTACAGCCATTCCATGAAAAAGTGGACAAACAGGAAAAATAATTAAATTGTATCATATTATTATTTATGATACATCAAATTGAAGGTATGAGTACTACATAGAATTTGAATTCACAACAAAAAATGCTATATAAATCATTGTCTCTCTGCATTTCAGTCTTAAACATCCAGAACAAAAGGTAGAATTTACATTTAGTAATTAGACAATTCTAATACCAGTTCTGGAAATGTTTTGACAACTGTTTTTCACTTGCAGTTGTGTTTGTTAGATGTAGCAGAGTCCAAAACACTTTGTAATAACATATTTTACACTTAAAAATAATTGAAAATTTAAAAACATTTTTTTTTAGTCAGCTGACCGTCATTTTTTTTAGTCTGCTGACTGAAATGACCATAAAGATAGTTTATACTAACATACCCTTTGTGTAGAAATTTCAAACTTTGTGGAAGTTTGACTGTCAGCAGTCTGAATAAGTGTAGAAAAAGTCATGTAGAAAAAAATAATTCTTGGACCTCAACTGAGGTGTGAGGTGTGTGACATTATTGAAAGTCTCACTTAGGTGTCACACTTTGGTACTGAGGTGTTGCCTGACATTACCACAACTCTGTTTAATGAAAAAGAAAAGACTTCACGCTGTATATCAGATAGCACAAAGAAAAAAAAAAGAGATTTTTATGCCATAATGATATATTGTAAGTAGACAGGTACCAGGAAATGTGTGAAATCAATAAAGGACTCACTATCAAGGAGGCACAATTTAATACAAAAAAAAAAACACATGCTGATGACTATAAGTGATGCTTTCACACAGTTCAAAAATGAAAATTAGAACATTTTAATTAAAAAACTAAGTTTTATGACCTGTGTCCTGGATATGTGACATTAATTTTGTAAACACCACGGAATTATGTGCTTGCAAATATCATGCAAATTTACATTTTGTTATACAATCCTTGGCCAGCAAAATTCCAATTCCCCAAAGTTTCCTTCAAATGAAATAGAACTGATGAGTGTTTTGTGCTGCAGCATTCAAAATGAGAACTGCATAATTGGATTTTGCACAGACTGTAAAAGTGATGTTTGCATGTGTGTTGAAGAGATACATATAGACACATTTGTAACATGGAAAGATATAGATGGTTTCAAAAAGTGGTTGAGATTGATGGTTCTGTTTGAAGAACTGTGCTTCATAATCAGTTACATTATTATAAAATTCATTCTTTTGTAAGAACAGTTCAGTCACCAAATGAAGGTCTGCTCCTAATTGATTTTTTGAAAATTACAGTACTATCTCCCAAGATGAAATCCAGAGTGGACACTGGAGGCACCAGCAAATAAATACTGTATATTTACCAGTTGTGCATGAAATATTAAGCATACTGTAGCTGTAATAAGTGATGAGCTCAACCATTACAAAAATGCTGTGTGGGCCTTCTTAAAAATTGCTATAGCTACATTGAAAGGCCAAATTTCCAGAAATAGAAAAGTTAACAATTTTTTCTGATGGAAGTGCAGCTCAATTTAAAAACCAATTCACTCAGTAAAATCTTTATTTGAAGCAGGACTTTGATGTAGCTGAAGAGTGGAACACTGAAACGCAAAGTAGAGACAGTGAAATCTAAGGTGATGATTGTCAATTCTGCAGGATTTTTTTCTAATGTGTAAATAAATACATTATATGAGTTTATTCTTTTCAGAAAAAAAAACAAAACAAAAAAAAACTAACCGTCGATTCCTATGGGTTTCGTCTAGTCTCTTTTTATCTAACCATTTCTTCATTATCAAGCAATGACGATAAATTAAACTACAATTGGACGAAAATTCCCATTTTCATCTGACTTATTTCCACAAAGAGCAATGCCTTGCCTGGCCAATGTTCTGGCAACATCAAATAAAATATTTAAAACTTTAGTATTAAATTCTTTATCATGTTCTTCTTGAAAATTACACTAGCCCTTTTATTTTTGTCTAAAAGAATATCGACGTTTATCTTTTTGCGAAAAATGGCAACAATCCACTAGTGCAGCTTTGTGAGCTTTAAAAGAGAAATGCTGGGATAATTTTTCTAATTTATATTTACCCACACTCTTCATTTTGTGTCATTGCCTTACACCTGTTTCATTCCAAGTACAATCTAATTTCTCCCTGTCTGGACCTTCAGGGAAAAGAAAACAAACTCAAAGCTATAAGCAGTATTTTTAACAATGCTTTACTCTATATCAGGATATTGTTTATACCAGGAAGGAGAGAAGCATCTCGAATTATCTGAGGGCATCTGCTGCCTCAGGAAACCTGTCGGGGTGAGCGGATACCAAAATTGTAAAAATAAGAATTTTTCGTCCGATCAGGAGATTTTTGACGTTTACAAGCTACAAATAGACATTATCTGAGGGCATGTGTCTACTCAGCAAACCTGTCGGGGTGGGGGTGGGGGTTAATACCAAAAGTGTAAAATATGAAAAATTCCTCGTCTGATTGGGAGATTTTCAGCATTTACTAGCTACAACTCAGCAAACTATCTGAGGTGTACCTACTCAGGATACCTGTGTGTGTGTGTGTGTGTGTGTGGGTTATATAAACAGTGTATAATATGGCGCATGCGCTCAGATAATGTGTCGTGTTGTAGCTGGTAAATGCTGAAAATCTCCCTGATCAGACCATAAATTCTTCATATTTTATTATTTTACACTTTTGGTTTTACTCTCCCCCCCCCCCGACAGGTTTCGAGAGTAGGCACATGCCCTCAGATAATGGGTCGAGTTGTAGTTTATAAATGCTGAAAATCTCCCGATCGGACGAGAATTTTTTATATTTTGTAATTTTGGTATTACCCCCGACAGGTTTCCAGAGTAGGCACATGCGCTCAGATAATGGGTCGAGTTGTAGCTTGTAAATGCTGAAAATCTTCCGATCGGGCGAGAATTTTTTTTATATTTTACAATTTTGATATGTCACCCCCCACACATACCCCCACCCCGATAGGTTTCCAGAGCAGTCATATGTGTTTAGATAATGTGTCGACGAGTTGTAGCTTGTAAATGCTGAAAATTTCCCGATCGGACGAGATTTTTTTTATATTTTCCACTTTTGTATACCCCCCCCCGACAGTTTTGTTGCTGAGTAGTCACATGCGCTCTGGATAATTGTCAGACTTGTAGCTTGAAAAACCCTAAAATATTTTGTTGAGATGCAGATCAAACATTTGTTGTAAAGAATTACATTAATTATCGCAATTAAGAAAAGACGAAATTACGGAAGCTTTATATGACTTAGATTACCAACCTCTGTTGTGGGGTCGTGGCCACGAGGCGGTCAAAAAAACGTAATTTTATACGGCCCCTTAAAATGTTTGTGGCCAGTTCTCCTACACCCAGGCCGCGGGTGGCCTAGTGGGCAACGTTCGTGACTGCCACGGAAAGGATCTCAGGTTCGGCGGCAGGTACGAACGCTCGATCCACTAAATATCCGCCGTGCGTCGGATGGGCACGTTAAGCCATCGGATCCCGGGTACTGGCCCCCCGGTAATAAATAAGGGCGTCTTCCTCCCCCTTTCTACTTATCTTCGGTGTCACTTTTCTATCGGGCACTCTAGCCCAAATCTCCTAGCTTCCTACTTCTAAGGGTTGTTTAAGACCTGGGGTCAGACACTCCCTTCATAAAATCCTCTACTGAAGATCTGATCTGAGATCCTACACCCAACTTGAGTTAACATGGAATTGTTATGAATGTGACATCGATAGAACAAAAGCTGTTAAAAATGTCTAGGCCTCGGGCTGTGAAATAACATTTAGTGCCAAAGTAAAAGCGCAATGCTACTAATTTTATTTGAATCATAAACGTTGCGAATATGACATTGATTGAGTAAAAACTATTTAAAAAGCCTAGGCATAGGGTAATGAATGAATATTTCGAGCCTGAGTAAAAGCGGAATATTATTAACTTCACTTGATAAGTAATAGTTGTGAATACGACATTAATTTAATAAAAACTATTAAAAGGCCACGGCCACGGCCTAGGCCTAGGGAACGTGAGAAAGTTTTTAGTGAAAAATTAAAGGCGGGATATTATTAACTTGAGTTGATACCAATTGTTATGAATGTGGCATCGATAGAACAAAAACTGTTAAAAAGGCATAGGTCCTGTGAAATAATGTTTAGTGCTTAAGTAAAAGCGCAATATTATTACCTTGAGTTGATACGTAAACTTTATGAAATAACATCGGTAGAAGAAAGACTGTCAAAAGGTCCTACGAATGAGGCATAGTAATTTAGTGCCTAATTAAGTAAGAGAGAAATATTAATAACTTGAAATGTTATGTAAATATTTAGTACCTAAGTAAAAGTGCAGCGTTATAAAAAAATCCCTGTTTGTCGTCTTTTTCCGAACATAGTATGAGTTCTGATGTAATTGCTTTGTTTCGTTGAAACCTAAGAAATGTGTTATGTAATCATGAATATGATGTAATCCATATTCATGATTATGTGCTATACAATCCCGATCCAGGACGACGAAATTTTCAAGTTTTCGGATATTATCCTTCTCATATTTACACCAAAAAACGGATTTTCATCTTCAAAATTTGTGCTTTGTAATTTTTTTAAAATTCAATTGTAATTGTCGTTTGTCTTCTGGGAACGTTATCTCCATTCAATTCCCCTCACAGCGCCAAGAAACTGCAATTTTTGTACGGCCCCTAAAGATTTGTGCCCAAAAGTCCGTTATGTCCTAAACTTGTTTTAAACTTTTATAGGTAATTCTGCGCGAATTCTGATATTTTGCTGTATTTTACGGCTTTTTCAGTTGAATTATGCGTAATTCTTTTATACGTTTTTCGCGGTTAGTTAAATTTTGGAT
The DNA here is from genome assembly GCA_039090855.1 of Macrothele yani. NCBI lineage: Eukaryota > Metazoa > Arthropoda > Arachnida > Araneae > Macrothelidae > Macrothele > Macrothele yani. Next base: position 5,188,399 of record CM077024.1, read on the forward strand.
TCAGATTATCTAAAACACACTGTTCTTTTGTACCTAACATGGTATGTTAAAACTTTAAAAGAAACGAGGCAGCATTTTTTTTTCAGCCTTGAAATGGATGAAGCTACTAAAGATTTACTAAGTAACGTTCACAATTCACTATTTTCTCCGAATTAAAAATTTTTTAACCCCACTCACTGCGAGAACGATGAGCTCAGAAACAACGCTGTGAAAAAATCACAAATAGCAGGCAGCTGCCAAACGCAACAGCAGATAACGAGTAACAGCTACAGGAGCAGAATTCACTCGGTAACAGTTAAGACGGAGCTGTGAAAAATCACGAAGAGTATGATGGGTAGCAATGACAGAGTGAGGAACGCTTATTGGACGATCACTGTTACTCACGGTTTTCAGTAGCAGGCGCTACCTGTGACTTTTCGGTAACCGTGATCAAATCACAGGTAGTGAAATAACGCTCATCTCTACCCTTAAGAGGCTGTGATAGGCGATTAAAGATTAGCGGCCAGGAAAACTGTCAAGAGGCATTGTCTTTCTGCATGACAGCACAACATCACATTTGGCACATGTCACAAAGGCCCTCCTCGATAAATTCAGATGAGAGGTGTGGGAACATGCTCTCTACAGTCCAGATCTCTCACCTTGTGGTTTCCATGTGTTCAGCCCCATGAAAAATGACCTTGCAAAGCAGCAATGTCACTGCGACAAAGACGTCAAAACGCGTCATGAGAATGGTTATTGCAAGTTGGACAACAATTTCTTCAAGAAAGGATAGACAAACTTGTGCCATGCTACGATAAATGTTTAAATAAATTAGACGATTACATAAAAAAATAGCTTTTCTATTATATTTTCTACATAAGTATAAACATTTCCCAAACTGTTCATTTTGTTTCTTTTTTTTTACCTGCGAGTGCAATTAACTTTTTGACTGCCATATGTATATTTCTTGGCAGTGCTTCTTCCTGAGCAACCAGAATTAATCTCCCTGTTTCATTCTTGAGAAAGCCATTATAAAGCCACAGCCATATCTTACTCTTGTGAGCTTCACCTTCAGTACCTTCTGTTTATCGTGTTTCCATTTAAGCATTAGATTCCTCAAGTAAAAAATTTTGCCATAATTGTAATTTTTCTCTCCCAATGTTGGCTTCGCGCCCAGTATTCTTGTTAAATATAATTTTATTCAACGAATGTTTGTATTTCAGCTTGAAACTGCAGGCAACAATTTGCGAAAACAGAAGTGAGACGCCGTGAAAAATTTTCTGTAACCTTCAGGCATGAGATTCTTCTGAGAATTCGAGCAATTCCACCTTTTTCATTATTATTTTGGTCTTTTATAAGATCAATGCACAAGTGAACAGAAATTTTAGGGGGATTGGTGGTGACGGGGAGGGGGGGAGGGGATATTCGTCAGAGGACGGAATTCCATCTTTACGAAACTTTTGAAAACTGAAAGTCGACGGAGCTCAGATTTTTTCTGTAATCGTAATTTCTTTTATTTTTGTGATGTTGTCTCTGTCTAGTATTATTGCTAAATATCGTTTTACTGCATAAATATTTGTATTTTAGCTTGAAAATAGGGCGAAAATTTCCAAAACCGAAAGTCGGACAGAGCAAAGATTTTCCCCGTAATCGCTACCCCCCCCCCCCACACACACAATGTTCACACTCTCCTGAGTTGTTAAATATCCCCTGTGCCATAAGTTTTTGCATTTAAGCTTGATAAGGGAAGGGAAATTCCCAAAAACGGATGTGACAAAGTTTGAAAATTTGTTAAAATTGAAATTGATGCATGGTGTTCAAAAGTATTGATATCCTCAAAGTTACACCATTTATCTAAAATAAAATAGTTGAAGCTTCGATATCATGCGCTCATGGTCCTTGGGCTGAAAGTTCTTTCAGCATGATGGATGAAATTATTGTTATCAGAGGGTATTAAAAAAAAAAGAAAGAAAAGAAAAGCAACAATGAAGAAATAGGGAGAGAAAGATATCAGCAGAAAGAAAAATTAAGTAATGGATGCTGTGCAGCTGCAGTGTCAACAAAAGACATAAACTACAGTAGTCTGCATTCTTGCTGTGTGTTTTAATTTTTCACCCAGTTAAAACGTTCAGCTTTTTTTTTCCTTCTTTGGTCTCATCTTGTAATAAACTGCAGGTTTAGAGGCAGTATGGCCACATATGGTAAGTGGAGCTTCATGCACTACATTTTCACTTGCTTGGCTTTCTTGTCTGTCAAGCATTTTGGAATTCTGAACACATCTGACTAATACTTACTGGTGGAAGTTTCGAACTTAAATCTCACAATGTTACCTATCATGCCCTTGCTAGGAAATCAACTTTGTGTTTCACACATGTTAAGTTTGTTTAATTGGAGTTTTTGTTTGTCATAGCATTTTGCTGTGGTGCATATTTTTTTTTCACACAGAGATGGATCATTTCACAAAAAAGCATCTATGTATGTTGTGCAGTAATGCTAGTTACTGCTGACAAGGCTCTTGCCAATGTTGGCAAGTATGCTTGCATGGAAATTGGGAGATGTGGGTCCAGTTCCAGAGCAGTGCAGGATTTCGGTTTTTTGAAGAGTTGACCACATAGATGAAACTTGATTCTGGCATCTCTATGTCATGAAACTCCTGAAATGTTGGTGTTGAAGGATTCTGTTTATAGCGTTTCAGTTGTTAATGATTATAGAAAAAAACTTTTCATGGGATGGGATTCTTCAGAGTTTTTTGTTTCTTTTTCTTTCTTCTTTTTTGGCTATTTTATACGAGTTTCTGGAGTGTACTCTTCCTTCTTCATCAAGTCTCCAGTGCTGTTTACCTCTGTGGAAGTTAATGTTAAAAGTTTTTGATGTATTTTGTAGGTATTAAACGGGTGGTGTTTTACATTTTGCAAACTATTGCTAATTTAGTTAAATTTTCAAGGAGATGGTTTATGTTCCTATTTTCTTAATTAGTACTGATTATAAAACATTTAGATGCATTTCATGAGAAATGTTCAGATTACCTTATTTCTTTTATTTTAGGATCACAAGAGCAATCAGTTATACTTGGGAATAAATCATGCTGGTATTCTTACATTCCAGGGTAGCAGGAAAACACATCATTTCAAATGGTAATATGATTTTTACCAGAAGTCAAAACTGCATATTTGATGTTTTTTTCTTCATTTTTGTTCATAAGATTTTAACACTGAAGTGATAATGTGTGGTAACTGTGAACTAATTAGGGAAATATGTGCTACAAATGATATGTAGAAGTTTTTAAATCTCCAAGAGGTTCTGATCATATCATGTTGTTCAGTTTCCAAAATTCATAACTAAAGCTGGAAAACAGCCTAAAAATCTATGTCTCAAAGGCTGAGTATGACTTGCAACTAAGATAATCAGGCCTCAAACTAGAGTGCAATTAGCATGAATTAGGGGGGGGCATGAATTCAGAATAATTCATAGTTGTTTGGAACCTTGTGTGCATAGATACCATATACACAAACAGAATTCACAAGTGTACTTTTTCACCATGCAATACATCTTTGGCACATAATGTTATTTTTCTGTGCAGCATGAGATAGCAGAAATATTGATTTGCATGATTCTGTTTATCAGGGAATGGAGTTTCTGCTCCATCTTTTAGTAACAGAGATATTGTGGTAAGAAACAGATATGTATTTATGTCAGCTAGTGGATTTCTGTGCCAGATGAAAGTGATAAGGTGTATAGAAAATCTTGATCATACTAACCCTACGATATACAGAAATAAGTACTCTGACAAATAAATATTTACATTACTTGATGAAAAATTGCAAAATAATGAAAAAGAAAAAGGAATGAACTATGTGGTATCTTGTTTAGGAAATTGTTAAATGTTTTCTATTCAATAGAAATCTCACAAAAAGATTTGAGTATTTTGATTGTGAGTGTGTAGTTGATTTTTAATTGATGATTGAGGGTGTATTGCAAAGAGAAGCAATTTGATTTAAAATTTCATTTACCGTGTGTCATAAAATTCCATTCAAGAGTTGTGCCCTTCTCTTCAAGTGATTTATCTGTTTTGCAAAATGACTACTTAAAATATGTCTAGATTATATCACAGATGCCCCTCCTTCCAATATACCCTTTGAGGGAAGAAGCTGATTAATTTTCGATATAGTTCTATTTAATGAAATGGCTAATTCCAGTGACATGTGACTGAGGAGTTTCACTTTTATTTACAACATTTGGGAAATGAAAATTTCCTTAATGTTGTACACCATTAGCGGACAGGACAGAGACCTGAAGGAGCTAAAGTAAATAAAATTGAGAATCTTTTTGGTATAGTCAAATCCACATATAAAATAGGAAGTTCTGCATAAACTGAAATTTTTATAGATTCCTTGAACTTCGTATTATTCTCCCTTGTTCCATAGAACATGGTTCGTACGCGTCCTGAAAATCCTGGAAAAGTCGTGGAATTCCATTTTGTCCTGGAAAAGTCCTAAAATTCTGCTACATGTCCTGGAATTTTATCCATTCCAGTCTTTTTGTCTCTGGGCGATGTTTTGTAGTTGAGGATTTTTCTACTGACATAACTTATGTCTGACAAATTTTCCTCCCACCCCTGCAAAATGCGGGGGGGGGGGGGGGCTGTTTTTTTTTTTTTTCTGTCTGTTAGGAGGACTGAAGCTGAGTTCTTAGCATATTAGCGTTTTTTGGCCTCGTGCTTTATGTTATCACTTTGTTTGTCCGAGTCCGCAAAGACCATATCTCAGCAATTATTAGTTCGATTTGTAAAATTCTTTTTGTATTGGGTAGCTTAAAATGTGAGAATGGTGATCCACTTGTTTCATTTTTTTTCCCCGATGCACAACTTTGCCGCTATAGGGCGCAAATGAAGATCGTATCGAATTTAAAATGCATTTTATTTCGTACATTTGCTTCTAAATATCCAATTGAAAAAATTCTTCTTCCTTTCGACAACATTTATATCAAAGACTATTTTAGTTACAGTCCCTTTTTCAAATAATGCATAAATTTTCCGCTAGGGGGCGTAACAGTAAATCACGATTTCCTCAGTATCTCCGCTTCTAAAAGTCCAATTTCAAAAATTCTTCCTGCGTTGGATACAGCTCTTGAGAGGAAATGTTTTGTATGTAATTTCTCACTTTTGGTAAAGAATGTTTTGGCCGCCAGGGGGCGTAAGTCTTTATTTTTGCTTCTGATGTATTTGCAATAAAATCTGAGCTAGATTGAAAAAATTCCTCTGTGGAGCGATACCATTCACCTCCAAAAACCTTTTGAGAATACCTCCTGCTTAAATTGTGCATCATTTTTCTGCCGGAGGGCGTACACGTATATTTTATTTTTGTCCATATCTCTGTTTTTAGGAGTCCGATTTGAAAAATTCTTTCTTTGTTGGAGAACATTTTTGGTGCAAAATGTTTCTCATTTAGTTTCAAATATTTCTTAACGCACAAGCATGCCACTAGAGGGCGTAAGCTCATGTTTCCGTTTACAGCAATATCTACAGGACTAATAATTTTCCGCTAGGGGGCTTAATGGTAAATCGCAATTTTCCCAATATCTCCACTTCTAAAAGTCCGATTGGAAAAATTCTTTCTGCGTTGGATAGAACTCTTGAGGAGAAATGTTTTGCATATAATTTCTCATTTTTGGTTAAGAATGGGTTTGGCTGCCATGGAGCATAAGTGTTTATTTTTGCTTCTGATGTATTTTCAATAAAATCTGAGCTCAAAACTCGATGGAAAAAATTCCTCCGTGGACCGATACTGCTGACCTCCAAAAACTTTTTGAGAATACCTCCTGCTTAAATAGTGCATAATTTTTCCACCAGGGGGCATGCACCTATATCTCTGTTTCTAGGAGTACAATTTGAAAAATTCTTTCTTTGTTGGAGAACATTTTTGGTGCGAAATATTTCTCATATAATTTCAAATATTTCTTAATGCTCAAGTGCGCCATTAGAGGGCGTAAGCTCACGTTTCCGTTTGCAGCAGTATTACGGGACTAATAACCCGATTGAAAAATATTCTCTTTCGACCAGATACTAATAACTGTGAAAACTCCTTGTGTGTATTTTCTTTCCCAAAATAATGCACAATTGCGCCGCTAGGGGGCGCAAATATTTAATATATTTTTCTCCATATCTGTACTTCTAAATGTCTGATTTAAAAAAATCTTTTAACAACAGATACCATTTACCTTATGGAACACTTTAGGTTTGTATTTGAGGAGGTTTGTGGTTCACAATTCTGCCACTGGGTCGTGTTTATACACTTCCGTTTGCAGCCTATCTCTGTCTCTAAAAACTCTATTGAGAAATTTCTTTGTTTTACTGTATGCCATTCTATATAATAAAGATTTTCAAATTTTCCATTGTGCAAAATTCTTTCGCTAAAAGGCACACAGTTGTATCATGTTTCCTTCTCTCTCTTCTTTTAATTGTTTGATTTGAAAATCTTTTTGTCTCTAATACCTTCCTTCTGCTATGCGAAACGTTTTTTGCGCCATTTGCTAAATTTCGTAACATACTTTTTAGCAAGTAAGTAGCTGACTTTTTTTTTTTTGTGGGTTATTTTGACCTTTACTGAAATTTGCTAATGGATGCTTTATATAAAATTTTGGCATAAAATTAGATTGCTTTCTAACATCAGAAACTTAAATCTAATTGTTTCTTAGTATTTTTTGAGCAAACTAATAATTTTGCATCTTCAGTAATTAGTTTTCTAATCACGCTCAGCAAAATTGCCTTGATCACTAATAAATGCTGTTGTACACAGCCCTGGTATTTAAGACTTCCCATTATTCTCTTTCATTTCATGTTGGAAATTTGTGTGCATACTTGGTTTGCTGGCAAGTGCAAATTTAAAACATAGCTGCAGCATCAATATTATGTTGAAAATTCCTTCCCTAAATCAGATGTAACACAAATACTTGCTCCCATGATTAAGTGTTTAAGAAATAACAATCCCTATGGTCCTTTGAAAAAGTTCCAAATATTTCATCTTTCCTTACCCTTAAATTTCCAATGTAAGCATAATTTCAAAATAATTAAATATAAATAGTATTTTATGTATTGATTGTGTGGTATATGAAGGCATTTTAAGAGTAATGCCAACATACCCATGTGTTTTTGAGTTTTATGTTGTTGCTTTTTTATTCTGCAATTTGCTTCAATAATTGAACTAAAGCCAAAGTAGAAAAATAAAAGTTTTTCAAAATCAGTGTAGTGTAATGTATAAAAGTTAAGTAGATATTAAACCTGGTCACATTTTCAGTGACAGTTTTGGTATTTCAGTATTTATCCGTGATTCTGAGTTTCTGGTTAGCTGCAGTGGACAACATTTTTAACATTCCGCATTCTGCTTGCCCAAGCATGTAAGAAATTGTTTGTTGTAGGTTACAGGTTGAACAGACCTATGGTTTCATTATATTTTAAGTAAGAGCATTTGGATCGTATGTCCTGGAAAAGAATTCAAAAGTCCTGGAAATATCCTGGAAAAGTCCTAGAATTTTGTGATTCAAAAAGCGTATGAAGCATGATAGAAGTAGTGAAAAAAGTTATTTCACTGCTGTTATCTCTGTTACTTGCATTTGAAGTAATTATCGAACATAGCCACAGCCACTAGAAGATTTTCTATATATATATATATAGAGAGAGAGAGAGAAGAAAATTCATATAACATACTCATTCTTGATATGAGTCACGAGGTCCACAGTGTCCCTGTTATCTCTAATATTATGTGACTTACATGAAAAACTGTAAAATTTGTGTGAGTGTTCTCGATTGCAAATTTGAAGATGAAAATGTGAAGAAAATCGATCAACAGGTAATCAAAAATAGAACATCATAATTAATTAAAATTCAAGGAATGATTAAAATGACAATATTATAAAAACTAGATGACAAATAAAAGTTTTTTAAAGTAAGAAAGAAGGTACAATGGTTTTAATCTTGTTTAAATCAAAATAAAAGAAGTGCAAGGTCATCACACACTCCTGTTTCTAAGCATTGTTAGCCATGTTCTCTGCATCTTTGCTGATGTTGATAGTGCCCTGCACTCAACATTACTGTTGTCGAGGCCAAAAGTATGACAACTTTATATTTATTTTATTTCGATTTTAACAAGATTCAAATTGTTTTAACTTCTTTCTTTTATACTTTCATTTGTTGTCTGATTTTTATAATGTTGTCATTTTAATAATTCCTTGAATTTTACTTAATTATGACACCCTATTTTCGATTTCTTATCAAGGAATTTCCTTTGTGTTCTTGTCTTCAAATTTTCAGTTAAGTATAATCAACGCAGGTTTCATGGGTTTTCACATAAGTCACCCACCGGCGTTAGAGATAACAGGACACAGAATTTCGTGACTTGCATTGAGAGTGGGTGTGTTATACGAATTTTCTTTTCAGTTGTCTTCTTTCATTTTATTTAATGGATTATATATATCACATCCTGTAGAGGTTATGTTCAATAATTATTTCAGTGTGAGTAATAGAAATAACGGTGGGGAAATACATTTTCTTTGGACCGTAATATGAACCACACACACACACACACACACAAAACAAATATAACTATTTGTGACGAATGTTACAATTATTGATGCAATATATATATTCTCCCTTGTTATTTTAACCATGTATTACAAACAAACAATTTTTGGACAAACTGCATGTATCGAAGTTCAGCTGGGTTATCAGCAAGCAAAACAAATGGCATTCATGCAGTTTTTTCACTGAAAAACAAAGAATTTTCTGATGTTGACAAAACTTTGTGGTTCTTCTTTACAGATAGGTCAGTTTCACACGTGAAGACAAGAATGTTTTAGTTACTTTTTTACGACCTCCTGCTTCCCCCCATCCATGCTTGCTAAACTTACATCTCCTGAACAAATGCTGTATTCCCTCCCCCTTTCCACCTTTCAATCACGAAATCTCTCTTTAGAAAATTACTTAGAGTTTATCTAGAAATATCTTAACCTCTGCATCAGAAGAAGTTGAAAAACATTTAAAACAGCTATCATGATAAGCACAAAGCAAGCAAGACTTGGCGCATATATCTGAAGTAACATGTAAAAGGTGAAATGTCAAAATAAGGTTTTGCTTATTTCAGATCTCACTCGTGTTATTTTAGTAGCTATAGTTTTCAATTAACAAGTGATCTTTACTTTGGATTAATTGATCAACAGCTTATGCTTGACTAGTTTTAACCTAACATAATGCAATATGCCAGAAATAGCCCTTTTTTATCTGTCTGGTTATAACAAAATTTGCATATATCAAATGTTTTTGACCTTCCCTTTGACTTCATTATATATGGGTTCAAATGTATTTGGCACACTGATGAAGAGTTGATCTAACTCAGCTCTGTAACTTTTTTTTTTTGATTGGAGGTTTTACGACCACCGTGAGCAACTCAATGGGCTATAAGCAGTCGCCCGTCCATAATTTAGGGTCACTGGTTCCAGGGAAGGGAAAGAGCCAGTGCCATAAGACAAACACAACATCCATGCCTCACCGAGATTCGAACCCGGACCCCTTCCGGACGAATGATCAGAGGCCATCGCTTAGACCACTGCGCCACCGAGGCGGCGCTCTAGAGGTAACTTGGCCAGATATGACAGTGAGCCTGTTGTTATGACAAAGATGTTAAAAGATGGAATGAATATTTCATGAGGGCTGATGTTTTGTTCCACATGATGTGTTCATAGATTTTGATCATCTATGTGATGAGCATGAAATGATAATTTAGTACATTGAGAACAAACAGTACCTTGTGCTACTATGAAATTTGATGAAAATAATCCAATAAAGCATGCCAAACAATACTAGATCAGGGTTCCCATGGTCTTTATAAATCCCTAAAAGTCCTTAAAAAGTGCTTAATTGTTTTAGGGTGCTTGAAAGTCCTTAATTTTTGCCAGAAATCCCTCAAAGTGCTTCAAAAGTGCTTAGTCTCTCCCCCCCCAACAGCCTGCAGGATATGCAGAAGTTAAAATGTAGTGTGTACAACTTCTGCTGCTTGTTGACTATGTTGATGATGACGCCGTGTGATGTCGGTAGAAAGCCCATGGGAGAGGACGAGGCAGGAGGAGCTCTTGTCAGTGACTCATGGCAAACTTGACTTTCACTTTACAATTCAAGCCATGAATTAATAATTACGTGCAATATCCAAATCTAGATATTGTAACTTTAACTACAGTTTTATGATTTACATTCTTTTTGTTGATTATGTGATTATTCTCTCGTGTGAAAACTGATTTGACCAGCAGAATGTTAATTCATACACTTGACGTGGATCAAGAACACCAAATAGAAGTCATCGCTCTTTCCACGTTAATTAATAAGTGAGTCATGGAAAAACTCTCATCGGCCACCACCGGGAATCGAACCCAGGGTCTTCCAGTTATGTACCGGACATGCTGCCACTGCACCACAGCAGCCTCAAATTATCCAGACTCACATATGATTATCTGCCAAACCACATGGCAGGTTGCTTCATGGAGCCTCACACTATGCTGGGGATTCACCAAAGATGGAAAGCTAATCATATGTGAGTCTGGAGAATTCGAGACCGCTGTGGTGCAGTGGAAGCATGTCCGGCACATAACTGGAAGACCCTGGGTTCGATTCCTGGTAGCGCCCGATGAGAATTTTTCCGTGACTCACTTATTAACGTGGAAAGAGCAATGACTTCTTTTTGAAGAACTGTCTTTTAAATTGCATAAATTGTAATTCAATACATCCACAAACTTGAATTATATGCAACAATATTGCAGGCTTCATCAACAGACTTTAGTTTGTATAGTTAAGTTCTGTAAAAGTATTTTTGTATATATGTTATTTTCATGTGTGCAATTTATAATTATTTTTGTGTATGCAATTTGTAATTTTCGTGTGTGCAATTTGTAAGGTCCTTAAAAAAATTTTGTAGGGTGCTTAAAAGTCCTTAAAAAGGGCTTATATTTTTTGGGAGAAAATGAGTGGGAACCCTGTATAGTTCTTTGAGTATGACACAGAAAAAGTGAGAAAGAGGGTGAGAGAAATGAAAATTAAAAACCTGAGTGATTCACTTTTCTGAACCTACCTGCTTAGCAGTTCTAACAACTGTAGTCTTTGCTGAAGTTCAAAGCATAGCTTATGATTTTTTGTCCAATTTCTGCCTTCTCACTCCACTACCACCAATCTAAAAATGGAGTTGTTACAGGATAGTGGTTTTACTCTAAATATTGTAAAATTTTCATATGCAGGCACAATGTATTTACGTATAGTTAGAGATGTTTGTAAGAATGTTTCTTTATTTTAATCTAGTTTAACACTCATAAAAATGATGGGGAGAAATTAAAATCATAAAGCATTAATAATTGAAATTTTATTTATTAAAACCTCTGTAATAAAATCATTTGTAAATTTACAGTTATCAAATCTCTTTTCTTCATAATGCGCATTATGGACGTGGATCTTCAAAATTTCTGCGCTACATTCTCCTGTTAAAGTGATGTACAGTTATCCATGTCCAAAAGCAGACTCTGGAAAATGCACACTGACATAAATAAAAGATTGTTCCTATAATTTATCAATAGTCATCGCAAATGCTAATATGACTGGAAATTGATGTCGCATGCAAAATGAAAGACTGGATTTGTTTTGTTGAAGAGCTAACAGTGATGTTTCATCATTGTTGGTATTAGAGTGAAGTGCGTTTACCACTAATATCATACCATTCAAAAGACCTTTATTTGGATTCAAGTTTCTTAGCAGCATTATAAATGCATCTACTTTGAGTTTCAATTAATGCCATGGCATTCCTGATGGGTATTGCTGGTTGAGAAACTTGACTGAGAAATCAAAGATGCCATCTGAATCTTCTTTGCCTGTGAATCAATGCTGTAATAGCTTTTTATATGCTATTCAAGTAAGCTATTCCAAGTGTCAATTCAAGTAGGTTATGCACATTTGTCCATACATGCATAAAAACCTAGCAAATTATATTGTCAGAAAATACTTTGTGCTTGGAAGCATCCAGATATAAATATAAAACACTGAAATAAATGAATAAAAACTATTCTGGCTTTCACAGAATACTATCAACATATTTGATAAGTGTGTGTGTGTGTGTGCGTGCGTGTGCGTGCGTGCGTGCGTGCGCGCGCGTCTGTGCATGGAGATATTCAGGAATGAGATAGACATTATTACATTGTTTTCTGTGGGAAAAAGCATAGCACCATGATGTATGATCTCCTGGCTCATATTGTGGTTTCTAGGACCTAGTTGGCTATGCGTACCAAGGGACTACTCTATTTGCTGCAGTGTATTTTGTTTTTCAGATTTGTGTTAATATGATAATATTCTGAAATTTTTTGTGTACTTTTTAATTTTTAGGCCTGACATACAGAAGATTAATTATGAAGGGAAAATGTTTATAGTTCATCTGATGTTCAGTGAGGTACGAATCCTTTTTCATCCAAATTGGCTGTGTAGTGATGAATAATATTCTTTTGTTTCTAACTTCACTGTTTATAGAAACAAGTAAGTGCAAAACTTTGTAATTATCCAGTTCCTATAGGTGTGAACAGGATCATACAGGATCTATCAAGCTTTCACTTGCCAACAGCTGGCGTTTTCAAGGTATTAGATCAACGTAGAGACTGAAACAGCGAAAGCTCAGCAGATGTATGTGATCCTGTTTACACCTTAAAAAAAACAACAACAGATTATCTTTTAAAGTCTTGCACTTGTTTCTAGTTAAATCTGATATATCCTCAGTATCTTAGACTGTAGCTCCTCAGGTTCTTCCTTGTTATGAGTACATCTCATGAGTGATGACCTTTCCTTACAAGAAACCACAAAGAATTTGCCATTATGAGATATAATTGTGAAGACATAATCAGACTAAAGTGTATGAATTTTGTTCTGGAGACATATGGTGTTTTTTGTTTGTTTATTTTTCCTTTGGCAATGACATTTGTTTACTTCATTCTTGATTATTTTTTTATTGTTGTTGGTGGTGTGAGTTTATTCTTATTCTTCCTTATTTGCCTAAAAGTATGTGTAGTATTACACATTGCTAAGTCAACCCTCTACTTATCAATTTGTTTAGCTGTGTTTAATTTATTAGTTCCAGGTTACTTTTGTTGTGGACCAGCCTTCTCAGGTGTGGTAGGCCTCCTACCAAATCCCACACTTAAATCCTTCAGTACCTTCCCTTGAGTTTTAAAAATCACAAAAACTACATCATATGAGATATCTTCCAGTAGCTCAGTGGTTCCCATTTGGTGGTTCACCACTATGGTCCCAGGGGTTTGTGCTAAAAATCCTGTAATGGTGCTGTAAGCAGTAAAGAATTGTTAAATGATGTTACAAATATATATTTCCTCAGTGACAAATGCACACACACACACAGACACACACACACACACACGTACGTGCATGTTTGAAGCATTATAGGTTTGTTTCAACAATGATAGCAAACTATCAAGGACTATCACAAGTGTTCTGCAAAAAAAACCTTGTATTGCTTCTCATTGTAGTATTGAGGCTGTTTTCCAATTTAAACTTGTCCTCTGCTTATGTCGCTACTTTTCTATCTGGCAGATTTTCAGATGAATTAGTTGGCAACACTGATCGTTCAGTTGAATTTCTGTGAGAGCGTAGCTGGTGTGTCCGTGATAGAAGAGAAGGAAGTTGCATCTGAAGAGATTCTATACAGAAATTAATTTATATAATTGAACATAGAAATTAAGTGGAAGACACACATAGTTATTTATAGTAATAAAGTCTGTTAAGCAGAAGCTTCTGACCATTCTATGGCCTTGATCACCCACAATCAACAGATTCTAAGGACTGGTTGCCAGAACTATAATGTGAATTAGAGGTGCAGTGACTGTTGTCAGATTTTGTAGAGAGATCCAAATAAATGGGATTTGGTGAAGGGTTTCTGTATTGCCGTTCTTGGTAAACAAAATTTCAATGCTTTCTTGGAAATGTAGGGATGCTTTGTTAATAAAAGAGGCAACTTTTTTTTCTTTCTTTCTAAAGGGGAACAGCAGAAGTGTCTTCAATGGTTAGTGCTGATAATGCTGTTTTTGGAAGACCATTTGACACATCTTGTTTGTGTTCACAAAGTCTTGTGTTAATGCTTTGGTATGTACTTCCAATATATACTGCAAGTCCAGAGGATGTTGAAATAGGAATGGCATAAACTCCAGGGGTGGGACAGGATCTCTGTGTTTAAGCAGGCAGTTTATTTCAGGAGGATTATTAGGTTTAACAGTGAGAGTGTAGCCCATAGTTATGAAGAGTTTACAAATCTTTTAAGAAAAGGATCTGTGGAAAGGTATAGAACCAATGGATTCAATTGATTGCAGGTAATTAAGGCCATAGAATAGCCAAAAGCTTCCACTTAACAAATTTGATTACACTACATAGCTGTATGTTTTTCACTTAATTTCTATGTTCAGTGTGGTGCTGTTGTGCAAAGTCTGCTGTTTTCAACCATGTTACTATTTTATATAAACATTGTTAAAACAAAGCAGTATATGCCACTGAACTTTAACATTTGTCATTTAAAACAGCATTTGTCATCAGCCAGTAGAAAAGTAAATATTTTATATCGTAACCAGCTATTCATTTTCACCGATTGGTTAGGTAGCCATATCTTCCTTGAGTCTGTGTACACCGCTAATTAATGACAGTGTTTAGATGCGGGGAAGTCTTGATGCATATTGTTACAAAACAAAGTTGCTTGGAGAAAAGCAGATTTGAATAAATTGTACTGGTACAGTATTGTTATACATGGTCGTATCAGAATGATATGACCACCCCCAGAATCACAGTGTACCCGCCCAGGTGCGTCACACAGTGCACATGACAAGATTGACAACACGGAGATATAAGCAACTGGTCAGGACAGATGAGCCATAGTGCATTACATGAGTACAATGGGCAGAGGTAGCAATTTGATGGACTTTCAAAAAGTAATGATCATTAGCTACCGCACTAAGGCTGGAAGCATCTGAGAAACAGCAGACTTTGTGGGCTGTTCGCAAGCTGCTGTTGTAAGAGTGTATTCAGAATGGACCACTGGCACACTGAGTACATCCGGACATCATAATTGTGGAGCTCCAAAGGCGGCCATCGACCTCAGAGGAGAGCGTTGACTGGTAAAGGGCAATCGACACGCAACAGTGCAACAATTGACCGTGCAAATCAATGCTGGGGCACTCGGGTACGTGTTCCTGATAACAAGAGCAAACCCTGTTACATTTGGGTCTCCGGAGTTGATGCTGCATCAAGGCGTCCATGTTAACCCAGGTCTTTCGGCAACAATATCTGCAGTTCGCATGGGACTACCGTCATTGGGCCGTGGAATAGTGGGAAAACATTGCCTTCTCCGATGAATCGAGGTTTCTACTCTTCAGAAGTGATGGGCGGTGGCGCATATGGCATCAGACATGCAAGAACCAACACCTGAACACGCTTGTCGGTCAAATACAGTCCGGTGGTGGCAGTATGCATGTCTGGGGGTTGTTCTCCTGGTATGACCTGGGACCACTGGTACCACTGGATGGGTCCCTGAACACCAATGGCTACCTGTCCATCCTTAGTAACTACATACATCCCTTCATGTTGGATGTTTACCCTGGTGGTGATGGTGTCTACCAATAAGGCAATGCACCGTGCCGCGTCGCTAAGGGGGTGCGTGACTGGTTCCAGGACATGACAGCAGTGTCTCCATGCCCGGCAAAATCGCTTGATCTCAATCCCATAGAGCACTTGTGGGACTATTTGGATCGACAGGTTCAACGTGCCAACCCACAGCCACTTCATCTTCGGGACCTCCATGCTGTGCTGCAGTCAGAATGGGAACGTGTGCCTTGGGCAACCTTCTAGGGCCTCATTGTGTCCATGCCATGCCATCTCTCTGCTGTCATACGTGCCAAAGGTGGCTATTCCCATTATTGGGTAGATGGTCATATTATTCTGATATGACTGTGTATGTTTAATGAGTATCTTATATATAAAACACAAAATGTCTGTTTGTCCGAAGCAGCAAAAACTCTCGAACGCTGAACTGTGGCATCGTGAAGTTTGCATAGCTTATTAATACTAGAATTTTTAGGTCAACACAACTATTTTAAGATGTCTGTTATTCCGTTCACGAGTTTTGAATTAATAAGCTAATAAAGTTAGCGTCGTTTGCTACATCATCGTTATCTGAAAGCACGTGACTGACTGCATTCATCGCCGCAGCACATCCACAAGTGTTTCTATTCTTTGAGAACTGTGCATGAAAAAATGAACTTTGCGAAATCTTAACGAAATGGCATGAAATTTTTATCAACACCATGAATTGGTGATAAGAGGAGTCCCCCAAAATTTCATCGGAATCTGGTCAAAACTTATAGCATGGAATTTTTAATTCATCGGTAAACAGAAATATATACGCAGCAACGATTAATAAAATTTTAACTACTAATTTACAGAGTTATTTACTGATTCAGGTGAAATTTGAGATCATGTTCCTATTAATGATTAATGGTGTTCATTAAAATTTCAGCCAGTTTCATAAAATATTTGCAAAGATACGTTTTAACTTTTTTTCCCACAGATTCGCCCCTCAAAGACGTCTGAAATTGAAAGCACGTGATGCATTTGATGCTACTCACACGGACAGCTGTATGTTGGCATATCAAGAGCAGACGTTCCAACTCTCCGGATTTTCAGCCATTCCTCCTGCCCTCCGGATAAATGTCAAATTCTCCCAATTTTCACCGATAATTAACCATTACAATGGTCGAAATTCCATCAACCACCACCTTGGATTGACGCAGAAGAAAAAGATTTCGAACCGCTTGTGAAATCTATTTCTTTCTGCATCAATGCAAGACGGCATTTACAGTCATCAGTATAGTACTTTTCCTCTCCTCATATCTGCAAAGAAAAAGCCACCCCGGTGGCGCAGTGGTCTATTTTATGTTGGTTACAAACACAATTATGCACCAGCTGTGACCTACTTATCGTTTCACATCTCCCCACTCTTAGTTGCGAGCTCTTTTATATTTTCTTCAGAGTTTTGCGGAGTGCTTTTCAGTTTTGCTTTACTGTGGAGATTTTTATTTCTTGTTTTGTACTATGTTTGTCTCTTTTCCCTTCTTCATTGCATTTTGTAAAAGATTAATGTGCTCCTTTGTTCATCTCTAATTGTGAATCTGTTATTGTCAGCTTTGTTTTATCTTCTATTGCAGCATTTTGTGTACACTTAGTTTGTGAATTCGTTTTTTTTTTTCTCGTTCCTTTCGCTTACTTTTTGCGGGAGATTTTTTCTTTTGGATTACGCCACTTTCGCGGATTTTAATGTTTTATTTGTCATATCTTTGGCAATTTGTTTCGTCTTTACATATTAGCTGTTATTGTCTTTGCTGCATAATAAAGTTGTGAAACTGAGCGCCGGCTTTCGACAAATTGTCCGAGATGTGTCCGGGTTCGAATCGCAGTGGGGCATAGATGTTGCATACTTGCTAACTGTTACGGATTTCTGCTTAATTTTACTGATTTACGGATAGAAGTTTTTTTTTTACAGATTTTTTAATATTTTGATTGCTCAATTGAAATATTTCAATCTCCTGCAACCATCCATTTAGATTTTCTACCGGACCTTACGAGCGCCGTGTTACGTGATGATGTCATCTTTGACTTGCCGGCTTCGTGCGGAGCCATCAAGTATAATGATGGCTCTGCTTCATGGCTCTCACCACGGGAATGCTTAAGTGACGTGTCAACCAGAGTTCTCCAAAATGCGTAATCTAATTACGCATCTCGTACACATAAAAATTTTATCAATGCGTAAAAATACGCATCAGGAATTTTTCTCGACACGTGAAAATATGCATCTGGAATTTTTGTCGCCGCGTAAAAGTACACGTTGGGAATTTTTCTCGTGGCTTAAAAATGTGCATGGAGAATTTTTCTCGACGTGTAAAAATATGCATCATGAATTTTTCTCGGCGTGTAAAACTACTCGTCATCGGGACGGTATTTCGTTTTTTAGAGACGGAAGTAAATGAAATAAAGATTTTTCCGTAATCGTAATTTCTTTTTCCTGTGATGTTGCCTCTGTCCAGTATTGTTGTTATATATCATTTTATTTTGTAAATATTTGTATTTCAGTTTGAAAATGGAGGAAAAATTTTTGAAAACGAAAATTCAAGGGCAAAAAAATTTCGCTGTGATTTTTAGGCATGAGAGTGCAATGGCTTCGAGGAATTTCTCCTTTTCCATCATAATTTGGGTTATCCACAAGATCGATGCAAAACTGAATAGAAATTTTAAGGAAATTAGTAGTGGTGGAGGATGTTTTCCGCCTGAAACGAGGATGGTTTCTGAAAACAAAAGTGACGAAGCTGAAAAATTTGTTAAAAAAATGGATGCAAGGTGTTTATATTTTCAAAGTTACACTGTTCATCTTTTGTGTAAAATAGTGAAAGCTGTCATGCATAATCACAATTTATAATAATTTGTATTGACCAAATTTGTGAAAACAGCTTTTTTCTTTCTTGCAAGCATCAATTTTTTCTCTATTTTTCAGTGACATATAAGGGAATATGAAATTAATAAGCCTAAATCCTGGGCAAAGCTGGGTAGTAAAGCTAGTTGAATATAAAAATGAAATTTTTGTAGAATTTTTTTTTATTTTATGTTTTAAATTATAGCAACCCCAATTGTTTGTTTGATAAACAATGGAAATGTATGGGAAAAGAATGTTAAAAAATGTGTGAATAGGGAATCTCAAAATATTCATTCAGATTCAGTGCACTGTGATGATCAGCAAATTAGTAAAAGTTATTTGATAAGTAATTGATACATTTTTATGTTTATAGTGGATTTGATAAAGTATAAAGTTATCTTAAAACACGATTCGAAGAAAAACAATCCGAAAAATATATCCATGGAGATAAGAACGGCATGCCGAATTGAATGAAAGTCCATGTACCGACATGCCAAAAAACTTCAATTTCTAACCAACAGATTGTTATTTCTGTTTTGTGAAACAAGTACCCATGTCATTGATCGTCGTTATAGGAAACGGAACGTAATCCTTTCATTAGAAAATCCGAAAAATATCAATCCGAAAAATATATGTTGATAAGCCTGTGGATAAATATATGTTAAGCCTGTGGATAAATATATGTTAAGCCTGTGGATTTTTTTAATAATTCTGAAATATGCACAAAGATGTTGAAGATACCCGTATTATGACCGGCACGAAAAAGAGGGAATATAATGAAGAATATACATTATATTCGGCTTTTCATTTTGCATGAAGATAATGAATATCCACAACTGCAATGTGTAATTTGTGAAGAAGTTCTTGCAAATAGTAGCTTAAAACTTCTTTTGTCTTGATAATTACAATCAAAACATAAAAGCTATGTTGATAAGCCTGTGGATTTTTTAAAGTGGAGGGAACAAAATTTGAAAACATGCAATATTGATTCGTGTATTTTTATGAATAAACAAGGAAGTAGAAAATCAATTTTGAGTTTCATATTTAGTAATTTATAAAATTGTAGAAATGGGGAAGCTCATACTGTTGCACAAAAATGTATTTTGCCATGTGCCAAAGCAGTTGTCAAACGTACGTTTGTTTGGAGATGATTCCTTAAGAAGTTAGAGATGATGCTCATTTCTAAAAACACAGTGTCTTGTTGGATACATGATATGCAGGGATGCCAACCCCTACGCATTTGGCGTAGAAACTAGGCATTTCTTTAGCTTTACTACGCACTACGCATAATACTACGCGTTTGTTGCTATGACGCCGCATTTCCCCCCTCTTCCCACTAACTGTATTTAGCATAATTTTTGTGTTATTTGCGGATCCCCTTAACGTTTGTCATGGACCCAAGTGCTTTAGTGTATTCAGACAACTCAATAACTGGTTGCATATAAGAATAGTCAAAGAGCGCAATGCAGAATCTCCAATGTTTTGCCAGCTATACTTCGGTATCTGGCCTGCGTCGTCTGCTACAACAAAGCAACTGCTGATAGGTGGCGCTTCTGCTGCTTCGTCGCCAAGACTGGAGTTTCCACGCTGATCTCCGGCGATGTCAAAACCCCACTCCCTACCTCGGACAAAATGACCAATCTTGGTGTAGATATGATAAAATAAAAAAAAAAATGTTTACTGCATTTTATTTCATAATTGCTCTGTATTGTTAAAAAATTCAAGGGTTGGCACAATCATTTTTCTCCGAAACTGTTAAAATCCGGAAAAAAACCAAAAAAGGCCAGTAGGAAAGAAAGAAGGAAATCGCGCTTTACATGCTGGCATTCTTTGTAATGGTTTTGTTTAAGTTCCATCACTCGGCCAGCGTAAGCTGTTGAAAGCACATTGCAATGTCCGTAGTAGGTGAATGACTCAAGATAAGTACTGAAGTGAGGATCCCCGCCCACTGCAAGCAGTGCGATGTTTTTACACAAACAAAATTGCGGATTATCTTTTTCCCGAATTTTCAGTTAAATGTACAGAACTGTTTACAGATGCCGTCATTTATTAAAACAAAGTGACCCTGAAAATTTCACTTCGGTAACTTAAAAACTTTTTGAGTTAGAAATGCAATTTTCTTATTAATCCCTCTTTCTCTAAGTGTCGAATTTTTTTTGTGTGTGTATGTAATTTAAAAAGTTTTCACCGGATTTAGGCAAAATTTTCAGGGTAACTTTGTTTGACCAAGTTAGGACATCTATAAATAAAATCAGCTTTTTAAAATGAAAATTCGGAAAATTAATTCTTCACATTTTAATCCTCAGTTAAGCAAAGACGCAATACAACAACAGCAGGTGGCAAATGGGCTCAGAGTAAAAGGGGAGAGAGAAACGAATATTGCAAGCTCATAGTTCTCGGTCATCTGCGCTTTCCCGTGAAGTTGATCTTTCTTTCTTCGAACGTCTTAATAATAAAAAAGAAAAGTGCGTAATTTTAAAAGTTTCCAATGGATTCAAGCGAAATTTGCAGGGTAATCTTATAAGACCAAGTTATGGCATCTGTCAAAAATTCAGCTCTATTAAGTGAAAATTTGGATTTGTTTTTTCTTTTGCATTTTTATTCTTAGTTAGGGAAGGAGTAACTCAACAGGTTGCTGTGAATGAAAGGGAAGACGTTACCGAAACCCACATAATAGATTATGGGAGTCTCGCCCAAGCAATGACCCCCCGTGGGTCTCGGATGCGAGTGACAAATGGCACATGCCTGTTGGTCCTTTTTAAGCTGCTCTTCTCTTTCATGAAAATAAAATGCTGATGTTATTCGTTTGTGTATAAGTCGCTAATTGTTTAAATCAAAATCTCAAATCCGCACATACAGTTCTCAATATTGATTTTTTTCTGGTTATTTTTATAACTGTCTAGTCTGTAGTAAATTTAAAACATCTTAAAATACTTTTTCGTAATATTTCTTGTGTCTACACATGAAAGCTCAAAACTACGCATTTTTATGGCTTGGACTACACATGAATGCTGTAAGAGGTTGGCATCCCTGGATATGTTTGATGGTGTTGAATCAATTATTGTAGACAGAATTAAAAATAGTGACATTTATACTTTGCAATTAGATGAGACAACTGAAGTTTGTTGTGAAGAGCTTATGGCAACTTCTTCTGCCACAGACTTCTACAAACTGTTAAATGTAAAAAAACAAAACAAAAAAACCAATGAACTGAGTGGATTCTACAACAGTTTAGTGGGTGTGAAGTATCTATCACCATAGTAGATTTTGATGTTTATGTACATAATAGAAATAAAAACAATGCTTGTGCAGTTCCGTGAAGAACAAAGGGGCAATGGCTGAACGTGAGTATAATTTTAGACATTTTATTAAAGAAAAAAAAATATTTTTAAAGTAGCATTGTTTTTTTTTTTTTATATTGGAGGTTTAATGACCACCATGAGCAACTCAATGGGATATAAGCAGTCGCCCGTTCCTAATTTAAGGTCACTGGTTCCAGGGAAAGGAGAGAGCCAGTACCATAAAACAAATACAACATCCATGCCTCACTGGGATCCGAACCCGGACCCCTTTCGGACGAATGATCAGAGGCCATCGCTTAGACCACTTGCGCCACTAGGGCGGCTAGCATTGGTTTTAAGGGAAATACATACTGACTTATAGCGAGTATAGTCAGTGCTGTAGAATAACAGATCTTCAAAGTGGAGCCGCATGGTCTTTAATGAAGTGCCAAACACAGAAGTGCTTGAATGAGCACTTGTTAAATTTTGAGTATCAAACCATTAAATGAAAAAGAAATTATGTATGTATGTATATATATATATATAAGAAAACATTCCTCCTTGCATTAAAAAGCATGGATTTATGGGTTTCAGCCATGGATTTGTGTCTATGACTGGACAGCATAGTTGATAATATTCAAACGCTATAGAGATGTTTTAATAAATCTAGCCCTCATAATTCAGATACATTAAAGAATACAAGAATACAAAATTGTAAGGAGCTGTAGAATCAGAGGGAAAATGCACATTTCTCCCATTATATCCACAAAAGATTTGGCAAAATGATGTTGAATGTTATAAAAAACAAAGTGAGTTTTTTGATTTATTCATTGGATAATTTATTTATCAGAAACAGTGCTTCCATGCAGTTAAGTTCATCAGACACTTTTCTTATGATTAAGATGCATAAAAAAATTTAATTCAGCATACTAATGTTTTTTCCTTTTTCTGCTCCCTTTTTATAGGATTCAAGAACTAAAGTAAGTACTGCATTGTAGCATTTCCTGTTTTGTTCCCCACCTATAATTTTGCATTATTGTATCAAAAGCCTTAGGTTATGAAATGCAGTTTGTTCTAGAAATAACTATATGTTAAAAATAGTAGTTCATGTGATACAAATGCTATGTACAAGGGTTTTTCGTAAATGATTGAGACTTCACCTGGAATATAAGACTAAAGACGATGATAGCTGCACTGTAACACATTATATCTCCTCATCAGCAAAGTGCAGTTGCCATCTTTCTGGTAATCTTCCTTATGGCTGTAGCATACCAGTCTTTAGGTTGAGCACACATTAACTTTCAAACACTTTTTTCAAGTTTTCATCCTTCTGGAATCATTAGCTTTTCAGTTATTCTTTAATCTTGTCAAACAGTCCATAATCCGATGGTGCCAAATCAGGTGAATATGACAGATGTGGTAAGGCTGTGAAGCCCAGGGATGTTAAGTGTTTTTGTTGTTGCACTGGTAGTGTGAGGCTGGCATCATGTTGCAACAGCACCTGTTGTGCCCATTTTTCTTTGTCATGGAGCTGCATTTTGCAATGGAGGCTATTGAAGGTGTTGCAGTATACTCCACTGTTTATTGTTCCCCGTGGAAGTCGCTCAAACATCAGTATTTCGTCCACATCTCAGAAGACTGTGGCTATCTGCTTGTCAGCAGAGGGAGCTTCTTGAAATTTCTTGAGGTGAGGACTTCAATCTTGTTTCTAGTGCATGGATTGCTGTTTCTTTTCAGGAGTGCAGTAGTGAAAAAATAGGTTCATCACCTGTGATCAGCATGGCAAAAAAGCCTTAGAGGTTCTGATTGTGAATTGTGAGCAGGTCATTACATGCTTGCACCTTTACCTCCTTTTGCTGAGATGTCAGTTTGTGTGGCACCAAGTGTGCACACACTCATTTGTTATCTTGTTACCAGGACACATGATCATTGTGAAGCGTGCTTGATGATCTGGTGCAATTGTACTCCCTATTTATTGTCAGAATGAAGCATTTCTGCTACCACCAGTCAAGTATTTTTTCACACATCAACATTATTGCTTGCTGACCATTTGTTCCTATGGAGTTCATGTTTGTGTATGTTATCTGTTTAACCCCCCCTCTCCCTCCCTCCCTCCCTCCCTCCCCCTCTCTCTCTCTCTCTCTCTCTCTCTCTCTCTCTCTCTCTCTCTCTCTCTCTCTCTCTCTCTCTCTCTCTCTCTCTCGTTCGTTGCATGCATGGATGAGGAACAAAACAAAGCAAACGTTTCATAGAAGTTTAATTTTGCAATACTTGTGGGTATACAATATGTTTTGTTTTTCCATTCTCTGCGTAGATATAAAGGCTATCTGGTTTGCCGACACGGGAACCCGCAACATACAGTTGTCCATGTGAGAAGCAATCCGCATCTAAACCACACAATTCTAAAGATTAACCTTGAGCTTCATTGATTGTGTTTGCGAACGCCAATCGAATTGGGAATTGCAATCTTTTAAATTGAAATGGTGTATCGGTCGGGATCATGGGAATTCGAGGGATGAGGACATCTTCACTTTCGAAAGGCCCCGTTAAAATCGTTGCTTCCACTACATTTTTCATCAGTTTTTTAACTGCGAGTCGCGTGCCGTTGCAGAGTTTTGGCTGATTAATATTCCGCAACATGATAATTGGCAGACCTATTTTCAATTTTAATATGTGTGGTGGCATCCCTGGCAGATCAAGTGAGTTCAAAAATTCCGTTAGATAATTAACTACTTAATCTGCTTCCACAACTGTATCTATCGACTTGTATGTAATTTCCATACTTTGAATGCTGGATTGAATAACATTATTAATTTGATAGACATCTTTATTCTTCGCGGCAAGGATAGCTCATTCACTGAGCCAATCGTGATTCTTATAATTAAATTGAATATTAGGAAATACTTTTTCGATCAGTTCTTCTTTTGATGTTACTAAATTACAAAAATTATCAGGAAATGATATTCGTCTTGACGTCTCATCGACTGGCAGTTGTCCGTTCCCAATGTCCAGTAACTGTCGTGAGAATACCTCGGCTGATTGATCGTTCTGCAGCTGGACACGCATATTCGTAGTCAACTGCAATGTACGTACGTGTCGCCACAATGTTGAATATTTCAGGCAAGCATTTATTTCATCCGCTGGTGTCGATCGAGAAATTACAGGCAATGTTTTCCTAAAATCTCCTGCGAGCAATATCAATGCATTCCCGAATGGTTGAACGTTTCCACGCAAATCTCGCAACGATCGATCAAGAGCTTCAAGCAATTTTTTATGTGCCATCGTGCATTCATCCCAAGCAATGAGTTTACATTTTTGTAATACTTTTCCCATACCGGATGCTTTGGAAATATTGCGCGTGGGAGTCTCGATGATTCGCATGTTTAATGGCAACTTCAGAGCTGAATGAGCAGTCCTTCCACCTGGTAATAATGTCGCAGCTATTCCAGACGAAGCGAGAGCTAAGGCTATGTCATTTTTTGATCGAACCGTTGCCAGAATCAATCTGATAAGGAATGTTTTCCCAGTTCCTCCTGGCGCATCCAAGAAGAAGCCCCAACTCCGTCATTTATCATTTGCATTATGCGATCATAAATGCCCTTCTGTTCACACGTTAATTTGGGAATGTTTGATTGGACATATGACTGGAGATCACCGGTGTTGTAACTCTGTTCACGGCGCAAATCCACATCAAATGAAGCAGTCGTAGTTCTGTTGGGTGCTGGCATTCCCAATTGACTAAGAACTTTATTTGCAATAGCTAAGCACTTGTCTTCAATATTTATCAATGTTTCGTTGTAAATGCCTTTTGTAAATTCCATGGTCATATTGGCATTTTCTAGGCATACTCTATGCAAAATATCCTCAGCCATATGCGATCGATATCTTTCCCATAACTCTGTGGGAGATGAAGGGAAGCAAGCGGTCAATATAATTGCAAATAGCTCAAATTTGGTTTGGATGTGCAGTGTTGCACGCGTCACTAATACATATATCCCACTGTTGGTCGTTTTCTAATAAATTAAGAGCTTGACACGCACTGCGGAAAGTGGCATATGTGACGCCGTCAACAATTTTCAATTGCTGGAAAGATCTAGGACCAGGCACATTTACCAACAGCATGCCAAGGAAAAAACCATTCATCTTGATTAGGATGCACTGTATAAAGTCTACCAATTGTATTTTCTCTGAAAATGCCAGGTTGACCGTCGACTGGCTCCCCTCGTCTGAGTCGTACGAATGCTTTTTTAGTTACATTCCACGTGTAATAAGAGGGCACTTCTGTGTACATCAGTGTTCTGGCGAAAGCGTCTTCCTGACATAAGGTGAAGAAAGCAGTCAGAGTTGTACCAGGTGGATTAAGGGCTCTTTGTTGCACATTTGCATCTGTGAAATAAACACGCTGTCCATTCTCTAAATGTACTGCTAAGTGAACCACAGCTGGATTGCGTTCATGCATGGGAAATGAAAAAATTTGCCATGCAGCCTCATTGCTGCTTATGTATCTTCCAGCCTGGTATTGTGCAATTTCATCGTAACTCGTACTGCATTTCTGTCACTATTTTCTGGTTGCACACCAAAAACTGCCATATCACTGCCTTTATTCACATACTTACAGATGTATTTAATCGATTTGACCGAATTGCAATATTCTACGTTTATGTGCGCTTTGTATGTTTTTGACAACAGAGGCGAATATGGGACCACCCAACGGTTGTCTACATCAATATCACCATTTCGCATGTGTATAGCTGCCGAATTCCCGCCATCTTCAGTTGATCGTCTCCTATACTGAGGATATCCATCGTCTCCTGTTACTGTGTTGGCTGCGAATGCTCGAGGATATTGCTTAGAACATTTCCCATCTACCATGCATGGTGAATTCGGATTTAGTGTACCGAATGGTCCATGTATCATGTTTTTGATAACAACTGCATGCAAATCCTTATCGACATCGGCCCGTGGAATCTCAGCGCATATCACATCGTCGATTTCGTCTGAAGTTATTTTATCGTATAGCCAGATTAGTATATGCGCATGTGGCAATCGTCTCTTTTGCCATTCTACTGAATGCACATGCCCAGATGAGCATGTAACTTTTCAGATATTTTTCAAGCCCTATGTATGTAACTTAACTTTTGTTCACCTCAGTGTATTCACTACCTGAAAGTGAATGTGTGTTGTTGAATTTTAATATACATATTTCCATTTGGAAAAAAGAAAAGAACAATTTGTTCAGTTGTGGATGACAAATATGAATGCATGATAAAGCATTATCAACAGTAATAATAATGTGCAAAATTAAATTATCTTATGTATATAGAATTTGTGACTTATAAAAATCTCCTTAGTAATGCAAGTAGAATACATTTATATATAAGTCACCCTGTGATTTTGATAATGTTTTTAATTCATTAGTGGGTGTCATATTGTTAAATTAGTGTGAACCTAAAGTCTGTCAAGAAAAGAGAAAAAAAAATGGGGAATTAGAAGAAACAGTGTTATCATAAACAGGCTTGACAAATTCAACAGATTTTCTTGTCAGGTGGCATACCACCTTTTGCACTACTTTTTTGTTGCTGGCATTTTAGCAAGACAATTCATATTAAAACAAAATTCGAAGTTACAAGCAAATTTGTTATTAAATTTTTTATCAACAAAATATTACTCTGGTGTTGCAAGCAAGCAAGCATGAACATTAAACTGATAGTTCGATATATTAGAATCACATCACTTGCGTGTGATGAAATCCTAAAACATTGAATTTTGAGTCCATGAATGAACTATTGAACTTCATGTCCATGAATCTGCCTTTGTATCCTTGAATGTGCTGATTCTTCCATGCCTGTTTTTCATCTGGGTGTAGCCCAGAATTCCTGGTTTTTGTAATATTCTAAACCTGGAAATGACCATTTTCATTTGAATTCAGGAAGGCATGACCAACATGTGTCAGTTGATGACCTCCAATTTTTTTGAAAAAATTATGGTAGCTACTCCTGATAGAAGTATAAAGTACTGCAAAAGAATTTTTCATAAAAAAAAATTTTGGTCAAGCTACAGCATTTTGAAAATAGGCAAAAAATACACTCGTTACAAAAATCACGTGAAACGCCAAATTTTTAAGTGCACACTGCTCCTGAACTACACTGAAGAGCAATTGAATTAGAAACAGCTGGTGTTATGCAAATGTGGCACTGTGGGTGGCCCTATAAACGGAAACGACATGACGTATGCAGTGATTCGACAATATAAGGAGTGATGCGATGGGAATCAGTAGGAATCGGATGCAGTATGGGTAAGACGAAGGATCTAAGCACATTTGATCGTGGGCAAATTGTCGGGGCCCGACAAATGGGTCACTTCATCTCGGAAGTCGTGCAGGCACTGGGATTTTCAAGAGCCACTGTGTCATGGGTGCACCGTGAGTACATTGAATCCGGTAAAACCATCCCTGCAAGGGCCAACTGCCGTGAACAACAACGTGCGGATGAGCGGGGTCATCGTCAGCTAGCTCGCATTATAACCGTGGATAGACAGGCCACAGGGCAACAAATCACTTGGCAATTTAATGCTGGTGCACAAAAACGTGTAAGCAGCCACACCATCCAGAACCATCTCCTCGCTATGGGGTACAGAAGCCATCGTCCCACGAGGGTACCGCCGCTGACCGCACATCACAGGGTGCAAAGATTAGCATGGGCGCGGGAACATCGCCACCGGACCTCAGACATGTGGAAAAATGTTGCCTGGACTGATGAGTTGAGATTCACGTTGGTACATGCGGATGGCAGGATACGAGTATGGCGCAAACCACATGAAGCAATGGATCCTTCTTGCCAGCAGGGTACTCTTCAAGCTGGTGGGGGTGGCATTCTCGTCTGGGGACTGTTTGCGTGGACTGAAACGGGATCCCTGGTACGTGTGACATCGTCCCTCACAGGTCAACGTTACCGGGATAACCTGGATGACCATTTGCTCCCGTTTGTGCGTCTTCAATATCCCACTGGGGACCTCATCGTACAACAAGACAATGCACCGTGTCATCGCTCCTGAATTGTATCCGAATGGTTGGAAGAACCCTGCACCGACATGACCTTGCATTCTTGGCCAGCTAGGTCACCTGACCTCAATCCCATCAAGCACATCTGGGATGCCATCGAGAGAGATGTTCAAGGCTCTGACCCCCTCCATCAAATCTTCGTGAACTGTGGGAGCTTGTTCAGGGGTCGTGGATCCATATGGATTCCCAATGCTTCCAGTGTCTTTTCGTGTCTATGCCGAGACGAATCGCCGCCGTCATCAGGGCGAAAGGTGGTGCTTGACGTTACTACACAGGTATCTCTAATTCAATTGCTCTTCAGTGTATAACAGGTAGAGACTCGACTTTTTTTTTTATTTTGAAGCTATTGAATTAGCTTTTCTTCAAATTCACAGAAATTGGTTAAACAAATGTTGCCAGATGGCAAAAATATATATATTTATTACAAAAATTTTTAATTTTCCACAAATTTAGGATATTTTTTTTTTTAAGAAAAAGACTTCTCAGGTGGGTAAGTGTGCCAACCTGCACCCCTACTAGGGTTGCCTTAGCAGTAATTTTATTTTTATCCTGTGATGTTTGTAACAATTAATTTTTAAAATATACAAAATTTAAAAAAATCAACATTTTTGAATTGCAATCTCTCAAAAACCCCATTTTTAAAAATTATGAAATTTTGTTCAAACAATGTCCTAATGGTAGGTAGTTTACTGGTGGAGTCAAGTTACTGGATTTTTGCCTTGAAAATTTCTTACATATTTTTGAAAATGACTCTTTTTTTTTTTCAATTTTTGAAAAATGGCATTTTTTTTTCAAATTTTTGAATTCAG
Organism: Macrothele yani; assembly: GCA_039090855.1. Lineage (NCBI taxonomy): Eukaryota > Metazoa > Arthropoda > Arachnida > Araneae > Macrothelidae > Macrothele > Macrothele yani. Next base: position 5,218,055 of record CM077024.1, read on the forward strand.
TGAAAAAATGAGAACTGTAAACATTATTTAGTAAATTTTTAATAGCAGGAGAACACAATTCCCGGCAGGGCTCGCCCTAAGCATTCACCAAGTTGCCAAATGTGACTAAATCCGAAAATGGCAAGAAAAAATTAGTAACAGTGAAAATGGTGGTGAATGATTTTATGAAACTTGGGCAATTTTTGACTCGTGGGTAAACTGCAGTTTGCTGGAATTTTTGGGCTAAACTGATTTCAAAGTTTGATTTTCCAAAGCTGTGGCACTGAAAATGGTACTGCCCTGTGCAATTTTTATGGAGTACTGTGAAATACCGATTAAGGCTGCTTGAGATTCATTGGGGGGAGTAAATGAAAATAAGAGCTACTGAAGGTGGGGATATCGAGAGGGAAGAAACTCTTCTGTAATTTATAATGAGCGGATCCAGAGAAATGGGATAGGAGAGGTTAAACAGTCTGCAGCACATAGTCCAGTGTTTGTGTTGCACTTTGACTTTACTCAAAACTGATCTGTAATTCTACCTGATGAAGTGCAAAGTTACTACTGGCAAACAATGTCCAGATCTCACTCTTTACATTCATTGCATACTTTCCAAATGAGACTTAAGTCTTTTGTGGTAGCATGCAATGATATAAGCCATGACACAGCACATGCTCTGTTGGCTATTCTGCTTATAAAAAGTGAAATTGCTAAGACTTATCTCAGATGGAGCAGCCGGGCACTTCAAAAACAAATATCAGTTTTATGAACTTTTGAATGGGGACCCAAATGTAACAGGGAAGTGGATCTTCTCAGCCACAAGCCAATGCAAGAGTGCATGGGATGGTGGCCTGTGCAAACATTTTGCTACTAAATTCAACTTACAGAAAGAAGCTTCACAAGCTATAAGAGATGCTCCTTCATTTGTTGAAACTGTCTCCCCCTTGATCCCAAAGACTAAACTTCTACTCCTCACAACTTGTGAAGTTCAATCCTATCGAACCAGCAAAGTAGAAGAGTGGGATACAGTAAAATCTGTTGTTGTAATACAGTCACAGCATTCCTGGTTAGTACAAGGAAATAAATAGACCATCAATTGCCAGAACAGTCCGGCACCCACATAAAGCAGTGCAATTTTCAAGCCAACAAAAAAAAAAAAAAAAAAAAAACCATTTTCTGTGAATGATTTTCAAATAGGAGAATTTATAAAATGCATTTATGACAATAACTGGTGGGTGGATGGGACAGATTACAAACATATTTAAAGAATTTGAGGACATAACTGTATCATTCATGCACCCTCATGGACCAGCCAGAGATTTTTGGTGGCCAGAAGAATGTGGCAAGAAAAAGGTCAAGTGTCCAGTGCCCTTAAAAAATGTACTTCTAAAGGTGAATGCCCCAACTCCTGTTGGATGTTCTGCACAACTTCATACCTTTGATGAGAAGGAAATCAATAAAATCCAGTAGCTTTTCTCAGTTTGAATAATTTTTAGTTATGATGGTAAGCTCGTATTTTTTTTATTGTTTTATGAGGCCTTTTTCTTATGTAAATAGAAATTGAATCTTAACTGCAACTGAGATAATGTATTGTATGTGTACAGACTATGGATTTAAAAAAAAATTAAACATATGCATAGGTGACAATTAAATCATAAAAATGACTTTAAAATATAGATTAACACTGCAATTTGGAATATATACTCAGGTAAACTTTTCAGAAATATCTTTCGAAGTTTTTTTTCTTAATAATAACCTAACTGTGAGGTTCGAACAGGAGAGGAGGACATTTTTAAAAATTTGTAGGAAAATTTCAAGGCAAAAATCTAGTAACTTGATTCCCCAGTTAACTACCTACCATTAGGACATTATTTGGATAAAATTTCAGAATTAAAAAAAAATGGAGTTTTTGAGATATTGCAATTCAAAAATGTTGATTTTTTGAAATTTTGTATATTTTAAAAATTAATTTTATGAGTTGCATGCATCACAGGATAAAAAATAAAATTACTGCTAAGACAATCCTAGTAAGGGTGCAGGTTGGCACACTTACCCACCTAATAAGTCTTTTTCTTAAAAAAAAAAAAAATCCTAAATTTGTGGAAAATTAAAATTTTTTGTAATAAATAGACTTTTTTTTGCCATCTAGCAATATTCCTTTGATCGATTTCTGTGATCATAAAGAAAGGCCAAATCAATAGCTTCAAAATTAAAAAAAAATTCAAGTCTCTACCTGTTATACATAGTACAGGAGCAGTGTACATTTAAAAATTTGGTGTTTCACATTATTTTCATCACTGGCGTATTTTTTGCTTATTTACCAAATGCTGTAGCTTGACCAAAAAATTTTTTTGTGAAAAATCCTTTTGCAGTACTTTATACCTCTATTAGAGTAGCTACCATAATTTTTTCAAAAAAATTGGAGGTGGTCAACTGACACCCCTGCCTGAATTGAGGTGGAAAGGGTCAAATCCAGGTTTTCCAGTTTTGTGTAGGAATTTGGGAATCCTCTATCATGTCATTTCTGAAAATGCTGTGAAGTGGTAATTAATTAAAACTGCATTTTCAAATTAAAAACTGTTGTGCATGCTGAAAGGAAGGCTACTTACTGTATCTATATCAAATAATTTTGTTACATGAGATTCAATGAATCCATTGAGCTAATTGCAGAATTAACAAAAATCACTTTAGGTTTTTATAGCAGCAGAACTTAAGCATCCAGAGCGGAACACATCTTCATAGTTTTCCTAAATGTTCTGAAGTTTAAAATTTGATTTCAAAAAGTCAAATTTCATAATTTTTGAGAGATCTCTAACACCACCACCATCACATATAAAGTTCAAAAGTGCAATTTTTGAAAGCTTTCTAGCATACTGGATTGGTACAAAAAAGGTACAAAGTTAAATTTCACAGGAATTATTGGTTAATTGTTGTGTAGCTAGTTAATATAATGTGTGTGTAATATGTAAACAATATGTACCTATATTGTACATTACATTATGCAATATAGTGTGTAAATAATATGCATTATTTATATACTGTATGTAACACTCAGGTCAGAGTTCAAGGTTTTTTGTTTCATCAAACAATCACCTCTGTTCTTCTGACTTTTCTCACACCAGTTGTCAATGGCTTCCTGAGGATAACAAATCCCTTAGTATGTTAGTATTGTGGTAATTCCTATTATTTGATTTAATGCATTTTTAAAATGAAGAGGTTAACTAACAGTATGCTATAGTTATGGACATATTAGCAACAGTTTGGCATATTTTATGTTAATTAGAATAAAAAGAAGTATGTGCTATAGGATTAAAAATTAGGCTGAAGTTATTGCCTTTTGTAGCTGCAGTAAATTTTAAGTTAATCCATTATGTGCACAAAACTGATTCATCAAGAGTATAGTGATCGAATTTTTCATTAAGGTCAGCATTAAGTGAGATTAATTTTTTTAAGCTAACCTCTGGAAGAGGCATGCTTTTTGCAGGAGTAATAGCAAGATTTATCAGCATTTTTCTAGTTAGGTGTTGTATTTGTCAAGCCTTGATTAAGTAAACATTGGGGAAAATCAGAGGAGGGGTAAAGGTGTAAGCATAACGAATTTTGCATAGCAGAATATGCAACAGCTTCTATAGGCTTAGAAATACAGTAAAACCTCATTAATCCGGACTAATTGGGTAATTGGAGTATGAGGGCATCAGTTTTCCAGATTAATGAAAGACTGGATTTAGTGAAATGAACTAAAAATGGTACTAGGTATATTAAACACCTGTTCATTGCTGTAAAAAAAAAGACTATTATTTTAAATTTAATTTAAAGCATACATATGTAATACAAAATTTAAATTAAAGTATTGTACACATGTATACCAGGGGCAAATATTCTGGGTGTGCTAGGTGTGTGGCACACACCTACACAGAGTTGCAATTCAACCTATGATATCAATATTATTTTTTTGGATTTGTTTCTAATAAAACTCTCCAGAGTTCGTCCTAAGGCTTTTAGTGGTGGTTAAAATTTATTTCCCCACAATCTTTTCATTAATAAGAGAAGGTTCGTTCAGTAAGCATTTCTCATTCGCACTAGAATCTTGGGGCGTGCTGTTTTGCGTGCGTACATCCGACGACCTTAAAGCAGGTGTGGTACAAGAGCTCCCCTGACGGCACTGCAGGTCATGTTCTTATTTGCCTGTGGTCTCAAACGTACCTGCGGAACTCTCAAGGTGTGCTACCCGAAATCAGCACCGCTCGAGTCTCACTGAACAGCCGGTTGCTGTTATATTGTTTTTTTCTTTTCTTTATATGTATTTCCAGTAAGACTCGCTGAAGTTTGTCCGCTAAACTTAATTCTTTTGTGCAATATTTTCATGAAGAGGAGAAAGCTCATTGCTTCGTGCAGTAAACAAAACGTAGTAAATAATATTTGTAGCTGCAGGAGTGCTATTTTAACAGCAGACATCGTAAGTCGTTAAAGCAACTGTAATCCAAAGCTTTCCAGATGGCGCTACAGGTCATGTTTTTGTTTCTTTGTGGATCCAATGCAGATGTTTAAATGCCCAGGGTGTGCACACTTAAAAAAGCATCACTGGCCATACTTGTTTGCGTTTGGAATAGAATGGAGTCATAAACACACTTCATCGTTTTGCTACGAGTTTTCTATCTTTTCGTCGCTGTGTGAATCGGTGTGTTTGTGAGCACAGATACAATTGAATTTTGACATCCATTTAGGTTGACGATGTACTAAGTGTCCCATTTTTGCCAGAGATTTTGCAGATTGTGTAAAGCGGGTTGAAAAAAGTAAGCCTCATGCTGTATTTAAAACTCATGTGTGCATAAAGAAAAAAAGATACCAAAAATCCGTTCATCACTCTAGTATTTGCACAGGAAATTCAGATTTTTCTTACAATGGAGTGTACGTAAAGATCTTTCAGCTAAATAAAAGAAATGCTTTTTGTATGTTCACAATCAATGCAAAAATTTTGCAGCTCGGGATATATAAAAATTTGTTTGCGTGTTTTTCCCCATCAACAGCGCACACCCAATCTAAATAGGCACATGACACCACTGATGTATACATACAAGACAGTTACAATGTTGAATATTTGTCCAATGGACTTGGTTCTACCACACTCAAAGCATTTGCTGCGCAAAATGGTTTAAAAAATGTTTCTATCTTCTGTTGTGGTACCCTCACTGATATTTTGCAGGGGTGTTGTAAGTTGTCGTAGTACACAGATATTTCTTCATTTTCACTTTCCTCAACAAACTTGGTTACACAGTTCAAGTGTTCTTTTCTGTCACCCAGCTTTATTTTTTGGTAAATTACAGTCTTCTTCTACTTCGTTCTCAGAACTTGCCGTTGCCATCACGCTGTCCACAATTTCTTCTTTAGTTAAAATTTTATAACCTGGATCGTCATCATCAGCTTCTACCATGCCTCAACATCCTGTAATGTAACTTTTTGTTCACCCCCTCGATGTAGAGCTTCGTAAAACTCTTGCATCCCACATTTAGTTGTGTTTAGTTCAACATCTTCATTCAACAAAATTTTCTTCCAGGAATTTGCTAATGTGAATATTTTATATCTTTTATGGCAGCTGCAAAACTGAAAGATCGGGAACCTCACATTGTATAGTTTTAAGTTCTCGAGAGTTCATTGACCTCTGCTGTCTTCATCGCCAGCAGTTGGCTTTTCGACCTCAATGACTTCATTTAGAAACTTTTTTATACAGTCTTTTTGGCCCTGTATATAATGCCTTGGTCCATAGATTTTATGAGGGAAGTGGTATTTGGTGGCAGAAACAGACACTTAATCTTCCCATCGTTGGTAGAAAGTTTCTTGGCATCTGGGTGAGCTGGAGCATTATCCATTAAGATTAGGCATAGGTGCCAACTCTACTGGATTTTCCGGGAAGCTCCCAGATTTCAATGCTTTCTTCCGGTTTTCCGGTTTTTAATCAAAATCTCCCATTTTTGGTCATTTTTTTTTAATTTCCTACATTTAGGGATCTTTCCTGCAAAAATCCCTACTATAATGGGGAATTTCACGCGAAACTTGTCCCGTCGTTATTTTTTTCCCTCCCGGAACAGATTGCAAAAAAGCTTAAGCGTGACGTAGTATGCCGCAGAAACTCTGAAACGCACTAATGCGCAGGTGTAGTGCACTGCCCATGAAATCCAATGATATCGCAGTTGTGACATGCAGCTAACCGAACGTGTTTGTAAGATTGAATCAAACGAGCATCTAAGCGAGAAGTTAAAGCTCAGCGACGGGTAACTAGCGCCCTAGACTCTGGAGCAAATCGTGTAGTGCACAGAAAACATTCAGGAGCAGATTACGCATGCGTGCTTGAATCAATGCTTGTGATTTGGTAAGCTACTCTTCCTCTGCTGCCTGTCTCCTCGCCATTCGCCATTGCTGCAACACGTACTCACGTGACAGCAGAGAAGTGCTGGTTTTCTGGATGCCGGATTGTTGAGGTTTTGCTGTAGTATGCTTTTTTTAAGAAGTAGTATTTTTTTTAAAGTTATATCTTGAATTATTGTTGTAATCAATAAACTAAAAAGAAAAAGAACTTGTTTGAATCCAGCTACAGTTCTCACTCAAGTTGAAGTGATCTGAAATAGTAGCTTGTTGTTTTGCCTCACTTGTAGTTGGGTTCTTGCCGGTTTTTGTGATTTCACACGAAATGTTAACTTCAAGGAAAAAATATCTCCAATCATTTAAAACATCTTATTCTGCAGAATATCAATTCATAAAGAGTTCAAGCAAAAGCACAAATCATGCCTTTTGCACTGAATGTGCTGTAAATTTCAGTATTGCACATGCTGGGAAAGGCGACATCGTGAATCACGTGCAAAGCAAAAGCATCGTGAAAACTCTTCAAAGAATGCGAGCGCTTCTAAACATATATAAAATCATAAATATGTTTAGTGTTTCTGTGTATAGTTTCAAAGTTGTAAACATGTAATAAATGTTTTCAACCAAGGTAATGTAATTTTTATATCAATCTTTAATGTTTTTAATGTACATACGTTGATTTTTAGCACGTCTTTCGTAAAAAAATCGTGCTTCTGTTATCGGTTTGTCCGTCCGTCCGTCCTTCTGTCTGTACCCACGATATCTCTGCAACTATTAGTCCGATTTGAAAAATTCTTTTTGCATTGGGAAGCTTGAAATATGCGAATGATGATCCTTCATTTCGTTTTTTTTTTTTTACGATGTACAATTTCGCCGGTAGAGGGCGTAAATGCAGATGATGTCGAATTCAAAAATGCGTTTTATTCCACATATTTGCTTCTAAACATCCGATTGAAAAAACATTTTTATCTTTCGATTCCATTTATATCGAAGAGTATTTTAGATAGTTACTTTTTCAAATTACGCATAGATTTTCCGCTAGGGGCGTAAAAGTAAATTAACTTTTCCTCGATAACTCTTCTTCTAAAAATCCGATTTGAAAATTTTTTCTTCAGTGGATACATCTCCTGTTGGAAAATCTTTTGCATATAATTTCAAATTTTTGGTAAAGAATACTTTGGCCACCAGGGCGTAAGTGTTAATTTTTGCTTCTGATGTATTTGCCATTAAATCGGAGCTTCTAAAATATCGATTGAAAAAATTATTTCGTGGACTGATGCCACTCACATCGATAAACCTTTTCGGAATATTTTCTTCTTAAAATATTTCACAGTTTCTCCGCCAGGGGGCGTAGATGTACATCTTATTTTTGTCAATATATCTACTTCTAGGAGTCCGATTTGAAAAATTCCTTCTTTGTTGGGTAGTGTTTTCTGTGTGACACATTTTTTATGTAATTTCAAAATTTTCAAGTAATTCATAGACTTCCCGCTATGGGGCGTAGCTGTAAATTGTGTTTCCCCCTACTTCTCTGCTTCTAAATCTCCGATTTGAAAAATTCTTTCTGCACCAGATACACCTCCTGATGGGAAATCGTTTGCACATAATTTCTAATTTTTGTAAAAAAAATTTGTTTGGCCACCAGGGGCGTAAATCTTAATTTCCGCTTATGTTGTATTTGCAGCAAAATATGATGTTCTTAATTCTCGATTGAAAAAAATGTCGTTTGTTGACCGATACTACTCATGTCGACAAACCTTTTAGAAACATTTTCTTCTTAAAATAGTGCATGGTTTCTACGCCAGGGGGCATAGATGTATATCTTATTTTTGTCAATATCTCTACTTCTAGGAGTCCGATTTGAAAAATTCCTTCTTTGTTGGATAGTGTTTCTGGTGTGACATGTGGTTCATGTAATTTCAAAATTTTCAAGTAATTCATAGTCTTTCTGCTAGGGGCGTAAATGTAAATTGCGTTTCCCAATATATCTCTGCTTCGAAATCTCCGATTTGAAAAATTCTTTCAGCACCGCATACAGCTCCTGATGGGAAATCATTTGCACATATTTTATAGTTTTTGTAAGAAATGGTTTGGCCACCAGGTGGCGTAAATCTTAATTTCTGCTTCTGTTGTATTTGCAGCAAAATATGAGCTTCTAAAATCTCGATTGAAAAAAAGTCGTTTGTTGACTGATACTACTGCTCATGTTGACAAACCTCTTAGGAAAATTTTCTTCTTGAAAAAATGCATGATTTCTATGCCAGGGGCGTAGATGTATATCTTATTTTTGTCAATATCTCTACTTCTAAGAGTACGATTTGAAAAATTCCTTCTTTGTAGGATAGTGTTTTCGATGCGAAATGTTTTTCCTATAAATTCAAAATTTTCAAGTAAATCGTAGACTTTCTGCTAGGGGGCACAAAGGTAAATTGCGTTTTCTGCGTTATTTCTGCTCCTAAAGATCTGATTTGAAAAATTCTTCCTGTATCGCATACAAGACCTGATGGAAAATATTTTTCACATAATTTCTAATGTTTGGTAAAGAATAGTTTAGCCACCAGGGATCATAAGTGTTAATTTCTGCTTGTGAAGTATTTGTTGCAAAATCTGGGCTCCTGAAAACTCTACTAATTTTTTTCTTCGACCGATACCGCCTATATGGATACACCTTTTATTTTTGTCGATATCTCTATTTCTAAGAGTTCGTAAGCTCACGATTCCGTTTACAGCAATATCTGAGGGATTAAAAACCCGATTGAAAATCTTCTTTCTTTCGTCAGATCTATTGTTTTCCATACCGGTTCCATTGACTTAGCTTTGATAAATTTAATTTGCGTCAGAACTGATTCAAAAGACATGCTTATTACACCCGAAAATTCGGTGTCATCTTTCTTGTTATTTTTTTACCAGTTTTGAGTTCGTAAACAATTTAGTGTTTTAGAAATAAATGTCTTTAATTTTCAGAACTACAGTTTTAATTCATAAGAGTCGTTTGAGCTCAGTATTTTCTATAATAGTTTATTTTTTATATCTTATGGTAAAAATGTTTAATATACATAGCTTATAGAATTAATCATTTTGCAATGAAAATGAGTTGAAACAAGCATGTTACTGTTAGGAACTTTGATATTCAGCAAATGATAGGTACACAGGTACATTACACTTTATGATTTTACAATATTGTGACACAGGATATATTCAGTTATTATATTAAAAGAAAAAGTAAAGTATATCAGTTTATTTTTCTGTGTGATCAATTTTCCCTACTTTTCCTTAAGATAATCCCCAATTCATTTTACGCTTACTTGTTGCATGTCTAAAAAATGCTTGCTGCTCTGTCTACTGGATTTTTTAACCAGATGTTGGCAGGTATGGATTAGGGCCTTCACTTCATGTGCGGGTACTTTTAAATGTTCCACTTGATATCTTCTGATTTCTGGCACTGTTTTGTTGTGAAACCAATCAACCATAATTTTTCTAGAATACGAAGCATTTTTTGAAATTAATAATGCACAGATAAATTGTGTATTATTTTTTTGATCACTCATAGCTGCTTACTTTTCCCTACAATAATGGATTTTAACATTTGGCTCCCATCAGCATTTCCGCACAATAAAGTGGACACTCGTTCTTTACAAATCTTCCTTTCAGAATTTTTTAGTTTTTTTTTTTTTCATTCTTAGCCACTTGAGTTTTCTCAGGTAAAGCTCGCCAATACAGGCCTGTTTTGTCTGCATTGTACAGCTGGTATAGCTCTTTATAGAGAAACTAATCAGTGCAAAATTTCAGCTTCCTACATAAAATACTTCTTTAGTTATAGGAATTTGAAATTTACATTTGAAATTTACAAAAAATACATCTTTGTGTCTAAGACCATGTCTATCGCAAATGGCAATAACTGCAGACCAAAGTGGTCAACAGAGCTCATACATCATACATACATATCACTAAGCTGTTCTCTGAGATTCAGAGGTTAGCTCCAAGAAGAAATACAAACTTCCAGATTTTTTTACTTATTGTTGTCGTATCAAACTTCGCCATTTACAGCGATCTTGACATACAACTCGTGCTTCACTAATATCCATTACACGCCGTACACAAGATCTTTTATACTTCATACTCATAATCTTATTCTCATGCAGACACTCCTGAATCTGATCCACCCATGTCTTCCTTGGCCTTTCTCTGCCTTTCCTTCCTGCCACTTGGGCTGAAAATATTTTCTTAGTAAGCATTTCATCATTCATTCTTTCAACATGGCCAAACCACCAAAGCATATTGGTCTCCACCTTGCTAAAAACATCACACAACTGCAATACATCTTCATTCCAAGCATATTGGTCTCCACCTTGCTGCTTTACATCACACAACTGCAATACATCTTCATTCCTCACACAATCAGATCGTGTCTTGCCACAAACCCCACGTAAGTAACACATTTCTCCAGCACACAAACGACTCCTATGTTTCTTCTGCAGTACCCAGGTTTCACTGCCATACATCAGAGTAAGAACAATTACTGTTTCATACACAGCCATGCGGGACTCTCTAGAGAACCCATCATTCCTGTGAAAACCTCCCAGAGCAGCTATGACTTTCAAAGTAGAATTCACTCGCCTACTGATTTCACCATCCAACTTGTTCTCTCTGTCAAACATGCTTCCTAACTACACAAACTCACTCACCTGGTCAATCACAGTGCCATTTATACTTACATTACATTCAGTGCTACCCATTCCTCTCTCAAACACCATAACTTTGTTTTTTCCCTTATTTATACTCAGTTTGAATTTCATGCATACTTCGTGCATCCGAGTCAACATACTCTGCAACTCACTTTTGCTATCTGCCAACAGGACAGTGTCATCAGCATACAGCAATCTGCACACAGGAATATCACCAAGACATAAACCACTTTTATCTATTTTGGCCTCACGCATGCATGCGTCCATAAATATATTAAACAGCCATGGTGACATTACACAACCTTGTCTAACTCCTGCATCAATGGAAAACCATTTTGATAAAACACCATTCACTCGTACACAAGCTCTACTACCAGCATACATGGCTTTTACACTATTAAGTAGATTCCCATTAACACCATATTCATTCAATACCTTCCACAAAAGTGTCCTATTCACTCGGTCGTAAGCTTTCTCTAAATCTATGAAGGCAGTAAAAACTTTCTTCCCAACAGCCAGATACTTTTCAATCATCATGCATAATGCAAAAATCTGGTTAGTGCAGCCTTTACCAGGCATAAAACCACTCTGAACATCCCACACTTTCTCTGATGTAAGACCCTGTACTTTTTCAATAACAACCTTACCAAACACTTTCCCTGGCACACTCAGTAGACTAATACCACGATAGTTCTTGCATTCAGTCTGATCACCTTTTACATTATACAAGGGAACAATGATAGCATCCTTCCAATCCCGAGGGACCATTCCTAACTCCCAGCACAACTAGCAAATTTCAGTTAACCAGTCAATTATAGAGTCACCACCATACTTCAACATCTCTGCAGTTATGCCATCAACTCCTGGAGCCTTACCATTCTGAAGAGATTTTAGAGCTTTAAACACTTCTTCTCTTGAGATCCCTCCTGTGCTTTCATCCCTCATTGTGACATCATCTGCCTCTGTCTCAGAATCATTTTTGCTCTCCTGATCTAATAACTCACAGAAGTATTCACCCCATCTGTCACTTAACTCATTGGGCTCCCATATCATTTCCCCAATCTCATTCTTCACACAACTTACAACTTTGTTTCCCCTATTTTTCCTGAGTCTCATGTACTTCCAGAAGGACTTTCTATCTTTCCAAAAAGTCAGTTCATGCCTTTCCACTTTCTCTTTCGTATCTTTTGCCTTACTGTGGCGAACCAGCTTAGCAGCTTCACGCTTCTTACAGCGATATTCATCCACAGAGACTCTACCTTGCAACATCCCCAAATAGGCTTCCTTCTTTCTCTTTACTGCCTCTTCAATCTCACTATTCCACCAAGCATCACCTCTATTGTTACCCACTATTGTGGTGCCACAGACCTCTTTAGCAGCAGTAACAACACAGTTCTTAAAACATTCCCACTTCTTTTCTACATCCCTCTCACAAGATTTCAGATCCTTCAGTCGTTCTCTGAGTAAGTCAGAATACCGCTGATGATCTTCAAGGAGCTTATCAACCTTTATTCTTTCTGTCCTGGGTCTCTTCCTATTCCTTTTCCTCCAACCAACATTAAGTTTCACTCGTGACACTACCAAGTAATGATCAGAACCAACATCTGCACCTCTCATCACACGGGTGTCAACAACTAAGTGTTTCAAACGCTGATCGTAAATAACAAAATCTATCACACTCTTTTGACCAAGAGTATGATTTTCCCAAGTATATGTGTGTATGAAAAAAAAATTTGTCATCTAAATAATAAAGGTAAGCAGCATTTGAAGATAATTATGGGAGATTTCAATGCAAAAATAGGGCAACGGCAACAGAATGAAACTTCAGTAGGTAAATTCGGTCATGGCAACAGAAACCAGCGTGGAAATACTCTCGTTGAGTTTGCAGAGGCAGAAGGGTTTTTCATCTTGAACTCCTTTTTCAAGAAAAAGCCACACAGGAAATGGACATGGAGACATCCAAATGGGACGACAAGTGAAATTGATTTTATTATGTGTAACAAAAAATTCGTCATAGAAGACTGCAGTGTGCTAAACAAGTTCAACACAGGTAGTGACCATAGATTGGTGAGATGTAAGATGCACCTCAACACTAAACTTGAACGTGGCAAGCTCATAGGACAAACAAAATCTATTGACATAACCAACCTTAAAAAACACCATAATACCTTCAAATTAGAACTGAAGAACAGGTTCTCTGCTTTAGAAGGCCTAACATCGGAAGAAGTGGACATCTCTGAAGTTAACAGAAAAGTAACCAAAGCTCTTATGGAAACAGCAACAAAATTAGCTGGGTCTAAGAACAAGTTGCATGTGAACAAATTATCAGGAAAAACCAAAATGTTGATGCAAAAAAGAAGAGAGATGAGGACAACTAAAGAAGATGTGACTTCCAAAGTGGAATATATAGAGCTATGCAAGACAGTAAGAAAAAGTATCACTGAAGAGGTAAGGAGATTCAACTGTGAACTAGTGAGGAAAGCAATTGAAAACAACCAAAGCCTAAAGATAGCAAAGGGACATCTCAGTAAGGGAAGAAAACATATTATGGCACTGAGAAAAGAAGATGGTTCTGTAACAAGGAATAGAGGCGAAATTTTGACAAGAGTGAAAGATTTCTACTCCAAATTATATGAAAGGGATGATATATGCACTCCAGACATCATGAAAGATACCAGTACCAGAGTTCCTCCAGTCCTTCCAGCAGAAGTTGCACATGCAATCAAGAACATGAAGCGAGGAAAAGCTCCAGGAGAAGATGGAATTACTGTAGACATCATACAAGAAGCAAGTGGAGAAATCGAAACAGTACTCGCCCAAATTTTCACTCGATGCCTTAATGAAGGAAAGATTCCTGAGGATTGGAACACCGCTACAATGATCCTGCTACATAAGAAAGGTGACATTGAGGATCTCGGAAACTACAGACCTATCAGCCTCCTATCAGTAGTTTATAAAATCTTCACTAAAGTTCTTTCACACCGCTTGAAGGTAACACTGGACATGGCTCAACCGAGAGAACAAGCTGGATTCAGGAGTGGCTACAGCACAATAGATCATATCCACGTGCTGAGAGAACTAATTGAAAGAGCGAGGGAATATGAACTTCCATTGTGCATGGCTTTTATCGATTATGAAAAAGCCTTTGATTCGGTGAAACCATCAGCAGTTACAATGGCTCTGAAAACCTGCGGTATTGAAGATGCATACATTAATATTATTAATAACATCTATGAAAATGCAAGTGCAAAGATTAGGCTGTTTGAAAATACAACACACATAAAAATTGGGAAGGGAGTGAGACAAGGTGACACCATATCTCCGAAGCTCTTTAATGCCACATTGGAGGGTGTTTTTCAGTCACTGAGCTGGGAAAACAAGGGGATAAAGATTAATGGAGATTATCTAACCCACCTTCGTTTTGCTGATGACGTAGTCATTTTTGCAACTACCCCATCAGAGCTGCAGAGTATGATCCAGGAACTTGCTGACAAGAGTAAAGAAGTGGGATTAAAAATGAACTTTCAGAAGACAAAAGTGATGTTCAATGCTTTTACAAGAAATGAAGATTTATCGATTGATGGAGAAAAGCTGGAGATAACAGACAGGTACGTTTATCTTGGACAGCAGATATCAAGTGAGGGTCACATTGATGAAGAAATTAATCGGCGTACAAAACTTGCCTGGAGAGCTTTTGGAAGAAACAGCATAATTTTCAAGAGCAATATGCCATTATGTCTTAAAAGAAAAGTGTTTGATCAATGCATCCTTCCAGTGCTTACGTATGGTGCGGAGACGTGGACCTTAACTAAAAGAGACATACAAAGGCTGCAGACAACTCAAAGAAGCATGGAGAGGTGCATGCTTGGTGTAACCAGGAGAGATAAGAAGAGGAACTCGTGGATCCGAAAAATGACAAGAGTGGAAGACATCATGATCAGAGTTAAATCCCTGAAATGGCAATGGGCTGGACATACTGCCAGAAGGACAGATCATCGATGGACAGCCGAAATTTTAGATTGGATTCCAAGGGACAGGAAAAGACCCAGAAGAAGACCACATGGGAGATGGGTGGATGAAATTCGAAAGTATGCAGGGGTGACATGGAGGAGACTGGCACAAGACAGACCGTTGTGGAGGAAACTTGGGGAGACCTTCGTCCAGCAGTGGATTGATAATGGTTGCCAATGATGATGATGATGATGTGTGTATATACTTGTAGTTGAAAAATGTATTAGATACACACAAATCATTCTCAATGCAGAGTTCAATTAATCTTTCACCATTATCATTCACACAAGGATCATTAAACTTACCCAGAACATTGTCAGAAATTGCATTCTGCACACCTACTCTAGCATTGAAATCCCCTGCTATTATAACTTTTTCTTTAGCACCAAACTGGCTCAAAACATCTTTTAGCTCATTCCAGAAATCTTCTTTCTTATCAGAAGGTTCCGAGTCACAAGGAGCATACACTACAACAATTACAATTCTCTGAAGTTTCACTTTCAAACTAATTCAGAGAATTCTCTCACTTATGCAACTATAGTGAATCAAGTTGTTCTTCATCTTTTCTCTTAAAATCACACCTACACCAGCCTGTCCTCTCATATTATCCAATACTCCAGACCACACACTCACCGTGCCATTCACTTCTTCTACCCCAATTTCCTTCTTTTTGGTTTCACTTACACGCAGCACATCCAGTCTATACTTATTCATCTCCTCAATCACCTCACTCATCTTGCCATTTATACCTCTAGTATTCCATACACCAATCTTACATTCAATCAGCCGAGATCGCTTTCTCACACGCCGTTTAGAAAGTCCAGGTCGATTCCGTGGTGGACCGTCCTTCTCAAGTGTGGTAGGTCCACCATATCCCACACATTCTTAATATTTCATTCTTAATATTTCTTTTTGTCTTTTTAATCAGGTAAGTACATCAGTGTCAACAGAGCTCATATTGGGCCTATTTGAAAAGTTATTACATGAGCTTTTTTTTGAGATATCACACAATCATATTATAAGCAATTTCATTTTCAAGGTCATAAATTTTGACCTTTAATCTCTTAAAACACACCCTATTAATTTTATTAAATAAAGCAGAGGGAGAGAGTCTGTGGGTAGTAAGATAACAATTGACGTTATAATAAAAAAAAACATTACTTTTATTAAACTTTTTATCCTGTACAGAACTAGTTTTTTACATGCCTGATTGGGCATGTTGGAAAAAGGAATAAATGCCCGGGCACATCTGGCTGTATAATTTTCGAGCCTTGTTGTATACCTTCTTGCTTAATGAACTCATTAAATTTTTTCTTAAATGGTTCAATGGTTTTAACATCAGCACTGAGACACTTACGAGGCACTTTTTATTTGGCATGTTATGTTGTCTTTGAAATCTGAAAAGCTAACTTGAACTTGCCTCGAACCCATTTATTCCTACCTGTTTAGCCAGGCCTTCCATGGCAGCTTGAATTTAAATTCTTCTAACAGCCAATCCACTTGAATGTAGTTGTGCAAACCACTTGTACAAAGCATCATCCAGAGTTTGCTCTGCAGGCATTCTCATTCACTTGACTTCACTTTTATCTTTTTCTGCATTAAATTTAAGCACAAATTTTAAGAGTTCACCCTTTTTCTTCCTTATGTCTGACACAGTTTGTTTTGCGATTCCCTATTCCGTACCAAATGTTTGCCACGGATAAAGGATTTTCCAGTTTTTCAATTGCAGCTAATTTTTCGTGTAGAGACACACCAAAAATTGCAGCTAATTTTTGGTGTGCCTTGTACTTGCACTTTTGTCCAGAGAAGACTTACTTAGTGACATCATACACATCAAATAAAGTTTACGTGACTAACAAATTCTCTGATATATTAATCTTCATTCAAAGATAATACAGTACAGTATTCATCCTCATTCTTTGATATTGCATTTTCTCCAGCTGTAGCTGACTGCCAATGGTGAATGTTAGTTGTGACAAGTGGAACAATACAGAGACTGATAAAAAAGTATCTGACTTTTTTTTTGTTTGGTGCCAAAACCAGTTGCAGCCCAGAGACGGAAGTAATGCAGCATGCGACTTGGGCCCTACCGCATGTGCGTGATTTTTTTCCAGACCTCGCAGCTTTTCAGTCACTTCCAGGTAGCCATGATAGTTGCACTTGTACCTTGTGTTAATTGCATTCGTGTTTTGATCCAAAATGACTGTACATGTTGAGCAAAGAATTTGCATTAAATTCTGTCATAAATGGTGATACGCAATCACAAACAATTAAAAAGATAAGTATGGCTTTTAGTAATGAAACTGTGAAAGCTACACAGATTAAAGAGTGGTATCGTCTTATCGAAGATGTACAGTACATTTTTTTTTTTAGCTTTTTGATTAGCCCTCATAGAGTGTCTTTGACTGAGGATGGCAAAAATGGCTGAACATGGTGGTGAGTTATCACGGAACCATGTGTTTTCTGAAACTTAGCTCACTAGTCCCTCCCATGACCTTCCTTCATGCATTTACACTCAACTTTAAGTTAAAAATTAATTTTTTTTTTTTTTTTTTTTTTTTTTTTTTTAGATTGTCGGTGGTGGTGGTGGAGTTCAGATTAAGTGAAATCTAGATTATTAAGGCCCCAATTAATAAGAGTTCACTGTAATAACAATTGATACATGAATTTAAATCCAAGGCAGAGAAAATTTAACTTCAAATTCTGTTAGTTTTACCGAAAAACTGAAATTGGGAAAAATGAAAAAGCAACTCAACAGATAATAGCTTTGTGGATTGGAAGCCAAAATATCTGCAATTCTCACAATAAAACAGCTGCTCACTTCTATATGCAACGTGTGATGCAGTTTATTATGGAAATGTTTCAAGTAAGCCATATATGTTGTAAGATGGCACATATGCACAATACAGAAATACAAAGAATCATTCCAGCCTGTGTTTTTATGCGTGGATTTTAGATCCCTATGGAATAGCATATATGCTATTCCATTGCACTGATATATCAATGCTGTTCTCCAAGTAAAAAGCATGTGCTTATGTGCGACAGCTGAAGTTGACCTGTGGAACGAGTATCTCTACACAATCTAGCATGTAATAGCCATGTGGTTTTCAGTTCTTCATTTGTATGCTTGGTGTGAAGAAGAGATAGATTGTAAAGATGTATATTATATTGCTACTGCAGTATAAAAAATTATAGCTTGTCAAGAATTATTTCACAAAGCGCATAACACTCATTAGTACCTAGGAGCTTTTTGTACATGCATGTCATATGTGAGTGTGTTAAATTTGATGTAAGCATTCATTTGGGAAAGGACTTGTATTTATACATGGCACAGAAGTGGGAAAGTCAATAAAAAAAATGCCTTTCATAATTAGATTAGCTTTCTTGCAGGTTGATATTGCGTATGTTGACAACTAACATCATGAAATCTTTTTAAAGTTTCATCTTGAAAACTCAAAATGTATTTACTGCAGAATACATATTTTTCTCTTTTGAATACTTTTTTCCTTTTCCCAAATATATCAGATTTTTCTTTTAATGATTTTTAATTATTTACTATGACCACTTTCATTGCTGCAATCTTTGAGTCATTCTCACATTTTTCTTATTTCAGTTTCACATAGAAGCAGTATTAAGTCTCCGAATTTTTATTTGAAAAAATTAGTGGAGTAAATTTTGAAGGTGGTACCCCACTTTGCTGGTCTGACATTAATTGACACAAAGCAAATGCAATTATTGTATCTATTTGTCATACTTATGTTAATACCTCTGGTGTTTCTGCTTATATTGGGTAGTTTGCATTTCTTGAAGAGTGTGAAAATGCAAAGAGGATATCAGAGGTGGGCATAACAGCATTTGCACAATTAGCTAGAATTGCTGAAGTTGGTTGCTGGGAAATGTTACAAGCAGCATGCACAGTTGCATTTTTGGAAGATTAAAACCGCTTGTTAGTACCTTAATTCTTTAGTAATATTGACTCAGTTCTGAAAATTATATTTCATTATATTCAGATGTGTATTCTCTTGCTGGGGACTGATGATTGTTGTATGAGGTGTGATCAAACGAAACCCGTTCGTGCTGTGTCACATGGAGCATGATGATGTCACAGCTCACGTGATAAGCACAGACTAATGAACAAGTGAGCACATGTTCATTCTCCTTGCATGTGTGGTTTGTTCTGTGGATTGTTGACATGGCCAGTGTTATTCCGAAATCATCCAAGGTGGATCAGAGAGTGGTGATTCAGTTCCTAACAGTGGAAGAATGTCGACATTCATTGCAGAATGCAGGTGGTATATGGTGACAAATATGTGTTGAAGACAACAGTGATGGAGTGGGCGCAAATGTTTCGGGAAGGACATGAGGAGATTAAAGATCTTCTTCCGCGGCTGGGCCAGATGCATGTTGTTGCGACAGACGAAGCCATTGCCAAGATTGCTGCAGCAATATGGATGGACCATTGTCGGAGCTTACATTCGCTAGCGGAGGAATTCGCTGTGTCATTTGGAACAGTTCAGACGGTGGTTATGAAGACACTGCAGTATCGGAAGGTGTGTCCACAATGAATCCCATGAATGCTGACCAACTACCATAGGGAAGAACACATGGGTTGGAGTTTGAACCAGTTGCCGCATTATGAAACAGAGAGTGATGCATTTCTGTCGCGCATAGTGGCAGGTGACGAATTGTGGTACCACCACTTTGAGCCATCCAGCAAGCCAACGAGCGTGCAATGAAAGCATCCTAGATCACCAGAACACAAAAAATTCAAGTCGCAGGCTTCCGTCGGTAAGGTTATGCTCATCGCATTTTTTGACCGTGAAGGGCTTTTGTTGGTGGACTTGAAAGAGCCTCACGTGAACATCAGTGCCAACCGCTACAAGGACACACTGAACAAGCTGCATAAAGCCATCAAGAATAAGCGACCCAGCATACATTTGTGTGGTGTAATTCTGTTGCTCAACAATGCTCGTCTGCATGTTGCAAACATTGTGCAGGATGCATTAGCATGGAAAGGTGGGAGGTTCTGTACCACCCAGCCTATAGCCCCGATCTGTCACCATGCGACTTTCATTTGTTCGGACCTTTAAAAAAAGCTCTAAAGGGACAACGATTCCACTTGGATGTAGACGTCATGGTCACAGTGACCAAATAGTTCAAGGAACAACCAGAGTCCTTCTTCGCGGATGGTATCTGCTACCTCCCCAAGCAGTGGGATGCATGTCTGAATGCCTACGACAACTTCTTCTAATTGTATATTGCTTTGTTAAGTTTTGCCACACCAGCTGATGTACCTTTTCGTTTGTCTTAATAAAGCCA
Organism: Macrothele yani; assembly: GCA_039090855.1. NCBI lineage: Eukaryota > Metazoa > Arthropoda > Arachnida > Araneae > Macrothelidae > Macrothele > Macrothele yani. The sequence continues at coordinate 5,238,403 of CM077024.1, forward strand.
CTTGAACGGGTTTCATTTGATCACACCTATTACATAATTTCCATGAGGCCACATTATTGCTCATAGTTTAATTTCGGAAGGAGAGAGTAGAGCTGGTACCAAAATTTTGTATTTATTTATTGCCAGTTTGCTCCCCAGTTTCAAGTTTTATTATCTCTGTCTCACGCACGCAGAGATTTGGAATTAGTTGTAGGATTTGCATTAAATTTCTCCTATATCAATGAATAAACAAAATAACAAAAAAATATGCACGCATGCATGCAGAGATTTGGAATTAGTTGTAGGATTTGCATTAGATTTATATCAATGAATAAACAAAATAACAAAAAAAATATTACTTTCTGCTTTTCCTAAAATATGTTGCAACATTCCAGTGCATCTACAAATATGCACTACTATCATGTTGAAACATATTTTGGGAAAGTGAAAAAGTAATATTTATTCATTTACAGTTCTTTCTTCATTAAGGTTCATGAAATTTTAAAGATGATAAATGCTCTCTCTCATGTTACACACAAATATTTTGTCATCAAGGTACACTAAATTAAAATTGGTAGTTTACTGTGGGCTGCAAACATAACTTTTTTTTCAGGTTACACCAGTACATTCCCATTTTCTTTGTAAAAGAATATTGTATTTAACAGAACAAATTGTTTTGTTTATTTCAATTTTGTCTTTTATAATAATCTCTCTGCTTTTAGAAAAAGCATCTCATTGGATTCAAATGTCCTTCACAAGCAGCCTGTCATCATTTGTGGAGATGTGCCATTGAGCAACGCTACTTCTTCACGTAATATTATTTCTGTATTCTTTACTGAATTTCTTCTGAATTTGAAATTACATTCTTTTTGAATTGACAACTGAAGTGATTCTTCCTTTCAGTGTGCTGCATGTGTGTTATTTAAATTGCTGGGTTATTTAAACAGTGTCTGTGAAAGAAGAACTACTGTGGTTATATGGAACATCATCCCTGTGTGGCTTATTTATTTCATTTGAAATTTCCAGAAATCTTCACCACCCATCAGGCTTTCAGTTTCAGTAGATGTTCTCTGTGTATGAGCCTGTTCAGAGAAGGTATAACAGCATGTCAGCTAGATAGTGTCATGATTAGTTGATGTGACAGTAGCTAGTATGAGTCAACATAGTGTCATGATTAGTTGATGTGACAGCAGCTAGTATGAGTCAACGTAGTGTCATGATTAGTTGATGCGACAGCAGCTAGTATGAGTAAACATATTGTCATGATTAGTTGATGTGACAGCAGCTAGTATGAGTCAGCATAGTGTCATGATTAGTTGATGTGACAGCAGCTAGTATGAGTCAACATAGTGCCATGATTAGTTGATGTGACAGCAGCTAGTATGAGTCAACATAGTGTCATGATTAGTTGATGTGACAGCAGCTAGTATGAGTCACCATGAACCAAGCAGTTTCAGGAGGTATGCTCATGAGCTGCTGTCCTATAAACAACTGTTACACTGACAAAAGACTATTTTGACACAGCTGTGCCTGCAGTATTCCTGTAAGCTGTGAAAATTAGAGATACAAAGATTGCAGTTATTGAAGTTATCACAGCAAGTTGATAGTCATTATAAAGAAACAATGATCTTGTATGCAAATGTCCACCACATGCTAATAGCTATAGAGTTTTTTTCAGAAAACCTAATCCAGGGTTTAAAACGTAATTTTACCACTAATGGTGCTAAAGTGGAATAATATGGAGATTACCTTCATTGTGAAAGTGGAACACACACATTCTCTCTTTGTTCATTCAGTGTGTTTCATATGGCTTTCACCTTACAAATAGACCTTCCTCCCAAAAAATTTCTGGAAAACAGTGAATAAAGACTACAACAACCCCTGTAAATCTAATTGCTGTGTCATTAATTATGAAAAAATCATTGTAGTTTTTGGTACAGCAAATAACAGCTCTCAAAAGATTCAGATAGCATAAGAATTCTCATTCCATTGTCAAAAACAAATGCAGAAATTTATGGCACACAAGACTGGGCCATAGGTGCTTAAACCAAGTGAAATGAAAAATTGTGACATCTGTACTAAACAGAAATTAATTCAGAAACTTATTCTAAAGAAGATCACATAAAGAGCTAAGAAATCAAAACCTAGGGCATAACTGAAAGAAGTTTGGTGAGATGTACTATGCATAACAATAGTTTATATACTTTGTAGGACATCTGAATTGCACCCTGTGTCTTTCATGTTGTTCATTGTACAGATCAGCACTGATGACCTGTGAATGCGAAGGTCAAACAAAGAGCTGTCTCTAAGTTCTTGATGAAAGAGGGCAGTAGGCTAATCAAAAGTGTACATCAGTGCTGCGTTTTGGCCCAATTTTAAGAGCCCAACATATAAAGTATGTCAGCCCGAGCCTGAATTTGATATCACAAAATATACCTGAGGTCTGTATGAGCCATGAAACTGGCTAACCTGTTTAGGTATTAATAATAATAATAATAATAATAATAATAATAATAATAATAATTTTTTTATTCAAAATATACGAATCACAGCCTCTGACAAACAAAATAAACAGCAAATTATCAGTGACTGGTATTGTTGAACTGATACGAGTTTCCACCGGAGACCTAGGTATCAGTCAAGAATCTGCGTAAAATATATGATGTCCCAAGTAAAGCTGTCTTCTGCAGTTCTGTAGGTGGCATATCAGAAAGCTGCAATTTCAAAATGATTCATAAAATTTTTTGACATTGTTCCAAGTGCCCCGATGACAATGGGGACTATCGTTGTGTGTTTAGTCCATAACTGGGTAACTTCTATGACCAGGTCTCTATATTTAGTAATTTTTTCCAATTCTTTTTCATTGACTCTGGCATCTCCAGGGATCGCTATATCAATTAGCCAGACTTTCCGATTTTCTATGACTGTTATGTTTGGTGTATTATGTTCTATGTGTCGATCGGTTTGAATTCTGAAATCCCACAAGATCTTGACTTCATTATTTCCTATGACTTTCTCAGCCTTGTGTTCCCATGAGTTTTTCGATGCTGGTAGATTGTGCTTTCTGCATAATGACCAATGAATCAATTTTGCAACCCTGTCATGTCTAACTTTGTAATCTGTCTGTGCAATTTTGCTACATTCACATATTAGATGAGACACAGTTTCATCTTTTTCTTGACAAAGTCAACACTTTGGATTATCATTGACTTTCTGGATTTTAGCCTTCATAACATTTGTTTGCAATGCCTGTTCTTGTGCAGCAAAAATCAAACCTCTGTTTCTTTCTTGATGGAACCCAATTTTAGCCATGCCTAAGTCAAGTTGTTGCCACTTTTTCCATCAATATTCTTTACAAATTGTCCATGCAGTGGCTTGTTCTTCCAGCCGTCTAATCTGCTTTCAAACCGTTTCCTCTTGTATTCAGCCTTGTTTTCTGTTGTTTTTAAGATATTTTCATTATTCACTGCCTGAAGTAGCTTTTCTCTGCTTCTGTTGACGTAATCATTCAGGCTTCTTTTTCTTCCTCTACTACCTGTTGTACTTGTAGTAGCCCTCTGCCTCCAATCTTCCGAGGTAAATACAATCTGTCAACATCACTTTTTGGATGGAGTGCATGATGCATGTTCAATAACTTTTGGGTTTTCCGATCCAGTATTTCTAATTCACTTTGAGTCCAATCAATTATTCCAGCTGGGTATCTAATTACTGGAATGGCCCACGTATTTATGGCTTTGATTGTATTTCCACCATTTAGTTTTGATTTCAGTATTTTTCTTACCCTCTTGATATACTCACTCTGAGTCAGACCTTTGACTTTTTTATGTAAGATGTTATCTGATTCAAGAATTCCAAGTTATTTATAATTTTCATTATCTGACAATGATTTCATTATATTACCATTTTCTAGTCCTATTCCATCTATATTCTAGACTTTTCCCCGGCACATGGATGGTACTGCACATTTTTCCAGTCCGAATTCCATCTGTATATAATCACTAAATATTTGCACTGTATGCAGCAATGTTTCAAGTTCGGCAGAACTTTTTGCATACAATTTAAGGTTACCCATGTACAGCAGATGGTTTATTTTTCCATGTTAGTCCGAAATGTGGTAGCCCATTTTTGTTTTGTTCAAAATCATTGACAATGGAATTAAAGAGATATTAAACAATAAAAGCGACAAAGTATCCCCTTGAAATATGCCTCTCTTGATATAACTTCTCCGAGTTCTTCACCACATGCGTGTAACACTGTTTTTCAGTTTTTCATATTTTCTTTGAGGAATTGGCAGATGTTCTTGCTAACTCCAAATAGTTTCAAACAAGTGTTAATCCAGCTGTGGGGCAATGAGTCAAAGGCCTTTTTATAATCTATCCATGCCATATTCAAATTCGTTTTTCTTCTTTTGAAGTTTTTTAGTACCATTTTGTCAATTAGCAGCTGGTCTTTTGTGCCTCTTGACCTTTTGAAGTTCCCCTTCTGTTCTAATGGGTACAAATTGTTTCCCCATAAGTAGTCATATATTGATCTTGCTAGTATTCTTGTGATAAGTTTGAATGTTGCTGGGAGGCATGTAATTGGACGATAGTTAGTAGGTTCATTGCCTTTTTCTTGATCTTTCATTATAAGGAATGTGTGACCTGTTGTCATCCAATCTTCTGTGGCAGAATTCTGTAGCATTATATTGAATTGCATAGCTATTCGTTAATGAAGACTTGTAAGACACTTCAACCAAAATCCGCGCAATTCATCTGGCCCAGGTGCGCTCCAGGCTTTCACATTCTTTACTTGCTGTGTAATCATATCAGTTGTTATAATCAGATTATCCATGTGTATTCCTTTCAAATATTTACAAACATCGTTGATCCACAAGACATTTTTATTATGTTCAACTGGGCTTTCCCAAATTTCTTTCCAAAATGTCAAGGCATCTTTCTTGCATGGGCTGATGTTTATTTGGATTGCCTTTTGTTTCAATGATTTATGAAACACTTGTTGCTGATTCCGAAATTGCGCATTTTCTTTGTACTGTTTTATGTGTCCGTGCTATCTTTCAATTTTCTTTGCAGTAGCTGTTACTCGTTGTTTTAATTCTTCCATAATTTCAACAATTCTTTTTCTTTCCAGGTCATATTTTTTGCAGAGTCCATCTTTCATTTTTCTACTTTTAAGCTTCCCATCTTTCAGGCATTTTAAGTTACTAATGTCACTACAGAGTTTATTTATTTTATTTTCTAGCCGAATTTTCCACTTAGGAGTGCCAGGCATTTTTTTCTTTGGCATCTTGTAACCAAGTTCCATGGTTACTATGGCAGCTGTACTGTACATGAGCTGGCTTGTTTCCTTTAAAGTATGTGTTGGAATATTGTCCATGACATCATTTGCAGTTTTTAACAAATGTTTCACCTGTTTGCTTCGTATTTGGCAAATTACAGGAAGTCTTTGTCGTTCCTCACCTTGTATCATATGGATTAAAATTTTCTCTTTCAGAAGACTTTGCTGTTGTGTCAATTCATGGTTGTCATGTTGTTTCACAGATTGTTCTTCGGGTAAAATATTTTCTGCTACTTGATCTTCAGGATTTACCAGCACAAAGTTTTCCACGACGTGGTTCTTATTTTGTGTTGGTCCTTCTTTTGCCAATTTCTCCATCTTATGAAATTCCAGTTCTGTAAATACCTTGTTCCTGATGATAAACCTTCTTTGATTCATTATTCTTTGTTCTGTTATTCCACTGTCTGGATGTTTTCCTTTCCAACTTTGCATCACTCTTTTTTGAAAACCACGGGCTGATGGATTTGCCTGGTAAAAGCATTTCATGATTTCTCGATTTTCAGCAACTGTCATATTATAATAATAATAATAATAATAATAATAATAATAATATTATTATTATTGCTACTCTTTCAGACTTCCACTCCCTCCTTCCACTGCAATAATTAACTGGGGCCTTTCTCAGCTGGGGGGGGGCATCTATCTGTTTCTATAGTTATAACTGTATGATTTCTTTGACCATTCGTTTTCTCCTGAAATGATTATGTTGTATTTGTTTTTAAATAATATTTTTTATTTCTGCTTGTAGTGCAAAGTTTTGTTTCATAGTGCTTGAAGTAATTTTCATGAATGTTAATTTTTCAGGATGAGCTCTTCCAGTGAAGTTCCACAAGTCACTACTGGGGGAGGACTGTTTTCCAGAGGTTGCAAATTCAGATACAGGTTAGTTTCATTGTTTGGGGAACATTTTACACTATCTCACTAATCAGAGGTTTTGGAAAATGACTTTGTTTTTCATTATATCTCATGTGATTCTATCATAAAGTTCACATACCATTACGTGACCACAAGGTTCTTCAAGAAGACGCTTTGACATCTGTAAGTTCTGTTTTACACGTTCTGTAAAGTGGATACAGTCTGTGGTGGTGCAGTAACTTATTCAATTAAAATATAAATCAGTTAAAAGTCCTAAAAATGTTACTCACGGAAGTGCGTGTTGAGTCCGACATCAGTAGTTATTGAGAGTTTCTTTGTCCAAAGTTGTATCTTGCTTCAATATGGTCAGTTGTTAGGGTTAGCTCGAGAGCCATTTCGTCATAAGTTGTACCCTACTTCGGTTATGTCCAGATGTTAGGGTTAACTCCGTTCTGGCTGTGTCGACATCATATTGCATGGGTAAAGGTTTCCAGATAATAATTAAAGATTCTTGAGTTAAGAGTTACTATTTACATACCACTTGAAGTTCCACGTCGTACTTGGCCATTAGGGCTATGTCGTCAATGCTGCACTCTCGTAGAATTGCTGAGGAAGTCTTCAAGTTAGGTCAAGTTCATAAAAAATTTTAAAGCTTTAAAAGATTCCAGTTAAATCGCTATATATGTGGACGGTATGGGGTGGTGTATATAATGATTTTAACTGGAATCTTTTAAAGCTTTAAAATTTTTTATTAACTTGACCTAACTTGATTGAAGACTTCCTCATCAAATCTACGAGAGTGCAGCATTGACGACATAGCCCTAATGGCCAAGTACGGCATGGAACTTCAAGTGGTATGTAAATAGTAACTCTTAACTCAAGAATCCTTAATTATTATCTGGAAACCTTTACCCATTCAATATGATGTCGACACAGCCAGAACGGAGCTAACCCTAACATCTGGACATAACCGAAGTAGGGTACAACTTATAACGAAATGGCTCTCGAACTAACCCTAACAACTGACCATATTGAAGCAAGATACAACTTTGGGCAAGAAACTCTCAATAACTACTGACGTCGGACTGAACACGCACTTCTGTGAGTAACATTTTTAGGAATTTTAACCGATTTATATTTTAATTGAATAAGTTAATGCACCACCACAGACTGTATCCACTGTACAGAATGTGTAAAACAGAACTTACAGACGTCAAAGCATCCTCCTGAAGACTCTGTTTTTATTTTTCTGAATGCATTTTGAAGCAATTATTTCTGAAGTTGTAAAATGTTTTTCATGTGGTAGCATTTGCGGTGATTAATGCTCCTTATGTACAAACTTACTCAAATTATATCATTTAGCTGTGGAAAAAATGTCTGCTACCTTATATCCAGTTCAAACAAATGCAAAGTAAACTATAAATGCAAGTTGAAATTTTCAAGTTGTGTTAAAAATATTTAGTGGTAATTGATTTTAATATTTTCATTAGCAAATTATTAGAAAATTCATAACTTTCTTTTAATAGCAATTTAATCATGATAGGTGAGGGCAAAGCAATGTGGCTAATTTTTAAAAGCATTGAAAAGCTGTTTACTTATTCTATATATAGGTACTTCACTGAGTAAGAGGCAAATTCAGTATCATGTTTAACTAATGTGCCAGCATATACTTATGAGCTATTGAACATGAATTTCCGTTTTGTGTGCTATTACTGGATTATTTCATTTCTTATATACACTGAGTGTTCAGTGAATTATGATCAACCATAGGGGTCGATCCAGGCGGCATTTCATACCATTGGGCATTATCTTCACAAAAATATTTTTAGCTCAAACAGTATCTTCATAAAAATATTTTAAACTGTGATGCTATCTTCACTTACAGTGAAATTTTATTTTAACAAAATATTTGAGTGTAAGAGGCATCTTCAATATCGTGTTTAACTCATGTGCTTTTTCTTTTCGCTTTTTTTCTTTCATTGTTATGAACTGTTTCCAGTAAAACATCTCTGACAGATGTCTATCAATCACTGTGTCATCACTACCGGCAACTGAGGCAACGCTTGCTGAAAGGAACTCCAAAGCATTATGGGAGCATCCTCCCCCATCCCTCCCTGGCAGTCTCACTCTGCATGCATTTTCCAGGGTTAAGTTGTAAGCAGGGATGGGCACATTAATTCGAAGCATCGATGTTTTACATTGGTGGAAACTCATTCCTGAAACATCCATGCATCAGTGGAAATTTTCAATGTATTGATGAAAACTTCGATGTTTTGTCAAAATGCCAAAGAGTTCACGTTTAACATCTGCAGCAGTAATGGGCACATCAATGGGTAAAATTGCTGTTCAATATAATAATATTGGTGATAACTCACCGATTCAACATCAAGTAATTAATAATATTTGTTGAAATGCTCAATGTATTGGTGGAAACCTCGATGTTTCTTCAATGTATTGGCTCCTGTAGCATCGAAGATAAGAACTGTAGTTTCGGCGAAGAAATATCAAACAAAACTGTGAAAAAATCTCTAATTCACAACATATAGAAAGGTGATATTCCTTTTCTCTTTATAAGAATCTCTCTATTCTAAAAAAGTAACTGCAGCCGCTGCTGCTGCCGCTGTTTTAGAAATTTCGCGACACTCTTGCTTTCCTAGCTCGCAGCGCAAAACGTATTGAACATAAAAATACGAAATTTACATCGTTTGTACAGAATTGTTTGGAGAACACGCTGAAATAAACTGTTTTTCGATTCTGGTGATACTTCAAGAAGAGCCATTGTGTTTCAAAGTTAAGGTAAACAAAAAAGTGCTACCAGGTCACGTTCCGAACACACTAACAGCAACAGAACCATGAAACTCTGTAGGCATGCAGTGCCATGACTGAATTTTTGCACCTCGGAGCCCTTTTTTAAAATTTCGATTTAGTTTATGAGAAATAAAATTTTTAAATTTCACAAAATTCTCTATTTCACAATGGGATCCATTTAAAAAACGGATATATGGCAAACTATAAATCATAACGCATTGCAATTTTTACAGCATAAACTTACAACTATCATCCCTTTTTTACAAAAAAAAAATAAAATAAAATAAGAAAAAGTCATTTTCTGATTTTTAAGCATTTTTTAAAGAAGCAAAGGAAAGAAACGAACGGCTTGTCTGTCTGCACGATAACCACAGAGGAACGTTCTGGTCCCGTGACCTGTTGCCATGGTGATGAAACTATTTTTAGCACGCTCTTCTCATTAAATGAAAGAACAGGCAACAATATCAAACTGGTAATGATGCAATGCTTAATGACGTAGAGACGCTTTTATTAAAGTTCAGTGTTTTCTGTTTGTATACGTGAATAACTATGTAAATATCGGCTTTTGCCTCGTATATGAAAAGCAAAGAGGGAAAATGAGAGTGTGTTCGTCCACGAATTGTTCGACCACTTCTAAATGACCTATAGATCTGAAAATTGGCATGCTGATAGGTCTTAAAGGTCCGTATACCTAAAAAAGTAGGAAACCCCAAAAAAAAAAAAAAAAAAAGTGGTGGCTTTGAAACATCGTCTGCTTAAACTTTTCACGAATTGTTAGGCCACTTCTAAATAACCTAGAGATCTAGAAATTGGCATGCTGGTAGGTCTTAAAGTCTGAAATGCTTTTTGGACCTCTTTTGTTTTCCTTGGTGGTAAATTTAGTAAGTGCTGCAGTAAGTTCAAATAAGCCGCCCCGGTGGCGCAGTGGTCTAAGCGATGGCCTCTGATCATTCGTCCGAACGGGGTCCGAATTCGAATCCCGGTGAGGCATGGATGTTGTGTTTGTCTTACGGCACTGGTTCTCTCCCTTCCCTGGAACCAGTGACCCTAAATTAGGGACGGGCGACTGCTTATAGCCCATTGAGTTGCTCACAGTGGTCGTTAAACCTCCAATCAAAAAAAAAAAAAAGTTCAAATAACAAAAGTCTGCCCTTCCAAAAAATAACAACGGTAAAAAAACTCTGAAACTTCAGAATGGTGGTGGAGCAAAATCCTTCAATAAAAATAGAAGGAAATTGAAAAAAGTTCTGCAAAAATCTAACAGGAAGTTCACCGGGAGCAAAAACAAAAACTGTAAACAAGCCGCCATCTTGGAATCGATACAGCGCAAAAAGTATTGAACAATTGGGAGAACATTTTTATTTCGTCAGATAGAATCACCGGAAAGAGACAGTCAAACACATTTGTCGAAAATTCTGACGTATAAGTTCAAACGACAAAAGTCCGTCCTTTCAAAAAATAACGACAGTAAAAAACTTGGAAACTTCGGAATGGCAGCGCAGCAAAGTCCTTCAGTAAAAATAGAAGGAAATTGAAAAAAGTTCTGCAAAAATCTAACAGGGAGTTCACCAGGAGCGAAACAAAAACTATAAACAAGCCGCCATCTTGGAATTGATGTTTCTATCAGTTTTTTCCATACTTATTTGCTTAGACATGCAATACAAATTTTAATTTATATGAATTTTCCAGTTTTTATTTCATGTGATGTACTTGAAGATCGGGCTGCAGGGCCCGAGTGCTACTCTGTAAATGAGCATAGCGAGCCTAGAGGCGCAGCCCCTAGTACAACAAAAAGAAATTCATTTGCTTAACGTGAAAATTTTCTAGTGGATTATGCTTTTGCACTTTCAAACATTAGTCATGAAACCTCAATTTTTATCATTATCATTATTATTATTATTATTATTATTATTATTATTATTTTGGACATATTGGTTCCTGTAACATTTATAAAAAGAACTCCATTTTCGCCGATGAAACATCGAACAAAACAGTGAAAAAATAGCTAATTCATGACATAAAAAGATTATATTCCCTTCCTCTATAAAAGAATGCAACAAAGAGAAATTAATTTACTTCACGTAGAAAATATTCTTTTGTACTTTCAAACATTGATTATCACTTGCAAAACTGTGATATTTTTTGCTCATCCCTACTTAGATTAATCTTCGCCAACTGGCAGGGATTCCGAGAAGTGCATTTACAATTATGAGGAAAGGAGCATGATGGGAAGGTGCTAATCGTTCGCTGTATGGAGTATGGGGTTGTGACATAAGAGCAACTTTTTATTATTTTTTTTATATTATTTTAGTTAGTTATTTCCTTTTCCTCCAGCACTTAAAAATGTTGACCTCTGATGACTTTCCTGGTTTAATACATATGTGTTATTATTGTTTTACCGAGATCTCAGCTGGAGCATAATCACAGAGTTGTATAAAAAATATTGTATCTGCATACACAATCATCAAAACAAAAAACTTGCTTCAAACCTGTAAGGCATGAACCATGATTACAGTAGAATAAGAATAAATTAAAATAATAAGTAAATAATAAGTGTAAAAATAATAAAACAATAATTGCTGTCAGAATAATAATTATAGAGAATTAAAATAGCTCTAAACACAAAAATAGGCAAATTTCACAAAAATAGGGTAAATTTAACAAAAATAAGATAAATTTCACAAACATGAGTACCATCTTTAAAAACCTGGGTCGACCCCTGAACTACCTAATACTTTGTGGGCTTTTCTTTTCCCTGGAGAATGACAGCCACCCAGCATGTGGTGTCGACTCCACAAATTGTCTATACAGTTGTGTGGAAATCTGCAATCAAACTGTTTGTATTGTGGTCCACAGTTTTGGTATTGAGTGATCTGGTGTGTCCAACTGCCTCACCTGTTGTTCCACAGCCTTCCATAGATGCTCAATTGGGTTGAGATCAGATGAATTTGAATACCACTCGAGATGTCTCAAAATGTCTCATATCAGCACTGCATTTGTCAAACTAATCCTGCTTGAGGCGGGCTTGATAGCATAGAGAATTATTGTCCTAAAATAATTCATCTTCTGCTGGGTAGTGGTACAACACTGTGGAGTGTACATTGTCTGCAAGTAGTCCCTGATAGTAGTTGCTGTCATACACTGGTTCACTCACATACCAGTTTATGCTTGCTAAACATGCTCCATATCGTCTGAATAATTATTGAATTAGAGTTTTATATCAGTCTGAGCTAATGTTTTGTTCTTTTTGGGTCCACTTTATGAAAAAGTCATTCTTGATCATGTGTTTTACATAGTGAGAAATATTTTAAGTACTCATGATAAAAGAGGGATGTTGCCTTATGGTGTAGATATTTAGTTGAAGCTAAATGCATAAACCATTATCATTTTATTATTATTCTGATTGCAGACTACCAAAACAAGGGGTCATAGCAGGCTCCTCTGATTCAGAGCACTAGCTTAAAAAATCAGTGTTTCCTAATGCAGTTATTATATTTGAATGGGCGACAAACTTATGAAGGTGTGTTGGTCATGTTTACCATTTAAAGATGAAGAATTTCCTTAGTAGATTTATTCCATTGTATTACTGTGTGTATTCTAAATGTATCCCACTGTTATAGATCCAGACCTTGGAGATCGGCTCAGATCTAGAACGCAATGGTGGGATTTTTTATGTTTAGCACAAGTTATATTGCCAAAGGTGAAGGAAGTTGATATTCGAAAAGTGTTTTTTGCTGTACTGATAAGTATACAGTAATATTGAAGGAAGTTGATATTCAAAAAGTGTTTTTTGCTACACTTATATGTATACAGCAATATATCTGTATGTGAAAATGAGGAACACAAGTTTGCTGTCTGTAGTATGATAAGTTAAAACAAATCCCTAAAACTGCCGAATAAAACTCAATTTATTTACAATTTACCTATTTACAATAGCTAGCACTTTCGGGGGGCTCACATGGCCCCATTTTCAAGCCCAAATTTATTATTATTATTTTATTATTTATTTATTATTATTATTTTTTTTTTGCTTGGAAATGGGGCCATGTGAGCCCCGAAAAGCTATTGTAAATAGGTTTTTAAAATTGTAAATAAATTGAGTTTTATTTGGCAGTTTTAGGGATTTGTTTTAACTTATCGTACTACAGACAGCAAACTTGTGTTCCTCATTCTCATCTATCAAGTACGAAATCTTCATATTCAGATATCTGTATGTATTTGAGGCATTTTCTGCTTCTTGAGCATGATTTTGGTGTTGAAATTCTGATGTGGTAGTAATGTAGTCAATGAGTGAACTTCATTTCGTGTGGCATATTTGTTTTACTGTGTTGATCATGTTGCCCCCTTTTTTTCCTTCTTCATGGTATTGTGAAAATTTGAATGTTTTTGATTTTGCATTTAGTGGTCGTGTGGAAAAAGAAGTAGTTGAAGAGACAAAGAACATTACAAGAGATCAGCCTCATTTTCAGCGCACTCTGACAAGGCCTCCTTCATTTCATCATAGAATATCAGATGTTTACCCAAGCTCTCCATCTACATCACCCAATGAAAGAGTTGATGGTAAGACTTAAGATAGCTGAATTCAAGTAATGCAATTTTGCATGTATTAATAAACATGACTTTTCAGTGATTTAAAGTTATTAATAATAATTAGAATGTTGTGTGGTGAGAACTGTGAACAAATAAATAAGGATTTATAACTTCCATTATGTAGGGCTTTTATTGATTATGAAAAGGCCTTTGATTTGGTAAAACCATCAGCAGTTACAGTGGCTTTAAAATCCTGTGGCATTGACAAGATGCATACATTTGCTTTATTAATAACATCTTTGAAAATGCAAGCGAAAAGGTTCAGCTATTTAAGGATACAGCACCAATAAAAATTGGAAAGGGAATGAGACAAGGTGACATCATATCTTCCAAACTCTTTACTGCCACATTGCAAAATGACTTTCAATCATTGAACTTGGAAAACAAAGGAATAAAGATTAATGGAGATTATTTAACTCTCCTTCCTTTTGCTGATGATGTCATCATTTTTGCAACTACCCCTTTGAAGCTGCAGAGTATGATCCAGGAATTTGCTGACAAGAGTAATTAGGAAGTGATATTAAAAATGCATTTTTAGAAGACTAAACTGATGTACAATGCCATATACAATTGGGAAACGAATTTCCCTGAAGAAATAATTCTTCATAAATACATGTTAGGCATTGTAATGCTATTATTGGCATATTTTCACTGTGTTCTAGTAACCACTTCCTTCAGAAAACTTTTATATGGAATACAGTAAAAATATGCCAATAATTGCATTACAATGCCTAACATGTATTTATGAAGAATTATTTCTTCGAGAAAATTCGTTTCCCAATTGTATGGGATGTACTTTCATTACTGGAATTTGTGATCTACATCCGACCCTGGATGTGAGAAAAGGTCATGAAGCGCTATGATGGGGCAAGAATAGCTTCGACTAGCGCAAATCTGAAGGTTCTCAGATATCTATGTTCAGTTGTTTGGAATTTCCTTGTCCTGGGTAGTGTAATAACTAGCATGCTCGACCGGAAATTGGGAGGTGGGTTCGATTCCCTCTCCAGGACGATGAAAATTTTCAAGTTTTCTGAAGGAAGTGATTACATGGAATACAGTGAAAATATACCAATAATAAATAACATTGATGTACAATGCTTTTACAAGAAATGAAAATTAATCAATTGATGGGGAAAAGATGGAGACAACCAATTTCAGCGTTTACCTTGGGCAGCAGATATCACGTGAGAGTCACATTGATGAAAAAATTAATCAGCATATAAAACTTGGTTGGAGAGCTTTTGGAAGAAACAGTACAATTTTTAAGAGCAATATGTCATTATGTCTTAAAAGAAAAAATGTTTAATAATGCATCCTTCCAGTGCTTCTGTATGGAGCAGAGATGTGGGCCTTAACTAAAAAAGATGTAGAAAGACTGCAGACAACTGAAAGAAGCATGGAAAGATGATGTTTGGTGTAACCAGGAAAGATAAGAATAGGAACTCATTGATAAGGAAAATGACAAGAGTGGAAGACATCACGATAAAAGTAAATCCCTGAAATGGCAATGAACGCTGGACATATTATATTGCCAGGATAACAGACCACCAATAGACAACTAAAATTGTACATTGGATGCCAAGGAACGGGAAAAGACCCAAAAGAAGACCATATGGGAGACGGGAAGATGAAATTCGAAAACATGCAGGAGTGATATGGAGGAGGAGGCTGGCTTGAGACACACTGTTGTGTCTTCATCCAGTAGTGGATTGATAATAATGGTTGACAATGATGGTAATGATGGTACACTTATTATTGATATGTAAGTATTTGTACCAACAGTATACCTTAAAATTATACTATGTTAGGCAAACAAGAAGAAAAGATGGTAATCATGTCATATATATATATATATATATTCTATTAAGAAGAGACTGAAGCAAAAAATTTTTTGACTCATACCAAGTACAACATAGAAAAGGTTATGTATTGACCGGTGTGAGTAAAAAGAGAATAAAAGAACAACTGAATGTAGAAAGTGTCGAGAATACTGAGCCTTGGCTTTATCAAGGACCAGAAAAACTCTGCATTTTCTCACTTCCACAAAGACCTATTTGGAAATGGGTTTCTGCAAAGTCATAGATGCAAGTAATAAGCCCACCAAAAAAATAAAAAAAATATATATATATGTCATGACTTCCGCAGAGTTGTATGACCAAGCTTTAGTTAACAATTTAGCTTGCATCTATAACTTTCCTTGCCCGACCCATGCTCTTCATCTGTTACTATTAAACAGAAAGAAGATGATTATAGAAAACTCAAGTTGTAAGAGTGACATAATGAATCAGAAATAATGTTCAGCAATAACAAATTGCCAAGTTCGCCGGAGAGAATTTAAACCTGAATAGCAATACAAAAGTATTACAAATTCTTAACTTTGCAATAAAAAAGGAAATATTAATTTTTTTCTAAAGCACAGATTCTTGAAAGAAAACTGGATTATAAAAACCCCCTACTCCACAACTTCTGACAACACAAAAACGAGAATAAAATAAAGACAATAATAAACTAAAGAAATGCTTTGTGAAGGTTATATGACATAAACAATTAGTTGCATTAAATAATATAGACAAAATCACAAAAAAAACTTAAAAATCTGTTTATAAAAGAAAATAAAAATAAATATAAAAGAAAACTAATTATTCACTCACTAGAATAGCTATACTAAAAATAGTAAAACTAACATTAAAATTAATAGGATTCTGAATAGTCTACAGAAGCTCACTAAGGTGATTAAATACATGCAAAGATTATTAAATACACTACTTGTGTATTTCATGATATTTCTCATGTATTCTGGAGAGTTAATTCTGCTCTTTCTGATCATGCAGGTCCACAATCTTAATTATATTTTTTTCTCTAGTTAAAATCTCCGCGAGTAGGATTTTTTCAGTGTGTGGAGGCCTTCAGCCCCACCCACACTGCCCCCCAGCGACTAGGGAGTGGCAGGGGTGTTTGGAAGTTTGGGTTGAAAGGTCGGCCATGTTTCCTCAATTGTGGAAGAAGTTAAGTTGCATAAGAGGTAAGCTCTCTTCATTGTCTTTGGGTTTTAGGTTTTCCAGGTTCAATATTTGAACTTCTTGAACATTTTTTCTTTTTTTGCTTTAAGCATTTAGGCACTAGCAAGTCTATTAACTTTTTTGCGTATTTTAACTCTTACTTTTCTTGGTATCTTTGCGCGTTTTTAGGGAACTAAGGCCAAGCAGCCGGCCATTTCATTGTTCTTGTAGTCTGCGCTGTGTTTTCAATGTAGTTAAGGTCTTAATAACTACTTAATTATGCACTTAAAGCACTTATGAAATACTCTGTACATATTGCAACTAATTGTTTATGTCACATAACCTTCACAAAGCATTTCTTTAGTTTATTATTGTCTTTATTTTATTCTCGTTTTTGTGTTGTCAGAAGTTGTGGAGTAGGGGGTTTTTATAATCCAGTTTTCTTTCAAGAATCTGTGCTTTAGAAAAAATTAATATTTCCTTTTTTATTGCAAAGTTAAGAATTTGTAATACTTTTGTATTGCTATTCAGGTTTAAATTCTCTCTCCGGCAAACTTGGCAATTTGTTATTGCTGAACATTATTTCTGATTCATTATGTCACTCTTACAACTTGAGTTTTCTATAATCATCTTCTTTCTGTTTAATAGTAACAGATGAAGAGCATGGGTCGGGCAAGGAAAGTTATAGATGCAAGCTAAATTGTTAACTAAAGCTTGGTCATACAACTCTGCGGAAGTCATGACATATATATATATATATTTTTTATTTTTTTGGTGGGCTTATTACTTGCATCTATGACTTTGCAGAAACCCATTTCCAAATAGGTCTTTGTGGAAGTGAGAAAATGCAGAGTTTTTGCTGGTCCTTGATAAAGCCAAGGCTCAGTATTCTCGACACTTTCTACATTCAGTTGCTCTTTTTTCTCTTTTTACTCACACCGGTCAATACATAACCTTTTCTATGTTGTACTTGGTACGAGTCAAAAAGTTTTTTGCTTCAATCTCTTCTTAATAGAATGTGAATTCTGAATTTTCATAACTGCTGCATTGCGCGTTTTGATCTTCAGGTTATTTTGCAACTTTCGTTTTAAATTCTAAAGTTTTTCTTATGTTTTCGGCATTGCTCTTTAGTATATATATATATGAAACTGCTGACCATGTTGATAAGCATGTTTTTGCTTTGGTTCTGGACATTCTTAAACATATTCTTAAAGATAAAATTTCTCTTAAAGAATTTTCCAGTAATTTTGTAACCATCAGGTTTCTAAATAAAGCCTACGATAATCTCAATGTAAGGAAGCTGTTCTACAATAATGCAATTTTTTTTCCCATCCACAGGCACCAGTCTATTGTAAGTTTTAAATATTTTAAGACCTTAGGGTCAATAGTTAAAAACTACAAACTTAACTCTTCGAGCTACATTCCTGTAATTACTACATGTTCTTGTGATGAACATAAAGAAACAGTTCACTATGATAAGAATTACAACCATATTATCACCGGAAACTTGAGTTTTGTTGAAAATGAAAAGCTTAGGAATTTATTAGAGTATGGCTCTAAATTCAGACCTTCCTTCACAATTTCCAAAGAAAGGATTCTTGAGAGCTTCACTCAAGATGTTAATAGGCACGTCGTAAAACCAGTTTAACGTACAATCAGCCTATTGAGGCCTTCGCAGAATGGAAATATAATATAATCAATAGCTTCACTGGTGAGTTGGCAGGTCTGGACTTTTGTTTCGACAGAAATCTCTTTTTTTCTGGAGAAGCTAAAAGGTCACTCTCCAAACTACAAGACCAATTTATTTTTACCACTACGGATAAAGCTAGCAATAATTTTGCAATTATCTGTAAGAAGTTCTATTTTGAATTGTTAACTATGGAACTCAATAATAGAGTAACATACGAGCCCGTAAGTTATTCTACCAAGCAGTTAGAAAATCGGTTTAAGGCATTCTTCAAGAAACTTAAAATTCCACAAACTAGAAGATATGAGCCTGAATTTCCATTTCTTTTTGCAACGGTTAAGTTTCATAAGGATCCTGTGAAGTTCAGGTTCATAGCTAGTGGAGTAAGGAGTCATAAAAAGAAAATAGATCTTGCTTTTGAAGATGTCTTAAAGAAGGTTTTGAAACACATTAGAAACTGTTCTAACTTGATGTACAGAGATTTTTGGATAATTAATAATAATGCAGAAGTAATTTCTACTATACTCAAAGTTTGTCTCCTAAATATTAATAGTTATGATTTTGAAAACCTATATACTAATCTGCCTCTATCAGATATAATCACTACCTTTAAAGAGCTGTATGCAGAATTTAAACTTAACCAATTTGTTAATGTAGGAACTTGGAACTCTTATCTCAATTGCTGCATAAAAAATAACCATATCTTATATAATAATACTCTCTATAAGCAAGTGAACGGTATTCCCATGGGAACATCAACGTCCACGAATATCGCTAATCTATTCCTGTTCTTTAAGGAATATAAATTCATTAAAAATCACCCCACCTGCTCAGATAACTACCTTTACACTTTTAGATATATTGATGATCTGCTGTGTATCAATAATTCAGAAGTTATAGAGAGTGATTTTGATAATATCTATCCTAGCTCTCTTAACTTATGTAAAACCAACCACAGTAATCAGGAACTTGAGTTCCTAGACTTAAGCATTAAGCTCAACAGAGGTAACCCATCTATTAGCCTCTTTGATAAAAGAGTTAATTTTCCTTTCAAAGTAATTAAATATCTACACTGGAATAATAACATTTCAACCAAAGTAATTGAGAATGTACTAATTTCTCAGGTCCTAAGAGTTTCAAGAATTTGCAGCAACAATTTGGACTTCAATTACCACATTAATATACTATTAGATAGTTTTCTAGAGAACGAAATTCCTTCCTTCTTTCATCAAAAGAACTTTAAGAAAAATTATTCTGAATAATAGAGTAAGGTTGGCAGATCTGCTTTAATTTTCTACACAGTTAATATTATGATTCTGACCAATCAAAGCCGTAAGGAAGTTGGCTAGAGGATGCCTATTAACTACCTAAAGGAACCTTAGTGCTATGGATATGAAGGTCCTATTAAAACAAAAAAAAAATTAAATAATATAAACAAAATCACAAAAAAAGCTTAAAAATCTGGTTATAAAAGAAAATAAAAACAAATAAAAAAAGAAAAACTAGTTATTCATTACTAGGATAGCTATACTAAAAATAGTAAAACCAACATTAAAATTAATAAGATTCTGATTAATCTATAGAAGCTCACTAAGGTGATTTAATACATGCAAAGATTATTAAGTACACTACTCGTGTATTTTATAATATTTCTCATGTATTCTGGAGAGTTAATTCTGCTCTTTCTGATCATACAGATCCACAGTCTTAAGTTTATATTTTTTTCTCTGGTTAAAATCTCCGCGAGTTGGCTTCTTTCTGTTTGAGGAGGCCATCAGCCCCACCCTCTCTGCCCCCCAGCGACTAGGGGTGGCGGAAGAGGTCCGCCATGTTTTACTCTTGTGAGGAGAAAGTTTTTGTCACACAAGAGGTAAGCTCTCTTCCTTGTTTTTGGGTTCTAGGTTTTATAAGTTCAATGTTTGTACTTCATGTACTTTTTCTCTGTTGATTTTTAGCTTTTCAGCTTTTAGGCACTGGCTTGTCTGTTAACATTTTTGCGGGTTTTAACTCTTTCTTTTCTTTTGTAACTTTGCGCGTCTTTTGGGGTACCTAGGAACAGAAGATGGCTAAGCTTGTTCCTTTTCTATGCGCTGTATTTTCAAAGTAGTTAAGTTCTTAATAACTAATTAATTATGCACTTAAAGCACTGCTGAAATACTTTGTACATATTGCAACTAACTGTTTAAGGCATATAACTTTCACAAAGTTTTCTTTAGTTAATTATTGTCTTTAACTTATTCTCGTTTTCATGCTGTCATAAGTTGTAGAGTAGGGGTTTTAGACTCAAGTTTTCTTTCAAAAATCTGTTTTTTAAAAATTAATATTTCCTTTTTAATTGCAATGTAAAAATTTGGATTTCTTTTGCATTGATTTTCAGGTTTAAATTCTCTCTCAAACGAACTTGGCATTTCGTTATAGCTGAAAATTATTTCTAATTATTATGTCACTCTCACAGCTTGAGTTCTCTTTAATCTTCTTCTCTCTGTTTAATAGTAACAGATGAAGAGCATGGGTCGGGCCAGGAAGGTTAATGGATGCAAGCGAAATTGTTAACTAGTGCTAGGTCATGCAACTATGCGGAGGACATGACATATATATATTTTTTAAAACTATTTTAGGTGGGAATGTTACTTGCATCTATGGCCTTGCAGAAACCCATTTCCAACTAGGTCTTTGTGGAAGTGAGAAAATGCAGAGTTTTTGCTGGTCCTTGATAAAGCCAAGGCTCAGTATTCTCGACACCTTCTACATTCAGTTTTTTTTTTTTTTTTTTTTTTTTTATCTTTTCTCCTTTTACTCACACAGGTAGATACATAACCTTTTCTATGTTGTACTTGGTGTGAGTCAAAATTATATATGTATTTTTTTGCTTAGGTATCTTCTTAATAGAATGTGAATTTTGAATTTTCAAAACTGCTGCGTTGCGCGTTTTGATCTTCAGGTTATTTTGCAACTTTCGTTTTAAATTCTAAAGTTTTTCCTTAGTCTTCAGTTTTGCTCTTAAGTATATATATATATATATATATATATATATATATATATATATATATATATATATATATATATATATATATATATATATATATCTTCACCATAACTTGAAGGTATTATGGTGTTTTTTAACCAACCTTAAAAACACCATAATACCTTCAAGTTAGAACTGAAGAACAGGTTCTCTGCTTTAGAAGGCCTAACATCGGAAGAAGTGGACATCTCTGAAGTTAACAGAAAAGTAACCAAAGCTCTTATGGAAACAGCAACAAAATTAGCTGGGTCTAAGAACAAGTTGCATGTGAACAAATTATCAGGAAAAACCAAAATGTTGATGCAAAAAAGAAGAGAGATGAGGACAACTAAAGAAGATGTGACTTCCAAAGTGGAATATATAGAGCTATGCAAGACAGTAAGAAAAAGTATCACTGAAGACGTAAGGAAATTCAACTGTGAACTAGTGAGGAAAGCAATTGAAAACAACCAAAGCCTAAAGATAGCAAAGGGACATCTCAGTAAGGGAAGAAAACAGATTATGGCACTGAGAAAAGAAGATGGTTCTGTAACAAGAAATAGAGGCGAAATTTTGACAAGAGTGAAAGATTTCTACTCCAAATTATATGAAAGGGATGATATATGCACTCCAGACATCATGAAAGATACCAGTACCAGAGTTCCTCCAGTCCTTCCAGCAGAAGTTGCACGTGCAATCAAGAACATGAAGCGAGGAAAAGCTCCAGGAGAAGATGGAATTACTGTAGACATCATACAAGAAGCAAGTGGAGAAATCGAAACAGTACTCGCCCAAATTTTCACTCGATGCCTTAATGAAGGAAAGATTCCTGAGGATTGGAACACCGCTACAATGATCCTGCTACATAAGAAAGGTGACATTGAGGATCTCGGAAACTACAGACCTATCAGCCTCCTATCAGTAGTTTATAAAATCTTCACTAAAGTTCTTTCACACCGCTTGAAGGTAACACTGGACATGGCTCAACCGAGAGAACAAGCTGGATTCAGGAGTGGCTACAGCACAATAGATCATATCCACGTGCTGAGAGAACTAATTGAAAGAGCGAGGGAATATGAACTTCCATTGTGCATGGCTTTTATCGATTATGAAAAAGCCTTTGATTCGGTGAAACCATCAGCAGTTACAATGGCTCTGAAAACCTGCGGTATTGAAGATGCATACATTAATATTATTAATAACATCTATGAAAATGCAAGTGCAAAGATTAGGCTGTTTGAAAATACAACACACGTAAAAATTGGAAAGGGAGTGAGACAAGGTGACACCATATCTCCGAAGCTCTTTAATGCCACATTGGAGGGTGTTTTTCAGTCACTGAGCTGGGAAAACAAGGAGATAAAGATTAATGGAGATTATCTAACCCACCTTCATTTTGCTGATGACGTAGTCATTTTTGCAACTACCCCATCAGAGCTGCAGAGTATGATCCAGGAACTTGCCGACAAGAGTAAAGAAGTGGGATTAAAAATGAACTTTCAGAAGACAAAAGTGATGTTCAATGCTTTTACAAGAAATGAAGATTTATCGATTGATGGAGAAAAGCTGGAGATAACAGACACGTACGTTTATCTTGGACAGCAGATATCAAGTGAGGGTCACATTGATGAAGAAATTAATCGGCGTACAAAACTTGCCTGGAGAGCTTTTGGAAGAAACAGCATAATTTTCAAGAGCAATATGCCATTATGTCTTAAAAGAAAAGTATTTGATCAATGCATCCTTCCAGTGCTTACGTATGGTGCGGAGACGTGGACCTTAACTAAAAGAGACATACAAAGGCTGCAGACAACTCAAAGAAGCATGGAGAGGTGCATGCTTGGTGTAACCAGGAGAGATAAGAAGAGGAACTCGTGGATCCGAAAAATGACAAGAGTGGAAGACATCATGATCAGAGTTAAATCCCTGAAATGGCAATGGGCTGGACATACTGCCAGAAGGACAGATCATCGATGGACAGCCGAAATTTTAGATTGGATTCCAAGGGACAGGAAAAGACCCAGAAGAAGACCACATGGGAGATGGGTGGATGAAATTCGAAAGTATGCAGGGGTGACATGGAGGAGACTGGCACAAGACAGACCGTTGTGGAGGAAACTTGGGGAGACCTTCGTCCAGCAGTGGATTGATAATGGTTGACAATGATGATGATGTGATATATATACATCGCTTGAAGGTAACACTAGACATAGCCCAACCAA
Organism: Macrothele yani; assembly: GCA_039090855.1. NCBI lineage: Eukaryota > Metazoa > Arthropoda > Arachnida > Araneae > Macrothelidae > Macrothele > Macrothele yani. The sequence continues at coordinate 5,261,884 of CM077024.1, forward strand.
GAGAACAAGCTGGATTCAGGAGTGGCTACAGCACTATAGATCATATCCATGTACTGAGATAACTAATTGAAAGAACAAGAGAATATTAACTCCCATTATGCATGGCTTTTATTGACTATAAAAAGGCCTTCGATTCCGTGAAATCATCAGCAGTAACAATGGCTTTGAAATCCAGCGGTATTGAGGATGCATACATTAGCATTATTAATAACATCTATGAAAATGCAAGTGCAAAGGTTCGGATATTTGAGGATACAGCACAAATAAGAATTGGAAAGGGAGTGAGACAAGGTGACACCATATCTCCCAAGCTCTTAAACGCCACATTGCAAAATGCCTTTCAATCATTGAACTGGGAAAACAAAGGGACATAGATTAATGGAGATTACTTAACTCACCTTCGTTTTGCTGATGACGTAGCCATCTTTGCAACTACCTCTTCAGAACTGCAGAGTATGATCCAAGAACTTGCTAACAAGATTAAAGAAGTGGGATTAAAAATAAACTTCCAGAAGACAAAAGTGATGTACAATGCTTTTACAAGAAACGAAGATTTATCCATTGATGGAGAAAAGCTTGAGACAACCGATTCCTACATTTATCTTGGGCAGCAGATATCGAGTGAGGGTCACATTGATGAAGAAATTAATTGGCATATAAAACTTGGATGGAGAGCTTTTGGAAGAAACGGTACAATTTTAAAGAGCAGTATGCCATTATGTCTCAAAAGAAAAGTGTTTAATCAGTACATCCTGCCAGTGCTTACGTATGGAGCAGAGACATGGATCTTAACTAAAAAAGATATACAAAGACTGCAGACAACTGAAAGAAGCATGGAGAGATGCATGCTTGGCATAACCAAGAAAGATAAGAAGAGGAACTTGTGGATAAGGAAAGTGACAGGAGTGGACGACATCATGACCAGAGTAAAATCACTGAAATGGCAATGGGCTGGACATGTTGCCAGAAGAACGGACTACCGATGGACAACTGAAATTTTAGACTGGATTCCAAGGAACAGGAAAAGACCCAGAAGAAGACCCCATGGGAGATGGAAGGATGAAATTCGAAAGTATGCTTGAGTGACATGGAGGAGACAGGCCCAAGACAATTGTGGAAGAAATTTGGGAGACCTATCCAGCAGTGGATTGATAATGGTTGATGTAAGATGTATAGATACTATTGTTATAATTTTAGACAACAAAAATAGCTCTCTTCCATATGACATACTAAACTTTTTCAACACTCTAGAAGAAGAAGAACTGAATTTCCCCCTGGAGATACCAAAAGAAAATCACTTAAACTATTTGGGCTTGGCATTAATGGTAAATGAAGAGAAAGTTGAAACTCAAATATATGAAAAGCTTACCAACAACAATAAAGTTTTTGACTATCTGTTAATCAAATTTTCTTAATTATATAAAAACAAATGTTGGCATACAATTTTTGGAAAAAAATTAATTCCATAAATTCTTCAGAAGATTTTTAAAAATACACAAAAGAAAGAATTCAAGGTGATCCTTAAGAAAAATAGTTAGAAGAAAAAAATCACAAAAATCTTTAATAAAGAAGAAAAAAAAATCCAAAATAAGTTAACTAGAAAATCTAGAAAAATCATATACCATAAAGGACTTTTTGAAAAACTTAAGAGGATAGGTAAAAAATTTCATGTGAGACTGGCTCAGGATTATACAATAAAGTAAAAGATTGTCTCTGTAACATAAAGCAAAAAGAGGAAAACATCTTGATTCAAAAAGGCGTCTTGTACATCAACAAAAAATGTGAACGTGGTCTCAGCTATCTGAGAGAGACAGGTAGGTGACTTAGAACAAGGGTGATGGAATGTAAATTCACAAATGAAAACATTTTGAACAACATAGTTTTGGACAGATGTGTAGAAACTGCTGGACATAAAGTGATTTGGGACTTTGTAGACGTACCGGCACACCAACAGCACATTTTATAAAGTAAAATGAGAGAGAAGATAAACTACATTAAATGGTCAGAAGTGTTGGGTTTTATCCTAGGAATAGCAATACCTGCAGAATACTGATCATCAGGCATGAAAGACTTTCGCGAAAACGCGGAAATCCGCTTTTTCTGTTCCGTTTTTGGTGTTACCGATATTATTCCAAACATTTTTTATGGGGGGGGTAGCTTCCCTCTTGTGGAAAGCAAAATCATAATGACTACGAACGGTGGGATGGTTACGGCTGGGAATGACATCACCTCTTCCAGGGATGGAAATTCTGCGTCAAAGTGTGCCAAAACAAAAGTCTTGCGGCGTCTTGCTACAAAAGGCAGGTTTTGCGTCATTGGGCGCTAGAACCTCTGTTCCCCCGTCGTCATCGTCGGGACTTCCGTACAGTAAATTCTCCATGCCCACTTTTGTGCTTGACGCTGAGTAAGTCCATGCGGTGGGAAGAACGATTCAGCAACTCCAAGTACTAGGAATTTTATGTAGTTACTATGGAAATCAATGACGGAAGTGGTCGTTCCGCTACAGACGACGGAAAGCGTCGAGTATTCAACGGAAATCGAAAATCTCAGTGAAATAACGTTATTAAACATCTGTGTAAAGTTTATTTTTATGTTTTCAAGATTCTAACACTTGCTAAATATTTTCGGGAATGTTTCTTAGGTGTTGAGAATGTCACGTCGTTTTCCGTTCCCTCATATTAAATTTTTTTGACCAAGCCGCCCCTTCTCTCTCTCTCTGCCTTATTATATTTTTATTTTTGATGTTTTCTTGTCATATTTCTCGTTTTTAATATCTACAGTAATAGTAAGAAGGAGCGACTTCGTTTTTTTTTTTTTTTTTTTAAGAAATTTTTTCTGATGAAATGCATGTTGCCCTATTTCTAATACATACTTCTTCAAAACTAATCAATAGAGAGCAATCGTTTTCGCCCCTTTCCTTTTATTAAACGAAATTAAATTTCTAGATCGGTATTTAATTCGTCCGTGGTGGAATCCGCGCCGTTTCTGTGTCCCGTAAAATTGTTTCACGTCAGAGCGAGCAACGCAGTATCAATTTTTCACTTTCATTTTCCATAAAATTCATGTTTTTCCATTTCTTAGTTACTTAGTTACTTCTTACTCATACATGATATTATTTCGTGGATTCGCAGAATTCCGCTTTTTCTGTCATCATTTGGGTCATCTTGAGATTGATGTAAAACTGAAAAGAAGCTGTTGGAGGGAAGGGGGGTCTTTTCCATCTGGGGACGGTATTTCATCCTTCAAAACTTTCGAAAACTGAAGTTAAACGGAGTGAAGATCCCCCCCCCCCCATAATCCTAATTTATTTTTCTTGCGATGTTTCTTCTGCCCACTATTGTTATTAAATTTCATTTTAATTTATAAATATTTGTATTTGAGCTTGAAAAATGGAGGGAAAATGTTCGAAATGGAAGTCGGACGGAGCGAAGATTTCGCTGGAAATCGTAATCCTCGCTCGCGCGACTTTCCCTCTACCCTGTGTTGTTGTTAAATGTCAGTAATTTTATACTTGAGATGCGGTGATGGGCTCCAGTTTAATATTTACATAAATAAATTTCAGTGAATCCCAAAACATGCACTTTTTAAGTTAAACAAATTCAGTTCTCTCTCAAAAATAATGAAGGCATTATTGAGTTGTTTTCCTGGCACTCAAGTGGAAAATTCCTTTAGTATGATGGATTATTTATCAAGTACATTGCCCATCAACTTGAAAATTGAAACATTTTCATCTGTACAAACCATGAAATACAAGCTACTGAATCAGGATAAGTCAGCCTTGGAATTTTTTAAGAAAAACGATTATTTGCATGACCCTGCAAATAGAGATTTATGCCAAAATATGAAATCATATTCAGAATATAAGAAAGAATTACAAGATAAGGAAGAAATGAAAAGAAGATGAAAGGAGCTAAATATCTCTAATAACTTACGCAACAAATTAAAATCAAATGAATTGGTTCAATAGAAAGAAAACTATAGCCGGCTAATTCATAAAAGAAGGTTAGAACAAATTGTTAGACAGAAACAACTTAAGAAAATGAAATTTCATTGGTTGTGAATGACTTTTATTATTTATCTACAAAATGTCTAACGTTTTCGCAAGCATTTATCATATTTCTTCATTAATAATTTTGTGTCAAATCAAGAATGGACATTTATTCTTCATCAAACTTTTATTACTTATCAACAAACATGTCTGAAGTTTTCAAACCTTCAAGATTTCATTTCCATACAATGTTGTTATCTTATAAATACATTTGATTCATTTCCTCATTTGATTAAAGACATCGTTCTGTACTAAGGTGAGTGATTTTCTATGCATATGACCTTCATCATCAATTTTTCCCATTACATTATTGTACTATATATTTAATTTTCTTGAAACAAAATACATACATTAAATCCATTTAGTTGGCAGGCATGTGACCATTACCTAAATGTCATGGTTGTATACATTAGAGAGTGAAATGCAAGATCCAACACTTTGTTACCCCCCCCCCACCTCCTACCCCACCCGGGTGGAAGTTCAGCTTTTCCTATCACTGCCCACTTTCTTGCCTGCTGATCATGGGTAGGTTTAATGCCTTGTAATTTGTCAAGTGAAAAATCATATGCTCCTATGAAAACCATATTTACTTAAAATTTGTAAAGTAATAAATTCTAGAAATATCCACATCATCCTTTATTATTATGTAATTATGATCTTATCTTTCATATGAGTGACATTGGAATTTCCATCAAATGTAACCCTTGTATCAAATCTTGCAATAAACTTTAATAAATGGGTATGTGAGCTTTGTATAAAAATATTACTAAATCATTGAACTATTTTCTGATTTTGTCTTTTCATTGTAAATTTTACTTTTGCTAATTTGTAGTTTTACTCCACATAATTAATTTTCACATTAATGATTTCATTGATTGCTGTTATCATGACTTTTCAGTTATTACTGAGAGGTAAAAATGTGTTACATGCTATAATATCAGATGAGATTATCTCATCATTCACATGATTTGTAACTTCAGAAATCATTTTCTGAACTTTCTTTTTGTGTATGCTGTTTCTGTGTAGAAAGAATAAAAGTTAAAATTGGTATTTCTTTGCAGATTACAACTCCTTTCATTTTGTGAATCACTCGGCACCTATTCCATCAAATATCATGACTGAGCAGGATGACCAAATTCTCAGTGATGACAGCTTGGCAAGCCCTGCTTTAAATAGTTTACCGGTTGACGCATTAGATTCTTTAGAGGAAGAGAATGTTTGCCTGTCTCGTGCAGATTCTTTACCATTGGATCCCGCAGCTACTCCTAGCAATGAAGATTTCCCTGAAGAGGTGCCAGTTGTTGGCAATGGTGACACAAACAAAAGTAACGGCAGCAGGGATGTTGTTGGTACTGAAGAAGAGGAAAATGCGGAATTTGTTTTGCAACCTCCAAATACTCACCATTCATCATCAAGCAGGTATATCGAGGACATCCTTCCCCTTGATGTAAAAATACCCAAGAGACGGATCCCAGCAACCCCGTCTAACGCCCTCCCTCCACATGTGAATGTGATGCGTGTCATAGTGTTAGCAAGCCTGTTTGTTTTACTTCTACTATCGTGCCTTTTGATTGTTGTCATGGAATCTGACTCGTCACTTTTCAGTGATATCAGGAAACTGCCCGAGATGATTATTTTACGCCGTGAGTATTATGAACCTGCAAAAGATTATGTGGTTGACCACATGAGCTTTTTGTTCAAAAGATGAAGCCATGATTTTACAAGGTTTTCCCATTTCTTACAGGGCTCTTTATAATGGATTCTTGAATAAAAAGAAAAGGAAAAAAAAAAAAAACCTTTGTCTTTCCAGTTTCTACATACTGTTTATCTAGCTTTGTGATATCTTTGCCCATAAAAATGGTAAATCATGATTTATCTGTACTGCTACTTCATTTTGTATTGGAATATTTATTTAAAACTATGATGATTTCTGCTTAATACAGTGATTTTCAAAAGTGAACTGAACTGTTGGATGCTTTCAGTTAAACCAAACTTTCGTGGCATATCTTGAGCAAATAGACTGGGACTTGCGGAAATTTTACCATAGCTGTCTGTGTCTCTATTGTGTAACAGCAGCATTGTACGCCCATGCCAATTAGGAGCAAACTGTGCTGGCATTTGATTCTGTGATGCTTCACATACTGCTGAAGTGAAACTCACTTTGATTAAATTCCTTTTCTCCTAAGTTGATTTTTATCAGCAGTATGATCATGACAAGCAACCTGGGAGTTAGTAACAACAAACGGAAACCAATCGGAAACCAATCGGAAAAAGTTTGCAAGTTGAAAGCGTCCATGAATAAAAAGTAGATTAAAAAACCATGAAACTGACTGTAAGATTTCAAATATATTTATATTGTAGCTGCATACTGAGCCATTACTTTGTAACTTTTTAAAGTTTTACTTACATTTTTGAAGTCACTCAATATTCAGCTCTTTCATATGAACTAATAATTTTTATTCCATCATGTGTCATAAAAAATGTTAAACATCCCTAAAGTTACATTTGTGTTTGAAAAGTTCAACTTTTAATTAGTAAATTTATCAGAGCATGAAAACTGATATTTCTAAATTTATTACGTCAAAACTGTGGGAAAACTATGCATTAAAATATTTTATTTGGTGTATTTTGGGCTTCATAAAATGATATGCTGCCGCATTTCTTAAAAATTGATTCTGATTAATAGTATATTCACTATTTGCTGACTTCTTATATCAGTGTCAGTATCATCACTGAAGCAAGTCAGTTTTATGTTACGTATTATAACATAGTAGTAAATAGCCCCAAAAAATGTTGAGTTGTTAATATTTATTCCAAAAAAATAAGTGGAATAACATTCTGTGAATCAAATCTATTAATAGCGCACACGTATATGCTCTGTTTGAAGTGTCAGATTTGTGTCGGCTGTTATGTTGTGCAGTGCTTGAGAATGAATTTGTTACTTTTATGTCAAAATATTTAGCTGCTTTGTATATAAATATAATATTGTTTTATTCTTAGGAGAGCAGAAAAGTTAAACAGAGGTTTACTTCTTAATCGGACACAATAATTGTTGAATATACATCTTGTAAGAATATCCCTTTTTCTTTCTGAAAGTTCTTAAATGACGCTCTAGAGAAGTTTCACAGTTATGCGTCAGAGCACACTTTGGGCACTAAATATTTTATCATTGCCATTTATATGAAGAACTTATGTGTTTTTGTTTATTCTTTTGCATTTTTTATTTATGTGTGAAAAGTAACCATTTATATGAAGTACTTTCAAGTACAAAACAAACCAGTTGTTTTGTTTCATACATGTCAGGTGAAATATGCTCATTTATATATATATATATTTATCCTGAATTGATTTGTCTTTTTAATTTTTTATGCATTCTATGACTCAGAAGTTACATAATTATATCTCCTTGCAGTCAGTTTTTCTGTTTGCATGTTGCTTAGATGTTACCAGTCACAAATTGCTTTGTCCTATGGCTGCCATTCATTGTAATTATCAAGAAAGAACTGACAAAAAACTCCTTTCCCTTGATCTTTGACTACATATATGCAGTAGCATATATTAATTAATATATATTGCTAACCCATGCATCTTCATTACCATAACTTTGATGCTGTAAGAAATGTATTTATACCCTTTTCTTTTGGGAAGAAAAGGCATTTTTTTTGCCATGGTAATTTATTAAGCTGTGGTAGCACATTTTTAGTCATTTGTCTTCCAACAGTGAAGTTTAAGATGTGAGTTGTGATGAAGATTTAAAGTGTGAGTTCTAATGAAGAATTATTGGTGAAGCCAAAAATACCTTTTTTTATTCCTAGTTGTAAATGCATTTATGGCACCTCTATTCATTTTTTATGTTGAAATATATTGGGTATAGATACAGTTAGTAATATAGTTACTCTTTAAGCCATTTTAAAGTAGTAGACATCTCTTTACTGCTCTTCATTTTCTGAGAGGAATATTCATAACTTTTTTTTGCACTCGTGATTTTGTTATTTTCAATCTCCTATGTAAAATTAATCCATCTGTATATATCTGTGTCTCATATTATTAGGTGGGTGTGCATAATAAATTGCTGAAAGGACAATTTATTATGCACACTCGCCTAATAACATGGGCCTACAATTTCCTGTTACAGCAGCAGCACATTGTGGCTTGGACTTTTCTACTAGCTGTTGGAAACATTCAGGTGATATTTCCACCTATGATTTCAGGACAGCTAGCTGTACATAGCTGAAAGTTACTGGTGGTGGGTTTTGGTCATGAATGCATCGTTACACTTTGTCTCACAGATGCTCAATTGAATTCAAATCCTGAGAGTGAGCAATTTTCAAGGGTTGCAAATGCACTGAAGTGCTCCTGCAACCAGCCCTATGCCAAGTGGGAGTGATGATGTGGAAAATGGATGCACATGCATGGGTGTAGGTAATGATGAGTAAGGCACTATAATCTTGTGTGCTGTTGGTGGCCTCATTATATGAACCTAAGGTGGCTCATACAAACACACCCCAGAGAATTACAGTGCCTCCACTGGCCTGCAACACACGGATTTGGCAGTTGGGGTCCATGAATTTGTATGGTTTATGCTACATGTGCATCTGTCCATCAGTATGTTGTTGTTAAAAACCTTGATTTGTTGGACCAAGCTACCCATTTACAATCTTTCATAATCCAGTGAGTGTTCTTTCACCCACTGCAGCTGCATACCTTGGTGAGATGCTGTTAATAAGGGTCAATATGGGCTTCGGCTGCCCTATCTAAGTCATGTTACTGTATGTTGAATGATATTTGCACAAACCTTCATAGGTGCCCTGTTGTTGAATGCCAATGTTATCCTCTTCACTGTGACCCATTCTGACTTTATGATACAGAAGAGGTGGTGCTCACCTTGTGGATCAATGGCCTGCTTTCTGCCATGTCTTTCCTACCTGCTTCCAGTTTAGGAGCCATCTTGGTACACATGTGGTTCTTCCATGGATTTGTGGAATTACGCATTTTTTTGGCATTATTTGGGTCATTCTAAAGAACGATGCAAAACTGCAGATAAATTTTGGGGTTGGTAATGTTTTCTGTATGGGTACAAAACTGACTTTAAGAATGAAAGTCAAGTGAAGTAAAGATTTCTCCCATTGTCATATATTTTTTTGCTCACGATGTTTCCTCGGATGCATTTCGGTTTGCGGCCCTCGTCGTCTGCTAAAAGAAAGTAACTTTAAATCACGGGAAATTACACAATTCCCAATAGGTGGCGCTTCCACTCCTTCCTCCCAGCGCTGCTGGCCAGGGGCTGTGTTGCCACCATTATGTCATCGGTGATAGCTCTTCGCTCCATGCGTGTTGCTTGGTTTTCCATGTTTCTGTTGTTGCCGCCGTCTCATTTTTAAGCATGTGTTGTGAGTCTGTGGATGCTGACAGGTGGGATTGGAAGTGTTTTTTTGATAGGATGAGGATACATGCATTGCTTGGTGTGAACCCAAGGGATTGGTTCCAACTGGATGAAGATGTTCAGCAGGTCACCCAATGACTCTCAGAGTGGATATGTATCATCATTTTGGCCTCACAAAAATCATTTGGCAGACCACATTCTGGAATATTTATTCTGACGGAATTGTTGTCTTTCCTCATAACACTGCTTTGAGGTGATGATTTGCACCATCAAACAGTTCTTTCCTGGTACCTAATAAATCTAATTTAATTATTCTACCAGAAAGACAGGTTTTCATTCTGGTGGAAACACTTATTTTCCGTCTCAGTAAATGCTTCAGAATAGGTACACAATGAACATTCAATAAAGGCCCTTTTAAAAACCAGCCAAAATACTGCACAAACACGTTCGTTACAGAAATAACCACGCCACATATTTCATGTCGCCCGATAGATGGCAGCACGTTACTAGCATTGCGTCTCTTGTAGCAGATGACAGGAGCCGCAAACCGAAGTATAGCCATTTCCTCTGCCCAGTATTGTTAACTATCATTTTATTGCAAGAATATATTTCAGCTCGAAAATGTAAGCAACAATTTCTGAAAGCAGAAGTTTAAATAGTGAGAATTTTCTTGTAATCTTAAATTCTATTTCATGTGATGTTTTTTCTGCTCTGTGTTGTTAAATCTTTTATTCCATAAATATTTGTATTTTAGCTTGAAAATGGAAGTTGGATGGAGCAAAGATTTTCCCGATAATTGTAATTTCCCCGCTTTGTCCCTACTGCTCTGTATTGTTCTCACAGCTGGTTGGACCATAAGGGCAACTGGGACAATATCCCTGTGTCCCATGCCTTCAGGGGCCTCACATTTTAAGGAAATAAAAACAAAACCATTTTCGGTAGAACTTTTTGTATTTGTAACATTTTTTTTTAAGTTTTGGGATGCAAAGCCTTTAAAAATATATATATATATATATATTTTTTATCAGTTCCTAATTTTCCCACTTCTAAATATGTTGATCCCTTCATCGCACAGATACTGAAATCTGCTAGATGCCTATTAACGATCTCTGCATGGCTAACTTTTAAAATTATTATTATAACCACCTAAATGTTTTCCACACTCATGAAATAGCTAATTAAATTTAAACATTTTGTCATTTTCCTACTTTTATATGTTCGACAGTTTGCGTATAAACCAGGCACTTAGGTTTAAAAAAATAAAAAGATCGATATCAAAGTTGTTAGTGGGTTATATATGAAAGCCAGTTGTTCAGCTACTTTAAAAACGGGAACTGAAAATTAAAAACAAAAGCAATTTTCACATATGCGGGCACATCAAAGGTAAAAAATGTAACTAATTTGTCAGTTATTCTACCTAGCATTAAAAAGCAATCACTAAAACATTTTATTTGAAAAAAAAAAAAAAAAAAAAACTATTTATACAAATTTATTTTGGCTGGAGCATTATTATTATTCACTGTTCAAAAAATTACTTTTTTCTTTATGATAGTTTTCATTTATGTTCTTTATGGATGACATTTTGCATGCAACTACTCTATTAAAATATGAGGTTTATTTTCTAGTGCCTGTAATGAAGTTTTGCCAAAAATACCATCCGGCCCTGATTGGTGTTAAATGCCCCCCCCCACCATAAATGTTTGCATTTCAGTGTCATAAGGGAGGGGCATATTTCTGAAAACTAAAGTGACAATGTTGGAAAATTTGTTAGAATTGATACTTTGTGTTTCTAAAATATTCATCTTTTTAAAGTTACACCAATTATCTAAAATATTGAAAGCTTTAATGTCATGCATTCCTAGTCCTCAGGCTGAAAGTTCTGTCAGCATGATGGATGAACTGATAGTGATAAAATAAGAATGAATGAACATCGAAACCTATTCAGCTACACAAACTGTAAACTACAAACTTAAACACAGGGTAACTTAAAGCACAGGGTAAGTCTGCAGTTCAATTTCTTAAGTGAAATGGGTTGTTTGGGAAAGCAGGTGATTCAAACTTTGTTGAAAACTGATGGCATAAAAAAAAAAAAAAAAAACACTACAGTAAAGAAATGGGGGCAGGAAAGACTTCAACAGAAAGAAAAATGTTGCAGTGGATGCTGTGCAACTGCAGGGTCAATATCAGACAAATACGGTTGTGGAACTTGCCAAGAAGAAAACAAGGCTTGCTTATGCAAGAAGAAACCTGAACTGAAGTGCAAGCAAGTACAACACAAAACAAAACAATTAAAAACTGTGTCTCAAGTGTCTTTTTAAACCATTTTATCTTGTTTGGTGTTCAGCAATTTTATATTGTGAATACAGTCATGTTCTCCAGGTCTCATGTTTGCTGTGATAATTGCCTGGAGAAGTTCCATGTTTTGCTATCTTCTTTTACAGTGACTATTGCTAATGATCAAACTTGCTAAGGTTGCTGTGTTTACCTATGACTGTGATAGCCACAGGTATGATATGCATTCAGCTGGTAGATGTCCAACCTACTTATAGTTCACAGAAATTTTTGGCTCGCTGCATCATTGTGTATGGGTAGGGAAGGTTTGTGGATATGTGTGCATATATGAGAACAATATTAAGTGAAAATATTGGCCGAAGTGTTGTTACAGAAGTGCAAATATCAAGTGATATTCCTCCAAGAAAATGAACAGTAAGGAGATAACACGAATCTGTCAAAGCACCAATATTCAAAACATTCTTTTAGTCCTTAAATAACTTTAGGACTGTTGCATTTATCCTTAATAAGTATTAAAATTTTAAAAACACGCTTATGTTGTATGAAAAATGTAAGATAAAGAAGGTCTCACAACTGATAACTTAATGTTGAAAAGGACTGAAGTTATCAGTTTAAAGCATCCTTACCGTAAATATTTTACGTAATATAAGTGTGTTTTTAAAGTTTTAATACTTATTTTATATTTGTTACATGTTTGTATTCAAATTTATTATATTATTTATGCTTATTTTATATGAAAACAAAATTTAGTGCAGTACATAAGAATGAATTCATTTATTGCATAAATTTATGCACAGCCAAACTCGTGCTCGATCATTTCCTGAGTAGAAAGAAGTGTTGTTTATCATGCAGCATTTGAAATTTTTTGCCAGGCTTCTCTTTTATGTTTCTTTGTATTTGATCTCATGTTGCTGTACATTCTGTTGCACCCTTCTTCCCTGCTGTTTTCTTTCTTATATGGCATTCATTGGTCACTTTGGTCTTTTGAATAATTATTTGAACAGTCTTTTACGGAACATTGATTTTAGTGCACTTAAGTAGTCTATTGACTATACATCATTCATGTACATGAATAGATAGAATGTAGGGTAATTTATCAGAAGGTCATAAAAAGTAATAGTATGATTTTGATTTCAGTAAAGGTGTTTAATATATGATATGGCTACAGCCATATGAAATGAAACAATTGTATTATTGTAAAGAGAACAACAACAACTGCAATTATATTGTTCTGAAATTTATGCAAGTTGTTTGTGATCACTATTAAGTAAATTGGTAATTTATTTTAAACTTTAGAATTCTCATTTTGCTGATCTTTATTTGTATTTAATTTCCTGTTTTCATCTCACATTGTTTCATGGCAAATAAGAATGGCAACATTTGAACCAAAATAATGTTCATTTAAGCAAAAATATAGAATTATAATTTTCCTATTTATTTCTGATGTGGAAGAATCACATTCAAGTTTTTACAGAATCATAAAAGATTGTAGTGGCCATTTTAACTTTTAATTCATATGTTCATTTATCTGGTGCCAAACTCCATCTTGAGTTATAGAACAGTTGTTTACCTACATTTAAAAAAAAAAAAAAAAAAAATTTTGTGGTCTAGAAATGTAAAATATTCAACAATATAAGAGTTGTACAGCTGTATGGTTAAAACATGTACATCCATTTATTCAATGAAGATATATGTTTTAACTGTACTTCTTATTCACTCATCATCTACATAATGTTTTGAGATACACTTTTTTGTGCATGCCCTATTCTGTACCCATGCCTTATCCTCTCCTTTTTTAAGCTTAGTTCTTGATTTTAAAATTATGTAAGGTAGACTATACATATTCACGTACTGTTTCTTCAATTATATACATTTCTTGGCACAACCTTTGGTTGTTTATGATTATTATGCACCTGTGTGTTCACAAAACAAAAATAAAAGGGAACTAAAAGGAACTAAATTTAAATTCTTCAGGAAAAACATTAAAATAAGCAAACCATCTGAACTCCAGTTGGTTCATTTACATATTGCCCTCTCATAGTGGACAGTTCATAAAAATCTCCAACAAAAGCACACAAATCTTTCTTTCATTTTCAAATTAAAACAAGGTAGGGATATTAAAAGAGCAACAGCTGCAGAAAACACATCATCGATCAGTAGCATGGAACCTTTTCAGAAGCCCAATCTGCTGTTATGATTATGCTCACAGAAGAAAACATCTTGACATCTGTGCTAGTTCTGGTAAATTCTGCATGCAAGTAATTACAACTTTGCAGGTTGTATTTTTTTCTTCAAAATTATTGATAATTTGTTGTGTTTTATTACTAGTTTTCAGTTCATAAAACACTGTTTGTGTATTCTTACTCTGTTAGGAGAATAAAATAATACAAGTTCTTTGATTAATTTTAGTTCAAAACAAAGGTACAGGGGATAGCTTTGAGAGATGCAGTTTGCACTTTCATATTTTTATACCCAGGTCAAAAGAGCTGTTGGAAGAATGCAAGCAACACCAGTAATCAAACAATAAATAAATGTGTGGCATCTCCTCTTTAATACAGAATGGGACCAGTGTTGCAGGTTATTAACTGAGGAAGTATGGCGCCACAGTTGGTGGTATGTGTCCTTGTTCTTTAGTTGTTATGTAGTGATTTGGCATATTACTTATTTTTAAGCATTATGTTTCTAAGACAGGAGTGAGGAAGTATGGCGCCACAGTTGGTGGTATGTGGAAGAATGCAAGCAACACCAGTAATCAAACAATAAATAAATGTGTGGCATCTCCTCTTTAATACAGAATGGGACCAGTGTTGCAGGTTATTAACTGAGGAAGTATGGCGCCACAGTTGGTGGTATGTGTCCTTGTTCTTTAGTTGTTATGTAGTGATTTGGCATATTACTTATTTTTAAGCATTATGTTCCTAAGACAGGAGTATCTTTGACCAGAGAACAGGCTGTTCTCTGGTCAAGATACTAAAAATAGCTTCTCTATTTGTACTCCTACATGCAGATTTACCCATTGGTAATGTAGGTTCAAGTCCAAAATGACAAATTTTTTATGAAGTGGGAATTTTCAATAAACGAAATCATTAATGTGAAATATCAACAGCTATATTCTGTACTAAAGGAAACCACAAAATAAGTTTAGATTACCCCTCTGCATAATTATATTTCTGTAAAATATCAAGAGCTAGAAGAAAAAAAAAAGGGGGGGGGGATTCATACTCATGCAAAATTTCAGGAAGAGAACAGGCTGTTCATGAACACTCAACAGTTTCAGCAATTAGTTCTAATGGTTTTGTTCTGCATCAAAATATGTATACTGCTCAAGGAATGTTAAAAAGTTTGGAAAATACAGGTTGTACGACAACTTATGCATTTAATTTGTTAGAAGACAAATTAAATAAATGGGCAATGTTTTCAGTTGAATCTAAACTTTTGTTATTGATTTCCTATAATGAAATCATAATATTGTGTGCACTGAAAGGAAGGTGAGCCATTGCGTTTTCACATGTACAACTTTTCAGGAGTGTAATATCAATAGTGAATAAATAGTTTAGAATGTTTTTATAATAAATGAATAAATCTGACATTTATTTTTGCATTGAATAATGTTGAAACAAAACCTTTGTAGTAGCAGTGTGCGTAGATCCTATCGGTAGCACAATGATAAACCTACAACACCTGCACTCTTTACACGAATACGTGATTCGTGAACTTTTTTTTTAATAAAAAGCTATGTGGAGTATAGCAGAGCTAGACTCCACATAGCTACTGTTGAAACAATATGTTAATTTTTTATATGAATGCAAGCAACGACAGGATCTAGGGAGCATAGCCAACTCTTTGTTTTCGTATTGTAAGTGTGTTGTAGATGTTCAAAAGCAGCTCATTTGCTCTTGGTCTAAACAAATGAAAGTTATGGTTTTCTTAGTAATTAATCAAGTACAGAATCCCTAAGTTCTGATGTAGCAGGAATGAATGAGTTGGTAAAAAGATTAGTAAAGCATTTAATCAAATAACCATACTGCTTATAGTGAAGTGAAAAAACTAGTAGGATATAAAGTTTTGTAGTGAAGTGGAAAACTAGTAGGATATAAAACAATATATCTTGAAAGCAATGTGAAAAAAAATGGCAATTAAAATTTCTGAGATCTGTATGGAAGGCATTGAAGAGATCTGGGGAATGTTGAAGCCCAGGTTGTATGCCAAGATCATTGTAAATGGAGACATTTGATATATCAGCTATAATTAAAAGTTGGTAGTTTTGCATTGATGAGCTGATCTCAATTTCAGAGAGCTTAATAGCATCATTTAGCTTATAAGAGCAATTTTTTTTTCATTTTTTATAAGTTATAGTGGAAGAAACATAGATGTACCAAGACAAGTTTGTACAGATTATCTATATTCATTATGCCATTGGTTATATTTTCTCTATGTGTTATTAGGTATAATATTTGAACAAAATGCCATATACCATTTTTAGCAGATATTTCTCACTGACCTACCTATTTCTAGCTATGGAGCATGAAATGCATCTTTTATTCCTTTATTTATTTATGTTGTAAAATGTTCTTTTATGAGTTTTACAGCTGTTAAGTATAGTTCACAAACCTCTAGACTTTATTTGTGAGCCACCAGCTGTTGTAATTAGTTGTGTTCTGTCATTATTAAGTTCCCTGAAGAGTGTTCTGTTGTTTGTCATGTGATTTGTTGCACCAGAATCTGTGTACCATCTACTATGTTTTTTGTCATTCATTACTTTTATTTTAAATAAACTTTCTTTATTTTTTCTTTCACTTTAACTTCACCATCTGTTATTGGTGTCTTCACTTTTTAGGTTCAATGCGAGATGGACCATCTGTGATTTTATCTTTGTATTATTTCTATCTATGGTTCTGTTGTTTTTTTATTGCTCCTGGAATGCCAATGCTCATTCTTCATAGATTCCTTTTGTCACAGTACATACAATAATTTACTTTATTTTAGTAGTCCCCATCTAGGTAAAAGTTTATGTTCAAAACTGTTATTCTGATTTTGTGTATGCAAGTTTACTTGTTTTCTTTTACACTCATCTACTAGTTTACCTTAAATAAGAATCAAGAGTTAAAATCCTCTTCTGGTCTTGCCTGTGAAGCTTTTTAAATTTCATAAGAACTTCATAAGCTTTATAGCAAAATTACTTCCAAGTATGTGTCTTCTCTTTGCCCAACAAATGCAGTTTTCATGCAATTGCACATGTATTTTTTTACAAAAACTTTGCATGATCTTGCTTTCATTGTAACTTAAGCCATACAGCTTTCTTAATAAATAAATATAAAGATTGCAAATTTTCGGAGAAAAGTCTTTCAATTACTTGTTGTCACTATTTTTCTCCATTATTATTATTGCATTTACAGTTAACCTTAATGGCTATGGTTATTTTTTATAATATCTTGCCAGATGTTAGGTAGTGACAAAACTCTGCAGTCATTGATGAGGGGATCTTTTTTCTTCTCAATTTCAAGTCCTTTTAATTTTCTTTTTAGGAAGTTAGGAAAACTGATGACCTTTAGAGAATCCCAGTCCATGTCATCAATTTCTCTAACATGCCTATCTAAACAAGTAAACAAGGCCGTAAATATGGCTAAGTAAGGGTGGGTTCTTGATTAGTATGATGAAATTGGTAATTCTGCGTAAGTTTTCGTATTTCATTTCTTCTTCTTCTTCTTCTTCTTCTTCTTCTTCTTCTTCTTATTATTATTATGTGTGTGAAACTTTTCAACCAAATATAGGTAATTGTGTACAATAACTGGGACCCAGAATTTTCGGATTTTATTTTTATACATGAAACTAGTACATACTTGACTGTAGTCAGTGTAGTACTCTGATGAAAAAATTCTATTTACACTGCAACATGTCAAATTCTGCTTTAAATAACAAAATTCTTATTCCTATTTTCCAAAGAAAATTTAGTGACAACATCCTCAGCATTTAAAGGCACACCACAATGAACACTCATCAGTGCCAAACTTGTTAAACATTCAGCAACCATTAAATTTCTGAGCCAGCTTTTAAGGCGTCTTAACATTGAAAAGCATCTTTCTGGGGTTGCAGTAGAACAGGGCAAGGTAGCAAGAATCTTCAAAAGTCTTTTTATAATTGGGAAAAACATATCGTCACAATCTGTGAGGGTCTTTACCACTGTTTCTGGCTTGTCATCTTCAGACAGCGAATTCCATTTACACTGCCACATTTCAAATTTTGCTTTAAATCTTCCTAAGTTTTCATCATAAATCTCACAAGCATGCTGAAATATTTCTGACTTTGCATTTTTACATTTGAGAGAAAGTAGCAGTTGCAGTTTAGCTATTACTTTAAAATAAAAATACCAATGTAACCACAAAAAATCAAAGGTTTATTATACATCGACTGTAGTTTCACAGAGCTATTGGCTCGGCATCATCAGGATGAATGATGATGCGTCCTGATTGTCCTGATGATGATGATATTCATCCTGATGATGCCGAGCCAATAGCTCTGCGAAACTATAGTTGATGTATAATAATAAACCTTTGATTGTGGTAAAAACGTTGGTATTTTTATTTTATTTCAAAACTTGTGGTTTTGAAATAAAATAAAAATACCAACGTTTACCACAATCAAAGCTATTACTTTGTTAAGCTCTGAAAAATGATCCTTTAGTTCAGTTAAGAAGTGATCAAGAAAAAGTGAAAATAAATTTCGATGATAGTATTCATTTGTATCGCTTGCTGGGGCATTTTCATGCTTTGATTGTCGTCCAACCATTCTTGGTTTGATCATTTGGCTTCCAACATTGTACAGCATGCGTTCTTCTAACAGGTGTATTTCACTGAACGACTCTTCACTGCTACTATTTTTTTTTAATACATTAATTATTATTAAATCAACATGTTCGCAACATTGTAATAAATCTAAATTTTCTTTTTGAAGATTTCTACAAAGATTTGCACCATAAGAAAATACCTTATTTAAAGTTAACAAGGCAACTACAAATTCTGCACTAGTTATGCTGCATAATAATTGATAAGCCTGATCAGACGTTTCTTTAGCTCCGGAATCTTGAAGTTCATGCAGAGCTTGTACTATCACAGAATGCAATACCTAGGACTGTCTTATGAGTTAGGTCTTCATTTTCTTTGGCGATTTTCTCTAGAATATTGCTTCTTTGCGATGACATACGAAAATAGTTTACTACTGTTTTAATACAATTTCTAATGATGGATGATTCGCAAGAGTGTGCAATATCTAAATTCAAAGCATGGGCACTGCAATGTACAAATTGGGCTTTTGGGCACTTTTCCGATACTAATGTACACACACCTCTGTACTTGCCACTCATTACGACAGCACCATCCATAGCCTTGTCCAACCATGTTGTTCAAATCTACACCAAGCTGTGTTAATGTGGACATGAGAGTTGTAGCCAAACCTACGGCAGTCACATCAGTTACAGAAATAAAACATAAGAAATCTTCACGAATGATAGTTTCTTTAATGTCAACATATCGAACACCAATTGCAAGCTGTTCTTTCCTGGATATGTCATATGTCTCATCGGCTAATAATGAGAAACACTTAGCATTGTTTATTCAAGAAACAATTGCATCTTGTATTATTTTCCTGCAAATTTCAATGATTTTGCTTTGAATCATTGGACTAGTATACATACTTTTGGAGCCAGATGATGCAGATAAATGATTTAAAAGTACTGTATCCTCAGCTTTGGCACGGTATCACAAAAGAGCCCTAAAGTTGCCATCATTGTAGTCTGGTTCTTGGAGATAAATGGGACCTGAATCATTTGTGCCTCTTAAAGAAAGCTCTTGGTGACCGCATAAAATTGTTTCCACTATTGGAATTAACTTTGCTCTATTTTCCATTACCTGACATTTTCTTGCTGAATCTATCTGATACACTACATTAGCTCATTTTCCACTTGCAACACTTAAAAAATTATCTGCTTACATACTAGCATCAATGTGATATTTAGTTTTCTCATGTTTTCCAAAATATTCTTTTGCATTCTTCCACTTCACATAAACTGTCATTACCAATTCACCAAGTGCTTGATCTCCTCTGCCTCCAACTTGAGGACCAAATAATACACAAGTTTTGCACAATGCCCCACATAATTGATTTGAATAAACTAACCATGGATACAATTTGAGCCACTTTAATTGAAAAATTAGTTTTCTCTTAGATAAAACAGGGAAAACATAGTCCTCAGAAGGTTTCCATGGGTTTTTAAGTGCTTGTTCTTTTGTGAAATCATCCAAAATAACTCCTCCTAAGAAACTGCCTATGTCAAGCTTGTGACATGTTTCATTGTAATTAAGACAGTTTTCAATACCCGGATTGTTTACATTGTGTTCATTTTTTCCCATAGATTTCAATTTCACATTACTTGCACTAGTTATAACAAAACTTGATGACACTGATTCACTTTGAAGTTCATTTTCTTCTTTATTTATGTTTTCATGTCCAACAGAAACAGAATCTAAATCTTCTTTTACTTTTTTATGCGTCATAAAAGGTGTTAATGATGTTTGTTTTATTCTCTTCATTATTCTTGTATAGCAATTTTGCTTTTCCAATTAATTGTGAAACACTTACCGTTTAATTGGTTCGGTATACATACAAAAATATACAATGCAAATTTCTAAAGCATGTACTACTGTAAAGCCTGAAGCTACTTTTTACACTGACTAGTTAAGGGGTACGGTTATTTGTGGCTGGTGTGGGTGTGTTGTGTTTCCCAACCAAACTTGCTCCGAGCGACGCTAATGAAAGATATGGAGGAAGTGAAGTCACTGAACGCTCTCCACTAGAGGCCTGCAATGCCCAACTGATTTCACTCCCTCTCATCTTCTAATCTCCTTGAGTGAGGTTTAGTGAGTTTGCTTTGCCGCTAGGGACAGAATGGTGTGCTGAATCATGAGACAGAATGGTGTGCTGAATCATCAAACAGAATGGTCTGCTGAATCATGAGACAGAATGGTCTGCTGAATGTGAGACATGGAAATTAGAATGCTAGTTACAACCATAAGCTCACCTAGAGGCTTTCATGAAATGATAGTAGTAACTACAATTTCTGTAAATAAGATCGTTGGATAGATGTAATGTAACGTAGCATGCCAGGGTTTTTTTTTCCAGACCTAAGGGGGAAGGGGGATGGTTTGAATTCCCCAAACCCTACCCTTATATATGGCCTTGTAATTAAACCTGTTTTGTTCGAGCAATTTTTTATAGCTGCATATGTTCTGCTATTTGAGTTTCAAATTTGTGACCTGTCTCTCCTATGCAAGATACTCCACAACTACACTTTACTACATAGATTACTCCTTGCATTTTTTAAACATTATGTTCTCTTTAAACTATGCCTGGGAATTTTTTTACTTTGTTTTCTAAACTTGAAGATAGTCTTGTATTATAATCCTCTTTAATGATTCAAATAAATCTTTGCAATAAATAATTCTCTTAGTGAATTTTAATTCTTTTTTTTTTTTTTTTTTTGAGAATTATTCTTTACAGTGTATGATTTCCCTCATTAGAGCATTTTCAGTGTCAATTTTAGGGTAGTTCTTTTCTGAAAAAAGAAATATATATTTATACCCCCCCCATCCCAATGAGAAAAATAATCATAACTGTGATAATAACAGAGAAGAAAAAAAAAGTAACAAGTAACTTTCTTAAAAAGAAAAAAAAATTCTGAAAATTTACAATTTTAATTTAAAAAAAAAATCCCTGTAAAACCCATAAAGCTTGATTAAATTTTTTAAAGTAATTCTGTATGACAAGTAATTGGCAAGGTTATTTAAAGACAGTAAGGTTGGTTTTTATGGAGAAATAGCTGCCATTGGCTGATGTTCGTGATGTAACGATCGAACGGTATGCTTCCAAAGATGGCGTATCGACAAAAATTCGTAACTCGCTATCACCTTTGCCAGTGTAAGCTTACTTGCCAAACTTTAAGTTTTCGCAATATGCGAAATATTTTAAGGCAGTTATAATTTCGTTTTACTTATACTCAGTAATTTCCCACCACAAACACACACATAAAAAGCATATTCATCGTAGATTTTAGATACAGCGAGACTTATTTAGCTAGTATAAAGCAAGGCCCACAAAACTGTCCAAATGCAGAATAGATACATGGATTATTATCATTTTGATTTCGAAACTTTAATTTAAAAAAGGATGAAGTTTCATAAATTCCATTAGAACAAACGACAGGTAACTATACCGAACATTTTAAATATGCCCAGAATAAAAATTTATTGTCAAAGGTGCTTTCCATTCTACATATTTCAATATTTTTTGTACATACTATCGATTCTATAAATTGGGACCACAAATAAATAGACTGCAGTAAATAATATCAATGGTACAAAAATGAATGAATTTATTATTGACCATATTTTCAAATGAAACTTTTTTTTCTGAGTCAAAAGAGGCATTGCATTAAAGTATTGTACATCATCAGATTTTTGTGGTTAACAATTTGTAGTGTGTGATTTCCCTCATTAAAAATATGGGGTAAATAACATTTTTAATACCATTTCAAACAAAGTTTAAAGTTCATATTGGAATAATTATATTGTATATAAAATTAAGTGGTAAAAGTGCATGATACTGCTTTGTAAACAGCGAGAAAAGAAAAATATAGATCCCACAGGGTCAGTTTTAAACAAGCCTCTGACAAAAAAAAATATCACTCATTATTAAATACTTTGCAACATTACAGGGTGTATGAGTGTTATAGGATTTAGTACTGCATAAGTACACATATGCATGCACACAGCATTTTCTTTCTTTTCCCTTTCGTGTTCTGATTTCTATTTTTGCGTATGGTCACTGCACAATTTTGCATTATGGCGTTAGGAAAATGCCAAGAACATCCAAAACAAGAAGTCACATTACACACACCGTGCTTGATGATGGTAATATAACTAGAATAACTCAAATAATATAACTATAGAGTAATTATATTAATATAACTAGAATTACTAAATTAATATAACAATTCATCATCATCATTGTCAACCATTATCAATCCACTGCTGGACAAAGGTCTCTCCAAGCCTCTTCCACAACAGTCTGTCTTATGCCAGTCTCCTCCATGTTACTCCCGCATACTTTCAAATTTCATCCACCCATCTTCCATGTGGTCTTCTTCTGGGTCTTTTCCTATCCCTTGGAATCCATTCTAAAATTTCGACGGTTCATCGATGGTCTGTCCTTCTGGCAGTATGTCCAGCCCATTGCCATTTCATGGATTTTACTCTGATCATGATGACTTCCACTCTTGTCATTTTTCTGATCCACGAGTTCCTCTTCTGATCTCTCCTGGTTACACCAAGAATGCACCTCTCCATGCTTCTTTGAGTTGTCTGCACCTTTGTATGTCTCTTTTAGTTAAGGTCCACGTCTCTGCACCATACGTAAGCACTGAAAGGATGCATTGATCAAACACTTTTCTTTTAAGACATAATGGCATATTGCTCTTGAAAATTATGCTGTTTCTTCCAAAAGCTCTCCAGGCAAGTTTTATACGCCAATTAATTTCTTCATCAATGTGACCCTCACTTGATATCTGCTGTCCAAGATAAACGTACGTAACTGTTATCTCCAGCTTTTCTCCATCAATCGATAAATCTTCATTTCTTGTAAACAATTATAACAAGATAAATATAACAAGAATGACTAGATTAATATAACAAGAACAACTAAATTAATACAATTCCTTGAATGCAACTGACCTCAATATACACGATATGAGTGCAAGAAAGCAGGAGATTGGAGCCGAGACATGTTTACATCTGAGGTTGAATTGCACTCGATGATGACAACATGCTCAAATCACCGAAAATTTTTCAGAGCAGCGCATCGCTGTTATGGCCACCCTTGAGTAATTGGCACTTCCATTTAAAGTTTATAGTTAAATACTCTTATAAAAAATATGCTCTTATCTCTCTTCCCTTGGGACTTCGGCTTGTACCACTTATCCTATTGTGTAGCATAAGTGGCACTTGGTTAGGAGTTAAAAACCAGCCAAATAATTGAAAATGTCGTTGCACTGAGGAAATTATTTTGTTCATTTAAAAGATGGAATTTCTTTTTTTTTTACCTTAGTGTGAATTCCACATTCCTTTTTTGCTTCAGTTCTCTTGTGCTATTGAAGCAATGTATCACAGCAAAGAGCACTGCTTTGATATTAGAAAACCAGTTAATTGGAATTGGTGAAATCATGGATGAAATATGTCTATCTGTCAGTGTCAATTATTTTTCTGAAAGTGTTTATTTAGTATAGTCAGTTTCTAATTCTTTCTTGTGTGCTCTATTTTACTCATAATACCATTCATTTGTCATATTTCTAATTTTTTTTAATTTTTTTTTTACTTCGCGTGATAATACTAAAGACAGCAGTCTTTCATTTCACTTCTCAGTCATCTTCAGTTTACTTTTACGTGATTTTAATTATCATAGCCCAAACTGTGTCTGCAACAAGTATATTACCACAACATGCAAGGTATTATTACCCCCCTCCCCAGTTTTTTTGATTTTCTGTCCTAGAAAAAAGTTGGAAATAAGAAGCATTATTGATATAAAGATGTTTCTGAAATGACTGTTGATTTTATGTATTTCATAAATATTGGTAACAATTAAATATCTAGTTTCTTGTAAACCTTGTAGGAAATCTGAAATTATTTTGAAGATGTGCTGTTTCCCCCTTGATGTTTCATTTCACTGTTTTTTATAATCCCTGTTTTTGTATGGTTTATGATGGTGATAATATACCCTGATATTATAGTAAGGAGTGATAATATCAAGGTATATTATCACCATCCTGAATTCTTGAAATCAGAAGGACTCTCTGTCCTTTAGGTTTCAAGAATTCAGCATATGTTGATCCTTATTCCAGTTTATTATCTTCAGAATGTGTACTCTTTGACTTCTAATTCACAAAGTAATCATCAGCCAGTAGTCACTAAAAGCCACTTTGTTTAAAAATTTGTGTAGCTTAAACATGTGTGTTATGTTGTGTTTCTGTTTGTGTTTTTTGTTTAAAATTCCAAGTTTCTCTTACTAGTATCAGTTACAAGTTTCCAAGCACAGGAAATATTAACAAAGATGTTGTTGCATAGTTTCGTTTTGTTTGTTCTTTAAATGATTATTGATTCCATTGTAAATACCCTTTCTGTAGCTTGCAATTAGTTCCTTTGTATTAGAATTACATTTATTGCAGTACTGAAATAGCTTTGGCACCAGTTTTTCAGATGTTCTTGTAATCATATTTTAAATTTTTTTTCATACTGTTTATTTACAGGGTGTTACATTATTTTTTTTTCTTGTATTTTATATATGCCAGCTTTCCACAGAGGATCAGGTGTATTTCGGTGTTTTGATGTCACTCTTAGTTTACATTTATCAACATCAGCTGGAGAGGGAAAATCAGACCTTTAATCTCCTCCTCACCAGCGGGGGTGGGGGTGGGGATTGAAGGGAAAATATTCCAAATATTAGTTCCCAAATTTTTTATTATTTTAAAAATAAAAGTGTTATTCTATCATGAATTGAAAAGTGTTTAATAATTTTCCTAACAAAATGAAAGATATGACATAACTATAAAAATGCATGCTTGATTGGCTCTCATTGGATCATTTTAACCAGTTCAAGGAATTTTTAACTTCATTTCACTTCATGATTATTATGCTTTATTTTAAATTATAGGTTCTTTTACTAATTTTAAGAAAAATGAAGGAAACTTTTGCAGCAGCAATGTCAAACATATAATCTGCCATGCTTTTTCATCTTGTAACCATTGTGCCCTAGTGATGGCTTTTGGTGGTGGACTCGTTTTTTAACATACCCTTATGAAAAGTGACATTGAAAAACGGCACTTATGACATGTATAAGTAAATGCATGTAACTGTAATGGATGTGATGTAAGTTAATGCACGAATTAAATTCAATTTTCAATTTTAATGTAGAAGCAAGGAATTTTTGAGTCCCAATCTCAATGTACATTTTTGTGCTGCTGATAAAGCTAAGAATATAAAATACAATAAGAGATATAACATGCATATAGTCATTATAGTATATTAGTTTCTAAGAGACCAGTTAGCATTTTCAGTAATGTATCATTTTTGAATATGGCCTTTCTTGAAGTGCACTTAACATTTGGGCAGCCATAGCAATTGAGTTTGACACATCTGATTTACAGGCAATAAAAATTTAGTCCTTAGAGATTTTTGGTAAATAAATGAAATGCAAGCAACTAAAAAATCAATTTGGAAAATTTGACATTAGTTATGCTGAATCATGTGTATTTTTGCTAAGTATTTTCTTAAGTACATTCTAGATCACACATAACATGGTGTCATAAAAATCTTTTAGGAGTATATTTGTACATAATTCAGTGATATGGTTTACAATATACTTTTTATTTCATACATATAATTGGGAAACAAATCTTCCACGGAAGAAAGGAAGCATGGGATACTTTGACTAGCACAAAATCTGAATGGTTCTTAGATTTCTAAAGAAGCTTCAGTTGCTTCGAACTTCCTTGTCCTGTGTGGTGTAACGGATAGCATGCTCAGACAGAAATCGAGAGATGTGGATTTGATTCCCACTCAAGGGCAATGTAATTTTCAAATTTTCTGGAGTTGCTATGTGGAAATGGTGAAAATATGGCACATTTGTGCCAACAATTATATTTGTACTTTTTTATTTATTTCCCATATACAGCAGGTGTTGCAGAACTATTACAAGTTTTATCTTTCTTGTGAAAATTTCACAGTTTACATTATTGTTATTTATGAGGAAAAAATTTATTCATTCATTTAAGTGTTGAAATTACAAAAGTTGATTATGAATATAAATGCTCAAAGGTTGTATTTCTTCATGTTATGCTACAATTCAGGTATACTTTTTGTTGCCATAAAATGGACAGTCAAAAGAACAGTATACAATATGTTTTGTGTATTAGTGCTACCATGTTTTACTGAGTGTTGGGAATGCTGTAATTGTAGTATGTATGAGGAACAACTTCATGGAGCTGCATAATGTTGATTTTTACTTGTGCTCAATAATTCTCTTGTTTTGAATTTATAAGTTCATTTCATTGCTTGACGTAAGGATTAATAACTTAGTTGTGCTGTCCCATTTATCCATTCTATTTAGTGACAAGTGTAAGAAAGAAAAAAACCTCATAGTGAAACTAAGATCTCCCATTTTTTGTGGTTTATTATTTGAGAAATAATATAGAGTAATGGATGACCTAATTTTTTATTTATTTATTTTTTTTTTGATGGAAGCTTTTAACTGGTAAACTCCAAGAAACAATTTCAGCTTAGTTTTACTTTGAAAATTTAGCTGTTCATTATCATTTTAGAAATCATGTGGCACTATTTTTTCAGAAATGCTATGGCTTTGTATAATAGGCTGCCTGATGAAGTATCATACATTAAAATGCATTAATGTGAACAATCTAATTGCAGTTCCCATCATTGTAAAAATATATACTGATAACATGATTAATTTCATGCTGTCACATTGATGCTTTTGGAAATGTTTTTTAAAGAGACATCTTTCCATTAAATTCAACGGCAAAACATCATTTTAAAGGATGTCGTAACTTTTATAATGTCTTAATAAAATTCTCTTGGATGCTTTGTGGTTTCTAAAATGTCAAGACTGATGCAAAAAAGTTAGTTCACATTTGTGATCTGACTACTTCCACAACACAGTCAATTTTAATGTAAACTTTTGTCTAAAATTTTAGCTGCTTTTGGTTCACTGGGCTGTGAATACTTGTCAGGAAGTTTGGTCTCATTTACCAATTTAAGATAGCTATAAATTAAGTCTTGCTACCATTTTGTTAGTTCACATTTGTGATCTGACTGCTTCCCCAACACAGTCAATTTTAATGTAAACTTTTGTCTAAAATTTTAGCTGCTTTTAGTTCACTGGGCTGTGAACACTTGTCAGGAAGTTTGGTCTTGTGTACCAATTTAAGATAGAAGCTATAAAATAAGTCTTGCTACCATTCACCTTCTAAGAAACATTTAATTAGAAACCTCATGTTCTGTAAGTGCATCATATTGAAAAACTTTTAGTAGCCTTGCTTTACAGCATTCATTACAAGTAAACTGGGATGAACATGCTTTGCAAAGAGAAGTCATGTAATTCCTTACTGTATATTGTGGCATAATAATGCATACCAGCCTTTTTTTTTGTTTTTTGTTTTTTTGTGACCATAACTTCTTTTTCTCACAAATGTTGTGTTGAATTCTCACCATGTCATATCTGATGACTGTTAGCAAGTAAATTGACTTCATTAGAAAGAAATCCAAATTCTTGGAGATAGTCATATTCAATAAATGTGATTTTAATGAGTTGGGAGCAAAATATCTACATGTTTTTAATCTGTTCTATAACTTAAATCTTGTGCATGCAGATTTCTATCATGTTTGAAAAGCATTACACCACATTGAACTAAAAATGTGCTACCACTGCTTGTGTATTGCTTTCAAATGAAATTACAGTGTGGTTTGATAAGCTCAGGTGTTTTACAAACTATATATGTGCACATGTACACACAAGTGGGTTCTCTCAGAGTTTGAAAGGACCCTGTGCCACTTCTTGAGGTACCTGGCATGTTAAAAAATAAAATAAGATAACTGCAAAAGCATAAATTTGAGGCATGCCATGAATGTGATGTTTGGGCTAAATGGCCTTCAGGCCTTCTCCTGTGATAGGCCCTGCACAGGCATTTGTCTTTAGGCTCAAGCCAACCTTGTAACTGATTTATTTGTACCTGTTAAGATCATCAGCATCCTATAAATTGACATGCTGTTGTTTGACCAGACATGGTTCTTATGCCATAAATTCTAAACAAACATGTCCTATAAAATAAGATACATTTGATAGTGTATACACATATCTGTTTGGTGCTGTGATTTAGGTGAAAAAGTGTAATTTTCTCCAGGAGTTGAAATTTATTTATTGCAACAACAGACAGATCATGGAAACTATTGTGCAGTCACAAGTCCATCCTAAATGACATTATGCAAGATTGTTACTTGTGTACACATACGAAAAATGTTATTCATATTTGGGTTGGCCATAAATTTGAGTGTAATTTATTTAATTCTATTTTCTGTTTAATGTTAAGATTGCCATTTTATGTTAATTGTTTTTCATTTTATAGCAGCTTTTATTTACCAAGTTATAAAGTACGATTTATTTTAATTAGTTTAATGCTACACGTTAAATATCACGCTGACATGAATTTGCTGTTGTACTTTGTTTAATTGTTCTTTTTCTTCATTTAGAATGAAATTTGCTGTTGGCCTGTATTAGATTTCTAGAAAGTTATGTAAAAATGTAACCGGTTATGTGCATTTTGTTCCATAGTGAGATTGCCATTATTCATTCCACTTTAACCTTCTGAACTGCACACAGATAGTATTGTGAGTGATTCCATAAAGAACAACTTAGCATTTGTATACTCAAGTGACTCATATAGCATATTAAATCCGTTTATTTTCCAACAGAAGAGATATATATCTGAATGACAAAGCAATCCTTAGACACTAGATGTAAAGAGCATGTACAAAATGTCAACAAGGACATGCAGAATACAGCCCTCACCAGAGAAGTCATGCATTCACCAGCCTCTCCTCTATAGAATAGTATTAAAAGAATAGCCCCATACACGAACTTTAAAGAGACTGCCATCAGGGAAACAGTCGAAATACTATCCAGCTAGCGTGCGATGATATAGTTTCTACTGAACTACCAAGGGTTTGGCATGCATTATTAAAAGATGGAAAACATTGTGATGCACTGTATAATTGCGTGATAAAAATTCATGTAATATGCTCATGATTTCACCCACGTTATTTTCAAAAATCATCTTTGTTCCTTATGTGTTTCAATTTCCTGCATTTTTATGTCTTACCATTGCCCTGAAAAAGCCTCCCAGTGGAGTGTGAAAGCTTGGCGAATCTTTGTGCTTACTATACCACAAAAATAAACGGATTTAGTACGCTATATGTGTCTCTTGACTATGCGCAGTGTGATGTATTTATAATTATATTAAAATTGTATATAGTTTTTTTTTTTTTATTTTTCAAGGTAAGGAAACCTATTAAGTTTTGTACTCATTTGTATGTTCTTGCTTTATTGTTTCCAAGTAAGTTTAGTATAATTCCAGTCATAGGAATTTTCTATCAGCCTAGCTCTAACACTTATGGCATTGAACAATACATCTTGTCTTGATTTAAGAAATTAAACTGCTGTGATATTGTTTTTAATATGACTGATTATAGGGGTTGGGAGACATGATTTTCATGTGAAAAACCTATCTATGTACACACATAAAAGCAAAGAGCAGTAAATCATAGCTAGTGTTTTGTGCCGAGTAGTATTATAAGTATTCTTACATTATTGAAGTTACTTAATTTTTATCTGGTAGATATACCTAAACTAAGTGATTGTGGACTTTTTAGAAGTAATGTTTTACATGCTGAATTCAAGCATTTAAATCAACTGTAACAGTAAAACTGAGTTGTGTACTCTGTTAATGTATGTTGACTGGGTGTCCTGGTTTATAATTTTAATTTTTGTAAATGTTTCAAACCAAGAAATGGTTTTCCTTCACAAAAGAACAAAACATCAAGTCATAGCTTTCCTTCCAGAAAATTTCTACAGAGGTGTGCATAAGTCTTGCAACACCTGCCTTGACATGGTTGTCAACATCTTTGAATAGCAATAAAACATAAAAAAAGAGGTACTAACCTATATTATATACCAAATGAAAGGAAAATTCATGGTTTAAAACCATACGTGACTCTGTGTGCTTTGCTCGTTTTATATGTTTATAGGAAAATTAATGTAGATTTCAAACCTGACCTGACATTTAAGCACTTTATAATGTAAAAATCATAAGACAAAAGTGCAAGGTATGTGTCATATATATCGATTTAATGTTTCTAAGGAAAAGGGTGATGTATCAGTTATTCACTGATACATTGAAATTGTACAAAAAAGCAACCAAAAATGAATACAATATACTTTTGACTGAAACACAAGACATGTCAATATTTGATGAGATGACCCTTATTCGTGAGCTCTAGAGCACACCTCTTGGCATCGTATGGACAAGTTTTTCTACTAAGTCAACAGAAATTACACGATGTCATCTGTGATTTATGCTTTCAATTAACTCTTGCTTATTTCTTGGCTGCTGCTTTGATACTTTCACACTTTTTTCCTTCACGAGTTCCTGATTAGGTTTAAGTCAGAAGATCGTGCAGGCCAGTCAAAATGATGTACACCTCTGCTTGTGTACCAGTTTTGCACAGTCTTTGCTTCATGGCAAGCATTTTATCAGTTAGGGCACCAATGTACTTGTTTGCATTGATCATTCTGTCAGCAATGCACAGTCTCCCAATGCCAGATGCAGCCATACGAGACCAAATCATGATAAATGTTGGGTACTTAACAGTTCACTTGGTGAACACTGGCTTTCATTTTTTCCCAGAATACCTTCTTACATAGGAGGTACCATTATTTGCAGCAATGGAAAATATCAACTCATTACTAAATAACACTTTTTCCCAGTCAGCCGTTGACCAATGTCAATGTTGCTTAGCCCAGAGTAGCCGAGCTTTTCACTGGCATTCTGAGAGCAGCTGTTTCTTTTTGCTTTATGCCCTCTGAATCCCAAGGATAGTAGTTAATGATGGATTGTTGAAGCAGAACAGGCCACTGAAGAACCCTCTCTTGTTAGCTCCTGTGATGTCAGCATCTGATTTGAGTGGCTAAGTCTCTTAAGCACTTTATTGTCTCTCCGATGAGCATGGTGTGGTGGCTGTCCACTGCTTTTGCAATGGATCCTGTTTCTTTATGATGCTGAATTATCGTGGACACTGTAGAATGCTGAGAATTCACTTTTAAAGCAATTTGGCAGAAAGAAAGATTCCCGATGCAGCGTTATGATAACATAACGGTCAGCAACACACAGAGTCTTGCACACCATCATAACTGCCGTGTGAATTAGGTTGTGCCTTTATGTGGCCACATAGAAAATTGGAAAATAACCAATAACAGTTTGGAACCACTCAGTTGCAATTGCCCATAAAGTTTTGGCCTCCTATTGGTTAATATGGCTGAGTTCTCAACCTGGTCTTTATTCCCAACGTGGTGTGTTTCTGAGGTATCATACAGGTCATTGTGGAATTCCAAATAAACATAATATTGAGGATCTATTTTTTTATTTGAAATCTACATGAAGTTTCCTTTTATTTGGTATATAATTAGGTTAGTACCTCTTTTTTTATATGTTTTATTGCTATTCCAAGATGTTGACAACAATGTCAAAGCAAGTGTTGCAAGGCTTATGCATACCTCTGTGTTTTGCTAGTGACCTGCAATGCAACCCTGAAAAGATCAAAGGTTTGTTTCATGGTGTTAATAAAATAGGATGTTAATTTAATGTATGTGTTATAGATGTTTTTTTGGATTCACTCTGACTCTTGTCCTTATAACAGATGCAGTTTTAGAATTCACCTTGACATGATATGTTAATATTACTTCCTAGTACACTCAAAACACAAAATTTATAAAAATATAGATGTCAAAAAGTGCTGTTGCTAATGAGTTTTCATACTTATTTTATAATGGGTTTCTTGGCTGTAGAGTTTAAACATCACACAGTTACACCCAAGTTTTGTTTTAAAGGAAAAGGTATCAACTTCCATGCTGGGCAATAAAAATGACAGCAGTTCATTGTTATTTTGTTTTCATGACAAATGCATGATTCATGAAATGAGTTTATTGCTTAAGGTCACAAGAAGGACCTTTTAAAGCTGCTTGCCAAGCCAGCTGTGTGCATGCCCCCCCCCCTTCCTGGCAGGTCATTGAGATCACTAAATGAACTCTTGTACAGCTACTGATATCAAACACTGGAAGTTGGAACATTGTGTGACCTTGATCACTACCATTGACATCAGTCAGTATTCTGTGCGTCATCTGAAGACTTTGATTTCTATCCACTGACACCAGCTGCTTAAGGTCACAACCACCATTCAGTGACATCAGCCACAAAACTTAACTATATTTTGTGGATTTGGAAAAATACATTCTGGTGGGTAAAACCAACTTGGCTGTCTGATATGTAGTCTCATAATTGCCAATGTCACACTGAATTACAAAATAAAAATGTATGCATTGAACTAATCTATGATCTAATTAATCTAGTAATTACTTGTATTCAATTTGGTTACAGAAATGTTTAAAATTAAATGCATACTAGAAACAAGTTAAGTAACTGTTGCAATTTCAGTAAGTTAGTTGGAATCAGTGTATGCTAAATCTCAAATAAAGCAAAGTGCTTTTTTCTTTTTTCTGAGCAACAGAACTATATGATAGTTTGTGAGGAAATAGTTTTCACATAGGGAGTTGTTGATATTTGCTATTTGTAGCGTTCCCCCAAAAGTGTCCTCAAACATAAAAATTTATCATCATCATTGTCAACCATTATCAATCCACTGCTGGATGAAGGTCTCTCAAAGTTTCTTGTATATTTTCAACTTGTTCAAAATGCAGAAAAGTATTTGAAGTAAAATAATTTGTTTAAAGTTTTGGTCTTACTGCTTAGTTTAAACACAATGAAAAAGGGTCGAAATTGTTTGTTTTTCAACCTCCAATCTAATTTATGCCACCCCCGAAATTTGTGTCTTTTTCTGGAAATTAATTTACAGTGTTAGGTTTAAATTCCTGGAATGGTGTTGCTTTCATTACTGGTGTCAAGTTTAAATCCATTAGATGACATCTTGCATGAATGCTTTCTCATTTCATGACAAAAAAAAAAACAAAAAACTTAGTATTCTGAACAAATTTAAGAATTGTTTTAAGTATGTACAATTCAGGAATTCATAAGTATATACTGTTGAACATTGCAGATATTTGACTGGCAAATTATGTCAGTTTTAGAAACCAGTAGAGAGATAAGTAAATTCAAAACTTCGGCTCACCATTGGTATTGATCTTTTGCCTGAAGGGAAATCACATTTCATCTCAGTATATTCCATTTGTAATCTTTATTTGCCTTCTCTATGCTGAAATAAAAGAATGCTGGGAAAAGCACGTTTTTGTTGTTTGAGAGCATGAAATCACAAACTTTTAACTTCCATTTCACTCATCCAAGAAATCCAATATTTTTTCATAGTTCGTAACAGAGGCGTAACTAGGAAGGGGCAGGTGGGGGGATGCTGCTTCAGGCACAGCTCAACTCAGAGTGCAAAAATCATTGCTTTTTAAAATTTGAATTATTTAGAAATGTAAAGTTGAAATTGAGACTTTTGCATTAGTTTCTGGTACAGTTTTTTCATGCTACACCTTGTTATTTGTCCATTTACAGAATTTACTTATAATTTTAGAAGCTTAATATTCACATTCCTTCCCCCAAATGTTTGATGTATAGTATTCACATTTCTTCCTCAAAATGTTCAGGATATGTTAGTTGCTTACATTCAGAAATAAAGGCACGGTTGTATACAGTCCATCCTACTACAGAAGAACCATGGTCTTTGCCGAAAACAATCAGGATTGTTCACATTGTTGAAGATTCTCTGGGGTTATTCGATCATTACCACAATTTAAGAAAAAGGTAGTGTAGAACACGCTAAGTTACATATAAAAGTTTAATGCAAATATATTTTAGCCATTACTATGGCCTTCATCAATGATGAAGGCCATAGTAATGGCTGAAATATATTTGCATTAAACTTTTATACGTAACTTAGCTAGTTCTACACTACCTTCTTCTTAAATTGTTTGTTAGTTACGTGCATTGCCTACCACTCATTTATGATCATTACCACGACTGTGAGCCATGATTACAAGCTTCATTCTGTCTGTTTCATGTGGTACCAATGGTCTGAACTCATAAGTGCTTGGATGCTTGGAAAAAGCTATACAAAAAGTCACATTTTGATTGTGCCTACTGCATAGAGATAACATTGAGGTATGGTGTTAATTTTGTTTCGTCAAGCTGTGTGTGTAAGATAGATTGGGACTTGCCCCCCAGGTGCAGAAATGCCTAGTTACACCTTTGGTCTGTAAACTCTAAATGTGATTGATTCTCTCAAACAGAAAGATTTAGTAGTGTGAAAATGCAGTAAATTTTAATTTTTTATGTGAAGTTCCTGGGTTTTTGAAATATTTACATGACGTAATGAGGGAAGGAGTATTATTTCAAAAATTGGACTATCTACAAAGTGCATTTTATTTGCACGAATGTTCTGAGAAAAAAATGAACACTACATGTCTGTTTCAGGTGGTAAGCAGAATAGTGTAATTGTGGACCACATTGTCATGTGGATGCAACCCTTTATTGTGCAAAGTAAACAAATTACTCACATGGATGGACATTACTCAAATGTAAAAATAAAAATTATTTCAAAGTGGAACTGAGGTACAAACAGAAATCTCAAGATTATTAAAAACACACACACACACACAAAATGAAAAAGCTTAGTAATTTTAAGGCACCTGTTTATGCAAAGTATGCATTTTAGATTACCAATTTCTATACATGGGATTTGTTACAGAAAGTTTCTGTATTTAGGAGAGAAAAATCAATGAATTATTTCACAGGGCAATTGGTTAAGGAATATACACTGAAGAGCAATAGAATTAGAGACAGCTGGCGTTATGCAAATGTGTCGCTGTGGGCGGCCCTGTAAACAGAAACGACATGATGTATGTAGCGATCCGACAATATAAAGAGTGATGCAATGGGAATCAGTAAGAGTCGGACGCAGTATGGGTAAGATGAAGGATCTAAACGCATTTGATCGTGGGCAAATTGTCGGGGCCCGATGAATGAGTCACTCCATCTCGGAAATCGTGCAGCACTGGGATTTTCACGATCCACAGTGTCACAGGTGCACCGTGAGTACATCAAATCCGGTAAAACCATCCCTGCAAGGGTCAACTGCCATGAACAACAGTGTGTGGATGAGCGGGGTCATCGTCGGCTAGCTCGCATTGTAACAGCGGATAGACGGGCCACAGTGCAAGAAATCACTCGGCAATTTAATGCTGATGCACAAAAACGTGTAAGCAGCCACACCATCCAGAACCATTTCCTCGCTATGGGGTACAGAAGCCATCGTCCCACGAGGGTACCGCTGCTGACCGCACATAACAAGGTGCAAAGATCATCATGGGCGCGGGAACATCGCCACTGGACCCCAGACATGTGGAAAAATGCCTGGACTGATGAGTCGAGATTCACGTTGATACATGCGGATGGCAGGATACGAGTACGGCGAGCAAATCACATAAAGCAATGAATCCTTCTTGCCAGCAGGGTACTCTTCAAGCTGGTGGGGGTGGCATTCTCATCTGGGGACTGTTTACGTGGACTGAAATGGGACCCCTGGTACGTGTGACATCATCCCTCACAGGTCAATGTTACCAGGATATCCTGGACGACCATTTACTCCCGTTTGTGCATCTTCAACATCCCACTAGGGACCTCACCCTGCAACAAGACAATGCACCGTGGCATCGCTCCCGAATTGTATCCAAATGGTTGGATGAACACTCCACCAACGTGACCTCACTTCCTTGGCCAGCTAGTCACCTGACCTCAATCTTATCGAGCACGTCTGGGATGCCATCAAGAGAGATGTTCGAGGCTCTGACCCCTCTCCATCAAATCTTCGTGAACTGTGGGAGCTTGTTCAGGGGTCGTGGATCCATATGGCTTCCCAACGCTTCCGGTGCTTTTTGAGTCCATGCCGAGACGAATTGCCACGGTCATCAGGGCGAAAGGTGGTGCTACGCGTTACTAGACAGGTATCTCTAATTCAATTGCTCTTCAGTGTAAAGCGTAGAAGTTCCATATTTTAATTTGCCTGTGAAAATAATCAGAATTAAAAAAAAATGTTATTTTTAGGATCTGCAATACTAACTTGTAAAGTTACTAACAGGGATTCCATTATTAAAATGGATTATTTATCACAACAGACCTGAAAAAAACCCCAGAATAACACTTATATTATCTTTTTAGTCCAGTATCACATTTTACAAGCAAGTGAGAAGCAGAGAAACACTGCAGCTACCTTGTCAGCCTGATCAAGCATGTATATGTGGATTAGGGTGAGTTAAACAGATAACACGATTAAAGATTCAGATGCTTTAGCTAAGAAAATCATTTATGCACGTAAATGACCACAAAATTAGAAAGTGTTGTGTGAGTGAAAAGTCTTTTGAGTTTTGTAAAATAACTATTTCATGTATTATTTACTGGCACTATATGCATGTAGTCTTTATGTTTGAATTCTGACCCTTTCACAGTATCATGTCGTATATGTTTTTTACAAACCACAAGAAAAAAAAAATTTGGAGGGTTGAAAGATGCTTGTCATAATGTCACTGAATCTTAGTCTAGATTCATATATCTACTTATCAGGTTGAATGATGTTCACATACAGGTGGGTACTAGCTGGTTACTATATGAGATTGTTTCTATCATTCTCCTGTTATTTCGGTAATCATGGAAACATTGCACTGCCATCCCCCACCCTCCCCCCAATGCAAGTTTTGCCTCTTTCCAACTCTGTAAAGCAGAAGATTTCATTGGAGAATTAGACCAGTTAGCAGTGGTACCAATGCTTCTCACAAAATATTTAGAACAAAGTCTCAGAAATTTCAAGTTGAGTATTTTCTGTAGTCATTACGCAAAAAAAAAAAAAAAAAAATGATTTCATATTATGAATCGAAATATATATGTTGGATGAAAAAATTTAGTGAAACAACACATCTACTGAGTTTTTTCGTATAATTGTGTTATTCAACAAATGAGAGAAAAACTAATGCTGATCCTGAAGGTGTCTCACAAGATCGGCATGAATGAATCATAATGTTTGAGTTCAGTTCTAATATGGTTTTATACAAGACATATTAACACTAAAGCAGCGAATGTCAAGCTTTTTATATGCTTTTGTTTTCTTTATATTTTAATCATGTAGACCTTTTGTTGGAAGCATTTCTCAAAAGTTATAGTTAAAATGTTACGAAACAATACATACAAAATGTGAAAGAAATATGGTTTAAATCTGAAGTCCCATAATCTATGTAACTTGAATTTTTAAAAGATAAATTTATTTTCCATTTAATGACAATGAACGTAGTACATGAGCTCATATAAGGCCTTTGGTTTTTCAGCTTTGAATTTTTAGTATTATGTAACAGTGGCAGATACCATCTCTCAGTGGTAAAACAGAATTTTATCTCAGTTACTTTGAACTCCAAACAATGCTTCAGTAGTTATGCTTGTATGTCAGGCAAAGTAATTATAAGTGGACATAAAAAATATCATAATATGTAACTCATTATATTGCATAAAATTGCTACTGTTATATTGCATAAAACTTTTTTTTTTTTTACTAAAATACCATTATGAGCTTTGTATAATAAAATAAGGTAATAACATCATTTTTTAAAATGTAAACGGTATGCTGTTTCTGTTATTCTCTGAACAATATAATTTAGTGTGAACAGTGAAGCTCTGAATATTTCTTAGATGCCCCATTGCTTATTAGTGAAAATATATAAATATGTATTCTAAAATAATTACATTTGACCTTAAAAACATCACATTAAAAAAAATTAGGTAAAATGTAACAGAAAGAGAGAGAGAGAGACTTAAAATATTGCAGGTGAAAGTTTTGTCTGTGTCCATTATGTTTTATTCAAAGTTTTACTTTTCCCCTTCAGAAGACCAGAAAGAATGAAATCTGTGTATTTAATAAATGCAAATTAATTTTGGATAAATGTTGTTTTGCACAAAATACATTTCGTTATGTTTATTTATGTGTGAAGTCCACATGTTTTTTGTAAGCAGCTTAGTGAGAGAGATAAAAATTCCTTTGAGCTCAGTTTGTGCTTAAAAAAACTGTGCAATTATTTTTATTTATTGTTAATATATGATTCTAATTTTTAGAAGTGTTGTATTTTTGGTGTACAGAGTATTATTCATTCATGTCTCAGAGTTTGTTTTCTTTATCTGTTGGTTTATATACATACATAAATATATATATTTATGACTTGGTGTGAGTAATGAAATTTATAACAAAGGGTATAATTTTTTGGAAAAAAATGAAGTATAAGTTTTTATATCTAGAATTATTATTATTATTTGGGTGTGCAATTTAGCTATATAATATGTAAAATGAATTCAGGCACTGTTAACTTTGTGTGCTTCATGTTTTATTTTGTTGTTGAATAATATTTTATGGTAAAGAGATAATTTTAGCCTTTTATATGTAAATAGAGTTGATCTCTTCATATATGTATATATGATACAAAAAATGTTCAAAATTTGTCATGTGAATGATACTTCTCCTAGATCTGGTGTGTTGTCTCTTAAGGTTAAGCTATTTTCATTCCACATGTTGCTTTTTGTTATAAATTTGTGTGTCAATTAAGTATTATGAGATGAATGTTTCATGTTATGTACAGAAGCACACATAAAATTTTATGCATTAAAAAATTTAAAAATCTTTGAGTATGTGCAGTAATTTTTTCCCCAAGGACTTCAAGTTTAGCTGTCAGTTATATTTTAATTATTTGAGGCAGTAATTTGGTATCATATTTCAGCTATTTAACACACTACATCATACATGCTCAAACCAGGGTGGTATAAAAATTATACATTGAGGTTCTGATAATGATCTACTTTGGCATCAGCAAAGGAGTACTCTAAACAAGAGGGGGGGGGGGATGCTACCACATGGGAGTGAAAAACAGAACCAAAATTTTGGTGATTACAGGCACTGTTCTAGGAAATGATGCAGCTCAGCTTGAAGCTTGTGGAGCAGTGGACACAGTACACATGGGTTCAATTTTTTTCACTGTGACATCTCAAAGAGTTAGCAGGCATCCTTCTGTTGGCAAGTGTTTCACCTACTCTTTCGCTTTCCTGAAAAGGGAGTCTCGGGAGGGAAGAGGAATAGTAGAATAATCTTTCAAAATCCAGGACGCAAACTTGGCAGCCCAGCCCCTACGCTCGCTGGAACACGACGCTTATGTGCAGTCAGAAGCAAGCCATTCTCTTCGAAAGATTGACATGTTTGTAGCATTTTTTGAGTCTTTCCATAAATTATCCAGCTGGTATCATTCTCTCTGTCCCCGGGGAGCAGCAGATGAAAAATATTACCATTTTGAGGATTCTTCCTACAGCTCTTCCCTTTATTCAAAACTGGCAACTTTTTTTTTTGAGGTGTAAACATTCTAAGAGATGCATCTCATTTCTCCAGAGCCACCCATATAAAGGAATGTAACCCCAGAAAAGGCCTGTCTGTGTGCCAAATCCAGTATTTAGAGCTTAATTTTATGGAACAAATCTATAGTCATATATTAGGTGTACAAATAAGTTTTAAAGTGTTTTAAGACAATGCAACATGTAATTTGAGAGAAAACAACAATACCTTTATGAATCAAAATATGCGCCGTCATTATCTATCGCCTTCCGCCATCTGTCGGGCATCTGACGGATTCCAGCCATGAAGAATACTTCGTCGTGTGATGCGATGAAGTCGTCAACCCATTTCTGGAATCATACAGCAGACAAACTATGTTGCACCGATTGGAACAAACAATAGTCTGAAAAGGCTCTATATCAGGACTATACACCGGGTGCTCCAAAACTTCCCAGCCAAGTGTCAATAACGTTACCTTGACTGATTTTCGCGACGTGCGGCCTAGCATTGTCATGCAGTAATTTCACGGGACCCAATCCTTTACCTGTGAATGGACGTTTCCAACAGATTTCCTGGTTCAATTGTTGCTTGTAGCGATCAGAAGTAACAGTTTGACCCTGTTCCAATAGTTCATAATAGAGCACACCCTTCATATCCCACCAGATGTACAGCAGAACTTTCTTGGAGTTAATATTGCATTTCAGTGTTGAAGTCTTTGCTTCACTGGGGTCTACC
This sequence comes from Macrothele yani, assembly GCA_039090855.1. Taxonomy (NCBI): domain Eukaryota; kingdom Metazoa; phylum Arthropoda; class Arachnida; order Araneae; family Macrothelidae; genus Macrothele; species Macrothele yani. Next base: position 5,302,649 of record CM077024.1, read on the forward strand.
AGTGTTTTTTGCGTTTTGGAATGTCGTACCATATCCACTTTTCATTATCTGTAATGATTTTCCACAAGAAAGACTTTCTGAGTTGTTGATTTAACAGATTCAAACACTTCATGACACATTCATCCTTGTTCCTCTGGCTCAGGTCATGTGGCACCCATTTTGCTTCCTTCTGAATCTTTCCCATTGCTCATAAATGATTGGAAATGGTTTGTTGAGTTACTCCAAGTTGTTCAGCTAGTTCTTTTTGCAATTGAGACAAATCTTCATCCAGCAATGCTTGGAGCTTCTCATTTGCAACCTTCTGTGGGGTGCCGCTAACATAAAAATCACCTGTTTTAAACCATCTAAACCAAAACTCACACATGCTTTTTGATACAATATTCTCCAACAAAACAGAACAGGTTGATGCACATGCTTCTTGCAGCACTTTTTCCTTGATGAAATTTGTAATTAATGCAGTGTCGAGTAAATGCAGTATCGCTTGCCATCTTTCACTTACCGATGTGCAAGTGCGTTTGACTGTTGTCACACTTCTGTGTCACATTTTATACTCTGGACCTGTTAGTCACATGACAACGTGGAGGGAATGTTGGATATGTAAATTAGTGGTATATGTCACACAAAAAATGCTTTAAAACTTATTTGTGCACCTAATATATAAATAGTTCATACTATGACCTTCAGAAAATTTCTGATCTCGGTGTAAGGTCTCCCTCTTCACTATGGTGAAATCCCACTATTTATCCAGAATCAATAATAATTTTGTACATCTCAAAATGAAAAAAGCTCTTCGTTGTTTATATGTGCAAAGAACATTTTGAAACCCAATTTATCAGGCAAATTTGCTTTTTGCTGAAAACCTTCATAAAACAGAATTACATGTATTTTATTGACTTTGAAAAACTTTTGATAAATTGTCTAGGAACAAGTTTAGTGGGTTGAAAAAGTTATGGATTGAGAAACAAGCAGTTGAAATGAGTCACAAGTCTTCACACAAACTCTTGTTGGAATAGAGTACTTAAGTATTTTGCAGAAGGCATATTTGGAAAGTAAGTACTGTTCACGAATATTTTTGCAGCAACACTTCATTTGTGATATTGCACATAAGCGCTGACTTCCCTGATTTGTGGACAAGCCATAGGCACCATTATGAGAACATCCGATCATGTTTACGTGTTGTTCTGTGTATCTAATATGTTTAAGAAGATAGAGTGGCTCGCTGACTGTGAAATAAAGTCTGTAATTTGATATTTGAATGGAAGTGCAAATCTATGGTTCTAAATCAAAAATTGTGTAGCACTAGAAGGGAGTAAGTAAATTTTAGTTTATTTGTACATATAATTATTGATGAGATAGGAAAATTTGACTTAAAAAGATGAGCTAATTACCTGTATAAAAATAGTTTCACCAAGAAGAAAATTGGCTATTGAACAACAATGGTTGGTGCTCTCTTTTATGGCAGGGAGGTCAGAGGCATAGGTTTTTGGGTAGATGCCCAAATTGGGCCCAAGTTTGAGTCCAGGATGAGGCATGGGTGGTGTACTTGTCTTGCAGCACTGGTCTTACCTTTTCCCTAAAACAAGTGGCCCTAATTTAGAGACAGGTAATGGCCTATACCCTTGGAGTTATTATTCATGGTGGTTGTTACTCCAGATACAAAAAAGGTGGCTACAAAATCTTTTGGGAAATTTAGAAGCTTTTGACAGCAGGAAAAATAGATGGATTGAGTGGCAGAACACACACACACACACACACACACACACACACACACACACACAGAGAATTTATAATGTAAACATCATAACTGCACATAGCATTTCTCCCCCCCCCCCCCAAAAGTGAGAAAACTTTGATGCAGTCTGGACATCAGTGGCACATGTGGGGTGAAAGTTACCTAAGCAGATATTGCATGTTCAATGTATGCTTTAAGACTGACAAAAGGCTTCATCTCATCATGTAATCCAGGACTGATAACATTTTTTAGTCTCGAACCTTACTTTGTAACTGCATTTCTACTTCAATACAGATATTTCTTGTAGCTTTTTCTTTTTAGAAAACACACAACTTCCCACTTATAATTTCTCTTTAATGAATTTTGAGACTTTTACATTTTTTGCTTCTTTTCAGCCTCTTACCTATTTTCTTGCTCTTCTTTAACAGCTTTTGATCTTTATTTCACTACAGTTTCTGTTTCAAAACCTTTCATTTCTGGTAATTCTTTCTTTTTTTCTAAAGTGATTTAGTACATACTTATTATCTTAGCATTTGCTGTTTTTTCTTCAATGAACAAATCTGCTAATGATTGGTTTTGTTAATGTACGAGGGCAGGGCACGCTGCATAATTTGCTGGGCCCAGTGCAAAACGAAAATGCGGGGCCCTTTCCCCAGCGAGTTCTACATCTACTAAATAAGTTTAGACGTTGGAACGTTTATGAAAGAAAGGCGAGGTGAGGTACATTTCCTCATGAAGCTTAATAAAGCATGGTGGTACTAAGGAATATTATTATTTATTCATGAGTTATAATAAGCTGTTATTATTACTCATTAAAAAATAAAAAAAGACATTTTAAATTTCACTATATTAATTTACATAGTCAGATCAAATTGAAGTTGATTGAATTGAAGCGACAAAATATAATTCCAGCAGCTCGTCGAAATGCGTGCTGATGGCAAAAATTAATGTAATTTATCCAAAATTAAAAAAAAAAAAAAAAAGCTATCGTTGAAATATTGAGGTTCTAAAAATGTACCGTCCGTACAATACTAAATGAGTAATACAATTTTCAGAAAACTCTTACCTTATCACTTGTTCTTTACTTCTAGGAAGAAAGATTCTTTTGCTGGCCATGTTCTACAGTTCATTGTAATTTGTTTTAGTGGTTAGTAGGAGGTTTTAGCTTTGTAGCTCAAATGAGGTGAGTGCGATAGCAGTCTAGTGCAGTGTTTCCCAAACACCACCGGTACATCACGAGATTTCTGCTGGTCCGCAGAAACGGAGGAAAACTTGAGAAATGGTAGAGATTTCCGAATTTGACCAGTAAAAACAGGTCTGCACAAACGTCCTTGTACATAAAGCAACTTCGTGCCGGTCAGTACGCGAAGCAATTTGTGAAATTTTACTTCTCCACAGCTTGCTTGTAAGAGTCTCTGGGAGGCAGTGGTCTAGTGTCCTGATAGTCCCGAATCAGTGTTATGTTGCAATTTATCAATTCGTCGTCAGGTACAATTGATCTGTCAGTTATAGTGTTATAATTAAAATTTCAGCCAGTTTCATAAAAAAATTCACAAAGATACGTTTTTCACTTTTTTTATTGATAAACCATCTGTTAGAGATCGTCGGCCACGCATGCGAAAAACCAAACTGACCGCGTGTGATTGAGCCAGAGTGCAGACGTTGCTGTGACGTCAGAGTTCCAGAGAGATCTGGGTGATTATATATATCAGGTGTGCAACTTAATTCTCGGCCCCTAACTGCAAGCGATCATAGAACATCGGCAAATGCAAATAGCTGAGTGCGATAATGACTGATTGCAGCGTCATCCAACAGCTTTCCAGGCAACCGTAACCGCTCACAGCTGTAGTGACAGAAGGGACGAAAGTTGACGGTGAAAGCGATGTCGTTCGAGAATCAACATTTGAGGCACTGCATCCTGTTCGCGTTTCAGCTGAAAAAAAGTGCTGCGGAAGCTCAGCAAATGATCTGTGCTGCTTTGGGCGAGGCTGCTGTGTCCTACAGTACGTGTAAGAAGTGATTCCAGCGGTTTAAGCGAGGGAATTTTCGATCTCTGTGATGTAGAACGTCCGGGACAGTCACAGAAAGGTGACGATGAAGAACTGGAACAACTGTTGGATCCCTGTCGCGCGCAGTTGGAGCTCGCCTAGGAACTTGGAGTAACATGGCAAGCCATTGCAAAGCGCCTGCACAAGCTTGGACGGATTCACAAGGATGGCCGTTGGGTGCCCCACCAACTCACAGCTGCGAACAAGTCTAGGCGCTACAATGTTGCTGTGTCCTTGCTCTCCAGATTCAAGGATTTCCTCCACAAGATTTTGACCTGTGATGAGAAGTGGATCCTCTACGATAATCCAAAGCAGCGCAAATAGTGGTTTTATCCAGGTCAGCCTACCACCAGTACCGCCAAATCGAATATCCATGCCATTAAGTTGTTGCTGTGCATATAGTAGGATCAGCGCGGTGTTGTACACTATGAGTTGCTCAAACCTGGTGAAACGGTCAATGCTGAGCGTTATTATCAGCAACTCATTCGTGTGAGTGACGCAATGGAGGCGAAGGGCAGAAGGTCGGTCCTGTTGCTTCAGAATAATGCGCGTCTTCACACCGCGAAAACTTATTTAAACACAATCACTGACCTGGAATGGGAGATTTTGTCGCACCCAGCGTATTCTCATAACTCCGCCCCGTCGGATTATCACCTCTTTCGCTCCCTGAAACATCATCTGAGTGATACGCACTTCACTTTTGTCGAGGAGGTCCACACAAGTATTGATGACTTTATCAACTCGAAGCAGCCCTCTTTTTTCCGCAGTGGCATTCGGCATCTCTCTGACCGATGGCTCAAATGTATCCAACACAATGGAGATTATTTCCCTGATTAGGTACTTATTCGATTTACTATCAACGTGTCGTGCCTGTGGCTGAGAATTAAGTTGCACAGCTAATATATGGTGTCATTAATACAAATTCTCTCTCAGTAATACGGTGAATCATCCCAATGGACCCAAGATACTTGAATTCTGTTCACTAAGGCAATAAAATGTAATGATATAAACATTTTAAAAATGCCATTTTTTATGTCGTTAAGTGTAAAAAAATTACGAAAAATTTAAAAACATCATACATGCGCTGGGCCCTGTGCTTCTGCACAGGTCGCACACCCATGAAGCCGGTCCTGTATGAGGGATACCTATCCTTAGGATCTTTTCACATATCCTAGAATGGCTTGTGTTTCCATCAAACTTTCTTCTAGTCTGTTTTGGCAATGTGTGAAGGCTTTGCTGTCTAGATCTTAAATCTGTTCAAGATAAGGTCAAATAGTTTAAGCACTATTCTGTCACTCTTGATGACAAGCCATCCTACTTATACAATATCTGGCCACTTTCCAATCCACAAACTCTTTGTAATAGGAAAGGAATTAATATCGAGTTGGTTCACCCTGTCCACTAGCTTTTGGTATGTTGCTGGAAATTGCTTTCTATTCTGCCACAAGGTCATAAGTCAGGTTGGTAACCGATATCAGGGAGTTTAGCCTGTCTCAGTCAGCATTTCAATTCATCCCAAAGGCATTCCATGGAGGTAGAGATCGGGAGTCTATGCTGGCCAGTCAAGTTCTTCCACACCCATCTCCTCAAACCATTCCTTCATGGACCTCGCTTTGTGGATGGGGGCATTGTTCTTCTGGTAAAGGAAAGGGTTGCCAAACTGTTGCCATAATGGTGGGAATACAGAATTATTGAGAATTGGCTGCAGCATTAAGATTTCTTATCACTGGAACAAGGGGCCCAGCCCAAACCATGAACAACAGTCTCAGAGCATGAAGCCTCCACCAAATTTCAGAGTTGGCATGACACAGTCGGGCAAGTAGCATTTACTTGGCATCCTGTACACCCAGACTAGTCAGCCAGACTGCCAGATGGTGAAGTGTGATTCATCACTCTAGAGAAAGCATTTCCACTGATGTTTCGCGTTGCTCTTGCTGATGGCAGATTTGAGTGAGGCTGCTCAGCCATTGAAACCCATTCCCTTTAGCTTTTGACGAACTCTTATGGTGTTGCTTTCAGGGCATTTTGGAACTCGGTGGTGAATATTGCAATGGAAGTAAAGTGGTTTTGTTGCACCACCTGCTGCAGCACTTGGTTGTCCCACTCTCTCATTTTACTTGGCCTATTAAGCGGTGTTTGTGCTATTGGCTCCTAGGCATTTCCACTTCATGATTACATCACATACTGTACATTGGTTGTGGTAGCTACAGCAGGAAAGAAATTTTCTGAACTGAATTGTTGTAAAGATGGCATCCTATGACCATGCCACGCTGAAAGTCACTAAGCTCTGCCATGATGATGCCCATTCTACTGTTCATGCTTGTCTATGATGTTTGACAGACCACATGCATCCTTTTATACCTGTATCGGCCATGGCTGTGATGTATAGGGGCAAATCCACTACTCAACAGGGGTGTCTGGATGCTTTTGATCATATAGTATATGTCATAGCTTTTTCCAAGAAAATTTTAACAATGTTTACTTCTAACATTGTTTCAAATGATTATGATCTAACTACCTGAACATCACTACTTGGCTTATATAATGAATTGTGACAAGAAATCATAAAACCTCGCCATTCTTCTGTTCCTCACGCTTTTTTTAACGAGGCCGTTAAAAATCATGATATCTGGGCCCCACTGCAATGTAATTATTCAAATAATTATATTGCTGTGGGGTCTGGATCTCGTGATTTTTAACGGCCTTGCTAAAAAACTTGAGGAACAGAATGGCGAGATTTTATGATTTCTCTTCACAATTCATGTTTACTTCTGGTTTCACTTTAGCCATTTCCATTGAATAATAATTTTTACATTCTGAGATTTCCATTGTAATGGGTAAGTTACTGTTAACTGGCATTCAATCCCATTTGAATATTATCTCAGACTTGCTCAAATCTAGTTAATTACCTCATTATATATTGTATGATTTTGGCTTCCTTTTTAAATTTGTTACAGTTGCTATGTAACCTGGATTTTTAGTTGCTTGCTTTTCATTGTTACTTTCTGGCATGTATGTGCACATGAACTAAATAAAATTAATAAAGTGATAAAATATTTCACATCACCTAGTGTGATTGAGTTCTCTTGTCCATTCATGCCCTTGTTTGTTAGTTCTTTCTTTGATCTGTAATCAAAGAAATGTTTGATTTTTTTCACATAGCATTTATATTGTTTTCCTCTTGTAATTTAATGTTAGTTTTTATTTCTTTAAAATTTCTGGATTGTCATGTCTTAGTACGCTCTAGCATATATTCATGCAGTTTTGCTATTAAAACTTGCCATTTTTGCCACTGTTAGCAGCTGAAGTCTTTTATCATGTCAACAGTGGCTTCCGTTTGTTTTTTTAATCATACTGATTATTACCCGACAAGATTGTAAATGAAAATAAATCCATATCCAATTCTAGTATTTAAGGAACACATGTTTTTCCTTAAAGAACTCTTCCTTTATTACACCTGTTAATTTAATTTTCCCTCTTTTAGCTGCCATTATTATCTTTGCTGCTGTTTACTAAACTTCCTTCAAAGGAATTTTTATCCTTCATCATTCAAATTTTAGCTGTCAAATGGGAAGTTTCCCTTTATTTTCAGAGATTATCCATTGTTTGAAAGGCAGTATATGAGCAGGAATTATTCAGGTGCAGTAATGTATTAGACGTGGTTTGAATGAATGAACAAATGATAAGTTGAAATATATGTTTCAGTGTACCAACAGGCTCTCACAGTTTGATTTTAAGGGGTTGCTCTGAGATGGTGCTCTTGCCCAGATCCCATGTTTTCCAAACAATAAAGTACAATTTGAGTGGACATCACTGTTCTGCCAAATGACTGGAAAAACTTATTTTCATGGAGAAATTATTCTTGATATTTCTAGTACATTGCAAGTACATTCTGTGCAGGGTACTGTATTTTCACAGTTTTCTGTGTAGCCATCCATCTCTTCAGTAAACTTGAAAATTGCATCATTCTGTAGCTCCCTTAAATCACAGCTCACAAGTTTCGTTTGAATAAATCAGGAAATCCTGGCTCAATTTGTGTTTCAGGGTGATTCAATTTTCAAATTTCCTAAAGAGACGGCTACGTGGGAAAAAATGAAAATATGGTGCTTTTGTGCTGAGAATGACACCGTTGATCTGGATGCTTCGTCACTGGCATACCGAAATATGTGTCTTTCACAGCAAACAGATCATGTGAAGCTATTTTTCTGGCTGGACCATTGGTTCCTATGTTGTGGTTTGCTATTGCTACCCATTATATGCTTTGGTGTTCTCAATCTGATTATCAACAACAGTGTTGCATCACTGTACATGTAGCACTTGGCATGACAACAGCTTGCATGGATACTTCAGATCTGTGCAGTTCTAAAATCTTCCTCTTTACTGCTGATGTACTTTTATATCTAAAGCATGCTGCCAAAATGTCCTCCGTAGAAACACAGAACAAAACTTACGAGGCAGGTTTGTTCATTTGGCAACTTAACCACCTTTTCTATCCCCTATGACTGTTAACTGCAGAATTTCAGTCAAGTGCATATGATCCCAAGCAGCCTCTAGTATACAAGAAACATTAGGAATAGGTGTAGGTAGGTAGCTTTGTCCTCAGTGTTGTAATTTCACTGTCTCAGTGTATTTTTAATATTGGTCTTATGCTTGGAAAGCAGGTATAATTTGTTAGTTAAAATAGTTATTCTCTTGAATGCATTTCACATTAACTGGGCTGTTGTTTCATTTGAAAATGTGCTGTAAATTAACATCAAATAATCTGTTAGTTATGAAATGGTTCATTCTTTATAAAATATGTAAAGGCATATATATATACACTGAAGAGCAATTGAATTAGAGACAGCTGGTGTTATGCAAATGTGGCGCTGTGGGCGGCCCTGTAAATGCAAACGACATGATGTATGCAGCAATCCGACAATATAAGGAGTAATGCGACGGGAATCAGTAAGAGTCGGATGCAGTATGGGTAAGACGAAGGATCTAAGCACATTTGATAGTGGGCAAATTGTCGGGGCCCGACGAATGGGTCACACTCCATCTCGGAAGTCGTGCAGGCACTGGGATTTTCACGAGTCACCGTGTCACGGGTACACCGTGAGTACATCGAATCTGGTAAAACCATCCCTGCAAGGGCCAACTGCCATGGACAACAGCGTGTGGATGAACGGGGTCATCGTCAGCCAGCTCATATTGTAACAGCGGATAGATGGGCCACAGTGCAAGAAATCACTCGGTAATTTAACGCTGGTGCACAAAAACGTGTAAGCAGCCACACCATCTCCTCGCTATACAGAAGCCATTGCTCCTGAATTGTATCCGAATGGTTGGATGAACACTCCACGGACGTGACCTCGCTTCCTTGGCCAGCTAGGTCACCTGACCTCAATCCCATCGAGCATATCTGGGATGCCATCGAGAGAGATGTTCGAGGCTCTGACCCCCTCCATCAAATCTTCGTGAACTGTGGGAGCTTGTTCAGGGGTCGTGGATCTGTATGGCTTCCCAACACTTCCAGTGTCTTGTCGAATCCATGTCGAGACGAATCGCTGCCGTCATCAGGGTGAAAGGTGGTGCTACACGTTACTAGACAGGTATCTCTAATTCAATTTCTCTTCAGTGTACACTGAAGTGCCGAAAGTCATGGGATAGCAATATCAATATGAAAATTTTTAACTGGCACTGCCGTTGTATAAAGGATTCAACGCATGCCACGATTTAGTTCAGTTGCGAGGTGCAATCTTGTGAGTGAAGTTGAAAAACCGCCAGTAGGATTATGGCAAGCCACTGTGAAGTATTGGAGTTTGAACAAGGCATGGTAGTGGAAGCCAGACAGATGGGACATTCAATATCCAAAGTTGTAAGAACATTCAACATTCCTCAATCTGCGGTGTCATGTGTATACTGAAAATCTGCAGTCATCCATAGCAATTTCTGGGAATGGTGGTAGATTGCAAAAGCATTGCAATTAAAATTTTTGAATGCTCGATGATTTACAAATTTTCTGACGACAAAAAGGGAGAATTTGCAAGTTTTTGATGCCAATATTGCAATAGTGACCAGTTCTCTGTTAACCTTGTAACCTGGTGCAGACTTTCCTTCTTTGCTTGCAAATGTTTTCCTTGGTAACATTTTGAAATTCAACTCCATTTTGTAAATCTGTTCTGGACTTAACTCATTCTTTTTGATAAATAACTTAAATTCAGTTATAAATTTGACATTTTCAACTGATAACTACTCTTCTACAATATTTAAAATATGAATTCTATGACACTGTTTCCAACATGCAATTCAACTATCGCTACCAGTGAATTTTTTACCGATATCAATTTTTTTCACGGTGTGCAAGGAGTTTTCTCTTCCCTTCAACAATGGCTCACTGAGTGGGGTTCTCCGATGCCTTTCTTGCATGAACCATCCCCACAAAGTGCTGTCCAGAATATCTAGTTTCATTTTTTTATGAAACAATGTGATTGCAACCCTGTACCACTTGCGTAGAAAAATTATGCAAGCTTGCTTAATTTTTTCCCAGTACAGGACAGTGGTTTCTCCAACTCGTAGATTGTTAGCAATATCAGTTATAGATCCGCCTTTATCCAAACTGTTGAGCATGTGAAGCTACCATTCAGAGTCAAAAACTGCATTTCCTTTTTCCACTCATGATACACACAATAGGCTAATAAAGTACTAATTCTGATGGCACCTTCTCAAGTAGGAATTCGTCACCTCTATGCTGCTGATGCATGAAAATGAGAGGCAGATATTCCATGTTACATGTCTGAGCAAGCTGGTGGTGTCTAGATTTTTATATGTGCATTCCAGGTGAACTGTGCTCAAAGGTTTTGGGAGCCAAGAAAGGAAAGTACTGTATTATATAACTTAAATAGAGGACTGTGTATCTCAAAGCTTAAAGCAGCTTGGCATTTACAGTCATTCATTTACCAATGAAAACTGCTTAGCTACATGCTGTTAGGTGTGTGACTTCATTCTCAAGCACGGCATGTTGACAGCAAATTGAATATGTACCCAATTAGGGAAATAATCCCTGTCATGTTGGATACATTTGAGCCATCGGTCAGGGAGCTGCCGAATGCCACTACGGAAAAAAGAGGGCTGTTTCGAGTTGATAAAGTCATCAATACATGTGTGGACCTCCACGACAGAAGTGAAGTGCGTTATCACTCAGGTGATGTTGCAGGGAGCGAAAGAGGTGAAATCTGATGAAGCGAAGTCTGAAGAATACGCTGGGTGGGACAAAATCTCCCATCCCAGGTCGGTGATCGTGTTTGAAGTCATTTTCGCGGTGTGAGGGCGCGCGCTATTCTGAAGCAATAGGACCGACCTTCTGCCCTTGCCAGTGTATGGCCTTTTCGCCTCCATTGCGTCACTCACACGAATGAGTTGCTGACAATAACGCTCAGCATTGACCGTTTCACCAGGTTTGAGCAATTCATAGTGGACGACACCGCGCTGATCCCACCATATGCACAGCAACAACTTCCTGGCATGGATATTCGATTTGGCAGTACTGGTGGTAGGCTGACCTGGATAAACCCATGATTAGTGCCGCTTAGGATTATCGTAGAGGACCCACTTCTCGTCACAGTCAAAATCTTGTGGAGGAAATCCTCCTCCTTGAATCTGGAGAGCAAGGACACAACAACATTGTAGCGCCTAGACTTGTTTGCAGATGTGAGTTGGTGGGGCATCCAACGGCCCTCCTTGTGAATCCGTCCAAGCTTGTGCAGGTGCTTTGCAATGGCTTGCCGTGTTACTCCGAGTCCCTGGGCGAGCACTGACTGCATGCGACAGGGATCCTTGTCCAACAGTTGTTCCAGTTCCTCATCGTCAACTTTCTGTGGCTGTCCTGGACGTTCTGCATCACGGAGATCTAAATTTCCCTACTTAAACTGCTGGAACTACTTCTTACACGTACTGTAGGACACAGCAGACTCACCCAAAACTGCACAGATCATTTGCTGGGCTTCCGCAGCACTTTTTTCAGCTGAAATGCGAACAGGAGGCAATGCCTCAAATGTTGCTTCTCAAATGACATTGCCTTCACCGTCAACTTTCGTCCCTTCTGTCACTACAGCTGTGAGCGGTTACAGTTGCCTGGAAAACTGTTGGATGGTGCTGCAATCAGCCATTATCGCACACAGCTATTTGCATTTGCCGACGTTCTATGGTCGCTTGCGGTAAGAGGCCGAGAATAAAGTTGCACTGCTAATAAATAGTAGACCGCAATTCAGGCTATTCTGATTGCCGTTTTAATAATCCAGTAAGTAAATAGTTTCATCTAATGAACTACTATACTACTTCTTAAAAAAAAAAACTGTTTTCTACAAAATAAGTGGGTAAAGCTTATGATATTCTGTTTCCTAACACTTAAGCTTTGTTCTAGAGGAAATTTATTTTCTCCTTGTACATTATTGCTTAAATAAATCAGAAATGCAAGATGATAACTGTAGTGCCATTTATATCAGAAGTCTTCAGAAAAAAGATCTAATTTTGGGTGTACTTTTCATCACAATAATTTCATGAAAAATTTTTTTCTTATAGACCTGTATTCAGTCTATAAACACATGGAGTTTTATTTTTAGTATTTGTTTTATTAAGAAGTTACAGGATCCTACATTCATGGGATTTGTATATACACTGAAGAGCAATTGAATTAGAGACAGCCCTGGAAATGACATGATGTATGCAGCGATCCGACAATATAAGGAGTGATGCGATGGGAATTGGTAAGAGTCGGACGCAGTATGGGTAAGATGAAGGATCTAAGCTCATTTGATCGTGGGCAAATTGTCGGGGCCCGACGAATGGGTCCCTCCATCTCGGAAGTCGTGCAGGCATTGGGATTTTCAGGAGCCACTGTGTCACGGGTGCACCGTGAGTACATCGAATCCGGTAAAACCATCCCTGCAAGGGCCAACTGCCGTGGTCAACAGCGTGTGGATGAGCGGGGTCATCGTTGGCTAGCTCACATGGTAACAGCGGATAGACACAGTGCAAGAAATCACTCTGCAATTTAACGCTGGTGCACAAAAACGTGTAAGCAGCCACACCATCCAGAACCATCTCCTCGTTATGGGGTACAGAAGCCATCGTCCCACGAGGGTACCGCTGCTGACCGCACATCACAGAGTGCAAAGATTAGCATGGGCATGGGAACATCGCCACTGGACCCTAGACATGTGAAAAAATGTTGCCTGGACTGATGAGTCGAGATTCACGTTGGTACATGCGGATGGCAGGATACGAGTACGGCGCAAACCACATGAAGCGATGGATCCTTCTTGCCAGCAGGGTCCTCTTGAAGCTGGTGGAGGTGGCATTCTCGTCTGGGGACTGTTTACATGGACTGAAATGGGGACCCCTGGTATGTGTGACATAGTCCCTCACAGGTCAACGTTACCGGGATATCCTGGACGACCATTTGCTCCCATTTGTGCGTCTTCAACATCCCACTGGGGACCTCATCCTGCAACAAGACAATGCACTGTGCTATCGCTCCCGAATTGTATCCAAATAGTTGGATGAACACTCTACCGACGTGACCTCGCTTCCTTGGCCAGCTAGGTCACCTGACCTCAATCCCATCGAGCATATCTGGGATGCCATCGAGAGAGATGTTCGAGGCTCTGACCCCCGTCCATCAAATCTTCGTGAACTGTGGGAGCTCGTTCAGGGGTCGTGGATCCGTATGGCTTCCCAACACTTCCGGTGTCTTGTAGAGTCCATGCCGAGACGAACTGCCGCCATCATGAGGACGAAAGGTGGTGCTACACGTTACTGGACAGGTATCTCTAATTCAATTGCTGTTCAGTGTAGGTTCTAGCTTACATTCTCATCATATTTATATATCACAAACATGATTTTATGAACTAATAAATAACCCATTTTATAGCTCAAAATGTTATTTTAATGTTTTTCCAAGAAAACTTATTACTTCTTTTGGGGGGGGGGATAACTTGGAACGCTGAAGATGCTTGTGTCTCTAATATGGCTGTCCATTAAAAAAGCAACCCTAATTAATTAGACATCTGAAGCTTTGTCCAGTAAAAAAAGTGTGTTAGCAATAATTTTTCTCTGAACTATGCGATACTTTTCGCTTACACATTTGAAGTTATGCCGTTTTTCCCCATAACTTTTGTTAGTCGAGGCATTATTATTATTATTATTATGCTTTTCTTTAATGCTCAGTGCAAAAAAAATACTTTTAGTTCTGTCTTGAAATGATTTCAGGAGCACTGCACAATGATTCATCATTTCCTATGAGTTTCTTTGGTTTTTTACAGATGTTTCTGGCCACTGGATTTTAGTCAAGGTCTGTTCTCAATGTATAGAAGGATTGTGAAAAGTTTTGTTTACTCATGAAGAATTTAAATTTTGTTGCCAGGTTCCTCATACTGTTACCAGTTACTAAACTGAAATGTTTTTATTGTGTATTTTGTTGTTGTAATTAAGTTGCGAATTACTACAACAGAAAAAATATATATAAAAACATTTCAGTTTAGTAACTGGCATCAGTATGAGGAACCTGGCAATAAAATTTTAATTCTTCAGGAGTAAACAAAACTTTTGATAATTCTTCTATGTGGTTCATACACTTTTTCAATCACAAAATTCCAGGACATTTGGATTGTTTTCCAGAACATATGATCCAAATGCTCTTACTTAAAATATAGTGAAACCATAGGTCTGTTCAACCTGTAAGTAACCTACAACAGACAACTTCCTACATGCTTTGACAAGTTAATGCAGAATGTAAAAGTGTCTGTTGCAGCTAATCAGAAACTTAGAATCACAGGTAAATACTGAAATACGAAAACTGTCACTGAAAATGTGACCAGGTTTAATATTTGAATGGTTCAGGCGTAAACCATGGTAATCAACATTTTTGTAAAAAAAAAAAAAAAAAAAAATGAGTTGCGTACGAAAAATAACTGCTGGTAATCTGAGCATTTTTGAGTATTTATTATGCATTTGTGTCAACATTTGGCACCACAATACAACTTTCAATATATGGTAAATGCAAACGTTTATATTGTTTTACTACTTTTTACCTACGTATCTTACAACGACAGAAGTGTTGGTTACCACAATTTACGCCCAAGCCCTTCATTTACTTAACTTTTATATACAGTATACTACACTGATTTTGAAAAAAAAAATATATTTTTCTACTTTGGCTTTAGTTCAATTATTAAAGCAAATTACAGAATTAAAAAAAACCATAAAACTTAGAAATACATAGGTATGTGGCATTAATATATTTTGAAATAAATGAAAATCTTCCAAATACGTAGCGTCAGTGAATAAACAAAGACATCGCTCTTTCCATGTTTTATCAACACATAGCAACTGAAAAATTGTTATCCGGTCACCGCTGGGGATCCAAACCCCAGATCTCCTGATATCTAGCAGAGTATTTGGAGGATTTTCACTTTGGATTTAACTGCTGTAATTAATATATAGCCAGTGCCGTTAATGCCCACCAGATGGAGACGTCTCACTAAGCTGAGCCCATCTTACAGATTTATGATGTCAGATGCTGACAGAAATACACATATAGCGCCGTTGATTGTTGACCACTGTAACGTAAGGCTAACGCGCTCCGCTAGATATAGAGAGATCTGGGATTCAGATCTCCAGCGGTGGCCGGATAACAATTTATGTGTTGATAAAACGTGGAAAGAGCGATGTCTTTGTTTATTTTGAAATAATGCTTACATTGGAAATTTAAGGGTAAGGAAAGGTAAAATATTTGGAACTTTTTCAAAAGACCAAAGAGATTTTTTATTTCCTAAACACATAATTATGGGAGCAAGTATTTGTGTTACATTTTATTTAGGGAAGGAATTTTCAACATAATATTGATGCTGTAGCTATGTTTTAAATTTGTACTCTCCAGCAAACAAAGTATGCACAAAAATTTCCAATGTGAAATGAAAGAGAATGACAGGAAAACCTTAAATCCAAGGGCTGTGTACAACTGCATTCATTGGTTAGTGATCAAGGCAATTTAACTGCCATGCCAGAACATGATTAGAAAACTAATTAGAGGAGATGCAAAGTGATTAGTTTCCTCATAAGATACTAAGAAACAACTAGATTTAAGTTTCTGATATTAGAAAGCAATCTGATTTTATGGCAAATTTTTATATAAAGCATTCATTGGCAAATTTCAGTAAGACAAAGTTACCCATAAAAAAAAAAAAAAAAAAAAAATTGGGCTAGTTACTTTCACCAGTGGCTAAAAATTAAATGCATGTTATGATAATTAACAAATGGCGCAAAAAGCGTTTCCCATAGCAGCAGACGGAAGGTATTAGAGGCAAAAAGTTTATCGAATCGAACAGTTAATAGAAGAGATATAGAAGGAAACAAAATATAATTATGCCTGTTAGCGGAAGAATTTTGCATAATGAAAAAGTTGAAAATAGGTGAACAGTATTCTTCATAGCAAAAGCTATGCTAAGGAAAAAGAACTTTTCAAATATGTCTCCCAGAAGCAGAGATAGCAAGAAAAATGTTTTGACCTTTACAACCCTCTATGGTGAAAGTTGAACATTGTTTGAAAAGGATCTTATTGTAGCAAAAATCTTTATTATAGTGAATGGCATACAGTAAAAACAGAAATTTCTCAATACGGTTTTTGGAGACAGAGATAGGTTGCAAACGGAAGTACACCAACACCGCCTAGTGGCAGAATTGTGAACTACAAACCACCAAAAATACAAACCTAAAGTGTTCTATAAGGTAAATGGTATCTGGTGTTAAAAGGATTTTTTAAATCACACATTTAAGTACAGATATTGAGAAAAATAGATTAAATATTTGCACTCCTTAGCGGCAAAATTGTGCATTATTTTGGGAAGAAAATACACACAAAGAGTTTTTATAGTTAGTAGTATCTGATCGAAAGAGAATATTTTTCAATATGGCTTTTGGTCCCACTGATATTGCGGTAAATGAAAACGTGAACTTATGCCCTCTAGTGGTGCACTTGTGCATTAAGAAATATTTGAAATTATATGAGAAACATTTCGCACCGAAAAATGTTCCCCAACAAAGAAAGAATTTTTCAAATTGGACTCCTAGAAACAGAGATATGGACAAAAGATATATGTGTACGCCTCCTGGTGGAAACACTATGCACTATTTTAAGCAGGAGGTATCATCGAAAAGTTTTCCAAGGTGAGTGGTATCGGTCCAGGAAGGAATTTTTTCAATCAAGTTTTCAGCTTAGATTTTGTTGCAAATACATCAGAAGCAAAAATAAACACCCCTGGTGGCCAAACCATTCTTTACCGAAAATGAGAAATTATATGCAAAACATTTTCCCCCAAGAGCTGTATCCGATGCAGGAAGAATTTTTCAAATCGGACTTTTAGAAACGGAGATGTTGGGAAAATCGCAATTTACCTTTATGCCCCTAGCGGAAAATTTAGGCTTTATTTGAGAAAGGAACTGTAACTAAAATAGTCTTCGATATAAATTCCATCGAAAGGAAAAATAATTTTTTCAATTGGATATTTAGAAGGAAATATATGAAAGAAAATGCATTTTAAATTCGATACGATCTCCATTTGCGTCCTCGAGCGGCGAAATTGTGCATTGGAAAAAAAAAGAAAAAAAGGGATGCGTGGGTCACCATTCTCACATTTTAAGCTTCCCAATACAAAAAGAAATTTACAAATTGAACTAATAATTGCAGAGATATGGTCTCCCCAGTTGGACAAACATAGTGAAAACATAAGCATGACACAAAAGATGCTAATAACGCAGCTTCAGTTTTAACAGACAAGAAAACCAACAGCCCCCTCCAGCATTTTGCAGGGGGGGATTTGTCAGACATAAGTTATGTCAATAGAAAAATCCTCAACTACAAAACATCACACAGGAACAAAAAGGCAGGAATAGATAAAATTCCAGGACATGTAACAGAATTTTAGGATATTTCCAGGACTTTTCCAGTACGTGTACGACCCATGCTTCTATAATTGAAAACAGGGCTTGACTAAAATCCAGATGCTCTCAGAAACATCAGCAAAAAAACAAAAGGAACTCAGAAGAAAGGATGATTAACAAAAGTTTCTTCAAGTGGAACTGGAATAAATAAATAAGTTATATCTGGGTAAAGCTATTAGTAAGTGTTTTAATAATTCATCAATCCCATGGTTTTGTTTCTTTCCTGATACAAGCATTAAAGCACACAGATTGATCTTTTGCTCTTATTATAGATAGGGGAATATATCTAGTACAAAATTTGGGGTGATGGGATGACTATACTTCATATTTGAAATGCTTTTCATCATGAGACTGCTTTGAAATCTAAATGAACTTCAGGTTTATTTTTTGGTACTGTCATCAGACTTATCTTTTTTAGCCCTAGTACTGATGTAGTTGTTGAAGGTGTATGCACTGTTTAATTTTTCTGTAAGTTCTGAATACTACAGTTTTCAAAAATAAAAAATCTAATACTGCGTACAAAAAACACAGTGCAAGAACTGAATTAGCAACAGACTCAAAGTTTAAAAATATAATTTATTTCTCATGATACTCCACAATTCTTATTGAAATTTTACCACCAGGCCAGTCCTCACACTCATACTGTTGCTTATTCCTTTGAAATATAAATATATCTACAAGCAATTCTAAAAACATTGCCAAATATGAAACAAATGACAAGTTCTAAGATTTGCAACTAATTCTGATTCAAAATGAACAATGTATCTTTGATATCCAATAAAAATCCATTTTAATGGTATTCTACAATCATAATTGTACTGGGAGTAAGTGTTATGTATGTACAAATCCATCCTAATACTCCTCTGTCATTCAGGACCTCCTCTCTGAAATGTAAAACAAGTAAATAGTGTTAAGCATCATAATAAGAATGTTATATATGTATAAGCACTGAAATATCTGCTAAAGAAATTTCTTTGTTATTAACATGTAAAGAAAGTAATTTCCAAGGGCTACCTTTTGCCTCAGTACTTATGAGACAAACATGTTGCACCAGAAGTCTGGATACAAGTCTCTGGTGAAACACAAGTTTTGTGATAGAAAAATTAATATGCACCATGAAATCTGTACTCTTAGAACATCATAGAAAGTTTTCAAACAATTTTGAAGTGACAAGGTCACAGACCTTATTGCTTGGCATCAACTCTCAAGACAAGGACTGCAACTGATGTATACTTAGCAATTTTCTACTGCAAACATAACAGCAGCATTTAGAAACTAATCAAACAAGTAAAGCAGATGAAGAAGAGGCAAGGTAGTCACTGACATCAGCAATCCAGTCTTTTCCAAAGAATGATTGCTTGATGCTTAGAGCAGATAAGCACTTTCAAGGCATATATTAAATTATTTCAATCTTTCACATTAGATAAGCAAAGGAACTCTGACCTCTAAACATGAGTCTATGAAATGTGCCTTAAGAGTGCTCAACTACTATGAAAGTCCAGAACAACTTCCCTTTCATGTAAATATATCTAACAATATGTCCGGAGAATATCCCTCCATACTGCATGAAATGTGCATGCCAATACCAACATTAAGTATTATAGGCCATTCACCTTTCATATTCGGGTCGGGAGTCCTACATTTCCTACACGCAACTATAAAGTTCGGTCCCACTCCCACCTTGAACATATGCAAATAATATCCCTACTTCCCCTCAAAATCTACCCATGTATATTCTAGAATTTGAACTTTAAGTAACTTTATAAAACCTTAACACAATACAAATCTGAACAACCGTCTTGCTAAAATTTAAAACTCACGCACACCACTGTCATCCCCAAACATATTGCAGCCAAAATATATATGCACAACTTTCATTCAAACACCTTTCTCGACAAACGCAATTACCCTTTACAATATTATTTTTAAAAATTTCAATTAAAAACCTAAACACTAAAACATCACATCTGCTCGCCCCAGATGGCCACACCTAGAGCACTTGTGAACAACACTGCAGGTATCTTCGGGAAAGGCCGGAGCTTTCGACTGCAAAGTGAACCCCCAGGTCGCTGCGTATGGTCACGCTATTGGTCTTCACATCATCGCTGCTCCTAGCGCCATTTATGGAAAAAAAAACTACTTTGTAAATCAACGAAGGAAGAAATATTCTTCATAATGCATGGAAAATCGACGAAACATTAAAAGCAAACTGAATTTTCTTCATAATGCATGGAAAATCGACAAAACATTAAAAGCAAACTGAATTTGCTTGTACCACTTACTGGTCATTCATGTAACACTTCTCAGAAAACTTGAATATTTCATCATCCTGGAGCGGGAATCGAACCCTGCATCTCCCGATAATCGAATTCCGCATCTCCCAGTCGCGGGAATCGAACTTCGCATCTCCCGGAATTGAACCCAGCATCTACCAGTAATCGGGAGATGCGGGGTTCGATTCCTGCTCCAGGATGATGAAATTTTCAAGTTTTCTGAGAAGTGTTACATGGATGACCAGTAAGTGGTACAGGCAAACTCAGTTTGCTTTGAATGTACTTCGTAAATGTTACCTAACTACTAAACTACAGTTCCTCTCTGTAGCCTTTTTTTTTTCTTCTTTTTTTTTTTTTTTCTCGACTTATGGAAAGAACTAATTAAAGTCAAAGAAGAAAAAAAAAAAAGGCAACAGAGAGGAACTGCAGTTTAGTAGTTCGGTAATGTTTACAAGGTAGTTATTTTCCAATAGATGGTGCTAGGAACAGCGATGGCGTGGAGACTATTGGCGTGACCATACGCAGGAACCTAGGGATTCACTTTGCAGCCGGAAACCGAGCAGTCGAAAGCTCCAGTCTTTTTTAACATGCCCGCAGTGTGGTGCAAAAGTACTTGAGGTGTGGCCACTTCCAGGACGAGCAGATATGAAGTTTTAGTGCTCAGGTTTTTAACTGAAAATTTAAAAAATAATGTTTTAAAGGGTAATTGCATTCGTCGAGAAAGGTGTTTGAATGAAAGTTGCACATACATATTTTGGCTGTGATATGTTCGGAGATGAGAGTGGCGTGTGTGAATTTTCAATTTTACTGAGTTGGTCGTTCGGATTTGTATTGTGTTAAGGTTTTTTAAAGTTCCTTAAGGTTAAAATTCTAGAATATATATATATATACGCATTTCGAGATAGTTAGCTACAAATTTTCATGTTGAGAGTATTAAATTTTTCTAAAATTTATTCTTTGTTAAATTTACCACGACTCTCACAGAATCAGATTTTGCTAAGATGATGTGACTTTCAAACAAGGCGAAAACTTGTCGCTGCAGTCTGCAATGAACAGATGACCAGTTATATGCTGTTGTGCTGTTTGGCAGTTATATTCCTTGAATGAACAAATAAACAGGAATCAATAAGAGTATTTTTGTGGCAATCCAGCCCAGTTTTGTTACAGCACACCTGACATATGATATGACAGTGAATTCAAAGCATCTCGTAAAGGTCATGTGACAATCACCTGACATGCATATTTAATATAACTGGGTCATTTCATATGGAAAAATGTTTTCAATGTTGCATCTTTTCATTTCATTAAAGTTCTTTACAAGATTAAAGATGGCTGTAAGGAAAAAAATCTGCTACAATTTTGATTCAAATGAGCCATTAGCTCCTCTTTTGCAAGATGTTGAACTTAGTAAAAAAAGTACAATTTTGGAGCCACCATGGTGTCTTAAAATAATGATTCCTCAGATTGTTTTCAATTTACAGAGTTAAAACTGGCTTTGTTTGAAAGCTGTTTTTCTGAGCTTTAATTTTATATGTAACACATTATTCATTCATATTTATAAAATATTTTTCAAAGTAACTAAAATTAACCTTTGCCCCAGAATTGCATGAAATCCCATTTTTTAAACATTTAATTGTTGTTTACATTCTGGTAAAATTTTATTTTGAGACAGCAAGGTTTTTTTTAACCTATGCATATAAAATTCAAAACACTAAAAAGCTTTTTCTGCATGTGCTACAGGCATACATGTAGAGATGATTTCTAGAAAGAATGTATTTTATTACATAATAATCATAAAAGTACAATAGTGCAGGAGATTAGCCCATAGCTGACGGTTCCATTTGGTCATTCCACCTAAGGGTTCTGGGCAAAACCCAGTGAGTTGTAGTCTTTTGGCCAATGTCATGCAGAACTAGCTGGTGTCTCAACAATATTTATACTGAAATTTAATTTTGTGTCAGCTTTATAGAGGCACTTGTTGTCATGTGTGCCATTGTTGCCAAGCAAAGCAAACTGTGGAGGCAAACCCATCTCTCTCTATGATCACCCTCCAAAATTTTACAGCACTGAAACCTGGATACTGCAAAAGAGACATATGAGCAGGGCAAGATTTCATCTTTTTTGCTCACTAGCAAATTTTGCTAGTGACCAAATAGTTTGCTAGCAAAACATTTGCATGACTAGCAAGTAAAACTAAATCACATCGTAACTTATTTTCTAATAAAGTTACACATAAATTTAAATATGTGTATAAATATTTTGACTTACCTTTTTGAATAATGAATAGAATCTTAGATAAGTTTAGTGACTATCTTTATTATTAATTTCTAACAAATTCTCATACCACATGAATATATTTCACTGACATTCTAATTCAGATTTCTTCCCATATGGTTTACGCTCAGGGTGTCTGACTTTGTCATCATACCACTTTATAACTGCTGACCGTGGATTAAAAATCTCTTCTTGTGGCCCTTCTACAGTATTTCAATTGTCATCAGAGCATTTAAAGTTTCAACAGACAAACTGTTCCTCCAATCCCCTTGTATTCTTTTTAAAAAACTGAATCCCACCTCACAACATGCAGTACTAAGTGGAAGTATCGCACAAATTTCTGCTAAACTTCTACACACTCATATCTGCCAACTAACACACAATGCCGTAGTTTCTACGGAATTAGTTGTCTGACTACAGAACTCACTATCAAAACTACGGATTCTATAAATTTTCATTTTGTTTCAAATTTTTCTTTTGCTATTATTTTTATGATATACACGAGATTCTTACAGGGATTCGCGGAATACCGCTTTATTTTTATTTATTTTTTTTGTCATCAGTTAGATCATTCTAACTGATGACAAAAAAAAGAGAGGGGAAGGGGGGTCGTCTTCCATCTGGAGACGAAATTTCGTGCTTCAAAACTTTCGAACACAGTAGTGAAACGGAGTAAGAAAATTTTGCCGTAATCGCAAATTGTTCTCCCAATGTTGTCTTTGTGTCTGCTTTTCTTGTTAAATATCATTTTATTGCATAAATGTTTGCATTTTAGCTTGAAACTGTGGAGAACAATTTGCAAAAACGGAAGTTGGCTGCTGCGAAATTTTTCTGTAATCTTCAGGCATGAGATTCTTCCGTGAATTCAAGGAATTCTGGCTTTTTTCGTTATTATTGGAATTCCGTCTTTACGAAACTAGAAAACGAAAGGTCGACGGAATTCAAATTTTTTCCGTAATCATACTTTTTCTTTTTCCTCACGATGTTGCCTCTGTCAAGTATTATTGCTCATTAACATTTTACTGGATAAATATTTGTATTTCAGCTTGAAAATACAAGGAAAATTTCCAAAACCAGAAGTCAGACGAAGCAAAAGTTTCTTCCGTAATCGTTTACCCCCTCCACGAACACGTTTCGTAAAAAAGCGTCTATCTATGCCACGCAATAAAGGCGATCGCTTGGCTTAGGTTAGGGTATGACAGGAGTTGAGGACAAAGTTCGTGGGGCAAAAGAAGGGAGGGTGGCAGAGCAGGTGGTCAAACAACCGATCCATCCCAGAGCTCTGGGTTGCCACAGCAACCATTGCTGACGTCACGTTCAGTTTCTGTAATAGACCAATGAGGGCACGATGGAGAGGAGTTTCAATGCGCTTCTACGACAGTTTGGAAGGGATGAAAGATATGGGGAGGATGGGTATTAAGTGTCGAAAGGAAATTGGCGAAAGAGAATCGCTGATCGTCGCTGTTTTAACAAGTGATAATAGAAACTGTTATGTAAACTTCGTGGATTAATAATGATTTTTGGTTACTTTAAATAAAGAAATTACCTTACTAGCAATATTTGCTACTGCGATTTTTTTTCACTAGCAAATTTGATTTTTCACTAGCTATTTGCTAATCGGTGAAATCGCGCCCTGCATATGAGAGTTGTGCGCTGGAGGCATGTGTTACTTATGGGGGTGGGGGAGGGGGGCAAGACATGCTTTGATCATGTGAGAAATGAAGATGTTTTGTAGATGTGTAATGTGAGGCAAAATGTTATCAGTAAGGTGGAGACTAATATTCTTTGGTGGTTTGGCCATGTTGAAAGAATGAGTGATGAGATGCTTACTAAGAGAATTTATTCAGCCCAAGAAGTAGGAAAGAAAGGTAGAGGAAGGCCAAGGAAATCATGGTTGGACCAGATTCAGGAATGTCTGCACGAGAAAAAGATTATAAGCATTAAGTACAAAGGTCTTGTGTGAGATGGATGTCATGAAGCTCTAGTTGTGAGCCAAGATTGCAGTAAATGGAGATGTTTGATACATCAACAGTAAGTAAAATCTAGTCCCATTAGTTTTGAATATTAATCTGGAAGATGGCCTTTCTTTAATGGCTAACCTCTGAATCTCAGAGAACAGCTTAATGATAAGTATGTATATGATAACATATACATAATAGACTAGACTGGTAATTCAATATGTACTGTAATGTAAATTTTGAAATTTAATAAAGAATTTAACATATTTAAAAAAATATCCTCTACAGAATACAACTCAGTATCAGTGAATTTTCTTAAAATCATGCTAGCAACTAAATTTCTTTTTCATTTCTCAGTTTTACCTTTGACTCACATATAACAATATACATTCAACCCCTATGGATTTGAATATTATGATTTAGTGAACTGCATAAATTCCAGGGAAAAGTTTTAGTGGGTTAAAACAGCTACAGTTTTCCTTTGCAGTAGAAATGGGTTAAAAAAGTGATAAGTGGGCAATTGAAATTAATCATGAGTGCATGTCAAGAGCCTTTTCAACACTCAGAAGCAAAGGAGTTACTGATAAAAAGGTTTCAGATGAACTCCACAGTCAGACAGGAATGCAGAATGTCAACTTTTCTCTCATTGCGATTTGTATGGAAAATGGAAAATTCCCACAGAAAGCAACTTGAGTTTCAGATTTTGAAGTGGGTAGTTCTAGCATCAGCAGTTTGCTTTACGCCTTAGTGCTACTTTATGAGGAGAGTTACTGCATAAGCTCAATTGAAACACATTGCGTTAAAAATTTGAGATGAAGATCAACAATGGTCAGCCCGAATTAGTGGCATTTGTTAGTAGCACTCCAAAAATGATTAATTTTGTACTACAGTACTGGACTTTTCAAAACCTGAGACCCCCTGGATTGGTGTATTGCTGGTTTTCTCGGATTTTGAGTGCACAGTCAAGCATGTGCAAATCACATGGCATGGTAAGAATGCTAGGCTCAAGATAAATCAAAATCATTTTTCCAGGAATGGAAAATAGTATGTTTCCAGGAATGAAAATAGTATGAAATAAATATGAACATATTTTAGTTGGGTGTGCTTCAGTTGGTATTTTTCTAACATCGTAAAAAAAAAAAAAAAAGGACTGCATTGTTAAATACTTGGCGTTTTGTGGTTTTGGTGTCATTCCATCTAGATTTTGGGACACTAGATAAATAGGTCTGGTAATGCACAGGGGAAGAGTCTTGAACAGGAACATACTTCAATTGTGACTGCTAATACTGGAAAGCATGGAAAAGAAATAGACAACAGAAAGGTCAAGGAAAGAAACTTATCACCCGTATAAGAATATTTTCACTAACAAAGAGGTCTAGAAAACTAAACTTGCTGTTTACAATGCAATTTTGGACCTACCCTCTCTTATGGCAGCAAGAGTTGTGTGCAAAGTAAAGGGTGCTCTAAGAGATTAGCAAATACAGGCATAAGGGTGGTAAGAAAAAAATCTGGGCAAGTTAGTGGATTCAATATAAAAACAAAATAATGTAAACATTAAAGCTATCAGCTGGGTATTTCTTTTGTAGAAAATAAAGCTTATGAACACATCTGGAGATGGATATGGGTGTATGTCAAATGAGAGGTGAAAGATCTTCTAAACATGTTAAATTCTGTCAGCTAGAAGATATTCATATGAAGAATATCATATGAAAATATTCATATAAAATTATTATATAAATATTTCATATAAAGGCTGTAGACAAAGAGACAGACACAAAACACTGTGAAAGTGTGAATCAGCCATCACTAACTGAGGAAGCTGAAAATCTTGAAGGACACTAAAAGAGATGGAGAAAGTACATTGCAAAGAAGTTTTTTTTTTTTTTTGTCATTCCCTACAGTGGTTTGAGATAAATACATGCCTGAACATAACACCCATATGCAGGCTTGAATTTATGACAATGAATGATTCTTTTTAGTACCTGATTTTTTGGTGATACAACCCTTTTTCCACTTTGGGAGCTGGGAGTAAATTTAGTTGTACAAGTTTCTTTTTTAATATTATATTATTGCTTGACTTTTAAGCTCAGACAGGTGGTCTTCACTGCAACTTCCCTGCTCCCAAGTCATAGGTGCAACAATAAAAACCAAAAATTTTCAGTCCTATCATGATGTCTCACTGTTGATTCATTGGCATGAACAAATTACTAGCTGAATTTAAAGCTCCCAATGTCTACCATTTTTTTTAAATATCAGAGCTGTGAAATCTTTATACAACACAACCAGTTGAACTCAGATCAGGTATCATGTGTATGTTTATGAATTATGGACAGAAAAATATTTCAAAATATGTATCAGATTTTACATTATAGAAATGATACATACTTGTATTGTTTCCATTTCTATCTGAGACATTGGCTTTCGTAAGTACCTCTGTGGCAATTGTGATTCATCAATCCCAGTTCCTCTTAAGCTGTAACCTACAGAAGCTGAGGACTGCTGGCTGACAGCATCAGATTTTTGTTGAATGGGATCTGAAATCAAAATTAAATAACAAAAAATATTTTCCCTCATAACAAAGAAGTATCTAATATATAAAACAATGTGCATCATGCACATATACTCCAAGTAATTATAAGTAATTACTGCTACAATAGTAATTAGTAAATGCACTTGCCCTTAAGGTGTACAGTGCAGCTTTATGCTTACTTACCATGAAAACTACGTAAGACCTTTAACTCATTAAATCACTTCAGACAACTTAAGAATTTGAGGATGTTTAATCAAATAACTTTACACAATTAAGAGTTATAAGAATGTCCAATCAAACATGAGTAATAATTCACAGCAAAAAAATTTAAAAATACATATTAGTAGATCCTAATGCATTAATTAACATACATTCACTTTCATAAAAAACAGAACACCTGAAAGGAGTTGAGCTATGACTTTGATTTATACACAATATGTTCATTAGACAAACAGAACAAATGAATAGCATCTTGGTGTCACACGTACCAAGTGTGTCAATATAGCTAATAATTGGTGTGGACACCTCTGGCTTGTATCACCTGCTGTATGCACTGAGGCATCGAGTCAATTAATGTGTGAATGGTGTCCTGTGGAATAGCTACCAAGGCTGTATTGATCAGCATCCAAAGTTCATTCAGAGTTGCTCACGAACTGTCGTACCACTGAGCATGTCTTTTCAGGTTGTCCCAGAGATTTTCTATGGATGATAAATCTGGCAATCATGCTGGCCAAGGCAGAAGTGGAACATTGTCATCCCTGAAAAAGGCACATGTTGTTGCTGCAACATGCGGTGTGGCATTATCCTGCTGAAATATGGCCCCAGGGACATTCTGCAGGTAAGGAAGTGTGACTGGCCGTAGAATATCACTGACATAATGGGCACTCATTATGGTAGCACAGATTTTCACAAGAGGTTATCTGCTTTCGTATTCAATAGCACCCTAGGCCATAATGCCTTGTGTTGGTGCAACATGCTTGGTATGAATACCCTCTTCCCAATGCCTCTCCTCCTGTCGTCGTTCCACACAGATGCAGTAATCATTTTCGCCTAAACAGAAGAGCCTTTCGTCTGAGAACACAATATTGTGCCATTTGTCATGCCACTCCCTTCGTCCAATGCACCATTGCAGCCTGTTGCTGCTGTGTCAAAAGAAGCCTGAGGAGTGGTCCAAATGATAATAACTGGCAACATACTGTTACAGTTGACATGGAAGAATATGTCACAGTTCGCCATTGCTGCAACAACTCCGCTGATGATGCAGAACAGTCGCTGAAAGATATATCTTCACGAGATGATGGTTGTCCCTCGGCATTGTGTATGATGTCTAAAACCTTCTCTTTGTGCCATTCACTGCACACTCTTGCCACGACAGACACATTATGCCCCACGTGACAAGCATCTCTCAGAGGGAAGCATTGCAGCCTCTCGTGCTGATAATGCGACTTCTGTTGAACTTGCTGATGTGATTGTAGGACTGACTTATATGACGATGAGGCATTTTCATCCACTGCTGACTAAGCACTGTCATGCTGACCAAGCCACACGGTGCTTATAACAGAAAAACGGTCATTTTCCAGTCTGTGACATTGTGCAATCTGATTCGCCTAGACACAGTATGCATGAACCTATGACACTAAAATGCTAACCATTTCTGTGATATTGCCTGATTAGGATATCCTGTAAAAATTAAAGTCATTGCTTGACTACTTTCAGATGTTCCAATTTTTATGAACATGAGTGTACACAGGGTGATTGTAAACTCCTTCAATAAAACAAAAGGGGTGATAGTACACATCAAGACGAATAATATTTGCAATGGAACCTAGGGCCGCAATCCACTCCTAGTGGCAGAATAGAATGCGTTCGAAAAATGTCCAGCAGGCACACAGAGTTCCAACCAGTGCATGAGAAGCACAAGATGCAAATCAGGTGCGCTGAACATGTGCGTAGACGATGAAGAGCAAACATTTAAAAACACAGCCGAACCCGTTCAGCGATATTACCCTGCGAACATCACATGAGAATTGACGTATACGTCTGACTGGCGCAGCGTACTGTGTGTTCCTGGAGCAAGTGCTTCCCGGTCTGTTGCAGGATGTTTCGCTCACCACACGGAGGGACATGTGGTTTATGCATGATGGGGCCCCAGCACACTTTGCCACCGAGGTCCGATACTTCCTAAATACGACATATCCAGGGCGATGGATTGGACGAGGTGGACCTGTGGCTTGGCCTCCATGCTCCATGGACCTTAATCCACTCGACTTCTTCTTCTGGGGGGCACATGAAAACATTGGTGTATGAGACACCTGTGGACTACCTGAAATATCTCACCGCGTGAATCGCTGTTGCTACAAACAAGACCAACACCACACCGGGAGTCTAAGAGAGGGTGTGACAGTCTTTCATACGCCAGTGTAGGCTGTGCAACGATGTCCTTGGACGCCAGTTTGAGCAGCTCCTTTGTCTTTCTCTGATGCAATTGGAATTGTGCAACTCATAAATTAGGTATGTCTCTTTGTTTTCACTGTTCAAGGCTCAACGTGGATATATAACTTTACTAGGAGTGGAATGCGGCCCTAGGTTCCATTGCAAATATTGTTTGTCTTGATGCGTAATATCACTCCTCCTTATTTTGTTGAAGGAGTTTACAATCACCCTGTATATGTGCTGTGTGTGTATACACTGAAGTGCCAGGAAAACTGGTACACCAGTCTAATACTTGGTAGGTCCCCCACGGGAGAGCAGAACTGCAGAAATATGACGGTGCATGGACTTCACTAGCTTCTGGAAATATGCTGTAGGCAATGCACACCATACTTCCTGCAGAGTGTTCCACAATTCGGGTGTATTCCGAGGTCTCAGATTCCTGTGTTCAATAGCGCGCATTGCATGGCACCCTAAATGTCTTTTATCACATTCAGATCTGGGGACTTGGGTGGGAATGGCAACACCCCAAACTCAGATGAATGCTCCTCTAACCTAATGTAGCATCCCGACACTTGTGTGGAGGTGCATTGTCGTGTTGGAACAGGCCCAACCCATCAGCATGAATGCAGGACATGAACGGGTGTACCTCATCAGAAAGGATGCTCACATAGTGTTGGCCAGTCACACATGTTTGTAGACGTACCAGGAGTCCCAGTGAAGTCCAGCTAAACACACCCCATACCCTTACAGACCCCCCATCAGCCGGTACAGTTCCCTGTCAACAGGCGGGATCCATGGCTTCATGGGGTTTGCACCACACATGAATCCTTCCATCTGCCCGATACAGTTGGAAACATGACTTGTCAGACCACGCTACTTGCTTCCAGTCATCAAGTGTCCAGTGGCGGTGTTGCCATGCCCAAGCGAGGCGCATAGCTCTGTGTTGTGCACCCATCAAGGGGACTCGAGTTGGGCGTCGGCTCCCAAAGCCCATATTGTGCAGAGTATGTTGCACAGTCCGGACGCTGATGCTTGTTGAGGGTCCAGCATTGAATTCCGATGATGCCTGCGAGAGGGTTGCATGCCTATCGCGTGAAACGATTCTTGACAGCCGACGATGGTCACGTTCACCCAATGTCTTTTTACGGCCACACTGGTATCGTAGGTAGTAGGTCTTGTCGGAATTCTTATAGTCACGGTACACCCTTGCAATGGTCGTCCGTGAAAATCCGAACTTCGTTTCTACCTCCGAAATACTATGGCCCATCTCACAAGCGTCAACTATGACACCGCATTGAAAATCGCTTAAATCGTTATTACTTGCCATTTTCATGCCAAAAACAGCTCTGACAGCTGCCAAGGATGTCTATCGCTTTATATAAGCACTGGCGGATGCAACCGAGTAACCGCATAGGTGACATTGCTATGTATTTTGCATAAGCTCGTCTGTACCAGTTTTTCTGGTACTTCAGTGTATGTTGCACCTACAGTTTTAGGTCAAGAGCATAAGGTCATCATTGTCAACCATTGATAATGGTTGCTGGACGAAGGTCTGCCCAAGTTTCTTCCACAACTGTCTGTCATGAGCCTGTCTCCTCCATGTTACTCCAGCATGCTTTTCTAAATTTTAGACTGGATTCCAAGGGCCTTTTTTTGTCCCTTGGAATCTAGTCTAAAATTTTGGTTGTCCTCAGTGGTCTGTTCTTCTGGCAACATGTCCAGTCCATTGCCATTTCAGGGATTTTACTCTGGTCATCATGTCTTCCACTCTTGTTATTTTCCTTAACCACAAGTTCCTCTTCTAATCTTTCCTGGTTACACCAAGTATGCATCTCTCATATGTAAAACACACTAGATTTTACTGTATGAAAATAAAATAACTGGAATGCCATTTACTGTACTTTGGTTATTGCTGGTAACATTACTGTAATCTGGAAGTTGTGTGGCAGCCTCCTAACTTCTGGAAATCAATGATGACGAATACTTTCATGTATGCAAAAGATGGTGATATGCCAGTAATACATTGACACCTTTGTGTGTATGCAATAATTTAAAATATAACAGTCTTATCATTTCAGGGATGCTAACAAACATAGGCACTGAAAAAAAAATGTGGTATGAAAATGAAATTAATTTGCCTAACTGTGTGTGGAACATTTAAAGTTCAATGTGGCTTTATTGGCAATAAATAAATAGAAAAATTCCATTCAATTGAAAATGTGTGCAATGGAAATTGTACACAACAGCTTTGCAATATGACAACATGATGAACATTGAAGATTTAGTTTAGTAAAAAATGAGTAATTTTCTTGTGCAACACTTTTAAGCTCAGAATGTCATTATTCTGTAAAAATGCACAATACAAACAATTATAATACAAGGATGAATATATACAAATGTGTATTTATAGGTGATTTTATAAACTCGTCTGAATCGGATAAAAGTGAATGATGTCAAAACATCTCCTAACACTGGAGGGTTTATGGTTCACAATTAATGAAAGAAATAAACATGAACAAATAATGTGCAGTTCTTTAATTGAACTGAATAACAAGCACTGATGAAGCCCATAATACAGGTGCAGACTGGAATTTTATCTAATAAGTGGCCAAAAAAAAAAAAAAAAAAAAAAAAAACACTGGCTGGTAAATTAACAAATCTTAGCGGCCAAAAAGAAACTCCAGCATACATGGATGGTTTTATCCGAACATAAAAGAAGCCACTCACTGTGCAAAATAAAAACCATTTTGTAAATCTTTCTTTTTACCCTGAGTAAACACATGATAGGCAAACATGTGCCACTGTCAACAGAAGCTGTTGTCGATCATTTTATTTTATTTTCTATCATGAAATGGGGTATTATACAAGTATGGAACTAATTACAGGGGCATAAATACCATTTAAACTCAAAAACATGGTTTCTGGTTGGCATTGACACAGCAGCCACCAAAACAAAGAATTGTAAAGTCTGAGGTTATTTTATAACACTTTAAACTACATATTTTGAATCAAAGATAGCAAAAACTTAAAACACCTTTCGATTTGGAACTGGTAAAATGATCAGTAACAGCAAAAATTCCAGAACACTTGTGTTTAAATTTCTAAGGAGAGGCACATCGGTAAAAAACTTCATTTTTCCCCTCCCAGTTTTTTTTTTTTTAATTGGAGGTTTAACAACCACTGCGAGCAACTCAATGGGCTATAAGCTGGTGCCCGACCCTAATTTAGGGCCACTGGCTCCAGGGAAGGGAGAGAGCCAGCATCGTAAGACAAACACAACATCAATGTCTCACTGGGATTTGAATCTGGACCCATCTCAGATGAATGATCAGAAGCCATTGCTTAGACCACTGCGCCACCGGGCAGCAAAAACATCAATGTTGGACATAGCTGGTTACTCATTTCCCAAAACATCAATAGTATTGGTGAAAATCTCAATGTTTCAATGTTTTTGCTAATTAGCTAAAGAATTCACACTTTTCCATCTGTAGCAGAGTTTAGTTCGGGCTCAATTTTCGAAGCTCGAACCTGAACACTGGCTAACCTATTCAACCATTAATAAAAAACATCTTTTCCACAATTCCATATCTCCTCCTCCTGCAATATTAACCAATGTATTTCTCAAGTGGGGAGTGGGGAAGGAATCTCTATCTATTCTTACAGTGTAACTGTACAATTTTCTTTGACTGTTCGTTTCCACCTGAAGTGCTTCGGGCGGGCGGCATCCAAAATGATCGGACAGAGCTACAAATATATGTTGCTCAAATAATGCTAATATTATTGCGCCATAATGTGCTGTAATATGTACATTGCTAAATAGAATTAGCGGGGAGCTACTGGGTGGAGATAGGGGTAAATGATTGTCAGCAAGCATTAACCATCCAATACCTATAGTTCTTGAAAAAGATTTTTCTTCTCTGCAGAAAAACACTAATGCACGGCCTATGGCATTTTCTACCCAAGCCCGGAACAAATAGCCATTTTGAATGCTCGCACCCCAACTAGAACC
The DNA here is from genome assembly GCA_039090855.1 of Macrothele yani. Taxonomy (NCBI): domain Eukaryota; kingdom Metazoa; phylum Arthropoda; class Arachnida; order Araneae; family Macrothelidae; genus Macrothele; species Macrothele yani. The sequence goes on from CM077024.1 coordinate 5,335,886, forward strand.
AGTTGCCGAAAAATTCCTTTTACCAACTATAAAGTGTCTCATTTGCTAAATCTTATAAAATCACATTTTTATAAAAAACAATTCTCTCGCTCTCCCTTTCTCTAAGAGCCCAAACCTGAACCGCAGTAAATATTCTACAATCAGGCTCGGGCTCAGCCCATCTCGGCTCTGATCTGCAGAAGTAAATGGGCACATTGGCGGGTAAAATCTCTGCTCAACATAATGGTGAGTAATCACCAATTCAAATTAAGTAACCAACAATATTTGTTAAAACGCTTGATGTACAGGTGGAAACCTCCATGTTTTTTTTATGTATTGGTTCTCATAGCATCAAGGAAATGAACTCGATTTTGCCAATGAAACATCACCAAAACAGCTAATTCATGACATGGAAAGATGACATTCCCTTCCTCTTTACAAGAATGCAACAAAAATAAATTTATTTACTTTACATAGAAAACATTCTCTACCAGTTTCAAACATCAGTCATGAAAATTCAAAGTTTTTTCGATGTAGTGGTTTCTGCGTCATCGAGGTTTAACCATCAATTATTTATAAGTGGCAAAACTATTATGTTCAAAAACGTGGAGGTTTTTTGCCCATCTCTAGTTAGGACTGGTTTCACATCTTTGTAAATTGGCACAAAATTACAATTGACCAAACTGGTGACAATTAAAATAAATTTAATCGCCAATGTTGACAGTTAATCACCGAGTGGTGAGTGCTAATATGCACCTCTAGTCCAACAAATAATAATATCAGCTAGTTGATAACACGCAAAAGTTCTGCAGAAATGACCAAGGAACCACGAAACAGTTAAAGTAGAAGACAGCAAAAGGTGATAGCAGGCAAGTCCTGATTGAGGAAAGTCAACAGATGGACAGAAGAGCTGATACCATTATCGAACCCAAAAGTCCAATATGAAGGTAGGTGTGGAAAAAGACAAGCAGTCAGTTGTAGCTGAGAAATATGGTGGAAGAGTGAGTGTGGCACTGTAATTAAGCAGAACAGTAGTATAACGCAGGGCACAACTGTAACAAAAATTATTGGAAGCAATTACACAAGGAGATAAACACAGTCCATACAAATTTCAAATCAATGCCTTATCTGCGTCCAATAGGCATTGAATGTGGGCATGGAGGAGTTCTAGATAGCTGAGTTGAGGTCGATTTGAAGTATGGCACAGAGATGTGAACACAAAATCTTACATAGATGGTTTTGTGGAGTGGGGATGGAAACAGGTTAAAACACCTGGGAAGCGGGAATGTTGAAATTTGAAAATTATGAATTTGAGCACACAATCTTTAGCTACAGTAATTTGTCTGCTCATACTTATCCATTTACGATGAATGAGTGCGAGCAGACAGATAAGTGACAAGTGGATGCTGAACGATGAAGAAAATAAAGGTGTGTATGAATGGAAGAGCAGGCTTGGTGAGTAAAGTTGAACAGGAGATGAAGAACCGGATGCAAAATAATACAAGGGTAAAATACATGCTGAAGACTGACACTACTGTGGAGACAGGCAGAAGATTGCAAAACAACAAAACTGCAGTAAATTTGGAGTGGGAGATCTGTTATGGTTGAACAGCCATTGGATGTTCTGTTCCTGGGGGTGTTGACAATGCAATGGAGAAATGATGAGACAGGGGAATGAATGGGGGCCGGCTTATGCTGAGTCGATAGATGATGACGATAGAGGATTTTGCTGGCTAACGTGAGCAAAAATGTTGGAGTACCAGAGATCTAAATGGAACACGAACAGGGCATCAGAGTGGAAGGATACATGATGAGACCAGAACTTGTGGCAAGTGAGTGAAACGAATATTGAAGTGTTGAAAAGACGGAATCATTGCTGGCGGCTGTTGACGTGCTGCCAAGCGTCTCCCGAGAAGGTCCCACATGTGTTCGATTGGATTTAGGTCCGGGGACCTCGCGCGCCAATCCATGCATTGAATATCTTCACTCTCCAACAGCTCTGCGACAGCCACTGTAAGATGAGGTGTAGCGTTGTCATCCATGAAGAGGAACTCAGGACCCACAGCACCTCTAAACAGACGCACGTGAGGCAGGAGAACCTCGGTACAATAGCGGACACCAGTGACTGAGCCTCCTTGGAAGATGTGGAGGTCAGTACGGCTACCAAGCATGATACCGCCCCAAATGAGAACTCCGCCACCTCCAAACCGGTCCCTTTCGATGATGTTGGAGGTGTGATTGCGTGTTCCCTGCTCTCTCCAGATGTGTATACGCCCAGAATCGCTTGTCAGACTAAATCAGCTCTCATCCATAAAGAGAACTGGACCCCATTGCTGATGTGTTCAGTTCTTGTGTTCCTGGCACCACAGAAACCGCCGTCTCCGATGAGCAGGCGTTAATGGCACACACCGTACTGGTCGTTGTGCAAATAGACCACCTTTGTGCAGCCTCCTGGCCACAATAAAACGCGATAACGGATGCCCAGTTGTCTATTGCACATGCCTTGCGATTTCTCTCGCTGTCTGCCGTCTGTCTCTTCTCATCTGTAGGACAATATACCGGTCGTCCGCCGCCGTGGTTGCTCGTGGACGACCACTGATAACTTTCGGACAACTGTTGCTGTCGTTTGAAATGCTTTCCAAGCTCGTGAAACGATGCTGTGAGCGATCCCGAACTCCTTGGCCACACTAGCCACACTTCGATCTTCTTCCAACTTCCCAATGACGCGACCTCGGGTAAAGTCATCCAGATGTCGTCTACTGGATTGCCTGTTGGCCATATCACACGGTGGCAGCAACTTGACGTCATTCAAACCAATGTACACCGTGCAATAGCTTTCACCGAATTGCTGAGCGTACATCGTCCGTGTGCTTTATACTCTTCTGACCCCCCCCCCCCCACGTCATGCTGCATATATGTGCATGCCCTACCGTACCGGACCCTAGTCTATCTCCTGAGTGGTCTTTCTTTCGGTCCGTTCTGCCTGCTCGTTCCGCTGTTATGCTAATTTCTCCTCTTCGTCCTTAATTTTTGCACACCAGTGTAGTTGGATGCCAGTTATCAAGAATAAGCAGGAATCCCATTTTTAGGAGGAGATGAAGAATGGTAGTTCAGAATTCAGAAGAAATAGGAGCAAAGAAGAAGGTATTAAAGCAGGCCATGAAGGGGGAGAAGGATCAGAAGGAATGTGACAGAAACTAGTGGGAAGGCCATCAGCTCCAAGGAAAGCATGGCGATTAAGGTGAGATACAGTGGAGAAAACTTTGGAGGGAGAGATAGGAAGGGAAAGAGTGTTTTTTAGTAGAAGTTAGGCACGGAAGTTGGTGATATAGGGAAGAATTGAGATCAGGGGTAGTGTAGACGGGAGAGAAATATTCATGACTCGTACTGAAAATGACATCAGGGTCGCTGGTGAATGAGCCATCAATCATATAATGTAAGATGCTTTTCACTTGTCTGCAGCTATTTTCGAGGGAAAGAAAATAGCTGGTGGGATTATCTGGGAGGGTGAGGTTTTATAGTTAGAAGCATTGTAAGGTATGAATGGCAATAGAAGGAAGAAGGTTCTCGAGTTCTTCCTGGAGGAGAAAGTAGCCATCGGACACTCGTGGGGTGAGGGAAAAAAGATGGTGAAGACAAGATGCTGTCATGGAGCACCGAATCCTACAGGAAAAATTGCACTGTTCAGCAAAGGCAATGATTTGAGTTTTTGTTGAGAACCAGAGTTGAATGGGATCATCAGTGGACGGGAGTTGAGCAACAGCAGTCTGTAGAATCTGAATGATGAGTTTGAAAATTAGGATCAGAAAGGGGGTATCATCAAGGTTCCAGGTATGAGTGGGTGTGGAGGAAGGGAAACATTTGAGTGGCCAGAAGAAACAGTGGGATGGTGTTGAAAAGAATGAAGATTGGGGAAAGGTAAAAGCCATCTAAGTGGGCAACAACACGGAAAGTTTGAGGGGAGGGGAGATCCAGGTGAATTGTTGGACGGTTGGATGCAGATGGCAAAAAGCATCATAAAGTTGTTCTTGAAGTAGAATACATTAAAGAACATTGATAACATCAATGTAATATTCTGTGTGAGTTCCAATCATCCAGAGAGAAGGGGTAGACAAATCCCAGGTGCCCAGTCACCATGGCACCTGAAAATTTTCATCTTGTCCCCTGAGTTTTCACTCTATTCTGAAAATTTCATTATGCAAAATTTGGATTTCCATTATGAAGCTTCCATCTCCTTAATAAAGCAACAAGTACAGTATACGGATCTTTTTCTGCCTGAGTATATTTGTAGACTACTCAGTACTTATCCTAATATCAGGATATTTAAAGATGTTATAAATTTTTTGCACTATCGCCATCAGAGCTATGAATTCTGCAGCAATATCGGCAGTAGTGATTCAAGCTCAAGTTCCGCAGTGCAATCCTAGATAGATACTATACACAGTAAGCATCATAGATGCCCATATCTACAGCATTGATTTTGTGTGGGGTGTTTATAAGTGTATTTATTCATTAGTGGTTTTATTGAATATTACACACCAGAATACTGAACTTTGTGAAATGAAAACCTATTCTGAAATGTAACTATTAATACAAGGGCATAGTATGTTTCATACATTTAGTTGTGGATATTGCACTAATTTATTGAACAATATTTAAAAAATAATTCATTAACTTTGACTGTTAGTCACAATTCTATAAGTGTGGCTTTTGTTTCCATCAGTTGTGGCTTTTTTTCTCATATCTACTGAAAAAATGTGCAAGCTTTAGAAGAAACAGAGCTGGTGCCTGAAAATTTTGGGGTTTTGTCTATCCCTGCCAGAGAGGGATTCATTGTACAATTAAAATTACCACAAAGAGTGGAAATAACAACGGGTGAAACTACAAAAATTATCATGAAGAAGGGAAATGGCAGGAGCACTAGTAGATGGTAAATGAACATTGAATAGATGAAATGTCTCGGACTAAAAAACAATGGAAAGATACTAAAAAAATACAGGTATGGAATCAACAGTAGCAATATTACAGATAGAATGTTGTAGGCAATGAAGAAATGATAAAAGGCAAAATTTTGCTATTCAGGAACAGAGATGTGTTCTGTAGCAGTGAGCAACACTTTTAAAGCCACACACGCATATGAACTTGTACAGTATTTCATTTTGTATTTCTAGAATATATTTTACATTTATCTTGCTTTATGTATGCAATCAGTATTGCTTGAAATCCAGGGGTTAACATTTCCATGAAATAGGAAAAGGGTAAGTACATTACATAGCAAATTTAAGCTGGAAGTTCTTCAATATGCATAAAAACATGTAAACAGGGCTGTGGGAATTAAATCTGATGTAGGTGGTGTGAATGTAACACAGTGATTGAGTGAACACGAGAAAAGGAATTTCTAAAACATAGTGTGTACTTTGTAGTACAGAATGCAAATATTTACTTGTAGAAGCCAAATTATTTTGATATGTTATGAAAATCAGAAAAACAATTTTACACTAATCGTGGAAATACACAATATGAAAAATGCAGGTTAGCAGGGAAAACACAGTATATCTATTATCCATTAAAAATCTCTTAAAGTCAAGCATATAGTACAATTTCAAACAAACATACTTCGGCATGTGACTTTACATATTTACTATGTGGGATAGTATCCCCGACATTCATTCACGGGCCTTTTTTGAGTGAAGCATGAAAGAAATGGGAAAAGGATTATTTAACTTTTTAAGCTATCATAATTCTTTTTTTTTTTTTTTTTGAATTCATGCCATCTGGCTGTGAATGGAAGTGTTTTAGTGTAGTAACGATGGGTAATTAACATTTGTGACGTGCCTGCACTGCAGGACGCACACGAGATAAAGGAAGATAGCGGCGAGAGCATACGTCCGCGTAGCTCAGTTGGGAGAGTGACTTATTCCGGAATGAGGGGACCCGGGTTCGATGCCCGGCGTGGACAAAAATGACGGAGAAATTTACTTCGTTATACTGGTGCCCGAACTTCAAGAATGTTAAAGTTCTAGCAATGGTGCGATGTTCTTTCCACACTGCGAGACAGGAAAAATAAGAGAATCCCTTCTTCAGCGCTTCGAAAAATAAATGTGTGTGATGTTACGTTTCACACACCAAATTGACTGGGATTTCTTCAGCGGATGACTGCCCTAGAACGATACATGGTCCCAGCTGACCCGTGGGCTCATGCCTGCACCGCAAGACGCACACAAGATAAAGGCAGATAGCAGCGAGTGCGACTTATTCCGGAATGAGGGGACCCGGGTTTGATGTCCGGCGTGGATAAAAATGACGGAGAAATTTACTTCGTTATACATATTTGTGAATTTTCAACAAGGCTTTTTTTTTTATACTACTTGCCTTTGTGCTTCACTTGAAAAAGGTCTTTTGAACGAATGTTGGAGATACTATGTGTGTGATATACGTAAATACCAGGGCTGTGGGAATTACCTCTGCATAAAGTCACAAGCAGAGGTAGGTTTGTTTGAAATTGTACTATATGCTTGATTTTAAGAGATTTTTAATGTTTGCTTCACACATCATATTACTTTACAGACTATTTGGGATGATATTTTTATATTTCAAGAGGTTTTGTGAATATTAATCTGTTATCCAATTCAAAGTCAGCCATGGATAGTTGAGACATTTTACAATCATGCACAATGTCATCATAATATGCTGAACAGTTATAGCTTATATGCTTACAGGAAACCACATAAGAAGGAAGATGAGTAGTTTCTAGATGTATCTCAAATTGAAAAAGTAGCATAAATGTCTATTACTGCAGAGATGAAATGTCTAGTAATGTGGTCAGATGACTGAAGACTGAAGACCTAGTTAACAACTGAATTAAATCTGCATGGTTTTTATGGTTTTGAAACTGGGCCAGGAATAATACAGCTTACTCATATAAAAAAAAAAAAAAAAAAAAAGAACCAACCAACAACAACAAAAAAAAAAAAAAAAAAAAAAAAATCCAGGACTTTTCAAGCACTTTTGATTCCCCCCCAGGACTTTGTCTAACATGTAATTTTAGGTTTCAAAAATCACATAACAAATTGAACACAGTATGCTAAGTGTAATTTTGGCACCATTCAGAGTCTGATATATTCAAAACTTTCAAAAATGGCAGAAGAAGGGAAGTTCCAAATTGCCCAATTGCTCCAATGTTTAGCATTTGCAGTTTTTCATATTGTGAAGCTTTCTGTTTGGTTCTTGTTCAATTCCTACGATCTCGCTGAAGTCATTGAAGAAATGTGACTGATCTCACAAACACATAAGACTACCAAACACATTTACTTGGATTTACAAATTTAAGAAGCAGGATCAAAGATTACATACATTAAACAATTATGACTATATTCATTACTTACATATTAAATATTCCACATACTGAAAAATTTATATCCAGTCTGCAACAATTCTGTCTTCTCCTGTGATGTTATACTGTTTCTTTGTCAATGTTCTATTTTCCTCTTTGAGGAAATGAAGAATTTTGTCACTTTTTGTAGCTGACTTGAGATTGGCCAGGAAAATTAAAAGTGACTACAGATATGTGACAAGCAAGTACTAAGTCCTCGAAATAAATGAACACTACAGGAGAAGATAAAAGTGAAAATAAGTATTCATCCACCTACCTGTGGAATACTAACACAAAAATTGAAGTATGTAATCACCACCCCACTTGCCGAGCAGTCACAGGTGCTGATTTTTGGCTAGTTGTCTGAGCTAGATGTGGGTTCAAGTCTCGGATGAGGCAAGGGTGGTGTGCTTGTCCTACAGCACTGGCTTTCTCCCTTCCCTGGAACCAGTGGCCCTGAACTGGGAACATGGAAACTGTTTATATCCTTAGAGTGGCTCATGGTGGTTGTTAAACCTTGAATCAAAGGAGTGGAAATGCAACTATGCACTGTAATTGAAATAACAATTATTTATCTCTTGAGCAGAATGTTTCAATTCTTCAAGCATTTAACACTTTGAGGAGTATGAACGCACCGGTACCATAATGTTTTCTCAATGTGTGGCAAAACCTACTCCTCAAAGGGTTAATTCAATTCTTACTCAGTCTTCATAATTTGTCCCCCCCCCTTAATTTCCCTTAAACACTGATTTGATGTAAACCCCAGATCAACATTCCTAATTTCAGCACAATTCTTAGGCTTGCTTATACCCACGTGTAATAATTTTCCAATGGTTGAACATTGAGTAACAGCTGTCCCTTTAATAAATCTTCAAAGAAGAGTTAATGCTAAAGCAAAACAATCACTTTCTTCAAGTAATCCCTTACAATATAAAGCACTGGTAGAAAATCAAATAAAAAAAAATGTCAGGTGACTAAAGTATGCAAACCTACACAAACTGGCGCAAAACCCATGTCAGCAAAATTTTTTTCTAAAATTTCCACTGCAAAAGCAACAACTGCACTGCCACCATCGTTCTGTTGCCCAACAGAAGATAGCCATTCCATTTTGACTTTAGGCTTAGCAACTATAAAAAAGCATCACACTAGTTCTTCCTAAAACCAGTGGTTCTAATTCAAAGATGACATGGACAACTCCATGGTAACATTTCTCTCATATACAAGGGTTGTCCAAAATAATGGAAACACCTCGCTGAAAACAGTGACTTTGGTATGTGCTGCTTTTTTGAGTAAAACAAACATGTAGCTACAATTAGTTTTGGTAAAAAAGTGTTGCTTATAGTCTCAAGGGTCTGTGTGATTGCATTGTAAATTGGTGTTTGCATAATTTAATTCTAGGTGAAGTCACAATGAATGACCTGTCAGAGTTCCAAAGAGTGCAGATTGTAAGAGCCCATCTGGTTGGTGTGTCGGTAACCACAATGGCACGGGTATCGGGAGGTACTGTGTCGAAGGTCATGACCGTATACAATGTTCATGGCACAACATCATCTGTGCTGCTCCGGTGGTTTAAGCGATGGCCTCTGATCATTCGTCCGAAAGGGGTCTGGGTTTGAATCTCGGTGAGGCAGGGATGTTGTGTTTGTCTTACAGCACTGGTTCTCTCCCTTCCCTGGAACCAGTGACCCTAAATTAGGGATGGGAGACTGCTTATAGCCCATTGAGTTGCTCACAGTGGTTGTTAAACCTCCAATAATAATAAAAAAAAAACCGTCATCTGCGAGACACAACTGTGGAAGGAAAACCAAACTCACTGCGAGAGACAGGAGAACATTAAAGAAGATTGCAACTGCAAGGAGGAAGACCACGGTGACGAAGGTGATTGCTCAGCTTAATGCAGATCTCCAAAACCCAGTGTCGAACCATACCGTACGAAGGGAATTGCATAAGCACAATATTTACGGCACAGCTGCGATTGCAAAACCCCTGGTGTCACAGGTGAATATGAAACGGAGACTACAGTGGTGCCAGAAACATAAAACATGGACTGCGGATCGATGGAAACATGTCTTGCTTTCCGATGAATCAAGTTTCTCACTATTTCCCACCATAGGATGGGTTTACGTGTGGAGAATCCTTTCAGAAGCCTACAACCCACACTGTCTCCTTCCTACAGTGAAGCATGGGGGCGGTTCTGTAATGGCTTGAGCCATGATCTTGTGGTTTGCAGCAGGTCCCATTATCACCTTACATGGACAGATCACTAGCGGTGACTATGTCACTCTTTTGGCCAACCATGTGCATTCAATGGCGCAGACATTGTTTCTGTCAGGGGATTATACCTTTCAAGATGATGATGCCCCGATTCATAGAAGTCGAACTGTTCAATCATGGTTTGAGGAACATGAGGATGAAGTTGCACGCCTTCCCTGGCTTGCACAATCACCGACTTAAAACAACATTGAGCTTCTGTCGTCTGTGTTAGAAAACAGAGTGCAATCCCGTTATCCTCCTCTGGCGTCTCTCAAGGAATTGGAGCAGTTTTAAATGCCAAGGGTGCTCCCACACCATATTAGGTCTGTAACCACCTATTGTTTTTAAGGTGTTTCCATTATTTTGGACAACCCCTGTATAGTCTCTCGTTATATGACAAAAATGAATAAGAACTTTGTGGGCACTCATATGAGTTGAGTTCACATATGCTTCAAAGTCAACATTAAACAAAATTGAAGATAGCTGCAGTAAGTCTTGACAGGGTGACCATAAGTCAATTAATTTCATCAAAGTGAACGTACATACACACGCATGCTTCCAAACATCGAAATAATTCTTCCCGAGAAATCTTTTATTCATGAAAATTTATCACTTGGAAAAAATTTCCACAAAACTCAGTTTTTGTTTCATGCCAGGACTGGAAAAATGAGCCACTAAGAAAATCCCACAGCTCAGGGTAAAGTTTACCTGCTGCTTCAAATCAATTTAGGGTTTTTTGTAGTTCCTATGATTTTCCGCAAAAGAATTAACATTACAGACTGGTTGTTCAATGATTATCTTTTGTTGATTTATTTCCCACTTGAGAAACCTTATGACAAGACACACAAACTGATATTGAAAGAGCATGTGGCCTGGAGGCCACCAGTGCTCTAGATATATATCTCCCTCTTTCCCCAAACTTTGTAAGTGAATTACACTATCCATTTGCCTTTTGTAAAGGCACAAGTAACGATAGTTGAAAGGTAATTCCAATTATGGATCACCATAAATTTCAACCTAATAACTGACAATATTGAGCCAAATCATGCTATAAGTAGAGCAACCCCCCCCCCATTTTTTTTCTTTTTGAACTTATTAGTGCTTATTGAAAAGTGTGAAAAAAACCCACAGTAGATAGGGGGAGGAGAAAGGGATTCTATTACTTAACATGAACAATCAGAACACCAAAATCATAGGTGCTGACTATGGCACCTATGATTTGTTGAGAATGCCCTGATTTCTGTAGGGGTCAACCAAATTTATTTTTTGGTACTAATTTATACGTTGTAGTTAGAACTCACTGAATCAGATGTTTCTATCAGTTAACAACAGCCATAGATTACTGAAAATCAAAACTGATATATTCAACACACACTTTTGAAATAGTGTACGATGGATGTTGCATTTTTGAATTCTGTAATATATCAGATACAATTTTATGCTGAATTTAATACAATGAACATTTTTCAGATCTATTGAGAAATGAAACAGTTATTAACAAAAATATGAAGGAAAGCAAGAAATTTTCCCAGTTGCCAAGTGTCACGACACGCTGGCTACCACTCTTTTGCCCGAGATTGGTCCGGGGCCGAATCCCAAGGGAGTCATGGACAGTAATGTTTTATCGCAGGCTTTTTTTCACACTAGTATACATCAATTGCTGCTGATCACATTCTTCACAATTCGCAGAAAAAAAAATTGTTTTGGTGAAAATATTGGTGATTACCTTTTTTGTACTATTGTAACACTTTGGTGAAAACAAATTTAATTTGGCGAATGGGTTGGCGAAAACTTTAAAAATTCCAGAGCAACCACTGAATTGCATATAAAAAATATATTGCTTAAAACACTGGCAAAAAATTTCTGTCATATTTCATGGAAATGAAAAGGAAAAGATTTATATATAATTTATGACTACTAAGCTTGCGGTGTTAAGATAGTATAATAATAACAACTTTTTGCACAATAAAATGTTTATTATACATCGGCTATAGTTTTGCAGAGCATTTGGCTCCATTCATCCTGAGGAAGCGGAGCCAAACGCTCTGCGAAACTATAGTCGATGTATAATAAACATTTTATTGGGTGAAACGTAGCTATTATTATTCTAGGAAAAGATTTACGAAGCAATAATTTTAGATATTAGATGACAAAATTGATTCAGATGTGCATGCCTCCTGGCAGGACCCAGGAGACCCACCCAAAAGCGGGCATGTCACGCCCCTACAGTGGTTATTTAAATGTTCCTAGGCATGGATGATATACTTGTTTTTTAGCAATGCTCTCCCTTCTCTGAAACCAGTGGCCTTATACAGCAGATTCCAGCTGATTGCAACCCATCAGGCCTAGAACACTTTGGCTCAATTAAGCGGCTACCCCAATTATGCAAAGATTTATCCCAAAGAGCTAATTTAAGATGTTCTTCACAAATTGTCACAAATAAATGGCTGCCCGACTAACCGATGGCCCAATTAAATGGTATCTACTATATATCCCAATGAGTTGCTCACGATGGCAGCCCCAAACAAAAAAATAACATCTTTTCCCAATCATGTATTCAAATTTTCCCACAAGCATAAGGATTGAATTAAAATGGCACTATTTTCTAAATGTTCAAAAGTTTACCGAATATTATAATATATATATTATTATTAATAACATATTTTTACTTATTCTCTTCTTAATTTTAAAGAAAATTAGGGTATAAAATTAAAAAAAATGTTGTTTCTTGTTGAGCATGCCCTGAGATTTACTGAACTCTTGCCCATGACCAAAATATAACTAATTTTGGTCAGTGATATCCCAGTGCTTTAACAAAATACTAAAAACCAAATAATTTTTCCAGATCAGTTTCTAGAAGATTTAGTAAAGCATACATATAAAGGAACAGGCAGACAGAAATGCAAAAAACCACGAACATGCTTTTTTTTTCTGCACAAAACAAACAGAATTTTTGCAGCCTGGCTTTCCAACAGTGGAAATCAATGTCCAAAGACACATACAAAAAAAAAAAAGTTGAATACATGGACATTAAAAAATGCATGACATGCTTTTTCTTACCCAACACACGCACGCAAAAAAAAAAAAAAAAAAAAAAAAATCTTTTTTTTTTTTTTTTTTTTTTGCAATTGTTCTTCTCTAGAAGCACACATATGTATATTCATGGACAAGAACAAGCGGATTTAATGAAAATTCTTATGTACACTTTTCTCCATTCAACATGAAAACAGAAACAAGGAGAAGGGATGAAGCATGCTTTTAGTCTATACAACAGATAATGAACCAAATAACTTGGATTCTCATCATTTACTAATGTACATTCTAGAATACAATAACATTTAGGATAAGTCATTGGTACTTACCTCTCTCAAGAAGGAACATATACAGTATGTATTTATCTTTGAGCCGGCCCCTCCCTTAGAAGGTTAAAAATGATATTTTCATATGAATTTAAAACAATTTTTAATGCAATAGATGGCAGCACACATAATCTTAAGAGATCTTCGTAACTGTGACTTATGTAGTTGGTTGGTGACCCCGCCCTTTTCATTCTAACAGCTTGAAGAGAGCTCACTTCTGATAGTATGGTGGAACTACGAGGACCTTTTTCCTGAGCATGGAAACTTGTGCTTCTGAAAAAACTTGTGGGGTGCAACAGGATTGAGTTTGACCTTTCTTTAGTTATTAAAAGATTTTAAAAATAAGTTCATATTAGAGGGTTTTTTTATTATTTAAAACTAAGGAATATTTAAATAGAAGTATATTTAATGACAATCAAAGATAACTTTTTCTTTCTGGGGGAATTTAATGACCACTGTGAGCAACTCTATGACTACTAAGCTTGTGTGGGCTAAAGCAGTCACCCATCCCTAATTTAAGGCCACTGGTTTCAGAGAGAGAGAGAGAGAGAGAGAGAGAGAGAGAGAGAGAGAGAGAGAGAGAGACAATGCTGTAAGACAAACACAACATCCATGCCTGACCAGGATTTGAACCCGGACCCATCTTGGATGAATGATTAGAAGCCATCGCTCACACCACTGCACCACCAACAGTTTACAATGTGGAGGAAAAATGTAGAGTGGAATATAGTTGTTTATTTTGTTAGATCATGCATTAATGACAGAAACTGAAGTGCAATTCTATTTTGTGTATGGACCTGACAATACTTGAGTATTTTTGTAAACATGAATCAGAATTGATCTGATGCTGGAGAAAATTACTGTTTAATTATCCACAGTCTTGGAGAAAGGAAATAAATACCTGGGGTACTTGTTTTACCTCCTTTCCGAAATTTTATTAATGGAATATGGGACCTGACAACCTGCAATGGGAACAGAAGTAACATGTAACAAGCAGCAAAATATGGATTCATACTTTGTTCATGTACAGCAAGATTTATCAATTGTTTTAAAAGTTTACAAATGTCAATTTCATATCACAATTTCAATACCCAATAATTATGAGTTAGTGCATTTTAATTTATTACATGTTTTGATATTACATCACTTTTTAAACAGAGCACACAGTGAATCAGAGGTCAATTCATAATCTAACCACACATTTAATAAGTTGCATTTTGAAGCCCCCCCCCATCTTCACCCTTTTAATTTTTTTTAACACATTTTGCAATTGCAAATTTTTTTGTACTCTTCTAATTATACTTCAGAAATTTTAGCATAGGTATAAATTTTGGCACACAATAATCAATCTGCATTTGAGCCTAAAAAAACAACAACAAAAAAAAAAAAGGAAGAACAAGTAAACAAGAGACGCAGAAATTTAGTACCCGAATCATAAATCAGATATCACAAAACAACATAATGAAAGTTATGACAGAGTATGACTTTTGTAATCTTCAATAAAGGTGTTTCAAGTCAATCATTTAGATCAAAAGATTCAAGGTTTTTCTCCTTTATAGCCATTTTTGTGTTGTTTTGGGGCTTAATCTCCCCACGAGCATCTGGAATGATAAGGAGCATCACTAATTTGGCGTCAAGAAAAGGAGAGCAACAACAACTTAGGACAAACACACTGCCCATTTCCCATCTGGTGCCTGAGCTCAGGCCCATCCTGGATGATTAGGGTAATCTTCTTAACCCTTTGCTTATGTCAACAGAAGCCACATTACTACTAGAGCAATATCTTGTCATTCTTCAAATCATCATTTTACTCCCAATTTATGTCATGACCATTTCATTATGCAATGTCTTAGCTTTAAATATGCATTTATATTTCATTTATGGTATTTTCTATATGATAATCATTTAAACCACATTTTCACTAATAATGGTGTGTATGTGTGTGTGTGTGTGTGTGTGTGTGTAAAAGACAAGAAATTAAAAAGCACCATCTAATTAATGATTTTTTTTTGTGATATGATTATTTTCCCTAATGAAGAATGAAATATCGGGGCTTATATATTCACATTATTAAATGTCATCCATATGACAACAAAAAATGAAAAAAACTGGATTATCCTAAAGTTGGAACTGATCTTGCATGTCTAGAATTCTGTTTGATTGTGTTACTGTTCCACAACATGAGACACTGTATTTCTGAGCAACTAAAGTCATATTATGTATGAGAATATAAAAAACTATTTTACTGTTCCAGTACCACTCCTCATATAAGAAAACGTTCATCCTGAGATAGGCATCCAGAACACACAGCAGGCACACAAATTAGTTAATTTAAGGCATCCCCAAAGTAATAATTCATGGTCATGCATGTGGTTACTCCTAAGAAAATGGAAAGTCACTCTAGTTCATACAACACTGTAAAAGGTTATTCAGATTTTCTGATAAGATGAATTTTGTACATGGAAATGCACTGCTTCCTGGGAAATCAGGGTCATTACAGAAATTAACAAAGAAATGATCTTTGCAAGTACATGAGAAATGCAAAAATAAATTAATCTCAGCAATCAGATTTTAACACTGAATTGTCTTTAGTTTGGTTTTCCATGTAATTATCTCAGAAAACTTGAAAATTGTATTGTCTTGGGGAGGGAACTAAATCCATATCTCCTGATATGGAATATATATATCTCTATAATATCATCATCATCATCATCATTGTCAACCATTATCAATCCACTGCTGGACGAAGGTCTCCCCAAGTTTCTTCTACAACGGTCTGTCTTGTGCCAGTCTCCTCCATGTCACTCCTGCATACTTTCGAATTTCACCCACCCATCTCCCATGTGGTCTTCTTCTGGGTCTTTTCCTGTCCCTTGGAATCCAATCTAAAATTTCGGCTGTCCATCGATGGTCTGTCCTTCAGGCAGTATATCCAGCCCATTGCCATTTCAGGGATTTAACTCTGATCATGATGTCTTCCACTCTTGTCATTTTTCGGATCCACGAGTTCCTCTTCTTATCTCTCCTGGTTACACCAAGCAAGCACCTTTCCATGCTTCTTTGAGTTGTCTGCAGCCTTTGTATGTCTCTTTTAGTTAAGGTCCATATCTCTGCACCATATGTAAATACTGGAAGGATGCATTGATCAAACACTTTTCTTTTAAGACATAATGGCATATTGCTCTTGAAAATTATGCTGTTTCTTCCAAAAGCTCTCCAGGCAAGTTTTGTACGCCGATTAATTTCTTCATCAATGTGACCCTCACTTGATATCTGCGGTCCAAGATAAATGTATGTGTCTGTTATCTCCAGCTTTTCTCCATCAATCGATAAATCTTCATTTCTTGTAAAAGCATTGTACATCACTTTTGTCTTCTGAAAGTTCATTTTTAATCCCACTTCTTTACTCTTGTCTGCAAGTTCTTGGATCATACTCTGCAGCTCTGATGGGGTAGTTGCAAAAATGACTACGTCATCAGCAAAACGAAGGTGGGTTAGATAATCTCCATTAATCTTTATCCCCTTGTTTTCCCAGTTCAGTGATTGAAAGACACCTTCCAATGTACCATTAAAGAGCTTCGGAGATATGGTGTCACCTTGTCTCACTCCCTTTCCAACTTTTATGTGTGCTGTATTCTCAAACAGCCGAATCTTTTCCCTTTCATTTTCATAGATGTTATTAATAATATTAATGTATGCATCTTCAATACCGCAGGATTTCAGAGCCATTGTAACTGCTGATGGTTTCACCGAATCAAAGGCTTTTTCATAATCGATAAAAACCATGCACAATGGAAGTTCATATTCCCTCGCTCTTTCAATTAGTTCTCTCAGTACGTGGATATGATCTATTGTGCTGTAGCCACTCCTGAATCCAGCTTGTTCTCTCGGTTGTGCCATGTCCAGTGTTACCTTCAAGCGGTGTGAAAGAACTTTAGTGAAGATTTTATAAACCACTGATAGGACGCTGATAGGTCTGTAGTTCCTGAGATCCTCAATGTCACCTTTTTTATGTAGCAGGATCATTGTAGCGTTGTTCAATCCTCAGGAATCTTCCCTTCATTAAGGCATCGAGTGAAAATTTGGGCGAGTACTGTTTCGATTTCTCCACTTGCTTCTTGTATGATGTCTACAGTAATTCCATCTTCTCCTGTAGCTTTTCCCCGCTTCATGTTCTTGATTGCATGTGCAACTTCTGCTGGGAGGACTGGAAAAACTCTGGTACCTTTCATGATGTCTGGAGTACATGTATCATCCCTTTCATATAATTTGGAGTAGAAATCTTTCACTCTTATCAAAATTTCGCCACTGTTTCTTGTTACAGAACCATCTTCTTTTCTCAGTGCCATAATCTGTTTTCTTCCCTTACTGAGATGTCCCTTTGCTATCTTTAGGCTTTGGTTGTTTTCAATTGCTTTCCTCACTAGTTCACAGTTGAATTTCCTTACGTCTTCAGTGATACTTTTTCGTACTGTCTTGCATAGCTCTATATATTCCACTTTGGAAGTCACATCTTCTTTAGTTGTCCTCATCTCTCTTCCTTTTTTGTATCAACATTTTGGTTTTTCCTGATAATTTGCTCACATGCAACTTGTTCTTAGACCCAGCTAATTTTGTTGCAGTTTCCATAAGAGCTTCGGTTACTTTTCTGTTAGCTTCAGAAATATCCACTTCTTCCGATGTTAGGCCTTCTAAAGCAGAGAATCTGTTCTTCAGTTCCAACTTGAAGGTATTTTGGTGTTTTTTAAGGTTGGTTATGTCAATACATTTTGTTTGTCTTATGAGCTTGCCACGTTCAAGTTTAGTGTTGAGGTGCATCTTACATCTCACCAATCTATGGTCACTACCTGTGTTGAACTTGTTTAGCACACTGCAGTCTTCTATGACAAATTTTTTGTTACACATAATAAAATAAATTTCACTTGTTGTTCCATTTGGATGTCTCCATGTCCATTTCCTGTGTGGCTTTTTCTTGAAAAAGGAGTTCAAGATGAAAAACCCTTCTGCCTCTGCAAACTCAACGAGAGTATTTCCACGCTGGTTTCTGTTGCCATGACTGACTTTACCTACTGAAGTTTCATTCTGTTGGCGTTGCCCTATTTTTGCATTGAAATCTCCCATAATTATATTAATTCAACATTTGTCGAAATCATTACGTGGTTTGAGAAATTATTAATTATATGTCAACAAAATAGCTTCCATATCATCTACTGTTTCGCAGGTTACTAGAAATTCGAGCACAGGAAAACGTCAATATAATAAAAAAAATTTTTATTTCAACTTGTCACTAATATTCCTTTTTGATGTTCCTTATGATAGTTTAGAATTTTATTATATTAAGATTACAAATTTATATGAAAAAATGTTTTTATATATACAGTCATAGCTTTTGGAAGAAACAGCATAATTTTCAAGAGCAATATGCCATTATGTCTTAAAAGAAAAGTGTTTGATCAATGCATCCTTCCAGTGCTTACGTATGGTGCAGAGACGTGGACCTTAACTAAAAGAGACATACAAAGGCTGCAGACAACTCAAAGCAGCATGGAGAGGTGCATGCTTGGTGTAACCAGGAGAGATAAGAAGAGGAACTCGTGGATCCGAAAAATGACAAGAGTGGAAGACATCATGATCAGAGTTAAATCCCTGAAATGGCAATGGGCTGCACATACTGCCAGAAGGACAGACCATCGATGGACAGCCGAAATTTTAGATTGGATTCCAAGGGACAGGAAAAGACCCAGAAGAAGACCACATGGGAGATGGGTGGATGAAATTCGAAAGTATGCAGGGGTGACATGGAGGAGACTGGCACAAGACAGACCGTTGTGGAGGAAACTTGGGGAGACCTTCGTCCAGCAGTGGATTGATAATGGTTGACAATGATGATGATGCATCATAAGAAGGTTTAAGACCAGATTAAAAGAACATATATCCAATTGGAATAAAAAAGAAAACAAAACATCATTAATAAATCATTGTATTGAAAATAAAGCTTATCCTGATTGGTATGATGCAAAATTAATAACCTCACATAAAACTAAAAATCAAATATTAACCTCAGAAGCAGTAATGATTGAAAAAACTAAAGAAATAAATTGTAATAATAATGATCCAATGAGTCTACCGTACACTTGGAAATATTTTATCGAAAAAGAAAATAACGCTAAAAATATAATAAAAGACCTTATTAATTGTTTTCAACAAACAAATGGCAACACCAAATAATTTAGAATCAGAAATTCATATCATCCAATTATATTAAAACATGACTAAGAATGAGCATTATTACCAAAATAGCATGTGCAAGAGTACAACTGCCGTGAAATGTCGGACGCCGCCAGTAAAATCAATGTAAGTGGCCGAGATACAACGTGTATGAGAAGTAGATCATAATACCCACTGAAGACGATTCCAAAAAGAAGGAATTGAAACTAGTTTGGGATATCGAGCCACGGAAAACGGAACATGCAACCATCATCTATAATAAGAAATTATAAGATCGAAGTTCAACTTGGAAGCTGATACCACAGGAAACGAAAAATAGTGCCTTCTTTGATAACAAGATGGCTTATTGCTGATTCAACGCATCATAATCAAGAGGTTCGAAAGTTCTTTTCTATTGTATTAATTTCGTGAATCATGAGTTAAAAAACTGGAATAATGTTAATCATTTAATACATATTGTCTCTACGTATTGGAGGACTTTTACAACTTATGATGCATATGACTGTACATATAAAAACATTTTTTCATATAAATTTGTAATCTTCATATAACAAAATTCTAAACTATCATAAGGAACATCACAAAGGAATATTAGTGACAAGTTGAAATAATTTTTTTTTATTATATAGATGTTTTCCCGTGCTCGAATTTCTAGTAACGTGTGAAACAGTAGATGATATGGAAACTATTTTGTTGACATATAGTTAATAATAATCTCCCATAATTATCTTCAAGTGCTGCTTACCTTTATTATTTAGATGACGAATTTATATATATATGGGATGCAAGGCCAGGTGATGTGCAACATATCCTAGCCTATCCTTGACAAATGTCAACACCACCTTCTCGTGGTGCATCCTGTTCCCACTAAAAGAGGCTCTGACTGACGACCGATGAATAGTGATATAGCTATACCACCGGGATTAAAGGAAATGCTATCCCACACTCACCAACCTGCTTGGTGAGCAAGGCAAGTGGACGTCAAGTAATTTTGCTTCCTATACTTCCAATGGAAAAACTTCTGTACACATTTTCTTCACAATTAATGCATTCCCGAGGAAGAAAATTTGAACATCGATTAAAATATCTTCATTTTATAACTTGCAATACTTAATATTTTCTAAAACATAACCATAATTATGCAATTCAACATTTGTTTGTCTACTGACGTCATGAAAACACAGGTCGCGCCATCTTTTTTCTGGACAATTAATGCGTTCACAAGGATGAAAATTTGAACATTGATTAAAATAGCTTCATTTCATAACTTGGAATACTTAATATTTTCTAAACCAAAACCGTAATTATGCAATCCAACATTTTTTTGTCCACTGACGTCATCAAAGTACAGGCTGCGCCATCTTTTCTCTGGTTTCAACACCACCAAAGGAAAAGTTATTGATTTTTAATATGATTATGGTTATGTTTTAGAACATATTAAGTTTTACAAGTTATAATATGAAGTTATTTTAATCGATGTTCAAATTTTCATTCCTGGGAACACATTAATTTTGAAGGAAATGTGTACAAAACTTTTTCTATTGGAAGTATAGGAATCAAAATTGCTTGACGTCCACCTTAATAATATGGGATAAGGGCAATGGAAAGGATTGCAATCCTATGTCCTGACCTTTGACCACATTTCGTCCATTTTCAATAGGGTTCGTCCCCAGGTGGTCCCCTACTACATACTGAAATTTCATCGAAATCGAATCATTTTTACGCAAGTTATGACATATAAGGGCAATGGAATGCATCCCGATCTTATGTCCTGACCTTTGACCCCACTTCATATATTTTGAATATGGTTCGTCCCCAGGCAGTCTCCTACCACATAGTAAACTTTCATTGAAATCGAAACATATTTACGCAAGTTATGGCGCATAAGGGCAATGGAATGATTCTGCTCCTACGTCGTGACCTTTGACCCCATTTGTCCCATTTTCAATAGGGTTCGTCCCCAGGTGGTCCCCTACCACATACTAAAATTTCATCGAAATCGAACCATTTTTACGCCAGTTATCGTGCGGACGGACGGACAAAGCTGGAGCATATACGCTTCTTCAACCTACGGTTGGACAGCGTAAAAGATATACAAAGATTGCAGACAGCTCAAAGAAGCATAAAGAGATGCATGCTTGGTGTAACCAGGAAGGATAAGAAAAGGAACTTGTAGATAAGGATAATGACAGTAGTGGACAACATCATGACCAGAGTAAAATCGCTGAAATGGCAATGGGCTGGACACGTTGCCAGAAGAATGGACTACCGATGGACAACCAAAATTTTAGACTGGATTCTGAGGGACAGAAAAAGACCCAGAATAAGAGCCCATGGGAGATGGATGGATGAAATTTGAAAGCATGCCGGAGTGACATCCGGAGGAGACAGGCTCAAGGCAGATGATTGTGGAAGAAACTTTGTGAGACCTTCATCTAGCTAAGTGAATTGATAATGGTTGGTAATGATGATGATATATACAGTGAAATCTGCTTAATATGCTCACAGTTAATACGATTTCTCGCTCAATACACATTTTTCATGCAGTCCCTTGAATTGAGAGGCAAATAAGTACAAATATACCTTATTTAATACACTTTGAATCCTGCTTAATAAGCGTTTTGTTTTGTAGCATCATGTATATTTTAATTTGGGTGAATAGTAATACTACGTAAAAAATTGGTCAGTTGCATGTTACACGAGTCACTGGATGTTTACTTTGATCAGACAGAAAACTCTCCTATTCCTCGCCTCTAGCTAAACGGGTTTATCAGGGGCTCATCTTGTGGCTTTCCCGTGCACAAGGGTCTCCTTTTCCATGACCTTGACAGGGAGAAAGCATAGAAACCATTATTTTTGGTGCTCTCCAACAGTTTCATGAATATGCAGTTGTCATATACAAAGGTACATAGCGTAGGTTTTATTTATCTCCTATTTACGGCTCACTTTCCCATTTAAGACGCTAACTTGCGTCGGTCCCTTTAAAATCATATTAAGTGGATTTCACTATATATATAAAGTAAATTATCATTATGCCAGCTCGGATAATGGATTTCCAAACCACTGAAACTAAGCAACTGTATCTTAGGAATCTGAACAATTTCAAAATTTTCACTAGCCAATGCTTCCTCCAGGTGGGGCAATTGCAGTGTATTCAAATGGAAAATGTGGGTTCAGTTCTAGCTCCACAGCGGTTCAATTTTTTCTGAGATGTTAAAAAAACAAAAAAACAGTGAACCAAAAGCAGTTCAGAACTGAAATCTGATTGTTGAAATAATATATTTATGTATTTCCCATATACAGTGCAGTCTCGGTTACATGTTTCGCAATTATATATTTGTCACTTTTATGCGTAATTCTGCGTTAATTCCGATATTTTACAGTAGTTTCTAACGCTTTTTAACTCAGTTATAAGTAATCCATTTACACGCTTTTTTGCGACTACACGTTAAATTAGAATTTTTATCTAAAATGCATGGTTTTTTTATTATTTTATATATAAAAGAATAAAAAAAACCACACATTTTTGATAATCTGCAATTATAAATCTCGGTGCATTACAACTTTGAGAGAATTGAGAGAGTGCTGAGCACTGTGTTCTTTCTTGGGGCTGCCAAAGTTGAACCTTCATCCCATAAGAGAAGGGAATTTGTTTTCTTTCAGGTTGGATGAAAAACTGATTTCACATTTCATGACATGCACATTTGTGCTACTTAAAAATTGGTAAATCTCTAGGATGTAACTTTGTGATTCCACCATTTTGTGGCATAGCAAAATCCTACATGAATCATCAATATTCAACATTCTAATTTCAAATGAATGCACTCAGGATTTGCAGAAATAAAAAAAGTTCGTTATCAGGAATTTTATAAACAGTCATCAAAAGAGCATAATTAATACACACAATTCACGCGGATTAGGAACATCAAACAGAAGTCATCGCTCTTTCCACATTTATAAGTGTCACGAAAAAATTCTCATCGGCCGCCATCGGGAATCGAACCCAGGGTCTTCCAGTTATGGGCCGGACATGCTACAACTGTACCACAGCGGCCTCGAATTCTCCAGACTCACAAATGACTCACTGCCAAACCACATCGCAGGTCGCTTCTTGGAGCGCCGCACAATGCTGGGGATTCACCAAAGATGGTAAGAAGCAACTGAACAAATAACTAGAAAGCGAATAAATAATACACACAATTCACGTGGATTAGGAACATCAAACAGAAGTAATCACTCTTAACATTTATAAGTGAATCAATTCCACTTAGTAGTTCTAATTCTGACTATTATATAGCTCTAATTATTGTACTATTCTCTTTTACGTGCGATATTTCAAAGTAACTTGTACAAAAAACTAGCGGATAATGCTTACCTTGGCATTCCTTTCTAGCGACGGGAACATTTCGCGCACGTGTTTTCCGGTCTTTGTTGAGGTTATTGTCCTAAAGTCCGTTGTATGCGATGACTGGCTTTACTTCTCACACTTTTCGCTGGGTATACTCATTGGATCTTTGCTTTAGGATTCAAACATCAATTTTTACCGTTCTTTATACTCGAAATTTTCGCCCATACTCTGGGGATCTTCAGGAGCGTGGCGACTTTACCACCGATGTTCGTGGTTAACTTCGCGCTAATGGAGTCCGATACTCCTTGTTGCCATTCGTCGGAAAAACTTTCCTGGATATATTTCGTTATCAAGCCCGGCTGGCGTCATCTATGTTTCGTTAAGAACCCTTCCCCCCCCCCTTATTTTTTTTTTTTAAATTTTTTTTAATTTTCTTCTCCTATCCTGGTTTTCTTGTCTTTTTTTGCCTGTTTTTCTTTTGTTGTTGTTTTTCTTGTCTTATTAGTTCTTTCCACAGGCCCGATAATGTGCTACGGTCGTTCTGGTTACATACCCTTGCTTTATTTTTGTAGATTAATATTGCTTCTTCCCTCCTCATTTGCCTTTCCAATTTTTTATTCTTTTTTAGCATTTTAATTTCATCGAACTTTGGGAATGTCCGGTTTTCCAAGCAGAATTGCACTAAAGCAGTTTTGGCTTCTTTTTTTTGCCAGTTAGATATGTGTTGTTTAAGTCTTTTTTAATCTGTTTTTCGTACTTCCAATGTACGATATTGGGGGTATGTGTGCTATTGGAATTTCGTAGGTTCCTGATTCTTCTAGCATTTTTTCCTCTGTTTTTTTGTTGACAGTCATACTTTTCACGGTGTGCACTGAGCTTCCTAGTTGTAAGTCATATTTAGCACAGTGCCTATTGATTTCTTTACTCACTCCTTCCAGGTATGGGAAAGCTCCAATGTATTTCAATTTTTTATTTCTCATCTTCCTTTGGTTGTGCACTTCTTGGCCTTCTTTACTCTGAGTCATATGCTTTTTACTCTCATGTATCCATTTATTAATTAGCTTGCTCGGGTACCCATACTCTTGTGATATTTTCGAGATAAACTCTAGCTCTTGATTTTTTAGCCTGTTGTTAGATGTGTGTGTGTACGCTCGCCGTATCAAGTTTACTATGCTGTTTTTTTATGTTTCACTGGATGGTGCGACGAGTATGGTATCAGTACAGGTGTGTAAGTTGCTTTTCTGAACACAGAGTATTCAAAACTATTTTTGTTTTTCTTTAGTTGAATGTCCAGGAAGGATAGGCAATTATCCTCTTCAAACTCAATAGTTAGCTCTATGGTGTTACAGATTTTGCTAAACTGCTGTGCTAGATCTTGTAGCTTGGCTTTGTTAAGTTTAGACATTATTATAATGTAGTCTACATCGGGGGAAAAAAAAAAAGTGTTCTTAACGAAACATAGATGGCGCCAGCCGGGCTTGATAACGAAATATATCCAGGAAAGTTTTTCCGACGAATGGCAACAAGGAGTATCGGACTCCATTAGCGCAAAGTTAACCACGAACATCGGTGGTAAAGTCGCCACGCTCCTGAAGATGCCCAGAGTATGGGCGAAAATTTCGAGTATAAAGAACGGTAAAAATTGATGTTTGAATCCTAAGGCTAAGATCCAATGAGTATACCCAGCGAAAAGTGTGAGAAGTAAAGCCAGTCATCGCATACAACGGACTTTAGGACAATAACCTCAACAAAGACCGGAAAACACGTGCGCAAAATGTTCCCGTCGCTAGAAAGGAATGCCAAGGTAAGCATTATCCGCTAGTTTTTGTACAAGTTTATAAGTGAGTCACAGAAAAATTCCAATTTCCATGACTTACTTATAAACGTAGAAAGAGCGATGACTTCTGTTTGATGCATCAAAAGAGCTTTTGATTGAATAGACTTTGCAATGTATATAATACAAGAACACAATAATTTGTAACATTTTGTTTCTTTCACTGCCAATCTGACTTTAAATAAAGCATCATTCAGGAACATCTTATATTCCTTTAAGGCATAAATTTTACTATAGTATTTAACATTTTGAAATTTTATTTACACATTAAGGCCATCCCCTACAAAAACGTATAACCAAGGTTTCATTGTACTCAGTAAAAGTATTTCCTCATTAATATCTGTGATCATTTCTGATGCAGTTTGGTGGAATTTGTGACTTGTACCCATTCCCAGATTAGAATCGTTGCTGATGCTATGAGGAAGCATCAGCTGCTTCAACTAACACAAATCTTGTTCAGTTTCCTGAGCTACAACTGCTTAGCTTTTGTTGCTTATAAGTTTGTTGTCCTGGGTGGTGTAATTGTAGCATAATTGTACCTGAACGACAGGTGATTTGCTTAACACCGCTAGATGGCAGCACAATTTGCTTCGATTAAGAATGTGGTTGGAGAATAATCCAATGACTCTTAACACTCGGATACTTGGGACTTTGTCGACCTGTGTGATGCAACGGATAGTATGCACGAAAGATAATCAGGAGATGCAAGTTCGATTCTTGCTACAGGGCAATGAAATTTTCAAGTCTGCTGATGTGATTCATATGACGTGAGAAACAGTAAATACAGTCAATTCAGAGATGCCCAATTACTATGTTAATTATCATGCAGCATACTTGAATGAAAATCAGGAGAGAGGGTTCATTTTCAGCTTCTTACCAAGTAAGTTTGCTAAGGAGATGTTACATTGAGAATGGTATCTTAAAGGCAACTCTGGGCTAAAATCTGATTGCCGAAAAGAATATACTTGGGAAATAGGGCATTCAACTTTCCTCTATGAAGATTCAATTTTCTAAGTTTTCCGAATACACTGGCCACATAACATACATGGATGGCAATTAATGATAGTTCCTCTGTGGCATAAATTAGTTAACATTTTGAATGTGATTTCTTTATTTTTACAATCTTCACATAAATAGATGTCAAAAGCATTTTCTTCCACACATATAAAGGGCTATTTAAAATTATGAGAAAGGAAACTTGAAGAGCTTAATACTTCATGATGAAAAAACACACCACTTGCATGGAATAGTTGTTAAACCACTTCAATAGCATTTCTGCAGTTATTCAAGTCCTCTTGCTAGCACTGCAATATAACACATATGAACATCATCTTTGCCAGTTTTAGCCTTGGGCACGGCCAAGTCACCATTTTTGCTTTAACTTCATTCATGTAATTTGCTATTTTTCTTGCCATTTCTTCTTGGTCTTCTTACTTTCCTCATTTCCTGACACTTCCATTTTTAACACTTTTTGAATTTGATTCTCTTCTTTCTTTAGAAAAGTCTGTCCCACAGATGACTATCTCATATTCTTTTTGCTACGTTTTTCAATTTCTCACCATCTCCTTACAGTACTTCTGAATGAGAATGCTTTCCAGTAGTTCCCGATTTCCCATGTATAATTCCACTTAGTTAACATACAAACTGATCGCACCCAACGTGAAGGAAAGTAGTTCACCATAAAATTTAAGTGCTTTTTTTTTTAGGATTTTGTTATAATAGATGCCTTAATGGCTATTTTTATTAGTAAATATATTTTATGAAGAGAAATATATGGAATAACAGTACTACGTTTTTTTGTTTTGTATTTATCCGGAGCTATCATATTTTTTAAGCGAAGCTAATTCCAACTTTTGTTCCAATAGCCTAATGGAATATTTGTTCCAACAATTTTGTAAAAGGCACGATTTAGATCCATTTGAACAGTTCATTGAAGTACTTTGTTCTACCGAGTAGAAAAACTAAATGTCAAGACACATTAATTTTGTGAAAAGGACGTTGCATTTACTTTATCAGGATTATGATGCATAAATCTGTGATATGAAAATAAATGTATTATTATTTTCTATAATAAAACAAATGCCTATAATTATTTCCATTACAATAAAATTTATTTCGATGAAAATAGAAAAAAAAAAAATAGGTATATTATCGTGAAATACTTTCTTTTATGTTAGGTGTGATCAGATTGCATGCAAACAAAGCGGAATAATACAGTGGAAACTACTTGAAAGCGTTCTGATTCGGAAGTACAGCCCAGCTGCCTTTTGTAATTTTCAGCCAAGGTTTTTAAATTGCTCTACCTTATTAGTAATTTGTCTTCTCTATAAGATACTTACAAATCTTGAATGAACCACTCTCTTTTATCCACATTTATCTTCTAACCTAATTTTTTAAGGACCAACTGCTGGCCTGCAAACTTTTGGCGACCTCTTTAGCTAATTCTAATGTGATGACTGAATTACGAGCAGACAAAATATTCCATCATGTGGCTTTGTCCCACACTTTTACTTGGCGCATCCAAGAGAGTTTACGGAAGTCTAAGGACTCAGTGGAAACTCCTGGTAAGACTCCAACCTTTATGTCAAAATATTCTGTTTTACCAGTTCTAGTTTTAGCAGACATTCTTGTGTTTTCATGCATTATTTCTACAGTTCTTAACCACACAATAATAGCTTATTGGACTGTCTAATGCCCTTGCTATCTTTAATTCATGTGCATAGCAGTTCTTAACCAGTTTTAAAGATACTTCTTTCTTTCTACATGCCATTATATGACTTGTGATGTAGTAGGCATTTAAAAGTTTTATGAATATATGGCAAACGTTTCCTGTTAATTTTTTGCTTTTTGTTCTTTTATTTCAGGGTTTAATGAGCAGCAGCCAGCACTAATTTAGGGCCATTAGTTCTAGGGAAGAAAAAGAACCAGTGCTGAAAGACAAACACACTACAAGTGCCTCATCCTGGACTTAAGGCAGGATCCACCTTGGACAAATGAATACCTCAGACTAACGTTTCCCAACTGCCAGTCCTTGAGAAACGAGTGAATTTATTATTATTATTATTTTTTTTTTTGAATTGAAATGGACTCAGTCAAAATTTTCTGGAACACCTGTCACGGTAGATTAAGGAGGCTTGGATTGCTAACTTCTTCACAGAAGATCTGAACTCCAGTAGGCTAACTCACCAGGAAAAGGGAAGCTTTGTTGAACTTCCTTCTGATGCCAGTCTGGTATTAATATTCAGATCCAAATCTCTGACTTAGTTCTGGGGTATTATGGAAAAAGAATATCCAAATCTCAGTGATAAAATTCTAAAATTATTGGTAACTTTTTTGACCACATATTTATTGTGTAAATAACTATTTTATGGGTCTTATAGAGGTAATTATTTAAAATAATTGTATATAAGACCCATAAAATAGTTATTTACACAGTGAACTATGAATAGAGGAGCCATAAATTCATTTACAACACATATTTATTGTGAGAAAACCTTTTCAGCTATTAAAACAAAGCGCTAATGGGCATTAATGCTGCCCTGCGTCTTGCAGAAACGACACTGGAACCACAGCACGAGAAGCTGCAGCAACAAATGTTGCACTGAGCCCAGAGAAAATTATATTAACAGCAAGGACAATATTGATTATGCATCAATTGCACTTATTAATTGTTAAAGAATATCAACAGATTAAATTATATTTAGGAGTTATAAGTAGGTGACATGGAATAATCTGGTATATAAATTATGGATTGTACACAGTAATCATTGTAATATACAATATTACGAAATTAAATGCTTGCAAACAGGCTAAAGGTTTTATTTCGACATCGCTAGTCTGCCAATGCAAGAAAAGTTGGGAACCACTGCCTTAGACCACCAGAGTAGCACTTTAAGGGAGTGAGAACTACAGCTGCAAATGTTTATCACGAGGAACAAAGAGTAGCAGCTGCCCCTTGGTGCTAGTCTATGGGGGCACTAAAAAGATCACAGTTGAAAATAGGCCAAAGCAAACAGTAGTGAAACAACAACTTTTGTTAGCAGCTGAATGTTTATCACTTTTAATTTTTGAACATGCTAGAGATATTGGTGTCATCAGTTTATTTTAAACGGAAATTGAGGCTTCGCACATTTTTTTAATATCTGTTGTCTTTCTATTAGTAAGTACTTGCTAACACTTTAGTAGCTCTCCAAAACTATTCTCTCAGCCATCTGGGTTTTGTCTAGTGGTAAGATAATCTACGAAACAGGCATTTGACCTCTCAAACTGATGAGTCAGAGTTCAAATCCCACATACAACATGGATGATGTATTTGACTTTACAGCATTAGCTCCCTCTTGAGGTTTAATGATCATCGTGAGCAACTCAGTGGGCTATAAGCAGCTGCCCTTCCCTAATATAGGGCTACTGGTTCCAGGGAAGGGAGAGAGCCAGTGCTGTAAGGCAAACACAACATCCATGCCTCACCAGGATTCGAACCCGGACCCATCTCGGACGAATGATCAAAAGCCATCGCTCAGACCACTACGCCACCAGGCGACTCCTCCCTTTATTGGAAAGAACTCCTAGCACAAAAAACACAGATTTGTTTAAAACCTATAACAAACGAAAAAGCTATTGCTTTTTCGTAAGCGATGCAAATTACATCCCCTCCCCCAGGCATCAGTTACCTTCACAACACCTCTGCACAGCTGTTGACAATACACAGCTATTGATTGTGTTGCTCCTCAAAGAGTGCAAATAGTATGTCCTTTCTTTCTGGCAGTGAGTTTTGCTACACATTTGTATAACTGTAGACACAACTCTGCATGTAACACACTGCATCTGATTATGCCCTACTACCACACAGTTAAAAAATTGGTACCCGGTTACTCTGATACTGTCAATTTCATCATTTTTTGAGGAGAATGGGGTGCTTTTCCCTTAGTCTGTGCTGTATGAACGAATCAATATTCATGTCGGACCACGATTCGATCCCAGACAGTTGCCATTACCTAAGCTCATTAAATGTTTGTTTTGCATTCTAATGAACGGAGGAGAACAAATATTGGCTTTGAAAACCAGAACACGTTGTTCAATGGAACTACAAACTTTTTTTTTTTTTGATTGAAGGTTTAATGACCACCGTGAGCAACTCATTGGGCTATAAGCAGTCGCCCGTCCCTAATTTAGGGTCACTGGTTCCAGGGAAGGGAGAGACCCAGTGCCGTAGGACAAACACAACATCCATGCCTCACCGGGATTCGAACCCGGACCCCTTTCGGACGAATGATCAGAGGCCATCGCTTAGACCACTGCGCCACCGGGGCGGCCTTTTTTTTTTTTTTTTTTTTGATTGGAAGTTTAACGACCACCGTGAGCAACTCAGTGGGCTATAAGCAGTCGCCCGTCCCTAATTTAGGGTCACTGGTTCCAGGGAAGGGAGAGAGCCAGTGCCGTAAGACAAACACAACATCCATGCCTGACCGGGATTCGAACCCGGACCCCTTACGGACGAATGATCAGAGGCCAGCGCCTTAGACCACTGCGCCACCGGGGCGGCCTACAAACTTTAATGCATCCTATGCCCCTCTTAGGGGAAAAGGCAGAATGCCGCAAAAAATGCCTTCATACATCACCTAGTTTTTCCCGAAATATTTATCAGCAGCCTTACACAGAGTAACTACCTATGTTGTATGAAGAAAAGTACACGCATCATTAGCCATTATTTACACTTTATAAAATTCTCCTAACTTTACCATATTTCTGAACAGTTCAGGTAAAACGTGAAATAATAATTCACTGCCATTATACTCGAGGTATAGTAACAATTGACCTACCCTCCACGATTTAGTACCGGCTGACATCATTTTAATGAATTTATTATATCTAATTGCACTCCATGACTTTCCCAAAGCAGACATTACACTCTACACTTAACAGTTATGGTTAGATATATGTTGCCGATAACTGAATTTGATTTTGAGACTTTAGGCCGAAAACATTTCTCTGGTTCTCAGTTTTTAACAAACTTCTTCTGGGCATATAAATATATTATTTTTGCTAAAAGTAATTTCTTTCTGTTAGGAGCGATACAAATTGGATTCTCAAACCAAAAGCAGATGGTTTGAGAATTCTCAACCCATTTTTTTGTTTTTCATATGAAAATTGTTCGAAGAATGATTTTCCTTCTAACAACATTAATCAAAGTGGAATGGGTGGCGCAGTGGTCTAAGCGATGGCCTCTGATCATTCGTCCGAACGGGATCCGGGTTCGAATCCCAGTGAGGCATGGATGTTGTGTTTGTTTTACGGCACTGGCTCTCTCCCTTCCCTGGAACCAGTGACCCTAAATTAGGGACGGGCGACTGTTTACAGCCCACTGAGTTGCTCACGGTGGTCGTTAAACCTCCAATCAAAAAAAAAAAAAAAAAAAAAAAAGAATGTGGAAGTCATAGTCTATTGAATGAAGAAAATTTCTGGTTTTGCTAAGGTTTCAGATTTCTGTGCCAGCAAACTATATAGGTTCAGAATATTCCCAATCTCTAAGTTTTGTTTTTAAAAAAGACAGAGAAAAATGGTTTTAGAATTCTTTAAAAAAACTGACAGAATTTTACTTTCGATTACAGACATTTTCTACTTAAAAAAAAAAAGAAGTATTTCGCACTTTTCAAGAGTCCAGTTTTCTTAATTGATTGAAGGTAGCAGTCGCCCGTCCTTAATTTAGGGCCACTGTTCCATGGAAGGGAAAGAGCCAGTGCCGAAACACAAACAACAATCGGGAACGTGAGTCTAGTTTCCAGATAGCATAGGTTAAATAACCCTAGTTATATAATCAAATGGAGGAGAAAGGCTCAAGATAGACAGTTGTAGAAGAAACTTGGGGAGACCTTAATCCAACAGTGGATTGATAATGACGATATAATCAAAGCTAGACACTGTAAGGAGCCGCCCCTGTGGCTCAGTAGTCCGAGATGAGTGGTTATCACTAAGCGATAGCTTATAATCACTCATCGCAGGTGGGTCCGAGATCAAACAGGGCAGTGCAAGATCTCGTTTCTTAACGAAGTGATCTCGTATGGCCTCGGTTCGAATCCCGGTGAGGCGTGGTTGTTGTATTTGTCTTTCGGCACTGGCTCTTTCCCTTCCCTGGAACCTGTGGCCCTAAATTATGGACGGGGAACTGCTTATAGCCATGGTGGCCACTTCATATATATATATATATATATATATATATCATATGTAAAGGATTTTAGGAAGGGAGTGTCTGACCACAAGTCTTAAACAACCCTTTGAAATGGGAAGGTAGGAGATTTGGGCTAGAGTGCCCGATAGGAAAGTGACACGGAGGCGAGGTACAAAAGGGGAGGAAGACGCCCTTATTTATTACCGGCGGCCAGTACCCGGGGTCCGACGGCTTAACGTGCCCATCCGACGCACGTCGGGGATTTAGTGGATCGAACGTTCGTACCTGCCTTGGATCGAACCCGAGGATATTCTTTGCCTGAGGTTATCTTCATGGTAGCCACGAACGCTGACCACTAGGCCACCCGCGGCCCATGGTGTCCAATTACTGCTCATGGTGGCTTTCAAAGAACAACAGTGGTATAACTGTGGGGAGTTTCGAAACGCATATGTTGCCATTCAACTTCCGGTTATAGTTGGGGAATACAGCCTCAGACTACCAGCTCCAGCCAGATGATTATTATTAGGCTGATATGGTAGGCTGTTAGCATTGTTTACAGGTGAAAAGGTGATTCGCGATGCGAAAATTATATGAAATTGTGTGCTTGGGGTTTGATCGGTGATTTTGTCCATTTGTGTTAGTATTTTCGATGTATGTACCTAAATTTCGCTGACTTGTTTGTGGTGGTGTATTCTGTTATTGCTGTTTTGTGATTTGAAATGGAAGAATCTGTGTATTCTAGTAACGAAAATGCGTCAAAATTTCGTTCTCCCGAAATGTTACGACAAGCAGAAATTATCGAACAGAAAAAGCAAGAAATACTTCGAAAGATTGCAGAGAAAAAGCGAAAAGAAGCCCTTAATGAGGCAACTGAGAAGAAGCAAAACACGGAAAAGAGGTGGGTCTTTTTTTTTTTTTTCTTTTTCTTGCTCAGTTGCATGTAAAACAACAAAGTACAATTTCTAGATTTTTTTTAGTTGCTTTTAACATAGGCGTGCGACTTTTCTCTTGTTTGCAGAACCACGTTCTGGTAACAGTATTTTTTCATGTATATCAGAAATGTAGTGTAAGATCCCAGATATAGACCAGTTCTAAGTTTGGCAGGAGTAAAGAGTAATAATTACGATACTTGTGTGTTCAAACAATATCGAATGGTTATTTTCATTCATCCTAACTCAGCCTGATGTACTAGGGTTGTTTTTTTTTTTTGTGAGAGGAAGATGGTAGTGTGGATTTTTTTTTTTTTTCAAATGCCAATGCAAGAAACATTATTGCAAAATTTAAGTGCGTTTTTAAAAGATTATGGCAGAGTCTTCAATCTAAATTTTTTATTGAATGGCAGTATATACTTTAATAATCAGTGAACTATCTCATAATTATAGTTTGCTGGCATCTTAGTTTAATCTCATCTGGATATTCCTCAAGAAGGGAATTACTCAGAAGTGTTTCAAGCGTGACATACTATTTATGTTGATATGGTGAAGTTCATAATAGCATGTAACACAGGTATGGCTTTGAATTATATGCAAATGAAGACTTTGTACTATTTCAGATAGCTTACAGAATATATATGTATATATATATTTTGTGGCATTTTTTTCAGCATATGTTGAAAAAGTAGATACTTTCGTAGTGTCAGTGAAAGCCACTCTTTGTGGATGATAAATTAGTGTGAAATTTTGCTGTTATGCAAGTCCACTATCACGCTGGTGTAGGGTGCAGTAGTCCTGTTTAGTTTTATGTATAAACAGAATTGAACTCAGTCCAAAAATGAAATAACAAAATTCACAAATTATGCTAAAAGAGGTCCACTTACTGAAGTTATGAAGCAGGATATCTGACATCAGGGATACAAAAAAATCTAACATTAGAGCTATTCCGCGGACTGCTGTTGGGAGTAATGGAGAATGTTAGAAAAGTTTATGTAGCAGTATGTACAGGCATAAAAAAAACTCTCTAGCTACCCCCCCCTAAACTTTGGAACCGTTTGCCACATATAAACAAGTAAGGTACCGTTGGAAAACACAAAGGGAACTATCATGTGATGTAAAGAAACATGCTAATTAGCTCTCTGTATCTCCAAATTTGTCCATGTAAGAGATATGTTATTTTATGCGCATTCTATTCAGTCCGTAATAAAACCCTTAAATTTCATACGAATCGACCGATAAATACGTGTGCAGTAAGGTACGGATAAAACATGCAGCTAACTGAGAAAGTAGATTTTGATTTGTATCATTTAATCAAGAACAGATACAATAATTTGGTGTTGCAACAGTAAAACACAAAGAGGCCCAGATAATTTAAGCTGCTATACAAGAACAGAGGTAGTATATTAAGGTAATTTTAAATTATGGAATATGATAATGAAAAAAAATGAATTATGACCATATCTGGTTAATAGCACATGGGATACATAATATTGTTAAACCCTAAATCCAAATTAACAGCGTGATAGTATAGAACCTTGCTGAGATATAAGGTAAAACTCAAGCATACATCGATTAAGGGGCCATAATAAAAACACATATTTTCCTCTACTTAAAGTGAAACGGTTCACCCCACAATACTTAGAAACACTTAGAAGAAAGTGTTTCTATGTGAAGTTTATTGAAGGAAGCAATAATACAAGATGGAAACTATGGGATGCGAAATATTATTATACCCTTAAATTCAAAATTACGACTTTTAATGATGAACATCATTGCGACTTTTAATGATGAACATCATAAGTTCATAATTTTGCACAAGAATAACTTACGATATAGTTCGTGCAGTTGCATATTTAATTTTCTCCTGTTTACTGTTGTGTATTGTTAAGTTCAAAAATGAAGAAAAAAACAGTACGTTCCACAAAACGAAAGCTTCGTTTGTGTTTTCTGTATATTTTTCACATAAATACCTTTACAGCTTCGTGAAATTATGAAACTGTGGTCATGCAAATGAAAACTGAAAATTGTTTCCTGCGCGAATACAAGGATAGAAAATGGTCAGTAAAAGTCAGTATTTTTCAGATTGGTCAGCTTTAGTCTGTATTTTTCAATTTTGGTCTGTAAAGTCAGTTTTATACCATGGCTTTTTTAAAAAAGATTTACGTGATATGAAAAAAGTTTGTGGTCAGTAAAGTAATGTTTTATGTGGCAGATGGATTGAAAAATTAGAAAATGCCGTTGAGAAGGCTCTGAGTTATAACTTTGTTAACAACCTTGTGCACTAGAGAGTGATTTTTGATCTCTATATTGGGAATGTTATCTAAGTGCAAAAAGTAAATTTCGGTTAACTTTCCTCGCCAGATGTATTATTTTGTTTGGGGAAGAGTTGTGTGTGCGCATATACGCAAACAATGCTCCTACCCATCTTATATTTCCTATATTTTGAGCCTTTGTACTGTATTTCCTATAAATTTTCTTATTACTTTCTCATACATTAGTATGAGGAAGTATTGTGATCGTGCAAAAATTTGAGTTCGAGATTTCAATCGAAATACATGTTTTGGGGTCCCCCAAATACGATTTCACTATTTTCGAAGTGGTTTATGTGTGTCAGTCTGTCTGTTTGGGTGTCTGTCTGTATGTAGTTTGTGTCCACCATAACTACATAATTATCTGGTTAATTGTGAAGTTTTTTTTAACTAATCAGTGCTGATTTTTTTTTAATTTCTCTGAAAATAATAATACAGAGGTGAAATTTGGACACTGTAGTGTCCTGGTAGTTAGTTCACCACTGTGTAGGGCAGGGTGGGGCCCTATGCCGGCACAAAAATCTTAACCTGGGAACACTGAGTAAATTTTACTGTAGGAATTTAATAGACACCCTGCTTAAAAATTTCTCTCTCTCTCTCTCTCTCTCTCTCTCTCTCTCTCTCTCTCTCTCTCTCTCTCTCTCTCTCTCTCTCTATATATATATATATATATATCATCATCATCATCATTGTCAACCATTATCAATCCACTGCTCGACGAAGGTCTCCCCAAGTTTCCTCCACAACGGTCTGTCCTGTGCCAGTCTCCTCCATGTCACCCCTGCATACTTTCGAATTTCATCCACCCATCTCCCATGTGGTCTTCTTCTGGGTCTTTTCCTGTCCCTTGGAATCCAATCTAAAATTTCAGCTGTCCATCGATGATCTGTCCTTCTGGCAGTATGTCCAGCCCATTGCCATTTCAGGGATTTAACTCTGATCATGATGTCTTCCACTCTTGTCATTTTTCGGATCCACGAGTTTCTCTTCTTATCTCTCCTGGTTACACCAAGCATGCACCTCTCTATGCTGCTTTGAGTTGTCTGCAGCCTTTGTATGTCTCTTTTAGTTAAGGTCCATGTCTCTGCACCATACGTAAGCACTGGGAGGATGCATTGATCAAACACTTTTCTTTTAAGACATAATGGCATATTGCTCTTGAAAATTATGCTGTTTCTTCCAAAAGCTATCCAGGCAAGTTTTGTACGCCGATTAATTTCTTCATCAATGTGACCCTCACTTGATATCTGCTGTCCAAGATAAACGTACGTGTCTGTTATCTCCAGCTTTTCTCCATCAATCGATAAATCTTCATTTCTTGTAAAAGCATTGAACATCACTTTTGTCTTCTGAAAGTTCATTTTTAATCCCACTTCTTTACTCTTGTCAGCAAGTTCCTGGATCATACTCTGCAGCTCTGATAGGCTAGTTGCAAAAATGACTACGTCATCAGCAAAACGAAGGTGGGTTAGATAATCTCCATTAATCTTTATCCCCTTGTTTTCCCAGCTCAGTGACTGAAAAACACCCTCCAATGTGGCATTAAAGAGCTTCGGAGATATGGTGTCACCTTGTCTCACTCCCTTTCCAATTTTTATGTGTGTTGTATTTTCAAACAGCCTAATCTTTGCACTTGCATTTTCATAGATGTTATTAATAATATTAATGTATGCATCTTCAATACCGCAGGTTTTCAGAGCCATTGTAACTGCTGATGGTTTCACCGAATCAAAGGCTTTTTCATAATCGATAAAAGCCATGCACAATGGAAGTTCATATTCCCTCGCTCTTTCAATTAGTTCTCTCAGCACATGGATATGATCTATTGTGCTGTAGCCACTCCCGAATCCAGCTTGTTCTGTCGGTTGAGCCATGTCCAGTGTTACCTTCAAGCGGTGTGAAAGAACTTTAGTGAAGATTTTATAAACTACTGATAGGAGGCTGATAGGTCTGTAGTTTCCGAGATCCTCAATGTCACCGTTCTTATGTAGCAGGATCATTGTAGCGGTGTTCCAATCCTCAGGAATCTTTCCTTCATTAAGGCATCGAGTGAAAATTTGGGCGAGTACTGTTTCGATTTCTCCACTTGCTTCTTGTATGATGTCTACAGTAATTCCATCTTCTCCTGTAGCTTTTCCCAGCTTCATGTTCTTGATTGCATGTGCAACTTCTGCTGGAAGGACTAGAGGAACTCTGGTACTGGTATCTTTCATGATGTCTGGAGTGCATGTATCATCCCTTTCATATAATTTGGAGTAGAAATCTTTCACTCTTGTCAAAATTTCACCTCTATTTCTTGTTACAGAACCATCTTCTTTTCTCAGTGCCATAATCTGTTTTCTTCCCTTACTGAGATGTCCCTTTGCTATCTTTAGGCTTTGGTTGTTTTCAATTGCTTTCCTCACTAGTTCACAGTTGAATTTTCTTACGTCTTCAGTGATACTTTTTCGTACTGTCTTGCATAGCTCTATATATTCCACTTTGGAAGTCACATCTTCTTTAGTTGTCCTCATCTCTCTTCTTTTCTGCATCAACATTTTGGTTTTTCCTGATAATTTATTTACATGCAACTTGTTCTTAGACCCAGCTAATTTTGTTGCTGTTTCCATAAGAGCTTTGGTTACTTTTCTGTTAACTTCAGAGATGTCCACTTCTTCCGATGTTAGGCCTTCTAAAGCAGAGAACCTGTTCTTCAGTTCCAACTTGAAGGTATTATGGTGTTTTTTAAGGTTGGTTATGTCAATAGATTTTGTTTGTCTTATGAGCTTGCCACGTTCAAGTTTAGTGTTGAGGTGCATCTTACATCTCACCAATCTATGGTCACTACCTGTGTTGAACTTGTTTAGCACACTGCAGTCTTCTATGACGAATTTTTTGTTACACATAATAAAATAAATTTCACTTGTCGTCCCATTTGGATGTCTCCATGTCCATTTCCTGTGTGGCTTTTTCTTGAAGAAGGAGTTCAAGATGAAAAACCCTTCTGCCTCTGCAAACTCAACGAGAGTATTTCCACGCTGGTTTCTGTTGCCGTGACCGAATTTACCTACTGAAGTTTCATTCTGTTGCCGTTGCCCTATTTTTGCATTGAAATCTCCTATAATTATTTTCAAGTGCTGCTTACCTTTATTATTTAGATGACAAATTTCCTCATGAAATTCTTCAATTTCTTCTTCAGGATGACTTGTGGTGGGTGCATAAGTTTGAATAATCTGAACCTGGTATCTTCTCGATAGTTGGATAACGAGTCGTGCAGCTCTGTCAGAGGAACTTTCAACTTCTACCACTTTATCCTTCAGTTTCTTGTTTATTATAAATCCAACACCACTAGTTCTGCCAGTATCTGTCCCACGATAGTAGAAGAGATGTCCACTTTTCAGTTCGATGAGATCTTCTCCTTTTCTCCTTACCTCACTTAGCCCCACGATGTCCCACTTGATCCTTTGTAGTTCCTCTTCCAATTCAAGAAGCCTTGAATCAGAAGATAGGGAGCGTCCATTGTACGTTGCCAAGGTCAGCATTAGATGGCAGCCTAGTCCGGTCCTCCGGGGATTCTTAGCACCCTCTGCCTTCATGTCGCACTGGCCGCTGCCTTGGCCAGGTACATTCCAGCTGCCGGAGACTGAGGGCCAAGATTTAAGTTGTGGAGTCATTTTGGAGGGGTTTGGCCATAACTCACCACGCTGGCCAAGCGGGTTGGTAAGTGTGGGATAGAATTTCCTCTAATCCCGATGGTATAGTTATACCGCTATGGGCGGTCGTCCGAGCCCCTTTAGTGGGAACAGGATGCACCACGAGAAGGCGGGGTTGACATTTGTCAAGGAGAGGCTGTGATGTTACGCATCACCTGACCTTACATCCCTATATATATATATCATCATCATCATCATCATTGTCAACCATTATCAATCCACTGCTGGACGAAGGTCTCCCAAGTTTCCTCCACAACGGTCTGTCTTGTGCCAGTCTCCTCCATGTCACTCCCGCATATTTACGAATTTCATCCACCCATCTCCCATGTGGTCTTCTTCTGGGTCTTTTCCTGTCCCTTGGAATCCAATCTAAAATTTCGGCTGTCCATCTATGGTCTGTCCTTCTGGCAGTATGTCCAGCCCATTGCCATTTCAGGGATTTAACTCTGATCATGATGTCTTCCACTCTCGTCATTTTTCGGATCCACGAGTTCCTCTTCTTATCTCTCCTGGTTATACCAAGCATGCACCTCTCCATGCTTCTTTGAGTTGTCTGCAGCTTTTGTATGTCTCTTTTAGTTAAGGTCCACGTCTCTGCACCATACGTAAGCACTGGAAGGATGCATTGATCAAACACTTTTCTTTTAAGACATAATGGCATATTGCTCTTAAAAATTATGCTGTTTCTTCCAAAAGCTCTCCAGGCAAGTTTTGTACGCCGATTAATTTCTTCATCAATGTGACCCTCACTTGATATCTGCTGTCCAAGATAAACATACGTATCTGTTATCTCCAGTTTTTCTCCATCAATCGATAAATCTTCATTTCTTGTAAAAGCATTGAACATCACTTTTGTCTTCTGAAAGTTCATTTTTAATCCCACTTCTTTACTCTTGTCAGCAAGTTCCTGGATCATACTCTGCAGCTCTGATGGGGTAGTTGCAAAAATGACTACGTCATCAGCAAAACGAAGGTGGGTTAGATAATCTCCATTAATCTTTATCCCTTTGTTTTCCCAGTTCAGTGATTGAAAGACATTTTCCAATGCGGCATTAAAGAGCTTCGGAGATATGGTGTCACCTTGTCTCACTCCCTTTCCAATTTTTATGTGTGTTGTATTTTCAAACAGCCGAATCTTTGCACTTGCATTTTCATAGATGTTATTAATAATATTAATGTATGCATCTTCAATACCGCAGGATTTCAGAGCCGTGGTAACTGCTGATGGTTTCACCGAATCAAAGGCTTTTTCATAATCGATAAAAGCCATGCACAATGGAAGTTCATATTCCTCGCTCTTTCAATCAGTTCTCTCAGTACGTGGATATGATCTATTGTGCTGTAGCCACTCCTGAATCCAGCTTGTTCTCTCGGTTGAGCCATGTCCAGTGTTACTTTCAAGCGGTGTGAAATAACTTTAGTGAAGATTTTATAAACCACTGATAGGAGGCTGATAGGTCTGTAGTTCCTGAGATCCTCAATGTCACCTTTTTATGTAGCAGGATCATTGTAGCATTGTTCCAATCCTCAGGAATCTTCCCTTCATTAAGGCATCGAGTGAAAATTTGGGCGAGTACTGTTTCAATTTCTCCACTTGCTTCTTGTATGATGTCTATAGTAATTCCATCTTCTCCTGGAGCTTTCCTCGCTTCATGTTCTTGATTGCATGAGCAACTTCTGCTGGGAGGACTGGAAGAACTCTGGTACCTTTCATGATGTCTGGAGTACATGTATCATCCCTTTCATATAATTTGGAGTAGAAATCATTCACTCTTGTCAAAATTTCGCCTCTATTTCTTGTTATAGAACCATCTTCTTTTCTCAGAGCCATAATCTGTTTTCTTCCCTTACTGAGATGTCCCTTTGCTATCTTAAGGCTTTGGTTGTTTTCAATTGCTTTCCTCACTAGCTCACAGTTGAATTTCCTTACGTCTTCAGTGATACTTTTTCGTGTTGTCTTGCATAGCTCTATATATTCCACTTTGGAAGTCACATCTACTTTAGTTGTCCTCATCTCTCTTCTTTTTGCATCAACATTTTGGTTTTTCCTGATAATTTGTTCACATGCAACTTGTTCTTAGACCCAGCTAATTTTGTTGCTGTTTCCATTAGAGCTTTGGTTACTTTTCTGTTAACTTCCGAAATATCCACTTCTTCCGATGTTAGGCCTTCTAAAGCAGAGAATCTGTTCTTCAGTTCCAACTTGAAAGTATTATGGTGTTTTTTAAGGTTGGTTATGTCAATACATTTTGTTTGTCTTATGAGCTTGCCACGTTCCAGTTTAGTGTTGAGGTGCATCTTACATCTCACCAATCTATGGTCACTACCTGTGTTGAACTTGTTCAGCACACTGCAGTCTTCGATGACGAATTTTTTGTTACACATAATAAAATCAATTTCACTTGTCGTCCCAATTGGATGTCTCCATGTCCATTTCCTGTGTGGCTTTTTCTTGAAAAAGGAGTTCAAGATGAAAAATCCTTCTGCCTCTGCAAACTCAACGAGAGTATTTCCACGCTGGTTTCTGTTGCCGTGACCGAATTTACCTACTGAAGTTTCATTCTGTTGCTGTTGCCCTATTTTTGCATTGAAATCTCCCATAATTATCTTCAAGTGCTGCTTACCTTTATTATTTAGATGACGAATTTCCTCATAAAATTCTTCAATTTCTTCTTCAGGATGACTTGTGGTGGGTGCATAAGTTTGAATAATCTGAGCCTGGTATCTTCTCGATAGTTGGATAACGAGTCGTGCAGCTCTGTCAGAGGAACTTTCAACTTCTACCACTTTATCCTTCAGTTTCTTGTTTATTATAAATCCAACACCACTAGTTCTGCCAGTATCTGTCCCACGATAATAGAAGAGATGTCCACTTTTCAGTTCAATGAGATCTTCTCCTTTTCTCCTTACCTCACTTAGCCCGACGATGTCCCACTTGATCCTTTGTAGTTCCTCTTCCAATTCAAGAAGCCTTGAATCAGAAGATAGGGAGCGTCCGTTATAGGTAGCCAAGGTCAGCATCAAATGGCAGCCTAGTCTGGTCCTCCGGGGATTCTTAGCACCCTCTGCCTTCATGTCGCACTGGCCGCTGCCTTGGCCAGGTACATTCCAGCTGCCGGAGACTGAGGGCCAAGATTTAAGTTGTAGAGTCATTTTGGAGGTGTTTGGCCATAACTCACCACGCTGGCCAAGCGGGTTGGTGAGTGTGGGATAGCATTTCCTCTGATCCCGATGGTATAGTTATACCGCTATTGGCGGTCGTCAGAGCCCTTTTAGTGGGAACAGGATGCACCACGAGAAGGCGGGATTGACATTTGTCAAGGAGAGGCTGTGATGTTATATAGGGGAATAGTTGTGTGTGCATATGTTTTTTCTTCACTTCATACTGTAATGAATAATAATCCTAATTTTTTTTCATTTGTTGTTTCAGGTAATGCAGCTGTCTTTATAAAATCATACATTTTTTGATTAACTGGATTACTTAGACAAAAGTATGGGAAAATGTACTGTAAAATCAAAATGGTTCCAAAAAAAGGACAGCAATGGTTTCATGGTTTCTGAATGGGGACAGAAAAAAAGTGACAGTGAAGTTTTTTGTATGTTGTGCGCACAAACATTTTCAGTTTCTTGGGGCTTTAGTGCTATAGAGCAGCATGCTTCTACTCGGAAGCACAGAGAACAATGTAAAGTGAAACTGAGTTCTTCACAACTACAATTGTCTTCAGCCCGTCCTGGATGTAGCAGTGATGGTGTAATTTCATCTCCTGGAGCTACACCATCAATTCAGCTTTATTCTGCTAGACAAGCTGCTTCAAGGGCAGAGTTAATCTGGTGTTTGAAAATGATTGGAGGGAACTTTGCTGTTCAGCCAGCTTGTGAAGATGTCAAAGAAACCTTTGAGGCAATGTTTCCTGAAAGTGTTCCTTCTGAGTTCACCCTTTCAAGGACAAAGACAAGATATTTAGTATGTGATGCTTCAGCTGCATATTTTAAAAAGCAGTTGGTGAATGATATTGGAGGAGCACATTTCTCTCCTTGTTTTGATGAAACTGTGAATTCAGCTTCAAGGAAAGAGCTTCAATATGTAGTTAAATACTGGTCTGATTCCAAACAAATTATTATGACACGACATATACAGACTTTTTTCATTGGTAAAGCCACTGCTAGTGATATTTACTCCAAGTTAAATGAAGCCTTGGATAATGCCCAGCTTTCTCGTTCAAAACTATTGACAATGCTAGGTTATGATGGACCCAATGTTAACAAAATTGTGAATCGTCTTATGAATGATTCTCTGATCCTGTTAGGAAGAAAACAGTTGATTGATGTTGGAACATGTAACATACACATCATCCATAATGCATTCCATAAAGGATTACAAGACTTTGGTGAAAATGCTTCGGACATGATCTTGTTTCTCTATAATTTTTTTGATGGCCAAACATCTCGTTGGGAAGATTTTGAAAAAATGCAATCAGATATGAAACTTCCGGGTCATCGGTTTATGAAACATGTTTCCTCTAGATGGCTGACATTAGAACCAGCTGGAGAGAGACTTTTAGAACAATGGTCAGCTGTTGAAAAATACTTTCTTCAGTTCATACCCCAGCACAAAAGCAAGTTGATGAGTTCTTTGAAATACAAGAATATTGTTAAATTATTAAAAGACAAAACTACCAAAGCAGAAATTATGTTTGCTTGTGCAAGTGCTCATACATGTTCAATATTCACTGGTTTCCTTCAGAAGAGAGATCCTTTAATGCATCTAATCTATAATGAGCTCACAAACCTCATCAGAACACTCATGAATTGATTTTGTGTTAGTGATGCTCCATTGAGTCTGGAAGCATTTTGTGATAAGTATTACTTGCCATTGAAAAACATAGTGTTCGACACTAGAGAAAGTGAATATCTCAAGAAGCTAAGCGCACAAGAAAGATGCTATATTTCCACAAAAGCTAGAAAGCACTATGTGTCTGCTTGTACACCACATATTTTGGAAAAGTCTTCTTTGGATAAACCTGTGTTGTGGTATCTTCGATGTTTGCATCCTGCAAAGAGGGTGAAAGAAGGATCATACAAAAACATAGTGAAATTAGCTGCAGTTCTTCCAATTGAGTACAATGAACATGCACTAGTTGATGAATGGAAACTATTGACGTTAGAAGAAGAAAAATCAGGTAGTGACAAGAACCCAGTGGACGTTTACCGGAGTCAGTTTTTTGAGAAGACATATACCTCTGGAAAAAAGAAATACCCTACTGTTACGAAAATTGTGAAGACTGCACTTGCACTTTCGCATGGCAATTCTGGATGTAGAAAGGGGATTCTCGTTGTTGGGGAAC
Organism: Macrothele yani; assembly: GCA_039090855.1. Lineage (NCBI taxonomy): Eukaryota > Metazoa > Arthropoda > Arachnida > Araneae > Macrothelidae > Macrothele > Macrothele yani. The sequence goes on from CM077024.1 coordinate 5,380,702, forward strand.
ATCGTGAATGAAGACACCGCAAATATGTGTGAAGAACATTGGATGCTTATTTGACTGTAAGAGATGCTGTGGTGAATGTGTTTGAGGGGAAGGCTCACTTTGTAATTATCACTCAGGAACTTCTTCAATTATCACGCACAGCTCATGTCAGATACAAACAGTACTGTGAAGATGAGAAGAGAGTGGCTGAGGAAACAAGAAGAACAGGAAAAAGAAAAATTGTTGCAAGCAAGTATGAAGAGTAAGTTTGAAAAAGAAAAAGTAAATATTGAACATGGTGAACAGGCACTGAAGAAAATGAAAGAGGAAGGAAACGAGAAAAGATTGACTGTTGACAGATTACTGGATGATGCAAACAAGTGCTTAAAAGAAGCAATAAATAAAAAGGACTTGGTGGGAATTAGTGTGGCCCAAGCAATGTTGGAGAGTGCTACGAAAGTTAGGGAACAAGAAGTGAAGAACATTAAAGACATAGGAAAGGTACAGAAAGCAGTTGATAAGGGAAAAAGCAGTGTTATAACAACATTTTTTTCAAAGAAGCAAAAACAAAGTGAGACTTAATGACCTAATTTTGTAAAGAAAGCTAGATGATTTTCCACATTACATTTAAAAATTCAAAGTTGTGAACATTTTGTTTGTATTATTCTGAAAATGGTACTGTACAGCTGCACTTTAACCCTTCTTTCCTAATGAGAAATTTGAGTCAGTATTTAGTCTTTTTGTTATGTCCAAATCAGTAAAGTCAGTTTTTGTAATCAAAATGGTCAGTAATTTTAGTCTTAGGTTTGGTTTCCATCCCTGCTAGTGAATCAGTGTGCCTGATTTTTTTTATATTGCAGATTTGCTAGTGTCCATTCCTTCCCGAATTAAGGTATAATCAGCATGTACAGTATTTGCTTCTTGTTCCGATTCATTGATATTTTCCATTGTGGTTATAATGCTTAAAACTGTCTGTAATATACAAAACAGAACTGCTTTTTGCTGCATTACAGAAATGGAATCTACGTGTCTAGATTTGATCTGTATGCAAATTACCTCTTTAGAATTAGATGCTTTCAACTGCAAGTTAAGAAAATACTTGTGACCACTAGTGTCTGGAGCATTAAGCTTACTTAGTGTAGTTTAATATGGATCTAATCGCATTTTTCTTTTCTTTTTGCTTTATTTTTCATTTTTTCCACAGATATAAATAAAATAATACCTGTTTCTATTAAGAAGAAACTGAAGCTAAAATTTTTTTTTTAATTCATACCAAGTACAACATAGAAAAGGTTATGTATTGACCGGTGTGAGTAAAAAGAGAGAGAAAAAAAAAAGAACAACTGAATGTAGAAAGTGTCGAGAATACTGAGCCTTGGCTTTATCAAGGACCAGCAAGGTGTTTGAATTCCGTACCTGCCGAGCATCTAGTCTGCCATTTTTCTGGGATTTTCTGCAGCCTCTATGGACTTAAAGATACGAATGCCTAGATGTTTCTCTGTCAAGTCAGCCCCGGATGCACTTTGTCTCTTTCTCCTCATGCTGGCAGTAGCAGAAAAATGCATTTCCCAAGCCGTCTGGTCAACGTGGGAAATTAGACTGTTACCCTCCTGAATAAAGAATTGGGAAATACCTATAGCCAGAAGTGGCTATAAAAATAGTTAACAGACAGACAGACAGATGATAGGTTTCTAAATAAAAAAATCTGTATGTCGTTTATGAACGACAAAGTAGTACCAAAATTCATGACGTAACATAGGCAAAATGGGACGAACGTTCATACTTTCGAACAGAGAAAACTATTGTTTTAGATTGACACGTGGAACTAATATCATAGGTGCAAATTTAAATTACAAGGGCTGCCCCGGTGGTGCAGTGGTCTAAGCGATGGCTACTGATCAGTCGTCTGAAAGGGGTCCGGGTTCGAATCTCGGTGAGGCATGGATGTTGTGTTTGTCTTACTGCACTGGCTCTCTCCCTTCCCTGGAACCAGTGGCCCTAAATTAGGGATGGGAGACTGCTTATAGCCCATTGAGTTGCTCACAATGGTCGATAAACCTCCAATCAAAAAAAAAAAAATAAAACAATTACAAGACATAGCTGTTTCCATTAATTTGTATGTTAAGCACAATTACTATGAAAGCAAAGTGATTTTTTGAGGTGGAAAATTCCAGATAATAAATCGTTTGGGATAGATCTCACACTTTTGTAGCATTTTGCGAAAGCCATTTTTAAAAATAGGGTGATCATTGTGTTCTTCATATGTTGCCAAAGTGTTCCGAAAATGTATCAGTCTGTTCCGCATGTGTTATGAAAGCTCTCTCCACCGTAAAATGTTTTATGATAGAATATACTATTTTTACATAACACATTCGGAAAACTTCGTGGCAAAAGCATGGAACACTTACGTAGCACACTGCGAACACATTTTCCAGAATTACTTTCTCGATATGTGTTCCGAATGAGTTGTCAACCTTTTCTCAATGTGTTCTACTAGGAACACATTGATGTGCTATACATATATTCCAAAATGCCATGGACGGTTAGAAAACAAATTCTCGAAATAAGGCATAGCTCAGGTATCTGCATCATTTTAACTGTACTAATGCCTTAAGTTATGTAAATAGTGGGTTTTGGTTAAGTGAAAGTTAAATTCAAGCATGTCATGTGTCTTTTGGTGCTGATAGACATTAATCTGTATCCATTCAGTAGGTTAACAACAGCGCCAGTCCTTCTATATTCCATGGTATATATATATACCCAAGAGCAGAGCCAAAGACAAAATTTCACCAAAGAATTTAAAACTAATTTTGCAAAAAAACCTGAAGATCATGACGCGCAACACAGCAGTGTTTTTTGTGGCAGATGACGAGCATGGATTGGGCCAGGAAAGTTATAGATGCATGCAAACACTTTAACTAAATGATTCCTCATGCAACTCTGAGGAAGTTATGTTAATTATAAAAACATTTTTGTGGGCATTAAACTTGGATCTATGGCTTTGCAGAAACCCATTTCCAACTGGGTCTTTGTGGAAGTGAGAAAATGCAGAGTTTTGCTGGTCCTTGATAAAGCCAAGGCTCAGCATTCTCGACTTCGAGTAATTCTTAGTTGTTTTAGTACCAGATAAAGATTTTTTGCATCTGTCTCTTCTTAATAGTATATATATATATACACACAGGGATGTAAGGTCAGGTGATGCATAACATCACAGCCTCTCCTTGACAAATGTCAACCCCGCCTTCTCGTGGTGCATCCTGTTCCCACTAAAGGGGCTCTGACGACCGCCAATAGCGGTATAACTATACCATCGGGATTAGAGGAAATGCTATCCCACACTCACCAACCCGCTTGGCCAGCATGGTGAGTTATGGCCAACCCCCTCCAAAATGATTCCACAATTTAAATCTTGGCCCCCAGTCTCCGGCAGCTGGAATGTACCTGGCCAAGGTAGCGGCCAGTGCGACATGAAGGCAGAGGGTGCTAAGAATCCCCGGAGGACCGGACTAGGCTGCCATCTGATGCTGACCTTGGCTACGTATAATGGACGCTCCCTATCTTCTGATTCAAGGCTTCTTGAATTGGAAGAGGAACTACAAAGGATCAAGTGGGACATCGTCTGGCTAAGTGAGGTAAGGAGAAAAGGAGAAGATCTCATTGAACTGAAAAGTGGATATCTCTTCTACTATCGTGGGACAGATACTGGCAGAACTAGTGGTGTTGGATTTATAATAAACAAGAAACTGAAGGATAAAGTTGTAGAAGTTGAAAGTTCCTCTGACAGAGCTGCACGACTCGTTATCCAACTCTCGAGAAGATACCAGGCTCAGATTATTCAAACTTATGCACCCACCACAAGCCATTCTGAAGAAAAAATTGAAGAATTTTATGAGGAAATTCATCATCTAAATAATAAAGGTAAGCAGCACTTATAGATAATTATGGGAGATTTCAATGTAAAAATAGAGCAACAGGAACAGAATGAAACTTCAGTAGGTAAATTCGGTCACGGCAACAGAAACCAGCGTGGAAATACTCTCGTAGAGTTTGCAGAGGCAGAAGGGTTTTTCATCTTGAACTCCTTTTTCAAGAAAAAGCCACACAGGAAATGGACATGGAGACATCCAAATGGAACGACAAGTGAAATTTATTTTATTATGTGTAACAAAAAATTCGTCATAGAAGACTGCAGTGTGCTAAACAAGTTCAACACAGGTAGTGACCATAGATTGGTGAGATGTAAGATGCACCTCAACACTAAACTCGAACGTAGCAAGCTCATAAGACAAACAAAATGTATTGACATAACCAACCTTAAAAAACACCGTAATACCTTCAAGTTGGAACTGAAGAACAGATTCTCTGCTTTAGAAGGCCTAACATCGGAAGAAGTGGATATTTCGGAAGTTAACAGAAAAGTAACCAAAGTTCTTATGGAAACAGCAAAAAAATTAGCTGGGTCTAAGAACAAGTTGCATGTGAACAAATTATCAGGAAAAACCAAAATGTTGATGCAAAAGAGAAGAGAGATGAGGACAACTAAAGAAGATGGGACTTCCAAAGTGGAATATATAGAGCTATGCAAGACAGTACGAAAAAGTATCGCTGAAGACGTAAGGAAATTCAACTGTGAACTAGTAAGGAAAGCAATTGAAAACAACCAAAGCCTAAAGATAGCAAAGGGACATCTCAGTAAGGGAAGAAAACAGATTATGGCACTGAGAAAAGAAGATGGTTCTGTAACAAGAAATAGAGGTGAAATTTTGACAAGAGTGAAAGATTTCTACTCCAAATTATATGAAAGGGATGATACATGTACTCCAGACATCATGAAAGGTACCAGTACCAGAGTTCTTCCAGTCCTCCCAGCAGAAGTTGCACATGCAATCAAGAACATGAATCGGGGAAAAGCTCCAGGAGAAGATGGAATTACTGTAGACATCATACAAGAAGCAAGTGGAGAAATCGAAACAGTACTCGCCCAAATTTTCACTCGATGCCTTAATGAAGGGAAGATTCCTGAGGATTGGAACAACGCTACAATGATCTTGCTACATAAAAAAGGTGACATTGAGGATCTCAGGAACTACAGACCTATCAGCCTCCTATCAGTGGTTTATAAAATCTTCACTAAAGTTCTTTCACACCGCTTAAAGGTGATACTGGACATGGCTCAACCGAGAGAACAAGCTGGATTGAGGAGTGGCTACAGCACAATAGATCATATCCACGTACTGAGAGAACTAATTGAAAGAGCGAGGGAATATGAACTTCCATTGTGCATGGCTTTTATCGATTATGAAAAAGCCTTTGATTCGGTGAAACCATCAGCAGTTACAATGGCCCTGAAATCCTGCGGTATTGAAGATGCGTACATGAATATAATTAATAACATCTATGAAAATGCAAGTGTAAAGATTCGGCTGTTTGAAAATACAACACACATAAAAATTGTAAAAGGAGTGAGACAAGGTGACACCATATCTCCGAAGCTCTTTAATGCCACATTGGAAAATGCCTTTCAATCACTGAACTGGGAAAACAAAGGGATAAAGATTAATGGAGATTATCTAACCCACTTTCGTTTTGCTGATGACATAGTCATTTTTGCAACTACCCCATCAGAGCTGCAGAATATGATCCAGGAACTTGCTGACAAGAGTAAAGAAGTGGGATTAAAAATGAACTTTCAGAAGACAAAAGTGATGTTCAATGCTTTTACAAGAAATGAAGATTTATCGATTAATGGAGAAAAGCTGGAGATAACAGACACATACGTTTATCTTGGACAGCAGATATCAAGTGAGGGTCACATTGATGAAGAAATTAATTGGCGTACAAAACTTGCCTGGAGAGCTTTTGGAAGAAACAGCATAATTTTCAAGAGCAATATGCCATTATGTCTTAAAAGAAAAGTGTTTGATCAATGCATCCTTCCAGTGCTTATGTATGGTGCAGAGACGTGGACCTTAACTAAAAGAGACATACAAAGGCTGCAGACAACTCAAAGGAGCATGGAGAGGTGCGTGCTTGGTGTAACCAGGAGAGATAAGAAGAGGAACTCGTGGATCAGAAAAATGACAAGAGTGGAAGACATCATGATCAGAGTTAAATCCCTGAAATGGCAATGGGCTGGACATACTGCCAGAAGGACAGACCATCGATGGGCAGCTGAAATTTTAGATTGGATTACAAGATACAGGAAAAGACCCAGAAGAAGACCATGTTTGCGGGTTTATTTCATTGGTCGAACTAGCCTCTGCCCGAATTTGATTGATTTAGACTTTGTGTTCATGTGTGGCTGTCTGTGGCTGGCTCAAATGTAGAGTTTTTAACTGGTTCTCGTAATACATCACCAATGACAAGCATCGTCAAGTTTTATATGTATTTCCAGTTATGTTTGATATTTACATCCTCGTTTCTATATTTGTGCCTTCCAAATATTTGAAAAAAAAAATGAATGATTACACCGGATTTTTGATTGCAATGAGCACTTCTTTTGAATCGTTTCTAATGCGAATTAAATTTTTCAAAGTTATTCAAATTCAATGCAACCAGTTAGAAAAAATGAACCGGATTTTTACAATCAATAAAACATCAACAAATGGAAACAGCTACATATTACTTCTAACAGCGGCTAAAATGTATGTTACAAAAATTAACAAATGGCGCACAAAAATTTTCTCCTAGCAGAAGGATATTGGAGAAACAGATTTTCAAATCAAACAGTTAAAGAACAAATACAGAAGGAAACATGATATAACTCCTTGCCTTCTAGTGTAAGAATTTTGCATAATGTGAAAGTTGAAAGTAGGCTTTAAATATTCTTCACGGAAAAAGTTATGCTAAGGAAAAAGAACTTTTGAAATACCGTTATACATCTACTGCAAGCAGAGGTAGTGAAAATAAAGAAAGGCATTGGTCTCTTACACCACCTAGCGAGAAATCTGTGCGTTATTTAAAGAGGATAATGTTCCTAATCTCTATTGTCGGGAATGGCCTACAGTAAAAAAAGCAATTTCTCAATAGCGTTTTTAGAAGAGAAGATACAGCTGCAAACAGAAGTACACAAGCACCACCTAGAGACAGAACTATGAACTATAAAACTCCTCAAATACTAACTTAAAGTGTTCCACAAAGTAAATGGCATCCGATGTTGAATACATTTTTTAAATCACACATTTAGAAGCAGAGATATTATGAAAAATATTAGCATCCCCTAGCAGCAAAATTGTGTATTATTTTGGTAAAAAAGTATGCTCACTGAGTTTGCACATTTAGTAGTATCTGACTGAAGAAATAAGTTTCTTCATCGGATTATTAGTCCCTCAGATATTGCTGTAAACGGAAACGTGAACTGATGCCGTCTCGTGGCAGACTTGTGCATTAAGAAAAATTTGAAATTATATCAGAAACATTTTGCAGCGGACATGCTATACTACAAAGAAAGAATTTTAAAAATCAGACTCTTAGGAGCAGAGATATCGACAAAAATAAGATATGCATCTACGCCTCCTGGCGGAAAAACTGTACATTATTGTAAGAAGAGTACTCTGAAAAGATTTTTCAAAGAGTGCGAAATGGGTTCACGAAAGAATTTTTTCAATTGAGTTTTCAGGAGCTCAGATCAGAAACAGAAATAAACACTTACGCCCCCTGGCGGTCAAACTATTTCTTTACCAAATACAAGAAATCATATGCGAAACACTTCTTATCAGGAGCTCTATGTGATACAGGAAGCATTTTTCAAATCGGAGTATTAGAAGCGGAGATATCGGGGAAAACACAGTTTACCTTTACGCCGCCTAGTGGAAAGTCCATTGGTTACTAAAATTGTTGAAATTATATGAAAAACATTTTGCATCGGAAACTGTCCAACAAAAACGGAAATTTTCAATTCAGACTCTTAGAAGCAGAGCTATTAACAAAAATATGATATACACCTATACCAACCCCCCCCCCCCCGGGCAGAGAAACCATGCATTGTTTTAAGAAGAAAAACATTCTGAAAACACTTATTGACATGAGTGCACAGAATTTGCCAAAAAAAAAGAAAAAAAAATAATTAAAGGAGTATTTTTACTCATTTTAAAAAATTTAGGGAGTAATTTTCAAAAGTCAGGAGTATTTCAGAAAAATTAACAGATGAAATAAAATACTTGTGAAAATGCTAGGCAATTATGAAAAATCAATCCAGATTTTTTTCATATAAAAATATTTCACTACTGCTCAACGTATTTAGAATTTGGATCCATTTTGTTTCTTGTTTTAGAAATAAATATATTCGTATATTTTAAAACAATAACATTAAATTTATCATGTTTTTTGTAATGACCATATGGAACAGCAATGTGTTCAAGGAGTGAAAACATTGCACTTTTGAGGTTCTTATAAGCATCTAAAAATATCTAATAAACTTCTCAGCAAGTTCCACAGCCACATTTGTTTTTCTGCAGCTGCACATCATCCAGTGCTTAAATTTTCATTTTGCTGATATCTTTGTTTCCCTTCCCATTTCTTTATTGCCGTTTTATCTTAATGCCCTTGGATGACAATTTTGTCCATCAGGAAGCTTTCACTACTTTAGATAAAAGATGAATAGTGCAGCTTTGAAAATATAAATACTTTTGAACACCATGCATCAATTGTTACTAATTTTTCGGCTTCGTCACTTTCGTTTTCGGACCCCCTCCTTATCAAGCTGAAATGCAAAACTTTTTTTTAGGGGGAATATTTAAGAATACAGGATACATGTTCTGATCATCGTTGGGGAAAAAAAAATTACAGTTACGAGGGAAATCTTTGCTACGTCCGATTTCCGTTTTCGGACATTTTCAAGTTGAAATACAAATATTTATTAAATAAAATTATATTTAGCAACAATACTAGGCAGAGGAAACGTCACATGAAAAATAAAATTGCGATTACAGGAGAAATCTTCACCGTGTGTAACTTCCGTTTTTGAAAGTTTTGAAAGACGAAACTTCTGCTTTAAAAAGTTTCAAGCGGAAAACCCTCCACCACCACTAATTGCTCCAAATTTTGTGTTCAGCTATACATCGATTCGAGAATGACCCAAATTATGACGGAAAAGGAGAAATTCCTCGAAGCCGTCGCGCTCTCATGCCTAAAGATTACAGTGAAATTTTTTTGCCGCCGAATTTCCGTTTTCGGAAATTTTTTCTCCATTTTCAAACTGGAATACAAATATTTATGGAATAAAATTATGTATAGCAACAATACTGCACAGAGGCAATATCACAGGAAAAGAAATCAGGATTATGGAAAAAAATCTTTATTTTGTTTATTTCCGTTTCTGAAATACGAAATATCATACCGATGCATATTTTGACGAATTGGTAAAATTCTTTGATGTGCAGTTTTACGCACCGAGAAAAATTCCCGATGCATATTTTTACGTGCCAAGAAAACTTCCTGTACTTTTACGCGGTGAGAAAAATTCTGACGCATATTTTTAGGCATTGAGAAAAATTCCCGATGTGTATTTTTACACGTTGGTAAAATTTCAATGCGTAAACACACTCTTCGATGCATACTAGACGTGTAATTATGCGTTTTGGCGAACTCTGCATGAGTGGTATCAGTCCACAAATGAACTTTTTTCAATCCAGATTTTAAAACCCCAGATTTTGCTGCAGATACATCAGAAGCATAAATTAACCCTTATGCCCCTGGTGACCAAACCATTTACCAAAAACTAGAAATTATATGCAACAGATTTCTTATCAGGAGCCGTATCTGCTGAAGAAAGGAATTTTTAAATTGCAGTTTTAGAAGTACAGATATTGGGGAAAACACAATTTATTTTTACACCTCCTAGCAGAAAATCTATGCATAACTTGAAAAAGTGACTATACCTAAAATACTTTTCGACATAAATGGAACCGAAAGGTAAAAACATTTTTTTAATCGGATGTTTAGAAGCAAATATTTATAAGAAAATGTGTTTTGAATTTGATATCATCTGCATTTATGCCCTCTAGTGGCGAAAATGCACATCGTAAAAAAAAACAAATCAGAAATGAAGGATCCTCATTTGCACATTTTAAGCTTCCTAATGCAAAAAGAATTTTTCAATTTGAACTAATAGTTGCAGTGACATGGTGTCCACAGATGGATGGATGGACAAATAGATAACATAAGCATATAAGCATGATCTTTTTTTCTTTTTTTTTATAAAAGATGTGCTAAAAAAATTGGATATCGTGGTTCTGCTTCAGTTTTCTATTATGAAACAACCTTTCAGTGATACGCGAATACTCAGTGCCTTGAGAAAATGTAATGATTGGAAATAAGAATATTCAAAGCAAATTTCAGCTTACACAGATTCGTGTTTTTCATTGTTAGAAAAACACATACTGTTTATTCTAACACTAATTCAAGTTATTAGCATGAATAAATGAAGTTGTTATAAGGGAGATGGCAAGAGTAAATGAACCCCGTCCCTGGATGGCCCAGGTTATCGTACAGATCACTGTCAGGGCCTTTGATCATCTGTACTCTGTATTCAATTTGTCAGAGGTTTGGGCAAGGTGCATACTTTCCAGCATTATCACTCTTGCAGGGAAGGAAACATTCCAGGTGTGTTTTACAAATGTAGGTATATGGGTGCCCCCTCTAACTTTATTTGCAAATATCTCTGCTATGAATCATCTGATTTAGACAATATTTAAGATTCAGGGATTTTCCATGTGCTAAATATCATGCGCATAAAATAACATATCCCTTATATGGAAATATTTCGGAGATAGGGAGCTAATTAGCATGTTAATTAGCATTTTTCTTCGCATCACATGATAGTTCCCTTCAAGTGCTTTCCAACGGTACTTAACTTGTTTACATGTGGCAAACATTTCGAAAGTTAAGGGGAATGGCTTCTTTTCTTTTCTTTTTCTTTTTTTTTTTTCTGGGGTCTGTACTTATGCAAAACTGTGTCCACTGTCCAACTAGAAAAGCTTGATAAAAGTGAAATATTGACATCCCTTGAATTTAGATGGTAGGACTTCTGTTGTGCTGCACTTTTTTTTTTTTCAAGTAGTTCCTAACTTATTGTGTAACACTGCTTTCTATTAGGAGATTCAAATTCATGCAGAAATAGTCAAAAGTAATCGAGGTAGTTGCCTTCTATGCATGATCTTGATAAGAAGAATCACTCACAATACAAATTTAAATTCATCAACTGAATTTAAAGATTTTATCGTATATACATGAACACTTATCATCCCAAAGCCCGACCATAAAATTCTCCATTGAACTGGAAAGTGAAGGTAAATTGCCATTTCTGGATTTCATGCTTGAACGAGATGCTGTCACTTGCACCTTGCAACACTCTGTATATAGAAAACCCACTTCTATACCTGCATTGATCCTGGCTTCTTCAGCACATCCAAAAAGCTACAAACTTTCCTCAATCAATTTCCTTCTGCGCAGAGCCATCACGCATGTATCTACTTTCAGCACATGTAAATGTGAAATTAACAAAATATTCAATATCATCCTCAACCATGGCTTTCCCAACTTTATCATAAAAAAAAGCTCTGAAGAAGCTCCACCAAGAAAACTCAACTACTCTCCAGAAGGACCAACAACTTCCTAGATATGTAGGTGCCATAGATTATTATTCAATCATAACACCTGTTCTCAAAGCAATTTGCAGAAACTTTCACCTGGAATTCGGAATGCGTACTACACACATCTTCCAATCAATAAAAAAAAAAAAGAAAAAAAGATCGAGACCAGGTAACAAACCTAAATAAACTTGGTGTTTACAGCATCCCCTTTACAAGGATTGACGCTGACACTCCCGATAGTATATATATAGGATCTACAAAACGTACACTAGCAACAAGACTAAATGAACATAAATACACCGTAAAGAATGGACTTACAAATTCTGCACTGTCTCGACTCGTGAACGATGGCCTGCACTACCCAATTTGGAATGATGCTTCCATTATCGTAACACCAAGTGCTGTCTCTTCATTGCTCTTCACCGAGAGCCTTGTAATTGCTACTCATAGACATTTATGCTGTAATGACAATGCTCCAGTATCTATACCGACAATCTGGAAACTATTTACAGGTCTGAATACGAGGCAGACTGAAGACAAAGTCACTTAATATGAAACGACTTAAGTATTGTTTGTTCATTACAATGGAATTTCAAAATGCTTTCTACAAGGGACGGATGACAGGTTGATATGAGGACATGACTCTTATTGCAACACCCGCAAAATGAAGGATGCATGAAATCTCGATTACTGCTATAGCGTTCCTTGTTGTATCTCCAGATGAGAACAACACAATTAATTTAGTTACATACTAACTTTCCTTTATTTTTACAATGCAGTATTGTATGAATACCTGCATTCTATTTTATTTATTTCATGATATTTACCACGCTTTTTAGACAATTTGAAGCCACGTGACATTGTATCATATGTTAATATCTGATGTCTATATCATGTCACGTAAGATTCTATTTAAACGTATTCCTTCTTCTGTTTATGTATCTGACAATGGGTTCTAGAAAAATCTGAAAGTTCCTATACATGTATATACAATAAAATCTTTAAATTCAGCCGATGAATTAAAATTTGCATGGTGTGTGATTCTTCTTATCAAGATTGTGCATAGACGGCAACTACCCCGATTACTTTTGACTCTGCTTTCTGTACATGCAGGCCTAGAGTGTGCTTTTATCGGGGGTTGGGCAAGACTTAAAATTATACCCCTTGATTTTTCCACTTCCACTCAAAGAGTACACAGTTTTTACTTTCTTGTACCTCTATTACAGGAAAGTATTATGACAATTAAAAATTCAAACTTAGGTTTTTGACATAATTTTACTCAACATGTGAAAACTTGGTAAATAGCCAAAAGCCAGTTGTAGTAAATATCAATTAAAACATAAAAGTTATATGAACAGCACAGCACTCAGAAGAATGGAAAATGAACCTACATGCAATGAATATCAGATAGTGAATGTAATGAGAGGAATATGCTTTTGAGTTTGGAAAAATTCTAGGCTAGCCTTTCGATTATCAGCTATCAGCTCTTCAGGTAGTTGCATGTGCTTTTCTGTTTACATGACTGACATCTGTGGACACCAGTGCTGAGACAGACAGACGGAGCCTGAAAGCCGGAAGATGAGTCCAGGAGGGCTCTGAATTTTCTTCTTTTTTTTAAACTGTGATTTTAGTATGATCTAGCATTTAGCTGTACGTAGCTTTAATTATGCTTTTGAGTTTGTAAATGGAATTCTTTTATAATTGGACCTGGGAGTGGAACGGAGGTTAGGGAGAGCTATTTATTTTGGGCTTGGGCAGCAAATGCTTATAGGCCATGCATTAGGGGATTTCTATGGTGAACAAAAAGCTTCATCAAAAACTGTAGCTACTAAATATGACACTTTCAAATTTCACCTGTCCCTCCACTCAGCAGCTCTCTGCTAATTTCACTTACTTAGATTGCAGCACAACCCGATTTTGTCAGATGCCCAGCTGTCGAAAGCATTTTAGGAGACGAATGGTCGAAAATAACTTGAGGATGTACAATAGAACCAGATAGATGTCCCTTCCCCACTCCACAGTTTAGAGAAATATTGATTTATTAAAGGGGGAGGAGAGAATGGAAGTCTGGAAGAGATTTTTTTTTATTAATGCCTAAACAGGTTAATCATAGTTTTTGGGCTCTATCTTGCAATATAATATGTGTGCTCCTAAAATTGAGCCCGAACTTAGCACAGGAGAATGCCCATCATCACAGGGCAAAAGAAATATCACCGCCACCACATTTCATGCAAAGTATTTTTTTTTATTGGAGTAATTTCTATGCTAATAAGTAGCAGTTTTGTACATACATATATCACTAAGTTGTTCTCTGATATTCAGATGTTAGCTCCACAAAGAAATACTAACTACCAGATAAATTTTTAACTGATTATTTACTTACTGTCACTGTATCAAACTTCTCCTACACTTGCTTCCTAAAAAGTAGCAATTTCACGAAGAAAAATATTTGTTTTACAGAAATGAGATGCTAAATCATATCAGAAGTATTTTTTTTTAATTTTTTTTTACTGAGGGGTCATTCCATGAGTAACAGAATGACATTTTGATAAATATTGCAACACATTATTATGGTCCCTGCAAAGTTAATTCAAATTATGAAAACAAAAGTTTGCTGACTTTTAGCGCCTCAACTAACCAGATATTAAAAATCATAGTAGCTTAACTTTTTTATTTACCACAATTAATAAAATTGCAATTTACAACACATTAATAGATGTCATTCTGTTACCATGAAGTAAATTGCAATTTTACTAACTGTGTTAAATAAAAAGTTTGAGCTAATGTGATTTTTAATATTTGGTTAGTTAAGGTGCTGAAAGTTAGCAAACTTTTGTTTTCATAAATTTGAATTAACTTTGCAGAGACCATAATAATGTATTGCAATATTCGTCCAAATGTCATCCTGTTACTTGTGGAATGACCCTGAGTTTACTATTTTTCTTGGCTTTTTAACGAATGCCATGAAGTTCATAGAAACATAAAAGTAAGCTGTAAATATATTATTTTTCTTTAAAAAATACTTTGATTCATTTTGTTGTTATGTTTCCATGTTTTTCACGACAGCGACACTAGTTTCTTTGCCATGTGATGATCAATGTCTGCAGATGTCATGTAAACAAAGCAGAACAACACAAGGAACTACTTAAAGAGCTAATAATTGGAAGGCTAGCCAAATTCTCTTTAAAGTTAAATGCTTAGATGGGCCCTCTGTGACAGAGCACTAATTAGTTATTACAGGGCTTGACAAATTCTGGGTGCCAAATCACCAAGGCACCTAGAAAATTAGCACTGGTGCCTGAATATATATATGTAAAACTCGTGGCGTCTAGGGGAATTCAATTGCAGCAACTACAGCCATCATATACTTAACATTTTATTTGACACACAGCACAAGTACACAAGAAAATAATTAACAACTTAAACAAATTCATTCTGCACAATGAACAACCGCCAACGACCAACTCCATTCTTACTTCCTCCTCCTCTGCTCTCTCTCTCTCTTCTGCTCTGCTCTTTGTACTCATCTGTGAAACTAACATGTAGACGGTACTGTGCCGCCATCTGTGAGGCAGAATTGTCATTACAAGTAGTTAATCCATTTGAATAAGCAGAAATCTTACATATATATACTCTTTTGCTTCAGATTTTGTAATTTGCTGTAAATACTGTAATTTCTGTCATATAATCTGTGGATTATGTGTTAAAAAGTGATAAATTTTGGTCATGCGGATAATTCACTGGTAAAGAAAAAAAGTGTCATTTAAAAAATTCTGCTTGGCAATTGCGAAGAGAAAGTGGTGTTATTGGAAAAGTTTTGGGAAAAGTACAGATAGTGTGGTAAAAAAAAATGTAATGCGGTACTGAGACAGAAGACAGCAAACAGATTAAAAGAATGTGTACATTTTTTTTTTTTTTTACTTACAAGCATTCTGACAGAAACTATGATGCTATGAAGGCAGTATTATTTGCATTCGTGGAAGCCTACATGCTGTGAGAAGACCGCAGAGATATTCCATGGCACATGATCTTTTTTTGAATTTCATTCATCAGTTTTGCTGCGTTAATTGTATTAGTTATAGTTTTTATTCACTATTCAGTTGACACATATGTAGAAAAGAAAAAAATGCTACAGTTTACCAGAATTTCAACATAGGTAGTTTTTTAGGTCTAACTAATGAACTATGATAATGCAGCAAATGTCAGGGATTTTAGTTCTTTATTTACTTAAAGTAACAGAAAATTACTTAGAAAGGGCAGTTGCTTTTTTTTAATATAACGATCATTTCTTTCTTACTCCCGTGGACTTCTACTTAGGTTATCCTGGGAATTGTAGATTTTCTGTTGGAAATTATGATTCAGATCAAAATGACAAATACGGATTTATACGACAGTCTTTTCCTCTTCTGAATTTCATGGTCTGCGGACATGCCACCGAGGATTATACAAAGTAGAAAATTGTTTTTCCCAGAATTTAATTATCTTCCGGGATATATGCCACTGCAATGGTCTATGGAAAGGAAATAAAATATCCGTTTATTGACGTATACATATTATAAATAAAGCGTAAGCTTTCAACACCAACGGGTGCCTTCTTCAGACTTGTTCGTGGTTAGGCAAGACAAGAGGAATAAACAATAGAAAATTTTAAAATAAACATGAACAGAATTTGAGAATGTGATATGTTGCGTCGGGTGCATGCGACAATGAGAGATGTCAATAGAAGCGTGCTAAGTGTGAAGAAATGTGCGCCATATTTGGGGAAGCTCAAGTGAGACGTCATCGTTGCAAACTACAGGGTTACTCAAAATCTCCATGGTTTCCCTGATGGCAGTGCCCCTGGCGGTAGTATAAGGAGCAATTTGCTTTATCTGGTCCCATTTAGGGATGGCGGAATGGGTAACCACTTCCCTGGATAAGGCGGTTGTCAATCTTCCGTGCGAGACATTCCACTTGTGTTCGATTAGTCGAAGAGCGAAAGAATGACAAAACGCTCTTTCGCTCTTCGACTAATCTTCCCCAAATATGGCGCACATTTCTTCATGCTTAGCACGCTTCTGTTGACATCTCTCGTTGTCGCATGCACCCGACGCAACATATCACGTTCTCAAATTCTGTTCATGTTTATTTTAAAAATTTCTATTGTTTATTCCTCTTGTCTTGCCTAACCACGAACAAGTCTGAAGAAGGCACCCGTTGGTGTTGAAAGCTTACGTTTTATTTGTGATATTTATACGTCAATAAACGGATATTTTATTTCCTTTTCATACTGATTCTTTGACGTAATCTACCCGAACTTTAGTTTTACGGTCTATGGATTACATACTGATGTGGATTTTGCAAAGGATTTTTTTTTTTTTTTTCAGAGTTCCATGGTCTGCAGATTATATAAAGGAAAATATGGTACTATGAATCAGTCTGTACCAAATTTGACTTCCACAATTTGTTTTAGTAAAATCAAAATCTAAAATTTTGATTTTTTGAGAGCAGCAACTGGAAAAATGGGAAAAGAGAATCATGAAGCGAAATGGAACTTTATTTTGCAATAAGTGGTTTGGGTAAGAAGAACAAATTGACAACAAATATACTTTATCACTTTTCGCTCAGGGGCGTATTTACTTAGGGATGAACTGGTCTTGCCTTCCGAGAGTATTTCATTTTTATTGTTGAAATGCGACTTCCCATAGAAAAAAGTTATTTAATTTAAAATAAAAAATAATGCTTTAATTTTTTTTCTTCCGTTTATTATTAACTTTTATTTTGCCCCAGATGGATTTCAAAAAGTTCTATTTCCTGCACCTCTCTGAAAAAAAATTCTACATACACTTCTAATCTGGCTCCTAGATCTGGAACATATTTGTCAAGCCCCTGAGCTCTTCATCCATATGGTGTATTTGGAATGGTCTTGAAAGTTTGGAGTGTTTGTGCATTGTTTTACATGCCTCTCTCTGCTGTTTCCCTCTTCATGCATGTGAGGGGTCCTTGCCTCACAGAGTACATTATTCTGTACTGTTGTCATCTTCACAGAATGCTGTGTTCAGCTAACTCATGTATTTAAAAAACGAAGTACTGAAACATATATAACTTCCTTTTGAGCTGTAATTTGCAATAAATTTATTTACACTAGAGCTCGAAAAATATTTTGTCTGAGCTGTCTGCAGCATGTAAATTTTTTGTTTTAAAATCTAGTTGCCCAGACAAGGCAACTAGATTTAAAAATAAAAAAAGGTTAGAATAGAATTTCCTATTACAAGAAAAAAGACATAGTTGCATGTTGTGTTTCATTTCTCTGCTAATCACCAGAATTTGTATTATTGTTATGGAGTGCTAAGGACAGAAGAATATTGCTTCTTTAATTACATTATTCTCTAAGTCCAGAAATTAGAATCATTTGTAGTTTTGCTCCAATTGTTGTTTGTAATCAGCAATGAGATGCATGCCTCTGATGGAACTAGTTTCCAGTGTTTAGTGATATACATATCATTAAGCTGTTCTCTGAGATTCAGAGGTTAGCTCCTCAAAGAAAGACCATGTGCAAAGTACACTTTTAACTGATAGAACTGAAATTTACTTACTGTTGGTGTATCAGATGTCTCCATTTGCAGTGATCTCTGCACACCGCTCGAGCTTCATTAACATCCATCACACACCACACACAAGACCTTTGTACTTCATACTCATAATCTTTTTCTGAAGCAGACATTCATGAATCTGGTTCTCCCATGATTTCCTTGGCCTTCCTCTACCTTTCTTTCCTGCCACTTGGGCTGAAAAAATTATTTTAGTCAGTACCTCATGACTTATTCTTTCAACATGGCCAAACAACCTAAGAAGATCAACAAATATTGAAGACTCGTGCGACATTAATCACTGAAACGATGAAAGTTTTCCGTCTTTAGCACAATTTAATGATTAAAAGATGAGAAATATATACAATTAAAACCATGAGCACTTTCGAGGCAGCGGCTGCCTCTTCTTCAGATGTAATAAATAGAGACACATTTAATCTATATATAATATAGATCATTGCATTGTGGGAAGCATGGTAAGTTATTAGCCAATAGTAATCTACATGTGCCAAAATGTTGCATATACTGTTGGCCCAATGGTCTGTGAAGAAATCATGGAAATATATTATAGAAATAAGAAATGATGTAGGGTGAGGGTGAACATTCAATTTTAAGTTAATATTACAATTTATAATTTACTGTTTTAATAAGTGATTTCCAAACGTTATGTAACTCATAGGGGGCATGTTCATTACAACATTGCTCACCGGAAGCCTCTATATATACACTTTTTGCAATTAAAAGGTCACCAGGTTTACTAGGAGTATTAATTATTCTTACATTACTCCAGTCGGGATTAAGATCATCTTGTATAACAGATTTGGCTAGGGATGTACAATACATGCCTGTTTTAGTATTGTATTTATGTTCTTTAATTCGTAATTCAATATTACATTTTGTAGAACCCACATAATTAGAGGCTGCTTGTCCTGTAGTTGCCTTAACCTGCAGGATATTGTAAATACCCCACTGTCCCATTTTACTGTTCTGTTCACGATCCTTACGAACTACGGAAAATAAGTTTCGTGTTCGTGAACCAAATTTCAAGCCATATGGTTTACATAGTTGTGTTAAGGCTCTCGTTAAATGTGAATTATATTGCATAGAGCCAACATATATGGAATTGCAGTTGGAGTTTCTTAACAGGGTAGTATGTAGGGCATATTTGACCTTGCCAAACACTTGCCTAATCAGATATTTAGGGAACTCATATTGCTCAGCTAAACCAAAAATGTAGTTAACTTCTTGCTGAAATGAATGTGAGTGAGCTCTTCTAAACAAATAGAATAATGCTGACAACTTATGTTGTTTAGAGTGTGATGAATAATAAGGTATTAAAACCGGTGTATGACAGGGTTTTCTATATACACAAGTGGTAATGCAATTAAGGCTATAGTCCTTACGAATAAGAATATCCAAGTAAGGTAAGCAGTTATTAGCTTCAAATTCTATCGTGAGCCTGATAGTTGGGAACATGGATGATAGTTCGTTGGCGAATGAGTATAAATAATCCCGGTTGTGAGGCCATGCAACCAGGATGCCGTCAACGTACCTTAAATAAAGCAACGGACGATAAGGGAAAGAACTAAGGACCTGATTTTCAATGTGCTGTAACAAAATTTCAGCTAGAACAGCCAACAGGGGGGGACCCATTGGGGAGCCCTCCAACTGTTGATAAATGCTGTCTTTAAATTTGAAATATGAACGTTTCTTAACAAGACGAAGTGCGTTCATAATAGTATTAATTTCTGAACTCGGGATATGGGAATCAGCAAGTTTTGCCTCAATAATCTGATATGTGGCCTCAACAGGTACATTAGGGTACAATGAGACCGCATCAAGAGATACCAAAATGAAAGGCTGCGATTGTGGCTGAAGCAATCGTAGTCTTTTTATAGCCTTTGTGGAACTTTTAATAGAAGAAAGTGAATCCACAGTATAAATGGCTAGATATTGGGCCAAGGCTTTTTCTAAGGGTCTGGTGGGTCTAACATAGCCTGACACCAGAGGATGAATGGGAAAATTCTCTTTATGCAATTTAACCCTTCCAAACATATCACATATCAGGCACACGATACCCGGGGGTGGGGGTGGGGGTAAATGCATGTGAAAAACCTTCAGGAAAAGAATAAGCCTTTTTTAGTCTTTGAAGAGCCACAACTGTGGCCTGACTAGGATCACTTTGAATTGAATGGTTTTGTGTGGAATAGTATTAATAACTTCATGCAATTTTTTAACATAGTCACAAATATTCAATAACACAATCTGATGAGATTTGTCTGCAAGTACAATAGACAAGTCATTATTGTTTTTGAGTTCACTAATTGTCTTTGCTTTTGAATAAGATCAGGTTGTGGGATAGGGTAACAAGAGTCATATTGTAAGATATGGGCCATTATCACTCTGGCGTAATCCTTATGCTGTTCAGGAATACATTTAACTATGCTTTTCACCTGGGTAATAGTGTTCAGTATGGATTCTTTCGTTGGTGGATAAGAGAATTTTGCTCCCGAATATTAGTCTCCACCTTACTAACAACATTTTTCCTCACATTACACATCTGCAACATATCTTCATTACTCACATGATCGGTGCATAAAAGGGTGAAAACTTGAATGAAAGGAGCATGGCAGAATCACCAAGTTTCTCAAATACCAATTTCATCATCATACCATTTCATACCAATTTCTTCATTATACCATTTCATACCAATTTCAGCATCATCATATTAAAACTTGAGACACACACGATAATTAACACAGCAATTGGACATCGCCGAATTGACTGTAATTACTGTTTCACATGTGAATTAAATCACATCAGAAAACTTGAAAATTTCACCACCATGGAGCGGGAAATGAACCAGCATCTCCCGATTATCGTTTGAACACGCTATCTGTTGCACCACCCACGATGGCGAATTCGCAAAAATGTTAGTGTATATCATCGACCGTGAACGTTTTGCGAAATTTCATAATTTACCCTTCAGCCCTGCAAATTTTGCCTTTTTTTCAGCGATAAAATTACTGCTCTAATCATAAAACAAGTTTTCGTTGCATGGGTGTGGATGGGTCATGATCAGAGTTGTATAAAAATAAAATGTATCTGCGTACACAACCATTAAAACAGAAAACTTGCTGCAAACCCGCAAATCAGGAGAACAATAGAATAAGATAATTTAAAGAAAAATTAATATAACAATAAATAATTATTAGAACATTACAGATTTCAGAGAGGACAAAAGTACATTACGACTGAATGCGTAGAAATGTGTGTAAAATGGACCTTAAGGCCAAAAGTTTAAAATATTGAACTATCATAAAAACAAGATACTAATTAAAGAAAGTTTTTATATCTAGAAAAGCAGTTCTGTTAATGAATCTTCAAAAATTATAAATAGCATTTTCAACAACTTAATTCAAAAATAGTAAACTTATAAAATACAAAAGGAAAGGATTTTAATTTTATGACTGGCAACTGCAAGAGAAATCTGGCAAAATTTAAATTCTTTCTGTGTAAACGGAACTTTTGTTACAGTTCCTATATGTTGAGAACAGGCCTTGATAAAATCAAGTGGCCAGAAACGTCTTTAAAAAACAAAAGAATTCACTGTCGGAAGATGTGAAAAATAGTTGAACATTCACACTTTAAGACAGAATTAAATATATTAATCTGATTAAAGTCTTGAGTAAGTGTTTTAATTGCTGTAAATAACATTTTTATTTTTTTAATCTACAAGCCAAAACTATCTGCTAATAATTTGGAAACTATCCGCATACGAGTGTACGTCTATATTCTGCGACTCTGGTCATGATTTCGAGACTTTCACGCGTGGCTGTGGCAACATAGCTTGTATAGGCTTGTGCTATTCTTTTCATCGTACTCAAAAGTGGGGTTGCTCCTTTTTGGATGACTTCCTTGCACAAAGCAGCTGTGGTTTTCCCATCCTTAACGTCTCTTTTATGCTCCTTTGTCATTATCTGGAGTGACATAAAAGGTTACTCCAGATAAGGACCAAGTATTCTACAAACACACGGAAGTATTCTACAAACTGTCAGTGGTTCCTAACGCCATCCTCCCCAGCTCCTTCTGCCCGATTGCGTATAAAACAGCTATTTTTAGATCATGGTTCAGAAGAGCATTTGTTAATTCTTCGACCATAGAAGCCTAAGAAAAAGAAATAACAAACATCGTCAACAAGTGGCTTTCACCTGTTTTTTTTTAGCCAAACACTAGATTCAATATTACTGTGGGTCCAAATGTCTAAACTCAGGACTCCTAATACTACAAGCAAACCACATATAAATAAAGAAAACACAGTGGGAGTTTATGACATACCCCTAACCTACCCAGACGGCAGCGCGAAGTCATAGGTTGGGTTAACTAAAAGGTCACCAACATATAACTTTGTTGATAGCTTATGCAAGTGAGACACTGTGGAAAGTTGAGTAGAACTAGAAACGCTGAGCTGTAGGCAGAGTAATTTGAGTCATGTGCGTGACATGGCTCAAGGTCACACTCCCCTCTCCATTCTCATGCTTGTTACCACGGTAACGGCTGCTGGGAAAGAGATGAAATATGGTCAAGTCAGTTTTCTCACTATACTTGAGGTATGGTGGCTAAGGCACTGTCCGATGGGAGATGCCTGTCGCTTCGGCGGCTGCTCTCTGTGTTTGGCTGAACTATTCCTTCTATGTTGCATCCGGTTTGGAAGTAACAAGCTATTTCAAATAGCTATGTACGCAGTGTAGATGATCTTCTTTGATTGTTTTCTAATGTCAGAACTCATCATGCTGACTAAAAATTCGAACAAATATCGCTCTAGAACAAGCACCAAAAGCCAAGTTTTTTAGGTTAAGATTCAAAAGACGAAAAAAGCGCAAAGATTTGAGTTTTTGAATCTCGAATCTTTTTCAAGATTCGCGGGATTCAAATGTCTTATCCCTACTTTTAATGTACATTACTAATGATTGGGGAAAAAAATGCATGAGTATACTTCTTTGTCTTGAAAACTGCTAGTTAATATGGTGATTGCTTATAATAAGAGATCCCTCTGTGAATCGATGTATCTTGCAAAAGAAGTGCAAAATGAGAAAATAAAAATATCAGCAGACAAAAAAGATTTGCTGTAAACATATGCAATTGGTTTTTGTAGTTCCAGAATGTTTTTATTGAAAAAAAAAAACATTGTTAAAAACTTGCTTCCTCCCTGATAGAATACTGATCTCCAAACAGAGCTGTGAAATTAAGTGCAGGAGGACATGAGCACAATGCTGATATTCAGTGCCCTCCCAGAATGGTCATTCCAGGGGCATAAATTCATGCCCTGGGTGATGTAAAAAATAGAAATTGCAACTAAAAAAGGAAGTTACACTCTTCAGTGTTTTCTTTTTAAAGATTTAATGTTAATCTTGTACAGTATTCCATCCAGTTAACCAGGGTACAGAGTAACATACACTATGAAATGTGAACATCTAAATAAATAAATAAATACATCACTCTTTCCACGTTCCAGAAACACATAGCAACTGAAAAATTGTTTTCAGCTGACGCTGTGAATATCTATATCCATGAAGGGAATTTTCCAAAACAGTGAATGGATGTATAGAAAACACGATATGCCTAATCTCCATGATTTTTCTGAACATGTTGTTGACGAAGAGCTTAATCATTTGTGCTCTGTCGCAGAAAGTTCTCTGAGCATTTATTCTTGAATAGAATTTTTCCAAGCCCTACTCCTAAAGCTTCTGCCTATTGTTACGTTCACTATTCAATACTGATTCGTTCTTCATTTCTGTGAAGTGTTGTGTAGTTGGTGTTCACTTTACTTGATATTTACAATCTGCGGCTATTGGGTATTTACCTAGTTTTACATTTACAATAAAATTATGGCAAAGTCCTGAAGTACAATTTTTGAATGATCATAACACTTTTGTTTAACGGCGGTGTATGAGAAAGTAAAAACCACATATTGTTTGAGTGGAAGGTGAAGACTAATATTCTTTGGTGGTTTGGCCATGTAGAAAGAATGAGTGATAAGATACTTACTAAGAAAATCTTTTTAGTCAAAGTGGCAGGAAGGAGAGGCAGAGGAAGGCCAAGGAAGTCCTGGGAGGATCAGATTCATGGATGTCTGCATGAGAAAAAGATTATGAGTATGGAGTATAGAAGGTCTTGTGATGTAGCATTCGATGAATGTCAGTGAAGCCCGAGTTGTTATGTGAAGATCGCTGTAAATGGAGAAGTTTGATATGACAACAGTAAGGAAAAATTATCTGGTAGTTTGTATTTCTTTGTGGAGCTAACCTCTGAATCTTAGAGAACAGCTTAGTGATATGCAGAGTTGTATAAAAAGAAAATGTATCTGTGTACACGATTGAAACAGAAAATTTGCTATCAATTGGCGAAGAGCGAAACGCAATAATAATACAATAAGATAATTAAAAAGTTTAATAAAATAATACATCATTATTAGAATATTACATATTCGAATGAGAACAAAATAAGTAAAAATATTATAGTTGAATGGGCAGCAGTGTGTGCGAAATGGATTTTTATGGCAAAATATTAAATATTGGCCAATGAACCTAAAAAAACTAGTGCCTAATTATAGTTTTTATATTCAGCAAAAAAGTTCCATTAATGAAACTTCAAAACTTATAAATAGCATTTTCAACAACTTAATTCCAAAATAGACTTACAAAATACATAAGGAAGATATTTAAATTTAATAACTGGCATGTAGATTAGGCATATCATACACCGCCGCAAGAGGAACCTGCCAATAAAATTTAAATTATTTCTGTGTAAACGGAACTTTTGATGCAGATCCTGTACATCAATATCAGGCCTTGATAAAATCTAGAGGCCAGAAACTTCAGTAAAAGGTCATAGAAAATGTGAAAAATAATTGAAAGTTCTTCAAGTTAAAATAGGTTTAAGTATATTAATCTCAGTAAAGCCTTGAGTAAGTTTTTTAATCATTCTAATATTTTTTTATTTTAATCTACAAGCAAAAACTACAAAATCCGCTAATAATTTGAAAACTATCCCCATACAGCATACGCACATACGTCAACATTCTACTACTCTGGTGATATAATAACTCAAAGAAGCATAATTTTGAACTCGAAGGGGGTGTAATTTTGAACTCAAAAGAGTAATTTTAAGTCTCGCCCTCCTGAATAAGAAAAGGTTGCTACTGTCCTGTCATATTATTGGTCGATGAAGGATGCTTTCTGAAACAGAAGACGTGCTATGATATAGTTTTGTTATCTGCCGGTTATATCCCAGCTATGTCCTCTCAGTGGGAGGGGACATAGTGATGGATAATAACTGTCACCTATGATAGCCAGTCAAACTAAAATGCCCAAAATGGATGCATCATCTTACAGAGGCAAAACACATGTCCTGCACTCAATTAGTTCACAGCCGTGGCTTTGTACAAAGAACAGCTTGCTTCCATAGAGGAAGTAAGTTTTTAACTTGCTTTTTTCCCCCTCAAAAAGCATTCTAGAACTATAAAAACTGATTTCATTTGTTCATAGCAAAACTTTCTCTGTCTGCTGATATACTTATTTTACCATTTCTTCTGTGAAAAAAATTGTTTCAAAGAGAGGCCTTCGTATTGTGAACAATTACCATTAAGATATTTCTAAGTTCATTTGTTATAGAATCTTAAAATAGTATAGACCTTTTTTGGGGCATCATACTATATGTATGAGTTGTTAAATTTTCTAGAGATCTGCAGAAAATGTAAATCATGTAGCGTATCAAAAATCTTTCGTATGTATGTTATTTTATTGAGATACATTTTTTTTATTTTGAAGTACAGTTGATGTAAATATAGGATTTCATAAGAAAACTTTTTGGTGTATGCTTCATGATTAAGCATATGCATGTGGATCGTTGATAATTACAAGTGTTCATTTTGGTGTTTGTAATATCCCAACAGTACCTCAGAAAAGTCAGTCATTTGTACAGGAGGGAACATTTTCAAAAATGATGGCAGTTTTTTGGAACAGTTCAAAAAGTTACAAGAACAAGCAGGTAAGTGACTTTATATGAGTAACTGTTCTTGTGCTTTCTTCTGTCCAGCAATTTTGATGGTAGTTTGCTTTTGTGGAATATTTGATCACAGATGTTTTGCTGTACACAACTTTTTTTCTGTTTAATTGTTATTTTGAGCTTAGGGATGCCATCTGCAACTGTTGTCCTTGGATTGAACTACTCAGAAAACTTGAGAACTGTAATAAAAGAGTACATTGTTGTCCTTTCTAGTAACTTAGTTAAAAAAATTTGAAACAATTACACGTATTTTTTCTTGGAGAATCATTTATTAAAGAACTTAAAATAAATTTTTGGGGTGAATCTGGTTTTATGTTCAAGTCAGTTACAGTTAATTGTCTTCAACCATTTTTAAGGAAGAGTTCAGCCCAATAATCATGTAATTTAGGATCAGTGTATGAATCTGGATTTATTAGCAAACATTTTAAAAGGGAATGCTGTATGTATGGTGATACAATAACTTCTTGTATTTGATTTGCTTTAATCAATAGTTACAAATTTATATGGTTTGGAAATCATACATTATATTGGAGTATTGTGGAATAATTTATTGCACATATAATGCAGTGATCACTAATGTTATTTAAGATTTTATGTCTACATTATGTAGAAGCATTGAATTTACATTTGGCAATGTTGTTTGTTGTATTAGTACCTGAACTTTTGTCTAGTGCATGGTGACAGTGTAGAGCCTGAACAACACTGACTAATAGTTTGTGTGATATCCTTTTATTATGAAGGTAATTGATCTAAGGAGGGTGATAAAAAATCAGGGCAGTATAAAGGTGTCGGCATAAGATCTCCGACACCTTTATATGCTATGCTTAATTATTAGCGAATTAAAAAGCGTTATCGATTTGGCAACCGAGGCAGGATACGATCCGAACATGGTACAAAGATATATCGAAAGAAACAAAAAGAGGCATACCGATCTTTCTATGTCGCGGCTACGCTATCTAGGCTCTATTCCGTATGTACCAAATCTTTCCTATAAGCTCAAGAACGCGCTCAGAAAGATGAACCTCGGTGTCGGCATAAGATCTCCGACACCTTTATATGCTATACTTAAGCGTAATACTGACGAGCTCTCATTTTCCAACGAAGCAGGTGTTTATGCCGTCCCTCTACAATATCCGGATGGCTCCAAGCGATACTACATTGGGATGACTAAACGTTTATTTAGAATTAGAGTCAACGAGCATAAGAGGGACATAAAGAACGGAAAATTAACCACAGCCCTGTCCAGAGAAGTCCAGTTCAAGTCCGCCGATCCTATGTGGGATAACATAAAGAAATTAGCTGCCTACTCTACTCCAAAATCCACTGCCATTCGGGAAACATTGGAGATCATTACAAATGATGAGGCCTGCAATGATAGCGTCTCGCTAGAATTACCACGAATTTGGAACCAATTCTTCAAATAATGAATGCCTTTTGTTTTCCTCCAAGGATTCCGCGTGCAATGCGAACATGATGTCTAGTGTTTTATTGAATAATTACGTTCGCATCTCTTCGTTTATTGTCAAGTCAACTCACCGCGTTCAAATTCTTGAAACGTTCTATTATCCAGTTTGCAGTTTGCTGTCTACCTTCCTTGAGAAAGCCATCTGGTTGATGTGCGAAAGCTTGGAAACCTTGATTTTATATACGCCAATAAATTCGGATAACTAGTACAGTTGTACTATCTTATACAATGAACATAAATTAGTATCAATGCTACTCAAAAGACCAAGGATGACATTTTATGATGTGTTAACTTAATAATGAGACAATGGGGTCAAGTTACTTCAACCTAAAGGATAAAGGCAGCCAAACTTCTGCAGGGGATAACTTAGTAATTTCAGTAGCTAATGTGCAAACATATTTAGGCAAATGTAAATTTTAAAACTGTTAGCTGATCAATGCATAAAATAACATGATTTAGTGTGTGCTGGCCTGGTTGCTGAGTGGTTTAAGGTGCCAGCTTTAAGTCATTCGTTCATGATGGGCCTGTGTTGGAGTCCCTGATCAGCAGGGCCTGATTTACGCCTAGGCACACAAAGCACATGCCTAGGGCCCTCAACTTGAAAGGGCCCCAAAATCTTGGTTAAAAAAAAACAAAAAACTTTCCCTTCAAAATATTTATACGTGGGTAGATGTGATGTGGAGTAACTATATATAAATTGCTGGCAAAACACAAGCAAGTACTGGCAATATAATATGTGACATTTCTAGTTAATATCCTTAACATTTTCCAGATAATTTTTGGAGGGTTTTTGTGTGAGATTAAACAAAAAAATGTCGTGTTGTGTGATAAAAACTAGCAGTATGTGTATGTTTGTAATTATGGCTTACTAAGATCAACTATATACTTCAATTTTAAATACTGCATGGTTCTGAAGCAATTTTTAAACATTTTGACATTTTAGCTCCCAAAAGTTATATTTGAAAAATCTTTGGACTTAATTCGGGCAGGGTTTGAATCCCCCCAAACCTCTCTCTTAAATACACCCCTGGTTAATATGGTAATAGTATAGTTTAGACAC
The DNA here is from genome assembly GCA_039090855.1 of Macrothele yani. Taxonomy (NCBI): domain Eukaryota; kingdom Metazoa; phylum Arthropoda; class Arachnida; order Araneae; family Macrothelidae; genus Macrothele; species Macrothele yani. The sequence continues at coordinate 5,409,433 of CM077024.1, forward strand.
ACCTGGCAAAAAATCCAATGTCCAATTGAATTTTACCGGTCATATGGCTTTGTCACACACAACTCTTTCATTGATGAAGGTTCAAGTCTTTTCAGATGCAAATCAGTAGGACAGCATACAAATCTAGGAGAAAACAATATTTTTACCAGGTACTACCGTAATTTAATGTCAGCCTTATAAATGTATTGTGTTTATTAAATTATTACGCTGGATTGTAATAGTCGCCCAAAATGGTCACACTACCTACTCGACTCCGTAAAGTAAATGTTGAGTGGAGGGGGCCTCGTTTTGGGTTGTGCCTAGGACCCAATTCTGTGTAAGTCGGGCCCTGCTGATCAGGCATTGGTGGTGTTACGTACATATCTTATGGAACTAGCTGCTCTATCCCTTCCCTGTAACCTTTGGCCCTAAATTAGGGATGGGTAACTGCTTGTAGCTCATGATATTACTAGCCCCCAAACAAACAAGCTAACTTCACTGTGTGAATGCAGATTCATAAACAAAACCAAAATTGTTCTGCTTCAATGGTTAGCAGTTTAAAGACATGGTGAAAGTAAATATTTGGAACTGCATTGTTGGTAACAGACATCAGACATTTAGTCAGATGGAATCAGTTAGTTCAAAGAAATTTGGGAACATAATATCCCCCCCCCCCAAGCATTTGCATTCAGCTCATGCTGAGTAAGTCCAGCTGAATGAAGTGATAACTGTACTGATAAGGACACTGGTGTGTCAATTCTTCAATACTGTCTTGAAGCATTACTTATGGCCTGAAAGGTGGTAATATTGATCAGTAGCAATTAAGCTGGTTGTGACAGTCTATAGCCGATGTTTATTTGTGGCTAGCAAGCACTTGACACTGCTCCAGGAGGAAAAGCATAGAAATTCATGTGCTGGACAAGAGAAATTGCTTACAAGTCGAATGCACTTGTTTTTTGCACATTTTTTTTTTTTTTTTTTGCATGTGAATATTTTTTTTTTTTTTTTTAATGTTTATGACTCTATAGTTGAGGTTTTTTCCCCTCCAATTTCAGACTGCAGAATTAATATTTCGTTGAGGTTTTTTCCCCTCCAATTTCAGACTGCAGAATTAATATTTCTTGTGCTGTTTTTTTATTCATACACATTTTGTGAACCGGGTGGTGCAAAAGTCTTGCTCTATTTTTAGAAAATTAATAAAAAATAATTTCACCAAGCACAGAAATATGACTTGCAGCATTTGAAAGGGAAACATCTGAAGCTTCATTGTTTATCTTTGTGTGTAGATGGTGCTAGGTGTTCTTCCTGTCCTTAGCAAATATGCAGGAAAAAAGCTATTTTTTTTTTTGACGTGGTTTTTAAGTGCAAAGTAATTCTCCTGATGCTAACAGAATTAAGCATTGAAATGATAAATTTCTAGTAAAAACTAGGAATGTGTTGGACAAGCCAAGCAGTGGATATCTCAGTTTTTCGGAACATGACGTAGAAGAGTATGGAAAGCATTTTCCGGGAGCCCAAAGAAGTCAACCCAACAAGCTGCTGTACAATTGGGATTTCCACTCATAACAATGATCTGAATTTTGCATGCATAAAAGACTGCAGTTTATATGTATAACAGTCCAGATTGTTCAACATTTGCAGGAGCACAATTAGCCTCGTTGTTTCCAATTTGCCTGTAACTTAACTGATCACCTAGATAGTGATAAACACTTATTTGATGTGTGTGTTTTAATGTTGAGTTGACATTTCACATATCAGGAGCAGTTAATAAGCATAACATGCACATATGGAGTTCAAACCCATATGCCTCACAAACTTTGCAGTGCAAATGCATTCTTAGATATGCTGCAAAAATTTTTGCTGCACCATAAGTTGAAGACCTTCAACCAGACGTCGTCTTTCAATAAGAGAGAGGGCTCCTTTCCACTGAGAAACAAGTATTCATGACTACTTGAGTACTGTGTTTCCAGGATTCTGGATTGGTGGAGATGGCTTGATTCTGTGGGTAGCCCGTTTACCTGATGTAACCCCATTGGATTTTTTTTCATGGGGATGTGTCAAAGACAGACTATACAGAACAAAGGTGGGTGATTTAAAGGGCCTAAAGGGGAGAACGTATTGTGAATGCCATTGCTGTTGTTGATATGGATTTATTACAATGGACATGGCGAGCAATTGCGTACAGGTTGGACAATCTCTGTGCAACTAAGGGGGCACATATAGAAGTGTATTAGTTTGTATCATAAAAAATGTAGACATTTACCTTTCAAATGCAGCAAATCTTATGTCTGTATCTGGTGTAGTTATTTTTCAATAATTTTCTTAAAATAGGCCCAAACTTTTGGATCACCTTGTACATATATGATTCTGGGATATGCATAGTGGCAAAGCCAACATTCAACTATTTTTGTAAGACCACCAAAACCCCCAACTGTTTAATGTGACAGTGCATCCATTGCTGTGCCTTCAGCTGTGATATAACTTGCATAAGGTCACAAAACTATCATGTAGTTTGCAGAGCAAGAAACAAAAACCAGTTGCTTTTTCTACAAAATGTGTTTTCATGATTAACTAAGCCTAACATGGCTACCAATGCAAAACAAGTGATTGGAACAAGTCTGAATCAGCTCCAAAGCAAACTACTTATGAATATGAGATAGTTTTGTGACATTTTGCCAATTACATCACAGCTACACTTTCCCTGTTAGGGATGATAACTGTTATGTATGAAAAAGTCAGTGGTTTTAATACAAATGGCAAAAAATGTGAAATATTATTTTTTCATGGAAAGAAATCATCAACTCTCATCATAAAAGAGCATCTTTCTCTTTGATGTTTTGCCAGTATAATGAGTTTAAAATTAATGAAATATTGTAGAACAAACAATATAAAAACAGACTAAAAATGTTCTATGAGTTTTTACAAAAATCGTTATTCAGTTAGTTTTTGTTTCACACTGAATTTTTGATTCATGTGCATACAGATGGCAGTTTTGTGAATCTATTTTTCACCTTATTATAATGCAAATTTGTCTTGTCTTTTTTTTATGTAGATGTGTGTAGTGACTTCTTATTTCTTACGTAGCATGTTCCTATTGCTCTAACCTCTGGCATCACTCCTGCAATGCCTGACTGCTCTGATTCATCATTTTGAAACAGAGCATTGAGGCTGTGCGTGCTGCAGATTTTTGTGCCAATCATACCAATACCTAATTAACTGTAAATTCCTTTTCTTTCAGATTTTTATACTCAGTTTTTCTTGATCTGACAACCATTCTTAGTGATGAAGTCTTTACAGTTCTAAAAGTGTATGTAATTAACCTAATCCTGAATGTACATGTACTTACAAAGTGTATTAGACATGTTGACATGTTTACTGATAATATATTGCGAAGTTTATATTCTAGATCAGAAGACTTCATCTGGCACAAAACCAAAACCTGGAATAGTTATGAAACTTCAGTCTCCTTCACTGTAAGTTTTTTAAAGCTTTCTCAAAAATATAGAGCATATGTTATTTTTCATACATTTTTAGTTTTCAACATGATTGATGTGTGTAGAAGTTGTATAGTGGTTTGATAGTAAACCCCTAAATTGGATATGATATGTCAAAATGATGGTCGTATAAGATTTGCATTGACTAAAAGACTAGAAACACAAATTTAAAACCGAAGGAAATATATAAATTTCCTGAGTAAAAATAAATAAAAATAAATAAATAAAATAAAATCATAGATCATATATCAGAACTTAAGACATGAACATCAGAATTAAGAAATTGATCAGATGATGATATAAGTCCATACATATGTGGAAATGAGTTGTTTGGTTATTAAAGAAAGGTACTTGAAAAAAAAATGTAAAAATGAAAAATCTAGAAACTAAATGCAAAAAAAGTTGGACCTACATTGGAAAATATAATTAATAAATCAAGGAATTTAAATAAATCATCCTTTGAATTGATGTACTTTGCAAGCCAAAGTATTGCAAAGAGGACCAATATTTGCATATTGGAATAAAAAGAAATATTCCTTATGAAAGATACATGGTATATTCCCTAGATTATTCACAGTAATCAAAATTGTGCACTGAATGACCTGTAGTTTACTGGCCATGATTAACAGGGCAATGTAATTTTCAAGTTTTTGGAGATGTTACATTGTGACCAGTAAACTACATGCAATTCAGTAAACAATTCTGATTACTGTGAATAATTAGAAAAATTTGTATATTGAGTCTGCCAGGGTCTGCCATGTGGTTTGGCAGTTAGTCATATGCGAGTCTGGAGAATTTGAGGCTACTGTGGTGCAGTGGTGGCATGTCCGGCGTGTAACTGGATGACCCTGGGTTTGATTCCCAGTGGCGGCTGATTAGAATTTTTTCGTGACTGACTTATAAAACATGGAAAGAAAGATGACTTCTGTTTGATGTTCCTAATCCACGTCAATTGTGTGTATTTATCATTATTATCGTTCGGTATTTGTCGTACGTTTTATCAGCATATCACTATTATGTTTTGTCACGGCTTTCCTTTTTTTTATTCTTGATGTTGTAGCTTTCAATTACCTCCATTCGTGATTTTTATGGTTCCCATGACTGGCAATACATTACGTTGTATAATGCAAGTTTTTATACATGAACCGTCAACAGTACAACAATAGTGAAGTCATTGTTCGTACATTGGGCCAAAGTTTAGGGAAAGGTGAGTCATGCATTCGCTTTTATACATGTTGAACAGAATTATATGTGATACTTTGTTAACACAAACTGCAATATTTTTTGAACAGCGTAATAAGCTACACAGCACGAGTAGCGAAATTGATATTTCTCCATTTACAGCAAACTTGACACACTACTTGAGCTTCACTGACATGAATCACATGACGTACACAAGATCTATACATCATACTCATAATCTATTTCCCATGCAGACACTCCTGAATCTGATCCTCCCATGACATCCTTGGCCTTCCTCTGCCTTTCTTTCCTGCCACTTGGGCTGAAATTTTTTTCTTAGTAAGCATCTCATCACTCATTCTTTCAACATGGCCCAAACACATAAGGTTATTAGTCTCCACCTTACAACATTTTGCTTCACATTGCACAACTACAACACATCTTCATTCCTCACACGATCAGAGAGTGTCTTGCCACAAACTCCCGTAAGGAACACATATCTCCAACACACAAATGACTCCTATGTCTCTTCTGCAATACCCAGGTTTTACTACCATACATCAGAGTAGAAACAATTACACTTTCATAGACCTATTGTTGCTGAAAATAAATCACCTAGTAATAATCTAAAAAGAGTACTCTAAATATTCAAAGAAATTATTTGAAACCATTCATGCACTATAAAAATAGTAAAGAATCAATAGCCTAAGTTAAACATATTTAAGAACCCAATACATTTTTTATTGCAAGTCTCAAGGTTGTATTGCTTTAGTCAAAATACCCTAACAAACATTGTGAAATCATTGATAAAAAACAAAAAGAAAAACTACAACTTACAATCAAAAGAAATAGGAAAGTATAATATCATCTGTGCAATGCATAAATAAAATAACACTTTTCAGTTCAAAAATGAAATTTTTTAGCAAAAAATGGTAAAAATGGTGCACCAATGGGATCTCCACTCTCTGGCATGCTTGCTGAGGCAGTTCTTCAAGAAACAGAGGCTGAACTTTTCAGTAGCCATCATGTTAAAAAGAAAGTCATAAAAAAGTAAACATAAGCGCTATCAAATTAAAACTGTTTTTTTTTTTTTTTAGAACTTGTCTATTTGCGAGATGCATATGGTAATGATATTTTAATTTTTTTTCCGGTTCAACCCTCTCTACGCTTTACTCTCAAGAGCAGGGTGTCCATCAGGGCTCCATTTTATCAGTCACTGTCTTCATCCTTTGAGTCAATCATATTTTCACCCTACTTCCTCTGATGGTTCGTGGGACTATGTATGTGGATGATCTTCAGATTTCCTGTGCCTCCGTCAACATGTGCACAATTGAGAGGCAGTTGCAGTCTGCCATTAATAAGATCTCTTCCTGGGCTTGCAATGGTTTCGGCTTCTTATCCCAGAAAACTTTGTGTGTGCATTTTTGCCTTACCGCAAACAAGGTCTTCACCCCCCCCCATCTATCCTTGAAAGTGAAGTGCTACAAGGGTTACCAGTACCATATCTGCCAACTACTGCGGAATGTCCGTAGTTTCTACTGATTTTGTTGCCTGAATGTGGAACTCACTGTCGAAACTACGGATTCTACGAATTTTCATTTTGTTTAATTTTTTTTTATTTTGCTCTTACTTTATGATATACATGAGATTCTTAAGTGGATTCACATAATTTAACTTTTTTTCTGTTGTTATCGTTTAGATCATTGTCAAGATAGATGCAAAACTGAAGAGAATTCTGGGAGGATGTCGTTTTCCGTCTGGGGGACGATATTTTGTGTTTCAAAACTTTCGAAAACGGTTGTTAAATGGAGTAAACAAAAAATTCTGTACTCGTAATTTTTTTCACCCGATGTTGCCTTTGTGTCCAGTGTTCTTGTTAAATATCATTTTATTGCATAAATGTTCATATTTCAGCTTGAAATTGCAGGCAATATATTTTCTTTTATATGTCTGGGACAGTATCTTCCAAAACATTTAAAAATGGAAGTTGAATGAAGTTACGATTTTCTTTTTCTCACGATGTTGCCTTTGTCCAGCATTGTTGTTAATTTCCCCGTAAACTTCAGGCATAAAATTCTTCTGGGAATTCGAGGAATTCCTCTGTTTTCGGTATTATTTTGGTCATTTACGAGATTGATGTGCCATTGAACAGAAATTCAGGGAGTGTTTTTCGGAGGACGAGATTCCATCTTTACGAAACTTTCTGAAACGAAAAGCGGACGGAGTTAAAAAATTTTCCGTAATCATAATTTCTTTTTCTCGCGATGCTGCCTCTTTCCGATATTATTGTTAAATAACATTTTGCTATATAAATATTTTAATTTTAGCTTGAAAGCCGGGAGAAAATTTCCCAAACCGGAAGTCGAACAAAGCAAAGATTTCTCCCGTAATCGCACCCCCCCCCATGAGGTTCCCACTCTCTGGCATTGTTAAATATCCCCTCGCCCCATAATTTTTTGCATTTGAGCTTGATAAGGGAGGGAAAATTCCTGGAATGGGAGTAACAAAGTTGGAAAATTTGTAAAAATTGATACATTTTTTACAAATTTTGGATTTCCTGTCAAGTGTTGTGGAATTCTGAACAAATCTGACTGATTTTTACTGGTAGAAGTTTTGAACTTAAATCTCGCTATGTTACTGATCGTGCCCTTGCCAGGGCAATCAACTTTGTGTTTTGCATGCGTTAAGTTTGTTTCATTAGTGTCCTCATTTGTTGTGGTGTGTATTTCTTTTTCACAAAGAGATGGATCGTTTTGTAAGAAAGCATCTATGTGTGCTTCGCAATAATACTAGTTACTACTGACAAGTTTCTTGCCAATGTTGGCAGGTATGCAGTACTATGAAAATAAAATGTGTAAAATGTTTGATTTACTTTGTGCTGATGTTATAAAGAATATTCAACATGAAATTTCATTAAAGCAAAACCAACAATTGGTACTGCAAAGAGCTGGTTTATACCAAATACCCTAAAGTCAAAAAATAGTAACAACAACAAATATTATGTAGGAAGTACTAAAAGGAACCTTAAAACACAAGAATACAGGAACATCTAAAAGACTGGATGATAAAAGACCTAGAACTTCAATGATCCAGTACTGCTTAGAAAAAAGATTTTGAACCCATATGGTGAGAAACTAACCTAATATCACGCATGTACACACAAACAAACAACAACAAAACATAAAATACATACTGCAGAGTTTGTCTCTATTGAATAAACTACTGAACTAAATACTAGGAGAAAAATATAATAAAGAGATTAAAAAAGGCATACACAATAACACACCCGGTATAGGCTTAATCTGACTGCCAAAATACAGGAAATCCAGAATTTACTGGCAGATGATGATATGTAGCAAATGCTGTATACTCCATCTCTGCTGAGAAACGAGAGACATTATAGTGCTAGAGATAATAGAAACCTAACATGCAATAAGCTATGCCACATGGACATTTTTCTCTAGAATTCATGGCATTAGAAGTGAATTAGCCTCACTTCCAGGAGATATCTTACTGTTGTTGGAAGACTTCTGACACGACAGAAATGCATATGGGCAATATTTTGTGTTTGTCAGGTTTAAGGCGGTGCATGTGTCATAAACCAATGAAGACTTCTGGTTATAGGGAAAATACTGCAGTCATCCTGTCATTCAAGGTTATGACAAATCATTAAATGAAGCATCAAAAAGGTTTATACTTCTTTTTTCTGGCCTTCTTTTAATGAACCCTTTTTGCCACTTCATCTTTGACCATCACACAATGTATTTAAAAGAAAAATAAAGTTGTTTTTTAACTTTTACATATCTTTTAACCCTTGGAATCAATCGTGTAAAAAAGTAAACAACAACAACAACAACAACAAATGTGGATGATTGTGTGTTTACAAGTGAGGTGAAAGGAATTTTATGTTGATTTTTTCTTTCTTCTGAAAATGAACATAACCTGTCTTTTCTAAAGAATTTTGTCAGGCATGTTTTTGCTTGAGTTTGTCAAGTCCTCTTATATCTAACACTAACGAATGCGAAGAACCGAATAAATTTATAAAAAAACGCATTGATAATTTTTTATGATATTGTATGTGTTGTAGATGGTTTGGATGTGTATGGAATGGAAGAAGAAAGAATGTCTAGACAGATGTTGAATTCTGTGGTTCCAGGTAGCAGACCAAGAAGGTAGACCTAGAACAAACTACACTGATGGTGTAAGTTAACTGTTAGTAATTGAGGAAACAATGTGGTAGACCCAGAAAATCTTGCTTTGTATTGAAAGTGATGGTGAGACTTTTGTAAATAAAAGAATAATTTGTATCTGATCTCTTCATTGCTCCACAGGCACAAGGTATTGAGGATGTTGATTATAATTTCATTTAAGAATTCATAGACAGATGTTGAATGCTGTAGTATCAGGCTGCAGATCCAAGAGGTAGACCTGGAACAAACTACACTGCTGTGTGAAGTCAACTATTAGTGATTGAGGGAGCTATATGGTAGAGATAAGAAATCTTGAAATGCATTGAAAGAGATGGAGGGAGACTGGTTCAAATATGAATCATTTTGTGTGTGTGTGTGTGTGTGTGTAATCTATACATCACATGTAAACTCTGTGCTGCTACAGAGTAATGAGAATGTTGATTATGATTCTACCTAAGGTCATGCTCTGGGATTTAAGTTAATCACTAATGAAATATATTTTACAAAACAAGATGGTGAAAGGCAGTATCTATTTATTTATTTATTACATAAGAATGCATAACTATGCAGTTTATAGCAGCAGACAAGTACATGTTCAAATTTTTCTCTCTATAATTTCACTTCAACAGGTTATTGCTTGAAGCATATTCATTCTTTCTGTATTTGGTACCATGTTCATTTTAGTATTTGAATGTGAGTGTCAGATGTGGCATTAATAATGCATACCTGCCAACATTGGGTAGAGCCTTGTCAGTAGTAATCAGTATTATTGCGCGACATACGTAGACTTTTTTATGAAACGATTCATCTCTTTGTGAAAAAGAAATACACACCACAACAAAACGTTACAACAAACAAGGACTCGAACGAAACAAACGTAACTCATGTGAAACGCAAAGTTGATTCCCTTGCTGGCAAGGTCATGATAGGTAACACTGCGAGATTTAAGTTTGAAATTTCCACCAATAAAAAAGTCAGATGCGTTTAAGAATTCCACAACACTTGACAGATGGGAAATCCAAGCAAGTGAATGTGCAGCGTGCAAACCTTCACTCACCATATGATCATACTGCCTCTAAAATTGCAGTTTATGACAAGAAAAACCAAAGAAGGAAAAAAAAAAAAGCTGGATGCTTTAACTGGGTGAAAAATCAAAACACACAGCAAGACTGCAGACCACTGTTAGTTTGCTTTTTATTGATCCTGCAGCTGCACAGCATCCATTGCTTTTTATTTTTTTCTGCTGGTATCTTTCTTTCCCTATTTCTTTATTGTTGATTTTTTTTCTTTTCTTTTTTTTCATTCCTTCTGATGACAATTTCTTCTAGCATGCTGAAAAAACTTTCAGCCTGAGGACCATGAGCGCATGATATCAAAGCTTTAACTATTTTAGATAAATGGTGTAACTTTGAGGATAACACTTTTGAACACTATGCATCAATTTTTACAAATTTTCCAACGTTGCCACTTCCGTTTTCCGGAATTTACCCCTCTCTTATCAAGCTTAATGCAAAAATGCAAAAACTTATGGGATGGGGGATATTTAACAATGCAGAAGAGTGGAAACATCGCACGGAAGGGGGTGGAAGTAGGGGGAGTAGTGATCACAGCAAAAAATCTTTGCTTCGTGCGACTTCCAGTTTTGGAAATTTTCCACAAATTTTCAAGCTGAAATACAAATATTTATGCAGTAAAATGATATTTAGCAATAATACTGGACAGAGGCAGTATCGCGAGGAAAAAGTAATTACGATTACTGGAAAAATCTGAAGTCCGTCGACCTTCCATTTTCAAAAGTTTCGCAAAGATGGAATTCCATTCTCCGACTCGAATACCTCCCCCCCCAAATTTCTCTTCACTTGTGTATTGATCTCGTAAATGACCAGAATAATAATGAAAGGGCAGAATTCCTCGAATTCGCGGAAGAATCTCATGCCTGAAGATTACGGGAAAATTTTCGTGGTGTTCTAAGTTCCGTTTTTGCAAATTGTAGCATGCAGTTTTAAGCTGAAATACAGACATTTATGCAATTAAATGATGTTTAACAAGAAAAGTGGACACAAAGGCAACATCGAGGAAACATGCGATTACGGCAAAAAAATTTCACTCCGTTTAACTACCGTTTTAGAAAATTTTAAAACACTAAATACCGCTTTCGAGGGCAATCTACATGATGACCTAAAAAAAAAAAAAGCAAAATTCTGCGAATCTGCTTACGAATCACAAGTATATCATGAAATACTAGAAAAATGAAAAAAAACCTAAACAAAATGAAAATTCGTAGAATCTGTAGTTTCGACAGCGATGTCTGTAGTTCCGTAGTGAGACAACTAAATCCGTAGAAACTATGGACTTTCCTTAGTAGTTGGCAGGTATGATAATGCATGCTTTGTGATCATTCACACCTGTAGTTTTGGTGTGATAAATTATTTTTCGTGAATGTAAAAACTCCCTGAAGTGTAGAAAACTGAAATTTATTTTTCAGATTTTTTTTTTTCAGAAAACATTCGGATTTGTTCAAACTATCACATGTTTTCTTGTTTTAAGTATTAGTGAGAGACAAATTTTGTACTTGTATTAAGGTACAGCTTTAGAGTTCATGTAAGTCATATTACTTATTTTAACAGTTCACTGTACATAGAATTTCAGTAATATTGCTTTCTGAATTGCACAAAGTAGGTTCAAAAAGTTCTCGAAAATTCCTTTTTATACAGAAATCAATAACATTTACCATTATTTATATGCTGAATTTCCTTCAAAATAGTTTCCTTGGGCAAACTTTTGCCACCATCCGTAAAGCTATTTAAAGCATTCCTAGAATCCATACTTTGAAACCTCTTTCAGCACTTTTGTTGTGTTTTCAATGGTGTCTTCAGCACTTGTGAATTGTCATCCTTTTGGGGCAGATTTCAACCATGAAAACAAGTAAAGATTGAGTGATGCCTTGTCAGGAGAATATGAAGGATGCTCCAGTGATATCACGCTGTGCTTTGTGAAGTAATTTCTGACCATTAGGGATCAATGTGCGGGTGCAATGTTGTAAAGATGAAACCTACTGTCCGATGTAAATTTTTCTAGACATTTCCTTTGGATTGCATCCCTCACATGATGAAGATGACCTACATTTCTTTTTTCACAGTCCTCCTTTTTGGAATAAATTCATAGTAGACAGGGCCCTGAGAGTTAAAGAAAACTTCCAGCATTATTTTTCCTTTACTCTTGTCTAAACAGGTTTTTCTCTTCGAGACGATGATGTTGATTTCCACTCAGAGGTTTGATGTTACATCTGTGTATCATACAAAAAACACCTTGCCTCATCTCCTGTGATTACATTGCTTAAAAAAATGTCACTTTGATCAGCCATTTAGTCTGTGGCAAGGGTCAGTCAATATTTTTGAAATCTAAAACATAATGTAAGTTCAAATTATTGTGGTGAATGCTGTGAAACTTCCTACTGATATATACCTCTGATGCTATTTCCTTTAGTTTTTCTTCGGTCATGTTGGACAATGTTGTATACATGGTCAATCTTTTCTCGGCAGTTGAGTAGTACACAGGCACTTGCTATGCAGATCACCATCGGCATTCACATAGGCATCACAGAAATGCTTATACAATGCATAAACTAACTTGCGATTTCCTCACTGTCGTTTCGTTCTATGCTTGCTAAAGCACGGCTATCATCTTGGATGGTGATTTTGGAATCAAAATACAAAATGTGAACACTTCCAACTATTATTCCTACCTCTGACACTAGTTCCTTTACAGTTTTTCTTCAGTCATGATGGTCAGTGTTGAGTATGCACTTAATCTTTTTAGCAGTTGCCGAGGTAAATGGGTGCCCACCACGCAGATCATCACTGCTGCTCACCCAACCATCATGGAAACCCTTATGCCACTTATAAATTTTTAGTGTCTTCATTGCCATTTCACCATATGCTTACTGAATAATTGCTAATGCATCTCAAAGCAACCACAAAATTTGATGTTTTCATGTTGTTTAGTTGCTAACATTTTCAACTAAGACTTATGCACATTGAACAAACTACTGGTGCTCCACACAGATAGAATAAAATTGAAAAATCCCCAGCGTGATTACTTACCCACAGTCGGGGACAGACAGCTCCATAAACTTTTTGAACCTACTGTGTGTAATTCACAGTTTATATATAATTGAAAAGTATTTTATTTTATTCACTCTTTTGACACAGTCATATGAAGTTCAAGAAGTTTTATGTCAGTGCCATGTGAGAGTTTTTTGTAATCTCTTCTGCAATTAATGAGAAAAATTTGTTTGTGCAGCAAAACACTTCAGCCCACACCTGCCCAAGCAAAACTACTTGGTGAAGCTGAAGATGATAAAGGTAAAGGTAAGTAACATTTTTTGTTTCATTTCTTGGTAAAGTAAATGTCTTTGCTGACGGACAAATCATACATGAGGTTCTTCCATGGATTCGCGGAATTCCGACTTTTTTTTTTTTTTTTTTTTTGTCATTGTTTGGGCCATTCTAAAGGTCAATGCAAAACTGAAGAGATTTTTTTTTCTTTTATATGTCTGGGACAGCATTTCATCTTCCAGAACATTTAAAAATGGAAGTTAAAATTTTCTTTTTCTCACGATGTTGCCTTTGTCCAGCATTGTTGTTAAATATAATTTTAATGCATTTGAGCTTGAAACTGTGGGCAACAATTTCTGAAAATGGAAATTAAACGGCGTAAAATTTCCCCCAGTAATCTTCAGGCATGAGATTCTTCCGTAGATTCCCGGAATCTCACCTTTTCCATTATTAATTCGGTCATTTTTGAGATCAGTGCATAACTGAATGAAATATTTTGGAGAGGATTTCTCCCAAAATTATAATTTTTCTCACAATGTTCCATCTGCCTAGGATTGTTATTAAATATCATTTAATTCCATACATATTTGTATTTCAGCTTGAAAAGAGAGAAGAAATTTCCAGAAATGGAAATTGGATGGAGCAGAGATTACTTCAGTAATTGTAGGTTTTTTATCCATTTCAGTTTGATAAGGAAGAGAAAAGTTTTGTTCTCGGGCTGAAAGTTCTTTCAGCGTGACATATGAAATTACAGTCATTTGAGGGCATAAAAAGAAAATGAAAAAATGGTAAGGGAGAGATATCAGCCGAAGGAAAAAATTAGCAATAGATGCTGTACAGCTGCAGAGTCAACAAAAGACAAAAATGGTTGCAAAACTTGCTGAGAAGAAAGCAAGGCTTTCTTCTTCTGAGGAAACTTAAATTTTTAAGGGTGTTCTAGCAAGTAAAAACAAAACAAGAAAAAAAAACTGCAGTGTCTTTTAAAACTATTTTATTTTGTTTTGAATTCAATAATATTATGTTGTGAATAAGTAATGTGCTCTGGGTTAATATTTACATAGATAAATTACAGTGAACAATTCTGTCTTCCTCATGGTACCTCATACTCACACTTTTTTTTACCACATGTTCTCATTTTTCATCCAGTTAAAAAGTTATTTTTTTTTCTTTATCAGTCTCATATATGACAAATGTGTAAAGATGTTTAGATCTTACTGTATTTTTTTTTTTAATTTGTATTCCATATTAATGCTCGATTGTATTCATGCCTCGGCCTCAGTAATCCTTCAGAGCCTCCTATCTCTGTTATATTTTAGCATGGCGGACAGTGGGCTTTCTTAACTATGTTGTGTTGAGGCCTCAATACAAGGCTTATGACCTGAGTCATTCAAAAAAATGTTTTTTTTTTTGAAGTAACACAGATTCAAGTGGAAAGATAGCAGCTACTGGCATACTTCACACACACCAGACAAAAAATTATGGAATGCTCATTTTATTGGTTAATATGGGGTTACATCACCACGAGCTCGAAGCACAGCCTTGATTTTCTTTGGCATGCTGTCAATATGGGAGCAGATGACATTAATGTCCAGTTTGCCCCACGCCGTGGACAACTGGTCCCGCAGAGCAGTCAAATTGGGAGGGTGTTGTTGTCTCTTCTTAACGGCCCGTTTGAGCGTGTCCCAAATTTTTTCTATAACATTCAGATCAGGTGAATTGGCGTGCCAGGTGAGATGTGCGACATCGACCTCATGTTCTGCAAACCAATCCTGCACAATGGCAGCTCGGTGGACAGTGCAGTTGTCATCTTGATAACGTGGATCTGGAATGACGGCATCTTGCAGGAACTGGACATATGGTAACACCTCGTTATTCAACAGATAGTCCACTGCTTTCATGCCATTAGATACATAAACTAAGGGACCCACCCCAGCACTAGATATACACCCCTAAAACATTACACTTCCACCTCCCTTCTGTACAGCCCTTTGAACACACTCTGCGTTGAAAGTTTCTCCGACCTTCCGCATGACCCTGGATCGACCGTCATTGGAATACAGGCAGAACCTCGATTCGTCCGACCAGATGATGCGTTGCCACTGTCCTGTGGTCCAGTGTCGGTGTTCCCTCGCCTATTCCAGCCGCTTTTTCTTGTGTATGGCAGACAGCTTGGGGCGTATCCTAGTTACACGACTGAATATTCCTACACCATGTAGTTCTCGTCGAAGCGTTCGTTTGGAAACAGGCTGACTGGGTCCCGTATTGTACTCTTGCAGCAATTCCTGCCGGGTTGGGAACCGTTTTGTGGTTGACGATCACGGTTGTTCACGATGGTTTTTCTTCCGCAGCTGCTCTGACGGGAATTGCCTCTGACCGACTCCTTCCATGCTAAATGAACACTACTGACTGTGGACTTGGACACGCCAACAAACTCCGCCACCTTCCTTAGCGAATTTCCATGTTCACGACCAAAAATGGTAGCTCCCTTTTGCCACTCTGTTATGTCACCTTTTCTACCCATGGTATTACCTGTAAGCAACAATAAAACTGATTAGGCATGCACGTCTTACAAGGCTGAAAAAGTAACAAGTAACATACAATACTTTCCTTTCCATTATATGCACGCATTTTTCTCTGCCCGACCAGTTTCCAACTGTTCCTCCAGATGACAGCATTCAGTAATTTTTTGTCCTGGGTGCTTATATGCAGACATACATACTTTTTATATCCTGAGGTCTACATATATCTCATTTTAATTTTATAGAAATTCTTCATTGCTAGCCATGAATACATAAAATTTTTGGTATGTGAAGGCAAAGAAATCCACCATTACTAAAAGTTATTTTTTAATGATGAGTGATTTGGCTATATTACAAAAACTAGAAAACAGTCTTTGTTAATTCTTGCTACAAATGTTTGAGGTTATTTGCATAATAATGATTTCCTAGTTTTTCTCACAGCTAGCCACCTGTAACTTGCTCAAGAGATCAGTGTTTTAACTTGACTCCATATTAACACAAGAGAGTTTTAAATACTGCATTATATACTTGCACAGTAAGCATTGCTTTCTGATGATTAACATATCAACCATATGATAGTTTTTCATGATAACTTTTTTCATGCTTTACCATTTTTGTTATTCAGGTTGTCATTAGTATTTTCAGTTACAGTGTTAACTGTGGGTTTGGTAATCCTAGAATGCTTTTTCTATTGGGACGTGGGACGCCCTCCTCCCATGCCCTTTTGTGCAATCAGAAGCAAAAGTTTTTGCTTGAGTAATACAGTGACATTAATCAGAGCTA
The DNA here is from genome assembly GCA_039090855.1 of Macrothele yani. Classification (NCBI taxonomy): domain Eukaryota; kingdom Metazoa; phylum Arthropoda; class Arachnida; order Araneae; family Macrothelidae; genus Macrothele; species Macrothele yani. The sequence goes on from CM077024.1 coordinate 5,425,917, forward strand.
CAGTTTCTGAAACATTTTAATTGGGTACTGGTGTATCAGATGTTTTGTAGCATATTCTGGTCTTTCCCATTTCTGCACCAAAGCCAGTAATCCTAAGTTAAGGATGAGCATCTCTCACCAACTTTTGGATGCAATAAATGGAGTTGAATGTCAAAAAAGTAATAATAATGAAGACAGTAAGTTATGTGCAATAGTTAGATGATGATTCACTTCTGCATCCTCATCACCCTTTCTTTTTTTGGCTATGTTTGTTTATATTACATGATTCTGGTTATGATTATATTACATGCCACCTTATTAAAACATTTTGCTTCACTCTATACATTGGCAATACATCTTCATTCCTCATATGATCAGAACGTGTCTTGCCACAAACCTTCCATGAGTAATGCACCTCTCCAACTCACAAACAACTATGTCTCTTCTGCTGCACCCAGGTTCACTGATGTACATCGGAGTTGGAACAATTACACTTTCATACACAGCCATTTGGAATCTTTTCGAGAACCCATGCTCTACTGCCAGCATACTTGTGCAGGGTGTCCCAAAAGTTTTCCACACATTTTAAAAATTCATTAAAAAAGAACTATTAGGTAGGAACACATTTTTTTCAGATCTTGTAAACTTACTTTAAAAAGTTTTTTTTTTTTGTATAGTTAGTAAACTTCAACACACTGCCTGACAGAGAAAATGCCACACCACGAAGACTTGAATGCAGCGCTACACAACTTACAGGGTGGATGCACACGCATAAGTTATGCAAATGATTGCATTTGCAGGCCAATCGAACGAACTGTGCACAGGATATAAGCGGACAACCAGCCCGTGAGGCCATCAGTCGAGGCGTCGTCACGGCCACGAGAAGCGAGTGGTTCTGTTGTAACCATGTCTGGAGAACAAACAAGGGGTACCAATGCTGTTAAGATGCCATCGTATGCGATTGCCTCAAACGGTTGAGTTCACGAGAGGTGTCGTCGGGAGAGGTGTCTTCATACCGCCGTATGGTTCTTGCATCGTATTGCAGAAGAGACGCTACATGATGCCACAATCATCAGTCGCATTTGGAGATAGTGGTCCTAGAAAAGATCTGTGCAACGTCATAGGGGGACAGGAGCACGGAGACTGACGTCCGAGTGCACCGATTGTTGCATCCGACGTTATGCAGTAGCGAACCCACAGGGCAACATTTCGTGGAGTGTTCAGGGAGGCTTGGATGCTCCAATATCGACGCTGACAGTGTTGCTCCGATTGGCTGCGTCTGGTTTGCTGTCCAGCCGTCCATTGCTAAGGCTACACTTAACAGCAAGCCATCGTCATCATCGCTTGGCATGGTGTCACTCCAGAGCTGCAAGGGGTGCCGAATGGAACAGTGCAGTGTTCAGAAATGAATCATGGTTCTGTCTCACCATGGATGATTGCCATGTGAGAGTCTAGAGGTGACGTGGCCAACTGGTCAATCCCTCCCCCATTGTGGAGCACACACAGTCCAGCAGCGTGGAATCATGGTGTGAGGTGCTGTCAGTGCCAACAATCGCTCACCGCTGGTATGCATTATGGGCACATTGATAGCACGCCACTATGTTGACAAGGTGCTGCATCCCTTTGCACTACTGTATCTGCAGAGCATCCCAAATGCTGTTTTTTAAGAGGATACACCTAGCCGCATACCGCTCGGATCAGCCTGAATACTTTGCACGGAGTGCGGATGCTTCCATGGCCAGCGCGATCCCTCGACCTCTCGCCCATCGAGCATCTAGGCAGGACATGACTGGACGTTGGTTGAGTACCCTCCCACCCCCACACAATAAAGACGAACTGTGGACTCGGATCAACACCACATGGTCCACTATAGCCCATGACTCTATTCGGACTCTCATTGCCTCGATGCCATGTTGGATTCAACACGCTGTGTCGCCCAAAATGGGGCCACGCTCCTTATTGACCATCCTGTATATTCGGCCACTGGAGCGTATCCTGTATGTGACAATTAAATCATTTATTTAGGACCTACTTGGCTATCTGTGTGTGCAGTTTGGTTTGTTTTAACGCATTCTTCATGGTGTGGCATTTTCTCTGTCAGGCACTGTTTGTGTACCTTCTTTGCGTGGAATACATTGAGCTGATATTCAATTTCTGTCCATGTACATGCGAAAGTGAGTTCTGTAACAGATGCAATTCAAGCAGCTGTGCGAGTTTTCAGTTCATCAACACTTTGCACTTTGGATGAATAAACTTTTGTCTTTCACATATCCCCACAAGAAGAAGTCTAGAGGCGCGATATCTGGAGAGCATGGAAGTCATGGGATGGGTCCATCTTGTCCAATCCACCCGTTTGGTAATTCCATATTTAAAAAAATGTAGCACAACCTTAGCTCAGTGTGGTGGTGCATCATCTTGTTGCCAAATGATTTTAGGATGTGAATGGCTAATTTGAGGGACAGCAAAAATTTGAATCATGTCCAAATAAATTTCTTCTGTGCCTGTGGATTCTGCAAAAAGAAAGGTCCAATCACATGATCAGCCATTAAGCCACACCACACATTCAGTTTAAAACTGTCCCGGACATGTTTGATGAAGTGATGGGGATTGACCCCCAAATTCTGATATGTGGCAGTTGACTTTACCTGAAATAATGGAAAGTTGCTTCATCTGTAAAAACAATGTTTCATAGGAAGTCATTATCTGCCTCTAGATGATTTAGCATGCCCAAGGCAAGGATATAACAGCTTGGCTTGTCATCTGGCTGTAAAGCTTGCAATATCTGCACTTTGTAGGCTTATAGGCACGGTTTTTGGGGAAAGACTTGATGCACTGTTGCACAAGGAATTGCCAATTCCTTTGTGGCAGTATGTATCGATTTAGTAGGGCTATGTAAAAAGACTTCATGAATGCTTTTAAAGTCACCTTCGCCCGTGCTTGGTCTTCCACATCTTGGCCTTCAGGGACACTTCCAGATTCCAGAAATTTCTTGTGCCAAGCTAAGATGCTATTATGACTTGGAGGATTTTTTCCAAACTTCGAATGAACATTTCTTTGCACTTGGGCAACAGATTTTGTTTTGAAAAACCAACCAACACATATAACTTTCTATGCTGTAGTATACATTTTTCAACTAACCTTGTGATTGGATCAGTAGTGCCCCCTAGTGACCTATTTGGGAAATAGAACAAAAAAAAAAAAAAACTTTATTAAGTAAGTTTACAAAATCTACAAACATTATGTTCATATCCTGAATAGTTTTTTCAGTAAATTTTTAAAATGTGTAAAGAACTTTTGAGACATCCTCTATAATCTGCTTTGACACATTCAAGCAGATTCCCAGTTATACTGTAATTATTGAAGACCTTCTACAGGAGCAACCTGTTTACTTAGTCATAATCTTTTATAAATGTACAAAAGCAGGGCAAACTTTTGTACCAGCAGACAGATACTTTTTAATCATCATACATACTGCCAAAATTTGTTTAGTGCAGCCCTTACCATGCAGAAAAACACTGTGCAGTTCACACCTTCTTTGATGTTATTGATAATGACCTTTCCGAAAACTTTCCTTGCACTCTCAGCTGGCTGATAATTCTTAGCCATATATAATATTGACTAATTAATTAAGTGAAGCCAAGTGAAATCTGGATGTTGAGTACTTTCTCATTATTCATGGATGCATTTTGTATCTTATTTTGTGACCACATTTTACTGATGGAAGTAAGCTCTTAGATGCGATTTTCCATGAATTTTTTAGCATTCACACCCAGTTTCTCACTAAAGGGTGTAAATGCATGTTTCTATAATGTTATATGTTTTATTTAGAAAATGGATTGTAACTTCTGATTTATGAATTAAAAAAACAGAAAGTGTGCCTAAAAGTTTCCATATACTTCAGTTTCCCATTTCAGAGTTTTTCTAATTGATGGCATATCACAGATGGAAAGACATATTGCATTTTTTTTTTCACATTTCTGTGTGACATGTCTTTACACTATATGGAAAGACATATTGCACTTTTCCCCCACATTTCTGTGTGATGTGTCATTTCACTTGCCAAGTTGTTTGTGATTCTTGAATATTGTGGAACATTCCAAATTCGGTGTGCCCCCCCCATAGAAATACACAGTAGGAGCAAAACCCTATGACTCTCCCTCCTGATATTTGGATCATTTCCAACATTGGTGGTGCACAAGTGTGAAGGTCAAGCGTGTATATGCGTTACATGCTACACATGCGATATTCATCAGAGCTGAAACAGTGTTTGTAATGGGTAAGGGATGAGATTTTACTCTTTTGGAAAAGAGCCTGGTCATGAGATACAAAGCAAAGGCTTTACAGTATCTGGGAAATAGTAAAATTTCTTGGCTGTTCACTTGCTGCCATACTTAAAGTATGCTGAGAGTGGATGGAAAGAGGCTCAATGGATAACTGGTGGATGGGTGTTTGATGGGTGTGGCTGCTTAGTGCTGAGAGAGAGAGAGAGAGAGAGGCAAAACAATAGAAGTGTTATCTTGGTACAGCTGACCACAGTAACCAGGCAGCATAGAGGAGTGTATTTGCAGCTACAGAATATAATGATATCTCCACCATACAGGCCTTCAGTGTAAATGCATGAACACGGCATCCCTCACTTATAGCGGATCATCAGTGAGAACAACTGAAGTTTACCGGAAAACATCGGGAGTGGATCATGAAATATTGAAAGAAAGTTGCCTTCCCTGATAAAGCATGTTTCCTACTTCTTCAAATTGATGGATGGTGTCAAGTAAGGTAAACAGCTGCAGAAAAGAAGGTACAAGATGCCATGACCCCACAGCTACAGGCAGATGGCAGGGATGTAATGCTCTGGGGGATGTTTTCCGGGACATTCTCAATCCCCTCATAGTGGTAGATGCCACCCAGAATGCCATAGTGTACCTGTCCATCATTGCATTCTAGGTTCATCTTTTTATGAAGATAGTGTTTCCAGACCAAGATGGGGCATTCTAACAGAACAAATCTCCATGCCACCAGCCCTGGATGATAATCTAGGGCTGGTTCGAGGAACACAAGTGGAATGTCTTTCATGGCCACCCATGTCATATTTCAGACCATATGGACTGGCAGCTTCAGCATGTGGATCCTCCATCATAGACACTGGATGAGCTATGGGCAGCAATTTTATGGATATAGTATGGCATACAGTTGGACACCTGGGATTGTGTGGAGTCCATGCATCATCATATGGCTCAGTGGTGGTTGCTCACAGAGGACCTACACAATACTAGAGGTGATCATGATGTTTTACTCCTACAGTGTTTGTTCACAATTCTGAGACTGATGTAAACATCCATGCTTACATCACTCTCAGTTTGCATACATGTTTGCAACAGTCTTAACTATTTCTGCTGCATGTAAACTTAACAAAATTGTCCAACAATTGTATGCTTGGGAGCCATGTAATTTCCCTTTTAAATAGTCAGAATAAGAATTTAAAAGACAGACTGTGACTTCCTTTTCTTCTTGTAATTGCTCTCCAGTTTAGGAACTCTTTATTGTGGCAGCTATTTTTTTTACAAGAGTTAATTAACAAGGGGGGAGGCAAAGAAAAATAACAGCAGGAAGGGAATTATTTCCTCTTCAGTGTTGGCTCTCATTTTTAAATTAATATACCTCTTTTGGTGATAGGTGTAATATAAAATGTATTTCTCCTTTTATTAATTATACATCCAAACAAAACCATCTTATAGAAATATTTCCAAGCCACAAATAATTGCAACTTGAATACACTTTTTAGCGGTCCAATAATAATTTTAAAACTTGTTCATACTTTTTGCAACAGACTTAAAAAATTAAATTTGTGAACTTAAAATTTTTGAAATTAATGCACTGTCAATTCCAATCCAGTGCACTTGGTGAAAATGCATAAACACAACCAAAATAAAAAAAAACAAATTAAAAATAGATCTTTTGGTTGTATTTATGCATTTTCACAAGTTACGCTTGTTCAGAATGAACAGTGTGTAAGTAGTGATGCTTCTTTATTTGGTCCAAGCCAATTATGGCTACCATTTTGCTACTCAGGAATCTAGAAATTGAAATTCCTTAATGCAGTCAAGATTTAATTAACTTTCGGAATACTACACCAGGAAACAAGCAGTGCATGTAGTGAAGAGTTTTAGGCATTTTGTAAACTAACAAGCAAGGTTATTCAAAAGCTTACTCAGTATTTTCTCTTTGGATTGTCAAAGGTATTCACTTTCCTCCTGATCAAAATTGCAAAGGTAGTGACAATAGCATGCACAGTTCGCTGTGTCATTTCATCCCATATGACAGTAACATATCAAGGGTTTATTATGGTTAAAAGATATTGTGAAATATCAGTAAGTTCCAAGTTGCATGTGGTGGTTGTTAAACCACAAAACAAAACAAACAAACAAACAAACAAAAGAGAATTGTATCAAAAATGTGAGTAACACTTTTATTATTTTTAACTTTTCATTAATGATTTTAGGAATTTTTTTGCATACATGTGTGAATGTATTGTTCAGTGAGTAGATATTGAAGTTTAGGGATTAGGTTAGCCAAATTCTGGTATGTATTAGGTGTGCAACTTAATTCTCGGCCACAGGCACGACACGTTGACAGCAAATTATAGCAAATCGAATACGTACCTAATCAGGGAAATAATCCCCGTCGTGTTGGATCATTTAAGCCATCGGTCAGGGAGTTGCCGAATGCTACTGCAGAAAAAAGAGGGCTGTTTCGAGTTGATAAAGTCATCAATACTTGTGTGGACCTCCTCGACAGAAGTGAAGTGCATATCACTCAGGTGATGTTGCAGGGAGCGAAAGAGGCGATAATCTGACGGGGCAAAGTCTGAAGAATACCCCGGGTGGGACAAAATCACCCATCTCAGGTCAGTGATCATGTTTAAAGTCGTTTTTACGGTGTGAGGGCGCGCATTATCCTGAAGCAACAAGACCGACCTTCTGCCCTTGCCGGTGTATGGCCTTTTCGCCTCCATTGCATCACTCACATGAATGAGTTGCTGACAATAACGCTCAGCATTGACCACTTCACCAGGTTTGAGCAACTCATAGTGTACAACACTGCCCTGATCCTACCATATGCACAGCAACAACTTCCTGGCACGGACATTCAGTTTGGCGGTACTGGTGGTAGGCTGACCTGGATAAACCCAGGATTTGCGCCGCTTAAGATTATCATAGAGGATCCACTTCTCATCACAGGTCAAAATCTTGTGGAGGAAATCCTTCTTGAATCTGGAGAGCAAGGACACAGCAACATCATAGCGCCTAGACTTGTTCACAGCTGTGAGTTGGTGGGGCACCCAACGGCCCTCCTTGTGAATCCGTCCAAGCTTGTGCAGGTGCTTTGCAATGGCTTGCCGTGTTACTCCGAGTTCCTGGGCGAGCTCTGACTGCGTGCGACAGGGCTCTGCGTCCAACAGTTGTTCCAGTTCCTCATCGTCAACTTTCTGTGGCTGTCCCGGATGTTCTGCATCACGGAGATCGAAATTTCCCTGCTTAAACTGCTGGAACCACTTCTTACACGCACTGTAGGACACAGCAGCCTTACCCAAAGCAGCACAGATTATTTGCCGAGCTTCCACGGCACTTTTTTCAGCTGAAATGCGAACAGGAGTCAGTGCCTCAAATGTTGCTTCTTGAACAACATTGCTTTCACCGTCGACTTTCGTCCCTTCTGTCACTACAGCTGTGAGCGGTTAGGGTTGCCTGGAAAGCTGTTGGATGGCACTGCAATCAGCCATTGTCGCACACAGCTATTTGCATTTGCCGACGTTCTATGATCGTTTGCGGTTAGGGGCCGAGAATTAAGTTGCACACCTAATAGAAGTCTTGTCTATGTTATTCTCTTCATAAATTGATTGGATGTACTGAAAATGTTAAGTTTATTTACATCATGATAAAAACACTTTGTGTGTGTAAAGAATTTGGATTAGCAGGCAAAGTATGAGAAAAAATGCATTTTTAAGATTATGTTTGATAATTTTTCAGTATAAAAGTAAAACTTTTTTAAGAAATTCACTTATAACTTGATATAGCAGCAACATAAATGAATGACAAAGTGCTAGTATTCTTGCCATATTACTATTGTATAACATTACTTTACACACAATCTTCATTCTTTTATGTAGTTATCAAAATTATGTGGATTTTCTTCAACTGAAAATAATGATTATAAAACATTATATATGTCTAGTGAGTGATAAATATTTCATGTACATTGAAAACATATTTCTATTTGCAGACGCATTCACAATTATATTTTGTGTGTATCATGCCGAAAACAGTACTGACCTTCAAATTTTTTTTCTCATATGCATTATATTTTAAGTTGTATCAAAATTAAAGTATGGCTAGGAGAAATTATTCACCCGCATCTTTCTTTTTAACATCATGAAATTGTGTTTTATTACTTTTTTGTGAGAGCTGATTTCACTGAAATGATGCCTTTTTAATGTTTTAGTTGTTACAATTTCTATGAACGCACAGTAATATAAAACTCTACCAAGAAAAATAACCATTTTTCCCTCTTAAATATTATTACTCCCTTTTTTGAATTTTGGATTCCACTTGGAGATTGTCTTCGTCAAAGCTGTATTTTCTAAATGGAGTCTCTGCTCATGTAGTATATTTGAATTTTGTTTCTGCTTACTTAGCAAAATATTTCTTGATGAAAAAAGCACACAGAGTTCTGATAGCATGCTTCTAGTTTCTTCACCAGAGGATAAAGCTGTTCGATTGGCTGTGGAAAAAGTGGCAATCTGTGTGGCTGTCAATGGGGCATCTGCAGAAGATGTGGCACGATCTACCAATTGCTCTGATCCTGCATATCAGTAAGTACTCGCAAACAATAATTGTTTTTTCTTTATTTTTTTCTTGGATTCAGTATTTCTGATAAACACTAGCAATATGCAGTACCAAATTCCACTTTTTTTGATAAAACTGTGTAAGTCTAATGTATGCTTGGCATTTTCCCTTACTGACAATCATAGGAATATGCTTTTGTTGTAATATTTACAATTCTAATTACACATTTGTTTGTTAAAGACAATTTGCCAGTTGTTGGTCACTCTTTGAATCATTCTCTAATTCGGTTTAATGATTTATGCTCCTTAACACTGTATGAACCAACTGTTGACCATAAAGAAAATGAACAACAACAAAAAATATTGTGACAAGTTTAGCTTTAAACGCTGTCTGTTTTTTGTTATTGTTCTTTGGTAATCTTAAAGTTGCCCATGTTTGTAAAGTCAGAAGTTGCAGAAATCTAAGCTAAAAAGGTACATGTATGTTCTCTAAAAAATTGCTATGAAGAATGACAAACAACTGCCATGGTGTGCTGTTAATTTAGGGGAGAGAAACAAAAACGAAAAGCACCATTAAAACAGGTACATTTTTATGTTCACAAAATCACCGGGTAAGGATGAACGGAAAAACAGGTGGCAACATGCCTGCAAGATCAGTGTCACCAAAATGTGGCCCTAAGCCAAGCTCTCATCTGTAAGTTTCTAAGCATTGTTAATCATTTGAAAGCAGATAAGAAGAGTGATGCAATTTTTTTTACTGCAAGCATGGCTGGGTTTCCAACTTAAAGACCTGTCATGGCTTAGAGAATGTAAAAACTTCCACACAACCTGGAAAACAATTTCCACACAACCTGGAAAACAAGAAAAACCCTGAAATTCTCAGGAAATTCGAAATGGCTCCAAAAATCAGTGAAATTGTCCTTTTTTTTTTTTTTTTTTTTTTTTTTGTAAAAATCAAGGGATACTTTATTTTTCCAAAAATTTTTTTTTTTTTTAGGTTTCAAACTTTTGTTTGCAGTTACTGCATGCCTATAATTTGGTAGTTCTGACTTTCAGTCACCTTACTTTTTTTTTTTCTTTAAAAAAGACGCAAAATTTAATTTAAAAAATTGCCGGCCATCAAGTTTTTGTTCAGTTGTTGTAGGCAGTTGTTGTAACATGGAACAAATAGGCACAATAGCTTGACACACCCCTGCTTGGAGAAACACAAGAGAACCAACCAAGCCGCCCCGGTGGCGCAGTGGTCTAAGGCGCTGGCCTCTGATCATTCGTCCGTAAGGGGTCCGGGTTCGAATCCCGGTGAGGCATGGATATTGTGTTTGTCTTACGGCACTGGCTCTCTCCCTTCCCTGGAACCAGTGACCCTAAATTAGGGACGGGCGACTGCTTATAGCCCATTGAGTTGCTCACGGTGGTCGTTAAACCTCCAACCAAAAAAAAAAGAACCAACCAAACAATGGATCAAAGTCCTTTGTCTGTTGGTTCTCTCGCAACATGTTTCTTTGAACAGGAGCCATTCCATCATTAAGCTTAACTGCATTGTGTTGTAGAAAAACTGAAATAATCAACTGTACCAGCTACTGCACTTGCTCCAAGAATGGACCTTGAACTCTACCGAATCTCGTCGCATACAAGACCACAAATGAAGCTGTTGCGAATGCTGCAATCAAAAGCTTCTCTCGCCATTTGTGCTATTTGAGTGAAATTCTAGTTGGTTTTATATTTTTCAACGAAACAGTGCCCGTAGAGATGAAGGTGGCCATGGTTGCATCCTTAGACAAACAAGGGAAAGATCTTGTTTTTCGAAATATAAAGATCGGTGAAAAACAGGTAAAAGAAAGTAAACTATCAGACTTTGTGACAAATAACACCAAGAAACTGTTAATGGCTTTGCATGTTTCTGATAACTTTCTTCAAGCTGATTCTAGCACCTGGGAGGAAGATGAAGAATTCATTGAAGCCAAACGGAGGGTCAAGAATCTCAAAGTTATTAACGATGCAGCAGAAAGGGGCATTTCGGTAATAGTCTTTTAATGCTGTATTTACTAACCAAGAAGAACAGAAGCAGTACCTTCTGCAAGTAGTTGAAAAGCATCACCAACAGTACCCCAACCCAAATAAATTAATAATTGTCCAGGGAATGTGATAAAAATTACTTTATTTGTTGCAATCCGCAATCTTTGCTGTAACTTTTCATTACGAATATACACTGTGTGTATCGGAACAAATTAAAATGGTCGACTGCATTGAGCCACCATTAAATATTAACCATTTGTCTGAAAACTTTCTGTGTCTTATTTCTTTATTAAAATAAACAAAATTAGAGGGTGAGACACTGAATATTCAAAAAAAATTTTTTTTTGAGTGCACTCTAATGTATATATATATATATATAATAAGTAATTAAGGCATATGTTGCGATCCAGAGAGTTGTTTGTTTGCACTAAAATCCTCCTTGCACTACAAGATGGTGCATTTTGAGCCATCTTCTAGCCCTTCTTCCATGGGATGGATGCTAACTTAGCCTCCTGCCACAGATAGATCAACTTACAAAGTTTTAGAGACCTTCTTTTACTAGGAATCTGCCAGTATAAATAAGGTTGCGGCTAGTGGTGTGAAATAACTTTGTTTATGTGCTCAAAATTATGGATTCTTGACCAGTTTTCTTGTAATGTGGGTTGATTTCAATTTACCAAAGTATTTAAATGGTATATATATCACTCTACCTAGAAATGAGAAAACCAAATCTAGTTTCAATTTACTTCCGATATTGGAGGTTATTTTTTTAACGTGCATTAATGTATTGCCATTTTTGAACTTCCTGTTTTGTTGGTAAAGTTCGATTAACACTTACCGCACGTGGGGCTTGACGAGGCCAGATAAATACCAACGGGGAAAAAAATGAAGTGGACCCGCAACTAAATGAAAAACCCCCATGCCGCATCCACATAACGGAAATAAGAATTGAAAGCCAAGCCCCACGTGCGGTAAGTGTTAATCGAACTTTACCAACGAAAAGGGAAGTTCAAAAATGCCAAATCTAGTTGTTTTAATTAATTTTTATACCTTGCATAATAATAGTCTCTCTTTTTTTTTTTTTCTGAATTTTTTAGTCTACAAAACTCACTTTTTCCAACCCTTAATGGCAATCCTAGGCCTGTTAAATGCTTATTCCTCAATGTTAGAAATATATTATACTTTTACGGTACAACATTAAAAACAGGTTGCATATAAACAAAAATGTTCATGTTAAAGTTCCCAATATTCTGTGTAATGCTTTTGTTCATAAATTGAGTTACTGTGCAATTACAGGTGGCATGCCTGCAAAGTGAGAGGGGGAAGGTGCTATTGTACTTAACATTAATATGCTCTTCAGCTCATTTAAATGAAAGGTGATTTTTATTGTTATTTCATCTGCTTGGTGTTACATGTCTTTGTTTTCTTACATTACTAGATTTCTCAATCAAACTGAAGGTGCAACATATAAATTGTTCCAGCAGAGGGTGTCTGATCTAACAGAGGCCAAAAGAAGAGCTGAAGCTGATGACCAATACATCTCTGATAACAGTAAGTTTTATTTGAGCATTTACCATAATTTTTATTTAAGCATTTACTGCAAAGTGCAAAGCAACTTTATTCAGCAATTGACTGAAAGTGAGATGCATAACAATCATGCAGGCTTTTCTCAAGAGAAAATATTTTAAGGAATTATCCAAACATTTTTTTTTTCTTCTTCTCCAGGTTTGAACAGCAAAGGTTGCATAAATATTGCTAATAACATCTGTGCTTCCTTTGATTTAATAAACTATTTGATTGAATTCATTTCTGCTTGAAAATGTTCATCATCCACAAGAAAAATGTGCAGTGGTTATGTAGATTTACAGAATAACTGGTTATGAACAACATACCTGAAATGAAAAATGTGTTTGAGAGTAGAGCCATTTCACCATTGCAGATTGTGTGTTTTGGTAGAAAATGTGTCACCTGTCTTTTGTTTAAAAAGATAAGAGTTATGTGAAGTGTTTTGTACACATTCAAGGAAATACCAGCAAATTAGTCCTTAAAAGTTTTCACCATATAACAACTTTTGAAATATCTTCTAAGCTTCCTCTCTCTACTGAGGTCTTGCAAATTAAGCTTTCTCTCTCTACCGAGGTCTTGCAAATTAAGCTTCCTCTCTCTATCGAGGTCTTGCAAAATTTTACAGTACCCCAAATCAGGAAGTATAAATGTTAGAACTTCATTACTTTTTGTTTTGTTTTAGTCTGAAAATTACATGAAGAATACTTCCACATGTACTGTGTATATGTATACATACACTGTCGTATCAGAATAATATGGAGTGCATGTGACAAGGTTGACCACACGAAGATATAAGCGGCCGGCCAGGACAGATGAACCATAGTGCGTAACATGAGCACAACGGGCAGAGGTAGTGATTTGACAGATGTTCAAAAAGGAATGATCATTGGCTACCGTGCCAAGGGCGGAAGCTTCTCAGAAACAGCAAACATTGTGGGCTGTACGCGAGGTGCTGTAGTAGAGGTGTACCAAGAATGGTCCGCTGGCACACCGAGTACCTCCCGACGTCATAACTGTGGAGCCCCAAAGGCCATCGGCCCCCGAGGAGAACGTTGCCTGCGTCGACTGGTAAACAGCGATCAACTCGCAACAGTGTAGCAATTGACCATGCAAATGAATGCTGGGGCACCCAGGTATATGCCCCCAATAACAATAGAGTGAATCCTGTTATGCATGGATCTCCAGAGTCGACGCTGCATCAAGGCACCCATGTTAAACCAGGTCCATTGACAACAATACCTGCAGTTGGCATAGGACGACCGTCATTGGACAGTGGAAAAGTGGAAAAAGGTTGCCTTCTGTGTGGGCATTCTTAGTGGCCTGACAAATATCCAGATGATAGTCGACCTCATTCCACGTTGCTTGAAGCATGTTCGGTGTAACGGTGGTCACAGTGTCCATTATGCAGGCTTTCAGGTGCTGTAGGTCGGAGATCTTGATATGGTAGACAATATTTTATACCTAACCCCACAGGAAAAAATCCAGTGTGGTTAAATCTGGTGGCCGAGGAGGCAAAGCAATTTGCCCACCTCTGCCAATCCATCTCCAGGCATCTCGTGCTCCTTCTCTGGTGAATCGAGGTTTCTACTCCTGAGAAGTGATAGCTGGTGGCGGATACGGCCTCGGACACACGAGAACCAACACCCGGACATGCTTGTCAGTCAAGTACAGGCTGGCAATATCAGTGTGTATGCCTGGGGGATGTTTTCCTGGTATGACCTGAGATTGCTGGTACCACTGGATTGGTCCCTGAATGTCAATGGCTATCTGTCAATCCTCACTGACCACGTGCATCCGTACACGTCATACATTTACCCTGGTGGTGATGGTGTCTACCAGCAGGACAATGCGCCGTGCCACATCGCTAAAGGGGTGCGTGACTGGTCCCAGGAACACAACAGCGATGTCTTTGTTCTCCTTTGGCCGGCGGAATCGCCCGACCTCAATCCCGTACAGCACTTGTGAAACTATTTGGATCGACATGCCAACTCACAACCATGTCATCTGTGGGACCTCTGTGCTCTGCTGGAGTCCGAATGGGCACATGTGCCTCAGGCAACCTTCCAGGGCCTCACTGTGCCCATGCCATGCTGTCTCGCCACTGCCATCCAGGCCAAGGGTGGTTATTCCCATTAATAGGTAAGTGGTCATATTATTCTAATTCGGCTGAGTATGTGAACTGTAAATTGATAAAAAAAAATACAAGAATTTTTTCTTCCAAAACTATATAACAGACCACAGCCATAGTGCAGTTGGCTAACATGCTGTGTGAAGTGTGGCAATGTGGGAGGCCAGTGTTTATGATGGGGAGGGGGGGGGGAGTCGAACCCCAGCCTGCCCACAATGTTTGTATTTTTTCCAGTTTTTTTGCAGACTCCTCAGGTATGGGGACGTGAATGCATGGATGTTTCATATGAAGTTCGCCCTGGACTCACATTGTTCGTGATCCTCCCCAGCTTTGGGCCATCGACCCTATGTGGTGTAATGTGACTACAAAACACCTATTACAGCTTGTTTCCATGGAGACAGCAATGGACCTCCTTGGAAGAAAGAAAGAAAGTAAAAAAAAAAAAAAAAAAACATCACACACAAACACAATGCAGAAATATATATATATATATCATCATCATTGTCAACCATTATCAATCCACTGCTGGACGAAGGTCTCCCCAAGTTTCCTCCACAACGGTCTGTCTTGTGCCAGTCTCCTCCATGTCACCCCTGCATACTTTCGAATTTCATCCACCCATCTCCCATGTGGTCTTCTTCTGGGTCTTTTCCTGTCCCTTGGAATCCAATCTAAAATTTCGGCTGTCCATCGATGATCTGTCCTTCTGGCAGTATGTCCAGCCCATTGCCATTTCAGGGATTTAACTCTGATCATGATGTCTTCCACTCTTGTCATTTTTCGGATCCACGAGTTCCTCTTCTTATCTCTCCTGGTTACACCAAGTATGCACCTCTCCATGCTGCTTTGAGTTGTCTGCAGCCTTTGTATGTCTCTTTTAGTTAAGGTCCACGTCTCTGCACCATACGTAAGCACTATAAGGATGCATTGATCAAACACTTTTCTTTTAAGACATAATGGCATATTGCTCTTGAAAATTATGCTGTTTCTTCCAAAAGCTCTCCAGGCAAGTTTTGTACGCCGATTAATTTCTTCATCAATGTGACCCTCACTTGATATCTGCTGTCCAAGATAAACGTATGTGTCTGTTATCTCCAGCTTTTCTCCATCAATCGATAAATCTTCATTTCTTGCAAAAGCATTGAACATCACTTTTGTCTTCTGAAAGTTCATTTTTAATCCCACTTCTTTACTCTTGTCAGCAAGTTCCTGGATCATACTCTGCAGCTCTGATGGGCTAGTTGCAAAAATGATTACGTCATCAGCAAAACGAAGGTGGGTTAGATAATTTCCATTAATCTTTATCCCCTTGTTTTCCCAGCTCAGTGACTGAAAAACACCCTCCAATGTGGCATTAAAGAGCTTCGGAGATATTATGTCACCTTGTCTCACTCCCTTTCCAATTTTTATGTGTGTTGTATTTTCAAACAGCCGAATCTTTGCACTTGCATTTTCATAGATGTTATTAATAATATTAATGTATGCATCTTCAATACCGCAGGTTTTCAGAGCCATTGTAACTGCTGATGGTTTCACCGAATCAAAGGCTTTTTCATAATCGATAAAAGCCATGCACAATGGAAGTTCATATTCCCTCGCTCTTTCAATTAGTTCTCTCAGCACATGGATATGATCTATTGTGCTGTAGCCACTCCTGAATCCAGCTTGTTCTCTCGGTTGAACCATGTCCAGTGTTACCTTCAAGCGGTGTGAAAGAACTTTAGTGAAGATTTTATAAACTACTGATAGGAGGCTGATAGGTCTGTAGTTTCCAAGATCCTCAATGTCACCTTTCTTATGTAGCAGGATCATTGTAGCGGTGTTCCAATCCTCAGGAATCTTTCCTTCATTGAGGCATCGAGTGAAAATTTGGGCGAGTACTGTTTCGATTTCTCCACTTGCTTCTTGTATGATGTCTACAGTAATTCCATCTTCTCCTGTAGCTTTTCCCCGCTTCATGTTCTTGATTGCATGTGCAACTTCTGCTGGAAGGACTGGAGGAACTCTGGTACCGGTATCTTTCATGATGTCTGGAGTGCATGTATCATCCCTTTCATATAATTTGGAGTAGAAATCTTTCACTCTTGTCAAAATTTCGCCTCTATTTCTTGTTACAGAACCATCTTCTTTTCTCAGTGCCATAATCTGTTTTCTTCCCTTACTGAGATGTCCCTTTGCTATCTTTAGGCTTTGGTTGTTTTCAATTGCTTTCCTCACTAGCTCACAGTTGAATTTTCTTACGTCTTCAGTGATACTTTTTCGTACTGTCTTGCATAGCTCTATATATTCCACTTTGGAAGTCACATCTTCTTTAGTTGTCCTCATCTCTCTTCTTTTTTGCATCAACATTTTGGTTTTTCCTGATAATTTGTTCACATGCAACTTGTTCTTAGACCCAGCTAATTTTGTTGCTGTTTCCATAAGAGCTTTGATTACTTTTCTGTTAACTTCAGAGATGTCCACTTCTTCCGATGTTAGGCCTTCTAAAGCAGAGAACCTGTTCTTCAGTTCCAACTTGAAGGTATTATGGTGTTTTTTAAGGTTGGTTATGTCAATAGATTTTGTTTGTCTTATGAGCTTGCCACGTTCAAGTTTAGTGTTGAGGTGCATCTTACATCTCACCAATCTATGGTCACTACCTGTGTTGAACTTGTTTAGCACACTGCAGTCTTCTATGACGAATTTTTTGTTACACATAATAAAATCAATTTCACTTGTCGTCCCATTTGGATGTCTCCATGTCCATTTCCTGTGTGGCTTTTTCTTGAAGAAGGAGTTCAAGATGAAAAACCCTTCTGCCTCTGCAAACTCAACGAGAGTATTTCCACGCTGGTTTCTGTTGCCGTGACCAAATTTACCTACTGAAGTTTCATTCTGTTGCTGTTGCCCTATTTTTGCATTGAAATCTCCCATAATTATTTTCAAGTGCTGCTTACCTTTATTATTTAGATGACAAATTTCCTCATAAAATTCTTCAATTTCTTCTTCAGGATGACTTGTGGTGGGTGCGTAAGTTTGAATAATCTGAGCCTGATATATATATATATATATTTTGTTGTAAGCAAAATTATGAAATGGGGTGTTCACCTTTTCTATTTTTTCTGAGTTATCCTAGCTGCTGGATATTTAATGGATTTAAGCATTTGAAATGCTATTCTTTCATTTACAAAAAAAAAAAAAAAAAGAAAAAAAGATGGAAGGTGATTTTTTTTGGGAATATCTTAAAATTACTTAAAACATTCTACTGATATAAAAGCAACCTTGTTAAGCATTTGTAGTTAAATTTTTGTGAATTTTCAAAATTTTGTATGTTCTGTATTGTTATGATGAATCATTGGCATCCTTTTGTGTGGCTATTTATGAAGCATGTTTGTCTCATAATGCCTTCTTACATTGTACTCTTTCATAACACCAACTGTTTCTTTGCAAATTAAACACGTTGCTTTGCTGTTGTATTCAATAAAAAAATATCTCTCACTCCAGGTCTCTTGAAACACTCGACACTCGTCCGTCACTTTACGCTTTTTTACAGACATGATACTGATATTATAATAATAATAATGTAGAAACTCTGTAAACTGCACACAAGCTGTAACAACACACAAACAACTCACAAACGTGAACTCTGCCACGACAACAATGATACTCCCAGTGCACGACGTGGCGTCCAGTCAGAAATAACAAACCTATAAATAGCCTCGCGCTACACCACTTCAAGGTCACACAGCGCCCTCATCCTCCCCTGCCGCACAACGATGAGTCGGTGTGTCAGTCACGTGCTCACATCCACTTGTATTGCAAGAGTGACTCCACAGTCAGTCTGAACCTTGCAGCAGTCTGGTTATGCAAAACTTAAAATCTGTCCAATAATTGTTTACTTTTTAATTTATTTTTAACAAACATTTTTATAATTTTCTTATTTCAACTAGGGCCTACAATAATGGGAAAAAATCTCATCATTCACAATATATATATTCACGTTTTCAATAGTATAAAATATTTATCCGCGGGCCGCATAAACTGACTTTGAGGGCTGCAAGCGGCCCGCGGGTTGTGCACCCCTGGTGTAAATAAACAAGTACAGATGTTTGCACACAAAGCACAATAAAATCAAGTCAGTGAAAAAGTTCTGCAATGTAGAACTGCCTTTTCTTGTAGATTTGTCTTCAACAGAATATCTCTGAAAGATATGGCATGCTCATCTTGCGTGTTTTTGCCATTTTAATATGCTGGCAGATTCATTAAGATTCAAGGAAGACAGTATTATCTCCTAGTTTCTTTGAAATGTTGTTGTTTGTGTGAGATAGCAATGAGCATCAATCATATACTCACAAGATGAAATGCTTACTGAGGTTGCCATTTCCCATTAATAGTAATCTCTGTTATGGTATGGGAGTTAGTTCTGTTTAAAATATGTTTCATATGATTACCAACAATGACTTGATTAAATTCCAGCCACTACTTTGACTGCAGAACACCATCTTTTCTTTTGTTTAGGCTGAATTGATTAACCACTGTATCATTGGAAAGCCCAACTTAGTGCTTTTCAGTAATTTTGACATAGGACTGATTCATTTTTGTGGGTTAATTGTCCAATGCATACACACAGTCCAGGCATAAAACATAATTTTGGGATTTTTGATGACATCAACAATTTTAAATTTATATTAGCTAATTAAATTGCCAGGAGTAGCTCGACTTATACTGTATGTTGAAACAGCTTAAAGGTCAAACATAATTCCAAACATGTTTCCTCAGTGTTCATGTCAGAGCTTGTGGATTGATGTATAAGAATAACAGAATGGTGTGGCCCTTGTAAGGGATTTGTTTGCTAAGCAGTTATCTTTACCACATGCACTTATTCTGATTTGAACCTTATTCTCAAAATTCTGATATATCATACTGTTTTTTAGTGTGTGTTTTTTGATGAGATAAACATATTTCTAGTTCCAGTATTTTGAAACTGTTCTTTCAGATTGGCTGTTTCAGCCCAGCTTGAAAATGGTTTATGGATATTAAAGTTGATCATGTTCTGTTCCAAGCTGAACAAAGCATCTTGTTTATTTTTTTTGTCCTTTTTCGTTACATCAGATATCAATTTAACTTATGCTTAGTTATAGTCACTATGTTACTGTTATGGTTACCTGAATTTTTTACAGCAGGTCATAATCTGTACTATTGCAGTATCCTGCATATATATATTTTTTTGTTTTACATTGGGAAGCTTTAACTATGAGAACAATGAACCTTGCTTTTTGGTATTTTTCTGATGCGTAACAACTTCGCCATTACAAGATGTAAATGCAGATGCTATCGAATTCAGAATAAATTTTGTCCCATATAATTGCTTCTGAATATCTGATTGAAAAATACTTTCTTCCCTTCAATACTTTTTATAATGAAGACTACGTTGGGTACAGTTTCTTTTTTAAGTAGTTCTTATCTTAGTTTTTCCACTAGGGAGCATAGCGTTAAATTGTGATTTCTCTGATATCTTTTCTCTTAAAAGTCTGATTTGCAAAAAATCGGTTTTGCATCAGATAGAGCTTCATCAATGGGACCCTCACTTGATATCTGCTGTCCAAGATAAACGTACGTGTTTGTTATCTCCAGCTTTTCTCCATCAATCGATAAATCTTCATTTCGTGTAAAAGCATTGAACATCACTTTTGTCTTCTGAAAGTTCATTTTTAATCCCACTTCTTTACTTTTGTCAGCAAGTTCTTGGATCATACTCTGCAGCTCTGATGGGGTAGTTGCAAAAATGTCTATGTCATCAGCAAAACAAAGGTGAGTTAGATAATCTCCATTAACCTTTATCCCTTTGTTTTCCCAGTTCAGTGATTGAAAGACATTTTCCAATGTGGCGTTAAAGAGCTTCGGAGATATGGTGTCACCTTGTCTCACTCCCTTTCCAATTTTTATGTGTGTTGTATTTTCAAACAGCCGAATCTTTGCACTTGCATTTTCATAGATGTTATTAATAATATTAATGTATGCATCTTCAATACCGCAGGATTTCAGAGCCATTGTAACTGCTGATGGTTTCACCGAATCAAAGGCTTTTTCATAATCGATAAAAGCCATGCACAATGGAAGTTCATATTCCCTCGCTCTTTCAATTAGTTCTCTCAGTACGTGGATATGATCTATTGTGCTGTAGCCACTCCTGAATCCAGCTTGTTCTCTCGGTTGAACCATGTCCAGTGTTACCTTCAAGCGGTGTGAAAGAACTTTAGTGAAGATTTTATAAACTACTGATAGGAGGCTGATAGGTCTGTAGTTTCCAAGATCCTCAATGTCACCTTTCTTATGTAGCAGGATCATTGTAGCGGTGTTCCAATCCTCAGGAATCTTTCCTTCATTGAGGCATCGAGTGAAAATTTGGGCGAGTACTGTTTCGATTTCTCCACTTGCTTCTTGTATGATGTCTACAGTAATTCCATCTTCTCCTGTAGCTTTTCCCCGCTTCATGTTCTTGATTGCATGTGCAACTTCTGCTGGAAGGACTGGAGGAACTCTGGTACCGGTATCTTTCATGATGTCTGGAGTGCATGTATCATCCCTTTCATATAATTTGGAGTAGAAATCTTTCACTCTTGTCAAAATTTTGCCTCTATTTCTTGTTACAGAACCATCTTCTTTTCTCAGTGCCATAATCTGTTTTCTTCCCTTACTGAGATGTCCCTTTGCTATCTTTAGGCTTTGGTTGTTTTCAATTGCTTTCCTCACTAGCTCACAGTTGAATTTTCTTACGTCTTCAGTGATACTTTTTCGTACTGTCTTGCATAGCTCTATATATTCCACTTTGGAAGTCACATCTTCTTTAGTTGTCCTCATCTCTCTTCTTTTTGCATCAACATTTTGGTTTTTCCTGATAATTTGTTCACATGCAACTTGTTCTTAGACCCAGCTAATTTTGTTGCTGTTTCCATAAGAGCTTTGATTACTTTTCTGTTAACTTCAGAGATGTCCACTTCTTCCGATGTTAGGCCTTCTAAAGCAGAGAACCTGTTCTTCAGTTCCAACTTGAAGGTATTATGGTGTTTTTTAAGGTTGGTTATGTCAATAGATTTTGTTTGTCTTATGAGCTTGCCACGTTCAAGTTTAGTGTTGAGGTGCATCTTACATCTCACCAATCTATGGTCACTACCTGTGTTGAACTTGTTTAGCACACTGCAGTCTTCTATGACGAATTTTTTGTTACACATAATAAAATCAATTTCACTTGTCGTCCCATTTGGATGTCTCCATGTCCATTTCCTGTGTGGCTTTTTCTTGAAGAAGGAGTTCAAGATGAAAAACCCTTCTGCCTCTGCAAACTCAACGAGAGTATTTCCACGCTGGTTTCTGTTGCCGTGACCAAATTTACCTACTGAAGTTTCATTCTGTTGCTGTTGCCCTATTTTTGCATTGAAATCTCCCATAATTATTTTCAAGTGCTGCTTACCTTTATTATTTAGATGACAAATTTCCTCATAAAATTCTTCAATTTCTTCTTCAGGATGACTTGTGGTGGGTGCGTAAGTTTGAATAATCTGAGCCTGATATATATATATATATATTTTGTTGTAAGCAAAATTATGAAATGGGGTGTTCACCTTTTCTATTTTTTCTGAGTTATCCTAGCTGCTGGATATTTAATGGATTTAAGCATTTGAAATGCTATTCTTTCATTTACAAAAAAAAAAAAAAAAGAAAAAAAAAGATGGAAGGTGATTTTTTTTTGGGAATATCTTAAAATTACTTAAAACATTCTACTGATATAAAAGCAACCTTGTTAAGCATTTGTAGTTAAATTTTTGTGAATTTTCAAAATTTTGTATGTTCTGTATTGTTATGATGAATCATTGGCATCCTTTTGTGTGGCTATTTATGAAGCATGTTTGTCTCATAATGCCTTCTTACATTGTACTCTTTCATAACACCAACTGTTTCTTTGCAAATTAAACACGTTGCTTTGCTGTTGTATTCAATAAAAAAATATCTCTCACTCCAGGTCTCTTGAAACACTCGACACTCGTCCGTCACTTTACGCTTTTTTACAGACATGATACTGATATTATAATAATAATAATGTAGAAACTCTGTAAACTGCACACAAGCTGTAACAACACACAAACAACTCACAAACGTGAACTCTGCCACGACAACAATGATACTCCCAGTGCACGACGTGGCGTCCAGTCAGAAATAACAAACCTATAAATAGCCTCGCGCTACACCACTTCAAGGTCACACAGCGCCCTCATCCTCCCCTGCCGCACAACGATGAGTCGGTGTGTCAGTCACGTGCTCACATCCACTTGTATTGCAAGAGTGACTCCACAGTCAGTCTGAACCTTGCAGCAGTCTGGTTATGCAAAACTTAAAATCTGTCCAATAATTGTTTACTTTTTAATTTATTTTTAACAAACATTTTTATAATTTTCTTATTTCAACTAGGGCCTACAATAATGGGAAAAAATCTCATCATTCACAATATATATATTCACGTTTTCAATAGTATAAAATATTTATCCGCGGGCCGCATAAACTGACTTTGAGGGCTGCAAGCGGCCCGCGGGTTGTGCACCCCTGGTGTAAATAAACAAGTACAGATGTTTGCACACAAAGCACAATAAAATCAAGTTAGTGAAAAAGTTCTGCAATGTAGAACTGCCTTTTCTTGTAGATTTGTCTTCAACAGAATATCTCTGAAAGATATGGCATGCTCATCTTGCGTGTTTTTGCCATTTTAATATGCTGGCAGATTCATTAAGATTCAAGGAAGACAGTATTATCTCCTAGTTTCTTTGAAATGTTGTTGTTTGTGTGAGATAGCAATGAGCATCAATCATATACTCACAAGATGAAATGCTTACTGAGGTTGCCATTTCCCATTAATAGTAATCTCTGTTATGGTATGGGAGTTAGTTCTGTTTAAAATATGTTTCATATGATTACCAACAATGACTTGATTAAATTCCAGCCACTACTTTGACTGTAGAACACCATCTTTTCTTTTGTTTAGGCTGAATTGATTAACCACTGTATCATTGGAAAGCCCAACTTAGTGCTTTTCAGTAATTTTGACATAGGACTGATTCATTTTTGTGGGTTAATTGTCCAATGCATACACACAGTCCAGGCATAAAACATAATTTTGGGATTTTTGATGACATCAACAATTTTAAATTTATATTAGCTAATTAAATTGCCAGGAGTAGCTCGACTTATACTGTATGTTGAAACAGCTTAAAGGTCAAACATAATTCCAAACATGTTTCCTCAGTGTTCATGTCAGAGCTTGTGGATTGATGTATAAGAATAACAGAATGGTGTGGCCCTTGTAAGGGATTTGTTTGCTAAGCAGTTATCTTTACCACATGCACTTATTCTGATTTGAACCTTATTCTCAAAATTCTGATATATCATACTGTTTTTTAGTGTGTGTTTTTTGATGAGATAAACATATTTCTAGTTCCAGTATTTTGAAACTGTTCTTTCAGATTGGCTGTTTCAGCCCAGCTTGAAAATGGTTTATGGATATTAAAGTTGATCATGTTCTGTTCCAAGCTGAACAAAGCATCTTGTTTATTTTTTTGTCCTTTTTCGTTACATCAGATATCAATTTAACTTATGCTTAGTTATAGTCACTATGTTACTGTTATGGTTACCTGAATTTTTTACAGCAGGTCATAATCTGTACTATTGCAGTATCCTGCATATATATATTTTTTTGTTTTACATTGGGAAGCTTTAACTATGAGAACAATGAACCTTGCTTTTTGGTATTTTTCTGATGCGTAACAACTTCGCCATTACAAGATGTAAATGCAGATGCTATCGAATTCAGAATAAATTTTGTCCCATATAATTG
Source organism: Macrothele yani (assembly GCA_039090855.1). Lineage (NCBI taxonomy): Eukaryota > Metazoa > Arthropoda > Arachnida > Araneae > Macrothelidae > Macrothele > Macrothele yani. Next base: position 5,450,310 of record CM077024.1, read on the forward strand.
CTTCTGAATATCTGATTGAAAAATACTTTCTTCCCTTCAATACTTTTTATAATGAAGACTACGTTGGGTACAGTTTCTTTTTTAAGTAGTTCTTATCTTAGTTTTTCCACTAGGGAGCATAGCGTTAAATTGTGATTTCTCTGATATCTTTTCTCTTAAAAGTCTGATTTGCAAAAAATCGGTTTTGCATCAGATAGAGCTTCATCAATGGGACCCTCACTTGATATCTGCTGTCCAAGATAAACGTACGTGTTTGTTATCTCCAGCTTTTCTCCATCAATCGATAAATCTTCATTTCGTGTAAAAGCATTGAACATCACTTTTGTCTTCTGAAAGTTCATTTTTAATCCCACTTCTTTACTCTTGTCAGCAAGTTCTTGGATCATACTCTGCAGCTCTGATGGGGTAGTTGCAAAAATGTCTATGTCATCAGCAAAACAAAGGTGAGTTAGATAATCTCCATTAACCTTTATCCCTTTGTTTTCCCAGTTCAGTGATTGAAAGACATTTTCCAATGTGGCGTTAAAGAGCTTCGGAGATATGGTGTCACCTTGTCTCACTCCCTTTCCAATTTTTATGTGTGTTGTATTTTCAAACAGCCGAATCTTTGCACTCGCATTTTCATAGATGTTATTAATAATATTAATGTATGCATCTTCAATACCGCAGGATTTCAGAGCCATTGTAACTGCTGATGGTTTCACCGAATCAAAGGCTTTTTCATAATCGATAAAAGCCATGCACAATGGAAGTTCATATTCCCTCGCTCTTTCAATTAGTTCTCTCAGTACGTGGATATGATCTATTGTGCTGTAGCCACTCCTGAATCCAGCTTGTTCTCTCGGTTGAGCTATGTCCAGTGTTACCTTCAAACGGTCTGAAAGAACTTTAGTGAAGATCTTATAAACCACTGATAGAAGGCTGATAGGTCTGTAGTTCCTGAGATCCTCAATGCCACCTTTTTTATGTAGCAGGATCATTATAGCGTTGTTCCAATCCTCAGGAATCTTCCCTTCATTAAGAGATCGAGTGAAAATTTGGGCGAGTACTGTTTCGATTTCTCCACTTGCTTCTTGTATGATGTCTACAGTAATTCCATCTTCTCCTGGAGCTTTTCCACGCTTCATGATCTTGATTGCATGTGCAACTTCTGCTGGGAGGACTGGAAGAACTCTGATACTGGTGCCTTCCATGATGTCTGGAGTACATGCATCATCCCTTTCATATAACTTGGAGTAGGAATCTTTCACTCTTGTCAAAATTTCGCCTCTATTTCTTGTTGCAGAACCATCTTTTTTTCTCAGGGCCATAATCCGTTTTCTTCCCTTACTGAGATGTCCTTTTGCTGTCTTTAGGCTTTGGTTGTTTTCAATTGCTTTCCTCACTAGTTCACAGTTGAATTTCCTTACGTCTTCAGCGATACTTTTTCGTACTGTCTTGCATAGCTCTATGTATTCCACTTTGGAAGTCACATTTTCTTTAGTTGTCCTCATCTCTCTTCTTTTTTGCATCAACATTTTGGTTTTTCCTGATAATTTATTCACATGCAACTTGTTCTTAGACCCAGCTAATTTTGTTGCTGTTTCCATAAGAGCTTTGGTTACTTTTCTGTTTACACTGCAGTCTTCTATGACAAATTTTTTGTAACACATAATAAAATCAATTTCACTTGTCGTCCCATTTGGATGTCTCCGTGTCCATTTCTTGTGCGGCTTTTTCTTGAAAAAGGAGTTCAAGATGAAAAACCCTTCTGCCTCTGCAAACTCAACGAGAGTATTTCCACGCTGGTTTCTGTTGCCATGACCGAATTTACTTACTGAAGTTTCATTCTGTTGCCGTTGCCCTATTTTTGCATTGAAATCTCCCATAATTATCTTCAAGTGCTGCTTACCTTTATTATTTAGATGACGAATTTCCTCATAAAATTCTTCAATTTCTTCTTCAGGATGACTTGTGGTGGGTGCGTAAGTTTGAATAATCTGAGCCTGTATCTTTTCGAGAGTTGGATAACGAGTCGTGCAGCTCTGTCAGAAGAACTTTCAACTTCTACAACTTTATCTTTTAGTTTCTTGTTTATTATAAATCCAACACCACTAGTTCTGCCAGTATCTGTCCCATGATAGTAGAAGAGATGTCCACTTTTCAGTTCAATGAGATCTTCTCCTTTTCTCCTTACCTCACTTAGCCCGACGATGTCCCACTTGATCCTTTGTAGTTCCTCTTCCAATTCAAGAAGCCTTGAATCAGAAGATAGGGAGCGTCCATTATACGTAGCCAAGGTCAGCATCAAATGGCAGCCTAATCCGGTCCTCCGGGGATTCTTAGCACCCTCTGCCTTCATGTCGCACTGGCCGCTGCCTTGGCCAGGTACATTCCAGCTGCCGGAGACTGAGGGCCAAGATTTAAGTTGTGGAATCATTTTGGAGGTGTTTGGCCATAACTCACCACTGGCCAAGTGGGTTGGTGAGTGTGGGATAGCATTTCCTCTAATCCCGATGGTATGGTTATACCGCTATTGGCGGTCGTCAGAGCCCCTTTAGTGGGAACAGGATGCACCACGAGAAGGCAGGGTTGACATTTGTCAAGGAGAGGCTGTGATGTTACGCATCACCTGACCTTACATCCCACATATATATCACTAAGCTGTTCTCTGATATTCAGAGGCTGTTCTCTGATATTCTAAATCTATGAAGACAGTAAAAACTTTCTTCCTAACAGCCAGATACTTTTCAATCATCGTGCGTAATGCAAAAATCTGGTTAGTGCAGCCTTTACCAGGCATAAAACCACTCTGAACATACCACACCTTCTCCAATGTAAGACTCCGTACTTTTTCAATAACAACCTTACCAAACACTTTCCCTGGCACACTCAGTAGGCTAATACCACGATAGTTCTTGCAGTCAATCTCATCACCTTTTCCCTTATACAAGGAACAATAATAGCATCCTTCCAATCCCGAGGGACCATTCCTAACTCCCAGCACAACTGGCAAATTTCAGTTAACCAGTCAATTATAGAGTCACCACCATATTTCAACATCTCTGCAGTTATGCCATCAATTCCCGGAGCCTTACCATTCTGAAGAGATTTTAGAGCTTTACACACTTCTTCTCTTGAGATCCCTCCTGTGCTTTCATCCCTCATTGTGACATCATCTGCATCTGTCTCAGAATCATCTTTGCTTTACTGATCTAATAACTCACAGAAGTATTCACCCCATCTGTCACTTAACTCATTGGGCTCCCATATCATTTTCCCCAATCTCATTCTTCACACAACTTACAACTTTGTTTCCCCTATTTTTCCTGAGTCTCATGTACTTCCAGAAGGACTTCCTATCTTTCTAAAAAGCCAATTCATGCCTTTCCACTTTCTCCTTCCTATCTTTTGCCTTACTGTGGCGAACCAGCTTAGCAGCTTCACGCTTCTTACAGCGATATTCATCCACAGAGACTCTACCTTGCAACATCCCCAAATAGGCTTCCTTCTTTCTCTTTACTGCCTCTTCAATCTCACTATTCCACCAAGCATCACCTCTATTGTTACCCACTATTGTGGTGCCACAGACCACTTTAGCAGCAGTGACAACACAGTTCTTAAAACATTCCCACTTCTTTTCTACATCCCTCTCACCAGACTTCAGATCCTTCAGCCTTTCTCTGAGTAAGTCAGAATACCGCTGATGATCTTCAAGGAGTCTATCAACCATTATTCTTTCTATCCTGGGTCTCTTTCTATTCCTTTTCCTCCAACCAACATTAAGTTTCAGTCGTGACACTACCAAGTAATGATCAGAACCAACATCCGCACCTCTCATCACACAGGTGCCAACAACTAAGTGTTTCAAACGCTGATCGTAGACAACAAAATCTATCACACTCTTTTGACCAAGAGTACGATTTTCCGAAGTATATGTGTGGATTGTAAATCTACGGAAATTTTGAGCTGAAATTGATAACCCAACATGACAAAATTTCGTTATGCTCTTCAGGACGTGTAGTGGACCAATGCTATTGAAAATGGTTATCAGCACTCGTGGGGAAGTGCGCACATGCTCATGATTTGTTTGTCAGAATTTTCACACAGCAACTTCTTTGAAAACAGACTGATTTGGATGGAATTCTTAATTATGAAACTGCTCATGTGTGGTAGTTTTCTTTTTATTTTAGAAATTAAATCACAAAAATAATAATAATCTGTAGCAAAGCAAAGATTAGTTAATACTTGATTTGTGTAACATCATCATCATCATCATTGTCAACCATAATCAATCCACTGCTGGACGAAGGTCTCCCCAAGTTTCCTGCACAACGGTCTGTCTTGTGCCAGTCTCCTCCATGTCACTCCCGCATACTTTCGAATTTCATCCACCCATCTTCCATGTGGTCGTCTTCTGGGTCTTTTCCTGTCCCTTGGAATCCAATCTAAAATTTCGGCTGTCCATCGATGGTCTGTTCTTCTGGCAGTATGTCCAGCCCATTGCCATTTCAGGGATTTAACTCTGATCATGATGTCTTCCACTCTTGTCATTTTTCGGATCCACGTGTTCCTCTTCTTATCTCTCCTGGTTACACCAAGTATGCACCTCTCCCTGCTGCTTTGAGTTGTCTGCAGCCTTTGTATGTCTCTTTTAGCTAAGGTCCACGTCTCTGCACCATACGTAAGCACTGGAAGGATGCATTGATCAAACACTTTTCTTTTAAGACATAATGGCATATTGCTCTTGAAAATTATGCTGTTTCTTCCAAAAGCTCTCCAGGCAAGTTTTGTACGCCGATTAATTTCTTCACCAATGTGACCCTCACTTGATATCTGCTGTCCAAGATAAACGTACATGTCTGTTATCTCCAGCTTTTCTCCATCAATCGATAAATCTTAATTTCTTGTAAAAGCATTGTACATCACTTTTGTCTTCTGAAAGTTCATTTTTAATCCCACTTCTTTGCTCTTGTCAGCAAGTTCCTGGATCATACTCTGTAGCTCTGATGGGGTAGTTGCAAAAATTATTATGTCATCAGAAAAACGAAGGTGGGTTAGATAATCTCCATTAATCTTTATCCCTTTGTTTTCCCAGTTCAGTGATTGAAAGACATTTTCCAATGTGGCATTAAAGAGCTTCGGAGATATGATGTCACCTTGTCTCACTCCGTTTCCAATTTTTATGTGTGTTGTATTTTCAAACAGCCGAATCTTTGCACTTGCATTTTCATAGATGTTATTAATAATATTAATGTATGCATCTTCAATACCGCAGGATTTCAGAGCCATTGCAACTGCTGATGGTTTCACCGAATCAAAGGCTTTTTCATAATCGATAAAAGCCATGCACAATGGAAGTTCATATTCCCTCGCTCTTTCAATTACTTCTCTCAGTACGTGGATATGATCTATTGTGCTGTAGCCACTCCTGAATCCAGCTTGTTCTCTTGGTTGAGCCATGTCCAGTGTCACCTTCAAGCGGTGTGAAAGAACTTTAGTGAAGATTTTATAAACCACTGATAGGAGGCTGATAGGTCTGTAGTTCCTGAGATCCTCAATGTCACCTTTTTTATGTAGCAAGATCATTGTAGCGTTGTTCCAATCCTCAGGAATCTTCCCTTCATTAAGGCATCGAGTGAAAATTTGGGCGAGTACTGTTTCGATTTCTCCACTTGCTTCTTGTATGATGTCTACAGTAATTCCATCTTCTCCTGGAGCTTTTCCCCGCTTCATGTTTTTGATTGCATGTGCAACTTCTGCTGGAAGGACTGGAAGAACTCTGGTACTGGTACCTTTCATGATGTCTGGAGTACATGTATCATCCCTTTCATATAATTTGGAGTAGAAATCTTTCACTCTTGTCAAAATTTTGCCTCTATTTCTTGTTACAGAACCATCTTCTTTTCTCAGTGCCATAATCTGTTTTTCCCCTTACTGAGATGTCCCTTTGCTATCTTTAGGCTTTGGTTGTTTTCAATTGCTTTCCTTACTAGTTCACAGTTGAATTTCCTCACGTCTTCAGTGATACTTTTTTGTACTGTCTTGCATAGCTCTATATATTCCCCTTTGGAAGTCACATCTTCTTTAGTTGTCCTCATCACTCTTCTTTTTTGCATCAACATTTTGGTTTTTCCTGATAATTTGTTCACATGCAATTTGTTCTTAGACCCAGCTAATTTTGTTGCTGTTTCCATAAGAGCTTTGGTTACTTTTCTGTTAACTTCAGAAATATCCACTTCTTCCGATGTTAGGCCTTCTAAAGCAGAGAATCTGTTCTTCAGTTCCAATTTGAAGGTATTATGGTGTTTTTTAAGGTTGGTTATGTCAATACATTTTGTTTGTCTTTTGAGCTTGCTACGTTCGAGTTTAGTGTTGAGGTTCATCTTACATCTCACCAATCTATGGACACTGCCTGTGTTGAACTTGTTTAGCACACTGCAGTCTTCTATGACGAATTTTTTGTTACACATAATAAAATCAATTTCACTTGTCGTCCCATTTGGATGTCTCCATGTCCATTTCCTGTGTGGCTTTTTCTTGAAAAAGGAGTTCAAGATGAAAAACCCTTCTGCCTCTGCAAACTCTACGAGAGTATTTCCACACTGGTTTCTGTTGCCGTGACCGAATTTACCTACTGAAGTTTCATTCTGTTGCTGTTGCCCTATTTTTGCATTGAAATCTCCCATAATTATCTTCAAGTGCTGCTTACCTTTATTATTTAGATGATGAATTTCCCCATAAAATTCTTCAATTTCTTCTTCAGCATGACTTGTGGTGGGTGCGTAAGTTTGAATAATCTGAGCCTGTATCTTTTCGAGCGTTGGATAACGAGTCGTGCAGCTCTGTCAGAGGAACTTTCAACTTCTACAACTTTATCCTTCAGTTTCTTGTTTATTATAAATCCAACACCACTAGTTCTGCCAGTATCTGTTCCACGATAGTAGAAGGGATGTCCACTTTTCAGTTCAATGAGATCTTCTCCTTTTCTCCTTACCTCACTTAGCCCGACGATGTCCCACTTGATCCTTTGTAGTTCCTCTTCCAATTCAAGAAGCCTTGAATCAGAAGATAGGGAGCGTCCGTTTTACGTACCCAAGGTCAGCATCAGATGGCAGCCTAGTCCGGTCCTCCGGGGATTCTTAGCACCCTCTGCCTTCATGTCGCACTGGCCGCTGCCTTGGCCAGGTACATTCCAGCTGCCGGAGACTGAGGGCCAAGATTTAAGTTGTGGAGTCATTTTGGAGGGGTTTGGCCATAACTCACCATGCTGGCCAAGCGGGTTGGTGAGTGTGGGATAGCATTTCCTCTAATCCCGATGGTACAGTTATACCGCTATTGGCGGTCCAATTAAAAGTTGATTGTGTAACATATCAACTTTTAATGGATGCATTCGCTACATTTAATCAACATGCTAGATATGTAATTTAATTGAAGATGTCGATTAAATTTCTCATCGAATATATCGAATTTTTTTACGGATTTCGGTTTCTAAAAGTTGGCAGCTATGCGCTATACTTTTATGTTTATCCATTGTTAACTACGCACACATGTTTCTTATGAGCCAGGTCTGCTGTTGTGCTAGATGTGTATTAGAGACTGTGTACATACCTATGTGTTCGTGATTTAATGCAGTAAAGTACAGTTTAAGCACATATCTCATATGTAGTGCATAGCAATATGTAACAGACACAAGACTATCGTAATTCCTTTAAAAAGCAAAGTGATAGAAAAAGAAGGAAGTAACTGCATTTCAGGACAAAATATTGTAACAGATGCTCAAGGCATCAACTAGCAAACTTGGGGTGCAAACGCATTAGTGCCGGTTTCATTACTGCTGCTGCAAATTTGTTGGTTTATGCAGAATTTGATAGACAAAACGCAAAAATCTTATTCATTCACAATAACATAAATACTGTGGAGGCATAATTTTTGGAAAAATCCATTTGTGAAGCGGGCAAATTTTTCTGGAATTTTAACTAGCAGGAAAGTACTTTTATTTGTAGTTTATAATGGAAGATGTCAACACACCTGATAGATCATGTTGCTGCACTTCACACTCTTTCACTAGGGTCATGTCTCTCACTTCCTTGCTGTCTGCCAACATACAGAGGTTAGCCCGTTTGCTTCTTTGGCAGTATTTTTTTTTTAATTATTCTGAACAGTTCTTGACAAAGCATTAAATTATAAAAGAGCAGTTCTTGTTCCCTGGAATTGTTCGAATTCCACAGAATGTCGAACTTCAACCAAGGCTGTCTGACTTCAACACATCAGGCATGTGGCAAGGACGACCATACAAACAATAATGAAGGCCATTGGCTGTATGAAGTTATGACATCATGGGAAAATCCTGCACGTGCATGTACACCATTGGCTGATAGACTGAGTGGTGTTTCTCTACTTTGCTAATTTTGCAAATACCAAGGATTCATGAATGAAAAAACCATGAGGAATAACCACTCACCATAAAGATCATGGTAACCTCAAATAGATCATGGTAAGTGCAAATATAATAACCAAGGATTCAGTTATTCATAATTTCTGTTTTTTACGCTAAAAAGTATTTTTTTCTTAACTTTTTTTAAATGCCGTTATTTTTTTCTTAAATTTTTCACAAAAACTTAAAAAAATATAATGATCTAAAAAAATTATAATTAAAGTATTGCAATAATCACTTCTAGTGATACCAACATTTTATTACATATAGCAAAAAAAAAAAAAAAAATGCTTGTATACATGTGTGTATGCACATATTTATGTTTTTTTTTTCGTTTTTTTTTTTTTTTTTTTTCGTTTGTATAATTATTAGTCAGCGAATCTGGAACTGAAACTCAGCGGGAATCGAAAAGACGAAAGAAAAGTCGATGGGAACCTCAAGAATCAGATGCTGTTAATCCAATTCCTTCATATGTTCAAAAAGGTAACTAGAATTGTATCTCTCTTGAGACTTCTTGAATGTTCAATTACATGTTCAGTTGTGTATACAAAATCTCTTAAGTTGTTGATTTTATGTCAGAAGTTTTGAGGATATTTGTGTCATACTGCAGAAACAAAGTTCTTTTGCTACAGAGCTCTGAATGAACACATTTTGCAAGGTCTTTCACCCTTGAGAAAGGCTGCAAGCAAGTTCTTTTTTAATTTTTGGAAACAGTCCAAAATTGCATAGTGCAAGAATTGGAAGAATATGTGGTATCGAGTAGCTGTTTTTAATTTTTTCTCTTGTTCCAGATAGGTAATGATTTGCTGTATTTTGTGTGCACTGGCATTGTCATGAAGAAGGAGAACCTTTGACGAACGTATTGTTGATTCTGCTTCTTCATCTCCATAACCATTTTAAGCAAACCAATGGTGGTGTAGTATTGGCCATTTATTACCATTTTTTCTGGCAGAGCGATTGTGGTAAAATTAAGTAAGTCTCAGGGCTCGAAAATTATATTGCCCAACATGCCCCGGCATGTAAAAACATCTAGTAGCTTTTTACAGGATAAAATGTTCACACACAAACACAAATGATGTGTTTTTTATTTCCCATTCAATTTCCTTACTGTTCAGAGGCTTCCTCTCTGTTTTATTCAATAAAATTAATTAATTGTGGGTTTTTTTTTGAGAAATTAAAGGTCAAAACAGATGACCTTGAAAACTGAATTGCCCATAATATGATTGTGTGATATCTCAAAAGAAAGCTCATGTAATAAGCTTTCAAATGTCCCAAATATGACCTCTGTAGACCAATTAGGTCTACAGTTATTGTCATTTCTGGTGAGCATGGTAGACACAAAAAGTACCTTTTTTTATGCTTTCCAACTGTAGGTTGAAGAAGCGTATATGCTCCAACTTAGTCCGTCTGTCTGTCCACTCGATAACTTGCGTAAAAATTGGTCGATTTTGATGAAATTTTAGTATGTGGTAGGGAGCCACCTGGGGACGAACCCTGTTGAAAATGGGCAAAATGGGGTCAAAGGTCAGGACATAGGAGTGGGATCCATTCCATTGTGCTTATGCGTCATAACTTGACTAAAAATGCTTCAATTGAGACAAAACTTTATCATGTTGTTCCGGAAGTATACTTAACCCGTTCTGTTGAATATCATCAAAATGGGATCAAAGGTCAGGACACGGGCGAGTTTTGTTCCACAGCCATTTTCCTCATAACTTGAGTAATAACTTGAGTAATGATCTTTGGTATGTTGGAAAGCATATAATAACCACTGCATTGCATGATTTTACTAACTTGTTGTATATTTCAAAGTCCTATAACTGTAGAAAAATTTTGTATGTAGGAAGCTGAAATTTTGCACTGATTAATTTGTCTATAAAGCCTGCAAGTTCATGAAAATAAAAAGGGTTCAGGTCAAAAATGTTACTTTACTGTTGTCTGATTTGACATGGGAGTGTTCCATGGCAAATTCATATTTCACTGCTGAGTGCAGTTTATGAAAAGCGTGAAAATTAGTGAGTTTAAATTTTTCATTGTGGGCAGGGAAAGGGGGGGGGGGGCAATTATGATGTGTAGTAAAAGTAATTTGTTTCTTATATTGTTTCCAAAATTATTAGAAAAAATAGTACAGTATGTGCATAGTGTGTGTGTGTGTGTGTGTGTGTGTGTTCAGGCATGTATCTTTTTGGGCAACATTCCCAATTGGGCATGTTATAATTTTGAAATTTTTCTGGTCCTGGTAGGTCTACATACATGATCAGAATACATCACTAATTTATTTCTTACAAGAGCATATGCTGAAAATATTTAAGATTCACAGTCATCGTTTTTGTTTTTTTGATTTTTTGGCATTAGTGAGAAGCATGAAACTTATGCTCTTAGTTGAGGTTCAAAGTTAGTGCTTCCTATCTTCAAAAGTTATTGCAAATGATAATCAGATAAGGCTGTTCTGTAACTAGATTTTCTTGTACTTCATCTTTGAAAAGTCTTTACGCACAAAAAGGACTGAAATAAATCCACAATTAAAGTTTTTTAAATGAACATATTTATCACTTTGATGTTATTTACACAGGGTGATTCAAAAGTCCCCAAACTCTGAATTCAAATATTTCTACCACGAATATAGTGATGTATTTTTACATACTGTTATATTGACACTCATCCTTACAGGTAATGAAAACCACTTGACAATAGATGCTGAAATTGTCCTCCATTCTTTTGAAGACACAAATTCACCCGACGACACATGTTAGTGGACACTCTTTTCAGCGTGTTGGCTGGTATGTCCCTCACGGCTGTAATGATGTTGTTCTGCAGGTCCTGTGCTGTCTTAGGGTTGTTATGGTAAACTGTGTCTTTCAGATAGCCCCACAAATAAAAGTCTGGCGAGCAAGGCGGCCAAAGTTTTTTCGAGGTTAATCAATCGTGGAAGAACTCACGGAGCATTTCCATTTTGTCATTTGATGTATGGCACGCTGCTCCATCTTGCTGAAACCAACAGTAAAGTTTGTGTTCTTCCAGCATCATTACAAATTGATGGATGATGTCTACTTACATAGCGGAATTTACAGTTGTGTCAAAAAAAAAAAAAAAAAAAAAATGGCCCTACAATTTGCTGTCTAGACATGGCGCAGCACACTCAAACTTTCTGACAGTGAAGTCCAACCTCATGCAATGCATGTGAATTCTCCGCAGCCCATATGAGAGTGTTTTGGCTATTGACATATCCATTCAAATGAAACCATACCTCGTCACTGAAAAAAGTGTTGTTAAGCTGGTTAGTTACATTGTTGCGTGTGAAACTCTTAAACCATTGGCAGTAGGCAATGCGCTTTTTTGAGTTCAAAGAACGTAGCTCTTGCACTATTTGAATTCTGTACTGTCATAGCTTTAGACATTTAGTAGCCCTCTGGCAGGCTGAATACAATGCCCCTAACTCTTGAGACAACCGCCGAAGTGACTTTCGGGGAGAGCGCTGCAGGGAAACGTGAATTTTCTCCAGAAACGTGGTCGTCACCATGGCTGGCTGGCTGCATTTAGGCTTATCCTGAACACTGCCTGTCTCGCAAAACCGGTTCACAAGTTCATACACAGTTGTTTTCTCTGGTATAGGAGCATCAGGAAACTTCCTTTGAATGAGCTGGATGCAACGTTGGTAAGATTTTTCCGCAAAATAAATTTCTAACAAAGCGACTCTCTGTTCTTGCGTGAGACTCGTGGCTGACTGAAAGTTACTTCTTGCCAGCGCCTGCGTAAGCGTAGTGTCATGTGGTGCGATCACGTGGTGCAACTCGTTCCCCAAGATCACACACAACAGCCACAAGCAGCAATACTCGGAGGATATTTTTTATGGTTTTACAGCAAATGCATTTTATAATATAGAGTTTGGGGACTTTTGAATCATCTTGTAGAACCTTATTAGTTTCCTTCTTTGTATTTGCCCTTCCACATATTGGATTGCAGGTCAATCACTTCCATTTAAAGTTCAATAACACAATGAAATGGATTTGTTCTGTTACACTTGCAGAGATGCCAAGTACTACGGGTCCTCCATAGTTTCTACAGATATCATGTTCGCACTACGGACTTACGAAGGTGTGAAAAACTACGAATTTTCCCCAAAATCTCGGATATTTCCGGAAAACTTTTTTTTTTTTTAATTATTTAAAAAAAAAGAAAGTCAAGCATAGTCAAATGTGATTTTTGCGATAATGTCACGAAGCCGTCACACAGCAAGCATGTTTGGCTGGCCGACAAGCAAGCGGAAATGTTGCAGCGGAGATCGTTATGTGTGATCACGTGACTTTGTACCTGGCTTGCCGTGGATGATCGCGTGCAGTATATTTGCCCAGAGCAAGAAAAAATATCTCCCTGTGTCTTTGGCAACCAGCCAAAGAAAACGTCTAGCAGCTGCTGGGTGTGTTGTGCCCAGTTGTGACCTACTTTCCCACGCTCCTGGCTGTCGGTAAAGAGCGTAATTGTTTATGTTACTTTGACAGATTTGCAAAGCGCAGTTCTTTTTTTTTTTTTTTTTCTCTCTTGTAAAAATGTTTTGCTAAACAAAGGGATGTTTTATTTTATCTTGTCAGATTCACAAGAACTTTCTTTCTTCTTTAAAAGATTGTTTTCCACAGATCATTCTTCGTTGGGAATCTTTTAATTTCAGTTTTAATTTTTTTTTTTCCCCGTTACTCACTTGCATTTTAAGTTGTGACATTTTACTTCCCCACATCTTAGCAGAAAGCTTCTATTGTGTTAATGAAACGTTGCATGGATTTTTATTGTAATTTATTTTATTTGCATTGCCTTTTTATTTTATCCTTTTTTTTTCGAGAATTGATTTATTTGTGCAATTTAAAATACCTTTTTGATTATTTTTTTCATATTAGCATTTAATGCTAATTTTCTATTTATCCGCATAATAACGCTATGAAACCTTTCAAAGTTAATTGTTCTGCGCGTCAGTCTTTGCTCCCATTGTGTTTGTCGTGTACAAATTTACTTGCAATAGCGTTGGATAAATGGCCACCTGCCTCTACTAATATTCTTGGATCTAAAAAGCGAAAAAGTTGTCAAAAATTCATGGAGAGTTATTCGGAAGAATTTTCGTGTCTAAAATTGTCTCGTGTATCCAAAAACCATGGGTTTTGTTCCCCATGTGCTGTTGATTTTTCAGTCTCACATGGCGGAAAAGACGATTGCGTTTGGCATTTTCACTCTAAAAAACAGGAGGAATAACCATAAGTGTGTGGCATCACATACTTATGACATAACATATTTATTAAAAGCTGGAGTTGCAATGGTATGTATTTTTTGTGTATTTACTCAAGTTTTTTTCGCCCATTTTAAGGGGACTTAGGTATGTTGCAAAATTTATCCAAGTATTGTCCCCGATCCAAATTAACATGTTGCTAAAAATGTAGCAGTGTACTCTGGGAAATGGTCATGCCTGGAAATTTTAATGTGGGAACTTGACTTGACTTGACCTCACTACGGAAAAACTATGGGCGCCGCGCACTTGGACTACTGATGACTTTCTTCAGATGTTGGCATCTCTGCACTTGCCTCAAGATAAGAAAAAAAAACACTCCTTGAACTGTAGCTTCATGTCAGAAAAGATATTTTGTGCAAACCTTCATTGAAATGCATGCCAAACTTCTTCCCTGAATGTTTCACAACATGAAAATACCTGTATGTGAAGCATCTCCTCATCAGTTGTGACTCAAAATGAATTAGTTTTCACAAGAATGCTTTTATCTCAGTGTACATGCCACAGATAAGCACAGTTTCACTTTGTAATGTAAGATTAAATTTGTTCAGATGCATGGTCAGATCTACAGAAAAAGCAAATTTCCAAAGCTATTCACTATTTGTAACTGTTAAGCATGGTTCTTTTCATTATGAAAATTTTGGTCTCAATTCTGAGATCAAGCTTGTAATAGCCAACACTTTCAGTAGCTTTGTAATTTTGCTCAAGTAAACCTTTTCCTCCATCACACATATTTTTATCACCTATAACGAAGTGAATTTCTCCGTCATTTTTATCCGCGCCAGGATTTGAACCCGGATCCCCTCATTCCGGAATAAGTCACTCTACCAGTTGAGCTACGCGGACGTTTTATTCTGATTCCTATCTGCCTTTATGTCATGTGCATCCTTCTGGCAGGTACGTCACATCTCCTGGTACGTTACACACCATCTGTTGCAACACTCTTCAGCCATTTCCATTCCAGGTTGTACTGAGTTATTTTTTGACCTGTTTGAAAATGTGATCACCTGTGGTTGTTCCAAGCTAGCTCTTCAGTAACTTCAAGATTAATATTTAGTCCTTGAGTAAACAAGAGCAACTATGAAGTATTGAATGCATCTTTTGGCTCATCAAGTGTGAAGAAAATGCACTTTTGAACTCTTTGATCTTGTCTTTCAGCTGAGACACAATATTACTTTTAGTGTCTTTGATTCCTTAAGCAACTGTGTTTGTTGAAAAGCTAATAGTTTTAAATAAGGCTACTTTTTCTGGGCACATTTTTCAGCTGCTTCAGTTATACATAATTTAATTAGCTTACCATTGGTAAATGGTTTTCCTTGCTTGGCTAATAGGTGTGTCACTCTGAAACTTGCTCTTTTTGCAACTTCACTCTCTGTTACTCGTTTCTTATGAAAATTGTTGTGATGAAAAGTTATGCTTCAGAGTTTCGAATTTGTCTGGATGTAATTTCCCTGTAAACTGAGAACAGTAAGTAATTCTTTATAAGAAGTATAAACCAAATATTTGATAAGTTCTTGGCTGTTTCTTTTTATAACAGATGTTTTGAGCCCCTGGATGACTATTGGGGTTCGTTGTTAATGCTGATCTAAAGAAACATCCCAGAACTTACGGAACATTTAGTTTATTATTTCTTGTAAAGAATTACTGTCTACTCTAGGTAAAAAGCCAGCTTTATTACTTTCAAGTATGTTAAACTGAGAACACTTTAATGAGTGCTCAGTTTTATCGTATCTATGAATGTTGTATTCTCTTATCACTGTGGTTGTCTTGTTTCATGTTCATTGCAACACTTTGTTACATGATTCAATAACAAAGTAGTCCACACTCCACTGCTCTTTAAAAACATGATATGCAGAGTAACTAAGAATAGCTATTTACTCGAACATAAAATAAACAGCAGCATTTATTGGCACACACTGAGTAGGTACCTGGTGCAGTTGTGAGTTCAGTAAGTGAGATGATACAAAATCAGTTCCTGTTTTGCTCCTTGTCTGGCCAGGAATTATTCCAGCAACTAGAAAAGTGTACCATACTTTTGCTCAATTACATTTTGTTTTTTATTAAAAATATAATACTTGTATTTATTACTTTAATAAGCTGCTGGCATACCACACTGCAGAAAAATTGGCTTTTGCTCAGTTATGTAAATTTTTTGTTTTTATAATATTAAACAATTACATTATGTTAATAAACTTTTGACAAGCCAGATAAATTAAAGCCATGTGCAACATCCAGCCATTGGGCTGCTGATTGAAACCCCTGCTCTAGGTGATTGCTGCAACATGTCCACTGGCCGAGAAAATGAGTCCACCATCTTTTGGCTAACACACCTGGGATGCTTTACTTTCATTGACAGATCATCATTAGGAAACATCAGACCACCAACTGATTCTTCATCTCAGGGTCATATTAGCTTACCTAGCTTTTGTCTCCTGTGTTGATGTTAAGGACATGGTGAGAGTTCCCATTTGCTAAGCTTTGGATTGTTTTCATGACACCACTGCACTCTGGCTTTCTTTAGTACCTCAGTAAGTTTGTGGGGCACCCAACAACAGCAGTTTTCATACATGCAGATTCTTGTGTAATATTTCTGTTACCTACAACAAAATAAATGCCCACTGCTCTAACCCTGTGTAAGTTACCCTCTGCTTATTTTCTATCAAAGTTTCTACAGAAGACATTTTCTTCTATGACTGCTGTAGCCAGGCAGTCCTTATGCTCTTCATCTTTCACAAATTTTCTGGCTCAACAAACTTTTGCCAACCACTCTAAATGGTTCTGTGAGATGGTGAAGACTGGAAAGTCTCTATGGAATCTTTCAAAGCACTTCTCTTCAGCCAGTTTTCATGCATTTAAAATTTAAAAAAAATTATGACCAGAAAATGCTAATGTGCCACCTCCATTGTTATGTTATGCGGTAGCAATGTAAAGGTCCACTGAATATGATTGCTGCTCTCTTGTAACTGAACCTGGTGGACCTTCTGTTGCCTCTGCTGTTCTCCTTAAATTACAAAAGTTGTTCTTTCAGACGGTAAAAAGAAAATATCTGCCAGCGTCTTTGAATTCAGGAAATTTAATAGGCGTATCTGAGTGTTGTACAAATAATAATCATATTATTAGGTGTACAAATAAGTATTAAAGCGTTTTAAGACAATGCAACATGTAATTTGAGAGAAAACAACAATACCTACATACCTACATACATACATACATACATACATACATACATACATACATACATACATACATACATACATACATACATACATACATACATACATATCATTAAGCTGTTCTCTGAGATTCAGATGCTAGCTCCACAAAGAAAAGACAAACTACCAGATAATTTTTATCTGGTTATTTACTTACTGTTGCCATATCAAACTCCTCCACTCACAGCTATCTTGGCACACAATTCGAGCATCACTAGTATCCATCACACGACACACACAAGATCTTCTATACTTCATACTCATGATCTTTTTCTCATGCAGACACTCCTGAATCTGATCCTTCCATGACTTCCTTGGCCTTTCTCTGCTTTTCCTTCCTGCCACTTGGGCTGAACATTTTTTCTTAGAAAGCATCTCATCACTCATTCTTTCAACATGCCAAAACCACCAAAGCATATTAGTCTCCACATTGCTAACAACATTTTGCTTCACATTACACAACTGCAACATATCTTCATTCCTCACACGATCAGAATGTGTCTTGCCACAAACCCCCCATAAGTAACGCATTTCTCCAGCACACAAACTACTCCCATGTTTCTTCTGTAGTACCCAGGTTTCACTGCCATATATCAGAGTAGGAACAATTACACTTTCATACACAGCCATGTGGGACTCTCTTGAGAACCCATCATTCCTGTGTAAACCTCCCAAAGCAGCCATGAATTTCAATGAAGAATTCATTCTCCTACTAATTTCACCATCCAATTTGTTCTCTCTGACAAACATGCTTCCTAACTACACAAACTCATTCACCTGGTCAATTACTGTGCCATTTAGATTTATGCTCTTTCAGTACTACCAGTTCCTCGCTCAAAACCCATAACTTTTTGTTTTTTCCTTATTTATACTCAGTTTGAATTTCATGCAAACTTCGTACATCCGGGAAAACATACTCTGCAGCTCACTTTTGCTCTCTGCCAACAGAACAGCATACAGCAATCTGCACACACGCATATCACCAAGACATAACAGTAGCGAACAAAAGTATTTGGCAAAACACTTTTTCGACCATAATTTTTTTCTGCTGGACCAAATCGGGTCATTTTGGGATATGATATGTGTTGATTCGTGGGTTACAATGCCGCGTAGTTTGTATTTCGCTCAGAGTGAATTTGCCATTTGAAATGGGCCATATTCAAGAGTTGCCAATTATTACCCATTTGTTTGCTGCATATATTAATGTTTTTCATGTGATTTTTGTGGGTTTTGTGGTGTGTAGTGTGATAATAAGTCAATCTTAGGTTTTCAGAAATGGGTAAAAAGGTGGAGATCCCTGTTGGAGCTTGCCAGGCGGCCGTGAACATGATTGAATCTGGAATGCGCGTCACCAACATTGCGAGGGCCCTGAATATCAGACACCAGTCCATTTCAGCTATCCTGCAACGTTATAAGAAGACTGGGACCATCCAGAACAGTCCGCGATGTGGTAGGCCTTGTTCCACTACGTTGCGTCAGGATAGACGCATCCTCCGTCGATCTCGTGTTGATCCCACCTTGACTGCTGTGGACATCGCCACCGAATTCCGCGACGACCTGAACGTCAGCCGAATGACCATCTCCCATCGTCTCATTGCTGGTGGATTGAATGGAAGACGCCCCGCCAAGAAACCACTCATCGGAGTCAAGAATCGATGAGCCAGAGTCTTGCTTGTGTGCCTTCATTGACACTGGACCGCGGCGGACTAGAGTAAGGTGCTTTTCACCGACGAGAGCAAGTTCAACTTGTTCGGAAGTGATGGCATCCGATAAGTACAACGTCCGTGTGCCCAGAGATTCAACCCCCAGTTCATTCATCCGACTGTCAAGCATGGGGGAGGATCGCTCATGTTTTACGGCGCTTTCTCTTGCAATGAAATGGGCCCCATCATCAAGATTAACAAAATAATGACCGGCCAGAGCTACACGAATGCTCATCAACGATGTCTTCCCATGGGCAAACCAGAAGATGCTACCCAGATGGATCATGCAGCAAGACAACGACCCGAAGCACATCTCCAGAATGGCAAAAGCAGCCTTCCACCAGCAACAGGTCACACTTCTAGACTGGCCAAGCCAATCTCCAGACATCAACCCCATCGAGCACATGTGGGAGGACCTGTATAGACGATGGGCGAAGAAAACCTGCCGAAATAGGGCCCATAAGTTCGACCACCTGTCTGCAGAATAGGGCGCGAATTCCGCAGGTCACCGTCGAGAAGCTAGTGGACTCGATGCTGACCCGTTGTGCAGCTGTTATTAAGTCTCGTGGTTATCCCACTAAGTATTAGTTATTGTTTTGTCCTTTTCTCGTACTTGTTTTCTGTTATCGTTGCATTAAATGAATGTGATACACACCTACTTTGTTGGTCAATTTGTATGATCTTTGCGATTAAGCTCGGTACCTGATCTGTGTTAAGGTTTCCGATCCATCTGCATATGGGTCATGTTTACAACTGAATAACACATATCATATCCCAAAATGACCCGATTTGGTTCCAGCAGAAAAAAATATTATGGTCAAAAAAGTGTTTCGCCAAATACTTTTGTTCGTTACTGTAAGCCAGTATTATCTATTTTGGTATCACACATGCATGCATCTATAAATATATTAAACAGTCAGGGTGACATTACACAATCTTGCCTGACTTCTGCACCGATAGAAAACCATTTTGATAAAACACCATTCACTCGTACCTAAGTTCTACTACCAGCATACATGACTTTTACACTGTTAAGTAGACTCCCAGCAACACCATATTCATTCAATACCTTCCACAGAAGTGTCCTATTTACTTGGTCGTAAGCTTTCCCTAAATCTATGAAGGAAGCAAAAACTTTCTTACCAACAGCCAGATACTTTTCAATCATCATGCATAATGCAAAAATTTGGTTAGTGCAGCCTTTACCAAGCATGAAACCACTCTGAACATCCCATACTTTCACTGATGTAAGACTTAGTACTTTTTCAATAATGACCTTACCAACACTTTCCCTGGCACACTCAGTATGCTAATACCACAATAGTTCTTGCAGTCAGTCTGATCACCTTTTCCCTTATACAAGAGAACAATGATAGCATCCTTCCAATCCCGAGGGACCATTCCTAACTCCCAGCACAACTAGCAAATTTCAGTTAACCAGTCAATTACAGAGTCACCACTCTGTAATTGACTGGTTAACTGAAATTTGCCATATTTCAACATCTCAGCAGTTATGACATTAACTACCGGAGCCTTACCATTCTGAAGAGATTTTAGAGCTTTACACACCTCCTCTCTTAAGATCCCTCCTGTGCTTCCCTCCTTCACTGTGACATCATCTGCTTCTGCCTCAGAATCACCTTTGCTTTCCTGATCTAATAACTCACAGAAGTATTCATCCTGTCTTTCACATAACTCACTAGGCTCCCATATCATTTTCACAACCCTATTCTTCACACAACTTACAACTTTATTTCCCCTATTTTTCCTGAGTCTCACGAACTTCCAGAAAGTTTTTCTATCTTTCCAAGAAGCCAATTCATGCTTTTCCAACTTCTCCTTCCTATCTTTTGCCTTACTCTGGCGAACCAGCTTAGCTGCTTCATGCTTCTTACAGCGATATTCATCCACATAAACTCAACCTTGCAACCTCCCCAAATAAGCATCCTTCCTTCTCTTTACTGCATCTTTAATCTCACTATTCCACCAACAATCACCTCTATTGTTACCCACTATTGTGGATCCACAGACCTCCTCAGCAGCAGTAACAACACAGTTCTTAAAACATTCCCACTTCTTTTCTACATCCCTCTCACATGACTTCAGCTCCTTCAGTCGTTCTCTGAGTAAGTTTGCATGATGCTGATGATCCTCGGTAAGCCTTTCAATCTTTTTTCTTTCCACCCTACGCCTCTTCCTATTCCTTTTCCTCCAACCAACATTCAGTTTCACTCGCGACACTACCAAGTAATGATCAGAGCCAACATCTGCACCTCTCATCACACAAGTGTCAACAGCTAAGTGTTTAAGATGCTGATCATAAACAACAAAATCTATGACACTCATTTGACCAAGAGTACGATTTTCCCAAGTATCATCATCATCATCATCATTGTCAACCATTATCAGTCCACTGCTGGACGAAGGTCGCAACAGGTTTCTTCCACAACGGTCTGTCTTGTGCCAGTCTCCTCCATGTTACTCCCGCATACTTTCGAATTTCATCCACCCATTTCACATGTGGTCTTCTTCTGGGTCTTTTTCTGCTCCTTGGAATCCAGTCTAAAATTTCGGCTGTCCATCGATGGTCTGTCCTTCTGGCAATATGTCCAGCCCATTGCCGTTTCAGGGATTTTACTCTGATCATGATGTCTTCCACTCCTTGTCATTTTTCTGATCCACGTGTTCCTCTTCTTATCTCTCCTGGTTACACTAAGCATGCACCTCTCCATGCTTCTTTGAGTTGTCTGCAGCCTTTGTATGTCTCTTTTAGTAAAGGTCCACGTCTCTGCACCATACGTAAGCACTGGAAGGGTGCCTTGATCAACCACTTTTCTTTTAAGACATAATGGCATATTGCTCTTGAAAATTATGCTGTTTCTTCCAAAAGCTCTCCAGGCAAGTTTTATACGCTGATTAATTTCTTCATCCATGTGACCCTCACTTGATATCTGCTGTCCAAGATGAACATATGCATCTGTTATCTCCAGCTTTTCTCCATCATTCGATAAATCTTCATTTCTTGCAAAAGCATTGTACATCACTTTTGTCTTCTGAAAGTATATTTCCCAAGTATATGTGTGGATATACTTGTGGTTGAAAAACATATTAGATATACACAAACCGTTCTCAATGCAAAGTTCAATCACCCTTTCACCATTATCATTTACACAAGGATCATTAAACTTACCCAGAACATTGTCAGAAATTACATTCTTCAGACCTATTCGATCATTGAAATCCCCTGCTATTACAGGGTTGCCAACTGCTCTGAATTTTGCGGAGTTCCTCCGGAAAAACACCAAAACTCCGCAGCTCTGCGAAGTTGTTCTTTTGCTCCAGAAATCAAGTCATAATCCATAAAATACGTAAAATCCTCTTAGTTGAGCATTAAGCAAAAAAAAAAAAAACAAAATGTAGGTTCCCCCCCCCCCCCGTCTTATTACCAGAGATGCACAACCTCCGGCCCGCCGAAAGTTTGGAAGTGGTTTGAAATGGCGTCATGATCTCCAACTAGAGGTCTGCGCCGAAGCAAAATGCACAGCGGCAACGTGCTGGTTAGATTTTTTCGGCGGCTACGTGCTGGCTAGATTTTGTCAACGGCGCCATGGCATGACCTTGACTAGTGATTATCAATAATGGCGTTTGTGTAAAAATCGACGTTACATTTTTGATTAGCGATTATTTGAAGCATCAATGTCGGATTTCTTGGGATTTTGACGATTTCCCAGTAGTTCATTGTGCGAAATGGCGCGCCGATCACATAGCTGCGGTGGCGACGCAGTGAGAAAGGTCGGTGGCCGGAGCAAACCTCTATGTCCAACGCAGCGTCGGATTGATATTTCCTTGCGAGAAATCTCCAATACCGATATTGTTATTGCCGTAGCAAAAAAAAAAAAAGATTTAAAACATTTCTTGCGAGGAAATGTTTTAAATAATTTTTTTCGCTACGCAAATAACGATATCATTATCGTGTTTACATATCGTTATCATGCTTACATATCGTCGGCAATGAGTGTTGGAACACGTTGTAGTTTGGAAACAATAATCATGGCGCCTGATAAAAAACACAAGATGGATTTCCGAAAATCGTCAGTTTCAAGAGGCTTGGACATATAAATATTGTTTTGTACAACAAATCAATTCACTAAGTAGCAGTGCCAAAAAAATTCAACGTGGAGAGGCATCATGAAACGCAGCATAAGGACTTCATCATGCAAGGTCAGGAATGCGAGCAGAAAATTAAATCTCTGAAGCAGTCGCTAACCAGCCAGCAAAATATCTTTAAAAAAAACAATCTGCAGAACTGGATGCAGCTGTTAAAAGTAGCCTAGAAATTTCTGCTTTGATAGCATTGCAAATTGAAAAATGTTCTGCTAAAGCTGAAGGAAGTGTCTGCTATCAGACTGTGTTCACAAATGAAGTACTGCAGAAGGCAAAAAAACCCCACATATTTATCTCTAAAATGATGTACAGGTAAGTGAAAAATAAATTACACTGACTTAATAGAAATGATTGCTAATTCCAAACATTTCGAATATTTCTTGCACATATTTTTATAACTGCTCCTCAAGTAAGATAAAATGCTCCTCAAAATTTCTATGGATGTTCCTCAAGTTGTTCTTGAAAAGTCAGCAACCCTGTATTTATCTTTGAAGTAAAGTAAGTTTGCTTCTTAATGTATCATATTTTTTGTCCAAACATTTGAGCTTTTATATTTATTTGCAACCACATATTCTCAGATATGATGAATGTATATTACTAAGATAATAAGGGAAAATATACATTTTATATATATATAAAACCTGCGATTTGAGGGGTTTTCAATGGTTGTTTATTGTAGTAGCTATGCTGAGAATGTCACATTTTAAATTTGGTAAGACCGATAGTATAGCATCACGTCGGCTTCGTGAGACGGCGCGTTGAAGACGATCATCATGTGCTCCTGATGAGCTTCGTGAAATGTTGGCAGGTATGGCGATGTTCCTGCTCTCCTGAATTGTTAAATCTCCCCCGTCCCATAAGTTTTTGCATTCAAGCTTCATAAGGGAGTGTGAAATTCCACAAAATGGAAGTGACGAAGTTGGAATATTTGTAAAAATTGATGCATGGTGTTCAAAAGTATTAATATTCTCAAAGTTACACCATTTACCTAAAATATTTAAAGCTTTGGTATCGTGCACTCATTCATGATCCTCAGGCTAAAAGTTCTTTCAGCATGATGGATGAAATTATTGTTTTTGGAGGGCATAAAAAAAAAAAAGGAAAGAAAGAAATGCAACAATGGAGAAATAGGGAGAGAAAGATATCAGCAGAAAGAAAAATTAAGCAATGGATGCTGTGCAGCTACAGAGTGAACAAAAGACAAACTGACAGTAGTCCGCATTCTTGCTGTGTGTTTTTATTTTTCATTCAGTTAAAACATTCAGTTTTTCTTTCCTTCTTTGGCCTCACCTTGTCATAAACTGCAATGTTTTAACTGGGTGAAAAATAAAAACACACAGCAAGAATGCGGACTACTGTCAGTTTGTCTTTTGGCAGTATGATCATATGGTAAGTGGAGGTTTGCGCACTGCGTGTTCACTTGCTTGGATTTCCCATCTGTCAAGCGTGAAATTCTGAATGCATCTGACTGATTTTTACTGGTGGAAGTTTTGAAATTAAATCTCACAATATTACCTAATATGCTCTCACCAGGGGAATCAACTTTGTGTTTCGCACGTGTTAAGTTTGTTTCATTAGTGTCCTTGTTTGTTGTAATGTGTATTTCTTTTTTACAAAGAGATGGATTGTTTCGTAAAAAAGTGTCTTTGTATGCCGTGGGATAATACTAGTTACTACTGACAAGGCTGTACCCAATGTTGGCAAGTATGAAGCAGTGCTGGATGTACAAATTTGAAAGATGTGAATCCATTTATTGGTGTAAATATTGAGTGCTGGATGTATTTGTAATTTTATTATCCACATGAAAAAACAAGTTGAACATACTGTGATGTTGTATAAATTTATATTTTTCTGTTAAAATAAAAACAAGGTTTTGTTTGTTTGTGTATTTTTTTAAAGTGTGGAAATTCCATTTAACAAATTGCTGCATCACATAGACCCATGAAGTCTCAGCCCTCTTATTTATTTAATTTCACCACTGAATATTTCTTCAGCCAACCTGTTCAGCTTTGTTTGTAGTAGAAATACCTGGAAATTTTAGGAAAGACCATCATGATAGTGCTTGCTTTCTTTTGCAATTTCATATTTATGTGGAATTGGATTTTTAGCATTGATGGTAACTAAGACAGAATATTGATCTCCACTGTATATTGAGTGAGAGCTGAGAATGTCAGTTAAGTTTCAACAATGTTATCAGTGCGTGAGTTACCTTAGGAGAAAATAGAATAGTCTCAAAGTTTTAACTTTAAAATGTCAATGATTGTGGCACATTATTATCATTTTTTTGAATGAATTTATGTATTTTAATTTTTTGCTTGTTCTGTTGCATGTAAATGTAAAAATATTGTTTAAGGTTTTTATAGCATAATAGCAAATCAAATTGTTTGAGAAGTGCAGTACATTGGCAAGTTTCAATTGAAACATTTTTGGGGAAAGAGGTACTTTTATTGTTGAATCTGTGAAGGGAACTGTCATCATTGAAAAGTTAGAAAATAGTGCATTAAGTGATGAATGGTTATTTTTCATTGCCTGCTGAATGTGTGCATTGTAACATGTTATGTATTTAACCACATGTCTAATACGAGTTTTGTTCTTAGATCCTGGACTTATATCATATGCTATGCAGGTTTTTGGCTCCACAAATCTAACTGAGCTTCAGTGGAAGCAGCTAGAAGATCAAAGAAAAGTGAGAAATATTTTGTTAAATAAATACTTCATAATTCAGTTAATTTTAGATTTTATTGTACAAATCATAGTGTGATTGATGCACAACTTTTATGTATTATTGTTTGCCTACAAGAAACAGGATAGATTGTACTGAAAATTGATGTTCTTTGCATTCAGTAGCATAATAGGAATTGTTAGTTTGTGCTATGATGTGTTTATTTGTTTATGTGCCTTAATTAAAAGTCACAGGTTTTTGCAGCAAGAATGATGTTTAACCTAAATGAACTGAAATAAGCAAGACTTCTTCGTAGGAGTCACAACACAATAAACCTGTCACAAATGTGATCGAATTGCTCTCACTGCACTTCACTGCCTTGGAAAGAAAATTATGAACTGTAGAATTCACTCTCTTCTCTAACAAACAGACTTTTGTCAACATGTGTTCAGAAACTGTTCTTTTAACTGAGAATCAGCAAGAAATAGATAGATTGGTTTTACTGTGATCAAATATAGTACATTCAGTGCAAAGCTCCTGATATTTCTTATTGTGTATTAAGGTCTAAGTGATGTTAGAGTTGCCTCCTCCCATCCTGCAGGATTTTCAGCTGAATCTAGAGGTGCTTTAGTAGGAACCTGAGATGCAAGTATCTGATTCCTGCAATAAGTCTTGCAACGTTCAAGCACCTGCAGTACCTTCACATACGTAAGAGAGTAAATATGAAGCATTTTCGAAGAAACTCAGAGCAAATGCTTGAAGTTCATGCAATTGACCATGTAAAATGAGTTCTTTAATTCTAATCAGGTTTATGTACATCTTTTTCCTAATATCTCTCAAGTATTAGTGTTCTTCACAATAATAATTTGCTCCTGTGTGGCTGCTGGTCAGCGGATCGACATCAGTCTGACCAGAAAAATTTTAAATAATCTGAAAAATGATTAGTTCTCCAATTAGCTGCTTCAAGTAGATGGCATTGCAATTCAGCTCTGGGTTTTACTTTAGAGTGACTGTACATAATTTACTTTGCTCTGTAGAACTTCTTACAGGATTTGTGTTACATATCTTGTAAGAAGTTCATCATTGTGCCACATTTATTAAAAGGTACTATGGCATTGCCTACATAGCATCAAGCATGAGGCAGGATTTTTATTTCATGAATTCTCCCAAAACACATTCTTTCCTACAGTTTGCCGCAATTCCTATATGATGCAGTCCTGCAGTTCGGGTGAGATTCTGACAAATCAGATGATGTCAGATCACTGCAAGTCTTACTAAGTACATTTGCCAAATCCTCATTTATTACAGATTCTGCAATCAAAAGTGTGTCATCAATTTATATGTTATGTTGTATAAATTCCCCTGCTTTTAAATTATATTGTGTTATTTCTTCATATTCTCGTTTTGTAATAATTCCTTTGGGAAATTTATTTATTTATTTATTTATTTATTTTTTTTTTAAATTAAGAAGAAGGCAGTATAGAACACGCTCACTCAGTTACATATAAAAGTTTAATTCAAATATATTTCAGCCATTACTATGGCCTTCATCAGTGTGACTACGATTGGTTTACGTTGCCAGATTGGAAAGGTAAGTTTTGTAATGGTAACTTCGGGTGACGTGATGCAATGAGGGATTTCCAGATGTAAGGAACAAAAATGGGGAGCTCAGAGTTGCAATTTTTGGAAAATAAAATTTCCAAACTTCCTCTAAACCTCAAAGCATACCGATTTTGGAAGGGTCTCTATCATTCTGTAATGATAGAGACCCAAGACCTCCGCTTTCTTTGCCTGGAGTGTATAAAATTTCGATCAAGACTAATGTTGGATTAATCGCGTACATAGGAAGTTCATTCCGGAAAATTCTCTCAAGACTTCAGGAACACAAATCTGATGTGAAATTTGGAAAACCTTCATCTGCCTTATCTCTTTTTACCATAGCTAACACTTCCGTTATTCCACTTTGGTCCGATACTAAAAAGTTGGCTCCCTTCCAAAATCGGTATGCTCTGAGGTTTAGAGAAAGTTTGGAAATTTTATTTTCCAAAAATTGCAACTTTGAGCTTCCCAATTTTCATTCCTTACATCTGGAAATCCCTCATTGCATTACGTCACCCGAAGTTACCATTACAAAACTTACCTTTCCAATCTGTCAACGTAAACCAATCGTAGTTGCACTGATGAAGGCCATAGTAATAGCTGAAATATATTTGCATTAAACTTCTATACGTAACTTAGCATGTTCTACACTACCTTCTTCTTAATTTGTTTGTTAGTTACGTGCATTGCCTACCACTCATTTATTTATTTTTTATTTATATACTTCCATTCATTCAGCATTTATTTGCATTTTATCTCTGCTGCTGTGAATCTGTACATCCTTAATTGTGCTTTTGAAGCTCAATATTACCACCATCTACTGAATAATATATTGGGCAGCCTTTCACTGCAATAACTTTTTGCATGCTGCCTAGACGGGATTCAGATTAGGGAAATTTGGCTGCCAGGGCAGCACACAAAATGCTTGGACATGATCCTCAGACCATTTCTGCACAATGCAAGTCTTGTGACAGGGGGCATTGTCTTGATGAAAGAGTGATATGTCATATGCACAGACACCATGTAGAGAAACACTTAATTCAAAACAACGCTTAGGTAGGATCTGACGATGAAGGTGTGTTAATCAGGGATGAGGGAACTGTGATGTTCATGAAAACAATCCTGACCACATCATACCTCCACCGCAGACCTGTTTTGCAGCTGTTCATCCATGCAGTGTCAAATATGGATTTGTGCATGGGCATGTTGGAGTTGCATTTGGACTTGTTGGGCCGTCTTTTTCAGTTGTCCAGTATCAGGCCATGGTTCAGCTGAGTCCACTGCAAACAGACAGTGAGTATGGGTAGATGCCCATCTGCAAGAGCATTCACTGGATTGTATGCTCAAAAGAGTTTCTCTGTATACCCTGGTTATAGTCGTCTTCTCACAGAAGGATTGTCAGCTGTTCCAGACAGCATGTGCCACCTGGCATTCACCTCAAGCAGTGGTGGTCTCCTTTTTCTGGCACACTGGGTAGGGGTGTGTCTCTCTTTGGACCATTCCTGCC
Source organism: Macrothele yani (assembly GCA_039090855.1). NCBI lineage: Eukaryota > Metazoa > Arthropoda > Arachnida > Araneae > Macrothelidae > Macrothele > Macrothele yani. Next base: position 5,478,842 of record CM077024.1, read on the forward strand.
ACACATTGACTATGGCAGCCCCTTGAACAGCCAACAATTCCTACAGTAATTGAGATGCTTGGTTTTACTGTGAACAAATATAGTACATTCAGTGCAAAGTCCCTGACATTTCTTACTGTGTGTTATATGGTTTTTAACATACAAAATGCTGGGTTATAGTGGCATATTTATCATTATATTATTGAATATACAACTTACGTGTGGTGAATGAAAATTTCACTTTATGAATTATTGGTATGTGTACAGTAGATCATGAAATAACTCTAAACTACTTAATAATCATTATTGGAATCTATAGCTATTTACATATTGCAGGATAGTTTCATAAAGTAGGCCTTATGATTGCTGCTATTTTCTTATAAATTCATGTAATCTAGTAATAGTAGTTTTTATGACAATGTGACTACACGAGAGGATGTTAATTGTGTGGACAGATTCTGTTATATTTCTATGGAGTTTGTCATTAAAAACCAAAACATTACATACCGGTACTTTGTATTAAAAGCTCACTTGCTTGCATACTTTGGAGTGAGACTAGAGTACCAAGACAAATCATGGTTTCCAAATAAGATCTGTGCAATTTGGCCAATAATGTGAAGGAAACCAGAAAATCACAGACTGCTAGTTTTGCTCTTGTAATGTACAAGAACAGGACACTGAAAATAAAAAGATTTTATATCCAAACTTTCCATATGATCTATTGTTCATGGTCCAAGCGTTCCGGTGCTGATACCAACTATAACCCTTTAAGATGCTCCTGTAACTTCTGAATGAGAGAGCAGTGATAATAAGGATACAGAGTTACAGTGTGATAGCATTAACACAGAACCTCAAAGTTTGTTTTCTCAGTGAGCTTAATGATCACATGAGGGACTTGCTAAAGATTCTGCACATATTTTAGGTTCAAGACTGAACTTAAAAAGTATTAGCACCTGGCACTTTCATTTGGTATCTGTACCAGGAGAAAGTGTTTCATATTTCACTCAAGAAGGTGATATAGGAGTCTGAAATTCACTAGATGTAAGAACAAAAGATAAACGTAAATGTCTTAAATATGATTAGAATGATTTTTTTTTACATTTTATCTATTTGATAAGTATAACTTATTATTTTATGTATACTCTGTCTCTTTGCAAAGTTCTGTTTCATTTTGTGAAAAATCCTTGCATGATATAGTAAAACTAAAATTGTGTTTGCAGTCGGCATCACAAATATACATATAACATCTGCCAAAATAACTCAAACAGCTTTTAATATGCACCATTGTAGACCTGTGTTATTACACTAGGACAGGAATATTTTGTGCATGCAGCTAAGTGCTTAAGAGTTACATTAATAAATTAAAGACCAGAGAGCTTTCAACTGATTGTTTGTCTTTTCCAACCTTAATTTAAGTAGATTTTACAGGTGAATTGAAACAGATCTCCTGATCTGTAAAATTGCAAAGTGAAAATCCTCCAAGTATGTGGCATCAGTGAATAAACAAAGACATCGCTCTTTCCATGTTTTATCAACACATAGCAACCGAAAAATTGTTATCCAGTCACCGCTGGGAATCTGAATCCCAGATCTCTCTATATCTAGCCAATATCTACACAGAGCACCGTTGATTTTTGGCCACTGTAGCATAAGGCTAACGCCCTCGGCTAGATATTGAGAGATCTGGCATTCGGATCCCCAGTGGTGACCGGGTAACAATTTTTCAGTTGCTATGTGTTGATAAAACATGGAAAGAGTGATGTCTTTGTTTGTTGTAAAATTGCATTTGTTAGTTATGTTTTAAAATTGATTTCTATGTTATTAGAAAGAAAGAAAGAAAGAAAGAAAGAAAAAGAACACTGCAATTTTTAGATAGAGAAAAATTTCTATACTTTCATGATAATAAAGTCTAAAACAGTTGATGAATGCAGAAATTCACATAATGACTTTCTAGTAAGGTTCAGCAGAAGTAGTGCTTCAAGTTCAGTTAGCCATTACAAGCCTGTATTTCCATTTATGACTTAACATTTCCCCAAAGGATTTCCATTCATTTCATCAGCTTTATGTTCTGTGAGTCTGCTAATAATTTTCACCAGAGGAAGTGAAAATAAGTATAAGGTAAGGACCCTCATTGGACTGAAGGAGCATTTGTTTAGTTTCTATCATTGAAATTTCTATTATCTGAAGTTACCAGTTGAAAACTAGTTTTTTCAAATTTATTTATGGAACTTAAGCATAGGTTTTCTTCCTCTTAATATCAGTTGTGCCTTTTGTCTTTGTAATTTAAGACTAATTTAGCAAATATGTATAAGTACTGATTCTTCTGCATTAATTTGTTTCAGACAACGGTTTCATTCATTGCTCATCTGAAGTGTATTGACAACTTTGTGCCTTCTTTTCAGAAACAACAATTTTTTTTATGATTCAGATGCCACCAGCAATTTATTTAATAAAGAGACATATGAAAGAATTAAAACTATTGCCAGATGTTCCTTATTCACCCTGACTTCCATATTGTTTTTCTTGACATGTTCTGCTATTCTTTGTTGAAAGCTGTTTCACCCCATTCAGCAGAATCTTTGTCCTGCAGTAATAACAAGTACAATAGTGCATTGAATTCTGAGGCTTAGTATAAAGAAAAAAGTTGGACATATTCTGTTATACATCATTACTCTACCTATGGTGAATTTCTTTCATTTTTAACAAGAAGTTCCTTTTCCATGTTCAGTAAATATGTTGCAATTTATTGTACATTTTCTTTATCTACTATAACAGATCATATATCTGTGTGAATATATTAATTATGTTACAAATATCAGAATGGGCGATACTGAAATTTAGTTATTTTGAATTAAAAGTGGTGAATGTAGTTTTTCGATTTACAGATGCGATTGCTGTTTGAAATGATGCAAGCAAAACAAAAGCAAGAACAATTACGACTGATAACTGGAAAAATGAAGTATGAGTATGATTCTGATGAAGAAATTGATGGTGGAACGTGGGAACACAAGAAAAGAATGCAAGAAATGGAAAAAACAAAAGGTGTGCTGGTATTTATTGTACTTCTTTCTTGTTAAACCAAGAATTTCATGATCTGTAGAATCACATGCCTTGTTTAATGGACCTTCTTAGATGTGCTTAAATCGAGTAATTATTTTATGGATGTTAAGCTGTATGTTACCAGTTCTGTTAATCTCCAGAACAATTATGGTATACTTAAACATGTTATGGAATTTATATAACTTATGTATCACAAAGGTTACTTCCTCAGAATTTTTTTTTTTTTTGTTTTCTAAGCACACAGTTAGCCTCTGGGACCTCCTCCTGTTTTTTTTTTTTTATGTGGTTTGTGTTTATAACTTGCCAATGAAGGTTTATACATTATTCAATCTGTTTGTACAGCATTTTTATTAGTTAAGGCAGTCATTAAATACTACCTGCTTTTCTATCTACTCAGAAGAGGAGACCTATATTTTCCCATCAGACAGCAGTACGCTGTGGTAATTCCCAGAAGAATGGGGGCAAACATGGCAGTTAAATGATTTTAGAAGTTTAAATAGATTGTTTGACAAAAAAGTTTGCCACTGATGTCTCTGGGGACCTTTCTGTGTGTTTTAAAACAAATACACTGGACTAGCCAAGTTAGACTGTATTTATACGCAACAAACAAGTCTATGATTCTGGAATGTCTTAGTTAATTAACATCATTGTAAAGAACCACACCTGAAAAACATTTCTGTTTCAGAAACAAATTTCTTATATAAGTGCTGCACTGCAAAATTATGTGGGTTGTTAGACATGGGTGTTTTTGCATGCTCCAAAATTTATCAACAGTTGGGGATATTAACATTTATAATATTATACCTTTTATAATTTACTTGTATAATGTTAAATTTGGCAATTCAAAATTCTGATAGTATCTCCATCAGAAACAATGGGTATTGTGGGGTTGTACTAATTCTAAGTGGTCAAACAAAAAGTTTCTTAGTGGAAAAAAGAGATGCTGCTATACAACTGATAAAATCAAACTGCTATAATAAGGCACCCAGAAAAGGATTAATCCTATACAAAATATTTCTTTTTCAAAATAGGATATAACACTCTTGTAAAACAGTAGATGTATGTTCTTCAAGAAGACGCTTTGATGTCTGTAAGTTCTGTTTTACATGTTATGTAAAGTGGAACAGTCTGCGGTGGTGCATTAACTTCTTCAATTAAGATATACATCGGTTAAAAGTCCTAAAAATGTTACTCACGGAAGTGCGTGTTCAGTCCGACGTCAGTAGTTATTGAGAGTTCCTTTGTCCAAAGTTGTATCTTGCTTCACTATGGTCAGTTGTTAGGGTTAGCTCGAGAGCCATTTCGTCAAAACTTGTACCCTACTTCGATATGTCCAGTTCTTAGGGTTAACTCAGTTCTGGCTGTGTCGACATCATATTGAATTTGTAAAGGTTTCCAGATAATAATTAAAGATTCTTGAGTTAAAAGTTATTATTTACATACCACTTGAAGTTCCACGTCATACTTGGCCATTAGGGCTATCTCGTCAATGCTGCACTCTCGTAGAATTGCCGAAGAAATCTACAAGTTAGGTCATGTTAATAAGAAATTTAAAAAAGCTTTAAAAAATTCCAGTTAAAATCATTATATACACCACCCCATACCGTCCACAGTCTCAATCGCCGGATGCGCATTTCACCTAGGCTCTACCCTGGCGTTTTAAACGGAGACTTCACACCCTCTGTCAAAGTCTGCTTTCTGAAAGTCTCATGTCCATAGTGCACATGTTCCTCATGTAACCCATCGTCAATGCCATCTAGTGTCAAGTCACAACAACTTTGTCTTCATCTATGACATTCTCACCCTTCCTTTTTCTCTTCCTCTCTCTCCTCTCCCTATTCAATTTCTTCTCAGTTTCAATCAGGATCCTCCAAGCGTATGAAAGGTCGTATGGACTGTTATTATTGCAGTTAAATGGTTTGGTCTTATTTATTAATACTGCTTCTGCTACTTGTATTGTTCTCATATTATTCTGCTAGTTTAATATTGCAATTCCTTCCCAATAGGGCACACATTGATTATCCAAACAGAAATCAATAAGTGCTGTTTTATTCTCTCTTCTGCTCCAGTTCTTCATGCATTCAGTCAATCTGGTTTTAATATTTCTTTTTGTACTGCCTATATATTGCTTGACAATTTTATTTTGATTATTTATTAGTGGTATGGAGTAGACACCTGCTTTTTGGAAGATTGGGGTCTTTTTGTAATACTTACTAACAGATTTCGTTATATCTCGTTCGTACACCAAAATCTGGGTAAAAAATTTTTACATTTTTTCTTCATAATAGTTGTGATCTCCTGTATATATGGTAATGATCCACAAAATTTATTTCCTGTTGAGTCTGTGTACTCCTTTGTTGTTTATTTCTAGGGTTGCATCTATTAATAAGGTTATTTATTTTCTTCACGTCATATCTGAAGTTTATTGCCATGTTCTTTATCCAATTTAATTCATTTTTTAGTAGTTGGGCATTAGATGTATGGGTAAACGCTCTATTAAATATGATCAGAAAGCTGCAAATTTGTAAGGTGCTGGGTGGTAAGAGTTCTCAGGAATGATATTAATGATGCTGTCAGGTTTTCTATATACTTGGAATTTGATGTTATTTTGTTTATGAGATAGTAATATGTCTAAGTATGGTAAGACTCCATCCTTTTCATGCTCCACAGTAAAGATTAAAATTAGTGGTCGCCAGATGCTACATGGCGACTGGATAAAATAAAATGTCCAGTAGTAAAAGTTACCTTAGTCGCCACGCTTGAAAATTTGCTTTTTTTCATTGCTAGAGAATTTATTTGTATTGTTTAAAACATTCCTGCTATAGGAATTGCATTTTCAAATCATCCAACTCATGCGCGGTGAAAAACCGTGCCTTCCTCCGCAAATCAGTGGGTACGATCTATTTATAGATTCACTCTTCAAGAACGGGGCAGGCTGTTTGTTTTTCCACTTAAGTTGGTGCACAAAGTAACCATATCGGGAATGGACACCTGTGGCTTTAGATGGAACTATGGCATCACAACTCGTCTTCAGCAGCTCGTTTTTTAAAGTTTAGTTTCTCTGAAAATGTACGATTTTCCAGTGCTTAGGCACTTGCTTATCATCAAACAAAATGGGCAAGCATTTTCCCTTTTGTTTACAAAAAGAAATCAAAGGTAGAAAATCAGGACTTCACTTTCTGCCGCCGCGCGTCGTCTTTCATTCCACGCAGAGTCGCGTTTCCTTTGAACATGTGAAGTTTGCTTTAAACAAAATAAAAACTCTTGTCTGTCCCTTAATACAGTAAAATGTTACTAAGGAATGGGTAAACACAAGTTTTTCAGCAAAATGAAATATCAAAAACCAATACTGTATTGTTCACTCTGCCGTGATAGTAATTTTACGGGTCACGGAAACGGCCGATTCCATCACGGGCGGAATAAGTACCGATTTTGAAATTTTTTAGCTTTAAAAAAGCGAAGAAGAAAAAAACTTTCTGTATTGATTGGTTTTGAAGAACAGGCTATTAGAATAACAAAAACTGCGCTTCACTAGAAAAAACTTTTAAAATACGAAGTTATTCTTTTTCACTATTACTGAAGCTACTAAAAGCGAGAAACAAAATCAGAAAAACTATAACGTAAGAATGTAACCAGAAAATGAAAAAAAAAGCGCATCTTGGGGTAAGAAAAATTTGAAATTTAGAAAACTACGGGACATTTTCATCCGTGCTAAAACAATCATTTCAGGTGACGAACGGCATGAAGATGCCTAAATTATACCGAATAAATGTCGCAACATTAAAAACATTCAATAAATAGTTCCAAAAGTGTTTGATGAATGTTAGAATTTTGAAAACATGAAAATAAACTGTGAACAAATGTTGAATAACATTATTTCATAGAGATTTTTTGTTTCCGTAGTATATTTGATGTTTCCTGTATTCCGTAGCGATCGACGATTTCCGTAGTGACTATGGAGAATTCGTAGTATTTGGAAGGTCTGAGGTGGGCAAACAGGAAAAAATGACAAATCATTAAAATTCTACCAAAACAACGTTTTCTGAAAGAAAAGAAAAACCCAGTCAACCAGATTTTTTATTTCCGTAGTATATTCGATGTTTCCCGTACTCCGCAGCGATCGACGATTTTCGTTACGTGTGACTATGGAGAATTCCATAGTATTTGGAACGTATGTAGAGGGCAAACAGAAAAAAAAATGACAAATCATTAAAATTCTACTAAAACAACGTTTTCTGAAGGGGAAAAAACCGACAGCCAGATTTTTATTTCTGTAGTATATTCGATGTTTCCCGTAGTCCGCAGCGATCGACGATTTCCGTAGTGACTATGGAGAATTCGTAGTATTTGGAAGGTCTGAGGTGGGCAAACAGGAAAAAAATGACAAATCATTAAAATTCTACCAAAACAACGTTTTCTGAAGGGGAACCCCCTTCCCCCTGAAAACCTGATTTTTTTATTTCCGTAGTATATTCGACGTTTCCGGTACTCCGCAGCGATCAACGATTTTCGTTGTGATTATGGTGAATTCCATAGTATTTGGAAGGTCTGTAGTGGGCAAACAGGAAAAATGACAAATCATTAAGATTCTACCAAAACTGAACGTTTTCTGAAAAATACCCCCAAAAAAACATGACACTGGGGGTTCGAAAACCAGACAGAATCCGATGGAACTAGGATACTCTGCAAGTGTTCTTATTTCGGCATGACTATTTTTCAACACCTGTGAAGGTTTCTCAATGTTTTTAATGTAATATTTATTAGAACAACACCCAGGAAATTGCTGAATATTTTCTGTTAGTGGTCAGGAATCATTGCGAGTCTGTTAAATAAAGTGACCAGATTGGTATCACATTTCTCCCAATCGCAGCTGTACCACAAAATGATTCTGCTATAAGATTTAAAATTCATTTTTGAAAGCTGTACAGCCAGTTTTTATTTTGACACCAAGAAGAACCTAACTAAAAATAAATGGAATGAAAAGAAAAATTTAGCAGAATGGAGGCAGCTTCGAAACAGGTCTGAACATTTTTGACCATCAATAATTCACCTAAAACTGCTAGAGAAACTAAAAACAAGTAATTTTTAGCACATGAAGGTCATAGCACAAATTGTTGAAATACTCAATATTGCTGACTGTTATGCCAAGCAATGCAAAAGTTAAGAGAATGCAAGCGTTGTGGGCAATGTTCTTGATGGCAAGACAATATTCATGCGAAGAATGACTTTAGAAAATAGAGCAAACAAAAGTAAGTACTGCTTGAAAATTTTGACCATCCACTGCTATCAATTTATGGTGGAAAGATTGAGAGATTTTATTTGTGAACATAGCGAGAGACCAAATAAAAATGATCAAATTATCTTTCCAATAAAAACTGTCTAGAAAATTTGGTTGATGTGGTTGAAAAAAATATAACTTTTAAGATTATATTTATTCATTTAAATGCACTGGGCAATAGACAGTGGGCCCTTGTAACTACTAACTTTAAATTTAGCTATATCTAAATAAATGAAAGGTATACAGTGCAGTGATAAAATGTGTATAAAACACGAAATAGCCGTAAGGAAAGTGGCCACTAAATTTTGTCCACCCACTGGCCAATGGCCACTCGAAAAATTCACCAATTTTAATCTTTACTCCACGGTAACATTAATTGTTTCGTAATGGTTATTATATTCATCAATGTACATCTGTAGCTAATTATCAACATGCTGCCATACACATAAGGGATGAAATCATCCACGTACCTGCAAAACATCCATGGTTGTGGTATATCTGTTTTCAGTCTCATAGATTTTTCGATGTTCTTTAAAATCACCTCTGCCAGTAAACCTGAAATCGGCGATCTTATCGGTGCTCCCGATAATTGTTGATATATTTTGCCTTCATAACTGAAATAATTGTTTTGATTAATAAGAAGAAGTGCTCTTCTTATGTCTTCAATTTGCTGTGTTGGTATTTTATTTTCACCCAACCTTTCAACAATGAGGTCAAATTGCATCCAGAGCAGGGGTATTTGGAAAGAGGGATATCACATCAAGGCTGGCAAGTCTTATTTTCTTATTCCAATTGATTTCATTATCCTGTATTAATGTCATTGCCTCTGTGGGGCAGTTCACAGTATATTCATATTGTTTGTAGATAGGAGTTAAAAAATTATATAGTGCTCGCTCAAGATTTATCGTAGGTGACTTATTTTTTGCAACAATTGGTCTAAGTGGGTTTCCAGGTTTATGAGTTTACTTTAGCATAGATATTCGGGGTTGTAGCTCCCGTGGGAGGATATGCCTTCTTTTTAATCATATCAGGAAGGAAACTGTGATTTTTGAAAGTCATCAATGTACGTTTTATTTTTTCTGTTGGGTCTTTGTCTACGATTTCAACGCCTAAATCTTGTATAGTTTTTTGCATTTTTTCATCATATTCTATCTTATCCATGATACTTAATTGATTAGTTTTGTCAGATGTTGTTATTACGATTGATGGGTTATTTCATAATTTCATAAGTGCTTGTCTATCAAATTAGGCTTCTCTGTGGTTTTTTCTTTCCTGATTTTGGTTGCAGCTCTATTTATTTTAAATCTCAGAGGTTCTTGAGCTTTTTTGGAAGTAAGTTGATAATCTCTTCAATCTTCGGAATAAATTGCTCTGTTTTTCCGAGGTTTTCACTAAATGCAAATTTACTACCTTTATTAAGTGCATTTATTTGCAGCTGATTAAGTTCCAATTGTGATAGGTTTACATAGGTATGGTTGATATTATCCTGATGTTGATTGGTCCTGTTTCCTTGATATCAATATTGCCAGTTTCTTTAGATGTCTATATTGGTTATCTTTCCTGGTTTTTTTCCAAGCATAATGTATTCTATTCATTATATTATCAATTATGTCATCTGTATATCTTTTCCTAATATTAGTATACTGGTTATATGACTGTCAAGACAACTGGACGAGACATACTAATATTAGGAAAAATATACAGATGTCATAATTGATAATATAATGAATAGAATACATATATGCTTGGAAAAAAAAACAGGAAAGCTAACCAATATAGACATCTAAAAGAAACTGGCAATATTGATATCAAGAAAACAGGACCAACAACATCAGAATAATATCAACCATACCTATGTAAACCTATCACAATTGGAACTTAATCAGCTGCAAATAAATGCACTTAATAAAGGTAGTAAATTTGTATTTAGTGAAAACCTCGGAAAACAGAGCAATTTATTCCGAAGATTGAAGAGATTATCAACTTACTTCCAAAAAAAGCTCAAGAACCTCTGAGATTTAAAATAAATAGAGCTGCAACCAAAATCATGAAAGAAAAAACCACAGAGAAGCCTAATTTGATAGACAAGCACTTATGGAATTGCAAAATAACCCATCAATCGTAATAACAACATTTGACAAAACTAATCAATTAATTATCATGGATAAGATAGAATATGATGAAAAATGCAAAAACTATACAAGATATAGGCGTTGAAATCATGGACAAAGACCCAACAGAAAAAATAAAACATACATTGATGACTTTCAAAAATCACAGTTTCCTTCCTGATATGATTAAAAAGAAGGCATATCCTTCCACGGGAGCTACAACCCCGAATATCTATGGTAAAGTAAACTCATAAACCTGGAAACCCACTTAGACTAATTGTTGCAAAAAATAAGTCACCTACGATAAATCTTGAGCGAGCACTATATAATTTTTTAACTCCTATCTACAAACAATATGAATATACTGTGAACAGCCCCACAGAGGCAATGACATTAATACAGGATAATGAAATAAATTGGAATAAGAAAATAAGACTTACCAGCCTTGATGTGATATCCCTCTTCCTGAATACCCCTACTCTGGATGCAATTGACCTCATTGTTGAAAGGTTGTGTGAAAATAAAATACCAACACAGCAAATTGAAGACATAAGAAGAGCACTTCTTCTTATTAATCAAAACAATTATTTCAGTTATGAAGGCAAAATATATCGACAATTATCAGGAACACCGATGGGATCGCCGATTTCAGGTTTACTGGCAGAGGTGATTTTACAGAACATCGAAAAATCTATGAGACTGAAAACAGATATAACACAAACATCGATGTTTTGCAGGTACGTGGATGACATCCTTATGGTATGGCAGCATGATGATAACTAGCTACAGATGTACATTGATGAATATAATAACTATTACGAAACAATTAATGTTACCGTGGAGCGTGAAAAGGAAGGAGTCTTACAATATTTAGACCTATTATTATCTCATAAACAAAATAACATCGAATTCCAAGTATATAGAAAACCTGACAGCATCATTAATATCATTCCTGAGAACTCTTACCACCCAGCACCTTACAAATTCGCAGCTTTCTGATCATATTTAATAGAGCGTTTACCCATACATCTAATGCCCAACTACTAAAAAATGAATTAAATTGGATAAAGAACATGGCAATAAACTTCAGATATGACGTGAAGAAAATAAATAACCTTATTAATAGATGCAACCCTAGAAATAAACAACAAAGGAATACACAGACTCAACAGGAAAAAAAAAATTTGTGGATCATTACCAGATATACAGGAGATCACAACTATTATGAAGAAAACATATAAAAAATTTGACCTAGATTTTGGTGTACGAATGAGAGATATAATGAAATCTTTTAGTAACTATCACAGGAAGACCCCAATCTTACAAAAAGCGGGTGTCTACTCTATACCAATAATAAATAATCAAAATAAAATTGTCAAGCAATATATAGGCAGTACAAGAACAAATATTAAAACCAGATTGACTGAACACATGAAGAACTGGAGCAGAAGAGAAAATAAAACAGCACTTAATACAGGCATTTAATGTGGACCAGGAACATCAAACAAAGATCTTTGCTGTTTCCATGTTTATAAGTGAGTCACGGAAAAATTCTCATCGGCCGCCACCGGGAGTTGAACCCAGGGTCTCCCAGTTATGCACCGGATATGCTCCCGCTACACCTTGCCGCCACCGGGAGTCTGGAGGAATTCGAGGCCGCTGTGGTGTAGTGGAAGCATATCTGGCGCGTAACTGGAAGACCCTGGGTTCGACTCCTGGTGGCGGCCGATGAGAATTTTTCCGTGACTCACTTATAAACGTGGAAAGAGCGAAGATCTTTGTTTAAAACAGCCCTTTTTGATTTCTGTTTGGATAATCAATGTGTGCCCTATTGGGAAGGAATTGCAATATTAAACCAGCAGAATAATATGAGAACAATACAAGTAGCAGAAGCAGTATTAATAAATAAGACCAAACCATTTAACTGCAATAACAACAGTCCATACGACCTTTCGTATGCTTGGACAGGGTGTCCACATTCTGGAAAGTCAGGGAAATGCCTGAAATGTTGGTAAAAGTCAGGGAAAATCAGTGATATTTAAAAAAAAGTCAGGGACATTTTTATCACAGTTAGACTACAACTAGTTTTAACCCGGCGTCAGGAAGTGACGCCCTCATCGCCCAACACACTTGCACTTTGTGTTGCAGACTGTCACTAGCTTCCCCTTCCTACTAATGTAACCTTGTATTTCCTATCTATTATTGTAAGTTGTGTTACATTACTTGTTGACATTTCTCTTTTTGTTTTAGGTCAACGGAGTAGAAGAAAATTTGTGATATAAGTTATACCTTGTTAAAAGGCAATTAAGACTGCAGCAATGACAAAGTGTTGTGTGTTTAATGAACAATGGTTGGGCGAACAACTAAATCCTGAGTTTTCTGGTTAGATAGCTGCTGTGAACGGCGACAATGAATCAGCATTTTGTAAAGTGGGCTTTAAAACTTTCAAGCTTAGCAACATGGGGCGTCGGGCAGTCTCCAGCCACGGAAATGGCCCTAATCATTTGAAAAACATCCGTGCTAAAATGTCTCAGCCCAGTCTTGCTTCTTTCACTTCCTCTGTGAAAAAGAACTCTCTTTGTAATAACGAACTCTTGCCATCAACAAGCTCAGGAAATGTGGAATCAGTACTTCTAGAAAATATTAAGTCTAATGACTCAAATACTTATATTGTGAAAGATGATGTGAAGCCCAGTGACCTCAATGCTTATGTAGTGAAAGATGACGTAACAAAGTCGAAAATAATATGGGCCATGGAAGTGTTGTCCAAGCAAATGTCTCTGAACTCTTGTACACAGATTAACAAAACATTTCAGTTAATGTTTCCTGACAGTGCGATAGCTTCAAAATTTACTTTAGGCAAAAGCAAAGCATCTTATGTGATAAACCGTAGATTGGCACCACATTTCAAAGTGTTTAATGGACGATCTGAAGCAGTGCACTGACTTTGTAATTTGTTTTGATGAATCACTAAACAAAATTGCTCAGCATGGGCAAATGGATCAGTTTGTTCGTTATTGGAACGTCAATCTGCAAAAAGTTTCCACTAGATACTTAAGTAGTGTGTTTTTAGGATGGGCAACAGCTAACGATCTTTTAGAGAAATTCATTAAAGGTGCACCTCTTCCCTTGGATAACATGCTACAAGTGTCAATGGATGGACCTAACGTTAATCTCAGCTTTCTTCAAAAGCTGAAAGGTAAACTTAGCACTGAAAATCAAGATGGTAAATTATTAGTTGACATTAGAGTATGTGGTCTTCACGTAGTCAATGGAGCTATGAAAACTGGACTTGAAGCTGTGAAATGGGATATACATCACTTTCTGCGTAACTTTTACTACCTTTTAAAAGATAGTCCTGCTCGCCGTGCAAATTATACTATGATTACTGGATGTAAAGATTTCCCTTTAAAATTTTGCACTGTAAGGTGGTTGGAAAACATTAATTGTTTGACTAGGGCATTGCTTGTCTATGATCATATCAAGAAATATGTTCAAGAATCATCGGTTTCCAGCAAACAGCACATGTTTCTTGCAGAATTCATGGAAAGTCCACTGTTGAAATGCAAATTGGCTGCATTTTTAGGACTATAGCTTCAGAGTGTGAATCATTTTTGAGAAGGTTCCAGAGCCCAAAGCCTTTAATTCCTTTTTTACACACTGATTTGCTGGATCTGATGAAAAATTTGATGGCACGAAGCTTGAAGCCTGACAAATTAAGTGAAGCTGATAGTGTCTCAAAACTGTTAACTTTAGATGTATCAAAAAGGGAAAATCTTCTCTCAATTGAGAAAGTTGATATTGGATTTAGTGCTAAAAAGCTATTAAAAGAAGCGAAGTTCTCAGAAAGGGAGAAATTAGAGTTTAAGCTTGAATTTAGGGAACTTGTGACCAGTATGATTGAAAAATTTCCTGAGAAAAGCCCACTAAAATTTAAATTTGTCTGTGGGGTAACTTGTTTGGACCCAAATATTATAATGCAGTAGCCGAGTCTAGGCAAGAAGAGAGTGGAAATTGTGCTCGAAGTTTTGCTTAGTGCAAACAGGATTTCAGATGACTGTGCTGAAAAAGCTAATAAAAAGTACTCTTCATTGTGTGTGAAGCTCAATCTGCTTCAAAGTCTCAGTTTGATAAATTTTTAGACAGTCATGATGATTCCATTGGATTAGACAAATTTTACAGTGCTCTACTTGACAACCAAAAACAATTCTGTGAACTTTGGGGTGTAATAAAAATTTGTCTCATTATGTCTCATGGAAATCTTTCAGTGGAAAGTGGATTTTCTGTCAATAAGTCTCTTCTTGTGGAAAATCTCCTGGAAGGATCCCTGATTTGTCAGAGAACAGTTTTTGATGCCATTAAAAATGTGGGAGGAGTAGAACATATTGCCATCAATAGAAGGCTTCTTTTTTCTGTAAGAGCCTCCAGACGAAGGTATCAGGATTATCTTGAGAAAAAAGTGTTCTTCAAAAGGAAGAAGAAAGAAAACTGAAGGAAAAAAGAAAAATTGATCATGAAATAAAGGAATTGAAGGAAAAAAGACAAAGAGTACGGAAGGAACTAGAGTTGGAAGCAGCAGCATTGCAGGCGAAGATTTCAGATTGGGAAAAGAAGAAAAGTGGTGTGTAATATAAAAACAGTGACTGTGTTCCTACTGTAATATTTTTATAGTAACTGTTCTGAATATTGTGTATGGGTTTGTTTGAGTGTTTCTTCAATAAATGTAAAACCATGTAAAAAAGAGTAAAATTTAAAAGGTGTGAGCTGGATGGCTATGGGGAAGGTGGAGGCCGATTAAAAAAAAATTATCATGGCACATATATTGAGAAACTCAAATAAACCTATTTGTGTAAGGTCAGGATTTCTTATATATTTGGTCAGGGAAAGTTAGGTTTGATAATTCTGTAGACACCCTATTGGAGGAAACTGAGAAGAAATTGATAAGGAAGAGAAGAGA
Organism: Macrothele yani; assembly: GCA_039090855.1. Taxonomy (NCBI): domain Eukaryota; kingdom Metazoa; phylum Arthropoda; class Arachnida; order Araneae; family Macrothelidae; genus Macrothele; species Macrothele yani. The sequence continues at coordinate 5,494,227 of CM077024.1, forward strand.
GAGGAAGAGAAAAAGGAAGGGTGAGAATGGCATAGATGAAGATAAAGTTGATACGAATTGAGACTAGATGGCATTGACGATGGGTTACATGAGGAACATGCGCACTATGGACACAAGACTTTCTGATAGCAGACTTCGACAGAGGGTGTGAAGTTTCTTTTGAAAACGCTAGAGTAGAGCCTAGGTGAAACGCGCGTCCGGCTATTGAGACTGTGGATGGTATGGGGTGGTGTATATAATGATTTTAACTGGAATTTTTTAAAGCTTTTTAAATTTTTTATTAACTTGATCTAACTTGAAGAATTCTACGAGAGTGCAGCATTGACGAGATAGCCCTAATAGCCAAGTACGACGTGGAACTTCAAGTGGTATGTAAATAATAACTATTAGCTCAAGAATCTTTAATTATTATCTGGAAACCTTTACCCATTCAATATGATGTCGACACAGCCAGAACTGAGTTAACCCTAACAACTGGACATAATCGAAGTAGGGTACAAGTTTTGACGAAATGGCTCTCGAGCTAACCCTAACAACTGACCATAGTGAAGCAAGATACAACTTTGGACAAAGGAACTCTCAATAACTACTGACGTCAGACTGAACACGCACATCCGTGAGTAACATTTTTAGGACTTTTAACCAATGTATATCTTAATTGAATAAGTTAGTGCACCAACGCAGACTGTTCCACTTTACATAACGTGTGAAACAGAACTTACAGACGTCAAAGCGTCTTCCTGAAGAACCTTGTGGTGACGTAATGGTATGTGAACTTCATGATAGAATCACATGAGATATAATAGTAGCTGTATGTGTTTACTGAAGCTGTGTTTAAAGCTCACCAAACATTTATTGTTTGTGATAGAAAAGAAAATTGAAAGTTGGAATGATATCCAAGAGACCTTGTTCTTTTCTGGCAGCTTTGCCTCGTAATTAAAATTTGCTATTGTACTCTTCCTGAAATAATTTTATCTGCTGCTTTTCACCCAGTCAAATGATCAGGATGAACTACTTGCAGCATGGGTGTCTGCCAACCAGACTCAAAGGATTCTCTCTTACTTGCCCTGCTTCTCTTTCTCTCTCTCTTTTTTTTTTTTATTCAAGTGAATTTTAAATAATCTTATTTCTAACCCAAAGGTAAAACTGGAGTACAACACAGTGTGCATTTGATGTGTACAGAAAATACACAGTATGTTCCATACTCAAATACGCTGCTTAACAGAGAAAATGCCACACCATGAAGGAATTCTCGAAAACAGACCAAACTGCACACACAGATAGCCAAGAAGTTCCGGAACAAATGATTTAATTGTAGGCTGCAGTGGCCGAATATACAGGATGATCAATAAGGAGCTTGGCCCCCATTTTGGGCGATGCAGCATTGAATCCAATGTGGCATCGAGGCAATAAGAGTCCTAATAGAGTCCTGGGGTATCGTGGACCATGTGGTGGTGATCCAAGTCCGCAGTTCATCTTCATTTTGTGGGGGTGGGTACTCAACCGTCTTCCAATTGTGTCCCACAGATGCTCAATGGGCGAGTGGTTGGAGGATTGTGCTGGCCACGAAAGCATCCGCACAGCATCTAAAGCATTCAGGCTGATCTGAACAGTATGTGGCCGGGCATTATCCTGTTGAAAAACGGCGTTTGGGATGCCCTGCAGATACGGTAGAGGCACGGACCGCAGCACCTCGTAAACATGACAGCATGCTGCCAATGTGCATTGCCCTTGCGCCATAAAAATCTACCAACCAACCAACCAACTAACCAACCGTCAATGTGCCCGAAATGCGTACCAGCGGTGAGTGGCTGTTGGCGCTGATATCACCCCACACCATGATTCCACATTGCCAGGCCGTGTGGCACTCCACAATGGTGGAGGAATTCGCCCGTTGGCCACGTCGCCTCCAGACTCTCACAAGGAGGTGAGACAGAACTGCAATTCGTCGCTGAAAACCACACTGTTCCATTCGGCACACCACGCAACTCTGGAGCGACACTACGCCAAGCGGGGGCGGCCACTGTTAAGGGTAGCCTTCGCAACATCTGGCTGGACAGGAAACTAGACGGAGCCAATCAGCACAACACTGTCTGCGTCAATATCGGAGCATCCAAGCCTTCCCGTACATTCAGCAAAAATGTCGCCCGTTGTGGCCTGTGGGTCCACGGCCTGTGGGTCCACTACGGCATGACAGCAGATGCGACGATAGGTGCAGTCGAACGTCCGTCTCGATGCTCTGGTCCCTCTACAGCGTTGCACAGATCCTTCCTGGGACCACATTCTCCAAATGCAACCAATGGTAGTGGCATCACTTTGCGTTTCTTCCGCAATACGATGCCAGGACCATTCGGCGGTATGAAGGCCTACGACGACACCTCTCGTGAACTCCTCCGTTTGACGAAATCATGTACGACGGCGTCTTGACAGCATTCGCACCCCTTGTTCCTTCTCCAGACATGGTTACAGCAGAGCCACTCGCTTCTCACAGCCATGACGACGTCTTGACTGATGGCCTCATGGGCTAGTTATCCGCTTATATCCCGCGTGGTTCATGCGACTGGCCTGCAAATGCACAATCATTTGCATAACTTGTATGTGTGCATTCATCCTACAATTTGCATGGCGCTGCATTTATATCTTTGTAGTGTGGCATTTTCTCTGTCAAGCAGTGTATGATTGGCTAACTTTTGACATAATCAGTGGTTTGATATTTATTGATGATCCCAATTAAAAAAAATTCTTAAGCATTGCGTTTTAATACTGAGAAAAAATTACATGTTAATAACTCACGATGAAAGTATTACCATGAAATACAAAATATATGACAGTTCTTCAATTTTTTAGAATATTTCATGAGATAACAGTGTTCAGTACTACTTTAATAAAATGTTTCTAATAATGACCCTGCCTTGAATATTTTTAGATTTTAGTGTTAACATATTTTCATACACTCATAAAAATATCAGACTTTTGATCATCCACATTATTATTATTATTTTCTTTATTCGAAATATACGAATCACAGCCTCTGACAAACAAAATAAACAACAAATTATCATTGACTGGTATTGTTGAACTGATACGAGTTTCCACCGCAGACCTAGGTATCAGTCAAGAATCGGCATAAAATATATGATGTCCCAAGTAAAGCTGTCTTCTGCAGTTCTGTAGGTGGCATATCAGAAAGCTGCAACCAGGATCCCGCGTGCAACCAACGTGATGCCTCGTATCTTTCAATGAATATAACGTTGCATCTATTTATTGTCAAGTTCCCACGTTCAAATTGTTAAGCGTTCTATTTTTCAGTTTGCAGTTTCTGTCTAACTTCCTTGAAAAAGCCATCTGGTTGATGTGCGAAAGCTTGGAAACGCTTATGTGTTTATTTCCTATGCCAATAAATCGGATCACTAGTACAGCGTTACTATTTACTAGAAAGCTGCAATTTTTCAAAATGATTCATAAAATTTTTTGACATTGTTCCAAGTGCCCCGACGACAATGGGGACTACCGTTGTGTGTTTAGTCCATAACCGGGTAACTTCTATGGCCAGGTCTCTATATTTAGTCATTTTTTCCAATTCTTTTTCATTGACTCTGGCATCTCCAGGGATCACTATATCAATTAGCCAGACTTTCCGATTTTCTATGACTGTTATGTCTGGTGTATTATGTTCTATGTGTCGATCGGTTTGAATTCTGAAATCCCACAAGATCTTGACTTCATTATTTCCTATGACTTTCTCAGCCTTGTGTTCCCATGAGTTTTTCGATGCTGGCAGATTGTGCTTTCTGCATAATGACCAATGAATCAATTGTGCGACCCTGTCATGTCTAACTTTGTAATCTGTCTGTGCAATTTTGCTACATTCACATATTAGATGAGACACAGTTTCATCTTTTTCTTGACAAAGTCAACACTTTGGATTATCACTGACTTTTTGGATTTTAGCCTTCATAACATTTGTTTGCAATGCCTGTTCTTGTGCAGCCAAAATCAGACCTTCTGTTTCTTTCTTGTTGGAACCCGATTTCAGCCATGCCCAAGTCAAGTTGTTGTCACTTTTTCCATCAATGTTCTTTAGAAATTATCCATGCAGTGGCTTGTTCTTCCAGCCATCTAATCTGCTTTCAAACTGTTTCCTCTTGTATTCAGCCTTGTTTTCTGTTGTTTTTAAGATATTTTCATTATTCACTGCATTATTATTATTATTATTATTATTTTTATAATGTCATAGGACATTAGCTGTTTCTGCTCATTCATATGATTATCAGAAGTAGAATGTCTGAAGTGACTTTTTGGTCAAATAAATGAATACATAAATGGGTCAGCAAACATGTATTTCCTGTAAAATAATAACTGCACTGGTAAAATCTAGAATTGAATCATCAGATAATACATAACATTGTAAATGAGTTGATATGAGATCACTGACTCCGTACAGCTAATGACACTGCTATGTGATTTATTAGTTAGAACATGAGCATGAAACAGAAATTCTGGTAATTTTCAAAGTGCTAACTAAATATATGCACAAGAATGCATCTGACAAATCTAATGCACTTTTTCACTGTGTTGTGTAATATTATAAATGTAAAAAATTAATGTGTATGGACTGTAATGCATCATACACACACATGTGCCCACTGTTCACTTTTGCTGACATCATTATAGTTCAGTACAATATGGTCGTTTTCAACAGTACATTGAAATATGTTTGCCAGATTTACGGTAGTTTTTTTTTTTTTTACTCATGAAGTATATTTTGAAGACTAATGAAGATTTAAAAATGTACCTTGGGAAACCATATTGGCTGATGTTGAATACTAAATTGACCCTGCAATGGCCATAGAAGCATTACTCAAAATTTCTGTGTTATTTAAGTGGCATTGAGGTAGATTGAAGAAAAAATCAACTTAATTTTGTAGAAAAGTAAAATTTTGGATTGACCAATTGAGATTTGCTACTACACTGTTAATATAATTTTAATTTGACTTATTTCTGAATTTACAAGCCATTGAAAATCACCGTAATTTACAAAATACAACTGGGTCATTCCATGTCAAATCAACCAATGAAATGGCCATTTTCAACTTGATGCCTTTTGATTTCCTTGAAATTTGGTGTGATTGTTAGGCATGTAGATTTATGCATAAATCCCAAATTTTAGGTTTGTCCACCCACAGGGTTTCAAATTACATGACCTTTAAAATTAGAAAATCATGACCTCCAGACCATATTTGAGTAGTTATATCTTGTTACCTAATTAGATTAGAAGCTAATTGGATTAGAAGAATTTGTGTCTTTTTATTGCTTTTTGTATGAGCTTTTAAATCGTGGGCTGAAAAAAAAATAGTTTGACCTTTTCAAGATTGCTGAAATAACATTTGACCTTGAATATTTTAAGAAACTAATTTTAAAATTCTGAAAAAAATATATGACATTGTTAGACTTGTTTACTAGTGTGGCAGCTTTCAAGTAAAGTTGTACTTGAACATCAATATCTGATATTATTTGTTTTTGAAACAGAAAGTGAATGTGTCTTGAGTTGTTGAAAGGAAAAAGGAATGGAAATATAATCAGCATAGGAGCTGCAGGATTACATATCTCAACATTTTTTTAACATTAGCCTTGCAGATCTTAGATCTATAATTATCATAAACCCTATCTGTAATATTTATGCATACTAAGAAAGATAAGATCAGTAATTAAAATTTCTACTTCGTTGGATTAGTCTAGCTGCAATTTTATTGGCACTTCACTGAACACAATGCATATAAAAAAAAGCAGAGCTGGAGCACCTAATGGATTTCAGTTATAGAGGCTCATCAGTATGAAGCAGGAAAGCTAGGGGAAGAATTATCCAAGAAAAAATTCTCTGATCAGTTGTACATGAGTACTTTATCTAAGAGAGAGGTTGGACAAAAAATAAGGCTTTCTTTTTATGAATAATTTCCAGTCTTGATTTGAAAAAATAAATAAATAAATGAAGTTCTGGAAATAATTGTGGCATTCACCACTCCATGCATTAGACTTCAACCACTTCTGGCTAGTTCTTTAAAATTTTATACAAATGACCCTGAGATTTGCTTATCCCAGGGTGCGCACGCGTGCTTGAAAACCTGGAAAGTCCTGGAAAATCATGATTACGTTTTCAAGGCCTGAAATATCCTGGAAAAACAGTGTTTTTTTAATGCTGTCGTGAAAAGCCTTGAAATTTGAAATTAGTGCTTAAAAAATACCCTTTTAGGAAATCGTGTTACAGACGTGCACCAAATCCTAATTTGGCTGGGGAAAAAAAAGAAAAAAAGCACTACTTCCAGTGCAATAAAATTGGATGATTACTAGTAGTTCGAAGGGGAGCTTGATGTCCATCGGACAACTGAGAACGGAAGGGGAAAGAAGAGGCATTTAGCATTTGCAGGGGGTCGCGTATGTACCAAGTCAGCTGGCATCCACCAGTGACGAGTATGCCTGAACAACACATTCATCTTCTTGTTTATGTGCATACCTTCCCTCCCCTCAAGAGACTTCCACTACTTATGATAAAAAATAAGAAAACTATCTTTGCGAATTTTTCACAAAAGTGGTTGAAATTTTTACATTCACTGTAATTGGATTACAGAAGCTCACTTCCAAAATTCCAATTTAACCGGTTTAAAACTTTAAAAGTTAGCATTGGTAATTTTTATTATGGACAAGTATGTGTGCCTCTTTGGACAGAGTGAGCCTCCAGCAGAAAGGGTGTTACCATAGCAACAGTTGATTGACAGTTGGGAGCGCTGATCTGAAGCCCTTGGTTGGGAAGAAAGCAAACACCTGTTTATCACTTCCACAGCTCAAAAGGACTAGGAGAAAATTTTCAGAAATCCATTTTTCCAAATTTTGAAAATAACAAAGTAAAATTTTTACAGTGGTTAAGATACATCACAGTAAAGTTCTAGTGCAAATTTCGCCAAATTCCGTTAGGAACTTTAGCAGATGCAAAAAAAAAAAAAAAAAAAAAAAAAAAATATTCCATTGCATAATCGGATTGAAAAAAGAAACAGTAATTATAAATTACGGGAAAAGCAAGTGAATTATTTTTTTTAGATGCCATGATTTATTTAAACAGAGTGATCCTTAAATTTTTTTTTCTGTGATGATATGGACTCTATTTGAATTACAAACATACATTTTTATTCAGACGTCTTGAGTTACTGTTTTAATAAAAAAATCATCTGTAGATAAAAAGTTTTCAATGGATTTAAACAATATTTAGCAGATAAACAAACATATTTTAATAAATTGCAACATCATAACGTAAATTTGGTAATTTTGTCGAAAATTGGGGAGCATTTTTTTTTTTTTTACATTTTCTATTATAGTTAGGGTGAAGGAGGAAGGGTGCAACTTGACAGTTCAGTGAGCTGCAGGTGGTGATTTATGGCGATGTGCTAAATGAAAAGAAGCCATTCCATCAGGTCATTCCAAAGGTTGTGAGTGTGCGTGGACGCGTCCTCCTGCTGTTTGGTCTTAATCAGAATGTTTTTGTGCAGGGGGGTTGAGAGAAATATCCGTTTCAGCTTTACAGCTTTCACGGCTCTTTTTTTTCTTTTTTTTTCCTTGGTAATAAATAAAAATCATTGTTGCTGCATTCACCATTGATCCATGTTTGCATTTCTTGAATATAAACAGCAGACAATCAGAAACATGGTGTTGGGCGTGTCTTGATGTTCTTCATGTTGCATATGCTGAATATCAGTTCTGTGGGAATAAGGAATAACTTTGACCTTTATGTAGTTTAAAAAAAATATGTAGTTTTGTTTTTATATACAAAACTACATATTTTTGAGCTGAAAAAATAGATCTACTTATACACAGTAGCTAACGTGTGAACTCAGATGAAGACAATCAGACATACGGACGTCTGATTTCATAAAAAAATAATCAACATAGTTTTTTTTATTATACACTACAGGTAAAAAAGCAAAAACATGTTTTTAAACGTTATAAAGGAAAACGGATTTTTGAAACGCATGACTTGATGATCTTAATTTCTGAAAGTTTCTTTTTTCCACATCCTTTTTTTTTTCAATTACAATACAGTGTAACAGGATACTGTGTGTTGTATCACTTAGTGATGTGGCAGATTTTCGGTTGCCGATATCCGCGATCGTAAGCGGTAGTTGCATTGCGATTGTTGATGACAAGATAAATACTGGAGTGATGTAAAATGTTGCATAAACTAAAAAAAAAGTCCCCCGAACTTTTATGCGGTCATCATAGCTGATCAACCATTTCATTCCATGAACATCAGCACATTTCAATCATTTGAACATGGGGGTATCTGAAGGAATTCAGCCGTGCTTAAGCGCCTAGCGCAACGAAAACATGCTAATTTTGGCTGATCAACCATTTCATTCCATGAACATCAGCACATTTCAATCATTTGAACATTGGGAGTATCTGAAGGAATTCAGCCGTGCTTAAGCGCCTAGCGCAACGAAAACATGCTAATTTTGGACAGTTCTATTCCCTTCCCCTCGACCATCCCTAATAATTGAGAGGTCATACTGTAGTTTCAAATATTCTATTAATGAGCTAGTTTTCGCGCTGTTCGTTATGCTTTTATTTTCGAAATTACTAACACTTTCGAACTATGGTTGCAGAAACGTTTATGCTTTGGGTTTGTCTGCACGATAATTTGCATGAAAGCGGTTGAATTTTGGCAAAATTTTAGTATGCTGTTGGGTACAACCTGGAAACCTCACCTGTTGAAAAAGGTCGAAATTAAATTTAAAGGCCAAGACATAAGAGCAGTATTCGTTCTCCAAGCTTAGGAATGTTAACTCACATAAAATCTGTTTGATTGCAACAAAGTTTTGGTATGTTATCAGGGAGGAGAAACCTACCCTTGTAGAAAATGGTCCAACTTGAATTCAAAGGTCAGGGCATAAGAACAGAATTTATTCTTTACGATCTTGTGCTTGATAAACTTGATCCATTTGCATAAAGCACATTCATCCATTTGCATCTTTCATCATTTTTATTACTTAAAACTGAAATCACTTTAAAAAATAATTTGAACATGATACTGTAAAGCGTAATAATCATCCTGGAATTTTTTGTATATGTCCTGGAAAAGGCCTGGAAAGTCCTTGAATTTTTTCCCCCAAAAGTGTACGAACCCTGTTATCCAAGGTTTGCATTTGAACAGATCACCCTGTGGTTCTGTAAGGAAATGAACACCTATTTTCAGTAACATTACATAATTGCTGCATTGCAAAGACAATAGTGTCTAAGAATTGCCGTAATGACTAATAAACTTTGTTTTTGAAACTGTGTAAATACTATTGTAATGCTTTACTTTCGTGTAAAAAATGCAAAACTAAAGTTTAATGTTTAAAATGTCTGTAGGGTTATTTTTCTTGTTTACACTGCTATGATCTCACACTCTCTGCTTTTACTGTAGTACCTGATTTTCAGGAAGGAAAGAGGTTTTGCACCTTCCAGTTGATCTCCAAAAATGATGAAATGAACAGAGTAGAAAATTTCCAGCAATTTATTTTTACATTAATAGATAACACAGAATGTTTCGATTCAGGGTTGTCCCACCCGAAGTTTTTCTTTCCACTCTCTCTCTCTTATTCAATAGAGAGCCTCTCCTGCCCTTTTAAAATGCCTGCAGCACTCTGATGACTGTCTAGCAAACTTCAGCAACCAAGATTATTCTCAGCAATCAGACTGTGATATTGAATTGCTTAAAATTTTCTGTTCTCCCTGTCATCATCATCATCATCATTGTCAACCATTATCAATCCACTGCTGGACGAAGGTCTCCCCAAGTTTCCTCCACAACGGTCTGTCTTGTGCCAGTCTCCTCCATGTCACTCCCGCATATTTACGAATTTCATCCACCCATCTCCCATGTGGTCTTTTTCTGGGTCTTTTCCTGTCCCTTGGTATCCAATCTAAAATTTCGGCTGTCCATCTATGGTCTGTCCTTCTGGCAGTATGTCCAGCCCATTGCCATTTCAGGGATTTAACTCTGATCATGATGTCTTCCACTCTCGTCATTTTTCGGATCCACGAGTTCCTCTTCTTATCTCTCCTGGTTATACCAAGCATGCACCTCTCCATGCCTCTTTGAGTTGTCTGCAGCCTTTGTATGTCTCTTTTAGTTAAGGTCCACGTCTCTGCACCATACGTAAGCACTGGAAGGATGCATTGATCAAACACTTTTCTTTTAAGACATAATGGCATATTGCTCTTGAAAATTATGCTGTTTCTTCCAAAAGCTCTCCAGGCAAGTTTTGTACGCCGATTAATTTCTTCATCAATGTGACCCTCACTTGATATCTGCTGTCCAAGATAAACATACGTATCTGTTATCTCCAGTTTTTCTCCATCAATCGATAAATCTTCATTTCTTGTAAAAGCATTGAACATCACTTTTGTCTTCTGAAAGTTCATTTTTAATCCCACTTCTTTACTCTTGTCAGCAAGTTCCTGGATCATACTCTGCAGCTTGTATCATCTCATTAAAAAACATAAAAATGGTGAAAAGTAAATTGTATTCAGTATCACAATTTGATTGCTGAGAATAATCTTGTGAATTTTCCATGTATTTGAGAAGAATATTTCTTCCTTAATATCTATATTTGGTAGTCTTCTTGGCCTGTCAGAATGCTAGGTCTTCTCCTGAAGGAAAAACGGCCTCCTCTCTGTCTTCATTTGAAGTATATATATATATATATATTTCGCATCCTTGTGTTTCTGCAGATCCAGTGTTCTGCAATCGGAACTGTTAAGTGTGTACTTCTAAAGTCTCCGGACATGGCCAGCATGTGCTGGCGCATCAGTCAGTGTCTGAGTATTCCTGTGGATGGTATCCTTTGCTTTGCCAATGATGATCCTAAGGGTCATTTAAATAGCTTGAGGGGTGTACCTTTTTGTGTGCTCTGTTCTCACTGCATTTCTTTTCTGGCTTCGAGGACCAAGAATTTAGCTGAATGCCACCACTTGTCCGGGTTTTCTTGATCAGGTAATAAACATAATGCATATGATTCTTGAGGCAAAGGAAACAAACAAACACACACACACACACACACACACACACACACACACACACACACGGTGTGAATCTACAATGTCATTAAGTTTTAATAATATTATAGTTATGAAAGTTTTTTTCTGTGCTGTAGTCATTATTAATGAAAATAAAGGTAAGCTGTGGTTAACAACCAAATCCGACTGAAGCCGGAACCTCAAAGACTTTGCTCACTTGAGCTGTGGTAGGCAGAGAGACACATTGGCCTCCTGATGATGACAGTAGTCCTGTTGAAAGCACTAGAGGATTGTGTATGACGGGCTGAATGAGGTTGGCACTTGTGATAGGGTTAGTACGTTGTTTGAAGTGGATGGAGCACTATTTTAGTCACAGTTGACAAGGGTTTAACTGCCTGGGAATGTAAATAGTGTAATTATGTACATACTGGGGGTGCTCCGTGGTAACAATGGCACACACAACAGCAACTAGGGCCTCTGTGAATTTTGGAGAGGTGCAAGCTAGTTCTGTGTGACATTGGCGAAAAGACCCCAACTCACTGGGTTTTGTTCCAGAATCCTTAGGTTGAATGACCAACTGGAACCCTCAGCTGTGGGCTAATCCCCCACACTGATGTACTTACCTGATTAAAAAGACAAAAAGAAATATTAAGAATGACTCAGGTGTGGGATATGGTGGACCTACCACACTTGAGAAGGACGGTCCATCACGGAATCGACCTGGACTTTCTAAACGGCGTATGAGAAAGAAATCTTGGCTGAGTGAATGTAAGATTGGTGTATGGAATACTAGAGGTATAAATGGCAAGATGAGTGAGGTGATTCAGGAGATGAATAAGTATAGACTGGATGTGCTGTGTGTAAGTGAAACCAGAAAGAAGGAAATTGGGGTAGAAGAAGTGAATGGCACGGTGAGTCTGTGGTCTGGAGTATTGGATAATATTGAGAGGACAGGCTGGTGTAGGTGTGATTTTAAGTGAAAAGATGAAGAACAACTTGATTCACTATAGTTGCGTAAGTGAGAGAATTCTCTGGATTCGTTTGAAAGTGAAACTTCAGAGAATTGTAATTGTTGTAGTGTATGCTCCTTGTGACTCGGAACCTTCTGATCAGAAGGAAGATTTCTGGAATGAGCTAAAGGCTGTTTTGAGCCAGTTTGGTGCTAAAGAAAAAGTTATAATAGCAGGGGATTTCAATGCTAGAGTAGCTGTGCAGAATGCAATTTCTGACAATGTTCTGGGTAAGTTTAATGATCCTTGTGTGAATGATAATGGTGAAAGATTAATTGAACTCTGCATTGATAATGGTTTGTGTGTATCTAATACATTTTTTAACCACAAGTATATCCACACATATATTTGGGAAAATCGTACTCTTGGTCAAAAGAGTGTGATAGATTTTGTTGTCTACGATCAGCATTTGAAACACTTAGTTGTTGACACCAGTGTGATGAGAGGTGTGGATGTTGGTTCTGATCATTATTTGGTAGTGTCACGAGTGAAACTTAATGTTGGTTGGAGGAAAAGGAATAGGAAGAGACCCAGGATAGAAAGAATAAAGGTTGATAGGCTCCTTGAAGATCATCAGTGGTATTCTGATTTACTCAGAGAACGACTGAAGGATCTGAAGTCTGGTGAGAGGGATGTAGAAAAGAAGTGGGAATGTTTTAAGAACTGTGTTGTCACTGCTGCTAAAGAGGTCTGTGGCACCACAATAGTGGGTAACAATAGAGGTGATGCTTGGTGGAATAGTGAGATTGAAGAGGCAGTAAAGAGAAAGAAGGAAGCCTATTTGGGGATGTTGCAAGGTAGAGTCTCTGTGGATGGATATCACTGTAAGAAGCGTGAAGCTGCTAAGCTGGTTCGCCACAGTGAGGCAAAAGATAGGAAGGAGAAAGTGGAAAGGCATGAACTGGCTTTTTGGAAAGATAGGAAGTCCTTCTGGAAGTACATGAGACTCAGGAAAAATAGGGGAAACAAAGTTGTAAGTTGTGTGAAGAATGAGTTTGGGGAAATGATATGGGAGCCCAATGAGTTAAGTGACAGATGGGGTGAATACTTCTGTGAGTTATTAGATCAGGAAAGCAAAGATTATTCTGAGACAGATGCAGATGATGTCACAATGAAGGATGAAAGCACAGTAGAGATCTCAAGAGAAGAAGTGTGTAAGGCTCTAAAATCTCTTCAGAATGGTAAGGCTCCAGGAGTTGATGGCATAACTGCAGAGATGTTGAAATATGGTGGTGACTCTATAATTGACTGGTTAACTGAAATTTGCCAGTTGTGCTGAGAGTTAGGAATGGTCCCTCGGGATTGGAAGGATGCTATCATTGTTCCCTTGTATAAGGGAAAAGGTGATCAGACTGAATGCAAGAACTATCGTGGTATTAGCCTACTGAGTGTGCCAGGGAAAGTGTTAAGTAAGGTCATTATTGAAAAAGTACGAGGTCTTACATCAGAGAAAGTGTGGGATGTTCAGAGTGGTTTTATGCCTGGTAAAGGCTGCACTAACCAGATTTTTGCATTACGCACGATGATTGAAAAGTATCTGGCTGTTGGGAAGAAAGTTTTTACTGCCTTCATAGATTTGGAGAAAGCTTACGACCGAGTGAATAGGATACTTTTTTGGAAGGTATTGAATGAATATGGTGTTACTGGGAATCTACTTAATAGTGTAAAAGCCATGTATGCTGGTAGTAGGGCTTGTGTACGAGTGAATGGTGTTTTATCAAAATGGTTTTCCATTGGTGCAGGAGTTAGACAAGGTTGTGTAATGTCACCATGGCTGTTTAATATATTTATGGACGCATGCATGCGTGAGGCCAAAATAGATAATAGTGGTTTATGTCTTGGTGATATCCGTGTGTGCAGATTGCTGTATGCTGATGACACTGTCCTGTTGGCAGAGAGCAAAAGTGAGTTGCAGAGTATGTTGACTCGGATGCACGAAGCTTGCATGAAATTCAAACTGAGTATAAATAAGGGAAAAACCAAAGTTATGGTGTTTGAGAGAGGAATGGGTAGAACTGAATGTAATGTAAGTATAAATGGCACTGTGATTGACCAGGTGAGTGAGTTTGTGTATTTAGGAAGGATGTTTGACAGAGAGAACAAGTTGGATGGTGAAATCAGTAGGCGAGTGAATTCTTCTTTGAAAGTCATAGCTGCTCTGGGAGGTTTTCACAGGAATGATGGGTTCTCTAGAGAGTCCTGCATGGCTGTGTATGAAACAGTAATTGTTCCTACACTGATGTATGGCAGTGAAACCTGGTTACTGCAGAAGAAGCATAGGAGTTGTTTGTGTGCTGGAGACAGGCGTTACTTACGTGGTGTTTGTGGCAAGACACGATCTGTTTGTGTGAGGAATGAAGATGTATTGCAGTTGTGTGGTGTGAAGCAAAATGTTGTCAGCAAGGTGGAGACCAATATGCTTCGGTGGTTTGGCCATGTTGAAAGAATGAGTGATGAAATGCTTACTAAGAAAATCTTTTCAGCTCAAGTGGCAGGAAGGAAAGGCAGAAGCATTCCAAGGAAGACATGGGTGGATCAGATTCAGGAGTGTCTGCATGAGAAAAAGATTATGAGTATGAAGTATAAAAGATCTTGTGTTCGGCGTGTAATGGATATCAGTGAAGCACGAGTTGTATGTCAAGATCGATGTAAATGGAGATGTTTGATACGACAACAATAAGTAAAAATATCTGGAAGTTTGTATTTCTCTTTTGGAGCTAACCTCTGAATCTCAGAGAATAGCTTAGTGATATGTGTGTGTGTGTGGTTTTAACTGAGTGTATGAATGAGTTGTATGGTGTGTAGATATGTGTGGTTTTTATGGAGATGGTGAGCTATGTTTACGTCTCAGATGGCAGAATGAAACCTGCGTATTTTGTCCAGTGAATAAAAAAAAAAAAAAAAAATACGATGTTTCATGACCGGAAGAACGAATCTTATAAGCAAGGAGTTTTTCAACCTTTGAAGGCCAACTACATTACATGATGTTATAATCGATGTGCTTGAGGTGTAAAGAAAAAAAAAGTGACCAAGAACTTTCGGGTAAGTGATTGGCTCTTTAATGATATGTAACCAAATCTGTTATTATATTTGCACTTTTAAGGAATTAACCTCTTGCAAAGTGCGCATAGTTTACGTGCAATTCATAAATGAAAAAACCATTAGAAAGTACCACGTACTCACCAAAAATTATGGTAACCTCCAATGACAACACACTTCCAACACGTCATTCATCGTGGATGTAACTGGGCTTCCAAGTTAACAGACTCTTGCTTACGCTCTTACTCCGGGTGTGAAACATCGCTTTTTTTTTTTCCTTAGCCTTATGAGATGTTACTGTAAACGCTTGTCAATTCTATAAAATCACACATACAACTCATTCATACACTAAGTAAAAACTATGTACATAACCACATTTCATAGGTGATTAAACCTTGGTCAACTGTAATTATCAAACTCCTCCTTCTGTTTCACAACCTCTGCTACTCCCACTGCAAGTGTCACACCCATTCAGCCCTCACATCCAATCCTCTAGTACTTTCAACAGGTTTCTGTCATCTTCAGGAGGTAGGTGGTTCACCGCCCACCACAGCTCAAGTGAGCAGAGCCATCGAGGCATGGGCCCCAGTATCGCTGAATCGTTGTGTCTCACATCTATTGTCTTTTTCCCTCTTTCTTTTTACGCTGCTGTTCAATTTTTTATTAGGCTTTCCATTGTTCGTTTAGGTTACTTGGCTCATTAATGTTGCAGAATCTTGATCTGTTTTTTTCAATTAATACTGATTCTGCTATTCTTCTAATTGCTTTCGCTTTTACAGTTTAATAATTTTAATATCTTCAAACCTTGGACATTGTTGATTTTTCCATAGTATTGTCAATGCTGTCTTAGTTTGTTTATTCCAATTATTAATATGCTGGTTTAATCTATACTTTAATTTATTCTTGGTGCTGCCTATATATGACACAGGTGGGTTGCTGGTCTATTGGGATTTCATAAATTCCTGCTCTATCTAATTGGCTAATTTTTTCATTTTTAATCACTAAATTTTTTACAGTAAGTTCTGATTTCCTACCTGTATGTCATACTTGCCACAAAGTTTATTAATTTCTGCTGACACATTTTCTATATATGGTATTGTTCCTACATATTTTACAAGTTTTTTATCAGTCTTGACCTTATTGTAACCCTGAGTTACTTCATAAATCCATTTTTTAATACCTGTTTAAGGTATCCAAAATCATATGCAATTTTTTCAATATATTCAATTTCTTCATTTCTATACTGTTCAATTGATGAGTGTGTTAAACTTCTTTTAATTAGTGTTTTAATACTATTTCTTTTATGTGTTAATGGATGTGATGACTGAAATGGTATAATTACTGGGATATATGAAAATTTCTATGCACTCTGAATTGCATATTCTCCTCTGTTTTAACAAAAACGCCCAAAAATGCCAGTATTGTCATGTTCTTGTTCTACTGTCAGTTCTATAGATGGATAAATTTCACTATACTTTTTTGTCAAGTCCTCAAGTTCATCATTTTTAGCCTGGATAACAGAAAATGTCATCAACATATCTGCAGTATATCAGTGGTGGATCCTCGAGTTTATTATTATTTTTCTCAATGTCACTCATTATAATTTCCAGCAAATAAAGTTGACAGTGGTGACTTTATAGGTCCACCATGATTTTGTTTGTACATCTTGTTGTTAAACTTAAAAATGTTATTTTCATATATGTACAATAAAATTTCTGTTAACTCCTCAATTTGTATTGCATTCATTGTCTGTAACACATAATTTTTCAATAATTTTTTCTATTGCCTGAGTACTGGTGCTAGAAAAAGGGCTCTCACATCCATACTAGCTATATGATATTCACTTAACTTGTTTAATTACTTTAATTTTTTCAATGAATTCGTATGTATTCTTCACAGTGAACCTTGTCTTCATGAATAAAGGTGCCAAAAATTTGTAGATATTCTTTTCCAGTTTTTATTAGTGGGGAATTCCTTTTTGATATTATCACTCTCATAGGTGTATCAGGCTTATGAGTTTTTTATTTTTGCAAACGTTTTTGGTATTCCAGAACCCATTGGTGGGTATGCTTTCTTTATTTCATCAGGCAAGGTGCTGTGATTTTCTTGTTCTAGCTAGTACCTACTTGAGATTCGGTTGGGTCTTTTGTTAGAATGCTGCAATTCAGTTCTTCTATAGCTCTATTCATTTTTAGATCATATTCAGTTGTGTTTAATATTACAATTTGCCCTGTTTTATCAGCTTCACAGAATTTAAGAGATGACCCAACAATTAAATTCTGTGAAGCTGATAAAACAGGGCAAATTGTAATATTAAACACAACTGAATATGATCTAAAAATGAATAGAGCTATAGAAGAACTGAATTGCAGCATTCTAACAAAAGACCCAAACGAATCTCAAGTAAGGTACTTAGCTAGAATAAGAAATCACAGCACCTTCCCTGATGAAATAAAGAAAGCATACCCACCAATGGGTTCTGGAATACCAAAAATGTTTGCAAAAATAAAAACTCATAAGCCTGATACACCTATGAGAGTGATAGTATCAAAAAGGAATTCCCCACTAATAAAACTGGAAAAGAATATCTACAAATTTTTGGCACCTTTGTTCATGAAGACAAGGTTCACTGTGAAGAATACATACGAATTTATTGAGAAAATTAAAGTAATTAAACAAGATTTAAGTGAATATCATATGGCTAGTATGGATGTGAGAGCTCTTTTTCCTAGCACACCAGTACCTCAGGCAATAGAAATAATTATTGAAAAATTATATGTGCTACAGACAATGAATGCAATACAAATAGAGGGGTTAAGAGAAATTTTATTGTACATATATGAAAATAACATTTTTAAGTTTAACAACAAGATGTACAAACAAAATCATGGTGGACCTATGGGGTCACCACTATCAACTTTATTTGCTGAAATTATAATGAGTGACATTGAGGAAAAATAATAAGTAAACTCGAGGATCCACCACTGATATACTGCAGATATGTTGATGACATTTTTCTGTTATCCAGGCTAAAAATGATGAACTTGAGGACTTGACAAAAAGTATAGTGAAATTTATCCATCTATAGAACTGACAGTAGAACAAGAACATGACAATACTTTGGCATTTTTGGACGTTTTGATTGTTAAAACAGAGGAGAATATGCAATTCAGAGTGCATAGAAAATCTTCATATATCCCAGTAATTATACCATTTCAGTCATCACATCCATTAACACGTAAAAGAAATAGTATTAAAACACTAATTAAAAGAAGTTTAACACACTCATCAATTGAACAGTATAGAAATGAAGAAATTGTATATATTGAAAAAATTGCATATGATTTTGGATACCCTAAACAGGTATTAAAAAATGGATTTATGAAGTAACTCAGGGTTACAATAAGGTCAAGACTGATAAAAAACTTGTAAAATATGTAGGAGCAATACCATATATAGAAAATGTGTCAGCAGAAATTAATAAACTTTGTGGCAAGTATGACATACAGGTAGGAAATCAGGTACTTACTGTAAAAAATTTAGTGATTAAAAATGAAAAAATTAGCCAATTAGATAGAGCAGGAATTTATGAAATCCCAATAGATCAGCAACCACCTGTGTCATATATAGGCAGCACCAAGAATAAATTAAAGTATAGATTAAACCAGCATATTAATAATTGGAATAAAAAAGAAGCTAAGACAGCATTGACCCAATACTGTATGGAAAATCAACAATGTCCAAGGTTTGAAGATATTAAAATTATTAAGAGCTGTAAAACGAAAAGCAGTTAAGAATAGCAGAATCAGTATTAATTGAAAAAAACAGATCAAGATTCTGCAACATTAATGAGCCAAGTAACCTAAACGAACAATGGAAAGCCCTAATAAAAATTGAACAGCAGCGTAAAAAGAAAGAGGGAAAAAAGAGCAGCAGGGACAATAGATGGCGCCAGAGACACAACGATTCAGCGATAGCGACTGGGGCCCATGCCTCGATGGCTCTGCTCACTTGAGCTGTGGTGGGCGGGTGGAGACACACCTGCCTCCTGAAGATGACAGAGGCCTGTTGAAAGTACTAGAGGATTGGATGTGAGGGGCTGAATGGGTGTGACACTTGCAGTGGAGTAGCAGAGGTTGTGAAACAGAAGGAGGAGTTTGATAATTACAGTTGACCAAGGTTTAATCACCTATGAATGTAAGGTTATGTACATAGTTTTTACTTGAATGGTATGAATGAGTTGTATGTGTGATTTTTATAGAATTGACAAGCTTTTTTGAGTAACATCTCATAAGGCTAAGGGAAAAAAAAAAAAAAAAAAAAAAAAAAACTATGTTTTCACACCCGGAAGTAAGAAGCGTAAGCAAGAAGTCTGTTAACCTTGAAGCCCAGTTACATCACGATGAATGACGTGTTGGAAGTGTGTTGTCATTGGAGGTTACCATAATTTTTTGGTGAGTACGTGGTACTTTCTAATGGTTTTTTCACAAATCTGTTATGTTGCACATTTCTAGATTGTTAGCATTTTTGCGAATCAGAGTTGAATGGATGGATGGATGGATTTATGAATGAATGAATGAAACCATGTAACAAACAGATGGAATCAAGTAAATCATCTCTGTTTGTTGATTGTGCTGAAACATTTATGATTTTCCAGGCCTGAGATGAATCAGACCAACTAACAAACCTAAAAATATGTTCAATTTATTTTTTCCTGTGAGATTTTATAGTAATCCAGTTGAAAGTTAAAGAAGCCAAGGTAGTACCAATTGTCTATTTGCATTTTGGTTCCCAAGAGTGTAGAATTCCTTCTTAAAGTTGTAATTTTGTCTTTTATAAATTCCAGTGATACGAGAAAATGTGTTAAAATGTTACAGTTAAATGCTCTGTAATGTACTGCCATTTTGGCTGAAAAAACCTAAAGATAGTCAAAAGTTTCAAGGGTATTTTATTAAAATTTGACAAAAATTAAGTATGCTGTTGATTCTTTAATTACTGTTGTCTGCATATTGCTTTTTTTTTTAATCTAAAACTACAAGAAAGTAATTGTTTCTGTTTCTTAAAAATCAATATTGTATTATATACTTTCAGTGGAAACTATTAAAGGCAACAAATACCCCATATATTGGAAACATGTCCAATATCGTAAGGTTTAATGTAAACATGCAATAATGTAATAATGCATTTAGGGTAACTTACCATTTCATAGTCTTGCTCCCAATTTCACATTTCCAGCACATGAGTTGTGGTCACAATGTCGCATGTTTCTAGAGGTAGCATGGGGGCTCTTCACTTTTCTCAGTTGAAGTCATTAACTTTATTCTATTCTATTCCTGGTCATATAGGTTTTTCTTTTTTTTTTTTTCTCTCTTCTCCTTCTAGAGGCAAATCCTGAAAACGTTTTTCTTCATTTTCATACGAAAACATAGTCACGCCAATTATGCTCACTAGACACACTCATGGTCCTATTTACATGTCTACATTAAAAACAAACCCTCGGTTTTTCTTCGTCATACATACATACCATACATTCATACATTTAATTATACACTATATACAACCAACAAATGCTCTATACACTCACTATATACACATATACATAAAATGTTTCTACCTTGGTCAACTACATCACTGTTTTTTAACCCAACCCTCTGCTTGCACACATCTCATGACCTCTGTAAAATGGCAAGGAGCTCTCCCATTCCACCTTCAGCAACATTCCAACCCTAGAACTTTCTGCAGCTACCCGCTATCATCATCAAGAGGGAGGGGGGGCGCTCTGACCTACACTCACGGTACCCTCAGAGCAAGTGAGTGACTCTCCCGGGGCAATATAAACTCTCGAAGCTTCATTCTCTTGGCCACTGTGGTGCCCTCTCTTGTTTATTTTAGATTTCAATTTTCAAACTTTTCTATTTTTCTGTTCCATTCTTATTAAATTCTTCCAGTTGTTAGCAATTACATTTGGATCATTATGGTTACATACTAAGGCTCTATTTTTTTCAATTAACACAAATTCTGCAATCCTGAGGTGTCTTTCAGATTTACAACTTTTTATTATCTTAATCTTGTCAAACTGGAAATTCTTGATTAGTTAAGCAGTATTGAATGAGTGCTGTTTTCTCTTCCTTTTTCTGCCAATTTTTTATAGGTTGTTTCAGCCTATATTTTAATTTATTTTTGGTCCTGCCTATGTACGACATTGGAGGATTTGCTGTAATAGGAATTGAGCTATTGAGATTATATTAAAAAAAAGATTTGCTGATTTGCTGTAATTGTTCCTGCAGCTATTGAGATATTATTAAAAAATTACACATTCTCAAAATATCAAATGAAACACCGATTCATGAGTTCATAAAAGTTTTACTCTTTTTGTATGAGAATAATGTGTTTGCACATGGTAACAAAATATATAAACAAAATGCAAGTGGCCTAATGGGTTCACCATTGTCAACTCTGTATGCTGAAGTTATTATGAATGACACTGAAGAAACTATACTGCACAGTATCGAAGAACAACTGATGGTGTACTGTAGATATGTGGACAATATTTTCATTCTGTCAAGGTTGAATGAAGAGGAACTGAAACAATTGGCTAAAAACTACAGTGCTTTGTACCCAACAATTGAACTTACTGTAGAAATTGAAGAACACAATGTAATAGCCTTTTTAGACGTTCAAATAATAAAAACCAGAAATGATTTGCAATACAGAGTGTACTGAAAGGAGTCATATGTTGCAGTATTAATTCCTTTCAATTCAGCACACCCTTTTACTCAAAAATGTAATAGTTTAAAAACCTTAATTAAGAGAGCATATACACAATATGCAAATGATCAGTTTATAAATGAAAAAATTAAATACATAAAAAAATTGCTGATAGTTTTGGGTATCCTAGACAATTAATAAAAAAATGGAATATTGAAGTACAAAATGAAATGAATAATAATGCTATTGCAACTAAAAAAACAAATCGAATATGTGAATGGTTTCCCATACGTCAGAGGTGTGACAACAGAAATTAATAAGTTATGTAAAAAATATGATCAAATTGGAAGCAAAGTCAGTACCATCAAGAACATGATGTTAGAAAATAATGACATCAGCAAATTAGAGAAAGCAGGTCTCAATTCCTATTACAGCAAATCCTTCAATGTCGTACATAGGCAGCACCAAAAATAAATTAAAATATAAGCTGAAACAACATATAAAAAATTGGCAGAAGAAAGGAAGAGAAAACAGCACTCATTCAATACTGCTTAACTAATCAGGAATTTCCAAAGTTCGACAAGATTAAGATAATAAAAAGTTGTAAATCTGAAAGACACCTCAGGATTGCAGAATCTGTGTTAATTGAAAAAAATAATAGAGCTTCAGTATGTAACCATAATGATCCAAATGTAATTGCTAACAACTGAAAGAGTTTAATAAGAATGAAACAGAAAAATAGAAAAGTTAGAAAATTGAAATCTAAAATAAACAAGAGAGGGCGCCACAGCAGCCAAGAGAACGAAGCTTTGAGAGTTGATATTGCCCCGGGAGAGTCACTCACTTGCTCTGAGGATACCGTGAGTATAGGTCAGAGTTTCCGTCCCCCCTGATGATGGTAGCGGGTAGCTACAGAAAGTTCTAGGGTTGGAATGTTGCTGAAGGTGGAGTGCGGCATGGGAGAGCTCCTTTTGCGAAGCCATTTTACAGAGGTCACGAGATGTGTGCAAGTGGAGGGTTGGGTTAAAAAGCAGCCATGTAGTTGATCGAGGTAGAAACGTCATATGTATATATGTATATAGTGAGTGTATAGATCATTTGTTGGTTGTATATAATGAAATGTATGAATGTATGGTATGTATGTATGACGAAGAAAAACTGAGGTTTTTTTTTTTTTATGTAGACTTGTAAATAGGACCACGAGTGTGTCTAGTGAGCATAATTGGCGTAACTACGTTTTCGTATGAAAATGAAGAAACACGTTTTGAGGATTTGCCTCTAGAAGGAGAAGAGAGAGAGAGAAAAAAACAACAACCTATATGACCAAGAATAGAATAGAATAAAGTTAATGACTTCAGCTGAGAAAAGTGAAGAGCCCCCCATGCTACCTCTAGAAACATGCGACATTGTGACCGCAACTCACGTGCTGGAAATGTGAAATCGGGAGCAAGACCATGAAATGGTAAGTTACCGTAAATGTATTATTCAAGGCAGTTTTCTGTAGAATGATTCATCATGATGTTTTTATGTCCACTCATTTATGTTAACATTAGTTGTTTCATGATTTACATTATGTTTTTATGTAGATTGGGCATCGCAACTTACTGAACAAGCTAAAGGCAAGCATCATATAGGTGATTTCCTTCCACCAGATGAGTTAGAACGTTTCATGGAAAAATGGGATGCTATCAAAGAAGGAAGAGTACCAGATCTCTCCGATTATAAAGACTTTAAATTAACATCTGAAAATATTGGTTATCAGATGTTGCAGAAACTTGGATGGGCAGAAGGACAAGGTCTTGGTGCGGATGGTAGTGGCATTGTAAATCCAGTCAACAAGTAGGTTTGAACTATTTGTTATTATTATTATTATTATTATTATTATTATTATTATTATTATTATTTATGTTAACTGTTGTTTACCATCATTATATAAACTATTCTTTGTGGTTTAAAACTCAGGCATCACGCCACATAAACATATATAAAACGAGCGAAACACACAGAGTCATGTACGGTAAAAGGTTCGTTTAGCGGTAGCTTTCGGTCATCCTACGACCTTGATCACCCGCAATCGACTCCCGCAATCGACTAGATGGGCTGGTTGCCAGAACTACAATTTGAAGTTGGGGTGTTGGAACTGTTGCCAGATTTTAGAAAGATCCAAATAAATGGGATTTGGTGAGGGGTCTCTGAATTGCAGTTTTTGGTGAACAAAATTTCAATGCTCTCTTCAAAACGCTGTCGGAAGAGCAGCAACTCACGAAGAGAGAAAAATAAATAAAATCCGAGCAGCTGTGAAAACTGTTTCTGATAGAGGGCGCTGTCCCTCCATGCGAAGCGAGAGGAGAAAAAAAATCGTGTGACTTGAACTCCGAAGGGAAAAGTCTAGTGTTTTTGAACACGATGGAACTAAATAGGAATATTAACGGCGTGTTTTATGTTATGCATCTTTTGTATGTGTGCGGTCGGTCATCTGTCAATTATATGTTTGATGTTTATTCCTGTCTTGAGTGAATCATTGTATCAACTGTGGAGAAATGTGGATTAATTTGCTATTGTCAATTGATTTAACGACCTCAACCACCCGGGATATTCAAGAGCCGTCGTTCAGAAATGAATGGAAGGTAAAAAGTCTTTTTCTTCAATACTGTGCATTCCTGATTGATTTGAACGGCGACACGTTACAATGCAGAGATGCCTTGTTGATGAAAGGGGCAACTTTTTTGGTTTCTTTCCAAATTGGAACTGCAAAGGTGTCTTCAAGGGTTAGTGCAGATAAAGCTGTCTTTGGAAGACCATTGGAAACATCTTTTTTGTGTTCACCAAGTTTTGTTTTGATGCTTCGGTATGTGCTTCCAATATACACTAAGAAATCAGAGGAAGTTGAAATGGGAATAACATAAACTCCAGAAGTGTCCAAGGGTGAGACAGGATCCCTGTCTTTAAGCAGCCACATTATTGCAGAACGGTTTGGTTTCACTGTGAGAGTGTAGCCCAAAGTTTTGAAAAGTTTACACATCTTATACGAGAAAAATCCGTGGAAAGGGATGGAACCAATGAATGGTGGGTTTTCCATTATTATTGGTGAGAGAGCATACAGATTTTTCAAGTGGGAATTTTGGAGGAATTTTTGAAATGTAGAAGGTGGGAACTGATGGGCTTCGGCAATTTACTTTATTTATGATGTCAACTTCTTCATTGAAGGAAGATTTAGTGTTGCAGACAATCCTGGCACAATTGACATAAGTTTTAAAGGCTGCAAATTTGTGAGCAGTTGGGGAGTGGGATGAAAATGGGATTATGTTTGCTATTGCAGAGGGTTTTCTGTAGACAAATTGCAGAGGGTTTTCTGTAGACAGTTGAGATGATTCCCTTGCCTTGCCAGGTGGACATCCAAAAAGTCAATGCCTTGCTGTGATTCTTCATTGATGGTGAATTTTATTGATGGAAACTTTAGGGAAATCTTTTCAAGAAGAGATTCAAGGTCAGTTCTATTGAGTGGCCAAATTACAAAAATATCATCAACATATCGAAGCCAAATGGAAGGTTGTAAATTGTGTTCCATGACTATGTTTTTTTCTATATGTTGCATGAAAACTTCAGCCAGAAGTTGAGAGAGAGGTGAACCCATCAGAAGTCCTTCTTGCTGACAGTAGTATTTGTTGTTGAACTTGAAATAATTAAGATCTCTCAGAGTTCGAAGGCAGTCATACAGGTCTTTTTTGATAGTGGGCCAGAGAGTGATTGGTTTTCTTTTAGCAATTGTACTAGCAGCATATGAGAGTGGAAAAGAGGGACTGAAGGGAAGAGAGAGACTACATCCAGAGTGAACATTTTGTCAGTAAGGGTTCAATGCTAGGAGGGAAGTTTTCTAATGAACTCTTTTAGTGGAGGAAATTGACAAAAGATGGCTGGAGGAGGTGAGATGTTTAAATTTTTCCACAATCCTCCTTTCAAGGTTACGGGTGGGAGAGAAAGTATATTCCACGAGTGGTTGAAGAGGAAAACCAGTTTTATGAAGTTTAATCTGGAAGAATAAGCGTGGAGTTCGGAAATATGGTGGTGGTGTAAAATCTCCAAGAAAGGTCTTTAGAGTGGGTTTCTTGTTGAGTCTTTCAACTGTAGTTTTAAGTTTGTGGGTGGTATCAGATTTTAGTACTTTACAATTTGAAGCTGAGGGGAATGATTCAGCTTTTTCATTGAGAACAGTTTTGGAGATAATGACAGGGCAGCCAGTTTTATGAGCTTTACAGATTGCAAGATTCTTTTCATTCATTAGATTGCTGATTTCTTTGAGGAATGAGGAAGAATACTGCAGGGGTTTTTTTTTCCACTTTTGCAAGATAGAGCGCTGCCTAAGCACGCAGGATTGGTTGATCTTCGGGTTTAGTGCGGTGAACTGCTGCTTCTAGCATGGAGATCGTGGCTTTTAGATTTAGATTAGTTTCAGTGGTGAATTTAGATCCAAGTGAAAGAAAGGCTTCCAGTTTTGGAAGAAGTGACGTATCCGAGAGATTTACAAAGCGGTGGGGGGGGGACGACAAACTTGCAGCTGTGATAAGAGAAGGTTTGGGGGACACTGTTTGTTGAGTAGAAACTGAAATTTCTTGCAGTGTTTTGAGGTTTCGTTTTCAGTCACTGTAGCAACGATTTTGGAGATGCATATCATAAAGATATCTAGCAAAGATGAATGGGTTTGGAAACCTTAGAGCTTGATATTCGGAAAAGCAAATGAGTTCGTTTTTAGCGATGTTTCTGTGGAGGTCGTGGGTTTCTGGCTCTGCACAATTTTCCCTTGGTTTCTTGGGGATTTTAGAACAGCGTCCAGAAAAAATAAATCTACATACTTGAAAAACTTGAGGGAAGACCATTGAAGACTTGCAGCTCAACAGAAACGATAGTTGATAAAGGAGTTTTGTCACATGTACGCGGCGATTACTGAAACATGCCCAGTCCTGATTCCAGTTGATAACTGATTGCCTGAAAGTTGTGTTGACTTGTAACATGGTTTAAAACTCAGGCATCACGTGACAATAACACATAAATATATAAAACGTGCGAAACACACAGAGTCACATACAGTAAAAGGTTCGTTTAGCGGTAGCTTTCGGTCATCCTACGACTTTAATCACCCGGGATGGGCTGGTTGCCAGAACTACAATTTGAAATTGGGGTGTTGGAACTGTTGCCAGATTTTAGAAGAGAGATCCAAATAAATGGGATTTGGTGAGGGGTCTCTGAATTGCAGTTTTTGGTGAACAAAATTTCAATGCTGTCTTGAAAATGCAGAGATGCCTTCTTGATGAAAGGGTCAACTTTTTTGGTTTCTTTCCAAATGGGAACTGCAGAGGTGTCTTCAAGGGTTAGTGCAGATAAAGCTGTCTTTGGAAGACCATTAGAAGCGTCTTTTTTGCGTTCACCAAGTCTTGTTTTGATGCTTCGGTATGTGCTCCCAATATACACTGAGAGACCAGAGGAAGTTGAAATGGGAATAGCATGAACTCCAGAGGTGTCCAAGGGTGAGACAGGATCCCTGCCTTTACTGTCTTTAAGCAGGCACATTTGTTCACCAAAAACTGCAATTCAGAGACCCTTCACCAAATCCCATTTATTTGGATCTCTCTTCTAAAATCTGGCAACAGTTCCAACACCCCAACTTCAAATTGTAGTTCTGGCAACCAGCCCATCCAGTCGATTGCGGGTGATCAAGGTTGTAGGATGACCGATAGCTACCGCTAAACGAACCTTTTACCGTACGTGACTCTGTGTGTTTTGCTCGTTTTATATGTTTATGTGTTATTGTCGTGTGATGCCTGAGTTTTAAACCATGTTACAAGTCAACACAACTTTCAGGCAATCCGTTATCAACTGGAATGAGGACTGGGCATGTTTCCATAATCGCCGCGTACATGTGGCAAAACTCCTTTGTCAACTATCGTTTCTGTTAAGCTGCAAGTCTTCAATGGTCTTCCCTCAAGTTTTTCAAGTATGTAAACCTATGTTTTCTGGACGCTGTTCTAAAATCCTCCAAGAGACCAAGGGAAAATTGCTCCAAGCCGCAATCCGCGACCTCTGCGGAAACACCGCTAAAAACAAACTCCTTTGCTATTCCGAATACCAAGCTCTAAGTTTCCAAACCCATTCATATTTGCTAGATATCTTTATGATACACATCTCCAAAATCGTTGCTACAGTGACTGATAATGAAACCTCTAAACACTGCAAGAAATTTCAGTTTCTACTCAACAAACAGTGTGCCGCCAAACCTTCTCCTATCACAGCTGCAAGTCCGTCTACCCCACGCCCCCACTTTGTGAATCTCTTGGATACTTCATTTCCTCCAAAACTGGAAGCCTTCCTTTCACTTGGACCTAAATTCACTCCTGACACTAATCTAAATCTAAAAGCCACGATCTCCATGCTAGAAGCAGCACTTCACTGCACTAAACCCGAAGCTCAACCAGTCCTCCTCTATCTTGCAAAAGTGGAAAAGAAACCCCTGCAGTATTCTTCCTCATTCCTCAAAGAAATCAGCAATCTAATGAATGAAAAGAATCTTGCAATCTGTAAAGCTAATAAAACTGGCTGCCCTGTCATTATCTTCAAAACTATTCTCAATGAAAAAGCTGAATCATTCCTCTCAACTTCAAATTGTAAGGTTCTAAAATCTGATACCACCCTTAAACTTAAAACTACGGTTGAAAGACTCAACAAGAAACCCACTCTAAAGACCTTTCTTGGAGATTTTACACCACCACCATATTTCCGAACTCCACGCTTATTCTTCCAGATTAAACTTCATAAAACTGGTTTCCCTCTTTGACCACTCGTGCAATATACTTTCTCTCCCACCCGTAACCTTGAAAGGAGGATTGTGGAAAAATTTAAACATCTCACCTCCTCCAGCCATCTTTTGTCAATTTCCTCCACTAAAGAGTTCATTAGAAAACTCCCTCCTAGCATTAAACCCTCTGACAAAATGTTCACTCTGGATGTAGTCTCTCTCTTCCCTTCAGTCCCTCTTTTCCACTCTCATATGCTGCTAGTACAATTGCTAAAAGAAAACCAATCACTCTCTGGTCCCCTAACAAAAACGACCTGTATGACTGCCTTCGAACTCTGAGAGATCTTAATTGTTTCAAGTTCAACAACAAATACTGCTGTCAGCAAGAAGGACTTCCGATGGGTTCACCTCTCTCTCAACTTCTGGCTGAAGTTTTCATGCAACATATCGAAAAAAACATAGTCATGGAACACAATTTACAACCTTCCATTTGGCTTCGATATGTTGATGATATTTTTGTAATTTGGCCACTCAATAGAACTGACCTTGAATCTCTTCTTGAAAAGATATCCCTAAAGTTCCCATCAATAAAATTCACCATCAATGAAGAATCACAGCAAGGCATTGACTTTTTGGATGCCCACCTGGCAAGGCAAGGGAATCATCTCGACAGATCTGTCTTCAGAAAACCCTCTGCAATAGCAAACATAATCCCATTTTCATCCCACTCCCCAACTGCTCACAAATTTGCAGCCTTTAAAACTTATGTCAATTGTGCCAGGATTGTCTGCAACACTGAATCTTCCTTCAATGAAGAAATTGCCAAAGCCCATCAGTTCCCACCTTCTACAATTCAAAAATTCCTCCAAAATTCCCACTTGAAAAATCTGTCTGCTCTCTCACCAATAATAATGGAAAAACCACCATTCATTGGTTCCATCCCTTTCCACGGATCCTTCTCTTATAAGATGTGTAAACTTTTCAAAACTTTGGGCTACACTCTCACAGTGAAACCAAACCGTTCTGCAATAATGTGCCTGCTTAAAGACAGGGATCTTGTCTCACCTTTGGACACCCCTGAAGTTTATGCTATTCCCATTTCAACTTCCTCTGGTCTCTCAGTGTATATTGGAAGTACATCATCAAAACAAGACTTGGTGAACACAAAAAAGATGTTTCCAATGGTCTTCCAAAGACAGCTTTATCTGCACTAACCCTTGAAGACACCTCTGCAGTTCCCATTTGGAAAGAAACCAAAAAAGTTGCCCCTTTCATCAACAAGGCATCTCTGCATTTTCAAGAGAGCATTGAAATTTTGTTCACCAGAAGCTGCAATTCAGAGACCCTTCACCAAATCCCATTTATTTGGATCTCTCTTCTAAAATCTGGCAACAGTTCCAACACCCCAACTTCAAATTGTAGTTCTGGCAACCAGCCCATCCAGTCGATTGCAGGTGATCAAGGTTGTAGGATGACCGAAAGCTACTGCTAAACGAACCTTTTACCATATGTGACTCTCTGTGTTTCGCTCATTTTATATGTTTATCTATTCTTTGTTGTGCCTCTTCCTGTAACATGAAAAAGTTACATGTTTTAATTCGAAGAGAAAACTACTTATAGTTAATGCCATGAACATACTCAAAGAAAATGATTTGGCAAGGCAAATTGATATAAAAACAGAAGTATTTTTACTTTTTTGTTATCTTTTGCAATTTTTTTGATAGAGTGAATAATGATTATGAAATGTTTCAAATTTTTTGCGAATGGCATAATATGCATATCACTCAACTGTTCTCTGAAATTCATAGGTTAGTCCTCAAAGAAAGCTCTTCTGCAGTATTAAAGAGTAAAACTGATGATGCTAGAATTTTACTTGCTGTTGATGTATCGAACATCTTCATTTGCATCGATCTCAGCACACAACTCAAATTTCACTGAAGTCCATCACACATCTCATGCAGACATTTCTGAATCTAGTCCTCCTATGATTTCCTTGACCTTCTACCTTTTTCCTTTCCTGCCACTTGGGCTGAATAAATTCTCATCTCACCACTTGTTCTTTCAACATGACCAATCCACCTTACTAACATTTTGATCCATATTACACATCTGCCATATGTCTTCATTCATCACATGATGAGAGCATGTCTCGCCACAACCCCACTGCAAGTAATGCATCACTCCAGCACATATATGACTCCTGTGTTTCTTCTTCAGTATCCAGGTTTCACTGTGGTACATCAGAGTTGTACAGTTACACTCTCATACACAGCCATTGGAGAGCTTTTTGAGAAACCAACAGTCCTGTAAAATCCTCCTAAAGCAGCTATGACTTTCAATGAGGGATTCACTTGCCTACTTATTTTACCATTTAACTTGTACACTCTGTCAAACATTCTTCCCAAATATACAAACTAATTCACCTGGTCAACCACTGGGCCATTTCACACTTTTCTTGTATTCAGAACTAACAGTTCCTCCCTCAGAAAGCATAACTCTGATTTTTCCCTTATTTATACTCAGTTTGAATTTCATACAAACTTCGTACATCCAGGACAACATACTCTTCAACTTATTAGGTGCTCGAATTAATTCCCACTGGTTTTTGCCACACAAACACCTGTGTGTTGCCACAGAACGGTACAGGATAGTCTATTCAAAGTAGTGTCCGTTGGCAGCTACGACCCTTTCCCACTGTTGGGGTAACAAATTAATTCTGCGGTTGAAGAATGTAGGTTCTTTCGAGGCGAACCACTCATCGAGCCATTTTTGGATATCCGCACCAGAAAGGAAGTGCTGCTGTGACAGGCCATGTTGTAGTGACCGGAACAAATGGAAGTCCGAGGGAGCAATGCCCGGGGAATAAAGCACGTGGGGTAAGAAGTCCCAGCCAAGTGCCTCCAAGAGTTCCTTCATTGATTTGGCGACATGAGGCCTAGCGTTGTCGTGGAGAAGAATAACCTTGTTATGTGGGATCCAGTTTCCGAGCTTCTAGATCATTCCCATTCCCTTTAAACGTGTGCTAACCACTGACTCATCAACCCGTAGTGTTTCAGACAACTTGTGGAGCATCTGACATGAATCCTCATCCAATAAGGCCTCCAATGCGCCATCTTCGAGCTTTTTCGGTTGCCCAGGGCGCTCTTTGTCCTTCACGTCATATTCGTTGGCTTTGAAGCGTCTGAACCACTCTCTGCATGTTGTTTCCTATAGGGCATGTTCCCCACAAGCCTGCACTAGCAAACGATGACTTTCTGCTGCAGATTTCTTGAGATGAAAGCAGAAGAGTAATGTTTCCCGCAAATGCTCCTTTTTTGGTACGAAACTCGACATCGTGAAGGCGATACAAACTCGTGCTCTGTGCCCTCCGATCGCGTGTCACACACTGCTTCGCCCAGACTATGGATGGTATGTGCGTGCACAAGGGAGGTCACATGTGGCCCGGGTAACAGCACACCACTGCTGCGCTGTATTGGGCAACAGTGGGAATTAATTCAAGCACCTAATACTTTTGCTCTCTGCCAACAGGACTGTGTCATCAGCATACAGTAACCTGTGTACATGGATACCACCAAGACATAAGGGAATAGAATTGTTCTAATACTATATCATTATTAAGATTCTTAGAGGAATGTAGAAAGGAAGTTGACATGTTTTAAGAACTGTGTTGTAACTGCTGCTGCAAAGGTCTGTGGTGTTGCAAAGGCATACCTGCCAACTACTACGGAATGTCAGTAGTTTCTACGGATTTAGTTGTCTGACTACGGAACTACGGACATCGCTGTCAAAACTACGGATTCTCATTTTGTTTAGATTTTTTTTCATTTTTCTAGTATTTCATGATATACATATGATTCGTAAGCGGATTCACAGCATTCCACTTTTTTTTTTTAAGGTCGTCAGGTAGATCATCCTCGAAAGCGGTATTTAGTATTTTAAAATTTTCTGAAACAGTAGTTAAACGGAGTGAAAATTTTTGCAGTAATCACATTTTTTTCTCTCTCGATGTTGCCTTTGTGTCCACTTTTCTTGTTAAACATAATTTAATTGCATAAATGTCTGTATATCACCTTGAAACCTGCAGGCAACAATTTGCGAAAACGGAACTTAAAACGCTGCGAAAATTTTCCCGTAATCTTCAGGCATGAGATTCTTCCGCGAATTCAAGGAATTCCGCCCTTTCGTTATTAGTTTGGTCATTTACGATATCGGTACACAAGTGAAGAGAATATCTTGGGGGGGAAGAGATATTTCGCGTCGGAGATCGGAATTCCATCTTCTTTACAAAACTTTCGAAAACGGAAGGTCGACGAAATTCAGATTTTTTCTGTAATTGTAATTTCTTTTTTCTTGCAATGTTCTGTCTAGTAATATTGCTAAATATAATTATACTGCATAAATATTCGTATTTCAGCTTGAAAATTTATGGAAAATTTCCAAAAGTGGAAGTAGTCGTACGGAGAAGAGATTGTCACCGCAATCGCCCCCCCCCTCTACGCGATATTCCGGAGAACGGACGTGACAAAGTTGGAAAATTTGTAAAAATTGATGCATAGTGTTCAAAAGTGTTATCCTCAAAGTTACACCCTTTATCTAAAATAGTTGAAGCTTTGATATCATGCGCTCATGGTCCTCAGGCTGAAAGTTTTTTCAGCATGCTAGAAGACATTATTGTTATCAGAAGGAATAAAAAAAAGAAAAGAAAGAAAATCAACAATAAAGAAATAAGGAGAGAAATATATCAGCAGAAAAAAAAATAAGCAATGGATGCTGCACAGCTGCAGGGTCAATAAAAAACAAACTAACAGTGGTCTGCAGTCTTGCTGTGTGTTTTGATTTTTCACCCAGTTAAAGCATCCAGCTTTTTTTTTTTTCCTTCTTTGGTTTATCTTGTCATAAACTGCAATTTTAGAGGCAGTATAATCATATGGTGAGTGAAGGTTCGCACGCTGCACAATCACTTGCTTGGATTTCCCATCTGTCAAGTGTTGTGGAATTCTTAACGCATCTGACTGATTTTTATTGGTGGAAGTTTTGAACTTAAATCTTGCAGTGTTACCTATCATGCCCTTGCCAGCAGGAGAATCAACTTTGTGTTTCACATGAGTTAAGTTTGTTTCATTAGAGTCCTTGTTTGTTGTAACGTTTTGTTTTGGTGCGTATTTCTTTTTCACAAAGAGATAAATCGTTTAATAAAAAGTCCTTGTATGCCGCACAATAATACTAATTACTACTGACAAGGCTCTACCCAATGTTGGCAGGTATGCAATGGTGGGTAACGCTAGAGGTGATGTTTGGTGGAACAGTGAGATTAAAGATTAAAAAAGCAGTAGAGAGAAAGAAGGAAGCATATTTGGGCATGTTGCAAGGGTAGAGTTTCTGAGGATGAGTATCTCTGTAAGAAGGGTGAGGCAGCTTAGCTGGTTTGCCAGAGTAAGGCAAAAGATAGGAAGGAAAGGGTAGAAAGGTCATGAATTAACTTTTGGGAAATCAATTCATGCCTTTCTACCTTCTGGTAGTACATAAGATAGAGGAAAATTGGTGGAAAAATATTCAAAGTTGTGTGAAGAATAGGATCAGAGACATGATATGGGAGCCCAGTGAGTTAAGTGAAAGATGAGGTGAATACTTCTATGAGTTATTAGATGATGAAAGCAAAGGTGATTCTGAGGCAGAAGCATATGATGCCACAGTGAAAGATGGAAGCACAGGAGGGATCTCAAAAGAAGTGGTGTGTAAAGCTCTAAAATCTCTTCAAAATGGTAAGGCTCCGGGAGCAGATAGCATAATTGCTGAGATGCTAAAATATGGTGGTGACTATAATTGACTGGTTAACTGAAAATTTGCCAGTTGTGCTGAAAGTTAAGAATGGTCCCTCAAAATTGGAGGAATGCTGTGATTGTTCCCTTATATAAGCGGAAAAGGGGATCAGACTGAATGCAAGAACTATCATGGTATCAGCGTGCTGAGTGTGCCAGGGAAATGTTTGGGAAGGCCATTATTGATAAGGTACAAGGTCTTACGACAGAGAAAGTGTGGGATGTACAGAGTGGTTTTATGCCTGGTAAAGACTACACTAACCAAATTTTTGCATTACTGATGATGACTGAAAAGTATCTGTTTATTGGTAAGAAGGTTTTTGCTGCCTTCATAGATTTGGAGAAAGCTTATGACAGAGTAAATAGGATGGTATTACTGGGAATCAATTTGATAGAGAAAGAAGGAAGGCTATTTGGGGATGTTACAAGATAAAGTTTCTGTGGATGAATATCACTTTAAGAAGCGTGAAGCAGCTAAGCTGGTTCGCCAGAGTAAAGCAAAAGATAGAAAAGAGAAGGTGGAAAGGCATGAATTGGCTTTTTTGGAAATATATGAAGACTTTCTGGAAGTACATGAGACTCAGGAAAAATAGGGGAAACAAATTTGTAAGTTGTTTGAAGAATAGGATTGGGAAAAATGATATGGGAGACAAATGAGTTAAGTGAAAGATGGAGTGAATACTTCTGTGAGTTATTAAATCAAGAAAGCAAAGGTGATTCTGAGGCAGAAGCAGATGCCGTCAAAGTGAAGGATTGAAGCACAAGAGGAATCTCAAGAGAAGAGGTTTGTAAAGCTGTAAAATCTCTTCAGAATTGTAAGGCTCCGGGAGGTGATGGCTTAACGGCCGAGATGTTGAAATATGGTGGTGAATCTTTAATTGACTGGTTAACTGAAATTTGCCAGTTGCGCTTTGAGTTAGGAATGAATGGTCCCTCAAGACTGGAAGGATGCCACCATTGTTCCCTTGTATAAGGGAAAAGGTGATCAGACTGACTGCAAGAACTGTTGTGGTATTAGCCTACTGAGTGTGCCAGGGAAAGTGTTTGGTAAGGTCGTTATTGTAAAAGTACAGGGTCTTACATCAGAAAAAGTGTAGGATTTTCAGAGTGGTTTTATGCCTGGTAATGGCTATACTAACCAAATTTTTGCATTACGCATGATGATTGAAAAGTATCTGGCTGTTGGTAAGAAAGTTTTTGCTGCCTTCATAGATTTAGAGAAAGCTTACGACCGAGTAAATAGGACACTTTTGTGGAAGGTATTGAATGAATATGGTGTTACTGGGAATCTACTTAATAGTGTAAAAGCCATGTATGCTGGCCTGTAGGTGTACGAGTGAATGGGGTGTTATCAAAATGGTTTTCTATTGGTGCTGGAGTCAGATAAGACTGTGTAATGTCACCTTGGCTGTTTAATATATTTATGGATGCATGCATGCATGATGACAAAATGGACAATATTGGTTTATGTCTTGGTAATATCTGCATGTGCAGATTGCTGTATGTTGAGATGACACAGTCCTGTTGGCAGAGAGCAAAAGTGAGTTGCAGAGTATGTTGTCCCAGATGTATGAGGTTTGCATGAAATTCAAACAGAGCATAAAGAAGGTAAAACCCAAAGTTATATGGTTTTTGAGAGAGGAACTGTTAGTACTGAATGCAAGATAAGTCTGAATGGCACAGAGATTGATCAGGTGAATGAATTTGTGTATTTATGAAATATGTTTGACAGAGAGAACAAATTGGATGGTGAGATTAGTAGGCAAGTGAACTCTTCATTGAAATTCATGCCTGCTTTGAGAGGTTTTCACAGAAATGATGTGTTCTCAAGAGAGTCTTGCATGGCTGTGTATGAGAGTGTAATTGTTCCTACTCTGATGTATGGCAGTGAAACCTGGGTACTACAGAAGAAACATGGGAGTCATTTGTGTGCTGGAGAAATGCGTTACTTACGAGGAGGTTGTGGCAAGACACGTTCTGATCGTGTAAGGAATGAAGATGTGTTACAGTTGTGTAATGTGAAGCAAAACGTTGTCAGAAAGGTGGAAACTAATATGCTTCTGTGGTTTGGCCATGCTGAAACAATGAGTGATGCGATGCTTTCTAAGAAAATCTTTTTAGCCCAAGTGGCAGGAAGGAAACATAGAGGAAGGCCAAGGAAGTCATGAGTGGATCAGATTCAGGAGTGTCTGCATGAGAAAAAGATTATGAGTATGAAGTACAGAAGGTCTTGCGTAGATTGTGTGATGGATGTCAGTGAAGCCAAAGTTGTGTGTCAAAATCACCGTAAATAGAGATGTTTGATACAGCAACAAACAGTAAGTAAATAATCAGTTAAAAATTTATCTGGTAGTTTTTATTTCTTTGTGGAGCTAACCTCTGAATCTCAGAGAACAGCTTAGTGGTGATGAAAACTTTTTGTGGATTTTCTTTACTAATAATTTCTAAAAGTCATTGGTTCATCAATATCTTGTGTTATGAAAACTGGATATCATTGACTTAGAAGGCAGCATTTTTGCTGCCTTCAATAAAAATAATATATTTTTTTCTTTTCTCTCAGTGTTTCCCATTTTTTAAAAATGAGATTGAAAAATTGGTGGCAAAAGAGAATGAATTATAGATTGAGAATATTTTTTGCTTTAAACATCTTTTGCTTTGTTTTAACTTTTTTCTTCACATTTCTGAATGGCTAGCAGCCATGGTGTGATGTATAACCAACATTTTCGAGGAACTCAGGGGTAAACTATGCAAAATTTGAATCGCTCAGCATTGATGTCATGCTATTTTTAGACTCAATATATTATAAATTTTACTCAGGAATAAAAGGATATTACTTACAGTCGAATTTTTGGGTAGCACCCCTACCCTGCCTCAGGACTACACTATAGTAGGTGTTGCCAGTCATGAGCTAAATTCCAAACTTTCAAATCATTTAATGTTGTACCTCTTCTTCTCTATTTCCAGTCCTGAAAAATTTCTCTTGAAAAAGTGCTGTTGTTGTGTCAGAACTTCCACAGTGTTCCAAAGCACCTTTTGTCCAGTATTTTGAATATGTCTGTCCAAACCTGTTTTGTTTCTGAAATTTTTAATTGCAGTAAAATAATGAAAATTTTAATTATAATATAAAATGTGAACGTGGTCTCAGCTGTGTGGGAGAAACAGGCAGACTGTTTAAGACCAGATTGACACAACATAAAGCTGCAAATAAAAATTTGACAAACAAAAAAACAGGTTTCGACAAACATATTCAAAATATTCGACATAAGGTGCTTTGAGACACTGTAGAGGTTCTGACACATCAACAACACTTTTTCAAGAGGACTGGAAATAAAGAGAAGAGGTACAACATTAAGTGATTTGAAAGATTGGAATTTAGCTCATGAATGGCAACACCTACTGTAGTGTAATCCTGAGAAAGGGTAGGGGTGATATCCGAAAATTTGACTGTAAGTAATATCCTTTTATTCCTGAGTAAATCCCAAAATTTAGTGAAATTTATAATATATCATGATGGATATGAAAGTTATCAGCAATATTTATTTTAATTTGTGTAAAATGCATTTGATGAAAAAAGGAGGCACATTTATTATCCTGTTGCATTTGACCAAACCATATTTTCTTTTTCCAGAGGTGCAACTCCTGTTGATCATGCAGGCTTTGGCCAAGGAAGGCCAGATGACATTAAGTCCGGAGATGATGAATTTGAAGCATACAGGAAAAGAATGATGTTAGCTTACAGATTCAGACCAAATCCATTGGTAAGTTTTGATATATCTAAATCATATTGCCCCTCTTCATGTTGAGCAATTAATTATGCTAATAAAATAACAGCCCTGCCTTCCACGTAGAACCAAACCATTTAAGGAGTGGTCTTCTCATATCTCATGCAGAACTATTTGATAATCTTGTCCATGTGTTAGAAACTACTCTGGGCAGCACAGTTGGGGTTGATGCTCATGACGACCACATGGATAACTGAGATGCAGTGGATGTCAAAGGGCCAGAATATGGAATCTTCAATTACCTGTTTCTGATGTATGTACACATGTGCTCGCATTCTGACCATGAACAGCAGAAAGCTTTATGGGTATTATGGAACTGTATGATCCTTAAAGTTGAAAAACACTCTCAAATGTGCAAATACATGCAATAAAAAAAAGATAAATATTTTTGTTCCTTTCAGCCAATGCCTTTACTTGTAAAATGATTTGAGATTGTATACCAGGTGTCTAAAAAAAGATTAAAACAAACTTTTATTTCTTCAACGGTTGATCACGGAATAATATTGAAATGGTGGTGTAAAGACTTAAGACATGGCAGTTGCACCCCTGTAGGTGGCATTTGCATAAAAATGAAAAAAAAATAATTTTTTTTAATATAGCCTTCTCAGAAAAAAAAAAAAAGTTGCACAATTTCCTAATAGTCTTAAAAAAAACTCTGTTGTTCTGTTCTAAAAACTCGTGGAGATAATTGTAAAAAAAATGCATTTTCTGGAACCCATTTACGAGAAAACAGTAGCTTGCTTCGCTGCATAACTTTTTGGCTCTCGTCTGGGCAAGAAATTATCGCTCCAGACAATACCTTTTCTTGCAGTTTTCATCACAAATATCTCCTAGAGTTTTGCAAGCAGATTTTTTTCTGACTAATTAGGACAGAAGTGGGGAACCTTTTCATGTTGGAAGGCTGCATAAAGTTAATGTAATCTAATAAGGCCACATTTAAGAAATTTCAAGATGTACATTATTTTGTAAAAATCTAACTGCTATGTACTAATTCTAAAGTTAACTAACGTTTTAATGGCTTTGTTGTACTGCTTTTTGTTGCAACATGAAGGTCCACAGTTTCAGCTGATCCTCTAGATGGGTATCCATCATTTGTGACCTTAAAGGCATCTTGAGTTGGGTTATTTAGGATAATGT
The DNA here is from genome assembly GCA_039090855.1 of Macrothele yani. Classification (NCBI taxonomy): domain Eukaryota; kingdom Metazoa; phylum Arthropoda; class Arachnida; order Araneae; family Macrothelidae; genus Macrothele; species Macrothele yani. Next base: position 5,533,558 of record CM077024.1, read on the forward strand.
AGATTCTCAGCAGGAAAGCATTATTTGTGCATGTTGCCGAAGGCATGGGTATTCTAATGCATCTTTCTTAGTGTCTAATAATGACTTTAAACTGTCATCTTCTGAGAGCTCAATCAATTCCACCTGTAGTTCTTTAGGAGCCATCAACTAGATAAATGTGATGTCATGATTCTCAAAGTCAGTGAACCTTTCGTTGTTATTCTCCAGTGGACATCATTCACCTCACATTGCATCATGGGAAGCTTTTCCCTGACCACGGACCAACAACAGTTCGTTTACATGCGTTACATTGCAGGAGTTCAAGGAAATCATGATTTTCGTAAATTTATTAATGACATGTCTAACTTTTACTCTTTGTTTGGTTGTGCTGCAAGTCCTGCCACCTAAATTGTATAGAGGAAGGAATAACTTTCCATAATTTTCCTTTGAAAAGGCTGAAATTGTTGAAGGAATGGCTGTGTAAAACGAAACGCGATGATTTCCATCCCAATGTTCATTCTCAAATATATTCTGCCCACTTTAATGAAAAAGATTTTGGATATTATGACACTACGAGTCAAAGGCAGTTGAAACCTTGTAATGTTCCTTCGATTTTCAATTTCCAATAGAAAACCGATGGCATATTTGGATCGGGAAATTACGAATTAAGTTCTAGTCTTTCCCCAAAGAACGAAACAAACGTATTTATAATTTTATGTTACACGTTCATTTAATTTTTAAGCAGATTGCGATGGTGGGAAGTTTTTAGTTGTTTTTAACCCAAGTTTGTTTCTATATTGCATATTTGTCTGGGCTTCTAAATGTTTTGTTTTGCAAAAAAAAAAAAAAAAAAAAAAAAGGTTCTCAAGTTTATGTTTTGCCAATGTCTGACAGTAAGAACACAAAAATATAATATACAGTGTATTAAAAACTTCATGATGACTAATGGCGATGTTCTCCTGCATCTGGTGTGAAATGAACATTGAACACAAAATTGCCTTGATTTGTTTTTCTAAGAAATTAATTTCTTCTTCGTCCTGTAGCTCTATTAATTCCTTGGCCATACTCCACAGCATTAAAATTGGCCAACAATAAGGGGTAATCAAATAGAAATAACATTTAATCAGCAGCCATGTTGGTATGCAGAAATCCACTTCTACTTCACATGAATAAGGTCCATTAGTATGTCTATAACAGCTGTGTATTCTTCAAATGTTTCATATGAATGACCTTTGCTAAATGGGGAAAAATGTTCATCCAAAATTTCCTTTTGAAGAAGAAGAGTTTTTAAAAAAAATGGATTTTTTGCCACATATATCATATATTATAGACTTAGTTTTACCTTGCAAATAAATATTCAAGTCATTTTGCTTTGTTGTGATATCACCCTACATGAGATTCTTCCATGGAATTCCACTTTTTTTTTTTTGTCTTCATTTGAATCATTCTCAAAATCGATGCAAAAATGAAGAGACATTTTTTTGGGGATTAATGGGGGGTGGGTGCTCGTTTCTCCCATAAGGGAACAGTATTTTGTCTTCCAAAACGTGTTTTTGGAAGTAAAAAAATTCTCATAATCGTAAATTCTATTTTCTCACAATGTTGCCTTTGCCCAGTATTGTTGTTAAATGTGATTTTATTGCATAAATATTTGTATTTCAGCATGAAACTGAGGGCAACAATTTCTGAAAATGGAATTTAAGATGGCAGGATGATTTTCTCGCAATCTTTATTCACAAGATTCTTCTGTGGGTTCGAGGAATTCCGCCATTTCTGTTATCATTTGGAGTATTCTCGAGATCAATGCACAACTGAACAGAAATTTTGGGAGGATTGGTGGTGGTGGTGGTGGTGGGGGGGGGGGGATGCACTTTCCGTTTGAGGACGAAATTTCGTCTTTCGAAAACGGAAGTTAGACAAAGTGAAGATTTCTCTCGTAATCATTTTTTTTTCTTCTCGCGTGATGTACCTTATTGGGGTGCCTTCTGCCCAGGATTGTTGTTAAATATCCTTTTATTCTATAAATATTTACATCTCAGCCTAAAAATAGGGAAAATGGAGGTTGGACGAAACTAAGATTTCTTCTGTAATCGTAAATTCCCCCACTGTCCTATGTTGTTGTTGAATGTTACTTTTCCCCATAAATATTTGCATTTAAATTTGATAAGGAAGGGGAAATTTGTGCACATTGATTCACAGTGTTCAAAGTATTCATATTTTCTAAGTTATCTAAAATAGTAAAAGCTTTGACATCATGCATTCATGATCCTCAGGCTGAGAGTTCTTTCAGCATGATGGATAAAATTATTGTCATCTGACGGAATAAAAAAAAAGGAAAACAACAATGAAGACATGGAAAGGCAATCATGTCAGCAGAAAATAAAATTATTGAGCAATGAATACTATGCTGCAGAGTCAACAAAACACAATATTGTCAAGAAGAAAGCAATACAAGACGAAATTTGAGCTACTGTTCTGGCAAGTATAACAACAAAACAAAGCAAAAACACTGTGCTTAAAACAATGTCTTAAAACCATAGTATTTTGTTTTGAATTCAGTAGCTTTATATTGTGAATAAAGCTGTGCTCCAGTTTAATATTTACATAAATAAATTGCAGTGAACTATTCCATCTCATGATGTGTTATATTCACACTTTCATGTCACACATTCTGATTTTTCATCCAATTAAAAAGTTCAGTTTTCTTGGTCAGTCTCATTCATGTTATCACACATTAATGCAGCATTTCTATGAAACTCTTCTTTCAATAATTCATGTTGCGGATTCTGTTCTTGCAAAGGTAACATTTTTGCTAACACCTGTCCCTGCGATAGCCAACACACTTTAGAATGATATGGCAGATCCACACTGAGTACTTCATTACCCAACTTTAGCATGTTACAAAACTGATGTTGCAGTTGCATGAACATAGTTGACATTTTTCAACAAGTTATAAGTATTGTTACTTAAAATCAGAAATTTTGTTAATGTAAGATACAATGAAAAGACATGAGAGCATCTGGATCTAATAATACATTGTCCATATGTGCATTACATCCTTCGTGTTTTCCTGTCATGGAAAGTGCATCGTCTGTACATATACTCACCAAATTCAGTACAACTTCACGACATTTATCTTGAAAGTTTTGTTGAAGATATCTATTCCTCGTATTCTACCCTTAAGAGTTCCCAGAGTGAGTAACTCTTTGTAGCAAAGAAAATCCTCTGTTATGACCCGAATGAAGTATAAAACCTGTGCCGAGTCAGTTGATTCATCTAAAGCCACTGAATAATATATATTTTCCTTTTGGAGTATTGTGTGAAGTTGTTCTGTTATGTTGAGGGCTAATTCATGCTGCTGATCAGTTATGGTTCTCCTTGAAACCTTATTGAGGTATAAGCATCCTACAACTTTGACAATGCATTCTTTTATGATTTCTACATCACTAAATGGCTTCCCTTCCCCTCCCTGAGTATGTAAGCTACTTTATAAGTTGCTTCAGTGGCATTCTTTCCAGGTCTTACTGCTGCTGGAAATAACCGCCTTTGCTTTTCATTTTTTAATTTCTGCAATGCAACCTTTTACTACTCTCTCTCAAATTTGAAATATTTGTGGTCCTTATGAGTGGCATAATGCTGATGAGCATTGAATTTCTTCAATGTTGATATTGCAGTATTGCAAAGCAAGCAAATCATCTTATCTGTAGCAGAAACAAGATCCTCATTAAAAACCCTGTTTTTTTTTAATTCTGTCTGCTTAACAGTCCATGTTAAAGAAGAAAACAATGAAACAAATACGCGGATAAGGTCAGGCTGTGTAACTATTCTCAAATTTACTTTAAATGGACCGTTACATGTACCGTTTTCAAAGGCTGGCAGCAGACTGGACTCCCACCCTTGCCAACCAGCCTTGGACGGTAGTGGCCCAGTCAGGAGGAGAAGTTAATGTACATTCTAGAGTAGCATTAGAATGAAATAGTGCACTGACATGCCAAAATAGTCCTAATGTCTTAATTGTCCTCATCAGTTGGGGAGCATTATTTCGTTGAATCTTCTTTTACTCTTTGGTATTTTAAATATGTTCATTTTAAGATTAAAATAAAAATAAAAGAATTTGTTCTGCAAAATTTGGATTCACTCAAAAGGCTGCATTTTCTCCCACCCCTGAATTAGGACATCATGCAACTTTTTTTTTTTCTGCGAAGGCTCTATGAAAAATTTATTTTTACTCAAATGCCACCCACAGGGGCACAACTGCCATATTTCTGTGACACCCGGTATTGTATTAACCTATTTCATATGATATGGGATCAACCCCAGATATTATGTACAATTCAATGTGCATGATGCACAAAACCTGGCTGTGTGTTACTATTATGTATGCCATATGGGTCATTTCCATGTCGAATCAACCAGTTAAAAATTGATTTTGAACCTTGGTTTTCCAGATTTGCTTGATTTTTTGTATATTGGTAGTATCTATGTGTAACATATGGGAAATCCGATTTTTGAAGCTGTAGTTGTTTTTTTTTTACACAATTTTTTGAAAATTGCAAAATTTAGGTGCACTTTGATATACAAAAATGCCCATAAATCTGTAACTCTTAATCATGAAGAGAAATGAACTGGGGCATATTTTGTAGCTCTTTTAAATGGCTTTAATTTGATGTTCAGCACATACCAATTGTGTAGAAAAAAATTGTTTGACTGATTTTGAAAATCTCAAAAACATCATTTGTAATATTTTTGGAAAAAATAAATGTTCAAGTGAGACACTATGATTTTATCTGCAAAATTTCAAAATGGTTCAGGTGAAAATGGGATCATACTTAAAATTTTTTTTGAAATAAGCATTACAATAAATTTTAGTGATATACACCAAAAAAGCAATGCTCAAAATTTTATATCTGTACAGAATTGTAACTACATAACACTGATTTCACTTGTTTACTGCTGAAAAAATATTACATAATTGAATGTTGCTCCCTACACGAATCCCAACTTAGACTAATGAAAATGACAGTAATTAATTGTTCCCTTCATAATCTTAAAACCTGATTTTCATTTGCCAAACTCAATCATTAATTCTGAAGAGTAAACATTTTTTTTTTGAGCACAAGGGAACATGTATTTGGCACTCTTAAAAAACATCCCAAGAAGACAAGAAAAAGCCTTGTTTTTTTGTACAAAGGAATAGGTAGGTCATGTAGTCTTTGTGACAAAATAATTGAAGATCTTGAGGGGTTACTTCTAGAATATCCCGAATGTAAGGGATGCCTTGGAGTTGATCCATTTAAAAATGCTTTGATTCAAAAGTTTAAAGATGAGTTTGTTGATCGATTTACTTTTAAACACTGGGTATTTAGCATACAGCAGTTTATAGATTGCTGTACACTGGAGACTGTATTTAAAGAAGTTGGTAACTTTATTGATGGGCTAATGAAACTTAAAACTTATGTGTTCATTGCACAACAGTTGATATAATTCTATATATTTTTTAAAAGGCAGCATTATGTTCAAGAGGAGACTTTCATAACCTGGAATTTTACAGAAAATTACTCCTTTGTCTTAGGGTGTAAAGTTCGATCTTGTCATTAGACAGGCAACAGTCCACCCCATGTGTTGTGCACTACCGAGAAAAAACAAAACTGAAGCACATGAACTTTAATGTTCATTTCTGACTGTTTGATATACAATATTGTTGCTTTTTACACATTTCAGAGAATGCTTATCCCACTCTTTCGAAAGATTTCATACCAGTTTTTAAAAAAATTAACTACTACTCAGATGACACAGTGCCACTCAGTATAAAAATGAAAAAAAAAAAAAAAAAAACATTTTGAACTGGTGTCACCATAAAAGAGATTTTGAACTGAATTGCATTTCTTTGCAAGAGTGCATGTGATGGCTTAGGGTATCATCATCATCATCATTGTCAACCATTATCAATCCACTGCTGGACGAAGGTCTCCCCAAGTTTCCTCCATAACGGTCTGTCTTGTGCCAGTCTCCTCCATGTCACTCCCGCATACTTTCGAATTTCATCCACCCATCTTCCATGTGGTCTTCTTCTGGGTCTTTTCCTGTCCCTTGGAATCCAATCTAAAATTTCAGCTGTGGCTTAGGGTATACTGTAAAGTAAATCTCCAATGCCCCTACAATAATCAGATCATGACACTAATATAGATGACCTTTTTGAAGTAGACAGTTGACTACATTCACTTTGAATACTCAACATGCAATGACAACTTTAGTGAAAGAAAATTACTTGCCTATTCTATTTCTGGGACATAGAAGGTTCACTCTGTTGTGCCAAAGTCATAATCTGACCTCATTTACCAGGCTTTATTAATTCAACAACAATGAAACGATCCATGTTGTATCTGAAAGTGCTCCTACTGTGAGCCTTATTCAGCTCCCACTTTGTCTTCTGGTTATATGATGGAGCATGGTGACTGGCATGCATTATTGTCAGGCATGATGTTGTTGCCAAATGTAAATTCAGCTTTCTCTACCTGAGGGGACCATCCAGATATCCAAGATATTGCAATTGATGCTGTGCTAACTCAAGTGAGCCCTGTTACTCCAACAGGATGTGTTTACACATTAAGTAAAAATAACCCTTCAAGATCTTTTGTCACAAAGACTTAGAAAACTAGTGAAGTGAATTTCCTATTCCTTTGTATAAAAACATGTTATATGTTCAAAATATTTTACACTTTAGATTAATGATTGAGTTTGATAAGTGAAAATTGGTTTTTAAGATTATAAAAAGAACAATTAATTGTTGCTGATTTCATTAGTTTGCATTGGGATTTGTGCAATTTTTTTTTTTTTTTCACCAGCAATTCTGTACAAAAATCTAACATTGAACATTTCTTATATTTGCACTTTTCAGGTATTAACCTCTTGCAAAGTGCGCATAGTTTACGTGCAATTCATACATGAAAAAACCATTAGAAAGTACCACGTACTCACCAAAAAATTATGGTAACTCCAATGACAACACACTTCCAACACGTCATTCATCGTGATGTAACTGGGCTTCCAAGTTAACAGACTTCTTGCTTACGCTTCTTACTTCCGGGTGTGAAACATCGTTTTTTTTTTTTTTCCCCTTAGCCTTATGAGATGTTACTCAAAACGCTTGTCAATTCTATAAAAATCACACATACAACTCATTCATACCATTCAAATAAAAACTATGTACATAACCTTACATTCATAGGTGATTAAACCTTGGTCAACTGTAATTATCAAACTCCTCCTTCTGTTTCACAACCTCTGCTACTCCCACTGCAAGTGTCACACCCATTCAGCCCCTCACATCCAATCCTCTAGTACTTTCAACAGGCCTCTGTCATCTTCAGGAGGCAGGTGTGTCTCACCCGCCCACCACAGCTCAAGTGAGCAGAGCCATCGAGGCATGGGCCCCAGTCGCTATCGCTGAATCGTTGTGTCTCTGGCGCCATCTATTGTCCCTGCTGCTCTTTTTTCCCTCTTTCTTTTTACGCTGCTGTTCAATTTTTATAAGGGCTTTCCATTGTTCGTTTAGGTTACTTGGCTCATTAATGTTGCATAATGAGCCAAGTAACCTAAAGCGAACTGTTTTTTGATCTGTTTTTTTCAATTAATACTGATTCTGCTATTCTTAACTGCTTTTCGTTTTTACAGCTCTTAATAATTTTAATATCTTCAAACCTTGGACATTGTTGATTTTCCATACAGTATTGGGTCAATGCTGTCTTAGCTTCTTTTTTATTCCAATTATTAATATGCTGGTTTAATCTATACTTTAATTTATTCTTGGTGCTGCCTATATATGACACAGGTGGTTGCTGGTCTATTGGGGTTTCATAAATTCCTGCTCTATCTAATTGGCTAATTTTTTCATTTTTAATCACTAAATTTTTTACAGTAAGTACCTGATTTCCTACCTGTATGTCATACTTGCCACAAAGTTTATTAATTTCTGCTGACACATTTTCTATATATGGTATTGCTGCTACATATTTTACAAGTTTTTTATCAGTCTTGACCTTATTGTAACCCTGAGTTACTTCATAAATCCATTTTTTTAATACCAGAAATTTTGACGGTAATTGGAAAGATGAGATTTTGGATGTAACCTTCAGGGAAATTTTTGACATCGTGGAATATGAAAAAAAATGCTCAAGAGCAGTCATGGAAAAAAAGTTGCATGTGATGATTGACAGACAACATGTACAAGAACAACGGGAGAATATGTATGAGGTATATCAGAATAACTCCAACTTGACCTTGAGCTTCACGCAAAGAGCTGTTTTGCAGAGAGGTAAAAAATTTGCGTTTCCACGGAGCCTGCCGAGGACGGAGGAATTAATACCCAACTTAGAAGAAATGGCACGCAGTGTACCAGCAGAAGAACGTGAAAATTTTCGAAGTAAACTGTATAGAATTATTTTGAAAGAATTTAATGAAAAAAGTAAGAAAAAGGAATATCATATAGATAAAATTCAGTATGAGAAAGAACAACTGATTAAATTAAGAGATGACCCAACAATTAAATTCTGTAAAGCTGATAAAACAGGGCAAATTGTAATATTAAACACAACTGAATATGATCTAAAAAATGAATAGAGCTATAGAAGAACTGAATTGCAGCATTCTAACAAAAGACCCAACCGAATCTCAAGTAAGGTACTTAGCTAGAATAAGAAATCACAGCACCTTGCCTGATGAAATAAAGAAAGCATACCCACCAATGGGTTCTGGAATACCAAAAATGTTTGCAAAAATAAAAACTCATAAGCCTGATACACCTATGAGAGTGATAGTATCAAAAAGGAATTCCCCACTAATAAAACTGGAAAAGAATATCTACAAATTTTTGGCACCATTGTTCATGAAGACAAGGTTCACTGTGAAGAATACATACGAATTTATTGAGAAAATTAAAGTAATTAAACAAGATTTAAGTGAATATCATATGGCTAGTATGGATGTGAGAGCTCTTTTTCCTAGCACACCAGTACCTCAGGCAATAGAAATAATTATTGAAAAATTATATGTGCTACAGACAATGAATGCAATACAAATAGAGGAGTTAAGAGAAATTTTATTGTACATATATGAAAATAACATTTTTAAGTTTAACAACAAGATGTACAAACAAAATCATGGTGGACTTATGGGGTCACCACTGTCAACTTTATTTGCTGAAATTATAATGAGTGACATTGAGGAAAAAATAATAAGTAAACTCGAGGATCCACCACTGATATACTGCAGATATGTTGATGACATTTTTCTGTTATCCAGGCTAAAAAATGATGAACTTGAGGACTTGACAAAAAAGTATAGTGAAATTTATCCATCTATAGAACTGACAGTAGAACAAGAACATGACAATACTTTGGCATTTTTGGACGTTTTGATTGTTAAAACAGAGGAGAATATGCAATTCAGAGTGCATAGAAAATCTTCATATATCCCAGTACTTATACCATTTCAGTCATCACATCCATTAACACACAAAAGAAATAGTATTAAAACACTAATTAAAAGAAGTTTAACACACTCATCAATTGAACAGTATAGAAATGAAGAAATTGAATATATTGAAAAAATTGCATATGATTTTGGATACCCTAAACAGGTATTAAAAAAATGGATTTATGAAGTAACTCAGGGTTACAATAAGGTCGACTGATAAAAAACTTGTAAAATATGTAGGAGCAATACCATATATAGAAAATGTGTCAGCAGAAATTAATAAACTTTGTGGCAAGTATAACATACAGGTAGGAAATCAGGTACTTACTGTAAAAAATTTAGTGATTAAAAATGAAAAAATTAGCCAATTAGATAGAGCAGGAATTTATGAAATCCCAATAGACCAGCAACCAACCACCTGTGTCATATATAGGCAGCACCAAGAATAAATTAAAGTATAGATTAAACCAGCATATTAATAATTGGAATAAAAAAGAAGCTAAGACAGCATTGACCCAATACTGTATGGAAAATCAACAATGTCCAAGGTTTGAAGATATTAAAATTATTAAGAGCTGTAAAAACGAAAAAGCAGTTAAGAATAGCAGAATCAGTATTAATTGAGAAAAAAACAGATCAAGATTATGCAACATTAATGAGCCAAGTAACCTAAACAAACAATGGAAAGCCCTAATAAAAATTGAACAGCAGCGTAAAAAGAAAGAGGGGAAAAAAGAGCAGCAGGGACAATAGATGGCGCCAGAGACACAACGATTCAGCGATAGCGACTGGGGCCCATGCCTCGATGGCTCTGCTCACTTGAGCTGTGGTGGGCGGGTGAGACACACCTGCCTCCTGAAGATGACAGAGGCCTGTTGAAAGTACTAGAGGATTGGATGTGAGGGGCTGAATGGGTGTGACACTTGCAGTGGGAGTAGCAGAGGTTGTGAAACAGAAGGAGGAGTTTGATAATTACAGTTGACCAAGGTTTAATCACCTATGAATGTAAGGTTATGTACATAGTTTTTATTTGAATGGTATGAATGAGTTGTATGTGTGATTTTTATAGAATTGACAAGCGTTTTGAGTAACATCTCATAAGGCTAAGGGGAAAAAAAAAAAAAAAACGATGTTTCACACCCGGAAGTAAGAAGCGTAAGCAAGAAGTCTGTTAACTTGGAAGCCCAGTTACATCACGATGAATGACGTGTTGGAAGTGTGTTGTCATTGGAGGTTACCATAATTTTTTGGTGAGTACGTGGTACTTTCTAATGGTTTTTTCATTGAACATTTCATTCTTGGTGTGTATTACTAAAATCTAATGTAATGATAATTAAAAAAAAATGTATAATTCCATTCTGTAATGTTGCAGATAAAATCATGAAATGTCTAACATGAACATTTATTTTTTTTTCCAAAAAAAAAAAAAGTGATTTTCAGGAAATCGGTCGAACAGTTTTATTCTTCACAATTAGTAGGTTGTTATATATCAAATTAAAGCCCTTTAAAAAGAACCCTGCTTGATCTCTCTATGAAAAGGTTACAGGTTTATGGGTATTTTTGTATAACAAGTGCACCTAAATTTTGCATTTTTCAAAAAAGCTGGATTTTCAGTGTGGTCCAATATACCAAAAATCAAACCTATCTGGAACATCACGGTTTGGACCCCTGGTTGATTTGACATGGGCATACATCATCCATAAAACCTGTTTAGCTGTGTATTATTGCTGACATAAAGAGCAGTCAGAAATATTTTGCAAATAAAAGTTCAACTTGTGGTCATGTAAAAATCTGGTTTGCAAATTGCAAAGCTTTTGTTCTCCACTGGGAGGCTCTTTCAAGGCTTAGAATGTGTAGGGAACAAATATGTTACATATTATTTATCATACACTGTGTTGTGACATGTATGCATGCCAAACCATTGGTAGTTCTATTGAGATAGCAGTATTGCATGCCAGCTTGCTGGAGAGGACTTCAACTGTTATTGGCCGAGCACTGCATGACTTCTCTGGGGAGTACCGTAATCTGTATGTCCTGTTTGGCCAGGACATACATATTATGGTATATATCTTGTGCTGCTAGATGTAAAGAACAGATGAGAAGTGTTAACTAGGACATGCAGATTATGGTACTCACCAGGAAAGTCATGCACTGCTTGACCACTCCTGTATGAAATAATATTAGAACAGTTGCACCCTTACATTGTCATCAGGAAAACAGTGAAATTCTCTCCAGCAAGTTGGCATGTATTATTAAGGAATGGAAATGCACTGCATAATCATGTGATAAATAACATGTAAAGCAGTTCATGATGCTTCCCCTCACTATTAAAGAAACATCTTTGTTTCTCTACATTTTTATGTCTAACCCACTGCAGAGTGAAAGCTTGGCAACTTGTCAGATTTCAATGAAACCTTCAGGGATCATTCTCCCTAGTGATATAAATGAGAATATATTTTTAAATTTTTTTTTATCTCATTTAATTAATTTTTAAAATTTTTAAAAATCATCATTTTTTGGCTTGCATAAACTTTTTCAATATTGAAGTTCTATAAGGCCTAAAGAGTTGTTTGATCCCTCATTTTAAAGAGAATTTCATAAGTTTTAATTTGATATGCAACTTGACCATGCTTGGTGAAAAACATTTTTAATTTTAGAAAAAAAATATATATACATTTTTTTTTAATTTTGAAAAAAAATATATGTTTTTGTAATATTATAAGCTTTAAATCCTGAAACTTTTAGAGTGGGATCTCAATGGGATCAGGAGTTATGGTACCAATGGTATTGTTTTAAATACCAGTTAAGGCTACATTGCTACCTTTAACTTTTGTAAGGTAAAAAAAAAATTAAAAAAAAGTACATTGGCTATAAGGTAACCAATTTACATTAGGGTCTATTAGAGATAATGATTTACTAAAGCTACAGACAAATTAGGGATAGCATGTGAGTAAATAGTCTGCTAATCCATAAACCCAAAAAAGCTGAATTACTTTTCAGATGGAGCATCATCACAGTACAAAAACAAATTAAACTTTCTCAATCTGTGCCATCATGAGAAAGATTTTTAGCATCAAGGTGGGATGGAACTTCTTTGCATCGTCACATGGAAAAAATGCATGTGATAGTGTCGGAGAAACTGTTAAATGATTAGCGGTATTGGCCAGTCTACGAATGGTCTACAGTGATCAAATTATGACCCCTCGTCAACTTTATGATTAGGCTAAAGACAATATTGTCAACATCAGTTTTTTGTATTTCACTACAGATGAATACGAGGCAGAGGAAAATACATTGAAGAGTAGGTTTGAAGCAGCAACAACAATAAGGGGTACTCAACAATTTCACAGTTACAGTCCTGTGAATGAGACTAGAGTTTTAGTGTAAAGCTACTCATTTTCAGAGGAATCAAGTGTAGAAATAGCTTCAGCTGATGACACTGATGATGATCTGGACATTAATGACATTGTTGGCTTTGTTACATGCCAATACTCAGACAAGTGGTGGTTAGGTTGTGTGTTAGGAATAGGAGATGAAGTAAAAAAAGTGTTTTGGAACCACATGGCCCTTCTCCATCTTACAAATACCCACAATTTACTGACATACTAGTAATGCATAAAAGTGAAGTTTTAACAAAAGTTAATCCTACAACATCTACAGGAAGAGTTTATCGACTTACAGACTCAGAAAACCAAAAGCCAAACAATAAATTATTTGTTAAATTAAAGAAGAACAAAGAGGTCATTATTTTGGCATAACTACAACTTTGAGTGCTAACTAAAAAAAACTTTTATTAATTTTACCAGGTAAAACTTTTATCCTGGGACTATCCTTCCCTTGTTTTATGTTTGACTATGTATTAGTATAATGTATTATGTAGATTTTAAAACTCAGAGTCTGTTATAATGTTAAACACACTAAAACAAGAATTATAATCCATTATTACTTGTACAGTAACATTAAGCTTTTTGCAATAGCTCCCGATCCCATGGAGATCCCACTCTAAAAGTCTCAGGATTTAAAGCTTATAATATTACAAAAAAACATAGTGTTTTCAAAATTAAAAAAAAACACTATCTTAAATTTTTTTAAATATTTTCTTTTATTTAAAATTTTTTTTTTCACCAAGCATAGTCAAGTTGCATATCAAATTAAAACTTATGAAATTCTCTTTAAAATGAGGGGCCAAACAACTCTCTAGGCCTTATAGAACTTAAGAAATTCAAGATTGAAAAAGTTTATGCAAGCCAAAAAATGACGATTTTTCAAAATTTAAAATATTAATTACATGAAAACCCAATGAGATAAAAAAAATTAGATTCTCATTTATATCATTAGAGAGAATGATCCCTGAAGGTTTCATTGAAATCTGAGATGGTCAGGTTGAATATTGAAATTTTTTTGGTTGATTTGTCATGGAAATGACCCGACCATATCTGGAAACAGCACATGCAGTCCAACAGAAGTCACCTGTGGCCCATCAAGAACATCTTGATAATTTTACGTGTAGTCGAGGAAGGATGAACTGTGATGAGTGTGGTACAAGTGTTCAGTATCGTGCATGGTTGGCCTTCAGGTACAACTTTGCAAAAGACCAGCAGTGGTCATGACCGCTATCTGCTGCTACAGACCAAGAATGATTGACACCGTTCACGGTTGTCCGTAGAATGTAAAAACTGGACAGCAGAACAGTGGCATATGTGAGTAGATTTGGTCCACTTCAGATAATCTGCTGTGAGGTATTGCCCCAAAACATCAATAAAAGGATAAATATGGCAGCACTGTGATCGACGGACATACGAAGCTCGATATACTGGTAGGAGGTACTGTAATGAGGTAATTCTTCCCAATGTTCATCTGTTACGAGGTGCTATTGGCCCACAGTTCACGTTAATGGAGATAACACCACACCCCATCATATATAGCAGCTGTTGGAAAGTGAAGACATTCCGTGGATGGATTGGCCAGCGCATTTTCCTGACCTAAATCACATGGAACATGTGTGGGATGCTCTGGGCAGACGCATTGCGGCAGGTCAACATGCACTGGAACTGTCCAATAGCTAAAGAATGACAATATTACCATAAGAACTCATCAACAGCATAATGCAAAGTATGGACAGAGGGTGCAAATCGTGCATCGATGTTAGAGGTGATTTTGTCCCCTACTGAATACTTCTTCCCACAGGATCATGGCACTGTCTTTGGCTGTGATGCATCTGTATCATGGCATCTAGTGCTACAGTCCATCCCACAATTATATGGAAAGGTGTGAAAAATGTACACAACCCATTAACACAGTGGTGAAAATAAACCACATAGTCTTTGCAGATGAGAAAATAACAATATCAGATATGTAATAAATGTTTTAAACATGTAATGTACTGAAACTGCTCTACAATTATATGAAATTTCACACAAATGTGCAAACACTAACACGTATTGCTATGCAAATTAGTGTAGCGTCAGAGCAGGATAAATAGTCTGTAAACGTGATGAGACTGAGTCAGTTTTAACAATTCCACGTGGGAAAGAGCTGTCAGTGGAGGAGATAATTCATGTTTGGGAGTTGCATATTCAAGGAATGAATGTAAGTGCCATTTCAAACAAATTAAAGTGATCCAAATCTTCTATTTATAACATTTTAAGTGGTAGCAAAAAATATCCAGCTCAGAAACGAACTGGACTGCATAGTACCCTTTTACCTCAAATAAAATGTCATATCAGGAAGCTCGTGCATGATAATCTGTCTCTGTATGGAATATAAGTTAACATGGAAACGTTAAAATGTCGAAAAGGTTCACAGAGTATTGCAGCAGACACCCCTCATGAAATATGCAAGACTGTTAGAGAAACTGCACAACACACACAAGCTCGATTAAACTGGGCCAAAGACCGTATGTAGTGGAAGGACGAATGACGCCAAGTATTTAGAAGGCAGACAAAAATTATTTGTATGTCTTAAACAAAAGCAACTGTAGTCGAATAACTAAATGTTAGCTAATTTAAGTGTTTTAATGAATTACAGTTACTCACAGTGCTGTACAAAGGGCCCAGATCTCCAGTCTGTCACTTGTCTTTGGAAGCAGATGTTTCACATTCGTCATCTTCTTCCCCCTCCTCCTCTTTGCCGAATATTACCAATAGACCTAGCACTTCCGAAGATGTTTTATTTGTTTTTCTTTGGTAGTCCTCCCAAGCTGGAGATTAATGGGTCAGAAGTCAATGTTAACCTGCGAAAGAGATCCAAATTGCTGTCTCATTGTGAAATTTTTGGGGTAAAGCTTTCTCGAAATTTTCTTACATCTTTGTTTCTGTACTCACAGGGGTGCACCCACCGTAAAAGATGATAAAATTTGTCCAGCATTAATTTTTTGGTTTTATATGTGAAAATTCGTTTTGTTGTATACAGTAATTTTCAGGCTAAAAGCTGCAGCTTGTGGCTTTAAAAGTTTGATTTCCCAAAGAAGGCGGATAAACCATTGAGCTGATCTTTCATCAGGCGCTTTGTGTACTTCCCCTCCCTCAGGAGATCGCAACTGTTTCCCTTAGTGTTTATTACAGAAGCATTGGGGTCAGGACAAACAAAGATGCTGATGAACTTTGATAGCATTCAAGGGGAGAAGTGACTGCAGCTGCTGGGGATAGATTTGTGCTAGGGGGAAGGAGCAACTGTGGGTGTGCCATCTTGCGATAAGGATAGATCGGTCACACCCTAATGGCTGACTTCATTGATTTGAGACTCACTAAGATAAAAAAAAAAAAAAATGTGAAATTTTTACAAAACTGGCTGAAATTTTTGCAAACTCCATAAATCGCTAATAGAAACTGGTTCCCAAAGTTTTGCATGAATTGGAAAAATACTTTAACTAGCAATGAAAAATTTTAATGTTTGTGCAATGCAGAGCTAAAGCTATGAGAACAGTGTAGGACTGGCCATTTCTTGGAAAAACATGGACCTTTTTAAGGTTTGTTTCCTAGGAAGTTCTCTTGGGGAAGAGATGTACAATGGTGTGATTTTGTGTAGGCTTTGTGCTAGGAAGTTGAAAGATAAATATCTGTGCCCTTGGCCTTTATTTCCTACCAATCAACATTCCATTTCTCTTAGTTGTAAACCTAAAAAGGAAAATTAGAAAACTCAACCCCTAATAGGTGTTACCACCACAGTAATAATTGGTTGAAAATGCCAGTTACGAAGCTGCATTCTTACTGGACTCATCTTCTTTAATTTTCCTTCCCTGGAAATAAAATGAGAACAGCTTGATTGACAGATAAACTGGCACCCTTTCAGTTATGCGGAAAAACTGTGAACAGGTTGTTCGTGATCAGTAGAAGGAACTGGTGAGAAACCTCAAGTTACTGATCAGATGAAAACATTCGTTACTTGTGGTATGCAATATTGATATAGCAAAGAAAATGTGCAAAGCAAGTTCAGTAGCAAAAGGGTGTCCTTGAGTAAAAAACATCCTTTTTGTGTTTGTGCTGGTTGGCATAGAAAGTTCAATAACAACCAAGTCATTGACATTTTTGTAAGTTTTTGTTCTGCTTTCATTCTTGAGCTGATTAAGAAACTTGGCAATTAAAATGCTGCATGGAAAAACACAATTTCAGACATCTCGGCTAATGCGAGTGTTGAAAGGAGTTCTGCCATGCTGGACATATATTCAGCTAAGTGTAAATTTTGCAATGACAGTTTTGCTGTATCCAACTGTGGGTTTTCTCAGCTTAAATTCCATCGTAATGAGAAAAAGCACAAAGAACATTTCCTTGCAAGGTATTCTGGCTCTTTACTTGTTTGACATTAAAAGAGGTAAAACAAGTGAAACCAGTTTACCCTCTTAGGTATTGAAATGGAAACAGTTAAAGCAGAAGCTATATGGGCATTTAAACATGGTACACAAAATTTTGTAATGAGACCCAAAATATTTTTAAAGTTATGTTCAGCGATTCAAAAATAGCTGCAGAGATGCAGCTTAAAAGAAAAAAAAGAAAGTGTACACCATATCCCATGGGTTGGCTGTGTATGGTTTGAGAAGGGACATTAAGGAAAGCAACAACCTTTTCACACTTGCATTTGATGAGACTACAAATAGCCAAATAAAGAAACAGCTAGATATCCATGTTAGATATTGGTCTGAAAAAAAAAAAAAAAAAAAAAAATACCCAAGATGGTGTGTCTGTATGCTACAAGCATATTTTTGGGGCATGCATCAGCAGATAAGATGGTACACGAGTTCCTTGATCAATTGGCCTCATATGAGATCAATTTATGTAATTTATTGACCATCTCCACAGATGGCCCAAATGTAAATAAAAGTATATTGCGTTAAACTAAATTAATTGATGGAAATTGAAACTGGGCATAAAATGATGGATGTTACTTTCTGCTGTTTACACATTGTGCATAATAGCTTCAACAAGATTTTGAAATTTTTTGATTTCAATCTTGAAGGAGTTTGCTACAGATCTGTATGCATTTTTGAAAAAAAGTGCTGCATGACAAGAGGACTTTGAGGAAGTGGATAAGATTACTAGCATTTTAACACAGTTTATGATAAAGCATGTTTCAAGCAGGTGTCTTAGGCTACTATAGGATCTGTCATATAAAGAATTTTTGAACAGCTGCCAAATTCGAAAGAATATTTTTTGAATTTTTTGCCCAAGCAAATGTCTTTTGACAACAGCATAAACAATACTGAGAGATATAGTAAAAGAATCAAACTCTTTGACAAGTCAAATAATGCTTTTCTATTTAACTTTTGTAATACACATTTATCCAGTATTCGAGAAATTTCTAATTCTATTTCAGTGTGAAGAACATCTAATTCACATTATGTATTCTGAGATGAATTCCTTTTTGGGTAACCTTATGCCAAAATTCATTAATGATAACATCCTTTCACACAAAGAAGGGGAGAGCTGAAAAAAGTGACTCACTTCAATGCTTTGAACAAAATTGAAATCAGTTTGACAACTAATTGCCTAGTGAGGGCACTAGAAACAAATGAAATCAGAAAATTCCTTCTTGATATAAGAGGTGTGTTGGTCAAAAATGTTGAATATGTGAAAGAAAATCTTCCGCTTTGTAGATAAAAATTTAAAAATCTGCAAGTTCTTCACCAGAACATGCCAAAAGCCACACAGGTTGAACGTGATGCTAACCATAATTTGCACGCAATAACACGTGTGTCAATATCTACATTTTCTCGATGAATTGACTGATTTGGTCAGAGATGAATGGAAAATTTATCAACTACAAACCTTACCTGAAGATGTTGGGAGTGATAAGAAAATGCTCACCTCTATTGAAGAGTACTGGGCAAAGATACTAAGGCTAACTGATGTTAATGGAAAGCTTAAATTTGCCAATTTAGCCAAATTTATAAAGTCTGCATTAGCTCTGCCCCATGGAAATGTAGAACCTGAGGGTGACTTTTCTTTAAATAATTCTTTGGTAACCAAAGACAGGTTCAGTTTGAGTGAGTCAATAATAAGAACCATCCACACCATTGAATCAGCAATTCATTATTATCATGGAAATGTTCTGGATGTGCCAATCACTCTACCTCTTTTAAAGGCAGTTTCAAATGCTCACAAGCATTTTAAAGGAGAAAACAGGATGAACTAAAATTACAGAAACAAAAATTAAAAATCGAGAAAGAAAGACAGGAACAGGAGGTATTGAAAAAGTGTAAATAAGAGTGTGATAACAGCATACTTGCCAACTTTTACGGATTATCCATAAAATTTACAGATTTCTGCTTAATTTTACTGATATATGGATAGAAGTATTTTTTTATGGATTTTTTAATATTTCGATTGCTAAATCGAAATATTTCAATCCTCTGCAGCCATCCACTTGGATTTTCTACCAGACCTTAGGAGTGCTGTGTTACACGATGACGACATGCTATAGCTCTCTCTCTTTCCACGGGAGTGCTGACCAGAGTTCTCCAAAATGCATAATTACGCGTCTAGTATGCATCGAAATTTTACCAACATCTAAAAATATGCATCGGGAATTTTTCTCTACGAGTAAAGATACGCATCAGGATTTTTTCTCAGCTTGCAAAAATATACATTGAGTATATTTCTCGGTGCGTAAACCTACGCATCAAAGAATTTTACCAATTCGTAAAAATACACACCGGGACGGTATTTCGTCTTTCAGTGACTGAAGTAAACGAAATAAAGATTTTTTCCGTAATCGTAATTTCTTTTTCCTGTGATGTTGCCGCTGTTCAGTATTGTTGTTATATATCATTTTATTCCATAAATATTTGTATTTCAGTTTAAAAACGGAGGGAAAATTTCCGAACAAAAAACATTTGTGACGGCTTCGAGAAATTTCTCCTTTTCCGTCATAATTTCGGTTATCCTTGAGATTAATGCATAACTGAACAGAAATTTTGGGGCAATTAGTAGTGGTGGAGGATGTTTTCCACCTGAAACTTTCTAAACTTTCGAAAACGGAAGTTAGATGCAGTGAAGATTTCTCTCGTAATCGTAATTTTATTTTTCACGTGATGATTCCTCTGCCTAGTATTGTTGTTAAATATCATTTTATTTCATAAATAAATATTTGTATTTCAACTTGAAAATGGAGGGAAAATGTCCGAAATCGGACGTAGCAAAGATTTCTCCCGTAACTGTAATTTTTCTCCCCCAATGATGATCAGAACATGTATCCTGTATTCTTAAATATCCCCCCTCTCAAAAAGTTTTGCATTAAATTTGTAAAAATTGATATCATCATCATCATCATCATTGTCAACCATTATCAATCCACTGCTGGACGAAGGTCTCCCCAAGTTTCCTCCACAACGGTCTGTCTTGTGCCAGTCTCCTCCATGTCACCCCTGCATACTTTCGAATTTCATCCACCCATCTCCCATGTGGTCTTCTTCTGGGTCTTTTCCTGTCCCTTGGAATCCAATCTAAAATTTCGGCTGTCCATCGATGATCTGTCCTTCTGGCAGTATGTCCAGCCCATTGCCATTTCAGGGATTTAACTCTGATCATGATGTCTTCCACTCTTGTCATTTTTCGGATCCACGAGTTCCTCTTCTTATCTCTCCTGGTTACACCAAGTATGCACCTCTCCATGCTGCTTTGAGTTGTCTGCAGCCTTTGTATGTCTCTTTTAGTTAAGGTCCACGTCTCTGCGCCGTACGTAAGCACTGGAAGGATGCATTGATCAAACACTTTTCTTTTAAGACATAATGGCATATTGCTCTTGAAAATTATGCTGTTTCTTCCAAAAGCTCTCCAGGCAAGTTTTGTACGCCGATTAATTTCTTCATCAATGTGACCCTCACTTGATATCTGCTGTCCAAGATAAACGTATGTGTCTGTTATCTCCAGCTTTTCTCCATCAATCGATAAATCTTCATTTCTTGCAAAAGCATTGAACATCACTTTTGTCTTCTGAAAGTTCATTTTTAATCCCACTTCTTTACTCTTGTCTGCAAGTTCCTGGATCATACTCTGTAGCTCTGATGGGCTAGTTGCAAAAATGACTACGTCATCAGCAAAACGAAGGTGGGTTAGATAATCTCCATTAATCTTTATCCCCTTGTTTTCCCAGCTCAGTGACTGAAAAACACCCTCCAATGTGGCATTAAAGAGCTTCGGAGATATGGTGTCACCTTGTCTCACTCCCTTTCCAATTTTTATGTGTGTTGTATTTTCAAACAGCCTAATCTTTGCACTTGCATTTTCATAGATGTTATTAATAATATTAATGTATGCATCTTCAATACCACAGGTTTTCAGAGCCATTGTAACTGCTGATGGTTTCACCGAATCAAAGGCTTTTTCATAATCGATAAAAGCCATGCACAATGGAAGTTCATATTCCCTCGCTCTTTCAATTAGTTCTCTCAGCACATGGATATGATCTATTGTGCTGTAGCCACTCCTGAATCCAGCTTGTTCTCTCGGTTGAACCATGTCCAGTGTTACCTTCAAGCGGTGTGAAAGAACTTTAGTGAAGATTTTATAAACTACTGATAGGAGGCTGATAGGTCTGTAGTTTCCGAGATCCTCAATGTCACCTTTCTTATGTAGCAGGATCATTGTAGCGGTGTTCCAATCCTCAGGAATCTTTCCTTCATTAAGGCATCGAGTGAAAATTTGGGCGAGTACTGTTTCGATTTCTCCACTTGCTTCTTGTATGATGTCTACAGTAATTCCATCTTCTCCTGGAGCTTTTCCCCGCTTCATGTTCTTGATTGCATGTGCAACTTCTGCTGGAAGGACTGGAGGAACTCTGGTACTGGTATCTTTCATGATGTCTGGAGTGCATGTATCATCCCTTTCATATAATTTGGAGTAGAAATCTTTCACTCTTGTCAAAATTTCACCTCTATTTCTTGTTACAGAACCATCTTCTTTTCTCAGTGCCATAATCTGTTTTCTTCCCTTACTGAGATGTCCCTTTGCTATCTTTAGGCTTTGGTTGTTTTCAATTGCTTTCCTAACTAGTGCACAGTTGAATTTTCTTACGTCTTCAGTGATACTTTTTCGTACTGTCTTGCATAGCTCTATATATTCCACTTTGGAAGTCACATCTTCTTTAGTTGTCCTCATCTCTCTTCTTTTTGCATCAACATTTTCGTTTTTCCTGATAATTTATTTACATGCAACTTGTTCTTAGACCCAGCTAATTTTGTTGCTGTTTCCATAAGAGCTTTGGTTACTTTTCTGTTAACTTCAGAAATATCCACTTCTTCCGATGTTCGGCCTTCTAAAGCAGAGAACCTGTTCTTCAGTTCCAACTTGAAGGTATTATGGTGTTTTTTAAGGTTGGTTATGTCAATAGATTTTGTTTGTCTTATGAGCTTGCCACGTTCAAGTTTAGTGTTGAGGTGCATCTTACATCTCACCAATCTATGGTCACTACCTGTGTTGAACTTGTTTAGCACACTGCAGTCTTCTATGACGAATTTTTTGTTACACATAATAAAATCAATTTCACTTGTCGTCCCATTTGGATGTCTCCATGTCCATTTCCTGTGTGGCTTTTTCTTGAAGAAGGAGTTCAAGATGAAAAACCCTTCTGCCTCTGCAAACTCAACGAGAGTATTTCCACGCTGGTTTCTGTTGCCGTGACCGAATTTACCTACTGAAGTTTCATTCTGTTGCCGTTGCCCTATTTTTGCATTGAAATCTCCCATAATTATTTTCAAGTGCTGCTTACCTTTATTATTTAGATGACAAATTTCCTCATAAAATTCTTCAATTTCTTCTTCAGGATGACTTGTGGTGGGTGCATAAGTTTGAATAATCTGAGCCTGGTATCTTCTCGATAGTTGGATAACGAGTCGTGCAGCTCTGTCAGAGGAACTTTCAACTTCTACCACTTTATCCTTCAGTTTCTTGTTTATTATAAATCCAACACCACTAGTTCTGGTAGTATCTGTCCCACGATAGTAGAAGAGATGTCCACTTTTCAGTTCGATGAGATCTTCTCCTTTTCTCCTTACCTCACTTAGCCCCACGATGTCCCACTTGATCCTTTGTAGTTCCTCTTCCAATTCAAGAAGCCTTGAATCAGAAGATAGGGAGCGTCCGTTGTACGTTGCCAAGGTCAGCATCAGATGGCAGCCTAGTCCGGTCCTCCGGGGATTCTTAGCACCCTCTGCCTTCATGTCGCACTGGCGGCTGCCTTGGCCAGGTACATTCCAGCTGCCGGAGACTGAGGGCCAAGATTTAAGTTGTGGAGTCATTTTGGAGGGGTTTGGCCATAACTCACCACGCTGGCCAAGCGGGTTGGTGAGTGTGGGATAGAATTTCCTCTAATCCCGATGGTATAGTTATACCGCTATTGGTGTTCAAAAGTATTTATATTTTCAGAGTTACACTATTCATCTTTTATCAAAAATAGTGAAAGCTGTCATGCATTCATGATGGATAAAATTGCCATCCAAGGACATTAAAGAAATGGGAAGGGAAACAAAGATATCAGCAAATGAACATTTTAGTTTAGTATTGAAACACCACAGGTTTGTGAGGCTAACATTGAACAAAATTAAGATTTTACTTTACGGTTTTTTTAATTATTATTTTAAATACAGATAATATTAGTTTAGTTATTGTGGCATATGCAGAGATTTTTACTGCATAATTATGTTTTGTTATGTGGTAAATAGTGTTTGCGCAAAAGTTTTACTGAGGCACATTTTCCAAAGTTGGCAAGTATGTAACAGCATTTCAGCATGTGATGTTGAAATAAAGGAGTTGCAAAATGAAAAAGAGGCTTCCTTGTCTATGATAAAAAAAGGAACTGAACAAGTGACTAAAGCAAGCAAACTCAAATACAATGCAACTGAAATAATTGCTCAAAAGTTAATAACTAAAGTGACAGATTCTCTATCTCAGTTGGAAAATAAAATAAAAGTACTGACATGTAGAAAAGATGTGTATTTTTAAAGATTAAAGCTTAAAAATGGCCAAATGATTTTTTGTGACAAAAGAACAGGAGGTGTCAGTTTACCTTTGGATATCATGCAGTGAACTTTCTCTTTCGAAAGTTTAAGGGGAAAATGTTCCCAAATTATTTTTTAATTTGCAAGGCATGTTGTTACCCTTTTGCCAAATACACAGGCCTTAAATAGTTGGAGTTCATTTACAATTGTGTTGTCCCTAAACTAAGTTCTGGGTAAGTTTAATGATCCTTGTGGGAATGATAATGGTGAAAGATTAATTGAACTCTGCATTGAGAATGGTTTGTGTGCATCTAATATTTTTTTCAACCACAAGTATATCCACACATATACTTGGGAAAATCGTACGTACTCTTGGTCAAAAAAGTGCGATAGATTTTGTTGTCTGCAATCAGCATTTGAAACACTTAGTTGTTGACACCCGTGTGATGAGAGGTGTGGATGTTGGTTCTGATCATTACTTGGCAGTGTCACGAGTGAAACTTAATGTTGGTTGGAGGAAAAGGAATAGGAAAAGGCCCAGGATAGAAAGAATAAAGGTTGAAAGGCTCCTTGAAGATGATCAGCGTTATTCTGACACTCGGAGAACGATTGAAGGAGCTGAAGTCTTGTGAGAGGGATGTAGAAAAGAAGTGGGAATGCTTTAAGAACTGTGTTGTCACTGCTGCTAAAGAGGTCTGTGGCATCACAATAATGGTGATGCTTGGTGGAATGGTGAGATTGAAGAGGCAGTAAAGGGAAAGAAGGGATGTTGCAAGGCAGAGTTTCTGTGGAGGAATATTGCTGTAAGAAGCATGAAGCTGCTAAGCTGGTTTGCCAGAGTAAGGCAAAAGATAGGAAAGAGGAGGTGCAAAGGCATGAATTGGCTTTTTGGAAAGATACAGGGTTCCCATTCAACCTGGAAAACAGAGAAAACCTGGAATTCTCAGGGAATTTGAAAATGGTTCCAAAAATCGGGGAAAATTACCTTTTTTGTTAAAATCAGAGAAAACTCGGGGGAAATTACCCCCCCTTTTTTTTTGTAAAAATCAATGGATACTTTATTTTGCCAAAAAAACCCCTTATATTTTTCAAGATTTCAAACTTTGGCTTGCAATTACTGCCTACTTAGGATTTGGTAGATCTTACTTTCAGTTATATTAAGTATTTCCTTTATTCTCTAAAAAGAGATGCAAAATTGAATTTTTGAAATTGCCAGTTATTAAAGCTTTTGTTCAATTTCTGCAGGCAGTTGTTATAACATGGAATACTTCACAAGAGAACCAAACAAATGATGGATCTAAGTCCTTTGTCTATTGGTTCTCTTGAAACATGTTTCTTTGAACAGAGCCAATTCCATCATTAAGCTTAGCTGCATTGTGTTATAGAACAACTGACAGATTTTTTCTTACATACGACCTGTTTCTATGGGAATGTTTTTACAAATTCCGTGAGTTTAGTATTCACAAAAGTTCACAGAACTTTGGTACAGAAAATAATGTGCACAGTTAGTTGTTATTAATGAAAAGCAGGTAATTTCATAAAGACAAATTACTTAAAGAATTTAGAAGTGTGTGCTTTGGTGAGAAAAATGAATGGAATGGAATGAAATGAAATGTAACAATTCTTTGCAAGATGCCACTCTGAAAAACTTTAAAAACCACCAATTGGGCAATAAAGTGCATACCATTAAAAGTTTTGTAATCAATACGAAAGAAAACAAGAAGTGCTTGGACAGAGCTGGCGTTTACGAAATTCCTATAAGTAACAATCCCACAGTATCATATATAGGAGGTACTAAAAATAAACTAAAACATCGTTTACAACAGCACCTACGGAATTGGCAAAAAAAAAAAAAAAAAAAAAAAAAAAGAAGCAAAAACTGCATTGGTCCAGTACTGTACATTGAACAAAAGCAATACCCAAAATTTGATGAAATAAAAATTATTAAGAACTGTCGTACGGAAAGGCATTTGAGATTGGCGGAGACAATGTTGATTGAAAAAAATAGACACAGGTTATGTAACGTTAATGATCCTAATAGCTTAAACACATATTGGAAGGATTAGATCAAAAAGGAAAGCCGCAGAGAAGAACAGAGGGCAGAGGGGGAAAGGCAAGAAAAAAAAAATGATGTAACATAATAAAAAAAAAAAAAGGAAATGTTAGAATATAAGATGATTAGTTTCATGAATCAAATACGATCAACTATCGAACAGATATTTATAAGTACAAAGAGAAAAGAAGGCTATTGGGTCATCTGATAGATGGCGCCACTGCGCCAGAATGGCGGAGAACGGGAATGAGACGATGTTGCGCGAACACTGGAACATTCGCTACGTTTTGTGGGTGGTGACGGGTGGTTCATCTGTTGCGTCCACTCCTTGAGAATGGCCTGGGCTGAGGCTGAAAGTGCTAGGATAGTATGCTTATTGCTGAGTGGAGAGAGTCAGTGATTGTCTAGTATAGTGGTTGTGTCAGGTAATAAGGTTTGTTTTAATTGGGCACTGATGTGCAATTGTAAATAATTTTGGGTTACAGTTTTTAACTTGGACGTTTTAGGAAATGTGTAATATAGGTTTTATTGATTGAAGTTTTAATTAGATATAAGTGTTTTAGGGTGTTCAATTATGTATACTTGTGGTAGATTATTTTGAATCTGAATTTGGTCATAGGGAAGGGAACAAAGTTTACGCGAGTTGAAAAATATATATTTTTTTTTGCGGCCGTGAACCACGATGTAAATAAGAAAAATACATGTTGGAAATGTGTAGAGATGAAAACCTCCTAAAAGATTTTGGGAATAAAGGTGAGTAACCTCAAAATATAGATTATGTCTAAATAGCACGTGAATAATTAAGCAGCTAAATGACATTTGCAATGCTGTAAGAATATATGATATAAGGTTATTACATATTTCACGCATTAATTTCTCATGAAATACCCTTTCCGCGCGTTAACTATGAGGCTTTGTATGGTGTTCATTCATAAGCTTCTCGGAAGGTTGGCACCTCATACAAGTATTACAGGTTACACAGTAATACTATAATATTGTCCTTAACTTTGAAAAAAAATGGCGCGTTACATTACTGAAAAATTCCGTATTGATAGGTTCTGCTAGAGGTTGGTACCTCTGTGTCAAGATCGCTGTAAATGGAGAAGTTTGATACCTCAACAGTAAGTAAAAATATCGGATAATTTGTATTTCTTTTTGGAGCTAACCTCTGAGTCTCAGAGAACAGCTTAGTGATATGTATGTACTTCCTAATCACACAAAACCAGGTGAGTTTTGAAATTTATGTTTGTGCAGTTATTGATACATTTTAATATTAGTTTTGTACCATATCTAAATGTTTTTGCTCCCAAAATGCCAATATTTATGTGGCCCCCACTTAGCTGATAGCACTGAATGAGCTGGCAACCTATATAATTGTTAATTTTAAGGTTTATTAGAAAAAAAAAATATGTGCGAGATGGTAAAAGCATCAAAAACCTAATTAGTAAACTAACAGAGTAATAGAACTAGCAAATAGACATAAATTCACATAATTTAGAAGAGTTGGTGTATGCCTTTATTTAGGCATGTGCTCAATCAGTCTGATTTAAGAAGAAAAAATAAATCCTAAAATTTTTAACTGAATGCCCTAAATTCTTACATAAAATAATGTGTTTCTGTGCTGCACCCCCTGTACTCAATGTGCTCTCTTCTGAAAGCTCTCCAATCGGTAAAATAGCTGCCTGCACAATCACAGATCCACGAACAAGAATTTTATGTGCCGTAGGGGAGCATATAGTACCAGGGGTACAATCTCACGAATAACTGTGCTGTTTCCATGCAGTAAATATTGAATTTCATTACATTAATTTTGTTGCCATATGAAATTGCTCTCAAAATATTTCTAAAACGAAATTAAATTTTTGGTCTACTCCAGTCACTTCAGAATTTATTTCGGGATTTGTGAAGAATCTTCGGGCCGGCATTGCTGTCATTCGTAGCTCCATAGCCTGGTTTGAAATCTACAATAAGTCCTAGTCTATTCCTAAAGCTCATGGATTCATTTTCTTACTTCCTCTCCATTTCTTAAAATCTCTGTGCAGAATAAGTTCAAAAAAGTGTATATAGGCATGAAGAATAGAGTCCAAACTCAAAAGAAGAGGTATCCTCTGGCACTTGTGTAATGTAATCTAACTTGTTCACATCAATTTCAGAGATGACTTCAAGGTCTGGCCATTTTTGTTTGCTCTCTATGTAAGGTACATGGATGATGTCCTAGATACTGTGGACCAATCTCTACCCTCTCAGATTCTGGAAGAATTTAACTTACTAGAGAATACCTTGCAGTATACCCTAGAACAGGAAAGAGACCATAGCATCAATTACCTAGATTTAACCTTGACCTCAAGAGAGGAAAAATATTCACTCAGCTTTTTAGAAAACCCACCACACAGGAAGATGTTAGACTTCTGCTCATTCCACCCTGATTATATTAAATCGAATACGGCAAGACAATTTTTGGAAAAGATTGAAATCCTGGTCTCTTCAGCTACTCAGAAAGATCTTCACAAAGAAGAATTAAAGGAAATATTGGCAGAAAACAATTACCCCTCCCCATATGTTGAAAAAATATTTAAACAAGTGCCAAAAAAGAAGCAGGAGAAAACCAACTTCAAATTCACCAGCAAAATTACGTACCACAAGGGACTTTTCACTGAAAAGGATCGGAGCAAAATATAATATCAGGCTAGCTCCAGATCTTAATAACAAAATAAAGAAATTCCTGCCAGCTTTAAAGCAGAAAGAATTGGACATCCAATTGCAGGAAGGAGTAATTTACTGCATCGACTGTAACTGCGGACTCAGCTATATAGGAGAAACAGGGAGAAGTATTAAGGTCCGAATGAAAGAACACCAAGCAGCTATTAGGAACATTGGGAACAAAACAGGGCTAGACAGACATATACAAGCAAGTGGACACTCCATAAATTGGGACTCAGTGAAAATAATCGCCCACCAGTCAAACTTAGTAAAGAGGAAACTAGAAGAAGGGATCGAAATAGCAAGAAGAAGAAGTACCACAATTAATGATAATTGCGGATGGACTCTTCCAATTGAGTGGCAACAACTACTCCAGTGACATAGTCCTGATGACGAACTAGGCTTTAGTTGAAAATTTGACAACCAACTTTGAAGAAAAATAACCTCTATCGTAAAGAGTTATTCCACAATCACTAAAAACATTTTTGTTTTTTTGCAAAATACAAGCATTAAAAATTTGTATTTTTATCAGTACTTAGAAATTAATAATTGTAATTGTGCCTTATATATAAGACCAATAACACATTCACAAAAAATATACTTAGCATTTCATTTTGCTTTGTTCAGTCAGAAACAATGTTAAAAAATCACTTACAGAATTGCAAAATTAATGAAGAAAGAGTTACAGCACTTAAGTATTGACCAGAACCATTGAAGTCTATTTCAAGGTCATATTTGGCCATTTTTCAAAAACTAAAAACATTTTTGTTTTTTCACAAAATACGAGCATTAAAATTTGTATTTTTATCAGTACTTAGAAATTAATAATTGTAATTGTGCCCTATGTATAAGACCATAACACATTCACAAAAAATATACGTAGCATTTCATTTTGCTTTGTTCAGTCAGAAACAATGTTAAAAAATCACTTACAGAATTGCAAAATTAATGAAGAAAGAGTTACAGCACTTAAGTATTGGCCAGAACCATTGAAGTCTACTTTGAAAAACACTTAGTCTTATCAGAATGACTACTGAGGATTAATATTAAGCTAATTGTGTGTTTAAAATATGAAGTTCGAAAAAAAAAATTCCGGGTTTTTAGTGATTCGGACCACTGTGAGACGAAGCAAAATATTATTGGCACGCTATGAGAATGGAAGAACGCCAAATACTCAGCTAACAATATGGAGGAAGTTCTGTGATGGTATGGGCTAGGTAATATCTGTGTTTTGTCAAGACATCAAAATGCAGTAACATACCAGGAACTTTTAAAAGACAGTTTGCTCCCAGCTGCTGCTGAAATAGGTGGTCCTGATTGGGTTTTCCAGGAGGACAATGTGAGCATTCACAGAGCAACCTCTACAATGGCCTGGCTGAGATCGAATAATGTCAAATTACTGTCGTGGCCAGCTTGCAGCCTGTATCTCAACCCAATTGAAAATCTTAGGGGAATTTTGGTTCAAAGTGTTTATGCCAATCACCTGCAATTTTCAAGCATTAAAGATCTGGAAACTGAAATCCTGAACTGTTGGTATAATATTGACAGTACAATTATGCATAATTTAATATACAGTATGCCAGAATGCATATTTCAGCTCATTGCATGTGGAGGAAAGTCAGTTAATTGTTTAATTGTGTTTGCCATTTAAATATTCTTTTGGTTCCATATAATTCTGGGACAGTGTTGCATAGTTTGATTTCGTAAAGCTATAATATTATGTTAAGTATATGATGTGTGTATATACAGTATTATACTGCTGGTCATAATACATAATCTTCCACTAGAAGTCTTTGTTATTTTCTGCATGCAACTGTTTCCATTTACTAAATTATGTTTCCATATACAGGGTGATTCAACTAAGCGTGTACAAACTTCTGGGAGGGGTAGGTTGCACATCGCAATGCAGGGTCGGAAACACCATCTTCATGCGGTAGATGGCATTGTTCGGCCGCGAGACTGCTCATACGTTCTTTCAGGATACTCTCATTTGTAAACCGCCCCTCAGAGGTAGTAGGACTGCTGAGTTCACGAACGCGGAAATGGCTGATATGCACCTCCCATACGGAGCAGCGAACTGCAACGACCGGACCGCAGTGCGACTGTACCAAGTATTGTACCCGATGAGACGAGTGCCAAACCACGAAGTGTTTGCACGGCTGCATCAGAGGTTATGCGACACTGGTTCTTTCCAGAGGCCTGCTAGGAACGATGGGTACGCCGTCCTGCCATCGAAGAAAATGTTTTAAGTCATGCGGCAGACACTCCAAATGTCAGCACATGAGCAATTTGCCATTGGCTCAGTCTGTCCCAATCCAACGTATGGAGGCTTCTGCATGAAGACCAATTGCATCCATATCACGTGCAGCACGTTCAGACAGTGAGCCCTGAGGATTACCCTCAGCACATTGAATTTGCGCAATGATACCTGCAGAAGAGTGTGGCAGAACCCCAATTTCCTGCTTCTGTGCTGTTCACAGACGAAGCATGCTTTACATGGAAAGGTTGCTTCAATGCACATATCGCGCATGTATGGGCGGTGGAGAACCCCCATGCTGTATGACCACGTACAGCACAAAACCGTTTTGCTGTTAATATTTGGGCCGGCATTGTCGGGGACCACTTAATTGGCCCATGCCTCCTCGTCTGGACGGAAGGAGTTACCAGATATTTCTTTAGGACATCTTGCCAGAGCTATTGAATGAGCAACAGGTCCCTCAGTTGCTGCACTATGGAATGTGGTTCCAGGCCGATGGGGACCCCCGCCCATTTCAGCACTGACATTCGTCATCACTTAAACATGACATTTGGACATCAGTGGATCAGGCGTGGTGGTCCCGTTCATTGGCCTGCAAGATCGCCGGACTTAACATGCCTTGATTACTTCTTCTGGGGTTACATCAAAGGACTGGTGTACGACGCCCCCGTTGAAAGTGATGAGGACCTTGTAGCATGCATCTCTGTAGCTGCTTCGGAAGTCCGAGACACGCCAGGAATTTTCCAAAATGTACGTGATTCCATGCGCTGACGATTTCAAGCGTGTGTTACAGCTCATGGTCGCAACTTTGAATACCTTCTGTAACCTCAATGCATTTTGCAAATGTCTTGCAAGTAATAAAAATCATTTTGTTCTCTTACATGCTGCTCTTTCATTTCTTGTCCTCTCTGTACACTAGCACATGAAGATGGCGTTTTCGACTCTGCATTGCTATGTGATTCCGATTTGTCTTTGTGCAACCTACCCCTCCCAGAAGTTTGTACACGCTTTGCTGCATTACCCTGTATATATATGGGATGGACTGTATGTTGTCAATTCCAAATAAAGTTCTACTATATCCTTTAGTATCTGCAGTTGTGTTGGTGTTGTTTCAGTCATCTTTTCAGTAAATAATGGAGTTCCTCTGGTCTGAATTTCACATATCCAGGATGCTCCCATGCAACACTACAGGTCAAAACCCAACTTGTCCTTAGGTTTTGCACACCAGTGTTCTACACTATAAACATTTTGAACTCATAACTGGTAATTATACTTTTGATTTAAGATGAGTTTCATTTCCTGTGCTTATAACATGTATGGATTAATTATACTGTCTTATATTTAGGTAACTTACTATTATTTAATTTTACAGAACAATCCAAGGCGACCCTATTACTGAAGTGTTCTTTGTAGATGTGCGAGCTGTTCACAATTGGACTCATGCAGTGTCTAACCAGTATTCATGTTATGAAATATCCCTTCTGTATTATTTGACTCAAAAAATTGATTTAGTTTATTACACGAGTTTTAATGTAATATATTTTATATTTCCACCTGTGTATAAAATACAGTTGCACGATTTACACAATTTAAAATTTTATTGCACATTGACTTATGTTCTTCGATCAGCTGTAGATCCATGATCACAGCACTTCAGATTTCTTCCACTAATGCAAAATGGGTCCAGTGTAGCAGAATAATGTGTTGTGTTATTTAACATCATGGAGGGAATAAAGTTTTTTGACACACCCTGGCTATCTCTTTTGTTTGAATTAATAACACACTAGCAAATTTGGTTCCTTGATAGCAAGTATCTGTACTACTACATATGTTAGTGAAGTTGTTACCATGGGCAAATGATTTAAAGAATAACTAAATATTTTAATTATGCAAAACTTCTAAGAGGCCCATGCCACTTTGCTTGGGGTTTAACTGCTACTGTGAGCAATTGCCTGTCATGAGTGCTATGGAAGGGAAAGAGCCAGTGCCACAAGATAAATGTTTCCCATCAAGGACTTGGATGAACAGTCAAATGGCAGCACTTCTCTCTTCAGTTGAAAGATTATTCTCAGCAATCAGACTGTGTTACTGAATTGCTTGTAGTTTACTCTTTAACATTTAGTTAGAAAACTTGAAAATTACATCTCCCTAGATCGGGAATGAAACCCTTATTTCCTTTCGAGCACACAGGACAGCAAAGTTTGAAATAACTGAAGCTGAGCAATCATAGTTTAGAAATCTGAACAACTTGAAACTTCTAAGCAATGTGTCAAATTTCTTCACTAGAAAAAAACTGGGCTACAGCTGTATTTGGGGGGGGGGGGGATGTGAGATCTCATCTGTGTTTTGTAATATTAAGCATTTGCATTTAATCAATTGTATTAATACATGCCAATGATTTGCAACTGTCATGCAGGAGATATAAAAGCAGGATGCACAGGACGATTTGCCATAGCCAATTTATGGGAATTGTGGTAGTGGTCAGGGTTCTGCTGGATGCACAGGGCAATTTGCCATAGCCAATTTGTGGGAATTGTGGTAGTGGTCAGGGTTCTGCAGGATGCACAGGGCAATTTGCCATAGCCAATTTGTGGGAATTGTGGTAGTGGTCAGAGTTCTGCAGGATGCACAGGGCAATTTGCCATAGCCAATTTGTGGGAATTGTGGTAGTGGTCAGAGTTCTGCAGGATGCACAAGGCAATTTGCCATAGCCAATTTGTGGGAATTGTGGTAGTGGTCAGGGTTCTGCATGATGCACAGGGCAATTTGCCATAGCCAATTTGTGGGAATTGTGGTAATGGTCAGGGTTCTGCAGGATGCACAGGGCAATTTGCCATAGCCAATTTTTAGGAATTGTGGTAGTGGTCAGGGTTCCACATCTAGGAGCCAGGTGAAACAAAGTCAAATTTCAAAGAATAATGCATGAACAAAAATACGTCTGGTGATGATGCTAAAAACAAAAGTGTTAAACTATATTTGTTGTAATTTTTTTCTTTTTTACCCAAACCATTTATTGCAAAATAAATTTCCAATTTGCTTTATAATTTTCTTTTCCCATTCTTCCAGCTGCTAATCTCAGGGGGAAAAAAAAATGATTTCGATTTTATTAAAATACTATTTACAGAAGTTGTGTTGTGTACATATTCATTCAAGGTACCATATTTTTCCTT
This sequence comes from Macrothele yani, assembly GCA_039090855.1. Lineage (NCBI taxonomy): Eukaryota > Metazoa > Arthropoda > Arachnida > Araneae > Macrothelidae > Macrothele > Macrothele yani. The sequence continues at coordinate 5,567,619 of CM077024.1, forward strand.
TCTGTAATCTGTAAACCATAAAATCCAGAAAAAAAAAAAAATGTTCTTCCAAAGATCCGCAGCAGTGTATAATCCACAGGCCTCCGAAAGAAAAAAAAATATATAATCCGCGGTAGCTTATAATTCGTAGATCGTAAAATTCTGAGAAAACCAATTTTTTTCCTTTGTTCCTTTGCATAATCCACGGCGGCATGTTGCGCACCATAACATTAAAAAAAAAATCATCGCGTAATCCACACCTGTCATGTTAAATCATGGTATTGATTGAAAAGCCACGATTCACAGGATGATCAACTCAGAAATCAGAAAGAAGCGATCGTCTTACTAAAGAAGTAACTGTCATTTTTAAACACTTTGTGTTACTTTTAAGTAAATAAAGAGCTAAAATCCCAAGCGTTTGCACCATTACCGTAGTTCAATTGTTAGATGTACATAGAAATTATGGACAATCCTTAGTATTAGTCTCTTTTCTGAACATGTTCCAACTGAATAGCCAAAAAAAAAAAAAAGAAAAAAAAACGTAGCTAATATGATTAGTGCAGCAAAAGTAATGAATGTGATTCGCAAAATGGTTGCGTATGGTGGAATAGCTTTGAGGGGTTCTCGCAGCACATAGGCTTCCACGCGTGCTGATAGTTCCCCCTTCGCTGCGTCATATTTTCTGTCAGAATGCTTGTAAGAGAAAAAGAAATGTTCCAATCACTTTGCTGTCCTCTCTCTCTCCGTGTTGCGTCACATTTTTTGTTATCACATTTTCGGTACTTTTCCAATTACACCACCTCTCGTGGACAATTAATTACCTTGTGGATTTTTCAAAAATGCCACACTAATGGTTTTTTCCCCCCATTACAGGTATCTATAGTACCTAAATTTATAACCTTTTAAAGGTAATTACAAATTATACAACAAAAATAACGGTATTTACTGCAAATTAGGAAATCAGTAAAAAAAAAAAAAAAAAAAAAAGGGTGCCAGGGCCTGATTTCTAGGTGCCTGGGATTTGTCAAGTCCTGGTAGTGGCAGCAACTGAGCATGCCCAGCCTCAGCAGACAAGACCCTGATGTACTTTGAGCAAGGCTGGCATGGACTTTCCTTCTGTGACATCGCCATTTGTGTTGGATGAAATGCAAGCACAATAATGTGAATATGACATCTGTGGGAAGAGTTGTGTCTGACTCAGCAATGAATGAACACGTGGGAAGACAGTCATCTGCATCGCATGGTGTTGGTGGACTGAACGTCCACATCCTGAGTGTTAGCATAACAGTGGAGGTCTGTGTCACATCACGAGTTGTCTGACACTGGTTGCTTCAGAGAGGCCTCATTGCCAACCATCCACTGCGACTTCCCTTGACCTTAAACCACAGACATCAGCATCTGCAATGGAGCCAAGAATGCAGACACTGCATGATGAATGGCAGCACATTGTGGTTCAACTTAATGACCCAAGATGGATGTATTCTTGTACAGTGACACTATGCTGAATGACTGCTGGAGGCATGCATTTTGCAGCATCATATGGGCCCAACATTGGGCATTCTGTGCGAGGTGCTGTCGAGTTCCATTTATGTTCCCACCTCCTATGCATTGCAGGAACCATGACCAGCCATACATTCTGGAGGCTGAAGTGCCACCAAATCTGCAGACGGTCCCTGGTACCATCTTTCAACAGGACAATGCCCAACCGCATGTTGCATACAATTTCGTGCAGCTCCTGAATGTTCAACATGTGCAACGCCATCCTTGGCCAGCGCATTCACCTGATTTGTCATCCTTTGAACAAAAGTGAGATATGGTCGCTAGACACCTGGCCCATCAGGTTCCACTGCCAGTTGTCCAAGATTATGTTTGGGTGTGAATCAAGACAGCAATGAAATTACCTTCTGCAGTGCAACATCCAGAACCTCTTACAATCAATACCACTTCGTGTACAAGCCATTTTCACTGCTTGTGGCGGTTAAGCAAGGTAACTGAGTATTATGTGTCCCACACGATTGACTTGTACGTCTTGCATTATAAGTTAATGTATCCTACAAATCTCACTTCAATATTTCAGATCTTGGTGTTGCATTTTAAACAGACAGCGGTGTTTGTTAGGGATACAAAAGCTGCTTTCCTGTAGATTTCCAAAGTAAAACTTAAGTTTGTTACCTTATCAATAACAATTTTTTTTATACTAAAATGATTATTTTGCTATCTATCTTATCACTAAGTCTTTATTCCCCCACTGAAATTTTTTTGAACTTTAGTCTGTGATTCTAGCATTTAAACAGTTTAACTAGCACCTTGAAATAATCTATTTGCATAGTGTTTTTGAAGCAGAAGTGAAGATATCAACTTCACTTGATGCTATGCACCTTCTCCATGTAATTTGTTTTATTATTTCCACAAGAAAAGGAAGCAATACATCTCCATCAGATCTAATGTTCCATGCTTCAGATTTACTGCAGGGCAAATTTTCTTTACGTGATCAAATGTGCTTCACTTGATCTTTGTATCATATCCATTTATGCTAAGTAAGCCATCTCTGTTTTTCTGTAAGTAGTGACCATATTCAATCTCATTTTCCTTCAACAGGTGTAACAATCACTGAAAATTTTAGTTCATATGTAATACAGGGTGTCCACAAAGTCTTTCCAAATTGCAAAAATTAATAGAAAAAAAATTATTATAGGTACAAGAAAGGGATTGTTCGACAGTGATGGTGCACAAGTAAAGCTTTTTTTCCAGTGTCAGTACACTTCCACATGGGTGCCATTTGTGGCCTGGAGGACATCTAAGCAATATTTGATTTCACACCATGTTTTATTTAACATCTCAGCAGAGACAGAACCAATGACACCCATTATTCTGCTCTTCAGCGTCTTGACCTCCAGAACACTGCTAGAGTAGAACTTAGTCTTTCACATAACCCCACAGGAAAAAGTAAGTCTAGAGGGGTTATGTTGGGCGATCGAGGCGGCCACGTCTGGGACTGTCGCCGCAGCCAGTCGATCTGTCCAGAAATGTGGCATTCAGGAACTCACGAACCATTATTGACCCGTGTGGTGGGGCACCGTCTTGTTGAAAAATAACCAAAGGTTGGAGTGCATGCAACTGAGGTTCTACAAACAGTTCCAGCATGTCCAGATACACGTTACTGTGGGCTTTGTAAAAAAACAAAGGGTCTGATGGTTCTGTCGTGCATCAAGCTGCACCATATATGTTCACCTTCGAGCTAGCCCTCTGCTTGATGACAAAATGGGGATTTTCTGATCCCCAGATTAGCACATTGGGCCTATTTACTGTACCAGAGATGTGGGATCTGGCTTCATCTGAGAAAAAGAAACTGTGCAGATAATAACTATCATGAGCTGTGCGCTGCAACATCTCTGTTGCAAATGCAGCACGGCGAGGCAGGTCATCAGGCTGAAGAGCTTGAATGATCTGTACCTTATAAACATACAGATGAAGATGTGTAAAATTTTGTGATTTGTGGCATGGGGAATCCCAGTTTCCTCCAGTGAAGCACAACGAATGGATTTCCTGGAGCTTCGTAGAAATATCTCCTGAACAGATGCAGCTGTCTCTTGTGTAACCAGTGGTCGGCCTGCTCAGGAGAGATCGCCCACATTACCCGCCGCTTTAAACTTTTCTTACCAAGCTTTCATGCTTTTTTGGTCTGGTGGTGATCGTATGTACTCCTTTCTGAAATGACGCTGGGCAGTAACTGCTGATTTGGTCTTATGGAACTACATCACACACGCCCCTTTTTCTTGCATAGAAGCCATTATTGATGAAATGTTCCTCTCATTCAGGAGTAGTGCTCACCTAAACAACAGAAAAAAAAAAACTTTATGAGTGCTGCCATATTATGCTGCCAACCATTTTATTTTAATTTACATATAAATGTTTGTAATGCGGGAGAAAGACTTTGTGGACATGCTGTATGTGCACTGGATTCCATGTTTTACACTTGCCAATCGTAAAGATAAAGGTGCATATTATTGGGGAGGAGGGGTGTGTGTGTGTGTGGCATATTCTGTGTTTTGTAATTTTTCTGTATTAGCAGATACACCAAAAATGAGTTAGGGATATTTACATGTCTTTTTGGCTTCTGACTCCCTAATAACTTTCTGAACTTTTAACCAGCAGTTATTTATGTGTTAAGTTCATCTTCCAGTGCTTCCTTTCTTTGGAATTCATGCTATCAAAATGTGACTCAGTTAACCAACTGTGAAGGTGGCTTTGTAAATCCTTTCTGTGGGTTAATTTTATTTATTGTATTAGATAATTTTACAAAAAAAAAAAAAAAAAAAAAAGGAAAGAGTAAAGATACTATTTTATTTTATCGTATTAGATAATTAATTTTATTTATTGCATTTTAACTAGGGATGGGACATTCGAATCACGCGAATCTCGAAAAAGATTCAAGATTCGAAAACTCGAATCTTCGCACTTTTTCGTCATTCGAATCTTTAAAATCTTAACCTAAAAAACTTGCCGTTTGGTGCTTGTTCTAGAGCGATATTTGTTCGAATTTTTGTCAGCATGATGAGTTCTGACATTAGAAAGCAGTTGAAGAAGATCGTCTACAGTGTGCACACAGCTATTTGAAATAACTCGTTACTTCCAAACCAGATGCAACAGTGAAGGAACTGTTCAGCCAAACACAGAGAGCAACCACCGAAGCGGCAGGTGTCTTCCATCGGACAGTGCCTTAGTAACCATACCTCACGTACAGTAGGAAAAGTGACTTAGCCCAGGGATCGCATTCCTCCTAAAATTCCTAAAATTCCTAATATTTTGTGACCCTCCTTAAATTCCTAAAATTAGACCTAAAATTTGCTATTCATCCTAAAATTTTTCGTAAGCTTATTTTTATTAAAAACACAACCGTTATTAACGCCAATAAATTTACCATTACGGTAAGGTAAAAAGACCTGTTATTGTAGAAACACAGCCTATATGCTGTGCTGCTGAAGGAAGGAAAAATGACGCCATCGAGATGCACTTGCTTCGGGGCGGGCGTTCCATTTTTTTGCCTTCGAACAGTTTTCGAGAGTAACGAGATCTAAGGGAAATGGGGAGGGGTCATTTTCACCCCTGGTTTGCGCTTTGCAGACGAACTCCGTGGCACGCAGAAGATCGTACTTTATTTTTGTACATGCCTTGTGGAACCTCCTCTTTCTGCTGATGTTTTGTTATTGTAAACCGCAGGTGGGTGGAAGCAAGAGAGGAAACAAGTGGTCTCCTTCCGTAACCTCCGGTAATGACGATGGGATGGTAGCTGAGTATTATCTTGGCAGGCAGTAGAGCACGTGATCATTGACCTTCGATCATGCGTCGGCGACAGCGACCTTCGATGCGCAATATATCTCGGCTCCGACTCGCTTTGACTAAACTTGCGTGAGATGCGTATGATAGTTTCTGGTTTTACGTCTTTTATGGTGTTCTCTGTGCTGTGTGCAGGTTCAGTTCTCTAGTGGTGACCTGCTTTTTTTTTTTTTTTTTTTCATATCTTCTGACATCCTCGCAGCCAAATTTCAGGAAGTTGTCTGGTTTTGCAATATTGGAACGTGTTTTTGTACTTCCCTTTCATTTTCTGGTTAGTAATACAAGTGTTTAAGATGCCTAAATCCAAAACGAAATTTCAAGATGCGTGGCTCGCCAAAGAATTGGACGGAGTGAAGTTGAAAGAATGGTGTTCTGCAACTGAAACAATATTTTCTGCTAAGTGTATATTGTGTTCAGAAATTTTCAACATTTCTAATAGTGGCTTTTCACAAGTAAAAGCGCATCATAAAGGAAAAAAACATTTGCAGAAATTTCAAAGTAAATTTCAAAATAAGTCCATCCTGAAAGCCTTTGGAGGACGGGATCTTCAGCCCAAAACAAATATTAGTGAAGTACTGAGTCATGATTTACAGTTGGCTAAAGCCGAAGCATTATGGGCCATGAAAGTTGCTAAGGACAATGTCTTTTGTTTCATGCACTGAAACAGTTGAACTTTTCAAAGAAATGTTTCCTGATTCTGCTATTGCAGCCAAAATGCAACTTAAAGAAAAAAAAGTTGCTTATGTGATATCACATGGATTGTCAAAATATTTTGAAGAGGATTTGAAAAAAGACATTGCATCTAGTAGCCCAGGAAAGGTTACTATAGCATTTGATGAAACTACAAATACACAAGTGAAACGGCAGTTGGATGTGTATCTCAGGTACTGGTCTTCAGAAATAAATTCAGTTTCTTGCTGATACCTAACAAGCGTTTTTCTGGGTCATGCAACAGTAGATATTTTGCTAAAAGAAATTCTTGATGTGTTATCATCCTTCAATATTTCGTTGAACAGAATTATTTGTGTATCCATGGACAGCCCAAATGTAAATAAGTGCTTTTTACGCAAATTCAATGAAGTTGTAAAACAAGAAACAGGCCAGAAATCTTTGGAACTAGGTTTTTGCAACCTGCATGTTGTTAGTAATGCATTTAAAATTTTTTTGACAAGCTTAAATATAGATTTTGACGAATTTGCTACTGATATGCATTACTTTTTAGAGTAGTGCTGCAAGACGAGAGGATTATAAATCTGTCGAGGATATAACATTGGTCACTGCCAAATTTCTTTTGCGTCATGTCAGCAACAGATGGTTAACCGTTGGTTCTGTAGCCCAGAGGCTCTTGGATCAATGGCTAAATATTACAGAATATTGTTTAAACTTCTTGCCATCTCAAAAAATATTTGAAAAACAACTGCGCAATTCGGCAAGGTATAAATGAATTCACTGTTTCCTGAAAAATGAGCTTACTCCTTGCTATTTAGCATTAATTTCATTTTCACACCAAAATTTTGAAAAGTTTTCATTATGTTATCAGAGTGAAGAACCAAAAATACACCAGTTATATTCTGATTTAAATACTTTAATGAGGAATGTTATGGCTCAGTTTATCCAAGATGATGTTATAGCAGGGAAATTTGGAGAAGACCTAAAGAATGTAGACTTTGAAAACAAAAATTCATGGAAAAAACTAGGGGAGTTAGAAGTTGGTATGAAGACAAAAAATCTCCTCAGGAATGTTCAGGAGACCAGGCAGAAATTATTTCTCTTAGATGTAAGATCATCACTAATTGCAACCACAAAATATTTAAAGTCAAATTTGCCATTCTGCAATCAAAAGCTAAGAGACATAGAAGTTTTAAAGGTAAAAGAACCAAAGAAAGAGTCAACTCAACTTTCAGTCACTGAAGGACTTTCGGAAATAACCAGAATTTCAAGTGTTTTGCATCTTTCTGAGGAACAAATTGATAGAGTAAGAGAAGAGTGGAAACTTTTAAATTGCGATAAGCCAACTCTAGATGAACTAGTGAAATTTTCAGAGGAAGGGCATATTCCAGTGCGGATTGATCATTACTGGCGTAATATATTTAGTATTAAAGACTCTAGCGGAAAAGAAAAATACTCAAATCTTGCTAAACTCATAAAGTCAATTTTAGTTTTACCTCATGGTAATGCTGATGCAGAAAGGGGATTTTCGGTTAACACTGCTCTGTTAAGGAAGGACAAGGCTAACTTAAAAGACTCAACTATAACATCATTAAGAATAGTTAAAGGGGCCATTAAACACTATGGATGTGTAAGTAAAGTTCCCATAACAAGAAATTTGTTAAATAGTGTTTGTGATTCACATAAATTTTATAAAGAGTATGTTGATAAGCTGAAGGAAGAAGAATCAAAAAAGGTAAAAGAAAGGAAGCAGAAAAAGAGGGAAAATAAGGAAAAGCAGCTAGAGAAAAAAAGAAAAGCTGAGTTTGATGACAAAAGAAAATGATGCAGAAATAAATAGACTTAAAAACGATAAAGAAGCCTCCCTAGCAATAATTCAAGAGGGAACAGAAAGAATGAGAAAAGCTGTAGAAAAACAAAATACTGTTGAAATAGCAGTTGCCTCTAACTTGATCATACAAGGTTCAGCTGAAATAAAGAAAACTGAAAGTAAATTAGTTGTGGTAGAAGCAGAAAAAGATAGGCTAATCAGGAAAAGGTTAAAACAATAATATGAAAAAAGTAATTCAGTGAACAATTGTACATAGTTCTTGGTTTTCAATTACCTTTTTAGGATATTATAATTTAATGTGAAACCTGAAAACTTTACTGTGAAAATCGTGAATTGCTTCTGGTTCAACAGCATATTAATGTTCAAAGTGAAACTTGAATGTGGTAAATATACTTGAATATGATAATAACACGTGAAAAGATAAGAACTGAACATTAGAAGTAAATCATACTTAAACTTTAGACATTAGACGTTATGCAAAAAATTTGGGTGTTAACTTCGACCATATATACTAATGGACTGCACATTGGCAATAGCTGCATCAAAGCCGCCATGGCTCAAACATTGGGCACGTCATCATCAGACTCCAAATTTCGTGTAAAAATGCTGTTATGATTACTAATTTACGCTGCAGAACTTCAGTGTTTTCGGTGTATTATGTGAATGCGCCTCATATATAATGAAAACTCTTCAGGTAAGTTTACTTATGAGCTATATACATGCATGATCGGGTTGTTTACATTTTGTGATTTATAATGTGATGAACATTTGCGAAGAATTTGGAACATGCATTCCATTTTTTTCTTAAGTTACTATATTTTTATATCAATAGCTGCAAGTTTCTGGTTAAGTAATTGAACTTTATTGACTTAGGTATTTAATTCGTTTCTTACCCATGAAAAATCATAGAACTTTCTTTACTATATCGGTCAGAGCAACCATAAGCACAGCAGGTGTAACCCATCTTTTTGACTGTTGTCATGTGATTTTATGTTGGAGCCAGAAATTTTGATGTCATGCGCAGTCTATCAGTATATATGGTTGAAGGGTGTGAAGCAAACTCTTTACAATGTATACAAAGTTGTTTTACTAGATGTATACAAATATACATCTAGTTTTTATTGAAATACACTCCTAAAATTTTCCTAAAATTTTTCTAAAAATTCTAAAATTCCTAAAATTCCTACCTAAAATTTTCCAGAAGTATGCTATGATCCCTGCTTAGCCATATTTTATCTCTTTCCCGACAGCAGTTACCATGGTAACAAGCGTGAGAAAGTAGGGGGAGTGTGACCTTGAGCCGCATCACACACATGACTCAAGTTACTTTGTCTACAGCTCAACATTTCTAGTTTGACTCAACTGTCCGCAGCGTCTCACCTGCATACACTATCAGTATACGCTCGGCGTTAACCAGTCAGTATTTTTTTACTCGATCTCGGCGTTTCTCATGCTTTATTGTTTTTATTCTTACGTAGTTTCTATCACAAACCACAGCATTTACGCATACTTAGGAGCGATTTATCTTGTTCCTGCCAGACAACCATTGCATCTCCTATAACCTGCAACGAATGTTAACCCATGAGATGACATCACCTCAAGTATCTTCTAATATCTGGAACTATTTCCAAATTTCGGATAATGAAAATTATGCGAATTGCAATCTGTGTTCTGGAGGAAAAGGGTCAGCAATGTGGAAACATTTGAAAGCCAAATGTTCATCCAAATTTCAAGAACTGAAAGATAGAAGTTCGCCATCCCCATTTGTGACTCCAGCTTCACCCTTAAGCCCTTTGACTGTCGGAGTTGACTCCCGATTGGAAGACGATAATGACCCAGATGATCCAGCTGTCATTGGGAGTCTTGCATCTGTTAGTTCAACTCCTAGTTCAGGTTCAGCAGCTTCTTTCTTATGCAGAACAAATCCCTTTTGAAGCACCCCCAGTAAAATGCAAAGCAGTATTTTCTAACCAACCAACTCTGAAAGCATTTATTGATAAAATGCAAAGTTTTAAACCTAGAGACAAAAGAACTAAAACAATTACTAGATTAGTTGCTGAAATGATCTGCAAAGATAACCAACCATTGTCCATAGTAGAATGAAGGTTTTAAAAAGTTGATAAACCACCTTGAGCCAAGGTATGTCGTCCCAAGCAGGAAACACTTTGCCCAAAAGGTAATTCCAGAGATGTATGAAGAAGAAGAAATAAAAGGTGAGAATCTTTTAGATAAAACTGAGTTTATTGCAGCCACAACAGACATGTGGACATCAACATCTTCTGACGATTACCTCAGTTTCACAGTTCACTTCATAGATAAAAACTTTGAGTACCATCACTTATGCTTAGAATGTATTTCCTTTGCAGAAGTTTCACATACAGCACCTGCAATAGAAACTTTCATCACCAATTCTATGAAAGAATGGAATCTCTTAGAGAAAGTTGTGTGTTTCATGAGAGACAGTGGGCCTAATATGTTGCAGCTTTAGAACGCAGCACCTTTGACCACTTGCCATGCCTTGCTCATACATTTCAATTAGTTCTCAAAGATGGTTTACTGAACAAGAATGAAATTAAGGAAATAATGTCAACCTCCCGGAGTATTGTGGGACATTTCAAGCACTCTTTTAAAGCCGTAAAAGTCTTACGAGCTTCTCAAGCAAAGCTAAGCCTTAAACCCCATCATTTGATACAAAACGAACCGACTAGATGGAATTCTCAGCTTCACATGCTAATTCGTCTCATGGAACAAAAGCAAGCTTTTTTATTATCTGCTTCATAGTTAAATTCTCAGGTAGACAACTATAAAAGAAGTGACATGAATCCTAGATGTGTTCGATAGAGCTACATTTGTGGGCAGTTCCAGCAAAGTAACAACCTCAGAAATAATTCCTTTAGGGAATAGCACCATTAGTATTCTACAAAACTTCAAATCAACTTTAGGTTCCATATAGGGTTTTCGAAATGACTTTCTAACATTTGTAAAAAGGCGCTTTCAGTCTGTTGGGACCGAAAAACTCTATGCTCTTGGAACTATACTGTATCCCCGATTCAAAGGAAGTGTATCTTTGAGCAAAGAAGACCATAAACAAGTTAAATCAACACTGGCCATTGAAATATCTGATATTAGTAATTTGAAAGCAGATGACAGTGATCTGCAGTCATCAGAACAAAGTCAAAGAGATACCACTCAAAAATTGTTAACTCAACAACAAGGAGTTCATAGCAAGTGGAGTTACTATTCTCAATTAATGACACCATCTACTAGCAGTGAGCAGAGTTACAGTTTATCTCCTGAAGAAGAAATAAATGCCTACTTAGCAGAAGCACTGCTTCCAACATCTGCAGACATCTTTAAATACCGGAAGGACAGTAAAAAATATCAAAATTTGAGGAAACACTTTAAAAAGTTCTTAATCCCATCGACAGTAATGTCAGAAAGACTATACAGCACACCAGGTGTCATAGCTGATAAAATACAAAGTAGGTTAGACTCAGAGAGAGTGTGAATGCTAATGTTTTTAAATAAAAATCTCCATTAAAGGTTTCTGATTTTTTTACATTGCTCTGAAAGAGTTCAGTGTTTTTATTCTCTTAAAACAGACATGCTTTTGATTTTTCTTAATTTTCTGGAAAGGATTTTGCTCAATTTAGTGTTCCATGTTTAGTGTTTATCTACATTAACTCTTGAAATAATCCTCCCCACCTCTACACGTGCTTTGATTTAAGAAGGTTTTGGAACTTTTGTTATTAAAAAAAAAAATGTCAGAATTGTGAATTGTTACTTAAATATTTTTTTGTCAAATGATGTTCAGAAAATGGAAATGAACTTCAAGAGTTCTGTACTTCATTTAGTAAATTTAAATTATAAATTAATTAAATTTCATATGTATCTTCTTAATAAGTATGGGTATAGTTTTTGAAAACTGTATTCTTTAATTTGTTTTTTCATGAAACACAGATTTCAAATTTTGCTTCTACACTGCCGGACAATTGCTAAGGATGGATGACAATAGCAATGATAGCAACCATAAAATGGAAGGCAGGAAAATGTGGAAATTAGCATAAGTGCGGGATACAGTAAGATGCGTTGTGTGTATGCAAATTTTGGATTGCCGAACTTGTTCGTGACGTCATAGCGCTGATAAGAGATATAAAGGATTTGACGCGTATTGATCGTTGTTGTTCAAACGCAAAGTTCAAAGGGAAAGAATCAATTGACGAACTTGCATTTTTCAGTATGTCTTCCCGACATCACCTAGATGATTTTACGCGTGGCCGTATTATTGGCAAGATTGAAGAAGGACGAAAAATAACAGATGTTGCCAGGGAGTTCGACGTCAGCCACAGTGTTGTTTCAAGGCTTTGGAAATCATTTAAAAAAATGGAGAGTGTAGCAAATGTCACGGGGAGGTCGTGTTCGCAGTACGACACCTGCAGAAGATCGGTACATAGTGCTATCAACAAAAAGACACCGGCGCAGCACAGCTAGTGAGGTAGCAAATCAGTTTATGGCTGCTACTGGCAAGCGGATCTCCCGAAAAACTGTCGCCAGACGTTTGCATGAAGGAGGACTGTACGCCCGCCGTCTTGTTGTGTGCATCCCATTGTTCAGACGTCACCGTACCGCCCATTTGCAATGGTGCCATCAACATCGCAATTGGACTGATAACGACTGGTCTGCTGTCCTCTTCTCAGATGAGAGTAGATACAGTCTATCGTCTGATTGTCGACGACAACTGATCTGGCGTGATAGTGGTACTGCATATTGTCCAGCAAACATAAAGGAAAGGGACCGATATCCGACATGTAGTGTCATGGTATGGGCTGGCATCATGATCAATGGCCGTACATCCCTCTATGTGCTTCCAACTGGGACTATGACTGGCCAACGATACATTAATGATGTTCTGCTACCTCATGTTCGCATGTTCCGTGGTGCTGTCGGTGATAGATTCATCTTCATGGACGACAACGCAATATGTCATCGAACAGTCGCTGTCCAGGAGTGTCTTGAGAGCGAGGACATTCAACGCCTCGTATGGCCAGCACGTTCTCCAGATCTTAATCCCATTGAAAATGTGTGGGATGCTTTGGGGAGGAGTCTTGCTGGTCGCCAATGCCCTCCAATAAACAAGGACGCCCTCATCCGTGCACTGACAGAGGAAAGGGATAAATTACCCCAACAGCTGCTTGATAATGTTGTGCAAAGCATGACACGACGTGTGAAATCTTGCATCGCCCTCCATGGTGGCCATATCCCGTATTGACATCTTACGCCAGAACGCCTGCGCATAGTAATTGCATTTTTTTCACGTTTACGTATTCTGCACAAAATGGCCTGTTTGTCCCTTGAATACGTTCCAAAGCCTTCTGGATTTCAGAGCACAATAACTTGTCTTTCTTGTAATGTCCTGGCATTCTGACATTATTTTATTTCACTTGGCATCCAACCACACTTACTTTTTTATGCGCTATATAGCCGTTTATGATCCGTCCTTAGCAATTGTCCAGCAGTGTATTAAAAACTTTTAATTTTAAGTAGAAGTCTTTTCTTTCACTTTTTTTCTTATAATTATTCTTATACGAAGGATTCGAGAACCTCTTAGGATTTGGATTCGAGAATATTTAGGATTCGTCCCACCTCTAATTGTAACTTTCTAGTATCCGATATGTGGTTTTTCTCATCTATCTATAACTCACATACATAATCGTCAGTATGTGTGCTCATAAAATCCCTGATGATTAATGTGAATGGATTTTCAAAAGGTAAAGCTTTATTTGCTGGAATATCTCTCACGATTGAAAAAATATTAATCGGAATCAGGATAGTTTTATTGTAGCAAACAAAAAGTTATTGATTTTGCTAATGTAAAATATCAATGGTTTCTTGTTCAGTGGAATAAGCTGCTTATTTGGGACACTTGCCAGAGCTTTTGTTTATATTGGGTTGAAAAGAAAGTAATTTCCGATGACAAGGTACCCAAAGGCGAAACCATGGCGCACATTGGCTACTGAGATTGCGCAACACACTGGCATCACATCAGAAGGTGAAGAGTGTAAGCGCCAGCCAACATGGAAGTGGACAAGGAGCACATCTGCAATTGCATGTTGTATGAGTTTCGTTGCTGTAGCACTCCCACAAGTGCTGTAAGGAACATTATCAGTGTGTAACCCCAATGCCATATCACATAATCAGTGCTGTCGTTAGTTCGAACAGTTTCAACAGGGAAATTTTTACGTGTCGTACTGTTTCAAAGCCGGAAGACCCCCAACAGTGGATGTGGACATGCTGAAGACCTTAGTGGAGATTGACTCACGAGTGACTGCACTGGAGTTCACCAAACAGCTGAGGACTACCCTCACTAGTATTATCATGCACCTGCGTGAACTTAGGAAGTTGCACAAGAGGGGAGTTTGGGTACTCCATCAACTCACAATTGAGCAGAAAGCAAATTGCACGGGTCCATGCGTTTCCCTGCTTGCATGTGACCAAGTTGAACTGTTCTTTGACCGCATTGTGACAAGTGACAAGAAATGGGTCTTGCATGACAATGTCAGCTTCCAGAAACAGTGGTTGGACCCAAAACAGAAGCCCATGCTGAACCTCATAGCTGTTTAATGCCCATATAAGGTCCTACTCTCTGTTTGGTGGGATATGCAGGGTGTCGGGGCTTTTGAGCTGCTGCTAGATAACAGCGCTATCACCCCCGATGTGTACTGCCATCAGTTCAACAATGTGCATGCATCGCTCACGTCAAAACGACCAGCACTGCTGATCACGAGGGTGTTGTGCTACAGCTGAATGGAGCGAGACCTCGCGCAACATGGGTGACCTGGGCTGGGAGCTGTTACTGCACCCAGCCTGACACTGGGAGTTGCTACCGCACCCAGCATAATCCCCAGATACTACCTCAAGCGACTACTACCTTTTCCAGTTGTTGCAGCATTTCCTGGACAGATAGCAGTCACCAACCGGGACAATGTTGAATGCGCAGTTACTCACTTCTTTGCATCCAAGCCACCACAATTCTACAGGGATGGTATCCAACAGCTGCCCAGACAATGGGAGCAGATTGTTGCATACAATGGAGACAACATTTTGAATTGATTTGTACTTGTATATATGGTAATTGGCACTTTTCTGTTGCTTTGCATTTGCAGACATTACTTTCTTTCCAACCCAATAATTTGTATTCTTATATACTCAGTTTGTTATGTTGTGAATGCATCTAAAAAAAGTCTTGTTCAGTCTATTTTCTCTGCAAATTCTGTATTTTGTGGCACTGACCAATGTCTTGCACTTCCTGGTGCTTTGTCTTCATGTTGATCGTGCATTTTTTTTACTGAAATTCAAAGCACACTTCATAATCTCAAAGTAGTCAAGCATAAAGACCTTCATATAAATAATACCAGGTATCAGCTGTTGTTCATAAATCATTTTTGCCTATACAGTCGCGCCCGTTTATAACGAAGTCCAAGGGACCTGGAGAAAACTTCGTTATAAAAAAAAGTGCTGTACGTATATGCAGTAATTATAATACGTATATATAATACGAAGTGCGTATGTACATAGTTCATAAATACAAGAAAACTCATTGTAGAGACTTACTTTTTTTAATATATCCATGAATCTAAAGAACTTTGCTTCTTCTTTTCAGCACACGACATTATTAATTTTTCCATGTAGTCTAGTTTTTCTGCTTCACTACTAGTGTACCTGTTATGTGACATCAAAAATCTAGCTACATTGTCCAATGAAGATACTGCTGATGCAGCCGATACTGTCTGTCCGGTAGTTGCATCCTCTTCCTCAATGTCAGAGCATGAAATGTCAGTTAACTTCCCTTAAATTTGATCCAGGATCTCAGCATCTGTTAGAAGTGGGCTTACAACAATGTCATCGTCAGCAGTACAAAAATCCTGGAGTGTTGCTTCATCGTTTAGTTCCTTCTCCACAATGTCATCCCACATTTGAACGAGTACAGGATCTGTTTCCTCCATAGCTATTTCTTCATTGTTAGCTCTTGGGAAAAAGCCTGCTTGCCGCCCGGTGGCGCAGTGGTCTAAGCGATGGCCTCTGATCTATCATCCGAATGGGGTCCGGGTTTGAATCCCAGTGAGGCATGGATGTTGTGTTTGTCTTACGGCACTGGTTCTCTCCCTTCCCTGGAACCAGTGACCCTAAATCAAGGACGGGCGACTGCTTATAGCCCATTGAGGTGCTCACGGTGGTCGTTAAACCTCCAATCAAAAAAAAAAAAAAAAAAAAGCCTGCTTTTCGGAAGCAATTTTGTGTCGTCAGTGGGGTTACCATATTCCATGCACGGCGAACAAAGTCAGTAGCCATTCGTATGTCGATTTTCATATCGGACCCTTTGTCTAAATTTAAGAGGAGGCATTCAACGATAAACCGCCTGTAAATGCTTTTAAAATCTGCAATCATGCCTTGGTCCAGAGTCTGCAATTTGGATGTTCTATTGGGAGGTAAAAAATACCAATTTCACTGCTGTCAATGCATGTGCTACTTAGTGTGTTGAACAATTGTCCACTAGCAACAAGATTTTCTGATGCTTTGCTGCCATATCGCTGTCAAACGTGACAAGCCACTCACGAAACAATGTTTGGGTCATCCAAGCTTTTCTGTTGTTGCGGTACATGATAGGAAGTGATGACATATCCATTCCTTTAAAACATCTTGGCTTGACAGACTTGCCTATAATCAAAGGTTTTCGTTTGTTGCTGCCATCCATGCTAACACAAAGCATCACTGTGATACGTTGTTTACTTGCCTTTCCACCTTCGCACTTGTTTCCACGAATGTCTATTGTCTTAGATGGCAGCATCTGATAAAAAAGCCCTGTTTCATCAGCACTGTAAATGTCTGAACTTGCATAATCTGTAAGTATGTGGTCCATCTTATTTGTTATCCAGTCATTCATTGCAGCTACGTCTGCTTCTCCAGACTCTCCGATCACAGTTTTGCAAGTAATGTTGTGACGATTTTGAAATCTTTGTAACCAGCCAGTTTCCTGATTAAAGTTATCATACCCCAAAGCCAAGCCCATATCTCTAGCTTTTCCTTGGATTATTATTGGACCACTCACTGGCAAGTTTTGGGCCCTGGCAGCTGTAAACCAGTGAAATAGGGCATCTTCTACATCCGGGTAGAGAGCCGGGTGTACCTTCTTCCGATTTGCGGCACCTTCAGATTTCGCTAACTCTGCTAAAACGTTTTGTCGGTTCTTTAAAATTGTGGATAAAGAACTTTGTGCTATCCCATATTCTTTGGCCACCTCCGTTTTCTTTTGGCCTCCATCACATTTCCTTATTATGTCCCCTTTCGCCTTCAAAGTTAGCACTTTACGTTTTTGAGACATCCCAAAATTTCGCACACGCTATGCTGTACTCCGAGTCAATGTAGCCAGCGGAGCTGGATTTTTATAACAGCGACCTCGGGAAACATATTATTCCTTGTGGGGAAGCCGAAGGTCATGACCAATAAGAAGTAGCCACCGCTAGGATTGTCGAACTTCGACCCCAGCTTGATTCCATTAATCATAGGTGTAGCATTGATAAGGAAAGTGCCCCCAATTTTAGAAAATTTAAATGTGAGGGTAAGCTTACGATGGGGCAGCAGAGATGAATGGGAGGTTTAATGGAGTCGTTATGATGTAGAAAGAGAGTGAGACAGAGAGAGAGAGAGAGAACCAAGAGCTTTATACACACACCATTATGCTCACCTTTTTTATTTGACTGTGATTCGTTTTTTTTTTTTTTTTTATCGGGAAGTAAAACCTGGCAAAATGCTATCAATGTAGAGAACTCATTATGTAACATTATTCATGCATCAGCAAAAGAATTTCTAAAAAAAGATGACTTTATTTTCAGAAAACCGTTTAATGATGCCACTGTGAGAAACTCAATGGGCTATAAGCAGTCGCCCATCTCTGATTTTGGGCCTCTGACTCCAGCAATGGGAGGACACCAGTGCCCTAAGACGAACACAACATCCAGGCCTCACCGGGATTTGAACCTGGATCCATCTCGGACGAATGGTCAGAGACCAACACTTAAATCACTGGACCACTGGGGTGGCTCAGAAAACTTGGCAGCTTGCCAAAAAATATGCTTGACTAATCACCATCGTTTGTTATCAGCTGTGATTGAAGACTAATGCATAACAAAAAGATATTTGTTATGCACCTAAATAAATATATATATCATCATCATCATCATCATCGTCAACCATTATCAATCCACTGCTGGACGAAGGTCTCCCCAAGTTTCCTCCACAACGGTCTGTCTTGTGCCAGTCTCCTCCATGTCACCCCTGCATACTTTCGAATTTCATCCACCCATCTCCTATGTGGTCTTCTTCTGGGTCTTTTCCTGTCCCTTGGAATCCAATCTAAAATTTCGGCTGTCCATCGATGATCTGTCCTTCTGGCAGTATGTCCAGCCCATTGCCATTTCAGGGATTTAACTCTGATCATGATGTTTTCCACTCTTGTCATTTTTCGGATCCACGAGTTCCTCTTCTTATCTCTCCTGGTTACACCAAGCATGCACCTCTCCATGCTGCTTTGAGTTGTCTGCAGCCTTTGTATGTCTCTTTTAGTTAAGGTCCACGTCTCTGCACCATACGTAAGCACTGGAAGGATGCATTGATCAAACACTTTTCTTTTAAGACATAATGGCATATTGCTCTTGAAAATTATGCTGTTTCTTCCAAAAGCTCTCCAGGCAAGTTTTGTACGCCGATTAATTTCTTCATCAATGTGACCCTCACTTGATATCTGCTGTCCAAGATAAACGTACGTGTCTGTTATCTCCAGCTTTTCTCCATCAATCGATAAATCTTCATTTCTTGTAAAAGCATTGAACATCACTTTTGTCTTCTGAAAGTTCATTTTTAATCCCACTTCTTTACTCTTGTCAGCAAGTTCCTGGATCATACTCTGCAGCTCTGATGGGGTAGTTGCAAAAATGACTACGTCATCAGCAAAACGAAGGTGGGTTAGACAATCTCCATTAATCTTTATCCCTTTGTTTTCCCAGCTCAGCGACTGAAAAACACCCTCCAATGTGGCATTAAATAGCTTCGGAGATATGGTGTCACCTTGTCTCACTCCCTTTCCAATTTTTACGTGTGTTGTATTTTCAAACAGCCTAATCTTTGCACTTGCATTTTCGTAGATGTTATTAATAATATTAATGTATGCATCTTCAATACCGCAGGTTTTCAGAGCCATTGTAACTGCTGATGGTTTCACCGAATCAAAGGCTTTTTCATAATCGATAAAAGCCATGCACAATGGAAGTTCATATTCCCCCGCTCTTTCAATTAGTTCTCTCAGCACGTGGATATGATCTATTGTGCTGTAGCCACTCCTGAATCCAGCTTGTTCTCTCGGTTGAGCCATGTCTATTGCTACCTTCAAGCGGTGTGAAAGAACTTTAGTGAAGATTTTATAAACTACTGATAGGAGGCTGATAGGTCTGTAGTTTCGAGATCCTCAATGTCACCTTTCTTATGTAGCAGGATCATTGTAGCGGTGTTTCAATCCTCAGGAATCTTTCCTTCATTAAGGCATCGAGTGAAAATTTGGGCGAGTACTGTTTCGATTTCTCCACTTGCTTCTTGTATGATGTCTACAGTAATTCCATCTTCTCCTGGAGCTTTTCCTCGCTTCATGTTCTTGATTGCATGTGCAACTTCTGCTGGAAGGACTGGGGGAACTCTGGTACTGGTATCTTTCATGATGTCTGGAGTGCATATATCATCCCTTTCATATAATTTGGAGTAGAAATCTTTCACTCTTGTCAAAATTTCGCCTCTATTTCTTTGTTACAGAACCATCTTCTTTTCTCAGTGCCATAATCTGTTTTCTTCCCCTTACTGAGATGTCCCTTTGCTATCTTTAGGCTTTGGTTGTTTTCAATTGCTTTCCTCACTAGTTCACAGTTGAATTTCCTTACGTCTTCAGTGATACTTTTTCTTACGGTCTTGCATAGCTCTATATATTCCACTTTGGAAGTCACATCTTCTTTAGTTGTCCTCATCTCTCTTCTTTTTTGCATCAACATTTTGGTTTTTCCTGATAATTTGTTCACATGCAACTTGTTCTTAGACCCAGCTAATTTTGTTGCTGTTTCCATAAGAGCTTTGGTTACTTTTCTGTTAACTTCAGAGATGTCCACTTCTTCCGATGTTAGGCCTTCTAAAGCAGAGAACCTGTTCTTCAGTTCTAACTTGAAGGTATTATGGTGTTTTTTAAGGTTGGTTATGTCAATAGATTTTGTTTGTCTTATGAGCTTGCCACGTTCAAGTTTAGTGTTGAGGTGCATCTTACATCTCACCAATCTATGGTCACTACCTGTGTTGAACTTGTTTAGCACACTGCAGTCTTCTATGACGAATTTTTTGTTACACATAATAAAATCAATTTCACTTGTCGTCCCATTTGGATGTCTCCATGTCCATTTCCTGTGCGGCTTTTTCTTGAAGAAGGAGTTCAAGATGAAAAACCCTTCTGCCTCTGCAAACTCAACGAGAGTATTTCCACGCTGGTTTCTGTTGCCATGACCGAATTTACCTACTGAAGTTTCATTCTGTTGCCGTTGCCCTATTTTTGCATTGAAATCTCCCATAATTATTTTCAAGTGCTGCTTACCTTTATTATTTAGATGACAAATTTCCTCATAAAATTCTTCAATTTCTTCTTCAGGATGACTTGTGGTGGGTGCATAAGTTTGAATAATCTGAGCCTGGTATCTTTTCGAGAGTTGGATAACAAGTCGTGCAGCTCTGTCAGAGGAACTTTCAACTTCTACAACTTTATCCTTCAGTTTCTTGTTTATTATAAATCCAACACCACTAGTTCTGCCAGTATCTGTCCCACGATAGTAGAAGAGATGTCCACTTTTCAGTTCGATGAGATCTTCTCCTTTTCTCCTTACCTCACTTAGCCCCACGATGTCCCACTTGATCCTTTGTAGTTCCTCTTCCAATTCAAGAAGCCTTGAATCAGAAGATAGGGAGCGTCCATTGTAAGTAGCCAAGGTCAGCATCAGATGGCAGCCTAGTCCGGTCCTCCGGGGATTCTTAGCACCCTCTGCCTTCATGTCGCACTGGCCGCTGCCTTGGCCAGGTACATTCCAGCTGCCGGAGACTGAGGGCCAAGATTTAAGTTGTGGAATCATTTTGGAGGGGGTTTGGCCATAACTCACCACGCTGGCCAAGCGGGTTGGTGAGTGTGGGATAGAATTTCCTCTGATCCCGATGGTATAGTTATACCGCTATGGGCGGTCGTCAGAGCCCCTTTAGTGGGAACAGGATGCACCACGAGAAGGCGGGGTTGACATTTGTCAAGGAGAGGCTGTGATGTTACGCATCACCTGACCTTACATATATATATATATATATATATATCATCATCATCATCATCCATTATCAATCCACTGCTGGACGAAGGTCTCCCCAAGTTTCCTCCACAACGGTCTGTCTTGTGCCAGTCTCCTCCATGTCACCCCTGCATACTTTCGAATTTCATCCACCCATCTCCCATGTGGTCTTCAAGTTGGCAAGATCGATCCGTAACTTCGGGAAAAGGATTGGCTATGAGGACTGGGCCCGTCGGGCTGGGGTCGGAAGCGGGTGTGGTACTGCACCGGGACTGGGCGAGACTGGTCGTCGCAAGGCGGCCCGGTTGAGCCCGGACCAGCGTCAGGACCTTCCCGTGGATTACCTCAGCTGCGCGGCGTGCCGGGCCCCCCGCCTGGCGCGACCGTTTCGGCGGGCGACTGGTGGGCGACTAACAGCCGACTCAGAACTGGCACGGACTAAGGGAATCCGACTGTCTAATATATATATATATATATATATGACATTTGCAGAGAAACTTCCAAGAATGGTGTCTCCCCAAAACAAAACATCAGTTTACATTTATTTGTGCCCCTCCCTCCAATTTTTGTGTCACACTACACCTATGCCACTAATAATATAGTGGATGCATTTAAATTGACATATATTTGCACTAAGTAATCTTCGTCTTACAATTGTTCAGCTTTATTAATACTAATTGCAATGGTCCTGCTTATATCATGTTTCAAGCATCATCTACCACAATTTCTTTTAATGCTTCCTACTCAAGATGGAATTTTACTTGCTCAAGAAGTTTCACCAACCTGATGTTGCTGCAACACTGAATATGAGTGGAAGTTCAATGGATACAGTGCAGTAGTTGCTGCCAAAGTTCTTGGTTTTTCAAATGCTACTTGTAGGTGGGTGAGCATTTTCCTGGTGAAGCGCATCTTCCCATCCATCGACTATTCTGGGATGATTGCATTCTAAAGCAGCAACCTTCAAACAGTCAAGTTGATGAGAATAGATCTCAACAGCTATGAATTTGTTAGTTGGTAGTAGTCAAAGAGAACTGTCCCTTTGATATCCCACCAACCACCCAATTTAGCTTTCCTGGGTGCAGACCACCTCTGGTTTGCCTGGGGTCTTTCACTACTATCTATGCTTAACTTGATGTAAGGGACCAACTCGTGATTCTCAGGAACAAGTTTTTGTGCAATGCTCCCCAAACACTGACAGCTTTACAGCAAAAGGCAGGTGGTCATTTGTTGCCTGCATGCAGTTCCGTAACAGCAGGCCTTGTGGAAAACCATTCATTGATCTTGGACAATTTCCTTGTTTGCCAAAAGGTGATGGAAAGTTGAAAGAGTCAGTTTGAATTACACAGCTATAACTTCTACTGATAAGCAGAGTTTCACCAGGGCCTGGAACTGATGGTCTGCTGAGATGTTCCTTATCTTAGAGGCTGCAGTTGTGAGATCGAAAAATTTCCTACTTGTTCCAGGACACAGATGTTTCTTTGAGCCAGAACTGTATTTTTACCTTTCTTAAACTTGCACAACATACACTGAAGTGCCATAAAAACTGGTACACCAGTCTAATACTTGGTAGGTCCCCCACGGGAGAGCAGGACTGCAGAAATACGACGGGGCATGAGCTCCACTAGCTTCTGGAAATCTGCTGTACGCAATGGCACCATACTTCCTGCAGAGCGTTTCACACTTCGGTTGTATTCCGAGGTCTCGGATTCCTGTGTTCGATAGCGCGTTGCATAGCATCCCAAATGTGTTCTATCACATTCAGATCTGGGGACTTGGGTAGGAATGGCAACACCCCAAACTCAGAAGAATGCTCCTCTAACCATAATGTGGCGTCCCGACACTTGTGTGGAGGTGCATTGTCCTGTTGGAACAGGCCCAACCCATCAGCATGAATGCAGGACATGAACGGGTGTACCTCATCAGAACAGATGCGCACATAGCATTGGCCGGTCACAGACATTTGTAGGCGTATCAGCGGTCCCAGTGAAGTCCAGCTAAACACACCCCATACCATTACGGACCCCCCCCCCACCACCACCAGCCGGTACAATTCCCTGTTGACAGGCGGATTCCATGGCTTCATGGGGTTTGCGCCACGCACGAATTCTTCCATCTGCCTGATACAGTTGGAAACGTGACTCGTCAGACCAGGCTACTTGTTTCCAGTCATCAAGTGTCCAGTAGCGGTGTTGCCGTGCCCAAGCGAGGTGCACAGCTCTGTGTTGTGCACCCATCAAGGGGACTTGAGTTGGGCGTCGGCTCCCAAAACCCATATCGTGCAGGGTATGTTGCACAGTCTGGACGCTGATGCTTGTTGAGGCTCCAGCATTGAATTTCGATGATACCTGCGAGAGTGTTGCACACCTATTGCGTGAAACGATTCTTGACAGCCGACGATGGTCACGTTCACCCAATGTCTTGTTACGGCCACACTGGTATCTTAGGTTGGAGGTTTTGTCGGAATTCTTGTAGTCACGGTACACCCTTGCAATGGTCGTCCGTGAAAATCCGAACTTCGTTTCTACCTCTGAAATACTATGGCCCATCTCACGAGCGCCAACTATGACACCTCGTTGAAAATCGCTTAAACCGTTATTATTTGCCATTCTCATGCCGAAAACAAGCTCTGACAGCTGGCGAGGATGTCTATCAACCGAGTATGCGCATATAGGGGACATTGCTATGTATTTTGCATAAGCTTGTCTGTACCAGTTTTTCTGGCACTTCAGTGTATAACATACTTAATATTTATTTCAGTGACTTCCATCTTTCACTACTCACATTCTTTTCCATTCTAAACACGTGGCCCTATTTTTTTGCTGTGCATAACCTATTTAACAGCCCCATCAATATATACCAGTATTACTCTAAGGGAAACTATAACGCAATAACAATTTGAAATTTCGACCTCTGCGAACTTGCTGCCACTTACTTATCTAGTAGTGACATAAAATTATTTAAAGTTTTTTCATAGGCTGTGATGGTAATTTTTTTTTTCTTGAATCTCCTTGTTCTTGGTGAACCAGCAATCACCAGTTACAGGATAACTGAATTTTTGTGATGATGAGAGCCATAGAAACAAGTACATCATGCCACATTTGTAACTAAAGTCCTGGTGTACAGGTAAGTTCAATCTAGCCACTTGACCACAGGTCACCTGTTCATAGGCACATTCTACAGAGAGAGCATGTACATACATGCTACGTTTTATGGTTTACGTGTAAAATTTACAGGGCTTTACGGTTATTTTACGGAATGACATATCTTATAGATTTTTCTTTTTTTTTCTCCTCAGCTAGGTTAGCAACATCCAGGTATCACTTTAAATATTTTGAAGAGAGAATAAGTGGTCTAAAGCGCTACCACTCCTGTGCTTCCTGATCACATTTTGACCTGCTTCTGCATCCCAAACCTTTCTGCTCGCAACCTAGTGGGAAACGCTCAGTAAAACGGCTGTAGAATTACGACTGGTGATAACTGCTAAAAACGAGATGGAAAAGAAAAATACCGGCCTCACATGAGACGTGTTGCGTTTTTAAAAGGTATCCTAGCATCTTGGCACAAAAATTCGTGGCCAGAACCTTTAAGTTAATGAAAAAAGTTACTGCAATATCGCTGTAATTTCGCAGTTACAAATGAAATTCTTATCTGTTTATATAGCCTAATGGTAGAGCGTAATATGAGGTAACTATGTATCAATGACATTTTAATCGCTATTAGCGTAAAATATTGCCTAATATCTTAAATATGGCAATGAAATCCATAAAATACTTCTTTTCGTAATAAATAAGTTTTTAATCGATATGTCCGATATCAAAACGTTCCATACATTAGTCGACTGAACATTCACTGCAATTTTTTTCCGTTTTCCATTTCTTGAAAGTTGGCAGGTCTGCATGAGGAGCTTTAGGCATCTGTTAAACACTATGAGTAGGGATCCCAGATATATTGAAAAAAATACGGGACACTTTCAACTGAGGGCGAAAGTTTAGTATGCGCATCCATCACATATGCCAGTCTTACAAAATGTTCTAACTATTCTTATTAATCAATCAGTCTTGCTCACTCTTGGCAATATTTTTCTGAAGAATGAATATCACTTAACAATTATTTGTTTTTAAGAATCATGTCAGGAAAAGCTACACAATCGTCATTGAAGAATGATTTTACAATAAGCATTAATTTTACAGGCAATTTGTTTTTCTCATCAGTCCACAGTGCGTTCATGCGAGAAAATAATATTTCGACACACGCATCTGTTCCAGCGGTACGCAAAACGAACTCCACTACTTTCTTTAAATTTAATAGTTTTTCTTCAACATTTTTGAAGAGATCCACCCAGACTTCATCTAAATGTTTGGATTTCAACATGTCCTTCCCTTCACTATCTTCTTTTAGACTTCAGAGCTGCATCCACCAAGTGTTGAGGTCACGTGCCCTCCCCTCCCCAGATATCAATCTGCCACGGCTGTGCTTACCCACATAATGAGAGCATTGACCACAGAGTTAGAAGCGGGAGATAACAGTCAGCTTGGGGGAAGCTTGGCGTGCAGGTTAAAAAATATGTTTGCAAAAGAATAGAAATTGTAACTCATCGATTTTGTTTTGGAGTCTTGAACTCTAAAATACAGGACAAAAAGCTATCCCGAAGAGTTTTCTCGGGACAAAGGGACGCATTAGCCAAAAAGGGGATGATCCCGTATTTTAGGGGACGTCTGGGATCCCTACCCATTGATATGCCTTTTGGACAAAATCCGTTATATTGCGTTGCCTTTTTTTTTCAGAATAAAGCAACCACATATGTAATAAAATGAATCAGGACTATTAACTCAGCCATTTGTCGCCATAACGCAGTAATAAAGAAAACACAATAGTTAAAATGAGCGAAATACACTTTGGTCTCATCGCTGGAAGCAGTGTTCAAAATGGCAATTTCACACAATGTGACAATCCTTGATATAGTAGCGCCATCTATTGTATCATTTCCAATTAAAAATTTCCCCTCTATTGTATCATTTTCCAATTGCTGCTACCTGCTTTAGCTAGTAAATTTAAATCTTTAGAATAACAGATTATTTTATAATATTTTTCATTTTTGTAATGCATAAGTAAACGTAACATGGGAAATTGTGAAAAATCTCTGTGTGACAGGGAAAAACGGCTGTGGGTTTCGTGATCAACATACCTCAATTACTATATAAAAAACTTCAAATTTTGCAAACCCCAATCATGTAGACTTGTGTAATCACAAAAAAAAAAACATTGACTTCCAGATTTCAACAGAAATACCTATTTTAGGCTCCCCAAACATAATTAGACTATTTTCATGGTGGTGGTGTGTGTACGTGTAGTTTGTTGTCACCATAACCCAAAAATTATTATAGCTATCAAGACTAAATTGAATACTGAGGGCTTTTGTGAGGAGGACATGCCTGAAGTCAAAAGTGGAAAGCCTTTTGTTAAGAAAGAAAAGTCAGATCTTTTATAAAGACAACCGCTGAACCACAGTGCTTTAACATATTAAGCAAGGTTAGTTATGGTACTGCTTTAATTGACATAAATGCTAATGTTGCTTTAATTGACATAAATGCTAATGTTGCTTTAATTGACATAAATATCAAAGCAGCACCACACACTAACTGTACGTAACATGGAATACTGTGGTTCAGTAGTTATCTTTATCAAGGTTCTGATTTTTCTTAACAAAAGGCTTTCCACTTTTCACTTCAGCCATTTCCTCCCTATCAGGGTGCGTAGGATCTGCTGTCGCATATAGTCGGATACCACCCTACTGACAGTTAAATTCCCTTACAGACTGTCCGAACATGGATGAAATCTATTTTTTTTTTTTTTAGATTGAAGATTTAACGACCACCGTGAGCAACTCAATGAGCTATAAACAGTCGCCCGTCTCTAATTTAGGGCCACTGGTTTTAGGGAAGGAAGAGAGCCAGTACCGTAAGACAAACACAACATCCATGCTTCACCGGGATTCGAACACGGACCATTTCTCGAACAAATGGTCATTGGCCATCTCTTAGACCTCCTTGCCGGCGATGAAATCTGTTCTTGTGCCTCATAAACACGTTTTCCAATGACATTTTACTTGTACGATAAGTCTTGTGTTTAACTCTTAAATTAAACTTAATGAGGGGGAGGGGAGGAATTTTAAGGGAAAGATGGGGAGTCATATAAAACACCGAACTAAAGACCTAAATGTTCATTACGTTCTAAGAAAATTGGCCAGAAATAGCACTCCAATTTCTAAGCTCAGTTGTAGTGTAGGATTAAGTAATGTTACTTTCGAAACGATATTTAATGAGCTTGCATTTAAGCTAGTAAATTCATACTTGTAGATGACGTACTTCAATTTCGGACGGAATTATGACCCCTAATCTTCCCAAACCCAGAAGAGTGAATTTATCCCTCGCTCTATCACTTTTCTCTTTTATTTAGAAGTAAAAAAAAAAAAAATCATAAATCATTATTTTTGTGGCCTTCCATCATGTCGGGGCCCAGCGCTGGGCTTCGTTGGCTTCCCTGTAAATCCGCCCCTTTCATTCACGTCTTAGAACGTATGTACTTGTGGGTTTTGTAGTTCACATTTCTAGCGCTAGGTGGTATTAGTGTGCATTTATGTTTGCGGGCGTATCTCCGCTTCCGAAAATCCTATTGAAAAATACCTCTGATATTTTGCATATTTTCCCTAGGTAAGTGCATTCTCTTGCTGACATTTGCAGTTTTTTTTTCTAGGTAAGTACATTCATTTTCTTGCTGAATGTTTGGATTTTTTAAAAATCTGCTTCCTTTGAAATATATTTTTTGTGTTGGAAAGGATACGAAAGACGTGCTCGTTACAACGGATAATTTAGTGTTATTGTTCTTTGATTGTCTCTGGAACGTACGGTACATAAATCTGGGGAAAAAAAACCCAACTCGAAATTCATTGTATACTTAATGCATTGAGGTTCATCTACGGTAGAATTTTCAGTTTTGTGTGTGTGTGTGTGTGTGTGTATTATGTTTTTTTTTCTTTCGAGTTACACGGATTCTTCAACTGCAGTTTTTTTTTTTTTTGTTTCAACTTCAGCAACACTGCTTTTTCCATTTCAAAGTAGCTGAATAAACATCAGCCTCTTTAGTTTCTCTCACTTTATTCATTAACTTGCGCTGAAATTTTTGACGCTCTCAAAATTTTCAAAATTTATTTTGTTTATGTAGGGCCTTGAAAAAAAAAAGTCACATTTTCCTTCTCACTAAAAGTGAAGATATTTTTACAATTCTGAATTGAGCAATATAATATTCGTAACAGTGGAATAAAATCTTCGGTAGTCTCTCTACTTCTGGAGAGAATATACCATGCCTGTTTGTTCAGTAACGAAAGTAATGTTTTTTTTTAATATATTAAACGTTGCTAGGGATATCTTATGCTGTGGTCTAGAAAAATGCGCAAAGTTTTTAATTATTTATTGCCCTAACGTAAACGCTGCGGTAAATCTTAGACTTGTATTGAAAAGAGATTCAAAAACAGAGAGGAAATGACGATACCGTCATACTATTGATTTTCGGGTTGGATACCTTGATAATTTTTACCAACAGTGAGCCATAAAAAATTCATTTACGGTGCCGTATTCCAGTCCGTCATTCCCCCCCCCCCCACACACACACAATATTATTATGAAAAAGTAAAATATTTTAGTGAATTTTAAGATTGGATTTAGGTATCATAGTTAAAGTTTTGTTTATCCTCATTTCGAAGAAAGATCTCAGTTCACCACTGGTAGGAGATATTTCAGAATGTGGCAGGGTAAGTTTGAACATTTGCAGCATTCTTTAATACGTACTATGTATTGTTAGAGATTTCGCAGTGCGGCATGCGTTCATCAAGTGGGCTTAGATCTCCGGAGAAACGAATGTTTCATTGATCCCTGTAGAAAGC
Organism: Macrothele yani; assembly: GCA_039090855.1. Lineage (NCBI taxonomy): Eukaryota > Metazoa > Arthropoda > Arachnida > Araneae > Macrothelidae > Macrothele > Macrothele yani. Next base: position 5,596,780 of record CM077024.1, read on the forward strand.
TCAGTTCCCAGTAATGGAGTGTGGAGACTATTTACACAAACTATCACCATGATTGTACAACCCCTGCTACAGCACTCATCTCTTGTATCACTTCATCAAATCCCCTTCATAGCACTTTCGTTTTAGCAGGCACTTTCCATCTCCACTCAATCGATGAAGGAAACAAAAACTTTTGCCTTTGACGACGTTCAAATCCGGAGACAAAAATAATGGAGTCCCGAGATTTTTCGAAGCCAACGCGTTTATTCGGAGACCGAAGCGGATACGTTTTTATTCTTAACTCCTTTTAAATGAACTTCATGGTGAAGGGTTCGATATCTTGGAAGCTAATAACACTAAAGACGTAAAAATAATGTCGAAACAATTATTTTTGCACGGCAACTAAATCTGATCATCTTTCGACGTTCAAGACGGCACTTCCGTCCTATTTTTAGTATATCTTTTGAATGGCGAAAATGCGTCACGGAGATAATTGTTTATGGGACTGTTTATTTGTCTGCGAACAGATATCCGTGAGAAATGGCTTCAAGAAAGCCAAATAAGTGTCTCCTTCGTTTTTCATTCGTTGGTGCTCAGAACGACCAGGAGTTTCACGTATTTTCCGTTTTCTTGGTGCAAAATGTTCTTGTTAGAGGCATAAATGTACAGGGTGATTCCCTCGGGACTGAACACTTATTTTTTTAATTAACTCACGATTGCAAAGGCACATTTGAATGAAATTTATGTAAAACATACCTTGATCCATGACAAAAAGGAATGTCTCATAGAAGATGCTGGAAGTGCCCACCACCAGCGTCCAGACACATATTCACCCGACGCTCTGTATTGGCGAATGTGCGATGTAGCATCGCGACGTCAATGGTAGTAATTTCACGTGTGATGTTGTCTTTCAATTCCTCAATCGATCTTGACTTGTTGGCATATACCTTGCTTGTTAAAAGTCCCCAGAGAAAGAAATCTGGGGGTGTCTGGTCGGGAGACCTAGGCGGCCTTTTGCAGGTAATCCTGTCCTGATGCGGTACGACTTAATCTTCGCTTGTTTGGTTGCTCTTTGACATGTCGAATTCGATCATTCACTCTCTCGGGATAGCCGCCGAGTAGATTTTCGCGAGGACGCCAATAACTGATTCTGTAGACTCCGCTGGATGACAGTTTCCACGACCAATTTTTTTATTGACCTTTTCGCTTCTATTTGGGGAGGCGGGGATTAAGTTCTCCAAATCGTCTTCAACTGTACGAATGAATACTCGCGCTGGGGTTTTTTCGGTTTCACAGTTTGGAAGTACCCATGACGTCATCTAACAGCAAGTGGCGCCATTACATTTCTTGTCTGTGTGGAGCACCAGTAGTTTCTTTGCTTACCGTGCGTGCAGTATCGTCGCTGTTGGAAATGTCGGCAACTGAGCAACATGCAAACATCAAATTTGTGTTTTGTTTTGAAAGTCATCAGCAGAGGCTTCAGCAAGCATACAGTGAAACGGCAATGAACAAATCGCAAGTGTTCACAGCATTCTCCTTGATGCTTTAACTATGCATTGCGTTTGTCAACACTTGGTTCCAAAAATGCTGACTCCCGAACAACAAGAAACATGAATGAATCTTTCCTGGAGATCTAATCACTAAGACTGATCAAGACGGCAATTTCATAAGCATCAGCATAGACGTGGTGTTTCCTCTTAACCCCAGGACCCGATTTTTACTGGTTTCCACGGTTGAAATCTGCCGTAAAAGCACTACGATTGATAAGTGCTGAGGACATCAAAAACGCGACAAAGGCACTGAAAGAAGTTCCAAAGAATGGATTCCAAGAACACATCACACAGCTTTACGGACGTTGAAAAAAGTATGTAGCTGCCTAAGGAAACTAATTCTGTGTAAATAATGGTAATATTACTGGTTTCTTATAAACAGGAACTTTTAGAACCTGCCTTGCTATTCAAGGAATCACTATCCCTAATTTAGAGCTACTGCTTCAAAGGAAAGGGGCGAGAACCAGCTTGGAATTCGAATTGAATAAAGACTCAGCGGTTGAAGGCTAGACCACATTGACCCAAGATCACCGGTTGCCTTTTTCGAGAGTTATTGTAACACTCCTTGACCACCTATAGTGGTACGGGTTGCTGGTTCTCGATTTAGGGTGCCACTGGCTCCATGGAAGGGAGAAAACCGGCAGCGCCGTAGGCTAGGTCGCAGAGGGCAGGAATGTGTTGATGGGCACCTGAGTCATACGGAGATAGGGTTCTGGGAGGAGTTAGAAGATTCCCACTGCACCAAAAACTCAGTGGTAACTGTAGGTGTTTTGCGCATGCATGTGCCCATCGCACTGAAATAAACTGCGTTTTCCTTGTGCATTAGAGAATGTTCGGAATTTTTCTTTCTTTTGTCACAAACTGTGTACAGGGTGGTCCGAATGTCTTGTTACCCCTCTGTTGAACAACTTACGAAATTACGGAACCAGAAGGTCAGTATGACTTTCACCATTATCGTGACACAAAATAATTCGTCGCCGTGTCCTGTGAGAGATTTTACGGAGATAATACTTACCAATTTGTGTAAATACTAAACAAAGAGCGTCTTGCAACTGGTCAGTTGTCTGGTACCTTGTCTTAGACACATAGTCCTTAATAATACCCCATAGGGAACTGTCACAAGAAAAAATATCTTAACTCCAGACCATTCGAGAGGAGCAGGCAGGTGAGCACATCCTGTCCCAATTCCTCTACCATAAAACACTTCATCCAAATATTCCAGAACACGGATAGCATAATGAACTGGAGCGCCGTCTTCTTTGAACCAGCTTTCTGCTAGGAGACCATATCTTTGCAACTCAAGAACAAACCTGACACTCAGCATAGCGAGATAGGAATGCTGATCGACCGAGCCGTCGAAAAATAAGGACCTATGCAGTGCTTACTGGATAGTGCAGCCGAAATCATCACATGTGGTGGATTGTTCTCCAACTCTACATAATAACGTGGGTTTTCTTTGCATGGCTACTTCGGTAGATGGCACATTCATCACTGAAGAACACCGCCCCACGTTGAGGGAGCGTCACAAACGTCTCCAACAATCTTGCACATGCAACTCTCCGTTTCTCCAAATCAGCATCAGTAAGCTCGTTGATAAACATGACTTCAATTGCAGATCTGTTTTCATGTGAGTCAGCATGGTGGTCTTTGGGATTCCAAGTTCTGGCGATCGTTTCCTCAGAGACTTTTTGGGAGATCTCAGTACTGATGCAGCCACGGCTGCACATTCTTCTTGCCTCGATTGTGGTCTTCCAGTCCTCATCTTATCCAGTAGTGAGCAGCTTATGTTCCCATTTCAATAATATCCGTTTCGGTAGGATTCCCGGTGGCGGCCGATGAGAATTTTTCCGTGACTCACTTATCAACGTACAAAGAGAGATGACTTTGGTGTTCCTGATCCACGTAGGTGTATGAATTAATTCATTATTCGCCTCCTAGTTGTTTGTTCAGTTGCTGCTTTCCATCTTTGGTGAATCCCCAGCATTGTACGGGGCTCCATGAAGCAACCTGCCATGTGGTTTGGCAGTTAATCACTTGTCAGTCTAGAGAATTCGAGGCCGCTGTTTTGCAGTGGTAGCATGTCCGGCGCGTAACTGGAAGATCCTGGGTTCGATTCCCGGTGGCGGTGGATGAGAATTTTCCCGTAACTTACTTATCAACGTGGAAAGAGCGATGGCTTCTGCTTGGTGGGCTTCTTTGTTAAATCTTGCAGTAAAGACACCTTCACTTCCCTTATTGTTTTACCAGTCTGTGGACGTTCACCTGTCCATACACTTGCTACTAACCGTTTTTCCACACTATGGTTGCCTTGTGTCAGGCATCTGAAAGCAGAGAACAAATTTAATTACACTGGTTTCCATGAATTAAGCAACAAACCGAAAAAACACGATAATTTGGCGAAATATAGTTCAAATTGCACGAAATTTGCATAGGTTACGGGCGTAGGCATACAGCATCGATGTACGGAAGGCAAATGAGTGCCGCTGGCAGTGCTTTATGCAAATGTGCAAGAGCTTAAAACCAGCTGTTACGGAGGGAGTCGCCAATTCATGTGCGGCCGCTAATGACAAGATTTCGAGAGCGATTTTGTTAACATGGCTTCGAAACGTCATTTACCAGCTGAGTTACGTTACAGAGCGATAGGCCGACTCGAAGCAGGGCAACGGCAGGCGGACGTCGCAAGATGGCTGAACTTTGATCTTTCCGTGATCAGCAGGATGTGGCAGCAGTTCCAAGCCACGGGTGCAGCTTCCCGAAGGTACAGCGAAGGTAGGCCAAGAGCGATGACTTCCACGTATGACCGGTATTTGCGGTTTTCGGCACGGCGGAACAGGATAGCTACACTGACTCATCTCAGATCTGTGCTTGCGGCAGCCACCGGACGGATGGTATCGGCTTCGACGGTACGCACAAGGTTACATGCAAGATGACTATACTCGGCGACCGGTATTATGCGTGCCCCTCACCGCTGCCACTGGAGGGAACGTTTCAATTAGGCACGAATGCATGTGAACTGGACTCAAAATCAGTTGAGTCAGTTCTGTTCGCTGATGAGACGCGATACTGTTTACAGAGTGATTTTCGGCGAGTTTACATCTGGAGAGAGGCAGGTACTCGCTGTCTTTGCTGTAATATCTAGGAAAGGGACACTTATGGTGGTGGTAGTCTTCTGGTGTAGGCAGGCATATCGTTGAGCGGCCGTAACGACCTCTATGTGTTGCCACATGGAAACCTCAATGTTCAGAGGTATAGAGATGACATCCTGGACACTATTGTTTGTCCGTATGCGGCCGCAATTGGTGATACTGCAGGCGGAAAACGCTCGCCCTCATACAGCTCGCCTCGTGCACCAGTACTTTGAATAGGAGACTGTAGTTCGTATAGCGTGGTTAGCATGCTCTTCCGATCTGAATCCCATTGAGCATATCTGGCATGCTCTCGGGAGGCGTGTTGCTGGCCTCCAGCCCCCTCCCCGAACCATGCAGGGGCTCCGCACTGCTTTGCTCGAGCAATGGGGGTAGCTACCCACGAGACCGCTCCACACCATATAATTAACAGCAAAGAACAACGCTGTCGGGCCATTATTGCTGTTCAGGGTAACCACACTCCGTAGAGAAGCCAAGAAAATAACTTTTCTTTTACGGTACATATATGTATATCCAAAAATATTAATTTTTTTAACTTCAATTGTAAGTACTGATGTTTTTTTTTTTTGCGTTTAGCCTAACAGTTTACACGATATGTGATCAGACCTATCTGAACATCAAATTTCAACTGTCATTATGGTAGGAATTAATTTGGCTTTAGTTTGGCAGGAATTTATAATTTTTTTGGCACACTCTCTAGTCGTGGTACGTTCGGATTCTAAGGCCAGGCTTATGTTTCCATTAGGTGCCGTACTACAGATTATATCTCGTCTAGGGTGCGAAAAGCGTGGAATTTCATGGCTATAATGTTCTTTTCTTTCTTTTTTCATGTGGAGCATAGTCTTTATCTTTTGTTTCCAGAATTAACGACCACCATAAACACCTCAGCCACCGGTCCCTAATTTAGGAAGAGTTCCAGAGCAGTAAGACAATTCTGGGGAAATATTGTTCCACGCATGTGGAATAGCATCTTCCAGTTAATGCAAATTGGATGGCAGTGGATATAGATGTCCCTTTAGATTTCACCCTACAGATGCTCCATGGGATTGAGGTCTGGGAAAACATTGGTTCATGGAAGTGGAATAGCGTTTGGCAACTTATGCAGATTAGATGGAAGTGCAACCAGACGTCTGATAGGACATCAGACAAATACTTCATGGGATCGATGCCTAGGCACAGAGATGGCCACTGAAACAGGGAAACGTCTTCATCATGCGCTTGAAAACAGTCAGTGACAGTGCGAGCATTGTCCTTCTGGAAGTATTCATCATCGTCAGGGTACGGAGTGACCATATTTGAATGAACTTAATGAGAAATGTTTAAACCTGGCCACTCAGGCATGCGTTCATTCTCAAGGAGCCTGCAACCTCCCATAAAAAATGAAAATATGACCCATACCGGTAACTGCCTCAGCTGGAGAGTTCTGACCATGAAAGACGAATTCACGTTTAAATGCTGTTGTCTTCTAATTCCCGTCAGCTTGGTGCAATTAAAAACACTATTTGTCGGACTACACGACCATTTCCCAATCGTTCGGGTTTCACTTCCTGTGAATCGAACTCACTGAAGACATTTAGTTTTGTTAGCTGCTGGTAGCAATCGTATATGAACAGGTTTCTCCCTACTGTGATGCAGGAGGGGTAACATCAGATTATGCGCATCAGATGCATTTTCGCTTTGTTCCCGATTCAAAGTCCCTGTTATCTGACTCCCTCTTGCGCACCTCTTGGCCTGTACAAAATCTGGCAATCCTCTCCTCACCTCGGAAATTGACTAACTCTCTCTTACGACAGGCCACGCGCTCACCACCGTCTGTTTTTGCTGCTTCAACCACTTTTTATATATTGTCAATACTTCTATATAATACATATATATATTTCTCAAGTGAGCAGTTTCCTTTTTAATTTCATCACTCCTCCGAGCACTGTTATCCCACGCTTAAAGTCCATTTTATAATGTCGCTTTCCCATTAATTCTAGAGTAACGTAAAAAGCACTGGGAATATTCCCATTATCTTAATTCACGACAACGGATGGCGTATCAGCAGATGTACGTAAAAGGATTTATTGGTCTAATAATTTGGCTAATGGGTGTGATTTTTGAAAGCAGCACGGTTTTATATTGAACACTCATTCAGGATGGTAGGATCTACCATTGCTGGTATTTCATATTTAAACCCTTTAAGCGGCCGATGTACCTGAAACCAAAGGGCGCAGAATCTTTTTTGAGCTCCTAAACGACAAATATATATGAATATATATGCTATGAAAGCTACGACGAAAAATTTCCTTTACTCCTCTAATCTCAGCAGTACAGACTATAAACCTGTTGAAAATGATTAGAACTCGTTTCTATAGACCACTATCCTCCGTTCCACGACCCCAGACATAATGGGAACCGGGCCCATCATGTTAATAATAAGGACAACTTGCCACTAATAAGGGCAACAAAATAAGGACAAAATGCCACTGGAGAGAAAGAAGTGCCTCAAACGTCTCTCTTTCCTTTGGTTAATGGACGCCGTTATAGCTCTTTTAGCAGGGAATCAGTTAGGAAGCATTGGTAGTAATGAAAAATCTCCCTAAATTACCACTTGGACAAACAAAGTGGTCGTTTAGTGTCAATCGTCCACTTAAATGATCACTTTGAAATCTAAGGTGAAAGCAACGCCCCTGATGCTCAGAGGTTCACTCATTACAGCCGCGTTCCGCACATTTTGTAGACAACGAATATATTCGTTCGAGGTAAGTTTAACCCATTTTGCTAGCCCCGAGTTAATTCGTTCCAGCCGGTTAAAGGGTTAAAGAATACATACATACATACATAGAATGAAGAGCAATTGAATTAGAGACAGCTGGCGTTATGTAAATGTGGCGCTGTGGGCGGCCCTGTAAACGGAAATGACATGACGTATGCAGCGATCCGACAATATAAGGAGTGATGCGACGGGGATCAGTAAGAGTCGGACGCAGTATGGGTAAGACGAAGGATCTAAGCGCATTTGATCGTGGGCAAATTGTCGGGGTCCGACGAATGGGTCACTCCATCTCGGAAGTCGTGCAGGCACTGGGATTTCACGAGCCACTGTGTCACGGGTGCACCGTGAGTACATCGAATCCGGTAAAACTATCCATGCAAGGGCCAACTGCCGTGGACAACAGCGTGTGGATGAGCCGGGTCATCGTCGGCTGGCTCGCATTGTAACCGCGCATAGACGGGCCACAGGGCAAGAAATCACTCGGCAATTTAACGCTGGTGCACAAAAACGTGTAAGCAGCCACACCATCCAGAACCATCTCCTCGCTATGGGGTACAGAAGCCATCGTCTCACGAGGGTACCGCTGCTGACCGCACATCACAGGGTGCAAAGATTAGCATGGGCGCGGGAACAGCGCCATTGGATCCTTGACATGTGAAAAAATGTTTCCTAGACTGATGAGTAGAGATTCGCGTTGGTACATGCGGATAGCAGGATAGGAGTACGGCGCAAACCACATGAAGCGATGGATCCTTCTTGCCAGCAGGATACTCTTCAAGCTGGTGGGGGTGACATTCTCGTCTGGGGACTGTTTACGTGGACTGAAATGGGACCCCTGGTACGTGTGACATCGTCCCTCACAGGTCAACGTTACCGGGATATCCTGGACGACCATTTGCTCCCGTTTGTTCGTCTTCAACATCCCACTGGGGACCTCATCCTGCAACAAGACAATGCACCGTGCCATCGCTCTTGAATTGTATCCGAATGGTTGGATGAACACTCCACCGACGTGACATCGCTTCCTTGGCCAGCTAGGTCACCTGACCTCAATCCCATCGAACACATCTGGGATGTCATCGAGAGAGATGTTCGAGGCTATGATCCCCCTCCATCAAATCTTCGTGAACTCTGGGAGCTTGTTCAGGGGTCGTGGAATTGTATGGCTTCCCAACGCTTCCGGTGTCTTGTCGAGTCCATGCCGAGACGAATCGCCGCCGTCATCAGGGCGAAAGGTGGTGCTACACGTTGCTAGACAGGTATCTCTAATTCAATTGCTCTTCAGTGTACATGCGTATCATTAAGTTATTCTTTGATATTCATAGGTTATCTCATCAAAGAAAGACCATGTGCTAAGTACACATTTAACTGATAGAACCAGAATTTACTTATTGTTGGTGTATCAAATATCTCCATTTACAGCGATCTCCGCAGACAGCTCGAGCTTCATTAACATCCATCACACATCCGACACAAGACCTTTTGTACTTCATACTCAATCTTTTTCTCATGCAGACACTCCTGAATCTCATCCTCACATGACTTCTTTGACCTTCCTCTGCCTTTCCTACCTACCACTTAGGCTAAAAGATTTTCTTAGTAAGCATCTCATCACTCATTCTTTCAACATGGCCAAAACCATCTCAGAATATTAGTGTCCACCTTACTAACAACATTTTGCATCACATTACACATCTGCAACACATCTTCATTCCTCACATGATCAGGGCGTGTCTTACTACAAACCCCCCGTAAGTAACGCATCTCCTCAGCACACAAATGACGCCTATGTATTTCCTGCAGTACCCAGGTTTCACTGCCATACATCAGAGTAGGAACAATTAGACTTTCATACACAGCCATTCGGGACTTCCTTGAGGACCCATCATTCCTGTGAAATCCTCCTAAGGCATTCAAAGAAGAATTCACTCGCCTACAAATTTCGCCATCTAATTTGTTCTCTCTGTCAAACATACTTCCTAAATATACAAACTCATTCACGTGACCAATCTCTGTGCCGTTAAGACTTATCTTGCATTTAGTACGAACAGTTCCTCGTTCAAAAACCATAACTTTGGTTTTTTCCTTATTTATACTCAGTTTGAATCTCATACAAACTCTGTGCATCCGGGACAACATACTCTGCAACTTACTCTTGCTCTCCGCCAACAGGACTGTGTTATCAGCAAAGAGCAATTTGCGCACACGCATATTACCAAGATATAAACCAGTATTATGCATTTTGGCATCATGCATGCAAGCATCTTTAGTACAGCAGATGCTTTTTTCTTATGTATGACCATTACTTACAGGGAAGGGAAAGAACTACCGCCGTAGGACACAAAATCATCAGATATTCGAATTCGGGTCAAACATGGACGATTTAGCTATATAGGATCGAGGGCTGTAGAGACTTTTTTTTCGACGTCAGTGCAATCCCCTGAATTTTGCAATACCCTGCTTTTAATACTGACTTCGCTGAAAGGAGAGAAGTACAGAATAGTTGAATACTTTGACTAAAGAGCATCGCAAACTACTGCGAGTGTCAAGGAAAAGCAACGAACATGCTTTATTGAACTGCGAAAGTAGTCCAATAAAGCATGTTTGTGCTATATATAAAAAACACAATTGCTTTTCGAGTTTCACAACATTCTTTTGACACATTTGCATATTAATTACTTATTTAAATCCGACGAGCTAAATGACTATTTATAAAAAATGCCTGAACTAGCTGAAATGGTTTCTGTATTAAAACAGGGATAAAAAAAAAAAAAAAAACACCTAAAAAGTTAAAAGCTGGATTGAGCAATAGGAATATTTTGTTTAAGCAACTTCGTGATTAATTGCTCTTTCGGAAGCGATTTCTAATGTCTGCTACTTGTCATTCCTGATTAATTATTTTACATTTCTTTGTTTAATGAGGAAGTTTTTTTGGTCCGATGGAGCTTTCAGGAAAAACGCCCACCACAGGAATCGCAGAGCTGGAAGGAAATTTCAGTATTTTATTTTGATTCGTCGGATTCGGAGGAAGGATGAAAAAGAGTTTCCATCATTTATGACCAGCATTAGGAGGAATAAAGGAAGTAAGAAGACCAGGTTTTTTGTATCAATTTCATTTTTTATTTTGAAACTATTACGCAAGAGAAATGAAAACCCATTGTTCAGACAAGTATCATATTGAGTAGGGTAGACTAGGAGATCGTGGCGTGAGACAGCGCTGGGTAAATAATTGCTAAGTTCTTTCCCATATCTGTTCCGAGTACAATTATCATATGCCATGCATCAGTGGTTGCGCCTCCCTCACTGAATTAGTTGAAAGGGTTGCTTTCTTTTCTTTGTTGCATGTATACACGCATTTCTCACTCTCGTCTTTCTTCCCTCGCTGATTATGTGAAAACAATTCTTGTCTGTAGTGCTTTCCGAGGTTTTTCTGTGGTAATTCTTGTGTTCTCACGAAGTAGAAATTGTTGCTTTTCTTAATTTAGAAATAATCTTAGCAATTAGTATTGTAGCACTAACGACCGTTCGAGCGAAATGCGAAACTGTTTCAGTTTGAAAGAACTATCGATTTAGAAAAAGCAAAACTTGAAAGAAACAAATAAAGAGACAGATTGGAAGGAATCCTTTCTCTGTGCAATTTGAAGAAATGGTTTTAGTGATTGGGAAGGCTGCCCGTAAAAGGGAAAAGAAGCACTTCAAGTGAGATAGCTATATAGGCAGGCCAGCACTTGAGAAAAGAAAAATCTTGGTTACATGCGTTACGTTAAAAAGGATCGGTTATTGTAACAGACCAGTCCTAAAATAAATGCCTACAAGTTTTTAACGACCGATGTTCACTGTAAGTTGCCGTATACATTTTAACAAAAGGAGAAAAGTTACTGTAAATATTCAAATGTGGACGAAAAGAAAGACGAGGCAATAAACATTTAACATTACTTGTCAAATTTTGTAGGAAGATCCTGAAGTTACGATATATATATATATACTGTATATACTGTACACACACACACACAAGGGGCCGGCTGGACCATAGGGGCAACCGGGGCAGTCGCCTCGGGCCTCGCGCCTCTAAGGGGCCCCGCAGTTTAAGAAAAAAAAAATTGCTAGAATTTTTTACAGTTAATTTTTTGTGTGTAAGTTTTCTGGTGCAAGGCCCTTAAAAAGATGTTTCTTTTTTTTTTTTTTAAGTTTTTTTGTTTGTTATTTTCCAATCCCCCGGTTTTCGAATAGGTTATCGCCCTTCGCCGTACAAATACGGAGATCTGTAGATTTCAAGTGATTATTGTGACGACCTTGATATTTTCCGAATTCATGAAATCGCAAATTTAATTTCATCATTTTGTGGCCCTTGCTTTTATATATTTAACAATTTGCGTGCAAACCAGATACTTAAATTTAAATAAAATAAAAAAGAAGAATATCAAAGTTGGTTTCAGGCTACACATGGAGGCCATTTATTCAGTCACTTTAAAAACATTACTGGAATTTTTCTTAAAAAAATCACATATGAGCTCGTATAAAAGTTTAAAAAGTCACTAATTTGTCAGTTACTCCATTTTGCATTAAAAGTCAATCACTAAAACATGTATCAGGAGAAAAAAACTATTTATACGAATTTATTATTTATTATTTCTACACTGAAATATTCGCAATCCAAAAATTTTCTCTACGCACGTAGCTTTTTGTCATTTTGAGAAGCAGTTTTTATACAATAAGTGAAAATACAACCTCATCTCCCCGGAAAGAAAATCGTAGATTTTAACAGTTTTTACTCTCTCTCACTGAACTTTCAATACATATTCTGGTCTTTTTCTTGAGCTTAAAAGAAAATGCTTCTTTGAGGTAATCGTTTTGTCTTTACGATACTTTTCGTTTTGAAGTACTACAGAGGTAAAGCACATGTCAAAAAGGAAAAGTTACAGAGATAAATTCCGTCGGTGTACCTTAATCGGTAAAGCATTCAGCTCCGGAGCGCAGAGGGATGCGAATTCGTCGCCGTCACAGGCAAATTTGTGGGTTTCACATCCTATGTATTCTTTTATATCATATTTTACTATATTTTTTATATCGTTTTGAAGTACTACAGAGGTAAAGCACATGTCAAAAAGGAAAAGTTACAGAGATAAATTCCGTCGGTGTATCTTAATCGGTAAAGCATTCAGCTCCGGAGCGCAGAGGGATGCGAATTCGTCGCCGTCACAGGCAAATTTGTGGGTTTCACATCCAATGTATTCTTTTATATCATATTTTAATAAAGTCATTACTTTCACGTAACGACTTTATTAAAATATGAGATTTATTTCCTAGTGCAAGCAATGAAAATTCGCTCCGTGCCCCGCAAAAGCTCCATCCGGCCCTGCACACACACACAATTTAAATTACAGCTGTCAGTTGTTCAGTGATAGTTCTTTTACCAACATGACCAGCCCATTACCATTCGAGGGTTACTACTTTGATCATGATGTCATCTACTCTTCATTCCCCTGATCAATGAGTTCCTCTTCCTACCTTACCTGGTTGCACCATGAATGCATTTTCCCATGCTTCATTCCCCTGAACAACGAGTTCCTCTTCCTACCTTACCTGGTTGCACCATGAATGCATTTTCCCATGCTTCATTCCCCTGAACAACGAGTTCCTCTTCCTACCTTACCTGGTTGCACCATGAATGCATTTTCCCATGCTTCATTCCCCTGAACAACGAGTTCCTCTTCCTACCTTACCTGGTTGCACCATGAATGCATTTTCCCATGCTTCATTCCCCTGAACAACGAGTTCCTCTTCCTACCTTACCTGGTTGCACCATGAACGCATTTCCCCATGCTTCATTCCCTTAATCGACGAGTTCCTCTTCCTATCTTACCTGGTTACACCATGAATGCATTTCCGCATGTTTCTTCGAGTTGCCCGCAGTCTTTGTATGTTTTTTCTAGTTAAGGTAAGGCTTCTGATCTATAATTAAGAACTGGAAAGATGCATTGATTAAACACGTTTTTTAAGCATAATGATAAATTGCTCTTAAAAGATTGTAATCTCTTCCAAATGCTATCTAGCAAAATTTTATATACCTATTAATTTCTTCTTCGATGTGGCCCTCACTTGATGTCTGTTGCCCAAGATACCGTGGTATCCAAAATTAACGGGACAAACACAAAATCAAGAGTAACACAAAATCCACATGACAAAGTTTAAGGACAGGTGGTACGGACATGCATAAATCGATAACACAGCAATACACAACAGGAAACGAATGTTATTACCGCATGAGGAGAAAGCATGCAGATGACAGCATGGCAGTCCAAATGTGATGCAGCAAGTGGCGCGGATTTCTGGGGGCTAATAGGGCTCTCATTCTGTTTACAAGGCTGTGAGTTAAGACTTCGGGGCAATAAGTGCGACTCCCCCACGTCGGAGTTTCACGACAGCTCTGGGAGAAGACTGGTAGCTAGCATTTGCTCTTCCCCGGGCACCCCACACATGCTCTATAGGGTTCATGTTCGGCGATCTTGTGGGCCACTCCATCCTGTGAATATCCTCACTCTTCAGGTATTCGTCGGCTATTTGAGCCTATCGTCCATAAAAGGCACTGGTGACCAATAGCTCTCCTGAAAAGCAGTGCATAGGGCTCTATGATGCCATCCCTGTAGCGTATAGCAGCCAGTGTGCCTCCTAAAAACATGTGCAGCGGCGTGCGTCCATCCAACATGATGCCAACCCAAACCAGGAGTCATTTACCACCGTTACGGTCTATTTCCTAATGTTGGAGGGAAGATTTCGGCTGTCCTCCGCTCTCCAAATGTATACCCGTCGAGAACGCAGGTCTATTGATCAGGGGTCCAGGAATGGTGTTGTCGGGCACAATTCAGACGGATCCTTCTGTGCGATTCGGCCTTCGGCCTCGCTTCGCTCAATTAACATCTATGAGAATGCAAGTGCTACAGTTCGAAGACACAGAACTTTCAGAAAATGGAAAGGGAGTGAGACAAGGGGAACTATACCTCTGAACAGCGCCACATTGCGGAGTGTCATTTAATCATTGAACTGGGCAGACAAGTGGACAAACATTAATGACGATTACTTAGTTTCCTCCGTTTTGGTGACGACATACTGATTTCTGCAAGTAATTCTCAGAGCGGCAGAATATGATTCAGAAACTTGCTGACAAGAGTCAAGAAGTGTGATTAAAAATAAACCTACAGAAAACCAAATTGGTATATAATGCTTTTACAAGAATTGAAGATTTAGAAGTTGACTGGACCAATCTAGAAGTAACCGATGTCCGCCTTGAACAAGAGATACCAAGCGAGGGTCACATCGAAGAAGAATTTAATGTGCATATAAACTTCGTTGGAGAGCATTTGGAAGAAATAGAATTTTCAAGAGCAATTTACCATTGTCCAAAAGGAAAAGTCCGCTTATTTATTTAATGAATGTGCCCTTTGGGTTCTTATGGGTTCTTATTTATGGAGCGGAGACATGGATCTTAACTAAAGAAGCCATGCAGAGGCTGCGAACAACAGAAAAAACAAAACAAAAAACACGGGGTGTTGCATCTTTGCAGGAAGGATAGGAAGAAGAACCCATGGATCCGGATGATGACTGGAATGAATGACATTATGCCTCTAGTGACAATGGGCTGGGCATATTGCTAAAAGAACTGATTCTCGATGGAAAACTAAAATTAAGACGCACAAGAAGAAGACGTAGGATATGGTTGGATGAAATTCGAAATCATGCTGGTGTGACATGTAGGAGACTGGCTCAAGAAAAAGGTATGAAAGAAGCTGGACAGACCTTCATCGAATTGATGATGGTTGTTGATAATGATGATATACATGTATACCGAGATAGAGAGACTGAATGCTCTTTTTTTTTTCTTCTCATTTCTCTTATACCCTTAAACTTTTATTGATGTCTGTAAAGTCAAAATTTCTGGTTGATATACATAATTTTAAGCAAAGAATAAGTGCAGGTTACCCAACATTGTTCTTAAAAGTCACAATTAAAATAATAATATTTTATGTTTGCTTTCAATTTTGCATCACACTAAACATGAAAGTAAAACAAAAGTGCTAAAGAAGCGAAATGAATTCTGATTTAAAGAAGCAGCATGAAAAAGGAAATAAGCAGACTTTTCTTTTTGATAATTAGGGGCTGCGCTTCTAGGCTCGCTACGCTCGTTTCCAGAGTAGCGCTCCGGCCCTGTAGCTCGATCTTCAACTATATCACATGAAATAAAAACTGGAAAATTCATATAAATTTCAATTTTTTATTTCATGTCTAAGCAAATAAGTATGGAAAAACTGATAGGAACATGAACACTTAATTTAAACATGTACATGAAATTAAAGTAATAACATTTTAAGACAGTATTCCCCTGTACACTATAGTTTGAACTTTTTTCCCCATTCCTAATAAAAACCTTAATATTTTCGCTACAAACACATCTCGACAGAGCCACATACAATTGTCCATGTGCAAATATAGCACGCTCTATATAAATACCTACTCGTTGAAAAGTCTGACCTTGTGACTTGTTGATTGTTAAGGCATATGCAAGGTGAACAGGAAACTGTCTACGATATAACACGAAAGACAAGTGGGAATGGCCACTTGATGTGTTCAACGGAATTCTGGGTATATCTACGACAATGCCCTTTCGATCCCCAGTAATGATCTTCATAGTCAAAACCCGGATGCCAATCGGTTGCACCAAAAGACGTATGCCATTGCACAATCCATCAGCTATAGACAGATTCCCAATAAGCATGACGATGCAGCCGACTTTCAATAATACAAATAATAAAAATAAACTTTCAATAATAATATCAATAATAATAATAATTAATACAAATGAGTTTGACTGGCTCTTTCAGGTGATGCCATCTGACGAAATGAAAATGTTCTCCCAATTGTTCAATACTTTTGGCGCTGTATCGATTCCAAGATGGCGGCTTGTTTACGGTTTAGGTTTCGCTCCTGGCAAACTTCCTGTTGGATTTTTGCGAAAGGTTTTTCAATTTCCTTCTATTTTTATTGAAGGACTTTGATCCACCGCCATCCCGAAGTTTCCGAGTTTTTTTTACTGTCGTTATTTGTTGGAAGGTCAAACTTTTGTCATTTGAACTTATAGCACTTACTAAATTTACCACTAAAGAAAACAAAAGCGGTCCAAAAAGCATTTCCGTAAACCCTAAACCGTTAAACAACTGAGATAGCTTTACCAAAAAACATATGCATAACAAATTCTCTGCGTCACCATGGCAGCAGGTCATAGGGTCAGAACGTTCCTCTGTGGTAACCGCGAAGGCAGACAAGCCGTTCGTTTCTTTCCTTTGCGTCTTTAAAAAATGCTTAAAAATCAGAAAATGACTTTTTCATAATTTTTTTTTTGTAAAAGGGATAATAGTTGTAAGTTTATGCTGTAAAAATTGCAGTGCGTTATGATTTATAGTTTGCCATATATCCGTTTTTTTTTAATGGATCCCATCGCGAAACAGAGATTTTTGTGAAATTTAAAAATTTAATTTCTCGTAAACTAAATGGAAATTTGAAAAAAGGGCGACGAGGTGCAAACATTCGGTCATGGCTCTACATGCCTGTAAAGTTTCGTGGTTCTGTTGCTGTTAATGTGTCCGGAACGCGACCTGATAGCACTTTTTTGCTTAACTTAACTTTGAAATACAATAGCTCTTGAAGTATCGCCAGAATCGAAAAAACTGTTTATTTCAGCGTGTTCTCCAAACATTTCTCTACAAACGATGTAAATTTCATATTTTTATGTTCAATGCGGGAAGTGCTGCGTTAAACAGTAGATAGTAGACTGATTAAAGAAAGCACGCCCAAGAAGGGCTAAAAGAAATTAAACAACAACAACGCTGTTTTTATATTTTCCATTCTCCGTAAAATTTACTCCTAAAACAACGGTTAAATAACTGTTTAAGACATATTGACCCACTTGTGCTACTGCAATTAAATTAGATATGACAAAATGATCAGTGATGAATATTAATATCTCATGTTGCAAAAGTGGGAAACGAGAGAGTATGATCAACGTGATTGAACAGGCAGAGAAGAAGAAATCAGCTAATAACTGTCAGCTCGCAATGAGGAGATGTCTCTCCCCCAACGACGTAGAAATAGATAAGCGTGTTTGAGACGACGCCATGTTTGAAGGAAATTGAAAGAGCGGCGGCTATCGCTCTGACGGGAGGAAACGGAGAACCGGAAGTGTGAGTAAGATCTGTGCCAGTGTGAAACTAATGCAAACATTTGCAAAAGTTTTACCTAAAACTAAATGCTTAAAAACATGTGCTATGAGTAGTAAATACTGTATAAGTATTTCCAAGAAAGAAGTTGTGCTCGTATGCAACGCTAACAGCGATTATAACAATTTGTATCTGTGCTAGGTAGGTAGCGTTATGAGTATTGTTTCATTCTGAAACATAGCAATAATAATTTTCAGCTCGTCTTTAAAAAAACAAAAACAAAAAACAAATGTGCGTATGTTATTCCTGTGTTCGTCCGTCAGTCCATTCGTCTGTGAATAAAATATCTCTGCACAAATAGTCCGTTTTGAGAAAAAGAAAAAAAAATGCACTGGGAAGCTTAAGAAATGAGAATGATGATCCTTGCATTTTGATTTTTTTTCGATGCATAAGTTTGCCCCTATGGGATTAAATGCAGATGCTATCCAACAGCAAAAAATATTTCATTCCACATCATTGCTTCTATAAACCATATTTCCGCCCCTCTGGCCTAGCGGACTGACGCGTTGGCTTTTGATTATTCGTCCGAGTTCGAGACCCGGTGTAGCAGTATCTGACAGAAAAGGATTTTTTTAATCCAATTTTTAAAGACGCCTAGATATTGTTGGAAATATTAATATGTTTGAAATTGCAGCAAACTGTATGCTTCCAAAAACTGAAAATGGTATGCAAAACACTCCTCACCTGAGGGCTAAAAGAAACAATTTTGCAAATCAGACTGTTAGAAGCAGATATTTAGTGAAAAACTGGGCTTACATCTACGCCGCTGGTGGAAATACTGTGCATTGTTATGAGCATAAAATATACACAAAATCTTTTCTTTACTGAGTGGTATCTAACAGAAATTCCTTTTTTCAATAAAGTTTTCAGGAACGCAGTTGTTGCTGCAAATACATCGAAAAGAGAAATATACACTTACGCTCCTCATCTAGGGACAACTAGTAGCTAGAAAAAATTGGAAATTATTTGCAAAACATTCCTCATCATGAATACTATCCGAAGCAAAAATAATTTTTCAAATCGGCCTTTCAGAAGCAGAGATATAGGAGGAAACGCGATTTTTATTTACGCCACCTAGATTTGAAAAAGAAACTGTACAAAAATGGTCTTCATTGGAAATGGTATTGAAGGAATGAAAACAAAAAACAACCGGATATTTAGAAGCAATGATATGGTAGTAAAACATCTGGATGTACACCGTGTAGCAGAAAAGTTATGCATCGAAAAAAGACCAACACCAAGGATCATCGTTTTCACATTTCAGGCTTCCCACTGCCATTTTTGTTTTTCAATCGGAGTACAGGTGCGGAGATATGGTGTCCACAGGCGAATGGACGGACATAAATGACAACAAAAGCACGCCTTTACTTTTCAAAAGACATTCTAAAAGTATTTCAAGGAAATAATTCCTCTCAGTTGCATTATATATTTTAAATTTTGCGTATTAATATCATATGCATAGTAATTACAAGCAAACCTGTTTAACTGTAGCTTATGTGCTGCTTACTCAAGCAGAAGCTTTTAAAGAAGAAATATTTACAGCAAATTTATGTCAATAAATTTAGCCTACAAGGCAATGCAAGGTTATTCTAGAGCCCTTTCTCTATCGATTGGTACAGTTGCATGTTGTAGCCAGCATAATGATTTTTTTTTTTTTTGGAAAAACTACGGCACTATAATTGAAATCAATGTTAAAAATCCACAATAACGTTCATCTTACCGTTGGTGACCGGATATTCAAAATCCTTCACGTCAGTTGAACCTCAGCCAATAGGGCAGGAACTTTATTATTTTCTACGAGGGTGGATCGTAAAGTAACGCACACTATTTTTTTGGAAACATTTTAATAAACAGGCAAAACAAAACATATGCACAGTGAAACCATATTTCTTAGCTATTTTTCAACATAAGAACCCAAACTCTCGAGACATTTATCCCAGCGTGGTACCAGTTTAAGTATACTTTGTTCATAAAAGGCCGTTTTCTGGGGGTATAACCACCGATTTGACTTCGTCATCCAAATCGAAGCGTTGGTCGCCCAGGAATCTTTTCAAGAGACTAAACAGATGAAAGTCCGAAGGAGCTAGGTCCGGACTGTACGGTGGGTGCTGACGGTGGGTGCTGAAACACCTCCCAGCCAAACTGCGCAATTTGGAACGTGCTATGCAACATGTGGACGAGCGTTGTCACGAAGCAGTCTGACATTTGCAGTGTCTCTGCTCGGTCTTTCGTCACGAAGGGCACGATGGAATTTTGTCAATGTGTTAGCGTAAGTTTTGGCACTCACAGTTGTCCGCGTTGAATGAAACTCCACCGAAACAACGCCATGCATGTCACAGAACACCATCATGAGGAGTTTTTGTGCAGATTGGGATACTCGTACCCTGAATTTGGCGGCGAAGAGTCGGAATGTTTCCACATCATACTGGCTTTCTTTGTTTCGAGAGTGTAATGGTACGCCCAAGACTCATCGCCGGTCACTACACCTACCAGAAATTCATGTCCTTCTGCGTAACGCATCAAGTGATCCAAGGATAACATCATTCTCTGTCTCTTCCGGTTGTCTGTCACGTTCTTGGGCACCCATCGCGCACTGACCTTGTGAAATTGCAATTTGTCATGCACAATATCGTATACTATACCGTACAAAATGTTGAACTTCTGTGCAGATGGATCCGCCGGTCATTTAGAATTTCCCATTCAATTCCTTTTACAGTGGGTGGTGATGACGCGGTTACAGGTTGACTTGAACGTGGCGAATCGGTAAGGTTGCTATGGCCCTCTGCAAAGAAATTGCACCATCTGGAGATGTTGCTGCGGTCCAGGCAATCACCACTATACACTTCGACCATTTCTTTGTGAATTTCCGTGGGAGCTTTCCCTTTAGCCCACGAAAAATCGGACTACACAGCGTTGCTCTTCATTCGTTGACGACTCTAAGAAACGCGACATCTTTGTGCTGTCGTTCACACTGTCTTCCACCACGACGACACCTGATCCAACCAAACTGGTCTGTAGCGTGATATTCAAACTCGTGGTCTGCCAAACTGCAAAGAGAACAAATTTGCTGTGCGTTACTTTTCGATCCTCCCTCGTTGCACCCTCCAAACGTCAAGTAGAAATTTGTGGGCATGGGCACGTGGATTTTAAATAACTATAACCAAATTCAAAGTAACCAACCGATCACTTTTTATCTCTTTACATTCGGAGAAGTAAAACGAAAATTAACCAGTTCTGAAACTATGCAGTATTTACATGATAGAGTAGAGCTGAGAACTTAAAAGTGGTTCCGAACCGGCCACCAAAGAGCAAGTAGTCCACAAGCCTCCGAAGCAACATTAACGCTACCGTCCCGGTGGCGCGTGGTTTAAGCGCTGGATTATGACCTTTCGTTCGAGATGGGCCTCGGTTCGAATACGGTGACGCTTGAGTGCTGTGTTTGTGTTACGACAGCTGGTTCTCCCCTTCGCTGGAATCAGTGGCCCTTAATTGGACGGGCGACTGCTTATAACCCATCGAGTTGGCTAACAGTGATCCAACCAAACAACAACCAGCAACTGAATGCGTCATCACTTCTTCTTTGAAGCAGACGGAACAGGTTCGTTACACAAATTCGTCACGTAATGTGCGCATTAATTTCGTAATTGAGTTTTGTATATTTTCAGATGACGAACATTTCGGTAGGGAGGAAAGGAGTTTGAGTGACAAACATTTTTACCCTATCGTTGAAATGCGACTCCCAACAACAACAATAACTTCCGCTAAAAAATCGGTGTGTGTGTGCAGAGTCCGCGCGCATGCGCACGATATTTGGGCCATTGTCGACTTATTGCTCTTTTTTTTAATATAATGTTTACTATTATTATTATTTGTTGCTGTTCGTTATTCGTTACATCTATTACATTACGTTCTTCCAATGCTAGTTACAATCGTCTATTTGACCAACTTTTTCTAAGAACTAACATAATTCTGATATTTTATGTTTCATTCTTTTTTCTTTCGGTGTTTTGCTAACCTTACGAACTTCGAAGGCTAGAACGAATGGCCCGTCTTTGATTTCTAGATTGAGGAGAAATGATGAAGACAAGAGGCAGCAGTTAACACAATACCCATATCTCTTTTGGAATTCGAACCCAGTGTCCCGATATTGAGACAGTGGCGGCGGAACCGACAGGGCCCGAGCCAAGATTTTTTATTTTTATTATTTTTTTATTTGGCATGTGTGCGATTGTTGTGATGTGCCTTAGAAAGTTCTTCTAGGTATGTAGTTGGGTGGTTCTAATTCCCAACAAAGCTTCGTAGGCATTGTTTTTCTTCTGTTCGTTCCGGGAAGCGGAGAGGTAGAAGGTGCACTACGAATCAAAATTTCGGGCCTGGTCAATGAACATCACTTTCCGCCGCCCCTGTATTGAGCGATAACCCATCTCGTCCAAGATTCACCATCAGCAGAAATAATGGTAGTTTAATACTTGATGCGTATTTGATGTATTAGGTTTACGAATGCGGTACATACTGACCTTGAAGGCAAAAAATGTGAACGATCGTTATTACACTGTACAATTTTTCTGAGTCGGCTGATACTCTTGAGCAACTTGTAGATGTATTTACACGTAAACCTACTTTTTGACTTTCGCGCAAATAAATATCATAACTATGAAGTATATGTCTTTTCAATATTAGTGTCATGTTAACACACACTCATTGGTCAAAACATTACAGATACCTAACTAATAGCATGTTGTCTCACCTCTAGCACGAATAACAGCCTGTGCAAAGCATCGCCTCCTCCAGATGCCGGAGCGTTTCCGGAGGCAACACCAAAGCTTCGCTTCCACCAGATGCCGGGGCGTTTCCGGAGGCAACACCAAAGCATTGCCTGCGCCAGATGCCGGAGCGTTTCCGGAGATAATGCCAGCCATACCTGTTGCAGCATTGTCCATAACTCCGACCGAGACGTTAGCCCAGGATCCATGGATCTGATGATACGCTCCACGGCATTCCAGAGAGCTTCCACAAGGTTTAAATCCGGGACCTTGGTGCCACCGGATGGTTCCGAACTCAGGAGTGTTCATCGAGGCATGGGTAGGTGGTTGCGGCTCGGAGGGGCGGCGTATTGTCCTGGTGGAAGAGGACAATGCACCGCTCCTCCGGGCCGCAACGTACACCATCGAAAGCGTGTAGGTGATCAGCCAGCACATGCTGGTAGCGCGCTGCGGTTAAGGACCTCTCCAGACACACTAAGGAACATAATGTGCCCCATGAGAAAGCTCCCTTAAACTATCACAGAGCCACCACCACCTTGACACAGGGCCGACCTGGTACATCGGGGCCATGGCCTCGTGATGTTCACACCAAACCCGCAGTCTCCGTCAGTTCGGTACAGCTGAAAATGGGATTTGTCTGACCACACGACGCGGTCTCACTATGCAGATGTCCAGTTTTGATGTTCCCGGCACCAAGCGAAGCGTAATGTCCGATGACGAGCAGTCCATAGTGGCACACGAGTAGGACGTCGGCTCCCGTAGCCCATAGTATGCAGCGTGCGACATACCGTTCGTTCGCTGACGCTGCTTAGGCCTCCGACATTTAATATGGCTGTGATTTCCGACATTTCGCTGACGCTGCTTAGGCCTCCGACATTTAATCTGGATGTGATTTCCGACATTTCCAAGCGGTTGGTCTGTGCGAGCCTGAATGGTCTACGTCGACCCCGGTCATCAATAGAGTGTGGTCAGCCACCGCTTGCATTCTGGGATATACTCGCGGTATACCCTTGACACGGTCGCCCTCGGGAACTTTTTCTTACCACAATCAAAGTCACTCAGACCAAAATGTTTACCCATGTTCTCCAGTTGAGATACACTGTTAGGAAGTCCTGCTGTCCGCCTATTTATCGCCTGCATTCGGTTTAGGTCTATGCCAACAACCAGTCACTCCTGCCTCTAATATCTCGGGCGAAGCCAATGTCAACTGCCCATCACTCCTATCTCTAATGTTTTGTGTACTGAGCGTACTTTTTTTATGGCTTGAACAGCATGTTTGTTTTTCAAAACTGCACTCTGTTAATTAGCACGTTTTTCAAATAGATTTCTACAAAAAAAATTTTGAAATCTGTTAACTCCTTCTTAGAAAATTTTGATGTTTTAGGAGAAACGTTGGTTGAATTCCATTTTATACAGTATATGGTGACATTCCTATGAAAACTTTAAGTTGAACTTGTACCTAAGCAATGGCTTTTCCCATTTGAAAATCCACACTTCAATAAATATCTCCCATAATACTTTACAGAAGAGAGAACGATATGCAGACTAAGCAGATGGGGGTTCTATGCTGTAAAATGTGGACAGTTTGTATCCTGGTCAAATGGTGGTCGTTCGTTTTCATAACTTTATCATGTTTTGGGCCGTAACTTTTGTTGCTGCTGCTGCTGTTCTTCAATTCCTTCTATCTGTTGAGACAAGTCTATCCGAAATACACCCAAGAAGAAAGATTATCTTCTTACGTTTCACCTGAATTGTAATTCTTCCCAGCATAGTCCTGGTGAATAATCGATTTCACTCTGACTATTGCCCTTCTACACTTGCAGGTTTCTTTCACTGTCATCAGACTGAAGTAGAATCACACTCCACTCAGAAAAAGACAGACAGAAAGAAGGGTTCAACACATAACTATCATCATACACAAAACCCGAGACCAACTGAAGCATTTATTTCATGCTGATCACTTCATTGCTGCAGCTGACACACTACTTAAAATAGGCACGACAGTAATTTCAGCACTTGTCAGAGGGTTAAACCAAATTATTACAAAATCCTTTGCTAAGATTCTCACGTAAATCGCAATAATACACTGGCGGAAAAAAAAATCCCAACACCAAGAAGGGGTTGTGTTAGATAAACGACAGTTTGTAGGCGGTGAGAGTACATCTGTAAGATGACGTCTATGCAAATTTCGCGCTTGGCGCATACGCCCTCGGAACATGCAAAGCAGGTTTGCTGTAAATACGCGCTGTAACGTTCGTGAGCGTTAGTTATCGTTGAGATTCGACGTAGGGTGTTGAAGTTAGTCAAGAATGCCTTTAAGAAGACGAAGGAGCCATTATCAACAGCTCACGGAGTTCGAACGAGATCGTGTAATAGGGCTACGAGAAGGTGGATTTTCTTTCCGCAATATTGCAGAACGACTTGGCAGGAATGTAGCCACTGTGCATGATTGTTGGCAGCGGTGGTCAAGGGAAGGTACTACCTCAAGAAGACCGGGTTCCGGCCGGCCACATGGCACTACTGAGAGGGAAGACCGCCGTGTACGGCGTATGGCCGTGGCGCATCGTACCGCGTCTGCGGCAGCAATTCGAGCTGCAGTTGCCACCACAGTGACACAACAAACTGTTACAAATCGGTTACTTGAAGGACAGCTTCGAGCCAGACGCCCTGTAGCGTGCATTTCACTTACTCCAAACCACTGCCGTTTGCGACGTCAGTGGTGTCAAGCTAGAGCTCATTGGAGGACGGAGTGGAGATCTGTTGTGTTTTCTGATGAAAGCCGGTTCTGCCTGGGTGCCAGTGATGGCCATGTGTTGGTTAGAAGGAGGCCAGGTGAGCGCCTACAACCAACCTGTCTGCGACCGAGACACTGGACCTACACCTGGAGTTATGGTGTGGGGAGCAATTTCCTATGACAGCAGGAGCACTCTCGTGGTTATCCCACGCACCCTGACGGCACAGTTGTACGTCGGTCTGGTGATTCAACTTGTTGTGCTGCCATTCATGAACAGCATTCTAGGGGGTGTTTTCCAACAGGATAACGCTCGCCCGCATACCGTTGTTGTAACCCAACATGCTCTACAAAGTGTCGACATGTTGCCGTGGCCTGCTAGATCACCAGATCTTTCACCAATCGAGCACGTATGGGACATCATTGGACGACAACTCCAGCATCACCCCCAACCAGCATTAACCGTCCCTGTATTGACCGACCAAGTGCAACAGTCATGGAACTCCATCCCACAAACTGACATCCAGCACCTGTACGACACAATGCATGAACGTCTGCGTGCTTGCATTCAACATTCTGGCGGTTACACCGGTTATTAATGTACCAGCATTTCACATTTAAAATGGCTCTTCTTGCGCTTACAATAAGCTGTGATCTTGAAACCTTAATCGATTAAATATGTTACCTATACAAATGTATTGCCGCCATTTCATTCCTCTACAACTATTTTTTCGTGGTGTTGGGATTTTTTTCCGTCAGTGTATATCTTTAAGGGTGAGAAGAATTACCTTTTGCATAAAATCTATTGTATGACCGAGATTTAATGCAAAGAATAATTCCCCTTGTCGAAGATCAGTGCTGGACATGGTACTTGCTGCAAATTCTTCGTAAGATGTTTAGGAGTTTGGAAGGGTTCTCAGCTTTGCACAATTTTGTCCATTCGAGTTTAAAACGTTCGAAATATTTTCTTCGTGTTAGAGAGACTTCTAGTACAACTTATTGCTACCCTTTCAAAGAAGAGGAATTTGTAGCTCTTCTTCGGACGATTTCTCCGTGACAGTAAAAAACAATCAGATATCAATTGTTGCTTTGACGTTTCTGAACTTATGCAAGCGAAAGAAAGTTAAAAGTGCTGCAACTTCAGTATGTGCCGCAGTAATGAAGGATTCAATGGTCATTCACAGTTCTTCTCTGGTGAACTGCATAAAAGCGCGCGAGCTTTTCAACCATTCACGATGAATGATTTGCCACGATTCGCTACACCACTTAAATGAATGCCATTCACGTATCATTCTCATTCTCAAGTTTCACCATTATTTCCTAGCTAACTGCCGATAATACACTCACATACCGGCTGACGCTTATTTATTCTCGACATTACTTTTCTTATTGGGCATTTGTTACAGAACTTATAGGGGCGGAATAAAGTTAAACTTGCTGAGATTTCAGTGAGTGTCGTAGTAATGGCGGATTGAATGTTCATTCATAGCTGTGAGAGCAAACCATTCACCCTTAAGAGTCATTCGTTGTGAACGAATCGTTTATGAATGGCCCATCACTAATCTAGCGGTACGCAAAAATACAGTATATTGCCATCAAAAGGGATCGTTAGGAAATTTCCAAAAGATAATAAGTACACCAATAATAACATCTGGTTTTAAACTCTAAACGGATCGTTGTTCTAGTGGAAGTTCGTCTTGATAAAGCCTCCCGTTGGAAGGCGAAGGCTTGACACGATTAAATATTTTGATATACATCATTCTGATAGATTATATGACCTTGTTGTCTCCTTAGTTATTATTGGCATCGTCTTGTGTCCTACATAATAAATTAACAATAAAGGAAAAGAAAGGTATGTGTACTAACATTTCCTGTTTGAAAAAGAAAATCACAGTTGTGATTAACGAAAATCTTCCTCCAGTTACCATGTCAAAATGACCTTTTCACAACTGTTTAACTCAAATCGTTATGGTACAACCATGTTCTTTATTCTTAGGCTCAAGGATTTCTGTTTCGAGGTGGACAATGTGTTTCATCTGAAGAATTTCATATTGGGTTGGAAAGGCAACACAAAATGATAATTACCGTATATATAAGTACAAATCAGTCCAAAATGTAGTGGCCATCGTTTGCCACGACTTGCTCTCATCGTCTGCGCAGCTATTGAATACCGTCCTTCTAGAATTGTGGCAGCCTGGACGCTAAGAAGTGAGTGTTAGACATAGTCCTGGCTGGTAAACTACTGTCCGTCCATAAAATGCTTCAACGACCGGAAAAGGTAGTAGTTGCTTGAGGCAATGTCCGAGGAATAGGCTGGGTGCTGTGGCAGCTCCCAGCCAGGGTCCTGATCTTGTGACAGATCACCCGTGCTCTGTGAGACCTTGCTCTATCCTGCTGTACGAGGACGCCCTTGCGGTTCAGCAGTGCTGATCGTTTCAACGTGAGCCATGTGTGCAAATCATCCAGCTGACGGTAGCACACATCGGCAGTGATGGTGGTGTCCGGCAGGAGCTCAAAACAAGCTACGTATCAGCTTTCTCTTTTGGCTTCTTTTTGAAACTCATATTAACAAGAAAGATGACACCGAATATTCGGGTGTAATAAGCACGTCTTTTGAATCCGTTCTGATGCAAATTAAATTTTTCAAAGCTAATGAAAGTCAATGGAACCGGTATGGAAAACAATAGTATCTGACGGAAGAAAGACGTTTTTCAATCGGGTTTTTAATCCTTCAGATATTGCTGTAAACGGAATCGTGAGCTTACGCCTTCTGGTTGCAGACTTGTGCGTTAAGAAAAACATGAATTTATATGAGAAACATTTCGCACCGAAAACGCTCTCCAACACAGAAATAATTTTTCAAATCGGACACGTAGAAACAGAGATATTGTCAAAAATAAGATGTGACTTTACGTCCCCTGGTGGGAAAAACATGCATTAATTTAGGAAGAAAGTATTCTCAAAAGGTTTATCCATATGGGCGGTATCGGTCCAAGAAAAAAACATTTAGTCGAATTTCAGGATCCCAAATTTTGCTACAAATACATCAGAAGCAGATATTAACACTTATGCCCCCTGGTGGCCAAACCATTCTTTACCAAATATTAGAAATTGTGTAAAAAATATTTTCCATCAGGTCTGGTACGCGATACAGGAAGAATTTTTCAAATCGGAGTTTTAGGAACAGAAATAACACAGAAAACGAAATTTACCTTTGTGCCCCCTTGCGGAAAGTCTATGATTTACTTGAAAATTTTGAATTTATAGGAAAAACATTTCGCATCGGAAACACTATCCAACAAAAAAGGAATTTTTCAAATCGGACTCCTAGAAGTAGAGATATTGACAAAAATAAGATATTAAACTACGCCTCCTGGTGTAGAAACCATGCATTATTTAAAGAAGAAAATGTTTCTAAAAGATTTGTCGAGATGAGTAGTATCAGTCTACAAACGACGTTTTTTTCAATCGAGAATTTAGAAGCTCATATTTTGCTGCAAATACATCAGAAGCGGAAATTAAGATTTACGCCCCTAGTGGCCAAACCATTTTTTTTTTTACAAAAATAGAAATTATATGCAAACGATTTCCCATCAGGAGCTGTATTCTGATGGGAAATCGGAGATTTAGAAGCAGAGATATAGGGGAAACGCAATTTACCTTTACGCCCCCTAGCGGAAAGTCTATGAATTACTTGAAAATTTTGAAATTATATGAAAAATATGTAACACTGAAAACAGTATCCAACAAAGAAGAAATCTTTTAAAATCGGAATCCCAGAAGTAGAGATATTGACAAAAATAAGATATACATCTACGCCCCCTGGCGGAGAAACTGTGGAATATTTTAAGAAGAAAATATTACAAAAAGGTTTATCGATATGAGTGGCATCAGCCCACGAAAGAAGTTTTTCAATCGATATTTTAGAAGCTCAGATTTTATGGCAAATACATCAGAAGCAAAAATTAACACTTACGCCCCCTGGTGGCCAAAGTATTTATTACCAAAAATTTGAAATTATATGCAAAAGATTTTCTATCAGGAGGTGTATCCGCTGAAGAAATTTTTTTTTTTTAAATCGGAGCTTTAGAAGAAGAGTTATCGGGGGAAATGTAATTTACTTTTACGCCCCCTAGCGGAAAATCTATGCGTAATTTGAAAAAGTAATTATATCTAAAATACTCTTCGACATAAATGGAATCGAAACATAAAATATTATTTTCAATCGGATGTTTAGAAGCAAATATGTGGAATAAAATATATTTTTGAATTCGATATCATCTGCATTTACGCCCTCTAGCGGCGAAATTGTACATCGTAAAAAAAAAAACGAAATGAAGGATTATCATTCGCATATTTCAAGCTTCCCAATGCAAAAAGAATTGTTCAAATCGGAATAATAGTTGCAGGGTATCGTGGGTACAGACGGACGGACAAACCGATAACATAAGCACGATCTTTTTGACAAAAGACGTGCTAAAAACAAAACATCACGCATATCCTATCAGACAGACAGCAGGATCTTACGTGGGTATAAGCCAGCTTTTGGGGGTCGGCATGGGCTTCCTTTTTGGGTCTAACCACGGTTCCCACGAGTTCACATTGTCATACAGGATCCATTTCTCGTCACCTGTCCCAATGCGGTCCAAGACCGGTTCAACTTGGTCATGTGAAAGCAGTGAAACGCATGAAATTTGCTTTCAGCTTAATTGTGAGTTGATGGTGTACCCAAACTCCCCTGTTGGTCACCTTCCCAAGTTGATGCATGTGCGTGATAATGTTCGTGGTGATAGTCCCCAGCTGTTCGGCCAACTCCCATGTGGTCACACGTGGGCCGGCCTCCACTAAGGTCTTCAGCATGTCCATATCCACTGTTGCGGGTCTTCCGCTTTCGGGACGGTCTGACAGGTCGAAATTTCACTCTCGAAACCGTTCGAACCAACGACAGCACTGACGATGTGATATGGCATTGGGGTGCACACTGGTAATGTTCGTTACAGCACTTGCGAGGGTGCTACCACGACGAAACTCATACAGCATGAAAATGGCGGATGTGCTCCTTGCCCATTTCAATGTCGGCTGGCACTTGCACTCTTCGCCTTCTGACGGCTAACTGCCACTGATTTGAGCCACCTAGGCCTACCTGCTGATGTGATGTCGGTGTGCTGCGCAATCTCAGTAGCCAATGTGCGCCGTGGCCGGAACTTCGACTTTGGGCACCTCGTCATCGGACATTACTTTCTTTCCAGCCCAGTATCATGCAAACATCAGAAATCTGCCGTGAACTCTAGAACATTCTCTTTTTGCTCCCAAATTAATCTTAAAACTGCCTAACGCTTTGCAGGATAGAAAACATATTCTTATTAATGAAAGAAATACGTGATACACCATATAATACAAATTTTGAAGATGACAATCCGATTTTTGGTGTAAATGTCACAAGGATGGTAGTCAGATAATATCCGAAAACTTGAAAATTTCATCGTCCTGGAGCGGGACTCGAACTCGCGTCTCTCAGATAGCGCCCGGGTATGCTAACCACTGCTTCACCCAGAACGACCAAGTCTCAAGTTTCTGATTAATTTGAGTATAACCATCATAGGATTCGCTAGTCGAAGCAACCGACATTCATGTTTAGCGAATCTGAAGGTTAAGAATCCTATCCCGTGATTGCCCGAAGGTTGATATTCAAATTAATCGGAAACTTGAGACTTGGTCGTTCTGAGTGGTGTAGTGGTTAGAATACCCGGGCGCTATCTGGGAGACGTGGGTTCGAGTCCCGCTCCAGGACGATGAAATTTTCAAGTTTTCGGATACTATCTGACTTACCGTCCTTCTCACATTTACACAAAAATCGGATTGTCATCTTCAAAATTTGTATAATCTTATTCATTTGAAATTGTCTTATTCAAGTGAGTTATGTTGCTTTTAGAATGGGAATTTCTTAGAGACACTATGTTAAAGAGCTCTAAACACTTCAATAAATATCTCCCATAATACTTTACAGAAGAGAGAACGATATGCAGACTAAGCAGATGGGGGTTCTATGCTGTAAAATGTGGACAGTTTGTATCCTGGTCAAATGGTGGTCGTTCGTTTTCATAACTTTATCATGTTTTGGGCCGTAACTTTTGTTGCTGCTGCTGCTGTTCTTCAATTCCTTCTATCTGTTGAGACAAGTCTATCCGAAATACACCCAAGAAGAAAGATTATCTTCTTACGTTTCACCTGAATTGTAATTCTTCCCAGCATAGTCCTGGTGAATAATCGATTTCACTCTGACTATTGCCCTTCTACACTTGCAGGTTTCTTTCACTGTCATCAGACTGAAGTAGAATCACACTCCACTCAGAAAAAGACAGACAGAAAGAAGGGTTCAACACATAACTATCATCATACACAAAACCCGAGACCAACTGAAGCATTTATTTCATGCTGATCACTTCATTGCTGCAGCTGACACACTACTTAAAATAGGCACGACAGTAATTTCAGCACTTGTCAGAGGGTTAAACCAAATTATTACAAAATCCTTTGCTAAGATTCTCACGTAAATCGCAATAATACACTGGCGGAAAAAAATCCCAACACCAAGAAGGGGTTGTGTTAGATAAACGACAGTTTGTAGGCGGTGAGAGTACATCTGTAAGATGACGTCTATGCAAATTTCGCGCTTGGCGCATACGCCCCTCGGAACATGCAAAGCAGGTTTGCTGTAAATACGCGCTGTAACGTTCGTGAGCGTTAGTTATCGTTGAGATTCGACGTAGGGTGTTGAAGTTAGTCAAGAATGCCTTTAAGAAGACGAAGGAGCCATTATCAACAGCTCACGGAGTTCGAACGAGATCGTGTAATAGGGCTACGAGAAGGTGGATTTTCTTTCCGCAATATTGCAGAACGACTTGGCAGGAATGTAGCCACTGTGCATGATTGTTGGCAGCGGTGGTCAAGGGAAGGTACTACCTCAAGAAGACCGGGTTCCGGCCGGCCACATGGCACTACTGAGAGGGAAGACCGCCGTGTACGGCGTATGGCCGTGGCGCATCGTACCGCGTCTGCGGCAGCAATTCGAGCTGCAGTTGCCACCACAGTGACACAACAAACTGTTACAAATCGGTTACTTGAAGGACAGCTTCGAGCCAGACGCCCTGTAGCGTGCATTTCACTTACTCCAAACCACTGCCGTTTGCGACGTCAGTGGTGTCAAGCTAGAGCTCATTGGAGGACGGAGTGGAGATCTGTTGTGTTTTCTGATGAAAGCCGGTTCTGCCTGGGTGCCAGTGATGGCCATGTGTTGGTTAGAAGGAGGCCAGGTGAGCGCCTACAACCAACCTGTCTGCGACCGAGACACTGGACCTACACCTGGAGTTATGGTGTGGGGAGCAATTTCCTATGACAGCAGGAGCACTCTCGTGGTTATCCCACGCACCCTGACGGCACAGTTGTACGTCGGTCTGGTGATTCAACTTGTTGTGCTGCCATTCATGAACAGCATTCTAGGGGGTGTTTTCCAACAGGATAACGCTCGCCCGCATACCGTTGTTGTAACCCAACATGCTCTACAAAGTGTCGACATGTTGCCGTGGCCTGCTAGATCACCAGATCTTTCACCAATCGAGCACGTATGGGACATCATTGGACGACAACTCCAGCATCACCCCCAACCAGCATTAACCGTCCCTGTATTGACCGACCAAGTGCAACAGTCATGGAACTCCATCCCACAAACTGACATCCAGCACCTGTACGACACAATGCATGAACGTCTGCGTGCTTGCATTCAACATTCTGGCGGTTACACCGGTTATTAATGTACCAGCATTTCACATTTAAAATGGCTCTTCTTGCGCTTACAATAAGCTGTGATCTTGAAACCTTAATCGATTAAATATGTTACCTATACAAATGTATTGCCGCCATTTCATTCCTCTACAACTATTTTTTCGTGGTGTTGGGATTTTTTCCGTCAGTGTATATCTTTAAGGGTGAGAAGAATTACCTTTTGCATAAAATCTATTGTATGACCGAGATTTAATGCAAAGAATAATTCCCCTTGTCGAAGATCAGTGCTGGACATGGTACTTGCTGCAAATTCTTCGTAAGATGTTTAGGAGTTTGGAAGGGTTCTCAGCTTTGCACAATTTTGTCCATTCGAGTTTAAAACGTTCGAAATATTTTCTTCGTGTTAGAGAGACTTCTAGTACAACTTATTGCTACCCTTTCAAAGAAGAGGAATTTGTAGCTCTTCTTCGGACGATTTCTCCGTGACAGTAAAAAACAATCAGATATCAATTGTTGCTTTGACGTTTCTGAACTTATGCAAGCGAAAGAAAGTTAAAAAGTGCTGCAACTTCAGTATGTGCCGCAGTAATGAAGGATTCAATGGTCATTCACAGTTCTTCTCTGGTGAACTGCATAAAAGCGCGCGAGCTTTTCAACCATTCACGATGAATGATTTGCCACGATTCGCTACACCACTTAAATGAATGCCATTCACGTATCATTCTCATTCTCAAGTTTCACCATTATTTCCTAGCTAACTGCCGATAATACACTCACATACCGGCTGACGCTTATTTATTCTCGACATTACTTTTCTTATTGGGCATTTGTTACAGAACTTATAGGGGCGGAATAAAGTTAAACTTGCTGAGATTTCAGTGAGTGTCGTAGTAATGGCGGATTGAATGTTCATTCATAGCTGTGAGAGCAAACCATTCACCCTTAAGAGTCATTCGTTGTGAACGAATCGTTTATGAATGGCCCATCACTAATCTAGCGGTACGCAAAAATACAGTATATTGCC
The DNA here is from genome assembly GCA_039090855.1 of Macrothele yani. Classification (NCBI taxonomy): domain Eukaryota; kingdom Metazoa; phylum Arthropoda; class Arachnida; order Araneae; family Macrothelidae; genus Macrothele; species Macrothele yani. The sequence continues at coordinate 5,630,781 of CM077024.1, forward strand.
ATCAAAAGGGATCGTTAGGAAATTTCCAAAAGATAATAAGTACACCAATAATAACATCTGGTTTTAAACTCTAAACGGATCGTTGTTCTAGTGGAAGTTCGTCTTGATAAAGCCTCCCGTTGGAAGGCGAAGGCTTGACACGATTAAATATTTTGATATACATCATTCTGATAGATTATATGACCTTGTTGTCTCCTTAGTTATTATTGGCATCGTCTTGTGTCCTACATAATAAATTAACAATAAAGGAAAAGAAAGGTATGTGTACTAACATTTCCTGTTTGAAAAAGAAAATCACAGTTGTGATTAACGAAAATCTTCCTCCAGTTACCATGTCAAAATGACCTTTTCACAACTGTTTAACTCAAATCGTTATGGTACAACCATGTTCTTTATTCTTAGGCTCAAGGATTTCTGTTTCGAGGTGGACAATGTGTTTCATCTGAAGAATTTCATATTGGGTTGGAAAGGCAACACAAAATGATAATTACCGTATATATAAGTACAAATCAGTCCAAAATGTAGTGGCCATCGTTTGCCACGACTTGCTCTCATCGTCTGCGCAGCTATTGAATACCGTCCTTCTAGAATTGTGGCAGCCTGGACGCTAAGAAGTGAGTGTTAGACATAGTCCTGGCTGGTAAACTACTGTCCGTCCATAAAATGCTTCAACGACCGGAAAAGGTAGTAGTTGCTTGAGGCAATGTCCGAGGAATAGGCTGGGTGCTGTGGCAGCTCCCAGCCAGGGTCCTGATCTTGTGACAGATCACCCGTGCTCTGTGAGACCTTGCTCTATCCTGCTGTACGAGGACGCCCTTGCGGTTCAGCAGTGCTGATCGTTTCAACGTGAGCCATGTGTGCAAATCATCCAGCTGACGGTAGCACACATCGGCAGTGATGGTGGTGTCCGGCAGGAGCTCAAAACAAGCTACGTATCAGCTTTCTCTTTTGGCTTCTTTTTGAAACTCATATTAACAAGAAAGATGACACCGAATATTCGGGTGTAATAAGCACGTCTTTTGAATCCGTTCTGATGCAAATTAAATTTTTCAAAGCTAATGAAAGTCAATGGAACCGGTATGGAAAACAATAGTATCTGACGGAAGAAAGACGTTTTTCAATCGGGTTTTTAATCCTTCAGATATTGCTGTAAACGGAATCGTGAGCTTACGCCTTCTGGTTGCAGACTTGTGCGTTAAGAAAAACATGAATTTATATGAGAAACATTTCGCACCGAAAACGCTCTCCAACACAGAAATAATTTTTCAAATCGGACACGTAGAAACAGAGATATTGTCAAAAATAAGATGTGACTTTACGTCCCCTGGTGGGAAAAACATGCATTAATTTAGGAAGAAAGTATTCTCAAAAGGTTTATCCATATGGGCGGTATCGGTCCAAGAAAAAAACATTTAGTCGAATTTCAGGATCCCAAATTTTGCTACAAATACATCAGAAGCAGATATTAACACTTATGCCCCCTGGTGGCCAAACCATTCTTTACCAAATATTAGAAATTGTGTAAAAAATATTTTCCATCAGGTCTGGTACGCGATACAGGAAGAATTTTTCAAATCGGAGTTTTAGGAACAGAAATAACACAGAAAACGAAATTTACCTTTGTGCCCCCTTGCGGAAAGTCTATGATTTACTTGAAAATTTTGAATTTATAGGAAAAACATTTCGCATCGGAAACACTATCCAACAAAAAAGGAATTTTTCAAATCGGACTCCTAGAAGTAGAGATATTGACAAAAATAAGATATTAAACTACGCCTCCTGGTGTAGAAACCATGCATTATTTAAAGAAGAAAATGTTTCTAAAAGATTTGTCGAGATGAGTAGTATCAGTCTACAAACGACGTTTTTTTCAATCGAGAATTTAGAAGCTCATATTTTGCTGCAAATACATCAGAAGCGGAAATTAAGATTTACGCCCCCTAGTGGCCAAACCATTTTTTTTTTTTTACAAAAATAGAAATTATATGCAAACGATTTCCCATCAGGAGCTGTATTCTGATGGGAAATCGGAGATTTAGAAGCAGAGATATAGGGGAAACGCAATTTACCTTTACGCCCCTAGCGGAAAGTCTATGAATTACTTGAAAATTTTGAAATTATATGAAAAATATGTAACACTGAAAACAGTATCCAACAAAGAAGAAATCTTTTAAAATCGGAATCCCAGAAGTAGAGATATTGACAAAAATAAGATATACATCTACGCCCCTGGCGGAGAAACTGTGGAATATTTTAAGAAGAAAATATTACAAAAAGGTTTATCGATATGAGTGGCATCAGCCCACGAAAGAAGTTTTTCAATCGATATTTTAGAAGCTCAGATTTTATGGCAAATACATCAGAAGCAAAAATTAACACTTACGCCCCCTGGTGGCCAAAGTATTTATTACCAAAAATTTGAAATTATATGCAAAAGATTTTCTATCAGGAGGTGTATCCGCTGAAGAAATTTTTTTTAAATCGGAGCTTTAGAAGAAGAGTTATCGGGGGAAATGTAATTTACTTTTACGCCCCCTAGCGGAAAATCTATGCGTAATTTGAAAAAGTAATTATATCTAAAATACTCTTCGACATAAATGGAATCGAAACATAAAATATTATTTTCAATCGGATGTTTAGAAGCAAATATGTGGAATAAAATATATTTTTGAATTCGATATCATCTGCATTTACGCCCTCTAGCGGCGAAATTGTACATCGTAAAAAAAAACGAAATGAAGGATTATCATTCGCATATTTCAAGCTTCCCAATGCAAAAAGAATTGTTCAAATCGGAATAATAGTTGCAGGGTATCGTGGGTACAGACGGACGGACAAACCGATAACATAAGCACGATCTTTTTGACAAAAGACGTGCTAAAAACAAAACATCACGCATATCCTATCAGACAGACAGCAGGATCTTACGTGGGTATAAGCCAGCTTTTGGGGGTCGGCATGGGCTTCCTTTTTGGGTCTAACCACGGTTCCCACGAGTTCACATTGTCATACAGGATCCATTTCTCGTCACCTGTCCCAATGCGGTCCAAGACCGGTTCAACTTGGTCATGTGAAAGCAGTGAAACGCATGAAATTTGCTTTCAGCTTAATTGTGAGTTGATGGTGTACCCAAACTCCCCTGTTGGTCACCTTCCCAAGTTGATGCATGTGCGTGATAATGTTCGTGGTGATAGTCCCCAGCTGTTCGGCCAACTCCCATGTGGTCACACGTGGGCCGGCCTCCACTAAGGTCTTCAGCATGTCCATATCCACTGTTGCGGGTCTTCCGCTTTCGGGACGGTCTGACAGGTCGAAATTTCACTCTCGAAACCGTTCGAACCAACGACAGCACTGACGATGTGATATGGCATTGGGGTGCACACTGGTAATGTTCGTTACAGCACTTGCGAGGGTGCTACCACGACGAAACTCATACAGCATGAAAATGGCGGATGTGCTCCTTGCCCATTTCAATGTCGGCTGGCACTTGCACTCTTCGCCTTCTGACGGCTAACTGCCACTGATTTGAGCCACCTAGGCCTACCTGCTGATGTGATGTCGGTGTGCTGCGCAATCTCAGTAGCCAATGTGCGCCGTGGCCGGAACTTCGACTTTGGGCACCTCGTCATCGGACATTACTTTCTTTCCAGCCCAGTATCATGCAAACATCAGAAATCTGCCGTGAACTCTAGAACATTCTCTTTTTGCTCCCAAATTAATCTTAAAACTGCCTAACGCTTTGCAGGATAGAAAACATATTCTTATTAATGAAAGAAATACGTGATACACCATATAATACAAATTTTGAAGATGACAATCCGATTTTTTGGTGTAAATGTCACAAGGATGGTAGTCAGATAATATCCGAAAACTTGAAAATTTCATCGTCCTGGAGCGGGACTCGAACTCGCGTCTCTCAGATAGCGCCCGGGTATGCTAACCACTGCTTCACCCAGAACGACCAAGTCTCAAGTTTCTGATTAATTTGAGTATAACCATCATAGGATTCGCTAGTCGAAGCAACCGACATTCATGTTTAGCGAATCTGAAGGTTAAGAATCCTATCCCGTGATTGCCCGAAGGTTGATATTCAAATTAATCGGAAACTTGAGACTTGGTCGTTCTGAGTGGTGTAGTGGTTAGAATACCCGGGCGCTATCTGGGAGACGTGGGTTCGAGTCCCGCTCCAGGACGATGAAATTTTCAAGTTTTCGGATACTATCTGACTTACCGTCCTTCTCACATTTACACAAAAATCGGATTGTCATCTTCAAAATTTGTATAATCTTATTCATTTGAAATTGTCTTATTCAAGTGAGTTATGTTGCTTTTAGAATGGGAATTTCTTAGAGACACTATGTTAAAGAGCTCTAAACACTTTTACGACTCCGTGTGGTTTCCCTTGCTTTCATTCATGCTATGCCTAATTAAGTTAGTATGGGGAAAAAACTCTCTACCAACACTTTCATTCATTCGTCAAAATTTGGGAACTTAAAATGTCTTCATTAATTTTAACGTTCATAATTGTAAGCATTTTTCAGTCACAATACAATATTTCCATTGAAGAGTTCAACATTAAAAAAATTAATCACAGTGGTTTGCATTGTACATTTTCTGGTAAATGGATTATCTACAAAAAATAAAAAAATGAACAATAAAAAGGAAAACAAATTACCAACCCTATGAAAGATATATTGCATTAAAATGTAATAATCCGGTTTGTTGTTAAATAATTGTGCATTTATTTGGCTGACCTAACCTAAACAGGAAGTAACTGGATCTCTCTCAGATGTGATGTAACCGAGGAAAATCTTTGATTTTGTATGTAATCGAAAAACTGGGTTTGGGTTTTTGAAAGGGACGTAAGTAAGCCGTTTGTTTCGAACTTATTTCTCGCTATTCTTTGCTTTCTTCATCGATTTTTCTCTTCTGGTTTCGTTTTTCTCTTCTCATTCACTCTTCCGATTTTTTACTTCCCCTGTTCCTTTTGTTTCAGCATTTTCCGTTTCCGTCTCTTTCTTTTCCTTAAGGGTTTTTCCAAGTTACTCTACTCCTCTATTAAGTGATTTACGTTGCTCTCATTTTTCCTGCTTCTTTGGCACATACCTTCCTTTTCCTTCCTTGAAATACTTGATGCTAATTCATAAACACTTCAGACTTTAACTCTTATTATCCCTCAGTTTAATGTCGAGGGGCAGTAAAACAAAATAAACTCATTAGAAAAAATAAATGACACTGTTAAACGTGACATATGCTGTAACCTGCAGAAGAAAAAGTTGATCACAGTGCGCGTGCGCTGTCGTCTGTGAATTACAAAGCAAACTGACGTAAGTTCGAAAAAGAATAATGAAGGCGACACTGTTTTTGACCTTTTTTATCGTCATCTCCTCCGCATACTCCACCTTCTCCGAGAAGACCGTAATCACAAGTTAAATGACAATGAAGTGCTCGGTTCACGTTAATTAGGAAGTTAAGTGCATTTTAAGCAGGTTACAACATTGTCCCTTGCTTCATCTCATTTAAGAAAGAAAAATTGCTACAAGAAACGAAAGTTGAATGAGTTCTGAATAATCGACTTCGCTTAATTTCCTTTCCTTTGCCTTGTTTTAGAAATATACTATGTGTGTCATCTGAAAACAATATTTTACTGATCAGTCGAAGAGCTTTTTAATTCTTCGAGAAATGAAGATTTTTTTTCATTTTAAAAACAAAAATCTCATTAAATTTTTTAGTAAGATTCTTTGATTAAAATTTAAATGATTCTAATGTAAATGGAAGCAGATTTTTTTTTTGCGAATTTGAACTGTACAGACGTTTTGCGATATTTAATCAACTTCAGAATTAAATTGACACTTTATAACAAGTTTTTTTTTTTTTTGCGCAGTCTAAAGAAAAGCATTTACTTTGGGAAGACAGAAAACCAATTGCACAAAAGAAAGGGAAATGTTAACCGTCATTTAAAAAAAAACGCAACTTTCTGGTATAGAAATGAGAAAAAATCGCGTAAATTTGCCTGGTCCCTTGCTATTCATTTAATTATTACTAACATATCACATTTGATTCATATTGACAATTGATATTAATTTTCAATGGAATGAGTTTCGTTGTTGTGCAGTTTGTATGTATTGTGAACTTTTGGTGATTTGTCATATTTTGTGAGATTCGTTGGTGATTTGTCATATTTTGTAAGTTTCTTTGGTGAATTTGTTTACTTTATTTGTACAATAAGTTTATGATTATGGCACATATTGTATTGTTGCTGAATATTATATTACTTTTCTATAATATTGTACGGCAGAAATTTAATAAAATAAATAAATAAATAAATAAATAATAAATACTTTCTGCAGTGCTTTTCGAAATTCTCCAAATACTGAGCAGAAACGAATTCTGAGAGGCGAAATAAAAATTCATTAGGCGAATAATAGTACACTGACGGTAGTCGTAAAAGACACAAACCTAATTCCTATAAAAGGTTTTGTTAGATATATATCATTAAGCTGTTCTTTGAGATTCAGAGGTTAGCTCCGTAAAGAAAGACAGTTTGCGTGATAAATGTTTATCTGATAGAACTAGAATTTACTTACCCTTGCTTTATAAACATCTCCATTTAAAGCGATCTTGCTACACAGCTCGAGCTTCATTGTTATTCAATACACGTCACAGAAAATTCTTTTGTACCATACTTCATACTCAATCTTTTTCTCATGAGAGACATTCTCGAATCTTGTCCTCACATGATTTTCTTGTCCTTTCTCTACTTTTTTCCCCTGCTACTTGTGCTGACAAAATACTTTTAGTAAGCATCTCATCTCTCATTCTTTCAACATGGCCAAACCACTGGAGAATATTAGTCTTCACCTTAGCAGCAACATTTTGCCTCTCATTACCCAACTGCAACACATCTTCATTCCGAGTGAGTGTTGCCACAAACCTCCTGTATGTAACGCATCTCCCCAGCACACAAACAACTCCTATGTCTCTTCTGCTGTACACATGTTTCACTGCCGTACATCAGAGTAGCAACAATTACACTTTCATATACAGCCGTTCGAGACTTTTTGGAGAACCCTCTGAAATCCTATGACTTTCAATGAAGAATTCACTCGACTATTAGTTTCTCTATCTACTTTGTTCTCTGTCAAACATGCTTCCCAGGTGAATGAGTTTGTATATGTAAGAAGCATGTTTGACAGAGAGAACAAATTAGATTCTAAAATTAGTAGGCGAGAGAATTCGTCATTGAAAGTCATAGCTGCTTTAGGAGGATTTCACAGGAATGATGGGTTCTCAAGAAAGTCCCAAATGGCTGTATTTGAAAGCATTCACGTATCCAGAAGTTACGTTTGGGGGACTGGGGAATCTGAGCAAAACCTAAGAATATTTTGCATATAAGCAAATGTAGGTGGCAAGTTGTATTTGACCATAAAGAACACCCTAAAGGTGTAAGCATAGACTGTTTCCGCACGATAATAAATAGTTTATTCGACCTCACTGAAAAACTGCCCTTAAAATACATTACTTTATTTACAATAAAAAGGTTAAAAATATATGCGCGAAATCTTTTGCGGTCACTCTGACCACATCATCAGCGATGTGAAAGAACCTTAGTGAAGATAAATAAAGTTTTTATAAAATACATAAATACAAAAAAATACCTTTATAATACTTTCAAGCGATGTGAAAGAACCTTAGTGAAGATTTTATAAACTACTGATAGGAGGCTGATGGGCCTGTAGTTCCTGAGATCCTCAATGTCACCTTTTTTATGTAGCGGAATCATTGTAGCATTGTTCCAATCCTCAGTAAGTTTCCCTTCATTGAGACATCTGGTGAAAACTTGGGCGAGTCCAGTTTCAATTTCTCCATTTGCTTCATTTATACGTCCACGGTAATTCCATCTTCTCCTGGAGCTTTTCCCCGTTTCATTTTTTTAATTGCATGTGTAACTTCTGCCGGGAGGACTGGAGGGACTTTGGTACTGTTACCTTTCGTAACGTCTAGAGTAGATGAATCATCTCTTTTATAATGTATACACTTCATTTTACACCGTCGAGTCACATTATTGTGACCACCAGCTAATATCCAGAGTAACCGCCGTGTGCAGCGCGGACAGCAGCTAGATGGGCTGGGAGTGGCTCAGTAAGGTGCTGGAAGGTGTTCACAGGCATGTGGAGCCACGCCGACTGCAGTGCATCTGACAGCTGCTGGATGTTGCGTGGTGGAAGATCCATAAGGCGAACAACACGATCGAGGTAGTCCCACAGATGCTCAAATGGGTTTAAGTCTAAGGAATTAGGGGGCCAGGGAAGTACTTTGAAGTTTTTATCGTGTTCTTCCAACCACACTCGGACATTTTTGGCAGTGTTACACGTCCCATTGTCGTGCTGGAAGATCCCATCCGCCCCAGAGAAGACAATCAGCATATATGGGTGTACGTGGTCTGCAAGGATAGATTCATAACGAATTCAGTCCGTAGTGCCTTCTACAGGTATGAGTGGACCCAGAGAATGCCATAAAACACTCCCCTGATCATAACGCTGTCCCCAGTAGCTTGTGTTCTTGCAGCAATGGTTGAAGAGTGTTTGTTCTCCGATGTTTATCGCCTTATACGCCAACGACCATCCGTTCGCTGAAGCAGGAAACGTAACTCATCGGAGAAAGCAATCCTTACATACATGTGAGTCTGAAGGAATTAAAGGCCGCTGTGGTACAGTGAAATCGTATCCGGCGTGTAACTGCAAGACCCTGGGTTCGATTCCCGGTGGCGGTCAATGAGAATTTTTCCGTGACTCACTTATAAACGTGGAAAGAGCGATGACTTCTGTTTGATATCAAGATAATGCCAAATCTTTCCATGTTCCGAATCGCTAAATCATTGGCAGATGAATGAAGATTATTTCAGAATAGCATTCTAAAACTAACAAACCGAACGCATTCTGTGTGTTTATAGCTTTTTCTTTCCTAGTAGAACAGAGAAAAATGTTTCGTTCACGTTGGGGGAGAATACCTCACAACATTGAACTCTAGACAGTAGTTTTAACTGACGCAGACCGCATTGTGTTATTTTTATTTCAGAGCCAAATTCAAACTGAAATTATTGGATTGCCCGAAAAGTTCTGAGCATTTGTGACGTGTGTATGGTTGAACGTCACATATGCAGTCGTCCTTTTTGAAAACACATGAGATGTTGACAACAACGAAAGGTAGTGTTTGCATGCGGCGTTCAGTCACGTGTAGTCGACGATAAGTGGAAGTTGTGCTTGTTTGGTGCGTGATAAACATGGATGATCAAAAGTTACATTTTCGACATGTGATGCTATTCCTGTACAAAATGGGAAGAAACGCTGCACAGACGTGTAAAAACATTTGTGAAGTGTATGGAGAGAATGCTATTGGTGAATCAATGGTTCGGAGGTGGTTTGCGAAGTTCAAAGACGACGATTTCCGTTTAGACGACTGGGATTGATGTGGACGAACTTCAGCAGTGGACGATGGTCTCATGAAGGCACAATTTGACTACAACCCAAAATTAACGACTAGGGAGTTAGCAGAGACTGAAAATGCCGAAAGGTACTGTTCATGAACATTTAGTGAAGCTGGGATACACTTCTCGTTATGATGTTTGGGTCACACAGAAGCTGTCAGAAAAAACTGCATGGACCGGTAGTCCATATGCGATATGCTCATAAAACGCAACAACAGGGACTCATTTTTGAAACGATCAATGACAGGAGATGAAAACTGGATAATCTACGACAATGTAGTGCGGAAGAGATCCTGGGATCACGCTGCCGAACCACTTAGACGCCGAATATTCATGGACGCAAGGTTTCCTCTCTGTTTGGTGGGATTGCAAAGACATTATTTTGCTACGAGCTCCTCCAGCACAATCAGACGATCAATTCGGATGTGTTCTGCAGCCTGTAGGAACAATTGAACCAAAACCTGCAACAGAAGAGGCCAGAACTTGTGAACAGACAGGATGTTGTGTTCCAGCAAGACAAGCATGGCCGCACGTTTCTTTAGTCACCCGCAGTAAGTTGTATGTCATGGGCTAGGGATGTCTTACTCCACCCACCTTATTGCCCGAACATTGCGCCCTCCGACTTCTGTTTGTTTCGGTCTCTGCAAACTCTTAAAATGAAAAATCATTCGGGGATCTCAACGCTGTCAAGAAACACGTGAATGATTTTTTTTTGCCTCCAAACCAGCCACGTTCTACAGGGATGACATTCTAAAATTGCTCAAAAGATAGAATTAAATCGTGGAAAACAATGGAAAACACTTTGAGGAATAAAGGTATTTTCTTTAACTCATTGCATTTGTTTCATTTCACATTAAAAAAAAAAAAAGACTCAGGACTTTTCGGACAACCCAATAGATAACATCAACAATGACGAAATTTATAAACTCACTGAGCAATATGCGAACTTCCCTAACTCTCATAAAACAACCCTTTAAATATAACAGTATAACCTGACTTTTGCTCCAATAAATAATATTGTTTCAGACTGTTCACTTATAGACTGGCTTTTCTTTCGTGAATTGTCTATCATTGACACAAATATAATACAAAACATTCTTAAATGTCCGTGGTTATTCCTGCACTAAAACTAAAATTTGTTTTGGGGAGGTTTCGTACTCCATATCAGGACTGGTTGTAGGAGTTTGCCTACCATTTTGACCAGTATTGTTCTTGTCAGAAAATGGAACACGTTTGTTTTGCGTCCATGACCTGTTTTATTTTCTGACGGGAGTGGCACAGGTCAAGGACGTACATTTTTTTTATAGAATGGTTCGGGTCTTCAGTTTCTTGTATTTATTAAAATCTGTCTGAATCACAATGAGGTCTAGACAAGAACAGAGTGATTTATCGCCAAAAGATGACATACTGAACATTGTTTAACATAATATTTATAAAATATCATCTCAAAAGTATTCGGACAAGATAAGGTTCAGGAAACGAATTTTTATTAAGGAAATTAATTTCGCGTGTGCTCACATTTGGGCTGAATGACAGTAGTAATTTTTCCTGGAAGATTTTTGATCAGGTTAGAAGAGTAAGAAGTTGAACATTTCAGCCATTTTTTTCACTGCAGTCGTCAGCTTAAGTATGAATGTGGGACTCATAGACCTTTCATCGACCGTTCTATCTCTCCTCAAAGTAGTTCTATGAGATTCAGATCAGGACTCTGGGACGGCCAGCTCAATTCTTGAACTCCATTTTCTTCAAACCAAGTGCTTACAATTACTTCACGGCACGAATTGTTATTATAATGGCACACGTAAAGCCCAATTCTGCAAAACTGGCAGAGTAAAGGTAACACGGAGCCGTCCAAAATGCCACTAAAGTGTACAATACAATAAACAACGGTCCCAGTAAAACCACGAGAAGCAACCCGACACAATCACATCTTGCCGCCCCGATGGCACAGTGGTCTAAGCGCTGGCTGATGACCATTCATCCATAAAAGGGGCATAGATGTTGTGTTTATCTTACGTCACTGGCTCTCTCCCTTCCCTGGAACCAGTGACCCTAAATTAGGTACGGGCGACTGCTTATATCCCACTGAGTTGCTCGCGGTGGTTGTTAAACCTTCAACCAAAAAAAAAAAAAAAATAAAAAAAATCACATTTTCTCTCCCCAGATTATACGTTGGAACAATGAACTGCTGTAGGTATAGTTTTCAAAGTACTTTCCAAACTAGACTGTCATACCTGAACACCATATAGCGTGACGCGTTGCTTCATACGACTTTGTACCACTGCTTTTCAGTCAAAGAACGACGGACACGACATCATTCCAAACGATTTTTAGCGTTAGTCTTGAAAGCTGTAGCTGTGCAATATGAAAATCAAGATTGTGCAGTTCCCTACGCAGAATGCACGACATTACGGACAAACCTGTTATCTGGAACTCCGATATCATATTTTCTACAGACATGATTGGAGATTATTTAAATACCCTGTTACGGGCTTGATGATTCCTATCCGTTTTTAAGGTTTTTCACCACTCTCGGTCTTTCACCTTTTCACAACATCGACTATTGTTGACTTTAGAGGGTCCAAACAGTATACTGAAGCACGCAACAACTCCGTAAAATCTCACCCGATAATCAAGTCTCTATGTAACTTGGTAGGATCGCACCCGATAGTCAAGCCTCTTTGTAATTATGTCATCTGGCACCCGATAATCAAGCCTCTTTGTAACTTCGTAAGCTGGCACCCGATAATCAAGCCTCTTTGTAACTTCGTAAGCTGGCACCCGATAATCAAGCCTCTTTGTAGTTATGTCATCTTGCACCCGATAATCAAGCCTCTTTGTAACTTCGTAAGCTGGCACCCGATAATCAAGCCTCTTTGTAACTTTGTAAGCTGGCACCCGATAATCAAGCCTTTTTGTAACTCCGCAAGATCGCACCCGATAATCAAGCGTCTTTATAACTCCGTAAGCTCCTTCCCTCGACTAGTACTGGCTACCACTTATCTCTTTGGTAGGTCCTGCTAGCATTTTTGCTTGTTTTTTATTTGCATATGAGCTGCTCCAATCATTCACTTCTTTTTGACAGGCGACTGAACTTTTGTGAGATGTAGTGTATTTTAAACTTCTATTCCAGTAACAGAAGTATACCTACAGACAGTCAAACAGTCATTTTTAATAATATATGAAGCTGGAGTTTCATCACAAAAGGCTGGGAATTCTAAATTTTTGTCTTTTAAAGTTTTGTTACATGATTTTTTCGATGCACCTAATGGATTCAGCAAAATCCTTCAAAATATAAATTAAAATGTTCGGAGCTCTTTAAACACCATTCTCTTAAAAAAAAGCTAATGTTCTTTTTACAGAGATGCTGTAGAACATAGAAGTGCGAAAATATGCTTGAAGTTGTCTTCCATATTAGAAACACTTTCAGAAATTGAAAAATATCGGAAGTGAATAAGCAGTAAGAGATTTTTCATTTATAAAAATTGTTTCTAAAGCACTAACATGACTGAAAAATGTAATTAAAATAATTTTTCTTTTTCACATCGTGTTGGAAAAAGTGATTTCGTAATAGGAAAAAATATAATCTTTTAAGAGCTCTTAGCAATATTTTTTATCTTTTTCATATAACGAAAGTAAAAGAATGAGGAATTATAATAAGTTCAGACATTTTCAGAATTTCAACAAATGGAAGGAGAAAAAGTCGTTCATACCTCGAATAAGTGGCTCTGAAGCAATTTATTGGTCTCAGTAAATTCCGAAAATCGTTAAAATCCAGAGCTATGTTTTTAAAAATCACGTGGAATTAATATTTACGTATTTAATTATCACATACAAACAATGTATATTAAGTGCAACAGTAGCTGCACTTAATATATACTTTGTTTCGGTAAACAGTTTAGACCGATGAAATTCTATGGTGCCTAAATGGTAAATTTTTTAAAAATAAATTGATCAAAATATCATTTGACAAGACTTGACCATATCAGCCACTGAAAATGATATTTTTGCCGCCCCGGTGGCGCAGTGGTCTAAGGCGTTGGCCTCTGATCATTCGTCCGAAAGGGGTCCGGGTTCGAATCCCGGTGAGGCATGGATGTTGTGTTTGTCTTACGGCACTGGCTCTCTCCCTTCCCTGAAACAGTGATCCTAAATTAGGGACGGGCGACTGCTTATAGCCCATTGAATTGCTCACGGTGGTCGTTAAACCTCCAATCAAAAAAAAAAAAAAAAATGATATTTGCTACCGTTTAGCAAAGCATGATTTCAGTTCAGCATATAAGCTGAGTGGCCACACTATTAGATATATCCTCGTATCATAGTTTAGAGAGGAACACTCATTATTAGAATAACACTTTGAAAGATCGTGGGAAGGAAAGAACTAAAGCTATGTTCTGTCTCCTATAAGCCCTCTAAAGCGCCGAATATGCATCGGGTGAACACTGGCCCATCTCGGACGAATAGCAAGAGGCTGGTGTATGAGACTAATCTGCCATCGGGCCGGAAAAGTCGAGATTTTGATCTTGATTCTGGGTGAAATTAAAGAAAAGTTTCAGGAAGAAACAAATAATAAAAAAAGCTGTTCACCCATGCTTTGAAAAAGGATGTATTCTAATATATAATTTGCTAGAGTCCTCCTCCGTGCCACTTTTTAAGTCGTCATAGCAACAACCGAGAAACAAATGTTTGAGACTTCACGCTCAGATTTTCGTGTAGGTGACGTCATCACCTACACGCGCCAGATTAAGGGGAAAATCACTTTGTTTTTTGTCATAGCAACCAAGAACACAGCTGCTGGTGTGACGTCCTCTAATCCAAATCATTCTCACATGACGTCAGAGATTCGTTACGTCACACAGTCAACTCTTTAGCAAGGATATTAGAATAATACTTCTGGAGATTTTTTTTTGATTGGAGGTTTAACGACCACCGTGAGCAACTCAATGGGCTATAAGCAGTCGCCCGTCCCTAATTTAGGGTCACTGGTTCCAGGGAAGGGAAAGAGCCAGTGCCGTAAGACAAACACAACATCCATGCCTCACCGGGATTCGAACCCGGATCCCTTTCGGACGAATGATCAGAGGCCATCGCTTAGACCACTGCGCCACGGCCCTTCTGGAGATGCCCTGAGTCTCTTAACCGTGAAGCCGCAAACTTTGGGAATTTGACGTTGTTTACATTACACCTATGCAATGTGTGCATTTTGAAATAGACGTTGTTTGGGGTTGCAGAAACCGTGTTAATATAAAACCGGAAGGAATTATACTTCTTATACGAGTGAAGTTTTCAATTTTAAAGTTATGATTTGTTTAGAATTCGCACTAACGTTCGTGTATTTCGGTTTAAAATAAAAATGAGAAGAAGCCTCAAAATAACTAAGGATTTTATAAATTTCAACATTTTCTCACGCCTTGGCAGCAAGTTACGATGCGAAATTGGAAACATTTGCAACGAAAGAAGGCGATTTGGCCAACACAAAATGCATTGCAATAGCCTTGAAAACCATCAGCTTTCCCACACTTTGACGACCGTTTCTCGCGGTTATAGGCTTCACGCAAAGTGGAACTGCTCCGTTTACAAGGGCATCTCCAGATATCTTATTCCAAACTCCTTGCTCATTAGAGATACGAAAACTTTACATCAGAAATTTTGGTTCACTACTTGAACCGGTGTTTAGCCATCTGTATGTGGCAACGTTAAGAGTACGACGATCTGTCGACATCAAGAGAAAAATAGTTCACGGAAATGAACAGAGGAAATTGATACAGGGTTCACAGTCAGTGTATACGAAATATGTTGTGTACCAGGAGGTGTTGACGAAATAGGGATCAAAGGTTTTACACAAAACACATAACAAACAGACAACCCGTCGTGTCAAATTCCATAATTGACTGCTCGGGAAATATTCAGAAAGCTGTGAGCCAACGTCTCCATCTATTGACGTGGAACTCAAAAACACAATAAATAAATGTCAATAATTTCTGTATCATACATTTTATTTTTCCCCATCATTATTGACGGGCTTTCACCTAGTTGAATAATAAAAAAACTAAATCTTGCTTTGAATTCTGAAACAAGCAAAAACTTGTACTGAATTAATACCAAGACTTCACTGTATCTCCTTTATTTAAAGTAAATTTAGAAACAGAAGTTGGGGAATAAAAATAGTTTTAAGTTTTCATGTCTTTGAAATGTGATAAAGAAAAGTTAATAAATTTAAATGTCTTATATAGATTCTGTATGGATAACAATATTTAAAAATAACTTAGATAGTTCTTAAATGCAATTGTTGTTTCAATGATTACAACACATCCAATTATTCCTTCTCGTAGCTTGTATGAAACATAACGGTGCTCCCAATAACGTGACCATGGAGAATGCGCAGAGATAACTAGATGAACTCCATAATAATAAAAGAGTATGGTGTATGTGTGTGTCTGCCTGCGGCAGCCATAACTTATTGGGAAATCAAAATTTAGTATTGCTTCATGTTGTCCGAGTTGCAGTGGCCGGTCTCAAGTCGAAATTATTATATAAAAGGAGGAACTGGTTGAAGGAGAATTATTCAGTATGTTATGCTGTTTCTACAGGGTACCACAGAGATAGCTGAGAACGCGAATGTTACTTTGAATAAAAGTGCATGAGTTGCTATTGGCACTTGAAAATGCTCTTGTCACGTGTGCATCAAGAGGAGCAAAACGACTACGTTTATTTGGGAATTTGTTATTCTATCGGCGATCGGAATTTTTGCAGTAGACGAATGTACATCGATTACCCACATGCATGCAGTGCTTCACTACCGATATTAAGTTGGGAAAAGTGTTTTATCCACGGTTCATAAATGATTACACAGGGTGTGTTTGTCAAACTCATCTTCATTACTTCTCTTTCGAAAGAGCAATTCATGGACTGGAGGCAGAGAAAAATATTTTAGCATCTAATGGGAAGAAGATTGACAGAGTTTATAAGAAGATATTATTAACTTCTAACTGACATTCTTCGGCATTCATGAATTCCACGGATGTCGTTACTACACGGCTATCCAGATTTAAGCACACAGAATGCATAAAAAGCGAAAGTTTTTCATGGTTAGGGGCTCCGGAGGAGCTACTCACAACACAATCAGTCACTGCAATAAGAATCTGATATACAGAACTCATGCTAAATATCGTACGCGGGTACAGTTCAGCTAGTATTCAATATTAAAGCTGCAGTTAAAATCTTCGCACGAAACGTTATATTTCAAATTTCATTTTATTATTGTATTATAAAGTAACTTTCTTGGCAGAGAGATAGAAGAGAAAGTTCCTGAATTACTTTACTTCAGGCACATGACTAGATTCTGCCATGATTCACTTTAATTTTTTCTTGATTTTGTTAGCTCCATTTTGTCACTATGGCATCAGTGACCGCCATGTTTCTTGAAAAATGGATGGTACAAATACTGAGTTTACTTCGTTAAACTCGGCTTTATTGTGGCCATCTTTAAGATCTTTTTTCTCTTGGAGATAAATGTTTAGAGAAGAAATATTTTATAAGCTCTTGCCTTGACACATCTCCCCAAAGTCGTTGGATATCAAATACTGGAATCACGAATATTGGACATCCAAGGCTAGTTTACTGACATCCGAAATAGCTGTCTGCCACTCACAGAGTGCCTGCGCTCGAAGAGGTGACGTTTCATCGAGTTACTATCATACATTCCGCATCAAGACAGCAGGATTTTGTTGAAGGAACTCTCCCTTTGTTTCAAAAATGGTCCAGTTCGTTCGCAAGTCAGATTATTCTTGTAAAGATAAAGACAAACAATGCGTCATGGGATACAGCATACATTCACAGACCATTAAACTTGGTGTCGAGCAGTGGCTTCGCCTATCCATTTCGGTTGGGTGTGCGTTGTTATGGTAAAAAAACCGCAAAAGTTTTATTATGTATCCCGAGCTTCAAAATTCACGCATTGATTTTGAACATACGAAAGAATTTTTTTTATTTAATGGTCGTCTAATTTCTTACGGTAAAGATCTTTACATGCACTCCATTGTAAGAAAAACCTGAATTTCCTGTGCAAATACTACAGTGATGAACGAATTTTCGGATTTTTTTATGATTTTTAAATACAGGACGAGGCTTACCTTCTATAACTATATTTACCCAATCTGCAAACGCTCTGGTAGAAAATGGGACACTTAGTACACCGTCAACACTTTTCTCCATCTTAAACGGATATCAAAATGTATATTTAAATTTGTAAATTCAAATTATATATCTAAATCTGAGCTCATAAACACATTGATTCACACAGAGATGAAAAGACAGAAAAACAGCAACTCGTAACAAAACGTTGAATTGTGTTTACGAGTCCACGCTATTCCAAACGCAAACAAGTATGAACAGTGGTGCTTCTTTAAGGGCGCACACCCTGGAAAGTTTTAGCATCTACATTGAAACCAAAAGGAAAGAAAAGCATCTGCAGAGCTGTGTATTACAGTTGCTTTAACAATCTGAGGTGCCCGCAGGTAAAACAGCAATCATATAGCTGCAAATATTACTTACAGTATTTTGTTTACTGAACGAAGCAACGAACCTTCTCCTCTTCCCAAAAATATTTCACAAGGGAATTAATTTTAACCACGCGCGCAAAGCTTTGGGACAAACAGATGATGGGAGACCATCATCTGCGACCACTGACATGAATCTTCACCGATTGGATGAATTGGTTCGCGCGGAGAAACGAGTTAGGATCCGTGAGCTTGTTGCACAACTGGAATGTGGTCACAATGCCATACAGAAGATGGTGTAAGACTTAGGGTATCGGAAAGTGTGTGCAAAGTGGATACCTCGGCAGTTGACACCAGATTTAAAGGAGAGAATGGTGGAAGTCTGCTCTGATCTGCTGGAAACGTTTGAAGCCAATGAAAACACTTTTTTCCCGATCTGATGACAGGGGATGAAACGTTGGCGTATCTTTACGATCCAGAAAAGAAGAATCAATAATTGGAATGGCGTCACACCTCTTCATTAAGCCAGCTATCAGCACAGAATTTCACGGTGACAACTTTTTTGGGATGATAGGGGTGTCATTCTCCTTGATTTTCTTGAACGTGACCAGTTTCCGGTAAATTGAAACACCCAAGAAGCTTAGAGAAGCCATAAGGAGGAAGAGACCGAACAAGAAACTGAAAAGATTCTTGTGGTCCCCCATCCACCGTACAGCCCAGATTGGCGCCCTCCGACTTTCATCTGTTCGGTTCACTGAATGACACTCTCCGGAGACAACGATTTGACGACACAGACGAGGTGAAAGTGGCTCTGAAGAAGTGGGTGCAACAGTCCACACCTGAATTTTTTCAAAGAGGATTCGAGAGTAGTTGTGTTCAACGATGGAGCAAATCCATCGCGTGGGGTGGAAACTATATTGAGTGTTACCTATGTATGGAGAAAGAGTGACTCTACCAACATGTGCAATTTGAGCGACCTCTGTCAGTCAATCAAAAAGTTATGCTCACCTTTGCATTACTTTCGGTACAACTCGCGTACGATTGGTTACCACTTCTACTTTATTCAATGTAAAAAAGATACCTGAGTGACGCACATATAAAAATATACAATATTATATAAAATTGCACCGCTTTGTGAAAGTCAGGAAATATCTACATAGAAATGATACCTAGGCGACGTACAAGATGAAACGCTGGTACAAAGTCTGCAGAAAAGAGAGGTTCCCATTGAGAAATGCAACTGTCCATACGCTGCAGCGCTGCTGCTTGGATACCGCACGCACCTGCGTGTCCAGGGGGATACAAGACAAATAAGCAAAAAAAAAAAAAATTGAAACGCTTCGAATTCTTTTTACCTCCCTGGTCCAGATTTGCAAGTGTTTATTTTACAAATAAACAACAACAACAAAATTAAAACGCGTCGAGTTCTTTCTAGCTCCCTGGTCCAGGTTTGCAGGTGTTTATTTTAACTTGGTCTCCGACTTCCGAGGAAAATGTAGCTGGCTTGGATAACGGGAAACCTCTTTCTCCTTTCACAAACACTTTGCTTTTGTTGGCACAATGGAACAGTACCCAGACATAACCAATGTATTGACACGCATTTGTCTGAAGTACGATATTCATTTTGGCATTAGATCCAGAAACTTATTTTCATTAGTCAAAAAATACCGAGAACAACCTGATATTTTGTATAAATGGGGCGTGCACAATATAATATCCATTTGACAGACCTTTCTAATAGTGAATATGCAAGTAACTACGTGGGCTATACAAAATGTAGCCTTGGGAAGAGAGTGCAGGAGCATGAATACGATATCCGTGTTAACCACAGCAATACAGCACTCGCCATAAATGAAGCATGTGGAACTGTTCAATCAGACTGGAACAATATTAAGTTGTTACATAACCCCGCAGCAATATACTCGTTACATATCACGGAAAGCTTATATATCGAAGCTTTTGTGGACACCTGCTGTAACGACAACTCCCCATTTGACTTACCCAGGATTTAGAAACGACATATTACAGCTATGAACTTAAATATCAATATTTATTGTTAACATGTGAACTTCGACAAATACACATATTCTGTATAATACGTTTAACATATTTTCACTTGGGTTTAATTTGATCTGTAATTTAGCTATGACGCGGTGGCAACAGTACAATACCCATGCGACGCTGCTATGCACTTAACACGTCATCACACTCTGCTTGTATATATTGGAGTGCACTAGCAGCAATTACTCTCTTCCATCTGAAGACTTACCCAGGATTGGAAACTGTCGACCGGAAAGTGCTCATGGGTTTTTTTAATCTTTTTAACTTTGTAAATATCTGTCATCTTTTAAACATTAAATTATCGTGCAAAGACGGAGCATGAATCAATTAATTGTATATAGCACGAAATTTCATTAGGTCTATCAAAAATATACAACAAAAACATTCTGTCACTTAGAAATAAGGACAGGCAGATTAACGCGATGCTTATTTTTGTCTCCATTAAAACAGATCTTAAAGACCCTTTGTTTCATAAACTGTTAAAGTCAATATTTTACGTTGGTTGCATGTTTTTCACCCGAAGCTATCTTTTGTTATTAAATTTGCTTTACAGAGTTCTATAACTTCTTTATGCAGGGATGCACTTATGATGTGCAACAATTGATCTAATGTAACATATTTTATTTTATCAAATTATTTCTTTTTTGTTGTCGTGTTTTTACTGTTCCTTGGTTTTTCTGTGCGTGCTATTAAACGATCTTTGAAACAGCGGGAACATGTTTTTTGTTCATGTCGTCAGCAAAGAGCCAATTTTGTTTTGTTTTGAGAAATGAAATTGCGATTTCCTAATGGATTTATTTCTTCCATTATTGAGCATGATGAACAAAAGGAGAGTAAAGCGTTATTTGCACTTCAGTGGATAAAACCATAGACTTATCTAAATGTTTTCTCTGTCTCCTTTTCTTATTGCAGTGTTTAAATCACTGTAAAAGGAGAAAGAAAAGATGGCGACATACGGGGGAAAAGTCGAGGGATTTACCTTTTAAGCGAGATGCAAGACAGTAAAGAAAAAGAAGAAAGAGCAGAGATTAAAAGAGATTGTTCTTTGTACTTAAACAAGAAATAAATAGAAATCTTTCTGCCAGTAAATGATTTTCTTTAATTTTACTTTTCCTTTCAAGCTGGTTTTTAAACGAAGTCTGTTTGTTATTTCTCATTGGGATTTTTGTCACTATACGATTCAAAAAAACCCCTGGGAATAAAAAAAAAAAGGTCCTGCACTGACACGATCGATAATCTTTGAGTTAACTTTATTCAAATGTTAATAATGCTTAAAAGTATATTGCCCTTGCTCTTGAGTATTGACGATGAAAGTCGCATTACATATTGAACTAATACCAGTTTAGGTTGCGTAACATCAATACCATCATTCTAAGGAAATAATGCGTTTATTACTAAAATAGGACGTTGATTTAAAGGAAAAGTTCTGTTCACTTACGGTGGTGTTCTGAAGCTCTAAATGACTCTCATCTTAATTTTGAGTTTTATATATATGATGCTTCTAAGATACTGTTCTTTTCTCCATTCATTTACCTGTTTCTTTCTTTGGAACGGGAATTTAACTTGAAGCCTCGAACTTTCCGCACTTTTTCTCACCTCTGCTCAACTTTTCCCATTTTATTTAACTTAAGTGGGAAGCAACAACATTTCCGCTGTTGCATTCATTTCAAAAGTTCACTTTTAAACAGAATTTATACGTAAATGATCTATTCACTCAGAATTCACCAGACTCACCACAGAATAATCTTTTACAAGTATACGAAAGATTTGAAAATGGGAGATTTCTTACTTGATGTTAGCTACAAATTTAAAAATAAACAATTTTTTTATCAATATCAGGTTTCATTTTAGCTATAGGAAAGTGTAACTGGTATATGAATTTGTAATTCACGAGAAATCAAGCAACAGATCGTAGTTGGTATCGGTTACAGCTCCTAATTCTTGCCCTTAGCCAATTTCGAAAATAAATTGCGAGGTTTATTGTTGATGTTCCCGAAGAACGTAGAAAGAGAAGAAACAATACATTGAATCTAATGGCCAGCATCTGATGAAGACACTCTGCGCCAAAGAGAACAATCGATATTTATCCATGGCGGGTGTAAGGTCATGGCGTTCTTTCAATGGATCCCATTGATTAACAGTAGAAGACGATACTATATAAGTCGGTGAAAGTCGTTTTGCTTTGAGAGTATGTACCTGACCCTTGAAGGAAGAAAAAGGAATTTTTATAGACCGCGTAGAGTCTCACAGAAGCTCACCGAGAAATGCCTGAAGTTATTGAGAGTCAAGAGTAAACTACTTACAGCAGAGTTATGCTGTATCTTCGAAATTACCAATTTGATGCTTTAATTTAACTTGCTGTTTCGAGATGTGCTTCTTAGCAAACTATTAAAAGACAAACTTTGAAACTTTCGAATTTATAGAACAATACATTAAATATCATTGTATTCAATCTTCTAATGAATAGGAAAACAACCCGCATTAAACATACCATCTCCTATTATTTTTGTGCTCACAATTTATTGCGGATACATAATCCCTGTTATCAAGAAAGATGCTTACTGAGAATAAATTTCTATGAATTCGTTTTGAAGATGTTTGAATATATTATATGATCATCATTATTAACCATTACACTGGGGAACACAACTTTTGGTGCCTAAGATGTTAGACCTTTTTCGGGGTATTTTGGGGTAACAGATTCCGAAAATGGCATTAGTGTTTGTCCATCAGATCTGCTTCTCAAGATATGACATATGCAGAGATATCCCAAAAGCTTAGAACACGAACAGCAACACCCAAGTTTCGTCATTGAGACATACTGCTGAACCCGCGTTTCTGTGATTTCCTGCGATGTGATGTTCCTGGAGATTCGCGGTGGATGCTCCAACAATAGTTCGCAATCGTATGCGTATCCCATCGTCCACGGTACCGTTCATCCATGGCCCTTATTTCCTGGTGAAATCGCTCCCCTTGTTCATCGCTGATATCACCAAGACAATGTGGGAATCGATCCAAATGACTGTGGAGGTGATGCAATTTGATGCTCATGTTACAACCAAGTGTACAAAACGCAGTGACCATATTCTCCACGAGTTCACGGTAGTTAGCGGCCTTATGGTTCCTAAGAAATTTTTGTACAACCATACAAAATGACGACCACGCACATGCCTCAATATTGTCCATTGAGTCTTGGAAACACTGGTCTTTCACGAGTTCCCGGATTTGTGGTCCATCGGATACACCTGCTTTTATTTTCTCCATGCTCAACGCTGGAAATTTTCTATATATGTAACCAAAATACATTCCATATATTTTAAGTGCCTTTACGAATTGTTTCATCTAACCAAGTTTGATGTGCAATGGTGGCAATATGATCTTTTCTCTGTCCACCAAAGGTTTTCTGTGATGATATTTTTTCTCCAGCTACCATGTTTTCTCTTACAGGCCACTGTCTTCTCACCCAGTATTGATCTTTAGCTCTACTGTCCCACAGACATGCAAAGCATGGGCACGTGGTTTACCCGGCATGCTGCCCTAGGAGAAAATTTACCATATTCAGATCTACACAAATGACCCATTGGTGATCTCGGTACGCTATATTCTCTATACTTCTCTATAGGACTATGGCTATTGTCGCCCGATCTTCCCGCATACCAACTGAGAGACTGATTGGGATTGATCTGTATCTGGTTGGTTGGTTGGTTGGTTGATTTTTATGGCGCAAGGGCCATGTTTGGCCAAAGAGCGCCAGACACAAGACAAACAAACAGGATTAAAAAAACGTGGCATAAATCCCCAAAATCTGGCTGACCAAGTAAAATTGAACCATGAGAATGATGGAAGGGCCAAAAAAGACAATGAAACAAACAGTATTAAAAACATGGTACAATGGTTAGAAACTAGCCGATTAAGTAAAACTGAGGAATGAGAATTACAAAACACATCACGAAAACGAACACAACTACACATAAGATGAGTCACAGGAGAGGGACGAACTGTCACTCTCCTCCCCTTATGTTCCTCTATAATGGTTGCGGGTGGGGACCTCGCTGAGTCTGGGACAGTTGCAATGTTGGTCAGTTGGACCGCGACAGTTGGATGGACACTGCACACCTTTGCGGATTTAGGGCCGGGTCTTCCACACGTGCAGGCTTTCTGCTGGGAACTGGAAGAGTCAGTCGTCTTCAAAAGAGAAGGCGCAGAGTCAGCTGGTCGAATAAGCTGTAGCTCGAAGATATCCACCTGTGTCGCTTGTTCAGCTGTAGATCTCTTGGCAAGTCCGGCGAGAGCTACAGGGCGCGGGACAAAGGGCTGCACGGGTTGTGGCAGAGACTGAACTACTGCGGCAAAAGTACGCTGTCGGTTGTTGGGAACACCCAACTTGGCCTTGGCAGCAGGGTACGAGAGGCCTTCCAGGATCTTGAGGCGCTGGATCGCCATCTCGTCCTTCCATTTCATACAGTTGCGGGAGTAAGCTGCATGGGCCTCACCACAGTTAACACAGCAGGCCGCAGAAGTGCAACCTTCCCCGTCATGTTCCCTGGAGCCACAATTTGCGCAACGAGCGGAACTGTTACATGAACGTTGTGAATGCTCGTACCTCTGGCACCTGAAACAGCGCAGAGGACTGGGAATGTACGGGCGAACTCCACAGACCAAGTAGCCAGCCTTGATTTCGGTCGGAACTTTCGGGGAGTTAAAAGTCAAGATTACATTTTTAGACTTAATCAAAGAACCATCGCGCCGGAACATCATATGACGTGCAGCAATAACACCCTGATCTGCAAGTTCACTCACCAATCGTCCTCACTGAATGGCAAGAGATCAAACTCCGAAATAACACCCCGAGAGGTGTTAAGAAACGAGTGAGGTGTCACTTTGACAGGAATGCCTTGAAGACTAGTGAGGTGCAGAAGAGTGTTACTCTGAGAAACACTGCAAATTTGGACAAGCAGGTCCCCAGAGCGAAGCTTCCTCACTGACTTCAAGGAGCCAACCGCAGCGTCCAAAGCTTTAGAAATGAAAAAGGGAGATCTGGTGGACAGTCTCTCATTCGGATCGATGGATTCTACAACTAAGTGTGTAGCATGCGTATTCACAGCAATCGAGGGGAGACGACGCTTCGGAGCGACTGGTACAGCTGCCGAAGAAGAGGTTCCACGTTCTTGGTCCAGGTCATGATCTAAAGATCGTTTAAGGTTATGGGACTTGGTAGGTTGAGAAGACGAAGGAGAGTCGATGTCAACTATCATTTTCTCAGGTGACTTGAGTTTGGAGTGTTTGTTTTTGTTTTTACCTATGGAAAAAAGGAGGAGGATTCGTCTGCAGACTACTCCACCCACCACTGAGCCCTACAAGGGAGAACTGGAGGTCTGCAAGCCAAGAAAATGACGCTGGACACAGTTCTGGAGCTTATACGCGCTGCAGATATAGGCCGTTGGCTGTGATCACACGCACTCGGCGGACACTTCGGCCTCCGGGTACCGTCATGCCAACGCCTTTGGCATGATCCCACAGCCCCCGGGCTTACCCTGCAGTGCCTACAAAGCCGCTAAAACCCTGTACACAACTTGGTACAGGACTTCTGACTATAGGTGGGTTAGTCTCTAGCCTCCCGTTTGCAGCGAAGCCGGGGTCGAAGAGGAGTGTTGGTACACAGAAGGCACTTCTCCGGTCTCCTGCGACCTCAGCCGCCAGACATCCCATTTCCGCCTCACGGGTCTCCGCACGCGGCAAACATGCAGGTAGGTCTAGCACCCAAACCAGCTAAAAGGGAAAAAGTAATCCAAGGAAGACAAAACCCTGGAGTGGAACCTAAACGGAATCTCAGCAACCTACGAACTGAGCGGTTAATATAAACAGTTAGTAGTGGAGGGTAACAAAACCACAAGACCGGGTTGTTAGTACATAGCGTGGTAGCGATTAGGTAGAGTATACAACACGGGCAACTGGCCAGTGCAGAAAATAAATAAAAAGGAAAAGGCGAGACACAAGACCAGCTCGGGATCGTGGGGCCGCGACTCCCCAACAGCTGGATGAACAGCCGTTCCTACAAACTCCAACAGCACCGAAAAAAAAAACAAGGGGTGGCATGACATCAGATGTTGACCAGTCACAAGGTCAGCTCGGTCCGTGGGTGCGCCGCTCCCCAAATAACTGGAAAACCAGTTATCCCCGTGCGGGAGATCTGTATCTGTTCCCGTTATGTAGAAGTTCACATCTGAGGCTGCGTTTGGAGCTACTGTATCTATGAATAACCGCCATTCACTGGGTGTGTATTCCCGTACACCAAATTTCGTCAGCAATCCTGGCACATTGCTGCAGAAAACGAATTCGTTTTCTTTTGTGAAGAATGGCAGAAACTCTTCTTCTCTGTTGCGATACACTGTGAGTTGTGTTCCCAGTAACAGTACATTTTCTTTTTTTGCCAGCCTGGAAGCTAACAATTCAGCTGACTTCTTTGGAAGACTTAGGTCTCTCATGAGGTCGTTCAATTCCGTTTGACTGATACCTGATGCCGCTGATGAAGGTCCTTGGAGATCACTATCATGTTGCTCAGCATAGCTTTCTTTCTCACCAGCCGATTCATCCGACTCTTCGGAGAGCTCTGGAAGTCTGCTACACGTTGGGACAGGTATCTCTTCTGAATGTGAAACAGGGCGTCTAGTGGAGGCCAGATCAGGATATATCCACTTACTCTGGTTCTTCGCATTGATACCCTTTATATTCACCAGACATAATAACAGTCATCACTGTGGTTGCTCTGTTCGCGCCATACCATTGGTATACCAAATTTCATGCACTTCCTTTTCCCATTCGTCCACTGTCGCAGGTGCTCTGTACACGTTTTACCCACGACATACGGTGACCAAGGCTTATCCTGGTCTCCTAGTTTTACTGTGAAGTAGGCAAAATAAGCTCGTTTCACAAAGTTCGTAATATCTTGTCTCTGTTGAGCGAACGTGTACTCTCCGCAAATGTTACAACAACATCCGGATGATTGATACATTTTCTTCGTGATGAATCCATGTCAACGCCCGAAATAGAAATAAGACATGTCTGAACATGTAACGTGCACACGCAAACACGGGCAGCAACAGAAAATTCAAAGGTATATATACGAACAGGTAAGAAATGCTGCCTGGAAAATAACGTAATACTAGGTAATAACGCCAACAATATCTCGAAAACTAGAGCTTCTAGAGCAAAAAGGATGCCATTTTCGGAATCACCGGCACAAAAATACTTGGAATCAGGTCGAAAATTCCACGCACCATGAAAACAAATTTTTTACAGGTAACAAATGCTGGCGAGAAAATAACGTAATACTAGGTAATAACACCAACAATATCTCAAAAACTAGAGCTGCTAGAGCAAAAAGGATACGCATGGGCCTGCGCAGCCGAAGACCCAGCCGGGTCCCCATGCTCACTGCACGTCATCGCCAACAACGCATGAAATGGGCTAAGATCATCGAGATTGGACAGTGTATGATTAAAAGAAAATGGCCTGGTATGACGAATCAAGATTCCTGGTGCATCCCGTAGACGGCCGAGCGCGGATACCCCAATTACTAACGGAGGCTATGGCAGCTCGCTGCATTGTTGGTCGGAAACAGGCCGGCGGAAGCGGTGTTATGCTGTGAGCGTTGTTTTCTTTTGACACTTTAGGCCCCATTATCACAATAGCACAATCCCTGACAGATGTCAAGTATTTGAACATCGTTGCGGATCAAGTTCACCAATCCATGGCAACTGTGTTCCCTGCTGGTGATGGCCATTACTAGTAGGATAATACGCCATACCACACTGCCAGAATCGCCAAGGTGTGGTTCGTGGAACATGTTGGTGACTTTCTGTTAATGACCTGGGCTTTAAATTCACCTGACATGAACCCAATCAAACATTTGTGGTTCGAATTGGAAAAGCGGGTTCGCGCTAAATCACCACCAACCCGAAATGTACGGGAACTGGAAGACCTTCTGTTGACATTATGGTACCAGATAGCCTAGGACAGCTATCGCCAACACATCGTATCTACTTCTCACCCAGTGGCCGCTGTTTTGTGTGCTAAAGGGGATCATACAGCTTATTAGGTAGGTGGTCATTATGTAAAGTCTCATCGGTTTAAAATGGTAAATTTTGCTTGAAAATTGTACTGTTCCTTTATAACGAAGTGAATTTCTCCGTCATTTTTATCCGCGCCAGGATTCAAACCCGGGTCCACTCATTCCGGAATAAGTTGCTCTACCAGTTGAGATACGCGGACATTTTATTCTGAATCCTATCTGCCTTTATGTCGTGTGCGTCCTTCTGGCAGGTACGTCACATCATCTCCCCCTTATTATTTTTTTTTTTCGAAGTGCTGCTCTTATTTTTCCTATCTCGCGGTGTGGAAATAACATCACACCATTGCGAGATTGTGAACGGTCGGGTCATCCGGATAGTTCGGGCGCCATTATAACGAAGTGAATTTCTCCGTCATTTTTATCCGCGCCAGGATTCGAACCCGGGTCCACTCATTCCGGAATAAGTTGCTCTACCAGTTGAGATACGCGGACATTTTATTCTGAATCCTATCTGCCTTTATGTCGTGTGCGTCCTTCTGGCAGGTACGTCACACCTTCCAAATGGTTTCCAACCAAGTTTTATTCTTCTATTAATTTCTATGAATTTCTTTCTCGACATAGCCCTTGCTTGATATCTGTTGTCCAACGTAAATGCAGGTATCGGTTGCTTCTAGAATTGCTCTATCAATAAATATATACACAAGGTAGAGTCACATTATTGTGACCACCAGCTAATATCCAGAGTAACCACGGTGTGCAGCGCGGACAGCAGCTAGACGGGTTGCGAGTGACTCAATAAGGTGCTGGAAGGTGTTCACAGGTATGTACGTAGAGCCATGCTGACTGCAATGCATTTGACAGCTGCTGGAGGCTGTGTGGTGGAGAATCCATAGAGCGAACAACACGATCGAGGTTGTCCCACAGCTGCTCATTTGTGTTTAAGTCTAGAGAATTAGGGGGCCGGGGAAGTACTTTAAGGTCTTCATCGTGCTCTTCCAACCACTCTCGGACATTTCTAGCTGTGTGACACGTCGCATTGCCGTACTAGAAGATCCCATCCGCCTCAGGGAAGACAAATCAGCAAGTATGGGTGTACGTGGACAGCAAGGATGGGTTTATAACGAATTCGGTCCACAGTGCCTTCCACAAGTATGAGTGGACCCAGGGAATACCACGAAAACATTTCCCAGACTATAACACTGCCCCCATTTGCTTGTGTTCTACTAGCAATGGGTGAAGAGTGTTTGTTATCCGATGTTTCTCGCCGTATACGCTAACGTCCATCCGTTCGCTGAAGCAGAAAACGTAACTCACCGGAGAAGGCAATCCTTTGCCAATCAACGGAGGTCCGATTCCGATACTGCCGTGCAAATGTAAGCCTTTTCTGCCGATGCGCCTTTGTTAGCATAGGTGCCGTGACCACCCGTCTGCATCGGAGCTCCATACTCAGCAGGGTTCGCAGAACTGTCATTTTAGACACACTTTAGGTATCCCCCTGGTTCATTCGGTTAATGAGTTGCTCCACTGTAGCGTGTCGATCGGCCCCCGCACAACTTCGCAGCCGACGTTCACCTCTCACATCAGTGACACGTGGTGCTCCGCAGTTTCCACGTCCCTTATTCGCAATGTTTTATTTCTCCAATCACGATACACTTTAACCACAGCAGCACGGGAGCAGTTCACAAACTGCGCTGATTCAGAAATACTGCCACCCTAGGCGTAATTATTACTTATTGCAAATCTGATAAATTGCTCTTTTTATCCATGACAGCAACGAGTGATATGTTTTCAGAATGCCTACAGCACACCTTATATACCCTCCAAACCGGCTCACGACACGTGCCTTTTTTCATTGGCTACGCGCTGTTGACGTCAAAAGTAGGAGGTGCTCACAATAATGTCACTCGACTGTGTGTGTATATATATATATATATATACACTATCTACCAACAAGTAATTGGACACCCCTGTAATCGACGATATCTGCGGTCCTGATACACGTCACGGTCACCGCCGTTAAATATCGTGTGGGAAACAACAACGCAACCAGTCGCATGCAAGATGCCACGCAGTTTGGAGCTCTCTGATTTCGAGAAAGTTGTAATCGTCGGGTATCACAGAAATGGCCGATCCATACGTGACATATCCAGCGAGTTGAAGTACCCAAAATCGACAGTGGCCTACGTGATTGGCAAGTGGAAGAAGAGAGGTGACTGTCGAAATGTGCCCCGACCCGGCAGACCCACAAAACTGGGAGTTAGAGACCGACGGGTGCTGGCCAGAGAAATTCGGAAGAACCGCACCAAATCGATGGGCTACATCTGCGAGGAGTTTCAACAGGCATCCGGGAGTGTTCTTTCGATGAATACTATCTGTAAGGAAGCCCATCTGCTCGGTTATCATGGCTGTGCTGCTGCCCACAAGCCTTTGATCACCAAGTCCAATAGCGCTGCTCGGCTAACGTGGTGCAAAGAACGTAGGCAGTGGACCGTTGAACAGTGGAAACAGGTTCTCTGGAGCGACGAATCAAGTTTCACCCTCTACCATTCGGATGGCAGGGTCTGGGTTTGGCGTCTGCCTGGAGAACGCCTGCCGAAATGTATTGTGCCAACTGTGAAGTTCGGCGGCGGTGAAATTATGCTATGGGGGTGTTTCTCCTGGTATGGCACAGGACCCTTGGTCGCAATTCCTGGTAGACTCAACGCCGAGACCTACTGCACCATTTTGGATGACCATGCGCTTCCTACGTTGTGGTAGTTTTACGGGGTGGACCCATGTTACTTTTAGGTTTAGGATGACAATACCGCTAGCCGTCGTACAACGCCTGGTTGAGAGTATGACCCGGAGGGTCGCAGCTGTAATCGCCGCTCGCGGAGGCTCCACCAACTACTGAAGGTGAATAAACTTCGTTTTCCTTTGCTATCACAGGTGTCCAATTAATTGTTGGTAGATAGTGTATATATATATATATATATATATATATATATATATATATATATATATATATATATATATATATATATATATATGGGATGTAAGGTCAGGTGATGCGTAACATCACAGCCTCTCCTGACAAATGTCAACCCCGCCTTCTCGTGGTGCATCCTGTTCCCACTAAGGGGCTCTGACGACCGCCAATAGCGGTATAACTATACCATCGGGATTAGAGGAAATTCTATCCCACACTCACCAACCCGCTTGGCCAGCGTGGTGAGTTATGGCCAAACCCTCCAAAATGATTCCACAACTTAAATCTTGGCCCTCAGTCTCCGGCAGCTGGAATGTACCTGGCCAAGGCAGCGGCCAGTGCGACATGAAGGCAGAGGGTGCTAAGAATCCCCGGAGGACCGGACTAGGCTGCCATCTGATGCTGACCTTGGCTACGTACAATGGACGCTCCCTATCTTCTGATTCAAGGCTTCTTGAATTGGAAGAGGAACTACAAAGGATCAACTGGGACATCGTGGGGCTAAGTGAGGTAAGGAGAAAAGGAGAAGATCTCATCGAACTGAAAAGTGGACATCTCTTCTACTATCGTGGGACAGATACTGGCAGAACTAGTGGTGTTGGATTTATAATAAACAAGAAACTGAAGGATAAAGTTGTAGAAGTTGAAAGTTCCTCTGACAGAGCTGCACGACTTGTTATCCAACTCTCGAAAAGATACCAGGCTCAGATTATTCAAACTTATGCACCCACCACAAGTCATCCTGAAGAAGAAATCGAAGAATTTTATGAGGAAATTTGTCATCTAAATAATAAAGGTAAGCAGCACTTGAAAATAATTATGAGAGATTTCAATGCAAAAATAGGGCAACGGCAACAGAATGAAACTTCAGTAGGTAAATTCGGTCACGGCAACAGAAAGCAGCGTGGAAATACTCTTGTTGAGTTTGCAGAGGCAGAAGGGTTTTTCATCTTGAACTCCTTCTTCAAGAAAAAGCCACACAGGAAATGGACATGGAGACATCCAAATGGGACGACAAGTGAAATTGATTTTATTATGTGTAACAAAAAATTCGTCATAGAAGACTGCAGTGTGCTAAACAAGTTCAACACAGGTAGTGACCATAGATTGGTGAGATGTAAGATGCACCTCAACACTAAACTTGAACGTGGCAAGCTCATAAGACAAACAAAATCTATTGACATAACCAACCTTAAAAACACCATAATACCTTCAAATTGGAACTGAAGAACAGGTTCTCTGCTTTAGAAGGCCTAACATCAGAAGAAGTGGACATCTCTGAAGTAAACAGAAAAGTAACCAAAGCTCTTATGGAAACAGCAACAAAATTAGCTGGGTCTAAGAACAAGTTGCATGTAAACAAATTATCAGGAAAAACGAAAATGTTGATGCAAAAAGAAGAGAGATGAGGACAACTAAAGAAGATGTGACTTCCAAAGTGGAATATATAGAGCTATGCAAGACAGTAAGAAAAAGTATCACTGAAGACGTAAGAAAATTCAACTGTGAACTAGTGAGGAAAGCAATTGAAAACAACCAAAGCCTAAAGATAGCAAAGGGACATCTCAGTAAGGGAAGAAAACAGATTATGGCACTGAGAAAAGAAGATGGTTCTGTAACAAGAAATAGAGGCGAAATTTTGACAAGAGTGAAAGATTTCTACTCCAAATTATATGAAAGGGATGATACATGCACTCCAGACATCATGAAAGATACCAGTACCAGAGTTCCTCCAGTCCTTCCAGCAGAAGTTGCACATGCAATCAAGAACATGAAGCGGGGAAAAGCTCCAGGAGAAGATGGAATTACTGTAGACATCATACAAGAAGCAAGTGGAGAAATCGAAACAGTACTCGCCCAAATTTTCACTCGATGCCTTAATGAAGGAAAGATTCCTGAGGATTGGAACACCGCTACAATGATTCTGCTACATAAGAAAGGTGACATTGAGGATCTCGGAAACTACAGACCTATCAGCCTCCTATCAGTAGTTTATAAAATCTTCACTAAAGTTCTTTCACACCGCTTGAAGGTAACACTGGACATGGCTCAACCGAGAGAACAAGCTGGATTCAGGAGTGGCTACAGCACAATAGATCATATCCACGTGCTGAGAGAACTAATTGAAAGAGCGAGGGAATATGAACTTCCATTGTGCATGGCTTTTATCGATTATGAAAAAGCCTTTGATTCAGTGAAACCATCAGCAGTTACAATGGCTCTGAAAACCTGCGGTATTGAAGATGCATACATTAATATTATTAATAACATCTATGAAAATGCAAGTGCAAAGATTCGGCTGTTTGAAAATACAACACACGTAAAAATTGGAAAGGGAGTGAGACAAGGTGACACCATATCTCCGAAGCTCTTTAATGCCACATTGGAGGGTGTTTTTCAGTCACTGAGCTGGGAAAACAAGGGGATAAAGATTAATGGAGATTATCTAACCCACCTTCGTTTTGCTGATGATGTAGTCATTTTTGCAACTACCCCATCAGAGCTGCAGAGTATGATCCAGGAACTTGCTGACAAGAGTAAAGAAGTGGGATTAAAAATGAACTTTCAGAAGACAAAAGTGATGTTCAATGCTTTTACAAGAAATGAAGATTTATCGATTGATGGAGAAAAGCTGGAGATAACAGACACGTACGTTTATCTTGGACAGCAGATATCAAGTGAGGGTCACATTGGTGAAGAAATTAATCGTCGTACAAAACTTGCCTGGAGAGCTTTTGGAAGAAACAGCATAATTTTCAAGAGCAATATGCCATTATGTCTTAAAAGAAAAGTGTTTGATCAATGCATCCTTCCAGTGCTTACATATGGTGCAGAGACGTGGACCTTAACTAAAAGAGACATACAAAGGCTGCAGACAACTCAAAGAAGCATGGAGAGGTGCATACTTGGTGTAACCAGGAGAGATAAGAAGAGGAACTCGTGGATCCGAAAAATGACAAGAGTGGAAGACATCATGATCAGAGTTAAATCCCTGAAATGGCAATGGGCTGGACATACTGCCAGAAGGACAGATCATCGATGGACAGCCGAAATTTTAGATTGGATTCCAAGGGACAGGAAAAGACCCAGAAGAAGACCACATGGGAGATGGGTGGATGAAATTCGTAAATATGCGGGAGTGACATGGAGGAGACTGGCACAAGACAGACCGTTGTGGAGGAAACTTGGGGAGACCTTCGTCCAGCAGTGGATTGATAATGGTTGACAATGATGATGATGATGATGATATATATATATACACTCATTGCCATAAAAATCCGCGCACGAAGAAAAAACCGTGAGATTAACGCGAAACTGGGCGAATGGCTACGGGGAGGGCAGACATGCAAATGATTAAAGTTTCGTGAGATTCTGCTTGCCCGCGCGTTCAAGACTGGCGCTGCAATCGCAATCCTTGGGGTTTATATGGTGCCGAGCAAGATCTCTACAGTCGTGCCGAAGTACACGGTAAGGGTCAGGGTCAGGTGAGATCCCTGAGCGATAGCCATGCCGAGGAGCCGCCGTAGATGTGCATATCGGCAACTGATGGAGTTCGAACGAGGCCGTATCGTCGGAATGAGAGAGGCAGGGTGGCCGGCGTGCCTAATAGGCCGCCATTTGGGCCGGTCGGATAGTACCGTGCTTTCGGGTTAGGAGCAATTGACACGGGAACACACCCAGACGCACCACCAGGAGAGAGGACCGTGGGATCGTGAGAGCGGCACACACAAATGCAAAGACGCCCTTGTCCAATATCTAGAGACATGTACAGCTGTACAAGGGACTCCTGTTTCCGCCGGAACCATTTCCAGACGCCTGGCAGAGGTGAATCTGCACTTTCGACGGCCCTTAGGTTTTCTGCCATTAACACCTTACCATCGTCGGCGTCGATTGCAGTGATGTCAGCAGCTAGCAACGTGGAATACTAAGGGCTGGAAACGCATAGTATTCAGCGACAAATCCTGCTTCTGTATGGGAATGGACAACCACCGTGTGAGAGTGTGGAGGACCGCAGATGAGCGCTTCAATCCCAACCTCACTGTACAGCGGCACACGTTTCGAACTATAGGCGTGAGAGTTTTTGGAGCCATCGTGTATGGCATCCGGGCTTCCCTCTCAGAGATCCGAGGGACGTTGACAGCCCAGCGCTACGTACAGGAGATCCTGCGGTCCATGTGCTGCCGTTCCTGGCGGGGCTGCCCGGAGCCATTTTTTAACAAGATAACACCCGTCTTCTCATGGCTCGGGTTTTTCAGGACAGTCTACGTCATGTTTCTGTGCCTCTGTGGTCTGCCAGAACGCCTGATCTCTCGCCCATCGAGCACGTGTGAGACCAGATGGGGCACCAGCTTTCTCTATGTCTCAGTGTTTGTGATTTAGAGCATCAGTTGCAAGAAGTTTGGGCCAATCTGTCCCAGGATAACATACGGCGTCTCTTTGACTACATGCCCGACCGTATCACCGCATGTATCCGAGCACGAGACGGTCTGACGCATTACTAACGGTGACCGGAATGTGTACCGTACGTCCGCGGGAAATCGTCCTGCGGCTGCGATATTGTAATAACTTCTGTCCTTGGTATGTACCATCTCACTACTAAAATCTCATTTCAATCCGACGCCTCTTTCTTGGTGCGCGGATTTTTATGGCAATGAGTGTGTGTATCTATCTACATAAACTGTTGAAATCTTTTAGAAAAAGTGTATTTTTGAGGTTTGATGGATCATGACACCACTTTTGTGCAAGTAATACTATAACATTATACACTGACGGAAAAAAATCCCAACACCAAGAAGGT
This sequence comes from Macrothele yani, assembly GCA_039090855.1. Lineage (NCBI taxonomy): Eukaryota > Metazoa > Arthropoda > Arachnida > Araneae > Macrothelidae > Macrothele > Macrothele yani. The sequence continues at coordinate 5,666,664 of CM077024.1, forward strand.
GTTGTGTTAGATAAACGACAGTTGGTAGGCGGTGAGAGTACATCTGTAAGATGACGTCTATGCAAACTTCGCGCTCGGCGCATACGTGTGGCGCTAGTAGCGCTCCTCGGAACATGCAAAGCAGGTTTGCTGTAAATACGCGCTGTAACGTTCGTGAGCGTTAGTTATCGTTGAGATTCGACGTAGGGTGTTGATGTTAGTCAAGAATGCCTTTAAGAAGACGAAGAAGCCATTATCAACAGCTCACGGAATTTGAACGAGGTCGTGTAATAGGGCTACGAGAAGGTGGATTTTCTTTCCGCATTTTTGCAGAACGACTTGGCAGGAATGTAGCCACTGTGCATGATTGTTGGCAGCGGTGGTCAAGGGAAGGTACTGCCTCAAGAAGACCGGGTTCCGGCTGGCCACGTGGCACTACTGAGAGGGAAAACCACCGTGTACGGCGTATGGCTGTGGCGCATCGTACCGCGTCTGCGGCAGCAATTCGAGCTGCAGTTGCTACCACAGTGACACAACGAACTGTTACAAATCGGTTACTTGAAGGACAGTTCCGAGCGAGACGCCCTGTAGCGTGCATTCCACTTACTCCAAACCACTGCCGTTTGCGACGTCAGTGGTGTCAAGCTAGAGCTCATTGGAGGACGGAGTGGAGATCTGTTGTGTTTTCTGATGAAAGCCGGTTCTGCCTGGGTGCCAGTGATGGCCGTGTGTTGGTTAGAAGGAAGCCAGGTGAGCGCCTGCAACCAACCTGTCTGCGACCGAGACACACTGGACCTACGCCTGGAGTTATGGTGTGGGGAGCATGTTCCAATGACAGCAGGAGCACTCTCGTGGTTATCCCACGCACCCTGACGGCACAGTTGTACGTCGGTCTGGTGATTCAACCTGTTGTGCTGCCATTCATGAACAGCTTTCCAGGGGGTGTTTTCCAACAGGATAACGCTCGCTCGCATACTGCTGTTGTAACCCAACATGCTCTACAGAGTGTCGACATGTTGCCGTGGCCTGCTAGATCACCAGATCTTTCACCAATCGAGCACGCATGGGGCATCATTAGACGACAACTCCAGCGTTACCCCCAACCAGCATTAACCGTCCCTGTATTGACCGACCAAGTGCAACAGGCGTGGAACTCCATCCCACAAACTGACATCCAGCACCTGTACACGACACAATGCATGAACGTTTGCGTGCTTGCATTCAACATTCTGGCGGTTACACCAGTTATTAATGTACCAGCATTTCACATTTAAAATGGCTATTCTCGCGCTTACATTAAGCTGTGATCTTGAAACCTTAATCGATTAAATATGTTACCTATACAAATGTATTGCCGCCATTTCATTCCTCTACAACTATTTTTTCGTGGTGTTGGGATTTTTTTTCCGTCAGTGTATATCAATGGAAAGATAATTTCATCAAGAATGTAATGCAACAAAGTTTGTTCAATTATCTGCATTCTATGAAACGTTATATCCAAATAACCAGAAAAAGAAAGTAGCTTTCCTTCATTTGAAGTAGCTTTCCTTCATTTGAATGTAGCCAATGAGCACGAGTGTTTAGAGCGCCAATTAGGTGCCATCTTGTTTTGGAAATGAGCCAATCAGGTCACAGTAAAATTCAGCTATTGATGTCATGTATTGGAGCTGAGAGGAGGACATTTTTCAGTGTGTTACGTGATTGCTATGAAGTGTTGGTTGGGGTTTTTTTTTTTTTGGTTCTTTCATTTAGTGAGCTTGTAAAACGCAATAAAATGAAAGAAATGGCGAATAGAGTTGACTGATCACCCAGAAAGCGATGTAAAATAGTATTATTAAATTGGTGGAAACTTAACCAACTTCTAAATTTTTGAAGAGGTATAAGGAGACTCAGTCGCCACAAAACCAGACTGGTAAGAGCAGGAAAAGGTGCACAACAGCAAGTGATGATAGAAGAATTAACCTAAGTGACAGAAGAAAATCATCTGGATGTATACAAGATGAAATGGCGCAATGCACTGTGAAGTTGAATGGAAGGACTCTTCGGCGCAGACTGCAGGAATTTGGTCTAAAAGCTAGAATTTCACGAAAAATGTCATTTTTATCTCTCAGACAAAGGTTGAAAAGATTAAACTGGGCTAAAATCCATATTAACTGGACAGTGGAACAATGGGACAGTGTTATTTGGAGTGATGGGACCAAAATCTCCCTGTTTGGTAGTGATGGTATAAAATACAAAAGGAGAAGAATCGGAGAAGATTTGCTTCATGATTGCATTACATGTACCGTGAAACACTCAGTGTTATGATCTGGGGTTGTATGACATCAAAAGGTGTGGGCAGAATTTGCGTGATGAATGAAAATATAAATGATCAAAAATACATGAATGAAATACTTGAGCCCAAACTGAAGCCTTCCGCACGTGATCGTTTCAAAGATAATGAAGCATTTATGTTTCAACAGAATTCAGCTCCATGTCATGTTGCTGCTGTTTGCCAACAGTGGTTTCAAGTTAATCATATTCCACTGTTGGAATGGCCTGGGAATAGCCCAGACCTTAACCGCATCGAAAATCTATGGAGCAGACTAAAGAAACTTGTTAGTCGGGAGCAACCCAGCAATAAAACCCAATTAATAGAAGCAATAATTCAATCTTGGTTTCACATTATAGCAGCTGCAGAACTAAAAAACTTGGTTTACTCCATGGGAAAGCGTTGTAAAGCTGTAATTAACGCTAAAGGTTATCCAACTAAGTATTAACTGACATGGTGATAATCTTTGTATATCTCATTTTTTCTGTGTTTCACGTTTCATCTTTATAACTGCTGTTCTAATAGAAAACCCTTCATAAAAGTTATTGCATTACATTCTTGATGAAATTATCTTTCCATTGATATGTAATGTTATGGTATTACTCCAAAAACACGTGGTGTTATGAGCCATCAAACCTCAAAAATACACCATTTCCAGAAGGTTTCCACAATTTTGGCCACTACTGTATATATAATTATATATATTTGTCCTACGCCTTCCCTGGAGTAAGTGGCACTATATAACATCTATGAAAATGCAAGTGCAAAGATTCGGCTGTTTGAGAATACAGCACACCTCAAAGTAGGAAAGGGAGTGAGACAAGGTACCATATCTCCGAAGCTCTTTAATGCTACATTGGAGGGTGTCTTTCAGTCGCTGAGCTGGGAAAACAAAGGGATAAAGATTAATGGAGATTATCTAACTCACCTTCGTTTTGCTGATGACATAGTCATTTTTGCAACTACCCCATCAGAGCTGCAGAGTATTATCCAGGAACTTGCTGACAAGAGTAAAGAAGTGGGATTAAAAATGAACTTTTAGAAGACAAAAGTGATGTTCAATGCTTTTACAAGAAATGAAGATTTATCGATTGATGGAGAAAAGCTGGAGATAACAGACACGTACGTTTATCTTGGACAGCAGATATCAAGTGAGGGTCACATTGATGAAGAAATTAATCGGCGTACAAAACTTGCCTGGAGAGCTTTTGGAAGAAACAGCATAATTTTCAAGAGCAATATGCCATTATGTCTTAAAAGAAAAGTGTTTGATCAATGCATCCTTCCAGTGCTTACGTATGGTGCAGAGACGTGGACCTTAACTAAAAGAGACATACAAAGGCTGCAGACAACTCAAAGTAGCATGGAGAGGTGCATACTTGGTGTAACCAGGAGAGATAAGAAGAGGAACTCGTGGATCCGAAAAATGACAAGAGTGGAAGACATCATGATCAGAGTTAAATCCCTGAAATGGCAATGGGCTGGACATACTGCCAGAAGGACAGTTAATCGATGGACAGCCGAAATTTTAGATTGGATTCCAAGGGACAGGAAAAGACCCAGAAGAAGCCCACATGGGAGATGGGTGGATGAAATTCGAAAGTATGCGGGAGTAACATGGAGGAGACTTGCACAAGACAGACCGTTGTGGTGGAAACTTGGGGAGACCCTCGTCCAGCAGTGGATTGATAATGGTTGATGATGATGATGATATTTAATATATATATGTATGCAGAAACTTCATGATACCAACAGAACAATTCTGTCTATGCACGGCGCAATGTCCAACTATGCATCTGCATTTACGGGAAATATTGTTTAGAATAAAGTTACAAACCAATATTTCAATCTAAGTACAGTTTTTTTTTAAAATCGAGTAATCACTTGAATTAACTGTTTTTAACATGCTACATTTTTTCCATAGTGGATGGGGATGGTACATATACTGGAAAGAAGTCTATGCACACATACCAACTTTTTGGGAAGATGTGTAGAACCGGCTAGGCCTCTTAAGGGTCTACTTCCGCTTCTATCAGATGAGGGCCAGCTGCTTTCTGTTAAATGCAGAAAAACTAGATATCTCAGGTTTAAGATGGAATGCACCTCAAATGATGCTACTCCTCCCTCAAAATCTATAAATATCCTAAAATGGTGTTCCAAGCTTTGGTTTCCAAATGATATTCACAATTCTGCTGCTGATTTAACTGTCCTGTAAATGACAATTATTTTTGATTATATAGTTGGGTTTGGTATTTTTTTTTTTTTTTTTGCTCAGAGCACACCTGATAAAACTGTTACATAGTCTAAACTCCATATAGTGAATGGCCTGAATCTGGAGAAAATCTTTAAGGAAGATGCTACATAGTATGTAATTTCTTTGCCGTGCCATTCGTCGATGGAAAACTAAGTTTAGCATGTGGAGGAACTACAGTCTAAGCCACAGCTATTTTCGATTAGTTTCTTGTATTTCATTAGTAAACAGCTATTTTTTTGGTTTGGGAGTTCTAAGTTCGCGTTTTAGTTAACATCAATGATCACCACGGGCAAGCAACTCATAGGGCTATAAACAGTCGCACTTTCCTAATTTAGTGCCACTTACTCCAGGGAAGGCGTAGGACCATTATGAAAAAGTTCTCTTCAAAATTAAAATGGTGCTTTTAATAGCGTCAGTACCCATGGGGGGGGAGAATTGACATAACTTAATTAGCATCAGAGACGATGAAACCGCTTTACCAGCTGTGATATGAAACGAAATCATGACTGGAATCATCAGACTGCAGGGCTTCAAATAGTTAACAATCATCGGATTGTCAGCGCTCAATGAAAGAGAGCATGAAGAAGAAAGAAGTTTTAAATACTATGATAGTTGAATTACAGATAACACATGTGCATAGTAAACTGAAATTTTCTTTTAAATCTATTAATGCTTTACAAGTGATTTTCTAATTTTTCCTTCTATTCCGTTTTGCAACAACTATGCGTTTTCCTCAATAAATAATATCAGGCGAAGAACATAAGTGCCGAGCTAGATCCACCTAAAGTGAGCACCAGCCGTACAGGCCGATTGCTTTCCTGTGCTTCAACAGGATTAAAAAGAAATAATAGTTTGTCAGGAAGACTGCTCAGCGGACTGAAGTGAAATAACAACATCGTAAAATGCCTTAAGCTAATGAGAGACTTGTGAAGAGAAAGGAGCTCAAGCGTTTAAAGCAGGCAAAAAAAAAAAAAAACCTTCATCTTTTTTAATATTCCTTTCTAGTGTTTTTAAATGACAAAGTAAATACTGCTTAATTTTATGATCAGTAACGTTCACCTAGTCTAGAATGTTAGTGTTGCACTTGTGCAAAAATATTGTGTTATTGTTACTTTAGCGCAAGTTAACAGAAGAAGATGGTTCAATAATTTGTTTTCAAGAATGTTCGCAAGGGATTTCAATTTTAATGTCGACAAATGTGCATTAACTTTGCTAACGAAACGTATAGATCTTTCGCAGCATTTTTTGGAGTGCGGGCATAGTTTATAGTTAATTCTTCATTTTTTAGAACGTCTCTTGTAAAAAAAAAAAAAAGATCTCTCCAACTGTAAGCCGATTTGAAAAATTCTTTTTCCATTTTGATGCTTGAAATGTGAGAATGACGATCCTTGTATTTCAGTTTTTTCCGATGCACAACGTCGCCGCTAGAGGGCATAAACGCACATATCAAATTCAAAATACATTTTATTGCATATTTCCTTCTAAATATCAGATTGAAAAAATTCTTCCTTTCTTTCAATGCCATTTATAACGAACACTATTTTAGGCACTGTTTGTTTTTCAAGTAATACATAGATTTTCGCTAGGGAGCGTAACAGTCAATTATGTTTCCCCCGATATCTCTGCTTCTAAAAGTCTGATTTGAAAAATTCTTCCTGCATCGAAAATAGCTCCTGGTGGCAAATGTTTTCCAAAAAATTTCTAATTTCTGTTAATAAATGCTTTGGCTATCAGGGGTAGTGTTTATTTCTGCTTTCAATGTATTTGCACCAAAATCGAAGCTTCTAAAAACTCGACTGAAAAAACTCTTTCGTGAACAGATAACGCTCACTTCCGAAAATATTTTCAGATACTTTTTTCTTAAAATATTGCATCGTTCCCCACCCCCTCCTCCCCAGGGGCGTAGATGTATATCTTATTTTTGTAAATATCTCTGCATGTAAAAGTCCGATTTGAAAAATTCTTTCTTTGTTGAAAAGAGTTTCTGCTCAAATATATTTTTCATATAATTTAAAATTCTTCTTAAAGCAGAAGTTTGCCACTAGAGGGCGAAAGTTTGCGTTTCGTTTACATCAATATCTGCGGGACTAAAAACCCGATTGAAAAATTTCTTTCTTCGGTCAGATACTAATAACTATGCATTTTCTTCCCAAAATAAACCACAATTGGCCGCTAGGGGCGCAAATGCTTAATCCGTTTTACTTAATATTTGTGCTTCTAAACGTGCGATTTAAAAATTTCTTTCAACAGCGGAAGCCATTTACCTTGTGAAACACTTTAAGTTAGTATTTGAGGAGCTTTATAGTTCATACACTGGTGTGCAAAAATTAAGGACGAAGAGAAGATTTTAGCATAACAGCGGAACGAGCAGGCAGAACGGACCGAAAGACCACTCAGGAGATAGACTAGGGTCCGGTACGGTAGGGCATGCGCATATATGCAGCATGACGGGGGGGGGGGGGTGTCGGAAGGGTATAAAGCACACGGGCGATGTACGCTCAGCAATTCGGTGAAAGCTATTGCACGGTGTACATCGGTTTGAACGACGTCGAGCTGCTGCCACCGTGTGATATGGTCAACAGGCAATCCAGTAGACGACATCTGGATGACTTTACCCGAAGTCGCGTCATTGGGAAGTTGGAAGAAGATTGAAGTGTGACTAGTGTGGCCGAGGAGTTCGGGATCGCTCACAGCAACGTTTCACGAGCTTGGAGAGCATTTCAAACGACAGGAACAGCTGTCCGAGAGTTTGGTAATGGTCGTCCACGAGCAACCACGGCAGCGGATGACAGGTATATTGTTCTACAGGAGAGAAGAGACAGCGGGAGAAATCACAAGGCACATGACACAGACAACTGGACGTCCGTTATCGCGTTTCACCGTGGCCAGGAGGCTGCACAAAGGTGGTCTATTTGCACGACGACCAGTACGGTGTGTGCCATTAATGCCTGCCCGCTCATCGGAGACGGCGGTTTCTGTGGTGCCAGGAACACAAGAACGGGACACATCAGCAATGGGGTAGAGTTCTCTTTACGTATAAGAGCCAATTTAGTCTGACGAGCGATTCTGGACGTATACACATCTGGAGAGAGCAGGGAACACGCAATCACACCTCCAACATCATCGAAAGGGACCGGTTTGGAGGTGATTGAGTTCTCGTTTGGGCGGTATCATGCTTGGTAGCCGTACTGACCTCCACATCATCCAAGGAGGTTCAGTCACTGGTGTCCGCTATTGTACCGAGGTTCTCCTGCCTCACGTGCGTCTGTTGGAGAGTGAAGATATTCAACGCATGGGTCGGCCCTCAAGGTCCCCGGACCTAAATCCAATCGAACACGTGTGGGACCTTCTCGGAAGACCCTTGGCAGCACGTCACCAGCCGCCAGCAACGATTCCGCAGCTACGATTGGCGCTACAAAAGGAATGGGCCACGATGCCTCAACAGCTCCTTGACAACCTCGTCCTCAGCATGGGCAGAGGTTGTAAATCCTGCAACGCAGTCAGGGGTAGGGGTGATCATATCCCCTTCTAAAGGCTGGATTTTTCTTGGCAGCCGCCTGTCACATGAACGTTTCTGTCCAGTTGTGCTCGAAGCTACCTTTTCAATAAAGTGCCTTTGTATCCTTTGGATTCCTTGTTTGGACGGTTTTGCTCACTTGCCCCATATTCTTACATCTTGGGGATCTTATGGTATGATTTGAGTCGATGTGGAGCACTTCTGCAGGACGTTCCATTCGAAAACCCGTCTCGTCCTTAATTTTTGCACGCCAGTGTAGTTCTGTAGCTGGGTGGTGTTTGTGTACTTTTGTTTGCAGCTGTATCTGCGCTCTTAATAATCGTATTGAGAAAATTATTTTTTTACTGCATGCCATTCGCTAAAATAGAGATGTGAAGCATTATGTTTTTTAAAATAATGTACAGATTTCCCGCTAGGGGAGTAAAGGTCAGTACCTTTTTTTTTTGCTATCTGTGCCTCCCGGAAACGTATTTGGAAAGTTCTTTTTCCCTAGAATAGCTTTTCCTATGAAAAATATTTTTCGTTTATTTTCAAGTTTTCCACTATGCAAAATTCTTCCGTCAGAAAGCGGAAGAATTTGCATGTTTCCTTGTATATACCTTTTTTTTAACTGTTAGATTTGAAAATCTGTTTGTCTCCGATACTTCCTTCTGCTATGAGAAACGTTTTGTGCGACATTTATCAATTTTCGTAATGCACGTTTTAGCCGCTAGTGGAAGAAATTAGCTGTTTCTATTTCGGGATGTTTTATCGATTGTAGAAGTCCGGTTGTGAATTTTTTCTAATCGGTTCCATTGACTTTGAATTACTTTTGATAAATTTAATTCGCGTTAGAAAGGAATCAAAAGACTTGTTCATTACAACCAAAATTCGGTGTCATTGTTCTTGTTACTATTCTGTTTTGGGTTCCTTCAATAAAAAAATTCCCTTTTTACATGCTTCAAAATTTCCTCAGTAAAGTGTCGACTTAGCAGGTTTCAGTTTAATGAAGAGACGATAAACTTTTCTTTCGGCTCCTATACTACTTCAGAACTTCACATCTTCATTTTGTAAAACAAATATCTCCTTAAAAATTATTTTCGTTAATTTCGCAGGAAAGTAAAATTAAACTTTGAGTTCCGAATAATACCGCTTTCTTCAAACTTCACGCCATTGCGCAAAACTCAAAGTAGCTCATTCCTTTTTTCATATTCCTGCGCTCCCTTAGTAAATAGTGTCCGTCGTCCCACCTCAGCGTACGAAATAATCTCTTTCGCAAACGCGTCTGTCAAATTTCAGATTTCAAAGAGAAGTACAAATGATCTGATAAACTGTCTTGTCGGAATACGTTGACTGACACAGACGGAGAAAAAGGCGCTTGCAGATAGTCTGAAAAGAAATGTTGCTCTTGACTGTCTAATTCGATCACTGAATTTTGTTCATGGCTTTTCAGGCACGCGGTACATCCCCGACCAATTCGGTCTACAATGATTGGTTTATCCTCACAATGTCAGCTGACATCAAAATAGTGTCACGTGCATGCTGCTTGTTATATCCAGAGAACATCCTGTACATGTCCTCCGACTGAAGATAACTGTTTTATGAGAGCAGATCGATCCTGTACAGTCCTGTGTGAAACTGCATAAATCGAATTCCTGAAAAAATAGAACTGGAGATATACATGCTTCAATTACCTCTTTGCTTCTAAGAACTTTCTTGTTTTGTCCAGACCAAGCCAGTAACGGTGCCGAATTAATTATTTAGAATAATTTTATAAAAATATTGCAGACCATTATGTAACTTTTGTGAATCAGCTTTTATCAAATATTTGTGAGTGATACAAGACCTTCTGCTGCTCAGGGTAAGAAAGTAAAAAAGGGGTATACCGAGGTGCAGAATTACCGGTGAAATTAGTTGGAAAATTGAGACACATTGAAAGACAGAAATACCAATTCGGGCATAATGTTTACGAATGATTCTTAATGTGTTCGACCACAGAACTAACGCACATGTAATATAAATCCCACTTTAAATCTTTTAACTTTTTTGAACGTCTAATTGCGCTTGTAGCAGTTTTACTATTACCCTGACTTAGAAAGAAGCATTTTAATTTGATTCGCCTTTTACAAACTTTCAATGCCAATTTAGGCACAACGTTTAAAATAATTAAGTGATTACTATCTCGGGTAATCGTTTCTTAAAGTCTGCTGTTGTAACGATGACTCTGAGATTCAAGCCTACTGGTGTATACCTCCAAATTAAAACTTCGAAGAATTTTCTAGAATAAAAAAGAGTAGAATTGCTCCAAATTAGTATTTAGCCCTTTAACAACCAGGGCCACGAAATCTTGTCACTCAGAACATTGTTCCTCTCAGCATTTATCCCCTCCCCTTCACAAGTTAACAAAAGTGCTCGGTCACCACACGGAACTTCGGATCTGTAGTCTTGATGTCCGTTAATCTTCAGACGTTTCCCGGAGGCAATTGCTGCATTCTTCAACAGAGAACGCATGCGATGTCATGAGAGTAAATAATATAAGTTCAAAACCATTTGCATTCAAAATTACATTCAAATATAAAATTCACACTAATGCATAAATGAATGACTATATCTCAACAGTGTTTGGGAATATCACTTAACTTTTAGTTCATTGTATAGATAATAATCAAACACATACACTGATGAAAAATAGCTATTATATATCCGTAACTTTTGTATTTAGAGCGTTTACCGTAAACCACAAATTCCATTAAATTGTTTCAGAAATTTTCCGGTTTCTTCAAAATTTATATCGATATAATTTCTTTTTGCATTGTTTCTGTGTGTTAACCTTTCTAAAAACCTAATCAAAATTCTCATTCTTGCATTTTTTAAAAAGTGTCTCGAACGTAGTCGAATATCTTAAAGAACGGGATATATTTCTGGAAGAATGATTCAACGTAAGATAACGAAATTACCTAACTGTAAACCGAGAAACCGGAAAGGACCCAGAATACGATCCGATGAGGAATAGATAAAAAGAAATCTAGAAGCGTACTGGAAACTCATGACAAAGGAACAAAAATCTGGTCAACTGTAGAAAAGATTTATTCAGCAGCAGGTGGAGAACGGCCGTTGTTGTTCATGATCATGGTTAATTTATATACGAGCAACTCAATGTCGGTATGAGCAGGACATACGCTCGTAAAAACACTCACCAATTCAGAAATTCACGAATATGGGTTTAGTGGTTGAAAGTAGTTCAGGTCTTCGGATCATAGCTCAGTGGTAGATGCTGAGACAGTGATGAATATCACTGATTTCACATATTATTAATGGAGACTATTTAATTCACCTTCGTTTTGCTGATGACGTCGTCATTTTTGCAACTACCCCTTCAGAGATGCCGAGTATGATCCAGCAACTTGCTCACAAGAGTAAAGAATTGGGATTAAAAATGAACTCTCAGAAGAAAAACTGATGCGTAATGTTTTTACAAGAAATGAAGATTTATCGATTGATGGGGAAAAGCTGGAGATAACCGATACCTACATTTACCTTGTGCAGCAGATATCGAGCGAGGGTCACATTGAAGACGAAACTAATCGGCGTATAAAACTTGGCTGGAGAGCTTTTGGAAGAAACAGTGCAATTTCAAAGAACAGTATGCCTTTATGTCTTAAAAGAAAAGTGTTTAATCAGTGTATCTTCCAGTGCTTATATATAGAGCCGAGACATCGAACTGAACTTAAAAAGGCATACAAAGACTGCAGACAACTCAAAGAAGCATGGAGAGATGCATGCTCCGCGTGACCAGGAAAGATAAGAAGAGGAATTAGTGGATAAGGAAAATGAAAAGAGTGAAGACATCATGATCAGAGTAAAATTCGCTGAAATGGCAATGGGTTGGACATGTTGCCAGAAGAACGTACCACCGATGGACAACAAAATTTTAGACTGGATTCCAAGGGAAAGACCCGGAAGAATACCTCATGGGAAATGGGTGGATAAAATTCGAAATCATGCGGGAGTCACATGGTGTTGTGGAAGAAACTCGGGGAAACCTTCATCCAGCAGTGGATTGGTAATGGTTGACAATGATGATGTGTTTTTTTTAATTTTGTACACTGAGCTGAAAAGTATGAAAGAATGTGCGACATGAACGTAAATAATCTTAAGATTTCTACGCATGAAAATGTGTTTAAGAGACGCATAAAACTTCACAGTTTAGCCAGAAAAGATGAACATGATTAACAGCTATTTCCCGGAACAAGAATAAATGTTCCAATCAAAGTTAATCCCGCGTTCACGGGGTGGTAAAATACTGTCACAGCTTTGCTTTGTTGAAACGTCAGATGATTAAGTTCTTTTACCCATATTTGCTCTAAGCTATTTGCATCTACTTGACGTCCGAAATAAACAATGCCTTTGTCTTCATCGTTCAAATCTGAAAAGCCTTTGAAATCCCTAAGCGACTGAAGCCACGACTCCCTGAAGTTACCATAGAATGTACACGGATTACCATGCTTACGGAGTTCTTTACGACGATTCAGCTTTCCGTGCAGATGTTTTCAGACACTGGTTGATGTCGTTAACTTACATCATCTCAGAAAATTTACTGAAGATGCACCTGCGAATAATTATTATTCGCGCGTTAGTAAACGTAACTTAATCTTGACACTTTTCATTCGCCATTCAGAGTTTTTGAACAGGAGAAAAAAATATCTCGTGCTTTTTAATAGTTCTTGGTATTATCCATTCTTCATGCATATACCGCTCTGGGACACGTGCAGGGAAATTTCAGATTTGATTTTTATTCAGTTTTTAGAGTTGCTTTCACCGTACCAATTTTTTAGGGGTATCACTGCACCTGTGAGCAATAATGATAGGAGTCATCATCCGTGTCGTAATACAGAGTCACTGCTTTAAGCATTAACATAACATTAATGCCTTATCCGGTATTCGAGCACGGACCTTCAACAATGACAAGAAAACTGCGCCCTATATCAATTGATAATCAGGAAATTTATATCAATTGTTTTTATATCAAAGCGGAACAACTTCCGTTATACGTTATAACATCCTAACGTGATTGATAACATGCAAGAAAATAGATAAAAAATAAGCTTACAGTTCGAGCTTTAATGCCCCTTATCAGGAACAAATGCGGTTGTAATCCGACATTTTAATAACCACGCCGATGTGGCAGAGCTTTCGCTGAATAGAAGAGTTTACATGTCATCGTAATTAATTAATTGTTACGATGACATGAGTGTTAATTAAAGGAAAAAGGTGGAACGAGCTATAAATTTGTCTATTTACATTGTCTCCATGTATTTGGAAGATTTTTACCATTTCTCTCGCCCTTTGGATTTATTAGATATATTATTAAATAGCTTGTGCCGTTAATCCCCACCAGATGGAAACGTCTCAGTTGCTGAGCCCAGTCCCTACGGATTTGTGACGCCAGATGCTGACAGATAAACACACATAGCGCCGTGGATTGTTGGCACCGTAGCATAAATCGAACGTACTTGGCTAGTTATAGAGAGATCTGGGGTTCGAACCCAGTGATGTCGAAATACAATTATTCGGTTGCTGGGTGTTAATTAAAGAAAAATGTGAAAAAAGCGATGACTTTGTCTATTTACAGTAATGATTCACCGTTATCAGTTGCTGAAACGTACGTTATTTGTCACACCCATTTCTCATGACATGACTTTTTTCTGTTACTGACTTGACTACGTGTCAAGATTTTTCTATAGGTAATCTCTTGGGAATCCCGATACGACGTTAAGATAAGAAGAGGTAATAAGTAGTAAAATAAATCTAAATAGAAACAGACAACTAAAACTGAAAGTCAAATTATGGCATATAAGTCCAAAGTTTAGATTTACGGCTGGAGGTAACTCTTTTTCAGAGTAAAATTCTGTAATCGTATTACATTTCTCTTGTAAGGTTGCTCTTTCGTACTTAACGATGACGGCATGAAGAAATTAGTGTTTTTCATATTGTTTCCTGTAGCAAATTGTAATTTTTCAAATTTTACAGACATTATTTTTTTGATTAAAACAAAATTAATATCTTAATCTTTGTTTCGGTTACTGGTGTGACTATTTTGATGGAATAGAGAGAAAATTGGCGTGACTGAATTCATCCTTTTTACGCTTTGGATACTGTATTTGTCTTAACCATCTGTGATTTTTTATAGCTAAAATAAAAGGTTTTCACACTCAAGATAAGCATATAGCGTATAAAATCCGTTTATCTTCGTGAGTAGTGAGTACAAAGATTCGCCAAGCTTTCGAACTCTACTGGGAGACTTTTTCAAGGCAATGGTAGACATAAAAATGCAGGGAATTGGAACACGTGAGGAACAAAGATAATTTTTGAAAATAACGTGGGTGACATCACGAGCATATTACACGAATCTTTATCACGCAATTATACGGTGTGTCGTCATGTGTTTCCATCTTTTAATAACGCATGCCAAGCTCTTGATAGTTCAGTAGAAACTATATCATTGCACCTAGTTTGCTGGATAGGATTTCGACTGTTTCCCTGATGGCAGTCTCTTTAAAGTTCGTGTATGGGGAAATTCTTCTAATACTATTCCATAAAGAAGCGGCCGATGAATGCATGACTTCTCTGGCGAGCATTGTATTCTGCATGTCCTTGTTGACACTTCGCACGTGCTCTTTACATCTAGTGTCTAAGGATCGCTTTGCTATTCCGATATATATCTTTTCCGTGTTGTCAGGATACACCAACGGTATAGCGTACCACCTGCCTTTTCTTTTTCACACTGTCTCTTCTTTCAACTTGATATTATATGCAGGGGCGCGCCAAGGGCATTTGCCTCCAGGGTGCAATCCCAGATTTGCCGCCCCTTGTTCGATAATATTTTTCAATTCTTATTCATTTTTACATAAAATAAATATCGTTAGCAACATTATTTTCCATTTTCCCGTAAAGTAAGAGTTTTCATAATATATATACGAACACTGAGAGGCCACTTTATTATCACCACCTGACAGTTTTAAGCAAATGAGCTATGGCTGCACGCTGTTGCCGCCAGAGGGCGGGACTAGTTTAAAAAGGGTAAAGCTTAGTGCTTGCGACAGTACTAGAAGTGATTTTTGGGTGACGAGATGGGTAAAAAATGCGATTTGACGGACTTTCAACGTGGGATGATTGTAGGAGCTCGGAGCCATGGAGCGAGTATCACCGAAACCGCCGCATTCGTGAAATGTTCCACAGCAGCTGTTGTTAAAGTGTTTAAAGACTGGACTGTCAGCCAAAAAACTAAGTCTCTACGTGCAACGTGTGGTCGTCATCGACTAGCGACTGCTCGGGCAGAACGGAGAGTGTCCAGACGTAACAGACAACAGAAGGGCAACAGTGCAACAAATTACAGACCATCTTAATCAAGGATCCCCTCAAATGATCTCTGCACGCACTGTTCGCCGTACACTGCATCGGATGGGATATGGCAGCCGAAGGCCTGTTCAAACACCTTTGCTGTCTGCAGTTAACAAGAAAAAACTTCTCCAGTTCGCACAGGAGCACAAGGATGGACAATCGATAATCGGAAACAAATTATGTGGTCCGATGAATCACGTTTTCAGTTGCAGCATGCCGATGGCTGAGTGAGAATTTGGCGGAAACAGCACGAAAGTATGGACGAACCCCAAATGCATTGCTACAACCCTTCAAGCTGGTGGAGGCAACATTATGGTTTGGAGAATATTTTCGTGGCATGCTTTGGGCCCTTTAATTCGTGTTAATCAACGTCTGACTGGCACATCATATCTAAACATCGTTGCGGACCAAGTGCATCCTGTCATGTGGATGGTTTATCCTAATGGCGATGGCTACTTTCAACAAGATAATGCGTCCTGCCACAGTGCTTGTATTGTACAGGATTGATTTCAGGAACATGTCGGTGAATTTACTTTGCTTAGGTGCCCCCATAATCTCCAGATCTCAACCCATTGAGAATATGCGGGATGAAGTTGAAGCAGCCATCAGACAGCTGGATCCACAGCCCTGCAATCTCACACTCCTGGAAAGTGCTATTCATCAAGCATGGTCTCAGATTCCACAAACCACCTATCAACATCTCGTGGAGTCCATGCCACGAAGAATCGACGCAGTAGTAAAGGCAAAAGATGGCCCAACGAAGTACTGAGGGGGTGGTCATAATAAAGTGGCCACTCAGTGTATAACATTGAACATAATGGTCCTCTGTTTAACTATTCTAACAAACTAACCAAAAAATCTTTCATGTTTGTACATATACAAGTAAGTTGATTTAAACTAAAAACAGAATTCAAAGTAACTGGTTTTCATATTAAAAATATTTATTGCTCCTACAAACCTCGATACCCTTTTTTCATCGACTCCCCACCTTGTTTCAGAGCACGGTTTTCCTGCCAACGCTGCAAGCACTTTGTTTAAAATTTGCCAACAGTAAGGTAATTCAGAAAACAAAGCATATATTTCTTGAATAATGCTGAAAATTTCTAGAGCAATTTTTTCATTATTTACTACCAGATTTAAAGTATCAGCCGCTCATAGTACATAAACTGCATCACGGTTTTAGATCGAAAAATTATGGTTTTTGAAGTCCACCGTGTTTTCCCTTTATATTGGCCCCATTATCATAGTGCTGGCCACGCATATCATGATACACTGGTGTGCAAAAATTAAGGACGAAGAGGAGAAATTAGCATAACAGCTGAACGAGCAAGCAAAACGGACCGAAAGACCAGTCAGGAGATAGACAAGGGTCCGGTACGGTAGGGCATGCGCATGTATGTAGCATGACATAGGAGGGAGGGGGTGCGGAAGGGTATAAAGCACACGGGCGGTGTACACTCAGCAATTCGGTGAAAGCTATTGCACGGTGTACATCGGTTTGAACGACGTCGAGTTGCTGCCACCGTGTGATATGGCCAACAGGCAATCCAGTAGACGACATCTGGATGACTTTACCCGAGGTCGCGTCATTGGGAAGTTGGAAGAAGGTCGAAGTGTGACTAGTGTGGCCGAGGAGTTCGGGATAGCTCACAGCATCGTTTCACGAGCTTGGAGAGCATTTCAAACGACAGGAACAGCTGTCCGAGAGTTTAGCAGTGGTTCGTCCATGAGCAACCACGGCGGCGGATGACCGGTATATTGTTCTACAGGCGAGAAGAGAAAGACGGCAGACAGCGGGAGAAATCGCAAGGCACATGACACAGACAACTGGACGTCCGTTATCGCGTTTTACCGTGGCCAGGAGGCTGCACAAAGGTGGTCTATTTGCACGACGACCAATACGGTGTGTGCCATTAACGCCTGCTCATCGGAGACGGCGGTTTCTGTGGTGCCAGGAACACAAGAATTTGGACACATCAGCAATGGGGTCGAGTTCTCTTTACGTATGAGAGCCGATTTAGTCTGACGAGCGATTCTGGACGTATACACATCTGGAGAGAGCAGGGAACACACAATCACACCTCCAACATCATCGAAAGGGACCGGTTTGGAGGTGGCGGAGTTCTCGTCTGGGGCGGTATCATTCTTGGTAGCAGTACTGACCTCCACATCATCCAAGGAGGTTCAGTCACTGGTGTCCGCTATTGTACCGAGGTTCTCCTGCCTCACGTGCGTCTGTTTAGAGGTGCTGTAGGTCCCGAGTTCCTTTTCATGGACGACCCACGGTGTATGATAAGTCAGGTGATACAACTCTCCGTATTGCTAACAGTTTGAAAACGGACTGTTGATGTCACAGGTCACCAGAGGGCGTTGAGGAGTTGTGGGCCGATAGTTCATGTTAACCGTCGTTGGATTACATGGTAGTTAACATTTCATCAATGCTAAATTGGTGTTTATCTCGGGTATTTTTAATTTATTACTTTGTGCAATTATATTGTATGAAGTTCCAGAAACGAAGTTTATGCACAGGAGGTAGAGTACGTCAACTTTTTTTTTTTATACTTAAGCGGGAGATAAATTTATAGTGCAACTAAATGTCAGACTAGAATCTGTTCAATATTTAGGTTTTTGATATGGGGAGAGCGTGTTTTGTGCCGAACTGTCGGACAGGTTATGCTACATGTAAAGAACGTGTATCAACCTTTAAAGCCCCAACAGACGAAAAGCTGTTGGAAAAATGGCAGCAAGCTATCCCATGTAAGGATCGAGAACTGCAAAGCAGTGATTGTGTTTGACAAAAACACTTCTTGCCTTCAGACATTATTACTCGTAAGACGAAGACTTCGAATGGGAAAATTTTGCATGATGTGCCACTAAGAATTAGGTTGTCACCCAAGGCAGTTCCATCCATTTTTCCAGGCTGTCCAGCGTATTTGTCAAAATCAATCAAAAGCCCACGAAAGGCTCCATCTCACCGGGAGCAAGGAATGTCGAGAAGCGCAATTGTAGAGGAAGTTCCAATGCTGGAGACTAACTCTGCTGTATCAGCTGCTGAAAATATTAAATTTGAGAATCTCATAGAGGAATTGAAAATGTTTCTTATAATTCATGGGGGAATCGGTGTTAGCAAGAAAATGTAAAGATACATGGTAGAAAAATGGATACCAGTTCAGTTCTGCTTCAATCCCTCCCAGCACCAGGGTTCAGCTTGTTGAAATTATATCGAAGTAGTGGGCGAAATAATATGATCCAAATATCATGACTCAAACGAATACTTAATGTACGAAAATTTTCCCCAATTGCAGATGTGTAAAAAAAGAAAAATCTGTAATGTTTTCAAAAAATTTGAGGATGGACTTAGGGGGTGACTGTACTTTTTGCACACTCCTAAAAAAATAGAAAGAAATATAATTTTTTTTTTCACAAGGCAGTTTCTTATAAATTTTGCTGTGCTATCTAGAAAAAAAAAGATAAAACTAGAACTCTGCCAATTCTTCAAGCATCCTGCATAATTCTGCGGCCCCTTGGAAAAAAAGGGCCCGGAGCTGCAGACCCTCTAGCCCCCCTTCCTCTTAAATGGGCTCTGATCGTACTAAAATATATGCACGCAGGTCTGAGAAAGCTCCGCCGGGAAAAATCGCCCATTTCACCGCGATGCACTTTCTCTGCCGCCATCGCCAGCACAGATAAAAACCCTTATTCATTAGTATGATTAGGTACAAAAATAGCGCACATGCGAAAGACATCTTGAATATTAGTAAATGAAAACATCATTAGTGAATGATTTTTCGAGGGGAAGGGTAATAAAAATTATTTTTTTGCGAAAAATTCGGTGTTTGAAAACGAACAGTTTCCTTTAATGATGCTCCAATGAGTGCAGCAAAAACAAAACTTATAATAGAAAAATTAACATTCCATGTTAATAATTGCTCCTCAAAATATACGGTACCATCTCATTTTACAAGAAATACACGTTTTTCTTATGATAAAAGGTTTATTCCCTATTGCCTGAGAAAAAAAAAAAAACTCAGCATCGTCTGCTCAGAAATCTACACGTTCGAGTGCTCATTTCGTGGCTAAAAACGATATCATCATCATCATCATCATTGTCAACCATTATCAATCCACTGCTGGACGAAGGTCTCCCCAAGTTTCCTCCACAACGGTCTGTCTTGTGCCAGTCTCCTCCATGTCACCCCTGCATACTTTCGAATTTCATCCACCCATCTCCCATGTGGTCTTCTTCTGGGTCTTTTCCTGTCCCTTGGAATCCAATCTAAAATTTCGGCTGTCCATCGATGATCTGTCCTTCTGGCAGTATGTCCAGCCCATTGCCATTTCAGGGATTTAACTCTGATCATGATGTCTTCCACTCTTGTCATTTTTCGGATACACGAATTCCTCTTCTTATCTCTCCTGGTTACACCAAGTATGCACCTCTCCATGCTACTTTGAGTTGTCTGCAGCCTTTGTATGTCTCTTTTAGTTAAGGTCCACGTCTCTGCACCATACGTAAGCACTGGAAGGATGCATTGATCAAACACTTTTCTTTTAAGACATAATGGCATATTGCTCTTGAAAATTATGCTGTTTCTTCCAAAAGCTCTCCAGGCAAGTTTTGTACGCCGATTAATTTCTTCATTAATGTGACCCTCACTTGATATCTGCTGTCCAAGATAAACGTACGTGTCTGTTATCTCCAGCTTTTCTCCATCAATCGATAAATCTTCATTTCTTGTAAAAGCATTGAACATCACTTTTGTCTTCTGAAAGTTCATTTTTAATCCTACTTCTTTACTCTTGTCAGCAAGTTCCTGGATCATACTCTGCAGCTCTGATGGGGTAGTTGCAAAAATGACAACGATATATATATATATATATTGGCCACGTGATAAGGACAAAAGTACATGTCTGCGAAGCGTTCCAGATCGTTTTTTTTTAATTCCAAGCAAAATAGCATTCGTAAAAAACGACTGTTTCTGTCGCTTCCTCCCATAAGAAAGCATAGGTTGTTTGAAAACATCGACCCACACGTTCCTTGCGCCATCTAGTGACAAGTGACATTAACGGACGATTTTTTTCCTGGAAGTAGTATCACTTGACTATCATACACCGTGGCTACACCTCATCGTACAGTGGCTGTCGCAGAGCTGTTGGAGAGTGAAGATATTCAACGCATGGATTGGCCAGCAAGGTCCCTGGACCTAAATCCAATCGAACACGTATGGGACCTTCTCGGGAAAAGCTTGGCAGCACGTCACCAGCCGCCAGCAACGATTCCGCAGCTACGATTGGGGCTACAAGAGGAATGGGCCGCGAAGCCTCAACAGCTTCTTGACACCCTCGTCCTCAGCATGGACAGACGTTGTAAATCCTGCAACGCAGTCAGGGGTGATCATATCCCCTACTAAAGGTTGGATTTTTCTTGGCAGCTGCCTGTCACATGGACGCTTTTGTCTTCTGTCCAGTTGTGCTCGAAGCTACCTTTTCAATAAAGTGCCTTTGTATCCTTTGGATTCCTTGTTTGGACGGTTTTGCTCAGTTGTCGCATATTCTTACATCTTGGCGATCTTATGGTATGATTTGAGTCGATGTGGAGCACTTCTGCACGACGTTACATTCGAAAAACCGTTTCGTCCTTAATTTTTGAACGCCAGTGTACTAAAATCTATAAGACTAAAAAAAAAAAATAATTGAAAAATAGTTGTTAGTCCTTTGCCCACGGTATCCGTTACTGAACAAAACAATAAAAATTATTCGGTGATTTCAAGTCGTTTTCTATTGAATTATAAAATGAATATGTTTACTAGAAAAATAAACGTGCTACGTAACATTACGATTTCTCACAGAAAAACGTTTTCTTGACTTAATATACGTCACTCACATTAATTTGTCAACCGTAAAATTTGATTGAGGCATTCTGCAGCCACCGAAGCTGGCGCCCGGGTGCTTCGCACTCATTGAACCCCCGCTTGGCACGTCCCTGATTATATATGTGATAACGGGGTCAGGGTCTCATACTTAGACTCCACTTTGGAGTACTTAGACAGCTAGAAGATACCTTTCTAAATCTTATCAAGAAACCCCGAATGTGGATCAACTACGCTGACGTCCTATCCTTTATATGGGAACACCGAGTAGATGAATTAAATGATTTCATGCACAAGATAAACTACACATTACGATAAAGTTCACCATGGAGCTTGAAGTAGATGGAGCGATGAATTATCTTGACATTGCACTCAGAAGGAATAGAACACCCAGCTTCGATTTTGACGTTTATTTTAAACTGACCACAATACCGATTTTTGTCATTCCTGATTCGCACTGCCCCAAAGAGTACACACTTTCTGCGTTTAGAGCATGGTTCTGTAGAGCATATAACGTATGCAAACCCGACTACCTAAATAATAAGGAAATTGATAATACACTGCTGGCCACCCAAAATGCAACACCAAGAAGGACACGAGATAGAGAAGCCAGATTTACTGGACACATGACAACAGATACAAAAATGAAACGATTCAGCTTACAGGCCCGTGCGACTTGCGGAACACGCAAACATCAATAGTTCGTGTGACCCCCATGGCTGGCAATAACGGCCGCTACACGCCGCGGTGGCGAACGAAAGAGGCTTTGGATGTGGGCTTGGGGTATGTCGGTCCAGGCTGCTTCAGCACGTTGCCACAGTTCATCAGGCGTAGCCGCGGGTGGTGCTTGTCGGGCCACTCGGTTGCCGATCAGCGAAAAGACGTGTTCGATGGGCGACATATCGGGAGAACAAGCGGGCCACGGCAGCAGTGACACCTGGTGGGCCATGAAGAATTGTTGCACGATGCGTGCCACGAGCGAGCGCGCATTGTAATATTGAAACGTGGCCGCTGGCAGGTTCTGCGGGTAAGGGAGGACTACAGGTTCCAAAACGTCGGAAATGTAGCGGTGGCTGTTGAGTGTACCGGCGATGCGTACCAGAGGGCTGCGGGTGTCATATCCAATTGCGCCTTAAACCATAACGCCAGGCGACAGACCGGTATGGCGATGCATAATGCAGGCGTCATACAGTTTCTCACCGCGGTGCCGCCACACGCGGATCCGACCATCGTGATGTTGCAGGCAGAAGCGGAATTCGTCGGAGAAAACAATGTCGTGCCATTCCGTAGTCCAGGTGTGGCGCTCAACGGCTCACTGCCGCCGCACTCGCCGGTGGAGTAACGTCGATGGTAATCGGAGCAATGGCGCCGTGCGACAAGTCCCCGCTCCTGCAGACGACGTCGAACGGTACGTGCTGACACAGGTTGTTGCGCAACATACCCTAATTCCTGCGCTAACGTTCGTGATGTGGCGGTGCGAGCCGTCAATGCCCGCCGCACAACATGCCGGTCCTTTTGTTCGGTAGTGCGCCGCGGCTGCGGCAATTGTTCACGTCGGTCCGTCCGTCCCTCCTGCACCCACCGAATCCATACTCGCGTCACTGTGGCTAGATGTCGTTTCACACGGGCGCCGATGTCTCGGTACGATAAACCGCTGTCGCGATATGCCACTATTCGTCCTCTGTCGAACTACGAAACGTGCTGGAATGACTGCCGTATTCTGTGACGAGGCATCAGGAAGCTTGCCACGCACAGGTCCGGCAGCACAACACACTTCCACTACTTACACCCCGCCTTCTGTGCACCCTTCTTATAGTGCTTTTCGGTGGCGTGCCGGGCGCACATGATTTGCATATGCCCTGCAATGCTAATCGTTTGCATTTCCTCTCGGGGGCGACGCATGCTGCGAATTTCAGGCCAATCGGATGCTTCCTTCTTAGTGTTGCATTTTGGGTGGCCAGCAGTGTATTTATAGCAAAGATCTAAAGGCTGGGTATAAGAAAGATGACATAGACAGAATACAAAGAACTATAAGAAATCGTATGATGTCAGCAATAACGAAATCACCTAGTAAGACGATGTGATACGCAGGATCCATCACACATGTTCCAGGATTTACATAATGATTAAAGAATTTATATTACGTAAATACAACATATTGTGGGCAATGAAGTCCCCGACCCCGTTATCACATATAATACCAATTTGTAAGGAGAGACAGTGTGAGAAAGAAAAGGCAGGTATGTACACTATACCGTTGGTATATCCTAACAACACGGAAAAGATATACACTGAAGAGCAATTGAATTAGAGATACCTGTCTAGTAACGTGTAGCACCACCTATCGCCCTGATGACGGCGGCGATTCGTCTCGGCATAGACTCGACAAGATACCGGAAGCGTTGGGAAGCCATACAGATCCACGAATCCTGAACAAGCTCCCACAGTTCACGTAGATTTGATGGAAGGGGGTCAGAGCCTAGAACATCTTTCCCGATGGCATCCCAGCTGTGCTCGATGGGATTGAGGTCAGGTGACCTGGTTGGCCAAGGAAGCGAGGTCACGTCGGTTGAGTCTTCTTCAAACCATTCGGATACAATTCGGGAGCGATGGCACGGCGCATTGTCTTGTTGCAGGATGAGGTCCCCAGTAGGATGTTGAAGACTCACAAACGAGAGCAAATGGTCGTCCAGGATATCCCGGTAACGTTGACCTGTGAGGGACGATGTCACATGTACCAGGGGTCCCATTTCAGTCCACGTAAACTCTCCCTAAACGAGAATACCACCCCCACCAGCTTGAAGAGTACCCTACTGGCAAGAAGAATCCATCACTTCATGTGGTTTGCGCCGTACTCGTATCTTGCCATCCGCATGTACCAACGTGAATCTCTACTCATCAGTCCAGGCAACATTTTCCCACATGTCTAGGGTCCAGTGGCGCAGTACCCGCGCCAATGCTAATCTTTGAACCCTGTGATGTGCGGTCAGCAGCGGTACCCTCGTGGGACGATGGCTTCTGTACCCCATAGGGCGGAGATGGTTCTGGATGGTGTGGCTGCTTACACGTTTTTGTGAACCAGCGTTAAATTGCAGAGTGATTTCTTGCACTGTGGCCCGTCTATCCGCTGTTACAATGCGAGCTAGCCGACGATGACCCCGCTCATCCACACGCTGTTGTCCACAGCAGTTGGCCCTTGCAGGGATGGTTTTACCGGATTCGATGTACTCACGGTGCACCCGTGACACAGTGGCTCGTGAAAATCCCAGTGCCTGCACGACTTCCGAGATGGAGTGATCCATTCGTCGGGCACCGACAATTTGCCCACGATCAAATGCGCTTAGATACTTCGTCTTAACCATACTGCGTCACATCACTCCTTATATTGTCGAATCACTGCATACGTCATGTCGTTTCCGTTTACAGGGCCGCCCACAGCTGTCTCTAATTCAATTGCTCTTCAGTGTATATCGGAATGACAAAGCGATCCTTGGACAGTAGATGTAAAAAGCATGTGCGAAGTGTCAACCAGGACATGCAGAATACAACCCTTGCCAGAGAAATCATGCATTCATCGGCTGCTCTTCTATGGAATAGTATTAGAAAGAGACTGCCATCAAGGAAACAGTCGAAATCCTATTAAGCGAACTAACGTGCAATGACATAGTTTCTCTGAACTACCAAGAGCTTAGCATGCGCTATTAAAAGATGGAAACACATTGCGACGCACTGTATACTTGCGTGATAAAAATTCGTGTAATATGCTCGTGATGTCACCCACGTTATTTTCAAAAATCATCTTTGTTCCTCACGTGTTCCAATTCCCTGCATTTTTATGTCTACCATTGCCTTCAAAAAGCTTCCGAGTGGAGTACGAATGCTTGGCGAATCTTTGTACTTACTACGCCATAAAAATACACGGATTTAATACGCTATATGCGTCTCTTGAGCGTTCACAGTGTGGTGCATTTATAATTACGTAAAAGGTTTTAAAATGTATCCCACTCGTATACACACAGGAAGATGCATAATTTCTGTAAAGAAATAGTACTTATTTAAAATAATAATTATAATGAAAATAAATATTTCCACAGTGCAGAACTGGAAGAGGAATTTATTCACAGCACAAACGTGTAGTCCTATTGCTTTGAATAAGACGTTCAATGGCAACACAACATAGTGAGAGAGAAATCTGTAAGAAAGGTAACGCAGTTCGAAGAACGAAAAGACATAGCTTTGTAACAACGACAGAAACGATCATATGTACTTTTTTGCCTTCCTTTCTTACGTCTTTGTGAAATCACGGAATGAACACATTATGAAAGGAAAAGCAGCAAAGTGACAGAACAAATGTGGCACCATAAAACTCCATTTTTATGTTATTTTAGGTACGAAGAATTTTATTTATCTTATGAATTTTATACACCTGAACTGAAAGAATTCTTGGGAAGCGATAGCGTGTGAACCACCTCTACTTGGGATCATTAATTTTCACCGGAAGTTTTCTATCGGCCAGAATCATCGCTCAAACGCCAGACAATATTGATGACAGATTCCTGCCTCTATTTCTCAGCCACGCATCGGATCAATCTTACAGGCCACCTAAACCAACAAAAATTCTTAGGCATCCTCCCAAATAATAAAGAAAAAAGGTAAGCTATCAGTAGTTCCTTTATGGTACCTTTACAGGTCCTGAAGATTTGCGAAACCAGTCCTCCCTCGCACCTACTTCGGGCAAAAAATAAATGAACAAAATATAGAATTTTCTGACCTTTGTAATTTAGTAAAAACTGTTTCCGGTTTATTAAGTAATAAATGCTGCATTCTCACAATGTTGTACATCTGGTCTGCTGAATGTATGTAAAATAAAAATGTCATGTTCTTTTCAAATTTAACTCTTGTTAAGTTTGCTGGAATTTGACTGGTATTCTATTGGAGTTGGTAAGTATGAAATATGAATTCAACATGACACTTTGAAAAATCATAGTGATAAACATTAGCAGAATCTGTTCTCGAGTAGCCCGAGGCAAAGTTTTAGGATCAGTTGTCCGAATTGGGCCGGGTTCGAGCTCCGGATGATACATGGTTGGTGTGCTTATCTAATTGCACTAGTCCTTCCTTGGAAGCAGTGGCCTTTAATTAGGTCAGGGGCTATATAATCGCAACAGTTGCTCTTAATAGACGTTAAACACCAAAAGAGAAAAGGAAAACCTTTAGTTTAAATTTTTTAAAATTTATGTATGTTGGAAGAAGTTTTACACTTGAAGTCAGCGTACTAGATTCTGAACGGTATCGATTTTTTCCGCGCATGCAAATATCCCCATATCGCCATTTCCATGGTAAGTCCCAAAATTTCTGATGTAATAAGTGATCAAGACAGCAAAATGAAAAATCGTTAAAAGAACTAATTTCAGATATTTACAGCGAGGGTTGAAAAACCCAAGAAGAAATATGAAGTAACCCAAGAAGAATATGAAGTTTTATTTGTGAATAGGAAAAACCAATGTGGTGACGTGGAGTGATGTAAAAAAAAAACAAAAAAACTTCAGTGGTGGCAGAAAAAAATCAGTGGTAATTTTGAATTCCAAAAAACAAAAACAAAAAAGGTACAGGGAGAAAACTCTGAACTCTGGTAATGAATGGGACGCCATTATATCGAAAACGAGAAGGGAGGAAGAAAGCTGCAGCCATTTTTGTGACATGGTCAAAAAGAGTCAGATAGAGGTTGAGACTTTCTAGGAATTTTGGAGGGTGGAATTCGCATCGACCATTGCAACAACAGAAGAGGGATGTTAGATTACGTCAGGGGAAGGCGACAGGACTCTGAGAGCAGGATACCTGAGGACTCAGGGGTCAAAATGCAAGCCTATGATTGGTCGTGCGCTGCCAGGGTCACGGGAGAAAGTTGAGGGAGGCAAGAGATTTTGGCGGGGCTTCTCGTATAGGTATCAAGTGGATGAGATGTCAAATTAGCTCTCAGGATTAATTTTGAAAACTAAAAGTCTAAGCGCTCAGATGCAGTTGGGTCGCCAGTATACTTTATCACTAGCCGAGGTTAGTGGTCGATCTTTTGATAATTACTGAGGTAATAGACTGCGGTCTAGAAATCTAAAATAAGTAGATAAAATATACCTCCAGTAGAGAACTCCGTGTTTTAAGTAGCTAATATATGGTAAAATAGCCTGAGGAATAATCTGATTAAGAACTGTGCGATGGCTCTGATGACAGACAAGATTCGAGTATCATCTTGACTCATATAACTGACTGTGGACAGTGAGTATACCTATAGTGAAAACCCACTGCTGTGCGTGTGACCTAGATTTTTGAAAAGGAACTATGCGGGTTCAATACCTCAACAAATTAACCTCTATTTTGATGATATTCTCCATCATAATTGCACATATTGCCGCAACTCTAACGGAATGTATATAGATTAAAAATGTTATGTCTGTGAAGATGTCAGCTCTGTGTCATCAATGCTTGATCCTTCGCTACGCCACCGACGTGAGTAATGGATTGTGAATAAAGTTTTCCAGGCTTTACAATTAAATTCTAGACTGGTGGCAGCGAATAACTCAGGTAAAAATTCTCTCAATACAAGGTAAAAATTTTACCAGAGTGCATTAATTGTTCATAGATACAAGAAATAATTTAACAGATGACTACTGACAAACTAACAGCTACATAACAATTAAGTAAACTCAACTTGTATTGTAATGATCAACTTACAGCACAGGAGACAGAACAAAATAAAAGCCTGTCAAGGCAATATGTAATATTTTTATCTGGAACTATTTTTAGCACGTCTTTTTTTAAAAGGATGTCGGAATTATAACTCAGATATATATCATATATGAGCATCTATAATTCTGATTGGAAAAGTTCTTTTTGCGTTTGAAGCCTGAAAAATGGGAGTGATGATCCTTTTCTCCTGGTCCTCTTCCAATGCACAACGTCGCCGCTAGGTGGCGCAAGTGCGGATGTATCGAATATACACTGCTGGACAATTGCTAAGGACGGATCATAAACGGCTATATAGCGCTTAAAAACTAAGTGTGGTTGGATGCCAAGTGAAATAAGACAATGTCAGAATGCCAGGACATTACAAGAAAGACAATTTATTGTGCTCTGAAATCCAGAAGGCTTTGGAACGTGTTCAAGGGACAAACAGGCCATTTTGTGCAGAATACGTAAACGTGAAAAAAATGCAATTACCGTCCGCAGGTGTTCCGGCGTAAGATGTCAATACGGGATATGGCCACCATGGAGGGCGATGCAAGATTCCACACGTCGTGTCATGCTTTGCACAACATTATCAAGCAGCTGTTGGGGTAATTTATCCCATTCCTCTGTCAGTGCACGGATGAGGGTGTCCTTGTTTATTGGAGGGCATTGGCGACCAGCAAGACTCCTCCCCAAAGCATCCCACACATTTTCAGTGGGATTCAGATCTGGAGAACGTGCTGGCCATACGAGGCGTTGGACATCCTCGCTCTCAAGACACTCCTGGACAGCGACTGTTCAATGACATGTTGCGTTGTCGTCCATGAAAATGAATCTATCACCGACAGCACCACGTAACATGCGAACATGATGTAGCAGAACATCATTAATGTATCGTTGGCCAGTCATAGTCCCATTTGGAAGCACATAGAGGGACGTACGACCATTGATCATGATGCCAGCTCATACCATGACACTACATGTCGGATATCGGTCCCTTTCCTGTATACGTTTGCTGGACAATATGCAGTACCGCTATCACGCCAGATCAGTTGTCGTCGACAATCAGACGATAGAATGTATCTACTCTCATCTGAGAAGAGGACAGCAGACCAGTCGTTATCAGTCCAATTGCGATGTTGATGGCACCATTGCAAACGGGCGGTACGATGACGTCTGGACAATGGGATGCACACAACATGACGGCGGGCGTATAGTCCTCCTTCATGCAAACGTCTGGCGACAGTTTTTCGGGACATCTGCTTGCCAGTAGCAGCCATAAACTGATTTGCTACCTCACTAGCTGTGCTGCGCCGGTGTCTTTTTGTTGATAGCACTATGTACCGATCTTCTGCACGTGTCGTACTGCGAACACGACCTCCGCCGTGACGTTTGCTACACTCCCCATTTGTTTGAAATGATTTCCAAAGCCTTGAAACAACACTGTGGCTGACGTCGAACTCCCTGGCAACATCTGTTATTTTTCGCCCTTCTTCAATCTTGCCAATAATACGGTTACGCGTAAAATCATCTAGGTGATGTCGGGAAGACATACTGAAACTTGCAAGTTCGTCAATTGATTCTTTCCCTTTCAACTTTGCGTTTGAACAACAACGGTCAATACGCGTCAAATCCTTTATATCCTATATCAGCGCTATGACGTCACGAACAAGTTCGGCAATCCAAAATTTGCATACGCACAACACGTCTTACTGTATCCCGCACTTATGCTAATTTCCACATTTTCCTGCCTTCCATTTTATGGTTGCTATCGTTGCTATTGTCATCCGTCCTTAGCAATTGTCCGGCAGTGTAGTACGTGGTGAGGAATGTTTTGAATGTAATTTCTAATTTTTCGTAACGCCGAATTTGGCCACAAGGCATTCGAAAACCGTATATTTCTGTTTCCTATATATTTGCAGCAATACCTGCGTATATTAAAACTCATTTGGAAAAATTCTTTTTCCCTCAGGTATCTCTCACGACAGGAAACTTTTTGCCGCATATTTTTGCTTGTATAACAATGCTGTTTTCCGCCAGATGCTGTAGATGTATATCTTATTTTTCTCGATATCTCTGCTTTAACAGTTTTATTCGAAAAATTATATTTTTTTAGTTGAACAACGCTCTTGGTGAAGTATTTTACATATATTTTCTAATTTCTCTCGAAGCACAATTTTGCTAAGAGGACCCAAGCGCACACTTCCGTTTGCAACATACTTGCACGAATAAAATATATTGTATCCACACAGACTAAAAACTCGATTGAAATAATTAGTTTTACACAGCTCCCGAAGGAAGTATTTCATAAGAATTTTCGGCAAAAAATAATACACAGCTTATCCGCTAGGGGGCAAAAACCAATAAACTGTTTTCCTAGATATTTCTTCTGAATGTCCGACTGGAGAAATTATTTGAAAACCGCATAGCATTCACTTCGTGAGACATTTTGCATATACTTTTGAATATTTCATAGTGCACAGTTCGGACGCTAGGTGGTGATAGTGTGCACTTCTGTTTATACTTCCCCTTCCAAAATTCTATTGAAAAATTTCTTTTTTTATTTTATACTATTCTTTACGGTAAAAATTCCGTACGTTACCCTGTTTACTTAACTTAGTTTTCCTACAAGGGGTCGTAAATGTAAATTTTTTTTCTGATTATTTCTGCTTCTGGTAGACATATTTGGAAACTCGCTTTTGTATGATACAGCTTTTTCTATACAGAATATTTTGTGCACATTTTCTACTTCTTCGTAATTCATAATTTTGTAGTCAGGGGGCGTGAGCGTATATTTATGTTTAAATAAGTATCTACTATTTAAAAAATCCATAGAAAAAACCTTTGCTTGGCAAGATGTCCTTCACCATTTAGAATAGTTTGTTCCCATTTTCTTCTTCAAATAACACACAGCTTTCCGATTAGAGGTAGTAAAGTTATATCATCATTTCGTCCAAATAATTTCTGATTGTTTGATTAGAAAAAAATTCTTCACCTTCGTTTAGCTTCCGCTATGAGCAACATTTTGTACAAAATTTGTGATTTTTCGTAAGGCGCAATTCTGTCGCTTGTGGGAGTGAGCAGTAATTTGTATTTGTGGATGTTTTACAAACTGCAGAAATCAATTTCGATTCTTGTTTAGTCATTCATCTTTTAAAAAATTTTCTACGGCGTAAATGGTTTGATTTACTATGAAAAATTCAAAAGTATATGCAAATTTAAATAATGCGCAGTTTTTTAAGTAGCTGAATCTTTTCCATTTGGTTGAAATTTACTTTGAAAAAATTCCTATCGTGTAGGAAAGAATTTAAATGACGTGCTGACTACACCAGAGAAATTGGGATCTTCTTTCTTGTTTTGAATTTGATATTACTAAAAAGAAGATGAAATCCCCACTGAAATCCCCACTTTCCTTGTATTGAACATTGAACTGATCTGACCAACAGTTTTTTAGTAAGAAAACAAATAAATATAAGAGTACACATATGTTTCAATTACGTATGCTACCATACAGTGTATATTTCAATTAGTTTATTAAGTAAGAGATTACGTAAATATAATAGTATGCTAGCGGTTAGTATTTGTTGTAGTTACTCTCTATAAACAGTAAGTTATTATTCATCATCATCATCATCATTGTCAAAAATTATCAATCCACTGCTGGACGAAGGTCTCCCCAAGTTTCCTCCACAACGGTCTGTCTTGTGCCAGTCTTCTCCATGTCACCCCTGCCTACTTTCGAATTTCATCCACCCATCTCCCATGTAGTCTTCTTCTGGGTCTTTTCCTGTCCCTTGGAATCCAATCTAAAATTTCGGCTGTCCATCGATGATCTGTCCTTCTGGCAGTATGTCCAGCCCATTGCCATTTCAGGGATTTAACTCTGATCATGATGTCTTCCACTCTTGTCATTTTTCGGATCCACGAGTTCCTCTTGTTATCTCTCCTGGTTACACCAAGTATGCACCTCTCCATGCTACTTTGAGTTGTCTGCAGCCTTTGTATGTCTCTTTTAGTTAAGGTCCACGTCTCTGCACCATACGTAAGCACTGGAAGGATGCATTGATCAAACACTTTTCTTTTAAGACATAATGGCATATTGCTCTTGAAAATTATGCTGTTTCTTCCAAAAGCTCTCCAGGCAAGTTTTGTACGCCGATTAATTTCTTCATCAATGTGACCCTCACTTGATATCTGCTGTCCAAGATAAACGTACGTGTCTGTTATCTCCAGCTTTTCTCCATCAATCGATAAATCTTCATTTCTTGTAAAAGTATTGAACATCACTTTTGTCTTCTGAAAGTTCATTTTTAATCCCACTTCTTTACTCTTGTCAGCAAGTTCCTGGATCATACTCTGCAGCTCTGATGGGCTAGTTGCAAAAATGACTACGTCATCAGCAAAACGAAGGTGGGTTAGATAATCTCCATTAACCTTTATCCCCTTGTTTTCCCAGCTCAGTGACTGAAAAACACCCTCCAATTTGGCATTAAAGAGTTTCGGAGATATGGTGTCACCTTGTCTCACTCCCTTTCCAATTTTTATGTGTGTTGTATTTTCAAACAGCCTAATCTTTGCACTTCCATTTTCATAGATGTTATTAATAATATTAATGTATGCATCTTCAATACCGCAGGTTTTCAGAGCCATTGTAACTGCTGATGGCTTCACCGAATCAAAGGTTTTTTCATAATCGATAAAAGCCATGCACAATGGAAGTTCATATTCCCTCGCTCTTTCAATTAGTTCTCTCAGCACATGGATATGATCTATTGTGCTGTAGCCACTCCTGAATCCAGCTTGTTCTCTCGGTTGAGCCATGTCCAGTGTTACCTTCAAGCGGTGTGAAAGAACTTTAGTGAAGATTTTATAAACTACTGATAGGAGGCTGATAGGTCTGTTTATCTGCACTTAAATAGCCAGTATGTGAAAATCCATTTGCATACATATAAAAATTGGAACCTGTGTTGAAAAGTGGTGGCTGAATTTCGATTTTCGGCCGTCTAAGGCTTCGAAAAGGTTGCTGTCTTCGAAGATCAAACATTAGCCGCTTCCCCATGGTGAGTCATACTGAGAAAATTCTTCCTCTGTTGTTCAGATGGTGTTACATTTCTTCTATCTACAAGCCTGATGTAATAAATGTCATTGAAAGGAAATTAAAACAACGGCTGTAGCGCTTGTGTGTGGCTGACTTACTAAAACACTACATAGATCAAAACTTCACCTATAGTGAAGTGCGAGTCACTCAAATAAAGTTCAAGAAGTTGGTACTTACAGCTAATCTTTTATTGCTGTCAATAGTCATTTGATCATCTGCACTTCAATAAGGTGAGATCAAGAAGCGTGGGCTAATACCCACAATAACACTTAACTACGAAACACAAGAGTGTCATTAAAGTAGATCACGTAGATTTAAACAATACTTTAACCGCAATTAAGCAGTCTCGTGTCCAAAAAGAGCATTAACATTCTCATTCAAAATCCCCCTCTCACAGCTACTGCATAGCCATTATATAAAGAATGTCCCGATTTGAAAAGTAGATATCACGGCAACCACGAACCACCGATGAATGCGACTCAAATCATGTCTACGGGCGTGGCCCAGAGTTTGTTATGACTACCGCTAGATGGCAGCACGAGCGTTCAAACAGTCGCTACGCTTAGTGAGTGAGAAGATGGCGTCGAGGCAACAGAAGGTGTTTTGTGTGCTCGAATTTAGCAAGACCAAGTCCGTGATTAAGGTGCAGCGTGCGTTTAAACGGCGTTACGGAAGTGCTCCACCAGTGGGCAAAAACATTCGTCGTTGGTATCGACAATTTGAAGAAACCGGTGTCGCACGATTTGTCGAATAACGATTGGTCGACACTCGATTGGTCGACAGTAACGATTGGTCGGCATAACGATCAGCTGACCGTAACGACAGTCGACAGTAACGATTGGTCGACCGCACGATTGGTCGACATAATGATCAGTCGACAGTAACGATTGGTCGACACAACGATTGGTCGACATAATGACCAGTCGACAGTAACGATTGGTCGACCGCACGATTGGTCGACATAATGATCAGTCGACAGTAACGATTGGTCGACACAACGATTGGTCGACATAATGATCAGTCGACAGTAACGATTGGTCGACACAACGATTGGTCGACACAACGATTGGTCGAGATAACCGTTGGTTCAGAGGATTATGGTTTACATTCGCAACGGTACCTCTCAAAACGTAACGTTCCTTTTTGGAAATATCTTTTAGAATTTAGTCCTCAGAACGTACAGCATTATAACATATTATTTCCAAATAGGCCCCCGTGTCATCTTTTGTACTCTAAGTGAAATCTATATAGAGGGCCTTCTGAACGATGTTATTGCCGAAAGGGCCCAGGGGCACTTTAGGTAAATTCCATATTTCTTTGTGTGTACAAATAATCTCAACTGAATAATTCCATATTTCTTTGTGTGTTCAAATAATCTCAACTGAGTAATTCCATAATTCTTTGTGTGTTCAAATAATCTCAACTGAGTAATTCCATATTTCTTTGTGTGTTCGAATAATCTCAACTGAGCAATTCCATATTTCTTTGTGTGTTCAAATAATCTCAACTGAGTAATTCCATATTTCTTTGTGCGTTCAAATAATCTCAACTGAGTAATGCCATATATTTCTTTGTGTGTTCAAATAATCTCAACTGAGTAATTCCATATTTCTTCGTGTGTTCGAATAATCTCAACTGAGCAATTCCATATTTCTTTGTGTGTTCAAATAATCTCAACTGAGTAATTCCATATTTCTTTGTGCGTTCAAATAATCTCAACTGAGTAATGCCATATATTTCTTTGTGTGTTCAAATAATCTCAACTGAGTAATTCCATATTTCTTCGTGTGTTCGAATAATCTCAACCGAGTAATTCCATATATTTCTTTGTGTGTTCAAATAATATCAACTGAGTAATTCCATATTTCTTTGTGTGTTCAAATAATCTCAACTGAGAAATGCTATATATTTCTTTGTGTGTTCAAATAATCTCAACTGAGTAATTCCATATTTCTTTGTGTGTTCAAATAATCTCAACTGAGTAATTCAGTATTTCTTTGTGTGTTCAAATAATCTAAACTGAGTAATGCCATATATTTCTTTGTGTGTTCAAATAATCTCATCTGAGTAATTCCATATTTTTTTGTGTTCAAATAATCTCAACTGAGTAATTCCATATATTTCATTGTGTGTTCAAATAATATCAACTGAGTAATTCCATATTTCTTTGTGTGTTCAAATAATCTCAACTGAGTAATTCCATATATTTCTTTGGGTGTTCAAATAATCTCAACTGAGTAATTCCATATTTCTTCGTGTGTTCGAATAATCTCAACTGAGTAATTCCATATATTTCTTTGTGTGTTCAAATAATATCAACTGAGTAATTCCATATTTCTTTGTGTGTTCAAATAATCTCAACTGAGTAATTCAGTATTTCTTTGTGTGTTCAAATAATCTAAACTGAGTAATGCCATATATTTCTTTGTGTGTTCAAATAATCTCATCTGAGTAATTCCATATTTCTTTGTGTGTTCGAATAATCTCAACTGAGTAATTCCATATTTCATTGTGTGTTCAAATAATCTCAACTGATTAATTCCATATTTCTTTGTGTGTTCAAATAATCTCAACTGAGTAATTCCATATATTTCTTTGGGTGTTCAAATAATCTCAACTGAGTAATTCCATATTTCTTCGTGTGTTCGAATAATCTCAACTGAGTAATTCCATATATTTCTTTGTGTGTTCAAATAGTATCAACTGAGTAATTCCATATATTTCATTGTGTGTTCAAATAATATCAACTGAGTAATTCCATATTTCTTTGTGTGTTCAAATAATCTCAACTGAGTAATTCCATATATTTCTTTGGGTGTTCAAATAATCTCAACTGAGTAATTCCATATTTCTTCGTGTGTTCGAATAATCTCAACTGAGTAATTCCATGTATTTCTTTGTGTGTTCAAATAATATCAACTAAGTAATTCCATATTTCTTTGTGTGTTCAAATAATCTCAACTGAGTAATTCCATATTTCTTTGTGTGTTCAAATAATCTCAACTGAGTAATTCCATATTTTTTCGTGTGTTCAAATAATCTCAACTAAGTAATGCCATATATTTCTTTGTGTATTAAAATAAGTCTTCCCTGTAACGGAACTGTATAATTCTATAGAGAATTTAATTAATACAATTTATACGTAATTTTATTAGATAAAATTTGAAACTGCGTAGTTAAATTTCTGAAAAATTGCTGAAAGATGTGTGGCAATCTTCCGGTGGGGCAATATACCGCCAAACTGTTTGCACTTATTCGAATTTTTTTCCAAGTTCCGTTGACCATTTTAGGTCGACCAACGTTGACTAATCGTTATATAGACCAGTCGTTACTGTCGACCAATCGTTACTGTCGACCAATCGTTACTGTAGTCCAATTGTGTGTCTGCCAATCGTTATGTCGACCAATCGTTACTATCGGTCAATCGTGTGTCTGCCAATCGTTATGTTGAACAACCGTTTGTCGACCAATCGTTACATACAAGAAGAAACAGGGTGTTCATGTAAGGGAAAGAGTCCTGGACGACCAACCACCTCAGCGACAAATGTGCAGCGAATTCACGAGGCGTTTCAACGAAGCCCACGGGTCTACTCGTCGTGCGAGCCGCGAACTTGCCATCCCTCATGTGGCTGTTTGGCGTGTTTTACGACGACGTTTGCTGCTGAAGCCGTACAGACTGCAACTGGTGTAAGCTCTTGGTAAAGGTGACAAAACACAACGAAAAGATTTTTGTGCAACTCTGTTAGAGGACAAGGAGGATGACACCGTCGTACAAAGGTTGATTTTTAGCGATGAAGCAACCTTTCATGTAAGCGGGAAAGTTTCGCGCCACAATGTTCGCATATGAGGACTGGAGAATCCACATGAAAAAACTCTGCTACATGAACGTGATTCACCAAAACTGAATGTTTTTTATTGCGCGGTTTCTGTTAGAAAGGTTTATGGCCCTTTCTTTTTGCGGACAACACGGTTACGGGCAGCTCCTATCTTGCAATACTGAAAGACTGGCTACTTCCACAGCTGCAGGAAGACTCTAAAGATTACATTTTGCAGAAGGACGGCGCACCGCCACATTGGAACCTCCAAGTCAGTCAGTTTTTAAACGTCACATTGTCTCAGCGTTGGATTGGAGGCAGGAGATTCCATGACTTTTACACGCTTGGCCTCCGAGATCTCCAGACATCACACCATGTTACTTTTTCTTATGGGGATACGTAAAAGACCGTTTTTATGTTCCCCCTTTACCCGCTGACTTGGATGAGCTCCGAACGAGAATCACGGCCGCTGTAAATTCTGTGACTGAAGACACTCTCCGACGCGTTTGGGATGAATTCAGCTATCGGCTTGATGTTGTCCGTGCAGCAGGTGGAGGGCACATTGAGCATTTGTAATTGTGGTGAGTGAAACTTTAGACCTTCCTTCATACTTGGCTCTTTGTTTTGTAACTATCCCACATGTGCCTTATTAAATACACTACTTTGAAATCGGGTCATTCTTTTTGAAACACGCTTTATATCTCGTCTTATTCTTATTACATGCATACGTCTATTACGTACGGACCTCATGGTGTTGCCAACCTTCATTCATATGAGAGAGAAGATATCACGTTAAGTTTGGAAAGTGCCAAAGAAAATAAACTCAAATTTATATAGGAAAAGGAACTAAAAATGAAAGTTAAAATAAAATATACGTCACACAACAACCCTTATAAAATAAAAAGTGATCATAGATTAAAGCACTACAAGAAAACAGCTTTAACTAGGTCGATTAAACCATGTGCAGGTAGAGAAAAAAAAGAAACCGTCACAGCTCTTTTATATTGGTATGAATATTTTACTTGAAAGTATCTAAGATAAGGAGCTCACTAACAACTGTAAGTAAAAACCTGTATGATATATGCATGTGCTGCGAAATCAATTCAACGACCTGATAAGAGATTTTAAAGCGAAGCTATGCGCTTATTCCCTTAGTCGATTGTTAGGGCTCTAGCTTCAGATTTCTCAAGAACCTCTTCTTTGTTGGTTTGTCCTTAAGGCATCGGTTTTTGCTTTTCTCAGGAATAGATGGCCTAATAGTAGGGATGGGAAACTTATTCTAGCTCTTGGAGAATATCGGAGTCACCAAATTCCGAAAGAACCAAAAAGCGCATGCCACCCATTAACAGAACTCGAATGTTAAGAATGGAGTAAATTACTTTTCCTTGACATACTAGCAGAAAGATATGGCAGTCAAAATGAAACAATATCTGTCGAAAGCAATACTCACCCCATTTTCAATCCTGTATAACTAGAACAACCTTGCTTGCTGTCTCTAAATCTTACGTTCAGAAGGGATTTTCATCTTCCGGCGGTGTAAATAACGAATGACTTCGACTGAAAAACTGAAAATAAAAATAAATAGTATGAACAATCTGTCGAAGTACTAACAGGACATGAAGTACCATGGAAGAGTGCTTATCGAAAACTAAACAAAACAACCAAAAACATCATCAAATTTTTATAAAAAAGTTACATCAGTGACCAGCAAGTTTTTCGCATTTCAGAAAAGACAAATAAGGATCTCTGACAAAAGAGTTACCAAAGTCAAAAGAGAATCGCTGATGTAAATGTAGGGGATGTTTTTCTCGATATAGAATTTTTGAAAGCCTAAGCACTGCGAAAAGGGTTCAGAATATTTTTGGCCAACGGATTGAGTCGAGTAGCCTGATAAGTGGTCAGTGGGAGGTGCATAGAAGCGGGAGGACATTGATTTTGTTAATTTGGTAATAGCTATTACGTGGTGTATCCTTAAGGTAGTCGTTCGAAGTTTTAAGAAGGAAAGAAATATGTTGTGCTCACGGAGAATCAGCTTTTGACAACTCTCAGATGAGGCGTAGAAAAATTGGTAAAACAGAGAAAATGGAATTTTTTTTTCTCCACCTTTCTTTTAAAGATTCCCGTGAATGTCTTACATTTTAAAGAGTGCGACCGTCTCTAATTTAGGGTGACTAATTTTGTGGAAGGGACACAACGAGTGCCGCCGCAGGGCATACACGCCATCCATGCCTTACCCCAGAATCGCAGGCTCGAACTCGGGCGGTTAGCCAGAGGCCTGCCTCTCTTCTAGGAGAATGAAAACTCGTCAACTTTCAGTACACACACAAACACACACACACACACACACACACACACACAAAAAAAAGCAGATAGAACCATGATAGTAACAGGAATGAAGAAACAGGGAATCAATTTAAAAACAATTGAGGAACTGATAGTTTGAGTTTCCTCATTTTAAGGAATTACTGCAAAATGTGAATTAACAGTAAAAAGTATGGAATGCGATGTCACAATGAAATGTGGAAAGAGTGGTGTAAAAACGTAAGCACTCAGTATATAGCACTCAGAAATATACTGAGTGCTCACTGAAATACGACTACTACGTAATACTTTGTGGGCATTCCATTCGGGCATCGATTCCACGACATGTCTGCCCTGTTGTTTGGGGATCTGCATCCAAGCTCTTTGTATGTGTTTCACAG
The DNA here is from genome assembly GCA_039090855.1 of Macrothele yani. Taxonomy (NCBI): domain Eukaryota; kingdom Metazoa; phylum Arthropoda; class Arachnida; order Araneae; family Macrothelidae; genus Macrothele; species Macrothele yani. The sequence goes on from CM077024.1 coordinate 5,706,313, forward strand.
TTCCGGGATGGAGCAAGGTGATGTGCCTAACTACCTCATCTGGCGTTTCACAACATCCCACAGATATTCAAGAGGGTACAGATCAGGCGAGTTTCAGAGTCACTTGAGATGTCTCATATCAGCACTACATTTGTCGAAACAATATTGCACGAGTCGTGCTCCCTGACATGAGACATAACAGTCTTGAAAGGGCTCATCCACTCTGGGTGGAGGTACGCTATTGTGGGATGTACGTGGTTCACAGTAGTCCCTTGTAGTAGGCGGAGTCCAGGTGTTGATCCAAAAGCACCAGGAGTCCCAACTCATGCCAGCTAAACCTGCACCACACCATACACACCTACTTTTGTGCTCCCACAATTATACATTTCGTAAACTCCGTTAAATCCTTGGTTTTATCCATCACATCCGTAACTTCGCCTTCAACTGAAAAAACAATCTGTTATATATGAGCCTACGTCTTCGTTACGTCATCGTCGGGTGAGACTCACTTTGCATAGGGGTGGTCGTAATTCAGTGCGCACTCAGTGTATATGAACACACAAAAAATCGGTGTCAGCATTAAGATATATCGATTCTACATCACTCAAATCATAAAAATGCATCTAGCCTTTTTTTATTGACGGAATCAATGCTAAAAAGCTACAAAAATTTTGTGATTAGCGTTATTTACCGCAAATTATTTCATTGCTTTCGATATAGAAGACTGCTTCATTTCCTCATCTGAAAATGCAGCACGTTCTGCAGTTTTAAAAGAATTCATCTATGAAGAAAGTGGTGTTTTAAGCATTCTAACAGAAAAAAAGGTACCGAATTCTTGGGTGTAATGAGAACGTCTTTTGAATCAGAAAAATGGGTGATAATACAAACCATAATCGTTAAACATTTTTTGGTATATAAAATTTCATCATAAGGTTCATTATAATAAGACTGACTGCCATTATAATAAACAGTCTCACTGTCGTAAAAGAAACAGTCAGATGCAAATACAATTTTTTAATCGAATTTTTAAAAGCAGAGAAACGGTTGCACACAGAAATACGGATTTGCTCCCTAACAAGAAAGCTGAATTGTAGCAGCAGGAACTCCACGGAAAATGCTATTAATAAAGAAATCTATCCGAAGCAGTAAACTATATTTCGATCGGACTTGAAGAAACCGATATTTGGTCGTAAGTGGAAATAAATACTTGTGTCCCTAGTAAAAAAAAAATATGTGTTATCAGAGACAGGTAATGAATGTAAATCTTTGCAACAGTGACTACTGTCGTATGCAGAAAAAATCTTTCAACTAATATTTTGGGAGTAAAGATATGACTGCGGAAGGAAATGTGAATTTCTAACTGTTAGCGGCAGAACCCTGCATTATGGAAAAATAAAAAGCGTAAACAGAATTTTTGCCGAATTTCCGGAGCTTTCGAGCGGATCCATTCATTTGCTTTTGAAGGGGGTGTCCGGTGACTTTTGTCAATATAGTGTATGTGACGTACTACGAAGGTGAAGCACATGTCAAGACGGCAAAATTGCAGCGATAAAATACGTCGGTGTTACTTAATTGGGAAATAATTCGGCACAGGAGAGAAGGATGCGAGTTCGATCCCCGTTACCGGCCAATTTGTGTTACTACAGAATTCGACAGCATCTGTTTTTATTTACCCTAATAGCAGCGAAATTGTGCATCGGAAAAAGACCAAAATGCATTGATCATCCTTGTGACAGTTCATTATTTCCCAATATAGAAAGACAAACAGGGCCAATAGGTGCACAGATATGGTGTCTACAGACAGAAGAACTGACATAGCGATAATATAGGGAATCCTTTTTTTTTTTTTTTTCAAGCATGCTAAAACCGGACATACTACAGAGGTAAAGCACGTGTCAAGACGATAAATCTGCAGCGATACATTTCGTCCGTGTACCTTAGTTGGGACAGCAACTTACTCCGGAGCGAGGGGGGTGTGGGGGGGGAGGCGCTTCGATCTCCGACACGGACAAATTTGTGTTTTCACATTGGCGCCCGAACGTAAAAGTGGATGCACTGGCCGTTGGGTTCTTCGAAAAATGTGTGATGTTTGTTCCACACATCGTCTGGAATTAATGAAACTTCGTTCTTCGCTTACAAATAAGAAAAAATGAAGATACAGATGATGTGACGTACTACAGAGGTGAAAACCTGTGTCAAGACGACAAATCTGCAGCGAGACATTCTGTCCGCGCAACTGAGTTGGGAGAGCGACTTACTCCGGAGTGAAGGGACACGGCAAAATCTGTGTTTTCACAAAGTTGAAAATAAAGATTTGATTACTGTAATAAAAGAACTTTCATATTGTAATTGATGAAACTACTGGTATTTTTTGGTGATAAATTATCGAGTGTACTGACACGATATGCTTCTAAGTAAAACTCTGAACTTTCAGAATACATAAATTTGGACGTGAATTATTCCAACCCGTTAATTTAAAGAGACAGTTATGACAAATAAAACTTCGTACAGGAGATTTTAAAGAAGTATTTAAATTTTAATATTGCAATCTGCGTTCATTTGGCAAGCTGGGTTCAGGCTAGCCTATATTTCGTTTGGAATTTTGCTATTGAAGCGTTCCATTGCGGGCTCTTTTGTTCAAATGGTGAGAAGAATTCTTAAATTCACAAAAGCACCTTTATTCATTTCATCGCATTTGGGAACAACCACCGAGGCACAACATTCTGTTGGAGGGCGTCCAGTAATATCTGGAACTTGTCAGGAGATCAATCAGTTTATCAATTTACAAAGTTTTTTTGGCACCAGCGTACAAATTGTAAAGGCATTGCTACTTCACTCAAAGAACTTAATCACTAAAACAACAACAACAAAAACATCGCCTTGATTTATGACGTTTTTATTCAGCAATACACTTTAGAGACGTGACTGAATAGAAAAGAAAATCATTTAAAGTTCCGGGCTTTTTTAGAATAAATACAATTGTTGCCACGCATTGCGTTTTATACATATATGCATTTATTTGGCGTGAGTGTTTATGTCTGCATACTGAGAGAATGTTTACGTGGCTGAGGAGTCTAGTCAAGCCTCAGAGATCAAGTGCAGTTGCACTAAACAACGAACCTTGAAACTGACTGCAACTGGGGCAGTCGAAACCGGTCGGTGAAAATGAAATATATCGTCGTCGTCAACCTGTTTCGACGGATGTTTTATCGTGATTCGGCCTACTTCAGTGAATGTTTTATCGTGATTCGGCCTACTTCAGTGAATGTTTCATCGTGATTCGGCCTACTTCAGTGAATGTTTTATCGTGATTCGGCCTACTTCAGTGAATGTTTCATCGTGATTCGGCCTACTTCAGTGAATGTTTTATCGTGATTCGGCCTACTTCAGTGAATGTTTCATCGTGATTCGGCCTACTTGAGTGAATGTTTCATCGTGATTCGGCCTACTTCAGTGAATGTTTTATCGTGATTCGGCCTACTTGAGTGAATGTTTCATCGTGATTCGGCCTACTTCAGTGAATGTTTCATCGTGATTCGGCCTACTTCAGTGAATGTTTTATCGTGATTCGGCCTACTTCAGTGAATGTTTCATCGTGATTCGGCCTACTTCAGTGAATGTTTTATCGTGATTCGGCCTACTTCAGTGGATGTTTCATCGTGATTCGGCCTACTTGAGTGAATGTTTTATCGTGATTCGGCCTACTTCGGTGGATGTTTCATCATGATTCGGCCTACTTCAGTGAATGTTTTATCGTGATTCGGCCTACTTCAGTGAATGTTTTATCGTGATTCGGCCTACTTCAGTGAATGTTTTATCGTGATTCGGCCTACTTGAGTGAATGTTATATCGTGATTCGGCCTACTTGAGTGAATGTTTCACCGTGATTCGGCCTACTTGAGTGAATGTTTCACCGTGATTCGGCCTACTTGAGTGAATGTTTTATCGTGATTCGGCCTACTTGAGTGAATGTTTTATCGTGATTCGGCCTACTTCGGTGGATGTTTTATCGTGATTCAACCTACTCCGGTGAAGGTTTTATCGTGATTCAACCTACTCATGTGGATGTTTTATCGTAATTTAATCTACTTTGGTGAACATTATTGTCGTGCTCGTCCTACTTGAATTTAAGTACATTTTCATTCTCGTTTATATGTTTAAAATTTTGGTTTTTCATTCGACGTTGAACATTGAATTCCGTTTTATTTTTAACTTCAAAATATATCCTGTTGACTGTAATATCTACTGGGGATTAATATGGTCTAACTGTCCTTTTTTCAGTAATCCGGTCTTCAATATTTCATATGAGCAATCTCATTATTACATTCTTTTTCACGTAAGGACGAAATTTATTGCAAACTCGTTTCGCCCTTGCATTATAACAGACTGGGAAGTGACAACTCAACATAATGACATTATATGTACGGCAGTGCCTTTTTCAACAAACAATCTGCCCCTGATGTAATGTAAGTTGTGACTTTTTATTTTTTACTAGTTATTAGACTCACGTTGATATTTTTCTGTGGTTTTTTATTATGAGTGTTAGTAATTTTAGGCCAGCGACAGTTAAAGGTTAACCAGGTGGTATATAAATAAATACAACGTGTAAAACAGTATAAGCTAGTACATAGTACTTTATAGCAAATTATTAATGAAAAATGCAGCTTTCAAGTTCGGAATGGAGAATTTTTACCATTGCTCTGAAATAACAGTATGTTGTTAGGTGTGCAAATAAGTTTTAAATCGTTTTAAGACAACGCAACATGTAATTTCATAGAAAACAACAATACCTTTACGAATCAAAATATACGCCGTCATTATCTATCACCTCCCGCCGTCGGTCTGGCAGCTGACAGATTCCAGCCGCATGAAAAATACTTCGTCGTGTGACGCGATGAAGTCGTCAACCCATTTTTGCACTTCGTCACATGTCCGGAACCGTACAGCAGGTAAACCATGTTGCATCGATCAGAACAAATGATAGTCTGAAGGGGTTATGTCGGGACTATACGCCGGGTGCTCCGGAACGTCTCAGCCAAGCGTCAATAACGTTTCCTTGACCGATTTCGCGACATGCGGCCTAGCGTTGTCATGCAGTAATTTCACGGGACGCAATCCTTTGCTTGTGAATGGAAGTTTCCGTAATATTTCCTGATTCAATTGCAGCAATTGTTGCTTGTAGCGATCAGCAGTAACAGCTTGACCCTGTTCCAATAGTTCATAATAGAGCACACCCTTCATATCCCACCAGATGCACAGCAGAACTTTCTTGGAGTGAATATTGCATTTCGGTGTCGAAGTCGTTGCTTCACTGGAGTCTACCCAGTGATTTTTGCGTTTGGGATTGTCGTACTATATCCCGTTTTCATCACCCGTAACGATTTTCCACAGGAAAGACTATGTGTTGCTTATTCAACAGATTCAAACACTTCATGACACACTCATACTTGTTCCTCTGGCTCTGGTCATGTGGCACCCATCTTCCTTCTTTCTGAATCTTTCCCATTGCACGTAAACGATTGGAAATGGTTTGTTGAGTTATCCCCAGTGGTTCAGATAGTTCTTTTTGCATTTGAGACGAATCTTCATCTAGTAATGCTTGAAGTTCCTCATGTACAACCTTCTGCGGGAAGCCCCTATGTTCTCGATCGCTAACACCAAAATCCCCAGCTGTAAACCGTCTAAACCAAATCTCACACGTGCTTCTTGGTACAATATTCTCCCCAGAACAGAACAGATCGATGCACATGCTTTGCAACACTTTTTCCGTGATGAAACTCGTAACGAATGCAGTGTCAAATAAATGCAGTATCGCTTCTCATCTTTCACCTACCGATGAGCAAGTGCGTTTGACTGTTGTGCAAACTTCTGTGTCACATTTTATAATCTGGAACACTTAAGGTGACATGATAACAATGCAGGGGAATGTCGGATATGTAAATTAACGGTATACGTCACACAAAAAACTCTTTAAATCTTATTTGTGCACCTAATACATAAAAAATTATGTATTAGGTGTACATATAAGTTTTAAAGCGTGCTTGAACGGTGTGTGAAATTTTATTAGTTTGGGCTTTTGTTTTTGAGGATTTTGTGTGGGAGCAATATCTTTGTCGCCGCGGTGGACGAGTTGGCAGAGTCTCTGGTCGGTTGTCCCAGCAAGGCAGGGCTATAATCCCGGATGGAGCATGGGCAGAGTGTTTGTCTTGCGGCGCTGGCTCTGGCCTGTCCCTGAAACCACTGGCTCTAGATTAGGGACGGGAGACTGCTTATAGTCCGTAGAGTTACTTATATTTGTCATTCAACCCCAAAACAAGAAAAGTCTTCGAACATTTTTTGAATGTGGATCAAGTTGTTCCATAAGAAATGTTCTTTTCTTGCATTGGGCATTGACAACATTACGACGAGCACACTGTCTGATTTCTGGCGCATGCGTAAAAATATGAGCAACGTTATCTTGTGTCATTGTGAGTCATCAGTGTGCAATAAACATGGGGGAGTGCAGGGCGTACCGTTTTCTGTTATCTTTAAAACAACATAGAAATTTAATATATTAGAAATATTGTGCTTTACAAAGTTAAGAATGGGAAAGTTTTAAATTTTAACAATGAAAGTTGTGTATCCCTACTGCAACCGAAGCCTTTCCCTGTGATCCTGCGGTAGTTTTCTCCTTTGATCTGAAATTAGTTGTTGTTTGGGTGTTTGATGACCAGTGTGAGCAACTCGGTGCGCTATAAGTAGTGGCCGGTCGCTAATTTAGGGTCACTGGCTCCAGGGAAGGAGGAGAACCATTGCCGTAAGACAAATACAATATCCACGCCTCACCGGGATTCAAACCCGGATCCATCACGAACAATCAGTAGCTAGAGATTAGACCACTGCGCCGCACCGGAGCGGCAGAAGTAATTCCTTAGTTTGAAAATCTTCATAAAATTAAATGACGGTGTTGATCGTTGTGTATTTTCATCTTTGTGCCACTTTCTGTTAAGAGCTTTCTGCAACCCAAAACGTTAGTCATTTCGCGTGTGCCGACTTCCTATATGTGCTCTGGAACATTGAATTAGTCATCTAAATGTAAACTCATTTTGAAATAAACGTCTGTTTATTAAACGATAAAAGAAACTTCCCAGTTTAAATACAGTAACAATATTAATTGAGCATATCACACTCTATATTTGTGTGTAACATGCTCTATTAATTCATTCCATTCCTACTTTCATTAAATATGGTACATGATTGCACTCAGGGGTGTGCCTGGGGGGGAGTAGGGGTGCTAACCCCCACAAATTTGGAACCTTTCGATATTTCAAAAACGCGAATTTAAAGGGCAAAACTTTGTTGGCATTTGAAATTCTTTTTGTTTCATGGCAGCAATTAAACGTGTTTTCTCCATAAAAACGAGGAAGCAGCAAAGAGCCAAGGACCAGGATGCCCCATTGCAATGAAAAGCCAATACATGGGTATACTGAAAGTTTCTGTGGCGATGAGGCAATGCCAAATTTGAGTTTCATGACTTATTTTCAAATTAACATTTTATTTTACAGATTACCCTAAAGCGCGCTGAAAAGCAAGGAGTTTTGATTAAAATGCCAAGAATGATATCAAAACAAAACCAACGCTGTATAACATAAACACAGAAAATCCAGCCCAGAAGGCTATTACATGATTTCAGTTTATGTATAATTTTTAGACATGTTTATTATGCTTTGCAAAATAGATTTCTTGCACACAAATCGGTTTTATCAGAATTCCAGTAACTTTTCCCAACAAATTCCAATGTGCCTCTATCTTCTCAGGATATTTATGGTTTTAAAACTTTAACTGAATTTTACATAGGTGACTTGAGTAGCTCGCAAGAACTAATCGCAGAATTGAAACTGTTGTACCGAAGGATCCCCGCAAAGAAAAAGAGCACTGGCCAAAAGATGCACGAAGTGCTTTGAAACTGTGCTGAAATGAGGTGTTACCCAATCTACAAAGGTCGGTCAATAAGAAACGTACAATCGACTGTAACTCCCCAGTTTTTAAAGGTTGACTCGTGAAAGTTGGTGGGTAGCAATCTTGGACTTTTGGATTTAGAGATAAGTCACTCAATGTAGGATCCATTAGCTTCACTACATTGCAGCCAACGTTGTTTCCATGACAAGAACGCACGTTGTTAAAACTCCAGTGGTTGGTCATCACACCACTTCCTGACACACGCACTGAGTTCTGCGCCACTGAAATGCTTTTCCACGTAGATGTGCCTTCAGACGACCAAACAGATAAAAATCTGATGGTGCGAAGTCTGAGCTGTACGGTGGTTGTGACACCAGCGTCCAGCCCTGTCATCTGTGCGGTCTCACGTTATCGTGATGCAGTTTGATGTCCTCGGTTGCAAGTGTGGTCTCTTAGTTCTGATGGCACGCCTGAGCTTCTCCAAGGATGAACAAGAACACTCTTTGGTAATGGTGGTCCCACTTTCCTGGAAGTCAATGAAGATGACGCCCTGACGATTCCAAAAAAATGTGGCCAACAATTTGCTTGATGACCTTGAAAGTCGTGGCTTCTTCTTCCGCGGTGATCCCACATGCTTCCATTCCATTGACTGATGTTTCCTCTGTGGGTCATAATTAAACAGCCTTGTTTCATCACCTGTTATCACACCATGAAAACATTGTGGAAAGTCACCAGCGAAATGTTCAAGAAGATTGTCGCACACCTCTTTCCGAATTCTCTTCATCTCTTTTGTGAGGAGCCGTGGTACCAATAAGCACAGATTTTCCGGTATCCTAAGCGTTCTACCACTGTTAAAACACTTCCCTTTGACATGCCGAGGTGGTCCACAAGTTGGGAAGTGGTGATGCATCTGTTATCCTGAATAAGCTTCTCAATGGCTTCCTCAGTTGCAGTGGTTGTCACAGTGGTCGGTCGGCAGCATCGTGGTTTATCCTGAACGCTAAAAACACCTCTCTGGAAGCTCTGCAACCATCACTGCACATTACCGCGGTCCATTGTTTTCTCACCGTACACTGGCAACAATTGTCTGTTAATCGATGTGGCTGAGCTATCCCCAGATTTGTAGAGAAACTCTATTACCGACCGTTGACGTAGTAGGGTGTCCATTTCACAATCCATTATGCTTCACCTGCAAAAAGAAGAAACAACTGTTAATGATTATTTTGAAGCTAATAGAATGAAGGTCCTACCCACCAACTTTTATGATTCAACCTTTTAAAACTGGGAAGTTACAGGCGATTGTGCGTTACGTATTTCACATACTAGGAACTTTACCAATGCCAACTTCAGAAAGTGAGCGTTCGTTTATAAAACTGCGTCTCTTAAAACCATATCAATGTAATACCACGTAAGAACTGAGACTCAATGGGTTACTATTACTTCACATTCGTTGAGAATGCACACCAAAAGCTGAAGTAGTTTTAGATGAACTAGAAAAAAACTCCAGAAGGCTGGAAATACGAGTCAAGCAATAGTAAATGAAAGTAATGTAAAAATTGAATCAAATCGAAAAAATATTTGTCGAAATGAGTCTCGTCAGCGATTGTTAGTCTAACTGTACAATGAAAAATGCCCCATTATACAAACAAAGAATGTTCCACTAGAAGGTGAATTTTAATTTACTTCTAGAATTACTTGTATCTTTCAACCATTTAACAATAAGTAGTGTAGTATTCTTGTTATCTGCACAGATTAATACTGATTTCCAGCAATATTTATTTGAATATTTTTGGGCGAATGTTGCCAACATTTTAAAAATGCACTCATGACACATTTAGCTGTATATAAAAAACAATTCGTACCCCCCCCCCCTCCTCCCGAAAAAAAATTCTGAGCACGCCACCGACTGCACTGAAATCAGAACTCTAACTGCGATGCTGATAAATCTGAACTGGAAGAGCTTTGCTTCTTGGAGCGCGGTCTGTATGTAACCTTTGGCAATCTGGATCGGCGTGGTGTAATGGTTAGCATACTCGAACGGTAATCGGGAGATCCAGGGTTCGATTCCCGCTCAAGGACGATGAAATTTTCTAGTTTTCTGAGAAGTGATACATGGATGTCCAGTAAGTGGTACAAGCAAATTCAGTTTGCTTTGAATATTTTGGATCAGTGCTGTAGATTTGCAGGTAAATGTGTAGTTTAGCGTCCTAAATTATTTGGCTCAAAATTTCGAGACATTTCGAAAAAAAAAAAAAAAGGATATACATACTAATTATTTCTTCTGTTGGATGGATGGGAAATAAATTTCCCTTGAATACATGGTTGGGTTGTAAGTCTTTTAATATTTTTCACTGTACACCATGTAAACTTTCAGTTCAGAAAACTTGAAAATTTTCCATCGTCCTGGAAAAAAAAATTATCAAGTTTTCTGAACTGAAAGTTTACATGGTGTACAGTGAAAAATATTAAAGGATTTACAACCCAACCATATATATATATTTCTTCAAGGAAAATTTATTTCTCATCCATCCAACAGAAGAAATAATTAGTATATATTTCTATCACTGCAAGTACTGAACTACTGTACATCCGATACTGGATGTCTGAAAAAGTCTTGAGACGCTACGATGGGCAGAAATTTGTTTCGTTTAGCGCAAATCTGAAGATTCTCAGATATTTGTGTTCAATTGCTTGAAATTTCCTTGTCCTGGGTAGTGTAACGCTTAGCATGCTCGACCAGAAATCGGGAGGTGTGGGTTCGAATCCCGCTCCAGGAAGATGGAAAATTTTCAAGTTTTCTGAACTGAAAATTTTTATGGTGTACAGTGAAAAATATTAAAGGATATACATATTTTAAAGTATGTAATTTGATGTAAAATGGTGAAAAAATTTCAGCTTTACAAGGCATTTTAAAGATTTTTTCCGTAAAATTTACCTTCAAGTACGAAGATGTAAACACACGCAACGGCGAGCTTATTCCCAGCATCACCGCGTCGTCGAAACGATCTTCGGTTCGTGTTGCGACGGCCATTTTATGGGCGGAAAACAACGAGACAGAGCAAGCTTTTGCGTATGAAATCCGTTTATTTTCGTGGTGTAGTCAGCACAAATATTCGCCAAGTTTTTGCACTCCACTGGGAGGCTTTTTCAAGGCAATGATAGACACAAGGCATTTTTGTGTCTATCTCGGACAATATTGTTGCGGTGCTTGACGGTAAGCTTGTTGCAGCGTGTGTTTACATTGCAGTACATGCAGTTAGAATTGCCGTACATGCAGCAGAATTTTTTTCCTCATTTCATACGAAATTACATACTGCAAAATATGTATATAACTTTTTCTCGAAATTTTCAGCCGAATAATTTAGGACGCTAAACTACACATTTACCGATTTGCAAAGTAACTTTGTGCCAGGTTTTGTGCTCCATTATCCTTGGTTTTTGAAAAATGTTCAAACACACGAGCTCTGGAAGCCTTTTTTTTATAAATTAACGGAGCCCTAAAGAGATAATTTTATTATGAAAAGTCACTTTCTTATAGTATTCATAAGTTTAACGCAGAATCGTTTAACGCCGGCTCGCATAAAGGCAAGCTGAAAATTATTTGAACGTTACTGAGTTAACGAAATTGTAGGATACAAAGCCGTGAAAAGGCGTAATATATAGAACAAGAAACACGAGAGGGAGTGAAAGTGAGTCTTACGGTTTTTGATACTGTTCGTTGTACCCACACGTAGCTACGCAAAGGAAACCTTAATTGAATAATTTGTACATAATGATAATTTGGCGTTTTTGTGTTCAAAATAAAACTATTTCTTACTGAGATATACGAAGTTAGTTGATGGAAGAATTCCGTAGCACTGCTCTGAAAGTACTAATTTTCCATTTTAAAATTAGCTAACTACGCTTTTTTGGGGATTTTTTTTTATTTGAAAAGTTCAAAAGGAAATCCACGTTAATGGAAACCTTTTCCCAATTTTTTCTGAGCTAAATCACAAGAAAATGAAGGAACAAAAAAAAGACGTAAGGTAAGTACGCAAGTCATTCAGGCGGAATAATAAAGTAATTGAAATTTCCTAGGCTTTTACTCTAATAAGATTCTGAAGATAGAAGGTGGATGGTTAGGCCTGTGCTCCAAGCGAAGCAGTTTGGTGAAAATCAACTAACGGAACGAACTTTAAAGTAGCTTCAGGAAGGAAGAAAAAGAACGCTGCCCTGGTGCACTCGTTAGTTCATTCATAAAACGCACGGCTTTTAAAGGAATAAATATATGCAGAAAGCTCCCACTGTGGCACTGGTCAGATGAATATTGAAGCGAGTGAACCATTTTATGCGGGTATACACCACCTCACACACAACACACGCGTTTTTACTGCTCCAGCTTCATTATTATATTTATGGAAGAACTTCATTCTCTTGAGGATTTGCCCTGGGGTGAAGTTTTCCCTCTTTTGACGTTAGAAACCTCAATAAATCTTTCTCCTTCGCCACTAAAAACCTCTTGAAATGGATGTGAATTTAAATTCAAGGGCGAAATGTAAAACTTCCGAACTAATTTTGAAACCATAATTTAGGCTCAACGGCCGTAGCTGTATACAACGACCACTTTTGCACTCTAATCGATTTTCTGTAGTGGGAATAATTTTTTTAAAATCGGTATAGGTGACTCAGGAAAACTGAGTTTTAAGCAAATGAAAGGCAGTGATCCGAGTGGCTTTTTATGATTTATTGTCTTCAAATCTTCTGCGATTGTTAAGGTTTCGATGAACTGATTTTCACTAGTAATAAAAGTGTACTCTCCTCGATATTTCGGATGTAGCTACTTTTTAAAAATAGTACAGAGTTGAGTCAGGATTTGCTTCCGTTTGTGCGACGGTCGCGTCACAGAGTACGAGCTAAATTGGTTTCTGAATGGTATAACGCAGAGGTTCCTAATCTGTCCGTCGCGACGCCCCAGGGCTTCGCCGGTTTTGGTCCGGGGCGTCGTACAGTGGTCCGAATCGCTAAAAACCCGGACAAAAATAATTTTTCGAACTTCATATTTTAAACACACAATTCGCTTAATAATAATCCTCAGTAGTCATTCTGATAGGACTAAGTGTTTTTGAAAGTATACTCAAATGGTTCTGGTCAATACTTAAGTTCAAAAGTGCTGTATCTCTTTCTTGATTAATTTTGCAATTCTGTAGGTGATGTTGTTTACATTGTTTCTGACTGAACAATGCAAAATAAAATACTAAGTGTATTTTTTGTGAAATGTGTTGTGGTCTTATATATAGGGCACAATTACAATTTTGAGTGTTTTTTGTTTCTAAGTACTGATAAAAAATACGAATTTGAATGCCCGTATTTTGCGAAAAAACAAAAATGTTTTTAGAGTTTTAAAAAAAATGGCCAAACATGTCCACCGCGAAACTTACAAATGTATATTGGTAGATAATTATAAGTCTATCACTGAAGGTTTCATCTGCAACACCTTGCAATGCTGTGAACTATGACCTTTTGTTTGTGAAGATTCCCTGTTATTTATGAGCAGCCAGCTGATGACATCGAGAAGGTGTACTCCCGCTATACAACTCGCGGGCGCTGAGCACTTCCTGAAATTTATGTTTGTTTACTCAAGAGGTGGCTTGTCGGAGGTAAACCACAGACCTTTGATTTCTTCAGTTTCCAGAGGGCTGTTGTTTGTATCAGGTCAGTGAATAGTGTGTGACAATATAGTGTGTGAAAAATGAATTTACTTGTTAGTCGCCGAGAACTTTACGAGAAAATGAAAAAAAGAATAATGAGACCAGTGTGCTACAAGAAGAACATGTTGTGCAATATGTGAAGAACAAATTTGAATTACATTTGACAGTCAGAGCACAAAATCTCTACACAGCGTCATAAAAATGAGCTTTTTCTTAAATACTATCAGCGTTGGAAGAAATGTCAGCGAACCGAAAGCATGTTTCTTCGTAAATATTCAGACTGGTGACAGCAAGAAATTGAATTACCATTTACAGACTTTCCTTCCACTTCTTCGGAAAAGCGTGGACGTCCTTGGAAAGTATTTCAGCAATTAAGTGAAAGACGTAAGAGGTAGAAAATTCAAAATCTGAGGGAGAATGTGGGTGCTGCGAAGCTTTTATATGCCACAATGATGAATTTGAGGGCTGAAGGTGACGAAAATGCAGCAAAATTATTAAAAGAAGTGACCACAACAACACCTACCAGAGGTAAACAAATTCGTGACTCATGGCTGAAGAAAAGAAAACAAGCCACGAAGCTCTCAGAAGAAGAAGCGCTATCTATGATAGTAAGTACACATTTATCAAAACATCAATATATGTCTATTAGAAAAATGGCAATTAACCACAATCATGACTTACTTCCAAGTTATTATGGAGTTCTGAAAGCAAAAGACGCAACTTATCTGCACAATATAAGTGTTAGTGAGAGTGCATGTGAAGTGAAAGTTCAGAATTTATTGGACCATACTGCTACCCGAATTTTGTCATTTCTACCTGAAAGTGAGCCGTCTAACAACGAAAAACCTTATATTTTACATTGTAAATGGGGTTTCGACGGTAGCGCTGGTTATTCCCAACACAAGCAGAAAAGGGTTCAAAGCGGCAGTAGTGATGAATATTTATTTATGACATCTATCGTTCCCTTACGAATGGTTGACAGTGAAACGGAAGATTCCGTATGGAAAAATGAACGACCATCATCAACCCGTTTTTGTAGGCCTATTCGTCTCCAGTGGCTTCATGAAACCCCTGCAGTTGCCCAAGCAGAAAGAGAATACATGAACGAACAAATTAAAAATTTACAGCCATTAAGAAGTCACAACGTTACAGTACAGTATTCTCTCATATTGTCAATGATTGATGGGAAAATATGTAATGCTCTGACCCAGTCATCAAGCATGAAATGTTACATATGTGGCGCGAAAGTATCGGACCTGAACAAGTTAGATTACGTTACACAAGTGCCAGAGGATACCTCTTCCTTTGAGTTTGGACTGTCTATTTTTCATGCCCATATACGCTTTTTTGAGTGTTTTCTGCATATTTCTTACCGCTTAGATTTTAAGAAATGGAAAGCGAGTAAGAAAGATGGAACCCGTGAGCTTCTGGAAAAAAGGAAAATAATTGTCCAAGATTCCTTTAGGAACAGACTAGGACTTATTGTATATGTACCAAAACCAGGCTATGGAAACACGAATGACGGCAATACCGCCAGAAGATTCTTTACAAATCCCGAAATAAGTTCCGAAGTGACTGGAGTAGACCAAAATTTGATTTCTCGTTTTGGAAATATTTATTTCATGCTGCCACGAAATAAATGCAACGAAATTCAATATGTACTGCATGGAAACAGCACAGTTATTCGTGAGATTGTATCCCTGGTACTATATGCCACCCACGGTACATAAAATTCTTGTTCATGGATTCGTAATTGTGCAGGCAGCGATTTTACCGATTGGAGAGCTTTCAGAAGAAGCCATTGAGTGTAGAAACAAAGATGTGAGAAAATTTCGAGAAAGCTTTACCCGAAAAATTTCACGACTAGACAGCAATTTGGACCTCTTTCGCGGGTTAATGTTGACTTCTGACCCATTAATTTCCAGTTTGGGAGGACTACCAAAGAAAAAACAAATAAAACTACCTTCGGCAGTGCTAGGTCTATTGGTAATATCCGATGAAAAGCAGGAAGGGGAAGAAGACGACGAATGTGAAACATCTGCTTCAGAAGACGAATGACCGACTGGATATCTGGACCCTTCTTACAGTACTGTGAGTAATTATAATTCACTGAAACACTTAAATAAGCGACCATTTAGTTATCCCACTACAGTTTCTTTCGTTTAAGACGTACAAATATTTTTGTCCGCCTTTTTTCCTATCCGGACCACTGTGCGTCGCGACTATAAGGAAAAGCAAAAACTTATAATTTATAGTGAAACGCAACATGCAAAATTTCAAGACGTGTACATATTCTATAGAATGAATTGTAAGAAAGAATATTAAAGAAAAAAAGAAAACACATTTTTTCTTGTTGTGAAAGCGTTCCTTTCATCTCAGTTCCGGACTGTAATGATCTTTGAAAACGTGGCGTGACATCGTGCGGATCTCGCTTCCCTTGCAGTTTGAAAATGGACTGAGCCAGGCAAGATCAAGCGATAATGTGCTACCACCGCATTGTTGGGTGCTTAGTTTCTACGCAGCCTTCATTCGATACACATGCACAGTTATTTCTATGTGAGTGTGTGTTGGTTTATGATAATGCGGAAGTTTTTACATAAAAAAAGGGATTGCAGAAGGAGTTGCAGTATTACAGTTCTGAACAGGCGAGAAGGAACAAGTCCAAAAATTATGATGACGCGTACTTGAATTCCGGTTTCACGTGCACTGTTGTTAAGAACGAAGGAAGTCCTTAGTGCGCAATCTGCCTGAAAATGTTGGCAGCTGAGAATATTCTATCTCAACTTAACGTTCAATCTGGCAAATATTTTCCTCCACAAACAGATGAACACAAGTGGGTTACAGACCTGTTTACAGCAGATCCACCATGTACCTTTACTACTGCTGAGTAGGAACAGTTAATAAACATTTCTTCAGATTCCACACTGAAAATGACATTATCTTCCGGAACTCTGCCACAGTTTTGGAATAGTGTGGCAACGGAGTACCCTGAATTGAGTAAGAAAGCCGTGAGAGTAATTCTCACTTTAGCCACATCCTATCCTTGCGAGGCAGGATTTTCAGCTCTGGCAGTAATAAAATCCAGATATAGAAGCAAAGTTAACGCTGAGAAGGCGATCCGCGTAGCTGTATCGAACATTCGATGTTTATGTGACGAGAAACAAGCTCTCCCATCCCATTAATACGCAAATACCTCTGTTCGGTAGTTAATAAAATTACTGTAAAAATGTGAAAGCCAAATGAAGAGTGTTAGAATTCTGTAAATATGCCTATTTCATCAATTTCTTCTTATTCAGTTCTGTTATTTTATTCTAATTTTGTATTTTTACATTAAAAAGAAAAAAAAGCTTGTAATGTAGATGACTATTTTTTTTTTAAAATACCACAAACTCGAATTTGGGCAACGTTTTTTAAATTTGCAATTTTTTAAAAATTTTGCGTACAGGGGCGTCGCAAGGAAAATGTAACATATGAAGGGCGGCGAGCAGTCTCAAAAAGTTTGGGAACCCCTGGTATGACGTAAATCGGAGTCGTCATAATTCAAATAACATTTCCCTAGAAAATAAAGGAAATATTTTTTAAGGGTTTAATGATCCCCACAAGCATTTAAAGCTATCACGAGTAGTTCGTCCGAATTTAGGGATAATAACTCTAAGAAGTGGACAGAACTAGCACAGTAAAAAAAAAGCACACTGCCATGTCTCATCCGTTAGTCAAAACTCGCCCAATTCGAACGATTAGCCAAAAGGAAGCCTTTTTGACCACTCAGTCAGCGAAGGGTCATTCTAAAATTATTCTCCAATTTCTATTATACTATATCTCTGTAGGAACAGTAAATAATGCTTGAAGCATCCGTAAGTAAGTCACTACTTGTATATTACTAGGATGTGTCAAAAATTCGTCCCGTTTTGAGCTATACATAATGTTGAGCCTTCATTTCTGTGGTAAACGCGTGTCAGCTTTGACTGGGAACCGCGATGACTTGCATTTAGTACAGAGCCACATTGCTTTATCAGGTGAACAGAGGATGGAGGTCGTTTTAACGTGCTGTTCGGGTGCTCTTACACCATTATTACAAAAAATAATGAACCACAGCTGCATGGAGAGAAATTCGTACAGTAAAGGCAAAGGAAACAATGGGCAGCAATACTACACGAAACCCGATTCAAACCGAAAATCCTCAGAAAAATATTTCAAAGGATTTTCAAAAAATCAAAAATCAGCGAAATTGCTGTAGGAGCAAAAACATCACGATTTTGATATTTGGGAACATCTAGGAGCTTAACGGATCGTGCAAAGTTTTCCATGTTTCCCGAATTACGCGTACATACGATGTAGTTTCACTGTAACAATTTACTCCGTGCAAAGAATATTCTGTGCGAGTAGAAATAAAGAAAACTATGCGGCACAGAGAATCATTAAGCAATAATTCCTAATTCACACGGAAGGAGCACAAAGCTCACGAAATCATGCATCACTATGGCGTGAAATCATGATTATACACAGTTCAGTAAAAAAAATTATGACTATCTGTGATGTGAGAAGGAACCGTAACCAGCTGCCAGATGGCTTGCGTAGCAACATATGCAAATCATGTAAGGCGTTTAAAAGGACACGAACTCGCGTACGGCACGCAGTTAAAACCCTTCGTATGGTGGTTGGACTTGATGGAAAAACTTCAAATAATGCTATCCCCGAAGCATGCTAAATATTAACTCCATTCATTATACCATTTATGATCTAGGTAAAAGGTATTATTAAAAAGCTAAGGATCATCCCAATCCTCTTGTCAGGGAGGCTGGCAGATATAAAAGGCCGAAAGCTATGTTAAATAAAGTGCCTGACCAGAACCCAATTCACAGCTACACTTGTAGAAGAAATAATATTTGGGACTAGAGGGTTGAGTCACACATATGAAGAGAATTTAAAAAAAAATGTGTGCGCAAATATATGTATATTTCTATTCAGCAAGCTGCTAAGAAGTAAAATTTATTGGACCTACTTTAAGTAATGCTCTAACTTTAATTACGGCCGTTTTTATTTTTCTGTGTTTTAACCTAAAAACTGAACTGGTGTAGCAAAATGTATTCGCTGTCACCACTCTTCTTTGATAAATGAGGCAAACTCCAGTAAGATTTAGTAAAAGTAAACTTGCAAAATTTCTTTTGACCAATGGGAAAAAATCTTTTCTCTGATTGGCTTCTGAGTAACGAAGCAACATGCCGACTCCTGACCGAACAGTGAGCAAACGACAACTTTTTAATAGCAAATGCCTAAACTTCGATGCTCCTTTGGGAAACTTATTTTGTGTGTGCTGACTTTTTTTTTTATTTCAGGATCGCCCCTTCCCCTCCTTTTCCCCTGTCTTCATCTGTGGTGGCGGTGTGATGCCGGGCGTTTTTCTGTGGAGAAGATTATTGCTTGGATTGACTTGCTGTTGCAGGTAAGTGTGATTCTTCAGCACTTTTCTGTCACACTATCCTATCAGGGCTATCTGTTCCCGCTTCTATTTATTTCCAATTTTTAACCTGCCAAGAGGCGCAGGGCGCTGTGGGTTCAGGTTTCTAAACCTAGTCTAGGTTGTTTCGTTCTCTACGGCACGCCGCAGTTTCGCATGAAAATGGGAAATGGATGCGACCTAACAAGAGTTTGAAAATCGAATGACTGTTGGCTATCGACTGAAGGGCGGTAGCATTATGGAAACGGCCGATATTGTGGACTGTTTACGTGGTGCAGTTGTTAAAGTGTTCCAGGAATGTAAAGAAACTGAAAAGGCCTGCAGTAATCGCGGTAATAGTGAACTCCCACGAAGCATTGCGACCGTGGGCAGCGACGTCTACCTCGACTAGTAAGATCCAACAGACGGGCCCCATTGGAACGACTGGTCAGAGCATTTAATGAAGGCACTTCGAGGAGCGTATTGCAGACAACAGTCCAGCGAACTCTGCAAAGTATGGGATCTGGGATCCCAGAACCGCCGTCCACTGAAGGTAGCTATGCTGACGTGAGGACTTCGACGATTATGGCGTGAATTTGCATCTGAGAGGAGGCATTGGACCATCAAACAGTGGAAGAAAGTCATTTTTCAGACGAATTACGTTTTCTGTTTTATCGTGTGGATGGTCTATGGAGAGTATGGCGAAGCACCGCTGAGAAAAATCCTCCTGACACTACGATCGAGAAGAAGCAGGCAGGTGGTGGCATTGTGCTCGTGTGGGGCCTGTTTTCCTGGGAATCATTTGGAGCAATCATCTCCCTCAATCGCACGATGAACGCTTCATGCTACCTATCCATTGTGGCGGATCGGGTGCTCCCATTCATGATGACTGTCTAACACGGCATGGGTTGCCTCCGGCAAGATAATGCCCCTTGCCATATTACTATGTATATGCGACAATGGTTTGAGGAGCATTCCAACGACTTTAGGTTATTGTTCTAGCTGTCGAACGAGCCGGATATCAGTGTCACTAAACATCTGAAGGGCTATCTTGACCAACACGTATGAATCCTCCACCGATGACTTTTGATGATCTGAGAGAAGCCCTGATGTCTTCACGGTGCAGGATCCTACAGAAACATCATAGATGGTGCAGGATCCTACAGAAACATCATAGATGGTGCAGGATCCTACAGAAACGTCATATATGGTGCAGATTCCTACAGAAACGATACAGGATCCCACAGAAACGCCACATACGGTGCAGGACCCTACAGAAACTGCGCAGGGTCCTGCAGAAACGCCATGTATGGTACAGGATCTTACAGAAACGGCGAAGGATCCTACTGAAACGCCATATATGCAGGATCCTACAGAAACGGTGCAAGACCCTATAGGAACGTCATAGATGTTGCAGGATCCTACAAAAGGCCATATATGGTGCAGGATCCTACAGAAACGGTGCAAGACCTTATAGAAACGCCACATATGGTGCAGGATCCTACAGAAACGCCACATATGATGCAGAATCCTACAGAAACGCCATATTTGGTGCAGATTCCAACAGAAACTATGCGGGATCCTACAGAAACGCCATATATGGTGCAAGATCCTACACAAACTGTGCAGGGTCTTGCAGAAACGCCATGTATGGTACAGGATCTTACAGAAACGGTGAAGGATCCTACTGAAACGCCATACATCTGCGATGCAATATTGGTAGCACAAGGAGGACATATTGCATACTAACAGGTGGTCATAATTTTTTTGACTGGACTGTGTATTATGCGGTACAAACAGGCATATAATAAAAAAGAATAAGATTGGAAGAAGAAAGAAAAGTTGAAATTTATACTGTTGTTCATATCTAAACAGAAAAATTTGTTTATGGTTGTCTTATTTTAATCAACTGACATTCATTGTTCAACAACATACACTGCCTGACAGAACAAATGCCACACCACGGAGACGTGAACGCAGCGCCATGCAAATTGCAGGGTATGTGCACACATACAAGATATGCAAATGATTGCATTTTCTGACCAATCACAAAAACGGCGAGCGGGATACAAGCGGACAACCAGCCTGTGAGTATATCAGTCGAGACGTCTTTACGACCTCGAGAAGTGAGTGGTTCTGCTGTAACCGTGTCTAGAGAACGAACAAGGGGTGCCAATGCCGTTAAGATGCCGTTAAGATGCCGTCGTATGCGATTTCGTCAAACGGATGAGTTCCCGATAGGTGTCATTGTAGGCCGTCATACCGCCGGATGGTCCTTGCGTCGTATTGCGGAAGAAACGCAACGTGATGCCATAACCGTCGGTCACATTTGGCGACAGTGGTCCCAGGAAGGATCTGTGCAACGTCGTAGGAAAACCGGAGCAGGGAGACGAACGTCCTAGCGCACCGAGCGAACCGATCGTCGCATCCGTCGTCATGCCGTAGCGGACCCACAGGCCACAACGGGTGACATTTTGTGGAGTGTACGGAGAGGCTCGGATGCTCCGATATCGAAGCGGACAGTGTCTCACCGATTGGCTGTGTCTGGTTTGCTGTTCAGCCGTCCGCTGCGAAGGCTACCCTTAACAGCGAGCCATCGTCGTCACCGCTTGGCGTGGTGTCGCTCCAGAGCTGCCGAATGGAACAGTGCGGTGTTCAGCGACGAATCACGGTTCTGTCTCACTGCGGATGATCGCCGTGCGAGGGTCTGGATGCGACGTGGGGGCGAATTCCTCCCCCATTGTGGAACGCCACACGGCCCGACAACGTGGGATCACGGTGTGGGGTGCTATCAGCGCCAACAGCCGCTCACTTCTGGTACGCATTACGAGTACACTGAAGGCAAGCCGCTATGTTGACGATGTGCTGCGGCCCTTGGCATTACCATATCTGCAGGGCATCACAAATGCCGTTTTTCAACAGGATAACGCCCGCTCGCATACCACTCGGATCAGCCTGAATGCTTTACTCGGTTTTCGGATGCTTCTGTGACCAGCACGGTCCCCCGACCTCTCGCCCATCGAGCATCTGTTGGACACGATTGGACGTTGGTTGGGTACCCTCCCAACCCCGCAAAATGAAGTTCAACTGTGGACTAGGATCAACACCACATGGTGCACGATACCCCAGGACTCTATTCGGACTCTCATTGCCTCGATGCCACGTATGTCGGATTCAACGCTGTATCGCCCAAAATGGGGGACACACTCCTTATTGATCACCCTGTTTATTCGGCCACTGGAGCCTAGTCTGTATGTGACAATTAAATCATTTGTTCAGGACCTACTTGGATATCTACGTGTGCAGTTTTGTCTGCTTTCGAGCATTCCTTTATGGTGTGGCATTTTCTCTGTCAGGCAGTGTATTTGGACGCTTAGAGGGATGTACAAGTAAACCCCAAGAGCTTATTCGCAAAGAGTGCATTTTGGTACTTCGGTTTTAATTATGTTTTTCCAATAATGGAAGGAAAATTTTTAAATCTCCAAGGCATCATCAAAGTTTTAATTTTGTGAAAAATATTCTTTGACCTTGTATATTTAATGCGTGTGTCTTTGTTTTTCTGATTTAATTAAGACAATGTTCGACGATTCAGATCTGTAGAGAGCCCGAAGCGCAAATCGATTTTCGCACTGTTATCGTTTTTTCAAAGAAAACTTTAGTTCCTGGAAAATTTTCCATAGGTTTTTATCTTTCACATAAATTGAAAAAAAAAAAAACTTCTTAAATTATGACACCGACTGAAGAAATTATTAACGCATCTTCTGTAGATGCTGTACTTTACTATCGCAAATAAGGAGTACCCTGAAAAGCTTGCTTTTTCAATTCTGACCCAAAGCTTTTGTTTAGACGACTCTTCAACAATGCTGTAACTTATTCGAAATGTGTGCAGCTTCCTCATAATTAGTTTCTTTTAAGCTTCTCACTTTTTGGAACATAATAAAGTCATTGGAGTCAAGCACAAAAGTGAATATTTCGGACTTTCTTTCACTAAAGTTTCTGTTCTGGAGAAATACTGCTATACCAAATTTTAAGTTCACGACTCTACCGGCCAGTTCTGACGTTAGCGCTGTGATACATACACTCATTGTCATAAAAATCCGCGCACCAAGATGGGGGCTACCGATTGAAATGAGATTTTAGTAGTGAGATGGTACATACCAAGGACAGAAGTGATTACAATATCACAGCAGAAGGACGATTTCCCGCGAACATACTGTACACATTCCGGTCAGCGTTAGTACCACGTCGGACCGCCTCGTGCTCGGATACATGCGGTGATACAGTCAGCCATGGAGTCAAGGGGACGCCGTATGTTATCCTGGGACAGATCGGCCCACAATTCTTGCAACTGACGCTCTAAATCACAAAAACTGGGACATGGAGAAAGCTGGTGTTCCAGTTGGTCCCACACGTGCTCGATGGGCGAGAGATCACGCTATCTGGCAGGCCACTGAAACGCCGAAGCATAACGTAGACAGTCCTGAGAAACCCGAGCCGTGAGCGGACGGGCGTTATTTTGTTGGAAAATGTCTCCACGCCGCCCCGCCAGGAAAGGCAGCACATGGGACTGCAGGATCTCCTGTACCTTGCGCTGGACTGTCAACGCCCCTCGGATCACTGCGAGGGAAGTCCGGCTGTCATACGCGATGGCTGCCCAGACCATCACTCCTGCAGTTCAGAACGTGTGCCGCTGTACAGTGAAGTTAGGATTGTAGCACTCACCTGCGGTCCTCCACACAGTGATACGGTAGTCGTCTGTTCCCATACAGAAGCGGGATTCGTCGCTGAACACTATACGTCACCAGTCCGTAGCATTCCACGTTGCTCGCTGCTGACACCATTGCAATTGACGCCGACGATGGTCAGGTGTTAATGGCAGAAAACGTAAAGGCCGTCGAGAGTGCAGATTGATTCGCCTCTCCTAGGCGTCTGGAAATGGTTCTGGCGGACACAGGATTCCCTTGTATTGCCGCCAGATGTCTCTGCATATTGGACAAGGACGTCGTTGCTTCTGTGCTTGCCGGCCCAAATGGTGTGCCTCGGTCGTCCAGAGCCAGTCCTCCGCGTCTGGGTGCCTTCCCGTGTCCATTGCTCCCAACACGATCGCACCGTACTGTCCAGCGGGCCCAAATGGCCGCAAATACGGGCGCCGGCCACCCTGCCTCTCTCATCCAGACCATACGGAATCGTTCAAACTACGTCAGTTTCTTGTACGCATATCTACGGCGGTTCGTCAGCATGCTTATCGCTCAGGGATCTCTCCTGATTGTTGCCGTGAACTTCGGCTCCAATGGGGAGTCCCCTGCGCGGTGCCTTATAAGCCCCAAGGATTGCGGTTGCAGCACCGGTCTTGGACGCACGGGCATACGGAATTTCTCGAAACTTTAATCATTTGCATGTCTGCCCTCCCGGTAGCTATTCGCTGAGTTTCGCGTTATGAAAGCATGCTCGCTGATACAAGAAAAGGGACAAACCTTCAGTTAAAAAATTTTAGAAGCGAGTTTTTAATCATAAATGCCTGATATTTGTATCATCCTGGATTTCCAGCACAACATTTATTTAAAACGCTTGGAACAAAATTTTATAATACCATCTCATGAGCTGTGACGCATACATCTATTCTAACCTTCCCTTTGAGTTTGTTTTTTTATGTAAATTTCGTAACTTCTTGGTTAAAGATTTTCTCGCTGAACGGTGCATCCCCCTTCCCAACAGCTTTTTAATTATGGCAAAGTTGATAGTGAGTCAGAACAAAATAAACCGATGACGTTGAATGTGAGAAGGTGCTGTAGAGAGAGAGAGAGAGAGAGAGAGAGAGAGAGATTGAAGCCTATTATATATCGATGTGAAACTATGAATATATATTGTTGTTATACGATTGCGATCTGTTGGTGTTGCGTCCCTGCGATGTTCTGTGTTTCGCATCTACACGTGTGTCAGTTCGTGCAAATGTTACCATGGGTACTGAACTTCTGGCTGCAAGGAATGCTGGGGTGACACCTGCATTCTGACGTCAGGAAAGATATATACCTATACTCTAAAGAAGTCTTGCGCAGGTTGGTCGAGCTGTGTGTGACGTGATCTACTGCTGTTTTTTTGTTGTTGTTGTGAAGTGTCCCAGTTCTACAAGACGTCAGCTGTAGCCATGAAGAAATTCAAATTCTGGTAAGTATTAAGACAGTTTAAAGAATTGTAAAAATGTTAGTAGGTCACAACATGGTGAATGATAGTGATTATTAAGAACTTTCGTCTTAAGCATAAAGGTTTTCGATTTAATTTTATATATATAATCACCTTAGAACTCTCCAAGATAGAGTCGAAATACATAATCATATTTCGTTATTACTGAAGATTTAATTTACCTTCTTTTTCTGTCAACGTATAAATTTTCGAGAATTAATAACAAGAAAAATTAAACAAATGGAACTTAACACCATTATTTCTGAAGTCTGTCGATTATGAAGACCCATGCACCGTGGCGGTGTACCGTTCTAATTTTTTAATTTTTTTTTTTGAATGTAGATAGTTCTAATATTGTAAGTACAGTACCCATTATCGGGACGCAAAGTGCATGAACAAGATCAAAGCTGATAATAATTTATACAGGTGGATAAATCACAACGTGATAATTATATTGTACTGGTGACCTAAACTTCCAGTAAGTGGAAAAATAAGGGAACAAGTAGTCGTTGCACGTAAGCGCCGATTCTTTCCGCCCTTCCGTTCACATAATTCACTTAGTTAACTTAGAAAAGCGAGATTTATGTTCAACGAATTTATCGACGAATCTTAATTAATTCGTTAATTAAACAGCTTCACCAAAACGTACAAACTGCAGACCGGAAGCTGAGGAAAGAACGTGGTGATATTTCTCTGCATCCGAGTTAGGAACAAATTTCCAGTAAAGTAAATGCGAATTTGTTTTGTTGTCATGGTTAGCTGAACTATACCCGGAAGTCACGTTGGTCTCTGCATCCGAGTTAGGAACAATATTCCAACAAAGTTAGAGCACATTTGTTTTGTTGTCATGGCTAGCTGACTAATACCCGGAAGTGGCGTTTGAGATGCAAACTGTAATTCTGATTTTTACTTCAGTAATTGATTGTGTTTTCAGCATCATCTCTTGGTCCTCCCTAAAACGAAGACTATTCACTTTTTATGCACTCCGTTGGGTGTAAATTTTATTAACGGTATAGTAATAACACCTTTGGAAAACATAGATACCGAAAAAGTCTGTTTTAAGTTCAGAATATCTGTTTATAAACTAGGTTAACAGTCTTTCCATTTGCTGCTTTTTTCTGAAATCCTTTACTTTCTTATTACAACACTGACAACGCAAGGTCTGTTATTCGTATTTTTCAGCCGGCTTAGCTTCATTTCGATCCGGCATTTATGAGCAAACGCTTGAGCCACAAACTTTTTGTATAATGCATTTCTGCTTCTAACTAATAAATAAAACATACTACTCATCGGCATTTCTTCCTTTCTCTAACCACAGTTTTTGCCTATGGCAAAAAGTATTGCAAATACAGCAGCCCTTAAGAGCCGAGAATTTGAGTAGAGAAGAAACATTTTCTGTATATCTCTGAAAAACATAACACGATCCAATTCATTTGGAATACGTGGATTGACGGCCGCGTTCCAGCCTCCGGATTCCAATTCAGAAGCCGGATTTAAATTCCAGCTGCGTGAGTTTGGCTGCCGGATTTAAGTTTGGTTCAAATTTATCGGGCTTTCCAACAAAATACATTTCGTGTTTTCCTGTGCTATTTATGATAAAATGTTCAAACAAGAAGCATTTTATAGTCAGTATCCGGAGATATTAAGAGATTGCAGGATCATACTTTTTAGGTTTTTATTAACATTTTAAAGTCTGTTTCTTATTTCATAACTTGAATATTAATTCTAATAACTACACAAAAATATTTCTGTACGGTACTAACCAAAACATCGAACAGCGCAAAGGCCCTGTACCTTCATAAAAACTCTTAAAAGTATCTCTATAGCATTACTTCTAACGTATGGGGCGTTTTTATTTACTGATATCTCAGTATATTACAGGTAATAACAAGTGTTTGATAACGTTGAACAAGTTGATTGTGATTTTCCCGTAAGATCTGAAGTTTTCAAGAACAGAACTCGCGCGGTTATATAAATGCGCTTTACTGCATTACTCTTTATTAGAAGTAGCAGCATAACTTTTTTTGTTTACAATTCGAAACTTATTTGCATATAGAATCATATTAAAATAAGAATACATGCTGATTAAAGTCGGAATTTCTCTTCGTATGAGAAAACATATTTTAACTGCGAAAGCATACAAGTAAACCGAAAGAATATAAACTCCATAAAAATAACTACAGCTTCATATTGCGACGAAGGAGTTTATTTATCATGGAGTGAATATTATTAAAATACCAACAGTCCCGTACGTTTTGTGTTTCTGAACAGTGTGGCACTAAAGTAGACAAGAAAAATGTACTTTCTCAAAATGCGGAGAAGTCATAAATGTCATACAAGTCCGACAATTTACGACAATATGAAGCAGCACCTCAAAACGGATATAAAACACGACTGTAAGTAAAGACATAACTCAAAGATAACAATGCACACAAATGCGGAAGAGCACTTCAGACAACACATAAAACATAATCGGTGGTAAAAATGCTGTGATGGTTCTTTTACAAATACGTTCCTTTTCAGTAGGTAATGAAATCAAGATTGCGAGAACAGAATGGATTGAGAAGGCAGCGCTTTTTAAGCGATCTCGTTCCTTTAAATGCATGACGACTTGGACGTCTATTTTTAAAGAAAAAGAAAGGCTTTTGTGCAACTTCTCTCAAAATGACTTCTGCGCACGCATTTTATTTGTTCGACGAAACTTTCATTTCTCTCTGCCGTTTGAAAGAGACTTACACTAATAAATCCTACGCAACTTTTACACCCGGGATAGTGAAAAGAGAATGCTTCCTTGAGGGAAGTGATCTGTTTTGTAGCAAAACAAATAATAAGTGTTTGACTGTTTGACACTGATTTTTCTCCTTGGCAATTCGAGTAATTTAGAAAACAATTCTTTCTCATGTGATTTCACAATGTTAGCTCCTTGCACTGTGTACACTGTTTCGATTTTTTATTTATAGGTGACTTCTTTTGGAGTTCAACAACCCTGATGAATGAATCAGGCTGGGAGGAGCCATCTGTTTCTAATTTAGGACCACGAGATCTAAGCTACGGATGGAATTAAGAATGAGCACAAGATCAGCATATTATTTGAGATTTGAAGTCTGGCCTAGAATTATGAGTAGCAAAAGGCTCCATATTCCTCGAACTCTTCGCGAAAGTTCGTAGGAAATTAGTTAGTCCATGAATATGGGGGATTTGTACACAGGAATTGTACGGTCAGGGTGTAGAAGGTACGTTACTGAGGTTTCATTTATATAGGTAGGTTTAAAGGTTTCAAACACTCTATTGTATTTTCTCATCATTCAGTACACTGTGATTAGCCCCAGTCTTGCACGCTTCGATTGGTGTAGGAGACAGTGAAAACTGTCGACATAACCTGATTCTCTTCCACACATCAGCATCATTTGCAGTCATCAGTGCAGTGTCTTCATATAGCAAGGCATTGATTTTCTGGGTAGAACAACGTTTTCCATGCACCGTCGTAACTCATTCTTGCAGTCGCTGCAACAGCGGTATTTTTAGTAGATTAGAATTTCCATCAAAGAGCTATCGAAAGGTGTCCTGCTGTGTGACAGATAATGTTCTGTCGCGTTTACTGTGAAAATATTGAACCCCTTTTCATTGACAACAGCCGTATTCTCTTGCCAGAAATGGCCTTTGCGCTATACAAATACTTATAACTAATCAGTCAGTTTTTTATTAAACGACTGCACTAAAGGTTTTATGAGAACAAGTAGTCGGTTCTTTCTAATAATTCTGTAATTACGGGAAGACAACTTCTGAATGTCTTTTTTCGCACTATCTGAACATTAAGAATGGTTTGATTGTAAACTGGCGAGCACGTATGGTATAGATAAGGAAAGTTTTAGTTTTACCAAAGTCTTTTAATGCACCCCTGTGTGAATGCGGAATAACCTACATGTATATTTTTAACCGGATAATGAGATGAAAGAGGTAGGAAAAGCACAATACAATGTTTTGACTGCAACACACAGATTCAAAGAACATTAAAATTATGAATTTTTGTAAACTTCAGCCAGGAAGAATCAGCTAATATCTTAAAATTAAAATAAATTCTTATTTTTGACAAACTCTGCTTTGGGCGCTGAGGTCTTAATTTAAGTAATATCCTCCGACTCGGCAATTCGCCATTATGTAGTTTCCGGGTGGTGAAGTTATGGACATGTCGAAACAAATCACATCATTGGTATAGACATGTAGTCGATAAGGATTTCATCGGACAGTTAGTGAAGAAGAGTTCCGCGAGTTGTTTGAACCTGGCAGTTCTAAAATAAAAACACTAGACTGCCAAAAGTAGTCCCTTATACACACTGACACTGAAATTACAAAACCCGAAAGCAGTGACCGCAAAGGCAAGAAAATCAGTAAGCGGCTAATCTGAGTCAAGAAATGAACATGCTTAAAACATGGGACCAATTGGATTGCAGCCTTTGCCAATAAGAATGAGAACGTCTCTGCCGTAACGCCACAACTAAGAGGGCTTCCTCGTGGGAAGAGCCTTCCGGATTCGAGCTCCGATTTTTAGTAGGAAGCAAACTTCGTACATAAAGCTAAATCACCAAATTCACCTACTACATCTCCAGCTGAGCGCATTCGAAAGGGGACGAATAATTGTTAGGTGGATGTTCGATTTGCTCTATTGTGCAGAATTTGTGCCGTGACAACACAACACTACATCGATGTTGACAGCAGTGTTTGACAGAAGGTAGTACCTCTCGTCAGTCTGGATCTGGAGCTCGGAGGACGACTACACCATGGGAAGAGAATTTGATCCGGTAATAAGCTTCTTCCGCTCCTACAGATATTATCTCTCTACCATCGGAAGAGCGATAAATATTGTTATAAATCGTCTTGTCACAACACAGACCCTGCCTTGAAGACTGTCGGAGGCAGTATTCCACTGCGTTGCCTCTTCCTATCTACTGATAATCCTAGCAAGAGTCTGGATTGGTCACGTGATCGAGCGAACTAAAAGAGATAATGGTGTCAAGGGATCTTCAGGAAAGAATCTTTTTCGTTTGGGTTCCAACGATCGCTGTGTTCACACTTAAAGACTACGAGGAGAACGGATCAAGTCAAAAGTAATTTTCCAGCGGCATACAGCATGAACGATAGAGGTCATGGACTTTATAACAATCAGCTATGACAGCCGAATATATACAACATTCCCCACAGACAGTTTGAAAACTCGGCTACATGTGGAGAGTATTCTAGGTACTGTTGCTATCTCTCTAGTAAGGTTGCACCCCTGCAGCATATTTTAACACGATAATTCGCGTCCACATACTGGAAACATCCTCAGGAATATCTAAACGGTGTAAACATCCTGAAATGGACAAAAATACACCAGTGGAACATGTATAGGGAATGAATGGATGGCACCTCTACACCCACCCGAAAGCAATACAGATAACGGCCTCCCTGCAAGCCCAAGTGTAGGATGCATGGTGGGCAGTGCCGCAGGAGACTATCAGACGACTCAACGCCACTACACATTGCGCAATGCATTGTATCTCTTACTGATGTGTTATTTTCAGGCAAGAGAATTGTCCATTAGCTCTGAAAACTTAATCCTGTCTTTCTCACATCTCCCATACCGCTCTGTCGGTGAACAGCAGTTGAATTTTCTCACCACGTCCGGATTGCAATTTCAATATTACAGAGTGCATATAGACCTCCCAAGGCACGTTTCTTCACAGCGAGTGAAGCCCTTTGAGAAACCCCGATCGAAGGTGATTTCTTTCAGTGAAAGTAGATAAGATTACCTGCTGGCAACCCCAGTGGGTCTCCAATATTCATATTTAAAAAAGAAAAGAAAGTACTCATGTCGTTATTCACTGTGCAAATTATGAAGGACATTGCTTTTATCACTCTTACCAGCTTCGCTTTGCATACATGCCTGGCTGTTAGACGATAATATTTAATCCAGTTGAACGAATGAAACGTAACAAAATTCTCACTTCCCCGACAACCCTCACTAAAGGCAATCTAGTAAATACCAGTTCATGACGTTAGAGGGATGAGTTCCCTCTTTTATTGACGTCACGGGTAAACCAAGTTTCCGATTGGCTTCCAACGCTGTCGTGTATGACGTCACACATGGACGCGACGTATCAGGCCGTGCAACATGAGAGTGACATCTCAAAATGAGAGAACTCATCTCTCTAATGTCATGGCCGTACCTCACACGACTATCAAAGCTTTCCAAAGTTATTTTGAATGTGACAGTCTATGATACTAGCATATAAAACTTTGGATACTTACAACAAAAGATATCCAAAATGTCGCTCGTTGGTCTAAAGAACGCTTCTGGCTCTTTGAAATTCTTGGCATAGGTTCGAGTCCCACGCAGGAGATGAATGTTTCGTTCGTCTTTGAGGCATTGCTCTCTCTCTCTGCCTTGGAAAAAGAAGAGTATGTTATGGACAGATGACTTTTGGGGGTCTTTCAGGAAAACAAGGGGGGATGTTAACCCTTTAAGCGGCCAAAGTACCTGAGCCATATAGTGCCCAAAAATTTCTGCACTTTCCAAACAGAAATGTTCACAAAGCGGTCGGGTTTTACGAAAACAACTGGAAAACGATTTCTTTCTCCCAGTCATCTCAGCGGTACGGACGATAAGCATGTCATTCGTGAGAAAATATCCCCTCCAATCGTATATTCTCTTCTCCATGACCCAAGGCATGATGCGGAAGGGATAGTCCCTCTGGCACGGACATCATGCCACTGGGAAGAGACAAGTGACTGAAGCATCCTCTGCCCCCTTTCGTAGGATCATAGCCCTTTTATTAGGTAATAAATCAAAAAATTACTGTCAATCATCCCCTAAATGACCATTTTCTTTGAACAACACAGCTAAGCGGAAAGCAGCGTTTTTTGATGTGCAGGTTCACTTCTATTTAGACAGCGAATGTATTCGTTGGAGCTGATTTCAGTCCATTTCGCTAACCCCAAGTTAATTCATTCCAGCCGGTCAAAGAGTTTAAATCGTACACAGTGGTCTCAACTAGGGAGAAGTGGAGAAGCATTTTTGTTCCCATATTGGAAATCGATCACGAACCCGTGCTAGTGAAGGGAGCGTGTTGTATAATATGCTTATCTGTTACGTCCGTAACTATAACTGAATGACACAGGGACTGATTTCTAATTTGAAGGGCGGGTTGTAGTTTCCCCTTCTGTTTGCGTTGCTGTATCCACTAGCGGTCGAGAGTACAACGCGATGGTTGGGCTTTTGGCGGCACGATGGATTTTAAGGAATATCTCTTGGCAAATCAACGCGACGCTGGTATCAGTGTCTACCATGGAATTACCAGGAGTTCAACTAATTGCTCTTTGCGCAATTGATCCATTACTGCCGTTCATTAATCCTACGATTTCGCTACAGATTAATAGGAAGCAGGAAAGCCGGTCAGCTTGTAATCCCTGAAACCAGCTCTCGGGAGTTTCCTGGCTATGATGTCTTTCAATTCTTGATGGTAGTCTGTGTGAAATGTACTAGACAGACGTTGCGTCGACTGCTAGCGTCTCTTACTATTTTAGAATTCACTTCGATTTTGCAAAGTTCTCCCGCTTTGTTAAAACAAAGCGGCACGATCGAGATGAGGCTGCTAAGGTGTAATAAGCACTTCTTTCCAACATTCTTTTTCTTGATCGATTATATCGATGTTTTGTTAATTTATAAACTCGCAATGCACAACATGGAGCGCCGCAACAAATTTCAAGTTACGCAAACAGAACGAAAAATGATCAGAGATAACTAGTTTGACTTTACGGTTCCTCCATTTTGCTGGAGCCAATGTCTCGAATTTCGTAAATAATGAACACGAGAAAAGCTAGTTGCTTTTTGGCGTATCGGAAGATTCCTCGAGCTGATTATATACTTTGCTGATTTATTAACAGAATAAAAACTCAGTGAAACAAATGCTCGCTTTTCGAAGAGCCCAAGATAGCTGTAGTTCATCCCTTTCTACAGTTCAAGGGCTTATAAGAAATCAACTTACGGGATACGATAAAAATTTTACATTTGCGATCCAGATGTCTTGTTGCCATCACCATGCCAATTAAGTCTACAAATTGCTTTATGCACAGTGTACAAGATGTCTGATTGCTATTACTATAGTCTTACAGACCTCTAGGTTTGAAAATTGCTTTATCTACAATTGTTGCTCTGACGATAGCCGTTGAAACCGATAGGTATGCAAATTGTTTTACATACAATCTAAAATAAATCTTACTTATTCCTATTACCATAAGCAGAAGTACGTGTAAATTGTAAATTAGAGTACTAGTTTTTATTTTTATTTAGGAGTTTAACGACCACCGTGAGCAACTCAATAGGCTAAAAACAGTCGCCCGTCCGCAATTTTGCTCCACTGATTCCAAGCAATCACAGAGCCAGTGCCGTAAGACAAACAAACGCAGTAGTATGCCTCACTGGGATTCGAACGCGGACCCTTATCGAACGAAAAGTCCAAGGCAAGCGTTCAGACCACTGCGCCACCGGGACGGCGACTTCTAGGCTTGCAAATTGTTTTATGCAGTCTACAAAGTCTTTAGGTTGAACGTGGCCATTATAAACGTCGTGTAAATCAATTCAGAATTTTCTTCCAAAGTATTACATGAATGTAGCATAATGTTATTTTCATCACAGAAGTAATCCTACAACTGCGGCTATTGTGTCAAATTTCTTAAAAAATTTGCAAATTATATTGCTCTAAGAATCTCGATTCTATGAAAATCAGCGACTAGAAACGAAGAATAGAATTCGGACTTAGTTTTCTGTTGTCTCTGCGGATGGGTTTAAGATCTTCATGATCTACCAACTTTTTAATTAATGCTATTCTTGAAGTACATCCTTGTAAAGAAAAGAATCAAATACATGCATAGTTTCCCGTATTATAAGTGTTCTCTTAATATTTTCTTGATATGAGGATAAAAACAATCTTGAACAATGAACAGTTTCTACAGTCTCCTTATTGAAGCTAATGCCATGATGGCACGATTATTCCCAAATTAATAAATGGTCATGGTGTGTCGATACGACTTAAATTTACACAAAGCAGGGTCTAAATCAGTCGAATTATATGAACTAGAACGCTCAATATTTTCTCCTTCATTAATTATACGTTATACACATTATATTGACAAAAGTCAACAGACACCCAGAAGACGAACACAACATAGCATTTATTGACATACAATAGAACGATGTCTGTCCATCTTTGGCCTTAATGCATTCACTGACCCTTTTAGACATGCTTTCGACAAGATTATGGAACACAACGATAGGTATGCGCTTCCATTCAGTACATAATGCTGCCTCTAACTGTTGCTTAGTAGTAGGCCTTGGTTCCAAACTTCTTATGCGGCGCTCTAATTCAACCCATAGATGCTCTATGGGATTAAGATCAGGGTTCTGTGCTGACTAGTCCACACATGGTACGGAATTATCGTCAAATGACTCCGTAACAGTCCTTGCTTTTTGGCTCGGTGCATTATCATGCTGATACCAACAAGGCTCGGTTCCATAGTATTGCCACAGAGTTGATAGGGCATAATTGTCCAGAATATCGAGGTAGACGTGCTGGTTAGCAGGTTTGTCCACGTTAACCAATGGGCCGCGACCATAACACGAAAAACACCCCCACACGACTACACTGCCAGCTGAAAACTTTACCATAGGAACAGTACCCTGTGATAAATAGCGTTCCCCGGCTGCCGCCATACCCACACACGGCCATCAAACTGACGGATCGTGTATCTGGATTCATCAGTCCATAGGACCCGTTTCCATTGATCTACGGTTCACGATAAATGTTCTTTACACCAAGCTAAAGGACGAGCAGCATTCCGAATTGCGATGAAAGGCTTATGAGCAGCCACACGACCACGGTAACCCATAGAATGAAGTTCTCTGCGAATGGTACGTGTATATATCGAGATTCCAGCATTTTTACTCACCTGTACACTGAGGTCTTGTGCAGTACATCGTCGATTAGCTGTAACGACTTTCCTGAGGCTTTGACGCCCTCTATCACTGATTTTCTTTGGTCTGCCGGTACGTTTTGCTGCTTCAGGCACGTAGGGTGCCTGAAGCAGCAAAACGTACATCCAAAACAGTTGACTTGGGTAGACTCGTCGCCCGCGAGAGGACATGCAAACGCATTGCAGGGCATATAACAGTTGACTCGTCGCACGCGAGAGGACATGCAAACGCATTGCAGGGCATATGCAAATCATGTGCGCCCGGCACGCCACCGAGAAGCACTATCAGAAGGGTGCCGAGTAGGCGGGGTGTAAGTAGTGGAAGTGTGTTGTGCTGCCGGACCTGTGCGTGGGAAGCTTCCTGATGCCTCGTCGCAGAATACGGCAGTCATTCCAGCACAATTCGGAGTTCGACAGAGGACGAATAGCGGCTTATCACGACAGAGGTTTATCGTACCGAGACATCGGCACCCGTGTGGGACGACATCCAGCCACAGTGAGGCGAGTATAGATTCGATCAGTGCAGAAGGGACGGACGGACAGACGTGAGCGATTGCCGCAGCCGCGGCACACCACCAAACGAGATGACCGGCATGTTGTGCGGCGGTAATTGACGACTCGCACCGCCACATCCCGAACGTTAGCGCAAGAATTAGGGTGTGTTGCGCAATAACCTGTGTCAGCACGTACCGTACGGCGTCGTCTGTAAGAGTGGGGACTTGTCGCACTGCGCTCATTGCTCCGATTACCATTGACGTTACACCACCGGCGAGTGCGGCGGCAGTGGGCCGTTGAATGCCGCGCCGGGACTACGGAATAGCACGACATTGTCTTTTCCGATGAATCCCGCTTCTGCCTGCAACACCACGATGGTCGTGTGGCGGCACCGCGGCGAGAGACTGTATGAGCCTGCATTATGCATCGCCATACCGGTACGTCGCCTGGCGTTATGGTTTGGGGCGCAATTGGATATGACATCCGCACCCCTCTGGTACGCATCGCCTGTACACTCAACAGCCACCGCTACATCTCCGACGTTTTGGAGTTTGTAGTCCTCCCTTACCTGTAAGACCAGCCAGCGGCCACGTTTCAACAGTACAATGCGCGCCCGCACGTGGCACTCATCGTGCAACAATTCTTCACGGCCCACCAGGTGTCACTGCTGCCGCGGCCCGCCTGTTCTCCCGATATATCGCCCATCAAACACGTCTGGTAGCTGATCGGCAACCGAGTGGCCCGGCAAGCACCACCCGCGGCTACGCCTTATGAACTGTGGCAACATGTGGAAGCAGCCTGGACCGACTTACCCCAAGCCCACATTCAAAGCCTCTTTCGTTCGATGCCGCGGCGTGTAGTGGCCGTTATTGCCAGCCATGGGGGCCACACGTACTATTGATGTTTGCGTGTTCCGCAAGTCGCATGGACCTGTAAGCTCAATCGTTTCATCTTTGTATCTGTTGTTATGTGTCCAGTAAATCTGGCTTTGCTATCTCGTGTCCTTCTTGGTGTTGCATTTTGGATGGCCATCAGTGTGTGTATATATATTAAGATAACACAACCTAGTTTGTCACAATTATTTATTTATTCAAGCCGACCATGGTCAGCGCTTAGACAATTTATCCAGCAAAACCATGGTCGGCTTCAATAAATAAATATTTGTGACTAACTACACTGGCATGAAAAAATTAATTAAGGATGAGACGGTTTTGCGAATGTAACGTCGAGCAGAAGTGCTCCACATCGACTCAAATCATACCATAAAATCCCCAAGATGTAAGAATATGTGATAAGTGAGCAAAACCGTCCAAACAAGGAATCCAAAGGATACAAAGGCACTTTATTGAAAAGGTAGCTTCGAGCACAACTGGACAGAAGACAAACGGCCACGTGACAGGCGGCTGCCGAGAAAAAATCCAGTCTTTAGTAGGGGATATGATCACCCCTGACTGCGTTGCAGGATTTACAACGTCTGTCCATGATAAGGACTAGGTTGTCAAGGAGCTGTTGAGGCATCGCGCCCCATTCCTCTTGTAGCGCCAATCGCAGCTGCGGAATCGTTGCAGGCGGCTGGTGACGTGCTGCCAAGCGTCTCCCGAGAAGGTCCCACATGTGTTCGATTGGATTTAGGTCCGGGGACCTTGCGGGCCAATCCATGCGTTGAATATTTTTACTCTCCAACAGCTCTGCGACAGCTACTGTACGATGAGGTGTAGCGTTGTCGTCCATGAAGAGGAACTCAGGACCCACAGCACCTCTAAACAGACGCACATGAGGCAGAAGAACCTCGGTACAATAGCGGACACCAGTGACTGAACCTCCTTGGAAGATGTGGAGGTCAATACGGCTACCAAGCATGATACCGCCCCAAACGAGAACTCCGCCCCCTCCAAACCGGTACTTTTCGATGTTGTTGGTGGTGTGATTGCGTGTTCCCTGCTCTCTGCAGATGTCTATACGTCCAGAATCGCTCGTCAGACTAAATCGGCTCTCATCCCTAAAGAGAACTCGACCCCATTGCTGATGTGTCCAGTTCTTGTGTTCCTGACACCACAGAAACCGTCGTCTCAGATAAGCAGGCGTTAATGGCACACACCATACTGGTCGTCGTGCAAATAGACCACCTTTGTGAAGCTTCCTGGCCACGGTAAAACGCGATAACGGACGTCCAGTTGTCTGTGTCATGTGCCTTGCGATTTCTCCCGCTGTCTTCCGTCTGTCTCTTCTAGCACGTAGCACAATATACCGGTCGTCCGCCGCCGTGGTTGCTCATGGACGACCACTGCTAAACTCTCGGACAGCTGTTCCTGTCGATTTAAATGTTCTCGAAGCTCGTGAAACGATGCTGTGAGCGATCCTGAACTCCTCGGCCACGCTAGCCACACTTTGACCTTCTTCCAACTTCCCAATGACGCGACCTCGCGTAAAGTCATCCAGATGTCGTCTACTGGATTGCCTGTTGGCCATATCACACGGTGGCAGCAACTTGACGTCGTTCAAATTGATGTACGCCGTGTAATAGCTTTCACCGAATTGCTGAGCGTACACTGCCCGTGTGCTTTATACTTTATACCCTTCCGACACTCCCCCCTCCTATATATGCGCATGCCCTACCGTACCGGACCCTAGTCTACCTCTTGAGTGGTTTTTCGGTCCATTCTGCCTGCTCGTTCCGCT
Source organism: Macrothele yani (assembly GCA_039090855.1). Classification (NCBI taxonomy): domain Eukaryota; kingdom Metazoa; phylum Arthropoda; class Arachnida; order Araneae; family Macrothelidae; genus Macrothele; species Macrothele yani. The sequence goes on from CM077024.1 coordinate 5,744,716, forward strand.
GTTATTCTAACTTCTCCTCTTCGTCCTTAGTTTTTGTACACGTGTACGTTGTATTATAATCTTGTTTCATATGAATACATTCGTGCAGAAATGTTTGTCGATTATCTGGTGGCTGCAGGAGACAAGGACATGCAAGATATAATTTTCGTTACGGTGAGGGATGGCGAGTGAGTTAGGAACCCATCGTTCACTCATCAGCCTTGGACGTACCCAGAGAGATGGTTTGGATGCAACCACCTGCATTGCAGGGGGCTTTTGTGTTGCGTGCCAGAACGAGGTTAATTTAGATTGAGCCCACAGATTCGGATGGGGCGGGGGAAGTGTTGGTTACCCACGGGACTTTCGTGCTACGTGTTTGAAACGAAGTTACATTAGATTGAGCGTGCAAGCTCGAGCAGAACAAGGGATGGGCGGACCAAAGGGGTGAAAGAGCTAGATGATTGGTGTGAATCGACAGAGTGGCGGGTGACAGCTTTTGGGGATTCAAGAAATGCATTTGGGGAAGGGTCTGATGATCTCCTTTGTGGTGGGGAGCTTGAAATGCCCATCCGGTGGTTCACAGCGGCTCGACATGCCAGGGATCGATCTCGCGACCATCTGGTTTGAAGGCAGTTACTCTAACCACTAGGTTTCTCGCGTCCATACCCTTCAAAGTAGTGATGTTATAAATAATTCCTTATTGGCAGTTCATCATTCACGCATGATCCAGTTTACAGGTTGTCACTACGCTCACTGAATAAATCATTCGTTGCAGGGATACCCGCGTTGCGCTTTCAAGGTCACAATTTGTTTCCGCAAACTGCCTAACGCAATCTCTTCAACGATTTACCATTCACGATGAATGAGCTGCCACAAAAACGATTCGAGCACACTTTTCAAATGAATGGTATTGCCATTCTTAAATTTCACTATTAGATGACTGCTCACGCACATCAGTGTAAATACTTATTAATTCTCGACATTACTTTTCTGAATGGGAATTAGTTTCTGTACTCGTGCGGGCGGAAGAAAGTTTAACGCTCTGCGACTTCAGTGTGTGTCGCAGTAATGGCGGACTGAATTATCATTCACAATGGTGAGAGCGAACCATTCACCAGTCACTACGAAGTCATTTGTTGTGAACGAATCGTTCACAAATGGTCCATCATCACTACTCACTATTTTAGAGTTTAAAAGATGATATGCTTATGTGTATGTATGCACTTATATGACGACACTAAAGATAAAGATATTGGGTTGGTGCGAATGAAATGTCCGGCGCGAACGAGCAGTGGAGACATGCCCGCACCACAGCGGAACGGAACCACCCATAGGTGTTGCGGGTATTACGTCACAGAGTTACTATAAATAGCTAGCTCGTGTGTGAAGAACAAGGTTCAGGCGGGTTTTGTTTGGACGTAACGTGGCTTGCAAAGGAAACATGCAGACGCCGGATTTGAGGGTCATCTGCCTTTATGAATATAAACTGAGCCATTCTGCAGGAATTGCAGCTCGAAACATTAACAAAGCATTTGGGGAGGATACAGCCAACGAACGAACCATTCGGCGATGGTTTGTGAAGTTTCGAAGCGGAGATACGGACCCACGAAACGAAGCACGTGGTCACAGGCCTGTTGCTGTTTCTGACTATATTATGATTCGTGTGGTTGAAGCGGACCCCCAAAAAACATGTCGTGAAATAGCGGAAGAGGTAGGTGCCTACCACACGACAGTTGCTCAGCGTCTGGCTGCGCTAGGTAAAGAGTAAAAAAGCGGAACAAGTGGCCGCCGCAAGAGTTGACAACTGCCAACAAGACTAGGCGTTTGGAAGTCTGCACGTCGCTGCTTTGCCAGGAATAAACAGGAACCTCTACTGCATCGAATCGTCACCTGCGACAAGAAGTGGGTCTTTTATGATAATCAGAAGCGATCTGCATAATGGTTAAGCAAGGCACAGCCTGCTGGACGGCATCATAAGCCACCCCTATACACCAAGATGATGATGCTCTTTGTCTGGTGGTCCACAGCCGAGATAATTCATCAGAGTTTCTTTGCAAAAGGCCAAACCGCCACTGCAGAACGTTATTGTGCTGAATTACACCAGATGCACCGGAAACTACTGCAGAAACAACCGGCTTTGGTCAACAGACACGGTGTTCTCCTCCAGAACACCGCCCGCCCTCATGTCGCACAACGAACGATACTGACACTAAGTGCCTTGGGCTATGAAGCACAGCCTCATCCTGTCTATTTCCCGGACTTGTCTCCGACAGACTATCATCTGTTTCTTCGCCTGGATCACTACCTGTCTGGGAAACAGTTCACGACAGACAACGAGATTCAACGTGCAGTTGAAGACTTCTTCGGGTCCCAGCCATAAGACTTTTTTCGTTCCGGGATCATGGCCTTGCCGGACAGATGACAACTATGTGTCGATGCCGAGTCGGATTATTTTGTCCAGGGAAGTTGTCCTAGTTTTTCGTTCTCGCAGCCCACGTGTGCTGGCCCTTTACTGGACATTTCATTCGCACCAACGAACTATCCATTTTGATACGTTCATCCTGGAAATACCAGTAATTATTTTGAAATACACACCGTCAAAAAACTAGTTGCACCCAGAAGGAAGGTTTTTTTTTTTTTGGAGGTTTAACGACCACCGTGAGCAACTCAATGGGCTATAAGCAGTCGCCCGTCCCTAATTTAGGGTCACTGGTTCCAGGGAAGGGAGAGATCCAGTGCCGTAAGACAAACACAACATCCATGCCTCACCGGGATTCGAACCCGGACCCCATTAGGACGAATGATCAGAGGCCATCGCTTAGAACACTGCGCCACCGGGGCGGCCAGAAGGAAGTAACCAACAGGAATGAAACTTTGTGGGTAGGTTTGACATAGTGAGACCTGCAAATCATTCAAGTGTCACTCTCGGCCGCACATGTGACGCCAGCAAGGAGGGGTCGTAGCGCTGTGCCTGACCAGCTCTATAAGGTCGTTTCGTCACGCATGCTTGCCATTTTGACTCATGCTGTTGTGTTGGTGGCATCCTTTCCAAGTGAAGTATGCCTTGGAGAAAAGTTCGGCAGCAATTCGAGCAGTTGGAGGAGTTCGAGAGAGGCCGTATCGTCGGGCTCCGAGAAGCGGGATGGTCTTATAGCCGTATTGCGCGCCATACCGGTAGTGCGGATATCACCATAGCACGTTGTTGGCGGCATTGGATAGTAAAAGGCACGCAGCAACGACAGGAAGGGTCTGGGAGACCTAGACGAACCACAAAGAGAGAGGACCAACTGGTTGTTCGACATGCGCGGAGTCATCCAACAGCCACGACTGCGGATATTCAGCGAGTAGTTGTGCCTTCCATGCATCGTCCAATTAGTGCCAGGCAAACGGCTGCACAACGTAGGACTACACGCACGCAGAACGTTACGACGACTGCCCTTAACGCCATTGCATCGTCGCCGCCAAAGACTGCAATGGTCTCGTGCGAGACTATGAAGGAGTAACTCAGAATGGCAGCGGGGGATCTTCAGTGATGAGTCCTGCTTTTGTCTTGGAGGAGACGACCAACGAATCCATGTGTGGAGGCACCTCGGTCGGCGCCAAGATGAAATGTTTGCTGTCGAGCGTCACACGTCCAGCAAGTCAGGTGTCATGGTGTGGGATGCGATTGCCTAAGTTACCAGATCACAGTTGGTGTTCATTACAGGCGCTTTGACAGCCCAACGTTGCGTTAATGAGGTCCTGCCACCAGTGGCGCTACCTTTTCTGAACGCTCACTCTGGTGCGATTTTTCAACAGGACAACGCTCGTCCGCATACTACTGCTGTATCGAGAGCTTGCCTTGATGGCACTGACATTGCCATGGCCAGCCGGATCGCCGGACCTATCGCCCATTGAAAATGTGTGGGTTGCTGTTGGACGTGCTATCCACACTCCACCCCTACCGCACAATCTGCAGGAACTCCGTGAGAAGATACAAGCTGCATGAGATGGCTTATCGCAGGACATAATGAGGAACCTGTACAATTCCATGCCGAGACGTCTGGCATACTGTGTGAGCAAAGATAACTGCCCGACGCCATGCTGAGAGACACTACTTACTGGTATATAGCTCAATAAATATTGCTCATATCAGTCTCAGTGTTTAATTATTTATTGTTCCTGGTAACCTTTACCTTTCTCCCGAATAGCATTGCAATCTGACACGTCATTCTGGGTGAAACTATTTTTTTTGACGATGAGTGTATATTTGAGAGCTACAGCAACGTTTAAGGTGGACTTCTAGTGTTTCTGTTCGCTATACTTCCAATGAAAAAATTTGGACCCTGTTTCCTCAGCGAAGAGAAATTTCCACCACATGAAAATTGACAGACTGATAAAAAAACAACTTAACTTAGATTGTACAATCAGTGATTCTTGCAAAAGAAAATTCCTGAACTATATAAAAAAAATCAATAACTGCACTTCAGTGTGGTTATGATACTAGCTTACAGGTGGCGCTAGTGTTCGTTACCATTATATCGAAGTAAATTTATTAATCTTTAAGGAAAGTTTCTGAAAAATACACTGATTGTACAATCTAAGTACAGGGAGCAAGATCACCAGGCGTCCACCTTAAGAAATACTCTTTTGTTTAGATTTCTGATAAACTTCGGCTAGGCAATATATACATGCGCGGATGTATATACACTTCTCGCAAGATGCGGGTGTTACAAGATGTAACAGAAGGCAAGTGGAAGATGTTCATTTCAAAGTAAAATGAAGTTGTTGCTCTTGTGTGTAAAATTTTATTAAATTTTTCAGTATTTTTTAGAAAATGTGTCTGAAGTGTAATCTTCAATCCGTGGCAAAAACCTGTCTTAAATATGTGCTTTTCCGAACATATCATGCTTCTCGAATGGACTGAAGTTTCGTGTGCCTTACTGTTGCCGATAAATATCTAGTGAAATCGCTTTTTTTACTTTCTTTGGCAGGGATGCTATTGAGATGTCTCGAAGGTTACAAAGGCATCGGGAATTGAGTCGGCCTACTTTTTACATGACTTTCACAGATGTTTCTTCTCATTCTAAACAACTCTCGTGAAATGCGGGGGAAAAAAAGAATGAAAGAAGAGCCGACGATAGTGCGAAAGAAAACCGCCTGAACCTACATTCAATTTCCACAGGAACAGAAATGTAAAAGTATCGTTCAATGAATTTCCCACTCCCTTAGGTTAAGCCTTCCCCTTTTTTTTTCTTTCTTTCTTTCCTTGTCCCTCTCTCACTCTTTTTCTATAGTATATTTTCGTGACGGAATCAGTTTCGGCGTGAAACATAGTTTGCCATAAAATTCCTTTTTTTAATCATGACCGGAGTGCCATTAAATGAAATTTAATAACAAAGTTCTTCAAAAGTCTGAACGAGAAAAAATTAGTGCGTCTTATTCAGTCATTATTCCGGAAGAAAGGTCTATTAAAAGGTAATCACGATAGTAAAGAGGAGAAACGAGAAATTTCATTCTTTGTATGAGAAAAAAGAGTTAATTTCGCACCTGGACAGAAAACAAATTGGTGAAATATTTAGGCTTAAGGTTCCATGCCTTTTGGAGAAAATTGTGAAAGATTAATAACTTTTCGAATAATGTTTCAATTGAAGTAAGCAGTCTACCGACTTGAAAAAAATATTTAAAGAAATAAAGTTTAAACTCTAATGTTAGTCAGAAAATAAAGATGTCGAATTCGAAGTTTGCGGTAATGTTTTCCATTTTATAGGTTATTCATGAAAATCTCGTTATAAAATAAAAACAACGGCGTAATTTTAGTCTAAATGAATCTATTCAGTGTTCTGCCTCCAGAATAAAATACTTTGTTTTTGAATGAAAATTGTTTAAACTCAGAAGAAAACTCCCTCGGAAATAAATACTACATCAGTGCTTCCACATTCTTATGGACCTAATGAAAAAATGATATTACGTTGCTCAACAACAACAACAAAAAACAATGAAACAGAGCTGAGCGTTTCGACATCCATACCACCCGTCACAGGAAATAGTGCACCCGTTTTGACACCATGCAGTTTAGCTGTATTGTTTGCTTGCTTATGTATTTGGAATAATAATAATAATAATAATAAAACAGTAATGGCCACATTTAGCTAAAAGTTCAGAAATATGAGGAACGTTCGTATACATGTCCGTTCAAACAATGGGGACACGAACACCAAGTCAACTGTGAGAAATTCAATCCTCTCTCTTCCGGTGTTGGAACGCGATCCATCACCTTCTGCTCTGGAGAAAAATGATTTCCCAATTAAGCTACGCCAGCGAGGGCTTTTCACTGCTACTTACTGTCTTAACACGTGTGTCACATCCATAGTAAGTTACATATATCCCTTTGAGAAAGGCGGGGAATCAAATTGCAGGTTTCAGGACCACCGCATATCAAGCTTGAAGTAACTCTCTGTATAAGAAGGATTTCTTACTAATTCCAGATGATGTGTGGAAGAAAAATCACATTTTTCGAAGAATATAGTAGCCAGTAGATCTTTTTTTACGCTCGGGCGCCAATGTGAAATCCTGATTAGAAGGTGGCGTGACTCGAATATACATCCTTCTGCGCCGGAGTCGAATGCTTTCACCATTAAGCTACGCCGGCGAGGGCTTCACACTGCTACTTTCCGTCATGACATGTGCGTCACCAGTGTATGTCACAGCTGGAAAAACCATCTGCTGCGGTGAGGTTAGTCGCAGCTGTGGAATCTTCGTCAAGTAAAAACTGAACAATAGGAAAGCCATTGTGCATCAGTTGCTCGCGTGATCGCTGGCTTTCTTGCCGCCGGATCATTTTTATCAGTAGTTGCAGAAATGACCTGTGTGTGGCAACACAGACGGTTTATTTCATGCTAATATCAGTGCCTACGGCACGGCGAAACCAGCTACGCGAAGGATAAGTGCAACAGAAAGACGAAACCAGCTACGCGAAGGATAAGTGCAACTGAAAAAGACGAAACCAGCTACGCGAAGGATAACTGCAACAGAAAGACGAAACCAGCTACGCGAAGGATAAGTGCAACTGAAAAAGACGAAACCAGCTACGCGAAGGAGAACTGCAACAGAAAGACGAAACCAGGTACGCGAAGGATAACTGCAACAGAAAGACAAAAACCAGCTACGCGAAATATAAGTGCAACTGAAAGACTACTCTCGACGACCGCGACTACAGATGTATGGCGCACGCGCTACGCAATAACAAGAGGAGCACTATTATCGATGATAGGCGGCACCTTCAGTGCCAGAGTAGTGGTACTCATATCCACCAGCACAGCACTCAGAGCTCAAACCAATGGGTTTACCCAGATGTGTGACTGTCCGCAAACTCGTCGTTTATAAGTAGAACAAACTTACCTACCTACAACGGGGTCGTGAACAGTAATCGGCACGTTCGGAACTTAAAATATGAATCACAATGCACAAAATTCCAAAGGAAGGAAGCTCTCTCTCTCCAGAGTTAACTATTAGTATACAGACAGACTACTATTGATCTGTACAATATAGATGAACGCAGTCAAACTAGCTTTGTGGCGCTGGTGCAATTTTGATCTTAAAATTTTCTAAAGCAGGATTGGCCAGCGGTATGCACTTTTCAGATCCATCAACCAACATAGCACCGGTAAAACAATTCCGTTAGCACATGACAGATATTAAAGCAAATGAGCATACAGTTTAGATTTAACGATGTCGATTAACATTTAGCTTATTTAAAACTGTATTGCTTGTATTTGCGTTATTTATTAAATCGTAACTTCGTTTTCTTTGAAGTAGAATCAGTTACTATAGGTTGAAGCATAAATCTGTGTTTCTCGTTATGCCAAATTTATGCGTCGATAGGCCAACATCAGTGGCGTATTTTTGAGGCTAGATAGGCTAGCTGTGTAGCCCAGAGAATGCACAAATAAAAGTCAATTGAATATACACAAATAAAAGTCAATTACCAACGGTATTTAGATATGTCGATGCTTTCGGTGCGAAAAAACACGAGCGGATTCGCTTCTTTCGATTATGAGAATCAGTCTGGTGAGCGATGATCAACGGCGTAACGCAAGTAAATCTTCCAGAGACTTCGCTGTTCTGATGCGAAGAGCTTCAATACTATCTTCTGCTAGCGTTTCCATGACAATATGAATGAGATACGGAGGTGAGTGGTGATTGCTTGGCACAAAGGGTTCGCTGAAAAAAACGAAGACCGGACTACCTCAGTCCCTCCATGCTTCCAGCGCGAGTTTCTTGAGAATTGTTTCAGTTTGTGTGAAGTGTCAATGAATTAAAATCAGTAATATTATATCTTAAATTCGTCGCTTTGTTGGATTCGAACTGTTTTGATAAATGTTGTGAAAGCTTCCTTGAACATCTACTATCAGAGCTTAAATAACTCTATGCTTCAAATTTTGATACAGCTCGATTAAAAAATGAACTGAAGGTGTTTTATTCCATTGATGAATAACAAAACAAATCAGTAAGAGACATTACTTGCTACATAAAGTTGAATAATTGGACATAGTGTTTATTGAGGTGTACAAATTAGCAAATCTAATATTAAACTTTTCATCAACAACTGAAACTGCCGAAAGAAGTTGTTTCGTATTAAAAAGAATCAAGATATATCTTAGAGCCACTCAAGGACATGCACGATCGAGGAACTTGACTGGTTTGTTAATAGAGAAAAACATTATATTTAAATATGAAAAAGTACTTGGAAGAAATATTTTTGTGAAAACGTAACACTCAAGTTCACACAAAGGGAAAGAAGAATGGAGTTCGTGTACAAATAAGTGTTCAAATCCTAATCCTCATAATTATTTGGTATTATGTTAGCAATAGCATGTACCTAAAATTTAGAAAAAATGTTACTTCTATTACTTAACAAATAAAAAATAAACTTCGCAATTTTTAAATAACAGTATTGCTGTTGGTGGTGGTGGTGGTGGTGGGGGGGGGGGTGAGTGAGATAGCCCAGGTCTCGGACCCAAATTGCGCCACTGGCCAACATGTTGTAATTAAATACACTTTGGAACAGCCGAGTGACAGGAGGCGTTAGCCCCTAATTAGTCCAAGACCGACTCGGTTCGAAACCCGGGTGAGACAAGGATGTTGTGTTTGTCTTAGGGTACTGGATCTCTCCCTCCGCGGGAGCCAGTGACATTAAATATGGACGGTCGATTGCTTATAGCCCATACAGTGGCTTGCGGTGACTGCTACTCCGCAAAATAAAATAAAAAAAAACTGACTGTCCGTTCGTTTACCAGTCTGCATCAATACTGCATATGGGAAGGACAGCATTTCTCAAATACACTACAATTCAATCTACTTTGGCATATACAACACATGTAACTCTGATAACAGGCATTCTTTCATTTGGGTCTACTACGTTTCGTTTATAACGTAATTTGTCTTTCCACTGGAACTTAGTCCTTACGTCAGTAACTACGTTTATGTGCGCTAATGTAATATCAGAAGGTACTCATACGTACAAGAAAGAGATCAATTGTAGTACTTACAAATGCGTTTATTTTGCTTGCATGCACACCCGATTTATGGGCGTACTCAATACAGTATCAGTGATTTAACATCCAATCGCAGTATAACAGCATGTCTATCATAAATAACATAAATCCCTCAAAACAACCGCTGCATTGCCCTTTAATCTATCGTTCTTATCCGGCCACACATACGTCACTCTTGTTCCGACCTCAGTGTGTTGCCAACATCATTCTCGTTTGAGGGAAAAGACATAACGTTAAGATTTGAAAATGTCTAAGAGAACGAACTCAAATTTACATAAAAACAAAACCTCAAAAGGAATGTTAAAATAGAATATACTTTACACGTTGCTATACGCTATGTAAATCGTTGCTATCCACTATGTAACCCTTTTAATGACGTTAAATTTATGTTAGCATACTTTGAGCGAAAATTCGTGGATTTCCTTAGTTACGAGGTACATTAAGGAAATATGATTTCAGATTAACTGATGAAAATGTGAGCTTCATGTTTCAGCGTGTCGCACGTGTTGTCATCTGCTTGTACACCAAAGAGGAAATACTGGAAGTTTTAAGAATGTAAGAAGGCAGAATCTCATCGGCTTTCAAAATGTTTCCTTTCGCCCTTCGCACGGAAGATTTTCGAAAATCGATGCACATCGTCATTTGCAAGACATACAAAAATCAAAGTACCAACACATCAACTCAGGCTTCCCTTATTAGCTCTGCGGAGAAAGAACTTCATTCCTCTCTCTTTCCCCGAAGGCAAGAGTTAGCAATTAGGGACCACCCAGTTTTATCGTTAACTCTGAACAGCCTCTCTTTCTCAGCGAACATATTCTGTGACCCGCATGTTTGGAAAGAGCTCTTTACGTCGTAAGAATGAGAATTGGACGAGCGTTCACTTTCAGTACTTTTGCCTGAATTCCCACAGCTACCTAAACGAAACATCTGAGGGATTTTCATGAATTCATCTATATTGGAATAATCTCTTCCTATCTCGTGTAATTGTTTGACTGACCCCTACTGAGTAGCTACGGCCACTGCAGAAAATACGTCATTATATGAGGTCTTAACATGTTTCGGTGTCATTATACCGCTCTGAACGTTCTCAATTCATTCTAAACTCTATTCTTTTTAACATTTTTCAAATTAGTCCCTCGGGTAGTAGCAATCCGTTTTACAAAACGTACTACCTTATCAAAATTGCTGCTCCTTTTAGTACAACCATCTTCCTCATGTCTCCAGTCTTGAGTACTTCTATAGAGCCTACTGAACTGCATGCCAGCATTTTCAAATCAGCTCTCGAAAATGGCGGAAAGTTAGCCAGTTTGCTTCTCTCCGCTTTACACTTTGAATCTCTAAATCTACGAAAAATTGTGAATTTGCACCCTACACATTGTTCCGGATGTAGGTGGCAATTTTTCTGAAGTTTAGTGATCACTAAATATTGATTTTAAAATTTTAAAGCTTTATGAGAGCTTTATGTCAAAGAGCGTAAGAAAGTAATGCTACCAGAAGGAATTTCTGGTGTATTACTTTCTTACGCCGTAGTATAGAAAAAGATAAAGCAAACTTTCCTGATTTTCTTGGATAGTATTTTATTTTTTGCTTTTTTTATTATTGGGGGTTTAACGATCACGGTGAACTTTGATGGACTATAAGCAGTCGCCCGTCCCTAATTTTGGACCACTGACTCCAAAGAACGGAGAGAGCCAGTGCCGTAAGACAAACCCAACGTCCATGCCTCACCGGGATTCGAACCCGTACCCATCTCGGACGAATGGTCAGAAGCCAACAGCATTTTATCCGAAATAAGAAGTATTTGGAAATATGTGAAATGCTATGGAAAGAACTTCATTTCTCATAAGCACTATTATGCAGATCCCACACACAAATGCAGTCACTCATCCTTTGAATGAAGAAAAAAAAAGCTATTGTTATTCGTTGAATGAAATACAGTAACACCCAAGAGCTTTCCTCGCAATACTCTTTTTAGCTGCCCAACCCTGCCAGTTCCGAAAAATAAACTGGCTCACTTGAAATCAAACCGGCCGACCTGGTGGTGCAGTGGTCTAAGCGCTGCCTTCTGGCCATTTGTCCAATATGGGTCTGGGGTCGAATCCCGGCGAGGCATGGATGCTGCACTGAGAAAAACCTTTTGTCGATATCATCATCATCATCATCATTGTCAACCATTATCAATCCACTGCTGGACGAAGGTCTCCCCAAGTTTCCTCCACAACGGTCTGTCTTGTGCCAGTCTCCTCCATGTCACTCCCGCATACTTTCGAATTTCATCCACCCATCTCCCATGTGGTCTTCTTCTGGGTCTTTTCCTGTCCCTTGGAATCCAATCCAAAATTTCGGCTGTCCATCGATGATCTGTCCTTCTGGCAGTATTATCCAGCCCATTGCCATTTCAGGGATTTAACTCTGATCATGATGTCTTCCACTCTTGTCATTTTTCGGATCCACGAGTTCCTCTTCTTATCTCTCCTGGTTACACTAAGCATTCACCACTCCATGCTTCTTTGAGTTGTCTGCAGCCTTTGTATGTCTCTTTTAGTAAAGGTCCACGTCTCTGCACCATACGTAAGCACTGGAAGGGTGCCTTGATCAATCACTTTTCTTTTAAGACATAATGGCATATTTCTCTTGAAAATTATGCTGTTTCTCCCAAAAGCTCTCCAGGCAAGTTTTGTACGCTGATCAATTTCTTCATCAATGTGACCCTAAAATTTTTTGTTGAATTTGCAAAATTATTTTGTTGAAAATTATTGTTGATTTAACAAAATTTATTGTTTTCACGACAAAACGTTTTGTTCATTTAACAAAACGATTAGTTCGATTTTTGGCAATTTCTTTGATCCAACAACACATATTGTTATCATGACAAAATGTTTCCTTTGATCAAACAAGTTCCTAAAAATCGACAAATCATTTTGTTAAATGAACAAAACGTTTTGTCGTGATAACAATAAATTTTGTTAAATCAACAATAATTTTGCAAATTCAACAAAATTTTTTGTTGACTGTATATAGACAAAATTTTTAGCTGAATTAACAAAACGTTTTTCTCAGCGTGTGTGTTTGTCTTACGGCACTGGCTGTCTCCCTTCCCTGAAACCAGTGGCCCTAAAATTCGGGAAAGGCGAGTGCTTATATCCTATCGAGTTACTCACGGTGGTCGTTAACACTCCCCCCTTCCTCCCCATAAAAATCAAACAGAGTGTAACTTATCTCAAAATTACCGCTTGAAAATATAGCGACCTCATTTTTCACAGCACACGCTTCGTCGTTTAGTAGGTAGTCGATGAAGAAGTTATTTCTTTGCCTCCTTTTTTGGTTTTACTTATTGAAGTAACATTCGCATTTTGCTAAAGCTATTATGGACTTTTATGCGTTTACGCTATTACAATTGAACACTTGCTTCTCCTACTGAAAAACAGACTGAATCCAAACGATTACATCAGAAAAAAACCGGACTGATACAGTCATTTATCTTTACACTCGAATTCGACCGGTGCCCCGTAAGCTATTGACAAAAATTATTTTATTGCCAGATATCGCACACAAAAAATTCTTGCAAAATGATTTACATGTCTACATCACAGATGAAAGAATTATTCGAAAGCTCTGGCATCTGCAGCGCAACTATGAAAAATACAGTCTGAATCAAAGCTTGTGAAATTAATCTTTCTCCGATGATGCATCTACAGAAGATATTAGCTTCACTGAGCGACTAACTTATCTCGTAGGTTCCGCTACCGTTCTCTTCTTATTTTCCAATTGTTTCAGAAAAACCGAATTCAGCACAAATTTTTTTTCTCATTCCTATATCTTTCACATTTAATACTTTAAAAGACGCAATGCAAATAAAAAGATTAAGAAGAGTTTTCGAGCAGACAAGACGAAGTTCTGAAATGAGTTTTCGGTCTCACTGAAATAGGGTCACGAGAAATCCATTACTTTAAAGCGTAAGATGGATTGCCTCGTCGAAAGCATGCGTTAGGCCCTGTAGCTCAGATATCCTACTTTAGGAATCATTCAAACTTACTAAAATTGGAACTCTTCGATCACTTTCATCCCTGAATGCAATTAAAACTAATGAGATCGAGTAACAGAGGATTTTCTGGGACTTAAATCTTCGCGTATATATCTATCTTGATCATATGTAAATTTCGTAAATACTGACTTTTCATCTCAGTCCTCTCGCACAGGGTGCTCCACATGTTATTGACGAAAATTTTGCTAGTTTTTCTAATCCGCATCTTCTAAGTTCGTTTGCATGAAGCATCACGCTGATTTTCCATGAAAAAATTCTCATAAATGTAGTTCACATACCTCTAAGCTCGCCATAGAAATATTTTTCGAAATTACAAATTTTTTGCATGCATTTTGTAATGCGCACTATCTTCAATGTTATAAATTACTTATTTTTATTATTCAAATAAAAAAATAAAGCTTAGCCCTGTGCTACACACACTACGAACTGCGGATTGGTGCATTTCCCACGTTGCGGCTTGACTTAATGTACAGCTCTGTTTTTCATAGCGAGCGCTTCAGTGTTGCAGCGCTTCAATTTATTTAAAATTAGATTTTCATAGCTTACGTCTTACAATTTCAGCTGACGCTAAGATTTGACTCTGTATTGCATAGCTCTTCATAGGCAACATCTCAATGCTTCGACTCATTTTGCAATTGTGTCTCTGCACAGCATATCTCGTTGCAGCTCATGGGGTAGTGCTTCGGCTCACTTTGCATTTGTGTCTCTGCACAGCATATCTCGTTGCAGCTCATGGGGTAGTGCTTCGGCTCACTTTGAATTTGTGTTCCTGCAGAGCATCATACCTCTTTGCAGCTCATGGGATAGTGCTTCGGCTCACTTTGCCTTTGTGTCTCTATACAGCATACGTCGTTGTAGCTCATGGGATAGTGCTTCGGCTCACTTTGCCTTTGTGTCTCTACACAGCATACGTCATTGTAGCTCATAGGATAGTGCTTCGGTTCACGTTGCTGTTTGATTCGATGCAAACCACAATTCTTCATTGCCTACGCTGCCCGAGATTCTCTGCGCAGTACGTTCTTTGCAGTCTACTTTGCACATGATTTTTTTCACAGAACAAGTCTTCATAGCTCAGGCTTAGTATTTCCTCTAACGTTTCGGTTTAACATATAAACAACATATAACGAAGTAAATTTCTCCGTCATTTTTATCCGCGCCGGGATTCGAACCCGGATCCCCTCATTCCGGAATAAGTCACTCTACCAATTGAGCTACGCGGACGTTTTATTCTGATTCCTATCTGCCTCTATGTCGTGTGCGTCCTTCTGGCAGGTACGTCACATCTCCTGGTACGTTACAAACACTTGCCGTTTTTACACGATATTATAAAAGTCGATGATGCTGACTATAAAACTTTAATCAAAAAATTGTAATACATTAGTACTTTCGGGTCTTTACACGATATTATAAAAGTCGATGATGCTGACTATAAAACTTTAATCAAAAGGTTATAATACATTAGTACTTCCGGGTCTACTACCCATACATTAGTACTTTCGGGACCCATCTTCAGATTTGAATTAATCGAACTCTGAAATTACATATGGTTATATCAAGAACAATGCCAGATTACAACTTAAAACTTGAGAAGTGAAACACCTATGTGACGTAGTCAATCAAAAAGCCTGTGCACGAGAGTCAAGGTCTTGTAGTAGGGAGTACTGTTTGTTCCAAATAAGGTTCTTCCAACCCCCGGAATGTAATTAGGTAAATCATCATTGCAACAAGAGTCAAAGTTCTTAAGTATAAGTAAACCTTCTGTAAATAACAAATTTGATTTACATAACGGAAATGCCAGAATTGAGAAAATTGTCCCAATCTGGAAAAAACTTACCACTGTTAACTGCTCTTGCCAAGGCAGTCGTTTTTGATCCGCTCCGAACATTGTATTTATGTTAAACAAGTCTAGTATGAACATTCCTAGGAGTTGATCCGATATATAGAAAATCGTTAGTTCCTGGGTCGTTTGATCTCAACGGAATACTGTAAACACCCCATTTGTCGAAGCTTGGCACAGGATCACGGTCGCTACGGATCGACGATAAGATGCTCATGGTTTTGACTCCAAAGTCTACTTGATATCTGTGGCAGGCATTCTTTAGGGCATGAACAATAAGTGGAATAAATTGTACTGACCCCACAAATCTTGGTTTCTGATTCTCTTTAGACAAGGAAGTTAGTGTCCTATTTGCAACTTTCTCAATTATACGTTGAACTGTGTTTTCGGGGTACCCATAAATTCGTGCTAAGTCTGTAATTTTCCTGAGCTCCTTATTACGAGTAATTGATGAAGAAGAATGTGAGAAGGCGCGATTAACCAAAAAAGTAAAACATTGACAATTTTTGATCAGGATGGGCAGATGCAAAAGGAATTAAAGAGGAATATGCTGAAGGTTTTCGGTAAACAGAAAAACTGACAGAATGTGAAACAGGATCACGTACAAGGAAGATGTCCAAAAAAGGTAACGAATGGTTATTCTCCATTTCAACCGAATACCTGATGGTTGGATGAAAGGAAGAAAGTCAACAAATTTAGGAAGGTCGCTGTTGATAGACGGCCAGAAAACCAGGACGTCGTCAACGTAACGAATAAAAAGGTAAGGGTTAACATCAAATTGGCCCAGAGTCTGGTTTTTTAAATTTTGAAGTAGAATTTCTGCCAACACAGGAGAAAGTGGTGACCCCATAGGGGCACCTTCAAGCTGCCGATAAATTTGTTTGTTGAATCTGAAATACGATCTTTCTTTAACAAGCTTCAAGGCATGGTCAACGGCTTGTATCTCCAACGGCGAATATAAATCTAAAGCAGACAATTTGGAATTAATAATATTGTGAACAACAGTAAGAGGAACATTAGGAAAAAGAGAGATGATGTCTAACGAAGCCATGAAGAAAGGTTGACCAGAACATTTAAAAGAACGAATTTTCTCAATTGCTTGGGTAGAACGTGAAATAGAGTAACTAGACGAAGAGGTTAAAGGAGAGAGAAATTTTGCTAACGCCTTTTCAAGAGGCCTAGTAGGACTTGAACGGCTGGACACCAGTGGGCGAATTGGTAAGCCCTCTTTGTGGGTTTTAACCCTTCCAAATAATTCTGGGATTCTTGGACCTGATGTTTTATACATAGAATCAACAATGCTTTATGGAAGACTGTCGTGATTTTTTAAATTGCTCACAGCCCTTAGAATGGCAACTGTAGGGTCTTTCGAGACAATGATATGAGGAATCCCATTAATAGTCTCTAGCATTTTGCTTAGGTAATCTTGCTTATTGAAAATGACTATTTGTGAAGATTTGTCTGTCGCTACTATAGCCAAGTCCGGATTCTTTTGTAGGAGCTTTAGCTGTTTCTGTTCATCTAGTATTGAGGTCGGCTTATGAAACCTTGCTTGGTTTTGAAAACTATTGAAAGCTCTTGCCACTTTGTGCCGACACGAATCTTGTACATCAGAAGGTAATGCCTTAATGACTTGTTCCACTTGAGGAATTAAATTGAATTTATTACATGACCACTTCTGATAGGCGAATTGACACCTTTCTGCAAAGCAGTGTGTTGTACATTATTAAACCTGTAGTTGCTTAAGTTTATGTAAGTAGGTTTAAGTACTTCTCGAGTATGAGTCTGAGTACAGCGGACGGGATATCTCAAATCCACATCTCTAGCCACCAGTGAACATAATTTTTTAATATGTGTTTTCACTAATCGTCCAACGACATTCTCGCACACTGCTAAAAAAGTCAGAATTAATCTGTCGGCCAAAACTGAATGCACACTATGAGTCAGGTTTTGAAAGGCACAGTACGATTTACGTTGTAGGAAATCTATGCGTGCTTTCTTCAAGCGAATTTCAGCTCAGTCTTTTCTGTTCAGCCATAGAAATAATTCTGGAATCACGTCTAGACCAACGGGCACTCTTTATAGTCAGATATTTAGGCACCACGTCTAGGTCTCTGCAATTGACAAGGAATGCCAAATGTGTCTTCTCTTTATCAAGCGTAAGTCTAAAATATCGGAATGTCTTGAAAGCAACCTCTATAATAACCTCACGAAATCAAAAACCAATGAATACGTACCACTAGACGGCTAATGACGTTTTAAAGCTTAATTCGTGTATGAGTCAATATAAACAACACTTGCCGTTTTTACACGATATTATAAAAGTCTATGATGTTGACTATAAAACTTTAATAAAAAGGTTGTAATACATTAGTACTTTCGGGTCTACTATAGACCCATCTTCAGATTTGAATTAATCGAACTCTGAGATTACATATGGTTATATCAAGAACAATGCCAGATTACAACTTAAAACTTGAGAAGTGAAACACATATGTGACGTAGTCAATCAAAAAGTCTGTGCACGAGAGTCAACGTCTTGTGGTAGGGGGTACTGTTTGTTCAAAATAAGGTTCTTCCAAACCCCCGGAATGTAATTAGGTATGATTAGACTTAGCACGAATTTATGGGTACCCCGAAAACACAGTTCAACGTATAATTGGGAAAGTTGCAAATAGGACACTAACTTCCTTGTCTAAAGAGAATCAGAAACCAAGATTTGTGTAGTCAGTACAATTTATTCCACTTATTGTTCATGCCCTAAAGAATGCCTGCCACAGATATCAAGTAGACTTTGGAGTCAAAACCATGAACATCTTATCATCGATCCGTAGCGACCGTGATCCTGTGCCAAGCTTCGACAAATGGGGTGTTTACAGTATTCCGTTGAGATCGAACGACCCAGGAACTAACGATTCTCTATATATCGGATCAACTCCTAGGAATGCTCATGCTAGACTTGTCTAACATAAATACAATGTTCGGAACGGATCACAAACGACTGCCTTGGCAAGAGCAGTTAACAGTGGTAAGTTTTTTCCAGATTGGGACAATTTGTCAATTCTGGCATCTCCGTTATGTAAATGAAATTTGTTATTTACAGAAAGTTTATTTATACTTAAGAACTTTGACTCTTGTTGAAATGATGATTTACCTAATTACATTCCGGGGGTTGGAAGAACCTTATTTGGAACAAACAGTACTCCCTACTACAAGACGTTGACTCTCGTGCACAGGCTCTTTGATTGACTACGTCACATAGGTGTTTCACTTCTCAAGTTTTAAGTTGTAATCTGGCATTGTTCTTGATATAACCATATGTAATCTCAGAGTTCGATTAATTCAAATCTGAAGATGAGTCTATAGTAGACCCGAAAGTACTAATGTATTACAACCTTTTGATTAAAGTTTTATAGTCAGCATCATCGACTTTTATAATATCGTGTAAAAATGTCAAGTGTTGTTTATATTGACTGATACACGAATTAAGCTTTAAAACGTTTCGGTTTAAGTCTGCACAGCATAGATCTCCACAGTGCATATTGTGCTGGATTCTTTCCAAAATATAGCTCATCATAAGTTTTTGTTTGGGTGCTTAAAAACCACCGTGAGCAACTCGATGAGCTATACACAATTGTCCGGCCCTAATTTATGGCCACTGCTTCCAAGGAAGAGAGAGAGCCAGTGCCGTTAGGCAAATGCAACACTCGTGCCTGACCGGGCTTGGAACCCTGACCCATCTCGGACAAATGGTCAGAAGCCGTTGCTTTGACCACTGCAGCACCGGGGAGGCTCTTCATGAACCACTGATTGTTTTACTTTTCAGTTGTGAAAGCTTTTTCTGATACCCAAGGAGCACACTGTAGGCTGAGCTTTAATGCAGAAGAGGAAAAAATTGTAGTCGAGATTTGTAGACAATATGACAATTTCCGAAGATATATTAGATATGACCAGAAATTTTTCAAATTAGATATGCCATATTTCTTCTGGCAACATCGTCGATTTCGTAGAATGTTTTCGCGGTCTTTACATATTACCCAGCTATCAGTGAACTGCAGTCTGCCTACGGAGCCCCTTCAGAAGCAATGAATAGCTCATTGTTTTGGACAGGCAATCTAATCTTAAAAAGGGTTTTTGATTTAACGATAACTTGACCTTCCCTCCCCCACCCCACCCCCCCCCCCAAAAAAAAGAAGAGAAAAAAACAAGTTTTTTCTTTTAGGACTTTCATGACCATTGAAGTCTGTAATTAAATTCCTTTACAGTCCTTTTATAAAAACCTACTGATTTCGAGAAACGGAAAGGACCATTGCTGTTGTACCAGCGCATCCGTCTATCCTTATCCGGTGCTCCGACCTAGCCACTTTCGGATAATTTTACAGAAGCCTGCGCCTCTAATCACTCGGCTACAAAAGCCGCCCACAAGGCCCCATTGTAATGCCTAATTACTGTTTAATTCAATTAAATGATTTCAAATGGGAGGGCATTCTAGTGGCCAGATAATCAGAAGCACAGGTTTCGGAGTAGTATACGAGATGGGCCCGTTTCCGATCCTCGGATGAAGCATGGGTAATGTGTCTGTCTGATGGCGCTGGCTATGTTTTTCCCAGGCACAAAGGGAAAAGCGACTACTGATAGCCATTAGATTTGCTGATGGGGGTAGCTAAGCCATGACAAAAAAAAGTCGATGATTCGTTTCTCCTTTTTTCACATTTTGTAAGTGAAGCTTTTGGGCATGGCGTCGTGATGAAATACCGACAGAGAACTTTGATGTTCGTTTTCTGCTAAGATCAAAAAGCTGTTTTAAACAGAGCTTTGGAAATTGATTACAGTCAGATGATTATTCCTCATGTACCTCAAGTTAGGGAAAGTTAAGTCATTCCATAACGAATCGGGTAGCACTTCATTAGTTCTTCTGTGGGGAAGCGTGAACCCCACAGAAGAACTAATGAAGTACTACCCACCAGCTCATAACCGATTCTTACGACATTTTTCACAAGCAGATAATCTCAATACACGGAAATTTTAAGCTTGATTTTGTTTGTTATTCCTGATAGACCAATGGACATGATTTTGTTTTGGAATTCAAGAAATCTTGGTGCACAGCTGAACGGTATTTTGCGAAAAATAAAGCGAGTCTCTGTTCCTTAAAACAATAGGATATATTACGTCATTTTTCGCGAGGAAAACATTGGTGCAAATCACTGTCTGCCTTACTTTCTTAAATTAAGTGCACTGTGAGAGCTTTTTCTTCAAATTTCGAAAAAGCAATGTTGTTAAGCTTTTAAAAATTCGAAAATGTTGTGCATAAACAAAGGTATGAACTAACAAAAGAAAAAAAGATAAAAACAATGAGCATTGTCTACGCACCGCCTTTAAAAATCCATTGATTAGCACACACAGACGAAGTACAAGAATTCTGCCTTAGATGCACGATTAGAACTGGCAGGAGAAAATAAAGTCTTTATTAAAAGTTAAAAGTAAAAAACACCATGAGATCTTTCGTGGCTACTACAGCCACATCTTCAGATGGAAAGACCGTCTTTCCATCTAAAGATGTGGCTGTAGTAGCCACGAAAGATCTCATGGTGTTTTTTACTTTTTAACTTTTAATAAAGACTTTATTTTCTCCTGCCAGTTCTAATCGTGCATCTAAGGCAGAATTCTTGTACTTCGTCTGTGTGTGCTAATCAATGGATTTTTAAATGCGGTGCGTAGATTGCGCATGACCCCAGAAGCGCGGTTGACTGAACATGCTGCGCCGAAGGTTAGCAAGTGAGAATTTACTGTAGTGCGTTTTGGGCTGGCAATGCTGGTACCTGATTTGCCGCCCCACCACCACTTCACATCAGGTTTAAAGGGCAGATTATGTTTTGCTTCGTGTAATTTCAAATAAGATCCTAAAAAACCGCTTTGAAATTATTTATGCGTATAAACGAAGAACCTGCGGAATACTGAGATGTTTGACTATTCGGTGGCCAAGTGAACAAAAAAAAAATGGCACCAAATATTTGGTTGTAATGAGCACGTCTTTTGAATCCTTTCCGACGCAAAAAACCCTGATAAAACTTATTCAAAGTCATCGCTACCTGTTAGAAGCAAAATCAACCGGATTTCTACAATCCAGAAATAAAAACAGCTACTTACTTCCACCAGCGGCTAAAAAGTATGTAACGAAAATTAACAAATGGCGTACAAAAGGTTTCCCATAGCAGAAGGACATCAGAGACAGAGATTTCAAATCGAACAGTTAAAAAAAAATACATATAGGTGGAACACGAACTCTACGCCTTCTAGCGGAAGAATTGTGCATATTGGGAAAGTTGAGAATAGGCCAAAATTGACATATAATTTTTTGGTATTGACGCATAATTTTTGGGTTGCTTAATTAATTAGCTGCAAATAGAGCTTCAAAATTAAGTATGCAAATATGTGTAAAAAGACAATGTTAATAGGAGTGAATTAATTATGTAATTTGGATGTGTGTAAATTGTGTTAAATTAATAAAGAGCATTAATTATATCATTAGAACATTTAGGAAGTTTTCTGTAGCCAGGAAACCTGAAGCGAGATGAAAATGTGAACGTAATAGGTGGTAAACTCAGGCATCAGCCCGAGGAAATAAACTAAGCTCTTGAAATGCAGAATGCCCTACCGACGAGAAACAGAAAAAAGAGAACCGTTAAAGACTGTCTGTCCCCGAAAGTGAAGCGCGCGAGAGGTCCTAAAGAGAACGCTTCCTTCTTTCGGCGGAATAAACAGTGGCGAGACGCAGAGGTCATTAAAAGACCCTCTGTCCGAAACAAAACCACTTATCAATGACAAAAGAAGGGGATCTCGAAATTAGTTTGCGATTTCGGTTTAAAGAGGGTCACAGAAATAAGCTTCCCAAACACGTCGTGCCCGGTCTCTGCATATTGCATCTGCACTAAAAGCCTTTTGAAATAAATTAGGTATGTGTAAATTGTAGGAGCGAGCAAGGAAAAGATACGCTGAAAATAAGCAGTTTCGAGACAGCTCCGAAAGAAGGGAGGAAGATTTGGTTTGCAGATGTAGGGGACTCTGCACGGTTTTTGGACGATAGTCGGCGGAAGAGAGACGAACTGTGGGAAATGTGTCCCGGAGGGCCAGTTATTTATCCTGCGAGTGGCGTAGTATGCAAATGAGCCACTTTGATTAGACCAAAAGTGAAGTTGCTCTGT
The DNA here is from genome assembly GCA_039090855.1 of Macrothele yani. Classification (NCBI taxonomy): domain Eukaryota; kingdom Metazoa; phylum Arthropoda; class Arachnida; order Araneae; family Macrothelidae; genus Macrothele; species Macrothele yani. The sequence continues at coordinate 5,767,315 of CM077024.1, forward strand.
GTCTACGGAAGCATAAACGGAGAGTCCCGATACAGAAACCAAAGCTTGGAGCGAAGTGGTGGAGGGCTCGTTGGTGGCTAGTAATTTGCCACCGGGCAAGGTGAGAAGATTTACTTGTGGCAAGTAAAAGCGTCCGTGGTATGACTTACTTTGCCTGTAGATAAATAATCCTGAAAGAAGGACGTACTGTCGCAAGCAGCGAAACGCCATGCCGAAATCAGATTCATTAGAGGCTGATGCGCTCAAGAAATCTAACGGACCGCCGGACGGAGAAACTGTTGTACACTTTCGTTTTGTCTTCTGAGGAACAGGAAGGACATGGAGTTCTGGGTGAGTTCTCCCCCCTCCCAGAGAGCGGAGAAGAACATCTGCGAGCTATTGTTCAACAGCCAGCAAGCAACAAGTGTGTGTTGGATTTCGAGGTTTGGCAGAAATCAACTGTGCGCTCTGAATTAGTGTCAGTGAATTACAGTGCTGTGCTACAGTGATGACAACTCAAACTGGATTTAATCAGACCAACAGAAACTGTAAGTACAAGAGACACTCATTCTTCTTAACTACTTCACGGGCTAGGGAATAATACCTCGGAACGCGGTTCTACCGCGTTCCGAGCTAGAAATGGTGTTGTCAGTCAGCCATATAGGCTGACTGACCACACCAAATCTAATAAGAATTGCCTAATGCAGTCTGTCAATAATCAGTCAGTAGTTTGCATTCATGAACTACGATAAACCGTGTCTTCAAGGCTGCAGATAAAAATCGAGGCTGCTAGTTATATTTCTGTAGAATACTGAGCAGTGACGTCTTCTTTACCTTATTTTATCTATTATTGTGTTTTTAACTGATTAAATATGTCTGTCGTCTTATGCCAACCTCTGAATCCGATTGAGTTATTCTGAGTGGCGTTACACCATGTAAAAATGTGTGATAATAGTCATGTACGTATATACTGTATAATTATATATCAACCGGATATGCTTGAAAAACTTAACTAGATTAGTACTATAGTTCATTTAAAAAACCTTTCAAGTATATTTAACTTGACAACGTGAGACCAACCAATAGCGATATCTGATTCGCCGGCAACTATACAACACAGATGAAAAAAGCAGCACAGATACTCCCAATGCAACGGTCACTTGGAGAGTTAATTCGCTGTTTTCCCGCTATGTGGCGTTAAGGACACATTTCTATTTGGAATCACATCCATTATTAAAATATGAATGTTTCTACTGTTGGAAAAAAAGGAAGATTTCACAGCCAAGATTATCCGCAAACTTTCCAGCTTTTCCCTATGCAAAACGTTCCCAGTCAGGGATAATTTAACTATTAAGTTCCACATTGGAAAAATTATTTAATCAGAGAGACGAAATCACCAATCGAATTTTAAGCGTGTTTTCCGCCTTTCGTTGGACTCCTTGCAAGGGAGAGTGAGTGCTTCTTTTCATTAAGCATCAGAATTTTCCTTCAGATTGGTCTGAAGACTCTTTTCAAAGCGAATAAATGGACCGTGGCCAAGATTACCAGCGCGTTTCCAGTCTGTTATTGTAAAACATGTGCTACCAGGTAGAATATTATTTTGCGTTTTGGTTAAAACGGTTGCTCCATTTCACCCAACATTTTGGTATTTTTTATTGTTATTTTTTCATTTTGCACGAAAAAAATAAGTAGAAATGATAACAAGAAGCAACTTCTGCTCTATTGTGATGACTGATCGCGCTCTTCTGTAGACGCCTGTTTGTTTGTATTTTCTTTCTTTCACTTTTACCGCAACCTAGGTGTGAGAAAAATAAAAGAACATAATGTTTTTACTTTAAAAACGTGTGTGGAATCGCCCCGATAAATACATGCAACTTATTGTCACGATAACTGCCACTCATTACTATGCTCGGTTCGATTCGGCACTAAGAGAACTTTCTGGGTCTTTGAAATTTTGCCTTTATACTTCTTCCTCACAGAGGCATCTCATGAGATAACGGGAGACGAGTTCCACGTATTGTATGTATTGGAACATTGGACGATGGGGATTTCAGAGACTAGAGCACTTCCATGTATTCATTAAGTTACTGTGCCAAACACTACTGGCGTTAGGGGAGAGACACGGAGACACTTATATGTTACTCTAGCTCAGATCTCCCGGTGTTCCAGCAGTTACGTAGCTTATTTCTTGTTCGTGTTTCAGTTCAGATATTGGGAACGATAATCTACGTTCACGTAACACTGAATTTGGACGGGGACAATTCCCAAAATTCTCGATGTTGATGTGAGGCAGACAAAATTAATTCCCAGTTTACCTAACAATACGATTTGCAATTAAAAAAAGCGTTTAGTGTAGAACAAAATGCTTTGATGTATTGGTATAAGCTGATATATACGCACCGCCGAGTTTCCTCACACCGTCGAAATGATTCATCGAGGCAAACACTAAACATGAAATAAAGAGAAATACATCGAGTAAGAATCTGAACCGTTATTTTAAAAACTGGGGGAAAAAGGCGAAAGGAGTACTTACTACTTAGTGTCAGTTTTTTCTTTTTGCAGAAGTTTACCGCCAGACGACTTATTGTTGCACACCGTGTTTCATTGCTTTAGGAAGTTTATAGATACACTATCAATGCAGACCTGTTTATTGGAAATTATTTCAATCGTCTCCCTGATGACTCTCTCTTTAAAGTTTGTATACAGAGCAGTATACTGATTCTTTGTTTGAAGATTTAATCACCACCGTGAGCAACTCAATGGGCTATAAGCAGTCGCCAATATCGAATTAAGAGCCATTGGTTCCAGGAAAGGGAGGGAGACAGTGCCATAAGAAAAACATACCATCGATATCTCGCCTAGGATTCCATCCCGGACCCATCTGGAACGCCTCGTACCTCTCGGTCACTGGCGGCACTGAGCAATCCTTCTCATACTATTCTGTAGAAGAGTGGCTTAGCGATTCATTACTTCTCAAGCAAGTGCCGTGTTTGGCATGCCTTACTTGACATTTGCCATGCGTTCTTTACATTCCAGCCAAAACGCAAGTGTTGGGAAACTGCTGGCCACCAGCTGGCAGTTTGGGAAGCTGAGGTTAATCCTTTTTTTTTTTTTTATGGTTACTACTGAGAAATTGACGGACAAGATTCGGCAACCCATCAGTCACGTCACGTGATTGCTGGCTGCCATTGCCGGAAAAATAGCGGACCACATTATTTTATGGCACGGGCTTGCAGGGCCGCTTGTGGCAGCCACTGCCAGTAATGGATAGCTGATGGCCCTATTCTGGCATATGATAACTGATGGGGTGCCAACTGTTGGCCAGCTGCTGACCTAAACTACTGGCCCATGTGATGGCCGCCGGGACATTTTATTGACGGTTGGGCAGCGGCAACATAGTGCTGGCCCAGTGCTGGCCCAGCAACACTGTTTTTGCTGGGATCTAGAGGCTAGTTGTTGGTTTTTCATTCCTATTTGTAATTTTTCTGTGTTGTGGGGTTATCTTAAAGGTATAGCGTACACATCAGCTTTTTTTCTTTTACACAGCTTCTCTTTGCTCTTTTTTTTTTTTGATTGAAGGTTTAACGACTACCGTGATCAACTCAATGGGCTATAAGCAGTTGCCCATCCCTAATTTAGGGTCACTGGTTCCAGGGAAGGGAGAGAGCCAGTGCCGTAAGACAAACACAACATCCATGCCTCACCGGGATTCGAACCCGGACCCATTTCGGACGAATGATCAGAGGCCATCGCTTAGACCACTGCGCCACCTGGGCGGCTCTCTCTATGCACTTAGATATTGTGTCTTATAAAGGTATTGGAGACTTTATGAATATAGTGAGGTTACATTTACGCATTTAGCATAGCTATTTTCAGTTTCCATTGTTCTTAGGTTTTCGGGTCTATACACATTGTAAGCAACCATGCTCTAAACTCTGTACACATTGTTGAATCAATACTCTAAACGCTGCTGTTTTGTACTCTGTAGGCAAGGCCGGTTGAGGACATTTTGGGTCCTCTTCAAATTAAGGATTTCGGGCCCTGTATATGCGCAATTGTGCATAAACGTAGAAAATCGCCCACTGCGACACGATCAGATTAAATACACAATGTTTGCATCGCTTATTAACACAAAGCACAGAAAAATCTCTCTGGAATTACTTCTGCAATTTACTAAATAACTCGGGTTACAGTTTTACATTTCTTGTTTTTTGTGCTGCAAATGTCTTCTATTTTTCTGCATCCAAGATCGTACAATTTCTCCTTCAATTGGGAATGCCAGTTCATTCAGTCTTTCTTGGCGTAGAGTGTATCTTAAAGAAATTTAAATAAGTTTGACGTACAGAAACTGGGATACCAAAAAAAAAATCTTCAGTGCCGCAATCACATTTGGAAATGCATCTTCCAGTTCTTTACCAAAACTGACAATGCTTCTAACATCCGCCAAATCTGTAGTATCCACGTCTCCTGATGGGCTGTCCTTGGGATATGCTAATGAAGTAGCTAGAATATTGCAACAGTCTCATAATTTATGTTCGTCCACTCTGTTTTTGTTTTAGGTTGTAAACTACACGAAATAAAGGGTGGTTCAAAAGTGTTTCCCTATTTCTAGAAAGTTGTTAAAAAAGAACCACCAGTTACAGACGAAAGATTTGCAGCCTTCGGAAGGTAAACATTTAAAGCTTTTTATGATACAAACAAATGCATTCCTATATCATCATCATCAACCATTATCAATCCACTGCTGGATGAAGGTCTCCCCGAATTCCTTCCACAATTGTCTGTCTTGGGCCTGTCTCCTCCACGTCACTCAAGCATACTTTCGAATTTCATCCTTCCATCTCCCATGGGGTCTTCTTCTGAGTCTTTTCCTGTCCCTCGGAATCCAGTCTAAAATTTCGGTTGTCCATCGGTGGTCCGTTCTTCTGGCAACATGTCCAGCTCATTGCCATTTCAGTGATTTCAATCTGGTCATGATGTCGTCCACTCCTGTCATTTTGTGCAGCCAGTGTCAGTAATGGATAACACTTGGCCCTATTCTGGCATATGGGGTTACATATAGGAAAAATGATTTCAGTTATTAAATATCAAGCAGTTATTGGGATGAATATATATATTATTCCTATATGTGACCCCTAAATTGCACGAAGGATGTCCAATCCGTAATCAATTTCTCGCCATGTCTGTTGCAATAAATCCATATAAACAGCAGCAAGAGGTTCACGATCAGAGTTGGAAACGGGTCAAAAATTTCGGACCCAAACCCGACCCGGACGTTCCATAACTGGACCAGACCCGATTCGGACCCGTACAAATCTGCTTTGAACTATAATTTCTGAACTCAATATATATATATATATATGGACAGCCGAAATTTTAGATTGGATTCCAAGGGACAGGAAAAGACCCAGAAGAAGACCACATGGAAGATGGGTGGATGAAATTTGAAAGTATGCGGGAGTGACATGGAGGAGACTGGCACAAGACAGACCGTTGTGGAGGAAACTTGGGGAGACCTTCGTCCAGCAGTGGATTGATAATGGTTGACAATGATGATGATGATATATATATATATATATATATATATTCATCCCAATAACTGCTTGATATTTAATAACTGAAATCCTTTTTTAATAATAAAATTTGGCTACTTGCTAAATTTTAGTGCCATTTTTAGTGCCACTATTTTGCGTAATCCAGAAGTAATGGCTGACTATGACCGTGACCATGGAGTATATTACAAATGGGAATCATTATTTACGATTACACAAATGTAATTTTTTTAATGTATTTAGATTGTTCACTCTTTCCATGCTTTGATGGAGGTGCGCATACTTTCACTTGATCAGTTAGATTTTTGGTTCCATAATCTTTTATTAAACCGTCGACATCTTTCTTTGTAATTATACACTTTCCACATTTCGAACAACAAGCAAGACCAAACAACGCAGAATTATTCACCGGTTCCTTAATGAGACGAAACAATTTCCAGCATTCACTCTTCCCCTTGTGGTTTTCAACAATCACTTATTTGTTTGCCTCGACGCCTTTCTCAATCTCCCTAATATTAAATCCATCCATATTAACAAATAAGGAGTTAATTTCGAAATGACATGTCATGGAAAGGATGTTAAGCATATCAATGGAAAACCTCTGAATGCTCAATGTAAAAGATGCGATGTGAAAAGTAACTCTTAGTCATACAGTGAACTTCGCACAGAGAGAGTGAGTCTTCTGAGAAAGAGGCGAATAGCGTTTGCCTGTGCCTTGCCCTGGACGATCGCACTGTAAGAGAACGCAAAAGAAGTATATTTTTACGATATGGTGCCTCTGACGTCGTTCGGTGGAAATCTTCTTTGCTTTAAGAAAGAGACGACAATATTAAGCATGACAAATCATTTACTCCGTGGGCACCAGTATCGACTACAGAATTCCACAACGCGCTGTTTTCTTTGGAAAATATTTTTCTCTTTTCAAAAATAAAACAGGAATAAAACCGGGTCAAAATTGGGTCAGGAGTACCATGACCCGACCCGTAGGACCCACAAAAAATTGTTGACACGTGACCAGTTTCCATCTCTGTTCACGATCCGTTTTTTTAGGTCCTTTAAATCACTCATCTTTGTTCTGCATACTCTGCCTTTGACAAATCCCCATAAAAATCCCATGGAGTTATGTAAGTTGAACGGGCTGGCCATGGAATCATCTCGACCAATCCAGCGTACTAGGAACACAGTATCCAAGTAGTAGAAAACACTTGTCCCGCATGGAGGAGTAGCTACGTCTTGTTGAAAGATGATATTTGGCTGCAAGTCTGACTTGAGGCACAGCAAAATTTTGCAGCATATCTAGGTAGACATTCGCTGTGATAGCTTTCTCCACGAAGAAAAAAGGTCAAATAATTCAGTTGGAATTAACCCTCATCAAACATTAACTTCGGAGCTATCACGCATATGAGTTTGCGAAACATGTGGGTTTATTCAATCCCACAAGCGCAGGTTATGTGGGTTAACAACTTCTGATACTTGACGCATCACTAAAAATCACAATCTTCAAGGAAGTGTTTTTGTTAATATCTAAGTAATCCATTAAATTACAGGCAAATTCGAAACTGTGAGGTTACAAGCTCCCCGAAAAGCTGAACAATTTGGATTTTGTATGCTTTTAACCGCAGTCTTTTGTACAAAATTCGCGTCATTGTTTTGTGTGGTAGTCCCAATTATACAGCAGTTTGTTGGGTTGACTTCCTCGGACACCGGAAAAATGCTTTCGGCATTCGTTCCACGTCGTCTTTCGAAACACTGAGACATTCTCTGCTTGGTTTGTCTAACATACGCCCAGTTTCTAAAAAATTATCTTCGCAATGGTTAATTCTTTTGGCGCCAGGAGGATTCTTACCAAAAGCGTGTACGAAAACTTCTTCGCACTTGAATCACTGATTTCGTTTCAAAAACTCAAGCCACACAAATCGTTTTTTCCTGCACATTCGCCATTGTAGCTTGGAACAGAAAGAACAACTAGTGCCATCTACATGCATAAATATTGCATCATCAGTTAAACGTGTCAGCAAATGAGCCATGACCTTTTTTAATACAAGGCTCAGGTGTGGACTTAAAGCGTTATCAGTCAACTATGCTGATTATTTCATTTAATTTACGGTAGACTAAAATCCAGATTATATTGACAGTATGAATTAAACCCTTGACACATATCTGGCTATATTTCTGATTTTTTCGTTGTAACATTTGTATAACTTAATTTATATCCTTAGAATGTTGGCAAAACTAGGATTAACTCTATGAAAAGGAGAAGATAACTGATTATTTTGCGTATAATTTGAATAAGTCAGACTGATATGTAATATATTTTCTTTCTCTAATTAAAGGTACAGCCTGTTCGTTTAATGCGCAACTTAGACATTCATCAGGTATTCACTACACTCTGTACCAGGTTCGTTCCCTTGCAGGACTATTTGTTGCCAGGTTGTCTCAAGTGTAGGGGCTGTATTCCGAAATATTGTGCTGCTGGTCTTTGGTTTGAATCGCTACTAAGAGATTAATGATATGTTCGTTTCTACGGACCAGGTTATTTTCTTCACGTGGAATTATACCTTCTAGGATGATATGTTCATGCGGAATGTTAAGATCAATAAGGAAAATAAAAGAACGGAAAAATACGAAAATCCTTTAAGACTGCTTGAGAATGTAGTTCTACAGGATATATGGAACACAAAATGATATTTTGTACATCCGAGTAGATTAATCTACACTTACTGGGATAAACAGGGAGTTCAAATTTCTAGAACAAAGCATTCTTTTTGATCCTTCTTTTATTGTTACGATTCTAGCGAAACCTGTTTACTTAAGAAAATGATTAATAGAATCTTCTGTTTGTACAAATAACATTGCTCTTCTCTAAAGACAATTCTTAAATCGTCTTTTTCAGACGGCATTCTTTATTTAATCTCATGTTTTCATTCTATGTCCAGAGTAAATTGATTTTCTTTTATTATCAGATTCCTCCTCCAGGCTCACGAGTAAACAACCATTTCATGATTTCAACGAGAGCAAATCATTTTTATCTGGTACAAATCATTTTCAGGTATATGTCTGAAGCAACCAAATAATGAAGTTTCCATATTATTTAAAGTTAATGAACCTTACGAAAAGAAAGACCGAATCCCTGCTTTAAAACTCCTTAACTTCTGATAATTTCCATTAATATCAAAATCTCTTGGGTTTGTTATTTGTAAAAAAAATCTTTTTAGAGAAGGAGATTGATAACTTCTCTGACTCTCTCTCACTGAACCGCTTCTTAACTAAATTTAAGGAGGGAAAACCAAAACGGGTTACGATTTTATTCCTACAAGCTTGGAACAAAATGCTTGTGCCTTAGTTAACTTTCCAGGCTCCAGTCAAGAAGAGGTTTTTTGTGTATCTGAGATGACTGTGAATAAAAGTTGATGCAGATATATTTACATACATTTTTATTCAATGGGATAGATAAACAATTGATAAAAAGTAATGATTTGGGTTAGTCAGTGCGAAAAATGTTTGGTGAGTTCTTTAACGCCGATTAAAACTCATAAAACACCAACTGTCTCGAAAAATCTTCCACGCCGAGTGTTTTTAACTGCATTTTCCCAGGAAGTGTGTGTATTTATCATTTATCGGGATGCATGCCAATTTGAGGAATAAAATATGGCGCAGCTGACCTGGCTTGTATTGTACGTGCTCACCAAACCAACTCCCACGAAAGTAGAACTCTCAGGTAGTTAGCATTCCACTTGGATGATCTCAGTGCGCGTGAATTGTTTATTTCTGCAATCGTAGCTCACACGGATTCCAAGCGAGTGGCTGTTGAGAGCAGGAGAAAACACAGACTGGAAGTGAATTCGGAGGTTTGAAATCGATTGCGAAGAAGGGAAGTTAAGACTGACATCCAAAGTGCATATTTATATTTGGGTGTTGGGCACAACAGTTCCAATTCACCGCAAATTAGGAAAGGTGTAAAAGCCCTAACTTTACATACGTTCGATTTTTTTCATTATATGTGGGCTTGTTCCATAAGTAATCAGAAATAATCGAGAATACGTTCCTAGGAAGCAAACAGAACCCAGGCCAAACACTTGGGAAGGGTACTTCATTAATAATTTCATATATTGCTTTCATTAACATACAAAACATCCTCAGCCAGTCTTCGGAATTCAACTAACTCGTAATTGTATGAAGTTATTAAAGTAAGTTATGCTTCCTTTGGCTGCAATGTTTCAAAATCAGATGAACGTTGTGTAATGTGAAAATTTATCAACTTACTAACAATTTCATTAGTTAAGAGAAAGATATCCCCAGATTGTACTGAAAACTTCTCCCTTTATTAAACCAACTGGTGAATGCGACATGGTGTCTAAATAATGACGCACTCACTGTTGGAAACTGCAGGCCAAAACAATTTCTCCGATTTTCATTGGCTAACATTTTGTTTTTTCCTGCCTTTGTTTTTTGCTTTATATGGGTGTTGAACCGACAGTGTTCAAATTGAGTCAAGTATCGGCTTCTTGCACCTCCAACTGCTGTGCTGGGGTCTTTGTAGAGAATAGATACTACATGGATGACATTTTTAGCAATGTGTCTGCCCGTCCGTCTCTGGACACCACATCGGTGCAATTATTAGTCACATCTGAAAAAATTATTTTTGCATTGGGATGCTTTAAATGTGAAAATGATGATCCTTGCATTCCGGTTTTTTTTCCGATTCACAACTTTGCCGCTAGAGCTAAATGCAGAAACTATCGAACTCAAAATACATTTTATTTCATATATTTGCTTCTAAATATCCGATTGTAAAAAAGTATCGAAAACCATTTTCGGCACAGTCTCTGTTTTAAGTAATATACAGATTTTCAGCTGCTGGAGTTAAAGAAAATTCCGTTTTCCCGATATCTTTGATTCTACAAGTCCGATTTGAAAAATTCTTCCTGCGTCTGATACAGCTCCAGATGGATAATGTTTTGCATATAAATTCTAATCTTTGGTACCGAATAGTTTGCCCAATAGGAGGCGTAAATTAAAGAAGAAAATCCGTTTTTATTAGGTGTACAAAAAAAAAAAGCGTAAGAAGCAAGCTTTCAACAATTACCGATTGGCTTCGTCAAGCGACAGTTATAAAGTAAAATAAGGAATCCCAAAGTCAAATTAAATATAATAGTCAAATTAATATTTAATTTGACTTTGGGATTCTTTGTTTTAATTTATAACTGTCGTCTGACGAAGCCAATCGGTCATTAGTGAAAGTTGGCGTTTTACGTTTTTTTTTTTTTTTTTTTTTAACTTGTGCACCTAATAAACGGATTTTCTTCTTTAATGATACACCTAGAGATACCCCTAGATTCCTTTGATGTAATCTGGGTGTATCTCTACCCACTCACAAATTCGTTACTTTAAGGAGGAGTAAATGTTTATTTCTGCTTCTGATGCATTTTGCAGCAAAATCTGAGCTTCTGAAAAAAAAACTCGATTGAAAAAATTCTTACGTGAGCCGATACAGTTCACCTTTGAAGGCCTTTTGAGAATACCTCCTGCTGTGGTACATCTACGCCCCTTTCTGAAAAAAACATTGCATAGTGTTTTCACCAGGGGGGGGGGGGTCAGGACCCTCATGAGGCCAAGTGTTTTGTAAGATGATTCCGACACCATCGGTGTCCGACAAGAATGATTCCCAACCCTCTAACTGTTCTCCAATTTTCCTAATTGGTAAATTTCAATTTTCATAATTGCTGAAATCCTGCATTATAGAATTTGTTCTAAAATACATTCTCTGAAGCTATAATATAGCAATAGATAAACTAATTACATTTGTGGTTAACTCCTTTTCTGAAATATGTATTTTTATTGAAAGTAAAAACAATTAAAACACCATTTGCAGCTGGATAATTCATGAATGCCTTAAATGTATTAAATTCTTTCACAGATAAAAACATTTATTATAACAGTCACGCCGCGTAAGTACACATACATGAGCATTTTTACTTGCAGAGCCGGACGCCTTTCATTTCGAATTTCTGGGTGCGTCCCTGCACGGAAGGCTGAGTTTTTTTTTACCAGAAAGTGCGATTGTCCACGGGTACCTTCAACTGCTATTAACGAAACGTCGCACAACACAGCTGCTGTGATTGTTCAGGAAAATTGCCGAATAACTTTGGATAACCTCGCTGCTGCGTTGCACATATAACATGGTAGTGCAGGGACTGTTTTACACGAACATTTGCATATGAGACGTGTCTGTGCTCGTTGGGTTCCATGTTTATTGACACCCGAGCAGAAACAGGTGCGAGTGAATGTCTATACAGAGCTTCAAGACCTGCTTGCTGCGCATGGTGAAACGTACCTGAATTCCATTATCACAGCTAAGGAAACCTGGCTTTATCATTATGATCCCGAAGGAAAGTAGGCAAGCAGCTTCTAGAAATCACCATCTTCTCCAACACCAAAGAAGGCCAAAGTTGTTCCTTTTGCAGGGAAGGTCATGTGATTTGTTAGGAATGATTTAGCAGCATGAAGTCCCTGCTCATACCGCTGTTACGGGTCAGTACTATGTGGAAGTTTTGAAGATCGTGGCCAAACACATCCAACGGAAACACCCCACTCCTCATCCGTGTGCTTGGCGCCTACATCATGATAACGCAAGACCACATGTTTCTAACGTAGTTTCGTAATATTTGGCCAAAGAAAAATGTCGAATGTTTGTCACACCCGCCTTATAGTCCAGACTTAGCACCCTGTGATTTTTTCCTCTTCCCGAGGTTGAAAGTGGAATTATGGGGGAAGCGTTTTGTGTCATCCACGGAGGTCGTGAAAAAGACGTAGGCGATTCTGAAGAGGCTGTCGGCAGATGGATTCCAACATGCGTTTCAGGACGGCAACGACGTTGGACAAAATGTATTGCATTGGATGATGACTACTTTGAGAAAGACCATACCCCAAAGGATCTTGCATAACACGTCTGGCGAGTAATACACCCATTCTCACCCTTTATTGACTAGCCCCCGTACTGAACAAGTCCCGAATCACCATTAATTTTGTGATTTACTTTGATTCGTAAGTTATAACGAAGTAAATTTCTCCGACATTTTTGGTCCACGCCGGGAATCGAACCCGAGTCAACTTATTACGGAACAAGTCGCTCTACCAACTGAGCTACGCAGACGTTCGTTCTCGCTGCTATCTGCCCTTCTGTCGTGTGCGTCCTTCTGGACAGGCACGTCACATCTCTCTCCCCCGAAAAAGGGCCGGGGAATGGCTCACGGGTCAGCCGTGACCATGAATCGTCGCAGGCAGCCATCCGCCGAAGAACGTGCATTTGAGAACTCCCAGTCAATCTAATGTGTGGAATGAAACATCACACATTTATTTTTCGAAGCGCTGAAGAAGGGATTCTCTTATTTTTCCTATCTCGCAGTGTGGAAAGAACTTCACACCATTGCGAGATCTTTAACGGCCGGGTCATCCGGGAAGTTCGGGCGCCATTATAACGAAGTAAATTTCTCCGTCATTTTTGGTCCACACAGGGAATCGAACCCGAGTCTACTTATTCCGGAACAAGTCGCTCTACCAACTGAGTTATGCAGACGTTCGTTCTTGCTGCTATCTGCCTTTATGTCGTGTGCGTCCTACGAGGCAGGCACGTCACGAAGTGTTAATATCATTATAATTATTTTGCTATACTTATCTGTCACCATTATAAATCGTTTAACATTTGTTTCAGGAGTATTTCGTATTTACTTCTAAGTTATTTAACTATTAATTTACGTTTTATAATACAACAGGTATACTTTTGATGTTGAAATCTTTTTATTTCTGTAAAAAAAGGTAACTTCGGTGAAAGAAACAACCGTAAATACTGGAGGCATTTACGAATATACGTACAAAACTGTTATATTACTTATTATTCGCACAGAAATAGATGCAAGGGTTCGCGAGTCAAAAAATAATCTCCGACGATCGGCGCAATGGGTCAATCGCAGTGAAGCACCGAAACACACCCCGAAACCGGTACCCTACCCCAGGAAGATTATGGTCAGTGTATCGCGGTTCGCGGATGGTGTGATCGACTACTTTTTTTACAACTGAATCAAACCATCACGGGATACAGGTATTGCCAAGAGCTTGACATTACGCATGGACAACTGCCCACGAAAAAGACTGCATTTGTTAACCGCCATGGCCCAATACTTCTCTATGATAAAGCTAGATCCCACGTTGTACACCAGACGATCCAGAAACTGCACCAGTTGAGGTACGAAACCTTATCCCATCCGCTATATTCACCTGTTCTGTTCCCTACGGAAAACCACTTGAAGCATACTTTTCTACAGTGTAAATCGTTTCGCAGTCAAACATCTGTCGAAACGGCATTCCGTGAGAGTGTCGCATCACGTAGTTTCTTATGAGTTGTATCTTTCTCATACTCTAAGAGATCACAAGGGTATAATTAATTTTGATAGTCTGTACATTTTTCTGTACTTGATTAAACGTACCTATTCATGTAGCGATATACGGAAGATAAGGGTGCGACTGTGGTACAGAAACACGTAGTAACATACTTAAACAGACATCGAAGAAAAGTACGGAATTATAAATTTATACTTACGGCGTTGTGCGTTTTAGCTCATTTACGCGAACGTTATCCTCTTCGTTGGGTACGCATAGTGAAGCACTCGCGTATTTCACGAAATTTAGCTGAGCTATGCCCTAAAAGCTGCTACAGCGATAAAGAAATTTAGCTGAGATGTACCCTAAAAGCTGTCACTGCGATAAAGAAATTTAGCTGAGATGTGCCCTAAAATCTGTCACTGAGATAAAGAAATTTAGCTGAGCTGTGCCCTAAAAGCTGTCACTGCGATAAAGAAATTTAGCTGAGATGTGCCCTAAAAGCTGTCACTGCGATAAAGAAATTTAGCTGAGATGTGCCCTAAAAGCCGTCACTGCGATAAAGAAATTTAGCTGAGATGTGCCCTAAAAGCTGTCACTGCGATAAAGAAATTTCGCTGAGCTGTGCCCTAAAAGCTGTCACTGCGATAAAGAAATTTCGCTGAGCTGTGTCCTAAAAGCTGTCACTGCGATAAAGAAATTTAGCTAAGAAGTGCCCTAAAAGCTGTCACTGCGATAAAGAAATTTAGCTGAGATGTGCCCTAAAAGCTGTCACTGCGATAAAGAAATTTAGCTGAGATGTGCCCTAAAAGCTGTCACTGCGATAAAAAAATTTAACTGAGATGTGCCCTAAAAGCTGTCACTGCGATAAAGAAATTTAACTGAGATGTGCCCTAAAAGCTGTCACTGCGATAAAGAAATTTAGCTGAGCTGTGCCCTAAAAGCTGTCACTGCGATAAAGAAATTTAGCTGAGCTGTGTCCTAAAAGCTGTCACTGCGATAAAGAAATTTAGCTAAGAAGTGCCCTAAAAGCTGCCACTGTGATAAAGAAATTTAGCTGAGATGTGCCCTAAAAGCTGCCACTGCGATAAAGAAATTTAGCTGAGCTGTGCCCCAAAAGCTGCCACTGCAATAAAAGAATTACGATTTTTAGTTGGCAACATAACTCAGCGCTATGGCATTTCCTTTCTTGTTTTCCCGAAAAATATTTAATTTGAGCAGGGAGGTCATATTCCTTAGAGCTCATGAAATGTTTTGACTTGAGCTCAGAAAAACTCATTGCAATCCTGATAATGAAAGATTTAAATCTGCCTAAATATATTTTGAAACGAAGCACAGTAACTAAATACAGACATGTAACAGACGACCTGGTAAAAAGATCTCGAAGGAATCCAAATTATGGCATACTAAACAAAAGCATATGGCACATTTTAAAAATTTTATGCTTTCATGAATGCACAGCATACATACAAAACCTAAAATACTTTTGTACTTTATTTATGAATCTTTTACGATTTTGTTTTCAGCCAGTGTTGTTTCCTTCAGTTTTCTTTTTCATTTCCTTTTACTTGAGGTCATTGTAGTTTTATTTTATCTTGAAAGTTTAGAAACGACTGCAGACAGTCTAGTTATTTCTTTCTTGAAATTATAATCGTTTCTTTGTTTCGATGGGAATACATTACAGAAGATGGTACTTAGCTTAAAAAATTCTTCTATTCCGGTTGTAAAACGTCGGAAAACGGACATCTTCAGACGGGAAATTTATTTTTATTAAACGAGAAAACAAACAAATAAAAATTGTGTACTTGGTTTTTATTTAGGAAAACAAAATGCAAAGGAACACGTATTTTAAAACAGAATCTAATTGTTTTGAAAGGGCCTTTATTTCATGCCACGCAAATAAAACATAAAAACAACGAAATGAATAATATAAAACAGCAAACACACTTCCGCTATCACCTCACCTCGAGAAATCTGCCCTACGGTTTCACGGTATTGTTTCTTTATAAAAAAAATGCGTAAAATGTTAGTACTTAGAGGGTGTTCACACAAAAGATATATTGGAACTGTGGAAACTTGTTCTACTGCAAATAGAGGCGAAAAATGGTGCTATGAAAATCGGCCCAGAATGCCTGCCTTTTGAATTACAGAGAGTGCAATTAAGGAAGGGTGGCAAAAGCAACACTCTAGGTAAATTTGAATGTCTTATGGTATTTGCACATACTATGTATATTATACATATTAAACGTACTACGCATATATAGCACGTGCACATACTACCTATATACTAATATTAGAAACAATATCCCAGAATTCCAGGGTAAGCGAATGCTACGTAATGTGAGTAGGCGGCTCTGACAATGGTTGTTCGTAAGTTACATGTAAGTAGGGCCAGCGTAAGGCATGTGCGAAATGTGCCACCGCACAGGGTGGCGGTCTGAGGGAAGGGAGGCAAAATTACCTTTTTTTTTCTTGTTTTTATAGCAGCGGAGAAGCGTAAAATGGAGAAAGCAACCTATCCTATTTGTAAAGGACTTCTTTCATCCAATATTTAAAATATGCAGAAAGAAAAGAGTTGGGTTGTTTATGTTTTCAGTGTTGCTTACATGAAAAAAAGCAATAAGATCATGCGGCCTTCTCCACAGCAGACGCAGGTGCGGTCGTGATGAAAGGGGAAGGGAGAGCAAGCAGTTCACTTATGAAGGAGATGATGAGCCTGTTGAAGATCTAACGATGCATTATAAGGTTGAATTTTACTTCACCTGTTAGATATTATAATTGCATCTTCGGAAGAATGATTCATACAATTTAAATCTCACTCGGATATCTTTGCTTCTCTTTATAATGTAACCAAGATCCAAGACATGGCCATTGATCTGCTCAGTGAAAAATGTTCTAACCTTTCCAATGTTTTACAGGACAAAGATTAGAAAGACAAATTCTGATGAGTTAAAAGACGAACTGAAAGTGCTCTCGACTTTAGTGGAGCGTGGCATTGGTCAGATAGAAACTTTAAAATTCATTAACCCACACAATTTTGCTCCAAATGTAAGTGTGGCACTCCGTATGTTACTGATCCTACCTGTAACTATAGCTAGTGGGGAGAGAATTTTCTCCAAAATTGAGCATATCAAGACATACTTGCGGTCTACTAAGTCACAGAGCCGTTTGAATGGATGGGCAATGATTTCAATTGAACATCAATTGGCTAAAAAATTAAACTACACAGAAGCAATCAAATAACGTACAAGATCCAAAGCCAGAAAAGTTCATTGCATTTGAACTAACTACCTTTACATTATTTTCTTCTTTTCCTGTTTAAACAAAATTATCAATTATTTTGGCGTAATTTATTGATTACGAAATTCTGTGATGTAATGAAAATGTAGTTGTTTTTCATTACATCACAAAATTTTATTGGTACGTTTAATTTGTAATGTATTAAAAGTTCAATAAATTCGTTTATTAACCAGTGGGCTCACAAATTTCTATTTTATTTCAACTTTTGTCGAGTACTAAGCTTCTTGTTGAGTGTTAGGTTTCTCATTTAGAATACTTAGTACTCGACAGAAAGCAGGATTTTTGCAGCTAAAGGAATAAATATGGAAATAAAATATTTTAATTGGCTTCCTTATTAATCCAAGAGTACCTTTAAACCGATGAGCCATTACATTATGACCAACCCCTGCCTAAAGAAATGATCGCACCTGAAGACCAAATGGTGGCGCAGGTGAAGTTCACAGAGCATTTTATATACAATCCGAGGACCGGCTTTCGGTGAGTACAATGTTCTGAGTCAGATTGGTAAAAGCTGCCGATTTATCAGAGTTTGATAAAGGATAAATTGTGATGACACGGCTCCTCGGAACTACGATCTCGGAAACGGCGCGGCTTGTGAGTTGTTCATGTGCCGCTGTAATACGTACGTATCAAAGGTGGTACGCTGATGGCCAAGCGACGAACCATAATATAGCCGAGTGTCATCCGCATCTCATTGATGCTAGAGGGGAGCGGAGACTGCCGCGCATTGTTCACAGCGACCGGAGTTCCACAGTGCGACAAATCACGCACAGCTACAACAGTGGTGATCAGAGCAATGTGTCACAGCACACAGATCATCTGTGCATTAGCCTTCTATGCATGAGCCTACGTACCCAGCCGGTTCCCCATGCTCACTGCACGTCATCGCCAATAACACATGAAATGGGCACAAGATTGTCGAGATTGGACCGTGGATGATTGGAAGAAAGTGGCCTAGTCTGACGAATCAAAATTTCTGGTGCATCACGTAGACGACCGAGCGTGGATACGCTAATTAACAACGTATGCTATGGCCCCAGGAAGCACGGTTGGGGGTAAACAGGCCGGTGGTCGCGGTGTTATGCCGTGGGGGATGTTTTCTTGGTATACTTTTGGCCCCATTATCCCAATAGCACAATCCCTGACCGCTGTCAGGTATCTGAACATCGTTCCGGACCAAGTTCATCCATTCATGGCAACTGTGTTCCCTGCTGCTGATGGACATTACCAACAGGATAATGCGCCATGCCACACTGCTAGAATCGTCAAGGATTGGTTCTAGGAACATGCTGTTGACTTTCTGTTAATGCCCTGGCCTCCAAATTAACCTGACATGAACCCAATCGAAAATGTATGGTTCGACTTGGAAAAGCGGATTCTCACTACATTACCACCACCCCAAAAAGTACGGGAACTAGAGGCCTACTGTTGACATTATGGTACCACATACACCAAGATGCCTATCACCACCTCATCGACTCGATGCCTCGTCGGATGGCTGCTGTTTTGCGACATAAAGGGGGACCAACAGTTTATTAGGTAGGTGGTCATAATGTAATGGCTCATCGTTGTATACACAATATCGTTTTGGGTTGTGACAATGTTTTTCTCCAACATTTGAACTCCGTGTGCTTGATGTAACAATTATAAAATTTTGGGGAAATGTAAACTTTACTTATGAAGGAAAATATTTAACACTTTGTGTTGAAATGTGAAGTAGAGAGGGATGGAAAAAGAGTGAAACCCATGATTGATTATGAGCTAAGAAATATTTGCTATAAGGAAGAATAAGAACAATGAATTCGTGACAGTGTTGCGGCAATTAGAGAGGCGAAGGGGCGGCAAAGGGAAAGTCGCACAGGGTGGAACTTTGGCTAGCCCCGGCGCTGATGTAAGCGTGAATCAATAATCTCGTAGATATTGTTAATACACATCTTATTTGTGGCCATGAACAATCAGTTCCCCAACGCAAAAGCGGCAAACATTCATTTCATTCATGAGCCAATGAAAGCGAACAGTAGTGAAGCTCAGCGTCTCCGCAGGATAATTTTCAGCGTCGAAGATGTCCATCCATCCATCGGAGCATTCAAAAGAGAGGACCCTTTTCATCTAATATTGCAGACTGGGGAGGAAGTTGAGGCGTTAAAACACTTGCTTTGGAGGAAAGGGTGCTGGAAATGGTCGTAGAGGATCACTGGACTATCACGAGAACAGTAACAGCAGACGCCGCTGTTTCACGTTCGACTGTGCGAAGAAGGTGTCACCGATGAATCACATTTTACCAAAGATAAAATTTCATAATATTCACCACTTGGCACATGTAGTTCATACATAAGTGGTGAATATTGTGAAAATTGCATAGCCTTGGAACCACGAGTGGTTTCATGAGAATGCCACCGCAGGTAGTTCATACATACATAATGTATGTATGAACTACATACATTATGTATGTATGTATGAACTATACGTGCGGTGGCATTATATTAGTCTCCAGCATATTTTAGTCTGCATTGCTGGAAAACGTTCCACTAGCAATTCGCCGTCGCATGTGGTTCATGGAAAATGTTGCTTCAACATATTTTATTCTGTGTTGCTGGAAAACATTTCACTAGCAAGACACTGTCACGTGTAGTTCATGAATGATGTAGCCGCAGCACATTTTGGTCTTACTTTTCGGGAACATCTCAGTCGTATGTATCCTGCCCGTTGCATTCGTAGATGTAAACGAACTGCATTACCTGTACACTCCTTTTGGATTTCATCATGCGAGGAAAGTCTGATGTTCACGATGTCCCAGTTTCTAATACAAGAGCTGTCCTGGAACAGATCGGGGATGATTGTTTAGGAGTTCGAAGCACTCTCCAACATATTATACAGTCGATGAGAAAAGGCCTGTTATTCAGGGACGCCATTTCGAACACTTACTTGGATGCATAATTATATAACTGTTCTGTTTGATCGCTTTGTTGTGATAACCAAGATAAAATTAAGTGCTTAGGATTCCTTACTTGCACTCTCCAAGTGTGCTGCAGCTAGAAAGAGTAGCACTTCCGACTCAATGTTTAGGAAAGTCTTTCACCACTATAAACAGTAGAACATGTTCCTAAAGTTTATCAGACCGTTTGGTAACACTCTGCACATTGTGTGTTATTCTTTTCAGATCGTCTGGAGGAGCAACGTTTTGTGACACATATAGAAGACTAGTTACTTAATCGAAAACACTCGATTCAACGCCATAAACCGGGAATGCTCTCATTGTCCTTGTATATGAATACACATAACATGGATAAGTGGACAAAATACTATTCACTACGAAGCAGCCTCAAACAACATAGTGAACAACCTAAAACGAGTTCCTTCAACAAATCATGTGATAAGTTTGCTTTGTAATTATCTTTATTAAAAACTGGTATTCAAAGAAAGCCATAGCCGGTTGCTCTAGATCCATCGCAATCAATAAAAAAGGTGCATTTACGAAAGTACCCTTTTAATTTAGTAAGATGTTTTATCCTTCGCATACCTTGGATAACATGTATCAGAATTCCACAGGCCTTTCATTTTTAGTTTCAATAAAGTCAACGATTTATGCTTTCACAAATCCCTTAAAACTTACTCATCTGGCGATGCAGAAGAAAAACACACCGTCTTAGGGCGCATTTAATTCAATAGCCCAACTTCCTCCTTTATGTATCACAGTTCGGAAACACGCAAGGCATTCATTAACACGAATATGTACCTATTCTCTCTCTAACTACCGCTTTGTGTTTTTCCAAAATGTGTTTATTTTTCGTCATTGCCTCTCAAAAGGAAAGGTATTGGTTTTAAGGTTACTTGAAGAATATTTGTAGAACCCACAAATTTTAACTCTTTGCTCGTCGCTTTAAGGAGTTGTAGCGCCAAAGTTAACTAAGCATTGCAAATGTCTCCAATTTAATACTTTAAAGTAAAACGGCCCACAATCCAAAAATAAACAGAATCAGCACTTAAAAATTGAATGAACAAGCAAGCTTTATGCGTGGGATAGGCATGTCCGTCGTGACGAATAATGTTGAATATTTTTCGCTCAGCATTAATAAAACGATAGTCAATATGTTAAATCGTCATAACAAGCGTAATTCACGTTTATCGCGTGTATGATCATACAAAACGTATCTCTCTTATGATTCCTTAGCGCTCTTCACACAGCACATCGTACACTGTGCTCAGCATATCGAGCATAGCACTCCATACTTAGCACATGGATCACCATTAAAACTGCGCTTACAATTCCTTTTATTTACCTTTAACTCACTGTCAGGATGTCAACTTTGAACATTTGTTGGGAGAAATAATGTGTCGTTAAGTCAGAAAGCGTTTAATGGGAAGAAACCAAATTTACGTAAGAACACAGACACTCAAAAGGTTAAATTAGACATATACGTCTCAAGAGCAGAATCAACTTTTTTCATTGAATACTTCATCATCATCATATACCTG
Source organism: Macrothele yani (assembly GCA_039090855.1). Taxonomy (NCBI): domain Eukaryota; kingdom Metazoa; phylum Arthropoda; class Arachnida; order Araneae; family Macrothelidae; genus Macrothele; species Macrothele yani. The sequence continues at coordinate 5,788,998 of CM077024.1, forward strand.
TTTTTGCTGATGCTAGCAAAAACAAAAAAGAAAAAAAAAACACTGATTCAGTAAGTTTACATAGTGAAAAAGCAATAAAGCAAATGAACTTAAAACAAAAACACATTAGATTTTTCACAGCACCACTAAGATTATTTCTCCAAATCTGAGCTTTAAAACTTGATAACGACTTAAACATGTTAGTAAGTGTGGGTGTAGTTGACAGAAAAAAAAAGTAGCTGTATAAATATGTCGCCCCTAGGATAGCGGGTAGAAGAGATCGTGTGCCTTGCGCTTCTGCAGACGGTTTCTTGGAATCAAGAAACTAGAGCGGGCGCTGAAGACAGCTTCGAAGGTATTGCTGTAGACTATGCTCATACGTGCTTCTCGTTCCGTGCAGTATAGTAATTTCATTACAATTTTACCAAAGAATATCTTTGTTTTTATCCCGCAGTTATACTAAAAGTGATTAATGTCATAATAATGAAACGCATATAGCGTATTAAACCCGTTTATTTTTGTGGTGTAGTCAGCACAAAGATTCGCCAAGCTTTCGCATTCCACTGGGAGGCTTTTTCAAGGCAATGGTAATCATAGAAATGCAGGGAATTGGAACACGTAAAGAACGAAGATGATGCAAATTTTGAAGATGACAATCCGATTTTTGGCGTAAATGTGACAAGGATGGCAAGTCTGACAATATTCGAAAACTTGAAAATTTTCATCGTCCTGGAGCGGAACTCGAATCCGCGTCTCCCAGATAGCGCCCGGGTATGCTAACCACTACACCACCCAAGACGATGAAAATTTTTAAGTTTTCGGATATTGTCTGACTTACCATCCTTGTTACATTTAAGCCAAAAATCAGATTGTCATCTTCAAAATTTGTACTATATGGCGAAATCCCGTTTTTGAAAAATAACGTGGGTGACATGAGCATATTACATTACATTGTTATCACGCAATTATATTCTCGTAATATGCTAGAGATGTCACCCACGTTATTTTTCCAAAACCATCTTCGTTCTTTACGTGTTCCAATTCCCTGCATTTTTATGACTACTATTGCCTTGAAAAGGTCTCCCAGTGGAGTGCGAAAGCTTGGCGAATCTTTGTGCTTATTACACCACAGAAATAAACTGATTTAATACGCTATATGCGTTTTATGATTATTCAAGTCTGGTGTATTTAAAATAAAGTTATTAATGTCATGTATTGATAGGTATAAGTGAATATTCTTCTAAATGGTGTGTTTTTTGGAAGCTTCATCAATTTTATTCAGGAAATGCACTATCTCGCATTGAATCTACGTGTCACAAGGCTGGTTAGTACAAATACATTACCGGAAGTAAATTTTCTCTGTAATTATTGGGATTTTTGCCCAGTAATCGTACTGAATTCTGTTCTGATCCTGTTGCAGCCCTTTTCTCTATCTCTACAGGACACAAAATGTTTAATTGGGTGTCACACGATACTGTACTTCGGCCTAATCTTCCCATGATAGAGTTTATAGAACTTTGTACAAAAAAGCAAAACTAAAATAACAACACACAATTTCAAAATTTTAGACGAAATGTGATGATATATAAAAGACTAAAAAAAGTGGTTTACTTAACTAAGTAATTACGGAGTGGTTGACAACTTGATTTCAGACAAGTTAAAAGAATTTCATTCGATCCGCCTTGCCTCATCTTTCGGCACTGAATATAGTTACCTTTTGTTTACAGGACCTGTGTAATGTGTCGCCGTTCAAATCAATCAGGAATGCACAGTATTGAAGAAAAAATACTTTTTACCTGCCATTCATTTTTGAACGACGGCTCTGGAATCGCGGGTGTTGAGGTCGTTATATATCTGTTGACAATAGCACATTAATCCAAAGGTAATAAGAAAGTCCGCTGCAGTTGACACAATGAATTCACACGAGAATCAAATAAACATCTAACATATATTTAACACAAACAGATGACCGACCGCACACATACTAAAGACACGTAACATAAAACACCGGCGTTATTTTTCATCTTGAGTTCCATCATGTTCAAAACACACGACCTCTCCTTTTCCGAGTTCAAATCACACGATTTTTTTCTCCTCTCACTTTCCCACGGAGTGACAGCGCTCTCTATCAAAATCGTCTCCACAGCTGCTCGGATTTTATTTATTTTTTCTCTTCAGGAGTTGTTGTTCTTCCGACAACCTGTAACCACTGTTGCATCCACGTACGAAAGACGTTCTCAACGTTACACTTATTACTACTTCTTTTCATGACCGATCTAACAAATAAATCGAATTTTCAATCGCTATCCACCGAACACACCATGGAAAAGCATGCTAATGTTTAGAAATCATAGCATCGAAACTCGCAGGAGCCCCATCTCTCGGTTTCATGAAAAGAGGGAACTAAAATTTAAACACAGGTATTAAAGCACAGAACACCATATCCTTTAGCCACTATACCCTAGACATTGTCTTTTCTGCACAGAAGCGCTTATATTTTGCTATTCTGCAGGTAGCCATTTTCTCAGAAATCATGAAAATGGTATAGTCCTGGATTTGCGAATCGAACCTATCATTTCGATCATACCACCGTTCCATCACCCAGGGCAACAAATTTCCAAGTACCTGAAGCTAAGCAATAATGTTTTTGGATGCCGGAGGATTTATTGACTAATTTCTTTGAAAAAAATCACATAGGCTTATTTAAATGGCAAAGCCTTGAAACTTGGTTCTTGGGTTAACGTGTTCGACAAAGGAAAAATGATTTTGATGAATTCGAAAAGTTCAAACATAACGGAAACACCCTTAAACCTTATTTAATAATTGGTGTTTGGGTTTATGAAGTGCTGAAATGAACTAGAAAACCAAGAATGCACAACATAGTTCAGAAGTTGCTTCAAACCTATAATCTCAAACACATTTTTCTTACTCTGGGTACTATAAAATTTAAACGTATTAAGTTTGCGAAATTATAAAACGTCCGACTTAAATTAAGAAGTTCAAAAAACTCAGATTTAGGATACTACATCTCCAAAACACCAACACCTTTTTTAACTTTTCGGAATGTTTTGAAGAGAAAATTTGGACATATGTAGTTGACAGATACACCGGCATACAAAAATTAAGGATAAGCCGGTTTTTCGAATATAACGTCGTGCAGAAGTGCTCCACATTGACTCAGATCATACCATAAGATCCCCAAGATGTAAGAATATGGGAACAGTGAACAAAACCGTCCAAACAAGGAACCCAAATGATACAAAAGCACTCTATTGAAAAGGTAGCTACGAGCACAACTGGTCAGAAGACAGAAACGTCCATGTGACAGGCGGCTGCCAAGAAAAATCCAGTTTTCAGTAGGGGATATGATCACCCCTGACTGCGTTGCAGGATTTACAACGTCTGTCCATGCTGAGGACGAGATTGTCAAGGAGCTGTTGAGGCATCGTGGCCCATTCCTCTTGTAGCGTCAATCGCAGCTGCGGAATCGTTGCTAGCGGCTGGTTACGTACTGCCAAGCGTCTCCGGAGAAGGTCCCACACGTGTTCGATTGGATTTAGGTCCGGGGACCTTGCGGGCCAATCCATGCGTTGAATATTTTCACTCTCCAACAGCTCTGTGACAGCCACTGTACGAGGAGGTGTAGCATTGTCGTCCATAAAGAGGAACTCAGGACCCACAGCACCTATAAACAGACGCACGTGAGGCAAGAGAACCTCGGCACAATAGCGGACACCAGTGACTGAACCTCCTTGGAAGATGTGGAGGTCAGTACGGCTACCAAGCATGATACCGTCCCAAACGAGAACGTCGCCTCCTCCAAACCAGTCCCTTTCGATGATGTTGGAGGTGTGATTGCGTGTTCCCTACTCTCTCCAGATGTGTATACGTCCAGAATTGCTCGTTAGACTAAATCGGCTCTCATCCATAAATAGATCTCGATCCCATTGCTGATGTGTCCAGTTCTTGTGTTCCTGGCACTACAGAAACCGCCGACCTCGATGAGCCGGCGTTAATGGCACACGCCGTACTGGTCGTCGTGCAAATAGACCACCTTTGTGCAGCCTTCTGGCCACGGTAAAACGCGATAATGGACGTCTAGTCTGTTGCATGTGCCTTGCAATTTCTCCTGATGTCTACCTCTTCTCGCCTGTAGGACAATATACCGGTCGTCCTCCGCCGTGGTTGCTCGTGGACGACCACTGATAAACTCTCGGACAGCTGTTCCTGTCGTTTGAAATGCTCTCCAAGCTCGTGAAACGATGCTGTGAGCAACTCCGAACTCATCGGCCACACTAGTCACACTTCGACCTTCTTCCAACTTCCCAATGACGCGACCTCGGGTAAAGTCATCCAGATGTCGTCTACTGGATTGCCTGTTGGCCATATCACACGGTGTCAGCAACTCGACGTCGTTCAAACCGATGTACACTGTGCAATAGCTTTCACCGAATTGCTGAGCGTACACCGCCCGTGTGCTTTATAACCTTCCGATACTCCCCCCGCCCCCAACGTCATGCTGCATATATGCGCATGCCCTACCGTACCGGACCCTAGTCTATCTCCTGAGTGGTCTTTCGGTCCGTTCCGCTGTTATGCTAATTTCTCCTCTTCGTCCTTAATTTTTGCACACCAGTGTATTTTACATATATCTGGCATTTTATCCTGTGGTGGTTATGTCTGTCGATGTCCTCCCCAATACCGACCGTTTCCAGGGAAAATATAAAACCACACACACACATAGTGCCAGAATGGCAAACAACATCCATGTCTTAACTGGAGTACGAAACAGAGTCTAGCAAAACGAGGAGTCAGAACAACGCACCCTAAATCTCTCAATTATCTGCACAATTCTGTCTTCGTGAAGCACACGCAGCACATTCCTCTGATGTCGATGCTGAGCGATATATTTCCATTAAGGTAGTTCCACCTAAAATCTCTGCCATTTATTTCCAATGGTAAAACTTCTTTACATTTTTTCTTTGCAATTAATGTATTCCCAAGGATGAAAATTTGCACATCGATAAAACTAACTTTAAGTTATAGCATGGGATACTTAATACTTGCTAAAACATAACCATAATTATATTAAAAATCAATCATTATCTTTTGTTCCGACGTGTTAATAGATGGCGCGACATGTACATTGATGACGTCAGTAGGCAAACCAATGTTGGATTGCTTGACTATGGTTATGTTTTAGAAAGTATTAAGTATCCAATGCTGTAATTTAAAGTTAGTTTTATCGATGTGCAAATTTTCATCCTTGGGAATACAAATCTATATATTAATTCTATAAGGTGTTTTACTGTGAGCCCTATTTTGAGGGAACAGCTGAACGTAAAGATGTGGTTGAGGTATCAAAATAAAGGTCCTACCATGTAGATGGGCCAGTTGAAGAGAAAAATGAAATTGGGGCAACGGCTCGAGCGTTGTGGTGCGACAAAGTTCCCATGTAAAGTCCATGGGTGAAGCGTGCGGTTGACTCACGCGCTGTTGAAAGCGAAAGCACGGAGGGACTGGGACAGTCCAAAGTCCGAAGTCTTCTCTTTTCCGAGCGAACCGTTGCGCAAGGCTATGCTATCAGGCATTCGTATCAAAGTTCTTCTCATCGGAACAGTGAACACTGTCGGAGACCTGATTGCGGTATGCCGTTAGACTGTGTGATGTAAATATACAATTTAATATTCATTCGATTCAGTTTATTAACGCAGGTAAGACGTTTCCCATTATGTAAAGATATAAATAAACATTTCGTTGACCATTGTTTGTGAAAATATTTAGAATGTACATATTGAGTTGCGCCATCCGTATCTTCATTCTATGAGGTTTCTTGCTGTGAGATTTATTTTGAGAGAACAGCTGAACGTAAGAATATGGTTCAGTTATCAAAATAAAGGTCTTACACCATGTAGATGTGCCAGTCGGAGAGAAAACTGAGATTAGGGCAACGGTTCGGGCTTGGCAGAGCGGCAAAGTTCCATGTAAAGTCTATGGCAAAAGCGTGCGGCCCTTATCTATACATCAGGCGCTCAGTTCAGTGTCAGACTTGGTGTGCGCATGATGTTCTATGATCAGTGCTAAATTAAGTAAATACTTTATTGCATACTTACCTTTAACAGAATGTCTCTGCCGCAGAAAAAGAAAAAGAACACACACACCTAAGAGCCTTACTTGTAAGGCGTGAGCGATCAATGGGTCACAACTGTATGTCTCAGACAAGACAGAATGAAGAGTATTCGGAACGCGAATCTCATTCCAACAACATTTACAAACACAGTTTGTGACTGAAGATGAAAGTGAAAGAGTGCACTATCCAGTTGAAGTTTTATACACGATCGAGATGAGTGGACTTCCGCCTCACCTTTTAAGACTGAAAAAGGTGCAGTCGTGATGCTCATCACGAACCTGGCCGTCCCGGTGGCGCAGTGGTGTAAGCGCTGGCTTATGATGATTCGTTCGTGAACGGTCCGGGTTCGAATCCCATGAGGCATGGATGTTGTGTTTGTCGTACGGCACTGGCTCTATCACTTCCCTGGAACCAGTGACCCTAAATTAGGGACGAGCGACTGCTTATAGCCCATTGAGTTGCTCATGGTGGTCGTTAAACCTTCAGTCAAAAAAAAACAAAAAAATCACGAACCTGGACTATTGTCTTTACTGAAGTGGTTGAATGAATTTGTCAATCGAATACAGTTTACATTTGTTGTTTCATATGAGTTTAAAACAACAACAAAAAAACAAAAAAAAAAAAACAAACAAAAAAAAAACTAACCGTCGATTACGACGGGTTTCGTCTAGTTTGTACATTAATTGCGAAGAAAATACGTAAAGAAGTACAATGGAAACATAAGACATATATTTTAGGTAGAACCACCTTAAGACGCCGAAAGCCAATTGTAATTTTTTTTGCCGGCGGTGGAATTCAAACTCACATTTTCCTACCCTGGAGATTCTGTCCTCCCAAATGAACTCCGCCAGCAGGCTTATCACTGCTTCATTGTCGATTTGACTCATCCGTCACCTCAGTTCAGTAGAATGTCATCTATGTCATGTCACCTAGCACGTTACACCATCTTCCCATTGAGAAAGGTGGGGGCACGAGATCGAAGGTTTCGGGTTAGCAGACAACTACGCTTACTAATTACACTCACGGACAGTGAAATTTGCGCACCTAGAAGAAAACATGCTACCACCGCGAAACTTTACAAATAGCTAGACTGTGTGTTTTTGTGCAAATGATCCACGTTTGGTGCGAGTGAGCATGGCAGCACACCCTGTGTGGCGCTGCAAGCAGGAACAGGCAGCCTTATAAACCGGCGTGTAGTAGATGCCCCACTAAAGCGAAAAGCGCCTGCCGACGCAAGCAAGAGTACAGAGTGAAAAGAACGCCGGGTAGATGCCAGAGACGGCGATTTACGCAACGTATGGACTTTGAGAGAGGCCAGATCATCGGGCTGAAAACCACAGGGTGGTCGGCGCGCCGTATAACCCACCACGTGGTTCGTTCGGACCATACCGTCCGATGGTGTTGGGAGAAGTGGACACGTGACGGTGCTGCCTAACGGCGGAGCGTCTCGGGACAGAACAGAAAGACCACCGGTACAGAGGATCGACGGATCGTGCGGCAGGCACGAACGGATCCCGCGGGGACTCTGTCCACTATACAGGCAGATGTAGCGGCTCCTGTGTGCCCACGAACCATTTCCTGACGCCTCGCAGGAGCGAATCTGCGATCCCAGCACCCCTTACGTGTGCTGCCATTAACACCGGAAAATCGCCGGCTCCGTTTGCAGTGCTGCTAGGCCAGAGCGACGTGGAACGCCGCAGACTGGCGACGTGTGTGGTGTTTAGCGATGAGTGCCGCTTCGTTTTGGGGACAGATGATCGTGTCCTGATGTGGAGGTCTACGGGTCAACGGCACAATCCCAACCTCGTTAGCGTGTGCCACCACTTCACCACTACAGGCATTATGGTCTGGGGAGCCATTGCCAACGATTGCCGATCAGCACTAGTAGTGGTACGTGGATCATTGACCGGCCAGCGGTATGTGGATGAGATCCTTTGCCTCATGTGCTGCCATTACTGGCTGGGATTCCAGGTGCGCTATACCAGCAGGATAATGCCCGCCCGCACACGGCTCGAGTTGCCCAGGACTGCCTACGCCCTGTCCAGACACTTCCATGGCCTGCAAGCTCCTCGGACATGTCCCCTATGGAACATGTGTGGGACCAGTTGAAACGCCAGCTACCGCCGTGCTGCACTATCCGGGATTTGGAGCACACCGTCCAACACGTGGGGGCCAGTCTGCCGCAGGACAACATCAGGCGTCTGTTCGCCTCCATGCCGGACCGTTTTGCAGCATGTATCGCCGCACGAGGCAGTGCGACGCGTTATTGAAGATGACCGGACTGCGTGCCGCAGTTCCCTCTGTAATTGTCATGCAGCACTGTTTTTGCCATCATGTGTATCATTCATCTGCATAAAACTTCAGTTCAATCCAATACTTCCATCTTGGTGCGTAATTTTCATTGTCCGTGAGTGTTTAATTACGTGCGTTGTGTGGAAGCCTCAGCACACATATTTATCAAACCTAATGGCGATGAGATTCACTTTCGTTCGGGCACCAATACAACATTCTTCCGGTGGTGGGATTCGAGCTCAGATCTTTGTACTCCGGAGTAACTTTTCTTCCAATTGAACTACGATGAAATACACTGTTTGACATAGAAATTGCTCCAGCCAGAAGGAGTGAGGATAGAGGGTGAAATTGAGCAAGCAAATAGAAATACATACGAGTTTACCTTGACGTTATTTTTAGCCAAATACAATGTTTCTCAGATGAGATAATGCAGCAAAAATTGGTACGCCTCAGTAAGTGGTTGCACCGCGGCGAACGGCAATGCAGGCAGAAACACGGTGTGACAATGAGTCATATAGACGACGGATATCGTCCTAAGGAACGGAATACCAAGCACGGTTGACTTGCTCCCATAATTCACGGAGATCGTGCTTAATCAGATTCGATTGCAGAAGACGTCCAATGTAGTTCCACAGGTTTTCGATTGGGGATACATCGGACGATCTTGCTGGTCATAGCAGTGTTTGAACATGTTGTAAACATTGTATGGAGACCCGAGCAGTGTGTACACGGGCGTTATCTTTCTGGAAAACGATGAGCTGTAGGCCATTCAGAAACGGTATCAAAATGGGCTACAGAACCTCGCACACGTATCGCGCAGCTGTCAGTGTGCCCATGATAGACAAGAGGTGACCTGCTGTCATGCTCAATAGCACCCCATACCATGATTCCTGCTTAACGGGCGGTGTTGCGGTCGCGAACGTAACCGGGGCCAGTCTGCTCACCACGGTGTCGCCAGACACGAATCCGTCGATTTTCAGCACACAGACAGAAACGGGATTCATCACTGAAGACTACAGTGGTCCATTCGTGACCCCAGTTAGCATGAATTCAGCAAAAAGAGAGACAAGCGCTGCAATGGTCGATAGCAATCGACGTAACAGTTGCCTACTGCGTAGGTTTGCCACATGTAACTTTCGATATGCACTGGTGCGAACAACATTCAAATGTTCGTGCATCCCTTTGCACATGTGCGGCGAGTCGATGTGTAGACCTGGCCGCTTCACACAGACCTACAATTCTTCCTCTCTGAAAAGCATCCAAATGGCGATTAGCCTCCCGACGGCGTGGACCCGTTATTTTCGGCCTTCGCTGAACAATTTCCCAGCACAAACAACAAATATGAAACGACCGCTGCACTTCCACCAGCGACCACACATAAGCATTCTTGTTGCTTCTGGAATCTTTATCTCACGAACGTGTGACGTCATCGGGTCAGATTTAGCATCCTTTGCATATCACGAGTGGGTACATCCGCCCTACGATTTGCATGTTTGTAGCACACCTTCTGGGTGGGGCAATTTCTATGTCGAGCAGTGTATGTTGGACCAAAGACTAACAAAACCTACAACGCCCGTTTCATAAAAACTGCAAAATATAAGCTATTCTTTCTCAAAGTATCTTCCCTCAGATGATGTGCAACAGTCCTATCGGTCAGTCCACTTTGCAAAGTGTAGGCGAAGGCATTTTGTGGAAGCTGCTTTAGCGACCCCTGTACAGCTGGAATGACATCAGCATTTATGTTGAATGCTTCGCTACGGAATTTCTCTTTCTTTGTTGGAAACAACCCGAAATTGCACGGGGCGAGGAGATCAGGACTGTGGCATGATTTCAATACTGCATTTTGTAAGAAACTATTGAACACAAGCAGCCACATGTGGGCGGACGTTATCACGGTGTAGGGTCCACTTGCCTACCAGTTCCAATCGCTTAATCGATATGTGTCGTCGCAGACGCTTCAAGACCGAAATATAATGCTCAGCATTGACAGTAATTTGTGGAGGAACGGGATGCTGGTAGACTACACCTTTACGATCAAAGAAAATTATCATCATCATCATCGCCTTCCCAGATGATTTGGTTTGGCGGACATTTTTCGGAGGAGGCAAGCCTGTGTACTTCCAGACACTCGTTGCGCACTTCGTGAGGGGGTTAAAATAGTGCACCCATGTTTCATCGGCAGTTATTACTGTGTTTAGAAAGTTTGGACCCTTTGCAATAATTCTTTCCACTCGTGATACACCTAAATTTTGGCTACCAATTGTTTTCTCGTCAGGTGATGAGGTACCCATCTGGAACACACGCTATGTAGCAGTAATTTGTCGCGTAGAATGCTGACTGTTTTGAAGTATTAGTTGACGCCTCTATGTCTGCACACGTCATTCGTCGGTCTTCTTGCAGGATTTCCCAAACAGTGTTAATAATACACTTCGGAGTAACACTCTCAGGTCGACCAGGCCTAGGGGCGAGTTCTGTTTACAAACATCCTTTTTTGAAATGCCATCTAAAAATCGTTGACTCACCCAAACATTTATCTTTGCAAGCTTGTTTAAATAAATAAACTGTTTCTGGAGCCGTTTTACCCAAACGATAGCAAAATTTTATAGCACAACGCATTTCACTTCTTTACTCTGAATCACTCAACTCCATAGCTGCATGGCGAAATGCAGACGTGCCTTAAACAACTGGGCAGTAACAAAACCAGAATTGTGTGCCGCGGCTAATAACTGTTGCCATAGATACTTCTTTAATTCAGTTAGTCGTCTGGTTGGTTATTTTTTCTCCTTCGCACTGTTGCCAATTCTAAAAAAATAAATAAAATACTCTCAGTCTTTATGGAACGGCCTTTGTACATAAGAACACAGGAAGGTTATATGTATAACTTAACACCAATGGAACCCCTAGCGCACCATGTGATATTTCTTGTTTAAAGATTTTCTGTTAATATTTGGCATAATATTTACCTCTGGCAAATTTTATGGATCAATAATTTGTCACATCTGAAGGCGCAAACATTTTCGGACATTTTCAAACTGCGCAGTAATATGTCTTAGTTAAAATGAAATCACATTCTGAAATTTTTTTACTACTGAGCAGAAACTTTGAAGTTCTTGAGGATGTCAAACGATTTTCTTGGGCAAACGTTTGTTTTTTTGTGCTACGCCTCTTAAACTTGGAAAAATAAGAAATTTTGTTTTCATCGTGTTCATACCATCTGTCACACGCACAGGGTACAGAATAAACTGATCGACGATGGACTGGTAATTTCTTATTGACTTTTGTTATCCATTCCGAAGTGGCCCAGTGTCGCATGCAGTAAATGCAGTTAGAGACCGTTATACATCTGGCGACATGCAATCATTACTCCTATGATGAATATAAATTTCATCAAGCGTATGTTCCCAGAAGAAATAAGGATGCATAAGAAGTTTTCGAATTTTGCGGAAACTTCGAATGAATAAATAGTTCTTTCCAGAACATGATGTATAACTTCGGAGTTTTTGCTGTTTAGAAATGCAAAACCACGGTTGCCAAGGGATATGATAATGCTGATTTGAAACGCTTTCTTCTGCCAGTGGAATTTATGGAAATTAACCTGAATAATGTTACCCGAAGCAAGTCTACGAATCGGAAAGCAAACTGCCAAGAATGATTGCTTTCTTACGTGTGTGTGTGCACTCATACATATAGGTAATCGAATTTGCTTTCGCAAAGTTCCTGATTTCACTGCGAATCTAAAGTTTTTAAAAGCATATAAAAAGTGGGAATAAAACCGTTCCCGCGTGAAATAAATTCGTTTGGTCACTGATTCAATTTATACTTTCATTAAGTTCTTTACCTACACAACAACTATTCAAATCATGTCTCCAAAACACGAGAACCAATTTCGAGACACAACATACCTTTAAATTAAGAGCCCATTGACTGAGACGAATTACTGTCTCTAATGTCACTTTGTCAGTCGCTCTTCACAGAGAAGTACTTCACTTAAGAGTTTAAAATGTCTTGTTGAGAACAAGCTTTTAAGATATCACATAAAATGGCTAAATGAATAGCTGTGATATTATTAATGTGATGAAACATTGCAATAATTTTGGAAAGAGTGCAAAGCATAATATGCATGTTCTGTGAACTTAAATACATCCAATCTATAAATTTTGATACAATTGTTATAACCGCACCTCAGGAGAAATAAGAATAGCGATTTCAAAAACAAGCACATTATATTACAAAAATTTAAAGTTATCTTACAGTCATTCCACAGAGACTTGCTACTATAATCGGAAATGCAAATGAATAAAACTTTAATCATTAAAAAATCAAGTGGAAATTAATAGCATTACACAAAATCAGTTTACATACTTTAGTTTCTTTTAAAAAACTCGTCTGTTTTCATTTGTGGTTTAGATTTCAATCCAATTATTTTCAAAGCAAAATATAATTTAACAAGCCCATTTGAAATATTGCCATTGTGGGAGTTTAATTCAAGGAAAGTTCTTAATGTTAAGAGAGACAGATTCACATCTTTGATTGAATCTGCAATTTTTACATTAAAGTTCGCCACAGCTGAAACATGGTCCAACAAGTGCTAAGGAAATTCTCATACAGCTCGCAAGTGGCGGTAATTCAAGTATGTTTTGAATTGGGAAAGGAGGTTGACAGATGACAAGGGTGTGGTGGTGTATCAAGGGAGGTTTTATATCGAACACATCTCTTCAGACCCAAGGGGTGGCGGTAAATCGAGGTTTGGCTGTATATGAGGATTATCTAAGGATAAACCGGATTTACCTTTCCGATAAAGTTACAGGGCAAAAGATGATGCATTTAACGATGGTGAACCTATATTTCGCCTTCTGACATGGTGAGATAACAGCTCCTACTAACTCAACTACAGAATGATACAATGTTTTTCATCTCGCACAGTGCACGACAGTGATACGTGAATCCAATTAGAAAGAGATTAAATTGTCACGTGGCATCCATGCATTTATTTCTTTTCTCAGTGTACATATCTACCGTTCCAAGAGTGATGCCTTCAAACTAAGCAAATGGCCATATTTAGTCTTAAAAATAATTAGGTGTAAATGGGTGAATATTTTTATTACTAATCTGTCTATGGAACATGGCAAATCATTGCTAAAATTGTTTGTTTTAATGTCATCAGAATTCATCACCTATAGGAACACGGGTTTATCCCAAATTCGAATCCCAGATGTGACATAGACATGCGGCGCTGGATTCCTTCTGTTTTCTGGAAGTAGTTTCTTTAGATTAGAGAATGCCGACTGCTTACAGTCTTAAATCCTCAAGACAGTTGTTAGAACCCTAAAAAAAGTATATAAAACATTTTGATCTTGTGTATGTGCATACTACGAGAACGCCCTTTCCATTAAACAAATGAATAACATGTGCATTTGATATTTAGTTTATGGTAACTTCAGGTTTTAATTATTCAGATATAAAACAGAAAAAGTGTCGGGCGTTCCGGAGGCTAAGGGGTCTGAGGTACTGGTTTCTAATCATTCGTCCGGGTTAGAGTCGCGGATGGGACATAGGTGGGTGTGTTTGTCTGATGGCATTCGATCTTCTTCCGTGGAAAGATCGAAGATCCTTACGTGGGACGAGCGGCTCAACATTAGGGAAAGGCGTTTGATCATAGCCATATGACCAAATTAAACGCCAAATCAATGGCATTGCATTAAAGACAAAACCTAATCAAGCCGTGAGGTACTGTGGAAAAGTTCCATTTATTCCATCCCTAAGTGGAATACCTAACGCCGAATGTCGTGAGGCCAACCTCATGATAGATGAAACCGTCAAAAACATTGGTTTGGTGTTGACCCAGGACTCGGGTAATAAGCATTATTTGGACAAGGCGGGGGTATATCAGATCCCCATAAATTCCAAAGAAGTTCCTCGAATCCCCCACCGCACGTTGGTAAAAGCAACGGCAGCTTTTACCAACGTGGGGTGGAGGATTCGAGGCCGGCGCCGGCCATTTCCGCTAGTTTGACTGTAATGACACTCTGCAGTATAACTTCTCTGGCGTAATTGCGAATGCGATGGCAATTCCGAAGTCTTAAAGTTTAAAGCCTCCTCTGAGACAAACGTTTGTCCCATTTTTGGAATCCCGAACGATCTGTGTGACAGCCAGCTTCCGACATATGAAGATGTCATAAAGGTGCTGTTTCAATGAGAGACGTACAATCATTTTTGATACTGACAGCAAACAAGAAACCTTATTTCTCATGTATTGCAGACGCTGTGGCTGAGAAAATTATAAAGTTGTTTCAAAGAGCATCTTATTCCGACAGTTTCTCAGCAGCGTGTACGTGCTATGTTGCTCTCATATCACAAGAAGTACGTTAACATGAAGAGTTCAAGTAGACGTGTTACTAAAAGTCAAACAGTGAAAGATATGGTAGAAAAGTTTAGGCATGAAGCAAACAAAACACTTTTTGATATAGCTGCTTGAAAGTGCTCAGATATAAATAAATGCACTTGCCCTACAGTGAATAAAGCCCCATCCAAAGAACGACTGTTCCTTGTGGATCTGAGATCAACCAGGAAATGTTACATAGGTCCCGTTGGTCTTATCGAAACGCAGGAGCTCCAAACGCGAATCAAGAGAAAATTACAAGATTCTGCTCTTCCCAGAAAACAGGAGGTTGCGTGCGTTTCCAGTAGGACTGACCACGACGATCCAACTGAAACAGAAACGGAATGAGTTCCTGACGAAGGAACACATGATTTGTATCGCCCCAGAACCAGTAAGCCAACCCAATCCCCCTCTGGAATGCGAGTACCACTTTCCACAACTTTACTTAGTGGTCAGCGATTTGGTGGGTCTGACAGAGCAACTGCTGCAATAGCATCTAGTGTACTTCAGGATATGGGCCTCTTATCGAAATCGGACACTTCAGTTGTAAAGGACAAAAGCAAAATTATAAGTGAAAATGTTGTAAGCAGCTTCAAACAAAGACTTCGTACGATACCGCCTTGAGAGGTTTATATTTTGACGGCCATAAGGACCAGACATTAGCCCAAGTAAAACTCGTGGCAAAATTGTACAGGAGAACTATCACAGAGGAACACATGTCGCTAGCAAAGAAGCCGTTGTCACAGTATGCTGGACATGTGACTCCAAATCTGGCACAGCACTTGAAATATCCGACAGCATATATGTGGTCTCGAAGGTTTGTGAGTTCAGTGAACTTCAAGTAATCGGTTGTGATGGAACCGCATTAAATATTGGGCACAACTGGAATAACTCTTCGTCTGGACCTAAAAATACAACTGGTATAATTCTTCGTCTGGACTTAAAAATTGGCAGGCCTTTGCAGTGGGTAATTTTCCTCCTCCATTTAAATGAGCTACCGCACAGACACCTTTTCGAATATATAGATGGCAAAACAAGTGCTCCCAAGTCGTACGGTGGTCCCATAGGCAAAAAACTTCCTAGATGCGAAGAGTTACCAGTAGTCAAATGTGAACACTTGGATTGTGATTTACCTTCAATTACAGCTCCAGACCTGAGTACAGACCAAAGATATTTGCTGGAAATAGCACATGCAGTTCAATCAGGCACTTGCTCATCTGACATCAGTAAAGGTAATCCGGTGCCGTTCTCATACTCCCGTTGGCTGACAACTGCAAACAGATTACTGAGGCTATATATCGCTACTGCAAATACATCTTCAGGATTCAGACAGATTGTGGAATACGTCATGAAAGTTTACACACCTTTATGGTTTGGTGTCACAGCTAAACACGCCATTGACGATGGTGCAAAGCATTTATGGGAACTCGTTAACAGATCTAGATTCTTACCAGAGAACCTCCTAAAGGTTATTGATCCTGCCATTTCAGGGATTTTACTCTGATCATGACGTATTCCACTCTTGTAATTTTCCTTATCCACGAGTTCCTCTTTTTATCTTTCTTGGTTATACCAAGCATGAGTCTCTCCATGGTTCTTTCAGTTGTCTGCAGTCTTTGTATGTCTTTTTTAGTTCATGTCCACGTCTCTGCTCGTACGTAAACACTGGAAGGATGCATTGATTAAACACTTTTCTTTTAAGACATAATGACCCCTTGCTCTTAAAAATTGTACTGTTTCTTCCAAAAGCTCTCCAACCAAGTATTTTATGCCAATTAATTTCTTCATCAATGGGACCCTCGCTTGATATCTGCTGCCCAAGGTAAAGGTAGGAATTTATTATCTCCAGCTTTTCTCCATCAACCAATAAATCTTCATTCTTTATAAAAGCATTGTACTTCAGTTTTATCTCCTGAAACTTCATTTTTAATCCCATTTCTTGGCCCTTCTCAGCAAGTTCCTGGATCATACTCTGCAGCTCTGAAGTATCATTTCACATAGCTCTGAAGAGTTCTTTGAAATATTTTTTTTTCTTTTCAAAAATAAAATGGAAATAAAACCTGGTCAGGAACACTTTGACCCGACTTATTTGACCCGCAAGAAACTGTCGACCCGGTGATCTGCTGACCCATGACCATCTCTCTGGCTCCGAGCAGGTTGTCAGTTTTAGGGGTCGTTTAACGTTCTGACAACGGCTTGCCTTCAAGGCTATTGTCCCCTGCATTCAAACGCCGGAACCACTTTCTTATAGCGTTGCCATCCACTATTTCCTCGACTTGAACTGCACATATTAATATTTCTTCCGTTGCTACCGATGCGTTTAACTCTTTTTCCAGTAACTGCGTGGGAGCACTCGAACAGCACGTATGTCGACATCCAGCATCTGGTCACTTAATAACGCAATGTGACCACGTGCCAAATGTACCGTCATCAGCCTCGCGTGTTGTATGTCATCGCGATACCCAGTCGACGCTGGCGCGCTTTTAGCAGAGCAGTGGAGGCCGAAAGTAATGTGTATCTCGAAACGAAACGAACGTTTGACTCATCGTGGTAGCTTCCTTGCTGCTGTCCAAAACTTAATTGGGTTTCAGAGGAAAGCCTCCAAGTCAGGCGTTATTTTCTGGAGGCACACCGATTGGGATTTCTTCACGAATTAGCCATCTTTAAAACTTTTCCACGCCTGGCTGTGCCCTTTACTGTCGTATGAGAAAGACTCTGAACAGATTTGTAGATCAAAGAATTATATGAGGAAACGGGGCTACGAAAGCCACTCTGAACTTCATACATACGGACAGATACAACCGACTGAGCATCTTCTTGTCTGCTGAACCTCGACACTCCACGCATCTTGCACTGCCTGATACTTGCGGTAACTCTGCCACTCTTGCTGCTAGACACTGTGCTTAAATCTAACACACTTTTGGGTGTATATTACTGTTTATAATGTACAGTATGTTTGCATTTTGATTTCTTGTTGTTGGCTATATATTGTAGTTTGGATAAAACACATGTATTCGATCCAAAAATTTGTTTTCACAACGGATATCTACTATAAAATATTTGGCTTGTATTTGCTGCTAGTGGAATTTGGAGGAAGAATATATTTTTACTTGAATATGCACTTCCTCTTCTGAAAATCCGGTTCAAAAACTATTTTTCACAGGGTACCATTCACTATGAAAAACGCTACGAGCATTTTAAGTAATGCACATTTTTTTTCGCTGGAGGGCGTAAATGCACGTCCTTTTTCTCTGACTGTTACCTCTTCTAAGGAAAAGCTTTGTTTGAAAATTTCGTTCCTGCTGGAAAGCTTCCATTATGGAAAAAGTTTTATGCAAGTTTTTCATTTTACCGTAATGCTAAGGGGAAGAATATATTTTCATCAGAAGTCATAGCTGTGCTTCTAAAATAAAAATTAAAATAATTTCTTTTTTTGTTTTTTTTTCAGATTGGGGGTTTAACGATCAGAGTGAGCAACTCTTAGACGCCCGTAACAAATTTAGGGCAACTGATTCCAGGAAAGGGTGAGAGCCAGTGCCGTAAGGCAAACACAATATCCATGGCTCACTGGATTCGAACTCTGACCCATCTCGAACGAATGGTCAGAAGCAGTCGCTTAGACCTCTGCACGAACATTTTCTGCTTCTAACGATGCACAGTTTTTGTTCTTGGAGCGCACGTGTTAATATTTCTATTTGCTACCGCATTAGTTTCTAAAAGTCACACCAATATAAAGAGCGTTTTTGAATTTATCTTCATTTCTGTGGAACAGGATTTTCGTGAATTTTTTATTTATGATAATTTAGTTTTCTGATACGGGTGAAGATGGACATCTCTGTTAACAACCATCTTTCTGCATCTGAAATACGGGATTAAAGTGTTTTTTTGATAATCCTGCTCCCTATGAGGAAAAGATTCTTAGTTATGCGAAATATTTAGTTTTAATATACATGTATATGGGGTAAATGCTGGATGATTTTAACACTTTATATTACCACACATTCTTTTGATTCAAAACATGGGCTAATTACATCCGATTATTTGGTGTCAATTTTCTCGTGATGGAACTGAGGGTAATTACTGAAATTATCAAATTTCCTCCAGAAGGAGTTTTTCGCTTTGATATATATGTCTCGCTTCTCAACATGTTAGTTTCCAATTTTTTTTTTCAAATATTTGTTAAATTATAGCCGAAAAGTAAATTATTTAATCATCTAAATCAAATAAGAGGGACTGTGTCTGGGCTCGTGGAATACGTTAACTGAAGAAACAGAAATACCTTCGTAGACCAAGCTCTAAAATGTTAAGCATGTAAACTTTAAGACTCCTCAATTATTATATTTTCGGGTGTTCTAAGAATTTAGTCAAGTTTAACTAGAACGTGATGAACTTACATATTTCGTGCAATCCAAATCTGCTACAATTTGCTAGATATGTTAGGAAACATGACCTTCCCTACACGACTTGAGGAATGCTCCCATATCTTCACTCTAAATTAGCAAAGATGAGGGATCTGAATGTTGAAGTAACTATATCCCAGAGAAAGAGCGAGCATACCGGAAAATTTTGTGAGATGCCTGCTGAGCACATTGGCCGGTATGTATTTCAAAAGCAATTGTTTCGCTTGGAGATCATCCGCTTTAACGAACTTGCAACACCTAATCGAGCCTGTTGTTTTCAGAACATTGGAGACTACTAAACTTTGACTTCAGGCGTTGTAATATATATATATATATATATATATATATATATATGTAATAAAGCAGAACAAAATCTACGCAGGTCTAGTTTTTTTGGACAAGTTATTAATTATATGCAAACGCGCATGTTTTCTCTTTTGTTTCTTTTCTTAGCTTTGAACTAGTTTATGATGGTATCTCAAATTATCCGAGTTTTCTGAGCTTTGGAAACAATGAACATTAAAGCAAAGCTTGACTTCCATCGGAAAATATTGCATGCTGTGTGAGAATTTGAAACTTAAAACTGTTAAACACTTTTTTCGACACGCGTGTAGTTTCTTGAAAGCTCTGACTTTGTGTACTGAGAGTGAAGTGAATTATTGTCAGCAGTGCATCTTAACTTCAGAGAAAGTTTACGACGAGCAGAGCATGCGTTTATACATGTTTGGTTGGGATTTAAATTTTTGCGCTATGACAGTTGACATATTAAGCGTTTCTTTGTTAAAAAATTCATTAGTAATTGGTGGAATAAGGTGTTTAGTGCTTTTCCCAATCATTGAGCTGAAGTTGTGTGGTAAGAGTAGAACGATTTCACGAGTGTGAACTAGAAGTCTGCAGGCGCCTTAATTTGGAAAGCTAGGCCTGGCCCAAGCCCGCACGTCTAAGGCCCGGCCCGTTTCAAATTTTTTAATTAAAGCCGGCCCGGCCAATATATTTCTCCTGTTTCCAAGGCCCGGTCCGGCCCGTATATTTCTTCCGGTTTCCAAGGCCCGGGCCGGCCCTTAAAGTTTTGACAATTACCAAAACACGAATTTGACACCTGGTGCACTCGGTCATTCGAATCTTGAAGAGTTTTCGTTTTCTTAATTGCTACACGTATTCTATCACAATAAACGTTAATTCAGAATATTTATGAGACTCTGTATAAGTCACGTGACGTCCGAGGAGGGGGAGCTTGTATACTCAAAAATATTGCATGAAAAGGACAATTTCCATGCCTTTCAAATTATCATTCCCAATCGCCAGACCCGGAAATATCCTTGGGGTTAAGGGGGGGTTAATTAGAAAACGACGAAATATCCAGAATTATGAATACGATCGTTTTACTGGGAGATGATTTTTTGGCTTTATAAATTGCCCCTATCTCTACTGGCATATCATATCGCTGGAACCCAATTTGTCTCGTGTGTGTGTGTGGAGCACATTGTTGCCGCTTAAGATGCGATGTTCCAGACTTTATGCTATCGTAACTAAAAAAGGTTTTGCATTTAGTGCACTGCACAGCGTTTACCGGCCGACTAGTTTCGGGACAGTAATTTAAAATATTTCCAAATATCGATTTCCCCCTTTACACTGTCTACAAGCACATATTCTCCGGAAGTGATTTTTTCGCAAACATCTTTCGATTTCTTAAACTCCATAATAAATATGGATGAGTATTTATCAGCAACACTGAACTGAGCATATCCTAAGGGAAAAGAACGACAGACTGACCAGCTAATCAGTGTCACAAAAGTTTTGAAAACGGCTGCGTGATAGTATACAAATGGGGAAAAATACGGCACAGATTTACACTGAAGAGCAATTGAATTAGAGATACCTGTATAGTAACGTGTAGCACCACCTTTTGCCCTGATGACTGCGGCGATTCGTCTTGGCATGGACTCGACAAGACACCGGAAGCGTTGGGAAGCCATACGGATCCACGACCCCTGAACAAGCTCCAACAGTTCACGAAGATTTGATGGAGGGGTCAGAGCCTCGAACATCTTTCTCAGTGGCATCCCAGATGTGCTCGATAGGATTGAGGTCAGGTGACCTAGCTGGCAAAGGAAGCGAGGTCACGTCGGTGGAGTGTTCATCCAGCCATTCGGATACAATTCGGGAGTGATGGCCCGGTGCATTGTCTTGTTGCATGATGAGGTCCCCAGTGGGATGTTGAAGACGCACAAATGGGAGCAAATGGTCGTCCAGGATATCCCGGTAACGTTGACCTGTGAGGGACGATGTCACACGTACCAGGGTTCGCATTTCAGTCCACGTAAACAGTCCCCAGATGAGAATGCCACCCCCACTAGCTTGAAGAGTACCCTGCTCGCAAGAAGGATCCATCGTTTCATGTGGTTTGCGCAGTACTCGTATCCTGCCATCCGCATGCACCAACGTGAATCTCGACTCTTCAGTCCAGGCAACATTTTCCCACATGTCTAGGGTCCAGTGGCGATGTTCCCGCGCCGATGCTAATCTTTGCACCCTGTGATGTGTGGTCAGCAGTGGAGCCTCGTAGGACGATGGCTTCTGTACCCCATAGCGAGGAGATAGTTCTGGATGGTGTGGCTGCTGACACGTTTTTGTGCCCCAGCGTTAAATTGCCGAGTGATTTCTTGCACTGTGTCCCGTCTACCCGCTGTTACAATGCGAGCTAGACGACGATGACCCCGCTCATCCATACGCTGTTGACCACGGTAGTTGGCCCTTGCAGGGATGGTTTTACCGCATTCGATGTATTCACGGTGCACCCGTGACACAGTGGCTCGTGAAAATCCCAGTGCCTGCACGACTTCCGAGATGGAGTGACCCATTACGTCGGGCCCCGACAATTTGCCCATGATCAAATGCGCTAAGATCCTTCGTCTTACCCATACTGCGTCCAACTCTTACTGATTCCCGTCGCATCACTCCTTATATTGTCGGATCGCTGCATACATCATGCCCTTTCGGTTTACAGGGCCGCCCACAGCGCCACATTTGCATAACGCCAGCTGTCTCTTATTCGATTGCTCTTCAGTGTATACACAGAAGTTAGTTTCTTCCAGCCCATTTCTCCCGTGCCATTTAAGGCAACTTAAAAGCTTTTCACACATCTAGAGAACAAAGTGCCGCCGACCAGAAACAATAAAAAGATCGTCTGCGACATCCCTGGTCTGCGAGTGGGTGTTCTGTTTAGAAATGCTGCGGTTAATCGCCTACCCTGGAGCATGAGAGGAGGGTGAAAGTTAAAGAGAGAGAGAGAGAAGGGACCACATTCACATTGAAAAACTAAGGGAGCTGACCCACTCCAATTGTTTTGTAGGAGGGGAGGATGTCGTAAAACTTCTATTTTTTCTATCAGCGGAAATTATTCAATCTTATCCTGCTGCTGTATGTTGCGAGTTTTCCAAACGAGAAAGGCATCGTACAACGATTGTTTTGCTAATAAAAAAAACCCTGCACGGGCCCGTGTCTGTTTTACATTAAATATTGAAGGCACGGCTCGGCTAGTTTTCCCAACTTAGAAATGAGCAAAGGCCCGACCCAACCCAAACCGTGGGCCAGGCCGGGCCGGGCTTAACGGGCCCGCCCGAGCCCTTTCAGATCTCTAGTGTGAACTGATTCATTGTCCTGTAATTTGTAGATATGTGATAAAAGTGAGTCACATTTTTGTAGATGTCTAACATGTCGAAGTAAGCATGTGTGCGTAACGAAAAAACATGTGATTTTGAATTTTTAGGAAAAAGATTTCGCATCGGATAACACCATCCAAGAAAGAAGGAATTTTCCAAATCGGATTCCTAGAAGTAGAGATATTGACAAAAAATGATATACACATCTACGCCCCTGTCGGAGAAACCATGCATGATTTCAAGAAGAAAATGTTCCTAAAAGGTTTGCTGACATGAGTAGTATCGGTCAACATATGACTTTTTTTCAATCGAGATTTTAGAAGTTCATATTTTGCTGCAAATGCATCAGAAGCGGAAATTAAGACTTACGCTACCTGGTGGCCAAACCATTTTTTACAAAAATTTGAAATTATGTGAAAGGATTTCCCATCAGGAACTTATCCGGTGCAGAAAGAATTTTTCAAATCGGAGATTTAGAAGCAGAGATATAGGGGGGGGGGAGTAATTTACCTTTACTCCCCCTAGCAGAAAGTCAATGAATTACTTGAAAATTTTCAAATTATATGAGAAACACGTCAGACTAGAAACACTATCCAACAAAGGAGTTTTTCAAATCGGACTCCTAGAAGTAGAGATATTGACAAACATAAGATATACATCTACGGACCCTGGCGTAGAAACCCTGCATTATTTTAAGAAGAAAGTGTTTCTAAACGGCTTGTTGACATGAGTACTATCGGTCTACAAACGACGTTTTTTTCAATCGTATTTTAGAAGCTCATATTTTGCTGAAATTACATCAGAAGCGGAAATTAAGATTTACGCCCCCTAGTGGCCAAACCATTTATTCACAAAAAATAGAAATTATGTGCAAACGATTTCCCATCAGGAGCTGTATCCGGTGCAGAAAGAATTTTTCAAATCGGAGATTTAGAAGCAGAGATATAGGGGGAAAGCAATTTACTTTTACGCCCCCTAGCGGAAAGACTACGAATTACTTGAAAATTTTGAAATTATATGAAAAACATGTCACACTGGAAACACTATCCAACAAAGAAGGAATTTTTCAAATCGGACTCCTAGAAGTAGAGATATTGACAAAAATAAGATATACATCTACGCCCCCTGGCGGAGAAACTGTGGAATATTTTAAGAAGAAAATATTCTGAAAAGGTTTATGGACGTGAGTGGCATCAGTCCACGAAAGAATTTTTTAATCGATATTTTAGAACCTACGATTTTATGGTAAATATATCAGAAGCAAAAATGAACGCTTACTCCCCTGGTGGCCAAAGTATTTTTTACCAAAAATTTGAAACTATATGCAAAAGATTTTCCATCAGGAGGTGTATCCGCTGAAGAATTTTTTTTTTAAATCGGAGTCTTAGGAGAAGAGTTATTGGGAAAAGTGTAATTTATTTTTACGCCCCCTGGCGAAAAATCTATGCTTAATTTGAAAAAGTAACTATTTCTAAAATACTCTTTGACATAAACGAAATCGAAGTATAAAATAAAATTTTCAATCGGATGTTTAGAAGCAAATATGTGGAATAAAACATATTTTTGAATTCGACATCATCTGCATTTACGCCCTCTAGCGGCGAAATTGTACATCGTAAAAAAAAAAAGAAATAAAGTATCGCCATCCACATATTTCAAGCTTCGCAATGCAAAAAGAATTTTTCAAATCGGACTAATAGTTGCAGAGATATCGTGGGTACAGACGGACGGACGGACAAACCGATAACATAAGCACGATCTTTTTTTACAGAAGGCGTGCTAAAAATTAAAGGAGTATTTCAGAGAAAGCTGTTGAGAATGCATGGAATAAGGAAACATTCCCGCTGATTATAAATAAGGTATAAACCAGGGCTATAAAAAGATGCTCTTATCAGAATGCACTATAAATCTGAACAGCAGAATTTAGACTACGCTACTAATATTTGGTTACTGAAAAAACACTTTTGACACAAATCATTGATTTGAAATAGAAAGAAATGGGAGAAATTTCATTTTGCAACACATTGCAGTTTTACTAGCGTTAGCAGGACCTATCTGATGTTAAATTGCTACAAAATTGCCAAGTACGTGGCCTTACTTTGATTTAAAACAATGAAATTAGGATACAGGCGGAAAAACTACTTGTCAGTTGCGTAATGGAACTAGAATACATCATGTTGAAAGAAAGCCAGTTGTGTGGTGAGAAGCTTTACTCAGGCTACAAATATGTGTACCTAAATCTAAGGTTCCTTCAGTGGACAACAGCGATAGGTGTTATGTGATTTTGTTTGTAAATTTTTATGTACAGAAAAATAATTATTTATAACAAATTTTTCCTTACTGTGTTTTTATTTGTAATTAAACTTTATGATAGAAACTGATTCGGAACAAATTTCTATTTATAAATATTACGTAATTTTATTTAATATAAAATACTGATGCTTGTTGTTTTATGAAACAGTTACATTCATAATTGAAATATGAAACAGAAAAGAAAATATTCATAAGGACCTTATACGACGTCTTGCGCGAATCTTGAAAATATTCATAATCGGAGATTGTACGATCAGTTTACGTGGTATACTAGTATAAATCTTGAAAACAGCACTGTATTTTTATTAAGTTAATGTGCTCTTCACATATTGTTTAAGCATTAAAAAAGCTTGACGAGTCTAGACTAGAGCATCCGCGATAACATTTTATTTTAACTACAGTCCAGTACAATAATTTAGATAATGTTCTTACTACCTCCTCAGCCTTAGGGTTGGTCGTCTAATGACCCTTTCCGCAGTTGTTCTCCTTCCACAAATGTAAGGTGTGAAACAGACGCACAACCAAAACATGTTTGGGCGTTTCCCATCAGAAAACATCGTCCGTCTTTATCGCCTACTCCGTTTCAAAAACGTTAAATTTCAATATTACCCATATGAAATTCTGTTGGGTCGGACCAGCCATCATGAGTCAAACTTTCTTTTAAAGTTATGTGAAACCGAACTTCATCTCGGTTTAGCTCTTGTTGTTTTACTAGCATTGTTTTTATTATGTATAACAAAATAATATCAGTTCATCGTATCATTTTTCCATTGGTTGCTTCCATGTTATATTTCATTGTACATCTTGGTATTACGTAATTTTATTAGTATCGCAATTCGTCATTAGGTCCCTAAACATTTCTTGATTTTCGATGGTTAGGTTGTTGTTAAACCGAGACTAACTTCTGAGTGTTTTTCTTTTATTTTTATCATTACGTTCTTGTTTTCTTCTTTTATTATGTTGCATCAGGTTTGTGAGAGGTTAATGGGAGTATGGTTGCTACAATTCTGTTGAAAGGTTCTCTTGATACAGATTGATTCTTCAATATGGATTTCTTACTTTTTCTTTTGTTCAGAAATGAGGTTCGTTTCTTCTAAAATAGGTTGAAAATCACTTTCAAAGCAGCAATGAATCTTTGTGGTTCTTGGGTTTTTTGTCATTCCAATCCCTTTGGTGTTCCTGAAGTCTTGTTTTAAGATACTATTCAGAGCAGATGTATATCAAATATCTCTGAAATCAGAAAACCAAACCATAACGATATCAAATATTACATAGGAAACAGTAAAAGGGAATCTTTAATAATGACTTCAAGAACACCGAAATGATTGGAATGACAAAAAACCAAGAACCTTAACCTGCCCTGAAAGGGATTTTGAACCTATTTGAGAAGAAACGAACCTTATTTCTTAACACAAGAAAAAGTACGAAATTCTTATTGCGGAACCAATCCAGGACTGTAGCAACCGTACTCTCATTAACCTTTCACAAACCTAATGCAAACTAATAAAGGAAAAACGTGATGATCGCAAAATAAAATAAAAACACAGGCTGCAGTTGTTGGAGTTCAACACCACACTCACCCATTTAAAAAAAAAAAAAAAAAAAAAAAAACAGGAAATTTTTCGGGACCAAACGACAAATTATGATACTAATAAAAGGATGAAATACCCAGACTCCCAACAAAATACACTGACGGAAAAAAATCCCAACACCACGAAAAAATAGTTGTAGAGGAATGTAATGGCGGCAATACATTTGTATAGGTAACATATTTAATCGATTAAGGTTTCAAGATCACAGCTTAATGTAAGCGCGAGAAGAGCCATTTTAAAGGCAAAATGCTGGTACATTAATAACCGGTGTAACCGCCAGAATGTTGAATACAAGCACGCAAACGTTCATGCATTGTGTCGTACAGGTGCTGGATGTCAGTTTGTGGGATGGAGTTCCATGCCTGTTGCACTTGGTCGGTCAATACAGGGACGGTTAATGCTGGTTGGGGGTGACGCTGGAGTTATCGTCCAATGATGTCCCATACGTGCTCGATTGGTGAAAGATCTGGTGATCTAGCAGGCCACGGCAACATGTCGACACTTTGTAGAGCATGTTGGGTTACAACAACGGTATGCGGGCGAGCGTTATCCTGTTGGAAAACACCCCCTGGAATGCTGTTCATGAATGGCAGCACAACAGGTTGAATCACCAGACTGACGTACAACTGTGCCGTCAGGGTGCGTGGGATAACCACGAGAGTGCTCCTGCTGTCATAGGAAATTGCTCCCCAGACAATAACTCCAGGTGTAGGTTCAGTGTGTCTCGGCCGCAGACAGGTTGGTTGCAGGCGCTCACCTGGCCTCCTTCTAACCAACACACGGCCATCACTGGCACCCAGGCAGAACCGGCTTTCATCAGAAAACACAACAGATCTCCACTCCGTCCTCCAATGAGTTCTAGCTTGACACCACTGACGTCGCAAACGGCAGTGGTTTGGAGTAAGTGGAATGCACGCTACAGGGCGTCTGGCTCGAAGCTGTCCTTCAAGTAACCAATTTGTAACAGTTCGTTGTGTCACTGTGGTGGCAACTGCAGCTCGAATTGCTGCCGCAGACGCGGTACGATGCGCCACGGCCATACGCCGTGCACGGCGGTCTTCCCTCTCAGTAGTGCCACGTGGCCGGCCGGAACTCGGTCTTCTTGAGGCAGTACCTTACCTTGACCACCGCTGCCAACAATCATGCACAGTGGCTACATTCCTGCCAAGTCGTTCTGCAATATTGCGGAAAGAAAATCCACCTTCTCGTAGCCCTATTACACGACCTCGTTCAGACTCCGTGAGCTGTTGATAATGGCTTCTTCGTCTTCTTAAAGGCATTCTTGACTAACATCAACACACTACGTCGAATCTCAACGATAACTAACGCTCACGAACGTTACAGCGCGTATTTACAGCAAACTTGCTTTGCATGTTGCTCCAAGTGCGAAATTTGTACAGACGTCATCTTACAGACGTACTCTCACCGCCTACCTACTGTCGTTTATCTAACACAACCCCTTCTTGGTGTTGGGATTTTTTTCCGTCAGTGTATAACACATGGAAACCACCTACGACACGAAATGTGTGTCACGTGAACCTACATAATCCATACTCACCATAAGAAAGGAGATTTTGCATAACTTTAAAAAGTCCAGCTCATTATGGCTGGTCCCATCCAGCAGAAAATGAAGTTTAACCTTTTTGGTACTGAGGATGCGATAAAGACTGACGAAGTATTCCGATTCTACACTATTAAAAAACTTTGTAGTAGGTCGCATCAAAAAGGGGTACTACACCAACTGCACCACTTTCTGAGAAATGACACACAATTATGTGGTGCAAACAAAACCCAACAACATGGTGCATCTTTGTAGCACGTTATGGTACAAGGTTGCACTACATTATGATGCAAGGCTGCACTATGTTATTTGGTTTTGTCTGTATCACACAATGGTGTATCATTTTTCAGAAAATGGTGCAGCTGGTGCAGCACCATTTTTTGGCGCAACCTACCACAAAATTTTTCATGTTGTAGTGGAAACGACCAAACCTGTTTTGGTTGTAAGTCTGTTTCTTACATTAAATATATGGAAGAGGAAAAACTGCAGAAGGGGTCATTAGACGACCTACCCTGAGGCTGATGCGTTGGTGAGAAGAATGTCTTCCAAATACTTGCACTAAACTGTAGTTTCTACAAATAATTATTGCAGACGCTTTAGTCCAGACACCTCAAGCTTTTTAATGCTTAAACAATACGTGAAGATCAACCTCATGAAAATGCATTTCTATTTCTAAGAAATTTATTCATAAGTACAGCCAATTCTCGATGTAGCGCCCCTCAATTTACCGCCAATCTTGCATAAGGCCAGAACTTGTGTCTTAACAAATTTTCTCTATGTAAAACATCCCTTGATTCTTCGATATACCGTACATCCTTGGCATCCGCCAAACGCCAATATATATATTACTGCAACAACCTACCTTTTCCAACACAACATACTTGATGTACCGCCACTTCCAAGCCGTGTGGGAATTGCCTTCCGGTTTTTCAGACTATGATTCAGTTGTGGCAAACCTTTTAGCGGAGAAAATGGCAAACGTTGCCAAGGACAGAAGTCAGCTACTCCTACCGAAAACATGCCACAATTTTAATTCGGTTGACATTAAATGTCTGTAAATACTGTTTCACACGTTATGCAAGTTCAGCTATCGGGAGATTGCAAAAGGACATTAACATAGTATTGGCAATTGAAGTCAAGTATAATAATAATAAGTATATGTACTTACAATATTCATAGTGGCTGTCGGGGCTTCATATGTGCGTCATCTAAGAATGTGAATTCTTTCAATTGTGAAGTTAAAATTCATGATATTGTAAAATCTGCACCAGATAAAATTAAACAAGATGAATTTTTACAATGCAAAAAAATCCTTTAACATCGATGAAATAAGAAACTGAATTAAAATCTTGTTGAATTTTTTAAAAACGAACTACAATCCTGAAGAGGAGACAATCTTGACCGCGAAGCACCCTGATACATAATGAAAACTGAAGATGAATTATACTTTTGCCAAAACCTCAAAAATAAACAATCTTGAAAAAGAAAATACAAACATACAAATCTCCCGAATGCGAAGCACCAAACTAGTTTCTGCTAACATTTGTAGCCATCATCAGTGGTAGGTGCATGGACATTAGGATTACCGCACTCACTCGCTCAGGTATGCAGCTTAACCCCAATGTATGTTCAGCCCTGTCGTGTAGATGTTTGCGCATCATGATTTGAGTTTCACTGCACATATCAATGGTGTCGCCATCTGTAGTCAAACAAAAATACACTAGTAGCTTTTACGTAGAAATATTCTCCTGTATTTTTAAGTAATATTTGAAGTCACATGTTTTTTGTTAATGTTTTTCCTCTTGAAATGTTTTCTCTCCTGTTCAATAAGGTACCTCCATGCAAACTGAAGATCTACTGGACTATTAGCGTTACAGTTGTATCTTTTGGTTTTCTCAATGACTACAGCCTCGGAGGTTAGAATCTGGGCATGTGATCTATGTGATGTTAGAATTTTTGTGTTAGTCCAATCAGGAGTTACATGATTTTTGATACAATGTTGTATTAATGAAGTTTTTTCATCTTTTCTTGTCCAGTTCGTAATATGTTCATTTAATCTAGTCAAAAATCTTCTACGCGTACTTCCGATATATACTTTGTCTTTTTGGTTATCATCCGTAACTGTTGGAATGACATAAACACCAGATTTATTTAGAATTGATCTATTATTAGTAGTAGTAAGTATGCTTCCATTGTCAATAACTGTTTCTGCAATGTTAATATTGTTGTTGTAACATTCTTTTTAAAATAGTACTAATAGGAGGTAAGTATGGAAATTTTCCATAATATTGCTGTATTTCTTTTTTAATGATATTATCTAAACGATGTATATTGGCCGTAATGTTGTTATATAAAGATTTGACTAATCCTTTACTATATCCAAATTCTTCTGCAGTTTTTTCAATCCATTTTAGCTCTTTGATCTCCAATTCTTTATTGGATGAGTGTGTCATGGCTCTTTTAATATAATAGCGGAATGCTGCAGTCTTATATTTCCAAGGGTGTGTAGAATCTCTTGGGATAATTGCCTGTACATATGATGGCTTCCGGTATACAGAATATTCTATAATTCCGTTATCCTTTTGTATAGATATATCCAAGAAGTTTAGCTGGCCATTAACCTCAATTTCTTTACTAACCTGTATAGATTGATAACAATTGTTAAATTTAGCAATGAAATTATCCATTTTAAGATTGGAGTGCTGCCAAAACAGTAAAATATCATCTACATATCAGAGATATACATATGGTAAGTATATATTAGAATGATCTAATATACAGTTTTCAATATCTTGCAGAACGACTTCGGCCAGTAGCCCTGAAATTGAGGACCCCATAGGGGCGCCATATTGCTGTTTATAAATTATCCCATTAAATGTGAAATAATTATTGTTTGCAACAAAAAATAATGCAGATACAATACTGTTTCTGACTTTATCAGTAAGATTTTCTTCATCTAATCTGGAATTAATTAAGTCAATAGCGACATCTGTTGGAGTATTGGGATATAAAGAGATGACATCTAAACTGGCCATTGTGAAATTGGAGGTTTTAATTGTTTTTAACTTGTTGATAACTTCAGTAGCATTGGTAATACTGGCTTCATGGCTATTGTAGAACGGTTTGATGTAGTTAAATAGTGCTCTCTCTAAGTTAATAGTTGGAGATAAATTCTTATTAACAATAGGCCTATTAGGTTCGCCAGTCTTATGTGTTTTTATTTTACCAAAATATTTGTTGTACAAGCACCTACTGGTGGAATACATTTGCTTTTAATAATTGTAGGTAAGTCACTGTGATTTTTTATATTAGCCAAGTTCCTAATTATACTGTCAACAGGGTCCTTATTGACTATGATGGCATTCAACTTATTGATTGCTTCTGTCATCTTGTTATTATATTCATCTGTATTTAAGATGACAATCTGCTTAGATTTGTCCGCCATAATACACTTTATAGCAGGGTTGTTTCTCAACTTCATTAGGGCTTCACGCTCATATGTGATTCTTGTATTTTCATTGGTGTTGTACATGTTGTTGATGGCACGGACCATTTTAAATCTTGTAGGATTTTTATTTGCATTAGGCAATCTTTGAATGACGTTCTCAATTTTCGGAATGAGGTATTCCGTTTTTGGCACTTTTTGTCGATACGCAAACCTTATTTATACCTCTTTCAAGTGCTTTCATTTGCAGATTTGATAGTTCTAAACTTAATTCATTAATATAAAGATTTTGATTATTAATCTCTATTCTATGGTTTTTCTGGTGCTTGTCATTTATTAGATTTTCAATTTTACGAAAGTGTTTTAGTTTACACTTTTCTAGCTGTCTGTCCAAAATTGCATACAGTTTTATAAACTCAATCTTGATCTTGTTGTCCTTGTCTTCATACTGTATACACTGATTGTACAGTTCGTAGTTTTTCACACTTAGTTTATCGATATCTTTGCGTTTATTGCGAATTATAGCTCTCAATTTCTTCAGCTCGCATGTTTCAATGATATTACGATCTTTGTAGTTGATAGGGTTAACCCTAATTTGCAGAAATTTAGGCGTAATATCATTATTCTTACAAGTAGTTAGGAAGTTCAGATGTTCAATTTCTTTGCAAAGTTTAATTCGATTCTTTTTAAAAATACGAATATCTTGCGCAATATACCTTGATAACATATTACTAAGGGCTAGAACAAGAGAAAGGAAAAAAACCCCTCTGCACTAAGCATATATATATTGTATCTCCAGTTATATATGACATATATCGTTGTTCAATTTTCGCTAAGTTGCGATGAACATACTTTTTACGTGGCTACGATGTTTTAATTCGGTTGACATTAAATGTCTGTAAATACTGTTTCACACGTTATGAGGTCCCCAATTTCAGGGCTACTGGCCGAAGTTGTTCTGCAAGATATTGAAAACTGTATATTAGATCATTCTAATATATACTTACCATATGTATATCTCCGATATGTAGATAATATTTTACTGTTTTGGCAGCACTGCAATCTTGAAATGGATAATTTCATTGCTAAATTTAACAATTGTTATCAACCTATACAGGTTAGTAAAGAAATTGAGGTTAATGGCCAGCTAAACTTCTTGGATATATTTATACAAAAGGATAACGGAATTATAGAATATTCTGTATACCGGAAGCCATCATATGTACAGGCAATTATCCCAAGAGATTCTACACACCCTTGGAAATATAAGACTGCAGCATTCCGCTATTATATTAAAAGAGCCATGACACACTCATCCAATAAAGAATTGGAGATCAAAGAGCTAAAATGGATTGAAAAAACTGCAGAAAAATTTGGATATAGTAAAGGATTAGTCAAATCTTTATATAACAACATTACGGCCAATATACATCGTTTAGATAATAACATTAAAAAAGAAATACAGCAATATCATGGAAAATTTCCATACTTACCTCCTATTAGTATTATTTAAAAAAGAATGTTACAACAACAATATTAACATTGCAGAAACAGTTATTGACAATGGAAGCATACTTACTACTACTAATAATAGATCAATTCTAAATAAATCTGGTGTTTATGTCATTCCAACAGTTACGGATGATAACCAAAAGACAAAGTATATATCGGAAGTACGCGTAGAAGATTTTTGACTAGATTAAATGAACATATTACGAACTGGACAAGAAAAGATGAAAAAACTTCATTAATACAACATTGCATCAAAAATCATGTAACTCCTGATTGGACTAACACAAAAATTCTAACATCACATAGATCACATGCCCAGATTCTAACCTCCGAGGCTGTAGTCATTGAGAAAACCAAAAGATACAACTGTAACGCTAATAGTCCAGTAGATCTTCAGTTTGCATGGAGGTACCTTATTGAACAGGAGAGAAAACATTTCAAGAGGAAAAACATTAACAAAAAACATGTGACTTCAAATATTACTTAAAAATACAGGAGAATATTTCTACGTAAAAGCTACTAGTGTATTTTTGTTTGACTACAGATGGCGACACCATTGATATGTGCAGTGAAACTCAAATCATGATGCGCAAACATCTA
The DNA here is from genome assembly GCA_039090855.1 of Macrothele yani. Lineage (NCBI taxonomy): Eukaryota > Metazoa > Arthropoda > Arachnida > Araneae > Macrothelidae > Macrothele > Macrothele yani. The sequence continues at coordinate 5,822,863 of CM077024.1, forward strand.
CACGACAGGGCTGAACATACATTGGGGTTAAGCTGCATACCTGAGCGAGTGAGTGCGGTAATCCTAATGTCCATGCACCTACCACTGATGATGGCTACAAATGTTAGCAGAAACTAGTTTGGTGCTTCGCATTCGGGAGATTTGTATGTTTGTATTTTCTTTTTCAAGATTGTTTATTTTTGAGGTTTTGGCAAAAGTATAATTCATCTTTAGTTTTCATTATGTATCAGGGTGCTTCGCGGTCAAGATTGTCTCCTCTTCAGGAATGTAGTTCGTTTTTAAAAAATTCAACAAGATTTTAATTCAGTTTCTTATTTCATCGATGTTAAAAGATTTTTTTGCATTGTAAAAATTCATCTTGTTTAATTTTATCTGGTGCAGATTTTACAATATCATGAATTTTAACTTCACAATTGAAAGAATTCACATTCTTAGACGACGCACATATGAAGCCCCGACAGCCACTATGAATATTGTAAGTACAGATACTTATTATTATTATACTTGACTTCAATTGCCAATACTATGTTAACGTCCTTTTGCAATCTCCCGATAGCTGAACTTGCATAACGTGTGAAGCAGTATTTACAGACATTTAATGTCAACCGAATTAAAATATCGTAGCCACGTAAAAAGTATGTTCATCGCAACTTAGCGGAAATTGAACAACGATATATGACATGCCACAATGATTGAGTCCTTCTAGACTGCTCCCGGTTTCGTAGAGTCGAACGTGAGTCAAAAGATGAGGAATAAGTCACATCGCGTTATTAGTCTGGTATGTCATTACGGCCTGGATTTATTGCGATTTTGGAGGTTAATCTATTTCTATTTATTAGGACTTAATGGATGTCTCACGATCCTTTACCCTTAACCACGACCTTCATTTGCGTGCAGAGAAGCATCAGCGAAGAGTGCCTGTGGTGGGCCTGGTTACCTTCGTTTCAACTGGCTGTCTTGTGAGTTGGGGTGTTGTCTTCTTCTCACCAGCGTCCTACCCTCTTTGGCGGAAGAAACGTGCTTGCGTTCTTTACCATTTGCCAACTACCAATTAAAATGACATAGGTAGGCACCTTTTTCCAGGAACATAACGATTCTTTTACTCCACATGATGCTTGCTGTCTTTAGTTTATTTTCTTGGCTCGGCAAACCAGTCTGTAACTGTTACAAGCGTCGAAATAAGAAACGAAACAAAAAGTTATTTGTTGCTGTTCTTGGTTGCTGGTTGGAAAAAAATGTCGAAAAGAACGGTCCTCTCCATAAAGCAGAAGACTGAAATTTGTGAATATTGCAATGAAAATATTGAAATCTGAAACACAAATGAAAATAGACTTTTAAAAAATAAATAAACTAAGGCATGTACAATGATTTTGTGTAATGTTGTTATCTTCCCTTGAAAAAGGTTTAGTAACGTAGCTTTTTTTTTGTCATTTCCTTATAAATGAAATGTTAATTTTGTCTTTCTACTATGCAAAGTAAATTTTCACATTTCATACATACTGGAAGCTTCCAAGACCAAAACGAACACTATGAACAACAGCGCATACTAAATACCCAACCAATAACTGCATTTTCCCTAATTAGCCCGTTTTTAATTTAATGCTAATTATGATTTTCGAGGAATCATAATAAATTGGGTTACATAAAAATAATTGGCGAATTTGATATAACGCCACAATGTAATGGAATAAACGCTGGTGGTACATCAAGAGTTGACTGTATCTTTTTGTTTTTTCTAATTCAAATAGAAACTATTACGGTCTTCTATTGCGAAACTTTGTTTCGTAAGAAAAGTACAACAGATAAGATGCACAACCTTTCAGCTACACAAATTTCATCATGCACCTGCTAAAATTTTTTTGGGTAGTAGGCTTTTAACAGTTCCTTTGAGATCAAACGGAAGTCATCGCTCTTTTCACTCTTATAAGTGAGTCACGGAAAAATTATCGTCGGCCGCCACCGGAATAGAAACCAGGGTCTTCCAGTTACGCGCCGGACATGCTACCACTGCACCACAGCGGCCTCGAATTCTCCAGACTCACATACGGCCAACTACCAAACCACATGGCAGGTTGCTTCTTGGCTCCCCATTGAGGCTCCAAGAAGCAAGCATGAGCCCCGACCATGAGCCCCAAGGGGCTCATGGTTACTTCTGAGTTGCTTTTTCATGGTTGCTTCTCATCATTCTTTGAGCCCCCATGGGGCTCAAAGAAGCAACCTGCCATGAGGTTTGGCAGTTAGTGTATGCGAGTCTGGAGAATTCGAGGCCGCTGTGGTGCAGTGGTAGCATGTCCGGCGTGTAACTGGAATACCCTGCGTTCGATAATTTTGTCGTGACTCCCTTATAAACGTGGAAAGAGCGATGACTTCTGTTTGATGTTCCTAATCCACGTCAATTGTGTGTATTAGTTCCTTTGGAGATTTAAGGGTTTGATTGGGATTTAAGGCTGAGTGCTTGCAGATCACCAGCAAACATCAATATATTGTATATTTCAATATTTTTCGTTTTGTGACTGTGTAGTTATGTAATTTAGTAATTATAACAATTTACGGAAAGTTAAGATTCCTTCGACGACTAGTATTGTTTTGTAATTAGGCACATAAACCCGAAAAATAAATGTCGAAAATATATTAAAAATATTATCAGTTTTATAAAAACAATTAAATGAGCTACAACAAAGGGAACTTTAAGCATGATATATCATTTAACAACAAACGAATATGAAAACTTCTTTGGAGGAGTGAATTATTTTCCAATCATCCTTATATTAATGATACTACACTCGAACAGGCCCATAGCTAGGGGGAAGGTCACGCCCACCCTTGCATTTTCGGCGTTTTCCATATTTATACTTTAATTTTTCACACCAGTCTACACCAATGAGTCATTACATTATGAACACCAACCTAATAAGCTTTAGGACCCCCTTCAGCACACAAAACAGCGGCCACTCGGCGAGGCATTAACTCGATGAGATGGGCATAAGCATCCTGGGATATCTGGTACCAAAATGTCAACAGCAGGTCCTCCAATCACCACCACCCATTTCGGGGGGGTGATTTAGCGGGAACCCGCTTTTCTAAGTCAAACCACAAATGTTCGATTGGGTTCATGTCAGGTGAATTTGGAGGCCAGGGCATTAACAGAAAGTCATCAGCATGTTCCTCGAATGACACCTTGACGATTCTGGCAGTGTGGCATAGCGCATTATCGTGTTGGTAATAGCCATCACCAGCAAGGAACACAGTTGCCATGAATGGGTGAACTTGGTCCGCAACCATGTTCAGATGAGCTGTCAGGGATTGTGCGATTGGAATAATGGGGCGCAAAGCTTTCCAAGAAAACATCACCCACAGAATAACACCGCCGCCGGCCTGTTTTCGCCCAACGGTGTATCCAGGGGCCATAGCCTTCATTGGTAATTGGCGTATCCGCGCTCGGCCGTCTACGTGATGTACCAGGAATCTTGATTTGTCAGACCATGCCACTTTTTCGAATTAACCACAGTCCAATCTCGATGATCTTAGGCCCATTTCATGCGTTGTTGGCGATGACGTGCAGTGAGCATGGGAACCCGGCTGGGTCTTCGGTTACGTACGCCCAGGCACATTTGGCTGCGATGAAGTGTGTGCTGTGAAACATTGCCCTGTTCATCACTGTTGTAGCAGCGGGTGATTTGCCGCACTGCGGCCCTGCGTTCTCTGTGAACAATGCGCTACATTCTTCGCTGCCGTCTGGCATCACTGAGCTGCGGACGACATATAGCTAGATGACGATTCGTCGTTTGGTCCTCTGTGCACCACATTTGATACGTACTCACTACAGTGGCACGTCAACAACCCACAAGCAGCGCCGTTTCAGAGATCGTAGTTCCGAGGCTCCGTGCCATCCAAATTTGTCCTTTATGAAACTCCGAGAAATCGGCAGCTTTTCCCATTCTGACTCCGAACACTCTACTAACCGAAAGCTGGCCCTCAGGTTGTATATATTCTGTTCTCTGAACTTCACCTGCACCACCGTTCGGTCTTCAGGAGCGCTTATTTCTCTAGGCTGGTGGTTACCATAATGTAATGGTTAATCAGTGTATATACCCGACATAACTGCTCACCCTGAAAAAATAGTCGTCCACTCACCTCTAGAATCCTGACTACGGGCCTGCACTCAAACTTGCGTCACTGCAAAAGCACAGTTTATGTTCAAAAACACTTGAAAACTTTCTTTCGTGGCAAAACTGCTTTACATAACAACTGTTGACCTAATACAATCTTTTCGACTGCAAAATTTTACCAATAACTGATTGAATAATGTCAATACGAATTATTTTGCTTTCTGTTTAACATTATATGAAACATTTGCTAACTAAATCTTATTAGCATGTAAGAATAAATCTTTGCGCTTCGACGCTGAGAGATTTTTCAGGTATTAATTACATAACATTTTCTAATTAGCATAAATTCTACGAAAAAGTCCCACAAGGTGGGGAACACATGCTTGTGTTTGAGATTTTGCAATCTTTCCTTAAGATAAGATTAAGATTATACCCGCGCGATATTTCTGTGAGTTGTTTATCATTATGGATTTCCCAGGAAAACTGTTGCTTTAGAATTTTAGTAATGACCACGAATTACATAAATATAACATTTCACAAAAACGAAGTGGCCATTTTCCCATACGCTGAGAAGAATGTAGACCTCCTCTGTCTATACTGCTTCTTGACCTTGCTACTGATGTCAACAGAATCGACGGAAGTCGTTCGGAAAAAACGTTTTGTGGTGTGACTGAGTCACTTACTTTGTTTCCTTAAATTTTACGGTGCGTTTTCAGTGACGTTTATCAAGGCTTCAGCAATCACGGAGTTCTGCTGATTGAAATTTTCAGTATATGTTTTTAGGAAATTGAAATCATGCAATTAAGCGTTCATTTTCTTTGTAAAACTTAATAGAGCGTTAGCTGTATTGGCGGCAAAGAGCTTCAAAATCACAATCAATCATTAAACTCGTTTCTCACTAGATATATAGCAAGAGCCTGGAAGCATAGATAACCAGGCAAGAACTGTTTGCTCGGATTATCTTAAAGTTTTCATTTTCTTACATTTCCCTTTTGAAAGCCTTCCTTTCTTAGGTGCTTAGGCGTTGTAATTCCGTTGACATTTCTCCAGAAGATAAATTCAGGTGCATGGCATTCCCACACTGATAACCTAATTTTATAAATATTAGAATCTTTCATTAGCAACTCTTGGGGGGATAAAAGAAGCACATTCCTACAGTATCACTTTGTCTTTTCGTCTGCTAATCTGCCGATATGTTGTGGTATGTTCTGTATAAATCTGTCTTTCAAAATCCGTTTGATATCAGAGAGTGCAGACTTCAATTCAAGCACAGTAATTTATGCCCCTTCGAATATTTAAAAAAGCAGAGTTTTCCACGCTTTAGGTCGCGTAAAGTTATTTTATATATTTGGCACGATATTTACACTATACTTATCTAAACATTCCTTTTAATGCTTGATAACTGGAACTGTGAGTAAAAATTTTCCTAGTATTTCTAACCTGGCGTGATGCACAGTTCGATCGTTACATCACTTAAATTTGCATTTCTGCCACGTGAAGTAAATGTGTGACAGTCTATTTCAGTTTCTTAAATTCCGATTTCAAAAATTCGTTCGCATTTGACTCCATGTTTTTTTTGCATTTCTCCGCTTTTCTGACATAAAATATTTTTTCTAAATATTAAACTGGAAAAACTCTTAACATAGCTGGCTCTGAAGACCATCAATGTTTCTCACATGACGTCTGATCTCCCAAGTGCACTAATTTCACTGAATATATGTGCCCTTTTGACACATATCAGGAGTTTTAAATCTAGTGTTTGAATAAAGCTTTCTCCCATCTGACCGTTTCAATTTCGATTCCTTCTTCACACACACACACACACAGTTTTCCTTACGCCTACAATCGGAAAACTACTTATTGCATTTAGAATAAATTATCAACGTTTATTAATAATTAAATGCTTTATTAACATCGACTACAGTTTCGCAGAGCGTTTGGCTCGGCATCATCAGAACGAATGATGATTTGCCATTCGTCCTGATGATGCCGAGCCAAACTCCCTGCGAAACTATAATCGTGGTAATAAAGCATTTATCGTGAATAAACGTTGATAATTTATTCTAAATCAACATCACAAGTGTGTAGTCATGAATTATATATCATATTTATTACATATTTAGCAAGAAAAATGACAATTATAGTTAACAATAACCAGGTTTTTTGACTCAAAAGAAAATATGGTAGTATAAAATGCAATAATCACCAAGCGTTTATAACTAAATCTCGTTAACTACGGTTTTATGATAATTAAAGAATTCATCTCAGGAAATCAGCGTGACAAAAAAATTTCTGAAATGGACCCTTAGAAACCGAGATGACAAGGAAAATACGTAGAATATTAATTTACACTACCTAGAAGGAAAAGTATGTATTCTTTCGAATAAAGAAATATAACTAGAATGCTTTTCGCAATGAGTAGTATTTTGATTTTTCAGTATGGTTTTTAGAAAAGGAGATAAAAAATTTAGAATTTTTATAAATTTAGAATTCCAAAACATTTTGGAATTTTGCACCCTCATAGACGTATGCCCTTATGCCTGCAGGCTGGCAAACTGAGTCTCGAATGATTAAATGTATGCTAAATAATTCTCACGATAATGCTATTATAGGTCGCAAAAATGAGTTTTCAAATCGGACTTTTAGGAGCAAAGATAGCGATAAAAATAGAATATACTTTTACACTTACTTGAGGTATAATTAACTTCGTTTTGTTTCTAGATGAAAATATGCATAAAAAGATATTCGTTGTAAAAGATAACCGACGAAAATGAAAGTAATGTTTGTTTGTGGTTTTGTTAGGATCTACGATAAGGAATTGATACATTCTGAGGTCAATATAACAGCCATTTGCGCATTCTAGTGGAGTGATACTGTACGAAAAACGGAAAAAAGTAATAATGTTCATTCTTCGGTTCAGATTCTCCAATGCAAAAAGAATTCTAATACAAAACATCTTTACCTACGAAATCCCAAATTTTGTAACCACGTGAACTTTGCTTTTGGATGCAACGGAAACAGCGTTACGCAAACTGATATGACCCTCCATTTCCTTAACCATCACTGTATTAGGAATACGCAAAAGTTTCCGCCGCCCCCGCTAGAAGGGGCTGTAGGGGTCTAACCGGCCGGCGACCGGTGCTGTCAGTTCGTACATGAAGCCAAGCATGGTGGTCGATAAAGTTCATTTGCGGCATTGTTTGTTATTCATGTTTGATTTAAAAAAAAGTGCGAGTGAAGCATACGGTTCAATATATCAGGCAGGCGTTTGGCTAAAGGGTTATGGGTGAGCGGACGTGTCGAGAATGGTTTTCCAGGTTTAAGAAAGGTGATCTAAGTTTGAAAGACAAGCCACGTGCAGGTAGACCGCAGGAACTCGCACACAAGAATCTGGAATCGCTGTTGCAAGAGGATGTCACACAATCGACCACGCAACTGGCGAAACGTTTGAAAGTGGCTCAATCGATGGTGGTACGGAGTCTGCAAGCCTTGGGGAAGATCCAGAAGACTGGTAAGTGGGTTCCGGATACTTAACGGAGCGTAATATTGGTCAACAATTGGCTATCTGCAGGCCGTTGCTGAAGAGATTTCAAAGGAAGAATTTCTTGTGGAAGGTTGTCACCGGAGATGAAAAATGGGTATATTGCCACTATCCCGTACGCAAACGATTCTGGGACGACCCAGGACAGCCATCAACATCCACTGCAAAACCGGATATCCACGGGAAAAAGGTGCTTTTGTGTGTGTGGTGGGACATGTATGGAGTGCTGTGCTTCGAACTATTGAAACCGGGCGAAACAATCACAGCACAACGATATAGCAATGAGTTCATGAAACTGAACGCTGCAATCGAGCAAAAACGCCGATGAACAGGTAAGGGATGCCGCCCAGTCATCCTGTTGCACGATAATGCCAGACCACATTCCTGTGCCATCACGAAACCAAAAGGCCATTGATGCTAACGGCCAATATTTCGTTGAATAAATTGTGTACTGGTGTCCTGATTGTTTTTGTCTCCTTAGACCGGCGATAAGTTTTGCATACACCTAATAAAACTGCTGCTTTGTATGCGACGCTGCTGCTGTTACGCCGACGTCAGAATTTTTCAAATCGGAATTTTAGAAGTAGAGATATCGAGAAAATGGCCTTTTTTTTTTTATTGGGGTTTAACAACCACCGTGAGTAACTCAATGGGCTATAAGTCGTCCCTAATTTGGGATCATTGGTTCCTGGGAAGGGAGAGAGCGAGTGCCGTAAGGCAAACACAACATCCATGCCTCACCGGGATTCGAATCCGGACCCATTTCGGACGAATGATCAAAAGCCAGCGCTTAGACCACTGCGCCATCGGAGCTGCGAAATGGCAATTTGTCATTCGCCTCCTAGCGGGAAAACTATGCACTACTTGAAAAAAACGGTGCCCATAATAGTTCTCGTTATAAATGGTATCAAATGAAAGAAATAATTTTTTCAATCGGATATTTAAAGCATTGATGTATTTGAATTCGACATAAAATGTATTTTGAATTCGACAGCAATTGCATTTACACCCTTTAGCGGCGAAGTTATGCATCATAAAAAAACAAACCGGAAACCAAAATTTATCGTTTTCACATTTCAAATCTCCCAGTGCGAAAAGACATTTATAAATCGTTGTAGTAGTTGCAGAAATATGGTGTTCACAGACAGACGGATGGATGGACAAAGTGATAACATAAACACGTGCATTTTTTACAAAAGGCTGATGAAAAAAATGAGATCAGTAATATAATGAACAAAAAGATTAATGTCCCTGAAAATACAAGCGAAAGTATAAGTGAATTCCTCCGTACTGTACATCACCAAGTCAAATACAAAAATAATTTATTTTTAAATGTATAGTGTGTGCTGCGAATCATTACTGAAAACTACTGAAATGCGTCTAACAAAATATTAAAACCTCATGAGAAAGGAAAACAAATACATCTTAATCCTCAAATCACATTTTTACTTCATTACAAATCCGTTTGCCGTCTCAGAAGATCCATGCAGCTCGTGTTTGGGTAGTTCTGGCGAATTAGAACCTTGCCAGCGAATGCCTAAGCTTTTTTCTATCACTATCATAATTTTTAATGTCATCTAGCCATAAACCCCAATAAAAGTAAAAACTGAACCGCATTGGTACATTATTGACAAACAAAGCGGAATTTCAATCTTACACACTGCCCGACAGAGAAAATGCCACACCACGAAAACATGAACGCAGCGCTATGTAAAATGTAGGGTGGGAGCACACGTACACGTTATGGAAATGATTGCATTTTTAGGCCAAGCGCACGAACGGCGTGCTAGCTATAAGCGGACAACCAGCCTGTTTTGGCCATCAGTCGAGACATCGTCACGGCCGCGAGAAGTGAGTGGCTTTAACCGTTTCTGAAGAACGAACAAGGGATGCCAATGCCGTTAAGATACCGTCGTACGCGATTTCGTCAAACAGATGAGTTAACGAGAGGTGCCATCGTAGGCTTTCGCACCACCGGATGGTTCTTGCGACGTATTGCGGAAAAAAACGCAACGTGATGCAACAACCGCCGGTCGCATTTGGAGACAATGGTCCTAGGAAGGATATGTACAACGTCGTAAGGGGACCGGAGCACGGAGACTGACGTCCTAGCGCACCGATCGTCGCAACCGTCTTCATGCTGTAGTGGACCCACAGGCCACAATGGGCGAAATTTTGGAGAGTGTTCGGTGAGGCTTGGATGCTCCGATATCAATGCTGGCAGGGTCTCGTTTATTGGTTTCGTCTGGTTTGTTGTCCAGCCGTCCGTTGAGAAGGCTATCCTTAACCAGCGAGCCATCGTCGTCACCGCTTTGCGTGGTGTCGCTCCAGAGCTACGTCGGGTGCCGAATGGAACAGTGAAGTGTTCAGCGACGAATCGCGGCTCTGTCTCACCACGGACGATCGCCTTGTGGGAGTCTGGAGGCGACGTGGCCAACGGGCGGATTCCTCTGCCATTGTGGAACGCCACACGGCCAGGCCACGTGGAATCGTGGTGTGGGCTGCTATCAGTAACAAGAGCCGCTCACCGCTGGTACGTATTATGGGAACATTGACGGCACGCCGCTATGCCGACGAGGTGCTGCGGCCCGTGGCACTTTCGTATCTGTAGGGCATCCTAAACGCCCTTTTTGAACACGATTACGCCCTGCCACATACCGCTCGGATCAGCCTGAATTCTTTACACGGTTTGCAGATGCTTCCGTGGCCAGCACGATCCCCCGACCTCTCGGCCATTGAGCATAGGTGGGACACGATTGGAAGCCGGTTGAGTACCCTCCCACCCCCGCAAAATGAAAATGAACTGTGGAATCGGATCAACACCACATGGTTCATGTTACCCCAGGACAGTATTCGGACCCTCATGGCCTCGATGCCACGTCGGATTAAGCGTTGTATCGCCCAAAATGAGGGCCACACTCTTTATTGATCATCCTGTATATTCGGCCACTGGAGCCTAGTCTGTATGTGGCAGTTAAATCATTTGTTCAGTTCCTACTTGGCTATCTGTATGTGTAGTTCGGTCTGTTTTCGAGCATTCCTTCATGGTGTAGCATTTTGTCTGTCAGGCAGTGTGTAATTTAACAGGCGAGAGAATACTGTTAGAAACTAAATTAAAAATGCGTATTAACGTATGTCAACAGTTTTGTAAAATCGACACCATTTATATTTTTCTTTACATGGGTACTATTTCTTTGTATTCTGTTGTTAACGTGATTTCCGGTATATGCCGAACGGCGGAATGATAACGCTTTAGGTAGATGGAAGCTAAATATCCCAACACGCAGACGACACTTGGTCACATAAACATCTGCCATGCGTGGGAGCTCTGCGCAGTTCGCGTGCGCGAGCCATCTGCTCAGAGACGTTGACTGAACTTCGTAAATAATTCTTCACAGAAAATTCCTGGAAGTTATTTTTTTTCAGATGCGGATTTTAAAACATAAAATGACGATTCAAGCGAATTCTTTTTGCAATGTTAAACAATTCTGCATGACTTTAGTGTGTTGTGATCAAAAGCGGAAGTATTTCTAAGTTACGTCGCAGTTTAGTTGATGCAGTGTTGGCCAAGAAGACATTTCTGCTGAATTGATCACCGAATTTTAACGTCGTCGAAGATTCTGCCAGCTGCGTATCTTTAATAAAGTGCACAGTTCTCTTCTTTTCTACATGCCGTTTTAAAGTTGCAGAAAGGTAAGTGTAATTGCATGGCTCTTTTTCCTCACTTGAAACAGGCCGATAGTTATTTACGTACTTTCTTTGAATTTGCGTATTGTGAATTTTCGAATATTCCTTACAGTTTTATGGTAATTGGTCGTTTACACTAACATCGAATCTTTTTGTAAGAACCTTGCCTGCTGATGTACATAAACATTAAAGTTAAAAAGAACCCTTGAGATACTTTCCTATGCTATTATTTTGAAAATGTGTATTATTTCTGATAAGGACTGCGGTAAATTATTATAGACGTATCTAAACATCTTGCAAGAATGTCACTGTGTTTACATGTGGGTGTATCTGTTCGTTTCAATGGCACTACTGTTTTTTTTTGTATCTAAACATCTTGCAAGAATGTCACTGTGTTTACATGTGGGTGTATCTGTTCGTTTCAATGGCACTACTGTTTTTTTTTGTATCTAAACATCTTGCAAGAATGTCACTGTGTTTACATGTGGGTGTATCTGTTCGTTTCAATGGCACTACTGTTTTTTTTTTGTATCTAAACATCTTGCAAGAATGTCACTGTGTTTACATGTGGGTGTATCTGTTCGTTTCAATGGCACTACTGTTTTTTTTTTTTGTATCTAAACATCTTGCAAGAATGTCACTGTGTTTACATGTGGGTGTATCTGTTCGTTTCAATGGCACTACTGTTTTTTTTTTTTGTATCTAAACATCTTGCAAGAATGTCACTGTGTTTACATGTGGGTGTATCTGTTCGTTTCAATGGCACTACTGTTTTTTTTTTTTGTATCTAAACATCTTGCAAGAATGTCACTGTGTTTACATGTGGGTGTATCTGTTCGTTTCAATGGCACTACTGTTTTTTTTTGTATCTAAACATCTTGCAAGAATGTCACTGTGTTTACATGTGGGTGTATCTGTTCGTTTCAATGGCACTACTGTTTTTTTTTTGTATCTAAACATCTTGCAAGAATGTCACTGTGTTTACATGTGGGTGTATCTGTTCGTTTCAATGGCACTACTGTTTTTTTTTTGTACCGAAACATCTTGCAAGAATGTCACTGTGTCTACATGTGGGTGTATCTGTCCGTTTCAATGGCACTACTGTTTTTTTTGTATCTAAACATCTTGCAAGAATGTCACTGTGTTTACATGTGGGTGTATCTGTTCGTTTCAATGGCACAACTGTTTTTTTTTTTTTTTGTATCTAAACATCTTGCAAGAATGTCACTGTGTTTACATGTGGGTGTATCTGTTCGTTTCAATGGCACTACTGTTTTTTTTGTATCTAAACATCTTGCAAGAATGTCACTGTGTTTACATGTGGGTGTATCTGTTCGTTTCAATGGCACTACTGTTTTTTTTTTGTATCTAAACATCTTGCAAGAATGTCACTGTGTTTACATGTGGGTGTATCTGTTCGTTTCAATGGCACTACTGTTTTTTTTTTTTTTTTTTTTTTTTTTAATTTCATGGTCCACATGGTTTTGGTTTTTGTATTGTGCTTCATTGTTTTTATGTTGTTTTAGTAGAGCTTGTCGTACGACCGCACGAAATCACAACATATGAAACACTATTTACATAACTTTACATATTCCCTGTATTTCCATTTTACTTTGTTTAGAATGATCCCCAAACTTTAATGCATATTACCATGTTCAATTTTTCCCTTTCTATGTTAAAAAAAAAGCTACTCAAGAGAAGTCTATGAACTTTAGCTTCAGATAGCTCAAAGTTCAGGGAAAATGTAATTCCGTGAATAATTTCGAAGTACGAAGTATCAACTAGGTGGCGAAGCTATTAGTGCCTCACTGACTTAGGCACAAAACGAGTGCTGGGTTTGGTGCTTCTAGCCCAACGGGAAAAAGCAGCAGGTGGGCTTCAGCGCATCCAACGTTTCTTTGAGCCCACTCTTTAAGCTCCATAGACACCTCTAAAATATTTAAACAATTAGAACGCATGACGACAAAGCTAATATTCCTTATCAGGTAAACTAAAATTCATAAAAAGTCTTATGGCAGTAAACATTAAGAAAAGAAAAAACAATGATATAAGTAATCATGAGATAGTAGAAAATAAATTTCATAATGAGTAAAACTTCTTCGAGCTAATATTTTAGCTTCGATACTGAAGTCATAGAAAACGTCTAAAAACGTGACAATAGATTTTCCCCCGATCATTTCTACAGCAGAAAAGAGATATCCTGGGCTCCTTAAATGCTGCAGCCGTTATGAGAGTGCGAACGCAGGTTCTTAAAGTTAATGACGTGTGAAGCTCACGAGTAACAACAGCTGTTAGGAGGTTCGCCCCGCCGTATATAAACGACTACTGCTCCGTGACCCCCCCCCCTTCAAGAAATATTGCGCTTTCTAATGTATTTTCCTGCATCCAATACTAACAGTACAGATAAGGCAGAGCAGAACTCTGCTTCCGACACAGAATTTAGTGCAATGGAATGATGGAAGTACAAGTGATGCTTACCAAAACAGCATCTTGTCGGAAATATTGGATAATGCATCTCGCTTACTTGACAAACGAATTGTTTCAGAATTTTCGTTTGCATTGCAATTACTTTAGCGAAGTATTCCTACTTAACGAGATAAACTTGAAACGTAGGAGTCGGTAAAACACTTGAATATTCAACTTGTTACGATGTATACATAATTGCGCAGCTCAACGATTAGGCATTAAATTACGGTTAACAATTCTATTATAATATCCATCCATAAAACACTGAAACTTCTATTTCGGCGATTATTTCCACATAGTACACAAACTTCTCGATTTTCAAACTATGAAAATGATTCGATGTGAAAAATATCCGTAAGGCAGAAATTAGTAAATTGAAAAAAACGATACCTAGTAATCACAAAGCAAAGCTGTCTGACGAGTTTCAGATTTGCATAAAAGTACAAAGTACTTTTCAAAAAACACATTACGAATCTAAACATTCATAAAAGTAAGAACACACATCTGTTTAACTGTAAAAAACACAAGTTTTCTTCGAATTTAAATGTTAGGAGTGCAGTTTTTTTGTGGTTTAATGACTCCTCTGTAGGAACTTAGGGTTTACAGAAGTTGATCATTCCTAATTTAGGGCCACTAGTTCCAGGAAAACGAAAGAACCACAGACGCAAGACAAACACACAGCTCATGTCTTACTCTATATTTGAAGTACAAGCCCCTGGCAACACGGTATGAGTGGGGACGTTTACGCTGTATAATTTTTATTATATTGGGTGGGAAAGAAAGTAATGTTCGATGAGGAGGCACCCGAAGTCGAAGCCCCGGCTGCGGCGCACATTGACCCCTGAGATTGCGCACCACACCGGCATGACGTCAGCAGTCTGTGGAAGTTAGCCGTCAGAAGGCGAAGATTGTAAGGGACAGCCAACATTGAAGTGGACAAGGGAGTACATCTGTCATTGCATGCTGTACGAGTTTATTCCCGGTAACACCTCCGCAAGTGCTGCAAGGACCATTTCCAGTGTACCCCAATGCCATTTCATTTCGTCAGTGCTGTCGTTGGTTCGAACAGTTTCAAGAGGGAAATTATGACCTGCCAGATCGTCCCAAAGCCGGAAGATCCCCAACAGTGGAAATAGACAGGATGAAGACTTTAGTGGAGAACAACCCACGTGTGACCAAGCGGAGACTATCTACTCAAGCATTATCACGCACCTGCGTCAACTTGGGAAGGTGTACAAGAGGAGAGTTTGGGTACCCCATCAGTTCACTGTTCAGCAGAAAGCAAATCGCATGAGTGCATGCGCTTCCCTGCTCGGACGTGAACAAGTTGTACCGTTCTTGGACCGCATTGTGACAGGTGACGAGAAGTGGGTGCTGCATGACAATGTTGGCTCCCGGAAACAGTGGTTGGACCTTAACAGAAGCCCATGCCAACCACCAAAGCCGGCTTACACCCACGTAAGCTCCTACTGTTTTTTCGATGGGATATGCAGAGTGTCGTGTTTTTTGAGCAGCTGCCGGACAACACCAATATCACCGCCGATGTGCACTGCCGTCAAGCTCGGCGATCTGCACGAATCGCTCACGTTGAAACGGTAAGCACTGCCGAACCGCAAGTGTATCTTCCTACAGCAGAATGAAGCGAGACTCATACAGCACGGGTAACCTCTCACAAGATCAGGGACCTGACCTGAGCTGGGGGCTGTTGTCACACACAGCCTATTCCCTGGACATTGCCTCTAGGGACCACCCCACCTTTTCCGGTCATTTCATCATTTCCTGGACGGACAGCGGTTCACGAAACTGAACGATGTCGAACGTGCACTTATTTCGTAGCGTCAAAGTCGCCACAATTCTACAGGGACTGTGTCCAACAGCTGCCCAGACGATGGGAGCAGGTCGTGGAAAACAATGGCAACTACACTTTGGATTGATTTGTACTTGTATATATGGAAATTAGCGCTCTTCTGTTGTCTGGCATTTGCAGACATTACGTTCTTTTCAACCAATAGTATAAACGTCAGAAGGGGTTTTCCTTTTTTGATTGAAGGTTTAACGACCACCGTGAGCAACTCAATGGGCTATAAGCAGTCCTCCATCCCTAATTTAGGGCCACTATTGTGGTAGCAAGTTCTGATCGCAGAGATTCAAGGATAAAAAATTCATATAATTTTCTGTAATGCTAAAATTAAGGTTTCAATGAAAAAACTTAAAATGCGTGAAAGTTAATGAAAAGATGTAGAGATGGATTAGTACAGGTAGTTAGTTGTCTGTTGATTGGTCAGTTCATAAATAGTGGTGAAAGAGGTGGAGTGATGGCAGTAGTTCCATGGAAACATTTGCGCCGACTTCGGAGAATTCGGTAGCGATTTCAAGTTCGACAATTGCAGATTTATTTTCAGCTACAAAGTGCTGAGTATTAGCTGATGATATTGAAGGTTCAGGAGAAAGTGTGTGCTGCCGAACAAATAACACGGGTCCCGTTCTTAAGCCCCACAATTTCTCATTGAATCGAACGGTTTCATGAGTTTGTCACTTACAAAGTAAACTCGGTCACAAGTTTTGTTCGCTATCCTGAAGAATTTATATTTGACCCCACGGCAATAATGGAATCTGAGAATGTTTATGCCTCTAGCGGTTCTTGAACTTTGTGGCTCAAGATTCTTCTTTTCTCTGATAAATACGGTGCACCCTGATGGATTAATTATTCATTAGCCAATCCTCCATCGGGTAGCAGTCAGTTTGGAATAGTAGTGTATGTCATGACCAAGGGGTTTTTTTCGGGGGTGGGGTGAGGGTGGTCTCATGCATTCCTATGCATGATTAAAGGTGTGATTAAATACACAATTCCCAAACCAAGAAACAAAAATGATTTCATATTTTTCCCAGTGGTTATGGTGGATGTTTTAATTTTATAAAAGTAGAGTTCAGTTTAAAGTGATAAAAGTTCTTCTTGCCTTGAATTTAAAACAAAGTTACTCACCTAATTAGAAAAACATCAGAACCATATTATTAAATATATGATTTACTGCTGTGCCGATCCAACTTAATATATATCAATGATGTACATTTTTAAATTAACTCTTTAAGCGGCCCAATGTACCTGAAGCAAATAGTACCTATAATTTTCTGCGTTCCCCAAACAGAAATGTTCACATTGTGGCCGGCTTTTACGAAAGCTACGGCAAAACAATCCCTTCACTTTTCACCTAGCAGTACCGACCATAAACCCTT
The DNA here is from genome assembly GCA_039090855.1 of Macrothele yani. Lineage (NCBI taxonomy): Eukaryota > Metazoa > Arthropoda > Arachnida > Araneae > Macrothelidae > Macrothele > Macrothele yani. Next base: position 5,839,900 of record CM077024.1, read on the forward strand.
CGCAGCTGATAAGGTATTCTCTGCTCCACAACACTTTCAATCCATGGAAAGATGGGAATGGGCTAGTCCCCAGGACACCAAGGAATGATGCGGCAGGGCTAGTGCCTCTGACATGAACACCATGCCACTGGGTAGAAACTACCGACATGAACATCTTTTCTCTCCTTTCTTAGGTTTATCGGCATTGTTATAGCCCTTTTAGCAGGTAATGAGCCATAAAGAATTAGTGTCAATCATCCCCTAAATGACCACACTGAATAACAAAACTACTAGGAAAGCAACGCTTTCAAATGCGCAGATTCAGCACTCGTTCCAGCAAGTTTCAGAGTACTTCTCAGGCAGAGAATATATTCGTTCGAGCTAATTTCTTCCAATTTTGCTAACCCCGAGTTAATTCGTTCCAGCCGGTTAAAGGGTTAAAATACATCAGGTCTGGTTTCCATCAATAACATACACTCATGAGTATTAACATTCTGAGCAGTTTTTTTAATGACATGTGGATCCACTGTTCGATGCAACGACCACTTGTACCGTCCTTGCAGGCGCTTCCATTCGACGCGGAAGATGTCTTCAGCTATTTTGCACCAGTTGGACAGAATGGAGTTTGGACGTCATATGGAGAGAATGGCGTTCAGGAGTTTCTACTACATCCCAAATATGTTCAATGGGATTTAGTCAGATAAATTCGGCTGCCAGGAAAGCATACGAATGATACTCGTACAATACCAACACAATGCAACCATTGTGACACGAGGCGTTGTCTTACTGCAAAAGTAGTGCCATCAGGATGCATTGTCACTATGCACAGCGGCACTTGGTTCGAAACAATGACTAGGTAGGATCTGTCAGTGAGGATGTGTTCGACGGGGATTAGGGGACAGAATGATATCTACGAGAATCCCCATGCCATGATAGCGTCGAAGTCAGTCTGTTTCTGTTAATCCGTGCAGTCTGGTTGGAGCTGTTCACTGGCACGGAATCGAATATACCAGAGTGATTCAAAAGTTCGTCCCTTTCCGAGCTACACATAATGATGAGTCAATTCCTGAGTGCAACCCGCGCCTGCGTAGACTGGCTACATACTGCGCTGACGTTGAACACTCGACGCTGATGACGTGCACAGGGCCACATCACGTTATCAAGTGAGCAGAGGTTGGAGGTCGATAAACGTGTTGTTCGGGTGCTCCTGCGCCATTACTGGTGAAAAGTGTTAAGCACAGCAGCAGTGAGAGAAATGTGTTCAGTTGAAGGCGAGAAAACAATGGACAGCAAAACTGTAAGAAAATCGTTTTTGGAAGACAAGCCGAGGTCAGGACTTCTAACGACTACCAACATTGACAACCTGGTAGAAGCTGAGACAGCGAACTCCGGTAAAGATATAAGACAATTTGTAGCTGAGGTGCAGTCTTCCCAATCCACCGTCGTCCGTCACCCGTACCAGTTTGCTTCCTCCGCCAGGGACCACCGAATGGTTCCCCATGAATTGAAACTCCAGCAGGAGAAAATGTCCTAGCTTTCAGCCAAAGTTTTTTTGTTTGGGGGTTTAATGACCATCTTGAGAAATTTAATGGGCTATCAACAATCAGCTGTCTCTAATTTAGAGCCACTGGTACCAAGGAAGCGAGAGAAGAGCAATTTAATTAGAGACAGCTGGCGTTATGTAAATGCGGCTCTGTAAACGGAAACGACATGGCGTATGCAACGATCCGACAATATAAGGAGGGATGCGACGGGAATTAGTAAGTGTCGGACGCAGTATGGTGGGTACGACGAAGGATCTAAGCTCATTTGATTCTGCGCAAATTGTCGGGGCCCGACGAATGGGTCACTTCATCTCGGAAGTCTTGCAGGCACTGGGACTTTCACGAACCACTGTGTCACGGGTGCACCGTAAGTACATCGAATCCAGTAAAACCATCCCTGCAAGGGCCAACTGCCGTGGACAACAGCGTGTGGATGAGCGGGGTCATCGTCGGCTATCTCGCATTGTGACAGCGGATAGACGGGCCACAGTGCAAGAAATCACTCGGCAATTTAACGTTGGTGCACAAAAACGTGTAAGCAGCCACACCATCCAGAACCATCTCTTCGCTATGGGGTACAAAAGTCATCGTCCCACAAGGGTACCGCTGCTGACCGCACATCACCGGGTATAAAGATTAGCACGGGGCGCACGAACATCGCCACTGGAACCTAGACATGTGGGAGGATGTTGCCTGGACTGATGAGTCTAGATTCATGTTTGTACATGCGGATAGCAGGATACGAGTACGGCGCAAACCACATGAAGCGATGGATCCTTCTTGCCAGCAGGGTACTCTTCAAGCTGGTGGAGGTGGCATTCTCGTCTGGGGACCGTTTGCGTAGACTGAAATGGGACCCTTGGTACGTGTGACATCGTCTCTCACAGGTCAACGTTACCGGGATATCCTGGACGACCATTTGCTCCTGTTTGTGCGTCTTCAAAATCCCACTGGGGACTTCATCCTGCAACAATACAATGCACCGTGCCATCGCTCCCAAATTGTATCCGAATGGCTGGATGAACATTCCACCGACGTGACCTCGCTTCCTTGGCCATCTAGGTCACCTGATCTCAATCATATCAAGCACATCTGGGATGTAATCGAGAGAGATGTTCGAGGCTCTGACCGCCCTTAATCAAATCTCTGTGAACTGTGGGAGCTTGTTCAGGGGGTCGAGGACCCGTATGGCTTCCCAACGCTTCCGGTGTCTTGTCGAGTCCATGCAGAGACGAATCGCCGCCGTCATGAGGGCGAAAGGTGGTGCTACACGTTACTAGACTGGTATCTTTAATTTAATTGCTCTTCAGTGTATATACACCGAGTGGTCACTGAATTATGCCCATCCCTAACAAAAGTGGATGCGGCCCATTGACCACGTGATCTCCGAGGGGCGTGATTAGCCGACCAACATATGTGTGTTGTATATAAGGTGTGAGGGGAGCAGTAGTTGGCAAAATTCGGAGCGTGATGGACAAGTTGTGGGAGTGCGAAGAGCGGGTGCCTCGATTTCCCAAACGGCTGAATTGGAGATTTTGTCAGGAGCCGCCGTGGTTAAAGTGTATAAGGACTGGCGTTAAAATAGTCAAACAAAACTGCACAGTACAGCGAAAGGTTGGTGTGAGCGGGTAGTGCCAGGTCCGACGACTCGTTCAGGTCAACAGACGCAGCACTGTTCAACACTTGACTACCCAATACAACAGAGACCAACTCAGAACAGTATCTGTCAATAGCATACGTCGCATGCTCGCACGTATGGGCTATAAGAGCAGACTACCCTGACGACATCCTCTCCTAACCAGGGTTTACCGGCGTAAAAGGCTCGCTTGGTGCAAAGACCATGCAAGTTGGACGTCGGATGACTGGAAAAAAGTGTGCTGGTCTGAAGTTTTTGCGTTTTCTATTCCACTCCCTGAATGTCCGTGTACGTACTTAGCGTAAATAATATGAGGCACTGTATCCATCCTGCAGGGTCCTCACAGTGCACACTGGTGAAGGCGGTTGTATGGTGTGAGACATGTTCACCTGTAAGGAACTGGGGCCCCTAGTGCTTCTGGAACAACGTAAGACTGGTGCCCACTATCATGAATTGCTTGCTGACTCTGTACACCAAGTATTTCACGAATGGCGACGGTGTCTTCCAAGATGATAATTCGCCGAGCCACAGTAACAATGCTGTGTTACATGGTTTGGTGCCGAGTTATATTTCATAGTAATGTGAGAAGGGTTCGTGGATGCTCCGCTTGCCGCAAGTTTTTACATCGGGGGTTTAACCCGTATTTTATCCGACTGAAGCAGATAAATAAAATATGAATGAAATATCAACCAAAGTATCAGCTCGCTCTTGCACTGAGGAAGGTGTTTATTCAGATGTTATGGGGGATGTCTAAGTATTGTCCTGATTTCCTTTCCTTCTCTATATTATCATTAAATGCTGATCGCCTTCCCATTGCGGCCAGTAAACAATCGCTTCCTGCCTTTTCATTCTCCCTCGATTCTCAACATTTCCCCCAAACCACACGGACGAGCAAAATTCTCACACCTCGCTCTCTCAACTCCTTACAACCTTCTTCCTCTGCAGCCGAGTGAAGTCCTCTTGCTGAGAAATACATCCCAAAGAGCGTCCCCTAGATAGAAAGCGCAGATGTTCCTTCCCTGGCTTCGCTGACCTCTCTCTCCTCATTATCTACTTACTCCCCCGCACGGCAACCAAACCATAATATACTGATTTCATTATCCCGTTCCGCCAATCTGTCTTGGCTCCACGGGGACTTGTTGAGCACCTTGGATGTTATTTTGAAATGTTGCGACAATTATCCTGCCTTGAGACGCGGTTCGGACCCTGGCCACCCCAATGGCCCAGAGACCAGCCCGTGGTGACGTGCTGGCAGGCGACCTAGAATACCTTGTCTGGGTTCCCGCTCTGTCTGGCGGGATAGGTCGTTTCTTACTTTCTCGCTGACTGGAAGATTCCTTGCCCTCGAACTTTTTTTGGGGAATAATTTCCCTTTATTTTCTTTTTCAAACACCTACACACATGTATACACTGTCCTCATGCTTAGGACTTACAACATCGAGAGATAGCAAAATTTATTTACAGAATATTTACATTGGTGGTTTCTTCGTCTGCTTTCCCACAGACTTCTACCCTCATTCATCTTCCGATTCGCTTTCGGTGTGCACGTTCACCTCCTGCGTTTCGGTCCCCGTTTGATTGGGGAAGATGGTATGTTGCTGGAGGGTTAGCCTTTCAACCAAGGCTATTATCCCCCTCCTGTTAACGGAAGATTGGATGAGCAGATCCAATCTTCGCGTTCTTTGCACACCTGGGATCAGTGTGTTTCTCCATTCGGCGAAGCCACTGCATTCAAGTACGCAGTGTTCTATGCTTGCCGTTCTCTTTCCACAGGGACAAGTGCAGTTCCTGATGGCAAATCTGCCTAGGTATTCAGGGCTGATGCCATGGCCACTGAGTACTTGATTCAGGAACTTATTTGTCTGTGCTCGTTTGGTCGAGACTTTCGGAAACACTCTGTGTGTCTTCCGCCCTGTCTCTCCCGTGTCCCATCTGACCTGCCATTCGGTCATGGTCCGACGTGCTAGTGCTGCGCGAATGCACCTTCGCGGCGTTCTGCATTGCACGTCGACCGTCTCTTTCAGCGTGGCTGCCTTCGCCAGCTGATCTGCCCTTTCGTTTCCTAGGGTTCCGACATGGCTTCGTACCCAGTGGAAACTAACTGCCCCATCTCCCTCTGCCCTCAAGAGGGTTTTGATCCTCTGGACGATGGGGTTTCTTCCCCTGAATCTACTCAGAGCCTGCAGTGCTGCCTCACTGTCCGAGTAGAGTTTTATTCTTTCGTCACTACGCCTGGGAGTGCCCAGGTGAGTGCCATCTCTATCGCCAGAAGTTCAGCCTGAAAGACCGAAGCATTCTGCGATAATTTCACGCTTCCTGCAGTGGCTTCGTACCCGTCCGAGAACGCACAGAAGCCTGCCCCCACTTGTCCCTTCAACTTTGAGCCGTCCGTGAACAGCTCATGCCCAACTCCCGTGGGTTTCTCCTTGTCCCACGGTGGGCAAATTTCCTCGGCAGGGTGGATCTGCCAGTCCACACTTTCCATCTCCATGTCGGAGGCTCGATGCGGCGCACCGAGAAGGTAGGCGTCCTCGCCTGACCTTAGGCAGTGCATTGCTGCCTCCCTTTCCACTACTAGGTCTGCCGGCTCGCACCCCGCCAGCACTTGGAGTGCTAGGGTTGACGTTGTGCGAAAACAACCGGTTATCCCCAGTAGGGCCAACCTTTGGATTTGGTTTATCCCCGTCTTCATTCTGACTGTGGGGTTCCACCATGCCCCACTTGCATACGTCAGAATTCTTTCAATTCCTCTCTGATAGATGGCCTTCTTGGTTTTGCCCGTTAACCTCATGCCATTCAATCTATTGAGAATCATCGTGCACCTTGTTCTAAGGTGCCTCAGGTGTGGCAGCCCTGATAGACTCTGATCCAGGACCACACCCAAGTATTTCATTTCACGCACCGCCTTGATAGTGCACCCTTGGAATCTGCACTGGGGTGGTGTTTTCATTACTCCTCTCTTAGCTATTGCTAGCAGAGTGGTCTTCTCAGGAGCGAAGCACAGTTTGCTTTCTCTGCTCCAATTTTCTAGCACATCCAAGGCCCTATGTGCTTCTCTTTCGATCACGTGTCTCCCTGAGGCGGAGACCACGAGAACGAAATCGTCCGCATAGGCTTGAATCTCCACTGCGGGCCCCAGGTCTAGGTTCAGTGCTGAATCAGCAACTATATTCCACCAGAGCGGCCCGGAGTTGGATCCTTGCGGACACCCTCTATGGTACGAACGCGAGGATTGCCCATTCCCCGCTTCGAACTCGACTCTTCTATCAGACAGGTAGCTGCTGATCAGTTTGAACAGGTTCCTTGGACAGCCAAGTTCTTTAAGTCTGGTTAAAACCATTGGCCACCAGACACTGTTGAATGCCCCCCTCACGTCTAGTGAGATGAAGCAGGTATGGAGCCCCTCCGCTTTGTTCCTCTCTGCCCTCTCTCGGAGGCTGCGAATTGCCTGCGTTGCGCAACGCCCCGGAAGGAAACCAAATTGGTTCCTGTTTAGCTTTCCCTGCTCCATGAGGAAGCTAAGCGCTCTGTTCGTTATGAGCTTGTCCAGCACCTTGCTCCACGCCGAGAGGAGGCAGATGGGCCTATAGGCTGCAGGGTCATTTTGTTCTTTCCGGTCTTGTTGAAAAGAACTAGCACCGCTGTTTTCCACAAGTCTGGGAAGATTCCCCTCCCGAGGCATTCGTTTAGGAGCGCCACAAAATACCCGGGATTTGCATAGTAGATTTCTCTGACTATGCTGAGGTCGAACCCATCCTTGCCTGGTGCTTTGCCCGTATTTAGACTGGAGAGGGCATTCTCCACTTCGTCTCTCGTGAAGGGGGGTCCTCACCAGTGTCCGGCGGGATCCGACTTTCTTCCCTTATTTCTTTTTGTTGAGGGGAGTCCCCTTCTCCCTCGTCTCCTTGGAAGTGGTAATCCAAGAGACTTTCTACGGTACTATCAAGAGTCTTTGATAGGCTACCGTCTGCCCTTTCTACCGCTGCTAGTTTTAGCGGTTCGGTTATGGATCCCCTCGAGATCTTATAGGGGATCCCGAAAGGGTCAGCCGGAGTTTGAAACTCACACAGTTTTCTCCAGTAGGAGATTTTCGAGAGATTCAGTTCTCTCCTGTATGCTGAACGAGCCTTTTTATGCACTTCTGTGCACTCCTGTCTTGCGGAGTAGCTTTTGCTCTTTGCAGAGCTTTCCTACTCCGCCTAGCTCTCGCCCTAAGAGCTTTTAGTTTCTCCGACCACAAGGGGTGGGGGTCCTTGGCTCCCCTTTTATTTCCCCTACTACTCTCGCATAGCGTTGTTATTTGACTGGTAAGTTCTTCAAAGAGGAGTTGAGGTCCGACACTTCTGCGGCCTCTTCTTCCCTCCTACCTCCCAACAAGGTAGTTAACTTGGCTTTAAAAGCCCACCAGTCTAGATTCTTCATTAAGAATCTTTTGCGCTTGGGTCGGATGGGCTTTTCCGATCCCAAAACGAAAGATAGCGCTAGGTGGTCACTGCAGCTCTCGTCGTCCAGTACTTGCCAATCCTGGACAAGGCTGCGCTTTGAGACTCTGACGAGAGTCACGTCGATCAGAGGAGCCCCTCGCCCCTTGGAAGGTCGGGGTGCTCTCTGGATCGTTCAAGAAACTCAGGTCTGCCGCGTTGGCAAAGTCCACTAGTAGCTGGCCGCGTTCGTCCTCGTTCTGATTGCCCCAGAGAGGACTCTTCGCGTTGAAGTCGCCTGCTATTATTATCTCATGACTGGGGAATTCCCCTAATAGAGCCATTAGCTCATTCAGCGTTTCTCTCAAATTGCCTGCCGGAGAACTGTATACGTTCACCATTAAAAATTTCGCATCACCACATTCCACGCCGAGGGCGACCACGTTCTCGGAGCATTTTATCTCGAGAACCGCTAGGGACGGGGTCTTTCACGACCGTGGCCACCCTGGGCTTTGCCACCCTAGGGTGGTAGATCCGGTAGGAGTTAGGAAGCCCACCACTCTTCCCCCCTGTTCGAATGGTTCCTGCAGTAGCAGAATATGAGCTTTTTTGCTCAGTGGCTGTCACCAGGGCCTGTGTTGTTGCTGCCCGTGCGTGGTGCAGATTGATTTGAAGCACCTTAACGCCTCTCTTTGGTTTATTATCCATAATGAGTGCGTTCTTTTAGCAGAGCCAGTTCTCTGACAAGGCTTGGGCATTCCTTGTCTAGGCTCGAGTGGCCTACATCCACTCGACGCCTGAATCTCTTGTTGTTTGCCAAGCAGTTAGTGCAGACCGGGCTATTGCTGCACTCTTGGCGCTTGTGCCCGGTTTCCCCACACCGGGCACATCTATCCTGCTCTTCGGTGCACCTTGACCTAAAGTGCCCGAACCCGTTACACCTGTAGCAACGGACCTCCCTCAGATATTCCCTTACTGAGTGGACGGTCCATCCCCTCCGAGCTTGCCTCGCTTCATTACTTTTTTGAAGGTCAGTGGGTCCGCCTCTGCTACCCAGTGGCGTTTCCCACCCTTCACCTTCAACGAACTTGAGCTGGAGGCTGCTCTCCTCCAACTCTGGGTTCTGTTCCGCGAGACATTGCTCGACCTCTTCCCTTGACAGGTTTCCGTCTATCCCGTAGACGATAAACCTTGGATTCCTCTTAGCTGGCAATCTGGACCGAAGGTTCTCCTTCGTCACTGCATTGCTCTTTAGCTCCGAGTCCAATTTCTCTATTTCTTTGGCGGAGGAGCATTCCACCATTACTCCTCCCCCATTGACCTTTCTGACTCCCTTAACCCCAATCTGGAGTTTGGCGGGGCAAATCTGAGTTTGCAGAACCGCCTTTACGTCATCCGACGAGGGAGAACCCTTGTCTGTTGCGGGGTAAACGAGAAGCACGTGCCTCTTCTCGACCCTCTTGGGTGCCACCTTCTTGGCTACCTCCTTCTTACCCGTTTTTTGCTTAGGAGCCGTATTCCCCTTGCCTGGCTTCACTCGAGCCGCTTCGGCATATGTCTTTGGAGCCGCGCTAGCGGCCTGCTCACTTCTTTCCTGGAGTCTCCCTTGGATGAGACTCATCTCTATCACTTGCTTGGTGCAAGCTGCTTGTAGCGAGTTCGCTACTTTCCTTATCTTGGTTCTGGTGTTAACCAGAACCTTGTTTGAAGGATTCTCTAGAATCCTCTCCAACTCTTGGAAGAAGGAGTTGACTGCGCTTGCGAATTCCGACGGAATTTCTAAGTCGCAGTCTGCCTCAACGGGCTCACTTGGACCGGGGGTTGAAGCCCCGCGTCCTCTGCCATCTCTCTACTCGGGTTGCTAACCGAGTGCCAAGCCCTGGGACCTGTGTCCCTGGTCGGTCAGACTTAGAACGTTCGAAAGTCAGGTGCTCAGCGGTACCCTGGGGTCCTTCCGCTGTAACCTGCACCTGACCCCGGTTGAGTGCGGGATTTGGCCTGATCCGTAGATCAGGGGATCGGCACGACGACGACGTACCCGCTCGTATGTCAGAGTTGCGCACTTTGCTATGACCGCAGCCCGGACTTTGCCCTTACAAGGACAGTTTTTCTAAGTCCGAACTGACTGCACCGAAACACTTTTTTCAAATTAATGAAAAAAAAAATTTTTTCCTCCCTTCGTTTTGAAAACGAAAGAGAAGAAAAATCAAGTTTTTGAGGAGAAAACAACTCCCCTCGCTCTGCTAGCAGAGTCTTTTGGAACAGCAGTCGATTTGATTCGCAATCAATAGCACAGTACTCACTCAACCGGCCTCTGACAAACGGCCGATCAACCAAACCATAAATCTCTCTTGCTCGGATGAGAGTCAGAGAAGCGAAATCCAGTCCAGTGACCGGCTCATCGAAAATGGCGGAAAAATTAATACTGTACAATCCACTATCCTTAAAATGGTTCTTAACTTTACTCTTGACAAACATGGATACCCAGGTTAAAGCTGTTCAGGAATGCTTTGAGGACCACAGTTCAAACTTCCGGCATATCGATTGGCCTCCAAACTCTCCCTATATGAACCCCACAGAGCACTTGTGAGACACTATGCAAGTGAATATCAGGCGTCTGTATACACCAATCAGCTCAATACCAGCATTGAAGGCCGCATCACACACAGCGTAGTTGGCCATAACTCCTAACTGCTTCCGGCAATTTATTGAATCGATGTCAAGTCTAAAACTGCTGTGCTGAGGAAGAAAGGAGGATGTACGAATTATTAGGTAGGTGGTCCTAATTCAGTGATCACTCAGTGTATACTGTATTACCAGTAAATCGTGTTATTTTCAAGGTGTTGCACAAAATAGTGTTTCCATTCTTTTGCCGTTTTCGTGCACGTATGCGATCACTCAATGAAAGTTTCATCAAACCTTTAATAATATGTTAGAAATACTTGCTCTTTATTTAAACCAAATTATTGCAGTGAAACTCTGACTATACGTTTTTTAGGGCATGGTCTTAAAAATGTACAAATGCAAAAAACGTACAAACGAAATTTCAAAATGTTTGCTACTGTAAAATTTATGCTTTAAAGGAATATAAAATTCATAAAACCTGTGAAAATCAGAATTCTCTTTTGACGACTATCTGTCCATGAACTTTCTGAAATTCTTAAAGTTGTGAGGATTTCACTTAATCTAGAGTAAGGAATTCTAGATTAAGTGAAATGCTCACAACTAAGAATCTGAGATCAATGCTTCTGTATGGAACTCAGGAATTAACAGCGTATTTTTATCTGCGGATCTTGGGTGCATCCATTCTAAAAGAAAACTAACTGCCGCTGCCACCTCCGCTGTTTTGGAAATTTCGCAACACTCGCGCTTTCCTAGCTCGCAGCGCTAAAAGTATTGAACACAAAAATATGAAATTTAAATCGTTTGTAGAGAATTGTTTGGAGAATACCCTGAAAGAAATAGTTTTTCGATTCTGGAGATACTGCGAAAGCTATTGTATTTCAAAGCTAAGGTAAGCAAAAAAGTGCTATCAGTTCGCGTTCCGGACACACTAACAGCAACAGAACCACAACTGTTTGTAGGCATCTCGGGCCATGGCAGAATTTTTGCACCTCTTTGCCCTTTTTTTGGATTTCGATTTAGTTTACGAGAAATTAAAATTTTTAATTTCACAAAATTCCCAATTTTGCTATGGGATCCATTTTTGAAAACGGATATGTGGCGAAGTATAAATCATAACTCATTGGAATTTTTACAGCATAAACTCACAACTATTATCCCTCTTTTTAAAAAAATTAAGAAAAAATAATTTCCTGATTTTTAAGCATTTTTTTTAAGACGCAAAGGAAAGGAACGAGCGTCTTCCTCCGTCTTCAACGGTAACCACACAGGAAAGTTCTAGTCCCGTAACTTTCTGCCATGGTGACGCAGCTATTTTTAGCACTCTTCTCATTGGGTGAAAGGACAAGCTATAATCAAACTGGTAATGGCGCAATGCTCAATGACGTAGCGACGCTTTTAAAATTCGGCGTTTTCCGCCGGCATAAAATTAAATAAATATGGTGGCTATGAAACATTTCTCAACTTGAAATTTTCGCGAATTGTTCGATCACTTCTACATGATCTGGAGATTTGAAAATTGTCATGTTGATAGGTCTTAAGGTCCGAATACCTAGAACCGAAAACAACAACAAAATCAAAATGGCGGCTATGGAACATTCTCTGCTAGAATTTTTCGCGAATGGTTCGACCACTTCTCAATAACCTTGAGATCTAAAAATTGGCATGCTGATAGTCTTTAAGGTCCGGATACCTAAAAAAATCTAAAAACCAAACAGTTCAAAAGGGAGGCTTAGCTTTACTATTCAAAATGTTGAAAGGTTTAAAAACAGTTATGCCAGAAACGTTGAAATGCTGTAAAAATTCCATCATGAAATTTTGATTTAAAATTAAGGGGCGCCAAAGCCTGTTCCGTTTTACGTCAAACGGTATGCATTGACGTCACGATTCTGTTTTAAATCGTGCAACAGTTACCGATCTTAAATTACTTTTCTTTCCTTAATTACTTTTCTTTTCTTTAATTTTATATTCAAAAAATTATAGATTTGCTAGTGTTGAATATTGATGGTACGTCTATGAAGGATTCTACTACTCCACGAAATGCTGGAGCCAGAAAGTTACTTCCCAGAGATTAATCAACTTTTTAAAAGAGCATATATGTGTGAGTCATGAAATGCGAAACTAATTTTTTATCCAATCCGAAAGTAAATAACAAACGCTTCTCTGATAGGATCAAGGTTTAACTTTGGCTGCACCAAAAAAGGAATACAACAACGCTGTCTCGATTCTGCCAAAGTTGTAACAAACCAGGTTACGAATAAAACAATCAAAGAGCAGTGTATTTTTAAATATTTGAAATTCAAATTTTAACGTATAATTGCAAATAGCGCATAAAATGATCATGTATAACCCGATAAAAGCAAGCGATAGAAATTACAGTGAAATATTTGAACTAACTCAAAATTACGTATAAAAATGAAAAACTTAACTAAGAAACGCATAAACGACGTTCAATTGCTTTTGAGAAGGGACCATATGATCAATCCTAATTGTTTGTTTTTGTATCTTGTGGTCTATTTTTCATTTAAAAGTTCTTTTGTCTCTTTTGTTCTACTCAACGTGCATACAATTTTCTTTCTGTGCTGTCCTTTTGACACCAAATAAATAAATAAATTAAAACGTCGCTTGAAACCAGTCTGTTCAAAAACTTTGCTGTGTTTTGTGAAGCATAAAATTCCTTCTGAGAATGCTTGCAGAAACTAGTTGATAATTTTTCGATAACATAAATCAGATTAAATGGATGGGAGTGACTTCGTCGCAGTTCACCCGATGAGAAATGCAGCATTGTGTGGCTGTTCCCTGTCAATACAATACATCAGTGGCGGTGGTAGATGTTTCCTGGTGTCACATGTAAGAAGAGTGCAAAGCTGAGAATAAGTGAGTGTTAGGTTTCATCGCGCGACTTACTTAGTTCGAGAACAAATATAATTCACCGTTTCCTTATTTTACTTTATTTTTTTTCCTCCTTCACGAGGGAAATCTTTTTTGCCCTCTCCTCGGAAAAAGCAATAATAGGCAGAGGATGAGAGTTATCCTCACTAAAAGAGTTGCTACAATGAACGCGCACCAAAGAAAGAAAGAAACGGAGAAACGAAAAGAACAGTAATACAATCGCGGGAAAATACAAAACAAAAGTAATTGCAATCCAGAAGATATCGATCAGTTCAGCCCAAAAGAACTGCGAAGTCTCCCACGAAATAAGCTCACGCAGCTAGCACACAGAAACTTCAAATCATTACCAGGCCCGAAAACTGCAACTTTAGATTTTTGTTTTTGTTTTCTCTAACTTTTATTTATAGATAGATTCAGTAAGAATCTTTTTACTCAGCACCGTCACTTTGTATACAGATATCACAGCGCTATAAAAATCTTAGTGATATTATATAGGAAAATAAGTTACAGCATTCGTACTGGGCGTAATTTATTACGATTTAGCAATGAAAACTGTTTCTTAACTAAATGCGACACAATGATTTTTAGAGTTGAAAAGTTTTAATGAAAGATTTCTTTGATTAATCTGTTGTCAGAGTGTGAGATCTTCAGGACTCACTCTTAAGTGAACCAAATGATGTACTTCTTGAAAGAACAATATTTAGCTGCAATTAAAGCCAGGATTGCAAGAAATGGTATGTTTTATCAAAAGTTTGTCCTTCCAGCTATTTGTATGTCATATCACGGTTTGGGCATTAGTTTTGAGTATAGTAGGGAAGCTATGAAAAATTCAACTGTGTATTCTAAAACAGTAAATTTCTTGCCCAGCAGGTACCTTTACAGGAGCTTCTAGCTATGCAAAAAGCCTAGCAGAATTATAAGTTTGTTTTTTGATACTGTCTTCGTAAAACCTTTAGTGCTTATCGTGTCACTGCACTAAGGAGCGTTTTCGTAAGACAGGTGCTTTTAATAAAGACTAGACAGGCAAACGTTTCTGACAACGTCTGATGTTCTTAAATCGAAGCTGTAAATGTCGCTTTACAAAATGTACATGCATTCGTGGATATACGTATTATACTTTATTGTGCTCAATAATTTCTACACACTTTTTTATCGTTTTGCTCTCTATTTGAGTTATTGTTAATTTATTTGTTCTTCGATTTCAGTTGCTCTTACAGTATTTAATTCTCTTCTGCAAGGGGTATACCCAGCGCGTATAACAATTGCCTTCTTTCCCCAATATCTTATTTTTTCTCCCTTATTTTTAAAGCTTTGGCAGCTTGTAAATATCACTATCACACAGTAAAATCCTGTTATGTACAGGTTGGTTGTAGAACAGCAAATAATCATGTTAGTGAGGCATGAAACAATTATAGAAAGCCCTAGGAACAAATGTCACGCAGTTGAGTTGTTGCCAGTTATGTAAAACACGTAACTATTGCAGAAAGATCGCAGAACAATTGTAGTGCCATATCTTGCGATGCAGGTGAGCTACCATTAACGGAAAATATGTCACATGTGTTATGCATACAAACCAGTGGCGGCTCGTGGGTTATTCAAACGGGGGTTCACAATACATACATTGTAAAAATTAAGTTTTCAGTTACGACATAAAGTATATGATAAAACACATTTCGGTTTCTACAAGTAAAAAAAGCACTGCAACTAAAAGAAAACAAGAAAGATGACACCGAGTTTTCGGGTGTAATAAGCATGTCTTTTGAATCCGTTCTGACGCAAATTAAATTTATCAAAGCTATTCAAAGTCAATTGAACCGGTATGGAAAACAATAGTATCTGACGGAAGAAAGTTTTTCAATCGGGTTTTTAATCCCTCAGATATTGCTGTAAACGGAATCGTTAGCTTACGCCCTCTGGTTGCAGACTTGTGCGTTAAGAAAAACATGAATTTAGATGAGAAACGTTTCGCACCGGAAACGCTCTCCAACACAGAAATATTTTTTCAAATCGCACCCTTAGAAACATAGATATCGACAAAAATAAGATGTGACTGTACGTCCCCTGGTGGGAAAACCATGCATTAGTTTAGGAAGAAAATATTCTCAAAAGGATTTTCCATATGAGCGGTATCGGTCCAAGAAAAAAAAATTAGTCGAGTTTTCAGGATCATAGATTTTGCTACAAATACATCAGAAGCAGAAATTAACACTTATGCCCCCTGGTGGCCAAACCATTCTTTACCAAACATTAGAAATTATGTGAAAAACATTTTCCATCAGTTCTTGTATGCGATACAGGAAGAATTTTTCAAATCGGAGTTTCAGAAGCAGAAATAACGCAGCAAACGCAATTTACCATTGTGGCCCCTAGCGGAAAGTCTATGATGTACTTGAAAGTTTTGAATTTATAGAAAAAACATTTCGCATCGGAAACACTATCCAACAAAGAAGGAATTTTTTAAATCGGACTCTTCGAAGTAGAGATATTGACAAAAGTAAAATATACATCTACGTCCCCTGGCGTAGAAACCATGCATTATTTCAAGAAGAAAATGTTCCTAAAAGGTTTGTCGACATGAGTAGTATCGGTCAACAAAGGACTTTTTTTCAATCTGGATTTTTCTTTTTTGATTGGAGGTTTAACGACCACCATGAGCAACTCAAAGGCTATAAACAGTCGCCCGTCCCTAATTTAGGGTCACTGGTTCCAGGGAAGAGAGAGAGCCAGTGCCGTAAGACAAACACAACATCCATGCCTCAGCGGGATTCGAAACCGGACCCCTTTCGGACGAATGATCAGAGGCCATCGCTTAGACCACTGTGCCACCGGGGCGGCCAATTTGGATTTGAGAAACTCATATTTTGCTGAAAATACACCAGAAGCGGAAATTAAGACTTACGCCACTTAGTGGCCAAACCATTTTTTACAAAAATTAGAAATTATGTGCAAAGAATTTCCCATCAGGAGCTGTATCCAGTGCAGAAAGAATTCTTCAAATCGGAGATTTAGTAGCAGAGATATAGGTGGAAATGCAATTTACCTCTACGACCAATAGCGAAAAGCTCAGATTTTATTGCAAATACATCAGAAGCAAAAATTAACACTTACGCCCCCTGGTGTCCAAAGTATTCTTTACCAAAAATTTGAAATTATATGCGAAGGATTTTTCATCAGAAGATGTATCCGCTGAAGAAATCTTTTTCAGATCGGAGCTTTAGAAGAAGAGTTATCGGGAAAAATGTAATTTACTTTTACGCCCCTAGCGAAAAATATATGCGTAATTTGAAAAAGTAAATATATTTAAAATACTCTTTGATATAAATGGAATCGACAGATAAAAGATATTTTTCAATCGGATGTTTAGAAGCAAATATGTGGAATAAAACGTATTTTTGAATTCGACATCACCTGTATTTACGCCATCTGGCGGCGAAATTGTACATCGTAAATAAAAAAACGAAAGAAAGGATCATCATTCTCATATTTCAAGCTTCCGAATGCAAAAAGAATTTTTAAAATCGGACTAATAGTTGAAGAGATGTCGTGGGGACGGACGGACAAACCGACAACACAAGCGCTATCTTTTTTTACAAAACACGTGCTAAAACAAGCACTCTTACGTAGAAAAACTGTAACATTCGACTTTGTAGAAAGGAAGATTCTACACTGCTGGCCATCTAAAATGCAACACCAAGAAGGAAGCATCCGATTGACCTGAAATTCGCAGCATGCGTCGCCCGTGAGAGGACATCCAAACGATTAGCATTGCAGGGCATATGCAAATCATGTGCGCCCGCCACGCCACCGAGAGGCACTATAAGAAGAGTGCCCAGAAGGCGGGGTGTAAGTAGTGGAAGTGTGTTGTGCTGCCGGACCTGTGCGTGGGAAGCTTCCTGATCCCTCGTCGCAGTATACGGCAGTCATTCCAGCACGTTTCGGAGTTCGACAGAGGACGAATAGTGGCTTATCACGACAGCGGTTTATCGTACCGAGACATCGGCGCCCGTGTGGAACGGCACCCAGCCACAGATACGGAGAGTAGGGATTCAGTGGGTGCGCAACAACCTGTGTCAGCACGTACCGTTCGACGTCGTCCGCAGGATCGAGGACTTGTCGCACGGAGTCCGCTGCTCCGATTACCATTGACGTTACACCACCGGCGAGTGCGGTGGCAGTGGGCCGTTGAACGCCCCACCTGGACTACGGAATGGCACGACATTGTCTTCTCTGACGAATCCCGCTTCTGCCTCAACACCACGATGGTCGGATCCGCGTGTGGCGGCACCGCGGCGAGAGACTGTATGACGCCTGCATTATGCATCGCCATACCGGTCCGTCGTCTGGCGTTATGGTTTGGGGCGCAATTGGATATGACACCCGCACACTTCTGGTACGTATCGCCGGTACACTCAACAGCCACCACTACATCTACGACGTTTTGGAGCCTGTATTCCTCTTTTACCTGTATGACCTGCCAGCGGTCACGTTTCAACAGCACAATGCGCGCCCGCACGTGGCACACATAGTGCAACAATTCTTCACGGCCCACCAGGTGTCCATGCTGCCGTGGCCCACCTGTTCTCCCGATATGTCACCCATTGAACACGTCTGGTCGCTGATCGGCAATCGAGTGGCCTGGCAAGCACCACCCGCGGCTACGCCTGATGAAATGTGGTAACGTGTGGAAGCAGCCTGGACCAACATACCCCAAGCCCACATCCAAAGCCTCTTTCGTTCAATGGCGCGGCGTGTAGCGGCCGTTATTGCCAGCCATGGGGGCCCCACGAACTATTGATGTCTGCGTGTTCCGCAAGTCGCACGGGCTTGTAAGCTCAATCGTTTCATCTTTGTATCTGTTGTTATGTGTCCAGTAATTCTGGCTTTGCTATCTCGTGTCCTTCTTGGTGTTGCATTGGCCAGCAGTGTATTATAACAGTGCTTACAATTTACTTCAAAGGTAAACATTCAAAGGGAATGTTGATTACTCAAGTGCAACTTTTGTAAATTAAATCAACCCGCCTGTCTCTTTTTGAGGCAAACAAATCAATAACATTTTCGTTTAATTTAGGTATGTCATCATGTTTTTTTCAATTGCGAGTATGGCTAGAGCGCCCAGTCTCTCCTCACTCATGATGCTTTTTAAAAATGTCTCAATTCTTTTTAAAGTTTTTTTTTTTGATTGGAGGTTTAACGACCACCGTGAGCAACTCAGTGGGCTATAAGCAGTCGCCCGTCCCTAATTTAGGGTCACTGGTTCTAGGGAAGGGAGAGAGCCAGTGCCGTAAGACAAACACAACATCCATGCCTCGCCGGGATTCGAACCACCCGGATACCTTATGGACGAATGATCAGAGGCCATCGCTTTTTAAAGTTGAGAAGCATCTCTCGGCCTCATCAGTTGTCATTGGAATAGTAGAAATAATTAGCACCAGTTTGTAGGTCTCCGAGAACGTAGTGTGCAAATTATTTTCTGTAACGAACTGTAGAAGACTAATGGCACCATTCATATTTCTGAAATCTGGTCTTCTGTAAATTACTCCTAGTTCAGTTTTCAAGCAATCCTTCTGTAACATGGGATAAACATCTGTTGTTTGCTCAACAAGCTAATTTGGAAACTTTTTCTCGTACTCCTGAAATTTTTCAGCTTGGAAGAGAGAAAAAGCAGAGTAGTGAGTTATAAAAGAAAATGTATCTTTTACTTGATTCGTGATAACATCACATATCCCTTTAGTTGCCACAGTTTTATTTATGTGAATATTTTCTCTCATCCTTTTCTTTGATGTTTACTCTGTTTCTGATTCCTTCATGGTCACTGTGTCCATTCTTTTTCCATTGACTGCTGGAAAGTTGTTTACATGCTTTCGAATGAGTGCTGCATCA
The DNA here is from genome assembly GCA_039090855.1 of Macrothele yani. Taxonomy (NCBI): domain Eukaryota; kingdom Metazoa; phylum Arthropoda; class Arachnida; order Araneae; family Macrothelidae; genus Macrothele; species Macrothele yani. Next base: position 5,858,874 of record CM077024.1, read on the forward strand.
GTTAGTGTTTTCTGAAGCTGGTTGTATAACACATCCACATGTAGCATAATATTGTGGAAAACTGTAAGCCAAAACACATATACTGAGTTTTCCAACATACGCCGAATAGCCCCTGTTTGATTTATTGCTACAGCCTGCTTCGATGATGACTATTTTTTCCATGCATTCAGTTAACTGTTCCCTGGATTCATACATTTGTTTTATTCCACACATTTGCTTCTAAACATCCGATTAAAAAATTCTATCTTTCGATTCCATTTATGTCGAAGAGTATTTTAGATATAGTTAATTTTTCTAATTACGCATAGATTTCCCCCTAGGGGGGCGTAAAAGTAAATTACATTTCCCCCGATAACTCTTCTTCTAAAACTCCGATTTGAAATTATTTTTCTTCAGCGGATACACCTTCTGACGGAAAATCTTTTGCAAATAATATCAAATTTTTTGTAAAGAATACTTTGGTCACCAGGGTGCGTAAGTGTCACTTTTTGCTTCTGATGTATTTGTCATAAAATCTGAGCCTTTTAAGAAGCTATATAGCGGTCAAATATTGAATGAAAAAATTCTTTCGTGGACTGATGCCACTCACATCGATAAACCTTTTCCAAATATTTTCTTCTTAAAATATTCCACAGTTTCTCCGCCAGGGGGCGTAGATGTATATTTTACTTTTGTCAATATCTCTACTTCTAGGAGTCCGATTTGAAAAATTACTTCTTTGTTGGATAGTGTTTCCGATGAGAAATGTTTTTCCTATAAATTCAAAATTTTCAAGTAAATCATAGACTTTCCGCAAGGGGGCACAAATGTAAATTTCGTTTTCTGTGTTATTTCTGCTCCTAAAACTCCGATTTGAAAAATTCTTCCTGTATCGCGTACAAGACCTGATGGAAAATATTTTTTACACAATTTCTAATATTTGGTAAAGAATGGTTTGGCAACCAGGGGGCATAAGTGTTAATATCTGCTTCTGATGTATTTGTAGCAAAATTTGGGATCCTGAAAACTCGACTAAATGTTTTTTTCTTGGACCGATACCGCTCATATAGATAAACCTTTTGAGAATACTTTCTTCCTAAAATAATGCATGTTTTTCCCACCAGGGGATGTAAAGTAACATTTTATTTTTGTCGATATCTCTGTTTCTAAGAGTCCGATTTGAAAAATTCTTTCTGTGTTGGAGAGCGTTTCCGGTGCGAAACGTTTCTCATCTAAATTCATGTTTTTCTTAACGCACAAGTCTGCAACCAGAGGGCGTAAGCTAACGATTCCGTTTACATCAATATCTGAGGGATTAAAAACCCTCTTCAAAAACTTCTTTCTTCCGTCAGATACTATTGTTTTCCATACCGGTTCCATTGACTTTGAATAGCTTTGATAAATTTAACTTGCGTCAGAACGGATTCAAAAGACGTGCTAATTAAACCCGAAAATTCGGTGTCATCTTTCTTGTTTTTTATCATATTTCATTGGATTGAAATTTCGAGTAGTTGTATGTGTTGTTATAAGGGAAAAATCAGGGAGGTAGCCCCTTAAAACTATTTCTGATATAGATTTTCCTTAAATTAACACACACGCACAAGGGGACAGACATTAATGGAAGTTATTTAACCCACCTTCGTTTTGCTGACGACCTAGTCATTCTGGCAATTACTCCTCAAAGCTGAGGAGTATGGTCCAGGAACTTGCTGACAAGACCCGAGAAATGGACTTAAAATGAACTTCCGGAGAACAAAATTGCTGAACGATGCTTTTTCAAGAACTTAGCAATGGATGGAGCACTTCCTGAAAGTAACTGATCCGTACATTTATCTTGGACAACTGGCATCAAAAACAAGGGCCATATCGAAGAAGAAATTAATGGGCATATAATCTTGGTTGGGGAGCATTTGAAAAGAAAAAGTACAATTTTCAAAAGCAATTTACCGTTGTGTCTTGAAAGAAAAGTGTTTACTCTAGTGCATCCTTCCATGTTTTTACATATGGAGCAGTCATTCAGATCAGATCAGATCATATGTAGAGGATTTTAGGAAGGGAGTGTCTGACTCTAGGTCTTAAACAACCATTGGAAATAGGAAGCTGGGAGATTTGTGCTAGAGTGCGTGATAGGAAAGTGACACGGAAGGAGGTAGAAAGTGGGAGAAATACGTCCTTATTTATTACCAGGGGGCCAGAACCCGGGGCCCGAAGGCTTAACGTGCCCATCAGACTCACGGCGGATATTTAGTGGTTCGAGCGTTCGTACCTGCCTGATAGAATCTGAGGGTTTCTCCGTGGCAGTCACGATCGTTGACCACTTGGCCAACCGCTGAGCAGTCATGCATTACACCTTTAACCCTTTTAACTAAATGACAAAAACAAGAGCTAAGCTGAAGTGAATACACTCTTTTCAAAAGAGAGAAAAAACGATCTAAACACCACGAGAAAGTCGTTCTATCAAAATGAAACTCCGCATGCAAGTACCTCAGAACTGAATACGTCAATGATTAAAAAATTACTACCAATGACTAAATAGTGGCCCTCCAAAGCGCATGGGAACCGCGCATCGGGGAGGGTATATCAAGAGCGAAGGACGGGGTTAATTGTGACAGCGGCTTGCGGTTGCATTAACCTCCACGGATTGTGAAGATGCGACACAATACGAGCAGTTGAGTGAGTTTGAGAGAGGACGTATAATTTGGATGAGAGAGGACGGTTGGTCAAGTCGCCGTACCGCCAGGCATTTGGATCGAAGCGACGCGGCTATCGAAGAATGTCGGCACCAATGGGTCGAGGAGGGCACAACCCAGCGGCACGCGGGCAGTGGACGGCCGAGGGTAACGACAAAACGCGAGCATCCAGCGATTGTGAGAATCGCACGATCAGAACCCAATTCGTCTCTCTCAACCGTCCGTGGCCATGTTTCGTCGTATAGAGCACGGAAGCGACTTTTCGGACCGTTGCGAGAAGACTTGTGGCATGGAGACTACTACATTCTAGGAGGTCACTCAGCCTTCTACCATTGACCAGTGAGCATCTCCGGCACCGGTTGCCGTGGTGTCGGGCCCGAACGTGGGATGCTATCCAGTGGCATCGAGTTGCCTACAGTGACGAGTCACGGTTTGCACCTGACGCTGACGACCAGAGCATACGTGTCTCGAGATTAGCTGGCCAGCGTACTGATCCTGCCTTTACCGTCGAAGGGCACACTTCTCGTACATTAGGAATGATTGAGGACCCATTTCCTAAGATAGCCGGATACCCTTGGTAGTCCTGCTTACCACCCTCACGGTTCAACGGTACGTCGACGACATTCTACAACCTATTGTGTTGCCATTCCAGTCGCAGCATTACCGAGCAATTTTTCAACAGGATAATCACCAACGATACACGACACGGCTGTCCCAGGCCTACCTCCCTGATGTAGACACCCTTCAATGGCAAGCCCAATCGCCCTACCTTTCACCGATCGAACACGTTTGGGACATGATGGGACTGCACCTGCGCCCATCCCTGAAAGTTGGCTAACTGGCCTGCAATCTGGACCCCATGTGTCATGTTATACCTGAGGACAGTATCCGTGAACTGTATGCGTCTATGCCACGCCGGGTAACCACTTGTATCCGAGCTAGAGTTGGCGCGACAGCGTACTGACTTGTTTCACTCGTGTTGCTGATTTGTTAGAATCAATCGCCCAACTGCTTTGGAATTGAAATATAATTTATTTTCGTATACATATACACTGCACACGTTCCACAACATAAACTATAGCACAGACGTACAGACAGGCGCATTCGTTCCTACAAAATAGCACCCCATCTGATTATAGTTTTTAGAATATTTCAACTGTCATTTTTTAAAATCAAAGGCAACTAAGCTACTTTTGAACTGCTACAGGTTTTAACATTTTAAAGTCGGATAAAAGAAATTGATTACGATGCTACGCACTATATGTTCTGGCTTTCATGACCAATTCTCGATAAAAAATAAATAAAAATAAAATCGTCATCCCTAGACATCCAGAAGCGTCCACGGATTTGAAATTGGACGCAGAGAGCAAGTATGAATATAAGTACGATACACGCAGCATGAGGAGCAGGCATTGCTGAAGAAAAGAGATAAAGCATAAGCCTAGAATCCACACTGAACGCAGAGTTAGAACTGAGCCCCAAAGAGGAAAATCGATCTGCCACTGACAGACCCCTCATGCTGCCTAAGAATTAGTCGTCGTGAAAAACTTCATAAATCTAAAGCAAACGTGTTCTGTGTATATTAATTATTACAACGTAAAAATTCGCAGCTGTTAATGTTACTTTAATTTAAAAGTCTCTCTCCTGCACTGATGTGTCCCTAGAATGATTCATGTGTTTTTTTAAATAATCTGATTCAACAAATTTCTTTTGACTTCTCATCGAGTACTTAAACAATTAATTAAGAATCAAAAAAATTTTAAAATGTCTTTCAGCTTAAATAAAGTAAACAAAAGTTTTACGTCTTGCCTAGTATTCAAATAATCAAAGACGTTTTGCGCTGAGGGTAAGCAACGAAATCTTTTATTCGTGGTAAAGGATTTTGACCTTTTTTTCCCGACACTTCTTTCACGCAAGGGGATTTCTGCTCTGAAAATCAATGCACCTCAGAAAGAAGAATCCGTTGGAGCCGATAATGGGAATCTTTTCTTGATGGAAAAGCTCCTTAGCACATGTGGCTTTCTTTGATATAAGATGTATGTACGAGTGAAAGGTCATAGGGAAAGAAAGAAATAATCAAAACACAACGTACAAGAGAAGCTCAATGCCACATAACAGTTCTGCTCTGGAACGCCTGCTGGCATTTCTTTGTGTTTATGGCAATGCGGAATGATTGCCTATTTTCGCCGCCCTCGGAGAGTTATTTAACAGGAACTTATTAAATTTATCTTCTCCTTCATTCATTGATCCGTTAGCATTACGGAGATGGAGCAGTGCCTGTTACTTCGCTAATGCTTAAGCACTAAGATATCTGTTAATTATTCCAATTGACAGGGCAGACATATACTGCATTTTCTATTAAATCCCTTATAAGTTACCAAAATGGCCTGGTAACATTCGCTTTTTCACTTTTGTTGCCAGATTTAAAGACCTACAGGAACAAATCTAAGAGTATAAAAGAATTACCCTTTCCTTACACCATTAGATTCAAGGATTGATATTCCATGTTAAGAAGAGATACAGGGGTTGGCCAGAATAATGTTAACAACTAGGAAAAGAACGTTTTACGTACCTAATAGGGTGTGGAACCACCTTTGGCATTCAAAACCGTCTGAATTCCCCTTGGAATGGACGCATACAAATCCTGGATTGTGGTTAGTGGGATATTATACCATTCTTCATTCAGAAACTGCTCCAGGACTTTGAGAGATGCAGGAGAAGGATAACGTGAATTTACTCTGTTTTCTAATACAGACGACAGTGGATAGATGATGTTTAAGTATGGTGATTAGAGAGGCCAAAGAAGGTGTGAAAGGTCGTCCTCATGTTCCTCAAACCATGATTGGACTGAGGGTAAGCAACGAAATCTTTTATTTGCGGTAAAGGATTTCGACTGATCTGCTCTGTGAATTGGGGCGTTATCATCTCAATAGATGGTATCCCCTGCAAAAAACAATGCCTGAGCCATTGGATGGACTTGGCCGGCCAAAATGGTTTCATACGCCCTGCCCTGCCCTGCCAGTCACCCGTCCTTTCAAGATGATCAGGGTACCTGCTGAAACTATATGACCGCATAGAGCATGACAGAACCACCAACATGCTGCACTGTTGGGAGCAGACGTTCTAGGTCGTTTGCTTCTGATGGTGTTCTCCACACGTAAATAGGTCCTGCGGTGGGAAATAGTGTGAATGTGGATTCACCTGACCATATTACACGCTTCCATGCATCGGCAGTCCACGTCGTATGCTTCTGGTACCACTGCTGTCGCCGTTGTGCATTAACCCGGATCACCACAGGTTTTGGAATAGCAGCTCTGCCATGAATATTTTATTTATGCAGTTCCCTCGGCACTGTTTCCGTTAATACTGGTGTCTAGAGATGCTGATTGAGCTCCGTACTAATTTTCGGCACCGTGGTCTTCTTATTACGGGTAACAATCCTCTTAAATGCTATCCTGTGTATCAGTCAGGGTCGTTTTACGGCTGCTCTTGTGTTTCGCAGGCGAGGTTTTACCACGAGCACGGTATGCTGTCATGACGCTAGTCACAGTAGCTCTTGATATCCCCACTACTATGGCGACTGTTGCCACGGAGGCACCAACTGGCCGCCCACTAACAATTAGCCCTTTTGAGAAGTCCGTTGGCTCGCTCATTTCGTAGTCATCCTGAAATAAATTTTGCAGTAAGACACTTTAGATGCACTTGAACAGGACCTTGAGGTTGTAAACAAAGTTGTTACAACCAAAATGTAGTGGATACCTTTGCGTATTGCGACGTATTTATCTGCATTGAAAGTCACATCTCTGAGCGTGGTGTTCAACTATATGAGTGTTTTATTGGACAATACAAGACTAAGGAACTTCGAAGTGGGATTTACGATCTTCTTCCTAGTGGACAAACATGTTTAACTTTTAAGATTTGTATAGATCTCAGCAAATAGCTTAAGGAAAAGGAAAATTATAAATTCGCAAATTAACTGTGAATACAGTTTTGTCTTCACCTTGCATTAAGTTTTGTTTTAATCTTATCAAAATTTGTTGGTGTGTGTGTATATAGGAATTAAAAATTTGGCATAAAACAGAAATGACTCTTCGTTAGCTGTATTTTATGGATTTCAACGACAGGGAAAATCCTACAAAATGTCCAACTTGTGCTAATGGCAAGACGAAATAATTCACGGCTTTCATTTAACATTTGAATTTATTTCAAAGAATTCATTCACCGTAATTAATTTGCAAGTTTTCAACAGAAAAGGAATGTGGCCCAACAAAATACACAAATACACTCTTGAAGACTCAAACAATCCAGCAGTATGAATGGACCCAAATCTGGATGTGCCTCATACGAGGACATTGCTGTTAGTGCCTTCAATAATTGCCTGCAGATATATTATTATGCCATTTTAGGCAAAACCTTTCCACAGAAAGTACCATGTGCCGTAGCAAATCCGAATGTACACATTCCGGTCACGCCACATGCTATTTTTCCTTTGGTCAAGCGTAGAAAACTAATAGCTGCTGGCAGTTCGAAAAAGATTGCTCAGAATGCATCACAAAATTTGCAAGAAACCACCAGTGAAGAATTGTAATAATTTAGATTAGAATATCCTTAGTACGCCTAAAAGATTCAAAGCTAATGACAAAATTTTAAGCACTAAAAGATTCAAAACCACTGATAAAATTTAAGCACTAAAAGCAGATAAAAGTAAAGCTTTAACACTAACAGAAAAGGAAAAATACTATAGAAAAATTAAATGTACATAGACTTTGCCTTTTCAAGGTACTATGCCAATCGTATAAAACCTGCTTTTCATATATATGTGGGCCCTTCACCGGTTCGTTTCGAGATGGCGTGTTTCCTGTCTAATTTAAATTTCTGACTCCAACAGCTGTCTCTTCGCTCTCTTTTCCTCGGGTTCCTCTTTACCTCCTGGGTTACGATTTAGACTTTAATCAAAATCGTCCGTCGATAACGTTTACGGAGCATTTCATTCTTTCAGTTTCTACTTTCAGGAAACGAAGGTGAAATTTTGTTAGATTCTCTAAGACCGTATTCTTGGAAAGGCTAGTGATTTCGGTGGCCCCAGTGATTGTGTTTCTAACTAAGCGCTGACCGATGATGAAAATATGTTCGGAGTATGATGAAAATGTGTTCGGAGTTGGAGACGTGTCTTATCGTTCTCATGACTGCCTCCGACTTCAGTTTGTAGCTCACGCAATGTTTTACATCTGTCACCAGTGAATTCTCTAGAAAACCCATCACTCGCTGTTTTCGTGGGTTTGTTTGTTTGGCTGTTTAACGACAACCGTGAGTAACTCGATGGGCTATAAGCAGTCACTCGTCCCTAATTTAGGGTTACCGGTTCCAGGGAAGAGAGAGAGAGAGAGAAAGCCAGTGTTATGAGACAAACACAAGATCCATGCCTTACTGGGATTCGAACTCGGACCCATCACGGAAGAATGTTCTGAAGCCGCCGCTTAGACTACTTCACCACCGGGGAGGCCTGCGTGAGTACAGACTTGGTAAATGGTTGGTCAAAGTACGTACACATTCCTTTAAGCTTACGTTGTGTTGGTAGGAATTTTTTTAGGAGGATAGAATGCGCAAAACGAAAAGTCCCCCTCAGCCTACCTTTGTTTCCCAGTTGAATCTTTCGGAAATAATTTCCATGGTTTTTCTTTGGCTATACTCTGTAGAAAATTAATCATGAAAGATAAAGGCTACAGTGAAAAACAAGATGTTTGGTTCTGGTTTCAAACCCCAATTAAATAGCTGAAGGTACATTATCAATATCATGAACAACCGTACTTCATACAGAATTTCGAATGCGAAATTCACAAGTAAAAAATCTCATTCAGTTTTGCGCTGTGCTCATTCTTCTGGTCATAACCTGGACGGTTGGATAGTTGAAGTACATTGGAAAACTGCTGAGCGATTCGCCAACTCTACACTTGCTTTTCCACATTTGTTGGAAAGGTGGTGGAAATAGGCAGTAGCTTTTAATACAGCTACTGGAGAAATTGGTCACGTAAGCGGTATCTTTTCACACTGCTTCTAGAGAAATGTGGTAAGCATTAGTTTTACACACAATTGCTGAAGAAACTGGGAAAGCAGTTGCTTTTCATACAGCTGCTCGAGAAATTTGGGTAAGCAGTAGCTTTCCACAACGATGATAGAGAGATGAGCCATCTAGGCGGTAGCTTTGCGCCCAGATACCGAAGAGATGCAGCCCGCGGGAAGTAGCTTTTCACACAGCTTCTGGAGAAATTGAGAAAATACACAGGAGCTGTTCATATATCTGCTCGAAATATGGGGCATCTAGTAGCTTTTCTAACAGTTGCTGGAAAGATGGGTAAAGTTTCAAACAGTAACTTCCTTGCCGCTCCAACTGCCATGGAATGTGAAAGGAACAGGAAAGACTTCATGTATTTGTTAACCAGATAAACCTTTGCTTCTCGCAGAGCATCAAAGCGTTTTAGCACGGATTTATCATTAAGGAAGCTGGGAGTTTGCATTAGTTCAGCAACTGCTTGGCAGAAAAAAGCCATACTGATCAAAATAACAATACGGTTCTCTTTCCAGTAAAGTTTTAACAGAAGGCACTAGCTACGCTGCAAGGGTGTAGTAGAATATTCAAATCAGAAGCACAGGGATATATTTTGTTAACTTATTAAACGTGATAGCAGGAAGGGAATTCTCTTCTAACGACAGATAACCTCTTACTATAAGGATGAGACAACTTTACAGCACATTAGTTGATGTTTATTGGTACTATACTGTGCAAATTAATTAGGACAAAGTAAAAAATCACTCTTTTTTCCAAAACTATGCCTTTATATCATTCTATGCCTTGATAAACACTGATAAATACCTGCATTAGTAAGAAGTATGTCCTCCTTTAGCAGAAAGGACCTCTTGAATTCGTTTTGGCATTGACTCCACTAATTGAGTGCACATATTTTTGACTTCATAATCGTGGAACCACACTTTTATAGCATTCGTTATCATGCGTTCTTTGGTTGTACAGTCCATTTTACCTAAACGTCTCTTCAAATTATTCCACAAGTTTTCTATGGGATTTAAGTCTGGTGAATTTCCAGGTCAATCAAGCAAATGAATTTGATTTTCCAGCTTGAAATTATTGACCAATTTCGAATTGTTACATGGGGCCAAGTCATGTTGAAATGTCCCGTCAAAAGTTTGCAAGAATGGAACAATCCTACGTTGTAATATTTCTACGTACTTTGCTGAATTCATAATACCTTGCACAGGAACTAAGCTTTCAGTGCCATTTGATGTGAAAACTCCCCAAAACATCTGTTTCAGAGGGTGTTTTGCAGTTTGTTTGACATGGTCAGGTCTTAATGGTTCACAGTTGCTTCGTTTAACGACTTTTGCTTGGAAACCCTGCACAAATAAATGTGTTTCACCACTGAAAATGACCTTTTTCCAGTCGTCAGCAGTCCATGATTTATATTTTATGACCCATGCTAAACGTTTTATCTTCATTTTCGCATTGAAATATTGTTTTTTTGTTGGTCTTCTTGCCTTCCGGCCAACTTCCAAAAGCCTACGGCGTACAGTTGAATCACTAACATCACAACCACTAGCCAATAAATCTCTTTGAAAGTCGGTGCTTGTTTTCTTTGGATTCATTTTACTATTTCTGATTAGATATTTATCGGTTCGTGGAGTTGTTTTTCGTTTTCTTCCACATTTACCTCTCCTTTTTGGATACGATGATCCAGATGCATTGAATCGCGTAAGCAGTCTTGATACACTTGATTTGCCTACACCAAGAGCAGAAGCGGTATCTCTCACTATCATAGAAGTGTGATCCTTTCAGAGCAATTATTTTTGCACACTTTCTTGCGGAATAATCCATTTTTCAATACACGAAAGCAACACGTACTCACAGAGAGCAAAAACTAACATCCACCTGTCACACACGAAAGCTCACAACTGGCGCTGAAGTGCCTATTTCCTGTTTAAAACCGGTCAAACCACATTCTTACTATCAAGTGCTAACAGTCATACCACCTCACAGCTGATAAAATCGGTTTACGTGAGTTTCCGACATCAGCTGGCGATCACATTACAATGCTGAGAATAAAATAGCTTGTCCCAATTAATTTGCACGGTATAGTATCAGGTGGATAACCCACGAAATAAGAGGAAGGAAGAGATCGATCGCCATTACGAAAACTGTATAGAGGGTTATCTGAAAAAGAAGATAACAAAAGGAAAGGTTACTGACAAAGAAAGCGGTTGTAACAAAACAATACCAGGGGAATAATGGAAATTAGACTTGAAAAAATAACTATTCAAGCTAGTTCCGCTAACTTAAAGTTTTCCAGCGGTTGTTCTGTTTTCAACACGTATAGTTAAATATTCATAATAGTCTAATTAATAAATACCTACCCGTCGTATTTGTTACAGTCTCTTTCACAGAAAATAAACGCTATTTTTCCAGTTTCTACATCTTGTATTCCTACCATGCTTTGATTTCTAAAAATTAGAGCTTGGTCATTTTCATTATTAACACGCACAAGAAACTGGTCGCACAAAAATAACCCTGTCGTACTTCAAGTTTTTGATTTTTTTCTGTCCTGTGTAAAGATCTAGGACATCAAAAGAATTGTCACGCGTCCGGATTTGCACGATCATTTCGATTTTTAATGCGTCGACGAATTCCCAAATCTTTTTAGGCGTGGACACTTTTCAAAAGAAAATAGAATGTCAAGCTTCAAGAATTCCACAGCGTCTTTTCTTGTGCAGCTGCTGCTATATTTTTTAACACCTTACATGAAGCATTGAAGTAAACGCTTGCTTACAGGCTTTACAGCAGGAAAAGTGCGCAGATGTCTGCGTTAAATCTGGCGGCGAGGAGGTGGTTCACTGTTCTCAATCACCGCAGCAATTGCTTTCTCTCGATAAAAGAAGGATTTACAAGTTTTAGAAGTCAAAAGATTGACTTTGGTGGATTTCGTTTTGTGATATTACCTATCGCTCCTGAGATTCAATCTATCTACAAAGAGATCTAAAATGAAAAGCCGTCTTCATTGTTGGTTTGCCCCATACTTGAGAAGGATCTGGGATTTATTTTATTTGCCATCTTCGATGATGTAACGCTTTAGGTCATACCTTCTATTTCGTATTTCCAAGGGAAAAGGAAAAACCTTTTTCGACTTCTCAACCATTTATCATGAAATATTCCTTTGCTTTTACCAGGGTTTCTTGAAATGTTCGTTGTCCTCCCTAGCATTCATTCATGCATGCTGAAAGTTTTCTCATTCAACTTATTCGAATCATGATAGCTTCATTGTCACACAGAACAAAATCCAAATTCTATAAAAAATCTATAAAAAATATAAGATATGAAATTATTATTTGCTATAAAACAAGAAATGTACACTTTCGATTTATCTTAGACGATTGATTCTAAATTTTATTTGGACAGGAAACGATTTACGTTCGGTAGCTCCGCTACCAATGTTTCACTTTTCAATTGATAACACATTTCCTTTCAATTGCTTTATTATTTCCTAAAGTTTAAACCTATTGTTATCAAATATAAACAGCACTTAATAAAATTAGATACTCGTTTAAAAATAGTGGTATTAAAAGATGATTAGCTCTTTATTTGGTGTGGTGCTTAAAATCTTTGGAAAAGCATAAATTTCACATAAAAGATGCGCGAGGCAGCCATAACTCATCGGAAAATCGTGGCAGACATTTCAGATTTTCACAATGTTTTTCATCGCTGTCCGAGTTGCAGTAGTTAGTTTAAAATCAGAATTCCAAAAGGAAAGGCTCTCTAGGATCTAAAGAATTTAGCCTTCTGTTTTTACGAGAAGGTAGGCATAAAAAAATAAACAGCTCACAAGGCGTTTTGACGTTGAAGTCGCCCAATGTGAGTGCGATGCGATTGGCACTGACACGAGATGTATCAGAAGAAGCAAAGCAACCCCTTTTATTTGGGCATTGTTATTTCATGGGTGATCGCAGCGCAGTGCTATTGCTGCCGTGGTTGATAACTTAATTGATATGTTTCTTTATATTGAATACTGATTACGTAACATTCTTAAGGTTTCTTAAAACTGCATGGAAGCCAGGAGATTGAAGATAACAGGTTCCCTATATTGTGGAAGTAAGGAAAATAAAACGATTCTCGTAGGCATGCAAAATTTATTTTTCTGACTAGAAGAAAATATTTATCACTACTTCCAGCGGGAAGTGGGCTCTTCAGGACTCTGCGTACGGGTAACATTTCTGCCCTTTCCACCTCTTTGTAACATCCCTGGGAAATGCTTTCTTCTCCGACCAGCTTTTAACTTCGAATACTCCCTTCTTTTCCTCTGAATTTTCGTGGGGATGGATCCACGACTACAGTGAGTAACTTGATGGGTTATAAGTAGTCGCCCGTCCTTAATTTATGGCCAACGGCTCCAGGGAGGAGCCAGTACCGTAAGACAAACACAACATCCACGCCACACCGGGACCCATCTCGGACGTATGGCCCGGGATGGATCCATTTTAGGATCTTTGATGCAAGGATTTCTTTAATTTACTAGCTTTGCGTAGCCTAAGGGTAAGTTTTTGCACCACTGAAGGAAGTTCTTCTCACTCGGCACCTCCACAATCTGGTCGTAAATGACTGTCAACAGAAATGTACGTTCTTTTGTTTAGGGCATCGGCGACAGTTTTCCTAACTATACGTAGGACAGAAGCCTGCAGTTTTTCTCTAGGAAGGTGTGTTTCTTTAACAATGCCTTGGAGTGGTCTGTGAGAGGGATGTTTTTGCGATAAGGAAGTTCGCTCTTAAAGGTTTCTCTGAAGTCTGAATGCTCTCTGCTTTTCTAATTTGCATAATTAAAGTCTTTCTATCTCTCTCTCTCACTCTCTCTCTCTCTCTCTCTCTCACACACACACACACACACACACACACAATATTAGGTAATATTCAAATCTATCCGTATAACATTAGGTGAAGAAGAATATCTCACTTTACCGATGCAATGCTACGCTATCGGTTTTTCACACATTTCCTTGATTTCTTGAGTTGAGTACACCCTTTTTACCTACGGTTCATAAAAGACTATACACAATGTTTTCATCAAATAATTTTAACTTCATTTTACAAATACAAATTATATTTAAACAGAACCCATTAACACAGGAACGCAATTATATTTCCTTCAGTAAAAATCACAATACACAGATTACGTTTTAATTGTTAGAACCGGCAAGAGTGGCTGGTTTAAAGTGCACAGAACCACGATTAAAAATAATAGCATAAAATTAAATTCATTATATTATAACACAGAAATGCCAAAGTACAAGTTTTTTCTGTTTATTTGCACACAACCGTTTCAGAATTGGAATAAACGATCGGCGTTTTTCTAGACCCTTAAAATTTCGATATTCATCAAGCTCCAATAGAATATGCAATAAAACATAAAACATTTCGAATGCCAGGGAAGCAAACCCATTTGCCGGAAAACTTGCGAATTATTGAAATTAAAGTAAAAAACTGTGGGATTGTAATACATTAAAAAAGCGGCTGAAGAGATATTCTTAAATTTTCATAATGCTGACTGCAAGAAATAAATCATAGTTCAAAGCATCATGCAGCGGTCTAAAAATTTCCAGGGACGCTGATATTTAGATAAAAAAGTAAAGAAGACTTAGAAAATAATTTCGTGTGATTGTAGTTGATGAAATTGTAATCAGCTGGTCGTCCAGCTATCGTCAATCAGGCTATATTTCCGCATTTAACTGCTTATGGAAGTTATTTCTGCACACACGTTTTCCTAACATAGCTTAAATCAAATCAGGCAGCCACCTTCTAAGCAAACTTAAAAAGTGCTTCGTCCTAGGATAGGAAATCAAAGTCTGCAATCAGGTTGATTTTCATTAAGGCGCCCTACCGTTGTACCAACGAATTTCCATAAAATTAAAGCATTGATCCATATTCCTATATTGTTGACTTCACTTACTTCGGAATTCAGTGTATTTAGTGCTGTAATTGTAGCATGCTCGGGTGGAAATCAAGAGATACCCGTTTGATTCGGCTCAGGAACGATGAACTTTTCAAATGTTCTAAAAGTTGGTCACCTGGTTTAACTTTAATTGTTCTTTTGTCCCTACTTCATGAATTTTGGTGCCATCCATGTAAATTGAAGGTTTTTTCATCATGGAGTCTTCTCAAGAAAGCTACAGTTATCTACATCTTAATGCGTAAACTTTATTTTCACAATTTTGGAAATATCTTCAGTATGATCGTGTGTTAAAAAGGAGGCTGTATCTCAAATTATCCTTTCGTAAGAGACGGATTCAAAGCATAATTTTAAAGGGTCTAGTCCGATTCACACAAGCAGATTGTAAAAAGTTTAGGTATAATTTTCAGACATTTATTTTCCAGATCTGGTTTTTAATTTTCAACTTTGATTCAGGTACACTCTATTACATCCTTTGCTCTTGTTGCTGAGCCATACGTGCCCTATTTGGTCTAAAAAGCTTGAACATGACGCTTTAAATGTCATCTGCCAAAATCTTTGTCGTCATTACCTTCGATTCCTAAGGTGTAGCAGTCACTGTCAAGCGTTGCTATCTTTTGAGAAGGGAAGTGGGAGGTTCGGAATTTAATGACCAGCATGAGGTACTAGGGCTATACGAGTACACAGTAGCCTAGCCGAGCCAGCGCCAACGTTAATGGTTTTGCGTCAGAGAATTCATTAATTTCGTCCTCGTAGTTTAAAAGACACAATCTATTATTTGGTTTATTTTCCTCAATTTCACAAAATACCTTTAAAAACAGCCAAATTCTAATTTGCTCAACCATAGTTTGATTGCAACCTCACATTCCGGTACGGTATTCACCTTGTTCATTTCAGTGAAAATACAGTAGACTCTCGCTGATCCCGCCATTCCTTGCAGGTGCCAAATTAGCGAGAGTGCCGGATTGCTAAGAGTGCATAAAAATTCAGTTTAATTCTTCATTAAATTAAATGTTGTAATTACAAAGTTTACTATGTGTAGTACATATGTATTTAAAAAAAAAACCATAAATAAGCATATGATAATAGTAAAAGAATACGATCAGTACGCACTGTACTGTCTCATTTACAACAATGAAATGATCTTTTCATATTTTCAGTTACAGTAAAGCATTATATGTATGTGTACGTACTACACACAGTAAAAGAAACGTACAATTGCAATACAGAACAGATGAAATCTTGCAATTTCTACTCAGTGTGGTCACTTCAAAACATGCCACAGATTTTTTGCCTGCTTTAATGAAGATGATTTTTGTAATATTCTTTAATTATTTTGAGGATCCTTCCTACTTTTATTTTAAATTTAATTACATGAACGTTAGTGCCAATTCAAAACATAACAAAACAACGTTAAAATTGAAAACTTCACTCATGTATGAAGTATAATTCATTCCGGTCTGATATTAACACTATTTCCGCAACCAAAAACCACGCAAAGAGAAGGAGGCCGGATTATGGAGAGGCCGGATTAGCGAGAGTCTACTGTATCTCGAAAGATAATATAGACATATTGTAATGTCGGCTCAAGATTCACAAACTGTGTAGCTGGAAGATGATGTATCTCGGACAGGGGCTTTCGGCGTCGATGCTCGTTGAAATGCGTTTTTTATGACAGCTACCTGACCCTAGAGGTAGAAAGTCAAAAGTTCGTCCCGTTTACAGTTAAAAACTTTAATGATGCAAGAAACACGCACACTTTCACTTCATTTTGAAAAGTAAAGGCCATTATTTTCTATATTCCTTTATAAACTTTCCACCTTAACTACCATCCCACTCTTTAGGTTTCGAGGACAAACTCTGATTCCACACCCTCCACTGAAGAGAGTGCCGACTTTGCAGAAAATGGCCCATGGAGCGAAACAGGGGGTAGTCCGAAGGTGCAAGTTCCGGACTTTACGAAAAATGTGGTAGGATCTCAACCCCTTGCAATTCCTGTGGTTATCGGATGGCCACGTTAAAGTTATGACTTGGGGATTACTCACTCGCCGCAACGCCCGCTTTCTATTAATGAGCGCTCTGTGGTGTTGGTGCAGAGCATCGTGGACCCGAGGTTGTTCAGTTTAAAGATTCCTGTCCACAGCCTGACAATCTGACTCGAGTTCCCAGTGACTCACAATGCTACCAAATGCACAGCATGATTTCCCACCCAAACCGCTCTCTTTCCATAATTGGATGTGCTTCCTGTCGAAGCCTCAAAAGATCACTTTCCGGGACCTGTGACCATGCGATGCCTAAACTTATCGTCCTGTTGATTTGGCAACAACTGTAACAGAGGGCGACCCGTTGTACCGCCGGCTGGTGTATCAATGCATAAAGGAATCAGTGCATGGCGTCTGGAGGAGAAACCAAGCTGGTGCGGCGCAGATGAAGAACTACACTGCAAAAAGTAAGTGGTGTGAATTCACGGATATTTTCTGAAAATAACTTGCAGCAAAGTTGCCGGTAGGTGTTAGTCTTCTAACAAAATTTCTGTTTTTAAAGGTGCCATGTTTTTTTTTTAACTTCCGTATTTTCACAAATTTCCCGTAGTCAGAAATTCCGTTTCAGGTTTTTCCCGTGAAATTTCGCCAAATCAAAGACATTGAAATTTTCAGCCCTTACACCATATAATATCTTCGCAGTGGTGGGAAACGAAACTACGTCCTTTGGGTTGGCTCAACATGTAACGCTCGTCTTAACCACTGAGCCAGAAAGACACGGAAATTCGAATCACATTCATGGTAAAATTGATTGTACGATGATGAATTTCTTGTCATTAATGCGAGTGATTTGGTCATTTTATTTTCTGCTTGAGTTTATTTTTTTAATAGGTTTGTAAAAAAAATATTTTTTCTGTAGGAGGATTTATCACAAACTAAATACAGTCAAACCCCTATTTAACGGATTGCGATTTAACAAATTCCGCGATTTTACGTACATTTTTTGTGGTCCGGACGGAACCACATTGAAAGTAATGCTTGGCGTTTCCCGATTTAACGAACACATTTCCTCAATTTAGCGAACATTTTTTTTAAACTACCAAACTATGTTAACCAGCATTTTTACGTTAAAAGTCAGCTAGAAAGAGAGCTTCGCGTAACAGGAAAATTTTACGCATGCAGTTAACCAGCGTTTTAAAGAAAACCATCTGCGATACAGATTGACGGAATTATAAATCAGTTCGCCTTTCCTCCGACTATCAAGCGTAAGCTTCTTATAAATGAAATCAGGTGACCAACAAGTTCCAAAGGAGCACAACGTTTTTTTGCATGAGTGGGAAGCCGGAAAATGAAAGGAGGCATGGGGGAGGAAATCTAGAGTACCCTGGGGATTTTTATTTTCAGCTACAGACAGAACAATAGCACTCTGTGAAGTCAGGGACACACCTGGTACGTACCCATTCCTGAACCTCTGGAATTTTCCCCCAAATCGCGCTTTTTTATCCCTCTTCAGTGTTAAATCTGTAGCTCAAATTAAACAACACAGCTCGTTTACGGACAAAGTTTTGATGAACACAGGTAGCATTAGAAAAGTTGGTCACTGAAAGAAAGAGAACACGTATTACTTACGTATTCTGTTTTGAACATTTAGCTTAATTTGAATGTTTAATTCAAAAGATTTCCTCGATTTAGCGAATTCCGCGATTTTAGGTACAAGATTGTTGATCCCTTGAAGTTCGTTAAATCGAGGTTTGACTGTATTTTTTTCATCGTGATTTTTTGAAGCAACAGAATGCTTTGGAACTTGAGATCTTTTTAAACTGACAATGAGTTTCAATTTATCTTTTAGAAAAGGTGAAATGTACTGTTTAATACACTGGCGTGCAAAAATTAACTACGAGACGGTTTTTCGAATGCAACGTCGTGCAGAAGTGCTCCCCATCGACTCAAATGATACCATAAGATCCCCAAGATGTAAGAATATGGGACAAGTGAGCAAAACCGTCCAAACAAGGAATCCAAAGGATACAAAGGCACTTTATTGAAAAGGTAGCTTCGAGCACAACTGGACAGAAACGTCCATGTGACAGGTGGCTGCCAAGAAAAATCAAGTCCTTAGTAGGGGATATGATCACCCCTGACTGCGTTGCAGGATATACAACGTCTGTCCATGCTGAGGACGAGGTTGTCAAGGAGCTGTTGAGGCATTGCGGCCCATTCCTCTTGTAGCGCCAATCGCAGCTGCGGAATCGTTGCTGGCAGCTGGTGACGTGCTGCCAAGCTTCTCCCGAGAAGGTCCCACACGTGTTCGATTGGATTCAGGTCCGGGGACCTTGCGGGCCAATCCATGAGTTGAATATCTTCACTCTCCAACAGATCTGCGACAGCCACTGTACGAGAGGTGTAGCATTGTCGTCCATGAAGAGGAACTTAGGACCCACAGCACCTTTAAACAGACGCACGTGAGGCAGGATAACCTCGGAATTTTCCTGGAGTACGAAAAATCCGTGAAATTCAGGTTTCTTTCCGATATTTCGGGGAAAAAGTGATATCAGAAATATGGTTCGTTAATTCACGAAAGAAATCACGTAAAGTGGCTCGTGAATTTCAGAATTTTTTAAAAAGTGTATGGTAGATTGGGAAGAAGCCACCTCAGCTGCCAGTTGGCGTACACTGGTACTGGGTTCGTTGTCAGAGCCTCGACCAGGGTGTCAGTGATTTCTAGGCATTTCTTTGAGGCTGCTGTTTCCAACATCAAAACGGCGGAATCATTTCCTTGCACTGCTGGTGTCCACTGTTCCGTGGCTTTCAACTGTTAAATTTCTGTACTTCCTGGCGCGTTCAACCCTTTTTTTCTAATAATGGCGTAGGAACACCCAAACAGCCCGATCTACAACTTATGCTCTCCTGATAACGCAATGTGGTTCAGTAACAAACGCACGTCATTAGCCTCGTGCGTTCCACGTCATCGCCGTACACAGTCGACGCTTGCGCGCGTTATACACAGGGATGAATGCCTAACAATATGTGTAGCTGCAGAAGGGACGAAATGTATTTACTCTCCGTGGTAATGCACACAGTCGGATCCAGTATCTGAACACGTCTGGCTGCTGCTGAGTGACATCTCTTTTCGATTCCTTTCCAAGACAAAGATTTTGTTAAATCGGATTTTTAATAAAGGAGAAGATCAGCGAAAACGAAAGTGCAGCTTCGCTCC
The DNA here is from genome assembly GCA_039090855.1 of Macrothele yani. Lineage (NCBI taxonomy): Eukaryota > Metazoa > Arthropoda > Arachnida > Araneae > Macrothelidae > Macrothele > Macrothele yani. The sequence continues at coordinate 5,878,741 of CM077024.1, forward strand.
CTTGCAAAAACGTTGTGTGTTATTTATAATACACAATGTATGCAGCTTTCTTAATAGTGAGTAGAACCAGTTGCAAAAAGAATTGTTTTAATCAGGCCATCATTTACCAGAATCGCTGCTTACGTCCATTATTGGCAGAATTGTGCGTTACAAAAACTCACAAATTGTACAAGGTGTTGTTCATAGAAGTTACAGAAAATGAAGAAATTTTCAAATCAGACAATAAAAGCACAGCAACTGAGGAAAACGTAATGTACCTTTTCGTCACCTAGTTGGAAAACTGAAGTTAATGCGTAAAAAATGTTCTTCGTGGCCACCAAAAAGATTTCCAGAAAACAAGATGCTCTTAAGTAAATATACACTGACACTTCGAGCTGCAGAGCTGTGCATTATAAAGCAAAAGATATGCGCAAAATAGTTTTCATAGGGACATGTACACGGCGGAAAAATAAGTTTTTGAAATACGACTTTTAGAAGCAGAGATAGCATTAAAAAGGAATTCATGTACGCCCCTCATGCGAAGAGTGAGGTTTTTTTAATGTGGATAATTTTCATACTCTTCAGCTTAGCGAAAATCATACAATACAGCACAAAAATATTTTTTCTCATCGTATTTTAGGAACAGAGATACAGTTTGGAACAGGAATACACACCCTATCTAGCAGCAGAATTGCGCATCAAGAAAATTTCAGTAATACGTAAAAAAAACTTCTGGCACTGAATGGTATTCCATGTAAAAGGAATTTTGGAAATCTGGCACTTTAAAGAAGAGTGAAAAAAACAACAACTATACACATATATAGTATATTTACGTCCCTCAGCGAGAAAACCGAGTATTATTTCGTGAAAGAAGAGTGCGAAAAATGTTTTCCGTGAAGAGTAGTATGTGACTGTAAAATAATTCTTTAGTCTATTTTTCAGACGCATATAGAGTAGATTCCGATTAATTGGGACTAGAACATTTTGATCCAATTAAGCAGCTTTCCCAATTATGCGAAGCTTTATCCCAATTTGGGATGCTCAAGAACTGTCCCAAAGAAACACGGTGCCTCGACTAAGCGATGATCTAATTAAGTGGAATATATGGAAGTGATAATGCTGCAACTACTATAATTGCTAGCGGAGATATGATTGCTTTTTATCTTCGGTGCTTAAAGCTCTCCATGAGCGGCCCTTCGGGATATGAGCAGTCGCCCTTTCCTAATTTGGGGCCACTGTTTCAGGGAAGGAATAGACAAACACACCACTCATATCAGGACCCCGAAAAAGAAATTTATGCACTATGAGCAACCAGACATGGTACGGAGAATATCTCTCTCCATGAGCATTATCTTTCGTGAAATTTTTTTTCTAATTCGACTTTTAGCAGCTGAGACATCTGAAAAAAAAATACATGAATTTTAGTTCCTAACGGGGGAAATGTGAATTGTTTTAAGTAGAAAGTGTAAGCAAAATGTTTTCTTGGTAAAAGGTATGGAAAAAAAAAACTGTTTTTCAACCGAAGTTTTTGAAACAATGATATGGAAAAAAATATTTTTAATTCAATATTTACGCCCTCTATCTGCAAGGATATGCATCGAAAACGGATTCAAAGTTACGGATCTTCGTTCTCACAGTTTAAGATTCCCAGTGTAAAAAATAATTTTCGAAATTGGTCAGTAATTTAGGTGCAGAGATATGATGTCCGCTGACGGACACAGCGTTATATTAAACAAAGGTCTTCGCTCTTTCCACGTTTATAAGTGAGTCACGGAAAAATTATCATTGGCCGCCACCGGAATCAAACTCAGGATCTTCCAGTTACGTGCCGGATATGCTTCCACTACACCACAGCGGCCTCGAATTCCTCCAGACTCACACACGCTAAGGCTCGTTTCACACAGACGGAATGAATCCGACGAATCTATAAAACCGACACGCAGTGGGGTTTTGGGGTGGCTTTCACACGAGCGGTTTTATTTTAGAGCGGAGGAAAAAAACGCTCGACCGATAGGCGGGAACCAAAGCTCTTTGTATGGTCAGTTTGTAGATTGTGTCTTCGTTCAAATGCAGTATTTGATGTAAGAACTCAATGCATAACATGTTTCAAACTCATGAAAAGATAATGTATTGAATATTACGAGTACCTATGTTGATGTATAATCTACAGTAAATGTAGCAAATGTATGACATAAACCATTTTTTCGGAGCCAGTGTTCTACGTGTTGAAAGATACATACACGGGAAATACTAAGAAACATTTGTAAAGTGCATTAAAAAAAAAAAAAAAAACACACACACACACACACACTTTTACAGAGCATTTTGAAGAACACTTGAGGAAAACTATGGAAACACAGAATTCCTTAATAACCTTTTATAAGACGTTTTTGAGAGCACTTTCACAAGGCTGTGTGATCATTTCGAATTAATTAACTCTCCTTATATGTGAAACTTTAAATTTCAGGCAATTATTGGTGTGAATTATTTATCAGGTGTGAATTTTTTTGATGCGGGCTGTTATTTCTCCATGCAACATGTGACAACGGATTTCGAAAGAAATCTTAATTCACACATAAAATGATTAAATTTGTTGTTCTGGATGAGGATGTTTTTTTTTTAATTATTTACTACATTCTCTTAGTTTGTTTAACTGTTGAAAGACACAGCATGGCCATAGGGTTTTCGTTACTTTATTCTGGAAGCCTTCAGATATTTTTTTCGTTTAACGCACACAGTTAAAGGTACAGGGCTGGCGAAATGTACCTCACAGTTAACCTGTTTGTGAAATTTGACTTCTTTCTTGAAAGACAACTCCCATAACTCTGAAGTTCCGACAGTCGTTATACCATTGGCGTTTCTACATTTATTTACTATCGTACGTTTCACATTTTATTTTCGTCACTGCTGTTTGCTTAAAATACTGTTTTGCATAGTTACCACATTTTGAAGTCATTCACTCCTGTACAAAAAATGGCAAAATGTGGCAATTAACTTCTGCAGCACTGTAAACCATTACAATATTTGTAGAAAATTGCTGGCATCATACCTACACTCGAAATATGGTGATTAGGCGCGAACTATGAGAAAACAATTATACTAAACTTGAAATTTAAAAAAAATGCAGAAAACGCTGGTATTTCCATGAACGAACAAGATTTCCAAACATTGTGAGTTTATGCATTATACCTGACCTAGAATAATTTTTCTCTGTTGATAAATAAATGATCACAGTGAATGTCAGGTACAAGGGCACGGTATATATTTTTTTCTTTCATTATAGTGTGTGGGTGGAGGCCCCCACCAGGTGGAGGACCAGGACTTTAGCCCCAAAGCCCCCCACCCCCTCCCCTCTGATAGGGACAGGGAAAGCCATACTCATACATACTTGCCAACTAAATTTAATGAATATGCAGAAGATTGGCTTTGTAAATTCGGAAGATTGTATAAAAATTCAGAAGATTTTTTTACGTCAATTTGTCTCACGATAAAGTGATTTAGAACTCATACTGCTTAAACAAAAAAGGAATACAGGACACTTACCTTTATTTTTTGGTGTGTTTTTATTGAAGGGGATTTTTATTTATAGTAATTTAACAGTTAGCTAAACTTCTTACAGTGATCTTTTTGGATTTTTTTAAGAATTCTTTGGAGTACTCTTTTTGAAAACAAAGTAAATTTTCTTTGCATTTAATTAACAGAAGACTCTCAAGCGATTCACCTGACATTAATGATCGAAACATTGTGCGATTTTATTAACCAAAGAAAAAATTATTTTGCGTTATTAATTAAATGGCAAATACACCCTATAATTATTATTTCACTTTGGTGTTCTTTCAAATGACCAGCCACACCATTTTTCTCTCCCTATCATTACTGGAGCATTGTCTGCTCCAAAAGCAATGCAATTTTTGAAAAGTATCCTGTGCTTACTAAAAACATCAACTGTAGCTGAGAACCCTGAATTCAGATATCAGAGCTTTCACTATTTTAAATAAATGGTGTAATTTTCAGATAATGAATACCTTTTTTTTTTTAACACCATGCATCAATTCTTACAAATTTCCAAACTTCGTCACTTCCGTTTTTGGAAATTTCCCCCACTCTTATCATGTTAAAATGCACACACGGTTATGAGGGTGATGGCATTTAACAACTACATAGGAGTGGGGATCACATCGCGGGGAAAAAAATACAATTACTGAAGAAATCTTCGCTCCGGCTGACTTCCGTTTTCGGAAATTTATCCAACATTTTCAAGCTGAAATACAAATATTTATGGAATAAAATGATTTCTAATAATAACTGAATTACGATTACGAGAAAAATCTTATCTCCGTCTACTTTCCGTTTTCGAAGGATGAAATTTCGTCCTCCGACGGAGAAAACGTTCCCCCCCCCCTCCTCCCAAAAGTTCAGTTCAGTTGTGAATCGATCTCGTGAATGGTCCAAATGATAACAAAAAAGACTGAATTCCTCGAATTAGCGTAACAATCTCTTGGCCGAAGATTACGGGGAAATTTTCGGGCGGCCTAACTTCCGTTTTCGGAAATCGTTGCCTACAATTTCAAGGGGAAATTATACAATGAAGTTATATTTAACAACAATACTGAACAGAAGCAACATCGCGAGAGGAAAAAAATATGATTACGGGAAAAATCTACACTCCGTTTTATCTTCCGTTTCCGAACGTTTAAAAAGACAAAATAACTTCCCCAGACGGAATACGACTCCCCGCCCTAACTAATACCCCGAAAATTCCCTCATTTTTGCATCGATCTCGAAAATGACAAAAAAAAAAAAAAAAAAAAAAAGGTTGGGGGTGGGAAAGGGGACTCCGCGAATCCACGGAAAGATCTCTCGTACGAACTAACCGCTGAATCGATTTCGAATGGCGTAAGATTACGCTAAAATATCGATGACCGGTAGATTTTAACTTTTGACGCAAAATTAGCACAGATTTCGTCAAAATCGCAATTTTTTTAGCAGAATGGTGCAAGAACAACGTTTTGGCACGGGCTGGTGCAATTGGCGCAGGTCTGGCAGCCCTGAGATTAAGACGAGTAAGTTATTGCTGCGCTTTTCAACTTTTTTTTTGTCTTACAAAAATTAATAAAACAGGTTATTTTTCGCAAAAAACGCAGAAATTTTTCGAACGAAAGAAGAACGCGAGTTTGGTCACAAGATCGGAAGAATGTATAAGAAATCGAAAGACTTCTGCCAAAATCGGAAGAGTTGGCAGGTATGCTCATATATTATTGTTGTGAAATATCTTTGCACAAAGACAAGTACATTCGGAATTCGCTTACCGATGATGTTCCTTCATATTCAGTGAAATTGTCGAACTCGTTGTACAAGATTCTGCAGATATCATTCCAAGCTTTTTTTTTTTTTTTTGATGTTCCTATCCCTGTAATCTTCCGACGATGTATCCCAACCTTGTGGGCGCTTTTCCACTTCCAAAATTAATAATTCAATATCAACATCAATAGCAGACATGATCGACAGAGGTTATAGCGCAAACTATACTAAAAAATCAGAGTATTTCTTTTGAAAACTAACAAAGCACACAAGCCCAAAGCGATTGACAATCGACCTCGCCTGGCAGCATTGCTTTCGGCCCCTCCCCTCTGACAAGAGTGATTGTTTTATTGCCTAAGCGGAGAATCCGTTCACCGATTGTGTGAATGTCTTGCCTTACATATGTGTTTCTCTAAATTTGGACGGTATCGCAGTCGGTCGGTTTGTAGCGAACCCCGTGAAAGCTCAGCGGCTACCCGATCGGAGTTTTTACCGACTCCGCTCGTCTGAAAGTCTCGGTATAACTCTATAGCCGGCTCCAAAAGAGGCGGTTGGACAGCTGAATAATTTATTGCTTCGGCGGGAAGAACCCGCCTGTGTGAAACGGGCCTAACTTCTAAGCCAATTTGGTAGGTTGCTTCTTGGAGCCCCGCCCAATGCTGGGGATTCACAAAAGATAATAATCGGCTACTAAATAAATAATTAGAAGGGGAATGAATAATTAATACAGACATTTGACGTCAACCAGGAGCATCAAAGGTCTTCGCTCTTTCCACGTTTATAAGTGAGTCACGGAAAAATTATCATTGGCCGCCACCGGAATCGAACTCAGGGTCTTCCAGTTACGCGCCGGATATGCTTCCACTACACCACAACGGCCTCGAATTCCTCCAGACTCACACACGCTAACTGCCAAGCCAATTTGGCAGGTTGCTTCTTGGAGCCCAGCACAATGCTGGGGATTCACCAAAGATAGTAAGCAGCAACTGAAGAAATAATTAGAAGGCGAATGAATAAATAATACAGACATTTAACGTGGGCCAGGAACATCAAACAAAGATCTTCGCTCTTTCCACGTTTATAAGTGAGTCACGGAAATATTCTCATTGGCCGCCACCGGGAGTCGAACCCAAAGTCTTCCAGTTACGCGCCGGATATGCTTCCACTACACCACAGCGGCCTCGAATTCCTCCAGACTCACACACGCTAACTGCCAAGCCAATTTGGCAGGTTGCTTCTTGGAGCCCCGCACAAATGCTGGGGATTTACCAAGGATAGTAAGCAGCAACTAAAGAAATAATTAGAAGGCGAATGAATAATTAATACAGACATTTGACGTGGACCAGGAACATCAAACACAGGTCTTCGCTCTTTCCACGACACAGTGATAATATAACTATGTACCATTTTACTGAAGGATTCTTAGAGAATCTTTCAGTTGAGTAATACTAAGTAAAAAATTTAAAGTCGCGCCATAAAAAATAGCCCGTCTTTAAAAATTTATGATAAAAATCTGTGATCCCTCTCAAAAAATCTATTTAAATGTATTATGAAAATCTGTGATACTTAAAGATATGCTTGCATTTTAACTAATTTGATGATACCTTGAGATTAAAGCACCTGAACATTAAAGAGAAAGCATCTATAGTTTTCTCTTTAATGTACTGATTTCTATAATCAGTTTTTCTTTAGTACAATGAAACAGTCTTTGATCATATGAGGAACGAATATGTGTTTCAGATGTATAATGTGAAGCAAAATGTTGTTTGTAAGGTGAAGACTAATATTATGAGGTGGTTTGGCCTTGTTGAAAGAATGAGTGGTGAGATGCATACTCAGAGAATTTATGCAGCCCAAGTGGCAGGAAAGACAGGTAGTGGAAGACCAAGTTAATCTTAGGATGACTAGATTCAGGAAGCGTTGCATGACAAAAAGATGATTGGGAAGGTCTCGTGTGAGACCTGTGATGAGTATCCATTACAGGTCTCACACGAGACCTTCCACTCAGTTGTGTGCGGAGAAAGCTGTAAATGGGGACGTTTGATACATCAACCGCAATTAAAATCAAGCACAATCAGTCTTTTAAATGATATGCATCTTTCCCGACAGTAGTAAAGTGAATCCCAATTAAGATAATTTGATATAACGGAAATGGGTAACAGTAGTTGTCGGTGATCCACTTTGGTTGATTTTCTCAAACTTTTCGAAAACTGTGTGTCGCAGCGAAATTTGGCTAACTCTCGACTCCCAAGGGGAGGTTACCTGCTGTTGACCAGAGTTTTAAAACGATGTATATAACACGGTGGAGAACCTATAGATATCCTAGACCAAAAGTTACTAATCTCCCTCACTAACACACTTACGATTCAGCCTTTCTTTCTATCATGGACGGATATCAGCTTGCGCATGCGCAGATGGACTTTTTTAGCTGCAGTCATTTCCATCGGTGCCAGGGTCATTACTTACGTTCGTCTAAATCTGAATATATAATTATAAAAATATTGTTTTCGAAAAACTAAACAGTCGAAATACTTACTCTTGCCGCCGCCATAGTTTAGTAAATATTTACTTTAGTGACTCACATATCTTCTTTCATTGGTTTTATTGAGCCACGAGTGGCCTAGTGGTCAACGTTCGTGACTGCCACGGAGAAGACCTCGGGTTCGATCCACTAAACATCCGCCGTGTGTCGGATGGGCACGTTAAGCCGTCGGGCTTCGGGGACTGTCCCCACGGTAATAAAAAAGGGCGTATTCCTCCCCCTTTCTACCTTGCTTCCGTGTTACTTTCCTATCGGGCACTCTAGCCCAAACCTCCTAACTTCTTACTTCTAAGGGCTGTTTAAGACCTGCGGTCAGACACTCCCTTCCTAAAATCCTTTACATCTGATCTGATCTGATCATTGATTTTACAAGAATAACTTTAATTAATTAACCTACCTAGGTACCAGTTCATGTCGGGAATTAGTAAACCTTATTGTTTGTCATGCTTTAATGCCACTTAGTATGTACCGGACTGTGGCTCTGTGTGATCGTGAGTGACGTGAAGACTTTTTATTTTTATTGAAGGTTTTTAACGACGACCGTAAACAACTCAATAAGATATAAGAATAAGCAGTCGCCCGTCCCTAACTTGGGGTCATTGGTCCAGGGAAAGGAAAGAGTTAGGGCAGTAAGGCAAACACAACATCCATGCCTCACCTGGATACGAACCCGGACCCTTTTAGGATGAATATGCCAATGCTTAGAACACTGTGCCAGCCGGGCTGCTGGCGTGAGTAAATGCAATTTGTTGTTCGTAAGTAAATGTATTCTCTCGAATCACTCGTTTTATTTCACACCCAAAAAGATGCTGGCATGCATGGCATAAATCACCTACAAATAATACCAGGGTACACTTTTGGTTTAACGACCATCGTGATCAACTTAATGTGCTACGTAAAGTAGTCGCCTGTCCATGTTGTAGGACCACTTATTTCAGGAGGGAGGGAGGGAGAATCAGTGCCGTAAAGCAATCCGACCATGCTTCACTCGGGATTAGAGGTCTGATCCATCTTGGAAGCATGATAAGAAGTCAACGTTTCGTACCACTTGACCAAAGAGGCAGCTCATCAGTCTTAAAACTTTAATCTTGCAGATGAGCTTTCTTTGAGGAACTAATCTCTGAATCTCAGAGAACAGCTTAGTGATATGTATGTACAATGAAACCGTTAAACAAAGGCTGACACGGAAATCATTAATGAGCTCTTGAACATCTGAAAGACAGCGAATTGGACAGAATACTAATATACTGGAATTATTAATTAGTAATGAAAGGTGTGTATTCGAATAATTAGCGAGTAGTAGTTCGATAGAAACCTTATTAAATAAGTTTTTCGCGCTTTGAGGTGTTCCCGCGAAGTGGTTGCTGTTTCACTATAATGCATAATACTACATTGTTTGAAAATGTATTAATATATGTACATATAAATGTTTAAGAAAACTTCATTCAGACTCTAGTATTCAAAAAGCCGAGAGTGGTTCACTGGTTATTGGGCAAGACTTGGAGCCGGAGCTTCTTTAGTGAGTTTCCCGTTGCCACCAAATACTTATCATGGCTCGAAAATTAAATGTAGCCGTTTGTATCGGTGTAGATGCACCAGTTCTAGAAAAGTCAATTCCTCTCCCTTTGGGGATTTTCATGTATCCCGTCGTGTATCAGAAGTCGTGCCTTGTCTGGGGGTTATCAATCGAAAAGCCAGTAGCACCAGTTTCAGTAGTAAAAGCTGGATGTTATTAATAACAGTACATACATTCATTCAAAAATTAAATCTCTCAAGATTTAAAAGGCCGCAAATTTATTCAGTCCACTCATACAACGCAAACAAAACAGCTTATAACAGCATTTCTTTGCCTACAAAAAATTCAGCATTTTGAAAAATCAGACTTTTGTTTCGGTCTCATAATAAACACAATGTTGGGAATAAATTGTATCAGTGACAAAGCATGATAAAACAGTAACTTGATTTAAATTTTGCCATGACGAAAAACATCTGTAAGGGAATATTTTGAAGGGCGTGTTGCTTCCCCGGTGACAGAGTGGTTAGAGGTGCTGGCTTCTGGCTAGTCGTCACAGTCAGGCGCTGAAAGAGTCATGGGTGACGGGTCCATCTAACGGCGATTGTCCCCTTCCTTTCCCTGGAAATATTGGTCAAAATTAGGCAACGGCCACACTGTGTTCCCTTTTTTCTTCTGGGGTTTTATCACCCTCAGGAACATCTAAGACTTTGTAAAAAGTCTCCCGTTCCTTACTTAGGATCACGGTTTCCAGGAAGAGGCCAGAGCCTTAGGAAAAATAAAATACAGTATCCTTGCCTTATCGATGATTCAAGCATGGGCCCAGCGTAGATGATGAGACAAATGCCTACGCCTCTAACCACTGAGACACGGAGAGGTGTAAATTCACTCAGCCATGAGTAACAGCGAAGATAATATGCAGTTACCGTAAAAGAAGGATATTGAAAACATACCTTTGAGTCCATATATATTTAATGAATGTAATCATCGCGGAAGAGTGCGACGGTTACACACAGTATAATCAGGAAGCCACGATTTATTTTTAAGTATACTAACAAATAACATACCACTAATAACACTCGCTCCTAATGGCGATCGTATACTAACAACAACGGTCTTCTTGCCCAGAGCTTGTCTGAAAAACGTTTATGCGCATGTCTCTCTCACAACCAATAATGGCTCGTCCGTTGTTGTCATAGAAACGCTTTTTAAGGTGATGTTAGGAGATCCCATGAAGAGAAAATGCAAGGACGCATATCACACTGAACTCAATGTCCACTCCATTGATTGAACTGTTGTAGATCAACGTTCTGCAGTCATTACAATTATAGATGGCTGTTCTTCCAAAGCTGGTACAGAAACAGAATGTTGGAAAAAGCATTTACGCGCCATTAATACCTGAAAAAAGTCTTTTAAAGTAATTGGTTATCAGAATATGAAAGGTTAATGGGGATCATGGCCGCTCCGGTGGTCTAGTGGTCTGAGGCGCCGGTTTCTGACCATTCACGAAGACGGGCCTAGGTCCAAATCCACGACGGGGCATATGCCAGAGCCCTGGCTCATACCTGTCACTGGATACAGTGACCCCAAAGTAGGAATGGAACATCTTTTTATAGCGCTTTCAGAGTTGCCCATAGTGGTGGTTCAACTTCGAAACAAACAACTCGTATCATGAAATGAACATAATCGCTTCTTTGCATCAATCAAGTGATTGTGCATCTCTGCCTGATACAAAGGAATCGTCATGTTCATTTCACGTGACATGGGTGACACGCCCGCACTCGTATATGTAAAGTAACACTAAACTTTCATGTAATCTAATATATGTATAAAGTCGAATGTTTGTTTGTTTGTCTGCTATGCAAATCTACAGTTTTCAATTTAGAACCACCAAATTTGGTATACTATCTCATGGTACTCTAACTTAGACCGTAAGCGGTTTTGGAAGGAGTCGGTGTCCGGGGTAAAGGGGCCCCCATAAAACATTTTCCAGTAAAAGTTCCATTTATTTATTTTGAATTCGAATTTAATACTTGTGACGTACCTGCCAGCAGGACGCACATGACATAAAGGCACATAGCAATCAGAACAAATGTCTGCGTAGCTCAGTTGGTAGAGCGACTTGTTCCGGAATAAGCGGCCTCGGGTTCGAATCCCGGCGTAGACCAAAAATGACGGAGAAATTTACTTCGTTATATACTTTTTATTCTGATAAGTGCAAAAATTGAATTTTTTGGGATAAATGCTTTCCAGGGAAAAATTGCATGCAACACAATTCAGCATCGGAACTGAAGGGAAGTAAACAACAAAAATCAAACGGAAAAACCAAAAATACTGTGTGCCTAAAGACTTTACAGAGAATAAAATTGAAATTCAATGAAGAAATGAAATACAGTATGAGGTACGGTTCATGCAGTGAAAAATTAATAATTTTTATTTGGTTTGTACAAAATTTTGATAGTGAATTATCACCAAATTATCTCAGCAACGCCGGACAGTTCAGTTACTGGAAGATAGAGTGAAAATAAAATGGCACTTGAAAAAAAAATTACTTCTGCCAAATAAAGGGCATGTACGATTATGCAATCTTTCCACCAAAGTTGAGCGCATGTTAACGCATCGTTCAAGTTCATATTGAATTTCCACCCTTCTCGATGATCATACAAGACTGAGGAATATTTTAAGGGGTTTGTATTCGGTTGCTGTAAGAGGAAAGGAGAGAACCAGAACAAAAGGACAAACATGAAAACCGCTTAGAAAGGGAGCATGATACCTGTGTGAAAAAGTAAGCCCGGTGGCGCAGTGGTCTAAGCAATGGCCTCTGATCATTCGTCCGAGGGCCGCGGGTGGCCTAGTGGGCAACGTTCGTGACTTCCACGGAAAGGGCCTCAGGTTCGATCCCAGGCAGGTACGAACGCTCGATCCACTAAATATCCGCCGTGCGTCGGATGGGCACGTTAAGCCGTCGGACCCCGGGTACTGGCGTCCCAGTAATAAATAAGGGCGTCTTCCTACCCCTTTCTACTTCGCTTCCGTGTCCCTTTCCTATCGGGCGTTCTAGCCCAAATCTCCTAGTTTCCTATTTCTAAGGGTTGTTTAAGACCTGGGGTCAGACACTCCCTTCCTAAAATTCTCTACATATGATCAAAAAAATGATCAAAAATTATTCGTCCGAAAGGGTTCGGGTTCGAATCCCGGTGAGGCATGGATGTTGTGTTTGTCTTACGGCACTGGCTCTCTCCCTTTCCTGGAGTCAGTGACCCTAAATTAGGGACGGGCGACTATAGCCCATTGAGTTGCTTATACTGTGGTCGTTAAACTTCCAATAAAAAAAAAAGATGTAAGAACATATGTTCTCAATGAAATAACCATTAAATTCACTAAGTTCACTTTTCTTCACGTAATGCATTTCGTTTATGCATATGTACGTGAGTATCAGTTTGCGTTCCTGTTTTCTAAGCATATAGTTAAAGAATGAGTGATGAAAAACCAATTAATTTTGTTAGTGTACATTTCAGGAAAAAATAAATTATTTCATTTAAGGTATTAGAAATAAAGTTCTTTCAATGCCAAGTTCAAATACATAATATACAGGAAAACTTCGCATCCAGCTCAAATAAATATGCTACGTACTCAGTGGCCGAGTGGTCAGAGGCGACAGTTTTTGGATAGTCGTCCGGGCTGCTCCCGGAATCAAGTCCTGGATGAAGCATGGGTGATGTGTTTGTCTTACACAGCTAGATGTCCCCTATGGAATAATTGGCCCCAAATTAAAGACAGGCTACTGCTTATATATAGGCCTCAGAGTCATGACCCCATAACCACACGAGCCAAGAGGTCCAGGGCCTGGGTCCCTTGTTTAACATGTCCCCTTTTTAAAATGGTTTATATTTCCTTGTTCACACGCAATTTTCTCCAATCACTGACATTTCCCACGATGCTTGGTAGGGTAGCACAAGCAAGGCCAAGGTGTGTGAGTGTGGCTGACATAATATTCAGTGCTCAAATAGAGCATAATATTTGCTGAACAAAAAATATACTGGCAACATATCTAACCGTCTGCACGTCAATCAGCCGTTCTCAGATTAACACTTGTGGCCAGAAAAATTTTTCCAATTTGAAAAATAATTCTTTAAACACTGTTTTCACACAAATCCAGAACGAAAAATAATTCGCATTACAAAAACAAAGAATATTATGATTTAGTTAGTGTGTATGCTGATTGCGATGCCGAAAGTATGGGAAAGGCAATTCAGATTTTTTTCTCTTTAATTCAGGGTTATTGAATTTTCTCTTTTTATGTTCTTCGTTAGGGTCAAAAATATTTCGGGAGAAACTACAACCTAAAATTGGGAAACTTCAGCTACCTTATTTCTTATTGATAAATTGTTCTTCGCTCCGAGGCAGGCTAAAATTGCATTTTCCAAGTATCTAGTGAAGAACACTTCACACGGGCACGTACCACGCGATTTTATTTTTGAGGTTGGAGATCAGCTGACTTCTACTTTTTAACACTCAGTGACGCTTTTGGCCTCTGCATTAGAGATAAAGCATAGATCAGGTTACAAGCTAACGCAGTAGTCAAGATTTCAAAAATGTGTAATTTTTTACATGTAGCTTCCAATACAAATATGATCGCAAAATATTTTTTCCCATCCAAGCCTAAAAAACAAAAGTTTTATCAAGAAATTTAGACCAAAGAAATATTCTCACTATGTAATTCAGTGTTTACGTATTCCTGTAATAAAGTTAATCAGTATGCAAGTACTGACTTTCTTGGCTTAGTCTTTCAGAAGAAATGAAAGAATTATTTCCTTTGAAAGTAGGAGTGGGAAAAATATATATTCACAACTTTGTCGCGGTGTCTGCTAAATTGTTTGGATTCTTCGAACCAAAAGGAAAAGATGGAAAGAAACTTCCCAAAAGAGAGAAATTAATTATCCAATATCAGCATAGAGGGAATCTCAAACACAACAGCGCCTTTGAAGAAGAAATTATTCTATTAGAGCGACCTTTCAGATCCCATAGATTCCCTGTTAAGTTTGTGGCAGAAGCTGACAAGAAAACACGTGACAATGTACTAAATGTCGTTCTCGTAAAAAAGAGATGCCAGCTAAAATATTTCTTACTGCGTATAAAGGTAACAAAGAGTAATCGTCTCTACACCTGTCTTGAAATTAACGCCAGTTTCCGTAATGGAGTACACGAGCCACGTACTTCACTCCACTAATGCCTGCATTAACATTGTCAATCACGCAGACAGTGACATAATAAATTACTTAGTTAAAGGGATTGTGGGAGCTAAAATGACTGGATTTCCTTAACTTTTAACAATTCTGCTCCTGTGAGTAAATATAACCTACATTAATTATATATACTTGTATTTCTGGTCTTCCAGTAAATTTATTTCTTGATTTAATAAAACCAGAGCACGTCAACTTATATCGCTGTTTTAACTTCTTAAATTTTTTTGAATGACTGATTTTATCAGAAAATATTTGTTTTCTGTTGAATGTGGTAGTGCGGCTGCGATTAAAAAAATGTTCTTGAGTTTAAATCTCTCTATTATAAAAAAAGTAACTGCCGCCGCCGCTGCTGCTGCTGCCGCTGTTTCAGAAATTTCGTGACACTCTTGCTTTCTTAGCTCGCAGCGCAAAACGTATTGAACACAAAAACATAAAATGTATATCGTTTGTAGAGAATTGTTTGGAGAACACGCTGAAATAAACCGTTTCTCGATTCTACTGATACTTCAAGAGCTATTGTATTTCAAAGTTAAGGTAAGCAGAAAAGTGCTATTAGGTCGCGTTCCGGAAACACTAACAGCAACAGGACCACAAAACTTTCTAGGCATGTAGTGCCATGACCGAATTTTTGCACCTCGTCGCCCTTTTTTTGAATTTTGATTTAGTTTACGAGAAATTAAATTTCTACATTTCACAAAATTCTCTATTTCGCGATGGGATCCATTAAAAAAACGAATATATGGCAAACTATAAATCATAACGCCATAAACTTACAACTATCGTCCTTTTTTTACGAAAAAAATAAGAAAAAGTCATTTTCTGATTTTTAAGCATTTTTTAAGACCCGAAGGAAAGAAACGAGCAGTTTGTCTGTCTTCATCATAACCACAGAGGAACGTTCTGGTCCCGTGACCTGCTGCCATGGTGGCGCAGAGAATTTGTTATGCATGTTTTGTGGTAAAGTCGTCTCAGTTGTTTAAGGTGGACGTCAAGTAATTTTGCTTCCTATACTTCCAAAGGAAAAACTTCTGTATACATTTATTTTCTTCACAATCAATGCGTTCCCAAGGATGAAAATTTGAACATCGATTAAAATAGCTTCATTTTATAACTTGGAATACTTAATATTTTCTATTATTAAGTATTCCAACATTTGTTTGTCTACTGACGTCATCAAAGTACAGGTCGCGCCATCTTTTTTCTGGTTCCAACACCACCAAAGGAAAAGTTTTTGATTTTTTATATAATTATGGTTATGTTTTAGGAAATATTAAGTATTCGAGGTAATAATATGAAGTTATTTTAATCGATGTACAAATTTTCATCCTTGGGAACACAATAATTGTGAATGGAATGTGTACAAAAGTTTTTCCATTGGAAGTATAGGAAGCAAAATTACTTGACGTCCACCTTAACGGTTTAGCATAACGGTTTACGGTTTACGGAAATGCTTTTTGGACCGTTTTTGATTTCCTTAGTGGTAAATTTAGTAAGTGCTATAAGTTAAAACGACAAAAGTCCGACCTTCCAAAAATTAACGACAGTAAAAAAAACTCTGAAATTTCGGAATAACAAGCCTTATTTGCTTAGACATGCAATAAAAATAAAAAATTTATATGAAT
Source organism: Macrothele yani (assembly GCA_039090855.1). Taxonomy (NCBI): domain Eukaryota; kingdom Metazoa; phylum Arthropoda; class Arachnida; order Araneae; family Macrothelidae; genus Macrothele; species Macrothele yani. The sequence continues at coordinate 5,894,944 of CM077024.1, forward strand.
TTTCCAGTTTTTACTTCATGTGATATACATGGAGATCGGGCTGCAGGGCCCGAGCGCAACTCTGGAAACCAGCGTAGCGAGCCTAGAGGCGCCGCCCCTAGTGCTAATAAAAGAAAGTCTCGCTATATTATGATCTATAGCACAATGGTCTCAAACTCGCTGCCCGCGGTCCACATGCATCCCTGCGCCAACTGTTTTGCGGTCCACATGAACGATTACAAAATAAAAAGAAATCATCCTTTTTTCAAGTATTATTACAATATATTAAGCATAATATAAACATAGTAATGCTTAGCAAAGCCATCCTCTTTATAAGTAACAAGTTTATTTACGAAGAATATAACTATATTAAGCAAAAATATTTTCAGTATATTCAAGTCTCCATTTTCCTATAATGCTGACAACGCAGCTGAAGAACTTCAGCTTGAATTAATAGACCTTCAGTGTGATTTTTTTAAGAAAAAAATTCAACAGCTGCAATATAACAGAGTTTCACCAGTTAGTTTCAAAGGATAAGTAAGTAAACTTTCACGCCGCCACGGTGGCGCAGTGGTCTAAGCGATGGCCTCTGATCATTCGTCTGAAAGGGGTCTGGGTTCGAATACCGGTAAGACATGGATGTTGTGTTTGTCTTACGGCACTGGTTCTTTACGTTCCCTGGAACCAGTGACCCTAAATCAGGGACGGATGACTGCTTATAGCCCATTGACTTACTCACGGTGGTCGTTAAACCTCCAATAAAAAAAATTTTCATAACATAGCTGCACATGCTCTGTCTGTGTTCGGAACAACATACTCATGTGAACAGTTGTTTTCAAAAATGAACCAAGTAAAATGTCTCGAAAGGAATAGGTTAAGTGACAGTCACTTATGCTCACTTTTAAAAGTAGCACGTTCAAAATGATATTATTCCAAATATTGATAAGTTAGTGACAGAAACGCGAGGCCCAGTTCCTGGTCAGAACATGTAATATTTTTTTCTGTGCCGTGTTCAGTTGGTAAAATGTGATTGTTTTAAGATTTAGGCGAACATTTTTGTTACGTAAAAGTGATTATTCACAGCGATTGACGAAGCATTTGTTTTTACTATTTACCGATAATTAGAAATAATATTCCACTTTAGTGGCAAGCCATTGGTGTAGTTTTGTGAAGTTGATATTTATTCATAAGAAATATTTTAATATTCATGCGGCCCCCTAAGTTCGTTCAAAACTGGAAAGTGGCATTTTCAAGGGTCTGAGTTTGAGACTATTGTTCTAGCAGATGAAATGTCGGATTCTGCAGACTTCTGCAGTTGGCAAGCAATTTTGGAATTATCGCATCGTATGATAAAACTTACGATACAGTAAATATAAAGCTTTGTCATTTTTTCAGAGACTTTCATATCTCGGAGATTGTGCAAAAGTGTAGAGGAAAATGGAGCAGAGCCAAATTCGTGTCATTTTGTTATATGAGTTTGAACTTGGACACCGGGCATCAGAGGCAACTCGCAACACTCACGCAGCATGTTAGGGAGCACCATTAGTGAACGCAAGACGCAACGTGGGTTTAATAACTGTTATTTCCTCGATAGGAGTATCGAAAATTAACCACGCGGTAGACTAGAAGGAAGTATCGATGACGACGAATTATAATTCTGGATGGAATCCGATCTACGTCAAACAGCCCAAAACTTGACGAGAAGCTCGTAGTATATGCAACCCTTTCCCGATATTTAATGGCCATAGGAAAAGTAAAGAAGATGGATAAATGTGTCCTACCCAGTGACGGCGTCAGACTTTTTGTCTGGGTAGGCCAGAAGATTTTGGGGTGGGCCACGTTTTTGAATTACATAAAGTAGCCATGAAATAGTACTAACTTCACATAACAAAAACCAAAGCAAGACATTGCATTTTATTCCATTAGGTTGACTAAGACTAGGTACTTTAAATCTAATTAAACAGCACAAATGAAGGAAACATTCATTTGGGCGTTAAACATACAGTTTATGACTTTCAACTCAGATAAGACTCCTTAAAGTTTGAAAAACTAGTCTTACCTTATTAATTCAGGTGAATTCTCTTATACTGATGCTCAGAATTAAATTTATCTACTACAGTATCCAAATCAAGTTGTTTCACAAGTTCCTTCCCAATAGCCAGTGGTCTCAAACTCGCTGCAAAGGCACTAAGCCGTGCGTCAACTATGGTATTCCTGAGGTAAGTTTTGAGATGATGAAGACAGGAAAAGCTCCTCTCACAAGTAGCACTGGATGCTGATATCGTTACCGCAATAACCGCTAATTTATATAACTCATGGAATGACAGGCGACACTCCTCAAGCAATTTCAGTATATGTGAGAGTGTCTTTATTTCACACTAGTTCTTTTCTTCATACAATCTTATCATCTTTGGCCACAGTTTCACTTCACCTTCAACACTTTCCGCAACATAGTGGTAGCGTTCAGCCAAAAACCTTAAAACATTGACTCTATATTAAAAGTAGCGCACAAAGTTCATTTTTTTCAGCATCAAAATTTTAATGTTGTGCACATGGGAGGGCCATGGTCCATCCAGGCCCACCCATGTGGTGCATCATCCTGCACACTCTACTGGGGCTAACATCAGTTCCAATGGCCTCACATAGGATCTGACAGTGGTAACGCATGTAGCGCAGTGTCCTTCGCATTGTACTGGTGCTAACATAAATTCCTATAGTCTCACATAATGTTAGGCAGTGGTAACTCGTGTCATGCAGCGTCCTGTGCACTGTACTGGTGCTAACATCAACCCTAATAGTCTGACATAGTGTTTCCGTAATTTTAGACAATGTTAATTCGCTTTATGAGGGGCCAGTTCTGTGAAGAATTTTCCTGTAACGTTTGTTTTCTCTTCGGAGGCTTACTGCGGTATTTTTCTTGGCAAATTCAGCCTCAGTGGGATGCCATTTGCATGTTACATCCCCAGCCGTCGACTTAAGGATTCTTAGCGCCTCTGAAATATCCCGTAGGGAGGGACTGCATATCCGGCACCCTATTATCAAAGCATCTTGGAAATCAGATAAATCTATCGATCAACGCGTCTTGCACATACAGTCGAGCTATTGTCTCATCACAGATTTACGAGCCAATTTATGGTTCAGTAGTGCGGTGGTGATCACGTACGGGGTATCGTTCCCTTGACTGACAATCACAAGACAGAAAGTTACATTTAGTCGAAGAGCAACTTGATCGAGACGTTTATTTCACCGAAGTATCGCTAGATCGAAATTTACATTTCACCAAAGGGTTCAGTTTATTGAAAACTTTGTATTTTGTTTCAGGATCGGTTGAAGTGTAGTGCGGGTTTGGAGAACCGACCACCAGAACATTAAAGGTTGGTATGAAAATGGCATTTTTGATTACTCCGTGTCCACTTCCTTGTGGGTTGGTTCCCTAACCTCGAACATTAATTATAAATCTCTAGGGTTGGGCCTTTTTAGCAAATTTTTATCCTCCGTGTTCATAATCATAAGGTTTACATAATAAGTCAAGGCAATAATGTTGCACTTGCCCAGGCATAAAGAATTAATTATAAGGCCTATGGCCTGGCATTTTTCGCATTTTTAGTTCCAGGCCATAAGTATATCCATAAAGTTTGCAAAATAAGTCAAATTAATAATATTTCGCTTATTAAAAAGGTCTAAAAATGTCCAGGCCTTATGTACAAAATGCAGGTGCCCTTCTAGCAAGAGATGTCAGTGTCTGGCTGATTGTTCAAGTTGGGCTGCAACCCCAACGTAGTACAAAACCAGGTCACATTTTTTTAGTGGCGGCCCATTATTAGCCCTACAGAGGGACTTTTCCTTTAAAATATCTTTTTCAAAGTAAATATAGGCTACTGTGAAACGTTTTAATTTTACTCGGTTATTATCTGCTTTGAATTAAAATATATTAGAAAGAGAATATCGTTATTTCTTTATTCATATTCTTTTTTTCTTTTAATTCAACAGATAGAATAAATGGGCAGTATTAAAACATTTTATAGTAAGTGCTATTTATTTTGAAAAAGGAGTTATACAGGAAACTGCCTAGATAAAATAAATGGACAGTATTAAAACATTTATAGTAAGTTTTAATACCCCTATCAAATGATCGTCGTAGCTATCGTCTGGTATGAGACCTTGCTCGAGCATCGTATGATTATCAGCGACGAATCACGCTTTTGTTTGGGGTCCAATGATCTCCTGGTTCACACCTGGAGACGAAGAAGAGAAAGGAACAATTTAATAATAATTGTCTTGGAGCATACAGCGCGAACGGCTGTTGTCATTGTCTGAGGAGCAATTAGCTATAACAGGCCAAACATCCGCAGTATTCCTCACAGGTAATTTGATACCTCGGCAGTACGTGTACAGTTTCTTGGATGCTGTTGCTATCTCTTTCGTAAGAGGGGCGCCTGGTAGCATGTTTCAGCAAGCAAATGCGTGTCAGCATACTGTAACATCCACAGAGAAGTTCTACGCGGTGCCAGTGTCCTGAGATGGATAGAAAGAATACCGGATCTGCTCCTAGTAGAACATGCATGTTTATAATTGGACGGCATCTTAACATCGATCTGCAACCAGCGCAGACAATGGCAAGAACAGATGCAGGAAGCATGGTAGGCAGTGCAGCAAGAGACCATCAGACGTCATAACGACCTAATGCCACGAAGCATTGCTGAATGCAATTCAACAGAGATGGTTGTACTTCACCTTGATGAGCTTTAATTTTCAAGTAAAAAAGCTGTCCATTAGTTTTTAAAAACTTAATACACGGTCAAGTCATATTACTGTGACCACCAGCTAATATCCAGAGTAACCACCGTGTGCAACGCGAACAGCAGCTGGACGGACTGGGAGTGACTCAATAAGGTGCTGGAAGGCGTTCACAGGTATGTGCAGCTATGCTGACTGCAGTGCATCTGAGAGCTGCTGGAGGGTGCGCGGTGGAGGATCCATAGTGCGAACCGACCGAGGTGGTCTCACAGATGCTCAATTGGGTTTAAGTCTGGGGAATTAGGGGGCAGGGAAGTACTTTGAAGTCTTCATAATGCTCTTCCAACCACTCTCTGACATTTCTAACTGTGTGACACGTCGCACTGTCGTACTGGAAGATCCCATCCGTCCCAGGAAAGACAATCAGCGTGGATGGGTGTACGTGGTCTGCAAGGATGGATTCATAACGAATTTGGTCCATAGTGCCTTCCAGAGGTATGCGTAGACCCGGAGAATGCCAATAAAATATTCTCCAGACTACAATGCTGCCCCCCCCCAACCAGCTTGTATTCTGCCAGCAATGGTTGAAAAGTGTTCGCTCTCCGATTTTTTTCGCCTTATATGCCAACGTCCATCCACTCAATGATGCAGAAAACGTGACTTATTGGAGAAGGCAATCCTTTGCCAATCAGCGGAAGCCCAATTCCGATACTACCGTGCAAATGCAAGCCTTTTCCGCTGATGCAACTTCGATAGCAAAGGTGCAGTGATCATCCGTGTGCATCGGAGCCCTATACTCAGCAAGGTTTGCTGAACTGTGGTTTTAGACCCACTTCCGGTAGCCCCTGGTTCATTCGGCCAGTGAGTTGCTTCACTTTAGCGTGTTGACTGGCTCTCACGTACCTTCGAAGTCGACGTTCACTTCTCACATCAATGGCACGTGGTGCTCCTCAGTTTCCACATCCCTTATTCGCAAAATTGCCGTTTTTCCAATCACGATACACTTTAACCACAGCAGCAGCACGCGAACAGTTCACAAACTGCGCTATTTCAAAAATACTAACACCCTTGGCCCGAAAGCCGATAATCCTCCCTTTTTGCAAATCTGATAAATCGCTCCTTTTATCCATGAGTGCAACGAGGAATATGTTTTCAGAATGTGTACAGCACACCTTATATACCCTCCAAGCCTGCTCACCACACGTGCCTTCATTCATAGGCTTCGCGCTGTTGGCGTCAAAAGTAGGAGGTGTTCACAATAATGTGACCCGACTGTGTAGTACCTTATTTGTCTCCCATACTTTCCCATGCGTCGACATCAGTTGTATTTCCCCACCGCTTCCGGATGCTATATTTCAGTGCTGCAGTGTTCATATTCAAAAACATAAAAGTGAATCTAAATATGAGATCAGCTGTAGTTCTTACTGTATAGTGAGTTTTCATTTTCTAATTGTTTAACTTTTCTTTAGTTTCATAATAAAATATTTATTTAAGCAAGATGTACGTTGCAGACCCTGAAGATGGAGATAGAGATACGGACCCTGAAGATGGAGATAGAGATTTTAAACTACAGCATGAAACTCAGGCTCAAATAATGTTGCGCTATAATTTTTTTTTTCACTCTAGTGCGTCATCAAATGTGATGGAAAAATTCTGTTAGAACGGGTTTATGCGACAGCATACCAGTTTTGTGAAGAATCTCATCCAAGAAATGAGGCGTTAATTTGACGTAATTCATTGCAATGGATGGCATCTGCTCAAAATCAGTCAGGAGGAATTATACTTCCAGGTTTGTCGTGATCCATTTTGCAGATTATTCGCTGCAAAAAAACAAATGCCCTTGGTAACAAAACAGGCGTCAGTTATCTGACTTGAAGCTTTCTTATCTTTTAGTCTTATCTCTCTTCTTTCCGTTTTTTTGCTGCTTTATGCAAGATGTAATTTATGTTGCATTAAAACTGTTTCATCTGGCTTGTAAACAACATTCATTACGAAGCAAAGCAGTCGAAGCACCACACGCGTCTGGTCGGATTGTTTCCGAAAATAAATTTGTAAAATTATCTTTCTTAAGACCAGCTCAGGCAGATGACTGAAAGCGATATCGAGATAAATATCGCTGTATAATTCCACGCCACAAACGTTCTTTGCCCGTTAGTTGCTCTTCTTTTAAATTATTATTTTTAAACAGCGACTCCATGAATTTTTAATGCTCATAAATGAACATGAAGTCTGTTTCGTACTTTGAAATAATGAACTGCATTGATCTATCGAAGTTGTGTTTGCAAATAGGTTACGGCATAAATGATTGCATTTTGGCTATTATTTCTTATCGTTTGAAACGGCAAATGTAACGCATTCCATTTTGTTTGATTTTCTGTTCGAGATGGTTTTTGTTATGTTTAATCACAGGATACATTGCCTTACTCAGTTGTTATATTTGATTTTAAATGACACTTGGATTCTTTCCGGATAAACAGTTTTAGTCATTTCAATCATAAGGAAACCCAAGATATTAGTTTAACATTTGTTTTTGCAGCTGCGAATTACATTTATGTGATTTCTCGAAAAGAATTTCCCTTTCCTTTTATTTATCACACCTATTTACTCTTACCTCCCATCCTACACCATTAACTTACGGTGTATAACTGCCTTTCTAACCTTCAGCATTTGTTGTCATTTACTGATGCAAATATTGGTTGAAACTAGCTATATATTCTATACTTAACATGACGCCTGAACTCCCAAGAGTTTATTCCCTGATTTATGACTGGCAGTTAGTCAAGATGTCTGGAATAAATATACCGGTGGAAGAGATTATAGCGTACGAGCCCTTTTATGCCGGTGGTGGAATTCGAATCCCCCCCCCCCCCAACGCCGGAGCGGGATGTTCCTCCGGCTGAACTACGCCGGGAGTGAGTATCCCTGCAACTTTGCCGATTTGTCATTTCAGTAGAACTAGCTATATATATATATATTCTATACTTAACGTGACGTCTGTAAAAGGACAGATTAGTTTCTGTACTACGCTAGCATTCTCACCTATGTGATTGTTCAAGCTACAGAATCGTGTTGTCGAAAGTATGCTGCACGCCAACTATGCTGAAACTGTCTGAGCCGCTGGCTTCTTATCATGCATTCAACGTGAGGCGGTGTTCGAGTCCGGATAAGGCATGAGTAGGGTATTTCTCTGATGGCGCTGGCTTTTGGCCATTCTTCCGAGATGCAGCCGGGTTCGTGCCCCGATTAGGCATGGGTGGTGTGTTTGCCTGATGGCTCTGGCTTCTGACTATTCTTCCAAGATGAGCCCGGGTTCGTGACCCGATTAGGTGTAGGTGGTGTATTTGTCTGACGGCGTTGGCTTACGACCATTCTTTCGAGATGGGCCCGGGTTCGTGCCCCGATGAGGCATGGGTGGTGTGTTTGTCTGATGGCACTGGCTTCTGACCATTCTTTCGAGATGGGACCGAGTTCGTGCCCCGATGAGGCATGGGTGGTGTGTTTGTCTGATGGCACTGACTTCTGACCATTCTTTCGAGATGGGACCGAGTTCGTGCCCCGATGAGGCATGGGTGGTGTGTTTGTCTGATGGCACTGGCTTCTGACCATTCTTTCGAGATGGGACCGGGTTCGTGCCCCGATGAGGCATGGGTGGTGTGTTTGCCTGATGGCGATGGCTTCTGACCAATCTTCCGAGATGGAGACGGGTTCGTTTCCCGATGAGGCATTGGTGTTGGGGTGTGTTTGTCTGACGGCGTTGGCTTCTGATTACTCTTTCTAGATGAGCCCGGGTTCGTACCCCGTTGAGGCATGGGTGATGTGTTTGTCTGACAGCGCGGGATACGTCCATTCATTGGCACTAGTGATGCCAAATAAGAAGCTAGTGGCTACTTGTATCCCTTACCGCTGCTGACAGTGGTCGTTAAACCCCGAAACAAAAAAAGTATGCTGTTAAGTTTCAATATCATTTAGACTGTTGGTGTGCAAAATTCGGATGTTTTAGTGTTACCGATAGTATCCACGCTCATGCAGACTTACCGCCTGGAAACCAGAGCACAAGGCACATCCAGGTTAAATGTTGAGGCCCAAACAGCGTAAGCGAGCAAACGGTGCGGAGCACGCTGCGTACACTAGGGTACGGGAACCGGCGTCCTACTCATGTGTTACTATTGACTGCTCGTCATCGGACATTACGACCCGTCTGGTGCTGAAACGTCAAAACTGGATTCTGCAGAGTTGCGCCGCGTCATGTTGTAAGATGAATCCCGTTTTCAGCTGTACAGAGCTAACGGGACAGTGCGGGTGTGGCGTCGACAGCATGAGGCTATGGCCCCGTCGTGCCAGATTGACTCTGTTCAAGGCGGTGGTGCCTCTGTGATGATTTGCGGACCTTTCTCATGGAACACATTAGGTCCGTTAGTGTGTCTGGAGGGGTCTGTAACCTCTACGCGCTACCAGCATGAGCTAGCTCATCACCTACACGCTTTCATGCCCTTCGCGCATGAGGCGGACAATGGCCTATTGCAGAAGGACAATGCGCCGCAGCAACCCAGGCATGGTTCGAGGAATATTCATATGAATTTGGAATCATTTGGTGCCTCCCCCTCAAGGTCCCGTGATTTAAACCCTGTGAAAGCTCTTTCGGATGGCGTGGGGGATCATCAAATCCATTGATCCTGCTCCAATGTCTCGGGCGCAGTTGTAGACAACTCCGCAACAGGCATGTCTGGCAGTTCCTCCGCAAGCTCTCCATTTCCAGTGGAACCGATGACTCATATTGTGCCATTTTCTTTAGTTCTTTCTATATGTTGTGTATTTTGTGTTCATTTTTGAGTCCTGTCCTTATGAATATTTAGTTTCCGTTTCTGAAGCTATCTTGTAACCCCAAATCTACATACATTGTGCCATACTGATTTTTAAATGTGTCGTGCTTGACAGAAAGAACCAAAAGCCTGGCAATTGTTTTCCTGGTACGTGAGTAAAATTTGCCTTCATTTATGTGGGTAACAAATACTGTAGCCAAAAGTTCATAGTATGCCGTGCTCACCGGTTTTTGTTTGTTCTCCTCTTTTACCTATAGGAAAAAGTCCTTGTTTGCATTGTTCCTTTTCCTACACTCTAAAGGAAATGCAATGCTCCAGTAATAATATTATTTAACGGGATTTATTGGATATCAAGTTTGAATGTCGAACATAAAATGGTCACCACTGTGAATTTTCAATAACATATATTTCTGAGGGCGATACAGTTTTCATACGTGCACAACTGAAGGATCCTTTTTATGGACAATAGTAGTGAATGAATCGAATTCTTTATATTATATATTCTTGTAATTGTGCGATATTAACATTAGTTAGCTGATCTTAGGGCCCAGTGAATATCTCCGCAGGGCTCTGATTTCTATGATATTAGAATTTACCTAACGCCACAGTCTGGTATGCTCATCATGATGAACCAACGTGAATTATTATACAGAATGGAAAGACTACCAGCAGACATGGTAAGTCTAGAATTCGTTCTGTTTGCAGCTAAAAAAATTAATAACACAAAAGAAAGCCATACATTTCCCTCATTCTTCAAGACACAGGCCGTTGTTTTCTGTAGTTCTTTGCCAACGATCCATCAGAGCTACGATACAACGACGGTAACACTCTGTAGGTTTGCAGAACAGGAACTCTCCAATCCACTAATGAAGCGAAGGGTCGTCTTTGTAGGAAATGGGCCATGGGGTGAAACAGGGAGTAGTCGGATAGAGCAAGGTTCAAACTGTATGGAGGATGGGGTATGATCTCAACCCCATCCAATTCCCTGAGTTTTAGGTGTGTCACTCTGGAAGTGTGACCTGGGTCATTTCTTCCAAAAACGCCAGCTTCCTACTCATAACCGCTGGACAATGTTAGCCGACTCGCTGCGGTTGTTCGATATAAAGGTTCCCGTCCACAGTCTGACCATCCTAATATATAATCTGCTAAGCCTTCCTCCTCCTCCGTGCCACGTTTTAAGTCGTCATAGCAACAACCGAGAAACAAATGTTTGTGACGCCACGTTTAGCTTTTCGTGTAGGTGACGTCATCAACTACACGCGCACAGTCCACGCGTATACCAAATTGTTTTGTTGTCATAGCAACAAAGAACACAGCTGCTGGTGTAACGTCATCTAATCCAAATCATTCTCACATGACGTCAGAGATGCGTTACGTCACACGGTCAACTCTAAAGATATGAATTTTTTTTTTGGTTGCAGGTTTAACGACACCACCGTGACCAACTCAGTGGGCTATACCCGTCCCTAATTTAGGGTCACTGGTTCCAGGGAAGGGAGAGAGCCTGTGCCGTAAGACAAACACAGCATCCATGCCTCACCAGGATTCGAACCCGGACCCCTTTCGGACGAATGATCAGATGCCATGGCTTAGACTACTGCGCCACCGGGGCGGCTGCAAAAAACTTTACATCAGAAATTTTGGTTCACTACCTGAACCGGTGTTTAGCCATCTGTATGTGGCAACGTCAAGAGTACGACGATCTGACGACGTCAAGATAAAAATGGTTTACGGAAAAAAACAGGGGAAATTGATAGAGGATTCACAGTCAGTGTACACGTAAAATGTTGTGTACAAGGAAGTGTTGACAAAATAGGGACTAAAGGTTTTACAAAACACATAACAAATAGACAGCCCGTCGTATCAAATTCCATAATCGACTGCTCGGGAAATTTTCAGAAAGCTGTGAGCCAAAGTCGCCATCTATTGACGGGCTCTCATCTAGTTTGGCTTGAATTCCCAGTGCACAGGATCCTCACAATTCCACCAGATGCACAAAATTACTTTCCTCTCTAACCGCTCTCTTTGCACCACTTGTTGTTCTTCTTGGTCTGACTTTAGTTACCTGTTCCCAGTGGTTGGATAACGTACGTAGGGATATCCACATTTCATCACCTGTGAAGATTCGGCGACAAAACCTATCATCTTGCTGATTTGACAGCGATCTGCGACGAGAGCCACACGTTTTTCCATCTGTTGGTGTGTGAATTCATAAAGAACCATTCGATGGCGCGTGGAGGAGAAGCCGATCTAGTGCAGGTGACGAAAGATGGTGGATGGGAAAGACCCTACCACAGCTGCTAATTGTCGTGTACGGATATCGGTGTTCACTGTAACAATTTCGACGAGTGTGTCAGTGTTTGTGGTCGTTTGACGTCCTGACCTCGGTTTACCTTTCAGATCGGTATGCGCAGCATCGAAACTCCGGAATTGTTTTCGTGCAGTGCTGCGGTGTACTGTTTTCTTGCCTTCAAGTGTACAAATTTCTTTCGCTGCTGCTGCCGCGTTTAATTATTTTATTTCCAATAATGGCGTAGGAGTACCTGAACTGCATGTTTATCGACCTCCATCCTCTGCTTGGGCTCGGTACAAAATGTCGTCATCAACCATGTGGCTCGGTACAAAATGCACGTCATCAACCTCGTGTGCTCCACTTCATCCCGTACCTAGTCGAGGCTGACGCGGGTTTCGCACAGGAACGACGGTCCAACATTACGTGCGTATATGTCAGGAAGGGGTGACCCCTTTGAGTTAGCCTGATGATTCAAATGCATTTAATTTTTAAAACAAATTATAAGACTATTGTTACATAAACTGCCTACTGCAGGTTCATATCGCTGTTCAAAATAAGATTTATGAATCGCAATAGAAACCATTACATTCAGGACACATTTTATATTAAATGAAAATATTATTTTTTTCCATGCAAGAAATTTTTCATTAAGCACAGTTAGTTAGCCCTTTAAGTATTACAACTCCTGAAATTTGGCAGACAACTTTGAGTTGAACAACTTCTATTTATCAACAGCGCTTCTCTGTAGTGAACTTTTGTTGACTTCTTGAATTACAATTCAGGTAGTCTTACATGTAGTTCATAGTGGATAAAGCATGTTAATCACCACAAAACAAATACAAGTCGCATTAGCTTTTTAGTATCGACTTGTGTGATCGCTCTCGAAAAACTGAGCAGATTGTTCAATTTCTTGTCTCTTTTTGCATCCTTCGATCCGCTGGTGAAAACACAAATTTAGCGATTGACTGGAATCGAAACCGCTCCTCGTCGCTCTGGAGCCAGTCGTTCCAACATACTAAACTGTAATACACCGACGGAATGTATAGCTGCAGACTTGTCGCGTTGACACGTGTTTCACCTCTGTAGCACGTCAGAAACTGGCTAATTATTATTGTCATGTGTTTACAGCGGAAAGCATAGTTCCAGAACTCCGACTGCGAACTTTTCATTAAACTCCTGAGAAACCAATTCATTAAGATTCTTTACTTTGACGATGGGTAGTAGATTAAATGGAACATCGCTACCCGTAATCCAAAGATTTTCTCATGTTATTCAGCTGTTTCTCATACATTTTCTTTTGCTAAGTTTCGCAGATGTTGCAGCTACGCAGATTTAATCCTTCTTGTTTGCATTTGTTTCAGTCTGTGGGGCACCACTGGTAGTTCTAACAAAGATGTCCCTTTAAACAATGCAAACTCTTTGTGGATTTCACGGCGAATAATCCATATAGTTGGCATACCAACTGCCCTAGGAAGGACACGAGGCAGACATATCGCTTACACCTTATTCTAGATACGAATGCAAACTAAAATCGCAAAAAAATAACAATGAGAAAATCCTCGGTTCTGGCCACTCGATCACCGAGCTACTGCTTTTCACTTTACGTGTTTTAAAATTTTGCGATTTTTTGCTTTCCCAGTCCTTCCTGATTGTTAAATATTTTTTGAAGATATTTTGTAGTGAAGAGAGAACACTTCTCGCACTAGTAAGTATTTTAAATCTTTTTGTTGTCTCCTTAAAGAAATACTGATTCAGTTCTGTTGTATTTGATTTGGAAGTTTATTATATCGGAGATCAATTATTTCAGAAGAACACAATGTCTTGTACCGCAAAGAGATTATTTTTTATTACAAACAGTGAAAATACCCATCATGGGAGTTTTACTACATGACGGAATGTACTAAGGTAAAATACTTTCGTGTAGACTGTAGACCATCGAGTAGTATCAGCATTCTGAAGGCGATTTAACATTCCAGAGCGTGACCTAGTAAGCATTAGCATGAAACTCTGTGTTAATCACCTCGATTATATGATTTGGGAGATTTCCCCAAATCCCAGAGCTTATTTGATATTGTAATTAATTTACTAATCTTCGCTGCGAATACTTCCAATAATGTTGACATTATGAATTCTATTTCGCTTGCGGCCTATTGAAGATGCGTCTAAGCTTCTCAAAGTGTAATGAGGATCAAACTAAGTATTTCGAGCCTCAAACAATTATGTATGTGATCAGCTGTGCAGGAGATATCTGGAATACCGATCGTTGTTTCTTGAATTGTTAATACGAGCGGTGTTTACTGCTATATGTTATTCTTTATGGATTAGAGAAAGATTTCCTTAATTTGTTGCAATAATGTATTTCAGAAATAGGAACAGGTTCAGAGCTGCCCTTGGGTACGAGTGGCTCTGACGTGCTGGTTTCTGATCATTCGTCCGAGACGGGATCGGTTCAAGTCCCGGAGGACGAATAGGTGATATGTTTGATGGCACTGGCTGCGGCTCTAAATTAGAGACGCGCGACTACTTATAGACCTTAAAGTTGCTCATGGTGATCTTTAAACCCGAAAGAACAACAACAAAAGAACAACAGAAAAACAGAAAGGTAAAGATGAAGCATTTGTTGAGAAAGAAATAATTAGAAGTGCTCTTTGTATTTAATTGAAACAAGAAAAATGACACCAAATTTTCGGTTGCAATGAGCACGCCTTTTGAATCCGTCCTGACGCGAATTAAATTTAGCAAAGCTATTCAAAGTGAATCGAACTGTTTTGGAAAACAATCAACCGGTTTCTACAATCGATAAAACATTCAGAAATAGAAATATCTACTTAGTTCCACCAGCGGCTAAAAAGCATGTTACGAGGGCTAACAAATGGCGCACAAAAAGTTTCTCATAGCACAAGGAAGGTATCAGAGACAAAGATATTTTCATATCAAACAGTTAAAAGAATAAATATAGAAGGAAACATGATATAAGTATACGTCTGCTATCGGAAGAATTTTGCATAATGGAAAAGTTTAAAATAGGCGAAAAATATTCTTCATGGAAAAAGAGCTTTTGAAATACGTCTTCCGGAAACACAGATAGCGAAAGAAAAGCAAAAAACAAAAGGTTTCGACCATTACGCAGCTAGCGGGAAATCTTTGCATCATTTAGATGGGATAATGCCCCACATCTCTATTGTAGCGAATGGCATATAGTAAAGTAGAAATTCCTCAATAGTGTTTTTAGAAGCGGCGATACCGCTGCAAACTGAAGTACACAAACACCACCTATCGACAGAACTGTGAACTACAAAATTCCTCATATACTAGCCTAAAGTGTTGTAGAAGCAGAGATATTGAGAAAAACAGATTAAACATTTGCTACCCTAGCGGTGAAATTGCGCATTACTTTGGAAAGAAATTACGCACACAGAGTTGCATACTCAGTAGTATCTGACCGAAGAAAGAAGTTTTTTCAATCGGGTTTTTAGTCCCGCAGATACTGTTGCAAACGGAAACGTGAGCTTACGCCCTCTGGTGGCAGACCTGTGCGTTAAGAAAAATTTGAAATTATATGAGAAACATTTCGCAGGGGAAATTCTTTCCTACAAAGGAAGAATTTTAGAAGCAGGGATATCGACAAAAATAAAATACACATCTACGCCATTGGGGGAAAAACCATGCATTATTTTAAGAAGAAAGTATTCTCAAAAGGTGTTTCGATGTAAGCAACATCGGTCCACGGAATAATTTTTCAATAGAGTTTACAGGAGGTCAGGCAAATACATCAGACGCAGAAATTAAAGCTTACGCCCCCTGGTGTCCAAACCATTCTTTACCAAATGTTACAAATTATATGCAAAACATTTCCCATCAGGAGCTGCATGCGATACATGAATAATGTTTCAAATTGGAGTTTTAGAAGCAGAATTGTCGGGGAAAATGCAATTTATCTTTACGCCCTATAGCGAAAAGTCTACCAATGACTTGAAAACTTTGAAGTTATATGAAAAACATTTCGCACCAGAAACGCTATCAAACAAAGGAGGAATTTTTGAAATCGGACTCTTAGCAGCACAGATATTGACAAAAATAAAATATACACCTACACCCCCTGGCGAAGAAACCATTCATTACTTTAAGAAGAAAATATTCCGAAAAGGTTTATCGACGTGAGTGGTATGGGTCCAAGAAAGAATTTTTTCAGTCGCGATTTTAGAAGCTCAGATTTTGGTGCAAGTACATCAGAAGCACAAATTAACACATGGTGGCCAACCCTGTCTTTAACAAATATTAGAAATTATATGCAAAGCATTTCCCATCAGGAGCTCTATCCGGTGCAGAAAAAAATTTCGAATCGGAGATTCAGAAGCATAGATATCTGCAAAAACGCAAGTTACCTTCCCGCCCCTAGCGGAAAGTCTATTAATTACTTTAAAATTTTGAAATTAGATGAAAAGCATGGCGCACCGGAAATTCCATCTAACAAATCGGACTCTTAAAACCAGAGATATTGACAAAAATAAGATATACATCTACGCCCCTGGCGGAGAGACACATTATTTTAAGAAGAAAATGTTACGAAAAGGTTTATCGACGTATCGGTCCACGAACTAATTTTTTTCAATTTAGATTTTAGAAGCTCAGATTTTGCTGCAAATACATCAGAAGTATAAATTAACATTTACGCCCCTGTTGGCCAAACAGTTCTTAACCAAAAATGAGAGATTATATGCAAAAGATTTCCCATCAGGAGCTGTGCCCACTACAGAAAGAATGTTTCAAATCGGAGTTTTAGAAGCAGAAATATCGGGAAAAACACATTTTACTTTAACGCCCTCTAGCGGAAAATCTATGCGTAACATGAAAACATGATTATACGTATAATAGTCTTCGACCTAAAAGGAATTGAAAGGTAAAGGAAATTTTTCGATCGGATGTTTAGAAGAAAATATGTGGAATAAAATGGTTTTTGAATTTGATATCATATACATTTACGCCCTCTGGCGGTGAAATTGTGCATTGTAAAAAAACATAAACGAAATAAAGATCATCATTCTCACATTTCAAGCCTCCCAAATGCAAAAAGAATTTTTCAAATCGGACTAATAGTTGCAGAGATATGGTTTCCACAGACGGACAAACCGGTAACATAAGCACGATCTGTTTTTACAAAAGACCTGCTAAAAATATACAAACATATTTGCCTTATTATCAAATACATTTTAATGATGCAAAAGATCGCAACAAATGTGGTACAACTGTATTTATCACTACGGGATGAGACAGAGCTGTCTGCCTCCTCAAATTTGAAGAATTTCTAATGATCCAAATCCATGTTTTGGACAGATTCCTTTTCGCTATACGTATTAGGATTGGGAGCTGTTGGGTGTTGTTACTGCTGTTACGATAGATACTAGCTGTAAAGCCTGTTGAGATAAGAATACAACGGGTTCTAGAAATAACCTATTGCTATTCAAGCGTTTATTAACGACGTTGGAAAATATCTTTGTACAAGATATTTTTTGTAAATATCTTTTCGGAATCTCGAAGTAGTTTTCCTTGTTCTGGCCCATGGACTACTTTAACTGTGACATCATGAAACCGTCGAATTCTTGACAATGCAACATAAAGTTGTTCATGGCTAAACACTGGTTCAGGAAGGTTGATACCTACTTTCTTCAGTGTTTGACCTTGAGATTTATTAATGGTCATAGCAAAGGCGAGTTTTACAGGAAATTGTCGTCGTCTTAATGTGAATGGGAGGTCTACATATCATTAGGTGAAAGGTCAATTCGCGGAATTAAAAACAAAAAAACAAGAAAACAAAACAAAAAAACAGTTTTACCACATGCTGAGCCTGTATGTACTTCTGCAATGATCAAATTGGGGTTTAGTTCTCTAATTATCAGTCTTGTTCCATTGCATAAACGTCGTTGTGTATTGAGGTTTCTCAGGAGCATGGTAATAGCTCCAATCTTTAACTTCAGTCTGTGAAGTGGCATTCCTGATGGAGTTTGCTCATTTAAAAACTCTATAGGATAATACTCTTCAGTATTTTCTTCGCCATCGGCATCAATTGAATCAGAGCGTAAGTATGTGCTTGCTGTCCCCTCTAAGAGATCATGAACATTCTCATTTAATTTGTCAACATCAGAGTTTTTGGGACACAGAATGGCTTTCTTTGCAAATGTTTTAAAATCAGAAATTTTCAAATTCTCACCAAATATTTTTTTTTTGGCTATATCATCATCATATAAAATATGTGTAGGCATTTTTATCATTTCGCCTCGTAGGCCATCAGCTGTTTCATGGGCACCATCACCAAGTCGCAAAAGACATTCACTGAATGATGAATCACCAGATCGAACATTACTTTTGGCTTCGAGTATTTTAGTTCTGTCACCATGTTTGACAACAGAGAAAGTTTGTCTATAGTCTTCTCCAAGTAAAATAACTTTGTCAAAAAAAGGTTTCTGATTTCTCATAATAATATCTTTCAGCATTCGGTCAACTGCACGTAAAACAGTACCGGCGCCGTTGTAGCTTCGTCCCAAATGATGGCCTTCGTAGATCGAATGATTTCGGCGTCGGTGGAATTAATCTTTATATTTGACGTGAGACGTTTCATTTAAAGGTGGCACTGACTTAAATTGGTGAAAGTATGTTTTGCCACCTTCTAACAGATTAGCAGCGACTCTTGTAGACGCAACAGGTAAAGCTATGTTTCTTTCTCCACGGATAGTGCCGAGGAGAGTTTTATACAAACAAATTTTTCCTCCGCTCCCCGGGCCAACAAGGAAAAACATCTATGAGTAAGATCATCATTAGCGGTTGCTGACATAATACTGTCATACGCTGCGTTTTGCTCTGCATTTAAATTACTTGTCATTTCTGTAGCTTTTTGTCGTTCTGCAGAACTGTCAGAATAAACATCCGGATTTTGAGGAATGTTACTTGATGGAGGTGAAAGATTATATTTATCGCATGAGCTGTTGTTAGCTTTGAGAGTGTCGTTAATCTCTTGAAGGGTAAAATTCAAATGTTCACAATCCTCAGTATGTCCAATGTTATGTCTGTGTGCAAAATCTTCCCAAAGATGGGATTTATATTTTTTAAACAATTCTTGTGCATTGGGTGGTGAATAAAAGATAAGAATGTATGCAAATAAATCTCGTAATTGTCGAGGCATGCTACAAATTGTTGCTTCATCTAACGTTTCCTCCCACATTTCATCATTCTTAATGAAACCTTTCTGCAATGCAGTTTCTTGGAAGGTATCACATAGAATTCCATTGACTGTTCTTAGATCTGTAAAGCTTTTTGCGCCAGACACATGAAGTAGCAGTAATCTCAAACAATATCTTTCTGGATCAGAGGCAAGTTTGCCTGAATACATTCTTCCAATCACATTTCACCACGTTTTCGTTGGACCCATTGTCTTCCTTTTTGATTAAACACATAATGTCTTGGCATGTCGCTATATGAAATGGATTGCGCATCTTCATTGCCCTCATTTAGTTTGAACCATGCTGTCAGCATTGTATCTCTCTGAGATTATGAACAACTGCATTTCGATCATTGTTCAAACGCTCCAGATTAAAGGTAATGTTCTGTTCTTCAGGAAGGTGAACAGGTGATCAAACTATTGTATAAGATTGCTGATGCATATCATAACCAAGTATTCGCCACATTGCCACATGTGCGCTAACGTATCGGGAATCAACATGCCTTTTTACTTCGTCGTATTTGGTGTTGTGCTCTGTTATATGCACATTTTCACAGTCATGACCTTTGTATACGTACTTGAAAAAGTATTTCACGCTTTTCACAGTAGCGCACACCTCGACATTAATGTGGCAATTGTATTTTAACAAAAGATACGGATTATAAGGGACAATCCAGCAGTTATCAATAATTTTACCAAGTACAGTTTTGGTTGCACCATTCTTTCTTTCTACAGCGATATAAAGAATACACCGTAGAAAGCTACTGTTAGATACTGTTTCATTTTGGAAAGACTTCGGAAATTTCTTGGTACATTTGCCATCTTCCATACTGGGTGAATTGTGATTACTTTCACCACACGGGCCATTAACCATGTGTTTCGCAACAGTTGCGTGTAAAACTGGTAAATGCTCTTTATCTGAAAGTTCTGACGATACAATTTGATCACGTTTCTTAGGCAATGTTAGTTTGTCCTCTTCTTTCAAAATCAAGAGCATATGAGCATGGGGAAGCCCTCTTTTATGGGATTCGATTACATGAATTTTGCCCACCGGAACTCCAAAAATATGCTTTTTGGTTATTTCGTTTATTAATTCTTTCAACTTCAGTTGAAAGACTCTTGCAACTAAATCGGGACGGTTTTAGACAGATTGACCTTTCAAGTTTTCAGTAATTTCTTCCCATTTCGGGTTGCAAGTCATAGTAAGGAAAAGATCAGGCTTGCCATACTTTCTGACTATCGCCATTGCATCCTGATAATTTTGCAACATATTCCGTGAACTACTTTGAAATGGTGATTGCAAAATGAAAACTTTTCCAGGAAGAAACTCATCATCTCCAGCATTCAGAATTTGGTCCATCAGAACTTCATACTTTTCGACCCTTAACTGAGACTGATTTTGTCGTATGTAATTCAGTCTATTAGCTTCCAATTTTACATACGCACAAACAAAGTATTGCTGCCTAAGCTTTCCTGCGCTTAATAATGGATTGAACTCGTCACGGATCGAAAGACGATGTTGATAATACTGCATTTGTGTAACCCTTGACCGTGGCTTTGTACATTGGTTAACAACACTTAATAAAGACGTTGGTCTATGTTGCAATAGAATGTCAATGGCCCAACTTTGATCTTTGATCACCATATGGGAAGAGAAGAGGATAAGCCAAAGGCTCTAAATTTGTATCGAGAATGCTGATTCTTTCTGTTTTTCTACTGTTGGTACTTCTACTTGCACGGCAATGAATCAATAAGTCACGTTCGAGTGGAGGTTCACTATCTACATTTTCAACTATAATGGCAACTTCATTAGATCTTGAAGCATTATAACGCCTTTGATCCTTTCTACGATCTTGAATAATAGCCATTGATACATTAGAAGGAACAGCATTATTCACTTGAGCATTTTGAATACTCTCTTGCTCAATTTCATAAAACATTTTACATGCTTCCACAAATGGATTATTTTCTGTTATGAATGTATTCAGTGTTTGTAACAGATCTTTATTGCACCCACTATTTTCTCGCATTTGCATTCTTTGGGTAGCAGCCTCATCAGGATCCAATATGTTACAATTGCGCATATTTTCGCTTTTCACCATTATCAGGAGGCAATGTTCCTGCACGATGATAGATTAATCCATTTATTCTGAAACAATAAGCCCCATAACCTGGTGGAGGAGAAATTTGTGCTCCCATCGATGCAAATGCAAAAGAACTATTAATCGATTATAAGTTATGCATAAAGTTTTTTGAAAGCTCATGCTGAAATTTGATAAGTTGTTCACATAATGAGGAAGTGCGAATGGGATCTAATTTTATTGCTCCTTTTGAGCAACATTTAGAAAACTCTCCATCTGAAGGTCTCTCTCCGGCAAAGTTTTTGTCTTTGCAAAATTCACAAATTTGCTTAAGAGTGCCACATGAGTGTCTCGCTAGAGTCTTTTCATCGTCTATATGGTTTAAAGCCACATTACGTGTAGTATTTGTTTGTTGTTGTCGGTTCGTTAATTTCGTCTGAACCTCTCGAGCGCAGCGTTCATTCCTTTGTTCGGGGGTCATATTTTGTGCCTCTGCAATACGAACATTTCTCATGTGCTGAGATTCAGCTTCAATATGTTCCGGCGTCATATTACTACGATAATCACGAATTCAACTGCACTGCATTTTTGTCTCTTTTTTTGTGACATGCTCGACATTCCGGCGGTTAACTTCTTTTCTTTCGACTGCAGTGCGTTGTTTGCGCCTTGCTCGATCGTAATGGGCTTTGCGGCGTTTATCTTCAATCTTTTCATCTAATGAAAGAGGTAAATTTCTTTTTTGACGCTGCATAGGCGAGGTTTAAAACAACAATCAAGTTCGCGAAGGACAGTACCGTTTGTCTTTGCCTTACTGAAATAAAAGTGATCCACGTCGTCACAAGTACGTATTAAAATTAATAAATTTAATAAATATTAACGGTCATTAAATATTTTTAGGAGGAAAATGCATGAAAAAATAATAATCTTGTAAAACATCTTACAACTTAGAACTGTATGCTTCCACTTCCATCGCACTCGAAAAAAATCAACAACAACTCTAACTTCGAAAGAAAGAAGAAAGATGTAAACGAGACATTGAACAGGAACGGTTACGCATAACACCGTGTGAACACCGGAATATAGATTTTCGTCTTTTTCTGTTAAACAGCGTAATAAAGAATGCTAAGGGTATGTAAAGTAGAATCAAAATTCCTGACGTAAAGTTTTCCTTTTCTAAAGAGTGGACCGTGTGACGTAATGCATCTCTAACGTCATGTGAGAATGATTTCGATGAGATGACGTCACACCAGCAGCTATGTTCTTTGTTGCTAGGACAACAAAACAAAGTGATATATGCGTGCACTATGCGCGTGTAGGTGATGACGTAACCTACACGAAAACACAAATAGCTAAGCGTGACGTCGCAAATATTTGTTTCTCGTTGTTCCTATGACGACTTTAAAAGTGATCGACGTCGTCGCAACTTAGCCTTTTATATATTAGGATAATCTAACAAAAAATTCGTGTTCAACATTATTGTACACTGAAGTGCCATTGAATTAGAGATATCTGCCTAGTAATGCCTTGCATTGAAGCACTTCTTGTGCTAATGACCGGTGTCACACGACGAAGCATGAACTCCACGAGCTTACGATAATATTCTACAGGTGACTCCCTTCTTCAAAGTTGTTCATAATTGGCTCAGGTTCGTAGCCGATGGGAAACGTGCCTGAACAGCGCGTTCGATGGTATCTCAAAGACGTTCGATGGGGTTTGAATCCGGGCTTCTAGGTGGCCACTGAAGCATCTCGATTAACTATAAGGCTCTTGTAAGCATGTAGAAGCCAGGTGGGTGTTTTCGAAGAGCTTCGTTTTTATTTTTTCTACAGAAGATGGGACAACTCTTTCTTTTTCCAGACGTATTTTCAGAGCGGTGAGAATTTGAGCTCAATCCACGACCTGATGCATTGCATTTTGACCTCCTTTTGTGCTTGAGCGATGGATAATACACTCTTCCCTGCCCCCCCCCAAACAACAACAACAACAACAACAACAAAAAAACCGATGCGTCCCAAGGAAGTTGTTAGATCCTGATGAAATTCCGCATGCAAGTACCTCAGGGAACGAATATGTATGGAAATGATTAATGACGTTTAATGAAGAAATAGCGGCTCTCCACAACGCATGAGAATCTGACATCGAGGAGAGTATATATCAAGAGCAAAGCTCGCTCGCAGTGACAATTGTCACAGCGGATTGCGATTGTATTAACCTCTACTCACTGTGAGGATGCCTCGGCGTCGGATTCGTGCAAAATTCAAGCAGCTGAGCGAGTTTGAGGTAGGACGTATACTTTGTCTGAGAGAGACCGGTTGGTCAAGTCGCCGTATCGTCAAGCATTTGGGTCGGGCCGACGTGGCAATCGGACGATGTTAGTGCCAATAGGTCGAGGAGGGCACAATCCAGCGGAACGTTGGCAGTGGACTGCCGAGGGTACCGACAGAATCCGAGGATCGAAGGATTGTGAAAGCCTGACGAACAGAACTGAATTCGTCGTTCTCAATCATCCACGGCCATGTTGCGTCGTCTACAGCACGGAAGTGGCCATCCACACCGTTGAGAGACGACTTGCAGCAGAGGGACTACTTTCGAAGAGGCCAGTCCGCTGCCTGCCACTGACCTGCGAGCATCTCCGGACCGGTTTTAGAGGTGTGGAGTCTGATCAACGTGGGATAGTGTCCAGTGGCGTCGTGGTGACTTCAGTGCTGAGTCATGATTTGCACTTGGCGCCGATGACCGACGCATATGTGTCTGGAGATGAGTCGGCTATCCGACAGATCTGCCTTTACCATGGAACAGCACACAGCTCGCTCACTGGGAGTGACTGTCTGGGGAGCTATTTGCTACGAAAGCCGGACACCACTGATAGTCGTCCGTACCACCCTTACGGCTCTACGGTACGTCGGCGACGTTCTACGACCTGTTGTGTTGCCATTCCTATCGCAGCATCACCGAAACATTTTTCAACAGGATAATACCCGGGAACACACGGCATGGGCTTCCGAGACCTACTTTCGTAATGTCGACACTTCCATGGCCAGTCCAATCGTTCGACCTCTTCCCTATCGAACAAGTTTGGGACATGATGTGACGCCACCCACGCCCATATCGGAATGTCGGCGAGCTGGTCCGCAATTTGGACATTTCTGACATGCTACAATTCAGCACCATATCCGTGTATTGTATGCATCTATGTCACGCCGCGTAACCGATTGCATCCAAGCCAGAAGTGGCACTACATCGTGCTGACTTTTTCCACGCACATAGCTGTTTTATCCGAATAAATGGTCCAACTGCTCTGGAATTGCAATCGTTTCCTTTCCTGTACATGTGAAATGCACATACCAATTTTCATCTTGATTGGATAATTCCTTCTGGGTGCGTCGTTCTTTTTGGCAAAGAGTGTATATTCACTATGTGCATCACGTATTTAATATCTTAATGTGACTCTGTACGTAGGAAGTGAAGATGGAAAATGTTATCTCGACTGTATAAAACAGGAATATTTGTATTATAATTCCTTTAAGCTTAATATTATTATTTAGAACACTGTTATCATGAAAGATTTCATTATGTTAGGGAAGCAATGGGAGCACAAAGGGATGCACTCGCATTCTATGTAGTGCAGTAATGGAGCCTAAGGAATGTCATGACGTAACTGCCCTTCACGGTGTTTGACTGCTGGTACGAGAGAGTCAACATCACACAATCCTTTTGGCTTTCTCCAAACACAAAAGCTGCAATGTTGGAGAGTGTAAACAGCGATTCGCAAGATCACAAGACACATTTCAAATCATCTGCTTTCCTATGCTTGCGCTACACCCCTTGTTCCCCTTTCGATCTCTGACTGTCGTAATAAGAGGTTTCGCGATGACAAATCCGTCATAAAATTTAGCTGCATGCAACTTTCGACGAAAGTCTGGAAACTAAATCACAGAGATGCACGTTGAGAACTGTGCACACGTGTCGCGTGCAATAGTCTTAGCTATTGGGTACTCTTTACATTTTCTGCATATTGTAACGTTCGTTTTTTCACCGAAGTTCCTATGCCAAAATGGAATTCGTGACAGTTGGACATTTTTTTACCTCTGTTTCTCCTTTGCAACTCTTATGCCGAAACGCTGTTGCTATAACGGAAATTGAATTGGGTGTTAATCAGGAATTAAATCAAAATCAGCTCACGTATATTCTAAAAATCCTGAGGGAAACTTAACAATGTGAGAAATTTTCGAGGCGCATTAGTCAAGAATCACAGATATCATATCAAACAGGAAAAGACACGGAAAGAAAGGTCTTTAAATGCACTTTAGCATCAAATCGCAAAACAACATTATGAAAAGATACTGACACACCAATAATATCCAGAAATTCTCGTAGTGATTGTGAATTAGGTCCTATAAAAGCACGACGCCAGAGACCCAAATATTCGTGGCTATGATGAGACAAGAGTAAGACTGTGAATGCAAGATGCCTAATTCGATAGATTTAACCGATTTACAGAGGATTGATAAGAGGGTGCCACATAAGCAGTCGCTCCGTACGTGACTTTCAGCGACATTGAAGATAGATAGGTTGACGGTTGGTGATGCATTATGCAAATGTTAGCGAACTGAGGCAGAATCTGCCAAGAAAACACCCGGTAAACCTCCTAAATACGTGACAAGAGAGCTCTGAATAGAACTGTCCTGTCAGAAAGAAAATCAACTTTGTCTTAAGTCCCGCAAACCTTATGTGAGACTATTGGACTTGATGTTAGCAACAGCACAATACGAAGGACATTAAACTACATGCATTATTACCATCGAGCAGCCACCGCTAATCACTTCGACTAACGTCACACGCCTATTAACGTGTTGTAACAAACGTCCACCTTGGACTGTAGACCAATGAAAAACTGTACTTTGATCTGAAGGGTAAGATTACACTCTACCAACACGATGATGGTTCCTGGGTTTGGCGGATGCAAGGAAAAAAGTATCGTCAGGACTGTAACGCGCCGATAATGTAGTTTGGTGGACGCGACTTAATGGCATGGATTTATTTTTCGTTGTTCGTCCTCGGCTCAGTAGTTTTGAACAAAACCATGAATCCAGAGCTATTTGTAGACGTCTTGGACAATTATCCACTACGAACGTCGTGGCAGTAATTAAGGGAAAGCCTATAATTCTATCATTAAGGCAATCCAAAAGGTTATGCTGCTTCTGTTGTTACAGGCTGGCCTGAGGACACGAGCTTCGCAAAGTTGGACTGACCAGCCCTAAGTCCTGATCTGAACCCTATAGATAATCTCTGACACAAGTAGGAACGTGGGTGCGCAGAAGAAGAGATGGCACAGCAAACAAAGTTGATTAACAAAGCTGAACAGTTTACTGTTTTGAAGGCCGATGGCGAAATATATTGACGGACATTTGCAAAAAAGAAAGATGACACCGAATTTTCGGTTGTAATGAGCCCATCTTTTGAATCCTTTCCGACGCGAATAAAATTTATCAAAGTTATTCAAAGCCAATGAAAGCGGTTAACAAAAAAAAAAAAGATCACCTGGATTTCTACAATCGATAAAACATCCAAATAGAAACAGCTACTTACTTATACCACCGAAAATTAACAAATGGCGCACAAAAAGTTTCTCATAGCACAACAAAGATATCAAAGACAAATAGATTTTCAAATTGAGCAGTTAAAAGCAGAAATATGGAAGAAAACATGATATAAATTTACGTCTTCTAGCGAAGAAATTTGCATAATGGAAAACGCAGAAAATAGGTGAAAAGCATTCTTCACGGCAAAAGGTCTGCTAATAAAAAAAGAACTTTTCAAATATATCTCCCGAAAGCACAGATAGCGAGAAAAAGGTTTTGACCTTTAACGCTTCCTAGCGGGAAGGATGTGCGTTATTTAAAGAAGATAATAATGTTCCCCATCTTTACTGCAGCGAATAAGGCATACAGTAAAAAAAGACATTTCTCAATGGGGTTTTTAGAAGCGGAAATACAGCTGCAAACAGAAGTACACAAACACCACCTAACGACAGAAACGTGAACTACAAAACTCCTCAAATACAAATACAAAGTATTCCGCTAGGTAAATGATATTCGGTGTTAAAAGATTTTTTGAAATCGCTCATTTAGAAGCTGAGATATTGAGAAAAACAGATTAAATATTTGCGTCCCCTAGAGGCGAAACTGTGCATTATTTTGGGAAGAAAATACACACAAAGTGTTTTCATAGTTAGTAGTTTCTGACGGAAAAATAATTTTTTCGATCGGGTTTCTATTCCCGCAGATATTGCTGTAAACGGAAACGTGAACTTACGCCCTGTACTGGCACACTTTTGCGTTAAAAAGTATCAAATTATATGAGAAACATTTCACACAGAAAGCCCTCTCCAACAAAGAAATTATTGTTTTACTCAGGATCTTAACGGAACGTGCGATGTGGGGTGGTGCTCCATCCTGCATAAATGTGCACAGATTCACTGCATCCCGCTCTAGCAAGCTAGGGATAACGTACATTCGTAACATGTTCGCATAACGTGCACCTGTCACTGAAACGGTTTCGAAGGAGGTGCCGCGGACCTCTTTCAAGATAAAAAGGACCGATAATGAAGGAAGCCGTGAATCCACACCACACTGTCACTTTCGGCTGATGAAGTGGAGCTTCAACGATTGTTCGGGGATGCGCTGTGGCCCATATGCGGCAGTTGTGCGTGTTTACCGCTCCGTTTAGGGAAAAGTGTGCCTCATCAGTTAATAAAACGTTCATCAGCCAGTTCTCGTCGACATCCACTTGTCGAAAAAACCATGCTGCGAACTCCTGATGCTGCACGTAATCTCCAGCTTGCAGTTCGTGATGCCGTTCCAGTTTGTACGGGTATACACAATGTGGCAAAGAATTTTTAAGACTGGGTCTGTAAAGAAAATAGAAACAAATTATAATTTGTTTTGGTTTGCTATTCAAAATAAGTCCCTCTGGCTTCAATACACTTATTACAACGATTTAATAATGATTCGATAGCCTGTTCCAGTTCACTTTGCGGAATTGCCTCCAAAGCACGCGTCGAAGCTGTTTGTATGGTCGAAATATCATCAAAATAACACCCTTTTAACGTCATTTTAAGTTTTGGGAATAAAGAAAAGTCGCAGGGTGCTAAATCAGGCGAATACGGTGGATGATTCAACACACAGACATTACTTTTTGCCAAAAATCTACGAACAAGAAGTGAGGTATGACTGGGTGCATTATCGTGCAACAAACACCAACTGTTTTCATCCCGATATTCTGGACGAATGAGACAAATTCTGCCCATCAAACGCCTCAAAACATTTAAATAAAACTCGCTAGTAATTGTTTGTCCACTTGGAACAAATTCTTTGGGGACTATCGAAGAATGTAATGAGCATTGTTTTGATTTTCGATGGAACTTTTCTTGCTTTTTTGGCTTGTGGAGTTTTTGACTTCCATTCCGCACTTTGTCGCTTTGTTTTAGGATCATATTGAAAACATCATGTTTCATCACCTGTAACAATCGATTTTAAGAAGTTTAGATCCTTTTCAGCGGCTGAAATAATGTCTCTGCAATGCGCACTTCTCCTTGATTTTTGTTCATTGGTTAAAGTGTGTGGAACAAATTCAGCACAGACTTTTGCTTTGCCCAAATCTTCATGCAGGATGATTTGAATCGTTTCTTTGTTGATGTTTAAAGACTCTTCCATCATTCTTAGTGACGCACATCTATTGTTTTCCACGAAATCACGCACTTTTTCAATAATCTCAGGTGTCCTAGATGAACTTGGTCTTCCGGTATGCTTATCATCTTCTAGCGTATCTCTTCCTTCCAAAAACGTTTGTGCCACAGGAAAACATTTGATCTACTGAAACAAAACTCACCGTAAACTTGTTTCATCATTTGGTACGTTTCTTGTCTTTTTTTTTTTTCATTGGTCGTTTAACGACCGCCGTGAGCAACTCAATGGGCTATAAGCAGTCGCCCGTCCCTAATTTAGGGTCACTGGTTCCAGGGAAGGAAGAGATCCAGTTCCGTAAGACAAACACAACATCCATGCTTCACCGGGATTCGAACCCGGACCCCTTTCGGACGAATGATCAGAGGCCATCGCTTAGACCACGTTGCTTGGTACGTTTCCGAGGCACTTTTACCAAGTTTTGCGTTAAATTTAATAACATCCCTTTGTTGCATCTTAATAATTCTACATGAAAAAAATTTTACTTCTCTAATGAACGGCCGTTTCGTTTGAGTTACTTTAACAACTGCGCAGTACTTTTGGCAGAAAGCAAGCAGATGGTCACGGTTTATAACGCATTCGTGATTACACTGGTGGCGTCACCGTAGGCTGAAATCTAGCGCCAGTCTTAAAAATTCTTTGACGCACTGTGTATGTGCAGAATCCGTCGTAGTTTTTGCCATACAGTCCCGTATGGAATGCCGGTTTGCTGAGAAACATGGCGAGCACTGGAGTTGCCATGTGAGGATGACATTGCAATCATATCCATTTCCTGCATAATCGTCTCTGCTGCAGCAGCACGTGTTCGTGGTCTACCGCTTCATGGGCGTGCTACCAAAGATACCGTTTCCTCGAATTTTTTCACCATTCGCCGCAGCGCAGCACTTTCCATCGGTCCTTTCCTACTACGATCACCTTTCATTCAGTGACCGGTAGGCTCTCAACGCAGCACTCGCACATTCAGCGTTGCAATAGAACAATTTCACCAAGAGCGCTTTGTCCGGTAATGACAGCATACTGGCACGGACCACTGCGGCTTGTATTTGCTTCCCAGCTGCTGCTTTTATACCGACTTTCCCCAGACATGTTCGCCTATGGCGCCATCTGGCGATGAAAAATATAAGTAAAATGAGTAAAAATTTATGTCATTTCATAAAAAACCCGATATCATTCTGATCATTCCTACGCAAACCGCGTTGCCCTACTCTCAAAGAACCGCGAGTTATTACTTTTTTCAAAATGTGCAAAACTTTTGGATCACCCGGTGCATACAGATATTAAAAAAGAAATACAATACGGATTTCTAAAATGAATTATGTATGCAGTGCATATCCAGTTTAT
This sequence comes from Macrothele yani, assembly GCA_039090855.1. NCBI lineage: Eukaryota > Metazoa > Arthropoda > Arachnida > Araneae > Macrothelidae > Macrothele > Macrothele yani. The sequence goes on from CM077024.1 coordinate 5,925,153, forward strand.
TTGAAAAAGTTTATTTCAGTTTTACCAAGCACACCCGTCATGCGTGCCATTGGTGGGTATTGCAGCGACAGCAGGTTTGGACTGTTTGATGAGCCTTTGACAATGTGTTCCTGTCTGTCTCGGTGAGCAAAGATTTTTTTACTACTCTTTTTCCTCGGAGTCTCTTCATGTTTTGTGAATGCCAGTATGATTATGAGGATAGTTTCTCCAGACACCAGATATACTAGCAACTTTAGTCCCAGACGTCAGTGATAAGTGTGCCCCAAGAGTTTGGGCGTTTTCGAATACAGTTAGGTTCATTATTACTCTTCTGAAGCATTAATTCCCTTGATTGTTTTGGAACACTGGATAATACGTTCTGTGAAAGAAAAAAAAGACACGTGTTCAAATATACTTCCAGTAACCCATGTTTTTTACAAGGTCTTATAGAAGATAAGAAGCTTCCGTTATGTTGTTCATTTTCTGTATGTCATTCTGAATCTCCGTACCCTTATGTCTTGAGTAAGGTACAGGTGTTCCATTCCCAAAGGTGTTCCATGGGGTTGAGATCGGGGCGCTGTACAGTCCAGTCAAGTTCTTCAGCGCTCATCACATCAAACCTTTCCTTCACAGCCCTCGCTTGGCGGACGGGGGAACTGTCCTGTTGGTAAAGAAAAAGGATTTTACCGAACTGTTGCCATAATAATGGGAACACAGAATTTTTGAGAATGTCATTATAGGCAGGCAGCGTTAAGATTCCCGGTTACTGGAACTAGAATGCCTATCCTAAACCGTGAAAACAGTCCCAGAGCATGCATGATGCCTTCTGCACTAAATTTTACAGCTGGCACAACACAGAGGTACAGGTAGCGTTTACCTGGCATCATCTACACCCAGACTCGTTCGTCGTACTGCCAGATGGTACGAGGGTTGTATCGAAAGTAATGTAAAAATGGGCACAACGTTTTTACTAAATGATAGAGGTCGTTCAAATTGCACATGCCGGTAGAGTAACTCTTTTTCTGTAGTAACCTTTCGTCTTCATTACAGCTAAATAATGGATTACAAGCAAAAGCAACGTGCCGTCATTATGTTCTTGACGAAGGAAGGGTGCAGGCTGTCCGACATACATAGAAAACTGCAGAATGTTTACGGAGATGACACCATTGACAACAGCAATGTGCACAGATAGATGAAGTTTTAAAAAGGGGGAGACCAGCATTGACGATAAATCACGCAGTGGGAGACCATCATCTGCGACCAATGACACGAATCGTCAGCGATTGGATGAATTGATTCGCGCGGAGAGAGGAATCACAATCCGTGAGCTTCTTGCACAAATGGATTGTGGTCACACTGCCATACAGAAGATGATGGAAGATTTAAGGTATTGGAAAGTGTGCGTGCAAAGTGGGTGTCTCGGCAGTTGACACCTGATTTGAAGGATAGAACAGTGGAAGTCTTCTCTGATCTGCTGGAAGTGTTTGAAGCCAATGAAGACACGTTTGGGTTTTTGATCTGGTGTCAGGGGATGAAACGTGGACGTATCTTTACGATTCGAAAACAAGGAATCAATCCATGGAAAGGCATCACACCTCTTCACCAAGGCCTAAGAAGTTCAAGATCCAGCGATCAGCACAAAAAGTAATGATGACTGTTTTTTGGGGTGACAGAGGTGTCATTCTCCTTGATTTTCTGGAACATGGCCTTACCGTTTCCAGCGAGAGGTACATTGAGACACTCAAGAAGCTTAGAGAAGCCATAAAGAGGGAGAGAGGCCGAACTAGAATCACAAAAGGATCCACATTTACCATGGCGATGCGAGACTACACATATCTTTGGCAACAAATCAGGCGATCAGAAAATTAGGCTGGTCAGTGGTCCTCCATCCACCGTACAGCCCAGATCTGGTGCCCTCCGACTTCCACCTGTTCGGTCCAATGAAGGACAGTCTCCGGGGACAAACGATTTGATAACACAGAAGAGGGGAAAGTGACTATGAATTTTTTCAATGAGGATTCGAGAATTGGGTTCAAAGATGGCGCAAATGCACCGCTTGTGATGGACAGTATGCCGAGTAATACCTTTGTATAGAGAAAGAGTTACTCTACCAACATGTGCAATTTGTACGACCTCTGTCAGTTAATAAAAAGTTACGCCACTTTAGCATTACGTTCGGTACAACCCTCGAATAACGCGATTCATCACTCTAGAAAACGCCATTCCACTGCTCCAGAGTCCACCTGCTCAGAGTTTTACATCCCCCTAATTGACGCCTGGTGTTATCCGCTCTGATTGTAGGATTGCGTGCGGCTGCTGGGCCACGGATACCCGTTCCTTTCAGCTCCCTACGAACAGTTGTAATGCTAGTGTTTCTTCTAGAAGCATTTTGGAAATCGGTCGCGATTGTCGCAACCTAGGATAGTTGATTTGCCCCTACTTCAGCACTCATGTGTCCCGCTCTATTATTTTCCGTGGCCTACCAGGTCGCGAGTGCGCCATTGTTGTTCTTAGGCTTTTCAACCTCACAATAACGCCATTAACAGTTAATCGGTGCAGCTGCAATGGGGAAAAATGTCCCGAAATGACTTGTTACCAAGATAGCATCCTGTGATCCATTGAAAATCACTGAGCTTTGTATTACGGCTCATTCTACTGTTCATGGTTGTCTATGATCTTTGCCACGCCACGTGTATACGAAGGCCGTTTCATAATAACTGAGAGTAATTTGTTTGAGTTGCCAACAGTTTGAATGGGCAAAATAAACACATAGACGACTAACTGAATTAAGGAAGTGTCTATATCAACAGTTATTAGCCGTGGCGGACGATTCTGGTTTTTTTTTATTGCGCAGTTGTTTAAGGTACGTCTGCATTACGCCATACAGCTATGGAGGTGATTGATTCAGAGTTAAGAAGTGAAATGCGTTGTGCGATAACATTTTACTGTCGTTTGGGGAAAACGGCTCCAGAAACAGTTGACTTAATAAAAAGCTTACAAAGATAAAAGTTTGAGTGAGTCAACGATTTTTAGATGGCTCCATGATTTCAAAAAAGGGCGTTTGTCGGCAGAACTCGCTCTTAGGCCTGGTCTACTTGAAAGTGTTGTTACGTAATGTACTGTTAACACTGTTTGAGCAATTCTGAAAGAAGATCGATGAATGACATGTGAAGATATTGCGGCGTCAACTAATATTTCAAAAACGTCGGCATTCTACATTCTACGCGAAAAATAACTGCTGCATCGTGTGTGTTCCAGATGGGTACCTCATCACTTGACGAGAGAACAATTGTTAGCCAGAGTTCAGGGGTGTCATGAGTGGGAACAAATTTTTGCAAAGGATCCAAACTTTCCAAACACAGTATTAGCTGCCGATGGGTCCACTATTTCGACCCCCTCACGGAGCGCACAACGAGTGTCTGGAAAAACACAGGCTCACCACCTCCGAAAAAAGTCCGTCAAACCAAATTAGCTGGGAAGGTGATGATGATAATTTTCTTTGATCATAAATGTGTAGTTTACCAGCTTGCAATTCCTCTACAAATTACTGTAAATGCTGAGTATTACATTTCAATCTTGCAGCGTCTGCTACGACACATATCTATTAAGTGACCGGAACTGGTGGGCAACTGGACCCTACACCATGATAACGTCCCCCCATATGTGGCTTCTCCTGTTCAACAGTTTCTTATGAAATGCAGTATTGAAATCATGCCACAACCTGCCTACAGTCCTGACCTCGCCCCGTGCGATTTTTTGTTGTTTCCAACAATGAAGGAGAAATTTTGAAGATGAAAATCCGCGTTCTGGCGTAAATATGGCAAGGATGGTACGTCAGATAATATCCGAAAACTTGGTGTAATCCCGTATTTCATTCATGAATGAAGGAGAAGTTCCGTGGCGCAACATTCAACACAGATGCTGACGTTATTCAAGCTGTACAGGGAATGCTAAAGCAACTTCCACAAAATGCCTGTGCCACACACATGCTTTGAAAAGTGGATTGAACGACAGGACCGTTGCATATCATAGGGATGACCCTTTGAGAAAGAATAGCATATATTTTGCTGTACCTACGTATATTTCTTTATTTTATGTGATTTTACTCTTAGTTTTTTTGGAACGGCCGTTGTATTTTTATATCTGTATGGGTCACGGCTGTGACATATATGGTCTGATCCACTACCCAAAAGGGGTGTCCGCATACTTTTGATCATATAGTATATGTTTTGTGTTGCTGTACATGTTAACCACCGGCTCTTTCTCATCACTGAAGTGTGTGTGCTATCTGAAGAATGTAATGCGATTTGGGTTTTCTGGATGAAATGCACCATTGTTTTTCTCTTCCACGGAAGGTATTATGAAGTTGTCTAGTTGGCCTTGCATGATCTTTGGCTTGACAAAATTGCTTTTGTTCGAAGTTTTTTAAATTACCGAAAATCTCACTCTAATGGAATGCATTTCATCATAACTCAATATTTCTCAAGCAGGCTTAACCTTTCGACCAATGGCAGTCCCAGAATGAAAAAAAGATCAGTAACGTCTTTCAATTTTTTTTACATTTAAGCAAAGGACACATTCGTATTCTTATTTACAGTACGAAGTTCACTATTTTTGTTTTCTTCTGTTCTTCTGTATTCCATAGTGGGCTACAATTGTGAAGTGAGCAGCGAAATAACAGTAAATAATTTTAAGATGGATACAAGATTGTCTTGGATTTCACAGCTTAATAATACGGTGAACTTTGTCCAGGCCAATTTCAAACAGATGTTCAGCGCTCTCTAACATTTGTTCACGCATTGCAACAAGTAAAAGCTTAAAATTTTGAAAAGTCTTAGGAGCTTTTCATTTTTATCACTTGTGAAAACAAGAATTTGTCGGTAGCGATATAGAATCCGCACCTCCTCGCTCCGGAGCCAGTTGTTGCAGCCGACTAAACTACACTGACAGGATGTATCACAACGTATTTTTCATCTTGACACGTGCTTTACCTTTGTAGTACGTCAAACACTTTGAATGAAATAAAATACTGTAGATAATGCTTTTCAAACGTTCTGAGATACGTGTTTACGTGAGAATTATAAACGACAATAGAACGCAGTTCCACTAATGTCATAAATCAATCCATTCATAGATTGTTTTGTATGGAAATAAATCAGTTGATTTCGAATGCCAGGAGAAAAATAAATACATTTGTTTGTAATTTATAGCGTGTTCATCAGTTGCCTTGTACTTGCTCGCAGTACTCTGAAGATCTTGCGTGCTTGGTTACCAAGTGAAGAGTTACGCATTACAGGAAAATGGACGATGTCATCACTCTTTCCACGTTATTTTTTAAACAACGCAAAGCGACTGAAAAATTGTATTCCGGCACTGCTGGGATCGAACCCCAGAACTCTCGATAACTAGTCGAGTGCGTTCGAATTTACGCTACAGCGCCAACAATTCTCAGCGCAATGCGTGGTTTATCAGTCAGCATCTGACTACACGAATGCGTATTGATGGTCTCAGCAACTGAGATGTCGTCATCTGGTGGCATTTAACGCAACAGCTATTTTAATTGTAGCTGATAAATTCAAAGGGCGATAGAAATGGTTAATATATATCAAATACGTGGAGATAATGTAAATGGACGATGTCATCACTCTTTCCACGTTATTTTTTAAACAACGCAAAGCGACACAACGCAAAGCGTTGTTTAAAAAATTCGAACGCACTCGACTAGTTATCGAGAGTTCTGGGGTTCGATCCCAGCAGTGCCGGAATACAATTTTTCAGTCGCTTTGCAATGTTTAAAAAATAACGTGGAAAGAGTGATGACATCGTCCATTTACATTATCTCCACGTATTTGATATATATTTACGCATTACAGGAATTGGGGGTAACATTTCACCATCTGTTTGTGACTAGCTGGAACAAGTTCTTTTTCTTTTGTTTTCCATTTTAATACTTACTTCAAATTTTAATCTGTTTTCTTTCGCCGTCTCCTTTATTCTAGATTTATCGGAATGCATCTGATTTCAAAATGGCACCGCGAGATTTTCCTGAGGAGTAAAAACTGGTTAAGGCCTATAATCTTTTCAAGCGTGATGCAGAAAGTTATGTACAATTATTTTTCCAGTGCAAAATCAACCAGTCTGATTCCAACAATTGCATTGAAACCCTTAAATTTCAATTTGTAAGACTTTTTTCCAGTTTTATATTAAATATATCTGTGTCTGAAAAGCCTCTGTATTCATACGACAGGACACAGACCATGTATTTTCAACAACGGTATCGTTAACGACGGCACAGGCAGTGTTTGTCATTTTCTTGTAGGACTTCCGTCCACAGTGAGTAGAGTTTAGGTCCCAGCCACCTACAGCGAGTTCGCCTTTTGGGCAGGACACAGAAGCGGAAGGAATGAGAGCAAGTCTAGCGACTTTGACAGAACAGTTTGTAGTGAGATTAGAGGACAATAGATGGCGCCACCGTACAAGTACGATATTGCACATAGAGGGGTGAGAGAATTTCAGGGGGGGGGCGTAGGAAAGGATACCCATTTAACCAGTGGGTCCAGCCTGGGGGCCGTCACTTAACGTGCTCGTCTGATGCACGGCGGATATTCAGCGATTGTTAGTAAATCGCACCATCTCTGAAAGATCAGCTCAGGTTCGAACCTGGGGACCTTGCATCGATAGTCTGACTCGCTAACCACTTAGCCATCCGCTGCTACACGACGGCACAGGTGCAGTTTGGGAGCAGTTATAGTTACCTTCCAATATTTTCTTCTATAACAGCATTAGATTTGATACTTCGTTTGTTTAAAGTCAGTGTTGGCGCAAGCGCAAGTGCACAAGTGTCACTGTCATAATGACACTTATCTAGGTAATTATGCGACTAATGCTGATATGTAAAACCAACGTGTTTTACGATGTCTTTTTTAGATATTTGCATTGATATTTCTTGTTTTACCTCTGTTTGTTTATCAGTTTCTCTGTGACGTATTAGTCAAACTGACAATGAAGCAGCGAAAATCCTGCCGGTGTAGTTCAGTTGGAAGAGTAGCAACTCCGGAGGAAGATGTGGATTCGAATACCACTGCCGGTAAAGAAAGGTTATATCCCTTAGAAGTTTCAGACGAACAATTGTGACTTTTCTCAGAATTCGGGCTTTCTCAAAGACCTCATAAAAGATACAATCATTATGTTAGTAATGCACACAAAAGGTGTATAAACATTTAACAGACTTGGAAGCAAGGTAAGAGTGTACTGTACAGGCGCATGCCCAATTCTTCCAGCCGGCTTCTGTTGTTGACCTCATTTTAATTTAGCTAGTGCTTGTCTTCACGTGCCTGGATATAATCTCTGTGTCTCTCTCTGCGCCGCTTAAAATAGCGCCTTGATGTTCATTAATTCCTCCATCCTATCTTCTTCTCTTTATATCGATGAATGGGCAAATTTTGTTTATTGAAGACACAGAGAGTCTTGCGCTGCTTCCCTATCCTCCTTCTGCTATTCAGCTTAATCCCTTATATGCCTCCCGTGAAAATCACTAATGGCCTCATTCACACGCATGACGTTAGCATTTAATTTTGCGGTGCAAAATTAAATTAGTTCCGAAGAATGCAACTATTCTGTGCAGACACGAAGATGGAGGACGAGTAGATCAAACTTCCAAAAAGATTAAACTAATATTTTCAACGTTGTTTTTTCTTGCAAACGCAACTTTCAATTATTTAATGGCAAGGAAGAAAAAGTAGTCCTGAAGAATTGCTTAAAAATTAGTATTCTAGAAAATCATTGAAACTGGAAATTGTCGGATTGCTTTAAATGCTTAGTTTATCAGCAATAAAAATACTATAAAGCCTTCTAGGCTCGATATATTTCGATTCTGACGTCCATCGAAACTGGAAGACTCACAGTTTTTATTTCATGATGGTTACGCCTAACTTAAGTTCCATGTGGATACGTACTGGAATATCATATTTCGTATGTACACTGAAATGCCAGAAAAACTGGTACACCAGTCTAATACTTGCTAGGTCCCTCAAAGGAGCGCAGGACTGCCGAAATACGACGGGGCATGGACTCCACTAGCTTCAGGAAATATGCTGTAGGCAATGCACACCATACGTCCTGCAGAACGTTCCACAATTCGGGTGTATTCCGAGGTCTCGGATTCCTGTGTTCGATAGCGCGTTGCATGGCATCCCAAATGTGTTCTATCACGTTCAGATCTGGGGACTTAGATGGGAATGGCAACACCCCAAACTCAGATGAATGCTCATATAACCATAAGGTGGCCTCCCGACACTTGTGTGGAGGTGCATTATCCTGTTGGAACAGACCCAACCCATCAGCATGAATGCAGGATATGAACTAGTGTACCTCGTTAGAAAGGATGCGCACATAGCGTTGGCCGGTCACAGGCGTTTGTAGACGTACCAGGGGTCCCAGTGACGTCCAGCTAAACACATCCCATACCATTACGGACCCCCACGAGCCGGTACAATTCCCTGTTGACAGACAGAATTCATGGGGTTTGCGCCTCACACGAATCCTTCCATCTGCCCGATAGAGTTGGAAACGCGACTCGTCAGACCAGGCTACTTGTTTTCAGTCATCAAGTTTCCAGTGGTGGTGTTGCCGTGCCCAAGCGAGACGCATAGCTCTGTGTCGTGCACCCATCTAGGGGACTCGAGTTGGGCGTCGGCTCCCAAAGCCCATATCGTGCAGGGTATGTTGCACAGTCAGGACGCTGATGCTTGTTGAGGCTCCAGCATTGAATTCCGATGATACCTGCGAGAGCGTTGTACGCCTATCGCGTGAAAGGATTCTTGACAGCCGACGATGGTCACGTTCACCCAATGTCTTTTTACGGCCACACTGGTATCGTAGGTTGGAGGTTTTGCCGGAATTCTTGTAGTCACGGTACACCCTTGCAATAGCCGTCCGTCAAAATCTGAACTTCGTTTTTACCTCCGAAATACTATGGCCCATCTCACGAGCGCCAACTATGACACCGCGTTGAAAATCGCTTAAATCGCTATTACTTGTCATTCTCATGCCGAAAACAGCTCTGACAGCTGGCAAGGATATCTATCGCTTTATATACGCACTGGCGGACGCAACCGAGTACGCACATAGGTGACGTTGCTATGTATTTAGCATAAGCTCGTCTGTACCAGTTTTTCTGGCACTTCAGTGTATTTCGTTCCAGTTGTTCGGCATGAAAAGTAGCTGTTCACTTGTTTTTGGTTTCTAATGCATAGTTTTGAATTTTTCATATTCAGGTCACTGTCAAATATTTGCATAAGTGAAACGTCCAAATGTACTGTATGCCTCACATCCGGATATCGTTCCCTTTCATGATTATATACTCAATAAAAATAACCTATAAGGAATACCTCAAATTTCGCCTTCATTTTGAGTACTGTTTCTGATATAAATTTCGTATCTCCTCGGTTATATATTTTCTTACTGAAGGGATATTACTTTCTCGAACAACTTGTACATTTTGGCAACGCTGACGGTGAGTCAAGTGTAAATCAGAGGCTAAGAAGAAAGTGCTGAGGTGGAGAAATGAAAAGCGTGTTGTAGAAACGTGGGGAGAGATGAAAACGGTGTAGTTGATATACAGTGGAGATTTCTACGTTAGTGAAAAATATACAAGCTTGCTGTTGAGTATCACCTGATGAAGTACGACTTGATGATTGTTTACTGAATGCGTATTGGTGACTATAACTTCCTGTTCATTATTACTTCACGGAAAATAAAAAGAAGTTCAGGTTATTTTCACCCTAGTTGTTTATTTCAACATAGTTACTTAGTGTGATCTATGCTGAACAAGTTTTGCTAAAAGTATTAATTAACTACTTTAACAGCTATTTTGAAATCTAAAGGCATTTAAAACTGTGTACCTTATTTTTTAAATACTATTTTAGAACGTTTCTAAAACGATACATAGCTTAAAGTATTCTTCCATGCACCGAAATTTCAAGAGTTCCTTTGTTGTGTCGCCACCATAAAATTTCCCTCTCAATTTCCAGCTGTAGAACATTGTACAAAAATTTCAATATTAGAAAAATATGGCTTTTTTCTAAATGAAACGCTATAAGTACACTACTGTTTGGGAAAATCGCAGCACCAAAAAAGCATCGCGCTATTCAAAAGAAACTTGCACACAGATTTCTCATGTTACGAGAGATGACTGATAACATTTTTAGAGCTATACAAGATTTTTTTGCTTCAAAACTCAGTATATTGTGAAGCCATGTCGAGCAACAATAACATTCTCTACACAGAGTGGCTTTGAATGGAAAAAGTTTTTGATATATTTCTATGAAAATGAATGGAAAAAGTTTTTGATATCGTTCTGGGAAAATGAATGGAAAAAGTTTTTGATATCGTTCTGGGAAAATGAATGGAAAAAGTTTTTGATATCGTTCTGGGAAAATGAATGGAAAAAGTTTTTGATATCGTTCTGGGAAATTGCCTGCCACACTACTTTTATGCAAGACCATTTGTGGTGATTGGCGGAGGCGCTCAACGGGCCGGTCGCTTAACTACCACGTCCCACACATGTCCAATAGGGGACATATCAGGCGAACGTGCTGGCCAGGTAAGAAGCGCTATCTGCCGTGTATTGAAGACGTCTTGGACATTCCAGCCCACATGTGGCCAACAACTGTTCATCGGGAATATAGTGCCAGGGTAGCTCTGAAGAAATGATATCACCTGTGCCGCTAAAACATCCCTGATGTATCACTGGCCGTTAAGGGTTCCCTCAATTCGTATCAGGCGTGATCGTGAATTGAATCCCAATGGCGCCCCTAACTCGATGTCTTCGAACACGTTTGAGACCATCATGGTACATAAGGTTGAATCGTTATTCCTCAGAAAATACGGCCTGTTGCCAATGAGCGCGCTAATGTCTGTGTTCCCGACCCCATTGCAGCCTGAGGCTTCTGTGGTTGAGAGTCAACGGAATGATTAGCAATGAGATTCTAACAACCAGTTCTTTGTTAAGCAGACGCCGTTGAACTCTGCTGGAGTAGGGCCGCGGGTGTCCTAGTGGTCAACGTTCCTGCCTGCCAAGGAGATAACCCTATGTTCGATCCCAAGCAGGTACGAACGCTCGAACCACTTGATGCCCGCCGTGCGTCGGATGGGCACGTTAAGCCGTAGGACCCCGGGTACTGCCCCACACTGGTAATAAATAAGGGCGTCTTCCTCACCCTTTCTACCTCGCTTCCGTGTCACTTTCCTATTGGGCACTCTAGCCCAACTCTCCTAGCTTCCTATTTTTAAGGGCTGTTTAAGACCTGGGGTCAGACTCTCCCTTCCTAAAATCCTCTACATATAATCTGATCTGTGCTGGAGTATAAATCCTGACCAGGGCAGTGCTCCCGTATTGCGCTAACAACGTGGATGTCGCTGTGTGATTGGTCACTGACATGCGGCAGAGGTGTCTGTCATCCAATGCAGTGGTGTGATTTTGCGGTCCATTTCCCGGATTTCTTGTGTGTCCGAGCCTCATCAGGGGATAGATGAGGCTCGGACACACAGAAATCCGGGAAAACATTCGTTTGATTATACTGGCATTTCGTTCCATACGTGTGGCAATTTCGCTGTAGGAAATCCAGTTTCTCTCAACCCAACAATCCGTCCTCGCTCAAAGTCCTTAAGGTGTTCATCATGCCACCTTCGGTGATGTGGTACAGTGAGACATAAGAAACATCTTTTCTACTGAATGTCGGCTCTTCACTGATTGCAACATCTCGTTTGAGCCAGCCGTTTATGCCCAAAACCGGACAGTTCAGATGGGCACTGTTTCGTAACCGCATGCGCATTTCCATTGATATTTTAATCATTTTAATGTCCCAACCTGTTTCATTTATCTTGTAAGTTTCAAGCTAATACCAGCCGTCCTTCATGGTGTTGCAATTTTTTTTTTGATTCGAGGTTTAACGACCACCGTGAGCAACCCAATGGGCTATAAGCAGTCGCCCGTCCCTAATTTAGGGTCACTGGTTCCAGGGAAGGAAGAGAGCCAGTGCCGTAAGACAAACACAACATCCATGCCTCACCGGGATTCGAACCCGGACCCCTTACGGACGAATGATCAGAGGCCATCGCCTTTGACCACTGCGCCACCGGGGCGGCTGTTGCAATTTTCACAATCAGTAATGTTAATAATGGCCTCGAGCTTTGTTCATGGTCCTTTTCTAGTTTAGTGACATGGGAAATTGCTGGCATTTAAGTGCAAAATAAAATATATTGTGATTTTGTGATTTCGAGGGATGCAAACACTTTGCCGTTCAATACTCCTATTTAAAGCGTATCATTAGTTGAGTGTGATGTCAAGTTTTAAAATTAAGCAGCGTTTCTTTGTACACAGTTAAAATATTCGTGCATTAAATTTTAATTTAATTCAAAGTAAGTCACAAATACATAGTTCCATAAAGCTATCAAGGAATACTTTTGGATAACAAACAGCAACATTAACGTCAAGTCATTGATTTCGAAATGCGAACATCTCCTGTCAGTGAGAGTCGAAGGTCTTGTTCATAACGTTTATAGCATCGCATCAAGCGCCCCGATAGTCGAGGGGTGTTAACACTGGCTTCTGATCATTCATCCGAAATGGGCCAGGGTTAGTACCCTAGACGAGGCATGTGTGGTGTGTTTGTCTGAAGGCGCTGTTTCTTTCCGTTCCGTGGCCCCCGTGTCCCTAAAAGTTGGACCGTCCACTGCTAATAAACCTTAGATTTGCTCATAGTGGGAGTAAAACAAAGAAACAAAAAAGAATCACATGGGAAAAAAGTAGTTTAGCTTTTGACAAAGCAAGATATGATCGAAGAAATTGCGGGCACTATACACTGAATGGCCAAATTATTATGACTGTCAGACCATGTTATGCAAATTATAGCTATCCCGCAGATGCTCCTGAAGCAAGGTGGCAGAATCGGTATAAAAATGGAACACTGAAGGCATGCAGAGACTGATGAAGTGCATTGCGCAATGAATGTTGGGTAAAAGACGTGATCTGACGGACTTTGAACGGGGAACGATTGTTGGTTCTGGAAGCATTGGTGCGAATATTAGCAAAGCGGCTGCACTTGTGAAATGTTCGGGGGCCGTAGTTGTTGAAGTCTGGAGATAGACTGGATGTTCGAGGCCCGCAGTTGTTAAAGTTTAGAGATAGACTGGATGTTCGAGGGCCGCAGTTGTAGAAGTTTGGAGATAGACTGGATGTTCGAGGGCAGCAGTTGTTAAAGTTTAGAGATAGACTGGACGTTCGAGGTCCGCAGTTTTTAAAGTTTAGAGATAGACTGGAGTAAAAAAATTGGGTCGGAAGGCGAGGCGTGTGCTCGTCAACGGCCATTGGATGCCCGAGCTTAGTGCAGAGTAGGCAGACTTGTTTAGCCCAACAGACGCGCAACACTTCGTCAGATCTGAGATAATCTGAATCAGGGACTAAGTCCGATGACCTATAACGAAGTAAATTTCTCTGTCATTTTTGTCCACGCCGGGCATCGAACCCGGGTCCCCTCATTCCGGAATAAGTCGCTCTCCCAACTCAGCTACGCGGACGTATGCTCTCGCTGCTATCTGCCTTTATCTCATGTGCGTCCTGCGGTGCAGGCACGTCACAGGCCCCTTAAAGTATAATTCGCAGCACATTACACTTCGCCGTACATTTCGTGTGAGATACAGAAGCAGACAGCCTATCCATAACCCATTGCTATATGCAGCGAACAAGAAGAAACGCCTCCACTTCGCTCAGGGACACAAGAATAAAATGAGTGTAAAAGGGTAATGTGGTTCCAAAGAACCACGTTTTCAACTACGCCATACAGATGGAAGAGAAAGGTGAGGATATGGAGACAGCAGCACGAAAGCACGGGCCCACCTTGCATCGTCACTCTTATTCAAGCTAGCGAAGGAAACGTTATGAACTGGGGCGTGTTTCGTGGGAGTGTTTGGGACCTTTGACTCGGGTGGAGCAACGTCTAACCGCCCAAATATCGTAGGCGACCAAGTTTACCCACTTATATTGATGTTTTATTCCAATGGAGATGTATACTTTAAGCAGGAGGCTCCATGTCATAGTGCTCACATTGTACGCGAATGAATTGAGGATCATAACGAATACTTTTCCCTGCCACATTGGCCTCCTCAATCACCGAATCACAATACAATGGAGCATTTGTGGGATGAAGTCAAAAAGAGCATCAGATTGCTTGATCCGCAACCATCCAGTATTCAAGAGCTGAAGGGTGCAATTCATCGTATTGAGGCTAATATACTCCAAGCCACTTACCAACATTAAATAGAGTCCATACCAAGATGAATTCAAGCCAAGTAGTATTAAGGGCAAAAGGTGGTACTAACCAGGTGTTTATTATAATTTGGCCACTCGGTGTATATACGATTGAACTTTCGCGATAAACACGTTCAATTGATTTTGCAATAATATCTTTCTAAATAGGTTATTTACAGTGGTGCATCAATGACATATTTGAATAGCCTGTTTACAATGCTGTAAAAGGTTTTCGTAACAACAATAACCTCTGCAACATTTAGTGGAACTCCAATAAAAACCACAATTCTGACATTCATCTTAGCGTATATGTTTTAGATCTCTTTCGCGGTATCTGAAGTTTTCTTAAGTTTATTACTGTTAGAGAAATGTCGTCTCAGACGCAAGCATTTTATCTTTAATTATAGATTATTCGAGCAGTGAGTGTTCACACAACCAAATAATTTTGTTAGGCGTGTTTTGTTATATTCTAGCATAACATTATTTTGCAAGGTTTTTACGTGACTTTATCTAATTTGTGTGATTAGGGGCATCTTAAACAAATGTCCAAATCTCAGGTTTGCTAAAAGAGGTGATCATTTCTTTTTCTCCGCCGGTGTTTCCTTTTAATGAGAGTTTTGAGATGTTAAAATCTTGTTATTTAATGTTAACTGCATTTCCCTTTTTTGTTTTGAAGAATTGTGTGTTCTCATCTTTCCCTTATCATTTAATCTTCTGCTTGGGTGCTGCCCATGGCATTACGGATCGCATCTTTCTTTCGCCAGAAAACTTTCCCTAAATATGTATTTATGTCACGAATCTCTTTCGCCGTTGTTTCTACCATTTTATGCAGCTTCGTCATGTTGTGGTTACCGTAACGCTCTCTGTATTTCGTTAAGCAAAATTTGACTTTTCCGTTCAGTTGGGTTTCGCTCTTTCCCTTTTCATTTAGAAAAAGATTTTACGATTCCCTTGTGTCCGGTGGGATGAAAACAGGTTTCCTTAACTTATAACTTTGTTTTCCTTTTCGCTGGCATAGTCATTCATGAGCTGCTTTCCTAATGTTGTTTCTTGAAGTTTCCGAAATTTCCTCAGGCACCAATTTCTGAAGGCCAAATATAAATTGAAGCCAATTGTTTGTTCAAAAGCTTTATTCCTTTGAAACTCCATCGTATTCAAGAAGCGAGTTTTCTCTCTCGTTGGTACATATAGAAAAATAAGTTTAACAAACTCCAACAGAAATTCGATCAGCAAAGTTACGGGCAAGCACGCATCATTTCAGCATCAATAGCCATGAAATGAATGCAACAGTTCACCACTCGAATACGACAGTTTAGCATAGCATAGGCCAATTCCGAACTACTTACTTTTTTCCGGACCGATACAAAGTTTAGTTCAGATCTCGATATAATCATACAGTCATCGGGTTTGTCGTGAAGAGACAAATCTATGAGAATTGTGACGCACTACAGAGGTGAAGCACGTGTCAAGACGGAATACCATAGACCAATTCCGAATTACTTACTTTTTTCCAGACCGATACAGAGTTTAGTTCAGATCTCGATATAATCATAGAGTCATCGGGTTTGTCGTGAAGAGACAAATCTATGAGAATTGTGACTCACTATGGAGGTGAAGCACGTGTCAAGACGGAATACCATAGGCCAATTCCGAATTACTTACTTTTTTCCACTCCGATACATTGTTTAGTTCAGATCTCGATTATATCATAGTCATCGGGTTTGTCGTGAAGAGACAAATCTATGAGAATTGTGACGCACTACAGAGGTGAAGCACGTGTCAAGACGGAATACCATAGGCCAATTCCGAATTACTTACTTTTTTCCAGACCGATACAATGTTCAGTTCAGATCTCGATTGTATCATAGAGTCATCGGGTTTGTCGTGAAGAGACAAATCTATGAGAATTGTGACGCACTACAGAGGTGAAGCACGTGTCAAGACGGAATACCATAGGCCAATTCCGAATTACTTACTTTTTTCCAGACCGATACAATGTTCACTTCAGATCTCGATTGTATCATAGAGTCATCGGGTTTGTCGTGAAGAGACAAATCTATGAGAATTGTGACGCACTACAGAGGTGAATCACGTGTCAAGACGATAAATCTGCAGCGATAAATTCCGTCGGTATAGTTTAGTCCGCTAGAACAACTGGCTCCAATTTGGCCTTTTCAAACTCGCGTAAGTCTGCTGCCTTTCCTACCTGAAGGACAATAATAATACTGATTAACAGAGCTCAGTATCAGGTGTTGTTTATTAATACAGTTTCATGATCTTTACATGCGCCGTCGTTTACTTGTAGTTGTTTCGATCTGCATAAAGACGCCTTGGTCATAATGTATTGGCTCTTCAGTGTGAGTTTATCTTAATATTTAATGAAGCGAAGCTTGGATAATAAAAAAAATATTGTGAAAGTTTGATGACGCTCTTCAAAACAAAGAAAAAATATCCAGCTTGATCAACTGAAAAAATTCAGTGAAAATTTGTCCAAATGCCTGGTTCCACGACAGGTCTACATTACTGAGATAAATAAACTTGGAAATGTCGTCTTCAAGAAATATTAATTTTTTTACTTCATCCTTAAAAATATCAGGAATAGATAGTTAATATTTCATCATTAAAAAGCGTTAACACCTGATCTGCGAGCATAGGTCAGTTCCTATGAAAAAGGCTACTTGACTACACATTTTATTGACGTCATTTAATTTGCTTTTTTCCCTTGTGTCGACAAAGAATACTTCCCAGGGAAATTTCCAACCATATAGGTGGCTAGTGGATTAGACTTGGAAACGTATAACCGAAATTTTAGATTACTGAGGCATGTCATGAATGGAATACGGGATACAATACAAATTTTGAAGATGACAATCCGTTTTTTGGTGTAAATATGGCAGGATGGGAAGTCAGATAATATCCGAAAACTTGAAAATTTCGTCATCTTGGAGCGGAAATCGAACCGCGTCTCCCAGATAGTGCCCTAGAATGCTAACCGCTACACCATCAAGAACGACCAAGTCATTTAATTTGAATATAACCATTTTCAAGTTTTCGGATATTATCTGACCTACCATCCTGTCATATTTACACCACAAAACGGATTGTCATCTTCTGTATGGTGTAATCCCGTATTCCATTCATGATTTATGTGCTCCTCCTGGCAATCACGGGATAGGATTCTTAACCTACAGATTCGCTAAACATGAATGCCAGTTGCTTCGACTAGTGAATCCTGTGATAGTTATATTCAAATTAATCAGAAACTTGAGACTTGGGCATTCTCGGTGGTGTAGTGGTTAGCATACCCGGGCGCTATCTGGGAGATGCGGATTTGATTCTCGCTCCAGGACGACGAAAATTTCATTTCAAGTTTTCTGATATTATCTTACTTACCATCCTTGTCATATTTACACCAAAAAACGGATTGTCATCTTCAAAATTTGTACTGAGAAACGCACCTACCGGACGAGCAAAGAAGTTACGATCAAATGGATTCAAAATATATCGGTCGAGCGGTATCGTTTTGGTGATTCTGTCTGGATATCCGGGCGTAGCAAGAAATACTGAAGATAATACATGGATGTTGAACATGTGTTCAGAACATAGTTTATTGTTGCTCCGAGATATCCGGAAGACATCCTTTATCATAGTCATAGACAATATTCTTCGCTTTTTCCCCGTTACGTACTAGTCTGGGACTGTTTTTTAGAACCGTAGAGAAATCGATAAGAGGAGCGACCAGCGTGTTCCAAAAGTTTAAATAGTGATTCAGAATGCGTGAAATATCTGAATGAACATGATGTCTTATGTAAGGTATCTGCTAATCATCAGCCATGTATATCGGAAACGTTAGATTCCATATTTTAACGGCAGTGTTGTTCCTTCAACGTTAGATTCCATATTCCATATTTTAACGGCAGTGTTCAGTTACTTTCACGAATTTCAGTTGCCGCCTTGCTGGCGAAGTTCTGGCTTCTGACCATTCGTCCGAGATGGGTCCGGGTTAAAATCCTAGTTAGGCATAGATGTTTTTGTTGGTCTTATGGCATTGGCTTCTTTTGGAGTCAGTGGCCTTACATTAAAGAAGGGAGATTGCTTATAGCCCATCAATTTGCTCACGGTGGTTGTTAAAAATTCAGGTAAACTTATTTTTAGCGGTTTTTACTTAACGTTTTGCTTTAATTTCAGGGTGTAAAAACCTCTACAAGAATCTAAAATTAAAAGGAGCCTTCCACTGTTACTTAGTACTACTAGTTGTTCCACGCCAAACAGGTAAAACAAAACCTTCATATCTTGATTGGGGATTCGAACCCAGACTCAGCGATTCAAAGTGGCAGAACCAGGCCTTGGATGACCCCACAAAATCATACTATGAAGTTGTTTGAATGTTTTGCCTGGTTTCCTCGAGTTTCACGCGTAAAGAATTTTCGTTTTTATCAAATGAATGACAATCTTGACGTCAGCTGCTATAAATTTCAGTAATTTAATTTTTGATTCCTAAGGAGCTGTCCCGGTAGTCGAGCCATTAGAGACATTGCCTTCTGATCATTCGTCCTAGCGGTGCCCGAGAATGAGCCCCGTACGAGGTATAGTAATGCTTCTGCTCTACGGCGCTGGCTCTGCCCCATCTGTGGAATCATTGGCCCTAAATTAGGGGCAGGCGACTGTTTATAGCCCTGTGAGTTTCGCACGGTGGTCGTTAAATCACGAAACAAAAGAAAAAATGTTCCTTTAGGTCTACGTGACTGCATGTTAGAGTTTGACGTAAGAGATAGAAATGTTTTCTTTTTTTCTCTGCGCAAAGCTCTCACATCTAGAAAAGACACTGAAAGGGCTAGGTTAATCAAGAGTTAATTTCCTCTGTGGGTACTTTGAACCTACAGATTTACAACTTTCCATTTGTTAAGACTTTCAATGCATATTCCATGGCTCTAGTTTAAACAACCGAAACATGCAATTTTCATTTCTGTTCATACAAACAAAGCTAATAAATGACAAACCACTGAGATTCAGGTAGCAATTATGATTCAGAAAAGCCATTACGATTATTAACTCCGTAAGCACGTCTTTAATAAATAAGTTCATTCCAACAGCAAATGAATCATTTTCACTTGCTCCTGCCAAGAACGTACTAATAAATATTTCTGCATTTGTTTTCCAAATGAAGACTATTTTGAGTTCAATTATACCCAATTAACAAAGCAATTACTTTACCTGCGATGAATTTTACATGGATGTTTAACTTAGTGAACTGCATTTTCATCTTCTCAGCTGCATAGCTGGATTCTAATTCATTTAACAAATAATTCAAGGAAAAATTGTGGATGAAGTGTAAGAGATAGTTTCTTATTAGGAGTAAGAATCTGAAGAGTTCGTTGCAATGAAAATGTGATTGCTAATTATTCAGGAGGTAAAAAGATGAATATAAATCTAACAAAATTCCTTTTATTTGAAATGAAGTAAATAAGAAGCTAAAATTTGAAAACGTATTGTTGTTAAGCTGTGCGAAAAACTATTCACTTAAATGTCGCATTTAGATTTTCTTGCAGAAGCATGGTCATTACAGTAAATTAGCCTTTCCATTGGTGGTTTGAAAGGTAAACAATAGTACTGGATGAACTATGATATTGCTTGTTCTTTAATTTATTTCCTCCATTTGTTTTGCTCAAGGAAGAGGATTTTTTCTGTATACAGTATACGTATAACCGGGTTATGGCGTCTGACGTCGCCTTCCGACATCCGAGAGATTTTTTTTCATATTTCTCTAAGCACTATTCTTCCATCAGGCTATTTTGACTAAGTGTTCTATTTATAAGAGATACAGTTTCTTATTAGAAGTGACCATCAGGCCATGTTCTCCTAGGTCGGCCTCTATTTTTTCGTTTGTTTGATTTAAATTCCATGGCAATTTTGGGCAGTCTTTCATTGGTTATTTTTTTACATGACCAAACCAACGTAATTGTCTCTTCTGTATGTCTTCTAAACTTGTTTCTTTCACTTTCATCAATTCTTTTATCATTTCGTTCGTTATTTTTTGTCTTCTTGACATTCAACATGATCTTTTTAAAGCATCCATCTCTACGGCAGTTATTTTCTTTCTATCCGCTTCTGTTAATCGCCAGACCTCGGACCCATATAGTAAGATGCTTTTTACAATGCTACACTGCTGGCCACCCAAAATGCAACACCAAGAACGAAGCATCCGATTGGCCTGAAATTCGCAGCATGCATCACCCGCGAGAGGGCATGCAACCGGTTAGCATTGCAGGGCAAATGCAAATCATGTGCGCCCGGCACACCACCGAGAAGCACTATAAGAAGGATGCACAGAAGGCGGAGTGTAAGTAGTGGAAGTGTGTTCTGCTGCCGGACCTGTGCGTGGGAAGCTTCCTGATGCCTCGTTGCAGAATACGGCAGTCATTCCAGCACGTTTCAGAGTTCGACAGAAGACGAATGGTGGCTTATCGCGACAGTGGTTTATCGTACCGATAGATCGGCGCCCGTGTAGCACGACATCCAGCCACAGTGAGGCGAGTATGGAATCGGTGGGTGCAGGAAGGACGGACGGACCGACGTGAGCGATTGCTGCAGCGGCGGCACAACACCGAACGAGAAGGCCAGCACGTTGTGAGGCGGGCATTGACGGCTCGCACCGCCACATCACGAACGGTAGCGCAGGAATAAGGGTGTGTTGCGCAACAACCTGTATCATCACGTACCGTTCGACGTCGTCTGCAGGAGCGGGGACTTGTCGCACGGCACCCATTGCTACGATTACCGTTGAAGTTACACCACCAATGAGTGCGGCGGCAGTGGGCCGTTGAACGCCGCACCTAGACTACGGAATGGCACGATATTGTCTTCTCCGACGAATCCAGCTTCTGCCTGCAATACCACGATGGTCGTCTGCAAGAGCAGGGACTTGTCGCAGGGCGCCCATTACTCCGATTACCATTGACGTTACACCACCGGCGTGTGTGGCGGCAGTGGGCCGTTGAACGCCGCACCTAGACTACGGAATGGCACGACATTGTCTTCTCCGAGGAATCCCGCTTCTGCCTGCAACACCACGATGGTCTGATCCGCGTGTGGCAGCACCGCGGCGAGAGACTGTATGACGCCTGAATTATGCATCGCCATAGCGGTCCGTCTCCTGGCGTTATGGTTTGGAGCGCAATTGGATACGACACCCGCACCCCTCTGATACGCATCGCCGGTACACTCAACAGCCGCCGCTACATCTCCGACGTTTTGGAGCCTGTAGTCCTCCCTTACCTGCAGGACCTACCAGCGGCCGCGTTTCAACCGGAAAATGCGTGCCCGCACGTGGCACGCATCGTGCAACAGTTCTTCACGGCCCACCAGGTGTCACTGCTGCCGAGGCCCGCCTCTTCTTCCGATATGTCACCCATGGAATACGTCTGGTGGCTGATCGGCAACCGAGTGGCCCGGCAAGCACCACCCACTGCTACGCCTGATGAACTGTGGCAACGTGTGGAAGCAGCCTGGACCGACATACCCCAAGCCCACATCCAAAGCCTCTTTCGTTCGATGCCGCGGCGTGTAGCGGCCGTTATCGCTAGCCATGGGGGCCACACGAACTATTGATGTCTGTGTGTTTCGCAAGTCGCACGGACCTGTAAGCTCAATCGTTTCATCTTTGTATCTGTTGTTATGTGTCCAGTAAATCTGGCTTTGCTATCTCGTGTCCTTCTTGGTGTTGCATTTTGGGTGGCCAGAAGTGTATTATAAACACCCCATTTTCTTTTTCTCGTTATTTCTTCACTCCACGAGATTCCTTTCAGGCGTATAACAGCTTTTCTTCCCTGTGCAATTATATTTCTTAATTCTATTGCATCTCTACCTTCTTGAGCAAATTTAACACCTTGGTAATTATAATGATCACAT
Organism: Macrothele yani; assembly: GCA_039090855.1. Taxonomy (NCBI): domain Eukaryota; kingdom Metazoa; phylum Arthropoda; class Arachnida; order Araneae; family Macrothelidae; genus Macrothele; species Macrothele yani. Next base: position 5,947,348 of record CM077024.1, read on the forward strand.
CTTTCAATTTCTTCGTTATCTTCTAGCTGTAGGTTTGTTTTATTACTTCCAATGCATAAATATTTTGTTTTATTAAAATTCATAGTTAATCTCCATTTTTCATATTCCTCTTTTATTTTTCTAGTCATATACTCCAAATCAATTTATCTTATGCAAGAAGTACCTGATCATCAGCGAATTGTAAAGTAAATACCATCGTTCCATTTAAATTAATCCCCATTGTTCGACACTTCCTTTTTCATTCTCTTAAAGCCTGTTCGATTTTAAATAATGTTGGAGGTATGCAACAGAAGAGTTTTTCTACGAGGAAAAAGGACCTAACTGCCCATAATTTCAAAGTTACTTCCTCCATGATAGTGAAAGATACAGAAACGTAGCGCAAAATACTGTATGCCCATTTTACTCTATACATGAATATTTTGCTAATGCCTCGGATAGAAAGACATGGATATAGGTCTACCTGCAGAGTCACTAATATTGAATGGTAACCAACGTACTTTCAAAGAGTCAGCTGAATATCTCTTCCATAATTAAATGTGCCTTTAAGAAATAAGGCAAATGATTTGTTGTTTCGGGGTTTAACGACCACTGTATGGAGCTCTAAGTGCAATAAGACGTCGCCCATCCTAAGCTAATGCCACTGGTCAAAAGGAACTAAGAAGGGCCAGAACCATCGCAGGCCGATCACCCATTTCTCATCAGAGACTCGAACACAGGCCCACTCAGACAAATGATCAAAAGCAAAGGACAGTACGTTTGAAAGAAAAGTTGAATTTGCGGTCCAAGGATGAGGTAAACGTTTTCAATGTATGTGGTAAATATACCTTGAAACGCCGAGCCAAATATGGATTTAAACGACGAGGAAAGGAAGAGGTAAATAAACTTTCAAAGGGTGAAATAAACTTTGTGTTCGAAGTATGGCGTAAATGTAAGAGGGTAGGCACGGAAGCAATGCATCGTATTCCTTTGGCTAAGAAAATTTAACTCCAATAACAATGTCTCTTACTCCGATTGATCTTAAAAGTTTAGGAAGCATAATGCTATTTTCTCGCATAATCCCAATCATTTTGAACACATACACTTCGCTAAGTGAGACTCTGCATAGCTGGTACGACAAAACTCCTTGCTTGAGCTGTACAAGATTTTTAGCTGCAGCTCGTCGTCGTTCTCAAAATTTCGTCCCCAGAGTGCTTTAGAAGGTCAAACAGGTGGCAGTCAATATGCTCCAGATCGAGGCAACGCGGTATGCTGTTGCTTTCTGTGTTCGCAAAATGGCGTGACATCCGGTGTTATATTCTAGAAAGAGTGTTAACGTTTCTAGTGGGCAGAATTATACGTACCGTTTTAATAATTTCTATAACGTTTCCACATACAGCTCAGAAATAATTGAGTGCCTTTTAACACCAAGTACATAGGAAAGTCTCCAACTTCGTCTTAGTAAACTGTTGCTATGACTTAATGCACAGAAGGCTGGCATTTAAATTCCTTTGTGCGTGATGACTCCTGATGACGCAACTCCTTCGACTGTCTTCATGTCTCAGGGTCGCAATGGGGATCAAGTGTTTCATCACCTGCGATCATTCGTGACAGAAATGCACTCCTCTCCTCCTCATAGCGCCCGAAAATTTCCACGCCGCAGATACTATAACTTTCTCGGCTCCTCTATGTCCGTCTCTCAGCATCTTCGGGATTCACCATGCCCAAGTTTATTTGCATTAGGGTTCGTAAGCAGGCGCCAGGCTATGGGTGGGCTTGGGTGGGCGTTAGTCCACCCACCCTTTAGTTTCCCCAGCATATTGAAGCAGTTAGAATACATGGCGAGTGCAACCATATAAGATTTTAGGGAACTTGGATAAGTATATCTAAATTCTTCGAATTCACAGGAATTTTGTGATATAAAATTAATTTTTTGTTTCATTTGAGTGTTGTATTATTTTGTGATATAAAATTAATTTTTTGTTTCATTTGAGTGTTGTATTATTTTGTGAAATGGAGGGATTTTCTCTGCGAATGTCTGAAAGAGTAGTAGATAGACACGTTTTCATACGTAATTATAGTTTAAAAAGATGAGAGGGAAAGAGAGAGAGAGAGAGAGAGAGAGAGAGAGAGAGAGATTCTCAACTTTTCAAGCTAGAATCTTAAATTAATAAACAGCCTTATAAACAGCAAAAATAAAAAAAAACATTAAAAATGTAAGCTAAAATTTTTTTTTTTTTTTTTGATTGGAGGTTTAACGACCACCGTGAGCAACTCAATGGGCTATAAGCAGTCGCCCGTCCCTAATTTAGGGTCACTGGTTCCAGGGAAGGGAGAGAGCCAGTGCCGTAAGACAAACACAACATCCATGCCTGACCGGGATTCGAACCCGGACCCCTTACGGACGAATGATCAGAGGCCAGCGCCTTAGACCACTGCGCCACCTGGGCGGCAAGCTAAAAATGCAAAGAAATAGCAACTTTTTAAAGGCCATGGAATTTCTTATCCATGGTTCCCAGTACCAAGTACATCGGTTAGACATTACGTAATAGAATGTACATGAAAACATTTTTTTACTGGGTATAACATCATCAGCATCGGTACATGAACTAAATAGTTTGGTAAACTTTGTGCTCTGCGTACGATACTTAGCCGCCGTAATAGTCCATCCTAGTTCTGAACTGCCGGAGTCGCCACTGTGGACATGCTTTTCCGGTGATGCAGTGGTCTAACCACTTGCTTCTGACCATTCGCCCTAGATGGATCTGGGTTCGAATTCCGGTGAAGCATGGGTGTCATATTTGCCATAGGGCTTTGACTCTTTACCTTCCCTGGAACCAATGACCTTAAATTATGGATTTACGACTGCTTATAGCCCATAGAGTTGCTCACGGTAGTCTTTAACCCCCCCCTCCTCCACAAAAAAGAAAAGATATCACCGCTGGCATTCCGATACCGAATTTGTTGCACAATTCAGGTGTTGTGCTATGGCAGATTTCAATAATTAGGGCACTTATCTGCCTCTTGCCTTTGCATCACTGCTGTGGCTGGCAGGACGGATCCAAGCATCCCTTCAGTGTTGGTTTCATCACTCTTAAAATGTCTGCCATTTCTTCTTTGAAAACTTAGTCCTTCAGAAAGCTAACTACAGATAACAGCCACTTCTTGAGGTTGTTGCCCGAGGTATTACATTACTAAACCTTTTCGATGTCGTAATTGTCCTATGCAATGTAGCCCAAAGACGGTAGGGTACGGATTAACCCACACTGAGCCACAAGGCTACTGCGACTCGGGGCTGGTCGACGGGGCCTTCCAATTGCTCGCCATCTTCCTTCTCTTGCTAAATGGTGTCTAGCCTTCCAATTGCTCGCATCTTCATTCTCCTGCTAAACAGTGTTTAGCCAATTGCTCGCCATCTTCATTCTCTTGCTAAATGGTGTCTAGCCTTCCAATTGCTCGCATCTTCATTCTCCTGCTAAACAGTGTCTAGCCAATTGCTCGCCATCTTCATTCTCCTGCTAAAAGATGTCTATCCTCTCAATGGCTCGCCATTTTCATTCTTCTGCTAAATGGTGTCTAGACAATTTCATCAAACAGTAAAATGGAAACTTTCAAAATAACGTGTTCCATTTGTAACCCAGAAGCGAAATCAGACGGTCTTAACTGCCTCCTTTTAACTTAAAAGTGATTTTCATGTTTAGATGCAACTTATGTTAATTTACTTATCACATTTGACATCGCACGGTTAATATGCCTCTATTATGTTAAGTTCATCCGCTTTCGCTATTAAATTTTTTATAACTCCAAAATTCATGTTTTTTTAATTTACGGATACCAGTATATTTTTCAGAAGACAAAGCTTCTGAAAAGTTGCTCTTGCAAGATGCCTTATTTAAATTAAATTAGAAGAAATCAGAAAAATGTAGGGCACTGCAATGGATTAAAATTGGCAGTGGCATCAAAGAAACAAGGAAACTTATGCAAGTTTGTTCCTTGTTTCTTTGATTACTATTTTCTCAAAATGGTATAACTATACTAATGATCCGACTTTCTTGGCGTAGAATAGAAATAAAACTTTCCAAGCTTTCGCACATCAACCAGATGGATTTTTCAAGGAAGGGTAGACAGCTAACTGAATAGAGATTTTCTTTTGAGATTTATTTTAATATCAATAGAGATTTTTTCCCCATCCTGTGCTGCCGCTTCGGTGGCGCAGTGGTCTAAGCGATGGCCTCTGATCATTCGTCCAAAAGGGGCCCTAGGTCGAATCCCAGTGAAACATGGTTGTTGTGTTTGTCTAACGGCACTGTCTCTCTCCTTTCCTTGGAACCAGTGATCCTAAATTAGGGACGGGCGACTACTTATAGCCCTTTGAGTTGCTCACGGTGGTCGTTAAACCTCAAATAAAAAAATAAATCCTGTGCCATTCAGGAGCCCTTCATCGTTTCTGAAAAACGTTCAATAGTTTCAGACCTGAAGAGTCACAGAGGGAGGATGATTTGTAGAACATTAGACAGCAGTTAGCTGTCTACCTCCCTTGAAAAATCCATCTAGTTGATGTGCGAAAGGTTGGAAAGTTTCATTTCTATTCTACGCCAAGAAATTCGGTTCATTAGTATAGTTATACTATTTTGAGTATAATTGGTGTACAGATCCTACTTATTAATTAAGAGTACTTTTAACGCATTTCTGATTCCTGCTGTCCAAAATTTGAAGCTCTCATATTTGTCTCACTTCTGCTTTTTTAGCTATTTTTATAAATCATAAAATTGGGCATACAGCACAGTAGTGATGTAAAGCGAATCGTCGGATACAAATGAATTCCTATTTAGCCTTTAAAGAGCTGAAAGTTGAATATAATACAATAACACATGGGTTTGTACAGGCCTTGTTCGTAGGGCATCACCTTCTAGATATATGAAACTGACAAAGTAACTATTCGATAACATTTATTGTAACTCATTAAACTGATTCCCTTCGCTAATGGCTGCGAAAATATGAAGTAGCGGGAGTGGTTGATCATCCAACTTGCAAGAGAATGTAGTTCGAATCAATAGAGACTTTTCCCATCCTGTGCCACTCAGGAGCCCTTCATCGTTTCTGAAAAGCGTTCCATGGTTTCAGACCTGAAAAGTTCCAGAAAGTCACAGAGGCAGGATGATTTGTAGAACATGAGGGAGAGTTTTACTAAACAAGGACTAACAGAAGGAACTTGGAGCTACGTCGAAAAGAAATATCACAGTATTTCTAGATTATATTTCTAGAATATAAAGAAATATCACAGTACTTCTAGAATATATTTCCAGAATATAAAGAAATATCACAATATTTCTAGAATATGTATTAGAACGCTTTGAAAGCTCCCTTATCAAGAAATCATCGAGCTCCTGGCAGGTATGATGTGATTTTTAAGACAGGAAAATTGCATGTGATTACATGTGACCAATTGGCACCATAAATACATTAAGGAGAAGAATCAACATCTAATCTCTTCTTCTATACTAATAATTTCATGTGTACACATGGTTTATGTTGGAGAACAAAAATCATTACCTTTAGTTAAAGCTTCCAAAATTAATGCTTTATTTTGATTCCAGTTTTACATATCATGCGCCTTTCAATTGCATTTCCATTTTTTTAATTTCTGTGCCGCCTTAAATTTAGTGCGTGCCTCAAACGCTACTGAAACGTCTTGTTAGATTGCTTTCTTTTGTTACTGAGAAAAGACGAGTGGTAAAAATCTGGCAAGTTTACCATCAAAGTGGAAACTCCTTGCTAAATGTTTGTTTCCTAAGCCTCGAGAAAAGGCAGTTATCTCAGACACCTCCTCCTTTACTGTCGACCTCAATGACACGGTCCATTTTCTTGTTGTACGCTGTTCTAATTATCTGAAGACAAATTTTTCAAGACGGTAAGAAAATGTAAATGTAGAAAGCGTTCATTTAACACGTAACAATGGAAACAAAACCGCATCGTCTCCCTGTTGTTTTTTTACGCTGTCTTAATTAAAACTTAACGTTTTCCTCAAAGTGAGGAAGAGGAAAAGATCTAAGTTCATTAAAGTCGGAAAAAGGAAACTTTACTTTTAAAGCGAAAACTAATGACAAAAATTGCGCAATGCATTTAATTAATGTCTCTTTGTCAGCTTCGAAATATATTCTTCTGTCAGTGTTGTGCCATTTTGAAATGTGGATGAGAATTTAGAATACGTCAACGCAATAAATCAGAGGTACACAGTTGATTCACAATTATAAATCACAGGTATACTGTAATCAAGCACTTGCCATCCCAACTTACGTACGCAACTATATGAGATGGCTTTGGAAACAGATCGCTGCAAAGATGCAGACGCTAATAAAGCTCAGATAGCGGCAATATCGGTAAGACGCGTGATTTAAAGGACTTCGAAAGAGTCTTGTTTGCGACGTGCAAGCTTGTCAGAAGTGGCAAAACTTCTCGGCAACGCAAGAACATACAATTGTCAAGCGTGTAAAACGAGTGGTGCACAAACAACAAAACAGAGCAGTCTGAGAAACAACTAGTCGATGTTGGAGGGTAGCAGTGTCTGGAGAGGATTGCAGGAGGTAACAGACGCTCTCCATTGCGTCAATTAACCACGCAGTACAACAGGTGTATCTACAGGATGATTACAGCATACACAGCTCCCTGCATATTTGGGCAAATGGGCTATAACAGCGGACGGTCCCTTCGTGTTCCACTCGTCCATGATAAAAACCGAGAAATTGTTCTGCAGTGGGCGTGGGTACAACAAAACTGGACCTTTGAAAACCGTTAAAGGTCGCCTTGTCCAATGAATCATATTTTCAGTTAATACACGCCTAGTGATGGGCTGCAATATGTAGTCAACAACAGAAATCGATGGACCACATTTGCCTAGCGTTAACTGCACAAACTGGTGGCGACGGTCTAATGGCCTGGGATCTGTCTTCATGGTGACCATTAGATCCTTCAATACCTTTGAACACTCGTTCAGGGCTATGGTGTTGGTGGTCATTAGGTTCCTTAATACCACATTCTCATTCGTACATGGTAATGGTGTTTCGTGAAGGAGTGAACCACGTAATAATGTGCCATGCTACAGGGCTAGGATCGTCACACGGTGGTTCCAGGAACACTAAAGGAACTTCAAAGTGCAAAAATGTCCCCCAAAGGTCCCCAGATGTTAACCCAATTTAACACTCGTGGAATGAAGTTGAGAGAGCCAGTCGTAACAGGGTTCCTCCTCCAGCAAATTCGGAAGTTGATAGACGCCATTTCATCCGCTTAGCTCAATATGCATCTAGGACGATATCAGCACCTCATTGAATCCATGCTATATCGAATAGAGCTAATTTTAAGGTCAAGATCTCTCTTTTCGTTGCTCGGTTCGAGCGTCGTGACCCAATTCACATCCTGTCGGCAGTCAAGGTTTGCCGTTCCTGTCTGTTCTCCACAGTTCTCATGATTTCTGCAACTGATAGATTTTTGAGGGATTTTATTTGATCGATGAATCTGTCGGGGAAGTCCACTCGTTCTTTTGTCGCCGACTTTCCCCTGAACACCAAGTTTTTCTATACCGTCTCCCTGGATGATGTGGCCGAAAAAGGTAAGTATATGTCGTTGGATTGTCGGAAGAAGTCGCTTGTGCTCGCCTACACCGAGCTCTCTCAAGATTGATGCATTAGTCCTATGCACAACCCAGGATATCCTCAGCATGTGTCTGTAGCAGATCATTTCAAACGCCTTAATTCGTCTGCGACATGCTGCATTTTTAAGGTCCATGTTTCAGAACCGTAAGTCGCGATAGGGAACACGAGTTCCCTGACCAGCTTAAGCTTGGTGGTTTTGCTGATGCGGTAATACTTCCAGATTTTTGTAAGCCCTGGCAGGGCAGATTTGGCCATTCCGATCCTCCTTTCTATCTCGCCTTCGCAACTGCCGTTGTTGGTCGTGCGGGACCCCAGATATATTATTTCTGATATTCGGGCAATATCAGGTATCTGTTCGAATGTTTGAGGAAGCACTCCGGCCTTGTCAACTGCCATAAAATAACACTTGGCTCTATTTAGTTTGAGACCAGCTTCGGGGCTGAAATCTTCGATGCGTTTGAGAAATGGCACCGTACCCTCCTCTGAAACAGCTATTAAAGTGACGTCATCCGCATAGTGTAGATTTGATATTTTCCTCCACCGCCGATTGAACATACTAATTTTCCGTCGTTTTTATGATTATCCGTTTACCATAAACATTAAAAAGAACGGGTGAGAGAATGCAGCCCTCGCGAACTCCCTTTCCCACGCTGAATGTGTCACACGTTTCGCCATTAATCGCTACGGAGGCTTTATTAGCGTTGTAGGGTGACTTAATTAGAGAGATAAGATGTCCCGGTACGGCCATCTCATTAAGAACTCGCCAGAGCCGACCCCATTTGACGGTATCAAATGCCTTTGAATAATCACGGAAACCGAAAATAGCTGGTACATTGTATTCCTAGAACTTTTTAGCCATCTGTCTTAAATTCATGAGTTGATCCCTTGTTCCCCGGCCTGGAACGAAACCTGATTGTTCTTGCTAGATCTGCGGTAGAAGATACGGTTTTAATCTTTCCTGTATTACATACAGCATAATCTTGCTATATACCCAACATTTTATTAGGTAGGTGTTCTTAGCAATGTTTTACTTCAGTGTAGAACGTGGCGTGTAGGAGAGGCAGAGCAGGTCATGAAGATGTCCAATGTGGAGTTGTAAACAAAAAACGTCCCCTTGCCCAGATTTCTTACCTACAGTATTTCAACGGTGTGAAACTTGAAAACTGATTTAGATGTTTTACTCGTGTAGTATTTAGTCTGTGACTAAGGTTCTGACACCATGTGTGTCAAAACTAAGAGACTAGACAGAAAAAAAAAGTGGCGTGGAATGTTTAGAACTTTCTGGAACAAGAAAAAGTTTTTGTTTTATGCGCATTATGATAAATGTACATAATCATCGAAGGCTTTTTATTTCTTTTGAACCGAATTTTTCTTTTATGGAATAAAAACTAGAATCTGCTGACACTAAATATTACGAAACTTTGTGCTAATAAATGTTTTCATTTTAGCGAGTATTCCTCCAAATCCAGATGCTTTCGTCAAGGAATGCTATCAAAGATAAATCTGTTGCGATCTTAAGCAATCACACTTTGAAATACTTCAAACTATAAAAACCTTCAGTGAAACAAATCAATCTAAAGGTATTGAAATTAGGATATAAGCATTTGTGTTGAAATATCACAGTACTGAAGAAAATGGAAGACGCTGTTCTTAATTTACATTTGTGTTAAAATATCATAGTACTGAAGACTGAAGACGCTGTTCTTAATTTAATTTAACATCAGATTTTTGAAAAGGCACCTAAAACATGTAAAGTAATAAAGGTGGGTTTAATGCTGTTGAAATTTTAAAGTTTCATATTATTTCATGAATTACGCTACTCAAAGAACCCTTATATGTTTTATCTCGTATCGTTGCTGTTAGAAGATGTTACCTTAAAGAATCATGGATAAGGTTTTAATTAAACACTTTAAAGGAAAACGGTTCAGAGTTCGAGAAATCAGCAGAAACAAATTATTTATAAAATTCAGTATCTGCTGTTGTTCAGGCACCTCAAGGAATAACAACTTGGCATACACTTCACTTCGTGACCGTGAGATGGAAATACTTCAAACTACACTGACAGAAAAAAATCCCAACACCAAGAAGGGGTTGTTTTAGATAAACGGCGGTTGGTAGGCGGTGAGAGTACATCTGTAAGATGACGTCTATGCAAATTTCTCGCTCGGCGCATACGTGTGGCGCTAGTAGCGCCCTCGGAACATGCAAAGCAGGTTTGCTGTAAATACGCGCTGTAACGTTCGTGAGCGTTAGTTATCGTTGAGATTCGACGTAGTGTGTTGATGTTAGTCAAGAATGCCTTTAAGAAATCGAAGAAGCGATTATCAACAGCTCACGGAGTTCGAACGAGGTCGTGTAATAGGGCTACGAGAAGGTGGATTTTCTTTCCGCAATATTGCAGAACGACTTGACAGGAATGTAGCCACTGTGCATGATTGTTGGCAGCGGTGCTCAAGAGAAGGTACTGCCTCAAGAAGACCGGGTTCCGGCATGCCACGTGGCACTACTGAGAGGGAAGACCGCCGTGTACGGCGTATGATCGTGGCGCATCGTACCGCGTCTGCGGCAGCAATTCGAGCTGCACTTGCCACCACAGTGACACAACGAACTGTTACAAATCGGTTACTTGAAGGACAGCTCCGAGCCAGACGCCCTGTAGCGTGCATTCCACTTACTCCAAACGACTGCCGTTCGCGAAGTCAGTGGTGTCAAGCTAGAGCTCATTGGAGGACGGAGTGGAGATCTGTTGTGTTTTCTGATGAAAGCCGGTTCTGCCTGGGTGCCAGTGATGGCCGTGTGTTGGTTAGAAGGAGGCCAGGTGAGCGCTTGCAACCAACCAGTCTGCGGCCGCGACACACTGGACCGACACCTGGAGTTATGGTCTGGGGAGCAATTTCCTATGACAGCAGGAGCACTCTCGTGATTATTCACGCACCCTGACGGCACAGTTGTACGTCGGTCTGGTGATTCAACCTGTTGTGCTGTCATTCATGAACAGCATTCCAGGGGGTGTTTTCCAACAGGATAACGCTCGCCCGCATACCGCTGTTGTAACCCAACATGTTCTACAGGGTGTCGACATGTTGCCGCGGCCTGCTAGATCACCAGATCTTTCACTAATCGAGCACGTATGGGACATCATTGGACTACAACTCCAGCGTCACCCCCAACCAGCATTAACCGTCCCTGTATTGACCGACCAAGTGCAACAGGCATGGAACTCCATCCCACAAACTGACATCCAGCACCTGTACGACACAATGCATGAACGTTTGCGTGCTTGCATTCAACATTCTGACGGTTATACCGGTTATTAATGTACCAGCATTTCACATTTAAAATGGCTCTTCTCGCTCTTACATTAAGCTGTGATCTTGAAACCTTAATCGATTAAATATGTTACCTATACAAATGTATTGCCGCCATTTCATTCCTCTACAGCTATTTTTTCGTGGTGTTGGGATTGTTTTTCCGTCAGTGTATTAACTCTCGATTTCTGAACAAGACACAAGAAACAACAATAACTTACTGTAATGAAACGTAATACACATACACTGCTTGGCCACAAAAAAGTCGCGGTGTGAATGGAAACATGCAAATACCGAGGAGGGCATGACTGGTAAAGCATTTCGAATATTTGCATAATGTCGTGACCAATACAAGCTTTAAATGGAACGAGAAGAACGTGCAGCTCATCAGTTTTAAGCGATCATGGCGGAAAGCATTATACGCGATCGCTGAAAAAATGTGACAGAGTTCACAAAGGACCAAATTATTGGCCTGTGGTATAGGCAGAAGATCTACAAGGAGATGAATGAAATCAATGGTACCTGATTACGAACTGTCCAACGCATCATTAAATCGTGGAATGATGGCGGTGAAGCATCAACGTCGTGGAAAATGTGTGGTCGGAAAACAGTTCTGAATAATCGTGACCGAAGATCATTAAAACGCTTAGTGAAATCGCACCGCAAGAAAACGACACTAGAACTCACAACCATGTTCAATAGTGGAAACAAGACCATTTCCACTAGCACGATGAGAATGGATCTTAAAGGACTGGGATTAAAGAACTGTGTTTCAAAAAAGGAAACCACTGGTTAGTGAGAGTAATCGGAAAAAAAGACTCCAAGTCGCCACGGAAAATAAAGACTGGACTGCTGAGCAATGGGGGAGAGTCATATGGTCTGATGAGTCGAGGTATACTCTGTTCCAATATGATGAACGCATCAGGATTCGAAGGGAACCGCATTAAGTATTGGACCCTTCCTGTACTGTACCCACTGTACAGGCCTCAGGAAGAAGTGTTATGATTTGGGGTTGCTTCTGTTCGGCTGGTCTAGGCGCAGCAACATTATGCAGCAATAAAGTGAAGTCACTTGAGTATCTCAGCATACTGAATGACTATCTTATTCCATCAATGGAAATTTTCTTCCATGAAGGATAGTCTATTCCTGGATGACAATGCCACGATTCATCGAGCTAAAATTGTAAAAGATTGGTTCTAGAAGTACGAAGCATCATTCGCACAGTTGAATTGGTCATCACAAAGTCCTGACCTCAACCCCATTGAGGGTCTGTGGGATATACTAGAGAGGAATTTAAGGAGTAATTCCACTCTTCCGTCATCAACCAAGGATCTTGGCAAAATGTTACTGCAAAACTGGCCAGATATTGGTGGGGAGACAGTACATAAACTCATAGATACCGTGCCACGCCGAGTGCATGCTGTAATTCGTGCTAAAGCTGGTCCCACGAAATATTAACATGCACTACTTTTAATTTGGCCAGGCAGTGTATATCTATCCGTTCAATCTTATCGTTTGCTTTAATCGCTATTCCCTTAACATGCAGCATATCATATTGCACCCAGAGCACTCTCAAACTACTCTTACACATCGTTTTATTTACCTTTGACCCACTGTCAAGATTCTAACTTTGAAAAGCTCCTCGGGAGGAATAATCTGTCGTTAAGTCAGAAAACGTTTAATGAGAATTAATGAAATGTACATGAAAACGAAACTCAAAAGGAAAGTTAAATTAGGGGTATACATCAAAATTTTCAGAATTAAGTAGGGGGACCATTGACACAAAATTTGATTTATCATGCCAGAAATGCTTGGAAATATTTATCAGAGAAGGAAATTGGTGTGGCAACGGAATAATCACAGATATGAGTAATAAATGTATTTATAAATGTAATGGAACGTATCCTGTACATCAAGATGAATGTCGAGCCTGTGGTGAAGATTTGAGTAATATTCTTTAATTCACGCGAAGTGTTGTGACGCAGTTAATAGGGAGCAAAATGTTCAAATGAAATCCCTGAGTAACTTCTGCATTCATTGTAGAATGATCTTAGTCTATTCGCTCATCCGTATATTTTTACTTTTAACATGTTCATATCACCTCAGTTGTTCCTTCCCGATAATTTCAATTACACCTTTATCGACTTCCATTAAAGCTCTGATGTCCTTATTTCTTAACTTTCGTAACCTTGATTTTCTACTTGCTCGTCGCAAGAAGCATATCTCTGTTGCAAGTAATTTGTCTTGTTGGCTGTTCTTTGTTGTCCTACTCTGCTCATTCGTTTCAAAAATAGCTTTTTCTTTTCTATAGCGATGCTCTTACTTCAGATAACAGGATTCAACCTTTCAATGACTTTCTTTCCTCCCAAATGATTGAACTTGTTCGCTTCCCCAATCGTGCAGTGTTTCGTATCTGCCTCTTCATCCCTAAAAGATCATTCTCGTCAAAACTGCTGTACTATGACGCGCTGAAAAATGCATGCCATTCTAGAAGGAAAGAAGTTTCAGCATTTAGGTCCAGAGAAATTTTTATCTGATGTGTCAAAAGCGACAGTTTACCTAACGATCTCAACTCATAACTTCAAAAAAAAACCAAAAATAAAAAAACCGTTCACCAGATTGAAATGATGATATATTTGTCCCAGTCAACATTAAAAATTACAAACAGAACCATCGTAAGAGCGAGGATTCTCATTTGTTTGCAATCGATTAAAGAAACTTCACTTTGAACTTGAATATATCCCTTCTGGAAAAGTGTCAATGTTATGAGGCACATTGCTAGAATAATCAATTGAAACCAGCTGTTATAACTTGGTATTGTTTGAGTTATCTGTCGGATCCAGCTGTTCATAATGGGACTAAACCAAAGAATTCTGTGATATTGAAAAGGCCACGAAAGTATTGAAAAAGTTGCCTTCAATGGAGAAACTAGGATAGATTTTATGCTATTTCAGTACCACCATCAGTGAAATATGCAGCAGTTAAACGAGACATATCACCGTCATAAAATTATATGCAAAGCAACTGTTCTTTAAAGCACATACATTCACGGAATAAAAATACATCTTTGGAAACAAAGTTCTGCAGGAAAAGGATGGAGGAAACCCCAAACTGTCTGCATCATTAATGTTTTAGAAAATACTTTTTTAGCAAAGGATTTGATCCATGAAATGAAGATTTGTGTGTATGAAAAGTCCAGACAGATATTTTCAGACTGCAAGTACATTCAAGGTACCACGGGATATAAAGTTTTGTGAATATTTCTTTCAAATATTAGGTTCAAGAGTGATCAAAGGTAAAACCAACATTCTGTGGCCAGGAGGGCACCTCTCGGGTGCTGCGAGGAGCTGAGCTTCTACTCGTTCGTCCGAAACAGGCATGGGTGTTGTGTTCGTCTTACGGCCCTGGGTCTCTCCCTTCCCTGGAACCCGTGGTCCTATATTAGGGAAGGGAGACTACGTATTGCCTATTGAGAAGTCTCCCTTCCCTAATTTAGGACCACTTTGCCCATTGCTCAATGTGGTCGTTAAACCCCGAACAAAAAAAAAAGTGACGGATGTTAAAAATTCGACTTTGCTTTTGGCTTTCTAAATTTTTAAAACAATTTTGAAAACTGAAAGATTGGCATTCTATTTGGTTTAGTGCTAATAACTACCGAGCTGTCGCTTGCACACGGCGGCTTCGTCAAGGAACAAACAATACATCGAGTTAGCTTTGCGTTAGCAACACCTAACTAAAAACGCGTTGGTCCACCTTTCTGTGTAATTACGGTTCACAGACGCCTAGGAACACATTCTACAAGGTGACAAACATCGTGAATGCGTAAATTGACACACGTCCGCTGCAGCAGTTCAGTAAGTTCACATTCATTCGGTGGAGGAGCATCAGAGGTTCCCACATCCTGCTCTAGCATATCCTAGAAATGTTCAATTGGGTTACAGTCAGGAGAGTTTGGGGGCCAAAGCAATGAAGCGAATTAGTTGTCCTGTTCCTCCAACCACTCAGTTGTTATTCAAGCTCGATGAAATGGTACATTTTGTTGTTGAAGGATCGCATTGTGGTCCGGGTAGACATCCTGTGAATATGGATTGAGATGGTCCACTAACAGGTTCATGTAGCGTCCACCATTCAGTGTTTGCAGAATGATAACCATTGGACCTAAGGCTTGCCAGGAAAAAGCTGCGCAGACCAGAATACTTCCACCAGCTTATTGAACCCTAATGTGCAACCATGGGATAGGACTCCGTGCTGTTTACGCCATATGCGAACCCAGTCGTCAGCATGGTGCAGCAGAAAACGGGAATCATAACTCCAGGTGAGCTTCTTCCATTTGTCGAGGGTCCTTGCCGACATTCCTTGACCCATGCGAGGCATTGTTTGAGATGACTTGACGTCATCATAGGTACCCTTATTGGTCTCCGACTCTGGAACCCAGATGAAACAAGGTACTGCTCATGGTGCATTTGGAAATAGGTTGAACTGCACAGCTGATCTATTGGAGGGTGAGCTGGGTGACTGTTGAACTTGTAATTGAGCTGCGTGACTCTTGTACTGATGGGTGAGCTGAGTAACTGTTGCACTGGTGGGTGAGCTGGGTGACTATTGTACTGGTGGGTGAGCTGGGTGACTGTTGTGCTGGTGCGTGAGCTCGGTGATGTTGTACTGGTGGGTAAGCTGGGTGACTGTTGTACTGGAGGGTAAGCTGCATGACTGTTTTATTGGTTAGTCAGCTGGGTGGCTATTGTACTGGTGGGTGATCTGGGTGACTTGTGCTGGTGTGTGAGCTAAGTGAGTGTTGTACTGGTGTGTGAGCTGGGTGACTGTTGTACTGGTAGGTGAGCTGGGTGAGTGTTGTACTAGTGTGTGAACTGGGTGACTGTTGTACTGGTAGGTGAGCTGGGGGACTTGTACTGATGGGTGAGCTGGGTGACTGTTGCACGTCGTTGCTGAGATACCAGATGCGACACCCAATGCTCACCTCTGGGATAAAACGCGCGTAGCTGACCAATTTATGTTCTTCAGCTGGATGCCTGTGCATGGTTAATCTAGTCCTGGTACACCCTTGATACAGTAGTACGGGAGCACCCAACAAGTGCAGCTGACCAATGTGAGCCCTTCTGCTGGATATCTGTACATGGTTAATTCAGTCCTGGTACACGCTTGATTCAGTAATACGGGAGCAGCCAACAAGTGTGACTGACCAATGTGAGTCCTTCTGTTGGATGTCTGTACATAGTTAATTCAGGGAGTAGCCAACATGTGTGGCTGACTAATGCGAGCTCTTCTACTGGATGTCTGTGCATGGTTAATCCAGTCCTGGTACACCCTTGATACAGTAGTATGGGAGCAGCCAACAAGTGTGGTTGACCACTGTGAGCGCTTCTGTTGGATGTCTGTGCATAGTTAGCCCAGTCTTGGATACCCTTGATACAGTAGTACGGGAGCAGCCTATAAGTGTGGCTGACCAATGTGAGCGCTTCTGTTGGATGTCTGTGCATAGTTAATCCAGTCTTGGATACCCTTGATACAGTAGTACGGGAGCAGCCAACAAGCGTGGCTGACCAACGTTATCCCTTCTGCTGGATGTCAGTGCATGGCTAATCCAGTCCTTTTACACGCTTGATACAGTAGTACGGGAGCAGCCAACAAGCGTGGCTGACCAATTTCAGCCCTTCTGCTGGATGTCTGTGCATGGTTAATCCAGTCCTGGTACACGCTTCATACAGTATTACGGGAGCAGGCAACAAGAGTAGTTGACCAATGTTAGCCCTTCTGCTGGATGTCTGTGCATGATTAATCCAGTCCTGGTACGCCCTTGATACAGCAGTACGGGAGCAGCCAACAAGCGTGGCTGACTCATGTGAGCCCTTCTACTGGATGTCCCTTCATGGTTAACCCTGTATTGGATAACCTTGATACATTATTACGGGAGCAGCCTATAAGAGTGGCTGACCAATGTGTGCGCTTCTGGTGGATGTCTGTGCATAGTTAATCCAGTCCTGGTACACCCTTAATAGAGTAGTACGGGAGCAGCCAACAAGTACGGCTGTTTCCGAAATACTGGCGCCTGCCCTCCTGGCCCCAACTATCTGGCCGCGGTCAAATTGGCTTGCTTCGCCACATTTCGCTGTTATTGGGAAACGTTTACTGATTATTTACAGAGTATTGATTTCCCCATTAAAGTAGTTGCACGTCTCGTAGATGTCATATGGTACTTCGTTATCGCTTCGAATATGTAAAACGGGGAATGTTCCTAATTGCAAAATTAACTGACTTTAAATTTCAAATTCAGTTTCTCAGTCTGACAACTTAAATTTTAATAGTTTTAAAGTTTATCCAATTTTCTGAAACGGTTTTACCTCACAGAACCGTGGATACACCAGAGTCAACTAATAAATAATCCAATAAGCTTGAAGATAAGCATTACGATTCAATCCTTCAGACTATAACTAATAAATAGATTCAATTTGTTTGTTATCGTCTGTAGGTTTTTCGTGCCTTGACGCAGCAACTCTTGGGCGAGCGAAAGCTGGGCAGTTATTTCTACGGCTTTCTTTTGTAGCTATTAAACTGGGGTTTAAAACGGATATTCAAGCCTTGTGTTTATTTATTAGTTATTTTACATGTGAAACACGTGTGTAAAACACGATTAACAAAATAACAGAGAGCTCTTGGATTGCACTTTCGAATTGTATCTCAGGTGGTTACCAAAGAGTTAGTAATCTGAAATGAACATCGGGAAAGAGGAAAGCTGACATGTTTTTTTCTCCGATTCGAACTTAATATTTAACAAAAGCATTAAGCTAGAATTCTGATTTTGTTCGATATAAAACAATTCTAATTTCAAATATTTCTACTTCAGCTGAGTAAACATTGATCAGAAAGGAGTTAGACAGTGAGAGAAAGTAAAATACTAGCATGAAAATATAAAATGATCTTTGAAAGCATCTGGACCCTTTCTTATCCTGTTCTTCGACGCATACCAGTTTCCCATTTTTGTTCCTATAATGTCAGAAACGGCGGTGTTTTCTCATGGTCTGTTGTCCCTCTGCTTCTCTGGGATGTACAGTTCAATCATCTTTCTGCTCCAGAGATATTTAGTTTCATTTTCAATTCACAGTTTCCAGCGATCTATTTCACAATGCGTTGTCGTTCCTTCTTGCGATCATGTCTTTCTCTGTCCACTGTCCATGTACGGACGCATCTCTCCGTAAATCTCAGTCCGACGAGCTATGCATTTTTGCTTTTATCCTCGACAATGCGAACTTTTCAGGATTCATAGCAAAATTCCAACGTCATCATATAGGCTCACAGAGGGGAGCGGTTGCTCTTTGACTCAGTCAACGCTATCAAGATATCATATGTGAAATGCTTTGATATTCTTACTATACGAATAGTGGACGTTTAGAAAGAACCTTTAAGTCAGATTAGTGAAGCATCTAAAACTTGCGAATCTAACAGAATAATTCGCAGATAAGTGTCGAGTATTTTCCCCTCTGTGAGCCTATATGAACTGTGAATGTTTGTTTTAATTCTATTACTTTTTGAGTGCAAATGATATAGAATTAGATAGTCAATTCTCTTCTTGAAAATCCTACTTTACTTTCTTCAAGCCATGATTAAGAATTTCATGTTATTTGCAAATTAAGTGAAAAAGTATTTTTTTAATTAATCGTTTATACACGTCATGTGGATGATTTATTTTTTCTCAGATAAACCCGCGGAAGATACGTCTAAGTTTTATAACAGTAAAATCAAAAACCAACCCTTCAAACAACATTAATACGTTGGAAATTTTACTAATGCTTACTGGTACTCGAGTGGTCAGAATATGTACTTTCAGCGTTCGAGGAGAAATATTACATTAGCTCAGCCCTTTTCTGTCCATTTCGAAGTAGAGATCTCGACATTGCAATTGCCTCTCCCAGAAAGATTCGGCGTATCGGAATGCAAACAAAGAATTTCTGACTGAGAAGAAGTTAAGGCTCCGCGAGACGTAACTAGCGCCGACATATCCTGGGATACAAGATGCAATGCACAGGAGCCAACATACAGGCTGATGCCGGAGCAGAGTGCGCATGCGTGTTTGTGTTGTTTTGTTGACTTCAATTCTGGCAAAGAACAGTCAGCCGAGCTACTCACTGCAGTTTTGTTGCGCCAACTGCTTTAATTAAGACTTTTTTTGGTCTTCAGTTTTTCAGAAACATTTTCAGAAATGCCAAATACTACGAATTGTCTGCATTTTGTACAGATTCTTAGGCCTAACTATAATGTCTGCTAAAATTTAATTTAAATAATAATATTATTAGGGCTATGCAAAAATTTCCGCTGCACCCGCTAGTGGGCGCTGTAGGATTCTAACCGGCCGGCGACCCGTGATATCAGTTCGTACATGACGCCAAGCATGGCGGTCGATAAAGTTCATTTCCGGTACTATTTGTTATTTATGTTTAATATAGGAAAAAACAAGACACGTGCAAGTAGACTGCAGAAACTCGCAGACGAGGAGCTGGAATCGCTGTTGCAAGAGGATGCCACACAATCCACCACGCAACTGGCGAAACATTAGAAAGTAGCTCAAGGCTCAATCGACGGTGGTACGACGTCTGCAGGTCTTGGGGAAGATCCTAAAGATTAGTAAGTAAGTAGGTTCCGCATACTTTAATGGAGCGTAATATTGGTCAACGATTGGGTATCTGCATGTCGTTGCTGAAGAGGTTTCAAGGGAAGAATTTCTTGTGAAAGGTTGTCACCGGGGATGAAGAATGGGTCTATTGTGACAACCCCGTATGCAAGCGATCCTCGGTCGACCCAGGCCAGCCATAAACATCCATTGCGAAACAGGATATTAACGGAAAAAAGGTGCTGTTGTGTGTGGGGTGGGATATGCATGGAATGCTGTACTTCGGACTGTTGAAACCGGACGAAACAATCACTGCACAGCGATATAGCGATCAGTTGATGAAACTGAATGCCGCAATCGAGCAAAAACGCCCATGGACAGGTAAAGGACGTCGCCCAGTCATCCTGTTACACAATAATGCCAGACCACATGTAGGTGCCACCACGAAATCAACCCTTGAACAGTTACACTGTGAGGTTTTACTACACCCGGCTAAATTCCCGGACATCGCACCCTCAGACTTTCATCTGTTTCGTTCTATGCAACATGCTCTATCCCAACAGAGGTTCACCACAGTTCCAGAGGTGGAAAATTTCGTCACTGCGTTCTTCAGCTCAAAACCCGAACCCTTCTGTCACAGGGGCATTCATTTGTTGCCTGAAAATTGGCAAAAGGTCACTGATGTCAACGGCCAATATTTCGTTGAATAAATGTGTACTGGTTTCCTGCTGGTTCCTGTCTCCTTTCTCCTTAAGAGGGCCAAAACGTTTGCATACCCCTAATAATTGTTATTGCATATTTGTTTCACCAAAATAAGGGACGGGTGTGATATAAGAAAACCACAACAGCAACAAAAAAATAAAGAAACTGCTCTCAGAAAATAGTCATCAGGTCGAAGGAAACAATTGTGGATCAAAGAACAGAAGCTCCACTGCCGTAGTGCCGTAACGCCGTTTGCTCCGAAATGTTTGCTTTCCGGCAGAGCCAAGACTACCAGCTCCACTGCCGAAGTCCACTAACGCCTTTTGCTCCTAAATGTTTGTTTTCCGGCAGAGCACATAAGCTCCCAGCTTTTGGGGGCGCTGTTCACTCCGGTTTTACGTTATTTCAACGAGCGTTGACGTTCTTCACGCGAAGCTTTATATTCGTTGATGCGAATTGGTAAGTTTGTGCTGGTAGGTTGGATATACGTATTATTCGAGTACGCAACCAATCACATGAGATGTACGAAAAGTAAATGCTCAAACACGAGCCTCCGAAGTCATGGCGTGTCCTATGCTCCAAGTAGTACGGATCACAGGAACGGAGTGCTGACAAATACTACCCCATATAACCAAGGACCGAAGAACCCTTATAAACTTCGTCGCCAACCCTATCAACAACTGGACGCGTTCGAGAGAGAATGGATCAGTAAAATTGGTTATCGATTCTCCCAAAATATGGCCCATGTGTATCTGGCTGTCAGAACAGTAGCACGTAGTCAACATTGTTAGAAAAATAGCACTACTAGTCGCAGCAGCGGGAACGGTGTAGTTAGACTGAGGACAGTTATCACGCACTGGAGTATTTGTCGCCAAGAAATTGCAGAGCAACAAACTACCGCAGAGAGCAATCGAAGGGTTGTACCGCCGACTAGGGACATTCCTCGCACGAATTGGAAAGTGAATTGAAGATTGGAATAAACAGGTCAACGCCCCCACCGTCAGCCACTGCACCAGGTGCCATTGTCAGCAAATCGTGGACGAGATCGGCTGGTGTGGTGTCATAGTAGGCTTCTGTAGCGACAGAGATGTCACAATGTGGTTTTCAAAGACTATTATAGTTCCACTTTTCCCTCGATGCCGACGATCATCGAGCTCACGTTTAGTGATCAAGTGAGTAGAGGAAGAATCCCGCTGTTCATTGCTAGTAGCACACTTCTCGTTAACAATACATCGTGGTATGGGGTGTCATTGGTTACGATAACCGGACAACTCGGGTAGGCATAACGGCCACGATCACAGCCTTACGATTTAAAGCTCGTGTCCTGCCATTTTCCTGCATGATAACGCTCGTCCACACGCCGCTAATATCTCCCGAGCGTACCTAAAAAGGCTTCCGTAACAAGAATTATCTCGTGACCTATCACTCATTAAACATCTATGCGACGTTTGCAGGCCTCTTCCCTGCCGCTCCGAAATGCAGCTGAATTATGGGCTAAGTAAACTTTGTGAGGTTCATGCTTAGTAAGTTGCTCAACATTGTGCTCAAACAAGGTATATCCTGTTTTATTGTCCCAGTCAAACCGATGCCTTGGAAATCAAATCATATGTTATTCACCTCATATTCTAGGTCTCTGGTGATTTTCGGCTTATTTGGCGCATATTTTCTGAGTGGGGACATTTCAGTGTCGAGAAGTGCATGTTAACTGATTTGATATGGTATAGTCACAATTGCTTATGGCAATTGCTAAACTACAACAAATAATTGAGTGAATAAATAAAGAAAGAAAGAACTAAGAAAATAAAAAAAGAAACTTGTCAAACCTAACTTCCAACAGAATTATTTTACTTTTGCAAAGAATATTTTACGAACTATTTAATGGCTTGTTGGAAACTTAGTAATACATTGATTATAAGAACTACACTCAGTTACTGGTGATAAGTGATTACCCTGATTTTAATGCTGAAAAGAGAGAAACGAGTGATTATTAGATTGCATTTCATATCACCACGCTCAGAAGAAAACACTGACCATCTGTCAGAGTGTGCTCCCAAGCTTCCTACCATAGCGACCCACTTGTCAGTTGGGAGAGACACTGACCATCTGTCAGAGCAGTGGCTCTCAAGCTTCCTACCGTAGCGACCCACTTTTCAGATGGGACAGACACTGACAATCTGTCAGAGCAGTGGCTCTCAAGCGTCCTACCGTAGCGACCTACTTTTCAGTTGGGAGAGACACTGACCATCTGTCAGAGCAGTGGCTCTCAAGCGTCCTACCGTAGCGACCTACTTTTCAGTTGGGAGAGACACTGACAATCTGTCAGAGCAGTGGCCTTCAAGCTTCCTACCGTAGCGACCCACCTTTCAGATGGGACAGACACTGACCATCTGTCAAAGCAGTGGCTCTCAAGCGTCCTACCGTAGCGACCCACGTTTCAGTTGGGAGATACACTGACAATCTGTCAGAGCAGTGGCTCTCAAGCTTCCTACCGTAGCGACCCACTTTTCAGATGGGACAGACACTGACAATCTGTCAGAGCAGTGGCTCTCAAGCGTCCTACCGTAGCGACCTACTTTTCAGTTGGGAGAGACACTGACCATCTGTCAGAGCAGTGGCTCTCAAGCTTCCTACCGTAGCGAGCCACTTTCACTGTTAGCATACCTCGTGAGTCAGCATAATCATAATATAAGCCAAATGTCGTTTAAATATAATGCAATAAAATGAAACGAAGTTTATATTTAATTTAAATTAAATTTACAGAGCATGATCGCATACAGATATTATATGAAATAAGCGCAAAGTGAAAAAATTAAATGCTTTTCTTGATAATTGAAACATAAGTTTTTAATTATCTTCAAAATTCAAATTTAATCCTCTTTTACTGTAGCTCTTGAAATTCATAGAATTACTTGGAAGTCAAAGAAACTGTTAAACATATTTCTATTAAGAATATGAAGTGAACACGTAATCTGTATCCATTTTGGCGTAAAAATATTATTATTACTTTCTTTCTTTTCTTTTTTTCGGAGGTTACTGACCACCGTGAGCAACTCAACGGGTTATAAGCAGTCGCTCTTCCCTAATTTACGGTCACTGCTTCCAGGGAAGGAAGAGAGCCAGTGTCGTAAGACAAAAGCAACATCCATACCTCGAGGGATTCGAACCCGGACCCGTTTCGGACGAACAGTCAGAAACCAGCGCTCAGACCACTGCGCCATCAGGAGGCAAAATAACATTATTACTAACCACTCACCTATTCGGAAGGCTAAGCTTGTTTTTCTGCTGATATCCATTTTGAAGTAAAAAAAGAAATATTATTATTCCACTCACCTAGTCGGAAGTTTGAGTTCGTTGTTCTGCACTGGTTGCTTGATTCTCCTAATTGTTAAGGAAAGTTCATATCGAAGGTAGACTTTCACATTTAGACAGCTATTGTGCTATTGTACATGGCTTTTCAAACCTTTGCAATTCGCTGGAAAACTAAATATGACGTTTCAACAGCAGCACTATTTTTGACAGTCCATATACACTATATTGACAAAAGTAATCGGACACCCCTTCAAAAGCAAATGAATGGATCCACTGCGTTGTTAAGATGCGCGGTACAGCTGCAAACGGTATAAAAACAAGCCTGCAGCTGACGGCGACCATATCACACTGTGAGGTTGAGTGAAAATATCGCGGCGGGAGAGAACTGACTTTGAGAAAGGAAAGATTGTTGGGTGTTATATTAGTGGGTTGTCCATAAGAGAAACCGAGAGGCGTTTAAACATACCCAAGTAAACTGTTTTGGGTTTACTGAATAAGTGGAAGACACATGGCGTGCCTGAAGCAGCAAAACGTACCAACAGACCAAAGAAAATCGGTAATAGAAGATGTCGAAGCCTCAAGAGAGCCATCACAGCTAATCGATGGAGTACTGCACAAGACCTTAGTGCACAGGTGAGTAAAAATGCTGGAACCTTGGTATGTACAGATACCCTTCGCGGAGGACTTTATTCCATATGTTACCGTGGTCGTCCGGCTGCTCTTAAGCATTTCATCTCCACTCGGAATGCTACTCGTCGTTTAGCATGGTCTGAAGAACATTTATCGTGGACCGTAGATCAATGTAAACGGGTCCTATGGACTGCTGATTCCTGATACACAATCCATCAGTCTGATAGCCGTGTGTGGGTATGGCGGCAGCAGGAAGAACGCCATTTACCACAGTGTACTGTTCCTACGGTCAACTTTGGAGTTGGCAGTGTACTTGTGTGGGGGTGTTTTTCGTGGTATGGTCTCGGCCCATTGGTTATCGTGGGCAAACCTGTTAACCAGCTCGTCTACCTCGATATTCTGGAAAATTATGCCTTACCAAATCTGCCGCAATACTATGGAACCAGGCCTTGTTGGTACCAGCAGGGTAATGCACCGAGCCATAAAGCAAGGACTGTTACGGTGTGGTTTGACGATAATTCTGTATCGTGTGTGGACTGGCCAGAACAGAGCCCCGATCTTAATCCCATAGAGCACCTATGGGATGAATTAGAGCGCCGCATAAGATGTTTGGAACCAAGGTCTATTACTAAGCAACAGTTAGAGGCAGCATTATGTACTGAATGGAAGCGCATACCTATCGCTGTGTTCCAAAACCGTGTCGAAAGCATGTCTCGAAAGGTCAGTGCATGCATTAAGGCCAAAGGTGAACCGACACCGTACTAATGTATGTCAATAAATGCTATGTTGTGTTTCTCTTCTAGGTGTCCGGTGACTTTTGTCAATATAGTGTATGCCATATCCTGTTTTCTTTAAGGTTTTAGCTTTTCTTTTGAAATAATCTGCACCATGATCAGCTTGTGACGTACTGCAGAGGTGAAGCACATGTCAAGAAGGCAAAGTAGCCGCGGTAAATTCCGTCGGTAAAGCTTAATCGGGAATCATTCGTCTCCGGAGCAGAAGGATGTGGTTTAGAGCTTCACCACTCACAAAAATTTGTGATTTCACATTGGCGCCCGAACGTAAAAATGGATCTACTGGCCGTTGGGTTGTTCGAAAAAGAGTGATGCTTCTTCTACACATCATCTGGAATTAATCAGAATCCCTTGTACTTCCGTACATCGTCTGGAATTAATCAGAATCCCTTGTACTTCCATACATCGTCTGGAATTAATCAGAATCGCTTGTACTTCCATACATCGTCTGGAATTAATCAGAATCCCTTGTACTTCCATACATCGTCTGGAATAAATCAGAATCCTTTGTACTTCCGTACATCGTCTGGAATTAATCAGAATCCCTTGTACTTCCATACATCGTCTGGAATTAATCAGAATCCCTTGTACTTCCATACATCGTCTGGAATTAATCAGAATCCTTGTACTTCCGTACATCGTCTGAAATTAATCAGAATCCCTTGTACTTCCATACATCGTCTGGAATTAATCAGAATCCCTTGTACTTCCATACACCGTCTGGAATTAATAAGAATCCCTTGTTCTTCAAGCATGTTTCACGACGGATCCGGAAAACCGTACGATTACGTCCCAGGTCTTTCTAAAAAGGGTGATTCAGAAGCTAAAGGACTGTGTTTTGTTGTTTTGAAATGTCACGTTAGTTTATTTGCCTTAAATGACTCTTCAGCTTAAACCTGGCAACATATTACACATTGTAGTCTTTCCTATCCGTTGTAACTTTTGAAGCCGAGCTGTGTAAGTTCCTCTTGATATTTTCTTTCTTGCTCAATTTGATGCTGCTGCTATCGGTTACAATTAGATTATTACAACACATACTGAACTTTAAAAGCATTACGTCATTATGGTAACTACTAAACTTGGTCGCACAAAGTAACACGGAATAACTACATTCCGCTCAGCTGCACAAACAAGTAATACATAGGAGCACCTGCTTAATACTGATTTCAATCACTTTAGCTTGAAGAACGCCCTACTCTGCTAAAAAAACAGGCTTCACAACTGAGTTCTCTACGGCGGGTTGAATGTACTGCCGTTTAGAAATATAGTTACACGTAGTTATGGACAAAAGCATTATTTTTTTTACGTTTCAGTTACTTGACAAAATTTGCCTACAGGTAATAGGTCGAAAGTATTGCATTACGTTAATGCTCTTGGAGATGAAATGGCGACTCATTTGAAATCTCTTTGCGACCCGATATGGGTAGCTTACCCATAGGTTGAAACCCACTGTGTTGGAGTCTTTTGAAGGCTACATTATCAGAAAAGACTAAGAACTTTATAGTTTACTTATAAGCATATAACAGGGGAAAGAATCCGTTGATGAGCTATTAACTTACTTTTAAAGGAGCTCCTGACGTGTAGGCGAAACTTTTGGGGAATGATTAGCCGACTTGAATAACTAATTAATTGTTTTAATAGGAATAATTGTTCTAATTACGCAAGTACCTCAGAAAGAAGAACCTACCATAGGACTACCCATATCAGGTCGCTACCCATATCGGGTCGCAAAGAGAACCAGCTGAACAGTTTCGTTCATAATTTAGGATATCACAGGCAGAATTCCATGTCACAAAACGCTTACAAATTGTGGAACAGTAATTTCATATCCGGTTTCTCGGAAAGAAGAAATTGCTGTTCGTCTCCCAGCGTGCTTTATACGGTATTGCGCTCCCGAAAAATATCTGAGGAGAGATGTTTATGCGTGTGAGAGAGTGTAAGAGGTATAAGTACCAGCTAGTTGATTTTTATCTGCTATTTAAGGGCACGTTGAGCAGAAAAGAACATCACTGCTCAGATATTAATTTGTTGAAATGGGAAGAGAGAAGAAGAGAGGTTAGCTGTTAAACTGCATTTTTAAGAAACTTAATCAAAACAAAAAGCTGATCGGATGTGATTCTGATTTTCAAGGCACCTCGGGCAAATTCTATGGTATGCGCACTCGTAAATAAAATAATTATTAGAGATTTGTACGGGCTTTAATACGGAAAATCCGGGTTCTTCTCAGACTTTGAGTAATGGCTCGGATCGGCCAGACCTGTTTCTGACTTTCTTCCCGCGGTCTCCGCCACTTATTGCAAATAGAGCAGGGCTTCTTCTAGAGAATTGGTCATCGAACTACGGCACGCGGGAAGCAGAGGTCCGGCCCGCTGTAACGCCTCCTGATTGTGGGACCTTCTATTTTTAAATAGACATTACTGACCATCTCAATCAACCCAATGAATTTGTAAGGAAAAGGTAAATTCGAGCGTGAGTTGTTTTCTTGATCTGAAGTCTTTCCAATCGAAGTTGGAATTGTTCACGTGACAGGTAGCAGAACAAAACTGTTTTGTACTTTCGATCTTGCAGATATATGGTAAATTTGTTAAACGCTAAGTTTGAAAGACGCTTTGGTGATTTTTACAAACGTGAAAAACCATTCCAGCTGTTGCAGGACCCTTTAGTTTGTAACGTACCAGGAGATGTGACGTATCTGCCAGAAGGACGCACACGACATAAAGGCAGATAGGAATCAGAATAAAACGTCCGTGTAGCTCAATTGGTAGAGCAACTTATTCCGGAATGAGGGGATCCGGGTTCGAATCCTGGCGTGGACAGAAATGACGGAGAAATTTACTTCGTTATAATGGCGCCCGAACTATCCGGATGACCCGACCGTTCAAAATCTCGCAATGGTGTGGTGATGTTATTTCCACACCGCGAGATAGGAAAAGAAGATAATCCCTTCTCCAGCACTTCGAAAAAAAAAAAAAAAGGGGGGGGGGAGATGATGTAACGTACCAGGAGATGTGACGTACCTGCCAGAAGGACGCACACGACATAAAGGCAGATAGGAATCAGAATAAAACGTCCGCGTAGCTCAATTGGTAGAGCAACTTATTCCGGAATGAGGGGATCCGGGTTCGAATCCTGGCGTGGACAGAAATGGCGGAGAAACTTACTTCGTTATAAGTTTTACGGTTGATGATGCCGAGGAGAATTTACAGTTGGAACTGTTAGATTTGCAATCCAATCTTATAATAATTCGAAGTCAATGTTTAAGAGCATAAGTTTGATAACCTTTTATTCTTTTTTGCCTAGAAATAGTTTTACAACTCTCAAACGTTTTGCCAGAAAAATGCTTTCTGTGTTTGGTAGCACATATGCTTATGAATAAGCTTTCTGCAAAATTAAATATGTGAAATCAGAGCTTGGTTCATGATTGACCGACAGCCAGTTGTCAGACTTTTTTAATAACAGGGTTTTCCAAACCTGAAACCAAATAAAAAAAATGTCGCTAAATCATTCCAGAAACAATACCATTCTTCTCATTGATTTTTTTCCAGTTTTAGATGATATTTTCTTTCTCGGTTAATTTGATGCTGCTGCTATTGGTTACAATTAGATTATTACAACATATGAGTAGCGACCCATAGGTCGAGAACCGTTTCGGAAACAAGATGAAAACATTTTCCTGTTTCACATTGCAGACACCAAATCTCAATCCCATACATCATTTGTCAGTTAAAGTTGGACGGGACATCATACGTCTCGTGTGGTTTCGGAAATTTGAAAACTTTTCCCTTCTTCATTGTCACCTACTGTATTCCGCTAGACTTGAATCCTATTGCGCATTGGCGGAATGAAGTGGAACGGGACATTTGACGACTGGACTGGTTTCGGAAGCGTGATGAAAACTTTTCCTGTCTTCATTATCACCTATGTCCTTAGACTTGAATCATATTGATCATTGCTGGGACGCAGTCGAACGAAACATCAGACGTCTAGAGTGGTTCTGAAAAACACCATATAATTCTTTTCCCTACTACACGTGGCTACTACCTCAGCCCCTAGAACTCCATTCCATAGAACATTTATAGGATGAAGTCGTACCGGACGCCACACGTCTAGATATACTGTCATCCAATCAGCTTGATCGGGATGATCCTATTCGACATGCATCATTTCACCGGAATATTACCTAATGCATTCGAAAAAATACCTAGGCGTATTTCGGTTTGTCTAGATAAATTGCCCACTCAGTGTATATCTTCCACATTCAGCATTTCTGTTCTATTTATTCATCAGGCTTTGAAAAGTTAGTCTATTTTGTATTTCTTTGTCTTTTCTACATTTCTGGGTATCCCCATTCTCTCTCTTTCTCTCACGTCGTTGACGTGGAACACCTTATTTCGTCCTATAAATGTTTTTCACTTCTTCCTGCAGGAAAATACAATGACATTTTAATGCTACTCTCCGTTCTTATTCTCACTCCTACATAGTTTTTAACCCGAAGCCCTGATGAGACCGGAGGGAAAATGGAACAAACGAACAGGCTGTGATGATAAAAGAAATACATTTTACAGGATGATTGCTTAGAAAGGGAGGTCACCGGAGACCATGTGAAATTGCACTAGATGTGTTTCAAGTAAAACTGGTAAAGTTTTACATAGCCAGAAACTATTCGGATTCGGCATTACTGAATCGAATTTAAATTGAATTGAGAACACTCCAGACAACTCACTGCTATAAAATTTTGTTCGTTTGACACATTGCGCTGCTGGAACAAAACGGTCTCCAATATATCGATGAAAACGTCATGCGTTTGCCGGTTCACTTCGGTAAAACTCTCATTACTGTTGCAATGAGGAAGAAGCTTTCCAAAACGAACAAATAATAACTCAGTATTTCGGAGGAAGAAAACGTGAATCCGTAGAAAGTGAAAGAAGTTTCCCTCTGCCGAATAATATCTTACATATCTGGTGAGATGCATTCTTTGGCACTTTACTTTATTTCAACTATTCAAGAAGTGTTTCTATTGGAAATCCCTTTGTTATAAAGCAGCTGTAGCTGTTTCCCACTGGTATCCTGAAAACACGTGCGCTTCTTTACTGCAGAGATTCGCAAGCGGAAATGAAAAGCTCGACGCTCTTTATTAGATTCTTTGCAATTCCCAGCAGCTTTGATCAAAGTTATTACTAAATTTGAAGATAAAATGATATTTCGGCCTAGCTTTGGGATTCTCATTTTGTTAATGGAATGGAACAAGAAAGACAAAAAAAAGAAAAAAAAAAGGTTGTAAATTCTGATCGTAAGTACGGAGTCACTATTTTTAGCTATGAAAAATTAAATCTTACTCGACGCTACAAAAATATTTTTCAATGCCAATCTCTCCTTTACAATGGCTTTTCACATAGAAGGAACAAATCCCTTTTCTTTTGAAAAAAAAAAGGTCAGTTCACTAAACGAAGTAACGAGTCCGTGTTCTTTTAAAAACGGCCAGTTCACTAACAGAAGCAGTGAATTCCTATTCTTTTAAAAACGGTCCGTTCACTAATAGAAGCACGGATTTCCTATTCTTTTAAAACCGGCCAGTTCACTAACAGAAGCAGGGATTCTCTTCTCTTTTGAAAACGGTCAGATCACTAACAGAAGCAACGAATCTCTGTTCCTTTAAAAATCATCAGTTTACCTATTCTTTGGGAATCTCATTTTGTTAATGGAATGGAACAAGAAAGAAAAAAACAACAAAATATTTTTGCAAATTCCGGTTTTAAGTAACGAGTCACTAATTTCAGTCGTGAGGAATTGAATCGTATTCAACACTACAAAAATATTTTTCTATGCAAATCTCTTCTTCATAATTGTTTTTCACATAAAAGCAACGAATTCCTATTCTTTTAAAAACAGTCAGTTCCCTAACAGTTTTGGAATTCTCATTTTGTTAGTGGATTGGAACCAGAAAGACAAAACAAAGGAAACAAGTTGTAAATTCTGATCCTAGTTTTAACTGTGAGAAATTAAATCTTACTTGACGCTACAAAAATATTTTTCAATGCTAATCTCTGCTTTACAATGGCTTTCCACATAGAAGCAATGGGTCCCTGCTCTTTGAAAAAAGGTCAGTTAACCAACAGAAACAGCAAATCCGTGTTCTTTTAAAAACGGCCAGTTCACTAACACACTGATGGATTCCTAGGTTCTTTTGACAAAACGGGAAATGCAATAACAGGAGCAGCGAATCCTTATTGTTTTAAAAATGGCCAGTTCACTAACGGAAGCAGGGATTCCCTTGTCTTTTAAAAACAGTCAGCTCACTGACAGAAGCAGCGAATCTCTGTTCCTTTAAAAATCATCCGTTTGCTAAAATCTTTGGGAATCTCATATTGTTAATGGAATGGGACAAGAAGGAAAAAACAACACAGCATTTTTGCAAATTCTAATTTTAAGTAACGAGTCACTACTTTCAGTAGTGAGAAATTGAATCGTATTCAACACTACAAAGTTATTTTTCAATGCCAATCTCTTCTTCATAATTGCTTTTCACATAAAAGCAACGAATCTCTATTATTTTAACAATAGTAGTTCACTAACAGAATTGAAATTCTCATTGGGTTAGTGGATTGGAACAAGCAGAACAAAACATAGAAAAACACTATTTCAAATTCTGATCGTTTGGAGTCAGAACTTTTATTCGTGGGGAATTAATCCCTACTCAAGGTTGTAAAAATATTTTAAGGCCAATTTCGCCTTCTACAATGGCTCTACACCAACGAATTCCTGTTTTTTTGAAAAAAAGGTTAGTTCACTAACAAAAGTAGCGAATCCATCTTCTTTAAAAATGATCAGTTCACTAACGGAAGCAACGATTATTTATTGTTTTAAAAATGGTAAGTTCACTAACAGAAGCAACGATTCTCTATTCTTTTACAAATGGTCAGTTCACTAACAGAAGAAGCGAATCCCTGTTCTTCTAAAAACGCTCAGTTCAGTAACAGAAGCA
Organism: Macrothele yani; assembly: GCA_039090855.1. Classification (NCBI taxonomy): domain Eukaryota; kingdom Metazoa; phylum Arthropoda; class Arachnida; order Araneae; family Macrothelidae; genus Macrothele; species Macrothele yani. Next base: position 5,979,321 of record CM077024.1, read on the forward strand.
GGGATTCCCTGTTCTTTTAAAAACGGGCAGTGCACTATCAAAAGCAGCGAAACACTACTCTTCAGTTCACTAAGAGCAGTAGCAAATCCCTGTTCTAAAAACTGTCAGTTTACTAACAGAAACAGGAAATCCCTCTTATTTTAAAATGATCAGTTCACTAACAGAAGCGGTGATTAATTGCTCTATAAAAAACGGTCAGTTCACTAGCAGCAGCAGCGAATCCTTGCTTTTCTAAAAACGGTCAGTTCACTAACAGAAGCAGCGAATCCCTGTGCTTCTAAAAACAGTCAGTTCACTAACAGAAACAGGGAATCCCTACTCTTCTAAAAACGGTCAGTTCAGTAACAAAAGCATCGAATCTCAGTTCCTTTAAAAATGATCAATTTGCTAACAAATTCATGTCTTTGTTAATAAAATGGAACAAGGAGGAAAAAACAAAGAAAAAATGTTGCAAATTCTAATTTTAAGTAACAAATCACTACTTTCAGCCGTGAAAAATTGAATCGTATTCAACACAACAAAAATATTTTTCAATGCCAATCTCTTCTTCATAATTACTTTTCACATAGAAGCAACGAATGCCTATTCGTTTAAAACAGTCAGTTCACTAACAGCTTTGGAATTATCATTTTGTTAATGGATTGAAAAATGCAGAACAAAACATAGAAACATGCTATTTCAAATTATGATCGTATGGAATCAGAACTCTTAATCGTGGGGAATTAAGCTCTATTCAAGGTTGTAAAAATATTTTTAGGCCAATTTCGCCTTTACCATGGCTTTACATAGAAGCAGAGATTCCCTGTTCTTTTAAAAGCGGTCAATTACCTAACAGAATGAGCCACATTACAGTTGTATGGCAGTTGTGCTATTCTTATCCACGGATGAAGTAGGCCAAATAATTTTAATTCGATTTAGAGATCAAAACGTTTTTGCCGATCAGTAGTATTTTGATGGCAAATTCTGAACGTTTTACGGATTAATTGTATTTTAATGGCAAATTCAGAAAGTTAGTAAATAACTGTGATCCTTAGATGAATATGCAGTTTGCAAACACTCAAATAATGTCTGCAATTCGCTCATTTCTTCGAAAGGAATCTTTTAAGAGTTAATTTGATGCATTGGTATAAAAAATAAAATGGTTTACAGAAAGCTCGTAAGTCGTTTTTCAAATAGAAAAAAGAAGATTTCACAGGAATGCATAAATGCTCATAAGATTCCCGTAGTTACCGTAGGATCTGCTAGAAATCTTTTCAATCCTTTGTTTTGCAATGAAGACAAATTGGTGCACATTCAAGATGTAACTATGGATTACTTTTCAAGAGCTTTTTGGCAAATTTTAAATTTGGGTGATTTTTGATAATAATAAATTATGTTTCACACGTCTGCAGCTCTCGTACATCTGAACTAAATGTATAAGAATAGTGAGAATTCTGAATTTGCTCTATTGGAAGAATTCTGAACTGTCCCGAGATATAGCAGCAGCTTTGACCTTTTCTTCGTGCACTAGAAGGTCTTTAATACTTGTGAGAGTGCATTGCGATGACGAATACATTTCTAAATTCTGGAACATATTTCTAAAATGACCTTATTCTATCAGGATCATACAATTTGTAAATGTGTATGTCATACTTTAAAACAACTAGGTTGCATGGTAGCCGATAAGTTAGGGTGCCAGTCGTTTTCCCCAGAGCATTGGTTCTGATCCTCGGTGAGTTATTTTGAGATATAGCTATCAGAAGATGGACTGGCCAGTCCACAGTTCTGATTTACCCCAAAAGAGAGTCCGTGGGACAAATTGGATCGTCAAGCGCGTGTTATAAAAGATTTCACAAGAAACAAAGTTGAACTGGTCACTGTGTCTAAGGCCGATCGATGGAAATTTAGGGTGAAAATTTACAAAATACTGAAGGAATTTGTTAAACAAAGACTAAAGGCCATCGTAAGGGCCAGTGGTTTCAACACACCATATTAAATTTTCTCTTTCATATATACTATGTAATTGGTCATGTGTCCTGGTGCTAACAGTAGGGCAGTGTGTGTGTGTGTGTGTATATATATATATATATACATTATATTGACAAAAGTCACCAAGCACCTAGAAGAGAAACACAACATAGCATTTATTGACATACATTAGTATGGTGTCGGTCCATCTTTGGTCTTCATGCATGCACTGACCCTTCGAGACGTACTTTCGACAAGGTTTTGGAATACAGCGATAGGCATGCGCTTCCATTCAATACGTAATGCTGCGCTAACTGTTGCTTAGTAGCAGGCCTTGGTTCTAAACTTCTTATGCGGTGCTCTAATTCATCCAAGAGGTGCTCTATGAGATTAAGAGCAAAGCTCTATGCTGACCAGTCCACACACGATACGGAATTATCGTCAAACCACACCGTAACAGTCCTTGCCTTATGACTCGGAGCATTATCTGCTGGTACCAACAAGGCCTGGTTCCATAGTATTGCGGCAGAGTTGGTAAGATATAATTTTCCAGAATATCAAGGTAGACGAGCTGGTTAACAGGTTTGCCCACGATAACCAATGGGCCGGGACCATACGACAAAAACACTCCCACAAGAGTACACTGCCAGCTCCAAACTTGACCGTAGTAACAGTACACTGTGGTAAATAGCGTTACCCCGGCTGCCCCCATATCCACACACGGCCATCAGACTGATGAATCGTGTATCTGGATTCATCAGCCCATAGAACCCGTTTCCATTTATCTACGGCCCACAATAAATGTTATTTACACCAAGCTAAACGACGAGTAACATTCTGAGTGGAGATGAACGGCTTATGAGCAGCCGCACGACCACGGTAACATATGGAAAGAAGTCCTCCGCGAAGGGCACGCGTACATACTGAGGTTCCAGCATTTTTACTTACTTGTACACTGAGGTCTTGTGCAAATACTCCGTCGATTAGCTGTAACGACTCTCTTGAGGCTTCGACGTCTTCTATCACTAAATTTCTTTGGTCTGGCTGTACGTTTTGCTACTTCAGGAACGCCATGTGTCTTCCACTTATTCAGTACATCCAAAACAGTTTACTTGGGTATGTTTAAACGCCTCTTGGTTTCTCTTATGGACAACCCACTAATATAACATCCAACAATCTTTCCTTTCTTCTTTCCTTTCTCAAAGTCCGTTATCTCCCGCTGTGACATTTTCACTCAACCTCGCAGTGCGATATGATAGAGATGAGCTGCAGGCTTGTTCTTATACTGTTTCCAGATGTACCGCGCATAATAACAACGCAGCGGATCCGTTCATTTGCTTTTGAAAGGCTCCCTGTGATGTTACGCATCACTTGACCTTATATACATATATCATCATCATCATCATTGTCAACCATTATCAATCCACTGCTGGACGAAGGTCTCCCCAAGTTTCCTCCACAACGGTCTGTCTTGTGCCAGTCTCCTCCATGTAAACCCTGCATACTTTCGAATTTCATCCACCCATCTCCCATGTGGTCTTCTTCTGGGTCTTTTCCTGTCCCTTGGAATCCAATCTAAAATTTCGGCTGTCCATCGATGATCTGTCCTTCTGGCAGTATGTCCAGATCATTGCCATTTCAGGGATTTAACTCTGATCATGATGTCTTCCACTCTTGTCATTTTTCGGATCCACGAGTTCCTCTTCTTATCTCTCCTGGTTACACGAAGCTGCACCTCTCCATGCTTCTTTGAGTTGTCTGCAGTCTTTGTATATCTTTTTTAGTTAAGGTCCACGTCTCTGCACCATACGTAAGCACTGGAAGGATGCATTGATCAAACACTTTTCTTTTAAGACATAATGGCATATTGCTCTTGAAAATTATGCTGTTTCTTCCAAAAGCTCTCCAGGCAAGTTTTGTACGCCGATTAATTTCTTCATCAATGTGACCCTCACTTGATATCTGCTGTCCAAGATAAACGTACGTGTCTGTTCTCTCCAGCTTTTCTCCATCAATCAATAAATCTTCATTTCTTGTAAAAGCATTGAACATCACTTTTGTCTTCTGAAAGTTCATTTTTAATCCCACTTCTTTACTCTTGTCAGCAAGTTCCTGGATCATACTCTGCAGCTCTGATGGGGTAGTTGCAAAAATGACTACGTCATCAGCAAAACGAAGGTGGGTTAGATAATCTCCATTAATCTTTATCCCTTTGTTTTCCCAGCTCAGCAACTGAAAAACACTCTCCAATGTGGCATTAAAGAGCTTCGGAGATATGGTGTCACCTTGTCTCACTCCCTTTCCAATTTTTATGTGTGTGTTGTATTTTCAAACAGCCGAATCTTTGCACTTGCATTTTCATAGATGTTATTAATAATATTAATGTATGCATCTTCAATACCGCAGGTTTTCAGAGCCATTGTAACTGCTGATGGTTTCACCGAATCAAAGGCTTTTTCATAATCGATAAAAGCCATGCACAATGGAAGTTCATATTCCCTCGCTCTTTCAATTAGTTCTCTTAGTACGTGGATATGATCTATTGTGCTGTAGCCACTCCTGAATCCAGCTTGTTCTCTCGGTTGAGCCATGTCCAGTGTTACCTTCAAGCGATGTGAAAGAACTTTAGTGAAGATTTCATAGAGGCTGATAGGTCTGTAGTTTCCGAGATCCTCAATGTCACCTTTCTTATGTAGCAGGATCATTGTAGCGGTGTTCCAATCCTCAGGAATCTTTCCTTCATTAAGGCATCGAGTGAAAATTTGGGCGAGTACTGTTTCAATTTCTCCACTTGCTTCTTGTATGATGTCTACAGTAATTCCATCTTCTCCTGGAGCTTTTCCCCGCTTCATGTTCTTGATTGCATGTGCAACTTCTGCTGGAAGGACTGGAGGAACTCTGGTACTGGTAGCTTTCATGATGTCTGGAGTGCATGTATCATCCCTTGTAACGTACCAGGAGATGTGACGTACCTGCCAGAAGGACGCACACGACATAAAGGCAGGTAGGAATCAGAATAAAACGTCCGCGTAGCTTAATTGGTAGAGCAACTTATTCCGGAATGAGTGGACCCGGGTTCGAACCCCGGCGCGGATAAAAATGACGAAGAAATTCACTTCGTTATAATGGCGCCCGAACTATCCGGATGACCCGATTGTTCAAAATCTCGCATTGGTGTGATGTTATTTCCACACCGCGAGATAGGATAAATATGAGCAGCACTTCGAAAGAAAATAGAAAAATAAGGGGGAGATGATGTAACGTACCAGGAGATGTGACGTACCTGCCAGAAGGACGCACACGACATAAAGGCAGGTAGGAATCAGAATAAAACGTCCGCGTAGCTTAATTGGTAGAGCAACTTATTCCGGAATGAGTGGACCCGGGTTCGAACCCCGGCGCGGATAAAAATGACGGAGAAATTCACTTCGTTATAATGGCGCCCGAACTATCCGGATGACCCGACCGTTCAAAATCTCGCATTGGTGTGATGTTATTTCCACACCGCGAGATAGGAAATAAAAGAGAATCCTTTCTCCAGCACTTCGAGAAAAAAATAAAAAAAAAAAAATAAGGGGAAGATGATGTAACGTACCAGGAGATGTGACGTACCCGCCAGAAGGACGCACACGACATAAAGGCAGGTAGGAATCAAAATAAAACGTCCGCGTAGCTTAATTGGTAGAGCAACTTATTCCGGAATGAGTGGACCCGGGTTCGAACCCCGGCGCGGATAAAAATGACGGAGAAATTCACTTCGTTATACCCTTTCATATAATTTGGAGTAGAAATCTTTCACTCTTGTCAAAATTTCGCCTCTATTTCTTGTTACAGAACCATCTTCTTTTCTCAGTGCCATAATCTGTATTCTTCCCTTACTGAGATGTCCCTTTGCTATCTTTAGGCTTTGGTTGTTTTCAATTGCTTTCCTCACTAGTTCACAGTTGAATTTTCTTACGTCTTCAGTGATACTTTTTCTTACTGTCTTGCATAGCTCTATATATTCCACTTTGGAAGTCACATCTTCTTTAGTTGTCCTCATCTCTCTTCTTTTGCATCAACATTTTCGTTTTTCCTGATAATTTGTTTACATGCAACTTGTTCTTAGACCCAGCTAATTTTGTTGCTGTTTCCATAAGAGCTTTGGTTACTTTTCTGTTAACTTCAGAGATGTCCACTTCTTCCGATGTTAGGCCTTCTAAAGCAGAGAACCTGTTCTTCAGTTCCAACTTGAAGGTATTATGGTGTTTTTTAAGGTTGGTTATGTCAATAGATTTTGTTTGTCTTATGAGCTTGCCACGTTCAAGTTTGGTGTTGAGGTGCATCTTACATCTCACCAATCTATGGTCACTACCTGTGTTGATATATATATATATATATACATATATACACTGCTGGACAATTGCTAAGGACGGATCATAAACGGCTATATAGCGCGTAAAAAAGTAAGTGTGGTTGGATGCCAAGTGAAATAAAATAATGTCAGAATGCCAGGACATTACAAGAAAGACAATTTATTGTGCTCTGAAATCCAGAAGGCTTTGGAACGTGTTCAAGGGACAAACAGGCCATTTTGTGCAGAATACGTAAACGTGAAAAAAATGCAATTACCGTCCGCAGGCGTTCCGGCGTAAGATGTCAATACGGGATATGGCCACCATGGAGGGCGATGCAAGATTTCACACGTCGTGTCATGCTTTGCACAACATTATCAAGCAGCTGTTATGGTAATTTCTCCCATTCCTCTGTCAGTGCACGGATGAGGGTGTCCTTGTTTATTGGAGGGCATTGGCGACCAGCAAGACTCCTCCCCAAAGCATCCCACACATTTTCAATGGGATTCAGATCTGGAGAACGTGCTGGCCATACGAGGCGTTGAATATCCTCGCTCTCAAGACACTCCTGGACAGCGACTGTTCGATGACATGTTGCGTTGTCGTCCATGAAAATGAATCTATCACCGACAGCACCACGGAACATGCGAACATGAGGTAGCAGAACATCATGGACGTATCGTTGGCCAGTCATAGTCCCAGTTGGAAGCACATAGAGGGACGTACGGCCATTGATCCTGATGCCAACCCATACCATGACACTACATGTCGGATATCGATCCCTTTCCTGTATGTTTTCTGGACAATATGCAGTACCACTATCTCGCCAGATCAGTTGTCGTCGACAATCAGACGACAGACTGTATCTACTCTCATCTGAGAAGAGGACAGCAGACCAGTCGTTATCAGCCCAATTGCGATGCTGATTTTACGTCTGGACAGTGGGATGCACACAACAGGACGGCGGGCGTATAGTCCTCAGTCATGCAAACGTTTGGCGACAGTTTTTCGGGACATCCGCTTGCCAGTAGCAGCCATAAACTGATTTGCTACCTCACTAGCTGCGCTGCGCCGGTGTCTTTGTTGATAGCACTATGTACCGATCTTCTGCAGGTGTCGTACTGCGAACACGACCTCCCCCGTGACGTTTTGCTACACTCTCCATTTGTTTGAAATGATTTCCAAAGCCTTGAGACAACACTGTGGCTGACGTCGAACTCCTGGCAACATCTGTTATTTTTCGCCCTTCTTCAATCTTGCCAATAATACGGCCACGCGTAAAATCATCTAGGTGATGTCGGGAAGACATACTGAAAATTGCAAGTTCGTCAATTGATTTTTTCCCTTTCAACTTTGCGTTTGAACAACAATGGTCAATACGCGCCAAATCCTTTATATCTCTTATCAGCGCTATGACGTCACGAACAAGTTCGGCAATCCAAATTTTGCATACGCACAACACGTCTTACTGTATCCCGCACTTATGCTAATTTCCACATTTTCCTGCCTTCCATTTTATGGTTGCTATCGTTGCTATTATCATCCGTCCTTAGCAATTGTCCGGCAGTGTATATATCATCATCATCATCATTGTCAACCATTATCAATCCACTGCTGGAAGAAGGTCTCCCCAAGTTTCCTCCACAACGGTCTGTCTCGTGCCAGTCTCCTCCATGTCACCCCTGCATACTTTCGAATTTCATCCACCCATCTCCCATGTGGTCTTCTTCTGGGTCTTTTCCTGTCCCTTGGAATCCAATCTAAAATTTCGGCTGTCCATCGATGATCTGTCCTTCTGGCAGTATGTCCAGCCCATTGCCATTTCAGGGATTTAACTCTGATCATGATGTCTTCCACTCTTGTCATTTTCGGATCCACGAGTTCCTCTTCTTATCTCTCCTGGTTGCACCAAGTATGCACCTCTCCATGCTTCTTTGAGTTGTCTGCAGCCTTTGTATGTCTCTTTTAGTAAAGGTCCACGTCTCTGCACCATACGTAAGCACTGGAAGGATGCATTGATCAAACACTTTTCTTTTAAGACATAATGGCATATTGCTCTTGAAAATTATGCTGTTTCTTCCAAAAAGCTCTCCAGGCAAGTTTTGTACGCCGATTAATTTCTTCATCAATGTGACCCTCACTTGATATCTGCTGTCCAAGATAAACGTACGTGTCTGTTCTCTCCAGCTTTTCTCCATCAATCGATAAATCTTCATTTCTTGTAAAAACATTGAACATCACTTTTGTCTTCTGAAAGTTCATTTTTAATCGCACTTCTTTACTCTTGTCAGCAAGTTCCTGGATCATACTCTGCAGCTCTGATGGGGTAGTTGCAAAAATGACTACGTCATCAGCAAAACGAAGGTGGGTTAGATAATCTCCATTAATCTTTTATCCCCTTGTTTTCCCAGCTCAGTGACTGAAAAACACCCTCCAATGTGGCATTAAAGAGCTTCGGAGATATGGTGTCACCTTGTCTCACTCCCTTTCCAATTTTTATGTGTGTTGTATTTTCAAACAGCCGAATCTTTGCACTTGCATTTTCATAGATGTTATTAATAATATTAATGTATGCATCTTCAATACCGCAGGTTTTCAGAGCCATTGTAACTGCTGATGGTTTCACCGAATCAAAGGCTTTTTCATAATCGATAAAAGCCATGCACAATGGAAGTTCATATTCCCTCGCTGTTTCAATTAGTTCTCTCAGCACATGGATATGAACTATTGTGCTGTAGCCACTCCTGAATCCAGCTTGTTCTCTCGGTTGAGCCATATCCAGTGTTACCTTCAAGCGGTGTGAAAGAACTTTAGTGAAGATTTTATAAACTACTGATAGGAGGCTGATAGGTCTGTAGTTTCCGAGATCCTCAATGTCACCTTTCTTATGTAGCAGGATCATTGTAGCGGTGTTCCAATCCTCAGGAATCTTTCCTTCATTAAGGCATCGAGTGAAAATTTGGGCGAGTACTGTTTCGATTTCTCCACTTGCTTCTTGTATGATGTCTACAGTAATTCCATCTTCTCCTGGAGCTTTCCCCCGCTTCATGTTCTTGATTGCATGTGCAACTTCTGCTGGAAGGACAGGAGGAACTCTGGTATTGGTATCTTTCATGATGTCTGGAGTGCATGTATCATCCCTTTCATATAATTTGGAGTAGAAATCTTTCACTCTTGTCAAAATTTTCGCCTCTATTTCTTGTTACAGAACCATCTTCTTTTCTTAGTGCCATAATCTGTTTTCTTCCCTTACTGAGATGTCCCTTTGCTATCTTTAGGCTTTGGTTGTTTTCAATTGCTTTCCTCACTAGTTCACAGTTGCATTTTCTTACGTCTTCAGTGATACTTTTCTTACTGTCTTGCATAGCTCTATATATTCCACTTTGGAAGTCACATCTTCTTTAGTTGTCCTCATCTCTCTTCTTTTGCATCAACATTTTGGTTTTTCCTGATAATTTATTTACATGCAACTTGTTCTTAGACCCAGCTAATTTTGTTGCTGTTTCCATAAGAGCTTTGGTTACTTTTCTGTTAACTTCAGAGATGTCCACTTCTTCCGATGTTAGGCCTTCTAAATCAGAGAACCTGTTCTTCAGTTCCAACTTGAAGGTATTATGGTGTTTTTTAAGGTTGGTTATGTCAATAGATTTTGTTTGTCTTATGAGCTTTTCCACGTTCAAGTTTAGTGTTGAGGTGCGTCTTACATCTCAATTACCAATCTATGGTCACTACCTTATGTTGAACTTGTTTAGCACACTGCAGTCTTCTATGACGAATTTTTTTTTTGTTACACATAATAAAATCAATTTCACTTGTCGTCCCATTTGGATGTCTCCATGTCCATTTCCTGTGTGGCTTTTTCTTGAAGAAGGAGTTCAAGATGAAAAACCCTTCTGCCTCTGCAAACTCAACGAGAGTATTTCCACGCTGGTTTCTGTTGCCGTGACCGAATTTTACCTACTGAAGTTTCATTCTGTTGCCGTTGCCCTATTTTTGCATTGAAATCTCCCATAATTATTTTCAAGTGCTGCTTACCTTTATTATTTAGATGACAAATTTCCTCATAAAATTCTTCAATTTCTTCTTCAGGATGACTTGTGGTGGGTGCATAAGTTTGAATAATCTGAGCCTGGTATCTTCTCGATAGTTGGATAACGAGTCGTGCAGCTCTGTCAGAGGAACTTTGAACTTCTACCACTTTATCCTTCAGTTTCTTGTTTATTATAAATCCAACACCACTAGTTCTGCCAGTATCTGTCCCACGATAGTAGAAGAGATGTCCACTTTTCAGTTCGATGAGATCTTCTCCTTTTCTCCTTACCTCACTTAGCCCCACGATGTCCCACTTGATCCTTTGTAGTTCCTCTTCCAATTCAAGAAGCCTTGAATCAGAAGATAGGAGCGTCCATTGTACGTTGCCAAGGTCAGCATCAGATGGCAGCCTAGTCCGGTCCTCCGGGGATTCTGAGCACCCTCTGCCTTCATGTCGCAATGGCCGCTGCCTTGGCCAGGTACATTCCAGCTGCCGGAGACTGAGGGCCAAGATTTAAGTTGTGGAGTCATTTTGGAGGATGTAAGGTCAGGTGATGCGTAACATCACAGCCTCTCCTTGACAAATGTCAACCCCGCCTTCTCGTGGTACATCCTGTTCCCACTAAAGGGCTCTGACGACCGCCAATAGCGGTATAACTATACCATCGGGATTAGAGGAAATTCTATCCCACACTCACCAACCCGCTTGGCCAGCGTGGTGAGTTATGGCCAAACCACTCCAAAATATATATATATATATATATATACCTTTGTATGTCTCTTTTAGTTAAGGTCCACGTGCAGAGACGTGGACCTTAACTAAAGAGACATACAAAGGCTGCAGACAACTCAAAGAAGCATGGAGAGGTGCATACTTGGTGTAACCAGGAGAGATAAGAAGAGGAACTCGTGGATCCGAAAAATGACAAGAGTGGAAGACATCATGATCAGAGTTAAATCCCTGAAATGGCAATGGGCTGGACATACTGCCAGAAGGACAGATCATCGATGGACAGCCGAAATTTTAGATTGGATTCCAAGGGACAGGAAAAGACCCAGAAGAAGACCACATGGGAGATGGGTGGATGAAATTCGAAAGTATGCAGGGGTGACATGGAGTAGACTGGCACAAGACAGACCGTTGTGGAGGAAACTTGGGGAGACCTTCGTCCAGCAGTGGATTGATAATGGTTGACAATGATGATGATGATATATATATATATATATATATATATATATATATATAAGGTCAGGTGATGCTTAACATCACAGCTTCTCCTTGACAAATGTCAACACCGCCTTCTCGTGGTGCATCCTATTCCCATTAAAGTGGCTCTGACGACCGCCAATAGCGGTATAAATATACCATCGGGATTAGAGGAAATGGTATCCGACACTCACCAACCCGCTTGGCCAGCGTGGTGAGTTATGGCCAAATCCCCTCCAAAATAACTCCACAACTTAAATCTTGGCCCTCAGTCTCCGGCAGCTGGAATGTACCTGGCCAAGGCAGCGGCCAGTGCGACATGAAGGCAGAGGGTGCTAAGAATCCCCGGAGGACCGGACTAGGCTGCTATCTGATGCTGACTTTGGCTACGTATAATGGACGCTCCCTATCTTCTGATTCAAGGCTTCTTGAATTGGAAGAGGAACTACAAAGGATCAAGTGGGACATCATCGGGCTAAGTGAGGTAAGGAGAAAAGGAGAAGATCTCATTAACCTGAAAAGTGGAAATCTTTTCTACTATCGTGGGACAGATACTGGCAGAACTAGTGGTGTTGGATTTATAATAAACAAGAAACTGAAGGATAAAGTTGTGGAAGTTGAACGTTCCTCTGACAGAGCTGCATGACTCGTTATCCAACTCTCGAGAAGATATCAAGCTCAGATTATTCAAACTTATGCACCCACCACAAGTCATCCTGAAGAAGAAATTGAAGAATTTTGTGAGGAAATTCGTCATCTAAATAATATAGGTAAGCAGCACTTGAAGATAATTAAGGGAAATTTCAATGCAAAAATAGGGCAACGGCAACAGAATGAAACTTCAGTAGGTAAATTCAGTCACGGCAACAGAAACCAGCGTGGAAATACTCTCGTTGAGTTCGCAGAGGCAGAAGGGTTTTTCATCTTGAACTCCTTTTTAAAGAAAAAGCCATACAGGAAATGGACATGGAGACATCCAAATGGGACGACAAGTGAAATTGATTTTATTTTGAGTAACAAAAAAATCGTCATAGAAGACTGCAGTGTGCTAAACAAGTTCAACACAGGTAGTGACCATAGATTGGGGAGATGTAAGATGCACCTCAACACTAAACTCGAACGTGGCAAGCTCATAAGACAAACAAAATGTATTGACATAACCAACCTTAAAAAACACCATAATAACTTCAAGTTAGAACTGAAGAACATATTCTCTGCTTTAGAATTCCTAACATCGGAAGAAGTGGATATTTCTGAAGTTAACAGAAAAGTAACCAAAGCTCTTATGGAAACAGCAAACACAATTAGCTGGGTCTAAGAACAAGTTGCATGTGAACAAATTATCAGGAAAAAACAAAATGTTGATGCAAAAAAGAAGAGAGATGAGGACAACTAAATAAGATGTGACTTCCAAAGTGGAATATATAGAGCTATGCAAGACAGTACGTAAAAGTATCACTGAAGACGTAAGGAAATTCAACTGTGAACTAGTGAGGAAAGCAATTGAAAACAACCAAAGCCTAAAGATAGCAAAGGGACATCTCAGTAAGGGAAAAAACAGATTATGGCACTGAGAAAAGAAGATGGTTCTGTAACAAGAAATAGAGGCGAAATTTTGACAAGAGTGAAAGATTTCTACTCCAAATTATATGAAAGGGATGATACATGTACTCCAGACATCATGAAAGGTACCAGTACCAGAGTTCTTCCAGTCCTTCCAGCAGAAGTTGCACATGCAATCAAGAACATGAAGCGGGGAAAAGTTCCAGAAGAAGATGGAATTACTGTAGACATCATACAAGAAGCAAGTGGAGAAATCGAAACAGTACTCGCCCAAATTTTCACTCGATGCCTTAATGAAGGGAAGATTCCTGAGGATTGGAACAACGCTACAATGATCCTGCTACATAAAAAAGGTGACATTGAGGATCTCAGGAACTACAGACCTATCAGCCTCCTATCAGTGGTTTATAAAATCTTCACTAAAGTTCTTTCACACCGTTTGAAGGTAACACTGGACATGGCTCAACCGAGAGAACAAGCTGGATTCAGGAGTGGCTACAGCACAATAGATCACATCCACGTACTGAGAGAACTACTTGAAAGAGAGAGGGAATATGAACTTCCATTGTGCATGGCTTTTATCGATTATGAAAAAGCCTTTGATTCGGTGAAACCATCAGCAGTTACAATGGCTCTGAAATCCTGCGGTATTGAAGATGTATACATTAATATTTTAATAACATCTATGAAAATGCAAGTGCAAAGATTCGGCTGTTTGAAAATACAACACACATAAAAATTGGAAAGGGAGTGAGACAAGGGGACACCATATCTCCGAAGCTCTTTAATGCCACATTGGAGTGTGTCTTTCAGTCGCTGAGCTGAGAAAACAAGGGGATAAAGATTAATGGAGATTATATAACCCACCTTCGTTTTGCTGATGACGTAGTCATTTTTGCAACTACCCCATCAGAGCTGCAGAGTATGATCCAGGAACTTGCTGACAAGAGTAAAGAAGTGGGATTAAAAATGAACTTTCAGAAGACAAAAGTGATGTTCACTTTTGTCTTCTGAAAGTTGAAATGAAGATTTATGGATTGATGGAGAAAAGCTGGAGATAACAGACACGTAGGTTTATCTTGGACAGCAGATATCAAGTGAGGGTCAGATTGATGAAGAAATTAATCGGCGTACAAAACTTGCCTGGAGAGCTTTTGGAAGAAACAGCATAATTTTCAAGAGAAATATGCCATTATGTCTTAAAAGAAAAGTGTTTGATCAATGCTTCCTTCCAGTGCTTGCGTATGGTGCAAAGATGTGGACCTTAACTAAAAGAGACATACAAAGGCTGCAGACAACTCAAAGCAGCATGAAGAGGTGCATGCTTGGTGTAACCAGGAGAGATAAGAAGAGGAACTCGTGGATCCGAAAAATGACAAGAGTGGAAGACATCATGATCAGAGTTAAATCCCTAAAATGGCAATGGGCTGGACATACTGCCAGAAGGACAGACCATCGATGGACAGCTAAAATTTTAGATTGGATTCCAAGGGACAGGAAAAGACCCAGAAGAAGACCACATGGGAGATGGGTGGATGAAATTCAGAAATATGCAAGAGTGACATGGAGGAGACTGGCACAAGACAGACCGTTGTGGAGGAAACTTGGGGAGACCTTCATCCAGCAGTGGATTGATAGTGGTTGACGACGATGATGATGATGATAATATATATACATTGAAGAGAAATTGAATTAGAGATACCAGTCTAGTAACGTGTAGCACCACCTTTAGCCCTGATGACGGCGGCGATTCGTCTCGGCATGGACTCAACATTACACCGGAAGCGTTGGGAAGCCATATGGATCCACGACCCCTGAACAAGCTCCCACAGTTCACGAAGATTTGATGGAAGGGGGTCAGAGCCTCGAACATCGCTCTCGATGGAATACCAGATGTGCTCGATGGGATTGAAGTCAGGTGTTCTAGCTGGCCAAGGAAGCGAGATCACGTCGGTGGAGTGTTCATCCAACCATTCGAATACAATTCGGAAGCGATGGCACCGCGCATTGTCTTGTTGCAGGATGAGGTCCCTAGTGGGATGTTGAACACGCACAAACGGGAGCAAATGGTTGTCTAGGATATCCGGGTAACGTTGACCTGTGAGGGACGATGTCACACGTACCAGGGGTCCCATTTCAGTCCACGTAAACAGTCCTCAGACGAGAATGCCACCCCCACGAGCTTGAAGAGTACCCTGCTAGCAAAAAGGATCCATCGCTTCATGTGGTTTGCGCCGTTCTCTTATCCTGCCATCCGCATGTACCAACGCGAATCTCGACTCATCAGTCCAGGCAACATTTTCCCACATGTCTAGGGTCCAGTGGCAATGTTCCCGCGCCCATGCTAATCTTTGCACCCTGTGAGGTGCGGTCAGCAGCGGTACCATCGTGGGACGATGGCTTGTGTACCCCATAGCGAGAAGATGGTTCTGGATGGTGTGGCTGCTTACACGTTTTTGTGCACCAACGTTAAATTGCCGAGTGATTTCTTGCACTCTGGCCCGTCTATCCGCTGTGACAATGCGAGCTAACCGACGATGACCCCTCTGATCCCCACGCTGTTGTCCACGGCAGTTGGCCCTTGCAGGGATGGTTTTACCGGATTTGATGTACTCTCGGTGCACCCGTGACACAGTGGCTCGTAAAAATCCCAGTGCCTGCACGACTTCCGAGATGGAGTGACCCATTCGTCGGGCACAGACAATTTGCCCACGATCAAATGCGCTTAGATCCTTCGTCTTACCCATACAGCGTCCGACTCTTACTGATTTCCGTCGCACCACTCCTTATTTTGTCGGATCGCTGCATACGTCATGTCGTTTCCGTTTACAGGGCCGCGCACAGCGCCACATTTCCATAACGGCAGCTGTCTCTAATTAAATTGCTCTTCAGTTTATATACGCATGATGTCCAGGACGTCTAGGTGGAGCTTAGCATTCTTAGATTTGTCCCAAACGACTAATGGGCCCAAGCTGCACCCCGAAAAGAGCTCCATGCTATTACTTCGTCTCCACTAAAGTTCATTGTTGGAACGATACTGTCCGGTTCTGGGAAAGGTATAACATCTGCTCGTAGTACTCGTACCTACTGGAATGGCGTAAAGTAATCCGAGACAATGCAACATAGCGTCGTAATCAATCAACGACGAAGTTTAGGAACAGTTTACGTACAAAATGTATAAAGCTCAGACTACGTAATTAAACGGTTGCCATTCAGCTGGAACGGGTGGAACATGTGCACGGAGACATTATAAGAAGTATGTGAGCAAAAGGTGGATCCAGAACGTAAATAAACGTACGAAACGCAGATAATGAACCGGATCACAATGAGTGTGCCTCTTGCGCACAGAAAATGTTAATTTTCGTTCAGAGCGGTCCGTCCTTTGTATAGCTCTGGTGTCAAGTTCTATTAGCTTCGAAAGATAAGTTCTCTTTTCTTCGGGAGATTTTAGCCCCAGTTCTTTGCCATTTTTATATCACATAGGCAACCATCGACCTAGAGATCTTGAATGCCCCTGAAATGTCAAGTACGGAACGATTAGAGAGAGAGATTTCCTATCTGAGGTTGAGAGACCCGAACCCACAGCGCGATTATGCACGCTGGCAATCGGTTACTTCTGTCGGTCGAGGTATCTTACATCCCTACGAACATGTTATATTTGGGTCTGTAACGTGGTGTTTTTTCAGAGCAGCTTATTCACTCTGAATAGAGGGATATTCGGATATTAATGGCATGGCAGAACATATACGTATATACATATTTTACCCAGGTTTTTTGAACGGTCAAGAACATAATTTAACTAAGATGTTTTGCACTTAGGTTCGAAATTCCGCTTGGAAGGACTTACGTTCGCATTTTTAATACTTTCTTGCACGATTACTAGAAACACCTGAAACAAATATCACGGCAAGTTACGTTTGATAATAATTCATTTAGCACAATTAGGATATTAACTGTACGCTTTAATTATTTTTTACTTTTTTAATTTAACTAATTTTCCGAGTTTAGTGCTGATTATATTATCATCATCATCATCATCATCATTGTCAACCATTATCAATCCACTGCTGGACAAAGGTCTCCCCCAAGTTTCCTCCACAACGGTCTGTCTTGTGCCAGTCTCCTCCATGTCACTCCCGCATATTTACGAATTTCATCCACCCATCTCCCATGTGGTCTTTTTTCTGGGTCTTTTCCTGTCCCTTGGAATCCAATCTAAAATTTCGGCTGTCCATCTATGGTCTGTCCTTCTGGCAGTATGTCCAGCCCATTGCCATTTCAGGGATTTAACTCTGATCATGATGTCTTCCACTCTTGTCATTTTTCGGATCCACGAGTTCCTCTTCTTATCTCTCCTGGTTACACCAAGCATGCACCTCTCCATGCTGCTTTGAGTTGTCTGCAGCCTTTGTATGTCTCTTTTAGCTAAGGTCCACGTCTCTGCACCATACGTAAGCACTGGAAGGATGCATTGATCAAACACTTTTCTTTTAAGACATAATGGCATATTGCTCTTGAAAATTATGCTGTTTCTTCCAAAAGCTCTCCAGGCAAGTTTTGTACGCCGATTAATTTCTTCACCAATGTGACCCTCACTTGATATCTGCTGTCCAAGATAAACGTACGTGTCTGTTATCTCCAGCTTTTCTCCATCAATCGATAAATCTTCATTTCTTGTAAAAGCATTGTACATCACTTTTGTCTTCTGAAAGTTCATTTTTAATCCCACTTCTTTACTCTTGTCAGCAAGTTCCTGGATCATACTCTGTAGCTCTGATGGGGTAGTTGCAAAAATGACTATGTCATCAGCAAAACGAAGGTGGGTTAGATAATCTCCATTAATCTTTATCCCTTTGTTTTCCCAGTTCAGTGATTGAAAGACATTTTCCAATGTGGCATTAAAGAGCTTCGGAGATATGGTGTCACCTTGTCTCACTCCTTTTCCAATTTTTATGTGTGTTGTATTTTCAAACAGCCGAATCTTTGCACTTGCATTTTCATAGATGTTATTAATAATATTAATGTATGCATCTTCAATACCGCAGGATTTCAGAGCCATTGCAACTGTTGATGGTTTCACCGAATCAAAGGCTTTTTCATAATCGATAAAAAGCCATGCACAATGGAAGTTCATATTCCCTCGCTCTTTCAATTAGTTCTCTCAGTACGTGGATATGATCTATTGTGCTGTAGCCACTCCTGAATCCAGCTTGTTCTCTCGGTTGAGCCATGTCCAGTGTCACCTTCAAGCGGTGTGAAAGAACTTTAGTGAAGATTTTATAAACCACTGATAGGAGGCTGATAGGTCTGTAGTTCCTGAGATCCTCAATGTCACCTTTTTTATATAGCAAGATCATTGTAGCGTTATTCCAATCCTCAGGAATTTTCCCTTCATTAAGGCATCGAGTGAAAATTTGGGCGAGTACTGTTTCGATTTCTCCACGTGCTTCTTGTATGATGTCTACAGTAATTCCATCTTCTCCTGGAGCTTTTCTCCGCTTCATGTTCTTGATTGCATGTGCAACTTCTGCTGGAAGGACTGGAAGAACTCTGGTACTGGTACCTTTCATGATGTCTGGAGTACATGTATCATCCCTTTCATATAATTTGGAGTAGAAATCTTTCACTCTTGTCAAAATTTCGCCTCTATTTCTTGTTACAGAACCATCTTCTTTTCTCAGTGCCATAATCTGTTTTTCCCTTACTGAGATGTCCCTTTGCTATCTTTAGGCTTTGGTTGTTTTTAATTGCTTTCCTTACCAGTTCACAGTTGAATTTCCTTACGTCTTCAGTGATACTTTTTCGTACTGTCTTGCATAGCTCTATATATTCCACTTTGGAAGTCACATCTTCTTTAGTTGTCCTCATCACTCTTCTTTTTTGCATCAACATTTTGGTTTTTCCTGATAATTTGTTCACATGCAATTTGTTCTTAGACCCAGCTAATTTTGTTGCTGTTTCCATAAGAGCTTTGGTTACTTTTCTGTTAACTTCAGAAATATCCACTTCTTCCGATGTTAGGCCTTCTAAAGTAGAGAATCTGTTCTTCAGTTCCAATTTGAAGGCATTATGGTGTATTTTAAGGTTGGTTATGTCAATAGATTTTGTTTGTCTTATGAGCTTGCTACGTTCGAGTTTAGTGTTGAGGTGCATCTTACATCTCACCAATCTATGGTCACTGCCTGTGTTGAACTTGTTTAGCACACTGCAGTCTTCTATGACGAATTTTTTTGTTACACATAATAAAATCAATTTCACTTGTCGTCCCATTTGGATGTCTCCATGTCCATTTCCTGTGTGGCTTTTTCTTGAAAAAGGAGTTTAAGATGAAAAACCCTTCTGCCTCTGCAAACTCTACGAGAGTATTTCCACGCTGGTTTCTGTTGCCGTGACCGAATTTACCTACTGAAGTTTCATTCTGTTGCCGTTGCCCTATTTTTGCATTGAAATCTCCCATAATTATCTTCAAGTGCTGCTTACCTTTATTATTTAGATCACGAATTTCCTCATAAAATTCTTCAATTTCTTCTTCAGCATGACTTGTGGTGGGTGCATAAGTTTGAATAATCTGAGCCTGGCATCTTCTCGAGAGTTGGATAACGAGTCGTGCAGCTCTGTCAGAGGAACTTTCAACTTCTACAACTTTATCCTTCAGTTTCTTGTTTATTATAAATCCAACACCACTAGTTCTGCCAGTATCTGTCCCACGATAGTAGAAGAGATGTCCACTTTTCAGTTCAATGAGATCTTCTCATTATATTATACAGCTTGCAAAATATCAATCTATCCAAACGCTGTAACCTACAATAAAAACTGAAATCTTGAGATGTCAAAATGAGCAAAATTGCATCTAAAAGCAGATGTCTCCCCAATAACACCATGTCGAGAAATTAGATAGCTTCGATTTGCAATACCAGATGTCGCATTATTTTGTAGAAAAAGCTTCGGTACGAAGTTTCAAATCAACCATCGAACAGGACAGTCTCAAACAAGCCGTTAACGGAATAAGTGTGCTGGAGAAAAAGTCATTTAACACGTTTTTTGTAAAACGGAGATAAATAGCATATAATTTTCAGTTCTAATATGAATGAGTTTTTATTATATAATTTTTCCATATATTTCCTTACAGAAATCCGGCGTCTGTTTGATTTGTTTTCAATCTGCTTTAATTAAACATCTTACTCCGTCATGGGAGGTGCAGCATTCTCTATATATTAATATTTATTTAAAGCTTAAAAACAACATTCGTAGGACAGGCTGTAGGCTAATGAGCAATAATAGTTTAGCCTGTTTCTCGGTGCTTTTGGGGAGGGGTTAGGTTGATTCTTTTTTAATTGTGTGGGCTTTTCTATTTATAGAATAAAGATACCAACGTTTCGCACAATAAAATGTTTATTATACATCGACTATAGTTTCGCAAAGCGTTTGGCTCGGCATCATCAGGACGAATGGAGCGCGCTCTTTGGCCAGACCTGGCCTTTGCGCCATAAAAATACACACGAATGGAGCGTAAACATTTAAATCATTGTGACATCATCAGAGTTCTGACGGTCGCGGATTTTGGTGAGTTGTTTCCACGCGCTTGAAAGAAATGGAGTCGACGTAATATCATTGACAAGGCATGAAGAGTTCCGGTACATGTGGAAAGCTTCTGATATGTTAAGCTTGATAGTCAAATCAGGTTTATCAGTAATTTCCAAACAAAAATTTATAAATATTTTCATGACAGTGTTGGGCTGTAGACGTCTTCTTCAGTTCATAGTTCCGTATGCAGGTTTCATGTTCCTTCACACGGAAACTTAAAGCCCTGCGGATCTGTCTTATATATGAAAGTCCACATTCACAAGGTATCTAATAAATTCCCCATGTCTTCGACGTAGTCTTTTGATCCGCAAAACTTCATCTTGTTTATGGGTCTTGAAAATAACTTTGAAATTAAAACTTCAGAATTTTTGAAATTCCGAAGCAAATCTGAGAAGCAAGCGGAATAACCGCCCAATTTTTTCGTATTGGGAGGTCTATTGAGCGAACAGACAGGCAACGCCGATATGACGTCAACTGCATTTCTTTCAAGCGCATGAAAACAACTCACCAAAATCCGTGATTGCCAGAACTCTGATGATGCCATAATGATTTAAATGTTTACGTCCCATTCGTCCTGGTGAAGCCGAGCCAAACGCTCTGCAAAACTATAGTCGATGTATAAATAGACAGTTTATTGTGAGAAACGTTGGTATTTTTATTCTATATTAACACCGCAAGTTTAGTAGTCATAAATTACATTTGGCTTTTCTATTTGTTTAGGCCAAACTTTTGAGGCAAAAATTTAGGCACTATTTTTCTGCTTTGCGTTTTGTCAGGAATTCGTCATTTACTTATTTCGGACTCTCTAAACTCACACTCTAAATTTTCTATTTCTGGTGGGGAGAGCCTTTTGCTAGCGTCTGTTTTGAGCTCGCAAAATTAAAATTTTATTTTATTTTTATGGGGACCTTTTGAGGAAATTTTTTGTACGTGGGAAGCGGGCATGACTAAGAATTTTTCTCTATTTTATTTAAAGTCCTTGTACAAATTAAGTTTGCCTAGAACGGTGATAATTGCAACAGACCTCCAGTTAAGACTGTAGCAGGGAAATTTAATCACTTGATGCTACTTTTTATCTCTTGCAAAAATGGTTTCGTTGTGCTATGATGTACTGCATAGGGGAAGCACGTGTCAAGATGACAAAGTTGAGGCGATATAATTCTGTCGGTGTAGCTTAGCAGCATGAAATTATGTCGTGCTTTAAATGACAAAAGTAGTTCACATACGCTGTCTCAGCACGATAGCAAAACTTTTAGACTGTCAAAGTGTGATAGTTAAAATACGAAACTTATCTACAACTAAAAACACGATACAGTTAAAAGCACGAAAGAAGCGAGATCTTTCGAGCTTGCTGCAAGCTAAAGAATGCCAAAAGGAAAATCCTCCAAATACGTGGTGTCAGTGAATAAACAAAGACATCGCTCCTTCCACGTTTTATCAACACCTAGCAACCAAAAAATTGTTATCTCGTCACCGCTGGGTATCCGAATACGAGATCTCTAGATATATAGCCGAGCGCGTTAGCCTTACGCTACGGCGGCCAACAACCAACGGCGCTATATGTGTTTTTCTGTCAGCTTCTGACATCATAAATCCGTAACATGGGCTTAGCAACTGAGACGTCTCCATCGGCTAAATATCGAGAGATCTGGGATTCGGATCCCCAGCGGTGACCGGATAGCAATTTTTCGGTTGCTATGTGTTGAAAAAACGTGGAAAGAACGGTGCTTTTGTTTATTCTAAAGAATTCCACCGATACAAGCCGGGACGGATTAAATACAAGTTGACAAGTTTTTGCTTACGTCACTACGAACTGCTGCATCTTGGTCTTGCCAACTTGTATTTTCGCGGCTTGTATCGGTGGCATTCTTTAGCTTGAGAATGGGCTTGTAGCAAGCCCGAAATAGTTCTAAATAAATTTCGTATTTTAACTATCACACTTTGGCAGTTTAAATGTTTTGATATCGTGCTGAGACAACGTATGTGAACTGCTTTTATCGGTGTAGCTTAATTGGTAAAGCATTCCGATCCGGAGCGGAAGGATGCAGATTCGGTCTGCGTCACCAACAAACTTGTGTTTTCACATTGGCGCACGACTGTAGAAATGGATCTACTGGCAGTTGGGTTCTTGGAAAAATGTATGATTTTCATTCCACACATTGTCTGGAATTAATCAGAATTCCTTCTTCGCTTCGAAATCAAAAATTCCGAGGGAGATGATTTGGAAAACAGCAGAGGTGAAGCACATGTCAAGAGAAAAAAGTTGCAGCGATCAATTCCGTCGGTGTAGCTTCATTTTTGGTGGATCATTCCGATCCGGAGCGAAAGGATGCGGTTTCGATCTCCGTTATAGGCAAATTTGTATTTTCACAATGGAATTAATAAATTACGCGAATAAGTCCAGTTCCGTATTCACTAATTTAAAGTTAATTCAATAAACGAAATATTCTTCTCCTGAACAATATTTAACAGAAGAGCGACTCTCACCTCCTCTGGGTTATGGTAGCTAAAACTTTTCTGAGTAAAACTCTTCCCGTTCTCTTTCTCACTTCACAAGAGTACTGCCACTTAAAGAGGTCGTTTTCGTATGTCCAGATACCGAAGAGCATAAACCGAGTTACTGTTCCTATAATGTCTGTCAAAAAGCCTTTTTGTGGGTATCACGAAAGCTGATTTTAAAGAACACAGAAGCATAAACTCCTCTGCTTTCAAAACTAGCATTGCTTTTCCCTTGTAAAATCAGTCCGTGCACCGGCGACATATTCCGATGCTCTCATTTTTCTTTCCTCCGGTTTTACACTGGCATTGAAGGTCATTAAGGGAAAAGGGAATTTTGGCACTTTATCAAAACGAAACGACTTCCTGCCATAAATCCGCCTAAACTCTCAGGAAACTTTTCCGTCTTTCTCGCAATATTTTGTTGTAAAAGAGTTCCTCGTTCAATAATCTGTTTCCTCAGTACGGGCATATTTTGCTATGATCACCAAATGAGCTATGTTTTTTTTTCTTTTTTTTTCAAAATCTGGTGTTAAGAGATCAAGACGATAACTGTTTGAAAACTAAAGACATTTTGCGTTTGGATATAATTACTGGTATTTGCTAACTAAATTTTCCGGTATCACAACGCGGATTGAATGTATTGTGTTTTTATTTATTTACGAGGGGAAATATCCAATACAAGTTAAACAACTGGAAAGGTAATGCTACAGCACAGTGTGGTATTGCTCATGCTGCTGAGATTTCGTGAACAAATTCTTCCCTTTTGCATCACACAGTTTCGAAACGGAATTCCTTTGTGCGTATACGTGTTCGTTAAAGTTTCCGCAGATTTATGAGCTATTTAATAAGGCTGTACTTCCTCCAATTTTTACTGATAGAATTGTAATTATACAGGGTGGCCACAAATACTTTCCCTCATTAGGAAAACTTTTATAAAAAAACAAACAAAAAAAACAATAATAGGTAGAAAAAAGTGATTTGTGGAATGATGCATGCAAATTAATACTACTATTTTCTACATTGTTAGTGCAGCTCCACATGAGTGCCGTTCGTGGTCTGGAGTACATCTGGTCGTATTCAATTTCCGCCATGTTTTTCCTAACACCACTTTGGAGGCAGTCGCAATAGCATCTCTTATCCTCCTCTGCAGAGTTTGAATATAAGACACCGGTGTTGAATAGACTTTATCCCTAATATAATCCCACGGGAAAAAGTCTATGGGGTTATGTCGGGTGACCGTGGCGGCCGTTGATGTTGGACCGTCCCTCCAAATCCATCTGTTGGGAAATGTGGTTTTGAGGAATTTTCGAACAATCAATCCCCAATGTGGTGGTTGCACCATCCGGCTGGAAAATTACCCATGGTTGACATTCGTCCACGTGTTCACAAAAGGCTCTAGCACGTCTAGATACAGGTTTGCTGTTATTGTACGTTCATAAGAATATAAAGATCCGATAACTCTGTTATGCATGAAATCACACTAAAATTTTCTTTTGAGTTGTCCCGCTATTTTCCAAAGACAGCATGGGGATTTTCCGACTCCCATATAAGCACATTATGTTACGTGTACTTCACCAATGGTTTGAGTAGCTTCATCCCCAAAACACACATTCTGTAGGTAGTTGTCATCGATATGCTGTAAAATCTCAGTTGCAAAGGCAGCACGACGTGACCGGTCTTATAACTGCAAGGCTTGAACAATCCGCACTTTGTACGCATGCAAACGAAACCTCTTGTATAAAATTTTTTTCAGCGTAGTGTAGGGAATTCCGAGTTCAGACTAAGCTCGGCGAGTGAATTTTGAGGAATTGCGTATGGAAGCCGCCTGCACTGCATCTGAAGTTTTTTCAACACCCGGTCGGCCCGTTCGTTTTCAGTCAACAACACTTCTTTTTTCCTTAAACTTTGCATACCAAGCTGTTATGCATTTATTATCAGATAGTGGACGTCGGTACTCTCTTCTGATAGTGGACGTCCGTACTCGCTTTTACGCTGAACAGTTATCGGTTATTTGATCTCTTGCTACCTCGAAACGCATTGCGCCTTTCTCTGCAGAGACATTTTGACTTTTTACACTGACAGCGCCACCTAGTTATTACTCAGCATGCACCTACAACAACAAACAAACTGTATTAGTTAACACGCATCATGCCACAAACTATCATAGTTTTTTAAATCAAAATTTTCTTAATGAGGGAAGGTCTTTTTGTCCACCCTGTATACTGGAAAATATCTCCCTAATCAGATGATAATATCATACAAAAGTCGCCTATAAATTTCTATAAGTAAAATGAGAGAAATTAAGAACAAATATTGACAACGGTAATGGAACCAAATTTCGATCCGTAAACTTTTCCCGGCATAGATAAAAAACTAGATGAAATTTATCAGAATGTTTCCCTTTGACATAGCACGGCTCATATCCAAAATACATTTGCTATTTTCTTCAGTGTTGGAAAAAATCAAGTACTATCTATCGTCTCGTATAAAAGATACATTCTTTAGTCATCTCGTAGCTGTAATCTAATTAGCCTGCTTTCATGTACGGAGAAAATATTTCGAAAATTTGATTCACAGAAGCTCCTAGACTTCTGAAACGATATTAGAGAGTAGATGCAATTCAGACTCTCACATCAGAGTTCCCGAACTTTTAAAAATAGATTGCCTTACGGTGAAAGCACGTATTTCTGAAGGGGAAACCATCCTCCTTCGGAAAAGCGGGATCAACTAGAATCATTTTTCTTTTCCGCAAGGGGTTGAATAAAGTGAGGCACACTTGATTCGAGAACATTCTCTTTTTTTCCAAGTGTTTCTCTGAGCCGGATGACGGTCAAAATGAATTCCGTCATCAAAATACAGAGCATGACTTGAATGCACGGGTTGTAGGCCCTGAAAGCATTACGGTATGCTGCTCAAAACGTATTATATATCTATCAACTGCAATACACAGCCGAATTGTTTAGAATTTCCAGACGTAATCGTGGCCTTTGAACGCCGAATCAATAAGTATATATTCATTTATCAATACATGCATAAATATACATATATCAGATTTAAATGTTTTGTGTGACACATAATTTATTAAAACCGCAAAGTGTGAATAACCAACAAAGCAGGAGAAACTTATGCAAAATATTGACTGTGCTGCTGTGTAAAACTATGTAAATGTCGAAACACGTGATGAATGGCCACACGTGCAGAAAGAAATATGCAAATCAAAGCGCCTGATGAAAGGAGTGTTTTCCACAGGAAGCTATCAATATAACGCGGAATGTTCCAAGGTAGATCGGTAACAGCCATTTTTTTCATCATATCACAAAAAAGACACCTAGAAAACTAAAACTGATAAAGAGCTGTGTTAGCTTGAGACCGAACAATCAATAAAAGAGGCTAGATCGAATCGTTAGTATTGAGCCTTGCTTGTTCTCAAGGCTCTTGAACCGATTTCGAAGTACAACAGTCTTACGGAGATGTGTTCTGGGTCATCAAGGAGAGAGAATAAATAAAGATGTCAATTCCATTGCATTAATTGACAGACGAAAGCTGTTGATACGATTTTTCAGCCTGAGTTAGAACCTCATGAGTCAGCCACATGATTCTAGGTATTTGTCTCTACTCGCATCGGAAGTCTCTGAAACTGCAGACTCTGTGCCTATAGATATGCTCTTTATTTGCTGTTACATAGTAAGAACAGTATGAAAACACAGATTTGTCCGTGACGGGGATCGAAGCCGCACCCTCCCCACTCCGGAGTAAGTTGGTTTTCCAACTAAGCTACACGGACGGAATGTATCGTTGCAGATTTGTCGTCTTGACACGTACTTTACCTCCGTAGTACGTCATAACAGGCGGGTTTTTTTTATTGGAGGTTTAACGACCACCGTGAGCAACTCAAATGGGCTATAAGCAGTCGCCCGTCCCTAATTTAGGGTCACTGGTTCCAGGGAAGGGAGAGAGCCAGTGCCGTAAGACAAACACAACATCCATGCCTCACCGAGATTCGAACCCGGACCCCGTTCGGACGAATGATCAGAGGCCATCGCTTAGACCACTGCGCCACCGGGGCGGCATAACAGGCGTTTCAGCTTCGACCGAAATATTAGCGTAGTGTCTTGTTCACGGATGAGACACGTTTCTTTATGGGACCTGGAAACAGAGGAGCATTAGTCTGGTGAGAAACTGGAGCTCGCTACACTTCTCTAATACTATTGAACGAAGTGTTTTTCTTTGAGGCAGTGTGAAAATGTGGGCTACTTTTTCGTTCTGTGACAGTACCGATTCATGTTTTTTTTTCTAAAGGTTCTGTGACTTTCATAAAGTATCGAGATTGATCATATGATCATATGTAGAGGATTTTAGGAAGGGAGTGTCTGACCCCAGGTCTTAAACAACCCTTAGAAATAGGAAGCTAGGAGATTTGGGCTAGATTGCCCGATAGAAAAGTGACACGGAAGCGAAGTAGAAAGGGGGAGGAAGACGCCCTTATTTATTACCGGGGAGCCAGTACCCTGGGTCCAACGGCTTAACGTGCCCATCCGACACACGGCGGATATTTAGTGGATCGAGCGTTCGTACCTGTCTGGGATCGAACCTGAGGCCCTTTCCGTGGCAGTCACGAACGTTTCCCACTAGGCCACCCGCGGCCCATATCGAGATTGATTTATCCATTCCTGTGTAAAACTTAGGTTAGGACAGTTGTAATAGATTTTAGACCGCTAGATGATAAGACTCATTGGTACGCAGCTTACCCTTGTCGGATGTCTTGAAAAACCAGGCGTGCAAAAAATGCTGTAGCCTGCCTTTTCAAAAAATCTCAGTTCCCCTGAATATCAATGTAATGACCTAGAGGGAAATATTGCGTCCGTTCAAGACGCTCGCCGAGCCCTCCGAAATCTCAAGACGGCTGTCATTCACTAGTCGCAATAGCTTTCTTCCACACTCACTGAATCGTCTTGATGAGAGTAGAACTCCTCCGTTACATACCTGAATCACTTCCAGAAAAGCTTTGCAGATTCTATATCAAACGCGGATTTTATTTACAAAAATCCTACCCTGTATTGAGGCTGTATCTTTAAAGCATGCGTTTGTTGGTTCGTACACTGACCCTTCACTGAACTACGACCACGCCTAAGCAGAATGAGTTGCATCCGATACTGGCAAAACGAGAAGGAGGGCGTGGCCTATAGGCTAAAGGCGTGTATGTAAGAGGCTCATAGTTCAGTTGAAGCGAAGTTACGGAAGTGATGAGTAAAACCAAAGATTTATCAGAGTTTACGAGAGATCAAAGTGTGCTGCACGAAGAAGTAGTGGGATAATTTCAGAAACTGCGACAGTTGTGCAGTGTTCAAAGTGCTTCGTGGTGAAAGTGTACCAACAGTGGTACCAAAATGCTGTAATAGCCAACCGGCGACACAACTGTAAAGGACGGAGAAAGGTGTATTCCCGAGTTGAATGACAGATTCGCCATCATGTACAGAGTAATCGGTACAGCTCAGTTTCTCAGATGACGGCTCAGTACAATAAGATGTGTTGCAGTTTTGTGATGTGAAGCAAAATGTTGTTAGCAAGGTGGAGACTAATACTTTGATGGTTTGGCCATGTTGAAAGATTGAGTGATGGTATGCTTACTAAGAAAGTCTTTTTAGCCCTAGTGGCAGGAAGGAAAGGCTGAGGAATGACAAGGAAGTCGTGGGAGGATCAAATTAAGGAGTGTCTGCATGAGAAACAAATTATGAGTATGAAGTATAGAAAATCTTGTGAACGGCGTGTAATGGATGTCAGTGAAGCCCAAGTTGTATCTCAAGATCGCTGTAAATGAAGAAGTTTGATACGGCAACAGTAAGTAAAAACTATCTGGTACTTTGTATTTCTTTTTGGAGCTAACCTCTGAATCTCAGAGAACAGCTTAGTGATATGTATGTATGCAGAAATAATACAGCGCGCGGCTATGAGTATAACGCTGTCACTGAGGGGCTATAACAGCAGACGCCCTGCACGCTGTCCTCTTCTCACAACAGTCCATCGATTTAAACATTCCCCTGGTGTCAAAAGCATGCGGATTGAACGACAGAAATTTGAAAGCAGGTAGGCTGATACAATGAATCACGATCAGTACTCCATTCTGCCAATGGTCGAGCCCATATTTGAGATCAGCAGCATGAGGATATGGAAGCCTCATGCATCCATTGACTATCCAGGTCGGTAGAAGAAATTGCATGATACAACGCTTACTGAGCTGGCATGAACTGGGACCCCTCGGTTGTGCGGACTAACGTATGGACGTTAGCTACATCTAGGGACTGCTTGCTGGTCATGTACACCAACAGTGTTGTCTGTACCTCCCCCAGATGGGGATGAGTATTTCCCGGACTGTAATGCCCATGCCATCGGGGTCGTGTCATGCAGGAATGGTACGACGAGTACAGTGCTGATATGAAACACCTCGAATGACCTTCAAACACGCCTGATCTCAACTCAGTTGAATATGTATATACATATGGATGGCTCCCAACTCGCAATATATATAATACTTCTATATGGAATATTGTAGAACGCCAGCTGAGGCAGCTGGGCACACCACTCTTGTCCATACCAAAAGTGTGGCCTCTACACAAATAGCTTGGTTGCATATCCACATACAACTGTACCGAGACCTCATGGAGTCGATTTTGGGCGAAAGAAGGACCTGTGAAATATTTGATTGGTGGTCGTATTTCAGTGAACACTGTATGTTCATATCAGTACAGTCTTATACTTAGGGCATATACATTACAAGTGTGGGGGCATGACGTTTGATAGCAGGCGTGAAACGTTATTGTAGGTCATATTAGTAGGTCACTTGAACTGGTGTCGAAAATTAACATGACAAATACGAAGTTGAGAATACGTGTAAAACGAGATCACCGATCGTAAAGAATTTTTGGAGATATATTCAAGGGGAAACGCTAAGTCGACGTACCCAGGCAACATTGTACTGGCTCCAGAGGATATATGCAAATGACGACCGTACATCAACGAGCTGGCAGTCACGCGACCTTGATGAACGTTTTTCTGAGCGGGATGCAACAATTGAAGCTTGCCGCCCCGGTGGTGCAGTGGTCTAAGCGCTGGCTTATGTTTCTGAGCGGGATGCAACAATTGAAGCTTGCCGCCCCGGTGGCGCAGTGGTCTAAGCGCTGGCTTGTGATCATTCGTCCGTGAAAGGTCCGGGTTCGAATCCCGATGAGGCATGGATGTTGTGTTTGTCTTACGGCACTGGATCTCTCCTTTCCCTGGCACCAGTGACCCTAAATTAGGGACGAGCGAATGCTTATAGCCCATTGAGTTGTTCACGGTAATCGTTAAACCTTCAATTAAAAAAACAAAAAACAATTGAAGTTTGAGTTGTTCTGTTAGTAGAAGACCGGTCCCACAAAATCGCTTAGAAGAATTTCTACCATAGAAAGCGATCAGTAGATTAGAAGCAGGGAAAACGCAAGCTGAGGTAGCAATATGGTTGAATGTGTCGAAGCAAGTAGTCTCATATCTCTGCAGACAGTTCCAGGAAACCGGAAGAATAAGGAGACGGACGGGACAAGGACGTTCACGAGCCACAACAAGTCAAGACGACCGGTATTTGTCTCTATCAGCGCGTCGCTATAGGGAATCGACCTTCCTGGCAAATCGCAGGAGCTCTTCATTGCTACGAGAACCACGATTTCCAGGCAAACAGTTTACAGAAGATTCCACGAGAGAGGTCTGTATGCAAGAAGACCAATGGAATGTATCCCACTCGTCTCATTGCGCCAAAGGTTTCGTCTGAACTGCGCCGAATAACATCACCCTTGGACCTCTGATCAATGAGTGTGTGTTCTCTTTAGTGGCGAGTGGTTGTAAAGCTTAAACACGGATTATTATCGGCGTGTGTACATTTGGAGAGAGGTGTGAGGACGAAATCTTCCCTACAACATGACGGAAATTGACCATTACGGTGGTGGAGGGCTCCTGGATTGGGCTGACATCATGGTGGATGGGCGCATGCTAATGCACGTGTTTCCAGGACGTACCCTGACTGCTGCTCGCTACAGTGATGATATTGTAGAGCCCTATGCATGACCTTTCAAGGCATCTGTTGGTCCCCAGTTCCATTTTTTATGGACGATAACGCCTGTTCCCATAGGACCCAGCTAGTCAACAAGTGTTTAGACAGTGAGATTAATCGCAGGATGGCCCGAAACCGATAGAGCAAACCTGGATGCCCTGGGAAGAGCAACTGCAAGCCAGCAACCCCCTCCAAGAACTCTCTCGGGACTCTGACGTGCTTCGGTGAAGGAGTGGCACGTAATGACCCCGATATTTCATTCACAGATTTGTAAAAACCACGAGGGCTCGTTGTGCGAGATGTATCGCAGTTCGGTGTAATCACACTCCCTATTAGCCTCTCGAAATACGCGCCAATTGCCGCTTCACTTTTGGACTGCCATGCTGTTACGCGCATATATATCCAGCTCATGCGGTGATGTCAAACAAAATCACTACACCTGTCAATTTATTGAAAATTAAGGTTTTCAACGAAATAACTAATTACTAGTCAGTGATATTTGAAAAAATGACACCACAAATGAATACTTACATTCTTTAGAACACAAAAAGACCGAAATCAGTACTTTGTGTAGCCATCTTTGTTTTTTATAACGGAAAGAATACCATTTGACGTACTCTCAGTTAGAGATTTGCAGTTGTCACTTGAAATGTTTTTGCACCACACGTACGTTGCCCCGTCAACGAGAGCTTGGCAATTTGATGGCTGTTTTTCTTCTGCCTTGTCTTCTAAAATGGTCCACAAACTTTCGATGGCGTTAAGGTCGGGACTACTACCGGGCCAGTCAAACACATTTATGGTTTTCCTCTGCAGGTAGTGCTTTACTGTCTTTGATCTGTGGAATGGAGCACCATCATGCATGAAGATTGTGCATCTATGCACTTGGATATATGTTCGCAGCTTCTCACGTAACATTACCTCATGAAAAGGACCAGTGATGGTAGTGCCTGTCGGCAAAAAAAGAGAATGAAACAGTATCGGATGCTGACATAGCACCCCATATAATCTGACTAGGCGGATGTCTCACGGTGTAACGGTGTATTTTTCATCAAACCTTTTGCCTTTTGATCATCGATCATGTGCTTCACGTGGTTCGAGTTGACGCACAGTTGATTCCTCGGAAAAAGAATTGGGCTCCAATTTTCAGCAGTTTACAATTGATGAGGCTTCGCAAACTGGAGTCTTCTTTTTCATGACAAAGGTTATGTGCAGGTTTATATGACTTTAATCCAAAATCTTTGCTAAGACGTCGGAAAACAGTGTTGATACTAATATCAGACCCTTTTGAATGTAGAAAGGCCTTGATTTTCTTGCACGGACTCCTCGTAGAACACGTAACTATTCGCCTTATGGTATTTTCATCACGTGGGGTTGTTTTCCTTGGACGTCTACTTCTCTTTTTCGGCCGCCCCGGTGGCGCAGTGGTCTAAGCGATGGCCTCTGATCATTCGTCCGAACGGGGTCCGGGTTCGAATCGCGGTGAGGCATGGATGTTGTGTTTGTCTTACGGCACTGGCTCTCTCCCTTCCCTGGAACCAGTGACCCTAAATTAGGGACGGGCGACTGCTTATAGCCCATTGAGTTGATCACGGTGGTCGTTAAACCTCCAATCAAACAAAACAAAAAAACTTCTCTTTCGGTCACTAAATTCAGCTGTATTTCGCTATTTCATGATCGTATTATGAATAGCAGTCTTGCTCATATTCACCTTTCTGCTTATCTCACGTTCGGAGTATCCTTCATGATGTAAAGTCATTATTTGTGCCCTCTGAGTAACACTTAATGACGTTTTTTTGCCCATATTTCGCTATATAGAAAACACGTACAAAACCTCTCAGCATGAAAACCAGAAGCAAACTGATGCTCCCACGCTTCCCCAACTCTATCAACAGCTGCCGCTGTAGGATGATGCAACACCGACAGGAAGTTGAGTAATACAGACAGTAGCTGACGCAATCGGCAAAAATCTCCTAATGCCAACAGTTGGCCTTAACTTTTGCAAATGACAATTAAACTGCCGCTAAAAATCTGTCCTGTGAATTTTGTGTCATTCATAATTTTATGTTGTCATGGTAATTTTGGACATCGGTATATATTGCAAAAGTATGAAGTTTGATATGAATTGGTTAATTTTCCTTTGGACTATGTCCGTTTCATTGTTTTACGCTTAATGTCTAAATGACATTGTATTGTGAGACATTTACATCCAGCCAGAGGAAATCAACGAAAATATGAGTTGATAAATACATCTTTATCGTTTCGGGGACAAAGCTTAATAGATTTATCAAATTCCATTTATCTTTACTGTAGCCATTCTGACAGGTATACATATTATTTGTACTAGCAGAACGAAATAAAATTGAAAAATATAAAGCTCTATACTTGATAAATAATGCCTCACACGCGTCGCTGGTATAAAGTGTTAGAATTATTTTCAAAGAATTGTGAGTAGCCTATTCTTTGGATCCGGTATTTGTAAATCTGGTCATTTCCTGTGCCTGGGGTTTTCCATTCCGTAGTCACAGAAACACGTTTCCGTCTAAAATCTGAGCTTCTGCATAGGACGATCTTACGAAACCCACGTAAAACATGCGAATGGAAAATATTTGTTTAGGAGAGAATTCCTAAAATTCCCTCCAGCAGCAAAACAGAGCGTAGGACCCTGCCAAGAGAGAGGAGGCCTCGAACATTTTCTCAGGCGATGCCATTAAGTTGCGCACTAATTATCCGGCGGTGCACCGAGCACTACGTCGGCTTGACAGGTACGGCGGTTTCACCCAGATGAAATATTATTGAACGACAGCGTTGATTCAATTAGACATACCGAAAACTGCTGAAAATGCTGACTGCTCTGATGAGGAATACAATCTAGTGAGTTCGTTAAGGGCATTGCATCTCCTAATAAATTAAAAGAAATGTGAGAAACCTCCCACGTTACGCAAAATAGTTGAATCAACAATCTCGGAATTTCCCGCGTAGTTCGGAAAGGTCAAGAAATAAATTCAAGCCTTCTTGGAAGCGCAGGAAATTCGCGTTGCATCGGATATTTTCTGAGCTGTGTAATACTGAAGCCACTAAATGTGTAAGTTAGCTTTCGTATGACATATCACATTAACTAGACTGGAAATATTTGTTTTATCATACATTTATGAACAAGAAGAAAACACGAATGCAAAAATCCTGTGTTTTCATATAAGCAGCTTCAATGAATAATAGATAAATGTAACTGTTCAATAAGTAGCGAGACTTTCTGCCTGAAAGAGTCAAGATATGAGATACCTAAAAGTAATCGCCGCCAACATTTAGACAGAGCTCTCATCCTTGCACAAGTCCTTGTATTCCTGCGGCTTAGAAGGAGGCAAGCTGCTGCTACAGCCAGTTATTCACAGGGCTATAGGTTAGAACTATACGCCGGATGTTGAAGGATTTCCAGCGAAAGTGCAGCAATGTCCTTTTAGTATTAACGGCCTTATGCGGCCGGGCGTTTTCATGCAGAAGCACAATATCCTGAGTGAGATTGCCAGGTCTCTTATTTTTGATGGGTTGTCGGAGCTTCATTAAAGTTTAATAATATTGTTCGGCATTGATGGTTGATCTTTTTGGTAACCACTAAAGGAGCAATGGTCCTCGATGATCAAAGAACAGGGTTAAGATCACCTTGCTTGCGGATATGGTATGTCGTCGGTGGCGATGATGCATATTTCCACTGCATGCTCAATGGTGGACCATGCCTGGACTCTGGCTCGAAATGATGAATAATGCGTAGCAGGAAATCTTCACTTTCTTCATGGTAGCGGAACAGATGCTGTAACGATAGTCCCATTCGTTGATTCATTTGTTAGTTGGACAAATATTTTGGTAACCACATAGCGCAGACTTTACGATATTCAAGGTGCGAAAGCGTGATCGTATTGACAAATCCGATGCTCACACCTTCACTGTTTGCCAGTTCTTGAATCGTAATTCTTTGATTGGCCCTTACTGCAGCATCCACACGGGCAACCGACGTCACTGAAACAGCACGACGTAGTGCTTATGATCTTTGCAGGTGTGCAGTGCTTGTTCGTCCCCCCACTAAACAGCATGCACTACCGCGTTACAGTACTACGTGGAAAGAAGCATGCCAATATACCGCTTTCATTCGTCTGTGAATTTCGCTTGGTGGCGTCTTCTCTGCGATCAAAACCGTTGAGAAACTTTGGACGTATCCATCTCCTACGAGAGAACAATAAATTAGTCCAGCACATTACACGGTTTCCGTAACAAACAAGCTGCAATGCAGTTGCATAGCCTTTAAATCGCTTGTACACAAACGCCACACATTGACAAAATTAGGAAGCGCAAATGCACTCCAGACAAAGAGTCTCACTACTTATTGAAAGTACCGTATATGTAAAAATAAGAAGCACAGGTGTACACCAAATTGACACGATACGGAAAGAACGCCAAGCTTTAAAGCTTGGCGAATATTTATACGAATTTACATCACGAAAATAAACGCATTTACTACGCTATAAGCGTTCCTTGCATCTTCACGACCTGGAGTATTTAAAACAAGATATTATGTTTATCCATAACTGGGAAGAAATGCTTCGTACCACACTATGTCCCTAGCTGACTCAGATAGTAGGGTATACACTGTATTTCGAATCTCTGGTGGTACAGAGAGCAAAACTAAAAATGATGAATCACACGCTGGGCGCGTCTGACAGTGATAAAAATCATCATGTTTGGACATATCACCATGCTCTTTAATCCGATTTTCGGCAGTAATAATTTTCATGAAGCGTACCATTGTGCTCTCTTTATATTAGCGAGTCTTCTTTTTGTGAAACACGGTAATGTACAACTTACGTCCGAAATGTTCCAGGACTGACCGCATAACTGACACAACAGTAGTGGGATAAAAATATCACATTTATGCCAGAAGACAGCAGTCCTTGGCCAATCAGCAAACAGTTGGAATCCGCTTTATACCGGTACCGACAGGCGGCAGATGGGCATTAAGGGAGTCATAGCAAGCATTATCCTCCCACTTCAATTTAGACATGGAAGAGCAGAGAGTAAACATATTTTTTGTTGGAAACTTGGTAAATCAGCTACTGAAACTTATAGAATGTTAAACGAAGCATATGAAACTCAGCATTGTCTCGCAGTACAATTTTTGAATAGTATGCACGGTTTTGTGACGGGCGGGAATCGTTTAATTATACGTAGTCCGATCAAAACGTTCCGTGACCAGGTCGATATACAACAAAGTTCTTACGTTATTTAAGTCTGGCTATGGCAATGGGCTGGACATACTGCCAGAAGGACAGATCATCGATGGACAGCTGAAATTTTAGATTGGATTCCAAGGGACAGGAGAAGACCCAGAAGAAGACCACATGGGAGATGGGTGGATGAAATTCGAAAGTATGCAGGGGTGACATGGAGGAGACTGGCACAAGACAGACCGTTGTGGAGGAAACTTGGGGAGACCTTCGTCCAGCAGTGGATTGATAATGGTTGACAATGATGATGATGATGATGATGATCTCCCTCAAAGTAGTCTCCTTGGGCAGCGATACACCGATGCCAGCGTTTTTGCCACTGTTGGAACGCTCCCTGGAAGTCTTGTTTGCGAATCGCGTCAAGCACCGTCTGCGATTCGCGCTGGATCTCGTCCATGGTTTAAAACGGCGACCCTTGAGCTTCAGCTTCATCTTCGGGAACAGAAAGAAGTCGCAGGGGGCCAAATCCGGCGAGTAAGGCGGGTGAGGAAGGGTAGTCATGCTGTTGCGGCTGAAAACTGGCGTGTTGCTAACGCTCTGTGAGCTGCTGCATTGTCGTGAGGGAGCAGGAAATCGCCCCTGCGCCACATTTCAGGTCGTTTGCGGCGAATTACCTCTCTAAGACGCCGCCGGACATCGCAGTAAAAAAGGGCGGAGACGGTCTGGAACTAGGGGACGAATTAACGGTGCACAACCCCACGAATGTCGAAGAACACGATGGGCATGCTTTTGGTTGCGCTCCGCACCTGTCGGGCCTTCTTCGGTAGTGGAGATGCCGGGCTCTTCCACTGCGACGACTGTTGTTTGGTCTCCGGGTCGTAACCGTAGACCCAAGTCTCGTCCCCAGTGATGACCCGCGACAGGAACGTTGGTTCATTCACCACCTGCTGACGAAGATCTTGACAGAGTTCGGCACCGAGCGTCTTCTGTTCGGGTTCTAGAATCTTTGGCAGAAACTTTGCAGCAATGCCGTGCATGTTCAAAGCCGACGTCAGAATTTCTTGCACTGTTCCGTATGACCCATTAACAATGGTAGAATGGTTCTCCGACGATCTTCATCGGCCAGTTCCCTAATTATGTCCACAATTTCGGGGGTTTTGCTCGTGGACGGTCGCCGTGACCTCTCGTCGTCTTCCAGTGCCTTTCAGCCGCTCTTGAAGCGCGATTGCCCCCCAAAACACCTAGCACGACTCATTGCTTCACTGCCATAAGCCTGCCGCAACATTTCAGGCGTCTCCGTTCCCGATTTGCCAAGTTTCACGCAGAATTCGATGTTCGCTCACTGCTCTAGTTTGCAGTCCATACCGAAATCGCAGCTGTGTTTTGCACGTGGTCACCAAATATCGTGGTGCACAGCTCCCGTTGTTCACAGAACGATGCCACTCGGCTCAATGACTCATGAATGTCACTGCTCTCGACAGCTGCTCGCACATCTGCGTACTGCCATCTGTTGCCGCGCTACGTACTTAGTCTCCGAACTGTTTGATCGCATTACGTAATCCGAGATCTGGACGTCCCTCCAGTTTGCGTGGTATACATTTGGTATTCAATTTTGGTTCTTCCAGATCCTTGCGTGGAATCTCATGACAAATTGACTTACTGATGCCCATTGACTCAGCCAAATAGTCTTTCTGTAATTCGTTGATCTTTAACTAGTTCCGCACCTCTTCGATTTTTTCCGGTGTCCGCAGACTGGAGACACGCCCAGATCTCGGATCATTACCAAAGGATTCACGCCCGTCACGAAACCGTGCATACCATTCAAAAACTTAGCTACGGGATAATGCTGTGTCTCCATACGATTCTTTTAACATTCTGTAAGTTTCAGTAACTGACGTAATTGTAAATACACCACATTGTGAATACTCAGGAGACGCATATAGCGTATTAAATCCGTTTATTTTTGTCGCGTAGTAAGTACAAAAATTTACCAAGTTTTCGCACTCCATTGGGAGGCTTTTTCTAGGCAATGGTATATGCGAAAGTGCCACCATTGTCTTGAAAAAGCCTCCCAGTGGAGTGCGAAAGCTGGGTGAATCTTTGTGCTTACTACACCACAAAAATAAACAGACTTAATACGCTATATGCGTCTCTTGAGTATTCAGTAGCTGATTTTCCAAGTTTTCAACAAAAACGGAAGCTTACCCTTTGCTCTTCCATGGCTAAAATGAAATGGGACGAGAACTCTTTCTATGACTCCCTTAATACCCGTTTGCCGCTCGGTCAGTACCGGTATAAATCGGTTTCCAGCTGTTCGCTGCTTGGCCAAGGACTGTTGTCTTCCGCCATACATGTGATATTTTTATTCCACTATTGTTGCGTGAGTTATGTGGACAGTTCTGTGATTTTTCGGAGGTTATTTGCAAATTGGCTATGATTGTATTGAAATTAAAAGAGTTAATGCAATAAAATATTTGGGTATCGATATTGAGAATACACGTAAAAAATGCCACACCAGGGTGAAATGAACATACTGTGACGAAGCTTATCATACGTGTGGACAAATAAATAAGAAAGAAGTCATTTAATTTCTGGGAGATTAAATGAATACGAGTGGCAAGGAGACATTATGTATGAGTCTGTAGGTCGTATGATTGCTATACTGAGCTACGCATTCTGCGACAGGGCGTGGCATCAAATGGAGTTATCCCTGGATTGTGTTCGGACTTATGATTGACAGTACATCGTTGACCTGTGTCTACAGTTCATCACATTGCGAGGGAGCCGTGCAGAGGCATTTAACCAACAACGTTCTATACGTTCTCTATTGGGGAGAAATCTGGAGATCGCGCTGGCAAGAAAACCACCTGGACATGATGAAGGTCTTGTCTGTTGACGCTGTGCCATCGGTGATAGACCTGACTGATGCTGTTGTGGCAAAATGGAAAGCAGCTCCCTCAGCAACGCCCCTCATTCTATTGGAAAGCCTTCCCAGCAAGTGGGAACTGTTGTAGCAGAAAAAGTGGGCCAACTACTGTAGATATTTAATTTCGTTCTTAAATTCTACAGGGAGTTTGTGGATTGGCTACCTTAGTCCAGGTACTTTTGAATGTAGTGCATTTCCCGTAAATACCTGGGCTAAAACTACCATATTCGTTGTAACGTATTAAAACTTTTGAATTTCGTAATAATTATAAGAATCTGGGAGTGGCGATCATATTATCATATGTAGAGAATTTTAGGAAGGGAGTGTCTGACCCCAGGTCTTAAACAACCCTTAGAAATAGGAAGCTAGGTGATTTGGGCTAGAGTGCCTGATAGAAAAGTGACACGAAAGCGAAGTAGAAAGAGGGAGGAAAGACGCCTTTATTTATTACCTGGGGACCAGTTCTCGGGGTCCAACGGCTTAACATGGCTAGGGAGTGGCGATAACAAGTTTCCTGTTTTAATGTGTTACTTTAATTTGCTTTTTTTTACACAAAAGAGTGCAGAACAAGGCCAAAGAAGAAAATGTGATTATCTCAATTTTTATTTTTTGTTTTTTTTTTGTTTCGGGTTTAACGATCAAGGTGAGGAAATCTGAGGGTTGGAGAATCAGTCACCTCTCCCTAATTTAGGACCGCTGGTTCCAGGTAAGTAAGAGAGCTAATGCCGTAATACAAACAAATCACCCCATACTCACAGGAATCGAACCCGGGTCCACTAGGGCGAAAGGTCAGACATCAGCTGTAATTGTCTTCAGCCAATTTCGTTGACCTAAAGCTGAGCTTATGATCTTATAACCAACGACAAAAAAACCCCTTTTTAGTTCATTAGTGAAAGAGAACTGGAGTGATTTTCTGCCAACGTAGCTGTAAATTAATATATCTAACTTTTGTTGTGAAAATACAGTCGTTCTTATGTTTGTCTTCAGGCATCTTCGTTGAAATAAAGCTGAGCTTACGATGTTGTAATTAACCAAATAAAACAACAACAACCCCTTTTCAGTTCATTAGTTAAACAGTACCGGGGAGATTTTCTGCCAACGTAGCTGTAAATTAATATATCTTGATTGTTTTGTGAAAATACAGTCATCCTTATATTTAGAGCTTTTTGATGACCTTTTTTTTGTTTATTCTCTATCTTCTCCAGAGGATTCCACCCAAAGTCAGATTTAGACATGGCTTCTTCAGTATGACCTTTGTGCCAAGCATTAGAGCAGAAAGTGATGGAGAAACGTTTCTAAAGCACCCAAGTAAGTGTAGGAATTGGCATGTTGTTCTTATATATTTCTGCATGTGCATGCAGAAATATCTATATTTTGAAAATACAGTATAAGTGCCATGATTTGCAGTGCAGTGAAACATAAGTGAACTAGAGTTTCTAGGAGAGTCTTAGAATTAACATATAAACCCAATCGATAAATTGGTATCTGTATCTAACTAATAACGTCCACCGTTTTCCCTCTCAACAGCCGCTATACGGTTTGGTAAGGATTCAATGAAGTGCTGAAAACACGGTGGCGATGTTGCCGACGATGACACAAATAGCGCCTGTCACATAGCATCCACAGTTGCCTGTGGGGGTTAATGGGCCAAAATAGAGCTTTTCAATATGGCCAACAAATTCTCAATGGGGTTTGAGATCCAGCGATCGTGCCTTTTCTATCGTGGTAAACTCACAGAATGCTCCTGGATCCAGTTCGTCGCGACTCGGGAAGTATACGTTGTGGCGTTGTCCTGTTGAAAGATGGTGTCATGATGCTGAAAGAGAATCGTTACGAACGGATGTAGATGGTTGGCGAAGATGTTCACATACTTTGTGCCGCTGACGGAGGTCTTGATGGTTTCGAGGGGCTTCAAAGGAAACCCACATGAACGCACCCCTATACTATTACACAGCCTTCCACCAGCTTGTATGTTCCAAACTTTGCGAGCTAGGTCCATCGTTTTGTGTGGTTTACGCCACACACGTTCTGTCCTATCTG
Source organism: Macrothele yani (assembly GCA_039090855.1). NCBI lineage: Eukaryota > Metazoa > Arthropoda > Arachnida > Araneae > Macrothelidae > Macrothele > Macrothele yani. The sequence continues at coordinate 6,020,746 of CM077024.1, forward strand.
TGTGATAGATTTGAAACCGTGATTCGTCAGACAAGTTGATGTGTTGCCAGTCCTTCTCGCTTTAGTTTCGACAGAACTTTGCAAACCGTAGCCTAAGGTTTCAGGATCTTTCCGTTCAACAAGGAAGCACTATGTGGACGTCGACTGGCATAGTCTATTGTTTTGATGCTACAACGGATCGACAATCTTTGTGCCTAAGTTTATGGAAGCGCCCTCATTAAATTCCAATGCTATCTGCTCCTCGGTAGCGGCGTAATTATTATTTGTAATGATGCGGGGCAGTTTGAGCTCACCCCGAGAGTCAATTGCTCGTTTACGGCTGTATTTCGCGGGTTGGTTGGATAATTTTGACCATATTTCGAATAAAATTGGTACACACGGGCAATGATCTGACGTGGAAATACCAGCCAACAGTTCAGCAGTTGTGTTGATTGAACAACCTGCGTTCCTCGCAGCTACTATCTCTAGAACAACCTGCGTTCATTGCAGCTACGATCTCTAGAATAACCTGCGTTCCTCACAGATGCTATCTCTATAGAAAAACCTGATTTCCTCGCTGCTAGTATCTCTAGAAAAACCTGTGTTTCCCGTAGCTACTATCTCTTTTCCTCGCTGCTATTATCGCTAGAACAACCTGCGTTCCTTAGCAGCTACTATCACTAGAACAACCTGCGTTTCCCGCAACTACTACCTCTAGAAGAACCTGCATACCCACAACCACTATCTCTAAAAGTGCCTGAGTTCTTCGCAGCTATTATCTCTAGGAAATTACCTGAAGTGTTTGAATCTGTTGAATAAACAACACAGAAAGTCTTTCCTGTGGAAAATTCGTTACGGGTGATGAAAAGTACATAAGGTACGACTACCCCAAACGCAAAAAACACTAGATAGACCCCGGTGAAGCAATGACTTCGACACCGAAACGCAATATTCACTCCAAGAAAGTTCTGCTGTGCATCTGGTGGGATATGAAGGGTGTGCTCTATTATGAACTACTGGAACAGGGTCAAGCTGTTGCTGTTGATCGCTACAAGCAACAATTACTGCAATTGAACCAGGAAATCTGTCGGAAACGTACATTCACAGGTAACGGATTGCGCGTCCGGTGAAATTACTTCATGACAACGTTAAGCCGCATGTCGCAAGACCGGTCAAGAAAACGTTATTGACGCTTGGATGGGAAGTTTTTGGAGCACCCGGCGTTTAGTCCCAATACAGTCCCTTCAGACTATCATTTGTTCCGATCAATCTAACATGCTTTGTCTGCTGAACGATTCCGGGCATTTGACGAAGTGCAAAGATATGTTGACGACTTCATCGCGTCACACGATGAAGTATTTAATTCTTCATGGCTGGAATCAATCCGTCATCTGCCCGACCGAGGGCAAAAGGTGATAGATAATGATGGTGCATATTTTGATTCTTAAAGGTATTGTTGTTTTCTCTCAAATTACATGTTGCGTTGTCTTAAAACGCTTTAAAACTTATTAGCACAACTAATATAATCATTTGCACGTTCAGTGCATTATGCTTCTTCCATTAAGACAATGATTTCTTCAGTTGTAATGTGTGTCCAGTGTTCTACCGTGTCCGTGTGATAAGCTGCTATGCTATGTTCCCAATGTACATACTGTTCGCTATTGGACAACACTATCTTTGTCCTCCAACGTCTTTAATTGTATTGTTTCACTTACGAATGCGTGGAAATTACCTAAAACGCCGGAGCGAAGCGTATAAACGAAGTTACTTAAATAATAATTTCGAAGGAAAGCACATAAAATATCGATAACAATTTCAAAATTAGTTGTGCTGTTAATAAAAAAAAATAAACTTGACAAAATGTCTCGAAAAGCTATTTATTTTTAAGCTGTTCATGTAATTAATTTATGAAAATTTGAGAACTGACGCGAACATAATGACTTTTTAATACGGAACATAAATGAGGCTGTTCTTCCATGTAATGTAACCGTAGATATTTGAAAATCTCATTGCCCTGGAAAGGGAAACGAACCCAGCATCTCTCGATTTGCGCTCGAGTATGCTAACCATTACGCTTGATAAATATATTTTCAACTTGATAATGACTCTTTTGCTAAATTCTATTAAAACAGTGAAAAAAAGCACAGTACTTCGAATATTAGATCTGTTAATGTTCAGAACAGAACAACGGATCCAACGTTTCTCTGAGCTTTATTCGGAATCAGAAAATGAAATTTGACAAGTGTAATTTTCGCAGTCTTCTTCCTATCATGTTTTTACAAATTTGTAAGAAACGAATGCTAACATTGGGTTGTTTTCACCAGCATCAAATGTTTCTTCACAGCTTCACACTAAAGTTTTAATGTGCTTGTTATGAACACGAGGAAAATTTCTTCATCTATTTGGAGTTTGGCTAAAACTGAGCTAAAAGTTAAAAAACAGTATTTATTTCTAAACTTTGTTTTGCTGGGGCTCAGACATAGCTTTAGATTATGATTGTTGTTTGTTTAACTAAAATATCTTAAAGTAAGGATACCGTTCTGTTCATCAATGTAATTAGAACATATATTTTTTCAAGCGAAACAAACTCGTCTTCATTCATTATTCTTTTCATAAAATTCTTGGCAATGATAAATTTCTCCCATATTTGCCTACGTCGTTTATGGTTCGCGGAGCTTAGGAAGGAAATAGTTTCTGTAAGTAGACTGACAGATTAGAAGGAGCATAGCAACAAAAAACCGTCTTAGCGCCACTGAGCACATAAAAACACTGGAACAACACCCTAGAAATGATCGATGAGATTGGAATTAATCCAAGCAAAGAAGCTCAGAGTTGACACCGGAACAGCTACTTCCACTGTCGGTATCCGGATAACGATCTAATTCCGGAAATATGTCAGCATCATCACTGCAGCACACACACACACACACACACATTGAATCTGTAGCCAAATGTCCAGATCTGTACAAGAAGATTTCTATTGTGCTTTAACAACTGACATGGTATCTCTAAAGTGGCTTAGGAAATTATGACAATCCAGCAATTCAAAATTTTCAGCTGACGTAGATATTTTTAAAAGATGCACTAAAAATATGATACATTAAGTGAGATGAAGTATACGTTTCAGTGGTCTCAAACTCAGACCCTTGGAAAGGCCACTTTCCAGTTTTGAACTAACCCGCAAGAAAATTAAAATATTTCTTATGAATAAATATCAACTTTGCAAAACTACTCCAATGGTTCGGTACTAGAGTGGAATATTATTTCTAATTATCGATAAATAGTAAAAACAAATGCTTCGTCAATCATTGAAAATAATCACTTTTGTGTAACAATTATTTTCACTTAAATCTTAAAACAATAACATTTTACCAACTGAACACGGTACACGGTACAGAAAATATTACATGTTCTGACCAGAAACTTGGGCTCGCTTTTCTGTCACTAAGTTATCGATATTTCGAATAATGCCCTTTAAACATGCTACTTTTAAAAGTGAGCGTAAGTGACTGTCACTTAACCTATTCCTTTCAAGACATTTTATATGGTTCATTCTTGAGAACAACTGTTCGCATGAGTATGTTGTTCCGAACACAGACAGAACACGTGCAGCTAGGTTATGAAAGTTTACGTACTTGTCCTTTGAAACTAACTGGTGAAACTCTGTTATATTGCAGCTGCTGAATTTTTTTCTTAGCAAGGAATCACACTGAAAGTCTATTAATTCAAGCCGAAGTTCTTCAGCTGCATTGTCAGCATTATAGGAAAATGCAGACTTGAACGTATTGAAAATATTCTGCTTAATAGTTATATTCTTCGTAACTAAACTTGTTACTTATAAAGAGGATTGCTTTGCTAAGCATTGCTATGTTTATATTATATTTAATATATTGTAATAATACTTGAAAGAAGGATGATTTATTTTTATTTTCTAATCGTTCATGCGGGCCACAAAATAGTTGGCTCAGGGCCGCGATTTTGAGACCACTGCGCGGTTAGATTGAATGTAGGGTTTAGAATAAACTATGCTGGGAAAGGGGTAACTTGAGATACAAGGAGTTCGACAAATGTTTATATTGCGATTTGTGATTAAACATTGCGAATGCAGTGTACTGTAATTTGTTCAGGAAAAATGTGGTTTTCAATATTCACTCCAGTAGAGATCTCATTTGATCATTCTTCCGTGCTGGAAAATTGTTCTAGTGGTTTAAGTATGAACCAAGGTCATCATCAATATGAAATATGACAGTGGAGCAGTACATTCTTGAGCCTTTAAAATGGACACAGTACAGTATAATGGTTCAGAATTCACACTTAATAAAAGAATGGTAGCAAAATTGTTCTAGGGGTTTAAATATTGAACCAAGGTCATCATCAATATGAAATATGAGACTTGAGCCACACCTTCTTGGACCTTTAAAATGGACACAGTACAGTACAATGGTTCAGAATTTACACTTAATAGAAGAATGTTAGGAAAAATAAAGTTCCTTTGCAAACGGGACCTAGATGAGGGTTTGTACTCTTTCAATCCACTAATAGAACACCATGAAGTTGCCACTCCAGACAACTTGTAACGTATTACGTGGCATCACGTAGCAAGGCTGAACTGAATCCTACCAGGCGGTAACATTAAGCAAAAACAGCGATTACAGAAAAGATGAGTTGGGACGCAGCGCCATCTATTGACGTAGTTTGCATTAACAAACTGATTTCGTATCATTATTTACATTTGAGATTTTATTTATATTCACTTTCACATGAACAGATGGATATTTGCATTCTGAATTCGTAGTACTTGGGCAAGATAATTTTTCTGTAGGAACTGGTGTAATTTATGTGTAAATCTCATTCTTCCTTTATTCTTCAACGATCTAAGGCTGAGATTTTCTTAAATTATTTCGTCGGGAAAAAATTTATTTTTTAACGATCTAGAGCGTCTTAAATTATTTCGTCGTGAAAATGTTTGTACCTGAAAAAAGTGCGACGTACAGATTTTAGATTATGGAAATTAATGGCAAATGGTGCAGAAATTTCGTATTTTAAAGATTTTTATTGTAAGATTTATCTGTAAGTTCGATGCTGTGAAGAGACGCTGCCGCAGGCCTAACGTATCGAACGTACAGGTAAATGTTACAATACAAATCTTTAAAAGACATTTGAAACAGAAAATTTCTCCACCATTTGTCATTAATTTTCATAATCTAAAATCTGTACGTCGCACTTTTCCCAGGTACTAATATTTTTTCGACGAAATAATTTAAAACGCAAATCTACACATTTACCTACTATTTTACTTAAGATGAGTTTATATAGCGGAGGTTTTTTTCTAAAATTGAATTACGTATGTAATTATCAGAATGAAAATGCTTACCACAAACAATAGTTGAAGGTAACTTGTCATTTGGAGCAAAATCCTGACAAGATATTTCTTTCAGCAACAGTTGCTTTAGGTTCTGATCTGAGGGAAACTCATGAAATGAAAATCTCACGTTTTCTTCTCAGAAAATGTGCATATCAGCAAAGAACAGTAAACCATTTTTAAAATGGGTTAGATTTTGTTGTGAAAACAACAGTTTGGTTTTAAAACTGCTAGGTTTTTTAAAAAGATACACAAGAAAAAACGAACATACACAATCCAGCAATTCAAACAGCGTGAAAACAGGTGTTTATACCTTGGGACGCAGTGCCATCTAACGGCTGAAATCGTCCCTAACGCCCACTGGCCAATCACCAAAAGTCTATTGTCTTCAACGCTAATGTTATAGCCATTTCTCCATCCAGTTCAGCCTTGGACGTAGGTGATGTACTACTGAGGTGACGTACAGTCCCTAGAAGAGATGTGTGTCGTGCTCATAAGATGCTCTTTTCGGTTTTGTGACGAATCATCATGAAATGGTAAAGGGCGTTTGTATCGGAAGTTACATCACATGCTTTATCCCAGTATGTAGGGGTGGAAGCTCATTATGTTAATTAATGGCTTCTCGGCCAAACACCCACTGGCTTCCAGCGCTGATCAAAATTTCCCCACAGCAGGAAGGAAAACCATTTATTAGGTTCGTTGTCTAGAGACTGTCTATCAACGGTAGTTGAAGACAGCCCGGCGTTCTTTCTCTCCCAGCTTTACTATAAATCTGCTATTCAGGAGAGGGGAAGTAAAAATAATGGCAAAACAATTCCAAGCATGAATTCACTCTCAGGCATGTTGCAAACTTAACAAATCATTTAATCAACAGTAAATTGTTCGGCAGCTATTGTTCCTTGACCTCGAGTTCCTGTAACTGCAGTTCCACGTGAAAATGATCCGGGTATCTAATTATTCCAGAATACCCTTTTCCTGTCAATACTCTTTGCCCGTTCTTTTTCTACCACCGACGTGAAATGTTTCAATCGTCGTAACCTTCCGTTCGTCTCTTTTCCTTTGTTCCGGAAGCTATGCTTTGTGTTCCGTCCCGAACACGTGTTCTCTCCAAACGCTTTCTCCGAACGTCGTTCCAGACACCCGTGTCTGATTCCAACTACGCTGGCTTTCCCCGTGCTCTAACTGGCACGTTCTATCACGAACTTTTCTTTACCCAGTGCTAACTCCCAGCACTATACATCTGTCCACAGCACACGCTGTCGTCAACTGCCTCTACGCTCGCTCCCCATAGACTGTCTCTCACGCTCGCTTCCCGTCCACTGCCTCGTTTTTCCTTCCACTCCTTCCCTGAAGATTTCCCCCCTAACTTTACTAGCATTATGATTGGCTCCTACCTCACTCGCCTGAGGCTCCCTCTCTCTCACTAGTCGGAGCCCTCCAAGAGCAGGCGCCCCCCTCTCGCTCTTCTCGGTGACCCCCCCATACTACCTTTCTCTCCTGACACGTGTCTTCTAACGGTGACCTTCGCCTAATCCCTTCGTTGACCTCCACCTCACGGTGCCCTGCAGCTTAAATGTCCCTCTGGCCAGGAACAATAGCTGTGCCTTCTGTGAATACAATAGACCTGTCAAACAGGCTCATCGAAATGTCACCTAGTCTGGTGCATTACCACGTGTTACACTCGTTTCCAAATAATATACATGGACATATTTATTCTGAAATGTTAATATCCAGAATGATCGATGGGATTTAAAGTCTATCACACAATTTATATAGGGGCGTAATTTCTCGCCCCTACACCAGTCAATTGTTGGAAGTTTGTTTATAGATTTTTCGCAGTGCTGTATAACTTTTATAACTTTAAGGAAGCTGTACCGCTTTTAAAAAGGTAAGTGGACAAAATTTTATTTAGCAGTGTTTTTGCTAATTTGCTGTAACTCGATCGAAACATTTACATGCTAGATTAATTTAACAGCTGTTTACTGGAACGCAATAGCTCTTCTCAAGTGTTAGTGTGCTAGTTTTATTAAACTGTGGATCGTGTTAAGAGTACATTGTACGTAAGTGCAATGCACATCATTTCACTTACATCGTTTTGGGGAAACTGATGTCAGTAAGGGCCCTAGGCATGATTATATTCATCCTACTGCAGTAAGATTCGTTGCTGATCTCATTGAGTCACCTTTGTTGTTTATTTTTAATCGAACTTTTTCGACTAGCTAAGTGCCGGTTGCTTTTAAAATTGCTTCTGTTATTGCAGTCTACAAAAAGTGTTCAAGTTTGATATTTCTAATTGTCGTCCTATTTCAATTCTTACAATATTCTCTAAGATCTTTGAAAAGCTGCTTTACGTTCGCTTACGCAAGTTTTTTCATGTAATAATATTCTTCATCCTGGTCAGTTTGGCTCTTCTGAAAGTAAATATACTGAACATGCACTTCTAACAGTGCTTAATATTATTCATTCTTCCTTGGACTCTAGAAGATCTGTTCTTTTTGTTTTGTTTAATCTATCGCGAGCATTTGATATTATAAATCATGAGAGGTTATTGCATAAATTATATCTAGCTGGAATATGGGGTATTGCTCATGATTTATTTAGGAACTACTTAACAAATAGGAAGCAGTATGTACGAATGCGATCTTGTTTGCCTCTTTCGGGCATTACCTGTGGGGTTCCACAGGGGTCTGTATTGTGCCCGTTATTGTTCATTTTTTACATGAATGATATTTTTTTTGTCATAACGATCTAGATTTATTGACTGGTATAGCTAATGGAGAGATTCAGAAATGTGCAGATTTTTTTATTATAATTTCTTAATTTTAAATTCTAAAACCAAATGTTTACTTTTCAGTAACGGCAGGAGGTTAAGACTCGACCGATGCACAGTTTATGTAGGGGGTGTTGTTGTCCCACTGTCTCGAGAAAATTACTTTCCTTGGTGTGGTGTTTCAGTAGAACCTTAAATGCAACTCACAGATTAAAGTTTTATGTACTACTATTGCTAGAAATGTTGGTGTCATTCGGACGGTTTATTTTAATTTGTCAAAGGGCATTCTTGTTATGCTATACTATTAATTTTTTTCTTACGTTTATTATTGTTTTTTAATTTGGGGTTCCACATCACAATCAAATATTAGTCGAATCCAGAGGTAACAAAATATATATCATCGTCTTTTTAGGGATTCTCCTACTGACTCTTTAAACAGTATCATTAGGAAATACAATATACAGCCTATAAAAGAGCTTTACGATTTCAAATTAATAACATTTATGTTTAATAGAATAAAAAGGAATGTTTGCAAGGATTTATTGACATTGCAGTTGCCAATGCATGATTACAACACACGCTTTGCAAATTATTATCGACCAAATTTTGCTAGAACTAATCTTGCCCTAGGTAATGAGGGCTCTGGCGGTCCAAGAGTATGGAACGGTCTACCTGAAGAAATGAAACAAATTATTTCATTTTCCTTATTTAAAGAACAGTTACTGTAGCATTTACTTCAGACTTACGCACAAAGTGGTTAGTGTGATTTTGATTCGATATGGTTGATTTGTAACTCAGTTTATTCTGTATATACACTGACGGAAAAAAAAAATCCCAACACCAAGAAGGGGTTGCTTTAGATAAACGACAGTTGGTAGGCGGTGAGATTACATCTGTAAGATGACGTCTATGCCAATTTCGCCCTCGGCGCATACGTGTGGCGCTAGTAGCGCCCCTCGGAACATGCAAAGCAGGTTTGCTGTAAATACGCGCTGTAACATTCGTGAGCGTTAGTTATCGTTGAGATTCGATGTAGTGTGTTGAAGTTAGTCAAGAATGCCTTTAAGAAGACGAAGAAGCCATTATCAACAGCTCACGGAGTTCGAACGAGGTCGTTTAATAGGGCTACGAGAAGGTGGATTTTCTTTCCGCAATATTGCAGAACGACTTGGCAGGAATGTAGCCACTGTGCATGATTGTTGGCAGCGGGGGTCAAGGGAAGGTACCGCCTCAAGAAGACCGGGTTACGGCCGGCACTACTGAGAGGGAAGACAGCCGTGGCGCATCGTACCGCGTCTGCGGCAGCAATTCGAGCTGCAGTTGCCACCACAGTGACACAACGAACTGTTACAAATCGGTTACTTCAAGGACAGCTCCGAGCCAGACGCCCTGTAGCGTGCATTCCACTTACTTCAAACCACTGCCGTTTGCGACGTCAGTGGTGTCAAGCTAGAGCTCATTGGAGGACGGAGTGGAGATCTGTTGTGTTTTCTGATGAAAGCCGGTTCTGCCTGGGTGCCAGTGATGGCCGTGTGTTGGTTAGAAGGAGGCCAGGTGCCTGCAACCAACCTGTCTGCGGCTGAGCCACACTGGATCTACACCTGGAGTTATGGTCTGGTGAGCAATTTCCTATGACAACAGGAGCACTCTCGTGGTTATCCACGCACCCTGACGGCACAGTTGTACGCCGGTCTGGTGATTCAACCTGTTGTGCTGCCATTCATGAACAGCATTCCAGGGGGTGTTTTCCAACAGGATAACGCTCGCCCGCATACCGTTGTTGTAACCCAACATGCTCTACAGAGTGTCGACATGTTGCCGTGGCCTGCTAGATCACCAGATCTTTCACCAATCGAGCACGTATGGGACATCATTGGACGACAACTCCAGCATCACCCCCAACCAGCATTAACCGTCCCTGTATTGACCGACCAAGTGCAACAGGCATGGAACTCCATCCCACAAACTGACATCCAGCACCTGTACGACACAATGCATGAACGTTTGCGTGCTTGCATTCAACATTCTGGCGGTTACACCGGTTATTAATGTACCAACATTTCACATTTAAAATGGCTCTTCTCGCGCTTACAATAAGCTGTGATCTTGAAACCTTAATCGATTAAATATGTTACCTATACAAATGTATTGCCGCCATTTCATTCCTCTACAACTATTTTTTCGTGGTGTTGGGATTTTTTTCCGTCAGTGTATATGTAAATATAATTATGTATTTTTTTCACTCTTTTTCCAGGCAGCGTGGGCTTCGTTAGGCTTCTTAAGGTCTTTTCCTATTGCTGCCTGGGTAGATGCTTGTATACTGTTGTATATATTTGTAAATTTTGTTTTTGGTTCACCCGAATAAAATTGTATTGTATTGTATTGTATGAGTGATCTAAATGCAGCACACCAAGTCAATAGTACCTATTGAAAGGTGAAATGCGTAGGGTGAATGAAAATGGTTGTAAAGCAGTGGCACGATTCCAATTGAGGGTCACTTTTAATATAGAAAGAAAATTGTTTAGGGACTTCATTCCAAAATGCTGTTGGAATGTAAACCAGAAAGCCAATGGTTCGACGGGAAAATATTCCCGGGTATTTCCGATAAGGTTTCGAGAGATGAAACTTTTTTATTTTTACTTTACAGTATAAATTGATGTTTTAGTGATTGTAAATTAGCATATTGATCTCACGGGGTTTTTTCATCTTACTCATGTATGAATCCTAACATTAGGATACTGTTGTAATTCAGAATTAGGATAGTGTTGTTATCATGTATTCCGATCATTTTTTTTGAATTTTATAATCGTTGGTTTAAAGCTTAGCTTGAAGTAAAACAACTTTGCTAATGTATCTTGAGCACCCCGGGTTTCTGTTTTTCGGGAGATGAGTAGCGTTTGTTTGGTGTATACACTCATCGTAGAAAGAAAAATAGTTGCCCCCAGAAGGACGTGTCGGATTGCAGTGCTATTCGGAAGGAGGTAAAGGCTACCAGGAACAATAAATGATTAAAAATTGATCCTGATATGGGCAGTCGGACAGCCATGTTTGCTCACACAGCATGTCAGACATCTCGGTACGGAGTTGTACAGGTTCCTAAAGGTGTTCCTGCCATAAGCCATCCCATGCAGCTTGAATCTTCTCGCGTAGTTCCTGCAGATTGTGCTGTAGGGGTGGAGTGGGGATAGCGCAGCTAATAGCATCCCACACATTTTCAGTAGGCGATAGGTCTAGCTATGCTGCTGGCTATGACAAAGTGTCAGTGGCTTGAAAGCAAGCTCTCGAGACAGCAGAAGTATGTGGACGAGCGTTGTCCTTTTGGAAAATCGAACTGGAGTGAGCGTTCAGAAAAGGTAGGGCCACTGGTTGTAGGACCTCATTAACGTAACGTTGGGCTGTCAAAGTGTCTCTAATGAACATCAAAGGTGATCTGGCATCGTAGGCAATTGCACCTCACACCATGACACCAGGCTTTCTGAACGTGTGACGCTCGACAAAAAACCGTTCATCTTGGCGCTGACCACGATGACTACACACACGGATTCGTTGGTCGTCTCCTCCAAGACAAACGCCGGACTCGTCACTGAAGATCACCTACTGCTATTCTAAGTGGCCCCATGACAATCTGGCATTAAACCTTGGTGTTAAGGTGTAAAGCGCAGTCGTCGTAACAGTCTGCGTGCGTGTAGCCCTATGTGCAGCCGTCTGCCAATGTTGCTCGCAATAATCGGACGATGCATGGAGGGCACCACTGCTCGCTGAAAATCCGCAATAGTGGCTGTTGGGTCACTCCGTGCATGTCGGACAACCCTGCGTTCCTCTTCTCTCCGTGGTTCATCTAGGTCTCCTAGACCCTTCCTGTCGGTGCGGCGTGCCTTGTTCTATATACTGCAGACAACAGAGTGCTATGATGATATCAGCACGACCGGTATGGCGCGCAATACTGCGATAAGACATCACTTCCCGGAGCCTGACCATGCGGCCCCTCTCGAACTCCTCCAACTACTCAAATTGCTTCCGAACTTTTCTTCGAGGCATACTTCACTTGCAAAGGATAAAACAAATACAACAGCACGAGTCAGAATGGCGAGCACGCACTACGGGACGATCTTATATAGCCGGTCAGGAACTGAGCTACGACCCATCCTTGCTTACGCGGCCGAGCGGGATATTTGAATCATTTGCACGTCTTACAATCTCAAACCTACCCACCAAGTTTCCTTTCTGTCGGCTGGTTCTTTCTGGGCGCAACTATTTTTTTTGGCGATGAGTGTATTTCAATTACAAGTTTAGAAAATAGCCTTCAAGAAGCACACATCATGATAGGGAGCTAGGTGTGTATGTATAATAGAAGGATGTGTGTTATCATCGTTCTTTCTCCTTGAAAAGTGACGTTACATCCTACAACAGCGCCATTTACTACGTTCATTATTCCGGGCATCAAAGTCTTCAGCGAGCACGTCGTTCTACCTCTTCTAGGCACTGTAGGTGACGCATGAGTCATATTGACAATGAAACAGCAATAAGTCTGCCGGCGTAGTTCGTTTTGGAGAACAGCCGCTGCGGAGTAGGATGACTTTAGTTCCGATCTCTCTACCAGCGAAAAAAGGTTATATGTTATAAACTCACAACATTAATAGCAGATTAATCACAAGATTCTTAGCATTTTGCAACGTGCAACAACGTAAGTTAACGCAAAGCTCAACTAATTGTTTAACAGCATCTAAAACAAATCCGACGTAATGGCAACTTTTTTTTTTTTTATTGGAGGTTTAACGACCACCGTGAGCAACTCAATGGGCTATAAGCAGTCGCCCGTCCCTAATTTAGGGTCACTGGTTCCAGTGAAGGGAGAGAGCCAGTGCCGTAAGACAAACACAACATCCATGCCTGACCGGGATTCGAACCCGGACCCCTTACGGACGAATGATCAGAGACCAACGCCTTAGACCACTGCGCATGGCAACTTTAGTCTACCTTATCAATATTGCTGATAGCTAGCTGGTTTTTGAAAGATATTGATAGTCCCACAATCTTGTTTTTGTTCACCCCTGCTTAACTTGACTGTTTACCGGAGTGTAGATGAAGAACAAACACTTACAAGTTCTGATGGCACGTTCAGTGAAGAATGAATAACAAAAGATATGCAAAATTTGCATGAGAGAAAGTAAACAACAAGTTTGTAAAAACATGCAATGCATTGATTATAATACGCTTTCCAACATACCAGAAATCATTACTCAAGTTATGAGCATAATGAATAGTAAATCTCATAATAAATCTCGGTCCTGTGCCCTGACCTTTGATCCCATTTCGATTATATTCAACAGAACCGGTTCGGTATAGCTCCGAAATAACATGATAAAATTTTGTCGCATTCGAAGCATTTTTTAAGCAAGTTATAATGCATAAGGGCTATGAAATAGATCCTGCTTCTGTGTCCTAACGTTTGACCCCATTTCGTCCATTTTCAACAGAATTCGTCCCCAGGCAGGCCGCTACAACATACTAACATTTCATCCGAATGGAAGAATTTTTACGTAAGTTATGACGCATAATGGCGATGGAAGTGATTCCGCTCCTATGTCCTGACCTTTGACCCCATTTCGTCCATTTTCAACAGGGTTTGTCACAAAGTGGTCCCCTACCACATACTAAAATTTCATCGAAATCGAACCTTTTTTTACGTTAGTTATGACGCATAACACCACTGGAATGGATCCCTCTCCTATGTAACACCTTAACTCTTTTTTGTTCGCTTCCTTGACCTGACTTAAAAACTTTAGTTATACAGAAAAAAACTCATACTATTATCTTCAGACGGCGGTATAAAAACAAAAAAAAAGTGAAAATTAGCGCGGGTTATCGATTAAAAAACAAGTTCCTCTGAAAAGGAGAAGGGCCGCCAAAGGACAAAGGTTTTTCTCAGAGATACTACCTTATGCCGTCTAGAATAACAGGGTGTCTAATCCTGGTTTTTGTTATCTAAATTGTTGTTTAGTATAATGAGATTTATTATAAGAATAATGATTTCACTATATTACTCTTAAAAGGAAAGGAAGTTTAAAATATACTATATATACCCATTTCGTTCACTTTAAATAGGGTTCCTTCCCAGGTGATCCCCTACCAGATACTAAAATTTCATCGAAATCGAACGATTGCTACGCGAGTTATCGTGCGGACGGACATATGCACACAACGCGTGACGTAATGAGGCAGATGGGAATCGCGACCATCTGCTCGCCGCAAGAGTGTAACGTCATAAAACTTTAATAGGATCCACACACAACGCGTGACGTAATGAGACAGATGGCGTGACCGCGCGCCAACATTCTCAAACGCGTGATTGTGACGTCATAAGATTTCTAAGCATTGGTAACATTAATGGAAGGACGCCATGACACTAAAAACATTATAATTCCGGGTGGTTATTTAACCCACTAAACGAATTCTTCTAAAGTCGAGATCAAGCTAAATCGATTTCTAGTACCAAAAAACGGTAGGTTAACAACTTTCATCAAAATTCTTAGATCCGTTTTTAAAATAAAATGTACATACATACATATAAGAATTGCTACTTTAAGGTGGAAGTCAAGTAATTTTGCTTCCTATACTTCCAATGGAAAAACATATGTACTCATTTTCTTCACATTAATGCGTTCCCAAGGATGAAAATTTGAACATCGATTAAAATAGCTTCATTTTATAACTTGGAATACTTATTATTTTCTAAACCATAACCGTAATAATATTTTCTAAACCATAACCGTAATAATATTTTCTAAACCATAACCGTAATAATATTTTCTAAACCATAACCGTAATTATGCAATCCAACATTTATTTGTCCACTGACGTCATCAAAGTACAGGTCGCGCCATCTTTTTTCTGGTTTCAACACCACCAAAGGAAACATTATTGCTTTTTAATATAATTATGCTTATGTTTTAGAAAATGTTAAGTATTCCAAGTTATAGTATGAAGTTATTTTAATCGATGTTCAAATTTCTATCCTCGGGAACACACTAATTGTGAAGGAAATGTGTACAAAAGCTTTTCCATTGGAAATATAGGAAGCAAAATTACTTGACGTCCACCTTAACGGTGTGAGATAAGGGCGATAGAATGGATCCCGATCCTGTGTCCTGATCTTTGACTCCATTTGTCCCATTTTCAATAGGATTCCTCTCCAGGTGGTCCCCTACCACATACTAAAATTTCGTCGAAATTGAACCATATTTACTCAAGTTATGACGCATAAGGGCAATTGAACGGATCCCGCTCTTATGTCGTGACCTTTGACCCCACTTCACCCATTTTTAATAGGGTTCGTCCCCAGGTGGTCCCCTACCACATACTAAAATTTCATCGAAATGGAACCATTTTTGCGTGAATTATCATGCCGACAGACAGACAGACGGACGGATGGACGGAAATAGCTCGAGCATATACGCTACTTCAACCTACGGTTGGAAAGCGTAAAAAAACGGAAAGTTAAAAATAGGTAATATGCATCATAACAGTTGTTCACCAAGTAAGGTCTTTTCCTACATTTTATGATTGAGTATTCCTTAATTCTTCTTCCCTATCTTCGTTTTTTACGCTTTCCAGCCGTAGGTTGAAGTAGCGTATATGCTCCAGCTTTGTCCGTCCGTCTGTCTGTCGGCACGATAACTCGCGTAAAAATAGTTCGATTTCGATGAAATTTTAGTATGTGGCAGGGGACCACTTGGGAACGAACCCTATTGAATATGGACGAAATGGGATCAAAGGTCACGACATAGCAGCGGGATCCATTCCATTCCCTATGCGTCATAACTTGCGTAAATATGGTTCGATGTCGATGAAATTTTTTAATGTCGTAGGGGACAACCTGGGAAGGAACCCTATTCAAAATGGGTGAAGTGGGGTTAAAGGTCAGGACATAGGAGCGGGATGAATTCCTTTGCTCTTATGCGTCATAACTTGCGTAAATATGGTTCGATTTCGATGAAATTGTAATATGTCGTAGGGGACCACTTGGGGACGAACCCTATTGAAAATATACGAAATGGGGTCAAATGTCAGTACATAGGATCGGGATCCATTCCATCACCCTTATCCCATACTATTAAAGGAGCACTTCTTGTATGTATGTAAATTTTATTTTGAAAACGGCTCTAAGGATTTTGATGAACGTCGTTAACCTACCGTTTTCTGGTACTAGAAATCGTTTTAGCTTGATCTCGACTTTAGGAAAATTCGTTCAGTGGGTTAAATAACCACACCGAATTATAACGTTTTTAGTGTCATGGCGTCGTTCCATTTAATGTTACCCATGATTAGAAATCTTAAGACGTCACAATCTCGCGTTTGAGAATGTTGGCGCGCGGTCACGCCATCTGTCTCGTTACGTCACGCGTTGTGTGTGGATCCTGTTAAAGTTTTATGACGTCACACTCTTGCGAGCAGATGGTCGCGTTTCCCATGTGCCATATTACGTCACGCGTTGTGTTCATATGTCCGTCCGCACGATAACTCGCGTAAAAATCGTTCGATTCGGATGAAAGTTTAGTGTGTGGTAGGAGAACACCTGGAAAGGAACCCTAATGAAAGTGAACGAAATGGCGTCAAATGTCAGGACGTAGGAGCGGGATCCATTACACTGCTTTTATGCGTCATAACTAACGTAAAAATGCTTCGATTTAGATGAAATGTTAGTATGTTGTAGGGACCTGCCTGGGGACGCATCCTGTTGAAAATGAGCGAAATGGGATCAAAGGTTTGGACACAGGAGCGGGATCTAATCCATAGCCCTTATGCATCATAATTTACGTAAAAATGCTTCGATTCCGACAAAACTTTATCATGTTATTTCGGAGGTATACTGAACCGGTTTTGTAGAATATAATCGAAATGGGATCAAAGGCCAGGGCACAGGACCGAGTTTTATTCCACAGCCATTATCCTCATAACTTGAGTAATGATTTCTGGTATGTTGGTAAGCGTATTATAATCAATGTATTGCGTGATTTTACTAACTTGTTATTCCCTTCTTTTTTTATTGTGTTTATTCAGATCCTCGAAAGCCGGCTCTGTTTCGCTGTGGTTTAAACGCTGGTTTCTTACCGTTCGCGTGAGTGGGTCCGGGATCGAGCCCCTGGTGATATATGGGTGCTGCTCCTCTCCCACTTTCCTGCAATTCCTGAAATCAATGATCCCAAATTAGGGACGGGGGACTATTCATATCTCCTGGACTTGCTCATGATGGTCGATGGTGGTCGTTTTGTTTTCGCAGCTATCAAGTGCAGTATGTGTCACCGTAACGTAATAACGTGGATTCTCCCAGTCGCAGCCAATTGCGGGAACCCATGGGGCTCACTGCGCATTCTCAACAAGCTGCTCGAAGCGTCGGTTGCCACATTACGGCAGTTGAGTTCCAGAGGTCAACAGAGACGAGTCTTTGTTACTGTAAGTATTGAAGTTATCGTGTGTGCTGTTGTTCAGTTTTTTGCACTATGGTTCTTTCAATTGCGGAACGTGTGTTTCTGGTTGAATACGTCTTTCGAGAAGGCAATGAATACACCGATTTAGTGCGGCAGCAATTTGCTGCCAAATTCCCAGACATACCTGTACCTCATCGTAATGCAGTTCGTCGACTTATTGAGAAATTTCGTGCGACAGGCTCAGTGTTCGACGCCGAACGAAGCGGTAGACCAACTGAACTTACCGATGGGAAGTTGATGGACATCTCGGACTATCTGCTGCGGAGTCCATCAAAATCATTGCGCAAGTTGGCGCATGAGGAAAATATCGGGCTTGTGACAGTGCATAAAGCGCTGAGAGAATCATTGCACCTCTGCCCATACAAAGTAACAGCGGTACAACAATTGCAACCGGCGGATCACGTAAGACGACTCCGGTACTGTGAATGGTTTAACAATTTTATTCAAACGAAAACTGTTGCTGTTCTTGATGTCACCTTCTTTACAGATGAGGCGTGGTTCCACCTCTCTGGGTATGATAACGCACAAAACACACGATTGTGGTCCACAGAGACTCCTCATGCTGTGTCGGAACGACCCTTGCATGACCAGAAAATCGGAGTGTGGGTTGCGCTATCCCGACGACGCAATGTCGGGCCGTTATTCTTTCAGGACACCGTGAATAGTGCACGTTACTGTTCCATACTCCACGACTTCATCGGCCGCCTTGAAGAAGACGAAATCACCTACAGCCGGTTTCAACAAGATGGCGCTACTGCGCACACAGCTCACACCTCTATGAAACTTCTGAATGAGGTTTTCGGCGAACGTGTCATCTCAAAAAACCTATGGCCCCCTCGCTCCCCGGACCTTACTCCACCAGACTTTTTCTGTGGGGCGCAACAAAATCTGCTGTGTATCGTGATCGCCCACGCACGCTTGATCAATTACAAACTGCAATAACTACGTTCATCAGAAACATGTCACAAGCAGAGCTGCAGCAAGTGTTTGCAAATAAACTGAAACGGTTTCAGCGCTGTATCGACGCTCGTGGAGATCACTTCGAACATTTTTTCTAAGTGCACAGTGACTTTCCGAACACCCTGTATATACAGATGTTGAAAATATAGCGCAGTTCCCAACTGGTGTTGCAAAGCTTGTTGTCTTGATCTCATGCACAGTTTCTTTTGGAAACGAAGGTAGAAAATATTTTAAAGTCTGGCGGGGATGTTGTGTTTGACTTACGGCACTGGCTCCCTCTCTCCCCTGGGACCAGTGACCCTAAATTAAGGACGGGAGACTACTTTTATGCCCATCGAGTTGCTCACGGTGGTCGTTAAACCGTCAATAAAAATGTCTTTGAGATGTATGATGAGCAACACAAAGTATAACGTAATTGTCTTTTTTCTGTAATTTAGTCTTTATGTCAGTAATCACGTTATGAGTGCTAAAGTCAGTGTACTATTACAAGGTACTTATACGCATTAAAAGAAAGAGGTCAATTGAAGTTCTTACAAATACGTTTATTTTGCTTGCATAGTTTGTACTCCTCCCTCACATCCGGTTTATAATCGTACTCAATACAGTATCAGTGATTTAAGATCTAATCGCAGCATTATAACAGTACGTCCATCATCAATAACATCAATTCCGGCAAACAACCGCTGCATTGCCTTTTTATCTATCGTTTTTATCCGGCCACACATACGTCACTCTTGTTCTGACCTCAGTGTGTTGCCAACATCATTCTCGTTTGAACGAAAAAAACGTAACGTTAAGGTTTGAAAATGTGCAAGAGAACGAACTCAAATTTACACAGAAAAAGAAACTATAACGAAGTAAATTTCTCCGTCATTTTTGTCCACGCCGGGGCTCGAACCCGGGTCCCCTCATTCCGGAAAAAGTCGCTCTACCAATTGAGCTACGCGGACGCTCGTTATCGCTGCAATCTGCCTTTATGTCGTGTGCTTCCTGCTGGGCAGGCACGTCACATTTCCCCCATCCCGAAAGAGGGCCGGCGGCATGGCCCACGGGTCAGCCGTGACCATGAACCATTGCAGGCAGCCATCCGCTGTAGAACGTGCACTTGAGAAGAACTCCCAGTCAATCTAGTGTGTGGAATGCAACGTCACACACATTTATTTTTCGAAGCGCTGTAAAAGGGATTCTCTTATTCTTCCTCTCTCGCGGTGTGGAAAGAACATTACACCATTGCGAGATCTTGAACGGCCGAGTCATCCGGAATGTTCGGGCGCCATTATAACGAAGTAAATTTCTCCGTCATTTTTGTCCACGCCGGGGCTCGAACCCGGGTCCACTCATTCCGGAATAAGTCGCTCTACCAATTGAGCTACGCGGACTGCTATCTGCCTTTATATCGTGTGCATCCTGCGAGGCAGGCACGTCACAAAACTCAAAAGGAAAGTTAAAATAGAATATGCGTTACAAAAGCTTTATCAGTTTCTTTTAAATGAGGTGAATTGTAGACAGGAATACATCAGTTTATAACGAAGTAAATTTCTCCGTCATTTTTATCCGCGCCAGGATTCGAACCCGGGTCCCCTCATTCCGGAATAAGTTGCTCTACCAATTGAGCTACGCGGACATTTTATTCTGATTCCTATCTGCCTTTATGTCGTGTGCGTCCTTCTGGCAGGTACGTCACATCTCCTGGTATGTTACACCATCTCCCTCGTGTGCGTCCTTCTGGCAGGTACGTCACATCTCCTGGTACATCATCTCCCCCTCATTTTTTTTTTTTTTTTTTTTTTTTGAAGTGCTGGAGAAGGGATTCTCTTATTTTTCCTATCTCGCGGTGTGGAAATAACATCACACCATTGCGAGATTTTGAACGGTCGGGTCATCCGGATAGTTCGGGCGCCATTATAACGAAGTGAATTTCTCCGTCATTTTTGGTCTACGCCGGGATTCGAGCCCGGATCCCCTCATTCCGGAATAAGTCACTCTACCAGTTGAGCTACGCGGACATTTTATTCTGATTCCTATCTGCCTCTATGTCGTGTGCGTCCTTCTGGCAGGTACGTCACATCTTCTGGTACGTTACAAGTTGTACTTAAAAGTAGTCACGTCTCACCTATTCTTTCATGTTACTGAAAGCGAAATAGTCCTACTTTAGTTGAGTGGAAAGGTATTTGTGTTATCAATTTTGGAGATATAATTTCTTCTCGTGATTATTCTGTAGTACTCAATTTCTTTACAATTTGCATTAATGCCCGGATCCAAACTCCTTTTTTTGCATCTTAAATTGTGGAAAAAGAAGAAATGAAAATATATTCTCATGCACAGTCATGTTAAAAGATGGTAGCAACCATGTTTTTTGCTGGACATGAAAGTAATTTACAGTTACCTTTATAGCCCTGTTCAACGAAAAGACATTATAATTTTTTTAAGTTCACAAAGTGGATCATTTCTTTTATATACATAGCAATCTGGATCATTTCTTTTTATATACATAGCAACGTTTTATGAAAAGAGCAGGTTGCAAAACTGGACACCATTTAAAAGATTTTCTCGAACTAAAGCAAAGCAAAAAAGATAACTCCCAAAAAGGACTTCCTTGTCATTCACGTGATCACAAGAGCGCCCATCATGCATCCTACGATGATAGAACATCTGGCAGTTCTCTTAAAATTTCCATCTCGTTCTATTGCTTTTGGAGAGGATTACTTTACCCAAATCACTTTACCAGCTTCAGAAAAATTCTCTGTTGTGAATAAACTGAGCATTCTAAAGTTCCTTTCCTCGAAGTACCTAAGAAACACCCGGGTTTCTAATCCCAATGATAACGACCAGAACTCGTGGTGTGTTGGCCGCTCCTCTTTTGTCGAGCTTTTGTAACTTTCTTTCAAATACACAACGAACAGCAAAAGAAATATTTGAAACGTTAAAAAACAAAACAAACAAAAAAGACGCAAACGGATTGTGTGCTATTGTGGTGTGCTCGAAAGGAATATTCGCAAAAAAGACTATTCACAGAAAAATGCTTGGTAAAGGATAATAAGAAGGATGCAACTGAGCATTCTCTAGTGCAGTGCTCGTGTCTTTAAAAAAAACCCCGCCCTAAATCAGATGCGTTAAAAGTACATCAAGTATTTTTTGTAAATTTAAAAATCTGTGATTTGTAGTATTTTCGCAATAATATCTAATGTTGCACAACATAGAGGTCGAAGTTTGAACCAAAATATGGAAAATCCGTTGAAAAGTTTGACCGTTTTTGCAGAAATCTACTTGTAAGAGGAATTGAAAGACCCTACTTTTAGACGTGCAGAAATTATCACAAATAAAGACTTATTCCTATGCTTCCTAGCGGGAAATGAATGGATGACGTTGATCAAGACGCCTGTAGATAATACTGATATTAGATAGAAGGAATTAAATCGGTAAATTAGGGGGAATGTGGATGTGCCAAAAGCTCATAGAATAAATTAAAGTTAAATTATTGTTAGATACATGCATGCACAGAACTACAGCAGATGACGTATCGCGTTGAATAAAAATTCAAAGTTCACCTAATCTTGTTGCAAACCTTTGTTTCACAAAAGCTGGAAATGTAATGGCAGTATTTTTCTTGAACAAGGGCTCAGCATACGAGAATTGTAAGTCTGCGTGTGATATCACTCTCTCAGTAAAAAGCCATGAATTTGCCCGGCTTTTTACACGATACGTTTGTCCCTCCAAAGTTATTGAGATCGAGAGGAAAATCCATTACTACCATTTTCCTCAGTGACTTGTCTTTGTCATTATCCTCAGTGACTTGTGTTTGTCATTTTCCTCAGTGACATGCCTTTGTCATTTTCCTCAGAGACTTGTCTTTGTCATTTTCCTCAGTGACTTGTTTTTGACATTTTCCTCAGTGACTTGTCTTTGTCATTTTCCTCAGCGACATGCTTTGTCATTTTCCTCAGTGACTTCTCTTTGACATTGTCCTCAGTGACTTGTCTTTGTCATTTTCCTCGGTGACATGCTTTGTCATTTTCCTCAATGACTTGTATTTGTCATTTTCATCAGTGACATGCCTTTGTCATTTTCCTCAGTGACATGCTTTTGTCATTTTCCTCAGTGACATGCCTTTGTCATTTCCCTCAGTGACTTGTCTTTGTAATTTTCCTCAGTGACTTGTTTTTGGCATTTTCCTCAGTGACTTGTCTTGTCATTTAACTCAGGGACGTCTCTTTGTCATTTTCCTCAGTGACTTGTCTTTGTCATTTTATTCAGTGACTTGATTTTGTCATTTTCCTCAGTGACTTGTCTTCGTCATTTTCCTCAGTGACACGTCTTTGTAATTTTCCTCAGTGACTTGTCTTTGTAATTTTCCTCAGTGACTTGTCTTTTTCATTTTCCTCAGTGACTCAGTGACTTGTCTTTGACATTTTCTTATCAAAAAAAGCGCTGAGCAAAAGTTGTAAAATACAGCGAAATTGATGACACTCGGGTTATTATCTCTGTCGTCCCATCCCTAGCTGGAATGTCAAAGCCAAGGACAGTGACTATTTATTATTCATGATGAAGTTCCGAAAATTGAGCTCGTACATTGGCAGTGGACAATTTTCTTAAGGCTTTTATTGTTGCTCGAGGTAGCTTCACATGATACTGAAATTTGAAGCGAGAAAATTTTTTATATAGTATGTAACTCTACAAATGTAATCGGTTATCTCTTCTAACACGAGGAATCTGTGAATTTCATTTCAATAGCGCGATTCTTTCGAAGTGTTACAATTTTCACAAATAGTAGTGTAGTTACTTTTGTTTAAATGCAGCCATATTTTAGCCCTAACGGAATGATTCATGCACTTAGAAGTTCTATCGATATAAAATCGTTGTCGCCTCTGTGTGTGTATGATCGCCCTTAGAAAGGTTTCGCTTGCGGTGGTGTAGTGGGTAATGCCGGTATGTTGGAGGGTGAAAGCTTGGCAGATCTTGTATGATTGTTTTACACCTATAAAACCGGATTATCTTTAAAAGTCTTGTACTTATTTGTTTCTAAGTTTCAAACGTGTTTTTACTTTTGGAAATATAAATTCATCTTATATTAAAAATCTTACTTATATAAAACTTCATTTTCTTGTTAAGATGATTCTGTAAAATAAAACGTGATCAGTCTTTTACGTTATTAAATATAAGGAATTGGAAAATAGCCTGTGACGTACTACAGAGGTGGCGCACATGTTAACACGGCAAGTAGCAGGGATGAACCTTAGTCTGCGTAGCTTAATTGGGAATGCATTCGCCTCCGGAGCAGAAAGATGTAGGGTCGAGGCTCGCCACAGGCAAATTTGGGTTTCAGAAATCAGAAAATGAACTCTTTCGACCTAATTTCATTGAAAAGGTTCATGCTTTCCGTTTCAAGGAAATGTGTGATTTTGGAAATTTCAAGTAATTATGGGGCCATACATGAAAACATGTATGCCAAAAAATAACTCTTGTGGAAAAAGACTTCGGGTTCGAAACGTTTTGGGAGTTACATGTTTGTCTAAAAAATAAGTTAAACGATGCTACGCGAGGAGTAAAAATGAAGAGAAAAACTCCTGTTACTGCACGCATGGTTAGGACAAAGAGAAGAACGGAGTGCCCATGTTTTTAAAAACGGGTTACAAACAAACTTTATAACGACGTCGTTGGAAAGTATTGGGTTTTCTTCTGCACGTCCACAATAGGAGTTTCGCAGCATAAAGAATAAAAATCAGTATTTCAGAAATACTTTCTTTTCGTGCAAGTCGCTTGTGCTGTTGTTAAGCACAAATAGATTTTTCACTCAAATTCCAACTGCTGATTGTTTATAGCAAATGCATGCCTCTTAGCGTCTCATGCCAGGACATTTAAGAGGATAATGGAAAATAAGCGATCGCAAAATTAGCAGTAGGGAAGTTAATATCAGTTTTTCTTTTTTTTTTTTTTTTTGCTTACTTTAACAGGGAGCTACTTGGCAAGTCATTTCAGAAGTCCAAAATTCCGAATTCAATGGTATCTAACGAGAAATTTCTTAACTTCAATAAATATTTAAATGTGCCAAACATTTTGGCGCATTGAACAATTACGGTTTTTGATCTCTCGTCGGCCATGTAAGTTCTTATTTAATGCCAAGAAAACCAACACAGAAGGACGATGATGCGGAGTTCTCGGGAGTGAAGAGCATGTCTTTTGAAATTCCGATTTGTGATGCACTACAGAAGTGAAAACATGTGTCAAGACGACAAATCTGCAGCGAGACATTCTGTCCGCGTAGCTCAGTTGGGAGAGCGATTTACTCGGGAGTAAGGAGACATGGATTCGACGCCCGTCGCGGACAAATTTGTGTTTTCACATTGGCGCCCGATTGTGGAAAACGGATCCACTGGTCGTTGGGTTCTTCGAAAAATGTGTGATGTTTGTTCCACAAATTGTTTAGAATTAATGAAAAATTCCTGTTTCGCTTCAAAGAAAAAGCAATTAAGAGGGAGATGGTGTGACGTACTACAGAGGTGAAGACATGTGTCAAGACGACAAATCTGCAGCGAGACATTCTGTCCGCGTAGCTCAGTTGGGAGAACGACTCACTCCGGAGTGAGGAGACATGGATTCGACGGCCGTCGTGGACAAATTTGTGTTTTCACATTGGCGCCCGATTGTGGAAAACGGATCCACTGGTCGTTGGGTTCTTCGAAAAATGTGTGATGTTTGTTCCACAAATTGTTTAGAATTAATGAAAAATTCCTGTTTCGCTTCAAAGAAAAGGCAATTAAGAGGGAGATGGTGTGAGGTACTACAGAGGTGAAGACATGTGTCAAGACGACAAATCTGCAGCGAGACATTTTGTCCGCGTAGCTCAGTTAGGAGAGCGACTTACTATGGAGTGAGGGGACACGACTTCGATCTCCGTCACGGAGAAATTTGTGTTTTCACAGATTCACAAAAGCAATTTTTCAAACCAGATTTTAAAAGTGAGAAAATCAAGAAAAAGAAAAAAAAACGCCATTTTTTTTCAGAATAATAGAAAAAGGTACTATAATGATTCTTATGGTTGAAAAGGAAGTTTACAAATCCGATTAATAGGTGAGCAGATAAGGTGCTCACAGGTGGATGGACATTTCAGTATTACCATAAGAAATTGTTACTTATATTGCACGTTCATGGGACAGACCATTACGACTACCCCTGCTCTTCGAGTGGACGCCTCGTACATCATGTACCAATGACGTCATCTACCGGCGCGGAATGTATATGGAGGGCTGGATGGCACGTGCATAGATGTATATAGATGGACTCAAATCCATCTCAAACGAGCCGTCAGAATCCAGCGCTTAGTCACTGCTCCACCGGGGCAGCGTTTTGTTATTCAAAGTGGTCATTTAATGGAATGATTGACACTAATCCGTTCTGACTGATTACCTGCTAAATGGGCTATGATAATGGTGAGGAACTTGAAAAAGGAGAGAAAATATATTTTAGGCACTTACATCTATCCAGTGGCACGATGTCCGCGCCAGGCGGACTAACACTTCCTCATCATGCCTCAGGTCATGGAGCAGAGAACAATGGTTTAGAAGGGAGCTTTTATAATCGTGGATAAGTTTGATGTTGCAGAACACCGGGACATCATTTTGTAAGCTGATATAAAATATCTGAAGATTACTTCCGTGGTGTAGTGTACTCGATGCCACGACGGGTGCAGTCGGTTATAGCTGTGAAAGACGTCTCTGCCCGCTACTAGGTGTGGACCATAATCTTATGTTTCTTGATTTTTTTTTTTCAGTAGACTTGCTAAAAATAGAGTGTAGGGATAGGAATAGAAGTTATGGTTTATTTCTATGAGGAAGATGAGAACAATTTGTAAAGCTGCTGAACATGTTGCTCAAAATGAAGTTAAAATTTTTTAAGGATAAACACGTACAAATAACTAAAACTGCATCTGCTTAATTGCTTGAAACAAAGTGAAACTTAAGCGCTCAGCTTCTGGTGTTCTGAAATCTCAGAATCATAGAAGATTACAAACGTTGTTAAAATAATGAGGGGATACACATAGTCATGGATTATATGCCCTGAGTACCCAAAACAATTTCTCGATTTTTAAAAATTAAGAGTCCCGAAGGCTCAGATATAGTTTCGAAGGCAGAAAAATATCAAAGTTCAATCAGTGTTAATGGAAAAGATTCTTCACTTAGATCGCAAAACACCGTTGACTGGAAGTCTTTCTAAGAATAGCTTAACTGAGGGAAATAGTATACCACTTGGTACTGTGTACCCTTGCTCATTAATTAAACGACAAGCCTATTTTCAAAATCACTCTTTAGGGTGAAATTTTAACTTAAAGAAGTTTGCATGCTGCTTCAAACTGCATTAACAAATCGTGCGCAGCTGCACATGCAGTAACTCTTTAGCCACCCTAGTCAATATTACTTCAGTTCATATTCCGCCCAGTAGTTTGGCAGAAACAGATAATAAGATAGCATAGATAATCTAAAAAAATTAACTTTCTTTGCGGAAGTTAACTTCAACATCAAACCATCGTTCTTTTTCTGAATTGGAGCTCTCTCCGCAGTAAACGAAACACATCCGCACAAATAAGTCGTTGAATCTTGTTCAAAAATTCTTGAACCGACTTCAGAATTGCTGAATCGATTTACCGGAATGGCCATGAATGACTGATGTACCTCTCCTTCTTACAAGACGTGCATCGAATATGAAATAAACGTCTGGAATTTGCGCTGAATTTCTTTGTCATAAACCTTCTTAAAAAATCATATTGGCTTAAATATAGAATTCCTAGCTGTGCTAATTGTAGGAGGATGTTGCGCATGAAAATTCATCATCCTGACTTTAGGAACTGTTACAGTGCAGTTCGCATGAATCATAGCAATATATATATGCTTCCGGTTTGCCAGAAGATGGACTTGCTAAACTTGTATGAGCAAAAATATTTGAGCTTTTAAAGTGTTGAAAATGTCAGGACTTAATTTCAAGCTTGTAGCAGAAGAATTATGAAAGTTTGATAAACTTTGTTCGTTAGACGATTACTTATCATACCCATTTTTCAGAATAGATTAAATATTATAAGATCCCTTTATCTATGAGGCAATGATACGCTAATTGAATAAGTTCAACGGATATACTGTTTCTCGTGATTCCAAATATTCAAAATACAGGGGATGGACAAAAAAAAAAAATGTAAACCCCTGCAATAAAAGTACTGTTTTCTGTAATGGATCACTGATTTCTATAGAAGTGATAAAATATCGTACATCAGACAAAATGACTGACCTGTCTCAATTCAAAGGAGTAAAAATTATTGCAGCCCGTGTAACCTGCGCATAGGTAACTGAAACTAGGAATTTGTTGAATATATCCACAGCACCAAATCTGGAAAAATAACATCCAGTAGGACGAATTGTTGCAGGAAACTGAAGCTGCCTGCAAGAGAACACGTGAAAATCTAACAGTTTATAGCCCAAACACACACAGATCAAGCTACTCTAGGAGAAATAACTAGAAATGTGAATCAGAGCAGTCCAGTATCTAACAAAACAATTCGTCGGGATCATCATAAAGCTGAAGTTTATTGCACTATCGCGATTGCTAAGTCACTCGTTGCTGATACTTATACAAAAAGAAGATTGCAATGGTGTCACGAGCTCGAAACCTTAACACTGAATGATTGGAAACATGTGATTTTGCTCGACGTATCGCGTCGGGCTTACTATTTTTTGTAATATGTTTGTAATGGTTTTATTTTTTTTTTGTAAGAGGACTTACCACAACATAAGTATTTGTTTTTCATCGTGGGTTTTCGAAGTAACAAATGATTTTAGAGATCTTTTTAAACTGACAATGACTTACCATCAAGAAGAAAATGTCAAATGTACTGCTTTATGGTATTATTTCACAAAGCTCCTAAATATAAAATTTACTCTTGACAGCTATAATAGGTGCCGTTTTACGGACTGTACAGACTGATACATATACATCACACAATCAAAATAATAGTTAAATCAGACAAGTGTTTCCGCGAATCTTTCACAATACCGGAAGTTTTCTGTCATATGAACACGGAAAAAGTCAGAACAGAATTTTCCGTTAATATACGACAGGAATTGTTGAAAATTTTCCGAAAATTCAGAATTTCTTGTTAACACCTCTTAGAAATGGCAATTTGAAGTCAATATAAGAGAGGAATTACTGAAAGTTTTCTGAAAAATTCAGAATTTCCATGGCGTACGAAAAATCCGTGAGATTCAAGATTTTTTCCTGAATGCGTTTGTAATAATTTTACCGGAAAGGTTGTATCAGAAATATGGTTCGCTAATTTACGAAAGGAATCTCGGAAAATGGTTTGTGAATTTCAGAAAATTTTTACAGTGTAATTACGCGCGTTTTATGACTGCAGCATTCCACATGCAAAAACACTTCATTTCAATTTTTCATGCAACATTGCTGTTTGCACAATCAAGTAAGACAATAGTTTTAGACACTTCCTTTCTGCTCGTGTTAATCTGAAGAACATCATTTTTACCTCGCCGTTGTTCAAGAAGTCCCAAAACATCATCTTTGGCCTTCTGCTCCTTTATCCTGGTAGTTCCTGGTTCGCATACCCTGTGTACTTCTTAGTACGTAGAAGGGTCGATAAAATAATACTGTGCATGTTGTTCTTTGAACCTGGTACTCTCTTCTCCCGTTCCTTCATCCTGCCTGCAATATACTGAATTTATTCTGGCTTTTATTTACACATATACATAATTTTTTGGTATTTAAATTTTCATACTGTGGTATAGCTATTTCCAGATTTGACACCATCAGTTCAATTCTGTCCATCTTTGCAACCATTTTGATTCCGCTATCTTCATTCCTCCTTTTTAACACTTCTTTTTTACGCTTTCCAACCGTAGGTTGAAGAAACGTATATGCTCCAGCTTTGTCCGTCCGTCCATCCGTCTGTCAGCACAATAACTGGCGTAAAAACGGTTCAATTTCGATGAAATTTTAGTATGTGGTAGGGGACCACCCGAGGACGAACCCTATTGAAAATAGGACAAATGGGGTCAAAGGTCACGACGTAGGAGCGGGATCCATTCCATTGCACTTATACGTCATAACTTGCGTAAATATGGTTCAATTTAAATGAAATTTGACTATGTGGTAAAGGACCGCCTGGAGACGAACCCTATTCAAAATGGGTGAATTGGGGTCAAAGGTCAGGACATAAGATCGGGATGCATTCCATTGCCTTTATGCTTCATAACGTGAGTAAAAATGGTTCGATTTCCATGAAATTTCAGTATGTGGTAGGGGACCAACTGGGGATGAACCCTATTGAAAATGGACGAAATGGGGTCAAAGGTCAGGATATAGAATTGCGATCCATTCCATCGCCCTTATCCCATATTATTAAGGTGGACGTCAAGTAATTTTGCTTCCTATACTTCCAATTGAAAAACTTTTGTACACATTTACTTCACAATTAATGTGTCCCCAAGGATGAAAATTTGAACATCGATTAAAATAACGTCTTATTATCACTTGGAATACTTAATATTTTCTAAAACATAACCGTAATTATATTAAAAATCAATAACTTTTTCTTTGGTGGTGTTGAAACCAGAAAAAGGATGGCACGACCTGTACTTTGATGACGTCAGTAGACAAACAAATGTTGGATTGCATAATTATGGTTATGCTTTAGAAAATATTAGGTATTCCAAGTTATAAAATCAAGCTATTTTAATCGATGTTCAAATTTTCATCCTTGTGAACGTATTAATTGTCCAGAAAAAAGATGGCGCGACCTGTACTTTATGACGTCATTAGACAAACAAATGTTAGATGCATAATTATGGTTATGTTTTAGAAAATATTAGGTATTCCAAGTTATAAAATGAAGCTATTTTAATCGATGTTCAAATTTTCATCCTAGTGAACGCATTAATTGCCCAGATAAAGGATGGCGCGACCTGTATTTTCATGACGTCAGTAGACAAACAAATGTTGGATTGCATAATTATGGTTATGTTTTAGAAAATATTAAGTATTGCAAGTTTTAAAATGAAGATATTTTAATCGTTGTTCAAATTTTTATCCTTTGGGAACGCATTAATTGGGAAGAAAATGTGTACAGAAATTTTTCCATTCGAACTACAGGAAGCAAAATTACTTGACGTTCACCTTAAAGGAGCAATTCTTATATGTATGTAAATTTTATTTTGAAAACGGCTCTAAGGATTTTGATGAAAGTCGTTAACCTACCGTTTTCTGGTAATAGAAATCGGTTTATCTTGATCTCGAATTTAGGAAAATTCGTTTAGTGGGTTAATAACCACCACGAATTACCACGTTTTTATTGTAATGTCATGGCGTCGTCCGATTAGATGTTGGCGCGCGGTCACGCCATCTATCTCATTACGTCACGCGTTGTGTGCGGATCATATTAAAGTTTTCTGACGTCACAGTCTTGCGAGCAGATGGTCGCGATTCCCATCTGCCTCATTACGTCACGCGTTGTGTGCGTATGTTCGTCCGCACGATAACTTGCGTAAAAATCGTTCGATTTCGATGAAATTTTAGTATGTGGTAGGGGAACACCTGGGAAGGAACCCTATTTAAAGTGAACGAAATGGGGTCAAAGGTCAGGACGTAGGAGTGGGATCCATTCCACTGCTCTTATGCGTCATAACTAACGTAAAAAAGGTTCGATTTTGATTAAATTTTAGTACGTGGTAGGGGATCACCTGGGGACAAACCCTATTGAAAATTGGCGAAATGAGGTTCAAAGGTCTGGACATAGGAGCGGAATCACTTCCATCGCCATTATGCGTCCTAACTTACGTAAAAATGTTTCGATTTAGATGAAATGTTAGTATGTTGTATGGACCTGCCTGGGGACGAATTCTATTGAAAATGGGCAAAATGGATCAAAGGTAAGGACGCAGGAGTGGGATGTATTCCATAGCCCTTATGCATCATAACTTACGTAAAATTGCTTCGATTGCGACAAAACTTTATCATGTCATTTCCGAGGTATACTGAACCAGTTCTGTTGAACGTCATCGAAATGGGATCAAAGGTCAGGGCACAGGAGTGAGATTTATTCCACAGCCATTTTCCTCATAACTTGAGTAATAACTTGAGTAATGATTTCTAGTATGTTGGAAAGCGTATCATAATCAATGCATTGCATGATTTTACTAACTTGTTTTAAAGAAGATCGTGCTTATATTACCGGTTCGTCCGTCCGTTCCGGTCCGCCCGTCCGTCTGTACCCACTATATTCATGCAACTATTAGTCAGATTTGAAAAAATTTTTTTGCATTGGGAAACTTGAAATATGCGAATGATGATCCTTTATTTCGTTTTTTTATGATGTACAGTTTCGCTTCTACAGGGCGTAAATGCAGATGATGTCGAATTCAAAAATACGTTTTATTCCACATATTTGGTTCTAAACATCCGATTTAAAATAATCTTTTATCTTTCGATTCCATTTATGTCGAAGAATATTTTAGATATAATTACTTTTTCAAATTACTCATAGATTTTCCGCTAGGGGGCGTAAAAATAAATAACATTTTTCCTGATAACTCTTCTTATAAAATTCCGATTTCAAATTTTTGCTCTTCAGCGGTTACACCTCCTGATGGAAAATCTTTTGCATACAATTTCAAATTTTTAGTAAAGAATACTTTGGCCATCAGGGGGCGTAAGTGTTAATTTTTTCTTCTGATGTATTTGCGATAAAATTTGAGCTTCTAAAATATCGATTGAACAAATTCTTTCGTGGACTGATGCCACTCACATTTATAAACCCTTTTCGGAATATTTTCTTCTTAAAATATTCCACAGTTTCTCCCACAGGGGGACGTAGATATATATCTTATTTTTGTCAATATCTCTATTTCTAGGAGTCCGATTTGAAAAATTCCTTCTCTGTTGGATAGTGTTTCCGATGAGAAATGTTTTCCCTATAAAGTCGAAATTTTCAAGTAAATCATAGACTTTCCGCTAGGTGGCACAAAGGTAAATTGCGTTTTCCGCGTTATTTCTGCTTCTAAAACTCCGATTGGAAAACTTCTTCCTGTATCGCATACAAGACCTGATGGAAAATATTTTTCACATAATTTCTAATGTTTGCTAAAGAATGGTTTGGCCACCAGGGTGCATAAGTGTTAATTTCTGCTTGTGATGTATTTGTAGCAAAATCTGGGATCCCGAAAACTCGTCAAATTTTTTCTTTCTTGGACCTATACCGCTCATATCGAAAAATCTTTTGAGAATACTTTCTTCCTAAAATAATGCATGGCTCTCCCACCAGGGGACGTAAAGTCACATCTTGTTTTTGTCGATATCTCTGTTTCTAAGAGTCCGATTTGAAAAATTCTTTCTGTGTTGGAGAGCGTTTCGGGTGCGAAATGTTTTTCATATAAATTCATGTTTTTCTTAACGCACAAGCCTTCAACCAGAGGGCGTAAGCTCACGATTCAGTTTACAGAAATATCTGAGGGATTAAAAATCTGATTAAAGAACTTCTTTCTTCCGTCAGATACTATTGTTTTCCATATCAGTTCGATTGACTTTGAATAGCTTTGATAAATTTAATTTGCGTCAGAACGGATTCAAAAGACGTGCTTATTACACACGGAAATTCGGTGTCATCTTTCGTGCTTTTCTTTTCTACATATTTCTATTCTTCGCACACAGCATTGCATTATCTGCGAACAATAAGCTTCACCCTACTGTTTCTCTTATTTCTGCTGCTGCAACCTCGGTGAACTCAGAGGTGAGGTCTTTTTGCCGGTAGTCCAAGATGCGGCTGAGTTTGAACCCTGGCCGTAGCATGAGTGGTACGCCTGTCCCACTGGGCTAATTCTGTCCTCTCCCTGGAAAAGGTGGCCCCAAATTTAGCACGGGAGACCTCTTACAGTCTTCAGTGTTAACGGTAGTTGTTAATCATAATAGCCAAAATGCTTCAAAAATGACGGTTCAACGTTATTTAAAACACGCGTAGATCTTAATTCCGCGCATTTATTTACCCCTCCCTCCGCCGTGCCAAGCTACAAAAAAAAAATAAAAGGAAATACGTCGTTAAATAATAAATCAATCAGTGTATGATTGCAAATATAGGACGAATATACGTGCCGTATTGTTTTCCGTTTTGTGTTCTTAAGCAGTTCTAGAAACGATTTTTATCTTATGACGTAATCAGCTGTGACGTTATGTCAGAATGCTTTTTATGAGATGCCGTCTCAGCACGATTTCACACAGTGTATAAAACCGGTTTTCATTTTCATGGCAAAAAAAGAGAGCCGCGGGTGGCTTAGTGGTCCGCATTCGTGACTGCTGAGGGGAAGACTTCGGGTTCGATCTCAGGTAGGTATGAACTTTCGAACCATTAAATATCCGCCGTGCGTCGGATGGGACTCCCCCCGGTAATAAATAAGGGCGCCTTCTTCCCCCTTTCTACTTTGCTTCCGTGTCACTTACCTATCCGACACTCTAACCTAAATCTCCTAGCTTCCTATTTCTAACGGCTGTTTAAGACCTATAGGGCCACACGCCCTCTTCCCCAAATCCTCCAGATATGATCTGATCTGATGGCAGAAAAAGCGAAACATTCACATGTCGAATTACATATGAGAATAAAATAATTACGAGCTTTTAGCCAACTAGAATCCCCACTTAAAGCTACACTCAACCCTACACTACTTCTGACACCAGCGCGAAATTTTTCTTGCAGTTTCGTTATTAATTGCGCAATTTCTATTGCAACATTTTCCACACACATTTAACTCGCTTGTGTTTTGCCTAGATAGCCTGATATACTCCTTCACTGTACACAAATATTACATGGGCCGAAGCTTTCCTTCCCTGCACTTCTAAATGAGCTGCCTGAAGACATATGTGACATTCAGGGTACTTCGTCCCAGCATAAATCCAAAACTGTTTTTTTTTCAAGGTTAGTTTCTCCTTTGAATTTGTTGTCCAATATCCTTTCTCGCGTTTTTATGATATGAGAAATTGGACTTTTTTTTGCACGTAATTGCGACAGTCTTTCATGATCAGTTTTCTTATAAATGACATTAATAAACTACTCCTTCGTTCATCGAGTGTTACCTGACTCTCAACTATCTATTGCTCAGTAGATCTCGCAAAATAACAATGTACTACACGAGTACTTGCTCACACATTCTGTTGGGCGTTTTCATAACCTGTACTTTTTAAGGGATCTCTTATTTCCTTCCTGGGTGGGTTAACTTGTAAGGTTAAGTACTTTAAATAATCTTTAATTCGCCTAATTCTAAAGCAGTCCGTTTGCGTAATATTGATGTTCTGTTTGATCGCTAATACACTTCACGTCAGTTTACAATATCTGTCCAAATAACGTTCTTATCACATTAACACTTCACGTCAGTTTACAATATCTGTCCAAATAACGTTCTTATCACATTAACACTTCACGTCAGTTTACAATATCTGTCCAAATAATGTTCTCATCACATTAACACTTCACGCGCTTAGAATATCTGGAATTGTAAGATTTCGTACTATAAAAATGCATAACGCGAAGCACTGTAAAACTCTGTATTACGAAGGAAACTATACACACCACCAAATTAAAAATAAATCATTCCATTTTTGAGTTCCGCTTTCTTACTTTACCTTTAAATTCTTTTTTCGTTTCGATTCTTTATTTCTTTGTACCCCGGAGATAACGTACAGTAGTTGCTTTTTTTCCAACACAGAAGTACAATGTATGGCGTAGTCCAGAGGTGACGAATATGTTTTGAATGTATGCCTTCCCAGATTGGCGATAACCTTTTAAAAAATTGTCTGGGCACCCATGATAATTGAAATCCGCAGACTGTCATTGATTATTTTCTCACTGTTCACTCACAACCAACAGGAGAAAAATATAAGCTGAACGAAGCCAATGCCAAAATGTTTACTTTTGTTATTACCAACAATGTGCACAAGGGTCTCTGAGGATTTCAAAATGTGTCGTATGATGCCACATGTTCTCGCACTCGCCCACCTAGCGCCAAGAGAGATGTGAGTCGTCTTCTGTAAACACGCCACACTGTTCCCGTCAGCTCTCAAACGGAGTGGGAGTAAAAAAGCAGATCGGCGACTGCTTATAGCCCATTAATTTGCTCACGGTGGTCGTTAAACCTTCAATAAAAAAAATTATAAAAATAAATAAAACAGCAGGTTCCTCTTTCTCTTGGTGCAAAGAGACATGTTACTGACACACTATCGTGATCATTGAACCTACTGCTCTTCGATTGTACACTAATTTCGTTCCAAAATACGGCCTGCGAGAATCCTTTTGCACTCCTCCTTAGACAAAACCAGAAGACTATCATCTTCTCGTTGTCGGGCCGAAGGCCCTGTTTTGGTGCACTTTCTTCCGAGCACGCAATCAGAATGAGTTCTGTACCTCAATTTCCTCTTCTGTAAGCAATCCTGTCCAATCAAAGCCACAAAACATTCCTCAGTAACATCTGTTTCAGTCGGCGGTAATGGTAATCATTATGCACTGAACAGCAATTGAATTAGAGATACCTGTCCAGTAACGTGTTGCACCACCTTTCGTTCTGATGACGGCGGCGATTCGTCTCGGCATGGACTCGACAAGACACCGGAAGCGTTGGGAAGCCATACGGATCCACGACCCCTGAACATGCTCCCACAGTTCACGAAGATTTGATGGAGGGGGTAAGATCCTCGAACATCTCTCTCGATGGCATCCCAGATGTGCTCGATGGGATTGAGGTCAGGTGACTTAGCTGGGCAAAGAAGCGAGGTCATGTCGGTGGAATGTTCATCCAACTATTCGGATACAATTCGGGAGCGATAACACGGTGAATTGTCTTGTTGCAGGATGAGGTCCCCAGGGGGATGTTGAAGACTCACAAACGGGAGCAAATGGTCGTCCAGGATATCCCGATAACGTTGACCTGTGAGGGACGATGTCACACGTACCAGGAGTCCCATTTCAGTCCACGTAAACAGTCCGCAGACGAGAATGCCACCCCCACCAGCTTAAAGAGTACCCTGCTGGCAAGAAGGATCCATCGCTTTATGTTGTTTGCGCCATACTCGTATCCTGCCACCCGCATGTACCAACGTGAATCTCGACTCATCAGTCTAGGCAACATTTTCCCACATGTCTAGGGTCCAGTGGCGATGTTCCCGCGCCCATGCTAATATTTGCACCCTGTGATGTGCGGTGAGCAGCGGTACCCTCGTGATACGATAGCTCCTGTACCCCATAGCGAGGAGATGGTTCTGGATGGTGTGGCTGCTTACACGTTTTTGTGCACCAGCGTTAAATTGCCGAGTGATTTCTTGCACTGCGGCGCGTCTATCCGCTGTTACAATGCGAGCCAGCCGACGACGACCCCGCTCATCCACACGCTGTTGTCCACGGTAGTTGGCCCTTACAGGGATGGTTTTACCGGATTCGATGTACTCACGGTGTACCCGTGACACAGTGGCTCGTGAAAATCCCAGTGCCTGCACTCTAAAATATTGACTGTATATTTTACGGTTCTAAACCGGTTTCCAGGGTGCCAACACAAAACCGTAAAATCTACAGTTTTATGCAGTGTTGGAGCAAAGCTATAGCTTTGCTCCAACCCTGCATTTAATAAAGAAAACAGCACAGAACTTGGCTGGAGCGAGTCACAGTCCGAATAATCACGAAAACACAAAAATGTGGGTGGAACGAATGTGTTGATTGTGTTGGAGCAATGCTATAGCTTTGCTCCAACACTGCATAGAACTGTAGATTTTACGGTTTTGTGCTGGCACCCTAGAAAACGGTTTAAAACCGTAAAATTTACAGTAAATTATTTAGAGTGTGCACGACTTCCGAGATGGAGTGACCCATTCGGCGGGCCCCGACAATTTGCCCACGATCAAATGCGCTTAGATCCTTCGTCTTACCCCTTACTGCGTCCGACTCTTACTTATTCCTGTCGCATCACTCCTTATATTGTCGGATCGCTGCATACGTCATGCCGTTTCCGTTTACAGGGCCGCCCACAGCGCCACATTTGAATAATGCCAGCTTTCTCTAATTCAATTGCTCTTCAGTGTAAATCTATTTGTAAACTGTGTGTGTGGTGTAAGGAATTAAAGGATGGCATTGTACAGTGTAAAAAATTGACTGTAGAATTTACGGTTTTAAACCGTTTTTTAGGGTGCCAACACAAAATCATATAATCTACAGTTTTATGCAGTGTTGTCCAACACTGAATATAATGAAGTAAACGGCACAGAATTTGGCTGGAGCGAGTTACAGTCCAAATAATCACGAAAACACAAAAATTTGGCTGGAAAGAATGTGTTGATTGTCTTGGAGCAAAGCTATAGCTTTGCTCCAACACTACATAAAACTGTAGATTTTACGGTTTTGTGTTGGCACTCTGGAAAACAGTTTAAAATCGTAAAATCTACAGTCAATTTTTTACAGTGTATGCTGCTTGCCAAAGGCTCTCCATCCCTGCCCTAGCCATAATGTTATCATATTAGACTTAAAATTTTGTATTCCTTTCATTTTCAAAGAGGATTCTGACTAAATCCATGAAGAATGATATTTTCAGACCTACTGAACTGACATAATGTACAGTAGTTTCAAAAATTAACACCCGATTTCAAAGTGAAATTTTATAAGTTACACTTTTAATCACATGAAATTCTAGAAAGGTTTGAAGTTTATTTCCTTTCATCATATTTGCTGCAGAGAGAAGAATGGGTAGCACTGAATGTAATGTAAGTATAAATGGCACTGTGATTGACCAGGTGAGTGAGTTTGTGTATTTAGGAAGCATGTTTGACAGAGAGAACAAGTTGGATGGTGAAATCAGTAGGCGAGTGAATTCTTCTTTGAAAGTCATAGCTGCTCTGGGAAGTTTTCACAGGAATGATTGGTTCTCTAGAGAGTCCCGCATGGCTGTGTATGAAACAGTAATTGTTCCTACTCTGATGTATGGCAGTGAAACCTGGGTACTGCAGAAGAAGCATAAGAGTCGTTTGTGTGCTGGAGAAATGCGTTACTTACGTGGGGTTTGTGGCAAGACACGATCTGATTGTGTGAGGAATGAAGATGTATTGCAGTTGTGTGATGTAAAGCAAAATGTTGTTAGCAAGGTGGAGACCAATATGCTTCGGTGGTTTGGCCATGTTGAAAGAATGAGTGATGAAATGCTTACTAAGAAACTATTTTCAACCCAAGTGGCAGGAAGGAAAGGCAGAGGAAGGCCAAGGAAGACATGGGTGGATCAGATTCAGGAGTGTCTGCATGAGAAAAAGATTATGAGTATGAAGTATAAAAGATCTTGTGTAAGGCGTGTAATGGATATCAGTGAAGCACGAGTTGTATGTCAAGATCGCTGTAAATGGCGAAGTTTGATACGACAACAATAAGTAAAAATATCTGGAAGTTTGTATTTCTTTTTAGAGCTAACCTCTGAATCTCAGAGAACAGCTTAGTGATATGTATGTATGTATATTTGTTGCACATGGATTCTGTATGACTCAGTTACTTATGGAGAATTACCAAACAATTAATGTCTACACGTAGAGTACAGTATGCG
Source organism: Macrothele yani (assembly GCA_039090855.1). Taxonomy (NCBI): domain Eukaryota; kingdom Metazoa; phylum Arthropoda; class Arachnida; order Araneae; family Macrothelidae; genus Macrothele; species Macrothele yani. The sequence goes on from CM077024.1 coordinate 6,059,902, forward strand.
AAGCATGCCTATATGTAACAGTTTCAATCGGATATGTTATGTTCGTGGCAAGTTTATGTACTCTAGATTTGTCTTTCAACTAACGTATGTGATATTTCTTTTGCTGAAAGACATAACATGCCATTGAACACAGTGGTGTGCGGTAATCTTTACAAATAGGTATGCAGTTCAATTTTTTTACAAATTTTTACGTCTTAATGTTCAAAGAAATATTTATAAAAAAACGTTGTAATAGTTCGAAGTTTCACAAATTTTTTCAGCTGTATATTAGTTGGAATTCTTACGCCAAAACTGTGTGTAACAGCATTTTTGGTATAACTTGTAACAGTTTTATTTATTCATTGAAAGTCATGTCGAAAAAAAATAACTCGCTGTTATATCTCAGAAAATTTAAATGGTCTTTACCCACGAATTAAATCAAAATAATCTCACGTTTATTTGAAAAATTCCGAGTGAAACATCAGAACCTGAGGAATTTTTGAGACGTCGTAATCAAGAGATACAAGTATTATGCAGGCATGAAATACACTATTTCGTTCGTTTTAATTAAAAAATGAGTGGGCGAGTCAAAATTTCGTCCCATTTCCAGTTAAAACGTTTAATGATAAAAAAAGAGAAATACACGTTCACCTCATTATGCAAAGTAGAGGCCGTTGTTTTATTTAGTCTTTTGCTAACATTGCACAAGAGCCACGATAGCACAGCTGTACCGCTCGACGGGTTCCGAGGACAAAAACTTTCGTATTCCAGATTCCATCTCTGAAGCCTGTTCGTTCCATGGCCCATGTCCTTGTAGAAATAAGTCATGGAACGAAACAAGTGGCAGTCAGGTGAGGTAAGTCCTGGCCATATAGAACAGTGGACCCCAAACTAAGGCCCGCGGTAAGCCGTGATCCGGCCCGAAGTAACGCCTCCTGGTTGTGAGGCCTCGAGGTTTTGACAGACATTACTGACCATCTCAGTCACTCAGTTAGAATTGGTAAGGAAAGATAAACTCGCAGATAAGTTGTTTTTTTATCTGAAGTCTTTTAAATCGAAGTTGGAAGAGTTCAAGCGACAGTTAGCAGGGAATTTGTTTTACACTTTCCATCTTGTAAATATATATGTGAAACAACATATCCGATAAGTTTGTTTTTGATGTCGAACACTGTGTCATAAATATTAATTTGTTAAACGCCGAGTTTGAAGGACGTTAGGCGAGTTTTACAAGCATGAAAGAACATTCCAGCTATCACAGGACCCATTTAATTTTACGGTTGGGGATGCCGACGAGAAATTACAGTTGGAACTCTCAGATTTACAGTCGAATAATAATTTGAAGTCACTGTTTAAGAGTGAAAGTTTAATAACGTTTTATCCTCTCTTGCCTAGAAATAGTTTTATAAATTTGAAAACAATCTGTCAGGAAAATTCCGTTTAGTGTTTGATGGCACACATGTTATGTAAACAAGCTTTCTCCAAAATTAAATACATGAAATTAAAGATTCGTTCACGAAGGACCGACAAGCACTTGTCAGAATTTTTAAAAACTAGGTTGTCCGATCTGAAACCAAATATCGAATCTGTTGCTAAATCATTTCAGAAACAATGTCATTCTTTTCTATGATTTTTTTCCGGTTTTAGATGTCATAAAGTCGATTTCTTTATGCCATGAAGTCAACTTACTTAGTAAATTTAGTTTTGTATTTATGTAAATGGTGCATAAATATCTATATATTTATTTGAAAACTTTCATGTAAAACTACAGACCACATAAAATTAGTTAGATCTTGAGAAATATTAGTTCATTGAAAATTTACAATATCCTAATTGATTTATCTTCGATTTACCAGTTTTTTAATCCGGGCCACCGAGCTTCAACCAATTTTCCATATGGCCCTTCTCGCCAAAAGTTGGATGACCACTGGTATAGAGGATGGAGTAGTGTCTCAAGCCCTTCCAGATTCTGTAGTTTACGGCATATCACTCTGTAGGTGACTTGGGGCATTGTTCACTTTCAAGAAGGCCCGCTTCCTACTGATGAGCCCTGGATACCGATGGCACACAGCATCATGGACGCGTTGCAGTTGTTTGTCATAGAGCCGCCCGTCCGCAGCCTGTCTATCCGGTACGAGTTCCCAATTCACAGGAACCTCACAATTCTACCAAATGCATATCATGAATTTCCTGTGGAACCGGCCTCTTTGCACCACTATTTGTGCCCGCTGAAAAAACCAAACATTTCTTTAAAAAGAATTTAAATCAATGAAGGAAGAAATATTCCTCATAATACATGGGAAATCGATAGAGCATTCAAAGTAAACAGAATATAAATTCTGAATTTGCTTGTAACATTTACTGGTCATCCACAGATAAATCCACGAAGGAAGAAATATTCCTTATAATACATGGGAAATCCATAGAATATTCAAAGCAAAGAGAATAGCAATTCTGAATTTGTTTGTACCATTTACTGGTCATCCACAGATAAATCAAGGAAGGAAGAAATATTCCTCATAATACATAGGAAATCGATAGAATATTCAAAGCAAACAGAATATAAATTCTGAATTTGCTTGTAACATTTACTGGTCATCCACAGATAAATCAACGAAGGAATAAATATTCCTCATAATACATGGGAAATCGATAGAATATTCAAAGTAAACAGAATATAAATTCTGAATTTGCTTGTAACGCTTACTGGTCATCCACGTAACGCCTCTCAGAAAACTTGAAAATTTCATCGCCCTGGAGCGGAAGTCGAACCCGCAACTGGGACTTCACTGTTCTCGGTGGTGTAACGGTTAGATATACTCGAACGGAAGTCGGGAGATGCGGGTTCGATTCCAGCTCTAGAGGGATGAAATTTTCAAGTTTTTTGAGAGGTGTCGCGTGGATGACCAGTATGTGGTACCATCTAATTCAGAATTTATACTCTGTTTGCTTTGAATATTCTAAAACGAAATTGTTCCACTCAAAAATCAAGAAATTAAAACTACGAGTATTTACAATCTGTGAAATTGGTCTTCTTTTCACTTAATACAATATCAGTATTGCAACCTATGGATTAAAGTATCACCAAAAGCTTTAGGTTTGCACATAGAAAAAGGTTTCTATGGCATGTTTTTTCTCAAAGTTTTTTTTGTGAAACAGAGAACAGCTTGCCAAGTATGCTAATGTACTGAAGGCAATACAATAAATAACAACGGCTGTTAAATTTATAACTGCAAGGTGAAAATCCTCCAAATACGTGGCGTCAGTAAATAAATAAATACATCGGTCTTTCCATGTTCCAGAAACACATAGCAGCCAAAAAATTGTTTTTCAGCCGCCACCGTAGGATTGAACCACGGAACTCTCGAAGGTTAACGCGCTCTGCTGGTTATCGAGAGTTCCGGGGTTCAATTCCACGGCGGCGGCTGAAAAATCTTTTTTCGGTTGCTATGTGTTTCTGGAACGGGGAAAGAGCGATGCATTTATTTATTTATAACTCTAAGTTGTGTTAAATACTCTTCTAAGAAGGCAGGCTTCGCTGTTTCGATTTCCAATGTAAGTGAACTGAGTGAGTACAATGAAGAAAATTGTCAAAGAGAGTGGCAGTGATCGCAGTGATGATGTTGATGAAAACATTGGAGATTTTATTCATGTAGTTGATTCTTCTTCCGCTTCTCTTTCCCGATCCAATTCAGTGATGAAGGCATCACAGAAAATGATCCATAAAATGAAGGGGAAAAGCAGGAGGAAAGCTGTGATGTCAGAAACTTTGAGAAAGTTTTAAAATACGCCGGAAAGTTGCACAAGCTCTTTTAAAATGTCGGTGACAGTGAAGGACTCAATTTTATTAGTGAACTTAATATTCATGTGGAGAAAAATGCTCGTAAATTGAAAGCTGGAAAAAAACCCCCAACAACAACCTTGTGTCGGATTATTTAAAATAAATACGTACTTTACATACTTTACACTGTTTCGTATACAGGCACTGTACTTTTATACACGTACTGTGTTTCTGTTTTATACATATGTGTTTTGTATTTTTATCGTATTTAAGATTTACTGTTACTTACATATAAAATTTACATTCCTTTTTGAAATGAAATGTCTATTTCATTAGGGACCTCCCAATGCGGAACACCTCTATTTAAGGAGCAAAACGTCCAGTCCCATGTGTATCCCTTATTGAGAGGTACAACTGTATAAACAATTTAGGACTAATTAATAACTTTTAATCAAACAGAAGTCATCGCTCTTTACACGTTCATAAGTGAGTCACGGAAAAATTCTCATTGGCCGCCACAGGGAATCGAACACAGGGTCTTCCAGTTACGCGCCGGACATGCTTTCACTGCACCATAGCGGCCTCGAATTCCTCCAGACTGACGTACGACTAACTACCAAGCTACTTGGCAGGTTGCGTTCTGGAGCCCCGCACAATGCTGGGGATTCACCAAAGATGGTAAGCAGCAACTGAGCAAATAACTAGATGGCGAAATGAATAATTAATACAGACACTTGACGTGGATTAGGAACATCAAACAGAAGTCATTGCTCTTTCCACGTTTGAGAATTTTTCCGTGACCCACTTATAAACGTGGAAAGAGCGATGACTTCTGTTTGATGTTCCTAATCCACGCCAAGTGTTTGTATTAAATAACTTTTAAATTGTATGAAAATCGAGTAGCGAAATGGCGACTTGAAAGTAAAAATATAGCTGATCTCGGAAGAACACTTGTCTCTAAACATAGCACAAAAGTATAGTGGAAATTGCTTTTCAACTGCCGAACAGTTCACAAAAGTATAGTGAAAATTGCTTTTAAACTGCGGAGTGGTCAGAGGCACTGGTTTCTGGTTTGTCGTCCTAGCTGGGGTACTGCCATCTGAATATAGAGCAGGCCTGCGTGATCCCTGTTTGACGTCACAACCGGAGGCCAATTTAGCTTCACAGATTTTGGCTGGCTCACTACCCAAGTCTCGCCTGAAGCCGGCACCGTGGCTGGGCCCGGCTTTTTTTTTTTTTTTTTTTTTTTATTGGAGGTTTAACGACCACCGTGAGCAACTCAATGGGATATAAGCAGTCGCCCGTCCCTAATTTAGGGTCACTGGTTCCAGGGAAGGGAGAGAGCCAGTGCCGTAAGACAAACACAACATCCATGCCTCACCGGGATTCGAACCCGGACCCCTTACGGACGAATGATCAGAGGCCAGCGCCTTAGACCACTGCGCCACCGGGGCGGCAGGGCCCGGCTTCAGGCGAGACTTGGGTAGTGTCTTTGTCCTACGGTGCTGGATATTTCTATTTCGTTTAGCCAGTGGCCCTAATTTAGGGTCGAGCGATTACTTTTATCTAAGAATTGGTCATTTTCCAGTTTAAATTTTCTGGTCTCAGTGTGTTTGTCACGGTTTCCGGCCAAAGATGGCATCTCAGTAAAGTACTTTCTTCACCCTTGCGAAAAATAGTGAAGTGCCTGTTTAATACGGTTGATTAATTACATCAGCTACTAGAGTATTTGTGTTACAAATGTCACTTATAACGTACTTAAATTACTCGAAGATCAAGTGACTCAGTGCAACCAATGAGAGCAAGTGACTCAGTGCAACCAATGAGAGAATTTTTTCTGATTCGCGCATTTTGTTATTTGTGATGCAAGAATGGTCTTATAATGCTGTGCAGAAAAGCCATTTGCGATGGTACAGTTATTCTGTAACATTGGCCTTTCTACGGTTCCGCCTCAGGGTCTCAGAGAAAGAGAAATATTAAACTTCACATTTCAGGCTTACTTCATTTCAACACCAAAGTACTCAGTCGAATTAATGCGCTTGAAATGATCTCCAAAAGCAACGATACTATGAATGAAGTCGCTGCTGTTTAACTGATATTCACAGAAGAATTATTAAACAGTTTGTGTCGCCTTATGAATTGAAACATAAAGTAGGACCTGTCTTCACTTCTACTTAGAAGATGCGATGCTTCGAAATCAAATTTAGCCGATGCATTTATTTTAAGAATCTCATTCAGTCCACCAAACTGTAATTTATCATTAAATACAGTTCCCAAAGGATAATTACCTAGTCACATAGCTAAACGTTTGCACGAAAAACGAAAAATAATCGTATATTATTTTGCACGAATCTTGAAAATATTCATTATTCAGTGATTGCATAATTAGTTACGTGAAAGAATACGTAGTACGATTATTTTGGAAATGTTAAAGTATTTTCATGATGATATTTCTGTTCTTCACGTGTTGTTTCAAAGTTTGCGGAATTAGATTAGAGCTTTTGCGATAACTAAACTAAGAATTTAAAATATAATCTCACCATCGCTTAATCTTCAGGATCGTCACGTGAACTTCTGTAATCGATACTCACCATGAAAAAGTGATTTCACATCACGTTAAGAAGAATTCCTGGAGATGATAGCTGGTCTGAACAAGTACAAATGCATCCGGGTAATTTTTCAAGTTTAACGATTTTTAGAATAGAACATGCGATGTAGAAGGAAGAAATATTCCGATAGAAGCCCAACGAGCTGTAGTTATTCGAATTTTCTTACTAGTGAAAAGACTGATTTATTGAAAATCATAGACAATCTGCTACGAAAGGCGGTCATCTTTTTTAGTCATTGTGAATAACTTATCCTTCCAGTGGTCCGAAAGAGGACGCCATTTTGCGATCAGAGGTTTTCCTACAATTATGAGACAATGTCTAAGAAAAGAAGTGCTGAACGCATAACGTGATGGATATTCAGGTTTAAGCACAGCACACCTGGAAAACCATAGACTAAGGCATCATTAGGAACCATTTTGAGTAACTTCTTAATAGGATTAGTGCTCGTACTGACCAGAGAAGCGGCTGGACCTCGTACTGATAGTCAGCCTCACGACTTAGGTTGCAAATGCTGTTAATTGTTACTTACACTACTGCTTTTTAGCATATCATTTTGTATCGCACGTACATTTCCTCTTAACAATATTGCTCATGAGGAGTGTATCAATTAAAATTCACTTTGAATCAGATTTTTAATAGATTCTAGAGCTTAATGTGTTCAACTTAAAAATGAAAGTTTATTTTCGACATTATAGAATAAACCGAGCAATCTTAAGCAAAGACTAAACTAAGTGGTGCACCTTGACTAAAACATATCGTATTTACTCGAATCTAAAGCGCACCTTTCTTCTCAGCTACCAAAATGTGTATTTTGTCTTAATACTCATATACTAAGACGCAAGAAAGCTTGAAATAAATACAAACTTATGAAATTTACGAAATATGGGAATTCTTGAATTTATTTAAATTTCACATTATTACAAATTCTGCATTGCTCCCAGACATATCTCCATCTACATGTACATTCTCAGATATTACACTGCACGACTCTTCATTGCTGCTGTCAGCTGTGGTTTACATGCTGGAATTTTCGAAGATAGCGTCGTCTTCAGTGCCATCCATCGCATTGAAAATACTGCACTTCAGAAAAGACTGCTCAACTGAGTCAGCAGGAATGAACTCCAAGGCATCTACAATCCACTATGCTACTACAGAGAGTGAAGGTTTTTTTAACACATCCAGTTTTTGCCAGTTCTGTGTCTCCCGATGTAAGCCAAGCATTACAGCGTGATCGAATTGCTGCTTTAAATGGCCTATTTATGCCGACATCAAGGGGCTGAAGTTGAGAAGTCATTCCTCCAGGAAGAACAACTAGATCAGTTCTGTTTTCAACAATCATGGTTTTCACCGAGATGGTTACATGCCCCTTGAATGAATCCAATACAAGCATGGACCGCAGTCGCCCCGCCATACAAGCATGGACCGCAGTCGCCTGGTAGTCGAAACTTTTTGAAAACCAGTCCTTTACCAGTTCTTCGGTCATCAAGCCGTTTTCTTTAATTCTGACATGGGTTTTCTGAGGAAAACTCTCTTTATTCGGAAATGTTTTTCTCTTGAAAATAACATACGGTGGGAGCTTGTTCCCATCGGCAGTTATGGAAAGCATGACCGTCATTCAGAGCTTCTTGTTTCCTGTTGTTAGCACTTTAACTTGCTTTGCACCAATACTTTCAACAGTGGAATTTGATGGCATATCAAAATACAATGGTGTTTGATCAGCATTCCCAATCTGGCTTAAAACATAGTGCCCTTGCTTTCTTACTGATATGACGTGCTTGAGAGAACTGTATAGCTTTTCTTCAAAGTCAGATGGCATTCTCTGACATATTGAAGTACGCCACCACAGATAAAATCCTTTTCTTTTCATAAAACGGCAAATCCATTCTCTGGAAGCAGTGAACCTTACACTGGATCCAAGTTCACGGTAAATTTCTCGTACTTTTGCCTGAAGAATTTCTACAGTAAAAGGAAAACCCGATGCACGCTGCTGCTTCACAAAATGATCTAGACGATCGTCAATCTCAGGAAATCTACCCGTCTTAGGCCCTGAGAACGTCTTTCTTGTTTTGGAGCACTGATTAAGCCTTTTCCACTTGCTTCCTCCAAAGCCTTACATTCACTTCTGAAATTCCATAGTTTCTAAAACAAGCGCGAGTGTCATTTTTCTTTGCATAGGCAACCACCTGCCGTTTAAACTTTGCTGGATAATGCTGCCGTTTAGAACACATCTCTGGACAGTATACTCTACGTTCAAGTTACCAAATGTAGTGTTTCTTTCAGATAACAATACTAAGAGTCAAGCAACTGCCCGTATTTTACATCTTTTGTCGAAGCTTCTCAACGAATGTAGAAGAATGGGCAATGTTGGAGATTGTCGGAGGCCATAGCAACAGTCAGACTCTCAGAGGAAATTCAATCCGCTGGCGCGCCGCAACGATCACATCCTAGACAGTCAGGCATTTGCAAGACTCCCGATGTAGGTATCTGTCACCGATTCTAACATGCACCCGAATAAACAGATTTGATTTTAGAGGGAAAAGGTGCGCGTTAAATTCGAGTAAACGCGGTACATAATTTTCAAGAAAATAACAACTCCAAAAGGAAGACAAATCAGTTTGACTCTGTTGGGTATATGAAACTCTCACGAAAATAGTGGTTATGACAATAAAAGAAATAAGCCAAGTGAAACTAACAGCAAAAATACTTTTAGAAAGGAATGCAATTGGAGAGGAACAGCAACTGAAACACTCAGCATTATTATGATTCTTTCACTCAGCAGTATTACCATATTATTCTTTTGAAGCTTAAAGGTACTGATGAGGTTATAGCCCCAGAGGATTGGTCTGCCACTAACGTAAGGCCATTGACTTCAAGGAAGGGAAAAAAACAGGACAATAAGGAGGAACATATTGTTCATACTTGTCACGGGACTCAAGCTCAAGCCCAGTAGAATGAGAAGACATAAATATTATAACTCAACTAACCTGGGCGACTTACAGTTATCATCCCAAGGCTTCTTTTAAAAAACATTGTTCCATACCTTTAGCGGGAATTAAACCTAAGTCCAGCTAAATGAGGAGGTAGAAATGAGAACTTTTTTTCTTGTTTCTCTGGGTTTAAAAAACACAGCAACTCTCAAGGTTAGAAACAGTCTTCCGTTCATAATTCGTGGCCACTAGCACTAGGAAAGGGTGAGAGCCAGTGCCATAAGAAAATCACACCACCAATCTCTCAATAAGAACACGGATCCGGACTCACTCGGACAAAGAGTCAGAAGCCAGAGCTATGACTACTGCAACACGGGGTTGAGAAATCACTAGCCTAACCAGGGCAACTTAAGGTTACGAGCCCAAGGCTTCTTCTAGAGAACATAGTTTTAAATTGGCGCTCACAATTCAAGTGCTTAAAGAAAAACTTTAAATATCTTCCCTGACTTCAAGAAATCCGCAAGAGGTAAAATATTTATCTCCCTTTTTTACGAGCTGACGAGGAAGCAAGGGAATTGACAAATGTACAAATATAATTACGTGTCCGAGTGGACTCAGATTTGAGTAAATTTCAGCGTCAGTGGAAATTTACATTCTAACTCGTTGCGTAATTCTGTTTATAGAAAAAGAATTGATTCATATAAAAATATATATCTCATTTAAATTCTTAGCTTTTCGTTCTTAACTTTGATGGAAAGTATATTTTTACGTGTTAAATTAATTCCAATAGCTGTTGCAGGAAAGCAAAAATATGTTTGTGAGATTTCATTAAGAGTTTTCTTATTATTAGAAACGGTAGTTTAGCTCGGAGAGCTAAACTACCGTTTCTGTTAAAATAAATATAAGTTTCCCAGTAGCGTTGTACTTTATTTAATACAAACTTTCTATATTATACTTTAAGTCGATCTTTTTAATTGCATTCTGAAAATCATATCATACAACTCCTAAAATTCAGAGAGATATTCAATCAAATCAGTTGCAATAGCTTCACGGCAGTATTTTATTTACTTGCTGTAAATTAATTTAGGATTTCTTAAAACTCCATGATTTTCTTACTTTCTTTCGTCCAGAAATTCTATTACGCGTTCCCTTGCACTTTCATAATTCCAAACGCAAGGAACACTCTAAGGAGTAGATATTTGTTTCTTTATGCATGAGATGCAATTTAATTTATCGTTTTGTGACAGCTAATTTACGTAAAGCCGGTCGAATTCAACTAATTAATATTCACTGCTCGTAGGGTCATTAAAAGCAAAGGCGCTTCAATCGAACCAAAATATCTAACGTAGCCCCGAAAATGCGGATCACAGTTCCTGAACTCCATAAAAAATAAGAAACTAAATAAAAACCGAAGAAATTAAGTTGTGGCAAAAAGCTAAAACCTCGGGGACTACGAGTAATTACAATATGAAGATGAGTTTCTTTGGAGGAAATCAACTGGAATCATTGCCGCCAAAGGATCATCCCAAAAACTGATCGCTCAGTATGATAATGAACTAAAAAGAATTCAAGATTTTAGTGGACGTGTTACTCAATGCCTCAGAGATCGAAGGAGAGGAATTTACGGAATGATAAAAGTGTCAGGAGAATGGCAAATGTGATTCTAAAATAAAGTCGATGGCGTCTTCCATTCATTTTTATGACAAAAAATGACACAAAAAAGCAGTGTCTTATCCTAGTTGAGGAAAAAAACTCTGTCTCACTCCCCTCGAGGGAAAAAAACATCTTAGTGACACTAACTTTCCGATAGACAGTTCAAGGAAATTGGAAACGGACGTCAAGTTCCTTCTGCGTCAACATTCTTTTTATAGAATTTCAAATGCTGTGGAACTTTAGCTGGAGGCAAAAATTAGCATCCAGCCTTTGAGGAACTAGGAAGACAAGTGGTTTCGATTATTATACTGCTTTTAAATCATGCAATACCCATTAATATGCACATTAATAATATTTCTTAATCTATATTGAATGGCTAACATCGAGAAGATTGCAGAACCTTGTCGAAAGTCAATTACTGTCCCTTTAGGCTCCATTCGCAATTCTGCCCAAATCTTCTTAGCAAACATACAGTAATTTTTCGGAATATGTATCGAAATACTCATACTTCACGGGCTTTTAAAATGCTTAAAATACTTGAGTTTCCTTACAAGGAATGAAACAATTGCCCGGAGGCTGAGTAGTACGGTTTAGCAAATTAAACTTGAAATATCTGAAAGTAAAATAATTTTCCTCGATTGGAGTATAAACCTGTAAGCTTTTGAATTGATGGCTCCTTATATTAATAATGAAGAGTAACATGAAAATGAAAAATTTACATGACTCCTCAGCGTGTTGAGGTGTACTTAATGTTTTGATTTTGTTTCAATAATAATCTAAGCCTGTAAGCTGTCACCCGGCCCAAATATGAGCCCAGTAGATTCTGGGAGGTGAGCAGCACCCTTTATGCATCATCTGGGGCTCTGACCGGGGCACAGCTAAGGCGATTAGCCAGAAATACACATCTATGACCTGTTGATTATTTATTTTAACCAGTGTGCAGCCGGTGCAAGGCTAAAATTCTTGTTGGTTCGAATCTTTTTCCTGTGAGAACCGCGAAATCGTTACAGAGAAATCACAGATAGTACAACCTACGTCCGAAAAGTTACAGGACCGACGCAAAAAAGAATAAGAAAAAGTACCATACTCACAATTAATGCTGGTCTCCTTCAAAATACACCCCTTCTGAATCAACACAGAGTCCAGCGTTTCTGAAGACTCTGACATAGTTCTGGAAGGCACTTTCCTGACGTCCGCCAGTTGTTTTGTCACGGCTGCTTGGATAGATGTAATGTCTCACTATATTGCCGTTTTAGAGCCTGTTATATCATGGGGAACAGAAAAAGGTCACAAGGTGATAAATCAGGGGAATACGGCCCATATGACAATACAGTGATTTGATGGTGAACTAAGAACTGTTAAACTGATAGCGTGGTATGTGGTCTTGCGTTACCACAGATCAACGAACGAGCCTCTTTTTTGTCATCATTCAGAATGCTGAGTACCAATCTCGCATTAAGTTTTCGTTTTCCAAGATCCTCGCGTAGACTCACATGACAGAAAGACTTACTGATGTCCACCGACTCAGCCAAAAGTTTCACTGTAATTCGGGGATCTTTGTTTAACTGATTCCGCACCTCTTCGATTTTTTCCTCTGCCTGCACACTGGAGGGTCGCCGAGATTTCGGATCATCACCAAAGGATAACCGTCCGTCACAAAACCATGCATACCATTGGAAAACTCGGTTGCGGGAAAATACTGTGCTCCCATACGTTTCTTTATACATCCTGTAAGTTTCAGTAGCTGATTTACCAAGTCCAAAAACAAAACGAAAAAGAACTGGATGTATCTCTTTGGAAGCATCGTTCTCTTCCATGGGTAAAATGAAATGGGTCGAGAATGCTTACTATGACTCCCTTTATTCCCAGACGGTCATTAAACGAGTCGTAGTAAGTTTTACAGGTGGCAGACACCACCTTTCGGTACCGGTATAAATCGGTTTCCAGCAGTTCGCTGACTGGCCAAGGATTGCTGCCTTCTGGCATACACGTGATATTTTTATCCCACTACTGCTACTTCAGTTAAGCGGTCAGTCCGGGATTTTATTGGACGTAGGTTGTATATTAACAGGATGTTACTAGGTTTTATCGCTAGACATTTACATTTTCAGATGATACATTTTTTGGTGCTGTGTCCAGGGTCCCCTACAATAAAGCAATCAGTCGTCTAATACTTTTGGAGAGAAAATTATTTATCACGAGCCTTTCATCTTCAAAATACTCCCTTGCCAAATTTTTACATCTCAATTTAAGAGTTGCTGTGATACCTGCAAACATTTCTGCAGTCATTTATGAATCAAAGTCATATTATCCCTACTATCAGATCGCATACTATCAATACTTTCAGTTGATTCAAAATGCGATGCAGCCGCAGTGGCACAGTGGTCTAAGCGATGGCTTCTGATCATTTGTCCGAGATGGGTCGGGGTTCGAATCCCGTGAGGCATAGATGTTGTGTTTATCTTACGGCCCGGGATCTCTGCCTTCCCTGGAACCAGTGACCCTAAATTAGGGACGGACGACTGCTTATAGCCCAATGAGTTGCTCACGGTGGTCGTTAAACCTTCAACCTCCAATAAAAAATAAAACATTGATCCTTCCAAAGGGATCCAGTTTCAGGATGCTGATAAAGAGGCACGGTTGGAGTTAAGAAAACAAAGATAGTGGTTGTTTCAGCCGCATAGTTAATTTTGTGCAGAAAACAGTGAGAGATAAGATGGCCGCCTCGGTGGCGCAGTGGTCTAAGCAATGGCTTCTGATCATTCGTCCGTAAGAGGTCCGGGTTCGAATCCCGGGGAGGCATGGATGTTGTGTTTGTCTTACGGCACTGGCTCTCTCCCTTCCCTGGAACCAGTGACCCTAAATTAGGGACGGGCGACTGCTTATAGCCCATTGAGTTGCTCACGGTGGTCGTTAAACCTCCAATAAAAAAAAAAAAAAAAAAAAAAAAAAAAAAGATAAGATGTCGCCTATTTCTTTGCAATAAACGCGCGCATCTTTTTGTTTTTTTTGTTTTTTGATTGGAGGTTTAACGACCACCGTGAGCAACTCAATGGGCTATAAGCAGTCGCCCGTCCCTAATTTAGGGTCACTGGTTCCATTGAAGGGAGAGAGCCAGTGCCGTAAGACAAACACAACATCCATGCCTGACCGGGATTCGAACCCAGACCCCTTACGGACGAATGATCAGAGGCCTGCGCCTTAGACCAGTGCGCCACCGGGGTGGCCGCGCGCATCTTTTGAGTAAAGCCTCGAACTTTGTCCAGTAAAGGTATTTCAAGATTGTTTTCTACTTTCTATATATCTAGAAGTTTTTTTTTTTTTTTTTGAAATTTTAACGACCACCGTGAGCAACTCAATGGGCTATAAGCAGTCGCCCGTCCCTAATTTAGGGTCACTGGTTCCAGGGAAGGGAGAGAGCCAGTGCCGTAAGACAAACACAACATCCATGCCTCACCGGGATTCGAACCCGGACCCCTTTCGGACGAATGATCAGAGGCCATCGCTTAGACCACTGCGCCACCGGGGCGGCATATCTGGAAGTCTCGAACATGCATGGAAAATATTGACAGTGGTTTCAGCAATTAGATGAAAATGGAATTTAAGAAATTGGACCTTTGGAAGCCCTAATAATCCAACGCAAACTGCCAAACATCTCTAAGGCGAACCATGTTTGTAACGCTTTGTCATCTAATACAATCCCTCTCACTGATTCCCCCTCAAAAAAAAAGAACAAAAAACTCCTTTGAAATTGCATTAATTTACCTTGTTCGTAATGATGCCGTCTATAACCAGAATCTATATATACCGATTGCAGTGCCAGTGAGCGCAACGTACGTACGTCAATCACAAATAAATTACGGGCCGTATTATTCAAAACGCCAATGTTGATGATTTCATACCTGGTACTCAGCCATTTCTCGTAATGTTTATACCCACAGGGAAGATTTAGACGCAACTACCTATGTCCTATAGGACTTTTGTGCTGCGTATCAGAAACACAGTTACATTAGATTGAACCTTGAGACTCAGATACGATAGAGGGTAGACAGGTCAGAGAAGCAGAAGCGCCAGATTGAAAGTGCGTATCGACACAATGGGAAGTACCAGACTGTCAGGGAGTTCAATTCCTAGGGTAAGATGTCTTAATGGGTCCATTCGATGCGCAGAGAGTATTCAGTGGTTTAGAGTAACCCAGACCACGTGGGATCGACCCGGCGACAATGTTCTCTGAAGACGGCTGCTTTAACCACTGGTTCATTCGCGTCTACCGACGTCGTAGAAACCTCAAATGCTGCAGATATATTAGATAGATGGCACTAGTGTATAATGTCACCTGCGTGGACTCGGTAGAAATTGCGCTGGTGCAGTTGAACATGACGATCCGCTTGGAAAACTAATTTGACGTCCAGGTTAGAAGACTGATTAGATTTTTGTAGACAAAGAAAGTGTTCGCAGAATATATCTATCGAAATATAGTTGAAGTGTACGGCAACGGAGTGACATCAAGGCAACACGATTCCAAATGGTGCCGTGCGTTTGAATTTGGTAGGAGTAATGTGACGAACGGTAATCTGCATTGAAGTGAACTAGTAAGCTACTTGACGACAAAGTTCAACACTTAACTTGTGAAGGAGCTCGTTCAAGAAGACCAACAGGCTATTTTGCGGTGTATGAAACCCCACGTGAGATTATCCTATGGCATAGTGCTGCACATCTTGGTGGGTGTGGTATGTACGCGAAGGTCTGCCTACGACGGCTCCCGTGAGTTAACAGACGTACTACATCGAGCGCACCCGCACAACAGAACCCGGAACGTTCTGCAAGATTTCCATTGGAAACTTTTGGCACATCCACTCTACAGTCCGGACTTGGATCTCAGATTATTTCATCCGTTTTGAGCCTTGAAAGAGCGCTTGTCAGAAAGGCGTTTCACTTGCGACGATGTCTTCAAACGTGCTGCCGAAAAATAGTTTCAACAGCAGGAACATTTTTCTATGCATCGGAGTTAGAGTAATTTACACACTGTGACTAATGCCTCAACCGCCATGGCGATTATGTAGAAAAGTAGCGTATCTATGGTACGTTTATTGGGCATTGAAAGTATTCTTTAATAAAATCTAGCCTTTGATTTATCAGCGCAGTAAACATTTTTTTTTCAGATCTACACTTGTAATTTTCAAAAGTTTATATCAGCCTCCGTCGCATCTACTTTTTGTCGTGTGTTTATTTAAGCACTTTGAAATTTTCTAAAATTCTGGTTAACAGAAGTAATAATGCTGCAGCCCCTTTAAAAAGTGCTGGTGTCAGAACAAGATCGTATGTCCTTCTTCACGGACATGTGCAGAAGATCGTAGAGGACAATAAGAATTATCAACTGCGTTAAGTGCAATAGGAAGAGCCTGGAGCAGATTGGAATGAAGGCAATGTAGCATGTCTTCATAGATTGAGATTCAGTTACATGGGTCTAATATGGACGAAGAAAAAAGGGCCACTTCTGTAGCCCAGTGGTTTAAGCGCTGTCTTCTGACCTTTCTTTCGTGATGGGCTCGGATTCTAGTTCTGGATGAGGCATGGGTAGTGTGTTTGTCTTATAGGACTAGCTCTCTTCCCTTCTCGTAACCAGTAGTCCCCAGACTGAGGACGGGCGACTACTTATAGCTGAACGAGTTGCACATAATGTTCCCGAAACTAAAAAAAACATAAAAGATAGAAGGCCATTGCTACTAGAACTGGGATTAAAAAGGTAGTTCTTAACAGCTTTATACAGCTGATCTCGTAATGTACAGCTCTAACACGAATGAATACAATATGTAGAAGTCCAACCCAGCTTCTTCTTACAGAGAGGCAGTGAAATGCCTCAAGACAGTATGCCATTTCTTGCGAGAAATTAATGTAGTTATGGACTGAGCTGTCACTGTAAATGAAGAAACGGATTTAAGTTTAAAATTACTAATTTGCCACAAAAAATACACATTTGTTTTCATGCAGAATAAATCTGAAACCAATGTTTTCCCCCATGGGCCAGAAGAGTAGAGTGCTTTCACAATCAGTTGGCAAACTGATATTTTCTTTCTCTTTAGTATATTAAATACACATACAGTAACTTCAATCCGAAAATCGCCGTGGAGGCTGATAAAAAAAATAAGACTTGACCAAGCATAACGAACGAACCCTACGATTTGTTATGTAGAGGCTTGACAGTATACATTGCCACGCTGCTGCTCTAAAATAACGTACTAGAGATCAAATTACAGTTTCTAGTTCAGGTTAACGCTTTTCAGTGTCACCTTGTTTCCGATTCCTCGCGTAGAAATTGAAGGATCGTCGAAATAAATATATTTATGTTACCTTGTTGTAAAATTTCGCATCGGAAAATAATTAAAAATCATTAATGTGACCATGTCAGTTCTTCTTGGTTACTCAGTCCAAAGACTGGATGTTCAATAGATGCACTCCATCTATTGAACAGATAGTCTCTCCATTCCTCTCGGGTCTCCGCCATTGTCTTCAAGTCATAGTATGTCCTAGTATTAGTGTCTTGGAGTAACTGCGTCACAAAACTATTCCTTGGCCGTCCTCTTCCTCTCTTGCCTTGAATTTTTCCTTTCAAAACTTTCATAATCTGACCTCCATGGCCCAATGTGTGTCCTATCCATAACATTCTTCTTCTCTTTAACATGTTGATTAGATTCCAGGGTTCTCCCACTCTCTCCAGGACCTCCTCCTTAGTCTTTATATCGAGCCAACTTATTCTCTCTATTCTTCTATAGCTCCACATCTCAAATGCATCCAGCCTTTTCACTTCCCTCTTGGTCAATGACCATGTCTCAGAACAGTAGAGAGCTACTGGCCAAACATATGCCTTTAAAGTTATCTTTCTCAGTTTTAGATATATACTTTTGGTTGTCAGTAATCATTGATTCTCTCTAAAAGTAGTTTTTGCGATTCCCAGTCTTATTCTAATTTCCTTTCCACATCTCGCATCTTCGTAATAATTTGACCCAAATAGCGAAATGATTTAACTTGTTCCATGCTTTGTCTTTCAATTTTAAGGAAAGCCTGTTTTGGAACCTTCGCTATTACCGTTAGTTTTGTCTTATTTTTATTTATCTTCATTCCATACATATCTGCATTTTTGTGTATTTTTGACATCATGCACTGTAATGATTTGGCTGATCCTGAAACTATTGCCTGGTCATCAGCAAACTCAATGGCCTTAATTCTCTCAACATTAACCCAAACTCCTTCACTGGCTCTCCCCAAGGCTTGATCCATCACAACTTTGGCATAAATACCAAAACGGCCAGGTGGCAACAAGCATCCCTGCCTTACACCTTTATTTATTGGGACTGGATCAGTCTTTCCCTCTTGAATTGAAATCAATGCTTCCTGATTAACATACACATTTTTGATAAGCTTCATACTGTTACCATCCATGCCGAGTCTCACTAGGATTCGAAAAAGTTTTGCCCAAGGCACTCTGTCGAAGGCCTTTTCGCAATCAATCAAACATACAAAGAGAGAGCGTCCCCTGTCCGTCATCCTTTCAGCCAAGAATGTCAGGGTGCCAATCGCAAACCTAGTATCTCTCGTCTTCGAAATCCAAATTGGTATTCTCCCAACGCCTCTTCCACCTTAAAATCCAATATCTCTTTAATAATCTTCAGCAGAATCTTGGATGCATGTGAAATTAAACTTCCGGTTCTATACTGTACACAATCTGTTGCCTTAGATTTCTTTGGTATAGGAATAAATATGGAGGTCGTATGGTCAGCAGGCCAAATTCCTTTTTGACAGCAACAATTTACAAAGAATAATAATTGATTAATTAAAGCTTCTCCAGATGCTTTTAGTAGTTCGATGGGTATCCCATCTAGCCCTACAGCTTTGTTGTTTGGGATTGATCTAAGTGCCTCCTCAAATTCTTCCCTTGTAATTTCCAGACCCCTCTTCATTCCATCATTGACTAAGTCTGAATTTGACCGATGTGGTTCTTGTTCTTTCTCCTCATTATACAGCTCTGACACATGTTCTTTTCACCTCTCTTTTTTCTCCTTTGGGTCAGACAGGTGCTTTCCCTGCTTGTTTTGGATGATTCGGGATTGCACTCCTTTTTTCCTCTGTGCTGTGTTTTTGATAGCCTTGTGAACAAGGTCTGACCGGTCCTGGTTTTCCATTTCCTCTATTTCTTTACAACGATCCATCCACCATTTCTCCCTCGAGTTTTTACCATCTCTATCCAGTTCATTTTTTTGTTTCTTATACATGAATAGTTCTTGCTCTGTGTTAATACTTTTTCATTTACGGTTTTCCTCCATTTTGACTATCACCTCCGGTGTCCGTCATTTCTTTCTAATTTCTGAGTTTTGTCTTCCGATTGTTTCCTTAGCGGCATCTATTACTATATTTTTTATCATCTTCCGATGTTGTTTAGGTTCTTGAATGTCCATTTGAACTGCTTCAGTACCATTTAAAATCCTGGTCTGATAATTAAGCCTTATATTGTTATGCCTTAACGCCTCCATATTAAATTTCATTCTTCTCATTGGTTTTTCTATCTTCTTCCATTTTAAATGATAAGTAATCTTAAGGAGGTTATGATCGGAATTAACATCTGCTCCAGGGTAAGCTATCGACTTTTTCATCTGATTTCTATGACGTCTCTTAACCAAAATGTAATCAATTTGGTACATATTTCTATTCCACAGGCTTTTCCATGTGTATCGTCTCCGTCTATAAACTTGATTCCACGTACGAGGGGGTATCAAAAAGTTCGTGCAATCACCAAAAAATAAACAAGCTAGTAAAAAAGTTTATTCAGGTACTTGGGCCTTCGTTACATAGGCACCACCCAGTGCCACACATTTCTCACACCTTCGCTTGACCTTCTTTATTCCCTCAGTGTAGAACACCGCAGATTGTGCCTGAAACCACTGTTCCACCTCAACAATGACGTCCTCAGTGTCATCAAATCGCCTCTCAAGTAGTGGACGTTTCATCTCAGGTAGCAAAAAGAAGTCACCTGGTGCCATATCAGGAGAATATGGCGGATGAGGCAATATTTTGTATTTAAAACGACTCGCAGTGATAATGGTGTTGACTACTGAATGAGCTGGTGCGTTGTCGTGTAATAAATGAACCCCTTTTTTTATCATTCCCCATCTTTTGCTTTTAATTTGCCCTCTAAATTCGGTCAGTAGTTTGCAATAGTAGTCAGAGGTAATAGTTCGACCGTTTTGAAGGTAGTCTGTTAAAACAATACCTCTTTTATTCCAGAAAACAGAGAGCATCACTTTGGCGGCAGACTTGTGCACTTTTGTCTTTTCCGGGGTGGTGAAGAGGGATGCTTCCATTGTTTGCTCATTTCTTTGGTTTCTGGATCATAGAGGTGTAACCAACACTCATCCATAGTAATCAAACGGTCAAAACATCGTCGGAATTCGCGTTACAAAGATCCAACATGTTTTGCGCGGATTGTGCCTGAGCTTCCTTTTGGAATGGGGTGAGAAGTCTAGGTACCCATCGCGCTGAGACCTTGGAAATGTTCAGTTGGTCATGTATGATTGTGCACACTGACCCATAGCTTAGATGAACTTCTTGACAAAGAATCTCAATGGTTATACGACTATCTTCAAGGATTAACTTCTCCAATTTGGTCACAACTCTCTGGTCATCTGTCAAAGATGGCCGTCCGGACCTTGGTTCGTTACAAATAGTCATATGACCACTTTGAAAATTTCTTTTCCACTTTGCCACAGTCTCGTAGCCTGGACACTTATTTCCATGTACATTTAACATTTCTTGATGGATTTTTTTAGCTGACTTTCCTTGAAGATGGAGAAATTTGATCACACTGCGAAATGCCACTTTCTCCATGATCATGGACTATTTGATTCCTGAAAAAGAAAGGGGTGGGGGTTGCTAAATATTATTTATGGTGTACAGTATACTGAACGTATATATAACAAAATAAAACAAAAATGGTTTCCGTAGCTTAAATAATTTTGTGTGATTGCAAGAACATTTTGATACACCCTAGTATTTGTTATTACAAATTTTCTTGTTCACAGAAGTTGATAAACTTTTGATCTCTCTCATTTCTCAGTCCCAATCCGTAATTTTCAAGGATATCACCTTCCAGACTTTCCTCCACTTCAGTGTTCCAGTCTCCCATTATGATTACAATGTCAATTGATTTTGTCAAACTCAGAAGTTCTTCCAAACATTCATACAGTTGGATCCGTTGGATGCGGAAAATGTTTTCAAATTAACTTTCAAAAGCAAGTTTCCAAATGCAAATATACAGCAATGCTCCTTAGATGGTCCATCCAGGAAATGACATTATTTACATTATCTCCAACTCTTAGAATCGGAGACATGTCTTAACAAAAATCTAAATTTACGCTGCTTTGCATCAGAAGACTTAGAGGTTAATGATAACTTTTAATTTTAATGACATTTACAAGATGAAAAATAAAAAAAGGAAATTTTTCAGAACTTTCACAAAAGCGGAGATAGCATACGAAATTTAAAAATACTTCTGCGGCATGCATAGGAAATATACATTTGTGCCACTTATCGTGAAAAGTAAGAAATACATGGAAGGTTTTGCTTATGTTGCAGCTACTGAATGGAAAAGTACTTTCAGAAGTCTCAAATAACAAAATATGTCTACATATCCTGACGCAGTCAGTGTACCACAGATCTTTCAAATTGTGCGAATAATCATCTTTTTCGCTCCTGTGTCCGAGTGATATGAGGATCATGCATACAGCTAATCATCGGTCATAGGGCCGGGTTCGAGTTACATTGAGTCACTGGTAAATGTTGCCATATATATGACGCTGCTTGGGTCCCTTCTCAGAGACCAGTGACCCTAATTTAGGACGAGCGACTTCTTTTAGCCTCAGGTGTTCATGAGCTGTTGCTAACCTTACACTCTCGTCCCCGAAATGATTTTTCTGGTACTTGCTAAAAAATACCGAAATAATTCATCTTATACACTGCGGCCACCCAAAATGCAACACCAAGAAGGAAGCATCCGATTGGCCTGCAATTCGCATAATGCGTCGCCCGCAAGAGGACATGCAAACGATTGGCATTACACGGCATATGCAAATCATGTGCTTCCGGCGCGCCACCGAGAAGCACTAAAAGAAGTGTGCGCAGAAGGCGGGGTGTTAGTAGTGGAAGTGTGTTGTGCTGCCGGACCTGTGCGTGGGAAGCTTCCTGATGCCTCGTCGCAGAATACGGCAGTCATTCCAGCACGTTTCGGAGTTCGACAGATGACGAATAGTGGCTTATCGTGACAGCGGTTTATCGTATCGAGACATCGGCACCCGTGTGCGACGACATCCAGCCACAGTGAGGCGAGTATGGATTCGGTGGGTGCAGGAGAGACGGACGGACCTACATGAGTGATTACCGCAGCCGCGTCACACCACCGAACGAGAGGACCGGCATGTTGTGCGGCGGGCATTGACGGCTCGCTCCGCCACATCACGAACGTTAGCGCAGGAATAACAACTTGTGTCAGCACGTACCGTTCGACGTCGTCTGCATGCAGGAGCGGGGACTTATCGCACGGCGCCTATTGCTCCGATTACCATTCACGTTACACCACCGGCGAGTGCGGCGGCAGTGGGCCGTTTAACGCCGCACCTAGACTACGGAATGTCAAGACATTGTCTTCTCCGATGAATTCCGCTTCTGCCTGCGACACCACGATGGTCGGATCCGCGTGTGGCGGCACCGCGGCGAGAGACTGTATAACGCCTGCATTATGCATCGCTATACCGGTCGGTCGTCTGGCGTTATGGTTTGGGGCGCAATTGTATATGACACCCGCACCCCACTGGTACGTATCGCCGGTACACTCAACAGCCACCGCTACATCTCCGATGTTTTGGAGCCTGTAGTCCTCCCTTACCTGCAGGACCTTCCAGCGGTCACGTTTCAATAGGACAATGCGCGTCCGCACGTGGCACGCACCTCGCAACAATTCTTCACGGCCCACCAGTTGTCACTGCTACCGTGGCCCGCCTGTTCTTCCCGATATGTCGCCCATCGAACACGTCTGGTCGCTGATCGGCAACCGAGTGGCCCGGAAAGCACCACTTGCGGCTACGCCTGATGAACTGTGGCAACGTGTGGAAACAGCCTGGACCGACATACCTTAAACCCACATCCAAAGCCTCTTTCGTTCGATGCCAGCCATGGGGGACACGAGAACTATTGATGTCTGAGTGTTCCGCAAGTCGCACGGTCCTGTAAGCTCAATCGTTTCATCTTTGTATCTGTTGTTATGTGTCAGTAAATCTGGCTTTGCTATCTCGTGTCCTTCTTGGTGTTGCATTTTGGGTGGCCAGCAGTGTAGATATGGAGATCTTGTGTCCGCAGCCACACGGACCTGCAAGCATACAGACGGACAAAGTGATACCATACGAGAGTACTATTCTTTGGAAGATACGTGTTACAAATGGAAAGTCATTAACTTTTGTACCGCATGGGCATTTAAAAACGTTTTGGGGAGACAAATAACGATTTTTATCTCAAAGGAATTCCTCAGAGAAAAGCATCGACTCACGCAATCCCACGAGTTCCGACATGCGACATCCAGCCCACCAGTAATCGCAAATGTCATAGGGTTCACTCGATACGAAGAATAATGCATGAAGAGAACGCTTACGTGACATTTACACCCAGAGCACAACGGAACATCTTGCGTGTTATATATGCTTGGCAGGGAACCACTCATTCTTTCCATCAACAGTTGATAGATCTGAGACATGGATTATTTTTCTTAAATCTTAAGATTTTCTTTGAAGGATTAATGCCGTTACGGGTAAAATGAGCGTTGAGCTTGGCATTACGCAGCAATATTTGTAGGGTTCTTGATGAAATATTTCGTGAGAAAAGCTTCCGAATAATTCTGACATTAAGCATAGTTGGAATAGCTTGTGAAAATTTAACGACAAAACATCTACTAGGATACATTGACTCTCTGAGAATCATAATCTCCTGAGGTGTGTTTAAAAAAATCTGCAGTCCCCTTGGCCTAAGGGCATGAGCACTGGCTCTTTCGCTTCCCTAGAACCAGTGGCCCCAAATCAGGTAAGGGCGGCTGCTCATAGCCTGACGAGTTGCTCAGGTTGATCGTTAATCGCCGAAAACATTATGATAATATAGAAGTTAGCCCGGTGAATATACAGGAAGCAATAAAGTAATGTTTTGGGTAATCTGAAAGGGAGTGACTTCTATAGTGTTTGCATACCATTTGGATTGCAGCGTAGCTGTTTTACGTTTGAGACCCGACAGTAAAATAACTCTGCTATCCTCTTGACAGTGGCACTATTTGTGAATCAGTGAAATGGCATTTGGGAAGTGGGCTTGAAGGATCTAAGTGCAATTCAAGTTGATTGGAATGAAAGTTTGTAAGAACTGAAGGTAATAGAGTTACATACTTTTCTTTTGTGCCTTTCAAAAAATAAAAAAAATTAAAATTTACTTATTAGTAGTATCACTTAGCTCGGCCGTACGTCTGGTAATGGAGGCATTTGTAAGACGGGTTCGAAAAGTTCCTTTTGGCTCCGGATATAGTATAACATGAGGGAGACGAATCATTCATTGTGAAATTGCTACAATTCCTAATTTCTATCTAAGTATAGTAAGCACGACCTTATATTTATATCTACACGGTCGATCAGAATAATGCGGTCATTCACGGAATCATAGTATACCCACCCAGGTGCGTCACAGAGTGCACGTGACAAGGTCGATCACACGGAGATATAAGCGGCCGGTCAGAACAGACGAGCCATAGTGCGTAACGTGAGCGCAATGGGAAGAGGCAGTGATTTGACGGATGTTCAAAAAGGAATTATCCTTGCAACGCGCAAAGGGCAGAAGCATCTCAGAAACAGCATACTTCGTGGGCTTTTCGTGAAGTGCTGTAGTATGGGTGTACCAAGAATGGACTGCTAGCACAGCGAGTACCTCCCGACGTTATAACTGTGGAGGCTCAAAGGACATCGACCCCAGAGGAGAGCGTAGCCTCTGTTGACTAGTAAAGGGTAATTGACGCCCAACAGTGCAGAAACGACCACGCAAATGAACGCTGGGTCACCCAGGTACATGTCGCCGATAACGGTAGAGCGAATCCTGTTAGGTATGGGTCTCCGGAGTCGACGCTGCGTTAAAACCCCCATGTTAACCCAGGTCCATCGGCAACGATGCCTGCAGGTTGCATGGGACCACCGTCACTGGACAATAGAAGAGTGGAAAAAAAGTTGCCTTCTCCAACGAATTGAGGTTTCTACTGCGCAGAAGTGACTGGCGGTGGTGTCTACGGCGTGAAGCACACGAGAACAAACACCCGGACACGCTTGTCGGTCAATTACGAGCGGCGGTGGCAGTGTGCATGTGTGGTGGGTATTTTCCTGGTATGAGCTGGGACCGCTGGTTCCACTGGATGGGTCCCTGAACGGGCCAATGGCTACCTGTCTATTTTCTCTGACCATATGAATCCTTTCATGTTGGATGTTCACCCTGGTGGCGATGGTTTCTACAAACAGAACAATGCGCCGTGCCACGTCGCTAAGGGGGTGAGTGACTGGTTTCAGGAACACGACAAGGATGTGTCCGTTCTCCCTTCGCCGGCGAAATCGCCCTATAGGCACTTGAGGGGCTATTTGGATCCACAGGTTCGAAGTACCGACACAAAACCACGTCATCTCCGGGACCTCTTTGCTCTGCTGCAATCCGATTGGGCACGTGTGTCTCGGGCAACCTTCCAGGTACTCATTGCGTCTATTGCACGCGGTCTCGCCGCTCTCATTAGGGCCAATGGTGGCTAGAGCAATATTGGCCATATTATTCTGATACGACTGTGTACATTTTTAAAAATAGGACCGGAAATATTATTTTATCATTTCGCAATGGATCGACTTGGACAGTTTTGGAATTGTTTTTACTTAACAGTATTTTCCCCCCTCTTTTTTCTGAAAAAGCTCCAAACCGATGGTAATTCTAGTATACTGTTTATAATTTGTTTTTTTTTTGTTTGAAACTGATTCATCTGAAGAGATGGAGTCAATACACATATAACCCACAGTCTGGGTTGTACGTATAGTAATGCAGATGAGAAAAACTATTAAAATGAAATGCAGGACAAAGCTTTTGCAACATCCTGTGAAAGCGAATGTGTGCTATTATACATTGAAACGCATAAGAAGCAGCATTTTTCTTGCGTTTGGTGCTCGTGTCCGTCAACAGATGATTTTCGGTAACAAAGCAAAAAAATAATATCTGGCAGTTTCCATCAGGAACATTGTGTTCGGGACAGACTCTCAAGTATAACAAAAAATAAATTCGTGCAGGCAGCAATAGTGTCTAAAACAAAAACCTTGCTGCTACTTCTGCTACTTCCCTTTTCGACAGCTTCATTTTTCGGATGTCATCAAGGGCAGAAACTGGATACAGCCTGTCAAGAAAGGTTAAAGACGTTACTCATGATTAAAACAAGTTTTTCAACTTATTAAGATTTTATCTAGAAACTGTTTTTAATGGATGATACCAGACATGGAAAGTTGGAAATTGCTAAATATTAAAATCGAGCTTAGTACGATACTGTGCTAACCTCGGTTTTTACTAACCAAACAGAGGTTAGTAAAGTACTGTATATGTTAGCCCCATTTTGTTTTGTTGAGATCGTGTTAACCGCGGAGTATAACGGAGTAATGTCTGAAAATAATATTTGTGGGAATTGAATTAACCACGCTGGAGAAAAAATTGCACCAAAACAATTTGCACCAATGAAGTTAATTCACATTTGGTGCCTGAATTAACCTCACTGGTTCAACTTAATTTAATGCCTCAGTTCTAAGTGACCCTTGATGGAAGTTCGTTCTCAAATTATTAACAGTTGTCTCTTCGAAAGACTTTTTAACCCCATACTGTATGTTGTGTGAATTAACGATCAAAACATCAGTTTAATCCGTCTATTTAGAGACGCAGTGTTCACTCTTTCATAATTTGAGAATATATATTCACACTAAATCAAATCCCTATTGAGTGGAATTCGTGCATATTTTATTGTGACGTATGCATTTATTTACCATTCCCGAAACCTAATTTTAAATGGCCGTAAGATGAATTCTGCGTATTTACTAGAAACATAAAGAGGCTTCTCAATAAAAAAAAATATTTGCAATATTTTCAGTAATATGTCTGTATAAATAATTTTATATAATTATTTAAATAGTGAACAATATTAGTTAAAAGTTTATAATCATTCAAACTGCCTTCTGCCGACCCCCTAAGTGGATGGCGTAATTTGTTCTACCTGTTCAAATTTCAGACTGTTTTGATTTATGATGTTAATGTTTTCATCTAATTGGTAAAAGTTAAACTCTGAGTTGTTTTCCCGTGTTCAACACTTTCAAAATAGACCTTTCCTAAAATTTGGGAATACTGTACTAAACTAGGTTTGGTTAGTACAGTACAGTATGCTATACTGTACTAACCAATATGTCGTTACATAAGTATGCTGTGAAAAATATAGGTCGTAAAAGGCTGTTTCATAATGTCTGGTGGGATTCTGGATATTTAATGAACTTGACAAAATTTAGTGAATAATCAGGAAAATAATGCTACACAATTATACGGCAGAATCATATGAGAAAACATCAGATAAGTTATTTGTGTTACGTCAATGGGGGCAGATTGATGAAAAGAGAATATCGAAAGTCATGAACGAATGGTTGAATAATTGTAGATGAGAGAAGAAATCTAAAAATGTATGTATAAAAATACCCGCTCTAGAGAATGTAACGAACACAACATACTGAAGGAACGCTGTTACAGAGTTCCCAAACTGCATGTCAAAAATCTGTCTTGAGTTAATAAACAGAAAATGTATCTCAATAAATACGAGATGATCAAAAATTCAGGTAACAAATGATAAAATATTCATTGACGGTTGAGATTGAGTGCCCCTCAGCTGGACTTAAAAAAAAATATATATATATATATCAAGGGATGTAAGGTCAGGTGATGCGTAACATCACAGCCTCTCCTTGACAAATGTCAACCCCGCCTTCCCGTGGTACATCCTGTTCCCACTAAAGGGGCTCTGACGACCGCCAGTAGCGGTATAACTATACCATCGGGATTAGAGGAAATGCTATCCCACACTCACCAACCCGCTTGGCCAGCGTGGTGAGTTATGGCCAAACCCCTCCAAAATGACTCCACAACTTAAATCTTGGCCCTCAGTCTCCGGCAGCTGGAATGTACCTGGCCAAGGCAGCGGCCAGTGCGACATGAAGGCAGAGGGTGCTAAGAATCCCCGGAGGACCGGACTAGGCTGCCATCTGATGCTGACCTTGGCTACATATAACGGACGCTAACTATCTTCTGATTCAAGGCTTCTTGAATTGGAAGAGGAACTACAAAGGATCAAGTGGGACATCGTCGGGCTAAGTGAGGTAAGGAGAAAAGGAGAAGATCTCATTGAACTGAAAAGTGGACATCTCTTCTACTATCGTGGGACAGATACTGGCAGAACTAGTGGTGTTGGATTTATAATAAACAAGAAACTGAAGGATAAAGTTGTAGAAGTTGAAAGTTCCTCTGACAGAGCTGCACGACTCGTTATCCAACTCTCGAGAAGATACCAGGCTCAGATTATTCAAACTTATGCACCCACCACAAGTCATCTTGAAGAAGAAATTGAAGAATTTTATGAGGAAATTCGTGATCTAAATAATAAAGGTCAGCAGCACTTGAAGATAATTATGGGAGATTTCAATGCAAAAATAGGGCAACGGCACCAGAATGAAACTTCAGTAGGTAAATTCGGTCACGGCAACAGAAACCAGCGTGGAAATACTCTCGTAGAGTTTGCAGAGGCAGAAGGGTTTTTCATCTTGAACTCCTTTTTCAAGAAAAGCCACACAGGAAATGGACATGGAGACATCCAAATGGGACGACAAGTGAAATTGATTTTATTATGTGTAACAAAAAATTCGTCATAGAAGACTGCAGTGTGCTAAACAAATTTAACACAGGCAGTGACCATAGATTAGTGAGATGTAAGATGCACCTCAACACTAAACTCGAACGTAGCAAGTTCATAAGACAAACAAAATGTATTGACATAACCAACCTTAAAAAACACCATAATACCTTCAAATTGGAACTGAAGAACAGATTCTCTGCTTTAGAAGGCCTAACATCGGAAGAAGTGGATATTTCTGAAGTTAACAGAAAAGTAACCAAAGCTCTTATGGAAACAGCAACAAAATTAGCTGGGTCTAAGAACAAATTGCATGTGAACAAATTATCAGGAAAAACCAAAATGTTGATGCAAAAAAAGAAGAGTTATGAGGACAACTAAAGAAGATGTGATTTCCAAAGTGGAATACATAGAGCTATGCAAGATAGTACGAAAAAGTATCACTGAAGACGTAAGGAAATTCAACTGTGAACTAGTGAGGAAAGCAATTGAAAACAACCAAAGCCTAAAGATAGCAAAGGGACATCTCAGTAAGGGGAAAAAACAGATTATGGCAGTGAGAAAAGAAGATGGTTCTGTAACAAGAAATAGAGGCGAAATTTTGACAAGAGTGAAAGATTTCTACTCCAAATTATATGAAAGGGATGATAAATGTACTCCAGACATCATGAAAGGTACCAGTACCAGAGTTATTCCAGTCCTTCCAGCAGAAGTTGCACATGCAATCAAGAACATGAAGCGGGGAAAAGCTCCAGGAGAAGATGGAATTACTGTAGACATCATACAAGAAGCAAGTGGAGAAATTGAAACAGTACTCGCCCAAATTTTCACTCGATGCCTTAATGAAGGGAAAATTTCCTGAGGATTGGAACAACGCTACAATGATCTTGCTACATAAAAAAGGTGACATTGAGGATCTCAGGAACTACAGACCTATCAGCCTCCTATCAGTGGTTTATAAAATCTTCACTAAAGTTCTTTCACACCGCTTGAAGGTGACACTGGACATGGCTCAACCGAGAGAACAAGCTGGATTCAGGAGTGGCTACAGCACAATAGATCATATCCACGTACTGAGAGAACTAATTGAAAGAGCGAGGGAATATGAACTTCCATTGTGCATGGCTTTTATCGATTATGAAAAAGCCTTTGATTCGGTGAAACCATCAGCAGTTGCAATGGCTCTGAAATCCTGCGGTATTGAAGATGCATACATTAATATTATTAATAACATCTATGAAAATGCAAGTGCAAAGATTCGGCTGTTTGAAAATACAACACACATAAAAATTGGAAAAGGAGTGAGACAAGGTGACACCATATCTCCGAAGCTCTTTAATGCCAGATTGGAAAATGTCTTTCAATCACTGAACTGGGAAAACAAAGGGATAAAGATTAATGGAGATTATCTAACCCACCTTCGTTTTGCTGATGACATAGTCATTTTTGCAACTACCCCATCAGAGCTACAGAGTATGATCCAGGAACTTGCTGACAAGAGTAAAGAAGTGGGATTAAAAATGAACTTTCAGAAGACAAAAGTGATGTACAATGCTTTTACAAGAAATGAAGATTTATCGATTGATGGAGAAAAGCTGGAGATAACAGACACGTACGTTTATCTTGGACAGCAGATATCAAGTGAGGGTCACATTGGTGAAGAAATTAATCGGCGTACAAAACTTGCCTGGAGAGCTTTTGGAAGAAACAGCATAATTTTCAAGAGCAATATGCCATTATGTCTTAAAAGAAAAGTGTTTGATCAATGCATCCTTCCAGTGCTTACGTATGGTGCAGAGACGTGGACCTTAGCTAAAAGAGACATACAAAGGCTGCAGACAACTCAAAGAAGCATGGAGAGGTGCATGCTTGGTGTAACCAGGAGAGATAAGAAGAGGAACACGTGGATCCGAAAAATGACAAGAGTGGAAGACATCATGATCAGAGTTAAATCCCTGAAATGGCAATGGGCTGGACATACTGCCAGAAGAACAGACCATCGATGGACAGCCCAAATTTTAGATTGGATTCCAAGAGACAGGGAAAGACCCAGAAGAAGACCACATGGAAGATGGGTGGATGAAATTCGAAAGTATGAGGGAGTGACATGGAGGAGACTGGCACAAGACAGACCTTTGTGGAGGAAACTTGGGTAGACCTTCGTCCAGCAGTGGATTGATAATGGTTGACAATGATGATGATGATGATATATATCAAAGCGACGCCCGTCTCTTTGCAGCCAGCACTAAATAGAGTATTGATGTCGCGCCTACAAGAAAATCCTGTAATTTCATATATGTATCATGGAAAGGCTTAATCTTTTTATTTTTTTCGCTATTCTGCATACGGCAAAAACAGTAAGTTTAACTGAAATCAACACCATAAGTAAAATTAAAGATGCAACGAACAAAAACCTAAAAATAGGTATATGACAGAGAGAGAAGGAGAGAGAGAGAGTGCCTTTCAGATTTACTTAACGACCTAATCACGGTAACTAGACAAAAGATATATTACACAACGTCGATTATTTAATCCGTTTTTACTGGTGTAACAACTTACAAGAAATTATTTACAAAAGTTACTGTGTTTTTGTAAATTGTTACACAGTAAAAACGAATTAAATAATTGAAGTTGTGTAATACTTAGGTGCAAGTTCCATTATTGTAAAAGATATATTTTTATACATTGGATATTGTACACATAAAAAAAGATATAATCGGAGTAATAGCCTGGTCTGCATGCAGTTTGGTATTTGAAATCTCATTTTTGATCATTAGTGGAATTTTCTGCTAAATTCAGGAATGGAATCAGCTTTTTTCTATCACGTCAGGTGTGAAAACTCAAATTTCCCGGTGGCGGTGCTGGAACTTACATCCTTCTGCTCTGAAGCCGATAGCTTTCCCAATTAAGCTACATCGGCAAGGCCTTATCATTACTACTAACCGTCTTGACATGTTCATTACCTCTCAGGTAGGTACGTCATATACATTATATCTACCCTTGGGTGAGTGCTGGGACGGAATCGCGGGTTTCTGGGTCAGCCGGCAAACCACGCAGAAAGAAGAGCTCATTTGATAGAAGGAATTCCAGACGATGGGTGGAAAAAACATCACACGTGTTTTCGAAGAACCCAACTGCCAGAAAATTAAGTTTTACATAACTCTCTGTAGATGAAGAAATTCTCGTTAATTCCAAACGATGTGTAAAAAGAAGTATTACACATTTTTATATGCGTTCAAGGAATTTTCATTAATTCCAGATGATGTGTGGAACGAATCTTACACAGTTCTCGAAGAAAATATCGGCCAGTAGATCCATTTCCACAATCTGGCTCCAATGTGAAACGTATCGGTAGCTCAAACCCGCATCCTTCGTCTCCGGAGCCGAATGCTTTCCCAATTAAGCAACACCGAAAATAATTTACAATTTACAAAGACACTCTAACTTCTACTAGTCGTCTTGACATGTGCGTCACCTTTGAGGCAGGTACATCACACACGTTATTTTGATAAAAGCAAACTTTTATTCTCGGAATTTAACTTCCAAATGCCCAGGGAGGCGTAGTAACTCTTTGTGGAAACAATGATGTAACACATCGGCTTTTGTTAAGAAAGTTTATTCGGCGTGTTTAGAAATATGCTTATTATACAATATTATCCCCCCTCCCCCCAAAAAAGCAAATAACCCAGAAGAAATCATCTCATCGGGATGAAAATTGGCATGTGCAATGTCATGTATAGAAAGATAATGATTGCAATTCCAAAGCAGTCGGGCCATTTACTAAAGTAAAACAACTAAACGAGTGAAATAAATCAGTACGTTGTAGCGACGCCTCTCACTCGGATACTAGCGCTTACCCGGCGTAGCACAGATGCATACAGTTCACGGATACAGTCCTACGATACAGCATGTCAGATGACGTCCAAATTGCAGGCCAGTTCGCCGACATTCCGGGATGGGTGTAGGTGGCGTCCCATTATGTCTCAAACATGTTCTACCGGTGGGAGATCGGGCGATCGGGCTGGGAATGGAAGGGCATCGACATTACGGAGGCAGGCCTGGGAGAACCGTGTCGTGTGTTGCCGGGCATCATCCTGTTGAAAAATTGTTCGGTAACACTGCGACAGTTATGGCAACACAATAGGTCGTAAAATGCCGTCGACGCCCTGTTCAGCCGTGAGGGTGGTAAGGAGGGCTACCAAAGATGTCCGGCTATCATAGGAAATGGCTCCCCAGACAGTCACTCCCGGTGTGCGAGCCGTGTGCCGTTCCACGGTAAAGGAACGGCACAAGGTTCGCACACTGGGAGCGACTGTCTGGAGAGCCATTTCCTATGATACACTGGGAGTGACTGTCTGGGGAGCCATTTCCTATTATACACTGGGAGTGACTGTCTCAGAAGCCATTTCCTATGATACATTGGGAGCGACTGTCTGCGGAGCCATTTCTTATGCTACACTGGGAGTGACTGTCTGGGGAGCCATTTTCTATGATACAGTAGGACTGACTGTCTGGGGAGCCATTTCCTATGATACACTGGGAGTGACTGGGGAGCCATTTCCTATTATACACTAGGAGTGACTGTCTGGGGAGCCATTTCTTATGATACACTGGGAGAGCCATTTCCTATGAAACACTGGGAGTGACTGTCTGGGGAGCCACTTCCTGTGATACACTGGGAGTGACTGTCTGGGAAGCCATTTCCTGTGATACACTGGGAGTGACTGTCTGGGGAGCCATTTCCTATAATACACTGGGATTGACTGTCTGGGGAGCCATTTCCTATGAAACACTGGGAGTGACTGTCTGGGGAGCCACTTCCTGTGATACACTGGGAGTGACTGTCTGGGAAGCCATTTCCTGTGATACACTGGGAGTGACTGTCTGGGGAGCCATTTCCTATAATACACTGGGATTGACTGTCTGGGGAGCCATTTCCGGACAGTCACACCCAGCGTGCGAGCCGTGTGCCGTGCACGGTAAAGGCTGGATCGTCTCCAGGCACCTATGCGCTGGTCATTGGCGCAAGTAAAAACCATGACTCATCATTGAAGTCACCACCACGCCACTGGGCCCTATCCCACGTTGATCGGGCACGGCACCACTATAACCGTTCCGGCGATGCTCGCTGGTCAGTGGTAGATGGTGGAGTGGCCTCCTCGAAAGTAGTCCCCATGCCAAAAGTCGTCTAGCAACGGATACAACTGAATACTAATGATGATTGCTTCAGACTAGTTGTTAATACTTCTGGCACATGAAGCACCCGCATGAGCCTGCACAACTTATATGGGGTTCATTGTAATTGTAAATTAGTTGTCAAAGCCTATTTATAATATTATTCTTATTCTCGGAGCGGTTTCTTTTTATTTGCATTTTCTGCTTTCTGTGGTTTGTTCTTGCTGCTAACATTTTGCTGCGGTGTACTGTGCTCCTCTGCAGAGGCTGATCACTTCCCTATTGCTTTGTCATTCTGAGACATCGTATAGAAGTTCGGTTCTCAACCTCATAATTTCTATCTTTGCAGGTTTTCTTGCTCTCTCCTAAGAGATGGTACCTTTTTTACGCTTTCCAACCGTAGGTTGAAGAAGCGTATATGCTCCAGCTTTTTTCCGTCCGTCTGTCCGCACGATAACTTGCGTACAAATAGTTCGATTTCGGTGAAATTTTAGTATGTGGTAGGGAACCACCTGGGGACTAACCCTGTTGAAAATGGGACAAATGGGGTTAAAGGTCACGACGTAGAAACGGGATCCATTCCATTGCCTTTATGCGTTATAACTTGCGTAAATATGGTTCGATGTCAATGAAATTTTACTATGTGGTAAGGGACCGCCTGGGGACGGACGAATCCTATTGAAAATGGGTGAAGTGGGGTCAAAGATCAGGATATAAGAGCGGGATGCATTCCATTGCCTTTATGCGTCATCACGTGCGTAAAAATTGTTCGATTTCCATGAAATTTTAGTATGTGGTATGGGACTACCAGGGGACGAACCCTACGGAAAATGGACGAAATGGGGTGAAAGGTTAGGACATAGGATTGGAATTCATTCTATCGCCCTTATCCCATATTATTAAGGTGGAGGTCAAGTAATTTTGCTTCCTGTACTTCCAATAGAAAAACTTTTGTACACATTTCCTTCGCAATTAATGTGTTCCCAAGGATGAAAGCTTGAACATCGATTAAAATAACTTCATATGATAACTTGGAATACTTAATATTTTCTATATCATAACCATAATTATATTAAAAGTCAATAACTTTTCCTTTGATGGTGTTGAAACCAGAAAAAAGATTGCGCGACCTGTACTTTCATGACGTCAGTAGACAAACAAATGTTGGATTGCATAGTTATGGTTATGTTTTAGAAAATTGTTCGTATTCCAAATTATTAAATGAAGATATTTTCATCGATGTTCAAACTTTCATCCTTGGTAACGCATTAAATGGGAAGAAAATGTGTACAGAAAGTTTTCCATTCGAAGTACAGGAAGCAAAATTGCTTGACGTTCGCCTTAAAGGAGAAATTATTGTATGTATGTAAATTTTATTTTGAAAACGGCGCTAAGAATTTTGATGAAAGTCGTTAACGTACCGTTTTCTGGTACTAGAAATCGATTTAGCTTGATCTCGACTTTAGGAAAATTCGTTTAGTGGGTTAAATAACCACCCCGAATCACCAAGAATTTAGTGTCATGGCGTCGTCCAGTTAATGTTATCCATGCGTAGAAATCTTATGACGTAATACTCTCGCAATTCAGATGCTGGCGCGCGGTCACGCCATCTATCTCATTACGTCACGCGTTGTGTGTGGATCCCATTAAAGTTTTATGACGTCACACTGTTGCGAGCAGGTGATCGCGATTCCCATCTGCCTCATTACGTCACGCGTTGTGTGTGTGTGATCGTCCGCACGATAACTCGCGTAAAAATCGTTCGATTTCGATGAAAGTTAAGTATGTGTTAGAGGAACACCTGGGAGGGAACCCTATTGAAAGTGAATGAAATGGGGTCAAAAGTCAGGACATAGGAGCGGGATCCATTCCACTGCTCTTATGCGTCATAACTAACGTAAAAAAGGTTCGATTTCGAATTAATTTTAGTATGTAGTAGAGGACCATCTGGGGACACACCCTATTGAAAATGGGCGAAATGGGGTCAAAGGTCGGGACATAGGAGCGGAATCACTTCCATCGCCATTATGCGTCATAATTTATGTAAAAATGTTTCGATTTGGATGAAATGTTAGTATGTTGTAGAGGACTGCCTGGGGACGAATCCTGTGGAAAATGTGCGAAGTGGGGTCAAAGGTTAGGACACAGGAGCGGGATCTATTCCATAGCCCTTATGCATCATAACTTACGTAAAAATGCTTCGATTGCGACAAAACTTTATCATGTTATTTCGGAGGTATACTAAACCAGTTCTGTTGAATATCAAGGAAATGGGATCAAAGGTTAGGATACAGGAGACGGATCTATTCCATAGCCCTTATGCATCATACCTTACGTAAAATTGCTTCGATTGCGACAAAACGTTTTCATGTTATTTTGGAGGTATACTGAACCAGTTCTGTTGAATATCATCGACATGGGATCAAAAGTCATAGCACAGGAGCGAGATTTATTCCACAGCCATTATCCTCATAACTTGAGTGATTGTTTCTGGTATGTTGGAAAGCGTATCATAATCAATGCATTGCATGATTTGACTAACTTGTTTTTAATTTCAACAATTACTCAAATAAACATTTTTTACGCTTTCCAACTATAGGTTGAAGAAGCATGTGTGTTCCAGCTTTGTGAGTATGTCTGTCCGCACGATAACTCGCGTAAAAATGGTCAGATTTTGATGAAATTTTAGTATGTGGTAGGGGACCACCTGGGAACGAACCTTATCGAAAATGGGCGAAATGGGATCAAAGGTCAGGACCTACGAGCGCGATGAATCCCATTTCCCTTATGCGTTATAACTTGCGTAAAACTGGTTTGATTTCGATGAAATTTTAGTATGTGGTAGGGGACTACCTGGGGATGAACCATATTGAAAATGGGAGAAATGGGTTCAAAGGTCAGGACATAGGAGCGAGATTTATTCTACAGCCATTATCCTCATAACTTGAGTAATAACGTGAGTATAATGATTACTGATATGTTGGAAAGCGTATCATAATCAATGCATTCCATGATTTTACGAACTTGTTATTAACAAAATATAGGAAATCCGAAATCAGAATACATCCCAATATGAAAACAAATGAAAAACACAGATTTATCTTCCGCATTGAACTGTTAGTTATTTAATAGTATGTAATATTTATCAACTATGTTATAGCCAGTAAAATATACACTACTGCTCGTGAAAATTGCAACACTATGAAGGACTGGGCGAATAGCTTGAAACTTACAGGATATGTACAACAAGTTGAGAAATGCAAATGATTAAAATATTAGTGAAAATGCGCATGCGGTGTCCAAGAGGCGCGGCGTCCTCTGAACTGTCAGGGTTCGGGTACAAAGAGCTAGTTCAAACGT
This sequence comes from Macrothele yani, assembly GCA_039090855.1. Lineage (NCBI taxonomy): Eukaryota > Metazoa > Arthropoda > Arachnida > Araneae > Macrothelidae > Macrothele > Macrothele yani. The sequence goes on from CM077024.1 coordinate 6,097,402, forward strand.
GATGTTGCAATCAGTGAAGAGTCGACTTTGAGTCTAAAGGGTGTTTCTTGTGTCTCTTTATGACCCGTCGTTGAAGAAGGACGGATTATGAACACGACAGACTCTGAACGAGAACGGATTATTGGGATCACAGAAGTTGGAGTTTCCTACAGCGAAATTGCCACTCGTACTGAATGAAACGCCAGTGCAGTGATGCGAACGTAGCGTCAGTGGACAGATGAGGCTCGGACACAGAAATCCGGGAAATGACCACCAAATCACACTAGTGCAGGGGATGACAGACATACATTATATTGACAAAAGTCACCGGGCACCTAGAAAAGAAACACAACATAGCATTTATTAACATACATTAGTACGGTGTCGATGCACCTTTGGCCTTAATGCATGCACTGACCCTTCGAGACATGCTTGCAACAAGGTTTTGGGAATACAGCGACAGCTATGCGCTTTCATTCAGTACATAATGCTGCCGCTAACTGTTGCTTAGTAGTAGGCATTGGTTCCGAACTTCTTATACGGTGCTCTAATTCAACCCATAGGTGCTTTATAGGACTAAGATCAGGTGTCTGTGCTGGCAGTCCACACACGATACGGAATTATCGTGAAACGACGCCGTAACCGTCCTTGGTTTATGGCTCAGTGCATAATCCTGTCGGTACCAACAAGGCTCGGTTCCATAGTATTGCCACAGAGTTCATAGGGCATAATTATCCAGAATATCGAGGTAGACGTGCTGTTTAACAGGTTTGTTCACGATAATTAACCAATGGGCCGGGACCGTACCACGAAAAACACATCCACACGAGTACACTGGCAGCTCCAACCTTGACCATAGGAACAGTACACTGTGGTAAACAGCATTCCCTCGGCTGCCGCCATACCCACAGATGGACATCATACTGATGGATCGTGTATCTGGATTCCTCAGTCTATATGACTCGTTTTCATTGATGTACGGTCCACGATAAATGTTCTTTACACTGCTAAACGACGAGAAGAATTCCGCGTGGAGATGAAAGGCTTATGAGCAGCCACAGGACCAAGGTAACCCATGGAATGAAGTTCTCTGCGAATGGTACGTGTACAAACCGAGGATCCAGCATATTTACTCACCTGTACACTGAGGTCTTGTGCAGTACTCCTTCGACTAGCTGTAACAACTCTCCTGAGGCTTCGACGTCTTTTATCACTGATTGTCTTTGGTCTGCCGGTACGCTTTGCTGCTTCAGGCACGCCATGTGTCTTCGACGTATTCAGTACATCCAAAACAGGTGACTTGGGTATGTTTAAACGCCTCTCGGTTTCTCTTATGGACAACCCACTAATATTACACCCAACAATCTTTCCTTTCTCAAATTCTGTTCGTTCCCGCCGCGACATTTTCACTCAACCTCACAGTGCGATATGATCTGAAGGCTTGTTTTTATACCGTTTGCAGCTGTACCGCGCATCTTAACAACGCAGTGGATCCGTTCATTTGCTTTTTAAGGAGTGTTTGGTGACTTTTGTCAATGTAGTGTATCTACCGAATAGAAGTGACCGTTCACACAGCGATATCCACGGAGTTAGGTAGCTGTTTAGCTTTGTCACCTGTCAGGCTTTGTCGTGCAGCACAGTTCGACGTCGTCTGCTTAACAGAGGACTGGTCGCTACCAGTCCATTGCTGCCCATTCCTTTGACCTTCTGCCACAGACGCCTGAGGCTCCAATGGGGTCTCGAACGCAGGCACTGGCGCGCTGACTGGTAACAGGTCGTGTTTTCTGAAAAGTCATGATTCAACTTGATGCACCATGATAATTCCAGACCTGTTCGAAGACATCGTGCTGAGCGGCACATTGCAGCGTCATACTGGCTCAAAGCCAAGCGTCATGCTTCGGGGCGGCATTCTGTTTAATTCGCGATATCTACTGATACAAATTGAGGAAATCCTCAACAGTGTGCGGTACATCAGACATGTTTTAGAGGCAGAGGTGATACCCTTTCTTCAGAGTTGTCTTGGACAATACTCTTGTGCGTGTGACCCAGAATATCCAAGACCTGTCCCATGCACGGCACATACATCTTCTTCCCTGGCCTGCATGTTTGCCGGACATGATCCCAATTGAACATGTCTGAGACATGGTTGCTAAGCGACTGGCCCGTCAAGCTCCTCCGCCAGTCGCCCCGAATGGACTCTGATCCCGCATAGAAACAACCTGGCTGGCTATTCCCCACGATATCAAGAACCTCTTCTATTCAGTGACTCGACGTGTAGAGGCTGTTATTGTTGCTCCAGGTGGCTTTACACGATACTGAACTTTGAAGCGAAAAAAATCTTGCATAGTTCTACAAACGTAATCAGTTATCTCCAGTAACATGAAGAAGCTGTGATATAAATTTTATTTGAATAGCGCGATTCTACTTTGTTGTGGCAATTTGCACAAACAGTAGTGTACATCATTTTTACGCAAAATAATAACATGCTGGCATAACTTCTACGTATTCTTGATCTCAAAACGTTTTCGATTGAAGGACAGTGTTCGAAATGGGCCGGTATGGCATACCGGTAGTTAACAAAAATGAAAGTGAGCATACCGGCAGTTAAAAAAACATTATTTACCATTCCGGGATGTAATATATTATAAACCCGTCATAAACCACGTAAAGAAATTAGGATGAAAGCACAAATTTTAACGCAAAAATCGCCAAATGACAGTTTTATCCATTTAACGGGTGAAATTGATAAATGATTAGCAACTGGACTGAAAAGACGTAGGAAGGAAAAGCATGGTGTGTTAAAAATGTAGGTTATTGATTTATTTGTGTAGTGGTCTAATAATCCAGAAACTGCAATTTAAGTGATGTTGGAAATTAAGCTGAAACTGAAAGAGACCACAAACCCTTCAATGAAGGTTTGCTTTTTAATTATTACATTTTTAATACTATATTCATTAATTTTTTAATACCAAAAAAAAAATTATGTCGAATGGTATGTATTTCTTTCGAAACCTATTTATACTATGTGGATCTGTGGTCGACACCATACCGGCAGTAGCTCTGTGTCACTTCGACCACTGTTGAAGGAGCACAAGACCTACATTCCGAACTGTGACCTAAAGAAGTCCTTCATGGCTAAACACTGTTACGAAAAGGACCACAAATTTCTCTTTGAAGAAGCAAAACCAATTGACAAACCAGATTCAACCACCAAACTTAATATTTTGGAAGCTTTCCATATATATCAGAAGTCTTCGCAACTTGTTAATGACATGGCATTCACCCCATTCCTATCAAGCGCGTGGATAAAACTAACCCAAAACCTGTGACTGTAAACACCGTTTGTGATATCATATACAATTTGAATATTTACGTGCGATTCGTCCTGATGAAGCGAGGTCAATACCCAGCGAAACCATGGTCGACTTGAAAAAATAAATATTTGTGACAAACCTAGTTGTATTATCTTAATACGTATAACTTCTATGTGTTTTTAATTATAATTTCTATGATAGCAAGTTTTGATGCTGGAAAACATTTCCTGATCATTATGGAAAAACAAATGTGCCACAAAATGCATGACTTAAGTTAATTGAAAATGAAACGATCAGTTCTGCTATAGAATGCAGAATTCACTCGAAAAAAAAATTCCGTTAGTAAATAAAATAGACCGTGCTATTTTGGAGGCAAAATTCGTAGTATGAGTTTTACGCAAATATTAACTTCAGATAACCTTTTCGCTGTCACAAACAATATAATTTTCTTTGTCTGAACGTTTTTTCACTTTGGTGACGCAGTGGAAGAAACGCTTGCCTGTTTTACTTGCCGAACTCCTGCATCAACCAATATAATTTTTTTTCATTGTTGTAACGCTCTGATGGATGTCAGTGAAGCCCGAGTTGTATGTCAAGATCGCTGTAAATGGAGAAGTTTGATACGGCAACAGTACATACAAATTATCTGGTAGTTTGTATTTCTTTAATGAGCTAACCTCTGAATATCAGAGAACAGCTTAGGGATATGTATGTATGTATGTATGTAACGTTCATGAAACATATTTTCACATTTGGACATCACAAACAAAAATAATATCTTGTTATTAAAAATTACGCTGAATATCTTATTTGCCCCACCATTATTTTGGCGGGCTTACACCTAGTCTATTTCCTAAAATTTAACAGTTATGTAAATAAATTCTCTGCCGGAAAAGTATTGTTCAGAGCAAAGAGGCAGAAATACGCTGAAAAGAAGAAATACAGTAAGATCAGGGTGTGCTTTACTTCTTTTGCCCTTCAGTGTGAGGAGATATTCCTTACATGTAGTACATCGTAACTGTTTTATTCCATGCATCAAGTCAAGAATAAATGACGAAGACAGCAAACGCAGAATTGCTAAGAGAGAATATCGGCAATCTTGTCCTGAGTGCTCTTTAGATTATCACAAACTGCCAGAGGATGATGTCGTCGAGTATGAGGGGACCGCATAAATGTGAGATGATGTCATCCACATGCCAGTAAATAAGGCTGTGTGAAAGAACTCAGTCGCATTCTTAATTTGTTCCACTTAATATGCAGTACGTGTATTTAATATTCTTTAGTTAGGATAATGAGAAACAACAACTACAATGCGCTAACACATTTATTAAACTTTTCTGAACCGTGTCGTTGCTGCATTAGCACTCAGTTTTATTTGTTGCTATCGCGGGCTTTTTATGAGAGCAACTTCTTGTTTTGGAAAACACTTAGACTTTTACCCTGGTAAATTAAATGTTCCTAAATACTACCGAGAAAAAGGCGCAAGTTGGATGAAGGTGTCCATAAAATCGCGCACGACAATAATTCGGCATTTTAAATATTCATCACTTTAAACACTAAAATTACGAATACAGGAAAAATATAAAAATATATGGTGCCAGGAGTAACAGGAACAAATTATCGTAGAAAGCTGCTTACATAATACTCATAATTGAAATTTATGTCATTATCCTTACTCTTCTTCGACGGAACCACAGAAAGATGTACGCTACAACCTGGAAACAAACATTAAATGTGCTTTAATCAATGTTTTCCAGATGTATCCAAAAACCAGTTGAAAACATTAATAACTGACAGCGAATTTGTTATAATTAGTGTCATGTTTCCCATGTATGTCATGAGGGGGTTGTAAAAAGTGATAACGACAGGTAATTTTGTTACCATCCTTACTTTCTTTCGATAGAACCTCACCAAGATGTAAAACCTGGTAACGGACCATAACTTAGCCACAACGGATCCTAAACCAGTTGAAAAAATAATACTGAGCCAGTTTTGAAACACAGTAACTATGGTGACTTTGTTTGTATCTTTGGACAACATATGAATACAGATGAATAGGTAACACGTGCTAAAATGTCATAAGAAACGTTGGAGGATAACCGTCTACACGCAATATACTAGTAAAGATCACGATGAGATAAAAACTTTAATTACTGATAAAATACATTAAAACGTGTTACACCTTTCGGGTCCTACCAACAGGTACCCATCCTCAGATGCAGTAAGAAAACTAATTTGTGAGACAACATATAAATACATACTTAGACAAAGGATCATGACGCATAGTCAGTTCACACGTGATATGCAGCGCATATCCAAACATAACCAGTTGGCGCGTCGTCATGGTGTAACGTACCAGGAGATGTGACGTACCTGCCAGAAGGACGCACACGACATAAAGGCAGATAGGAATCAGAATAAAACGTCCGCGTAGCTCAATTGGTAGAGTGACTTATTCCGGAATGAGGGGACCCGGGTTCGAATCCTGGTTCCGATAGAAATGACGGAGAAATTTACTTCGTTATAAGGGCGCCCGAACTTTCCGGATGACCCGACAGTTCAAATTCTCGCAATGGTGTGATGTTATTTCCACACCGCGAGATAGGAAAAATAAGAGAATCCCTTCTCCAGCACTTCAGAAAAAAAAAAAAAAAAAAAAAAAAAAAAAAAAAGGTGGAGATGATGTGACGTACCTGCCAGAAGGACGCACACGACATAAAGGCAGATAGGAATCAGAATAAACGTCCGCGTAGCTCAATTGGTAGAGTGACTTATTCCGGAATGAGGGGATCCGGGTTCGAATCCTGGCGTGGACAGAAATGACGGAGAAATTTACTTCGTTATAATGGAGATGAAAAATGGAAAAATGCTATGTAGTCAATTTTTGAGCAGATGTTTCCATGGCTTTTGGATGCTCCTTGGCATCTCATCATTACAACAGAAACCCAAAATTATATCGATGTATAGGCTCTCTGTAAATAACAGTTGAGATTTAACATGAGGGGCTGTAAGAATCCTGGAGTCTTCCCAAATGGGAACGTGGGCTCCTCTAGTGACAAATCGGGCCAATGCAGTTGAAGTAGATCCATTTCGAATATCGTATTATTGTTCTGTCAAACGAGTTTTAAGTGGCTGACGAAGTACCAACGTATAACTGATCAGTATTGCTCGAGGATAGTGATCTTAAAGAATTCTGTATATTCCGTGCTCATGAAAATCATCAGGTTGGTCCCAGTCTTTTTTTACAGAGGAGATGTTTGATACTTTGGGTCCAAAGCTCAGATCTGACGCCTTAAAATAGTCCGAAAAGGCCTAGTAATTGTAAGAAAAAACGGGAGTGAGCCGATAAAAGAGATATTAGGACGCTCTCCGAACAAAGTCGTAGAAATAGTTCTAAGGAACCTACTTTTAAGTCTATCGATTAGAGACCTAAAATAACCGAAATATTCAGCTAAATCCCGAATGGTCTCCAACTCCACCTTATGAATGTCGGGGGCAGAGGATTATGAGTAAGAACGACGGATTAAAACAGTGAAGGCTGAGAGTTTATATGACAAAAGGTGCGCAGAAGATTCAGGGATAATAATGGGACAAGAAGTAGTTTTCCTGGAAACACAAAACGACAAAGAACAAGAGCCGTCCGAACGTTGAAGTTTAATCTCATCATGGTTTTTAGTAGTATTCTTGTGTGGATGGTTATACTCCAACGTTTCTTATGACATTTTAGCACGAGTTACTTATTCATCTGGATTACCAAGGAACCGCGTTGTGGTATGTGCTTCCCTAGCTCATTTACTTCATCTTTACGTTATGGATTTGGTAGCTAAAATACTTCGTCAACTTAAACTTAATTTCACTACCGAACGAACTCACCTCTCCTTTCTAACTAACTGTAAGGATTTAGATGTGATTCCTAAATATCTAACCTTGAGGTGCCAACCAGTAACTTGGCACAATGAACGCATCCTTTTAATCGCACAACAGAAACGTTTATCAGCGGAGATAAGACTAAAAAGTGGACTGTTGGACACTTTAAATTACAAGGTGTATACTTCATATCAGAAACTTTCTATATCCACTCATTCAATACTTTTTGATCTATTCAAGTTTACTGCATCTTGTAACACCGAGTTTGAAAGTCGATCTGCTGCACATTTTAAGAAACTCCAACTTGTTGCCCTTGAAGTTTCTCCCAGACCATCTACTCAGAGGCCAAGGAATAGGCGTGGGTCTTCGGACGCGATGCCTCTATTTCTGAACTTGAGTGATATACGATTGAACCCAACTCAGGTTGCAGCCTTGAACCATGGAGCGAAGTTCACCTATCCTTATCCTGGTCTACATAAATTACAGGATAATCCTAAACTTGAGGGAATAATGTAGTCACTGCCTTACTTGGAGCAAGAACCCGCTAGGTTTAAAATATTGGACATCTACAGAAAATCCCATTCAAGACCTAGATCTGTGGGACCTTAATCTACTTGTTGAATAGAGAGAGTTGGGGTTGTTGAGAGACGACCCTGAACTGTCTATTATTTCAACGGACAAGTCTGAACAAATTGTATTACTTAATAACGCGGATTATAATAAGAAAATGGTTGAGGCCATTGGTAAAATTGAATACCAGATCATACAATGTGATCCTACCTAGGCCACTATTACTGTTCTCAGCAGATTACGTAATCACAACCTATTACCTTCTGCAGTTTCCAACCACATGCATACACCTTTGGGTTCCGGCACTCCTGAGCTTTTTGGGAAGCTTAAGACACACAAGGAGGGCTTTCCTGTAAGACCTTTGGTCTTGGCTTTTGCCAGATCTACTCGTCTGCTTGAGGTTGCTTTAAAACGTTTTACTCCGTTTTATCACGTGTTGGACGGTGTGCTCCAAATCTCGCACTATCCGAGATTTGGAGCACACCGTCCAACACGTGTGGGCCAGTCTGCCGCAGGACAACATCAGGCGTCTGTTCACCCCCATGCCGGACCATATTGCAGCATGTATCGCCGCACATGGCGGAGCGACGCGCTATTGAAGATGACACGACTGCGTGCCACAGATCCCTCTGTAATTGAATTGCAGCTCTGTTTTTGCCATCATGTTTATCATTTATCTGTATCATTACGTCCATTAAATTGCAGTTCAATCCGATGCCTCCTTCTTGGTGCGCAAATTTCATTGTCCATGAGTGTATTTGCCAAGAAATCCAATTCTGAAATAGGTGTTACGATAAAGCTGACACATATATAAACCGACAGACACTTGCCATAAAGAAACAACTCCGAAATTAGGCGTGCGGGCCATGCGGCGCAGTCGGCTAAGCTTTGGCTTCTGACCATTTGTCCATTACCCCGATGAGGTTTTGAAGCTCATTAAGCCCAGCAAAAATAAAAATAAAAAAAAGAATGGGTGGGCATGATTTGGTATGAAACATTATTATTGGGTTGATGCGTAAGTTCATGCCGTTTTTTTCACTGCACTACAGGGATGTGTTACATCAGGAGAGAAAACGGAATCAATTAACTATGTATCCCCCCCCCATTGTTTACGATGGTGTCCCAACGTCTTGATAGGTCTGGAATGCCATTCTTGAAAAAACGTGCAGGTTTTGTTGCGAAAAATTCATAAAGAAAATTCTGGAGATCAACATCATTGTTGAACGTTTTGCCACGGAGTGCATTCGACAAAGATCGGAACAGGTGACAGTCCGAAGGGGCGACACCTGGGGAATATGGCGGATGTGGAAGGATCTCCCATTTCATGTCCTGAATGGTCATTTAGTTTGGTCACTGTGAGGGCGTGCGTTATCATGTTGGAGAAGGACACCATGGCGCCGATGTGGCCATTTCTGCTGAATTTCTCCCTCCACACAGCGGAGTTGCTCACAATAGAGTGCAGCGTTGATGATCCGATTCCTCGTCAGCATTTCCCAGTGAAAAATGCCTTACATGTCCCACTAGACACACAACAGGATGAAGGTCATGTTTCGGAGGTGGTGTGGGCGTCTTATTTGGGTTTAACCATTCCCTTCGATGCCTGAAATCATCGTATGTCGCCCCGGTGGCGCAGTGGTCTAAGCGAAGGCCTCTGATCATTCGTCCGAACGGGGTCCGGGTTCGAATCCCGGTGAGGCATGGATGTTGTGTTTGTCTTACGGCACTGGCTCTCTCCCTTCCCTGGAACGAGTGACCCTAAATTAGGGACGGGCTACTGCTTATAGCTCATTGAGTTGCTCACGGTGGTCGTTAAACCTTTAATAAAAAAAATAATCGTACAGACACCACTCTCATCTCCAGTAACAATACGTGACAGAAAGAGGTTGTTTTTCTGAAAACATTCGCGATAACGGGCGAGCAAGGAGCCACATATGGCAACACGCTGATTCTTGTTGTCCTCGGTGAGAGTGTGAGGCACCCAAGACCCCAATTTCTGGACCTTTCCCATACGTTCTAGGTGTCACACCACGGTGGTCTGATCACAGTCCATTTCAGTGGCCAATTCACGTGTGGTTTGACGCCCATCGAAGTGGATGAGATGGTTCAAACGATCCTCATCAAAGTGAGATGGATGACCTAAGCGAGGAGAGTCATTGAGGTCAAAATTGCTATCTCGGAACCGCTCAAACCATTTGCGGGCTGTCCTCGGAGCAATAGCATTCTCCCCATACATATCACAAATTTGTCGAGTGACCCCGACGGCTGAGGTTCCTTGTTAAACTCGCTAAGGAGCAGATGTCGGAAATGTTCATTCCTCTGTAGTTGACACTCCATACTTCCGTTCCTGAAAACAAAAAAAAAAAAAAACCATTAGCCACAATCACACAACGCAATATGATTTAAATACACGATATTACTGGTTACATTTTGATATACAACTGGACGTCAGCACCGTCACTACTGACCTGGGAAACACTCGTGATATAAAACGGCATGAAATTATGCATCAACCTAACAGTTAGTGCGTAATGCCATTCATTCGTGCAGGCTTGACAACGACAAGGCATTCAAGGGTTTAGCAAAATAATGCAAACGCCTAGTGCGACTGTAGTGCACGCAGTGTGCAGTATGCAAATCACACAAATGATGTTACCTGCGATGTAAGGTATAACAAGTGGTGCAGAACGATGTCAGCTGTAACAATCGAAAGTAAAACAGCTGTTGTGGAGTAATAGTTGAGAATGTCAGATCTCAGTGACCTCAAAAAATGAAAGATCATTGCTACGCGTCTTGCAGGAGCTTTAGTAATTAGAACGGCAGAATTAGTAGGTGTAGCACGAGGAACTGCATCGAAGATTATGGCTATCTATAAAAAAATACACGACGTTGCCTCCAAATATGCGTAATTGTGCACACCATACAAAGATGTCAGATAGTAATAGGCGAAGGTTGGCCTGGACTGTGCAACAGAAAAGCGCAAGACCATGACACCGCAAATTACAGCAGATTTGGATACCAGTCGTAATGATTCCGTTTCCGTCATAACATTTCGTCAGGAACTAGTTCGGGCAAGTATTTGTGACCGTGGTGCAATTCACAATCTTCTCTGATTATGAACTCGACTGCAACGAAACGTGTAAGATGGTGTAAAGTACATAAAAACTGGGATGCTAAGAACTGGCAACGTGTCATCTGATCTGATCAATTGTCCTTCATATTGTTCCCATCACTAGTAAATCACTGGTAAAGTGTGTGGTTAAGTGTACGCTTGGTGAAAACCTGCAGAAGTGTACGCCCCGGCTGTTTGGTTCCGAGTGTGTGTATCGATTTCTCTCTGCAGTAAACGGAACATGATGCCGTAAGGTGCCATATCATGACATCCCTTAGGGCTGTTAGTTATTATGCAGTGTAGCGCATCATTTGCAACGTATGAATCCATTTTGGGGACCACCTGCACCTAATGTTGCAGGCATTATTCCCTAATGACCTTTCCTACTTTCAAGCATATAATGCACCCGTGTATTGTGCGAAACGTGTGAAGTTGTAGTCTTCAGAGCATGAGGATGAAATACAACAGCTACACTGGCCACCTCAATCTCCAAACCTCAATATGTTGTTAAAAAAAGTTCCTCACAAACAGTTTTTTCATTATTTTGATAAACCCCTGTATGTTCAATAAGACGTTACGGCTGTTGCGATGGTAATAATTGTCACTGGCCAAAAAAAGACGTCTTCAGGTCTCGGATTTTAGGGAACGAGGCTGGAAGGCCGGGATACTATTCCTTAAGGCATCCCACAGACGCTTACGGGATTGAGGGGAAGAGAAAATGCAGGGTAGTCCATTCGTTGTCTATCTTTTTTCTGAGAAATGTTTCGACGAGATTAGCACTGTGAAGTCTGGCGTTCTCAACCATAGGACAATATCTACGTCACCAGCATAGGTGTAATACCTCACAGAGGAATCCCATATAGGTATTTTACGGCATTCACAGAACCTTTGGATAAACAAGACTGTCCATACGACCACACAATTGAAAAGCAGATCAAACAGTCACACTATTACCACGACTACACTTTGTTACATGATGTTAGGAGGGCGCAACGGATTTTAGCCATTTGCCAGACTAATACCCGTTATCGGTCTGATTCCAAGGAAAACTTCGTTGTGAAGAAGATGTGCCACTGTCCCAAAATAGTTCGAGATTATCGTGATACCATCTGAAGAGCGCTTCTGGTTGGCATGAGAAGGTTATGGAGCAATCTTAGTCACAGTAGAGAGAGAGAGAGAGAGAGAGAGAGAGATACCCAGTCTCCTGTAACTGAAATGAGCTCCAAACTGAGATTGGGTGCGGTTTCTCTTTGATGATGTCGGCTCAATAGTGTGATGTAACTGTCTTCTTGAGGAGTTTTCATTCTTGAGCGGCCCGAAATAGGTATTAGGAGCACAGTTCCTTGTTTAAAACTGGTTTCGTATCTCTGAGATTACAGACTGATTAATACAAAAGAATGGAACTACCTCTGTGATTGATTTTCTGACCTCTAACCTTAAACCGGCTGTTCATCGTTTTAAATCTGGGTATCTTCTTTACAGACATGACAACTAAAATGAAAATTCTGGATTTATGCTGAAAGTGTCCGATGATAAATACGTCTTTTTTTTTTTTGGCATTCTGGTTTGTACATCACTCGCTACGAGATTCAACGCATGTACGGACATCTGTATGTTTTAAAACAGCAGAAGAATGAAAAGGTTGCTCGCGTTCGGTATTAACAGTTTTATGCATAACTTCTGATAGACAGAGTGAGTGTAAGACAATAAGCAAATGTTATGAAATCATGTTCTTTAAACGAAGCTAGAATTTAAATTTGTTCTTAAAGTTCTTCTTCTCGTTATTTATCTTTGTACTCCAATGCTATAAATGCCACAGCGAAGGTTAATTTAAGTTAAAAGTCATGCGTATTTTAGAACTGCAATGCTTTAATGTCGGTGAAGAATCAGATTACTGGGAAGTGTCGACTCTTGTAATTCTGCGGTTTATTTATTCGTTAAGACATGTTTTTCTTGCCTCCTACAATTGAACTTATATTCCGTCGGTAGTTTCTTACACAATGCACGTTGGGAATTCCAACTCTTTGTTGTTTTTATTTTACCTTTTGGGCCTTGTACTTTCCCGATAAAGTGAGGAATCCAATGAGATGGAGCAGAATGATAAAAAGATTTCATTTGCATCCCGTACGTTTTTCTTTCCCTTTCTCTTTCTTTTCATTTCCCTCACTAAACGCCTGGATGTTTCCTCAGCTCATGCGGCATTCAGCGGAATCGATCTTTAAGAACGCGAAATTCTAAGACGGCAAGGCTGAGCCTTCTGCAAGGTTGAGCTGGCATCATCCGGGAACGTGAGGACAGCATGTCAGATAATGGGTCGTACCAGGTGTGCCCCATTTAACTCTTGAATAAAGGCTGTTGCGAATTTGAAAGGTCGGGAAGAAAAATGCCTTTGGTATAAACCTCTATCTTTGAAGCGTTTGTTTTTAATATTCCACTCTTATTAAATAATTTACTTTTCTGTTGGAGTTAAAATTCCAGACAAGTATGAAGTTTTCCTATTAGTTTGGGCGTTCATTCATTAATTTAGCAGAAAGAAGCTATAAAAAAAGGGCAAAGATAAAATATATCTCTAAAAACACTTCAAGACAAGCCTCAAAACTTTAACGCAGCTGGAAATTATGGATCGTTTTGATACCTTTTGAACAATCTTTCCTTAGTGAATAAGAAAAGATCTGGAAACCAAGCTTTCTTCCAGAAAAGCTCTTTACAAAGAAAACACGATGTCAACTTAAAAATCATAATTAATTTGTCAGAACAGTAAATTGTAAATAGCAATTAATTACCTTTTCTGCATTTCTATGAGACATGGAAGCTATAATAACTGTACAAACTGGTACAGTGTTTTTCTCATCCCCTTTTTGCTTCGTCCATTATAAAAATTAAGAGGAAAAAAAATAATTTTCAGAAATGTATATTTACAGTGGGCGCTATTTGAGATGATCATGTCGTTTGCTTGTTCAAAAGCGAAAATACACCATTTACAGATATACTTCGGAAAACTAGAACTTTTTATCAGTAAATTTATTAGCCTAAAATAAATATACATATGACACTGAGCTGTTGTACGTACACCAGACGGCTTTCTCAAGGTTCTAAACTCACTCACATACAATGTAGACTATACAAAACTAAGTTCATTGACGTGTTTACAGTTTTTGAAAATATTCAGCGCACCCCATTACGGTTAGCTATCTTTCGTGCATCATAGATCACGAATTTAAATAATAATGAAATATTAAACTACACATAATTCATCTGGAGGTGCGCCATACATATGGCAACTCGTATGATACATTCTCATTGCAGATATTGCGTCTCGTCAGGATCTTAATAGTCTCTCTCACAGCAGCTTCTTTTTGTGTGGTGTACTTGGATATGCATTTGGCCTCTTGCCGAACACGTCCGGCTGATATGTCTCATGCTATCGGAATTATTAACCCCCGATACCGAAAAGACGTATTCAAACACATGGGGTGTAGCATTCTTTACTGTTTGTAGGATTGAGACACTATTTAAGATTTAGGGAATACTACATCTTCTTGTTTACACTCTCTCTAAGGGAAACGAAGTTCATGAGCCAGTTTGAAGTTGAGTACCAAATAGGGGGGGGGGGGATTGCAACTACGTTTTTAGTTAGCTGTATTTGTGTAGTGTTAGAAAATGTGTGATGGACTTTTTAAATGTGTGGCTAAATTATTTTTTGGGCCCCATTTGTAAAAAATGGCTGTCGTTTTAAAACGTAATCTATATTAGTCACAAAAGCAATTGTAGCACAAAATCTAAGGATCGGAGGTAAAAATATGTAGACAAAATTTAATCATCATGAAATTCTACTTTTAATAGTGTACCAAATATGTACACAAAGCATTAATTACAGTATATTTATTAATATTTGTAAAAGATTATAAGTACCTAAAAATAGATTTAGCCGTCAAATATAAAAATAATGTCGGACTCAGAAAGTGCTGTGAAACGGAAAAAACTAGATTACGGAACAAGTGTTATATGCAATATGAAGTCATTATTATGTGAACCAAGCAGACTCATAGACAATAATTCATGAAAAACTTTATATGATGCTGCTAAAATTCGAAATTTTCGACCGATTCTGCTCTTCGCCAAGGATAATCCGGACGTATTTACTGATGAATCAATTTGCTATCACAGTTCGTGCCTCTCTGACTTTGATCATAAGAAATCTTTAGAAAAGTTTAAGTGTAAAGGTGAAACATCTAAAGATGTACCAGCTCTTGAACCAAGACGTTCTTTCAGAAATACGCCATATTGCAGCAAAACTCGAGTGTATG
This sequence comes from Macrothele yani, assembly GCA_039090855.1. Classification (NCBI taxonomy): domain Eukaryota; kingdom Metazoa; phylum Arthropoda; class Arachnida; order Araneae; family Macrothelidae; genus Macrothele; species Macrothele yani. Next base: position 6,112,548 of record CM077024.1, read on the forward strand.
AAAAGAAGTGAATTTTAGTAACAAAGTACACTGGTGTGCAAAAATTAAGGACGAAGAGGAGAAATTAGCATAACAGCTGAACGAGCAACCAAAACGGACCGAAAGACCACTCAGGAGATAGACAAGGGTCCGGTACGGTAGGGCATGCGCATGTATGTAGCATGGCATAGGAGGGGGTGCGGAAGGGTATAAAGCACACGGGCGGTGTACACTCAGCAATTCGGTGAAAGCTATTGCACGGTGTACATCGGTTTGAACGACGTCGAGTTGCTGCCACCGCGTGATATGGCCAGCAGGCAATCCAGTAGATGATATCTGGATGACTTTACCCGAGGTCGCGTCATTGGGAAGTTGGAAGAAGGTCGAAGTGTGACTAGTGTGGCCGAGGAGTTCGGGATCGCTCACGGCATCGTTTCACGAACTTGGAGAGCTGTTCAAACGACAGGAACAGCTGTCCGAGAGTTTAGCAGTGGTCCTCCACAAGCAACCACTGCGGCGGACGACCGGTATATTGTCCTACAGGCGAAAAGAGACAGACTGCAGACAGTGGGAGAAATCGCAAGGCACGTGCAACAGACAACTGGACGTCCGTTATCGCGTTTTGCCGTGGCCAGTAGGCTACACAAAGGTGGTCTATTTGCACGACGACCAGTACGGTGTGTGCCATTAACGTCTGCTCATCGGAGACGGTGGTTTCTGTGGTGCCAGGAACACAAGAACTGGACACATCAGCAATGGGGTCGAGTTCTCTTTACGGATGAGAGCCGACTTAGTCTGACGAGCGATTCTGGACGTATACAGATCTGGAGAGAGTAGGGAACACGCAATCACACCTCCAACATCATAAAAAGGGACGGGTTTGGAGGTAGCGGAGTTCTCATTTGGGGCAGTATCATGCTTGGTAGCCGTACTGACCTCCACATCTTCCAAGGCGGTTCAGTCTCACTGGTGTCCGCTATTGTACCGAGGTTATCCTGCCTCACGTGCGTCTGCTTAGAGGTGCTGTGGTTCCTGAGTTCCTCTTCATGGACGACAACGCTACACCTCATCGTACAGTGGCTGTCGCAGAGCTGTTGGAGAGAAAAGCTATTCAACGCATGGATTGGCCCGCAAGGTCCCAGGACCTAAATCAAATCGAACACGTGTGGGACCTTCGGGAGACGCTTGGAAGCACGTCACCAGCCGCCAGCAACGTTACCGCAGCTGCGATTGGCGCTACAAGAGGAATGGGCCGCGATGCCTCAACAGCTCCTTGACAACCTCGTCCTCAGCATGGACAGATGTAGTAAATCCTGCAACGCAGTCAAAGGTGATCATATCCCTTACTAAAGACTGGATTTTTCTTGGCAGACCCCTGTTACATGGACGTTTCTGTCCTCTGTCCAGTTGTGCTCGAAGCTAGCTATTCAATAAAGTGCCTTTGTATCCTTTGGATTCCTTGTTTGGACGGTTTTGCCCACTTGTCCCATATTTGTACATTTTCGGGATATTATGGTATGATTTGAGTCGATGTGGAGCACTTCTGCACGACGTTACATTCGAAAATCCGTCTCGTCCTTAATTTTTGCTCGGCAGTGTATATCAAAGGCACACATACTTGTGAGGCTCTTACATCTGCTGTCGATCTTCCCGCGGACAAAAAAATTTATGACATTGCTACTGGCCGCAAGGACACAAGAGTTCTAGCCATAACTGGCAGCAAGGACACAAGAGTTACAGCCATAACTGGCCGCAAGGGCACAAGAGTTCTAGCCATAACTGCCCGTGATATTGTTGCTACCGTAGGCTACTATAACACGTCTTGTTACAAAGAATACACTCGTCCTAAGAAAACCAAAAACAAAGGAGAAGTAAGTGAGGAAGACAGGAATTATCAAGTCTGTGGGAAATCTTTACTGAAATCTGTATATTAGAATATCCGAAATGTTTTGTTTTTAAAACCCAGAATTCTTCTCCTCATGGATGTTACATCGCAATGTGTGTCTTCAATGAGTTCGTTTGGGATATACGAAGTGTCACAGTCTTCAAAGGAACACATGAGACGTATTTTAGAGAGGGAGTTTAATGACTCACTTACCTTTTTCACTGTGAATCGTCGTGTTTATTTAATGCCAGATAATCTGACGAAAGAAGCGTTGGCTATTGAGTGCATAAAACTGAAAGCACTGCTGGACACATTGAATAACAACAAGGGAGACTAAATATGTAGCCACGCAGCTACATACATGAGAAGCCTGATCCCAGCTACTGCGTTTGAACATTGGCCCCTCAACCTGTTCAGCTAATTGCAGATTATGTACATGTGCCTGAAACCGTTCAACCAATTTTCCATGTCTTACTTGGAGGTAGGAGGACTGCTCTTCTAGAGTAAACAGTCTTGCGTGGTCAATAAACCAGGATATTGTCACTGCTGTAAGCATTGCCAAAGTGAAAAACATCTAAGCATATCTTGCTTCCATAGGTTATAAAGACTCTCACTGGCAATGTGGAATTGATCAAGATTTTAAATTGGCTGGGTCATGCACGCTCTTATACTGCATTAGAAGAAATTCACACAGCATTGGTAATTGACAAAATAGCTTCAATGGAAAGTGATGACATTCCACTACCTGCTAATATCCATCAAGTTATCTGTATTGTGCTTGCATTTGGCAACATCGATAGACTAGAGGAAACTTTGAGTGGAGCAGGGTCATCAGATCAAGTGATTGGAATTATTGTACAACCCAGTTCTTTGTCATGTGCAAAGTACTTCAACAAACTTCACACAGGAAAGATAAGAAACGACCTATACATACTTCAGATACTTTGCTACCAATTTTCAGTGTTGGGAAAGAACAAGAACATTCGCATAGAACATACAACAAGAACATTACAAGAACATTACAAGAACATACAACAAGAACATTACATTTGCATACGGGGCGATTTATACGTGGAGAAAAATGCAGTGGGGTATTTGCCAACAATTGATGCTCCTGCGACTGAAATGTCTACCGGTAAAGCAATTATAGACAGTGCCTTACAAATTATGTCCTCAATTGAATTAGACAACATTGCAGTATTTTTAGATAAGGCTCGTTTTGCGAAAGCGACTGAAATTGCATGGAAGCATCCTCATGTTTATGTAAAAGTTCTACTAATGATGAGCAATTTTCACACGATCTGCAATTTTATGTCTAGCATTGGAAAGATGTTTGGAGATGCAGGACTACATGATATAGCTGTAAAATCGGGGGTCGTTGCAGAAGGCTCAATTGAAAAAAGTCTTGGAAGGAAAACATTGCAACCGTGAAATTCGATTACACAAACTAACCTACGAAGCTTTGATGCGAATTGCTTGGAAGCGGTTTTGGAATTGGTTACAGTTTAATCATCCGCAACAGTACTTCAATTGACACAGCCAAAAGTATTCTGCAAGGCATAGATGCAAATACCTATCATGAGGCTGTGGATACAGCAACCAATGATAATTCCTGTTCAGATATTTTAAACTTATTTCTACTATATTTAGATGATTTATGCCATAATAGTGGACCTTTGGCAAAATATTGGATGATATACATTGACATGGTTGAAACATTGCAAGGGTTAGTGCGAGCAGACAGGGAGGGGAACTGAAATCTGCACGTTGCTTGTATTCGACAAGTTATTCCATGGTGTTTTGTTTTAGGGAAAGTGAACTATGCAAGGTACTTACCATGTTATTACCCACAAATTACACAACTTAAAGACACTTTTCCTGAACTGTACCAGCATTTCCAAAAAGGTTACCTCTCAGTGCAGAAGAAAAGTGGGGATCCTTTTGGTCGCATTGCAATTAATCAAACAATTGAAGAAACAATTAATAGGACACTCAAACTTTAGGAGGGACACGAGGTTTCATCCTTTGACCAAGAATTATATCAACATATTACCTTAATGCTGAACACCGAGCAGTGGCAGCAAGACAATTACGTGAGATAATTAGTCAGTGAGACCTAACAAGCTTTAGGCATCCAGATCTTGAAAATACACGGATCAGAAAAGATGAAAGAGATATTGCAGTAATTGTGAATTTGCTTGAGAATGATTGGACCATTCCATTTGCTGACAGTTCCGATCTCATTTGTTTATCGACTGGTGTAGCTGCTTTTCAAGCAGTTACTGATGATCTCCTATGTGCACATGAAAAAGGTGAGACAACATACCAAACATTTCAAACGGATTGTCTGCAAGTAGGTGTAGGCTTTTATGATAGAAAACAGAAACTTAATTTAAAAGTGTTTGCTGAAAAAAAGAAGAAAAGTGTACATAGCTCCAACAATGAAGTTATTTTAACTGCTTATAGGAGATTGCTCAGTACTATGATATTCATTGCAACTAATAGAAATCTGGACATAAAAGATGTTTTTTTTTTTTCATTCTCTTGGGCCACTGCTATGGTCACTTGCAAATGCTGATAGCACTGTGAAGAAAACTAATAAAGCAGCCATGGCACAACACTTGGAAGGTTTAGTAGATCCGTCAGATGGCGTTTCAGAGCCATGTGCAATCGTGATTGATGGTATGGCGCTTATACAGAAACCTCATGGAAATAACTGTACTTTTAGTGAATTATCTTCTTTTATTTTGGAAGCAGCCTTGCATGCTGATGAAGAAAGTGAGCGAATTGATGCGATATTTGATGTTTATAGGCATGAATCATTAACATCTGCACAGCGCATTAGCCGAGTATTGCAAGAAGGAGTCCGATTTCATGAAATAAAGTAGGATCACAAAATAAAAAACTGGAGATGTTTGCTAGCTTGTACCGAAACAAAAACCAAGCTTTGCCAATTTTTGGCCAATTCGTGGAAACGTAAGTCGAAAAGAAAGAGGTTATGCCATAAATCATTGTATGTGACAAGTGATGAAAAATGTTACAAACTTACCTACAATCAAATCGTTGAAATTGGGGCACTAACTTCAAACCACGAGGAAGCTGACACCAGACTCTTTTTACATGCAAAGCATGCTGCTGAAGCTTTCAACAACACTGTAGTCCTCGTAGTGGATGACACCGACGTTCTTATAATTTTTTTACACTTGAGTCAATTCATCAGAAGCAAAATTCTAATCACGCGTGGTACTAAATCTCGTGTCAGGCTTATTAACGTCACAAAATTGACTTCAGCATTGGGAAAATATGTTTGTTCATTACTGCTAGGGATGTAAAGCATGTAAAAGAGTCTGGTGTCAGTAGTTGGACTGGATGTGTTTCAGTGAATGCCTTTGCGAATCAGGGAAAGATTAAAGCACTTCAGCTTTTACAGAATAATATAGATTACCAAGAAATATTTGCTTCTCTCGGTACTTTTTGGCAACTAACAGAGGAATTATACAACAGCATTAAGAGATTTACAAGTCAGCTCTGTTGCAAAAACACCGAAATTTCTACTGTCAATGATCTGCACCACTATATGTTTATTGAAAAGAAGGGTTGCATTGAATCCAGTCAATTACCACTTTGTGAGGACACTTTAAAGCAACATATGTTATGAGCAAATCAGCAAGCAGCTATCTGGAGATGCAGTTCAGATAATTGTCCACACATTCCGAAACCAACAGACGGACATGGTTGGGAAGTAGACGTGGAAGGAAATTTAACTATTGAATGAATGATTGGCCTCCCAGCTCCAGATGTTGTACTTACTCTGATATCCTGCAGGTGTGCAAGAACTTGCCGTCCACCTGACTGCTCGCGTATGCTTAATGGACTGAAGTGCACTGCTGCCTGTAAGCTTCTAACATGCTCAAATATGGAACAAGAAGATGATGAAGATATAGAAAACTTTTATGAGAGTAATAGTAATGAAAATGAGTAATATGTAATCTTGTCATCAGTTAAGAGAATGTTCACCATGTCAGCTATACCCGTTTGTGGCCTCATCATCTGTGTTTCTGCAAACATATTTTGTAATACATTTCATTGTATAATTCTAATATACACTATTAAAAGAAGAATTTCATGCTGATTAAATTTTATGTCTACACATTTTTATCTATGATCCTTAGATTTTGTGATACAATTGCTTTTGTGACTAATATAAATTAATATAAATTACGTTTTAAAACGGCAGCCATTTTTTACAAATGGGGCCCAAAAAATAATTTAGCTACACATTTAAAAAGTCCATCACACATTTTCTAGCACTGCCCACATACAGCTAACTAAAAAACATAAATGGAATCCCCCCCTCCTCTTTGGTACACAAATTCAAAATTTTGATGTCTGACTCATGGACTAAGTATGTACCGATTCATCTTTTCCCGTTTCTTCCTCTGCTCAAAATCGTGCCGTTTCACCCTCGGGTTTTAACAGGTGTGGCGATTCGTCCCCTGCACACAGGGAGGAGTGCTCCCAGCGGAGTACGGCTTAAACCGGCTCACGGTGGGGGAGTCCTTGAGTGGAGTCATTCACCTGACATAACAGGTTGGTCAGTATAATGATTGCCATTGCACAGTGGTTCTACAATTTTTAGCAACATCATTTTAGAAGCGGTAGCATTTGCTAGTTTTCTACAGTAATTTTGGAAGCGGAAGCATTTGCTATTTTTCTGCAATAATTTTGGAAGCGGAAGCATTTGCTATTTTTCTTCTGCAGTAATTTTGGAAGCGGAAGTATTTGCTAATTTTCTACAATAATTTTGGAAGCGGAAGCATTTGCTAATTTTTTACAATGATTTTGAAAGCGGAAGCATTTACTAATTTTTCTTTTCCCCTTTTACCGTAATTTTGGAAGCGGAAGCATTTGCTAATTTTCTCCTACAGTAATTTTGGAAGCGGAAGCATTTATTATTTTTCTACAGCAATTTTGGAAGCGGAATCGTTTGCTCTTTTTCTACAACAGTTTTGGAAGCGGAAGCATTTGCTATTTTTCTACAATAATTATTTTGGAAGCAGAAGCATTTGCTATTTTTCTACAGTAATTTTGGAAGCGGAAGCATTTGCTATTTTTCTACAGTGATTTTAGAAGCTGAAGCATTTGCTATTTTCCTACAGTAATTTTGGAAGCGGAAGCATTTGCTATTTTTCTACAGTGATTTTGGAAGCTGAAGCATTTGCTATTTTTCTGCAATAATTTTGGAAGCGGAAGCATTTGCTAATTTTTTACAATGATTTTGAAAGCGGAAGCTTTGCTATTTTTCTCCTACAGTAATTTTGGAAGCGGAAGCGTTTATTATTTTTCTACAGCAATTTTGGAAGCCGAAGCGTTTGCTATTTTTCTACAATAATTTTGGAAGCGGAAGCATTTGCTATTTTTCTACAATAATTATTTTGGAAGCAGAAGCATTTGCTATTTTTCTACAACAATTTTGGAAGCAGAAGCATGTGCTATTTTTCTACAGTGATTTTGGAAGCGGAAGCAGTTGCTATTTTTTTCTACAGTAATTTTGGAAGCGGAAGCATTTGCTATTTTTCTACAGTAATTTTGGAAGCGGAAGCATTTGCTATTTTTCTACAGTGATTTTGGAAGCTGAAGCATTTGCTATTTTTCTACAGTGATTTTGGAAGCTGAAGCCTTTGCTATTTTTATACAGTAATTTTGGAAGCGGAAGCATTTGCTATTTTTCTACAGTAATTTTGGAAGCGGAAGCATTTGCTATTTTTCTACAGTGATTTTGGAAGCTGAAGCATTTGCTATTTTTCCGCAATAATTTTGGAAGCGGAAGCATTTGCTATTTTTCTACAGTGATTTTGGAAGCGGAAGCATGTGCTGTTTTTCTACAGTGATTTTGGAAGCGGAAGCAGTTGCTATTTTTCTACAGTAATTTTGGAAGCGGAAGCATTTGCTAGTTTTCTACAGTGATTTTGGAAGCTGAAGCATTTGCTATTTTTCTACAGTAATTTTGGAAGCGGAAGCATTTACTATTTTTCTTCAGTAATTTTGGAAGCGGAAGCATTTGCTATTTTTCTACAGTAATTTTGGAAGCGGAAGCATTTGCTATTTTTCTACAGTAATTTTGGAAGCGGAAGCATTTGCTATTTTTCTACAGTGAATTTGGAAGCTGAAGCATTTGCTATTTTTCCGCAATAATTTTGGAAGCGGAAGCATTTGCTATTTTTCTACAGTGATTTTGGAAGCGGAAGCATGTGCTATTTTTTTACAGTGATTTTGGAAGCGGAAGCAGTTGCTTTTTTTCTACAGTAATTTTGGAAGCGGAAGCATTTGCTATTTTTCTACAGTAATTTTGGAAGCGGAAGCATTTGCTAGTTTTCTACAGTGATTTTGGAAGCTGAAGCATTTGCTATTTTTCTACAGTAATTTTGGAAGCGGAAGCATTTACTATTTTTCTTCAGCAATTTTGGAAGCGGAAGCATTTGCTATTTTTCTACAGTAATTTTGGAAGCGGAAGCATTTGCTATTTTTCTGCGTTTGCATCACGACGTTCAGGTATTCTTTTTCTAGTAAACGTGAAATAGAAGTCGTATAATATGAGTGATGTGAAGTTTGTGAAGTTTATCGAAACCAAGCGTGGCCAGCGTGCATTACTTTTTGACGGGCGGTCGCATACGTTAAAGAGAACGTTAAAAACACTAACAAACCCTGGATTTGCCGAAATACTGATTGCCGTGGAAATTTACTTACGAGTTCAGAAGATAAGGTATTGCCTGAAGGAAACCACACTTGTAAACCTAATGTAGCTAAGATGGAAGTAGAAAAATATGTCACAAAGTGTAAGAAAAGGGTTCGCGAAGAGCTCACGCCAATGAAAGAAATTTATGCAGACTTTTTCAGTGGCACGTAACATTGACCTAGAGTTTGTCACAAAAATGCCTAACTTTGATTGTTTGAAGACCTCTTTGGGCGAGCACCGACATGAGGAGTTGGGTTTTTTATCTCCACAAAACCGAGAGGATATTTTTTTACCGGAAAAGTAGAAAGAGAATTTCCTGATTATTGATGATGGATCAATGGACAGAATAATGACATTTTGTGCAGAAGATGGGAGAAGATCGTTAGAGAAAAGTGAAACATGTTTAACCGATGAGACCTTTAAATCCTGTTGCTCCACGTTTGAACAACTGTACACATTTCATGTTGATTTAGGGAGAAGTGAAGAAGAAATACCAGTTGCTCCCGCTATTTGTGCCTTATTGCTAAACAAAAAAGAGGAAACTTATACAAGGTTTTTTCTTTTTTTATTGGGGGTTTTACGACCACCGTGAGCAACTCAATCGGCTATAAGCAGTCTCCCGTCCCTAATTTAGGGCCACTTGGTCCAGGGAAGGGAGAGCGCCAGTGCCTTAAGACAAACACAACATCGATGCCTCACCGGGATTCGAACCCGGACCCCGTTCGGATGAATGCTCAGAAGCCATCGCTTAGACCACTTCGCCACCAAGGCGGCTTACACAAGGTTACTGACTATACTGCAGAACCATTTCTCGCATTGGTCTCTACGGGTTTGGTCAAAGCAGTACAGAAATTATTTCCCAGATTGCCAAATCAAAGGATATAATTACCATTACAACCAATCTCTATGGCGTAAAGTTCAAGATTTTGACCTAACATCGGAATACATAAACAATGAAGACATCAAACGTCGTATGCGAATGTTTGCAGCAATTGCATTCATTCCATCCACTTGTGGAGACGATGGATTTTTAGCCATAATGGAGGATGCGCCCACAAATGATGCTGTTCAAGAGTTTAATAATTATATGATAGATCAGTGGATGGCCAACCCTGTTATTAGCAGAATATGGAACTGTTATAAAGAGCATCCCAGAACGACAGATTCCGTAGAATCGTAGCACAACAGATTAAATAAATCTGTAAGAAAATCCCATCCAAATACAATACATTAGAACTTTTGATTAAGTTCAAAGAAGACGCGCAGATCTATGACATTCAAAGAAAACAACATGAACTTAATATGCCTACAAAAAACTGATACATAAATATATAAACTTGGATAAAATAATTAAGAAAACGCTTCATGATTTCGAAACCGGAAAAATACACTAATTGAATGCTTACGTGCTTTGGAATGCACATTCAAACTACAATAACATGTTAGATAAGTTCTTAAAATTGACAAAGTGCTACCAATCACAGCTAATTTCAGTGCACTTTTCTGAAAAAGATTTTTCCTGCTTTTATGACACGAAAAATTAAAAGAAGACGGAATGATCTCAGAAACCACGATAATAATTTTTCAGGAACGAAGTCAGACTACCTCTTCGTGGTGTTCCCTGAAAACGCAATATGCGGCTAAAAGTCTGAGCAAAACTAAATAATGAGTAAATAACACAAACTCAAATAACAAAGTTTATTAAGCGATTGGAAAAATGTAAGGTGGGAGGGAGAGGACGAATCACCACTCCTGTTAAAACCCGAGGATGAAACAACACGATTTTGAGCAGAGAATGAAACAGCGAAGGATGAATCGGGACGTCACCAAACTAAGTCACTCAAATAAAGTTTCAGAAAAACTTTTTTTAGTTTACTGTTTTTTAATTCGATCAAGTAAGCACTTTTCTCGAAAATTCCAAAATACGCGAGGAACCAATCAGAATAGTATTATTCTTTCAACACTGATTAACGTAAGTTGGTAATCAGAAAACTGGATAACTTCAAAAACTAAATATGTAGCCACAGAAATGGAGTATGCATTCTTCAAGTAAAAAACAGTTTCAGCTTAATACATCTTTCACTACTACCACACCACTTTGGCTGCTGCTTCAACATTATACATATCTAGTTCTTATCTGTCAACATGCATACGTCACGCTCTCTGACCTCAGAATTGTTGCCAACCTCAGTCCGCGAGAAAGAAGATGTAACGTTAAGGTTGAAAACGCTAAAAGAGAATGAACTCAAATTCACATACAGAGAAAGCAACTAAAATGAAAGTTAATTTAGACTATACGTCATAGAGAAAGCGATTGTATAGCATAATCAGCTCTTCGGCTATGTTATCACCTTCTTGACCTGCTGCATGTCAAACGACAAGGTGAAGCAAGAAAGTTTTGCAAAAGAACGTTAGGCTTTCTGCTTGTGCCGATTAGGGCCGTTGTTCGTCTACAACCATTAGAGGTGCATTTGGGGAGGGAAGTGATTTATCTACTTTTTTATTCATTTGAAATCATTTTCACTTCGGTTTGAAGAGTAATGCGTGTTGTAAGGGCAGAAGTCGATAATCAAGTTCGAGAAAATAGCGTTGGCAGAAATAAGGGCGTCGTTAGGGGTTATTTCGCTTGCGACGTACTAAGCCAAAACGGCAATTTGCAGCAATAAAAGTTGCCGGACTATTTCAGTCGGGAGAACATCCCGCTGCAGAGTACGATGCGTGGGTTCGAATGCCACCTCCGGCAAAGTGGGCTTTTCTGCACATAGGCGGCCGTACGTAACATGCGTGAGCTTCAAGAAACGCGTGATGATTCTCCCACACATCTTCTGAAATTAATAAGAACACTCTCTTCTATTGTAAAATCCTTCAGACATGATATGTCGGCGGACCCGAAATCTGCGATTTCTTTTCCTTGCGTTTTTCTCAAGAGGGGATATAAATGACGTACCACTGAACTGACACTACAGCCAAAACGGCCGCCCCGGTGGCGCAGTGGTCTAAGGCGCTGGCCTCTGATCATTTGTCCGTAAGGGGTCCGGGTTCGAATCCCGGTGAGGCATGGATGTTGTGTTTGTCTTACGGCACTGACTCTCTCCCTTCCCTGGAACCAGTGACCTTAAATTAGGGTCGGGCGACTGCTTATAGCCCATTGAGTTGCTCACGGTGGTCGTTAAACCTCCAATAAAAAAAACAAAAACAAAAAACCAGCCAAAACGACAGGTTGCAGAGACAAACCTTGACGGCATAGTTCAGAAAACACGCCGCTCCGGAACAGGAATGCGTGTTTCTGTTTTCACACTTTATATAAGTGACGTCATGACCGTCTGGCTGCGCGGTCATGCGTTTCCTGTCCTACAGCAGTTGCTGTTGCTCCCTTTCGGAAGACGCAGTTCCAAATTAAATTTCTTTAATTCACTTTAACAATAGAAATGTGCAAGTAAGGCAAATATTCAAGTCTTACTCAAGAAACGCATATAGCGTATTAAATCTGTTTATTTTTGTGGTGCAATAAGCACAAAGATTTGCAAAGCTTTCGCACTCCACTGGGAGGCTTTTTCAAGGCAATGGTAGACATAACAATGCAAGGAATTGGAACACGTAAGAAACAAATATGATTTAAAAAAATAACGTGGGTGACAAATTCCTTTCTTGAATTTTAAACTTTAACTTTCAGACGGCTCTTGTTCTTTTTCGTTTCGTGTTTTCAGGAAACCTACTTCTTGTACCATTGCTAAACGCATATAGCGTATTAAATCGTATTGACATACATTTTTATCACGCAATTATAAGGTGTGCCACGATGTGTTAGTTGCGTGATAAACATTCATGTAATATGCTTGTGATGTCACACACGTTATTTAAAAAAAATCATCTTTGCTTCTTAGTTGTTCTAATTCCCTACATTTTTATGTCTACCATTGTCTTGAAAAAGCCTCCCAGTGGAGTGCAAAAGCTTGGCGAATCTTTGTGCTTATTACACCATAAAAATAAACAGATTTAATACGCTTTATGCGTTCGTTAAGTATTCACAGTCTGCTGCATATTTAAAATACCGTTATTCAAGTCTTAATAAGAAGAACGGTATTTTATAACCATGGTGATTTTCTAAAAAACAGCCAATGTAATGCCTCTGTGCATTTAAAAATCTCTCATAGTCGTTAAATCTACAATCATATCAGAAATACCTTTCAGCATCCCTGGTGTAAAAGTTTAAAAATTATGATTTCATTGAAGAACGAGTGAATCAGAATGAAAGCAGAAAACGCAACCGAAACATTAATTGTATCAGCACTAAAACTTTTGTTTACTCATGTTCCTAACAGAAATGCTTGAGCTAATGATCCAATTATGTAACCAAATACAGAAAAAATGGAAACCAAAAATGTTATTGCAATGAACGAATGATTCAACCAATGGGAAAACAGTAAAAACGTTTTTACAAGCGTACTAATGCTGGGCTGAAAATGTTGATTTCCTGGTAGCAGAAAAATGGCTAAAAGAAGAATGACTCAAAATAATCACCACATATTTTTTAGATAATGTTCATAATGCTGATGAAAGCGGGCGTTACTATTTGGTTTTAACTGAAAACGCTTATTTGTTTTAAAAAAAATGAAAGCACTGAAGGGATACAAAATACTGTCCTGAACTCCAAGAGTATATTTGACAATAGAAAAAGGTTATTTGTCACTGGACAAAAAACAAAATAGGATTAGGGCTCACTCTTCGTCTTCCAGTGTTTTGAACGCTTTTTTATTGTTCATCTACGAAGCCATCGGACTTGGTATTCTTCCTGTTTTTTAAATGCTTTAGAATTTTTCCGTTGTAATTCCGTAGAATTTAGGCACCGAACTGCTATCGATCGACTTATAAGAGCGCGACTTGCAACCTATCTTTTACCTTTGAATATTACAAGATGTGTTAGGAGAGCGTTGTGCCTTCTAAACTGATACACAATATATTCCTGGGCTTTTAATTTTTGTGAAAGGACTTATTCATAGGATTTTCTCCTCTCAGTTCCACCGTATGATGTGTCACATAACAATACAGCTAATGGTCTAAGGAGTCAAGGAAAATTCCTTCAGCTTCGAAAGGCTTTGCTAACATGGCGGCTTCCGTTCGTTAGGATGAGCTACAACTAAACAGTTTATAGCTCATTATTTTAACCAAGAAAGCTGTTTCTGATTCAGGAAATCTCCCCTTTTCCTCAGCAAAAAGAAAATATAGAACATTCATGTTTTGATTTCTATATTTTCATATAGAAATCAAAATATGTTGAAGAATATGTTTATTTCCTGTAATTAAGGAATATATGTATGGATACAGATCTGAAATTGTCTGTAATACGCTTGCTACTTTATCGCTAAGAACGACTAATTTTATTTTTTCGTTTCATTGAATTATTATATTTTGTTTCATCGAATAATGTTTTCAATCGCTTATTGTATTTTGATTCATCAAATGGTGTTATTTTTTTTTTGATTGGAGGTTTAACGACCACCGTGAGCAACTCAATGGGCTGTAAGCAGTCGCCCGTCCCTAATTTAGCGTCACTGGTTCCAGAGAAGGGAGAGAGCCAGTGCCGTAAGACAAACACAGCATCCATGCCTCACCGGGATTCGAACCTGTACCCCTTTCGGACGAATGATAAGAGGCCATCGCGTAGACCACTGCGCCACCGGGGCAGCCAAGTAGTGTTATAATTTGGTTATTGATTTTGTTTCATGGGGTGGTGTTATCTGTGAATTATAACTTTTTGTTTTATCGGACAATGTTATAATCTGGTTGCTGTTATCAAAACTGCTGGGATCCAAGCTGATTTTGTTTGGCAGCGACCATTATATTTATAGTATAATCACATAACCGGAAGCTGTGTACTGAACGAGCTCAACGTAATTTACGTAATCTACGTACGAAAAAGAAACATAACATGAAAAAGAAAGTAATTAATAGAATGAAATAATTACAGGATTATGTACCCCAAGAAACAGGCAGAACATCAAAAATTTATTTTTTTAGTAGGATAGAAGAAATGCCTTTAAAGTATTGCTCAGTGAATACGTACTGAGACAAGAAACGCTGCTTATTCAGGGATATGATAAATTTCTGATTTTCCAGCCCAGAAGTTTTGTCATTACGTTTAACGCTAGTTAGTTTTAAATCAATATTCAAGTCTGAATGCTGAACAAACTTTTACTTTACGAGGTCGAGTTTTTTAATAAAGTAATGTATTTGTAAATATAATTGGCGAACGTCATAAAGTCAAATCATATTTCATAGAAATAAAGCACTATCCAATACTCCGTGTGGTATCTTTGTCGTGCATTTAAAGAAACGTTTGCATTACGTGAACAAATAACCCTCAAAGAGGTGCGCGAGAGAAACGTTGCTCTTCGAGTTTTAACCGCAGGTTTTTACTTACAGTTCCACGATTTCCTAAATTGATTTGTCTTCCATCATATTTACTCCGTCAACAAAATTAGTAAATCAGTTGTTTACAACAGGCTGAAAACTGAATCTCACTGAAAAAGCAATTTCGCAACGAAAACTGAATCTCACTGAAAAAGCAATTTCGCAACGAAAACTGACTCACAATTCCAAATACAATTTTTTTAGCTCCGACATAACATGGATTCTTTTTGCATTTTTAATGACATGCATGGAAATTTCCAACATACGTTTATGTTCACAAAGAGTTTTCACATAAATTTGCTGGCATTTGAAACGCAAACAGGTGGTGAAAAGCATTAAAAGAATGCAATGAGTATTCTGAAATACAGTTTAGCGCCAAAAATATTTTGAGGATGTTCTACGTTTCATCTATTCTTTTTTCTCTTTTTAAACATAACTTTTACGACTCCAAAGCAGCCTTGCCTGTTAACGATCTATAAAGTTTGAGTCAGTGAGTCATGTGCATTGAGAACATAAGCTGCTCTTTCAAACTAAATCACATGATTAAAAAGGTATCTGGAGGCAGTACGCGCAATCAGTTTAATGGTACTTGAAATTCTGAGTAAAGTAAGTTTACAGAACTCCTGAATACATCTCCAAAAACCACTGAAAGCTTTAGAGAGTTATTTTTGCGAAGTTTGAACAAGTCAGCCACTCGAGATAAGTTAGATTTGATTTTTGTGAATCCACTTTTTCCTTTTCCTATGAATTTAAAAAATAGGTGGCATATACCTAATGAGTTACAGGCTGTCAGAGTACATCTGAAACCAACATAAAAAGCCTTTTTGGAATTCCTTACGATTTCGTGTGAAAACGTTGGAAGCAGCCAATAAAAAAGGAGATCTTTAATAACTTAAAACTGTTATTCAAGTTATTTATTTATATAGAGTGTTTAAACTTCCAAGATTTGTTGCCGCTGTATCTTAAATTTTTCGATATTTATCTGCCTTTGAAGTAGCTCCTATTGAATGAAATTCTATTTAGTTGACCCATCGCAGGAGAAGGTATTTTGCAACAAATCTTTTGTTCTCCCTATTTGGCAATACTGATTTAATCTCTCTCTTTTTTTATTTTTTGATTGGAGGTTTAACGACCACCGTGAGCAACTCAATGGGCTATAAGCAGTCGCCCGTCTCTAATTTAGGGTCACTGGTTCCAGGGTAAGGGAGAGAGCCAGTGCCGTAAGACAAACACAACATCCATGCCTGACCGGGATTCGAACCCGGACCCCTTACGGACGAATGATCAGAGGCCAGCGCTTTAGACCACTACGCCACCGGGGCGGCTTAATCTCTCTTTGTTGAATTTCATATGTCACTGCATTAATCGCGAAATGCAAAAGTTAAACCACTATTTCTTTAATTTTTTAACGATTCTTATCAATGGGACCAGCTGAAATACTAAAAATACAGAGGTTGCACAAAATTCTGCTATTGAAGAACGGTTGTTATGTTTTTGGTTTCGTAGTTAGAAAAGGGTGTTTTTATAAAGCTCTGTCCAAACTGTTAATTACGACAAGATAAATTTGGATAGAACATGGTAGCATCGGCTGCTATTTCTTCGTTCCTATGAATAACATGATATGCAGAGTCCAGTCAAAACATTATGACAACCCCTGATGTAAGAAAGAACCGTAACCAGCAGCCAGATAGCGTGCATAGCAACATGCAAATCATGTAAGGCATTAAGAATGACACGAACGTTTGGATGGTATGCAGTTTTGCGTGCAAATCGAAAAAGGACGTGACCTAACAGAGTTTGAAAAAGGAATGAATGATCGTTGGCTACCGGCTGAAAGGTGGTAGCATTACAGAAACGGCCGATATTGTGGGCTATTCACGTGGTGCAGTTATTAAAGTGTTCCAGGAATGGAAGGAAACTGGCAAAACCTGCAGAGATCGGGGAAATAGTGGAAGCCCAAGGAGCATTGACAACCGTCAGCAGCGACGTGTATCCCGACTAGTACGATCCAGCAGACTGGCCACAGTGGAAAAACTGGCGACAAAATTTAATGCAGGCAAATCGAGGAACGCAACGCAGACCACAGTCCATAGAACTCTGCTCTCTGTAGTTCTCCAGAGCTGCTGTCCTCTCAAGGTACCTATACCAACGGCAAGACATCGATGATTGCGAATTGAATTTGCATCTGAGATGAGGCATTGGGCCATCGAGCAGTGGAAGAAAGTCTCCTTTTCAGACGAATTACGTCCTCTGCTTTCTCGTGGGTATAGTCGACGGAGAGTACGGCGAAACACTGCTGACAGAAATAATCCCGACACGATGCTTGAGAAGAAACAAGCAGGAGGTGGCAGTGTGTTCGTGTGGAGCGTGTTTTTGTGGGAATGATTGTGAGCAATAACACACTTCGATCACACGATGAACGCTTCAGGCTACCTATCCATTTTGGTTGCTTAGGCGCTCCTATTCATGATAACTGTCTACCGTGAGGGGGGTTTGCTTCCAAAAAGATAATGCCCGTTGTCAGGTTGCTTTGAGTGTGCGAGAGTGGTTTGGGGAGCATTCCAGTGGCTTCAACTTACCATTCTAGCCACCGTACTCGCCGGATATCAATCCCATTGAACATCTTTGTTTCAGTCCTGACCAACAGCTTCGACGTATGGATCCATCGTTGATGACTCTTGATGATCTACTAGAAGCTCTGGTGTCTGCGTGGTATAGCATCGCTATAGAAACCTTCATAGGCCTCACTGAATCAATACAACTCAGCATATCTGCGATACTGGCGACACCAAGAGGTCATACCTCACACTAACAGGTGGCCATAATTTTTTGACTGCACTGTGTATATTGACATGGAAGATGGTACTAAATTATTCCTTGGACAATATATTTTGGATAGCACTCATTTTGAGGGCCGAATTGCTTCACAGACATTTCATGAAGTTGTGTGCTTTGTTCAGCCACATGAACAACAGAAACAATTCTTTGGAACTTTCTTTTATCAGGCGATGTATATTTGTCTATAATTCTGCCTGAAGAGAATATCAGAACCTAAGCATTCGAATAAACGCGAACTTAAATTATATACATAAACGACATTTACATCGCCTGAGGTACAGGACACCTTACACGACCATTGAACACAAGAAAGTAAATCATTAGATACAGAAAAATACACTGAATAAATTAAATAAAATTCTTGCCTAGAATGATACTCTTAACATCATAAACGCCGCCTTACGCACGATAAAACATTGAAGAAAAAATGGATTATATATTAAACCTAAAAAGCTAAAAGAAACATGAGCAATTTCTGTTCCACCTGGAACCATCTTCAGATATGGTTAAGAAACAGCAAAGTGAGCATATTTATAAGCAGGCCTAATGCCTATTGCGTTTGCGTAACAAGAAACTAGGTCTCCGTATTTGTTGTTGTATGGGTATGCTCATGTCTGGGTAGGTAATTGGTCGGTCGCAACGATCATGTGTTTCTTTTGATATCACAGAAAACTAAAGTGATGGAACACACGTGGGGGGAGGGGGAAAGGAGGTCTTGTTATTATACATTCTAATGTCATACATGTGCTCCTTTTGTCTAATGTTGTAACTCCTATATGTCGAACCCACGTAATTGGTGTTTTGTCCCTCCGTGTCGTTACCAAGCAAAGGTATCACGTATACACCATGTCGGGATTGGCAGCCTTTCGGTATCTGGTTCGGCGTGCGATTTCACATTCATTGAACTGTGCTTTAAAACTACAGGAATCACACAAGATTAAGGATATCTTAACTATACATGAATATGGTCCCGGGATCGTTGACTCCATTTACAAGAAACTTAATAACACCATGATGTCCACTTTGGCATGTGAAGCCAAGATTAGGACATTTGTGGATTCCATTACATATGATTAACAAATTGCCCATACCTTCAAAAAGATATGCAGCTCCATCAGATTGGATTTTGGCTTGACAACTACTAACACTTATTAACTGGTAAGAAAAGTCCGAGATCTGGTCAACATGGAATCCCGACGGCCGACATGGTGTATACATGAAACCTTTGTTTAGTAACGACACGGAGAGACAAAACACCAATTACGTGGGATCCACTTGGAGGAGTTACAAAATTAGACAAAAGGAGCACATGTATGACATTAGAATGCATAATAACAAGACCTCCCTTTCACGAATTGTTAGTAAGGGAAGTTACAAACCATCATGGAGGGAAGCTAGTATTGTAACCACACCGAATAATAAATATGCCATCTTACTTGCCGAAAGCATTATGATTAATTACATGGGGAATAAATGTTGTAACGACTCACCCCCAACGTGTGTTCCATCACTTTCGTTTTCGGTGATATCAAAAAGCACATGATCGTTGCGACCGACCAATTACCTACCCAGACATGGGCATATCCATACAACAACAAATACGGAGACCCAGTTTCTTGTTACGCAAACGCAATAGGCATTAGGCTTGCTTATAAACATGCTCATTTTGCTGTTTCTTAACCACATCTGAAGATGGTTCCAGGATGAACCAAAAGTGCTCATGTTTTTTTTAGCTTATTAGGTTTAATATATCATCTATTTTATCTTCAATATTTTATCGTGCGTAAGACGGCGACTATGATGTTAAGAGAAAAATACACTACTGTTCAAAATTAAAGAACAGTCTATAGAAACTTGTAATGCTTCCGAAACATGTAAAATAATGCACTGCAAATTGCCGAACATGCGAATTTCGCTACATGGAAGACGGTGTAACATTTACTCTTGTCGCAGATAAGCCGGGATCTAAAAATTAGAACAGCGTTAAAAAGACGCGCTATTCTAGTCGCATCTTGTAACTGTTTTAGGAAACTCTGGTTTTAACTTCGGTGGCACGTTGTGCTAATGACATCAGGAAGACATTGTATTGATGATTTTCAGCGGTGGAGAGCGATTGATAGGATTTAAGCAAGTCAATCCCAGAGGGATGTTTTGCAGAGCAATCAGTGTTCTATAAAATGATCTGTGGACACTTTGGAGACAGTTTGAACAGACAGGAGATGTTCGTTCTCAACCGTCTCAGGCCGCACCGGTGGCGCAGTGGTCTAAGCGATGGCCTCTCATCATTCGTCCGTAAGGGGTCCGGGTTCGAATCCCGGTCAGGCATGGATGTTGTGTTTGTCTTACGGCACTGGCTCTCTCCCTTCCGCGGAACCAGTTACCCTAAATTACGGACGGGCGACTGCTTATAGCTCATTGAGTTGCTCACGGTGGTCGTTAAACCTCCAACCCCAAAAAATCCAACCGTCTCAGAGCCACAACTACTGCAGACGATCGCCATGTGAGACTGGCTGCTAGATGAAACAGAGAGGTACCCCCTAGGAAATTTTATTTAGAGCTTGCAGCAGCTACAGGAAGGAAGCTTTCAAAGCAAACTGTTTGTGGGACACTACGTGAGAAATGCCTTTATGCAAAAAATGAGTAATTTGTGTCCATTTAACTTCCCCCTTCAGGCGAGTTTATTTAACGTGGAGCTGCCATGATCACACCTGGAGTCCAGTGGACGAATGTTCCTTTCACAGATGAGTCACGGTTCATCTTAAGTACTGATCCAGAAGTATTCTCATCTGCTGAGAACCACGCACCAGCCACAGTCCCTATCTCACCAGGAAAAGGGAACTCTGTTGTGATGATCTGGGCAGAAATAACAGGTGCACATACCTGCGCAGCTTTCAGAATCGCTCTTTTAATGCCCTGAGGTACACAGACGAGATCCTGAACCCATATGCTAGACCATTTAGAGTAGCCATCAATTCAGATTTTACTGTTGTGGACGATAATGCACAAGATCATCGAGCTCCTTTGGTTGACGATTTTCTCGATTAAGAAGATATTCGCCAAATGTGGTGGCGACCCAGATTCTCTGACCTCAATTCCGTTTTCCACGTACGGGATGCTCTAGGGAGACACAATGGAGCTTGCCAGATCCCAATCAGAATACTTCATGAACTTACAGCGATCAGCCACTATATCCACCTACCTAATAAACTGTAGGGGACCCCCTTTAGCCCGCAAAACAGCGGCCACTCGGTGAGGCATTGATTCAATGAAGTGGTGATATGTATCCTGGGGTATCTGGTACCATAATGTCAACAGCAGGTCCTCAAGTTTCCGCAAATTTCGGGGTGGTGGTGATTTAGCGCGAACTCGCCTTTCCAAGTCGAACCAACATGCTCGATTGGGTTCATGTCAGGAGAATTTGGAGGCCAGGGCATTAACCGAAATTCACCAGCATGTTCCTCGAACCACTCCTTGACGATTCTGGCAGTGTGGCATGGCACATTATCCTGGTGGTAATGGCCATCATCAGCAGGGAACACAGCTGCCATGAATGGGTGAACCTGGATCGCAACGACGTTCAGATACCTGACAGCTGTCAGGGATTGTGCTATTGGGATTCCTGGGCCTAACGTATCCCAAGAAAACATCGCCGCTGCAGCGCTGTTTCCGCCCAACAATGCATCCAGGTGCCATAGCTTCCGTTGGTAATCGGCGTATCCGCGCTCGGCCGTCTAAGTGATGCACCAGGAATCTTGATTGGTCAAACCGGGCCACTATCTTCCAAATATTTACGGTCCAATCTCGATGATCTTGGGCCCATTTCATGCGTTGTTGGCGATGACTTTCAGTGAGAATGGGGACCTGGCTGGATCTTCGGCTACGCAGGCCCATGCCCAGAAGGCTGTGATGAACTGTGTGCTGTGACACATTGTCCTGATCACCACTGTTGTAGCTGCGGGTGCTTTGTCGCACTGGGGCTCTGCGGTAGCTGTGAACAATGCGCGACAGTCCTAGCTCTTCCCTGGCATCAGTGAGCTGTAGACGACACACTACTAGACGACGGTTCGTCGTTTGACAATCTATGCACCACGTTTGATACGTACTCACTACAGCTGCACCTGAACAACCCACAAACCGCACCATTTCCGAGATAGTAGTTCCGAGGCGACGTGACTTCACAATTTGTCCTTTATCAAACCCCAATAAATTGGCAGTTTTTCCCATTCTGATTCCGAAAGCTCTACTTACCCAAAGCCGGTCCTCGTGTTGTATATATACTGCTCTGTGAACTTCACTTGCGTCACCGTTCGGTCTCCAGGTGCGATCATTTCTCTATGCTGGGGAGAGGGGGTGTCAAAATATAATGGCGCACCGGTGTAGGACAGATCTTGTTGATGAGTGGTCACTAATTTCACAAGAATAACAATGCCCTCATAAAGAGTATGAGGAGTAGTTACTCTAGTTGCATGGCAGTCAGGGATGATCACACTCCATATTAAAATAACACATGTCTTAAGCAAAGATTTTAAATATTGTTCCATGGACTTCTCTCAGGTAAAAGGAAATATTTTTTATATTAACATATGAAAATTATAAAATTATGAATTTCTTCTACTTGAGTTATAAAAATAATGAAATAATAATCTTTTAACACATTTCTGATTGATTTTCCTCTTAATACTTCGAATTATGTATTTATTATTTACCTTTAATTCTGGGCACTAGTGTAGTTTCAATTACTTGAAATGTAAATGCGCTCAAACTGTTGTCTCATTTTCAATTACGAAATATTGCGCTCAAACTGTTGTCTCATTTTGTATATTTTGCTGATAAATGAAGTTTTCAATGTGTTTAAGTACTTTTTAAATTGTTCTGATTAAATGAACGTTTTAAGGTCTGTCCTTCTAGAAATGCCGAATATAAAATCTTTAATTACGGTTTTTTCAGTATGTAAAAATGCTTATAAAAGACCCTGTGAAAACGGGCACTTTGTCGTAGACCCGATGTAAACAGTCTGTGAGATGTTTGGGGAAACTTTCGAATCGAAAGTTTTTGAGGTATTTTTTTACACAAGTTTTAACAACCACTATTGAAAGTTGTGATCCATGTGAATCATTGCTTTAAAATTTTATATCACGAGCTTTTGATATGCTGTTGAGCTAAAAGTCTGGTTAGAAAACTTTTGCATATGAATGCAGTATCCACCTGGTAGAGCCCATTTTAGACTAGTAGATTTAGGTATCGGGCAAGAAAACTTACACCTGTTGTCAATGCTGTACTAATAACGTGGTCCCAATTTGTGTGAAACTGATCACACTGATATAAACTGAGTGGTCAAATTATTGAGAACACCAGACTATTTCACGCAAAGTAGCTATCCCGCAGATGCTACTGAGTCAAGATGGCTGAATCGATATATTAGATGTATGCAAAAGAGTCCGCCGTTTTAAGGAGAATGGAGACAGGAACAATCAGGAAGTCAGTACATATTTATTCAACGAAATATTGGCAATTAACATAAATGACCTTTTGCCATTTTTCAGGCAATAAATGAATGCTCCTGTGATGGAAGGACTCGGGTTTTGAGGTGAAGAACGCAGTGACGAAATTTTCCACCTCTGGAACTGTGATGAACCGCTGTTGGGCTAGGGCATGTTGCATAGAATGAAACAGATGAAAGTCTGAGGGTGCAATGTCCGGGGAGTAAGCCGGGTGCAGTAAAACCTTCCAGTGTAACTGTTCAAGGGTTGATTTCGTGGTGACACCGACATGTGGTCTGAAATTATCGTGTAACAGGATGACTGGGCGGCGTCCTTTAACTGTCCATGGGCGTTTTTGCTCGATTGTGGCTTTCAGTTTCATCAACTGATTGCTATATCGTTGTGCAGTGATTGTTTCGCCCGGTTTTAACAGTTCGAAGTACAGCACTCTATGCATATCCCACCACACATACAACAGCACCTTTCCCCCTTAAATATCCTGTTTTGCAGTGGAAGTTGATGACTGGCCTGGTCGACCCAAGGTCACTTGCGGAAGGGGTTGTCACAATAGACCCAATTTTCATCCCCGGTGACAAACATCCACAAGAAATTTTTCTCTTGAAACCTCTTCAGCAAAGACATGCAGATGCCCAATCGTTGGCCATTATTACGCTCCGTTAAATTATGCAGAACCCACTTACCAATCTTCTGGATCTTCCTCAAGGCCTATAGACGCCGTACTACCGTCGATTGAGCCACTTTCTAACGTTTCGCCAGTTGCGTGGTCGATTGTGTGGCATCCTCTTGCAACAGCGATTCTAGCTCCTCGTCTCCGAGTTCCTGAAGTCTACCTGAATGTGGCTTGGCTTCCAAGCTTAGATCAATTTTCTTAAACTTGGTAAACCATTCTGGACACGTCCGCTCACCCACAAATGTTTCGTCATACGCCTGACATATTGAACCGTGTGCTTCATTCTCACTTTTCCCTAAATTAAACATGAATAACAAACAGTGCCGCAAATGAACTTTATCGACCACCATGCTTAGCTTCATGTACAAACTGACAGCAAGGGTCTCCGGCAGGTTAGACCCCTACAGTGCCCGCTAGTGGGGGCGGCAGAAACTTTTGCATACCCCTAATAGAAAGGGAACGCTGAAGGCATGCAGAGGTTGTTAAAGTGCATTGCGTAAGAAATTTTGTGTGAAAGACGCGAGCAGACGAACTTTGATCGTGGAATAATCTGGATGTTCGAAGCATTGGTTCGAGCATTAAATGTTTGAGGGCAGCAGTTGTTAAAGTTTATAAAGAGTGAAATACCAGTCAAAAAACTGGGTCTGAGCGCAAGGCATGTCGTCGTCAACGGCTGCTGGACTCTCGAGCTGAGCGGAGAGTAGGCAGACTTGCTCAGTTCAAAAGAGAGAAAACACTTCGTAAAATAACAGATAATCTGAATTAAGGACCAAGTCCGATGGCCACTGAAAGTACAGTACAGTTCGCCGCACATTACATCGTATAAGCTACAGAAGCAGACGGCCTGTCCTTAAGCCATTGTTATCTGCAGCGACCAAGAAGAAACGCCTCCAGTTAGCTCAGGACCACAAGAAGTGGACGGTAAATGAGTGGAAAAGGTTAATGTGGTCCGACAAATCACGTTTGCAACTACACCATGCAGAAGTGTTTGGGCTCCTTGACTCATGAGGAGCAACGTGGAATCTTCCAAAGGTATTAAAATATCGTTGTTGGCCAAGTCCATCCAGTTATGTTCACGGTTTACCCCATTGGAGATAAATACTTCCAGAAGGACAGTGCTGCAACTCCTAGTGCTCAGATCGTACGCGATTTGTTTCAGGAGCATAACGAATACTTTTTCATGCCACATTAGCCTCCTCAATCACCAGATGTCAATCCAATGGAGCATTTGCGGGATGAAGTCAAAAAGGGCATCAGACACCTAGAAACGCTACCATGAAATCTTGAAGAGCTGAAGGGTGTAATTCATTGCATTTGGGCTAATATACCCCAATCCTCTTATCGACATTTAATAGAGTCCATATTAAGACGCGTTCAAGCAGTATTAAGGGAAAATATAGGCCAACAACGTACAAACCAGGTGGTCATAATAATTTGATCCCTCAGTGTATATGCGAAGGTGGAGCATCTATTTCAGTATGCTGTGGTTCACGTGAATCTTA
Organism: Macrothele yani; assembly: GCA_039090855.1. NCBI lineage: Eukaryota > Metazoa > Arthropoda > Arachnida > Araneae > Macrothelidae > Macrothele > Macrothele yani. The sequence continues at coordinate 6,138,070 of CM077024.1, forward strand.
GTCGTAGTGTAGTGGTTTTGTTATTTCCGGCGGAATCATAAATCGTGTACGTGATCTGTAATTTCAAAACTCTCCAGCTGATCAACCCAAATCCAATAAACGAGAGCCACATGTGATGATAATCTATTGTTGCTGAGACAACTTTCACCATTGTAAATTATACACATGATGTTTAACATAGTAGTAAATGACTGAAAAGCATTCGAAGAATCATCATGATTTGCTAACATTCGGATCGGGCTAAGCCCTTTTCTCACGTCTGCTTCTTTTGCTGCGTGGATCGAACTTCGAGACTTTGTAAAACTTAAGCTACAGCGGGAATGAGATACCGAATTTGTCCTCTTGCGAAAGAACAGTTGCAATGGTCATCAGCTTCCCTGCAAACTTGGGCCAATATTTCGTAGTCTCATATACTGCGAAAAAGAAACTAAGCTGCTCCCATAATTAGGTCTTCATTTTCTCTCTTTCATGCCAATCAAAATTTCTACTGCATTGTTTTGCGTTATTTATACTATGGCACATTGAAAAGCATTCTCTTAAGCAAAGGTAGTGCATTTGTTTAAATTGGTTTTGTTTGCTATGTTTTTATCGACCTTCAGAACTTAATTTTACGAACACAACTCCAATTCAGGGAATAACTGTATAATGCAATTTTCCCTTTTCTTTGTTAATGAAATAAAAAAACTCCGATTGATTAATTTATTCAGATTTATTACTTTTCAATTGGTTTTTACAACTGCATATTGAAATCCAATTAAAAAGATAATACCTAAAACAAATGCATATTGCTTTATGGCAAAATGGTTTTGATTCCAAAGCAAAACCTGCTCAGAAATTTATTGATGCACTCTTTCTTGCCAAAAAAGGCAGCTAAATATAAAAGGTCCAATTTCCATGCCAATTTCCTTCTTTTATTAACGAAGTTCATACCATGCACAAAGTTGACTAAAGCCCTCTTGGTGTGATGATATCACTTCAGCCTTCAGGTGCATACCTATGTCGACAGAAGCTGAGTTAATCAGTCGAATTTGAACGTTTTCGTTATAGTTTTGGAGAATCAAAACGTCCTTACATTGAAAAGCTGTCTTCCATACTACAGGCCGCTATCATAATGTACTAAATTTTTATATATTTTCAGTAAACAAAGACTTTTTTCTATTGGTATTTAACGACCACCGTGGGCAACTCGAAGGGCTGTAATCAATCACCTTTCCCTATTTTAGTGTCACTAGTTCCAGGAAAGGGAAAGAGCCGGTGCCGTAAGACAAACACAATATCCATACCTCACTGGGATTCGAACCCGGACCCATCTCCGATGAACGCTCAGAAAACAGCGCTTAGACAATTCCGCTGGGGCAGCAACAACAAACATTTGATACTCTACATTTTATTGAATGCAAGTAAATTTCTACAATGGCACAGAAAAAAAAATGTCTACTCTTTCGTTGAACTTGCTGTTGGCTTTTTAAAATAAACTTAAAATACTGTACAGCAATTTGCTTTTCGTTCGTAGTTTAGCGAACTTCATGAACATCTAGGGCTTTAGGTAGTCGTCCGTTCTAATTTGGAGCCATTGATTCTAAACCAAGAGGTTCAAATCCGGGCCTGACTCGGATGATTAACCAGAAACCTGTGCCTCTGATTATTCGGACACCGAAGCGGCGAGCGAATGAATGGAAAAGAACTCATGTATTCACTAAGTCGTCAACTTAGAAGCTTTGACATCATGTGAATTTGATCTACAGATCGCAGTTTTAACTTCAGTTTCCCAAAACTGTGAAACAGCATTTTTGAAATCCGTTTTATATTATAATTTGCTTTGTCTTTTCGAGCTGATATCCCGTTTGACTTGTAACTAGCAAATTCTTCCAAGCTGCCCAAAGATGAGACTTGTTTCGAATTCGAATTTATAGAAGCAATTTCGTAAATTCGATTTTAGACTGGTTCAACAACGTCGAAGGGAGCATATCATGAACGCGTTGGGAGTTTTTTAAAGCTCTCTTCCAGATAGAATTTCCGCGAAAGTTTCCGTATGACAGCATCGTTTCCTTCCATTTCGTGTCCTTTTTTATCAACGTCCATCCGTCATGAAATTTAAGCGTGAGTCTCCTGTTTTCTTTGCTTCAGTCTCCTTTAAAGCGACGTAGTATTTTCCTGGAATTCTTGCTTCCCGTGGACGAGCTTGTATGTTGGGATTGTCGCTGTCTTTTCTACTCAACAGATTCAATAAATCCAGACACGCAGGAGGCACCGAACAATGGCGCAACCGTTACTACCAGCAAAGTGAGAGCTTTCCTCTAGCGAATAATCAAGCATCCTAAAAATATCGTTGGAACCTGTTTAATTAACTTCATGCTACATCGCAGCAGCGTGCTCTTTCAACGAACTCATATTCGTAACAACACAATACATTGTTTCTTTATCGGAAAACTGAAAGCTCTTCCGCCTTTGATTGTATTGATTTATAAAACTGTGTTTTAGCGAGGTCGAATAACAATTACTATTCCTGCTGCTTCTGTTTGAAGTGCACTCTGGAATGAAGCGCTGGGCACTGGATCCCTTGATTACTTTTTCTTGGCATAATTCGGTGTTTCCAGGAAAATCGTTTGTTTCGTCCTCATAAATATGATATGACATCCACAGAATTAGGGAGCCTGATAACGCTCTAATTCTTCATTTTCCTACCATACACATTGAACGCCGAAGCACTGCTTCTTTACCAGTAAAAAAAAACAAAAAATCTGTAGAGCGAGTCAACTAACAAGACATATATCCCAATGATGAAATAATGTTAGCAATTCTTCTCTTAAATTGCACACAAAGCACAAAAAGGAATGGAAAAGTCAGTGACAAGTAAAGCATATATATGTAGTACGTCATTCGGGAAGTAAGTGAATACTTTCAAATTACCATAATTTCTGTAATAGCAAAGCATTGATCACGATATTTGAGGGTAATTATTAATAGTTCCCCTTATTATCAATAGGTTTCTCAAACTGTGTGCAATTCGCAAACACCATTAAAAGTACCAGTGTCGTTACGTCTGTGGAAAAAGTGATTCAGAGACCCAGATTCTGTTTCGTTTTGTACGGAGTACTAGACGTTTCCCTTTTCAAATGGTCAAAACAGTTGAAATCATATGAGATTATATCCGGAGAATACGGTGAAAGGGAGAGTTGCACCCAACCGTTTTGTTCAATGAACAGCTGAACAATCTGTGCCTTATGCGGCCATGCGTTGTGTACGAGGACAGGTCCCTGTACATGATCTAACAATGCTTATGCCGGGGTATGGTCCTCTAGAAATGACATATACCGTTCCGATATCATGGTGATCTCGTGATATATTTTCCAAAAAGCAACACCTCGAACATCCATGCAAATGACCAGTAAGATTTTACGCTGACGAACTATGCAGGACGCCACAGAAATACCGGATTCATTGCAGAACCGTGACTAATGTCATTTGTCTGGGTGAGCAAAATTCCATCCAACTTTTATTTGAGCAGAGGAACCTTGTGAGAATACTATTATTGCGACGATACCACGCAAGTTTACCCCGTGCTGTTTGAGCCAAAAACTGAAACTGGATCAAACACAGAAAATATTCTCATTATAATCGCTTTTCAACTTCCAATAACACTTTTCCCTCTCCTTCTCTCCTAATCGTGGCGGAATTTCTTCTGTGTCGTGGTTAGTGTGTGCGGTACCCACGTTGCTAGTTGGTTCATTAGACTTACATCTTCAGTCAGAATGGTATAGACCACGGGTGGGAAAGGTTTTAAAGCAGCATGCGGCCTTCCAGGCCATTAAATTCGGCCTTTCGAGTGAGTGCAAATTATGCGGAACAAATCCTTTTACTTTTACTGTTTTTGTTCGTCTTATATGATTTTTATTTTAATCTTAAAATGACCGTATTTAAAATACCAAAGGGTAAAAGAAGATTGAACGAAATAATGCTCCCCGACTAACGGCCACAATTCAGGTGGAGATAAAGACATATCCAATGCAGCCTTCTGCTCATAGATGACGATGGGAAATCGCCCTTGTTTTTGCGACCAGTTCTTGTGGAAGTCTTAGTTTCGTGAGAAAATTACTTGAGGCCTTTCTCTTATCAGAGGATGATTTCTGAAAAAGCTTCTGTCAGCACTTAGATTACCAGCATTTTTACATAAGTTTGCGGGTAGAAAAGCCAATAAACTGCAATGTATGTGATTTAAATAATTACTGACATCCTAAACAAAAGTCTATAACCGCTCAGATATTATTGTTTGTATGAAAACTAAATATTTAAGGAAAAAGGTAAGGAAATACCACGTTTCCAGTACTTGACGTACCTAGAGCGCCACCTATTAACAATATGCAACACGACTCCAACACGCGGAAATTTAATTTTAAAATATTTCCTATAATTTTTTTCTCAAATTTGCCAGCCACTGACTATAGGTCAGTGTCTTATTCATTCGTGTGCCAATTTTCACGAGTCATGAACCATAACTGGTATGTGAACTTATGCGACTCAATTTTCAACATTGCAAGTTGGCGAATCATTTTCACTTGGCATCCACCTTAAAATGTTAGTAGGTCATATGGGCTATTTTGACACCTGCTATGCTCATGATTTCGTTCTATGGCTCCGAAAGAACTACAGATGGAATTGATTGAGCTATCAGAAGATGAGATTTTAAAGTCCTTATTTGAAGCTAAGAAAGATCCAGTTGAAATATGTAAAAATGCAATAGCATACCCGCGCCTTCCTTCGGCAACATGACGAAAAATGCTTTCCTGCTTTATAAATAGTTATTGCTGCGAATCTACATTCTCCTACCTAACCCAAATCAAGACGCTCTTAAGGTTGCATATAACTGAGCGTGCGGACCTCCATGTTGCAACCAAATATTCAAATGCTTTTCAACAACAAGTTAGTAAAATCTTTCAATGCATTGATTATGATACGGTTTCCTACATTCCAGAAATCATTACTTAAGTTATGAGGCAACTGGCTGTGAAATAAATCTCGCTTTTGTGCCGTGACCGTTGACCCCATTTTGATGATATTAAACAGAATTGGTCCAGTATACCTTCGGAACAACATACTAAACTAAAGTTGTGTCGCAATAGAAGCACTTTTAGTCAAATTATGAGGATATTGGCTGTGGAATATATCTCGCTCCCGTGCCCTGATCTTTGACCTCATTCCGATGATATTAAACAGAACCGGTTCAGTTCATTTTCGGAACAACATGATGCAGTTTTGTGTCAATCGAAGGGCAAAGAAGCCATCAAAGGTCTGCACACCACGATGTAGCTTGAGATTCTCAGCGACCAAGAGAAAAGGGCCATCATTGTAAAGAGTTAAGTTATTGATGTATGCGGGAAACAATAGTGGTCCCAGATAAGAGCCTTGATGTACCCCAGAAATTGGATTTCAATTGATAAATAACAACATATTTGTTCATTTTTGTCCCGAAAATTATTGATCGGCTCAAAGAGCACCATTAGTATCGTCAATCTCCTGGAAGTTATCGGAAGACCATTAAATCCTATGTACAGTATTTCAACGACACTAGAAACCTTTGGTCGGTCTAAACTTGTGCCAAGTTTTCGTTTACCATTGAAATTTCAAAGAGGATGTGTTGCGTGCATTGAAAATGAAGATTAGGATGCTGCAGGAAGTATTATGCAAGTTGAAATTAGAAATGTGTACGGAAAGATGCTGAATTGTATCCATAAAAGGTAAGAATCCAACTAAGGTTGTGTAAGAAGATGAATAAAATCTACGCAGTGATATCATGAATACCATCAAAAGATTGATATGAAATCACTTTAGAACGGAAAGTTTTATCCCAAACACTGGCGATTATACATAAAGAGAGCCTTTAGACATAATAAGGAAAATTATTTTTTAAAGCACCAAAACAAAAACAGCTGTTTGTGTAGGAATACCAAATGGTTCTTTAAAGCGAAGAAAAAAATTTGAAGTTTTAATGAAAATTGCAGCTGTGTTGTTATTGTCCGAGCTCAAATTTAATCATTAAACTCAATTTTAATAGATTTAATTTCAATGTTTTCATTTCTATATACACATTAAAATAAAAAAGTTCTGACTTTCATTGAAAATGATCGATCCTTTTCGTGGATAGATTAATGATTTAAAAGATAATTAAATTTAAATTACCGAAGAGGAAGTTCAGCGTTACGGAAGCGATCCAAGAATTGTCACAATTACGGAGCAGTAACCGTACCTTTCTTTCTTTCTTTCTTTTTTTTTTGTTTTACATTGCGTGATTTTGTCTCGGAAGTAAATCATCTGGAGATATTTGATACCCCTCCTGTGCTAAAATCCAGCTGCTCTGTTTACTTACTCCCATATAAATGTGATCGATAAACCGAGTTATTCGATGAGAAAAATCACCAGTGAGAGCCAGAATATGTCGCAAATCCATTCAAAAAGTGGCCGAGAAAATTCTTAGGTATATCAGGATAAATCATAAATAAAAGGAACATCGGAAAGAAAAGAAACACGTTCAAATGCATACATTGCGTGCATTGTTAAGACAGGTCCTGGAAAAATAAAACTGTTCATGGATGAATACAGTAATTCGATTTTGCCTCAGAATATCCCCCTGTGATACATTATAATTCGGTAGGGGTAATACGTCAGCAGAAAAGATCAGCTAACTCTAGAGTTGCGAATGCAATCTGGTGATAAACCGTAGTCAGATAAAGATCGGATATACATAGTGTAGGAAAGAGTTTCTCTAACTATTGGAATTTAATTCATGATTACAAACTTCTTGCTCCCAAAATGTTTGGGACAAGATGGAGCATTTTGGTAGCATAGAACCAATTTACTTAACAGCCGGTTTTGAGGGCACCTCAGTACATTTCGGAGTTCAAGGTTTCGTTCTCGACCCTTGATAAGATTTTCATTTAACACACACCAATTCTCCTAGAAAACTGAATTGAAGCTCGTTTTAGTGTTTTGTAGCTATCTAAAAAATTCCGTCCCAGATATTTTTAAAGGAAAATCGAGGGTTTTTCTAAGACTGGTGGTAAGGTATACCTCCAAAAAATTTCTTTTGAGTTTCTGTTTTCTTATATAAATATTGTTACGTCTCGGTTAAAGATTTCTCTCACTGAACGGTACATTACGTAATCAAAGAACTTTCACATTTTGACAAAGTTAACAAGGAGTCAGGGGAAAATAAATAGACGACGTTGAATGTACAGATTATGCGTAGAGAATTGATGTAACGAAAGAGATAGAGGTTTGTTGAATATCTACAGAGTCGAGCCACATTATTGTGACCACCAACCACTTTTGACGTCAACAGCAAATGAAAAAAGGCATGTGTCGTGAGCTGGCTTGGAGGGTATACACTGAGTGGCCACTTTATTATGACCACCCCCTCAGTACTTCGTTGGGCCACCTTTTGCCTTTAATACTGCGTCGATTCTTCGTGGGATGGACTCCACGAGATGTTGATAGGTGGTTTGTGGAATCTGAGACCATGCTTGATGAACAGCGCTTTCTAGGAGTGTGAAATTGCAGGGTTGTGGATCCAGCTGTCTGATGGCTCGTTCAACTTCATCCCACAAATTTTTAATGAGTGTTGAGATCTGGAGATTGTGGGGGTGACCTAAGCAAAGTAAACTCACCGGCATGTTCCTGAAACCAATCCTGTACAATACAAGCATTATGGCAGGACGCATTACCTAGTTGAAAGTAGCCATCGCCATTAGGATAAACCATCCACATGACAGGATGCACTTGGTCCGTAACGATGTTTAGATATGATGTTCCAGTCAGACATTGATCAACACGAATTAAATGGCCCAAAGTATTCCAGGAAAACATTCCCCAAACCATAACGTTGACTCCACCAGCTTGAAGGGTTGTGGCAATGCATTTGGGGTCCATGCTTTCTTGCTGTTTCCGCCAAATTCTCACTCGGCCATCGACATGGTTCAACTGAAAACGTGATTCATCGGACCACATAATTTGTTGCCAATTATCGACTGTCCAATCCTTGTGCGAACTGGAGACGTTTTCTCTTTTTAACTGCAGGCAGCAAAGGTGTTCGAACAGGCCTTCGGCTGCCATATCCCATCCGATGCAGTGTACGGTGAACAGTGCGTGCAAAAATCCTTTGCGGGGATCCTTGATTAAGATGGTCTGTAATTTGCTGCACTGCTGCCCTTCTGTTGTATGTTACCAGTCTGGACACTCTCCGTTCCGCCCGAGCAGTCACTAGTAAATGACGACCACACGTTGCACGTAGACACCCAGTTTTTTGGCTGACAGTGCAGTCTTTAAACACTTTAACAACAGCTGCTCTGGAACATTTCACGAATACGGCGGTCTCGGTGATACTCGCTGCATTCCGTCAAGCTCCTACAATCATCCGACGTTGAAAGTCCGTCCAATCACGTCACCCAAAAATCACTGCTATTACTGTCGCAAGCACTAAGCTTTCCCTTTTTATACTAGCCTCGCCCTCTGGAGGCAACAGCGTGCAGCCATAGCTCATTTGCTTAGAACTGTCAGGTGGTCATAATAAAGTAGCCATTCAGTGTAAATTGTGTGCTGTAGGCATTCTGAAAACATATCACTCGTTGCTGTTATGGATAAAAGGAGCGATATATCAGATTTGCAAAAAGGGCTGATTATCAGCTTTCGGTCCAAGTGTGGCAGTATTTCTGAAACAGCGCAGTTTGTGAACTGTTCGCGTGCAGCTGGGGTTAAAGTGTACCATGATTGGAGAAATGACACCATTACGATTAATCGACGTGGAAACTGCGGAGCACCATGTACCATTGTGTGAGAGGTGAACGTCGGCTGCGAAGGTGCGTAAGGGCCGATCGACATGCTACAATGGAGCAACTCACTGACCGAATGAACCAGGGGGCTACCAGAAGTGTGTCTAAAACAACAGTTCAGAGAACCCTGCTGCGTATGGGGCACCGATGCAGACGGAGGGTCATGTACCTATGCTAACGAAGGTGCATCGGCAGAAATGGCTTACATTTGCACGGAAGTATCAGAAATGGAGCTCCGCTGAGTGGCAAACAATTGCCTTCTCCAATGAGTCACGTTTTCTGCTTCATGGAACGGATGGACGTTGGCGTAAAAGGCGAAAAACATCGGAGAACGAACACTCTTCAACCATTGCTGGAAGAACCCAAGCTGGTGGGGGCAACGTTATGGCCTGGGGAATGTTTTCGTGGCATTTTCTGGGTCCACTCATACCTTTGGAAGGCACTATGGACCGAATTCGTTATGAATCTATCCTTGCAGACCACGTACACCCATATATGCTGATTAGCTTCCCTGGGGCGGATGGAATCTTCCACAACGACAATGCGACGTGTCACACTGCTAGAAATGTCCGAGACGGTTGACACTATAATTCGTGCATGAATACTATTATTAAAAGAAATCCGTCTTGTTGCACGATGATATTTATTCAGCTAAAAAATGAAATCTATATACAGTTTAAAAACACATGAGCACTTTCTGTGTCACATTGACACCTTCATCAGATGTAATTTCACCATGTGGCTACATGCTGGTCTTAAGTACGTGGAGTAGATGCATCATGGGAAAGGTAATGTCAATGTCACATGATATACCAGATAACAAGACAATCAAAAAAGGCATAGTTAACCAATGATCACTTAACAGAAGCAATTGCTATTGTGCTGTCCTTCCCAACAAGATTGCTCCAAGGTTCAGGTAAAACATAAGGATAATAGTCATTACAGCAATTTGTATTATAAGCCGAAATATAGAGGCTTTCTGTAAATAACAAGGAATAAACAGAGTTAGGTGTGTTTATGATTTTAGCGTTGTCCCAGTCTGGGATGGAATTTCCAGCACTTATGGTTCTTGCAAAAGAGGTGCTTTGGTGATTCATTTTTAGATCATATCTGTGTTCATTTAATCTCAAATCCAAATTTCTTTTGGTAGAACCCCCATAATGATTGTTTAGTTCACCAGAGATAGTGTCAAGCATAGGAATAACATACACACCCCATTTTTTCCCTTTGTCAATTTTGTCACGATCATTGCGGATAATGGTATATAAATTGCATGATCGTATTCCAAATTGTATTTTATGAGGTGAACATATGTTGGTAAGGAGGTTTACAATATGTGGATTAAAATCAACAGATCCAACATACTTTTTAGGCACTTGCTCACTAATTAAAGCTGTTGACATAGAAAAACGTACTTTATTGTGCACTCCCTTAGCAACGTTGTCCGGGTAACCATGGTTTTTAGCGAGGGATGATATCCATTGTAGTTCTTGAGCTCTGGCGAAATGGCTAGAAGAATGTGAATATGCTCTTCTAAATAGGAAGTGCAGAGCAGAAATTTTATGCTGAAAAATGTGAGCAGAATTGTACCGAATTAGAGTGGGTGTGGAAGTAGGTTTTCGATAAACGGCAAAAGACAGGGAATTGTCAGAAGGGGCACGAGTAATTGAGGAAATGCAGCAGCTGATTGAATTGAAAACGGACCCAGATATTGCCATTCTTTTAGCTGATAAAACTAGTCAAGTTGTGCTCTTAAATCAAAGTGATTATATTAAAAAAATGCTCAATGCCATTTCTAGTGTCCCTCATGTAATAGTGAAACGAGACCCCAACAGGGCTACTGTTAGTGCTTTAAGCCGCCTTAAGAACTCTTCAGCTCCTCCGGACTCCTTTTCAAAAGCCTTCAATCCACCCCCCGGCTGCCATGTGCCTGATTTATTTGGTAGATTAAAACTACACAAGGAAGGGTACCCTATTCGCCCTCTTGTATCAGGTTACATTGCCCCCACCCGACCTTTGGAAAAAGCTTTGGCAAGTTATCTCACCAAATTTACAGTGAATTCTTCCTACTCAATAAAGAGCACCACACAAGCTATTGATAGGTTAAAGTTAATTCAGCCACTACCAAATTCCTATTTTTTGGCGTCCCTAGATGTAGTTTCGTTATACACGAATGTACCTATGGAAGCTACATTTCAGTTGATTCAGGCTTTGCTCATTGATTCTGACATTCCTGCCAATGATATTGCTTTCATAATGAATGCTCTTCATCTCATTAAAAAGCGTTCATTTTTCAAATTTCAGAACATATTTTACCAACAAACCGACGGGACAGCCATGGGTTCACCTTTATCCGCAGTCTTAGCAGAAATTCTTCTACAGCATATTGAAAATAAAGTCATACAAGAATTCCCACAAAACCCAAGTCTCTATATCCGTTACGTTGATGACATCTTGGTAATTTGGCCATATACCATAAATCAGTTACAGCAGTTTGTCAACGCTATGTCTGCTCAATACCCCTCCATCAAACTCACGACAGAACTTGAAAATAATTTCGTCTTACCTTATCTTGACTTTCAAATTACTCGTACCCCTTCTGACAATTCCCTGTCTTTTGCCGTTTATCGAAAACCTACTTCCACACCCACTCTAATTCCGTACAATTCTGCTCACATTTTTCAGCATAAAATTTCTGCTCTGCACTTCCTATTTAGAAGAGCATATTCACATTCTTCTAGCCATTTCGCCAGAGCTCAAGAACTACAATGGATATCATCCCTCGCTAAAAACCATGGTTACCCGGACAACGTTGTTAAGGGAGTGCACAATAAAGTACGTTTTTCTATGTCAACAGCTTTAATTAGTGAGCAAGTGCCTAAAAAGTATGTTGGATCTGTTGATTTTAATCCACATATTGTAAACCTCCTTACCAACATATGTTCTCCTCATAAAATACAATTTGGAATACGATCATGCAATTTATATACCATTATCCGCAATGATCGTGACAAAATTGACAAAGGGAAAAAATGGGGTGTGTATGTTATTCCTATGCTTGACACTATCTCTGGTGAACTAAACAATCATTATGTGGGTTCTACCAAAAGAAATTTGGATTTGAGATTAAATGAACACAGATATGATCTAAAAATGAATCACCAAAGCACCTCTTTTGCAAGAACCATAAGTGCTGGAAATTCCATCCCAGACTGGGACAACGCTAAAATCATAAACACACCTAACTCTGTTTATTCCTTGTTATTTACAGAAAGCCTCTATATTTCGGCTTATAATACAAATTGCTGTAATGACTATTATCCTTATGTTTTACCTGAACCTTGGAGCAATCTTGTTGGGAAGGACAGCACAATAGCAATTGCTTCTGTTAAGTGATCATTGGTTAACTATGCCTTTTTTGATTGTCTTGTTATCTGGTATATCATGTGACATTGACATTACCTTTCCCATGATGCATCTACTCCACGTACTTAAGACCAGCATGTAGCCACATGGTGAAATTACATCTGATGAAGGTGTCAATGTGACACCGAAAGTGCTCATGTGTTTTTAAACTGTATATAGATTTCATTTTTTAGCTGAATAAATATCATCGTGCAACAAGACGGATTTCTTTTAATAATAAATGTCCGAGAGTTTTTGGAAGAGCACGATGAAAACGTCAAAATACTTCCTTGGTCCCCTAATTCCCTAGACTTAAACTCGATTGAGCATCTGTGGGACCACCTCGATCGTGTTTTTCACTCTATGGATCCTGCCCCATGCACCCTCCAGCAACTGTTAGATGCACTGCTGTCAGCATGGCTCCACACACCTGTGAACTCCTTTAAGCAACTTATTGAATCCCTCACAGCCCGTCTGGTTGCTGTCCGCGCTGCACACGGTGGCTAATCAGGATGGTGGTCACAATAATGTGACTCGACCGTGTATAGGAACCAACTAATGGTATTGTTGTTCTATGATTGAGTTTTATGTGTGGACACCAGATCTTTTTAGTATAAGTTGAACAGTTATCACTTGACGATTGTAGTATACTGGTGACCTGAACTTCCAGTACATAAAAAATAAGGAATAAGTTGGTATTGCATGTGAGTGCTGTTTCTTCCAAACCAGCCGCTGTTGTTATTCACTTGATTATTTCAGAAGTGAGGCTTATCTTCAATGAAGTTATATAGGATAATTAATTAATTAGTTAATAAATTAAGCAACTTTATCAAAATGCAGAAATAGGTCATGGTTAGAAATTGGCATATGGTTGGTAAAACCTCGTGCGGTGTGATGGTTGGAAAACAAACTATATTTCTCTTCTTTGCAGGAGGCAAAATCTTTACCAGGCAAGTGCTTTAGTGCTGCTACTTGAGATTGTCTAAATTTCCTTTTCAGATCTTTTTCAAAACTAAGTTTCAGACTGCCATGCATTGCTGAGTAACTTTAGGAATGACACGATTGCGGATTACCTAACAGGAGAACAAAAACTGTAACTCAATATCAAAACATCTATTTTCATGACTATGACTGTTCCGCACTCAATTCGCCACATATATCTTTGGTTTCGACTGTACATTAACAATTCAACCTTCGTTTTGGAGCTTTGCCATTGTTGGATACATTGCTTTCTAGATCTAGTAATGGACATATCGGAAGGAGGGTGTACTACAAATATACAAGACTTCTAAATCAGGTGATTCGCTACTCATTTAGTCCTATGACATATCAACAGCCATTCAGATTAAAGGATTAGAAGAGCATACACTCTCTTTTCCGAAGCTGAAGCAGCAGAGGAGGGTATTTCAAAAATTACAACGTAGGTCATTCCAGCAGGGTACAACCGCAGCCCAATGATTAGTGTACTAAAGCAAATGAAACTCACCATTCATACACAACAAACAGTGAGAAATAGGGAGAAGCCCAAGTCCCTGATACCTATTGCATTCTCTTACTACGTCAAAAACTTATCCGAAGTATTGGTTATGATTAAGGATTAGTCCTCCTAAATCCATTGGCACACTTGTAAAAAATAGCAGAATGATTTGCAAGACTTGCGACTACGCGAGTTGGCATACACAACTCTTCATCACCATGATGGAACTATGAGGTTTTCTGTAAGAATTACCGAGAGATCCATCAGGATCAGAATAATGGAGCATGGCAGGAATATAAAATATGGAAGATATACAACTGAATTTGCAAAAATACTAAAATACAGTTAGCGTGCTCGAACGGCAATCAGGAGATGCGGGTTCTATTCCAACTCTAGGATGATGTAAGTTACAAGTTTTCTGATGTAAAAGCTACCTGTTGAACAGTAGGAAATGGCTATCTTGTTTACCTCTTTAAAAATCCTGTAGTGATAATATATTTGGAAATGGCGGCTCCCAACAGCCTTCGATCCCCAAGATGCTTGCAGTCTTCCTCTGTGACGTACTACAGAGATAAAGCTCGTGTCAAGACGACAAATCTGCAGCGATGTATTCCGGTTGTGTAGCTTAGTCGGGAGAGTAACTTACTCCGGAGTGAGGGGGCGCGGTTTTGATCCTCGTGACGGACAAACTTGTGTTTTCACATTCGCTCCCGAACGTAAAAACTAACGTACTGGCCTTTGGGTTCTTCAAAAAATGTGTGGTATTTGTTCGACACATGGTCTGGAAGTAATGAACAAAAATTCGTGCTTCGCTTCAAATAAAAAAAGGGTTAAGAGGTAGACTAGGACAATCTGCCAACGGGAACCGATAACTCGGGTACAGTTCAGTTGGCAAATTTTGAGCGTAGTTATTGGAAAATCTAAGCTCATTAAGGGGTCTATTATAACAAATTCTAAAAAAACGAACGCGTAAAATTTATGACTTCGGGAACGAAAGTACGAAACATTCTAAAAAATAATGCCTAAAATGTATCATGAATTACTTTCCTTCACGCCTTCATGTTGGTTGTGATCAGGTTGCATGTAAACAAAGCGGAAAGACACACTCAGATCGGGAACCACGTTTTTCATTTTGTATCGCGAAAGTCAGACACACGCACACACACATAACAAACTTCCTTTTATTACGATAGATCAAGCAAGCGTTGAGCTAACAGACGGAGTCTTTCCATTTCTTCGTTTTTCAATTCAAACGATTTTTTTAAATTAACGTTAGTGAGCCGACTTTCGTGAAATGGTTCAAGTAAATGGCCTTTTAGTTTTAATTGAAATTCCTCAATGACACGGAATTTCGGGAATCAAAAGGCGTCCAAACCTGACCATGGACGATGTCCAATCGCATGCCAAAAATCACGGTGTTCGAATCTGTCATGTCGTAGCTATGCCCGAACAACTAATTGCCCCGAATCTCGTATAGAAAGCGGATGTTTTCAATTACTGTTAAAATTGGTCAGTTTTATAATGGTCATTATTTTTATACGACAAGACCAATAACCAGAATACCAACCCCATGTCACTCACCATGTCCTTCCCTTTTTTTGCAGCAAGTGTCATAGCGATCGGCGTAAGATCTTTGGAGGAGATAGGTAACAAACGAACCCTTCTCAAAACCCGCCCATTCTAAGAATGCAAGTTTTTGGACGATTATTCCTCAATGACATGGCATTTTGGGAATCGGAAGGAGTTAAAACCTGACCATAGACGATGTCCAATCGCATGCAAAAATCACGGTGATCGGATGTGTCGTCTCGTACCTATGTCCGAACAACTGATTGTCTCGAGTCTCGTAAAGAGATTTCAAAGATGTTTATTGTGGGCTAAGAGGTATAGGTTACAGGCTGCACGTCATTAGACTGTGCCAAAATATTACAATGATATTTATAATGAAGAATGATATTCACAATGCGGAGATGAAAAAAGTACAGGCAATTAAAAGTATAACAATATGAGGCCAGCAAAATTGCTGGAAAATGCAAAGCTGTGCAACTGAAAAATTACATATAACATGTGTGAGTACAATAATTGAAAAATAGCGCATTAAGCGGCTGAAAGGTTGCTTCGGTTTGAAGCGGCACAGTACAAGATATAGTAGGTGCAAAAAAGGTACAACTAACAAGTTAAGTATGTACAACATAGTTCGAATAAGTAAGAACATTGTGATAAACAGAAGTGATAAATATTTAACAGAGCTTGAACATAATGCACTACTAGGTAAGATAATACGTCTGAACAGATAGCTCCGAGGTTGGAGTATATACAATACGATATATTAATAGTGCAGATGTACAATGAGCTATAATAGAGCTGAATGAGTATGTATAACACACATTACATACATATCACTAAGCTGTTATCTGAGATTCAGAGGTTAGCTCCAAAAAGAAATACAAACTACCAGATAGTTTTACTTACTGTTGTCGTATCAAACTTCTTCATTTACAGCGATCTTGACACACAACTCGGGCTTCACTGACATCCATCACTTGATGCATACAAGACCTTTTATACTTCATACTCATAATCTTTTTCTCATGCAGACACTCCTGAATCTAATCCTCCAATGACTTCCTTGGCCTTCTTCTGCCTTTCCTTCTGCCACTTGGGCTAAAAAGATTTTCTTAGTAAGCATCTCATCACTCATCCTTTCAACATGGCCAAACAACAGAAACATATTGGTCTCCACCTTGCTAACAACATTTTGCTTCACATCACACAACTGCAATACATCTTCATTCCTCACACAATCAGACCGTGTCTTGCCACAAACACCACGTAAGTAACGCATTTCTCCAGCACACAAACGACTCCTATGTTTCTTCTGCAGTACCCAGGTTTCACTGCAATACATCAGAGTAGGAACAATTACATTTTCATACACAGGCAACAGCCATGCGGGACTCTCTAAAGAACCCATCATTCCTGTGAAAACCTCCCAGAGCAGCTACGACGTTCAATGAAGAATTCCCTCGTCTACTAATTTCACCATCCAATTTGTTCTCTCTGTCAAACATGCTTCTTAAATACACAAACACACTCACCTGGTCAATCACAGTGCCATTTATACTTACATTACATTCAGTGCTACCCGTTCCTCTCTCAAACACCATAACTTTGGTTTTTCCCTTATTTATACTCAGTTTGAATTTCATGCAAACTTCGTGCATCCGAGACAACATACTCCGCAAACCACTTTTGCTCTGTGCGAACAGGACAGTGTCATCAGCATACAGCAATTTGCACACACGGATATCCCCAAGACATAAACCACTATTATCTATTTTGGCATCCCGCATGCATGCGTCCATAAATATATTAAACAGCCATGGTGACATTACACAACCTTGTCTAACACCTGCACCAATAGAAACCAATTTTGATAAAATATCATTCACTCGCACACAAACTCTACTACCAGCATACATGGCGTTTACACTATTACGTAGACTCCCAGTAACACTATATTCATTCAATACATTCCACAAAAGTGTTCTATTCACTCGGTCGTAGGCTTTCTCTAAATCTATGAAGGCAGCAAAAACTTTCTTACCAACAGCCAGATACTTTTCAATCATCATGCATAATGCAAAAATTTGGTTAGTGCAGCCTGTACCAGGCATAAAACCACTCTGAACATCCCACACTTTCTCTGATGTAAGACCCCGTACTTTTTCAATAATAACCTTACCAAACAATTTCCCTGACACACTTAGTAGGCTAATACCACAATAGTTCTTGCATTCAGTCTGATCACCTTTTCCCTTATACAAGGGAACAATGATATCACCCTTCCAATTCCGAGGGACCATTCCTAACTCCCAGCAGAACTGGCAAATTTCAGTTAACCAGCCAATTACAGAGTCACCACCATATTTCAACATCTCTGCAGTTATGACATCAACTCCCGATGCCTTATAATTCTGAAGAGATTTTAGAGGTTTACACACTTCTTCACTTGAGATCCCTCCTGTGCTTCCATCACTCACTGTGACATCAGCTGCGTCTGTCTCAGAATCATCCTTGCTTTCCATATCTAATAACTCACAGAAGTATTCACCCCATCTGTCACTTAACTCATTGGGCTCCCATATCATTTGCCCGATCTCATTCTTCACACAACTTACAACTTTGTTTCCCCTATTTTTCCTTAGCTTTCCACCTTATCCTTCCTATCTTTTGTCTTACTCTGGAGAACCAGCTTAGCAGCTTCACGCTTCTTACAGCGATATTCATCGACAGAGACTCTACCTTTCAACATCCCCAAATAGGCTTCCTTCTTTCTTTTTATTGCCTCTTCAGCCTCACTATTCCACTAAGCATCACCTCTATTGTTACCCACTATTGTGGTGCCACAGACCTCTTTAGCAGCAGTGACAACACAGTTCTTAAAACATTCCCGCTTCTTTTCTACATCCCTCTCACCAGACTTCAGCTCCTTCAGTCGTTCTCTGAGTAAGTCAGAATAACGCTGATGATCTTCAAGGAGCCTATCAACCTTATTCTTTCTATCCTGGGTCTCGTCCTATTCCTTTTCCTTCAACCAACATTAAGTTTCACTCGTGACACTACTAAGTAATGATCAGTACCAACATCAGCATCTCTCAACACACGGGTGTCAACAACTAAGTGTTTTAGACGCTGATCGTAGACAACAAAATCTATCACACTCTTTTGACCAAGAGTACGATTTTCCCAAGTATATGTGTGGATATACTTGTGGTTGAAAAATGTATTAGATACACACAAACCATTCTCAATGCAGAGTTCAATTAATCTTTCACCATTATCATTCACACAAGGATCATTAAACTTACCCAGAACATTGTCAGAAATTACATTCTGCACACCTACTCTAGCATTGAAATCTCCTGCTATTATAACTTTTTCTTTAGCACCAAACTGGCTCAAAACAGCTTTTAGCTCATTCCAGAAATCTTCCTTCTTATCAGAAGGTTCCGAGTCCCAAGGAGCATACACTACAACAATTACAATTCTCTGAAGTTTCACTTTCAAACGAATCCAGATAATTCTCTCACTTACGCAACTATAGTGAATCAAGTTGTTCTTCATCTTTTCATTTAAAATCACACCTACACCAGCCTGTCCTCTCACATTATCCAATATTTAAGACCGCACACACACCGTGCCATTCACTTCTTCTACCCCAATTTCATTCTTTTCGGTTTCACTTACACACAGCCCATCCAGTCTATACTTATTCATCTCCTCAATCACCTCACTCATCTTGCCATTTTTACCTCTAGTATTCCATACACCAATCTTACATTCACTCAGCCGAGATCTCTTTCTCACACGCCGTTTAGAAAGTCTTGGTTGATTCCGTGGTGGACCGTCCTTCTCAAGTTTGGTAGGTCCACCATATCCCACACTTGAGTCATTCTTAATAACTCTTTTTGTCTTTTTAATCAGGTAAGTACATCAGTGTGGGGGATTAGCCCACAGCTGAGGGTTCCAGTTGATCATTCAACCTAAGGATTCTGGAACAAATCTCATTGAGTTGGGGTATTTTCGCCAATGTCACACAGCACTAGCTGGCACCTCTCCAAGATTCACAGAGGCCCTAGTTGCTGTTGTGTGTGACATTGTTACCACGGAGCGCCCCGAGGAGGCAAACCCATCGCTCACTACGACCACCCGCAGTATGTATAACAGTGGAACAAAATTGCAAAAATATACAAAATGAGATATTTACAGGCAGGAAGTGAGTCTATGGAGACAATGCATCTCAGAGAAGAAGTTGGAGATCAGCTGATGGATCAGTGAACCAGGTTTGGTGTGGCGACTATACCCGGAAAAAGCGACGTATCTGGTTATCGGTTGATGCAGACGCATATGCATGGCGCAATCGAGACAGAAACTAGTTGCGGAAGATACAGCACAGTGCATCTCCCGTCTGGAAGGTGGTCGGTGTCACTGGAGCAGATCGAAGCTGTTGATAGTAGAGATATGTGACATGTCGGGCGAGAATGAACACATATGCGCTCGCAGCTGGTACTGAAGTGGGTGGCTGAAAGGAGCTATACAGAGTACTGTATGCTCTAAATAGAAGGTTGAAGGCGCATAAAAGTCGCACCACCGTGCACGCAAAATGAATTAGTGGAAGTAGTATTGGGCAACGTAGATAGACATGGGGAACACCTGTAGGCAAGAGACAGAAAACACAGTTAGGAGAAGTGATGATTAACATACGGTAGAGTGTAGCAGGTACCGGCAGGCGACGATGTAGGAACAACCAATGAATATTCCTCTCCATCGGCGTGGACAGCGGTGATGATACTGTCGACCACACGCACGGTAAGGCAGCAGGTGGTACATCTGGTATCGGAAGTGGCATGGATGATGATGGAGCACGAAGGAAGAGATAGAGGGAAGAAACAGAGAAATTAGAAAGTGGAAGAGTAGAGCCCTTTAAAGTCAGGAAGTAGGGAAACGGGAGGGAGGCGGAAGGAACGAAGGACAGGCCAGTGGGAGAAGCTAGGTCAGGATAAAGTGTAATAATGTCTGTGCGGAGGTCAGAATATAGTGAAAGAGAAGCAGGAGTACTAGGAAGTAGAGGAGAGAGAGCTCAGAAAAGGTTTCCACAGGAGATCAGAGGTCAGAAGGTCCCGAACAGTCACGATCCCCGCAGGGAACCATGAAAGATCAGTGAAGTGAGGGGCCTTAGGGGGATGAATGACAGAACAGTAGAAAAGTGGTTGGGCTAAGAGTTTAACGGTGGAGGCAAGAGGGACATGGAGTAGAGGCAGAGAGTGGAGAAAATAGAGTGCTTCTGCATAGATGGGGGAATGTCGAGAGCGAAGAAGAGAAACGTGAACCATCATCACAAGTGTTATAAAAGTAAATCCTGGATTACGAAGAGAAACCATGACATCCAGGGCGACTGTAGCTGGATTCGGTGAAGCGTTGAGGATACGGAAGAGGAAAACCACTCTGTGAGCTCTGTAGAACAGCACAACATCTATAAGTGAAATCCCTCCTGTAGAGATCGGGCAACAAAGTGTTGATATCTAGACCCAGTGTTGGTCTGTCCAGATGACTTTAGACACGATCCAGGTAATGTCCTTGAGGCAATAAAGAGGTAACTTGAGCACCGTCCAACTGTAGAGACATATCGAAAGAGGTATGAACGAGCAATACTTGCTCTAGTAATATCATCATCATCATCATCATTGTCAATCCATTATGAATCCACTGCTGGACGAAGGTCTTCCCAAGTTTCCTCCACAATTGTCTGTCTTGTGCCAGTCTCATCCATGTCACCCCTGCATACTTTCGAATTTCATCCACCAATCTCACATGTGGTCTTCTTCTGGGTCTTTTCCTGTCCCTTGGAATCCAATATAAAATTTCGGCTGTCCATCGATGATCTGTCCTTCTGGCAGTATGACCAGCCCATTGCCATTTCAGGGATTTAACTCTGATCATGATGTCTTCCACTCTTGTCATTTTTCGGATCCACGAGTTCCTCTTCTTATCTCTCCTGGTTACACCAAGTATGCACCTCTCCATTCTTCTTTGAGTTGTCTGCAGCTTTTGTATGTCTCTTTTAGTTAAGGTCCACGTCTCTGCACCATACGTAAGCACTGGAAGGATGCATTGATCAAACACTTTTCTTTTAAGACATAATGGCATATTGCTCTTGAAAATTATACTGTTTCTTCCAAAAGCTCTCCAGGCAAGTTTTGCACGCCGATTAATTTCTTCATCAATGTGACCCTCACTTGATATCTGCTGTCCAAGATAAACGTATGTGTCTGTTATCTCCAGCTTTTCTCCACCAATCGATAAATCTTCATTTCTTGTAAAAGCATTGAACATCACTTTTGTCTTCTGAAAGTTCATTTTTAATCCCACTTCTTTACTCTTGTCAGCAAGTTCCTGGATCATACTCTGCAGCTCTGATGGGGTAGTTGCAAAAATGACTACGTCATCAGCAAAACGAAGGTGGGTTAGATAACTCCATTAATCTTTATCCCTTTGTTTTCCCAGCTCAGCGACTGAAAAACACCCTTCAATGTGGCATTAAAGAGCTTCGGAGATATGGTGTCACCTTGTCTCACTCCCTTTCCAATTTTCATGTGTGTTGTATTTTCAAACGGCCGAATCTTTGCACTTGCATTTTCATAGATGTTATTAATAATATTAATGTATGCATCTTCAATACTGCAGGTTTTCAGAGCCATTGTAACTGCTGATGGTTTCACCGAATCAAAGGCTTTTTCATAATCGATAAAAGCCATGCACAATGGAAGTTCATATTCCTCGCTCTTTCAATTAGTTCTCTCAGTACGTGGATATGATCTATTGTGCTGTAGCCACTCCTGAATCCAGCTTGTTCTTCTTTCCTTCATTAAGGCATCGAGTGAAAATTTGGGCGAGTTCTGTTTCGATTTCTCCACTTGCTTCTTGTATGATGTCTACAGTAATTCCATCTTCTCCTGGAGCTTTTATCCGCTTCATGTTCTTGATTGCATGTGCAACATCTGCTGGAAGGACTGGAGGAACTCTGGTACTGGTATCTTTCATGATGTCTGGAGTGCATGTATCATCCTTTTCTATAATTTGCAGTAGAAATTATTCACTCTTGTCAAAATTTCTGCCTCTATTTCTTGTTACAGAACCATCTTCTTTTCTCAGTGCCATAATCTGTTTTCTTCCCTTACTGAGATGTCCCTTTGCTATCTTTAGACTTTGGTTGTTTTCAATTGCTTTCCTCACTAGTTCACAGTTGAATTTTCTTACGTCTTCAGTGATACTTTTTCTTACTGTCTTGCATAGCTCTATATATTCCACTTTGGAAGTCACATCTTCTTTAGTTGTCCTCATCTCTCTTCTTTTGCATCAACATTTTCGTTTTTCCTGATAATTTGTTCACATGCAACTTGTTCTTAGACCCAGCTAATTTTGTTGCTGTTTCCATAAGAGCTTTGGTTACTTTTCTGTTAACTTCAGAGATGTCCACTTCTTCCAATGTTAGGCCTTCTAAAGCAGAGAACCTGTTCTTCAGTTCCAACTTGAAGGTATTATGGTGTTTGTTAAGGTTGGTCATGTCAATAGATTTTGTTTGTCTTATGAGCTTGCCACGTTCAAGTTTAGTGTTGAGGTGCATCTTACATCTCACCAATCTATCGTCACTACCTGTGTTGAACTTGTTTAGCACACTGCAGTCTTCTATGACGAATTTTTTGTTACACATAATAAAATCAATTTCACTTGTCGTCCCATTTGGATGTCTCCATGTCCATTTCCTGTGTGGCTTTTTCTTGAAGAAGGAGTTCAAGATGAAAAACGCTTCTGCCTCTGCAAACTCAACGAGAGTATTTCCACGCTGGTTTCTGTTGCCGTGACCGAATTTACCTACTGAAGTTTCATTCTGTTGCCGCTGCCCTATTTTTGAATTGAAATCTCCCATAATTATTTTCAAGTGCTGCTTACCTTTATTATTTAGATGACAAATTTCCTCATAAAATTCTTCAATTTCTTCTTCAGGATGACTTGTGGTTGGTGCATAAGTTTGAATAACCTGAGCCTGGTATCTTTTCGAGAGTTGGATAACAAGTCGTGCATCTCTGTCAGAATAACTTTCAACTTGTACAACTTTATCCTTCAGTTTCTTGTTTATTATAAATCCAACATCACTAGTTCTGCCAGTATCTGTCCCACGATAGTAGAAGAGATGTCCACTTTTCAGTTCGATGAGATCTTCTCCTTTTCTAATTACCTCACTTAGCCCCACGATGTCCCACTTGATCCTTTGTAGTTCCTCTTCCAATTCAAGAAGCCTTGAATCAGAAGATAGGGAGCGTCCATTATACGTAGCCAAGGTCAGCATCAGATGGCAGCCTAGTCCGGTCCTCCGGGGATTCTTAGCACCCTCTGCCTTAATGACGTACAAAATTGTGTGTTCCTCCAAAAGACGGCTGAGCGATTCAGACGAGGTTGGAATGTATTCCAAGTGGCATTCCGTGCAGCTAAGGGAACGCCGAGATGGTTGCCCAGGAATTTTTGTGTAGTTCCAAGAAGCACCCCATGAGGTTGTGACGTACCTGCCAGCAGGACGCGCACGACATAAAGGCACACAGCAATCAGAATAAACGTCCGCGTAGCTCAATTGGTAGAGTGACTTGTTCCGGAATGAGGGGATCCGGGTTCGAATCCTGGCGTGGACAGAAATGACGGAGAAATTTACTTCGTTATAAGGTGTCGGACCGGGCGGTCCAAGCACCACACCATATACCGGTGCTCTAGGTGGCGTTAAGACTTGCACCAGAACTGGACGAATAGAGATTGCAGCATTGTGAGAGGATGTCAAACTGGCCGTCGTCTCAAATGCAGAATGTAGCGTCGTCTGTATACGCTGAATAAGTGACGTGAAAGTGCCGCGTACTTGCGGTTACAGGAGGAAGTACGGCAAGGAAAGCATGATGAACTGTGCGCAGAAACGGCTCAAAGGCTGTGGCGAACAATTGCCCAGACAAAGGACAGCCTTGGCGGATGCCACGGTTGAAACTGATAGGTGCTGTAAGAAACGCGACAGTCCTGACGTAGAGAACAGCGTCCCGATAGATATTAAGAATAAAGGCAGGGGGAAAGCCAAAAGCAAGGAGATCCATAGAAAGATAAGAATGAGAGATATTATAGAATGCTGCGCGCTGATCTAAATTAAAGAGCGATATCGATTCTAAGTTAGTGTGAGCGATATGGGTGAGGTCACGAAGGAGATGTAGATTACTAGAGGCGATAGACTGACCAGGGACCTGTAGGTTTGGTCGGAAGATGGAATAAATGGAAGGATAAGATTGAGCATGCTAGAGAGGAGTTTAATAAATAGCTTGTAATCCAAGTTGAGGAGAGAGATTGGACGCCAATATCCCAAGTCAAGGAGGTCGCCTTTCTTAGGGAAAAGGACAACATGTGCCGCAGTGAAACCCCCTCGGAAGAGATGGAGAGGAGTAAGCGGTGGTAAAAGCAGCAAAAGGAAACGGAAGAAGGGTGGGGAAGAAAGGGATATAGAATGCAAGATGGAGACCGTCAGGACCAGGGACGGCACGGGGATTCTGTGAGCGAAGAATTGGTTCTAAGTTCAGAAGAAGTAGAAGTGAGCCAGAAAGGTGAGAGGGAACTTGAGGTAGAGAGGAAAGTAAAGAGGCAGCTGGAGAAATTTCACTGTATTTGTTGGCAAAATAGTGACGAACTTGTGAGCAAAGAATGTCTGGATCAGAGGATACCTGTCCATCAGGTAGACATAAAAGTCGAAGATGGAAATACTCCAAATACGTGGCGACAGTTAATAAATAAATACATCGCTCTTTCCACGTTTCTGAAACACACAACATCGAAGATGGTGTGATGAACGATGTTTGGCTTCAAAATTAGAGAGAAAATCATATAAACATTCCTCCGGTGTTAAATGCTGGAGACGAAGGCAGATAATGACCTGACGTTCCCGTGGTTCGAGCAGAGAACGCAAGTCGTCGTGATATGCCGCGTAATGCCGGTGACCAACGCCAAGGTGAGTAAGGACTTGGCGAAGGTTTCTTTCCTGCATGGTGCGTATAGTGTTTGCTCGGAAAGAGTAGCATTTCAGAAATTGGATGAGATGAGATTTTACTGTAAGCCAATAAGTGAGTGCACAATTGGCAGAAGCAATTCCCGGGTGGAAACTTGTAAGGAGTTCCCTTACAGCAGTACAGAATTCAGAATCGTCGAGAATGGATGAATGGAGAGACCATGTGCGGTATCTCGAATTCTGCCGAGTTGAGGATCCAAAGGTGGTAACAACTGTTCAGTGGTCTGAGGATGCAGTTGGAGAGTGTATACAGTCTGTTACGACGGGTAGAAGTGATGAAGTAACGTACAGACGGTCCAGTCTTTCAGACGAAGGAGCAGAGGTGGTCGCTGCTTGCCACGTATAGGAGGTTGACGTCAGATGAAGCTGAAGAAATACATCATAGAGATCAAAGTTCGCTGTGATAGAACGAAACTGATCTACCAGACGGGGGCGATGCTCATTATTAAATGGAGTGCGGTCAAGGTCAGGTTGGAGAGTGCAGTTAAAGTCACCATCGATTACAATATGATTGGACGGGGACACAGACTGTAGTGCGGTACGTAATGAAGAGAACAACTGTGTAAGATGAGTTGAAGAACAGTGTACATAGATGTTGAACACTAAGTAACGCTGATCATCATAAGTAAAGGTAAGGCACTGTAAAAAATCTTGGCAGAGGTTTTGAACACGGGGCGAAGAAATAAGTTGGCGAAAGCGTGAACGAATTCCGATCACCGTGCCACCATGTTGGGAAAGTCAAAATGCATGGAAGAATGTAAAATCCCCCTGGCGCCAGTGGTGGAAAAGTGTCGAAGAGAGACAGTTTGTTTCTTGTAAAAGAATAATATCGATATCCAGGGGAGTGAGATCCTCGTGTACTAGCGCGTTGTCTAGTGGGAAGCTAAATCCCCTACAATTCAAGGCCACTATCTTGAAGTGGCATATCAGATAGCGGCTGGATAATATTGTTAGCAGCAGTGTGCATATTAGTTAGACGACAAACGAATTTCTTGATCCAACGAGGATCGCCAAGAGTCATGGGAGACACCACTTGAAGATGTGAGCGGACAGCTTGCAGTTGTAGAAGGACGTCAGGAAGAGTTGCAGTATAAGCTGCCAAGAATTTGCGAGACAGTTTATTAATTCGGGGACTGACAAGAAAATTGTACAGAATATCGCCTGGAATTGGAGATTGAGGAAGTGAATTTGCATCCAGAAATTGAAGAAAATTGGCGGACATGATCTGGACAGCGGAACCAACATCGATATCAGAGCCGGCCGAATCATCAGAGGTGGTGAGGCTGGCAGAACGATCACTCCAATCATCACGAGTCGCTGCTTTTCGAGTCATCTTTACACGAGTGTTACAAGTCTTACGACGTTTTCCTCGTCCCCGAGTGGGTAAAGAGGTGGTAGCAGGAGTGTCTGGCACTTTAAAATTGCTAGACGTAATGGTTTCACCAGTAGAAGCAGAAGGTTGTAATTGAGCATCCACAGGTTGAAAGGTTGGAGGTAAAGGAATATTAAGCGATGGTGAGCCTGATGAAGGACGAGATGGCTGAGTAGAAATAGGTCCGAAAACCGAAGGTCGTGGCGAAGTCATACGCTGTCCAACGGCTGTAGTACTACGTTTGCCAGAAGTCACGCGTTGACCAACGGCTGTAGTACTACGCGCGCCAGAAGTTGGCCGTCGTTGACTCGAAGCTGAAGTAGAAGGATGCTGAAGTCGTTCTTTTGAGGTTGTGATGGGAGAAGCACGATGCGGGCATAAGGCACGAAGGTGTCCGTAGCCCTTACAAGTGGAACACATAGTACCGACTGTGATGGTGATTTTACGTATGTGCGTATCACGGCGCACACGAAACTTGGGTGGAACTCGCTGCCGGACCTGGTCTGAAGGAAAGACTACCCGTACATTCTGGCGGAGGCCAAGCAGATAGCGATCTTCAGGCACTGCCGGAAAAGAGAAGAAAGTGATGACTGTACCAACAGTGCGTCCAAAGTTCTGAGCAATAGACAATAAAAGTTCATCAGTAATTTCAGGGGGAACTGGGGAGAAGCTTACAACAGTAGGCAAATGGGTGAGAGGATCTCCCGTGATTTGGCGGTCACCAATAATAAGGCCATCATTTATGACTTGCAGGGCATATGTGGAGGAAGGAAACTAGGCAAGAACATTGCCATCTCTCCTGGCAATGTGTGTGTAACGGCTGTTTTCGGGAAAAGTAACCTAAGGGCAGCACTATAAGCAGTGATCTTTGTATTTGGAAGAGCAGGAAAAGCAACCCCGAGGTCTACTTTATTAAGAAAATTCTGGCCGGCTGGCAAAGTTGACGGGAGATCCACCGTGAAGTTGGAACTGGCATCACACTTAAACCGACAAGCGCCATTGGAAGCAGATGACTGAACGGAAGTAGTAGGTGCAGTGGAAAGGACAGCCACATAAAGAGCACTTGTATGTTGTGATGACGTAGTATTCACTGACGAAATCTTTAAGTCTATCTCCTCATCTATTGGCTTAGGGGAAGATAATAGGTCACCGCTTTGTGACGTTGAAGTAGAAGCAGCATCAGTGTGCAAGACAGTTGTGCGACGCTGTGGAGAGGAGGGGATTGTTGAAGCAGGTCCATCATTGGTGGAAGAAGGAAGAGGAAGAAAGTCACTTCCGTAATCGAGAGCTGGGACGACGCTCCCACCGGAAGCCGCCATTTGCAATAGCAAAGTGGAGATCACGTCTTGGCCGACTCGGCCAATACTGAACAACGAAGATAACTAATCAGATTATTCATTTACCGACATGGTAGGTGTACGAAAAGAAACGTGATACCTTCACGGATCACTCACACACAAAATAAATTACCGGGAACACTGAAGAGGGAACTAGCCGAACGAAAACTACGGAGCAAAAACACAGCAGTATCCTTGAAAAGAGAGCTCCGCTCGGCTTTCGGCCTCGCTTCGCTCAATGATGTGACGTACTGCAGAGGTAAAAGCACGTGTCAAGACGACAAATCGGCAGCAATACATTCCGTCTGTGTAGCTTAGGTAGGAGAGCAACTTACTCCGGAGTGAGGGGGCGTGGTTTCGATCTCCGTCATGAACAAATTTGTGTTTTTATACCTCTTCTCTTCCAAAATTATTTCGAAAGAATCTCCTCTTTGTGTTCTAGAAATACAATTAACATCGTAACTATAATGAATTAGCTTTATAATTTACTTTCCGCTAAGCTAATTCCTTATGAATGATTCTCTTCCTACCAGCTAGCTAATGATATACTTGTACTAAGCTTCAAAATAATGAATTCAAAAGGGTGTTGTTACTAGTTAATTACGAACTTAAACAAAGTCTCAACGCTGGTTATTTATAGGAATCAATAAATGTTATAAACCTAACAGCCAGACAGAGGTCTGACAAAAACTATGAATTGAGAAAGACTAACTTACATAAACTTCTTTATTTATACGACTCTTGGTCAACTAAGGCACACACACACTTGTAGTGCAATACTGAATAATCTCTCCTCGTATTATAAACGCTCTCTCTTAACAACCACAAGCTCTCCTCATAACAACACAAAAGCTCTCCTAAGTCTCGATGAACGCGCCTATATACTAGCTACCACCACGTCATGACTTACACTCATTGCCAGATCTCATTCAGCGGGTGAAATAATATTTCATTCAGTAGGAAGATAATTTACATAGTAAAATAAAATAACCAGAGATAGTAAAATCAAAAGGAAAGTGAATATAGAGTATACGTTACATAACTACTGCGTGGCTGGCCTAAAGATTCTGGTAGAAAAGTATCTTGGTCACGCTATCAGAAAATGTTTCAAGGAACAAGTGATATTTTACTTCCTCATCCTGAGTCTTTGCCAAAATTTAATTTAAACTGCCACTTCACAGCTAGGAGCTCCGTCATTCTTAAAACTGCACCAAACAACTTTACGCATGCATTAAAAATCCTCAGAAAATAAAGAGTGGATTTTAATTGCTCGAGAAACAATAATGTCGAGACACGCTCTTCCTTTAATTTTGATTTGTTTCGTAAAGAAGTTATGAAGGAAGGCAACCTTTTTCGGTGAAATGGTTGAAAACTTCACCAGTTTTTCCCGTGGATCAACTCGTTAAACTGATGCAAAATGAGGGCAAGCTTTTATGATATGAGTCTTAAATGAGGTCTGTTTTGAACCAGTCTCAACAGGCTGCACCCAATGTGGAACACTAAAACTGATGGACGCATCAATTCTGGAAATGTCTAGTTAAAGTGTGAGTTGAGTTAAAAGCTGAGAAAAATGACTGTTGAGAAATTTTGAAAGAAATGCTTTCCACCGAATACTTTGTGTGCGCCATTTTCGTGTAGATTCACAAATGGCTATTCACAAATGAGTAATTTTATTAGCCAAAAATAACAATACAATCGGAATGAAAGCTGCCATAAGAGCCTGATTAATGTTACGTGAGGATTTTTTTCACAAATCGCTGATGATATTTTTATCAACAACTACCCAACTTAATAATTGAATGCTTTCACTAAATCCGCCAATGTAGCATTGGTTCAGAATGAAAAATGCAGATTTATGGCGGATATGTACTACACATCTGGTTTGTGGAATGAAATGCTTCTGACAGCCTATTTATTTTATTTTATGGGGAGAAGTTAACTGTAAAATTGACCACCCGCAATAAATCTGAAATGTAGATAGGAAATCAGGTTCGCATAAATTTAGGGAATACCGCATCGGCTTTCGGTTATTTATGTGTTACGTCTCCGAAATAGGAGAAAATTAAAAATATTCGCATCAAATGATGTTAACAAGAAAGTTTTTAAATGAAATTTATTCTGTAATTTTAATAATTTTTCTAAATTATCTACCAGGGATAAAATAGATTTTCTTCTTATGACGTGTGATATTTGACCCTTCAAATACGTGTTATCTAGTCTTACCTAGAATTTGTGCAACGTTTCGAGAAGGCTGACATTTCGACGCTAACGTAATTTTGGGTCAAATGTTTCACCGAACGCTCAACATCTTCAATATTTGTTTTGTTTCAGGGTTTAACAAACTTTTTTTTAAGTTTCATGGTATGAACAACTCTAAGTTCTGTAAGCAGTCATTTCCCCATAAATCAGAACCAATCGTTCTAAGAAAGGGAGAGAGCTAAGGGTTTTTAGCACTCGCTTGTCTCTTATTTAAGGTCACTAGTTCTAATAAAGAGAGATACAATGGAGAGTTAACAGCTGTAAACAGTCTCTTGTACTTAATTTAGGGTCACTAGTTCTAGTAAGGAGAGAGGTCGAGAGTTAACAGCTGTAAGCAGTTGCTTGTTCTTAATTTAGGGTCACTGGCTCTAGTAAAGAGAGAGAGTTAACGGCTGTAAGCTGTCGCTTTTCCACAATTCAGGACCACTGGTTTCTAGTAAAGGCACAGAGCTAGTGTCGTAAGACAAACGCATCACTGATGCTTTATTCATGACTTAAGCCCGAGCCCACCTCCGACGAATGACTAGAATCCAGAGCCTAAGAACATCCACCGGGGCTGTCAGTCAGACATTTCTTACGTGTTTCATTTGGAATCGAGCAATGATTCTGCTTGTATGTTTCCTCTTATGTATAATTAATATAGTGTAAGCTGTTGCCAGTATTAAATAGGGATACGTAGTTCACAAGAATAATGTTGGGCTTTTCAGATTTAATGTTTCTTTTTATTTCGAAAGTCAAGTACCGGTCGAATGTTTCGTATTCAAATTTCGCTTTTATTAAGTTCTGATTATTTTTTACATCATTTCAAGATCTCTTATTCTGATTATTTTTTTATCATTTGAAGAAAGTGACAAAAATTAACCCGCTCTGAGTTATTAAGACTCAATGGAGATTATCTCGTTAGTATTCACGTACTCAGAAAATTACGAGGTATCCATCCTATCGCATTGAAGACTCAGAAATTAGATGCGGAAAACTACGTACAGACTTTTGACATGACATTGCCCCTCTCTTTGAGTGATTTTTTCTACCTCCACTTGAGTTTCTGGAAACACGCTCCCATGGTAGTTTCCCATGAATGGAATTCCAGTCCTTCCTCTCAGCGCGCCAATTAAGGACTACATCGCTTGGAAGTGTTCCTGCTTCATTACAAGTCGAATGCTCCATTCTTTACTCAGCCTGCCCTACTTTAGAGACCACGACACATGTCGCGTTCTTCACATCATTTGCATTAAACTCCGACATCAGAAATCCCTCAGCATCTATTCATCTGCGTTTCGGGTGGAAATAGAAAGAAATGTTTTTTGTAGTTTCGAAGTCTTTGAAAGATCGCTTGAGCTATATATATCATCCGGAAGAAGGCCAAATATAGAAGAAAAAATACGTCGCCTTTCTTGTGCCAGAAAATGGAATTTGTGAAACAGAAGAGTGCATGAAAATAAAGCTGAATTCGATTTTTCAATGCTTGTTTTAACAGCAACTTCACATGATTCTATTTCAAAGGTTATCTAATTTTAAGGAGATATTTTGATTAGATAGTTGGAAAAACATATGTACGTATTTATTTGATTTTCGAAATTCTGTTTTATTTAAGATTGAAATGCCGAACGGAATACAGAAAGTATCCTCGCAAGAACACTATACATAAATGTAGCATATATAAAAGACAATGAAAAAAATATTTTTCGTAATCCAGAGAAATGAAAAAAAATAACAATATATAAGGATATTTACTGCTTAAATGTAGCTTTATGCTTAGCACAAGATATAAATAAAAGCATTAAGATGTTTTTTGAGTAGTGGTAATCAAAAAACAAAAAGTCTGAATAACACGTAGCAGCGGCGGCTATAACCTTTGGCTGGCGAATATTTTCTCAAGTTTTATACATGCGTAGCTCCTACTTCTTCCCTCGAAAACTGCGTTTTGCTTTTTTACTGACTTTACCCTTGATTATGATATACAGTGAAACCTCGTTTATATATTTTCCTGGGGATAGCCTTAAATAACATAAATGAAAAAACATGTAAACGAAATTTCAAAATGTTAAATACTGTTGTAAAATTTTTCCTTTAAAAATGTATGAGAAGTTCCTTACTAAATAATTTTTTTAAGTTGAATGGAGGCGAAAGAAAAAAAAAACCGCTACAAATTATAGTATATTTTATAGCATTGAAAAAATCATAAAATAAAACTTCCCTTTCAACAGCTATGTGTACTCCGATGAGACATTACATTATGACCACTTGCAGCGCAGAGAAATGAGCGCGCCTGGAGACCGAACGGTGGTGAATGTGAAGTTCACAGAGCAGTATATATACAACATAAGGACAGGCTTTGGGTTAGTAGAGTGTTCGGAGTCAGAATGGGAAAAGCTGCCGATTTATCGGAGTTTCATCAAACAGAGGTCATCGCTCTTTCCACGTTTATAAGTGAGTAACGGAAAATTCTTGTTGACTCACTTGTAATAGTGGAAAAAGCGATGACCTCTGTTTGATGTTCCTGGTCCGCGTCAAATCTCTGTATTAATTATCGGAGTTTCATAAAGGACAAATTGTGATGGCACGGTGCCTCGGAGCTACTATCTCGGAAATGGCGCGGCTTGTGGGTTGTTCACGTGCCACTGTAGTGAGTACGTATCAAAAGTGGTGCACATATGGCCAAACGACGAACCGTCGTCCAGTCGTGTATCGTCCGCAGCTCACCGATGCCAGAGGGGAGTGGAGACTGTCACGCATTGTTCACAGCGACCGCAGGGCCACAGTGCGACAAATCACCCGCAGCTAAGAAAGCGATGATCAGGGCAATGTGTCACAGCACACAGTTCATCGCAGCCTTCTGCGCATGGGCCTGCGTAGCCGAAGACACAGCCGGGTACCCATGCTCATTGCACGTCATCGCCAACAAGGCATGAAATGGGCCCAAGATCATCGAAATTGGATAGTTGATGATTGGAAGAAAGTGGCCTGTTATGACGAATGAAGATTCCTGGTACATCACGTAGACAGCCCAGCGCGGATACGCCGATCACCAATGGAGGCTATAGCACATGGATGCACTGTTGGGCGGAAGCAGACCGTCGGCAGCTGTGTTATGATGTGGGCGTTGTTTTCTTGGGACACTTTAGGTCCCATTATCTCAATAGCACAATTCCTGACAGCTGTCAGCTATTTGAACATCGTTGCGGACCAAGTTCCCCCATTCATGGGAACTGTCTTCCCTGCTGGTGATGGTCATTACCAACAGGATAATGCGCAATGCCATACTGCCAGAATCGTCAAGGAGTGGTTCGAGGAACATGCTGGTGACAGTGTGTTAACGACCTGGCCTCCAAATTCACCTGATATGAACCCAATCGCACATTTGTGGTTCGACTTGGCAAAGCGGGTTCGCGCTAATTCACCACCACCCCGAAATGTACGGGAACTGGAGGACCTGCTGTCAACATTATGGTACCAGATACCCCAGGATACCTATCGCCACCTCATCGAATCGATGCCTCGCCTAGTGGCCGCGTTTTTTTCGGCTAAATGGGGTCCTACAGCTCATTAGGTAAGTGGTCATAATATAATGGCTTATCTGTGTATATAAATTTTCCTGATTCTAGACTAAGTGAAATTCTCACAGCAAAGAATCTGAGAGCTGGCTTCAGTATGGAACCCATGAATTAGCAGCTTTTTCTTTTCTGCGGATCCTGAGTGCATCCATTTGAAACCAGAATGTTGAATATTGAGGTTACATTTAGGATTTATTCTACCATGCTACGAAATAGTGAAGTTACGAAGTTAAGTCTGAGAGATTTATCAATTTTTAAAAATCGCATCTGTGTGTGAGTCGTGAAATGCGAAATCAATGTTTCATCCAGACCGAAAGTTAACATCGTACCTTTCTCTGATGGGATCAAGATTCAACTATGGCTGCACCAAAAAGAAACACAACAGCGTCGTCTTAGTCCTCTCAAAGTTGTAACATACATGCAAAAAAAAAAAAAAAAAAAAAAAAAAAAAAGGACTGTGTATTTTTGATAATCTTAAGTTCAAGTTTTAAGAACATAAATGAATTACGTATAATCGAGTCTAAAAAGCCATAAAAACTAGAGTAAAATATTGGGACTAACGCAGAATTACGTATAAAAGTGAAAAATGTATAACTGAGAAATGCATAATTGAGACTCCCCTGCATTTTATTTACATACAATTAATGAGATTTAACTGATCACAATACATTATGTTACCTGTCCCTTCTAAGCCGCGTGTTTGAATCGCCGCATTCGGTTCAACAGGGTTGCAAAGCAAGTAGTAAAAGGGAAAAGAAACTTTGACGGAAGATCAGTTTAGAGAAATATTTCTCAGCAAAAGAGCAAAGAAAAAGTTTAAAAGCAGTAAAATGGTTATTTTCCGAGAAAAATAATTGAGAACCTCTGCAATAAACGCCAATCACCATTTCGCACTCCCGTACAAAACAATCAGGAATTAGCTTGAGTTTTGTACAAAAGAAATTTCAACTGTAAAATTTAGAAAAAGTATTTATACTAATTAAAAGCGAATGGCTGTTCACAGGTTCAGTTCAAAACTCTTTGAGAATGGAATCACGGAAAACTGAAGGAATACTGAAATCTTGAAAATATGCAAAAATGTGCACAGCGTTTGACCATTAATAATATTGCTTAAATTTCGATCTTCGTCCTGGTTTACTTTACTAGGTGCAATGTAGCTTTAGTTTGGGGGTGTGTCTGTGTGTGTGTGTATAAATCCCTTTCAGTTTCTATTAATTCCTTTCACATGCCTTCACAGTAACTGTTTTTGTTTATGAAATATAGCAGAGATAAAAGGCCTTACGATAAGTATATTGAGAAACGCTTACCTCAGGGCAAGAGATATAAAACTTGCATGAGATAATCGTAAATTCCTATATGCTTAAGAAGTTTTCAAATATATGCAAATTTTGGCACACTATAGTAAGAAGAGTTGCAAATATGCGCACATCAAAGTAATAAAGTTGCTAACCCTCCTTTACTATTCAGTGTTACTGAAATTAGATATCACAGACAAAACTGATTTCCAGTGGCAAAATCAGAAGCTAATTTTATGGGGTGGGGGTACAGTATAAGAATATACATACACTGAAGTGCCAGAAAAACTGGTACACCAGCCTAATACTTGATAGGTCCCCCGCGGGAGCGCAGGACTGCAGAAATACGACGGGGCATGGGCTCCACTAGCTTCTGAAAATATGTTGTAGGCAATGCACACCATACGTCCTGCACAGCGTTCCACAATTCGGGTGTATTACGAGGTCTCGGATTCCTGTGTTCGATAGTGCGTTGCATTGCATTCCAAATGTGTTCTATCACGTTCAGATATGGGGACTTGGGTGGGAATGGCAACACCCCAAATCTTAGATGAATGCTCCTCTAACCATAATGTAGCGTTCCGACACTTGTGTGGAGGTGCATTGTCTTGCTGGAACAGGCCCAACCCATCAGCATGAATGAAGGTATGAACGGGTGTACCTCGTCAGAAAGGATGTGCACATTGCGGTGGCCGGTCACAGACGTTTGTAGACGTACCAGAGGTCCCAGTGAAGTCCAGCTAAACACACCCCATACCATTACGGACCACCCACCAGCGGGCACAGTTCCCTGTTGACAGGCGGGATCCATGGCTTCATAGGGTTTGCGCATCACGCGAATTCTCCCATCTGCCCGATACAGTTGGAAACGCGACTCGTCAGACCAGGCTACTTGTTTAAAGTCATCAAGTGTCCAGTGGCGGTGTTGCCGTGCCCAAGCGAGGCGCATAGCCTGTGTCGTACCCCCGTCAAGGGAACTCGAGTTGGGCGTCGGCTCTTAAAGCCCATATCGTGCATGGTATGTTGCGCAGTCCGGACGCTGATGCTTGTTAAGGCTCCATCATTGAATTCCAATGATACCTGCAAGAGTGTTGCACGCCTATCGCGTGAAACGATTCTTGACAGCCGACAATGGTCACGTTCACCCAATGTCTTTTAACGGCCACACTGGTATCGTAGGTTGGTGGTTTTGCCGGAATTCTTGTAGT
The DNA here is from genome assembly GCA_039090855.1 of Macrothele yani. NCBI lineage: Eukaryota > Metazoa > Arthropoda > Arachnida > Araneae > Macrothelidae > Macrothele > Macrothele yani. Next base: position 6,174,446 of record CM077024.1, read on the forward strand.
CACGGTACACCCTTGCAATAGTCGTCCGTGAAAATCTGAACTTCGTTTCTACCTCCGAAATACTATGGCCCATCTCACGAGTGCCAACTATGACACCGCGTTGAAAATTGCTTAAATCGTTATTACTTGTCATTCTCATGCCGAAAACAGCTCTGACAGCTGGCAAGGATGTATCGTTTTATCTACGTACGGCGGGTGCAACCGAGTACTCGCATAGGTGACGTTGCTATGTATTTTGCATAAGCTCGTCTGTACCAGATTTTCTGGCACTTCAGTGTATATTGCTTCGCAAATATTATTGACCCAAATAGTTTTTTCAGTTCTTTAAACTTATCGAAAACACTGAAGATGTTTTCTTTTTCAAAAAGGAAATTCAATTATTTTGACTCTTTATCTTTGAGGGCTGTGTCTTTTGCATTTATTCATAGACAAAAATTTCGGTCGATGGCAACCCTGTTTCACATAAATTTCACAGTACATTACCATGATTTCTTCAGTTCCTTCCAGACTTTTGCTGTTTATAATTTAAACTGTCATTTCGATGCCTTATCAAGCCGGGCGTCGCTTAGGAGCTGAGGTCCTGGGATTCTGTCTCCTTTTTTCTTGTGTCGGTTGGAGACTAAAAGCAGGAACTATTTTGTTGCCTACACATTTAAAAAATGAATCCTGTATTGATTGAGAAAGAAACGCGAAACGAAAAACGCCGATCGCTTTCTTGTTAAAATTAGATTTTTAACTCCTGCGTCAAAGGTAATCAAATGTGAGTTTTGAATGCAAAAATAGGGCAACGGCGACAGAATGAAACGTCAGTAGGTAAATTCGATCACGGCAACAGAAACTAGCTTCGAAATACTCTCGTTCAGTTTGCAGAGGCAGAAGGGTTTTTCATCTTGAACTCCTTCTTCAAGAAAAAGCCACACAGGAAATGGACATGAAGACATCCAAATGGGAAGACAAGTGAAAATGATTTTATTATGTGTAACAAAACATTCATCATAGAAGACTGCAATGTGCTAAACAAGTTCAACATAGGTAGTGACCATAGATTGGTGAGATGTAAGATGCACCTCAACACTAAACTCGAACGTGGCAAGCTCATAAGACAAACAAAATGTATTGACATAACCAACCTTAAAAAACACCATAATACCTTCAAGTTGGAACTGAAGAACAGATTTTCTGCTTTAGAAGGCTTAACATCGGAAGAAGTGGATGTTTCTGAAGTTAACAGAAAAGTAACCAAAGCTCTTATGGAAACAGCAACAAAATTAGCTCGGTCTAAGATGAAGTTGCATGTGAACAAATTATCAGGAAAAACCAAAATGTTGATGCAATAAAGAAGAGAAATGAGGACAACTAAAGAAGATGTGACTTCCAAAGTGGAATATATAGAGCTATGCAAGACAGTACTAAAAAGTATCACTGAAGACGTAAGGAAATTCAACTGTGAACAAGTGACGAAAGCAATTGAAAACAACCAAAGCCTAAAGATAGCAAAGGGACATCTCAGTAAGGGAAGAAAACAGATTATGGCACTGAGAAAAGAAGATGGTTCTGTAACAAGAAATAGAGGTGAAATTTTGACAAGAGTGAAAGATTTCTGCTCCAAATTATATGAAGGGGATGACAAGTGTACTCCAGACAACATGAAAGGTACAAGTACCAGAGTTCTTCAAGTCCTCCCAGCAGAAGTTGCACATGCAATCAAGAACATGAAGCGGGGAAAAGCTCCAGAAGAAGATGGAATTACTGTAGACATCATACAAGAAACAAGTGGAGAAATAAAAATAGTATTCGCCCAAATTTTCACTTGATGCCTTAATGAAGGGAAAATTCCTGAGGATTGGAACAACGCTACAATGATCTTGCTACATAAAAAAGGTGACATTGAGGATCTGAGGAATTACAGACCTATCAGCCTCCTATCGGTAGTTTATAAAATATTCACTAAAATTCTTTCACACCGTTTGAAGGTAACACTGGACATGGCTCAACCGAGAGAACAAGCTGGATTCAGGAGTGGCTAAAGCACAATAGATCATATCCACGTACTGAGAGAACTAATTGAAAGAGAGAGGGAATATGAACTTCCATTGTGCATGGCTTTTATCGATTATGAAAAAGCCTTTGATTCGGTGAAACCATCAGCAGTTACTATGGCTCTGAAATCCTGCGGTATCAAAGATGCATACATTAATATTATTAATAACATCTATGAAAATGCAAGTGCAAAGATTCGGCCGTTTGAAAATACAACACACATAAAAATTGGAAAGGGAGTGCGACAAGGTGACACCATATCTCCGAAGCTCTTTAATGCCATATTTGAAAATGTCTTTCAAGCACTGAACTGGAAAAACAAAGGGATAAAGATTAATGGAGATTATCTAACCACCTTCGCTTTGCTGTGGACGTAGTCATTTTTGCAACTACCCCATCAGAGCGGCAGAGTATGATCCAGGAACTTGATGACAAGAGTAAAGTAGTGGTATTAAAAATGAACTTTCAGAAGACAAAAGTGATGTTCAATGCTTTTTCAAGAAATGAAGATTTATCGATTGATGGAGAAAAGATGGAGATAACAGACACGTACGTTTATCTTGGACAGCAGATATCAAGTGAGGGTCACATTGATGACGAAATTAATCGGCGTACAAAACTTGCCTGGAAAGCTTTTGGAAGAAACAGCATAATTTTCAAGAGCAATGTGCCATTATGTCTTAAAAGAAAAGTGTTTGATCAATGCATCCTTCCAGTGCTTACGTATAGTGCAGAGACGTGGACCATAACTAAAAGAGGCTAACAAAAGCTGCAGACAACTCAAAGAAAAATGGAGAGGTGCATGTTTGGTGTAACCAGGAGAGATAAGACGAGGAACTCCTGGATCCGAAAAATGACAAGAGTGGAAGACATCATGATCAGAGTTAAATCCCTGAAATGGCAATGGGTTGGACATACTACCAGAAGGACAGACCATCCATGGACAGCCGAAATTTTAGATTGGATTCCAAGGGACAAGAAAAGACCCAGAAGAAGACCTCATGGGAGATGGGTGGATGAAATTCGAAAGTATGCGGGAGTGACATAGAGGAGACTGGCACAAGAGAGATCGTTGTGGAGGAAACTTGGGGAGACCTTCGTCCAGCAGTGGATTGATAATGGTTGACAATGATGATAATGATGATGATGATAACTTCTTTTATTTAAGGTATTCCTTAAATAAAAGTAGTTATAGTTCAGCATAATTCTAGGAAAACCGACCGTTGTGCTTTGTCTACAAATCCGTACTCTTGGTAAACATTTTATGTCTTTTTAAATTGATATCAGAAAGATGGATCTACGTGTACTCGCAATTTAACGCCACCACATTTCGCGATTAAGTTAATCCTGTGGCCAGGCATTTCGTGATTTGTGTGGCATGACTTTAGGACGCAAGTATTACAGTTAGGCAAAATTCGTTATTATAAATTAAATATGAACAACTACAATCCTCCTTAAAAAATAAGATGTACATAATCGTCAACAATATTGGGGTATCTCCACCTTCAATAAAGGTGAAAAGAGCGTTCTCATCTAGCAAATGTGTGAGACCGATTTCAGGAACGGAGTGAGCTTTGAGACTTTATATGTTCATCTGTGACGTACTACATAGATGAAAGCATGTGTTAAGACGACAAATCTGCAGCGCGACATTTTGTCCACGTAGCTCAGTTGGGAGAGCGACTCACTCCGGAGTGAGGGAACACGGATTCGATGCCTGTCGCAGACAAATTTGTGTTTTCACACGTTTTCGGCTGAATTTTGAAGGGTGACATCAAACACCTTTACTCATTGTCTGCTTGGGATTTTGTTTTCAGCGAGAAACAAGTACATCCAAATGAAAAACCCTGTTGCACCAAACGGTCGGATGAATCAAATAGAGATTTTAAATGATGCCATCTATTAATAATGCATAATTCTACCATGAGTTTTTTTATGCGTAACTACATGATTTGTTTTCTATGAGTTTCTGGTTAATTTCGTTTTCATTTCAAAATTAAATTTTTATTTTCTACTCTACGAAAAATCTTTGAAATAATGTCATCTGTTTCTAGAGGGCAGTATGAGTGGCAATCGCAGTCCAAGAAAATCAGTGAGAAAATTCTAGTAAGAAAACAGAAAATATACCCTAAGACTAATGCATTATGAATGTTTATTCACAATTAAACGCTTTATGAGCATCGACTATAGTTTCGCATAGCCTTTGGCTCGGCATCATCAGGACGAATGGAACGTAAACATTCAAATCCAGATAAACATTAACATTCAGATTTGAATGTTTACGTTCAATTCGTCCTGATGATGCCGAGCGAAAGGCTATGCGAAACTATAGTCGATGCTAATAAAGCGTTTAATTGTGAATAAACGTTGATAATTTATTCTTAATCAACATCACAAGTGTGTAGTCTCGAATTATACATAACACATTATGGTTACTAATATTCTTCATCAAAAATTGATTGCAAATGCTAATGATATCTTAGTGGTATTATTTCCAATCTGTTTTTCATAATGACCAGAAATAATATAAACGTGCAATTTGAAAGAAAAAAAGAGGATGAGAGAATAAGAAAGCATGCTATACAAGAATTAGAAATTGTCATACCAAAAATGTTTAATTGAAGCTTTTTTATCAAAATGTTTTAACAAATTTCACTCTGATTGAAACCCATCAATCGGAAGAATTTATGTCTTCATAACAGTTAGTGAATTTTGATCATTTCAGATTACAGTTGCTTTACAGGTGTTCAACGACAAGATGATACGAAATTCTGAAACTCAGGAAAGGATAGGATGAAGTTGTCTATAAAAACACGGATCATTTTCTAAAATTATATGTACAGTGCTAAGCGGAGTTCATTGGTCGAATTTCTCTATTATATGCTACAGCTAATATTAGAATTTAAATGCCGAAGGGGAGTCTTGAAAATCAATCCATTATTGGAAATGCTACATCTGCGACAATCACTGAAAATGGTAAAAAATCCATGACATGATGATGTAGTGCAGAAGATTGACTCTCAGGTATACCGAGTGTTTCGAAAAAGATTGAAACAAGATATTTTCAACGGTTGATCACAGATACATACTTTCAATTAGAAAAGTACTCAAAATGACGTAAAGACTTACGACATGGCAGTTGCACCCCTGTGGGTGGCATTTGCATTAAAAATATTATGCAGCCTTCTCAGAAAGAAAATAAATGAAAAAAAGATGCGCAATGCCCTTATTAGTCTAAAAAAATATACCCCGTCATTTAGCTCGCGAAACTCGCGGATATATTCGCGCTGAAAAGTTATACAAAATGTACCGAGTGGAGCCCATTTACGGCGAACGGTAGTTTGTTTTGCTGCATAGCTGTAGAGCACTCAAAGCGAGTAAAGGCTGCAGGTGATAAGTTTTTTACAATTTTCATTGCGAATATCTCCGCGAGTTTTACAAGCAGAATGAGTTTTTTTTCAGACTAATTAAGACGTTGCGCAAAACGATTTTTGCCTGAACTCTTTTTCCTGCAAAAGGCTGAATAATTTTTTTATTTTTATGCAAATACATAGGAGTGTAACTGTCGTGTCGTAAATATTTACGTCATTTAGAGTATTTTTCAAATTGAAAGTACCTACTCGTATATTTGATCAACGATTGAATAGATAAAAACTTGTTTCAATCCTTTTGAAACGCCTGGTATACCACAGTCATATTTTAATCACCATCATCAACCATTCATTATCCACACTTTTAGACGGAGGTCATCCAAAGTTTCTTCCACAAATTTTCGGCTTCAGAAATTATCTTCCACATCACTCCAGCATGCTTTCACCAATTTTCCACGTAGATGAAAGCAAATTTTTTCTGTATGTAAATATCTTCCAACCATCTCCCACGTGGTCTTCTGCTAGGTCTTTTCCCGCCCTCTTGGTATCCAACCATCCAACGGTAGTCAGTTTTTCTGGTCAGCATTGACACTTGAGGGTCTTTACTTTGAGAACCATATCATCTCCTCTTGTCATTTTCCTGATCTAAGAGTTCTTTTTCCTATCTTTCCTGGTTGCACCAAACACAAACCGTTGGATCTTTCTTTGGGCTGTTCTCAGCATCTGCAGTGTCTATCTTAATTTAAGTCCATGTCTCTGACCCATAAGAAAAGAGTCAAAGGATGTATTACTTAAATACCTTTCATTTAAGATTTAATGAAAAGTTGCTCTTTTACTCCGGCCAAGTTTTATACTGATACTACTCTCCCGCCAATGTAGCCATCGATTGATATATGTTGTCTAAGCTAGATGTAGGCATCAGGTACTTCTAAAGTTGCTCCATTATCCTCTAAATCTTCAGTACTTTTAAAAGTAGTGTAAATCTATTTTGCTTTCTGTAATTTCATTTTAAAGCGCATTTCTCTACTCTAGTCGACAAGTTCGTGGATCACAATCCGTAGCTCTGAGGAGATACATGCAAAAGTAACTATTTCGTCAGCGAAACGAAGGTGTTTTAATCATCATCATCCTCAACAACCATGAGTAATAGTCCCTCAGGTGCCTGAAGCCATATAACATCAGATTTCATTCGTCTTACAGTGTTTTACTACCAGCGGATCGAAACTCATCTGGTAAACCCAGGCATCCTGGGGAAGAAGGGTTCAGGGACATAGCACGTTCGGGCCGACTTCAGAGAGAACCATGTACCCATTCGCATCCCCAAACATGGGGAGTCTGCAGAAAACCTCGGAAAATCCGCAGACTAAATGGCCGGCAGGACCGGGATTCGAACAGCCATCAGGAACGTCCACCTCCCCCACAGTGCATATCAACTTAACCAAGTGCGCCATGCCGGTGTGTTAAACTAATATCATTTCCCGATTTCAGATAAGATCATATATGTATTGTAAATAGCATATGGTAATTATAATAGGTTGCTTATTGTTTTACACATTTCCCTGCACGTTTTATTCGTTTGGTTGTCTTTCTAGGTTCAAGTCTCTTGTGCGGTGTTCCATTTTTGTGTTCAGGTTCATTGAAATGCCCGACGATTGCTCAAGTCCACGAAGTGCACTGCGTTAATGATTCTAGGTCCCAACAGCATCTTCCTCCCCTCCTACCCTTCCCACCAGCGTGTAAAACCCAACCTTCGTTGGTTGATTGACATTTATCAAAACCCCAATTCTTGAACTCAAAACCTTTTGATATACTCAACGAACATAAACTGCCTATTTACATACATACAAAATGCCGAACGAAAATATTAAAAACGTATGTACAACTATTTACACACAACGCACCCTATTCCTTCAACTCCCCTTTCCAACACCTCATGACAACTAGAACATTCAGTCACCACACCCAAAGCTATTCCCATGCAGACTGCCTCTAGTACATTCTACCCCCTCCGTGGTCATCTTCAGGAGGTGTTCTGGATGTTTTCTCTCCTGCTACCGAAGACGAAAATGGAACACCGCACCAGAGGCTTGAAACAAGCAAGACAACCAAAGGAATAAAACATGCAGGGAAATGTGCAAAAAGGTAATCAACCTATTATAAATATAATTGTATGCACATAAATTACGAACAGTGGTGGCTAGTACTATAGATGTTCTAACACCGAATTTAGCCTATAGTATTTTGACTCCGGGTAAGATATAGCTGCAGTTCAAGCTTTACAGGTAACATATCTAGCTCTTTGGTACAGAATAAATTACCATAGTGCCAAAATACCTTATAGAATGAAGCATGGGTAATGTACTTCACTTCCATTCACACAATCAACGGGGGAAACACCCATTATTTCCCATTGAAAAAGTAAAATATGTATCGTCAAGCAAAGTTAGGGCGTGATATTTTGGGGTTCGAATAAAACTCCGTTAGTAGATTGTCCGCAGAATGGAAAGATATTTATTTCTTACTACTGTTCAGGACTTCTGAGAGGTACGTGAAAATATAAAGAGGAATGCTTTCAAATGCATTATTTTCCACTAGATTCTTCACACACATCGGTCGTACGCACAGCTGTACATACGTACTACTGCACATACGTACTGCACATTTGGAACACATATATCTCTGTCAACTGATTTGCTAGCATCGGGCTACTACCTGTTCCTCAATTTTAACAAAAAATTGTCAGGAATAAATTACAGTACCGAATTAGACGTTATAGAAGTTGTTGAAGAAATTTGTTTGTTGGAGAACTGAGAATATAATTCATGTCTTGGGTCGAGATTGTAGAATCTCTGGCAAAAGTGCTTCATTCCTTGAGGTCTAGAAAAAGTGTTTAGAATCTTAAGCAAAAGTGCATCCACTCCTAAGGGTAATGTACAGAAAAATTTAAATAACATATCTTTCTTCTTTCTAGGTTCCTTTGATGGTAAAGTTTAAAATCATTAAGTGACGCCTTGTACTTTTAGAAAAAAATATTCAGTTACCTTTATATCTCAAGTTCAGAAATTCTTTCACTACATTTTAAGCATGTATGCCTCTCAAAACCAAGTGGTAGTAAACGAAAAATCGCAGATGAACATCGTGTTTTTCAAGAGAAGTGAGAATTGAATTATTTTTGCTGTGAAGTGAAGGATAAAATTGTTTGCATAGTGTGCAATAGTGTCATCAGTGTCCCGAAGTTATACTGCTGGCCACCCAAAATGCAACACCAAGAAGGACACAAGATAGCAAAGCCAGATTTACTGGACACATAACAACAGATACAAACATGAAACAATTGAGTTTACAGGCCCGTGCGATTTGCGTGAACACGCAGACATCAATAGTTCATGTGGTCGCCATGGCTGGAAATAACGGCCGCTACACGCCGACATCTCTGAAGTTAACAGAAAAGTAACCAAAGCTCTTATGGAAACAGCAACAAAATTAGCTGGGTCTAAGAACAAGTTGCATGTAAACAAATTATCAGGAAAAACCAAAATGTTGATGCAAAAGAAGAGAGATGAGGACAACTAAAGAAGATGTGACTTCCAAAGTGGAATATATAGAGCTATGCAAGACAGTAAGAAAAAGTATCACTGAAGACGTAAGAAAATTCAACTGTGAACTAGTGAGGAAAGCAATTTAAAACAACCAAAGCCTAAAGATAGCAAAGGGACATCTCAGTAAGGGAAGAAAACAGATTATGGCACTGAGAAAAGAAGATGGTTCTGTAACAAGAAATAGAGGCGAAATTTTGACAAGAGTGAAAGATTTCTACTCCAAATTATATGAAAGGGATGATACATGCACTCCAGACATCATGAAAGATACCAGTACCAGAGTTCCTCCAGTCCTTCCAGCAGAAGTTGCACATGCAATCAAGAACATGAAGCGGGGAAAAGCTCCAGGAGAAGATGGAATTACTGTAGACATCATACAAGAAGCAAGTGGAGAAATCGAAACAGTACTCGCCCAAATTTTCACTCGATGCCTTAATGAAGGAAAAATTCCTGAGGATTGGAATACCGCTACAATGATCCTGCTACATAAGAAAGGTGACATTGAGGATCTTGGAAACTACAGACCTATCAGCCTCCTATCAGTAGTTTATAAAATATTCACTAAAGTTCTTTCACACCGCTTGAAGGTAACACTGGACATGGCTCAACCGAGAGAACAAGCTGGATTCAGGAGTGGCTACAGCACAATAGATCATGTCCACGTACTGAGAGAACTAATTGAAAGAGCGAGGGAATATGAACTTCCATTGTGCATGGCTTTTATCGATTATGAAAAAGCCTTTGATTCGGTGAAACCATCAGCAGTTACAATGGCTCTAAAAACCTGCGGTATTGAAGATGCATACATTAATATTATTAATAACATCTATGAAAATGCAAGTGCAAAGATTCGGCTGTTTGAAAATACAACACACATAAAAATTGGAAAGGGAGTGAGACAAAAGGTGACACCATATCTCCGAAGCTCTTTAATGCCACATTGGAGGGTGTTTTTCAGTCGCTGAGCTGGGAAAACAAAGGGATAAAGATTAATGGAGATTATCTAACCCACCTTCGTTTTGCTGATGACGTAGTCATTTTTGCAACTACCCCATCAGAGCTGCAGAGTATGATCCAGGAACTTGCTGACAAGAGTAAAGAAGTGGGATTAAAAATGAACTTTCAGAAGACAAAAGTGATGTTCAATGCTTTTACAAGAAATGAAGATTTATCGATTGATGGAGAAAAGCTGGAGATAAAAGACACGTACGTTTATCTTGGACAGCAGATATCAAGTGAGGGTCACATTGATGAAGAAATTAATCGGCGTACAAAACTTGCCTGGAGAGCTTTTTGGAAGAAACAGCATAATTTTCAAGAGCAATATGCCATTATGTCTTAAAAGAAAAGTGTTTGATCAATGCATCCTTCCAGTGCTTACGTATGGTGCAGAGACGTGGACCTTAACTAAAAGAGACATACAAAGGCTGCAGACAACTCAAAGAAGCATGGAGAGGTGCATGCTTGGTGTAACCAGGAGAGATAAGATGAGGAACTCCTGGATCCGAAAAATGACAAGAGTGGAAGACATCATGATCAGAGTTAAATCCCTGAAATGGCAATGGGCTGGACATACTGCCAGAAGGACAGATCATCGATGGACAGCTGAAATTTTAGATTGGATTCCAAGGGACAGGAAAAGACCCAGAAGAAGACCACATGGGAGATGGGTGGATGAAATTCGAAAGTATGCAGGGGTGACATGGAGGAGACTGGCACAAGACAGACCGTTGTGGAGGAAACTTGGGGAGACCTTCGTCCAGCAGTGGATTGATAATGGTTGACAATGATGATGATGATGACACGCCGCGGCATCGAACGAAAGAGGCTCTGGATGTGGGCCTAGGGTATGTCGGTCCAGGCTGCTTCCACACGTTGCCACAGTTCATCAGGCGTAGCCGCGGGTGGTGCTTGCCGGGCCACGGCAGCAGTGACACCTGGTGGGCCGTGGAGAATTGTTGCACGATGCGTGCCACGTGCGGGCGCACATTGTCCTGTTGAAACGTGGCCGCTGGCAGGTCCTGCATGTAAATGAAGACTACAGGCTTCAAAACGTCGGAGATGTAGCTGTGGCTGTTGAGTGTACCGGCGATGCGTACCAGAGGGGTGCTAATGTCATATCCAATTGCGCCCCAAACCATAACGCCAGGCGACGGACCGGTATGGCGAGGCATAATGCAGGCATCATACAGTCTCTCGCCGCGGTGCCGCCACAAGCGATCCGACCATCGTGGTGTTGCAGGCAGAAGCGGGATTCGTCGGAGAAGACAATGTCATGCCATTCCGTAGTCCATGTGCGGCGTTCAACGGTCCACTGCCACCGCACTCGCCGGTGGTGTAACGTCAATGGTGATCGGAGCAATGGGGACCGTGCGACAATTCCCCGCTCCTGCAGACGACGTCGAACGGTACGTGTTGAGATAGGTTGTTGCGCAACATACCCTCATTCCTGCACTAACGTTCGTGATGTGGCGGTGCTAGCCGTCAATGCCCCCCGCACAACATGCCGGTCCTCTCGTTCGGAGGTGTGCCGCGGCTGCGGCAATCGCTCAAGTCGGTCCGTCCGTCCCTCCTGCACCCACCGAATACATACTCGCCTCGCTGTGGCTGGATATCGTCCCACACGGGCGCCGATGTCTCGGTACGATAAACTGCTCTCGCGATAAGCCACTTTTCGTCCTCTGTCGAACTCAGAAACGTGCTGGGATGACTGCCGTATTCTGCGACGAGGCATCAGGAAGCTTCCCACGCACAGATCCGTCAGCACAACACACTTACACTACTTACACCCCGCCTTCTGTGCACCCTTCTTATAGTGCTTCTCGGTGGCGTAGCTCATTTAGCTGCGTTCATTCGTGTTTGCGATGCGGAATTCATTATTTTCGAGGAATTATTAGAAATGGTACCGTTGTACGACACTACAACTGGAGAGGATGTATTCAATTCTGTTTATGAATTTCCGCAGAAATATGATTTACCTCTGTCAAAATTGTCATCTGTAGCGACGGACGGGTCCCCATGTATGACGGGAAAAAGAACGGTTTCGTGGCAAGATTGGAAAGAAAAGTGAATGAATTTTGAGACAGGCCTAATTTCCATCACGTGCATTGCATAATACATCAAGAGGTGTTAGGTTCAAAAGTGATGAACATGGCAAATGTGATAAAACCCAAAAAACAAATGAAAAACTTTATAAGATCCCGTGGTTTAAACCAGCGACAATTTGCCGCTTTTTTAACAAATTTAGAAAGCGAATATTCTGGTTTACCATCCTATATAGAAGTGCGCTGGCTATCCTGCTCCAAGGTTCTTCAAAGATTCTAGAAATTGAAAGATGAAGAAAGTCAGTTTTTAGACATAAAAAAAAGACACCAGCCTTTTGTCGGATTCGATGTGATACGAGATCTGTCCTTCATGGTTCGATATAAGACATGATTTGTCGGCTTTAAATTTGAAATTGCAAGGAAAATATCAAGTTATAACGAACATGAACGACCAATTAAAAACATTCAAATGTATGATAAGTTACTTCTTTGGGAAAAACAGGTGGAAAATGAAGACTTAACGCACTTTCCGACTTGTAGGGCCTACAAAACCAGTACAAGTGAACCTGCTTCCTATGAAACGTACGCCGAAAAATTCGATGTCTGAAGAGTGAATTTGAAAAAAGGTTTCAAGATTTTAAATCTTTGGAAGAGAAGTTTTCTGTGGTTTGAGCCCTTTTTTCAACTGACAGAAAAAGTACCAGGTCATATGCAAATGGAGCTGATTGGGATTCAATGCGATTCAAATTTGAAGAATAAATTCAACCAGGTTGGCGTCCCTGATTTTTAAAAGTATTTGCCTGCGTGAATTGTAGAAACTAGTAAATTCGTGTGTGAAATTATTTCCATGCTCGGAAGTACCTACCAGTGCGAGCAACTATTCTCATTAATATAAGGAAACAAGTCTCCTGGTAGATGTAGATTGACAGACATTCATCATGGTTCAGTCTTAAAAGTTACGGCGGCCAATAATATTTCTCCCGAAATAGTAAATTTGGTGACAGAAAAGAGATGTCAGCTTTCGGGAAGAAAACATTAATCTGTGTTATTGTTGTTTTTTCTTACTAGCAAACAATATGTATTTCTGTCAATTCATATATTACAGATTATATATTATATAATATGACTGGTTTTTTTTTGCGGCCTACACGACCTTACACCCAGAGTATTCGGCCCAGTTGGGATTTTAAGTTTGACTAGCCTGATCTAGAGGATATGAACGAAAAGCTTTTCACAGATGTTTTGTGAGCTAAAACTAGAAAAATGCAATAATTTGCATGCGTCGTAAGGAAATAAAATTTTCTAGTTAAAACAATCATCTTTGGGCGACGCGAAAAAGGAGGTTGACTATTTTTCCATAAACATTGTCTTGCATGACAGCTTTCTGGAAAAAGATGTGTAACCTTCAAAATATCATGACTTTGATGTATAAAGTTATTGCATCATTATAAGACTACCATAACATGTCTTTTGCCGATATCACTATATCGTTCTGATCGGTTCAGACCTTCCATGCTTGTGTGATATATACAGGTGATTCTTTTCAGGGGTTTGAATCGGGAGCCAAGTTTTCAGCTATTCGGCGAAAATGTGCGCAAAGTATAAACAACACTTTTTCATAAAAATTGAAATCCCATGAAGGTAAAGTACACGTCAGTGTTACATGAGATTGCATATGCTTACTGCGAAGAAATGGCGCTTTTCCGCAACATGGCAAAATGTATGAGTGGTGCTCAATGGGCGAGTGCATAGATATTATTAATCGATAAATGTAGCTTTTATCTGCTGTGCGGGTTATTGCTGCTTGCGGACGCATTTCTCGTTGGTTTCGTGAGGTCATCAGTAAGATGAAAGGAAGCATTACAGATGATGATAAGTGTTATGAGTCAGCCAACAGTCTCGGTATTTATTCGACTTCATAATACTTAACTATGATGACATACTTTATCTAGAAAATGATATCATATGTTAGAGTAATGTGAAGCTATAAATTATTTTCAGTAAAAAACACGTTAGTACACTTCAGCCGCATTTGAAGACAAAGAAGTGTGAAATTCCTTTAGTAAATAAAAAAGAAATGACTCAGGCTTTTGAGAAAGGACGTATGACTTTTGTGAGGGGTGTCTGCCAAAGAAATATTCTGTTATCTCTATAGCTGTTACAAGCGTTGTTAAAAACAAGGTAACGGACCTTCTTGTTCAGAAGCATTTATGGGCTGAACGAAGTACACACTGCACAAGTGCAAATGCTGGTGCTCTTTAATGTTCAACAAAATCTTCATAGCGATTTAAACAAATGCCCCATTGCGATGATAAGGCGTTCATTCCAGAAGAGAAAAAATCGAGGTCCTGTTGGTGCAGTCACGATATTATGGTGTATCTCACATCTGAGTCTATAGCAAAATGCTCTCTATCTAAGCGTTTCTTGAGAAAGCCCAGCAGATGGAAATCTCAAGGTGTGGGTTCAGGACTGTCAGGGGGATGATCTAAAATATTCCAACGATATGACGGAAATCAATCCGCCTTGCGTTGCGCAGCAAACAGTCTGCTGACATTATCGTGCGTTAAATTAACAGGAAAACACCTCTGTTCTGCAAAAGAACATGACATGGCGCAACATGTCAAGGGTCGAAAAATACGCTTGATATGACGCACCATACGATAGACCAATTACGCTTTGCACAGCTTCATAAATAGAAGCACCCCGAGAAAGTCGTTCGATCCTGATTAACATCTGCATGCAAACACCTCAGGGCCAAATATGCGACTGATGGAAAAATAACCACCAATGACGAAATAGTGGCCTCGCACATCTCATGGAAACCGCACATTGAGGACGGTATATCCAGAGCTCGCACGGAGGGACAATTGTGGCAGAGGATTACGACTGAATTAACTTTCATGGATTACGAGGATGTCTCAGCGTCGGATCCGTGCACATTACTAGCAGTTAAGCGAGTTTGAGAGGCGGCGTATAATTAGGCTGAGACAGGAAAGTTGGCTAAGTCGCCGTATCGCTAAGCATTTGGGTCGGAGCGACGGGACAATCAGACGATGTTGCGCCAATATGTAGAGGGGAGCAAATCCCATCAGGACGCGGGCAGTGGACGGCGAGGGCAACTACAAAACGCGAGGATCGAGTGATTATACGAACCGCACAAACAAAACAGACTTCGTCACTCACAACTATCCGTGAACATGTTGCGTAGTCTACAGGTGCAGAAGTGGCCATCCGGACCGTTGGTGGACGACTGTTGGCACGGGGACTACTTTCGAGGAGGCTATTGACCAACCAGCATCGTCAGACCAGGTGCAGTGGAGTCGAGCCCGATCAACCTCAGATAGTGTCCAGTGGCATCGTGGTGATTTCAGTGATGAGTCATGGTTTGGATTTGGCGCCGATGACCAGTGCATACGTGTCTGGGAACGAACCAGCCACCGCAAGGATCCTGCCTTTACCGTGGAATGGCACACGGCTCGCACACTGGGAGGAACTGTCTGGAAATGGCTATCCCGGAGAAGCACTCCCAGTGTATCACAGGAAATGGCTCCCCAGACAGTCACTCCCAGTGTATCATAGGAAATGGCTCCCCAGACAGTCACTCCCAGTGTATCATAGGCAATGGATCCCCAGACAGTCACTCCCAGTGTACCATAGGAAATGGCTCCCCCAACAGTCACTCCCAGTGTATCATAGGAAATGGCTCCCCTGACAGTCACTCCCGGTATATCATAGGAAATGGCTCCCCTGACAGTCACTCCCAGTGTATCATATTAAATGGCTCCCCAGACAGTCACTCCCGGTATATCATAGGAAATGGCTCCCCCGACAGTCACTCCCAGTGTATCATAGGAAATGGCTCCCCCGACAGTCACTCCCAGTGTATCATAGGAAATGGCTCTCCTGACAGTCACTCCCAGTGTATCATAGGATATGGCTCCCCCGACAGTCACTCCCAGTGTATCATAGGAAATGGCTCCCCCGACAGTCAATCCCAGTGTATCATAGGAAATGGCTCTTCCGACAGTCACTCCCAGTGTATCATAGGAAATGGCTCCCCAGACAGTCACGCCCAGTGTATAATAAGAAATGGCTCCCCAGACAGTCACTCCCAGTGTATAATAGGAAATGGCTCCCCAGACAGTCACTCCCAGTGTGCGAGCCGTGTGCAGTTTTCCTATGATACTCTGGGAGTGACTGTCTGGGGAGCCATTTCCTATGATACACTGGGAGTGAATGTGTGAGGAACCATTTCCTACCACAGCCGGACACCCTAAGTAGTCTTCGGTACAAACTCACGTCTCAACAGTAGCAATTTAGCAACAGGATAATGCTCGGCAACACGCGGCACAGTTCTCTCAAGCCTGCTTCCATCATGTCGTAACCCTTCCATAGCCAGCCCGATCGCCTGACCTTTCACCGAGGGAACATGTTCGGGACAGAGTGAGAAGCCACCTACGTCCATCCCGGAATGTCGGCGAAATGGCCGGAAATTTGCACACCGTCTGGCATGCTATACCTCAGGACAGTATCCGTGAGCTGTATGCGTCTATGCCATGCCGGGTAAACGCTTTTATCCTAGCCAGAGAAGGCGCTACAAGGTACTAACTTGTTTCACTCGTGTAGCTGTTTTATCCGAGTAAAAAGCCCAACTGCTCTGGAATGGCAATCATTTTCTTTTCTAGAAATGCGCATTACACATTTCAATTTTCATCTTGATTGGATGATTCCTTCTGGGTTATTCATTTTTTTTCTGGCAAAGAGGATACTGCATGTTGCCAAAAACTCAGCTCAGTTATTTGTCAGCAGTCGTGAGCAGTAAAAGAAAGGGCGCAAAATTCTCTGCTTTTAAGTGGTGTTTTTGACTTTAAGATTTATCGGCGCGTTAGGGGTTTCGATTGTGGATATCTGGTTGTCATATATGTATATTGAACGAACATGGAAATGAATGACCTGTTTCTAAAGATGTTTGAGAATAAGTTGTACATACGAAACGGAAATAGTCATAAATAATTCCGTCGTATTTCTCAGTGAAGGAACTGTGCTAAAGTACGTGGATGAAACATTCTGCTTTATGTTGAACATCTCAGTTTTGTTTCGTTTTCAGAATACGCTCGAATTTAGAGTGGTTTATTGTGAAAGAAGTTCATAAAGACTACTTGAGAAGAAGGAACTCCTTGCTTATATGACACTGCCTGTGTCTTGCATCGTGCAGAAGAATGCTTTAAAATGATGAAAAAGGACTTAATTCGCAATTCGTTAACAGTTCAATGATTTAAATGTGAGCCTGCAGCCACCTATTTGCATACGCTAAGACAGAGAGGAAATCTATATCACGCCTGTCATGCGCCAAACTCTGAACTTTCGAAAACTGCCTTCCGTAACATTTAATGCAGCATTCGTAAGTTACACGACAAGCTTGATTTATGCCGCTGATATACACAGACATGGCTTATTTTATTACAAGTACTACCTAATGTTAGACCTTTTCAGCTAAAAATTAAACTCTCAAATAGTATTTCTTTTAACAGGTTCAGATCACAAAGCGGGACGAATAACATTTTAATAATATAAATAACATTTAACATAATTACTTTTACCAGCAGAAAATTTTGCTAAAGGTCTGAAATTTTACGTTCCGTGTGTTTTTTAAATATCCTTGTCTTGGAATCGATATCAAGAATTTAAAGCTTTCTCAAATGGCACTGAATGTTTTATTTGGTCATAAACTCGGGAAACGTAAAGAAATTTTTGAATATTATAAAAAAAATGTGAAATATCTGCAAAACCTGAAAAATATTTCTAAATACGGCCATAACTGTAGAACTATGGCAGAAGTATGAAAAAAAAAATATGTGAGATTGTCAGAAAATGCTACCGTCAGGCTTAATGTCCCACGGAGTGGACGACTTATCATTTTCCGACATTCTAAAATTGTCAAAATGCGGAAAATAACATCAAACGTATCGGCATGTCATATATACTGCCCTAACATTAATATTTCGCTACTCCTCTTTTGATAATGAAAATAATGAAATAGGTCCTACCCAAGCACCACATCCCAGAACCAAATATAGTACCCTCGTAGGACTTATAGTACCCTCGTAGGACATATAGCACGGATTCATAATAAGGTCCTATATAAGCAACAGTTCCCTACGTGACTGTTCATCGGCAATGGTCGGTGGTACTAAGTGTACGGTAAGTGATGTGATATGTAAATGGAAGTGGATTTTTTTTTGATTGAAGGTATAACCACCACCTTGAGCAACTCAATGGGCTATAAGCAGTCGTCCATCGCTAATTCAGGGTCACTGGTTTTAGGGAAGGGAGAGAACCAGTGCCGTAAGACAAACACAACATTTATGCCTCAACGGGATTCGAACCCGGACCTTTCACAGACGAATGGTCATAAGTCAGCGCTTAGACCACGGCGCCACCGGGGAGGGCAACGGATTGCAGTTGAATTTCCAAGGAACGACACGCGAAACCTCGAAGTTAGCTTAACATGGTTAAATAGCTCTAGGAAGTTCTGTCAGATCAGAAAGCAAATTGACATTAACTTAAATCAGGAAAAACAATATGTGAGTTTGCAGGGACTGATGTTAGTACCAGTGCAGAGCGTGGGATGCTGCGCGACATGGGTTCCCACTGTCCAGCAGCTATCCACGAACAGTTAATCACTTTCACTAATGCCGCACGCATATAAGCGCGCTGTAAGGAACGTTTATCTTGGACTGTAGACCAATGCTAAACTGAGATTTGGGCTGACGAGTCAAGAGTGTGGTAGATGCTTAGAAGAAGATATCGTTCAGAGTGTATCGCCTCAACAGTAAAGTTTGGTGGAAGCAGTGAATTTCCAGATGGGAAAAAAATTAGAATTAAAAAGTATTAGAAGTGATTATAACCTCTTTTTAGGTTATAAACTGCAAATAATAATTATGCCTCATACTATTGCTTTCAGCAAGTTGTTCCCATTTTCTTAGGAATTTCCGTTTTGCAGCATGATGGTATGGATATGTTTTTCGTGGTTCGGCTTTGTCCCATTAGTCATTTTGAATAAAACATAAATGCCGAGCTCTATCTCTCAGCAGGACAACGTACAATGCATACTCCTCGCGTTGTTACAGGCTGGTATGAGACCATGATGGTTGAAAAAGACTGGCCATATCAGTCCTGAATAAACCCTGTAGAGAATCTCTATGACGAACTTGATCGTCGACCACCAAATAAATCTGAGCTAGTCATTGCCTTAAAGGCCAAATTGTGGAGCATATCGGTGGATGTGTTAAAGAACCTACCTAGTGAAGAGTATATCACGAAGACTAGAGGCTTTCATAAGTGCAAAAGGTTTCAGCTCACAATAACAAATTTTCAGTGAATAAGGATTATTTACAGACATCCTGGTGTCCGGACAGTGCGCACGCTGTCATAATCGCGATTGGGAATCAGAGAAGACAGTATGAACGATACATACTGCCTTCTCTGATTTACATTTCCGAGATATGTGCGTATGTGTTGCCTGCCCAAGTTCTTATCGAAAGAGCTATACTTTTGGATATGGCGGTTTCTTCTAGGTACATTGTTGCCTGTAAAAACTGTGTTTTATTTTATTTTTTGTGTTCATCCATTTTATACCTTTATTTTTCATCAATCTTCCGTAATCTTTCTGGCCGCTATTTCAATGTACATAGGTACCTGTTGCTGTCCTAAAAGAATGCATCCCAGTGAAATCTGTATCTCAAGAGCGGTCACCATATAATAAGCTCTTGAAGGAAGCAAATACACACGTCATTTTCTGGAGAAGTCGCCTTGCGGTATTGTTTGTCACTGGTGTCTAACGGCCACAACAGGCAACTCTCTGAGTCATAAGCAGTCGTCTATCCCCAATTCGAAGCCACTGCTTTCAGGGAGGGCCGTAAGAGAAAAGCACAACCCGTGACTCATCCGGAACTTGAAACCGAAGCCTACTCGGACAACTAGCTAGAAACCAACGGCTCTAACCACATGATCACCAAGATGGCTATTTTGGTTACATATCCAAGAACAATACTTTCTTAAAGTCATTTTAAATCGTAGGGAATACCTGGTGTTTGAAAAGTTCTGCCATTAAATTAAGTCTGAAGTAGCTAGATAGGAGATCTCAAGAAATACATAAATCAGTCTATTTTTCGTGAAAGTTTACATATTGACACGTAGCTATGTGGAACTGGCGTATTTTACCCAGTAAGGAAAGGCATACAATCCCCAAAGCCCATTCATGCCTATTACAACTTCGGAGTCGTAGCATGCAATGATCGATACGTCGCAGGATGAGTGAGTTAGGAACTGAAATTCACGCAATTATGTTATTATCGGGGGAAAAAAAGAAGGTAATAAGATTTGCTGAAGCAGTACAAAGTTGAAACTGAGGGAAAAGTCTCCGTTTGAGTGGTTTAAGCTTGGTTCCGGAAGCTCAAACGCAATGATTCAATCAGAGAAAGTAAGTCGCGATCCGGGCGTGCAATCTTAGCATTCTATGCCTCACTGTTAAAGCTGATCCATCAAGAATCACTTGAAGGCACTCGGCCCAGCGTGATTGCTTGCAAGTAGTTATAGTTAAACATCATCAATCTGTTGGTAAGGGAAATGGGTTTTACTGAAGTGTTCCACATTAACTGATTATTTACTGAACAAGTCAACCATCGTACCGATGTTTGAAAGAAATTCCTCTTGTCTATGCCTTAGCCGTTTCATCAAGGGAATGGAAAAATGAATTTACTTCAGTTATCCGAACATTAAAAAGTTATAGGTTGACCCTGCTAGCTAGCTCAAACTTTCTGTTCGAATGAGGATTCGATTCGAAACGAAGGCATCACTGTGCTATCTGGGGAAATTTGATGCTGAAATACACTTGAGTTGTTTCTCGATGGATATGCTATCAATACCCCCTACACTCGGCAAAACCTGAACTCTGTACTACATTAACGCTTCTCAGCATTGGTAAAGAGAAAGAACGTACTTCTCCAGCAAGACAATGACAAGCCCTATACCGGGGTTCTGACTAAAAAGAACCGTTAAGAAATGGCATTTGTACTGCTTTCTCACCCAGTTTATAGTCCAGACTTACATCTTTCGGGACACCAATTCTTTTGTTTTATGGTTTATGTCTATGACGAAAGCGGTTTAGAGCATTGGAGAAAGTAGAAAACACATGCGATAAACTTTTCAGTAAATTCAGACCATGGTATCTGAGGGATATAGACTAACTTGCCTACCGATCACTAAGAGCTACTGAAAATGACGGTCTGTATTTCTCTGGGTTAGGAACGCTATTTACACTTAAGTAGTAATTTATAAGGAACACCGAGTAGCAATCAGACCCGTTCCATCCTCATTTACGTGCGCAATTGTGACGTTGAGACTGCTTTATAAACAGCTAACTGCAAAGGATACAAGCGAGTACGAAATACAGATAGCGGCAATATCTGTATTTCGTACTCGCTTGTATCCTTTGCAGTGAGCTGTTTATTAGCGGCTTTGGAAGAGGCATTATAGTGGACGCTAGGCGGGCGGATGCCAGTATCTCAGAAACGGGAAACCTGTTCAGCTATGTAAGAACAACGCAGAACTGGAGCACAAACAGGAAAACAAACGGTCAGCCGTCTTCATATGGGCCAAAGAGACTTGTTGATGTTCGAAGGCAACAGCAGCAGGAGAGGATTATACGAGGTAACAGACGAGCTACATGGCGTCAAGTAATTGCGCTGTACAACAGCGGCATCTAGAGAAGTATTGCAGCATATACACAGTGCTCCACACATTGGGACGAATGGTCTGAAATTGCAGACGTCCCTTTCGTTTACTACTTGCCTCTGCTAAAACCCAACAATTTCGTTTTCAATGGGCATGCATGCAGCACCAAAAATGGACTCTTGAGGGCTGGCAAATGATCGCTGATCGGATTGATCACGCATAGAGTTAATAAACGCCAATGAACAAGCCACGATATGGCGTCAACAGCACTAAACGATGGTTACCAGCTCCACAGCGTTAACTGCACAAATTGGTGGAGGCGGTGAATTGGTCTAAGGTGTGTTTTCATGGGGGTAATTGGGTTAAAAAAGCAGGATTTAGATGCCGTGAGGTATCTTCACATCATTGCGAAGCAAACACACTCACATGTGCATGCTGTTTCTTAACGGAGATGGCTAATTCCAGCAGGACAATGCGAAATTCCACATACACATGTTACTGGAGTACAACAATGATTTTAAAATGCTAAAATGGCCCACACCGTCACTAGATCTTAACCGAATTGAATACTTATAGGATGAAATTGTTGGAGGCATTCGTAACACATCACATCCGCTTGGCTGAACGTACGTGTAGAACGATATAAGCACCTCGTTTAATCAATGCCACATAGAATCTAGATAATTTTAAAGGTCAAGAGCTTCCCAACACGCTATTAAGTAGGTGTTCCAAATAATTCGGTACTTCAGCGTATGTTGTAATATTAATAATTGTTACACAAATATGCAGTTAATCACACATACTATTGACTCACCCTCGCTACATTCAAGATGCAGTACTATAATCTTTCATTTGGGAGAAGAAAGGCAATAACTTATAATTGTCTTTGTTACATTTTTATTTTAGTGGAAATACTGGTATTAGTATGAAACACTTTAAAATTTACCGTAGAGATGAATCACTAAATCATATTTTGTGGTGATAAATTACAATATTTAAAAAGATTTTCAATGGCAGTTATTAAAGTTACATACCATAAGTTTAAAAAAGAAAATTTCCTTATCGTATTTTTTTAGCTTTAAGGATCGTTAGTTTTCAAACATTTTGTAGAACATATTTTCCAGAGTTTTGCGGATATAATTGATAGTCTCACAACTTGGTAAAATGGAATAATGTGTATGTTGGGTTGAATAAATACAGGACATTGAAAAACTCTGTTCAGTGCCGCGGTAATACATATTAGCGCGAGATATACTTTTAGCATTTCTGAGTGCAAAGTATATGCAACCACGGGGTCGACTGAATTCTTCAAAATAAAGCAGTTTGCACTTCGGAAATTCTGGATGAATGATAACTCGTTTTCTGTGAGTAGACGCAGGCCGCTCAACAAGAAAGGAAATTGATTCATGGCGCTCAAGGAGCTGCTATGCAAGTAAGTTTGCATTGAAACAGCATTCCAAGCGTCTGTTGCCAAAGCCCGCTCATCAATTTACATCTCCCTTTTGAAGAGGGAAAATAAAAAGAAGAAGTATGGGTCCTCCTCCTCCTCCTCCTGA
Source organism: Macrothele yani (assembly GCA_039090855.1). NCBI lineage: Eukaryota > Metazoa > Arthropoda > Arachnida > Araneae > Macrothelidae > Macrothele > Macrothele yani. The sequence goes on from CM077024.1 coordinate 6,197,791, forward strand.
TAAATGGAATCTCCATGCAGTGTTTTCTTTAAGACTGAGTAATAAATTTTAGACAGTTGTTTTCCACCGACAGTGTTCGAATTGCTGTTTCTGTATGCACTAAGGAAAGATTGAGCTGTCTCTAGTGTTTGGAAAACAAGAATGTTGTCCCCCTAATAGCGGAAATCCTTTTACATTCTCTAACTTTGGATAGGTTTAAAATCTGGGATGGCTCTCGCGAACTTTGTAGCTAGAGTAACAAAAAACAAAAGAAAAAGGAAGTATGAAATTCATCAAAACACATGTGCTTAAAGAAAATGGGAACTTACAAATGTTGCTACAGCATTTGGCAGCAGATCAGCATCTGTTGTTTCGCACAGTGGTGATCATTCTTCGGAATGGTTACACTGTGGAAAAACTTTACATCTTATCATCAGGTTTCATAGTGCAGGGGAGCCAAATTTATTCATTGTAACAAAAAAACCTGCTGAAAAAAACAACAACTAAATAACCTAAACAGGAAGTGGGGAGTGATGGGTTAAAGTTTAGGACACGCCATATTTGGATTGTCCTTTGGCAACCTAAAACGCTTCCATATTTGCCCCATTTGTTTGCTACAGCTGTTTGTTATAAAGCATCAGCATCAAAACACTCGCTACAAAAAGTTAAAGATATTAAGGTATCGGAAGGAAAACCTGTGATACAGAAATTTAGCGACTACTAGAAATCGGTTATCAGCGTGGGTAACTAGGTCATATGTTAACTAGCATCATGACAACACAGCACGTGACGTGAGAGCTCCGATAAAAATACCCTGCGAGAAGTGGAAAACGGGATGTTTCACCCTTAGGTCTAGAACTTTGCTGAATGTGCTGTCTTCAGTGATCTGAAATTATGTCAAGACGACGTTTAAGCAGTGACAACAGAAGGGCTGTTGTCATGTTACAGGGAGGTGGACATCAGATCAATGTGGCTGCTGCTTAAGGAGTTTCGCAAAGTGTAGTAAGTCGGCTGAACACAAGTTTTCTACGGCATGGATATGTTGCAGATCACCCAGGAGTGGTTGCCCGAGAATAACTTCCAGGAGATAAAATCGCTACCTGCCAGTGAGTGCTCGGAGAATGCCTAGTATCCCTAGTATCTAACTCCGGAAATCACCTAAAAACGGCTTTTATTGGCACAGTATGCACTCATACGGTACGAAACCGTCTTCACGAGTACGGACTCACAGCAAGGAGTCCGCTGGGATGTAGAGCATTGGCATCAGCTCACCTTTGTCAAAGTTGTACTTGGGTTCAGCAGTACATGTCATAAAATACAGAGTAGCACCATGTACTTTTCACAGACGAATCCCGTTTTGCTCTTTATCCTGATACCCGACGAGGACACGTGTGGAGGAAATCTGACACACGAATGTAACCACACTATGTGCAGTTCATCCGCCTTTACCAACGGGAGTCTGTTGTGGTCTGCGCAGGAGTGTGTTTTAATGTCCGTACTTCCTTGTATGTTTGTCAAGGCAACATGAATGCCTCAGAGTACAGTAACAAGATCATTGTGACACTGTTTAACCTTGTATTAGACATACATTCCCTTTTCTCGATGGTACTGCAACCGGTCACCGTGCCGGAAGTGTTCTTTAGGAGCTGCAAAATCATGGAATTGATCGTTAAAGCTGCCTCCGAGGTGTCCTGACCTTAATGTTATTGAGAACATTTGGAACGCTGTAGAGAGACGTCTAGATAACCTCTCTCTACATCCCAGTACACTGGCAAACCTCCGTAACGTGTTGCTTGTAATATGAGACGAGTTGCTCCAGATACGTATCAATAATGTCATTACAAGTACGGCTGATAGGTGTCAAGACTTTCTTCGGCACAGAGGTTGTGTTCCTGGGTAATGAAATCCAAAGGTATGGACACCCTCCGAATTTACCATTATGTGTGATTGTAGTGCTACGTTGTTGTGGGTAGAAATTGCACAATAAAATGTTTTTGTAAACTCATTCTGTATCGGTTTGTTATGAAGCCTGACTGATCTTATTTCAATGCGTGTTTCTTCAATCAGATACATAAATCTTTCATTTTTAGCAATATCCACAACTTTTTGGGATCAGTGTATATTCGGAATATACTACTTATAAAAAAATGCCCCATATAGAAGGAAAATTGTCCGTGTTTTACAAAGTGATGTACTAAAAGAGGGTACAGTACGTAGGAAATGAACCCACATTTTTTCGTTCGGAGTTTAAGGACCATGATTCACAACTTGATACCTATGACCAGTCTTTTTTTTTTTTTTTTTTTTTTTTTGATTGGAGGTTTAACGACCACCGTGAGCAACTCAATGGGCTATAAGCAGTCGCCCGTCCCTAATTTAGGGTCACTGGTTCCAGGGAAGGGAAAGAGCCAGTGCCGTAAGACAAACACAACATCCATGCCTCACCGGGATTCGAACCCAGACCCCTTTCAGACGAATGATCAGAGGCCATCGCTTAGACCACTGCGCCACCGGGGCTGCGACCAGTCTTCTGTTCGTAAGTTAGTGCCAGTGGAAGAACGCCAACAACTAAAGACAAATACGACACCCATACCTAATTCGGGACTCGAATTCAATCCCAGCTAGGATTTCGTGTCACAAACCGCTGCTGTTCGGGTGATTACATTTGGATCTTGTATGGTAAGGATTACATTATACATGGACACTGGGGTAACATCTGTGTCACATTTTGCCGCTCTAATACGGGTAAAATAGTCAGAAATATTCCTAATTATATCCTAGTTTACGTTTCCCCAGATTTGTACTTCCAAATGTATTGATGCGTCATGTTATGCGCTGGAGTAACTTTCGTTCTAAGATGTCGTTTCTTGACCTCCTTGATGTGATTAATGGTTTATACGACGTATATTCGGCTGAACCTCACAATTCTGGAATTTCATGTAGACACTTTTCGGGAGTGCGTGCGGTACGTTATGGAAAGTGCCTCGCTGTGTATTGTGAAGGAGTAGTTGTACTGTACAATGTGGAGAACAGTATTTCTCATCTTGATAGCTATGAGAGATGACTGACTGTCGTAAAATATAGCGGTCCCCTAACCAGGACACCTGCAGAGGGCGCTATGTGGCTCTCTACAATATACGACTTTGTCATATCTCTCGGATACCACCAGCTTTGTGGAAGCGCCAATAAATTACAGTGACGGAAATATCGGGCAGCTGTACTTAGTAGCGTGTCATGTGCAAACTGCCCTGGAGTTTTTCGCATACACCAGAGCTGCTTAACCAGAGTGCAGTTATGTCCCATTTTTTGCTCAGCGGCATATTTGAAATTTCAGGGAAGTTTCGAATATGCCTAGCTTTTGTACCGTTCAATAATTTCTATATTTACATGGTTGATTGTACATAATTTAGGCACAACAATAGGGGTGTACGCTGAGAAAATATAAATTGAGTTCAGTACCGTGGAAGAATTTTAGTGAATGCATGTAAAGTAATGCGGAAGACCCACACCTCGCAAAAACCTATCCATGTGAGAGTACGGACCGCAGCAAGTACATCTGTTTTTTCTCTAAGACCTGTCTATACGATTTTTATTGGTCACTAGCGGAGGTACCCGGCGTTGCTCTTGTTAAACCAAAAAAAAAAGAAAAAACATAAATCAACTTTTTAGTCAACGTTTTCCAAGATTTCCTGAATGTATGAATATAATATATTGCACAGAAACACTTAACTGAAATGGATTAAAGATACGAACAAAATCTATACTTGTGCTGGCACAATTGAATTAAAGCAGCAGTTTTTATTGACAGTGAATATAGGAATATTTAAATATTTGAAGCATCTGCATCTTCCTATCATGCTGTGATCAGTGTAATATACAATTAATTCGAAGCGCAAGTAAGTGAATCCTTGAAGAGCCTCTAGGACGTGACGTTGAATGTTCTTTTATTTGGGGCCCAGATGAAGAGATATTTATTAGTACCAACTCAGGGGCGACCAACAAAGAATTGGCCATGCGAAAAGCATTAATTGTGCAGGTTTTTTCCGACAACTTTGAACGATTGAACCTGTGACCTGTTGATACTCATCAGAAAACTGAGAACAACAAGAATCTGTAGGCGTTTGAAATAAAATGGAAAGCCAGATAGGACGATTGGAATGTGTGGAATAAAATCATTGTGACCCGCGGCACTACTAGCCATAATAGCAGTTCCGGTGACATTTGACATGTGCATCTTGAGAGTCAGTCGTGTTCCCTTATAGTGTCCTGGAGGATCCACATTTCATCACGCTTAGATTTTAAATTGTAAATTGTGCTTGTTATGTCAAATTCGAAACAATGATTAAAGAATCTTTATCTCAAAGACTACAGTCTTGTGACGATTATATACACAGAGTGGCCACTTTATTATGACCACCCTCTCAGTACTCCGTTGGGCCACCTTTTGCCTTTAATACTGCGTCGATTCTTCGTGGCATGGACTCCACGAGATGTTGATAGGTAATTTGTGGAATCTGTGACCATGCTTGATGAATAGCCCTTTCCAGGAGTGTGAGATTGCAGAATTGTGGATCCAGCTGTCTGATGGCTCGTTCAACTTCATCCCACAAATTCTCAATGGGGTTGAGATCTGGAGATTGTGGGTGCCACCTAAGCAAAGTAAACTCACCGACATGTTCCTGAAACCAATCCTGTACAATACGAGCACTATGGCAGGACGCATTATCTTGTTGAAAGTAGCCATCGCCATTGGGATAAACAATCCACATGACAGTATGCACTTGGTCCGCAACGATGTTTAGATATGATGTGCCAGTCAGACGTTGATCAACACGAATTAAAGGGCCGGCCGAAAGCATGCCAGGAAAACATTCCCCAAACCATAACGTTGCCTCCACCAGCTTGAACGGTTTTAGCAATGCAGTTGGGGTCCATGCTTTCGTGCTATTTTCGCCAAATTCTCACTCGGCCATCGGCATGGTGCAACTGAAAACGTGATTCATCGGACCACATAATTTTGTTGCCAATTATCGACTGTCCAATCCTTGTGCTCCTGTGTAAACTGGAGACGTTTTCCCTTTTTAACTGCAGACAGCAAAGGTGTTCGAACAGGCCTTCGGTGGCCATATCCCATTTGATGCAGTGTACGGCGAACAGTGTGTGCAGAGATCATTTGTGGGGATCCTTGATTAAGATGGTCTGTAATTTGCTGCACTGTTGCCCTTCTGTTGTCTGTTACCTGTCTGGACACTCTCCGTTCCGCCCGAGCAGTCACTAGTTGATGACGACCACACGTTGCACGTACAGACCCATTTTTTTGGCTGACAGTCCAGTCTTTAGCTTCGAGCTCCTACAATCATCCCACGTTGAAAGTCCGTCAAATCGCATTTTTTACCCATCTCGTCACAAAAATTCACTCTGCTACTGTCGGAAGCACTAAGCTTTCCCTTTTTATACTAGCCTCGCCTTCTGGCGGCAACAGCGTGCAGCCATTGCTCATTTGCTTAAAACTGTCAGGTGGTCATAATAAAGTGGCCACTCAGTGTATAATATATATTAAGATAATGCAACGTATTTGTCACAAATGTTTATTTTTGCAAGCCGACCTTGGTATCGCTGGGTATTGACCTAGCTTCATCAGGACGGTAATGACGTAGCTTTTCGTCCTGGTGAAGCTAGGTCAATACCCAGCGAAACCAAGGTCGGCTTAAAAAAATAAACATTTGTGACAACTACGTTGTATTATCTTCATATCATCATCATCATTGTCAACCATTATCAATCCACTGCTGGACGAAGGTCTCCCCAAGTTTCCTCCACAACGGTCTGTCTTGTGCCAGTCTCCTCCAAGTCACTCCCACATACTTTCGAATTTCATCCACCCATCTCCCATGTGGTCTCCTGGGTCTTTTCCTGTCCCTTGGAATCCAATCTAAAATTTCGGCTGTCCATCGATGGTCCAGCCCGTTGCCATTTCAGGGATTTTACTCTGATCATGATATCTTCCACTCTTGTCGTTTTTCGGATCCACGAGTTCCTCCTCTTATTTTTCCTGGTTACACGAAGCATGCACCTTTTCCATGCTACTTTAAGCTGTCTGCAGCCTTTGTACGTCTCTTTTAGTTAAGGTCCACGTCTCTGCACCATACGTAAGCACTGGAAGTATGCATTGACCAAACACTTTTCTTTTAAGATATAACGGTATATTGCTCTTGAAAATTATGCTGTTTCTTCCAAAAGCTCTCCAGGCAAGTTTTGTACGCCGATTAATTTCTTCATCAATGTGACCCTGACTTGATATCTGTTGTCCAAGATAAACGTACGTGTCTGTTATCGACAGCTTTTCTCCATCAATCGATAAATCTATATTTCTTGTAAAAGCATTGAACAACACTTTTGTTTTCTGAAAGTTCATTTTTAATCCCACTTCTTTACTCTTGTCAGCAAGTTCCTGGATCATACTCTGTAGCTCTGATGGGGTAGTTGCAAAAATGACTACGTCATCAGCAAAACGAAGGTGGGTTAGATAATCTCCATTCATCTTTATCCCCTTGTTTTCTCAGCTCAGCGACTGAAAGACACACTCCAATGTGGCATTAAAGAGCTTCGGAGATATATTGTCCCCTTGTCTCACTCCCTTTCCAATTTTTATGTGTGTTGTATTTTCAAACAGCCGAATCTTTGCACTTGCATTTTCATAGATGTTTATTAATAATATTAATGTATGCATCTTCAATACTGCAGGATTTCAAAGCCATTGAAACTGCTGATGGTTTCACCGAATCAAAGGCTTTTTCATAATCGATAAAAGCCATGCACAATGGAAGTTCATATTCCCTCGCTCTTTCAATTAGTTCTCTCAGTACGTGGATATGATTTATTGTGCTGTAGCCACTCCTGAATCCAGCTTGATCTCTCGGTTGAGCCATGTCCAGTGTTACCTTCAAACGGTGTGAAAGAACTTTAGTGAAGATTTTATAAACCACTGATAGGAGGCTGATAGGTCTGTAGTTCCCGAGATCCTCAATGTCACCTTTTTTATGTAGCAGGATCATTGTTGCGTTGTTCCAATCCTCAGGAATCTTCCCTTCATTAAGGCATCGAGTGAAAATTTGGGCGAGTACTGTTTCAATTTCTCCACTTGCTTCTTGTATGATGTCTACAGTAATTCCATCTTCTCCTGGAACTTTTATCCGCTTTATGTTCTTGACACACACACACACACATATATATATATATATATCTTCATATATATTGTATTATATGTAGATGATTGAAGAATCCAAGTCAAAATATTTCCATCGAAATAACTTCGAAATATTTATAGCGAGTAGTAACACCTGGAGAGCCGTGGTCTGAAACGTAAACAAACCTGCTGGCAATTAGAAATGAAGGATGCATGTAACACTGTAAAAGTCTAATTCAGCAAACGGAAAAATCAAATGTCTAACTTTATACAGCGGGCGTTACGTCATATTCGAAGGAATGGTTAAATCAACTTAGCCAATATAACTTTGAACTGTACATATTGTGTAGTTGCGCATTTGGAACAGTAATCTGAAAGGTATATAAACTCGTGGATCACTTCTGCAGAAGGACACACTTCGGAAGTACAGAGTATCCATAAATGAATTATGAAACTTCAGTATGATATTGAAAAAAAAATCTGCAATAAATAATAACTTACTTTTAATGTGAAAACACATGGTAACTGTGAAAGCTTTTTCTAAAAATGTTAGTAGGTCTCCACGTGTGCTCCGTTGGTTGCTCGCAAAATGTCTAAACGATAGTCCAGTTCCACCTAGGTACGCTGCAGAATGTTAGGTGTAACAAGGAGGAAGGCTGCAGTAATGCGTTCTTTGAGCTCAGTGATAGATGTAACCTTTTTATTGTACACAATGTCCTTAATAAAGCCCCAAAGAAAAAAATCGCATGGAGTAATATCAGGAGAACGGGGTGGCCATGCCATAGGTCCCTGACGTCCTATCCAACGCCATGGAAAAGGGTGGCCTAAAGATCTGCGTATATCTAAAGACAAGTGCGGAGGAGCTCCATCTTGCTGGTAAATGATGTCTTGAATATCCTGGAATTGAGGAATTAAGAATTGTTCTAACATGTCCAGGTACGTTGCGCCAGTAACGGTTCGTTCAGTGAAGGAAAAAGCTCCTATCACTATGACTTCCATTAGGCTAGCCCGGACATTAACATTCGGCTGTCTCTCTTGTGTGCTACGACCACATTGGGATTTTCCGTACTCCAGATTCGCCAGTTATGTTTGTTTATTCACCCTGCTAGAAACATGGAATGTCGACTCATCGCTGAAACAGATCCGTGAAAGGAGGCCTTCGTTAATGCGATTAAGCATGTCTACCACAAATGCCTTTCGACGTGGTTGATCATTTTGTTGAAGTTTTTGAACTAACTGCACTTTATATGTATATAGGCGCAAACGTTTATGCAGAACCTTGAGAACCGATGCTCGCGGTACTTCGAGTTTACGACTGGTGACGCGGACGGACTTCTTCGGGCTCCTTAGATAAGCCTTACACACGTCTTCCACCTTTTCGTCCAAAATGGAAGGTTTCCCAGTGCTTTTGCCTTTTCAGACACTTCCTGTTGCTTTGGATTTATTTACCGACTGTTCGATGCTCTTTCATGTCGGTAGCTGTCTCTTGTACTCCGTTCTGAACTTACGCGGAACTGTTGTTTGAGAATTTGACTCCGCAAACCAAAACACACATAGTGCTTTCTCCACTGGGGAAGCCATGTCTGTTGTATTCCGTGTTTGACCAGAGTTTTCATTACGTAAGACACCTGGCGCCATCTATCACCTGACTTAACAAATTTAACACTTGCCACGTCTGTTGACGTTAAAATTAAGTTTTTCTTTATCGTATTTTGAATAGCATAATGAAGTTGTATTTCATTTATACACACCCTGTATAACACAGGAAACAGCAAGATCAAATTTAAAATTGTAAATCGAGCGCGTTAGGCCAAATTCGAAAACACAGTTGAAGAAATAACTTGTAATTTCTTATAGTGCGTGGTAACACAGTGAGAGCTGCGGTCTAAAACGTAAACAAACCTGCCTACAAGTGCGAAGAATTCACATACTTCAGACTTCGGAAGTGCATCCCAAAACATTTCGGCTCAACTTATTAATATCGTCGTTTCTATTCCCTTGTAGGTGTTCTCCTGCATAGGTTTGTAGCACTAGTCTGGCGCAGTAAGGCTACCCGTAAATGTATGAATGTTTGGCACATGTAAGCTGCTAAGCCAATAAAAAACTCATTTTTGTAATCGTTTCTATCATATTTAGCACCAGGCTCTCGTAATTTACGCAAGATTGCAATGAGATATTGTTACGTTTATATAAAATGTAATAGCATGCTGTTGGCGACGGTGTACTTAAGCATTATTGTGTAACAATGAAGCGGATTATTGTTAAGTCAGCTCATGGGACAGCATACAGCACAATCATATTTCTACAATGGTTTCTGCAGCAATGATTAAATGCTTTGAAAATTAATAAATTAATTAAAAAACAGCAAACAGGAATATCGAAAAAAAAGTGCTCCGAGGTGCACTATGCACCCCTTAGTCGGTATGAACATACCAAATTTCAAATGTCTACGTTCTTTAGTTTCTCTTGTAGGAGACTCACAGACAGACATGGTAATTTTATTAATATACCAGATGAATCTGATAAGGAGCGAAACGAATGGGGGTCCGAATATCAGGAAACGAACTTCATCCTAGGCTTGCAAGACAGAAATGTACGCAGAATAATTAGAATTTCAGTGTTGCTGTGCTGATATCATGAATCCCCAGGTTAGAAAATTTCCTTTTCTAGCAAATTTTCTTTTCTAGCAGGTAGAAAATTTCCTTTTCTAGCATGTTCGTTAACTAATATTTCGATAACGTCGAGTACCGGAGTTTAATTATAATTTGTTGTATGTGAGCAAATAATCTAATTTCTTCTTCTTTCTATTCGGAAATCAAAATGTCTTACATACGGACACTGAAAAATTTGGATTGGTGCTGCAAGGATCCAGCTTGCTTGAAAATGCGCCGAGATGCGAAAAAGCGGTGAGAAGCAGAAATATCTTGATTCGCATAGACCCGTGATTTGGCCTTGCGCCACTTACCAAGTTAATGCAACATCCGTTCACGACGTGCAAACGGTATTGGCCTTCGACGATAACCACATTTCCAGGGCAGATTCCGTTTTTTAATATACACTTTCACCTTTTCTGTAATAACAACCTTCCTCACCCAAAAATGGAATCCGCGTCATTCCCTTAATTTTAAATGCAGCTAGATCTGGGATTTTTCTTACATTTGCATACATCGTTATCACGCACTTCCGTATAATTTCTCATAAGCCTTATTCCTTCCGGCACGTAATTTTTTTGTTGAGGAGAGAGAATTAACGTGATTTATGATAGGCAAACGATTTGTTTTACATTCTTAGGAAGCATTTGTTCATGCACATTCCAACCAAAAAGGACAAACATTTTATGTGTGCTACCAAACATAAGTGCAAAACGTGTAAAAAATATTGCAGTTAAAACAGTACCAGTGGAAGAACTTTATTTTCATGAGAGACATTTAGTTATGAAAAAAAAATCTGGAAAATGCGATAGACTACGATTCAGTTGGCGGCAATTCAAAAGCCTCGGTTAAAACAGTCTGAATGTTAAATGAGAAAACTAAGAACGTGAGAGGTTGATTGGTCTAACGTGCATTTTAACAGGAAGAATTAAGTGATGAAGTTATTGATTGCATCAGCAATTAATAAACGAACAGAGTGTATGTATTGTTGATGAAATGCATGAAGCAGTAGCAGTTCTGAAAAGGACACCACTTGATTAAATATAAAAACCTGAAAGCCTTAAAAAATTTTAAAAAATAAATCGAAGCAACTATAATTCATGTATAAATAAACAGAAGGAAATGTTGTTTTCACGACCCCTTTGAGCATCTATGGCCGTAAGCAGTCCCCGTCCTTAATTTGCGGTTATTGATTCCAGAAACGGCGAAACAGCACTGTGGGGCATAACCGCTAATGCCACATCTCAGATTATTTGCCTTAGAAACCTCGACCCCTAACAACTCGGCCACTAAGACGGCAGAGAAACTTAGTAAGCGAGAAAATCTTATGATCTGTGACATAAATAAAACTAACAAAAGTTCAAAGAATTCCTTCTGAAACTTTAAGCAATATGCATGTACACGCAGTAACGTGTGCTGTTTTTCCATAATAAAGTGTCAGGTTTTCGGTATTATTTAAGCAATTTTTGAAACCATCGGTACAAAGTGGATAGTATGCATTGCTTAAAGAAATGTGAATGAGTCGAGAAGCGATTTGGCGAAACCAGTTCGTGGAATCATAATCATGAATTGTTTTCTAAAGTCAGGGTAAATCCATCGAATTATTATTAAATGAAACTCATTATCAGTAGGAAAAACGTCCCACGGAGTGATAGCTATATGCTACTCCATTTAGATGCATAGTTAGGATTAGTTTCAATGTTTAATGAATCGTCAGGGACGTACCATTTCCGTTCTACTGTAATATGTATCAGACAACAGGAGGCAAGAGTTCCGAATGCTCACAATTATCTCCTATAATCAGAAGGACTCAACTCAAATACACCCACACCAGAAGAATTTAACCCGAAGCAGATAGGAGGGTTTCAGTGAATAGAATTTCCATTGGAATAATATTTAAGTGTGCACAAGGTGTGATAAAAAAGTTTGATAAATGCGAGAAAAAACGTTTTTTACATGACACAAACACGTACAAGGTGGGATAAAAAAGTTAGGTGAATGCGAAAACAAAAGATTTTTACATGACACAAACACATACAAGTGCTAACAGCAGTAATCTAAAAGTACTTCATCTTCTGAACACAGACTCTTGTTCCAGGACTTCTTCCATTGTTCGAAGGACTGCTGGAAGTCTTGTTTCTCTAGCGATTTCTTGGTCAGGTGGATAAACAAAATACCGGAGCAGAATTGATATGTTTGGCAGAAATTGCAGGATAGAGTGCAGCGTGGCATTATCGAATAAATTCTATGTAAACCCTTTGGAAGAAATTCTATGTGAACAAGATCTTCGTTGTTAGAGAATGATAGCGGCATGAGTTTTATTTATCATCTCGACTTTCGTGTCTTCTTTAGTCTGGATGAGGTTGTTTTGCACTGAAAGCCATGAGCTTTAATTTCGCGGTCATACGGATCACTTATCGCCAATTACCACCTCTGACATGCATGATGTGTCCACAACGGGATGCTCAAATACCTCTGAGAAAATGGGCACACATGTTTATATTTGTTAAGGGGTGAGAAGGAGTGGGAGAAATTTAGCACAGACGTGTTTCATTTTCAAATCTTCAGTCAAATCAAAATTAATTGTACCGATTGACAAATCTGTTCTTTCTAGGTGTTCTCAAATTGCCAGTTAACGACTGGAAAGAATATCGGAGCAAATTTCGTAATGTTATAATCATTCTGCATTGTTGATGGACGGGCACTTCTTTCTTCATTTTCAAATGAAAAGTTTCCTACACGGATCCATTGCAGTTATTCGAATAGTGGCTCTAGTACTTTTGAATAGTACTATCACAGTATCATATCCATGCAAGTTTTCAATTTTCTTAAAGGCGGAAGAATTCGGTTGAATGACCTTCCTGGGATAGTGAAGGTCACGCTAGCAGGGGCGACCCTCATACCACCACTACTCTTCGATATTTTTAAAGCAAAAAAAAAAAAAGGAAATTAATTAAAATATAATCCTGTATCAAATCTGATTTGCTGTATGCTACCGACTATGGTTTTCTAAATTGCAGTACATGATGCCTTTTTCCTCGAAATTTAGACGTTCGTCAACTTGGTAACGAGGAATTTAATTGAGTAGTCTTCACATTCGTACGTGAGCACAATGGTACGCACACCGAAACATGTTAGCAGATAGTACTTCATTTTTTGTATTGCTACAGCTTAGAACTCCAGTTTGCTACGAGAATTCTCTTCAGTTTTTCTGGACTTGATCATTTGATCCGTTATTTGGCTATCTGTTGCTGTCTCTTCTAATGGCGGTTTCTGCGAAGCAGATTTAAAAAATCATCTTCTGTCCTCTAATCCATCGGTTACCTGGTTGAAACTTTACTTACACAGAACGGAGACTCTTGAACACGGTTATACTCACTCCCACTTCATGCTTTAAAAACAGATCTATAAATAAAACTGGGCATTGTCAAGATGTATAGTAGGTCAAGAGCTCTCTCTGCGTCGCGATTTATATTGCTGCTCATGAGCGCTTTTTTCTAGTATTGCTTGTGATAACTGTCATATCCAGGATAATTTCTTTAGAGATTTTCTTTTCTTTCAGAGATTGTTTACTATCCCTTTGGATCTCAGGCTTAAGCGTCTGCTTGTGGATTGTACTAGAAAAAGGGTCGTTTTTAAGAGGATCTAGGTTATACGATTTTTAAGGGTTGGCCTTTAAAATGCATAAATGAAATTTCAAAATATAAATATTATGGTAAAATTTTGAATGCCTCCAAAAATAAAATAAAAGAAAAAATTAACCCGTAATTTTAGTGTACGCTAATTTATAAAGTGAGGCACACATACATGAATGCTCTGTTTGTTACCTTAAACCTATGTCGCTTTTGACTTTGGACAAATGTTTTCATTCTAATTTCTTTATAAAAACTAGGTTAAAAATTCTGTACGATTTCCTATTTTAATTATGAGAAAAAAAAACTTACTTTTGAAATACTAGATAGCAAATTCGAATAATATTTTGTTTAATATGCAATATCACTATTATACATCCTTTACTAAATCTGTTTTTAAAGCAGTTTGTCCACTAGTTGATTTAGCATTAGTTCCGAGTAAAATATTCATTAATCTTTGCTTGTTTCAAATTTGCTGAATTCAGACCATATAGAGAACTATAAACATTATTTAATACATTTTTAATTGCATCATCTCTTTCAGGCTGAAAAAAACTGTCTCAATATTCTAGAAACGCATATAGCGTATTAAATCCGTTTATTTCTTATGGTGTAATAATCACAGAGATTCGCCAAGCTTTCGCACTCCACTGCAAGGCTTTTTCAAGGCAACGGTTGACATAAAAATGCAGGGAATTGGAACACTTAAGGAACAAAGATAATTTTTGAAAATAACGTGGGTGACATCACGAGCATATTTCGTGAAATATTTTAGCACGTAATTAAAAGGCACGCGGCGACGTGTTCCCTATTTTTAATAACGCATTGTAGTTCAGTAGAGATCAAGTCATTGCATGCTACTTTGCTGGAGAGGATTTCGACAGTTTCCCTGATGGCAGTCTCTTTCAAGTTGGTATAAGGGGCAATTCTTCTAATATTAATCCAAACTGGAGTGGCCGATTAATGCATGACTTCTCTGGCGAGTGCTGTATTCTGCATGTCCTGGTTGACACTTCTCACGTGTACTTTATATCTAGTGTCCAAGGATCGCTTTGTTATTCCGATATATACCAACGGTACAGTGTACACACCCGCCTTTTCTTTTTCACGCTGTCTCTTCTTGCAGCTTGATAGTATATGTGATAATGGGGTCTGGGACTTCATTGCTATTAATATTTTGTATTTACGTAGCAAATTATTTAACAAATATGCAAAGCCTAGGATATACATGAGATGGATCCTGCGTAGTTCATTGTCTTACTAGGTGATTTTGTTGTTGCTGACATTATACGATTTCTTACAGCTCTATGTATTCTGTCTATTTCATCCTTCTTATATCCAGCATTTAGACCTTTGCTATAAATATTATCAATTTACTTAGTATTTAGGTAGTCGGGTTGTCATACGTTATACGCTCTATAGAATCATGCTGTAAAAGCAGAAAGTTTGTACTCTTTTGGGAAGTGAGCATCAGGAGGGACAAGGTTCGGTACTGCGGTCGGTTTATAATAAACGGTAAAATCGAAGCTGGATGTTCCGTTTCTTCTGAGCGCGACGTCAAGATAATTCAACATTCTATCCACTTCAAGCTCCATGGTGAACTTTATCGTATTATGTAGACTGTTTGTCTTATGCATGAAATCTTTTAATTCGTCTATTCTATGTTCCCATATGAAGAATATATCGTCAGTGAAGCTAATCCACACTAGGGGTTCTTGATACACTTTAGAAAGATGAGATTTTCTAGCGGTCTAAGTACTGCTTCATCAACTACTGCTGATAGAGGGGAACCCATCGGTGATCCTTTTGTTTGTTTGTAGATGTCACAATCCAATTTGAAATAGTTGTGGTTAGTAACTAGATTTAAGGCACAGATAATTTTCTTTGTTTGGGTTGGTGTGAATTCATGGGAAGTGACGATTATTTCTTCAAGGTTTCCAGCAGCCTCAGGTATAGGTATAGACGGATATAAAGACACTATGTCGAAACTTCCCATTATATCACTGTCAAATATATTCAACTTTCTTGTGCGCTCCACAAATTCCTTTGTTGACTTGATTACGTAATCGGAGTTTTTTAAACGTTGAGATAAGAATACAGCTAGGGATTTTTCTGATATGTATGTAGGAGAATTGTTTTTCGTATTATAGGTCTAAGAGCAGATCCCGGTTTATGATTCTTTAGTCGTCCAAAGAGTGGTGGAATTGTAGGGCCCGAAGGAAGTTTCGCTGAATTTCTAATAGTTTTCGGTTGAACTTTCCGTACTATACTAATCAAGGGATTCTTCGACTGTAGAATTGAGTCCCATTGTTCAGCAAATTCTTTATATTTTCGAATATAATCAGACCTGTTCATAATGGCAATCGGATTCGACTTGTCTCTTAGGGTTATTGATATTCTAGAATCCTTAGGAAGGTTCTCCAAAACTTTTAAAATCTGACTGTCACTTTTCTTGATGTTACTTTTTCCGTTATTCCTCCTTTTAAAATTCACTAGACTGCTTCTTAATTTCGATACCGCTAAACATCTGGTCATATCACGACCTTCTGCTGGAACGTGGGGAATTATACTTTCTACCTCAGATATTAGCTGCTTAATTTTAGGCTTCGATTGATGGCAATATTTTAGTCCGCGCTCCAAAACTTTCACTTGTTCTTCCGTCATTTGTTCTGTTGTTTCATTCACAAAGGGGACTTTATAATTATTGGTACGGATCTGAGTTGATCGAAGAATCTCCAGCTTTTTACTATGTTTTTTACTCAGAATCTCTTCCTCTCTTGAAATTAGGACATTCACTTTTCGGAGAAGTACTCTTTGGACTACTAAAGAATAATAAACCGGGATCTGCTCTTAGACCTATAATAACGAAAAACAATTCTCCTACATCCATATAAGAAAACTCCCTAGCTGTATTCTTATCTCAATGTTTAGTAAACTCCGCTTACGTAATCAAGTCAACAAAGGAATTTGTGAAGCGCGCAAGAAAGTTGAATATATTTGACAGTGATATAATGGGAAGTTTCGACATAGTGTCTTTATATCCGTCTATACCTATACCAGAGGCTGTTGGAAACCTTGAAGAAATAATTGGCATTTCCCATGAATTCACACCAACCCAAACAAAGAAAATTATCGGTGCCTTAAATCTAGTTACTAACCACAACTATTTCAAATTGGATTGTGACATCTACAAACAAACAAAAGGGACTCCGCTGGGTTCCCCTCTATCAGCAGTAGTTGATGAAGCAGTACGTAGACCGCTAGAAAACCTCATCTTTCTAAAGTGTATCAAGAACCCCTAGTGTGAATCCGCTACACTGAAGATATATTCTTTATATGGGAACATGGAGTAGACGAATTGGAAGATTTCATGCATAAGATAAACAGTCTACATATTACGATAAAGTTCACCATGATGCTTGAAGTGGATGGAACGTTGAATTATCTTGATGTCACGCTCAGAAGAAACAGAACATCCACCTTCGATTTTAACGCGTATTATAAACCGACCGCAGTACCGAACCTTGTCCCTCCTGATTCGCACTGCCCAAAAGAGTACAAACTTTCTGCTTTTAGAGCATGGTTCTATAGAGCGTATAACGTATGACAACCCGACTACTTAAATAACAAGGAAATTGATAAATTTATAGCAAAGATATAAAGGCTGGATATAAGAGGGATGGAATAGACAGAATACAAAGAACTGTAAGAAATCGTATAATGTCAGCAACAACAAAATCACCTAGTAAAACAATGAACTACGCAGGATCCATTTCATGTATCCTAGGCTTTGCATATTTGTTAAAGAATTTGCTACGTAAATACAAAATATTAATAGCAATGAAGTCCCAGACCCCATTATCACATATACTATCAAGCTGCAAGGAGAGACAGTGTGAAAAAGAAAAGGCGGGTGTATACGCTATACCGTTTGTATATCTTGACAACACGGAAAAAATATATATCGGAATGACAATCTTTGGACTCTAGATCCTTGGACACTAGATGTAAAGAACACGTGCGAAATGTCAACCAGGATATGCAGAATACAGCCCTCGCCAGAGAAGCCATGCATTAATCGGCCACTCCAGTTTAGAATAATATTAGAAGAATTGCCCCTTATACTAACTTGAAAGAGACTGCCATCAGGGAAACTGTCGAAAAATCCTCTCCAGCAAAGTAGCATGCAATGACCTGATCTCTACTGAACTACCAATGGTTTGGCATGCGTTATTAAAAGACGGCAACACGGCGCGCGGCGACGTGTAATTACGTGCTAAAATATTTCAAGAAATATGCTCTTGATGTCACCCACGTTATTTTCAAAAATCATCTTTGTTCTTTAAGTGTTCTAATTCCCTGCATTTTTATGTCTACCGCTGGCTTAAAAAAGCCTCGCAGTGGAGTGCGAAAGCTTGGCGAATCTCTGTGATTATTACACCATAAGAAATAAACGTATTTAATACGCTATATGCGTTTCTTGAGTATTCATATTGTGGTGTATTAAAAATAATGTTAACTGTCTCAATTCTCTCGTAGTTGTAACATTCATTGTTGCGTATGAATGAATCAAATAACGGTGTATCTTTGATAATCTGAAATTCAAAACATAACGTATAATCCCAAAAAGGGTATGAAATAATTTCGTATAACTAAATTGAAAAAGTGATGGAGACTACTCTAAAATATCGGGACTAACACATAATTACGTATAAAGATGGAAAACGAATAACCGAGGTTCCAGTGTACTTTCCTTTGAGTAATGAGATTCCACGTTGTTCTTTAAAATTCTCAATACAGCAAATAATAATTTCATGGAAGTCTCCGTGCAAAGGTTTGCTTTAAAACGTGAAAAAAGTTCCGCATTTCGACATTTGCAGGTTTAGTTATTTAATAGATGGGTTTCTCGGCTCGAATAATTTTGAATGTAGGTCCTGTACAGCTCTGCAATCAGAAAAAAAGGTCCTTAAAAGCACACTAAGGCTTCCATCAAACTTTCGGACGGGCTGGGACTTTTACGGATGTTTTAGAAATTGCAATATCAGCTGCTACCTGAATGATGCACCCGGTAAAGGCTCAAACGTCGTCTCAAGCGACTTCTGAGACACCACAACAAAGGACATTACATAGGACGACGTGAAGAATACCCTTGTGACCGGAACCATTTTCCATCGCAAAGGGCGAGAAGCAGGAGACACGGCATCAAGAAACGAAAGAACGATAGCTAAATGGTCACTACTATGAAGGTCATCGCAGATAGTTTAGGTTCAGTCGTCATATACCAAAGGTGAACCCAGGTTAAAATCAATCGCAGTGAAACTACGGAATGACACCCCGCAATGTGTTACAGCGCGGGTATTAAACAGACACAAAGAAGACAAGTGTAAAATAGATTTTATATTACCATTCCATACACAACAACTCATGCTCTCACACAAAGGACTGTTGGCATTAAAGTCATCCACGAAAAGAAGAGGTAATAACAGCTGACTCACTTGGCTCTAAGTATGTGCAACGCTCACGTCCTCACCCTAAGGAAGATAGACATTATTGACAGTAAGCAGAACAAGCACGGAATTATGGAGCGCCCTTACCTGGAATGGAGTTAACAACGCAACAGTAGTGACCGGAGAACTGTGACATTGTGAGGGACAACGATCGAAAGACCCTTTCACGAAATATGGCCAGACGCGAGGTTCCTCCGAAATGCACTTTAGCCTCTAACTAAAATTGAATAAGAAGGCTGTGTATTTCCATCTCTTAGAGATAAATACACATCAGAGAGTAGAATGACAATAGTTGCTTTATTCATCAATCCTTGGACGGTAACTACGACAATTCCACCGTAGAATGGAACTTACACAGGTACGCTAAGCAAGAAAGAAGAAATTTACGGGAAGAACTGAAAGTCATGAACTCTTCGAAATTCACGAACTGAGCTCCAAGAACTCCTCTGCTCACTTTGACGGCGAACGATCGCGAGAAAGAACAGGAGTGAATTTTGAACTTGGACTTAACCTTGGGTCTCTGGGATTTCGGAGTAATTTCAACAAGGCGTCACTTTATGCTTCTTTACCCTTCCGTCCCCTCGCCACAATTGAGGGAGCTGGTACTGTTGCAATGGAGACAGAAGAGGAGAGAAGACGCTTGAGAAAAACACACCATGAAGGCGCAGAATGCTGATCCCAAGATTTCAAAGTGGCAATGACAAGAGCAATAACGTAGACGAACTAGGAATGATCCTCTGCTGGAAGACGTACATCAATCTGGACAGCGACAGTTTTCTTGGATGCTGAAACTGAAGCACAGGCGCGATGACCAGGAGGATCAGGGAAACTCTACCATTTGGACTCCGAATAGGAAATGGTCTCCTTAGTCTTCAGGCGTTGTGTGTACTGATCTTATTTGCGCTTGAGACATTGCTTGGAAGAGGCAGCATGTGCACCAACCTAGTTGACTCAGTGCTCCAAATCAGCGTCAGAGTCTAGAAAAACCTGTTCAGAACCACAGTGCCCATACAGAGAGGCATTATGACACGAATGTTGAGAATGGCCTTAGATCTGGCACTTGAAACATTTCAAAGAATGGGGTATTAGGGCCGACCTTAAGATGAAAATATTCTGCCTTGATGGATATAGGCCAGGACATCGAAAGCCAATATCGCGCCACTGAAGGGAATAGATTTGCCGATTCGCCTAAAGAGGATACGGTGTACACAAGTAATATGTTGGTCCCTAACTTCTGTTAGAAGCTCATTGTCCCCACACTCGAGCTGTTCAAGTCGTGCTCAAAAATACGGTGCAATGCGTCTAACTAGACGGCTGTTCAAGAAGATCGGAAAACTCAAGCACTTCGACGCTGTTTGGGGAACTAGCCGCCGCTTGAACAGGTTTCTGTATTTAAAGGGGAGACTTCGCTAATGGGTGAATGACGAATAATGAAGTACTAATGGGTGAATGACGAATAAAGAAGTACCAGAAACGTCCCGAACGTACAAGTGTTGGCCAGAATAATGTGGACACCTAGAAAAAGAAGGTTTTACGTACCTAATAGGGTTTCTAATGGGTGAATGACGAATAATGAAATACTAAAAACGTCCCGAACGTACAAGGGTTAGCCAGAATAATGTGGACATCTAGAAAAAGAAGGTTTTATGTACCTAGTAGGGTATAGTACCACCTTTGACAATCAACACCGCCTGAATTCTTCTTGGATAGGACCCATACAAATTCTGGATGGTGGTTAATGGGATGTTACACCATTCTTCATGCAGAAACTGTTCCAGGCCCTTGAGAGATGCAGGAGGAGGATAACGGGATCTTCCTCTGTTTTCCAACATAGACCACAGTGAGTCGATGGTGTTTAAGTCTGGTGATTGGGGAGGTCAAGGAAGGTGTGAAAGTTCGGTTCTTATGTTCCTCAAACCCTGATTGGACATTCCGAGCTCCGTGAATTTGAGCGTTATCACCCTGATAGATAGCATCCCCTGCAGGAAACAATGCCTGAGCCATTGGATGGACTTTGTCGGCCAAAATGACTTCATACACTCTGCTAGTCATCTGTCTTCTCAGGGTGCTCAGGGAATCTGCTTAAAACCACGTTATAACCGCCGAGAACATGACAGAACCACTACTATGCTGCACTCTTGGTAGCAGATATTATGGCTTGTACGCTTCTGACGGTGTTCCCCACCCGTAAGCACGTTCTACGGTGGGGAATAGTGTGGATGTGAATTCATACGACCACATTCCATGCTTCCATGCATCTGCAGTCTATGTCGTGTACTCCTGGCACCACTGCCGTCGCCGTTGTGCATTCTCCCGGATCATCACAGGTTTTACAACAGCAGCTGTGCCATGAATATCTTGTTTATGCAGTTCCCTGAGCTCTGTTTTCGTTGATACTGGGGTATGGAAATGCAGGTTGAACTCCGCCCTAATTATCGGCTCTGTGGTCTTGTTATGGGTAACAACCCTCTTTAATGCTATCTTGTCTCTATTTGTCAGAGTCGTTTTTTGGCGGCTCTCTTGTTTCGCAGACGTGGTTTTGCCTCGAACACTGTATGCTGTCATAACGCTAGACATAGTAGCTCTCGATACCGCCACTACTCTGGCGACTGTTGTCACGGAGGCACCAACTAGCCTGCCACCACCAATTAGCCCTCTTTCGAAGTCCATTAGGTCTCTCATTTCGTCGTCACCCTGAAAGACAGTTTTCAACAAGACACTTTAAATGCACTTAATCAGGACATTGGGGTTCTAAACAAAGCTATAACAACTAAACGGTGGTGGATACCTTTGCGTATCGCGACGTACGCAGCTACATTAAAAGTCAGGTCTCTGAGCGTGGCGTTCACATTATTTTGTCCAACCCCTGCATATCTTAGTGGAAATGACAGCTCCTTCTTCTAGAGGGGGCGGATAACGAAACTGAAACACCTGCGTATATAGCACCCCACGTGCCACACCATTGTAGGAGCTACCTGGTGGTCAGCCTTCATTTCTTTCTAGTCGATCAACAAGAGCGAAGTGTGAAGTTTGCATTAACAGAGCAGTAACACAGCTGGACGTAAACAAGTGCGATCCATAGAACATAATGAGATACATATCTGAGTTTCAAAGAGGACAGGTTGTTGGTGCGCATCTCGCTGGTGCATCTGTGTCCAAGACAGTAAGCCTTTGTGGTGTATCGTGAGCCACGGTGTCCAGGGTCATGTCGGCATAACAGCAAGAGGGGAGAACCACATATAAAAAGAGTAACTGTCGAGGTAAGAGGAAGCTGTCTGATAAGGACTCCGACTGCTGACACGGATGGTAGCCAAATGACATTAAACAACAGCTTCCCAACTCACCACAGATATGAATACGCAACTCGATATACCAGCTTCCATCAAAACTGGTCTTCGGGAGCTATACCGGGTCAAAATTCACGGTCGTGTTACTATCGCTAAATCCTCGATTACCAGTGTGAATGACAACGTCGGTTGCAATGGTTCTAGCAGCGCAAATCGTGGACGTTGGGCAACGTGAAATGTGTCTCCGATGATTCTCCGATGAATCATCCTTCTCTGTATTTTTTGGAACCGGGAGAGTTTACGTGTGGAGACATGGGCTTACAGGCTTACCACCGATACTGTTTATTGCCCACAATAAAGCACGGAGTTGGATCGGTGATGGTTTGGGCAGCAATATCGTGAAAGTCTGTCGGGCCGCTCATTTCTTTTGAGGGGCACATCACTGTCAAGGACTATTGTACAGTTCTTGAGTACCAGGTGCACCCAGTGGGTCACACATTTTACCCTGATGGTGGTGGCATGTATCAGGATGATAACGCACCGATACACAGAGCCAAACTGGTAGGAGAGTGGTTTACTGAGATTGAAAGTGAAGTTGAACATCTGTCATGGTCTGCACAGTCACCTGATGTGAACATTATTGTACCACTCTGGGCTGTTCTGGAGAAGCGAGTCCGGAAACATTTCCGTCCACCTGCATCACGTCGTGAACTAGCCACTTTTCTGCAAAAGAAATGGCTTCAAATCCGTCTGGCCAATGTACAGGACTTGTATCGGACCTTCCCATGACGAATTGCAGCTGTATTGACCTCCAAAGGAGGCCTTGCACCGTGCTAATAAGTTGTTGTGTCCTAAACCCATGTGCTTCAGTTTCGTCGTCTAACCTCTGTATGTGCCGCTTAGACTTTGCACCGTGGAAAATACTGTGGGGTGCATAAGGAAAGAAATAATTCGTCGGGCTACCTCCCCACACTCCGCTGAAAGAAAACAAAAATTCCTAATTTGTGTGTTAAAAAACAGAGCCAAGGTACGCAAGACACGACTCTGGGATTAGGTGTTAAAAAGGACAGCCAAAGTACGCAAGACACGGCTCTAGGAATAGGTGTAAAAAAGGAGAGCAGGAGTACACAAGACACTCCTCTGGGGATAGGTGTTAAAAAAGAGCCTGAGTACGCAAGACACGTATCTGGGAAAATGCAGCTGATGGACTCGGTTGATAGCGCAGGCATGTGCCCCTACCGTAACTCGTTCTTTCCTGTCTCAGTAACACTCCTTTCATATGACGACGACACTATCCCCAGGCTCATCCATTCGAACGTAACCGCAAGCCGTTAGAATCCTGATTTTTTTCGACCACACACTTCACAGACTACGAGTAGATTAGTTTCCAGCCTGCCCATCTAAAGTGAAGCATGGAGTAAACGGATGTGTTGCAGTCCTGGTTCAATGACACTCTGGCCTTCAGAAACCACAATCTCCAACATTCGCTTTTGCACCTTATGGATCACCGTACACAGAAAAAATGCTGGTAGGTCTAGTAGCTAACGAAGCACGAGAAACAAAGGGGGAAAGTAAAAATGGTAAACGAAATAAAAAAGCATTAAACTGAAGTCCAGTGCTGGAGAATAATCACAAAATCTGCGGCCTTAAACTGTGTCATGCTCACAACAACAGCAACAAAAAAAATTACTTCAAGCCGTGGGAGCACTACCAGCTAACTAACTGGAAGACTAGTTTAAGACAGGGCCCATAAATAACTCTGTGACGTTCTGGTATTTAGATTGAAATAGATAAGGCAAGCTACGTCTGCCCATTTCATCGATTTCGGGGTTTTCTTTCCTCCTGTTCCCTGGACCCAGACACACTAAACATGTAGGGGAAACAGGAAACAACTAGACTTCAACGCTCATGAATGACATTTTTATTACATATCTCGCATAGAAAGTTTTAGGAGCTTGTAATGCAACTCTGAGTGAAGAGTGTTACTGATTACCTCCCAAAAGGAAATTTTCAATTGCGTAACCCTACGTGACACGGAGAAGTGGAACGGTTCAAACCTAGTGGAAGATGAAACCGTGTTCATACCTGACGAACTATATTAGAACGGAGAGAGAGGGCAAATGTACAGGAAGAAATGCGGTACTTACTTTCACTAGTTAAGTACCAGAAAGTAGTCTATGTTTCAGACATTAAATTGAAGAGATATGCCGTTGTTTAAATTGTCTCTCTTGATCCCAGCCATGCTGTTTCCTGCAGTGTGGCTCTGTGCTTTCAGAGAGATACTAAACAAAGCATCCATGCAGATTTGGTGACTAATATAAAGTGGAGTGACATGTATTCAACACAAAACATGTTCATCACACCACCACGGACGTAATATGATGTCCATGTTGGTTGTCCTGGTTAAGAATCTGGTAGAAAGAAAGAGCAGACATTTTTTTTCTTCTAGTAGGATATAAAAGTGGTGAGAACTTCTTTTGAGTGAATTCTTTTTATAAGAAATAAGAGAATTTACAGAATCATATTTATTAGTTTTAAAAATCTAAGATTTCATCAATGCATCATTAAACATTTCTAAATTTGAAAATAAACAGGTGAAGCATCGCACGTTTTCTTGTTTTTCTAGAATGAGATAAGGAAATGTGCGAACGCATATTGTGACTTTTTGTTCTGTTCATTAAACATTGAAACTTCAGCTGTGAAAATTAAAATAACTCATCACAGAAAAACTTTGCACACAAATGTTTTAAATGTGAATCGGCTGAACTACACAAAAAGGGTATAAAAAGAAAATCAGTGTTTAATTTGATGTAGCTAATTTGCATATTGCTTAATGTAAGTCACTCATATTTGTCATTAATACAAAGGATTTTATAGGTTTCGAACTGAGACATTCAGACTGTTGGATCGTTCCTTTTGGAGCAACAATGTTACTGAAACAGGCATCGGGTATCATCACGATGATTCATAATGATTGTTTAAATATTTTTTATCCAGAGAGTGGCGTCTGGACATTGGGACATAAAACATTTTCGCCAAAAATTTGGCATCTTCAGGGTTAGAACTGGCAGATGTATACTCAAGATAAATGTTCAGTTACCTGAAGCACACAATGGTTTTTGTTAGAGATCGATCAGCGGGGGGATGGACATAGTCGTTAATAAAGTAAATTTCATTAGAGTCAATCAATGGTAATAGAAAGATGCCGGTAGGAGGAACACTTTGTCAACAGAGAGCTGTTGTGTCATTCTTTTAATTCCACTGCGAGCTTTAAATAACTTTCCGAAGGCAGTATTTGCATTACATCAGTTGTACCTACACATCTGGGAATTGAATCAGATCAAACATAATTACATTAGGGCCACTGAGCGCTCCAAGGAAGAATGCCTCCGAAAGAAGTGACCCTTCTAGACAGCCGATCGATGTCAGCCTTACCAAATGTGCCATTACCTCACCAACAGCAGTACTCCCTAATAATCTCATGAAAGAAGAGATAAAACTGATAACTTTGCTCAATTGATAAAGAAAAATCTAAGTTCAGAGAGAAAATGTAGTAACTTAGACAATATGGTTTCTAAAGACTTGCGACAAATTTTGGAGGGAATATGTTGTCCATGCTTTAGCACTACGAATAATTAGTACTAACGACGTAAGAAACCAGAGGAAATATTTTGATCTCTTCCTTGACCAAAAAAACTCTTTAGATTGGAGAACTCTGACACACATACATTGTTCAACGTAGTAAATGGCACAATACGAAGTATATTTCGGAGTGCCAAGAAAATTGATGTGTATGTGTCGATATTTGGGTAATGTAAAGGACTGCAGTTGAGAACCAACCAGGTAATGGGTAAGGGAGATAAAAAAGCTAAACGGCTTCGAGTCCCTGAGTTTAGACTTCCGCATTAGATTGATCTCTCTGGCGAAAGAGCGTGCAAAGAATGCGAATGCCTGCGCGTCATCATCGAGAACCGTACTATCACATGGACGCATTAAACTGAGGCATATTCATACAGCAACGTACGGCTGGTTCGTCCTTGTGTCTCATCGCAGTGGAAACGCATCGGTGTAGAACTACTGTTGGCCGAATATGACGATAGTGGTTGGAAGAAGGAAATATGCGTCACGCTAATGGGACTGGTGCAGGTTGGCGGCTATCCGAATGTTTTGATCATAACATTGGACATGAAGCCGTAGCAGCACAACAGTGCAAGTCGCCGTTATTTTATTTGATGTACAGAAAGCTATGGATATTTACGTATCGACACGAACTGTTAATCGCAGTATTCCTGCGACAGTTTACGCTCTTTTCAGACATTGCGACGACTAACAATCACAACAGAACATCCTCATGTAAAGTTGCAGTTGTGCCGCACCAGTCTTTCGTGGCGAGACGAATGGAAACATGCCATGCTCAGCAACGCTTCTGGCATCTCTCTCAGAACAGACGATCGCCCATTGAGAGACTAGAGGCAACATGCTTACTGGGCTGAATTTGTGACCACCCGCGAGCGTCATACGACTCTTCAGCCTGGTGTCATGGATTAGGGCGCTATGAGTTTCAAATGGCTCCTACGCAAAGTGAGTCCAATGATAGCACGAGGATACGTCGAAGAAATGCTTTAGCCCGTCTTGTTGCAGTATCTCTCTATATGTCTTATGTGATGATGCGTAAACATGAAGATTTGAGTGAGCTCGATAGTAGGTATAAGGAAGGTCAGATGCTCCATCTCCGCAATTGCATAACATCTAAGATTTCTGCTGGCTATTGTCACACGTATGTGTCAGGACTGTATCAAAATAATAGAAACAGGGGCTACAGAGAAAAACACGTCCATAGATAGGTCGTTTGTATTCTAGATGAGAGCCACTTCTTCTTCAACAAGACGGAGACTGAAAGTATAACCTCGGGATTCAACTACGAAGAACCTGGAAAGGTTTACGCAATAATCGTTCTACCTACGATGACACGACTGGGATATAGGTGCCGACTCCCACATCGAGTACCCTTGCTAATAGCACGTCCCCAAACAATGAGGTTACAGTGGACGAAGGGACATCACCAGCACACAGTGAAGACTGGGAACGGATGATCTAACCCGACGAATCGTGGTTAAATAAACATCAGCAGTCGGGAGGGTAGATATTTGTGGTACACCACACGAGGCCATGGACCAAATGTCAAGTCAGGGTGTTACAGGCCGGTGGATGCGGTGAAATATGACGGGCGTATTGACGTTGGCCACCTATGGCTATCATGTAGCTATGTAGACCCCTAATCACCACAGAAGGCTGCCTTCTTTCAACAAGACAACGCCCCTTCTTTCCCTTCTAGGATGCCTTCTTTCAACAAGACAACGCCCCTTCTTGTCGATCCCGGTTTTCGAAGCACTGGTTGGAAAAGCATTCCACTGAGCTTGCAGCCCTCAGATGACCCTTCTCATTCTGTGGATCCGAGACCATTTAAGCATCTGTTAAACTAAGTGGAGAAATGCATTCGATCCTGAATCCCACCACCACGAACTCCAGGCGTTTTACGGATGACTGCCCTTGGGATAACGGGCCGCAATACCACCTGAACGTTACGAACAAGGTAGAGTAAGTGCCACGAGGCCACGAGGTGTTGCTGCTGTTTTGAGAACAATGAGTGAGCCCATATGTTATTTGATGGATGTATATAAAAAAATAGTCCATTCATTGTAAATTTAAGGAATTTTCCTTATGAGGAAAACTTCCTTAAAAGGAATTTTTCTTTTTAACTAATGTTCTGTTTATTATTTTCCTTGTGTTATGATGTATTCACATTATGATTTGGACACTTTCTAGTTTGTAGTGTTATGGTGTTTGAAGTATTTAATGCTATTTGGTGTGGTGTAGCAAAAACGTACAGTAAATTCAAATCCAATTCAAATCTGTGCTTTCACATTCTGTACAGTTCCTTCTGGCTATAAGAATCAACTGAGAAAGCAACTTCATTTTGGTTAAAGTAGTGTAACTGTACTATCTAGTAAACCGAATTTCTTGGCGTAGAATATAAATCAAAGTTTCCAAGCTTTCGCACACCAACCAGATGGCTTTTTCAAGGAAGGTAGACTGCAAACTACCTGAGAGAAATTAAAATTTATAATCGGTGCTTACTCTGCTCTTGTTGGGGCAGTGCCATTTTTGGTGATCCATAAACATATTTTCTGCAGAAGAAGAAACGTTTTTTGAGCTTTAATTTCATCCAAAATACACGGTTTGTCAGTTTTTGCAGTTTTTCTTGCCATTGCAATCAATAAAGCAAATATTTCCACCATTTTTTAAAGCGAAATAAAAGTTCGAAATCCGCAAGGCTGCTGCGGAAACAAATTTACAGTAGCAAAAGACGAAGACAGATAAGATAAGTAACGATTTCGAACTGAAAATAAGGAAATGCCTGCATGCTCCACTGATCCATTTAGCACGACGAGTATGTAAGGAGCGAAAAACGCACGTTGTATTAGGAACATTCACGAACAAAGATCAAGCACCACTTTTGCACTACACGCATTTATTGTTTTTCAATGACTCGCGCATACGCCCACTCCTCGTTTTATTTAAATCACTTTCTTTTTAAATACTTCAGCTACACGCAAGTATATGCGTAATTTGCGACACATTTGCAACATCTGTTTTCTATGTTTTAACTTTATGCTGAATGCAATATTCTTTAAGAAAGAATGTTTCCAGTGTTACATTTTCTACTGGTCAAATTTCAAATCAATGATAAATTTAAGGCACTTTGTGAAATTGAACTCATCTTCCGTTGTGTTTTAGTGCAGAAACAGACTTTTCCATGGACTCTTAAGCTACTGATCACTTTTTATACTACATAACTACAGCGATTAATACCAGCCTCTTGTTTTCAATTCATAACGTGCTCAAGGAAGGAGAGCCGTGCACCACATGATTTACATTTTTAATATTACATACTGCACAGAATATGTGATTATTTCAGAATATTATATGAAACATAAATCAGTAAGAATGTTATTTGTACGTAGTGAGCTCCAATAGCTATAATTTAAATTTAATCCAGGTCCTTTTCAAAACGAAAATAATTTATATTTCATTTGGTGTGTTTTTAGACGAGCTTAGGAATTAATGGAATTAGGAGTAAATATTTCTGACAAAGAGATAATACAATTTTACCTCTTCAAAGGAAAGAAGAAATTATCAGCTCTTTAATATGAAGGCTGGGAAACTACAGTATAATATCTTTTGCAAAAGAAATTTCTTCTGCGACTAATATACTAGATTAGTGCCCGAAAGATGAATATTTTAATTTCAACATTATATAAAATGTAGGTAAAAGCATATTAACCTTCTACAAGTTGATTCTGTAATTACCTCCATATATATTTCTCGTTGGCTAATTAGAACTTCCATAACAGCAGCAAGGATTTATTGCAAAGTAGTATCCCTTTTTGGAAAACTGTAGAAGCGAAATTCTTTTTCCCAGTCAAAATAGAATTGAGTTGATGATATGCAGGAAATTCACAAAAGACAAAATCGTAGGTTTGCTAATTGCGCAATTCTTGGTGAGAGATAAACGTAACGCATAATACATATTTGGAAACTGGGAGATAATTACTCAGATTAAGAAAAAGGCACACGTTCGTAAATGATAAAATCATTGCACACTTATACTGAAATGGTGTAGTCTATGTCTGTCTAGTGTTTGGCGCTGCAGAGTTAGGAACGAACAGGGTATAAAGTTGTTACGATTTTTATTTGTCTGTTAGAGTTAGAATGAAATATTCTGGAAAGATTACGGCAGGAAAAGCAAAACTTTTTACTTGAGTCGAGATTTCAATTCAGCAATTTCGGTGAGGTACTGTGTTTTGATTCGGCGCTATAACAACGCGAGGAAATACAGACACACTTCCCGCGATTAATGCATTACCCATAAATTCACGGAAAAGGAGATGCCGTTAGATGCAATGACTACCTTTTCGATTAAGGGAAATGAATAAAGAACTTTTGTGTTCTCTCTGAAATTCTTCCAGAGTCGGCCAGCTTAAGTTTTCCAAGTTTTCAAAACAATACATGCTCTCTTATCAGTTAACACGATTTTCCATTTTTCCTTGTTCTTGAAGTAGATAAATTTCTTCCTTTATGTTTCCATGCAGAAACACAACTCTTGGGTTAAAACGACCGGATTTCGTTTTCTACAAATTGCAACTCTTAAAACTATTACAACGTATTGCACAGTGTAAATTGTGATATGTTTTATGCCTCGAAAAAGATTCATCTTCATTTACTTATTTACATAATTTGAAAATCTAGAAATGGTTACTGAATGTAAATATTTATTCTTAGATCTGTAAAGTAAGCTTAAACGTCTGCATCTGAACCAAATTTTCTTTTGAAAACCCCATTTAATTTTCGGTAGGCTTCCTTACTTTAGAAAGATTCAATAAAGGTCATACATAACTTTTCTACAAGAAACGAAGGTTGAATTTCGAAAAAAATTATTTACTGTAATTTTTATAAACCGAATTCCTTTTAGAGCCAAGGTACTTTTTACATATGCCAAACCCTTCGGAAAATTTCCTTTGCATTCTCTTGTAGGTATTTTTTTTAAATAACTTTATTTTACCTTTAACATGTTGCAAATGTATATGGCACTTTTGTGATAGCAAAATACACTGAGTTAGATTTGCATTATGAATACCCCCGTTTCACGTATTCGCAGCGATAACGAAGTACCACGTGATGTCAACGTCATGAGCGGCTGCCATACATTGTGCACACCTAACCTCTGTACGTGATCAGTAAACGTTTCCCAGTAATAGGAAAACGTGGCGACGAAAGCGAATTTGACCGAGGCCAGGTGGTTCGGTCCCGGAGGGAGAGGGGGGGGGGGGCGTGTCAACATTTAGGAAACAGTTCGACCTACACGGTCGTGTCACATTATTGTGACCACCAGCTAATATCCAGAGTAACCGCCGTGTGCAGTACGGACCACAACTACACGGGCTGGGAATGACATAAGGTGCTAAAGGTGTTCACAGGTATGTGGAGCCATGCTGACTGCAGTGCATCTGACAGTTGCTGGAGGGTTCATGGTGGATAATCCATAGAGCTAAAAACACAATGGAGGTGGTCCCACAATTGCTCAATTGGGTTTAAGTCTGGGGAATTAGAGGGCCGGGAAAGTACGTTGCAGTCTTTGTCGTGCTCTTCCAACCACTCTCGGACATTTCTAGTTGCGTAAAAGGTCGCATTGTCGTTCTGAAAGATCCCATCCGCCTCAGGAAAGACAATCAGCGTGTATGGGTGCACGTGGTCTGCAAGGATGGATTCATAACGAATTCGGTACATAGTGCCTTCCACAGGTATGAGTGGACCCAGAGAATGTCACTAAAATACTCTGCAGACTATAATGCTGCCCCCACCAGCTTGTGTTCTACCAGCAATAGTTGAAGAGAGAGTTGTTCTCCGGTGCTTCTCGCCTTATACGCCAACGTCCATCAGCTCGATGATGCAGAAAACGTGACTCATCGGAGAAGGCAATTCTTTGCCAATCAGCGGGGGTCCAATTCCGATACTACAGTGCAAATGCAAGCCTTTTCTGCTGATGCAACTGCATTAGCAAAGGTGCAGTGACCATCCGTGTGCATCGGAGGCCCATACGCAGTAGGGTTCGCTGAACTGTGGTTTTAGACACACTTCCTGTAGCCCCTGGTTCATTCGGCGAGTCAGTTACTCTACTTTAGCGTGTTGATCGGCTCTCACGCACCTTCAAAGTTGACGTTCACTTCTCACATCAATGGCACGTGGTGGTCCTCAGTTTCCACGTCCCTTATTCGCAAAATTGCCATATCTCCAACCACGATACACTTTAAACACAGCATCACGCGAACAGTTCACATACTGCGCTATTTCAGAAATACTGCCATCCTTGGCCCGAAAGCCGATAATCATCCATTTTTTGCAAATCTTATAAATCGCTCCTTTTATCTATGACAGCAAAGAGTAATATGTTTTCAGAATGCCTGCAGCACACCTATATACCCTCGAAGCCAGCTCACGACACGTGCCTTATTTAATTGGCTACGAGCTGTTAACGTCAAAAGTAGGGGGTGGTCACAGTAAAGTGACTCGACTGTGTATTTCCACATGTACCATGCTCCGTACCTGGTTTCGCCAGGAGTTTCACAACCGGTGATCAAGTTGGGTACCCATAATGGCACACATCATCTCAAACAAAGCCTCGCATATAGTGACGAGTACCGTTTTCTGTTGCATGACCGGGTTCACATATGGAACCAGCCACATGAAGCATGAAGTCATATCCTCTGGTTTCACAGTTGGGCTTTAACAGGCCGGTGGAGGGGGTGTTCTGTTCTCGAGAACTTTTCTTGGCAAGCCCTGGGTTCGTTGGTTATCATTCCACAAACACTGAATGGTGGACTCTACAGGGACCTGTTAACCGACAATCTTCATCCATGTCTGTATGAGGTGTTAACCTAGACCGCAGTGCCATCTTTGAACAAGACAACGCACCGTGTCATCGGGATCGTATCACTACTAAGTGATTGGAGGAACACGACAACTGATTCGCCGCATTAGCTTGGCTCCCAAACTTTTCTGAGTGTAACCGAACTGAACACTTGCGGAATATGCTAGAAGGGGTTGTAAGAACTGCTGATTCTACTCCACGGAATGAGCTTGAATTGACGGAGCTTCTGCAACGGACATAGGCCAAGTTACGCATGGAAGATGTTTGACACCTTGTAGAATCTGTTCCTAGGCATATGCGAGCCGTGGTTGTACAGAAAGATGGACCAACGCGTTATTAGGTAGGTGTTCGTAAGGAAAACTAACTCAGTGTATCTTTACTTTATTAAACGTTTTCTAATTTATTTCTGATTTCTGTACTGATGTTTACTGTTGCTCAGCTGCAGCCCGATAGAATATAAAACTCGACTGAAGTGCGAAACTGCAGCTAAATACCTGACAATGTCATTATAGAAATTTGGAGTAAATGAGAAAATTTTACCAAGGTAAGCTTTTATACAAGGAAGTAGTCTCAGTCGGATCCGGCTATAGCGAACCCTGGATATAATGAACTCTCGGCTTATAACGAACCTTCCTTCGGGTCACGACGAATCTCCTATATGCCTAATGTTAAATCGATCGTTTTTTTTTTTTTTTTTTTTGATTGGAGTTTTAACGACCACCGTGAGCAACTCAATGGGCTATAAGCAGTCGCCCGTCCCTAATTTAGGGTCACTGGTTCCAGGGAAGGGAGAGATCCAGTGCCGTAAGACAAACACAACATCCATGCCTGACCGGGATTCGAACCCGGACCCCTTACGAACGAATGATCAGAGGCCAGCGCCTTAGACTACTGCGCCACCGGGGCGGCAAATCGATCGTTTATAGCGAACGCCCAGTTGCAAAGTATCGGTTATAGCGAACGCCCAGTTGCAAAGTATCGGTTATAGCGAACGCCCAGTTACAAAGTATCGGTTATAGCGAACGCCCAATTGCAAAGTATCGGTTATAGCAAACCCCTGAAATCCCAAACTCGCCATTATTTTTCTTTCAAACCGGTCTACCCGCAACTACCTTCCCTTTTCGTGTCTTCTACGGACGTCGGACACCGGCCCGACGCCGACGCGGAGGCACCACGTTCCTTTCTTCTTTTCGTGTGAGTATGTGTGTGTGGGCGGGGGTATTTTTGTTAATCACGCTCGCTTTTCTAAATCCCAAAGGGAACACGGGTTGCTCTATCGCATAGGGCAACAAGGCCATCTAACCCCTTCGGTGTTTGTCGCTGATTTTCCCCTCTGAATCAGGTTTTCCGTTGTCACGGCAGTCGCATACTCTGTCCTTCATTTTAAGTCATCGTGCTATGTAGTGCGCTGGGTTCTTTCTAATTTGTGTTTGCTTACATTTTTTGCTTGGTGAACGATGTCAAGCCTTAAAAGAAAAGCTTTTTCTATTGAAGACAAGGTTAAAGTGATTCGTGAAATTCAAAATGAAGCTTGTCAAGCGGACACATGTCGTAAACTTTCGTTATCAAAGTCAACAGTTGAGACAATATGGAAAAATCGAGACAAAATTGTTTCTGCTCACGAACTGAATTTAATTGCTAAGAGATTGAGGAAGGCAGAACGAGAGACTGTTGAAGAAGCGCTTCTAAAACGGTTTACAATCCAACGGAACCGAAACCTTCCAGTAAGAGGACTTATGTTGAAAGCTAAGCCTGAAGAACTTGCAAATTCTTTGGGAGAAGCAAGTTTTGTATGCTCGGATGGATGACTAGATAGCTTAAGAAACGTCATAACATTTCTTGTGGTACAATCGTAGGAGAATCCTCAAGTGTTTAAACTTCTGTTGTGGAGGAGTGGAATGAAAAAGTGTGATCTGAAACAGCTTGCCTCTATGAAGAAAATAACATTTCTAATGCTGATGAAGCAGGATCGTTCTACAAAATGACGCCGAATCAGACTTTGAAATTTAGGGGAGAAAAGTTTGCAAAAGGAAAGTTATCCAAGTCACGAATTGCAGCTTTCGAATGCGCGAACATGGATGGAAGCGAGAAGAGAGAACTAATGGTCATTAGAAAGTCCTTAAAACCAAGATGTTTTGAAAATGTAAATAAACTTCTTGTTAAATACACAGTTAATAGGAAAGCTTGGATGACCTCCGAAATATTCAGGAATGAACTTCGAAAGTGGAACGAGGAATTTTCGCTACAAAGGGGAAGGATTTTATTTCTTCTGGATTATTGTAGTGCCCATCATGATTTTCGAAATTTGAATATGATAATGGTTATTTTTCTTCCGCCAAATACGACACGACTTCAGTTGTACAGCTGATGGAGTAGGGTGTGAATCGAAGCTTAAAAGCACATTACAGGAAACAGTTGGTCGTTCGCATTTTGGAATGAAACGACAGAAACATAGAATGCAATATTTCCATTCTAGATGCCATGGTGATGCTAAAAAAATCTTGCAACTTGTAAGAGTATCAACGATTCGGAATTGCTTCCGCAAAGCAGGATTATCAAATGAAACGTCAGATAACATGGCTCCTTTAGCGGAAGAGAAAGAAGATGATGATTTACCACTTACGCAGTAGCTCGATAAAAACAGAATCGCACAATTTTTGGATTGTGACATGCAGCTTTTTGAAAATTGTGACGATGAGTTGGTGACAGCAGAAGATCCAACTGAATATTTTGTCATCAGTTAGGAACACAAATGCTCAAGAGGATTTATCATCGGGTTCCGAAGATGAAGAACATTGTAAAAACGACATTCCATCGATTGCTGGTCGTGAAGGCAGACATGCGCCTTGTCAACAACTTTTTCGCTACAGAAGTTGACGAAGAGAGAGTGTTAGTCCCTTTTTTAATTGTCGATAAAAAACTTGATGAAATTTATCTGCAATTTATGAACAAACAGAAAAATATCGCAGATTATGTTTTGTAAATTAGAGGTAAGAAAACGTTAGTTTTCATTAAACTACGTAATTAGTAAGTACTGTATGCGCGTATAATTCTGTATTTAATAATTTACGTTGAATTTTCATTCCAGTACGTATTTACGTATTTATTTATGTACTAATAATTATATTAGTGCCTGAAATTCCTTAATTATGGATCCTATGGTACGCATCTTTGCTTATCCCAAGCATTCTTAAGTTAAATATAAAAATTTACCTAATGGCGTGTATATTTGTAGCTGAAGTTGAATATAGCGGACCCTCGGTTATAACGAACCTATGAGCCCGCCCTGTGAGGGTTTGCTATGGCTGGGTCAGACTGTATTCGTTTCTTCTGTTTTTGAGTCGTATTCAACATTTTATCGGGACTCTTCTCCTTTTACAAAGGTTTGTTTTTTCTACGTTTTCATCTCTTATGTTTCTAATTTATTACATCAAGTTTGAAGGATCAGCTCAAGAGGTGATCCACATTAGATGTAATCAAGAAATGACGTTTCATATTCTTACTCAGAAACGTGTCTGTTTCACTTTCCCCTTTTCATCAGTTTAGGTTTTGGTGAATCTCTTGCACCATAACCTTAATTAAAAGTTTGACGACTGTGACGTATGTTCTAAATTAACTTTCATTTTTAGTTCCTTTCCTATGTAAATTTTAGTTTGTTCTGCTTATACTTTCAAACTTAACGTTATATCTTTTCCCTCAAACGAGAATGAGGTTGGCAACAATTAAGGTCAGAGTGAACATGAATTATGAATGTATGAGATAAGAACGATAGATAAAAGGGCGAGATAACAGTTGCTGGTGTGGATATGTGGCGGATGTGAATTACGTTATTATTTTCGAAGTGCGATCTGTTCTATTGATATAATGGTGGAATAAAAAAGAATTACTGTAAGTTGACTTGTGTCTTATGTTTCGTCTGGTCTAGCGTGTCTTTACACAAATTAAAGTAACTGCAGGTAAACGACGGCGCGTGTAAAGGTCATGAAATGATATAAACAACACGTGATAGTGAGCTCTGTTAATCAGTGTTACTTTTGTTCTTCAGATGGGAAAAGTCAACGAGTTTGACAAAGGCCAAATTGTAACGGCCATACGACTGGGTCAGAGCATTTCCGAGACGGCAGGGCTTGGAGGAGTGTTCATGGTCAGCCGTGGTTAGTACCTTCAAAAGTGGCGCGAGAATGGAACAAGTTAGTAAAATCATGCAATGCATTGATTATGATACGCTTTCTAGCATACCGGAAATCATTACTCAAGTTATCACTCAAGTTATGAGGATAATGGCTGTATAATAAATCTTGGTCTTGTGCCCTGAACTTTTATCCCATTTCGTTGATGTTCTACAGAACCGGTTTGGTATACCTCCGAAATAACATGATACAGTTTTGTCGGAATGGAAGGCATTTTTACGTAAGTTATGACGCATAAGGGTAATGGAATAGATCCCGATCCTATGTCCTAACCTTTGACCCCATTTCGCCCATTTTCAATAGGGTTTGCCTCCAGGTGGTTCCCTACCACATAATAAAATTACATCGAAATCGAATCTTTTTTACGAACGTTATGATGCATAAAGGCAATGGATTGCATCCCGCTCCTATGTCCTGACCTTTGACCCAGCTTCACCCATTTTAAATAGGGGTCATTCCCAGGTGGTCCCCTACCATATGCTAAAATTTCATCGACATCGAACCATATTTACGCAAGTTATGACGAATAAGGGCAATTGGAATGGATCTCGCTCCTGTGACGTGACCTTTGACCCCATTTCGTCCATTTTCAATAGGGTTCATCCCCAGGTGATCCCCTACCACATACTAACATTTCATCGAAATCGAACCATTTTCACGCCGACAGACAGACGGACGAACGGACGGACGGACAAAGCTGGAGCATATACGCTTCTTCAACCTACGGTTGGAAAGCGTAAAAATCCACAAGCCGCCGCCGGGTAGCTGTGGGCCAACGGTGGCTCCTCGATGTTGAAGGTGAGCAAAACCTATTCCGAATGGTTCGACCCTACAGAATGGATAATGTGGCACAAGTCGCCTGTAATTTTAACGCTGGTGACAGGAGTAATGCGTCACAACACAAAAAACGTCCAACTCGAGAAAATGGGGCTGCGTAGCTCCCGGCCGCTCCGAGTGCTTATGCTAACCCCAGTTCACCGTCGAAAGTGCTTACAATGAGCACGCGAGCATCGAAACTGGTTCTTGAATGATTGGGAGGATAGCGTTCACTCCGATGAATCTCGTTTCCTGTTGCACCATGAGTAAGGCCCTGTATATGTGAGTCGTTTACTTGGGGAAGTGTTGGCACCAGGATGCTCCGTGGGACAAAAACAAGTCGGTGGATCAAGAGTAATCCTTTGCGCAATATTCTGCTGGGAAACCCTGGGTCCAGTCATTTATGTGCGGGGGACTATGATGTCTACCACCTTCTTAAAAACCATTGCTGGGCAAGTATATCCTTTCATGACAAAGGTATTCTTCTCCAGCAGTGCCTTCTTTCAGCAGGATAATGCGCTATGACATACTGCCCGGATTGTTCAACAATGGTTCGCCGAACATGAGGCAGACTTCTAGGTATTAAGCTGGTCTCTAAAATTCCCAGATATCAATCTGATCGAGAATCTGTGGTTTGCTCTGGAACAGTAAACCTGATCTGCGTCGGTTCAACATCACAACTGACAAGAGTTAACCCTTTAACGAACATAATGTCCAAAACGCCCTTTCATCTAAACTACCACGACCGCCCGAAACGCCCGTCTAGAGTGAGAAGGATTTCCTATCCCCACCTGTTCTTTGAATTTACGCGGGCTCTACGGGTTTCGCAGAAGTAGCATTCAATCACGATTGTCGTGGTTTCGCAGAAGTAACATTCAATCACGATTGTTGGGGTTTCGCTGAAGTAGCATTCAGTTACGCTTGTTGTCGCTAAACAAATAAGTAAAGCAGTCGTTGGTATAAGGTAGGCGTTGACACAATATTTCAGGAACATAGGCGTTAAAGGGGGGAACTTCTGGTAACGTGTTAGTACCAAATACCACAAGACAGTTTTAGAAATCTTGTAGCATCCATGCCTCGCCATGAAAGAGCTGTTTTGGCGTTACGTGGAAGTCTAACATCATATCAGGCAGCTGGTCATGATGATTTGACTCTTCGGTGTAAATCCTTGAAGTTGAACGTCAGTCATGAATAGGTATCACCAGTTATTAAAAATAGTTAGTTATTAAAAAGTTACGACCTTCTAAATAAGAGAAATGTTCTTTTGAATTTGGAGGTCAAATTTAGCTGAGGTTTTAAAGCTTCGGTTACGAATTTCAAAATAGGATTCCGTTATCGTAATAACTTTTTACAACATTTATAGGTTTTTATATTTTTCTGTAACAAAGAACGAATATTATAGAAGAAGACAGAAACAGGTGTATGAAGCAAGAGAGGAATAACTAAATCCTTTTCCTCCTTTTAACTTTTAATCTAACATTCTTTTTACATTTTTTTCTTTTACGTGGATCTAGTACTTCGCATAACCTTACTTCCTTAACATTAATTGGAAATCTCTCTCTTTGCTAGGAAAACACTTTAATTGATATTTGTTGTAGAGAGAAACACAGTTGAAATGACGAAATTTAAAAAATGGTTTTTATTATGTATTTACATCGACGAAACGGACAAACGTAAGAAACATCCTTGATTTCTGTATATTTTATGCTTCTTCTTTCTTTAAGTCAGTATTTTTATATTACAGATGTTTAAAATCGACTAGGCATTGTATTTTCATGTATATCTTTCCCGTTTCTGCTTCGGCAGAAACAGCACAAAGCAATCGCCCTTGGCGTGTAAGTAGTCACGCCAAGGGCGATTGTAGTCACCCGTGAGTCTGCCTGTCGTATTCAGCACTGGTAGACATATTCTTCATACAGAGATCACGAATGCATTGTTAAATGTAAGAAAATATATTCATACATGCACCAAGCTAGAAATCTCATGTCCAGGATCACTCTGCAACTACAATAAAGTGTAGAAAGACTGTGAAACTTAATAGATGCTTTCCATTCTAGTTGCAGTGTGGTTATGGTGGCATTATAAATTTATAAACATCTTTATAGGGGTCGCCAAATTTGTTGTATTATACCCTTGTGTCGTTTTACTCGAGGCCGATCAAATCAGAATATATTATAGTTGCGCATACGCTTAAAATAAAATGCTTTACGTAGAATGCGGCGTTTATAGGAATTGATAATGAGACATAAAAAATAAGAAGAAAACAACCCATAGAATTTCATTTAAACTCTAAAACAATGCAAATAACTCTTTTACATGAACAAACAGGGAAACAGCTGAGGTAATTACCATTAGAATTCCGCATGCTTTATTATTTATATCAGTAATAAGAAATCTTCCATTATTGCTTTCTTTCTTTCGGTAGCCAAATTTGTTCTATTATACCCTCTTTTAATAGCTGAACTAGCCTTCATAAATATAAATATCTCTAATATCAAAGGCTTTTCCAGTTATTTTTGATCATTATTATTGTTTTGTAGAGTCGCAATACTGTCTTTACAACTCCCAAGTCATTTTTAATATTCAGTGTGTTTATTTCTGACTTCT
The DNA here is from genome assembly GCA_039090855.1 of Macrothele yani. Lineage (NCBI taxonomy): Eukaryota > Metazoa > Arthropoda > Arachnida > Araneae > Macrothelidae > Macrothele > Macrothele yani. The sequence continues at coordinate 6,238,135 of CM077024.1, forward strand.
AAATTATGATCTTTGCTTGTTACTTTGTCGCCATAATTTTGTTTCTTGGACGATATCGGACTCCCTTTACAGGACGCAAACATACACAAGCACCTAAGAATTCGTTTAAACAGTGAAAAATCGAAATTTAAGTTAATCCGTACCTTCACTTAATAAGGGCTTCCTTTTCAATTGCACCTGAAGACTTCTGCATCAAAAAAGCAAATGCTTCACAATCGAAACCGTTACCGATTACAATAGTTAACAAGGTTTTTGCCACATAAGATGGAAATATAAGTCTGTTGTCAATTTGTATGCGGTGATAATGAACATCACCTTCAAAATAAGCCACCACGCACAATTTTGCAAAACTAAAAATGGAAAATAGCGTCACATAAGCCAAAAATTCGAAGTTATACGTATCTCGGTTAGTCTCCGTTGGAAGTGCTTCGCAGTGTATCGATAACTTTTCCCCAAGCTCATTTCCACTTTATGATCATTTCCTAAGGTAGGATTGGAAGAAATTATGAGTCATCCTTCAAAGAGCTGTGCACGCAGGTGCTTTTGATTACATTCAGGATTTCCCTATATTGACTTGTCGTTTGCAGGCGCCAGGCCGACCGATGGCCGAAAGGGGTGCTTTGTTTCGTGGTTTAATGCGTTCTATCTGGTTCATTTGTAGAGATTTTGTGTTTGTGACAGGTCGCATGGACTGCTGCACAGTGTGTATGTGCATTTAGTGTTCTCATAATGGATAGAACATGCCGCGAATTTGTAAATCCATCGGACAGTTTTTATTTTATCTGTGGACGGTTCACAGTGAAGAACAGCATCGGTCTTTAACAACCATAGTTAAACAAGCTTATTATTATTTATTTAGAGAGTCACGTTGGTGACGAAGACAAAACATGGGCTTCCTAAATATCCTGCATAACATGTTGCTCAACTTTAATTAGTAGATGAATAAAGACAAACCACGGTGTATGCCTTTTGTAGTTCTGATGATCTGGTGCGAGCCGACTAGCCATGAAGAGGACTGTTATTTTTGTCTCATTAAAATCGAGGGCTTTTCAAAGAAAACGAAATGCAAAGTAGAATATCCTACTGTTCCGTCTGCAATACGTCCTATACCACACGGACGTGAACGGCCCACTCCTGAGCCAGTTTTGCGATTGATAGAATTCACTCTTCCAGAAGAAGGAACTGAACCATCAAAGCCGTTTGATCCATTCTACAGTCCCGGACACAACACGACACCGCATCTGATTCAGCAAAAAGAACTAAACGACTTAGTCAGAGACCTTGATCTTGGCAAACATCAAGCCGAACTTTTAGAGTATAGGTTGCAGCAGTTGAGCTTACTGGCCCCAAGCACCAAACTTTCATTGTAAAGAAAGAGGCATGAACAATTTTCAGAATACTTTACAAAATTTCAAGTGTGTGTGTACAAATATTGACGGATTAATGGGTGAACTTGGTTTCGAGCATATCCCTCATGAATGGAGGCTTTTCATAGACTCCTCAAAACAAGTCTGAAGTCAGTATTACAATACAATGACAACACTAAACAATCAATGCCAGCGGCCCATTCAGCGGACATAAAAGAAACTTACGAGAGTATGTATGTCGCTGTTGCTAAGTGCAATCCAATACAACAAGTACTGCTGACAAGTGTGTGGTGATTTGAAAACATTGCCTCGCTTCTCGGATTTCAGTGTGGATTTACGAAATACTGTTATTTTCTTTGTCTATGGAACAGTATACAACGGAAAACACTGTAGTGTAAGAGACTGGTGTTACAGAGAGTATTACATCCTAGGGCGACATAATGTTAAGTACGCCTCTTTGTTAGATGGTAACAAGATATTGCTTCCCCTTTATACATTAAGTTGGTTTTGATGAAAAACTTCGTGAAGGATTTGGACAAGAGTAGAAAAGGTTTCACATATGTCCGGAGCCATTTCCCAAGTGTAATTGCACAGTTCAATATTTTTTGTAGTTTACTTCATCAATGATTTATTTCGAAAAATAGAGGATGTCGCTCATTCATGAATGATCCCTGTCGCAAAACAATGTTGCATGTTAAGCAATTTTCACTACCATTTTCATAATCAGCAGGGCCGATTTAGTAAAACACAGCCAATATAACCCATGTGGTGGAAAAAAGTTGAAATACATGTATGTTAAGCAGTGTTATTTTCACTATCGCCTGCCTCCATGCTTTGTACAAATGAGAAATTACATCCTGTAAACTTGAAGCGAAATGGCTCCTTTTTATTCGCGCGTTCTACAATTTTTTATCCAAACTGATTTTGCGGCATCTGCATTAAAGATGTACACGGGCATCTGCATTAAAGATGTGGAGGGGGCTTTATTTTATCAGTTAAATGAAAAATTCCGTTCTCGGACCTGTCTGGAAGGTTTAGCATTTTTTTCCTGGATTAAAGAAAAAACGTTTAAAAAAAAAGACTTCCAAAGCGAAGACTTACTAAATAATGAGATGTACAAAATCACTGAGTGAAACGTAAGGTATGAAATTCTATCATCCATAAGATGCGTTAATCAATTACAAGTGAAATATACAAGTCGGGCTGTAAGTTGAAAATTTCGAGTAGGCCGGTTTGTTTCTTTTAAGGTTGAAATGAAATTCTGTTTCCAGTTTGTTTGGCTTTGTGCTAATTTAACATCCTGACTACGGCAGCGGTCGAGATTTGAGTAACTATCCTATGCACACTTTTTAGATACGATGTAGTAACTTCACGACTTTGTGTTATTTTTTTTTTGAAACCCATACTTCGAAAAGTAGTTCACTTATGACCATGTATACCGAAAAATGCGGATTTCACGTAAAATATCAAGGATGTGACATTATTCAGGGTCTCTTAGTTGTCACGCAACACCTGCCTGACATATGTATAAAGGGTTTAGAAAGGGAGTGTCAGACTATGATACTGTAGGCCTTAAACACCCCTTAAAATTAGGAAGCTAGGAGATTTGGGCTGGAGTGCTCAGGAGGAAATTCATACTTAAGTGAGGTAGTAAGATGCCCTTATTTATAACCTGTGGACCAGTACTCGAGGTCTGACAGCTTAACGTGCCCATCTGACGCAAGGCGGATATTTAATGGTTAGAGCAGTGGTTCCCAAACTTTTTCGATTCTCGGCGCCCTTGCTGAATCCAGGTTTTCCCAAGGCGCCCTATGTCTAATTCTAACAAGTACACTTAGGTAAAAATAAATAAAACACGTATTGAAGATCACAAAAAAATGTAATTGAAAAAATTCAACTAATTATAATTAGTGGGATGGATGACCCTGTTGATCACCGCACATTTTCTCAAACCTTGGAATCAAACTGGACACAGCCATTCTCATTTCCTTCTCCACATTGATTTTCGCGCGATACTTGGGTTTTAGCACAGCGACCACCAAAAACCCAGCTTCGCAAAAAAAAAAAAAAAAAAAAAAAAAAAAAAAGAAGTCGCAAGAAAATATAATTAAAATTATCTGAGCTTTACCACTCAGAAGGAGATATTCATCTTTTACTGATATCCAAAATTCAGATAACTCCACGCTGCTAAATTTTGTTTTCAACGTATTGTCGCAAGACAACTCAATAAGATTCTCTTCTTCTGCAGCAGTAAATTCAGATGGAGCAGTGGCATGAAATGGATCTTGAATCCATACAAATTTATCGATATTATCATTTTGATAATATTTCTCAAACCAGGTGATAAGCTGTGATAAGTGTTCTTCAAAAATGGATATCATGCCTCAAGAAAAATCAACTCCATTGGAGATCAAAAACTTTGCAACAAGGGGAAACATTCTTTACCTCCGTCTTCATTCATTTTTCTTTTCCATAGTTTTAGTTTTTTTATAATAGCTGAAATTTTCTCAATCGACTTTAAAAGGTGCATCTTGCTTCCCTGCAGGGAGAGATTCAGAGCATTTACCTTTTCAAAAATATCACATAAGTATGTTAGTTTTACCAAAAAATCTTTATTCACAAAATTTTCGGTATACTAGTGATCTTTCTCTTTAAGAAAAATATAAATTTCCTGTCGCAGTTCAAACGTACGAGACAAAACATTACCACGAGAGAGCCATCGCGAAGTGCTGTAGCACAACAAAGACGCGTGCTCGGACCCCATATCCTCACATAGTTTTTGAAAAACCTTGCCTTCAACGGCCGAGTTTTTATAAAGTTTTACTACATTCACTACATATTCTAAGACCTGGTTCAGTGCAGGACTCAGATAGTTTGACGCGAGTGCTTCCCTGCGAATAACGCAATGGGTCCACAGTGCATCAGGGGTTTTGCTTCGAATAAGAGCCTGCAATCCTCCATAACAGCCGGACATAGAACGAGCACCATCAGTACAGACACTAACGCACTTAGTCCACTCCAAATTAATTTCGGATTTTGACGGTGTGCCCTCTTTATTTTCACTTTCGCAACGCTTATTACTGTTTAATAAAAACCGATCCATTTTTAAAAATACATACGAGAAGAAAAACTTCAAAAACTTCACTTCACTTCACTTAATCACAACAATATTTAGCTGATACGCCGAAAGCTTACAAACGCTGAAACTCAGCGACAGAGCATCAACATAACAGACTTCTAACCACCAAATGAGTCACAAATGACATCGGATGAGCATATTTAAAGGATCTGGTGACTTTCTCAAAAAATCTGGACTGATAGTCTCATTTCTAGACGCTCGGAGAACGAGGGAAGAATATTTATCAGAAGCACGGAGGCTGGTGCGAAAGCTCAGGTTCCTTCCGGTAGCTGCCGCGCGGAACACACTCGTGCGCCCGTCGGGCGGCAATTGTGCGGGGGAAAAGCGCATGCTTGTAACGTTATTGTAGAGTGCCATCTAGTAACCATTTGTAGAAGCTTCTGCAAACAGTTATTATTACTAAGTGAGTTACTGGTTTGCACCAGGTCCGCTAAATGTCGCGTCCTATCACATTAAATTGAAAATGGAAATTAAATTATGAAAATGTTGTAATATTTTGCGGCGCCCCTGTGAGGCAGCCGCGGCTCCCCAGGGCGCCGCGGCGCACACTTTGGGAACCACTGGGTTACAGCGTTCATACCTACCTGGGATCGATCCTGAGACTTTTCCTTGGGAGTCACGAACTTGGACCACTAGGCCACCCTCGGCCCTAACACCTGACTGTCGTTTTCGAGAGATGTTTATATACACTGAATTAGCGACTAAAACACGTGGAATTTTTCTTCTTTTCTGAGGAATGTTTACCTAAACATACTTTTCGGCTTCCTCAAACCAGATAACTCTGCTTTTGGCGCGATTCGTTGCTAAAAAAGGGATGAAGAAGTTCGAAGGGCTTGCTTACTTATTGGGCCACCTTGTTGATACTCAACCCGTCGTTGGTCGCTACACGTTGAAAAACATCAGTGGTCGTGTGTGTGAGTTTTTCCACAATACCTTTTTCCGTAGATTTAAGTAGAATACTTGATAATAAGACTTCAGAATTCTATCTTTGCAGGAAATACAGTTATATACTTACATATCAAATTTGGCAAAAAAAACTCACTCCTATCATGCGTTATTTGTAAAAATACAAAACACGAATGCCAGTGGTCATTTGATGAGAAAAGCTCTCACGTGACGAAAACACCAGCGGTCGCTTGATGAGAGAAATAAATGTTCATATGAAGCTCACGGGAGCAAAGACCAGACCGTTTGAAGGTCAAAGGCGCGTCAATCCTTAACGGAACTGATAACAGATTGTTGAGAATCTTCTAAATGTCAGCTAGAGCAACAGTAGTGCCCCTAGGGAAACTTCCAAATAAATGGCGATCCTTTATATGTGAGGCGTGAGAGAAATGCTCACAACGCCAATTCTTATCGGAACTGATAACAGATTATTGATAAGATTCTAAAAGTCAGCTAGAGCAGGGGAGGTTCCCCCAACGTTACTTCCAAATAAAAGGCGCTCTTTATATGCGAAGCATGAGAGAAATGCTAACAGCACGACCAAAGACTGGTTAAATGTGGAAGAGAAAATGCGTTTGCAACAGAAGTAGATAGTCAGATCTAACCCTAATCTTCAGTAGGAAATCCTACCAGAAATGGCACGTCTTTTCCCAATACATCCCATTTACTACTGTGGTAGTTCAGTAGAGCAGCTTTGTTTTTACAAAGTAAGCTTTTCGTCATTTGCAGTAAGTGGAAGATAACGCAGGATGAAAGATTGGAAAGTATGAGCTGTCACGGGCGGGCGGAGTCGGTCTTTCTTAATTAACCCTTTCCACTCAAAAATGTCATTTTTAAAATTGGAGACTTTTTAAATAAAATAACACTGAAAACATTTTATGATATTTTATTCCTCAAATACTAAATGTTGTTTTTGAACGAAATTTGGATACAAAAGTTTCAAATTTCTGTTAATTTGACTTCCTTTTCCTTATTTTGTTTCCTTCATGAACACGAAGCCACATCGTCCTTTTCAAAAGGAAATTCTGTTTTGATTTCCGATCTCTGAATATAGGAAAATGTTCAACAGAATATTTTTCACTTCACATGGAAATCGACAAAGCAGTTCCCCCTTTTTTTTTTTTCGTGAAACACAAAATCATATCACATTTTTGGCACACAACATATGAAAATCCTGTCTTGCGGTTTTTACAATGTTGCTTTGGATAGTTGTCTACCAACTACAATGCGTTTAGTAAGAATTTGTTGTGTTAGAAGGACTACGAAAATTCAAAGAATATATGTTGTTTCTGGACAACAATGGGTTGGAAAGGGTTAAGACCCGTGCAGATCTCTTATTTGCATTTTAAGCTTCGAATGGAACTTTCTTACCGTGGCTATACGAGTGATTTGGGTTTAAAGGAAGAAATAACTTTCCGTAGTCCGAGACTGAGTAAACAGCCCACTCATTAGATTTAGTGATTTGTTAACTGGCTTGTTTTCACGAGAATTCAAGAACACATGGCATTTATCTGGAAGAGCGACGTGCAGAATTTGACTTTAGCTCCACATTACTTACGTTACAAATTATACGAACTGGAATAGATACGGAAGTGATAAATGACCTTAAAGCCGAGGTTGAGCGAGATTATTTATCATTATCTGTAGCGGGTAAAGATCGAAAAGTTTGCTGATTTTTTTGAGGTAATTAACAGTGTCATTGTTCCAAACAAGATGGTTATAGCCAAGTTTCTCTTGATACGGAAGAAGTGAAATTCTGTGAAACTTCAAGGGATTTTTACCTCTGGATTTTCCTTTTTTGCTGTCATTTTTGACGTAAACTCGTAATTAAGGGTTATTTATTGTTCCAAACAAGGTGGTTATAGCCAAGTTTCTTTTGATAGGAAAGAAGTGACATTTTGTGGAACTTCAAGAAATATTTACCTCTGGATTTTCCGTTTTTGTTGATTTTTTGACTCATTTCACACTCTCATTGTTCCAAACAAAGTGGTTATAGCAAAGTTTTTCTTGACAAGCAAGACGTGAAATTTTGAGGAACTTCAAGGGATTTTTACCTCTGGATTTTCCGTTTTGGGCTCTGGCTGGCTGTGCAGGTAACACGATAACGAAAGTCTGAAGTGATCAAATGAAGCAATCAGAGTAGCGTAAACATTGGACAGAAACTGAAAGTAGCGTATATAACGGATAGAATATGCCGACAGGAAGACCAGCAGGAAAAGTATTAGTGAAAATTACTATTACATTGAGCAACATAGATGGCCAATTTTCACATGGACTTTGCATCGTACTGTGCGGCAATTGGGTGTGAACTGCCAATTTTGCGGTAGTGTGATGGTTTTTTTAAATTGTGAGCCGATTTAATCGAGACGGAAATCTTCAAAAACGAATTAATCACGGGTTAATTTATTACCCTAAAATTCGTCGACAGCCAAACCGTAACGAAATCTTTCCGCTAGGAACTCGCTGGTCAGATTTCTTAAAAGAATGAACGAGGTTCAGTTCAATCACAATTTAAAGTTAGCGAGAAACTGGTTCTGCAGAGTTTTATTATTGTACACTAACGTGAAAAATATAATACATGGCTTCGGAAATAGGCAAATGAGATTGGATAATTGTGTTTATGATTAGACTCTGGCTATCCTGTTGCAATTTGATGTTGTTAATTCTTATACTGTATAAGAGTGGGTGAATATTTTCTGCTTATTTTTAATAAAGAGGTGTATGAGAATTAATTGTGTTATCTGTGCTCCTCACTTCTAATTATCACAGTGCTGCAAAAATGAGGGGGTTACCTTTTTTGAACAGTTTCTAATTGATATATCAAAAACCCCTAAGAGATGGTTGAAGGTAAATAAATATACACAAAAAATTTGTACTAAAACTGCTTATGCCGGTATGAAAGGACGTAAGTATTAGTAAAATTCTAATGAATAGATCTTGACAAAAATTTGTTAAGAAAGTTTTACTTCCAATAGAAAATTGCAGTACCATGAGACGAAATGGAAAAGGTGATTTTCCACTTTTACTTTACGTTAAATCGGACTTAATTTGGATCAAAAGTAACTACGAAAGCAGAAAAATACGTTAAGGGTACCTTATTAAAATCATTCAAGTTCTGATAATGAAGTTCTATTAGCTTTCATGCTTCTCAAGTAACAGACACCGTTATCCTTTTTTTTTGTATAATTTCCTTCTCGCTACATTCTCATCTATTTGATATTGAAAGCTTTTATCAATATTTTAATAAATATACTTAAATATACTTACGTTGAAAACATTGGTTTCTGTGTGATTTGCAAATTTTCAGTTATGTACTCTAAAGTTTAACACGGTTAAATTTACTAACCTTGTAAACATACGGCTTAAAATATTCGGTACTAGCATTAGTCTAGATGGCACACTTTATTCGAATACAAAATGCAGTTTGCATTGTTTACATTAAAGACACAGTGAAATGCATGACGGTTATATTACGGTGGAATTTCATTGCGTGAGCAATGGCTGCAATCGATCAGAATACATAAAAAAACCCGGAAAAGTAGCAAGATTTAAATTGAGTTCGAGAATTCGGCTGGAGAAAAAAGAAAATTCGGGAATTTTCTGTACGTTATTACCGAAGCAAGAAACATCGTTTACTTTTAATGTTATGGGAGAAGATGCATTCGCTGAAGAAATTGTAAAGACATGATTGATTCAAAGATCTCTTGTGAAGGGGTTCCTTACTCTAGTGCCATAGGTAACGAAAAATAACATTTTAAAAGGAGGGGAAGGGATAGGGTGAGTTTTATACATCCACAGCGGTGTTCTGTAATGAGAATGTTAATATTTTAAACTTTTCTAATTATATTAGTGGAGAACCATGTACGCCACATATTTCATGTAGGAAAAGCTATGTGAAAATTTCAGTATTCGTAGGATAATTCTTTTAGGAAAAGCTGATATGAAATAGTTATATATAAATCATATTGCAAAGTATTAATTTCGTGGAACTTTTCTTTGCATTTAGCGTACGGGTAAATGCCTCAGTGTCTGACACCCTAAATTGTATGATGGAAAATTATATTCTGTATCAAAAAAATTCCTAAAAATAGATCCCACTCCTATTTGTAAGATGGGTAAATAGATACCATATTTATAAGCTTCGTGTGTTGTATTTGAATGATAACTTATACTAAATTCCTTTGTTTTCGATAAATTTTAAAGTGATGAGCAACTTTTGTTCATATACACTGAGTGGCCACTTTCTTATGACCACCTGACAGTTTTAAGCAAATGAGCTATGGCTGTACGCTGTTGCCGCCAGAGGACGAGGCTAGTATAAAAAGGTAAAACTTAGTGCTTGCGACAGTAGTAGAAGTGATGTTTGGGTAACGAGATGGATAAAAAATGCGATTTGGCGGACTTTCAACGTGGGATTATTGTAGGAGCTCGGAGCCATGGAGTGCGTATCCTCGAAACCGCCGCATTCGTAAAATGTTCCAGAGCAGCTGTTGTTAAAGTGTTTAAAGACTGGACTGTCAGCCAAAAAACTGAGTCTCTACGTGCAACGTGTGGTCGTCATCAACTAGTGACTGCTCGGGCGGAACGGAGAGTGTCCAGACTGGTAACAGACAGAAGAGCAACAGTGCAGCAAATTACAGACCATCTTAATTAAGGATCCCCTCAAATGATCTCCGCACGCACTGTTCGCCGTACACTGCATCGGATGGAATGTGGCAGCCGAAGGCCTGTTCGAACACATTTGCTGTCTGCAGTTAACAAGAGAAAACGTCTCCAGTTCGCACAGGAACACAAGGATTGAATAGTCGATAATTGGAAACAAATTATGTGGTCCGATGAATCACGTTTTCAGTTGCACCATGCCGATGGCAGAGTGAGAATTTGGCGGAAACAGCACGAAAGCATGAACCCCAAATGCATTGCTACAACCCTTTAAGCTAATGGAAGCAACGTTATGGTTTAGGGATTGTTTTTCTGGCATGCTTTGGGCCCTTTAATTCGGGTTGATCAACGTCTGACTGGCGCATCATATCTAGACATCGTTGCAGACGAAGTGCATCCTGTCATGTGGATGGTTTATCTCAATGGATTAGGGATCCACATGCATGAGGGAACCAAGTTCTTACCGGGAAAACATACCCCACACCATACAACAGCCTTCACCGGCTTGCACTGTGGAGATCACGAAATGTAGATCGACTGCCTCATGTTCTTTGCCCCATATACGTACACGACCATCCACGGAGTGGAGTAAAAAACGCCACTTGTCAGATCAGATAATTTTTTTGCAGTCATCCGACATCCAACGTGCATCATCTTTGCACGAGGCGAGTCTTTGAGTGCCGATGGACCGTGGTTAGCATAAGATGTCGTCGGGGGTCTTCTGCTGTTATAGCCCATATGCGCAAGCCTGCGAGTCATGATCATGAGAGATACTGTTTCGGATTGACCTCTGTTGCATTGGGGATTGACCTCTGTTATATACTGTTTCGGATTGACCTCTGTTATATACTGTTTCGGATTGACCTCAGTTGTTGAACAGGGCTACGTCTGCTGGCCTGTACAAATTGTCGAACCCCGCACTCACTTCTCACATAAACCTTTCGCTGTTCTGTGCAGTTTTGCTTTCTTGCCGTTGCTTGACCATTTTGACGCCAGTTATTATAAATTTTAACTGAATAGGCCAGCGAGCAACTCATCGATTCATCCCTTTGGGAAATCGAGACACCAGCTCTCCGATCTTCCACAATCTGTCGTTTCTCAAATTTCGACAAATTCTTCCGTTTAACCATCACGCTCCTAATTTTACTCTTTACTGACCCATTCACAAACTTTGAATATACTATGTCGGTTGATTAATTGCGCCTTCTCGGAAATCACGTAGTCAACGGGGCGCATCCACCTTTGGGTGGGGGTGATCATAATTCAGTGATCACTCGGTGGATGTGCGTGTGAAAACAGCAAACGAGGTAATATTCTCTTTGATTTAAGGGTGATGTTTGATTTTAACTTTATTTCCTTTGGTTCTTCAAAAACAGAGAAATCTAAAATATATTGGATTTACTTTAGTTTAGAGCACCGAGACTATTGCCTACGCTGAGAAAAAGGTTTTGTTGATTCAACAAACGTTTTTTGTCGATATACAGTCAACAAAAATGTTTGTTGAATTTGCAAAATTAATGTTGAAAATTATTGTTGATTTAACAAAATTTATTGTTATCACGACAAAACGTTTTGTTCATTTAACAAAATGATTAGGTCGATTTTTGGGAATTTGTTTGATCCAACAAAACATATTGTTACCAAGACAAAATGTTTCGAATCTCTAATAAAACATATTGTTATTGAGACACAAAATGTTTTGTTGCAGCAACAAAATATTTTGTCATGATAACAATATGTTTTGTTGGATCAAACAAATTCCCAAAAATCGACCTAATCATCTTGTTAACTGAACAAAACGTTTTGTCGTGATAACAATAAATTTTGTTAAATCAACAATAATTTTCAACAAAATAATTTTGCAAATTCAACAAAAAGGTTTTTGACTGTATATCGACAAAATTTTTTGTTGAATTAACAAAACGCTTTTCTCAGTGTAGCCTATTATCATTTTTTTTTTTTTTTTTTTTTTTGTCGAGACATGATAACCTTCTGCCCTTGCGGTTGTTTGTGTGATTAGCATTAAACTGGGATCGGTTAAGTTCAGTTCCCTATAAGCGTAACTTAAAAGAGGTCGTCTAATAACAGAGCGAGTTGCCATGCAGTCTGCATTAAAGTTTCAATAAAATTAAGGTGTTGACTGGGTTCTTGTTGCTTGAATGTGGTGTAAAACTAGATGATATCAACAGTTATTCAAAACTGCATGGAATTGATTTTACACACCCCTCCCTTCCCAAAAGGTACGACAAAGACGAAAAAGATCATACCACAAAACTATTTGCGCCTCTTTCATCAATTGAAAAGTAACTTTCCCAGTTAAGCAAAGGTTATAGAAAATACTCTCTCAGTAGCATCCATGTAATTTTAACTTTTAGAGATGGAAACAAAAAAAAAAAAAAAAAACAGACAACTATTTCTATCACTTTATTTCTCGAAAAGAGCAAATGTTGAGTTTCATTTAAAGCATTTTTTAAATCTTCAGAACGCCAAACACGTTTTCTTTTCTTCTATAAAAAGACAAGTAGTTTCGTCATTTCCTGGAAAAGGCGTAAAAACAACGAAATTCACCAACTGTGTATTGCTTTCGGCATTCGCTCATGCGATGTCAATCCTTTTCTAAATCTTGCCGGTTTCAAGAGTAAATCTGGTACTCGCCACCACATCTGCGGCCAGAATCAATCTTCCTCTATATCTGTCCTCGTCCATTTGACGCTCCCCACAGGAGAACTACCATAGACGCCGGTAAGAGATGTGGAGAGGAATGTAAAATAAATAAAAAGGAACCTTTACCCCTGCAGAGTCCTAGGGAAAAACAGATGGTTCGACGTCATTGGAGCAAAAGGAAATTGTGTTTACTCAAAGACATATTGCCGTGTTTCACTGGATACACAGCAAAAAGATAATGCCGGCTTTATTGTTATATCGCAGACATTATCCACTCTTTCAGATGCGCTTACGTCCATACCTAGAACAACATTTTTTTAAAAACACAAGGGCTTCAGAAATTTATCTACAGAATCTCGCCATAAAACCCAACATCACAGGAGAGAAGATGCGTGAGTTACATAAGAAAACTCCATGCTTACTTATATACTTTGCCAGGAATTTTCTTTTTAGGAAGGAAAAGTGCTCCAAACAATATACTGAGATTTTAACATGAATGTTTTCCTTAGCAAGTAAGATTCGTACCATACAAAACAGAGATGTACACAGACAAGCCATTACATTTTGACCGCCACTAGCCTAGAGAAATGTGCGCGGCTAGAGTCCGAACGGCGGCGAAGGTGAAGTTATCAGAGCAGTATATATACAACACGAAAGCCTGGCGTTCGGTTAGTAGAGTGTTCGGAGTCAGAATAGGAAAAACTGCGGATTTATCAGAGTTTGATAAAAGACAAATTGTGATATCACGGCGCCTCGGAATTACGATCTCGGGAACTGCGCGACTTGTGGGTTATTCCCGTGCCGCTGTAGTGAGTACGTATCAAATGTGGTCCACAGATGGTCAAACGATGAACCGCCGTTCAGCCGTATATTGTCTGCAGCTCACTGTTACCAGAGGGGAGCGAAGACTGTCGCTCATTGTTCACAGCGACCACAGGGCCACAGTGCGACAAATAACCCGTAGCTACAACAGTGGTGATCACAGCACACAGTTTATCGCTGCCTTCTGCGTATGGACCTGCGTAGCCAAAGACCCAGCTGGGTCCCTATGATCACTGCACGTCATCGCTAACAAGGGATGAAATGGGCCCAAGATCATCGAGATTGGACCGTGCATGATTGGAAGAAAGTGGCCTGGTCTGACGAATCAAGATTCCTGGTGCATCACGTAGACGGCTCAGCGCAGATACTCCGATTACTAACAGAGAGTATGGCGCCTGGATGCACTGTTGGGAGGAAACATGCAGGTGGCAGCGGTGTTATGCCGTAGGCGATGTTTTCGTCGGACTCTTTATGCCCCATTATCCCAATAGCACAATTCCTGGCAGCTGTCAGGTATCTGAACATCGTTGCGGACCAAGTTCACCCATTCATGGCAACTATGTTCCCTGCTGGTGATGGCCATTACCAACATGAAAATGCGCCATGCCACACTGCCAGAATCGTCAAGGAGTGGTTTTAGGAACATGCCGGGGACTTTCTGTAAAGCTCTGGCCTTCAAAGTCACCTGACATGAACCCAATCGAACATTTGTGGTTCGACTTGGAAAAGCGGGTTCACGCTTAGTCACCACCACCCCAAAATTTAGGGGAACTGGAGGAGCTGCTGTAGACGTTATCGTAACAGATACCCCAAAATTCCTATCGCCACCTCATCGAATCGATGACTCGCCGAGAAGCCGCTGTTTTGCGGGCTACAGGGGGTCCTACAACTTATTCGTTAGGTGGTCATAATGTAATGGCTTATCCGTGTATGTTATGAAGTTCTAAGTCATATTAAACCTAACTAATATAGTTCAAGTTAAACCCAACTAATAATGAAGTATTAATTTAGGTTTAACTTTTTATAGCAGCTAGTTTCAATGTAATAATAATAATAATAATAATAATAATAATAATAATAATAATTTTAAATAATAATAATATAAGGCTTACGTTGGAACTGTAAGCGTAAAGCTGTAGTTCTAGTGTTTACCTACAGAAATGCGAGCTGATTAAGTTATAAACTTTGTGAACATAATACTGTATTAACTATATATTAAGATAATACAACGTATTTTGTCACAAATATTTATTTTTTCAAGCCGACTATAGTTTCGCTGGGTATTGACCCATCTCCATCAGAACGAATGGCCGTCCTAATGAAGCTAGGTCAATACCCAGCGAAATCATGGTCGGCTGGAAACAATAAATATTTGTGACAAAATACGTTGTATTATCTTAATATATATATAACTGTCACAAAACTGTAGTCTTTGAGATCAAGAATAATATTAACTGCTCGCCAATATAGAAATATGGAAAACCCTAGTGGCTGAAAGTTCGAGATGAAACAACATGAACTTACCATTAATTGGCTTTTCTATTTTCTCATACGGCACTTCAGCAAAGGTAAACAACTTTAGCCAGATTACAGCTTCCTGGTTTCGAATCTTCTATCAGTCACAATACTTCGTAACATGCGTTTATAACACGTCAGTATATCAAATTCACTTATCGTTGACAAGTTGCTCTATAAGAGTGCACTTATTGCTAAAAGGACGTTATCTCGAAAATGCTGTTTTAGCTAGCCATCTGTATCACAAACTGCACTCTTAAATAAATCGTTATCTAATACTGTTCACTTTCTACATCCAGTGATCCCTTTTTATTGATCTCTGATCCACTACCAGTGATGCCAAATTTAGAGAGCTTGTCGAGCCAAACAATGTGTGATTAAGTCATAAAGCGTTTAATGAGAAGAAATTAAATTTATACAAGAGCACAGAAACTTAAAAGGGTTGTTAAATTAGAGGTACACGTCGCAGTGTACAAAAGTTAAAACAAAATGGTTTTTGTTTTATCAGATCAGCATAAAGTTTTATGCCAAAGGAAGTCACCACCTAATAGGTCGTTCAGTTGCGTTGATTGAGGGTATTAATTTGTATAAGGTTACAACGATATTATTCTCCAGCTCAATCGCGAGGGTCATAAACATTTCCTTAAATCAGTCGGTAAGCTCTAACCTGTTAATTATATTTTAAGAGATACGATTAACAGGTTAGAGTCGACCGTCTGAGCTTCCGTAAATCATTTTATAATTCTTTACCGGTGCATTATTCGTAATTCCCTCTACTGAGAATCATTTACAAGAATTTGCAGCCTTACCTTTCTTCTTCAGTGCGTTTGCTTTGAATTAAGAAAACAATGTCTTACTTTTTACTGGATGGATTCATCTTCGATAATCGATATCACAATCTTCCAGCAGGTGGAACCGCCATCCGATAATTTTCTGGTTTACAACCTAATAGAATATCGCTGTGTACTTTCAATGGAGTAAAATGTCATTCAGCATCTCTATTTACAGCCGACACGCTGTAATTCCGATAAATTATCTGAATTCAATGTCAAGTTCCAATAGAAGAGACGGTAGTAAACTTAAGGATGAGACTCAGCTTGCAAAAAGGAAATCAACTACAAGGTGTTCATCCATTTATTTAAGAATTTAATTCATGTAGCATTGATTGCTAAGTTTGGGGTTCATCACAGTCTGTTAAATATCTGCATTTTCAGCAACTCTTCCAACTCAGTCCTTAATTTGAGCTAGTGCTAAATTTGATTAATTATGAAATGAAGTACACAAAAGAAAAATAGCACAAGAACGGACATAGCCCTTGTGGCATTATAATTGGTGCCCCAATTGTTTCAGAGCATCCCAATCACATTTGTCATAACGCAGTTACTACAATAGAAATTGAATCATAGTGTAAATTAAGATAGCGATGGACAAGAGTTTCTGACCCTCAGATGATCAAGAACGACTCGTAATGCTTGATGGGGTTTATTTCTAGGAATTTTGCCATAAAATCGTAATGTGGAAAGGAAAGCGACGGAGCATGGTAAATTTAAAAGAAAAACTTCAGAATACGCCCAAAAACCTTATGATCATTTTGAAATGCACTTCATTTTTCTAGACCTACTTAAATTCTAAGCTTTCTTTTAGAATTTTGGTCCACCTTTTGTGCGAAGAATTGAACTGACACCTAATACAGCGATTTTTAATATTTACACCGTCGTAGGTAGGTGGGGCTTCAGCCATTGTGAAATTAATAAAAAAATACATTCTCGTTTTTGTAATCGTCTGTCAATTCGCTTGTTCAAGACTAGTCGTGTTGTACAGACTGTGGCCGAATATTTTCAGGTGAAGACCATCGTTCGCGGGACCTATTTACCGAAAGAAATGCATTATTGCACCCGAAAATAGGAATAATGAAAATTAGTTTTAGAACACCAATAGACAACATGAACGGAAAGATCCAATCATCATCTACATGTAATACTATTCGCCATAGATGTTACCGGAAGCCTTTTGTCGTTCATTTGGTTCATCTGTCAAGGGATTGCTATAAGTACCTAACGGATTAGCTGTAGAGACCGAATCTGCCCATCATTATTCGCGAAAAGGGGCATCACAGGAATTCGGTAACAGAAGTTCCGTTTCCGTCTCCTTGATGTCACCCAGGGAGCTGCCATCTCTTTGAAGGACACACATGCAATCAAGGGAAGACCATCGGGACCGCTCCTGTGTATAGAAGTGAGCGCATCCCATGGCACACAAAGGTGCTGCCGCCGAGTGGCACGCGTAGGGCGCGTCATTCCGTTTTTGCGAAGCGTGTGCTAATGAGAAAGGGACGCACTTATTGGAGCTTGACTGCTGCTAGGAAGGCAGGGGATAACACCTCCTCAACGACTCTAGACACTGTCGGCACTCCGAATCAGCGTAGTGAAAGTGAAGATAATGAAACGAAGTGAGGTAAACGTCCACACATCGTGCCGAAAAAGGGAAACGACCACTGGTTGACAGCTGAAGTAAAAGTCGAACGGCGTGCTCTTCAGGGACAACGCGAATCCTACGATCCTTCATTTAGCCGGCAGACCACAACCAGGAAGCACAGGAAAGTATTTCCGAACACAGAATTCAGGGGGCACTCTTAAGAACAGCCTAAGGAGTCGACGGCATGTTCATGCGCCGCTGTTGAGCAAACGTCAGTGACACATTGCCTGAATTGTGCTAGAGAGCATTGTGACTCGACGTTGTAAAAAAAAAAAAAAAAAAAAAAAGGATCGCCCGGCCCAAAGAGCTGATGCCAGTTCGAACGTGTCGATGGACCAGTCTGTGTTCGACACCATTCTGCTGAACATCTGCAACCAAACTGCGCGCCTGTGCGGTAATACTTTGGAGACTCCGGTATCATGGCATAAGCGTTGTTCTCATGGAGACTACTGGGTCTAATTTTACCCGTTGAACATCCCCACCACTGCCATAATCAGATCCTAATTAGGCATGTATAAGCATTCATATACAGTGAGTAAGCTTCACATTTGGAACACCCCCGTTTTACATATTTGAAGCGATAACAAAGTACTATGTGATATCAACATCAATGCGGTTACTGTAAATTGTGTGCACCTGTCATCTGTACGTAATCAGTAAGCGTTTGCCAGTAATGGGAAACGTGGCAACGTAAACCAATTTGATCGCAGCCAGATAGTTGGAGCTCGGCGGGAGGTGCCAGTATTTGGGAAACAACCGCACTTTTTGGCTGCTCCCGTACTACTGTATCAAGGGTGTACCAGGGCTGGATTACCCATGCACAGACACCCAGCAAAAAGACTCACATTGGTCAACCATTCGCGGTTGATCCTAAAGGTGAACATCGGGTGTAACAACTGGTATCTCAGCTACGACGTGCAACAGTCACCTAGCTCAGCCCCATCAATATAGCAGCGCAACCCACCAATACAACAGCTTACCCCCATCGACACGACAACTCATCCCCATCAATACAACAGCTCAACGCCATCAATACAACAGATTACCCCCTTCAATACAGCAACTCACACCCATCAATACAACAGCTCAGCCCCATCAATACAACAGCACACCCCACCAATAAAACAGCTCACCCCACCAATAAAACAGCTCACCCCACCAATAAAACAGCTCACTTCATCAATACAACAGCTCACCACCACCAATACAACAGATTACCCCTTAAATACAACAACTCATCCCCATCAATACAACAGCTCACCGCCATCAATACAACAGCTCACCCAATCTATACCACAGCTCACCCCCATCAATACAACAGCTCAGCCCCATCAATACAACAGCTCACCCTATCAATACAACAGCTCACCTCCACCAGTACAACATCTAACCCCTTCAATACAACAACTCATTCCCATCAACAAAATAGCTCACCGCCATTAATACAACAACTCAGCCCCATCAATACAACAGCTCACCCCATCAATACTACAGCTCACCCCCACCAATACTACAGCTCACCCCCATCAATACAACAACTCATCCACATCAATACAACAACTCAGCCCCATCAAAACAAGAGTTCAGCCCCATCAATACAACAGCTCACCCCATCAATACAACAGCTTATCCTCATCAATACAACAGCGGTGCCACTCGACCTACTCCCACGTGTACCAAACGCCGTACCTTGCTTCTCCTGGGTTCCACAGCCGGGGACCAAACGGAGTACCCATGATGACCCAAGAAACGCTTAGCATCTGCCAAGGAAAGTCAGCAATGGACCCATGAGAGGCGGAAGACGGTCGTCTAGAGTGCTGAGTTCCGTTTTCTGCCTCACCATGCTGATGACTGGGTTCGCATAATGGCGTAAACAGCAGGAAACTCTATCCCCTGGTTACACAATTGGGGTTCAACAGCCTGGTGGTGGTGGCGTTCTGATTTGGGGAGGTCTTTCCTGCAAGCCTTGCGTTCGTTGGTTATCATCCGACAAACACTGAATGGTGCACGATACAGAGACCTGTTAGCCGACCTTCTCCATTCATATCTGTTTGAGGTTTACCCGGACCCCAGTGCCATCGTTCAACAAGACAACTCACCGTGTCATCTGGATTTTATAACTTCTGTGTGGTTGGAAGAGCCCGACAACAGATTCGCCACATTGCCTTGGCCCCCAAACTTTCCTGAGTGCAACTCAATTGAACATTTGCGGGATATGCTGGAGCGGAGTTTGAGAACTGCTGATCCTTCACCACGGAATAAACGTGAACTGACGGAGTTGCTGCAGCGGATATGGGTCCAGTTCCTCATACGGGATGCTCGACACATTGTAGAATCTGTTCGTAGGTGGTTGTTCGAGCCGTGGTTGCATAGAAATGTGGACCAACGCTTTTCCTGATTCATGAGTACCTTTCCTGTACTTATCGGTTACATTAAACGTTCGTGTTTTTCAGTTGCCCGAAGCCTCTGTATGATTTTTTCAGTTAAGGTCCATGTCTCTGACACATAAGTCAGAACTGGACTGATTGATTTTTAAACGCTTTTCTTTTTTTAAGACACAATGGTAAATAGCTTTTAAAATTGCCCTATTCCTTTTAAAGGAGCTGCAGTCAAGTTTTGCACACCTATTAACTTTTCTTCGATACGACCCTTCCCTGATATCTGTTTTCAAATGTAAATGCAGGTACCAATTGCTTTTGAATTTGCCCCAATAAACATCAGAAATTTCAGTCCTTGTAAAAACAGTGTATTTCAATATTAGGGTGAGTCGAAAGTCATTGCCGTTTTGAAGAGTCCTCCTGTGTCAGGCAATTACTCGGTACGCATGCATTATGCAGATAAGGACAACGCACGACCGGAAACCCGGTATCGCCTAGTTGGTATAAATAGGAACACATGCTGCTTTGATTTATTGCAAACTTTTCTGCTGTTAAAAGCTATGGACGAGAACCCCACGATCCCATTGCAGTTACGGGTTTTTTTAAAAGTTAACCGCTGCAGGTGCAGCGAGGGAAATTTGAGAGCAGTGTCAGAAAGAACGGCAAGGTTTTGGTTTCAGCGATTTAAAAATGAGGACTGCAAGGCCTGTTCAATGTTCATACCTTGATCTTGAAGACAAAACACGTGCTGGAAGAACTTCGACGATGAATTCTGGAACTGTACGCCAAGCCGTAGAGTCAGATCCATGCACAAGCACTAGACAACTGTCAAATGCGCTGGAAATACCTCAGCCCACAATTGTTCCTGTACCGCACAAGCTCGGCAAGACGCACAAAAGCTGTTGATAGATACCACATGAACTGACCCCATGAGCTACTGCTCAGAGACGTGTGCATGTGTATCACGAGTTGCTAGGAAATCCCCAAGACGACCTTTTCTTTACGAGAATTGTAACATGTGATGAAAACTGGATATTTTTCTTGTATCCTGACATAAGAAAATAGTGGTTAGATACCAAAAAGCCACCATAACCAGTCCTAAAAAGGGGAGAATTTGATCACAAAGTCATAGTATGCGTATGGTGAAACTTTGGGTATCCCATTCATTGGGAATTGGTTCCAGATGGCCGAGGCATTAATGGTAGCTGTAGTGTGGCCAGTTCTGGCGGACGTATGCCTCTTTAAGCCGAAAGTACCCTGCTCTTGTTAATCGTTATCAAGTTATGCTCTAACAGGAAAATGCGCCTGCTCATGTTGCCGGGTCAACTAAGGAAACAATACAGGAACCTGGGGTTTCCAGCTAATGTCACTCCCTGCTTATAGTCCAACTCTTGCGCCTTCGAACTACCACGCATTTTGGTCCATGACACATTTTCTACGTGGGAAACACTTCGAATACATCGACGATGTTGAACATGGAGTCGAAGAAGTTTTCGCCTCGAAACTAAAGGAAATTTTTTGGCAAGGCATTCCAGTCAATTACGGTGGTGTAGGGATCTCGAGGACTCTATTTTGAAGATTAAACTTCTATGTTTATGCATTTACATATTGTACGTTTTCATCAACTATCAGAAAATGGCAATTTGTGGTTAGATAAGCTAGTTGTAAAAGTCACTATGTGACCAGCAAAACAAAAAAGGGATAAATTATCTATTATCAATTCATTAATTGAAGGATGTTATCCAATGCTGATTCAAGAGCTTGGGAAATAAATACAGTGTTACCTTGTTTCACTCCCTTTCCAATTTTTAAAGCGTCTGCGTCCATGAACAGTCGAACCTTGCGATTGCGTTTTAGTAGATGGTTTTAATAACATCTACATATATGCACCTTCAATACCGTAGAATTTAAAGGACATTATAACTGCTGTATATATTTCTGAGATTCTTGAGGTCAAAAGCCTTTTCATAATCAAAGAAAGTCATACATACTGAGAGTTCACATTCGTTCGCGCTTTCAGTTAGTTCTCTCAGTACATGGATATGGTTAATTGTGATCTACCCACTTATGAATCCAGCTTGTTCTCTTTTTTAGTTATGCCCATTATTTCCTTTAAGCGCAGTGACATTGTAACCAACTCATGCGAATCTGATGGGTCTATAATTTCTGAGATTCTTGAGGTCTCTTTTCGTCTTGCTCCAGGATCGCTGTAGCCTTGCTCCTAACATCAGGAATATTACCTTCGTTGAGGCATCTAGTAAAAACATGAGGAAGTGTAGTTGGTATTTATCTACTGGGTTCCTGTATAATGTCCATGGTAATTCCATCTTCACCTGGAGCTTTCCTCCATTTTTCAGGTTCAAAGTGTCAAGGGTATTTTTTGCATTTTTTTTATGTTTGTAATATATGTATCACCTCTTATACATACGAGGAATATTCGGAAAGTAAGTACCATTCGCCTATTAAAATCAAATGAATGTATTTGCAAAAAATGTTGATTTTATGAAATTCGTCATACCTTAAATTACATTTGTACGTAATTTCCGCCATTATTGAGCCATTTATCGTAACGAGGAACTACCTCATCCTATAACGAGGCCGCCTGTCAAGCCAGCCACTTCTGCACCACTGATTTGATTTCCTCATCGTCGACAAAACACCAACCAGTAAGGAAATTTTGAAGGTGCAAGAACAGATGATAGTCATTTTGCCCTAGGGGAGGGTAATCCACAATTTTTCCAGCAAAATGACGTGTTTAGTGCTTGAGTCTGTGTAATTTTCATGTAAAAAGTTAAAGAATGTGAAATAAGTTTGACCGTAGTCCTCACAAATCTGATGATGAAACGGTTTCACATTTCCTGTATTAAAAAAAAAAAAAAAAAAAAAAAAAAGTATTGTGGACCTTATCTAACCGTCCGCGGGCAGCTCGATCTTTTTAAACATTTTAAACCCACATATTTGTTTTTCACTGGGGGTTTAACGACCACCGTGAGCAACTCTGTGTGCTATAAACTGTCGCCCGTTCTTAATCTAGACTTACTGCTTCCAGGGAAGGGAGAAAGCCAGCGCCGTAAGACAAACACAACATACATGCCACACCAGATTCGAACCCGGACACATCTCGAACGAATGGTCAGAAGTCATCGATTAAACTACTGCGCCATTGGGTCGATTAAACACACAGAAGAACAGGCAAATACGATCTGATGTTCTCGAAATGGCATCGGTGGCTTAACCAAAAAATGAGGAAAGTTAGAGTGCATGCGCGGTATCGAGACCGCAGCGCTGCAGCAAAAGATATTCGCAAACGGTACTTTCTAAATATGCTTCCTAGTTTTGTATAGAACTGTATAGTTTCCCTCAATATTTTGTCTATGTTTATTTTTACAATAACTTGTCCTCAGCAGTTTCTATTTGGTACCAGCTCTCCCCCCCCATATATATATATATACACTATCAACCAACAAGTAATTGGACACCCGTGATAGCAAAGGAAAACGAAGTTTATTTACCTTTAATAGTTGGTGGAGCCTCCACGAGCGGCGATTACAGCTGCGACCCTCTGGAGCATGCTCTCAACCAGACGTGGTACGACTGCTAGCGGTATTTTCTTCCACTCGGCTTGGAGAAGACAGGTCAGTTCCTTCACCGATTTTGGACTGTGGGGGCACCCCTTAAGTCGACGCTCCAACTCGTCCTACAAGTGCTCGATAGGGTTAAAGTCCGGGCTCTGTGCAGGCCAGTCCATTCGAATAACCCCATTGTCACCATACCAAGCCATGGTGGACCTCGCAACATGACAGGTGGCATTGTCATCCTGAAAGTAACATGGGTCCACCCCGTAATACTGCCACAACGTAGGAAGCGCATGGTCATCCAAAATGGTGCAGTAGGTCTCGGCGTTGAGTCTAACAGGAATTGCGACCAAGGGTCCCGAGCCATACCAGGAGAAACACCCCCATAGAATAATTCCACCGCCGCCGAACTTCACTGTTGGCACAATACATTCCGGCAGGAGGCGTTCTCCAGGCAGACGCGAAACCCAGACTTTACCATCCGAACGGTCGAGGGTAAACCTTGATTCGTTGCTCCAAAGAACTTGTTTCCACTGTTCAACGGTCCACTGTCGACGTTCTTTGCACCACGTTAGCCGAGCAGCGCTATTGGACTTGGTGATCAAAGGGGGCGGCAGCGTGTCCATAATACCCGAGCAGATGGGCTTCCTTACGGATGGTATTAATCGAAAGAACACTCCCAAATGCCAGTTGAAACTTTTCTCTGATGTGGCCCATCGATTTGGTGCGGTTCTTCCGAATTTCTCTGGGCAGCACCCGTCGGTCTCTAACTCCCAGTTTTGTGGGTCTGTCGGGTCGGGGTACATTCCGACAGTCACCTCTCATCTTCCACTTTCCAATCACGTAGGCCACTGTCGATTTTGGGTATTTCAACTCGCTGGATACGTCACGTATGGATCGGTCATTTCAGTGATACGCGACGATTACACTTTTCTCGAAATCAGAGAACTCCGAACTGCGTGGCATTTTGCATGCGACTGGTTGCGTTGCTGTTTCTCACACGATATTTAACGGAGGCGGCCTTGACGTGTACCAGGACCGCAGATATCGTCGATTGCAGGGGTGTCCAATTACTTGTTGGTAGATAGTATATATATATATATATATTAATGCCTTCGATTCCGTGAAATCATCAGCAGTTACAATGCCGTTAAATACCTGCGGAATTGAAGATGCTTACATTAACATTGTCAATAACATCTATGAAATCTGAGTATACAGCATCAATAAAAATTGGGAAGGTAGTGAGACAAGGTGACACCATTTCTCCCAAACTCTTCAACGCCACGTTGCAAAATGTATTTCAATCACTGAACTGGGAAAAGAAGATGATAAAGATTAATGAAGATTATTTAACTGACCTTCGTTTTGCTGACGACGTGTCATTTTTTGCAACTAATCCTTCAGAGCTGCAGAATATGATCCAGGAACTCGCTGACAAGAGTAAAGAAGTGAGACTAAAAATAAACTTTCAGAAGTCAAAAGTGTTGTACAATGCTTTTAAAAGTAAGGAAAATTTATCAATTGATGGGGAAAAGCTTGAGGTAACCGATACCTACATTTACCTTGGACAGCAGATGTCAAGCGATGGTCACATTGATGAGGAAATTAATCGGCGCATAAAACTTGGCTGGGCAGCTTTTGAAAGAAACAGTATAATTTTCAGGAGCAATATGCCTTTATGTCTTAAAAGAAAAGTGCGTAATCAATGCATCATTCCAGTTCTTACGTATGGAGCAGAGACGTGGACTTTAACTAAAAAAGACATACAAAGACTGCAAAGATTAAAAAAAGCAAAGATTAATGGAGATTATTTAACTGATCTTCGTTTTGCTGACGACGTGTCATTTTTTGCAACTAATCCTTTAAAGCTGCAGAATATGATCCAGGAACTCGCTGACAAGAGTAAAGAAGTGAGACTAAAAATAAACTTTCAGAAGTCAAAAGTGTTGTACAATGCTTTTACAAGTAAGGAAAATTTATCAATTGATGGGGAAAAGCTTGAGGTAACCGATACCTACATTTACCTTGGACAGCAGATGTCAAGCGATGGTCACATTGATGAGGAAATTAATCGGCGTATAAAACTTGGCTGGACAGCTTTTGAAAGAAACAGTATAATTTTCAGGAACAATATGCCTTTATGTCTTAAAAGAAAAGTGTGTAATCAATGCATCACTCCAGTTCCTACGTATGGAGCAGAGACATGGACTTTAACTAAAAAAGACATACAAAGATTGCAGACAACTGAAAGAGGCATGGAGAGATGCATACTTGGTGTAACCAGCAAAGATAAGAAGAGGAACTCTTGGATAAGGAAAATGACAAGAGTGAAAGACATCGTGATGAGAGTAAAATCCCTGAAATGGCAATGGGCTGGACATGTTGCCAGAAGAACGGACCACAGATGGACATGTGTGAAAGTTTATAGCGTATTCCAAGGGTCAGAAAGTGATATATATATATATATATATATATATATATATATATATATATATATATATTTTGCAACCTTCGTTTTAAATTCTAAAGTTTTTCCTTAGTCTTCAGTTTTGCTCTTAAGTCATCATCATCATTGTCAACCATTATCAATCCACTGCTGGACGAAGGTCTCCCCAAGTTTCCTCCACAACGGTCTGTCTTGTGCCAGTCTCCTCCATGTCACCCCTGCATACTTTCGAATTTCATCCACCCATCTCCCATGTGGTCTTCTTCTGGGTCTTTTCTTGTCCCTTGGAATCCAATCTAAAATTTCGGCTGTCCATCGATGATCTGTCCTTCTGGCAGTATGTCCAGCCCATTGCCATTTCAGGGATTTAACTCTGATCATGATGTCTTCCACTCTTGTCATTTTTCGGATCCACGAGTTCCTCTTCTTATCTCTCCTGGTTACCCCAAGCATGCACCTCTCCATGCTACTTTGAGTTGTCTGCAGCCTTTGTATGTCTCTTTTAGTTAAGGTCCACGTCTCTGCACCATACGTAAGCACTGGAAGGATGCATTGATCAAACACTTTTCTTTTAAGACATAATGGCATATTGCTCTTGAAAATTATGCTGTTTCTTCCAAAAGCTCTCCAGGCAAGTTTTGTACGCCGATTAATTTCTTCATCAATGTGACCCTCACTTGATATCTGCTGTCCAAGATAAACGAACGTGTCTGTTATCTCCAGCTTTTTTCCATCAATCGATAAATCTTCATTTCTTGTAAAAGCATTGAACATCACTTTTGTCTTCTGAAAGTTCATTTTTAATCCCACTTCTTTACTCTTGTCCGCAAGTTCCTGGATCATACTCTGCAGCTCTGATGGGGTAGTTGCAAAAATGACTACGTCATCAGCAAAACGAAGGTGGGTTAGATAATCTCCATTAATCTTTATCCCCTTGTTTTCCCAGCTCAGCGACTGAAAAACACCCTCCAATGTGGCATTGAAGAGCTTCGGAGATATGGTGTCACCTTGTCTCACTCCCTTTCCAATTTTTACGTGTGTTGTATTTTCAAACAGCCTAATCTTTGCACTTGCATTTTCATAGATGTTATTAATAATATTAATGTATGCATCTTCAATACCGCAGGTTTTCAGAGCCATTGTAACTGCTGATGGTTTCACCGAATCAAAGGCTTTTTCATAATCGATAAAAGCCATGCACAATGGAAGTTCATATTCCCTCGCTCTTTCAATTAGTTCTCTCAGCACGTGGATATGATCTATTGTGCTGTATCCACTCCTGAATCCAGCTTGTTCTCTCGGTTGAGCCATGTCCAGTGTTACCTTCAAGCGGTGTGAAAGAACTTTAGTGAAGATTTTATAAACTACTGATAGGAGGCTGATAGGTCTGTAGTTTCCGAGATCCTCAATGTCACCTTTCTTATGTAGCAGGATCATTGTAGCGGTGTTCCAATCCTCAGGAATCTTTCCTTCATTAAGGCATCGAGTGAAAATTTGGGCGAGTACTGTTTCGATTTCTCCACTTGCTTCTTGTATGATGTCTACAGTAATTCCATCTTCTCCTGGAGCTTTTCCTCGCTTCATGTTCTTGATTGCATGTGCAACTTCTGCTGGAAGGACTGGAGGAACTCTGGTACTGGTATCTTTCATGATGTCTGGAGTGCATATATCATCCCTTTCATATAATTTGGAGTAGAAATCTTTCACTCTTGTCAAAATTTCTCCTCTATTTCTTGTTACAGAACCATCTTCTTTTCTCAGTGCCATAATCTGTTTTCTTCCCTTACTGAGATGTCCCTTTGCTATCTTTAGGCTTTGGTTGTTTTCAATTGCTTTCCTCACTAGTTCACAGTTGAATTTCCTTACGTCTTCAGTGATACTTTTTCTTACTGTCTTGCATAGCTCTATATATTCCACTTTGGAAGTCACATCTTCTTTAGTTGTCCTCATCTCTCTTCTTTTTTGCATCAACATTTTGGTTTTTCCTGATAATTTGTTCACATGCAACTTGTTCTTAGACCCAGCTAATTTTGTTGCTGTTTCCATAAGAGCTTTGGTTACTTTTCTGTTAACTTCAGAGATGTCCACTTCTTCCGATGTTAGGCCTTCTAAAGCAGAGAACCTGTTCTTCAGTTCTAACTTGAAGGTATTATGGTGTTTTTTAAGGTTGGTTATGTCAATAGATTTTGTTTGTCTTATGAGCTTGCCACGTTCAAGTTTAGTGTTGAGGTGCATCTTACATCTCACCAATCTATGGTCACTACCTGTGTTGAACTTGTTTAGCACACTGCAGTCTTCTATGACGAATTTTTTGTTACACATAATAAAATCAATTTCACTTGTCGTCCCATTTGGATGTCTCCATGTCCATTTCCTGTGTGGCTTTTTCTTGAAGAAGGAGTTCAAGATGAAAAACCCTTCTGCCTCTGCAAACTCAACGAGAGTATTTCCACGCTGGTTTCTGTTGCCATGACCGAATTTACCTACTGAAGTTTCATTCTGTTGCTGTTGCCCTATTTTTGCATTGAAATCTCCCATAATTATTTTCAAGTGCTGCTTACCTTTATTATTTAGATGACAAATTTCCTCATAAAATTCTTCAATTTCTTCTTCAGGATGACTTGTGGTGGGTGCATAAGTTTGAATAATCTGAGCCTGGTATCTTTTCGAGAGTTGGATAACAAGTCGTGCAGCTCTGTCAGAGGAACTTTCAACTTCTACAACTTTATCCTTCAGTTTCTTGTTTATTATAAATCCAACACCACTAGTTCTGCCAGTATCTGTCCCACGATAGTAGAAGAGATGTCCACTTTTCAGTTCGATGAGATCTTCTCCTTTTCTCCTTACCTCACTTAGCCCCACGATGTCCCACTTGATCCTTTGTAGTTCCTCTTCCAATTCAAGAAGCCTTGAATCAGAAGATAGGGAGCGTCCATTGTAAGTAGCCAAGGTCAGCATCAGATGGCAGCCTAGTCCGGTCCTCCGGGGATTCTTAGCACCCTCTGCCTTCATGTCGCACTGGCCGCTGCCTTGGCCAGGTACATTCCAGCTGCCGGAGACTGAGGGCCAAGATTTAAGTTGTGGAATCATTTTGGAGTGGGTTTGGCCATAACTCACCACGCTGGCCAAGCGGGTTGGTGAGTGTGGGATAGAATTTCCTCTGATCCCGATGGTATAGTTATACCGCTATGGGCGGTCGTCAGAGCCCCTTTAGTGGGAACAGGATGCACCACGAGAAGGCGGGGTTGACATTTGTCAAGGAGAGGCTGTGATGTTACGCATCACCTGACCTTACATCCCATATTTATATATATATATATATTTATATATATATATATCAATGCCTTTGATTCCGTGAAATCATCAGCAGTTACAATGCCGTTAAATACCTGCGGAATTGAAGATGCTTACATTAGCATTGTCAATAACATCTATGAAATCTGAGTATACAGCATCAATAAAAATTGGGAAGGTAGTGAGACAAGGTGACACCATTTCTCCCAAACTCTTCAACGCCACGTTGCAAAATGTATTTCAATCACTGAACTGGGAAAAGAAGATGATAAAGATTAATGAAGATTATTTAACTGACCTTCGTTTTGCTGACGACGTGTCATTTTTTGCAACTAATCCTTCAGAGCTGCAGAATATGATCCAGGAACTCGCTGACAAGAGTAAAGAAGTGAGACTAAAAATAAACTTTCAGAAGTCAAAAGTGTTGTACAATGCTTTTAAAAGTAAGGAAAATTTATCAATTGATGGGGAAAAGCTTGAGGTAACCGATACCTACATTTACCTTGGACAGCAGATGTCAAGCGATGGTCACATTGATGAGGAAATTAATCGGCGCATAAAACTTGGCTGGGCAGCTTTTGAAAGAAACAGTATAATTTTCAGGAGCAATATGCCTTTATGTCTTAAAAGAAAAGTGCGTAATCAATGCATCATTCCAGTTCTTACGTATGGAGCAGAGACGTGGACTTTAACTAAAAAAGACATACAAAGACTGCAAAGATTAAAAAAAGCAAAGATTAATGGAGATTATTTAACTGATCTTCGTTTTGCTGACGACGTGTCATTTTTTGCAACTAATCCTTTAAAGCTGCAGAATATGATCCAGGAACTCGCTGACAAGAGTAAAGAAGTGAGACTAAAAATAAACTTTCAGAAGTCAAAAGTGTTGTACAATGCTTTTACAAGTAAGGAAAATTTATCAATTGATGGGGAAAAGCTTGAGGTAACCGATACCTACATTTACCTTGGACAGCAGATGTCAAGCGATGGTCATATTGATGAGGAAATTAATCGGCGTATAAAACTTGGCTGGACAGCTTTTGAAAGAAACAGTATAATTTTCAGGAACAATATGCCTTTATGTCTTAAAAGAAAAGTGTGTAATCAATGCATCACTCCAGTTCCTACGTATGGAGCAGAGACATGGACTTTAACTAAAAAAGACATACAAAGATTGCAGACAACTGAAAGAGGCATGGAGAGATGCATACTTGGTGTAACCAGGAAAGATAAGAAGAGGAACTCTTGGATAAGGAAAATGACAAGAGTGAAAGACATCGTGATGAGAGTAAAATCCCTGAAATGGCAATGGGCTGGACATGTTGCCAGAAGAACGGACCACAGATGGACATGTGTGAAAGTTTATAGCGTATTCCAAGGGTCAGAAAGTGATATATATATATATATATATATATATATATATATATATATATATTTTGCAACCTTTGTTTTAAATTCTAAAGTTTTTCCTTAGTCTTCAGTTTTGCTCTTAAGTATATATATATATATATGTGTGTGTGTGTGTGTGTGTGTGTGTGTGTGTGTATCAAAGGAAAGTTAAAATACTACTCATGTAATATAAACTACAACAAAACTGCGCTGTGCTGCAAGTATTAGATGTAGATAGTGTATGCAAAAGAATATTAACACACAAGCAACCAACTTTCATAAACAAATAACTAGGGCCTTATGACTTACAGATAAAAAAAGCACAGTAAAGAGAATTATGAAATGACAAAATAATGTTAAGTAAATTATTATAAATACACACTCAGAACACCTGGACCACTCTTCAGAGAAAGACATCCAGTGGCCCTGAGCATACAAATTCAGTTCAGGTTTCATGATAATGCCAAAAATCTCAAACAGACGTTCACTTTAAAACTTTGTGTTATAAAATTCAATGCATTCTGTCTTCTAGGAAGACAGAAGAAATGAAGACAGACATTTGTTTTTCTTCCAGGAAGACAGAATGCATTGAAATTTATAACACAAAATTTTAAAGTGGACGTCTGTTGTTGCTTTTTTCGAGATTTTTGGCATTTCCATGAAACCTGAACTGAATTTGTATGCTCAGGGCCACTGGGTGTCTTTCCCTGAAGAGTGGTCAAGGGGTTCCGAATGTGTAGTTATAATAATGTACTTAATATTAATTTGTCGTTTCATAATTCTCTTTACTGTGCTTTTTTCATCTGGAAGTCATAAGGCCCTGGTTATTTGCTTATTAAAGTTGGCTGTTTGTGTGTTAATATATATATATAGATCATTGTCAACTATTATCAATCCACTGCTGGTTGAAAGTCTTCCAAAGTTTCTTCCCTTACGGACAGCCCAGGGCCAATCTCCTCCACGTCACTTCTGCATGCTTTCAAATTTCACCACGTGATCTTCTTCTGCGTCTTTTCCTGTCCCTTGGAATCCTTCTACAATTTCGGTTATCCATCGGTTGTTCGTATGTTCATCCTATTGCCATTTCATGGATTTTACTCTCATCATAATGTCTTCTACTCCTGTCATTTTCCTTATCCACAAGTTCATCTTCTTATCTGTTCTGGTTACACCAAGCATGCATCTCTCCATTCATCTTTCAGTTGTCTGCAGGCTTTGTATGTATTTTTAAGTTAAGGTCCACGACTTTGAACCGCACGTAAGCACTGGAAGGATGCATTGATAAAACATTTTCTTTTAAGACATAATGGCATACTGCCCTTAAAAGTTGTACAATTTCTTCTAAAAGCTCCCCAACCAAGTTTTATACGCAGATTAATTTTTTTATCAAGGTGACCCTCGCTTGATACCTTCTAACCAAGGTTAATGCAGAAATTGGTAATCTCCAGCTTTTTCCCATCAACTGATAAATCTTCATTTCTTGTAAAAGCATTCTACATCAGTTTTGCTTCTGAAAGTTCATTTTTAACACCATTTCTTTACTGTTGTCAACAAATTCCTGGATCAAACCTTTGCAGCTCTGAAGTGTAGTTACAAAAATGACGAGGTCATCAGCAAGACGAAGTTAAATAATCTCTACTAATTTTTATCCCTTTGTTCTCCCAGTTTAGTAATTGAAAGACATTTTGCAATGTAGCATTAAAGAGTTCAGGAGATATGCTGTTACACTGCGTCACTCCCTTTCCAGTTGTAACGTACCAGGAGATGTAACGTACCTGCCCGAAGGACGCACACGACATAAAGGCAGATAGGAATCAGAATAAAACGTCCGCGTAGCTCAATTGGTAGAGCAACTTATTCCGGAATGAGGGACCCGGGTTCGAATCCTGGTGCGGATAAAAATGACGGAGAAATTTACTTCGTTATAATGGCGCCCGAACTATCCGGATGACCCGACCGTTCAAAATCTCGCAAAGGTGTGATGTTCTTTCCACACCGCGAGATAGGAAAAATAAGAGAATCCCTTCTCCAGCACTTCGGAAAAAAAAATAATAAGGGGGAGATGATGTAACGTACCAGGAGAGGTAACGTACCTGCCAGAAGGACGCACACGACATAGAGGCAGATAGGAATCAGAATAAAACGTCCGCGTAGCTCAATTGGTAGAGCAACTTATTCCGTAATGAGGGGACCTGGGTTCGAATCCTGGTGCGGATAAAAATGACGGAGAAATTTACTTCGTTATACAGTTTTATTACATATACAGTATATCTGTACTATATCATCATCATCATCATCATTGTCAACCATTATCAATCCACTGCTGGATGAAGGCCTCACGAAGTTTCTCCCACAACGGTCTGTCTTATGCCAGTCTCCTCCATGTTACTTTCGCATACTTTTGAATTTTATCCACCTATCTCCCATGTGGTCTTCTTCTGGGTCTTTTCCTGTCCCTTGGAATCCAGTCTAACATTTCAGCTGCCCAACTATGATCTGTCCTTCTGGTAATATGTCCATCCCATTGCCATTTCAGGGATATTACTCTGATCATGATGTCTTCCACTCTTGTCAATTTTCTGATCCACGAGTTCCTCTTCTTATCTCGCTTGGTTACACCAAGCATGTTTCTCTCCATGCTTCTTTGAATTGTCTGCAGTCTTTGAGTGTCTCTTTTATTTAAGGTCCACGTCTCTGCATATTTTACAAACTATGCAAAATGCTTTGACTGGTTGAATAGCCAGGGATGCAACGGTAAACTCGGTTAAAATTCCAAATCCAAAACGAAAGAAATGTGGAATTTTTCACCGCAGTTTTCATTTCAAATACACAAATCTTACCTCAGATGTGCACGATGAACTCAAAGGAAGAAAAAAAAACCTAAATAAACTAATTAGCCAGTGTTATAAATAACAAACAAGATGTAGAGTAAATTGAGGTATTTGTGTAACTAACTGAGGGAGAAAAAAAACATTTTCAAATTTAACCAAAGCTAAAGTAAAGGGACAAGCTACATATTCAAGTAAAATTAATATAAATTGACAGCTTAATTTTGAAGATTTAGATAGGGTGTATATGGTTGCACTATGTCAAGATAAAATGTTCTTTTTTTCCTTTTGGGATCTCAATGAGCCTTCAAAATCTCGGAAAACCAGGATTAAAATGAAACGAAATTGAACATAGGATTACTTCAAGAAAAAACAGACGCATCATTTGCTCAGATGGCGTGCGGCAAAATGTGATTTTAGTGCTGAAGTTTCTAGTATTGCACATACTATACCGAGTTGCCAGTATCACCGAAGATGGAAAAGTAGTATTGGGCTAAGTTATTCATCCGTTTGCAAATATCTGCGGCAAAGGACATTCTTAAAGAAACCGGACAAGAAGAAAGTTAAAACATTTGAAATATACGAGTGGCACAGGAAAAATGTTCCGGAGACATTTTTAGTGTGCTTCTGAAGAAACTGAGAAAGTCAAAATTCCGTAACAGATCATCAATTCAAGGATATATGAATATGTTAAGGAAGTAATTTTAGGAGTAATATTTCAAAAACAAAATTGTAGAGATGGGTCAATGAAACTCAGAGAAGAAAAGGCTTGGTAACAAGACGAAATCTGTTATTTCCCGAGCCTGAAAATTTCCTGAGAAAATAATTTCATCAGATGTAACATTTTTGGACTGCCACACAGAGTATTTGGAGACACATATGAAAACAAATTTAAGCGTAGCACTCATTGTTGAAGAAATGACGCTAGTGGTTACTGGTGTGCTTATGGGAAAGTACATGGATACCGAAATAGCCAGTTTACGGAAAAACACTGTATTAATGAGAAGAAGATGAATGCAGAATGTTATTGAAGTCCAAAATTCGGCATCAGTCATTAAATAAGTTAGGAAAATATGCAGTTTGTGAAAAAACAAATTTACCTTGCGATCCGGTGTCGAATGCTTTCCCAATTAGGCTACACCGACATTGGCTTTTCGTTGCCATTTGCGGTCTTGACATGTGCATCACTTCTGTAGCAAGTACGTCACACATTGCGAACCCATCCTTCATAAAGGGCTGGGACGGAATTGTA
Source organism: Macrothele yani (assembly GCA_039090855.1). Classification (NCBI taxonomy): domain Eukaryota; kingdom Metazoa; phylum Arthropoda; class Arachnida; order Araneae; family Macrothelidae; genus Macrothele; species Macrothele yani. Next base: position 6,272,889 of record CM077024.1, read on the forward strand.
GGTTTCCGGGTCAGCCTGCAAGCCACGCTTAAAGCAGAGCTCACTGTAGAAGAAGAAATTCTGACTAATTCCAGACGATATGTGGAACAAAAATCACACATTTTCCAAAGAGCCTAACGGTCAATATATTCATTTTTATGATCCTCATGATCCGGAGCCGAATGCTTTCCCGATTAAGCTATAGCGACAAGTGCTTATCGCTGCGACTTGCCGTCTTGAAATGGGCGTCACTTTTGAGTAAGTCTGACAAAAGGCATACAGAGAATAAGATGTGTTATCGATATTACAAATAGCTTCCTTAACAGGCGTGAAAAGAAAACAAGAACAATTTATTGTTTGTCTTAATTTGCGAATGAGGGGGGGGGGTAACGAGAACTACTAGCAACTCGAAGGGGATATCAGCGATCTGCGGTCTCTGATTTAGGGTTGCTGGTTCCAGGAAAGGGGAGGAGGCAGTTCCTTAAGATAAGCACATAAGCACTACATCCATCTCTCACTGGGATCCGAACCAGAGCTTCTCGGACGAATGGTCAGAAGTCAGCGCTTCGGCCACTGCGTCACAGGGGGCAGGATGAATTTTGGAATGCTCTTCCTGAAATACAATTTATATTCAAAATATAGACGAAAATTTTCGTAGCTAGTGAACAAAATCCAGAGAAATTAAAATATCACACTGTAGTGATTTAATTAGAAAATACATATTCAATTTGCTTTATTCACTCAGTTTTTCCTTTAAACTCTGAACACATTAGATTTCTTTTCACGAGAATCGCATTTCCAAAATCTGACTCGATTTTTCGTCACAGTGTTAACAGCACGATTGGAAATTCGTCAGCTCGCCAGTAGCAAAAGGAAATTACATAACGCCTCAACAGTTCTGGAGTGACATCCCTGGAAGCGAGAGTAATGGATCACCGAAAACTGTGAATTGAAACGAAATTCAGGATCTTAGTCGAGGATGTGTGTGGGATTTGCAAGGTGGAATTGAAAGCATGTTTCACTTTTAGTGTGTAAAAATAAAGATGCGTCGAGCCAGAGACCAAAGGAAGGGACATGTATTAAAGGTGAGAGTGTAATACCAATCTTGATTAATTGTGACGTTCGTAATGCTAATCTCTCATAGATGTATACAAGCAATACATTTAATGCCATGTAAGACATTCAAATTTATTGTATGAATCACATACAAGTGAATGAATATAATTTATTCCTTAAACCACACGTTTTCCAGGTGGTTCTGCAGTAACTAAAGACACGAGATATAGCCAGTCGTCGAAGTTGTGCGTGGGTTCGAATCCCAGGTCAGGCATGGGTAGTGCACTTCTTTAACTGCACTACAAGCTGTATCTCTCTTTTCCGTAGGGCCAGTGGCCACAAATTAGAGACGGGCAACTTCTAGTCTCCCTAAATACTCACATAGGTCGTGTAACCCCAAAACGAAAGAAATAATAATAATAATAACTACTCAGTTTCTCATTGAAGCGGGTAATTGATATCCCTCGAGTAACCTTAATCTAATGCAAAGAATCATGATATTTAAGTTTCATAAACGGCCAAGACAAAATATGAAACACGAAGCTAAATAATATATGTACCTAATGAGCTAGGGAATCGTTATTTAGTTTTAATATTCAAATCACGTTTTGAAGTCTGAAACGAAAGCTCCAAACAAAAGTGAGACCAAATATTAAACCCCAGTGAGAACTACAGTGCTTTCACGAGTGTTTATGAAAATAATTAACTGTTTTTAATAACAAAGGAGACATTGAGCATAACTTCTGATGAAATTCTGCATTAAAAACACCACTGAAGAGAAGTGAAGAAGTGAATAAAAATACCACACTTGGCTGAAGTTGACTAAATACTGAACATTCTCCACGGAATAAATGCAAGAAGACTGAAATGCTCTAAACAAGATCTACAAAAGAATAAATTCATACAAATTTAGAAGACGGCAATCCGTTTTTTAGTGTAAATATGACAAGGATGGTAAGTCAGTTTATATCCGAAAACTTGAAAATTTCGCCGTCCTGGAGCGGGAAACGAACCCGACGAAATTATCAAGCTTTCGGATATTGTCTGACTTACCATCCTTGTCATATTTACACCAAAAAACGGATTGTCATCTAAATTTTTATTATATGGCGTAATCCCGTATTTCATTCATGAAAAAATTCATGTTACAAGCTATATCTATTGTGGAATTTGTGGGAAGTGTGTTTTCATTAGAATAGATCACATGTGGAAGATTATTTAAAAACTATGTCAGAAATTGTCGAGAACTTGAACGCTATGCGAGAGTGCGATAAAGACTGACACACATATTGGAGCTATTTGGTTCAACAAATTCTAAACACTTTTGCCCACTTGGAAGAGGCTCCGGAAAATTGGCTAAAGGGTGACTTATCACTATATTTTATAAAGAGTACGAATGCAATAAACAGCAATAAATTACTCCACATAGGCATAGATCAGAACGTTTACAATAAGTGATAATGAGATAAAAGTTTTAAGAAAACTGGCAAAAATATGTATTGCTATACCGTTACAAAGAAGGTGGTGAAGAGAACGGATCTTCCTTATGGTTGACAATGAAGGACAAAGCAAAAACTCAGAACAACAGTCTTGAGAAGAAAACATGAGAATTAAGAAAAATCAAATGCCTCTGAAATAAATGCACCACAGACATCAGAAAGATTATAATCAGTAGGCTTGCGAGCAGAAAGAAAATCCTACTAAAAACGACAAAACTTTATTTGAGGACCCTGACAACAAAAACTCGAAATAATCTGATCAACTGGCATAAGATAAAGTGGTGTCTCGTAATCGTTGCTGACAAAAATTTCGCAAAGGAAAAATTTGTCACGTTCCGAACTTCTAGTTACATACGAAAATTTGTAACGAAATTTCGTAACGAAGCATTTGTTACGTTTCGAAATTCTAGTTACATACAAAACGGGTACAGGGAAGCACAGGCCTTTGGAAGTCTTTAAATCCTGCTTTCTCTCCTGCTTCCGCTTCGAAATGTTGATTTGCTGAAAGAACAGCATAAGACTTCAGACACATGTCTCTCCTGTCCATCTCTTAGTCTGTTTGTCTTTCTGTACGTCCGAAAAAATATATCACCGCTTTCAACGGCCAAATCTCGTCTCTGCTAACTGACAGACAGATGGATAAAAGAAAGGACTGGCACTGATAATCTTGCGCATAGGCCTATACCTAACAGTCTCAGAACAAATTTATTCAATATGGCGGTTTGAAGCAAAGATACAGTTTCTGAGTACCTGCAGACGAACAAAAAATTGACTAATTGATGAACGGAAGAACACAAGTGTGAATTCTTAAGCATGCGTTCTTTCCGTCGAATGGAGAAATAATTTTAGCCATCCAAGTTTTTAAAGATCAGATATAAGTTTTGTAGACAGGCGAAACAAACAAACTAACAAATAAATGAAAAGGAGAGAGATGTCGGAAATTTTGTGCTCATGATTTCTCCTGTGAGATAGAGAATGAATACTAAATTTTATGAATGACGTGTGAAAGTTTTTTGCTCATGATTTATCCTATAGGATAGAGAATGAATACTAAATTTTATGGAAGACGTCTGAAAGGTAATGCTCATAATTTCTCCTATAGGATAGGAATGCAACTATTTGGAGCAGTAGTATCGTTTCTGCATAGGGACGGATGAAATTAGGACAAGCGAATGATGAATGGAAGGACTGACATCAATATTTCCTGCGTATGCCTGTCGCTATTAGCCACAGAAAGAATTCCTTCAATCTGGCCGTCAGAAGTGGAAATGTAATACATGCATATGGACAGACAGACCAACTAACGGTCTGATGACAAAAGAAGTGTTGTGTGAAATCCTCTGCTCATCTCTTTCGGCAAATCGACATTTCAAATCGGAAGTACCGTTTATGCAGGAGAGAGAGAGAGAGAGACGGACGGAAAGAAAACTCAAATTTTTCCAGTACGCTATTTGTATAGGATTAAACGTTGGGAAGGAGATGAATTTGTAAAACAGGAACTAACGTATAACTGGGAAAGGTAATCTTTTAACACACGGATGAGATAGAAAAAATCATGCGAAAAAATTATATAAGGGTTAGACGCCAGTATTTTTAAAACACAACGCACAAAGGGTAGATACAGTATTTTACCCACGGACACTCAATGCATTATTAAAAAACGAAATAATTGTGTAGTTTTAAACACAACGAACTCGGGTAATTTACGCGGATTCCAAAGAGTGCAAAAAATGGGCAAGGTAGTAACACAGGCAGACGAAAAAGTTGGACTGTTGTGTGACACAAAAGACAGAGGGAGATTACGAAGAAATAAAACGTACACAGTAAAATGATTTGGCGAAGAAAACAGCGATATCATATTGCAAGAGACATCGACGTTATAACGAAGTAAGTTTCTCCGTCATTTTTATCCGCGCCAGGATTCGAACCCGGGTCCCCTCATTCCGGAATAAGTTGCTCTACCAATTGAGCTACGCGGACGTTTTATTCGGATTCCTATCTGTCTTTATGTCGTGTGCGTCCTTCGGGCAGGTAAGTCACATCTCCTGGTACGTTACAACGTGAAAACCGTATACAAGGAAGATTTAAAATTTAAACAGAGCCATGTTACCAATCCCCCCTTGTGATTCTAAAATTATTAGATTTGGCACGTTGTGGCAAAAGTGCCTGCATGAATTTAATAATTCCGAGCAAAGAGGAATAACTGATTTTTTCAAAAATGAATGCTCACTAAAAAGAGAAGAAAATTCAAGAGTAAGCAGCAACGTTTAAAGGAAATTATTAATTTGGGTGTGTGACGTACCTGGCAGCAGGACGCACACGACATAAAGGCAGATAGGAATCAGAATAAAACGTCTGCGTAGCTCAGTTGGTAGAGCGACTTGTTCCGGAATAAGCGGCCTCGGGTTCGAATCCCGGCGTAGACCAAAAATGACGGAGAAATTTACTTGGTTATAATGGCGCCCGAACTATCCGCATGACCCGGCCGTTCAAAATCTCGCATTGGTGTGATGTTATTTCCACACCGCGAGACAGGAAAAATCAGAGAAGTCCTTCTCCAGCGCTTCGAAAAATAAAAATGTGTGATGTTGCATTCCACACAGCAGATTGACTGGGAGTTCTCAAGTGCACGTTCTACAGGGGATGGCTGCCTGCAACGAATCATGATCACGGCTGACCCGTGGGCCATGCCCCCGGCCCTCTTTCGGGGACGGGATGTGACGTACCTGGCAGCAGGACGCACACGACATAAAGGCAGATAGGAATCAGAATAAAACGTCTGCGTAGCTCAGTTGGTAGAGCGACTTGTTCCGGAATAAGCGGCCTCGGGTTCGAATCCCGGCGTAGACCAAAAATGACGGAGAAATTTACTTCATTATAGGTGAGAGAAAGGTATCACAACATTTAAGAAATTCAATAACTATTCAGTTCACACAGAAAATAAATCATCAGTTTTCTTTTCGGAGGTTTAATGACCACCGTTAGAAACTCAGTGCGGCATAACCAATAGCCCGTCCCTAGTTTACGGCCACTGGTTGCAGAGAAGCGAGCGAGCCAGTGTTGTAAGGAAACACACCATCCATGCCTCACTCGGGATTCAAACCCGAACTCATTTCGAACGAACGATAAGAAGCCAATGCTTCGTACCCCTCGAGCAACGGAGCAGCAAAACATCAGTTGAGTGTATAGAGCTTACTGTAACGCAGTGATGTAGTTAAACGTAAGAAATTATTTAACAGAAATGCTGATTCGGTGTAAACTGACAACAGTTTGTATAAAATAGACCTGAAATAATAACGCTAAAACGAACAGTCATTTAGGATGAGGGTTCAGTTTGCTATCGAGGGTCCATTCCATTCTAGAATTATAAAAAGGAAGAATGCAGCGCTCGAAATGAAGAGCATTTTTTATCTTAAATGGACCGTTGTTAAAAAACAATAGGGTTTTAAATTACAAGAAAGGGCAACTCAAAAGCGTAACACATTTTTATCCTACACTTATTTGTTAATGTGAATGTAATAAAGGTGAATACAGTAACGAGAAAGTGCGAAGTTAAATTTAATAGTCGTTGGGTTTTCTTCATTAGTGGCAAGTACCATCCTCTTCGACCCCACTTTTTGGCCAAACATGGCCCTGGCGCCGTGTGTTTCCCCTGTAGTTTAAAATTCCCGATTGTACCAAGTCTTTCTGAACGTTGTCTTTGTCGGCACACCACATTTGGCTTCCCCGGTGGGGAAGTGATTCAAGTGATGACTTCCGACCATTCGTCGGTAATGGGATCAGGGTTCGAATCGGTGAGACATGGTTGTTGTGTTTGCCTTACGGCAATGACCTTCTGCCTTTCTGGAACCAGTAGACTTAAATTAGGGACGGGGGACTGATTATAGCCATCGAGTTGCTCACAGTGGTCGTTAAACCTTCAATAAAAAAATAACACCGGCATCCATTTGAGTTTCTTACTAGACAACTTGTCACGCCCCTGCCATTCGTTTCTTATGTCTAAGCCATGTCAGTCCGTAAAATTTAATTTCACCTGTAAATAATGGAGATTGATGCAAAATATATTTTGTACTGTTTTTGTTTTGGGGTTAACGATGTCTATGAGCACCCCTAAGTGCTATGAAAATTCGCCCATTCCTACTATATAGAGCCACTGGTTCTAGAGAGAGGAAAAGACCAGTTCCATAAGACAAACACATCACCATGCGTCATTACAGACTTGGATCCCGGCTCACTGAGATGAATGGCAAGAAGTCACTGCTTAGACCACTGCCCACAGGAGTCGGAGCTTACACTTTCAACTCCATTCTGCTATTTTGTTGACGCTTATCCGGCCATCCAATCAATGAGGGATGTTGCCAAAGTTAAATGCCAGTAGTTTGAGGCCGGTACTTTCTGCCTATGACAACTACGGCGTGTTCCGACACCTGGTAGTTAAATATAAATGTCTGCATGTGCGAGTCAAAATATGTGAGAAGCATTTTCGATAACTCAGAAAAAGAGGGTGTTCTTGTAGATTATGACTAAAATTCTCAAATTCTACTCCATTTATAAGCCGAACTGTAATACGAAGAACTGTCAAATTTGATGAGAAAAGTGAAATGAAACAAACGGGAGTCCGATTAGAAGAGAAAGAAAGGTATGTAAGAAATCATAATGGGAAACAAATAGGGAAAAATCGGCACTAGAAACAGAGTTTAGAAGCAACAATCATTATGCAAATATTTTAAGGAGTGTTTTACATGTAAAATAATTATAAAATTGTCAAGGAATTGTGAAATTCTGGAAACACTAGTCGGCAAAGTAGCATAAAACAAGAGCGGTCATTATTGGAGGGTCGGATCGAAGTATGCCATATAGAAAACGAATCACTCATAGAAACGACCGATCCCCTACAGCACCTACGCCTCAGCCATTTTGTCTCTAAAACGAATCACTCATAGAAATGACCCATCCCCTTTTGTCTCTAAAACGAAGCCATTTTGTCTCTAAAACGAATCACTCATAGAAACGACCCATCCCCTACATCACCCTACGCCTGAGCCATTTTGTGTCTAAAAACGAATCACTCATAGAAACGACCCATCCCCTACATCACTCTACGCCTGAGCCATTTTGTCTCTAAAAACAAATCACTCATAGAAACGACCCATCCCCTACAGCACTCTACGCCTCAGCCATTTTGTCTTTAAAACTGTTTTATTCAATAACGCATATGATATTTAATCGATTGAGTTTGGTGGGATGGATGTTTTAAATAAATATGCAAGGATTTTTTTACAAATAGAAATTTGAACAAAAAACCACAGTATATGAATATCTCTTAGTGTAATTTTTTTACATCAAAATAAATCGAGTATTGATCAGCTAATGTATGAAATTGAGATTTATTTTCACCCTTACCCCAGATCTAACCGGCAGTTCTGTCTTGATTTTCTCAGAATTTACTGGAATAAATTTTGTGTGGAGTAAATTTTTAGCAGTGAGGGAGCGACGCACAATTGTCCGGATGCGCAAAAAGCTGGCCAAACATATTTTTCTCAAGAATAACTCAAAATTTGCACTCAAACAGCGATTTTAAGTTACATTTATTTAAAAGACATAAAATATACCTGGTATAATAAAAGAATTTGCAATTGGAACCCTAAATAATGGCACTATCTTTTGCATCATGAGAGGTGACTCTGGGCAATTTTGAACCTTCTGATATCTCAGTGAATTTAATCAACTCTCCTGCCCATATGAATTCCATATTTATTAAAATCAGTACCGTACAGTAAAATACACTGTTTTGCATCCATTCCGGTACTTAGGAAGGCGGTGAATCATATTATTTAGTTTCAAACTACATTCTACCTCAAAAAATGATATAGAGACCTTTTCTTCGCTTTTAAAATAAAACGTTCTAACTTTCCATTTAAAATAATAAAAAACACATTAAGATCTTTAGATCATTACAAAAGCGACATAAGAAATTTGTTTAATCCAGAAAAAGCGACTCTGAAACATACTCTTTCAGAATTTAACGTAGTTACTGCTCACAACTAGAAACAAAACAATCTTACCTCTTATCTCAACTAGGTAAAGTAAATGTTAACAAGCAGAGGAGGCTTGCATTTGAAGGTACAAGAAGTTCTGTCCTAATATTCCAATATTCGAATTCATAGGTCAACTCAAAAATGAAAAGGACTGGGTCAATTTGGCCCTGCGTCATTTGAAGGTTAATCGTCCATTTCAAGTTCGGATTCTTCTGTATCAATTTCTTTGTTATTCATCAGGTAATATGAGTAAGTCGCGAACAGCTTGTGGTAGATCCTTGTATTTCGTTTTCGCAAGTTTTCCGCTGCTTGAAATAAGTGTATCAGAGCTTAGCAGTAACCTACGAAAGAGATCATCATTTGCACTCATTCTGGAGAGTTTTCTCGCATGTTGTTCACGAAATAGTCTGATATCCTTGTCTCGAGTTTCAAGGGCCTCTTCCGAGAGTTCACCGATAGGTAAAATAGCTGCTTTTTGCAACAAGGGGTCCATGTATGAGGATCTTATGCGCGGTTGGCGGCATGTAAAACCAAGGATACAAAGAGACGAAACCATGAGCAGTACTTTTACAACATTCTTCAAATTTTGCATAATTCATCTCCTGACCACTTGAAATTGCCTTCAGAATTAAGCTAAACTGCTTAATGAGATTTTTGTCGATACCTGTACTCTGGGCAGAGATTTTAACATTTTGAAAAAATCGTCTCGCTGTATTGCCGTCATTTGTATTTCCGTAACCAGGCATTCGGACATCAATTATAAGCCCTAATTGATATCTGAAATCTTCCTGAATTTTTTCTTTTCCTCTTTCACTTTCTGCATGCTTCCGTCCTTAGAAATTCAATCACATTTCCCAGCCATTTCGAATTTTTCTTCATAAAACACGCGTTAGTGCGGTTGCTTTCTTTCCAACGTTTATAATACAGTACATACAAAAATAGGTCTTCGCCATGTATTTACTCAAATCTTGTATAGTTGCATCATCATTGCTTAATTTAGGTGGCCGTCAAGTAATTTTTGTTCCTATACTTCCAATGGAAAAACTGTTGTACACATTTCCTTCACAATTAGTGTGTTACCAAGGATGGAAATTTGAACAACGATTAAAATAACTTCATATTATAACTCGGAGTACTTAGTATTTTCTAAAACATAACCATAATTATAGTAAAAATCAGTAACGTTCCCTTTGGTGGTGGTGAAACCAGAAAAAAGATGGCGCGACCTGTACTTTGATCACGTCAGTAGACAAATAAATGCTGGATAGCATAATTATGGTTATGTTTTAGAAAATATTAAGTATTCCAAGTTATAAAATGAAGCTATTTTAATCGATGTTCAAATTTTCATCCTTGGGAACGCATTAATTGTGAAGAAAATGTGTACAGAAGTTTTTCCATTGGAATTATAGGAAGCAAAATTACTTGACGTCCACCTTAAGTAGTCAATGACATGTTCTTGTAGCACTTTCCGCTGCTTCTCTTTGTTATGCGAAATCTTTATCTGCAATTCATTGCGGGTTACAACAACAGCCATTCGAGAACACTTATAATGAAATAAACCTAGAAAAATAAGACTAGTGGATGAACACGAAAGTGCTTTGTAGCTATGCAAATTCAACACTACCTACCAACACTGAGGGACAAATAAGGAGACACGAATTCGCTTCATATCACCAAGGTCATATGTGGTCACGTGAAACTTATGTGGGTGCGCATGCACTGAAACAGCGTTATCTCGCGTAGCGGCAGAGAGGGGCAGGAAATTATATTACAGGACACTTATATTATCTGTTTTCTATGTTTTAAAACAAAAATGAGCGCGTGACTCCGTGTCGCTCTTAATAAAAGTTGACGTTTACAGTCAAACAAAAAATGTAGTTAACTTTTAAATACATTGTTTCTACAATAAAGGAAATAAAAAGTTCTTAGTAGCATTTTGTTAAGAGGACATAACTAAATGGTAGAAAAATGTTTTTTTTAATTTTCCTGTCAGTTCACTAGTATTATGAATGCATTGAACATGATGTTAAAAACAACCACAAAAATTATTGTACCATTTACCCTAAATCTCCAGTAGGAGGAAACATAACAAATGCAATTTATGTCGGTGAAAACATTATTTATAGGAGGTATGACATTCCAAAAGTTATTAAAACCTATTTTAACGATAACATTTGAAAGTGGAAAAAACGATTTTTGGCCAACTTTTTTCCCATCCGGAATACTGTGCGACGACGCTTCTGTTCTCTGTGATACGGAACTCTAGCAAGTGCTTACGTGAGTGCATACATACACAATGTTTCACACCTTTTTGCGGTATCATGTAAAAGATATGTTAGACTAAAATTTTAATTTCAGAAAATTTGAATTCTGCTTTATTTCTTATTTCCCCTTTTCATTAGAAATCAGATTTATTTATTTTCCTTTTTTTGATTTTTAAAAAATCTTTTTCCAGTTGTTCCTTTAATTATCTTTTTCAGAAATAACAGAATAAGTTACAAGAATCGCACTTCATAATTTTTCATTTGAAACTACATTTTAATTTTATTTTCTAGATATGAAGAGTATTTGATACTGTGTACCAGATATCAGAAATAATATTCACAAAGCATTTCACATTTCCAAAATTTTAAGAAGAAAATTATAACATGTTTTACCACACAAGTTAAAAATTGCGGCTGGTTTGCATCAACTTTACCTCAACGCAAATAACGTAGAAATGCGAAACTTTTTAATTCTTTGCTGAAACAGGCGTTGGATGAAAGCGTTTACTTTTTCACAGGTTGAATGATATTTTGTTAGAAGTTTTAATAATGGGATGCTTTTATTGATATTTTGAACTGCCCGGATGCCTTTGTTCACATTTTGAACATCCGGGATGGTATCCCGGCCTATGCCGCCTCACTTTGAACACTGGATAACATGCAGTTTTTGTTCAATGAGGCAGACTACCGGTTGGTCTCGCCGCCCCAACCACCTTCTTGGGAATGCTTCGAGTTCACCGGAAAACTTGACCAAGATATTCCCAGATCCGGTGATTCTGTACCTCAGGGAGAGAAAAAAAACATTATATTCATGTCTTGCCTTTGGTGTAGACGCAGCCCTTCAGTTGGAGTATTCAGTACTTCGAACATTTAAACTAATGAGAGTACATAAATGCAAAAAATGTAAGTAAGTTTTGTTACAACTCTGTTTTGCTTTGCTTTGTGATCGGGTTACCCATGGAGCGGAAAAGTCGGCGCAATAGCCGACACCATTTAACGCAATCAGTTTAATTGTTTTGCGGAACCCCGGTTATCTTGAAATATTCAAGGTAGTGGTGAAAGGAACCACTTAAACTATTAAAAGCCCACCTGTTTCTTTGCTGCATGGGATTCGTTTAATGGGATACCTTGTCTTTAATGCCATCGTGTTTACCAGAAATTTATCCCTGCAAGTTAAATTTATGTTGATCGTATAGGTAAGGAAAGCTTTAATCTGAAGTCGTTTTCTCCCTTTTGTGTGATATAAATAAAAACACGCGGTTAAACAATTATTCTTTTTATATTTCCGTTGAAACGCAAACACGTTATCGATAATTAAACAATTCGTTTCGTCGTTGACTTTAGTGAGGGATTAAAGCTAATGCCATTTTCCCGAGGAATTAGTTTGTAACTTCCATTCCAACAATTCTGCTTAGAGTGGAAAAAGAAAAATACCCGTACGTAGCATTGATCCTTTCGTAAGGCTTAGCATGAATCGGTGCTTTTCAATTAAAAATCCTTAAATATTTTCGGCTGACAGATTAAGGCCAGTTGTGGAACGCGGCCAAGATCAAGGAACTAGGCTTTGAAATGTCGAGGTGTGGGTAATACTTTGGCAATAACTTGCACATGAAACACTAAAATCGGGCGCTAAGTTATCCTGTAATTTATTGATGATCGGGAACTGGAAGTTGCTCAAAACCCTTTTTTTTCGATTGAGGGTTTGACGAACACCATGAGCAACTCAATGGCTATAAGCAGTGGTCCGTCCCCAATTTAAGGCCACTGGTTCCAGGGAAAGGAGAGAACCAGTGCCGTAAGACAAACACAACATCCATGCCTCACCTGGATTAGTACCCGGATCCTTCTCGGACGAATAGTCATAAGCCAGCGCTTAGACCACTGCGCCACTGGGACAGCACTAAAAACTAAATGAAGAACAAAGAAAGAGAGTTGATATATGAAGACAGTTCATATCCTCAGTAACGTATAAAGAAATAAAGCTAGTATTTCTCACTTCTTAATATATCTGTCCCAGGACACAGACTGATTCAAAAAATCACTTATACCACTCTTAGAAAAAATCAATAATAAAATGCTTCAAGGTGGCAAACATGATTCTGTGAAAACTGGAGCCAAAGAAGTATTGTATGAGGTAAAACGGGACATTTTAATAATCCAAAATTTTGGTGACCTATTTAAATACTCAACCTGTGAATCTTGATTAACAGAACGGCAGAAGAACTTAAAATTACGATAATAAATAATCAGGTTTTCTCTAATAGATGGAAAAAGAAAAAGTATTATACAGTATAATAGCTTTTAAAGAAACAATAAAATTCCAAAAAAATAAGGAATCGGAAAATTAAACCAAGGGTTTTAGATATAAAACACGTAAACACAACTGTTTAAAGTATTAAAAATTTATAATTTATCCTTGGAATTCGTAAATATCATTAATATACTGTATCTATATCTATCTATCTATCTATCTGAATTCACAAAACAGTTCGATAAAAATGTATCCAAACCATTTCAAATAACATTTGGACTTAGACAATTATATGAACATTCGTTATGAATTGTTCCTTTATTACACATGAGCCTTTTTCGGAAGTAGACGGAGTTCATATTCCAGAATCTCCAAAAACTTCTCTTAAATTACTTCGCCATGCAGGCAATATAGTTCGTTTTGACAAAAAAAAAAAAAAATAAACGTGTTAGAAATATTGAAAGAATTTAGGAAAATTTCAGTAAAACGTTTGGTGCAAAGTTAAGCAAATAACAAGTAAAAGTATTTTCTTGGTGGTTTGGAAATTTTAAGACAAAATTTATTTGTTCTAACCCCAACATACCCATAAAATTTAAAAGCGCTCCTACTGGAAAAAGTGCACTACAACTAAAATATAACTGGAAAAATTGTTTTAACAAAATTACACAGCAGAATAAAAAAATATGAAACAAAAGAATTGCCTTTAATTTGAAACTAAAATTTTCAGTTTAATACATACACTGACGGAAAAAAAATCACAACACCACGAAAAAATAGTTGTAGAGGAATGAAATGTCGGCAATACATTTGTATAGGTAACATATTTAATCGATTAAGGTTTCAAGATCACAGCTTATTGTAAGCGCGAGAAGAGCCATTTTAAATGTGAAATGCTGGTACATTAATAACCGGTGTGGTGTAACCGCCAGAATGTTGAATGCAAGCACACAAACGTTCATGCATTGTGTCGTACAGGTGCTGGATGTCAGTTTGTGGGATGGAGTTCTATGCCTGTTGCACTTGGTCGGTCAATACAGGGACGGTTAATGCTGGTTGGGGGTGACGATGGAGTTTTCGTCCAATGATGTCCCATACGTGCTCGATTGGTGAAAGATCTGGTGATCTAGCAAGCAACGGCAACATGTCGACACTCTGTAGAGCATGTTGGGTTACAACAGCGGTATGCGGGCGAGCGTTATCCTGTTGGAAAACACCCCATGGAATGCTGTTCATGAATGGCAGCACAACAGGTTGAATCACCAGACTGACGTACAACTGTGCCGTCAGGGTGCGCGGGATAACCACGAGAGTGCTCCTGCTATCATAAGAAATTGCTGCCCAGACCATAACTTCAGGTGTATGTCCAGTGTCTCGGCCGCTGACAGGTTGGTTGCAGGCGCTCACCTGGCTTCCTTCTAACTAACACACGGTCATCACTGGCACCCAGGCAGAACCGGCTTTCATCAGAAAACACAACAGATCTCCACTCCGTCCTCCTATAAGCTCTAGCTTGACGCCACTGACGTCGCAAACGGCAGTGGTTTGGAGTAAGTGGAATGCACGCTTCAGGGCGTCTGGCTCGGAGCTGTCCCTCAACTAAACGATTTGTAACAGTTCGTTGTGACACTATGGTGGCAACTGCAGCTCGAATTGCTGCCGCAGACGCGTTACGATGCGCCACGGCCATACGCCGTACACGGCGGTCTTTCCTCTCAGTAGTGCCACGTGGCCGGCCGGAATCCGGTCTTCTTGAGGCAGTACCTTCCCTTGACCACCGCTGCCAACAATCATGCACGGTGGCTACATTCCTGCCAAATCGTTCTGCAATATTGCGGAAAGAAAATCCACCTTCTCGTAGCCCTATTACACGACCTCGTTCAAACTCCGTCAGCTGTTGATAATGGCTTCTTCGTCTTCTTAAAGGCATTCTTGACTAACATCAACACCCTACGTCGAATCTCAACGATGACTAACGCTCACGAACGTTACAGCGCGTATTTACAGCAAACCTGCTTTGCATGTTCCGAATGGAGCTACTAGCGCCACACGTATGCGCCGAGCGCGAAATTTGCATAGACGTCATCTTACAGATGTAACCTCACCGCCTACCAACTGTCGTTTATCTAACACAACCCCTTCTTGGTGTTGGGATTTTTTTCCGTCAGTGTATTTCAACATATCCTTTTTATTTACACAGTAAAACAATTCCAAGACACATTTATTGCTAAAAAGGAGAACAAATGGTATTTCATCTTCTTTGAAATAACGAAGGTGATAAGGATAAGAAGGTAAGGGAAAACATTACTTGTAGCAGTATTGTATATAATGGTTTAAATATTAAAAAATTGATATCATAAATATGATTTTCTGCTAACAATCCTCACATAAGTTCTTCCAAATTGAAAAACTTTCAGCTTATAGAATTTTAAAATACCAAGTAGGTAGAGATTTAGACAATTTTTGTAAATTAACACCATCTAGTCCTTTTAATTACTTCAGAGATCCTAAATTTGAAGATATAAAATTTGAAAAAATAAATAAAACCACCAAAAAACCCAAATAGATTCAACATCTTTAATACATAATATTACGTTCTATGATAAATTCCAAAGTACAAAATTTGTATTTATAAAATATGTGATATTACAACTCCTATAAAACTCAATGAGAAAAATTTAGGTTACAACACAGAATTTTCACAGAAGTATATAGCTTATATGAACGTTAGTCAATTCTTCCTACACGGAAATAGTTACATAGAATACATTTGACCTGGATTCCTTTTGTTCACATTGTGTTATGATTAGAACCATAAATAATATTTTTGCGTGCGTTGAAATCACTTTTATACGTAGTTAGCTAGGAAAATTTCTAAAAGTGAAACAATTGTTTGCGCTTTAATAAATTTTGTTTCAATACCGTTCAACAACACTGTTTATAAGAATAAAATAATTCAAATATTTGGGACAGTTACTAAGTGTAATACATGGAGTAACAGAAATGCAAACTTTTCTGCTAAAAAACATCAAACTTTCAAATAAATGAAAATGATACTCGTAATTGAATACGAAATTAGAATTAAGAGCTTTCATAAAACTTTCAAAAAGCAGATTTCATTCAGCCACATTAACAATGAATTACATGTTTAAATAAGAAAATGTTTAAGTAATACTAAAATTTAAAAATATGATTCATTCCCTGTCTCGCCTTTGAAGAGACCTTATTCAGTCATATTCATATATATAGCCTGTTTCTGTCATTAAACGTATGTAATGTGACCATTTTCATTTGTGATTGCAGACATGGTTTATTTTACTTCTGTGAAGTGCCGAAACTTAAGAAAATCTTTAAAGAACTTTCAAGAGATAAGGACAAGAGAAATCTGTCTCTGAGGAAATTCATATAGGCAGATTCCTTTCTTTCTTTCTTTCACTTTTTCATTTAGTATAAGATATGGGAAAATATGTATGTAACAAATAATGTTATGAGTCCTAATATGTGATATTAACCATATATGTGCAAAAACTATGTTTACATTTCTAATTTAATATAAGCCATTCTTTTACATCCACTAGATATAGTCCAATGATTTTAATTCACAACAGCTACACTTAAAATGGACAATGATGGGATGCATAATTATGATTCAAAACAAAAGTTTATTATACTTTTACAGCAGAATAATGTAACGCGACGAAATGAATTTATTCCTTCAGTGTCATGAAGAAGCAAAGGGAGACAGTGTTTGTCTGTGATTTGGGGTTCGTTGCAAGTTTTTTCCTTAAAGATAACTGTGCAGTTTTGCGAAGACACTTATACACAGTCGAACTCACCGGGGTCTATATGCGTGGACATGGTACGAAATTAGAAACCGCACATCTGTATGGCAGGCATAAATCTCCGAAGTTGTTAGGTAC
Organism: Macrothele yani; assembly: GCA_039090855.1. Lineage (NCBI taxonomy): Eukaryota > Metazoa > Arthropoda > Arachnida > Araneae > Macrothelidae > Macrothele > Macrothele yani. The sequence continues at coordinate 6,289,896 of CM077024.1, forward strand.
GTACAATTATCTTTGTATACATTTCCAGTGCAGTAAAAATGTTATAGTAAATGGCAGTCATCTCATAATTCCATTCTCTAAAATGAAACAGCTTTTATACTTTGTAAACTTCAAATGCATTTTCAAGGATTGTGGAGTCATTTAGCATACTCTACACTCGATAAGCAAGCTAAAGACCCTTTTAGTATTTAAATTTTTCTCTGGAAAATAATTTTAAAATTTCAAGCAGAAGTAACTCACCCAAGTCTCGTCGTAGAAAAATTACAATTCTGAACGAAGCAAAATCGAAGTCAGCTACAACTACAACTGATTTTGGAAGATTGGTCCGAGAAGGTTATAACTAGTAAAGAGAAGGGGTCGTCCTCAACCTTAATACACTCCGAAGCGCGGAGGCTGTAGTATGTCTCTTTCTAGGGATTTATTTTTCAGCGTTGAAAAATGTCGGTTGTACGGAACTGAGTCATTTGTAAATAGAAAGCAGTTGTCTAGAACACACCCTTCATTATGAACAAAAGCTTTGATCATTCTTTCGAAACCGATTGGTTAGAAGAATGGTGTTTTCTTTGAGTGAATGTTCAAGTAAAAACCCCTTGTGGCACAAGCATGCCAGCCTAAGTGTTTTTAATTGAACATTCACTCAACGAGTATAAATTATGCAACAAAACGTATTTATGGAATTTGCGGAGTTTACTCACTTATCGGACACATCCACTTATTCGGAATCTATTCTCAAGTTAATAGCTTCCATTTATATCAATATAGAACCCAACAATATCCTCGTGAAATAAATTCGCCAAGAGTATAAAACCTTTCACACTAATCATCATCATCATCATTGTCAACCATTATCAATCCACTGCTGGACGAAGGTCTCCCAAGTTTCCTCCACAATGGTCTGTCTTGTGCCAGTCTCCTCCATGTCACCCCTGCATACTTTCGAATTTCATCCACCCATCTCCCATGTGGTCTTCTTCTGGGTCTTTTCCTGTCCCTTGGAATCCAATCTAAAATTTCGGCTGTCCATCGATGATCTGTCCTTCTGGCAGTATGTCCAGCCCATTGCCATTTCAGGGATTTTACTCTGATCATGATGTCTTCCACTCTTGTCATTTTTCTGATCCATGAGTTCCTCTTTTTATCTCTCCTGGTTACACCAAGCATGCACCTCTCCATGCTACTTTGAGTTGTCTGCAGCCTTTGTATGTCTCTTTTAGTTAAGATCCACGTCTCTGCACCATACGTAAGCACTGGAAGGATGCATTGATCAAACGCCTTTCTTTTAAGACATAATGGCATATTGCTCTTGAAAATTATGCTGTTTCTTCCAAAAGCTCTCCAGGCAAGTTTTGTACGCCGATTAATTTCTTCATCAATGCGACCCTCACTTGATATCTGCTGTCCAAGATAAACGTACGTGTCTGTTATCTCCAGCTTTTCTCCATCAATCGATAAATCTTCATTTCTTGTAAAAGCATTCAACATCACTTTTGTCTTCTGAAAGTTCATTTTCAATCCCACTTCCCTACTCTTGTCAGCAAGTTCCTGGATCATACTCTGCAGCTCTGATGGGCTAGTTGCAAAAATGACAACGTCATCAGCAAAACGAAGGTGGGTTAGATAATCTCCATTAATCTTTATCCCCTTGTTTTCCCAGCTCAGTGACTGAAAAACTCCCTCCAATGGGGCATTAAAGAGCTTCGGAGATATGGTGTCACCTTGTCTCACTCCTTTCCAATTTTTATGTGTGTTGTATTTTCAAACAGCCGAATCTTTGCACTTGCATTTTCATAGATGTTATTAAAATATTAATGTATGCATCTTCAATACCGCAGGATTTCAGAGCCATTGTAACTGCTGATGGTTTCACCGAATCAAAGGCTTTTTCATAATCGATAAAAGCCATGCACAATGGAAGTTCATATTCCCTCGCTCTTTCAATTAGTTCTCTCAGCACATGGATATGATCTATTGTGCTGTAGTCACTCCTGAATCCAGCTTGTTCTCTCGGTTGAGCCATGTCCAGTGTTACCTTCAAGCGGTGTAAAAGAACTTTAGTGAAGATTTTATAAACTACTGATAGGAGGCTGATAGGTCTGTAGTTTCCGAGATCCTCAATGTCACCTTTCTTATGTAGCAGGATCATTGTAGCGGTGTTCCAATCCTCAGGAATCTTTAATTCATTAAGGCATCGAGTGAAAATTTGGGCGAGTACTGTTTCGATTTCTCCACTTGCTTCTTGTATGATGTCTACAGTAATTCCATCTTCTCCTGGAGCTTTTCCCCGCTTCATGTTCTTGATTGCATGTGCAACTTCTGCTGGAAGGACTGGAGGAACTCTGGTACTGGTATCTTTCATGATGTCTGGAGTGCATGTATCATCCCTTTCATATAATTTGGAGTAGAAATCTTTCACTCTTGTCAAAATTTCGCCTCTATTTCTTGTTACAGAACCATCTTCTTTCTCAGTGCCATAATTTGTTTTCTTCCCTTACTGAGATGTCCCTTTGCTATCTTTAGGCTTTGGTTGTTTTCAATTGCTTTCCTCACTAGTTCACAGTTGAATTTTCTTACGTCTTCAGTGATACTTTTTCGTACTGTCTTGCATAGCTCTATATATTCCACTTTGGAAGTCACATCTTCTTTAGTTGTCCTCATCTCTCTTCTTCTTTTTGCATCAAAATTTTCGTTTTTCCTGATAATTTATTTACATGCAACTTGTTCTTAGACCCAGCTAATTTTGTTGCTGTTTCCATAAGAGCTTTGGTTACTTTTCTGTTAACTTCAGAGATGTCCACTTCTTCCGATGTTAGGCCTTCTAAAGCAGAGAACCTGTTCTTCAGTTCCAACTTGAAGGTATTATGGTGTTTTTTAAGGTTGGTTATGTCAATAGATTTTGTTTGTCTTATGAGCTTGCCACGTTCAAGTTTAGTGTTGAGGTGCATCTTACATCTCACCAATCTATGGTCACTACCTGTGTTGAACTTGTTTAGCACACTGCAATCTTCTATGACGAATTTTTTGTTACACATAATAAAATCAATTTCACTTGTCGTCCCATTTGGATGTCTCCATGTCCATTTCCTGTGTGGCTTTTTCTTGAAGAAGGAGTTCAAGATGAAAAACCCTTCTGCCTCTGCAAACTCAACGAGAGTATTTCCACGCTGGTTTCTGTTGCCGTGACCGAATTTACCTACTGAAGTTTCATTCTGTTGCCGTTGCCCTATTTTTGCATTGAAATCTCCCATAATTATCTTCAAGTGCTGCTTACCTTTATTATTTAGATGACAAATTTCCTCATAAAATTCTTCAATTTCTTCTTCAGGATGACTTGTGGTGGGTGCATAAGTTTGAATAATCTGAGCCTGGTATCTTTTCGAGAGTTGGATAACAAGCCGTGCAGCTCTGTCAGAGTAACTTTCAACTTCTACAACTTTATCCTTCAGTTTCTTGTTTATTATAAATCCAACACCACTAGTTCTGCCAGTATCTGTCCCACGATAGTAGAAGAGATGTCCACTTTTCAGTTCGATGAGATCTTCTCCTTTTCTCCTTACCTCACTTAGCCCCACGATGTCCCACTTGATCCTTTGTAGTTCCTCTTCCAATTCAAGAAGCCTTGAATCAGAAGATAGGGAGCGTCCATTGTACGTTGCCAAGGTCAGCATCAGATGGCAGCCTAGTCCGGTCCTCCGGGGATTCTTAGCACCCTCTGCCTTCATGTCGCACTGGCCGCTGCTTTGGCCAGGTACATTCCAGCTGCCGGAGACTGAGGGCCAAGATTTAAGTTGTGGAGTCATTTTGGAGGGGTTTACTACATAACTCACCACGCTGGCCAAGCGGGTTGGTGAGTGTGGGATAGAATTTCCTCTAATCCCGATGGTATAGTTATACCGCTATTGGCGGTCGTCAGAGCCCCTTTAGTAGGAACAGGATGCACCACGAGAAGGCGGGGTTGACATTTGTCAAGGAGAGGCTGTGATGTTACGCATCACCTGACCTTACATTTTGTCTGAAACACTATTTCCTTCATAAGTCAACAGAAAACACAATTATTTTGCTAATCGGAGATACTACACGCAAACGCAAAGACCGCACCTTGAAATAAAAAGAAGAAAAAAGTTGATTAGAAAAGCACTGAACATAAATTCAGGAGAGAAGGCTATGATTTCAAACTAGAAGCTAAAACCAACTAAACAGAATGCTTCCTTTTCATTTCGATATACCAGGAAATTGCACATGTTAACATGAATTTGTGATTGCTAGCATATGATTTGATTGAACAGAATGGTATTAAAATAAACTATATTTTTCTCTGCTGCTGTCTAGGGATTGAAAAAAATTAAAACCGCCCCAGTGGTAAGACGCATGGGCTTCCAATCATTCGTCAGAGATGAGTCTGCGTTCGAATACCTGGTGAGGAATGGGTGGTGTTTTTTTTTTCTTACGAAACTGGCTCTCTCTCTTTCCTGAAACCAGTGACCCTAAAATAGGGACGGGAAAATACATATAGCCCATTGAGTTGCTCACGGTGGTCGTTAACCTTCCAAATAAAAGCAATAAAACCTGTAAAGGGCTGCGTAGAAAATGGTGTTACACGAGTTCAAATATTTACGACAAAAATAATGTTGAAATTCTTGTCGGACATTAGCTTATAAAGATGGGAAACACTGCCTCCCCAGCATAGAAATACAAATAAATAAGTTAATCAGGCAGATGATTTTTGCAGTATGTGAAAATATTGATGAGGTATGGAAAATGATGAACAATGTGACAGTGAAAATTCTGTAGGGACTGATTCATATGTGAGAAACGCATTCAAATATTAGGAAAAAAATTCTGAGTGATTGTTATGAAGGTATGAGAAACGCCGAATTGAGGTATAAGTAAACTGAACAAAAATCTGAATACAAAAAAATAAAAATCAAAAAAAAATCAGTCACTTCAGGGGCAACTAAAATTTATGACGGTTAGTTTTTGTGGACATCTGTTCCAGTAATATAGTGGTATGCAAAGGTATTACGTCACCTGCAAAAGCCGTGAATTTTTAAGTTTAATTCTTTGTTTAACTAATTAATTTTAATAGTTATGGCATCGTTCATATGTCATTAGATGCGAAATTTAATGGAGTTTTAAAAAATGTCTTAGCTTCCAGGTAGCTACTTCTGTTCTTAAGACATGACATAAAATATGGGGTTTGACAAACACATTGAAATTCACTTTAGCTGCGTATCAGTTGTTACAAGCAATCCTAGACATTCTTTTACCTCATTGGCTGATTCCTAATGCTCTCCTAATCCTACTCCAGCCGTTTTAAATGTTGGTGCAGAGCTACTAAAGCATTGTAGTGGTCGCCTTTTGTTGTTATTAGGGCGTAATAACAATAATGGTAAAAATTATGGAACTGTCCACAGTTGACAGAGTAATAATAGTTGCTCTGCATGAAGAGGGATGTTCTTCAAGGCAAATCGCTGAAAGAGTGGGCTGTTATCAATCTACAGTTATTGGGCTACTGAAGAAACTAAAAGACACTAGTGATATTAAAAATATGCGTCGCAGTAGAAGGACCTATAATGAATTAGCTTTATTCGCTTTCCGCTAAGCTAATTATTATGAATGATTCTCTTCCTACCAGCTAGCTAATGATATACTTGTACTAAGCTTCAAAATAATGAATTCAAAAGGGTGTTGTTACTAGTTAATTACGAACTTAAACAAAGTCTCAACGCTGGTTATTTATAGGAATCAAATAAATGTTATAAACCTAACAGCCAGACAGAGGTCTGACAAAAACTATGAATTGAGAAAGACTGACTTACTGAAAACTTCTTTATTTCAACGACTCTTGGTCAACTAAGGTACACACAACACTAGTAGAACAATAATGAATAATCACTCCTCGTAATATACACGCTTTCGCTTAACGACCACAAGCTCTCCTCGTAACAACACAAAAGCTCTCCTAAGTCTCGATGAACGCGCCTATATACTAGCTACCACCACGTCACGACTTACACTCATTGCCAGATCTCATTCAGCGGGTGAAATAATATTTCGTTCAGTAGGAAGATAATTTACATAGTAAAATAAAATAACCAGAGATAGTAAAATCAAAAGGAAAGTGAATATAGAGTATACGTTACAGACCAGATCCACTACAACCAGGCAGGGCAAAGGGCTCAGAAAGCTAAGCTTGACAGACAGGAGGTTCAATTCATCTGAATGGTTTCAAATATTGTCTGAAGTGAATGATGTGACTGTTAGTACATCTACTGTTAGGAGGCGGCTGCTTCACAATGACTTATGTGGCTGCAAAGGCAGCCATAGACCACTGTTAACTGCAAGTCAGCGTGGACTTTAGTGAGCAAATGTCCACGCTGATTTGCAGCGTGGGCTTTTGCTCACTAAAGAACATTTTCCATTTAGCTTGAACTTTTGCTCACTCATAACATTTTCCCATTGCTTGGTTTTCCATGAGGCATTCTGCCTTATGGAAAACCAAGCAATGGAAAACCAAGCAATGCCTCGTGGAAACCAAGCAATGGAAAACCAAGTAATGCCTCATGGAAAACCAAGCAATGGGAAAATGTTATTTTCAGTGATGAATCAGAATTTTGCCTTAATGGTAATGAGATTAGTGTCTGTGTAAGGAGACAAAGCATGCAGAATTCCTTTCAAGTTGTTTAGTGACTACTGTTAAGCATCCGGTGGAGGTCATGGTTTGGAGCTGCACGTGTGCACATGGGTTTGGGAACCTCGATATTGTCGATGTTATGGTAAATATCTAGAAATACATCTGGACATTAGAAAATAACAAGATGCTACCATAATCTAGAAGAGGTTATGACGGCACTTTCATTTTTCCAGAAAACATTGCTCCCTTGTCATCCTGCTAAAGTAGTGAAAAAGTGTTTTCTGGGAAAAAATGTTCAGTACCTTGATTGGTCACCACAGTTACCGAACTTAAACCCGATCAAAAATTTGTGGTTCAAAGTGTCGTATGAACTATCAAAAAAGAAGCCAGCAACCAAAATTCAACTTATTGAAAATGTAATTCAAATTTGGAATCGTATTGTTGAACCGATTCTATAACAAAACCTTTTTCACAGTATGCCAGCAAGATGCAAAGTTGCGATTAAAGCTGAAGGCTGGGCAACAAAATATTAAGTAAATTTTATAATTTTGCTTCATTATATTTCTGTATCTAAATGTTATTTCATTTTTTGTGAGTTACAAAAACGATTTATTGCTGTAAACCTATATTTGATAAATGATTCTTTTCATAATAATTTCGTCTTGGTCATGATTTTTGTAATGTATCCTAAGAACAGAAGTAACTACAGGAAAAACTAAAACATTCGTGAAATCTCCATTAAATCTCGTATCCAATGACATATAAACGTTGAAATGACTATGAAAATTGGTTAGTTAAACAAAGAGTTAAACTTAAAGATTTGCGGTTTTCGCAGATAACTCATTATTTTTGCACACCAGTTTCAATAAAAATAATTGACAATCTTTTTGAAACATTCAATGCAATTCACTGAACTCCCCTGTAGTATTCTTTTGTTCCCTGGATTGCAAGTGTAGAGACAGAAAGAGAACAGTAACGGATATTTTGAGTAACCAGTAATACTTTGTCAGCAACATTAATGTATGTTAGAAGCTCTCTGACGCACACACACACTTACAAACACAAATGCGCGCGCGCGCGCGGTGTACAAAATTCCATTCTTTCACTGAAATAGATGTCTTTTCTTCACTACCACAGATGATATGAGTAAATACCATTTATGCCAACAGAGAAGCATGCGCCCTTTTGTGATGAAGTTGGTAACAGTATGGTGTATAATGCACCGTCTAATTTTATATCATTTATCTTTGATAGCTCATTTCAATTAGTATGCGTAGTCATGAAACACACACTGTTTGTCAAAAGTTTAGCAGGAAACATAAAAATGAGCGCAGCTCATGAAGAAATTCAAAGATATACGTCAAACTTCATAACAGGGTACCATGGTAGATAGGATTGGAAGTACATGTGGCAGAGCAAGCACATACGAACAGTCAAATAGTGATTTAAAGATGTAACCGCTGAATAGGGTGCTATACAAAACCTATTGCTATCGTAGAATGTGAGAATCACTCGAATAACACAGCCTTGCTATGATGCTCATACTTCCTTTTGTTAGATGATCCAAGAAGAGGGAAGGCAAATATTTTCACCAGGGAATGAGAGCCGTTTCGAAGAATCGGTAACGATGTGCAAGGAGGAGGTACTGCTATAATTCTCCTAGGACTCTGTGGTATCTCCCAAATTATTGTGATTGAGGTTGAGAGAAAATGCAAGTCCTTCTATTAATTTTGCACGCTCTTCAAGGTATACGTCGTCGATCTTAGCTATGTGATAGGCGTACCCTACCATCCGTTTGGATTAAATCTACTCCAGTTACGTCGGTATAAGGCTTCACATATTGTTTGAGAATCTCATCGTACCCAGTACGAAATCACTTGGTCTTTAAATACAATATGAACTCTGTAGGATGCTCTTACATTGCGTAACTGGTAGACCAATCTTGGAAGCAGCTCGAATTTTGGCACTGCCAGTCAATTAATCGACGCACACTGTCACTACACAAGACTAATACACATTTGCCATCTGATTCCCTGGAAAACCGTGACTCATTCGTAAAAAAGATATCATGCCACGTCACAGTTTTATGATGAAGTCGAGCTGTGCACATGTATTAATAGTTTGAAGGTAACGCCTGATATAACGTGAATAAAAAATTAATATGTACACTTATCCAATAACGAATTGCTCCTCCTTCTTCCCTCACAGAAGCATCCAGACGTTTTGGTAAGGACTTAATAAAGTGTTGAAAACACAAAGGGGGATTTGCCCCCCATGAAGCGAGGACGTCTGCAGTAGGGAATGCACAGTTGCCGATGGGGGTTGGCAAGATCTAACAGATCTCTTCAATACGTCCCGCAAACTCTCAATGAGGTTGAGTTCCGGCGGTTGAGCGGTCACTCGGGTGTGGTAAACTCACCTGAATTCTTCTGAAGCCAATTGGTCGCAACTCGGGTGTGGTAAACTCACCTGAATTCTTCTGAAGCCAATTGCTCGCAACTCGGGTGTGGTAAAATCACCTGAATTCTTCTGAAGCCAATTGATCGCAACTCGGGTGTGGTAAAATCACCTGAATTCTTCTGAAGCCAATTGATCGCAACTCGGGTGTGGTAAATTCACCTGAATTCTTCTGAAGCCAATTGATCGCAACTCGGGTGTGGTAAAATCACCTGAATTCTTCTGAAGCCAATTGATCGCAACTCGGGTGTGGTAAACTCACCTGAATTCTTCTGAAGCCAATTGGTCGCAACTCGGGTGTGGTCAAATCACCTGAATTCTTCTGAAGCCAATTGATAATAAATCGGATGTGGTAAAATCACCTGAATTCTTCTGAAGCCAATTGATCGCAACTCGGGTGTGGTAAAATCACCTGAATTCTTCTGAAGCCAATTGATCGCAACTCGGGTGTGGTAAACTCACCTGAATTCTTCTGAAGTCAATTGGTTGATACCTCGGCCCAGTGCTGGAGGTCTCGACAAGAACGATCAACGAAGCAGGTGTAAATGCACGGCAAACTGTTACACCGCCTTCACCTGCCAAGATTACCCAAACTTGACAAGCTGGGTCCATGTCTTCGTGTGATCCACGTTACACACGCACCCTCCTGTCAGTGTGATAGATTAAAAAGCGTGCCTCGCCATACCTGATGAAGTGTTTCCTGTCTTTCGCACTCCATTTGCAATAGGTCTTCGCAAACTGCAACCTAACATTTCGGTGCCTTGCACTCAACAAAGGGACACCAAATGGACCTTGACTCCCTTAGCCTATCTTGTCCACGGTACGATGATAGTATTTGTGGTTAAGCTTGTGGAAATGCACACACTAAATTCCCAAGTTATTTGCTCCGCGGGAGCTGTGCAATCCCTTTTAACGATGCGGATAATCTGCGCTCTCCTCGAAAGTAAACTGAACATTGAAAGCAATATTTTTTCATGTTGGTTGGGAGTTTTGCTGTATTTTACATAGTCTTGGTATACAAGCGCAACGGCCAGACGTAGAAATCCCAACAGCTCAGCAGTTGCGGCGATTGAACAACCGGTTTTCCTCGCAGCTACTCTCTGGCTATCGTAAAACTCACCTACGTCGCTGCTTTTACTCGCGGTCACTTTTCTGTGACTGGTTTCCAACACGTTGAGACCTGCTCAATTTATATGCATCTCCAGTTAAAGTGTCCCACGTGACCTGTCGCGATACTTCTGAATTGCATATCGTTATCGGGGTGTATAAAGTAATTTGTCCACTCAGTGTTTATCAGGCATGGCCATAATGTCTGCAGTGTTGAAATCTTCTGGTTTTAGGAAAGACGAATTACTGTATTAGTGTTTCTAAAATCGCACTCTAATTAGTATTGCTCTCCGAGTCTGTCTGTCTAAAAATTATTTTATATAGCGGTCATTTTGAAGGCCTGTCTCTCTTGGATGGTCCGCATAAGTCTCCACACGATTGTGTGGCCCTTGTCTAAAATTGAGATCACTTCCTGGTTGAAACCAAAAGTAACGAGATTGAGTTTCGGAAGTCCTGTTTCCACTATTCTCCGTCTTTCTGTATTTTCTGGAAATCTTTCCGACATAACGAGCAGAATGGGTAATTCCGATTTGCTGTAAAACACTCCGCATTGCACCAATATGACTGAAATCCCATCGAACAGTTGTGGGATGATCTGAAGTATTTGCCCTAAAACACTCAAAAACACTCCGACATAACGAGCAGAATGGCAATTCCGATTTTATCTAAAACACTCCGCATTGCACCAATATGCCCCAACTGCAAGCACATCTTCCATTGGGGTCCTTATTTTGGTATTACTCCCTGTGCGAATTGTCATCGTGATCCAACGCATGCTTTGGCATTTGCATGTTTTGCACCGCGAAACTTTCTTTTAGTTTGAGAGTTTAACGACCAGCGTGAGCAACTCGATGCGCCATAACCAGTTGCCCGTCTCTAATTTAGGGCCACTGGTTCCAGAAGAGAGAGAGAGAGAGAGAACCAGTGCCGTAAGAAAAACGCAACATCCATGTATGAGCAGGAATCGAATCCTGGACCATCCCAGACGATGGGTCAGAAGCGAGGACTTAGGCCATTGCGCCACCTGGTGAAAATTTTCCACAAGTCTGTCCTGCTTCGTCAGTCTTCTGTGATTCTACTTTTGGCTGCTAGTGTATATTCTAACAGAACTCGAATGATCAGGCAAATCAAATGGGTTTTCATGGTATTGTCAAAATGTTGTTTTCCGTGACATTTCCGTTGGAGAAGTAGGGCGTAGTTGTTTATCATTAATTCTGCATCCCGTTAGAACTTAAGGATTGTTTTGTAGATGGCTTCATGGGCCAAATCGGGACACACGCAGCTTCTTCACTGTTTATTCATCTGTCAGTGCACCCTCGGGGGAATTACTGAACCATGTTAAATCTGGGACTCAACTATGACTTCCTGAATGAGTTTTCTCTGTGGTTTCTTAAGACGCCTTGAAGTGGCTTCAAAGATGTTTGTTTCCAGCGATATCCTCATAAAAGCTTCGATAGTTATCAAATGATATTCAATGAGCGTCGGGTAGTAAATATTGATACTCAGTTAAGATCTCTGATAGTATTGGTCCACAAAGCTGCTTATTGTCTTAAGGCTGCACAAATATTAACCAACTAATCGCTGCCTGGTATGATGATAAAAGGATCAACAGGATGATAATAGAACACTCAATAAATAATATTAGTTGCAAAGCAAATTCTTGCCATCGTAGACGTATTAATTGAAAAAAAAAGTAGAAGATTTAACACCACCAAGAATGGTAATACGATTGAAGATTTAACAGCATACAACAGAGCAGATTCATAGATGTAAACACTGAAGTGGAGCCCTATCAGTCTTTTTAAGCTTCATGGTCCCTGTATTTATAGTAATTAGCTTGACGTGACTAACTGTCAGGCGTTGCCTGTGTCGTATACCTCTAGTTTAACTTTCCTTTTTGAGTTTCTGATTTTATGTGAATTATGTTACTTGTGCTTTTATTAATTCCTGAACGGCACGTCAACTTTAACAAATGCCCTTAGGCGTTTTGCAAACGATTGGCAGTGAATAGAGGCAAAATAAATGCCACGCCGAGGGTAAAGTGATGTGCGGGAGTGGTGATCGGAACGTAAATGATTTATACTGTTTAAGTTTGGACCGCACTTTATCTTGATGATTGGTATGCTGAATTACCTGCGAGATTTATAATGTGATTCAGACTATGAAGCTGTTTAATTTATTCAAAGAGGAATTGTATCGGGTTTACAAGCAGTAAGTCAAGAACCAGAAAGCCGAATAAATGACTTCTTTGCACTTTCTGTTTCTTGTTATATGGATCCCTGTAACCACTAATGATTATTAAAATGTTGGTATTCAGCAAGCATTTAGTATTTAAGTGACTATTGTTTCAACAAACACTCTAAAACACGCGAACCTAAAATATTAGAACATTGTAAGCCCTAGAGGGGAAAACTCACGGGAGTTCAGATATAACGTTCATTACATAAAAACGTAACGAGGAACAACCAAAACTTACAAAAGCGAAAAATCAGCAAACTGGAAGGTTAAAAAAGCAGTACACTCCATCTAGGGTTCCGTTTTGGGATAATGCTAGTAGATTACTGCGTTACACAATCCTCTTTCTATGAACCATTTGTCTGCTTCATGATACAACATCGATTCCGCCTTCTCACAGGATTTATGTTGAACCTTTCAGGAGCTTATTCTGTTTCACCCCTGTAAGTACGTTCAATCTTGACATGTATATCGTTCGAAAGACGTGCGGACTCTCGGTAGCGCAGTGGTTTAAGTGCTGGCTTCGAACTATTGGTCCGAGATGGGTTCTGGTTTGAATACCACAGTGAGACATGCATGATGTGTTTGTCTTGTATCACTGGATCCCTCCCTTCCCAACGATCCTGAATTATAGATAGCTATGGTTCATAGCCCACTGGTGGACTGGTGGTCGTTAAAACCTCCAAACGAAAAAAAAAAGAAAAAGGCACGCCATATTTGGTCCTCTCTTGCTAACTGCTGTGATTACCAATCCATTTCAACAAAAAAAATTATTAGCATATCTAAGGAACTTCTGTTTTATTACGGTATTCCCACATTTTTGTGCTTGGTCACTTAGAGATCTACAGTTCTTCACATCGTTCATGGAGCTAACGTTTGAAATTTAACAGCTCTGAAAAGAATTCGTTTAGTAAAACTAAGAACACCACAACAAAAGTTTCATCAAGAGGCTTTCTGATCAGTGTTTTTGGTGTTTATATCAGCACCGTTCTGGAGTCCATTTAGTGAATTACGCGTAGGAGTGATTATATCTTTATGAATTTCCCAGGTTGTTAAAATTTTATAGAAAGATCTCGTAGAATCAGAGTCATCTCATTGCACAATAGTCTGCTAAACAAGTCAATGAACACCAACCTATGCGGGGTAACTATACACAAGAGTAGACAACGTGGAGACGCCAGCGCATTGATATGTGGCCCATAGTACATAAATAAAGAAATTTTTTGGATGGTCAGGCATGTCGAATGACATATCAAATCATGGTGAAGGTGAAAGTCGTTTACAAAATTTAATGTCTTCGCACGAGTAGAGAGATATTAAATTTTAGGTAAAAAAAAAGGGGATGTTTTGTGCTTTTTTTACAGTTGTTTCTCGTATCCTTCCTCTCACAACTCTGAAACAAGGTCGAAGAAAACCAGATTTCTATTTATGAAAAAATAAATATTCACATACCTGAGGTTCAAGTATAAGTACACTAAAGACAATTTAATTGGTGATATTATTTGTCACTTTTCGAAACGAAAGACAAAAGAGAATTTCAGATTGCCAACTTTTATTGAAGTGCATAAGCACTGAGAAAGAAGATGTTCCTTCGCCCTAAACTGCTGCACCAGTTGGCATCGTGATCTGAGCACTGGACTCTGGCGGTTCGTCTGAGATGCATCCGAGTCTCGGATGAGATATGCGTTGTGTGTTTGTGTTAGACAACGGATTTCCTTCCACTTCAGAATAAAGATTTCCAAAGTAGGGACGGGCAATTATTCATGGAATATAGAGTTGTTCACGGTTGTCGTTATACCTAAAATTAAAAAAAAGTACGATCTAAATTTATGGAACAAATTATTTGAATATGATATTATAGTTAGTTGTTTGCAGACTATAATTTTTGTTATGTAATTCAAATATTTAGCAGGCGACAGTACACCTAAAATTTTAAGAATTCAAAGCAGAAGCATCTTACATATTTCCTGGTGCACTCATTCATAAAAAAAGTCTATTCATGCTAAAGTAAAGCTTCATTACATGGTAGACACTATAATTCGTTCATGAATACTAGTATTAAAAGAAATCCGTCTTGTTGCACGATGATATTTATTCAGCTAAAAAACGAAATCTATATAACAGTTTAAAAAACACATGAGCACTTTCGGTGTCACATTGACACCTTCATCAGATGTGATTTCACCATGTGGTTACATGCCGGTCTTAAGTACGTGGAATAGATGCATCATGGGTAAGGTAATGTCAATGTCACATGATATACCAGATAACAAGACAGTCAAAAAAAGCATAATTAGCCAATGAAGATCACTTAACAGAAACAATTGCTATTGTGCTGTCCTTCCCAACAAGATTGCTCCTAGGTTCAGGTAAAACATAAGGATAATAGTCATTACAGCAACGTGTATTATAAGCCGAAATATAGAGGCTTTCTGTAAATAACAAGGAATAAACAGAGTTAGGTGTGTTTAATAATCTTAGTGTTGTCCCAGTCTGGGATGGAATTTCCAGCACTTATGGTTCTTGCAAAAGAGGTGCTTTGGTGATTCATTTTTAGATCATATCTGTGTTCATTTAATCTCAAATCCAAATTTCGTTTGGTAGAACCCACATAATGATTATTTAGTTCACCAGAGATAGTGTCGAGCATAGGAATAACATACACACCCCATTTTTTCCCTTTGTTAATTTTGTCACGATCGTTGCGGATAATGGTATATAGATTGCATGATCGTATTCCAAATTGTATTTTATGACGATAACATATGTTGGCAAGAAGGTTTACAATATGTGGATTAAAATCAACAGATCCAACATACTTTTTAGGCACTTGTTCACTAATTAAAGCAGTTGACATAGAAAACCGTACTTTATTGTGCACCCGCTTAACAACGTTGTCCGGGTAACCATGATTTTTAGCGAGGGATGATATCCATTGTAGTTCTTGAGTTCTGGCAAAATGGCTAGAAGAATGTGAATATGCTCTTCTTAATAGGAAGTGCAGAGCAGAAATTTTATGCTGAAAAATGTGAACAGAATTGTACGGAATTAGAGTGGGTGTGGAAATAGGTTTTCGATAAACGGCGAAAGACAGGGAATTGTCGGAAGGGTTACGAGTAATTTGAAAATCAAGATAAGGTAAGACAAAATTATTTTCAAAGTTCTATCGTGAGTTTGATTTAGGGGTATTGAGCAGACATAGCGTTGACAAACTGATGTAACTGATTTAATGGTATATGGCCAAATAACCAAGATGTCATCAACGTAACGGATATAGAGACTAGGTTTTTGGGAATTCTTGTATGACTTTATTTTCAATATGCTGTAGAAGAATTTCTGCTAAGACTGCGGATAAATGGCTGTCCCGTCGGTTTGTTATTAAAAAATGTTATGAAATTTGAAAAATGAACGCTTTTTAATGAGATGAAGAGCATTCATTATGAAAGCAGTATCATTGGCAGGAATGTCAGAATCAATGAGCAAAGCCTGAATCAACTGAAATGTAGCTTCCATAGGTACATTCGTGTATAACGAAACTACATCTAGGGACGCCAAAAAATAGGAATTTGGTAACGGCTGAATTAACTTTAACCTATCAATAGCTTGTGTGGTGCTCTTTATTGAGTAGGAAGAATTCACAGTAAATTTGGTGAGATAACTTGCCAAAGCTTTTTCCAAAGGTCGGGTGTGGGCAATGTAACCTGATACAAGAGGGCGAATAGGGAACCCTTCCTTGTGTAGTTTTAATCTCTGATTATATTTGATTTGCCGGTTGAAACATAATGTGTTTATATTGAGTTCCTTGAGTCATAACATCCTTGCAATTCCTGTAACACCATCTTCAAATACTTAATAGTTTGCATTATTAATACTAACTTGCCGATTGACCGGACAATAACGCCTGTAAGACGTAAGTTCACCAGATTAATTGCCACGAAACTGCACGAAATCTTCACGCAACTGACATTCCAAGATTTCTGGGAAACATAATATTTTAAATATCGACAGAGCATGGTATGTTACAAATAGTCCTTCCCCAAACAATTACCTACATTCCAAAAAACTGTTTTTATTCTGAAAAAGCTTTGTTTGGCTTATTGGCCTACTTTTGCTGTAACAAAGGTACTATAACGAAGTGAATTTCTCCGTCATTTTTATCCGCGCCAGGATTCGAACCCGTGTCCACTCATTCCGGAATAAGTTGCTCTACCATTTGAGCTACGCGGACATTTTATTCTGATTCCTATCTGCCTTTATGTCGTGTGCGTCCTTCGGGCAGGTACGTCACATCTCCTGGTACGTTACAGTACGTATAATCGGAACATCCGTCTGAAATGAAAAAAAGAAGTTATTTTAACTCATAGTTTCGACGTTACAAAACTAAATTATCTTGATTCACATATTTCATCTTTTGATTTCGGAATGTTTTCATATGACTAAGGTGTTTGGTGCTCTCATGTGATATCAGAACATCTGTGGTGCCAAATGTTGTTTCCGTCGAACGGAGCCCTAACACCTTCGACTTTCTGGAAGGCCTGCCTGTTCCAAAACTTTCGAGGGAGCGCTCTCTGTACCAGCTGCTCTGCCTCCTAATTATCTTTCTCCTGTTGTAATTTATACACCAAATCAATTCACTTGCATGTATGACGGAAAAGAATAACGTCAGCGAACCAAACTGGATGGAAGTGAAAGAGGCAATAGTTACACTGAATAATAACTGTAGATGCATGTCTTCTCGCTCATTGTCTTTCATTCTCTAAACCGTTTAGTCACAACTGATAAAACGTTGGTTTGAAAAAACTTCTTATAAAGAAATATTCATATCGAATAGCTACAATTCAAATTGCGTCCGCGATCAGAGGAAAGGGGGTCTTTATTTCTTTTAAGAAAGCTGTCCACTTATAACACTATATTTTCATATTGATATTCGAGTTCCTGAATATAGAAAGAAAATAAGTTTCACCCTACAACCTTCATAATAATGCATTTCTGTAAAATGCTGTTTTGTAATAGACACTATCGAGGATCACTGAAAGTAAGAAGACTAAATGGACGTTAATTACATTAGAAATAATTTAGAAAGAAATGAATGAAATTAAAAATATCACAGTAGATTCTCGTAAACTTTAACTATTGAAAAGGACAAGGATGGTAAGTCAGATAAAATCCGAAAATTTGAACATTTTCATCATCCTGGAGCGGGACTCGAAAACGCGTTTTCTGGGAGACGCGGGTTCGAGTCCCGCTCCAGGGCGATGAAAGTTTTCAAGTTTTCGGATTTTATCTGACTTACCATCCTTGTCACATTTACGCCAAAAATAGGATTGTCATCTTCAAAATTTGTAGTATATGGCGTAATCCCGTATTTCTTTCATGACTGAAAAGGATTTTTGCTCCGAATGACTTAAAATGAGGCAGCCCTGATCTTGCTGTTAACACACATTATGCATAATTTAGGTCAAAATATTAATATAATGCATTTAAATAAGACCTGTTCATGTCCACTAAATATTAGTAATGTAATATTTGCATAATTATTGCACTCGTGATGTATGCAATAAATATGAAAACATACAATACGAGTAATACACAGTGCAATAAATATGTACAATTGTACATGTTTACACTAACGGCCACATTTGTGCACTAATGAACAATGTTTGAGTGGGAAAACAGAGCTAGTAGGCGAATGAATTCAGATTTTGAAGAGTCACAGTTGCTCTTAGGATCTTATAGGACTGATGGGTTACGTAAAACGAAAAGTCCTGTATGGTTGCTTACGCAAGTAAAATTATTCCTACTTTGATATAATGTAATGGAATCTGGGTGATGAGGGAGAGACATAGGAGTAATCTGTGTGCTGAAGAGATATGTGATATACGGGAGGTTTGTAGGAAGACTCTTTCTGATAATATGTGTAAACAAGATGTGTTTTGAAAGCGTAATGTGAAGCAGCAATTTAGTAGGGTGAAGACAAACCTCCCGTATGTCACATATCTCTTCAGCACACAGATTACTCCTATGTCTCTCCCTCATCGCGCAGATGGTATGACAATAATGCAAGAGTGAGTGATGATGTGCCAATTAAAATAATTTATGCAGCACAAAAAAAGGTATTAAATACAAAGTAAAAACAAGTTCTTGTGAAACGTGTGATGGATACCAGTGATATTCAAATTATTTGTTTGGACTGTTGTGGTACATCACTAACTTGGTTTGACAGAACATCCTGATCCTGCTTTGAGGAGCTAACCACGAAACCTCAGAGAACATCTAAGCGATAATTATTAATATGAATGCAAACAATGCTATAAATATTATATCGATAAATATAACCTAATCAATATTACATCATACATGCTGCAGTTATCTTACTGAAAAAACCCTGCCTGCGGCAGCCTTATTTTTTATTTAACTATATGTAATTCCCTGTAAGTGTGATGGTTGTGCAAGCATGCAGATATTTATGAGATATGTTGTTATCAACTTTTAATTTCAAGTTTGTTTAATGTACCCTCGTAATATATTTATTTATGATTGGGTTAAGATCTTTCTTATGAGGAACCATATTATTTGTTCAGATAATTTGTTGTAGAGAGGTCATATATAATGTCTGTAATAACTGATGATAGTAATGGCAAATGGGCTTCTTTATGGTGTTTTATATCGGTAATACTTTTTAGACTTGAGTGTAAATAATGTGAATATATTTTAAATACGTGGAGATAATGTAAATGTACGATGTCATCGCTCTGTCAACGTTATTTTTATAAACAACGAATAGCAACTGAAAAATTGTATATCCGACACCGCTGGGATCGAACTCCAGATCTCTCGAAAACTAGCAGAGTGCGTTCGCTTTACGCTACGGTGCCAACAATTCACAGCGCTATTCGTGGTTTATCAGTCAGCATCTGACTACACAATTCCATATTGATGGGCTCAGCAGTTGATGTGTCGCCATGTAGTGGCATTCAACAAAGCAGGCTGTTTAATTGCAGCTGATAAATCCAAGGGGCGATAGAAATGGTGAATATATATTAAATACGTGAAGATAATGTACATGTACGATGTCATCGCTCTGTCAACGTTAGTTTTATAAACAACGAATAGCAACTGAAAAATTTTATATCCGACACCGCTGGGATCTCTCGATAACTAGCCGAGTGCGTTCGCTTTACGCTACGGTGCCAACAATTCACAGCGCTATGCGTGGTTTATCAGTCAGCATCCGACTACACAAATCCATATTGATGGGCTCAGCAACTGATGTGTCGCCATCTAGTGGCATTAAAACCACGAATAACGCTGTGAATTGTTGGCATCGTAGCGTAAACGAACGCACTCGGCTAGGTATCGAGAGATCTGGGTTCGAACCCAGCGGTGTGGGATATACAACTTTTCAGTTGCTATTCGTTGTTTATAAAAATAACGTGGACAGAGCGATGACATCGTACATGTATATAATGTATTGTAACAATCTTCTTCACATACCTGCGTGCTGGGGTGTGATGGACATGGGGAACATATCCCTAATAGGTGCAGGGACAGCAAGTAATTAGGGTAACTGGTGGGGGTAGTGCTTTCCTGAACACCACATTGGTGGACTGCCCTTGAGTTTTACTCACATATAAATAATGAATATTATTCAATACAACGTTTCAACAGTGTTATTTCAAACAATACTAAATACTCTTTTAAAATTCTCCACTTGAATTTCATATCACTAGTTAATAAATTATCTATACTGAAGGCATTAATTAAACATACAGATTTTCAAATGTTATTTGTATTACAGAGACATTGTTTCCTGCCGAAAATTACTGTTTGAATCTTCCACTTTATCAGAATTTTTATATTAACAGGATAAAATCTAGAGGAGAGGGATTCACTATTTATGTTAGAACAAATGTTTTAAATTATACTCAAATCACTGACCTAGCTTTTACTTACCCTGATACGGAAATTCTTACAACTGAAAATCTGCAAAAACATAATTTCAGTATGTTACCGGCCACCGTTGGTGAATTCAGCTTCATTCACAGCAAAACTTATTGATATACACTCAAAGAGCAATTGAATTAGAAACAGCAGGCGTTATGCAAATGTGGCGCTGTGGGCGGCCCTGCAAACGGAAACGATATGACGTATGCAGCGATCCGACAATATAAGGAGTGATGCGGCGGGAATCAGTAAGAGTCGGACGCAATATGGGTAAGACGAAGGATCTAAGCGCATTTGATCTTGGGCAAATTCTCGGGGCCCGACGAATGGGTCACTCCATCTCGAAGTCGTGCAGCCACTATGGTTTTCACGAGCCACTGTGTCACGGGTGCACCGTGAGTACATTGAATCCGGTAAAACCATCCCTGCAAGTACCAACTGCCGTGGACAACAGCGTGTGGATGCGCAAGGTCATCGTTGGCTAGCTCGCATTGTAACAGCGGATAGACTGGCTACAGTGCCAGAAATCACTCGGCAATTTAACGCTGGTGCATAAAAACGTGTAAGCAGCCACACCATCCAGAACCATCTCCTCGTTATGGGGCATAGAAGCCACCGTCCCACGATGGTACCGTTGCTGACCGCACATCACAGGGTACAAAGATTAGCATGAGCGCGGGAACATCGCCACTGGACCCTAGACATGTGGAAAAATGTTGGCTGGACTGATGAGTCGGGATTCACGTTTGTACATGCGGATAGCAGGATACGAGTACAGCGCAAACCACACGAAGCGATGGATCCTTCTTGCCAGCAGGGTACTCTTCAAGCTGGTGGAAGTGGCCTTCTCGACTGGGGACTGTTTACGTGGACTGAAATGGGACTCCTGGTACGTGTGACATCGTCCCTCACAGGTCAACGTTACCGGTATATCCTGGACGACCATTTGCTTTCGTTTGTGCATCTTCAACATCCCACTGGGGAGCTCATCCTGCAACAAGCTCCCGAACTGCATCCGAATGGTTGGATGAACACTCCACCGACGTGACCTCGCTTCCTTGGCCAGCTAGGTCGCCTGACCTCAAATCCATCGAGCACATCTGGGATGCCATCGAGAGAGCTGTTCGAGGCTCTGACCCCCTCCATCAAATCTTCATGAACTGTGGGAGCTTTTTCAGGGGTCGTGGATCCGTATGGCTTCCCAACGCTTCCGGTGTCTTGTCGAGTCTATGCCGAGACGAATCGCCGCCATCATCAAGGCGAAAGGTGGTGCTACACGTTACTAGACAGGTATCTCTAATTCAATTACTCATCAGTGTACTTAATTATAATACATAAATCTCACAGGGAAAAAAGAGCTTCTATTGGGAGATCTAAATATTGATTTATCTAAAAATGACTTACCCTTCCAAGATTTTCAGAATGCAATCACAACTGCAGGATTTTACACCATTACATCTTCTACAAGAATTACTGCACAAACTTCGAATATTCTAGATCTTTGTATTACTAACATTTTACCTGAGTTAATCTTATCTGGTGCCTTGATTTTTAATATTAGTGATCATCTTCCTATTTTTGTAATTTATACTTATGCTACTGGACAGACACCTCATCCTTCAAAGGACCAGTTCCGACTATTTAGTATTAAAATCACGAACGTATTCACTAATTTCGTCCAAAATGCTAATTGGGATGCAGTTTTAAGAATTAATAACCCAGATTTGGCACATAACGTATTTCTCAGAATTTTTAAGAAATAATATAACCAGGCCTTTCCCCTTAAGTTGAAATTGACCAAAACAAAGAAAGAGCGTAAACCATGGCTGTCTAGGCATTGAATTAATAAAATTAATAAAAAAAAGTAAATTATTTACCAATTTATAAAGTCAAGGTCCCAGGCAGATTATTAAATATTTAAACAGTTTAGAAATAGCCGAAACACAAATCTCAGAAAATTGAAGAGGAATTTTTACTTAAATATTTTTTCTCAAAATAATCCCAAACTTACCTGGTAGCACCTTAACTTACTTATGGGTTGTACTAAGCCTTCCAAAACTCAAACTCACGTAATCGTTAACAATGTTCAAATCACCAATACAAAGGATATTGTTAATCATATGAACTGATCACCTTTGGAGAATTTAAATTAAAGGGCCCTGATGGAAAATAAGTTATATAAAGGGCCCTGATGGAAAATAAGCTGTTATAAAATATATCATTTTATAACAGCTCCTCCAACGATTCTACACAACTGGGTTAAATAACCAATCTTCATTTCATTATACAGGTTCATATAGACTTAACTCAATACATGTTTTGAAAATTACGAGAACGGAATTAATCTATTAATTAAAACATATTAATTTAAATACAAGACATGGTCATGATGATATTCAATCTAAAGTACTAAAACCTGTGATCTTCTTGATTGTTACTCCTCTATTACATATATATTTAATGCTATTCTAATCAGAGGTATTTTTTCAGAATTCCTAAATATTGCTACAATTACCCCGAGTTTTTGGGCTGGATCTGTAACAGATGCTAAAAATTATTGTCTAATTGCTAAATTGTCTGTATTTGCTAAAATGTTTGAAAAATTGATATTTTCTAGATTACTTCCGTTTATGGAAAAATTAATATTTTAAATGATAATCAATTCAGATTTTTACCGACATCTTCGACTGAAATCGCTTTGTTAGTTTTTATTTTATTTTATTGGGGTTTAACGGCCACCGTGAGCAACTCAATGGGCTATAAGCGATCACCCGTCCCTAATTTAGGGTCTTGGGTTTTAGGGAAGGGCGAGAGCCAGTGCCGCAGGATAAACCCAAGATCCATGCCTTATTGCGATTCGAACCCGGACCGATCTTAGACGAATGGTCTGAAGCCTTCGCTTAGACCCCTGCGCCACCTGGGCGTCCAAGCTTAGCTGAATAAGAGAAGCGCCACCGGGGCGGTCATGTAACTAGATAAAATAGGAGGAAGAACTCGTGGATTCTAAAAATGATAAAAGCAGATGGTATCTTGATTAAAGTAATAAGCCTCAATTTGCAATAGACTGGATATATTGCCAGGAAGAACTGATCACCTTTGGAGAATTTAAATACTAGTCTGGAATCCAAGGGACAGAGAAAATCCAGAAAAATGCCACATGAGAGATAGGTGAATACAATTCAAAGTAGGATGAAATGCAAGAGAATTGCTGAAGTTAAAGAGTTCTGAAACCGGCTTGGGGAGACATTCACCCAGCAGTGGATTGAAAAAGTTGAAGATGATGATGATGAAGATGATCTGCAAAAATACCCTAACACGCTAGTGGAATATTACATTATAGAGAACTCGTGGCAAAGAAATCGAAAATACAGAGTTGCAGAATATATGCATTGTATCTTGATGGTAACCTTAGCGAAATATCAACGACAGGTAGCACTGTTCTGAGGAAGTTAGCCGAAAGAAATGAGTGACAGTAACAAAAAGGAAAAGCTCTGAGCCGGAAAATTTAAAGGGCCCTGATGGAAAATAAGTACCCGAGAGTTGTTAATGAGAAACCTCGAGGAAATATTTTACAGGATTTTACCTTATCACGCTTGCCAGAGGAATAAGTCGTTAAATTAATAGGGTAACTAAGAACAAATGAAAGACTTGGGCTTGCTTTTACAGTGGAAAGGCGACCAGATTCTACGACGAGGAAACCCAAGAATTTCGGGAGATGCCTTAGTTAGTGAGCCTACTTTTAGAAAACAAAGGGTGTTGCGATGGAAGTCATTCCTTCCTCAAAGTGCTAAGCTACATCTGAATTGTTATTTATTATGGCATAGAATCAATGGATTCTACTAAATAAACGAATTTCTTTGCTCTGAAGAAACAACGAGTAATGATTATAGAGATGTAAAATTAAAGAACGTTTCAGTTACCGTTATCAGGCACAAAAATGTTAGTATGAGAATTGATTTGCATTCTGGCAAAGAATTTTTATATTTATTACTTTGAAGAAAGAAGTTGGATGACATACGCTATGGTAAAACCTAAGAACGCCAAACAATTTTCACTGTGCCACATGCTATGTTGTTAAGTTTTATACTGCTTGTGTTTTCTTGTGAATGTGGTTAGCAAAGACATTGGAGTAGCATAGACTGGCAAACAGTGGTGGTGGAACCGCCCGGGCCGCCAGGGCCCGGGCCCGGTCAACAATTTTAGCCAATATTTTTATTTTTATTATTTTTTTAATTTGACATATGTGCGATTGTTGTGATGTGCCTTAGAAAGTTCCTCTAGGTAAGTGGTTGGGTGGTCCTAATTCCCAACAAAGCTCCTTGGGCATTGTTTTTCTTCTGTTTGTTCCTGGAAGCGGGGAGGTAGAGGGTTCATCACGATTCGAAATTTTGAGCCCGGACAACGAACTTCACTTTCCGCCCCCCCCCCCCCCTACTGGCAAACGTAATGCAAGTGGTTCTGTAACGATGGATACCAATACCAACTGAACGTGCAACGCCATCTATGAATGCTGAAGAGTTGACAGTGATCAGATGCGTATTGGAAAGCAATAATGTTTGATTTAATTTACCGTATACCACATAAATTGTGTAGAAAGATGTGACGTTGCTCTAATTTAACTTTCTTTTTAGTTTCTTTTTCTATGTACATTTGAGTTTGTCCTCCTTAGTAATTTTCAGACTTAACGCGATATCTTCTCACTCGCAAGAGTACGGTTAGCAACACCCCTGAGGTCGGAACGAATGGCACGTGGATGTCTGAGACAAGAACTGAACGATATATACACTGTATATACTGTATATATATATATATATATATATATATATATAATATGCACTCACGGATTATGAAATTTGCTCACCAAGAAGGAAGCATCGGATTGTACTCAAATTTTATGGACGTAATGATACAGAGATGAATGATGCACATAATGGCAAAAACAGAGCTGCAGGACAATTGCAGAGGAATCTGTGGCACGCAGTCCGATCATCTTCAATAGCGCGTCGCACCGCCTCGTGCGGCGATACATGCTACAGTATGGTCCCGCATGGAGCCGAACAGACGCCTGATGTTTCCTGCGGCAGACTGGCCCACACGTGTTGAACGGTGTGCTCCAAATCCCAGATAGTACGGCACGGCGGCAGCCGGCGTTTCAATTAGTCCCACACATGCTCCATAGGGGACATGTCCGGGGTGCGGGCGGGTCATGGAAGTGTTTGGACATGACGTAGGCAGTCCTGGGAAACCCTAGCCGTGTGCAGGCGGGCATTATCTTGCTGGTATAGCGCACATGGAATCCCGGCAAAGAATGGGAGCACATGGGGTCGTAGAATCTCATTAACATACCGTTCGGCTATCGTAGGCAATGGTTTCTCAGACCATAACGGCTGCAGTTGGTAAGATGTGGCGCTCAAAAGCGAGGTCGGGTTTGTGCCGTAGACCCGGGGACATCCACACCTGCACACGCTGATCATCTGTCCCCAAAACGAAGTGGCACTCATCTCCAAACACCACACATCGCCATTGTGTGGCGTTCCACGTCGCTCGGGCCTGGCACCACTGCACACGGAGCCAGCGATGTTCTGGTGTTAATGGCAGCATACGTAAGGGGCGCTATTATCGCAGATTCGCTTCCGCGAGGCGTCGGGAAATGGTTCGTGTGCACACACGAGCCGGTACATCTGCCTATATAATGGGCCGGGTCCCAGTGGAATCCAACCGGTAGAAAAGATCGACGGATCGTGGAGGCACACGATCCGTCGATCCTCTCTACCGGTTGTCCTCCTGGTCCTTCCGAAGCCGCTCCGCCTTGTTGCAGTGTTGTCACGTGTACTCTGCTCCCAACACAATAGGATATTATGGTCAGAACGATCCACGTGGCTGGCTATACGGCGGGCCGACCACCCTGCGGTTTTCAGCCCGATGATCCGGCCTCTCTCAATGTCCGTAAGTTGCGTAAATCGACGTCTCTGGCATCTATCTGGCATTCGCGTCACTCTGTACTCTTGCTTGCGTCGGCCGGTGCTTTTCGCTTTCACGGGGCATCGACTACACGCCGGTTTATAAGGCTGCCGGTTCGTGCTTCCAGCGCCAGCACAGGATGTGTGGCCATGCGCACTCGTACCAAACGTGGATCATTTGCATACCAGCACGCACTCTAACTATTTGCAGACACCAAATTCTGAGGTGTAATGAGCACGTGTTCTGAATTTTTCCTGACACGAAAAAATATTTCAGAGCAGATTTTTCAGAAAGAGAAAAAAAAAAACTCAGCAAGGAAGCGAATGTGTTTACGCGCTCTAGAGTAAAAATTATGCGTAATCTAGAACACGCAATGTGAGAAGTGTTCTTCATGCAAAACGAAATAGGTTTTTAAAAAAAAATCCACCAGATTTCTGCTGTCGGTAAAACATCCAGAGATAGAAATAGTTATTTACGCGTACTATCTGCTGAACTGATTGTTACGAAAAATCGCAATCATGGCACAAAATACTGTTATCCGAGGGAAATTTTAAATCAAAACATCAGAAAAAAGATATGCAGGAAAACACCTGACAGTTCTTTTGAACAATACTGCGCCCTACTACTTTAAGTAAAAAAACGTGATCTAACTTTGCGAGAAAGGTGCGCACTACTTCTTTAAGTAGTTTACTTTGCCAGAAAGCTGCGTACTATTTGTTTAAGTAGTGCGCAGCTTTCTCGCAAAAGTAACATCACGCTTTTTCTTCCATATCTCTTTTCTGATTTTTTGATTTAAAATTTGCCTCTGATACCTTCTGCCATGATGCGATTTTTCGTAAAAAACAGTTACGAAAAATAATTGCAATCATAGCAGAAAAGTCGGAGCAAAATATGTTTCATGATGAAAAGAACAAGAGAATATTTCTCCAGGGGATATCTATAATAAAATATAATCTTTCAGAAATAGAGTACATACGCTGACGCACCCTGGAGGTGGAATTATTACTAATAAAAAGGTAGAAAATATGAGCAAAATGTTATACATACAAAACCCTGGAGGTGGAATTACTACTAATAAACAAGTCGAAAATGTGAGCAAAATGTTATCATAGCAAAACTCTGGAGGTGGAAATACTACTAATAAAAAAGTCGAAAATGTGAGCAAAATGTTATACATAGCAAAACCATGGAGGTGGAATTACTACCAATAAACAAGTCGAAAATGTGAGCAAAATGTTATACATAGCAAAACTCTGGAGGTGGAAATACTACTAATAAAAAAGTCGAAAATGTGAGCGAAGTGTAATGCATAGTAAAACTCTGGAGGTGGAATTACTACTAATAAAAAAGTAGAAAATATGAGCAACATACATAGCAAAAATCACCCGAAGGAAATGGAATTTTTACGACTTTTAGAAGCAGAGATAAGTAGAAAAAAGGTTTTGTATATCATGCAAGGAAACTATATTTTATTTACAAAAGGGAATGTTACCAATCTTACAGTAGGATATGTCATGCAGTGAAAAAATAATTTTTTAATAGGAATTTTAGAAGCAGGGATGTTGTTGAAAAAATGAAATATGCACTAACACCACATAGCTTCAGAACGATATAATATAAAAATCTAAGAGTACATGTAAAATGTTTCACAAAATTTAAAGAATTTTATCGGGTGTTAAAAGAAATTTCCAAACCAGACTTTTAAAGCTTAGATATTGATAAAAATATATACATAATATATTTGCCCAACCTAGAGGAAAAGTTGTGTATTAATTTGAGCAGGAAATGCGAATAACAGGGTAAAAGAAAATTCTTTAGTTGAGATAAGTACTTAGCAGTACTTATCTCAACTAAAAGAATTTTCTCATTGAGGCTTTTAGAGTTGCAGATATAGCTACTAATGTGTTATAAAGATAGATATGAACTTACGTCTTCTAATGGCAAATATCTTGTTGAGAAATATTAGAAATTATATGAAAATAATTCCTTAACGCTGTGCAACAAAGAATGAATTATTCAAATCGGATTGTTAAAAGCAGAGATATCGAGAGAAAAAAAAAAGGATGTGTGTTCATGGCGAAAAAGTTGTGTGTTATTATGAGCAGAAAATATGTGAAAAATGTTTTACGTGGTGGAAGGTAACAGATCGAAAAATATTTTTTAAGTCGAATTTGAGGAGAGCAAATGTGAGTCAAATTCATCAGAAATAGTAATATTTATTTACTAGTCTTAGTGGGAAAACTGTTTGTTACGAATAATTAGAACTATACGCAAAGCAGCCCTCACAGAAATCATTGACACGCACAAAACATTTTTTAAGTCCGATTATTAGAAAGAGATGCATCGGGTAACAAACGATTCATAGCAGGAAAAATGCGGTCATTTGAAAATGAAAATATACCAAAATATACCAGTGGTATCCGTTGTAAATGGTATAGGAGAAAATAATTTTTTCAGTCGGATATTTAGAAACAATGATATAGTACAAAATGCGTTTTGTATTCGATAGCGTTTTCATTTACGCCGTCCAGCTCGTGTCAGAAAGATTCCCAAAAGTGAGGATGATTTTTCTTCTGTTTAGGATTCCCAATACACACAAGAGAATATTTCAAATCTGATGAACAGCGTCAGAGATATGGTGTCTTAAGCAGATGGACATAGTAATAACGTAAAGAAGTCTTTTTTCTTTCAGAAAAAGGGGCTAAAATGCAAACAAAGGGAGGGGAATGGTTTATGAAATTACAGTTGTACAAATGAATCTACCGTTAGAAAGAAATGGAGGAACCAAGAAAATTTTGTAGTAACGTACAATATAATAACAGGGCTACCCTGGTATTTGAGTGATTAAAGGCGTAGGTTTCTAACTAGTCGTCTGAGCCTGACCCTTGAACGAGTCCCGGATGAAGCATGAAGAGTGTGTCTGTTCCTTTTTTAGAACCAGTGACACAAATCAAGCACGAGCAACAACTTATAGCGCTTAGGGTTGCTTATGGTCATATTTCATGAATCAGCATCAGAAGCGTCAGTGAATGTTCTCACTTCGAAAAACGCTGCTTAGTATGTGCACACAAGAAACTCAACCTGTACACTTGACGAATTACACACACTCACAACGGATATGCGATATGGAAATCCGATTGGTTCGTATACACGGACAGCAAGAATCCATACTTTGTGAAGAAGAGTAGCCAATTAACTCGACTTTCAAAACATTGATTCGCTCTCTGACCACTATGGTTGAAAATAAGATTCTCTACTTTGAGAAGAAGAGTAGCCCGTTAGACTGGCTTCCAAGGCATTATTTCGCTCTCTGACCAGTGATGTTAAGAATAAGATTCTAGACTTTTCGAAGAACAGCGCATTAGTTCGTCTTCAAAAGGCAGTGTTTCGATCTTTGATCAGAAATTTGAAAACAAGGTTTCAAACTTTGTGGAAAAGAGTACCCCCTTATTCCGACTTTCTAGGCACTAATTCGCTTTCTGACCAATAATGTTGAAAATCAGATTTCAGACTTGCGCAGAAGAGTAGCGCATTAGCTCAGATTCCAAGACAGTGTTTCGCTCTTTGACCAAAAAAGGTTGAAAGGTCAAAAATAAGTTTATAGACTTTCTTGAAAATAATAGCCTTTTAGCCCGGCGTCTAAGGCATTATTTCGCTTTCTGATCAATACGATTGAAATAAATTTCTTCTGTTCAGAGCAACCCATTAGTTAGGCTTCCAAGGTACTGATTCGCTCTTTATCTAATAAAGCTGAAAATAAGAATCTACAACTCCGTTTTGTTGTATGTCCCCACGAAAAGTAAAAGAACAAAACAGCTAGTACATGCCATGAAAATTTAGCGACTGAAATTCTTTGTTTTTTCTCTTTTTTCCATCTCTATCGGACACACTCCTCCCTCTAGAACTGTTCGGTCTACAAGATACTCCTCCAGTTATTCACTGCATTCCGTAGTGCAGACTGTCGGTCTTTCCTTCATTCCACTTTGTTGATGAGGAAATTCAATTTATTTAATGCCTCGGTAGTATTCACGACAGCTAAATGAACTTTACCTTCTTGCAATACATTCAGATAAAACAATTTTGTTGATGTTAGGAAGTCGAATCTTAGACTTTTCAAGTTTTCTCAAAACAGCCTCATTAATTTTTACAGCAAGATACGAAATTATTAGTAGCACAGCGAACGAAAATTTTAGCTTCCTTTTTTAAAGCTTCGTATTACTCGTCTTTGTCTTGTGACGAACCACTGAGGGAAGCAGTGGAATCTAAATCCTCAATGTTTCCTGATTAGAAAGTTCCCATATTTTTACATACAAACTATAGCGTCTAAAATAGTTTCTACTGTAGCTGATCTCACTGTATGCCAGTTAAACAAATAACGTTTTCAGTGACCCTTAATTCCAAATAGACAGATGCTTTAGTGGACACACAGCATTTTTTCTTTTTGCGAAAATCCGCTTCGGCGGTGATTAAGCCTCTTCTACAGTATCAGAATTACAGGATAATTATGAAAATTAAATGGAGCGAAAATCGTTCGTGAAGTCTCCTTAGTAGTGAATGCAGAACACTCATTTGATCTACAAGACCGTCTGTATTAAATCTGAATGTGGAAAGTTAGAGTTCCAGTAAGATAAATTGAAATACTGAAAGACAAACTTAGTATATAAAATTACCCTAGATATTTTGAATGTGACTGGTCAGAATAAAGCTGGAAAGATCCCCAGTATCTGCTCAGAGAATGTGAGACTTAATATTGCGTTATAGATATCAACGAACACTTGAACGAATGTACTGATTTTGCTATGTCCAAACCCAGTGCAAAAGAAAAAGATTAATAAAATTTTAAATACACAGTTATATATAGATATTTCCGGGAGAGCTGTAGCTTGTATAACGGAATAAAAAAAGTCGATTAAACCAAATAAAATAATTCAGGGGGAATGATCTTGAATGTTTCATAAGTACATATTAAGATGTCATTATTCAAGTTTGTAGCTATAAATCGGGAACAGAATAATGAACAGGTGAAGGAATTACAAACTTCGAAAGAATATGTGATTCAGCTGTGAGGAAAGCAAGAGGTTAACATATTACTATTATGGGAGATACGAAAGTGATAATTAGGAAGTAAAGTGAGAATTTTTTTTTGACTGGAGATTTAACTACCACCGTAAGCAACTCAATGGGCTATTATTAGTCTCCCGTCCCTAATTTACGGCACTGGCTATCTCCAGGATGTTGTGAGACAAACACAAAATCCATGCCTCACCGGGATTCGAACCCGGACCCCTTTCGGACGAATGATCATGGATACAGCGAGAATATAGACATGAATACAGTAGAAGTCAAGAGACATTGCAACAGTAAGAAGATAGCAAATGGACTTCTTAATAAAATTAGGGGATCGCAGGAAATTACCTTGGAGCGGGATGTTAGTCAACGAAAATATGTGGGTCGGATGAATTACGATACTAGAATTACGCCTGTCACTAAAAACATCTGTATGAAAACTAGCATCGATTTTGGGGTAAAGACAAAGAATATACTTTCCTCGGTCAAGAAAGTCCGTGATCCCATACAAATGCTCAATAAATATGGAATTTATAAAATACTTATGAGAGCTGGGGAACCTACGGAACCCGATAAAGTGCACATCGAATCAACTTCTCGCACATTACAAACTAGGATTAAAGAACACAAATATAGTGTACGTTCAGTCTCGGATGCAACCACCCTGTCACGTTTAGTGAATAGAGGTTTATATTACCCCGCTTGGAATGAGGCATTAATTTTGACCACCCGAAGTACAAGATCCTCCCTACTGTTAAAGGAAAGTTTATACACTGAGTGGCCACTTTATTATGACCACCTGACACTTCTAAACAAATGAGCTATGGCTGCATGCTGCTGCCGCCAGAGGGCGAGGCTAGTATAAAAAGGGAAAGCTTAGTTCTTGCGAAAGTAGTAGAAGTGATTTTTGGGTGACGAGATGGATAAAAAATGCGATTTGACGGACTTTCAACGTGGGATGATTGTAGGAGCTCGGAGCCATGGAGCCAGTATCACCGAAAACGTCGCATTCGTGAAATGTTCCAGAGCAGCTGTTGTTAAAGTGTTTAAAGACTGTACTGTCAGTCAAAAAACTGGGTCTCTACGTGCAACGTGTGGTCGTCATCGAGTAGTGACTGCTCGGACGGAACGGAGAGTGTCCAGATTGGAAACAGGCAACAGAAGGGCAACAGTGCGGTAAATTACCGACCATCTTAATCAAGGATCCCTCAAATGACCTCTGCACGCACTGCTCGCCGTACACTGCATCGGATGGGATATGACAGCCAAAGGCCTGTTCGAATACGTTTGCTGTCTGCAGTTACCAAGAGAAAACGTCTGCAGTTCGCACAGGAGCACAAGGATTGGGCAGTCGATAATTGGAAACAAATTATGTGGTCCGATAAATCATGTTTTCAGTTGCACCATGCCGATGGCCGAGTGAGAATTTGGCGGAAACGGCACGAAAACATGGACCCCAAATGCATTGCTACAACTCTTCAAGCTGGTGGAGGCAACGGTATGGTTTGGGGAATGTTTCCCTGGCATGCGTTGGGCCCTTTAATTCGTGTTGATCAACGTCTAACTGGCACATCATATCCAAACATCGTTGCGAACCAAGTGCATACTGTCATGTGGATTGTTTATCCCAATGGCGATGGCTACTTTCAACAAGATAATGCGTCCTGCCATAGTGCTCGTATTGTACAGGATTGGTTTCAGGAACATGCCGGTGAGTTTACTTTGCTTAGGTGGCACCCACATCTTCCAGATCTCAACCCCATTGAGAATTTGTGGGATGAAGTTGAACGAGCCATCAGACAGCTGGATCCACAATCCTGCAATCTCACACTCCTGGAAAGGGCTATTCATCAAGCATGGTCTCAGATTCCACAAACCACTTATCAACATCTCGTGGAGTCCATGCCACGAAGAATCGACGCAGTATTAAAGGCAAAAGGTGGCCCAACGAAGTACAGAGGTGGTGGTCATAATAAAGTGGCCACTCAGTGTATATCCTTAGCTATGGCTGACAATATTGCAATGGTAACTTACCACAACATGTACCACAAGCATGGAGTTTTATGTTGCTCACCCAAAACAATTGAAATGTAGTGGAACCGGCCCGGGTCGAGCACTATGATTAAAGAGTTGAGTTGTGATGGTCTATATTATCGAGGGCTGCGGAGCACTGCGTCGGCCCATGTCATACGTCTTCCGTCAACGAGAGTGTTGTATGTAGTTGTATATAAACTCTCGTGACTCTGTTCTTATTTGGTTTCTGCATCTGAGGATGGATCCACAGTGGATCCGAAAGTTCTTATGCAATCTTAACTTGAATTTGATATTGTAAATATTATTTTAACTTGTACCATATAATTTTATTGATTCATAAAATATTCGGGCAAAAACGTCGAATGTGATTTTTATCACCACTATTGTTTTACATTGACCCTAAATTTCCTGTTGTTGAAAGAATAAGTTAATAAACTGAACCCTTAGAACTAGAAAATGGGTGTAATATAGCAGATTGATGTACAGTGTTCTATGAAAGACATGGTCTGAACTCTGAAAACTGTCTTTTCGATGATAAAAAGTGTTAGAAACATAGAGAAATCTCATTAACAACAACACACAAAAAAAGAACAATAAAATAAAACAAATAGGTTTTAATTTCTTTAAATAAAGATTCCGGAAGAAGATACGTAAGGTTAAGATAATTGAAGCGTCGACAGTGTATCCGACCACATGCTAATTTTGATATTTTAACGCGTAAAAACTTGGTAAACGTTTCTCAGAAAGAAAGAAAGAACAAGGGAAATTTGGTGAAATTTAACTGTGAAACCCTAAAGGAGGAGACGAAGAACTTCCAAAAAAATTAAACATAATGCACAGAATGGCAATAATTCATCCAGGTTTATGGGCATAATTTCAAAATTTTCGGCAGTGGCAGCAAAGAACCGTACTGTCGCGAACCTTATTTAGCATAAAAAAAAGAGAAAACGAAATACTATTACAGTGATACAGGACATTTTCAGCTGATCTCGCGAAGGTATAATAGAAAGAAAAATACTGAAGAGTTCACAAAGGACACAAATTCATGTAGGTTAGTTAAAAATAAATGCCGAGTTGTATACACTGCTGGCCACCCAAAATGCAACACCAAGAAGGAAGCATCCGATTGTCCTGAAATTCGCAGCATGCGTCGCCTGCGAGAGGACATGCAAACGATTAGCATTGCAGGGTATATGCAAATCATGTGCGCTCGGCACGCCACCGAGAAGCACTATAAGAAGGGTGCACAGAAGGCGGGGTGTAAGTAGTTGAAGTGTGTAGTGCTGCCGGACCTGTGCGTGGGAAGCTTTCTGATGCCTCGTCGCTGAATACGGCAGTCATTCCAGCACGTTTCGGAGTTCGACAGAGGAGGAATAGTGGCTTATCGCGACAGAGGTTTATCGTACCGAGTCATCGGCGGTCGTGTAGGACGACATCCAGCCAGAGTGAGGCGAGTATGGATTCAGTGGGTGCAGGAGGGACGGACAAACCGACGTGAGCGATTGCCGCGGCCGCGGCGCACCACCAAACGAGAGGACCCGCATGTTGTGGGGCGGGCATTGATGGCTCGCACCACCACATCACGAACGTTAGCGCAGGAATTAGGGTGTGTTCTGCAACAACCTGTGTCAGCACGTACCGATCGACGTCGTCTACAGGTGCAGGGACTTGTTGCACGGCGCCCACTGCTCCGATTACCATTGACGTTACACCACCGGCGAGTGCGGCGGCAGTGGGCCGTTGAACGCCGCACCTGGACTACGGAATGGCACGACATTGTCTTCTCCAACGAATCTCGCTTCTGCCTGCAACACCATGATGGTCGGATCCGCGTGCGGCAGTACCGCGGCGAGAGACTCTATGACGCCTGCATTATGCATCGCCATACCGGTCCGTCGTCTGGCGTTATGGTTTGGGGCGCAATTGGATACGACACCCGCACCTCATTGTACCCATCGCCGGTACACTCAACAGCCTCCGTTACATCTCCGACGTTTTGGAGCCTGTAGTCCTCTCTTACCTGCAGAACCAGGCAGACAGCGGCCACGTTTCAACAGGACAATGCGCGCCCTCACATAGCCCGCATCGTGCAACAATTCTTCACGGCCCACCAGGTGTCACAGCTGCTGTGGCCCGCCTGTTCTCCCTATATGACGCCCATCGAACACGTCTGGTCGCTGATTGGCAACCAAGTGGCCCGGCAAGCACCACCCGCGGCTACGCCTGATGAACTTTGGCAACGTGCGGAAGCTGCCTGGACCGACATACCCAAAGCCCACATCCAAAGCCACTTTCGTACGATGCCGCGGCGTATTGCGGCCGTTATTGCCAGCCATGGGGGCCACACAAACTATTGATGCCTGCGTGTTCCGCAAGTCGCACGGACTTGTAAGCTCAATCGTTTCATCTTTGTATCTGTTGTTATGTTTCCAGTAAATCTGGCTTTGCTATCTCGTGTCCTTCTTGGTGTTGCATTTTGGGTCGCCAGCAGTGTTAGTGGCTTAGCTATAAGTCTGCAGAAACTAAATGGTATGGCGAAATAATTAGTAACAAGAAACACCACAGAAAAATGAACAATAAAACGGCTCTCTTAGTGATATGGTTGAAAATAAAAGTAGCAACCTATTCTTCCTATCAACAAAAAATTGGAAAGCCTGAGGGGGAATTGATAAGAGTTACTTGGTGATGACAAGGAAAGTCTACTGGAATTTGAAGGTGATGACACCAAATTAAGATCTTAGATGAACAAAATATTCCTGCAATACAGAATTTACCGA
The DNA here is from genome assembly GCA_039090855.1 of Macrothele yani. NCBI lineage: Eukaryota > Metazoa > Arthropoda > Arachnida > Araneae > Macrothelidae > Macrothele > Macrothele yani. The sequence continues at coordinate 6,326,109 of CM077024.1, forward strand.
ATGAAAAGGACCCTGGGACGAGAATCACAATATTTCTACGGAACTAATTAAATAAATGAGAAAACGGAAGGGGCGGGGATATTTTGTGCATTAATTAAATTTATGTATGAAGATGATATATCAATTGACTTCGCATACTCCATTAGTTAGAAAAAGTGTTTGGAGCTAGAATTATAATTAGTCATGTAACAAAAGTTCTATACTGCTAAATTGTGATTAGCAAAAAGCTTCGTTTAGAAAGAAATGCAGTAAATGTAATTTTGGAATTAAACCTCTTGATTGAAAGAGAGCATTACACACGAGAAGAATGGCGCATTAGAGCGTTATTGATTTTTAAAACTCATTTGATAAAATTTAGCGTAATAAATTTCTTGAAATTTCAAAGCAGATAAATATTGACAAAATCGACGTAAATTCAATTAAAGAATTAATCTGGCAATGCAGATCGCTCATACCAAATCAAATAACATAATGTCTATAATAAAAGTAAGAGAAAAGTTGCGCAAAGGTGCAAATTGGCACCAGTTTTATTAAATAAATGTAGTGAAGAAATGAATAAAGAAAGAGAAAAGATGCAAATTCGATTGAAAAACAATGGCAAAAGGGTACATAACAAAAGATACACAAGCGATATGATACTAACTTCTGCTTCCCGGAAATATTGGAAAGATGTGATTATATCATAATTGATAATAGGAAGAAATTTCGACTTGAATAAAATATTAGGGAAGTCAAATTCATGAGATACATTAAAAAGTACGTAGAAATAAGGAAAAATGAAATATATGGATAAAGAGATTACTAAAATGTCAATATTAGTTTTAAAAAGTGTTATTATTGCGGGGAGAATAATTACTGAGTTGAAACTGTGAATTGCTAAAGTAAAGAAAACGGTTCGGCCATATGGAGATTCATACTACAAATTACATTAACTGTAAAACGTTCCATGTTGCATGACTATCGTAAAATATCTATATATAACCAAAAATTAATTGGGAACATATGATGGGAACTATGAATAATATTACGACTTGTATATCGTGATGTAAACTGCTTTTTCAAAGGTATTATCTGCTCATATATCATTAGCTTTTTTTTTTTGGCTCAGCAAAATAAATGAATTCAATTGAATTGAAAAAAACATCACTATTGAATTAAGCATTTGAGGTACGGTTTTACAGAAGAGTCCCGTAAAATTGAATTTCAGGAAAAGACAGAATGATTAGGTCGTGAAAAACATTTGACACACCTATTGCACTTTTTTTGATTGGAGGTTTAACGACCACCGTGAGCAACTCAATGGGCTGTAAGCAGTCACCCGTCCCTAGTTTAGGGTCACTGGTTCCAGGGAAGGGAGAGAGCCAGTGCCGTAAGACAAGCACAACATCCGCATCTCTTTGGGATTCGAACCCGGACCCCTTTCGGACGAATGATCAGGCGCCAACGCTGCGGCCCTATTGCACTTTATGGAGATCTTACAAAAGTAAAAGAAAAGCTAGATTATCACGTCATTCGTGAAGTGATATTCTGATCAAATCAATCTGCGTATGGAGGAAGAATGAACTACAGCTCTGCCATTGTGATGGAGGTTGTCTGCTGCAGTTTTGCATGAATTATTCCTAGGCGATCAGAAGATATTCACTAGAGAACGGGTCGTTTACTCGACGAAGTGTCTGAAAAATACGGAGCACTCAAAACGTCAATGTCAATTTTAGTTCTTCAAAGCGATACTTGCTATTATTTTTTTTATTGGGGGCTTAACGACCACCGTAAGCAAATCATTGGGCTGCAAGATGTCGCCCGTCCCTAATTTAGAGCCACTATTTCCAGGGAAGGGAGAGAGCTAGTGCTGTAAGCCAAACACAGAGTCCATGCCTCACCGGGTTTCAAACCCGTACCCATATCGCACGAATGGCCAAAAGCCATTGCTTAAACCACTGCGCCACCGTGGCGGCGCTATTTATTTTATTTGAGGGTTTAACGGCCACTGTGAGTAACTCGAAGGATTATTAGCAGACTCCCGTCCCTAACTTAGGGCCGTTGGTCTCAAGGAAAGCTGAGAGAGAGAGAGAGCCTGTGATGTGAAACAAATACTGGGATTTGATCTCGGACGAATTGCCAGAAGCCTGCGCTTAGACCGCTGTGTCACAGAGGTGGCTATCATTTTTACTATAATTTTTGGTGATGATGCTGAGAGAGAAGTTATGGAATTTGCTTTGTCTAAAAATACGATTCGCATAAGAATAGTTGATATGTCAGCTGATATTGAGAGCGTGTTTCCGAAAGTATGAAGAATTCTTAATTTACCATTCAAGTTGATGAATCGACCGAAATTAGTGGAAAAGCTGAGTTGCTTGTCTATATCAGATTCATTCACAATGACGAAATAATCACAGTTGACATTATTCAAGGAACTCGAAAATATACCAGAGGACAAGATATTTTTCAAACCTTATCTGATTTCGCAATTCTGTGAGTATTGGGGAAAAACTGAGATTTCACGGGATTCGTGAATTGAAATTCGTATGGCTGGAGCGGCATGTATGATAAAGAAGGTCAGAGGTTGGCGGCACATATGAGAGAGCAAAGTCTAGATATATCAACTCACTTTTTTTAAACAGAGAGGCAATAATCACCAAGACCCTTGTAGGGTGATTTGAAGTTGTTTCTAGATCAGACTGCGAATTATGAACTTCATGAAAGCCCAACCACAAAAGACACTGTTATTTGCTCAGCTCTGCAGACATGGAATCAAAACATCAATGCCTAATTTTCCGATAGGAGGTTCCCTGGCTGTCCAGGGGGAAAGTTATAAATCAGGTGTTGGAACTTAAAAAATAATTAGGATAATTTCTGGAACAAGAAGGGAACCCAATGTACCATCAACTGGATGACAATACTTGGTGTGCAAAGCTAGCATATTTGACCGATAACTTTTCTCGGTTGAATACTCAATGCAAGCATGCGAAGCCGCGATGAAAATATCCTCACAACTACGGACAAACTAACCACATTAAAAAGAATTTTAAGCTCTTACTCGGAAGAGCGATGTAACATGACTTCGAAATTTTCCCACAGATAGCAAATTTTAAAACGAGCAATGAACTGTACTGCCTGATACAGGAACACCGTGCAACACTGCTGGAAAAGAATAATCGTTACTTCCCATCGTTGTCTACAGAAAAATTCTACTGGGTTGTAAATCTTTTTGCGAATTCCAGCTGATCAGGTCTGACAATGGATGAAAAGGAGGAATTGGCCTGCATTTCGAGTGGTTGCACCTTGAAAATGAAACACGGGAGAATGCCACTGGAATGTTTTTACTTATACAATCAGAAACAGTATCCACACATCTTTTCAAGAGTATTAGCTATTCTTCTACAGTTCTCCACGACATATTGTTGTGAACAGGGATTTTCAGCTCTGACAAATATCAAAGACAAGAAAAGAGAAAGGCTTCTTTGTGTGATGAGGAAATGTTAGTTTGTTTGTCTCAAATTAGACCTTATAAACATGAGATTACATGGCAAAAGCAAGCTCACACTTCTCATTAAGTTGTATACTTGCTTAAGGTTACATACACAGTACGTCAAAGAATTTTTAAGACTGGGTCTGTAAAATGAAATAGAAACAAGAAATTATAATTTGTTTTGGTTCGTTATTTAAAATAAGTCCCTCCGGCTTCAATACACTTGTTACAGCGATTTAATAATGATTCGAATGCCTGTTCCAGTTCACTTTGCGGAATCGCCTCCAACGCACGCGTCGAAGCTGTTTGTATGGTCGAAATATCATCAAAATAACACCCTTTTAACGTCATTTTAAGTTTTGGGAACAAAGAAAAGTCGCAGGGTGCTAAATCAGGCGAATACGGTGGATGATTCAAGACAAAGACGTTATTTTTTGCCAAAAATCTACGAACAAGAAGTGAGGTGTGACTGGGTGCATTATCGTGCAACAAACACCAACTGTTTTCATTTCAATATTCTGGACAAATGCGACGAATTCTGCCCATCAAACGCATCAAAACATTTAAATAAAACTCACCAGCAATTGTTTGTCCACTTGGAACAAATTCGTTGTGGATAATACCCTTACTATCGAAGAATGTAATGAGCATTGTTTTGACTTTCGATGGAACTTTTCTTGTTTTTTTGGCTTGTGGCGAGTTTTTTGACTTCCATTCTGCACTTTGTCGCTTTGTTTTAGGATCATATTGAAAACACCATGTTTCATAACCAGTATCAATAGATTTTAAGAAGTTTGGATCATTTTCAGCGGCTGAAATGATGTCTCTGCAATGTGCACTTCTCCTTGATTTTTGTTCATTGGTTAACGTATGTGGAACAAATTTAGCACAGACTTTTGTTTTACCCAAATCTTCATGCAGGATTGTTCGAATCGTTTCTTTGTTGATATTTAAAGACTCTTCCATCATTCTTAGTGACGCACATCGATTGTTTGCCACGAAATCACGCACTTTTTCAATAATTTTAGGTGTCCCAGATGAACATGATCATCCGGTATGCTTATCATCTTTTAGCGTATCTTTTCCGCCCAAAAAACGTTTGTGCCACAGGAAAACATTTTATCTACTTAAACAAACATTTGATCTACTCACCGTGAACTTGTTTCATCATTTGGCACGTTTCCAAGGCACTTTTTCCAAGTTTTGCGTTAAATTTAATAACAGCACTTTGTTCCATCTTAATAACTCAACATGAAAAAAAGTTTACTTCTCTAATGAGCGGCCGTTTCGTTTGAGTTACTTTAACAACTGGGCAGTACTTTTGGCAGAAAGCAAGCAGATGGTCACGGTTTATAATGCATTCGCGATTACACCGGTGGCGCCACCGTAGGCTGAAATCTTGCGCCAGTCTTAAAAATTCTTTGACGCACTGTGTATGCAAGAGGCTCGTCTTATAAATACATTTTGAGAATGAATCATGTTTTTATGTAGCTGCATTGTTTTATAATCTTTACTTTGTGGATGTCCCATGATCATATTATTAAAGCGGTTGTGTTCTATGTTATGAATCAAGCACTGCTAGGAGTTTTTTTAATGTATTTCTTATCAATAAAATATTAGGTATGGCGCGAACAAACATATATGCCGAAAGTGCCGTCCAGAGAAAAAAAGTTAAGGAAGGATTGATCTATGTGAATCGACTAATGCGTATTGTTGTTTTACGACTGAAATTAACATGTGGATAGAGGAGCTATTTAGTTTCGCTGGATAATTTACAACCTAATATTTATATTGCGTTGGTTATCTAAATTTCCAGTACATGAAAATAAAAAAAAGTAGCTGATTTAACGCAGAAGTGCTGAATGTTTCAGTATTGCCGTTATTAGTATTCACTTACTAATTCCAAAAGTGAAATATATCTTTGACGAAGTTATTTAGGAACATCATATCCTCAGTAGAACAACATTAGAGATAGGGGTGGTGGACAGTAGACATGGGCATCCCATCGCAGATTAGAACAGACCCAAACTTAACGCAGGCGATAAATAGGCGGACATCAGGGCTTCCCAAAAGTGTACCGCAATCGACGAACATGGGTGAACGTGGTGATCAATTGATGAAGATGGATGAACGTGGTGATCAATTGATGAAGATGGATGAACGTGGTGATCAATTGATGAACATGGGTGAACGTGGAGGCATTGTCGGCGCAAAACAGATGGGTCATTCCATCGCCCAAGTGGTACGAACACTAGGATTCCTTAGGGCAACCGTATTAAAGGTGTACTGCGATTATACCATCGATGGACGTACCAGCGCACAGAGAGCAAGTGATAGCTGCCCACATGCCACTGAAGGCCGGGGTCCACGTAGAATATCCAAGCACCTACAGACGAATCGCTTGGCAACGGCGGCGCAAATCAAATCGAAGTCTAACGTAGGAGACCCAAGCAGCGTCAGCTTGCGAACGGTACCGTTCACGCTGCATACCCTGAGCTACGAGAGCCTACGCCCTACTAGTGTACCATTGCTGACTGCTTGTCATCGGAAAATAAACCTCGGCTGGTGCTGGAAACATCAAAATTGGACATCTGCAGTGTGGTGCGGTGTCGCGCGTTCAGATGAATCCCGTTTTCAGCAGCACCGAGCGAACGGGAGGGTGCGAGTGTGGCGTCTGCCACATGAGGCCATTGCTCAGGGGGCCCTGCCAAAGTGGCGGTTGCTCTGTTATGCTTTGGGGAACTTTCTCATGGGACACATTAAGGTGTCTAGAGACGTCCTTAACCGCTGCGCGTTACCGGCATGTTCTGGCTGATCCTGCGGCCGATGGTCTGTCCCAGCAGGACAGTGCGCCGTCCCACTGGGCCGCAACTACTCAGGCACGGCACAAGGAACACTCAACTAAGTTTGAAACCATCGAGTGAGCCCCAAAGTCCCCAGTTTTAAACCTCGTCGAAACTCTCTAGGATGCCCTGGAGCGGAACAGCTTATTCATGTCCTGAACCGACAGCTCGGGCGGAGTTGTGGACAACGTTGCAACAGGGATGGCTGGTATTACCTTTAGAAACCTTCGGGCATAGGATGGAATCGACACCTTGACATGTACAGGCTATTATTCGCACTACAGGAGGATCAACAAGCTGTTAGGTAAGTATATTTCATGGTTTGTCTATTGAATGTAATTAACTTACACTACTTCTCCAAAACTTCAAAACACTACAAGAAGTTGCGCAATCTTAAAGATAGTAACAAAACCTATCATGAAGCTACACACTAAAAGCTTTTTTTTTGTCAGAAATTGTCAGCAAAAAAGTATTTTACATATATCACAAAAGAAAACCAAAATATTCCTTTAATCACGAAAAATTTACGATTTCCTTTTTTCACTGGAGAATAACGCAAACTACTTGGCTGCTGGAACTGATGTATCTGGAAGTGGCACGGAATCGCCGATATCCTGGTGGTTAGGGACGTGGGTCTTGTAGTGTATATCTCTACTTTAGCCTTCCTTTTGAGTTCCTGTATTCTTGTGTAAATTTGATTTCATCCTATAAAAGATTTTCTAAACGTGATGCTTCATATTCCCACTCGAGGAGTTTGACAACATCGGAGAACAGGTCGAAGTTCGATTTACGTATTTAGAATCAAGGAATTAGGCAATCTTCATGCAATGTTATCAGCAATCCCCCTTTGTGGGGTTCGAAAGATCTAATGTCGTTATTAACCTGAAACCATTTTTAAGTTTTTAGTAAAGATATTTTAACTCGTAAGGATTGTACTCCTATTGATCGTGTGTAAACGATGTAACTATTTGATATTGGTATTTAACAGCACGAAGTGAACTTTTACAGCTATTCATGTAGAGAGAGATCGATTTATATATGGATTACGTTTTATTCTGTATGAAGCCTAAGGTGTTTTCGACTTGTACTCGTTGATGCAATTATTGGAACGTATCTTATTTGTGCTACGACGTCTTGCTGGAAATTGAAGTGCTACTGCATATACAGTAATAAAGAAGTGCATATTGTTGGTAAGTAGGATTGTTACCCAACCAAGGTGGGTAAGGAAGGAATTCTATGCTTAATTCAGACATTCAGCTACAACTAGCATTTAACCTATCTGGATTCAATGAAAAATTAATTCAATGTTAAACTGAGGCATAAGTGTATTATAGTGAAGTTAAACCTAATGAGCTCTAACATTTGAGTGTTGCAGTGAAGCTAAACTTAAGTAGAAACAACAACCAACTAAAATTTCTATTTAAATGGATGATATTTTAGCCCCTGGCTGATCATCCAAGCTAAATCCAAGCAAGGGCCCCTGATGGGGTCTGCTTGGTGCGTATCCCACCCGCGGCGCTAAACAGGAGTACTTGGAATTTATGGCTACAAATCAAGAACGAACGAGAGACTCCCTGCACTACTTAGACGCTCAAGAGTGTAGATACTCCTCAAAACAAAAGATAGTGGAAAGACATTTCTCAACTGAAAGCTAGTAATTGAGTGTTCCACTAGAAAGGGAATTGTGGTATTTATTTTCTGTTTATAACGAATCCGTGAGCGACATTTAATGCAAAGAATCTTCCATCTCAGCTTACGGTAATTGGTTCCTTGAAGAGTACAAATCTGCACCAGCGCTTTAGAACAAACACCACACTGATATTTCAAGGGGTCTCGAACCTGGGCAATCAGTCAGATGCCTACGGGAAGTACGGAATGTCCCTTGAAGACACATTTCCAAATAAGATTTCCTATTGTTTTAATTTTTAGTTCATCAGTAAGAGGGCACAAAATTTCAGAAAATGCTTTGTGAATGGCATTTTTACAATCCGAGCCTACCATAGCGCAAACACCTACCAGAGTTTGATTTTTAGCGTTTTTCTCCATTCTGGCACAAAATGGACACGGATGTCCTTGAGTTGAAAAACCTATCAATTTTTCTTTCATCTTCCGTAAACTTGCACATAAATCTTTTCTCTGATATTGCTGCACTAGAAATTGCTAGCTTTCAGTCCGGACGGATATTAGAGACAGAGACAGAGAGAGAGAGTGAGAGAAGAGAGAGAGAGAGAGAGAGAGAGAGAGAGAGAGAGAGAGCGAGAGAGAGAGAGAGACTCGAGATTCAAATCGGTAAAATCTTCGCGAATAATATTAATATGCTATACAGCGTTTAAAAAAAATTACGCCAGGAGCAGAAGGCATCGAACCTATCATGTTTTCTTCTAATAAAATAGGTGTGTTGTTTCAACATGGTCTGTTGTGATCTCTTTCCAGGTTGACACTTGGAGCCCCATAGAAATATTAAAACACTCTATTTTCTAAAACATTCTTTAGGCCTTTCGCAAAAAATTTTTGGTATGCTTTGGTAGAAGTGTATGTTCACGCGTTTCAGTACTTAGTTCAGTGTACATCGAAAGATCACATCGATTTATACAGCCTTGCTTTTCTAGCGTCGGATTTTGCAGCATTTCTGCGAGCTTCGAAGATTTCGACATGAGGTTATCTCTCAAAATAAACATCCTCCTGAAAGCTCAGGGCGTCTTCAAAACATTCGGTATGCAGCAGGTTAGATTGGAGAATAAGCATGGAAATTCAGATTTTACGGCCGCCATTTGAAACTCTACAAAACGGAAATGAAAACAAGTTGCTGAAACGTGATGTGAGACGGAAGAATAAACACAATTTTAAGAAAAATAAAATGAATGCTTTACTAGTCACGTCTGAGATATTCCCCTTCAGAAACTCTAGGAACGCATACGTTATTCATGTTCCATCGGTTAGGAAATAGACCACAAATTCTTAAATTTTGCATTCACAGCGCTTTTACAGGTGTTGTGTTGGAATAAAAGAATAAGAGAAGGAGATCGTAATAAACCATACATGCCTCGAGAGAAATCTTTATGCTCCTCAACATTGTTGGAAAATACTGACTACACGAATTGATTTCAACTTCAGTCACTTTTGTTGCAGTGAAATGTTTCTAGAATCCCGGATTTTCTTCTCTGCGTAAAACATGAAGAATAAATGAGCTGGCTTAGGGATAGAGATTTTTCGTGAAATATCTACAACGGAAATGCAATCTGTTATTCCTCACACGCAATTTTTCGGAGAGGAAGAGCAAATAATGACCATAGATTTTGCGACTAATGTCGAGGTAATGACTACTTTTTACTTCTGCTGCAGAAAACGCTAATGCATTGCTTTAGCTCAAATGACAAATGACGTACTGACTCTATGATGCTCCACTGATGAGTGGTTAGATGCGCAAGCTTCTGAATGATCGTTCACTCTGAAACTCCGTAAGATGCATTTTTGTTTCGTTTCGTTAACATATCTGAATTTCTAATCTTCCTGGAAACAGGCGCCAGAAATTAGCAACGAAGAACTTATTTCAGGCTTAAATATTCATGGGGATGGTTTACTCCAAACCTACCGCCCCCAGTAGCGCAGTGGTCTAAGCGCTGGCTTATAACCATTCGTCCGTGAAAGGTCTGGGTTCGAATCCCGGTGAGGTGAGGCATGGATGTTGTGCTTGTTTATGGCACTGGCTCTCTCCCTTCCCTGGAACCAGTAGTCCTAAATCAGGGACGGGCGACCGCTTATAGCCCACGCACTCAGCTGTTCACGGTGGTCGTTAAACCTCCAATAAAAAAAATTACTCCATCCCCAAGAAAAAGCACAACACATTGTATGGTCACGGACGAGATCGTACTGGAAATAATACATAACAGTAATAATCGAAAGTTGCACCCGAGAAGTAGCGTTATTACTATAGCGAGCTACTATTACAATAGCGTGGGACGTAGCACCTTTATAAATAAAAAAATACAGTTGTAGCAGTAGGATTCTACAAAATAAAATAGTCGTAACGGAAACTCGTGATATAATATCCCGCTAATTTAAAAAACATTGAAAACAATTCTTCAAATCACGTGACATTTCCCGATTGCCTGAAGCATTATTGTCTGGCAGACAGGCCGAGTGTGCTCTGTCTACCATCACATATATGATGTGACATGCATTGTGAAAGCTATCCAAACTGTTTACCATTTTGTTTTCTTACATATACCCTTTTGTTTGTTGAACATGCATATAATATACACTTTATTGAGAAAAGTCACCGGACACCCCTCCAAAAGCAAATGAACGGATCTCCTGCGTTGTTACGAACCGCTGTACAGCTGCAAACGGTATAAAAACAAGCCTGCAGGTGATCGCGGTCATATCGCACTGTGAGGTAGAGTGAAAATGTAGCGGCGGGAGAGAACTGACTTCAAGTTAGGAAAGATTGTTGGGTATTATATTAGTGGGTTGTCCATAAGAGAACCCGAGAGGCGTTTAAACATGCCCAAGTCAACTGTTTTGGATGTACTGAATAAGTGGAAGACATACGGCGTGCCTGAAGCAGCAAAACGTACCGGCAGACCCAAGAAAATCAGTGATAGAGGACGTCGAAGCTTCAGGAGAGTCGTTACAGCTGATCGACGCAGTACTGAACAATACCTCAGTGTACAGGGAAGTAAAAATGCTGGAACCTCGGTATGTACACGTCCCATTCGCAGGCAACTTTATTTCCATGGGTTACCGTGGTCATGCGGCTGTTCATAAGCCTTTCATCTCCACTCGGAATGCTACTCGTCTTTTAGCATGGTGTAAAAACATTTATCGTGGACCGTAGATCAATGGAAATCAATGGAAATGGGTCTTATGGACTGATGAATCCAGATACACGATTCATCAGTCTGATGGCCGTGTGTGGGTATGGCGGCAGCCGGGGAAACGCTATTTACCACAGTGTACTGTTCCAACTGTCAGGTTTGGAGCTGCCAGTGTACTCGTTTGGGGTTTCTTTTGTGGTATGGTCCCGGTCCATTGGTTATCGTGGACAAACCTGCTAACCAGCACGTCTACCTCGATATTCTGGACAATTATGCCCTACCAACTCTGTGGCAACACTATGAAGCCGAGCCTTGTTGGTACCAGCAGGATAATGCACCGAGCCATAAAGCAAGGACTGTTTCGTCATGGTTCGACGATAATTCCGAATCTTGTGCACAGAGCCCTGATATTAATCCCATAGAGCATCAATAGGATGAATTAGAGTACCGCATAAGACGTTAGGAACTAGAGCCTACTACTAAGCAACAGTTAGCAGCAACATTATGTACTGAATGGAAGCACATACCTATCGCTGCGTTCCAAAACCTTGTCGAAAGCATGTCTTGAAGGCTCAGTGCATGCATTTAAGGCCAAAGGTGGATCGACACCGTACTAATGTATGTCAATAAATGCTATGTTGTGTTACACTTCTAGGTGTCATGTGACTTTTGTCAATATAGTGTATAAATACACTGTTCTGAAACCATACATAGGAACAAAATTGTATGAAATATGAAGGTATATAAATTTTCGCTCTTCCTAAATGTGGAGAAAATTGTTCTCGTCCCTAAAAGCAACGTAATAAAGCATCGGTTTCACTGACTGTGAGGTACACTCTAATTTAACCTTCCTTTTCAGTCATTTTCTCCTTACGCAAATTTTTCTTATTCTCGCTAAATGATTTTCATATGAACGCCCAATTTCCTGTCTCGACGAATTTACATTTGGTTACCCTAACAACAGGTGAAAGACTTTTACTGAAAGTGTAATTATGTAGGTAGTCGAAAGCAAGAGATAAGAATGAACGGGTTGAGTCTTCTAGTGGTAATGTTACTTACGTTATCGTAAAGCAGTCTTACTTGAGGTAGTTTGTTGCCAACGAATTAGTCTATGTCCTTTACGAAATGTTACTGAAGGCATGTTTAGCATATGTTAAATCCGTGAGTAATCTGTTTTAGTGAACCTTTGATGCTGTGTCAGTGTAAATATACGATTAATCAGCGAGCGACGTGCTTATGTTAAAGTAATTAAGAAGAGAAGTTTTTGTGAATGTGGATTGAGGCACAAGAATTTGAATTGTGTGTTCTACAAGGTACGTAGCAGTCCCTGTGGCTCAGTGGTCTAAGTGCTAGTTTCTAAGAATTCGTTCGAGATGGATCCGGGTTCCAATTTGAGTAGGCATGGATGTTGTGTTTGTCTTTTGGCACTAGCTTTCTCCTTTCCTTGGAACCAATGACCCTAAATTAGTGACGAGCGACTGCCTATAGCCCATCGAGTAACTCACAGCGGCTGTTAAACCTCCCGTCAAACAAGAACAGGTACGTACTCGATGACGTGCCATTGAAATAAAAGATTAGAATCTTAACGGGTGTCATCTATTTCCTTGCTGATTTTTGGTCATATGTTAATTCTATGCTTAGTTAAGGGCATTTCAGCTATTATATTTTAAGCTATCCGAGCCAACGTACGTTAAACCTAACGAGCTCTAAATCCTGTTGTGTTCTACAGTCAAGCTAACGTAATAATAACCTCTTGTTGAAGTTAAAGTTTACACCGATTGATCATTGAATTATATCCACCAGTATTAAATGAGAATGCGGCCCTTTGACCTCGTGATTTCTGTGAGGAAGCGATTAGTCGACCGAGGGTGCAGGAGGTAGTAAAATTTGGAACGTCATGGGTAAACAAAAGGATTCATCGGAATTTGAGAAAGGACAGATTGTGGGACGTCGGAGTGCGGGTGCTTCGATTTCCCAAACGGCTGAAAAGATGGGTTGTTTGCGAGCCGCCATAGTTAAAGTATATCAGGACTGGCTTGAAAATGGTCAAACAACGACCCGGAGGCAAAACTGCACAGAACAGCGGAAGGTTGACGTGAGAGGTCAGCTTCGGGTTCGACAAATCGTACAGGCAGACAGACGTAGCACTTTTTAACGGTTGACCACCCAATAAAACAGAGGTCAACCCGGAACAGTATCTGTTATGATCATGCGTCAAACGCTGGCATGTATGGGCTATAACAGCAAACGCTCCGACGACATCCTCTCGTAACCAGGGCTCATCGGCGCAAAAGACTCGCCTGGGGCAAAGATCATAAAATTTAGACGTCGCATGACTGTAGAAAAGTGTGCTAGTCTGACGAGTCGCATTTTTACTCAACGGCGTGGATTGTCGTTTACGTATTTGGCGGAAACAACATTGAACACTCGATCCAATCATGTGGAGGTGGTTGTAGGACGTGTGGCAGTTTACCTGGAAGGAAATTGGACCCTTGGTTCATGTGGATCAACGTATGACTGGTGTCAACTAGAGTGAATTGCTTGCTGACTTTGTACACCCAGCGATGTTGCACTTTTTTCCGAATGGCGACAGTGTCCTCCAAGACGAAATTGCACCAAGCCACAGGTCAAATGTAGTGTAGTGGTTTGAGAAACACAGTTCAGACTTCCAGCACTTCGAAAGACCTCCAAACTCCTCCGATAAAAATTCCATAAAGCACTTGTGGGACGCTATGGAACGGTACATCAGTCGTCTTGTTGCACCAATCACCTCCATACTTATATTGAAGGCCGCATTACACACAGCCTGGTTGGTCATACCTCCCAACTGTTTCCGGCATCTTATTGGATCGATGCCACGTCCGATAATTGCTGTACCGTGGGTCCACACTTTATTTTCATCTTGCTTCAAAAAAGAATTTTGTCACACGAACTTTTCGCACTTATCACACTGATGAACATTAGAACAGCCTTTTAATACACTGAAGGCTTATACCACATTAGTATAACAAGTAGCATTCATAAACTTCATTTACATGATATTGAGATGTTTCCACATAAAATATCTGTCTTATATTTCCAATGGTAAAACTTCTGTACATATTTTCTTCGCAATTAATGTATTTCCAAGGATGAAATGTTGCATATCGATAACACTAACTTTAAGTTGTAGCATGGGATACTTAATACTTGCTAAAACATAACCATAATTAAGCAATCCAACATTTGTTTGTCTACTGACATCCTCAATGTACAGGTCGTGCCATCTAATAACAGGTCTGAACATTACTCAAAGAAAAATGATTGATTTTTAATATAATTATGGCTATGTTTTAGCGTGTATTAAGTATTGCATGCTATAACTTAAAATTAGTTTTATCGATGTGCAAATTTTCATCCTTGGGAACACATTAATTGCGAAGAAACTATGTAAAGAAGTTTCACCGTTGGAAACACAAGGCAGGGATTTTAGGTGGAACCGCCTTAACACATGCAGCTTAACTCAAAGCAATACCTCTTCTTTCGCACGCACTTTTTACAGAGGTATGGCTTTTCATTTACACTGTGATTGGCTGTCAGTTGTTGCCATTTTAAGAAACTTGCAAGTTCTGATGTGGCGTGGGGAATGAAATTATATGTGAGCGGTAATAAGTTAATTACATTCCTGTAACAGAATTTTCACACTAATGAATGTGCGCGTTCTATCCTGAAAAACTGCAAATTTCAAAATTTCACATGTGGGAAATCATAAAATTAATGATATTCGATACTCAGGGACTTTAACTATTAGAAAAAGCTTCCCATATTTTTCATAATAACAACGTACTTTTACAAATCTCTAAATTTATTATGTTATGAAGCTGAAATACGTAAGAAAATATACTTAGGAGACAATTATAAGAATTTTAATCAATAGAATGCAAAACGAGTATAAGAAAGGTGTAATTCCAAATTCGTGTTCTGAAGAACAGACATTAACAACCACGCTGGAGACTCTCGAATTGTGAGATTGAAATATATTCATATGGCTTCGTACTCTTATTTTAAGGTCTTAGGGAGACTAATGTTCGCTGTTCTGCGCTGAAGGAAAGTTAAGCCAGGCTAAGCATTGCGAGGAGGACTTCCAACATCTGAAATATGCCGCGATATCAATATTACTGCCAAATTGCTGCTTGTGGCAGCATAGCGGGAGAAAAGAGGGAAGAAACGGACGAGCAGCGACACTTATCATAACTTCCGTCTTCTAAGATGGCAAAAGTAACAAGAAGTAATCTTCATAACTTACAAACATTCTCACGATGAACTTCGTACGACTGTGTCATACAAGAAGTTGAACTAAACGCATGTATGGATTCTTAGGAGATAACTGCAACAGAAAACACTCAAAAGAAATCTTAGAATAAAACAAATACACGCGAAGATCAGAAATCTGATATTTTAATTTCCTTATTATGTTATACTTTCTAAACAGGATGTCCACAGCGATGTATAAAATTATTTGTTCTAAATGCCTGCAGCGCAAAATAGGCTCGTTTCCTCACGAATTTAAAAAAAGTATCAGAAACCTTTCGCAACTCACAACATCCTAGGTTCGGCATTCACACAACGCGAAGTTTCACCATTTGTTTACGTGTAAAGTCGTAAAGCCATAGGAAATCTTCACAGGTATAAATTGCTCACTATTGGAACCTCCGTAATCCAAGTAGCCCTTTACATATGAAACACCCCAACCCCTTTTACATGAGAAATTTTAGCTATAAAATGTACAAAGAAGTTAAATTGCTAGAGCTCCATGATATCAAAATGACACAAATAAAATTATAACCTACTGTATCTAAATGCTCATAGTGAGAAATCTTATAAATTCTTAGAAGTGTGTACGCAAGAACCACAAGTAGAAACTCTGAACGTTCATGTTCCTAACACGAATTTAAGAAACGCATATGGCGCATTAAATCCATTTATTTTGTGGTGTAATAAGAACACAGACTCGCCAAGTTTCCGCACTCCAATGGGGTGCTTTTTGCACGGCAATGGGAATATTTTTATGTCTACCATTGCCGTGAAAAAGCCTCCCAGTGGAGCGCGAAAGCTTGGCGGATCGTTGTGCTTATTACACCACAAAAATAAACGGATTTAATACTCTATATGCGCTTCTTGAGTATTCAAGGTCTGGTGTACTTAAAGTAACGTTTCTAAAAGGTTAAATCCCGGTATCATCATCATCATCATTGTTAACCATTATCAATCCACTGCTGGACGAAGGTCTCTCAAAGCCTCTTCCACAACGGTCGGTCTTGTGCCAGTCTCCTCCATGTTACTCTCGCATACTTTCGAATTTCATCCACCCATCTCCCATGTGGTCTTCTTCTGGGTCTTTTCCTGTCCCTTAGAATCCAATCTAAAATGTCGACTGTTCATCGATGGTCTGTTCTTCTGGCAGTATGTCCAGCCCATTGCCATTTCAGGGATTTTACTCTGATCATGATGTCTTCCACTCTTGTCATTTTTCTAATCCACGAGTTCCTCTTCTTACCTCTCCTGGTTGTACAAAGCATGCACCTCTCCATGCTGCTTTGAGTTGTCTGCAGCCTTTGTATGTCTACTTTAGTTAAGGTCCACGTCTCTGCACCATACGTAAGCACTGGAAGGATGCATTGTTCAAACACTTTCCTTTTAAGACATAATGGCATATTGCTTTTGGAAATTTTGCTGTTTCTTCCAAAAGCTCTCCAGGCAAGTTTTATACGCCGATTAATTTCTTCATCAATGTGACACTCACTTGATATCTGCTGTCCAAAATAAACGTACGCATCTGTTATCTCTTGCTTTTCTCCATCAATCGATAAATCTTCATATCTTGTAAAAGCATTGTGCATCACTTTTGTCTTCTGAAAGTTCATTTTTAATCCCGCTTCTTTACTCTTGCCAGCAAGTTCCTGGATCATACTCTGCAGCTCTGATTGGGTAGTTGCAAAAATGACTACGTCATCAGCAAAACGAAGTTGAGTTAGATAATCTCCATTAATCTTTATCCCTTTGTTTTTCCAGTTCAGTGATTGAAAGACATTTTCCAATGTGGCATTAAAGAGCTTCGGAGTTATGGTGTCACGTTGTCTCACTCCCTTTCCAATTTTTATGCCGGTATGTACCTGAAGAAATCTTATGTTGAGATTCCCAGAGTCGGGGGCTTGTTTCAACTTTTGAATTCAATTTGCCAACCAAAGTACTATGCTTTTCCGAATTTTTCAATTTCAAAACTTCATTAATTCTGGTATTCATATTAAAATTCAGAAAAATTAAGTAGTACATTTTTCAAATATCAAATGCATCATTGTGAGGTTATTTTTGTCTTCATAAAAATGTAATCGCAAGGAAACGGTATTTGGTGTATGACGTGGATTGTCAGTGCATAATTCGAGCTCTAAGACTCTTCCCTCCAGCATTGCAGAAATGCTACTTCTCCTTGCTAGCTCCGGATATCTTATGCACTCTGCAGACCCACAGTGTTGCTCTTATTTCATGGCATGTCATTCAATTAGCCACTTCGTTGGATGATCTCTCCACCGTTAACCAAAGTGCGAATGACGGCACACCGCAACAGTCATTTTCATTCTAATTAGCGGTCTGAAAGGTCGGGCTGTGGCTTTTTCTATGTGGCATACATTATGGAATGTCAGCCATTCAGTCGCTTTTCCGATCTTCTAATCTACATTACTGCACCATAGCTATTGAAATTCTATTGAATTTTGTTTAGATTACTGACACTTTTTCTGACTTTTAAGAGTTTATTTTACGAGTATTACAACGGAATTTTGCTTAAAGGCATCTAAACTTAGCAAGTTGAATTTCCTCTTTATGTTTTTTATTTTTCCGGTTGCAAACTGTCGAAGTATCTTTGAGCTCATTAAAATTCGACATGCTGACTGCATCTGAAGTATCGCATCAGCCTGTAGTTAGTCATGAAAGATACTGTTAACATTTGTAAATGTTTCAAAGAAAAACTCGTATACACTGCTGGCCACCCAAAATGCAACACCAAGAAGGACACGAGATAGAAAAGCCAGATTTACTGGAAAGATAACAACAGATACAAAGATGAAACCATTGAGCTTACAGGCCCGTGCGACTTGCGGAACACGCAGATATCAATAGTTCGTGTGGCCCACATGGCTGGAAATAACGGCAGTTACACGCCGCGGCATCGAACGAAAGTGGCTTTGGATGTGGGCTTGGGGTATGCCGGTCCAGGCTGCTTCCACACGTTGCCACAGTTCATCAGGCGTAACCGCGAGTGGTGCTTGCCGGGCCACTCGGTTGCCAATCAGCGACCAGACGTGTTCGATGGGCGACATATCGGGAGAACAGGCTGGCCACGGCAGCAGTGACACCTGGTGGGCCGTGAATAATTGTTGCACGATGCGAGCTACGTGCAGGTGCGCTTTGTCCTGTTGAAACGCGGCCGCTGGAAGGTCCTGCAGGTAAGAGAGGACTACAGGTTCCAAAACGTCGGAGCTTAACACGCGCAGGTCCGGCAGCACAACACACTTCCACTACTTACACCCCGGCTTCTGTGCACCCTTCTTATAGTGCTTCTCGGTGGCGTGCCGGACGCACATGATTTGCACATAACCTGCAATGCTAATCGTTTGCATGTCCTCTCGCGGCCGACGCGTGCTGCGAATTTCAGGCCAGTCGGATGCTTCCTTCTTGGTGTTGCATTTTGAGTGGCCTGCAGTGTAGTTTAGAGAAGAAATTCCAATGGCATTTTATGCAAACTGTTGCGAAGCTGTTGGAATAAGCTTTTAAATATCCCATTTCTCGAACTGAATTTTATTACGTTTTCTCCACTAAACTTCCTGGTCGTACATGTATATCCTCTCCCATTGAATTTCGCGAAAATTTAACGTAGATGCTTTTCCTAGTTCTCTCCGATCTTGCAAGAGATATTTCACTCATATATTTTTTGGAATATATTTTATGCCTTTGGAATACATTTTTTAGCCGTTCAATGCGGTCAAAGTGACTCTCGTCCCGAGTATAATGTTTTTATGTTGTTCTACAGGTGATTTAACCCCTGCATTCTGCAAGTAACGAAGTCATGTGATCCGTGTTTGGTGAGCTTTCTTTCTTGTATTTAACTTGCATATTACTTTTCCGTAGTATTCTCTTACTGCTTTTTTCGCTACTGTGTCTGGAGATACAGAAATCACAATTCCTAACTCTCAGTTGCCTCAGTGCAGATCAATTGTTCGACTCCTTTTTTTTTCATTTTTATTGCGTCTTCCGTTCTTCCCTTTGAAATTTTATCTCAGAACTCTGGAGATCAAAATAGGTTACAGACAAAGCTTGCTTCGGATACTCGAAAAAATGCTAAATAATAAAATCATGCGTCGCTTTTCATTTCTGAAACAACAAAAGTTTTGTTGAATGGCAATCTTTTAACTTGCACTCTGTTGTTCTCAAACGTTTCTTTAATGGAATGCGGTCTTCGCAGGTTTTAAAAAGAGAGTATATTACATATACTGTCCTTTCACACTTCGAAAGAATTTTGCGATAGCAAAATGGAAGCATTAACAATGTGATGTTATTCGTTGCACGTCCCGTAAGTGTGATGTCGAATGTCGGGGTAGCATAAGTCGAGAGTGTGAGTGAGTACGGAAAGCCACGATATTAGGAACTCGGCCTTAGCGACTCACGTATGCATCAGCATATATCTCTTGTAACTGTAAAAACAACGTTAAGCGCATTTTATTCTTCATTTTCGGAGTTTCATCCTTGTTGACAGCGAAAATGAAGACAGATTATTCTCGTAATCTGTCCAAGACAGTAAGACAGGGAGAATAAGATGATCTCAATCACATCCGGGAAAAGTCCAGCGCGGATTTAATAGAAGACCACGGGAACAAGAGCGAGAAGACGTAAGCTTTGGGAAGAAAAAATAAAAATATTTCTTCCCTCGATTCCTCATACGAAGTAGAACTTCAGCAATTTTTTTTTAAAACGGCACTTTTGTCTCGTTTTTCAAGAGGTCGGTGGAAGCATTAATAAACGCAAATACGGAGAGATAGATATTTTTTAGATATATAAGTAGATTGCTTTTCAAAAGGCAAGTTTTATTTTCTAAAGGAGAAATGGATTTCTTTCGCCTTTTGATGTTGTTTGGAGCTGCGTTTGTTTAAATGTGCCTTTACTCATTTATCACGGATTAGGTAGATTTGTGGCTAGCATCACAGTACCTAACTACGCTCCAGAATGAAGGCAAGTGAGAGCAACTACATTTCTACCGAATGATCATTACACGGGGAAGAAATTTGCAATCTTGAAGTTCAAGAACAGCCAAATTTTTCTGTCTTTTTTTACAGTTGGCTTTTTAAACCATCTTTCTCAATTCAAAATCAAACACAATTTGTTCCAGAGAAATCTTTCTGTTATTTAATTTCCAGTTTTGCACAACCAAGCAGATTTTCTGTACTACAAATTATTTGCTTTCAAGGGTAATAACAATTTATCTAATGCACTTTGTCCCATGTATTTTATTTTTGGCAACTCTTTAGACAGAGTAAAAAAAAGATGTGCTTATGCTATCGCTATATCCGTCTGTCCGCATGTGGACACCATATCATTGAACTCAGTGGCGTAGAGATGGCTCCGGAAGGCTCCGCAGCGTGGAAAGCTCGGAAGTTTAAGGGTTCCCTATCTAAAGTTTTGAAACACTCAGTTCTCCCACTTCTGCGTGATTTCTATATTCTTATCTTCAAATACACGAATGGTTAAATGGCGTTCCTCCGCTGTTTGTATCTTTTAGTTTTCCATCCTTCACTTCCTTCTGCACAAAACCGAAACGGGATATCAGAGTTCCGTTTCGGTTTTGTGCAGAAGGAAGTGATATCAGAGTTTCGAATCAACATTCATGCCTCTAGGGATTTTAGGTGCCCACTGGTCAGAGTTAGAAGGGGTTCTAGATTGCTTTCCCGTCAAATACCACACATGGAGGCCAGAACTTGGGATCTACACAGATCTTATTTATGGTAGACCCTGAGAGTGAGAGGTTTTTTCTTTCGCAAGAAAAGGTATGCCTCTTGCAGGTGGGTAAGTATGTAGTTTAAATGTGAAATTACCCATTCACAAAGTTTTTGGCTCATTCAGGGCCAACGAATTTATCTAGCACTTACATTATGTTTTTCTGCATATTGTTTGTTCTTGAATGTATATGGTACCCCCAAGTGCGTCCCTACATCAAAATATCTCATTCAAGGACATACCTGAGATGTGCGCGGAAAAGAGAG
Organism: Macrothele yani; assembly: GCA_039090855.1. Classification (NCBI taxonomy): domain Eukaryota; kingdom Metazoa; phylum Arthropoda; class Arachnida; order Araneae; family Macrothelidae; genus Macrothele; species Macrothele yani. Next base: position 6,347,527 of record CM077024.1, read on the forward strand.
TTATTAATTGGAAAGGAATTGTCTGCTGCAAAAATTGAGAAAATAAATGGCGGAGTCACCCTGCAGGCATCTATCATTTTGTGTTGAGACCTATACAAATTTCAGCAGTTTTACGAACAAGACCAGCTCATGCACTAACAAAGAGGAATCGCAAATCAACTTGGCCACGCAACAACGGCCAGAAACCATCCCGTGTTAAATTCTAAAGTTACTTGCCACATCCTTTAATAAGAATACATATCACAGGCGTGTCTGTGTGTGTTTTCAATGCGGTATTGGAATTTCTCGGTAAAGTAGCGGAACACATTTTTCTTTTAATGTTCCAATTTTTTTCTCAGGAAAAGGCACGCTGAAGTTGTGAAGCATGCCAGCGCATTTCTGGGCGAGTGAATTTATCATGCGATTTCTAGAAATGTTTATCATTGAAAAAAAATCTTAAACCAGGGATGAATATATTGAGTTGTCGGAAAAGTCATGACGTGTTTTGGCACCCGCTGGCGGTTGGGCCGTTTTGAAAATGCTAGAGGCATGCGCAGCTCTGTTATCTCTATGGCATTCGACAGGTGCTAGTTCTAGCTGCTGTCTAAGAGAAATAGTGAGCGATTTGGTTGATTTGCGGATATTTGACATCAAGTTGAAGATGGAAGACCAAACTGTGCATTTTCACAATATTTTACTGTTTTACTTCCGTGAAGGGAAGAACGTGCGTCAAGCTTGTGAAAAGTTGCGTAAAGTGTATGGTGATAATGCTCTAGAAGAACGTCAGTACCAGCGGTGGTTCGTTAAATTCCGTGCCGGTGATTTTGACCTCAACGATGCTCCTCGGTCCGGGAGGCCCACGGAGGTTGATGACGACCAAATCAAGGCATTGATCGAGTCAAACCCACGTTACACGACACGAGAGATTGCAGACACATTGCACATCCATCATTCAAGTGTTCACGACCACCTGAAGAAGGTGGGATACGTAAGCAATCTCGATGTGGGGATTCCTCATGAACTCAAAGAAGCTCAATTGACGGCGCGTATAAACATCTTCGATATGCTCATTAAACGTGAGGAAAACGATCCTTTTTTGAAGCGACTGATAACTGGTGACGAAAAATGGATTGTGTACAGCAATGTGCTTTGCAAACGGTCTTGGTCCCAAAGTGCTGTTTTCGCCTCAAACGACATCCAAAGCATACATTCATCAGCAGAAGGTTCTGGTCTCAGTGTGGTGGGATTTTAAAGGTGTCGTATTTTTCGAGCTCCTACCATGGAACCAAACAATCAATTCGAATGTGTACTGTTCGCCAATTAGACAGTTTGAACGAATCCATCATCCAGAAACGTCCAGAGCTTGTTCATCGTAAAGGTGTTGTGTTCCATCACGACAACGCGAGACCACACACAAGTTTGATCACCGGCCAAAAATTATTGGAGCTTGGTTGGGATGTTTTGCCATACCCAGCACACTCACCTGACCTTGCGCCGCCAGACTTCCACTTGTTTCGCTCTCTTCAACAGTCCTTGCGTGGTATAACGTTCAATTCAAATGAGGCTGTAAATCAGCACCTTGTACTGTTTTTTGCCACGAAAGACAGGTTCTTCTATGAACGAGGCATTCTGCAGCTCACTGAAAGATGGCAAAAGGTTATCGAACAAAACGGGCACTATATCACATTGATTTATCTTTGTTCTTTCTATCAATAAATGACTTTTGCAAAACATGGCTAAAATACGTCATGACTTTTCCAACAACCCAATAATTTTTGGGGCTACTGAGCGTGTCTTTTTGGTAAAGCTTCAGACCTAGAATGCTACAGAAACTCAAAAAACTTTTTCCACCTCCAAGTTTGAAGTCAATAGCTTCATGAAACATTCAATTCTAGGCAATCTAGCGAGGAATATTTGCATCCAAACAGCTAAAAAGTGAATGTCAAGTGGTGTAGGTGTCTATAGAAATCGATTACTAAACAAGTTTCGAAAATTGGGTTTTTGGTGTATCAGGTATATTACTATTGTACAAATATGTACATTTCTTTTCTAGGCGGAAATTGATTTATTCGGAAATTAGAAATCGTATTTGTAACATCGATTTCAGTTAGAAATCCCCTATCACAAATGGAAAAAAATAATTTTTCCAGTCCAATTGTAGAACAAAACACTGCGTCACCTAAGAAGAATATTTTGCATGATAACATTTGAAACGAACTTATATCCTTTGTCATCGCAGTAAGACTTGAATGCAAAAAATTTTTCTAACGCAAGTACAGTTCTAAATACAAACGTAACGGGGAAATTTCTCTTCGGAAAACAGGGCATTTTTGAAATCGCAATGATGTCTGAGCATGAATTATATTGGCTATGAATAAAGCTACATTTGGTAAAAATAATGTTTTCTCTGATCGAACACTAGAAGTTGAAATATCATCGGATCCATAGGCTAATATTGCGCCACTCAGAAGACAACCTTTGCTTCCTAGAAATTGGAAGGCGGATGAATCACTATTTTGTCTTCTGCTGCTTGGTGGGAAGAAAGTTTAGTGTGCGAGTCTACACTTCGAGATATATTGTCAACATATAGAAGGAAAAAGACATACTGCAAGCTTTCACTCTTCTTAAATGATGTATTAAAAAGGTATTTCTCGATAGTTCTTTTCTGCAGAAAGTAAAACTTTTCTTCAACTCCGAGCAATGTAGATTAGCTGAAATCTATCCAACATAACAATTTCAGCTTTTTGTTTGCACATTTCATGGATTCTGCCTGCTGATATCCTTAGATGGGTTCAAAGATGGGTTCGCACAGGTTATTGTGAACACCATTAAATGCCGTTTATGTACAAAAGTCGTTCCATAAAAACTGAGGTTAACATTTTTTTTCAGTTGGCTACAGTACGAAGGCAAAAAATACCATGCAGACGACTAACTGAATTAAGGAAGTATCTATGGCAATAGTTATTATCCTTGGCCGACGATTCTGGTTTTGTTATTGTGCAGTTGTTTAAGGCACATGTGCATTTCGCCGTACGGCTATGGAGGTGAGTCATTCAGAGTTAAGAAGTGAAATGCGCTGTGAGATAAAATTTTGCTATCGTTTGGGTAAAACGGCTCTAGAAACTGCTAATTTAATGAAAAAACCTTACAAAGATAAATGTTTGGTTAAGCAAACGATTTTTAGATGTCACCATGTTTTTACAAAAGGCGTTTGTCGACAGAACTCGCTCCAAAAGCCTGGTCCACATGAAAGCGTTGTAACGGTCCACATGAAAGTGTTGTAACGGTCCACATGAAAGTGTTGTAACGGTCCACATGAAAGTGTTGTAACGGTCCACATGAAAGTGTTGTAACGGTCCACATGAAAGTGTTGTAACGGTCCACATGAAAGTGTTGTAACGGTCCACATGAAAGTGTTGTAACGGTCCACATGAAAGTGTTGTAACGGTCCACATGAAAGTGTTGTAACGGTCCACATGAAAGTGTTGTAACGGTCCACATGAAAGTGTTGTAACGGTTCACATGAAAGTGTTGTAACGGTCCACATGAAAGTGTAGTAACGGTCCACGTGAAAGTTTTGTAACGGAACGTATTGTTAACACTGTTTGGGCAATCTTGCAAGAAGATCAACAAATGACATATGAAAACATAGGGGTGTCAACTAATATGTCGACAAATTACTGTTGCATCGCGTGTGTTCCAGATGGGTACCTCTTCACCTGACGAGAGAACAATTGTTAGCCATGATTCAAGTGTGTCATGAGTAGAAACAAATGATTTCAAAGGATCCAAACTTTCTAAACGCAATAATAACTGCCGATGAAACATGGGTCCTCTATTTCGACCCCTTCATGAAGCGCGTAAAGACTCTCTGTAAACACACAGGCTTGCCTCCTTCGAAAAACGTCCGCCAAACCAAATCAGCTGGGAAGGTGATGATGGTAATATTCTTTGATCATAAAGATGTAGTCTACCAGCATACCGTTCCTCAACAAATTACTGTCAATGCTGAGTATTACATTTCAGTCTTGAAGCGTCTGCGACGACATACATCGATTAAGCTTCCGGAATTGGTGGACAAGTGACCCTACACCATGATAACGCCCGCCCACATGTGGCTGCTTGTGCTCAACAGTTTCTTACAAAATGAAATACTGAAATCATGCCACAGCCTGCCTACCGTCTTGACCTCGCCCCTTGTGATTTGTTTCCAGCAATGAAGGAGAAGTTCCGTGGCGCAACATGCAACACAGATGCTGACGTTATTCAAGCTGTACAAGGGATCGCTAAAGCAACTTCCACAAAATGCTTTTGCCTCATGCTTTGAAAAGTGGACTGAACAGTGGGACCGTTGCATATCATCCGAGGGAAGATACTTTGAGGAAGAATAACATACATGTTGCTGGGCCTATATTTCTTCATTTTGTGTCATTTTATTCTCAGTTTTTATGGAAACGGCCGTTGTATATAACATTTCTAGCTAATTTGAATTTGCTCACTTTTTCATTTCTCTGAAGATCGAGGCTCTCCTGTTTGGAATCAGTAATTCCAAAGTAAATTCACGCAAAAGTGTTAAAATCGTCTAATGAAGTTCCTAGCAGTGCGTGGCTTTATATACCACGAGTGCTTCAGATTAGAGAACTGCAGACTTCCACAGTGTGTTGCAGATTTGAGTTGCAAAATATTTGGCGACACCCGAAATCATTTCCGTGAGGTCTGAAAGGAAAGAGAATGAATGCAAGCTTTAAGAACAGCGGCGCATGCAAATTACAATTTCCGTGTTTCTTATCTTACTGCCTGACGTGTTTGTGCAGTAGCTCTTGTGTAGACTTAGCAGAAGGGGTGAGGACGGATGCTTTGATTTCATTTAATCCTCTTCAGAGCAAACAAATTCTGTCGACAAGCTCACATTAAAGGAAATTCCGACTTTTGAATCACGCTGTTGCATTTTATTGTGGCGTCTGAGTCACTGATATCTATACTTGTGTCAGTTTGTATCCACAATCTGTTTCTTTGATGATAACGTCGAAAATTTAAGCCTCTGCTGCAGTCCCATGGTGAATGATACTAGTAGCATTGCAACGAAAGGTCAAAGATCAGACTTTTGGGTGATACCTTTCTGCAAGAACTCAAATTCGTCACTTAAAAAGTTATGAGATTTTAACACGGGACACACGTTTGCTCTCAATATATCTTAACTTATCAGAAACTGGATGCTGACAAGGTATGGCGGTAAATGAGTACTTGGCCGAGTAATGTCTGCTATATTTCTGTTTTGAAATATTGATAGAATTTCTTATGACGTATTTACATTAAAAATGTAAATTAAACTGGGTCGTGTGTGTATGTGCGTGTGTGTTTGTGTTTGTTTGTATGTGTATGTAAATTGGGTAGGGACAGAGTGACCCTTCTCATAGGCGCCAATTAAACTAAGGCATCTTTTTAAGATTGTTAAATAAGTTAACAAAATCATACAATGCATTGATTATGATACGCTTTCCAACATACCAGGAACAATTACTCACCTTATTAATCAAGTTATAAGGATAATGGCTGTGGAATAAATCTCGCTCCTGTGCCCTGACCTTTGACCCCTTTTCGATGATATTAAACAGAATGGGTTCACTATACCTCCGGAACAACATACTGAAGTTTTGTTGCAATCCACTCATTTTTAGTCCAGTTATGAGGATAATGGCTGTGGAATAAATCTCGCTGCTGTGCTCTAACCTTTGACCCCATTTCGATTATATTGAACAGAACCAGTTCAGTTTATCTTCGGAACAATATGATAAAGTTTTGTTGCAATGGAAGAATTTTTACGTACGTTATGACGCATAAAGGCCATGGAATGGATCCCGCTGCTGTCCTGACTTTTGACCCCATTTTTTCCATTTTCAATAAAATTTCTCTCCAGGTTGTCCCCTACCACATACTAATATTTCATCGAAATCGAACCATTTTTACACAAGTTATCGTGCGGACAGACGGATGGGCAGACAGACAAAGCTGGAGCATATAGACTTCTTTAACCTACGGTTGGAAAGCGTAAACAAGCTAGTAAAATCATGCATGCATTGATTATGATACGCTTTCCAACGTACCAGAAATCATTACTCAAGTTATGAGGATAATGGCTGTGGAATAAATCTCGGTCCTGTGCCCTGACCTTTGATCCCATTTCGATGATATTCAACAGAACCGGTTCAGTATACCTCTTAAATAACATGATAAAGTTTTGCCGCAATCGAAGCAGTTTTACGAAAGTTATGATGTATAAGCGCTATGGAATAGATCCCGCTCCTGTGTCCTAACCTTTGATCCAATTTCACCCATTTCAATAAGATTTGTCCACAGGCAGGCCCCTACAACATACTAACATTTCATCCAAATCGAATCATTTTTACGTAAGTTTTGACGCATAATGGCGATGGAAGTGATTCCGCTCCTGTGTCCTGACTTTTGACCCCATTTCGCCCATTTTCAATAGGGATTGTCCCCAGGTGGTCCCCTATCACACACTAAAATTTCATCGAAATCGAAACTTTTTTACGTTAGTTATGACGCACAAGAGCAGTGGAATGGATCCCGTTCCTATGTCCTGACCTTCGACCTCATTTCGTTCACTTTCAGTAGGGTTCCATCCCAGGTGTTCCCCTATCAAATACTAAAATGTCAAAGAAATCGAATGATTTTTACGTGAGTTATCGTGCGGACGGACATACGCATAGAACACGTGACGTAATGAGGCAGATGGGAATCGCGACCGCCTGCTCGCAAGAGTGTGACGTCATAAAACTTTAATAGGATCCACATACAACGCGTGACCTAATGAGACAGATGGCGTGACCGCGCGCCAGCATCTAATGGGACGACTTCATACACTAAAAACGTGGTAATTCGAGGTGGTTATTTAACTCACTAAACGAATTTTCCCAAAGTCGAGATCAAGCTAAATTGATTTCTAGTACCAGAAAATGGTAGGTTAACGACTTTCATCAAAATCCTTAGAGCCGTTTTCAAAATGAAATTTACATTAATACAAGAATTGCTCCTTTAATAGTATGGGATAAGGACAATGGAATGGATCCCAAACCTATGTCCTGATTTTTAAACCCCATTTCGTCCATTTTCAACAGGGTTTGTCCCCAGGTGGTCCCTTACTACATACTAAAATTTCGCAGAAATCGAACCATTTTTACGCACGTTTGGACGCATAAGGGCAGTGAAATGGATCCCATTCCTATGTCCTGACCTTTGACCCCACTTCCCCCATTTTCAACAAGGTTCATTCCCAGTCGTCCCCTGCGTCATACTAAACGTTTATCGAAATCGAACCATATTTACGCAAGTTATGATGCATAAGGGCAATGGAATGCATACAGCTCCTATGTTCTGACCTATGACCCCACTTCAACTAATTTCAATAGGGTTCGTCCCCAGTGATTCCCTGCCGCATACTAAAATTTCATCGAGATCGAACCATATTTACGCAAGTAATGACGCATAAGGGCAATGGAATAGATCCCGCTCCTATGTCGTGACCTTTGACCCCACTTCACCCATTTTCAATAGGGTTCGTCCCCAGGTGGTCCCCTATCACATACTAAAATTTCATCGAAATCGAGCCATGTTTACGCTAGTTATCATGCGGACAGACAGACGGACGGACGGACAGACAGACATACGGACAAAGCTGGAGAATATACGCTTCTTCAACCTACGGTTGGAAAGCATAAAAATGTTTTAGTAACAGTAAGTTTTCAAACAGCGGAGGGAGCAGGAATTTTCCATATATGTAAATATTATCATTATTTTTAGCGGTGGCATGAATTGTTCCCATTTTGCCAGAAGTTGACCGCAAGTCTCTTTAATTCTTTTCGTGACTGCTGAAGCAAAATCATGTAGCCCTGCATTATAACGGTAAAGCCAGCAGATACGTTGTATTCCTCGACAAAGGAGGGCTCGCATGGTGGAAGATTTTAGATGGACGTCAACCTAAACGACTGGCGGAGAGTGCATGGGATATTAACGTGACAGAGGTAGGAGGAGAAATTTTGGATTCTGATCGTTCGTCCGAGATGGGCCCGGGTTTATATCCCAGTGAGGCACGGGTGTTTTACTTGTCTTACGGCACTGGCTCTCTTACTTCACTGGAACCCTTGACCTTAAATTAGGGACGGGTGACTGCTTATAGCCCATTGAGTTGCTCACGGTGGTCGTTAAATCCCCAGTAAAAAAGGGAATTGTTGACGGTTCCCGAAATGATCGGTCTACAGAAACAGATTTCGACGAAGTTATTAGTGATTCTGCAAAATTGATGGCCTCAAAAGTCTATTTAATTTCTACACAGTTATTTGCTTGTTTTATGTACGTTGAGAATTGAAAAAAGTAATTTCGTTACCTCAAAGACTATATAAAGAAAAACGTGATTATTATAATTTTTGTAGTAGTAATAGTTTTCGTAGTTGAACTTCAGTTATTATTTTGTGATAACTGCGTTTTAATTTAGTATACACTGATAAGCCATTCTATGATAACCACCCCCAGCCTACAGAAATGAGCGAGCCTGGAGACCGAACGGTGGCGCAAATGAAGTTCACAGAGCGGTATACATACTGCCCGAGAACCGGCTTTCGGTTACTAAAGTGTTAGGAGGCAGAATGCGGAATGCTGCCGATTTATCGGACTTTGATAAAGGACAAATTGTGATGGCACGGCTCTTCGGAGCTACGATCTTGGAAAGGCGTGGTTTGTGGATTGTTCACGTGCCGCTGTAGAGAGTACGTATCAAAAGTAACGCACAGATGGCGAAACGACGAACAGTAGTCCAGCCGCGTGTCGTGCGCAGCTCATTGATGCCAGAGAGGAGCGGAGACTGTCGCGCATTGTTCACAGCGACCTCAGGGCCACAGTGCGTCATATCACCTGAAGCTACAACAGTGGTGATCAGGGCACTGTGTCACAGCACACAGTTCACCGCAGCCACAGTTTCACCGCAGCCATGGTCCGAAGACCTAGGCGGGTCTCCGTGCTCATTGCACATCATCGCCAAGAAGGCAAGAAATGGGCTTAAGATAATCGAGATTGGACCGTGAATGATTGGAAGAAAGTAGCCTGTTCTGACCAATCAAGATTCTTGGTGCATTACGTTGACGGCCCAGCGCGGATACGCCGATTACTAACGGGGGCTACGGCACCTGGATACACTATTGGGTGGAAATAGGCCGGAGGCTGCGGTGTTATGCTGTGGGCGATGTTTCCTTGGGACACCTTAAGCCCAGTTATCCCAATAGCACAATCCCTGACAATTATCAGGTATGTGAACATCGTTGCGTACCAAGTTCACCCATTCATGACAACTGTGTTCCCTGCTGGTGATGGCCATTACCAACAGGATAATGCGCCATGCCACACTGCCAGAATCGCCAAGGAGTGGTTCGAGGAACATGCTGGAGACTTTCTGTTAATGCCCTGGACTCCCAAATTCACCTGACACGAACCCAATCGAACGTTTGTGGTTTGACTTAGAAAAGCGGGTTCGTGCTAAGTCACCACCTCACCAAAATGTACAGGAACTGGAGGACCTGCTGTTAACATTATGGTAGCAGATACCACAGGATACCTATCGCCACCTCATCGAATAGATGCATCGCCAAGTGGTTGCTGTTTTGCAGGCTAAATGGAGTCACACAGCTTATTAAGTACGTGGTCGTAATGTAATGTCTCATTGGTGTATGTTCTTCATTAAGGCGCGCTTTTAATGAAGCCCATAAGTGTCCGAGATCCTAGCTACAGCTGTGAATTTAACGATATGCCATATCTGTTTTAACCACAAATAGTAATACTAACAATAACTTCGATTCAAAAGAACATAACTCTCCACGGACGCAATCTACTCATTGGATGTGATCTGGGGTTGGTGTTGCATATGACGATAATGGGAGTGGCAACATGTCAATATTGTATTGCAGTTGTGATGTAGATCTCCAGCATAACCTTTCTTTTGGGTTTCTGTGTTCTCATGTGCCGTAAATTTGGTTTCTTCTCGTTAAACAACTTTCTGAAAGTAACGAAACATTATTCGTTCCTCCGAGTTTTTCAAATTTGCAAACCTGACAGTGAATTAAATGGTAGGGAAGTAAAAGCGAAGAGAATTAGCTGACTGTGTCATATAGGATGAAAATTAAAGGATATTGATTTAGTAAGCAACGCTTATACTGAAGCATTTATCATGGATCATTTTCCTCAAAGTATTTAATTTGAGAATCAGCAAAAGCTTCAGCTTCTACAAGCAACGATAATAATTAAAATATAAAGGTTCAGCAAACAGTTAAGTCGGCAGATTGATTTGAATTGAAGTGACATGATAAAGTTTCACATCATTCAACTTTTATTTTTTTATATATTTTAAGCTCACTTAAAGTGACAGCTGAATTTCGACACGTTTATACCGTACCATCTTCGCTGCATTTAATACCTATCATAACATGATATTTAAAATGCTAAAAAGGATGAAAAATAAAAAAATAAATAAATGGATTTGCGTTAGAATTTTAAAAATAAGATGTGCATTTGGTGAAACTTGTGTATATAATTCAATCTTTCCTGGTAATTCTTGTACTGCGAGAAATTAAATGTTCTTTCAGTATTTCAAATCATATAACGTTTTCTACTGTGATAGGTGGTAGTGAAATCTGGGTATCGCAGAACAGCCACAGGAGTAATTTGTTTCCTTTAGTCACTTACGGCGAACCTATGACAAGATTGGTTCTCATTATATGCGTGAAGAAGACGTGTTATAAATTTAGAATGTAAAGCACAATGCCATTAAGTCGGAGACAAATATTTTGAGGTGATTTGTTCATATGGAAAAAAATAAGTAGTGATCTTCAGAGAGAATTAATTCAGGCGAAATGGCTGGAAAGAAATGTACAGGAAAACCAACGAAATCATGGGAAAATGAAATTTACAAAGGCCTGTAAGAAAAAAAAATGATAAATATGGAAATATCCTGTGTGAGACGTGTAATGGATGACTGTCAGGCTTTAGTTTTGTGCGAAGATCGCTGTCAATGGAAACATTTAATTCATCAAAAATAAGTAAATTTTAACAACGCAAGTAACTTTGATGTGCCATTTTGTATTGGTGAACTAACCATTCCATTTCAGATAATAATTTAGTAAAATGTATGCCTATAATGGGATGTAAGGTCAGGTGATGCGTAACATCACAGCCTCTCCTTGACAAATGTCAACCCCGCCTTCTCGTGGTGCATCCTGTTCCTACTAAAGGGGTTCTGACGACCACCAATAGCGGTATAACTATACCATCGGGATTAGAGGAAATGCTATCCCACACTCACCAACCCGCTTGGCCAGCGTGGTGAGTTATGGCCAAACCCCTCCAAAATGACTCCACAACTTAAATCTTGGCCCTCAGTCTCCGGCAGCTGGAATGTACCTGGCCAAGGCAGCGGCCAGTACGACATGAAGGCAGAGGGTGCTAAGAATCCCCGGAGGACCGGACTAGGTTGCCATCTGATGCTGACCTTGGCTACATATAACGGACGCTCCCTATCTTCTGATTCTAGGCTTCTTGAATTGGAAGAGGAACTACAAAGGATCAAGTGGGACATCGTCGGGCTAAGTGAGGTAAGGAGAAAAGGAGAAGATCTCATTGAACTGAAAAGTTCAATGAAAAGTGGTGTTGGATTTATAATAAACAAGAAACTGAAGTATAAAGTTGTAGAAGTTGAAAGTTCCTCTGACAGAGCTGCACGACTCGTTATCCAACTCTCGAGAAGATACCAGGCTCAGATTATTCAAACTTATGCACCCACCACAAGTCATGCTGAAGAAGAAATTGAAGAATTTTATGAGGAAATTCGTGATCTAAATAATAAAGGTAAGCAGCACTTGAAGATAATTATGGGAGATTTCAATGCAAAAATAATGCAACGGCAACAGAATGAAACTTCAGTAGGTAAATTTGGTCACGGCAACAGAAACCAGCGTGGAAATACTCTCGTAGAGTTTGCAGAGGCAGAAGGATTTTTCATCTTGAACTCCTTTTTCAAGAAAAAGCCACACAGGAAATCGACATGGAGATATCCAAATGGGACGACAAGTGAAATTGATTTTATTATGTGTAACAAAAAATTCGTCATAGAAGACTGCAGTGTGCTAAACAAGTTCAACACAGGCAGTGACAATAGATTGGTGAGATGTAAGATACACCTCAACACTAAACTCGAACGTAGCAAGCTCATAAGACAAACAAAATGTATTGACATAACCAACCTTAAAAAACATCATAATACCTTCAAATTGGAACTGAAGAACAGGTTCTCTGCTTTAGAAGGCCTAACATCGGAAGAAGTGGATATTTCTGAAGTTAACAGAAAAGTAACCAAAGCTCTTATGGAAACAGCAACAAAATTAGCTGGGTCTAAGAACAAATTGCATGTGAACAAATTATCAGGAAAAACCAAAATGTTGATGCAAAAAAAGAAGAGTGATGAGGACAACTAAAGAAGATGTGACTTCCAAAGTGGAATATATAGAGCTATGCAAGACAGTACGAAAAAGTATCACTGAAGACGTAAGGAAATTCAACTGTGAACTAGTAAGGAAAGCCATTGAAAACAACCAAAGCCTAAAGATAGCAAAGGGACATCTCAGTAAGGGGAAAAAACAGATTATGGCACTGAGAAAAGAAGATGGTTCTGTAACAAGAAATAGAGGCGAAATTTTGACAAGAGTGAAAGATTTCTACTCCAAATTATATGAAAGGGATGATACATTTACTCCAGACATCATGAAAGGTACCAGTACCAGAGTTCTTCCAGTCCTTCCAGCAGAAGTTGCACATGCAATCAAGAACATGAAGCAGGGAAAAGCTCCAGGAGAAGATGGAATTACTGTAGACATCATACAAGAAGCAAGTGGAGAAATCGAAACAGTACTCGCCCAAATTTTCACTCGATGCCTTAATGAAGGGAAAATTCCTGAGGATTGGAACAACGCTTACAATGATCTTGCTACATAAAAAAGGTGACATTGAGGATTTCAGGAACTACAGACCTATCAGCCTCCTATCAGTGGTTTATAAAATCTTCACTAAAGTTCTTTCACACCGCTTGAAGGTGACACTGGACATGGCTCAACCGAGAGAACAAGCTGGATTCAGGAGTGGCTACAGCACAATAGATCATATCCACGTACTGAGACAACTAATTGAAAGAGCGAGGGAATATGAACTTCCATTTTTCCATTGTGCATGGCTTTTATCGATTATGAAAAAGCCTTTGATTCGGTGAAACCATCAGCAGTTGCAATGGCTCTGAGATTCTGCGGTATTGAAGATGCATACATTAACATTATTAATAACATATATGAAAATGCAAGTGCAAAGATTCGGCTGTTTGAAAATACAACACACATAAAAATTGGAAAAGGAGTGAGACAAGGTGACACCATATCTCAGAAGCTCTTTAATGCCACATTGGAAAATGTCTTTCAATCACTGAACTGGGAAAACCAAGGGATAAAGATTAATGGAGATTATCTAACCCACCTTCGTTTTGCTGATGACATAGTCATTTTTGCAACTACCCCATCAGAGCTACAGAGTATGATCCAGGAACTTGCTGACAAGAGTAAAGAAGTGGGATTAAAAATTAACTTTCAGAAGACAAAAGTGATGTTCAATGCTTTTTCAAGAAATGAAGATTTATCGATTGATGGAGAAAAGCTGGAGATAACAGACACGTACGTTTATCTTGGACAGCAGATATCAAGTGAGAGTCACATTGATGAAGAACATAATCGGCGTACAAAACTTGCCTGTAGAGCTTTTGGAAGAAACAGCATAATTTTCAAGAGCAATATGCCATTATGTCTTAAAAGAAAAGTGTTTGATCAATGCATCCTTCCAGAGCTTACGTATGGTGCAGAGACGTGGACCTTAGCTAAAAGAGACATACAAAGGCTGCAGACAACTCAAAGCAGTATGGAGAGGTGCATGCTTGGTGTAACCAGGAGAGATAAGAAGAAGGAACACGTGGATCCGAAAAATGACAAGAGTGGAAGACATCATGATCAGAGTTAAATCCCTGAAATGGCAATGGGCTGGAAATACTGCCAGAAGGACAGATCATCGATGGACAGCCGAAATTTTAGATTGGATTCGAAGGGACAGGAAAAGACCCAGAAGAAGACCACATGGAAGATGGGTGGATGAAATTCGAAAGTATGCGGGAGTGACATGTAGGAGACTGGCACAAGACAGACCGTTGTGGAGGAAACTTGGGGAGACCTTCGTCCAGCAGTGGATTGATAATGGTTGACAATGATGATGATGATGATGATGCCTATAATGTATGTAAAAAAATGAAAAATGCTTCAGGAAAAGTGCACCTGTCAGGAATAGTCAGAAATAGTTTGCAACGTAGTGCATGACATGACGTTGATGATGTGCTACTGAGGTGAGACATGAATCCAATAGACCAGCGGTTCCCAACCTTTTCTACGGTATTAATCCCTCATCGGGGGCAGCTAGCAATGGCGCTTCCATCCCAGCATACAGACAGGTGTTCATCGCTCTATAATCAGTATTTATTTTGTTATTTTACAAATCCAATGATACCAGTTGTAGGGGCGAGAAATTACGCCCCAATATAAATTGTGTGATGGACTTTTAAATCCCATCGATCATTCCGGATACTAACAGTTCTGAATAAATATTTCCATGTGTATTATTTGGAAACGAGTGTAACACGTGGTAATGCACCAGACTAGGTGACATTTCGATGTGCCTATTTGACAGGTCTATTGTATTCACAGAAGGCACAGCTATTGTTCCTGGCCAGAGGGAAATGTAAGCTACAGGGCACCGTGAGGTGGAGGTCAACGAAGGGATTAGGTGAAGGTCACCGGCGGAAGACACGTGTCAGGAGAGAAAGGTAGTATGGGGGCACCGAGAAGAGCGAGGGGGTCGCCTGCTCTTGGAGGGCTTTGACTAGGGAGAGAGAGGGAGCCTCAGGCGAGTGAGGCAGGAGCCAATCAGAAGGCTAAAGAAGTTAGGGGGAAAACTTCAGGATAGGAGTAAAGGAAAAGACGGGACAGTCGACGGGGAGCGAGCGGAGAGAACGGTTGACGACAGCGTGTGCTGTGGACGGTTGTATAGTGCTGGGAGTTAGCACTGGGTAAAGAAAAGTTCGTGATAGAACGTGCCAGTTAGAGCACGGGGAAAGCCAGCGTAGTTGGAATCAGACACGTGTGTCTGGAACGACGTACGGAGAAAGCGTTTGGAGAGAACACGTGTTCGGGACGGAACACGAAGCATAGCTTCCGGAACAAAGGAAAAGAGACGAACCGAAGGTTACGACGATTGAAACCTTTCACGTCAGTGATAGAAAAAGAACGGGCAAAGAGTATTGGCAGGAAAGGGTATTCTGGAATAATTAGATACCCGGATCATTTTCACGTGGAACTGCAGTTACAGGAACTCGAGGTCAAGGAACAATAGCTGCCGGAACAATTTACTGTTGATTAAATGTTTCGTTAAGTTTGCAACAAACCTGAGAGTGAATTCATGCTTGGAATTGTTTTGCCATTATTTTTACTTCCCCTCTCCTGAATAGCAGATTTATAGTAAAGCTGGGAGAGAAAGAACGCCGGGCTGTCTTCAACTACCGTTGATAGACAGTCTCTAGACAACGAACCTTATAAAGGGTTTTCCTTCCTGCTGTGGGGAAATTTTGATCAGCCAGTGGGTGTTTGGCCGAGGAGCCATTAATTAACATAATGAGCTTCCACCCCTACACCAGTAATGCTTAATTGAAAATATTAAGCAAAAATGCAAGTGCACTACTAAAAATAGAAATATACCTGCCTACAGCACTTTGCACAAATACAGTGGGTAATATTTGAACATAGTACACAACCAGGAGCTTATTCCTCCTGAATAAAGTTATAATAATCTAAATTAAAAGAAATGTTTGCCATATTTTCAGAAACTGTACACATCAATGTTAAACTTAGGCTTGTTTTGAATTGCACAAACGATCGATTTTTGGTTCTAACTGTGTCAGTTCTACACGCAGGTCGTTCTCCACATTAAAAAGTTTCGCAATTCTAAGGCTGTCATTGGCGAGAACTTGAAAACAAATGACACACTGCGGCTGTTAAACGCCGGATTTGCTACTAAAACAAGAAAATCCGAACTTGATACAACTTGAGTTATATTTCTTGCACCAGGGTCGCCGACTGTGTGGGTGCTCCGGGGCCTGCGCACCCGTTAAATTTTTTCAATGGATGCCTCGCACCCATTGAAAGTTTTGTTCACTGAAAAGTTTTGCGTCTTTTACAAAAATTTTTCATTCACATTATTTTTACAAATTTGAACTGCCCTGGGATTTGGAAAACGCAAATAATAATTCAGGAAAAAAATCAAAAATTTTGATCTTCATGTTCAAGTGTTTTGAAAAACCCCTGGTTTTCCAAAATTCAGGGGAAGAAAAAGAAAAGAAGCAAAATAACTGCCAAAAATGTTATGGTCATCTGGTCTTCGACAACAGGTTGACGCATTTTGGACAGATATCTATCTATCTAACAGGGTCAAAATCTAGGTTAAATAGAAGCTTTTTGAAAAAAAAAATTAGTCTGCATTGTATTTCCTTACCGTAACCCCCTCCTCCGTCTTTTCTCTGCTCATACTCCATGTCATTGTTATGGGCTTCAGTACCCATTGGATTTCTGGAAAGTTGGCGCCTATGACTTGCACGTTTTCTTTTCTTTATCAGGAGCTGTATTTGTGCCGCCAGTAAAAATCCTGCTATTATTACTAGGTTCACTTTGTTCTGAAGATTCTGCACTATTCATAGTTATCTTCAAATAGTGTTCCATTCTCAATGTCAAGTGGATTAGTTTAGTTCAAGATTAAGTAGAATATATGACGACAGCCCCAATGAACGTTATGTGCGCGATGACAACAAACAAAGGAGAGAGTGATGGGAAAAGCACCATTTGCGTGTGGAAGACTATCACATTGTGTTTGGAGGTTTCTCCTCTGCAGGTGCTCCGCGCTTCCCAAGGGAGGAGCGTCTCAAAAAGTTCCATGCTATAACTTCCTTAATAATTTTTGATATAGAAGAATGGAAAATTTGGAGAAAACGTGCTGATGCAGACAGAGTACAACAGATGTTTTGTGCAAAATAAAAGCAATGCCTCAAAGATGTTTGGTGCGTAGTTAAAGCAGTAATGCATTCAGGCATCTTCTCGGGAGTGCTTACCCCCCCCTCCGAAAATCCATGAAAGCCCCCTCGTAGGTTTTTAGGTGATTTCCCCTTATATTTAGTCTAATTGTTTTCGTTTATGACTGAATATTTGGAGAAATTAATTAAAAAAAACTTAGAAAATGATGGAAAATATTATAATAAAAAAATCATCCACAAGGACTTCAATCTGAAAGTTCTATCATTTTTCAACAAAACATTAAACAGTCCTCTCTGAAGGGCCAATTTTTCAAGCACTGTCAATTCGGACTACTTCCGCTATAAAAACCTAATTCAACAGAGTAGGGATGTTTGAAACCCCGGCTGAAAAACTTATTTCTTCGGTCAGATACTACTAAATGTGCAAACACTGTGAGCGTATTTTCTCACCAAAATTATGCAAAATTTCGCCGCAAGGAGACGCCAATGTTTTTCTTAATATCTCGGCTTTTAAATGTGCGATTTAAAAAATTCGTTCAACATCGGATGCCATTTATCTTGTGTAATACTTTAGGTTAGTATTTGAGGAGTTTTATAGTTCGCAGTTCTGACGCTAGGTGGTGCTTGTGTAGTTCTGTTTGTAGCTGTATCTTCGCTTCTGAAAACCCTATTGAGGAATTACTTTTTTTACTGTATTCCATTGACGACAATAGAGATGTGGAACATTATCCTCTTTAAATAATGCACAGATTTGCAGCTAGGTGATGTAAGGGTCAATGGTTTTTTTTTTCGCTACCTCTTCTTACGGGAGACGTATTTGAAAATTTGAAAAGTTCTTTTTTGTTAACATAGTTGTTTCCATGAATGAAGGATATTTTATGCCTACTTTCAACTTTCCTATTATGCAAAATTATTGAGCTAGAAAGCCTAGAGTTATATCATGTTTCTTTCTATATTTGTTCTCTTATCTGTTCGATTTGAAAATCTGTTTGTCTCCGATATAATTCTGCTATGAAAATTTTTGTGTGCGCTATTTGTTAATTTTTCTAACGTAAGTTTTAGACTGAGTTAGAAGAAATGTAGCTGTTTCTATTTCTAGATATTTTATTTATTGTAAAAATCCTGTTGGTATTTTTTCACTAGTTGATTTGACTTTGAATAAATTTGAAAAATTTAATTCGCGCCGGAAACGGTTCAAAAGATGTGCTGATAATAATGGAAAATACGGTATCATCATTCTTTTTATTTCAAATATTTGGATAGCACAAATATCGAAAACGAGGATGTAAATATCAAATATAACTGGAAATACGAATGAAACTCTATGGTCACATTATACGAGAATCAGCTGAAAAGTCCCCATTTGAGCGGGGAACAGCCACTCATGAACACGTAGAGTCCAAATAGTCCAAATTAGGGCAGCGAATGGTTTGACCTAATGAAATAAACCCGCAAATATAGTTTATGCTTTACTGTGATATACCAAACCGTGAAAAGTTTCTTTGCCACAATGATTAAAGTCGTCAACTCTTATATATATATCATCGAATATGTAAGGACTTGCGCAGCGGTTAACCTACTGAATGGATACAGATTAATGTTATAATGAATTCAACTTCTTCTGAGCTTCTTCTAATGCTTGTTGTTTGTTAATTATATCATGAATAAACTTTCCTGCTAGTAGTGTAGTAATAATAATAATGAACAAGCTTTTAACTGCTAGTAATGTTGTAGTAGTAATTAAGATGAATAAAGTCTTATGCTGGTTGTTAATAATAACAACTAATGAAATAAACCTAACAGCCAGACAGAGATCGGACAAAACTATGAACTGATAAAAACGTACTTACAACACAAGCTTTATTCAGAGAAAGTCCTGGTATCCTCCAACATACACGAACTAGTCACATTAATCGTATCACAATAATGAAGAAAAAACCTAATCACATAGAACGAAGCTCTTGGCACAAAATAACGTAGCTCTACTCACATAAACGAAGCTCTCCCGACGCACATCAACAAAAAGCTCTCTGGCACATAAACAACAGCTCTCCTCCACATAAAAAAACGCTCTCCCTACGCACATCAACAAAAAGCTCTCTCACGTAACACAAACAAAAGCTCTCCTCCACATAAACAAACGCTCTCTGGCACATAAACAACAGCTCTCTTCCACATAAACAAACGCTCTCCCTACGCACATCAACAAAAAGCTCTCTCGCACATAAACAACAGCTCTCCTCCACATAAACAAACGCTCTCCCTGGTGTCGTTGAACGCGCCTATTTATACTGGCTACCACCACGTCATGACTTACACTCATTGCCAGATCTCATTCAGCGGGAGAAATAACATCTCGTTCAGTAAGAAGATAATTTACATAGTAAAATAAAATAACCAGAGATAGTAAAAATCAAAAGGAAAGTGAATCTATAGTATACGTTACAATGTCTATATGCACCAAAAGACACATGCCATGTTTGAAGTCAAGTTTCACTTACCCTTAACATACTATTTAAGTAAATCAGGGCATTAGCACTGTTAAAATGATACAGATGCTTGAGCCATGCACGATTTCGATAATTTCTTTTCTAGCCGTCCGCGGCACTTCGGAATCTATAGCACACCAATGTGTTCCACAGGGAACACATTGAGAAAAGGTTGATAACTCATTCGGAACACATCGAGATAGTAATTCCAGAAAATGTATTCGTAGTGTGTATGACAGTGTTCCATGCTTTTGCCACGAAGTGTCTCGAATGTATTATGTAAAAATATTAGTATCTTCTATCATAAAACATATTATGGTGGACAGAGCTTTGATAACACATTCGGAACATGCTGATGTACATTTGGAACATGTTGGCAACATATGAGGAACGGAATGATCACCCAGCTTTTGGAAATGGCTTTTGCAAAATGCTACGAAAGTGTTCAATCTATTACAAATGATTTGTTATTTTCCACCTCAAAAACTAACTTTTCTTTCATAGTTATCGTGCTTAACATACGAATTAATGAGAACAGCTATGCCTTGTAATTTTAATTTGCACCTCTCATATGTTGATTCCACGTGTCAACTGAAAGCAATATAATTTTCTTTGTTTGAACGTATGAACGTTTGTCCCATTTTGTCGCCCACAGCGGACGCGTATACTACTTTGCTTTGTTGTTATAAAACAAGGACCGATTTTCAATAGCTCCTTGTGTGACGCCATCTCATCTAAATCATTCTAACATGACGTCTGAGATGCATTAC
Organism: Macrothele yani; assembly: GCA_039090855.1. NCBI lineage: Eukaryota > Metazoa > Arthropoda > Arachnida > Araneae > Macrothelidae > Macrothele > Macrothele yani. The sequence goes on from CM077024.1 coordinate 6,367,983, forward strand.
GTCACACGATAACCTCTTTTGAAAGAGGAAAGCGTTACGTCAGGAATTTTAGTTCTACTTTGTCGATCATAAACGACATATACAATTTTTCATTTAAAATCTTATCTTCTGTCTGTCTATTAACCCTCTTGATAGCTACTTCTGGCGATAGGTATATCCCAATTCTTTATTCAAGAGGGTAATTATCTAATTTTTGCACGTTGACTAGACAGACGGCTTGGGAAATGCATTTTTCTGCTACTGCCACCATGAGGAGAACCAAAGTGCATCCGGGAGCGACTTGACAGGAAACCATCTACGCATTGGTGTCCCCAAGGCCAGAGAGGCTGTGGAAAACCCCGGAAAAACTGCAGACTAAATTGCCAGCAAGTCCGAAATTCGAACACACGACCAGAATTCTGTCGTATGAAATTTAATTTTAAGATTTCCCTTGCGAACCTAAAATGTTTCAGATTGTCAAACAAGTTTCTTTTCTCATTTAAGTCTAAAAATTGAGAGTTCCAATAAAATAGGTAACAGTGTCTTTTTATTATTTCATGCGCATGCTGAAGAAACATGATTTTGGAACTTTCTTTTTCTTTTTTGCTTAAACTACGAAATTCTCCGAATATAACTAATTTTTTTCAAAGAGTATAACCAGTTATTATTTTATTTATATATGCAGAAGAAATGAAAAAGAAGAGAAAAATGCAATTAGATCGGTATTAAACTACACTAAGTAAGCTTAATGCTCCAAACGCTACTGGTTACGGTTATTTTCTTAACCGGTAGTCGAAAACGTCTAATGCAGAAGAGGCGATTTGCGTGCAGATCAAAGCTACACCCGTTCATTCGGCTTCTGTATTGCAGCGAAAGGCAGTTCCGTTTTGTATATTACAGATAGTTTAAGCAGTATAACTACAATGAAAAATATCACTGAATCGGAAAAATATGCGATTACATGCTGATTATACCATAATTGGAGACATAATGGACACAAGAGCAAATTTGCAATATAAAAAAATCAGGCACACGGATTCACTCACGCAGGAATCAGTTTGCGTGTTTCATTTGCATGACCACAGTTTTATAATTTAACGAAGCTGCAAAGGTATTTTTGTAAGAAATATACAGAAAACACATACGAAGCTTTTGTTTTGTGGAACGTACTGTTTCTTTGCGTTTTAAATAAAACAATATACAAGAGACAGCTATGTAACCAACAGGAAAAACTTAAATATGTAATTATAGGAACCATGTCGCAAATTAAGTTATTTTTGTGAAAAATTATTAACTTATGATGTTCATCATTTAAAGTAGCAATTTTGAATTTAGGGGTGAAACGTTATTTCGCACCCTATGGTTTCAAACGCCTCATAATACTGCTTCCTTCAACTAACTTAGCGTATAAACACTTTCCTCTAAGTTTTTCTAAGCATTGCGGGGTAAACCGTTTTATAATAAGTAGAGGAAAATATGTTTTTTAGGCACGGCCCTTTAATCGATGTATGTTTAAGTTTTCGCTTATATCTCAGCAAGGTTATATACTATCACTCTGCAAATTTGGATTTAAGGGTTTAATAATATTTCTCATCCAATGGCCTATAAACCAGATATGGCCATAATTAATTTTCTTTCATGATCATATTCCATAATTTATAATTCCCTTAACATAATTGTTATGTTTTTGTATAAGGGCTCATATTATCTAGGCCTCTCTGTGTTTTGCTTTTGCAACACCGAATCATTGTATCTGTTCTCGATTAAATGATACAAATCAAAATAAACTTTCGCAATTTAACATTAATTGCATCTTTTTTCCGTAGCTTACTGTATACGACTCATATGAAATTTGGGATTTAAAGGTTTTATTATGGGATGAATAGGATGCGTGTAAAATAAAATACTTCTTGCATGGAAAAATTCGGAGATAGAGAGCTAATTAGCATATTGATAAGCTTAATTAACATTTTTCTTTTCAACACTTGATAGCTCCTTTCGAGTGCTTTCCAACGGTACCTTACTTGTTCACATGTGTTAAATTTTAAACGGTTCTAAAGTTAAGGGGGTGGCTCGTTTTCTGTTATTTTTTTGAGGTCTGTACGTCATATTTAATACACTTCTACACTCATCGCCCAGATAATTGTCACTGCTAATCCTCCCCAAGTGAACACGTCGGACAACACGTAGCAGTGATGTCAACGACGGGCGTGGCAGATGCATGGACGTAACTCACAAGGCGTGCCAATTAGTCAGTACGATGGCGGTGCGGTGCAATGAAGAAAGGGAACAACTTGTTGGAGTTCGAAGGAGAAATGATTCAGCTTGTAAGAAAGGAAGTGCCAGCATCTCCGTGACCGTAGGTATTGTTGATTATGCGAGGGCCTCTGTAGTGAAAGTTTGACGGGAATGGTCCGGAGAGCGATAGACATACACCCTATGTAACGGAAGGGGAAAACTACCTACCTTCACTTGACCATCACGGTGCACTCTAGTTGGTTCCTACTGTCCAGGAAAACAAACGGCTCATTATAGCTTACTTATGGGCACGCTACAATCAGAGAGCATACAGAAACATTTTCGAGTATATACGTGAACTAAAGGACTCTCTTGACGACAGATCCAAGAACAAGACGGCCCGCTCATGTGACCATGTGGACTAATCGCCTTCGAAAGCACTTTCTACAGTAAGCAGTGGAGCATCGTAATAGGATTTTGATGCCTGGAAATCAGTCTTCTGGTCCAATATGTCAAGGTCCAAACTCCAACATGTTGATTGATGCATGTGGCGTGGCTGTTATATAACTGACGCCACAGAATGAACAGCTGCAACCACACTCAACGTTTGGAAGCAATCAGGCGGCCGGTGGCAACCACGATATTTCCTCTACTTGAATACCACCAGGCATTTATTGGGTGTCTTGGAACGCAGCATCCGCCGGCTCACTGGAGTGCCACGTTCCATAACTGAATTTTGGGACGTCATTCTGTCCAGTTAGTACATTATATCTGAGGATTCTCCGTGGTCTAGTGGAGGGAATGGAGTCCCAACGTGCTGTTTTATAGGAGGTCATAATGTTATGGCTAATGACTGGAGCTTCAGCATAGCTGCATTTTACCGGAGCTATGCTGAAGCTCTTTCCAATGAGTCTTGAAAAACATAAAAGTGCATAAGTGTGGGGTATGACCCCAGAACCGACGATTATTGTTGACCATCTCATTTAAGGATTGTGGAACAAAACCTACTATGTTGGAGTCTTTTGGCCAGTGCCAGGCAGAACTAGCAGGTATCGCAGCACTGTTTATACCAAAGCTTATTTTTGCATGGGTTTTTCAGATTCATAGAGTTCATCAAATAGAAGTCATCGCTCTTTCCACGTTTATAAGTGAGTCACGGAAAAATTCTCATTGGCCGCCACCGGGAATCGAACCCAGGGTCTCCCAGTTACGCGCCGGATATGCTTCCACTGCACCACAGCGGCCTTGAAAGATTAATTGCGGCCTACGAAATGTTAGTGAGTCTGGAGAATTTCGAGGCCGCTGTGGTGCAGTGGAAGCATATTCAGCGCGTAAGTGGAAGACCTGGGTTCGATTTCCGGTGGCGACCGATGAGCATTCTTCCATGACTCACTTATAAACGTGGAAAGAGCAATGACTTCTATTTGATGTTCCTGGTCCACGTCAACTGTGTATTTACCATTCATAGAATTCCTTGTTGCTGCTGTCTGTGTGCCATTATTGCCCAGAGGAGCGCCCCTTGTGCGCATATCAATTTAAATGTTAAAATGCTGTTATTTAGTTTTAATAGTGTGATTCAGGTTTGAGACAAATACTCTGAGATAGCTTGGCCATGTTGAAAAAGGAGTGTTGAGATTCTCACTGAGATAATTTATTCAGCCCAAATTTGTGAAACGAAAGGTAAAGGAAGGCCAAGAAAACCATGGAAGGACCAGTTTCAGGTATGACACCATGAGAAAAATATAATGCATATGAAGTACAAGAGTATTGTAAGAGACGTGTGATTGATGTCAGTGAAGCTAGAGTCGCCGCCCCGGTGGCGCAGTGGTCTAAGCGATGGCCTCTGATCATTCGTCCGAACGGGGTCCGGGTTCGAATCCCGGTGAGGCACGGATGTTGTGTTTGTCTTACGGTACTGGCTCTCTCCCTTCCCTGGAACCAGTGACCCTAAATTAGGGACGGGCGACTGCTTATAGCCCATTGAGTTGCTCACGGTGGTCGTTAAACCTTCAATCAAAAAAAAAAAAAAAAAAAAAAAAAAGAAGCTAGAGTCATCTGCCGAGGTTATAGTAAACGGAGACGCTTGATACATCAACAATAAGTAAACCTCGTTCTATCAAATTTAAACTTTAATCTGGCACATCAAGGTTCTTTAAGGAGTTAACCTATGGATTTCAGAGAAAACTTTATTGGTATGTACATGTTTGCGAAACCTATTTTTATTGAGAAGTTTAAAACATTAACTGAAAAAAATTTGTTCACCTCTATTATTCACGCAGAAAATAAACTAAACATAAGAAAGCAAAAGGAAAAACAAGAAAGCACAGTTCGAAGACAGTTCATTGTCATGAAGCTTTCAGGAGAAGACTGTCTGATTACTTTTTAAAACTTGAGGTAACTAATCCCTTTGTGAATCATTAGTAGATGGCTCTTTGCTATTTGTTTTGCGAATTTTCTGAAGCATTTCCACGAAGATTTCTGAAGTCCATTGAATTTTCTGTAAACTTAATGTTGTAGGCACCATGACATGAATTAAAGAGTTTCAAGTCTGAAATTTTGTGTGCAGCTTGATGCCCAGTAACAATGGTTGAGCAGTGTTGTACAAAATGCATTATTACATTGGTGTGGGATTCATCTTTGTCAAGTACGTGAAAAATATCTTTCTGAATACAATAATTTCAACCTTTCATTTCCTTCTTTGAGACTAAATATATCTGTTAAATAATTAATTTTTCTCTGGGAGTGCCACTGCTAAACTAGTGTATTGGAAAAATTGCTTTTTCAAGAATTTATGTCCTGTTATAAATATTTAAATAATTTCTGATTGAAACCTCTTTACTACTGTTTAAAAAGTGAATCAGACAAATGCGAGATATTTAAAACAATCAACTTTGGTGGAACCACTTCTCTGCATTACGGGTATTCTATTTACAGCGCTGTCAACGAAAAAACAAATAAATTTCATCTGCATTACTAATGTCATTCCAGTGATTTCCGGTTCTGGCCGCAAACGAATTTTTTTCTGGTCCACGCTGTTGTATAAATAAATTCTAAATCATTTATTATAAACTTCAGGCGTCATTGAAAAATAAAACTTACCTTGTCAGCATATTTCACTTACAGGGAAGTTGGTACATTTAAAGCTGAACTATGCTGAACTTTCAATGATTCAGTGAAATTTAAAATGCTTGAAAGTATTATTTAGAAATCTCTGCTGTACTGAGTTACAAATGCACAGCGCTATTGTCAACAAGCCATGAATGACGAATGGATTTTTTGCAGAATTATAAGAGGAATACGCATTCCACAGCGGAAGTAGCTCTTTTTTTAATTAAATAAATTTAGTTTTAAAACAGCTATTACCTTATACAAATTCTTTTTTCCGTCTAAGGAGGTTAGTATTCATATTATCTTGCAACTGAACTTTATAATAACACAGGCATGGAAAATTTGAGGCACTGAAAATTGTCTGCGCGCTTTCGGCTGACTAAAGGTGTTCATTGCGTTGACTAAAAATGACTAAGGTTACTCTCAGTGACGTAAGAATTTTTCATAAAATGGATGTGCCAATTCGGAAAAACAGCCTATTCACATGTATTCTAATAAAAAGTTAATTTCATTATAAAAAGCAAAATAAAAATAAAATATATTTTATGTACAAAAAATGATACGAAGAACCATTTTGAAATATTATTTAAATTTACAAATCGTTATATCTCAGGTGCTGAGCCCATCCGTACGGATTTGCGAAGTCAGATGCTGACAGAAAAATACACAAAGCGGTATGGATTGTTGGCCATCGTAGTGTAAGGTGAACGCACTCGGCTAGTTATCGAGAGATCTGGAATTCGATCCCAGCGGTGTCGAAATACAATTTTTCGGTTGCTGTGTGTTAATTAAAGAAAAATGTGGAAAGAACGATGACTTTGTCTATTTACATTGTCTTTCTCTTTTACCTTCAAAGCTTCGTTTGGTACTTTTTCTTTTATACACAGCTAACGGATCTTTACTGTGCAGCATCCAACAGTAGTCTGCCATCATGTTGATGTTCCATCTTTTCTGGTATTGTCGTTCTATCTTATTTATGTCTTAGTGGAATCTTTCTCCTCGTTTCTCTCTAACGTGCTCCAAGATTTTCAGGAAAGTTGTCCGAGTGAGCATTCAGAAAGTGCACTTTCAAACTCAATGAACAATTTAATACTTTCAGTTTCTTTAGCATGTTTTCTACTATTTGCTTGTAGGTGGAATATTTGTTGTTCTCCAAGATCTTATTTACAACTTCATTAGAAGCATTGAAAGCCTCCAAACCCATTGTCTTTCTGGAGTTTTCGAATATCTGGTCCGACAAAAATGTCTTCTTTCACTTTTGGCGTCTGAAAAGCTCTGAAACGTTTTATACTGATACTTAAAACACGCCCCTTCTCTTTGCAGAGTTTTTACAAATCTGCTTTGTAAGTCCAAGTCTGATATGAAGAGGAGGCTGGACGACTTTTTTGGCATCAACCAAATGTTGCCGAGTATTATTTTTGTTTCCTGGTTTTAAAGCAGTCCTGCTTGGCCATCGGTTTTTGATTCAGTATTGACCCTTCGGTCGGCTGTTCCATTCGCACAAAAAGTCACGGGTATTTTGTGTATCCTCCTTGCTGTCTGAGGAGCATGGACAGTACTTCAAGATCACCACATACTGTATCATCCATCTGTGATCGTTGTAGTTGTGCGTCTTGAGAACTAAAGCTACATTTGCATAACTCTCTTTGCTCAAATAATTTAGCGTCTTGGGTCCGAACAAGGTTTTACCGATCCCTGTATATTTTCTTTGTATGATAGTAAATTTAGTAAAAAAAGGAGCTAAAATTAAAATAATTGTTTTATACATATGAGCAGACGAAATAATAGAAAGAGAAATGAAATTTTTATTTTGTAAAAAAATAATATGGAACACAAATTTTAATCATTTTTCCTGAAATCAGCACTCAAAAATCTATAAAAAGTCTGAGCATTTTTTCAGACATTACAGACCTGTGTAACACGAGTAAAAAAAAATAACAACTTAATTTGTTAACAAGCACTAAATTAAACTGTCTTATCTTCGTAAAGATATGGATTTCATAGTTACGTTAATGCAAATACGCTTTATACAGTATAATCGATTTCTGAAAGGCGGATTTATCTCGAGATGTTAAGAGTCGAGTCACTCTAATAAAACAAAATTCCGCAAAGACTGGAAACAAATAACTAAACGGAAAAGATCTTCAGTGAGATCGATAAAATTACGCCATCAGTTGCGTGCAGTGTTTTTGGTCACTCTATTGTGCAAAATAAATGCATTGCGTTCGATACGTCTTCTTAGAAAATAATATGGTTTTCACTGTTATACATTTATCATGTTACACCAACTTACGGATAAACGATTTAATCGCAGCTCTCTTCCTAAGAAAATAGCATGTTGCATACTGTCACGCATTAATCAATGAATTACTTTCGATACGTCTTCGAAAGAAATAATACGTTATTCACTGTTATGAATTTATCACTTGTGAAATCTTAACACAGAATAAACCAGCAATAATGTCGGCAAATTAAACCATAAAAAATGTTAAAATGGAGATTGTTACAGTCAGATCTTTTTTTTTTTTTTTTTTTTTGCGGAAAATGCTGGAGCTGCGTTTCGACATTTTTTTTAAAGCAACATATTTCGTTTTGGGTTTTGGAATAATTATTTAAGTAAAATAACGTAACAAGCGTAACATGAGATTAATATAAAAAATTAAAATAACGCGATAACCGTAAACATGTGACAACTTGTAAATAGTTTAAGTAATGCAGTACCCGTAATACGTGAAGAAGGCATATGACATGAGTTAAGTATATTAGAAAAGTTAATAAAAATAGCTTTTCAGCGTTAGAGTACACAGCAAGGGAAAAACGTCATTACCTTTTTTTACCTGACTTCTGATCTGAGTGCGTGACTAAATAGCCCACGTATTCAGCGGCAAGTTTGTATTTAGATAAACCGTTTCTTGCACGTACTACACTGAGTTAGCTTTGCATTAGGCAGCACCACCCGGTGACGTAGTGGTGTAATCGCTAGCTTCTGACCTTTCGTTAGAGATGGGTCCGGGTTCGAATCCCAGTGAAGCATGGATGTTATGTTTGCTTTACTGCGCTCGCGCACTCTCTTCTCTGGAACTCGTGGTTCTAAATTAGGGACGGGTGACTGATGCTTATTCCCCATTGAGTACTTTTCAAATATGTCTCCCGTAAGCAAAGATAGCGAGAAAAAGGTTTTGACTTTTACGCCCCCTAGCGAAAAAGGTCGGCGTTATTTGAAAAGGATAATTCTGCTCATCTTCATTGTAGCGAATGGCAAACAGTTAAAAAATAAATTTCTCAGTAGGGCTTTTTAGAAGCGGAGATGCAACTGCACACAAACACCTCGTAGAGGCAGAACTGTGACATACAAAACTTTTCAAATACAAGCCTAAAGTGTTCCACAAGGTAAATGGTATTCGGTGTTAAAATAATATTTTAAATCGCACATTTAGAAGGAAAGATATTGAGAAAAACAGATTCAATATGTGCGCCCATAGCTGAGAAATTATGCTTTGTCTTGGGAGAAAAATACGCACAAAGAGTTTTCATAGTTAGTAGTACCTGACTGAAAAAGATATTTTTTAATCGGGCTGTTAGTCCCGCAGAAATTTCTGTAAACAGAAACGTGATTCTACGCCCTCTAGTGGCACACTTGTGCCTTAAAAATAATTTGAAAATACAGGAGAAACATTTTGCACGGGAAAAACTCTCCAGCAAAGAAATAATTTTTCAAATCGGACTCTTAGAAGCAGAGGTATCGACAAAAAGAAGATATATAACACATATACGCCCCCAGGCGAAAACCTATACATAAGTTAAAGCAGGATATATTCTCAAAAGGCTTTCCGAGGTGAGCGGGTTCGGTCCACGAAAGCCGCTTTTCATTCGAGTTTTCAGAACTCATATCTTGTGAAAATGGCAACACCAAGAATGAATCGTGGTATTCAAATGAAATTTATATCACAGATTCCTCATGTTACAAGAGATAACTGATTACATTTGTAGAGCTAAACAAAAGTTTTTTCGTTTCAAAATTCAGTTCTGTGTGAAGCCATCTCGAGCAACAATAACAGACTCCAAACAGCGGGGCATTAAATGGAGAGGTTTTTGGTATCGTCCTGGAGAATAGTCTGCCATGTTGCTTCTATGCGAATCCATAATTCATTTGTGGTGACTGGCGGAAGCGCTTGACGTCCAGTTGCTTAGTTACCATGTCCCAGATATTCTCGATAGGGGCCATATTCAGCGAACGTGCAGACCAGGAAAGAAGGGGTTACTTGATATTTACACCAAACACACACACACTCACCAATGGTTTGTAGACACGTGAAAATTAATGGCATGACGCGTTCTTGAAAATATTATTTATAAGCGGAACCGCAACAATTAGATTACTTAATGAATTTTACACAGTCGAATTACATTATTGTGACCACCAGCTAGTATCCAGAATAACCGCCGTGTGCAGTGCGGACAGCAGCTAGACGGGCTGGGAGTGATTGCGATAAGGTGCTGGAAGGTGTTCACAGTATGTCCTGCTGACTGCAGTGTATCTGACAGCTGCTGGAGGGTGCGTGGTGGAAGATCCATAAAGCAAGCAGTACGATCAAGGTGGTCCCACAGATGTCAAATTGGGCTTAAGTCTGGGGAATTAATGTGCCAGGAAAGTACTTTGAAGTGTTAATTAGGCCCTTCCAACCACTCTCGGACATTTCTAGTTGTGTGACCCGTCGCATCGTCGTGCTGGAAGATCCCATCTGCCCCAGGGAATATGGGTGTACTTGGTCTGAAAGGATGGACTAATAACGAATTCGGTCCATTGTACCTTCAAAAGGTATGAGTGGACCCAGCGCATGCCAAGAAGCATTTCCCAGACCATAACGCTGCCTCCACCAGCTTGTGTTCTTCCATCAGTGGCTCAAGAGTGTTTAATCTCCGATGCTTCTTACCTTATACGCCAAAGTCCATCCGTTCGATGAAGCAGAAAACATGACTCATTGGAGAAGGCAATTCTTTACCAATCAGCGGAGGTCCATTTCCGATACTTCCGTGGAAATTTAAGTCTTTTCTGCCGATGCACCTTCGTTAGCATAGATGCAGTGACTATCCGTATGCATCGGAGCCCCATACGCAACAGGGTTCACTGAACTGTCGTTTTAGACTCACTTCCGAAAGTCTTCTGGCTCATTCGGCCAACGATTTGCTCCACGGTAGCGTGTCGATTGGCCCGCACGCATTTTCGCAGCCGACGTGACGTTCACCTCTCACATCAACGGGATAGGGTGCCCCGCAGTTTCCACTTCGCTTATTCGCAATGGGGCCGTATCTCCAATCACGATGCGGTTTAACCACAGCAGCACGCGAACAGTTCACAAACTGTGCTGTTTCAGAAATACTGCCATCCTTGGCACGAAAGTCGATAATCATCTCTTTTTGCACATCTGGTAAATTGCTCTTTTTATCCATGTTGTGTTTTCAGAATGCCTACAGCACACCTTATATACCCTCCAAGCCAGCTCACGACACGTGCCTTCTTTCATTGGCAACGCGCTGCTGACGTCAAAAGTTGGAGGTTGTCACAATAATGTGACTCAACTGTGTAAATCAAACAGTGAGTAATGTATCTACGAAAACTTGTATCTGCTATTTTTCACGTTTCTCTCAAAATGTCGTCGATAAGAAGTGAAAAAAACTGAAAACACAAAATAGGATTACAACGTGAATTGAAAGGAAATGAAGAGGAAAGCAAAGTGATTGGGATTCGGAGAGTAATAATTGTTTTCATGAGAATTTGCCACTATTTTAAACTATACACACTTTTGAAGCGTGATTGACTCCTTAAATAATTCACTTGAATTGGAGAAGTGTTTAACATAAATGCATCATTTCTTAGACAAAGGGGAAGTCTTTTGTGAATTGTAAAGGAACATTACAGTGCGTGATAATTAATTAAACTTGTTGAAATGAATCTTATTGCAAAAAGTGGGAAAACATCGAAGAGTCTTTGTTGCGAATTAGCATGCATAAGGCACATTTTACTGAGAATGATTCTCAGATAGAATTCAAGAAAATGAATAAAAAAAATAGGAAAGAAATGCTATACATATTTTTTCCAAAATATATTGCAAAACAATGAATACATTAAACAGAAAAGATGTTTTCTTTTGCTTCACTAATGAATTGACTTAATTGATATCCCGTAAAATGTATTTAGCAATGACATTTTTAAACAAAGGTAAGCTTGTAGAAAGCCAAAAGAATATCAACGCAGGTGACGACTTCTGAGAAAATCGTAGTTGAAACTTTTTCGCCTGCGAACCTCACCCGAAAAGAATTCCATAAAAGGATCTAGTTATAAAAGAAAATCGGGTTCAAAATCATGAAATGAAGTACTAAAAAACCATCCGAAATAAATTAACTGCTGTACAATAAACCAAATAATTGTTACGCAAGAAATTTTAAGTGCGACTTTATTTAATTTCATGACGTGCTGGAAATGTAATTTTTCTTAGCGCCGTGAAAATCAAAGATGTAGGTAAATACGTTCTTCTTACAATTTGCAGTTGTTTTGATCTTCGTCGGTTACAGTATGATTCACCTGAGTGAAAAGTCCGGTCATCTGTAGATCATCTGAAGTTTCACTCCTAACTTTCAGAGATACTTCGTTTTCTTCTTTTCTTAAAAATGCCAGCACCCTCACAGATTATCACATTCTTAAGCGCAATTTTCTCCAACATTAGAAAACGCATATTGGACTTTGTTATTTTGGTTTCTGCGTATGACTGTTTAAAAATAATGGTCTTTATAATGATGAGGCCATTTGTGTGTGTGTCGAAGGAAAATGCCACACTATAAATGAATGCACGACGTGAAATGAAACTTATCAGACATGTAAACAAAGTAAGTGAGAAAAAGATAATAACATTTCTGAGGATTGATATGAAAGCGATGGGGCAGTAGAGAGTAAAATGTGGCCTTAGTCAATAGGTTGTACGTCCGCCGTGTAGGGATTACATTCTGCAAGTCGCCATGCTATCGCGTGAAGAAGTCGTCGGATGCTATCCTAATATATATGGTTAATATATATTAAATACGTGGAGATAATGTAAATGGACAGTGTCATCGCTCTATCCACGTTATTTTATAAACAACGCATAGCAACTGAAAAATTGTATTCCGGCACTGCTGGGATCGAACCCCAGAACTCTCGATAACTAGTCGAGTGCGTTCGAATTTACGATACAGCGCCAACAATTTTCAGCGCCATGCGTGGTTTATCAGTCAGCATCTGACTACACGAATGCTATCCTGATGTATCGCTGACCATGAGTCGTTGACCTTTAACCAAAATTCACCGACACTGCGAAGTGCAGATGAATTAAGTTGTCTGCCAATGAAGCCCACATGCTCCCTATTAGGAAGAAATCTAAGGATTGTGCTGGCCACAGCAGCACCTAAGTAACTTGTACACACTTTCTGTGGAAGAAGTCTAATCATTGTGCTGGCCAGAACAGCACCTAGATAATTTGTAGGCACTTTCTGCGGAAGAAGTCTGAGGATTGTGCTGGCCAGCGCAGCACCTAAGTAACTTGTACACACTTTCTGTGGAAGAAGTCTAATCATTGTGCTGGCCAGAACAGCACCTAGATAACTTGTAGGCACTTTCTGAGGATTGTGCTGGCCAGAGCAGCACCTAGGTAACTTGTAGACACTTTCTGTGGAAGAAGTCTAAACATTGTGCTGGCCAGAGCAGCACCTAGATAACTTGTAGGCACTTTCTGAGGATTGTGCTGGCCAGAGCAGCACCTAAGTAACTTGTAGACACTTTCTGTGGAAGAAGTCTAATCATTGTGCTGGCCAGAGCAGCACCTAGATAACTTGTAGGCACTTTCTGCGGAAGAAGTCTGAGGATTGTGCTGGCCAGCGCAGCACCTAAGTAACTTGTAGACACTTTCTGTGGAAGAAGTCTAATCATTGTGCTGTCCGTAGCAGCACCTATATAACTTGTAGGCACTTTCTGCGGAAGAAATCTGAGGATTGTGCTGGCCACAGTAGCACCTAGGTAACTTGTAGGCACTTTCTGCGGAAGAAGTCTGAGGATTGTGCTGGCCACAGCAGCATATAGGTAACTTGAAGACACTTTCTGTGGAAGAAGTTTAATCATTGTGCTGGCCAGAGCAGGACCTAGATAACTTGTAGGCACTTTCTGCGGAAGAAATCTCAGGATTGTGCTGACCACAGCAGCACCTAGGTAACTTGTAGACACTTTCTGTGGAAGAAGTCTAAGGATTGTGCTGGCCAGAGCAGCACTTAGATAACTTGTAGGCACTTTCTGAGGAAGAAGTCTGAGGATTGGGCTGGCCAAAAAAGCACCTAGGTTACTTGTAGGCACCTTCTGCTTATGCCGACGTTGTGCGGTCGGCAGTTATCTTTTTGAAACCAGGCATGATGGATACCACGGAGGTACGGCAATTAAGCAGGCTGTAGCGCTTAATGGACGTATCGTCGTGCCGTAATGTTTTCCAGTGGTGAACGTCTGTTGAAAGTGGTAGCGACCCAAACCGTGACACCAGGCTTAGGAGACGTGTGGCACTTACGGACAGAGTTGGAGCGGGTGAAAATATTTGGATCCAGACCCAAACCGAAACCGGATGTCACGTAATTGGACCTTACTTCGGACTTGACCAGGGCAAATCTCTATTGAACTGTAAATTCGAAACTCAATTTATAAATACACACAATCATTTCATTTATTTTTTGTTATGAGGTTACATTTGACCATACTACATTTCAATATTAATTTTATAACATATAATATTAAGGAGGACACATATATAACATATATAGTTATGTACAGGGTAGCCACAGAACAGGAAATTGAGTAAAAGGCAATATATATATATATGTATATACTGTATTTATAGCCTGAGTAAATCCCAATTCCCTTAAAGTGCGTAGTCAAGCCAAACGTCCTGCACATTTAAAATTCATGCATACAGTATATGGTCTGATTAATAATTTTCTTCTATTAAGTTTTCTATTTTAGTTTGTTAGCAAAAATTTTCAGTTGTTTTCAAAAATAATTATAATTAATGATATGTGTTAGTTGACAAGCTAGATAATTCCATAACACCAATCCCTGGTTATCAATAAATCTTTGTTGGGTTAAAGTGTTAGGCATTGGTAACAAAAATGTATGTCATATATATACAGTATATGATTACGTATAATTCTACATATTTTGTATTCCAATACTAATTTTACAACATAACATTTTTGTTATAATTCTATATATAGTGTATAATGTATAATTCTATATAGAGTGTATAATGCATAATTCTATATATATTATGCATGATCTCTCTGTCTACACAAACACACACACACGCACACACACACGGAGTTCGAAAAGTCTCTTCGCAGTAAGTATCGTAGGCTATACAGAAATCATACAAATGCATTACGGGAACGTATAATTTACTCAATCTTTTCTTAAGAAAGTGTTGAAACTGTTGTCCTTCATATAACTGCTTTACACATGATTTCAGACACATTTGCGAGAGCCAAACAGTCCCTCCGAATTAAAGTTAAGGTTGTTCCACTTAATTTTGATGGTGTTATAGTTAAAATGTTTGAATTAAGTAACTTATTGTATGTGTAATTTCAGTTTTTGCTGTTTTCCTTATTAACATATTAAGCTTCAGAATATGTTTCACAGCTACACCATTTTTCACCAACTTCTAATGAGTTGAAAATTTCCAAAATGTGAATGTTGATTTCATCATTGCCCCTCAGAAGAATGGAACACTCATGAAATCAACCTTCACATTTTGGAAACTTTCAGCTCATCACAAGCTTGTGAAAATTGATGTTGCTGTGAAACATATTTTGGTTTCTTAATTAGACGAAATAACTTCCAGCATTCCCTCTTCCCCTTTTTGTTTTCAACAAAAAAGTATTTGTTGTCCTCGACAGCTTTTTTAATCTTCTTAATATTAAATTCGTCCATATTAACAAGCAAGGCATTAATTCCGATTCGACATGCAATGGAATGTGATGTTAGCACGTCAAACGAAAACCACTGAATGCTCAATGCAAAAGATGCGATGTGAAAAGTAACTCTCAGTCTTAAAATGTGACACGAGGGATGTGAGACAGTGAATCACGAGAGAAGCTGGCAACAGGCATTTGTCCGTACCTTGCTCCGGACAATGGCACTGAAAACATACGCAAAGGAAGTGCCGTTTTACGATATGGTTTCGGCGAGTCTATCGTCTGCGCCGTATGGACGGTCCGTGGAAATCGTCGTTGCTTTGGGACAGAGACAGCATTATTTTGGTATGACAAATCCTTTTACTCTCTGCTGGCACCAGTATTGAGCACAAAATTCCACAGTAGGCATTTTTCTTTGAAATATTTTTTTTATTGTATAAAATGAAACGGAAATGAAACTGGGTCGAAATCGGGTCAGGAATACCTTGACCCTACTCGTTTGACCTGCTGAACCGTGACCCATTACCATCTCTGCGCATGGGTGGCCGCAAGATCAGCCCGGTGACCACATCATCTCCAATACCTTAATCGATGATCGTCGGCTCTGAGACAAAAGCGAGCCTCGTTGCTGAATAAGACATTGTTCTATTCGCCCAGCCACGCATGTCTGGCAAGGTACCACTGCAATTTTGCAAGATAATACTTGGTGTCAGGTCAAAATTTTATGGAATATTATTGTGGCGCTACGTCTCCATAGAATACCATCAGTTTAGGAGATTCAAGTTGCAGAGAATCTTCCACATGATAAACCGACCAAAGAAAAGAAGAATCACCTGTTTAGACTCTCCGTTGCTGAAATTACCGATGCTAATGGGACGTGGGAAATTTACATAGCAACAGACGCGCTGATTTTCCTACTTCACAAAGTAAAACAAAGCTAAAAAATAAAAACATTAAAAGCAGAAGTATGCATCGTGTCGACCTATGATGTGGCTAAGAAAGGAATAAGGTAGATATTCATGTCAAAGATTGCAGCACGGAATCACATGCTCACGTCGACTGTATTTCATTTCAACCACGACCTCTTCATGCGAGTCACTTTTCGGAAAAGTCGTTTGTCAAAATTGTCATTTTACAAAAAGATTGTTTCAGCAAAAAAAATCTCATTTTACCGAATTCCTCATACCACCAACAAGTAATGTCAGACTTAAATAATGAACGATTATTTCAGAGGTGAAATTTTATCGTACATTACAAGGGTAATGTAGCACTAATTCTCCTACACATCCTAAATCGTTGATAAAACACTGCTAACAAAACTCTCCTCGGAGAGTGAGGGTATTTGGGAAATAAATTTGTCCCGCACGAAAGCCTTATCGGAACCCAAAAGACCATCTGTGGGACACACAAGAACCCGAATACGATCTCGATTTGCGAGACCTTTCAGGCCTATCGTCATCTTGTAGAAAGCATGCCTATAAAGTTTGCAGGAGTCAAAATGATGAAAGGTGGGCTAACAATTTACTGATTTAGGCGAATAAATGATTTTCTTTCCATTCAGCCTAGGTGTCTTAATATTTTTTCCAAACAGTGTGTGTATGCATGTACAGTATATCAGCCATTTTTAGCAAGTCTTTTGTAAAACAAATCGTGCTATGTTTTCACTTTGCCCGTCCGTCCGTTTGTGGACACCATATCTCTAAAACTATTTTTTCGATTTGAAAAATTCTTCTTGCATTGGGAAGCCTGAAATATGGTAACGACGATCTTTGCTTTCCGGTTTTTCTATGATGCACAACTTCGTTGCAGAGGGTTCAAATGCAGATGCTGTCGATTTCAACATACATTTTATTCAATATAATTGCTTCTGAATATCCGATTAAAACATTCTTTCTTCCACCAAATACCTTTGATAACGAAGACTATTCTGGGTATATTTTCTTTTTCAAGAAGTGCACAGTTTTTCCGCTAGGGCGCGCAAAATTAAATTGTGTTTTCCCCGATATCTGTTCCGAAAAACCCGAACTGGAAAATCCTTTTTGCATCGGATAGAGCTCCTAGTCGGAAATGTTCTGCATATCGTTTCGAAAATGTTTAACGACTAGGGGTCTTTAGCCTATAGTTTTGTTCCTCATATATTTCCAGCAATATCTGCGCTCCTTAAAGCTCGATTTAAAACCTTTTTTCGCTGTCAGATAACCACTCACCACAACAAGCTTTTTAAGAATATCTTGTGTGAAAATAGTGCATAATTTTTTCCGCCAGGGTACGTTGATATATATCTTATTTTTGCCTATATCTCTGCTTCTAACAGTCCGATTTGAAAAAAAAACAATCTTTGTCGAAAGTTCGTTTCAGGTGCAAATTGTTTTGCATATAATCTCAAATATTTCTTGACGCCCAACTGTGGCACAAAGAGGGCATAAGTTCACGTTTCCGTTTGCTGCATTTCAATAGCATATTTATTCTTTTTGGTGAGATACTAGTATCTGCCAAAGAATTTAGTGTATATTTACTGCCAAAGATAATGCACAGTTTTCCCACTAAGGCCGCAAATGTCTTATCGGTTTTTAATATTTCTGCTTTTTAAAAGTCCGATTTAAAAAATCTTTTGAACGCCGTACACTGTTTACTTCGTCGAACACTTTGCTCCTACCCGTGGGATTTTATTGTTCACAGTTCTGACACTATGTGGTGTTACTGTGTATCTCTGTTTAATGCTGTATCTCCGCTTCTAAAAATTTATTAAAATCAACATATTATTTAAAATAAATATTATTTATTTATGTAAATATTATTTATTTATATAGATAATTTATTTCTATTATTTTATTTCTATAAATCAACATCTCCGCCTCTAAAAATTTCTTGAAAAATTTCTTTTTACTGTATGTCGTTCGTTATACACTATCTACCAACAAGTAATTGGACACCTGTGATAGCAAAGGAAAACGAAGTTCACCTTCAACAGTTGGTGGAGCCTCCACGAGCGGCGATTACATCTGAAACCCTCCGGGGCATACTCTCAACCAGGCGTTGTACGACGGCTAGCGGCATTTTCTTCCACTCGGTTTGAAGAAGACAGGTCAGTTCCTTCATCGATTTCGGACGGTGGGGGCACCCCTTAAGTCGACGCTCCAACTCGTCCCAGAGGTGCTCGATAGGGTTAAGGTCCGGGCTCTGCGCAGGCCAGTCCATTCGGTTAACCCCATTGTAACTATACCAAGCCATGGTGGACCTCGCAACATGACAGGTGGCATTGTCATCCTGAAAGTAACATGAGTCCACCCCGTAAAACTGCCACAACGTAGGGACCGCATGGTCATCCAAAATGGTGCAGTAGGTCTCGGCGTTGAGTTTACAATTAATTGCGACCAAGAGTCCAGTGCCATACCAGGAGATACACCCCCATAGCATAATTCCACCGCCGTCGAACTTCACAGTTGGCACAATACATTCCGGCAGGAGGCGTTTACCAGGCAGACGTCAAACCCAGACCCTGCCATCTGAACGGTAGAGGGTGAACCTTGATTCGTCATTCCAGAGAACCTGTTCCCACTGTTCAACGGTCCTTTGTCGAAGTTCTTTGCACCACGTTAGCTCAGCAGCGCTATTGGACTTGGTGATCAAAGGCTTGTGGGTGGCAGCACGTCCATGATAACCAAGCAGATGGGCTTCCTTACGGATGGTATTCATCAAAAGAACACTCTCGGATGCCTGTTGAAAATCTTCGCGGATGTGGCCCATCAATTTGGTGCGGTTCTTCCGAATTTTTGTGGCCAGCACCCGTCGGTCTCTAACTCCCAGTTTTGTGGGTATGCCGGGTCGGGGCACATTCCGACAGTCACCTTTCATCATCCACTTGCCAATCACGTAGGCCACTGTCGATTTTGGGTACTTCAACTTGCTGGATATGTCACGTATGGATCGGCCATTTCTGTGATACCCGACGATTACACCTTTCTCGAAATCAGAGAGCTTCGAACTGCGTGGCATCTTGCAAACGACTGGTGGCGTTGTTGTTTCCCATACGATATTTAACGGAGGCGGTCGTGACGTGTATCAGGACCGCAGATATCGTCGATTGCAAGGGGTGTCCAATTACTTGTTGGTAGATAGTGTAATACAAATGGGAAACATTACCTTTACTTAATAGTGCACAGTTTACCCTCTAAGGGGCAGAAATGCCAAAAATTTTTCTCGCTATCTCTGCTTCCAAGAGAAGTATCTGAAAAATTATCTTTGCTAAATATAAGGTGTACAAATAAGTTTTAAAGCGTTCAATGTGTGACGTATACCGTTAATTTATAAATCCGACATCCCCCGCGTTGTTCTCATATGACCGTAACTGGTCCAGAATATAAAATGCGACACAGAAGTTTTCCCAACAGTCAAACACACTTGCACATCGGAAGGTGAAAGATGGCAAGCGATCATTTATTCGACACTGCATTCCTTACGATACTCATCAAGGAAAAATTGCTGCAAAAGCATGCGCATCGATCTGTTCTGTTCTGGTGGAGAATATTGTATCGAAAAGCATGTGTGAGTTTTGATTTAGACGGTTTAAAGCAGGAGATTTTGATGTTAGCGATCTAGAACGCAGAGGTGCCCGCAGAAGGTTGAACATGAGGAACTGCAAGCATTGCTGGATGAAGATTCGTCTCAAATGCAAAACAAAGTAGCTGAGCAACTGGTGGTAACTCAACAACCCATTTCCAATCGTTTACGTGCAATGGGAAAGATTCAGAAGGAAGGAAAATGGGTGCCACATGACCTGAGCCAAAGGAACAAGGATGAGCGTGTCATGAAGTATTTGAATCTGTTGAATAAACAACACTGAAAGTCTTTCCTGTGGAAAGTCTTTACGGGTGATGAAAAGTGGATATGATACGACAATCCCAAAGGTAAAAACGCTGGATAGACCCCGGTGAAGCAACGCTTTCGACACCGAAACGCAATATTCACTCCAAGAAAGTTCTGCTGTGCATCTGGTGGGATATGAAGGATGTGCTCTAATATGAACTATTGGAACAGGGTCAAACTGTTACTGCTGATCGCTACAAGCAACAACTGCTGCGATTGAACCAGGAAATCTGTAGGAAACGTCCATTTACAGACAAAAGATTGCATCCCGTGAAATTATTGCATGGCAACTCTAGGCAGCATGTCGCGAAATCGGTCAAGGCAACGTTATTGACGATTGGCTGGGACGTTTCGGAGCATTCGGCGTATAGTCCCGACATAGCCCCTTCATACTTTCATTTGTTCCGATCGATGCAACATGGTTTGTCTGCTGTACGGTTACGGACATGTGATGAAGTACAAAAATGGGTTAACGATTTCATCGCGTCACACGACGAAGTATTCTTCACGGCTGGAATCCGTCAGCTGCCCCACCGATGGCGAAAGGTATTAGATAATGACGACGCATATTTTGATTTGTAAAGGTACTGCTTCTTTCTCTCAAATTACATGTTGCATTGTCTTAAAACGCTTTAAAAGTTATTTGTACACTTAATATACCGCTCACATATTTTCTATTTTCCATTATTCAAAATCCTTCCGCTAGGGGACGTAAAGGTACATCATGTTTTCCTCTATATATGTTTTCCTAACTGTTTGATGTAAAAATCTCTCGGTCTCCGATATGTTCCTTCATCTATGAAAATATTTTTGAGCACGATTTGTTAATTTTCGCATGGACTTTTCAACCGGTAGTAGGAAAAAATAACTGTTAGATGTTTTATCGATTGCAGAAAGGCGGTTGATATGTTGTATTTTCTGTAATCGATTCCAATGACTATGAATAACTTTAAAGTATTTTATTCGAGTCGGGAAGAATTCAAAAGACGTGCTAATTACAACCAAAGATTTGGTGTCAGTTTTCATGTAATATTTTTAGTGCAAAATGCTTAAACTCACAGTAGGAAGGATAAATTTTTCATTTTTCAATCTTCTGGAAAGGCACATTTATTCGGGAGTCGAAAATCGAACCTTGAAGCAAAATGATCCGAATGGCAGGAAAACTTAAGAATAGTTTTAGCTACATTACATTTTATTGCGGAAAGTCCATTGCGTTTTCTGTCAAACTGCGTAAAAGAAAACGATCCTTTCTTTCTGTCAACCTTTTTTCTAACAAATCTTGGATACTTGCCTTTCGGAGTAAGAGGGCTATACATATTCATACGTTCAGATATCTTGAAACTGCAATACATACGGATACGAGTCTTAAACGCTCACAAGTTACAAACTTTCTACGCATGTTATTTTCTTAAATAATTGATTTTACTACGAGAGTTTCCGGGCGTTTTTCATGGTCACATTTAATGAATAGAAACCCTGACGTTAATAGTGTCGTTAATGTTTAATAGAGATCGGGATTTGTAAAACCATTCAGACATTTCTAGTCGCATGACAGAGTCTATTAATTACAGCAAACAGTAATGACTTGAACTTCGTGGACAGAATGTAGTTGATTGCAAATGCGTGTCAGTGGTTTAAAATACCACCAACCGAGTAATTCATGAGGGCCCAGATTCATTTGCATTCTGGCTCATTGCTCACGAGCACACTTGTGCCTCATTATGAAATAGGTCAGTTCTGTGACTGCTAAATCTAACACTGCATTTGTTCCAAACTAATTTTGAATGTCCAAATTGTAGATATTCATTAAACGTCTTTAGAGACAGATCCAAGTGTTCTCACCGTCAAATACAATATGTTTAACGGCTTCGTTGTACTCAGCATGAAGGTATATCAGTGAGAATGGTGTCTTTAAATTTTAGCGCTTTAGGATACCTTAGAGGAAGAGACACAGAAAGAGAAAATTACTTATTAGTGGAAATCGTGTTATAAAACAAGAAAGGGTTTAGTTTTGTGAAGTTTCTCATGAAACTGAATTGAGCTTATAAATTCACCTTCTTTCATAAATATTTTTGCGCTACAGTTTTCTTTCCGTAGAGGCTTTCAAAAAAAAAAAAAAAAGAACTGAAAAAATGGTGTAACTTTTGCTTTTTGATGCGTTTGTTTAATTAATCCACTGAGGTTCTTAGCTAACTCTGAAGTTGTTGAACATACACTACATTGACAAAAAGTACCGGACACCTCTTCAAAAGAAAATGAACGGATCCGCTGCGTTGTTAAAATGCGCCGTACAGCTGCGAACGGTATAAAAACAAGCTTGTAGGTGACCGCGATTATGTCGCACCGTGAGGTGGAGTGAAAATATCGATGCGGGAGAAAACTGAATTTGAGAAAGGAAAGGTTGTTGGGTGTTATAATAGTGGGTTGTCGATAAGAGAAAGCGAGAGGCGTTTAAACATGCCCAAATCAACTATTTTGGATGTACTGAAAAAGTGAGAGACACATGAAGTGAAGCAGCAAAACGTACCGGCAGACCAAAGAAAATCAGTGATAGAGGACATCGAAGCCTCAGGAGAGTCATTAAAGCTAATCAATGGAGTACTGCACAAGACCTCAGTATACGGGTGAGTACAAATGCTGGAACCTCAGTATGTACACGTACCGTTCGAAGGCAACTTCATTCGACTAGTTACCGTGGTCGTGCGGCTGAAGCCTTTAATCTCCACTTGGAATGCTACTCGTCGTTTAGTATGGTGTAAAAAACATTTATCGTGGACCGTAGATAAATGGAAACGGGTTCTATGGACTGATAAATCCAGATACACGATCCACAAGAGTGATGGCCGTGTGTGGGTATGGCGACAACCGGGCGGACGCTATTTACCATAGTGTAATGTTAGTGTACTGTTCCTCAAGTTTGGAGCTTACAGTGTACTCGTGTTGGTCTTTTTTTTCGTGGTATGGTTCTGGCCCACACGTTATCTTGTTCAAATCTGTTAATCAGCACGTCTACCTCGATATTCTGGACAATCATGTCCTACCAACTGTGTGGCAATACTATAGAACGCAGCTTTGTCGGTACCAGCAGCATAATGCATCGAGCCATAAAGCAAGGCCTGTTACAGCGTGTAATTCCATATCGTGTGTGGACTGGCCATCACAGAACCCTGATCTTAATCCCATAGAGCACATATGGGATGAATTAGAGCGACGCATAAGAAGTTTGGAGCCAAGGACTACTACTAAACAACAGTTAGTGGCAGCATTATGTACTGAATGTTGAATTATGTACTGAATGGAGCATTATGTACTGAATGTAGCATTATATACTGAATGGAGCATTATGTACTGAATGCAGCATTATGTACTTATCGCTGCGTTCGAAAACCTTGTCGAAAGCATGTCTCGAAGGTTTAATGCATGTATTAAGGCCAAAGGTGGACCGACACGGTAATAATGTATGCCAATAAATGCTATGTTGTGTTTTTCATTTAGGTGTCTGGTGACGTTTGTCAAAATAGTGTATATCTCACTTCTGCAATAACTAAGTAAATATTGGTCAGGGTCAAGGCATCAGAACTTACATGCAATGTCAACTTACTCCTTTAATGTTGCCCTCAGTGGAAGTTCATAGGTAATCAATATATTTCGCTGACACAAAGTATGTATATCCTGTATCAACATAAAACTCAATCACATAACAATAATACATATTCGGCGAATCGCACAAATAACAGGTTTCAGTCTCTTCTGATATATCAGCTATCCACAATCTCCTCGCGAGCTCTCTCTTTATATCATGCCACTACTATAACTCACTGTCAGAGTTGCCAACTTCTGCAAGTTGCTCTGGAAAGTAATATGCTTTCAGAGAGATAATCTTTACCGAGAGGTAGCGGAATTTACATAAGAAAACAGAAACGAAAAAGGAAGTTTATAAATTAGAGGTACGCTGTAATGCACGCGTTTTGATTTTTGGCCAACAAATACTAAAATGAGATAATAGCCTTCACCATTAAATCACATGCTACAATTTTAGGTATGGCACTTTTATCGATATCATTATTCTGTTTTTCAACATACATTCCATGAACAAAACACTAGACATACCTACCTAATAGCGTGTTGGTCCTCCTCTAACACGAATAATAGCCTCTAGACGCCGAGACATCGAATCCACTAGATGACGGACGGTTTCCGGAGGCAATGCCACCCAATTCCTGTTACAGCATTGTCCACAACTCCATCCAAGTCGTCCGTACAGTATCCATGGATCTGATATTCCGTTGCACGGTATCCCAGATACCTTCCACAGGGCTTGAATCCGTGAACCTTGGACCACTGGATGACCTCAAACTCCGATGAGTGTTCGTCGAGCCATTCTTGGGTGGTTGCATCCGGTGGCGCGGTACATTGTCTTCTGAAACAGACTATCGGGAACAGGATGCGCGAAGGCCTTGGAAGTGTGTAGGTGATTAGCCAGTACAGTAACACCCCGAGTTACGTAGCACGCAACTTACGTAAATTTTCAGTTACGTAAACATTGTCGCCTCTTTATCCGCACTTGCTACCTCACCATTGACCTTCATCATGACGTACAAAAATGAAAATTCTGAGAACTACTTACAAACGCGTATGAACACGTTTGCGGCTTTGCGCAGCTGCGTCTTTCACAGCCTTATCGCAGTAAGCACATTTCAGTTTCACTTAGTCACTTGTTTATCACAGCTGGTGTTCGTTGTTTATTTACCATTAGAATGCATTAGGAACGCAAAACCGAATGCACTGATGATAAATCGAAAAAACAAAGGTCTGCAATTACTTTAGAAGAAAAGTTGAAAATAATTTCTATGTATGAAGACGGGAAAATTATATCAACAATAGCTCGGGAAATAAATCAACCTATTTCGACAATGAATAACAACAGAGAAGGATAAAATTCGCATTGTTGAAAACACGAAAGGTGCGGTAACATTGAAGGGCGCAAACGCACAATCATTACCAATAAGAGGCTGGGCCAGATTTCAAAGATGAAGAAATTGTTGCCTCACTGAATCTAGGATCTGACACAGAAGCGGATACCGTTGAGTTTGCTGATTATCCAGGAGAAGGCTAGGTCTTTACATAAGAGTTTACAAAAGAAGGGTGGCATCACGGACACGGAGAGCACATTTAAAGCTAGTGATGGATGGTTCCAACGATTTAAGAAGCGTTAAGATCTGCACAGAATCAAAGTCACGGGTGAGGCAGCAAATGCTGATACAGAGGAGGCAAAGTGAATTTCCCGAAATTCTGGCAGAAATAATTGAGGAGGGGGATTATTTGCCTGAGTAAATAGTTAATGTCGATGAAACGGCTGTGTTTTGGAAGAGGATGCCTGCACGGTTGTAACGTACCAGGAGATGTGACGTTCCTGCCAGAAGGACGCACACGACATAAAGGCAGATAGGAATCAGAATAAAAAATGTCCGCGTAGCTCAACTGGTAGAGCAACTTATTCCGGAATGAGGGGATCCGGGTTCGAATCCTGGCGTGGATAAAAATAACGGAGAAATTTACTTCGTTATAATGGCGCCCGAACTATCCGGATGACCTGACCGTTCAAAATCTCGCATTGGTGTGATGTTATTTCCACACCGCGAGACAGGAAAAATCAGAGAATCCTTTCTCCAGCACTTCGAAAAAAAAAAAAAAATACGGGGGAGATAATGTAACGTACCAGGAGATGTGACGTACCTGCCAGAAGGACGCACACGACATAAAGGCAGATAGGAATCAGAACAAATGTCCGCGTAGCTCAATTGGTAGAGTGACTTATTCCGGAATGAGGGAATCCGGGTTCGAGCCCCGGCGCGGATAAAAATGACGGAGAAATTTACTTCGTTATACGGTCATTTATTGCAAAAGAGGAAAAATCTATGCCTGGATTCAAGGTCTCAAAAGATCGGATCACTGTTGTGATTGCCGGCAACACTTCAGGCGACTTAAAACTTAAACCGCTTACAGTGTACTATTCCTAGAGATTGCGTGCCTTTAAGAGGACTGGCAGGAGTGTGCTGCCCGTAAACTGGAAATCCAACACCAAGGCTTAGGTTACACGTGAGCTGTTCGGAGAATAGTTCAATAACCACTTTGTTCCCCAGGTGAAGTAATATTGTGTCAATAAAAAAATCCCGTTTAAATTGCTTGTCCTTCTGTCAGGATGAAAGTCACCCAACTCTTCGCCGGCCAACCGGAAGAGTTGGATGACTTTCATCCTGACGTTAAAGGTGTTTACCTGCCTCCTAGAACGACTTCACTGTTGCAACCAATGGATCAAGGCGCTATTGGGATTTTCAAAGCCTACTATCTACAATGTACGTTTTCCCAAGCAATCAAGGACCCCAGCGCCGGCTCCAACCTGCGTGATTTCCGGAACAACTATGATATCCTTGACGCTATCAAAAACATCGGGGTGGCGTGGGATGAAGTCAGGCAGACAACAATGAACGCTGTGTGGAAGAAACTCTGACCAGAAATGGTCCATAATTTTAGAGAAGACAATGACTACAACGGATGCTGAGTTGACCCGTAATTACAGAAAGCGACAGAGACGTGTGTGGGTCTAACACAGCGATAGGTATGCGCTTCCATTCAGTAGCTTAGTAGTTCTTTTTCTTAGTAATACGCCTTGGTTCCAAACTTCTTATGTGTCCCTCTAATTCATCCGATAGATGCTCTGTTGTATTAAGATTAGGGCTCCGTGCTTGCCAGTTCACACACGGTACGGAATTATCGTCAAATCACGCCTTAACAATTCTTGCTTTACGGCTCAGTGCATTATCCTGCTCGTACCAACAAGGCTCGGTTACATAGTGTTGCCACAGAGTTGGAAGGGCATAATTGCCCAGAATATCGAGGTAGACGTGCATTTTAGCAAGTTTGTCCACGATAACCAATTGGCGGGAACCATACCACAAAAAACACCCCAACACGAGTACACTGTCAGCTCCAAACTTGACCGTAGGAACAGTACACTGTGGTAAATAGCGTTCCCCCGGCTGCTGCCATACCCACACACGGTCATCAGACTTATGGATCGTGTATCTGGATTGATCAGTCCATTGGACCCGTTTCCATTGATCTAAGGTCAACGATAAATATTCTTTACACCATGCTAAGCGACAAGTGGCATTCCCAGTGGAGATGAAATGCTTATGAGCAGTCGCACGACCACGGTAACCCATGAAATGAAGTTCTCTGCAAATGGAACGTGCACATATCCAGGTTTAAGCATTTGTACTCACCTGTACACTGAGGTCTTGTGCAGTAATGCGTCGATTAGCTGTAACGACTCTCCTGAGGCTTCGTCATCCTCTATCACTGATTTGCTTTGGTCTACCGGTACGTTTTGCTACTTCAGGAACGCCAAGTGTTTTGCACGTATTCAGTGCATCCAAAACAGGTGCCTTGGGCATGTTTAAACGCCTCTCGATTTATCTTGTGGACAAACCACTAATATAACACCCAATAATCTTTCCTTCCTCAAAGTCAGTTCTCTACCGCTCCGACATTTTCACTCAACCTCACAGTGCGATATGATCGCGGTCAGCTGAAAGGCTTTATTTTATACCGCTTGCAGCTGTACCGCGCATCTTAGCAACGCTGCGGGTCCGTTCATGTGCCTTTGAAAAGGAGTCCGATGACTTTTGTCAATATAGTGTATATCTCTATCAGAAAAATAAAATAAAAATAAAGCTCTGCTGCTGTTGTTCAAACATCTTTTCGTGGAAAAAAATCGATATTTTGAAGCTAAAATTCACTAACTGTTAGATTCTATTAGAACTCATTCCTATTTGTGTTAGTTTTACTATTTCATTTATCGTATTGTGAGAACTTTAAAATCTCAGCACATTCGAAGGTAAGACCTTCCATTGAAATGCGAAATAGTGATCAATATTTCTGTCATGTTGTAGAAAAGGGAGACTTCCGCAATTGCAATGAACCTTAATCGTCACTAATGGGCGTAAGGCTGACAGAATAGAAACACTTCCACAGTTATCTATTTGAAGTCACCCAATCTGGTATTAGCTCTCTCTAGGGGTCACTGCTTTTTCTATGGCGGTCATTACGTGATGGAGGAACTAGGACACCTACGTTCCTTAGACATTTTTGTTGCACAGATACTTTCTCTCAGTACATCGCTTTGCACTCAGAATGGTGTTAATAGGGGACACAAAAGCGTTTATTTCAAATAAATCTACAGAGCAAAAGCGATACCCAAAAATAAGCTGATCACGCTGAGTAAAAAGAGAAATGGAAGGATTTGTTTTCTCCATTGAGATAAGCTAATCGCTGCGAAGAAAGAGTGCAAGGTCACCTGGAGAGCAATAATACTTACCTAGGAATTATCACAATTTATGTTACGTAGAACTGAAATTAATCCACAAAGAAGTCCTTATAGTAGAAAGATTGCTAAACTGAAATAAACCGATCTAATTGCTAATTTCTGTCCTCCATTTCCCTTTTTCATTTTGGATGCTGAACGACATATCATCATCATCATTGTCAACCATTATCAATCCACTGCTGGACGAAGGTCTCCCCAAGTTTCCTCCACAACGGTCTGTCTTGTGCCAGTCTCCTCCATGTCACCCCTGCATACTTTCGAATTTCATCCACCCATCTCCTATGTGGTCTTCTTCTGGGTCTTTTCCTGTCCCTTGGAATCCAATCTAAAATTTCGGCTGTCCATCGATGATCTGTCCTTCTGGCAGTATGTCCAGCCCATTGCCATTTCAGGGATTTAACTCTGATCATGATGTCTTCCACTCTTGTCATTTTTCGGATCCACGAGTTCCTCTTCTTATCTCTCCTGGTTACACCAAGCATGCACCTCTCCATGCTGCTTTGAGTTGTCTGCAGCCTTTGTATGTCTCTTTTAGTTAAGGTCCACGTCTCTGCACCATACGTAAGCACTGGAAGGATGCATTGATCAAACACTTTTCTTTTAAGACATAATGGCATATTGCTCTTGAAAATTATGCTGTTTCTTCCAAAAGCTCTCCAGGCAAGTTTTGTACGCCGATTAATTTCTTCATCAATGTGACCCTCACTTGATATCTGCTGTCCAAGATAAACGTACGTGTCTGTTATCTCCAGCTTTTCTCCATCAATCGATAAATCTTCATTTCTTGTAAAAGCATTGAACATCACTTTTGTCTTCTGAAAGTTCATTTTTAATCCCACTTCTTTACTCTTGTCAGCAAGTTCCTGGATCATACTCTGCAGCTCTGATGGGGTAGTTGCAAAAATGGCTACGTCATCAGCAAAACGAAGGTGGGTTAGATAATCTCCATTAATCTTTATCCCCTTGTTTTCCCAGCTCAGCGACTGAAAAACACCCTCCAATGTGGCATTAAAGAGCTTCGGAGATATGGTGTCACCTTGTCTCACTCCCTTTCCAATTTTTACGTGTGTTGTAATTTCAAACAGCCTAATCTTTGCACTTGCATTTTCATAGATGTTATTAATAATATTAATGTATGCATCTTCAATACCGCAGGTTTTCAGAGCCATTGTAACTGCTGATGGTTTCACCGAATCAAAGGCTTTTTCATAATCGATAAAAGCCATGCACAATGGAAGTTCATATTCCCTCGCTCTTTCAATTAGTTCTCTCAGCACGTGGATATGATCTATTGTGCTGTAGCCACTCCTGAATCCAGCTTGTTCTCTCGGTTGAGCCATGTCTAGTGCTACCTTCAAGCGGTGTGAAAGAACTTTAGTGAAGATTTTATAAACTACTGATAGGAGGCTGATAGGTCTGTAGTTTCCGAGATCCTCAATGTCACCTTTCTTATGTAGCAGGATCATTGTAGCGGTGTTCCAATCCTCAGGAACGACATATACGGGCACCTAAAGCTACAAAAAATCGCCTTTTCCCATTTTTTGGATTCGGATTTGCTCTGTGCCATACAGAAACTAGGGTAACAGTTTCGGATGGAAAGCAGTTATATCAGAAAACAACAACAACTAATTCTCATTAAAGAATAGCCTGGAAATGAAAACATTCCAAGGTATTTAAGTACAATGTTCGGCATAGACAATACCTCACCGTGAATGAGTGTACAAATTGAGACGAAACTTACAATTCATGTAGATAAGTAGGTGAGAAAGAAGAGATTTGATTTCCGAGGAATTAAATGAATGCAGTCACCGAGAAGACAGTATAACACGACCTGAGATAATAGGTTATATGACCGACATGCTGGCTATACATTCGGCAACACACCATATCATCAAGCGGAAAAATCCACGGATGGTGTCCTGAGTTTATGTCTGACCCTGAATCACTGACCTGTGTCCACAATTCACCGACATTGCATGAGGGCCGTACAAAGATGTTAGTTGTCTGCCAATCACATCGCACACGTTCTCTATTGGAGAGAAGTATCGGGATCCCGCTTGCAACAACAGCCCATGGACACCTTGTAGGCACTATCTTCTGGCATGGACACTTTTAGGCGCTATTTTCTGATGTTGGACACCTTGTAGGCACTATATTCCGACATGGACACCTTGTAGGCACTATCTTCTGATACGGACACCTTGTAGGCACTATCTTCAGATACGGACACCTTGTAGGTACTCTCCTCTAATACGGATACCTTGTAGGCACTATCTTCTGACACTGACATCTAGTAGGCATTATCTTCTGATGTTGGCAAAGTGCTGGCGGAAACTAACTGGACATCAGGAATACCACAGAGACATGGCAACAAAACAGATGAGCACCTCATTGTGCTTTAATTGTGCCCACTATGCGTACGAGAAATGAACGGAAGTTGAAATTGGTTGCGCCCAAACAGACAACTAGGCTGAACACCCGTATAATGCTCCCAGATGATAGCAAGATCATTCCAGTGACCACGTCGTCTTCAGACTAAAAGGCAATCTTTGGGGCTGAAACAAAAGCGAGACTCGTCGCTCAATACTTCATGATTCCGTTCGTACTTTCACCACGTGTACCTATTACGTTCTAATGGTTCGCAAGAGCGCAAATATGCCTGAGATAATCTGCGATTCAGAGTCCGTGTAGGTACGGGGATGTTGAAATATGCCTCTATACCTCGTTGAATGTCATCGGCTGTTGATTGTAAGGCTTCTAAGTGTTACTGTTGTAGAATGCGGCAATCGAGGAGTTCGGGCATCTGCCTATATGCCCCAACCGTACTTGGGTGACGCACGGTACCTTCTTGCAATCACTGTTGCCGCAGTCGGCTGACAGTTGTTGCATCACGACGAGTTTTCCGTGCGATGGGACCCAAGGATCAACCATTCGTACGTAGCCCTGTGATGAAGTTTCTGGTAAAGGTGTTCATGTGATATTAGCATTTCTGATGCACAAACATCCACCCTTCTTACACGAACTCTCACGAACGAAATCACTCGGATGCAGTGGTCCACACCTCCAGATGAAGACAACCATCTATCACGTGATTAATTCGCATCTGCAATAATTTACACAGCTTTACTTTCGACAGACACACACCAATTAGCACGGTGCTTCGCCAAATGCACGGTATTATCAAAAGTATACAGACACTACTAAATATTTGCATAAGTGCAAATAACAGTTACGCAGGAAGGTGAGATGTGAGTGGGGAGGTACGTATATAAAACTGGGGTGTGATGTGAGTGGGAGGTACGTATATAAAACAGAGGTGTGATGTGAGTAGGGAGGTACGTATATAAAACTGAGGTGTGATGTGAGTGGGGAGGTGCGTATATGAAACTGAGGTGTGATGTGAGTGGGGAGGTACGTGTATAAAACTGGGGTGTGATGTGAGTGGGGAGGTACGTATATAAAACTGAGGTGTGCTGTGAGTGGGGAGGTACGTATATAAAACTGAGGTGTGTTGTGAGTGGGGAGGTACGTATATAATACTGAGGTGTGATGTTAGTGGGGAGGTACGTCTATAAAACTGAGGTGTGATGTGAGTGGGGAGGTACGTATATAAAACTGAGGTGTGATGTGAGTGGGGAAGTACGTATATAAAACTGAGGTGTGATGTGAGTGGAGAGGTACGTATATAAAACTGAGGTGTGATGTGAGTGGGGAGGTAAGTATATAAAACTGAGGTGTGATGTGAGTGGGGAAGTGCGTATATAAAACTGAGGTGTGATGTGAGTGGGGAGGTACGTGTATAAAACTGGGGTGTGATGTGAGTGGGGAGGTACGTATATAAAACTGGGGTGTGATGTGAGTGGGGAGGTACGTATATAAAACTGAGGTGTGATGTGAGTGGGGAGGTACGTATATAAAACTGAGGTGTGATGTGAGTGGGGAGGTACGTATATAAAACTGAGGTGTGATGTGAGTGGGGAGGTACGTATATAAAACTGAGGTGTGATGTGAGTGGGGAGGTACGTCTATAAAACTGAGGTGTGATGTGAGTGGGGAGGTACGTATATAAAACTGAGGTGTGATGTGAGTGGGGAGGTACGTATATAAAACTGAGGTGTGATGTGAGTGGGGAGGTACGTATATAAAACTGAGGTGTGATGTGAGTAGGGAGGTACGTATATAAAACTGAGGTGTGATGTGAGTGGGGAGGTACGTATATAAAACTGAGGTGTGATGTGAGTGGGGAGGTACGTGTATAAAACTGAGGTGTGATGTGAGTGGGGAGGTACGTATATAAAACTGAGGTGTGATGTGAGTGGGGAGGTACGTATATAAAACTGAGGTGTGATGTGAGTGGGGAGGTACGTCTATAAAACTGAGGTGTGATGTGAGTGGGGAGGTACGTATATAAAACTGAGGTGTGATGTGAGTGGGGAGGTACGTATATAAAACTGAGGTGTGATGTGAGTGGAGAGGTACGTATATAAAACTGAGGTGTGATGTGAGTGGGGAGGTAAGTATATAAAACTGAGGTGTGATGTGAGTGGGGAAGTGCGTATATAAAACTGAGGTGTGATGTGAGTGGGGAGGTACGTGTATAAAACTGGGGTGTGATGTGAGTGGGGAGGTACGTATATAAAACTGAGGTGTGATGTGAGTGGGGAGGTACGTATATAAAACTGAGGTGTGATGTGAGTGGGGAGGTACGTATATAAAACTGAGGTGTGATGTGAGTGAGGAGGTACGTATATAAAACTGAGGTGTGATGTGAGTGGGGAGGTACGTATATAAAACTGAGGTGTGATGTGAGTGGGGAGGTACGTATATAATACTGTGGAGTGATGTGAGTGGGGAGGTACGTATATAAAACTGAGGTGTGATGTGAGTGGGGAAGTACGTATATAAAACTGAGGTGTGATGTGAGTGGGGAGGTACGTATATAATACTGTGGAGTGATGTGAGTGGGGCGGTACGTATATAAAACTGAGGTGTGATGTGAGTGGGGAGGTACGTCTATAAAACTGAGGTGTGATGTGAGTGGGGAGGTACGTATATAAAACTGAGGTGTGCTGTGAGTGGGGAGGTACGTATATAAAACTGAGGTGTGTTGTGAGTGGGGAGGTACGTATATAATACTGAGGTGTGATGTTAGTGGGGAGGTACGTCTATAAAACTGAGGTGTGATGTGAGTGGGGAGGTACGTATATAAAACTATGGTGTGATGTGAGTGGGGAGGTACGTCTATAAAACTGAGGTGTGATGTGAGTGGAGAGGTACGTATATAAAACTGAGGTGTGATGTGAGTGGGGAGGTACGTATATAAAACTGAGGTGTGATGTGAGTGGGGAGGTGCGTATATAAAACTGAGGTGTGATGTGAGTGGGGAGGTACGTGTATAAACCTGGGGTGTGATGTGAGTGGGGAGGTACGTATATAAAACTGAGGTGTGATGTGAGTGGGGAGGTACGTATATAAAACTGAGGTGTGATGTGAGTGGGAGGTACGTATATAAAACTGAGGTGTGATGTGAGTGGGGAGGTACGTGTATAAAACTGGTGTGTGATGTGAGTGGGGAGGTACGTATATAAAACTGAGGTGTGTTGTGAGTGGGGAGGTACGTATATAATACTGAGGTGTGATGTAAGTGGGGAGGTACGTCTATAAAACTGAGGTGTGATGTGAGTGGGGAGGTACGTATATAAAACTTAGGTGTGATGTGAGTGGGGAGGTACGTCTATAAAACTGAGGTGTGATGTGAGTGGAGAGGTACGTATATAAAACTGAGGTGTGATGTGAGTGGGGAGGTACGTATATAAAACTGAGGTGTGTTGTGAGTGGGGAGGTACGTATATAATACTGAGGTGTGATGTGAGTGGGGAGGTACGTCTATAAAACTGAGGTGTGATGTGAGTGGGGAGGTACGTATATAAAACTGAGGTGTGATGTGAGTGGGGAGGTGCGTATATAAAACTGAGGTGTGATGTGAGTGGGGAGGTACGTATATAATACTGAGGTGTGATGTGAGTGGGGAGGTACGTATATAAAACTGAAGTGTGATGTGAGTGGGGAAGTACGTATATAAAACTGAGGTGTTCTGTTGTGTTATCAATAACTTTGAAGCGGATATGCCGCGTGGACGTGAACTTTCCGAGTTCCGTCGTGCACTGGTTACAGGAAGTCATTTGAGTAACTTTTCTACACCGAGCATTGCAGCTAAAATAAGCATACCAAAAATCGACTGAAAGTGATGTCGTGAAGAGATAGCAACAGGACGGTGCAACCATAGCAAAAAAAAAAAAAAAAAAAATCAGGAAGGCCGCAAAAACTGACGGAATGTGGCAGAAGAGCGATGACGAGGAATGTTATGAAATTCCATTCTTCCTCTGCCGTTTTCATTGCTACTAAAGTAGAAAATGCTTGTAATGGCTCAGTTGCTACCATAAATATTAGGAAAGAGTTGCACAGTGGGCGTTACTGTTGTAGATCAGCGCACACAAGCCACACATCACTAGTACATACCTGCCAACTTTTACGCATGACGCGTAAAATTTACGTCTTTTAATTGCTCTTTAAGATTTTCCGCATACACTGGAAAACATACAGTATGCTATGGAAATCGTCGGTCCACTGCGAACGAGGGAAAACATCGAGTATGCTATGGAAATCGTAGATCCGCTACGGATGACGGAAGACTTTGTGTATGATATTAAAATGTGATATAATTTGTTTATATTATAAACATCTAAAAATTATCAAATGCACAAATACACTGGCATACAAAAATTAAGGACGCGACGGTTTTTCGAATGTAACGTTGTGCAGAAATGCTCCACATCGACTCAAATCATACCATAAGATCCCCAAGATGTAAGAATATAGGACAAGTGAGCAAAGCCGTCCAAACAAGTAATGCAAACGATACAAATGCACTTTATTGAAAAAGTAGCTTCGAGCACAACTGGACAGAAGACAGAAACGTCCATGTGACACACGGCTGCCAAGAAAAATCTAGTCTTTAGTAGGGGATATGATCACCCCTGACTGCGTTTCAGGATTTACAACGTCTGTCCATGCTGAGGACGAGGTTGTCAAGGAGCTGTTGAGTCATCGCGGTCCATTCCTCTTGTAGCGCCAATCGCAGCTGCGAAATCGTTGCTGGAGGCTGGTGATGTGCTGCTAAGCGTCTCCCGATAAAGTCCCACACGTGTTCGATTGGATTTAGGTCCGGGACCTTGCGGGCCAATCCATGCGTTGAATATCTTCACTCTTCAACAGCTCTGCGACAGCTACTGTACGATGAGGTGTAGCGATGTCGTCCGTAAAGGGGAACTCATGACCCACTGCACCTCTAAACAGACGCACGTGAGGCAGCAGAACCTCGGTAAAATAGCGGACACCAGTGACTGAACCTCCTTGGAAGATGTGGAGGTCAGTACGGCTACCAAGCATGATATCACCCGAAAGGAGAACTCCGCCTCCTCCAAACCGGCCCCTTTCGATGATGTTGGAGTTGTGATTGCGAGTTCCCTACCCTCTCCAGATGTGTATACGTCCAGAATCGCTCGTGAGACTAAATCGGCTCTCATCCGTAAAGAGAACTCGACCCCATTGCTGATGTATCCTGTTCTTGTGTTCCTGGCACCACAGAAACCGCCGTCTCCGATGAGCAGGCGTTAATGGCACACATCGTACTAGTCGTCGTGCAAATAGACCACCTTTGGACAGCCTCCTGGCCACGGTAAAACGCGATAACGGACGTCCAGTTGTCTGTTGCACGTGCCTTGCGATTTCTCCCGCTGTCTGCCGTCTTTCTCTTCTCGCCTGTAGGACAATATACCGGTCGTCAGCCGCCGTGGTCTCGTGGATGACCACTGCTAAACTCTCGGACAGCTGTTCGTGTCGTTTGAAATTCTGTCCAAGCTCGTGAAACGATGCTGTGAGAGATACCGAATTCCTTGGCTACACTAGTCACACTGTGACCTTCTTCGAACTTCCCAATGACGCGACCTCGGGTAAAGTCATCCAGATGTCATCTACTGGTTTGCCTGTTGGCCATATCACACGGTGGCAGCAACTCGACGTCGTTCAAACCGATGTACACTGTGCAATAGCTTTCACCGAATTGCTGAGCATAATCATGATCAAATGTAGAGGATTTAAGGAAGAGAGTGTCTGACCCCAGGTCTTAAACAACCCATAGAAATAGGAAGCTAGGAGACTTGGGCAAGAGTGCCCGATAGGAAAGTGACACAGAAGCGAAGTAGAAAGGGGAAGGAAGACATGTCAAGGGGAAGGAAGACATGGGCCAATACCCGGTGTCCGACGGCTTAACGTGCCCATCCGACGCACGGCGAACATTTAAGTGGATTGAGGGGTTCGTACCTGCCTAGGATCAAACCTGAGGTTCCTTCCGCGGCAGTCACGAACGTTGCCCGCGGGGCCACCCGCGTCACCCGAATTGCTAAGCGTACACCGCCCGTGTGCTTAATACCCTTCCGACACCCCTCCCTCCCCCTACGTCATGCTGCATATATGCGCATGCCCTACTGTACCGGACCCTAGTCTATTTCCTGAGTGGTGTTTACGTCCGTTCTGCCTGCGCGTTCCGCTGTTATGCTAATTTCTCCTCTTCGTCCTTAATTTTTGCACATGAGTGTATTTGCATTTATTTGTGTTTTTACTTTTACTAAATTTATTATAAATGTTGTTTGCGCATAGTTAAAAAAAACATAATAAATGTCGTTCGCACATTTTTGAAAAAAAAAAAATATTACGAATGTCATTCGCGCGCAATTTTACACATTTGAATTTTCTCAGGTTGGCAGGCATGCACTACCGTGAATGCGATGCGCCGTGGGTAGTGGTGTGATTACGTAGTTCCTGGATTGTGGGCAATGGAAAGCTATTCTTTAGGGTAATGAGTCAGGCTTTTAACTTTTCGAATCTGATGGGCGTGTTTTGGATTTTGCGTTAGCCCGGCGAACGATTTTCCTCTGACTGTATTTTTCCAACTGTTAAGTTCGGCGGAGGCTTCAATACGGTATGGAAATATTTTTCGTGGATTTGACTCGACTAGTTGGTTACTATACCACAGACCATGAACTATGAAGTGTACCTCGAAGTTCTGGATAAATTTTCCCTACCAGCAATGTGGTAGTATGGTGGAAATTATCATTATCTCTTCCAACACGATCGAACGCCCTTCA
The DNA here is from genome assembly GCA_039090855.1 of Macrothele yani. Taxonomy (NCBI): domain Eukaryota; kingdom Metazoa; phylum Arthropoda; class Arachnida; order Araneae; family Macrothelidae; genus Macrothele; species Macrothele yani. Next base: position 6,405,747 of record CM077024.1, read on the forward strand.
TTTCATTTCATTTTTATTTTCAGTTGTGACCCTATACACCAAAAGCAATACCATAATAATAACAGTGTAACTAGTGACAACTTCGAAGCACGAGGGAAAAGGCCTGAATTGGCCTAACATAGCCCTCGGCACCCATAATGAAGATCGTATAAGTCAGGAACAGACATAACTAACTTTCTGACATCATATAAGTAAATTGATAAGTAGTAAATAAAAATTATAAAGAAAGAAAGGTCTCCATGAATAGTTTAGTATTGTGTAAGTAGAATTTTATTCCAGTTTCACAATTTTTCACTACAAATAAGAGTATAGGCATATGAAATTCCAAAAGTAAATAAGATAACCTTCAAAGAGTTAGTCAAAAAAAAAAAAAATTGTGATAAAGCTAGTTCTTCCCCAATAACCTTCCCCAATGGTGGAGTGGGTGTAGCGTACGTGGGCGAAGCGTACAACCCAAAATCGTGGGCGAAGCGTACACTTCTTCGTCGGTTGGGTTATCCCCCTGGTTGCCATCCCCTTGCACGTGCGGGCCGGGCCGCCTCCAGGGCTGGTGAACACGTGTAACAAACACGTACAATTGGGGTTGTCATTAACCGGGTCCGTTTCAGTGTGCGTTCATTTGTGCGCTGCGATTTGAAGTGTTTGTAATTATTTCCTTCAGAAGAACATATTATATTGTCATGGAATCTGGTGAATTGTTATCAACTAGAAATGGAAAACCTTGTTTGATAGCAGATGGCTACCAACACCGATTGCATAGAAAAAGCAAAGAATGTATCAGTTGGCTATGTACAAAAGAGAAAAAGAACAGATGCAGGGGAAGTATTAAAACGAATTTTAAATATGAAATAATAAGTCGAACGGATCATTCTTGTGTGCCAAATATTGCAGAAATAGAGGTAAAAAAGACAATGGATATCTGTAGAAAAAGAGTTAGAGACGAAGTTTCAGTACCAGTGCATAGGATTTTTCAAGAAGAAATGAGAAATATTTATTCAAGAGGATATGACCTAGTAACTGAAGTACCAATATATGGAAATGCCAAAACTTCACTGTGTGCAGAAAGAAGAAAAGTATTAGGAAGTACTCAAAACCCTACAGAAAGTAATGATATTGTATTTCCTGAAAATGTTCTTCACCTATCGAACGACGAAAGTTTTCTTCGATTGGATTTTACAAATAATTATGGGAAAAGAATTCTCGTGTTCGCAGGTGAAAACGTTAAACATCTTTTGACAAGTGGAGACACCTTTTTTTGATGGAACATTCAAGAGTTGTCCGAAACAGTTCACACAATTGTATACTGTGCATGTTGATTGTGGAAGCACGGCACTTGAAACAAATGTTTATCCTGTTATATTTGCATTATTACCCGATAAACGAGAAGAAACATATTATGCTTTGTTTAGCGAATTAAAAAGTTGGTGCCCAGAATGGACACCAAAAGTTATAAAAGTAGATTTTGAAGTAGCAGCAATTTCAGCAATAAAAATGATCTTCTCTCAAACAACAATATCTGGTTGTAATTTTCACTACAATCAATGCTTGTGGCGAAAAATCCAGGAAATAGGACTCGTGACGGAATATAAATCAAATGAAGAGATAAGGAAGATATGCAAAATGTGTTCGGCATTAGCCTACATACCACTTTCAAATGTAGAAGATGCATGGCTTATCATAATGGAAGATACTCCAAAAAACGGTAAGTTATCCACATTTCTTGATTATTTCGTTGAACAATGGATGAATAATTCTATTATTCCTGTCGAGATCTGGAATGTTCATGGTCAGCGCCATAGGACAAATAATGCAGTAGAAGGTTGGAATTCGAAATTAAATAGAATTATTGGCAAAAAGCAACTAAATGTTCATTTTTTAATTAAGACCCTGAAAGAGGAATCCGAATATGTCTCGTTTTTGCTAAAGTCTAAAGAATTAGGAGAAACTGTTGGAAAAAGGAGAAAAGTTTACATAAAATTAGACGAAAGAATAAATAATATTATAACGGAGTTTGAAAAAACACAAAACCTGCGAAAATGCTTAACAGCTTTAAGCTATGCAACAAAGATAGATTAATTTAGTGGTGAACCAATGCTAAATAAGGCATTGCCCAGTCACAAGACTGGGGAAAAACTGTGGGGGAAAGTTTGCAGTAAAATACAATTGAAAATCACATTTTCAAAACAAACATGTACAATTTTGTTATTATGTACTTTGTAAATTGAATGACGGCTCCAATTGTATTTCACTTAATTTTTCTGTATTTTCGTATGCGTTACAAATGAATTTCAAATACAAAAAAAAGTAATAAAATAAAATTAAACAGCTCAAATGATTTTTTTTTTACTTTCATAGATTCCTTCTGGTAAAATTTTTTTATAGCTATAAATGCGAACTGTAAACTGTGGCCATAAAACCAACTTGTATGAGTTACGAAAGAATCCTCAAAATTTCTCCCTCCCCTCCCTGCCTTCCAAACATGCTGTACGCTTCGCCCACGGTACGCTTTGCCCACGTACGCTTCGCCCACGTAACCTCCCCAATAGATAGAGTTTTAGTTTTTTCTTAAAAAGATTAATATTATTAATAGCAATAAGATGGTGAGGAAAAGTATACCATAATTTAGGGCCAGAGTAATTTATGTTATTTTTAAAATTTTATGTCTGTGTGAATGCCGGTAGTAGTTTAAATCTATTTCTTGTTGTATAGGTACGAATATGCATATTGATTGTGATCAAATTATAGTAGAGGTTATATTTTATTCTTTTAAACATAATTGTTCCCAAGTTATATTCATATAATTGTTGTATAGTTGATATATTGAAAATATTGGGATGTGCAGTTGTTCTATATGTCAAATTGGAAGATTGATTATTATTAATTTTTAATTTCAATAACCTGATAAACATTTTTTTAATTTTTGTAGTTTGTGAATGTTATATGGTGTTGTTTTCCCCCATATCAATATACAGTAGGTAAAATAGGTCTATATGATGGAATAGCAAAACGCCAGCAATACTTTAGGGGTTAGATGTCTAACAGTGTGACTAATAACTCCAATGTTTCTCGAAATTTTAGTTAAAAGTAGATTGATATGTGTATTCCATTTAAAATCATCACTTAAAGTGGTATCCAAAGTGTATCCAAATACACAGCACGCGTGTGCAGGGTTGGTTTCTTGAAAATCAGGCTGCATTTTTAGATTGGCCTGCTCAGAGTCCTGATCTTAATCCCATAGAACACGTTCAGGATGAACTTTATCTCGACGGATACCAAATCGACCGCAACGACCGTCTTAGCTCTGCACTCTGGCAGCAGCTTTGCAGGGCGAATGGCGAGACATTCCTATCGAGACCTACCGGAAATTTGTTGACAGTATGCCTCGATGTGTTGCTGCTGCCATAAAAACAAACAGTGGTCCGACCAACTACTAATTGCGATAATAAAGCCTTTTGTCCCAAAACATTGTAGTGTCCGAATACTTTTGATAATATAGTGAACTTCATTGTGTGGCATTTCATATCTCGAGTTTGTTTGCGTTTGTCAGTTTAACCACATTATGTTGTAGTTTCCTCTAGAATAAAACATTTTTCAGCACAAAGCTTTGGAACATATATGCTCAATGACTTGGTTATTTAATATTACACTGATTTGTTATTATAGGTTTCTGCGTCATGAATAATCTTACAGTAAGAGCTTCCTGCATGCTGACTTAATGATCAAGAATACGTGTTTTTAACAAAATTAAGATCGCGAAAGACCACAGCAACCCTCTACGGATTCAGACGTTCCGTGTACTTTGTGAGAAAGCATATCCCTGCTAATGAGCATGAACGTGTTCCTATTCAACGGTGCGTAATATGATCAGCAAATCCATGTTCAACCAAATAGCTGTCTCTGAATAAAATCATAACAGCAGAGTGTGCTTCACAAAAACGCCAGAAAGATTATTCTGCCGTTCATTAGCATTTTATTACGGTTTCGAAAATTAGTTGAATTCAATATCACATTTTGCAGCTTATCATCCTGTAGCCATCATCTTGAGCAAGAGGAAAGAATAAACAATCAATAATGGGAGACTGAGAAAGCGAATAACTTGCGGTTTCTTAAAATTAAGCAAAGTGAAGTACTCTAAACGTTGTGCTTTCGAGCGGTGCTGCTATTTACATAAATGTTATAGATTCGCATATAATCATACAACACCATAGCAGCTGCATATGTGTTTCATACAGGCGTAAATCCCGAATAGATTGCTTCCTATCCCGTCAAATGACCACCAAATGTGCAATTTAAAGAAAATTTTGAATTTGAAACGTTTTTCTCATAGCACACATATGTTACTAGGTGTGCGGTGTGTCATTGTTTCCGACGGAAGAATTCAAAATATAATAACGACTGCCTAAGTATCGAGAAACATTTGTTGCGGGGGTGTCAGAGAACAACAGCATCAGTGATTACAAATTTTGAAGATGACAATCCGTTTTTTGGTGATAATATGACAAGGATGGTAAAGTCAGATAATATTCGAAAACTTTAAAATTTCGTCGTCCTCCAGCGGGAATTGTACCCGCGTCTCCCAGTTAGCGCCCGGGTATGCTAACCACTACACCATCCAGAACGACCGGGTCTCAAGTTTCCGATTAATTTGAATAAAACCATCACCGGGTTCGCTAGTCAAAGTAACCAGCATTCATGTTCAGCGAATCTGGAGGTTACGAATTGTGACGCTCCTGCACCGCAGGACGCACATGAGATAAAGACAGATAGCAGTGAGAGCACATGTCTGCGTAGCTCAGTTGGGAGAGCGACTTACTCCGGAGAGAGGGGACCTGGGTTCGATGCCCGGTGTGGATAAATATGACGGAGAAATTTACTTCGTTATAGAATCCTATCCCGTGATTGCCCGCGGGAGCAGATAAATCATAAATGGTATACAGGGTTACACCATGCAATACAAATTTCGAAGATGACAATCCGTTTTTTGGTGTCAATATGACAAGCATGGTAAGTCAGATGATATCCGAAAACCAGAAAATTTCGTCGTCCTGGAGCGAGAATCGAGTCCGCGTCTCCCAGATAGCGCCCGGGTATGCTAACCACTACGCCACCCAGAACGACCAAGTCTCAAGTTTTCGATTAATTTGAATATAATCATCACTGGATTCGTTAGTCGAAGCAACCGGCATTCATGTTTAGCGAATCTTGAGGTTAAGAATCCTATCCCGTGATTGCCAGGAGGAACAGATAAATCATGAATGGAATACGGGATTACACCATACAATACAAATTCTGAAGATCAATACAAATCTTCAAAATTTTTATTATATGGTGTATGACCGAATTCCATTCAGCATTAGTGATTGTTCGTTCGGTTATCTCAATGTTCATTCATGTAGGGAGGGTCGATCGAAAAGTGACATGACATGGAACAGAAGGAAGAAGAAAGGATAAATTGAAAAAGAAAAAAGAAAAGAAAATAATTTTTATGTCGGTAGAAGTACTTCCTAACGTTATCTCTACCTTTTCGTGGAGAGAAAGGTTTGTATACACCTGCAGATCCACTAAGCCAGACAGGTCCAGTGTAGATGTCGGGCGAAGGGAGATGCTTTGATCCTTTAGATTGATATTTTTACGTAAGGTTGGCACCTTTACCGTGTAGAACAAACTCAGATTGTACGCTTCGTAAGAGAATTCTATTGGACGGAAATAACGGATTACGAATTGGTAAGGTGAAGGACAAGTCTTGGAATTCTGAACACAGTACAATGAATTTGGATACCTGGAGAGTAGCAGGACTGACATCAAAAGAAACAGAGCTAATGAAACACCTCAATGAAAAAATATACGCACAGCAGTTGTGAAAAACAAAAATAAAATTAAAGGATGTGAAAACACAAACTTGTCCGGGACGGAGATCGAATTCGCGCCCCTCACTACGGAGTAAGTTGCTCTCCCAACTAAGCTGCACTGACGGAATGTACCGCTATCCTGACACGTGATTCACCTCTGTAGTACAGCACATCATCTCCCTCCTAAATTTTTTTATGAAGCGAAGTAGGACCTTTTCATTAAATCCAGATGATGTGTGGAACAAACAACACACATTTTTCGAAGAACCCAACGACCAGTAGTTCCATTCTTAAGTTCGGGCGCCAATGTGAAAACACAAACTTGTTCGTGACGGAGATTGAACCGCGCCACCACACACCGGAGTAAGTTTCTCTCCCAACTCAGCTACACGGACGGGATGTACAGCGGCAGATTGGTCATCATATTGCGTGATTCACCTTTGTGGTACGTCAGAAGGATGCGAAAGTCATTGAAGATCGTGTCCTTTACAGTTGGGTATCCCAATCAAAGAGAGGAGTTTGTGTAGCTGCAATTTTACACAATAAAGTTTGGAAAATAAACTACACTTTGTAAACTAAAAAAATGTTATAGTAACATTAAAAATACGTAGGAGATGTTTAACCACATTCAGGGTTTATGCAGCCTAAGAAGGAAGAATGAAATCAACAAAAAGGAGCATCCATTCATGCATCGTATAAGAAAAACTGCGCGTTATTTACAATGCATGATTTGAGCAGGGTGCTTTATAGTGAGCGGAACCTCCGACTAAAAAAAAAATTTCAACCAGATTCGAACAATCGTCAAAACATCCTCAAGTTAGCAGCTACTTACCCTACTAGCGGCAGAAATGTGACTTAAAAAAATTACAAAACTGACAAAAAATGTTCTCTATAGCGGAAGAAATCCGAAGGAAGAGCGATTTTCAAATCGAGCAATTTGAAAAAGAGTTGCAGAGGGAAACGTTATGTTGTAGCTTTGCACTCCCTGATGAAAAATATATGCTGTTGTCGGAGAGAAATCAGAACAAGATACTAATAACAGCGAAGGGTATCTTAACTGAGGTAACTGGGGTAAGATTTTGCTCAGGGTCTTTTAGAATAGAACTCTTTCACATAGATACATTTGCTGACGCTCCCGGCTGCGGACTGCGGAACTGTGCATTACGAAAAGTGGTAGATATGCACAAAATATCCTCCGTAGAGAAAACTATGAGACGCAAAAATAAATTTTAAAACAGGGAATTCCAGAAATAGAGATATTATGAAAAACGTTTTGGTATTTGCTCCTCCTAATTGAAAAATTGCACAATATCTAGACTGGAAAATATTTTGAATGCTTACTTTAGTGAACTGTAGACAAACAGAATTAGGAATTTTAGAAGCGGTGATACAGAAGCAAACAGACAGGCGAACGCCACCTTAGCTGTTTTTTATGAAAAACCCCAAAGTGAATGCAAAATACTCCACGAAGCGAATGGTATTAAATGGAGAAAGAACTTTTCTAATCGAATTTTTAGAAGCAGATATTAATGCTCTCTTAGCATGCAAAAATTTGGGGCAGAAGATATGAATAAATTATTTTCGGTGTTTTTACGAAAAGGAATTTTTCTTCGGCGTTTTTCAAACGCGCAGATACGGCAGTAGATATATATAAAACAGAAGGAGATATATTAACTCCCTTTTCGATTGAATCATTAGTTACCATAAATGAAAAATTATACGAAAATATTCTTCTACAAAAACTATCCCACGTAAAAAGAATTATTCACACTGGACATTTAAAATCAGAGATGCCGGAAAAAATGCAGTATACCATTACGCTCCAATCGGGAAAATTATAATTCATTTGAAAAATAAACTATATGCGAAGTGGTATTAGTGATGAAAGCTACTGAAATAAAAAAAATGTTTCAATTGGATTTTTAAAAGCAATTATATGAACCAATACGTACCTTGAATTTGAAAGCATCTGTAGCGGCGAAATTGTGCATAAGAAAAAGACCAAAAGGCAAGAATTGTCGTCCTCATAGTTCTGGCTTCCAAACACAGCAAGTAATTTTTTAAATCAGACTAATTGTTGAAGAGATATGTTGACCACAGAGATGCGGGGCCAGACACATATCATAAGCAGGCCACTATATTTTGTAAAGAAGCGCTAAAGAATAGAAATACCTGTATGGCTGCCATGTATTTTCCGAGAATTTTTCACAACTGCTCTTTACACAACAAGTTTTACCACAGAGATAATTTTTCTTTAAATAATGCGCAGTAGCCCCGCTAGGAAGTTAAATGCATATTGTATTTTCGCCACATCTCTGCTTCTAAAAGGCTGATTTCAAAAGTCCTTTTCGTGTAGCACAGAGTTCATGGTGAAGAAAATTTTTCATACAATGTTTTTAATGCAACTTGTGCCATTAGAGAGAATACACGCATATTTCTGTATGCAACATTGTTTCAGCCGTATTTACTTGCCTAAAATTACGATTGTAAAATTACTTTTTGGTTAGACACCGCTCTTCACGAAACATTTTTATACATGTTTTATGACCAAAATAATGAAGACCTGCTAGCTAGGGACTCATAGACATATCTGTTTCTAAAAGCCAGATTTAAAAATTATCTTCCCTCCGGAAGCTATTCATTTCGTGAAACTTTTGATATGATATAATGTTTGATTTTTCATAATGCAAAGATCTTATTCTTGGTAGCGTTTGTGCGCTTTTCTTTTTGCAACCGTATCTGAGTTTTACGAGGGGTGGTGGTTAGTGTTTTAAAGACCAACCTCAGCAACTCTGAGGGATGTAAGAAATCGCTCGTCCCTAAGGCAGGGAAACTTATTCCTGCGAAGAGAGAGAGAGAGAGAGAGAGCCGGAGCCGTAAAAAGCGCACCATCGATGCCTCATCCGAGAACAAAAGTGAGCCCATCTCATATACGACTAGTCAGAAGCCTTCGCCTCTGACCATTCGGATACCGGTGTGGCTATTCCGCTTCTAAATTTTATCTTGAAAGAATTCCTTTTGCAGTCCATATCATTCGCTACAAGTAAGCACCGCGAACATTTTTCAGCCGTCCAGGTGACGCAGTGGTCTAAGTGCTGACCCGTCTGTGACCATTCGTCATAGACGGGTCTGGTTTCAAATGCCGGTGAGGCATGTATACTGTTTTTATCTTACGGCACTGGCTCTCTCCCTTCCTTGGAACCAGTGGCCCTAAATTAGAAACGGGCGACTGCTTATAACCCATCGAGTTGCTCACGGTAGTCGTTAACTGTCCCCCTACCCCAAGTATGTTTCTTAGTTTAAAAAATGAATAGTTTTTTCTCTCTATAAATTTTCTTTCACATATGTTCTTCACAGTTCTACTTTTTCATTATTCACAGTTCTAGCCCCAATTAGCATCACGGCATATCTCCTTTGAAAGCCTATCTCTGATTCTTAAAACCCCTTGAAAAATCTTTTCCTGGCAGGACTATGAAAAATATTTTAACAAGATAATATCGAATAAGTCGCGAATTCATAGTAGGATCCAGAGTCAAATTTTCGTTTCTCATGTGTTGAAAACTGTTTCTTTTCCTGTGCCAATATTTTTTTCGTACTTTCACTTTCTTTCATTGTTATTTGCTTTTTTTTCCTTTCCTCTCATTTTTTAAAAAAATCATTTCAATATGTGCCTCTTCATAGTGCTTCCTGATGGGGTGATTCTAAATAAATTGTATAAAACCTGCTCCGGGTGGTTATTTACTGGGTAGGCTTCCCCGCGCAAAGATGTATAACGAAGTAAATTTCTCCGTCATTTTTATCCGCGCCGGGGCTCGAACCCGGATCCCCTCATTCCGGAATAAGTCACTCTACCAATTGAGCTACGCGGACGTTTTATTCTGATTCCTATCTGCCCGACCGTTCAATTATTTACATTATTTGTGAGATTATTTACATCTCTTGGATCCACAAGAAATTAAGTTTTAATAGGATATCTGTGAAAAAATATTTTAACTTGCTGTTCTTTGGTATTTTAACCCAAGAACTCGTTTATAGTGTTCCTTACTTTTTATATTCTGTAAAATAGTAGCTTAAATAAATTTTGCATTTTTAGATAAATCTTTTGATTAAGTAAATGGCATGAAAGTGGGTAAAATATGTGTTTAAATATGATGCAGGAAAAAAATAAGCCTTAACAATTCTTTATGTTGTCTCATGAACGGCTATCATTAAAGTCCGGCATGAGACATAAAATAAAGAAACACGATATGTTGAGTTCCATTTCCTTCTACGAATAACGTCTGTTATTACCGTTAGGTGGCGTAATTTATATCAAGATTTCTTCTATACACACGGATGAACCATTACATTATGACCACCTACCTAATAAGTTATGGGACCCCAATTAGCCTGCAAAACAGCGGCCACACGGAGAGACATCGATTCGACGAGGTGGCGATAGGATCCTGGGCTATCTGGTACTATAATGTCAACAGCAGGTCCTCCAGTTCCCGTACATTTCGGAGTGGTAATGATTTAGCGCGAACCCGCTTCTCCAAGTCGAACCTCAAATCGTCAAGGATTGGTTGGACGAACATCCACAACCAGCATGTTCGTCCAACCAATCCTTGGCGATTCTGGCAGTGTGGCATGTCGCATTATACTGTTGGTAATTGCCATCACCAGCGGGGAATACAGTTGCCATGAATGGGTGAACTTGGTCCGCAACGATGTTCAGATACCTGACAGCTGTCAGGGATTGTGCTATTGAGATAACGGAACTAAATTGTCCCAAGAAAACTAAGCCCATATCATAACACCTCTGCCGCCGGTCTGTTTCCGCCGAACAGTGCATCCATGTGCCATAGCCTCCGTTGGTAATCGGCGTATCCGCGCTCTGCCGTCTACGAGATGCACCAGGAATCTTGATTCGTCAGACCAGGCCACTTTCTTCGAATCATCAACGATCCAATTTCGATGATATTGGGCCCATTTCATGCGTTGTTGGCGATGACGTGCAGTGAGCATGGGGACCCGGCTGTGTCTTCGGCTACGCAGTCCCATGCGCAGAAGGCTGCGATGAACTGTGTGCTGTGACACATTGCCCTGATCATATTTGTTGTAGGTACGGGTGATTTGGCACACTGTGGCCCTGAGGTCGCTGTGAATAATGCGCGACAATCTCCGCTCCCCTCTGACATCAATGAGCTGAGGACGACAAACGGCTTGACGACGGTTCGTCGTTTGGTCATCTGCGCACCACTTTCGATACGTTCCCACCACTGCAGCACGTGAACAGCCCACAAGCCGCACCGTTTCCGAGATCGTAGTTCCAAAGCGCCGTGCCGTAACAGTTTGTCTTTTATCAAACTCCAATAAATCGGCAGCATTCCCCAGTCTGACTCCGAACACTCTACTAACCGAAAGCCGGTCCTCGGGTTGCATATATACTGCTCTGTGAACTTCACTTGCACTACCGTTCGGTCTCCAGGCGCCTTCATTTCCCTAGGCTGGGGGTGGTCATCATGGGATTACTCATTGGTGTATGTTATTCACAGTTCTACCACCAGATAACATCACCGCATATCTTCCTTTGAAAGACTATCTCTGATTCTGAAAATCTCTTGTAAAATTCTTTCTTGGTAGGGATATGAAGAATAATTTGCGTCCATTTCCTTTTTTGAATAACGCATGTTATTCCCTGTGGGGGCGTAATGTTACTTCGAGGTTTCGCCCATATATTTTATGACCAACATTCCGTGATTTTTTTTGTAACACGCATTTATGATACTAATGGGGATAAGTATCTCTTTCTGTTTATATTTGTTCTGAGGATTCTCGAAAGTGTGTGGAGTTTTTTTTTGTAACTGCTTGCATTCGCTAAGATGGACACTACTCTCATTGTGTGTTTTAATTCGTACGAAGTTTTTTCTAACTAGGAGGCGTAAATATCTTTTCCCTTTTTCTGCATTTTTGTTCTAAAATTCTCTTTGAAAAATTAATTCTGTGTCGGAAAGGATGCAAAAGAAACTAAAACAAGAAAGATGACACCGGATTCTCATACTTTAGAATCCAGTGTCATCTTTCTTGTTTTAGTTTTGTGGCGTTGTGTTAAAGGCGCTTTCTTTGTTTTAATTTGAATCTGATATTAACAGCCAATTCATCTTGCTTCAAACATGCGGGAATTATTCCACAAATTCTTTTCTTTCGCCTAGCTTTTATTTCATCATTGTGTGAACAACAACCCACTGCTTGATAACAACATAGTTTCGTATAATCACTCAGGAATCTGAACAAGCAGCAGATACTGCTTGTTGAGGCATCCCGCCTTATTGAGATGCTCGTATTTCCATTACACCGTGTTTCTCTCTCGCTACAAACACGTGCTACTTTTATTTTTCAATGGCTAGAAGGCTATTTCTGTGACGCAGGACAAATTTAATTGCACTTCCTGTGATGCAGCGCTAATGTAATTGCATTTTGTGTGATACGGGATTAATTGTTTCCGAATCAAGTTGAAGTTTGATCTCTTTTTATGGCTTTTATGAAGGTTGCCAGAGGAAATTCTGCAGCGTGTCAGTTCGTTGGAAGGATCCTCCAATTTCACTTTGGCGATTCAGAACATAACAAAATTAATATCCTGGATCGGATTATTTTTATTTGGATAGAAAAAATTCTTACTCAGTTATACAAAAACCTCAAAGTTACCAACAAGATATTTCATTAGAAGTCAAACGATCCTAATTATATTAAGACAAATTGTAGCCAAACAACTTGTAGATAAAAAAACTTGACTCACAAATAAGCTGAATAAATTTGCACAAATAACTGAAGGTAAGCATTCAGAAAATAATTACCCTGGATCAGTGGTTAGTCAATTGCTTTAAGAAAAGAAAAAGTCCTCCTAAACTTAAAAAAGTAAAACTTACTAGAAAAATTACTTAATGCAGATGACTTTGTGAATCCCTCCAAAAAAAAAAAAATGCGTTTCAGCGATTTTAAAGACGAGGACTCAGGTCAGAATTCTTTAACTGAAAGTGAAGATTCAGTCAGAGTTCAGGTCAGAATCAACGGGTAATTCCCAGATTCAGGTCAGAATTCCCTTACTGGAAGTGAAGATTCAAAATGATTCGTCAGGTTTCAGGTCAGAATTTCCTTACTGAAAGGGAAGATTTAGAGTAATTCCCAGTTACTCACAATTCTAGTTCGCGGATTTAAAGAAGAGGGTTCATATCGGAATTCCCTAACTGGAAGTGAAGATTCGGAATGATTTGTCATTTCAGGAATAAATAATTTTTAGCAGAGACAGTAACTGCGGATTTATTTCAAGAGCCTGGCACAGAACTAAAAACTAGCTTGTTGGAACACAGATCTTAATAAAAAAAAAAAAGACAAAAAAACTTCTAACCAAATAGGATTAAACAGAGACACTGAACACACGCTGCATTGGAAATATCTTAAAATTAAGAGACACTGAAGACATGCTGCATTGCAGATATCTTAAACTTAAGAGACGCTGAAGACGTCCTAGATTAGAAATATTTTTAAATTAAGAGACACTGAAGACGTGCTGTATCAGACTATATCTTAAAATTATAAGTTATGAAAAAGAAAATTAAAGAAGGAACTAAATTAGACAAAAAAAATCCATCATCAATGAAGTACAAAATTGTTGCCCCATTTGTTACTCTTTGGAAACCGTAGCCCCAAATTGCGAACAGAAATCATTGCACTAAGCGTTGCTAAAGTGGTCATTAAACGGCTAGAGAAACAATTGCTCTGCCAGCCAGATAAATACTGACTGTTTAACCTAACCGTAACATAAGTAAACTCAGAGGTCCATGGAAATAGTGGTATAGAATTCGAAAAATTTTCAAAATTATAATAAAGAAAACCTTAGTAAAAATTCTCCGCCCAAGATTTTGTAGCCATATAACTCGAAAAATCAAAGACTGATCTTCATGCGATCCATTTTCTTGAGATTGCTTCTTTTTGTCTTGTAGAAGAACTTATCCTTTCTTCTGTCACTTATGGTTTGGTGTTGTTTTGGGAGAAGGAACCGTGTTCAAAAACTTTCTTCATCCGATTAGCACGCCAAAGGAAGCATTTTCAAAGTCACTTGAGAACCGTGAAAAGAACAATGGCATTAGAGAAAGATGAGCAGTTCTTTTCATGACGAACAATCCATATACAAATTCTTTCTGCTCATTTCAAGGGATTAGTAATTTGTAGCTCATGGTATCATTCGGGCGGCAGGCGTTTGTTCTTATGAAATCCACAGGACTTTGCTGATGTCTGATCTTGCAGAAAGGGATTTCAAAGTACTTGTTCTCCTGGGGAAAAATCGATTGATATATGTGAAAGACATACTGATCTGTAGTACTCTGGGGAAGAGAATGCGTCACTAGAACACAAAGGCCGCAGTGACGTGGAGAAACTAACTAGAGTTGATCTTTTATCTTTTAGAAAGAGATTAGTTGTTTCTGGACTAAAAATAAAATGGATCAGAAAGACCTTTATCAAAACAAAAGAGAGTGAGAGCGAACTCTGTTTGTTGTCATTATGTCCAATGGTATAAAAGAGTGTTAGAAACACTTACCTCTTTGGAACTACACCACAATGAACTCCTGGAGATAATGACCTATTTCCTGAGGTCTGATGTTTTGTGGAAGGAAAAATAACTTTTCTTAAGTGTGGAATGCCAGTAGTCTCCGAGACAATAGTTTGAAAAAAAATTGTGTTTTCATATTCTAAATATCTTTTATTGCCGAGTTTTAGAGCAAACTAAACGGCTATGTTATTACTTTTCCCGCTATTTATTCCCTTGTACAACAACATATATTGGAAATTTCGCAAATCTTGTTATCACAGAAGAAGGTTTTTGTAACCTTACTATCAAGTAAACTTCTAACATATCAAGTGAATTTCGAAAATGTCTACATTGTATTCATAAATTCGTCTAATCCAACATTCACGAATTTGCAAATGTTTGGAAAACAAATATATGCTATATGTTTTTAAAAATAGTGTACACACTCTGTTTCAAGAAAAAAGAAATTGCAAAGCCCATGCAATAGAAACTCACAAGCAAGACTTCTTAGGATAAAAGAAAGGCATGATAATATCCTTTAATAAAAGGAACAAGTTTGTTATATGAGGCGATCCTTTTGTTGGGGATATACCGATATACAAGGCGTCGTAGGTCTGCTTGCTTGCCACCCGCGGCACGGCCTCCATGTGTTTCTAGCAGCTGCATTTGAAGTGACTGTTGATTAAGCTGTTTACGAGGGAGATCATACACTGCTGGCCACCCAAAATGCAACACCAAGAATGAAGAAGCCGATTGGCCTGAAATTCGCAGCATGCGTCGCCCGCGAGAGGACATGCAAACGATTAGCATTGCAGGGCATATGCAAATCATGTGCGCCCGGCACGCCACCGAGAAGCACTATAAGAAGAGTGCACAGAAGGCGGGGAGTAAGAAGTGCAAGTGTGTTGTGCTGCCGGACCTGTGCGTGGGAAGCTTCCTGATACCTCGTAGCAGAATGCGGCAGTCATTCCAGCACGTTTCGGAGTTCGACAACAGTGGCTTATCGCGACAGCGGTTTATCGTACCGAGACATCGGCGCCCGTGTGGGACGACATCCAACCACAGTGAGGCAAGTATAGATTCGGTGGGTGCAGGAGGGACGGACGGACCGACGTGAGCGATTGCCGCAGCCGCGGCACACCACCAAACGAGAGGACCGCCATGTTGTGTGGCAGGCATTGACGGCTCCCACCGCCACATCATGAACGTTAGCGCAGGATTTAGGGTCTGTTGCGTAACAACCTGTGTCAGCACGTACCGTTCGACGTCGTTTACAGGAGCGGGGACTTGTCGTACGGCGCCCATTGCTCCGGTTACCGTTGACGTTACACCACCGGTGGGTGCGGCAGCAGCGGGCCGTTGAACGACGCACCTGGACTACGGAATGGCACGACATTGTCTTCTCCGACGAATCCCGCTTCTGCCTGCAACACCACGA
This sequence comes from Macrothele yani, assembly GCA_039090855.1. Lineage (NCBI taxonomy): Eukaryota > Metazoa > Arthropoda > Arachnida > Araneae > Macrothelidae > Macrothele > Macrothele yani. The sequence goes on from CM077024.1 coordinate 6,421,603, forward strand.
TGGTCGGATCCGCGTGTGGCGGCACCGCGGCGAGAGACTGTATGACGCCTGCAATATGCATCACCATACCTGTCCATCGCCTGGCGTTATGGTTTGGGGCGCAATTGGATATGACACCCGCACCCCTCTGGTACGCATCGCCGGTACACTCAAATGCCACCGCTACATCTCCGACGTTTTGGAGCCTGTAGTCCTCCCTTACCTGCGGGACCTGCCAGCGGCCACGTTTCAACAAGAAAACGCGCGCCTGCACGTTTCACGCATCGTGTAACAATTCTTCATGGCCCACCAGGTGTCACACTGCTGCCGTGGCCCGCCTGTTCTCCTGATATGTCGCGCATGGAACACGTCTGGTCGCTGATCATCAACCGAGTGGCCCGGCAAGCACCAGCTACGGCTACGCCTGATGAACTGTGGCAACGTGCTGAAGCAGCCTGAACCGACATACCCCACGCCCATATCCAAAGCCTCTTTCGTTCGATGCCACTGCGTGTAGCGGCCGTTATTTCCAGCCATGGGGGCCACACAAACAATGGATGTCTGCGTGTTCCGCAAGTCGCACGGGCCTGTAAGCTCAATCGTTTCATCTTTGTATCTGTTGTTATGTGTCCAGTAATTCTGGCTTTGCTATCTCGTGTCCTTCTTGGTGTTGCATTTTGGGTGGCCAGCAATGTAGAAATAGTGCCCAACAATATCTAACTTATGACAAATCCGGAAACCTAGCTTGTCAGGGCAACATGACGTTCATGTTATGTGGTTGTGTGTTGATTTGCTGAAAACAGCCACCTTGTTACGGAGGTGGTAGCTACATGCTATAGTATGATGGCGACATATCGCTGAAATCCGGGTAACTGATCTTTCCTAAGATTATAGTGCCTACTGTTTGTGTTATATATCGTGTGGGATTCCTTCTAGATCGGTGCGTTGGAAGCGTCTCCTTGACAATTGTGTCAGTTGATTTGGTCCTAGGAAGAAGAGCAATTCATTACTAGAAACCATACAATGCCAATTTGCACGGCAGTTGATGTTGTTTGGTCGTTTGTTGGCGCATCGGACTTGATTGGACAAAGGACGTCAAGTCCCACTGTTTACAACAGAACCAAAAGCATTAAAATATAGCTAAACATGTATATCAAAAGGAAAACAACAGAAACGGTGCAAATGGTAAAAAAAAAAGACAGACTAGAATAAACGAAAAACACCGGTACAACGTATAGAAATAAACACAGAAGAAACTTATCGCTGATCTCAATGATTGCCTAAAAGGCGACTCAGGGTTTCGGAGACATCTGATGCAGTGAGTAAAAGTAGAAAACGACCACGTTGACGGAAAAAGAAACGACGACAATAGTAAAAGTTACATTAAACGTCTCACACTTGGGGATGAATGTTGCCAGACAGAAGATAGCGGTGAGTAAAAAAGGCAATAGCCAATGCGGAGACCTGCCCCTGCAACTTCCTCCTTACGGTTCCGGCGAAAAGATGAATTCCTGACATCAAGAACAGGGCGATGCCGTTTGATCCCTGCCCATCGGTCACACGCAACCTGCCAAGTCGTCATGTATGCTCCTGAACAATAAAATGTAAGTCTCGGTATTATAGTGGCATGAGACTAGACTTCAACGAGGAAACAGATCTTACAGCAACATCACCTGACTCGTCCCTATGGATCACAACATGACTAGGAATCCAGCAAAATAGAAACAAAAACCTGGCCTCGTGCAGGAACGGAGTAAAGTCTCACTTTAGGAGGATAAGGATGGCCACTACACTATGCTGTGGAGATAGACTACAAACCACCCAAATAATCCAAATACCCCATATCGCAGCACGGCAGTTAATTCGTGGGAAACCAGACATTAAAACAATGGACATCTATGAAAAGCTGACGTTTTTGCAATGCAAGAAATCTTGCCTACGTTGGTCAGAAGAAATAGTTGGCCGTTATGTGATGATTCCCGGGCTGTGTCACCTTTCTTCACGCGAAGTGTATTTGAAGGTGCAATGTGTGCCTGTCGCCGAATGAAATGATCAGTCCTTGGTTTGTTCGTCTGCATACACTTTAATCAGCTACACAGGTGCGCGTGGCTTCCCACAGCTATTGTGGCCAAATCGTCGGAGGACTGTGGTTTTTCTCGTTTCATATTTCCCCAATGCGGCGAGTCCAGCATCCGTGACTGACCCTTTCGAGGGCCTTTTTCTGGAGCTGACACTTCCTCAGCTCTCCAAGTCGCTTAGCTGTCCGCATCACGATAGATTGTATCTTCTTGGCATTCTGTTCAATCTGTTGTTCATCCATGGACCAGTCTCTGGAAGCTGAGAGACTGGTCAGCTATCATAAATGCATGCTAAAATTAACTGATAAGTCGATACGTTCCGTACCTGCATTGGTGACCTCGGTATCCGGATTGGTACGACATTGAAACAATTTGCATATCCCGATATGAAGCTTCCACCTGCGGATTTTCAGATTGAATCGGATAGAATTTTGTAAATCTCGTAATTTTTCTGTCACAGAGTGTAAATGTTGAAATGAATTAAATAAACACAAAACGCAAAGTAAATTTCATGAAAAGAGAGGAACCGCAAAATGTTTGGAAAATAATATTCTTCTTTCTTTCTTTACCTAATGAAAATTGTACTTAGTAAATGATTATCAGCATAAGAAAATAATTTGAAGCAAAAAGAAACAGCATATACGTAGAATACAACAGCTTTGTCAAAATGATACACAAACACTTAAAACATTTCTCGTACACATTTTCCTTGCCTGCTACCAGAAAATGTTTAAGTTAACGACAAAAATATTTTACCGCACTGTTTCCAGCTATATGTCTTCGTATGATATTAAAGTATCAATAAACACATTCAAAATTTTAAAGTAATATGGTTTGAGAAGCAGCGTATTATATTTCCCATTGTAAGTTATTTCAAGCCCAAATCCATTTTTCTGTTACCAAATGTGAAACACGTGAATATAATTTTGCTGGAATAATTTTCTTAAAAAGCAATGAAAAATAGGGCAGTAATGACATGAGCTGAGTGTTTTTTAATACACGTAAATGATATAGAATTGCCAGAATTGTTTTATCAGTTTACCTGTGTTTCCTAAATGCTTTAAAAATGCCTGATGCAACTGTATAAATATCAAACGTTTTTTTGAGCTTTGTTTGAGTAAAGGTATATAATCGCAACAGAAGAAAGCGTTTGATCACCGAAAGCATCTTTGAAAATCAAATCCAGCCTTCTAGTAAATAAGAACTACCTCCTATAGCAGACAGATCCTTTTTCTTGTACTTTAGCTTTCTGGAAAGTCTTAATAATACGTCTTTTGAGCGCAATTAATCATAAAGTATGGGCTTATACTTTCACTATGTATGTCCTTCCGTCAGTATGTATACGCGCACCACGTCTCTCTACGTATTATTACCATTTAAAAACTTATTTTTTGTACCGCGGTTCTTCAAATGTGAACACAAAAATTCAAACTTTTGGTTTTTCTGATACAGAATTCGGCTACTAGAGAGCGTCAATGCAAATGATATGTATCTTGGAATATATTTATTTCATATTACTGCTTCCAACGATCCGACTGTAAAAAGGTACCTTCCCAATCTGATACTTTCTCACAAAAACAGATTTTATGCACTTTCTACCTCAAAAAATGCACCGTTATTCTGGTAGAAGGCGTGTATCGATATTGTATTATTCTAAATATCTCTGCTTTCGAATGCACGATTTGAAAACATATTTTTCCGTGAGATAGCATCAACAGCCGGAAATGATTTACATGTATTTTCTAATTTTTCAATATTTATTCTTTTGTCATAGGGAGAGAGAAGTGTATATTTCTATTTGCTACAGACTTTTAGCTTCTAAAACCTGAACTCGAACAAAATCCTTTTTTGTCAGATACCCTTTATTAAGTAAAACACTCTATACATAAATTCCGCCTTAAATTATGTAAAGTTTTATCCGTTAAAGGCATAACAATATTTGTTTTTTTTTATCTTTCGCTGTCTCTTTTTCTAGAAGACAGATGTGAAAAATTTCATTCTATGCCTAATGTTTTGCAACAAGGGGAAATTTATGTTTTGAAATTTCTCAAAATGCACAGTTCTACTGTTAGGTGGCGTAATTCTGCACTGCCATTTGCAGCTGTACCTACACGTTAAAAAATATGCTGGGAAAGTTTGCTTTCGCTGTGGATCTCATTCTCCCGTCAGAGACTGTACACATTATCCCCGCCGGGGGCCGACCCTTATGTTTTGTTTTCTTGCTATCCCTGCTTCAAAAAGTCTTTCTCCGCAGCACGACTTCAACCAGAAAAATAATATTTTGCACAATTTCGTAATGAACACGTCTGCCTCTATGAGGCATTATTATTTTTAATTGCAGGTTTAACGACCACCGTGAGCAACTCATATAAGCAGTCACGCGTCCTTAATTTAGGGCCACTGGCTCCAGGGTAGAGAGAGAGCCAGTGCGGTAAGGCAAACACAACATCCATGCCTGCCATTCGAACCCGGACCCCTTTCGGACGAATGATCAGAAGCCATCGCTTAGACCAATACGGTTGCCCAGGTGGTTCAGTGGTTTAAGCGATGGCTTCTGATCATTCGTCCGAAAGGGGTCCGGGTTCGAATGGCAGGCATGGATGTTGTGTTTGCCTTACCGCACTGGCTCTCTCTACCCTGGAATCAGTGGCCCTAAATTAGGGACGGGCGACTGCTTATGCCCCATTAAGTTGTTCACGGAGGTCGTTAAACCTCCAATAACAAAAAAAAAAAAAAAAAAAAAAAAAAAAATAACACTCCGCCACCGGAACAGCATGGGGCAATAGCGCTAAATTAGATTTTCTACAATACCTCTGATCCTAAGATTCTTATAAAGCAAATCCTTTCTTGCAAAAATGCTCATTCCTACAAAAAACATTTCACGTAATTTTTTTTTGTTTTTCAAGTAACGCACAACATTTCCACTAGAGAAAGAAAGGTTACATCACGTATTCCAACGCATCTCTGCTTCTGAAAGCCCAATTTGTAAAATCATTTGTACTTGGGATATCTTCCATCAAAAAGAAAGTTTTGCTTACACTTCCTGATTTCTCCTGATGCGCAGTTAAGCCCTTACCGGACGTAGCTACAGATTTCTACTTGGGCTGTATTTCCAATTCTCAATTCTAAAACTTCAACTGAAAAATTGCTTTTGTTCCGGGCACTATTTATTGATTACATATTATGAGTCTAAATTGGGAAGTTATTCTACTAAGTGCAGTAAATGCATACTTTCTACATAATTTGTTCTTGTAAAACTAAGTTTTGAAAACTTATCTTTGTATGGCAATGCTTCTATAACGAGAAAAGTTCTTGGGGAATTTTTTAATGTTCGATAATACTGCCGCAAAGGTAAATAACATAACTGCGTATGAAGTCACAGTTTCGTTTCCAAAACATCAACTGAAAGGTTTTCTTCTCCATCGGATACCAGTCACTATGACAAATATTTTCTTGCCCCCCTTTTTTTTATTTCTCACTGTAAGAGTTTTTCTATTAAACTCTGTATCGTGTGCAAAGTGTTTATTTCTACTTACAATGGTCGAAACAATTTTAGCTCGAAATAGATCGCGAAGATTCCCCTCAAAGACAACTTTGCCTATCTCGGTAGCGACTCTCTTTATTCTCTCAGACAACCAGGTCTGTAGTTTTCTGTTTCCTTTACAGAGACCGTTGAATTGCCGAAGATGAATAAATACGGCTACTGCAGAGAGAATCACATACCGAGTTTTTTTTCTCTTGATTGGAGGTTTAACGACCACCGTGAATAGGCAAAGTTGTCTTTGAGGGGAATGGGGCTGTAACCAGTGTCCCGTCCCTAATTTAGGGTCACTGACTCCAGTGAAGGGCGAGATCCAGTGCCGTAAAACAAACACAACATCCATGCCTCACTGGAATTCAAACCCGGACCTTTCTCGGACGAGCGGTTATTAGCCAGCTCTTAGATCACTGCACCACCGGGTCGGCTACCGAGCTGTCATTAAATTCTTACATTTAAAGAAATGTCGCTGAGAAACATTCACTTGAGCACGAATCAAACATTGCAGGAATCCTATCCCTCACATGTCAGAGAGAAAAATTGGTCTATAAAGTTCTAGCGTGGAAGAGACAGTGTTGAAGATGCACCAGGAAGCCTGTTATCGTGTCGATATCTGCAAATGCTGATACCATTTATGACCTGATCATGCAAAATCACAGAATAACATTGAAGCATATTGAGACTATATTTAATATTTTCCCATGAGTAAGATCACGACATTACAGTAAATGTTTTAGAAATGAAGAAGGTTTCTTTGAGGTACGGTCTCTAAATATATATATAGAGAGAGAACTGAATTCAGGTCCAAAACGGAAAGGACTAAAGCGTTTACGTGAGATTTTATATAATTTTGAAGCGAATGAATCTGTTTTAGGTGGGGGGGGGGGGGGGTGACACTTTGGACGACACATAGTTGATTCACTTCGACCCACCCAGAAATAAAAAGAACAAACGAAACAGTGAATGCATCCCTTTTCTACCCCTCTCCAAAACATTGGAGTTCAGAAGTCGGCTGGAAAAATGATGGCATGTACTTTATGGGATACAGAAGGACTGCATGATGGATTTTTTTGAACGATGCACCATGCATCTTATTCTAACTTACTCAGGATTATCAGCCAGGAATTGAAACTCAGGAATAGCAGAAAATTGACCAAAATAGTCACTTCTCGTAGAAACCTTACATAGGCGAACGCAGCGTTTGTGACACAGTAAACACCACACGACTGGAGGTTCAAGCTACAAGTCATCAGCTCTACTCACCAGATTTGGCTCCATCGGATAATTACCTATTTCCAAACCTTGTAAAGAATATGAAAGGAGAGAAACTCGACGTTGGAAACGGTGTATTAGATGCAATGAAAAACGGATTTGCGTCAAAATTTTCTGAATTTAATTTTAGCAGGTTACGAAAGCTAGTTGACCGTAAAAGAAAGTGTGTTGACTTAAAGGGGAATATATCGAAAAATAGCTGCGGTTTTTCCAACATTCCAGCATTACTTCTGTGAGAGGCTAGACATTTTTCAACTCCTCTTGTTATATACAGTTTAATGCCCCGTACGGGAAATGCTGCCATGAAGGATTGCGCGAAATGAGACGAAATTTATCGCCCGTGTAAATAAATAAGTGCGAAAGAAACTATGTACTTTATGAGATATTAAGTTAATCCGATGGGCGAGGAAACGGCATAATGTGTCCCAGTGTCAGTAGGTCGTATGACAAAAATCCTGGGCTATACATTCGGCAACATGGCGTGGCAATAAGTGGAAAAGATCCGAATGGTGTCTTGAGGTATCATTGACGATTCGTCTTAACCTGTATATATGTACTTCAGTGATATTGCAAGTGGGTCGTGTAGATGCGTTAAGTCGTCTATCAGTGACGTTCCACATGTTCTGTATTGGGGAAAAGTCCGAGGATCGCATTGACTAAAGTTGGATCTTCACACCTTTAGTCAATGCGATCCTCATAAAGGTGGTAAGCACTATCTGCTTATTTAGCAGTGTGTAGGCATGGGGAGGCGTTATCCTGCTGAAACTGGGCGTTAGGGATACAATGCAAATACGAAAACTAACGAGCAATCTCCCCTCGTCGATTAAACGTTGTGTTGTCAATGTACCACGATGCGTACGACAGGCAAACTGCTGTTGAAGCTGATAGTGCTACCAACCATGACATTAGGCTGAGGAAACATAACGTTCAAAGGCTGGCACCAAAATCAACCCGGTGATCACGCCGTCTCCCGACTCTCAATCGACGATTGTCTGCACTGAGACAGTAGCAAGACTCGTCGATGAACACAACATGGATCTATTCGTCCCGCCATTACGGACAATGAAATTTGCGCACCAAGAAGGAAGCATCGGATTGAACTGAAATTTAATGGACGTAATCACACAGGTTAATGATACACGTGATGGCAAAAATAGAGCTGCAGGACAATTACAGAGAGATCCATGGCACGCAGCCCGGTCATCTTCAATAGCGCGTTGCACCACCCTGTGCGGCGATACATGCTTCAATATGGTCCGGCATGGAGGCGAACATAAGCTTGGTGTTGTCCTGTGGCAGACTGGCCCACACGTGTTCGAAGGTGTGCTCCAAATCCCAGATATTGCGGCACAGCGGCAGCCGGCGTTTTAACTGGTCCCACACATGCTTGATAGGGGACATGTCCGGAAAGCGGGTAGGCCATGGAAGTGTCTGGACATGACGTAGGCAGTCCTGGGAAACCCGAGACGTGTTCGGGCGGGCATTATCCCGCTTGTATAGCGCACCTGGAATCCCGGCCAGGAATGGGAGCCCATGGGGCAGTAGGATCTCATCCACATACTGCTGGCTCGTCAATGATTCACGTACCAGTACTAGAGCTGATCGGCTACTTTGGGCCATGGCTCCCCAGACCATAATGCCTGCAGTTGGGGAGATGTGGCGCTCGATAGCGACATCGGGACTGTGCCGTTGACCCGGGGACCTCCACACCTGGACACGCTGATCACCTGTCGCCAAACCGAAGCGGCACTCATCGCTAAACACCACACGTCGCCAGTCTGTAGCGTTCCACGTCGCTCTGGCCTGGCACAAATGCACACGGAGACGGCGATGTTCCGGTGTTAATGGCAACACACGTAAGAGGAACTGAGATAGCAGATTCACTTTCGCGAGGCATCGGGAGATGGTTCGTGGGCACACAGGAACCTCTACGCTGCCTGCATAAAAGGACCGGGTCCCCATGTAATCCGTTCGTGCCTGGAGCACGATCCGTCGTTCCTATCTACCGGTGGCCCTCCTGGTCCGTCCGGAGCCCCTGCGTGACAGTGACGTCACGTGTCCACTGTTCCCAACACAGTAGGACGGTATGGTCAGAAGTGGCGGGCTATACGGCGCGCCGACAAACCTGCGGTTTTCAGCTCGATGATCCGAACTCTCTCAAAGTCCGTAAGTTCCGGAAATCGACGTCTCCGGCATCTACCCGGCATTCTTGTCATTTTGTATTCTTGCTTGCGTCGGCCGGTGCTTTTCGCTTCCATGCACCCCGGTTTATAAGGTTTCTTGTTCGTGCTTTCAGTGCCATCAGAGAAAGTGCCGTCTTGCTCACTCGCACCAAAGATGGATCATTTGCATACCAGGCGCACTCTAGCTACACTGGTGTGCAAAAATTAAGGACGAGGAGGAGAAATTAGCCTAACAGCAGAACGAGCAGGCAGAACGGACAGAAAGACCACTCAGGAGATAGACTAGGGTCCGGTACGGTAGGGAATGCGCATATATGGAGCATAACGTAGGGGAGTGTCGGAAGGGTATTAAGCACACAAGCGGTGTACGCTCCGCAATTCGGTGAAAGACATTGCACGGTGTACATCGGTTTGAACGACGTCTAGTTGCTGCCACCGTATGATATGACCAACAGGCAATCCAGTAGACGACATCTGGATGACTTTACCCGAGGGCGCATCATTGGGAAGTTGAAAGAAGGTCGAAGTGTGACTAGTGTGGCCGTGAAGTTCGGGATCGCTCACAGCATCGTTTCGCGAGCTTGGAGAGCATTTCAAACGACAAGAACAGCTGTACAATAGTTTAGCAGTGGTCGTCCACGAGCAACCACGGCGGCGGACGACCGGTATATTATTTTACAGGCGAGAACAGACAAACGGCAGACAGCTAGAGAAATCGCAAGGCACATGCAACAGACAACTGGACGTCCGTTATCGCGTTTTACCAAGGCCAGGAGGCTGCACAAAGGTAATCTATTTGCACGACGACCAGTACGGTGTGTGCCATTAGCGCCTGCTCATCGGAGACGGCGGTTTCCCTGGTGCCAGGAACGCAAGAACTGGACACATCAGCAATGGGGTTGAGTTCTCTTTACGGATGAGAGCCGATTAAGTCTGACGAGCGATTCTGGACGTATACACATCTGAAGAGAGCAGGGAACACGCAATCACACCTCCAACATCTTCGAAAGGGACCGGTTTGGAGGTGGAGGAGTTCTCGTGTGGGGCGGTATCATGCTTGGTAGCTGTACCGACATCCACATCTTCCAAGGAGGTTCAATCATTGGTGTCCGCTATTGTACCGAGGTTCTCTTGCCTCACGTGCGTCTGTTTAGAGGTGCTGTCTGTCCTGAGTTCCACTTCATGGACGACAACGCTACACCTCATCGCACAGTGGCTGTCTCAGAGCTGTTAGAGAGTGAAGATATTCAACGCATTGATTGGTCCGCAAGGTCCCCGGACCTAAATCCAATCGAACACGTATGGGACCTTCTTGGGAGATGCTTGGCAGCACGTCACCAGCCGCCAGCAACGATTCCTCAGATGCGATTGGCGCTACAAGAGGAATGGGCCGTGATGCCTCAACAGCTCCTTGACAACCTCGTCCTGAGCATGGACAGACGTTGTAAATCCTGCAACGCAGTCATGGGTGATCATATCCCCTACTAAAGACTGGATTTTTCATGGCAGCAGTCTGCCACATGGACATTTCTGTCTTCTGTCCAGTTGTGCAGGAAGCTACCTTTTCAATAAAGTGCCTTTGTATCTTTCGCATTCCTTGTTTGGACGGTTTTGCTCCCTTGTCCCATATTCTTACATCTTGGGGATCTTATGGTGTGATTCGAGTCGATGTGGAGCACTTTTGCACGACGTTACATTCGAAAAACCGTCTCGTCCTTAATTTTTGCACGCCAGTGTATTTACAAAGTTTCGCGGTTGTAACATGTTTTCTTCTAGGTGAACAAATTTCATTGTCCGTGAATGTAATTTTTGGTGTGACATATTCAATGATGAGCAGTGTTTAATCGGAATGTAGTTAGTTGTGAAAGATATTTCTGCAAAATACCCATCAATTTGTCCATCATATACACATCAGTTTGCACGGCTCTCCGACAAATAATTCTTGGTGCGGCATGTTCTATATCGAGCAGTATTTAACTGAAATGCATTTAGTTATGAAAGGTATTTGCATGAATTCTCTATAGTTGTAAATTTATGTTCTGTTAGGTTCGCAAATGAATTCGTCTATTCGCAACCGTTTTTCCGCATCGGAAAGACAATTTTAAGAAGCTCGTTTTCAATTTTTTTTTTTTTTTTTATTGGAGGTTTAACGACCACCGTGAGCAACTCAATGGGCTATAAGCAGTCGCCCGTCCCTAATTTAGGGTCACTGGTTCCAGGGAAGGGAGAGAACCAGTGCCGTAAGACAAACACAACATCCATGCCTCACCGGGATTCGAACCCGGACCCCGTTCGGACGAATGATCAGAGGCCAGCGCCTTAGACCCCTGCGCCACCGGGGCGGCTCGTTTTCAATGGGATTACATGCTCTGTATTTTAAAATTTGTATTTCAATATACAATGAGTGGCCACTTTATTATAACCACCTGACAGTTTTAAACAAATTGGCTATCACTGCACGCTGTTGCCTCCAGAGGGCGAGGCTAGTATAAAAAGAGAAAGCATAGTGCTTGCGACAGTAGTAGAAGTGATTTTTGGGTGACGAGATGGGTAAAAAATGTGATTTGACGGACTTTCAATGCGGGGTGATTGTAGGAGCTCGGAGCCATGAGCGAGTATCACCGAAACCGCCCAATTCGTGAAATGTTCTAGAGCAGCTGTTGTAAAAGTGTTTAAAGACTAGACTGTCAGCCAACAAACTGGGTTTCTGCGTGCAACGTGTGGTCGTCATTGACTAGTGACTGCTCGGGCGGAACGGAAAGTGTCCAGACTGGTAACACACAACAGAAGGGCAACAGTGCAGCAAATTACAGACCATCTTAATCAAGGATCCCCTCAAATGATCTCTGCACGCACTGTTCGCCGTACACTGCATCGGATGGAATATGGCAGCCGAAGGCCTGTTCGAATACCTTTGCTGTCTGCAATTAACAACAGAAAACGTCTGCAGTTCGCACAGGAGCACAAGTATTGGGCAGTCTGTAATTGGAAACAAATTATGTGGTCCGATGAATCACGTTTTCAGTTGCACCATGCCGATGGCCGAGTGAGAATTTGGCGGAAACAGCACGAAAGCACGGACCCCAAAGGCATTGCTACATCCCTTCAAGGTGGTGGAGGCAACGTTATGGTTTGGGGAGTGTTTTCCTGGCATGCTTTGGGCCCTTTAATTCGTGTTGATCACTGTCCGACTGGCACATCATATCTAAACATCGTTCCGGACCAAGTGCATCCTGTCATGTGGATGGTTTATCCCAATGGCGATGGCTACTTTCAACAAGATAATGCGTCCTGCCATAGTGCTCGTATTGTACAGCATTGGTTTCAGTAACATGCCGGTGAGTTTACTTTGCTTAGGTGGCCCCCAAAATCTCCAGATCTCAACCCCAATAAGAATTTGTGGGATGACGTTGAACGAGCCATCAGACAGCTGGATCCACGACCCTGCAATCTCACACTCCTGGAAAGTGCTATTCATCAAGCATGGTCTCACCTATCAACATCTCGTGGAGTCCATGCCACGAAGAATCGACGCAGTATTAAAGACAAAATGTGGCCCAACGAAGTACTGAGGGGGTGGTCATAATAAAGTGGCCACTCAGTGTATACTGAAATGCCAAAATTCATGGGATAGCAGCATAAATGTCTTTAACTAGCGCTGTTGTCGGATAAAGGCTTCGACGCACGCCACAATTTTTATTAGTTGCGAGGTGTAATCTCACGAGTCAGGTTGAAAAACCGCCAGTAGGTTTATGGCAAGCCGACGTGAATTATTAGAGTTTGAACGAGACATGGTAGTTGGAGCCAGAACGATGGGACATTCGGTTTTCGAAGTTGTGCGAACATTCGGCATTTCTCGATCCAGGGTGTCAAGTGTGTACAGAGAATACCTCATGGAAGGCATTACCACCAACCGTGGACAGCGCAGTGGCTGACCTAGGGTGCTGAATGTCCGTGACCTGAGGCACCTGACCAGGATAGTACATGCTAACAGAGAAGAGACACTGGCTCAAATAATATCCACATTCAATGCAGGAGGTACCAGAGACATATCTATCAAGCCAGTGCAGCGTAATGTAGCGTCCATGGGGTATGGCAGCAAAAGACCCACCAGAATGCCTTTGTTAACACCACGACATCGGACTCAGCGCCTCATCTGGGTTCGTGAACATGGTAATTGGAAATTGGAAGGCTGGAAACATGTGGTGTAGTCCGATGTGTCACTCTACCAGTTGTTACGAACTGATGATAGGGTTCGGGTAAGGCGCAGACCCCATGAGGCTATGAACCCAAGCTATCAACAAGGCACTTTGCAAGCTGGTGGTGGTTCCATGCATGTATGGGGTACCTTTGCGTGGCACTGTTTGGTTCCTCTGGTCCTTGTAAGCACGTCATTAACCGGTAATCCCTTTGTTGCTCCGCTGTGTAACCATTTGCAGCCCATCATGGACTTGATGTACGCCAAAAACGATGGAAATTTCCAAGTGGACAATGCAGCATGTCATCAGGTCCAAGTTGTCCAAAATTGGTTCGAGGAGCATTCTGGAGAGTTCCGACGGATGGTGTTGCCACCACGTTCGCCAGACGTGAACCCAGTACAGCACTTATGGGAAGTGGTGGAAAGGTCCATTTTTTTTTTTTTGGTTGGAGGTTTAACGACCACCGTGAGCAACTCAATGGGCTATAAGCAGTCTCCCGTCCCCAATTTAGGGTCACTGGTTCCAGGGAAGGGAGAGAGCCAGTGCCGTAACACAAACACAACATCCATGCCTCACCGGGATTCGAACCCGGACCCCGTTTGGACGAGTGATCAGAGGCCATCGCTTAGACCACTGAGCCACCGGGGCGGCTACAGGTCCATTGGCATCCAAGATCATGCACCTACAAATAGTAGGGAACTGTGGGCGGCTATTGAGATGAAATGGCTCAACATCCCTCCAGAAGTCTTCCGGCCACTTGTGGAATCCATGCCACGTCGAGTTGCTGCACTTCGCCGGGCTAGAGGAGGTCCTACACGATACTAGGTACGTAAGCCATGACTTTTTGGCACTTCAGTGCATGTTCGCGAATGTAATATTTTACATTTTCCGATACCACTTTGGTTAAAAAGATGTGCTGTTTACACCTGTTAGTTTGATGGCATTCCTTTCTTCTTTAAGTTTATTTAGCTCTACAGGAAATAAAGAGCACGAATATTTAACTAACGTTCACTATTGAATACTCACCTTTTACAGTGATAGCGCACTCTTGTTTTTATAATTTATTTTCAGACCCTGATTATTTTCACTTGTTAAAACGTTTTCTTGAAATATTCATCTCGATTTGGTTCGTAGGATTTTTTCCGTGGAAATCGGTTTGCAACCGTTCTTGTAATATACCTCAGTGAACTATGAAGAAAACCATCAACTTTGCGTGGCATATGACGCGCTGCATTTATGAATTAAGAAATTTCCTCCAAAGAATGGAACGAAAATGCGATGAATTCTAAGCCTAAAAAATATCAGGCATGACCTTTTCCCACGAGAAGCTCAATATTCATTGCGGTTACTTAAAGCTTTATATTTAGCCTGAATTCAATCAAGGAAGGTTCTTCAAGAGAAAAAAAATTCCTTTTTTTATTTCGATTTCGTAATGCATGGAAAAAGAAAAACGGTTTTTAACTTTACCTCTGGAAATATGGCTGCGAGAAAAGATAAATGCTCTTGGTCACGAAATTCGGCAATCAACCCGTCTTAAGATGTTCGTGGACTGAGAAAAGTAAATACAGTAAAGTAACAAATCAATGCGCTAATTAATTTGAAATGCAGATCGTGCGACTTATTTTAAGTTACGAAGCCATAATGAATGCTTTTTTTATTACACACAGATAAAGATATTATGTCCTGTTTCATCAAGAAGTCTTTACTGACGTTCTGTTCTCAGGGTGTTAGTTTTTAAAACATTTTTTTGGAATTAAGTTAAAGTTCTACAACCAGTTTTATAATCCGAACATGTTGCGCAACAATTGTGTGATATATGTAGAAAATTTCTGAAAAAATTATTTTTAATTCCATAAAATCTGTCATCGATTTCTATTGTGATGTGACAATGAAGATTCTGAAAGTCTGCCGTCTATGAGTAATAGGAAGTAACAATTTCTTTTTCATTCTATGGACATTGCAATAATCTTTGTTGTAGAAGCAGAATCAGTTATTTTGTGTTGCTCATAAGTACGAATAGAATAAGATTACTAATATTCATCAATCCGAAAAATAATGTCTTGATGCTAGCCACGGGCTTTTTTTCTGATTATCAATGAGATCACGCAGTTGGCTGATAGAAAGGTGAAACTGTAAGCTCGTGCTCTCATTTTGTGATAACACTAGTCAAATTATTTTAATTTTATTGCTGCCACGTGGGTCATTTTGGGTATCTTTTACTAAATCGATCCTGCTGATTACGAAAATGTCAGTGAAAAGTGCGTAACATGCAACACGTTTATGCGACAGGGGCCATTCATGAATGAGCAACATCCTTTAATTTTCGAAATAAATCATTGATGAAATAAAGTACGAAGATATTTATTTATGCAATAATACTTGGAAAATGGCCCCTGACATATGGGAAAAATTCTTCACTCGTGTCCGAAGCCATCACGAAGGTTTTCATTAGTGGCATAACTTGGACAGCGTGTGCCCCCCCCCCCTCAAGATTTACTTCAGTAATTTTCCCAGGATTTCGAACACGAGGGAGGATGCATTTTTCTTAGGGGGGGGGCTTAGGAAGTCAGGGAGAGTGTCTGTAAAAGTAATAGTGGTACCTACAGTCCTGTAGTTTTAACTTTTTAAGTAATATAATTGACAATACGTGTAATTGCTTTGTCCAAAACTATAATAAATTACTTGAAGAAATCACCCTCTTACACATCGCAGATCTACGGCTGTTTTTTTTTTTTTTTTTTTTTTTTTTTGATTGGAGGTTTAACGACCACCGTGAGCAACTCAATGGGCTATAAGCAGTCGCCCGTCCCTAATTTAGGGTCACTGGCTCCAGGGAAGGGAGAGAGCCAGTGCCGTAAGACAAACACAACATCCATGCCTGACCGGGATTCGAACCCGGACCCCTTACGGACGAATGATCATAGGCCAGCGCCTTAGACCACTGCGCCACCGGGGCGGCATCTACGGCTGTTGTAAATAAATGTTGACGCCTGTCGTGCACGCAATCCTAGGTACCTGGCCGTTTTCCCACATCCTCCACGGGGAATCCCACTGTGGCTTCGCGCTTTTCTTCAGCAGCTCAGAGAGAGAGAGAGCGGTTGGAGAGCGATCGTATTATTTACAACCCATTGCAGAGCAATCGTATTACAACCCGAAGTCAAAGAGCCAAACACTTTCAATCTGTAGGACATTCAGTGTTTTAAAAGAGAAACTACGCATTTATTTAGTTAAATCTAAATATATCTTAAAGCAAAATATGAATCTTTGGGTTAATTATTGTGCGCGTTCGAAATTTTTCATAAAACTATAACTGCCAGCTGCAGTGCGCCCCTTATTCACTTGTGCCTTCCCTGCAGCTGCGGGGGTGGTAAATACGCCACAGATTTTCATCAAACCCAATTTAATATGTAAAGGAGAAGCAATACCTTATTTCCGTCTAACAAAGAGGCGTACTTAACCTTATGTTTCCCCGCGACGTATCGTATTTTCCAGCGTCGTGGACGCTAGGTTTTTCCTAAAATAAATTTCTAAAATGTATCGTGCATCCCGGAGACCAAAGGTTACGTTTTTCGTCCGCCTATACTAACTCCAGAGGAAGGTCATCTATATTAAAATGTTTACCGGTAAACGTTATTAATAACAAGACTGCCTTAGTCGTGAAACCCCATGGGAAGACTAACTTTTTTTCTTCGCGTCGCTTTTGGCCTATACTACGAGACCAACAAACATATATGGAGTGCTAGATCAAAAGAGCCACTCTAAAGGGTTTTTGCCAAAACGTGTAAACAATCTTTGCTCGCCTGTTTGAGAATCTTTGCCCACAGTCGTAGCTGAAAAACAGGTGCTATCTTCGTTTGGAAATTCGGGGTAGGTCGATGAAGAGGGGTGAAGCTATTGTTTCATAAAGTCTGTTCATGGTGTCCCGGTGGCATCCTTAAAAAACATCCCTGCTAGTGTGGGAGCAGTATGTTGCCCACAAAATAAACACTACTAAAGAAAGGGTGCAGTTACTGAAGACGAAAATAGCAGTGATCCCTTGTGGTTTAACAAGCCAATTAGAACACTGGACATATCCATCAACACGCCTTTTAAGGCATTTCTGAAAGAAGAGTGGAATCAGTGGATGCGGGCCACAGTCCATGATCTAACCCTGACAAGTCGTTCGAAAAGGCCAACAATTGCAGAGATGTGCGAGTGGGTCCTAAAATCATGGAATGTTGTAAAGACTGAAATAGTAGTAAAATCTCTTTAAAAATGTGACATCAGTAATGCGTTAGAGGGCACAGAAAATAATTCTGTTTGAAGATAGTGACACTTCGGACACTATTGACGACCATGAATATGACAATGACGCCAGTGATATGGATAACACCAGTTTATTTTCTGGATTTGAGGATATGCATGACAGAAATGTTTTTCCTTATATGTAGAGGTAAAATTTGTATTGCTTTTAGTCTTTATGAAAGTGCTGAGACCTTAATTTTATGTTTATTCTTTTTTCTCAAAAATTTCCATTTTAAAATTGGGGTGCGGCCCTGATGTCGGGAAATAAGGTAATTTCAGCTAGAAATTACTTATTTCCGTCTTTGATGCTGGGAAGTAAAGTAATCTTCAGCTAGTCTTTCAAGTTATAGCGTTTGTCAGTTGCTGTACTGCCCATTGACAAAGAAGACAACAATAGTTCAAAAATCCACCTTGAAGTCTGAGTAACAGGGCGATGATTTTCAAATCTCCACACACTTTCCAAGCAGTACTTGTTGTATTGGATTGCACTTAGCAACAGCGACATACTGTCGTAAGTTTCTTTCATGTCCACTTAATGTGCCACTGGTTTTGATGGTTCAGTGTTGCCATAATGTAGCAACACTGCCTTCATATTTGTTCTTGAGGAGTCTATGAAAAGCCTCCATTCCTGCGCGATATGCTCCAAACCAAGATCAGCCATTAATTCGACAATATGTGTGAGACGTACATGGAATTTTGCATTGTAAGGTACCATGAAAAGTGTCCATGTCTCTTTCTATAAAATGAAATTCTAGTGATTGCCGCCAGTAAGTTCAACCGCTGCAGTCTAGACCCTAAAAATTCGATTTGATGTCATTTTCGGTTAGGGAATTCTTATCTAAACACTGACAAATCATTCCGAATCTTCACTTTCTGTTAGGGAATTCTTATCTAAACACTGACAAATCATTCCGAGTCTTCACTTTCTGTTAGGGAATTCTGACCTGAAGCCTGTTTTTTTAATCCGCGAACTAGAACTGTGAGTAACTGAAAACTACTGGTTATGAATCGTAGCTTTCTAGTTGAGAACGTTGTATTCGGAAAAGCGACTCACGTCGATTTGAAAATAATATCAAGTATTGGAAAAAATGTATTTAATTTCGTTGTTATCTAAATTGCTATCCATTTCTGACGTGGAAGTTTCTTAGATTTTCAAAGGTTTGAAAGAGTGTAATTAGACTGCAATATCAACTGTATTATTTTAGGCTGAGTTTTTTTCAAGAATTTCAATTTTATTTCCTTCCGGCGTATAATTTGAAAACATGATTTGTCTTCTAATGAGTTACACCATACATAGATGCATTTGAGTCTTTATTGAAGTTTTGTGGCAATCCGTGTAATGCACAGGAATAGATTGTCTTTCTATCAAGAGCAAAGATACATCGATTCCTTCATGTTCTGTCTGAGAACAGCTGGCCATGTGAAAAACAAACAGACTCTAAAACAATGACATCAACCAAGGTTGTCACCTCTAAGTTCTCTTGATGGTTAGCAATGGGGAGACATAATGGAAGCTGAAATCACTGACTTTCGAGAATTACATCAGCTAATGGTAATTGATGGGTATTCCTAATGTGTAATATTTTGTTTCCGTAACTTTCGTCGTCCGACTTTAACAGGAACTCTTATTCCATTAAACATCCCTGATGAGTACTGATCCTTCATGCAGAGGACGAAAAAATTGCTTTCTGGTATATACGCCTTGTGAATGTATCACCTTAGGCCTGAACTCTTTGGAGGACTCATTGTTTAGTCTGAGACAGCCTTGTGCAATCCATCACCACTAGGCAGACACTGCTGAAAGATCAAACTTTCATTTTTAAAGTCATTTATACTGTATAAGACACATCGTAAATACTAATTGCAGTAGCAGAATGATTGGTAAAGTTAAGGAGGAAGCTCTGTGATTCAGTCACTTCTAATACAAAAATATGCCTTCCTGATTTTAAGTGTGATTATGAAACGTGGTATTTTGAGAGTATTTAAAAATGCGGGTGTCTTTTTAAAAAGCAGATTAATTTTTTGCAAAATGAAAGATGTCACCAAAGGTTTTTTTGCTGGCTACGTGAGAAATCCGGAACACAAACGCTTTTCTTCCCACGTATATCGCATTTAAAGTTTAATGTAAACTTCTGCTACTGCAATTATATTATGTAACATTTCCGTTTGCTCCCGGTAAACATACTTTGAGGAAAGATTTAACTCCCTCATATGCATAACAGATATCCGATTACATGGGAATAACCGTTTAACGATAAATTTAAATTTAAACTATGTCCCTTACTCGTTGAACGTAAATGCATTGACTGATTCCGCAGGAAGCTAATATTGCGTTTCACAGTTAAATAACATGTTTAAGGTCTTCTACGCGGCTTGCTTTGTGAGGCAGCCTTTTGGATCAGAAGTTGCGGGTTTCAGAATATAAGTGTGATTTGAAGACGCATCATTAATCTCCCTTGAAACTCTTACTCATCATAGCCATCTGTCAAGTGCCTGACGATATCTTTGATGGGCTCATTCAGTAGTCGTCGTACTCGGCTTTGTCACATTCTTTGGAGATCCTGTTAATATATGAACTACTTGCCCGCAGTTTGACCTCGAACAAACCTGATTGAAACAGGAAAGGGAGGATTTGCAAATGCGTTTGAAACACCTCTTTAAATATCACACAATTAGATCTTTTCGAGTATTTTTAACAAACCTTCCGGCTATCTGTTTCTTATGCGTATTTGTGTTTTCACAAAAATATACTTTGAATACCAGCAAAAAACAATTTAACCCCCATCCCCTTTCCCCCATTTACGCGGTTGAATCATTTTTGGAAAATGGCGTGAGTGAGTCTCCACCGCTTAAAAACGGAACAATATTTTTATGCTCAAAGTTAGCGCACAATTTTTCTAAATGTATTATTTTATTGTTTCTTGTACACATACCATTAACAATAAATATCAAAGGTCAACAAATATGGATATCGACTGATTTTAAACTGTAATTTTTGGGGATGAAAGCAATTCGTTCAGATGTATGAAATGGAAATACAATGAGTGAACATTCAATTATGCCACCTCCCTTTCGCCGCTATTCAGCATGTCATCGATTCACTAAGGTGCTGGAAATAGTTGGGAAGGTACGGCCAACACACTGTCGCCATTTGGGAGAAAGTGCAACATTGCTGGATGTACAGAGTCAGAAAGTAATTCATGATAGTGGACACCAATCATTCGTTGTTCCACATGCAGCAGGGGTCCAAGCTCCTACTGGGTAAACATACCTTACATCATTCAACCGCCTCAACCGGTTGGCACTCTGGAGACCATGCAGGTTGGATCGAATGCCTCGTGTTGTTTGCGCCAAATACATATACAACTATCCACGGAATGGAGTAAAAAACGCAATTCATCAGACTAGCATACTTTATTCCAAACATCCGACTCCCAGTTTGCGTGACCTTTGTAACACGCGAGTCTTTTGCGCCGATGAACCGTGGTTACGAGGGAATGTCTCCAGTGTCTTATACTGTTTTAGCCTATACATGCTAGCGTGCGACGCATAGTATAGCAGATACTGTTCCATGTTGAGCTCTGTTGCATTCGGTAGTCAACTGTTGAACGTTGAACTGCGCCGCGTCTGTTGGTATACGAGTCGTCGGACCCGGCGCTCACCTTTCACATCAACATTTCGTTGTCTTGTGCAGTTTTGCTTCTGGGTCGTTGTTTGACCATTTTCACGCCTGTCCTGACACACTTTAACTACGGCGGCTTGCGAACAACCTACCAGTTCAACCGTTTGAGAAATCGAGGCACCCCGTCTCTGAGCTCCCACAATGTATTACCCCACAAAGTCTGATAAATCCTTCCATTTACTCATCACATTCCGAAATTTACTATCTATAGCTCCACTCACACTTTATATATGCTGCATCGACAATCACGTGGTCAACGGGCTACATCCACTTTTGATAGGGGTGGTAATAATTCAGTGATTACTCGGTATACACTAGTGGCAAAAATTGTGGAAACCTTTATGAAAATTTGTATTTCTAAGGTTTGATGGTTCATAATATCAGTCTTTTTTCAGATTAATACCATAAAATTATATATCTTTGGAAAGATAGTTTAATTTAGAACATAATGCAACAAACTGTGCAGAATTAAGTTTATTCAATCAAAAGTTGTAGCAAAATAGCCAGAAAAAGAAGACACAACGGCCTTATGTATGCTGAAGTAGATTTCTTTAACTCAAGCTGATCAATGAGACTGATTTTTCTGAGAGTCAAATAGGTCTTATTGTGACACAGCATGTAACCAGTAACGTGTTAGTGTGGGTTATCTTTTATTTACAGGTGCCAGAGCTAATAATATAGCTTCTGTTCAGTTATGTGAGTGTCATAAAGTTGGCCACTGCTTTTTTTCACGAATTTTTCTATTCCTTGATAATATAAGTTCTGTAACTTAGTAAGTTGAAAAATACAGTGAAAGAGTTGACTTGTCAGCTAGAAAGCGATGTGAAACACTAGCTTTGTGTGAAGAAGGATACACTTATGAGAAAAATCAGAAGAAAAGCAGGTGGAAATTTAACCGATATCTAAACTGTGCGAGAGGTATGAGCAGTGTTAGTCAATTCAAAACCAAACTCATAAAGGCAGGAAAAGGTACACAACATCATGCCATGATAAAAGAATTAAAGGACGGTGTTTAAATGACAGAAGAAAATCGTCTGAGTGAATTAAAAATGAGTGGTCTCAATGTGGTTTCAAGACTCTTAGACGCCGACTCAGAGATTTTGGTATGAATTCTAGAATTCCAAGGGAAAATCTATTTCTATATCCCAAACAAAGAAAAAAGAGATTGGATGGACTAAAAACCATGTTAATTGTTCTAAGGAGCAATGGGATAGAGTCATCTGGAGTGATGAGACTAGAATATCCATGTTTGGTAGTGATGGAACAAATATGTAAGAAGAAAAAATGGAGAAGATTTGCTCCATGAATGCATTAGAGCTACTATGAAGCATCCTGTTAGTATTATGATCTAGGGTTGTATGACAGTAAAAGGTGCACTTTAACAGTGTTAATACTTCTCGTGCACTTTAAATGGCGAAAAGTGCGTCATTGATGTACATGAGACGAAATTGAAATCTTCGGCGCGCGATCTTTTCCAGGATAATGTACTTATACCTAGACATATTTCAACAGGATGCAGCTCCTTGCCATGTTGCTACTGTGGGCAAAAATAATTTCAGGAAATCATATTGCACTGCTGGAAAAGCCAGGTAATAGCCCTGGCCTGAAAACAACAGAAAATCTGTGGAGCCGATTACAGAAACCTGTTAGTCAGAAGCAACCAAGGAATAAAGCACAATTGCTAGAAGCAATCACACAATCTTGGTTTCACATTACAATACCAGGTGAACTAAAATGCTTGGTCACTCCATTGTACGCCGTTGTAAGGCTGTAATTGCGGCAAACTTTTTCATATTTTTTTGTACATAAGTTCCTTTGAAATGTAATTTTTAGCAACGTGTGCTGCATTACATTCTGCATAAAATTATCTATCTAATGATGTAAAATTTTATGGAATTATTCTACAAAGGATTGATGTTTATGTTATGAGACATAAAACCTTAGAAATATAAATTTTCTAAAAGGTTTTCACAATTTTGGGCACTAGTGTATGTAAGTTTACTTACAGTTAAATCTTGGGAAATGAAACTGTTTGTCTTAGTTTAAGGTACGAAATCAAAGACTCAAACTACAAGCTATGATCTTCACAGGACAAAGTTGGAGCCGTTTTAAATACCGCGTTTGTTCACCAACTGCGTCGTTTGGTCACAATTACGAGGACGTTTGTGGTAAGATATTCAGTGTCGTAACAGCGTAATAAACCGTTTGGAGATGAACGAGTTCTGAGGAAGGCAATGGCTTTGTCTTGCATAAAAAGATATTTACTTCTTCAAAAAACTTGAACGTACTGTACACGTATAATGTAAAGCATGTCCTTTATGGGAAATGATGCAGTCAATACAACAAAGAAACAAAAATAACTCTGAGAAACCATTGGATCATTAGTACATTTTACTTTTACACTATTTAAATTTTACAGCTGTCACTGCTAGGGTATAACGATTAAGTTGTAAATTGTCTATTCTGAATTTTACTGCCATGAATGATTACATTGTAAGACCTTCGAAACCCTCTAACCAAGAACAATGTTCGATTTTTTGCACTTTATGTTTGCAAATCTTGCTAGCAGCACAATGATAAAGTTTTCGGAATATATAAATACCGAAAAACACAACACCCGGTGTTGTTTTCTTTTTTTTTATAAAAAACAAACAAACGACACCCCTTATATCCCACCAAACAGACAGTACGACCTTACGCGGGTGTAAGACGAATTTGGGGGTCGGCATGGACTTTTAATTTATTTAGGTAAACCACTGTTTCCGGCTCTGATATTGTCATACAAAACCCATTTCTCGTCAACTATCACAATACAGTCCAAAACCTGTTAAACTTGGTCATGTCCAAGCATGGAAACTCATGCACTCATGCAAATTGCTTTCTGCTGAATTACGAAATGACAGGGTACTCAAAATCCCCTCTTGTGCACCTTCCTATGGTGATGCAGGTGCGTTATAAAACTCGTGTGGATAATCCGCTGTTGCTTGGCCAAACTCTCTTATGTCGCAATTGGATCGGTCTCCACTAAGACTTCTGACAGGTCAAATTTCCCTCTCGAAATCGTTCGAACCAACGACAGCACTGAGGATGTGATATGGTATTGGGATGCACACTGATAATGTTCCAGTGTGTACCCCAATACATATGGAGCACAACCACAATTGCATGCTGCTGTTTTACTCATACTGCATGCAATGGCGGTTGTGTTCCTTGTCCACTTTCATGCTGGCTGGTGCTTACATTCTTCGCATTCTGACCGCTAACTGCCACTGATTTAAGTCACTGACCTGCTGCTGTCATGCCGATGTGCTGCGCAATCTCAGTGACTAATGTGCCCAGTGGTCAGGGCTTCTACTTAGGGTACTTCGTCGTTGGACATTACTTTCTTTCGAACCCAATAACTTTCTTGTTCCAGGGGAAATATAACAACATGGCAAATAGTTTTGTTTTTAACATATCTCCAGTCATGAATTAAGTCTTGAAACTAGCCACTGTAATTTAGACAATGAAAAGCAAATCATATGTACACGAAATAAACAGCGGTTGTAAATATCTATATATTAGGCTCAAAATAAGCTCGCGAACTGTCGAGCCTTTGATCTCCCCAGAATGGCTTTACCTAGGTTCTACGTTGGAGCAGAAATCAAGATAGATTCAAGATGTTCTGTCGTCAATTTTGCTCCAATTTATAATCTTGAAATAGCCTCCCGGAGGACAGCAGAAGAGTGGCAGTTCTTGAGTACATTTTATGTTTAATAAACGCATATTTAAGACCAACGTTTATTTACTGTATATGTGATTCGTATTGGTATATTTGTGTATCCATTGAAATAAAAAAACAACCTGCCAAATTTTAAAGGGTCTATCATTATTTCCCTATAGGTTATAGCTGTCACACACACACAGACACGTACATACATTCGATTTTGTTATTTAAAATGTGACGTTTACAGTACTGAGTAGTAAGAAATAGTGACCAAATGCATGCCCATTTTGGTCAGGAGCATATGAATTAGTGACAAAGATTGCAGTAATTTTTCAAAAGTGAACAAATTAATTTCCTTTTTTGAAAATATGTGGTTTATTCCTCACAGGCATTTATTCATCCATCATTCGCAAATACAATCTTCCAGGAAATTAATGTATTTATGTCAAACCATTTTATAATTTGTAGAAGGATGAAGAAAAATAAAAAGCTGTTGCATCTGATGAAACTTTAAAACCCACTGCAATTTGCTTGGAACAATTTGTCCGTCGGTCAAGAAAGTATCAGATTTAAAAACCAAAGAAAAAAATGTAAAAAGCACAACATAAAAACGTAATTTCAGGATCTAATAAAAGAACATTCTTTCCGAGCTCCAGATTCGTTTCCTGCAGATAACGAGTATCGATCCGCCTATCGATGTGTAAAGTTTAGTGGATTTGACTTCCCTTCTTCAGTGACATGTAGCATTTTTTCTCTTCTCCCTTTTTGATATCCTTTTTTCCTTTCTTTTCACTCGTTCCTGAGAGAAATGAAAGAAGAAGTATCCGTTTAAAGTCGAAGTGCGTCTATGAGCTTATTAACCTTAGAAAACGGGGAAAAAGAGATTCCTCTGAGATCAGTTAGGCTTCTTCAAAGCGATGTTCATTAGCAGAGTCTACGATTTAATATGTGTTGCATCAAGTGTTTCTTAAAAGAGATCGTGATTAATTAGAATAAGAACTCAGTTTTGTTTGCATAACGTAAAGACAGATGTTGGATACATTTTGTTTCGAATTGTAGAAAGTCGAAAGCGCCATAACCAATGTACTGTACACAGTAAGAGCGCTGTTTCTTTCATCGCAATTTAGTTACGCTGTACCACTTAAAAAATCACAAGGGATTAGGTTTTAATGCAACCATGCTAAAAATATTTATGCACAAATCTTAAGTCATTGAGTAACTCCAACTATATTTTTTAAGCTCCGTTTGGAATACAGCTCGAAATGAAAACATAAATGATTTTAATTGAGCACCATCTCCTTCTCCTCGTGCCTTTATACAAGAACGTGTACATGTGAGCTAGCGGGCGATACGGTAGACCATAAAATCAAAATTAAAATTTACTGGAACGCCAAATTTGCACAAAAACATGCTAACGCTTTCAGGAGGATAACATAACCCAGGAAAAGAAACAACCTGCGCAGATTCCACACAATCATCCAGTTTTCAACATTTTCAAGGGTGGAATAAATAACCGAAAACGTGTGAGAGAAGTTTCAGCTATCTTTCTTACGCTTTCCAACCGTAGGTTGAAGAAGCGTATATGCTCCAGCTTTTTCCGTCCGTCTGTCCGTCCGTCCGTCTGTCTGTCGGCACGATAACTCACGTAAAAATGGTTCGATTTCGATGAAATTTTAGTATGTGGTAGGGGACCACCAGGGGACGAACCCTATTGAAAATGGGTGAAGTGGGGTCAAAGGTCACGCCATAAGAGCGGGATCCCTTTCATTGCCTTTATGCGTCATAACATGCGTAAATATGGCTCGATTTCGATTAAATTTTAGTATGTGGTACGGAACTACCTGGGTACGAACCCTATTGAAAATTGGCAAATTGGGGGCAAAGGTCAGACAGGGCATAAGAGCGGGATTTATTCCATTGCCCTTATGCGTCATAACTTGCATAAAAATGGTTCGATTTCGACGAAATTTTGGTATGTGTTAAGGAACCACCTGGGAACAAAACCTATGGAAAATGGGTGGAATGGGGTCAAAGGTCAGGACATAAAACCAGGTTCCATTTCATTGCCTTTATGCGTCATAACACGCGCAAATATGGTTCGATTTCGATGAAATTTTAGTATGTGGCAGGGAACCACTGGGCACGAACCCTATTGAAAATGGGCGAATGAGGTCAAAGGTCAGGCAGGGCATAAAAGCGGTATTTATTCTATTTCCCTTATGCGTCATAACTTGCGTAAAAATGGTTCGATTTCGATGAAATTTTAGTATTTGGTAAGGAACCAACTGGGGACGAACCCTATTGAAAATGGGCGAAATGGGGTCAAAGGTCAGGGCATAAGAGTAGAATCCATTCCATTGCCTTTATGCGTCATAACATGCGTAAATATGGTTCGATTTCGATGAAATTTTAGTATGTGGTAGGGAGCCACTGGGGACGAACCCTATTGAAAATGTGTGAAATGGGGTCAAAGGTCAGGCAGGTCATAAGAGCGGGATTTGTTCCATTGCCCTTATGCGTCATAACTTGCGTAAAAATGGTTCGATTTCGATGAAATTTTAGTATGTGGTACGGAGCCACTGGGGACGAACTTTATTGAAAATAGGCGGAATGGGGACAAAGGTCAGGACACTGGAGTGGGATCCATTCCACTGCCCTTGTGCATCATAACTTACCAAAAAATGTTTCGATTGCGACAAAACTTTATCATGTTGTGTCGGAGATATAGTGAACTGGTTCTGTTGAATATCAACGAAATGGGGTCAAAGGTCATTGCACAAAAGCAAGATTTATTCCACAGCAATTATTCTCATAACTTGAGTAAAACTGCTTCTATTGCGACAAAACTTTAGTATGTTATTCTTGAGGTGTACTGAACCGGTTCTGTTGAATATCATCGAAATGGGGTCAAAGGTCAGGACACAGGAACGAGATTAATTCCACAGCCATTATCCTCATAAATTGAGTAATAATTTCTGGTATGTTGGAAAGCGTATCATAATCAATGCATTGCATGATTTTACTAACTTGTTTAAGGATACCTGAAACTATTTTTCATATGGCCTCACGGAAGGGAGACTATCCCGCTTTTTCTAGATAAAATCAATGTTATTCACCCTACGATCAGTTTCACTATGGAGTTCGAACACAATGGTGCCTTGCGTTATCCGGATGTTTTACTGAGTAAATTGCCTGAAAATTGTCTTTGTACACAAGTTTATTATAAATCCACATCCGTCCCCAATCTGATGCTGTGCATATCATTCTGCCCCGATGATTACAAAACAGCTTTCTTCCGTCCTCGAATCAGAAACACCTTTGCAGTCCCCTCTGATGTGCCTTCTAGACAATGCGAAATAAGAGCGTTTATCGAATTGGCCACTGAGGCAGGATACGCCACGAACGTGATACATAGCTATATCGAGAAAACCAGAACCTTTCATATTAATATTTCTATGCCGCAGCTACGCTACCTGGGCTCGATTCCCTATATATAAGATATTTCCTATCAGCTCAAGAACGCACTCAAAAGATGAATCTCGGTTTTGGCATCATGTTACAGACGACTTTACATGCCATGCTTATGGGAAATACTAACAAGCCCCACTTTCTAATGAAGCAGGTGATTATGCCATTCCTGTACAATATCCGGACGGCTCCAAGCGATACTACACTGGAATGACCGAACAGGTATTTAGATTTAGAGTCAACGAACGTAAAAGGGACATAAAGATGGGTAAAGTAACCATGGCTGTATCCGGAGAAGTCAGGCTCAAGTCCGCTGCTCCTATGTGGGATGATGTAAAGAAATTAGCTTCCTACTCCACGCCAAAATCGACCGCCATTAGCGAAACTTTGGAGATCATTACTAACAGTGAGTCATACAATGATAGCGTCTCGGGGTAGTTGCTACGAGTTTGGAACTAGTTCTTCAAATAGTGAATGCCTGTGGTTTTCCTTCCATGATTCCGCGTGCTAAACGAACATGAAGCCTTTTGTCTTTGAATGAATAATTACATTCGCATGTGTTTATATATTGTCAAGTCAACTGACCGCGTTCAGATCGATGGAGCGTTCCATTATTCAACTTGCAGTTTGCTGTCTGCCTAGCTTGAAAAAGTCATCTGGTTTATGTGCGAAAGCTTGGAAACTTTTATTTCTATTCTACGCCAAGAAATTGGGATTACTACTACAGTTTTACTATTTCAAGTTTCAGGTATTTTTAAATTAGGTATTGAATACTCCTTTGATTTTCAGACATCTGGTATTCGTCGTGGAATGGATTTAAAAAAACATAAACAGCCTTTGAAGGACAATTGGACCATTTCTCATGGAGGATATTCCCAATCCCTTT
Organism: Macrothele yani; assembly: GCA_039090855.1. Lineage (NCBI taxonomy): Eukaryota > Metazoa > Arthropoda > Arachnida > Araneae > Macrothelidae > Macrothele > Macrothele yani. The sequence goes on from CM077024.1 coordinate 6,450,878, forward strand.
GAGTAAAAACATGTAAAGCGAATTCCCGGAAGAAATAATTCTTCACAAATGCATAAACGGCATATACGTACTATTGCCAGCTATTACAAGCGGTGCATTTTGGTTTTTCCCATAGAACAGGAGTGGCCACCCCAAGGCCCACCGGCCAAATATTGGCTCGCTAGGACATTTTGAATGGCCCCCAGTAGCCCAAGCACTAACTTTGTTTTTCTAATTTAACTCTGACGGACAATAATAATTATTTTTGTTTTATTATTATTTATTTTTATTTTATTTTGTACTGGATTCATTTTGTCTTATTCTTTTTATTTTATTTTATTTTTGACAGTATTTATTCGGATTTTATAAATTATGCCGACGTGAAATTGGTCGCGATTTCAAAAACACATACTGACACATTTTTTGTGTGAACACTGACTCACGCTCTCCTCTAACGAGGCGAGCGTGAGTGAGTGAAAGGGGGACAATGGAGGAGAGGTGTCACGTGGCTATACATAACGCTTGTCTTCCTGCTCTAGCTGGCTATTTTCAGTCGGACTCGTCTCACAGTCACATTGTATAACGAAGTAAATTTTTCCGTCATTTTTGGTCTACGCCGGGATTCGAACCCGAGGCCGCTTATTCCGGAACAAGTCGCTCTACCAACTGAGCTACGCAGACGTTTATTCTGATTCCTATCTGCCTTTATGTCGTGTGCGTCCTGCTGGCAGGTATGTCACATCTCCCCTCCCCCGAAAGAGGGCCGGGGGCATGGCCCACGGGTGAGCCGTGACCCTGAATCGTTGAAGGCAGCCATCCACTGTAGAACGTGCACTTGAGAACTCCCAGTCAATCTGCTGTGTGGAATGCAACATCACACATTTTTATTTTTCGAAGCGCTGGAGAAGGAATTCTCTGATTTTTCCTGTCTCGCGGTGTGGAAATAACATCACACCAATGCGAGATTTTGAACGGCCGGGTCATCCGGATAGTTCGGGCGCCATTATAACGAAGTAAATTTCTCCGTCATTTTTGGTCTACGCCGGGATTCGAACCCGAGGCCGCTTATTCCGGAACAAGTCGCTCTACCAACTGAGCTACGCAGACGTTTATTCTGATTCCTATCTGCCTTTATGTCGTGTGCGTCCTGTTGGCAGGTATGTCACATCTCCCCTCCCCCGAAAGAGGGCCGGGGGCATGGCCCACGGGTCAGCCGTGACCATGAATCGTTGAAGGCAGCCATCCACTGTAGAACGTGCACTTGAGAACTCCCAGTCAATCTGCTGTGTGGAATGCAACATCACACATTTTTATTTTTCGAAGCGCTGGAGAAGGAATTCTCTGATTTTTCCTGTCTCGCGGTGTGGAAATAACATCACACCAATGCGAGATTTTGAACGGCCGGGTCATCCGGATAGTTCGGGCGCCATTATAACGAAGTAAATTTCTCCGTCATTTTTGGTCTACGCCGGGATTCGAACCCGAGGCCGCTTATTCCGGAACAAGTCGCTCTACCAACTGAGCTACGCAGACGTTTATTCTGATTCCTATCTGCCTTTATGTCGTGTGCGCCCTGCTGGCAGGTACGTCACAATTGTGCTGATTCAGATCCCAAGTAACGTGTTGATAATCAGTCGGACGTACATAAATGTTCCCCATCAATGCAAACCGAAATACCTATTAGAAATCCAAAACCACTCAGGACTTAGTGTTAAGTTTAAAGAATAATGTGAATCACCCAGTGCTTCTAATTTGATTAAGTTCTGGAAATAAGTCCCTAAAGAACAGTTTCCCGAGTTTATGACCTTGTTCTGAAGTTCATTTGCAAATTCGGATCCACATATACTGTATTTGTGAACAAACATTTTCGTCCCTGCATGTTGTAAAAGTAAATTTCGTTCAACTATTGCAGATGCGCACCTCGGTCATATGCCTCTTTTAAGTACTTCGAGAATTACACGGAACATTAACAAATTGTTAGTGAAAAGCAGGTTCAAAAATTACATTAGTGTTGCAGGTGTGTAGAGTTCATAGAAACTTTAATTCTTTAATTAATTTTGTGTCTTTAATTCCTAGTAAAAAAGAAAGTTTTGTTATAACAATTCAGTTTAATTTTTTGCATAACAATAATTTTAATATTGTGAATGATTTAAAATAAAATGACTGTTTAAAAATGTATATGGGTTTCAATACTTTACAAAAACATATAAATTAACCCCATTTTTAGCTGATAAGAGTTGTCAATATTTACGTTGGTTACCGTGGCCTTTCAAATGAATTCTAATAATTTACTGGCCCAATTTCAAAAACGGTTGGCCACCCCTGCCATGGAGCCACCCCTCAGAAAACTAGAAAATTACATTCGGTGGTGTAACGGTAACATGCTCGTAATTCGGGAGATGCGGGCTGGATTACCGTTCCAGAGCAATGTAATATTTACGTTTTCTGAACGGTTTTTACATGGGAAAAAGTAAAATGTACACATTTATTTATATGCCGACAATGATACATGTACACGGACACTGCTATCTATATGCAAATAATGATACGTATGGGTGGACTAAGTGGTCTATATATGTCGATATATGTTCCTGAGAATTGGAAAAACACTACAATGATCCTGCTACATAAATAAGGTGACATTGAGGATCTCAGGAACTACAGACCTATCAGCCTCATATCAGTGGTTTAATAAAACTTCACTAAAGTTCTTTCACACCACTTGAAGGTAACACTGGACATGGCTCAACCGAGAGAACAAGCTGGATTCAGGAGTGGCAACAGCACAATAGATCATATCCATGTACTGAGAGAACTAATTGAAAGAGTGAGGGAATATGAACTTCCATTGTTCATGGCTTTTATCGATTATGAAAAAGCCTTTGATTCGGTGAAACCATCAGCAGTTACAATGGCTTTGAAATCCTGCGGTGTTGAAGATGCATACATTAATATTATTAATAACATCTATGAAAATGCAAGTGCAAAGATTCGGCTGTCTGAGAATACAGTACACATACAAATTGAAAAGGAAGTGAGACAAGGTGACACCATATCTCCCAAGCTCCTTAATGCCACATTGGAAAATGTCTTTCAAACACTGAACTGGGAAAACAAAGGGATAAAGATTAATGGATATTATCTAACTAACCTTCGTTTTGCTGATGACGTAGTCATTTTTGCAACTACCCCATCAGAGCTGCAGAATATGATCCAGGAACTTGCTGAAAAGAGTAAAGAAGTGGGATTAAAAATGAACTTTCAGAAGACAAAAGTGATGTACAATGCTTTTACAAGAAATGAAGATTTATCAATTGATGGGGAAAAGCTGGAGATAAGCAATACCTACATTTATCTTAGACAGCAGATATCAAGTGAGGGTCACATTGATGAAGAAATTAATCGGCGTACAAAACTTGCCTGGAGAGCTTTCGGAAGAAACAGCATAATTTTCAAGAGCAATATGCCATTATGTCTTAAAAGAAAAGTGTTTGATCAATGCATCCTTCCAGTGCTTACGTATGGTGCAGAGACGTGGACCTTAACTAAACGAGACATACAAAAGCTGCAGACAACTCAAAGCAGCATGGAGAGGTGCATGCTTGATGTAACCAAGAGAGATAAGAAGAGAAACTCGTGGATCCGAAAAATGACAAGAGTGGAAGACATCATGATCAGAGTAAAATTCCTGAAATGGCAATGGGCTGGACATACTGCCAGAAGGACAGACCATCGATGGACAGTCGAAATTTTAGATTGGATTCTAATGGACAGGAAAAGACCCAGAAGAAGACCACATGGGAGATGGGTGGATGAAATTCTAAAGTATGCGGGAGTAACATGGAGGAGACTGGCACAAGACAGACCGTTGTGGAAGAGGCTTGGAGAGACCTTCGTCCAGCAGTGGATTGATAATGGTTGACAAATGATGATGTCTTCAGTGGTTATTTTTTCTGAAGACGTTTTCTTGTTCAGGCTACAATCTGGTTTGTTTTAAGGCAGTGTATTTCAGTCGGCTTTATATTTCCTGAAACGATTCGTCCTATACAGGAACGTCGCGAAGGGGGTGTTTCGGGGTGGGCTGTCTTGTCCACCCAGTTCAAAATGGGACATTTTTCAATATAAGTGTATTTACCTTTAAAATATAATCTGGACTTTGCCAAGTAATAAGTCTTGTGTTTGATATCATGTACTCCTACGTATTTTCCCCTTGTCCCCTTAGATGTGCAATGTTTACATCTTCGTAGAAAGGTTACCAAAATTGCATCCGAATGGCCATTAAAATTATATTGTTTTCCACTCTTTTATTTCTTGACTGAGTTAAGCCTCTTTTTCATGTTTGTATGCTCAGAGGGCTAATGAGGAGGATGGATGGGAATTCACTGAGCGACTCCTTACTAGTTGCTCTTCTGTTTATTTTCTTTACAAAATAGGGGATATCAACACGTCTAAAGCTGCACCAGCGTTCTTTAGACTGCCCCGGGACTGTTACAAAATAGGGGATATCAACACGTCTGAAGCGTTCTTTAGACTGCCCCGTTCTTTAGACTGCCCCGGGACTATTACAAAATAGGGGATATCAACAATTCTAAAGCTACACCAGCGTTCTTTAGACTGCCCCGGGACTGTTACAAAATAGGGGATATCAACACGTCTAAAGCTACACCAGCGTTCTTTAGACTGCCTCGGGACTGTGAAAGTGCAGGAAGTGGACGAAGACTGCCCCTGGACTGTTACAAAATGGGGAATATCAACACGTCTAAAGCTAGACTAGCGTTCTTTAGACTGCACCGGGACTGTGAAAGTGCAGGAAGTGGCCGAAGGCTGTCCCGGAACTGTGAAAGTGCAGGAAGTGGCCGAAGACTGCTTTGCAGGAGAGGAGTGCATAGCAAAGTTGCTGGCTTGAAGGAAAGGAGTTAGGGAGTTAGGGAGGAGGAAGGTATTGTGTCTGCATGACACAACATAAAAAATTGATTTAGATTAACAAAAACGACATTTTCCTTTAAATTGTCCAAGTGCCGTGCTGTTATTGTAAACAAAAATGCAAACGTTTGAACGGTTATTTAAGACAACGCATTCAGAGTGAGCAAAAAGTCAAAGGCAACATTCTAGTAACATTTGCATCTAACACCAGAGACGTAACAACTTAGATATGTGTGTGTGCGTGTGGGTGTCCGGGTGGATGGGGAGAAGATTGCACGAATTCCTTTGTAGAGGTTACTGAAAAGCATTAAAAATGAGTTCTTTCAGTGTTTCGTAAAATATATATACTGTATATATATATTCTGATTTCAAAATCTAGCCACTCCCTGGTCTTATATGATATTATTTTTCCAGCCTTGGTACTCTGGATATATTCAAGAAATCGGTAGTTACTTGTGTACCTGCTAAACGGGCTGCAACAAATATCATTCTTGGGAATTCAGAGTGTTCAGTCATTTTGTTTCGGGGTTTGTATTTTATTACCTATATAGAAGTCAGTGAGCCATTACAAAAAGTAGTACTATGTAACTGTACTGACCGGTGCTTTCATTTTTGTGCCCATCCCCTGTATTTTGAATTTGAAGAAACAGCACGTATATGTTAAACTCATTCAATTAGTAGATTATACCCATGTATATAAAGATCCTATAATATTTTAACTATTCGGCATAAATAACAATCTTACGGGACAAGTTTATCTGAAGTCGGAAATTAATTTTTTAGTTACGAGCATTAACTTTTAGAAAAGAGTCTTGTCAGTTTGAACTCATTTTAGGTTGGAATATGTTTCCTTTCATAAATTTATTGAGCCTATTTTCTGGTAAAAGGGAGACATGTATACTGCTGCGGTCACTGCGAACTGCAGTCTAACAGCTCCTAAAATGAGTATGATGAATGTTCATCCGAAACATCCTCCTACAGCTGGGAATCCCATATTTGAACAAATGTGACTTTTTGAAGGAGGTTCATGACTAAAAAGTTTAGCACAAATTCCCGACGTTTATTTCAGTCGACGGACGTTATGTCAGCAGGCGAGGTACATCACTCATTCATGGCCATTCCGTGAAATCGATTCAACAATTCTGAAGTCTGGCTCAAGAATATTTGAACAAGATTCAACGACTCGTTGGTGCGAATATGTTTCCTTTCCGCGGAGAGCTCTAAATCAGAAAAGAAAATGAGGGTTGGTGTTAAGGTTAACTTCCGGAGAGGAAGTTAAAGAATTTGACGATCCAAGTAAAAAATTTCATAGAATTCTGACTATCTGCACTGACTGGATCATGCCATGAGGAAATTTCATTGTTTATTTTTATTCGCAGTTAAGCCTTTGGCATAACATATGCGGGATCACAAACAGCAGTTTGCTGGCCTATTTGAAGGAGAAAAGGGAAAAGTGGCAAGTGTGTAAAAGAACTGATATTAACATGGGTGTCAGATATCCTTTTCAGCACGTCTATTGTAAGACAATACATGCATGGTATCATTTTCTCTTTCCTTAGGTGGGAATTCTTTCACAGGATAATGTTCACGTTATAGAACATATTGCCTGTATTCGTGGGATTTTTCACTTCACTTTTCGGAATGCAAAGTTGTGTTAGTGTGTATTACTGTTTGTAACTGAAGCTCTGCTTTTAAAATCCTATTGAAGAATCACTTTCTTTTATTATATGCCATTTGCTACAGAAAAGTTAGGGAATATGATCCTCTTTAAAAAAATGCAGTTTTCTCTCTATCAAAAATGTTTTTCGCTATCTCTCTGCCTTCATAGGACGTACTTGAAAAATTCTTTTACCTTAGCCTGGCTTTTGCTATGAAAAGCAATACTTTTGGCCCATTTTCTACTTTTTCATAATTCGAAATTCTTGCGTCAGATAGCGTCAGCAAATTTCTCTATTTGAAAGCTGAATTCGATTCTAAAATTCCCTTACTCGTATCCTTTCTTGGTAGGATATTCTTCATTATGAATCATTTTGGGTAGGATACATTTCACTGCAAAAAGCATTTTGAACCCATATCTTCTTGAAGTAACACAACTTTTACATAGGAGGCGAGAAGTTATATCACGTTTTCCTCTACACCTATTCTTGTAACCGATAGATTTGAAAATTCCTTTGCCTCTGATATCTTCCATCCGCTATGATGAACTTCTTTTTGCACAGTTTGTTAACATTCCTAACATGCGTTTCAGCCGCAAGTGGGAGTGAGTAGTTATTTCTACTTCTGGGTGTTTTATCGGTTGTAGAAATCCGGTCGGTTTCTTTTTTAACCGGTTCCGTTAACTGATTCTGCGCACACTTCGTGTTTTAAATTATGCGGAGTTTTTTCCCTAGGTGTCATAAGCGCATTTTTTGCTGAGTTTTTAAGTTTTCAAAAAATCTGGTTTGAAATTTCTTTTTCGTGTTGAAAATGATCCAAAATATGTGTTTGTTACAAACAAATTTTCGGTGTAATCTTTCTTGTTTAATATTTAGTCAAGTAAGTTTATGTTTTCTGAATTATTCTTGAGATCAAGACAACGGCTAAGAAGATACGGATGCGTTTTTTCTCATTAAAGTTCAATCTCAAATAAACATCATATTTTTTGTTTTCATTTTTTAATAAGTTCCTCGAGGTTTCTGTTAAGTAGAAAGGGCAAATCATCAATTAGTATGGCTGCTCTTTTTCATGTTCGTTACAGTGCCACCCGTTCTATTGTGCTCAACATTCTGTTGAAGAGGAAGAGTTGTCTGTAAGCATAGATTTTTGCATCGTCATTCTGAGGCTCTTCCGGAGTAATACACGTTCAACAATAGATTTTGTGTCTTAGGAAATTTCTATTCTTTTTAATTTCTTCATGTATAATGTTCATTCAAGATGGAAACTCATGGAATAATTAATATTGGCATAAATCAAGCTGTTCATTTCATGTAACATAACCACCGAAATGTGAAAATTTAACAATCTTGGAACTGGAATCGAACCCGCATCTCCCGATGTTAAACGGTTAGCATACTATGATATATACACGGTCGAGTCATATTATTGTGACCACCAGCGAATATCCAGAGTAACCGCCGTATGCAGCACGGACAGCAGCTGCACGCGCTGGGAGTGATTCAATAAGGTGCTGGAAGGTGTTCGCAATTATGTGGAGCCATGCTGACTGCAGTGCATCTGATAGCTGCTGGAGGGTACGTGATGGAGGATCCATAAAGCGAACAACACGATCGAGGTGGTCCCACAGATGCTCAGTTGGGTTTACGTCTGGAAAATTAATGGGCCAAGGAAGTACTTTGAAATGTTTATTGGGCTCTTCCAACCACTCTCGGACATTTCTAGTTGCGTGACACTTCGCATCGTCGTGCTAGAAGATCCTATCCTGCCTAGGGAATATGGGTGTACGTGGTGTGCAAGCATGGATTCATAACGAATTCGGTCCATCGTACCTTCCACAGGTATGAGTGGACCCAGCACATGTCACGAAGCATTACCCAGACCATAACGCTGCCTCCACCAGCTTGGGTTCTTCCGTCAGTGGCTCAAGAGTGTTTAATCTCCGATGCTTCTTACCTGATACGCCAAAGTCCATCCGTTAGAGAAAGCAGAAAACGTGACTCATCGGAGAAGTCAATCCTTTGCGAATCAGCGGTGGTCCAATTCCGATACTGCAGTGCAAACGAAAGCCTTTTCTACCGATGTATCTTCGTTAGCATAGGTGCAGTGACCATCCTATAATGAATAAGCTTTTTAACTAAGCTAATTATCGTGAATATAGCTTGCACGAATATTATAATGAATTCAAATGGTTGTTGTTACTAGTTAATTAAGATCATGAATAAAGTCTCCTGCTAGTAGTGTAGTAATAGTAATGAACAAATTTATAACTGGTAGTAATGTTATAGCAGTAATTAAGATGAATAAAGTCTTATGCTGGTTGTTACTAGTAATACTAAATGAAATAAACCTAACAGCCAAACAGAGGTCTGACAGTACTATGAACTGAGAAAGACGTACTTACGTAAAACCTTTTATTATGAACTTCTACTGGTATCATCACACACAGCTAGTCAAATAACACGTAGCTCCTTGCACATGAACGGTGCTCTATACTCATAAACAAACGCTCTCTTTTACATAAACCAACGCTCTCCGTACAACAACAAACGCTCTCCTTCACATAAACCAACGCTCTCCTTCACATAAACCAACGCTCTCCGTACAACAACAAACGCTCTCCCTGTGTATCGTTGAACGCGCCTGTTTATACTGGCTACCACCACGTCATGACTTACACTCATTGCCAGATCTCATTCAGCGGGTGAAATAACATCTTGTTCAGTAAGAAGATAATTTACATAGAAAAATAAAATAACCAGAGATAGTAAAATCAAAAGGAAAGTGAATATAGAGTATACGTTACAATCCGTCTGCTTCGGAGCCCCATACGCAGCAGGGTACACTGAACTGTCGTTTTAGACACACTTTCGGCAAATACCTGGTTCATTCGGCCAGGGAGTTGCTCCACTGTAGCACGTCGATCGCCCCGCACGCACCTTCGCAGAGAAAGCTCACTTCTCAAATCAATGGCACGTGGTGAACCGCAGTTTCTACGTTGCTTATTCGCAATGGTGCCATTTCTCCAATCACGATACACTTTAACCACTGCAGCACGCGAACAGTTCACAAACTGCGCTGTTCCAGAAATACTGCCACCCTTGCCCCGAAAGCCGATAATCATCTCTTTTTGAAAATCTGATAAATCGCTCCTTTTATCCATGACGACACTTGACTTATTTCACTGGCTACGCGCTGTTGACGTCAAAAATAGGAGTTGGTCACCATAATGGGACTCGACTGTTTAGATATGTTGTTAGCATACGATTGTGTGATGGTTAGCATACTCGGGAGATGCGGGTTCGATTCCCGTTCCAGGACTATCAAATTTTCACATTTCTGTGGTTATGTTACATGTGAAGAACATCTTGATTTATGTCAATAATAATGTTCATTGTTTGATTATATCAAATCATTCTGAGTTTATGTGTTGAGTATTTTCAGTAATTTTTTCACAATTCAATAATTCATCTATTTCCGCGTTGGTGGTTCAAGTAGATCCAGCAAAAGTGACACGAAACTTTCACATCAGTGTCAAGAGGCTTCACCGTAAAACAGCAAAAGTCGTCAAAACATCGTCTTCCCTTGCAAAATGCTTCAGTGAAATAATTTTCTGTAGTGGAGTAAAACGTATTTGCTGGTCGAAACTCTGGAGATTCAAAACCATTTGAAGGATGTATTTGATAAGGGTTTCACGGTTCTTCTTTGAGGCTTGCAACCATTCAGGAACCCTGTTTGAAACGGCTACTCCATTGTTCTTGCTCCTTGGACTTGGGTAAGTAGTAATCTTTTTAGAGAACTCATAGACGCATCGCAAGGGAATAACTTTTGTTTCCACATGTAACCTAAGAAGTTTCTTCAGATATAATCCACTCACTGGCTTCGCGATAGCATTTCAAAAGGAAATGATCTTAGAAATTCGAAGGCATCTCTTTTCCAAGATATGAATAGAAAATCCGATCTTCATATATTTCCTGTTTTCTCTAGTATCTCTCTTGCCGGATTGACTTTCAAAATGCAGTCTGGTTTCAAGATTATCTTCTCATTATTTCATACTATTTTCCTGTATCAAGAGAAGATTTCTGACGTGGATTTATATCACAGGACGGGAGATTTATCCTCATGATAAGTTCTTGACTTGCGCAATTCAGATGCTTTTTTTCAAATCTTTATTGATTAGTTTCTTCGAAATTCATTGTGCATGATGTTGTATCTGTAACACGTCAGACAGAAATAAGAAAATGCCAGTTCCATTTTGAAGTTTTCAATACGTAGACAGAAGATGGCACTTCTATGCCAAAAAATACGATTGCGTGGACCGCAACTCACTCTTCTATATGAAATAATTAATTATACGATTCGTAATATTTATCAACCACTAATTCTGCTCTAGTGAGTACTTTACAGTTAGCAGGCGTCAAAGAATTGATTTCCATTTGGTATGTACGCATCAGTTTTATGACACTGGAAAGGGAATTTTCTCACAGAACGGAAATTGGTAATAAAGGACGTTTGTAAAAGTGATCAGCGCAAGATTTCCTAACTAAAGGGTATGACTCACTGAAAACTAGAAAATCTTATCAAATTTGCAAATCCATGCGTGTTTCTTTTCCATGAAAACTGCTTAAATGGAATTGATAGTCAGAAGAACTAACAAAGAATTGGTTAAGGTAGTGAGGTTGAAGTAAGAAGAACGGAAATTTTCTGCATTTCATTTCATTAGTTGATTCCTGTCAACCATGCCCCACTGCATAAAAAAACTTTGCCCTTAATTGCGCTTTCTCGTACTTGCCCTTATTTTGGAAAAAGAAAATGTACCTCCACTTTACCGTGTCGCTTTAGAATGACTCCAAAATGGAAAGCCACTGTGGTCATAGGTTGCTTTTATCTTCTTTTGGAAACGAAACTGAGTTGTTCAATCATTAGGGTTACACACACTGCTTTTCATAGAAAATATTTGTCGGATAGCCATCCAGGTTAGTGGGTACGTGTCTACAGTTGGGTTATGTAAATGATTGCGGTTAAGTACCAGTCACGTGATAGAAGAGGGAGATAATAAGGCAAAAGCGCTCGGCGTAGCTGCTTGTGGTCGTCCACACATGGGAGTGTGGACTTTGTATCGGGGGGGGGAAGGGGGGGCTTGGTGGCGAAAGCACATGAAAGGAGTGAGAATGCCGCGATGTCGTCATCGAGAATCTTACTACCAGACAAACACCTTTGCCATAAGCTTCATCATAAGCTAACTACGGCTAGTTGGTCTTTGCGTCGCAAGTATGGGCAAAACTATTTAAGTCATTTCCTGCTTAATGCGTAAGCTAATAAATCGATCACAATAAACAGAAGTCATGACCTTCAAATGCATCTTCAATGTAAACTTGAAGGTCTCACAGTTCCATTGATCATTTAAGCGACTACGCTAGCCATTTTAATTGAAAGCTTTCAGGATGTCTTCATGCATAAGTTCGTATTCATATAATATGAATTTGAGAGAATCTAGAATTCTTTCAAGATCCTTTTCTTATAACTTCACAACTAAAATGAAATCCTAACAAGGTTGGATCACCGTACGTTATGCCTGAAAATAACTTTTTCCTCGGATCTTATAGTTCTCTCTTCCACATTTAGCAAACTTTCGTAGCGGTTTCAATAGCTCTGTGGTATTCAACGTATAACTTTATTTATCTACGGTAATAGCTTCAGTCTAAGCTTCTGCATTTCAAAATAATTCTTTGCCGCATAGGAAATGCAAGCGCAGGACAGCAGTTTGGCTGTCTGCAAGAGTAATCTTATCCTTCAGCAATGGTCGTGGAGAAATTCGTAAAGCAAATTGCTATTAAACTGAAATGAAAATTATATATGGTGAACCTTTATGCAATATTTCGGAACGAAGCTCAATGTGAAACAAAAACAAAGTTTGAGATCACTTTGGACGAAAGAGAAGTTTACCTTGTAGCTAAGACTCATTGCACATTAGGAAATGTAAATACATTCTGTCAATGAATGAAATACGGGATTACACCATTGTACAATACATATTTGGAAAAAGATGTGAATCCGTTTATTGGTGTAAATATGACATGGATGTTAAGTCAGATAATATCCGAAAACTTGAAAATTTCGTCATCCTGGAGCAGGAATCAAACCCTCATCTCCCGGATAGCGCCCAAATATGCTAACCACTACACCACCCAGAACGACCAATTTTCAAGTTTCATTTCTCCTGTGATGGTTGTATTCAAATTAATTGGAAACTAAAAACTTGGTCGGTTTGGGTGGTGTAGTGGTTAGCATATTTGGGCGCTATCCGGGAGATGAGGGTTTGATTCCTGCTCCAGGATGACGAAATTTTCAAGTTTTCGGATATTATCTGACTTAACATCCATGTCATATTTACACCAATAAACGGATTCACATCTTTTTCCAAATATGTATTGAATCCGCGTCTCCCGGATAGCGCCCGCATACTCGGGCGCTATCCGGGAGACGCGGATTCAATTTCCGCTCCAGAACGACGAAATTTTGAAATTTTCGGATATTATCTGATTTACCATCCATGTCATATTTACACCAATAAATTCCCATTTTCCAAATTTGTATTGGAATATTGCGATTTTTATCGCGAATTGTTCAGAGAAGCTAACATTTGGATAATAGCCCTAGATATTGTCAGTCTTCAAATCCCAGATAAGACATGGATGGTGTGCTTTTCCTAGGAACAGTAACCCTAAATTAGGGAAGAGCAATACCGTCTAGCCTTTAATGCTCATGGAAGTCGTTAAAGCCTGAAACAAAAGAAATGAAAAAAAAAGCAGAAAGAAGCATTTTATTATCACATGACTTTTTGACTTTCTAATATTCTTTGAAATTAGTTTTCAGTAGTACGGAAGTGCTCGTATGCTATAGCTACGGATATCTATTTCAACTAAACATCGGGCGATCGATCAAGATGTACTGAGAATTCTCTAATTAAACACTGATGGTCTGATTCTTGATAGAGCAACAGCTGCCATATCCTTATATCTATATTTCTTATAAAAGGAAAATCGACACGGAACAGAAGGCAGATGTTTATTCTATCAAGCTGGAATACCGTTGCGAAACGCCAAAATGGTACATAAGATTGGCTAAGAGGTCAATAGGTATCCGGATAGAGGAACACGCAAGAAATGAAACTTGCAAAACAATTCTTACAAGGGAAGTTCGTCTTAACAATGCGAGAGCTCAGTGGGCAGGATGTAAATGTTTAGCCCATACACTACCCAAATTAAAACTGCCATTAGAAATTCAATAGAAATACTCACGACACAATATGCATGCCACAATTCTGTCTCACCTGACTTGCATTATCTCTAGATAGACGTCCTAGAGTAGTAAGGCCTTACGCCATTTTATTTGGTTAGTTTTGTATTTTCGCGTGTAAATTGTAAATTTACTCACAATTTGAAGTTTATTCGATAAAAACATTTATTTACAAATGTTAACGATTCTTATAAGTCTTCTCTGTATATATCAGTATCAGTTTGCTTCGATTAAGCTACCCGTTGGTGCACGAAGAGTTAGCAACATCAGTTGTTTACACCAATGTAGAACATATTTTTGTTATGTGTCATATCTCAGTTTGTGTATTATATTTAAATACCATAAGAATATCGTCTAATAAATCTGGCATATTATAAATAGTAAGTCCATGTCCACAACCGGTCTTTATCCAAACTCCCAGTGATGACAAAGATAGAGATGTCCTGTAGAAACGCTGCTTAGTCAATCACGCAAATTATTTTTTGGTACCAAGGTATACAGAAATAAGAATCCGCTGCATTTTGAGTATCTAATTTTATACCGATATGGTTAGCACGTATGTAAAAAAATTCGAAATTTCAATGCTAAGTTCAGAGAAGCTTAAACAAATCATTACTAACCACAGTAATGTTCATCTTTCGAAAAAGCTGTTGGTACCGATATGATTTACCAATCGCTTTGAGGCATTGAGCTTTCAAAAGCGACGTGCCCGCGCGTGCGAACTCCACACAAGCACGCACACACACACACACACACACACACACACAGCGATCATAATGTTTTCTTTAAATTCCTTGAAATTTTTATGTGCAAGTGCTATAATTGTTGCACCAGAGTGTTGTACACACCCTACAATAAGTTTTAGAACTGATGGTTGTTCATTAAACCAACGCCATAAGTTTTAAAGTGTTAGAGAAATCGCCCTCATACCATTACATGTATATGGAAAACACAGTTTAGATTTATGATTTGACGTCATATCTTTTTTTAAAAAGTTACAAACGTCACAAAAGTGGGGTGCATATTCATTTGAGAATGTCCCGGTTATCTGGCCAAGTCAGGTGCACTTTCATTTGTGAATGCCTCGATCAGCTGGCCAAGTTAGGTGCACTTTCATTTGAGAATGCCCGGTTATCTGGCCAAGTCAGGTGCACTTTCATTTGTGAATGCCCCGATCAGCTGGCCAAGTTAGGTGCACTTTCATTTGAGAATGCCCAGGTCAGCTGGCCAAGTTAGGTGCACTTTCATTTCAGAATGCCCAGGTCAGCTGGCCAAGTTAGATGCATTTTCATTTGAGAATGCCCCGGTCAGCTGGCCAAGTTAGGTGCACTTTCATTTGAGAATGCCCCGATCCACTGGCCAAGTTAGGTGCACTTTCATTTGAGAATGCCCCGGTCTGCTTCCCAAGTTAAGTGCACTTTGATTTGAGAATACCCTGGTCCGCTGGCCAAGTTAGATGCCCTGTCATTTGAGAATGCCCGAGTCAGCTGGGCAAGAGGTCGGAGACTGTGTTCTGGCTCGTCGTCCCAGCTGGGCTCCTGCACAATCCCGAATGAGGCATGGAAGTGTGTTTGTCTTAAGGCGCTTACTGTCTTCCTTCCCTACAACAGGCGTCACTAAATTATCATATAGCATATTCTTTGAGAAATTCTGCTAACAATTACATGTATACGTCCGTACAATCGTTAAAATTGAGTGTCCTGCTAGAACATTACAAACACTTACTCCCTAGAATTTATTAAATGGTTTTGAACAGATCTGTATATTCTATTTATTTTCTATTTAAATCCGACGTGTTAAGCTCAAGATGGAGGCTAGAAATAAGATTGTAAACCTGGTGTACTCAAGGTGTTGGAATCAAGAGTTTGGTATGAGAGATTATACAAACAGATTTTCTGTATAAGCATATAGCAGTTTCACGGTTTCTGAGTTGAATGTTAGGCAGTATTATTGTAGACGCATTTTTCAGACAGAGACAAACTTGCAGAGAAGAAATTGATATATAAAGCGTCGTTAATATATATTTGGATAAGAGGGGGGGGGATGGGAGTTTATAAAAATCGAACGTATTGGATATATGCAATTACGACCCACGTATTTTGCCAGCAGACGTCACAAAATTTTTTAATGAGAGAATTCTGTTATAGTATAGAAGTCATGATCACAGCTATTACTTCTTAAATGGCATGTTATCACACGCATGTTAGAATAGACTTCGGTTTTGTTTTAATCTAAAACAACAAAATTCATAAACATTTATAAATTTCCAAGCTCTACAGTATACACAGTGCAAGGCTAAGTTCTGCCTCAGATGCTTCAAGAAAGAACAGAGACTGATGAAATTGTGAAACTAACCGCAAAGTCGAACCCATCAGCTCGAATTTAACGCTCCTAGTGGTAAATCCTCGAACTTAGTTCACTGAACTGCATAAATATGATAGATGAACCAAAAACGCCAATTACAAAGTTGGAGAGCACCTTTCGTTTGCTGCGACTCGTTCCTAAGAGTGGTGGTCAACGGAAGGATTTAAGCTGCCCTCTGAGAAGGCAAATGTACGCAAGCATACTTGTAAGCTGTGCAATATCACAGGCGAACGGAGGCTAATAATGATGTGGGGTCTTTTTTTTTTTTTTTTTGATTGGAGGTTTAACGACCACCGTGAGCAACTCGATGTGCTATAAGCAGTCGCCCGTCCCTAATTTAGGGTCACTGGTTACAGGGAAGGGAGATAGCCAGTGCCGTAAGACAAACACAACGTCCATGCCTAACCGAGATTCGAACCCGGACCCCTTTCGGACGAATGATCAGAGGCCATCGCTTAGACCACTGCGCCACCGGGGCGGCCGATGTGGGGTCAACAGGATTTGTGGAATTGTCAGGGGCTAACCCCATCAGCTCCATATTAGCGTCCCTTGTTGCAAATTAGTGAACTTAGCTTTCAGAACTCCGAAAATATGAGAGATAGAGCAAAATTGCCAATTACAAGGTTGGAAAACATCTTTTTTTGCTACGAATCGATAATAAAAAGTGGGAATGAATGGGTGTATCTGTATACTAGGGTGGAGCGAAAAAAACTAAAATTGCATAAGCGGAAACGGGTACCCATCAATAGTTGTGTATCAGGCCCACTAACATTTTTGTGACATTTTTTTTGGAAGTCGTCTTCAGTCTGCGCATCAGGCCTAAAGTTTGAAATTTTTGCCAAAATTTATGATTTTTCAAAATTTTTGTCCTACGAGTGAAATTTGATGTACAGTTTTTGGATAGTGATAAAATGCTAGAGAAAGGCCTTGAAAACAACATAAATTTTCCCTTCCGTTAGTTTTTACATCTTCAGTTTGCGCATTTGGGTCAAAATATCAGATTCTTTTTGCATATTTTCGTAATTTTTTAAAATTTTTGCTTTTGTTAACATTTTCCTTTCTGACCTAAAATGACTAAACTGCTTTCGGGGTGTGATAATATATTACAAATATACCACAAATACAACTTTTATAGTTATCATTGGTATGCAAATCTTTGCTAGTTCATATTGAACTACCGAGGACTGACAACGGGGAGGTGGTTTCATATCTAGTCCCACCCGTGCCCTATCCAACCTCCCAACCACGAGGGCATGTAGTTTTTAAGCTTTAAACTGCTTTTTTGTATCAACAACTGGACGTACACTCTGGTCTAACATTCTTGTCTTTATTAAACTTTCTCTTTTGGCCTGGTCACAAACAATTTGTGAAGATGCGGTCACTTCTTTCACCGCCCTTTCAACGGCTTGAGTATGATTTGGTAATCTAATAAGTACCGACTCAGAGGCAATATCAAAACTTTGCGCTCTTAATAACCTTTGTAAGTCGTTATTTGATGAGTGTCTAGTCAGTGGTGGTTCAATTACATTCAGATCTTGCCAAGAAATCAGATCTATGTAGTCAGATGCAGAAAAGTTTATGACGGGAATTTCAAATCTTCTTATTCTTTCCTCATTTACATTCTCGCTTTTCCTGGCTGAAATGATCCGTCTTACAGCAAGTTGTCTGATGTGTTTTCGGTCATCTGAAAGCATTGTAATGAGTAAATTTTCTGGGTGAGCAAAGTATCCATTATCCTGAAATTTGTGTACAATTTTTTTTATTACCATTGCTCAAGTACGAAGAACATTCAATCGCTTTCAACAGGTTTGAAACACCATATTTTATTTCGGGGTTGCATTTGGTGGTGAACCAACAAATAGCGTAAACTCTAACAACAAAATTTACTAACTCTCTTAATGTGTATGACGGTTTTTTAGTAGCTATGTAAAATCGCACGATTTTGTTTGCTGTTGTCACCCGTGAATCGTAAAAGAAAGTGTTTTGTCATATCAAAGATTACAAGATTATTGTTTTAAACCCAGACAACATGTAAGAAATTGGTGGATATACATAATTAACATAGGACTTCCAAGGTAATGTAAATTGCTCTTCATTGTGGTAATTCAAAATCGGTAAAATTAAAGTTTAATGCCATAAAATAGCTCTGTTTTACGAGCTGAGAACCATTTCTGTCTTGCTCTTGTTAGTCGCGGTAACTGTACGTATATAAGCATTTGATATGGTAGAGAGTTAGATGCTGTGATCTGGGGTTTCTATTCCTTCATTCGGGTAACATTTCGAGTGATTCTAGCTATCGATTTAATTCATTATGGGAAGGTTAACACACATGTTACGTGAAGGCTTGACCAAAGGGTTGCATTAGAATCTTAATTGAATGATTCTAAGGAAAGCTATCAGTGCCTTGAAAACAATGTTAAGAGTCAAGAGTAGTCGTCGGCGACCATGGACAGACGGCTGAGAGGCGGTTTATTGCAACCAGAGGCGATCGATAGTTTTCTCTAATGGGGAAGCTGAACCGTGAGAGGACAATGCGCTAGAAAATGTCATTTACATTTCCATGTAAATGACACTTTCGAGAAGAACCGGTTTCCCAAGTAGCTCCTGAGCGAAATTTGTTCTGGAAAGCCCCTCTCATCACCTCACGATAGCAAAGCTTGTCCAATTAGCGTCGACAACACGTCAGTTGAAGTTCGGAACTACGAGTTAACTTAGTGATTCTTAATATAGATGCTTGGCTTCCTTTGATAAGCGAAGGGAGTTCAGTAAGGTACGGAGATGATATAACAAACATGTGGATTTTGGGAGTGCTCCTCACTATTGTCAGTCTTTTGGCAATATACAGACGAAACGATAATTGCTGGATGCAAATATAAATTTTGAAAGAAATTGGAAAATGCGTTCGCGAATGCATATGAACATATAAGAGGGCGGATCAAAGAGTTAGGTACATTGTTGACATAGTCTATTCATTTTTCGACACAGTCTTCTCAGGACTGTAAACATTGATCGGTACGTGTGATTAGTTTTTCCATACCTTTACAAAAAACGTCTCCTCCAATTTGGTGCAACCAGTTAAGGACCGCAGTTTTCACACCCTCATCGGTTTGGAATCCCAGCGGCTCGTGAATGATGGAATTCCCAATCCAGTACGAAATGTTAAACATCCTGGCAATTTCCTTGATTTTGATAAGATTGTTATCCCGTATCATATCGTCAACGGCGGCAACATGTTTCGGAGTGCTGGATATTAATGGTCTGCCTTCGCGGTATTCGTCCGTCAAATTTGCGCGAACCTTTTCAAATTTTTGGCACCATTTTACAATGGCCGGACGGGACATGGCATTTCCTCCGTATACAACACATATTTCACGATGGATGTCAGTGCAATTTAGCCGCTTTGCCTACAAAAGTCGAATGGTTCCTCGCACTTCCAATTCATATTGTTGGCACCACTTTACAATGGCTGGGCGAGACATGGCATTTTCCCCGTGTACAGCACAGATTTCACGATGGGTGTCAGTGCAATTTAGGCGCTTAGCCCACAAAAGTCGAATGGTTTCTCGCACTTCCAATTCAAATTGTTGGCACCACTTTACAATGGCTGGGCGAGACATGGCATTTTTCCCGTGTACAGCGCAGCGATTTTACGATAGATGCCAATGCAATTCAGGCGCTTAGCCCACAAAATTCGAATGGTTCCTCGAATTTCCAATTTGGAGTAACAATCCAGTTGACGAGCCATTACTAACTGCCTTCTGCACACGCCTTACGAAGTTACTGAACTAAAACAACTCCCGTCGGCAGCT
This sequence comes from Macrothele yani, assembly GCA_039090855.1. Taxonomy (NCBI): domain Eukaryota; kingdom Metazoa; phylum Arthropoda; class Arachnida; order Araneae; family Macrothelidae; genus Macrothele; species Macrothele yani. The sequence goes on from CM077024.1 coordinate 6,470,905, forward strand.
CTGACGTAGTGTCTACTTCGTTCCCAAGCACACATGGTCTGACTGCAATCCTACTTCAGATAGCGCTAAGTGTAACTTACTTTTTGATTCACCTACGTAGTTACTGTTTCTGAAAATTCTGTGTCATCCTACACCATACCGGATGTCCTCGCGGTTTCAAAAGACGATCAAAGTAGTTCAGAAATGATCCAAATATAAAGAAAAACGCAGAAGCAGAGATTTGGTTTTGTTTCGGGGTGTACCGACCACCACGGGCAATTCAAAGAGCTATAAGGGTCACCTGTCGTTAATTTACACCACTGGTTCTATGGAATGGGCAGAGTGAGCGCCATTTGATAACGGAAACACTCAGGCCTCATCCGGAAAAGGGCTCGGCTCATCCCGGGCGGATGTTCAGCAGCCACCTCCTCAGACCACTCGGTCACAAGACAATAGGGCAGGCAGAGATTGAGAGGCAGGATGAAGGCACCTTTCTTTCAGCTTATATTCTAGTAATTTATAAACTAACAAGCATGAATGAAGAATTGTTGGATCTCATAAGCTCGTATATCTTGATAATTTGTTCCAAGAATAATGGCTCCTACGCATAAAAATATAGAGCTTTTGAATAAAGCGTGAGTGATTAGGTGAAAATAAGCTATGTTGATGGCGAAAAGAGAGATAACAAAAATATCATTCGAGGACAGTGACTTTTTTTAAGTCTTGTTCTGTGGTAGTTGAACTTCATATTGTTAGTGAGGGTGACTACTAGTATGATTAAAATAGAGATACGATGAGGGGAAGATATGGTTCGAATTAAGAGATAAACACCTGCAATGCCTAGGGTGAAGGAGTGAACTAGAGCAGAGATATGGATAAGGGCTGCATTGCTGCGATAATCAAGCACTGAAAGGTATTTGTGCTCTTTTAGAAAAAGTGGTAATGAGAAGAAAGAATAAAATAAGGAAGGGAAAGACTATGGATAGGACTAGGTCTCATGACTGAGAATTTTACCAAGGTATAACACACCTGGAACAAAGATGTGATAAGTACATTTAAGTTACAGGGATTTTCTCGGGAAACAATGCTACAATGATGCCTGCAATACAGCGAGAGCGCCGCTCCGGTGAGAGAGTAGTCAGAAGAACTGACTTCTGGTAAATTCTCTGAGTTAACCCTGAACTAGATTCCAGGATAAAGCATGGGGATGTGTTTTTCTGATGTTGCTGGTGCTGTGCCTTCCTTGGAACCAATTGCCCTGAATTAGGGATAGAAGAAGCTTAGATGCACAAAGGCCGTTGAACCCAGAAGTATCAGAACAAAAAAGGAAAAGAAAGGAACGGAAAGAGACAACCGTGAGAGCTATCTACTGTACTGTGTATTTGAATAGAATTGAACATGCATATTGCTGCATAATGGATTTTCATAACACGAAATGTTTTGAAAAATGCTTTGCATACTAAAACGTAAAAATATTTGATAAAGCAAGTTAGCTTTTCGAGCAGCCTTTGAATTCGGTTGGAGAAGAATAACTTGGTAACTGATATTTTGTCGAACTTGGCGTGACAGAGTGTTAACATCCTTTAAGGAAAACATAATTTTCAGAAGTGTGGATCATTTGTGTTCAATGAAAAGTTGATCAATGTTTCTTCCCAGAAACGCAGTGGGAATAAAAATAATATCCTACATTTGCTGTCGATTTTTTTTCGTTTGAAGGAAATGATAGTATAATTCATATTGCCTTATATTCAGCCTGTCATGATACATCCGAGAGCTTATTAAACACAAAATATAACTGGAAATAATAACTTTAATATTTTTATCACGAAAATTCAATATGCTTAAAAGATTCTTTTCAGCAGAAACTCTCTAACAATCCAAAATAATTGGCTGCGAAGTATGCTTTGGGAGATTATCCAAGGAATTCTGTGGAGATAAATCCCATCATTAGTTTAGATACTCTTTCTCGGTAAGGAAACCAATTTGCTCATCTAAATGAAAGCTAGTAAAACAGTTTAGATACTCTTTATTTTCAGGAAATCAATTACTCACCTGAAAGAAAGCTAGTAAAACAGTCATCAAAATTCCCATACACAGGTTCTGCATCTTTTGCATTGCTAATACAGAAAAAGAGAAATGTTATTTCGATTTAAATAATTAAATGCAGTTATTTTGCAAAGGAAGGTTTATTTCAACAGCTACCCAGAACCAGCTGCTCTGGTTCCACAAATTTGCTGTTTTCAGATCAAGATTTTAAACGGGGTGCGTTGTTTGTTCCAATAAATAATTCAGAAATTTGAGGTTTACATGCATTTTTAGTAAAGGGTTCATAGCAGTGTCTAAGAGCTAAGAAATATTTACGTCCTCTACAATGCAGAATCTGATTAACCAGAACAAAACAAAGAAAACATGAAAGGAAGTAAAAAAAATATGGAAGATGTAACTCTTTAACTTCCTTTAACTTTCCTTTTGTTTTTCGGTTATTTTAGTTACATTTGGTTCCTTCTTGTTAAACGTTTTCTGACTGAACGATGCATTACCTACCCAAGAAGCTTTTTCTTTTTGGCATCACAGACAGAGAGTCGGAGCACGATAAAGGGTAAACAATGAACGTATACGTAAGACATGAAGCAGAGAGTATTGTCAGAAAGAGGCCATGTTAGAGAGTGGTTTGTTAGAGACTCATGTTACTAATACGCAGATTTTTTGAAGCAATGTTACGTTGAGGTTTAACTATTTATACACCAAAAAGCCAAAACATTGTGACTAGCCCGTCGTTAAGCAAATCAGAGCCACTGCAGTTAAAAGACTGCGCGTGTGATGTCATGAGGCGGTATAAATAAGCCCTGATATTGAGCTCTGTTAATCAGGTACCGCGGGTGGCCTAATGGTCAACGTTCGTGACTGCCACGGAGAATACCTTGGGTTCGATCCCAGGCAGGTACGAACGCTCGAACCGCTAAATACCCACCTTGCGTCGTATGGGCACGTTAAGTCTTCGGGCACCGGGTACTGATCACCCGGTAATAAATAAGGGCGTCTTCCTCCCCTTTCCACCTCGATTCCGTATCACTTTCCTATCGGGCACTCTAGCCCCAAACTTCTAGCTTCCTATTTCTGAGGCTTGTTCATGACCTGGGGTCAGACGACTCCCTTCCTAAAATCCTCTACATATCATTTGATCTGATCTCTGTTAGTCAATGTTATCCTTATCCTTCAGATGGGAAAGGCAAAGTACTTAATAGAGTTTGACAAAGGCCAAACTATAATGACCAGACGTCTGGGTCAGAGCATTTCCAAGACGGCAAGGTTTGTGGGGTGCTCACGATCAGCCTAGGTTAGTACCTTCAAAAAGTGGTCCGAGGATGGTGTGGGCCGACCAAGGCTCGTCGATGCTAGAGATTAGCGAAGGCTATCCCGTATTGTACAAGCAAACAGAAGGGATACTGTGGTGCAATTCGCCTGTAATTTGAATGCTGGTGACGAGAGTAATGTGTCATCAGTCATGTGTCACGCGAAGTATATCGAATACTGCTGAAAATGGGGCTGCGTACCAGCAGGCTGCTCCGAGTAGCCATGCTTACCGCGGTTTGCCTTCAAAAGTGCCTATAATGGGCTTTCGAGTCTTGAATGATTGGAAGGAAGTCTTCTGATTCGACGAACTTTTCTTGTTTCACCATGTTGACGTTCATGCTCGTGTGCGTCGTTTATCTTGGAAAGTGTTGGCACCAGGACGCAAGGTGGGAAGAAAGCAATCAGGTGTAGGAAACTTAATGCTTTGGGCAATACTCTGCTATGAAAACTTGGGTCCGGCTACTCATATGCAGGAATCTATGACGCCTACTACCTACGTAAACATAGCTGCAGACCAAGATCATCCTTTCACGGCACTGGCATTCCCGTCTAATGTGCCTTCTTTCACCAGGATGATGCGTCATGCTACACTAATCGGATTGTTCGAAAATGGTTTGCGGAACATGAGGACGACTTCCAGGTACAGCCCGGGCTTCCAAATTTCCCAGACATCAATCCAATTCCAGATTGTTCGACAATGGTTTGCGGAAAATGAGGAAGGCTTCCAGGTATAGCACTGGCTTCCGATTTTCCCCAGACATTAATTCAATTCCAGATTGTTCGACAATGGTTTGCTGAACATGAGGAAGACGTCCAGTTATAGCCATGGCTTCCGAATTCCCCAGACATGAATCCAATGTTAGATTGTTCGACAATGGTTTGCGGAACATGAGGAAGACGTCCAGTTATAGCGTGACTTCCGAATTCCCCAGGCATCAACCCAATTTCAGATTGTTCGACAATGGTTTGCGGAACATGAGGAAGACGTCCAGTTATAGCCATGGCTTCGGAATTCCCCAGACATCAATCCACTTTTATATTGTTCGACAATGGTTTGCGGAACATGAGGAAGACTTCCAGTTATAGTCCTGGCTTCGGAATTCCCCAGACATCAATCCAATCGAGCATCTGAGGTTTGTTTTTGAACAGCAAATCAGATTTGCGGAAACTAGACCGCGTGACTTACAGGAGTTAAAATTATCTGGTGGTAACGTGTTGGCAGCAATGTACGAACCACCTATAAAAATCTCGTAGCGTCCAAGCGTGGGCGGACATATAAAAGACATCTTATAATGTCAGTTCTGTATAGTACGGAGTTTTTCTTTTCTTTTACGGAACTCCTAAGTAGAAAAGAAATGGATAAGATAACTTCGGTGAATGCGAAACACACAAATAACAAATGCAAAAATAATGAAATTCTTCCGCAGGATTTTGTTGCCCCCAGTAAGAGTATCTAGATCAGTGTTTCTCAAACTTTGATCGTTCATGGACCACTTTAAGTATTTCTTTACTTATCGCGGACCACAAAGCGGGGAAGGGGAAGGGAGTTCTGGAGAACTTCCCTCGAAGAAATTTGAAATTGAAAAATATATTATCTGAAACTAAGGTTGCCAACACTGATAAATAAAATTAAGACCTACCAGACATCCTCATCAGCCGGCGAGGGATGAATCCCACCCCCGCTCCAAGGAAAGATTCAACCAAAGTATCCCCCGATTTATCTGATTTATAGGCGGACTTATACCTATAGATATGAGCTTCGGCTCGATTACCACCATCCTCCCTTGAAATGTAATGTTTAGTTAATTTTAGCTTCTTTTTATAAGATAAATTTTAAGCATTTTTTCAGCACATTTTCAGCTGTCTTTTACTTGAAAATGTTACCTTCCCCAAATACGGCCAGTAAGCATTTGCCACCTGCCTTAGGCACAAAATTGTCAAACATTCCGATCAGGTGCTTAAAATACTGGTCGGTTGCCAACCCTATCTGAAACAGTAATTTTTAGAGTACCTATAGCTGATTAAAGATAAAAAGAAAGAGTTTGGTGAGTAAAGATTTTATTTTGTCAGTTACATAACGAAAAAGATATCATTCGTCTAATTAAATAATTGGCAATGTAGTTACAGTGCAGGCGTAGTGTGACGTACCTGCCAGAAGGACGCACACGACATAAAGGCAGATAGGAATCAGAATAATCGTCTGCGTAGCTTAGATAGTAGAGCAACTTGTTCCGGAATAAGCGGCCTCGGGTTCGAATCCCGGCGTAGACCAAAAATGACGGAGAAATTTACTTCGTTATAGTAGTCAGAAGAGAGGGTTTTGGGGTCTTCGAAATGTCAAAAAAGTAAGATGTTTAACACGTAATATTTATGGGAAATTACTTAAACCTTCTACGAAAAGCGCCCCGCCCCAACCTAAATTCTAGCTATGCCCATGAGCCACGGCAAAACACTTCTCCATGCAATTGAAGTTACATCATATGCAAAATGTTATATGGACAATTATACTTTGAGTTTCTCTTTTGAATTTTAATACCTTTCTGAAAGTCTACGTATAAAGATTCAGTAACTAATAACAAAAATAATATCTACAATAATAACCATAACATCTATCAGTAGGATGCTGCTGCTTGCGATCTTTTACCAGGCTCTCTATATCCGCTTGGATGACTAATAGTTCGAGTAGTAGAGTAGCTTCCACATCTAATCTATTTCTTTTCTTGCTCTTAATTTAAACTAAATTCGAAAATCCAAACTCACAGTTGTAAGTCGTCTGGAACGAAAGATGCTTAATGGCTCTACCTGATAGCTCTGGATATTCGTGTCAAGCATGCGCTCAAAATTTAAAAGAAGGATTCCCACATTCTTTATTAATTTTTCTTCTGAAATTTCACTTTGAGGGACACTGTTCTACGTGGTAGCAAGCAAGGATATACAGGGATGAATAAGGAGGTATTTTTAAAACTAAAGACAGATTCAACGAGACGTAAAATAGACAAAGATGTTCACAGAACTTTAGCAGGACAATTGTTGCTAAAAGTTCTATGCTTTCTTTACTATTTGTAACACGTATATATGGCTTACTGAACATTACATACACTCAGTTCTACTTATCCACTCATTTTAAGTAAAACAGGAGTCACTCAAATAAAGTCCAAGAAATAGTTACTTACAGTTCTTCCCCTTTATTCTGGCAACATCTCATAAATACTGTTCATGCAGAACGTTCATGTTCCAACAAACTTGAACTGATCACAATGGTAGCATTACTTCAAAACTAATTAACAAACGTTAGTATGCTGAACACTTTAACTTCAAACGCTAATTATACATGACCACTATAACATGCAACTTTCAAATAGACACAACTTCAAGTAAACAACGCCGTATACACGATTATAACATCACACCACCATACAACAATTTTGCTGCTCCTTCAACACTACATATCTCTAGTTCTTATCTGTCACGTATATACGTCAAGCTCTTTGACCTCAGAAGTGTTGCCAACCTCATTCCTCTAGAGAGAAGGTATAACGTTAAAGTTGGAAACGCTGAAAGAGAATGAGCCCAAATGTACATAGAGACAATAACTACCTAAAAGTGAAAGACAATTTAGAGTATACGTCATACAGTTACCTGTAGAACACGCTCCGGTTTGTGACCTCCACATGTCGAGCCCATTCGTAAGGGAATTAAGATGCCAAACCAGTGGGCGAATATTTGGGAGTCCGTGCTTTTTAAGTTAATCATCCGAATACAGTCCAGGTAGCACTCCTTTCTGTGGAAACAATAGCTGCAAATTAGACTCCCTCAGTGATAGCTACCCCTCTCTGGAACACGTTGCTGCAAATTAGACTCCTCAGAGATAGCTACTCCCTCTGTGGAACAAGTAGCTGCAAATTAGAGAATATTACGGCTTTTAGACTTAGATGCGCACGGTTGCCCGTAAATCCTGAAAAAAAGGAAAAGAATAGAGAAAGAGAAATTCTGTGGAGGAAATATTGTCCTCACATATTACTTCCAGTTTTCTGATATGATTAATATAACGTGAAGAACAGTAAATACAAGCGATTCAGAGATGTCAGATTGCTGTGTTAACGATTCTAGAGAATGGGAGTCAAACTAAATTTTGGTGAGACTCTACCTGTCTGCAATAAAAGCATTTCCATCGAACTTTTTTCCTGCTGACATATTCTCTGTAATATTAAAGCAACCACACTGGACGAAAATGGCTCCGGTGTTTCAATGATAAGAACACCAGTGTCTAGAACATGCCAAGGTCAGAACGTCCAATGACAATTGACATGCTGGTCGAAGCTATCAAATGGAATCCTGGGACCAGTGCACCGCAATTTCCATCTCAGTTGGGGTATTCTCAATCCATCACCGTCCGCCACCTACATCAGCTTACAGATTTGACGCAAAGAAAGACCCAGTTGAAATATAAAAAAATGCAATAGAATACCCACGCTTTCGGTAACATGCACGAAAAATGCTTTCTTGTTTTTCAACCACTTGTTGTTGCGAATCTACATTTTTTTACCTAACCCAAATCAAGACGCCCTTAAGGTAGCAAATGACGAATAACCACCTAGAGGATCAGCTAAAGGTGCGGACATCCATGCTGCAAGTAAATATATTCAAATGTTTTCCAACAAAAAGCAGTAACTATAAAGTCATTAAAAGGTTAGTTAACTTTAGAATTAACAATAATTTTCATTTTTTGTAGTTAGTAAGTACAAAGTAAGATTTTTTACAAAATAATGTACATTTAGAAGTACACTGTATTGACAAAAGAAACGCAAAATATCGTTTATTGACATACGTTAGTATGGTGTCGGTCCACCTTTGGCCTTAATGCATGCACTTACCCTTTGAGACATGCTTTCGACAAGGTTTTGGAACACAGTGTCAGGTATGTGCTTCCATTCAGTACATAATGCTGCCGCTAACTCTTGCTTAGTAGTCAGCCTTGGTTCCAAACTTCTAATGCGGCGCTCTAATTCATCCCATATGTGCTCTATGGGTGTAAGATCAGGGCTCTGTACTGGTCAGTCCACACAATGCAATAGAATACCCACGCTTAATAATGAACCGAGCCATAAAGCTAGGACTGTTGCGGCGTTGTTTGACGGAATTATCGTCAAACAACGCCGCAACAGTCCTAGCTTTATGGCTCGGTTCATTATCCTGCTGGTACCAACAAGGCTCGGTTCCATAGTGTTGCCACAGGGTTAGCAGGGCATAATTGTCCAGAATATCGAGGTAGACGAGCTGGTTAAAAGGTTTTTCCATGATAACCAATGGCCCTGGACCATACCACGAAAACCACTCCTACACGAGTACACCGCCATCTCCAAACCTGACCGTAGGAACAGTACACTGTGGTAAATAAGCGTTCTCCCGGCTGCCGCCATACTCAGACATGGCCATCAGACTGATGGATCGTGTATCTGGATTCATCAGTCCATAGGACGCGTTTCCATTGATCTACGGTCCTCGATAAATGTTGTTTATAACATGCTAAACGGCGAGTAGCATTCCGAGTGGAGATGAAAGGCTTATAAGCATCCGCACGACCACGGTAGCCCATGGAATGAAGTTCTCTGCGAATGGCACTTGTACATACCGAGGTTCCAGCAGTTTTACTCACCTGTACACTGAGGTCTTGTGCAATACTCCGTCAATTATCTGTAACGACTCACCTGAGGTTTCGACGTCATCTATCACTGATTTTCTTCGGTCACTGATTTTCTTTGTTTTGCTGTTCAGACATGCCATTTGTCTTCCACTTATTCAGAACATCCAAAACAGTTGACATGGATTCGTTTAAACGCCTCTCGGTTTATCTTATGGACAACCCAGTAATATAACACCCAACAATCTTTCCTTTCTCAAAGTCAGTTCTCTCCCGCCGCAATATTTTCACTCAACCTCAGAGTGCAATATGATTGGGGTCAGCTGCAGCTTGTTTTTATACCGTTTGCAGCTCTACCGCGCATCTTAACAACGCAGAGGATTCGTTTATCAGCTTTTGAAGGTGCGTTCGGTGACTTTTGTCAATATAGTGTATATCTAATTGCATTTTATTGAATGGCGCCTTGTTAGATCACAGAAAACTTAATGCGGCCTTCCAACAGGGAAAGGTAGCCCACCTCTGTGCTATGCCATTAAGCTATGCCAGTGGTGCGAAGGCAGCCGTTCCAGGGGAAAGTCATGCTGTGCATTTGGTGAAATTATGAAAGTGCTGTGCAGCGGGAACTTGTGCCAGGAGATCCGGCTGTAAATAGAAGCTTCTATTCCGAACAACTGCAGCGTGGTTTTGATTCTATGCTTAACGCTACCCAGCGCTCAAAAACAGGAAGCTGCAACTGGATGTTGCTCTAAGTCACACCTGCCGAGTAGAATAATTCGACTACCACCTGTTTCGATCCATGGCCCGTTTCCTACAAGGATGGCATTTCACTTCAACAGTGCATGTGACATCTGCCGTCAGATGGTTTCTGACCTCGAAAATTGCCAAGTGTTACTGCCATGAGATCGCGGCTCTGCTGGAATGTTGCCCACGGACCATATAAAGCAATAACCTGTACTTTGCAAAGTGAGGTCAACATGGCTTTCTTGCATAATTAAACTTTGTCGCCGCAAACGGAACGAACTTTTGATTCACTTTAGTAATTCACGCATTATTTATAACCCAGGGATTTAACAAACTGCAGTTTTAAAATTTTGTTTAGTTGACTCGTACGTTCATTTAAATCAGCATTCATAAAGTTATCCATTGATCAGTAAAAATTCATTGTTTTAGAAGTTTTTTGTTACATTTATAAATTGAAGTTGCTACGTTATTTATGTTTGTATGACGATTAATCGTTTTGCTTTATTAACTTCAGCTTCATTAATCTAATTTTGTTTTGCTTTTCTATGAGAAGATAATTAATTATTTTCCTAGTTCTACTTTCCTAAGTTCCTCTTTTCTCTGCATATCAATTAAAAGAGCAACTTTTATAATCTCACGAAAATTCTCTTGAAGAGTTTGATTGTTTCCTAAAACTACATTTGGGCGGACCTCGAACTTATTTGGAGAACATATTGTGCTAAGAATTACTGAATTATTTATGAATGTAAGAAGCTTACTAATTATGTACGAAATTAGGATCTTCGCAGAAATTCACGAAAAGATTGAAGTTATTAAAATGTGTTGCTCTCATTAATGCATTCTACAAAAGAAAGGACGGCCAGTTTAACCAACATGGGTAAATATATTACAAAAAATAAAGGAATGTTGTTAGCACATTCCTCATTCAGGGAAAGAGTGCTATTTCGAGAAGAAACAAAAACTCTTATAGCAGAAACTAGATAATACACAAAAATGTTGAAGAGCACTAAACTTGAAGAGTAGAACAAATAGTTCATTTGAAAAAGCCAGTGATGCAATCTATATTTCTGCAGATTATCAAATTGACAAAGATTAGTTTGCTTACTAAACAGGCCTATTTTCATTTAGTAGTTGTAATTATCACATGCAACATTTGATAATGGAGATGATTCAAATATTCTGTGTATCAATTCTTATGGGTCCAGAAATTTCAACCCTTTTTCGGAAAAGTCATTATTCATTTTGAAAACCCAAAATACGAAGACTTTTCGGAATCCATATACTTTATTCCTATCTCAAATATTTGTCCGAAAATTCTTCGTAAACATAAAAATTGCACAGGTTATCCTCATCATTTTTACAGAAGGATATAGCTTTTAAAGGACAGGAAACTTTCAAGTCAACAGAATTCGGTTTTCATTTTTCTGCGATGCTTGGAGAATTTAGTTCATGGGAAATTTTTAGGTTTACTGAACTGAACGTACACACACATTAGTGAGGTAACCAGTTTAATTTCAGGAAAGGAGCCTTTGCTACTATCTCATTTTCTCATCTATGATTTTACTGAGTGCAGTGTAAATTTTCTATATAATTATCAATTTTGTCCTGGTTTTCAGGAACATTCAAGAATGGTTTTCATAGCTATCCATTTTATGAAACTTAAAATAATCGGCATTCGAGTAAATTTTACATCTAAAATAGGGAAAAAGGTTTACACTGAAATTATAATTTTTGTGATCTTGTAGGAAGTATGTTAAGTGAATATTTGACAGCTCCTTTGAGTTTTGGTAATTATGCAGATAATGATGCAACTGCAGTCCCTTTTTTTCATTTGCTTGAACTATACGGGTATGCTCAAATAGAGACACAATCCATCGGAAATAATTAAAAAATGATTGATTTTATTTGAAAAATAATTCTGTACATTCTTGCTGCTTTTAAGCCATTATCATCAAAATCATATCAAAGTTACTTTAATGATACTTCTGTTCGATAAAGGAAATCCTCCAATTGCCTTTGAAGTTGTTTTTCTGTTTCAGTAACTGCGGCAACTTACTTATAAATATTCTTGAATGAGAAAACCTACCATTTGAAAATCTTCGTTACGTTTTTTTCTTTTGTTTTTCATGAAATATGCAGATATAGTGTAACATTTACTTTTTAGCATCTTTACATTTTGAATTTAAAAGACACTTAATTTCTTCTTTGTACCTTTTAAATTGCATTATCGCTTAAAGGCTGCAAAGTGTATAGCTTTCTTGGAGTGTATAAAAAGCATTTCACAAATATTTCAGCTTATGAATAGTGCAATTATCTCACACTTAATTTACTACAGCTCTTTTTCTTTTTCTGTTTTCTCCAATGCTTGTTAATTTCTTTGTCAAAGGTTATTTCAATTCACGGAATTACTTAAAGTTGCTGTAAAATGTGTATTTTTTTCATCTCAAACATTTTATATCCATGGATTTTCCTCATAAGCGGTCCAAAAGCTAATTGACGAATTGTTTTCGTGTTATTTTTTTGCTGTTGTTGTTCCCAGCAACTCAAAGGGATGGGAACAACAACAACAAAAGAACAGCAAAACATTATTTTTAGAAACAAATAGCGAACTTTTTATAAAGTGCGAGAGACTCCATTACTTTAGTTAGATGCTGTATATAGTTTCAAAGCATTGGTTTTAGTTTGATAATGCTTGTAGCGATAGAAAATTTTTAAGATAAAAGTAATTTACTGTTTTAAAAGATGTCTTCCGTCTTTAACTTAACTCGTGCGCGCCAGGGGGGTGCACTCGTAATGGAAATTTATTGCAGTAGAATAAGTACGAAGAGCTGGAACTCATTCTTAAAATGCGTCCCTGAGGGATGAGTCTGAAGGGAATGTTCTCACAATGGATGACGTCATAAGGGAAAGAACTGAATTTTAAATCAAGTGGAATAACGAGGAAATTCATTTGGGAAATACCGGAGAGCACTTTTCCACCATCGGTGGCTGTTGTCCACTTTTCTACGATCATACGCTGGACTCTTTCTTCGCCATATTAAATGAGACGGTTTCCCCCTGTGATGTTCATACCTACCCGTTCATGCATTTGTATATAAATTCCTTTTTTCAAATGTATATCACACAAACACACACATATATATACAGCACGTTTGCACTTGCATTACATCTTCTTCTTCGTCGTTATGTTTTACGAGAACATAAGATACGTTATAATAAAGAAGAATGATTTGCTACTAGTCTTACAGCACAAAGGTAGTTCAAGGTTGAATTGCATTTTTATTTTAAATATCCGCTTTCTGTATCGATTACGACAGAATCCATAAAATACAGATATCTAAACATCCCTTTCGCGGCTTTAGTGGTTTCATACACACGGTGCGTGTAGGGTACATTGTGGGAAGCATGTAGAGGTGTTAGTGCGTCTGTAGATGCATCAGACATGTCAGTGAGTGAGAAACAACATTCGCATTATTAAACTTCTTGTGACAGAGCCGATGAAAACTGCTGAAGTTCTGCATAGGTTGCAAGCACATCATAAACGCAGCCGAAGACATGCGTGTATGATTGGTGCAACAAGTTTCCAAGGACCGAAGATAAGAAGCGAATGAACCGAATCGACACACATACACTGAGTGATCACAGAATTATGAGCACCTACCTAATACTTCGTAGGTCCTCCATTCGCCCTGAGTACAGCAACTATTTGACGTGGCTTCGATTCAATAAGATGCCGGAAGCGGTTGAGAGGTGTGGCCAACCAAGCTGTGTGTAACGCGGCCTTCAATGCAGGTATGGAGGTGATTGGTGTATCAAGATGCCTGATATACCGTTACACAGTATCCCACAAGTGCTCTGTCGGAGTTTGGAGACCAATCGATACGCTGCAAGTCTGAACGGGAGCGTTTGGAGGCCATTCAATATGATGGAAGTGCATTGTGGGAAACATGTAAAGGTGTCAAGCATGTAGAGGTTTTTGTGTTCCTCAAATGGAAAGCATGAGGAACGCAAACACCTCACATGCTTGAAATGGGAAGATATGTCTGTGTTCCTCAAATGGGAATCCTTGTGTCTGTGTTCCTGAAATGGGAATCCTTGTGTCTGTGTTCCTGAAATGGGAATCCTTGTGTCTGTGTTCCTGAAATGGGAATCCTTGTGTCTGTGTTCCTGAAATGGGAATCCTTGTGTCTGTGTTTATCATGGAAAGCATGTAGAGGTGCCTGTTTTCTTCAAATCACTCCTGTAAAACATTGGACCTGTGGCTCTTCGCATTGTCATCTTGGAAGACACTGTAGCCATTCGGGAAACAGTGCATCATTGCTGGGTGTACAGTGTCAGCAATCAATTCACGACAGTGGGCATCAGTCATACGTTGCTCCACATGCACCAGGGAATGACGAAGTAAATTTCTCCATCATTTTTATGCCAAGGGAAGAATTCAAACCCCGAACTCTAGGCTCCGGAGTTCCGAGTGCTATCCACTATACTACACTGGCATGTACTCTCACTGCTATCTGCCTTTATCTCATGTGCGTCCTGCGGGGTAGACACATCACAATGTGTCCACGCTCCTTCCGCGTAAACATGTCCCACACCATACAACCACCTCCACCGTCTTGCACCGTGGAGACCATGAAGGATGGGTCGAGTGCCTCAAGTTGTTTGAACCAAATACGTACACGACCATCCACGGAGTGGTATAAAAAATGCGACTCGTCAGACCAGCACACGTTTTCCAAATTACCCGACGTACAACTTGCATGAACTTTGCACCAGAGGATGAACCCTGGTTTGGAGAGGATTTGGTAGGGGTCATCTGCTGAAACACATGGGCAGGACAGATACTGTTTCCGGTTGGTCTCTGTTGTATTGGGTAGTCAAATGTTGAACCGTTCTGCGTCTGAAGAAGATTCAAAAGAATCCCATCGATGCACGATATTAAAGTCGTAAAAACACTGAAAGCTAAGATCAAATTAAATCCTTTAATCACAAACTTAGTGTAGTTAAAGATATAATTTACACTGAAACATGTGAGATTTTTCGAGCCGACTGGGCTCATCCTCAGACGCGATTGCAATGGAATGAAGCTCTGGGCTACATTGCCCTATACAGGGTGATTAGGAAAGTCCTTTTAGCCTGGAATAACTTGCGAACGGAAAGAGGTACAGTTATTCAAGTGAGATAACGCTATAGTAAACGGACTACGCGCGATCGAATGCAACCAGTAGCAGCGCCCCTAGTAGCGAGATGCGGAAGTTAGCCATTGCAAATCGAAAACGAAAAGCGATAGAGCAAAACTTCCAATTACAAAGCTGTATAGCATCAATTAATTAGTAGAAAACGACATTTGTTTCACACGGATAAGATAAATTGTCGCCTGAATACTCTACAATGTCCGTTATCGATGCGCGTCGAATCGAATCGGCGTATTCACATTTTGCAAATATAGCCGTATGCAAATGCAGATTGTGACGTTGTACCGTACCTACGATATAAAAACAAGTAGCAGGATGTACCTTGATCAGACGTTTACGTACCCTGTGTGAGAATGGCGAGCTTGGATTTCTGGGGTTACGTAAAAAATCAGGGGTACGCAACAGCGCCTACAAGTCTGCTGGTTCTACGTCGTCGTGTTACAGATGCTTGCAATAGTGTGACACCTTACATGCTGAGGAATGTGCATGCAGAGTTACTTTCACGAATACAAATGTCTATCGTGGGCAATGGCGAACTTATCGAACATACCCGACATTAACTTTTTATCACTATGCGCCAGTTTGCCTTTTTTGCTTTTGTTTTGTCTGACGTCATCAAACTGTATTGACATAAGTACGCATTTTGCAATAAATTGTGTGTATTTGCTCATACCTATGCATGTTCCCTTCAAACGTTCACACAAAAGGTCGCGCATCGATTTCGGACATTTTATGGTATTCAGGCGACACTTTATCTTATCTGTGTGAAACAAATGTCATTCTGTACTAATTAATTGATGCTCTACAACTTTGTTTTGAAAATTTTGCCTATCTCTTTTCGTTTTCGATTTGCAATGACTAACTTCCGTATTTCGCTACTAGGGGCGCTGCTATTAGTCGCATTCGATCAAGCGTAGTCGCTTTACTATACCGTTATCTCCCTTGCATAACTGTACCTGTCTTCGTTCGCAAGTTATTCCAGGCTAAAAGGACTTTCCTATGCACCCTGTGTATAGCGAAAATAAGTGACGTCATAATACCGAGCTGTATGAGTTCATGTTACATAAATTACAGGTACCAAAGGTGCAGCACATTATTTCATTGCAAAGTACAACGGCAAAAATAACCTTTTTATTTTTTATAATAATAACTATTTATATAAAAGTATATAAGTACTTGGGCACAACAATTGCACGTCATTTGAATACCTCATTATAAACAACACTTAAATAGGCATTCATGTTCATCAGGTTCAGTTCTTTTTAGTACTTGTGTCCAAGGCTGGGAATAATAACCGGTACTTCATCATTACAGCAGGAGTTGGCAAAGCTGTAGATAGATAAACTTTCCATAAATAGTATCTCAAATTTTGCAAGTGGAGAAGCTAATATGTAGGATTGATTCCAAATAGGGTGGTAAGATCCCAGATTGGAGAGACGTGATAAAGCAGTAGTTTGTGAATGCACTTTCAAATTATAGTGGTGCTCCTCTAACCTTTTACTCCATGTGCACTCAAACGAAACTTAAAGTTCGCTTACTCCGTGGCCCATTTCAATGAGATCAAGTTCATGGCGCAATCTCAAAACATCATTCGATTCCTTCCATCCCCTAAGACACCACCAGACTCAATCTTGTTAAAAATTTTAATACTTAAAAGGTTAAATGCCACTCCGGTGGCGCAGTATTCTAAGCGCTGGATTATGACCATTCGCTCGTGAAGGGTCCGGGTTCGAATCCCGGTGAGGAATGAATGTTGTGTTTGTCTTACGGCACTGGTTCTCTCCTTCCCTGAAACCAGTGGCCCTAAATCAGGGACGGGCGACTGCTTATAGCCCATTGAGTTGTTCACGGTGGTCGTTAAACGCTTACCACAACGTAACCGTAATTTGAAAATTACTGTATCTGATAAACCATCCCAAATTTTCGTAATGAACAAACAAGAGTATAATTCCATGATGCTTCAAGCTATTAAAAATATACCACACAAAGTCATTGCTAAAGACCCTACGGCAGGGTCTGTTACAGCTGTTAATAAATAAAAAAAAAAACATGTTTCTTTGCATCAAAGTATCGCCTCCTCTATGAACCCCCTCCATGGGTCTCCGTATTCCTTAGTTGTTCGGTAAGGCCAAGGTACATAAGGTGGGACAGCCCTTACGACCTGTGGTTTCTAGTAGCCATTCACCGACTATCCCACTTGAAAAGGCTTAAACCAACCATCTAAAACAAGGTTGTCCAACCTTTTTGTGTAAAGGGCCACTTTACAATTTTTCACGAAACTCGTGGGCCAACAGTTGTTGCGAATTCGGTAAAAAAATCCCAATAAAATGAGACATGAAAATAATATAAAAAATGACATCAAACGTAACTTATTACCTTTCCTTTCGTTGTTAAACCAAACCTTCAGTTAATGTGAGGTCTGATATTGCTTTTGATTACACAGGTAGACAGTGTCTGTCCGTACACTTGATGTAGCGATGCACAGAATTCCGGTAAGATGTTCGTCTGTCAGATAGGACTTTGAATTTGTTTTTATGGCTTTCATCCTTGAAAATAGCTGTTCGCAGCAATATGTGCTAACAAACAGTGCAATGCATCGAAGGGCGTGTTTTAAGACATTTGGATAAGAAACAGAGGGAGCATATTTTTAATAAAATTTTAACAAATCATACTGTACGAATGCTCTCTTCATGGTGTGCCATTTTTGATCTCGAATAGTTCCATCTGCAACATATCAGGAGCACCATTGACATCGGTTCCGAATGGATCTGAAAACCACTTCATTTCACCATCGTGTCCTCTGAAATCCGAAAATCTTTCTGCGAATTCACCGCTAAGTTTTTCAATCAATTCGGAGAACTTTTTATGGTTCACTGTCTCAGACGGTCTTGTTGATAACGTAGTGAAATCGACAACTTTTTCCCACAATCAACTGTTGCTGAAACAGTTGTAACTTCTGCACGAACGTTTGGATACGCTCGTACAGTTTATGGACAAGTTGATCCCTTGTAATTTCTCATTTAGATCTTCAAGATGTTTAGTGATACCTACTAATAATGCCAAGTCATTCATAAAATTTTAATATTTTCCTCTTTTTGCAATGCAGGTCTTTATTTCTTCAAGCAGTGCCCAGAATCTGGCCAGTGTCGCCATCCTGCTGAGCCAGCGAACATGGATGAAGTAAATTGCGTCACTATTGAATGATTCTAATTCTGTCAGAAAATACTTGAACTGTTCATGATTAAGCCCCTTGGACAGACTTTATAAAATTGATTGTTGAAACAACATTGTCCATTACGTGTTGCATATCCATGGTCTTTGCACACAGTTGCTCTTGGTGAATGATGCGGTGGCATGAGATGACATTACTAGGCACTGATTTCAGCATTAGATTTGCAAATCCTTATGCTTTCCTATCATCTCCGGGGCTCTACCTGTTGTAAATCCACGCAGTGTATCCTCCAAAAGATTGAATTTTGCCAAGATACGTTTTGCCTTATCAAAAATATATTTTCCAGTTGTTGCGCCTTTCAGTGGACATAAGTCAAAAAGTTCCTCAACGATTTCAAACGTTGCGCTGACTCCTCGTACATAGATTGCCAGTTGTTGTGTATCGCTTACTTTCGTACTTTCATAGAGCGCTAAGCTGTAAAGTTAGCACGATTTGAGTCTGAAGAATGTACTTTTCTACAATTTTTGTTTTTCTTTTTCAAATCCCGGAATTTTAAAAATTGCAAACAGTGCAGGCGGGCCGGATTAAAATCTTTGACGGGCCGGAATCTGGCCCGCGGGCCGTATGTTGGACAACCCTGATCTAAAATATGTGATTAAAGGATCTCAATAATCCATTTCGAGTTCAATTCAGGTACTCGACAGAATTCGGACATAAAAAACTGAAAGGAAAAACTTCAACATGGCTTTCCTGGACGTAGAAGCCTTATTTCGCAGTGTTCCTGTTAACATCGTTCACCATGCAATTAAAGGAAAGCTAATCAACCAGGGACAAGTATCTACTTTGAAAATCCTATCCATCCTGGATGCTTTCAAGTTAATACAAAATCAATCCTTTTTTCCGGTTTAATAAAAATTTTTATCAACAACTTGAAGCGGCCCCAATGGAGTTACCCTTATCACCTATCCTCCCGGAAATAATACTGCAGCATTTGCAGGATAGTGTTACAAAAAGCTTTCCTATTAAACTACTGTTACACGCCCGCTATGTGCATGATGTGTTGTTATTTTGGCTCTCGACGCAGGAAGATCTAAATTTATTTGGTACATCTTTGTCTTCCGAATTTCCAACACTTAATTTTACGGCAGAATTTGAACATCAATTCTAATTACCGTTTATGGATATCCAATTGTGTAGAGACCTAGTCACCCAAGTTATAACCACTTCAGTGTACCGGAAACCTTCATCCATCCCCGCCATGATACCTAGGATGTCGGCACATCCTTTTCATTATAAACTATACGGTCCATGGTTCAAAAATCATTTACACATTGGTCCACTTTTAACATGCGTTACGATATTGCTAAAACTCTTGGCACCAGACTTCCATAGTTCAAAGAGTGCTAAGGCATGAAGATATGTTAACACTCTCAAATTTGCAACGAGAGAGCAGGATAATTATTTGTTAAAGTATTAATGAGTTCCGGTACAAATCAATGGAATTTGTACCGGAACTCATTCATACCTTAACAAATGCATGTCATAAAACTAAACTGGACTTTGGGGGGCGAACGTTCTATATACTGTCTCTGGTTAAGAGTGATCGTGATCAAGATGAAGTTGAGAGTAAATGTGGGGTACACACAATCCACCTAAAATCAGGTGGAAGCATCCAGCAGCGATTTAGTATACATTGGCTCTACTATACGCACATTAAGCACGAGATTAAAGGAACACCGCTATAGTGTGAAAGTGCATTCACAAACTACTTCTTTATCACGTCTCTCTAACCTGGGATCTTACCACCCTATTTGAAATGATTCCTATATATTAGCTTCTCCACTTACAAATTTTTGAGGTACTATTTATGGAAAGAATATTTATTTTAAGCTTTGCAAACTCCTGCTGTAATGATGAAGTACCGGTTATTATTCCGCAGCCTTGGACACAAGTACTAAAAAGAACTGAACCTGATGAACATGAATAACTATTCAAGTACTGCATATAATGAGGTGTAATTGCTGTTCCCCTCAGTTATTTATGTAAAAAGAAGGTTATTTTTGCTGTTGTACTTTGCAATGAAATAATGTGCTATACCTTTGGTATCTGTAATTTACTTAACAACATGAACTCATGCAGCTCGCTATTATGACGTCACTTATTTTCGCTATATACTCTCATTACCATAAAAATCCGCGCACCAAGAAGGAGGCGTTGCATTGAAATGAGATTTTAGTCGTGAGATGGTACATACCAATGATAGAAATGATGATGGAATGAAGCCATTATCGGTGATTACATCTGGAATTTGTTCCGCTATGCGAGCAGTTTTCATAAAAGCCAAAGGAGATCCAAAGTTACTTTTTAAGACAGATGTACTTCTTGTCTTCAATTGCTTCAAATCGTGCTGTGTGTTGATAATATTCATGATTTTTACTCCCTTCCATATTGCTTAATGCATTGTAATTAGTGCACGTCATACATTATAAAACTGCATAGATTTTGGAGTAGCGTAAATTGAAGCCAAACAATTGATGCTATGCCAAAAATTGCCGCAATTTTGAAATCCTGCACTAAAATTAATGAAAAAACATCAAAATATTCAAATAAACACGTAATCGTTCAGATTTTGTTACAGAGTGTCATTGTACATTATCTTAGTTGAAGAAATATAAGTTGATTTCGTGTGATGAAAAACATGGATTTATAAAAGGTGTTTCTAAGGGTACATCTGGAATGTCAAATGATCGACTTCTGATTGCCAAAGACCGTAACAATACGACGATGAACATGAGCATTGCAATAAATAAAATGCGAGTAATTTCTCTGAACCAGAAAAAACAACTCAGAAAGAGAAATTACTCTAGTGCGGGATAAGAAAATAAAAATATATGTATACATCTTTTGTGAAAATTCTTTTTTTTTCGAAGTAGTTAGTTTAAAAAAATACGCAGGGAGGAGTAGCGTAAATCATTTTTTACTTAGAAAACAGAATAAAACTAAACGATGATCAAGTATAATGAGGATTTATACATGAAAATAGGTACATTTCACAAAAGAAATTACAAAGCTTATTGCTAGAGCTCGGTCATGTACACAAACTGTTTGATACACAGATAGACAAAATAAATGGAGAGAGAGTAAACTTAATGACCGAATGAAGTTAGACGGCTGTTCGGTTTCGGAGAAAACAAATATTCAGGCTTTAAAACACACACGGCAAGGAAAATAAATAAATGTTATTGTCGCCATGAAAGCTCTGAATAACAAAAATTTCTTGTGTGAGGAAAAAAATCAAATGGAAAAAAATATTTAGATAAAATGTTTTTTGCTGTATATCTCATAGGAAAATAGCAAAATAAATTTCTCTGATTTTCGCTAAGAAATTAGAAGAAAACTAAAGAAATCATGAGAATGAGGACATTTTGCACACAAAATCAGGTCGATTTAAGCAGAAATAACAAAGTCAACAGCTAGAGTCTGCGCATGTAAGTTACGTTTCGTGATGCAAAATAATGAAAAATAAAAAAAGGAGTGAATAGGGAATAATTATTAATATTCGAAGAAAGGAAAAAAAGAACTAAGTCGTATGCCTCAAGTGACTAGCCATGCAATTCAAATATCGTGAAGCAAATGATGGAAAGTGAGTAAAAGATAATAAATATTAACAATTGAACGCAGTTGGGTGGATGATAGGCTTAGTAAACATTGCTAAAAACCCACAAAAGACACACAATACGAGAAAAAAAGATCATATTAAATACACAAATTCATTAAGAATTAAAATAAAAAAACCCGTTGTTTCAGAAATGAAGAGACAAAAAATATAAATTCCTTAATATTTGAAAGAAAAAATTGCCTAACAACAGTGAATGTCAGCTTAATGTATCTGATATGATGTGGCTAAAGCCTTAACCTAAAAAAATCTGGGAAATAATTAGGAAAACAATTTTTATAAAAAGATGGTAACACACTTTTGCTTTCTGCGCTTGAAAATTCATGAGAAGAAAAGAAAAAACCCTGATGTTGTGAAAAAGTAGTAATCCATTAAAATAAATTATAATAAACCCCTACAGAAAAATAATAAATTCGTATTCATGGAGAATATTAACGAGATAAATGAGTAAGAAAATGAAATATAGCAGAATGAGGATGAAAGTAACTTCGATATACTTCACGAAAGACAACAGATTCTGTCAAGTTCTGCAAAAGACCGAATGCATATATGAAGACATTGACTCATCAATGTGAGTACATTATACTATACCAGGAATAAGTACTTCCATCCTTAACGTTATATCCGTTCAATGAAAGAATCTCAAACTTGCAAAAGAGCAGTTGAAAGCCGAGTATGGTACGGGTGCGTGGAGAACACAGTCAGGGTGGAAATTAGATTTACTATAAGCCTGTACACACACACACACACACACACACACACACACACACACACACACACACGACTAGTGAATAAGAAACACACCACATGGAAATACACAGTCGAGTTACATTATTGGTACCACCTCTTACTTTTGGCGTCAACAGCGGTAGCCAATGAAAGAAGGCACGTGACGTGAGCTAGCTTGGATGGTATATAAGGTGAGCAGCAGTCATTCTGAAAACATATCACTCGTTGCTGTCATGGATAAAATGAGCGATATAGCAGTTATACAAAAAGAAATGATTGTCGGCTGTCGTGCCAAGGGTGGCAGTTTTTCAGAAACAGCGCAGTTTGTGATCTGTTCGTTTGCTGCTGTGGTTAAAGTGTATCGTGATTGGAGAAATGGCACCATTGCGAATAAGAGAAGTAAAAACTGCGGAGCACCAGGTGCCATTGATGTGATAGGTGAACGTCGGCTTCGAAGGTGCATGAGGGCCGATCGACACTCTACAGTGGAGAAACTCACTGGTCGAATGAACCAGAGGGCTACCGGAATTGTGTCAAAAACGGCAGTTCAGCAAACGCTGCTGTGTATGGGGCTCCGATGCAGACGGATGGTCACTACACCTATGCTGACGATGATGCATCGGCAGAAAAAGCTTACATGTGCACGGCAGTATCGGAATTGGGCCTCGGCTGATTAGCAAAGAATTGCTTTCTCCGATGAATCACGTTTTCTGCTTCATCGAACGGACGGACGTTGGTGTATAAGGCGAGAAACACTGGATTAACAAACACTCTTTAACCATTTCTGGAAGAACACAAGTTGGTGGTGCCAGCGCTATGGTATGGGGAATGTTTTCGTGGCATTCTCTGGGTCCACTCATACCAGTGGAAGGCACTATGGACCCAATTCGTTATGAATCCATCCTTGGAGGCCACGTACATAGAGACACCGTACATGTACACCAGCCCACCATGCATGCCGAATTTCTTTCCTGGGGCGGATGGGATCTTTCAGCACGACAATGCGACATGTTGTACAGCTAGAAATGTCCGAGAGTGGTTGGAAGAGCACGATGAAGACTTTAAAGTACTTCCCTGGCGCCATAATTCCCAAGACTTATACGCAGCGCTCTTGGAAATATGGTCTTTAATTATGGGCTTCCGGTATTTCGCTGTGATGGTAGATGCCGCTGCTTACTTTGAGACGTCGAGCATCTGCCCGATACGTCGACTCGACTGAAAATATTTGAAATTCTGGGGGCGACGTGGTCTAAATGCTGGCTTATGACCATTCGTCCAAGTACACTGGCGTGCAAAAATTAAGGACGAGACGGTTTTTCGAATGTAACGTCATGCAGAAGTGCTCCACATCGACTCAAATCATACCATAAGATCCCCAAAATGTAGGAATATGGGACAAGTTAGCAAAACCGTCCAAACCAGGAATCCAAAGGATACAAAGGCACTTAACCGAAAAGGTAGCTTCGAGCACAACTGGACAGAATACAGAAACGTCCATGTGACAGGCTGCTGCCAAGAAAAGTCCAGTCTTTAGTAGGGGATATGATCGCCCCTGACTGCGTTTCAGGATTTACTACGTCTGTCTATACTGAGGACGAGGTTGTCAAGGAGCTGTTCAGGCATCGTGGCCCATTCCTCGTGTAGCGCCTATCGCAGTTGCGAAATCGTTGCTGACGACTGGTGACGTGCTGACAAGCGTCTCCCGAGAAGTCGATTGGATTTAGGTCCGCGGACCTTGCGGGCCAATCCATGCTTTGAATATCTTCACTCTCCAACAGCTCTGCGACAGCCACTGTACGATGAAATGTAGCGTTGTCGTTCATGAAGAGGAACTCAGGACCCACAGCGCCTCTAAACAGACACACGTGAGGCAGGAGAACCTCGGTACAATAGCGGACACCAATGACTCAACCTCCTTGGAAGATGTGGAGGTCAGTACGGCTACCAAGCATGATACCACCCCACACGAGAACTCCGCCACCTCCAAACCGGTCCCTTTCGATGATGTTGGAGGTGTGATTGCGTGTTCCCTGATCTCTCCAGATGTGTATACGTCCAGAATCGCTCGTCAGAATAAATCAGCTCTCATCCGTAAAGATAACTCGACCCTATTGCTGATGTGTCCAGTTCTTGTGTTCCTGGCACCACAGAAACCGCCGTCTCCGATGAGCAGGCGTTAATGGTACACACCGTACTGGTCGTTGTGCAAATAGACCACCTTTGTGCAGCCTCCTGGCCACGGTAAAACGCGATAACGGACGTCCAGTTGTCTGTTGCATGTGCCTTGCAATTTCTCCCGCTGTCTGCCGTCTGTTTCTTTTCGCCTGTAGGACAAAATAGCGGTCGTCGGCCACCGTGGTTGCTTGCGGGCAACCACAGCTAAACTCTCGGACAGCTGTTCATGTCGTTTAAAATGCTCTCCAAGCTCTTGAAACGATGCTGTGAGCGATCCCGAACTCCTCGGCCACACTAGTCACTCTTAGATATTCTTCCAACTTTCCAATGACGTGGCCTCGGGTATAGTCATCAAGATGTCGTCTACTGGATTGCCTGTTGGCCATATCCCACGGTGGCAGCAACTCGACGTCGCTCAAACCGATGTACACCGTGCAATAGCTTTCACCGAATTGCTGAGCGTACACTACCCGTGTGCTTTATACCCTTCCTCACTCCCACCCCCTTACGTCATGCTGCATAGATGCGCATGCCCTTACCGTACTGGACCCTAGTCTATCTCCTAAGTGGCCTTTTGGTCCGTTCTGCCTGCTCGTTTCGCTGTTATGTTAATTTCTCCTCTTCGTCTTTAATTTTTTCACACCAATGTAGGTCCCGGTTTGAATCCCGGTGAGGCATGGAATTTGTGTTTGCCTTAACGAACTGGCTGTCTCTCTTCATCATCATCATCATTGTCAACCATTATCAATCCACTGCTGGACGAAGGTCTCCCCAAGTTTCCTCCACAACGGTCTGTCTTGTGCCAGTCTCCTCCATGTCACTCCCGCATATTTACGAATTTCATCCACCCATCTCCCATGTGGTCTTTTTCTGGGTCTTTTCCTGTCCCTTGGAATCCAATCTAAAATTTCGGCTGTCCATCTATGGTCTGTCCTTCTGGCAGTATGTCCAGCCCATTGCCATTTCAGGGATTTAACTCTGATCATGATGTCTTCCACTCTCGTCATTTTTCGGATCCACGAGTTCCTCTTCTTATCTCTCCTGGTTATACCAAGCATGCACCTCTCCATGCTTCTTTGAGTTGTCTGCAGCCTTTGTATGTCTCTTTTAGTTAAGGTCCACGTCTCTGCACCATACGTAAGCACTGGAAGGATGCATTGATCAAACACTTTTCTTTTAAGACATAATGGCATATTGCTCTTGAAAATTATGCTGTTTCTTCCAAAAGCTCTCCAGGCAAGTTTTGTACGCCGATTAATTTCTTCATCAATGTGACCCTCACTTGATATCTGCTGTCCAAGATAAACATACGTATCTGTTATCTCCAGTTTTCTCCATCAATCGATAAATCTTCATTTCTTGTAAAAGCATTGAACATCACTTTTGTCTTCTGAAAGTTCATTTTTAATCCCACTTCTTTACTCTTGTCAGCAAGTTCCTGGATCATACTCTGCAGCTCTGATGGGGTAGTTGCAAAAATGACTACGTCATCAGCAAAACGAAGGTGGGTTAGATAGTCTCCATTAATCTTTATCCCTTTGTTTTCCCAGTTCAGTGATTGAAAGACATTTTCCAATGTGGCATTAAAGAGCTTCGGAGATATGGTGTCACCTTGTCTCACTCCTTTCCAATTTTTATGTGTGTTGTATTTTCAAACAGCCGAATCTTTGCACTTGCATTTTCATAGATGTTATTAATAATATTAATGTATGCATCTTCAATACCGCAGGATTTCAGAGCCGTGGTAACTGCTGATGGTTTCACCGAATCAAAGGCTTTTTCATAATCGATAAAAGCCATGCACAATGGAAGTTCATATTCCCTCGCTCTTTCAATTAGTTCTCTCAGTACGTGGATATGATCTATTGTGCTGTAGCCACTCCTGAATCCAGCTTGTTCTCTCGGTTGAGCCATGTCCAGTGTTACCTTCAAGCGGTGTGAAAGAACTTTAGTGAAGATTTTATAAACCACCGATAGGAGGCTGATAGGTCTGTAGTTCCTGAGATCCTCAATGTCACCTTTTTTATGTAGCAGGATCATTGTAGCGTTGTTCCAATCCTCAGGAATCTTCCCTTCATTAAGGCATCGAGTGAAAATTTGGGCGAGTACTGTTTCAATTTCTCCACTTGCTTCTTGTATGATGTCTATAGTAATTCCATCTTCTCCTGGAGCTTTCCCCCGCTTCATGTTCTTGATTGCATGAGCAACTTCTGCTGGGAGGACTGGAAGAACTCTGGTACCTTTCATGATGTCTGGAGTACATGTATCATCCCTTTCATATAATTTGGAGTAGAAATCTTTCACTCTTGTCAAAATTTCGCCTCTATTTCTTGTTATAGAACCATCTTCTTTTCTCAGAGCCATAATCTGTTTTCTTCCCTTACTGAGATGTCCCTTTGCTATCTTAAGGCTTTGGTTGTTTTCAATTGCTTTCCTCACTAGCTCACAGTTGAATTTCCTTACGTCTTCAGTGATACTTTTTCGTGTTGTCTTGCATAGCTCTATATATTCCACTTTGGAAGTCACATCTTCTTTAGTTGTCCTCATCTCTCTTCTTTTTTGCATCAACATTTTGGTTTTTCCTGATAATTTGTTCACATGCAACTTGTTCTTAGACCCAGCTAATCTTGTTGCTGTTTCCATTAGAGCTTTGGTTACTTTTCTGTTAACTTCCGAAATATCCACTTCTTCCGATGTTAGGCCTTCTAAAGCAGAGAATCTGTTCTTCAGTTCCAACTTGAAAGTATTATGGTGTTTTTTTAAGGTTGGTTATGTCAATACATTTTGTTTGTCTTATGAGCTTGCCACGTTCCAGTTTAGTGTTGAGGTGCATCTTACATCTCACCAATCTATGGTCACTACCTGTGTTGAACTTGTTCAGCACACTGCAGTCTTCGATGACGAATTTTTTGTTACACATAATAAAATCAATTTCACTTGTCGTCCCAATTGGATGTCTCCATGTCCATTTCCTGTGTGGCTTTTTCTTGAAAAAGGAGTTCAAGATGAAAAATCCTTCTGCCTCTGCAAACTCAACGAGAGTATTTCCACGCTGGTTTCTGTTGCCGTGACCGAATTTACCTACTGAAGTTTCATTCTGTTGCCGTTGCCCTATTTTTGCATTGAAATCTCCCATAATTATCTTCAAGTGCTGCTTACCTTTATTATTTAGATGACGAATTTCCTCATAAAATTCTTCAATTTCTTCTTCAGGATGACTTGTGGTGGGTGCATAAGTTTGAATAATCTGAGCCTGGTATCTTCTCGATAGTTGGATAACGAGTCGTGCAGCTCTGTCAGAAGAACTTTCAACTTCTACCACTTTATCCTTCAGTTTCTTGTTTATTATAAATCCAACACCACTAGTTCTGCCAGTATCTGTCCCACGATAATAGAAGAGATGTCCACTTTTCAGTTCAATGAGATCTTCTCCTTTTCTCCTTACCTCACTTAGCCCGACGATGTCCCACTTGATCCTTTGTAGTTCCTCTTCCAATTCAAGAAGCCTTGAATCAGAAGATATCTTACCGGTAGCTAATTGCTCTAAAATTGGGATGGGTGACAGTCATAGCTAATCGAGTTGCTTACAGTGGTCATTATATCCCCGAACAAACCAAAAGAAATACTCAACAGCTGCATCCAGGAAGACGCAAATGCAAATCGATGTAAGGACTAAGCCACACCTGGCTAATCTCACATATCACATATACAGAGCACACTCCGTTGAGAATGAATTTAGCAAAAAGAAAAAATCCCAAGAAAAACTGAAAAGAACGTAACGTTCACCACGAGTTACTTGTTGAAAGTTAAATTAGAAGTAACTGAGCAATAAAGTATGCACATTGGAAATAATATTTCACAACAGTTTTTTCCACGTCGTGAAGGTATAAGATAAAAGATAAAGCAGCTCATGTTAAGAGCAATTAACAGAAACTAAGAGATGCCATTGCTTAACAATGTTGAATAACATGGCAAAAAGACTGAGAGGAAATGGTCACATCACACTTTCATGATTTCGTCGTCGTAAGCTGCTTCGGCTTTCGCTTGCAGCCATTCTTTGACTTCGGGGGGAGCACATCGCCGCAGGAATTGAGCCAAATACTTCTCTCACTGAGCAGTAATGAGTAACGCAATCCTATTTCCAGTGCATATCATTAGTTCCAAATATTTAACATTTGATTAAATTTACTGAGTATATTTACAGCGCGGACGATGCGGGAGATAAATTCCCCCAAATTTTGCACCCGATGGTTGACAATTCTGTAAGCATTTGTCATTGCATACTGTAAAGCTATCGCTGATATTCTACGGTTGCGTCTATTTCGAGTTGTGTGTGTGTTGTTAGCTGTTTCATTTCGTTACAGCTTGGTTTTAGCATCCCGCATGCGAATGGTTCTGCAATATTCTACTTGCAAATGATGTAAATGCTTTGTGCTTCGTTGTTCCCGCCCGAATTTTTATGGTTTCAATATTATTATTATTTTGCTTTTGCTATTGCTTTACTTTAAACGAGTGAAAAACTAAAATGTCACTGCAGCCTCTGTCTCTGACAGCCAAATCCTTTATTCAGGATCTTTTATTTTTATATGGGGAGGGGGGGGGGCTAAGAAGTACACGGGGAAACTGTGAGAGTCATAAGCGCTCGCCCTACCCTGATTTGCTGTTAGTACATGTAGTTTAAAAAAATAGACGAAATCAGCGCCGGCCGATATACACCCCATCTACGTCTCATTTGGAACTGGAACCCAGCCACATCATGAAAGTGGACAGAAGCCAACTCCTCGGGCCACTTGGCACGTATGTCTTTAATTTAACCACCCTTTTCAGTTCCTGTTTCTTATTTTCTTATAGAAATTTTATTATTTCTTCGCTAACGATTTTCCTACTGAACGGCACATTACTTCCACTCACTACATATACGTTTGGGTAATGCTGACAGTGAGTTAAATGCAAATAACAGGCAACGTTGAGTGTGTTGAGTAAGGAAAGAACGACTATTCTAGATAGAGTATTGTGCAAATTTCTATCAGTTTTAGCAGTTCTTTTGTAAAATAAATCGTGCTTATGTTATCTGTTTGTCCGTCCGTTTGTTTATAGACACGATATCTCTGCAACTAATAGTCCGATTTGAAAAATTCTTTTTACATTAGAAAGCGTGAAATGTGCGAATGATGACCCTTTATTTTGATTTTTTTTACGAGGCACAATTTCGCCGCTGGAGGGCGTAAATACAGATCATATCGAATTCAAAATACATTTTCTTCCACACATTTGCTTCTAAATATCCTAACCAAAAATTATTTTGCCTTTCGTTTCTACTCATGGCGAAGATTATTTTAGGTACAGTCACGTTTTCAAGTTGCGCATAGATTCTCCGCTGGGGGCGTAAATGTAAATTGCGGTTTCCCCAATATCTCTGCTTCTAAAACTCCGATTTGAAAAATTCTTCCCGCACCACATACAGATCCCGGAGGGAGATGTTTTGATTGTAATTTCTAATTTTTTATAAAATATGATTTGGCCACCAGGAGGGGTAAGCGTTAATTTCTGCTTCGTAGGTATTTCCCTCGAAATCTTAGCTTCTAAAATCTCGACTGAGAAAATTCTTTCGTGGACCTATGGTTTCTCCGCCAGGCTGCGTAGATGTATATCCTATTTCTGTCAATATATCTGCTTCTAAGAGTCAGATTTAAAAAAAATTCCTTCTTTGTTAGATAGCGTTTCCGGTCTAAAATGCTGTCATATAATTTTGAATTTTCCAAGGAATGCATAGACATTGCGTTTCCCCTGATATCTCTGCTTCTAAAATTCCGATTAGAAACTTCTTTCTGCACCGGATACAGCTGCTGATAGGAAATGCTTTTCCTATAATTTTTAATATTTGATAAAGTATGGTTTTGCTACCAGGGGGCGTAAGGGTTAATTTCTGCGTCTGATGTAATTGTAGCAAAATCTGAGCTCCTGAAAACACGATTGAAAAAACGTTTTCTTTGACCGACACGGCTCACATCGAAAGACTTTTTGAGAATACTTTCTTCTTAAAATAATGTATGGTTTTTCCGCCAGGGGGTGTAAAGGCATATATTATTTTTCTCGATATCTCTGCCCCTAAGAATCCGATTTAAAAAAATCTTTCTTTGTTGCAGAGCGTTTCCGTGGGGAAATGTTTCTCATATATTTTCAAATTTTTCGTAGCGCAAGAGTCTATCACCAGAGGGCGTAAGTTCACGTTTCCGTTTGCAGAAATATCTGTGGGACTAAAAACCCGATTGAAAAACTTATTTCTTCGTCAGATACTATTAACTGTGCAAACTGTGTTTGTATTTTCTTTCCAAAATAGTGCACAATTTCGCCACTAGTGGCGCATATGCTTATTCTGTTTTTCTCAATATCTCTGTTTTTACATGTGCGATTTAAAAAATTATTTCCCACCGGATACCATTTATTTTGTAGAACACTTAAGGCTAGTACAAGAGGAATTTTGTAGTTCACAGTTCTGTCGGTAGGTGTTGTTTGCGTACTTCAGTTTGCAGCTGTATCGCAACTTCTAAAAACGCTATTCAGAAACTTCTTCTTCACTGTATGCCATTCGTAACAACAGAGATGTGAAGTATTATCCTTTTTAAGTACCGCAAATATTTCTCACTAGCTGCGTAAAGGTCGAACGATTTTTCCATGAAGAATAATTTTCACCTATTTTCAAGTTTTCCGCTATGCAAAATTATTCCGCTAGCACACGTAAACTTACATAATGTTTCCTTTTTTATATTTCTTTTTTTAACTGTCCGATTTGAAAATCTCTTTGTCTCTGGTACCTTCCTTGTAGTATGAGAAACTTTTTGTTCATCATTTGTTAATTTTCGTAACATACTTTTTAGCCGCTGGTGGAACTAAGTAGATGTTTCTATTTATAGATGTTTTATCGATTGTTGGAACCAGTTGATCGTTTTCCGAATCGGTTCCATTGATTTTGAATAGCTTTGATAAATTTAATTCACGTCAGAATGGGTTCAAAAGACGTGCTTATTACATCCAAAAATTCGGTGTCATATTTCTGGTTTTTAATTATAAGAGCTTGGTGTTATTACCAATAGAAGTTTTACGACAGGTGATTGTCAACTAGAAGATTCGCAAAGATAAGGCGTATTTGTGAACACTACTTCATGTCCGTGACTACCACTGTTTTTGGAGGAATAAACAAGTGGATTTGTAATGTATGCTTGCTGATTCTTTTGACCCCTGACCGTTACTTTACTGACGTACTTTGTTACATATATGTGTTCAACAATGTTTAGCTAAGGATATTTAAGAAAATGACAAAACAATAACACCATTTTACCCTCGGACACTGGGGCGGCTACTTGGGATCTAGCTTAATGGTTGTACTTCTTGTTACCTTTTAAGATACTCTGGATAGATTTTGAAATGGAACATCGAATTCCCCCCCCCCCGAAGTTTCATTTGGTTCACAGGGTACTAAACTTGAGTTTCTTTACTTATACTTATGTTTCATTTACTTTTCATTTTGGCGGTAACCTACGGATGACGCTATTTTAAAAACCTTGTTGATTTGTCAATCGTACTGTGCAAGTAAGTTTTAAAGCTCACCTAAATGTTTCTTTTTTAAATAAGTTATCATAGTTAAAGGAGTAGTTTTAGTGATAGCTACCAATAAACTTCCTTTAATCCGGTCATTCTACTTTCTGAATGACAACCGATCAAGAAATTTTATATTCCGCTTTTTCAAATAATTTTAAGCAACCTGGAAAGCTTTTGATGTAGTTTTTCTTTTGGAGGAACGCTCTACCTTTTTCTGTTTGATGACGTCATAAGATGAAAGGAACGCTCTACCTTTTTATGTTTGATGACGTCATAAGATGAAAGGACCTCGTCAAGAAATGTTAGCTATGCCAC
This sequence comes from Macrothele yani, assembly GCA_039090855.1. Lineage (NCBI taxonomy): Eukaryota > Metazoa > Arthropoda > Arachnida > Araneae > Macrothelidae > Macrothele > Macrothele yani. The sequence continues at coordinate 6,503,481 of CM077024.1, forward strand.
CTTCACGTTTGTGGTCTTCATCACCTCATTTTTGATAGGGCTCAGCAAAGATTCTGTTGATACCAGTTGACCCACCAGTGATCCTTGTATTTACTAAATGTTTCCCCCTTTGAAATGGAAGGACTGAACTCAATTTGTGATAAAGCTTCTGCTCTTGTTGTGGTATTTATTATGATCCGACAATTTTCCGTAACGGTACTAACAGCACAAGTGATACCAAGTTGGAGCATGATCCTTTTTGTCTTGCTGGTTATTGTTTTAATTTCCTGATGATTTTTCCTGATGATATGCATAGTACCTGATGATTATTCCTGATGATTTTTCCTGATGATATGGTAGTACTTATTTAAGTGTCTTTTCAGGATAAGATGAAGGCATAACTTTTTTATGCTGAAGGTTTAACGACCACCTTGAGCAACTCAATGGGCTATAAGCAGTCGCCCGTCCCTGATTTAGGGCCACTGGGTCCAGGGAAGGGAGAGAGCCAGTGCGATAAGACAAACACAACATCTATGCCTCACCGAGATTCGAACCAGGACCCATCTCGGACGAACAATCAGAAGCCATCCCTTAGACCCAGCGCCACTGGGGGCGGGGGCGAGGAGGGGTTAACTTGTTTCGAACGATGTGGCTTTTAAAAGATTCATTTGGTTTTAGACTTCCGAAGACGGAAACCTAGGTCACTCCGTTAACCATTCTTAACCAGGTCACTCCATTTGTCAACCTTTAGATCTACGAGATGTGTCAATGAAGTTACGTGAACGCTGTTCTAACGCTTAAAATGAGAAGTTGTGAAAGGTACGGTAGCTGCTTTCATGATGCTGTAAAGTACACATGAGCAAACACTTCTGTAACCGCCACTAGCTGTGAGATAATGTGTGGCACAGAGAGCACGTCGCGGTAGCACATGTAGCTGCATATTGCTTACAAAGAAGCATAGCACCAATATCAAATCATGCTTTAAATTGGAGAAATCCGCATCAGAAGCGAATATAGTTCTGAAAAAAGTTTAATGGGGTGAAACAGTATATTTGAATTGTGTTATCGACTTGTTCATGCGTTTTCGCAAAGGAAGGGACTCTATTAAAGACGTTTCCCCGAGTGGAAGACTCCGTCAACTGATTGTGCAAGTGATCGCTGAGGAACTGTATATTTATTATGAAACAGTCCGTACAATTGTAAATAAGGATTCAGGGAATTACAAGTTCTGCTCAAGATTTGTCCTACACCTTGCAGCCATGAGCCGTGGCTGCGTTGAATCCCCTAACGTGTCTGCCTGATCTGGCCTCTGCTGACTACTTTTTTGTTTCTCTTCGTGAAATCCGCACTAACAGGGAAGAGATTTGCGGACATTTCAGATATTTAAACGAACGATACAACCCAGTTCTGAAAGGTAAAAAAGGAGGATATTATGTGTCCCAGCAGTTATACGAACGATGTTCAAGCAAACGTGACAACCAAGTTCTGAAAGATAAAAAAAGGAGGATATTATGTGTCCCAGCAGTTATACGAACGATGTTCAAGCAAACGTGACAACCCAGTTCTGAAAGATAAAAAAGGAGGATATTATGTGTCCCAGCAGTTATACGAACGATGTTCAAGCAAACGTGACAACCAGTTCTGAAAGATAAAAAAGGAGGATATTATGTGTCCCAGCAGTTATAAGAACGATGTTCAAGCAAACGTGACAACCAGTTCTGAAAGATAAAAAAGGAGGATATTATGTGTCCCAGCAGTTGTACGAACGATGTTCAAGCAAACGTGACAACCAGTTCTGAAAGATAAAAAAGGAGGATATTATGTGTCCCAGCAGTTATACGAACGAAGTTCAAGCAAACGTGACAACCAGTTCTGAAAGATAAAAAAGGAGGATATTATGTGTGACAGCAGTTATACGAACGATGTTCAAGCAAACGTGACAACCAGTTCCAAACAATAAACAAGTTAGTAAAATCATGCAATGCATTGATTATGATACGCTTTTCAACATACCAGAAATCATCATTTAAGTTATTACTCAAGTTATGAGGATAATGGCTGTGGAATAAATCTCGCTCCTGTGTCCTGACCTTTGTACCTATTTCGATTGAATTAAATAGAATTGGTTTGGTGTACCTCCGGTACAACATGATAAAGTTTTGTTGCAATCGAAGCATTTTTACGCAAGTTATGAGGCATAAGGGCAATGGAATGGATCTCGCTCCTATGTCCAGACCTTTGACTTCATTTCGCCTATTTTCAATAAGGTTCGTCCCCAGGTCGTCCTCTACCACACAGTAAAATTTCATCGAAATCGAACCATTTGTACGCGAGCTATCGTGCGGATGGACATGCTGACGGAAAAAGCAGGAGCATATACGCTTCTTCAACCTACGGTTGAAAAGCGTAAAAAAGGATGATATTATGTGTCCCAGCAGTTATACAAACGGTGCTATCCGGGAGTGATTATTCTGAAAACCAGTAAAATATTTTTTGTTAAATATTTCCCGTTATTCATTTTTGTTCTTAATTAATGTAGCTTTATTTACACGCCTTGTATATATTTGTCAATCCATACACATCTTTATTTACTGTTTATTTTAGGAGCAAATAATTGCAGTGTTTTAACTTCAAAAACTTTTGCAATTAGCAGTTTTTCTGATTCTGAAATACTGCGTGCTTCAAAAAGGAGATTCTCTCTCTTACTCAAATTTCCCAATGGTCACTTAAATCTTAACAGAATCTATACTTAATTTTATCTTTTTTGTTTGTTTGGGGGTTTAACGACCACCTTAAGCAACTATATGGGCTACAAGTAGTCGCCCGTCCATAATCTAGAGCAACTGGTTCAACGTAAGGGTGCGAGTCAGTGATGCAAGATAAGCACAACGTCCATGCCTCAGCGGGATTCGAACCCGAACCCACTTGCACGAACGGTCGTAAGCCAACGCTTAGAGCACTGCGCCACCTGGGCGGCCAAATGTTATCTTTAAATAATTAAGGTTAAATTTTACATCTAAAAGTCAGATTTATATCTAAATTTCGAAATATAATGATAACTCAGAAACAACTATAAAAATGTATATAACTTTCGGGCTTGAAAACTGTTGATGAAAGAGAATCAAGAGATATGATCATCATCGGTGCATTCATGAACAAATTCCTTTTTCTGGCTCAAAATGTTTTTTCCAGTAAACACCTATGAGGAAGACGGGACGTAGAACAATAAATTCGATTTCATAGAAATTCCTTAGGAATTTTCGTTTTATAAGGTATTAAAAATCAACAAAAGCAAAGCAAACCACATAATATGTAACATACTGTTCTATAGTGCATTTGTGGAAAAGTATAATACGTGAACATTTGTCATACTCGTATATTATGACAGATGTTGAGATGTATTTTCTCGAAAGCTAAATCCAGCGATATGAATGTACATCGCGAACCATAGATCTAAACTTTATGTGAACTTATAGTTAGAAAAGTAACAGTGCATTTCAGAAAACATCATCACATATGGTATTCATGCATTGGAGTTCCAAAGGTACCGCGTTCAACACGAAACAACAACCAGTCTTTGGAATATCGTTTCATGTGATATGCGTGTTCTAAAAGCAACCAGGGATAAATGTGCGAAAATTTCTGGCTGTTGCATTAACCGAGAAAGCGTTTGTAACACGCTCTGTTACTGAAAGTGCGGGGTCAGTTATCCATGGAGCTCAGTTAGTTCGCAGAGAAATTAAATTAATTCCCTCATGCGTTCAATCAATCTGCAGTGACATTACCACATTTATGCGTTCGCAAGGTTATTTCATACCAAACAAATGCATTTATGAGCTACTTAAAATGCAAAATAAAATATTACAATAGTTCAAGTTCTATTGTTAACAATTCTATCAAATCGTTTACAGCTCAGCATTACCTGACGAAAAACTAGCACTGGGTTATTTTTAATCACTGTTAAGTGTAAAATTACTGGATGATCTTGTACATCGGTGTGCTGTATCTATAGAATACATGATTTAAATTAAAAAACAAACAAATCTAACTACAGAATTCAGAAATGTCTGTAATGGAAGAAAGGTGTAGCAGAAACAAAGAAATACAAGCAACAGCAGGTATTTTGCGTGAAAAATAACGCAGCGGTGGTAAATAAGCAGAAGGTCACAATAAAGTAACCTCAGTAGTATTTTAGTTTATTTGTTCAGGTGCCAAATCCGTTCTGGAAGTCGATGTCCATAGTTCTCAACAATCCTCCACCTCTTGTGTCTTAAAATTTGGAATCTGAATTACTTTCCTTCGGAAGTAATTTCCACATGCTTATAGTGTCTACGCTAAAATATTCGTCTTCTGGAGGTCATTTTCCCGAAATAATTAATGTCGTAGGGCCATCTTCCGTTATGATGAAGCTCCAAAATTTCATCTTTCTCCTGCCAGTGTCATTAAGAAAGTTTCTATCCTAGTTACATAGCGAATCTGAAAACACACTCATTCGTTATTCTGTCTTCCCAACTTATCTTCAGCATTTTAATTAAACTTCAACCCTTGGCTCCACTGATTTTCTGTTGGTCTATGACCCATATGTATACACTGGTAATAGTAGAATTTGTTTCACTTTAACCCTTTTAATTTTTAAATAAGATAGATTGTTTGAAAATATATTTTATTTGAATGCTCTTTATTTTCCGATAGCAGAAATTTTTGCCACCTTCCTAGATGTATTATTAAGCACTGAGTTACATAAGTTGCTCAATTAGCCAAATTTTGTCGCTGTTGCAGCGATGTTGCATTCTACCTTAACACTGGTTTGTTTCTGAATGTTAATCTTTAGCCCGAAATTCTCGTAGCTTTTGGTGTCTCTGTTAACTAAATGTCGAAAACCTTTGTTCTCAGCGATTAGTGCAATATCACCAGCATGAAGTACAGTATTTATGTTTTTTCCACTAATCGATATTTTTTTTGCTCAGCGCACAACCTGTCACAAAATGATAGAAAGCAAAGAAGAAAACACATATCCTTATCCTTTTTCTCTATTTAATTACATTTAATAACGATTCGTCATTTTTTACTCTAGATTGTTAGTTTCAGTATGTTGTTCAAATTACTCGTACGGCGGGGTTTTCCTTGCACTTCCACTGATTATTCACGAATTAACTGGATACTTAGTAAGCATGCCGTATATCCGTTCCACTTCTGAAGGGGTATTTATTTTCCGGTATGCATCACAGTGTTTTTACTAGTGATCTGTACAACATGTATTTTCTCTAATATTTGGTGAGGACTTTTTCATGGAACTGAGTAAGGACATTTCAAAATATCTGCCATTAGCTGAAATCTTATTCCCAATCTTCTACTAAAAGGTTTTTAAACCACGACCCTCCGGGCATTGCTATTGCTTTCAACTCATAATGTGACAGTAGCAGTAAAACAATTACCATCATACTTTTGGAATATTTTCAGACATCAAGAAAACCTTAAATTCTCTTAAATGATTGATATTAGAAACACGAAGATGTCACATGAATCCCACTCAGGCGATTATTGTGGGTACTGGAAAACGTTGCGAATATTCCCGGGTTGTGAAGATGCCTTTCAGGTTTAAATCATCGCAGAAACTTTTCGGTATCATCTTGGCCTTGAATGTGCAAGTGGTAATACATTTAGAAATTTCCTTTTGCAGTTCACTACTATTCATTAATGTTTAGCTGCAAATATGTTAGCGACTAATTTGATAAAATGTGACAGTTTCTTCGATGTTACAAAATACACTGAAGTGCCAATAGTCATGGTATACGTACCTAGTATCATGTAGGATCTCGTTTAGTTCGGCGAAGAGCAGCAACTCGACGTGGCATCAATTCCACAAGTGGCCGGAAGACTTCTGGAGAGTTGCTGATTGTTGAGCCATGACGTTTGAACAGCCGCCCTCAGTTCTCTGGTATTTGTAGGTGTAGGATCTTGAGTGCGAATGTACCTTTCCACCACTTCCCATAAGTGATCTGTTTGGTTCATGTCGGGAGAACGTGGTGGCAACACCACCCATCGGAACAGTCCAGAATAATCCAGGAACTAATTTTGGACAACTTGGGCTCGATGACATGATGCATTGTACGTCTGGAAAATCCCATCGTTGTTGCGATGCATGATGTTGACGAAGGTATGCAAATGGTCAACCAGAAGAGCAACAAAGCGATTACCGGTTAACGACGTGTTGACGAGGACCAGAAGATCCAAATCGTGCCACGTAAAGACACCACACACACATGCGTAGAGCCACCATCAGCTTTCATAGTGCCTTCTTGGCAGGTTGGATCCATGGCCCCATTGAATTTGTGCCACACCCGAACCCTACCATCAGCTCGTAACAACTGGTATCGTGACTCGTCGGACCACGCCACATGTCGCCGGTCTTCCAGGGTCCAATTACCGTGTTCAGGAGCCCAGGTGAGGTGCTGTGTCCGATGTCGTGGTGTTAACAAAAGCACTGTGGTGGGTCTTCTGCTCTCATATATCTTAGACGCTAAATTACGCTACGCCTGATGGATATGTCTCTGATACCTCCTGCATTGAATGTGGATGTTATTTGAGCCAGTGTTGCTTCTCTGTTTGCATGGACAATCCTGTTCAGACGCCGCTGGTCACTGTCATTCAGCACCCGCGGTCGGCCACTGCGCTGTCCACTCTGCGTTATAATGCTTTCCATCAGGTATTCTTGATGCACACGTGAAACCATGGATCAAGAAATTTTAAATGTTCGCCCAACTTTGGACATTGAATGTTAAATCAATCTATCTCCAACTAACATACCTCGTTCAGACTCCGATAATTCACGTCGGCTTGCCCTAATCCTACTCGCGGTCGTTCAACCTGACTCATGATATTACACTTCGTAACTGATAAAAATCGTGGCGTGCGTCAAAGTCTCTATACGATGGAAGCAGCAGTTAAAAATTTGCATACTGCTATCCCATGACTTTTGCCACTTCAGTGTAATTCATCTGCGCTGCAAGATTCTTCGACGGCAGGAATCGTTTGGAGATATTTCTGCATATCACTCAGAAGCAGATTCAGCAAGTGTCGGTATCCAGTTCTCCTTGATAAGTTGTTTATGAACCGTTTTGTTTATGACTTTTCAGCCTCTTGTTTTTTCAATATACGGATACATTTTACGGATTAACAAATTTTCGTACATCTATTTGTTAATACTTAATTGTGTTTAACACGGGTGATTTTATTTCAACTATGTCAACGGCGATCAAATAACGATCAGCTATAGAGTTTTCAACTGATGAAAATGTGCCTCCGAAAAAAAAATCATACTAGATTAGTGGTAGTTTATGATTCTGGAAATTTGGAAAAAAAACACTGTTCGTCGTTGGGTAAGAAAATCAAAGGACACTGGAGGAATGTTGGCCGTAAAGAATCAGATGCGGGGTGGGACGTCTGTTATACAAATTTGAAATTTAAACAGGCAAAAGGTCGATGAGCTCCTCAGGGAAAATCTAAGAATAACTCAGAGAACCACAGCAGGTAAGCTGAACATTGGTTTAGGTAGTGTCTTTGACATTGTTTGCTTTTTAGGATACAACGATTTGGACAGGCAAAAAGTCGGTAGGCTCATCAGAGAAAATCTAAGAATAACTCCACAGCAGGTCAGCTGAACATTAGTTTAGGTAGTGTCATTGACATTGTTTACGTTTTAGGATACAACGATTTGGACGGGCAAAACGTCCGTGAGCTCATCAGGGAAAATCTAAGAATAACTCAGAGAACCACAGCAGGTAAGCTGAACATTAGTTTAGGTAGTGTCATTGATATTGTTTACGTTTTAGGATACAACGATTTGGACAAGGCAAAACGTCCCTGAGCTCACCAGGGAAAATCTAAGAAAAACTCAGAGAACCACAGCAGGTAAGCTGAACATTAGTTTAGGTAGTGTCATTGACATTGTTTACGTTTTAGGATACAACGATCTGGACAGGTCCGTGAGCTCATCAGGGAAAATCTAAGAATATCTCAGAGAAAAACAGTACGTAAGCTAAACATTAGTTTAGGTAGTGTCATTGACATTGTTTACGTTTTAGGATACAACGATTTGGACGGGTCCGTGAGCTCATCAGGGAAAATCTAAGAATATCTCAGAGAACAACAATACGTAAGCTAAACATTAGTTTAGGTAGTGTCATTGACATTGTTTACGTTTTAGGATACAACGATTTGGACAGGTAAAACGTCCGTGAGCTCATCAGGGAAAATCTAAGAATAACTCAGGGAACCACAGCAGGTAAGCTGAACATTAGTTTAGATAGTGTCATTGACATTGTTTACGTTTTAGGATACAACGATTTGGACAGGTCCTTGAGCTCATCAGGGAAAATCTAAGAATATCTCAGAGAACAACAATACGTAAGCTAAACATTAGTTTAGGTAGTGTCATTGACATTGTTTACGTTTTAGGATACAACGATTTGGACAGGTAAAACGTCCGTGAGCTCATCAGGGAAAATATAAGAATAACTCAGGGAACCACAGCAGGTAAGCTAAACTTTAGTTTAGGTAGTGTCATTGACATTGTTTACGTTTTAGGATACAACGAATTGGACGGGTAAAAAGTCATTGAGCTCATCAGGGAAATCTAAGAATAACTCAGAGAACCACAGCAGGTAAGCTGAACATTAGTTTAGGTAGTGTCATTGACATTGTTTACGTTTTAGGATGCAACGATTTGGACAGGTAAAAAGTCGGTGAGCTCATAAGGGAAATCTAAGAATATCTCAGAGAACCACAGCAGGTAAGCTGAACATTAGTTCAGGCAGTGGTATTCATATTGTTTACGTTTTACGATACAACGATTTGGACAGGCAAAAGTCGGTGAGCTCATCCGGGAAAACCTAAGAATATCTCAGAAAACCACAGAAGGTAAGCTGAACATTAGTTTAGGTAGTGTCATTGACATTGTTTACGATTTCGGATACAACGATTTGGACCGGTAAAACGTCCGTGATCTCATCAGGGAAAATCTAAGAATATCTCAAAAAACCACAGCAGGTAAGCTGAACATTAGTTTAGGTAGTGTCATTGATATTGTTTACGTTTTAGGATACAACAAAATGTGTGCTCATTGGGTACCGCTTTCACCTCAGGACTGAAATGAAGAAATCAAGACTTGAAACATGCCAAAGGTTGGTTACTCTCTGTGATAAATATGAAATTGGTTTTTCTGCAAAACATTGTGACGGTTGATGAGAGAAATGAAAAAGACAATCGCTGGAATACCAACACCCGTCTTCTCCTCGAGAGAAAACATTTAAAAATTCAAATTTGTGTTCTGGGACTATTAGGCATTATTCATTGTAGTACATGGTCGAAGTTACGAATATCAACTCAGAGCTACATGCATACCCCAAAAAGGTAAAGCAAAAATTAAACCGCGTGCGGTTGGCGAATAAGGGGGAGTGGGAGGGCTAATGATTCTGCAACGCGACAGCGCCAAACCCCACACCAGTGCTTTCACTTCAGAGGCCCTACAGAAAGTCGGGTTTTAAGTTTTTTAACACCCTCTCTACAGCCCACATTTGGCGTGTCGGACTTCTGGCTGTTTCCTGCTCTCAAGAGACATCTGAAAGGAATTCAGTTCACCTGTGACGAAGATGCTCAAGCCGTTAGGAGGAAATGCTCCGGAGAATCTGAAGATTTTTACAGAGACGGGTTTTAAAATCTTGCTAAAGGTTGGCGTACCTTTATCGAGAGTGAGGAGGACTATGCAAAAAAAATATGTGAATTAAATTAGAAATTTTATGCTTTAGTTTTGCTTTGTTTCAATATTGAACTTTGCGACTGGGTTTGTATATAATTATGGAGGCATTACCTTCTGAACAGCCTCCATATGATCACCAAAGTCACATTTGCTTATATCATTTTCGTTACTTTGCAATTAACTGAGAAAAGGGCGCTAGCTCTATTGGATCGAATCATTCTGTATAATTTTTAAATTCTTTATTTTTGTTTCTCTCTCCAGATATTTTAGATAACGATGTTTCAACTATCAAACTTTAAATCGTAATCTATTGGGTTGGTGCGAATGAAATGTCCAGCAAAGGAACAGCACACGTGTACGGCGAGAACAAATAAATAGGGCAACTTACCTAGGCAATCCTGTTCCCACTAAAGGGGCTCTGACGACCGCTCATAGCGGTATAACTATACCATCGGGATTAGAGGAAATTCTATCCCACACTCACCAACCCGCTTGGCCAGCGTGGTGAGTTATGGCCAAACCCCTCCAAAATGACTCCACAACTTAAATCTTGGCCCTCAGTCTCCGGCAGCTGGAATGTACCTGGTCAAGGCAGCGGCCAGTGCGACATGAAGGCAGAGGGTGCTAAGAATCCCCGGAGGACCGGACTAGGCTGCCATCTGATGCTGACCTTGGCAACGTACAATGGACGCTCCCTATCTTCTGATTCAAGGCTTCTTGAATTGGAAGAGGAACTACAAAGGATCAAGTGGGACATCGTGGGGCTAAGTGAGGTAAGGAGAAAAGGAGAAGATCTCATCGAACTGAAAAGTGGACATCTCTTCTACTATCGTGGGACAGATACTGGCAGAACTAGTGGTGTTGGATTTATAATAAACAAGAAACTAAAGGATAAAGTTGTAGAAGTTGAAAGTTCCTCTGACAGAGCTGCACGGCTTGTTATCCAACTCTCGAAAAGATACCAGGCTCAGATTATTCAAACTTATGCACCCACCACAAGTCATCCTGAAGAAGAAATTGAAGAATTTTATGAGGAAATTTGTCATCTAAATAATAAAGGTAAGCAGCACTTGAAAATAATTATGGGAGATTTCAATGCAAAAATAGGGCAACGGCAACAAAATGAAACTTCAGTAGGTAAATTCGGTCACGGCAACAGAAACCAGCGTGGAAATACTCTCGTTGAGTTTGCAGAAGCAGAAGGGTTTTTCATCTTGAACTCCTTCTTCAAGAAAAAACCACACAGGAAATGGACATGGAGACATCCAAATGGGACGACAAGTGAAATTGATTTTATTATGTGTAACAAAAAATTCGTCATAGAAGACTGCAGTGTGCTAAACAAGTTCAACACAGGTAGTGACCATAGATTGGTGAGATGTAAGATGCACCTCAACACTAAACTTGAACGTGGCAAGCTCATAAGACAAACAAAATCTATTGACATAACCAACCTTAAAAAACACCATAATACCTTCAAGTTGGAACTGAAGAACAGGTTCTCTGCTTTAGAAGGCCTAACATCGGAAGAAGTGGACATCTCTGAAGTTAACAGAAAAGTAACCAAAGCTCTTATGGAAACAGCAACAAAATTAGCTGGGTCTAAGAACAAGTTGCATGTAAATAAATTATCAGGAAAAACGAAAATGTTGATGCAAAAAAGAAGAGAGATGAGGACAACTAAAGAAGATGTGACTTCCAAAGTGGAATATATAGAGCTATGCAAGACAGTACGAAAAAGTATCACTGAAGACGTAAGAAAATTCAACTGTGAACTAGTGAGGAAAGCAATTGAAAACAACCAAAGCCTAAAGATAGCAAAGGGACATCTCAGTAAGGGAAGAAAACAGATTATGGCACTGAGAAAAGAAGATGGTTCTGTAACAAGAAATAGAGGCGAAATTTTGACAAGAGTGAAAGATTTCTACTCCAAATTATATGAAAGGGATGATACATGCACTCCAGACATCATGAAAGATACCAGTACCAGAGTTCCTCCAGTCCTTCCAGCAGAAGTTGCACATGCAATCAAGAACATGAAGCGGGGAAAAGCTCCAGGAGAAGATGGAATTACTGTAGACATCATACAAGAAGCAAGTGGAGAAATCGAAACAGTACTCGCCCAAATTTTCACTCGATGCCTTAATGAAGGAAAGATTCCTGAGGATTGGAACAACGCTACAATGATCCTGCTACATAAGAAAGGTGACATTGAGGATCTCGGAAACTACAGACCTATCAGCCTCCTATCAGTAGTCTATAAAATCTTCACTAAAGTTCTTTCACACCGCTTGAAGGTAACACTGGACATGGCTCAACCGAGAGAACAAGCTGGATTCAGGAGTGGCTACAGCACAATAGATCATATCCATGTGCTGAGAGAACTAATTGAAAGAGCGAGGGAATATGAACTTCCATTGTGCATGGCTTTTATCGATTATGAAAAAGCCTTTGATTCGGTGAAACCATCAGCAGTTACAATGGCTCTGAAAACCTGCGGTATTGAAGATGCATACATTAATATTATTAATAACATCTATGAAAATGCAAGTGCAAAGATTAGGCTGTTTGAAAATACAACACACATAAAAATTGAAAGGGAGTGAGACAAGGTGACACCATATCTCCGAAGCTCTTTAATGCCACATTGGAGGGTGTTTTTCAGTCACTGAGCTGGGAAAACAAGGGGATAAAGATTAATGGAGATTATCTAACCCACCTTCGTTTTGCTGATGACGTAGTCATTTTTGCAACTAGCCCATCAGAGCTGCAGAGTATGATCCAGGAACTTGCTGACAAGAGTAAAGAAGTGGGATTAAAAATGAACTTTCAGAAAACAAAAGTGATGTTCAATGCTTTTACAAGAAATGAAGATTTATCGATTGATGGAGAAAAGCTGGAGATAACAGACACGTACGTTTATCTTGGACAGCAGATATCAAGTGAGGGTCACATTGATGAAGAAATTAATCGGCGTACAAAACTTGCCTGGAGAGCTTTTGGAAGAAACAGCATAATTTTCAAGAGCAATATGCCATTATGTCTTAAAAGAAAAGTGTTTGATCAATGCATCCTTCCAGTGCTTACGTATGGTGCAGAGACGTATTGGACCTTAACTAAAAGAGACATACAAAGGCTGCAGACAACTCAAAGAAGCATGGAGAGGTGCATGCTTGGTGTAACCAGGAGAGATAAGAAGAGGAACTCGTGGATCCGAAAATGACAAGAGTGGAAGACATCATGATCAGAGTTAAATCCCTGAAATGGCAATGGGCTGGACATACTGCCAGAAGGACAGACCATAGATGGACAGCCGAAATTTTAGATTGGATTCCAAGGGACAGGAAAAGACCCAGAAGAAGACCACATGGGAGATGGGTGGATGAAATTCGAAAGTATGCAGGGGTGACATGGAGGAGACTGGCACAAGACAGACCGTTGTGGAGGAAACTTGGGGAGACCTTCGTCCAGCAGTGGATTGATAATGGTTGACAATGATGATGATGATGACCTAGGCAAAATAATCCACCTCGGCATCGACACATAATTGCCATCCGTCCGGCAAGGCCTTGTAGCTACGATCCGAAGAAGTCATTAACTGCACGTTGAACCTCTTTTTCTGTCGTGAACTGTTTCCCGGACAGGAAGAGATCCAGGAGACGAAACAGACGATAACCTGTGTGAGACCGGTCCAGGGAATAGGCAGGATGAATCAGTGCTTCATAGTCCCAGGCATTTAGTGTCAACATCGTTCGTTGTGCGACATGAAGGCGGCGTTTTCCTGGAGCAGAAGAACACCATGTCTGTTGACCAAAGCCTGTTGTTTCTGCAGCAGTTTACGGTGCATCTGGTGTAATTCAGAACAATAACGTTCTGCAGGGATCGTTTAGCCTCTTGCCAAGAAACTCTGATGAATTATCCCGTCTGTGGACCACTACACAAGGTGCATCATTTTCTTGGTGTGTAGGGGTGTCTTAGGATGTGGTCCAGCAGGTTGTGCTTTGTTTAACCATTGTGTAGATTGTTTCCGTTTATCATAAAGGACCCACTTCTCATCGCAGGTGACAACTTAATGCACTAGAGGTTCCTGTTCATTCCTGGCAAGCAGCAACGTGCAGATCTCCAAATGCCTAGCCTTGTTTGCATTGTCAACTTATGCTGTAGCCACATGTCCAGCTTTTACCTTACCCAGCGCAGTCAGACGCCGAACAACTGTCGTGTGGTGGACACCTACCTCTGACGCTATCTCACGACACGTTTTTCGGAGGTCCGCGTCTCCGCTTCGAAACTTCACAAACCATCGCCGAATGGTTCGTTCGTTGGCTGTATTCTCCCCAAACGCTTTGTTAACGTTTCGAGCGGCAATGCCTGCAGAATAGCCCAGTTTAAATTCATACAGGAAGATGACTCTCAAATCTGGGGTCTGCGTGTTCCCTTTGCAAGCCACGATACGTCCAAACAAACCATGCCTGAACCTTGTTCTTCACACACGTGCTAGCTATTTATAGTAATTCTGTGACGTAGTATCAGTCACACCTGTGGGTGGTTTCAGTCCAACTATGGTGGGGGCCTGTCTCCACTGCTTGTTCGCGCCGGACATTTCGTTCGCACCAACTACGCTAAGATTCATTGTTCGTTCTTTAAACAAGGACAATTCTTTCAATGACTGACTGAATTAGAAAAGTTTCTAACACATCATATTCTACCCATATCATACGAAATTTGAGAACATTGAGAAAGAGGCGCTGATGTAATTTCAATTATAATTCATAAATTTGATATTTCTTGGTTAAACAAACACTCGGAAAACAGATTTCTCTGTGTTAATACTTGGTCACGAAATTTCTGTTTTAGAGAGCCTGCGGATTTGCCAGCTATGAGGACATACAAATATTTATTAATGACGCGTATGTGAATCACTACAAAAATCCTCCCATCTCATATCATAATAATTATATTTGATGTTCTGCAACATAATAAACCAAACTAATACAATAGATTTTACTGTGCGCCTTTAAATATACACTATATTGACAAAAGTCACCGGACACCTAGAAGAGAAAGACAACAGAGCATTTATTGACATACATTAGTACGGCGTCGGTCCACCTTTGGCCTTAATGCATGGACGGACCCTTCGACATACATGCTTTCGACAAGGCTTTGGAACACAGCGATAGGTATGCGCTTCCATTCAGTACATAATGCTGCCGCTAACTGTTGCTCAGTAGTTGGCCTTGGTTCCAAACTTCTTATGCGGTGCTCTAATTCACCACATCGGTGCTCTATAGGATTAAGATCAAGGCTCTGGGCTGGCCAGTCCACACACTATACGGAATTATCGTCAAATCACGCCGTAACAGTCCTTGCTTTTTGGCTCGGTGCATTATCCTGCTGATACCAACAAGGCTCGGTTCCATAGTATTGCCACAGAGTTGGTAGGGCATAATTGTCCGGAATATCGAGGTAGACGTGCTGGTAAACACGTTTGTCCTCCATAACTAATGGGCCGGGAAAATACCACGAAAAATACCCCCACACGAGTACACTGCCAGCTCCAAACTTGACCGTAGGAACAGTACACTGTGATAAACAGCGTTCCCCCGGCTGCTGCCATACCCATACACGCCCATCAGACTATTGGACGGTCGTGTATCTGGATTCATTAGTCCATAAGACCCGTTTTCATTGATCTACGGTCCACGATAAATGTTCTTTACACCATGCTAAACGACGAGTATCATTTCGAGTGTAGATGAAAGGATTATGAGCAGTCGCACAACCACGGTAACCCATGGATTGAAGTTCTGTGCGAATGGTACGTGTACACACCGAGGTTCCAGCATTTTTACTCACCTGTACACTGAGGTCTTGAGCAGTACTCCGTGGATTAGCTGTAACAACTGACCTGTGGCTTCGATGTCCTTTATCACGAATTTTCTTTGGTCTGTCGTGTACGTTTTGCTTCTTCAGGCACGCCATGTGGCTTCCACTTATTCAGTACATCCAAAACATTTGACTTGGGTATGTTTAAATGCCTCTCGGTTTCTCTTATGGACAACCCACTAATATAACACCCAACAATCTTTCCTTTCTCAAAGTCAGCTGCAGGTTTCTTTTCATACTGTTTGCAGCTGTACTGCGCCTCTTAAAAAGGCGGCAGATCCGTTCGTTTGCTTTTGAAGGGGTGTCAGGTGAATTTGGCCAATATAGTGTATGATCAATCTTTGCACTCATTTAATATAATGTATAACGTTATTCAATGCCTAATATGTCTTGCTTTCAAAGTTTAACAACCTACACTTAACACACAGTTGAGGGAGAAACATTCAACCTACTGTTAAGGGACAAACATTCAACCTACAGTTAAGGGACAAACATTCAACCTACAGTTAAGGGACAAACGGATATTTCAATATTCAACAGTTTCTCCGCTTTTAAAAGACCATTTAAAAAATTCTTTCACCATCGGACTTCTTTATGACTAACACGTGGTCATTTACGATAAACATTTAGTTATACAATAGATGTTCATTTATCGTTACATTTAATAATACCACATAATCTTTCGAATCAAAAATACACGTTCATTACACCTGATAATTAAATATCATTTGGCTTGTTCGAAATACTTCGCATTTTAGGAAATTTAGCAATGACTCTAGCCAAACAGGTACGATTTCGTTGGGAATAATGATCATCATGGTTGGAGGTGCGCCTACAGCATTTATTAGAAGTCTTCTTATCAGATGAAAATCATAGAAATCTGGAAATCTTTAAAAGGCTGCACATGCCATCTACAGACAGGTCAGAGTTAATGCATGTTTTCAGCCTAACACTCTATGAAAGTGTGTGATAAGTCTACAGGACACATCCGTAAATTGGGTGTCATAGTACACAATTTTTCAAGTGAACCAGAATACATTTATTTCCTATAAGGATGCGAGAAACTGATTTCTAATACAGGACAAAATTAAATCATAAACTTCATAATGAGTTATATGATTGAGAAGAACAAAGTTCATGCACCATTGTTTTATTTTTCTTGTCGACCAAGGTTTCGATGTGCTTTGGCGTTGCTTCTTTAGAGCGAATGGCACATCAATATTCAAACTCGCATGTGACACCAGTAAATATGCGATTGTGTCATCTGCGATTTGAATATTGGTCGCTTAATTGCAAACAAATCATATATGATATCAATGATATGACATGCAATTTGAATATATTTACGTGCCATTCGTCCTGAAGAAGATACGCCTAAACACAGCGAACCTTCGGTCGAAAAGAAAAGTGAAATAGTGGAGCATACACATTGTTCTTAATCTTACCGTATATCACAATGAATGTAGTCTACAATTGAAGAAACCGGTCAGTGATATTTGTTTTTACATTTCACTTTTGCCGCACCGAAAAATGCAAGCTTTCCCAAGTGATCAGTTTTTAAAAACTTTTTGAACATAATATCTATCTTTAAACTGGGCTTTTTCTTTAATTGTGATTACAGTATAAACGGGGTAAAATATTCATAGTGACAGCCTTAATTATTAGGGCCTCTATGATTCCTAAAGAGATTTAAAAACTGACACTTCAACTCTAAGAGTACTGGTTCCATAGAGCATCTGCCGCCCCGGTGGCGTAGTGGTCTTAGCGATGGCCTCTGATAATTCGTCCGAAAGGGGTCCGCGTTTGAATCCCGTCAGGCATGGGTGTTGTGTTTGTCTTACGGCATTGGCTCTCTCCTTTCCCTGGAACCAGTGACCCTAAATTAGGGACGGGCGACTGCTTATAGCCCATTGAGTTGCTCACAGCGGTCGTTAAACCTAAAATAAAAAATAAAAAAGCATCTCCTTCTTTAACAGCCTATACTTTGTAATCATCTCTCACACACGATTTTGTTTAACTTTCTGTTACGTAAATGCTCATGTTGTTTTATGTTCAGTTTAGAGTTAAGCGACCGAGAACTTGCTGAAATCACTCTTTTTTGCGGACATTCAACTGATTTCTTTGTTCACGTAATTAATGGCACCAGTTTTTAAGCAGTGTTTTTGCTACGTTTGCTACCGCTCGCTTAGTACTGTATTACATCCAATGCATGGTGATTTTGTTCTAGAAATTACAATAAGTTCTTTTTCTGCAGAACTGGAATCATTTTCAAGAATCTATTTTAATAGCCTTCAACTTCCAGGGTAGTAATGCCAGTTATTTGAACTTCTTTTCATGCCAGACGTTTTAACGACAATAATGATTTCAGTTGTGTTCAGAACGAGCTTTATTGTTTCTTAATTATTCTGCTTTGGGGACATTTCTCATCTGCAACTGAGGCTGAGGAAGTCTTCGGTTCATTTATTACTTTGTCATCTAAGACATTTTGTGTGCCATATACTAAAATACGTGAACCGGAATGGAATACAATTAAGGGAGCTTTAATGTACATAAAGCTTCTCCATTCATCTGACAGAATATACGGCTGCATCATGACATCAATTAAGGGCTTTATATGGGAATGATCCTCGAGGCGGAATCCATTATGCGAATGGAAACCGCACTAATGACTTAACATTGGATTTCATAAAAGGTTTCTCCAAAGGAGACACGTAAGGTATTTAGCCAATGTAAGATTCGAAGAAACTACATAATTGTAGACATAGCCATACAGTTGCTGTTGAATATGAATTGGAGGTTTCGTTATTTCCAATATATAGTTCAGCATTCTTTATTCATAAAATTTCACCAAAGGTACGTGATCTCTTAAAAATTACAAATAAGAAAAAAACCGATATACGAAGAAAGGTCAGAGATAAAGACATAGGAACGAGTAGGAACGGAGGGAGAGAGAGAGAATTATGTAAGATAGAGTGATATGTGGACATGGAGAGCGAACCGAGAGAGAGACAGAGACAGAGAGAAATAGAGAGAGAGGCAGGGAGGGAGGGAGGGAGAGGCAAGAAGGGAGGGAGAGAGAGAATTATGTAGGATAGAGTGATATGTGAACATGGAGTGGGAACAGAGAGAGACAGAGACAGAGAAAAAGAGAGAGGGAGAGAGAGAGAGAGAGAGGCAAGGAGGGAGGGAGAGAGAGAGAAAGAGAATTATGTAGGATAGAGTGATATGTGGACATGGAGAGGGAACCGATAGAGAAAAACAGAGAAAGGGAGAGGGGCAGGGAGGGGGAAGGAAGGGAGAGATAGACGCAGGAAAGGAGGGAGAGAGAGAGAGAGAGAGAGAGAGAGAGAGAGAGAGAGAGAGAGAGAGAGAGAGAGAGAGAGAGAATTATGTAGGATAGAGTAATATATGAACATAGACAGGGAACCGATAGAGAAAAACAGAGAAAGGGAGAGGGGCAGGGAGGGGGAAGGAAGGGAGAGATAGACGCAGGAAAGGAGGGAGAGAGAGAGAGAGAGAGAGAGAGAGAATTATGTAGGATAGAGTAATATATGAACATAGACAGGCAACCGAGAGAGAAAGAGAGAGAGAGAGGGAGAGAGAGAATTATGTAGGATAGAGTGGTATGTGAACATGGAGAGGGAACCGAGAGAGAGAGAGACAGAAATGGACAAAGGGAAAGAGAAAAAAAAGGAAAAAAGAAAGGAAACCCTCATGTTGCGTTTAGAGAAAGAACATTAACATGAACTATTTGCAATTATCAGAGCAATATCTCGTGAAGACATTGCTTTCAATAAGAGACGATGATGAATTCCAGAAAGATGAATATATAGGTCCTGAATCTTTAATTACTGGTTAATCACATAAACGTAAGTGAATAAGAACGACGTGCTTCTCCACCTCGTGATAAACCGTCTATAAATGTGATTGAACATGAATGTAACAGCAATGTGATTGCCTAAAAGAGTGGTTTCTGAAATTTTTATAAGATAGCAGAACAACCGAGATATAAATACAACTTCAGCTATTTCACTGAACGTTCCGTGATTGGACTTGATTATACACTGAAGTAAAGAGGTATTAGAAATACTCAAACACGTGCCATATTCAATTTCTTACGCAGCTGTGATGTTGAGATGGCTTTATAAATAGCTCACTGCAAAAGACTCACAAGTGTACGAACCGTAGAGAGTGGCAATATGGAAACAAGAAAGATGACACCGAATTTTCGGGTGTAATAAGCACGCCTTTTGAATCCGTTCTGACGCAAATTAAATTTATCAAAGCTATTCAAAGTCAATGGAACCGGTATGGAAAACAATAGTATCTGACGGAAGAAAGAAGTTTTTCAATCGGGTTTTTAATCCCTCAGATATTGCTGTAAACGGAATCGTGAGCTTACGAACTCTTAGAAACAGAGATATCGACAAAAATAAAATGTGACTGTACGTTCCCTGGTGGAAAAACCATGCATTATTTTAGGAAGAAAGTATTCACAAAAGGTTTATGAATATGAGCGGTATCGGTCCAAGAAAAAAACCATTTAGTCGAGTTTTCAGGAGCCTAGAGTTTGCTACAAATAGATCAGACGCAGAAATTAACACTTATGACCCCTGGTGGCCAAACCATTCTTTACCAAACATTAGAAATTATGTGACAAATATTTTCCATCAGGTCTTGTATGCGATACAAGAAGAAGTTTTCAAATCAGAGTTTTAGGAGCAGAAATAACGCAGAAAACGCAATTTACCTTTGTGCCCCCTAGCGGAAAGTCTATGATTTATTTGAAAAATTTGAATTTATAGGAAAAACATTTCGCATCAGAAATACTGTCCAACAAAGAAGAAATTTTTCAAATCAGACTCTTAGAAGTACAGATATTGACAAAAATAAGATTTACATCTACGCCAGGAGGCGTAGAAACCATGCATTTTTTCAAGAAGAAAATGTTTCTAAAAGGTTTGTCGACATGAGTAGTATCGGTCAATAAACGACTTTTTTTTCAATCGAGATTTTAAAAGCTCATATTTTGCTGCTAATGCATCAGAAGCGGAAATTAGGACTTACGCCACCTGGTGTAAGTCCTACCACAAACCACTTTTTACAAAAATTAAAAATTATGTGCAAGGGCGTTCCTATCAGGAGGTGTACCCGGTGCAGAAAGAATTTTTCAAATCGGAGATTCAGAAGCAGAGATATAGGGGGAAACTCTATTTACCTTTACGCCTCCTAGCGGAAAGTCTATGAATTACTTGAAAATTTTGAAATTATATGATCCACATGTCACACTGGAAACACTATCCAACAAAGAAGGAATTTTTCAAATCGGACTCTTAGAAGTAGAGATATTGACAAAACTATGATATACATCTACGCCCGCTGGAGTAGAAACAATGCACTATTTTAAGAAGAAAATGTTTCTAAAAGGTTTGTTGACATGAGAGTATAGGTCTACAAACGACGTTTTTTTCAATCGAGAATTTAGAAGCTCATATTTTACTGCAGATACATCAGAAGCGGAAATTAAGATTTACGCCACTTGGTGGCCAAACCATTTTTTTACAAAAAAATAGAAATTAAATGCAAACGATTTCTTATCAGGAGCTGTATCTGGTGCAGAAAGAATTTTTCAAATCGGAGATTTTGAAGCAGAGATATAGGGAGAAACGCAATTTACCTTTACGCCCCCTAGCGGAAAGTCTATGAACTACTTGAAAATTTGGAAATTATATGAAACACATGTCACATTGGAAACACTATCCAACAACGAAGGAATTTTTCAAATCGGACTCCTAGAAGTAGAGATATTGACAAAAAATAAGATATACATCTACGCCCCCTGGCGGAGAAACTGTGGAATATTTTAGAAAGAAAATATTCCGAAAAGGTTTATCGATGTGAATGGCATCAGTCCAAGAAAGAATTTTTTCAATCGATATTTTAGAAGATCAGATTTTATGGCAAATACATCAGAAGCAAAAATTAACACCTACGCCCCCTGGTGGCCAAAGTATTGCTTACCAAAAATTCGAAATTATATGCGAAACATTTTTCAGCAGGAGATGTATCCGCTGAAGAAAACAATTTTAAATCGGAGTTTCAGAAGAAGAGTTATCAGGAAAAATGTAATTTACTTTTACGCACCCTAGCGGAAAATCTATGCGTAGTTTGAAAAAGTAACTATATCTTACGTACTCTTCGACATAAATGGAATCGAAAGATAAAATAATTTTTTCAATCGGAGGTTTAGAAGCAAGTATGTGGAATAAAACGTATTTTTGAATTCGACATCATCTGCATTTACGCCCTCTAGCGGCGAAATTGTACATCGTAAAAATAAACGAAACAAAGGATCATTATTTGCATATTTCAGGCTTCCCAATGCAAAAATAATTTTTTAAATCGGACCAATAGTTGGAGAGATATCGTAGGTACAGGCAGACGGACAAACCGATAACATAAGCACGATCTGTTTTTACAAAAGATGTGCTAAAACTCGTAATTTAACCGACTTTGAAAAAAGCGTGAGGGTGCTAGGCGGGCATTTCAGAAACGGCAAACTTTCTCGGCTATGCAAGAATAACTGTAGCAAGGATGTACAATGAGTGGTGCACAAACAACAACAAAATAAAATAAATCAAGAGGGTACTCTTTGTAGATAATTTATGCTATACATTTTTCGCATGCCAAGATCTTTACTGTGTGAAACAAAACGAGCAATTCGAGAGTATACACAGTATGTCCTTTAAATAATAATCTAGCAGTCAAAACTATAAAAACAAACGTTTTTATAGTTTTGACTGCTAGAGTGTACTGTGTAATTGCGGGGGCAACTTTCGAGTCGGGTGACGCATCAGTTTTCACGTGGCTACCTGTGAAGTAAGACTGTGTGAGTGGAACGTGTCAGAACTGTGTAATGAAGCAAAGAGCTAGGATAAAATGTTACAGTAAACTAGTGAAAACGGCCACGGAAGCGCACAAAAACATAACAAAAGTTTACGACGATGACTATCTGAGCCGGGCATAGGTGTTCCGAGGTGTTTCAACTTTTAAAGATGGGAGAGAGTCCCTCGAGTATGAAACATGCTCAGTTCCTGCATGGAAAAAACTGTGGTGGAGGCTAGCAAAATTGTTGCAAGGGAATAACCATTAGGCTACTCGCTGAACAGATTGGTGTCGATAAGGAAACAGGCCAGGGTAATCTTAGTAAAATATCTGCACAAGAGGAAAATTTGTTGGAGGTTTGGGCAGCACATTGTAACGTACCAGGAGATGTGACGTACCTGCCAGAAGGACGCACACATAAAGGCAGATAGGAATCAGAATAAAATGTCCGCGTAGCTCAATTGGTAGAGCAACTTATTCCGGAATGAGTGGACCAGGGTTCGAATCCTGGCGCTGATAAAAATGACGGAGAAATTTACTTCGTTATAATGGCGCCCGAACTATCCGGATGACCCGACCGTTCAAAATCTCGCAATGGTGTGATGTTATTTCCACACCGTGAGATAGGAAAAATAAGAGAATCCCTTCTCCAGCACTTCAAAAAAAAAAAAAAAAAAAAATAAGGGGGAGAGGATGTAACGTACCAGGAGATGTGACGTACCTGCCAGAAGGACGCACACGAGGGAGATGATGTAACGTACCAGGAGATGTGACGTACCTGCCAGAAGGACGCACACGACATAAAGGCAGATAGGAATCAGAATAAAATGCCCGCGTAGCTCAATTGGTGGAGCAACTTATTCCGGAATGAGTGGACCCGGGTTCGAATCCTGGCGCGGATAAAAATGACGGAGAAATTTACTTCGTTATAACATGTCTAGGTGCCCACACACTGTGCGCTGATGGTGCAGCAGTTTCTGTCATCGAATTCGATCTGTGTGATCGAACATCCACCCTAACCGCCGACTGTGACTCCCGCATACCTCTTCCTCAAAGGTGAAGTATGTCTTAAAGGGGGAGCGGGTCAGCGACATTGAGGAGATTCAATGAGGTGTGCCCAGCAGTTTGAAGGAGGTCCCGGTTGAGGACTTACGCCGTACCTTCGAACACCAGTACGAAAGATCTCACCGTTGTGAGGAGTTGGAGGGAGGTTATTTTTAACACGTGTAAGTGATAATTCAAAATATAATTTGTTGCTTTGATGTAATCATTTTTATCTCATTACGTAACGGGAACACTGTGTACATTTATTTACGTTCAACGCACTGAACCTATTCGTGTCACTCAAGGCCACACCAAGCCGCAGTCCGGTACATAAAAAGTGGAATTAAATAATAGCAACAAATAATAAAGATTGAAATGGAGCGGTACTTAGGTCGTTGGATTAATATACCTGAAATGGAGCCGTACTTAGGTCGTTGGATTAATTACAGTTATTGACGTAAAACCAATGATAGAAGATATGTGATTCACAAAAAAAATTGCTAAAATGGCGGAGGAAATAATAAGTATTTTGAAGGTTTAGTTTTTCCAAAGCAATATTTATTATTATTATTATTCAGATTCACACGAACGTGAAAAACGACCCTTCCACGTAGCACAGCCTTGCAATTTAACGTAGTTCCAACGCT
This sequence comes from Macrothele yani, assembly GCA_039090855.1. Taxonomy (NCBI): domain Eukaryota; kingdom Metazoa; phylum Arthropoda; class Arachnida; order Araneae; family Macrothelidae; genus Macrothele; species Macrothele yani. The sequence goes on from CM077024.1 coordinate 6,527,679, forward strand.
GAGCCACAGTCATCTATTCCTAAAAGACGGTGGCCCAGTGTTGGGTCTACGTTAAATTGCAAGACTGTGCCACCTGGGCTGATATTGATGAAACGTAATTTAGCTACAAGAGTCTATATGCGCATTCACAAATTAAATTCTGACCTCAAGATTGAAAGAAAAACTGAATCGCAAGTGTGTTAGTGAGGGCAACTGGTAACTTTTGATCTAGGATATCTACAGGTTACACCTTTTCGTGTTATACATTATTTTGAAAAACTCTCGTCAATAGAAGGTAACCTTCCCTGGTGGGCGAATCGAGAAGAAGCCAAATTTCGCTACAACGCATCATTTTAAAATCATCAAAAATGCGTTTTTGCAAATGGTCGTTAACACATTTAGCATAACATTCTCGTAACTGACGCAGATTTCAATGACATATTTTTACGTTTATGTGAAACGTGATGAAATAATTTTCCGCGAAAGTTTAGTAAAATATATTGTTGAGTAACAATTTATTTAAATCTTGTTGCATCACTTCAAAGTGAAAATCCTTTAAATACGTGTTGTCAGTGAATAATTAGAAGATTTTAATTCGTGCAGATATAGTCAAAAGTAATCGAGGTAGTTGCTTTAGATGCACGATCTTGATAAGAAGAATCACATCACAATACAAATTCAAATTCATGGGCTCAATTTAAAGATTGTATTGTATAAACCTGAAAGTTCTTATACATGTATATACAATAAAATATTTATATGCAGCCCATGAATTTGAACTTGTCAGTGAATAAACAAAGACATCGCTCTTTCCACGTTTAGCAACGGACGGCAACTGAAGAATTGTCATTCGGCCTCCTCCGGTGAATTGAATCCCGGATCTCTCGATATCTAGCCGAGCGCGTTAGCCTTACACCACGGTGGCCAACAATCCACGGCGGATATCGCCCTTTGGATTTAACTGCTATAATTAATATATAGCCAGTGCCGTTAATGCCCACCAGATGGAGACGTCTCAGTAGCTGAGCCCATCTTACAGATTTATAATGTCAGATACTGACAGAAAAACGCACATAGCGCGGTGGATTGTTGGCCACCGTGGTGTAAGGTTAACGCGCTCGGTTAGATATCGAGAGATCCGGGATTCAATTCCCCGGCGGCAGCTGAATAACAATTTTTTCGGTTGCTGTGCGTTGCTAAATGTGGAAAGATCGAGCGATGTCTTTGTTTATTCATTTTTATATTCTGCATCACTTTATTGGACAGCACTCAAAAATCAGATTTGAACAATGGTTTTGACTACTTCCGTTACCCATTTTTGTTGCATCGAAATGCTTTACTTCGGATTTGCTTCACTACTGCCGAGAAAGATAAATAGCATCAAAAAGCAGAAAGCAGTGTTCCTGCGTGCGAAAATGACTGAGCAGTGTCTTACTTGAGAGTAACGGGGATGAAGAGGTGGGTGCGAAATAACAAACTCCATAATATTTGCAAGATATAAACGAAATACATTTGACGTGAGATGGGATTACGACCAAAATAATGTTAAACGTTCTTTGTGAATGTGTTATCAGTTACATGCGTTTTGTAGTAATTTAAATTTGAAAGAATAATAAAAAATGCTCGTATAAAGTCATATTACGAAAGAAAGTAAGAAAGAAGGAATGACACAAATAAAGTTTTTGAGGAAAATAAGTATCGTAGCGCATCACAAAGCATGAATTGCAGATCTTCACTGACTGCTTGACTGAAGACTTTGATGTCGTTTATTGAGGTTCAAGTACGCGTGTCGAGCTAAAAAAAAAAAACTGGCAACAGTGAGAGGAAAGCTGGATGATGGCGGACATCCAGCTGTAGCCGCGTGCATTGATATTTTCCGCTGGGTATGTTGTTAAAACTTTTTTAAGGAGTTCACAACATCGATTTTTTCACTGAAATCCTTCTGCCGAAGTGCGTCTGGAGGAAATTGCTTTATCACATAAATAGTTTTGAAAATTATTCAGGAATTAAATCAAAATGGCAAGTGCAACAATACAATGTGAAACATTTTTGAGACGCATTAATTAAAATTCAAAAATATTGTGTCAAGCACAAAAATATATATATGGAACGAACCACTAGACTTCTGTTTACGTCAATTAAACACTTACTTTATTTGTCTGCAAAACAATGTTCTAGAACTGTACTGGTTTAACAAAGAACGAAAATAATAAACTGCTCAGTGAGAGGTTTTTTTTTCCGGACTTATGGTATGATAACTGTAGGGGTTTTAGCAGAGTGAGGCAGCCATTGTGTGAAGAAGAAACTTTATATAAGCCATATACACCCTGCATTACATAAGAAAATGTAATATATACAAATGAAATATAAAACAAATAAGTATGATGGTTACATGTTCTAACTTTCCCCTGGATTAATAATAACTGACACCCATTTCACACTCTCGCTCGTACAACTTGTTTCGAGAGCACAACATCGTGATATCACTCATACTTGAGTTGAGTAAGCCTTGGTTTTGCGGTGACCTCACAAATTGGGGTGGAGATAATAAATGAACATTGTTTTTTCGGTGGTATGTAAATTGTGAACTAGAGTGTGTAAATTGCGAACCAAAATCAGACCGCGGTTAAAACTGTATGCAAATTGCAAACCAAGGCCCATAATAGCTTTATGTAAATTCCGAACCCACTTTTGAGCCTGAAGTAATTATTGCCGATTTCGGAAAAGCGATTTCTAATGTTGTACGTGTCGTCTGGCCAAACACACAGTTGCTTGGATGCAGGTTTCATTTGGGCTAAGCTGGCACCGAAAAATTCAAAAGCTGAATTTGAACAAAGAATATAAAGATAAAAACAGTGAGGTAGGCTAGTGGCTGTGAAACTTGTTCGGACTGTGATTTTTTGGATCATATAGAAGTAGGTGAGTGTTTTGCAATTGATTTAGCCGAATTCCAACCGATTCATCCAGGTGTCACGAAAATGGCAGATAATTTGACTGATAATTATATTGACAGCAGTTTGAATTTCCCTCCAGATTTGTGGGCACAGGCCAGGGCATCTAATGAACACACTACAAATGCATGCGAGTCCTTTCATTCTAGATTCAACGCCCATTTTTAATATCCGCACCCACGTTTGTATAATTTCGTAGAAGTGTTGACATTATTTCAAACGCAAACGTACATTAAAATTCAAAGTGTGAAAGATCCAAAGAAATGAATCAGTAAAAGTGCACTCCAAGGATAAAACCAATTTGCAAAAAGAAATAGACGAGTACAAAACAGGACTTATTTCAAGAGTTTCTTATGTGAAACTTGCATCGCGTCATTATAAAATGTGACTGTTTCCGAAAATTGTGTGGCGGGAGGGATTTGCGTGGCCCCTGTACAAGGATAACAAATTGATTTTCTTGTTTTCGTAAATACAATGCTTCACATTGTTTGACATTGTTTTCACAATTATTTGTTTACTTTTAATATTGTTTAAGTACATATATATAATATAGTGAGACAAGGTGACACCATATCTCCGAAGCTCTTTAATGCCACATTGGAAAATGTCTTTCAATCACTGAACTGGGAAAACAAAGGGATAAAGATTAATGGAGATTATCTAACCCACCTTCGTTTTGCTGATGACATAGTCATTTTTGCAACTACCCCATCAGAGCTACAGAGTATGATCCAGAAACTTGCTGACAAGAGTAAAGAAGTGGGATTAAAAATGAACTTTCAGAAGACAAAAGTGATGTACAATGCTTTTACAAGAAATGAAGATTTATCGATTGATGGAGAAAAGCTGGAGATAACAGACACTTACGTTTATCTTGGACAGCAGATATCAAGTGAGGGTCACATTGGTGAAGAAATTAATCGGCGTACAAAACTTGCCTGTAGAGCTTTTGGAAGAAACAGCATAATTTTCAAGAGCAATATGCCATTATGTCTTAAAAGAAAAGTGTTTGATCAATGCATCCTTCCAGTGCTTACGTATGGTGCAGAGACGTGGACCTTAACTAAAAGAGACATACAAAGGCTGCAGACAACTCAAAGCAGCATGGAAAGGTGCATGCTTGGTGTAACCAGGAGAGATAAGAGGAACACGTGGATCCGAAAAATGACAAGAGTGGAAGACATCATGATCAGAGTTAAATCCCTGAAATGGCAATGGGCTGGACATACTGCCAGAAGAACAGACCACCGATGGACAGCCGAAATTTTAGATTGGATTCCAAAGGGACAGGAAAAGACCCAGAAGAAGACCACATGGAAGATGGGTGGATGAAATTCGAAAGTATGCGGGAGTGACATGGAGGAGACTGGCACAAGACAGACCGTTGTGGAGGAAACTTGGGGAGACCTTCGTCCAGCAGTGTATTGATAATGGTTGACAATGATGATGATGATGATGATGATATAATATATTAGGCGTGCAACTTAATTCTCGGCGCCTAACCGCAAGCGATCATAGAACGTCGGCAAATGCAAATAGCTGTGTGCAATAATGGCTGATTGCAGCGCCATCCAACAGCTTTCCAGGCAACCGTAACCGCTCACAGCTGTAGTGACAGAAAGGACGAAAGTTGACGGTGAAAGCAATGTCGTTCGAGAAGCAACATTTGAGGCACTGCCTCCTGTTCTGGTTTCAGCTGAAACAAAATGCCGCGCTAGCCCACCAAATGATCTCTGCTGTTTAGTGTGAGGCTGCTGTGTCCTACAGTACGTGTAAGAAGTGGTTCCAACGCTTTAAGTAGGGAAATTTCGATCTCCGTGATGTAGAACGTCCGAGACAGCCACAGAAAGTTGACGATGAGGAACTGGAACAACTTTTGGACGCGGATCCCTGTCGCACGCAGTCAGAACTCGCCTAGGAGCTCGGAGTAACACGACAAGCCGTTGCAAAGCGCCTGCACAAGCTTGGACGGATTCACAAGGAGGGCCGCTGGGTGCCCCACCAACTCACAGCTGCGAACAAGTCTAGGCGCTACGATGTTTCTGTGTCCTTTCCTTCCAGATTCAAGAAGAAGAATTTCCTCCACAAGATTTTGACCTGTGATGAAAAGTGGATCCTCTACGATAATCCTAAGTGGCACAAATCGTGGGTTTATCCAAGTCAGCCTACCACCAGTAACGCCAAACCGAATATCCATGCCAGGAAGTTGTTGCTGTGCATATGGTGGGATCAGCGCGGTGTGGTACACTATGAGTTGCTCAAACCTGGTGAAACGGTCAATGCTGAGCGTTATTGTCAGCAACTCATTCGTGTGAGTGACGCACTGGAGGCAAAAAGGCCATACACCGGCAAGGGCAGAAGGTCGGTCCTGTTGCTTCAGGATAACGAGCGTCCTCACACCGCGAAAACGACTTTAAACACTATTACCGACTTGGGAGGGGATATTTTGTCCCACCAGCGTATTCTCCAGACTTCGCCCCGTCGGATTACCACCTCTTTCGCTCCCTGCAACATCACCTGAGTGATACGCACTTCAGTTCTGTCGAGGAGGTCCACACAAGTGTTGATGACCTTATCAAGTCGAAACATCTATCTTTTTTTTACAGTGGCATTCGGCGGCCCCCTGACCGATGGCTCAAATGTATCCAACACGACGGGGATTATTTTCCTGATTAGATACGTATTCGATTTACTATAATTTGCTGTCAATGTGTCGTGCCTGTGGCCGAGAATTAAGTTGCATACCTAATACTTACTTAACACATTGGTTGTTTTTGTGAATACACTGAATTAAGCACATATATAAATATGGAACATTACAGAGAAAATTAACATGGCCCCTGCGCAAGGATGACACACTAGTTTTGTAGTTTTCGTGAATACATTGCTTTAAATTGTTTTACATTGTTTTAATCATTATTTTTTCATACTGGTTTATTTTTTGACATCGTCAGAATAGGCGCCGAAAAGTTGGTCCGCAATTTACACATATGTCTAGAAAAATTGGTTCGCAATTTACACATGTGTCTAGAAAAGTTAGTTCGCAATTTACACATAGGGGTCTTGGATCTTAGTTCGCAATTTACATATAGGGGTTGAGGGCGGTCCGATTTTGGTTTGTAATTTACATGCTCTGGTTTTTCCAACAATAGCTTTTTTGAATACACTAATAAATGTAATAAAATATTTCTGACATTTTCAGCTGAAAAATAATCAGAAAAAAGCAACTCTTTAGTTGCAGAGAAATACCAAGATAAGCTTGCGAATTTGTGTTTATCAGGCCAGCAGACGAGAAATACGTTATCGGTGTGCATGAGCTTTTTATTGGAAGAGCCACGCTGCTTGTTACCCTCAGCCAAGTTAAGCTAGAGCTTTTTGCTGTGGCTTCCTAGAGAAGACTAACTGAAGTTCATTAGATCCCTGTTAATTGAGACATCCCGGCCAGAACATTTTGCCTCCATAAAAGGATGCCACAATTATGCAAAGCTTTGTCACAAAGAGCTAATTTGGAATACGTTCTTTAAGAATTGTCCAAAATAAACTGCTCCCCCTATTAATCGATGGACAAATAAACCGGAATCTAGTATATATGGAATGTGCGCATGCGTCGTACATAGTTATATATGAACAAGGCGAATCAATGTCTGTCTGGCCGCCCCGGTGGCGCAGTGGTCTAAGCGATAGCCTCTGATCATTCGTCCGAAAGGGGGTCCGGGTTCGAATCCCGGTGAGGCATGGATGTTGTGCTTGCCTTACGGCACTGGCTCTCCCCTTCCCTGTAACCAGTGTCCCTAAATTAGGGACGGGCGACTGCTTATAGCCCATTGAGTTGCTCACGGTGGTCGTTAAATTCTTCAAAAAAAATAAATAAATAAATAAATGTCTTCCGCTCACCTAACACGTCAGCTCTAGCAGATGACGACCAGTGAGGTGAAAAATAAAATAATCAAGTGCGTTCAACACGAAAAGAAGAACTGACTAATTACACGAAACTGTGTTAAGATCGGCAATTTTCAGTACCGAAAGGTTGTAAAGAAAGCAAATAAAAAATATATAAATAAATACTGAAATGCAAGAAACTGATTTTTAAAATAAAAACAGACAGGCAATACTTATCCTATAGCCGTAATACATTTTATGTCCAACTTGTACTGTATCAGTACAAGTTCGATTGAATATGAGTCGATAGATGGCGCCGCTGTCAGGTTGGTTTTGATCTCAGTGAAAAGTGTCAGGGGAACAATGGGGTCAGGTCGCACATAGCATGGCGAATAAACGTGCAGCAGGAATACGTTTTGGACGCCATTGTGGCCAGTGATGAAGCCAAGTTAATCACTTTCTGCTTGAGAATAAGCGGTCTAGAATAGAATGACTGCACGCAGCCTCAAAGAAGAATAAAAACAGAAATAAATTCTACACTCTTCGGCGGAAATGCAATTTGATTGCCTCCTTATCTCTGAAAAATTATCATATTTCTATCCCTCTCAAAATTGTATCGTGAGGAGAACATTTTACATTCCCGCTGTGAAGTCAAATGCAACAACTGCTGCACAAGTGGGTGCATACGGAACCTAGGAATTAATCTTGAACTGAATCTGTACGTTGGTTTTGTGATGGCGAACAGTCACTGCAATGGAGAGGAACTTGTGAAAAGTGAATGTGGAAAAACGATGGATGAGGCTTTCTATTTTTGCAGGTTTGTTTATTTATTTTTTTATTTTTTGGAATCGCTCTGTTATTTTCTGGTGTAGATATGCACGCTAATGTGCTGAAATAAATCTGTTAAATATGAAAAAGTTTAGTTTGTCAATATACACAAGTGGCTTTATAAATTATTAACCACATAAACTCCTCCTTAACTCTGAGGTAGGGGTGTTCGAAAATATGCAGAACGTTCGTGTTAATAATGAACTGATCGTACTTAACGCCATTAATATTCTGATTCTCCAATTCATGTAGAGAAGAAAAAAATAAAATCTTCTGATCCAAGTGAAACAGAGAATTAAAACAAAAACTGAAGCGGATAGGAATTTGTCTAAATCTATCATTAGCTGTAAAGGCAGACACGCACTTCAAGCAAAGAGTGTTTCAATTAGAGTCACGTAAAGTTGAAAGTTCGCAGACTGTGTAATATTTAAACAATGATAATGACAAACCGATTTAGCACATCGATACGTGTTTTGGGTTCATTCATTAATTAAATCAGCAGGAGGCGGGAACAGCGCTAATTGTGTAAACAATTAGAGGTTTCGTAGCGTTCCCGAGCAATGTGAAACAAACGCGTAGAGAGTAAATGTTGCTATTGGGGATGTAACACGGTGCAGTAAACACGTTGCGTGTTCCTGCCCACCAGAGAAGGGCCAGGATCGCAATTTTTGTGAGATATCGGAAGCCATTGCAATTGTCAAGTGTGAGAGATTTATAAAGGTTTTCGAGAGCAAAAATGATAGTTCGAAGCAAAGAACTGAGCGTTTATCGGGTCACTGAAAGCGATCACATGTTAGCAGTTCGTATATAGTGTGTGTGGCATTCCCATCTTGGCTTCTAATTCATCTGCTAACAAAAGGGCAATTGATAGAACATACAAATCCTAACATCAAGAGAAAATGTTGCAAGTCGAAAAGGGAAGACAAGGAAAATCTTACGAAGTTCTGAAAGTGGAAGGCACTACTAAGCGACTGCTTATAGCCCATTGGGTTGCCCAGGATGGTCGTAAAACATTCAATCAAAAAAATAAAAACAAAGAAAGTGCTACCAAAACTAGTGTCTGGCAGCAATTTGGTCGACAAATAGATCTACTGAGGAGAGCTTAGAGCTCAGTAAAAATTTTTATGGCCAGACGAGACTGTTGGTTTCATGTAGACGGCGATTGGAGAGTGACGGGGGAAATCGCCACGACGTTTTATTTTTATTTTTTTTGATTGAAGGTTTAACGACCACCGTGAGCAACTCAAATGGGTACAAGCAATCGCCCATCCCTAATTTAGGGCCACTGGTTCCAGTGAAGGGAGACAGCCAGTGCCGTAAGAAAACACAACATCCATGTCTCACCGGGATTCGAACCATAACCCTTCTCGGACGAATGATCTGTAGTTAGCGTTTAGACCACAGCGTCACTGGGGGCTGCGTCGTCTCGACGTTGATCATCTCAGGTGGCTTGTGTCTGAAGACAGTAGATACGCTTAATATTTTTCTCTAAAATGAGGACAATCGTACTTTCCTGGTTAGCAAGTAGGCCGGAAATCGACGATATCCCTACCGAGTACCATGACACACAAATATCACTTGGACGAGAAGTTATGAAAACCTACAAATGAAGGCGATTGGCCGACAGGCCACAAGGCAAAAGGAAATAGAGACATCGTCGCAAGTATAGAGAATAGGGAACAAAAGGAAGAGGAGGAAGAAATAACATTTCACTCCACGGTGTATACCAAAATGACTAGTTGTCTCACCACCGAAGAAAGAGAACTGCGTGCGTGTGTAACTGAAAGTGGGGAGAAGTTTTTTTTTCTTTGATTGGAAGTTTAACGAACACCATGAGCAATTCAGGGAGCTATAAGCAGTCGCCCGTCCCTAATTTAGGGCCACTGGTTCCAGGGAAAGGAGAGAGCCAGTGTCGTAAGACAAACACAACATCCATGCCTCACCGAGATTCGAACCTGGACCGATCTCGGACGAATGATCAGAAGCCATCGCTTAGATCACTGCGCCACTGGTGCAGCAGGGAGAAGTTTGACTCATTCGGTTAGGCGTATCTAAAACTGAGAATATTTCAAGTAAGCACGACGTCATGCAGGTGACGTCCCATGTTGTGATGGAGTGATTCAACCAAATGTTGTATATATGCGAATAGTAAAAACCCGTTTTGTTCAAAGTGGTAAAGTCATGACGTTGAATTAATTTTTAGATCGTCTTTTGAAAACAAAGGACGTGCTTACATTTTTTATGCCCGTGCGTCGTTGGACCCGAGCAGGGTGCACCTGTTTGCGTGATTTGAAAAAAAATATTTTTGGATTTGTTTTGTTTCTTTAACTCGTGGTGTAACGACCACCGTGAGCAACTCGTAGAGCTATAAGCAGACGCCAACCCCTAAGTTAGGTCCGCTGCTTCTAGGGAAGGCACAGAGCAAGCGTCATCAGAGGAAACACCACTCATGCCTCGTCAGGGAATAGACCCAGGCCCAACTTGCTTTTTGCATTGGGAAACATGAACAATAATCCAACACAATAGTTTTTTTCACTTTTGCCTTTCTCCCGTACAGAACTTCGGAGTAGGTAGCATATAAGCAGATGCTACCTAATTCTAAATGCATTCCAGCCACTCCGGTGGCGCAGGGGTCTGAGCAATGACTTTTGATGATTCATCAGAGATGGATCCCGGTTCGAATCAGTGATGTAAATGGGGCTTAGCAGCGCGCCATAGCTGCGCCAACGCACTATTTTTTTAAGTTTAGTGGCGCTAAGGCACTATTTTGTTAGGCTTAGCTGCACTAAGGCACTATTTTTTAGGCTTAGTGGCGCTAAGGCACTATTTTTTAGGCTTAGCGGCGCTAAGGCATTGCTTTTTTAGGCTTAGCTAAGCTAAGGCTCTATTTGTTTAGGCTTAGAGGTACTAAGACACTTTTTTTCAGGCTTAGCGGCGCTAACGCACTATTTGTTTAGGCTTATTTTTATTTTAGGTACTATTTTTTTAGGCTTAGCGGCGCTAAGGCACTATTTGTTTGGACTTAGCGGTACTAAGACACTATTTTTTTAGGCTTATCGGTGCTAAGGCACTATTTCTTTAGGCTTATCGGTGCTAAGGCACTATTTTTTTAGGGTTAGCGGCGCTAAAGCAATAATTTTTCAGGTTTAGCGGCGCTAAGGCACTATTTTTTAGGCTTCGCGGTGATAAGCCGGTTTGCCGCCCCGGTGGCGCAGTGGTCTAAGGCGTTGGCCTCTGATCATTCCTCCGTAAGGGGTCCGGGTTCGAATCCCGGTCAGGCATGGATGTTGTGTTTGTCTTACGGCACTGGCTCTCTCCCTTCCCTGGAACCAGTGACCCTAAATTAGGGACGGGCGACTGCTTATAGCCCATTGAGTTGCTCACGGTGGTCGTTAAACCTCCAATCAAAAAAAATATAAGCCGGTTTTCGTGGTTAGATGGTAAGAGAAGCTGGGCAAGGATTTTTTTGTAAATGATCGTATATACAAAAATAGGTAAATCTGTGTTCTGTATGCAAACATAATCCTATCTTAACCAAATGTTTCAGAGATGACTATCCCGGTTGTACAGTAGGTGTGAGGCGCTGGCGTGTTTCTGTCGGTTCTAGCTGGGCCTTGGCTGGATTACATGAACAGGTATGGGTGAATGCGCTTTGCCAAGGTGTTGGATCTGTCAATTACCCGAAACTAGGTGCGCGAAATTAAGGACGGGTGACTGCTTTCTTGCCCTCATGGTGATAAAGGAACAAACAAACAAAAAACAGTGTATGGATAAAACAAACAATACAGTCTGATTACGCAGAAGACGTTTCACGGATCCTAAGGGTTCAAGAGCACAAAGTCATTGTGAAGTCTTTTCTCTTGACGACAGTTAAACGGAAGTTATAGGCAATGGATACTCCGTGGAGTTAAAATTGCACTGCCCCGAGAGAAAACAATGTTAGTGAAGAGCATTTCAATAACAAACTGCTCCATATCGGCTGTAATAAAAGTTATTCACTGAGCTCACTTCCTGCTTCCTTATGAGCAACACAAAAGGCATATCGTGCATCTACATCGTGATCTTAAAAAAAAACTGCGCATTGGTCACACCCAGCTGATGTAACTATGTTAGTGGCATTTGTTCAATATGATTAGCATGCATTATTCACAATAAATATTTGAAGTCGTGCAGAACGACAGAGTGGTCTTTAAATAAAAATTTGGTATTCTTAGCTTATGACTACCACGTAACAGTCTTCCTTTTATTTAAAATGGTTCAAATTGTGCAATTTTAATGTAAATCGGTAAAAGTAATTAGTAATAAAAATTAATAAATAAATTAATTAAATCAGATTTTCTTCATGGAGCTATTGAAAACATTTTAAGGGTATTCCTTCCGAATTGAAGTATCCTAATCAGTACAGCGCTCAGGAACTTTTTAATTTAGATCAACATCACTGGTTCGAATCCCGAGGAGGCATGGATGTTGTATTTGTCTTTCTCTCCCTTACCTGGAGCCAGTGGCTCTAAATTGGGGACGAACGACTGCTTATAGCCCACTGAGTATTGAAGAACAGATATAAGAGTCGTTTGTGTGCTGGAGAGATGCTTTACCTACGAAGAGTTTGTGGCAAAACACTTTCTGATTGCGTGAGGAATGAAAATATGCTGCAATTGTGTAATGTGAAGCAAAATGTTTTTTGTGAGTTGGAGACAAATATTCTCAGGTGGTTTGGCCATGTTGCAAGAATGAGTGATGAGATGCTTACTAAGAAAAAAATTTCAGTCCAAGTGGCAGGGAAGAAAGGCAGAGGAAAGTCAAGGAACTCATGTGGGGATCAGATGGAGGAGCGTCTGAATGAGAAAAGGATTATGAGTATGAAGTAAAGGAGGTCTTGTGTGCGTCTTGTGATGAATGTCAGCAAGCCCGAGTTGTGTGTCAAGATTGCTGTAAATGGAGAAGTTTGATACGGCAACAGTAAGTAAATATTCAGTTAAAAATTTATCTGGTGGTTTGTACAGTATATCTAACCTCAGAATCTCAAAGAACAGCTTAGTGATAGGTCTGTATGTATAACATCGTCTGAGTTAAGAAGTAATAAACAGTTTCTCAGAGGATATGTGCTTGCAAGTGACTTATTTTGTGTGTTACCTTAGCAACACGAACACCCTAGAAAACGAAGTCTCTAATTTAGAAACCATGGTCCCAGAAAAGGAACACCACCCATAGGTCATCTAAAAATATAATCAGAGTCCATTTCTGATGATTATTCAGAAACTGATGCCTATTCCCACTGGCTGTTCGTAATGGTCACCTAAATGTTGCATTTTTACGTCGTTGGTCCTGTATCAATAGTGAAAGTTTCTATTTTGTGCCTACAGTAAAACAAAACAGCCGAGCAACAATTCTCGGCGACATTATCGATAACGTTATCTACAAACATACGGGGCTGTCTTTTGGCTGGCAAACTGCACTGAAGAAAGGTGGCATTAATCATTAAATGTAAACTTACGCGAGAAATATTGGACTAACAGGTTGGAAAAATGACTCTCCGTTCTTGATGCAGCGTGGTCATTGAATTGTGCCAATGTTAACGGCTTTCCAGTTGTTTCACGGGACGATCAGCTTAGTTCACTGCATTGCAAAACGAAGATGCTTTAAGTTTTCGTAATGCTTGGAAAACATTCTTCCCGTATTTATCCAGGTTGGTGGCTACTTAGTCACACAAGAAATTGCTCTTTACATCTTAGTGCACATGTAACATTTCTAGAGATATTTGACACGAACTGTTCTTCCACAGAAGTCAAGCACAAATGGAAAATGAAATTGAACATATCATACAAATGCCATTATCTACAAGGGTTGTCCCAAAGCTTGATATTTAAAAAAATGCGTACCTTAATTCTTAAGGAAGAGGTCATCTTTTTAGAAATACTGTCCATTGCATCGGGTCCCAGTGTTCCTCCCTCTATTTGAATGTCTTCTGAAATTCCGTTGAAGCACCCCTTTGCAGCTGGACTAAATTATAATTTATTCCAATTTGAGACTGATCAATAACTATTGATCAGTCTCAAATTGTCGTCCCCGTAAAGCCTTTTTATTTTAAAGGGGGAACAACCAGAAGTCACACACTGTAAAAAATCTTCTGAAATTCACGAGCCAATTTCCATGGTTCCTTTCGTGAATTAAAGAAGCATATTTCTGATACAACCTTTTCCTTCAAATGACGGAAAGAAATCTGAACTTCACAGTTTATTCGTACGCCAGAAAAATTCTGAATTTTCAGAAATCTTTCCACAATTCCTTTCGTATATTAACGAAAAAATTCCGTTCTCCCTTTTTCCGTATCCATATGACGAAATCCCTCTGGTAATAGGAGAGATTATCAAGCGTACTTGAGATTTCATGAACTATTAAATTTCAATCTCATGTCGAAGGATTTGATTTTGAAGTTCTGTAGAGAGATCGGGCATTGTGGGCAGCATATCGCATGAATTTCGGTTATTACAGCAGGATGTTTCTCCTCCTCTCCCTCATTTTGTGCACCAGTTATTATACTGTATAATGCGTTACTGTCAGATTCCTAGTACTTAAATTATTGTACAGGCCATTGTATGATCTCTATGTATCAGTCTGTGGAGTCCTAAAGACAAACCTAATATAGCTATCAAGGGTAAATTTTATATTTAGAAGTTTTATGAGATAATACTATACGCGGTCTGGCCCTGGGGGACGAATTCACGGTGCGCAACCCCACGAATGTCGAAGAACACGATGAGCATGCTCTTGGTTATGCTCCGGAACTGTCGGGCCTTCTTCGGTCTTGGAGATGCCGGGCTCTCCCACTGTGACGACTGTTGTTTGGTCACCGGGTTGTAACCGTAGATCCAAGTCTCGTTCCCAGTGATGACCCGTGACAGAAACGTTGGTTCATTCACCACATGCTAGCTAAGATCTTGACATAGTTCGACACGGAGCGCCTTCTGTTCGGGGTTCAGAGTCTTTGGCAGAAACTTTGCAGCAATGCGGTGCATGTTCAAAACCGACGTCAGAATTTCTTGCACTGTTCCGTATGGCACATTGACGATGGTAGCAAAATCTTGAATGGTTCTCTGAGAACCCTCATGCAACAGTTCCCTAATTTCATCCACATTTTCGGGGGTTTTGCTTGTGGATGGTCGCCCTGACCTTTCGTCGTCTTCCACTGCCGTTCTGTCGCTCTTGAAGCGCGAGTGCCACTGAAAACACCTCGCAAGATTCATTGCTCCATTGCCATAAGCCGGCCGCAACATTTCATACGTCTCCGTTCCCGATTTGCCGAGTTTGACGCAGAATTTGGTGTTCGCTCGCTGCTCTAGTTTGCAGTCCATACCGAAATCGCAGCTGTGTTCTGCACGTTGTCACCAAATATCGTGTTGCACAGCTCCCGACTTTCACAGAACGACGCCACTCGGCACAATGACTCATGAAGGTCACTGCGCTCTGCCGCTGCACGCGCGTCCGCGTACTGTCATCTGTTGGCGCGGTACGTGCCTAGTCTCGGAACATTTTGATCGCACAACGTAAAACAGTAAATTTCACTATTTCTTTAATTATAATTGAAAGCCATTGTCAGTTAAGAAAAGATCTTAAGATTCAAAGCATTCCTTTGCTTCGAAGTATCACGCTGAAAAAATACTTAATTTGCGGTAAGTCTCCGACGAAAAAAATAAAATTACTACAAACTTATTAAAAAATAATAAGCACCAACAGAAAATAAAAGACAAAATCACTCGCATGAACGAAAAAAAAAATCATATCGCGAGATTAGTTTTACCTTGAACGTAAGCTAAATCCCTAAGACATTCTGGCTCAGTGGTTAAGACACGCGTTTTGTGTAGACCTGAACCAATTGACCAGAGTTCGAACCGAGTACCGGTGCAAAAGGATTCTCTGGCGTGAGAGTGGAAAATTTCAGCAAACAACATGGCCTTTACATCTATAACACTCGTTGAAGTTCTTCCTCCATGCGCGATTAAAGTCGCCGACTCACGCCCATCCCTAAATTCTTTATGCCATCAGTAAATTGTTGGTTTCTCTAGACATTCATCTTTATAAGCCTTTTGCGTAAAACGAAAAGTTTCTCCGACAGACTTCTAAGTCAACAGCAAAATTTAATTGCTCATCTTTGTTTCCTCTTTTACATCCATTTTTTCGAAAAGTTACAGCGAGGATATGTTTGTTACGGGTTCACGAAACAACGCTTATTAAACTGCGCACTACCGACGACGCGTGTGGATAATCAGGTGTAGCAGGTTGCTATGGTTACTACAGAGACTACCACTTTTTCGAGACCCGTGCCAAGGTCGAACGCAGTATTGCACATTTTTTATGAAAACATTCGGACTTGTTTTGGGACAAGCTGTGTACTTAAATGAAGGCTGATGAGTGATTTAGCTATTGATCGTAAGTCTTACATCGTGTCTTTAAAAAAAACCGTTTCTTTTTGTCAACTTTAAAAAAAGGTGATCGAAATTTTCAACATAAATTTGATTTTTCTGTGTTGAACTTAATGCAACTATTTTTGGTTGTGGCTTTATATCTACTATAACTGTCGTCTTTTCGCAGAATTGATTAATCTGGATTCCAATTTCATTTGAAGTTTCTCTAAAGAACAGTTATACAGGAACTGTACCGTCTACAAACATAATAAAATATTCCACTAAAATTGCAGCAGAGGTCTTTAATGCAAGCTAAAGATGAATCGTAAAACTCTACCTGGCGAATATCTCTTCCTGTAAATCAAAGCCTCTAACTTTATTAACTGCACGTGTTACATACTACATGTTTAGCAAGTGGATTCCAGTGCTTATGATGGTCTAAATCATCCATCATCTCCGTTCCTAATCCTAAACCTTACTTTGTTAAGCCGGAGGGAGTGATTGTATAAAGGGAGAGAGGAATGGTCTCATTTGCTATATAGAGCTTCTATATTACTGTAATATAATAGTAATCCCCTCTTACTTCCATCTTCTCGTAATTTCAAGCTGTAGATATCTGCGTGTATATACGAACAGGCGGATTATTAGTAAAATTACCGCACCAGGGAATTACTCGTGTCTGGAGCAAATTATCAATTTGATGAGCTCGCGGTTTACTGCTTTGTGCTGGAGAGCGTTGCCAACCAGTTGTCCCTGCTGAGCTTCTAAAATGAGTGTATAAATCCAGACTGTCGTAATTAGAAGGACGGACTTCCGAAAATAATCATGGAAGCTGAAAATTGTTGGTTCTAGAACTTCATATACACATACATACATACATACATACATACATACATACAACGCCGTCCTGGTGGAGCAGTGGTGTGTGCTGGCTTTTGACCATTCGTCCGATATGGGTCCGGGTTTGAATCCAGTGAGGCTTGGATGTTGTGTTTGTCTTATGGCACTGGCTTGCTCCCTTCCGCGGAACTAGTGGCCCTAAATTAGGGATTAGCGACGGCTTGTAGCCCATGGAGTTGCTCAGAGTGATAAAAAAACAACAATAAAAAACATACATACACTGCCGCACCATGAATACCCAGACATCTGCATGTCTACAAATGACATTTATTTGAAAAACGTTTATTTGACGAATATTACTAAATTATAATATCATAATATTTATTATATTATAATTCAGGGTGATTCATAAAGAAGTACACAGTTTCAACGCACTATAAAACAATAACAATGTAAGATAGTTTATGTGACTTGTACCAGAATCGTAGGGGAATGTTTCAAGTTTTCTTAGAGACAGGCACAGATGTTCTATGTGTATACCTTTAGTCACACGACACACATCGAGCCGGAAATCCATTTCCGCCCAAACGCGAGGTAAGATATCTGAATCAAGTGCAGTGATAGTGGCTGTGATACGCTGTTTCAGCTCCGCTAGATCAACAGGAAGGGGAATGGCGAATACCTTGTCCTTTACGTAGCCCCACAGGGAAAAGTCAATTTGTTATGTCAGGACTTCTGGGTGGCAATTGGGTCAGTGGCATTTTGTAGTCCGCGGCTCGTCCAATCCATCGGTAAGGAAGATGTTCATCGAGGTAATCTCTCGCACGTCGCTTAAACAGTGCAGTGGTGCACCATCCGATTGGAGAATAAAGTTGTCACTGTCGTCCTGCAACTGTGGCATCAACCAAACACTTAACATATCCAGAAAATAGTCTCCCGTGACAGTTTTCTCGTGAAAAAAGAACGGGCCATACACTTTCTTTTTGGACACAGCACAGAACACATTTACCTTAGGGGAATCTCGCACGTGTTGCACTGTAAATCTGGGATTCTCCGTTCCCCAAAAGCGAACATTGTACTTGTTTACCTGACCACTCACGTGAAATGTAGCTTCATCGGTGAAAACTAAGTGATCGAAATTCGAGCGCTTAGTTTTCACCGATGAAGCTTTTTCACTAACCTTGACAATACAAAGCGCTTTGTATTGTCAAGGTTAGTGAAATTTTGTAACATCTGCACTTTGTATGGAATCATTTTCAGCTTCTTTCTCAAATTCTCCAGACAGTGGGCTGTGAAATTTGCACTTCACGACTCACCCTTCGCGTTGATTTTCCCGGGCTTCGTTGAATGGCGGTGCAAACACTACCGATTACTTCTTCCGATACACGCGGTCGTCCAGAGCCCGTAGTTTCAAATTATTTTTATGCCAATCGTAGATAGATTTTCTGGTTGGAGGTTCTTTTCCGAATCGTGATCGAAAATGCTGTTGCACAACAGTTACAGATTCCGTTTTGCTCAATTCAAAAACAGAAAACGCCTTCTTCACTGCAGATGCTGCCATTTTGACTGACTAGTCACGTGACACGCGCGCTATGGCCTACGTCACTTCCCTCAGTAGCGAGACACAAACTTTATGATTACATCTACCTAACGGTTCGCAGTAGTGGTCCGTGTCTTCAAATGTTACTGTTTCACAGCATCTGGAAACTGTATACTTCCTTATGAATCACCCCGTACTTATCTGACCTTTTTTTTTTTTTTCTTTGAAAAAAGTTAATTGAAGAAACGTTCGGCCCTAAGGTGGCCTCAATTTTTTGTGGAATACTCTCGACCACTTTTCCGTAAATCCTCGTTAAAACGTTTGGTTGCCGCCCAGGCGGCGCATTGGTCTAAGCGATGGCTTGTGTTCATTCGTCCGAGATGGGTCTGGATTCGAATCCCGGTGAGGCATGCATGCTGTGTATGTCTAACGGCGCTGGTTCTCTCCCTTCTCTTAAACCAGTGGCCCTAAATTAGGGACGGACGACTGCTTATAACCCATTGAGTTACTCACGGTGGTCGTTAAACCTCATACCGAAATAAAAAAAGTAGAAAAAACAACGTTTGACCATTCAACCATCGAACCGGTGACCAGTTTAGCTGTATTTGTTAGGTGATCTTTTTTCAACGTATTCGACGATCCAATTGGTCTCATATGTTCTCTATGGGTTTCAGGTCAGGATTCTGAACTGGCCAGTCCAACTTTTCAAAGCCCATGTTCTCATATCAATGTGTTACAACGCGAGTAGTACGATATGGTGCGTTGTCCTGCTGATAGAGGTCCTTAAAGTACTGTAACAACGTCCAAGAAGTCTTCGTAAATCTCAGCATTCATGGTTTAGCCGAAAATGATTAATGAGCTTGATCTGAATCACGAAAAAATAATCCATACTATAACGCTTCCGCCACTAAAGTTTATTATCACGACGTAACAGTCAAGAAGGTATCGTTTTCCTGGGATTATAATACACAGGAATGGCCATAAGACTGGTATACTGTGTACTCTTATTCATTAGTTAAAAGTATTGTTAATTCAGTCTATAGTCACGATTGATATTCCTTTGGTCACGTTAATCGCCGTGTGGCTTCAGTTGAAGAGATTTGTAGTTTCTGGATGACTTACCGACCATAGTAACATATCTGGTGGACCTTCTTGCCGTCTGTATGGGACACAACCACGAATACTGAGCTGTTCCTAGTCATCCCGGAAATTCGCACACTACCAGTGTTATACTCCTTGCGTTGACGTATATTATTTTTTGAGGACATGGGAGTCGAAAAGTTGCAGTGATCAACACACAGTTCTGACCTGAATCGTATAGAGAATTTCTGGAACAAATAAGGCTACCCCAAAAACAAAGGAGAAATAGACTGCTTTGAAGGCTGAAAAGAGGAACATGTTAGCGGACATTCACAAGCTAGTGGGCCACATTCCGAAATGACAAGAGATCGTCACAAAAGCCTATATACAGTCAATGGACAAAACATTAGAGATACCTAATTAAATGCGTGTTTTCTTCCTCTAGCGCGAAAAACAGCCAGTAAACTATGAGAGCATCCAATCCACCAGATGCCGGAGGATTTCCGGGGGAACTCGCAGACATGCCTGTTGAAGTATTGCCCACAATTCTCCCCGAGACGTTAGTCCAGGATCCTTGGATCTGATGTTCTGCTTGACAACATTCCACAGGATTTCCATAGAGTTTAAATCAGGAAAACGTGGGAGCCACTGCATGGTTTGAAACTCAGATGAGTGATCCTCAAGCCCTGCCTGTATGGTTGTGCCTTGGCAGGGTGGCCCATTATCCTGCTGAAACAGACAATCGGCCGCGAGATTCGTGAAGACCATGAAAGCGTGTAGGTGATCAGACAGCACATGCTGACAGTTAAGGACCTCTCCAGGCACACTAGTGGATGTAATGTGACCCATGAAATAGCTAAACAAACCATCACAGAACCACCTGCGCTTTGAACAGATCAGACCTGACACGACATGGACATGGGGTGATGCTGTCCACGCCACCAGCATTCTCCCGTCAGCTCAGAACTGCTTAAAACGGGATTCATCTGACCACATGACGCAACGCCACTCTGCAGAGCCCCAGTCCTGATGTTCCCGGCATGAAGTGAGACATAATTTCTGATGACCAGCAGTCAACAATTGCACACGAGTACGGAGTCTACTCCCGTAGTCCAGGGTATGCAGCGAGCACCGTACCGGTTGTTCGTTGACGTTGCTTGGGCGTCTGACTTTTAACCTGAGTGTGATTTCCGCTGCCATTGCTAAGCAGTCGGTCTGAACGGGCCTGGATATTGTACGTCGAAGCCAGTCATCAATTGTGTGTGGTCGGTCACCGCTTGCTGTCTGGGCGCCGGTATGTCCGTTGATGGTATACTCGCAGTATACCCTTGATACCGATAACATTTCCTACGGGAACCCTAATTTTCTTACACCACTTGGGGGATAGAATGACCTTCCTGTCTTGTGCCGACAATGCGTCCACGATAAAAGTCGCTCATATCACAACGTTTACCCATGTTCGTTGATTGCGATACACTGCTGGAAAACCCTACTGTCCACCTATTTATCTTCTGCGTCCTATTTGGGTCTGTTCGACTCTGCTTGGAGGATGCCCATGCCAACTGCCTATAACCTCTGTTATGTTTTGTTTATTGAGTGCATATTCAGTCGGACCTCGTTAAACTGCCACATTGTATTCACCATGTTAAACCGGTGGTAATTGAGGGTGGCGGTTTTACGAGATTTATATTATGAAAACGGGTACAATTTATTAAAGGAATATACAGTATAACGAAGAAATGAACAAACATACCGTCTTAATTAGAGGATCTCAAATTCTAAGATCAAGGGATTGAAAAGACAGTGATAAAGTAAAGCTCATAACGAAATTTCATAAAACAACGTGGCATTTTGTATTTTCTTATAACAGCAATACTTTTTATCAGCGCCATCGGCGTTTACACAGTAGACTTATTATTATGTTTCCATATTTTTGTAACCTTTCTCATTTTTGTTTGAAATCGATTTATCGCGTATCATCCTACAAAACAAATCAGAATCATCCACGTTATTCACATATTTCAATTCATAGCCAAATATAAATTTTATCATATTTTTTCTTGCCACTTTCACTGAAGTTTCAGAGGTTTCGGCTGTTTCACAGTGCTATATTATCAGGGATAATCTGTATCGAGTTTTGAATCTTTGAAGCCAATCATTATTGTAGCTGAATTCTTGAATTTGGTTTTCCTTTCCAAGCATACCTTTTTGAAGAATGGCTTCATCAGCAATAGTAACTCTATTCTAAGCATTTACCTGGTATAGAACAAGAGGTTTCTCTAACTTTCGCTCTTGCCACTTAAAATAAGTAAGAAAAACGCGTTATTTTCAGATCCCATGCGGTTGACATATGTATATCGCTTAATATATATATCCTACAGTTCTTTTGCTAATCGTCTTGTCAAAAAGGTTCGAAAAGGGATTTGCAGAGGCATAATGGCTAGATCTAGGATCTCGATCTTTGAATCCGCGTATCAAAATTTTGTCTTGAACATCCAGCATTGTTTCCCCCATTTCAGGATACTTTAAGAAAAACACACACAATAAGCAGTCCCTGCAAGAAATGGTAAATACCAAAGACTTTGGATAACAAGAGGTTTTAGACTCAGGAGTGACACAGAATATGTCACTCTCTGAAAGACTGTGGTCTCTATCAAAATGAAAGACATAGCAGTTAAGGCTCGGTCTTTCATTTGATAGAGACCACAGTCTGGTCAATCTTAGAGGAAACCATACGGGCAGGGTAATTTGTCCCTATCATACCGTTTAGCAAGCTTCTATATTTAACCTTTACGATAGCCTCTATAATCGGAAACGAAGGCCCTCCTTGCAAGGAATCTCTCTCTCTCTCTCTCTCTCACGCACACACACGCACCAGTATATGTCTCACTTCTGTCAGATGCAATAAATCTCAGAAAAGCCTGAATTCGGTGTTCAGCAGCTGACCGCACTTCGGAAATCTTCATACCCTTTACAGGGAGTGGGCGTGGGAAAGGATAAGGCTGTTATGACACTCATTCAACAAAACTTCTCTGAGAAGCTCCCGTCCAACATTGTTTCGGGGGAAACTTAAGTTCATAAGATAGGTGATTCGGAGTGTCTGTTATAAATTAATATTTCGAAATAATGGCAGAGATTTTGAGATGCGGTTCAACAGGGGTATTTTTCAACGAGGGACATCAAGATGTCAGTAGAATATCATGGCGGATGGCGTTCGGCGATGTGTAGGTTTAAAGGGGAAATTACTTTTTCGTTTAGTATGTGTAGAACAGGACGAGTTTTGTAACCCATGAGCAATGGGCGAATGGCGGGGAAGTTTAAAGGTGAGTGGTGTAACGAGGTTCGGGTGTATTAACCTTACAAACAGACCATTATTTTCCAGACGGCTTGGTATAAGGAAAGACGTGCAGAAAAATTCAGTAGCGTTCACCTCACATTCTGCACACCCCGTCTCGTACGTACGTTTGAATGCCAGATGGTGAAGTGTGACTCATATACTCCAGAGAACACGTCCCACCGCTCCAGATCTCACTAGCAACTCCTTAACCGAAGCTAGGCTTTGGTCTTTCTGTTGTTATGCGTGGGTACGGCTCCAGGGTCACGGCAACCCAGTCCTTTCAGCTATTGATGAACCGTTTTGGCGCTGGCGTTGTTTTCAGATGCATTTTTGAACTACGCGGTGAGTTTTGAAATCGAGGAGAGGAGATTTTGTTGCACTACAGAATTCAGCACCCTGCAGTTCCGCTCTTTCGTTTTACGTGTCCTGCCAGGTAGCAATTTAGCTCTTGTTTCTCCTATCTAAGTAGTTCTCGCACTGTATATACGAGTATGTATAGACTAATGCATATTGTATTAAATACAAAGAAATACACTGCTGGCCACCCAAAATGCAACACCAAGAAGGACACGAGATAGTAAAGCCAGATTTATTGGACACATAACAGATACAAAGATGAAGCGATTGAGCTTACAGGCCCGTGCGACTTGCGGAACCCGCAGACATCAGTACTTCGTGTGGCACCTACGGCTGGCAATAACGGCCACTACACGTCGCGGCATCGAGCGAAAGAGGCTTTGTATTTGGGGTATGTCGGTCCAGGCTGCTTCCACACGTTGCCACAGTTCATCAGGTGTAGCTGTGGGTGGTGCTTGCCGGGCCACTCGTTTGCCGATCAGCGACCAGACGTGTTCGATGGGCGACATATCAGGAGAACAGGAAAGCCACGGTAGCAGTGACACCTCGTGGGCCGTGAAGAATTGTTGCACGATGCGTGCCACGTGCGGGAGAGCATTGTCCTGTTGAAACGTGGCCGCTGGCAGGTCTTGCAGGTAAAGGAGGACTACAGGCTCTAAAACGTCAGAGATGTAGCGGTGGCTGTTGAGTGTACCGGCGATGCGTACCCAGTTCCTTAAGTTCCCGTCTCATCGTACGAGTGGAAATGGTCTTGTTTCCCCTATTGAACATGGTTGCGAGTTCTAGTTTCGTTTCTTTTTTTATGCGATTTCACTAAGCGTTTTAATGACCTTCGGTCACGATTATTTATTCAGGACTGTTTCCCGACGACACATTTTCCGCGTAGGTGATGCTTCAACACCATCATTCCACGATTTAATGATGCGTTGGACAGTTCGTAATCCTGTGCCAGCGATTTCAGCAGTCTCCTTGCAGGTGTTCTGCCCTTGCCACAGGCCAATAATTTGGCTCTTTGTGAACTCTGTCACATCTTTTCCGCGACCGCGTATAACGTCTTCCGCCATGATCGCTTAGAACTAATCAGCTTCCCGCTCATCCCGTTCCATTTAAAGGTTGTATTGGCTGCAACATTATGCAAATATTTGAAATGCTTCACTAGTCATGCCCTCTTTGCATGTTTCCATTCACACCGCGATTTTTTTGTGGCTAGGCAGTGTATATGCATTTTTAAAGACATTGTTGGGACCCCGTACGATTTTTTTTTTTTAGTGCACTATGGTTTAATTTATAGAAATAAGAATTTAGGACAATTACAGTTTTTCAGTAATATCTCAGAATACATCGCGTAGCATATTTTCTTCAACATACTAAACGGTTTTGTTTTTTTTTGCAAAGTGGCTATTGTGTTACACGGATAAAACGATGAAGAGAAAACTGCCCGCACAGAGATGTCTTAGGAGAGCTTTATTTCCCTTTAAACTGAAAATTTCTAGAGCCACGGATTTGCAGAGTATCCTATCTAACAGGCGATTCCGTCGGAACTGAAGAAAGATTCATGAGAAGGAAAAATGTCCTCGTGGGATAGTGAACAGTGTTCGCACCACCCTTTGGCGCTCTACGATTTTTTATGCTGCAAATCGTCAGTTCCTTCTCTTTTTCTTTAGCAACATTCCCAACTTCCAAGAAATCCTCCGATATCTAAGATATCGATCCGCCATTTTTCTTTTAGAAGGAACCTCAAGAATTCTGGTACGTCATAGATACCTGCAGAAGTACAGAAGTGCCGTTATCTGCCTCAGTTTATCGTCTTTAAAACTCCCGCTGGAGGAACTATTCAGCCATTCTTAACCCTTACAGCTTTCCTTTGTAGTTCAACGCAGGTATAAACACAAGATACTCAACTTAGGCTAGAATCTTTTCGTGTCACTTCAAGTGTAGTAAAGTTTTGTAAATTTTGATATTCGTTTGCTTCACATGCACAACAGAAAAGAAGGAATCAGTAAAAAATGCGATGGCACTCTATGTAAATATAATGCATTAAATATAAAAAAAAAATTAGATTTCTTATTCTTATCTCTAAATCCAACGTTCCAGCGATAGACGTGTTTTCTTTCTGAAGCGAAACAAAGTTCCTATCGGATAAATGGTTCTTCCAATACCCTCCGTTAAAAGTAATCTAAAGTTGTATTTCTCAAGTAAGTTGATAGAGTAAACCCCTTGAGCTCTTCGATATTCTCTACTACAGTTTTCACACAGATTTAGTCGATGAAAAATAAGACACGTATTTTGTACTAGTAAACTAATGCTTTTAATAGCCTGTAGGAAATAGAAATACAAAATTTCAGCATAGTCACTAAAAACATTCAGTGATTTTGGTGCATGTTACGATGTCGTTTGTTCCCGTCTTGTCCCTCTTGCTAAATACGGATCAGCCAGAATTTTCCTTTGAAGAAGCGAGGCTCTTTCGGGTGACCTTTCAGCAGTGGAAAGAGGTGAAAATCACGAGGTGCTAGTTCTGGGATGAGTCTGGGCTGCTGGAGAACGTTCCATCGAACGAGTTGCGATAAGCATCAATAATAAATATTTCAGTGTCTAAAACTTCGACAGAATTCAGCAACACGTTGAGAAAACATTACGTGTTCTCCAAACACCTAAATATACTGTCAACGGTAAAAAAATTTGTTTTGTACTGTTGACAGAATTGCATGATACGTAAGCTCGAATAAGACAAGAGCAGCGTGATCGGCACTTTCAACTGCCACTAGTTTGTTTTAATACTGTATGAACAACGTGAAAAGTATTAACATTCACACAGATACATTTCTCACTATATTCATGTTTGTTGCAATCTCTTCATCTGTTCTCGTGGAATGATTATACTTGTAAGAATAATTTTTATGAGCACTCCTATTAAGACCTATGTCATGAATACTCGTAAAACCGAATATCTGCCCACAAATTTTCATAGAAGTGTAATTCATCATTTTGAGTTTAACTATCAGTATGGCCCAATTATCTAAGGCCCTGGGATCTGACCAACCGTCCGAGATGGAAACAGGCTTGAATCCCGGATG
This sequence comes from Macrothele yani, assembly GCA_039090855.1. Taxonomy (NCBI): domain Eukaryota; kingdom Metazoa; phylum Arthropoda; class Arachnida; order Araneae; family Macrothelidae; genus Macrothele; species Macrothele yani. The sequence continues at coordinate 6,553,946 of CM077024.1, forward strand.
CTGAGTCTGCTTGACGACTCTGTCCCTTCCTCTGAGCCAGCGGATCTAAATTAGGGGCAGGCTACTGATTACGACCGTACGAATTGCTCATAATGGTTGTTAACCCAATGTTTTTTTAAAAGTTTTATGCGTTTTTCGAGGGAACGTAATTTTATCGAAAGAAGAGCTGATGTTATAAACAACAAGTGAAATGGCACAAAAGTCCCTCGTATTAGAAGCATGGCTATTATAGTTTCGTGGCAACATCAAAAGGGTACATCAGCCAAAATGATAGTTTCGCATCAGAAATGGTAGAAAACATCAAAAATTGCGGCTGTAAGGGCAGTTAAAAATAATTTTAAAAAGAGGATTTTCAGAAACTCTGGTTGTGAAATTCACAAATTTGCCGGTGATGGGGATCCAACCGACGCCTCCTGCTTCTGAGCCGGATGTTCTTACCGACTAAACTTTCCCGATGGAATATATCGCTGCAGATTTGTAGTCTTGACACGTGTTTCAACTCTGTAGTACGTCACATCATCTGCCTCTTAATTTGTTTTTTTCTTTTGCTTTTCTTTTTTTTTCTTTTTATTAAGCGAAGAAGGGATTTTCATTCATTCCAGACGATATGTGAGGCAAAAATCACACATTTTTCGAAGAACCCAACGGCCAGCAGAACCATTTTCCATAATCGGGTGCCAATGTGAAAACACAAATTTCCCGGTGATGTAGATCGAACCTGCATCCCTGAGCCCGATTCCAATACCATTAAGTTACACCGACGGGATATATCGCTTCGGAGCTAGTTGCTATAGCCATTTAAACTACACCGATGGAATATACCGCTGCAGCTTTTGTAGTCTTGGCGCGTCTTTCACTTTTGCAGTATGTCACAAGGTATGTTGGCAGATGTAAACGTTAAGCATATAGTACATCCCGCTGTCAGAAGCCTCTGCATCTAAAAATTACGATGTCACTCGAAACACATAAAATCGTGAAAAGATCTCATTTAAAAGTGTTTACGTAAATCCTCCTCTGGACGCTAAACTATCTTCGAAAGAAAAAATATGAAATTTAAGCCATTTAACGAGAAAATTTTGCACCAGAAAACCAAAACGACATGCAAAACGGTTCTAATTAGTTTCAGCAATCCGATACGTGACGACTTTTAATCAGTGTTTTAAGAGTGCAGATACACTTGATAATGCAAATACCACTGTGAGTCAAAAGCTCGTTCCGCTTTGAGTTACATACAATATTGGACATCCATTCCTGTACGAAAAATACCAGAGTGAGTCAAAAGTTCGTTCCACTTTGAGATACATATAATACTGGACATCAATTCCTGTACGAAAAATACCAGGTTGAGTTAAAAGTTCGTTCCGCTTTGAGAGATATAATATTCGGCATCCATTCCCGTACGAAAGATACCAGGGTGTGTCAAAAGTTCGATCCGCTTTGAGTTACATATAATACTGAGCATCCATTCCTGTACGAAAAATACCAGGGTGAGTCAAACGTTCTTTCTACCTATAATATTGGGCATCCATTCCTGTACGAAAATACTAGGGTGAGTCAAAAGTTCGTTCCGCTTTGAGTTACAGATAATATTGGGCATCCATTCTTGTGCGGAAACCCCCAGGGTGAGTCAAAAGTTTGTTCCGCGTTGAGTTACATATAATACTGGGCATCCATTTCTGTACGAAAAATACCAGGATGAGTCAAACATTCCTGTACAAAAAATACCAGAGTGAGTCACAAGTTCGTTCCGCTTGGAGGTACATATAATGTTGGGCATCCATTCTTGTACAAAAAATACCAAGGTGAATCAACCATTCCTGTACGAAAATATACCTGGCTGAGTCAAAAGTTCGATCCGCTTTGAGTTACATATAATATTGGGCATCCATTCCTGTACAAAAAATATCAGGGTCAGTCAACCATTCCTGTACAAAAAATACCAGGGTGAGTCAAAGGTTCGATCCGCTTTGAGGTACATATAATATTGAGCATCCGTTCCTCTACGAAAAATGCCAGGGTGAGTCAAAATTTCGTTCTGCTTTGAGTTACAGATAATATTGGGAATCCATTCCTGTACGAAAAATACCCGGTTGAGTCAAACGTTCGTTCGACATATAGTATTGGGCATTCATTCCTGTACGAAAAAACCAGGGTGAGTTAAACATTCGTTCCGCTTTGACTTACAGATTATATTGGGCATCCACTCTTGTACGAAAAATACCAGGGTGAGTCAAACGTTCGTTCCGCTTTGAGTTACATATAATTTTGGTCATCCATTCTTGTACGAAAAATACCAGGATGAGTCAAAAGTTCGTTCTGCTTTTATAACAGTTTGGTCTACATATAATATTGGGCATTCATTCCTGTACGAAAATACCAGGGTGAGACAAAAGTTCGTTCCGCTTTCAGTTACAGATAATATTGGGCATCCATTCCTGTAAGAAACGTGCGCAAGCTTCGACTGAGTACTGCGATTAGGTCTATTTCGGGATGAGACACATTGCGTTGTTCGGTAAGCCAGGTCTGTAAAGGTGTTTTTCGGGTGATCCTATGCTGGAAAAGTGTGAAACGCCGCTGCAGAAACGACAGAAATTTGGGCAGTTGAAGGCGAGGAAACACAGGACAACAGCACTGCACGAAGGTGATTCCGGCGTTCCAATGCTGATGGCACAAGCCGAAGTCAGGATGTCCAACGACCACCAACACTGACAACCTAGTTGAGCCGCCCCGGTGGCGCAGTGGTCTAAGCAATGGCCTCTGATCATTCGTCCGAAAGGGGTCCGGGTTCGAATCCCGGTGAGGCATAGATGATGTGTTTGTCTTACGGCACTATCTCTCTCTCCCTTCCCTGGAACCAGTGACTATAAATTATAGCCCATTGAGTTGCTCACGGTGGTCGTTAAACCTCCAATCAAAAAAAAAAAAAAAAAAACCTAATCGGAGCTGTTGTCAGTGTTGGTCTTCACTTTCAGCTACTTGGTTTCTGCTCCAGATGCCATGGAATGGTTTTCCCATGAATTGTCACTCCAGCAAGCAGAACAAAGTGTTGCTCTGTATCGCAAATTGCTGTCAAATTCACAGGGAAATAAGGTATGGCATTGAATCGTCGCAGGTGATAAAAATAAAAAGTGGGCATTGCGACGTTATTTAATTACTAAGGGCCAGTGGCTCAGGTCATTCCAGGAAGCACATCCAGTGGTGAAAAAACGTTTTTCTAGAAGATGGTCATGCTGTGGATTTGTTGGAATTGCAAGGGTCCTGTGCACTGAGAACTCGTATCAGACAGCCAGGCTGTGGACGGGAGAACTTCTGTTCGGAAAAACTGCTACGTAAATATGATGCTCTACGCTAACGCTACCCAGCGCTCATAAATAGGAAGACGGTGTTGCTGAAATCAAATAATGCCCCAAGTTACACTTGCAGAGTGGTCCTCGAAAATCTACAAGAATCTGAAGAGGTTAAAGTCCTGCCCATTCTCCATACAGACCTAACTTTGGCCCATTGGACTACCACCCTTTCCGCTCCCAGTTTTTACAAGAACTGCGCTTCGCTTTAAAGGTGTATTTCGAATCTGACAACAGATAGTTTCTGTCTTCGAAATGTGTTTGGTGGAGCAGGATATTGATGAATTGCCCTCAACGCTTGATTAAGTTCTCCCATTTACTACATTCTGCCATACGATGAACCTTAAATAATATTCGATAAAATATAATGCCATTTTTTGTCCAGCAAATATTTAAACATTTGTTTTGTACTGCTGCATCCATCAATATCAAAACAAATATTTAAATAAACGTGCAACACATTTCAATGAATTTCATTTTATATGCGTCTAACGTCTAATCACTAGAAAATAAGTGCCAGGCTTCACACCTCGAAAGGAAATTCAAAGATCCCTTTCGGTAGCTTTTCAACTAATTGGATCTTTTTCTTTTCCTTTGCTTTTCTTCCTAAAAAGGGTTGTTGATTACGCTGAATCGTTTAACGTCTCTATATGAGGAAGGCTGTAATCTAACAAATTGAATGCCATTTTCCACATGCTGGAACACCAAGACAGCATTTTTCAAAAGTTACACACATATCCCCATATAGTTAAAGCGGCCTTATGTTTCTCACCACGGAATAATTATCAGGTCGTCCAGAAAATATTGGCCAATTTTCTAAGGTGCCCCATTCAGCTCGCCCATAGTGCTTGCAGACCAATCCGCTTCCAGTGCCATTCGTACGACTTGAAGGTAGACTTAGACGCTACATACACGCCATAATCAGTTGAGCTGCAGTCGTTGCTACTTGTGTGTGAGTGATCTATACAACATGTTAGGAAAGAGTGAGTTGCTGATGATTTTGCTTGATGAGTCCCAATTGGGTCGTATTGCGGCACAAACCCACTGTAATGTGGTCAGGACATGGGACGAGGAGGCAACATCTGAACATACTGTTTTGTCAGTGGTTTATAAACTTTCGTTCCGGTGACCTGAGCCTACAAGATGAGGAAGGACCAACGACGACATTTGGGTTATTTGTAATGACGCCACATGTGACAGTCAGAGAACTCGCCAGACATGACGATCTGTTCCTGTCAACCGTTTCCGAACATTTCCACCAAATCGGTAAGGTCAAGAAGCTCCATATCAGAGTCCCACACGAAATGACGGAGCATCAGAAACAGCAACGGTTTGAGATGTTCAGGAACCTTCTCCTTCGCAACGAAAAGGAGCCCCTATTTGATCGACTTGTTACCTGTGAAGAACAGTGGGTACTATCATACGACAAACGTAAGAGATCTGGACAAGAGCTGAACCATGGGTAAGCCCCGAAATAACATCATAAACCAAGCTTGACGTAAAAGAAGATTTTGTTGACAGTGTGGTGGACTGTTCATAGTATCATACACTACAGGTTCTTGAACGCTGGTGAAAGCATTACCTGAGTCACATACTGTGAAGAAATTGACCAAACAGTCATTATTTATGAACAGGAAGGATCCTATCCTCCTCCGTGATGCCGCGAGGCCAAACACACGTATCACAAAGAATACGAACTGAGGTTCGAAATCTTCCCACATCCAGCTTACTCGCGTGACTTGGCATCTACCGATTTCCACCTGTTCATGCATTTTTAGCAATTACCTCAAGGACAGGACCTTCAGAGTCCGAGAAGAGGCCGAAATTGTATTACGGGACTTTCTTGCATGTATGGAGTCAGATTTCGTCCTGACTGGCATTGAAGCATTTGCCCCTAGCAGGCAGAGGTGTGTAGCTGTTGAAGGCGACTATTTCGAATGAAACAAGGTTGTGCGCTATGAAGTATGTCCCTTTCATTTTTTAACCTCCCAATCGCCGTTATTTTCCGAACAACCTGATATATTACAATAAAACGCCCTGCAACAGACATCATTCAGACACATACTACTTCCAGTTACGAAAACATGTTACAGTTCCTGAAGAATAACATGAGTTCCAATAGACATTCGTTCCTCCGTTGTTGTTTTGTTTTTGACAGGCATCGACCAGAATATTCCGAATTCATATTTAAGGCCACTCAGTTACGGCCAAGTAACGGTATCGTGTCATTTCACCTGCATGAATTAAAAGCATTTCTTAAGAGACAGGGCCGTATGTGGCTGGCAATTTATCCCATCCTGTGTGAGGGATAAAAAGCCCCCAAACGTGTTTTAAAACTAAAGTACGATTTACTGCTGTACAGGCAACTAATTTTAAAGCACTTAATTTGTATATAGAGAATCGCATCAGCAATTTATTTTTAAAAAGTAATAAGCGTTCTCGATATCAATCAATAGTTTCACTACGCATTGAACAAGGCAGCGGAATCCAAGTCCGATATAATTTTCCAGACAGTATTGTAAAGGATATTCCAGCAACTGCGTATGAAGGTCGGGTACGTTTATTGCCATAAGAAGCTGAACACAGTGACATCTAAGCTGCAGATTTTGCAGCTATTCATAGCGATTTAACTGTATCAGTAGGTGTCATAGACGAAATAGTAACACTATACAACTATATCAGTGATCCGATTTATTGGCGTAGGAAATAGACACACAGCGTTTCCAAGCTTTCGCACATCAACCAGATGGCTTTTTTAAGGAAGTTAGGCAGAAACTGCCAAACATCCATGAAAGAGTCATCTGGTTGATGTGCAAAAGCTTGGAAACGCTTATGTGTCTATTTCCTCCGCCAATAAATTGGATCACTAATATAGTTTTACTATTTCGTACATAATTTGTGTACTGTTCCTCGTTATCAAGGTGTCAGAGTTTACCGGTTTTGTTAGAACAATAACAACACATGGGAGTTGTACTGAAGATTAGAAAGTACAAGAACTCGTGGCGAAATAAAACCCAGCTCTTGTTGTGAAAATTTTCCCAGATTATTTTGAATTTTTACGAAGCAAAATATATTTTTCTCTTTGGCCTAAAAACAATTAAGTTCAGCGGCAAATTCATTTAATGCACGAAATTGTAGGAGCATAAATTTCAAAAAAACGCGTAAAAGATTTTCTGTCTTTTGAAAAGAATACACACCACCTTATATAAGGACATTAACTATTTGTTTTTTCTTATACATGATTTACTTTTGTGTCAGAGTGCGTATGAAAGGTTAAATAACGCTACGATTATCTACAATATGCATTTCTAAGAAAATTATAAAAGTATACAAGGCTCGACTTAGGAAATGCCACACTTTGAAGGAATGCAGGAAAACAGACGGAACTTACCATACATGTAGAAACGCAGTTTGAAAAGAAGTGATTTAGTTTCTGAGGAATTACATGGATGCGATATGCAAAGAAACAGTATAATATGGTCTGAGTCAGTAGGTTGTACGATCACCATGCTGAGATGTACATTTGACAACACGGTTTGGTATCTGGAGAAAAATTCCCAACTGGTGACCTGAGATATTGTTGAGCACGAGTCGTTCACTGTGTCAACAATTCATCGACATTGCGAAGGGTCTGTGCAGAGATGTTGAGACATTTGCCAATGACGTCCCACACGTGCTTTTTTAGAGAGAAGTCAGGGGATTGGGATGCCCAAGGCAGTACCTTGACACCCTATAGACTCTCTCTATTGATATTGTCAGCGTACAGGAAGGTGTTATTTTGTTGAAACCGAGCATCAAGCATACGATAGAGTTACAGCATCTAAACGGTATGTAGCACTTCATCGAAGTATCGCTTTTCTGTCACTGTAAGGATGACGTATTTACCTAACAGATGACGTTCAAGTCAAGACCGAAAAGGTACAACGACAAACTTCGTCGCTGTAGCTTAACGGAGAAAGCATTCGGCTCCGGAGCAGAGGATTCGAATTCCACCACCGATAAATGAATTTTACGCTATATTGGCACCTGAAGGGAAAATGAATCACCTGGCCGTTGGGTTCTTCGAAAAATGTTTGATGTTCGTTCCACACATCGTCTGGAATTAGTCAGAATTCCTTTCGACAGTGATCTCTCTTTCAAGTGTGGTTTACCAGCTAACTTAAAAACCTACAATTCCATTCCAGCCCTTTCTCAAAGAGGAAGGGAAATTCATGTGACGTACTTACTCAAAGGTGACGCACATATCAAAACTGCAAAGCTTCAACGACAAACTTCTCCGGTGTAGGTTAATTGAGAAAGCATTCGGCTTCGGAACAGATGGATGCAGATTCAATTCTCGTCACCGGAAAATAGATTTTACGTTACAGTACCTACTGTACTATGAATACGAGCTACGAACGTCTGTTTAAATAGCGACTTAAACCACTAAACCAGGCTAAAGAGCCGTAGGGCGCTCACACATGGCAGCAGGTTCATCCACGTGACTACTTCCTCTACAAAATCTGCATGTACTGACCAGTGTTGCCAGAGACATTTACCTGAAATCAGTTGACCAGATTTCAAGAAATCAGTAGAAATTAGTAGATCAGGTTTTGCTGCTTGAAATATGTACCACCTGAAAAATATAAAGCATAATTTGATATAATATCAGTACGAGGGAACATTTAAAACTAGTGACATTTCAAATAAACCCAGTTCTCCACAAACTGGTGTTAAACACCGGAATCAGAATTCAAACGAATGCGATCCTGAGTCACTTTTGAATGAGATATTACTGACGGCCAAATTTATAAAATAATGTTCATCACTAAAACTGATTTTGGTGTAAATAATGATGGCATTGGCCTTTTTAATGTAGTCAGAGTTGTAACGCTTCCACTTGTTGTCTTCCTAAAAACAAGTAATTATGTATTTACACTTCGTACTAAACGATACTAAGATGCTCCGAAAGTACGCTGAATAAGTGCTATAATCAAAAAAGTACCATTAACGCTATATCTTACTATAAAAGTTTTCGTAATATTTGGGGCTTTAACAAAATACTGGGGAAAATCTTCATATAAGAGACTAACTACACTGCTGGCCTCCCAAAATGCAACACCAAGAAGGACACTAGATAGCAAAGCCCGATTTACTGGACACATAACAACAGATACAAAGATGAAACGATTGAGTTTACTCGCCCGTGCGACTTGCGGAACACGCAGACATCAATAGTTCGTGTGGCCCCCATGGCTGGAAATGACGGCCGCTACACGCAGCGGCATCAAACGAAAGAGGCTGTGGATGTGGGCTTGGGGTATGTCGGTCAAGGCTGCTTCCACACGTTGCCACAGTTCATCAGGCGTAGCCGCGGGTGGCGCTTGCCGTGTGCCACTCGGTTGCTGATCAGCGACAAGACGTGTTCGATGGGTGACATATCGGAAAAACAGGTAGGCCACGGAAGCAGTGACACCTCGTAGGCCGTGAAGAATTGTTGCACGACACGTGCCACGTGTGGGCGCGAAGTGTACTGTTGAAACGTGGCCGCTGGCAGGTCCTGAGGGTAAGGCAGGACTGCAGGCTCCAAAACGCCGGAGATGTAGCGGTGGCTGTCGAGTGTATCGGCGATGCGTACCAGAGGGGTGCGGGTGTCATATCCAATTGCGCCCCAAACCATAACGCCAGGTGACGGACCGGTATGGAGATGCATAATGCAGGCGTGCGTCATACGGTCTCTCGCCGTGGTGCCGCGAAACGCGGATCAGGCCATCGTGGTGTTGCAAGCAGAAGCGAGATTCGTCGGAGAAGACAATGTCGTGCCATTCCGTAGTCCAGGTGCGGCGTTCAACGGCTCACTGCCGTCGCACTCGCCGGTGGTTTAACGTCAATGGTAATCGGAGCAATGGGCGCCGTGCTACAAGTCCCCGTTCCTGCAGACGACGTCGAACTGTACGTGCTGACACAGGTTGTTGCGCAACACACCCTAATTCCTGCGCTAACGTTCGTGATGTGGCGGTGCGAGCCGCCAATGCCCGCCGCATAACATGCCTGTCCTCTTGTTCGGTGGTGTGCCGCGGCTGCGGCAATCACTCACGTCGGTCCGTCCGTTCCTCCTGCACCCACCAAATCCATACTCGCCTCACTGTGGCTGGATGCCGTCCCACATGGGGGCCGATGTCTCGGTACGATAAACCGCTGTCGCGATAAGCCACTATTCGTCCTCTGTCGAACTCCGAAACGTGCTGGAATGACTGCCGTATTCTGCTACGAGGCATCAGGAAGCTTCCCACGCACAGGTCTGGCAGCACAACACACTTCCACTACTTACACCCCGCCTTTTGTGCACCCTTCTTATAGTGATTCTCGGTGGCGTGCCGGGCGCACATGATTTGCATATGCCCTGCAATACTAATCGTTTGCATGTCCTCTCGCGGGCGACGCATGCAGAGAATTTCAGGCCAATCGGATGCTTCCTTCTTGGTGTTGCATTTTGGGGGGCCAGCAGTGTAGTTACCTAGAATTAAAAGATATTTAATGAAGACCAGTGTGAATTTTAAGAAAAAAGCGATAGGTAGCAGGTGTTCAATAATTTTAGTCTTCGCCAGTATTTTCTCTTCAGACCAGTTATGAGGTGAGTCTTGTCTATTAGATCCCTAGATGGTGAGCTCTGAAAAGAAGAAGGCATTCTTAGATAGCATAACCCTGACTGTGTTAGATAAAATACACCAGTACTGACGTATTCTGTTCACACGTCCATTCCCTATAGAGTTTCCTTGAATGGCCATCTAGCAACAAGTAACCAAAGTTACTACACTCAATGGAATCTGGAAGGAAGTTATAGCTGACTGATAAACATGCATCTTTTTATCAATACAATATCCGTTTATTGAAGTACAATATTCAACACCAACGGGTGTCTTCTTCAGACTTATGCATGGTTCGGCAGGGCAAGAGGAGCGAAACGGGTTTTTTTAACCAGACTTTTAGAAACAGAGATATCGACAAAAACTGATTTAAACTTTGCACCTCTTAAAAGGGAAGTTTTTCAATATTTCGGGGAGAAAATGCCCAGATATATTTTTTGCAAATAGTAGTACCTGACTAAAACTTTTTTTCATTAGAGTTTTTACACCCGGAGATATTGCTCTAAATATGCTGCAACATCAAACGGGGACTTATGCATTATGGCAACAAACTTGTACGTTAAGAAAAACTTGAAATTGCATGCAAAACATTTCTCCGCAGGAGCGCTCTCGGACAAAGAAATAATTTTTCAAGCTGTACTGTCAGAAGCAGAGATATCGAGGAAACTAAGATATACTGTACGCTTCTGGAGGAAAAATTATACATTATTTTAAGCAGAAGATATTTTGAGGATTTTTGTGGCTGGCGGTGTCTAACCACACCTTTTTTCAATGGAGCTTTCAGAAGCGCAGATATTTCTGAAAATACACCGTAAACAGAAATATGCACTTACGACCTTTAGTAGTAAAACCCTTCTTTACCAAAAATAACAAATTACAAACAGAACATTTTTCACCAGAAGTTCTATCTGATGCAAAAACATTTTTCAAATCGATTAGTTAGAAAGAGAAATATCGGGGAAATTGCAATTCAGCTTTACGCCCCTAGCGGAAAAAACTGTTAATTACTTGAAAAAGTAACTGTACCCAAAATAGTTTTCGTAATAAATGGTATGTAAAGGAAGAAAGAATGTTCGCAGTCTGATGTTTAGAAGTAATGATATGGGATAAAATGTATTTTGAATTCGATAGCTTCTGCATTTTTGTCCTCCAGCGGCAAAGGTGAGCGTCGGAAGAAATTTGCGAAAGCAAGTATCATCGTTGTCAGATTTTGGGCTTCCCGACGTAAACAGAATTTTCAAATTCGACTAATAATTGTAGAAATAGGGTGCCCAGAGACGGCCGGACAGACGGATCGTTGGACAAAGCGATATTATAGACACCTAATTGTTTTTTACAAGAAACGTGATAAAACGAAGGTTACAGCGTGCCAAAAGATACTCATGTATGTGAGAATGTGGTGAAAGATTCAAAGAATAGAATGTCCGAGTGTGAGATTGGATGAAAACAAGAAATGCGAAAAATATGAGAGTTCCTTAGAAAGGAATAAAATAAAGGAAAACATTCGTGAAACGATAATAGAAATAAGAGAGAGCGAACGACGATGATCCACAAAACAACAAAGGATACAAGTCAAAAGGTAGAAGCTGCAAGTCAAAAAAGCCTCCTGTTTCAGATGAAGCGAAATTAAAAAAAAAATGGAAAGAAAAAGTTTTTCTTTCTGCAGGTTTCATTACTGATCGGAATTGGGGCCGCGGGTGGCCTAGTGGGCAATGTTCGTGACTGCCGCGGAAAGGACCTCAGGTTCGATCCACTAAATATCCGCCGTGCGTCGGATGGGCACGCTAAGCTGTCGGACCCCAGGTACTGGCCCCCGGTAATAAATAAGGGCGTCTTCCTCCACCTTTCTACTTCGCTTCCGTGTCACTTTCTTATCGGGCACTCTGGCCCAAATCTCCTAGCTTCCTATTTCTAAGGGTTGTTTAAGACCTGGGGTCAGACACTCCTTCCTAAAATCCTCTACATATGAACTGAACTATTGATCGGAATCAGTTACCGCTAGAATTCCTGACGATGTTATAAACGAACAAGAATATGAACATACCGCTCATCCAATGCAATGCGTAACTTCAGGAGACCAGAATAAAACCGTATTGTTTCTGCAACACTGAATTATGCCGAACAGTTTTGACACTGCGGTCAGAGTTTGCTTTACTTAACCAGAATACACGGAACGATTTTGGCGAATCCTTTGAGTACATCGAAACTTCATACTGCTTGTGGTGATATACACAATCGTATCAGAAGAATATGATCACCTACCTAATACTGGGAATAACCACCCTTGGATGAGATGAAAGCGGCGAGACCGCGTGACATGGACGCAATGAGGCCCTGGAAGGTTCCGTGAGGCACACATGCCCATTCGGGATGCAGAAGAGCACAGAAGTTTCAAAGACGACATGGTTGTGAGTCGACACGTCGAACTTGTCGATCTAAATAGTTTCACAAGCATCCTATGGGATTGAGATCGGCGATTTTGCCGGACAATGGAGAACGGAGACATCGCTATAATATGCCTGGAACCAGTCACTCACCCCCTTAGCACGTGGCGCATTGTCCTGTTTGTAGACACCATCTCCATACCAGTGTATACAGTGGTACCAGCGGTCCCAGGTCATACCAAGAAAACATTTCCCAGACATGCACACTTCCACCGCCGACCTGTACTTGACCGTAAAGCGTGTCCGGGTGTTGGTTCTCGTGTGTCTGACGTCATATCCGCCACCACCCGTCACTTCTGCGGAGTAGAAACCTCGATTCGTCAGAGAAGGCAACCTTTTCCCACTCTTACACTGTCCAATGATGGTAGTCCCATGCGAACTGCAGGCGTCGTTGCCGATAGACTTGGGTTAATGTAGGCGCCTTCACGCAGCGTCGACTGCGGAGACCCGTGCCTAACAGGGTTCGCTCTACTGTTATCAGGGACACGTACCTGGATGTCCCAGCGTTCATTTGCGTGGTCATTTTCTGCACTGATGTGCGCTGATTGCCCTTTACCAAATTATGGAGGCCACGTTCTCCTCTGGTGTCGATGACCTTTGGGAATCCACAGTTATGACGCCGGGAGGTATTATGTGTGCTAGCAGTCCATTCTTGGTACACCCTTACTACAGCGCCTAGAGAACAGCCCACGAAGTCTGCTGGTTCACAGATGCTTCCACCCTTGATGTGGTAGCCGATGATAATTCGTTTTTGAACGTCCGTCAAATAACCACTTCTGCCCATTATGTTCACAATGGCGCATCTGTCCTGGCCGGCCGCTCCGTATATCGATCTTGTCACGTGCCCTCTATGAAGCGCCTGAACATTTACATTGTGATTCTGGGGGTGATCATATTAATATGATTCGACCGTGTATGTAGCAAAAGTAAGTCATCGAGGGTATAGAGTGTAATGTATTCTACTGTGTGTACGCAGCGTTTTATACAAAAATTGAAAACAAATTACGGAAAAAGGGGCTTGCGAAAAACGCAGTTCAGGTAAATAAATAAATTACGTAAAGTAGACCATGGTATTTCAATTGCTGGATGCTTTGTCGTCAGAAAATTATTGTAAAAGTGTTAGCTGGATTTCACTTCGAAAGCATGTAAAATTAAAATAAGAAACTTATACAGAAAATCTGGCTTACTTATTACACAGAATAAGTGGGCCCCAAATTTTCAGTGCCGTTTTGATACGAACTGAACAAATATTATCCCAACGTTTCCTTGATCCTGATAGATTGTTTCCTCAAAATCCTGAAGAAAAAGACAAACATGTTCGCTGAAAAGCTCAGTTAACAATGTGATACCTTATTATAAGGGATTGTCTCTCTGACTGAAGGAACAACGCTCAGTTCCAATTATTTGATGAGATTTGGTAGGGAATTGAGGAACAGATGATCACAATGAGGCATGAATCGACAGTCTGTGGAATAAGTTATATATTTACACAAGTGTTAGTGAACACTTTTCACACCTTTCGACGAAAAGCACCATTGCAGTCGTAAAAGACTACAATTATCTCGGATCCATTCAAGAGATGCCTTTACTTGGGTGAAAGAATCCAGTTAATAATGCTGTTCAGACATAAGTTGTGCTTTACTCGCTTTATATTTCGCAATTACGTTTTGAGCGCACTTGTTCAAAAAGGCGTGTGCATAGTACAAAATATTACGTCCTCCGTCATGGGAACAATTTTTCCACACCTTTTAGCTTAATTCAAAACAAATCGTTTATGTTCCGTAGTTAGCTCTGAAAAGGATAACACTGATATTTTCCTTTTATTTCGGGCGCAAAGTTTCCTCGTTAGCTAGAGTAATCGCATTTTTGTAATCTCCGCATGCCACCATATCCCCAAATCGGTCTGGAAAAATTGCTTTTGCGTGGGATATTTACAGCTTCGAGCAAAGCTTTCCATGTACTTCATACGTTACAGGGTTCGTGTTGATTTCTCTGCACAGCGGAAACACATTTCAGCACCTTGCATGATATCTCCCCTTCTTAAAGTTCTTTTTGCGCTCAGTCGCTGTTATTTTGATGAAATTACTTTGTCCTCTTTCTTCACATGCACAATAGATTTTTTAACACGGTAGCGGATAAATATGCATCAAAGCACAGCATCTCTCTCTGTGCAAAAACAGGGCTTGAAAAAAAAATTCTGTCGAACACAAGGAAGAGTAAACGATATACACGGTCGAGTCGCATTATTGTGACCACCAGCTAATATCCAGAGTGACCGCCGTATGCAGCGCGGACAGCAGCTAGACGGGCAGGGAGAAATTCAGTAAGGTGTTGGAAGGTATTCACAGGTATGTGGAGCCATGCTGACTGCAGTGTATCTGACAGCTGCTGGAAAGTGCGTGGTGGAGGATCCATAAAGAGAACAACATTATCAACGTGGTCCCACAGATGCTCAGTTGGGTTTAAGTTAGGGGAATTAGGGGGCCAGGGAAGTACTTTGAAGTCTTCATCGTGCTTTTCTAATCTCTCTCGGACATTTATGGATGTGTGACACGTCGCATTGTCGTGCTGGAAGATCCCATCCGCCCCAGGGAAGAGAATCAGCATGTATGGGTGTACGTGGTCTGCAAGGATGGATTTATAACGAGTTCGGTCTATAGTGCCTTCAACAGATACGAGTGGACCCAGAGAATGTTACGAAAACATTCCGTAGACCATAAAGCAGCTTGTGTAGACCATAACGCAGCCTTATAACGAATTCGGTCCATAGTGCCTTCCACAGGTACGAGTGGACCCAGAGAATGTTACGAAAACATTCCGTAGACCATAACGCAGCCTTATAACGAATTCGGTTCATAGTGCCTTCCACAGGTACGAGTGGACCCAGAGAATGTTACGAAAACATTCCGTAGACCATAACGCAGCCTTATAACGAATTCGGTTCATAGTGCCTTCCACAGGTACGAGTGGACCCAGAGAATGTTACGAAAACATTCCGTAGACCATAACGCAGCCTTATAACGAATTCGGTCCATAGTGCCTTCCACAGGTACGAGTGGACCCAGAGAATGTTACGAAAACATTCCGTAGACCATAACGCAGCTTGTGTAGACCATAACGCAGCCGTATAACGAATTCGGTCCATAGTGCCTTCCACAGGTACGAGTGGACCCAGAGAATGTTACGAAAACATTCCGTAGACCATAACGCAGCCTTATAACGAATTCGGTTCATAGTGCCTTCCACAGGTACGAGTGGACCCAGAGAATGTTACGAAAACATTCCGTAGACCATAACGCAGCCTTATAACGAATTCGGTTCATAGTGCCTTCCACAGGTACGAGTGGACCCAGAGAATGTTACGAAAACATTCCGTAGACCATAACGCAGCCTTATAACGAATTCGGTCCATAGTGCCTTCCACAGGTACGAGTGGACCCAGAGAATGTTACGAAAACATTCCGTAGACCATAACGCAGCCTTATAACGAATTCGGTCCATAGTGCCTTCCACAGGTACGAGTGGACCCAGAGAATGTTACGAAAACATTCCGTAGACCATAACGCAGCCTTATAACGAATTCGGTTCATAGTGCCTTCCACAGGTACGAGTGGACCCAGAGAATGTTACGAAAACATTCCGTAGACCATAACGCAGCCTCATAACGAATTCGGTCCATAGTGCCTTCCACAGGTACGAGTGGACCCAGAGAATGTTACGAAAACATTCCGTAGACCATAACGCAGCTTGTGTAGACCATAACGCAGCCTTATAACGAATTCGGTCCATAGTGCCTTCCACAGGTACGAGTGGACCCAGAGAATGTTACGAAAACATTCCGTAGACCATAACGCTGCCCCCTCCAGCTTGTGTTCTTCCAGTAATGGTTGAAGAGTGTTTCTTCTCCGATGTTTCTCGCCTTATACGCCAACGTCCATCCGTTCGATGAAGCAGAAAACGTGACTCATCGGAGAAGGCAATCCTTTGCCGATCAACGGAGGTCCGATTCCGATACTGTCGTGCAAATGTAAGTCTTTTCTGAGGATGCACATTCGTTAGAATAGATGCAGTGACCATCCGTCTGCACTGGAGCCGCATACGCTGCAAGGTTTGCTGAAATGTCGTTTTAGACACACTTCCGGTAGTCCCCTGGTTCATTCCGCCAGTGAGGTGCTCCACTCTAACGTGTCGATCAGCCCTCACGGACGTTTGAAATCGACGTTTATCTCTCACATCAATAGCACGTGGTGCTCCGCAGTTTTCACGTCGTTTATTCGCAATGGTGCCATTTCTCCAATCAGAGTACACTTTAACCACAGCAGCACGCGAACAGTATACAAACTGCGCTGTTTCAGAAATATTGCCACCCTTGGCCCGAAAGCCGATAATCATTTCTTTTTGCTAATATGATAAATCGCTCCTTTCATGCATGACAGCAACGAGTGATATGTTTTCAGAATGCCTACAACACATCTTATATAGCCTCCACGCCAGTTCACGACACGCGTCTTCTTTTATTGGCTACGCGCTGTTGACGTCAAAAGTAGGAGGTAGTCACAATAATGTGACTCGACTGTGCATATCCATATACCAAGTAACTACAAAAGCATTTGTCGCTTTCGGAGAGTGAAACAAAGTACCAGTTTATAACATATACGTAATAGAAAAAACAATTTATTCATAAAAAATCCCAATAAGCATCAACAACGTTCTATCAGCGTGTTAAAAACTTATATATACAATCCCGCGATAAAATGCCGGATCATGGGAAGAGACAAAGTTTCGGAGAGCAGCGTGCAACTCATCAAAGTTAAAGTAAGTCATGTCTACGAAAATGATTGTCGAGTGCAAGAAACACGTGCTCTTCTGAACGGGAGATATCTGGTGAGTAAGCTGGATGACATAAAAGCTCCCACCCATTTATTTGATAGTGTTTCTGGTTAATGAAAAAGAGTGGGCACGAGCTTTATCTTGCTGGAGCAGAAATCCCTTTCTGTTGACTAGTGCTAGTTTCTTCTTTTTCAGGCATTCATGCACACCTTTCAGCTCTTCACAGTACACTGCAACGATGATCGTTTGGCCGCGTTGCAAGATTTCATAATGAAAAACACCACGTGCTGCCCACCATGCACACAGTATAATGTTACGAGGATGCAATGCTAATTCGATGTGTGAGGAATTGAGTCACTGGCGGACAACAAAGTTCCGGAACGGTTTGAGGTTCTGTACTGGACTCACTTCTCATCACATGTGTGCACTTTATCGAAACATGGTTCATTGTCATAGTGAGACAGCAATGCAAGACAAGTTGAAACACGTTGTTGGGTGTTCACTGCAGACAATCCGTGGGGGACCCATTTATACAATTTTTATGCCTTACGTATTGCATGTAGATGACTTCGGACGGTTTCATCGCTAACACCAAATGACTGGGCTATTTTCTGGGATGTTTGTGTACTGTCCTGCTCAATAGCAAATTTCGCTGCTTCTGTGTCAACGCTGACAGGACGACCACTCCGTGACTTCTCATGCCCGGATTCATCTCCGTCTCTGAACTTTGGAAAATAATTCCGAGTTCTGCGTTCCTTTGCAACATCTGCTCCGAATGATAAACAAATGCGACGAATTGTTTCTGCAGCATATGAACCGAGTTTAAATTCGTATAACAAACACGCACGCTATTGTAATCGCACGTGTTTCCATCTGCAGGGCATTTTGGGTATTTCAGCTTCCGCCCCGGTGGCCCAGTGGTATAAGTGATGGCTTCTGACCATTCGTCCAAGATGGGCCCGTGTTCGAATCCCGGCGAGGCATGGATGTTGTGTTTGTCTTTCCGCACTGGCTCTCTCCATTCCCTGGAAACAGTGACCCTAAATTAGGGACGGGCGACTGCTTATAGTCCATTGAGTTGCTCACGGTGGTCGTTAAACCTCCAACCAAGAAGAAGACAAGATTTCAGCTGACAATACACATACGGACAATGAAATTTGCGCACCAAGAAGGAAGCATCGAATTGAACTGAAATTCTATAGACGTAATTATACGGATTAATGATACACATGATGGCAAAAACAGAGCTTCAGGACAATTTCAGAGGGATCTGTGGCCCGCAGTCCGGTCATCTTCAATAGCGCGTCGCACCGCCTCGTGAGGCGATACATGCTGCAATACGGTCCAGCATGAAGGCGAAAACAGACATCTGATGTTGTCCTAAGGCACACTGGCCCACACGTTTTGGACTGTGTGCTCCAAATCCGGGATAGTGTGACACGGCGGCATCCGGCGTTCCCACTGGTATCACTCTTGCTCGATACGGGACATGTCGGGGGAGCGGGCAGGCCATGGAAGTGACTGGACATGGCGCAGACAGCCCTGAGCAACCCGAGCCGCGTGCGGGTGGCCATTGTCCTACTGGTATAGCGCACCTGGAATTCAGGCGAGGAATGGGAGCACATGGAGCCGTAAGATCTTATCCACATACCGCTGGACCGTCAATGATCCACGTAGTACTAATGGAGCGGATCGGCTATGATAGACAATGGCTCCCCAGACCATAAAGCCTGAGATGGGGAAGGTGTAGGCCTTGATAGCAAAGTTGGGATTGTGCCGTTGACTCGGCAACTTCCACACCCGAACACGATGATCATCTGTCCCCAATACGAAGCGGCACTCATCGCTAAACACCACACTTCGTTGGTCTTTGGCGGTCCACGTCGCTCTGGCCTGGCACTACTGCATACGGAGCCTGCGATGCTCCGGTGTTAATAGCAGCACACGTAAGGGGAGCTGGGATCGCAGATCAGCTTTCGCGAGACGTTGGTATATGGTTCATGGGCACACAGGAGCCGCTACATCCACCTATATAATGGACCGGGTCTCCGGGGATCGGTTCGTGCCTGGCGCAGGATCCGTCGATCCTCTCTGCTGGTGGTCTTCCTGGCGTGTAATCGATGCCAGGGTGATCCTCCTGAACCACCGGTGAAGCGGCTCCGGACGGCCCGCCTGGGTCGTCCGGAGCCGCTCCACCATGTGGCAGTGTCGTCACGTGTCCACTGCTCCCAACATAGTCGGGCGGTATGTGCAGAACGATTCACGTGGCGGGTTATACGGCGCGCCGACCACCCTGCGGCTTCCAGCCCGATGATGAGGCATCTCTCAAAGTCCGTAATTTACGTAAATCGACGTATATGGCGGCTACCCGACATTTTTGACACTCTGCAGTCTTTCTTGCGTCAGCCGGTGGTTTTAGCTTTCATGAGGCATCGATTACACGCCGGTGTATAACGCTGTCAGTTCGTGCTTTCAGCGCCAACACAGGGTGTGCAGTCATGTGCACTCGCACCAAACGTGGATCATTTGCGTTCCAGCACGCACTCTAGCTATTTGCAAAGTTTCGCGGTTTTAGCGTATTTTATATTAGGTGCGCAAATTTCATTGTCCATGAGTGAATACCGGGGGAGGAACTCCGCATCTCGTTAATTTCAATAATACTACGCGTTCCTCCCCCCGTTCATTCCTATCTGGAAACTATAAATACTTCTCTTATTACCTGATACAGTTTAGAATTGAGGAACAAGAGAAATAATTATGTTTGCATTTGTAAAATGATGAGAAACTAATAAAGATATTGTCTTAACCCTTACGAATTCCATGGCGTCTTTCTTGCAGGAATTTGAGAAAAGCGTCTGGTCTATGTGCACAAACAGATACAAAAACTTCATAAAATTAGTGGTGAGATAGAATATGCATACACCCAACAAAGGAATCCCCACGGAGACAGAATGTTTACATAAGTAGCATATGAATTATAGGGGTGTGTGAGAGTCATTAAAGTATAACAAGGGAATTTCCGTGAAGAGTGAGATTGTGCACACACCTTATAAAGGGATATTTTGGGAGAGTGAGATTGTGCATATATCCAAAAGAGGAAACTTTTGGTAAGAGTGAGCATGCGCTCGTTCATACGCACTAGAGGAATTATTGGGAACAGTGATAGTAGTAATATACATAAAAAGGGAATCACTCAGAGGAGAGTTCATCTAATACGGAATCAGTCGGAAGCGAGTGTGTGCATATATATAGCATAAGAATTACTGGGGAGAGTAAGATTGTGCTCGTGCCTAACGCAGAAATTCGTTTAGAGATTCAGAGTATGTACATGCTGTACCTAACAAAGTGATTTCTGAGAAGAGGACGAGTGTGGGCTTACCTAATTAAGCAAGTACTGGGAAATGAAAGGGTATGCGCATTTCTAAGAAAAAAAGTTGTCCCGAGAGTGAGAGTTTATATTGAGTTGATGCATAAGTTCATGCCGTTTTTTTTCACCGCACTACAGGAATGTGTTACATCAGAAGGAAAAACGGAATCAATCAAATATGCATCCCCCTCTTATTGTTTACGATGGTGTTCCAACGTCCAGATAGGTCTGCAATGCCATTCTAGAAAAAACGTGCCGGTTTTGCTGCCAAGAAATCGAGAAAATTCTGGAGATCAACATCATTGTTTAACGTTTTGCCACGTAGTTCATTCCCCAGAGATCGGAACACGTGAGAGTCTGAAGGGGCGACATCGGTGGAAAAGGCCTGATGTGGTGGGATCTCCCATTTCATGTACCGAATGGCCACTTTGGTCATATTTTAACTGTGAAGGCGGTCGTTATCATATTGGAGAAGGACACAGTGGCGCCGACGTGGCTGTTTTGGCTGAATTGATCCTTCCACACGGCGGAGTTGCTCACAATAGAGTGCAGCGTTGATGGTCCGATTCCACGGCAGCATTTTTCAGTGAATAATGCCTTCCTTATCCCACCAGACACACAACATGATCTTCGCAGGATGATGGTCATATTTTGAACGTGGTGTGGGTGTCTTGTTTGGGCTTAACTATTCCCTCCGATGTCTAAACTTCACGTACAGATCTCCAGTGACAATATGTGAGAGAAAGGGTTTCTATTGCTGAGAACATTCGCTATAACGGGAGAGGAAGGAACCACATATGACAACACACTGATTCTTGTTTCCTCGGGAAGAGTGTGAGGCAACCAAGACCCTAATTTTTGGACCTTTCTCATTGGTTCCAGGTGTTGCACCACTGTGGCCGGATTACAATCCATCTCAGTCGCCAGTTCGCGTGTGGTTTGACGCGTATCCAAGTGGATGAGATGGTTTAAACGATCCTCATTAATGTCAGATGGACGACCTGAGCGTGGGGTGTCGTTGAGGCCAACATTGCAACCTCGGAACCGATCAAACCATTTGCGGGCAGTCCTCGGAGCAATAGCATCCTCCACATACACAGCACAAATTTGTTGAGTGGCCTCGGTAGCTGCGGATCCCTTGTTAAGCTCGTAGAGGAACAGATGTTGGAAATTCCTCTCTACTTGACACTACATACTTCCGGACCAGAAAACCAAAAAAAAAAAAAAAAAAAAACATTATTCAGAATCACACAACGCAATATGATTTGGATACACGATATTAGTGGCTACATTTTAATATACAACTGGTCATCTGCACCCTCACTACTGACCTGGAAAACACTCGTGAAATAAAACGAAATGAACTTATGCATTAACCCAATATATGCCTAAAACAATTACTGGGTAGGGTTAAAACATAGACATAATTAACAAAGGCATTACTCGGAAGAGTGTGTTAATACCTAGCAAATGAATTACTAAGGAAAGTGAGGGTGTACAGAGAAATAGCAAAGAAGCTTTCAGATGGTGGGAAAAATCTGATGATTTCTTGTTGCACTAATATTAGCGTATTACTACTTCTGGTATACGCAATGGAAATAATTTATTTCTAAAGCTTCATCTTCATATGATGATCCGAGTAGCTAAAGTCCCTTGCGACGATGATGATTGCGTCTAAATTGAAAGCAAGAATGAATCGAGTTTCTCTCCACATTTGCAAAGGAAAATCGAAGTCATATAATTTCTGCATTTGAATGCTCAAGTTTTTCGAGAAAATCAGTACACTCTTCTGTGGCACACATAGCGTTTGTTACAGCATCATACGGAACCACGTTGGATGAATTTCAAACATTGCAATGCGATGAATTTAAGTTGTGCTTTTGCTATTTCAAATCTTGTAGAGCATGCAAAATGGCAAAGGTTTCTGTACCACACTGAAAATATGAAGGTTATTATGAGGGATTGGGAAATAATGTTGGTAAATGTAACGAAGAAAAGAGAATGCATACAGGACACGCGAGAAGCTGATTTATGTTAAAGAATGAACGACTGCGATGTTATGAACAGCTGAATCTCTGCTGCATCGCCCGAAACAGCAAAACAAAATTGGGTGTCTCAATATCTTAAAAAAATTATAGAGATGATAAGTACAGTTAAAGGTGATCCTGGGAGGATTTGGTTTTTCTTCGATGTTTGCGTGAGATCCGGATGAAGGACAGATATATTTCGGATGAAAGACGGATATTCAAAACTGCTTAGTTAACAACATAAAAATATAACGTCAAAATGAAGGTAGAAAATAAAACAATAAAGAAAAACATTATTATTTACAGGGTACCGAGTGGTAATAGGCGCTGGCTTCTGACGAAATTTCCGTACAAGTCCCGAGTCCTTAGAGGGTCACGGATGGTGAGTGGATTGAACGGGCACTTATTAGGGACGTTTTCCTCCGAATAGTCCTCTTTGCTAATGGGTGCCGTTAAACACAGAAACAAATTAATAAATACATTGCTTGATGCCCCATAGGAAAGAGTAAAGCGTCTATAAGTTCTAATTTTAAAATTGGTGAAATCATGAGAATGAATGATGTTTAACAACTGACTGCTAGCAAATTGTGAAATATTATACGTATCCAACCATTAAGACACGGTTAAAGAATTCATACTCCAGTTATTCCAATGTGGAAAAAATATCATGTTAGTAGTTAAACGTTGCTTTCTGTGTGAAGAATATAAGATAAAAATTAAATTTACATTTGTACACACGTCGACATATTATGCTATATAAGTGATGTGAATTAGTTAGGATAATAATTCTAAAGTGAGGTGATACAGTTAGGATAACGATGATAAATAAAAGGTATATGCATGGTGTCCTGCAGCGAGGATATTTCAAAAACATAATCTGAAAATAAGATACATTCAAAATACGCAGCTATTGAGATGGAAAATTCACACGGTAGCTATTGTGTTGTATTCAGTTTGGAGATTTATGAATGCTTTCTATACTCTTCGTCAGTAAATAGAGAGCAACTATTTATTTTTTACGTTTAAAATTTAAATGCTAATGCTGTGATTCTTTTATATAGAGAATTTCGAGGACAACCGACGTAATATTGCGGGAGAAACTGAGCGTTGCGAATACTCGGTGCTTTATGCTTTGAGGGAGGAAATATGGCTTGGTGCTATTGAAAAAGGTATCACAGTAGCAGGAATTTTCAATGCGATTTATTTTTCGATGGTCTGAGAAATATTTTATATACTCATTTACTTCATTCTTCGTGCGAAAAGACGCAATTGATGTTAGAGATGCTAAACAAAATACCCTCTCTCTCTATCTCGTTCTGACATGGCGGTTGTAGTTCCGCAAAGACGACTATGCACCCTTTTGAACTGGCAAACTAATGCAGCCAGCTTCTCATTCCTCTGTCGCCTACAAATAAGGGACACAGCGCGTCCGGAGGCGATTTCACAGGGAACCATCTATGCATTCGCGTCTCCAAACACAGGGAGTCTGCCGAAAACTCCGGAAAAACCGCAGACAAGATGGTCAGAAGGACCGGGATTCGAACATCCGTCAGAAAGATCCACCTGCCACACAGCACATAGCGACTTCACCAACTGCGCTGTGCCGGCGGTAAACAAAATACTAATGGACAAACATTTCATGAAATGTTAAATTTATTTGCACATTTTTATTTATCAAATCAGCCATACATTCGCAGAATTCCAAAATCCCAAAGGGTTTGGAAGCATCACTGATATAGCAGCCCAGTTAACCACAGCAGAAAAATAAAAATTAAAAATTAAAAACAAGCATGTAGAATAAATAACATAATCACAATTCTCCCATTTATTTATCAAAATGAATTTTTTGTACCTATTTGAAAGAAAACAGTTTCCATTATGGGGAATAGAAGGCTAGCAATCGCCTAAAATTCTTCCGAAATATATTCTAAAAAAAATGCCAGGACAATTGCAGTAAGTAAAGAATCTTTCAAAATTATCACCTATCGTGATGCTCAGTGCGTTAGTGTTAACACTAACTGAAGAACTACGGTCTTTTCCAATAAACGTGTTGTTAGATGAACAGAATACGGGATTACACCATACAATTCAAATTTTGAAGATTACAATCCGTTTTTTAGTGCAAATATGACAAAGATGGTAAGTCAGATAATATCCGAAAACTTGAAAATTTCATCTTCAAAATTGAGGATTTTCATCTAAGAAATTTGTGTTGTTAGATACTGTGCTGACTTTATTGCGAGTTATGATTTTGTTTAGGAAATTTCCGTATCAGATCAATGTGAATTTTGATGTGCACAACTCAGTCATCATCTGTACATTTTAAATATCTTTAATCCATATTTGGTGTATTGCAAATGTCTTTCTATGGTTGAACTAAGAAGACAGATAATAATGATTAATGGTTAATCCGCCTTCAGTGTGCCACCTTCGTTTTGCCGACGATACAGTTATTTTTCTAAACACCCCTTCAGAGCTACAGAGTCTGATGCAGGAACTTTCTACCAAGAGCAAAGAAGTGGTATTACAGACGAACTTACAAAAAATAAAACTGATGAATAATATCTTTAGAAGGACCGAAGTTCGATTTAGAGGTTGATGCAAAAAATGTAAACGTAGGTTATGCCTTCACCTACACTGGACAAAGGATATCAAGCTAAGATCACATCGAAGAAGAAATTAATAGGCCTGTGGATCTTGGTTGGAGTGCGTTTGGAAGAATCTGTAGAATTTTCAAGAGCAGTTTACTATACACCGGGAATCTCAAACATTAAAATCACCTCGGCTTTATGTAAATAAGCGCGCGTGCAGCCAATCAGCTTCACGTGCCAAGGTCGCGAATGATATACACTGCTGGCCACCCAAAATGCAACACTAAAAAGGACACGACATAGCAAAGCCAGATTTACTGGACACATAACAACAGATACAAAGTTGAAACGATTGAGTTTACAGGCCCGTGAGACTTGCGGAACACGCAGACACCAATAGTTTGTGTGGCCCCCATGGCTGGCAATAACGGTTGCTACACGCCGCGGCATTAATCGAAAGAGGCTTTGGATGTGGGCTTGGGGTATGTTGGTCCAGGCTGCTTCCACACGTTGCCACACTTCATCAGGCGTAGCCGCGGGTGGTGCTTGGCGGGCCACTTGGTTGCGGATCAGCGACCAGACGTGTTCCATGGACGACATATTGGCAGAACAGGCGGGCCATGGCAGCAGTGATACCTGGTGGGCCGTGAAGAATTGTTGCAAGATGCGTGCCACGTGCGGACGCGCATTGTCTTGTTGAAACGTGGCCGCTGGCAGGTCCTGCAGGTAAGGGAGGACTACAGGCTCCAAAATGTCGGAGATGTAGCGGTGGGTGTTGAGTGTACCAACGATGCGTACCAGAGGGGTGCGGGTGTCATATCCAATTGCGCTCCAAACCATAACGCCAGGCGACGGACCGGTATGGCGATGCATAATGCAGGCGTCATACAGTCTCTGGCCGCGGTGCTGCCACACGCGGATCTGACCATCGTGGTATTGCAGGCAGAAGCTGCATTTGTCGGAGAAGACAATGTCCTGCCATTCCATAGTCCAGATGTGGCGTACAACGGCCTACAGCCGCCGCACTCGCCGGTGGTGTAACGTCAATGGTAATCGGAGCAATGGGCGCCGTGCGACAAGTCCCCGCTCCTGCAGACGACGTCGAACGGTACGTGCTGGCACAGGGTGTTGCGCAACACACCTTAATTCCTAACGTTCGTGATGTGGCGCTACAAGCCGTCAATGCCCGCCGCCCAATATGCCGGTCCTCTCGTTCGGTGGTGTGCCGGGGCTGCAGCAATCGCTCACGTTGTTCCGTCCGTCCCTCTTGCACAAACCGAATCCATACTCGCCTCACTGTGGCTGGTGGTCGTCCCACATGGGAGCCGATGTCTCGGTACGATAAACGGCTGTCGCGATAAGCCACTATTCGTCCTCTGTCGAACTCCGAAACCTGCTGGAATGACTGCCGTATTCTACGACGAGGCATCAGGAAGCTTCCCACGCACAAGTCCGGCAGCACAACACACTTCCACTACTTACACCCCGCCTTCTGTGCACCCTTCTTATAGTGCTTCTCGGTGGCGTGGCGGTCGCACATGATTTGCATATGCCCTGCAATGCTAATCGTTTGCATGTCCTCTCGCGGGCGACGCATGCTGCGAACTGAGGGATCTCAGTGTATATACTGTAGAATACTTGGGTCAGAGCTCTCTCAATCTGTATTTCGCTTGGTCTCAACATGAGAGAAGCACAGAATTTATCTGATTTGGACTAAGGTCTTACCGTTATGGCAAGACGCTTTCGAAAGAGCATCTCCAAAACAGAGACGCTGGTAGGCTACTCACGCTATGCGGTAGTTAGATCCTATCAAAATGATCAGGCACACAGGTGACACTTCGAGACTTGGACAAGGCTTCGGCAAATCACACCTCATTTGTGTCAGAAGTCAGCGCAGACTATTTCCTCTTGTTCGTAGGACCAGGAACGCTACTGTTACCGACATTACCTTTAATTTCAATTGTGGTGAAGGTCCCAGTGTTTCTGAACATACACTATGGGATATGTGTCTCCGCAGCCGGAGACCTATTCGTGTGCCTATGCTCACAGCAGTTCATTTTCGTCAATGCTGGCACGTAATCATCGACATTGAACCATAGAAGACTGGAAGAGGGTCTCATGGTCAGACGAATCCCGTTTTCTGTTACACCATGTCGACGGACGAGTTGGTATGTGACGTATACCAAAGGAAGCCTACTCATCTGGATGTACTGTGTGACGTATCCAAGGGGCTGGAGAGAGTGTGACGGATCCAAGGGGCTGGAGAGAGTGTAACGAATCCAAGGGGCTGGAGAGTGTGTGATGATTTGGGCAATATTTTCTTGGGGAACACTTGGACCTATTATCCCTGTTGAGCGACTTCTGACAGCTGTCACATAGCAGAACAACGTGACTGGCCAAGTACACCCCTTTATAGCGACTGCATTCCCTGGTGGAGATGGAGCCTTTCAACAATATAATTATACATGCCACACTGCAAAGAAGGTTCAGGAATGGCTCCATGCACATGAAGAGGAATTCCATTTACTACCATGGTCCCCAAATTCGCCGAACATGAATCCTATCGAACATTTGTGGTTTGAGTTGGAGAAACGGATAGGAGCAGCAATACCCACAACCACGTAATTTAAGGGAACTGCGGGATCTTGTGCAGCAGTCATGGTACCACATACCAAGAGACACCTACCAACATGTCGTCGAATCGATGAGAGCTCTTTTGGTGAAGAGACTGGGACCTTCATCATATTAGGTAGGTGGTTTTCATGTTTTGGCTGATCGGTGTATGAGTTAAATGACTTTATGTATCTTTCCAGTTCTCACTCACGGATCACAGACAAGGACCATAACTAAAAAAGACGTACAAAGGCTACTCACAACTCCAAGGAACATGGAGAGATGCGTTCTCGGTGTAAGCAAAGAAGATCGGTACAGGTACTCGTGGATCAGTAAAAGGACAAGATTTAATGATAGCATGATCAAAATAAAATCACTCAAGTGGAAGTGGGCTGGACCTAATGCCACGCATACCGGCCACTGAATTAGAAACTTTTATTCATTACCGGATTGGACCTTCTTTAGCCTGAATTACACCATTTATACGGTTTGGCATGAATTGCATAAGATGTTGGAGTGCATCTACGTCTACAGCATACCAGAAGTTCACCAGACAGTCCTTTATAAGGTTCTTGCTCCCGGATCTGTTTTTCTGACGTGTCCCATACATTTTCAATGGGATTCAAGTCCGGGGTTTACTGGTGGTCAGGAAAGGAGTAGAAAGTCGCTGTCATCTCGCTGAATCTCTGCTGAATACATCTTGCACGATGGACAGTAGCATTGTCGTCCATGAGATATCAGTCATCTGCTAGATAAAAGGCCAATATTGCAGGATGGAATTGATAGACAACAATGTTCAGATAAACCTTGGAGCACCCCCTACATTCCAGCAATATACACTGCCGGACAATTGCTAAGGACGGATGACAATAGCAACGATAGCAACCATAAAATGAAAGGCAGGAAAATGTGGAAATTACCATAAGTGCGGGATACAGTAAGACGTGTTGTGCGTATGCAAATTTTGGATTGGCGAACTTGTTCGTAACGTCATAGCGCTGATAAGAGATATAAAGTATTTGACGCGTATTTACCGTTGTTGTTCAAACGCAAAGTTGAAAGGGAAAGAATCAATTGACGAACTTGCAATTTTCAGTATGTCTTCCCGACATCACCTAGATGATTTTACGCGTGGCCGTATTATTGGCAAGATTGAAGAAGGGCAAAAAATAACAGATGTTGCCAGGGAGTTCGACGTCAGCCACAGTGTTGTTTCAAGGCATTGGAAATCATTTCAAACAAGTGGAGAGTGTAGCAAACGTCACGGGGGTGGTCGTGTTCGCAATACGACACCTGCAGAATATCGGTACATAGTGCTATCAACAAAAAGACACCGGCGCAGCACAGCTAGTGAGGTAGCAAATCAGTTTATGGTTGCTACTGGTAAGCGGATCTCCCGAAAAACTGTCGCCAGACGTTCGCATGAAGGAGGACTATACGCCCGCCATCCTGTTGTGTGCATCCCATTGTCCAGAAGTCACCGTACCGCCCGTTTGCAATGGTGACATCAACATCGCAATTGGACTGATAACGACTGGTCTGCTGTACTCTTTTCAGACGAGAGTAGATACATTCTATCGTCTGATTGTCGACGACAACTGATCTGGCGTGATAGTGGTACTGCATATTGCCCAGCAAACGTACAGGAAAGGGACCGATATCCGAATGTAGTGTCATGGTATGGGCTGGCATCATGATCAATGGCCGTACGTCCCTCTATGTGCTTCCAACTGGGACTATGACTGGCCAACGATACATTAATGTTGTTCTGGTACCTCATGTTCGCATGTTCCGTGGTGCTGTCGGTGATAGATTCATTTTCATGGACGACAACGCAACATGTCATCGAACAGTCGCTGTCCAGGAGTGTCTTGAGAGCAAGGATATTCAACGCCTCGTATGGCCAGCAAGTTCTCCAGATCTGAATCCCATTGAAAATGTGTGGGATGCTTTGGGGAGGAGTCTTGCTGGTCGCCAATGCCCTCCAATAAACAAGGACACTCTCATCCGTGCACTGACAGAGGAATGGGATAAATTACCCCAACAGCTGCTTGATAATGTTGTGCAAAGCATGACACGACGTGTGGAATCTTGCATCGCCCTCCATGGTGGCCATATCCCGTATTGACATCTTACGCCGGAACACCTGCTGACGGTAATTGCAATTTTTTCACGTTTACGTATTCTGCACAAAATGGCCTGTTTGTCCCTCGAACACGTTCCAAAGCCTTCTGGATTTCAGAGCACAATAAATTGTCTTTCTTGTAATGTCCTGGCATTCTGACATTATTTTATTTCACTTGGCATCCAACCACACTTACTTTTTTATGCACTATATAGCCGTTTATGATCCGTCCTTAGCAATTGTCCAGCAGTGTATATGGTGTCTCGCTCCATACCAACAGACCGTGCCCCTTACCAAGACACCACCTCAACGGTCTTCCATTGTATTCAAGGTAAGCTGGGTCCATCGCTTCATAAGGATCCCACCAAATTCCGCCTACCGTCAGTACATAACAAGGTGCGCCGTCCCCGTGGCGCAGTGGTCTTCTTCCCACTTTTCCAGATGCGTCCGGGTTCGAATCCCAGTGAGGTATTTTTTTTATTGGAGGTTTAACGACCACCGTGAGCAACTCAATGGGCTATAAGCAGTCGCCCGGTCCCTAATTTAGGGTCACTGGCTCCAGGGAAGGGAGAGAGCCAGTGCCGAAAGACAAACACAACATCCATGCCTAACCGGGATTCGAACCCGGACCCCTTACGGACGAATGATCAGAGGCCAGCGCCTTAGACCACTGCGCCACCGGGGCTGCCCAGTGAGGTATGGATGTTATGTTTGTCTTAAAGCACTGGCTCTTACCCTTACCTGGAACCAGTGTACCTAAATTATGGAAGCACGAATGCTCATAGCCCATCGAGTTTCTCCCAGTGGTCATTACTACTCGTCGCTTCCGTTTGCTTTCCCACAGCTTAAAGTAAGTCCAGTTTTAATTTCGTTACGATATCTTCATTCCTCTTACAGTTATTGCAAAAATGCCGGGTAAAGTAGCGAGTAAGACACCCTGTACTAACTGAACGTAGAATACACAATGAGCCTTTGCAATAGAAAAGATGCCTAAAGACGGATTCGACAATATTGTATATACACTGATGAGCCAATACATTATGACCACCTACATAATATGCTGTAGGACCCCCTTTAGTTCGCGAAGCAGCGGCCACTCGGCGTCACATCGATTCGATGAGGCGGCGATGGGTATCCTGGGGTATCTAGTAACATAATGCCAACAGAAAGTCCTCTAGTTCCCATACATTTCGGATTGGTGGTGATTTAGTGCGATCCCGCTTTTCCAAGTCGAACCACAAATGTTCGATTGGGTTCATGTCAGGGGAATTTGGAGGCCAGGGCATTAACAGAAAGTCACCAGCATGTCCCACAAACCACACTTTGACCATTCTGGCAGTGTGGCATGGCGCATTATTCTGTTGGTAATGGCCATCACCAGCAGGGGACACAGTTGCCACGAATGGGTGAACTTGGTCCGCAACAATGTTCAGACACCTGACAGCTGTCCGAGATTGTGCTATTGGGATAATGGAGCCAAAAATGTCCCAAGAAAACATCGCCCACAGCATAACACCGCCGCCGTCGGACAGTTTCCTCCCAGCAATGCATCTAAGTGCCATAGGTTCCGTTAGTAATCGACGTATTTGCGCTCGGCCGTCTACGTGATACACTAGGAACCTTGATTCTTCACACCAGGCCGCTTTCTTTAAATCATCGACGGTCCGATCTCGACAATCTTGGGCCCATTTCATGCGTTGTTGGCGATGACGTGCAGTAAGCATGGGGACCCGGCTGGGTCTTCGGCTACGCAGGCCCATGCGCAGAAAGCTGCAATGAACTGTATGCTGTTACGCATTGTTCTGATCACTACCCTAGCAGCTGCGGGTGATTTGTCGCACTATGGCCCTGTGATCTCTGCACGCACTGTTTGCCGCACACTGCATCGGATGGGATATAGCAGCCGAAGGCCTGTTCAAACACATTTGCTGTCTGCAGTTAACAAAAGAAAACGTCTCCAGTTCGCATAGGAGCACAAGGATTGGACAGTCGATAATTGGAAACAAATTATGTGGTCCAATCAATCACGTTTTCAGTTGCACCATGCCGATGGCCGAGTGAGAATGTGGCGAAAACAGCACGAAAGCATGGACCCCAAATGCATTGCCACAACCCTTCAAGCTGCTGGAAGCAAAGTTATGATTTGGGAAATGTATTCCTGGCATGCTTTGGGCCCTTTAATTCGTGTTGATCAACGTCTGACTGGCACATCATATCTATACATCGTTGCAGACCAAGTGCATCCTGTCATGTGGATGGTTTATCCCAATGGCGATGGCTACTTTCAACAAGATAATGCGTCCTGCCATAATGCTCGTATTGTACAGGATTAGTTTCAGGAACATTCCGGTGAGTTTACTTTGCTTAGGTGGCCCCCACAATCTCCAGACCTCAACCACATTGAGAATTTGTGGGATGAAGTTGAATGAGCCATCAGACAGCTGGATCCACAACTCTGCGATCTTACACTCCTGGAAAGTGCTATTTATCAAGCATGGTCTCAGATTCCACAAACCACTTATCAACATCTCGTGGAGTCCATGCCACGAAGAATCGACGCAGTATTAAAGGCAAAAGGCGGTCCAACGAAGTACTGAGGGGGTGGTCGTAATAAAGTGGCCACTCAGTGTTTAAACAGCTTCGCGTGATTTATGTGCGCAAACGCAAATGCTGTTGTTCACGTTTTATCATGTCACGAAATTCACAAGGAAGTCTGAGAAAAAATGTTTTTATACGTAGTGTTCAAACTAACAAGAAAAGAAGTTTTCAAGGCGTTTAAACTGCAAACATATCTGTACGAGAATTTTTACATTAAACCCTACACTTGCTGAACAAAGCAAAGGAAGACGTCTTACTGTTAAGTCAGTATTACGAGATAAAGACCTAGGTATTTCAGTAAGTTTTATACATACATTTACGGACAATGAAATTTGCGCACCAAGAAGGAAGCATCGGATTGAACTAAAATTTTATGAACGTAATGATACAGCTGAATAATACACATGATGGCAAAAACAGCGCTGCATGACAATTACAAAGGGATCTGTGGCACCCAGTCCGGTGATCTTCAACAACGCGTCGCACCAACTCGTGCGGCGATACATCTTTCAATACGGTCCGGCATGGAGGGGAATTGACGCCTGATGTTTTCCTGCGGCAGATGGGCCTACACGTGTTAGGCGGTGTGCTCCACAACCCTGATAATGCGGTACTGCGACAGCATGCGTTTCAACTGGTCCCACACATGCTCCATAGGAGACATGTCCGGAGAGCAGGCAGGCCATGGAAGTGTCTGGACATGACGTCGGCAGTCCTTGGCAACACCCGTGTGCAGAAAAGCATTATCCTACTGGTAAAGCGCACCTGGAATCCAGACCATGAATGGGATCACATGGGGCAGTAGTATCTCATTAACGTACCTCTGGCCCGTCAATGATCCACGTACTACTACTAGAGCTGATCGACTGTCGTAGGCAATGGCTCCCCAGACAATAATCCCTGCATTGAGTGAGGTGTGGCACTCAATAGCGAGATTGGGATTGTGCCGTTGACCCGGGGACATCCTCACCGGGTCACGATGATCATCTGTCCCCAATCCACAAAACGAAGCGGCACTCATCGCTAAACACCCACCACACGTTGCCAGTCTGTGGAGTTCCACGTCACTCCGGCCTGGTGCCACTGCACACGGAGCTGGCGATGTCCCTGTGTTAATGGCAGCACAGGTAACGGGAGCTGGGATCGCTGATTCGCTTCTGCGAGGCGTCGGGAAATGGTTCGTGGGCACATAGGGGCCGCTGCATCTGTCTGTATTGTGAAACAGGTCCACGTAGGATCCGTTCGTGCCTGGCGTACGATCTGTCGATCTTCTGTACCGGCGATGCTCCTGGGCCGTCCGGAGCCTCTCCGCCGTGTGGCAGTGCTGTCACGTGTCCACTGCTCCCAACAGAGTCGGACGGTATGGTAAAAACGATCCACTTGGCGGGCTATACGGCGCGCCGACCGCTCTGCGGCTTTCAGCACGATAATCACTCCTCTCTCAAAGTCCGTAAGTTGCGTAAATCGAGGTCTCTGGCGTCCACCTGGCATTCTTGTCACTCTATACTCTTGCTTGCGTCGGCCGGTGCTTTTCGCTTTCATGAGGCATCAACTACACGCCGGTTTATAAGGCAGCTGGTTCATGCTTTCAGCGCTACCACAGGGTGTGCGTCATGCGCACTCGCACCAAATGCGCATCATTTGCATACCAGCATTCACTCTAATTATTTGCAAAATTTCGCGGTTGTAGCATGTTTTTTTCTAGGTGCGGAAATTTCGTTGTCTGTGAGTGTATGTCGATGAGTTTATTAACCGTATTTTGTTTCACAATAGTTCGTACAACGAGTGATAAAAGAACATCGCGCAGTATGCTTACATGGAAGTATGTATCTCGACGAATAATGATATCTTCCTAAACAGAAGTTTGTAACAAAGATTGCAGCCCTTACGGTACAGTATATTCAGAAGATTAATTCATGTTCTTTAGCGTGAGGAAGAAGGTTCTTAAATGAAAACGGTATTTTCTTCAAATAAGTTTCCAATCCATACGAACTGACAGTGTTACTTTCAGGACAAGTAAATTTTCACTGCAAAGTCTGTGAAATTTTTGTTTGTTGAGTTTCTAGCAGCGAGCTCGGAGGTCAATCGATAACCTCGAAGTCTGAACTGTGGCCCCCATACCATTCCTGCACTGCATCGTACCTATGGCTGGGCGCATTGCCATCTTGGAATACATAACCACCATTCGGAAAAAAGTGCAACACTGTTGGATGTATAGAGTCAGCAAGCAATTCACAATAGTGAGCACCAGTCATACGTTGTCTCGCTTGCATCAGGGGTCCAAGTTCCTGCAAGGTACACATATCCCAGATCACACAACCGTCTCCACTGGCTTGCACTGTGGAGACCATGCAAAATGGATCAAGTGCCACGTGTTGTTTTCGCAAAATACGTACACGACAATTCCCGGAGCGGAGTAAAAACGCGACTCGTCAGACCAGCACACTTCTGTCCATTCATTCAACGTCCAGCTGGCATGATTTTTGCCCCAGGAGAGTCTTCTTTTCCGCCGATGAACGGTGGTTAGGAGAGGATGTCGTAGGAGTCGTCTGTCGTTATAGCCCATATGTGCAAGTATGTGAAGCACGGTCTTGACATATACTCTTCCGGGTTGACCTTTGTAGTGTTATGGGGTCAGCTGTTAGACAGTGCTGCGTCTGTTGGCCTGCAGGAGTGGTCGGACCCATCTCCTATCTCTCACATGAACCTTTCGCTACCTTGTGCAGTTTTGCCTCCGATCGTTATTTAACCATCTTCTCACCAGTCCTGATAAACTTTAACTACGGCGGCTCGTGAACAACCCAGCAGTTCAACCGTTTGGAAAATATCCGACAAATCCTTCCGTTTAGCAAACACGCTATTAATTTTACTACCTACTTCTCCATGCACACCTTATATATGCTACGTAGGTCACCTAATGGCGCCCTCTAGGGAATGATGTAGTCAACTGGCCACATCCACCTTTGTCAGGGGTGGTCATAATTCAGTGATCATTTTGTGTAATTAAAGCTTTTAAAACCTGTGTTTGCAGTAGGTAAACACGTCTTTCTTTTAATACACTGAAATCCCTAGCAAAGGAGGAGCATTAGCTAACCCTAATTCAGATTTAAACATTCTACGTATTCATTTCTGCGGGCATTTTAATATTAGGAGAATAAAGACTAAAGAATTTGTCATCGATGTAACTGAAAAAGATGGCAATTTAAAATAAGCGAACCTTAGTCACTTGGTTGAATGCGTTTTTGTTAGTGCAGAATTTAAGATAAGTATTAGGTTGATGCATAAGTTCATGCCGTTTGTTTCATCGCCCTACAGGAATGTATTACATCAGAAGGGAAAACGGAATCAATCAGTTATGTTTCCCCCTCCCCCCAATATTTACAATGGGGTCCCAGCGTCTGGATAGGTCTGTAATGCCATTCTTGAAAAAAAACGCCTTCCATATCCAACCAGACACACAACATGATCTTCGCAGGACATGGTGTGAGCGTGTTCTGTCGTTGGTGTGGGTGTCATGTCATGTCTTGGGCGTCTTTTTTGAGCTTAACCATTTCCTCCGGTGCCAGAAATTCACATACAGGCACCACTTTTCATTTCTGGTAATAATACGTGACAGAAAGGGTTTGTGTTGCTGAGAACATTCGCGATAATGGGCGAGCAAGAACCACATATGACAACAGGCTGATTCTTGTTGTCCTTGGCGAGAGTGTGAGGCACCCAAGACCCAAATTTCTGGACCTTTCGCATACGTTCCAAGTGTCGCACCACTGTGGACAGTCTATCTCAGTGGTCAATTCGCGTGTGGTTTGCCACGCGGATCCAAGTGTATGAGATGGTTCACGATTCTCATCAAAGTGAGATGGACGACCTGAGCGTGGGGAGTCGTTGAGGTCAAAATTGCCCCCTCGGAACCGCTCAAACCATTTGCGGGCTGTCCTCGGAGCAATAGCATCCTCCCCCATACACAACACAAATTTGTGGAGTAGCCTAAGTGGCTGTGGATCCCTTGTTAAACTCGTAGAGGAGCAGATGTCGGAAATGCCGATTCCTCTCTATTTGACACCCCGTGCATCTAGACCTGAAAACTAAAAAACCATTGGCCACAATCACACAACTCAATATGATTTAGATACACGATATTACTGGCTACATTTCGAAATACAACTGGCCATCTTCACCGACATTACTGACCTGGAAAACACTCGTGCAGTAAAACGGCATGAACTTATGCATGAATCCAATATTTTGTGATAGCAGCTATACGCGAGACTCAGGATACAACACACAAATATGAGGCATACGCAGAAGATCGGAGCATCGTATTAAGTAGTGGTCGTGATACGATGAACTACTCGCACTACAGAATCGAGACATAATAGTTGATTGGCTGGTGTGATACAAAACCTGACAGCTCGAAGAGTTCGGACTGTTTTCAAAGAAGAAACACCGTGTTTCTGAAAGAAAATTCTAACTCCTACCAACGAATCTTTCGATGAAAGAAATTTAACTGTTCTGCAGTAGGACAAAATGTGTTTAGACCGAGAATAGAACGTGAATTTTGACTTATTAAGGAATACGTTTGAAGAAAACTGTTCGAAATTTTGATTTACTTGTTACCGAAAAGAAAAAAATGATTGGAAGCAGCGTATATTCAATTTGATTGACCAATGAGGAAACAAATTCAGTATCAGAATTTCAAGATAAAAATTACATCGAATCTATCGTAATGAATATACTTACTGGATCGTTGACAGTGAGATTTGAATCAGCTATCTTGCAGTTAGGACTGAAAGGTTGTGCGATCACGTGGCTCTTCTAAAGAATTAGTTTTTAACAAAACGGGACAGTTTTGACTGCAAAGGGATGTACCAGAAAAAGTGGATTGCAGCCAACACTAATTTCTGGATATTTTGCTGGAAGAATAATTCCGATTATTTCGAAAATTTGCATAATGTGATTTTAAATGGGAAATATTCCATTTGTATGTGCAATAAAATTTTTTGCAGCATTTTTTATAAGCTTTGGAAAATAGATGCATTTGTGTGGGAAGCGGTCAATAATTCTATCTCAGAAAACTAAATAATTTCCACAACGAATTATATTCAAGGACATTATAATGCTATTGCATCATTAATAAGAAAATATGTTTCTTTTTATCACGGCAATGGATTTTTCTAAATTATAAAGAGTTTTTCGAAGACCGCAAAAAACTGAAAATGAAAGGAATTGTTAAGTTTAATAATCTCTTTTTCCAAACTGTATTTCTCAGTGATGTGCAATTAAGAAATTAGATAATTCAAAATTACAAAATTGGAAAAATAAATGATGTTAATGAAATGTTCCTCAAAGCTACAACTAAATGCTTTTAATTAACGACAGCCTTAGCTTCCGGCACTTAGTTTGCAATTACTGAGAAAGTGCAGGCTTTGTTCCATTTAAAATGCTTTCGACTGCGGTGTCTTTATCTCGCAGAAATGACTAAATATTTTCTCTGTGTACGTTCAAACACAGGAAAAAACTGGCAAAGAGGCACTTAAAAGAAGTACAATAAAAATTAACTTCTCAAATGCTTTTGCTATTTAAATTCTGAACTGTTTCACGAAGTTTTACGCAGATCATTAATAACTATTCCATTTTTTACGACATCCTGCTATTTTTACCTTAATGTTCAGCATTTGTCATAACAGAAGAAATGGAAAACTTACGTGGACTTAGTGATTGTAAAACATGAAGGAGAAGAGGCGGAGAAAGCTGGATAACTCCCACACGAAATCATGCAGTTCTTCTCTGTTCCATCTGCTGGAGATTTGTGAGTTTTGACTTTGATGAAAATTAAAATTTCAACTTGATGTCATCATGACGTGAGACTTAATGAAATAATACAGTTGAAAGTTTCATGAAAATAGTAACAGTTTCAAAGTTAGTGGGGAGTGCTTGTTTGGTTTTTTTGGAATATCATTGCTGAGACAAATCATTTCCGCACCGTATTAGAATCACAGGAAAGTGTGTCAAGTGTTCGAGTGAGAGAAATTTACGTCGTAAGAGAAACTGGTGAAGTGATTTGTATTTGGGGTTGATAAACTTCACAGCATGTTTGAGCCTGAGTGGTGACCTTAACATGTTTTTTTTAAGCTCATCGACCACCCTCATGTGCATCTAATGGTGAAAAGAGTCCCTAACCTGAAATTTAAAGTCATTGATTCGCTAAAATGATAAGAAATTGTCCCAGAAAAATAAAATCAATGTTCATAGGTTTTCTCTGGGTCCGTAATCAGATCCAGAAGCACGAGAAGTCAAAAGCCTGCGAGAGATCTGGGATTCTGATCCCAGCGGTTTCGGAACTATAATTTTTCATTTGTTATGCATTGTTTATAAAATAACGTGGACAGAGCGATGACATCGTCTATTTGCATTATCTCCACGTTTTTTTTAAATATATTCACCCCTTTATACTATCTTGCATCGTTTACGGATGTCTGAACGTGAAGCAAGTAAAAGGGTAAGTAAGATATCTAGAAGCGATCGGAAAATGGGTGGAAGAGATGTGCTTTGGTTGGTTGGAAGATTAGAGCAGTTGTATCTTGAAATCGTATTATATGTGTGCAAACTTTCAGAGCTCACGAGTAGTGTTAGCCACTCAAGTGATGCTGAAGTGATAAAATTGGGAAGTGTGTGAGTCAGAAAAAAACGTAGTATCAGAAAAAAGATCCGTCTTATTGGCACAAAATTTCCCTATTTCACTGTCTTTCATGAAGCCACGTCGTTTAAAAATTTTAAAATTGACTCGTCTGAGCAATAAGGTCATTTCTGTGCAGAAAATAGTACGCTTGTATGTCTTGTCTTCCATATGTATGCATATTGGAGAACATTCATTCTTTTCATAAAATTGTTACTTTCTACACGAAAACGGAAAGGGCACTAAGCGTTGGAAACAAACAAGTTTTCAATGCGGTTCAGCGGTTCTTACTTATATAACAGGACATTTAAATAATTTGAATATGGAACTGCAAGGAAAAAATCAGTTAATTTTTTAGCTGGTGAATACCGTAAATGCATTTAAAAGCAAATTAACATTATTTCAACTACAGCTACAAAGCCAAAACGTTTGTGCATTTTCTCTATTGTAGAAAAATGAAGGAAAAATGTCCTCACATGAAAATGGAATCCGAAGTTCAAATTAATATTTTACTTAAATTCTTCAATGAGCAGTCTTCAGAATTTGTGAAATATATGAAAACTGATTTATTTAGCAATTCAATCTCTATGTCTGTGAACTCAGTCCCAGAAAGTATGATGCTGAGTTTAATTGACTTGCACAGCTCAGATTTTTACAAAAAATCAGTTCAAAGAGAATTCAATACTCCACTTCTATGCATCATTACAAGACGAAATTTCATGTTTAAAACGTAATGCAGCAACGTGTGTCACAATGTTTGCAAGCACCTATACCTGTGAGCAAACTTTTTCATTGATGAAACTGAATAAATCAAAGTCAAGAAACAGATCGACCGATGAAAACCTTTCTGCTACTTTGCGCATTGCTACGTCAACAATTGAGTCAAATATCAGAAATATAACATCAAATATTCAAGCACATCCTTCACATTAACTACATCGGCCCCTGGTAAGATATTTTTTTATTTTTTGGCCCACTACACAAGTGCACATCAGCGATACACTGTTGGAAAGCCCTACTGTCCGGGTATATATCGCCCGTGTTGGGTTTGGGTATGTTCCAATATGCGCAGAGGATGCCCATGTCAACTGCCCATCACTCCTATCTCTAATGTTTTGTCTACTGAATGTATATTTCAATTCATAAAATATGTCATTAGAAAACAATTCAATATGCGATGAGACAGTGGTGTAGCCAGAGGGGGGGAGAACCTCTCCCTTGAGATATATGTGTATACGAGGCTTTCACCAATGAATCAAACCCTTGCACACCCCCTTTTAAGAAATTTCTGGCGACGCCACTAATATGAGGAGTTTAAAAGAACAACAATTTTTTGGGTGCTCGGAAAACGTAAAATTCTGCAAATAAATTTGAGCTCTTTTACAGTTACAATGAGTAATTTTACAGTGAATGTTCTTCCAACCCGAACTACGTCGTTTCGTGCGAGCTTTATTTAGAGTTTGTGTGGCTAATTATATTTTTTTAACGCAAAAAGTACTCTGAACCATTCTGAGTAATAATAGTTCGGTGTTCTAAACTTCTTTAGTTGAAGAATGCACTGTAAAAAATTAAGTGGCGTGAATTCACGGAACATTTCTGAAAATAACGAGCAACAAAGCAGCCGGGGAGTGGCTATCATTATCAGAAATTTCCGTTTTTAAAAGTGCCCGTTTATTTCAGAAAAAACCGTTTCAGGTTCTTCCCTATTTTAACAGAAATTTCACAAAAATCAAAGAACCTGCCCTTTTCACCCCTTACACTAGATAATCCTTTGGCAGCAGTCAGGATTGAACTCCCGGCGTTTGGGTTGGTTCAAGAGATATCACGCGCCTTTAACCACAGAGCGCGACATGCACAAGGAGTCGACTCACGTTCATGGTGAAACAAATTGCGCGACGATGAAAAAAAAAATTACTAATGAGAGCGATTTAGTCGTTTTATTTTCTGTCAGAGCTTATTACTTTTCTGAACAGGTTTGTAATAATTTTTTTTATTGTACGAGGACTTTTCACAATTAAGTGCTGAGAAACATCGTCGTGATTTTTCGAAGCAACAGAATTCTTTGCAACTTGATCTTTTTAAATTGACAATGACTTTCAATTATCTCTAAAAATGGTGAAATGTACTTTTTTATAGTATTATTTCACAAAACTCCTAAGTATAAAATTTACTCTCGATAGTTATAATAACTTTTGTTTTAAGAGATCCAAACATTTATACTTATAAACATCGCATAATAACCTGCATAATAAAACGTTAAGCACCCGGTTTCTTACAGTAACGCAATATATAATAAATAACTGGTGCTCAAAATGGGAGAGCAGAAGAAATATTCTGTGCCACAATAAACAAAATTCATGCGATATATGTTATCCACAATATCCAATCTCGCTTCAGAACTTCAAAATCAAATACTTTGACAGTCTATTGAAATTTAACAGTTAATCAAACTTTCAAGTATTCCCGTGAATCTCTCCTATTACCGGATATTTCGTCATATGAATACGGATCAAGTGAGAACCGAGTTTTTCCTTTAATATACGAAGAGAATTGCGAAAAGGTTTCGGAAAATTCAGAATTTTCCGTTGATATATCTCGAAAATGGTAATTTACCGTCAATATAAGATTTCTGGGAAGGTTTCTGAAAATTCAGAATTTTCCGTTAATATATCTCGAAAACGGTAATTTACCGTCAATATAAGATTTCTGGGAAGGTTTCTGAAAATTCAGAATTTTCCGTTAATATATCTCGAAAACGGTAATTTACCGTCAATATAAGATTTCTGGGAAGGTTTCTGAAAATTCAGAATTATCCCGTGGTACGAAAAATCCGTGAAATTCACGTTTCTTTTCGAAATTTCACAGAAGAGGTTGTATCAGAAACATTGTTCGTTAATTCACGAAAGAAAGCAGTGACGGACAGTTGCTCTTGAATTTCAGAAGATTTTTTTAGAGTGTGCAAAAATCCCATATATGAAACACCAAAGGTTCTGCAATATGCATTTGAAACGTCAAGATGTGTTATGATCCTTATTCCCAGTCAAAAGTTTTGACAGAACATTACTACTTAACTGCAAATAAACACAAATGCAATATTTAGAAAGATTATGACTGCGAAAATATGTAGGAAACATCACAGTACTGCGGAACGTACAAGACGGACATTTCATCTGGGAAAACGAGCCGAACAACAA
The DNA here is from genome assembly GCA_039090855.1 of Macrothele yani. NCBI lineage: Eukaryota > Metazoa > Arthropoda > Arachnida > Araneae > Macrothelidae > Macrothele > Macrothele yani. Next base: position 6,596,381 of record CM077024.1, read on the forward strand.
ATAGTTTAGAAAACTGAAAAGCTCGCCAGCGCTGATGCAGCGGAGTTTGTTCGACAGATAAAGGGTCTCCAGAATCGCATTAAGACTCAAAATACATCGTGTAACAAGTTTCAAGGATTAGCGCAGATATTATCTGTGAACGGCGCGTCGCGTTCCCATGTTTGGAGATGCCGCATCGTAGGAGGGATTTTATTCGTACGACTGGTCTGTGCCCAGGGATTAATTTCTGGTTGGACTATGTTCTCCCGCTGACTACCAAAAATTAACAAGGACTTAGCACTTTTCGCTCAGACAGGAGGTCGTGCTTATTCACTTTGTTCTGTACATTCCGAAAGATGAAGGGCACCGCAGAATACAAGATCTTCGAAAATGAGTTGAATATTTGTTTTCTACCAAAATACCGCATAATTCTCATTCCGAGTTGTACAATATGACAGTTAAACAATCACGTGAAATACTTCGATGAGGAAATTATTTTAATCACACTTTTGGATTAAAAGCAGAACAGAAATATTTAAGACAGAAGCGCGAATCTCTATTTTGATACGAAATAACGCTTTCTCGTAAGAATACATAAACGATGCTTGTTCAGCAACAATTTTCACTTAAAGTTAAAAGAATGTATCGGAATTAAATCGAAATCAAAATATCATGGTAACGGAATATCGCTACGGCTGAATGTGTAGCCATCAAAGCTCATAACATCAGGATTAATATCATCCGCTCGATTTCATCCAGTTTTCTTCTAAAGTGACATATATTTAACTAAATATGAGCAACATGCGCCCATATATGATCCAGTATTAGCACCAATTTTTTAAAAATAACAACAACAACGTGATTACAGCATCACTGTGAGCAGTGTGGTGTCCGTTTGACTGTGAACACCACATCTTTGCACACGTTAATCTGATTTGAGCCTTTGTTTTTGCAATGACAAGCCTGAACTGTGAGAATGAAAATCATCCTTTCTTTTTCATACGTATTTTGTCGAAGCATAACTTCTTCGCTACCTTGTTGGGAGTAAATTCCAATACTATTGAATTAAAAATAGACTTCATTCCATTACATAGCTTCTAAAAATCCAATTAACACAATGCGTATTTCTTTCGACGCATGTAATGTATACCTCTAATGTAACCATTCTTTTGAGTTTCTGTTTGTTAAGTAAATTTTGTTACAGCTCAGGTAAATGTTTCCTTACTAAACGTCACATTACTTCCCCGAACAGCTTGTACGTTTTGCGTTTTGGCAAAGCTGACAGTAAATGAGAAGTAAACAAAAACTCAAAATCGAAGGCAAAGTTGAAGAATAGGTGGAGCAATGGAGGTATCAAACGCTTGTAAATATGCACGGAGTGATCACTGACTTATAAACACTCCTATCAAAAATGAATGCGGCCCGTTAATCACGTGATTTCCGAGAGTGCGCGATTAGTCGAACGACGCAGAAAAATATAGGTTCTGAGTGAAGCAGTAGATAGTAAAATTCGGAGCGTGATGGGTAAACGGAAGGATTTATCGGATTTTGAGAAAGGACAGATTGTAGGAGCTCGCAGAGCGGATGCCTCGATTTTTTAAATGGCTTAACTGGTTGGTCAGTTTATGTGAGGTGAGCGCCAGGTCCGACGACTCACACAGGCCAACAAACGCAGCATTGTTGAACAGTTAACTACCTAATATAACACAGGTCATCCCGGAACAGTAAAAGTAATGACCATGCGACACTCGCTCGCACGTATGGACTATAACCGCAGTCTTTTGTTCTATTTGAAAAGATGGTTTTATTTTGGATATCTTCTGTTACGCAAAAAATTTTATTCATGATTTTTTCCCTTTTCCTAAAGCACATTTTTACGGACAATGGACATGAGCAGTAATGAATTGACAAAGTCATTGCTCTTCCCACGTTCTTTTTACGCTTTCAAACCGTAGGTTGAAGAAGCGTATATGCTCCAGCTTTGTCCGTCTGTCGGCACGAGAACTCGCGTAAAAATGGTTTAATTTCGATGAAATTTTAGTATGGTATAGGGAGCACCTGGGGACGAAACCTATTGAAAATGGGCAAAATGTTGGTCAAAGGTCAGGACATAGGAGCTGAATCACTTCCATCGCCATAATGCGTCATAACTTATGTAAAGATTCTTCCATTGCGACACAACTTTATCATGGTATTTTGGAGGTATACTGAACCGGCTCTGTTGAATGTCATCGAAATTGGGTCAAAGGTCAGGGCACAGGACCGAGATTTATTCCACAGCCATTATCCTCATAACTTGAGTAATGATTTCTGGTATGCTGGAAAGCGTATCATAACCACTGCATTGCATGATTTTACTAATTTGTATTTAATTAACACAGCGCAACCGAAAAATTGTATTTCGACACCGCTGGGATCGAACCCAGAACTATCGATAACTAGCCAAGTGCGTTCACCTTACGCTACGGTGCGAACTTTGCGCGAACGCACTCGGCTAGTTATCGAGAGATCTGGGCTTCGATCGCAGCGGTGTCGAAATGCAATTTTTTGGTTGCTCTGCGTTAATTAAAGAAAAACGTGGAAAGACCGATGTTTTTGTCTATTTACACTGAAGAGCAATTGAATTAGAGATACCTGTCTAGTAACGTGTAGCACCACCTTTCACCCTGATGACGGCGGCGATTCGTCTCGGCATGGACTTGACAAAACACCGGAAGCGTTGGGAAGTCATACGGATCCACGACCCCTTATGAAGTTCCCACAGTTAACGAATATTTGATGGAGGGCGGTCAGAGCCTCGAGCATCTCTCTCGATGGCATCCCAGATGTGCTCGATGGGATTGAAGTCAGGTGACCTAGCTGGCCAAGGAAGCGAGGACACGTCGGTGGAGTGTTCATCTAACCATTCGGATACAATTCGGGAGCGATGGCACGGTGCATTGTCTTGTTGCAGGATGAGGTCCCCTGTGGGATGTTGAAGACTCCCAAACGGGAGCAAATGGTCGTCCAGGATATCCCGGTAGTGTTGACCTGTGAGGGACGAAGTCACACGTACCAGGGGTCCCATTTCAGTCAACGTAAACAGTCCCCAGATGAGAATGCCACCCCACCAGCTTGAAGAGTACCCTGCTGGCAAGAAGGATCCATCGCTTCATGTGGTTTGCGCCGTACTCGTATCCTGCCATCCGCATTTACCAACGTGAATCTCGACTCATCAGTCCAGTTAACATTTTTCCACATGTCTAGGGTCCAGTGGCAATGTTCCCGCGCCCATGTTAATCTTTGCACCCCGAGATGTGCGGTCAGCAGCGGTACCCTCGTGGGACGATGACTTCTGAACCCCATAGCAAGGAGATGGTTCTGGATGGTGTGGCTGCTTACACGTTTTTGTGCACCAGCGTTAAATTGCCGACTCATTCTTGCATTGTGGCCTGTCTATTCGCTGTTACAATGCGAGCTAGCCGACGATGACCCCGATCGTTCACACGCTGTTGTCCACGGCAGTTGGCCCTTGCAGGGATGGTTTTACCGGATTCGATGCTCTCACGGTGCACCCGTGACACAGTGGCTCGTGAAAATCCCAGTACCTGCACGACATCCGAAATGGAGTGACCCATTCGTCGGGCCCCGACAATTTTCCCACGATCAAATGAGCTTAGATCCTTCGTCTTACCAATAGTGCGCCAACTCTTACTGATTCCCGTCGCATCACTCTTTACATTGTCGGATCGCTGCATACGTCATGTTGCTTCCATTAACGCCAGCTATCTCTAATTCAATTGCTCTTCAGTGTATATTGTCTACACGAGTTTGGAAGATTTTTACCATAAGAAGTTATTTTCGCTCGCTAATGTTTTCCAGATTCTAGGAATCTTGGTTAAAAATTGGTCTTTGCAACTGGTTCTATTTACTATGTAGAAAATTATGCACACTGTGTGTATTAAATAATGCGTGGGTTTTTGCGGTAAATAATAAATGCAGATTTTTTCACTGATTTCCTCTATTTCTAAGCATCAGCTTTGGAGACTGCTTTTTATGTCGGAAAGGAATTATTTCCAAGAATTCGGTGCAGTTTTTCTTGTTGACTTTTCATGAAAGCCACGCAAAATAATAAGGTTCTTCGAAACAATACAATTCTTCTTTTTGTTGGAATCTTTCAAGTAACATTACAACCTACATAACAAATATGTAATTGTGAAACAAAGCAAGCTACACTGCAACAATTTCACATCGATTTGTTGTGGTACGTCTATGTATCTATGAAAACGGCGAAGGCAAAATCACAGTTCACATTTCGAGACAGACATTCTTGACAATGTTCTGGTATTTGACCAAAAGAAAAATGTATTCATACAGCACTAACCTTTTAAATTGTATATTTCGTGTAAATGTCATCTACGAATAGAAAAAGATCACTTGGAATATACACAAATAATTTATATTCAGTATAAGTTTTACATAAACAGAGATGAAGCATAAAAGCCTAAGAGCCTAAGAGATGAAGCATAAAAGGATGAATTTCATTTCGAATAATAATTAGTTGAAATTTGAAAATAATAGCAAAACGTTTCGCATACTGCAAAGAATAACACTTTGTATTTCAAAACCTGGTAAACAATCCGTTGAATTAATGCATCCTTTTGTTATTTAATAACTGGTGCCAATTTTTCGTGGCTCCAACGGGTATTATTGGACTTCATAAACCGCCCAAAATGTAACTTCATGGTGGCGTGGAAAAATTATAGATAAATGTTTGACAAGCTATAGATAAAATTTTGACAAATTATAGGTAAGATTTTGACTTTGATGGTTAGATGGTATCATCGAGATCTAAAGTAGGGGAAGAACGTCTTATGACTAAAATTTACATTTAGTACAATAAACGTTTGACTTCTTTCATTTTAAATTCTCTTATTGGTAGTGTTCCAAAAGATTGAAGTTTTTGTTACATACCAGGAAACGTATGCACTCAAAAAATCAGAAAAATTCAAAGGAAATCTTTGTAGCGATAAGGGTAATCAGATAAAAAACAGTTATAAAATTATAACTTTAAGAAGCGGAATTTATAATGTTAAAAACAAATATGTTGTTCCGCTGAGTAGAGGTAAACTGGAGCACATGGAAAACCAGAAGGCATTTAAACACATATTGATCACAGTTTAGTTAAGCCAGTGCTAAAAAACCATGCTTTCTTTTACGACCTCTGATGATGAAGAATCGTCGAACAAAGAAATGAAAATTTGTGCAACTAAATTGGAAAACACTGAAAAAAAAGTACCCTAAAAATTGTGGCCATGATCACAGTAATCGAATAAAGTTTTTGTTAAGTTTTTCAAATCAGACTTCAAAAAAAGTACAGAGAATTAAAATAACAAACATTATTCCTCGTTACAGAAATAGTGTAACTGAGACACCAGATGCTTCTTGAAATGCGTTGAAAATTACTACAAATTGCTGTTACATTTGTGACACCTAGGTCCTCCGGGCAAGAAGTAAACGATTCAGTAGGCGACCGTGAATCAGTGAACATTCAGTGTAGAAATACGTTTGTTCGACGAACTGAAAGATTCACACCTACAGATGGACAGATAAACTGATTCTACCGTCGCGTAATTTTTTCGGGGAAAATACAAAAAGGGGACAATAAAAAAGTCACTTTTGCTACTTTGGTTACTTTTCATTTTTGTGCAAAGCTAAATAGCGCATCTTCATTCAAACTCGTCATTTATTAGAAAGACCTCTCCTCGCTTATAACTACTCGTCGGTGGGTCCGAGTTCGAATCCTGGTAAGGCTTGGATGTTGTTTTTTTCTTACAGAACTGACTCTCCCTTCCCTGGAACCAGTGGCCCTAAAATCAAAACTGGATGACTGCTTATGGTCTATCGAGTTTGCTGTGGTGGTTGTTAATCTCCAAACGAACAAGAAAAATTAGGAAAAGAGACATCTCAGCTTTGTTTAATTTCATTCTACTCGTATTTTCTCTGTCAAAAAAATTCTGGGTATTTAACTGGGTTAAAGTCAGATGCTAAGTTTGCATGCTTTGAGTCGTAGGAAAACACTCCCTCAGAACGGAAATAAATGCGAGTGTTTCGAACATTGTGTCCGAAACGTACGAGTATATGATTGATTATATTTAGAAGAAATAAAGAATATATTGTTCAAACGCTCTTCTCATTTTGCGGAACGTAACACAGTTTTTGTTCTCACAAACGTTTGGGAGGAAAGATTGATTTCTGGATATTAGCAACAACAAAAATAAACCCCGATGACTTAAGTTACATTTCCGTTGCTTTCAGAAATGCTGTAAAAGTTCCAGATGCTAAACTCACATATCATAACGGTATAAAAATATTGTTAAATGTGCTGGTAAATCTCAACGCGAATGGAGCACACATCAGACATTAGAAACTTCGGGAAAATGATAAGTCATTTAAGCCTCCCAAAGTTCACAACGACTTCTGGTAACAGATGTAGGAAACAGCGGGACTTGAAGCAAGGAAACTACCATAGAAAATTATATTTTACGACTAGCAGTCCTCCTGAATAATGGCGAAATGGAATTGTGATCTTTATTTGAAAAAAAGTTGATCATGAAACTTGAAAATTTTCAATATAACTATTGCATCTTAAATGTCAAATAACGCAATTCATGTTTTATTTTCGTAGAAAGTCACTGCTTTCTTTGGATAATTTTAAATACATGGCTGAGGAACTCCATGCACTGTTTGATGTAGCTGTAGAATATAAGTTGTAAAGTTTTTGATTCCTTGGCCGTCAAATGTAATTAAAATAATACGATCACGTGAAATACTCAACATTTTTAACGTGATGCTTTCAGCTTTTCCATACGGTACTAGGCAAACTGCAGCAAACATATTGGTCGACCGAGTGTTCAGTTATTTACTGTATTCCAGCAAAACGATTGTTACCCAAACTTAGATACTATTGAGGAAATTGTTCCCTCATGAAATGCAGTGCAATCACAGGGCACGTTCGTGAAGTAGAAAGAACCTGCTTTAAAAATAAGATACACTGGGTAGTTCTTTGGTTCTGGTTGTTATATGTTGCAGCACAATAACTGACTGTGACACAGATTCAAATCTATGAATGTGGGCATCTTCTCAGAAGAGAACGCTGTTCTAAAATTGCCTTCGTCTTTCGCGAAACAGATCCTTATCTGAAATCAAGAGAGCACATGTAACGAAATGCGGGACTCCAATTCATGATACATATCAAACTTCGGTGGACATATAAGTTCTAGTTTTGCCAGTAAAGCGAAATATATCATTTTATCACGTCTAGTAGCAAACAAATAAGGATGTGTTCCTGCTACAATTTAAAATTGCATAATTTTTCCATAGGATATTATTTCGGCGAACAACTATCTGTGTTAGCTTTTACAAACTTTATGCATTTTTTACAGAAGGTATCCTTTTTCAAAGAAACAAAACCACTTCCAGTAATTTAATAGTAGTATCCCATATATCAGTGATATGCGTTTATGAATATTCAATTTGTTTTTGAGCTTCTTGCATGATAACAGCAAGAATTTACAGAGGTAAGTTTCTGTACGTACTGGATGGAAGTTAAACAAGTCATACGCTTAATTAATTGGTCCCTAATGACAAGATTTATAATGCGAAGGGTTATCCCGTTACAAAATTTATCTGGACATATTTCCGGGAAATGATAGGAATAGGTATTGCAAAACACGAAGATTCCTTGACATCCAGAGTTGTACTTTGTTCGTGATAGATTGTTCCTGCTCTATTCTGTTATGGGGTAACTCTACATATCACTGGATGATGCACACTTCCTTACGCCACTTTTATGCGTTTTTTCATACGTATGCCTTATCATTCCACTCGAGTAATGACTAGCAATTGCTCCTTCGTTAATTATCTGGATTTCTGATCGTGCTTCCTCTTGATCTACAGTCTGAACTCCAGCAGTTTATAACGACAGGGATTGCAGCAGAATGCCTACTATGTGAGGGTGTAGGATCGCTCACATTGATAATACTCAGCGTTAGTGACTACTTAGTACCACCCACGACCTGTAGTAGGTGGTGTTGGAACATCATTCTTTCATGGCAAGCGACCCGGGGGAAATGTGGTTCTGAGTTTTGGGACAACGCAATTCTCAAGGATCAAGTGTAACAGCTTACATTACAGGAAGTGCAAGAACTTTTAATGTGCTCTAACTCAACTACGCAGAGAACATTGTAAACTCATGTAATTTGTTTTCAGATAATTAAAGAAAAGCGGTTGTACAAATAAATAGCATATTCAAAACATCAAAGGATACTACATTATAAAAGATCCCAGTATCCACAACGAAGAGAATGTATTAATAATAAAAATAAAATAGTGGAAGGCAGTTTATATATTCACTTCGTTTTATATGCACACAGTGAACCACCATCGCAAAGTGATATCCGCCGCCCCGGTGGCGCAGTGGTCTAAGGCGTTGGCCTCTGATCATTCGTCCGAAAGGGGTCCGGGTTCGAATCCCGGTGAGGCATGGCTGTTGTGTTTGTCTTACGGCACTGGCTCTCTCCCTTCCCTGGAACCAGTGATCCTAAATTAGGGACGGGCGACTGCTTATAGCCCATTGAGTTGCTCACGGTGGTCGTTAAACCTCCAATCAAAAAAAAAAAAAAAAAAAAAAAAAAAAAAAAAAGTGATATCCGAGGAAACGATGCAATGAAAATCTATAAAAAACATAGATGTACCGAAGGAGTAAACAAAAAGTGCCACCTTTAACAAAGATTAAATCCATTGACGTTTTGAATATTCTGACATAATATAAAAAAGTTAAATTTTTAGGCACCATGGTTAATTCCAGAATCAATGCCTCTAATTGATAAATCTGCCTAGAAGAGTTCGATGATGATCACACGAATGAAACATACGACATTTGATGACCTGAGGGATGATACGTATTGTGTGCTCTTGCCATGTCTTGTTCTCATAAGTGAGACGTTTTGTGAAGCGTTGTCTTTATCTAATTGCATACATGCTTCACCAATGTTATCTTACGTAGAAGTCTCTATCGAGATGATGTTTACTGTGGACTTATGTTCATCTGTGTATTTTGATAAGAACAATCCTAGCGCTGTTTGCATTCCAAAACATCTCTTATAAAATACTTCTGAAGTTTCATGTTGCCTGCGGCAATCATATAGCAAAACGGTGAAGATTGTGCTTACGTAACTTATTGCTGCGTAATTTTAATGCATCGATCCTTATGAGTTTGAAACGTATGACGTCCGATAACAGGGGATCAGTCGTATCTCCAGTTATACAAGACAAAAGAGAAGGAATGGAATATTTATCCCTTACTATTTTCTTTATTTGTTTGCCGAGTCTAAGTTTGTTGATTTGAAGATGAAAGAAAAAGGTAAATTCGTTGATTTCAAGTTAACTATTAAGTAAAGGAAAATATAATAAGATCGCATGATTCCTGTTGTAACCGAAATGGTTCCAAACAGTAAGCTTGAAAACACCCAAGGAACTGGTCAATGTATTGAAACCATGAATCTCACGGTCTCACATATTTTTAAATCAGAGGTACTCTTTTTAATGTATTCAAAGCAAACAAAATATAAATTCTGAATTTGCTAGCAACACTTACTGGTCATCCATGTAACACCTCTCAGAAAACTTGAAAATTTCGGCACCCTATAGCGGGAATCGAACCCGTATCTCCGTCCGTGTATGCTCAAGTTTTCTGAGAGTTGTTACATGGATGAGCAGTATGTGTTACAAGAAAATTCAGAATGTATATTCTGTTTGCTTGGGATATTCTATCCATTTCCCATGAATTGTGAAGAATATTTCTTCCTTCATTGATTTCCCTTTTTAATGTTTTATATCACAAAAAAGTGTAAACTTTTTCATGGAAGGATAACTTGAAATAATACCCCATCCCGCGAAAAGTAAGCTGGAAATGTTTTTCGCTCTATGCCTCCATGTCTTCAGGATTTCGTAAATGCCATATCTCTGCAGTTGTCAAATATACAGGGTTCATAGAAAAGTTCTTTTAGCCTGAAATAATGTGCGAACGGAGAGAGGTACAGTTTTACAAGTGAGATAACGGTGTAGTAAAGCGACTACGCCCGATCGAATGCAACCAGTAGCAGCGCCCCTAGTGGCGAAATGCGGAAGTTAGCCACTGCAAATTGCAGACGAAAAGAGATAGAGCAAATTTCCAATTACAAAGTTGTAGAGCATCAATTAATTAGTACAAAACGACATTTGTTTCACACGGATAAGATAAATTGTCGCCTGAATACCCTAAAGTGTCCGAAATCGATGCGCGACCTTTTGTGTGAACGTTTGAAAGGAACAGGCATAGGTATGAGCAGATACACACAATTTATTGCATAAATGCGTACTTATGTCAATACAGTTTGATGACGTCAGACAAAACAAAAACAAAAAAGGCAAACTGGCGCACAGTGATGAAAAGTTAATGTCGAGTATGTTCGAAGAGTTCGCCATTGACCACGATAGACATTTGTATTCCTGAAAGTAACTGCATGCACATTTCTCAGCATGGAAGGAGTCACACTATTGCAAGCATCTGTAACACCACGACGTAGACATAGCAGACTTGTAGGCGCTGTTACATACACCTGATTTTTTACGTAACCCCAGAAATCCAAGCTCGCCATTCTCACACAGCGTACGTAGACCTAAACTTCTGATCAAGGTACATCCTGCTACTGGTTTTTATATCGTAGGTACGGTACAACGTCACAATCATCATTTGCATACGGCAACATTTGCGAAATGTGAATATGCAGATTCGAATCGTCGCGCATCGATTTCGGACATTGTAGGGTATTCAGGCGACAATTTATCTTATCCGTGTGAAACAAATGTCGTTTTGTACTAATTAAGTGATGCTCTACAACTTTGTAAAGGAAATTTTGCTCTATCTCTTTTCTTTTTCGATTTGCAATGGCTAACTTCCGCATTTCGCCACTAGGGGCGCAGCTATTTGGTTGCATTCGATCGGGCGTAGTCGTTTTACTAAACCATTATCTCACTTGCATAACTGTACCTCTCTCCGTTCGCAAGTTATTCCAGGCTAAAGGGACTTTCTTATGCACCCTGTATGCCATAGATCATTTTCAGAATGAAAATAAAAGAATGCTTTGATACCGACTTAAAAGAGTTTCAACGAAAAATAGCTTCAGAATTTTCATGCTTTGGCAAAATTATTAGGAATTGAAATGTATGCACCGCTTTTTGAAGCAGTTTAACATTATAAATAATTTTCCATAAGAAATACTACATATTATATTAAGGATAGTGGAAAACTTCCAGACAATTGCGATTCTCATCATGTTATTTGGCCATGAGTTTTGTTAAAGTATGCAGGATTTGTATTCTTCAAAAGCACGCTTCAAAAATAAAATGCGCATTTTGAATTCAAGAACCAGTTTTCAAGAACAACGCCGCTCTGTGCATTTGTCTCAGAGCGCAAGCTGTTATAACACATTAGAAAAGAACATTCACTCTTAGAACTAAGTATGCATCAAAGATATCAGTTTGCGAATTCTTTCGTTTTCACTGCATTAAGATACCAGTATTTACCACTGGGTGAAATATTTCGGGAATAATGCAATCTTCCAATATTTTAAGCTGTTAAACATCAAAAGAAACGTTGAAAAATCAATTTCTCGAAGATTATTGTTCTGCCCCAAGATAAAGAAAAATTATTTCTCCTATGCAATAAAGGGAAACATGTTCCTGAAATATTGCAAGACAATTCTGACGTCATGAAGTTCAGCGAAAGGTCTTAAAATATTTAAATGAAATCTGGGTGCTTACGAATCGCACACTTCTGAAGAACTACAATAACTTCGAAATGCAATCTACTTTTGCAGTTTAGACTTAAAATGAAACAAAAACACGAAAGTAAAATTGCAGTTGAAACACAGATTCCATGAAAGAAACTTATAAGGGCTGCTAGGAATCCTAATTTCCTTTTCGAAATGTTTAGTTTTCATTCTGTAAGTGCTTTAATTTAAAGGTGAAAAATATAAGACTAACAAATCGATCTTGAACTTGTTCAGTTGGTTTGTGAACTATTCAGTTGTTTCTCTGAACTTTTTCAGTTAGTTCACTGGGCTTGTTCAGAAGGTTCTGCTTTGGATATTTCGAAATTCTTTAGTGTCCCTTCACTAAAAAAAACAAATGTTGGAAATTTGTTCGGCATTCTTTCAGTGTTCCGCCAAACTCACAATGTTTCCTTTGGCTTTACTAAAAACATTCAGCTCTCCATAGTGGCTGAATGGTCAACGGCGCTGGCTTATGACCGATTGTCCAAATGGGGTCTGGATTCGAGTTCCAAACACACTGCTGTTTGTGAAAATTGCAACACCAGGAAAGAATCGCGCTATTGAAATGAAATTTATATCGCAGATTCCATATGTTACAGAAGATAACTGACTACATTTGTAGAGCTATACAAGATTTCTTTGCTTCAAAACTCAGTATCGTGTGAAGCCACCTCAACGAACAGTAATCTCCTCTACCGGCGTAGCATTGAATAGAAATGGTTTTTGATATCGTCTTGGGAAATAGAATGCTTCTTTGCGAAACGGGAATTCATTTGTGGTGACGGGAGGAGGCGCTTAATGAGCCAATCCCGTAGCTACCATGTTCCGGACATGTGTTCTATTGGGGACATATCCGGCGAATGTGCAGGCCAGGGAAGAAGAGATATCTGCCTTGCATGGTGGAGGTCTTGGAGGTTGCGGGCCACATGTGGACAAGCATTGTCCTGCTGAAATATAGCCCCCAGGACAACTCTGACGGAAGGGCATCACCTCTGTCTGTAAAACATCCCTGATGTATCGCTGGCTGTTGAGAGTCCCCCAAATTCGTATTAGCCAAGACTGCGAATTGAACCCAATGGTGCACCAAACCATGACGCCTTGCGTTGGGCTCATGTGACGCTGAGGTGCCGTTCACCATGATATCTTCGAACACGTATGTCAGCATCATGGTGCATCAAACTGAATCGTCCCTCGTCAGAAAGCACGACCTGTTGACAATCAGCGAGCCGACGGTTTTGTTTGAGACCCCATTGCTGCTTGAGACGTCTGTGGTTGAGGGTCAAAGGTATGCGCAACAATGGGGTGCTAACGATCAGTCTTCTCTTAGGCAGACCATGTCGAACCGTGCTGGAGGACAAAGCCTGACCTGTGACTGTGCTCCACTGCTACGCTAACACCATGGATGTCGCTAGGCGATCGATCACTGCCATATGGTAAAGGTGTTAGTCATCCCGTGCAGTCGTGCATGTTGGTTGTCCATTTCCTAGATTTCTGTGCGTCTGAGCATCACTTGTCTACTAACACTGTACTGGGGTTTCGTCCTGTACGAGTGACAATATCGAGATCGGAAGATCGAGTTTTTGTTATGCTATCAGTCCGCCAGGTGTTCATAATGCAACCTTCTCCGGCGACGTGGCATAGTGCGACACAAGAAACACCCTTTCTACTGAATGTTGGCTCTCCACTGATTGTAATATATGGTCTGATCAGATCATATGTAGAGGGTTTTAGGAAGGGAGCGTCTCACCTCAGGTCTTAAACAACCCTTAGAAATAGGAAGCTAGGAGATTTGGGCTAGAGTGCCCGATAGGAAATTAACACAGAAGCGAGGTAGAAAAGGGGAGGGAGACGCTCTTATTTATTACCGAGGGGCCAGTACCCGGGGTCCGACGGCTTAACGTGACCATTTAACATACGGTAGATATTAGTGGTTTGAGCGTTCGTATCTGCCTGGGATGGAACTTAAGGCAGTCACGAACGTTGACCACTGGATTATCCGCGGCTCAATTGCAATATTTGTTTAAGCCAGCTCTTTTACACCCGGTAGCGGACAGTTCAGATGGCGATGTTCCGAAACCACATGCTCATTTTCACTGATATTTTAGTCATTTAAATGCCCCAAACTGTTGTACATATTCTGTATGTTTTAAGCTAATACCAGCAGACCTTTATAGCGCCGCAAGTTTCACAAACAGTAGTGTATGTGGACGACAGACATAAAAATGCTCTCGATCTCTCCCATTTCTAGAACAGTAGCCCTATAATCAGAACGGGGGACTACTTATAATACGAAGGGGTGCTCATGGTGGTCTAGTAAACCTTCTTTCCCTCGAAAGATAAATACTTCTTTCCAGTTCATTAAAAACGTAACACTTCTTTGTTTTTCACGCTGTCCTCACTAGCTTCCCGACAACCAATTTTTAAAATGATTCCTAGCATACAATCAGCAGCGGTGATATTTTCTTTAGTGTGGCAACACATTCCGTTTTCTACTTGAAATACAGAAATGAATTGTAGAAGAAGGATAAGAGAGATTCATAAGAGTGTTACAGTGAGGGCCATAACATAAATTCCAGTTTTTGTTGTAAACGTTAGAATCATCTTTCGGGAATGCTCAGTCAAATTACACGCTGTTCGCAATTTTCAAAGGATATAAGATTGCTTGGAATCGAGTTAATTATCTTAGAATCTACTGGATTTTACTTTAACCCGAAAGGGATAACTTCAACCGGAATTCTTTTTAAAGAAAATTGTAACACATTTCCATTCTTCTCTAAAAAAAATTGAGAATATTATCTAGTCCCGCTTTGGTCGAAATCTTATGGAATTATATCTAGAATTTGCTTAATATGAATGTTATTAACGTTTTCCTTTTTATGTTCGTCTCGAAAATACCAGAACTTTGCTTCACGTGCAAAAAAAAAAAATAAAAATTATTGGGTGATACATCTGATAAGAGAAAAGTTAAGCAAAGCTGAGTGAGGGTCAGTGGCGTTACATGTGAGAACTTACACCCAGTAGAAAAATCATTAGAGATTGAGATGATGGGAAGTTGACATGGGCATTCCCCGCGGAGAGTAGAACAGATCCAAATCGAACGCAAGCGATATAGAGAACGCAAGCGATATAAATCGAACGCAAGCGATATAATCGAACGCAAGCGATATAGAGCAGGGCTTCCCATCAGTGTATCGCAATCGCCAAACATGGTTGAATGTGTTGAACTGAGCGATTTTGATCGTGGACGGATTGTCGGCGCATGAGAGACAGGTCATTCTATTGCCCAAATGGTAAGAATCCTAAGATTCCCGAGGGAAACAGTAATCAAAAACTAGTTCCGAAAGAGCATGAGTGCAAAACTAGTAGTTGAGAGCAAAACTAGTTCCGAGAGAGCATGCGGCGGCACGCCATTGATGGCTGGTTCGACTTAGACTCTTCAAACTCGTACAGAACCACATCTTGGCAAAGGCTAAGCAAATCAAACCCTAGTTAAATATCGGTGGCCCAAGCAGCGTTAGCAAACGGACGCTGCGGTGCACGCTGCTCAACCTGGGCTACGGAAGCTGACGCCCTAATCGTGATTAACTGTTGACTGCTTGTCATCGGAAATGACTCCTTGCTTGGTGCAAGGAACATAAAAACTGTACCTCTACATTCTAGCGACGCGTCGTGTGGTTAGATGAATTCCGTTTTCAGATGCACCGAACTCACGGGTGTGGTGAGATCGAGCGCATGACGCCATGGCACCGTCGTGCCAGGTCGGCTCTCTTCGAGTCGATGGTGGCTCTGAGATGGTTTGGCTAGCTTCTTATGGGACACATTATGTCTCTTAGTGTGTCTAGAGAGGTCGTTAACCGCTGTACGCTACATGCATGTGCTGGATGCTCACCTACAAGCTCTTATGGCTGTCGCATATCCTGAAGCCGATGGTTTGTTTCAGAAGGACAATGCACTGCCCCACCGGACAGCAACCACCCAGGCATGGGTTGAAGAACACTTATCTGAGTTTAGAACCTATAACGAAGTAAATTTCTCCGTCATTTTTATCCACGCAGGGGCTCGAACCTCCGCTCATTCCGGAATAAGTCGCTCTACCAATTGAGCTACGCGGACGTTCGTTCTGACTGCTATCTGCCTTTATATCGTGCGCGTCCTGCTGGGCAGGCACGTCACATGCCCCCCGAAAGTGGGCCGGGGGCATGGCCCACGGGTCAGCCGTGACCATAAGTCGTTGCAGGCAACCATCCGCTGTAGAACGTGAACCTGAGAACTCCCAGTCAATCTGGTGTGTGGAATGCAACGTCACACACATTTATTTTTTTGAAGCGCTGGAGAAGGGATTCTCTTACTGTTCCTCTCTCGCGGTGTGGAATGAAGATCACACCATTGCGAGATTTTGAACGGCCGGGTCATCCGGAAAGTTCGGGCGCCATAATAACGAAGTAAATTTCTCCCTCATTTTTATCCACGCCGGGGCTCGAACCCGGGTCCCCTCGTTCCGGAATAAGTCGCTCTACCAATTGATCTACGCGGACGTTTGTTCTGACTGCTATCTGCCTTTATGTCGTGTGAGTCCTGCTGGGCAGGCACGTCACAAACCATCCAGTCGCCTCCAAGGTCCCCGAAATTAAATCCTCTGGAAACCTTAATTCGGGATCGTCTGATCCATGTAGTCTTGATCGACGTCTCAGGCGGAGTTATGGACAATGCTTTAACAGGTATGGCTGGCATTACTTCCGGAAATCATCCGGCATGTTTTGAAGTCGATGCCTTGGTATATACAAGCTATTATTCGCGCCAGAGGAAGACCAACACGCCATTAAGTAGGCATCTCTAATGTTTTGTCCATTCAGTGTGTAACTCCATTGGCATCACTTATTAGTCTCGTTACCTGACTATTCAAAGTACTAGTTTTCATTCTGTTCCCTAGAGACAGCTCTTGTCACAAAGATTTGGTAAATTTATGATTTGCTTGTAAAATGCGCTTCACAGTTTTTTGATATCGCAATTCTAATACTTTTACTAATTTTATATGTGCGCTTAATAGTGCACAAAGTGTCGCGCCTATATTCCTCACAAATGAATGAATGAATGATTAAATAAATAAAGCATTCTAAAATATGATGTACTGTTTTCAATTTATCGGATTAGAAAACTTCTTTCGTAGAATGAATTCATTAGTGTTAATGACAGGAGTCTCATAATTAATTTATTGAAGGTTATACATCGTTGTATTAATTATATCCATCTAATATGAAAAAAGCTCGCAATGTGGAAAAAAACTTTTTTTCTGTTGATGTTCGGCATTTCTCCAATTTTGCGGAAAGTTTCACTTAGTAATTTCCTTAAATTATATTTGTAGGTTAAAAAATCATGTACATTATTGATGTGTTGAAAGCGAAAATGCTTAATTGCTTCACTTTTTGTATATGTTCTAATACAATGAAGAGAAGAAAAAAACATACTGAGTAAAAAAAAATATATATCAAGATAGGCATGGTCGGGTCCAGGTAATTAAAGTTTAATGAAATTCTGAAGATTGTGGAGGGAGGAAAATGGGTGTTCTCAGGAAGGAAGCTGGGCTAACATCTTTGTATGATTAGTTTATTGGGATTATAGAAAGAAGGAGGGACAAATTGAACATTTTTTGTTACTTTAGGGTGTTTATATTAAAAGTGAAAAACTGTTCACCTTCTTTTTACCTGGTGAAGTGTAATTAGGTCATATATGCCGTGCGTATCGAGATTTTCATAAACTTTGCAATAGCTCTTCCAACACGTACAAATTCATGCTTCACCAATTGTACTCTTCCCGGGAGTACTGTTTAATTTCTATGCACTCTACTAGAGGGGAGTGTTACGGTGCGTTGGCTTCAAATGATGGGTCCCGGTTCTAATCCCGGTTGTATGATGTGTATTATGTTTGCCTCACGGTGCGGACCGCGGGTGGCCTAGTGGGCAGCGTTCGTGACTGCCGCGGAAAGGACCTCAGGTTCGATTCCAGGCAGGTACGAACGCTCGATCCACTAAATTTCCGCCGTGCGTCGGATGGGCACGTTAAGTCATCGGGCTCCGGGTACTGGCCCCCCGGTAATAAATAAGGTCGTCTTCCTCCCCCTTTCTACTTTGCGTCCGTGTCACTTTCCTATCGGGCACTCTAGCCCAAATCTAATAGCTTCCTATTTCTAAGGGTAGTTTAAGACCTGGGATCAGACACTCCCTTCCTAAAATCCTCTACGTATGATAATATATATATGCCTCACGGTGCTGACTTTTTCTTTTCCCTGGAACCAGTGACCACAAATTAAAGACCGGTGACTGTGTATAGCCCGGGAGTTTCTCACGGTGGATGTTGAACCAAAACCCCTTGGAGAGGAAGCCCCAGCGCGCGAACTGCGAACGGGTGTGACGTAACGGTCAGAGGGGGATCACAACCTCTCTCTGCAGAAGGATCAGAGGGTCCTGTGTAGGTTTTACTTTAAGTTTTAATTTGCTTTGTTACTATCTTAAGTATCAGCTTGGTTGTAAGAAAAGTGTAATGGGGACATTTTAAAAGCCTTTTTCCAGTGATGTGTGAATATTCTTTAGAAGTTTTCGTTTTTTTCTGCAAGAAGCACATCGGGGGGGGAAAGAACGTACTTACATATATATAATGAATAAGCAGATTTGTTGATGCTTCTCTCTTCGGTTTACCGTTTCGTGTGTGTGTGTGTGTGTGTGTGTGTGTGTGTGAATCCGTTAATGTGTTAATTGATATTTTCAATATATGTTTCAGTTGAAAAATGAAAACAATTGTGCTGTACGATATACTTCTGCAGAAAATTAATACCTTTTGTGTAATATGCTTTCTTTTTAAAAAGTTGGAAAAAAAAAAGATATGTCATTTAGATTTGCAGCATAAAATTTGCGACGTTATGTGCATAAATTCAAAGGTATCCAAATTAATACTTTCCATGTACATTTGACAAAGAACTTTTTCCTAAGTGACTTTAATTTATAATTTTTTTTACCTTCTAGAAGTAGTTGCAAGAATTTAGCACATATCTTACCGCAATTTTAGGAAATATACTCCCCAAATCTGGAATTTTGCTTTCGTGTTCGCTACGTAATTAAAGAACTTTTGTTTTGTTTTGTTTTCAATAAATCGAACGCGAAGGGAATTTCTAAAAGTTTTGAATGAAATGATTATGTTCATAGAGTTCTGCCAATTTGTCATTTACGCACATAAAAAAAAAAAGAGTAGTTACAAAAATGCTTAACTTAAAATGTTGGGCTTTTGATGTCATGCGTGAAAAAAATATTATGTTTGTGTTCCTTTAGCAAAATTTAAGGCTAAAGGACAAATTTCCTGAAACATTGATTTTTAAGACCGGTACATTACATGAAATCCGTTTGCAACACAAGAGCAAAGCTTCGGAATTCTCCTATTTGTAGTTATCATTTTAGGTAATTGAGAAAAAAAATGAAAACTAAGGATGTAATCTTTTGACATTATCTAAGGACGAAAAATATATAAAAAAACCCGGTCGATTTATTGCGGTGTGCGGGAATTATTTAATATCGCACTCGCGAAAATATTTCTCAGCATAAACACCGCGGTACTCCATCGGCGTTCTCAGGAGCAGGGAACCTCGAGTCAGCCAGCCGGCCCGCTATCTCTGACGTCACAGACCAGTTTGGAGGCTTTCTTACTATTCAAGGGTTTTTGGTTGAACCCCCAAACAGAAAAAATGTCCATGTTTGAACTTCAATAACCTGCAATAAATTCATGAAACGTGATTCCTTCGTTTGTGGAGGATCAAAGGAGGTTACTTCCTGTTTCGCCTATTCTTGATTGGCCTATTCTTCGTACGTCGAAGGTTCCGCCATTTTAGGCTAGGAAATAATTCTTGGTTTGCCTATTCTTGTCTACCCTACAACTTTCATCTGCTAGAGGGGAGGGATTCACCTAGAGCAAACTTCTTGATTCGCCTACGTCGAAAGTTAATGGGGCGAGAAAATGCTATTACATTATTTCGCTTAAGCTTTGACGGAGTGATTTAAAAAAGATACATCTTTACCTCTGGTGAATTTTTTTTTTATCAAAACACTTAATCTCTCGTGTGTTAAAAAAAAGGGCAATTTTTCCCGTGAAAAAAAAAAAGCTAGTTTCATCCCTAGGGTTTGAAACCAGTTTTACTTCTTTAATCGAAAAAAAAAGCCTAGTAAAAAACAAAATTGTGCAAAACATTTATAATTTGAAAAAAGGGAAGGTAGATTCTATTACATTATTTCGCATAAGCTTTGACGGAGTGATTTAAAAACAAAGATTCATCTTTATCTCCCGTGGTTGTTTTATTTAATCAAACCACTAAATCACTAAAACTTTCGTGCGTTAATGTAGGAGATATCAATTGATGAGTAAAAAATAGAAAACAGAAGGTAGTCCTCACAGGTAGTCGTCAGCGTGCTTAAGTTATTAAATGTGTCGTCCAATCAAAATCGAGAGAGACTGTAGTGAGGGGCGGGGAGGGGTTATGTGTGTGTAAGGCAGAATTCAAGAAAGCGCTGATAATGAAAAGGTAAAGTAAAATAAAGGGTAGAGGGATGTTGATGCGGGGTCCGGACTAAATTCAACCGGACACTATCCCACACGGATATTTGCCCACCCGGATATTTGCCCATCGGACAGTTGCCCACCCGGACACTTGTCCACTATGGAGGATTTGTATATAATACGTAACGTCGGAGGACGCTTCCGGTCTAGTCTGGGAAAACTGATCACATAAATAATTTACCGACCATATAAAAATTGCACTTTGTTTTAGGAATGTTGAAATTTAAGGGGGTTACCCCCAAACCTATTAAATTTAGGGGGTGTTAACCCCCAAATGCAAACTAATATATTAAATATTTTTCATGTGCTCTAAAAAGCTCAGAATTAGGTCATTAGACAACGCTGACAATAGACGAACAACGCACTTGAAAAATTCGAAAAGTTTAAATTTAGAGGGCGTTAACCCCCCAAATGCAAATTAACATATATAATCATTTGACTTGAGATAACATAAGTATTGTTATGGAGAAATATTTCCTTTGGGTGCTGTGGCGTGCGTTAGTATTTCTAAGGGCTGGGTAATTGTTTTTTTCGTCGTGAATAAGAATCTTCCAGGGTAGAGGCAGGATAATTGGGTTGTCGTCATTACTGGACATCAGTCTTAACTGGAAATGTAAATTTGGGACCTTTTTGCAAGGCTTGAGCTCCACGTTTCTTTGAAAGATTTAATAATTTTAACCAAGGGAATTATAACACCAATTCCCAAATACAGCCTATGAAATTCATTAACTTAAGCTCTAAGATCCTTTCTGATGAACTAGTTCACGCCTTGCAAAAAGGTCCCAAATTTCCATTTCCAAATACCTCTCTACGATCTGAACTCGTTTTACCACAAATGGAACAAATAATTAAAAATCTTCCTACGAATGATCAAGATTACGTACGACATAAAGTAACACGATCTTTTACCAAACTTAAGCTCAGCAATCCACACGGACCTACTAATCCATTACACTCCTGGAATGCTAAACTAGAACTGATGTTATTAAAGAATGAACCTAATTATTAATTAATCATGGCTGATAAAACCTCACAAATTGAAATTCTGAACAAGAAAGACTACGATGAAAAGATGCTTGCAGCAATCACCAAAATTCCTCACGCCATCACCTCCATAGATCCAATTAACCGAATCCTTCGACTATTAAGAAAATTGAAAAACCAAGGCCATCTTCCTTCTCCGTTACAAAAAGCTGCAACTCCTCCACTTGGACCTCCTATACCGGCTCTGTTTGGGAAAATAAAATGGATTTCCAAGGAAATCCACTCATCTACTCATACCATAGATACCCCGGGAGATTGGTACTCTTCAGAGTCTGCGACGTTACGGGGTCGTATACATATTGCATAAATGACAAATTGCGCTTCGTTCCGAGATCTTGTCAAAGTGTGGGAGTTTCCCTAGTAGAACAAAACGAAATCTTTATTTTCCTAGGGATATAAATGCGTATATCCCATCATAATGACACTAGGTCTATGTCTATGTTTGCGACTCACTAAATCTAGGTCTATGTAGAAGCTTTCCGACTCACTAAATCTTGAGTTATGATTTTAATATTTCGCATGAGGGCTAAACGGGCCGAAGAGATGGGCGAGGGCAAGAATTGCGTGCAGGGCCGACTTCGTAAAAGAACTCAGGTAGATGACACGAAATACCCAATGAAAACGATGCCCAGGATAGCCGGCACCGACACACCCCAAAACTCCCACTCCCTGTGGACTGTGATTACCCCATTCAACCAAAAGCGGTCGTATACTTTTCTGACCTCCTGCGTGATAACTTGCGAAGAAATAGTTCGATTGCGGCGAAATTTTAGTATGTACTTTCGAAACAATAGTGGATCTTTTCTGTTGAAAATGTTTTAAATCGGTACTTAGAACTAGTGCAAATGCGTGAGATTTCTTCGCCAGCACGTTCGCGCTATAACGTCAGTAAAAAAATACCAATTTTGAAATATTTTTTTAAATTCATAATGAAGGTAGTTTATGCTACAAATTAGTAGCGCACAAGTAGATATGATTCTCATCTCCATCAACGTTGGCCATTAACAGTCAAACCTGTCACCACGCTCAAAGCAAGGCATTTTCCTGAGGCTCCTGGAACACTTAATGATCAGTAATAAATTGGAATTTATTGATTACCAGTTCTCTGAATTAAAAAATAAGAACAGCTGGTATGAAATTCTGTGGGCAAAATCATTTGACTTCCTCGCGGCATCGAAATTGAAATTTTCCTTCCCGACGTGAAAACAAGTACAGTTTAATTGACCTCTAGAGTATAGAAAACAGGCGTCTACTATTTCTACTTTCTCCCTGCTCCCAGCTCCTATAAAACTCCTATTATTCGCATGCATAATACTATATACACGTATTATGACAAACCCCTGTGTACAGAAATCTCCACCAGAAACTACGGTAGCCCATAGAATAGACTTGTTTCACCTGTTCGATGGTAGCTCATCGGGTAGATGACATAATTTTGAGCTTTTAGAGCCCATGACTTCAAAATCAGATCCCCCGACAAACGATTGGATTTTAAAAGCTAATCAATTCACACCAATAGCTCCTTATTACCGCTAATTTCTCGTCATACGGATGTGGACAAAGTGGAAACGGAGTTTCTCCGTTAATATACGAAAGAAATTGCGTTAAGGTTTCTGAAAATTCAGAATTTTCCGTTAACACATCTCTAAAACGGTAATTTGCTATCAATATAAGAAAGAAATCTCAGATAGGTTTCTGCAAATTTAGAATTCTCCCGTATTACGAAAAATCAGTGAAATTCAGGTTTCTTTCCATCATTTCACAGAAAAGATTGTATGAGAAATATGCTTCGTTAATTCAAGAAAGAAATGACGGAAAGCGGCTCGTGAATTTCAGAAATATTTTTTACAGTGCAAAGTGGACAACGTAGTTATCCTACCACTTTTTAGGATAGGTATACAGATCAAGAAGCTGCAGAAAACTACCTACAAAGATTTATTTAACGACGAAATAGTAATTAATGCATGGTTTTTTCTCTTCCACTCGTAACTGAGTTTTGTAAGAATTAAAGGTCAAAAATCAATTTCTTTTCAATGAAACGGTATATATATCCATCATCATCATCATCATCATCAACCATTATCAATCCACTGCTGGACGGAGGTCTCCCCAAGTTTCTACCACAACGGTCTGTTTTGTGCCAGTCTTCTCCAGGTTACTCCCGCATACTTTCGAATTCCATCCACTCATCTCCCATGTGGTCTTCTTTTGGGTCATATATATATATATATATATATATATATATATATATCATCATCATCATCATTGTCAACCATTATCAATCCACTGCTGCACGAAGGCCTCTCCAAGCCTCTTCCACAACGGTCTGTCTTGTGCCTGTCTCCTCCATGTTACTCCCGCGTACTTTCAAATTTCATCCACTCATCTCCCATGTGGTCTTCTTCTCGGTCTTTTCCTGTCCATTGGAATCCAATCTAAAATTTCGACTGTCCATCGATGGTCTGTCCTTCTGGCAGTATGCCCTGCCCATTGCCATTTCCGGGATTTTACTCTGATCACGATGTCTTCCACTCTTATCATTTTTTGGAACCACGAGTTCCTCTTCCTACCTCTCCTGGTTACACCAAGCATGCACCTCTCCATGCTACTTTGAGTAGTCTGCAGCCTTTGTATGACACTTTTAGTTAAGGTCCACGTCTCTGCACCATACGTAAGCACTGGAAGGATGCATTTATCAAACACTTTTATTTTAAGACATAATGGCATATTGCTCTTGAAAATTATGCTGTTTCTTCCAAAAGCTCTCCAGGCAAGTTTTCTACGCCGATTAATTTCTTCATCAATGTGACCCTCACTTGATATCTGCTGTCCAAGATAAATGTAGCTATTGGTTACCTCCAGCTTTTCCCCATTAATCGATAAATCTTCATTTCTTGTAAAAGCATTGTACATCACTTTTTTCTTCTGAAAGTTCAATTTTAATCCCACTTCTTTACTCTTGTCAGCAAGTTCCTGCATTATACTCTGCAGCTCTGATGGGGTAGTTGCAAAAATGACTACGTCATCAGCAAAACGAAGGTGAGTTAGATAATCTCCATTAATCTTTATCCCTTTGTTTTCACGTTTCAGTGATTCAAAGACATTTTCCAATGCGGCATTAAAGAGCTTGGGAGATATGGTATCACCTTGTCTCACTCCCTTTCCAATTTTTATATGTGTTGTATTTTCAAACAGCCGAATCTTTGCGCTTGCATTTTCATACACTTCTGGCCACCCGAAATGCAACACCAAGAAGGAAGCATCCGATTGGCCTGAAATTCGCAGCACGCGTCGCCCGCGAGAGGACATGCAAACGATTAGCATTACAGGGCATAGGCAGATCACGTGCGCCCGGCACGCCACAGAGAAGCACTATAAGAAGGCTGCACAGAAGGCGGGGTGTAAGTAGTGGAAGTGTGTTGTGCTGCCGGACTTGTGCGCGAGAAGCTTCCTGATTCCTCGTCGAAGAATATGGCAGTCATTCCAGCACGTTTCAGAGTTCGACACAGGACGAATAATGGCCTATCGCGACAGCGGTTTATCGTACAAAGACATCGACGCCCGTGTGGGACGACATTCAGCCACAGTGAGGCGAGTATGGATTTGGTGGGTGCAGGAGGGACGGACGGACGGACCAACGTGAGTGATTGCCGCAGTAGCGGCATACCACCTGGCAGGCATTGACGGCTCGCACCGCCACATCATGAACGTTAGCGCAGGAATTATGGTATGTTGCGCAACAACCTGTGTCAGCACGTATCGTTCGACGTCGTCTGTTGGAGCGGGGACTTGTCGCACGGCGCCCATTGTTCCAATTACCATTGACGTTACACCACCGGCGAGTGCGGCGGCAGTGGGCCGTTGAACGCCACTCCTGGACTACGGAATGGCACGACATTGTCTTCTCCGACGAATCCCACTTATGCCTGCAACACCACGATGGTTGGATCCGCGTGTGGCGGCACCGCGGCGAGAGACTATATGACGCCAGCATTATGCATCCGCACCCCTCTGGTACGTATCGACGGTCCACTCAACAGCCACCACTACATCTCCGACGTTTTGGAGCCTGTAGTCCTCCTTTACCGGCAGAACGTGCCAGCGGCCACGTTTCTTTAGGGCAATGCGCGCCCGCAAGTGGCACGCATCGTGCAACATATCTTCACGGCCCACCAGGTGTCACTGCTGCCGTGGCCCGCCTGTTATATCGGTATGTCGCCCATCGAACACGTCTGGTCACTGATCAGCAACCGAGTGGCCCAGCAAGCACCACCCGCGGCTACGCCTAATGAACTGTGGCAACGTGTGGAAGCATCCTGGACCGACATACCCCAAGCCCATATCCAAAGCCTCTTTCGTTCGATGCCTCGGCGTGTAGCGGCCGTTATTGCCAGCCTATTGATATCTGCGTGATCCGCAAGTCACACGGGCCTGTAAGCTCAATCGTTTCATCTTTGTATCGGTTTTTATGTGTCCAGTAAATCTGGCTTTGCTATCTCGTGTCCTTCTTGGTGTTGCATTTTGGGTGATCAGCAGTGTAGATGCTATTAATAATATTAATGTATGCATCTTCAATACCGCAGGATTTCAAAGCTATTGTAACTGCTGATGGTTTCGCCGAATCAAAGGCCTTTTCATAATCGATAAAAACCATGCACAATGGAAGTTCCTATTCCCTCACTCTTTCAATTAGTTCTCTCGTTACGTGGATATGATCTATAGTGCTGTAGCCACTCCTGAATACAGCTTGTTCTCTCGGTTGAGCCATGTCCATTGTTACCTTCAAGCGGTGTGAAAGAACTTTAGTGAAGATTTTATAAACCACTGATAGGAGGCTGATAGGTCTGTAGTTCATGAGATCCTCAATGTCACCTTATTTATGTAGCAGGATCATTGTAGCGTTGTTTCAATCCTCAGGAATCTTCCCTTCATTAAGGCATCGAGTGAAAACTTGGGCGAGTACTGTTTAAATCTCTCCACTTGCTTCTTGTATGATATCTACAGTAATTCCATCTTCTCCTGGAGCTTTTCTCCTTTTCATGTTCTTGATTGCATGTGTAACTTTTGCTGGGAGGACTGGAAGAAATCTGGTACTGGTACCTTTCATGATGTCTGGAGTACATGTATCATCACTTTCATATAATTTGGAGTAGAAATCTTTCACTCTTGTCAAACGTTCGCCGCTATTTCTTGTTACAGAACCATCTTCTTTTCTCAGTGCCATAATCTGTTTTCTTCCCTTACTGAGATGTCCCTTTGCTATCTTTAGGCTTTGGTTGTTTTCAATTGCTTTCCTCACTAGTTCACAGTTGAATTTCCTTACGTCTTCAGTGATACTTTTTAGTACTGTCTTGCATAGCTCTATATATTCCACTTTGGAAGTCACATCTTCTTTAGTTGTCTTCATCTCTCTTCTTTTTTGCATCAACATTTTGGTTTTTCCTGATAATTTGTTCACATGCAACTTGTTCTTAGACCCAGCTAATTTTGTTGCTGTTTCCATAACAGCTTTGGTTACTTTTCTGTTAACTTCAGAAATATTCACTTATTGCGATGTTAGGCCTTCTAAAGCAGAGAATCTGTTCTTCAGTTCCAACTTGAAGGTATTATGGTGTTTTTTAAGGTTGGTTATGTCAATACATTTTGTTTGTCTTATGAGCTTGCCACGTTCGAGTTTAGTGTTGAGGTGCATCTTACATATCACCAATCTATGGTCACTACCTGTGTTGAACTTGTTTAGCACACTGCAGTCTACTATGACGAATTTTTTGTTACACATAATAAAATCAATTTCACTTGTCGTCCCATTTGGATGTCTCCATGTCCATTTCCTGTGTGGCTTTTTCTTGAAAAAGGAGTTCATGATGAAAAACCCTTCTGCCTCTGCAAACTCAACGAGAGTATTTCCAAGCTGGTTTCTGTTGCCGTGACCAAATTTACCTACTGAAGTTTCATTCTGTTGCTGTTGCCCTATTTTCGCATTGAATTATTCCATAATTATCTCCAAGTGCTGCTTGCCTTTATTATTTAGATATACATACATACATGAGTGCTTGCGCTCTGAAGACGTCAAATTCAGTTAAAAGAAACGCAAGAGAAGCAATTGATATGAAAGCGATAGAACAAAGTTGAGTGAGCAGATCGAGATACCCCAACATTAACGGACACAGAATCACATCATAAAACTTAAGAGAAAAAGATCGTATTTCCAAACAAGAAAGGAAATTTGTGAGTAGCGACATATCGCTAATTAAAAACAACCTGACCATATGTATCTAAAGCAAGCTTTCCTCTCTCTCTCTCACCCCGATAGCTAATTTATCAAAATCTTTCGAAATTCGATATTGATTAAACATTTTCCAAGCTGTGCCCTGAACATCAATAACATATGAAACCAGATCTCTCCTAGGAAAAGTGCAGCACCTGATCTTCACTTTAAAGCCAGCCGCAACAACATCATTCTCTACTTTCAGTTAAGATACCGAAGGTCCCGTATACTGTGAATAATATTCTCCTTATGTAGGCCGCATTTTTCATAATTATGTTCACTAAATAATTTTATTTTCCGTTGATGGGCTTGAAGATATTTTAAGACAGCAAAATATGTTTCTAATGCGTTTCTCTGGCTATACAAAAGCTAAAAGCTTTGTCTGGAAAATTAAGGATAGAGCAACACTAAAGGGAAATATGTAATTACACTTTGCTGACAAACATGCAAGCCTTGAAATAACTTTGACAATCCTACCGCTTCGGTTGCTGAGAGGTCAGAGGTTAAGTTTTTCGCTAAGTTTGTCCTGGATGAGGGGCGGATGGTTCGTTTGCTTGAGGGCGCTTGTCCTTTTCTTAAAAATAATGAGTAAAAATATGATTTTCATAAAGATGGAGCATTTAATATCATAAGATATTTTGTAGCTAAGCGTTTAAAACAAATAAACAATATGCTAAACGTATACAATGCAATCTGATGAAAATCAATGTATTTAAATTTTCCTTGCAGAAAAGCAGGGCAAGTTGCAAGGGAAAATGCCCCTTTGCCTAATGTATCACAGCTTATCAGTTTAACGTAGGCCCAACACTGAGCCATTGTGTACTAGTCCTAAAAGACGGCGGCTCAGTGTTGGGCCTACGTTAAATTGCAAGTCTTTGCCCCCTGGGGCGCTCCCACCAGGAAAGTGGGTGTAGCAGAAAATTCATGCAATACTTTATTCAAAAGTACGCAAACATTTTTGTTTTTCATTATACGGATTCCGAAAAAGGAAATATGAAATCAAACGGAAATATGTGCTTCCGCCTGTAGTGAAAAAAATGTACTTAATTTGAAAGAGAAAAGGAATGTAACTCTTTATCATAGTATATAGTATCTGATGCAAGAAATTCTCTCGATCGTTATTTTGCAAGCGAAAATACGATTTCAGATGCATATACGCACATCCGCCTTTAACGACAGAACCGTGCATTACGGAAAAGTCAAAATAGCAAATGAGACTACATTTTCGAGATCAATGGGATTTGCATTTATACCTCTCAATAAAAATATTACAATTCACAAAACCCAAAATGTACGGATATTTGTTCTTATAGTTCAAACTTCTCAAATACATTTTCCAATTTGGACAAATATAAGCTAAGGTATGGTGCCCATAGACGGACGGTCATACCCAGCAAAAACAGTCTTGCTGGGTCAGCATGGGCCACTGCTAGCTGCTAGCACTGGCCCAGTACTATGTTGCTGTTACATGAACAGTCAATAAAATGTCACGGTGGCCACCAGATGGGCCAGCAGTTCAGGCTAGTAGCTGGCCAACAGTTGGTACTCTATCATTTGCCATATGCCAGAACAGGGTCATCAGTTATCCATCAGAGGCTCTGGCTGCCACAAGCGGCCTTTAAGAGGCCCTGCAAGTTCGTTCCATAAATGATGGCTAGCCAAATGCGGTCTGTCAGTGTCCCGGCTGCGGCAGCCGACAATCACGTGACGTTACTGGTGGCTAACCGAATATTGTCCGTCAATTTCCCAGTAGTAGTAAAAAAAACAAAAAAAAAACGTAATCACAGTTCACCAAAGGTACACGCACCTATTTTTTCCCCAACGAAACGCCTACATAATGTCACGGCACGAAGAAAATTTCCTCAACAGGTCCGGCAAATCACCCGATCGATCTGACTGGCATCGAACCAATAACTGCTGGTGTGCCAAGCGGATGATCTGAACACTAGACTAGTTTGCCAGGCATGACCGTTCACTTGGAGGTGAGCCTCTCTCCTGCGCGATGTGAAACTAAGGGTTCTCTTTAATTTGGAAATATTGTGAGTTGGTTTTCGTGAATGTACGTTTCATATAATTCATAAAGTTATTTTTTCAGCGTAACGATATTTTTATTTACGTTAAGGGAACTTCACAGATTTTCAACGAGTGTATCAACTTAAAGACGTTTTCCAAAGTCTTGTGCTGTCCTTCTGGTCTTGAAAGGCGATTCTGTAATTAATATATTTACACATTCATGTCACATTCTGTTACATTTTCTTTCACGGTCCGAAGCTACATTTGTTCTAAATAGGATTGATATTTTATTTCACTTGCGGTTATATTTAGCGGATAATTCCTCCAATCGTGTGTAAGCAACGCAACGAAAATATCCATTTTGTACTCGTATAAATCTTAGTGTTTTCCAACACAACGATTTTTTAATGTCTTTCCATTATTTCTGTTTTGAAGCGATTTAGTGTATGAAGATTATACAGAAATTATTTTTTGTTATTCAAAGGAATGGAGTGAGCGTGTTTCATGGCTGTTTGTATAATCGATTGTTCGTGTGTTAGAGCAGAAAGTTTGCTACGAAATGAGTTTCTATAAATAAATGAGATTGATTGACTATTTCTTACAGTTCATTAATTATTTATATAATTTTTCTCCGACGGTAATCGTCGTCGACGCGGAATTATATTAGGAAATTAATCCGTCTCTATGCATAAGTTTTTTAACATCCCTTGAAGCAACACGATGGCGAGGGCGTCGTCTCAAACTAACTGGTACCACGAAAGACAGTGCACGTGTTGCTTCAGCGCATGCGCAGTCCCGGTGCTTCCACCTCTTGTTGGGGTTGCTTCTGTTGCCAGCTCGGGTATTTATTCAGCATCAGAACTGAAGAAATTGATTTCATTCTATCACTATTTGATCGTATATAATCACTCGCATGAGTTTATAACGTCTACTGTTTTAACTAACATGAGATATTAGCTTTTCAGGTAGAAAATGTTTTGTGAGCAGCAGCCTACCAAAATGGTGGTATTGGAAAAGACCAGCTTACTCACTTCCTTGTCAGAGAACTTAAAAGATAGAATAAATGCTAGTAAATATTTACAGCTGCCGAAATAAGGGTCAGCAAAAATCAAACATGATGTCATGAGAAACCCAAATCAAATTTCATTAGATTATCGAGGGGGAGGGGGGGCTTGTTTCAGGATAAACTTCATGCCCTCGAAGAGCTGGCTGGCCGGGTGATTTCTAAAATGCACTCACGGACAATGAAATTTGCACAACTAGAAGACAACATGCTACAACCGCGAAACTTTGCAAATAGCTAGAGTGTATGATGGTATGCAACTGATCCATGTTTGGTGTGAATGCACTCGACCGCACACCCTGTGGTGGCGCTCCAAGCATGAACCGGCAGCCTTATAAGCAGGCGTGTAGTCGATACCCCATGAAAGCAAAAGCACCGGCTGACGCAATCAAGAGTACAGAGTGAAAAGAATGCTTGGTAGATGCCAGAGACGTCGATTAACCCAACTTACGGACTTTGAGAGCGGCCGGATCATTGGGCTGGAAACCGCAGGTTGGTCGGCACGCCGTATATCCCACCATGTGGATCGTTCTGACCACACCGCTTGACTGTGATGGGAGCATTGGACACGTCACGGCACTGCCCCACAGCGGAGCGGCTCTGGACGGACCGGGAGGACAACCGGTGGAGAGTATCGACGGATCGTGCGCCAGGCACGAACGGATCCCGCAGAGACGCGGTCCACTACACAAGCAGAGGTAGTGGCTCCTGTGTGCCCACGAATCATTTCCCGATACCTCGCGGAAGCGAATCTCCGATCCTAGCGCCCCTTACGTGTGCTTCCATTAACACCGGAACATCGCCAGCTGCGTGTGTAGGGGTGCCAGACCAGAAAAACGTGGAACGCCACCGACTGGGGACGTGTGGTATTTAGCGATTGTTTTGGGGACAGATGATCATCGTGTCCGTGTGTAGAGGTCCCCTGGTCGGCACAATCCCAAACTCGCTATCGAGCTCCACACCTCCCCCACTGCAGGCATTATGATCTGGGGAGACATTGCCTACGATAGCCGATCAGCTCTAGTAGTGGTACGTAGCTCATTGACGAGCCAGCGGTATGTGGATGAGATCCTACGTTCTCATGTGCTCCCATTCCTGGTCAGGATTCCAAGTGCGCTATACTATGAGGATAATGCCGGCCCGCACACGGCTCGGGTTGCCCAGGACTGCCTAAGTCATGTTCAGATACTTCCAATGCCTTCCCGCTCCGCGGACATTTCCCCTGTCGAGCATGTGCGGGATCAGTTGAAACGCTGGCTGCCGCCGTGCCGCACTATGTGGGATTTGGAGCACACTGTCCAACACGCGTGGGTCAGTCTTTCGCAGGACAACATCAGGCATCTGTTCGCCTCCATGCCGGACCGTATTGCAGCATGTATCGCCGCACGAGATGGTGCAACGCGCTATTGAAGATGGCAGGACTGCGTGCCACAGATCCCTCTGTAATCATCCTGCAGTTCTGTATTTGCCATCATTTGTATCATTCATCTGTATCATTGCGTCCAAAAAATTTCAGTTCAATCCGATACTTCCTTCTTGGTGCGCAAATTTCATTGTCTTTGAGTTTACAACTGGCGTGTAAGCTTTGACTACGAAATGATTTGATGCAACAAAAGCAGAAAACAGGGAATTCTCTGGTGACAAATTTATGAGCATGAAATAAGTTCAAAAAATAACGGTATTTATCTGAAATTCTTTGGGAGGATAGTACAACGACGAACATAATTCACGGAATGGAGACGAAACTGCGGTTTTTTTATATTCAGAATTATTACGAGAAGGATACAACTAAAATAAACTACATACATTGAAAGCTTTGGACAAGAGTGCTTCTGCTAATGCGAAATTAATTTGCTTTGTCGCCTGAGGTAAGAGGACATTAAATACATAGTTCCCCGAGGCTGGCGCTACTGAAGGGAAGTAACGTATTAATTTAGTAGCGTTGGATAATGAAATTTTGAAACTTATTTGATCAAAGGGAGGCAGGAAACAATGGATTCACACCTCTTTTCAACCTCGAAATCATGGCAGGTCCATAAGCGAAACAATGAAAATCAAGATGGTCAGATTTTCATGCGGAATCAGTATTTTTGTTTTTTTATTAAAAAGGAAAAGTGTATGAGTGTTAAAATTTCCATTCAGGTGCTACTGAACAAAATTTATTACAATGTTAAGACCTCTGATATAATTCTAACAAATTATAGTAATATATTCTACCTCATTGTTTCATAGTTTTCACTGGTTCCCTATCACTTTGTCCGTGTTCATTACGTCCGTCGTACACTTTTTCCGCTATTCATTTAGTCCACTGTTCATTTCGTCCGCCGTTCAATGTGCCCACTGTTCATTTCGTCCGCCGTTCAATGTGCCCACTGTTCATTTCGTCCGCCGTTCAATGTGCCCACTGTTCATTTCGTCCGCCGTTCAATATGCCCACTGTTCATTTCGTCCGCCGTTCAATGTGCCCACTGTTCGTTTCGTCCGCCGTTCAATCTGCCCACTGTTCACTTTGTCCACATTCATTTCGTCATCAGAATGGATGGAATACCGTGAAAATTTTCTGTTTTGATGGAATTTTCGTTACCAGGCAGAAAGAGAAAAAAAAGATCAGCGGACAATGCTTACAGGCAATTTTTTTTTCTTATTCAATTTTTTTCGATTAAAATACATAGTGGCTATAAATTAGTAGGGCAAAAAGAAAACGTTATTGCGCATAGGTGTAAGGATGCATATGATAATAAGCACGAACTTGTTAAACACACCAAGCTTACCTTCCAAAATCAACAGTGACAAAAATCCCAAGGAAACGTCTGAAATTTAGGCCTTACAAATTTCATCTCGTTCAAGCTCTGTAGGATGGCGACAAGCAGCAGAGAGCAGATTTCTGCAGTGGCATTGTGACGTAATACAGACAGAGATGAAAACGGGTCACGGGTCAACGGGTCCAACCCCTGTCGGGTCAAAGTGTTCCTGACCCGATTTTGGCTCTGTTTTATTCCCATTTTATTTTTGAAAAGAGAAAAATACATTCCAAAGAAAAATGCGCGTTGTGGAATTCTGTATTAGATACTGGCGCCCACGGAGTGAGTAATGATTTGCCATGCAAAAATATTGTCGTCTTTTTCTTAAAGCAACGAAGATTTCCACCGACCGACCGACGCGACGTGAGACAACCGATACCATGTCGTAAAAAGATACTTCCTTTGCGTTCTTTTACAGTGCGATTGTTCAGGGCAAGGTACAGGAAAATGCCATTCGCCTGCGTCTCAGCT
The DNA here is from genome assembly GCA_039090855.1 of Macrothele yani. NCBI lineage: Eukaryota > Metazoa > Arthropoda > Arachnida > Araneae > Macrothelidae > Macrothele > Macrothele yani. The sequence continues at coordinate 6,630,470 of CM077024.1, forward strand.
AATTCACTCTCTTTGTGCGAAGTTCACCGTATGATTAAGAGTTACTTTTCACATCGCATCTTTTACATTGAGCATTCAGAAGTTTCCAGTTGATGTGCTAACATCCCGTTCCCATGACATGTCTTGTCGAAATTAATTCATTATTTGTTAATATGGATAGATTTAATATTAAGGAGGTTGAGATAGGCGTCGAGGCCAACAAATACATACTTGTTGATAACCCCAAGGGGAAGAGTGAATGCTGAAAATAGTTTCGTCTCATTAAGGAACCGGTGAATAATTCGTTGTTGTTTGGTCTTGCTTGTTGTTCAAAATGTGGAAAGTGCAAGTATACCCGTGAATTGTTTTATTCAATCCTCTTAAGTGGTGGAGTGAGCAGAGATTGGCGCATCATATACAAAGTACCATTGCGAAAAGAATTTTGATAATACAAGCATAATCGGCAGAGTCAGTGGGCCACTTTTCGTGTGCTGGCCGGGTTGCAGGAAAGGATCGTGGCAGACTAAAACCTCAAACTTTGGAGGCTCAAGTCCTGATTGTTGAAGGCTTAATGAAAGGGATAATTAAGTAAGCAGTTTTTTTGGGGGGGGGGAGAAGGGGGGGCAGTATTTAAAATATAGGGCACACATGTCACATGTTCTTCACTTTATAAATTTAAATTTTAGATCCAACCAGAAAAACTTTCCTGGGAAATCCCCCCACCCCAAAAAATTGTGTACAATGCGAGGTGCTCTATTTTCTCAAATTTTGTACTCAGCTCAGCTCCCTATCTCCTTTGTGTTATTCTACTACCGGTGATATTTTTCTAGGACAATTTAGTTTCTACCGACTCTATAGTAATCACGTGATAACAAATTTCTTAATATCATATGTAAGTAATCTTGATTCGGAATAATCGAGTATACAATCCACGCATATTATTCTGGCTTCATTGTAAACAGCACTTATTAAGATCTTGTTTATGATGTGGTATGTAAGATAAACCAGTCTTCAATTTTGTCTGCGCTTACAATAAAATTTTTGATATCCTTAAAGATAGATTTGGCATTGTATTTCTGTTTCTAATATTGATTGATTTTTTGCGGACAAAATACATTTGTGTAATCGTTAATAATGATTCATATTTGTAATATACTCCATGGTCATGATCATAGTCAGCCATTACTTCTGGATTACGCGAAATAATGGCACTAGCATGGGCACTAAAATTTAGCAATTAACCAAATTTTATTATTCAAAAAGGATTTCAGTTTTTAAATATCAAACAGTTATTGGGATGAATATACACTATATTGACAAAAGTCACCGATCATCCCTTCAAAAGCAAATGAACGGATCTGCTGCGTTGTTTAGATGCGCGGCGCAGCTGCAGACGGTATAAAAACAAGCTTTCAGCTGACCGCGATCATATCGCACTGTGAGGTTGAGTGAAAATGTCGCGGCGGGAGAGAACTGACTTTGATAAAGGAAGGATTGTTGGGTGTTATATTAGTGTGTTGTTCATAAGAGAAACCGAGAGGCATCTAAACATACCCAAATAAACTGTTTTGGATGTTTTGAATAAGTGGAAGACACATGGGCCGCCCCGGTGGCGCAGTGGTCTAAGCGATGGCCTCTGAACATTCGTCCGTAAGGGGTCCGGGTTCGAATCCCGGTGAGGCATGGATGTTGTGTTTGTCTTACGGAACTGGCTCTCTCCCTTCCCTGGAACCAGTGACCCAAAATTAGGGACGGGCGACTGCTTATAGCCCATTGAGTTGCTCACGGTGGTCGTTAAACCTCCAATCAAAAAAAAAAAAAGACACATGGCGTGCCTGAAGCACCAAAACGTACCGGCAGACAAAAGAAAATCTGTGATAGACGACGTCGAAGCCGCAGGAGAGACGTTACAGCTAATCCACGGAGTACTACTGCACAAGACCTCAGTGAACAGGTGAATGAAAATGCTGTAATCTCGATATGTACACGTACCATTCGCAGAGAACTTCATTCCATGCGTTACCGAGGTCGTGCTGTTGCTCATAAGCCTTTCCTCTCCAATCGGAAATCTACTCGTCGTTTGGCATGGTGTAAAGAACATTTGTCTTGGACCGTAGATCAATGGAAACGGTTCCTATGGACTGATCAATCCAGATACATGATCCATCAGTCTAATGCCCGTGTGCGGGTATGGCGGCAGCCAAGGCAAAGCTATTTACCACAGTGTAATGTTCCTACGGTCAAGTTTGGAGCTAGCAGTATGCTCGTGTGCTTGTGTGGTGGTATTGTTCGTGGTATGGTCCCGGCCCATTGGTTATCGTGGACAAACCTGTTAACCGGCACGTGTACCTCGATATTCTGCACAATTATGCCCTACCAACTCTGTGGCAATACTATGGAATCAAGCCTTATTGGTACCAACAGGATCATGCACCGAGCCATAAAGCAAGGACCCTTATGGCGTGGTTTGACAGTTATTCCATATAGTGTGTTGACTGGCCAGCACGGAGCCCTGATCTTTATCCCACAGAGCACGTATGGGATGAACTAGATCGCCGCATAAGAAGTTTGGAACCGAGGCCTACTACTAAGCAACCGTTAGCTGCAGCATTATGTACTGAATGGAAGCGCATACCTACCGCTGTGTTCCAAAACTTTGTCGAAAGCCTGTCTCGAAGGGTCAGTGCATGCATTAAGGCTAAAGGTGGGCCTACACCGTACTAATGTATGTCAATAAATGCTATGTTGTGTTTTTCTTCTAGGTATCCGGTGACTTTTGTCAATATAGTGTATATATATTACGTTCATATGTTTGTCCGGGTCAGTTATGAGTCCGGATCGGGTCGGTACGGGTCCGAGTACGAAATTTTTGACCCGTTTCCAACTCTGACTACAGAGTTGAAAACATGTGTCAAGGCGACAAATCTGCAGGGAGACATTCTGTACGCGTAGCTCAGTTGGGAGAGCGACTTACTCCTGAGTGAGGGAACACGGATTAGATGTCGTCGCGGACAATCTTGTGTGTCCACATTGGCAAACGATTGTGGAAAATGGATCCAGTGGCCGTTGGTTTCTTCAAAAAATATGTGATGTTTGTTCCACAAATTGTTCGGAATTAATGAAAAATTCCTACTTCGCTTGGAAGATACACACACACACACACACACACACACACAAAAATTAAGAGGCAGATGATGTGACGTACTACAGAGATGAAAACAGTGTCAAGACGACAAATCTGCAGGGATACATTCTGTCCGCGTAACTCAGTTGGGAGAGCGACTTACTCCTGAGAGAGGGAACACGGATTCGATGTTGTCGCGGACAAACTTGTGTTTCCACATCGGCAAACGATTGTAGAAAATGGATCCAGTGGCCGTTGGTTTCTTCGAAAAATATGTGATGTTTGTTCCACACATTGTTTGGATTTAGTGAAAAATTCCTACTTCGCGTCAAAGACACACACACACACACACACACACACAAAATTAAGAGGAAGATGATGTGACGTACTACAGAGATGAAAACAGTGTCAAGACGACAAATCTGCAGCGAGACATTCTGTCTGCGTGGCTCAGTTGGGAGAGCGACTTACTCTAGAGAGAGGGAACACGGATTCGATGGCTGTTGTAGACAAACTTTAGTTTTCACAGCATGTTAAATCGCATGGAAGCTGATAATGATTTCTTGTCGAAGTTGGTGTTCAGTGACGAGGCGACCTTTAATTTAAATGACAAAGTGAATGGACACAAGGTGAGGGTTTGGGGGCCAGAAAATCTCCATACCATCTTGGAACATGAGAGGAACAGTCCCAAGGTAAACGTTTTTTGTGCAGTGGGTTGTGCTTCCGTTTTTGACCCATTTTTCTTTACTAAAAGAACTGTTACCGGAATCACATACCTGGACATGCTTCAGATTTACCTAAATCCAATCCTCAAGGGAACAATGGAAGGAGGTTTCATTTACCAGCAAGACTCCCTACTACTACAAGGACGTCACTTCTTTTCTCGATGCTGAAGTCTCAGTTTGGAATGGTCGTGGTGGCCCAATTCCATGGTCCCCCGATCACAGGACTTAACGCCCCAGATTTCGACCTATATGGTTGTGTTAAAGATCAGGTTTACCTTCCGCCGCTTCCGAAGACCCTTCCTGACCTGAAATTAGGAATCTCCGCTGCACTCGCATTGGTCGACATGCTGACAGCAATGTGGGAAGAACTGATTTACAGATGGGACATTTGAAGGGTACCCAAGGGAAGCCACATCGAGCATTTGTGAAAAAAGGTAAACTTGATGTGTTTAAATATATATTATTCGTATTTATTATCATATGCATCCGTATAACTGCGCAAAATAAAGTTTTCTTTTCGCCCAACTAATTTATAACCACGCTGTGTAACGATCTGAAATGTTATTTAAAGCAAAACAAGGAACTGAACATTGAAGAACTTTTTAACTCTTTTGTGTGGACCGATTTCAATCACTATGGCATTAATCAAAGTTTATTCCAATGGCCATAAATGTGTTGGATTGAAGAAGAAAATTTTAGAGCCCCTTCTATTTTATGCTAAAAGTCGCTCTTTTCCTTCTTGTAAAACGCAATCATAGTAAATATCAATCTAAACGTTCTTTCACCATTACACTTTCATGGATTTTTTCACACGTTAAACAGCCGTGACACATATAGAGAGCATTATAGTTCATCCATATGAAAATTAGTGATACGAAAATTATAAACAATTAATAATCAAAATAAAAAATGAATCTACTGAAAAGTATAATGTACGTTTAAGCATAGGTGATTAAACACTACATAAAAACTTCACCAACAATGAAACAGGAGACATTCAAGTAAGCATCGAGAAAAAAGCTACTTACAATTAGTCTTTATTCAGCAATTAATCCTTTGGAAGTTTCACAAGGTATACTCAAACGAACGTGAGTTAATAACAATAATAATAATAATAATAATAATAATAATAATAATAATAATAATAATAATCCTTGTTTAAAAGAACAACACCAACACTAAAGTAGAGCACGCAACCTTTAAATAACTCAAACTCCAATTTAACAAACGTCTCTTCCACAATCAATATGATAACTTCCACCATTTGCTCTCTCTGCTGTTGCTGTGCTCAAACATTTTGTAACGTTCAGTTCTCATCGGACACATGCACACGTCATACATTCCTACCTCAAGGTGTTGCCAACCATACTCTTGCGAGAGAGAAGATATCACGTTAAGTTTGAAAAACGCTAAGGAAGAATGAACTCGAATTTATATAGAATAGTTAACTGAAAGTGAAAGTTAAATTAAAGTATACGCCACAAAAGCTGAGAACTGTATGAAAACAATATGCAAGATGTATTTTAAAACATTAAAATATTTTAGAAAAACTTTGATTTGTGTCATAGTGATTGACATTGTTGTACCACACGAAAGAGTTAAAAAGCACTTCAAAGTTAAGTTCCTCGATTTACTGTAAATAACATTTAAAATTCTTGCATTCTAATCGAAAAACTTAAACAGGAAACAAAATCCCATGTAAGCAATATCAGCTGACACTTTTTCCTACCTAGTAACAAAATTCAAACAAAACAGAAAATTTCCGTGGTATCTCACCCATTCTGAGGACGAAATGAATGTGTACAAAGTGAACCGTTCACAAAATGAACTGGAGTAAGTGAACGTGGACTAAAAGAACACGAACGAAATGATCCGTCACCGTTTTCACTTAAACGCGAAATTTGTATTCACAGAGATTCGCGTACAAACCTGAAAGAGCTGAGTAAAAGTGTGGCATTCCTTCTATAATGATAAAGGAATCTTGTTTGAACCGAAATTCGAACATTTAACCAATTCCTTGGTATGACCCGCTCCTGCTACGGTTTGGTTTCACTCTTTTTATCAGGTGTAACCGTCCACATGAGCCCTCTTAAGTCTTTCAGGATGCTTTCGTTAATGATTTGGAGCTACTGGTTCCTGAAAAGGAACATAACCACCGTTCTGGGACTGGCGCAGCACTTCTTTTGGGACTTGAGCCACGACCAAGCTCCGATGATTGGTCAGAACACCACTACTCTTACTACACGACGACTGAGGCAGCTTTCCATAGTCAACAGAGAGAAAAATTACATCGAAGCTGTAAAATCTACAAATCAAAATTTAGAACTCTCCATATGTTAGACACAAAACTTTGTTCCTGAGTCAGCCACGTCAAAACAAACAAGTTAGTAAATTCATGCAATGCATTGTATATGATACGCTTTCCAACACACCAGAAATCATTACTCAAGTTATTTCTCAAGTTATGAGGATAATGGCTGTAGAATAAATCTCGCTCCTATGACCCGACCTTTGACCCCATTTCGATGATATTCAACAGAACCGGTAAAGTATACTTCCGGAACAACATAGAAGTTTTGTCTCAATCGAGGCATTTTTCCGTAAGTTATGACGCATAAGGGCAATGGAATGCATCCCGCTCCTATGTCCAGACCTTTGACCCCACTTCACCTATTTTCAATAGGGTTCGTCCCCAGTGGTTCCTTACCACATACTAAAATTTCATTGAAATCGTACCATATTTACGCAAGGTATCGTGCGGACAGACGGACGGACAGACTGACGGACAAAGATGGAGCATATACGCTTCTTCAATCTACGTTTGGAAAGCGTAAATAAAAAAAAACGAAAAAAAACCCACCTCTACACGTTTATTCCTTTCCCTTTTGTTTCGTAGCAAAGATACAAAGCATCATATACGTCTTTAAAGAAAGGTCCAAAGCATCATATACACATATTCTTTTTGAATGAGAAAATAAAATCAGAAATGTTTTCTGCAAAATTCAGGAGCGAAATGTTTTAGCAAATTTTACAGACACAAACTGGAGTGCCTTTGGAAATAACAAAGACATCGAATTCATTTCGAAGTTAAAAACGCATTTTAGGCGCACTCTTTTTTCAAAACTTTACCCCAAGAATTCCCGAATGAATTACCTTTTTCCCGGGGATATTTTCCTTTCAGCTTCACCTACTTGAATATGGATGTTTCGTGGATTTCAATGACGTTAGCATAATATCGTAAGCTGATTTAATACATTTTAGCTATGAATGTTTTACAACGGTCAAAAACAGTTTTTTGTTATGAAAAATAGATAAATACAAAGAATCTTTTCCTTCTTTAAATGCTGATTTTGAAATAAGAAAGTCAACACTTACTTTGTACGTTTCCAATCTTGATATATTTCGGAAGCTACTGTTTCAACTTTAATTTTACTTCAAAGGAAACAAAATCTTTGTCTGAAAAACCAAACACCCACATCTATAACAATAATATCTTAAACTCACATCCGTATAGCTCAAAAAGCGCCATTTCATCAGCGTTTCCACTGTGTCTAGTGAAAAAGAGCCATTTCATATCTCACTCTAATAACGTCATTTTTCTCTGTAATTCTCTCCTATAGGTGCCAGTGACAGTTAGGGTTCTGGAATCTGCCTCTTTTCAATTACAATACCATGGGCGTTCCAGGTCATTACCTACTCTCACTTTACAAAGCCCATATATATATATATATTTCTACGGACTGAAAAGTTCTGTTTTGATGGCAGCTATTTCCTGGCTTATTCTCTCGCTCGCTCCCTCTCTCTCTCTCTCCCATTCAGTAACTCCGTCGGTTTTCGTTCGTCCACTGACTTAGCTGACCTTTGGTATCGATCTCATGGTCTCGAGCTGAATTTCTGACACCCAGTTTTTGATTTCACATTGCCAATTCATTACGCTATTTCTGGCACTCTGGAATGTTAACAGACAAATCTCACGGAAAAAGGAAGTACTAGTAAGACAGCAAGAAAACTTAGAAACAAAAATTTGGGTAGCACTGCACATAACAGATTTTTCGTTTTTCAAGGAAAAATGTTTTGAAATTTAGGCTTTTGAGAACGGAGTTGTCCGTAATTGTAAACACCTTCAGTACAGTCTTTAAACTACCAACGTTTGTTTAACATGTGTTTTTAGCGGTTAGCAAGTGTGAGTGAAAATGCGGCGATTTTTTTTTAAATGAGGGGATTATTTATGCTTCTATTAACTGACATTTTTATTTCAAGTCTATAAAAGAAAAGATTGCTTTTCCTATATTTACAGAAGTTCTTTCTTATGGTAGTTTTTCATTTTTTTTTCTGTTTTAAGGAAAATTTAGAAAAAAATAAATTTCATATCCATGAACAACATTTAAACGGGGACATGTTTCCGATAGATACTGCCATCAATGGTGAGTTATAATAACATTTAAAATTTTCATTGAGAATTTTAAGCTGTATTAAAAATTGTCGAGCCTTTTCCCGAAGAAGTTCGTTTTCCAATGACAACATGTTTGGAGTTTATTTGTTCTGTCTGTAATACCAGAGCTTGCTTTAGCTAATCATGTTTGTCATATGTTTTATTGATTGCAATTATTTTCCAAGCACATTCACTTGCTACTTTCATTAAGGAAATCTTCCACTGTCCATCTTCTTATACGTATCTGAAATTAATTTGAAAATTGATTTGCTTGAAATTGATGATATGAAGGACAATTTTCCCTTGCAATCACATATTTAATTTTTTTCATGGACACACTAGACAGTTTTCCCCGTTGTTGTAAAATTCGATTGCAAACACTTAGATACGCGAGAGTCACACTTGTGACAATTCCCTACATGTGCGATAAACCGCGTGGAATTCAGTACATTTTGGGTGACCAGATTATTTTTTTCCTCAGCGCATAACGACCGTATCTTTACAGGCGGAGAGAAAGAGGGCCGGGGAGGGAGAGAGAGTAAGCTTGAAAGAAAGGGAGAGGAGGAGAAAGGGTGAGAAAGGGAAACGGAGGGAGAGAGTGAGGGAAAGAGAGAGAGAGGGAGTGAAAGACAGAGAGAGCGGGAGAGAGAGAATGAGAGAGAGAGGGAGATAAAGTGAGATAGAGTGAGAGAGAGAGGGGGGAGATAAAGTGAGATAGAGTGAGAGAGAGAGGGGGAGATAAAGTGAGATAGAGTGAGAGAGAGAGAGAGAGAGAGAGAGTGAGAGCACGTAACAGGGCGCGTGCAACTGATCAAGACTGATCAGGTGCTTTTTCCTCGTGAGAAGACTTTTGCTTGTAAGAAAAGAAAATTCAGATCAGAGTATTTCTACTTTTTTTAAGTTCCTAATTTAGTTTGTAAAGACGTGTATGTGGGAGGTGTTTGCGGAGAACTTCAAAGGAGAATCTGTGAATGTGTACAAGTTTTCAAGTATTTACCAGATGGATACTTGAAAACTTATACACATTAAATTGCATTAAATTAAGTTTTTAAGCTACGATACTGAAAGTAATGTTTTATTATGTCTTTTGTATTTGAAATGAATATTGGCGTTGTTCTAGTAGTTGCATCTTTAGCATAAGACTGCTCATATATGACTCACTCTTGAATTCAAATAGTTTATTGTATAAATTGCATGTGTAAATGTACTGAATGACAAAAACCTATTCTCTACTTGAAAACATCACGGGTGGGTGGACATTGTGCCTTTTATGCAGAGCCAATTCGTAGGAGAACACTCGTCTATCCTATCACCCTCAAGGTACTAATGGGTCTTGAAGAACCCTAAAGACACATCCACATTTATAGCCATGCAGCTTCAAATAAACGTGTGCTTTAAATACAGTAATTCACCCTCGCAAATGGCCTGACAAGCGAACTAACAAAGATGTTTCTGGTGGAGAGATTATATAGCGCCTGTGATCGTATTTCGTAGAAAATTCCGTGAAGTAGGAATAGGAAGAATAAGAATTTGGCTCCTTCAATGGCAAAATAAAGGTACCTGCGATAAGCAGGCACCTTTATTTAAATATTAAAGATGCGATAAGCATATTTAACTGTAAACTGTGAAGATGAATGTTTAACACGCTTTACAAACATTAGGGGATTTTATTGTATCGGCAGTTGGCGGACAGCGAGGTGGCGGTTCATCGAGGGAATTTTCCATGTGCAGAGAAATTCCTTTCAGGATTACAGCACGCGAAAAGCGAGAGTATCGATTAGAGAAGGAGAGATTTTAACAGGTTCAACTGCATATGAATTTTTTTAATGACATGCACATTGCAGCATGCCAACTTTGAACTCAGAAATAAGCGACTTTTGTATAACTTGGCGGAGTTACCTAAGTATCCGATGATTTGTCATAGACATTCCTGCTGCGGAAAAAATTCCTTTAACTTTTTCTATAAATTTATAACGAGGAACAATACACCAATTAAGTAGTAAATAGTAACGCTGTACTAGTGATCCGATTTATTGGCGTATAAAATAAACACATAAGCGTTTCCAAGCTTTCGCACATCAACCAGATGGCTTTTTCAAGGAAGTTAGACAGAAACTGCAAACTGAAAAATAGAACGCTTAACAATTTGAACGCGGGAACTTGACAATAAATAGATGCGGCGTTATATTCATTTAAAGATACGAGGCATCACGTTGGTTGCACGCGGGATCCTGGTAGAGACACTTGGCTGCGTTATGCTGACGACGTATTTTTGTATGGCCCCACGGAAAAGAGACTCTTCCAATTTTCCTTGATAAAATCAATGATATACATCCTACGATCAATTTCACGGTGGAGCTAGAAAACAACAACGCTTTACCTTATCTGGATGTTTTATTGAGGAAATCGTCTGACAACCGCCTCGGCACACAAGTCTACTATAAACCCACGTCCGTCCCCAACCTGATGCTCCGCAGCTCTTTCTGTCCCGCAGAATACAAAGCAGCTATCTTCCGTTCTCGAATTCAAAGAGCCTTCGCCGTTTCTTCTGATACCCATTCTAGACAACACGAAATTGAAAGCGTCATCAAGTTAGCCACTGATGCAGGATATTCATTGAATCAGATACGTAGCTTTATCCAAAAAGCCAGAGCCAAACATTCCAGTCTTCCTGCGCCGCAGCTACCTTATATAGGCTCAATTCCCTACATTCCAAGTGTGTCTTACAAACTCAAAAACGCCCTTAAGAAGATGAACTATGGCGTCGGCATAAGGTGCCCTGCATCTTTACATACTATACTAAAGAGAAATAGTGAAAAACCACCTCTCTCCTGCGAAGCAGGCGTTTATGCGATCCCCCTACAGTATCCGAACGGCTCTAAACGTTACTACATTGGAATGACTAAGCGTTCGTTTGGAATCAGAGTCAACGAACATAAAAGGGACACAAAATACGGTAAAGTAACCACGGCACTATCCAGAGAAGTAAAATTCAAGTCAGCTACTCCCATGTGGGATGATATAAAGAAATTAGCTAGCTAATCTACCCCTAAATGTACAGCCATTCGGGTAACCTTGGAGATCATTACCAAGAGCGATGCTTGCAATGATTGTGTCTCGCTCGAGTTGCCACGAATTTGGAACCAATTCTTCAAGTAACACCTTTTATCTACCAGGATCCTGCGTGCAACCAACGTGATGCCTCGTATCTTTAATGAATGTAACGTCGCATCTATTTATTGTCAAGTTCCCGCGTTCAAATTGTTAAGCGTTCTATTTTTCAGTTTGCCGTTTCTGTCTAACTTCCTTGAAAAAGCCATCTGGTTGATGTGCGAAAGCTTGGAAACGCTTATGTGTTTATTTTCTACGCCAATAAATCGGATCACTAGTACAGCGTTACTATTTACTACTTTTTCTATAATTCATTATTTCCTTCGTGTAAAAATATCAATATCGCTTGCCAGCCCCATATGTTCCTGAGATTCTAATATAAGGTATGTCATGATATTTGTCCATGGTTTCTTACTCCAGAAACCTGCTGTTTACACTTTCAATCCCACTATTTTCATTAAGTATGCTTTTCGTTGATCAGGTTCCTGCCTTTAAACTCATTCTACCAGAAAAAGAACTGGATTGTTTACTAGAGCTATTGTGAGAACATGGAAATGTCTGCATACTTTGAAGAGATACCGCATATTTTCCTATTTCTCTTCGGAATAGAAATTTAATTTTATTCAAACGACAATGTGAAATCCTTTTCCCGCTTCTAAGATTTACTGTAGAAATGCATAAGATGCAAAACAGAGCTCTCTCTCTTCATTAAACTGTTTTTTTTTCTGGCATCACACTAACATATACATCATCGCAACAAATTTACGTCATTAAAACAGAAAAGTTGTAAAATTAATTTCTGCCACGATATTTTCAGGGATAGGGGAGATGTCCGCCTTTCGTTAAAAAATAAAATGACAAGCTCTTTGAAGGGCAGCTGTTATTTACTTACTTCTATATGTCAATTAAGGGAATTTTTTTCGAGTCTATTAAACGTGAAGAATGCATTGGAACGAATTTACAACCGCCTTGGCAATACGCGATGGCAGTTTATTGGCAGTGTTGAAGATGCAGAGATTTCCAGTTCAGTCAAGAAGATAAATAAACACTTAGGTGCTTTTAGTGTGAGCCAAAGCATAAGTTAAATATTGAAATTGTGGCAAAGGATTTATCTTAGCAGGACGTATATCGTCGTTTACAAATAAATTGAAACATTGAAAGGTTTTTTAATCACAGAATATATTTTGTCAAGAAAAAGATTCATATAATGGAGATCAAATCACACAGATAAACTCTTAAATAACAAAACGTACAAAAAATAACGAAAGCTGATATGTTTTGCTCATATGTAACAGATTCTCGAAAATTAACATTTTTTTGACTGTAGACCACTGTGGCTCATCTATTGGTTGTTTAAAGCATTTTGAGTAGAAAGACAAAATCCATCTTTTTCACTCAACCTAAATTTTTAAACCGCTGAAAAATCATGAAACCGATTCTTCCGAGACGAACTGATACTGAATTCAGAAAGAAAAGCATGTTTTTCTTTGAGTCACATAACTTTGTTTATCATTTAAACAACGTTTAAGGAGGCTGTTTTTAAAGGCGGAAGTGTTATCCCCTGATATCAAGAAGAATAGCTTCAGAGGGACTCTTTGTTTTAAGAAAAGCTTTTAATTTACTTGCAGAATACGAGGCATTGTCACAGGCTATGATTTGTGGTAATAAAAAACGTAATCTACCAGTCGTACTGGGGCCCATAAGAAAATCATAGTTTATGATAGTATGCTCTTCAGACAAAATCGTCAAATATTTCCCTCCCTGGAGTTTAGGATAATCGATAAACCTGTAATTATCAGAACAACGATTGATATCTCGGATAATAATGCAAATCTCTGACAGATGCTGAAGTAAGAGAATCTTGTATCATCTGCTATAAGATGGGATTGCCAAATACACCAAAAAAACGTTTTTGACCTTTTCGTTAGGAGCGAAAAAAATATAGGGAGAAAAGCTGATTCAGTCGGAGATCCCATTTTCTTTGATTTGTCTCGACCAGTTTGAGATAACTTCGTTATCGTCAAAGAATGTCATGATCCAGCGTCTATTTTTCACTCAATTTTCAGAAGCAATCTGGGAAGTAGGCCTGTTAGGACAGTCTTCGTATTTGGGATAGTGCCAATATCTCTCTTGAATTTGGGTTTGTGTGAAAATTTAGTTAGTTTCTCTAGATCTGCAAAGAGTGATTTCGCTATTACCTCCTTAAAAGCTATTTCTCGTTAAACTAGTGGGAATAACTGCCGCTAGTTTTCTAACCAATTTCTTTTCTTGATTCGTCAGCAAGAAATTTAACATTATATTTTTGGACAATAATTCTGGATGCAATGCAAAGCGTATCGTCTCTACTAAGCGGTTTAGCTATCATAAGTTGTTAAGCTAGTGAAATTTGGTACTAGTGATGGCATGAATCATTCCTTTTTAGGTGTTTATTTATCATCCACACAAAAAAGGCACTTGCGATTATTCATTTAAATGAGTCATCGTTGTTCCTCTAAGCTCACTGAGTAAATCATTCGCTGCAAGGACACTGTCTTTATGACAACAGCGAAAATTGGCAAACTGCCAAAAAATGCCGGTGCTTAGTTGGAACCCATTCACCGTTCACGAATGTATCCTTACTCATCGCTAAAACAGCATTCTCATTCAAGGATAGGGAGGAAATTTGCAAACTTCCCAAAGTGTAGTAGCTTAGAACCATTCACCGTTCACGAGTGAATCTCTGCTAGATGTGAATACACTATCCAAATTAATGCCTTTACATTTCATTCCCATTCTTAAGTTTCACCATATTTTCGAACGATTGCTTTTCAAAAAAGTATGTAATTATTTTTCTTAAATAAACAGTAATTTTCAGAAAAATTAACATAATTGATTTATTTGAGAACAATAGAATATAACTGAAGAACAAAGGCACGGAACAAAAGAATGGGAGCACAGGTAGACGATATAGTTCAAGATAAATACGTTTACCAAATTTTAAGCCTTCGGTCTTAAATATAAAATTTATAACCATTTAAACGTAAATATCAGGGAGAAAAGTAAGTTTCAGTCAAAGCTATGAGAGTAAACCATTCACTGTGAAGAGTCATTCTTGGTGAACGATTCGTTCACGAATGGGCCATCACTATTTGTTACAACTTTGTAGCGTGTCAAAATGCAGTTATATACATTTGGCAATAGGCAAACCATTTAATATCTCAACATTACGTGGAACATCAGATCAACAGGAATAATATTCTGGGTGATCCGGTTGGAAAATGACCGTAAGCTACCGGATGATAATCCAAGCCGGGATCGTGTCTCTGAGAAGACCTAGTGCTGTCGGCTCTATCCCTTTCCTTGAACCAGACCTTGAATAAAAACCCTAAAGGAAAAGCGCAAATGAGCATATCTTTTTATCATTTCAAAGCTCACATACTGCTCAAACACTGACTATGAGCATCGATTAATTGCATTTTTTATGATCAAGTGTATATCTGCAATGGGTAAGCGAACAGAAGTTTCTGCAGCAGATGTGAAATCTGAAACAGACTGTACTCGGGATGGTGTCAGCTGTTTTTTCAGAGAACACGCAACACTCGGGATTGTGCGCAAGACACTTGAAATAAGTCCTAAATTGTTTGAAAGTATGCAGTAATTCCATGATCTTGCTGCTAAATCCCTTATTTTCAAAGAACTATTCAC
The DNA here is from genome assembly GCA_039090855.1 of Macrothele yani. Taxonomy (NCBI): domain Eukaryota; kingdom Metazoa; phylum Arthropoda; class Arachnida; order Araneae; family Macrothelidae; genus Macrothele; species Macrothele yani. Next base: position 6,645,525 of record CM077024.1, read on the forward strand.
TTTTTGATAAAAGCATGAGACTTGGTACGCTTGTTTTTTTACACCTTTAAAATAAATTTAAGAAAGCAACACGTTCTCTAGCTGGGTGCGTACAGCCACCATCTTGAAAAGCGTTAGCCATATTTGTTTTTCAATATATTTTCGGAATTTTCGAGGCTATCAACATAAGGCGTCACATAATTACTGTAACTTGTACAAAGAGTCATAACATAATCCTACTTTTAAATTTTTACCAATATAAACACATGTTTTTTTAAGAGATTAAGTTTTTTTCTAACTAACATTCAATTGTAAGTCCTTTAACGGCTTTTAAAAATAGCTCATCCATCAAAAGCTGTTTCTTCCTAAAAATACATATAGATACACTGTGGTATGGCTACTTCATGAAAAACTGGGATTGAGATAGGCGTCTTCTCTCAACATTGAAGTATACCCCTAGCTACAGATCGTGTACAATGTTACTTGTGCAGTCCCTATTCTTCACTTATTGCGTTAGAGCGAAGTGAATTGGGAGTTGCAAAAATCAGTAAGGTTAGTCTGACGTTAGAGATGTAACAGACGTAATTAATTTTGTATTCAAGTTCTTAAATTAATTAGATGTGAGCTAAATTTTTGGTAAATATGTATTAAACGTTCAAGTTAATCAATAAGAAGCGTCTACTGATTGCTCAAAATCAGTTGCGATGATACGGAATGGTATAGACGGCATTCAAAAGATGTAAATGTACTGAATTCCCATCATGCGTTTCAGTTATTGCCCTTGACCTATCACTCTTAAAAATCTACAAAGAAATCCAATGGTTTTGGCCACTCCTACATACATAGAACGAATCGTACTGCTAATATGTTAGATTGGCTCCATATTAAAATGGACCGGTAATAAACCGTGAATGATATTCTTACTGGAAGGTAAAACTTAATTTCTTATCAAGAAAATAATGCTTCAAGTGGTATGGTTGACTCATTTCTTAAAGCTTCACTAGTAAAAACAACTCCAAGGTATTTGCAAGTTTTGAAGAGGAGGAACAAGAAATATTAAGAAGCTGATGTGATAATGTTAGGTGGTGCAGCAGCAGTAAATATGATAAAAGTAAGCACATTTAAAGATTACTGCTATAAGTTCATTCAGTACATCAACTCATAATTTACAATATTTGTTATGAGCGTCCATGAGGTTTTTGGTGTCTACATGATGTAAAGTATGTATTTAAGCGTATACAAGAGAATCATAATGTAAGCGCACATGTCGATGTATTCAAGGTGTGTGATAAAAAGTATCTGGACTAGATTTTTTTTAAAGTATAGTACTTACAGATTTGAAACTTAATCGCTTTCGATATATTCCTCTTCCAAAGACACAGACTTAGTCCAGCGCTGTTTCCATTCCTCGAAGCATTTTTGAAGTCATCTTCTAAAATATAGCGAACGTATGTTTCCCCGCATTCTGTTATATCTCATCAATATCTTGAAATCGTTTTCCTGTCAAGTGGTATTTGATTTTTGGAAAAAGAAACAGTCGCAAGGAGAGAGCTAAGGTAAATAGGGTCGCTGTCGAACTTGTGAAGTGCGGTGTTTAGCAAGAAACTGATGCACAAGTTGCGATGAACGGACAGGCGCGTTGATATGGTGGAGTTGCCACTTGTCACTCTCATGCAATGCAGGCATTTTGCGACGAACTACGTCCTTTAAACTCAGCAAAACTTGACAATAGTTCTTCTTGTTGATTATCTGGTTTGATGGAGCGTATTTATGATGCACAATTCCCTCATCATTAAAGAAACAGTCAGCATCGTCTTGACATTTCTGCTGCTCTGTCGTATTTTTTGGGGGCTCGAAAGATTTTGTGGTCTTCCATGATGAACACTGGGCTTTATTTTCGGGGTCATAACCATAAATCACCAGGTATGAACAATAGCTCGAAATGTGTTATACCTTAATGACAAGCACGAACGCATGTGCTAAATATGTACATATAGTTTGCATTTAATTTATAAATAGAAGAGGAATGCATTCATAACTCAATGCACGCTAAACGTGGAGTACAAAGCATAAGTTCGCAGATTTCCCTGTCACAATCGGAGTAAAAACAAATATCTTTAAATAGTAGTCCAAAATGTACTCACAATAAGAAAACATTGAAAGTAAACCCACTCGTAGGTGACATTTCCCATAGATTAGGCGAACTTCACACCGGGCACAGATCAAACGGTGGTTGGTTGAAGAGAGTTATTAAGACTAAATTACTCTGTGGTACGTGCAGTGCGTATGTGCTATACTTATAAAAGATCGAAACGTAGCAGTCTTCTGTAGCTACGTGTAGAATGAATCTTTTGTAAGAAGAGCACATAAACATTGCAACACATATAAAAATGATGAATTGAATTGGATATTTAACATTGCTACGAATTTCGGATACAAGGTTTCAACTATTAAAAAGTTAATTTATGAATTTAAACACCCAAAACAAACTTAAGATCCAGTGAGATATCACACATTGTAGAAGATTCCTGTTTATTCCACGTATTAACCGTCTTAATGTGAGAACAAAGATTTTGGTGTTTCAGTGGTCACCTATAAAGATATTATCCTAAAGAATAGAGAACCAAAAAGACTGCTTGATAAATCCGGAGTTTATTAGATTCCAATTCAATTTAGAAATAGATCCGACAAGTAAATGAAATTCTACGTAGGGAGCACAAAAAATAATTTGAGATATAGACTAGGCTAACATATCAGTAATTGGCACAGAATTTAAAAAATGACTTCACTTATAGATTTTTGCAGTAATAATCAAGCTGAACTGGGTTTTGAAAACATTGATATCATATGTAAACGTCAGACTGAGAAGGATTTGCGGTATGCTGAAACTTTGATTATAGAGAAGACTGGAGAATTTAACTACAATATATATAACGCTATTGATATCCCCTTACCCTGAAAGTTGCTAGTAGATACTGAACGAAACAGATCGACTGGAAATAATCAGAAACAGAATGCTATAAAAAACATGAACATACAGCGATATAAGATGATAACGTCCCTACAAATCACATAACTAGCATACAGCATGAGTTAATGTTTTGACGGAAAACGTCTTACTTCGCAGGTCCGATATGGGGGGAAACTATGCGAAAGTCAATGTTACGATTTTGTGTATACCAGACAAATCTTAATAACTTTAAACCTATAAGGCATATCAAAATAGGCAATACACGGTTTAAAAGAGCAAGGACAAAAGAATGTCACGCAATATTAGCCTTATGCGCGTGACGTCACAGGCCACCACAAGATGGTTGCTAAGTTGGAGTGAAAAATTACCGGTTCGCAGCGCGGCCAAATTAATATAGCTCGGGAACGCGCACACGTAGGATGTTGTGTGAGGCATCGTTTAACAGAGCTCGACGAGTCCTTAAAAATAAAACACTCATAGTGACAATAGTGAAAGAACTTTAAAAAAGATACAGTGACAAAGTGTTGAACTTGGACAACTTTTCGTTAAAATTTCCATAATGTCTAAATATCTTCAAAACAAGAAGGCCTATTGTAAAAGCTAAACAAAGTGAAAGAAGAATAAATGAGAAATCCAAACAGGCCCCTATGACAGCAGCATAACGAATGCGGAGGATGAGGCAGCATCGACAAGTTGAAGCGAGTACCAGTCGCGCTAACGCCGCAACGCTAAACGCCAGTTCACAGGCAATAGATGTCAACAATGAGATAGAACCGATGGAATGCGACGAACTACAAGCAGATGAGACGTTTGAAAACCGAGATTCAGCGTTTATAACCCATTGGCATCTAGCGACGAAGCACTTTGAAAAGTCGTTCTATGGTAACAAGTTGGGTTTTGTTTGTAGAGTTCGTGATCGCATATGGTTCCAAATTGATTTAAAACGGCCCAATGTTTACCTAATAACAAATTTATATTTCTAAACGTGTTAAATCTATGCTTTCTTAACAAAAAGGAAACATGTGATATTACATGTGATTCTGATTACCTGTCTAAGTTCCGTTGCCAGAAGAAGCTGTCCGTTGACAGTGCGAGCTTGCATTTGTTTAAAATTATTACTCCCAAAAAGCGGATTTGTTTTATTCTTCATATATTAATTAAAGTGGCGTATGGGAAACCAATTAGTATTACTTCGTTAATGTGAGTTTCATTGCTAGTTTAAGAGGTGCTGTCATTTGTTTGTCAGTACGCACAGTTATCAAAAGCCATCAGTCTCAGTTCCAATTTTTTCTGAAGCAGAAAAAACTAGTGTATTTTAGGTAACAAAATATTTGTTGAAAGTCTTTGTTAGTGGAGATGGATAAAGTGTTTTAAATAAATACTTATCTTGCCAAGAAAATTACATCTTTTTTAAAGAATCAGATATATCTATGTTGGTAAAGATGAAAAGTATCTTTATATTATGACTTTTCACTATTTGGAGTATTGCAAAATTTTTAATGTTGATAGCCACAAGAGTTCCAAAATTATACTGATATGAATAAAAATGTGGATATTGAATGCTTCCTTTCCTAAAATATACTCTAAGGGTATGACAAACAAGAATACAGAGTCTCATATTTTTATCACAAAGTAACCGATTCTTTGGGTAAGCCGCCAGACCAACACATGCGTTAATGCTTTCCTTGTAGTATGACTAACAGGCTGACAAAACAGATGTTTTCTTTGGTAACGCTTGACATTTTGATATTACAATTTTAAATTGAATACAAACTGGGCACCTGCAGAATACCACTGAAACGGTTATCATTTTTGTTAACGAAAAGTAACTTCAGATAAATAAATTTAAGACTATTACACAAACCCTGCATGTTCACCCCACAGCTATAAAAATTATCCAGGAGAAGTCAAAAATTTGTATTGGAGCTAATATTTAGATGCTAACGGGCACCTCAAAACTGTGACATTTTGAACCCAACTGTCACCACTCTTTATTTCCGACTGATAAGTCTCAGCAGGTTAGTCGAAATTAGAAACAGAAGCGTTTTTTGATCCATCGTAATGTACGTACGCACTGAGCTAACGATAGCATGTTATAGAGCAAATTTAACCTTATTTTCGAATGGGAGGAAAAAGGCTAAATCCTTACAATTCTGAACAATTTCATCAACAAGGGGAATAATGCTCTTTTCAGCAAGATCTGATGAACCTTTGCAAAACGTCTCACTAGAATTTATCGATTCAATATCGATATTTTTATGATGTCTCCAAATTTAGTAAAATCGCACCATTTTGATGAAAACGTTGAAACCGCTGGCTCAGTATTCTAAGTACCAGCTTCTGACTGTTCGTGAGAGATGGGTCGGAATTAGAGCCCATGATGAGGCATGGGAGGTGCACTTGTCTTACGGCATTGGGCCACTCCCCTCCTGGAGCCAATAGCCCTAAATTAGGAACACGTGACTACTTACAGTCCATAGAAGTCCTAGCAATTATAGATAAACCCGGAAATAAAAAAAATGTGAAAACTAGATGTATGAAAAACGCATCAAAAATGCAGAAAAATCCTATGAACAAATTATTTGCCAAAACTGCTTTAAAAAGAGAAATACGGCCTTAGAATTGCAAAAATCCAAAGCGTAACTCTTTGCAGTTTACTGTCTTATTATTAATGATGCGATCAGCAATGTAAATTAATAAGGCACGTCCTCAAATATCTTGTTCGCAAACCTGGTAGTTATTTACCATGAAGTGATACGTATTTGGGCTAGTAAATTGCTTTGCGCCACACATAATGTGATCAATTACTATAAAAACTATGATTAAATATTACCATGAAGTCCGTTTCGGCACTGAGGCTTTTGCAGTTGTAAAAGAGATGTTCACCGACATTAGGTACAGTTTTTTTTCTTTTGTTTTCTGTCTGGTAAAATGATACGGAATATCAAAAACATAAAAGCTCTTTAAAAATTGCATTAAAAGCTAAAAAATGAGGAATTTAAATTCTTTTTCGGAAAACTACCATCACAGCAGTTTCTCTGGAAACGCGTCTTTCCATAATTAATGCTCTTACCCGTAATGGCAGTACTTAATGGTTCCAAGATTTTTAATTCGTTTGACCATTCATGCCAAGTTACTTCCGCAAAGCGAGGTCAGGCTCAAGGCATAATTACTCATGTATAAAAATATTTTAGTTACGTCGAAACAAGCTGTAATAAATCAGAGCAATTTCAGTCAAGGTTTATTTCACAAAGTAATAAATCTGTTAATCAAGTATTTTGGAAGCGGTTCACTTTTGACAGAAATGCGGACAAAAGAATTGCGGCTAATATCTCTAAACTAATTCACAAATTTTAGTTATAGTGATGCAGTAAATCCACGTATCGCATTAAAAGTTACCTGCAGTTATTGTTTTGTGTTCAGAGTTCTATTTATAGGATTTCTGAGTGCCTTAAAGAATTCATTCATTTATTTAAAATATTTATTGTTTGATTAATTTAATATAATAGAGGATGTACGTAGGCTCCTTAATAAGAACTTCCGATGACCTGTAGCGTCGGATAAAGAAAGTGTATATATGTGTCTCCCAACGTTATTACACTCTCCTGACTAGAGGGCGCTGTTGAGTGCAAGAGTTTGAACAAAAAGATAAAACGCTGAGCAACAGATTCAAGTGAAAATGACGATCTCCCTGGAAACATGGTCTCACTCGGAAATACGTGCGACGTTTAGGCTGTTGTTCGCACGGAAAACACTGGCAGCGGAGATCCTTTGACAGCTGCAAGAAGTCTATGTCTCTCAAGTCATAAGAATCCATAGTGCGTTAGAATGGTTCTCAAAATTCACATACAAGAGTAATGCGTTATTTGACGGATAGGAAACTCTGTGACAAGCCTTTAACATTATCAATAGACATACTCTACTCTGGTAAATTCTGTCTACCTACTCTGGTAACCTTTAACATCGACAATAGACAGATTCTGGTACAAAAAGACAGACATGTAACTTTTCGTGAGATTGCTGCAAATGCAAATGTCTCTTCTGATACTGCACGTCATGTCTCTGAATATAAACACCGCGCGCACCTCCGAGTGAGACCATGTTTCGGTGCGGGTCCACATTTACTCTTGAATCTGCTCTCTAATATGCTGTGTTTTAATTCAGACTGCGGCGCCAAAAAACGCTTTCTAGTCAACACGGTATAATGTAGGACCGTAGGCAGCATGGGGTTAGAGTGGGGGATCAGCCCCCTGCAAGGGAAGCAGAATCCCCCTGGATAGTGGATGTTGTTGTAATTAATATCTTTGATCGATGGTTTATGAAAACGATTGTTGTATTTTCTTATAAGCATCATCATCATCATCATCATTGTCAACCATTATCAATCCACTGCTGGACGAAGGTCTCCCCAAGTTTCCTCCACAACGGTCTGTCTTGTGCCAGTCTCCTCCATGTCACCCTTGCATACTTTCGAATTTCATCCACCCATCTCCCATGTGGTCTTCTTCTGGGTCTTTTCCTGTCCCTTGGAATCCAATCTAAAATTTCGGCTGTCCATCGATGATCTGTCCTTCTGGCAGTATGTCCAGCCCATTGCCATTTCAGGGATTTAACTCTGATCATGATGTCTTCCACTCTAGTCATTTTTCGGATCCACGAGTTCCTCTTCTTATCTCTCCTGGTTACACCAAGCATGCACCTCTCCATGCTTCTTTGAGTTGTCTGCAGCCTTTGTATGTCTCTTTTAGTTAAGGTCCACGTCTCTGCACCATACGTAAGCACTGGAAGGATGCATTGATCAAACACTTTTCTTTTAAGACATAATGGCATATTGCTCTTGAAAATTATGCTGTTTCTTCCAAAAGCTCTCCAGGCAAGTTTTGTACGCCGATTGATTTCTTCATCAATGTGACCCTCACTTGATATCTGCTGTCCAAGATAAACGTACGTGTCTGTTATCTCCAGCTTTTCTCCATCAATCGATAAATCTTCATTTCTTGTAAAAGCATTGAACATCACTTTTGTCTTCTGAAAGTTCATTTTTTAATCCCACTTCTTTACTCTTGTCAGCAAGTTCCTGGATCATACTCTGCAGCTCTGATGGGGTAGTTGCAAAAATGACTACGTCATCAGCAAAACGAAGGTGGGTTAGATAATCTCCATTAATCTTTATCCCCTTGTTTTCCCAGCTCAGCGACTGAAAAACACCCTCCAATGTGGCATTAAAGAGCTTCGGAGATATGTTGTCACCTTGTCTCACTCCCTTTCCAATTTTTTACGTGTGTTGTATTTTCAAACAGCCTAATCTTTGCACTTGCATTTTCATAGATGTTATTAATAATATTAATGTATGCATCTTCAATACCGCAGGTTTTCAGAGCCATTGTAACTGCTGATGGTTTCACCGAATCAAAGGCTTTTTCATAATCGATAAAAGCCATGCACAATGGAAGTTCATATTCCCTCGCTCTTTCAATTAGTTCTCTCAGCACGTGGATATGATCTATTGTGCTGTAGCCACTCCTGAATCCAGCTTGTTCTCTCGGTTGAGCCGTGTCCAGTGTTACCTTCAAGCGGTGTGAAAGAGCTTTAGTGAAGATTTTATAAACTACTGATAGGAGGCTGATAGGTCTGTAGTTTCCGAGATCCTCAATGTCACCTTTCTTATGTAGCAGGATCATTGTAGCGGTGTTCCAATCCTCAGGAATCTTTCCTTCATTAAGGCATCGAGTGAAAATTTGGGCGAGTACTGTTTCGATTTCTCCACTTGCTTCTTGTATGATGTCTACAGTAATTCCATCTTCTCCTGGAGCTTTTCCTCGCTTCATGTTCTTGATTGCATGTGCAACTTCTGCTGGAAGGACTGGAGGAACTCTGGTACTGGTATCTTTCATGATGTCTGGAGTGCATATATCATCCCTTTCATATAATTTGGAGTAGAAATCTTTCACTCTTGTCAAAATTTCGCCTCTATTTCTTGTTACAGAACCATCTTCTTTTCTCAGTGCCATAATCTGTTTTCTTCCCTTACTGAGATGTCCCTTTGCTATCTTTAGGCTTTGGTTGTTTTCAATTGCTTTCCTCACTAGTTCACAGTTGAATTTCCTTACGTCTTCAGTGATACTTTTTCTTACTGTCTTGCATAGCTCTATATATTCCACTTTGGAAGTCACATCTTCTTTAGTTGTCCTCATCTCTCTTCTTTTTTGCATCAACATTTTGGTTTTTCCTGATAATTTGTTCACATGCAACTTGTTCTTAGACCCAGCTAATTTTGTTGCTGTTTCCATAAGAGCTTTGGTTACTTTTCTGTTAACTTCAGAGATGTCCACTTCTTCCGATGTTAGGCCTTCTAAAGCAGAGAACCTGTTCTTCAGTTCTAACTTGAAGGTATTATGGTGTTTTTTGAGGTTGGTTATGTCAATAGACTTTGTTTGTCTTATGAGCTTGCCACGTTCAAGTTTAGCGTTGAGGTGCATCTTACATCTCACCAATCTATGGTCACTACCTGTGTTGAACTTGTTTAGCACACTGCAGTCTTCTATGACAAATTTTTTGTTACACATAATAAAATCAATTTCATTTGTCGTCCCATTTGGATGTCTCCATGTCCATTTCCTGTGTGGCTTTTTCTTGAAGAAGGAGTTCAAGATGAAAAACCCTTCTGCCTCTGCAAACTCAACGAGAGTATTTCCACGCTGGTTTCTGTTGCCGTGACCGAATTTACCTACTGAAGTTTCATTCTGTTGCCGTTGCCCTATTTTTGCATTGAAATCTCCCATAATTATTTTCAAGTGCTGCTTACCTTTATTATTTAGATGACAAATTTCCTCATAAAATTCTTCAATTTCTTCTTCAGGATGACTTGTGGTGGGTGCATAAGTTTGAATAATCTGAGCCTGGTATCTTTTCGAGAGTTGGATAACAAGTCGTGCAGCTCTGTCAGAGGAACTTTCAACTTCTACAACTTTATCCTTCAGTTTCTTGTTTATTATAAATCCAACACCACTAGTTCTGCCAGTATCTGTCCCACGATAGTAGAAGAGATGTCCACTTTTCAGTTCCATGAGATCTTCTCCTTTTTCTCCTTACCTCACTTAGCCCCACGATGTCCCACTTGATCCTTTGTAATTCCTCTTCCAATTCAAGAAGCCTTGAATCAGAAGATAGGGAGCGTCCATTGTACGTTGCCAAGGTCAGCATCAGATGGCAGCCTAGTCCGGTCCTCCGGGGATTCTTAGCACCCTCTGCCTTCATGTCGCACTGGCCGCTGCCTTGGCCAGGTACATTCCAGCTGCCGGAGACTGAGGGCCAAGATTTAAGTTGTGGAATCATTTTGGAGGGGTTTGGCCATAACTCACCACGCTGGCCAAGCGGGTTGGTGAGTGTGGGATAGAATTTCCTCTAATCCCGATGGTATAGTTATACCGCTATGGGCGGTCGTCAGAGCCCCTTTAGTGGGAACAGGATGCACCACGAGAAGGCGGGGTTGACATTTGTCAAGGAGAGGCTGTGATGTTACGCATCACTTGACCTTACATCCCTTATAAGCATAAATACTTTATTTATTCGCGTATTTCAATTTCGTTTAAAAGAAAGTAAAATTGAGGTGCTGCAGGACGAACGATGGATAACTCGAAAGAAATACTTCTCGGCGGGAATGAGAAGGAACATCTGTGCCAATAATTCTATACCACATGGGCACAGAACATATAGATGTCAAAAGTCAAAGAAGTGATTTCTTTTAGGAGAAGCGTAAAATCTCAAAGAACATTGTTTAAACAAAAAGAGAAGATGTAGTCCTACATGGTTAGAAATCTGTGTAACGTTTTTGAGATTATTTGAATAAGTTCACACATTTTTTTTTGAAAAGTTCTGTGGGACATGGAAAACTCAGGCCTTTGTGTATAATGTTTCGGAGTTTGGTGTAACGTTCCACAATACCCGCAATTTTCTCAATGCGCATGCGCAAATTTTTCTTAGGTTGTGTAACGTTTCGGAGTTTGTTAAATGTGCATGAGCATTTTTCTAGGAATTGTGTAATGCTTTCAATATAGGTGAAATGATTCAGAATTTTATCACTGTTCACTTGCTGCGTGACACCTATCTCAGATTTAGAGCATGCACCGTGAAACTAAAGTTGTGTTTGCTGATCAACATAGCGTGTTGTGGCGACTTGGATTCTGAATTGTGCCACGACGTTCGTTCTTAATGTGTTCTATTCCGTTCCGCTGACTACAGATGTGCTCCGAATGCGTTCCGTATGCGTTCTAAATGTGTTTCCCTTCCGTAAAATGTGTTCTAGGGTTAATTTTTAGAACACTTTATTTACCAGAACACATTCTGAACGCTTTGTGTCTGAGCATGGAACACATTCGGAACCCACTCAGAACGCATTTAGAATACATTCAGAACGCATTTAGAATACATTCAGAACGCATTTAGAATACATTCAGAACGCATTTAGAATACATTCAGAACGCATTTAGAATACATTCAGAACGTATTGACAACACAATACGAATATGTGTTCTAAATGTGTTCCGAAATGTTACATCTTATTTGTTTTTCTTGATGAAATTGCTTTCGCTTGAACGTTCCTGTATCAGAAAGTTTTGTTCTGATTAAAGAAAAAACGAAATATGTATAACAGATGACGCTATGCAAAACTCAGTATACTAATATTTGAAGGAAAAGCTGCATTGCACATTGGGACCATACTCAAAATGTATGTTCCTTTTAGATGGAACAGACAAAAGCATTGTATATCGGTGAATATTCACTATATACACTGGCGGAAAGTGAAAAAAGAACACCAAGAAGGAATTGGCGGACGATCATGAAATTTACATATGTTAATGGGGTCGAGTTTACGTAGGTGTGATGTTAATTTTGGGACCAACCGATGAGCGCTTACGCCACAGTACGGCATAATATGCAAATTATCGTCGTTGGTATTTAAGGAGTACGGCGAAGTGAATGTAATCAGCCGCCGGCGTACGGACACGTACGAAGACCCTGAAGAAGCTGCAATGCCTGGATATGGAAGACGTGCACGACTTCAGCAGTTATCGGACTTTGAGCGAGGTTGTCTAGTCGGACTCCGCGAGGCCGGGTGGTCGTATCGTCGTATTGCGGAGCGAATTGGACGGGAAGTATCGGTGGTGGTACGATGGTGGAGTAGATGGTCAGAGGAACATTCCCACAGGAGAAGACGTAGAACCGGGAGTCACAGACGGACTGATGAGCGGACCGATCGACGCATAAGAAGATCGGCGTTGTCAAGCAGAATATCCACTGTGACGCAAATCCGGGCTGTCGTTGCACCTGAGGTGACTGTGCGAACAATCCGCAACCGTCTACTGGATGCAGAACTACGTGCACGTGTGCCTCTGGCATGTGTACCTCTGACATGTGTACCTCTGACTCCAGCCCACCGTCAGGAACGGCTGCAGTGGTGTCGCCAACGTCTGCTCTGGAGAACGCAATGGCGATCTGTCGTGTTCAGCGATGAAAGCAGATTATGCTTGGGAGCCTCCGATGGCCGTATGCGTGTTCGCAGACGCACAGGGGAGCGTCACCACCCTTCTTGCATCCGCCAGCGACACACAGGGCCTACACCTGGTCTCCTGGTGTGGGGAGTGATCAGCTATCACTCCCGTACACAACTAGTGTTTGTACCGGGTACGTTAAACAGCACCTCCTACATCAACAACATCATTCAGCCCGTTGTTGTGCCATTTGTAAGGTTGGTCCATCGTGGTGTTTTCCATCAAGATAACGCACGCCCACGCACGGCACGTGCAACGCAACATGCACTTCAGGGTGTGAGACAACTTCCATGGGCTGCACGTTCACCGGATTTGTCCCCCATTGAGCACGTGTAGGATGTTATGGGACAACGACTTATCCGGTCTCCACGGCCAGCCACGACCATCCCCGATTTACGCGTTCATGTTGAGGATGCTTGGAACTCAATACCCCAAACTCACATCCAACATCTGTACGACAGACTCCATGCCAGAATTGCACAGTGTGACGCAGTTCATGGCGGTTCAACCTCGTGTTAACCATGTTACATGAAAATGTTAGTTTTCAGTTTACCAGCAAATACAGCTGTATTTGGCCATAATGTTTTGATCACGTTATCCTCTGTATTCCGTTATTATGCTGTATCAATTTCGTTGGTATCAGACGTCTCCTTCTTGGTGTTTTTTTCACTTTCCGCCAGTGTATATCGACATTTTAATCTACATCTGGAATGTCTCCGGCGAAAAGGAACATGGAACTAGTATAGGGAACAATGTTTTTAAATTGGGTAGCACCTCATTGTGGTACACCTTTAAAGCATGTAATGCATTTTTTGGCCAGTGCTCTCTTGCGGGCGATCCTACGGTAACACAATTTCAATTTTGCGATTAGTTCTTCTTGCGAATCATTCAAGTCATCTGTATAAAATTCATTTAAATCTAAAACCATCAATATCTTGAGAAGATAGTGGCACATTAGGATTTGTTGGGAACAGTGACTGTAATCCTGATAAGACCGATTTGTGAGTGAGAAATCCATTTTCCAAAGCACTAATAAACATGTCGAAAAATCGTACATAAATTGAAATCTTGTATATTGTCTTCTGGGTTTATGCTATACAGCGTTGATTTTGTTTTGATGCGATTCTTGGTATTTTAGACAAAACTCCTTGCTTTTCAGCGTGCTTTAAGGTAATCTGGAATAAGTCATGGAATTCAAATTTGGCATTACCTCGTCGCCACAGAGACTTTCAGGATTCCCATTTATTGGCTTTTCATCGCGAAGGTACATTCTGGTCCTTGGCTCCTTGCCGCTGCCTCGTCTTCATGGAGAAAACACGTTCAGTTGTTGCCATGAGACATAAAAATAATTTCAAATACTTACAAAATTTTGCCTTTTGAAATTCCGTTTCTGAAATATTGAAAGTTTCCAAATTTTTTGGGACACATGGTCCCGGCTGACTCGTGGACCATTCCCCCGGCCCTCTTTTCGGGGGGGGGGGGGTGACGGGCTTGCACCGCAGAACTCACATTGGTTAAAGACAGATAGCAATGAGATTATATGTCCGCGTAGCTCAGTTAGGAGAGCGACTTACTCCGGAGTGAGCAGACCCAGCTTCGATGCCCGGCGTGGACAAACCTGTGTTTTCATCGAGGTTAACACCCCAACAGTCCTTCTTGGGCACACCACTGGATTTACATATCTCTGATTCGCAACCAAAGGTTATCGAAAACAATGTGCTTATTTATCAGTCTTTGTAGCTTTTAGTTTCCTTGTTTTGTGTCTCTAAAGCAGTCACGGGATTTTTCCACACATCATGTTCCAAGCCATTCCAGCAGGATTACGTAGTTCTCCTAGACTTCTGGCTAGTACTTATATGCTAGTTACAAACTATAAACCTGTGAATTTGTGCTAGTATAAGTATGTTTTATTTCAAAAATGCATATCGAAAATGTGCTTCAATGTACCACACAAGAAGAGAAAATGAAAAACAAAATGTTTACTAGCTGAGAAAGGCATGATGTTTTCCTGGTGATTTTGATTAAATAGTTTATGTTAAAAAAAAGTAAACACGTAAAGAGTCGTTCACGAAGTTTCTTTTTTCTTTTGTATTCCTTTTATGAGAGCAGAAGGAAAAGATTCGCCATACTATGTCAAAACAGCATTAAAAGCTTGCGGAAACATTTATTTGCGTGCTTCATGTTGTGAACGAACTACTCCATAACATAAGAAAAAGATATGAAAGTGTGTGAGAAGAAAATAAAACATGTGGAAAAATAAGAAAAAAGAAATAAGGACAGCTAAAGTCTGTACAGAAATGTGGAAACACATAAGAATACAAAGGAAAGTGAAAACATTTAGGCGATACAAAGAATGAGAAAAACAGGGCTGCAAACGCATAAAGCTAGCGCTCGACGAAGGGGAAAAACAAAACGGCACACACACACGAAAGAATCAAGTTAGCAGAGAATGAGTGTGTCTGCAGGTAGAAGTGAGGTTCGTTTAAATCAAGACCTAAGCATTCTTTAGGAGGTCTTGGGAGAGTACTTTGATAGCCAACTCTCTCTCATGGTAATAGCGTTACCGGAATTGGTAATTTCAGTAACTCCAGACTGATTCCCCGAGTGGACGCGATCGTGGTTGTCGCGAGAAAGAAAATCGCAATTCTGTCCTACACACACTTCCACAACAACAATAGCAGAAAACAGAAAATGTTTCTTGAAGTTGTTCGTCATTAAGGATTTTGTCAGCTTTTCGTTATTGCCGATTCTTTTCGTACTTCCTATGTCAGCAACTAAAATCTGAGAACATCTTAGCCTCCCCTACGGCAACAGTGTCTTTGTTTCTTAGTTGATCGATAACTTACTTTCTCTTGCAACTTTTTTGATACCTACCTAAGTTTACTGGGGGGCATAATTTCGTTACTGACTCATAAGCACTTTCTGCATTTTTTCAGAGCGCTTAAGACTAGCACAATACTTCTGACACTATAAGCTTAAAATAGGCATTTATAAATAAAAATATAAATTAATTTCTTTTAGGCGACACCAAGATACGAGAATTTTGATTTAATTTCTGCCAGAAAAAAAAAGTCACAACGATGTTAAAACTTTATCTTTCTATTTGGACGGATTCGTTTTCATCATTTCACTTCATTTTTGTTAATAGATCGCTCTAAAAATGTTTAGGGTTTGGTTTTGGAAATATCACTCAATATTACACTTTTAGCACTGCTCTGGAGAATAACTTTATTGATAGAAAATAGTAAAACTATACTAGTGGTCGTGACAGTTATGGACATGTTTGCTCAAGTTCTTAACTAAGTAGTGTAAGTTATCGCACCTTTCGAAACCTTTCCTTCTAAGCGTTCGACGGCAACATTCACCGAACTTTATTGACACTTGCATTAGGTTGTTACCGATGACATGTCGGATTTTACACACTTGTACAGTTGGCGGGTAATTTAGAAATTAGCAGATCGCGCGATGTGACATGTGATATGTAAATTTAAAGCGTAAAGGGGTGTGAAGTAAAGCACTGGTAATTTCACCCGTGACATCAGTTCAAAGGGGATTGTGACATAGTAAATGTAAAGTACAGGTAATAAAAGGAATTGTAGAAATAAAAAGGAACTGTACCACAAAAGGGATTGTAGGACTGTGCCACAGGGAATGTAAGCATAGTGAATAAGAACTGGTAACTTGATCCCTGTAAAGCACTGGTAATTTCATCATAGACTTCAATTCCGAGAGAATCGTGCCACAGACAACGTAAAGCACTGGTAAAAGGGATTGTGGAAATAAAAAGAGATTGTGGGATTGTGCCAAAGTGAATGTAAAGCACTGGTAATAAAAGGGATTGTGGAAATAAAAAGAGATTTTGGCACAGAAGGGATTATGAGATTGTACTACGGTGAACGTAAGCACAATGAACAAGCACTGGCAACTTACTACCTGTAAAACACTGGCAATATGATCAGTGACTTCAGTTCCAAGGGGATTGTGCCACAGGGGATGTAAAGACCTGGCCATAAATGGGATTGCGGAAATAAAAAGGGACTGTGCCACAAAAGGAATTGTGGCGCAGTGAATATAAGCAAACTGAATAAGCAATGATAACTTGCTGCCTGTAAAGTATCGGTAATTTCATCAGTGACTTCATTTCCAATGGTATTGTGCCACAGTGAATGCAAAACACTGGTAATAAAAAGGATTGCTGAAATAATAAAGCACGGAGCCCCAAATGGGTTTGTGGAATTCTACCACAGGAAATGTAAGCACAGTGAATAAGCACTGGTAACTCGCTGCTTGTAAAGCACTGGTAATTGTTTTAGTGACTTCACTTCCAAGCAGATTGTCACACAGTGAAGAGGAAGATGGATCAGGCCCAAATTCCTGCCACTTTCCGATATGAATTTAGATGGTCACCGTGCATCGGAGGTAGATAGTAATATAAATACAGTACTTGTGAAAGGCACCGTCAATGAACCCAAGGAACAATGCTCGTCTATTAAATTCCGGTATGAGCTTCGAAAATGAACCATGCTGTAGGCCAGAAGGAGCTATCGGTGATGCGAAGTTGGAAGACTTGATTGATTAAGATCGATCCACACCAAACGGTAAGACATATTGGCGACAAATTCAAAATATACTGTGCGAATATTTTGGGATATTTAGCGGCCATGAACAAAGTGAAGAAGATGCATAAATGTGTCCTACATGCGTAAATGGATCAACACAAAATTCGATTTCTGCACTTGTCTGCTTATCCACAACCGAAAACGACATTTTGTAGCGCCTCGTCATGTGTGATGAGAAACGAATGTTTTATGACACTCCCTGCCATTTAGCGCAATTAGTCGATTAAGGTGAAGAGCCGATGTACAGCCCGAAGCCTGGACTGCTGCTTAGAGGGATGATAGTCAGTGTTCGGTAGTCCACAGCTGATGTGATCCACTCCTACGTCTTACAAACGAGTCAGATTTTCACGGGGCACAGTTGTTGTCAAAACTTGATATTATGCATGAAACATTGACCACCAAACAGCAGGCATCAGCCAATTTCTATACATCATACTTCTCCACGATAACGCGAGACCCCACGTATAACGCCATACTATACAGAAGATGCACCAGTTGAAGTACGAAACCATACTTCACTGCGTTATAACCTGATCACGAACTGTCACTTCTTCAAGCACTTGGGGACATTTCTACAGGGTAAATACACTGAAGTGCCAGAAAAACTGGTACACCAGTTTAATACTTGGTAGGTCCCCCACGAGAGTGCAGGACGGCAGAAATACGACGGATCATGGACTTCACTAGCTTCTGAAAATATGCTATAGGCAATGCACACCATACGTCCTGCAGAGCATTCCACAATTCGGATGTATTCCGAAGTCTCGGATTCCTGTGTTCGATAGCGCGTTGCACGTTCTCCCAAATTTGTTCTATCACGCTCAGATCTAAGGACGTGGGTGGGATGTCAACACCCCAAACCCAGATGAATGCTTCTCTAACCATAATGTGTCGTCCCGACACTTGTGTGGAGGTGCATTGTCCTATCGGAACAGGCCCAACCCATCCACATGAATGCTGGACATGAACGGGTGTACCTCGTCAAAAAAGATGCGCACATAGCGTTGGCCGGTCACAGATGATTGTAGATGTACCAGGGTCCCCAGTGAAGTCCAGCTAAACACACTCCATACCATTACGGACCCCCACCAGCCGGTAGAGTTCCATGTTCACAGGCGGGATCCATGGCTTCATGGGGTTTGCGCCTCACACGAATCCTTCCATCTGCCCGATATAGTTAGAAACGCGACTCGTCAGACCTGGCTACTTGTTTCCAGTCATCAAGTGTCCATTGACGGTGTTGCCGTGCCCAAGCGAGGCGCATAGCTCTGTGTCGTGCACCCATCAAGGGGACTCGAGTTGGGCGTCGGCTCCCAAAGCCCATATAGTGCAGGGTACGTTGCACAGACCGGACGTTGATGCTTGATGAGGCTCCATCATTGAATTCCGATGTTACCTGCGAGAGTGTTGCGCGCCTATCGCGTGAAAGGATTCTTGACAGCCGACGATGGTCATGTTCACCCAATGTCTTTTAACGGCCAGACTGGTATCGTAGGTTGGAGGTTTTGCCTGAATTCTTGTAGTCATGGTACACCCTTGCAATGGTCGTCCGTGAAAATCCGAACTTCGTTTCTACCTCTGAAATACTATGGCCTGCTGACGAGCACGAACTATGACACCGCGTTGAAAATCGCTTAAATCGTTATCACTTGTCATTATTATGACGAAAACAGCTCCGACAGCTGGAAAGGATGTAAATCGCTTTATATACGCAATGGCGGACGCAACCGAGTACACGCATAGGGGACGTTGCTATGTATTTTGCATAAGCTCGTCTGTACCAGTTTTTCTGGCACTTCAGTGTAGTTTCCCAATCAAACATCAATTAAGACCACATTTCCTGAGTTTCTCTCATCCTGATTTTTGTCATTTTCTTATTACGGTATGCAGAAGCTTGTTCTCCGTTGGCAAAAGAATGTTGCTGCAGGCTGTAATTATTTTGATAAATAAAGTTAGATTTGCACCGTATTTTAGGTGTATACAATTTCTATCAATATTTCAACATTTCTTGTGCAACAACCTATTAGGTTGAACGCATGCTATTCTGCTTTGCAATCCAATAGGTTCAGCTTTCATCGCATATAATTTCTTTGGTTTGTTAGGAGTATCTGAATATCACATACTAAAGTGGTGTTCGAAATGATCGTGAAGTATACCAATTCGAGGAATATGTCCAAAACGAGACGACCGATTGTAAAGATTTTGCAGAGACATGTGCAAGGTAGAACGCTAAGTCGACGTACCTGAGCAATATTGTGCTATATCTTATGAAAAAATGCAGATGACGACCGTACGCAACCGAGCTGGCAGGCACGCGACCTTGATAAACGTTCTGAGTGGGGTGCGATATTTGAGTTTTGAGTTGGACTGTTAGTGAAAAAATGGTTCCTCACCGCGGCTTAGAAGGCTTTTAGGGTGCAAAGCGTTCGATAGATTGCAAACCGGAAAATCGCAAACTGTGGTAGCAAGTTGGCGCAATGCGTTAAGGCAACTAGTCTTCATTTGGAGAGACGATGGATGCCGAAATCTTCCTTTCAACAATATAGAAATCGACCACTACAGTGGTGGAAGACTCTTCTTGGTTTGGGCTGATATCATGTTGGATGGACGCACGCTGCCCCATGTGTTTCCAGGAGGCATTCTGACTGCTGAACATGCTTCCTTCTCATGCTGTGATGGCATTCCTTTCATGTTGTGTATTGCTGCGTTACCGATATACACTATATTGACCAGAGTCATCGGACACCCCTTCAAAAGCAAATAAACAGATCTGCTACGTTGTTAAGATACGCGGTACAGCTGCTAAAGGTATAAAAACAAGCCTGCAGCTGACCGCGATCATATTGCACTGTGATGTGGAGTGAAAATGTCACGGCATGAGAGAATTGACTTTCAGAAAGGAAAGATTGTTGGGTGTTATATTAGTGTGTTGCCCATGAGAGAAACCGAGAGGCGTTTAAACATACCGAAGTCAACTGTTTTGGAAGTACTGAATAAGTGGAAGACACATGGCGTGCCTCAAGCAGCAGAACGTACCGGCAGACCAAAGGAAATCAGTGATAGAGGACAACGAAGCCTCAGGAGAGACGTTACAGTTAATCGACGGAGTTCTACTGCACGACACCTCAGTGTACAGGTGAGTAAAAATGCTGAAACCTCGGTATGTACACGTACCATTCGCAAAGAACTTTATTGCATAGGTTACCGGGGTCATGCAGCTGCTCATAAGCCTTCCATCTCCACTCGGAATGCTGCTTGTCGTTTAGCATGGTACAACGTACATTTATCGTGGACTGTTCATCAATGGAAACGGGTTATATGGACTCATGAATCCAGATGCAAAATTCATCACTCTGATGGCCGTGTGCGGGATTGGCAGCAGCCGGCGGAACGGTATATGCCGCAGTGTACTGTTCCTACGGTCAAATTTCGAGCTGGCAGTGTAGTTGTGTGGGGGTGTTTTTCGTGGTATGGTCCCGGCCCATTGGTTATCGTAGACAAAACTGTTAACCAGCACGTCTACCTCGATATTCTGGACAATTATGCCCTATTGAAGAGCCCTGATCTTAATCCCATGGAGCACGTATGGGATGAATTAGAGCGCCGCATAAGAAGTTCGGAACAAAGGCTTACTATTAAGCAACAGTTAGCGGCATTATGTAATGAATGGAAGCGCATACCTATCACTCTGTTCCAAAACCTTGTCGAAAACATGTTTCGAAGGGTCAGTGCATGCATTAAGGCCAAAGGTGGACCGACACCGTACTAATGTATGTCAATAAATGCTATGTTGTGTTTCTCTTCTAGATGTCCGGTGACTTTTGGCAATATAGTATATGCATGTGCATACAAATTGTTATTAAAGTCTTTCGTGTGGATTTTGCTATACTCCTAATTTTGTGTTTGTTACATTAAATTTTGATATCAGTTTAATTAATGGAACCTAATAAAAATGCAGAACAATTGTTGAAAAAATTGCTCACAAACAAACATACGTTTTTCATGTTTTCAGCATTACGTTTCGATGTCAGTGAGCAATGTAGAGCTTCATAGCATAACATTTTGTATTGTACTTGTACAAGGAGTCTGTCCTGTTTTGCAGAAACTCCTGTATCTACTTTCCCGTTTTTTCCAGGAGTGATTCTATTTAATATTCGACATTTCGGAATATTTTCTCCGCTATCTGTGTTGCATAAGAAATGAGGAAAACGATGACAAAAAACCTTATGCTTGTTCCAGTGAGAACCGTGTTTCCCACAACGGCCCACAGTCGACGGTGCTCCTATAACACAAAAACCGTATTCTTAGCCATTATTATTCTTCCGCAAAAATGCACCAATTCTCAGAACGCATTTTTCAAAAGCATATTTCAAAGATAAAAGGGCTAAAGTCATAAAATAAATTTTTCATTTGCTTCTATGCGGGAGTCTGAAAAAGCCATCCGGTCTGCTAAATTTCCCACTCTTAGTAATGACATCTGTGAGCTCTGAATCGATTTTCGTATTGCGAAGCCATTTGACGTAAAACAAAAATGAATCCTGGTGCACTTACTTGGACGACCATGGAGAACGTGGTTAAAATACCATATCTCAGATTGCCATTTTATGCTTGAGACCATAAAGTACTTTATTATTATAAATGTCAGCTTTTTTTTAAGGTAATATTTCGGTAAAAATGTCGGCAGTTCTTCAAGACAAATACGCCATACTCTTCAAATGAACGCTGCTTTTTGTACGTCGCACTTTACTGAAACTTTTTCGCAAGTTTTTAACAAAAACAACAGTCATACCAAACATCAACCATTACGAAAATTGCAATACTACAAGAGGTTGCCTGTTGCAAAAACAAAAGAGAAGGCGCAAACTATATTGTTGGATTTTGGGAAATAGTATTGTACTGTAAAGTGTGCTTTTGTGATCTGCGGTTTCTTAAAAATATTTCCAGCATTGTTCTCGTAGATTTTTTAAAAGTCAAACTGTCTTTGCTGCTGTTTATTACGATCTGATGGCATTACATGGGATTTATATTAATGGTATTTGTGTAAGTGTTTGTCTTACATGTAAGTATTTTTAAGTATAAAGGAGTCTATTCAGCAAGTAATGACGTTCGCATTTTATCAGCAAATTATAAAATTTAATTTTGCAAGCGTGTCATAACATAATGCAAAATGCAGTGAGACCTTGGTCATACGTTTTAAGACTTTTATATGTAATTCTAAGCTATTCCCGACATTTTAATGCAGCTTCTATTGCTTGTTCAATTCGGTTATACGTAATTTATTTATACGTTTATTGCAACTATGATATTCTGGAATTCAATATTTATTTTGCGATTAAATTTTGAATTCCAGAATATCAAAATTGCAAAGTTCTTGGATTGTTTTATACGTAACCTTGGATATTACGACTTTAAAAGAATGGAGACAGTATTTTTTTTCAGCCATGAAATAGATAATAGAACTAAAAATTTAATAATTATCATTCATAGTTCTCTTTCTCTGAATTCACCAAATTTGAAACAAGAAATATTAGTCAATATTTTACTAGGCACTAATGCTGCAACATCAACTAACTGACAAGCTGCTTTGGGAAGAGCGATGCTTGGAAGTAAAAGATAATTAGGTAATTGGGATAATGAATGTTTAAAAAATTCGTATTCAGATTTGCTCTTCTAGTTTTGGATTTAAAGGTAAGTTCTTCTTTCATGTATTAAAAGTGAGAAATCATACATAATTTCTTAACCTAGTTTTTATAAAGAAATTGGAATGAACAAATTAATACAAAACTCAAAACAGACATAGGGTCAAGATGTTTTCGAATTTCATCCACCCATCTCCCATGTGGTCTTTTTCTGGTTCTTTTTCTGTCCTTTGGAATCCAATCTGGAATTTCGGTTATCCATTCGTTGTCCATTCTTCTGGCAACATGTCCAGCCTATTGAAATTTCGGGGATTTTACTCTGATCATGATGTATGTATGTATGTATGTATGTATGTATGTTACATAGCAAATTAACGTAACTGAAGTTTTGTAGTGCTGTTTTCCTTTACTTTTCTTTTTGTAGGCATCTAACATTTACCCATAGTATTTAATAATTTGAATTATCTTTTGTACAGCTTTCACATTTATACGTTTTAAGTCCATCTACAAGAAAAAAGAGTGACCCGGTTCCACTGCATATAAAAATTTCAAATTTGCAACATTCATGCAAATGTAATTTTTTCTACAATGTAAACGCGCAGTTCATCATGTGCAGGAGCAATATGGTAGATATTACGCTTCCAGATCTGGTATATTAGTCAAAGTGGTTGCAATATACGTATGTTCGATTTTATAATATCTTTTTCCTATTCTATTATCTTATATCTGTGTGACGGAATAAAAGAATCATACAGATCTATGCGATTGTTGTTCTCAATGTGATTCTTATATGATCTGGTGTCACGTAGATTTGTGTGATGCCAAATCGGAGGCTTGGTCTATAGAACTCCAAAATCACTGCTAGCCCGCCACGCTTGAAATTTTAAGTTATTCTTTACGATGACGCAAGCAATGTGTTTGTGAGGAAATGTTTGCATTTCCTGCGTTGGATTTATCATAGCTGACGAATTTCGCACTTTCTTTATCTACCAATGAAAACAACAAGGAATTTTTATTTGAACAAAAGCCAAACTCAGCGGGAAATGACAGGGAATTTTAATTTGAACAAAAGCCAAACCCAGCGCGAAACTGGAATTTCTACAATCCGGAATGTATAGTCAACCTAGATATGAGACAACTGATGTTGTCTTTCAGTAAAATAAATTACAGTAGGTAAATATTTATATGCAGTTCTAGAGCAAAGATGTTCAGCCTTTTCCGGTTTCAGGACCCCTTCAGACTCTGGAAAATTATTGATGACCGTAAAGAACTTTTATTTATGTGGGTTATATCTGTTGATATTTATTGTACTAGAAACTAAAAGTGATAAATTCTTAAAATATCTATTCATTAATTAAATAACAATAACAAACCTATTACATGTCAATATAACTAAGATATTTTAATGAAAAATAACTGTTTTCCCCAAAACAAGCATAATTAGTAAGAAGAGTGGCATTGTTTTACATTTTTGAAAATCTCTTTTATATCTGGTTCAACAGAAGACAGCTGGTTCTGCTTCTACATTCTATCTTTTGCGAAATGTTGTGTTGATTGAAGTACGTTGTATATCAAAGAAATCCGGCCTCACGCTGATGTGTAGTTAGGAAAAACCGGAGCATTTTAATAGCCTTTCCAGATAACTGTGGATATTCTTCTCTGATACTACACTAAAACATGACAAGCGGTACTAAAAGGTTAATTGCAATATGAAATCAGAAACTATATCAATGAACATTTTGTACACTATTACTGTAAAACCTATTGGTCTATCCTGCACTAATGTGAGCACAGTAGAAGTACTCAGAACAAACTGAGTCAATATCTAAAAACGTTCATATATATACCCTAAAACTACTACATGAAAGAATTCTAGAAAACCCAAGAATGCATAAGCACATATTCCATTAGTTGGCAGCAATGACGTCATCAAGCGTCAGGTGCCCTGCGTACATTCGTGAGAGAAAGAAATTTAAAAATGCAGTTGACGTCTTTGCATTATCATGAAAATAGTGTTTACCTCACAGACTCCTTCCTGAAAGAGTCTCGGGGAGCTCCAGGAGTACACGGACCACACTCGGAGAACCTCCGCTCTAAAGAAATACCAAGGGTTTCGAAAATTTTCATCAATAGGCAAATTATCGGATTATACAGGTACTTTCTTCTAAATTAACAGTTATTGTACCTGAATATACCTCCAACACTTAACCATCCTGCAGGAAGTGACTGTGCATGCTTTAAAATGCAATAAACTAATCCGAATTTTACAAGCCAATGAAACTGTTTTCATGATGTCTATTTTTGTTCTGCGACGTCAGTAACCGTAACGGTACGTATGGCTGACACCACACGAGGCTGGAGTCGAGATTATACAGCAGCAGCAAGTGAAAAGTGATATAGTTTACGATGGTTTTATGTTTCCGAGTTTATACGTATTTTTAAGTCGTATATGTTTCGAAAACAAAGTCAGGTGGTTTAGGGTTCTAACCACTGCCTTCTGACAATTCGTCCGAGGTGGACCTGGGTGCGAATCCGGTTGAGTTAGTTAGTTAATTAATTGATTTTTGTGGCGCAAGGGCCAAGCATGGCCAAAGAGCGCCAGACACAGAACTATCAGTTAAAGATTTTTAGAAGCGGGTTGAAATGATTAAGAGGAGGCAATCCGGTTGAGGCATGGATGGTGTGCTTGTCTTACAGCATTGGGTTTCTTTCTTCCCTGCAGCCAGAAGCTCAAAATTGGGTACGGGTGATTGCTTATAGCTCATTGAGTTGCTCACGGTGGTCGTTAAACCACAACTAAAACATCCTAATGAGTTATTTCTCCATCATTCTTCTCCAACTGCGTTACGTTGTATATGGGGCAACAGAAAAATAGCTTCAAATACTCCCAAGGTTTTGCTACTACGCGTACGACAGTCAGATAGCTAAAAAGTATACCCAGTGGAAACTTTAATAACTTACGTTCATTGTGCCTATTAATTAATGGCATTGATAGAATATTCAAAGCAAACAGAATATAAATTCTGAATTTGCTTGTAACACTTACTGGTCATCCGTGTAACACCTCTCAGAAAACTTAAAAATTTCAGCTCCCTGGAGCGGGAATCGAAACCGCATCTCGCGATTTCCGTTCGAGTTTGCTAAACGTTACACCATCCAGGAAAGTGAAGTTCCAAGAAACTGATTAATACCCACAATTGACGAGGATTAGGAACATCAAACAGAAGTCATCGCTCTTTCCACGTTTCTAAGTGAGTCACAGAAAAATTTTCATCGGCCGCCACCGGGATATAAACGTGGAGAGAGCGATGCCTTCTGTTTGATGTTCCTAATCCACGCCAATTGTGTGCATTAATTATTCATTCGCCTACCAGTTATTTGCTTAGTTGCTGCTTTCCAATTTTGGTGAATCCCCAGCATTGTGCGGGGCTCCAAGAAGCAACCTTCCATGTGGTTTGGCAGTTAGTCGTATGTTGAATCTGAATATCCTCAAAATTTCGAGTTAGTCGTATATAATCTGAATATCCTCAGAATTTCGATAGACTAGAAAAACCATTTCCTCAGATTTTGTGCTTCGACCAGTTGTGTGTACCTTTGCTGTACTATGGACAAGATTCGGGAAGTAATTAGTTACGTCACGTGATTACCGGCTGCCGCTGCCTTGACACTGAAGGACCACATTAGGCTAGCCATTATTTATGGCACGTACTTGCAGGTTCTCTTAAGGGCTTCTTGTGGCATCCACAGCCTGCGATGGATAACTGATGACCCTGTTCTGGCATATGACAACTGATGGGGTGCCAACTGTTGGCCAGCTGCTGGCCTGAACTTCTGGCCCATCTTATTTTATTGACGGTTCATGTAACGGCTATATAGCGCTGGGCCAGTGCTGCACTGCTAGGCCAGAAAGACTGTTTTTGCTGGGCAATAAAATAAGTGTTTCAAGCAAATTCAGAATTTATATTCTGTTTGATTTGAATATTCTATCGATATCCCATATACTATGAGGTGTTTTTCTTCCTTCATTGATTTACTAACGAGATTCACAAATTGATGTTAGAAGAAGTGCTGGATGCAGATGCCCGTGATGTTATTCGGTTTTTGGAATTAAGAAATGTTTCCAATGAAAAAACATCAGTGACAGCTGTTGGAATTTTACGGCTAATGTTAACCAAATTTTCGTGTCGAAAGTGTCCTTACAAAATATTGCAAAAGAATCGAAAGATTCACGAAAGTAGGATTGTGAAAGGAGAGGCAGAAAGCTACAGATCTCTCCTAGAAAACGCAATTCCCCGTAACAGAATGATTACTCTCTTTAGAAAAATGCAGACAGACTTCTCACAAAGGGTATTCTGGCTGATCAGTCAGACACAGGTTTCAAATGACATGGGGTGAAGTAAATAGCAAATAGAAAAACACGTTCAATGATCGAAATTCTCACAGAGTGAAGTTAAAATGTGAGCCTTTACGCATTTCTTTGTAAAGACCGATGCTCGTATTTTTGTACCATGAATTCTTTTTGAATCAGGTAGCTCAAAAATGATCAAGATTTCATTGCGTGTCAGTGGTGTGAATGCACGGTGATTTGCAAAATTATCGGAATGCTTTCCAAAATTTATTAAGAAGAAAACAATATTTTGCAGATGTTGTCATGGAATTTCTGGCATCAACTTGAGAAGGTTTTGATATTTTCGCCAACATGATGCTGAGAAAAACTTGAAAGGAGACTGCATTAATAAGACTCGAAGAATACAGTGAAACGTGTTCAGGGTTTTACAGCATTAAACCTCACGCTGGCAGAAGAAAACGTTAGCTGCGAGTTGTATGCATCATGATAATTATCCGAAAGTTGAAGGTGATTCAGCCAAATCTGTAAAAAAGTTCTGTTCGAGAGAATTTGATACATGGTCAGAGGGTACAACTGACTATGCTGAAAGCAATCGTGAGTCCCAAATGCAGATTCAATCGTTCCAGGGAAGCATGAGGGCCAGTTGGGAACACAAGAACGCCATCCATCCATCCATCGTGCGAAATTCGATCTCCGAGCTCACTTTGACGAAAGGGCAGATGCCCTTTCGTCAAAGTGAGCTTAGACCACAACGCAACCAGGGCAGATTAAAAAAGTTAGGAAAATGTTTATCAGAAAGGCACTGGGCTACACAAATGCCGATGTTGATCGGATATCACAACTTCTGACTATTCTTCTTTGGGCGTTAATGAAAAACAATGTTTGTAGAAATAAGGTTGTTGGCTTAAACTCATTGCTAGGGCTAGGATTTGTATGACCTAAAATTGCTAGAAAATTCTCTATAAAATGCATTTATGACCCATAAATCTAAAAACATTACCTGTAGAACAAAAAAAATTACCTAGCAAATGCACATTTATTTTTTATTTCCTTGCAAAACTATTTCATTAAAAAAGGAAGAAGTGCACGGAACAAAACCAAAGGATGCAAAAAATATAATTTAACCAGTTGACTGTTGATGTTTCAACTGAAATTCTTTATTTTACTAATCAACACATGAACTATAAAAAGATAACCCCTTAAAACTACAATTTAACTTTTTGCAGTTTCTGTGCCAAACTTAGTCTTCGTTTTGTGAACAAAAAAATGCCATAGAAAAGAAAACAAGAAAAAGGCATAAAATGCAACTTACATTTTCTGACAGTTCCTGTGCGAAATTAAAAGTTTGAATTTTATTAACAAAAAAGGATTTGAATATTTTTAGTTTGGCATGGGAAACAGAAAGTTTTTATTTCATCAGTTCAGAATTGCAACACACAACAAAAACGATGTGCAGATTTTCAAAAGAGAATTATTTTCTATTGTCTGCCAGCAAAGCTCTAAATATTAAAAAACTCCTTTTCACTTCTACTGGCACCATAGGAGCATACTTGAAATAAACTACGCCACTCTGTTCAAAGTTTCCTGCAATTTCACCAAGGAAAGTGTTTCTTCCAGATTGCCCATCTGCAAGTAAGCACAGATTTTCATATCTTGCATTTGCTTTGAAACTTGCTCAATTTCCCTTTGAACAGCCATTCCCACTTTTCCAGTCACAATGTTTACTTCATTCACAACTTTCTTCTCTTTGATGCACTAATAGTAAAGTGCTGACGTCTCCAAGGATAAAATGGCACCAGGCAGAAATCCAAATTTCGATTTTATGTAAGAAAATTTACCGCAAATTTCAGGATCAGAAAATAGCCTCTGTGCAACTTTAATTAATACCGCTTCATTGCTGTCAAATGAACAGATGATCTTCATCCAAGGAAAAGTAGTCAAAAATGCTATTTTTATTGAAAATATTAAAATATGCAAAATAGTGACTAAACTAATTTTAAAAAATGCCTTAAAATGACTGAAATCCTGAAGAAATGTCGTATCATGTAAAAATCATGAAAAATTGCCTTAAAATTACTGAAATCCTGAAAATATGCCATATTATGAAAAAATCATGAAATAAATGCAAAAAAATACTGTAGGTACTTAAATCAGCTTATTTTTGTATGAAACACATTTGTATGCACTTGAACAGCGTTTTAGTACTGCCAAAAAAATCATGCAGAGTCATAAAAATCCTAGCCCTACTCATTACATAACGGATCTGGAATGCATTTTGTTTGGTCATAGCTGATATTGTTGCAACAGGTTTAGCTGGATTTACAGTAGGGGTTGTGCGGGATATAAAATGTACGCCCATTGAGATTTTATATTGCATGAAATCAAAATAAACTGTTGTCCATATTTACGTTGTGCTGCTGGCTGTTGACAGACATAATAGTTCTTTAACTGTTTTCACATAACTTTGGAACATTCCATATCGGTGTTAAGTACGATACTTCAATACCCAATTGTTGGACTGACGGAATTATTCTGGTTTACTGGCAGATCCGGACATGGCACTTCCATGCATCGAAATTTTAGCATCACTTCCATAAAAATGCAATGTTAATTACGCATAGTTTTGGATATCTCTTACATTCCTACCGTCTTTAGAATAACTGCGTATGAAAAAGAATTTAAATCTCTTGTACAAAAAATGGTGCCTGTGGATCCTCTTTGACTTTGCTCCCATTATGTGAATTTAAAACATAGGCCCTATTTCAATTCAAAAATGCTCATTTTTCTATGAAATAATCAGAATTATTTAAAATATCATTAACTCCTAAAAGACTTAATCAGTTTTGGCTGAAATATTGTATTATATATTTTTCAGCATTAATAAATAACACCATAATTCTTATGTCATTTCAATTTCTCGCCTTCATCAATTTTGCAATTATGTTTTAATAGCATGAGTTCATAATCTAATAACTTTCCTTCACTTTGTTTCCAGGCTTAGGACTGGTAGTTAAGATACTGGCGTGTTTACAAATTGTGAACAGAACAGAATGTGTCTTGTATGAATCAAAACAGGGCCGTATTTAGAGAAGGGGGAGGGGGCAGGACCCTTTGCTCCACAAAGTGTTTTATTTTTTCATTTTTGTATATGTTGTTAAAATAGAACTTACATTAGGACAAAAGGCTTCATATTAATAAAAATGCTGGAACGTACATTTACTCCATCTTTGCGATGTAAGCAATAGCTGTTAGACACTTACTTACGTCTTTTGTTATATTGTAGGCTTCTAAAATGTTCTTAATCCTTTTTTCTAGCATTACATAGTTCTTCTTACATTTTCTTGAGGAAATATTCAAGTCTTCACAGTTGATTACATAATCGTGTACAAAGTGGAAATTAGATCATTAACTGATGGATGGCCTTTCTCCATCAAATTGTTTAGGCGGTGGTTCTAGCCTTCTACGGCGTTATTTGGTCTGTGGAACTGATTGTGATAATTCCACATCTCAATGGATATCACTTTATTTTCAAGCCATTGTTTGACGAAATAATAAAAAGTTCTCTAAGTTTTGGTTCTTCAGGGCAATTCTCTTGAATGGCCAATCACCGTTCTGTAACGTACCAGGAGATGTGACGTACCTGCCCGAAGGACGCACACGACATAAAGGCAGATAGGGATCAGAATAAAACGCCCGCGTAGCTCAATTGGTAGAGCAACTTATTCCGGAATGAGGGGACCGGGGTTCGAATCCTGGCGCGGATAAAAATGACGGAGAAATTTACTTCGTTATAATGGCGCCCGAACTATCCGGATGACCCGACCGTTCAAAATCTCGCAATGGTGTGATGTTATTTCCACACCGCGAGATAGGAAAAATAAGAGAATCCTTTCTCCAGCACTTCGAAAAAAAAAAAAGGGGGGGAGATGATGTAACGTACCAGGAGATGTGACGTACCTGCCCGAAGGACGCACACGACATAAAGGCAGATAGGGATCAGAATAAAATGTCCGCGTAGCTCAATTGGTAGAGTGACTTATTCCGGAATGAGGGGATCCGGGTTCGAATCCTGGCGTGGACAGAAATGACGGAGAAATTTACTTCGTTATAGTTCGTCAATTTGTTTTAAGGGAAGATGTGCCAAACTTGAGCGAATCCTAATATGCAAGCAAACTTCTTAATCTTTTCTGTACAGTTTTACAAGAACAGTTCTTGCACTCGCCTCCAGAGACACTGGGTGAAGTATAAATGACATCCATGGAAGACAGCGTTTGGGAATACTCTCCGGAAAGGTGCTGTTGTAGATGGTTCAAAGTCTGCCATTACACTTTGCGGATTCGATTAGACTCTGTCTTTCAAAGTTAGGAAAACTTCTTTTTAAAGTTCCTTTCTTTTGCTTGATAGAGAAGCATAAGTTACAGACACAGTTCATGTTTCATCCACTGAACTTCCTACGTCAGCGTGCACAGTGTACAGTTGACAAAACAGCTAGCTACTACTTTTGAAAGTTCCATCAAAGAGAAATGTTGAACATGTTTTCAAATTTCTTGTCCCTTTCGGTGTGGCAAATTTAATATAAACCTACGTTTTCGTCATTATCGTGCAACAGAAAGCTGGAGCCATCATCTATTTTCAGTTTCTGGTAGTATTTGTAGGTCTTCTGCATTTGTAGCTTCTGTTGTCAGTCCTTGCTCTTTTCTACGGATTCTGTAAAAAGACGTTTTAAAAATTTGAACTTGCTGAGTATTGAAAATGAAATCATACCCACGGTCAAAGAACGGTTCAAGTTCTTCGTTGCATACAGAAGAAACGGGTGTCCTTTTGTCTCTTGCTCCTTTTTGGGAGCTTGCTAGGCGTAACTGAACTTCGTTTTCGGCTACATGTGTTTTGCATGTATAATCTGTAACATTCAGAGCAGCCTTATTGATTGTCGTCATTGAGCATCTACGGTGTTGTGTCAATTGTGAGGGAATACCCTATTAGATTGACGATTTTCAAGTTTTTATTTAAAATAATCAAAACAGACAAAAATCTGTAAAATCATCCTTCGCTCTGAAGTTTTTATAAAAACTTAAATTTTGGTAAGACTGAACTGAAATATATACACTGAATGACGAAAGCTTTCCTCAGACTTCACGCCACAATCACGTTTACTACTTTTATATAGTCTTAGAATTGTTCGACATATTCGCTAGACAATAAATATCGGTTTGTAGTACTCCCAGCTGAAGGATAGAGACACTTAAGAAGTTTATGCCAGGTGCTTTATTTTATTTTTCTTGATCGTACGGTTTCATGGCTTTTTCGTTTCGAACATACAGTATGTTTTCACCGTCCAAGTCTAGAATAAGCGAGGTGTATGTAGTTTGAACAACACATATTTAATACTACGCTTATAATAACGCCCTTTCTTTCACTCCGTGAATGCTTTCTTCACAAAGCAGAGACGTCATATAACTCTACAAACAAGAACTTGTCTTATTGGCAGTTATGACAGCGAAACAATAAAAAATTCTGTTGGTAGATTCTGTGTCAAGGAGTATTCAGGGCAATCAAGTTCGTGGAATCAATAAGGAAAGTAAAGGAAATATTTGATTTTTACTGGATATTCAGAAATAAACTAAAGCAACAGAAATCTTTTATTTCGCAAAATATAAAATAACTTCACGAGAGGTAAGTAAATCAATAAATATCCACAAAAACGTTCACTCATTTTATTCTAAAGATAGCTTAAATAACTGCTGTGAAAAGAAAAAAATGTAAAAGGACTACCTTCACCGGCGAATAAAAGAAAGTATCGCAAAATAAACATACAAGCAATTACATTATTCATAGAACATTTTATTCATGTTTGCTAAGCATTCACACAACAGGCTGCTAATTTAAAGAGAAGAAAACGTCGAATTAAAAATAAAAGAATGTGATTGTTCGAGCAATTAAATTTCACAATGTGCTACAGCGTCAGCATGTCATCATGCTGAGAAGAAAATTAAATACAATGAGGAAGACGTTCCAAATTCTAGAGTTCATAAAAATATGTCGTACAGTTGTGTAAATATATGAAAGTTAATAATGCCGAATTACCGATATTCGCCATCAATTGTTTTTTTATTTTGCCTTTTAATTCTTTTTTGCCTGAAACGAAGTTAGATTCTGCTCGATATGCTGTTTTTTCGAAATGATGAATATGCTAAGTAAAAGGCCCTCCACAGGGAACGTGCAAAATAAGATATGTAGAGTAGTTATTAATGATGAGGTATTCATTTTGCTTGCGATGTCCAAAGGTGAAAAGGTGTTTCATAAATATTACAACAATGAATGTCAAAACAATAAAAAAAGTACTACGTCGTACAAATGTTTAAGTCATACGCTGACACAATTCGCAGTTTTCATTCACGGAACACCTGCCCCAAAACAAGAAAAATTAAGCGTGGTGTCAGAAATATTTCTTTCTCAGTTGGTGACGACGTCACATACACTATATTATCAAAAGTATTCGAACACTACAATGTTATGTGGCAAATAGCTTTATTATCACAATTAATAGCTAGTTGGTCCACCGTTTGCTTGCATGACAGCGCAAGACCTCGAAGCGTATTATCGACCAAATTCCGGTAGTTCTCGACAGGAATGGCTCACCATTCGTCCCGCAAAGCTGCTGCCAAAGTGGAGAGCGAAGAAGGTCGTTGTGGTCGATTTCGTATCCGTCTCTTTAGTTCATCCCAGAAGTGCTCTACGGGATTAAGCTCAGAACTCTCAGCATGCCAGTCTAACAATCCAACCTCATTTTCAAGAAACCAATTATGCACAGATGTGCAGTGCGGTAAGTGAGCTTGATAGTGTTGGAAGAGACAACGGTCATTTCCATAATACTGCCACATAGTTGGTAAGGCAGAATTATCCAAAAAGCCGAGATACACTCCAGAGTTCATGATTTGTGGTATAATAACCAATGAGCCAAGTCCCGTCCACTAAGAACAACTCCATTTCATGATGGAGCCTCCGCCGAACTTAACAATTGGAAGAACACAGTCCGATGAAAATTGTACTCCTCGCTGTCGCCAAATCCAAGCATGCCGAAGAGTAGAAAGCGAGACTCATCACTCCAAAGAACAGCTTTATTGACGACCACAGTCCAGGATCGACGGGAGACACACCACTCCAAAATGCGCTTCGCATGGGCGGTGGTGATGTATGGCTCGCGTGCTGCTGATGTACCATAATAACCCACACTGTGCAACTCTCTTTGGATACTTATGGTACAAACCGAGCCATTGCAAACATTTACAACATCAGTAAAGGGCGTTTCTTACCATGGCACTTCTGTCACGTTCCGTCAATTTGTGTGGCCTTCCTGAACGTTTTTCCGCTGTAGTTGCACTGTCCAGCTTCAATTTCTTGACGATATCGCTTACAGTTGATTTTTGTATGTTTAGTTTAGTTGAAAACTTCCGTATGGAAACGTTACTCAAATGGCATCCTATGACCAGGAATTCGGGAAGTTCACGTTTACGCGGCATATCCGCTTTAAAGTTTCTGACAACACGACATAACATCTCAGCCCTATATACATGTAGGTACCTCACAGTGACCTTCCTGAGCTACCTTTTTTTGCACTTATGAAAGTATTTGGTAGTGCCCGAATACTTTTGATAATATAGCGTAATTATATCCTGGAAGCAGTTTCTATTCACTGAATACCTGGACGAAAACATGCTAAGTAAGCATGTCGCCACAAAATGTTTTTTTCCGTTGTTGTTAAGGTGATGACTTCTCATAATTTATTCCAGAAAGCACTTTCTATTCACTGAACACCTCCATGAAACCATGAAAAGCCAATAGTGACGTCACACGTACTTCTTTCTCGGTTGTTGCTATGGTGATGAATCTTTCTACTGCGCCATCAAAGTGGGACAAACGTTCAGATTATTCCACAATGGGATGTTTTAAGATGTTACTCGAGGTTTAGTAAGATAATGTTCGCTCTCATTTCTTGTATTTGAGCAAGATATAGGCATCCATCAAGAATTTCATCGGGAATGAAGAATATGTGATTACTCATGAAAACACGACAAAAAAAACGGTATTCTTAAAAAATGGGTATTCTTATGTGCCTCGCACAAATTATTCGGTGTCGCGGGATGTTCTCATATTGAGACACCATTGAAAGCCAGATACACATCATAAGTCAACGGAGACACCAGTTTTGAAAACAATAACAATTTAATAAATATCATTGGAATAACAAACATTAGAAGCAGCTTGGTGCTGTGTGTTATGCAAAACATTATACAGTCGAACCCGTATGTAACAAAGTTGAAGGGAGAGTAAAAACATTCAATATATCCAATATATTGACAAAAGTCCCCGGACACCCCTTCAAAATTCGCTGCGTCGTTAAGATGCGCGGAACAGCTACAAACGGTATAAAAACAAGCCTGCAGCTGACCGCGATCATATCCCACTGTGAGGTTGAGTGAAAATGTCGCGGCGGGAGAGAACTGACTTTGAGAAAGGAAAGACTGTTGGGTGTTATATTAGTGGGTTGTCTACAAGAGAAACCGAGAGGCGTTTAAACATATCCAAGTCAACTGTTTTGGATGTACTGAATAAGTGGAAGATACATGGCGTGCCTGAAGCGGCAAATCATACCGACAGACCAAAGAAAATCACAGATAGAGGGCGTCGAAGCCTCAGGACAGTCATTGGAGCTAATTGACGGAGTACTGCACAATACCTCAGTGTACAAGTGAGTAAAAATGCTGGAACCTCGGAATGCATACGGACCATTCGCAGAGAACTTCATTCCATGGGTTACCGTGGCCGTGGGACTGCTCTTAAGCCTTTTATCTCCACTCGGAATGCTACTCGTCGTTTAGCATGGTGTAAAGAATATTTATCCTGGACGCTAGATCAATGGAAGCGGCCCTATGGATTGATGAATCCACATACACTATCCATCAGTCTGATGGCCGTGTGTGAGTATGGCGGCAGCCGGGGGAACGCTATTTACCACAGTATATTGTTCTTACGGTCAAGTTTGGAGCTGGCAGTGTACTCGTGTGGGGATTTTTCGTGGTATGGTCCCGGCCCACTGGTTATCGTGAAGAAACCTCTTAACCAGCACGTCTACCTCAATATTCTGGGCTATTATGCCCTACCAACTCTGCGGCAATATTATGGAACGGAGCCTTGTTGGTACCAGCAGGATAATGCACCGCGCCATAAAGCAAGGCATGTTACGGCGTGGTTTGACGATAATTCCGTATCGTGTGAGGACTGACCAGAACAGAGCCCTAATCTTAATCCCACAGAACACCTATGGGATGAATTAGAGCTCCGCTTAAGAAGTTTGGAAGCAAGGCATACTACTGAGCAACAGTTAGCGGCAGCATTATGTACTGAATGGAAGCGTATACCTATCGCTGTGTTCTAAAACCTTGTCGAAAGCATGTCTCGATGGGTCAGTGCATGCATTAAGGGCAAAGGTGGACCAACACCGTACCAATGTATGTCAATAAATGCTATGTTGTGTTTCTATTCTAGGTGTTCGGTGACTTTTGTCAATATAGTGTATATTAGAAGTTCGTTAGAACCAAACTGATATAAGAGCTATTTTTGCCATATTAGACTTCTGTGTGTGAAAATGGAAACACCAAGAAAGAATCACGCAAATCAAATGACATCTGTATCAGAAGTTCCTCACGTTACAGGAGAGAACTGATTACATTTGTAGAGCTATACATGATTTCTTCGCTTTAAAACAGAGTATCGCGTAAAGCCTCCTTGACCAACAATAACATCCTCTGCATGACATGGCATGAATGGAAGAGGTTTTTGATATCGTCCTGAGAAATAGCCTTCCAGGCTGCTTCTATGAGACACAAGAGTTCATTTTTGGTGATTGGATGGGCACTTGAGGGGCCAGTCGCTTAGCTAACATGTACCAGCCGTGTTCGATCCGTGACATATCCGGCGAATGTGAAGACCAAGGAAATAGGAATATCTACCTTGCATGGTAGAGGTCTTGGATATTTTGCACCACATGCGGACGAGTATTATCCTGCTGAAATTTAGAGCCAGGGATACTCTGATAGAAGAGTATCACCTCTGTCTCTAAAACATCGCTGATGTATCGCTGGATGTTGACGGTTCCCTGAATTCGTGTCAGGCGTAATCGCGAACTGAACACAGTGGCGCCACAAACCATAACTCTTGGCATTAGATCAATATGACGTTGCAAACAGAACGCTGCGATGTTCCGTTCACCACACTGCCTTCGAACACGTGTGCGACCATCAGAGTGCATGAAGTTAAGTCGTGACTCATTCAAAAATAACGGCCTGTTGAGAATAAGCGCGCCTATGTCCGTGTTCGAGACGCGGTTGCAGCTTAACGCGTCTGTGTTTGAGAGACAAAGGAATGTGCTGCAATGGATTGCTAGCGATCAGTCCTCTGTTAAGCATATGGCGTCGAAATGTGCTGAAGAAAAACGTCTGACTTCTGACTGTGTTCCAGTGCTGCGCTAACAACGTGGATGTCACTGTGCGATCGCGAAGTGTCGGAAAATGATCCGTGTTCACACAGGATTCGCTACTTCTGCCTGTGTAGTGGACGTGGTCCCCATGGGATCTGTTCGTGCCTGCCGCCCGATCCGTCGATCTCTCTATGGGTGGTACTCCTGGTCCGCCCGGAGCCTCTCCGCCATGTGACAGTGCCGTCAGATATCCACTGCTCTCAGCACAGTCGGACGGTGTGGTCAGATGGTTACTGGCCCGATGATCAGGCCTCTCTCAAAGTCTGTACGTTGCGTAAATCAACGCCTCGGGCGTCTACCCGGCATTCTTTTCACTCTGTACTGTAGCTTGCGTCGGCCGGTGCTTTTCTTTTTCATGGAACATTGACTACGTGCCCGTTTATAAGGCTGCCGGTTGGTGTTTGCAGCGCCACCACAGGGTGTGCGGTCACGCACACTCGCGCACCAAACGTGTATCATTTGCATACCAGCTTGCACTCTAGCTATTTTCAAAGTTTCGTGGTTGTAGCATGTTTTCTTCTAAGTACGCAAATTTCATTGTCCTTGAGTGTAATAAGATGTTTATGTGTGTGTGGAGATGTAGTTTAATAGATATTAAGGTGTTTATTTCTCTTCAAATTTTTAAATGAATAAACAGTTAATTTTAGTTTAATGAATGGTAGTATCTATTTATGCTACACTGAGTAAACTGCGGATTTTCGTGCAACTGGTGAGTGGCTTACTGCGTTACATAAAATGCAATCTTGATTTACAGATTTAATTTATTTTGAAATAACCAACACGAACAACGAATCATTTTAATTGCGGTCAACGGGCACCACAGTCAGTTACGAAGGTGATCTAACGTACATTTTACCTTGTCTCTCGGTGTTTTACGCAGCTCCTTTGGTACTTCAGCAAAAGGGATGAGATGATGACATGGATATTAATGCGCCTTGTGCAGAATAAGTTGGATTAGGGTTGATAAAGTCGTGTGCTTAAGTGAAATGAAAGGAGTTAAGTTCTGCGTAAGGCAAGTCCAGCTCCCGTATGTGTTTGAGTTGTCTCCCAGAGACATCGGTGGTGGTTCCTGGAATGTTACATGTTGGTGGAGGTATCTCCTGGTTTGGTTGCTGTGGGATCTGTACCTGCTTACCGGTGCGCGACCAGCTTTACAACTGAGCAATTACTCTTCACTGTTTAAAAATTGTATTATTTTCTTTTCCGTATAATACCCTAAACCTGATATTTTAGCTTGCTATTTATGAGGGCTGTTTAAGACGAGATGTCATGCGCTGCTATCCTAAAATCGTCTACACCATGATTTACATATTTATTATATTGAGTTGTGTTCAGCATTTGGGGAAAGCAGTGAAACCGTTTTCTTTGTGAATACGCTTCATGCACTTGTTTTGCTTTTGCACAAACGCAACATACTATATTATCAAACCACTACTGGATGGAGGTCTCCCCAAGTTTTTTTCACAACTGTCTGTTATGAGCCAGTATCCTCCATGTTACTCCGACATGCTTTCGAATTTCATCTCCCATGTGGTCTTCTTCTGGGTCATTTCCTGTCCCTTGGAATTCAGTCTAAAATGTCGGTTGTCCATCGGTGGTCTGTTCTTCTGGCAACATGCCCAGCCCATTGCCATTTTAGGGATTTTACTCTGATATTGTCTTCGGCTCTTGTCATTTTCCTTATCCATGAGTTTCTCTTCTTATCTTTCCTAGTTACACCAAGCATGCATCTCTCCATGCTTATTTCAGTTGTCTGCAGCTTTGGTATGTCCTTTTTATTTAAGGCCCATGCCTCTGCTCCATATGTAAAACCTGGCAGGATGCATTGATTTAACACTTTTCATTTAAGACACAATGGCATATTGCTCTTGAAAACCGTGCTGTTTCTTTCGAAAGGTCTCCAGGCAAATTTTATACGTTGATTAATTTTCCCCGTCAATGTGACCTCTGCTTGATATATGTTATCCAAGGTAAATGTAGGTTTCGGTTACCTCGAGCATTCCCCCGTGAATGAAAAAATCTTCATTTTTGAAAAAGCATTGTACATCAGATTTGTTTTCTGATCACTTTTAATTCCACTTCTTTACTCGTGTCAGCAAGGTCATGGATCAGACCCTGCTTCTCTAAAGGGGCAGTTGTAAAAATGACTACGTCATTTTAAAAAAATGACATAAAAATGGCATAAGTTATCACAATTCAAATTTGGAAGATGTGAATCGGTTTAAATATGACATGGATGTAAAATGTGATAATATCCGAAAACATGAAATTTTTGTCATCCTGGATGGGGAATCGAATCCGCGTTTTACGGAGAGCACTCCGAGTATGCTTCCATTCTCCATGACGACGAAATTTTCAAGTTTGCTGATATTATCTGACTTTAACATCCAGGTCATATTTTTATATTCACGTCTTCCAAATTTGTATTGTACGATGGTGTAATCCCGTATTTCATTCATTGATAAGTTATCACGTTTGTATATGATTATGTCATTTTAGAAAACAATGGCATTTAAAAATGCTTTAATTTTTTATTTATACATACACATCGCAACTAAACTCCGTTTTATAGCTCATGCGTTTAAATTTTCTGAAATACCTTCTGTTATACAACGAAAGGAAGGGAATCGTGTGTTCTGGAAGAACTTCTCTTTGAATTATTTAACTTTTACTAAAATTAAAACTCATCGCAATATGTCTGAAATACAAACATTTAATTAGCTGAAGTTATTCGAGTTCACCGTTAAAGCAAATACACTATTGGATACCCAAAAGGCAACACCAAGAAGAAAGCATCCGATTGGCCTGAAATTCGCAGCATGCGTCACCTGCGAGAGGACATGCAAACAATTAGCATTGCAGGGCATACGCAAACCATGCGCGCCCGGCACGTCACCGAGAAGCACTATAAGAAGGGTGAGGATGCACAGAAGGCGGGGTGTAAGTAGTGGAAGTGTGTTGTGCTGCCAGACCTGTGCGTGGGAAGCTACCTGATGCCTCGTCACAGATTACGGCAGTCATTCCAGCACGTTTCCGAGTTCGACAGAGGACGAATAGTGGCTTATTGCTTCAGCAGTTTATCGTACCGAGACATCGGCGGCCGTGTAGGACGATATCCAGCCACAGTGAGGTAAGTATGGATTCGGTGGGTGCAGTAGGGACGGAGAGACCGACATTAGCGATTGCCGCAGCCTCGGCACACCACCGAACGAGAGGATCGGCATGTTGTGCGGCGGGCATCGACGGCTCCCACCGCCACATCACGAA
Organism: Macrothele yani; assembly: GCA_039090855.1. Classification (NCBI taxonomy): domain Eukaryota; kingdom Metazoa; phylum Arthropoda; class Arachnida; order Araneae; family Macrothelidae; genus Macrothele; species Macrothele yani. The sequence goes on from CM077024.1 coordinate 6,686,436, forward strand.
CGTTAGCGCAGGAATTAGGGTGTGTTGCGCAACAACCTGTGTCAGCACGTACCGTTCGACGTTGTCTGCAGGAGCGGGGACTTGTCGCACGGCGCCCGTTGATCCGATTACCATTGACGTTACACCACCGGCGAGTGCGGTGGCAGTGGACCGTTGAACGCCGCACCTGGACTACGGAATGGCACGACATTGTCTTCTCCAACGAATCCCGCTTCTGCTTGCAACACCACGATGGTCGGATCCGCGTGTGGTGGCACCGCGGCGAGAGACTGTGTGATGCCTGCATTATGCATCGCCATACCTGTCCGTCGCCTGGCGTTACGGTTTGGGGCGCAATTGGATATGACACCCGCACCCCTCTGGTACGCATCGCCAGTACACTCAACAGCCACCGCTACATCTCCGACGTTTTAGAGCCTGTAGTCCTCCCTTACCTGCAGGACCTGCCAGCGGCCACGTTTCAACAGGACAATGCGCGCCCGCACGTGGCACGCATCGTGCAACAATTCTTCACGGCCCACCAGGTGTCACTGCTACCGTCGCCCGCCTGTTCTCCAGATATGTCGCCCATCGGACACGTCTATTCGCTAATCGACAACCGAGTGGTCCGGCAAGCACCACCCGCGGCTACGCCTGATGAACTGTGGCAACGTGTGGAAGCAGCCTGGACAGACATAGAAACTCAAACGTACACCTTAAATACAAGTACAATTCACGAAATGTGTTAGCCAGTAAGTTTTAATTTTCGGACAATGTATCAGAAGATAGTTTTGATGTGTACAACCCAAGCCCACATCCAAAGCCTCTTTCGTTCGATGCCGCGGCGTGTAGCGGCCGTTATTGCCAGCCATGGAGGCCACACGAACTATTAATGTCTGAGTGTTCCGCAAGTCGCACAGGCCTGTAAGCTCAATCGTTTCATCTTTGTATCTGTTGTTATGTGTCCAGTAAATCTGGCTTTGCTATCTCATGTCCTTCTTGGTGTTGCATTTTTGGGTGGCCAGCAGTGAATGTTACATGCATTTTTTTCCAGTTAGCAAAACAAGATTTACTTCCTATTTTCAAGATCGCAAGCCTCTTAGCATTTCAGGTTTTGTGGTTTATGATATTTACGCAAAAGAAAATGTCAACACGCATGTATTGTAAAATACGAACTTCCACGCATAAAAGTGCGGAATGATACATTGACATTCAATGACTTGAGCGTGTGGTGAGTGATGTGGGGAGTTGCGTGAGAGATATTGAAGGAGTAGGACATGCCGAGCTTTGGCTAAGACAACAAGTTCAGTTTGTACCGCAGAGTGTATTCCAGTTTATGTTTTTGTGTAAAGTAATAAATGTTTTGTGTTGTGATCGAGTGTCTGTGATGTTACAGACAAAAGATAGAATTGGAGGCACCGGTCAGATTCGAACTACCAAAGATAGGAAGTGGAGGCGCCGGTGACACGGGATTGCGCAACTTCAGCGGCGTTTTTTATGACCGTGGAAATCGATGAGTTGGAAGATCTTCAAGCGTGAGAAAGAACCAACGCGACAGGGATATTTTGTTTTCCTCTTTGTGTTGGGAAGAACAAAAGATGGTGACTGTTGTTTGTTTTTCCAAATTAGTTCGTGAGAAAAAAAAAAGTTCCGTATCGGATGTACACCACATTAGATGCTTATGTAAGTACTGTTTTGTTGTTGTTTTTAGAGAATTATCCAAAGGAATGAAATATGAAAGCAAGTTTTTTTAGAAGTTTCCGGGCACAGAATTAAATAGAAGGAAATAATTTCTGTCAAGAAATAGTACATTCAGAACAACTGTTTGAGCCTAGATTATAGGTAAATGTAGAATATTGTTGTAAACAATTTCTGTGAACGTATACACATATACGATAATAAATAAACATTGGGTACACGTAGAGCTTGTTGAAATGGCTTTCTTAGGAAGAGCTCGAAAAGAAGAACTTCTGCAGTTGGCGGAAGAATTGGGTATAGAAGTTATGCCAAATCTCAAAATTCTGGATTTAAAAAATAAAATTGTCAAATTTGAAGGTTATGAAGAGGATTTCGTGAAAGAACTTTTGGCAGGTATAAAAGAGCGTAGAGAAACAGAAAGACAAATGGAATTTGAGCTTGAAAAACTCAGAATAGAAGCTGGACGTCAGCCGCTGGGAGGTAGTTTGGAGCAAAATGGAAATTCTCATAAACCGAGATTAGAACTTCGTCATTTGATGAAAACATTTGACCCAAAAGACAGTGATATAAGTATTTACTTAGTTTTATTTGAAAGGCAAGCACAACAAGCAGAAATAAAAAGGGAAGATTGGGTCACGAATTTGATAGGACTTTTGCCCTACGAAATATCACAATTGATTGCCAGAGAAAATGTGGAAGATGCTAAAAACTATGAATATGTTAAAAGGTTACTTCTTAAAAGATATAATTTAAGTCCAGAGAAATTTAGATTGAAATTTGTACAACACATGCGTACATCAGAGAAGACCTGGAGAGATTTCCGCCTTCGAGTTAGAAAATTATTTTAATGAATGGATTTCAGGACTTAAAATAGGCGATTTTAAAGGGCTAAAAAAATTAATGATCACAGATCAATTGAAGCGGAGAGTGCCTATAGAAATAAGGGAGCATTTTATTGATAAATGGTCAAATATTGTCTCACCTTCAGATTTGGCTGATATGGTGGACAATTATGAAAGTGTAAGAGGAGGAACCAAGAAAAATTCGTCGAATGAATTTTGTGCTTCAAAGAAAATGCAAGGCAGCGAGAAAAAAACTAGAGATAACTATGATCGCAGAAATTTTATGAAAAATGGATTTTATAACAAAAATTATGTTAAGTCAGATGTAGGACAAGGGTGGTCAAAACGGAATGTATCTCAGAATGAAGAAAAGTATGATCGCAGACGAAAGATTCAATGTTACGAGTGTGCATCTTATGATCACATTCGACCTCAGTGTCCTAAGCTAAAATCACAGAACTCAGGAAGCGTAAAAAGAATCAGAGAGGAAACTGAAGGGGATCTCTTGGCACCCTATACCTTTGAAGGGAAAATAAATGGAGTTACCATGCCTATTCTTCGGGATACAGGTTCATCAGTTGATATCATTTGTCAAGAGTATGTGTCGCCAGGTGAGTTTACTGGAGAACATGTGTGGGTACAGCCTCTTCTGGATGAACAAAAGGTTTGTTTACCATTGGCAGAAGTTGAACTAGAATGTGAATTAGGTCATATTGTAACTAAGGCTGCAGTGATTAGAAAGTCGCTAGATCAAGGTAGATAATTTACTTGGAAATAAGACTGCCGCTTTGTTGAAAAAAATTGATATGGAGTGGCCACTTAATTCAGAACAGGTAAATGTTGTGATTACTCGGTATCAAGAAAAACAGAAACGAAACAACGAAGAGAGAAATTCAGTAAAAAATGATTCAGGGAAGAAAGAAAAACAAGCCCTTGAAGGAGAGGCTGTGGGTTCCGAAGAATCAGATGAATTAGAAGAAGAAATTATGCCATTGAGGCATGATGAAGATAAAGCCATGCTAGAGTTGGTAAAAATGGATTCAAAAAGTTTCATGGAAGATCAACGGCAAAGTTTGGAATTGAAAAAATTCTCAAAGAAATAAGGAAAACAGATTTTAAAAAGGCAAATGGTTATGCTGTACTAAGAAATGGGATGTTGGTGAAGAAGAAGATCAAAAAGATTGGCGAAGAATGAGATCTTATTGTTGTTCCAGAACAATATAGAGAACAAATAAAAAACATGTGTCATGAGGGAACTTCGGGGCATTTAGGAGTGACAAAAACCAAAGACAGACTAGCGAAGTATTTTTATTGGCCTAACTGTTATAAAGACATTGAAGAATTTGTAAAATCTTGTGATTCATGCCAACGTGCTGGAAAAGCTGGGGACAAAAAGAAAGCACCTTTAAAAATAGTTCCAATTATTCCTGAAATTTTTACAAAAATCAACGTCGATGCCTGTGGGCCTTTGCCCGAGACTTCAAGCGGAAATAGATACATAATTACAGCTATGTGTTTGTCGTCCAAATATCCAGATGCAGTACCAGTACCAGACATAGGATCCAAGTCGGTAGTTGACGCTTTGTTGCACATTTTTAGCCGCATGGGATTTCCGAAAGAAATTCGAACTGATCAAGGAGCCAGTTTTGTAAGCATTTTAACACTAGAATTTCTGGAGCGGTTTGGAATAAAAGTTACTCATAGTTCTGTATATCATCCCCAAAGTAATCCGGTAGAACGATTCCATCGAACTATTAAAAGGATGTTGAGAGTTTTATGTCTTGAGTCTGCTCCGGATTGGGAGAAACAGTTACTGGCGGCGCTGTTTGCTTTGAGAACTGTGACACATGAAAGCATAGGGTTTACGCCTGCTGAATTGGTGCATGGAAAAAATTTGAGGACGCCAGTGACACTATTGTATGAAAATGGATGGGTCATCCTGAAGAAGAAAACTATGTCACTGAATATGTATTTGAGTTAATAAATAGGATGAAAAGATGTCAAGAACTTGCCATTAAAAACATGGAAGTGGCTCAATTGAAAAGAAAATATTGGTATGACAGAAATGCGGTAAAACGTGAATTTCAAGAAGGAGATTTAGTTACCTGCTAGCCAAATAAGTTAGCGGAACAGTGGAAAGGACCAGGGAAAATTGAGAAAAAAATTTCTGAGACTAATTATGTAGTAAGCTTTGAAGGTAAAAATGTAAAGCATCAAGTATATCACATTAACATGCTGAAACCATACCATAAACGACCAGAATTTGTGAACTTATTGCCCGGTTGTGAAAATGGTGAAATGGATTTAGAGATTAAATTTCCGCAAGTTGAAAAAAATCCAAATATATTTAACTTCTCTGATATCGAGGAGAACAGTAAACTTCGAGAGCACCTAAGTGGCCAACAAATTCAGGATCTGAAAAAACTACTATGCCATTACTTGAAAATGTTTTCTAATATTCCAGGAAAGACTCGTTTGGTCGAACATGATATCGAGCTAGCTAGTAATGCTATTGTAAGAGTTAAGCCTTATAGAATGTCGCCCAGGCAGATAAATATTCTTAAAGCCGAGATAGATAAAATGCTGCAGTACAAGATTATAGAAGTTGGTGAATCAGACTATACATCACCCATGATTTTGGTAGAAGTACCCGGAAGAGATCCACGCCCATGTATTGACTACAGGCGATTGAATGAAGTGACAAGGACCCAGTTCCATCCATTGCCCAACATAGAAGAAAGAGTCGAAAAGGTTTCTGGAGCGAAGTATATTACAGTATTAGATTTAACAAAAGGGTACTGGTAAATTCCATTAAGTGCTAGAGCTCAACAATTGGCAGCGTTTGTGACTACTTTTGGAACGTATCGGCCCTTAAAGATGCCATTTGGCCTTAAGAACGCACCTTATTTCTTTAGCAAAATGATGTCGGAACTTTTGAGAGGCTGCGAAGAGTTTGCCGTACCATATCTAAATGATGTTATCATTTTTTCCGAAAGCTGGGGGGATCATTTGATACATCTTGAAGAAGTGCTACAGAGGTTGCAGAGGGCTTCCTTGATCATAAAACCTTCCAAATGTAAGTTTGCCCAAGATCACGTCTTGTATTTGGGTCATATTGTTGGACAAGGATATCGAAAACCAGCGGAACGAAAGGTTCAGGCCATACAAAATTTTCCTACGCCAAAGAACAAGACGCAAGTAAGATCTTTCTTAGGCCTGGCGGGATATTACAGCAGATATATTCCAATGTGTTCTTCGATAGCGGCTCCCTTGACAGACATCTTGAAATGTAAAAATCGTAAAGAGGAAATTATATGGTCAGAACAATGTGAGAAAGCTTTTGTGGAACTAAAAAAAATCTTTATCTAGTTTTCCTGTTCTGTATGCCCCTGACTATGAACGTAGATTTATTCTACAAACTGATGCTTCAGATCAAGGAATGGGAGTCGTCCTCTCGCAAGAACAAGAAGATGGCGTTGAACATCCTGTACTCTATCTAAGCAGAAAACTTTCGACAGCAGAGAAGACATACAGTACCAGTGAAAAAGAATGTGCTGCCATTATATTTGCGGTACAGAATCTGAAATGCTACCTGGATGGTCAAAATTTCCTCATACAAACTGATCATAACCCTCTCGTTTGGTTACGCACCAACGCAAGTTCAAATGCTCGTCTGATGAGATGGGCCCTTGCTTTACAAGCAGATGATTTTGTTATAATTCATCGATCGGGAACTATGCACAAAAATGCAGATGGACTGAGCAGAATTCCAAATTTAGATGATCCACCTTGATCATGTGTCTGCTAGTGAAAACATTTTTTTTGTTTCTTTTTTGTTTTTGGTTGTGGTATATAATACATAGAAATTGTTGGAAAACACGTAAAGGTGATTGTTTAATTAACTCATATATTTCTCTTTGTAAATGGATTATGACTCATTATGTGAACTATGACTATTGTAATGTAAAATGACAAGAACTTTTTACCACTGGAAAAAGTTCCTCTGGAGTGAGGAGGGGTGGTAAAATACGAACTTCCACGCACAAAAGTGCGGAATGATACATTGACATTTAATGACTTGAGCGTGTGGTGAGTGATGTGGGGAGTTGCGTGAGAGATATTGAAGGAGTAGGACATGCCGAGCTTTGGCTAAGACAACAAGTTCAGTTTGCACCGCGGAGTGTATTCCAGTTTATGTTTTTGTGTAAAGTAATAAATGTTTTGTGTTGTGATCGAGTGTCTGTGATGTTACAGTACATGTAAGATCGGAATGTCATTTTGCGTAACGATACGTAAAGTAAGAATATAATGTCAACATGTATGCATTAAAGCTACACTAACAATGGAGATTAAACAAGTTTTAGGATATTCGATTCATTCAACGGAGATCAGACAAAGTTTTAGGATATTCACTAATAACCGAGATCATTAATTTTTAGGATATTCGATTCATTTTCGAAAGGAAAACCTTTATGACTTTTTGTTTTACGCAAATTGTACACCTACTGGTAAGACTTAGATTACCATGCTTGAAATTTACATCAATGGAGTGCAAGAATATATGAATTTAAACGATTCAAATACTTTTGAAGAATACATCATTGTAAATCACAAGAGCAATTCGATTGGAGAAACTTTGTGTATTTTCTGCGTGCCCAGCATCCAAGTTACAGCTAACAATGCCTACTTTTGAAACCCACACATCAACACATGATCAAAAATGTGAACTACCCTTATAGGTTATTTACAGGCCTAAAGTCCTGCATTGTCATCATGAGATAATGCTCTTATCTTACTCGGAAATATTAACAAATTACAAAAAGAGGCTCAAAGTTTTTCACAGTTAAATTTTCACCGGGAAAAATAAATTAATTTTAATTCAAAAAGAAGGTTCACAAAGCCATCTGGCATGCAAGGATTATATCTCATAGGAACATGTCAGCAAACGTCAAGTTGCCATCCCAGTGGAGTAGTGGTCTACGCCATGGCTTCTGATCGTTCGTCGGAGATGGGTCCGGGTTCGAAACCCGGTGAGGCATGGATGTTGTGTTTGTCTTAAGGCACTTGCTCTCTCCCTTCCCTGGAACCAGTGGCCCTAAATTAGGGACGGGTGACTGCTTATAGCCCATTGAGTTGCTCACGGTGGTCGTTAAAGCTCCAATCAAAAAAGAAAGCATGACGCACGAGTAACATTCTGTATACAAAAGGTAAAAGTCTCATTAGTGTTGCCACAAACCTAGGAAATTTCAACAAACATAACTTTTGTGTATGTGGGATATATTTTTTTTTTGATTGGAGGTTTAACGACCACCGTGAGGAACTCAATGGGCTATAAGCAGTCGCCCGTCCCTAATTTAGGGTCACTGGTTCCAGGGAAGGGAAAGAACCAGTGCCATAAGACAAACACAACATCCACGCCTCACCGAGATTCGAACCCGGACCCCTTACGGACGAATGATCAGAGACCATCGCTTAGACCACTGCGACACCGGGGCGTCTATGTGGGATTACTTCGACACACTTCACGGAGATGCATCAGTTTCATAAGAAATCTTTCCGTGATGAAATCAATTTATTATTTTTTGCTGGAAAGACATCCTATGTTTACTTTAGACACACCTACTTTCTTCTGGATCCCGGGGAAATATAAAAATACCCGAACGTATTTATAATGCTTATCGATTCTGCAGGGAAGATTAAAGTTGCACGTTGAGCAAAATATTCATTTTTTTTTCGTTTTTATGGAAACATTCATTAACTTTTAAACTTAGCTTTGATTAAATGTAAAAGAGCTGCCATTTGCTATTCACGCGACGCACAAAAATAAATTGCTTTACAATGCAGTTGTGTTTCCTGAGCAACCTTAAGTTACAGGAAAACGTTTAGTTTTGTTGATGTATGCAATTACATTGTTTACATTTCCTGAAATCAAAAATACCAAATATTTTATGTACACATCAAAAATATCTTCTGATAGATTGTCCCCAAAATAAAACTTACTGGCTAACACATTTCGTTAGGTGTACTTGTATTTAGGGTATACGTTTGAGTTTCTACTTTTTTTATGTCAATTTACTTACTTTGTTCTTGGTTAAACGTTTTCTAACTGAACTACACACACTGCTTCAACGAACGGCTTTTTAAATTTTGGTAATGCTGACAGTGAATCAGAGCAACATATTATGACGACATTGAATGTGACGTAGTATGTGAAGTTTTCTTCAGATGTAGAGAGATCGCGAATAGATTGCGAAGCATTGATAGTGAAAAAGTGGTTAAATGATGTTTAATATACGAATAGACGTGATCGATGAATGAGTATTGTTGTCGTCAAATTGAAATTTCTGTTTATACCAGCAAGTCATAATGTGTCAGTGGATAATATTGATGCTTTTGAATCACGTAAAAGACGAAGAAACGATGACGTTATGGCTCGGAAATTATATTCCTGGACAAGTCCAGGGCATGTACACTTTCCCCTACGTGCTCGATTGAGCTTACAGATAAAATAGTTAAAAAACGTAGGTATTTTATATTCCTTGCAATTTTGCTACAATTCAGAGGCTCCCTCCATCTGCTTTATTTAATAAAATTAATGAGGTGTATTTTTTGAGAAATTAAAAATCGAAACAGATGACTTTGGAAATAAAATTGCCCATACCATGATTGCATGATATTTCAAAAGAAGGCTCATGTAATAAGCTGTCAAATGGGCCTAACATGAGCCTTGTTGACCAGCCAGGTATACAGAGTTTGCCATTTGCTGTAGGCTTGGTAGACACGAAAATGCATTTTTTTTTAGATTTCAAAGCACTATAACTATAGAAGTATTGTATTCAAAGTCCTATAACTATAGAAGTATTGTATTCAAAGTCCTGTAACAATAGAAGTAGTGCATTCAAAGTCCTATAACTATACAAGTATTGTATTCAAAGTCCTATAGCTGTTGTATTCAGGAAGCTGAAATTTTACACTGATTAGCTTCTCTATAAAGCATGCAAGTTCATTAAGCTTCATGAAACTCAAAGGGGTTTATGTCAAAAATTTTACTTCTTTGTGCTGATTTGATGTGTTCAAATTTCACTGCGCATTTTATGAAATGAAATGCAGTGAAATACAGATGAGTTCGAATTCCATTGTTGGTGACCATTTTTTTTTTTTTTGCAGGGAAATACAGATGAATTCGAATTCCATTCTGGTGACAATTTTTTTTTGCAGTGAAATACAGATGAGTTCGAATTCCATTGCTGGTGACAACTTTTTTTGCAGGGAAATGCAGATGAGTTCGAATTCCATTCTGGTGACAATTATTTTTTTGTGATTGGATGTTTAACTAACATCGTGAGCAACTCGATGAGCTATAAGCAGTCGGCTGTCCCAAATTTAGGGCCACTGGTTCCAGCGAATAGAGAGAGCCAGTGACGTAAGACAAACACAATATCTGTGCCTCACTGAGATTCGAAACCGGACCCATCTCTGATGAATAGACAAAAGCCAGCGCTTAGACAACTGCGCCACCGGGGCGAAGGAGACCAATTTACAAAATGCAGTAAGGGTACCTTGTTTCTTATACTGTTTCTAAAATCTTTAGAAACAATGGTACAGCATGTGCATGTTGTGTGCATGTGCAATCCGGTATGTAAAATATTTGTTCTCCAGCATGTATTGTTTTCGGAACGCATGCCCAACTGGGCGTGTTACAATTTTGAAATTGTTTTTATCCTGATACATAAGTCTCCTTGCCGCGTTTCTTTCTCTGGCCGTTAGTGTTATTCAAGATTTTTGAATAAATGTTTCAACAAAGTGTCTGTAAACACTAGCTAGCTGTTCAGTTAACCGTTTAAACGACCGATATCTAAAGTTAAAACTGGACAATTTGTTACATGAATAGTTAAAAATTTCCAAAAGGAATTAATAGGAAAATTCCTCACGTTTCCAGTATTATGTATGAATAGCTTTACTACCCAGCTTTGCCCAACATTTAGGCTTATCAATTTCATATTCCCTTATATGTCAATGAAGAATTCGGGGGGGGGGGGATGATGCTTGCAAGGCAGAAAATAGCTGATTTCACAAATTCGGTCATTACAAATTATTTTATTCATAGTGTGATTATTTCAGCACTCGTACATTGCTGTCACAAATATTTGTCGAGAATTAAAGAAACGAAATGTACAGAATGTATGGAATCTGTGGAATCAAACGGACCAAAAGCGTTACGAATTATTTAACACGCGTCCAGGAGACACAGCATTTCAACAATAACTGAAGAAAATTCGTTAACAATTTGTTATCGACGATCAAATGCATCACGTGCTTTCAGTTTCAGACATCTTTGAGGGCCGAATCTCTGGCATAAAAAAGTTAAAAACGTATATTTGCGAATGTTTCATGAAACTGGCTGAAATTTTAATGACCACCATACATCGTTAATAGGAACATGACCTCCAAATTTCACCTGAATTGGTAAATAACTTTTTTCATTAGCCGTCAAAATTTTATTAACCGTTTCTGCATTTTAATTTCTATTTACCGATGAATTAAAAATTCCATGCCTATTTTAAAAAGGTTTGAACGGATTCCGGTGAAATTTTGAGGGACTCCTCTTATTACCATTTCATGGTGTTGATAAAAATTTCAGCCCGTTTCTCTAAGATTTCGCAAAGTTCGTTTTTGCATTTTTTTATGCACAGTTCTCAAAAAATAGAAACACCTGTGGATGTTCCTCGGCGATGAATGCAGTCACGTGCTTTCGGATTTGGACCAGCATAACGATGACGTAGCAAACAACGCTGGCTTTATTGATTAGCTTAATAAATAATTCATAACTCTCGAACGGAACAACGTAGAGTTTTTAAAATAATTGCGTTGACCTAGAAATTAAAGTATTAATAACTATGCAAATTTCACGATGCGACAGTTCGGCGTTCGAGAGTTTTTGCTGCTTCAGACAAACAGACGTTTTGTGTTTTATACGTATATGAGATTATAATTTTTCCACTACCGCACTAAACACCAGAAAAATAAAAATAATTTATATATGTTATCTTTACAGCAAGCTAGGGGTTTACCCGCCGAGGTACGAGCATCCTAATAAACAATTGTTTTCAGAACGCTAATTCAAATTGAAGACATTTACAAAATACGAGAACATGCTCGTGGCAAAGAAGCGCATACATGCCGAAATCGTTCTTCAGACTTTTTCTTTGGTCTCACATAACGCTCTATGGACATCCGCAAGAATTCAGTCTGACGTGTTAGCAGTGGGCGCAACGTGGAATATTTACCTTCCCTGTCAGCTCAGAATAATACCAGCAGTGGAGAAATAATTAGACAGGTAGCAAGCTGTCGGAAGATCCGTGGAAAACTTCATTCATAGTTTCCGGAATCAGTAACGACGTTTTTCTTTCTTGCGGTGTGGTACTCATTCTTTCGCAGAATGATTGGTACCGAGATTGCGAAATGTGATGTAGACTATGTGATCAAAATTATCCTGAAACTCCTTTCGAGTAGTGGATTTGTTCATATGCGTCACAGGCATTGCCGATAAAGGTATAAAATAACGCACGTGGCTTAGAAAACATCACAGACCAAGTATGAGCAGCAGAATTGGCAGTACATTAGTGCTGACTGAAGAGAAATTGAATTAGAGACAGCTGGCGTTATGCAAATGTGGTGCTGTGAGGGCCCTGTAAACGGAAACGATATGGCATATGCAGCGATCCGACAATATAAAGAGTGATACGACGGGAATCAGTAAGAGTCGGACGCAGTATGGGTAAGACGAAGGATCTAAGCGCTGATCGTGAGCAAATTGTCGGGGCCCGACGAATGGGTCACTCCATCTCGGAAGTCGTGCAGGCACTGGGATTTTCATGAGCCAGAGTGTCCCGGGTGCACCGTGAGTACATCAAATCCGGTAAAACCATCACTGCAAGGGCCAACTGCCGTGGACAACAGCGTGTGTATGAGCTGGGTCATCGTCGGCTAGCTTGCATTGTAGCAGCGGATACACGGGCCAGAGTGCAAGAAATCACTTGGCATTTTAACGCTGGTGCACAAAAACGTGTAAGCAGCCACACCATCAAGAACCATTTCCTCGCTATGGAGTACAGAAGCCATCGTCCCACGAGGATACCGCTGCTGACCGCACATTACAGGGTACAAAGATTAGCATGGGCGTGGGAACATCGCCACTGGACCCTAGACATGTGTAAAAATGCTGCCTGAACTGATGAGTCGAGATTCACGTTGGAACATTGGGATGGCAGAATACGAGTACGGCGCAAACCACATGAAGCGATGGATCCTTCTTGCCAGCAGGGTACTCTTCAAGCTGGTGGGAGTGGCATTCTCGTGTGGAGACTGTTTACGGGGACTGAAATGGGACCCCTGGTACATGTGACATCGTCCCTCACAGGTCAACGTTACCGAATGCCCTGGATGACCATTTGATCCCGTTTGTGCGTCTTCAACATCCCACTGAGACCTCATCCTGCAACAACATCCGAATGGTTGGATGAACACTCAATCGACGTGACCTCGCTTCCTTGGCCAGCTAGGTCACCTGACCTCAATTCCATCGAGCACATCTGGGGTGCCATCGAGAGAGATGTTCGAGGCTTTGACCCCCTCCATCAAATCTTCGTGAACTGTGGAACTTGTTCAAGGGGTCGTGGATCTGTATGTCTTCTCAACGCTTCCGGTGTCTTGTCGAGTTCATGCCGAGACGAATTGCCGCCGTCATCAGGACGAAAGGTGGTGCTACACGTTACTAGACAGGTATCTGTAATTCAGTTGCTCTTCAGTGTACATTCATTGTCATAAAAATCCGCTCACCAAGAAAAAACCGTACGATTAACACAAAACTCGGCGAACAGCTACGGGGAGGGCAGACATGCAAATGATTAAAGTTACATGCGGTTCCACATGCCCGTGCGTCCAAGACCGGTGCTAGAATCGCAATTCTTGGGGCTTATAAGGCGATGCTTTTTTTATTTTTTATTTTTTAATTTTGCTTTTTTTATTTGAGGTTTAACGTCCACCATGAGCAACTCAGTAGGCTATAAGCAGTCGCCCATCCCTAATTTAAGATCACTGGCTCCAGGAAAAGGGAGAGAACCAGCACCTTAAGACAAACACAACATCCATGCCTCACGGGTTTCGAATCCGGACCCCTTTTGGACGAATGATCAGAGGCCATCGCTTAGACCATTGTGCCATCGGGGCGACGGAGCACAATTATCTATGGGAAATGTTATATATATATATATGATTTCCAAGTTGTGGTGAGGAACTCTTTGGCTACCAGGGGGCGTAAGAATTTATTTCTGCTTCTGATGTATTTGCACAAAAATCAAAACTTCTGACAACTGGCTCGAAAAGTTCTTTCCTGGACTGATACCGCTCACCACCGGAAATCTTTTGAGAATGTCTCTTGCTTAAAATCGCGCATAGTTCTGGCGCCAGGGGGCGTAGATATGTATCTTATTTTTGTCGATATCTCTGTGTGTAAGAGTCCGATTTGAAAAATTGTTTCTTTGTTGGAGATCGTTTCTAGTGGGAAATGTTTCGCATATAGTTTAAAATTTTCCAACTGGAGTACAGACTTTCGGCTGGCGGGCGTAGAGACAAATTTCGTTTTCCTCGATATCCCTGCTTCTAAAACTTTGATTTCAATAATTCGTCTTGCATAGGGTGCAGCTTCTGATGGTAAATGTTTTTATTATACAGTCAAACCCTTATTTAACGGACTGCGATTTAACGAATTCCGCAATTTTACGTACATTTTTTGTGGTACAGACGGAAACACATTGAAAGTAATGTTTGGCGTTTTCCGAAATAAAGAACATATTTCCTCAATTTAGCGAACATTCTTTTTCAAACCAGTAAGCTATCATAACCAGCATTTTTACGTTAAAAGTCAGCTAGAAACAGCTTCGCGTAAGAGGAAAATTTTAGGCATGCAGTTAACCAGCGGTTTTAAGAACACCATCTGCGACATAGATTGACGGAATCATAAATCAGTTCAACTTTCCTCCGACTATCAAGCGTAAGCTTCTTACAGGACGAAGCAAATGATCAATAAGTTTCAAAATAGCACAACGTTTCCTTGCATTGGTGAGAAGCTGGAAAATGAAAGGAGGTATGGGGGTGGAAATCTAGAGTACCATGGGGATTCTTGTTTTCCGCTACAGACAGAACAATAGCACTCTGTGAAGTCAGGGACACACATATTACGTACCCATTCCTGAACCTCTGGAATTCTTCGCCAAATCGCGCTTTTTTTCTTTTCTTCTCAGTGTTAAATCTACAGCTCAATTAAACAACACAGCTCATTTACGGACAAAGTTTTGATGAACACAGGTAGCACTAGAAAATTTAATCATTGAAAGAAAGGGAACATAGTTACTGCTTACGTATTCTATTATGAACACTAGCTTAATTTGAATGTTTCATTCGAAAGATTTCCTCGATATAGCGAATTTCGCAATTTACTTACAAGACTGTTGGTCTCTTGAAGTTCGTTACATCGAGGTTTGACTGTACTTTCTAATTTTTGATAAAAAATGATTTGGTACCAGGAGGTGTAAGTGTTTATTTTCAAGTTTGAGCTTCGGAAAACTCGATTGAAAAATTCTTTCGTTTACCTTCACCGGTCATTTCGGAAAATCTTTTCCGAATACTTTTCTTTTAAAATAATGCATAGTTTTCCCGCCAGGACGTATATAGATGTATATGTTATTTTTGCCGATAGTTTTGCTTATGAGAGCGCGATTCGTAAAAAAATTCTTTCTTTGTTAGAGAGCATTTTGGTTGCGAAATGTTTCTCATAAAATTTTAGTTTTTCTTAACACTCAAATTTTCCATTAGAGGGCATAAATAAGTTTACGTCTCTGCTTACAGCAGCATTTGAGGGGTTAAAGTACCGATATAAAGAATTATTTTTCGGTCAAATCTGCTAACCATGAAAACCTTTTGTGTGTATTTCTTTCCAAAGGAATGCACAATATCTGCGCTAATCTGTTTTTCTTAATATCACTGCTTTAAAAACATTTTCGACACCGGATGCATTTTACCTTCTGATTTTTTTTTTTTTTTTTTGATTGGAGGTTTAACGACCACCGTGAGCAACTCAACGGGCTATAAGCAGTCGCCCGTCCCAAATTTAGGGTCACTGGTTCCAGGGAAAGGAGAGAACCAGTGCCGTAAGACAAACACAACATCCATGCCTGACCGGGATTCGAACCCGGACCCCTTACGGACGAATGATCAGAGGCCTGCGCCACCGGGGCGGCATTTTACCTTCTGAAACAGTTTAGGTTAGTATCTGAGGAGTTTTATAGTTCACAGTTCTGTCTCTAGCTGGTGTGTATGTAATTCTGTTTGCAGCTGTATCTCCGCTTCCAAAGACGCTATTGAGAATTTTCTTCTTTTACTGTGCGCCTTTCAGGACAATAAAAACGTAGAGCATTATCCTCTTTAAATAAAGCACATATTTCGCGCTAGATGGCGCAAAGGGCAATACCTGTTTTTCACTATCTCTGCTTCCGGGAGACTTATTTGAAAAATTAATTATCTTTAGCATAACGTTTTCCATGGAGAATATATTTCGCCTATATTCAACTTTCCCATTATGGAAAATTCCTCCTCTGAAAGGCGTAGAGTTATATCAAGTTTCCTTCTATATTTCTTCTTTTAACTATTCGACTTGAAAAAATGTTTCTCTCCGATACTTTCCTTCTTTGAGAAACACTTTGTGCGCTATATGTTAATTTTTGTAATATACTCTTCAGCCGCTGGAAATTTCATCGATTGTAAAAATCCGGTTGATATTTTTCTAAGTGGTTGCAATGTTGTTTATTGCTGTAATGTTCATGAAATATACTTTCACATTTGGGCATCACATACAAAAAAATACCTGGTTATTAAGAATTGCTCTACATATTTGATTTTCCCCTGTCATTATTGACGGGCTTCCCCTACTAAAGGTATATTTTGTGTTGTATATTGATCAGAACAGTGCCGGTTCGAATGGTTTCTTCACACGCTTTCATGGCGGAAGACATCCATTTAAATGTAACCACTTCACCTGCGTTTTCCCCATTATAAGCATCAGGTGCGTTTGATTCCAAGAGCAACCGCTATCATTTCAATAACTGCAGAAAAGTTTTCCAATATCACATTTCGAAACTCCTGCAAAGCCCATAATAGGTGTTCCGTATCATGTTAATAATGTGCAGATGGATTTGGAATTTAGAAAAAAATCTTTATACTTTTAGCTGGTTTTCCTGGTCTCAAAATGTATAGCACATTGCATACATTTTTGTTCTGTCCTAGCCCTGATACATCTCCCTATCTTTCGTCATTTTTAATGCAACTCAAAACATTTTGCACCACAAGTATTTCTCCTCTAACGGCATCATTCCGTAAAAGTATGTTTTTTGGTTTTAATGAAGGCCATTGCTCTTTTTCAATTACCACAAATTCTCAGTGCATGAACTCCAGCAACAGTCTCTCGCTCTCCGATGTTTTATCGCGTGTACAAGAGTATTATTTCCTTCGTTAAGGTACGGAGATTCCGTCTCTTTCAAAGAAATGTTTCGCAAAGTATCCTCATTTCATGCTTATGATGATCCAAATGAACTAATTATTTCTTCTTAAGTGCGCATATTTCTGATGTTTATGACTTTCAACATGTGTATAGGAATTTCAGACGTTAACGACAGAGCTCGTAAAGGCAATATCTGAAAAGAAAATGTTTAGAGAGAATTATTAGCTTTTCTGAGGTAACCAATTTAAGTTACAAGTTTGATAATTTTAGCACGTCTTTTGTAAAACAAGTACGTGCTTATAGTACCAATTTGTCCGCCTGTCTGTCCATTTGTAGATCTCCCGTATATCTGCAACTATTTGTGGGATTCAAAAACTTCTTTTTGCATTGGGGAGCCCGAAATGTGAGAACAATAATCTTTGCTTTCTGGGCCTTTTTCCGATGCATAACTTTGCCGCTAGAGGACGTACATGCAGATGCTATGGAATTCAAAATACATTTTATTCCATATTGTTGTAGTTTAATACGTAATTGTTTACATGATGTCGCGTGGTGTAATCTGCGATGTAGCGCACGACTACGGCACGAGATTGTTTGCGAGCTTTGAATGAACGGACTGTTTGAAAACGACAGCGTGAGAGAAGGCTTCTGGGTACTGAAGCAGTTGCATGAATACGTTAGGGCGTTAATTATATATTTAATGGTTAGACTGGCGACCCATTGCTCAATTATTTAGTTGTGCTCTTACAGGCTCTTATTAAATACGTTTGTTGTGCCTACTATAAGTGATTCTTATAATAATTATAACCTATAACCGAACTCTTAGGTTAAAACACATATCTTTACTTCTAAAAATCCGTTTGAAATTTTTTCCCCTACTACACGATTTATTTCAGACACTATTTTGGATTTTCTTTTCCAAGTAACGCACATTTCTTCGCTAGTGTACATAAAGGTTAAATGTGATATCTCTCATATATCTGGTTCTAAAAGTACGATTTCAAGGCAAAAACTGGCCAAAATTCACATTTCCAAAATACGGTTTAAGCGGATAACAACTGCAACCTATGGCAGTTGAATAGATATGACGTCACCCCCTCACCTGTTTGGTGACACTAGCGTCTCGCGACAGCGATATCCACATGTATCGAGTTATCTCATTGGCAGCAATAAAACCGGCACCCACCAATTGACGAGCGGCACTGAAACGGCACTTGTTGTTTACAGACGCTAGTGTTCGTATACGTCGTCGAAGTCGTGACGCAGGTTGTTTACATCTTAGTTAACAATAGTTTCTTCATTGGCGGCTGTCGGTACAAATCGAACAATTTAACCTGTTTGCAGTATACATCCAAGTATAAAAACGGCTATTCTTCCACAAACGGGCGCATTCCTCATTTCTCACAGCTAAGACAGCGGAACGCTAGAACAGCTCCTCGAGCAATCTACTGTTTTCGATTTGGCAATGCATCTGTTGTTGTTTACATTCGAATGCAAACATTTTGGGTTGTTATCTTTGCATTCTGTTCTTATTTTTTTATTCATCATGATGACTAACGTTAGTTTCATCAAAAAAAAATATTTTGTATACTAAATGAAAACTATAACTGAGATGTTGAAAAAGAACTAAAAAAAATGAACGATCTTACCGCTATATACATTGGGAGACTGATAAAATAATATAATTTCGTATTTACAGTAAGTATTTTAATTCGTACTGAGAAATATATAGCAAAAGACAATTAAAGAAGAAAAGCAGCGATATTTATTGCCATTCGTGATTCCTTATTATTTCAAGGGTGGGTAGCGAACCATATCTTTCCCACCATGATATGCATGTTTTTCTATCTCGTACGACATCGTTAACGAGACTATACAAATTCCATTAAGGCATTATAAAATACAACAGACCAATTCAACGACAACATGGAATTTTAATACTATCGAAAGGTAATATGGACGGACAACTTAATATTTACTGAGCGTTGCCAGATCGAAAACAGTAGATTGCTCGGGAGCTGTTCTAGCGTTCCGCTGTAAACAACAAGTGCCGTTTCAGTGCCGGTCGCCAATTGGTGGGTGCCGGTTTTATTGCTGCCAATGAGATAACTCGATGCATGTGGATATCGCTGTCGCGAGACGCTAGTTTTGTTGACTGGGCACACACAATAGCGCTCAACGCGGCATTCAGAAGTTAGCCGTTATCACTTGTCCACGCCTCTTTTCGCGGCGCTTGGTCGGCAACGTTATTGTAGTGTTGATTGTAGTGAGTAAACGCAGTTATATATCAGTTTGTCATCATGGATTCTGATCCCGAAGGTATGTACGATCAAATATCATGTATTTTAGTCATCTCTTTGCAATATTCAGTTCTCCTGTAAAAGTGGTATCGAAATGATTAAAACCTTCACATTATTTGTAGAAACGCGAAGGGTTTAGCTATGCTTCCAAGCCTTTCCAAGTTATTTCTGTTACACCAAATTATTAAATGAGTCCTAAAGAACACATATCAAGCAGTTTCAGCTGTGGAATCCCGCAGACTAATGTTTTGTAATTTTTTAAAATATGGTTGTTCTTCCAGGTTCTTCCAGGATCCAGCAGTGGCATCCAGCATCACAGTCATTGACGAAGGATTAATATATGGATTTAAAATTATTTTGGAAACCTACTGAAGTGGACATGAAACAGACATGGCGAAATTCAACAATTATTGTGTCGAGACTGCACAATTATATGTGAGGCTGTATTCCTGGCATCCGATGACATCAATCATACACAAAATATTGGTTCAGGGAGAAACAATGATTTCCAAAGTACGTTTGCCTTTCGTACAATTGTCAGAGGAAGCAACAGAAGCTAGGAATAAACATTTTCGCCCGTACCGAACGAATTGCGCCCGGAAATTTGCAATATGGACATACTTAAGCGATTATTGCTAACTTCCGGCCAGCTTATGTCTTCTTCAAGACCACTGAATAAAAAGAAGTCGAAAACGTTTTCAAAGGAGGCAATAGATATGCTTCGACCAGGTCAAACATCGACAGGGGAGGGGAGTGGATGATGATGATGATGATGAAAGTGGTGAAGAAGATGAAATACAATCCGACAAAGACCCACAGTACAGTTCGTAATATTTACTCGACTGTCGTATCTGTACTGATTCATACATTTGCTTTATTTGTTATTTGCATATGTGTTTTTAGCACGTCTTTTGTAAAACGTGCTTACGTTACCGGTTTGTCCGTCCGTCTGTGGCCACGATATCTCTGCAACTATTAATCCGATTTGAGAAATTATTTTTGCATTGGGAAGCTTGAAATATGCGAATGACGATCCTTCATTTTTGTAAAATTTCGTATCACACTTTTCAGCTACCAGTAGGAATAAGTAACTATTTCTATTTGTGGATGTTTTATCGATTTTAGAAATGCGATTTATTTTATTGACTGTGAATAATCCCGCTCACACTGTGTATTTTAAATTATGCAAATTTTATTCTAGATGGTGAAAGCGTATTGTTTTTGCTGCTGATCGTTTCGGTTTTATATAAATCTGCATTGAAATACAGTAGACCCCGCTTTGAACGAGGATCTCGTGATCGGCGGGAACTCTCATTAAATTCTGACGCTTTCTAATTCCGGGTTTGTGTGAAAATTGGCAGCATGTAAATATATGTATAAATGATAATATGCATTTATTTACATTATATATCCATAAAGATTGGATATACTTGAAATATTTAATTAATTAACTAAATTATTGCAAAAATTCGTTAATAAAACATTTCAAGTATATTAAACTTCACAGCAACATGAGACTGTGACCGCAGTTTAACTACACAACACATATGAAGAGAAAGCGGCACCGATGTCTCAAGGCAACACTTCAAGCTACATCTCCATTCCATTATTCGCCTATCGCTGTCTGCAATTCTACCTCAGGAATCCCTTTTAATGTGTGTGAGACCAACCATCCACTTTTTACCAAAGGGTAGGTGGCCTGTTTTCAACTCTTCTGAGGTAATATACCCTCGAAGTGAGTGACGAAGAGAGTCCCTTGCACAACTCGCTTGTTGATATACTCCTTTCCCCTTGTCCTTCCATAAACATTCTTCTACTAGCACACAAGGATTTTCCTGCGATTTTGCAGTTTCTTCATGTATACCACCATTGCTATTCCTTCATTTCTAAGCAGCATTACACTTTCACTGTCTCATTAAATTTTGGCAATTTGGTTGTTAAAAGTGATAATCTTAGGTTTTCTCTCCCTCGTTAAATCCAAGGACTTCATTAAGCTTTGTTCGTAAATAACATTCAAATTAGCTTTGAGTTAATATTGTACTAAACAAAAGTTGCTGTTTTTCTAGTTAAACCCCAGATTTCGCTAAATACGGGCTCGTTAGAAGCGGGTGATACTGTCGGAAAAGATAAAAAAGACGCGCTCATTACAACCGAATCTTGGGTGTCATGTTTCTTGCTTTTGCAGCAGAGTAGTTTTTGGAGACGAGACTATCCCTGATTTTTCATACGTTGACGATGAAATGGAAAACACTGTTTCTTCCCTTTCGAGAGAAATGTACAATGATGACACTTCTTCGGCACTGTATTAGAAGCATACTGCAACATAAAAACATGACAACTGTTGATGTTTTTAAAGAAAATAAGGTTATTTTGTTCTTTGTGGAATACTATGGCAGAAAGAAAGTGAGGGGGAGACAGGGAGTAAAAACAGGGAGCGAGAGAGAGAGAGAGAGAGAGAGAGAGAGAGAGAGAGAGAGAGAGAGAGAGACAGAGAGAGGGAGAGAGACAGAGAGCGAAAGGGATCTGGAGAGAGAGAAAGGGGGAGAGAGAGAAAGGGGGAGAGAGAAAGAGAGGGAGAGAGACAGCGAGCGAAAGGGATCTGGAGAGAGAGAAAGTGGAAGAGAGAGAAAGGGGGAGAGAGAAAGAGAGGGAGAGATGAACAGGGGAGGGAGTGGGAAAGAGAGACACAGAGAGAGAAAAAGAAAAAAAGAGAGATAGGACGAGAGAGAGAAAGAGAAGGTGGGAGGTGGGAGAGAGGAAGAGAGGGAAAGAGATAGAAGGAGAGGGAGAGGAGGAAGAGAGGGAAAGCGACAGCGGCAGAGAATGAGAGGGAAAGAGACACAGATCGCCGGAGAAAGAGAAGGAGAGAGATAGAGAGAGTGATAACCACGCGGAGACCCACTTCAGTATGGAATATGTGTATCCCAAACTGCTTTGCAGCTCTCACATCGTCGTGACATGCTACGCACCAAGCGATACAGGAGTTTTTCAGGCAAACTGACCCACTTAGAGCATATATCGGACCCTGATTGTTTTCAGTAGGTGGATTTCGAGCACCAGTGCGTCTCCTCATTACATCTCAGACGTATTCGATAGGGTTGAGGTCTGGGAAGAGTAGTAGCCAGTTGATGCGATGAATATCCCCGGTTTCCAGAAGTATCTGAACTGTTTCTTTACGATGAGGTATCGCTTTGTCATTCATGAACAAAACGTCTTCGCCTACAAGTACCACGCAATAATCGAATATGACGTAGAAGAACTTAGTTGCAATATTGTTCGCCCGTCATAGTCCCATTTTTTGCAGCACCTGTAGCTCGGTGCGTACATGATGATGACGCCGACCCAAAGTATGATCCCGGCACCTCCTTATCTGTCCCTTCCCTGCATATTATCGCGCTGGTTCGCAATACCACTTCCGCACCAGATCAATTGACGTCTAGAATCCGAGGACAGACCGAAATCACTCGC
The DNA here is from genome assembly GCA_039090855.1 of Macrothele yani. Classification (NCBI taxonomy): domain Eukaryota; kingdom Metazoa; phylum Arthropoda; class Arachnida; order Araneae; family Macrothelidae; genus Macrothele; species Macrothele yani. Next base: position 6,709,277 of record CM077024.1, read on the forward strand.
ATGTGTGAAGAGTGCATTCGCCTAGTGATGACTTATGTGGATATGAGACCACTGAAAAAGTACGCTACGTTGAGCTCTGTATAGAGACACGCAGACTACAGCCTTCGAGCACATAGCCCTGTACGTCGCAAACATTTTGTCACAATTTGACGAGATATCCGCGTTCCTGTTCTGGAATGGATGTAAAATATGCATATACACAATATTGACAAAAGTCACCGTACCATACCACGAAAAACTTTCCCACACGAGTACACTTCCAGCAATAAACATGACCTAAGGAACAGTACACTGTGGTAAATAGCGTTCCCCTGGCTACGGCCATAAGACTGATGGACTGTGTATCAGGATTCATGAGTCCATAGGACCCGTTTCCATTGATCTACGGTCCACGATAAATGATCTTTACACCATGCTAAACGACGAGTAGCATTCCGAGGGGAGATGAAAGGCTTATGAACAGCCGCGCGACCACGGTAATCCATGGAATGAAGTTCTCTGCGAATGGTACTTGTACATACCGAGGTTCCAGCATTTTTACTCACCTGTACACTGAGGTCTTGTACAGTACTCCGTTGATTAGGTGTAACGACTCTCCTGAGGCTTTGACGTCCTCAATCACTGATCATCTTTGGTCTACCGGTACGTTTACTCCTGCAGGCACGCCATGTGTCTTCCACTTATTCAGGACATCCAAAACAGTTGACGTGAGTATGTTTAAACGCATCTCGGTTTCTCTTATGGACAACCCACTAATATAATATCCAGCAATCTTTCCTTTCTCAAGGTCAGTTCGCTCCTGCAGGGACATTTTCACTCAACCTCACAGTGTTATATATGACCACGGTCAGCTGCAGGCTTGTTTTTATACCGTTTGCAGTTGTACCGCGAATCTTAACAACGCAGCGGATTCGTTCATTTGCTTTTGAAGGGGTGTCCGGTGCCCTTTGTCAATATAGCTATGACAAGGCTACGACAATGTAACAGACAAGCCGTGGTCCGGCGGCGATTAGTTTATGCTGTTACACATAAATCTGTCTTCATGCGTGAAATCATCAAGATGATGTCTCCGGAAAAGGACGTAAAGTACCTGCTCTCACCTTTAGGCTTTCACGTCCAGATTTTCCTTCAAGCACATGTCGCCTACAGCGCCCGTTTCTCTTTTATCCATTTAAGCGATACCATGTATAGAAAAATTGCCAATTTTCACTGAAATACTCCTTGATGGCAGAAAATCTGTACACGATAGATAGATTAAGGAATAATTACATACATTGCTGTGACTGCACTTGGCCCTGAAATATAATCCCACAGAACACGCTCTCTGCATCCCTCAAAAGGAAAATCTCTCATTTCTCTTGAATGGGTTGCGCAAGTTGCCGAACACGCTCGGTAATCTGATGGTTTTCCAAGAAAATGCCTGTTTGCTTATTTGAATGTACTGTCTGAACGAAATCATTACCATTTTGTTGATTGCTAAAAACAACTGTCACTTTGTTAATTCTTGCGTCACTCAGAACTGCATGATCATTCGTCACTCAAAACTGCATGGTTATTGCGTCACTCAAAATTGGAGTTCTTACGTCACCAAGAAATGCATCTAAACTTCTCATTTGCGTGTTTTTTGCATAGCAGGGGAATGATTATGATAAACAAAGGCATCCGTTTTTTTAAAATTAAAACGCTTGTAGCAGAGAATTTTAAAATTTCAAATAGCGGAAATGAATGGTTTGGCTTGCTTACTCACATCTGTTTTGAATTATGAATTCAACATATACTTGCAAAAGCTGGCAAGAGTGGTGGTACCATTCCGGGGTTGTTTTCAAAAACACTAACTACACTAATATTTGTGAAAATTGTAGCACAAAGAAAGAATCGTGCTATTCAAATGAAGTTTATATCACAGATTCCTCATGTTATAGGAGATGCCTGATTACATTCGTAGAACAATACCATATTTTTTCGCTTCAAAGCTCAGTATCGTCAGAAACCACCTCGAGCAAAAGTAATAGTGTGGAACTGAATGAAAGATGTTCCTGGTATTGTCCTGAGAAATAGCCTGCCAGGCTGTTTCTATGCGAGACCAGAGTTCATTTGTGGTGACTGACGGAGGCGCGTGACAGGTCAGTCGCTTAGCTACCATATCGCAGACATGCTCGATCAGATACATATCAAGCGAATGTGTAGACCAGAGAAGAAACATTATATTTCTTCTTGACAGAGGTTTTGGACATTTCCGGCCGCATATGGCCGAGCATTGGCCCTGATTGAATATATCTCCAAGACAAGTCTGAAAGACGGGTATCACCTCTGCTTCTAAAACATTATTGATGTACCGCTAAGTGTTGAGGTTTCTTTCCATTCGTATCAAGCGAGATAGCGAATTGAACCCAATGGGGATCTAAACTATGACGCTTAGCATTGGGTCGGTATGATGCTGAAAGGTGTCGTTCACGACAATGACTTCAAACATGTACTCAACCATCATTGTGCATCACATTAAATCGTGACACGTTAGAAAATATGACCTGCTGCGAATCAGCGCGCTAATGCCTGTGTTCGAGACACCATTGTAGCCTGAGGCGTCTATTTTCGAGACACCATTGTAGCCTGAGGCGTTTGTGTTCGAAACATCATTGGAGTCTGAGACGTCTGTTTTCGAGACACCAATTTAGCCTGAGGCGTCTGTGTTTGAGACACCATTGGAACCTGAGGTGTCTGTGGTCGAGCCACCATCTTAGCCTGAGGCGTCTGTGTTCGAGACACCGTTGGAGCCTGAGGCGTCTGTGTTCGAGACACCATTGGAGTCTGAGGCGTCTGTGTTCGAGACACCATTGGAGCCTGAGGCGTCTGTGTTCGAGACACCATTTTAGCCTGTGGCGTCTGTGGTCGAGACACCATCGGAGCTTGAGGCGTCTGTGGCCGAATGTCAAAAAAATGCACAGCAATGGGCTGCTGCAACCAGTCCTCTGTTAAGCAAACGGCATAGAACGTGCTGGAGGACAAAGCCTGACTTATGACAGTGCTCCATTGCTGCTCTAACACCGAAGATGTCGCTGTGCGATCGGTCATTGCCATGCGGTATAGGTATCTCTCACCCTGTACAATCGTTCGATTTGGCTGTCCCTTTCCTAGATTTCTGTGCGTTCAAGACTCATCTATCCACTTACGCCACTTTTGTATAACTGTTCTGGCGCATGTTTCCGTACGTGTGGCAGTTTGACGGTAGGAAAATGCAGCTTCTCTCATCCGAACAATGCTTTTTCACTCAAAGCCCGTGAGGTGCTCATAATGCGACATTCTACTGCGACGGGGCATAGTGAGATGCAAGAAATAAACATCCTTTTGACTCAATGTCTCCTCTTCACTGATTACAACATCTCGTTTGAGCCAGCTCTTTGTACCCAAGACCGGACATTTCAGAGGGCGCTGCTCCGAAATCGCATGCAGTTTAATCATTTGCATGTCCTAACATGTTGAGCACATCCTGTAAGTTTCAGGCCAATACCACTAGGATTTCACTGTGTTGCAATTTTCACAAACATTAGTGCAGTTTAAGTGTCCAAAACACTTAAACTGTAGCTCCTAAACTATAAGAGAAAAACTAAGGAAGCTGGTGAGTGTAGGGCCGCTAATCAGGTACATCATTTAGGAAAAAATATTGAGTAGCATAAGAAGTCTGCACCATGACAGATGTCCATTTACCCATCTAAGAGAATCGCCGCTTATTTTATGTTGCATGATATTTATAAAGCAAAACATAGTTTCATAAAGGATCGAAATTGTGGACTGTTGTTTTCACATCATGTGTAACATGAGCGATGTCACAGCTGAAACGGAAGCTGCATTGCAATACATATATATAAAAAAGCAAATATCCTGTGAAGCTACTGTGCAAATTACCTGTCATTGTCTTTTGTCAGCCTAAAAATGGTCAACATTTAAATTTTCAAGTAAATCTCATCAGGATCTAAACGATCTTGTGACTCTTTCACGTTTAGAAGTAGCACATTCACAGCATTTCATTCAAATAGACTATGAACTAACTTCCTGCCTTGAATGATTTTTGTGGATATAAAAGTATTCTGTTTCTAATAGAACATAGTGACAATGATTTAGCGACGATGCATATGACCTTACACGCGTTTCTCGGATTTGCTGTGTATAATTTGGCAGCAAACCTATCCGTCCTTTCTCCTTCCATTGTACCGCAACAGCGAGCCACTTGAGTTAGAATTGTGAACACTGTGACTGCTTAATTATTCAAACTTCAAGACCTATTTGTCTGTGTGAGTCAAATGCGGAATGATGCTCGTCTTCAAAGGGATTCGGATGTTCTCTCTCTGGGCAAAGCAACGTGGAAGCATGAAAAGCGCCCTCTCTGAGTGAGAGACAAAATTAGCTGCGGAGGCAGAACATAGCTCTATCCCTCCGGGTTCCCAGCTCGACGTGCAGCATTTCTCACTGCCACCGTTGTATTCACCGAAACAGCTGAGGTTCCGAAAAATAAGGATAATACGTATGTTTCCGTTTCAGTCGCATTTTCTGTATCTGTGTTTTATTTCTTCTCTCACTCCTTCCGTTTCTGCAGTCGTTTTGTTGGTGGAATTTTCAACGCATCAATAGTGATCACATATTTATAGCTTTCCTTTACCCACTGGAATCATTCAGTCGGAAACTACGAAACAGTTTCTCTACAGGAAGAAGTCTAGATGTCTTATTGGAATTGATTTTTAAACCAACGTCATGCTGTTTTGCTGTAAAAATCTGTGAATACTGAGGTGAGTAATTCCTATAAGCAGCTATGCCATTCATAAATTAGAAATTACACTTCTATCGGGACGGCGGGGATGATTTTCTCACTCTAAAAAGAAAAGAAAACAATTTTTCATTTGAAAGATTATTAATCACAAAAAAGGACGCTTAAAAAGACGAAGGAATCATCATCAGAGTGAACTTTTTTTAAAAACGTTAGCTCCACAGTAAAGCTTTGCTTGTCGATCGGTCCGTTGTTAGCAATGGAGGGAGTTACTTTCTAATTTAGAGCGATTAATATTCCTGGAGTTTGTCGACTATTTTTTTCAGAAAGGTAAAACCACAAACATGGTCCAAGGCTGGGAAGGAACTATTATACAAACAAACATGAATTTACAGAAAAATGTCGAGTAATGTAAGCAGTTACGGACCTTGCAATCAAACCCACGCCTAAAATGTCAAACCTCCTACTCATAACGGAGTGCGCCTCTCTTCGAAGCGCGCTCGCAGCGAGTCATTTTTTGAAGTAATTTGGTTACATATTGAGCTAATGTAATTTATTACCGTTTTCTTCTCTGATTTGCAAACACTTAGAGAAATTCTCTAGAAGAGTACATTACTTCTGCTAATATTAAAATACAATTGTTGAAAATTACCCTTCATAGATTTCTGCTGCATCCACGGGACTTCTTTTTTTGTTCAGGGATTTCAGCGAACCCAGTAAGCAACATAAATAGTTGAGTTTCCCAAATTTGGAAATACAAGGGAACGAAAAAGCCAGCACCGTAAGACAAACACATCATTTATGCTTCAGCCAGGACTCGAACTCGTTTCATTAAGTAGTCGAAAAGCCATGCCTCTGATTACGCAGCCACCTAGGAGGCAAAAAAACTTCCATACGCATGCATTTACAAAGAGATACATAATAAATTCATCCCGTGGCCGAACGGTGAGAATTTTAATCTTTTACTACGTGGCCCTCGGCCGTCGTTCCGAAAGATAAATGGACGTTCTTTGTTTGTTTGTTTTTTTCATTTTCTTATTTTGATTCTTAGCCTTTCTTGCAGGAAGTTTTTCTATTTGAACAATAAGCCTCTGTACCTTCCGTGCGGATAAGAATCTCTAAGCCAATGACAGAACCCCAATAAGGAATTAGTTTTAGACATGACATTCACCAAGGAGCTTTAACTTTTAAGTCTAATAACAGTTAGCTTTCGTTTCCTTAGTTCCCTTTTCTTTCTTGGCGAATAGCTCTTGGAATAATGCCAGAGGATACTTGTGTTGGTGGCTATTGTCGTGTTCTCGACAAGAACAGATCTGAAGTTTAAATATCAACAATTTATTTTCTAGTGGAAAATAAATTTGATCAAAGCTAAACCGTCCTAGAAAACCAGCCAAAAAAGTTCCAAGGGTTGTATTACCAATGATATCTGACAATAAATAGCTAAAGACAACACAGTATAAATTTTATTGATCCCCTACAGATCTGTGCAGTTGCAGGTAAATACATTCAGAACTTCTATTGAAGGAATAAGTACTTTAAGGTACTTTTACAAAATAGTGAATAAGTAACCTTCTGAGTTTTGATGATGTTTTAAACGAGGAATTTTCTCACGAATTAGAATGTAATACGAATAAATCATATGAAAAGTTAATAGTGGAAACAGACCTATTTAAAGAAATTTAATTCCAGAGTATGTAACACTGATGGAATGGGTCGCATGACTAAGCTTATTATGTAAAACATATTGCCATATGTTGTTAGCTGATCGCTACATTTCATTTTTACACGGAATTATGTTTTTTCTGCCACTAGAGAATCTGTGTACAGTAGCAAAGGTTTCAACTTTATACGTTAACATTTCGGGATTCGTATCAAGTTAATCCTCGCCCAGAAAATTTATCGTATCAAGTTGAAAATTAAAACCAACAACCACTTAGGTTAATTCTGCAGACGCATGTTCTCGAGAGACATATCTCTCATTTCTCATTCAATTTGACCAGTGAGTAGACTCAGTCTTAGCTACCATTTTCGCCACGAGTGACGGCTGTACCAACCTAATGGTATGGAAAGGGTGTTCCTTATTATGTTGCCCCTGTTATCTATTTTGTAATTTTAGCCTATGTATATCCAAGAAGTCTCGCTCAACGTACGAGATAAAGAGAAAATTAAGTCACGGTTGGCATTTGCTGTTTTCTGCGAATGGTCAAGGAACTCAAGTCAGCATATCAGTTAACGAGACTAAAGGGCACAGTGGACATGCGCAAAGTATCATGCATGCTGAAAGAGACTGCTCAAGCAGGAATGAAGGAAACACAGCAAAAGGTATTGGATTGAGAAAAGGCATGTGAATGGTCGAGACATCAAGCGTTGTGCAGCGAGTAGCTTTTTTTATTGGATGTTTGACGACCACCGTGAGCATCTAAATGGGCTATAAGCAGTCGCCTGTCCCTAATTTAGGGTCACTGGTTCCAGGAAAGGGAAAAGGCCAGTGCCGTAAGACAAAGACAACATCCATACCCCACCGGGATTCGAACCCGCACCCCTTTCGGACGAATGATCAGAAGCCATCGCGCCATCGGAGTGACAGCGAATACTTTGATCCCAACAAAAACAGTCTTGCTGGGCCAGCACTGCCAGCAATGGCCCAGCACTATGTTGCCGCTGTCAAACCGCCAATAAAATGTCCGGGCGGTTAACAGAAGGGCCAGCAGTTCAGGCCAACCGCTGGCCAACAGTTGGCACCCCATCAGTTGTCATATGCCACAACAGGGCCATCAGTTGTCCGTCACAGGCAGTAGCTGCCACAAGTGGCCCTTCAGTGGCCCTGCAAGCACGTGCTAGAAATGATGGCTAGCCTAATGTGGTCCGCTAGTAGCAGCCGGCAACCACGTGACGTAACTGGTAGCTTGCCGAATCTTGTCCGCCAATTTCCGAGTAGTAGCTATAATAATAAAAAAAAACAAAGATAACCGCAGTTTCTTAAAGCTACATTTTTTTTTCTACCCTTACGAAGCTTGTGAATTAACGCACAGCGCTGGGGAAATTTTCTCAACAGACCGGAAAAACGCCCGTTTGCATCTGAGTGGATTTGAACCAGGGCCGTTGGCATGGCAGCTATGCTCCCTACCACCACTGATTTACCACGCTCGAGCATATGCTTAAAGCTGTCTCTTTGGTATGCAATGTATAATCGAATGCTTCCTTTATTCATTTTACAATATTGCGAGGTATTTTTCATAAAAGTCAGTTTCATATAATTGATAAATTAATTTTTTCAACGTAACGATAGTTTTTTTTACGTTAAGGGAACTTCACTCACTTTTAAGGAGTGTACATATTTAGAGTCGCTTTCCAAAGTTTTGTACTGTCCTGGCCGTCTTGAAAAGAGATTGTTGAATAAATATATATTTACCCGGGTTCATGTCACATTCTGTTACATTTTTAACGTTGCGTCTTTCCTTTCCGTTGTCCGAAGCTACATTTGTTTTAAAGAGTAAAGATATTTTATTTTACTTCTCGTTATTTTTAGAAGCGAATTCCTCCCAGTCTTTGTATTCAACCCATGGATGAGTACACCACATAGCGTTGCTTTTTTTCTTTCAAATAGTTAATACATTTTGTACGCGTATAATTCTTTTTTTTTTCTTTCAAATAATCAATAATAATTAATAGTAGTCTTGTGTATTCAACCCATGGATGAGTATTCCACATAGCGTTGCTTTTTTCCTTTCAAATAATTAATAAATTTTGTACGCGTATAATTCTTTTTTTTTCCAACAAACGTTGTTTTAATGGATTTCCAGGATACTTGTTTCAAGCGGTTTCAAATTTTTCTTGTTATTCATCCACTCCATTCCATGAATTGTTATTCATGGGAATGGAGTGGGTGTATTTTATGGCTGTAATCTAGTATTTCACAGCTTAATCTGATATCTTCGTCGACGTAAAATTTCATTTGGAAATTAATTCGCCTCTCCACATATGGATTTTTTCTTAACATCCACTAAAATAACACGATGGCGATAGCGTCGTCTTCAACTAACTGGTACCATGAGAGACACACAGCAAGTGTTGTTTCTGCGCATGCGCAGTCCTATTGCTTCCACCTGCTGTTGGGGGTTGCATTGGTTGCCAGCAACGGGCCACTAGTGGCACTTGCTTGGAGGCCCACAATTCACGGCGATGCTGCAGGGCCATCAATGGCTCGCCAACTGATGGCGATGCTGCAGGGCCCTCAATGGCTCGCCAACTGATGGCGCTGCCACTAACGCACCACTACCGGGCCGTGAGCGGCGGATTTCAGCCAGCAATGACCCATCACTGCCAGCTGGTGGCCAGCAGTTTCCCAGCACTTGTGTTTTTGCTGGGATGGTGAAAGCATTCAACGCTTTGTAGAGTTATTTAATAATCAGGACACACGGCGTTGTGCAGTGAGTCATTTAAGAGTCAATACATGCAGAGCTGTTCAGCTAGCCATTTGATCGTAAAAAGATATAATGCTGTGCAGAGAGGTTTTAATGATCAAAACATACCGTGCCCTGGAACGAGTCATTTAATGGCTAACATATGCATCGCTGGTCACAGAGTTATTTAACGATTAAGACATGCAGTGCTGTGCAGTGGGGAATTTAATGGTAAAGATATGCAGTGCTTTGCAGTCGTCAAAATATGCAGCGCTGAAACCAATACCCACGGAAAGTCATGCCCATGGTCTATACACACAGCTCTGAGCAACGAGTGATTTAACGAGACAAATACTATATATTTTTCATGTTTGAAGGCCTCTTCGTGGTCAAGACGTGGCCAAGGTCATGAGCATGGCCGAAGAACGCAGCTAAACCCACAAAGGTAAATCACGGTGGTCAGATATGAATGCCTACCAACGCCCATAGAACATTCATTAGCCCAAAGCTGTCGGAACGAACTGAAGACACACTTGGCGTGTATGAGGGAAACCTCAGGAGGTCAGAACAAAACCTAGGGCATCCTGAATGCGTTCATTTCACTGAGTGAAATTCGGACAGTAATTTTTAATTCACTGAGAAACTTAAGTGCAATTAGAATGAATACTAGGAGTATGGAAAATAACTGACCCAAAAGCGATATAGAGGAAAAGCCTTAAAATGAGGTTTTCCTCCGTACAGTGGCCGAGTGTTCACACGCAATGATTTCTGGTTTCGGGTCCGGGTTGAGCAGGAGTAGTGGCGTTATCCAATCTCATTGACTCTGATGTTTTTCCTGGAAATAGTGGCTCTAAATTTGGGACGGGTAACCATTTGTGAAGTCAGATGTTCACGTCTATAGTTAAACCGAGAAAACAAATCTCCAGTAAGCAGTGCATCAGAAGCTTTTTGTGATGATGCACTAGATGTCTGCACGGGGCTTAACTGTTGAGCCTGGCCCAACAGTTAAGCCCAGTCAATTGCAGCGATTATTTAGGCCAGAATGTGCCATTTTGTATTATTTTGTCTTTCAATTGTATTCTATTAAATTTTGAAAATTAAATAATGAAATGATACATTATTGAAAATATTTAGTTGAATGTATGCCTAAAAATATTAACTAAACTTTGACAAGAAGAATATAACTTTCGAAGAGAGAGAGAAAAAAAGATTAAGGGTGTTCAAAATCTCCCTTTCTCTGACCTAGCAAGCGGTAGCACTGAAAAAGTCAGTCCGTATGCAGATTAGAGATAAGAGAAGCAATCCATGTCGTCCCACTTTCTCACACACAAACTCACACACATACACCACGGAAGACATGCTCCGTTCCCCACCCCGCACAACACACACTCGTTCGGGGTCGAATTTTGTTGTTGTCAACTCTCCCAAAGTGTTTTTACCATTTTAATACCTACAGATGGTAAAAACACTGTAAATGCCTCTCCTCGCCGCTGTGATTGCGCTCTAGACTATGTCACAGAAGTACGTAAAGCCACAAAAGCCGCCCAGTGGCGCAGGGGTCTAAGCGATGGCTTCTTATCATTCGTCCAAGATGAGTCCGGGTTCGAATCCGGATGAGGCATGGATGTTGTGCCTGTCTTACGGCGCTGGCTCTCTCCCCTCCTTGGAACACTGAGTTGCTCACGGTGGTCGTTAAACCACCAGTCAAAGAAAAAAAAAATAGAAGCCAGAAAAAACAGTTAATCAGACCAGAAAATCAGGAAACACGACTTCTTCCTTTCTTTACCATTACAATAAAAAGAATGGGTCTATTTTACCCTGACCAGGCGGTTGCTTTGTTCTCTAAACTAAGAAAAGCCCGATCCGGCCCGTTCAGACCTCTATGATGCGCTGCTATATAACGCTAGGAAAGTCTTACCTCTCGGTGAGAACTGCAATTATAATTTTTTTCAACTTCTACTTGAGATTGAAGATTTTTTTTAATTGAAGGTTTAACGACCACCGTGAACAACTCAATGGGCCATGAGCAGTCGCCTGTCCCTAATTTAGGGTCACTGGTTCCAGGGAGAGATCCAGTGCAGTAAGACAAACACAACATCCATACCTCACCGGGATTCGAACCCGGACCCTTCACGGACGAATGATCATAAGCCATGGCTTAGACCACTGCGCCCCCTGGGCGGTGGATTGACGACTTCATTATAGTTATCTAAAAAGTAGCAAGCGAAAACTTTGTTTTTGTAAAGGACGAAAGTCATTATATAAAATAAATAATCGCGAAAGCAGGACAGTATTATATTTTCTAATTCAACACTCACAATAATTTTTGTTGTGATACACTACGAATTGTTAAATGAACAGCGATGAGGTAAAACGATTAGAATTAAGAGAGCCATTTCATTTCTCTTTGTTCATTTCATTGCTTTGTTCGTTTTTTTAACCTCCCATCTTCACTATTAATCAGGATTTCAGAACTTGCAAGAAATATTAAAGAAGTTCCAACGTTTTCACAAGTAAAAAGGATTTCTACGGAGATAGTGCTAAAGTGGCCGTGGCTTATGTTAATATCTTCCCACGGGGAATGAATATTAGTTGCTGTGGCATTAAGGAAGGAATTAATTCATCTTAAAAGCATTGTGATTTTTCAGAGTGAATAAATTGCTATTGCCGCGAAAGAAAAGTATTTCATTAGCATAGCCAATCATTTTAACGCTTAGAAAATCAGAATCGTAGATCTAGCTAAAATATGTAAGCGGAAATGATGACAATTTAGACGAGGTTGGAAAAAATGCAGACAAACCTTAATGTCAAAAAAGTAAAGCGAAGTTTTCGGAATGCACAATACGTTCTGTTGACAAAACAAGCAAGCACGCAACACAGAAATCTTAAATCGGTTCAGGAAACAGAAATGTGAGAAATTTAAAATCGTCCTAGAACACCATTGACAGAAACTGCTCCAAAGTTACGTAACTAAACTGGTAAATAATTGATCAAAATGTAGAAAACGGAATAATTGATTAAAATGCAGAAACGGAATAATTATTAAAATGTAGAAGCTGAATATTTTTTTAAATGTGGACAGGAAATAATTTATGATATGAAGTTGTCATTTTGGGTATGTTGGTTATTATATTTACTAGAGAAAAAAAGTGAAGGGAAGTGATTCCTTGGAGAAGAATATTCAAACGCATCATCACAGTATGCATGAAGGTCACCGAAGAATATAAATTCCAGAACTTTTGAGTCACAGTGAAGTATCTTACTCGCACATTCATAACAAACCATTGATCACATTAAAGACTATCTACAGAATTATCATATGAAGGCCAGTTCATTCATTGCTTTCAAAGGTACGCATCTTGCCTATACATTCCTGTCATTCCACTCACTAATGCTATTTCGTGACGAAGTACCCTCAGATTTCGCTCTGTTTCTGGGTTTAACGACCATCAAAATAAACTTTAAGGACTGTAAGCAGTCTCCGTGCCGACCGATGAGCACAATGGTCTAAGCGTTGGCCTCTGGCCGTTCGTCCGAGTGGGCCCGGGGATCGAGTACCTGGTAAGGCATGCATGGGGTGATTGTCTTACGGCACTAGCTGTCCTTTCCCAGGGCAATTGGCCTTAAATTATTGGGTTGTCGGAAAAGTCATGACGCCGCCCCGGTGGCGCAGAGGTCTAAGGCGCTGGCCTCTGATCATTCGTCCGTAAGGGGTCCGGGTTCGAATCCCGGTCAAGCATGGATGTTGTGTTTGTCTTACGGCACTGGCTCTCTCCCTTCCCTGGAACCAGTGACCCTAAATTAGGGACGGGCGACTGCTTATAGCCCATTGAGTTGCTCACGGTGGTCGTTAAACCTCAAAAAAAAAAAAAAAGTCATGACGTATTTTAGCCATGTTTTGCAACGGTCATTTATTGATAGAAAGAACAAAGATCAATGAATGATATAATGCCCATTTTGTTCGATAACCTCTTGCCATCTTTCAGTGAGCTGCAGAATGCCTCGTTCATAGAAGGACCTGTCTTTCGTGGCGAAAAACTCTACAAGGTGCTGATTTATAGCCTCATCTGAATTGAACGTTATACCATGCAAGGACTGTTGAAGAGAGCGAAACAAGTGGAAGTCTGACGGCGCAAGGTAGGCTGGGTGTGGCAACACATCCCACCCAAGTTCCAATATCTTTTGGCGGGTGATCAAACTTGTGTGTGGTCTCTCGTTGTCGTGATGAAACACAGCACCTTTACGATGAACGAGACCTGGACGTTTCTGGATGATGGATTCGTTCAAACTGTCCAATTGCCGACAGTACACATTCGAATTGATTGTTTGGTTCCGTGGTAGGAGCTCCAAAAAATACGACACCTTTAAAATCCCACCACACTGAGACCAGAACCTTCCGCTGATGAATGTCTGCTTTGGATGTCGTTTGACGCGAAGCAGCACGTCGGGAACAAGACCGTTTGGCAGCACACTGTTGTACACAATCCACTTTTCGTCACCAGTTATCAGTCACTTCAAAAAAGGATCGTTTTCCTCACGTTTAATGAGCATATCACAGATGTTTATACGCGTCGTCAATTGAGCTTCTTTGAGTTCATGAGGAACCCACACATTGAGCTTGCTTACGTACCGCAGCTTCTTCAGGTGCCGTGAACGCTTGAATGATGGATGTGCAATGTGTCTGCAACCTGTCGTATCGTGTAACGTGGGTTTGACTCGATCAATGCCTTGATTTGGTCCTCATCAATCTCGGTGGGCCTCCCGAACCGAGGAGCATCGTTGAGGTCAAAACCACCAGCACGGAATTTTGCGAACCACCGCTGGTACCGACGTTCTTGTAAAGCATTATCCCCGTACACTTTATGCAACTTTTCACAAGCTTGACGTGCGTTCTTTCCATTACGGAAGTAAAACAGTAAAATATGGCGAAAAATGCACAGTTTGGTCTTCCATCCTCAACTTGATGTCAAATCTCCGCAAATCAACCAAATCGCTCACTATTCGTTTTAGACTGCAGCTAGAACTGGCACCTCTGTCGAATGCCATAGCGATAACAGAGCTGCGAATGCCTCTAGTACTTCTAAAACCGCCCAACCGCCGTCGGGTGCCAAAATACGTCATGACTTTTCCGACAACCCAATAGTAATAGGTGACCGATAATTGTCCTTAGATTTGCTCAGGTTGTTGGTTTACCTCACTCCAAAAATAAGCTTTCGCCTGCCCCTGATTTAGAGCCAACAGTTCCGGAGAGGGGGATTACAGTAATCTGAAAACCATTAACCTGTACCGCCAAAATGCTGACTCAACAGGATTTAACGGATCTCTCTTGGCAAGTTTGCTGCGGTAAACGTTGCTCTAATATCCCCGTTCGGGAGCCGCAGCTTCGGACCTGTTGTGCGAGCGGGGACGGACGAGACGGACCAGGTTCAACTGGGAGACCTGTTCGCACGCCAACAGTTTCTTTTCGTTTCATGGGCACAAGGCTTTTAATCCAGTTTGAATACAATCACAAGACATAGTTTAATGACAACAATTGAAAGGTTTAAAACATATTAAAAGTGCAATTTCACAGAAACGCACATATTTTTGCTTAAGTTCAATGTCATTGGGAACGCAGTCCCATGTTCGTTCTCCATCTTGCTATCAGGAGGTGTTCATCCGTAGTTCAGCCTATTCCTTCGAATCTCCTTTTCTTTTCTTAGACTGAGGCAGTCTCCATCTAGACTTGAGTGGTTCGTGTCAAGTTTCATTTTGAATCTCACGTTAGGTTTGCGGCAGTTGGGGCAATTGTCATTATTGTAAGACAAACACATCTCTCATGCCTTATAAGAAACTCGAAGAAGGACGCTGAGAGGACGACTGCTTAGAAACCCACCACTTGACCATCGCAGCTGCGAAGCACATAGACAAGTACCACGAAAAAGCAACAATGTTGCGGATGATTTTGTACGAGACTCTGGACGCCAGGAACAATTAAATTTAATATGAAGAGTGGGTCATGACGAAGGAATCGGTCACTGTTTTTATCTTTGTTGAATTAGCAAAAGTCTGAAAGTTTAAAGACAGTCTTATTGAAAATGAACAAAAGGCAATCCTTGTAGTGCAGATAGAGAAACTGATTATATTATATCTATGATAAATCAGTCATCAAAAATTTACAGTGTGCTAAGATTTAGAGGTTCAACATATGAGAATAATGCAGGAAATCGTGAATTTTCGGTATTTCCTCCTGCAGAAATGTAAGACAAATGGGATAAACTCCGATTCTTATTGTGAACTACTTACGTGCAGTAGAATAGGGTACGGAATGCAGCTCCAAAGAAGTTGATCAGTTTACTATGAACTTCAAAGGACAATTAATGAAAATGATTCGGTAGCTCAAGTTAATAATATCGATTAGATAAAGAAAGTATATCGTGGAAATAAGAAATAGGAAGTTCGTCAATTAAAGATCGCTGTAATATATTGTAAAACAATGGGGAACTAGGAAACGAAAATACCGACCCTACTAATCATAATTCGGGAAATGCAAGCACTGAAATACATTTTTACCTTTCACTGGATTATATCTCAAAACCGCGTAAGTACGCCAGGCAATCACACAGGAAGTAGTAGAGAAAACTTCATGGGACTTCTTTAAGACAGAGGCCTAAGGAAGACTGATATGTAACACAGATAACATCGTGACCATTGAAATTAAACTATTGCTAAATTATCTTCCATTTTTGACGTGCATTTTTTTCATCTAGTAGAAAAAGTCGTCTATGAATGGAACCGTAATACGGGGTAGCAGAAAATGGCTGAAAAAAATAGAAGAAAAATCCTAATTATGTTTGCATATATTCGATTTAGTTTCTTTTCAACTCCTTCCGTAAAACGGAAGTGTTGTTAGGAACAAGAATATCCTCGTACATTTTAGCACTCTGACCGAATGTTTGGGCATGGGCAAAAGGTAGAAAGTAAATGAAAAATTTGGTCAGACACGACAGTCTCCATTTTATTACCCCCCCTCCACAGTTTATTTGTTAATTTACTTCAGTCCATCTCCTAAACTCTATTGGGTAATTAAACGCACTGTAGCGCCATCCAGCAAAAACGTTGTGCAAAGAATGTGGAGCGCTGTTTTTTTTATCAAGCCGGTATCTATCAGAGGGGAAGGAGGAGGAGGATTAAAGCAATTTAAGCCAAAATGGGGATTGATCTACAGTGTGCTTGAAGATTTGGTAGTTGCTCGCTTCCTGCGCATTGTTGGGGCCTAGGGAATTGATCACTTACTTTCAGCAAGAAGCATATGTCAACGGTGTACTATTACTCACTACAGGGGAAAAATATGAAAAGCCACAAAAGTATCAAGTCCCATATGATCGTAAATAATATTGTCTTTTCAGTAAGGCAGCAATATTTACGATAACATTGCCTTACTGAAAAGTTGTTTAGATTACGTCTTCACGTATGATAGGTGTTCCTTTAAGAAAAACCTGAAGACTCGGCTGGATGGGCTTACGTAGGATAGGACGCACGATCACTAGATTTAATACACTACTGTTTGTAAAAACTATAACACCATGAAGTGCTGCTGATATTTTCTTGAAACTTACATCGTACATTCAACAGACTAGGACATTCAAAGGATTAAAATGTCAGTGAAAATGCGCATGCAATTTCGGAATATCGCACTCTGAACCAACACTGCACAGGCTATTTCGTATATTCATGTACGTAGCACTGAAACATTGAAACTTTTCAGATACGTTACGCAATGTAACAGCAATGTTTCAAAAACCTTACGGTTACGTAAAAATGTCCTCAAACGTTACATAACCGATACGTTACAGTGAAAGGTCTTTGTAACTTCAAAATACCAACTTCATGTTACTGTTACGTATTTGAAAGATATTTGTGACATCCTCACATTACTGTTACGTATGTACTACGTTGAACATTATAGTTTTAATAAACTTTGTAAAGTCACAATAAAAAATATTTCCATCGACAGCTGTTTCAAAAGCAACAAAAGTCGTATGTATTGTTTACGTCTTCACAGGTTCAACGTAGTCCGCTGTCCATTGGGAACAGTGGAGGAGTTTATATATTGATAACAAAAGAAATAAAAATAGGTCCCAAATGATTGTGTCGAATTTCTATTATACATGTGGAACAGACTATATTTTAGCGAAAAAAAGAAAGCATATTAAATTTTGAAGGTGAAAATCCGATTTTTGGTGTAAATGTGAAGTCAGATATTATCCAAAAACTTGAAACTTTCATCGTCCTGGAGCGGGACTCGGACCCGCGTCTCCCAGATAGCGCCCAGCTATACTAACCACTACACCACCCAGAACGACGAAGTCTCGAGTTTCCGATTAATTTGAATATAAAAAACACAGAATTCGCTAGTCGAAGCAAACCGGCATTAACGTTTAGCGAATCAGGAGGTTAAGAATCCAATCCCGTGATTGCCCGGAGGAGCAGATAAATCATGTAAGAAATACGGGATTACACCATATAATACAAACTTTGAAGATGACAATTCGAATTTTGGTGTGGCAACAATCGGATTCTCATTTTTAAAATTTGTGTTATATGGTGCAATCCCGTATTTCTTTCATGAAAGAAAATCAATTTCGTCATTTCTATAAATACCTACCAATATGAAATTTCTCGGCTTGAAGTAAAAAAAATAACATGCTAGTATAGTATACTAATACAAGAACACAGCCATCTACTTCGATTTTATAAAATGCTTTTTAGAATTTAAAAATTATTATAATCAAAACAATTACTTACTTTCAGATGATCTTGAATAACACACACACAAAAAAAAAAAAAAAGGATGAAATATTAAATCAACTAACTAGCTAACTTGAGTACGACAGTATCACCAAAGAATATCCCAGTAGCACGTGGAAATACGACTACGAGAGGGCTTCGG
The DNA here is from genome assembly GCA_039090855.1 of Macrothele yani. Taxonomy (NCBI): domain Eukaryota; kingdom Metazoa; phylum Arthropoda; class Arachnida; order Araneae; family Macrothelidae; genus Macrothele; species Macrothele yani. The sequence goes on from CM077024.1 coordinate 6,727,371, forward strand.
TGAAATGGCATAAATGCGCATGCGCATCCACGCCGTTACCAAACCAAAAATTTTAAATATCGCCGGAATGTAACATAAAGGTAGTAATTATGTACAATGGAAACTATAAAACAGTTGTATTGGTGAATGCGATATGTAACGTAACCGTAATGTACAAAGAGTTATACTCCAAAATAGATGTTTCTGAAACGTAATTGTAAGATATCTCTGAAAGTGTAAGGAAAATGACAGATTGTAACATTATTGATACATGTCTGAAACGTTTTGTGCTGTATGGGAACTGTCCGAACTTGGGTATAAAGATCTGGGTCAAACGAGATGTTCCAATCTGTGAAGAGCTGACGTTGAATCGAAACGGTATTTCTTGTGTCTAATTATGTCCCGTCGCCGAAGAAAAAGATCGTGTTATGAACACCTGGCGGAATTTGAGTGAGGAAGGATTGCTGGAATAAGAGGAGCTGGATTTTCTACCGGGAAACTGCCACTCCTACCAGACGAAATCCCAGAACAGTGATGCGACGAATGTGGCGTAACTTGACGGATGTGGCTCGGAAGCACAGAAATCTAAGAAATGGACAGCAAAATCCCCAACTTCAGGGAATTACAGACATTTCTATCGCATGGCAGTGACCGATCGCACGGCGACATCCACGGTGTTAGCGTAGCAGTGGAGCACTGTAATATCTGAGGCTTTGTTTCTAGAGCAGTTCAACGTCGTCTGCCTAACAGGGGCTGGTCGCTAGCAGCCCATTGCTGCGCATTCTTTCGGGCCTCAACCACGAACGCCCCAGTCTACAATGGGATCTCAAACACAGACATTGACGCCGTGATTGGCATCAGGTCTTTATTTTCTGACGAATCACGATTCAACTTGGTGGCCGCATACGTGTACGCGATACATCAGGGATTCTTTAGAAGCAGAGGAGATAGACTTCCTTCAGAGTTGTGTTGGCGCTATATTCGAACAGGACAGTGTTGTGGCACATGCGTCCCGGAACATAGATGCCGCTTCTTCCCTGGCTTGCACATTCGCCGGATATGTACCCAATCGAATATATGTGGGATATGGTGCCTAAGCGACTGGTCCGTCAAGCGCTTCCGCTGGTCACCAAAATGAACTCTCGTCTCGAATAAAAACAGCATGTTAGGCTATTCCTTAGGACGATATCGAAAACCCCTTCCAATGAAAGCCATGCCGTGTGGAGGGCGTTATTGTTGCTTGATAGGGCTTAACACGTTACTTAATTTTGAAGCAAAAAAAAACTTGTACAGCTATGGAAAATCAGTTAGTTCCTGTAAGATGAGGAATCTGTGATATAATGTTCATTTGAATAGCGCGATTCTTTCTTGCTGTTGCAATTTGCAGTAGTGTATATACCTAACGAAGAAGCATCAACCACTGGGCCCTCGTGTGAATCAGTAATTACATGTTTACCAACTTTGTATTGTTTGCTATTTTAAAACGAACATCGGAAATGATGACTAATCCTTTGCGTTCCTGTGGCAACAAGAAGAAAACATTTTCAGGGTAGGTGTATATCGAACCATATCCGTCCTAATCCCGTTCTCTCCTTTTTCTACTCAGTGAATGAAGTTAGTTGTTCGAGACACAATGATCTAATTATTAACATGAATTCCTGCGGTGTCCATGAAAATTAGTCACTTTGTACGCGACAAACGGATAGAAACTTAAAAGAACCGCCTAGACGAACATTGATATTTGAAGAAATGAGAGTTTAACTAATCTTCTGCAATCCAGCATTACTGGGTAAATAACGAAAAACGATTCTTGGCTGAGAAAAACCGAATTCAAGCATGAAATATAAATTCATTTTATATATTTAAAAGTCTACCCAATTGAGTGAAGGATTCTACCGTTTCGTCATGTTTCTCAAAATACTGATAAACTTGCTAACACTAAATCACACACGACGTCAACAGCCATTATTATATCAAGAAAACTCTACACCTGTCTTGTTGAAAAAGATGGCCACACGAATGGATGAATGGTCAAAGGAGTTGGTGACGAATTTTTTTATAGCAGCCGCACCTGGGATCGGTTTCGAGTAATGAACGGATGGCGTTTCTGCTCTATTTCTCTGGATCTTTCTCTTAAACTACACGGCTGGCCACCCAAAATGCAACACCATAAAGGAAGCATCCGATTGGCATGAAATTCACAGCATGCGTCGCACGCGAGAGGACATGCAAACGATTAGCATTGCAGGGCATATGCAAATCATGTGCGCCCGGCACGCCACCTAAAAGCATTATAAGAAGGGTGCACAGAATGCGGGGTGTAAGTAGTGGTAGTGTGTTGCACTGCCGGATCTGTGCGTGTGAAGCTTCCTGATGTTTCGTCGCAGAATACGGCAGTCATTCCAGCACGTTTTGGAGTACAACAGAGGACGAATAGTGGCTTATCGCGACAGCGGTTTATCGTACAGAGACATCGGCACCCGTGTGGGACGACATCCAGCCACAGTGAGGTGAGTATGAATTGGGTGGGTGCAGGAGGGACGGACGGACGGACCAACGTGAGCGTTTGCCGCAGCCGCTGCACACCACCAAACGAGAGGACCGGCATGTTGTGCGGCGGGCATTGACGACTCACACCGCCACATCAAGAACGTTAGCGCATGAATTCGGGTGTGTTGCGCAACAATCTGTGTCAGCACGTACCGTTCGACGTCGTCTACAGGAGCGGGGACTTGTCACACGGCGCCAATTGCTCCGATTACCATTGACGTTACACCACCGGCGAGTGCGTCGGCAGTGGGCCGTTGAACGCCGCACCTGGACTACGGAATGGCACGACATTGTCTTCTCCGACGAATCCCGCTTCTGCTTACAACACCAGGATGGTCGGATCCACGTGTGGCGGCACCGCGGCGAGAGACTGTGTGACGCCTACATTTTGCATCGCCATACCGGTCCGTCGCCTGGCGTTATAGTTTGGGGCGCAATTGGATATGACACCCGCACAGCTCTGGTACGCATCGCCGGTACACTCAACAGCCACCGCTACATCTCCAACGTTTTGGAGCCTGTATTCCTCCCTTACCTTCAGGACCTGCCAGCGGCCACGTTTCAACAGGAAAATGCGCGCCAGCACGTGGCACGCATCGTGCAACAATTCTTCACGGCCCACCAGGTGTAACTGCTGCCGTGGCCCGCCTGCTCTCCCGATATGTCGCCCATCGAACACGTCTGGTCGCTGATCGGCAAAGGAGTGGCCCGGCAATAACCACCCGCAGCTATGCCTGATGAACTGTGGCAACGCGTAGAAGCAGCGTGGACCGACATACCCTAAGCCCACATCCAAAGCCTCATTCGTTCGATGCCGCGACGTGTAGCGGCCGTTATTCCCAGCCATAGGGGCCACACGAACTATTGATGTCTGCGTGTTCCGCAAGTCGCACGGACCTGTAAGCTCAATCGTTTCATCTTTGTATCTATTGTCATGTGTCCAGTAAATCTGGCTTTGCTATCTCGTATCCTTTTTGGTGTTGCATTTTGGGTGGCCAGCAGTGTAGTTACCCTAAATTAGGGTCCGGAGATGTCGTTATCCTAGATTCTTATAGCATATTTGTACCTTCAGAAAATAAAAGCTGTACAACGTTTCACGGGAACTGTACCAGACTTTAAAAAACTGATGATTGTTGCCAGTTATATCTTTAATTTTAAAAATATCTATAGAAACTCAGTGCATTGTCGGCTTTAGCAACTGAAATTCTACATCAAAAGGGTACCTAAGAATATCTAATGAAGGAAGGCTTAATAATTACAAACTTATTAGATCTCTCCATGCATGCTGTGTAGAAAATATTTTAGGAAATACTACAGAATATCAAATTCATAGAATGCTCTTAAGTGCGATCATGGTGTTTCACGGAAAGATTAGATTACAAAATAACATGAAAGCGTTTTAAAATAGGAAAAGAAAAGCTTTTTTCTTATGAGAAAATGTTTTATTCGGTCAAGACGTTGGCATATGGTTATTAGAGAAGCAGAAGACAAAATTAAATTAGCAGCACTAAATAAAAACTTTGAGCATCGAGAATACTGATGAGGCAGAACATTACCATCCGTTCAAACCCATTCAAAGCTACACTGTGGCACTTTCTTGATATATAAATAGAAGGATGGAAAGACAAGGTGAAGTCCATTTAGCGCATCTGCGCTTTGATGATAATGTATGTACTTAATATCCTATCAGTACGGAAAATTATGGAAAGGAACTTCCAAAAATACGAAGTCAGAGAATTACAAAATGGACTTTTAACTGTAATATAATTCCAAATGAACTATGCGACATAATAAATGTCCATTTTGCAAATGAATATATAACGTGCATAAAACCTCATGCACAATACTTTGGCAACAAAAAGAAATTTGAAAATCGCTTGTTTTCTGATCGTGAATGATATATGACTTATCTGAAAGTTATCAGTTCACAGAAGGGCAAAGGTGTTTTTAAAAATGAATATTACATTTCTGTGAAATTTAATAAAAATTCAAAACATCGCGATTCCATAAATTAAAATGGGGCTAAAGCAAGCTGTTCATAGTAAAACTGTATTTTTTAAACTGAGTATTTTGCTTCTTAGAACGTTTTTTGTTGAAAAAGTACGTGCTTATTTTTGTTCGTCCGTTTTCCTGTGGACACCGTAGGTATACAACTATTCGTCATATTTGAAATATTATTTTTGCATAGAGAATCTTGAAATGTGAGAACGATGAATGACTTGCTTTCCGTTTTTTATACGATGCATAACTTCGCCTATAGAGGCGTAAATTCAAATGCTATTTAATTCAAAACATATTTCACTCCATATAATTGCATCTAAATATCGGATAGAAGAAATTGTCTTCCATAGATACAATTTATTACGAAAACTGTTTTGGGTAGTGTAATAATGCACATTTTTTATCACTAGTGGGCTTAAAGTTAAATTGTAATTTCTCTGATATTAAAAAGTCCGATTTGAAAAATCTGTTTTGCGTCAGGTAGAGTTTCTAGTGTGGGCGTGTTATTCTTAATTTAGGTAAAAAATATTTTGCCACTAGAGCGCGTGAGTACATATTTATGCTTCCTTTGTATTTGCAACAATATCCGCGCTTCTGAAAAATCAACTGAAAAACGTTTTCTTTTCTTTCGATTAGATACTGGAAACCAGGGAAACTTTTGCACACATTTTCTGCTTAAAATAATTATTTTTTCCGCCAGGTGGAGTAGATGTATAACTCATTTTTCACGACATCTCTGTTTCTAAGGGTCCAATTTGCATAATTGCTTCTTTTCGGACTACATATCTCACACAAGATGTTCTGCATGTAATTTCAAATCTTTATTAGCGCACAGGTTCGCCATTAAAGGGAATATATCACGTTTTCGTTTGCAGCATATTTCCAACAATATCGACGCGTTTGAAAACCAGACTGAAGAAATCTTTTTGTGACGTACTACAGAGGTAAAAACACGTGTCAAGACGATAAATCTGCAGCGAGACATTCTGTCCACGTAGCTCAGTTGGGAGAGCGACTTACTCCGGAGTGAGGGGACACGAATTTGATGTCCATCGCGGAGAAACTTGTTATTTCACACTTTCTACTTATATACTACTGAAATCGAAAACATTCTATTCTTATATCCTGGCCAACAAGTTCGTGCAGCTGCCCGCTTGGACGGTTCAGAGAGCGTCCTCTTTGACAAGAAATTCACCATATGATGGCAAATCGTAGCATAAACTCTTATTAGAGATATCAGATTGACTGAAACAGAGAGGCTTTAGTTTAAATGACTTGGTTGATCAAACTGGTCAATAGGCAACGCGGAAATCAAAACAGCGTAATTTTATGTTTTGATGGACATTAAAACCGAATGTGGTACTAAAAAGTTTCAGTTTGATCTACTTTTCAGGATCCAGTAGCAACACGTTTAGTGGGTATGGTGAGAATTTCAACATGATTTGCATCCTTATTTCCTCGCAGTCACGGGATATCATGTACTTTCCACCGAGTTTTGTCAACAACCAAATGGGTGCTAGAATAGTTAAATTTAGGGAAGGGTAAAAGCTCATATTAGTTCCGCTCCGAATGTATTTTTATATCGCAAATAGTACATCAGAAAATGTTGCTAAAAACTATACCAACGCAATTTGTTCAGAAATTGAGACAGCAATTTCGAATTAAAGGGGATAGTCTTGTACAGTTTTATATACCACATAAACTGTGCACGTACTGTTTTTTTAATTCCAATTAGTTAGGAAGATAATTGCGATGGTATTTTTGGAAGCTGTTTTCACGCCAAAAAACGTGAAAATGTGGGTAAAATCTATACCAACGCATTTGGCTCAAAAGTTTAAACAGCTATTCCAGGTTAGAGGAGAAACTTTTGTACAGTTTCACAAACTACACAAAATAGGCGAGTACCGTTTTCCAGTTTTAATTAGTTAGGGAGATATTTGCGATGGTATTTATCATTTTTATCACTATATATTGTATATATCCATACATAAGTAGTAATAAAATTATTTTGGCATCCATAGATAACTCAGCATCTTTTTATCTCTTTCAAAATTCAGCACAGCAATATTAATGATAAATACATCATTTGGTGTCGGTATGAAACAACTACTTAAAATTTGTAGACCAAAGTTATATGAGTAATAGTTTCTAGAAATCGAACGCAATCTTACAGTTAAAAGATACTGTACAATAACTTGTGGCTTTAAAATTGGACTTCAAAGATATGAAAAACGAAATACAGTACCATTACCACAAATGAAAGTATCAGAAGCTCGGTTGCTTCTCCCGCCCTCTAAACGAATGTCCCAACACCCTATTACGTAACCCTATAAACGATCAATGTACCGAACCCAAGTGGTGTCGAAAAAGGCTTCTGCGCTCCCCAAGTAGAAATGTTCACACTGCAGCCAGTTTTTACGAAAGCTGCGGAAAACTATTCCGCTCCCATTCCAGCAATTCCGATGATAAAGCTGTCGCCGCTGATAACAGCTCCCTATTGGTCATTTCTTCTCTACCCTATGACGCAAAGGATGAAAGAGTCATGCCACTGGGTAGAAGCAGGTGACTGAATATCCATCCTTTATGAGTTTGTTCGCCATTGTTATAGCATCTGATAAGAGGTAATCAGTCAGAAACGCTTAAGGTCAATCATTCCTCTAAATGACGAAGTTGAATAACAAAGCTAATGGGAGTGCAACGTTTTCTGATGAACAGGTTCACTCGCACCAACTGCGTTCAGCCCACTTCTCAGACTGCTATTCAACTACTCTTATATACAGTGGTGAAAATGGGCCGAAACCCCGTCCCGGGAGCGATGCGACACCAAAAGAAAGGGAGCATTTAATTTGAACAAAACATTTCGCAGTACTTTATACATTTCAATTAATGACGCCATCTTGTTTCACTTGTTCGTCTCTGAATAAAGAAAACAGCTCTGACTGCGGCTAAATGTATTTCATTTTAAAGTTTAAAAACGAAATTTCCTCATATGGTTTTATATCTACTACAAATGTGTTTGTGTAATTAAATTTTTATGACATGCACTTGTACTTTGGGTTCCTATATATCTGTGTGTGCAGGAGACTGGCTCAAGACAGAACGTTGTGGAAGAAACTTGGGGAGACCTTCATCCAGCAGTTGATTGATAATGGTTGAAAATGATATATATATATATATCATTTTCAACCATTATCAATCAACACGGAATACAAAAGTTGACTGACTTCCCCGGGGTTTGAGGGAATGGGAGGTAAATGAAAACGAAAATCTGCGATAAAAAAATTTCGTCATTGTACAACGTAAGTGCAAAGATTGCTCATTTGAAAGCCATGCTTATGAACAGATCATTAGCAAAAACACAATTGAATTTCACCGAAAGCACGCGAAATGGCAGGGGTGCGAAATGTGATGTTCGATGTCTCCAAAACCCCAGAAATAACACAGAAAGGAAACCGTTCGTTGCAAATGTAGATGCCTAGAGACATGAAACAATGTTCTACCAGACCGTTGTAGTCGTAATGTGTGTGCCGTGACGAGCCAGTACCGATGACATTACTAAACAACAAAATGGATACAACACCGAAGAGTCACTGTTTTAAGACAGAAAAACCAATTTTTATTTCCATATTGGAAAGTACTTACAAGTCTTATGACTTATGACCTAAAATAAAGTGCCCAAATGTGCTCGTGCCTGCATGCACAAGTTCGGGTCAGCGTTAATTCCAGAGTGTGGAACTTGTTGGATGTCAGAGCAGTTCTCAGCCCAGACAACATATCATGTGTGCAGATTAGCTGTTCAACTGGATAACAAAACATAAAAGGAATCAAACTACGACCCCATCACATTACGTGTTCAAAGCGACCACCATTGTTCTGGAGACACATTTCGAATCTGGTCATAAGTGCTTTCTGTGTTGCTGATTGCACAGTTCTGGGCGATATTCTTCCACATTCTGAACGTATTCTTTGTTGCAGTTCGTACAGTGTATGCACTTCATTTGAATAAACAACTGTTTTCAAATGACCCTATCGGAAATAATCTAGTGGTGTCAAATCAGGAGATCTCGGAGGCCACTTGATTGGTTCATGGGTACCAATCCATCGGTTAGGAAATATTCTGTCACAGGGCAAAAAGTATGTGGTGGTGCACCATCGTGCTGAAACCACATGTCCTGCCTTTCACTTAGTGGTATGCCCTCCAGCAACCCAGGTAAAATATTCCTCAGGAAATGAAGGTAGCGATTGCCTGTCAAAATACCTTCGTAAAAATAAGGACTTACGATGTGGTTATTCAGCATGCCACACCATACGTTTATACCCCAAACACGTTGAAATCGTGTTTGTCTCATCCAGTGAGGATTTATGTCATTCCAATAATGGCAATTGTGCCGATTTACAACTCCATTGTTGTGGAACCGTGCTTCGTCGCTCCATAGAATTTTCGCCTTAACGTTGACATTGTTCATGAGGACAGAGAAACAGGCCAATAATGCTAACCTCCTTTCCGAATCATTGGCGTCGAATCCTTGTGTTAAGTGCAGCTTGTAAAAGTGATATTTGTTATTGCGTAAAATACGGTGCACAGATGTTTTCGAAATGCCTACTTCACCAGACACTTGTAGTACTGAGGTCGGTCCCGGACGATTCGTCCAACGACGATTGGTCCAATGCCAATTCGTCCAAAGGGACAACTGGTCCAATGCCGATTGGTCAAATGTCCGATTCGTCCAATGTCCGATTGGTCCAACGCCGATTCGTCCAATGGTATCATCTTACCAGCGGTAAGCTGTTTTATTTTCGAGAAAGGAATAAGGATTTAAATTATTCTGCTCATTATATCCTTTTGAAAGATCATTTCCGTATATTTGGTAATTGTAAACATTTTACATAAACCTGGTAAAAGGCACTCAATGGAGCATTTCTCAGCTGTTTGCAAAGCACCTAGGCGCGGGCCTTTTTAGAATATTTTAAGTTACAACCTAGATATTTGGTACTTGTAAACATTTTATAAAACCTTATAAAAAGCACTCATCGTATCATTTCTCAGGTCTTTACAAGGCACCTAGTCCGCGGGCCTTTTTAGAAGATTTTAAGTTACAACCTAGATATTTGGTATTTGTAAATATGCTATAAAACCTAATAAAAGGCACTTATCGTATCATTTCTCAGGCCTTTATACAAGGCACCTAGGCCGCGGGCCTTTTTAGAAGATTTTAAGTTTCAACCTAGACATTTGGTATTTGTAAACATTTGATAAAACCTTATAAAAGGCATTCAACGGATCATTTCTCAGCTCTCTACCAGGCACCTAGGCCGCGGGCCTTATTAGAAGACTTTAAGTTACAACCTAGGTATTTGGCATTTGTAAATATGTTATAAAACCTAATCAAAGGCACTCATCGTATCATTTCTTAGCTCTTTACACGCACCTAGGCCTAGACCTTTTAACACTTTTTATTCTACTGATGTCATATTCTAACGTTTAAGTAAAGTTAAAAATACTAGCATAACACTAGTAAGTTTTCTTGATAGGTAAACGTTATGAATCTGACATCGGTAGGATAAAAACTGTCAAAAAGCATAGGCCTAGCCCTTACGAATTAATATTTCGTGCCTAAGTAAAAGCTCAATATTATTAACTTGATTTGATATGTAAACGTTGCTAATCTGACATCGGTAGAATAAAAACTGTTAAAGAGGCCTAGGCCTTAGGAATTAATATTTCGTGCTTAAGTAAAAGCCCAATATTATTAACTTGATTTAATATGTAAACGTTATGAATATGACATTTTTAGAATATAAACTGTTAAGAAGGCCTAGGCCTATGGCCTATGAATTAATATTTGGTGCTTAAGTAAAAGCGCAATATTATTAATTTGATTTGATGTGTAAACGTTATGAATATGACATCGCTAGAATAAAAACTGTTGAAAAGGCCTTTGTCCGAACCCGACCAGAACGTCACTGCATGCTACAAACAGAAACGGAAAACTAGTATTTTATATTATTTCATGCAAAAGAGAAACATTGAAGTTGATTGAACGGCTCGTACATCAGTAACTTCATACGGCAGCAAGGACAGTATAAAAAAAAAACGCGATTCCGAAAAAAAAAAAAAAAATCTGTAACCACAATATTACGCATGAAATGTAACATTATTTTACATTCTTTGTACTACCGGCACTTTCGTATAACATCGGAGATAAAATCAGAACAGCTGAGATTTTTATAACACGAGTAGCACTTTGAACAGATAGGACGAAATTGGACCAATCGGCATTGGACCAATCGTCCCATTGGACGAATCAGCATTGGACCAATCGTACCATTTCTACGAATCGTACCTTTGGACCAATTGTCCACTGGACGAATCGTCCCTTTGGACGAATCGGCATTGGACGAATCGGCATTGGACCAATCGTCGTTGGACAAATCGTAATAAACCCACTGAGGTACATGAATTCAAATGAAATGTACCCAGTACTGCAGTAGCATGTGTCTCATCAGTTGCAGTTTTTGGATGGTACGCCTTTTTCCTGAATGGCAATGTACCATTACTGCGCAGTTTGTGTTCCACATGTCGAAATAAGTGACGGTCTGGATATTTCTCTCTGTACGTTTGGGCTGCTGAACCACAATTTCGTTTACACTCTCCGTAAATCAGTAGCATATTTACATATTCATCGTTGGAGGACACCATCGTACCTTATGGTCTCTGCAGGTTAAAGAATAAAAAAACTGACCTGAAAAACTTAGTCTACAATGCTGTGCAATAATTACGAAATACCACTGAACGACACTACTGTCTACTACACGATTACAGCCGGAAATGCCAGCATTCAGTAAGAGTATTGGAACACCGTTCATACGTCGTCTGACATCTCACTTCAGGAAACGTAGTCTCATACGATATTTGCATAATCCCTTGCACTGCGGCATGCATTCAGTTGGTTTAGGTGTTGCCGAACAAGGAACGTATGTCCTCACACCTCTTGGTACGTAGCTTCGTACAAAATCTGCATAATTCCGTGAACGCTGACATGGCGATATTCCCTATTAAGACATCGAAAGCAGCTGTCTTTTGGTAGATATCTTTTACACCGCAAACTTATTTTCGCGATGCTTTTCGTCCACTTCAACCTTTCCCCCCTCCCCCCGCCAAACACGGGAGAACAGTTAATTGCACAAGCTGTTGTGTCTACTGTTCGGTATTTCATGTTGTTTTTTTACATCGCATAACACAGACCAATGGAATCGGCCAACGGCACAATTGCATTTATTCGCGGAATGTCGTACATTCACCCTCGATGAGCCGTAATCTGTTTCAATGAGTATGGGAATTACACTTCTGGCGCAGCATGCGTTACCACCAAAATGATATTTTGCGATATTCTGCGTAGTTTGCTGGAGGACCTGCACTAAGTGAATAGGAAAACCCATGACCCAATGTGAGAATCAGATAGGTGTCAATATCCTATAGAACGTTTGTTTCACGCCTCCATTCATGTACATTTGCAACGCACAGTTTCCTTTCTGGGTTATTTCTGGGGTTTTGGAGACATGGAACATCACATTTAGCAAACCCGCCATTTCGCGCGCTTTCGGTGAAATTCAATTGTGTTTTCGCTAATGATCTGTTCATAAGCATGGCTTTCAAATGAGCAGCATTTGGACATACGTTGTATATTGGCGAAATTTTTTTATCGCAGATTTTCGTTTTCATTTACCTACCATTCCCCCAAACCCCAGGGAAGGGGATCAACTTTTGCATTCCGTGGTAGCTCATCTTCACTAATTTACACTGCTTTTTGTTTCACCTCAATAGCTTCGTCCGAACAAGAGATGTTCCACTGTCCAATGAATCGTGGGACACCCTGTATCATCATCATTGTCAACCATTATCAATCCACCACAACGGTCTGTCTTGTGCCAGTCTCCTCCATGTCATCCCTGCATACTTTCGAATTTCATCCACCCATCACCCATGTGGTCTTCTTCTGGGTCTTTTCCTGTCCTTTGGAATCCAATCTAAAATTTCGGCTGTCCATCGATGGTCTGTCCTTCTGGCAGTATGTCCAGCCCATTGCTATTTCAGAGGTTTAACTCTGATCATGATGTCTTCCACTCTTGTCATCTTTCGGTTCCACGAGTTCCTCTTCTTATCTCTCCTGGTTATTCCAAGCATGCACCTCTCCATGCTTCTTTGAGTTATCTGCAGCCTTTGTATGTCTCTTTTAGTTAAGGTCCACGTCTCTGCACCATACGCAAGCACTGGAAGGATGCATTGATCAAACACTTTTCTTTTAAGACACAATGGCATATTGCTCTTGAAAATTATGCTGTTTCTTCCAAAAGCTCTCCAGGCAGATATCAAGGTAGGATCACATTTCTTCATCAATGTGACCCTCACTTGACATCTGCTGTCCAAGATAAACGTACGTGTCTGATATCTCCAGCTTTTCTCCATCAATCGATAAATCTTCATTTCTTGAAAAAGCATTGAACATCACTTTTGTCTTCTGTAAGTTCATTTTTAATCCCACTTCTTTACTCTTGTCAGCAAGTTCCTGGATCATACTCTGTAGCTCTGATGGGGTAGTTGCAAAAATGACTACGTCATCAGCAAAACGAAGGTGGGTTAGATAATCTCCATTAATCTTTATCCCCTTGTTTTCCCAGCTCAGCGACTGAAAGACACCCTCCAATGAAGCATTAAAGAGCTTCGGAGATACGGTGTCACCTTGTCTCACTCTCTTTCCTACCTTTATGTGTGCTGTATTCTCAAACAGCCGAATCTTTGCACTTGCATTTTCATAGATGTTATTAATAATATTAATGTATGCATCTTCAATACCACAGGATTTCAGAGCCATTGTAACTGCTGATGGTTTCACCGAATCAAAGGCTTTTTCATAATCGATAAAAGCCATGCACAATGGAAGTTCATATTCCCTCGTTCTTTCAATTAGTTCTCTCAGTACGTGGATATGATCTATTGTGCTGTAGCCTCTCCTGAATCCAGCTTGTTCTCTCGGTTGAGCCATGTTAGTGTTACCTTCAAACAGTGTAAAAGAACTTTAGTGAAGATTTTATAAACCACTGATAGGAGGCTGATAGGTCTGTAGTTCCTGAGATCCTCAATGTCACCCTTTTCATGTAGCAGGATCATGGTAGCGTTGTTCCAATCTCAAGAATCTGCCCTTCATTAAGTCATTGAGTGAAAATTTGGCTGAGTACTGTTTCAATTTCTCCACTTGCTTCTTGTATGATGTCTACAGTAATTCCATCTTCTCCTGGAGCTTTTGCCCGCTTCATGTTCTTGATTGCATATGCAACTTCTGCTGGGAGGACTGGAAGAACTCTGGTACCTTTCATGATGTCTGGAGTACATATATCATCCCTTTCATATAATTTGGAGTAGAAATCTTTCACTCTTGTCAGAATTTCGACTCTATTTCTGGTTACAGAACCATCTTCTTTTCTCAGTGCCATAATCTGTTTTCTTCCCTTACTGAGATGTCCCTTTGCTATCTTTAGGCTTTGGTTGTTTTCAAATGCTTTCCTCACTTTTTCACAGTTGAATTTTCTTACATCTTCAGTGATACTTTTTCGTACTGTCTTGCATAGCTCTATATATTCCACTTTGGAAGTCACATCTTCTTTAGTTGTCCTCATCTCTCTTCTTTTTGCATCAACATTTTGGTTTTTCCTGATAATTTGTTCACATGCAACTTGCTCTTAGACCCAGCTAATTTTGTTGCTGTTTCCATAAGAGCTTTGGTTACTTTTCTGTTAACTTCACACCCTGTATATATATATATATATATCATCATCATCATCATTGTCAACCATTATCAATCCACTGCTGGACGAAGGTCTCCCCAAGTTTCCTCCACAACGGTCTGTCTTGTGCCAGTCTCCCTCCAAGTCACACCTGCATACTTTCGAATTTCATCCACCCATCTCCCATGTGGTCTTCTTCTGGGTCTTTTCCTGTCCCTTGGAATCCAATCTAAAATTTCGGCTGTCCATCGATGATCTGTCCTTCTGGCAGTATGTCCAGCCCATTGCCATTTCAGGGATTTAACTCTGATCATGATGTCTTCCACTCTTGTCATTTTTCGGATCCACGAGTTCCTCTTCTTATCTCTCCTGGTTACACCAAGTATGCACCTCTCCATGCTTCTTTGAGTTGTCTGCAGCCTTTGTATGTCTCTTTTAGTTAAGGTCCACGTCTCTGCACCATACGTAAGCACTGGAAGGATGCATTGATCAAACACTTTTCTTTTAAGACATAATGGCATATTGCTCTTGAAAATTATGCTGTTTCTTCCAAAAGCTCTCCAGGCAAGTTTTGTACGCCGATTAATTTCTTCATCAATGTGACCCTCACTTGATATCTGCTGTCCAAGATAAACGTACGTGTCTGTTATCTCCAGCTTTTCTCCATCAATCGATAAATCTTCATTTCTTGTAAAAGCATTGAACATCACTTTTGTCTTCTGAAAGTTCATTTTTAATCTCATTTCTTTACTCTTGTCAGCAAGTTCCTGGATCATACTCTGCAGCTCTGATGGGGTAGTTGCAAAAATGACTACGTCATCAGCAAAACGAAGGTGGGTTAGATAATCTCCATTAATCTTTATCCCCTTGTTTTTCCAGCTCAGTGACTGAAAAACACCCTCCAATGAAGCATTAAAGAGCTTCGGAGATATGGTGTCACCTTGTCTCACTCCCTTTCCAATTTTTATGTGTGTTGTATTTTCAAACAGCCTAATCTTTGCACTTGCATTTTCATTGATGTTATTAATAATATTAATGTATGCATCTTCAATACCGCAGGTTTTCAGAGCCATTGTAACTGCTGATGGTTTCACCGAATCAAAGGCTTTTTCATAATCGATAAAAGCCATGCACAATGGAAGTTCATATTCCCTCGCTCTTTCAATTAGTTCTCTCAGCACATGGATATGATCTATTGTGCTGTAGCCACTCCTGAATCCAGCTTGTTCTCTCGGTTGAGCCATGTCCAGTGTTACCTTCAAGCGGTGTGAAAGAACTTTAGTGAAGATTTTATAAACTACTGATAGGAGGCTGATAGGTCTGTAGTTTCCGAGATCCTCAATGTCACCTTTCTTATGTAGCAGGATCATTGTAGCGGTGTTCCAATCCTCAGGAATCTTTCCTTCATTAAGGCATCGAGTGAAAATTTGGGCGAGTACTGTTTCGATTTCTCCACTTGCTTCTTGTATGATGTCTACAGTAATTCCATCTTCTCCTGGAGCTTTTGCCCGCTTCATGTTCTTGATTGCATGTGCAACTTCTGCTGGAAGGACTGGAAGAACTCTGGTACTGGTATCTTTCATGATGTCTGGAGTACATATATCATCCCTTTCATATAATTTGGAGTAGAAATCTTTCACTCTTGTCAAAATTTCGCCTCTATTTCTTGTTACAGAACCATCTTCTTTTCTCAGTGCCATAATCTGTTTTCTTCCCTTACTGAGATGTCCCTTTGCTATCTTTAGGCTTTGGTTGTTTTCAATTGCTTTCCTCACTAGTTCACAGTTGAATTTTCTTAAGTCTTCAGTGATACTTTTTCGTACTGTCTTGCATAGCTCTATATATTCCACTTTGGAAGTCACATCTTCTTTAGTTGTCCTCATCTCTCTTCTTTTTTGCATCAACATTTTCGTTTTTCCTGATAATTTATTTACATGCAACTTGTTCTTAGACCCAGCTAATTTTGTTGCTGTTTCCATAAGAGCTTTGGTTACTTTTCTGTTAACTTCAGAGATGTCCACTTCTTCCGATGTCAGGCCTTCTAAAGCAGAGAACCTGTTCTTCAGTTCCAACTTGAAGGTATTATGGTGTTTTTTAAGGTTGGTTATGTCAATAGATTTTGTTTGTCTTATGAGCTTGCCACGTTCAAGTTTAGTGTTGAGGTGCATCTTACATCTCACCAATCTATGGTCACTACCAGTGTTGAACTTGTTTAGCACACTGCAGTCTTCTATGACGAATTTTTTGTTACACATAGTAAAATCAATTTCACTTGTTGTCCCATTTGGATGTCTCCATGTCCATTTCCTGTGTGGCTTTTTCTTGAAGAAGGAGTTCAAGATGAAAAACCCTTCTGCCTCTGCAAACTCAACGAGAGTATTTCCACGCTGGTTTCTGTTGCCGTGACCGAATTTACCTACTGAAGTTTCATTCTGTTGCCGTTGCCCTATTTTTGCATTGAAATCTCCCATAATTATTTTCAAGTGCTGCTTATCTTTATTATTTAGATGACAAATTTCCTCATAAAATTCTTCAATTTCTTCTTCAGGATGACTTGTGGTGGGTGCATAAGTTTGAATAATCTGAGCCTGGTATCTTCTCGATAGTTGGATAACAAGTCGTGCAGCTCTGTCAGAGGAACTTTCAACTTCTACCACTTTATCCCTCAGTTTCTTGTTTATTATAAATCCAACACCACTAGTTCTGCCAGTATCTGTCCCACGATAGTAGAAGAGATGCCCACTTTTCAGTTCGATGAGATCTTCTCCTTTTCTCCTTACCTCACTTAGCCCCACGATGTCCCACTTGATCCTTTGTAGTTCCTCTTCCAATTCAAGAAGCCTTGAATCAGAAGATAGGGAGCGTCCATTGTACGTTGCCAAGGTCAGCATCAGATGGCAGCCTAGTCCGGTCCTCCGGGGATTCTTAGCACCCTCTGCCTTCATGTCGCACTGGCCGCTGCCTTGGCCAGGTACATTCCAGCTGCCGGAGACTGAGGGCCAAGATTTAAGTTGTGGAGTCATTTTGGAGGGGTTTGGCCATAACTCACCACGCTGGCCAAGCGGGTTGGTGAGTGTGGGATAGAATTTCCTGTAATCCCGATGGTATAGTTATACCGCTATTGGTGGTCGTCAGAGCCCCTTTAGTGGGAACAGGATGCACCACGAGAAGGCGGGGTTGACATTTGTCAAGGAGAGGCTGTGATGTTACGCATCACCTGACCTTACATCCTATATATATATATATATATATATGCGTGTGCGTGCTATCAAACTGTCACTGATATTGAAATTTACGTAGATTTAGGTATTTGCGGCAATGTACAGTGATCTGCTCCTATGACCGAGTTGTCAGAGGCGCAGGCATCTGGCTACTTATCGTAGCTGAATATGGTGCCGGGTTTCGGAAGAGGAATTGATTGGGTGTTTCTCCTGCCGTCTTGGTTTCGTGTCTTTCCTAGAGCCAGTAGCATTAAATGTGAATAGAAGATTGTAGGTTTAGGTTCTCGCTGTTGGTTGTAAAATCCAGGAACGAAATGCAAATTTACTTGGTGAGTTTCAAAGCAATGGATGGAATTTTATCACGATCATTAACAGAGTAAGACTAGCATCTTAAGTCGCAGCTGATGCCAAGATTTCGTATCGTGATTGATGCGCCTTTCCATCTCTTGCATTAAAATCATGATTAGAAAGCGCAGTCTAAGTTTCGAACTGCAAGATTATTAAACGTAACATCCGCTACACGCTGTTATCAGTCTCAGTTTTCACACTGTGTCATTAAATGTCATAGTTCGCCGACGATCCCCAAACAGATTACGACACAAGCATGATGCGATTCCCCTCGGTTTTTAGGATCCGTATTTCGCTGATTTTCAACTTTTGTTTTAAAATTAAAACAACATGATTTCTTTTCTTTATATATTGCGTTGAAGTTATCCTTAAACAAATACTACAGACTGATGAGGGTAAGACTTGTTTTTTTCTTTTTATGATTGGAGGTTTAACGATCACCGTGAGCAACTCAATGAGCTATAAGCAGTCGCCCGTCCCTAATTTAGGACCATTGGTTCCAGGGAAGGGAGAGAGTCAGTGCTGTAAGACAAACAAAACATCCATACCTCACAGGGATTTCAACCCAGACCACTTTCGGACGAATGATCGAAAGCCATCGCTTAGACCACTGCGCCACCGGGTCGGCTACTTGTATTTACAAAACTGGATAATATATTCTACTTCCTGCTGCTGTAATTCTAGCTATTTTAGCACGTGACCAGTTATAGAAGGAAACACGCGAAGACTGAGATTTCCTGCGTTCTTTGGATTTTCTGTTTTACCGCACAACGACTAAAAATTCAAGCTGAAATTTATGTTGATTGCATGCGAATTTTGAATGTTATGCTATGTACATTTCGATGCAAAATTAATGTGTACAGACATTTTGCATGGCCCCGTGAAGCGCTGTCAATAGTATGTACATTTCATTCTTTGCTACATAAACCTAAAGTCTTTGTTTAAATCGCGTTCAAAATGTAGGGGTGATTCTTCTTACGCGAAAGTACAAAAGTAAAAATGAAAGTATTGCACATCCTTGTTTTAATTTAATTACATACACACAGGTTAAGCGAGCTTACATTTATTGGAAGTTGTACATGCTTTTTGTACCGTTTTTGTATTCCGGCTCTGAGCACGCTATTCAGAAAAGTTCCACGAGTACGCCTGACAGTTTCTTTTACCGCAACTGCACTTCTCGACATAAAAATTTCCCCACCAAAAGAGAGTTAGCCAAACGAGACATAGAATATGAGGTGAATAATACATTATTTAATTTCCAACGCTGTATGTAAGTTTGATAGACTGCAAAGTAGGATAATTGTGAATCGGTCTACTACGTGTGTGATCACCATGTTGAGCAATACAATGAAACACATCCCACCATGCAGTAATACAGCCCACTAATCTTTTTTTTTAATTGGAGGTTTAACGACTACCGTGAGCAACTCAATTGGTTATAAGCAGTAGCCCGTCCATAATTAAGGGTCACTGGTTACAGGGAAGGGAGAGAGCCAGTGCCGTTAGACAAACACAACATCCATGCCTGACCGGGATTCGAACCCGGCCCCTTTCGGACGAATGATCAGAGGCCATCGCTTGGACCACTGCGCCACCGGGGCGGCCCAACTGATCTTGCACTGGAGTAATTCGTACCACACAATGCTTACGTCGTCACATGATTCAGCGGCATTACTGGGTAATGGAGGAGTGTCTCGCACATGCTCAATGGATGATAGGCCCGAAAACCTCGTTGGCCATGGATGCATATGGAAAAAATATAGGCACGCTGGGGAGATGTTACCAATATTTTGCTGGTGAATGGCTTCCGGAGTATCACCACGAAACAGCAGCATCACGGGCTGTAAGAAGTAATCCAGGTCCCTCTGCTCTGTCACCACGCCAAATATGCTTATCAAAGATGAATAACTATTGTAACAAGCGACACCTCATACAAGGGCTTTAAGATGGCGAACAGCGTGTTGCTCGCGGACGACAGCTGGATTTTCTCTCTGGCAACGTCGTCGCTAGGAGCCGATTGGATGATTGTCAACACCGAGAAGAAGTAGGGACGTATTGCTCAACATGGGAAGGTGCCGTTCCTCTCGCCACGCTGCTTTACTACGACAGTATTCTAGCCGAGCTGAGAGATTCCCGATACTCCATAGCAGTAGAGCAATGGCAGCCGGGAGCACAGACGTACCTCCGACAATCTTCGGTTCATTGTCCTAGTCGTGATGGGGGATATCCATAGTCGTCCCTGCAACCCGTCGAAAGCTCTTTGCAACAGTGATGCAGTTCTAAGGAAAGAAGCGCCTTAACGGTGAACGGGATAGATAAAACAAACCTAGAAGGAAGGACCTTAAAATTTGCAAAAACAATTTAGAATTTGATTTGTTGTTTTCATCAGTTAATACTTTTTATTAAAGCTTTATTATTTAATAATGTTTTCACTTATGTAATTGGAGCAATTTAAAATAAAGGTAATAGTTACGTCGGAGTCAGATTGTAAGAATGTGTTTGTTTTAGATACTGTTCTGCCGTTCTGTATCGTTCCAAATATTAAGTATGAATAATGTGTCAGTCACACTAAATACATGTAACTTAGATGCCGTTTTTGTTAAGGTTGTGGGGTACGAGTGGCAGATATCTTTTGTGCTGATTTCTGTTTCTTTACGGGTATAATGACCACCGCGGTCTTCTAAGGTCATTGTCACCGAATCCTGATTTGGAGCTATTCGTTCCAGGAAAGGTCAGAAGCCAGTGGCCTTGACCATTCGGATCTTCGAAGCGTCCCTTTGCGCTACACATAATGAATCACACAATGGGCTCAGGGGATTACTTTCGTTGGAGTCGGTGGCAAGTTTAGTTAAAATGCTCTTCTCAACCATGAAATACTTGTCACCTATGGAAGAGGGACGGGAGGAGGGGATTGACGACGACTATCAGACACTTTAAGGGATACAAGCAGTCGTTCGACCCTAATTTAGGGTCACTGTCTCTAAAGAAAAGAAAAAAAGCAGGGCTGTAAACAAGCATACTACCTGTGCCTTGATTGGGACTCGAACCCATGCCCATCCAGACGAACGGTCAGCTGCCTACGACACCGTAGCGGCCACTTGTCGCTCTGTCTACATGGATAATTACGCCTTACTGCGTGATCTGACAGTTTAGTATCGTGTTTGCAATACGAACGTTCTGTTAAGGTACGATATAAATCAATGTTCTTTTACGTGATTATGTAAAAAAAAATTCTTTATCCTGCTTTTCTTCTCAACTAACCACGAAAAGTGTATGACGAAGTAAATATCTCCGTCATCTTTGTCCACGCAGGTCATCGGACTCGGGTCCCCTCACTCCGGAGTAAGTCGCTCTCCCAGCTGAGTTACGCAGATATGTGCTCTCACTTCTATCTGCCTTTATCTCATGTACGTCCTGCGGTTCAGGCACGTCACAAGTGCCTTAGTGCCACTAAGTCGCGCTAAGGATCTTCTACACCACTGCTCTGCAATACATGTGGCTCCTCTGTTACTTGGAGATGGATAGGCTGGCCGATGAGTGCTGACGTCAGACTTTCTGCACCGATCCAGCTACTGCGAGTGACGTTTTTGCAAACACTACTGCCTATAAAGTCCAGATGTTCCGGCATCCGTATGCAGATGGATCGCGTTTTAGCGAGTTGACCAACCAAGTTCAGAGACACTCCTTTCTGTCTCAAACGCGTCCAGCTAGTGATTGGGTGAGCGACGAGGGTTGGAACGCATCTTGTATGCTTTTATATGCTGTATTACTCAAAACACCGTTGCTTTGTTCCTTATAACTTGGAGTATGGGACCAGCAATGGCCTCGGTGGTCAGTGTTCGCCTTTTTTCTGTCACACATTTCCACCAAATGGTTGCACACTCGACAATGATGTGCACATCGCACCTGCTTGAACACAACTACCAATTTTCCGTCTGAGAGGAGCAGTTTTAATGCCGTATTTATCACAACTTTACCCTATCTCTAACTAAACTTATGCCATTCTGTTATCATATCTCTTTTACGTCCGGATATCTACGATCATCATTGTCTCACGTTCGTATTGAATTTCTCGATTCATCCAAAGTGGCAAACTATTGCATTGGCCGGCTTTGAAAAATACAATCAATTTGCTTCATCATGGAACTAAGTTTTCGCTGATAAAATTGTTAGACCCAAAGAGGGCAAATAAATTACTTTAGTGTGTAGCAAAGTTGTCACTATTTTAATATTAATTGAATTCGCGTGAATTAACTCTACAAGGGCGTTTTCATGTTCGTAGCATTGATTAAACGCTTGAAAAGATATCGTTGTTCCCATTGAAGACACAATGTTTCCAGCCGTCGTGTAGACTATTAGGATGCCTGTGTAGGGTGAGGAAAGCCTGCTTTGAAAGTCACAATATCGATTAAAGATTAGCAATATATTTCTTAAAGAAATCGATTCTGTTGTTTCATTACCAAGTCTTGCGTTCATACAATTTTATAAGAAGATTTCTGATTCAAGTTCCTTAACAGATTTTTTTATTGGAAGGTTTAACGACCACCGTGAGCAAGTTAGTGGGATATAAACAGTCCCTCGTACCTGATTTAGCGTCACTGGTTCCAGGGAAAGGAGAGAGCCAGGACTGGTAACTGGGTTTTGCCTTGGATGGTCATGCGGGTTGTTCGCTAAATCCTAAAAGAAAAATATTCTATCATGCAAACATCCTGAGAAATACAATAAAAAGAGAAAATCTATTGAAATGACGTTTTACCGTTTTCTTTGAAATCGCTTTAATTTTACACCAAGCTCCAATTATAATTCATTACAGCTTTTACCTTTAAATACCTTTCAACCAGAGTTCCTGCATGAGGGTGAGTGCCAAAGATCATTAGCATGATAGACGACCACTTGCTTTAGGTATTCGCATTTAGAGTGTTTAACATTTTGATTAGCACTTGCGTATGGCTGGGAACAGCGGTCGAGACGCAGGAGGAGGAGGAGGAGCTTTCCGCGAAGCACATGCTAACACTTAAATGAAAGGCGGAATGCGAGGTTCTGCGAGTTCAATTAAATGACTGAACTGCGTTTGCCATTTATGCGGAAAACTGATCTTTCCAGATGAGATTTATGTCGTTTGAAGAATGAATTAGCAAGTGTAAGGGATCAATATATCACCATGAGAACAGGGTCCTTCTAAAAAAACTGGTTTTTGTCTCATGCATATTTTATTAAATTATTGAAAAACGACTAATTTAATCATGCACTTAACACTTATTCCTTCGGGGGTTTGTGCATTATTAAAGACAGAATCTGAATCTGCATTATTTATACGCACGATTGATATTTGCTTGTTTAGTATTGGCTGATGAAAGTTTGGATATTTAAAATTGCAAAACAATTTCTTCAGTTAATACCTATATTTTATGTATCTAAACAGCGTGCTTCCTAGAGTTTTAACCACAGCTGAAATTTTAAAAATGTAAGACACAGCGTAAAGCCCACGGTTTTAGGGAAACATTTGTCTGCTCTTAGCGTGCGTAATTTGGTTTTAAAAGTGGTTTTTCATTTGGAAGACAGCGGCTTAAGTGCATTTCATATTATAGCTGTTACGAAATAATAAACGTCATATTTCTATTTCGCACGTGTGTTTTACAGTTGTTGCACACCGCGGAACATCCCTGAACAATATGCATCTGCGAGTTACACCATCCAACTAAATACTGTAATTTGAAAAATTGAAAAAATTCAGCAATAAGGTGATTAATGGTCAGTCAAACTCTCCAAAAGTGGACAGATATACCAATATTTACTCATGAAAAATGGATGTCACATTATGATATATACATTGAATAATATATACACATTTTGAAGACAATAAGCACGATGCTGATACAGGATATACTACATCTATTCCTAACGATATGGGAGGAAAACCAAATCGACAGTTGATGCGGTTAAATGTCGCCACAACAAGATGACGAGGCATTTCGTACTTAAAGTCATCTCATATGCGCAAAAACACTATAATATAACTTAATGCATTTTTAACAGTCACCCTCCAGTCGATCGTCCACTTCTGTTGCAGTAAAAACACAGTTCATGCTTAGATGGAAAATGGAAAGTTCATTGCAAACCCATCAAATAACTCATCGGTTGGTGCACGATGGAGTAGCTAAAATATGATTGTTGAAATTTAAAATCTATGAAGAGATAAAATTAAACGTCGACTTGACACTTAGCTATGACATATAAAAGGCGTGGGCAGCTTTCACTGAGTGCTATAGCCCAAATAATCACAAACCATGGCAATAATGCTGTTTTCTGGATTAATCAGAAGGATATGGATGGCTCCCGCAGACTTGAATATCATACGAAGATACACACTCAGTGTTTGTTGCCAGACGTGTTTCGTCCTCATCATCGAGGACATCCTTAGTGGCACCAGGTTGTAATACATCTGCACCAACCCTAACGCTGATTATTGCATTCCTTGAAAACATATCCCCCGCCGTTAAATCAAGACCTCTAGCATTTTGTATGTTAAACAACTCCAGAGAAAATATACTAGTGTTTGTGAAAATTGCAACACCAAGAAGGAACCATGCGATTCTAATTAAATCTATACCACCCATTACAGATATGACTATACATAAGTGATTTAATTTTCATAACAATACAACAATTTCAACCTGCAAAAATCAGTATCGTGTGAAGCCTCCGCGAGCTGCAATAAGAGTTTCTAAACAACGTGGCATTAAATCGAAAAGGCGTCGGACGGTGTCTTGGGAAATTGCTTGCCAGGCGTCATTATGCGAGACCACAGATCATTGATACTGACAGCTGGAGGACTTTGATAGGCCAGTTGCCAAGTGACCGTATCCCAGACATGTCCAATAGGCGAAATGTCTGGCAAACGTGCAGGCCACAGAAGAAGCTATTTGCTGTGCTGCGAAGAGGGCTTGAACATTCCTGACAACATCAGGTCGGGCATTGTCCTGCTGGAATATAGCGCCAGGAGTGCTCTGAAAGAAGGGTGTGACTTCTGCCCGTACCATTTCCCTGGTGTAGCAGTCGCTGTTGAGATTGTCCTCAAGTCGTTGCAGCCGAGATCGCGAATGATACCCAATGGCACTGTACACCATCACACTTGGCCTTCGGCCCGTATGACGCTAGACAATGAATGCTGGAAAAAAGGCACTCACCACAATACCGTCTAATGCGTACGCGGCCATCATGGTAGTTGAAGTTGAAACGGGATTCGTCCAAAAACACATGTTGCCTATCAGCACGTCATTGTCTGTTTGAGAATTCCATTTCAGCCAGAGGCGGCAATGGTTTAGGGTCAATCAAATCTTCCGAAAAGGGATGCGTGCGACTAGTCTTCGGTGCAGCAGACGGCGCCGAACTGTGTGTGCAGACATGCCACATCTGTTGCAGTGCTCCACTGTTGTGCTACCACCTGCGAAGATGCGGAACGTTTTGTCACTGTTATGCAGACGAGGTGTCGGTCGTCCCGCGATGTCGTCACCTTTTTCGGTCCAATGCCGGATTGGCGATGCACCTGGTTCTCCTCGGTCCAGTGCCGCCACACGTGTATCACTGTCGTGACGTTATGTCCCGTTTGAGCCGCAATGTTGCTGTACGAAAATGCACCTTCACGCAAACCAATAATTCGTTCCCCTTCAAACTCTGTCGTATGGTGATATTGCGCCCTTCGTTGTCGCCGAGGCATTATTGAATCCTGAAGACCCATTTACAACTCGCTGCCCGTGATGCACTGTTGGTGGTTATCCTAAGCAGCCCTCTCTTTGTACCCTTCACTCTACTGTTCAAAGGGCACTGCCGGGCCCAGACATGCCCAATGACACTGCACTTCTAATAATTTGCATGTCGTACCCTGCTCTGCATATCCTGTAAGTGTCACGTGATTACCATCATCCCTTCATGGCGTTGTAATTTTCACAAAGAGTAAGTTATATTTTCCAACCAAATCATTTTACCATTTCCTAGTTTGTAAAGCTATTCAGAATTCAAAATGTTAATCATATCCAACAAAAATCTGTCGAACAACAGAAACACATATTTTTCCTTTTTTTGTAAATATTTCCACAAATTCTGCTAAGAAATAAACTCATTCTTCCTTCCGAAACATGTTTTGTAAGCAGCAGTTGAAATTTGCAACAGTTGTACAGTACTTTGCTTATATCAAGCAAGACGATTTTAAAAATAGGGAATACATACATGCACATCACACTAATAAACTGACAATGAAATCTTTCTGTGAGTAAACTCGCAGCAGGATACGGGACTTATATTGACAGAATTTTTTGACTGGATCTGCTATTGCAGTTGTAAGTTAGCATCTGTTGTCGGTAATAAAATTTAATTGCATCAGAAGAAAGACGTAGAGATAAAGGGATTGAGAATGTGGAAAATAAAATGAGACAGAAATTTACCAGCAAATGAAACTTCATGAGTGTTCATTGACGACCACTTTAGGAATGACTGTCATAAAGTGCTCTCCATCATTCGATCTGTGTTTTTTGTGTGAACGCATTGGTTTTGTGTAGCGCAATTCATAACTCCTTGACATGTGCATTCTGCGTGTTATTTTCCTTGGTCTGAAGCCAAAAAGGTGTTAACGGAGCACAAAGAGAAACGTTTCCCACTCTGTCAACGGATAGACAAAATAATGGCTATTGTCAAAATAGAGAGATCTGTAGAATTAAAAGTTGGACAAAAAGAATAGCCCTAGCAGTTTTGAAAAAGGTTCTGAGCAGATTGTTATGTTTGCGCAATCAATAAAAGCATGTACGTACTCCCTAGAGGTCGCTGCAAAAGAAGCACTCACGTTTTTTCTTCTATATGCTATCGCAACTGAAAGCTCTACCCAAGTAAGTGAAGGCCCTTTCCTTTCGAGGTACAATTCGATCTTCGTACAAAATGGAAGATATGACATTGAAGTATCTTCCATGTGAAATTCCATCTTGCAAACCGCAAAAATGTTATAATGAAGGATACATTTGTGATCGATTTTATCTGCGTTATAATCCAAGACCCTTACAAAGAGAAACAGATCATTAAGTAAATGCTCATTACAAAAGAATCGGAAATTGCGCAATTTATATAACGATACTAATGTCGTTTCACATTTATATGATGTAGACGTCAAAAATGTTTCAAAAATACAAAAACCTAAGTGGTTTACAAAGTCCGGGTATCGCCTTCCTAGTCGAATGATCTTAGTCATCATTGAAAGAACTGTAGTTTATTTCACCCTTTAAGTATCAGGGCCCTAAATTATTTTGTGGCACAGAATGCCATAACGCCTGTGGCTGTGTGTTGCTACTTTCCGCATTTCTGTCCCCCACATTTGAAGTTTACACTAGTTAACAAGATTTTTGTTACACGGATGGAAATATGTGGCTATGGTTGATTTTCATGTGCTGGTAACGAAAATGGCTTTCAAAATGAGCCACTGTACACCATTTTGTAATAAAAATAGAAAATAACGTTCCAAAAGCCAAAAATCCAAATATTTACGTAACTCGGTTATCGACCTAAAGCTTCCGCTGGAAGTGCTTCTTAGTGTATCGACAACTTTCCCCCAGACTCATGTCCACTTTTTGAACATTTTTTATGGTAGGACTTGAATGAATTATGTCATTCTTCCCTGTGCTGCGCGCACATGTGCCTTTCTTTACGTTTAGGATGTCCCCTCCATTGACTTATCGTTTTTTTTTTTTTTGATTGGAGGTTTAACGACCACCGTGAGCAACTCAATGGGCTATAAGCAGTCGCCCGTCCCTAATTTAGGGTCACTGGTTCCAGGGAAGGGAGAGAGCCAGTGCCGTAAGACAAACACAACATCCATGCCTCACCGGGATTCGAACCCGGACCCCTTCGGACGAATGATCAGAGGCCAACGCCTTAGACCACTGCGCCACCGGGGCGGCGACTTATCGTTTGTAGGAGCTATGTCAACAGGTGGCTGAGAGGGTTTTGTTTTGTGGTGAAATGTGTTCTATCTGACCCAGTTGAAGAGATTTTGGGTTTGTGACAGGTTGCGGTAAGCGTTATACAGTGTGTATGAACATTTAGGTTTCTCATAGTAGATAGAACATGTTGCAAAATATGCAAATTCATCGGACACCTTTTGTTACATCTGTGGATAGTTCACACTGAATGCACAGCGTCGATCTTCAACAACCAAGGTTAAACAACCTTAGTATTATTATTTTTGAGTGTCATATTTGTGACCGACCCAAAACATGGGCTCCCCACATATCCTGCCTAACATGTTACTCAAATTTGAATAAGTGTATGAATTGGAAACAAACCACGCTGTATGCCTTTTGCAGTTCCGATGGTCTGGCGCAAGCTGAATAACCATGAAGAAGACTGTTATGTTTGCATGACTACAATCGAGGGATTTTCGAAGAAAACAAAATATAAAGTGGAAAATCTTACAGCTTTCTGTTTCGTCTGCCATATGTCCTATACCACAGGGTCTGAGCTACCCTTTCCTGAGCCACATTCGCAATTGGAAGAATTCGCCCTTTCAAAAGAAGAAACAGGAGAAGAGACAACCATCAATTTCCTTTGATCCATTCTGTAGTCCCAAGCATAGCACGATAACGCATCTGATTCAGCAAAGGAAACTAAACGATTAAGTCAGAGACCTTATTCTTAACAAACATCAATCCGAAATTTTAGGGTATAGCTACAGCGGTGGAACTCACGGGCGCCAAGCACTAAACTTTCGTTGTATAAAGAGCCATGAACAATTTTCAGGGCATATTACAATGCAAAATTCCATGTGTGTGTGTGTACAGATATTGACGGATTAGTGGCTGATTCTTGGTTCGAGCATATCCCTCAGGAATTGAGGCTTTTCTAATTGAGTCCTCAAAAACGAGTCTGAAGGCAGTTTTGCCACGCAACAGCAAAACTAAACCATCAATACCAGTGGCACATTAAGTGGACATGAAAGAAACATAGACGCCCCAGTGGTGCAGTGGTCTAAGCGCTGGCTTATCACCATTAGTCCGAAAAGAGTTCGGGTTCGAATCCCGGTGAGGCATGGATGCTATGATTGTCTTATCGCTCGGGGTCTCTCCCTTCTCTGAAACCAGGTGCTCTAAATTAGAGACGGGCTATTTCTTATAGCCCACTAAGTTGCTCACGGTAGTCGATAAACCTTAAATCAAAATAAAATAAAAACAAAAACTTGCGGGTGTATGTCGCTGTTGCTAAGTGCAATCGAATACAAGTACTGCTGGGAAGTGTGTGGAGATTTGAAAATAATCGCCCTGCTACTCGGATTCCAGGGTGGATGTACTGCGTCTTCTTTGACTATGCGACAGTACAGCAACCGTCAAACACTGTACTATGAAAGACTGGCCCTACAGAGAGAATTACGTCCCGGGGAATCATAATGCTAAATGCGCCTCTTTATTAGACTGAAAGAAGATATTGCTTCCCCTTTACATATTAAGGTGGGCTTGATGAAAAACTTCGTGAAGGCTTTGGACCAGAGTGCCGAAGATTTCACATAGAACAGTGGGCCGTTTCCCAAGTGTAATTGCACAACTAAGTATCTTCGTACTTTATCATGTCAATGATTTATTTCGAAAATTTGACTGTTATTCATGAACGTTCCCTGTTGCACAAAGGTGTTGCGCCTTAACCACTTTTCACTGACATTTTCGTAATCAGCAGGGTCGATTTAGTGAAAAGCAGCCGAAATGACCCATGTGGCAGAAAAAAGTTAAAGTCTGTTTACTCGTGTTTTCAAAAGAGGAATTAGCGCTGGGTCACCACATTAAATTCCGATCTGTACGCTTGATACATATTGATTGACTTTCAAACGGTTCCAGGGGAGCAATTACTGCATTTTCCATGGCGAAAGATGAAATGTCATGAGAGTGAATGACATAGCCCCGGGTAACACCAACTCCAGCCTCACTTATTTGTTTAGTGACAACAATGGCGACAGTGGGTGATTTTCTCTAATCCCTCAACCGCCGTGCAAATTCAAAGACCAACTTGGGGTAGGAAATTCTATTCACTCTACACGGGGTATTAGGGCGTCCGTGGTAGTTTGGATGTAGAGGTGGTTTAGGCGTTTCGGTTGTTAAAGTCTTAAATTCGAAAACAGCTGTGGTATGTGCAAGGCGGCCACCAATAGAAAATTACATCAACATAATCAGCATTATGACGTGGTGGAACCCAGTTGATCACATGGTACTTTGAACATTCGCCTGGAATTTTCTCCAGTACTCTCCAGTCAGTTCTTCCTGTGACTGATATCACATCTCATATTACACAACCTTCCTACGTAACGCTTGGTGTTTCTTAAAGTCTCACACTCCCAGGACTGTAGTCCCACAAGGATAAGTAACTTATTCCTTGATATTCTACCCATGTGTCTGGCACAGTGCAGTCGCCTGGTCATCATTACTTTAATTATGTCTTTTTTTGTCGTACAGTTCTTCATTATGCCTTCATCTCTACTCATCCGTTTCAGTGCAAGGTACCGAACCAAATCTTTTCCTCGGGATTCTAATTTCAAAGACCATAAGTTGTCACAAATCTTGTTTTCAGAATTTCCATGTCTTGCATCTGTACAAAACCTAGTGTCAATGTCCAGTATAGCTGCATTTTGATGTTCCTTGCATTTTGGTCTTGATATAATTTTTGAAGTGCTTAAATCTTATTTAATCCGAAACAACCTCACATACTTCTACTCTGTACTCTAGCCATCGTTTCTGCTGCCATTATTCCGGTACCGAGAACATGGTAGCAAACAATTCAAACCCTCTCACCCTGTTGAATCTGTATTTCTTGCTTCACAACTATGTTAGGTTTTCATCGGCATATCTCTCTGGATTAACACGTAAGCCTCTCCACCAAGGGTAGGTAATGAATGATTCTTTTCTCCATACTGGAGGAGAAAAAAAATTCAGCAATTATGAAAACATTAATCCCAAACAGCAAAACATGGGTAATCTGGTACACACCTCCAAATATCCTTTAATGTCTGGAGGTGGCTGATGCCCAAAAAAGTTCTGAGCAGGTAATATTGAGGACAATTCCCACGGTGTGATAAATTTTTAACATTCCTTCTTTTTTAAAAAGGTGACAATCTAAAGAAAGTGCAATCTAATGTAAAATGCGTTATATTGCTTACATACAAATGCCAAACATTTTATTGACTTCCCATGAAGAAAACCTTGGAAAAACTTGCAAATTACATCACCCTGGAATGGGCATCGAACCCGCATCACACTATTTGCGTTTGGGCTATCTACTATTACCCCACCCCTGAGAAACTGTCCCGGGTGCTGTATGTCATCGGAATTTATATGCCAATAACGTTATTTATGTCTTTCATGTATCTGTGAAAAATAAATTCCTCAGGGAATTTGATTCCCATTCATTCTAATGCAAAATGTTAAATCCTGCTGGACGAAAAAAAACTAGCTTGACAAAAAGTACCTTTGAAAGGTGAAAAATGGCAAAGCAGTGATCGATACGTTACGAGACAGGCTTGAGGTTCGCATAAAATAAAACCCTAACAAAATCCCATGGGTCACTGTCTCGACGAGATTAATGCGAGCACGTGACAACAAGCATATTTATTATTCCGACAAAAATAAAATTGCTATGGTTTAATTGAAAAGACGTCTGAAATTTTCAAGTGTCTCAAACGCAAAACTAATAAGTGCTACTGAGAAGAGATTCGTCTAGACGTATCTACATTCGGGAATACATCATGACCTTTGCAACAAAAGGAAAAAAGTCTCGGCCAGAAGAAAATCAACGTATCGGTACCATCTTGTATGATATTAACGTGCCAGAGTTGCATGAATTTTTCTGATGGAAGTATGGTAATAGCACTGGTACAATCATTCAAAATTGTAATGTACGGGACTGTACGTGATAAAAGGAAATGGTTAAATACCTTGAAATGACATCACAATTGTCTTGGATTTCTTCTTGTGTTACGCCCGTTTTTACTGAACGATAAGTGGTTCACCACCATCTCAATCAATTTAAAGAATTCAAATTTACTCATGGTCTGATAATCGTTCGGATGTTTTCTTTTTTGTTATCATTTACCATGGCTTCATATTTTAAACAGAAGCTACATTCTAATCAATGATATACTTATTACAAAAATGATTTCTATGTCACACTTTTCTTTTACTGATTCTCTAAGACAAGTGACATGTCAGTGAATATCTTTTGAATAGTGTAAGACAGTAAGGGCATCCGATAACATTTTGTTATTTGCAAGTCATGTACATTTAAGGCCTGTGTTGAAGCTGAAGACTTGCATTTTAAGATCTACGCATGCCCACCGGAAGCAACAGATAAGAGTTTTTTGAATTTGGATATTAGTGAGATTTCAGTAAATATTTAAAGATCATACATATAGCTTGTGGGACGCCAACACCAGAAAACTAATTACAAATATAATGATCCGATTTATTGGTGTCTAAAGTAAGAAATCACACAAATTTCACTCCGCAAGCTTTCTCCGTCAACGGACGGCTTCATCAGGCGGTTACATAGAGAATATAGAATCAAAATTGTAGACAGAACGTTAATTCTAATATGACAAATGAAATCATGCGTGAAGACCGCGCGCATAAATAACCACGAACGTGGTGAATACAATATCTTAAAAGTTAATGCAAAAGCAAACAATGTAAACTTTAGGAAGAACTAGAATCATGAAGACCATCTTGCGATGCCTAGCAGATGGTTCCAAGCCACCGGTAGTTCTAAAGAGACATCGGTGTTGCATACATCCTGTTTCGTTAATATCTCAACTGTTTCCCTTATGGCAGCTGTTCTTGCGTCTCCATATGGTGCGATCTTCGAGATATTCTGCCATTGGGGTTGAGCTTGATGGTTAGCTACGTCTTTGGCAAGTGACGTAGAAAGTTTCTTTTGTGCAACATCCCTCTTATGCTCATTCATTCTCTCCTCAAATGACCTTTTTGTGAGACCTACGTAAAATTTAGTTGAGGAGTCTGGGTATAACAATGGGATGCAATAGATGCCCGCATCTGTGAGCTTCAAGGTACTATTACTTCTTGCTGTGCTGAAGATGGTTGCCATGTGTTTAGAAGCTTTAAGGCCAACATCCAATCCTTTCTTCTGAAAGTGATTTTTAATAAAATAAGATATTTTTGGAATGTACGGGATCGAACCAACAAATTTTAAAGGTTCTCTTATGTTCGGTGTAGCAAGTGTGTTGGCTTCAACTTTCGCTATTGTGTCCTCTACGCGGGAGATGTCAAACCCTCCTGCAAAGGCAAGATCTTTCAAAGACTTAATTTCGGCATCATAGTCAGATTTCAAGGTGCAAAAATCTTTGGCTCTTTTAGCCCGGTATTTGAATAGAGCATACTTGTGTGTTGTTGGGTTGGCTGATCCTGGTGGAATAGGGTTAGGTACGTCCATGGGTTTATAGTAGACTTTGGTAGTGAGTGTACCTGAAATCGATTTCTTCACAAGTACATCTAAATATGGTAACTCTCCTTGATTTTCTATTTCCATTGCAAATTTAATGCCTTCATGTATGTTGTTTATGTCTACCATAAAGTCTTGCAAGTAGGCTTCTCCGTCCTCCCAGACAAAAAAGATATCATCTGCATAGCGTAGCCATACTCTTGGTGTCCTGGGAAGAGTGGTGAGTATGATCTCTTCAATAGGTCTCATGATGGCTTCAGCGAGTATTGGAGACAAGGCTGAACCCATCGGGACTCCTTTTGATTGCTTGTAGACGTGAGAGCCATAGGTAAAGAAGTTGGAATCTACAGCTAAGTCAAGAACAGCAAAGATATCTTTCAGAGCTTCTTTATCATAAAGGTTAGCTCCAGCCAGGGTTCGTTTTATGTTTTGCGTTGCTTCTGGTATTGGAACAGAGGGGTAGAGGGAGATAACATCAAAACTGCCAATAAGTTCATGTTGTGCAATGGTGATAGGAAGAAATTAGATAAGCTCTGGGCAGAACAGCATCTGAACGTTCCTCAACATAAAGATTTTATTATTCAAGTCGTTAATGTTTCTTCTAAGACACTTACCCATTCGGAGCTTGTGATCCTGCAGAAAGGCTCGAAATTTACATTTGAGAGACCTCTTAGGTACAAAGAAGTGGTGCCACAAATCGAAAGTGTCCTACGACATTTGCCAGTTTCTGAGCGTGACCCTATCAGATACAAATGCGCAGCCATGCTTACAAGTATCACGAAGGCACGGAGTAGAAATTACATTCAGAAGCTCCCTAATGAATTAAAGAGGCTAAAAAATGATAGAGACATTGTTTTCCTGCTAACTGATAAGTCGGGGCAGATCGCCATAATGGACGAGCAAGACTACGACATAAAAATTCGTTCTTTCATTGATTCGAACGCCGTTATGCAGACAAAAGACCCTCTCAACAGATGGAAAGCAAGAGTCAGGAAAGCTTCTAATTTTAAAGCCCTTCCAGACGCCATCAAGCGAGCAGCGAAACTCCCTCCTGGGGCATCCATACCCAAATTATTCGGGAGATTAAAGCACCATAAAGAGGGCAACCCAATCAGACCGATCGTTTCAAGGAAGAAAGCACCATCAACACACCTTGAGAAAGCCCTGGCAACTTTTGTTATGCCATTCCTTCCGAACACAGACAGAGTCCTTAGATCCTCGAATGACTTCATCTCCAAGCTAAAAGGTATCACCATTGCACAACATGAACTTATTGGCAGTTTTGATGTTATCTCCCTCTACCCCTCTGTTCCAATACCAGAAGCAACGCAAAACATCAAACGAACCCTGGCTGGAGCTAACCTTTATGATAAAGAAGCTCTGAAAGATATCTTTGCTGTTCTTGACTTAGCTGTAGATTCCAACTTCTTTACCTATGGCTCTCACGTCTACAAGCAATCAAAAGGAGTCCCGATGGGTTCAGCCTTGTCTCCAATACTCGCTGAAGCCATCATGAGACCTATTGAAAAGATCATACTCACCACTCTTCCCAGGACACCAAGAGTATGACTACGCTATGCAGATGATATCTTTTTTGTCTGGGAGGACGGAGAAGCCTACTTGCAAGACTTTATGGTAGACATAAACAACATACATGAAGGCATTAAATTTGCGATGGAAATAGAAAATCAAGGAGAGTTACCATATTTAGATGTACTTGTGAAGAAATCGATTTCAGGTACACTCACTACCAAAGTCTACTATAAACCCATGCACGTACCTAACCCTATTCCACCAGGATCAGCCAACCCAACAACACACAAGTATGCTCTATTCAAATACCGGGCTAAAAGAGCCAAAGATTTTTGCACCTTGAAATCTGACTATGATGCCGAAATTAAGTCTTTGAAAGATCTTGCCTTTGCAGGAGGGTTTGACATCTCCCGCGTAGAGGACACAATAGCGAAAGTTGAAGCCAACACAATTGCTACACCGAACAGAAGAGCACCTTTAAAATTTGTTGGTTCGATCCCGTACATTCCAAAAATATCTTATTTTATTAAAAATCACTTTCAGAAGAAAGGATTGGATGTTGGCCTTAAAGCTTCTAAACACATGGCAACCATCCTCAGCACAGCAAGAAGTAATAGTACCTTGAAGCTCACAGATGCGGGCATCTATTGCATCCCATTGTTATACCCAGACTCCTCAACTAAATTTTACGTAGGTCTCACAAAAAGGTCATTTGAGGAGAGAATGAATGAGCATAAGAGGGATGTTGCACAAAAGAAACTTTCTACGTCACTTGCCAAAGAAGTAGCTAACCATCAAGCTCAACCCCAATGGCAGAATATCTCGAAGATCGCACCATATGGAGACGCAAGAACAGCTGCCATAATAGAAACAGTTGAGATATTAACGAAACAGGATGTATGCAACACCGATGTCTCTTTAGAACTACCGGTGGCTTGGAACCATCTGCTAGGCATCGCAAGATGGTCTTCATGATTCTAGTTCTTCCTAAAGTTTACATTGTTTGCTTTTGCATTAACTTTTAAGATATTGTATTCCCTACGTTCGTGGTTATTTATGCGCGCGGTCTTCACGCATGATTTCATTTGTCATATTAGAATTAACGTTCTGTCTACAATTTTGATTCTATATTCTCTATGTAACCGCCTGATGAAGCCGTCCGTTGACGGAGAAAGCTTGCGGAGTGAAATTTGTGTGATTTCTTACTTTAGACACCAATAAATCGGATCATTATATTTGTAATTTAAAGATCAGCTTGAAATAACAAAACACCTGTACTTGAAATCGCTGGTTATAAAAACATGCTAATTAATCTACCACTTTCCATAATACACTCTACGTCAAAAGATTAGTTGCAATGAGAAGGAACTGGATTGCAATGCTGTTCGGGAAGAAGGTAAAGGTTACGAGGAAAAATAAATAATTAAACATTGAGACTGATATGGGTAATATCAATTGAGCTACACGACACGAAGTAATGTCCCTCAGTATAGCGTCGGGCGGCCATGATTGCTCACGCAGCATGTCAGACGTCTTGTCATTGAGTTGTACAGGTTCCTAATAGTGTCCTGCGATAAACCATCTCATGCAGCTTGAATCTTCTCATGCAGTTCCTGCAATCTGTGCGGTAGGGGTGGAGTGTGGATAGTGAGTCCAATTGCATCACGCACGTTTTCAATCTGCGATGCGGCTGGCCATAGCATATTGTCAGTGACTTTAGGGCAACCCCTCGAGACAGTAGTAGTATGCGGACGAGCGTTGTCCTATTGGAAAATTGCACCGGAGTGAGCGTTCAGGAAAGGTAGTGCCATTGGTTGCAAGACCTCATTATCGTAACGTTGGGCTGTCAAGGTGCTTGTAATGAACACCAAAGGTGATATGGCATCGTAGGCAATTGCTCCCCAACTGTGACACCAGGCCTTCTGGATCTGTGACTGGATGTGTGACGCTGGACAAGAAACCGTTCATCTTGGCGCTGACCACGGTACCTCCGCACACGGATTCGTTGGTCGTCTCCTCCAAGACAAAGGTGGAATTCGTCACTGAAGATCACAGGCTGCTATTCTGAGTGGCTCCATGACAGTCTGGCACGAAACCATTGCATTCTTTGGCGGCGATGCAATGGTGTTAAGGGCAGTTGTCGTAACGGTTTGCGTGCGTGCAGTCCAACGTCGTGCAGCCGACGGCCAATGGTGCTGGCACTAATAGGACGATGCGTGGGGGCACCACTGCTCTCTGAATATCCGCAATCGTGGCTGTTGGGTTACTCCGCGCATGTGGGACAACCCGTCGGTGTTCTCTCTCCATGGTTCGTCTAGGTCTCACAGACCAATCCGGGCGCTGTTGTCTGCCTTGTTCTATCCACTGCCGCCAACAGCATGCTATCCGCACGACCGGTATGGCGCGCAATATGGCGACAAGTCCACCCCGCTTCTCGGAGCCCAGCCACGCGGCCCCTCTTGAACTCCTCCAACTGCTCGAATTGCTTCCGAACTTCTCTCCGAGGCATGCTTCACTTGCAAAGGATGCAACGACTTCTGCTTGCTTGGGTCATATTCGCCGCCGAGCGTGATACCTGACATTCTCATGATTTGCATGTCCCAAGACATCAAACCTACCTACCTACCAAGTTTCCTTCCTGTCGATTTCTTCCTTCTGAATGCAACTAATTTTTTGAAGATGAGTGTATTCTGCAGACCCATTATTTAACGCAGTAGGTATTCATGCAATCAATAAATCAAACAGCGACTGGTTGTCTGGCTTTTTTGCCAAATGCTCCTGGTTCGTAACAGTAATAATCAAATAGTTACCGGAGGTTATGTACAAATAGAAAAGGAAATGATTAAAATTCCAGAGCAGTTAGCCCTTTTATTCGGGTTAAACAGCTATACGAGTGGACACAAGCCAGTATGTTGTAGCGCTACATATGGCTGACATACAAGCCGTCATGCGGCGTGGCATAGATGCATACAGTTCCCGGATAGTGTGCTCAGGTACAGTATGCCAGATGGTGTCCAAATTCCGGGCCAGTTCGCCGACATTCCGGGATGGGTGTAAGTGGCGTCGAATAATGTCTCAAAAATATTCGGTCGGTGAGATTTCGGACAATCGAGCTGGCTATGGAACGGTGTCGACATTACGGAGCCTGGGTTCGCGGTGCCGTGTCTGGCCTGGTATTATCGTGTTGGAAACTTCCTCGGTGATTCTTCCACAAGAATGGCAACACAATAGGTCGTAGAATGTCGTCGACGCATCGCTGAGCCGTGAGGGTGGTACGGAGAACTACTAACGATGTCCGGCTATCGCAGGAAATGGTTCCCCCGACAGTAATTTCCAGTATGCGAGCCGTGTTCCGTTACACTGTAAATGCAAGATCCGTATGCCGGCTAGCTTATCTCAAGACACATATGCGCTTGATGGGCGCTAATTGCAAACCGTGACCCATCACTGCAGAAAACACGACGCCACTGGATATTATTCCACGCTGATCGGGTCTGACATCACTGCAACCGATGCCAGCGATGTTCGTTTGTCAGTGGTAAGCTGCGGAGTGGCTCTTTGAATGTGGTCCCTGTGCCGCAACTTGTCCGCCAACGGTCAGGATAACCACTTCCGTACCTGTAGGCGACGACGCTACATGGTCACAAATGGTTGAGAGCGACATATTCTATTTTGTTCGTGCGGCTTTCGCAATAACTTGATCCTCGCGTTCTGTTGTTTCTCTCGGCCGTCCACTGTCCATGTATCGCTGCGTTGTGCCGTTCTCAACCTATTGGCGTCAACATTGTCTGATTGTCGCAACTCTCCAACGAAAAAGCCGGGTGCAACGACGTCTTCACCAACCGGCTCCTCTGGGCCTAATTATACTTCCTGTGTCAAATTCTCTCGACTGCGCACAGTGTGCACAGAGTGGATGTCAAGGCATCCCCACAGACTGTGGAGGTTAATGCAAACTCAATTCGCTGTCACAATTGTCCCTGCTTGCCAGCTCTGCTTCCACCTCAATGCGCGGTTCCCATGCGATGTTGTGGGCCACTATTTCGTCATTGGTCGTTAATATTTAATCATTTGTGAACTCAGCCATGCGGTACTTGCATGCGGAATTTCATCGGAATCGAAAGATTTTCCCTGGGTCCTTCGGAGTTTATACAATTTTGATCTTCAACCATAAATGACTTTAATATATATTTACTAATATATATTAAAATCATTCATGATTGAAGATCAAAATTTATGTCGATATGAAATTGGCGCACACAAAATGAGGCACTCCAACAACCAGCACTCGAAGTCATTCTCAGCGGTTGGGGGATGTGATCAAGTATATATTTACTAATTAATGTTTAATGCAAACTGATTTTAACTATATTACTAATTAATGATATTACTAATATTACTAGTTGCTGATTTTAATTGACGCAAACTAATTTTAATTATATTACTAATATTACTAGTTGCTGATTTTAATTGACGCAAACTAATTTTAATTATATTACTAATTAATGATATTACTAATATTACTAATTGCTGATTTTAATTGACGCAAACTAATTTTAATTATATTACTAATTAATGATATTACTAATTAAATGTATTACTAATATTACTAATTACTGATTTTAATTATATTACTTATAATATTACTAATTAACTGATTTTAATTATTTACTAATTAATGTTTAATGCAAACTGATTTTAATTCAGGCGCGCTGCTACTAATCTGAAATTTCTGCGGTGGAGTGAAACTTTCTTGTACTTTGAGAACTTCTGTGTTCAAACAAATGTCCTCCAAATTGGAAAATAATGTGATGACGTACTAAAATAAAATTTATAATGTTGTTCAACCTTAGACGAAGTGAAACGCGTAGCAATTTTTTTACCAGGTGTTAAATCCTGGAAATCCTTACTCTGGCTTTAGATTTTCCGAGTACGAATTTTAGAAATCATTAAAATCCTTAATGGGCGGTCTTTGAAAAGTTCTCTGAGCTCAAGTCAAAATAGCAGAAGGCGTCTTTCTGAGAAGAAAAGTGTTAAGCACATTTCTCTTGTCCACAAGGATCCAGGTCTCGGTAAATAGAGTTAAGAACATAAGACGGTGAACTGCAGTAAGGTATTTTTCATCTGCTTAAGCAACTGAGTGGAATTTACGGAGGAAAATGCTTGGGAATGAAAAGATAAGTTACCCAAGAAACTTGGCTTCAAGTATAGTCTGCATGTTGAATTCATTAAATGTGAAAGTTTGTTTTAATTTTGAAACGCGTTTTAATCAACTTGTCCCATGCTCCAAGGATTAGAGATTTTCGCTTCCCTAAGTAACCCGACAACCAGCTTATATCA
Organism: Macrothele yani; assembly: GCA_039090855.1. Classification (NCBI taxonomy): domain Eukaryota; kingdom Metazoa; phylum Arthropoda; class Arachnida; order Araneae; family Macrothelidae; genus Macrothele; species Macrothele yani. Next base: position 6,767,594 of record CM077024.1, read on the forward strand.
TATAGCGAATGCCAGTGGCATTTAAGAATTGTTTGCGGTATGTTGACTGAACGTACATAATCTTTCATTTCGACTTTTTTTTAGATGAGGAATTGCTTTGCTATGAAACATTCAGCTTACTTTATTAACAAATAGTAAAAAAAAACAACTTCTGCTTTCGTTAATCTTCTTGACTCGGAAGAGTGCGGAGTCCTTCGGCTTTAAGGAAATAGAACCTCATAAAATTCACAACTGCATTTCATTTTCTTCCTTTGAAATAATTTTTCCGATGATATTCAGAGTCAACTTTCTTCCACGGTGAAAAAAGTTGACTTTGTAAGTGTAAGTGGAGAGTGGCATTAATAATAGCATTTCTGTTTCTTCTTTGCTGAAATTATATGGTTGTTCTTTCAGTTGTCTCATGATACTGAAAAATAAATCGGAAATTCTGTGTTTGTGTGGAAATCTGCGCATGGGTCATTTTACTAATAATATTAACTGCGCGTTATTTAATCTCATACGTCCAAAATAGATAAAAATCTTTGTGTGGTTTAACATCATATGATTAAATACGGTTAAACTGTGACGCACCAACAAAACAATTGGTGCCGGGAAGTTTTCACTAATGTAAATCATAATATTGCTGTAGGAAACCTAAATCTAAATTTACAAGTGAGGAAACAACTAAAACATATTATCGAAGAGGACAAAAATAATCAGAAAATATAACATAAGGTATTTCACAAAAAAAGTAAAGAAAATCCAAGGAATAATTTAGCATGGATACGCACAGCCTCTGTGATAACACAAGTTTGTCCTTGTCCCCTCACTCCGGAGTAAGTCGCTCTCCCAACTCAGTTACGCGGACAGAATGTCTCGCTGATGATTTATCGTCTTGACACACATTTTCACCTCGGTAGTACGTAACATCATTCCCTTCTTAATTTTTTTTTTTTGTCTTTGAAGCGAAGTAGGAATTTTTCATTAATTCCAAACAATGTGTGGAACAAACATCACACATTTTTCGAAGAACCCAATGGTCAGTGGATCCATTTTCCACAATCGGGAGCTAATGTGAAAACACAAGTTTGTCAGCGACGGGCATCGAAGCGTGTCCCCTCACTATGGAGTAAGTCGCTCTCCCAACTGAGCTATGCGGACCGAATATCACTATAGCTACATGAATGACTGTGAAGGAATCACAACAACATAAGCACGGCGTTGCATGGATTTTTCGTAACGTTTGGTGCGAAAATTAGGGTGGAGGATATATAGTAGCATAAATTATAGTGCCAAGAAATGCATGGCAATGGAGAAGGATAACTAACACTTGTTTCTATGAGATCGAAACGTTCTCTGTAGGACTGAAGAATGAAGAAGAAGGTGGTCAAGGAAAGAGTGATGAGCCCTATAATTCCAACGGAACAAATTACACATAGCAGATCAATTAATAGATACGTCTTTGTCATTGAGCCATAAGTAAAGTATCAACGGATGGACAAGCTTTTGCCATTAAGGTATACACTGATTAATCAAAACATTAATACCACTTACCTATGATGTAGGTCCTCCTCTGGCGGCCGAAGGAGCTCCCATCTGATGAGGCATGGATTCAACGAGATGTTGGTATCTCATGGAATTGATACGATAAAGCTGGGTTATCACGTGCGAGATCTAAATGATAAGGCAACACATGGACTGTGAAATCAAATGTAAACATTTAAGGTAGAACACTTCATTTTCAGCAGTTCTCGGAAAAATACGTAGTTTGTCCTTAAACAACTGAGAACGTTTTAATAAAAGATGTGCAAAACTGCTTTAGACTTTGGCACGAATCTCGAAACAACGGAAGTCGTTGTATGAACTATAGCAACCGGCCACACGTGTTTATCACGCATGCGTTGTTGGTGCGCAATTTAATAAGAGTTGTTTCTCAAACCTTAAATGAAAGTTTTCGCGCTGTGTTTTTTCGAAAAAGTGGATGTGAAAGAGGAACAAAAATGAATCATTAAATTTTGCTGTCGACTTAAGAAGTCTGTCGGAGAGACTTTCCCTTTTATGCAAGAGACTTATAAAGATGAAATAACTTGGAAAATCAACAATTAACAGACATCAAGAATTTATGGATGGTCGTAGATTGGCGCCTTCAATCTTGCATTGAGGAGAACCTTCAACGAGTGTTACAGAGGTAAACATCAATACAATAGGTGTTGTTGTACGGGAAGACAGACACCTATCAATTAGAGATATCGCAAACATGTGGTTCACATTTCAAAATCAGCAATTCACATAATTTTAACCTAGCATTTGGTCATGAAACGAGTTGATGCTACAACCTACATACATTCCAGACTTGCCACCATCTGGCATCTGGTTCTACTCCCATTTTGTAAAAAAAGACATTACGGGACGACAATTTAAGACTGATCAATAACTTACTACAGCTTCTCACGGATGCTTCACCAGCATTTCAGAAGAGGAAATTCAGAATAGATTCAGGAAGTGAGAGGAACGTTGGGACCCCAGTATTCGACGAAATGGACAGTATTTCGAAAAATATTAGTATTTCCCGGATAATTAAGGTACGTATATGTTTTTTTTTAAATATCTCAGTTGTTTCGGGACAACTCTTGTATACATTGTTCTGACCATGATAATGTATCTCCGTACGTCTGGAAGCTATGTCATTTTATTAAGAGCACAATCCTGCTTTATAATTTGTAATTTTCTCAGTGAAAAGCACACAGGGATGTCTTACGGTTGTTCTTTACGAGAAAATTACTGTTGAGCGAATTTTGCTGTGTTCAGAGAATATGGGAAGACCTCAATAAAATTAAGACCGAATGAACGATATAAAATCTGATAAAAAAGTATCATATCGCCATTTTTTTCTCATACATTAGACAGATCATGGTGCCGAGACTCAGTGGGCATTAATGAGCGGGGCAACTGAGAGACCCTTGTGCTTTTTTAGTACGTATGCTTGAATTTTGATCACTTTGTTAGCTGGATACTTTTGAAGTATTGTTACTTTTAGGGATCACCAATAGGCAGTACGTTGTGTTTTGTTGATATCACCTGTGTCTTCAAATCTTCTCCTTTCTAGGGCAATTTGAACTTCAGGAACAGCAAAAAGTCGGAAGGTGGGCCATGTCTGGAAAGTATGGGGTTTACCTCATTTGTAGGATCTTGTAGAAAACAGAGAACGCTCTGGTAGTTCTCCTTGTTTAGAGTTTTTTACAGCACAGAACGTTTCGATCATTTTGGCGTTCCTGCTCGTGGAGGGCATTCCTGAACTCTCGTCAGTCTCAACAGAAGTTCATCCATCTTTGAAGTTCTGATAATAAATCCTCGATTTGTATTGCACCTATAATTTTATCTCCAAATCCCCTTCTTATCATTTGAATTGTTTTAGCTGATGTGTGGCCAAATTTATGGCAAAAGTTGATGGAAATTCTCGGCTTAACTCTCTCAGTCATTGCGGCGTAAGATAAGACCGCTACGAGCACTGCTAGGCACCACATGAGTCAGTCAAACAGCGTGGTAAAAATTCAATTGCATTAAACTCTAAAGTAGCGCGCTAACGAGTCTTGGTCCTGTGCTCTCTTCACTTTAGGATAGAAAAAATGCGGTCTGATACTTTTTGATTAGACTTGGTATGAACCCATGTCTGTTATTGAATGAAAATGATTTTAGCTACGCTCACTGGCTGTACAACCTTTCTGCGGCATACTACATGTAGGTGTCCGGAATTTAGAGTTTGTTCTGTTCAAGTGCCGGGTATTTATAAAATTAGCATCCTTATTCGCGGGTGTCTAGAAAACGAAGAATTGGAGATATTGCGACGAAACTTACCTAGTTTATCGCAGTATCTGCAATTCTTCTGCTGAGATCATAACCTATACGTAGCCTATTGAGATCATGGGGAAAATGATTTAAGAGGAAAAATTAGTTCCAAATGATGCCGCTAAAGGAAATTTGTGGCTTCAGGCGCACGAAACGAACAGGCACCTGCGTGAATTTTTGGTTTATTAACAGCACCAAGGTTTTAGAATAATATCTCAACATGTTGGCCATCAGAAGAGATGACATGCTGCAAACGAAGAACAGCATGTGACACGGATGCCCACAGCATGTTGCGGTCGCTGCTGGCCAGTTCAAGTTTGACGCTCGTTTTCAGATGATATGAGTGAGAGCGTATACAGTTTAGATAATCTTTACCTTTCAGGTGTCCGCAAAGCCATAAATCACAAGGAGTAAGTTGCGGTGCGCGTCCTGGCCAGGATTGCGGAAACGCTCGGTAAATCGTACGTTAATTGTCGAATGTTCGGTTGAACATTTGCATGCGAAATTTTCTATTGGGTTGTCAGAAAAGTCATGACGTATTTTAGCCTTGTTTTGCAAAGGTCATTTATTGATATAAAGAACAAAGATCAATCAATGATAGAATGCCCGTTTTGTTCGATAACATTTTGCCATATTTCAGTGAGCTGCAGAATGCCTCGTTCATAGAAGGACCTGTCTTTCGTGGCGAAAAACTGTACAAGGTGCTGATTTACAGCCTCATCTAAATTGAACGTTATACTACGCAAGGACTGTTGAAGAGAGCGAAACAAGTGGAAGTCAGACGGCGCAAAGTCAGGCGAGACTGCTGGGTGTGGCAACACATTCCACCCAAGCTCCAATAATTTTTGGCGGGTGATCAATCAAACTTGTGTGAGGTCTCGCGTTGTCGTTATGGAACACAACACCTTTACGATGAACGAGCCCTGGACGTTTCTGGATGATGGATTCGTTCAAACTGTCCAATTGCCGAAAGTACACATTCGAATTGATTGTTTGGTTCCGTGGTAGGAGCTCCAAAAACACGGCACCTTTAAAATCCCACCACACTGAGACCAGAACATTCCGCTGATGAATGTCTGCTTTAGATGTCGTTTGACACAAAGCAGCACATCGAGACCAAGACCGTTTGCGCAGCACATTGTTTTACACAATCCACTTTTCGTCACCAGTTATCAGATGCTTCAAAAAAGGATCGTTTTCTTCACGTTTAATGAGCATATCGCAGATGTTTATACGCGTCGTCAATTGAGCTTTTTTGAGTTCATGAGGAACCCACACATCGAGCTTGCTTACGTATCCCAGCTTCTTCAGGTGGTCGTGAACGCTTGAATGATGGATGTGCATTGTGTCTGCAATCTCTCGTGTCGTGTAACGTGGGTTTGACTCGATCAATGCCTTGATTTGGTCGTCATCATTCTCGGTGGGCCTCCCGGACCGAGGAGCATCGTTGAGGTGAAAATCACCAGCACGGAATTTTGCGAACCACCGCTGGCACTGACGTTCTTGTAAAGCATTATCACCGTGCAATGTACGCAACTTTTTACAAGCTTGACGCGTGTTCTTCCTTTTACGGAAGTAAAACAGAAAAATATGGCGAAAATGCACAGTTTGGTCTTCCATCTTTAACTTGATGTCAAATATCCGCAAATCAACCAAATTGCTCACTATTCCTTTTAGACTACAGCTAGAACTAGCACCTGTCGAATGCCATAGCGATAACAGAGCTGTACATGCCTCTAGTACTTCCAAAACCGCCCAACCGCCATCGGGTGCCAAAATACGTCTTGACTTTTCCGACAACCCAATACATAGACAAACTGCATTTTCTTGGATTTTTAGCAGTGATGCTTCTGCTGTATACCACAGATAATCCCTTGTAATGGTGAGCATATTGAGCAGATTTTGTCTTGAAACGTTGGCGCTGCCAATAACCAGCACATTCACGCACGTTTCTGTTCCTTTCTTGTGTCTTCAGCGCTACTCTTTCCCTAGCGGCGCAATTTAGAATTATTTCTATTTTAAGTTAATCGTTTCCCCATGCCAACAATAAGCTACCTACCAAGTTTCGTGGCGATATCACCATTTCTCTCTGTTCTAGAGGCATGAGACGGAGTATACTTATTTTATAACCACCGGGTACGACATGAAAGTCAAACTGGTATTCAATGTACTCTAATAATTGCACAGCAATACTACGGGAAGTCAGTAAATAAGTCACAAGCAGTTATGAGATAGCTGGTAATGGCAGTTATTAGTTTCTAAAGGAGTCATCAGGTGGCAGCACAATCCAGATCACTCATAGTTAAACATAGCACACACTAAGTATCTCAGGCGCTTGCATAGCTCAGATTACAAATGGTGACTGTACTGCAGGAGTGTAGGACCGAAGAGCAGCGTGCTGTTGTGTTTTTTCTTTGGAAAAAGGACATCCTGCAAGGATATTTATACGGAAATGTACCTACCCGATTTTACTTGATCGTTATATTTTAGCCAAATAAGTGACTCGCTAGAGGAGAGCGAGAGGAGGGCATGGTCGACGCTGGAAAAGTCCTAAATGGCGAATGGAAGCTGAACCTGAGTGACACCAGTGAAGTCAAAATACCTTACTGGACGAGAAGTAAAACCTCTTTCTTGCACGTTACTGACTCTATGACTTCAGCAAGAATATTTGGACGCGCGTGTTTGTCTGTCGGTCTGTGTCGATTCACCGTTTCCTCCCGAGGGAGGTTTGTGCTTAATTCCTGTCTACGGCTCCTTTTATAAGTTTTGTTACTCCGGATTTCTTTGATTCTCTTCTGTTATTGAATTAAAATGATTTTAGATATATTTATGCTATTTGTATTCCTGACTTGAAAATTTAATATAGACGTGGGATAAGATTTTTTGAAAACGACAAAATTTTCGCAAATTATCAAAAGGTCAAAATGTAGCGTACAAATTATTCTTAGGAAATGCTGATCACTCTTGTCAAAATCTGGTCATTTTTGTCTTAATCATGAGGATGTTCACTCAGCCACTCTAAAGAATAAAAGGAAAACAATGCAGACTTCAATTACGTATTCCATCTTACGCACCTTATAGTGCGCTCCCTACACCAAAGTTCACACTTCCAACGTTGTCACTAATATTCAGTTTTTCTGCTAGAAAGCGCTTATTTAAATCCCTGTAATGATGATATCTCTGCTAGCAGAAATCAGACTTTAAATAAAAATAATTTTGTTCCTGATAGCGTTTATCGCGAAGAAGGTGTTCCACACATTTGAAAATATTTGTACCACACTTTTTTGCCAGTACGGTGCGTAATTATTCATTACTACTTGAACCATACTTAGAATCTTATCTTCTTTCCTGAGAACCCGATTACTTTTAAAAAGGTTCAGCACACTATGATGAACACTGCTTACAAAGCGTATTTTAAATTATGTGAATATTTTCTCAAGGTGATGCAAATGAGTTCTGCTTTTGGCTGGTTTTGTTTTTGTAAATCTGCATTAAAATATGTTTTCCTACCGGAAAGATTTAAAATACCTGTTTTTATTACAGCTCAGAATTCAGTACCATCTTTCTTGTTATTTCACTTCTCGAGATTTAGATTTAAATATATTGACCTTAGACTTCGATTTACCTTCTTAAGTAAAATATCGTTGACATTTTCTGGGCTACAAAAAAGTCAGAACAAAGAGCACTTTTTAAAATAATTTTACCATTCGAAATATTTGAGGTTGTAATCTAGTAAGCATATCGAGGGGAAGGGGTCACTTAAAGTTTAAGTTACATATTATTCCATGTGAGAGAAAATGCTTTTAAATAATGCTGTCTTGGACATTATGCTACATGTACTTGAGTGCTATACAGCCTCTTTGAGGTGTAATGGATTTTAAAATAAGGCCATTTCCTGGGTCTCACTCAAAAAATTCTGAAGTTTGAACTTAAGGAATCCTAAATTTATATACAGAATGCAGACAAAGAAAGATTACCCATTCGAAGTTTGTGTTTCGGCAAAAATCGGATTCAGAAACCAGGACGGTAAACCGAAAAAGCAAAGTCGCCTTACTGACAAATGCGAATTGTGTGACATGCATGTATCTCGGCGAAGTTCCACACTTTTCTGTACTTAAAACAAGAAAGGTGACACCAAATGTTCGGTTGTAATGAGCACGTCTTTTGCATCGGTTCTGACACGAATTAAATTTATCAAAGCTATTCAAAGTCAATGGGACCGGTATGGAAACCAGTAGTATCTAACCGAAGAAAGGAGTTTTTCAGTCGAGTTTCTAATCCCGCAGATATTGCTGTAAACGCAATCGTGAACTTACGCATACTTGTGGCAGACTTCTGCGCTAATAAAAATGTGAAATTATATAAGAAATATTTCGCAGCGGAAACGCTTTACAAAAAAGAAAGAATTTATCAAATCGGACTTTTAGAAGCAGGACATCGACAAATATAAGATATGCATCTACGCCATCTGGCGGAAAGATAATGCCTTATTTTAAAAATAAAATATTTTCCAAAAGGTTTTCGATATGAGCGGTATCTGTCCAGGAAATAATTTTTTCAGTCAAGTTTTCAGGACCTCAGATTTTGCTGCAAATACATCAGAAGCAGAAATTAACACTTATGCCCCTGGTGGCCAAACCATTCTATACCAAATATTAGATATTATATGAAAAACATTTCCCATCAGGAGTTGTATCCAGTGCAGAAAGAATGTTTCAAATCGGAGTTATATAAGCACCAATATCGAGGGAAAATGCAATTTACATTTGCGACCTCTAGCGAAAAGTGTATGAATTATATGAAAATTTTGAAATTTTATGAAAAATATCTCGCACAGGAAACTATCGAATAAAAAAGGAATTTTTCAAATCGGACCACTAGAAGCAGCGATATTGACAAAAATAAGATATACGTCTACGCCGCCTGGCTGACAAACCATGAAATATTTTAAGAAGAAATGCTGCGAAAAGGTTTATATACGTGTGTCACATCGGTCCATGAAGGATTTTTTCAATCTAGATTTTAGAAGCTCAAATATTTAAGCAAATGCTTCAGGAGCAGAAAGTAACGCTTGTACGCTCCCTGGTGGCCAAACGATTCTTCACCAAAAGTTAGAAATTATATGCAAAGGATTTTCCATCAGGAGCTGTTTCCGCTGAAGAAAACGTCTTTTAAATCGGAGTTTTAGAAGTAGATATATAGGGGGAAACGCAATTTAATTTTACGCCTCCTAGCGGAAAAGCTGTGCATAATTTGAAAAGGTGACTATACCTAAAATAGCACTTTCCAACATAAATGGAATGGAAAGGCAAGGGAATTTGTTCAATGGGATGTTTAGGAGCTACTGTATGGAATAGAATGTATTTTGGATTCGATATCATCTGCACTTACGCCCTCGAGCGGCGAAATTGTATATGTTCACAAAAACAAAAGACGAAATGAAGGATCATCATTCGTATATTTTAAGCTCCCCAATGAAAAAAGAATTTTTGAAATCGGACTAAGAGTTGCAGAGATATGGTGCCCATAGACGGACAGACAAACCGATAACACAAGCACGATCTTTTTTTACAATAGATGTGCTAAACATCTTCGTAATCAAAAGGTTTGACTCACAGGAAGACTATCTACTAGTCATAATAATAGTCCTTGTCGAGGTAAGATGACAGCTGCGCTCTGTGAGCTTCATTGCTGACAATAGGAACAAAAAGGAAACAATGGCAGTATATTTAGTAGTGACAAGACTGGTACGTCTTGGAGAGACAAACTGGCCCTTCCGCCTTTCTCTCTCTCGCAGCAATGCATATTTCTACGATCTAAGCGTTATGATATTTCTCCACAGATCGGAGACGTTCTATTCTAGAACGTCATTTCCATTTGCGTTCTAGTCAAGTCACCTTTGGCTCGAAAACAACTCCAATATTACCCAAGTACATAGTATACACCGATAAGCCATTATATTGCGACCATCACCAGCTTAGAGAAATGAGCACGTCTGGAGACCGAACGGTGGCGCAGATGATGTTCACAGAATAGTATGCATACAATCCGAGGCCCGGTTTTGGTTAGTAGTGTTGGGAGTCCGAATGACAAAAGCTGCCGATTTATTGGAGTTTATTAAAGGACAAATTGTGATGGCACGGCTCTTCGGAACTACGATCTCGGAAACGGCGTGGCTTGTGGGTTGTTCGCGTGCCGCTGTTGTGAGTACGTATCAAAAGTGGTGCACAGATGGCGAAACGCCGAACCGTCGTCCACCTGTGTGTCGTCCACCTGTGTGTCGTCCGCAGCTCATTGATGCCAGAGGGGAGCGGAGACTGCCACGCATTGCTGACAGCTACCGCAGGGCCACAGTGCGGCAGATCACTCGCAGCTACAAAAGTGGTGATCAGGGCAATGCTTCCCAACGCACAGTTCATCGCAGCCTTCTGCGCATGGGCCTTCGTAGCCAAAGACCCAGCCGAGTCCCCATGATCACTGCACGTCATCGCCAACAAAGCATGAAATGGGCGCAAGATCGTAGGGATTGGAGCGTTGATGATTGGAACAAAGTGGCCTGGTCTGACGAATCAAGATACCTGGTGCATCGCGTAAACATCCGAGCGCGGATACGCCGATTATCAGCGGAGGCTGTTTCACCTGGATGCACGATTAAGAGGGAAAAGTCCGAGACCGGCGGCTGCGGTGTTATGCTGTGGGCGATGTTTTCTTGGGACACTTTAGGCCCCATTATTCAAATAGCACAATCCCCGACGGCTGTCAGGTACCTGAACATCGTTGCGGACCAAGTTCACACATTCGTAGCACCAGTGTCCCCTGCTAATGATGGCTATTACCAACAGGATAATGGGCCATTCCACACTGCCAGAATCGTCAAGGAGTGGTTCGAGGAACATGGTGGTGACTTTCTGTTAATGCCCTGGCCTCCAAATTATCTGACATGAACCCAAACGAACATTTGGAGTTCGACTTGGAAAAGCAGGTTCGCGCTAAATCACCACCACCCCGAAATATACGGGACCTGGAGGAACTCCTGTTAACATTATGGTACCAGATACCCAATGATACCTATCGCCTCCTCATCGAATCTATGCCTCGCCGAGTGGCCGCTGTTTTGCGGGCTAATGGGTTCCTATAGCTGATTTGGTTGGTAGTCATAATGTCAAGGCGCATCGGTGTATATTGTATAGTATCTTACGTGCTGAAGTGAAAAGTGACACTTCGTATTAATATTCTTTGTTCTTATACGAGCGACTGAAATCAGTTAGCTTCCTGAGATAGGAAATGAGGATTCTGGTTCTGTATCGCAGAAAAGAACATAATCTTTATTGCTTGTATTTGTACCGTACCTGAATGCCCCTGAAAGATTGTCGATGATGTCTTCTAAATCTTAATACATGGTATGAGTCATGCATTATGATTTGAAATTATCATCAGTAAGTCTATATTACAAAGCCAAATGGACGTCACGCCATTTGAACATATTTTATCATACTTCTGTTTTCTAGAGTATCCCCCAAGAGACACCTGATGATATTATATAGGTAAGTAGAGTGAAAAGACGTACACCAAATTAGTATATTTGGAAAATATGTTTGGCATATTTTCTATTATATTTGTTTCTACAACAAATTCTTGTTCAATGTATCTGATGGAAAGCAGATCTGTTTTGTTCATAAATGATAACCGGTGAATCTTTGAGCTCCAATGTTGCATCAGTCCGTTAAAGATATTTTGTCCACTTTTGTAATCTGATTTTAATCCAACGGTTTTGCAATTCCCCTTGTTTTTTGTTCACATTTTCTGTTATGAAACATAATTTTGACAGCTATCCAAATTTAAATGTTTATCCTGACTGGCAAAACGCTGCGAATTCTCACACCAGTATATTTTAAATTATGCCTGATTAACAAATAAATGAATGCGATTTCAATATCTGTTTCAACAACATACATTCTGAAATTATGCTGTATCTCTGTTCAGTTCTTCAGCTTCTAAAATTCCCTTCTTGAATCTCTTTCTTTCAGGTCTTTTGCATCTGAAAAGGTTTCATCGCGGTCAAAGTGACACAATGGATATTGCCGAAAGCCATTTATTCTTTCGTCAGAAGCTCTCAAAGACAATCTTTTGTTCACTCTTGGCGTACATTTTCGTTCCGCATAGTGACGCCTGTAAGTAAAATAACAATGAAAAATGCTTTGTTGTGTTCATATATGAAAGCATGAGATTTCTTTCAAAATGAGAGCACAGTTTGTGTGTTTAATTGCATGTATTCTTATTTTCAGCAGGGAAATGTTATGCAAAACTAACTACAAAAAATCGGACTTTAATAATCGGATAACCAAATATACGTCCTTCTCTGATGGAATATTACGCAAAATAAAAATATTTTCTTTTTTTGTAAACTCAGTTGTCCGGGACTGGCCTCAAATGGTTGGTTCTCTTCAAAGTAGATTTACATTTAAAACGACAGCAACAATGATGTAATGATGGAGAGAGAGGTTTTTTTTTTTTTTTTTTTGATTGCAGGTTTAACGACCACCGTGAGCAACTCAATGGGCTATAAGCAGTCGCCCGTCCCTAATTTAGGGTCACTGGTTCCAGGGAAGGGAAAGAGCCAGTGCCGTAAGACAGACACAACATTCATGCCTGACCGGGATTCGAACCCGGACCCCTTACGGACGAATGATCAGAAGCCAGCGCCTTAGACCACTGCGCCACCGGGACGGCAGTGAGAGAGAGGTTGGTCCTTCGCAACATGCATCAATTAAACAGCACTGAACTCGCTCATTTTTGAAGCTTTGGGAACTGTTTTCATCAAACCTAAAAACAAAAGAACGTGCCCTTCGAATTTTAACCGAAACGCTTCTTCAAAGTCCATTGAAAAGCTATACGAGAGTCTGGTGCCTCGTGGGCATATTGTTGTGAAACTATCCTTGATGAAAACACCTTGAAGCGTCCTACATGGACACGAGTCCTTTCACACACATAATTCCGTTTCACACTGCATACGAATTCTGATGGAAATATATGCAGGGAATCTTCCGAAAAACGGCAACTAGTCGGACCTGGAAAAGTGACCGGTGTTGGCAGGTAGGCGTTCTTTGGAAGTTAGACCTAGGTTAATATTGCTGGTCCATTGCGTTTTTGCAAAATTAAAACAAATCTACAAAGCGTATGCACGACGAAGACGTTTGCAATGCTGTCTCCCAATACTGAGTAAATCTCAATGTAATAATTAAATGAACAAACCATGACATAGTGGATTTGAGGTACATCAAACAGAAGTCATCGCTCTTTCCACGTTTTACAGGTAAGAGTTATTTGAGGTAAACTGTTTTAGAGGTTATATTTGAGGTAAGCTGATTTAGAGGTTATATTTAAGGTAAGCTGCTTTAGAGGTAATATTTGAGGTAAGCTGTGTCTCACGTGTGGTCTATAACAACCATTAGAAATAACAAGCTAGGAGATTAGAGTCTCGGTTTCCTTTAGGAAAGAAAAACACATCACTTTTTGAGACTGAGATATGTAACAACACACTTAGCGGCGCTCCGGTGAACAGAAACATAACACACAAGGACTATACCAAGAAATATCAGTGCAGATGCACAGTGTGTCTCTCGGTTTAGTCTAGTCTTGGATGCCGCGGCATCCCACGTGGGCCTCCGAGGATATTTTTATACACGTCACCTAGAGGTCCCATAATGTAGAACTAAACTTTTACTGCTTTCCTTTCTATTAAGCACACCATTGTACCTATCGTTATCCAGCCCTTCCTGCCCGAGGTACAGTTCCTTTAACAATGTTATTGTGCATACTTTATCTCCAACACCCAAGTGTCTAAGGACCTACGTAAAATCTTAAGGACAAGGTCTTCGTCAGATCTCTTTCGGGGATGACTGAGGTGACAGTGTTCCGCTGAAAAGATGTCTCGTTGTTCGGAGGTTATTGCTCTGTAATGTCCTAGCACAGATCTTCTGAACCAACCAAAACTTGCCCTTTCTGGGAGGTTAGCGTTGTTTGGAGGTTAATGGAGGTTTTACTGTACAAGCTATCAGACAGTTAGAAACAACTGCAAACAAGTTGAGTTGCGTTTTATATGAAACTGTTGTGTTTATCAAGAGAGGTACCATAGCGACCAAGAAACGTACATATATTTAACACTATACACAGCTAACGACCGGTTCTATTCACCACGTGATATGAAACTTTTCTCCATATATATCTACAGAATCTCAGCACTCATGTAAACACTAATGCGAGGCGGTGAAATTCCAATAGTACGGTGTTAAGGCCACTCAACAGCGCAAATACGCACAACCCTCAGAACAACGCAAATGCGCACAGATGTGGACAAGACGTAAATTGTAGTGACATGAATAAATTAAGTTCACATCTATATCTGATGAAACATCATCATCATCATCAACCATGGGTACAATTCCAGGGAGTTCATTGTCCCATTGAAGTCTGTCCATTGCAAAGTGGCTCAGTTCTTGAAGAGTTCCACCCCACCAGTCTTTGATAATAGAACATAGAACAGATCAATATATATGCGTTGGAGGATACCTTGATATAATAACAAGTTAGTAAAATCATGCAATGCATTGATTATGATACGCTTTCCAACATACCAGATTTTATTACTCAAGTTATGAGGATAATGGCTGTGGAATAAATCTCGCTCCTGTGTCCTGATCTTTGACCCTATTTTGATTATATTCAACAGAACCGCTTCCGTACACCTCAAGAATAACATACTAAAGTTTTGTCGCAATAGAAGCTGTTTTACGCAAGTTATGAGAATAATGGCTGTGGAATAAATCTTGCTTTTGTGCAATGACCTTTGACCCCATTACGTTGATATTCAACAGAACTGGTTCACTATACCTCCGGAAAAACATGATAACGTTTTGTCGCAATCGAAACATTTTTTGGTAAGTTATGATGCACAAGGGCAATGGAATGGATCCCACTCCAGTGTCCTGACCTTTGACCTCATTTCGCCCATTTTCAATAGGGTTCGTCCCCAGTAGCTCCCTACCACATACTAAAATTTCATCGAAATCGAACCATTTTTACGCAAGTTATGACGCATAAGGGCAATGGAACAAATCCCGCTCTTATGTCCTGCCTGACCTTTTACCCAATTTCGCCCATTTTCAATAGGGTTCGTCCCCTGTTGGTTCCTTACTAAATACTAAATTTTCATCGAAATCGGACCATATTTACGCATGTTATGACGCATAAAGGCTATGAAATGGATCGCACTTTTATGTCCTTACCTTTGACCCCAGTTCACCCATTTTCAATAGGTTTCGTTCCCAGGTGGTTTCTTACCACATACTAAACTTTCATCGAAATCTAACTATTTTTACGCAAGTTATGACGCATAAGGGTAATGGAATAAACCCCGCTCTTATGTCCTGCCTGACCTTTGACCCCAATTTGCCAATTTTCAATAGGGTTCGTGCCCAGGTGGTTTCCTACCACATACTGAAATTTCATAGAAATCGAACCATATTTACGCATGTTATGACGCATAAAGGCAATGAAATGGATCCCGTTCTTATGGCGTGACCTTTGACCCCACTTCACCCATTTTCAATAGGGTTCGTCCCCTGGTGGTCCCCTACCACATACTAAACTTTCATCGAAATCTAACTATTTTTACGCAAGTTATGACGCATAAGGGTAATGGAATAAACCCCGCTCTTATGTCCTGCCTGACCTTTGACCCCACTTCACCCATTTTCAATAGGGTTCGTCCCCTGGTGGTCCCCTACCACATACTAAAATTTCTTCGAAATCGAACCATTTTTACGCGAGTTATCGTGCCGACAGACAGACGGACGGAAAAAGCTGGAGCATATACGTTTCTTCAACCTACGGTTGGAAAGCGTAAAAAAAGGCTGTTATTTGAAGATACTGTTTAGATATTATGAACAGAACACTTTTTCATGATAGTCTTTTCGGAATTGCGTAATTTTGCTGTGTAGCTTCGGGTCACTTTAGTTCACAATGTTATACAGCAAAAGAAAGAAGCGATTCAACTATAGCACAGATATAAATTTCAGGTATACGTGGGAAGGCCAGTTCTCTAATTTCTTTTGGTATGTATGTAATCAATGCTAACTTACTTTACTGTCAGTTCGGTTTGAATGGTACACATTTTAGCTGCATAATATGTATTTTTCCGTTAATTTTAAAGAAAACAAATTCGAAAGGACGAGGGGTCTGAGGTATTTACTTCTGAGCATTCATCCAAGATAGGAATCAGTTCGCGTCTCGATTGAGGCATGGGGCGGAGTATTTGTCTGATATTCCTCGCTCTGCCCCTCCTCGAAACAGTGTGATGGACACTAATATTCTCTGTTCTGGCTTTCAGTGGCCGAAAAGTCTTCATTAGATCACCCAACTTGTCTTCTGAAAATCAATTGTGCTGTACATTGGACTGGTGAATGTTTGCCTTGGACTTCATTAAAACCAGTGTTTGATAACGCACCCTTGTACCGTTTCGAACCAACCGGCACCATGATGCATTTCCGCCGAGTCCTTCAGAAAATGTTTTCTTGGTTGTTTAGTTTTCCGTGAGCGATAGCAGTGACGTAAGATACGTAACTTTATCTTCTAGCGATACATGAATTCTTAAATGTATTAAATTGCATTAAGTACAGCAGAATGGTCATACATCTTACTATCTGAATTTGCAACTACAAGACAAATCTTCCTTGACTGTCATCAGATTAATGTATCTTTACACTATTGGATTTCAATGGCTGGTCATTCTTAATAACAACACTAGTAAGGTAGAACAGATATAACAAGAAACAGATATAGTAATATAGAATAGATATAACAAGATTCAACATATATAAAAAGATAGAACAGATATATTAAGATAGAATAGATATAAGTTTTCTCATGTAATCGTCCATACTTTGCTACTTAAAACATTATTTATCGTACTATCGTCCATTAGAACTCGTAGCCCGGTATCGTGGAAGTCTTAAGCATCGGATAGCTAGCACACGAAATCTTTAATTACATACCGAGCTACATTAGACGACCGAACGGCCAGAAAAGAGAAGACTTCAATTACTCACATAAATGATCTTTACTGGTTGGTTGTTCCAGGAAACGCTTAAACAGCCATAGGGTACTTCAAATTAATCAAAGATGATCATATCCACATCAGTTACAACACTGAGCCTTTACCAACTTAGATTCGACTTGTTTACATCCAACAACAATTATCGGCCGTACTCTACATATCATTTATCACGACTACACAAACCACATCACCTCACGTTTTCCCTGCTTGCTTGAACATTAAAATCTCTCGTTCTTATCTGTCAACATACACACACGTCACGCACTCGGATATCAAGATTGTTGCCAACACCATTCAGCGAGTGAGAAAACATAACGTTAAGGTAGAAAACACTTAAAGAGAATGAAATCAAATTTACATAGGGAAAGAAACTAAAAATGAAAGTTAAATTAGAGTATACGTGATATAAGAACGAATAGGAACAAACTGTCCGTTATAAGTCGTTTTTGTAAACAACTGATTTTGAATTGATATTGCCGTTGAGAAAACGAAGCAAAGAATGCCCCGACGTATGTAGCTGCAAAAGTACACGATCCGCCTGCCACCCACTTTAATCTATCCCGAAGCATGTATGAAGCCATCTTGCGACGTTTCTACGGTTATGAGTGCACTCCATAAGATGTTGCTATCATTTTCAGAAAATACATTAAATAAAACGTCTGAACTCTGTAAAACAACAAACAAACTTTATTTTGCGAAATTTATTTTTGCGTAGCTTGAGGGATTACGAGCGTATTCATGGATGGACACGGAGTATGCTGTAATACGTGCGTAAAAACAGAGTGAATGACTAAATGGATCTCCTCGAAGACCTTTGCTGTTCCAATGATACGGAGGAATAAGCAAAGTCCTTTACTAGATTCTTTCATTTTATTTGGAGAAATATGCACTGAATAGCAAATTATAAGGAGCTTCTAACAACGTACTGTGCCGTCCTTGGCCTTCAAAGCAGCATCGATTTTATAGAACATGAATTTAACAAAGTGTTGATATTGTTCTACAGCTATGTTCAGCAAAGCGGATATGTTGGTGTCGATCAATTGCTGAAAGAGGATCTCTGTTAGACATGGATCTCTCAATGTCCTCCCGCACATGTTCAATTTGATTAAAATCTGAAGACTGTGAGGGAATCACAGTCTTCATAGAAATCACAGCCCTGCTCCTTTGACCACTGCGTGATGACATCAGCTTTACGGTATGGCACATTACCCTGCCGGAAGTAGCCCTCTTCATGAGGAAACACCATACACATGTACGGGTACGCCTAGTGAACCCAATATTCGCCATATAAACAGACCCAGACCATTACATCTTCTCCACTAACATATATAGTACACGCTGACCAGCCCCGGATCCATCTATTCATGCTGGTAATGTCATATTCGGTTCTCAGTGTTTCAGATTTGGTGTCCACCACAGATGCATGTGTCGGTTTTCAGCAGCGAAGAAGAGTAATACACCAGAAGAATGTCTGCTGTTGTATAGAAGAGTAATACACCAGAAGAATGTCTGCTGTTGTATAGAAGAGTAATACACCAGAAGAATGTCTGCTGTTATACAAAAGAGTAATATACCAGAATAATGTCTGCTGTTAAACAGAAGAGTAATACATCAGAAGAATGTCTGCTGTTAAACAGAAGAGTAATACATCAGAAGAATGTCTGCTGTTATATTCCATTCGTACCAATGAGCAGCAGGTTACGTGTGTTGAAATTCTCCTCTCGATACTGCTGCTATGCTGCGCAGTTACTTAAAGCGATGGAGCTCATCCGCTACCTAGTGCAATCTCACTGGCAGCCATCGCCCTCAACCATCGACCAATCGTTTCCTCCCGCTTCTTGCTTCTTTTGTTGTTTGTGCACTACTTATTGCACACCCGCAGTGCAGTTGTTTTTGCAGAGCCTTGAAAAATTTGCCGTTTCTGCCCGCCTAGTGCCTCATGCCGATCATGCGTGCCACAAAGTTGTTTAAATCACGTGTCTTCTACATTACCCTCTCAAAACTTAATAAATATGTGAATTCTTTACATGGAGCTTTTAGTTCCTTTACAGTAAGAGTTGTGTTCCTTTACCGTGAGTTTTTTTATTTATTTTTTAAAGGTCGATGTAAAGAGCAAAAACCTCACTGTAACGCAACACGAAAGTCACTGTAAAGAAACAAAAACTCACTCTAAAGGAACAAAAAGCTCATTCTAAAGGAACAAAAATCTCATTCTAAAGGAACAAAAATTCTCACTGTAAAGGAACAAAAAGCTCAATGTAAAGCAACACAAATGTCACTGTAAAGGAAGAAAAACTAACCGTAAAGGAACAGAGTGCTCATTGTAAAGCGCAAAAAGCTCACTGCAAAGGAACAACAACTCGTCGTAAAGGAACAAAATGCTAACTGTAAAAGAACAAAAGGCTCACTGTAAATGAACAAAAAGTTCACTATAAATGAACAAAAAGTTCACTATACAGTTAACTTTTGAACAAAAAGTCAGCTATAAAGTTAACTTATAAACAAAAAGTCAACTATAAGGTTGACTTATAAACAAAAAGTCAACTATAAAGATAATTTATGAACAAAAAGTCAACTATAAAGTTAACTTATGAACAAAAAGCCAACTATTAAGTTAACTATGAAGTTAACTTATGAACAAAAAGTCAACTATTAAGTTAACTATGAAGTTAACTTATGAACAAAAAGTCAACTATTAAGTTAACTGTGAAGTTAACTTATGAACAAAAAGTCAACAATTAAGTTAACTATGAAGTTAAGTTATGAACAAAAAGTCAACTATTAAATTAACTATGAAGTTAAGTTATGAACAAAAAGTCAACTATTAAGTTAACTATGAAGTTAACTTATGAACAAAAAGTCAACTATTAAGTTAACTAGGAAGTTAACTTATGAACAAAAAGTCAACTATTAAGTTAACTATGAAGTTAACTTATGAACAAAAAGTCAACTATTAAGTTAACTATGAAGTTAACTTATGAACAAAAAGTCAACTATTAAGTTAACTATGAAGTTAACTAGTTGTCTTTTTGTTCATAAGTTAACTATGAAGTTAACTTATGAACAAAAAGACAACTATAAAGTTAATTCATGAACAAAAAGACAACGATAAAGTTACATCATGAACAGAAAGTCAACTATTAAGCTAACTATGAAGTTAACTTATGAACAAAAAGTCAACTATAAAGTTAACTTATGAACAAAAAGTCAACTTTAAAGTTAACTTATGAACAAAAAGTCAACTATTAAGTTAACTATGAAGTTAACTTATGAACAAAAAGTCAACTATTAAGTTAACTATGAAGTTAACTTATGAACAAAAAGTCAACTATTAAGTTAACTATGAAGTTAACTTATGAACAAAAATTCAACTATTAAGTTAACTATGAAGTTAACTTATGACCAAAAAGTCAAATATTAACTATGAAGTTAACTTATGAACAAAAAGTCAGCTATTAAGTTAACTATGAAGTTAACTTATGAACAAAAAGTCAACTATAAAGTTAACTTCTGAAAAAAAGTTAACTATGAAGTTAACTTATGAACAAAAAGTCAGCTATTAAGTTAACTATGAAGTTAACTTATGAACAAAAAGTCAACTATAAAGTTAACTTCTGAAAAAAAAGTTAACTATGAAGTTAACTTATGAACAAAAAGTCAGCTATTAAGTTAACTATGAAGTTAACTAATGAACAAAAAGTCAACTATTAAGTTAACTATGAAGTTAACTTATGAACAAAAAGTCAACTATAAAGTTAACTTCTGAAAAAAAAGTTAACTATGAAGTTCACTTTTTGTTCATTACAGTGAGCCTGTTTTTCTTTTACAGTGAGGTTTTTGTTATTTAACTGTTAGCTTATTGTTCCTTTACGATGAGTTGTTGTTCCTTTGCAATGACCTTTCCCCCCTTTACAATGAGCACTCTGTTCCTCTACGGTTAGTTTTTGTTCCTTTACAGTGACATTTGTGTTGCTTTACACTGAGTTTTGTTCCTTTACAGTGAGAATTTTTGTTCCTTTAGAATGAGCTTTTTGTTGCTTTAGAGTGATGTTTTGTTTCTTTACAGCAACCTTTGTGTTGCGTTACAGTGAAGTTTTGTTCCTTTACATCGAGCCTTTTGTTACTCTGCAGTGAGCCGTTTTGTTCCTTTACAGCGAAATTTTAGTTCCTTCTCAGTGAGCTTTTCCCCCCTCACAGTGAGGTTTTTGTTCTTTTACAGTGAGCTTTTTCTTCATTTACAGTGAACCTTTTTGCTCCTTTACAGTGAGCATTTGGTTCTTTTACAGTGAGCTTTTTGCTCCTTTACAGTGAGTTTTTTGTTCATTTACAGTGAGCTATCTGTCTGTTTACATGCGTAAGTGAGAATGGCACGTATGTGATCGCTATTGGATGTTCTTAATAATTCGCTTCTTCACTGTATAAATACTATAGAGAACTCTAAATGTTCACCGAAAGGTATCGAAAATTCCCTTTAACAAGGAAAAGCACTATAGAGGACGGAGAGTTGCTATTACCAAGGTTTTTGCTTGGTGCACTTTCCTAGGATTGCATCTGTGTCACATATCGATCGGAGTGACTATATGCCTGTCGAAATTTTGTCAATAACTAATAACAAGAAGTTTTTTTTTAAGGAAAGCCTCTAAATCGCCCTTACCAGTTGTTAGATGTTTGGTTTCCAGAAAAAGAGTATCATTATTTCATAATTGCTGTTTACCGCCAAGAAAAGAATCTACTGTAAAGATTCTTGTCTTGCCGGTTTGCTAAACATCTGTTGAACACTTTTTTCGTATAGTCGAAAGAAATGGCGTCTGCTTATTGATTCGTTAAAGCTGAGTTTCAATGCTTCATTGTTCCATACCAGAACTACTTGGAAATACAGATTAGTTTCATTTTATAGCTCATGTTCATGACAAATAAGTATATGACGTACGGACTCTTTTCTAAAGTATATCGGATAATATAATTACTCTTTGGATATCCACAAAGACTTGAATCCCGTGAGTGGCCTAGTGGTTAGAGCACCCACCTTTAAATCAAATCGTCGTGAAATCAATCCCATGTAGTTTGCTTTGCTCAGAACCACTGAATGATTGCCATGAGTCTAATGGGAAAGTTAAGCAGTCGCTGCAATAAGGAAATCTGTTCCTCACCCTTCCCTCTCACCCAGTACATCACTTGAATCGCCGTAATCTGTTCTTCGCCACTTCGTCGGTTTGTTTTAATCATCTGGTACTCCAACTATTGACTTGTTTACTCTCTGTTCTATTTGATCCTACAGGTGCAATACAGGATGTTTCACTCACTCTCGGTCCCAGGTTTTCCCTTATAACTTGTAAACTAATGGACGTAATTCAGTGAAATTTGACACGGGCCTACCTTGATGTATTAGAAGCATGGCCAGCTACCTACCGTGGACAGTGAACACGCAATCGGCCTTCACTTCTCGTAGGCGTGAAACATGGGCTAGATAGTAGCGAGTGGCGGCTTCACTCCATTTCCTGTGTCGCGCCAGCGCTAAGTGAAAGCCGATTTTGTGTTCGCTGTCCTCGGCAGTTGGTGTGACGCATCAAACCGTCCTGTTGTTACGGCATCCTCAACAGTCACCATGCCTTTGTGATACGAGCAATTAAAGGCTGAACTGGTATTTTATTACCGCGTGTTTATTGTCTGCACGTACTGGAAAACTGCGCCAACAAAGGAGTGCCAAAGACAATATATTGCGCAGTTTGGGGTTCGGAAACCACCGGAAAAATTCCCCATTCAGTATCTGGAAAAGAAACTGGAAACCACGGGAACATTGGTGGACGTCCATGAAGGAGGACGTCTAAAACTGCCAGAAGCCACGGTACTGGAAGTGAAAAACAGATTGCTAGTCTCCCCACAGAAGTCCTTGAGAGCCGCCCCGGTGGCGCAGTGGTCTAAGCGATGGCATCTGATCATTCGTCCAAAAGGGGTCCGGGTTCGAATCCCGGTGGGCATGGATGTTGTGTTTGTCCTACGGCATAGGCTCACTCCCTTCCCTGGAACCAGTGACCCAAAATTAGGAACGGGCGACTGCTTTTAGTTCATTGATTTGCTCACCGTGGTCGTTAAACCTCCAATCAAAAGAAGACAAAAAATATCTTCATGATTAAAAAATTGGGGTGTGGTGTGCTCTGTCGCGGCCTTGCATTGTAGGCTCAATCTTTTTCCATACAACGGTGGATATCGCAGTCTACATAGAAATCTTCCACGAATTTTTGAATCAGTTGTACGATGTGAAACTCCGTACTGGCTATTTTCAGCAAGATGGTGCCACCTGCCGCCCTTCCAATGTCAGCATGGCTGAAATTGTTTCCTTCTTTGAAGATCGTTTCCTTTCTAAGGGGATTTGACCACCAAAGTCGTCTGACCATACCCCACTGGATTTTTACCTATGCGACATACTAAAAGGTAAAATGTATCGCAACAAGCCACGGACTCTCGTGGAATTTCATGAAAACATTCGGTGGGAAATTGAGGCTGTGACACACGATGTGTTGGTGAATACCTTTGGTAACGTGGAGAAGTGTGTGCAAGCATACCTTGATGCCAATGGCGACCACTTTCAACACTTGCTCTGAGATCATCATGCTTCTCATACGCCAAGGTAGGTCAGTGTCAAATTTACTGAATTGCGTAAATTAGTTTGCGAGTTATAAGGGAAATCAGGGTCCTAGGGCGGGTGAAACGTCCTGCGTAATTTCACTTCGTTTCTGATATGCAGCCCAATCGTTCCTTTGGGGTACCACTGGATGAGTGTAAACCTTTCCTGTGTGAAGAAACCGTACGAGATATTGCAGAGCTTTCCTCTGTAAAGACATTTTAAAGATATATAATAAACACTATGCATGGTTTCATCACTGAACGGGTGTGAATCTATCGAAGGAAAAAGATTGAGCTTTTTTTAAAAAAACAAGAGGGCCTATAACGCCACGCAGTAATTCCACGTAAAGAAGCTTCACCAGCCAAACACCTGTTGAACGAAAGTTCAATATGATGTGCATTTATGTAATTAAGATAGAAACTTACAAATTCCAAAATTAAAGAACTAACACTACTGAGGCCACCAACTACACAGGCCATCAGAGAGAGAGAGAGAAAGAATGGTGGGGGGCGAGAGGGAGAGATTCAGAGAGAGATAGAGATTCAGAGATTTAGATGTTTAGAAAGAGAGAGATTTAGATGTTTAGAAAGAGTGAGATTTAGAGAAAGAGACTGAAAGATTTAGGGAAGAGACTGAGAGATTTAGAGAGAGACTGTGAGATTTAGAGAGAGAGGGGGATTTACAGATATAGAGGAAGAAAGAGATTTAGAGAGAGAGGGGGAGATTTAGAGAGAGAGAGGGGAGATTTAGAGAGAGAGGGGGATTTAGAGAGAGAGAGCGAAACAGGGGGATATAGAAATTCAGAGAGAGAAAGAGGGGGATTTCGAAATTCAGAGAGAGAAAAAGGAATTTAAAGATTTAGAAAGAGAGGGGTGATTTAGAGATTTAGAGCGAGAGAAGGATTTAGAGATTTAGAGAGAGAGAGTAAGAGGGGGAGTTAGAAATTCAGAGAGAGAGAGAAAGACATAATTTAGAGATTTAGAGAAAGGGAGAGAGATTTAGAGAGAGATAAAGAGATAATTAGAAGGAGAGAGATAGATTTAGAGAGTTAGAGAAAGAGATTTAGAGAGAGATAGAGAGATAGTTAGAGTGAGAGATAGATATATTTAGAGAGTTAGAGAAAGAGATTTAGAGAGTTAGAAAGAGAGATTTCGAGAGTTAGAAAGAGAGATTTCGAGAGTTAGAAAGAGAGATTTCGAGAGTTAGAAAGAGAGATTTAGAGAGTTAGAGAAAGAGATTTAGAGAGATAGAGAGATAATTAGAGTGAGAGATAGATAGATTTAGAGAGTTAGAGAAAGAGATTTCGAGAGTTAGAAAGAGAGATTTAGAGAGTTAGAGAAAGAGATTTAGAGAGTTAGAAAAAGAGATTTAGAGAGTTAGAAAAAGAGATTTAGAGAGTTAGAAAGAGAGATTTAGAGAGTTAGAAAGAGAGATTTAGAGAGTTAGAAAGATAGATTTAGAGAGAGAGATGGATTTAGAGAGTTAGAGAGAGAGATTTAGAGAGAGATAGAGATGGATTTAGAGTAAGAAAGATGGATTTAGAGAGTTAGAGAGAGAGATTTAGAGAGAGAGATAGAGATGGATTTAGAGTAAGAAAGATTGATTTAGAGAGTTAGAGGGAGAGAAGGGGGATTTAAAGTGCGTGAGATGGATTTAGAGAGTTAGAGGGAGAGAAAGGGGATTTAGAGTGCGTGAGATGGATTTAGAGAGTTAGAGAGGGAGAGGGGGAATTTACAGATTTGGAGTAAGATAGAGGGTATTACAGAGTTAGAGAGAGAGAGGGGGAATTTACAGATTTAGAGTGAGATAGAGGGAGTTAGAGAGAGAGAGGGGGAATTCACAGATTTAGAGAGAGAGAGAGAGTGATTTACAGATTTAGAGACAGAGAGATTTAGAAATTTAGCGAGAGTTAGAGAGGGATTTAGAGTGAGATAGAGGGATTTAGAGAGTTAGAGAAAGGGGGATTTACAGATTTAGAAAGAGAGATTTTGAGAGAGGGGATTTAAAGATTTAGAGAGAGGTATTTAGAGACCCAGAGAGGTTTAGAAATTTAGAGAGAGAAGGAAGATTTAGAGATTAGGAGAGAGAGAGAGGAATTTAGATATTTTGAGAGAGAGAGAGGCTGAGGGATTAAGAGATTTGGAGAGAAAGAGGGGGGATTTAGAGGTTTAGAAAGAGAGAGAGAGAGGGGATTTAGAGAGATAAAGAGGGAGAGAGGGATTTAGAGAGATAAAGAGGGAGAGAGGGATTTAGAGAGATAAAGAGAGAAAAGGGAGAGAGGGAATTAGAGGTTTAGAGAGAGAGAGAGGAAGAGGGGATTTAGAGATTTAGAGAGATAGAAAGAGGGGGATTTAGGGAGAGAGAAAGAAAGGCATTTATAGATTTAGAGATTTAGAGAGAGAGAAAGAAAGGCATTTAGAGATTAAAAGAGAGAGAGAGAGAGAGCAGGGGATTTAGAGATTTAGAGAGAGAACGAAAGAGAGAAATAGAGGCAAAGAGAGATTTAGAGAGAGAGAAAGATCGCCGCTCTCTCTCTAAATTTAGAGATTTAGAGAGAGAGAGCGGGGGATGTGGAGATTTAAAGAGAGAGAGAGAGAGAGGATTTAGAGATTTAGAGAGAGAGAGCGGGGGATGTAGAGATTTAAAGAGAGAGAGAGAGAGAGAGAGAGAGAGAGAGAGAGAGAGAGAGAGAGAGAGAGAGGATTTAGAGATTTAGAGAGAGAGAGAGAGAGGATTTAGAGATTTAGAGAGAGAGAGAGAGATGGAGTGAGGGATTCAGAGAAAAAGAAAGATTCCCCGCTCTCTCTAAATTTAGAGATTTAGAGAGAGAGAGCGGGGGATGTAGAGATTTAGAGAGAGAGAAGATTTAGAGATTAAGAGAGAGAGGATTTGGAGATTTAGATAGAGCGTGAGAGTGAGAGGGATTCAGATATTCAGAGAGAGAGAGGGGGATTTAGATATTTAGAGAGAGAGAGAGAGGATTTAGATATTTAGAGAGACAAAAATTTTTCATTATGTAAAGAAAACATTGCACAATAGAAAACAGGGAATTGAAAATTATTTAAAAGTGATCAAATATGTATTCGAAAACTTCAGAGCCAGATGTTACAGTTTCAACAAAACTTTCAACGCATTTCACCCCTGAAATAATAAAATATCAAAAATATATATTATGGCCTCACATTTTCAGTTCTTCTATGCAAACCGAAGATGCTAACAATTATTACTTTCGGGAGTTAATAAATTTTCCTCGATGGAGAAGACAAGATATCCAATGTGGAGCCCTAGAATGATACTATATTCTGCATTTAAAAATGTTCCTGAAGCACATGAAAACGTACATGATAGCAGTTTTACTTTTATCCAGTTCTTCTGACTTAGCTGAAAATGTAATGCTAACTAAAAGTTTTCTTCTTGTTCACAAAACATTGTAGATGATGCAGAAAATCTGTGGCCACTTTCGAATTCAGGGAGACACATTCTGTAGCATTCGTAAGTTTTCTACGTATAGAGAATATTTTTTCTTATTTTACGATACTATTTAGCGATGCATAGGGTATATGATTTTTCATTTTTTCTGTTTTTAGCTCCATTGTGGATTCGCAACGCTTTTCAGTATTTATGCATATGTTACTTCAATATACACAGTCGAGTCATATTATTGTGACCACCTCCTACTTTTCACGTCAACTGTGCGTAACTAATGAAAAAAGGCACGTGTCGTGAGCTGGCTTGGAGAGTATAAAAGGTGTGCTGTAGGCATTCTGAAATCTTATCACTCGTTGCTGTCATAGATAAATGGAGCGATTTATCAGATTTGCAAAAAGGGATTATTATCAGCTTTTGGGCTCAGGGTGGCAGTATTTCTGAATCAGCGCAGTTTGTGAACTGTTCGCGTGCTGCTGTGGTTAAAGTGTGTCGTGATTGGAGAAATGGCACCATTGCGAGTAAGCAACGTAAAAACTGCGGAGTACCACGTGCCGTTGATGTGAGAGGTGAACGTCAGCTTCGAAGGTGCGTGAGGGCCGATCGACACGCTACAGTGGAGCCACTCACTGGCCGAATAAACCAGGGGGCTACCGAAAATGTGCCTAAAACGACAGTTCAGCGAACCCTGCGGCGTATATGACCCCGATGCAGATGTATTGTCACTGCACCTATTCTAACGAAAGTGCATCGGCAGAAAAGGCTTACATTTGCATGGCAGTATCGGAATCGGACCTCCGCTGATTGGAAAAGGATCGCCTTCTCCGATGAGTCACGTTTTCTGCTTTATCGAGCGGATAGACGTTGGAGTATAAGGCGGGAAACATCGGAGAACAAACACTCTTCAACCATTGCTGGAAGAACACAAGCTGGTGAGGGTAGCGTTATGGGCTAGGGAATGTTTTCGTGGCATTTCCTGGGTCCTCTCGTACCTGTGGAAGGCACTATGAACCGAATTCGTTATGAATCCATCCTTGCAGATCACGTACACCCATACATGCTGATTGTCTTCCCTGGAGTGGATGTGATCTCCTAGATCGACAATGAGACGTGTCACACAGCTATAAATGTCAGAGAGTGGTTGGAAGAGTACAATCAAGGCTTCAAAGTACTTCCCTAGCCCCCAATTTCCCCAGACGTAAACCCAATTGAGTATCTGTGGGACCACCTCCATCGTGTTGTTTGCTCTATGGATCCTCCACCACGCACCCTCCAGCAGCTGTCAGATGCACTGCAGTCAGCATGGCTGCACATACCTGTGAACACCTTCCAGCACCTTACTGAGTCACCCCAGCCCGTCTAGCTGCTGTCCGCGCTGCAGATGGCGCTTACTCTGGATATTAGCTGGTGGACACAATAATCTGAATCGACGGTGTATTTAGTATTTAAATAAGCCAAAAGCTATTTCTTCAGGAAATGTCTTGTATTCGGAAGTAAAGACAGTACTTTATGATAGATTACGAGTTGATAACATCATTTTAAGTCTTGTTACTTGATTCGAATACTATGAGCATCATACAGTGCTGCTCGTCTGCGGCATGTACTCGGAT
Source organism: Macrothele yani (assembly GCA_039090855.1). NCBI lineage: Eukaryota > Metazoa > Arthropoda > Arachnida > Araneae > Macrothelidae > Macrothele > Macrothele yani. The sequence goes on from CM077024.1 coordinate 6,796,194, forward strand.
TAGGCATTTTCATTGCTTTTAACATTATTCTCATGTCAACATGACTTTTAATCTTTCAGCAAACATTCTATGAAACAAATGCAACTTACTAAATATATTCCTGTTTTTCGGTATCCACTTCACCAGATTGGTGCGCTATAAATATAAAATAACATTAAAACACTTATAAACCCGTTCTGTTTTGTTTGTTTTGATTCTGTATTTATGTTATCGAGTATCTCTCTCTATAGAAGGGTACGCCAACTAAGGACTTTTGCTGAAAATATACGCCGCAATAAATTGAAGAATAGCCCTTATTGCATAAAGTTTGCATATCATTTATAAAAAAATGAAAGGAATGCCTAACAGCCATTTGCAAATTGCTTTTACAATGCTGAAATTAAAATCCGCAATTCATCCATCAAACCGTTTTTATTCTACAACGTGGAGAGCATTTACTGAAAAGAAAAGGAAAATCATTTAGAAGCTTGATGGAAAAGACATCACTTTTCTTGCTGTTCCATTAAGGGACACTAAGGAATATTTGCACAGGGATTATTCATTTCCAGAAAACGACGTATCTTCTCAATATGAATCAGAAAAATCGATTTCGAGAACGCGGCGGAAAGAACGACTGGGATTAGTCGTGGCTGTACTTACTCTTCAGCAAACACACAAAGCCTTTTAAAAGGCAAATTGAGGAATGAATTGAAATAAATTGCTACGATCCATTAAGTGACATGAGAATTAAAAATTCATTATCTCCAACAAGATGACAGGCCAGTTTTTGAGTACGTCGTTAAGACGAATTCCTCACGGACGACAATTTAAATGATTCAAGGAAACTGTATTGTAGAATGACTGGACCTTCTGTTTATTAGTAATGAATTTTTCCAAAAGACATTTCTTTGGATTTTATGAAAGAAAAATTTTCAGCAGTCTGATACACACACACACACACACACAGTTAAGGGATCACTAAAGGATATTATTGCGCTGCCAGAGAAATAGCTTTTCTTTAACTGATGTCTCGCGGCATTTTGATTTTATAAGTAGAAATAATTTTCCGTTTCTATTTCAGATATATTTTATGACAACTATATATGCAATTTGTGGTAATTGGAACCTCGAATGGTTGCAGGAAATCTTGATACGAAATGCAAAATTAAAAAAGCCTGATGTGTAAAAAATTTCAGAGGAGTAGATGGTAGCTTACTGTGTCGAACTCCCCATCGCGATACATAAAATATTATGAGATATGTGACTAATGAACGACTTCAAACAATTTTCTTTATTTGAATGCTATTCACTACACTTTTATAAAGTAACAATTAAATCAAGTAATTATGAAGATCAAGAATTCCATTTTTTTGTGCAATCCCAAAAATATACAGCTAAATGAAAGCTGCAGTTCTTTGAAAATGTTTGCGAAGGAGAATTTAAATAAAATGTGATTACATGCTCCTGCTGACTTTTAAAGTCTAGAATATATTTGACGCGCTTCCCTTTTCTTTGGCTCTTTTTAAGCATTAACATCATAAATTCCCTTTTGCTAAATATGTTTAATAGCTTCACACAGGCGATAACAGATGTTTCGTTATTCTAAGCTTTTTAAAGTAATTCACTACTTACTCTTTAATACTTTAATACTAATTAATGTCCTTTAATTTACATACGAATGGGCTGCGTAATTCAGTCACAGATATTTTTTGGTTTAATAAGTTCTAAAACGAGAGAGAAAGAGAGAGAGAGAGAGAGCATAAATAAATAAACTTTATCGGAGTATTGAAAAAACATTAAGGAGGGTCACACAAGGTAATACGTGCAGCTTGTTTCATTATCGTAGATGAATAAAAAAAGGTTTATCCTTTTTATGGAACTGAATTCGTTACAAATCAATTACTGGTTCGTGAATGATGGATAATGGCGGTTCTTATCAAAGCAATATCAGTAACTGTGCTTATCACAGACCCGGTGTCAAGATGTCGGAAGTGTAAGTTTCTGTGTATTCGTGCGAATAAAGCCATGGTTCGACTCCCAAACGAGGATAATGGCAGTGTTTGCCTTCAGGTAATATTAGCTCTCATCTCCCTCCCTCTCTCTCTCTCTTTCGTGAAACCAGTGGCTCTAAATTAGAGATGGGAGACTGCTTATTAGGGTGAGTCGAAAATACCGAATTGTTTTTTGATAAAATCGCTATAGTGCGGAACATTTTCTGCTGGTATAGTTGTTAAAGATAATGCAAAAAATAATTTTTAAATCAAAAAATATTTTCCTTTCGCTCATGACGATCGAATTACAGAAATTTCGAAAATTTACGCAGCGGTATTTATTTATTTCTGAATACCAAATACATTACAATCAAATCACTACAGTGCGGAAAAGTTGCCGCTAGTCTAGCTAAATATAATGTACATTTTTTCGAATCAAGACATTTCCCGTTTGTGCATGACAATCAAAATTGTAGAAACTACACAAATTTAGGCAATTTTTTGCTTTCAGGGTGACTTTTCTGATTCCTTTTCATTTTTAGGGGGAAGGGAGGGGTGCATAACCTTGAAAGCAGCCTTAAGCGAGAATTCAGGCACGGTAGATCTTGATAGCATTGTTGTGTGGATGTCCTCGTCGCAGTGGTACGAGAGTGATGATGTCCTCAGACTTTGTTGTAGTCTGGCCCTTTGAAGGAAACTCACAGTTAGAAGTCAGTGATCAGTGATTGACATACAATATAGTGGAGTTTACGTTCTTTTCTTTGTTTCCCGTTTTTAATGTTTTGAGTTTCCTGTATATCTACTGGTCCACTCCTTCCTGTCCGTGCTGTCTTTGGAGATATAGGAACATGAAGTTCAATCGAAGGGACTTTTTTTCGATTTGTCACAGCTGCATGGGATTGATATTGAGCAAATACAAGAGTCACGTTTTTTGTCACAAGCGTAATCCGGCGTCGTAAAACACTGGCATGCAACAACATCAAAAAGAGTCTTAGATCCCTTTTGAAAACTGTCAAGCTTGTTTTGAAAGTTTGTTTTGTTTCTTTTCCGTTTATAACACTTTTTACAGTTTGTAGTATTTACCGTGGTAGGCCATAATAAGTTGTATTATTGTATATTCAGATACTGTAGAGATGTATGTTTTATCAAATACAGATTTTATTTTGTTTGCCACTGCCACGATGAAAAATTAACGTTCGTATTGTTACATTCAAATGTCAAATTATATCTCTCTTCAAAACAGCAGTATATTACATCCTCATATGCATGCTGTGGTATCTATCAGAAGTTAAAGATAAGTACTTACTTAAGTAGAGCCACTGGAGTAAATTCAAACTCTGATCCGCACTCGCAAAGCTCGTGACTGGCCGAAGGAACAGCAGGTTTGTCAAGGTCGACAGGTGTCTCGGCAGCACATGATGTGTTTGTTAAGGTCGACACATGTCTCGGCAGCACATGGTGTGTTTGTCAAGGTCGACACGTGTCTCGGCAGCACATGGTGTGTTTGTCAAGGTCGACGCGTGTCTCGGCAGCACATGGTGTGTTTGTCAAGGTCGACACATGTCTCGGCAGCACATGGTGTGTTTGTCAAGGTCGACACGTGTCTCGGCAGCACATGGTGTGTTTGTCAAGGTCGACGCGTGTCTCGGCAGCACATGGTGTGTTTGTCAAGGTCGTCACGTGTCTCGGCAGAGGTGCATTTCACCAGCCCCCCCACCACGGAATTTTTTAATTTTTCAGACACCATTCGTTTGTACCACGTATGAACCGGAATGAACTCGGATTTTTTCGTTTGAACCGCAAAAGTTTTGGAGATATTTAAAAAACAAAGTGGGGGGCTGGTGAAACGATAGCCCCCCCACCATGGAATTTTTAAATTTTTTTTGCACCATTCGTTTGTACCACGTATGAACCGGAATGAACTCAATTTTTTTCGTTTGAACCGCAATAGTTTTTGAGTTATTTAAAAAACAAAGTGGGGGCTGGTGAAATGGTACCCCCAAAAAATAGATATTTCAAATTTCAGCATAGCCATTCGTTAATAAATCGTATGAACCGGAAAGAACTCCATTTTCATCGTTTGAACCACAATAGTTTTTGAGATATTTAACAAATAACATTGAGAATTTGCATATAATTATAGGAGGCCGACCATTTCACCAGCTCCCCCACCATGGAAATTCAAAATTTCGAAATAGCCATTCGTTAGTAAATCGTATGAACCGGAATGAACTCCATTTCTATCGTTTGAACCGCAATAGTTTTTGAGATATTTAACAAATAATATTCAGAATTTGCATATATACAGAAAGACCGACCATTTCACCAGCCCCCCACCATGGAAATTCAAAATTTCAAAATAGGCATTCGTTAGCAAATCGTGTGAACTGAAAAGAACTCCATTTTCATCGTTTGAACCGCAATAGTTTTGGAGATATTTAAAAAATAATGTTACAGGCCTATCATTTCACCCCCCCCCTCATCATGGAAATTCAAAATTCCGAAATAGCCATTCGTTAGTAAATCGTATGAACAGGAACGAACTCCATTTTTATCGTTTGAACCGCAATAGTTTTTGAAATATTTAATAAATAATAGAATTTACATATACGCACAGAGACCGACCATTTCACCAGCCCCCACCCCCATGGAAATGGAAAATTTCAAAATAGCCATTCGTTAGCAAATCGTATGAACCGAAAAGAACTCCATTTTCATCGTTTGAACCGCAATAGTTTTTGAGATATTTAAAAAAGAATGTCACAGGCCTACGCCATTTACCCCCCCTTTCATCATGGAAATTCAAAATTCCGAAATAGCCATTCGTTAGTAAATCGTATGAACAGGAATGAACTCCATTTTTATCGTTTGAACCGCAATAGTTTTTGAGATATTTACCAAATAATGTTACAGGCCTACCATTTCACCCCCTCATCATTGGAATTCAAAATTCCGAAATAGCCATTCGTTAGTAAATCGTATGAACAGGAATGAACTCCATTTTTATCGTTTGAACCGCAATAGTTTTTGAGATATTTAAAAAATAATATTGAGTTTTTGCATATATACAGAGAGACCGACCATTTCACCAGCCCCCCACCATGGAAATTCAAAATTTCAAAATAGCCATTCGTTAGCAAATCGTATGAACCGAAAAGAACTCCATATTCATCGTTTGAACCGCAATAGTTTTTGAAATATTTAAAAAAGAACGTCACAGGCCTACACCATTTACCCCCTTCATCATGGAAATTAAAAATTCCGAAATAGCCATTCGTTAGTAAATCGTATGAACAGGAATGAACTCCATTTTTATCGTTTGAACCGCAATAGTTTTTGAGATATTTAAAAAATAACATTATTTACATATACGCACAGAGACCGACCATTTCACCAGCCCCCACCCCCATGGAAATTGAAAATTTCAAAATAGCCATTCGTTAGCAAATCGTATGAACCGAAAAGAACTCCATTTTCATCGTTTGAACCGCAATAGTTTTTGAGATATTTAAAAAAGAATGTTACAGGCCTATCATTTTCACCCCCCCTCATCATGGAAATTCAAAATTCCGAAATAGCCATTCGTTAGTAAATCGTATGAACAGGAACGAACTCCATTTTTATCGTTTGAACCGCAATAGTTTTTGAAATATTTAATAAATAATAGAATTTACATATACGCACAGAGACCGACCATTTCACCAGCCCCCACCCCCATGGAAATGGAAAATTTCAAAATAGCCATTCGTTAGCAAATCGTATGAACCGAAAAGAACTCCATTTTCATCGTTTGAACCGCAATAGTTTTTGAGATATTTAAAAAGAATGTCACAGGCCTACGCCATTTACCCCCCCCTTTCATCATGGAAATTCAAAATTCCGAAATAGCCATTCGTTAGTAAATCGTATGAACAGGAATGAACTCCATTTTTATCGTTTGAACCGCAATAGTTTTTGAGATATTTAACAAATAATGTTACAGGCCTACCATTTCACCCCCCCTCATCATGGAAATTCAAAATTCCGAAATAGCCATTCGTTAGTAAATCGTATGAACAGGAATGAACTCCATTTTTATCGTTTGAACCGCAATAGTTTTTGAGATATTTAAAAAATAATATTGAGTTTTTGCATATATACAGAGAGACCGACCATTTCACCAGCTCCCCACCATGGAAATTCAAAATTTCAAAATAGCCATTCGTTAGCAAATCGTATGAACCGAAAAGAACTCCATATTCATCGTTTGAACCGCAATAGTTTTTGAAATATTTAAAAAAGAACGTCACAGGCCTACACCATTTACCCCCCCCCCCTTCATCATGGAAATTCAAAATTCCGAAATAGCCATTCGTTAGTAAATCGTATGAACTGAAAAGAACTCCATTTTCATCGTTTAAACCGCAATAATTTTTGAGATATTTAAAAAAGAATGTTACAGGCCATTCCATCCCCCCTCCCCCCTCATCATGGAAATTCAAAATTCCGAAATAGCCATTCGTTAGCAAATCGTATGAACTGAAAAGAACTCCATTTTCATCGTTTGAACCGCAATAATTTTTGAGATATTTAAAAAAGAATGTTACAGGCCATTTCATCCCCCTCCCCCTCATCATGGAAATATGAAATTCCGAAATAGCCATTCGTTAGTAAATCGTATGAACAGGAATGAACTCCATTTTCATCGTTTGAACCGCAATAGTTTTTGAGATATTTAAAAAATAATATTGAGAATTTGCATATATACAGAGAGACCGACCATTTCACCCCCCCACCACCATGGAAACTCAAAATTTCAAAAAAGCCATTCGTTAGCAAATCGTATGAACCGAAAAGAACTCCATGTTCATCGTTTTAACCGCAATAGTTATTGAGATATTTAACAAATAATGTTACAGGCCTACCATTTCACCCCCCTCATCATGGAAATTTAAAATTCCGAAATAGCCATTCGTTAGTAAATCGTATGAACAGGAATGAACTCCATTTTTATCGTTTGAACCGCAATAGTTTTTGAGATATTTAAAAAATAATATTGAGTTTTTGCATATATACAGAGAGACCGACCATTTCACCAGCCCCCCACCATGGAAATTCAAAATTTCAAAATAGCCATTCGTTAGCAAATCGTATGAACCGAAAAGAACTCCATTTTCATCGTTTGAACCGCAATAGTTTTTGAGATATTTAAAAAAGTATGTCACATGCCTACACCATTTACCCACCCCCCTTCATCATGGAAATTCAAAATTTCAAAATAGCCATTCGTTAGCAAACCGTATGAACCGAAAAGAACTCTATTTTCATCGTTTGAACCGCAATAATTTTTGAGATATTTAAAAAAGAGTGTTACAGGCCATTTCATCCCGCCTCCCCCCCCCCTCATCATGGAAATTTAAAATTCCGAAATAGCCATTCGTTAGCAAATCGTATGAACTGAAAAGAACTCCATTTTCATCGTTTAAACCGCAATAATTTTTGAGATATTTAAAAAGAGTGTTACAGGCCATTTCATCCCCCCTCTCCCCCTCATCATGGAAATTAAAAATTCCGAAATAGCCATTCGTTAGTAAATCGTATGAACAGGAATGAACTCCATTTTTATCGTTTGAACCGCAATAGTTTTTGAGATATTTAAAAAATAATATTGAGTTTTTGCATATATACAGAGAGACCGACCATTTCACCAGCCCCCCACCATGGAAATTCAAAATTTCAAAATAGCCATTCGTTAGCAAATCGTATGAACCGAAAAGAACTCCATTTTCATCGTTTGAACCGCAATAGTTTTTGAGATATTTAAAAAAGTATGTCACAGGATTACACCATTTACCCCCCCTTCATCATGGAAATTCAAAATTTCAAAATAGCCATTCGTTAGCAAACCGTATGAACCGAAAAGAACTCTATTTTCATCGTTTGAACCGCAATAATTTTTGAGATATTTAAAAAAGAGTGTTACAGGCCATTTCATCCCGCCTCCCCCCCCCTCATCATGGAAATTTAAAATTCCGAAATAGCCATTCGTTAGCAAATCGTATGAACTGAAAAGAACTCCATTTTCATCGTTTAAACCGCAATAATTTTTGAGATATTTAAAAAAGAGTGTTACAGGCCATTTCATCCCCCCTCTCCCCCCTCATCATGGAAATTAAAAATTCCGAAATAGCCATTCGTTAGCAAATCGTATGAACTGAAAAGAACTCCATTTTCATCGTTTGAACCGCAATAATTTTTGAGATATTAAAAACGAATGTTATAGGCCATTTCATCCCCCTCCCCCTCATCATGGAAATTTAAAATTCCGAAATAGCCATTCGTTAGCAAAGCAAATCGTATGAACTGAAAAGAACTCCATTTTGATCGCTTGAACCGCAATAATTTTTGAGATATTTAACAAATAATGTTACAGGCCTACCATTTCACCCCCCCCTCTCATCATGGAAATTCAAAATTCCGAAATAACCATTCGTTAGTAAATCGTATGAACAGGAATGGACTCCATTTTTATCGTTTGAACCGCAATAGTTTTTGAAATATTTAATAAATAATATTGAGAATTTGCATATATACAGAGCCCGACCATTTCACCCCCCCCATGGAAATTCAAAATTTCAAAATAGCCATTCGTTAGCAAATCGTGTGAACCGAAAAGAACTCCATTTTCTTCGTTTAAACCGCAATAGTTTTTGAGGTATTGAAAAAAGGATGTTACAAGCCTACACCATTAACCCCCCCCCCTCACCATGGAATTCGAAATTTCATAGCCATTCGTTAGTAAATCGTATGGCCGCCCCGGTGGCTCAGTGGTCTAAGTCGTTGGCCTCTGATCATTCGTCCGTAAGGGGTCCGGGTTCGAATCCCGGTCAGGCATGGATGTTGTGTTTGTCTTACGGCACTGTCTCTCTCCCTTCCCTGGAACCAGTGACCCTAAATTGGGAACGGGCGACTGCTTATAGCCCATTGAGTTGCTCACGGTGGTCGTTAAACCTCCAATCAAAAAAAAAATCGTATGAACCGAAAAGAACTCCATTATTATCGTTTGAACCGCAATAGAGTTTGACATACCTACAAAAAAAAAGGATTCAGAAAATATGGAGCCGACAATTCCCCCCCCCCCCCATGGAATTTCAAAATTTCAAAATGACCATTCGTTAGTAAATCGTATGAACCGGGAAAACTCTGTAAGAGCGAACGTGTCGTCACGTGACTTAGCGCCGCCTCCTACTTAAGCATCCGAGGAGCACGCGCAGCGGGCTCACAACAAGCAGAGAGTTCGTTTACTCTTCCCGGAAGTACATACTCTCTCTCTCTCACTCTGTTCGAGCGAACAAACGAAACCTCCCCCACTTTACTATATATATATCTGTGAATCGGGGAGGCAGAGCGACAACAGCTGGTTATACCGAAGTTTATCCACTTTCAGACATAATTTGAAAAGAACGCTTGGTTAACACATATACGAAACACTTCATCATCATCATCATTGTCAACCATTATCAATCCACTGCTGGACGAAGGTCTCCCCAAGTTTCCTCCACAACGGTCTGTCTTGTGCCAGTCTCCTCCATGTCACTCCCGCATATTTACGAATTTCATCCACCCATCTCCCATGTGGTCTTTTTCTGGGTCTTTTCCTGTCCCTTGGAATCCAATCTAAAATTTCGGCTGTCCATCTATGGTCTGTCCTTCTGGCAGTATGTCCAGCCCATTGCCATTTCAGGGATTTAACTCTGATCATGATGTCTTCCACTCTCGTCATTTTTCGGATCCACGAGTTCCTCTTCTTATCTCTCCTGGTTATAGCAAGCATGCACCTCTCCATGCTTCTTTGAGTTGTCTGCAGCCTTTGTATGTCTCTTTTAGTTAAGGTCCACGTCTCTGCACCATACGTAAGCACTGGAAGGATGCATTGATCAAACACTTTTCTTTTAAGACATAATGGCATATTGCTCTTGAAAATTATGCTGTTTCTTCCAAAAGCTCTCCAGGCAAGTTTTGTACGCCGATTAATTTCTTCATCAATGTGACCCTCACTTGATATCTGCTGTCCAAGATAAACATACGTATCTGTTATCTCCAGTTTTTCTCCATCAATCGATAAATCTTCATTTCTTGTAAAAGCATTGAACATCACTTTTGTCTTCTGAAAGTTCATTTTTAATCCCACTTCTTTACTCTTGTCAGCAAGTTCCTGGATCATACTCTGCAGCTCTGATGGGGTAGTTGCAAAAATGACTACGTCATCAGCAAAACGAAGGTGGGTTAGATAATCTCCATTAATCTTTATCCCTTTGTTTTCCCAGTTCAGTGATTGAAAGACATTTTCCAATGTGGCATTAAAGAGCTTCGGAGATATGGTGTCACCTTGTCTCACTCCCTTTCCAATGTTTATGTGTGTTGTATTTTCAAACAGCCGAATCTTTGCACTTGCATTTTCATAGATGTTATTAATAATATTAATGTATGCATCTTCAATACCGCAGGATTTCAGAGCCGTGGTAACTGCTGATGGTTTCACCGAATCAAAGGCTTTTTCATAATCGATAAAAGCCATGCACAATGGAAGTTCATATTCCCTCGCTCTTTCAATTAGTTCTCTCAGTACGTGGATATGATCTATTGTGCTGTAGCCACTCCTGAATCCAGCTTGTTCTCTCGGTTGAGCCATGTCCAGTGTTACCTTCAATCGGTGTGAAAGAACTTTAGTGAAGATTTTATAAACCACTGATAGGAGGCTGATAGGTCTGTAGTTCCTGAGATCCTCAATGTCACCTTTTTTATGTAGCAGGATCATTGTAGCATTGTTCCAATCCTCAGGAATCTTCCCTTCATTAAGGCATCGAGTGAAAATTTGGGCGAGTACTGTTTCAATTTCTCCACTTGCTTCTTGTATGATGTCTATAGTAATTCCATCTTCTCCTGGAGCTTTCCCCCGCTTCATGTTCTTGATTGCATGAGCAACTTCTGCTGGGAGGACTGGAAGAACTCTGGTACCTTTCATGATGTCTGGAGTACATGTATCATCCCTTTCATATAATTTGGAGTAGAAATCTTTCACTCTTGTCAAAATTTCGCCTCTATTTCTTGTTATAGAACCATCTTCTTTTCTCAGAGCCATAATCTGTTTTCTTCCCTTACTGAGATGTCCCTTTGCTATCTTAAGGCTTTGGTTGTTTTCAATTGCTTTCCTCACTAGCTCACAGTTGAATTTCCTTACGTCTTCAGTGATACTTTTTCGTGTTGTCTTGCATAGCTCTATATATTCCACTTTGGAAGTCACATCTTCTTTAGTTGTCCTCATCTCTCTTCTTTTTTGCATCAACATTTTGGTTTTTCCTGATAATTTGTTCACATGCAACTTGTTCTTAGACCCAGCTAATTTTGTTGCTGTTTCCATTAGAGCTTTGGTTACTTTTCTGTTAACTTCCGAAATATCCACTTCTTCCGATGTTAGGCCTTCTAAAGCAGAGAATCTGTTCTTCAGTTCCAACTTGAAAGTATTATGGTGTTTTTTAAGGTTGGTTATGTCAATACATTTTGTTTGTCTTATGAGCTTGCCACGTTCCAGTTTAGTGTTGAGGTGCATCTTACATCTCACCAATCTATGGTCACTACCTGTGTTGAACTTGTTTAGCACACTGCAGTCTTCGATGACGAATTTTTTGTTACACATAATAAAATCAATTTCACTTGTCATCCCAATTGGATGTCTCCATGTCCATTTCCTGTGTGGCTTTTTCTTGAAAAAGGAGTTCAAGATGAAAAATCCTTCTGCCTCTGCAAACTCAACGAGAGTATTTCCACGCTGGTTTCTGTTGTCGTGACCGAATTTACCTACTGAAGTTTCATTCTGTTGCCGTTGCCCTATTTTTGCATTGAAATCTCCCATAATTATCTTCAAGTGCTGCTTACCTTTATTATTTAGATGACGAATTTCCTCATAAAATTCTTCAATTTCTTCTTCAGGATGACTTGTGGTGGGTGCATAAGTTTGAATAATCTGAGCCTGGTATCTTCTCGATAGTTGGATAACGAGTCGTGCAGCTCTGTCAGAGGAACTTTCAACTTCTACCACTTTATCCTTCAGTTTCTTGTTTATTATAAATCCAACACCACTAGTTCTGCCAGTATCTGTCCCACGATAATAGAAGAGATGTCCACTTTTCAGTTCAATGAGATCTTCTCCTTTTCTCCTTACCTCACTTAGCCCGACGATGTCCCACTTGATCCTTTGTAGTTCCTCTTCCAATTCAAGAAGCCTTGAATCAGAAGATAGGGAGCGTCCGTTATAGGTAGCCAAGGTCAGCATCAAATGGCAGCCTAGTCCGGTCCTCCGGGGATTCTTAGCACCCTCTGCCTTCATGTCGCACTGGCCGCTGCCTTGGCCAGGTACATTCCAGCTGCCGGAGACTGAGGGCCAAGATTTAAGTTGTAGAGTCATTTTGGAGGTGTTTGGCCATAACTCACCACGCTGGCCAAGCGGGTTGGTGAGTGTGGGATAGCATTTCCTCTGATCCCGATGGTATAGTTATACCGCTATTGGCGGTCGTCAGAGCCCCTTTAGTGGAAACAGGATGCACCACGAGAAGGCGGGGTTGACATTTGTCAAGGAGAGGCTGTGATGTTACGCATCACCTGACCTTACATCCCTACGAAACACTTATTCTTCATCAACTAGAATTTTGATGGCGGCGGATTACTCGCTCTTGAAAGTGACCTCGTTATGACTGGACCTGGCAAAGATCGTGGAACGCGCAAGATAAGGTGATAGAATTCTGTAGAAATCTCACCCTGCGTTGGCGTCCTAACTTAGGGTCTCCTTGACACTAGATATACCTCTATCTTATCGATGCTTCAGGACTAGTCTTCTAGCTATCCTTCTCTAATCGATGCTTCAGTGGACTGTACTAAGTCCGTAATTCAGTAGTATATCATCAGCTACTCTACCGGTATCCCTGACTCTGGTAGATTCCTTCTGTAGCGGCGACCTACTTCATCTAGGTCGGTGCCCGCTCTTTCCCCGTGGACTCCGAGAGCCCACCACACCATCCACGCAAACGCGTTCCTTTCTATCGGAGGACTATCACCTTCGCTCTCCGAAGACAGACTGCTCCAACAGGTCCACTCGGAGCGACCTCTTCGCCCCCCCTTCACGCTGCTCCTTCTTCAAGGGCGACGGCGCTGACCTTCAACATGCTGCTCTCCTCTCGCGCCACGTGTCACCTCTCGCGCCCTTAACCTGCCCCATCCCTAGTCGTTTTCCGGGAATCGGGCTCCTAGACCTTTAAATCTACCTTGCGCATTCCTCGCTTATCCTCAGGCTATACATTATTGAGTGCCTCCTTCCGAGAAAGCAATCCTATCGTCGTAGTACATCCGTAGCAATACAATACACATTGTTATAACTATACAAAAGAGTATGTCTGCATTTCAGACTTGTATGCGCCTAGTGAAAATGAACAATGTATCTGTGAAAGTCACAGCGTCCTTGGCGATACTTTCAGTTCGTAGAACAAGTCCTCGCCCTTTCTAAGGCGTGAGAACCTGAAGTCTTTTGTCATACATCTCGCCTCCCCCCCCCCAAAAGGATTAAACATATTTACGAATTCTCTGTCGCCATTTTTGGGAACTTGCGATGTTTTCTTTGGTCAAAAAAAACCCACATAATGTTTATCATTGAAATGAATTAACATCGTTAATGTGTCCGTTCTTACAAACTCCATGTTTATTTTTTCAACCCCGATAGTTTTTGAGATGTTTAAAAATGTTCCACGATTTCAGCTGCCCCCACCCCCACCCCCGGACATTTCCTGTTTCAGAATAGCTATTCGTTAGCATCGTGTGAACCGGAAGGAGCTACATCTTTATCATTCGAATCTGGATAGTTTCTGAGATATTTGTATAAAGGCTAATGGAGGATGATGAAGAAGTAATTTATTTTCAAAAAGTCTTGTATTCGTTCCTGTCATTATCTTAAAGATCTCTCCGTTTCTAGCTTTGAACCGCAGCAGTTGAAAAGACATTCCAAAAAGAACGTGACGGTTTCAACATTTCTTCAATGTGTCTCAAGGACCAGAACACAAGAGAACCGGAAAATGCATGGCATAGTAAAACAGCCAAAATCTCGGAGCTGAAACAAACGACGCAATCCAGTCTGTAGTAAACATACAGTACAAGGCATCACAGAAAGAAACGGAGCATGGCAGAGGCACAAAGCAGTCCGTTACATTACAATCGTGCGCTGTAGTCGGTGGCAGATACAACACGAGGCAAAGCACGCAGGGAACAGTCACTGAGCAGAGGAACGGCTGAGCCAGCAAATAGAGAAAGCACCATACCTGGAACCAGGGAGCAACATGATGAGTAGAAAACCCAGGAACTATTCCTTCTTCCTTTTAAGGAAAAACGAAATTATTGGTGCGAAATTATTGCTGTCCATCTGTGGTTATTGGGCGCCATCCTCCGACAAAAAGAGAAATAATGGTACTAATGCCACATTGAAAAGAAAAACATTAAGGAAAAACTATTACTTTCTTTAAAATTGGCATTTTCTGTCTAACAGTGGCATAGCAGTTAGACATACTATACAAAACATAGCAGGGTAGGAAGCAACACATGGCACTCCGGGAAAATCGGGCAGGGGGCATGCTTGAACCACAGAAAAACAGAAGCAGAACGAACGGTGCGAGGCAGTTGGTGATGGTCATGTAAAGCGGATGCAGGCAGGACATCGTAAGACAAAACACACAGAAAAAGGTCACAAAGCAGAATGATGAGGGGAAAAAACGAGGCACGAGGGAAAACACTTCACAAAGAGGAGAACGAAACAACAAGGGCTCAAAGAGACAGGGAGAAACATAGCTAAGAAAACACAACAGAAATCAATCATCAAACAAAACCACACAGGAGCTAATCAGGTGGACACCGAAGAAGGAGACGATGTTGAGCATGACAAATGAAGTGGTCAAGACAACCATAGTAACATTCAACTTCCGGGTAAGAGCCCGAAAGGTGAAAAAATGCAAAGTAAAAAGAGCTAAGATTGTCAACCAGAGATGAGTAAACTGCCGGATCGTTGGAAGCAATAAAGTGATTAAGTGTAGCATCGTGAGAAGAGTCAAAGAACAATGGGAAAGCGGCATCTAGAGAAAGAGTCTGCGTAAACTCGGGAACAACTTGAAGGGGAGCAACAAGATCAGGCACAACAGAGGGACTGTCAAGAACGCGAGCAAAAGTGACGGCAGCAGGATCAGGAGCGGTGCCTTGCGAAGAACGATGAGGAGGAGACATAATCACAGCGGCACGCTTAGCGCGAATCTTGCGATTAGACCGATGACGACGCTTCTTATTAGGACAATACCAGTAGGGAAATGTTGACGAAGAGGACGAGACGACGTAGAAGGAACAACAGGCGGCGTCTCGGGATTCTGGCGAGGTGAATAGGTACAAAGTCGGATGACACATGTAAGGTGGTAGCTGCAGGAACAACAGAAGCCGGGGAGGGTGGGGTTTCAAACGAGACTAGAAGAGGAGCTGTGCGAAAGAGCGGGGACAGACCATGGCGACCAGAAGGTGAAACAAAGACAACGGCACTAGAAGCATCAGAAGAGCCCCGAGAAGGTGAAAAGGGCGGAGAGCACACCGGAGTACTGGAACCAGTGGAGGAAAGATGAGCGTCTGAGGGTGGCGTAGCCGACGTACGCAGCGGCGATGGTGGAGCAGAAAATCCCGGGATCGAGATAGACGAGGTGACTTGCGAAAACAAAGAAGGCAGCACCTGAACAGGCGGAGAAGGTGCAGCAACAGGATGTGACAAAGCGCAAACATCAGACGATGAAAAAGAAAGAAATACAGACGAAGGCACCGAAACAGGAGCAGTAGATCCAGATGTACCCACAACAGACGATGCTGGCGAGGAAGGAAAAAGACCAACGGAGGCAGATGATGGAGATGGAGACTAAGAAGGTGTGAACTGATCAGGCGAAAGCGTGGTAACTGGAAGCGAAGAAAGAGGTTCTGTGACGGGAACTTGAGCAGCCGTTGAAGAAGACTAGGAAGAAATGAGGGGCATTGCGAGAAATGGTGACCAGGCTGTTTACATGAGATGCAATGATAGGCAGTGAATACGTTGAATGCGACGTTGTGATGACAACAAATCACCAGAAAAGTTGTGGGGCAGTAAGAAACAGTCTGTGTCAGGGAAAAAAACTAAGTCTTGGCGGCGGAAGCCAAAATAAGGACGATCACCTTGATCAACATGGGCGGCGGGTATCTTGCGGATATCACCAAGAACGCGGCCACACCGAGAAGGAAAAGCATGTAAAAACTCATCGGAAACGTCCGGAGGTACAGGTTACAAATTAAGAAAAACGGGAGAATGTGCAAGGAGGATAGGGACCAAGCTATGATCTCCAACGGAAAGGCTAGTCGATAGGACTTGAGGAACAAACTCAGGTGAAAAAATATATACAAGAATGGACTTAGGCTTGCTGGCGAAATGTGTAATTGCACCGGAAGGGAGAAACGACAATGCAGACATACACTGTATAGACGTGCAACTTGACATTGGGTAAGGGGTCGAACTTGACACTTAAACTAAGAGTTGAAAGCATTGTACGTGTGCAATAAGCGTGGAACCTTGACATGAAATATAGGAGTCCAAGGCTGTCGCGAGGAAAGTCGGAGACGTTGAACACGGATCTGTAGCAGGATGAGGAGAAGAGCAGTCCTGGGACGCATCCAACACACTTGGAGGACAAGTCATCGAAGCAGCACATAGTGACGTGAGAGGGAAATAGAATTTAGAAGCAGAAGCACAGGCCATGGACAATGTGTAGAAATGCACGGCGAAGGACACACAGATCCACTATAACAAGGTGGGGCACCAGGAAGGCGATCAGCATACCGAAGAAGGCAGCGCAGAGAACCACTGTCAATGGGTGGAACACAAGGAAGGTAATCCACACACCGGTGAAGGCAGCGCAGAGAACCATTAACGATGATTGGAGCGCAAACACGGAAGGCAAACGTAGACACAGCAGCAGGAAGGCTACTACATGCAGCAGACAGTTTTAGAGCAAAAAGTCAAGGCGAGTCACGATGGGCAGATTGTAAACAGGCCCAACGAGATGAATTGTAAACAGGCCCAGCGAAATGAATTGTAAACAGGCCCAACGAGATGAATTGTAAACAGGCCCAGCGAAATGAATTGTAAACAGGCCCAACGAGATGAATTATAAAGGAATATCGGCAAAATATGCATGTACCAACTCGAAAGAATGACTAGGAAGAGAGCGCAGACATTCATGCACGAGAGAAACACAAATTAATTCGGCGGTGGGCGCTAGATACAGGCGGAGCACAAAATGCAGAGCTCGAAAGGGCGTGGCCAGCAGAGCAACGTGACGGGATGCTGTGTGAGTCAAATATCGTACAAAGACAATTGTTTGCATGGGACCATTTCAAGAATGTTTGTTTTAAATTTAAGGGTGCATCTGCTTTGCACTTCCTTTCGACCGAAGCGTGTTAAAGTGGAAAAGTTTCCTGCACGTTCTTTGAAAACTAAAGGATGTACTTATACCTTCACTATATACATGTATCTGTCTGTATACGTTTATCTGTGTACCTCTAAGTCTGATTTAATATCAGCCTCCTTTTGCTTTGGGAAGCTAGAACAGTGAGAACGATGATCCTGGCATTTTAATCTTTATCTGATCCATAATTTCGCCGCCAAGAGCGAAATGCAAATTCCACCGATTTCAAAATATATTTTGCTTCATATCGTTGCTCAAAAATCAGATTGAAACACTTTCGACGCCTATTGAATGTACCATTTTTACGTACAGCTTATTGTATCTTAATATTACCGAATTTTTCTGTTACGACGAGCAAATGCGTACATTACTGTTTGTGAAAATTGCAACGCCAAAAAGGAATCGCACTATTCAAAAGAAATTTATATCACAGATTCCTCATGTTGCAGGAGATAACTGATTTTATGTTTAGATCTATAGAAGATTTTGTCAATTCAAATCTCAGTACTATTTGTTCAGTTGCTGCCTACCAAAGATGTTAGGCAGCAACTGAACAAATAACTAGTATACGAATGAATAATTAATACACACAATTGACGTAGATTTGGGACATCAAACAGATGGCATGGCTCTTTCCACGGTTTTAAGTGAGTCACGGGAAAAGTATCATCGGCCGCCAACGGAAATCGAACCAAGGGTCTTCCAGTTACTCGCTGGACATGCTACCACTGCACCAATTGCTTCTTACCATCTTTGAGGAATCCCCACCATTGTGCGGGTCTCCAAGAAGCAACCACCCATGTGGTTTGGCAATTAATCACATGTGAGTCTGGAGAATTCGAGGCCGCTGCGGTGCAGTGGTAGCATGTCCAGCGCGTAACTGGAAGACCCTGAATTCAATTCCCGGTGGCGGCCGATGATAGTTTTTCCGTGACTCACTTAAAAACGTGGAAAGAGAAATGACTTCTGTTTGATGTTCCTAATCCACGTCGATTGTGTGTATTAATGCAGGACAATTACAGAGGCATCTGTGGCACGTAGTCCGGTCATCTTCAATAGCGCGTCGCACCGCTTCGTGCGGTGATACATGTTGCAATATGGTCCAGCATAGAGGCGAACAGACGCCTGATGTCCTGCTGAAGAGGGCCCACACTTGTTGGACGGTGTGCTCCAAATCCCGGATAGTGCGGCACAGAGTCAACCGGCGTTTCAACTGGTCCCACGCATGCTCGATAGAGGACATGTTCGGTGAGCGGGCATGCCATGGAACTGTATGGACATGACGTAGGCAGTCCTAGAAAACCCGAGCAGTGTGCGGGATGGCACTATCCTGCTGGTAAAGCGCACCTAGAATTCCGCCCAGGAGTGGGAGCACATGGGGCCATATGATCTCATCCACATACCGCTGGCCCGACAATGATCCACGTACCACTACTAGAGCTGATCGGCTATCGTAGGCAATAAACCATAAAGGCTCCCTAGACCGTAATGCCTGCAGTGGGGTAGGTGGGACGCTCGATAGCAAGGTTGGAATTGTGCCGTTGACCCCGGGACCTCCACACCCGGACACGATGATCATCTGTCCCCAAAACGAACCGACACCAATCTCTGAACACCACACGTCGCCAGTCTGTGGCGTTCCACGTTGCTCTCGCCTGGCACCATTGCAAACAGAGCCGGCGATGATCCGGTGTTAATGGCAGAACACGTAAGAGGCGCTGGGATCGCAGATTCGCTTCCGCGAGACTTCAGAAAATGGCTCGTTGGCACACAAGAGCCGCTACATTTGCCTGGGGAGAGGACAGGGTTCTCGTGGGATCCATTCGTGCCTGCGGTACGAACTGTCGATCCTCTCTACGGATGGTCCTCCTGGTTCGTTCGGAGACACCCGCCGTGCGGCAGTGCCGTCACGTGTCCACTGCTCCCAACACAGTCGGACGGTATGGTCAGAACGATCCACGTGGTGGGTTATACGGCGCGCCGACCGACCTGCTGTTTTCAGCCCGATGATCAGGCCTCTCTCAAAGCCCGTAAGTTGCGTACATCGACGTCTCTGGTGTCTACCCGGCATTCTTGTCACTCTATACTCTTGCTTGCGCCGGCCGGTGCTTTTCTCTTTCATGGGGCATCGACTACACGCCGGTTTATAAGGCTGCTGGTTCGTGCTAGCAGCGCCGCCACAAGGTGTGCGGTTATGCGCACTCGCACCAAACGCACCCTAGCTATTTGCAAAGTTTCGCGGTTGTAGCATGTTTTCTTCTAGGTGTGCAAATTTTTTGTCCACGAGTGTACAAGAAGCAAGTGGAAGAATTGAAACTTCACTCGCCCAAGTTTTCACCAGCTGTCTCACCGAAGGTAAGATTCCTGAGTATTGGGATAATGGTACAATGATCCTGCTACATAAAAAAGGTGACGTTGAGGATCTCAGGACCTACAGGCTCATCAGCCTCCTATCAGTTATTTATAAAATTTTCAATTAGGTTCTTTTACATCGCATGAAGGTAAAACTGGACATGGCTCAAGCAAGAGAAGAAGCTGAATTCAGGAGTGGCTACAGCACTGAAGATCATGTCCATGTACTTAGAGAACTAACTGAAAGAACAAGAGAGTATGAACTCCCATTATGCAAGGCTTCTATTGATTATAAAAAGGCCTTCGATTCCGTAAAACCATCAGCAGTTACAACTGCTTTGAAAACCTGCGGTATTGCAGATGCATACATTAGCATTATTAATAGTATCTCTGAAAATGCATTTGCAAAAGTTTGGATATTTGAGGATGCAGCACTAATAAAAATTGGAAAGCTAGTGTGACAAAGTAAAATCATATCTCCCAAACTCTTTAATCCCACATAGCAAAATATTTTTTAATTACTGAACTGGGACAAAGAAAAAAATATTTATGCAGATAATTCAAATCACGTTCGTTTTGCTGATGACGTTGTCATTTTTGCAACTACGACTTCTGAACCGCAGAATACGATCCAGGAACTTGCTGACAAGAGTAAAGAAGTGGAATTAAAAATGAACTTTCAGAAGGCAAAGTGATGTATATTGCTTTTACAAGAAACGAAGATTTATTTATTGATGGTGAAAAGCTTGAGACAACCGATACCTACATTTATCTTGGGCAGCAGATATGAAGTAAGGATCACATTGATGAAGAAATTAATCGGCGTGTAAAACTTGGATGGATAGTTTTTGGAAGAAGTAAATTTTTACGAAAAGTATGCCATTGTGTCTTAAAAGATAAGGGTTTAATCAGTTCATCCTGCCAGTGCTTACGTATGGAGCAGAGACATGGACCTTTACTAAACAAGTTAGTAAAATAATGCAATGCATTGAATATGATACGCTTTCCAACATACCAGAAATAATTACTCAAGATATGAGAATAATGGCTGTGGAATAAATCTCGGTCCTGTGCCCTGACCTTTGATCCCATTTCGATGATATTCAACAGAACCGGTTCGGTATACCTCCGAAATAACATGATAACGTTTTGTCGCAATCGAAGCATTTTTACGTAAGTTATGATGCATAAGGACTATGGAATAGATCCCGCTCCTGTGTCCTAACCTTTGACCCTATTTTGTCCATTTTCTATAGGGTTTGTCCCCAGGGGTTCCCTACCACATACTAAAATTTCACCGAAATCGAACCATTTTTACGTGAGTTATCATGCCGACAGACGGACGGACAGACGGACGGAAAACGCTGAAGCATATACGCTTCTTCAACCTACGGTTGGAAAGCGTAAAAAAGACAAACAAAGACTGCAGACAACGCAAAAAGCCCTGGAGAGAATCATGCTTGGTGTAAACAGGAAAGATAAGCAGACGGACTCATGGATAAGGAAAACGACAAGAGTTGACGACATCATGACCACAATGAAGTCACTGAAATGGTGAGGGCATGACATGTTGCTAGAAGAACGACCACCGACGGAAAACCGAAATTTTAGAATGAATTTCGAGGACAGGAAAAGACCCAGAAGAAGACCCTATGATAGAATGATGCATGAAATTCGAAAGCATAGAGGTGTGTCATCGAGGAGACACGCTCAAGACAGACAATTGTGGG
Source organism: Macrothele yani (assembly GCA_039090855.1). NCBI lineage: Eukaryota > Metazoa > Arthropoda > Arachnida > Araneae > Macrothelidae > Macrothele > Macrothele yani. Next base: position 6,817,782 of record CM077024.1, read on the forward strand.
AGAAACTTGGGGAGACCTTCATCCAGTAGTGGATTCAAAGATGATGATATATATATATATATCATTGTAAACCATTATCAATCCACTGCTGGACGAAAGTCTCCCCAAATTTTCTCCACAACGGTCTGTCTTGTGCCAGTCTCCTCCATGTCACTCCCGCATACTTTCGAATTTCATCCACCCATCTCCATGTGGTCTTCTTCTGGGTCTTTTCCTGTCCCTTGGAATCCAATATAAAACTTCGGCTGTCCATCGATGGTCTGTCCTGGCAGTATGTCCAGCCCATTGTCATTTCAGGGATTTTCTCTGATCATGGTGTCTTCCACTCTCGTCATTTTTGGGATTCACGAGTTCCTCTTCTTATCTCTCCTGGTTACACCAAGCATGCACCTGTCCATGCTGCTTTGAGTTGTCTGCAGCCTTTGTATGTCTCTTTTAGTTAAGGTCCACGTCTCTGCACCATATGTAAGCACTGGAAGGATGCATTGATCAAACACTTTTCTTTTAAGACATAATGGCATATTGCTCTTGAAAATTATGCTGTTTCTTCCAAAAGCTCTCCAGGCAAGTTTTGTACGCCGATTAATTTCTTCATCAATGTGACCCTCACTTGATATCTGCTGTCCAAGATAAACGTACGTGTCTGTTATCTCCAGCTTATCTCCATCAATCGATAAATCTTCATTTCTTGTAAAAGCATTGAACATCACTTTTCTCTTCTGGAAGTTCATTTTTAATCCCACTTCTTTACTCTTGTCAGCAAGTTCCTGGATCATACTCTGCAGCACTGATGGGGTAGTTGCAAAAATGACTACGTTATCAGCAAAACGAAGGTGGGTTAGATAATCTCCATTAATCTTTATCCCTTTGTTTTCCCAGTTCAGTATTGAAAGACCTTTTCCAATGTGGCAATAAAGAGCTTCGGAGATATGGTGTCACCTTGTCTGACTCCCTTTCCAATTTTTATGTGTGTTGTATTTTCAAACAGCCGAAAATTTGCACTTGCATTTTCATAGATGTTATTAATAATATTAATGTATGCATCTTCAATACCGCAGGATTTCAGAGCCATTGTAACTGCTGATGGTTTCACCGAATCAAAGGCTTTTTCATAATCGATAAAAGCCATGCACAATGGAAGTTCATATTCTTTCGCTCTTTCAATTAGTTCTCTCAGTACGTGCATATGATCTATTGTGCTGTAGCCACTCCTGAATCCAGCTTGTTCTCTCGGTTGAGCCATGTTCAGTGTTACCTTTAAGCGGTGTGAAAGAACTTTAGTGAAGATTTTATAAACCACTGATAGGAGGCTGATAGGTCTGTAGTTCCTGAGATCCTCAATGTCACCTTTTTTATGTAGCAGGATCATTGTAGCGTAGTTCCAATCCTCAGGAATCTTCCCTTCATTAAGGCATCGAGTGAAAATTTGGGCGAGTACTGTTTCGATTTCTCCACTTGCTTCTTGTATGGTGTCTACAGTAATTCCATCTTCTCCTGGAGCTTTCCCCCGCTTCATGTTCTTGATTGCATGCGCATCTTCTGCTGGGAGGACTGGAAGAACTCTGGTACTGGTACCTTTCATGATGTCTGGAGAACATGTATCATCTCTTTTATATAATTTGGAGTAGAAATCTTTCACTCTTGTCAAAATTTCGCCTCTATTTCTTGTTACAGAACCATCTTTTCTCAGTGCCATAATCTGTTTTCTTCCCTTACTGAGGGGTCGCTTTGCTATCTTTAGGCTTTGGTTGTTTTCAATTGCTTTCCTCACTAGTTCGCAGTTGAATTTCCTTACGTCTTTAATGATAATTTTTTGTACTGTCTTGCATAGCTCTATATATTCCACTTTGGAAGTCACATCTTCTTTAGTTGTCCTCATCTCTCTTCTTTTTTGCATCAACATTTTGGTTTTTCCTGATAATTTGTTCACATGCAACTTGTTCTTAGACCCAGCTCATTTTGTTGGTGTTTCCATAAGAGTTTTGGTTACTTTTCTGTTAACTTCAGAAATATCCACTTCTTCCGATGTTAGGCGTTCTAAAGCAGAGAATCTGTTCTTCAGTTCCAACTTAAAGGTATTATGGTGCTTTTTAAGGTTGGTTATGTCAATACATTATGTTTGTCTTATGAGCTTGCCACGTTCGAGTTTAGTGTTGAGGTGGATCTTACATCTCACCAATCTATGGTCACTACCTGTGTTGAACTTGTTCAGCACACTGCAGTCTTCGTTGACGAATTTTTTGTTACACATAATAAAATCAATTTCACTTGTTATCCCATTTGGATGTCTCCATGTCCATTTCCCGTGTGGCTTTTTCTTGAAAAAGGAGTTCAAGATGAGAAACCCTTCTGCCTCTGCAAACTCAACGAGAGTATTTTCACGCTGGTTTCTGTTGCCGTGAGCGAATTTACCTCCTGAAGTTTCATTCTGTTGCCATTGCCCTATTTTTGCATTGAAATCTCCCATAATTATCTTCAAGTGGTGCTTACCTTTATTATTTAGATGACAAATTTCCTCATAAAATTCTTCAATTTCTTCTTCAGGATGACTTGTGGTGGGTGCATAAGTTTGAATAATCTGAGCCTTGTATCTTCTCAAGAGTTGGATAACGAGTCGCGCAGTTCTGTCAGAGGCACTTTCAACTTCTACAACTTTATCCTTCAGTTTCTTGTTTATTATAAATCCAACACCACTAGTTCTGCCAGTATGTGTCCAACGATAGTAGAGGAGATGTCCATTTTTCCGTTCAATGAGATCTTCTCCTTTTCTCCTTACCTCACTTAGCCCGACGATGTCCCACTTGATCCTTTGTAGTTCCTCTTCCAATTCAAGAAGCCTTGAATCAGGAGATAGGGAGCATCCATTGTAAGTAGCCAAGGTCAGCATCAGATGGCAGCCTAGTCCGGTCCTCCAAGGATTCTTAGCACCCTCTGCCTTCATGTCGCACTGGCCGCAGCCTTGGCCAGGTACATTCGAGCTGCCGGAGACTGAGGGCCAAGATTTAAGTTGTAGAGTCATTTTGGAGGGGTTTGGCCATAACTCACCACGCTGGCCAAGCGGGTTGGTGAGTGTGGGATAGCATTTCCTCTAATCCCGATGGTATAGTTATACTGCTATTGGCGGTCGTCAGAGCCCCTTTAGTGGGAACAGGATGCACCACGAGAAGGCGGGGTTGACATTTGTCAAGGAGAGGCTGTGATGTTACGCATCACCGGACCTTACATTCCACACACACACATATATATATATATATATATATATATATATATATATATATATATAAACGAACGAAGAGTTACATCCGCAGGTGTGGCAGAATTAACACGCAACCCATTGCTTGGATAGACGACGCATCCCATCGCTGGGAAAGACGACGCATACCGTCTGTAAAAAGGAACTTTAGTTTCTCCTTGAATCATTTGGATATGTCAACATGAAAGTCACATGTTGACAGATCCGGGCTATAGGCTGGGTGGTGCAGAACCTCTCACCCTTTCCGTGCTAACGCATCCTGCATAATGTGTGCAACAGAATCACACCACGCGAAAGCATGCCAGGTCACCCATTCTTGATTGCTTTATGCAGCTTGTCCACTGTGTCGATGTAGTGGTTGGCATTGCTGTTCACGTGAGGCTCTTTAAAGTCCACCAACAAAAGCCCTTCAGCATAACCTCCCCGACGGAGTCCTGTGACTTGAATTTTATGTGTTTTGGTGATCCGGGATGTTTCCATTGCATGCTCGCTGGTTTGCTGGATGGCTCAAAGTGGTGGCACCGCGATTCGTCACCTGCCACTATGCGCGATATAAATGCATCACCCTCTGCTTTGTAACGCAGCAAGTGGTTCAAACTCCAACCCATACATTCTTCCTTATGGTGGTCAGTCAGCATCCGCGGGATTAATTGTAAACATACTTTCCGATATTGCAGTATCTTCGTAACCACAGTTTGAACTGTAACAAATGTCATAGCAAAGTCCTCCGTTTGCGAACGTCAGCCCCGACGACGGTTTTACATGCATTTCTTTCTCGGTGTGGGCGCATTGTTTGTGTTATTCGCACGCTCCCCGCCGATCAAGGTGATCGTCCTTATTTAGGCTTCCGACGCCAAGCCTTAGTTCTCTTCCCTGATATGGACTCCATTACTTCCTGCCCCACTGTTTTCCAGGTGCTTTGTGTTCATCACAACGTCGTTATAAACGTGTTCACTGCGTAGCATTGCTTCTCATGTAAAACACCTGGTCATCATCGCTTGCAGTGTCCGCTCACCTCTTCTTGTTCTTCCTCAACGGCTGCTCAAGTGCCCATCACAGAACCCCTTCTTCACTTCCGGTCACCACGCCTGCGCTTGTTTCGCTTCCACCTTCTTAGTCTCCATCTCGATTGTCGTTGCCTTCCTCTGCAGGTCTTTTTCCTTCTCCACTAGCGTTGCCTCTTGTGGATACATCTGGATCTACTGCTCCTGCTTCGGTGCCTTCGTCTGTCTTGCTTTCTTCTTCGTCGTCTGTTGTCTGTGCTTTGTCACATCCCGTTGCCAACCTTTCTCCGCCTGTTCAGGTGCTGCCTTCTTTGTTTTCGCACGTCACCTTGTCAATCCCAACCCCGGGATTCTCTGCTCCATCATCTTCGCTGTGTACGTCAGCTTCGCCACCCTCAGACGCTCATCCTTTCTTCAGCCGTTCCAGTACTCCGGTGTGCTCTCCGCCCGTTTCACCTTCTCCGAGCTCTTCTGATGCCTCTAGTATTGTTGCCTTCCTTTCGATTTCTGGTCCCGTGATCGGTCCCCGCTTTCCAGCACAGCTACTCTTCTGGATTTGTGTGAAGCCTTACCTTCACCAGCTCCTGTTGCCCCATCAGTTGCCTCTTTGCTTGCGTTATGCGCACATGATCCAGATCTTCCTTGTCAGACTTCTCACTTGCTGTCGGTTACTCCTTCTTCACCACGTCCCTGTTGGTATTGCTTCTAATAAGAAGTGCCGTCGTCGCTCTAATCGAGAGACTCGTACTAAGCGAACCGCGGTCGCTCAGCCTTCTCTTCATCGTTCTTCAGGTTCCGCTCCTAATTCTACTGTTGCTGCTTACGCCGACCTTATTGGTACTCCCTCCGTTTCCACTGCAATTGTCGCTCGCCTCCAAGCTGTCCCTGGGTATTCGAAGATTCTCTTCCCAGATGCTGCCAACCCTTGTTCTTTGCCTCTTCTTGTGACGCTGGTTTGGATCCCCTTCTTGACTCCCATGATCCAGCTGATTACTCGAATATGATCGAGGATATTCGCTGCTTCCTCCAAGTTTTCGTTGACCTCACGAGATCTTACCCCTGAGATATTTCGTTATTAAAGTTTTCTTAATTGCTACCTTGGTGATACTCAAAATCGCCTCATTGATCTGGTTCTGACCGATTAGTTTCTGTCTGCACTTGCATGATGTTTCGCTTCCTGCCGTCTTTGCCTTGCTGCTGTTCCGTCTTACTCCTTTGCATGTTTCTGGTATGCGTTGTACCCAACCTTTTTCTTTCCGTTGTATCCTATGTACCGCCATGTTTTCTCCACATCTCGGTTCTTTCAAACATCCGCCCGGTGCCTACTTCCGTGAACCCGTCACATCGTTTTGTTCACAGAGCTTCTTCCTGTGTGCATTGTTATGCGCGATTCTTCTCTTATACCTTTCGTCACTGTCCTGGATTGCCCTATGTTGCTGTTCGCACCCAGTTAGTTTTTTCAGGTGTTTTTCCTGTCTCGTCGAGTATTTGTCTTATGTCATGCCATGTGCCTCAGCATACCTTCTACTGTTGTGCTACGTTGCTTGCTCATCCAGTGTGACTCATCTCGTCAGATACTTACCGTTATTGCTTTGCCTCATGCTAATTGATTGTCCCATACTGTAACCTACACAATGCCATCTTTGCAAGTGTTATCTGTTGCACCTCGTTTTCTGCTTTTCATGCTGCGCCCCGGAGCATGAAAAGCAGCCTCCAGTTCGATGTATTCTCCATCTCCATCGTTCCTTCTGCTCAGTGACTGTTCCAGTGTGCTTCGCCTATCACAGATTGCCTTGTGCTGCTCGTTCAGCTTCGTTTATCTTTGTATGTCCTGATTGGCTTTTACAGACTGCTTTATGCTGCTCGTCCAGTACCGTTATTCTTATTGTTTTATCATGCCATTTATTTTCCGTTCTCCTGTGTACTAGTCCTCGATACCTAATAAAGCAACGTCACGTTGTTTTTGGAATGTCTTTTCAACTGCTGGGGTTCAAAGCTAGAAACGGGAGTTCTTTCAGCTAATGTCAGGAACGAATGAAAGACTTTGTGCAAAACAAATTACTTCTTCATTATTCTCCATTACCCTTATTACAAATATCTCAAAAACTATCAAGATTCGAACGATGAAGAAGGAGGTCTTTCTGATTCACACCATGCTAACGAATAGCTATCCTGTAATGGGAAATGTCCAGGTTGGGGTGGGCGGGGGGAAGAGGCAGGTGAAATCGTGGGCTACTAACATTCTTTTTTAAACATCTCCAAAACTATTACTATTCAAACTATGAAAATGGCGTTTATTCCGGTTCACACCATTTACTAACGAATGACTATCTTGAAATTTTTAATGAATTTACATGGTGAGAGGAAGGGGGGGGGTGATGGTCGGTCTCGAATATATATATACATAAGTTCTCAATATTGTTATTTTTTTCCAAAAACTGTTGTGGTTCAAACGATGAAAATGGATTTCCCCTCGGTTCATACGATTTGCTAACGAATGGCTATTTTGAAATTTTGAATTTCCATGGGGGGGGGGGGGCTGGTAAAATGGTCGGTCTCTCTGTATGTATGCAAATTCTCAATATTATTTTTTAAATATTTCAAAAACTATTGCGGTTCAAACGATAAAAATGGAGTTCATTCCTGTTCATACGAGTTACTAACGAATGGCAATGTCGGAATTCTGAATTTCCATGATGAGGGGGGGGTGAAATGGTAGGCCTGTAACATTCTTTTTTAAATATCTCAAAAACTATTGCGGTTCAAACGATGAAAATGGAGTTCTTTCCAGTTCATAGGATTTGCTAACGAATGCCTATTTTGAAATTTTGGATTTCCATGGGGGGGGGGGCTGGTGAAATGGTCGGTCTTTCTGTATATATGCAAATTCTCAATATTATTTTTTAACTATTTCAAAAACTATTGCGGTTCAAACGATAAAAATGGAGTTCATTCCTGTTCATACGATTTACTAACGAATGGCTATTTCGGAATTTTGAATTTCCATGATGAAGGGGGGGGTTAATGGTGTAGGCCTGTGACATTCTTTTTAAATATCTCAAAAACTATTGCGGTTCAAACGATGAAAATGGAGTTCTTTTCGGTTCATACGATTTGCTAACGAATGGCTATTTTGAAATTTTGAATTTTTCCATGGGGGTGTGTGCAATGGTCGTCCCCCAATTTTCTCAAACTTTTTTTTTTTTTTTTTAAAATCTATCAAAAACTGTTGGCCGCTCCGGTGACGCAGTGGTCTAAGCGACGGACTCTGATCATTCGTTCGAACAGGGTCCGGGTTCGAATCCCGGTGAGGCATGAATGTTGTGTTTGTTTAACGGCACTGGCTCTCTCCCTTCCCTGGAACCAGTGACCCTGAATTAGGGACGGGCGACTGGTTATAGCCCATTGAGTTGCTCACGGTGGTCGTTAAATCTCCAATAAAAAAAACTGTTGCGGTTCAAACGATAAAAATTGAGTTCATTCCTGTTCATACGATTTACTAACAAATGGCCATTTCGGAATTTTGAATTTCCATGATGAGGGGGGTGAAATGGTAGGCCTGTAACATTATTTGTTAAATATCTCAAAAACTATTGCGGTTCAAACGATGAAAATTGAGTTCTTTTCGGTTTATACGATTAGCTAACGAATGGCTATTTTGAAATTTTGAATTTCCATGGTGGGAGGCTGGTGAAATGGTCGGTCTCTCTGTATGTATGCAAAATCTCAATATTATTTTCTAAATATCTCAAAAACTATTGCGGTTCAAACGATAAAATTGGAGCTCATTCCTGTTCATACGATTTACTAACGAATGGCTATTTCGGAATTTTAAATTTCCATGATGAGGTGGGGGGGGAGGGGGATAAAATGATCTGTAACATTCTTTTTTAAATATCTCAAAAATTATTGCGGTTCAAACGATGAAAATGGAGTTCTTTTCAGATCATACGATTTGCTAACGATAGGCTATTTCGGAATTTTGAATTTCCATGATGAGGGGGAGTAGGGAATGAAATGGCCTGTAACATTCTTTTTTTAAATATCTCAAAAATTATTGCGGTTCTTTTTTTTTTTATTTTGATTGGAGGTTTAACGACCACCGTGAGCAACTCAAATGGGCTATAAGCAGTCGCCCGTCCCTAATTTAGGGTCACTGGTTCCAGGGAAGGGAGAGAGCCAGTGCCATAAGACAAACACAACATCCATGCCTGACCGGGATTCGAACCCGCACCCCTTACGGACGAATGATCAGAGGCCATCGCCTTAGACCACTGCGCCACCGGGGCGGCTTATTGCGGTTCAAACGATGAAAATGGAGTTCTTTTCGGTTCATACGATTTGCTAACGAATGGCTATTTTGAAATTTTGAATTTCCATGGTGGGGGGGGGGGCTGGTGAAATGGTCGGTCTCTCTGTATATATGCAAATTCGCAATATTATTTTTTAAATATCTCAAAAACTATTGCGGTTCAAACGATAAAAATGAAGTTCATTCCTGTTCATACGATTTACTAACGAATGGCTATTTCGGAATTTCAAATTTCCATGATGAGGGGGAGGGGGATGAAATGGCCTGTAACATTCTTTTTTAAATATCTCAAAAATTATTGCGGTTCAAACGATGAAAATGGAGTTCTTTTCAGTTCATACGATTTACTAACGAATGGCTATTTCGGAATTTTAAATTTCCATGATGAGGGGGGAGGGGGATGAAATGGCCTGTAACATTCTTTTTTAAATATCTCAAAAATTATTGCGGTTCAAACGATGAAAATGGAGTTCTTTTCGGTTCATACGATTTGCTAACGAATGGCTATTTTGAAATTTTGAATTTCCATGGTGGGGGGCTGGTGAAATGGTCGGTCTCTCTGTATATATGCAAATTCGTAATATTATATTTTAAATATCTCAAAAACTATTGTGGTTCAAACGATAAAAATGGAGTTCATTTCTGTTCATACGATTTACTAACGAATGGCTATTTCGGAATTTCAAATTTTTATGATGAGGAGGGAGGGGGATGAAATGGCCTGTAACATTCTTTTTTAAATATCTCAAAAATTATTGCGGTTCAAACGATGAAAATGGAGTTCTTTTCGGTTCATACGATTTGCTAACGAATGGCTATTTTGAAATTTTGAATTTCCATGGTGGGGGGGGGGGGCTGGTGAAATGGTCGGTCTCTCTGTATATATGCAAATTCGCAATATTATTTTTTAAATATCTCAAAAACTATTGCGGTTCAAACGATAAAAATTGAGTTCATTCCTGTTCATACGATTTACTAACGAATGGCTATTTCGGAATTTCAAATTTTTATGATGAGGGGGAGGGGATGAAATGGCCTGTAACATTATTTTTTAAATATCTCAAAAACTATTGCGGTTCAAACGATGAAAATGGAGTTCTTTTCGGTTCACACGATTTGCTAACGAATGGCTATTTTGAAATTTTGAATTTCCATGGGGGTGGGGGCTGGTGAAATGGTCGGTCTCTGTGCGTATATGTAAATTCTATTATTTATTAAATATTTCAAAAACTATTGCGGTTCAAACGATAAAAATGGAGTTCGTTCCTGTTCATACGATTTACTAACGAATGGCTATTTCGGAATTTTGAATTTCCATGATGAAGGGGGGGGGGTTAATGGTGTAGGCCTGTGACATTCTTTTTTAAATATCTCAAAAACTATTGCGGTTCAAACGATGAAAATGGAGTTCTTTTCGGTTCATACGATTTGCTAACGAATGGCTATTTTGAAATTTTGAATTTTTCCATGGGGGTGTGTGCAATGGTCGTCCCCCAATTTTCTCAAACTTTTTTTTTTTTTTTTAAATCTATCAAAAACTGTTGGCCGCTCCGGTGACGCAGTGGTCTAAGCGACGGACTCTGATCATTCGTTCGAACAGGGTCCGGGTTCGAATCCCGGTGAGGCATGAATGTTGTGTTTGTTTAACGGCACTGGCTCTCTCCCTTCCCTGGAACCAGTGACCCTGAATTAGGGACGGGCGACTGGTTATAGCCCATTGAGTTGCTCACGGTGGTCGTTAAATCTCCAATAAAAAAAACTGTTGCGGTTCAAACGATAAAAATTGAGTTCATTCCTGTTCATACGATTTACTAACAAATGGCCATTTTCGGAATTTTGAATTTCCATGATGAGGGGGGGGTGAAATGGTAGGCCTGTAACATTATTTGTTAAATATCTCAAAAACTATTGCGGTTCAAACGATGAAAATTGAGTTCTTTTCGGTTTATACGATTAGCTAACGAATGGCTATTTTGAAATTTTGAATTTCCATGGTGGGGGCTGGTGAAATGGTCGGTCTCTCTGTATGTATGCAAAATCTCAATATTATTTTCTAAATATCTCAAAAACTATTGCGGTTCAAACGATAAAAATTGAGCTCACTCCTGTTCATACGATTTACTAACGAATGGCTATTTCGGAATTTTAAATTTCCATGATGAGGTGGGGGGAGGGGTGATAAAATGATCTGTAACATTCTTTTTTAAATATCTCAAAAATTATTGCGGTTCAAACGATGAAAATGGAGTTCTTTTCAGATCATACGATTTGCTAACGATAGGCTATTTCGGAATTTTGAATTTCCATGATGAGGGGGGAGTAGGGAATGAAATGGCCTGTAACATTCTTTTTTAAATATCTCAAAAATTATTGCGGTTCTTTTTTTTTTTATTTTGATTGGAGGTTTAACGACCACCGTGAGCAACTCAAATGGGCTATAAGCAGTCGCCCGTCCCTAATTTAGGGTCACTGGTTCCAGGGAAGGGAAAGAGCCAGTGCCATAAGACAAACACAACATCCATGCCTGACCGGGATTCGAACCCGGACCCCTTACGGACGAATGATCAGAGGCCAACGCCTTAGACCACTGCGCCACCGGGGCGGCTTATTGCGGTTCAAACGATGAAAATGGAGTTCTTTTCGGTTCATACGATTTGCTAACGAATGGCTATTTTGAAATTTTGAATTTCCATGGTGGGGGGGGGGGGGGCTGGTGAAATGGTCGGTCTCTCTGTATATATGCGAATTCGCAATATTATTTTTTAAATATCTCAAAAACTATTGCGGTTCAAACGATAAAAATGAAGTTCATTCCTGTTCATACGATTTACTAACGAATGGCTATTTCGGAATTTCAAATTTCCATGATGAGGGGGGAGGGGGATGAAATGGCCTGTAACATTCTTTTTTAAATATCTCAAAAATTATTGCGGTTCAAACGATGAAAATGGAGTTCTTTTCAGTTCATACGATTTACTAACGAATGGCTATTTCGGAATTTTAAATTTCCATGATGAGGGGGAAGGGGATGAAATGGCCTGTAACATTCTTTTTTAAATATCTCAAAAATTATTGCGGTTCAAACGATGAAAATGGAGTTCTTTTCGGTTCATACGATTTGCTAACGAATGGCTATTTTGAAATTTTGAATTTCCATGGTGGGGGGGCTGGTGAAATGGTCGGTCTCTCTGTATATATGCAAATTCGCAATATTATTTTTTAAATATCTCAAAAACTATTGCGGTTCAAACGATAAAAATTGAGTTCATTCCTGTTCATACGATTTACTAACGAATGGCTATTTCGGAATTTCAAATTTTTATGATGAGGGGGAGGGGGATGAAATGGCCTGTAACATTATTTTTTAAATATCTCAAAAACTATTGCGGTTCAAACGATGAAAATGGAGTTCTTTTTCGGTTCATACGATTTGCTAACGAATGGCTATTTTGAAATTTTGAATTTCCATGGTGGGGGCTGGTGAAATGGTCGGTCTCTCTGTATATATGCAAATTCGCAATATTATTTTTTAAATATCTCAAAAACTATTGCGGTTCAAACGATAAAAATTGAGTTCATTCCTGTTCATACGATTTACTAACGAATGGCTATTTCGGAATTTCAAATTTTTATGATGAGGGGGGAGGGGGATGAAATGGCCTGTAACATTATTTTTTAAATATCTCAAAAACTATTGCGGTTCAAACGATGAAAATGGAGTTCTTTTCGGTTCACACGATTTGCTAACGAATGGCTATTTTGAAATTTTGAATTTCCATGGGGTGGGGGCTGGTGAAATGGTCGGTCTCTGTGCGTATATGTAAATTCTATTATTTATTAAATATTTCAAAAACTATTGCGGTTCAAACGATAAAAATGGAGTTCGTTCCTGTTCATACGATTTACTAACGAATGGCTATTTCGGAATTTTGAATTTCCATGATGAGGAGGGGGTGAAATGATAGGCCTGTAACATTATTTTTTTAAATATCTCCAAAACTATTGCGGTTCAAACGATGAAAATGGAGTTCTTTTCAGTTCACACGATTTGCTAACGAATGCCTATTTTGAAATTTTGAATTTCCATGGTGGGGGGCTGGTGAAATGGTCGGTCTTTCTGTATATATGCAAATTCTGAATATTATTTGTTAAATATCTCAAAAACTATTGCGGTTCAAACGATAGAAATGGAGTTCATTCCGGTTCATACGATTTACTAACGAATGGCTATTTCGAAATTTTGAATTTCCATGGTGGGGGAGCTGGTGAAATGGTCGGCCTCCTATAATTATATGCAAATTCTCAATATTATTTGTTAAATATCTCAAAAACTATTGTGGTTCAAACGATGAAAATGGAGTTCATTCCGGTTCATACGATTTATTAACGAATGGCTATGCTGAAATTTGAAATATCTGTTTTTTGGGGGTACCATTTCACCAGCCCCCACTTTGTTTTTTAAATAACTCAAAAACTATTGCGGTTCAAACGAAAAAAATTGAGTTCATTCCGGTTCATACGTGGTACAAACGAATGGTGCAAAAAAAATTTAAAAATTCCATGGTGGGGGGGCTATCGTTTCACCAGCCCCCCCACTTTGTTTTTTAAATATCTCCAAAACTTTTGCGGTTCAAACGAAAAAAACCGAGTTCATTCCGGTTCATACGTGGTACAAACGAATGGTGTCTGAAAAATTAAAAAATTCCGTGGTGGGGCTGGTGAAATGCACCTTCTCGGCAGCACATGGCGTGTTTTTCAAGGTGGACGGCTTTCATCCGCAAGTGCGGAAGAATTTGGTAGTTAAAACCAATCTCTTAAAAATGTCCAAAATTTGTGGAATTTCTATTACTTTGACCGTCATGCGCGACTGAAAAATATTACTTTAATTCAATTTTCTTTTTATATTATATTGATCTATACTAGAAGCAAGTTTTTCTCACAATGGCGATACGATTGTAATTTATTTGGTGCTTAGAAAAAAAATGCTTAGATTATGGAAATTTCTATAATTTCTTTAGTTATATGCGAACGGAAAAGATTGCTTGTCTTAAAAAATTGTTTACATTATCCTTAGCTATAGCAGGAACAACGTTTCCACACTATGGCGATTCGATTGTAATTTTGTACTTAGAAAATAATCAATAAAGTTACATAAATTTTGAAAATTTCTATAATTTCTATCTTCATGCGCAAACGGAAAATATTTTATGATTTAAATTGTTTTGCATTATCTTTTATTATACCAAGGGCAAATATTCCGCACTACATCGATTCGAGCAAAAACATGTAGGTATTTTCGACCCACCCTACTATAGGCCTTATAGTTGGTTATAGGCCTTAGAGTGGCTGATGGTGGTCGCAAAATCAAGCAAACAAACCTGAGAATAACAAGAAGGAAAGAGAAAGACTGAGTGTTCATTTAAAATGACTCCTATAACGAGGACATTTGACCTAATGGTGTCTTCTTAAGCAACTTCAATTTGTTTAACGTGCGATATAAGCGGAAAGAGTTCTAGAGGTCAGATATATAATCTAAATAAGTCAAAATTAGTAGAAGCGCTAATTGGTTAAACACTTCGAAACTTTCTGAAGGTCAGTAAAATTAAGTCTGCATATTTTAGCTTATTATATTTTAACTTATTTTCACTGTTAAAGCTTTAATGGTGCCTGCTGATGATGCGATCTTATTCCTATATTCATACGGACATAATTAATGGTATAATACAATTTCTTCGCAAAAGAGACCGGCAGGCGTTAAAATACAATGCAAAAAAAGGCGAATCTCTGGTTTCACCAGTTCATGAACCTATTCAAATTGCGATGTAAAGAATAACGACGTTCATCCCCGCGAATGGGTTAGAAAAGTTTGCTCTATTCATTAACAGTTCCCATGTTTGAATACGCACGTCAATTGTCACGCGGAACTATTTAATATAAACGTATAATATCATCGCAGATTTTTTCTTTCCCTCATGGAACTTACTTTCTTTTTATTTTGATTGGTGCTACTGGTGCGATATATTGGTGTCACACGTGTCTTCCTGTAAACAGAATTTTTTAAATTTACGTTAATTACCTTAATTTGGAAATTTCTATTTTATGACTGTGACTTCTGATCTAATGCCGTTTTTGAGGATCGAAATTTTTGTATCTATTCACCTTTAAATGACTCAGCAACGAAAAAATGTTCAGAACCATTATGTCGTTTAAGTCCTCGCGTGTGGATTGCATCGATACCTTTGTGTGTGTGTGTGAGTGTGTGTTGTAAAAATGCCTTTGCATTTTTTACAACACACACACACACAAAGGTATCTTTCCTATGTACATTTCCAGTATATTTTTAAATAAATCAATGAAGGAAGAAATATTCTTCATAATACATGGAAAATCAACAGAATATTCAAAGTAAACTGAATTTGCTTTTACCACTTACTGGTCATCCATGTAACACTTCTCGGAACACTACAACGATGGCTTCTGATCATTCGTACGAAGAGTGATCCGGGTTCGAATCCCGGTGAGGCATGGATGTTGTGGCTCTCTCCTTTCCCTGGAACTAGCGCACTAAATTAGGGACGGTCGACTGCTTATAGCCCACTGAGTTGCTCACGGTAGTCGTTAAACCTCCAAAAAAAAAACATTCGTACCTATCGAGATAAGATGGCATGTAATATAAAATTCTGCATTTCCGTATTAAAAATCTGAAATTCCTGCACCTTGAAATTAAAGTGTAAGTTTAAGCAACATAATTAGCGACAGAAATTAATCTTAAGTAAAATGTGTAAGCAAATTTAAACTTTAATTTTGCACAGTTTAATACCACTTTTTTATATAACACTACGCCAATTTACCACGAAAGTAAATAATTACATATATATTCCTTTCCAGTGAATAGGTGAAATTATTCTTTTCGGAATTATGCGTATGATATTTCATATACATCAATGAAATATTTCAAAATATACATAGCGCAAATAAATATAAATCGATATTGCTTTCTCCTTAAAACATCAAAACTAAAGAATCATACCTAGAAACATTTAATAAAATCCAACAACATGCATTTTATTTGCGTAATTGCGACTTCATTGCACTAAAGTTTCGATTAAAAACTCGTAGGCATAAATACGGTGGTAGTACTGTGTGTGAGCAATATTGCGATCAGTATACTATAAAAGATCTCACCTGTGCGATTGAATTGTTCTAATGTGCGGAGCATTTAAACATAGAATATTCAAAGCCAACTGAATTTGCTTGTACCACTTACTGCTCATCTGGAGCTGGAATCGAACCCCGCATCTCACGATAACTGGTCGAGAATGCTAACCATTACACCACCCAGGTCAGTGAAATTCCAAGCAACTGAGACCAAGTGTCCTGAGAAGTATTACATGGATGGCCAGTAAGTGGTACCAGCAAATTCAGTTTGCTTTTGAATATTCTGGATCCGGCTGCATTCTGAAGCGAAAACTTCAGGTATTGCACATGAATATGATGATCTCATTTAATTCTACATAGGATGTAAATTTAATTTTTCTTTCAAAGCGTCTGTTTTGAAATTAGATCCACTGAAGTCTAAATACCACTGAGAAACTTCTTTATCAAGCATATTTATTTGTTACAAACCACTGGTAAACGTCCTTGTGCAATTCATTTAGTTGTTATAAACTACTCGATATGTTGAATGCAATAAATATGGAAATGCAGTGATGTCCAAAATCAACGTAAGCACAAATCATGAGTTAAGCAAAGTCCACAGGACAAAGGTAAATAATACTTGGTACGGACATACATATATTGATAACGCAACAATACACAGCAGGAAAGAAATGCCACACACTGCATGAAGAGGCAGCATGCGCATGACAGCATGGCAGTCCAAAAGGGATGCAGCAAGTGGCCTGGATTTCGAGAGGCTAATAGGAAGTGTGAGTACCTTCAACAGCAATACATCTCACACAACGAGCCCTTAGGCTGTTTACAAAGCTATGAATCAGGACTTGAGGCAATAAGTGTCACTTCTCCACGAAGACGCGTCGAAGTTCCGGGAAGGTTATGGAAAGGTGCTGCTGGCTTGCAATTGCTTTTTCTAGAGCATCCCAGAAATGCTTTATAGGATTCAGGTCCGGATATCTCGTAGGTCACACCATCCTGTGAATATCCTGACTCACCATAGACTCGTCGACTAGCTGAGCCTCCTATGGCGACGAGCGTTATCATCCATGAAAAAGGAATGTGGGTAAACAGCTCCGCTGAGAAGCCATACATAAGGCTCTAGAATGTCAACCCTGTGGTATGCAGCAGTCAGAGTATCACCTGAAAACACGTGCAGCGAGATGCTTCCGTTCAACATGCTGCCAGTCCAAATCAGCAGTCCTCCACAACGGTACTGCTCAATTTCCCTAATGTTGAATGGAAGACTTCGGATTTCCTGCGCTCTCCTAATATACACACATTCAGAATCCGAGTTTAGGCTGTTCCGCAATTCGTCACTGAGGAGAGCACAGGCCCGAAGATCAGAAACCTAGGGGTGATGTTGTCGTGCCAAATTCAGGCAAACCCTTCTGTGTGATATGACGAGTAAGATTCAGACGTTGGATTTCTTGCACACATACCTCTCTCATGGAGTCTTCTGTGGACGGTCTGCCTCGATACCTCCGTACCCGTAACAGAGGAAAGCTCCTGCGTGAGGTGCCTGGCTGTCAACATTCTATGGCGCCAAACTGTTAGAGACGAATACCAGTCGTGTCTTGTGGCTCGTGCAAGTCTTTGTTCCGGCCTATTCGCTATTGTTCTGGTTTCCTTGAGCTGTCCCCAGTGATTAGCGACCACTTGCCTTAACATATTCAGTCATCTTGCAGTTTGCGACTGCTCTGCTTCAAATGTACGGATCGCTCTCCATCGTAAGGAGTAAGCGATGGTGCTGAGCTATTCTTCCACTAACAGTTCAACTCAAGATAGAACAAACTATCAACGTTTATTCACAATTAAATGGTTTACTAACATTGACTATAGTTTCGCACAGAGTGTCTGACTCGGCATCATCAGGGCAAATGAAGCGTAAGCATTCATATCATTTTCACATTATCAGAGTTCTGAAGGTCACAGTTTTTGGTGAGTTGTTTGTTACGTACTACAGAAGTGAAAACATGTGTCAAGACGTGCAGCAAGATTTTCTGTCCGCGTAGCTCAGTTGGGAGAGCGACTTATTCCGGAGTGAGGGAATACGGTTTCGATGCCCGTCGCGGAAAAATTTGTTTTCTCACATGTTCATGCTCTTTAAAGAAATGGAGTCGAAGTCATGTCGTTGACATGCCGTGAAGAGTGGCGGTATATGTGAAAAACTCCTAATGTATTAACCTTGATAGTCGAATCAGGTTTGTCAATAAGCAGAACATTTTCAAACAAAAATGTATAGTTATTTTCGTGACAATATTGGGCTATAGGCGATTTCCTCAGTTCACAGTTCCGTACAAGACTTACGTATGGCACTGTGAAATGAAGAAGTCATCAGTAGCCCAACAGTGTCACGAAAATAACCATAAATGTTTACTTGGAAACGCTATGCTTATTGATAAACCTGATTCGATTTTCAAGCTTAATACAATAGAAGCTTTCCACATGTACCGCAACACTTCACGGCTTGCCAACGACATGACGTCGACCCCATTTCTTTTAAGAGCATGGAAACAACTCACCAAAAACTGTATAACCTTCAGAACTCTGATACTGTGGAAGTGACTTGAATGTTTACGCTTCATTTGTGCTGCTGATGATGAGTCAAACTCTCTGCGCGAAACTATAGTTGATGTTAATAAAACATTTAAGTTTGAAGAAACGTTGCTAATACAACTGTATAGTCTTAAATATATAATTTGGGTTGTCAAAATAAGTTCGTTCGTTTTTTTTCAATTATTTGAATATTTACTTTTTATGAAAATATTTTCACAAATCAGTCAATAATATCTTCTCCTTCATTTTTCACGGTTTGTTGCCAAAGTCCCAATGGGTTGTCAATGCTTCGACGATAGAAATCCCTAAGTTTTGACCCAAAGAAGTAATCGAGCCCCCGTTTTAGCGCTCGACGTCGTTGTCAAGCGATACGTCTCAGAGACTGTTGCAGAGTAAACGGAAAAGATAATGATATGAGGGCTCTAGATCAGGAGAATACGGTGGGTGCGGAAGAACTTCCTAACCGAGATCTTGAATAGCAGTTTTGGTCAGATTAGAGACGTGAGAGAGAGCTTTGTCGTGTTGAAGAAATACACCGTGCCGCCGGTTGGGTCGTTTAAGCTGAATTTTCTCGTTGAACCGGTGCGTTTTCAAAACGTAAAGCTATATGCATCGATCGTGGTGTTCTTTTCAAGCAACTCGTAGTGGATTACACCTTCGCAATTCTTCCAAACGAAGATCATGGTCTTGCGTGGATGCAGCTCGGCCTTGGCTCGAGATGTTGCTTGTTTGTGAGGACTCAGCCATTCTTTCCTCTGTTTCATATTGACATTTTTTCATCGCCAGTGACGATGCGGTAAAGAAATCTCTGTTTGTGTCCACCAGCAGCTTCGTGTCGAGCGAGGAAACTGTCGGAGTGCTGGAGTTTGTCTCTTGCGTCCAGAGAATGTGGCAACCATGCACCCAGTTTTTGGTCCTTACCCATCGAGTGAAAGTGACGGGCGACAGTATCGTGAGAGCATTCCATCTGCTGGGCCAATTCCTTAGTGGATTGACGCGGCTCCTCGGGAATGAGCTAATTCAATCCATTGTCATTGAACTTAACAGGTCTGCCGCAACACAGAAAGTGTGTGAAGTCGAATTTCCCCTTCTTAAAGCGTGAATACAATTTCTGTGCAATTCTGTCAGTAATAGCGCTTTTTCCGTACACAGCACAAATGTCTGGAGCAGCTTTGGAACTTTGATTGAAAGCGAAGAGAAGCAGGTGTCGAAAATGCTCATTTCTGTCTACTTGGCACTCCATCTTCATATGGCTAAAAAGAGTTATACCAAATAGTAATATTCGAAAACCCCGAACTAACTTATCTGACAACCCAATAGTTCAACTCAAGCTTCAGTTGCCGCACTTCGCTCAGAACAAGGTTTATCAAGTTTCCGTTCCTGTCAGTTCGGTGACGTATTGTAGTGACCATCCTGTTCCCATAGCAGCTAGCCCAATCTTACTAGGGTACGTCGATTAAGCATTTCCCCTCCTACATGTCTGTCAAAATCTTTACAATCTGTCGTCTCGTTTTGGACATAATCTCGAGATTTTATTCGTGACGTTCATCTTGGGCACCAGGTTTTGTGAATCATTTATCGACATCGGTTTTTCTGATGGCTTTTATGGTAAATTTAAACCGTGGAGGTTATTTTCATTAATGCCGAGATGTGGACATTGATCAAAACAACAAGGAATGAATTAATTTAATAGAAAACATTTTCAAACGTTCTGTTTCAGTTTCTAAAAATACTCGCCCAATTTTTTTCCCAAAGGGATTGCATGTTTTGTGTTGAATCGTGTTTGAGAACACATTCTTAAAAGGGTCTCGTTTGCCTGGGTGAAAAAACATAAAAATATTTTTCTCGCATGTATTTTTTCATTAGCAATGTAATGATTTCAGGATAGCTCTACGTCCCACACTAAATGAGGCCAAAATTCTTTTTACTAAGAAAATGACGCATTTTTCATTACACGGGAAAAAAACCCTTTCGCTTTGATTAATGTACGATGTGAATTTTGTTTCCCTTTTCTTCGTCTAGGGTTTAATTAATCAAATAACGTAATGAGATTTAAAATAAGATAGGGAAAATCTTCTAGTCGCCTTTGTAATTCATCAAAAATGTTTGAAGAGTTCTATGAAAAATGCAAATGAAGAAATAATGAATAAACGGATTCTAGAGAGGCGTTTGCTGGCACAAGGCTGTATCCACCTAAAAATAATTAGAGGGTGATTTAAAAAACATTCAAAACACATAGAATAATGCCTAACAAAGCCGCCCTGGTGGCACAGTAGCCTAAGCGATGGCTTCTGACCATTCGTACGAGGTGGGTCCGGGTTAGAATCCCTGTGAGGCATGGGAGTTGTGTTTGTCTTACGGCACTGGCTTGGCTCTCTACCTTCCCTGGAACCAACGACTCTAAAAAATTAGGGAGAGGCCACTGCTTATGGCCCAATCAGTTGCTCGGCGTAGTAGTTAAACAACCAATCAAGCGAAAAGAAGCTTAACAAACTTTGTCCTAATACACACACAAACATAAAAGACAGGACAGGGAAGTCAGGCCAAATTATTATCAGAGACTAATGTCTCTGTTTGCGGGTCCGCACATTCTTAATTTTGCGAAGTACATCATTAATATCTTCATCGTGTAATGAAGAAAGGAAATGCTAAAGGTGATTCTCTAGAACGTCTATATAACTATGAGGAAGAAGGAGAAGCAGGAGAAGACCTTCTTGTAAATGTCTTCTCGCAGACAGCTTTCACACACCTCCGAACCGTAACGAAGTACCTGAGAAGTTCGGACATTTGTGGGACCTCAGTATGTCTATGCCAAGAAGATCCTTGAGTGGCTCTGGTTAACTAGGTGCCCCACACAGAATACTCTTGTGCAGGGAACCTACAGCTCTTTGAGAGAATTATAGCATTCTTCTTCAGAAACCGATTGAAAAAGCTCTCTGAACAAAACTTTAAAGAATCTTATTCGTTGAGAGAAATTTTCTTTCGACATGTTCTGAACAAGAAATAGAGGATGTTGTTGAGGTTTTCCTTTTCACCGAATCTGAAGTTTGATGACAGTATAAGATTGAGTTCTATATATTCTGATGAAACAAAGTATTAGGAACATCCAGTAATAACCACACACGTGCCACCGTCATATACGTACACAAAATTGAGATGGCTTTATAAACAGCTCACACTATAAAGAATTCAAACACGTAGGAAGCGTAGATAGCGGTAATATGGCAAAAACTCGTTATCTAAGCGACTTTGACAGATGCATGATAATGGGCCGTGAGTTGGAAGATGCAAGCATCAGAGAAACGGCAAATCTTTGCTATGCAAGAATAATTGTATCCATGGCGCTCAGCAAGTATTGCGCCAGCAACAGAACAAACAGTCAGCCGTCTTCTTCGTCGGGATGAAAGGACTGGTTGATTTTCGCGGACGACTGCACCTGGAGAAGATTGAACGAGGTAACAGACAGACGAGCTCCATTGCTTTAAGTTGCCACGTAGTACAACAGAGGTATCAAGCAGAGATTTTCAGCATACACAGCTCGCAGCGTAATGATGCGAATGGGCTATTACAGCAGATGTCTCTTCTTGTATCACTTCTCTCTGTTAAAAGCCTACAAATTAGTCTAAAGTAGGCACAGAAACACGAAAACCCTTTCAAACTAGAAAACAACGCTTTGTCCGAGGAATCACGTTTGTGGTGCCGCTTGACGGGACAGAATGTGGAGTCAACAGGACAAATTTATGGATTTCAGCTACCTAGAGGTAAATACAGAAGCTGGTGGAGGATGTGAAAAGGTGTGAGTTCTGTGTTCATGCAAGGCATTGGGTATCTTATAGACATTCAAGGTACTGGATATCTCATAGACATGCAAGGCATTGGGTATCTCATAGACATGCAAGGCATTGGGTATCTCATAGACATTCAATAAGAGTCGATTCTTGTTTTGTTTTTGAAGGAACTCTGCCACCACACTGTACTGTTCTTCCCATCTGTTCTTTCCAATTTTGCCTTTTCAGTGTTACAGGCAAAACGTTTCCTGCTGACTCACCTTTTAAAACTACGAAAAAACAAAACATTCAGAGTATCTTAAAGAATACCCAATGCCAGCAGGCGGTCGGCAATTGGTGTTCGATTCTTGTTTTGGTCTTGAAGGAACTCTGTCACCACACTGTATGGTATGGTTCTTCCCATCTGTTCTTTCCAATTTTGCGTTTTCGGAATTACTGGCGAAACGTTTCCTGCTGACACACCTTGAAAAACTACGAAAAAATGTTCAGAGTATCTAAGAGAATACCCATTTCCAGCAGGAGGTCGGCAATAGGTGTTCGATTCTTGTTTTGGTTTTGAAGGAACTCTGCCACCACACTGTACTGTTCTTCCCATCTGTTCTTTCCAATGCTGCCTTTTCAGATATGCTGGTAAACGTTTCCTGTTGTCTCACCATGAAAAACTACGAAAAATACGAAAAAAAGTTCAGAGTATCTAAAAGAACACCCATTGCCCGCAGGAGGTACGTATCGCCATTATCCATGCATATGCATCACGTCTTAATGTGCCTTATCTCTCTGAAGTTAAATTTTCTGCCTTATTTTTTTTTGTACGTCGATCCAGTTTTCTTGATCTGGAAGTAGTTGTTCTAATAAACGCAGTGCCATCATTTAGATAAAGATAGATTTTGGGGGATGGGGAGAGGAAAACTCCGCTGAATAGTTCAAAGGAAAAAAAATAGTTTGAAGCCGCCCTGTTGAGTTTCAGCTACATCTTATGTCACGGCGCGGGAAGATTCACATGCGCCGAACTGTTTATTGAAAAACGTTAACAAGAGCAACAAAGGCCATGGCAAAATGGTGCATCATTAATCACTTATATTTCATCAGCATTTTTATTAGAATCTGCCAAATATTCAGGCGTGAATGACGGTAGTACATTATCCTGAGCAGCGGACGTTTCTGCTTTTCATTACGAGACCCGGTGAATTAAATGAGACATGCAGAGTTGACTTCGTGCCTGTATATTCGTATGTGGGTACCTCTGATGAGATAAGCATATACGTTGATTTTAAGATCTCGTATGAAGTGTTTTTTCTCTCTATTATTATACTCCTTTCCATGAACTTCTTTCAGACGGAAACACTCTTCTCATTATGCTATATTACTGCCGCAATTCAAGATCTGCGCATCATGAATTTCTGCCTGAATTATATATTTTAATTAAAAGTTAATGTGCCAGCGACATAAAGCGCAAATTATGGAATATATTCAAATACTCATATTCCGAAACAAGCGTAAGTTCAGGCAATTACATTATGACGTAAATTTTCATCATCACATCCCACAGTTGTCTTCCTACTCTTACACAGTGACAAAATACCACTACACACATGCTACTCATATAAATACATGCTTTCAGTTATTTATGAATGAATTAAAACATTTTTGAAAAGGCTATATATTCTTAGATTCTAGTGTTTATAATTGGCTGATCCGAAACGTTATCGATGTCGCTACATAAAACAATGGCGTATACAAATGACTTTAATTATTTCATTATAACAGATTTGAATAAACATTAAAAACGTGTAAAATAGTATAAATATACCAGTAATCCGAATTTCTCTGCGTAGATTATAAATCAAAGTTTCCAAGCTTTAGCACATCAACCAGATGGCATTTTCTAGGAAGGTAGACAGCAAAAAGAAGGTATCGCAGTTAGCTTTCTGCCTTCCTTGAAAATGCCATCTGGCTGATATGCGAAAGCTTGGAAACTTTGATTTATAATCTACGCCAAGAAAGTAGGATTACCAGTGTAGTTATACTATTTTAAGTTTAATTGGTGTACAGTTTCTCGTTATTATTAGAAACGCGTGCTTGTTTGAGAACGGCATACCACAGAAGCCTTATATTGAACAGAAACGTTGCATCCACAGTTTTGAGTTTCATCTTATACATATATAGGGCTCGACAGATAAAATGCCACACCATGGAGGAGTGAACAAAATGAGACGAAATGTAACACACAGGTAGATAAATGTGTTAGGAGGAAGTGATATATTTTCTGAAGTATTACATGAATGAGATAGTAAAGCAGACTCGTATGATAGGGCCTGAGTCAGATGATCGGATGACCTTTGTGCTGGGCTATACATTTGGCGACACGGCGTAGCATTGAACAGAACATTCCCTGGAGAGATTTTATGGGGTCCGCTAACTAGACGTTTCTGTATTGTGTACATAATTCATCGACATTGCGCAGAGGCCCTACAGAGGTGTTAGGTCATCTGCCAATGACGTCCCACATGTTCTTTATTGGAGAAAAGTCTAGGAATTAATTGGCCAGGGCTGGACACTTTAGGGGCACTGTCTGCTGTTCTTGGCAATGGGGAGGCTGAGTCTTGTTGTTGAAGCTGGGCATCAGAGACAGATGCAGAAGGGCTACAGAACCACTCTGACGCATCCCCGTGCTCCCACTGTGCCCACTATGCGTGCTAGCGGTGAAGGGCTACTGAAACTGATGGCACCGTGAAATTTTACACCTGGCTGCGTAGCCACGCAGCAAGATCAGCCCGGTGACGGCGTTGTCCGGACACTCTTAATTTATAACCGTAAGAGCTGAGACAGAAGTGGGACTGATCACTGAACACAACAGGGTTTCATTCGTCCCTCCACGCATGTCTGGTACGGCATCACTGAAACCTCTCGCGATGGTCTGTTTGGATGAGAAGCGGTCCTCTCAATGGCTAGCGACAGTGCAAACATGCTTCAGCCAATTTGCGATTCACAGTCCGCGTCGATACGGGGATGTACATAAATACCCATACACCTCCTCGAATAACACCTGTTGTGTATTGCCGGAACACTACCGTTATCCGCCGATCGAAGGGTTTGGATGTCGGCTTACGTGCCGCAGTCCCACTACGACAACGCACATTACCTTTCTCCAAACACTAACACCACACTCGGGCGACCGTTGTTGCATCACTATATGTTTCCGCGGCTATGCAACGCAGATATTCACCAGCATACGTAAAGCTACGTTGAAGAACTGATAAAGGTCTCCTTGTGATGGAACGATTCCTGATGACATCGTCCGGGCATTCTCACTCCTAGCACGTGATCTAGTTACCAAGATCACTCCCGTGCAATTGAGCGACTATTATTAGCTAAGTAGATCCGTTTTGACTTCCTGCTTCCTTCACCTATCACGTGACTGGTTTGCAACTGCAATCGGTCACATACCCCAACTGTAATCACATACCCCAACTGTAATCACATACCCACCAATTTGCATTGCGCTCCAACAAGAACTTTTTGATGTAGCCTTTTTTATACCAAGAAGTGTATTTTAGTGTTATCCACTAAAATACACTTATTGGTATAACAAAATACACTACTACTTTATCCGTAGCCACAAGGCCTTAGAGAAATGTCATTTTGATTTTTTTATGCTACCGAAATCAATAAAACAAAACTATTATAAAAACCACGGTACAAAACTTTTAATACATCAAAAGTTTTTACTTTATAATAAAATTCGGAAGCTGACTTATTGCTTTGAGGTGAGTGATTTCAAATTCTCTTGTCTTGCATTCGCGATTCCGTATTCTCTCTCTGACTTGCGCTATTGAAGAACTACATTCTATTAACATAATCCTCTTAGGTTTAAAAGCTCTCAATGGTTTAAAACTCAGTTTTTTGGACAGAATGACGAAGGCTACTTCGACGCGATGGTTTATGTACAGGAATGACAGCCTGCAGTTTGTCTCTTTTCCCTCTCAGTCTCTGCCCTTTGCTAAACAAACTCAATGCCTAAGATATCAAAAGTAAGATTTCTTTGTAGCAATAGTTTTACCTGATAGTTCATGCTTATACGTAAGCTTTTGGGATCTCCACAAATCCGGTCACTCCTGAGAGTGAGAGAAGATTCACTTCTCAAGAAAAGCAATGTCTTTGTAACGTATACTCTATATTCACTTTCCTTTTGATTTTACTATCTCTGGTTATTTTATTTTACTATGTAAATTATCTTCCTACTGAACGAAATATTATTTCACCCGCTGAATGAGATCTGGCAATGAGTGTAAGTCATAACGTGGTGGTAGCTAGAATATAGGCGCGTTCATCGAGACTTAGAGAGCTTGTGTGTTGTTATGAGGAGAGCTTGTGGTCGTTAAGCGAGAGCGTGTATAATACGAATAGTGATTATTCATTATTGTTCTACAAGTGTTGTGTGTGCCTTAGTTGACCAAGAGTCTTAGAAATAAAGAAGTTTTCAGTAAGTTCAGTCTTTCTCAATTCATAGTTTTTGTCAGACCTCTGTCTGGCTGTTAGGTTTATAACATTTATTTGATTCCTATAAATAACCAGCTTTGAGACTTTGTTTAAGTTCGTAATTAACTAGTAACAACACCCTTTTGAATTCATTATTTTGAAGCTTAGTACAAGTATATCATTAGCTAGCTGGTAGGAAGAGAATCATTCATAATAATTAGCTTAGCGGAAAGTGAATAAAGCTAATTCATTATATCTTGGGATATGTAAGAAGAAAGAAGGGGATTCGAAATGTAGTGGCATACACACTACCAATTTCGGACAGGGAGGTAGCAGTGAATTGTTCTATACATTCATTATGGTTTTGTGTTTTGTGTAACTGTCCCCGGCGCGTGTCTAGGTTTATTAGCAGTTTTGTCTAGACAGAAGAACCCTATGCCATATGTGTTATCCGCAGCAAAGAATATTAAAGCTTCAAAAGGGAGAGTCTGTTGCGAGTGCTGCGAAGTTACACTTTTTGTCGAAGCAATAAAATGCTTTTGCTCTCAAATGGAATATGATTTCCCTGCTTCCTTTTTACCTATTAGATGTCCATCGGTGAAAAAATAAAGAATGAACAACACGTATCTAAAAATTGAATTTGATTGAGCCATTTTCGTATAAAACTTTGCTGCCAAAATGTAAGACTTGCCGTAATGTACAGCAAAATCTAATTTTATGAGGACACAGGTAGTTTTCCAGGGAAAAAGAAATTGTTGTAAGAAACTAAAAGACTGATAATTTCAGTTGCACCAAATAAGACACTAGGTCATTCTCCTAAAGATTAAATACGAAGAGATCTCTCACAAAATAATATTTCTTTTACCACAACCAAGGCCGGTTGCTGTATGCTGATAACACAGTCCTGTTGGCGGAGAGTGAGCGGGAGTTACAAAGTATGTTTTTCCGGATGTACGAGATTTGTACGAAATTCATACTGAGTACAAATAAGGTGAAAACCCAAGGTGTGGTTTTTAGCAAGGAACTGTTATCGTTGAATGCTACATCAGTCTAAACGGAACAGAGATAGACCAGCAGAAAGTATTTATATATTTAGGAAGCATATTTGACAGAGAAAACAGATTACATGGTGAAATGAGCAGGTGAGTGAATTCATCTTTGAAAGTCAACTGCCTTAGGAGGAATTAACAGGAATGATGGATTCTGGAAATGAATGGCTGTCTACGAAAGTGTTGTTTTTCCTACTATACTTTCATGCACAGCCATTCCGCGGTTAAACCTGGGAATTTTAGAAGAGATATAGGAGTCGTTATTCTGTGCTGGAGAGAGATGCGTTACCCACAGGGGTGTATTGGCAAAACACGTTTTGGTCACGTGAGGAACGAAGATGTGTAATGTGAAGCAAAATGTTGCTGGTAAAGTGGAGAAAAATATTATGATGTGGCTTGGCCATGTTGAAAGAATGAATGGTAAGATCCTTACTAAGAGATTTTATTCAACCCAAGTGGCAGGAAAGAGAAAAGTAGAGGAAGGCGAAGAAATCATGGGAGGGCCACAATCAGGAATGTCTGCATGAGAGAAGATAATGACTTGTGTGAAACGTGTGATAGACGCCAGTGAAGCTCGCGCAGTATGCCGAGATTGCTGTAAATGAGGACATTTGATAAATCTGCTGTCAGTAAAATCTAGCATCATCAGTGTTAAACTATCTCGCAGATGAGCTTTCTTTGAGGAGCTAATCTCTGAATTTCAGAAAACAGTTTAGTGATGTGCATGTAAAACAAAGATCGTGCAAAATATAGAAATGTTTTGTTTATGCTACTCTATAATTTTAGAAGTAATTTAGTGTCAACCATGCTGGCATTTTGCTGAAGAGGGTACTCGCATTCTCAGCAAAAGGGGGAGGAGGATATTCGAGATTCGCAAGGGCTCGGTGAAAGGATCAAAGTTCATGAATGCAAATCCACTCATCTGAGAGCTTGTGTAATTTATTGCACATGGAAAAAGGGTGTAAGAGTAAGAGATCTTCATAATTATCTTTGCGTTTGTATAAAATGGAAGAATATTTTAGTTCGCATTATTGTTGTCCGTAGACTGGCTGTCTGTGGTATTCCATCATCAGGTCACCGCGAAAGCGTATTGAATTATCTGCAAGAAAGTGGCAATTTCCTGAATATAACCCAAGTCCTTACAATGTAAGAGCATTTATTAAAAGAGAAAAAAAAATCAAATCAAATATCATTATCCCATTATTCAGAACGACATTATATTATTGCTTCCGAATTCAGTCCTTAAAAATTTAATCATTGAAACTGATAATGTTCTTTCCCCTTATACACACTTATGCACTTTATTTTGGATTCAACTCAGGACGTATGTAAACGAGATAAACTGAGTATATTAGTGACGTAAGTTAATATGGACCGGCAAAAATGCGATGATCAAAAACTGCAAATAAAGAAACCAGTTTCCGGGTACAAATGCAACACCGATCCTTCAATTTAGAAAACTTATCACTATTCTTCAACTTTTTAAGAAAATAATCTTTAAATGACTTAAAGAAGTCGATATTGACATAATAAGATGTCGAGGAGAAGGCTCTAAATAAAAGTGGTGTTTATTCAGGAATACAGTCACAAGTCAGAAGGTATGTTTCAAATATCGATTTTGTGTGCTGTACTATACACAGTTTAACTTCGTTCTGAAATACTGCGCGCAGGGTATTTTTGAAACAAAGATGTATCAAGAAATGTAGGTTAGTATTTTAACATATTTTTCAATTATTCAAGCAGCGGGGAAGGTGTGACAAAATGTTAGCTGTTAACAATTGCGTTAACAGAACTTTAAAGCAATTATGCCCAACTTGATGTCCCTCTCGTTTCGCTTCGCTATTAGCTCTGAAATAGAATTTCATGCCTGTGACAGTATTTGTCAAATATTATTCTCCAAAGTAAGCAAGATGCAACAAGAACAGAAGCATTTCTTCACAGAGGGTGAGTCGAAAGTTTTGCAATATTTGGGTCACTTTATGTCTTCATAATAAGATGTCGAGGAGTACCTTTACGACGAAAGATGACTTGCATTCAAAGTATAGGCCATCGTGTAGCACTGTCTTTAGCTATCTGTCTGCCAGTTCTTCAATTCTGCGACGTCACCAGTTCTTGTCCTTTGAGCCGAAGAACTCCTTCACCCCTGCTACCCCCTCCTCCTGGTTGTTGCAACCAGTAGGAGGGAAGAGCGATGGACTGAAACAAGTAATAATACGAAAGGGCAAGGTTCGAATTATATGCTGGGTGTGGTATAATTTCGATGCCCTCAAGTTCCTGGAATTTTGCCCTGGTCGTTCGCGCAGTATGAGCCGAGCGTTTTCCTGCTGTAAGAGAGCGCGCTTTCTGTTCACCAATGCCATGTACTTCTCCTCCAAAACAGCATACATCCGCTTCAGCTGTTCAGAGTAGAGTTTGGCGTTGATGGTCAGACCGCCTAGAAAAATTCGTAAAGGATTATCACCTCGAAATTCCACCAGACGGAGAGCATCGTCTTGTGCTCGAAAATCCAACGTTTGGCAACTGGTTCTGGAAGCTTGCCCGGACTCAACCACTACTGATGTGTGTTAGGATCACGGAAATAGACACGCCTTTTATCGCACGTAAACATTCTCTTGATGAAACGCAAATCGCGAGGGTTTTCTTGAAGTTTCGTGCACACTTCCACTCAGCGGTTTGCTTCACCTGGCGTGAGTTCGTGAGGGATAATACGAGAGCTCCTGTAGATATAGCCGAGGTCTTTAAGTTGACGAACCACGGTGGTCTGTGATTTGCACAGCTCTCCTGATAATCTCCGAGTGCTGGTTGTCGGATTTGCCTCTAAAGCCTGGCGCAAGGCCTCCGAATCCACAGTTTGCTGCCTACTTGACCTTTTCTGATCGTCTAGGTTTCTGTCTCCTGGGCGAAATATCTTGAACTATCGGGTTGTGGTGCTGTGGTCCACGGAACCTTCCCCTTTCGCATGACAAATGTTTCGTGTTGCTTGAGCAGCTTTATGGCCGAGTTCAAACTCGTAAAGCAAAAGTTCCCTGATTAACCGGTTGTGGCTGTTCATCTTTTAGGATTCCCAACCACAGACAGGACAGAGCGACGGCACGGAGCAATGACTACCACTTTATATCCATTTCGACTGACTGCAGTGCGCAACTTGAACTAGTTTAAACACGTGACATACCCGCCGCAGTACATGCATTTATGCAAATATTGCAATACATTTGGCTCACCCTCTGTATCTGAGGTAAATGGGGCAATTTTGAATTTGATATGCTTCTTGTTTTAAAGAGCGAAAAACTTGAAAATGTTAATGGTATCTTAAGAATATTAGAAAGGTACGATAACAGACTTTAGTGCAGATAATTCACTATTGAAAACTGCCAATGCAAACTTGTTAAAACAAAAAAATAATTTTCACTTTATTGTGAGGAAGAATCCTCGAATCTAGCCAACTGGCGGAATACCAGACCCGAGATAAAACTGAAATGTTGCAGTTCTGTAAAGAATGTTTTTGAAGTTACATTCGATTTTGTTTCAATATTATTTTACATGCGCGGCCGTTTACCTGCAGTTGCTTAGATTGGCATAACGAGGCGCTGGTCATAATATCATGTCTCATCAGTGTGTATAAAGTGTCATGCTTAATTGTAAACATGGCACATCACATTTATCAGCTTTACTGAAATTCTAAGTATGTACGTCCTACAAAAACGATTGTGAAACCTTACTTTTCGTTGGCTGTTTCACGATAAAAAAAATTTTGCTAATCCTTTCGTGAGATCTGAGTTTATCTTCCCTTCGCACCTAATTATATGGGTTCCACCCTTATGGAGTCTCAGGACTTTCCATCATTGTACCTCCGCTATTGGTCCCTTTCCTAGAATCAGGTGCCACAAACTGGAAACCAGCAGCTCATTAGAGACTTAGCTGTTTGTTAGGGGTCATTAAATATCTAAACAAACAAAGAAGAAAAAGGAATGGAAGTAATACTGCCACAGAGATGTTCTGAGGGAAATGCTTGAAAGATGATGGTTAGTTTGAATTGGGAATTTTCGTGTGGCTCCAGATTTGATACATAAAAGTTTCAACAACTTCAGAAAAGACGCTTTTTTACTGTTTTCAGTAAACAGTATTTATGTGTCAGTCACTACCGCAAGAACCTTAAAACAGTTACAGAAATTACGTCCCTTCGTACTTGAAATAAAGATAATCGTATACGGAGATAACTCTTGCATATACGCACTACAAAATACGGCATTTTCTATGAGTTGGAATTGCGGTCTAACTGCATTTGGATGTTCTACGTAAATACGGTTTAACTACTGTGACGTGCCTGTCCCGCAGCACGCACACGCCAGAAAGGCAGATAGCAGCGATAACGAACGTCCGCGTAGCTCAATTGGTAGAGCGACTTATTCCGGAATGAGGGGATTCCGAGAAATTTACTTCGTTATAATGGCGCCCGAACTTCCCGGATGACCCGGCCGTTAAAGATTTCGCAATGGTGTGATGTTCTTTCCACACCGCGAGATAGGAAAAATAAGAGAATCCCTTCATCAGCGCTTCGAAAAATAAATGTGTGATGTCGCATTCCACACACCAGATTGACTGGGAGTTCTCAAGAGCACGTTTTACAGTGGATGGCTGCCTACGACGATTCGTGGTCACGGCTGACCGGTGGGCCATGCCTCCGGCCTTCTTTCGGGGGGGGGGAGAGAAGTGACGTGCCTGTCCCGCAGCACGCACACGACATAAAGGCAGATAGCAGCGATACGAACGTCAGCGTAGCTTAATTGGAAGAGCGACTTATTCCGGAATGAGGGGATCCGGGTTCGAGCCCCGGCGTGGACAAAAAATACGGAGAAATTTACTTCGTTATACTACGTTTAAATGAGATTTCATCGCCAAAAAGTGAGGGCACGGAGCACTAAAACTGTTATCTAAGTGCTCTGTAAAATGTTATCTGTCATCTAAGTCTCTAACTGTCATCTAAATCTCCTCTTTTTATACAAATATTTTTCAAATTATCCTACAATTCTTTCCGACGCTCAGTGATCACTACTCTGGAATGACTAATAAAATTTTCGTTTTTACTTTAGACGAAATATATTCATTCGAGTATCTGTAGTGAAATTTATTCTATTCAAATGTTTACCCTCCCATAAATGTTTTGCTCAAGTTATTTGAAAGAACGATTAAAATAATCTTCGAGTAAAAATAATTTCGATTCGCTCTTCTGTTTGTAGAAGTGACAGAAAATGTGAAACGCTTATTTTGTTTCTCACGTCAATTAAATCACGAACGAATATCAGAAATTTATCAGTTTTCAATTTTGAGAAACCTTCACAACACTAAAGCGATTGCAAACAAATTCCATCTGCTAGTCTAATAAATAACTATCACGAATATGATGAGAAAAGTTATGAGTGTAGATTACTAATAGAAACGCAGTACAAGAAAAAAGAAAAACGATAGAAAATTGGGTGGTGAATTGGCATAGAGATTTGGAAACAGGAGGATATACACTAGCGGAAAGTGAAAAAAGAATACCAAGAAGGAGACGTCTGATACCAACGAAATTTATACAGCATAATAACGGAATACATAGGATAACGTGATCAAAACATTATGGCTAAATGCAGCTGTTTTTGCTGGTAAACTGAAAACTAACATTTCCATGTAACATGGTTAGTACGAGGTGGAACCGCCGTGAACTGCGTCACACTGTGCAATTCTGGCATGGCGTCTGTCGTACAGATGTTGGATGTAAGTTTGGGGTATTGAGTTCCAAGCGTCCTCAACCTGGACGCATAAATCGGGGATGGTCGTGGCTGACCGTAGAGACCGGATAAGTCGTTGTCCCATAAAATCCCACACGTGCTCAACGAGGGACAAATCCGGTAAACGTGCAGGACATGGAAGTTGTCTCATTCCTTGAAGTGCATGTTGCGTTGCACGTTCCGTGTGTGAACGTGCGTTATCTTGCTGGAAAACACCACGATGGACCGACCTTACAAATGGCACAACAACGGGCTGAATGATGTTGTTGATGTAGGAGGTGCTGTTTAACGTACCCGGTAAAAACACCAGTTGTGTACGGGAGTGATAGCTGATCGCTACCCAAACCAGGAGACCAGGTATAGGCCCTGTGTGTCGCTGGTGGATGCAAGAAAGGTGGAGACGCTCCCCTGTGCGTCTGCGAACACGCATACGGCCATCGGAGGCTCCCAAGCACAATCTGCTTTCATCGCTGAACACGACAGATCGCCATTGCGTTCTCCAGTGCAGACGTTGGCGTCACCACTGCAGCCGTTCCTAACGGTGAGCTGGAGTCAGAGGTACACATGCCAGAGGCCCACGTGCACGTAGTCCTTTATCAAGTAGACGGTTGCTGATTGTTTGCACAGTCACCTCAGATGCAACGGCAGCTCGAATTTGCGTCGCAGTGGATGTTCTGCTTGACAACGCCGCTCTTCTTCTGCGTAGATCGGCCTGCTCATCAGTCCGTCTGTGACTCCCGGTTCCACGTCTTCTCGCGTGGCGATGTTCCTCGGACCATATACGCCACCATCGTACCACCACCGATGCTTTCCGTCCAATTCGCTTCGCAATACGACAATACGACCACCCGGCCTCGCGGAGTCCGACTAGACTACCTCGCTTAAAGCCCAGTAACTGCTGAAATCCTACACGTCTTCCATGTCCAGGCATTGCAGCTTTTTCAAGGTCTTCGCACGTGTCCATAAGCCGACGACTGATTACATTCACTTCGCTGTACTCCTTAAATACCACCGACGATAATTTGCATATTATGCCGTGCTGTGGCGTAAGAGCTCACCGGTTGGTCCCGAAATTAACATCACACCTACGCAAACTCGACCCCATTAACATATGTAAATTTCATGATCGTCCGCGAATTCCTTCTTGGTGTTTATTTTTCACTTTCCGTCAGTGTAGAAAGCTTGGAAACTATGTGCACTGCATAAAATGGAGTAGACCCGAGTTAGGAGAAGGAAACGAGGCATCTTTCCCTCACTGGACAATGTTATTCAGTATGATACTCTCACGAAAATACTTTTGAGAGGCTGGGATTAATTTCCTATAGCATTGACTGACACAATAACAGTTCAATGGTACATAATGTTTTTAACACCCCTTGTTTTGTGTTTGCTAGCAAAGGAAATGCAGATGAAAATCAGGTAAAGATTAGGTTTGGTACACATGTGAGAATATTCGTTTTGAAATGATGAATGTCAAGTCTATTTCAGACAAAGACGGCGAAATCGTTTGTTCAAATTTTGAGTAACCATCCTTCAAAGTTGCAGTAGGGCATTCGAAATGAACGAAAACATTCATGATTTTATCTTGAAGTAGAGGGTAGAACATTGTCATCTAAAAATTACGATGAACCCTGTAAATGCAAATGAGAACTGATAAGAGTTCTCACCTGTATACATACAAGTAAGAACTCCTAATGTTAAATATACAAAACATTAAAACCTAAACCTCAAAGATCTATGTAAATAACATACAACCGAAATGGACACACTAAAGGCATTTCAGATTGCTTCATAAATCCGTTTGTAAGTATTTTCATTATGCTACTGTTGGACCAATCGTATTCTGTAATCTGGGTAAATGAACTAGGTGGCTAACGTTTCTACTTAAAAGTATGAAATTCAAAGGACAAGACAAAACAATATAGATGAAAAAATATGACTGAAGTGATTGCTATTTTTCTTGAACTAAATTTCTGCTTCTCATTCAATATTATGCAGATATGTGTGCGAGTAAATCATATCTACAGTAGTGGCCAAAGTTGTGGAAACCTTTCAGGAAAAGTGTATTTTTGAAGTTTGATGGCTCATAAGACCACTTCATTTTAGAATAATACCATAACATTTTATATCAATGGAAAGATAATTTCATCAAGAATGTAATGCATCAAAGTTTATTCAATTATCTATATTCTATGAAAAGGTATAGCCAAATAAGCAGAAAAAGGAAGCACAACTTGCTTAGGTTGATATGAATTAGCTTTCCTTCATTTGAATGTAGCCAATGAGCATGAGTGTTTAGAGAGCCAATCACGCGTCATCTTGTTTTGGCAATAAGCCAGTCAGGTCACAGTAGAATTCTGCTATTGATGGAGCTCAGAGGAGGACATTTGTTCAGTATGTTATGTTATTGCTATCAAGTTGGGGTTTTTTGTGTGTGTGTGTTCTTTCATTTAGTGAGCTTGTAAAACGTAATGAAATTAAATAAATGGCGCAAAGAGTTGAGTGTCACCCCGAAAACGATGTCAAATAGTACTATTAAGTGAACAAGGCTTCGGTTATAAAGAAATTAGAAGAAAAATTGGTGGAAACTTAACCAAAGGTAGCATTTCTAAATTTTTGAAGAGGTATAAGGAGATTCAGTCAGTATAAAACCAGACTGGTAAAGGCAGGAAGAGGTGCACAACAGCAAGTGATGATAGAAGAATGAAGAGACTGTGTCTAGGTGACAGAAGAAAATCATCTGGGTGTATAAAAGATAAAATGGCGCAATGCAGTGTGAAGTTGAGGGCAAGGACTGTTCGGCGCAGACTGCAGGAATTTGGTCTAAGAGCTAGAATTCCACGAAAAAAAGCCATTTTTATCTCTCAAACAAAGGTTGAAAAGATCAAACTGGGCTAAAACCCATGTTAACTGAACAGCGGAACAATGGGACGATGTTATTTGGAGTGATGAGACCAAAATCTCCTTTTTGATAGTGATGGCATAAAATACGTAAGAATCGGAGAAGATTTGCATCCTGCTTGCATTACATGTACCGTGAAGCACCCAGTTAGTGTTATGATCTGGGGTTGTATGATACCAAAAGGTGTGGGCAGAATGTGCGGTATTAATGGGAATATAAATGGCCAAAAATACATTAATGAAATACTTGAGCCCAAACTAAAGCCTTCTGCACGTGATCTTTTCCAAGATAATGAATCATTTATATTTCATCAGGATTCAGCTCCATGGCATGTTGCTGCTGCGTGCAAAAAGTGGTTTCGAGGTAATCATATTTCACTGCTGGAATGGCTTGCCAGACCTTAACCCCATTGAAAATCTATGCAGCCGACTAAAGAAACTTGTTGGTGAGAAGCAACCCAGCAATAAAGCCCGATTAATAGGAATAATAATTCAATCTTGGTTTCACATTATAACATCTGCAGAATTAAAAAACTTGGTTCACACCATGGGAAGGCGTTGTAAGGCCGTAATTAACGCTAAAGGTTACCCAACTAAGTACTAACTGACATGGTAAGAATTTTTGTATATCTTATTGTTTCTATGTGTTTCCCTTTTCTGCTTTATAACTGCTGTTCTAATACAAAATCCTTTATAAAAGTTATTGCATTACATTCTTGAAGAAATTATCTTTCCATTGATATATAATTGCATGACCTTGCTCCAAATAAAAGGGCCGTTATGAGCCAACAAACTTCAAAAATACGATATTTCCAAAAGGTTTCCACAATTTTGGCCACTACTGTACATGGTTAAATCTGTGAGAGTGAATTACGTTTCATTGGTAAAAACATTTAGATTTCTACTATAACATCAAAATGCCAAAATATGTACTTTTACCTACTCTACCCTTTAGGTAAACTGAGCAAGTTCCTCTTCTGTTCTAAAATTCGTTACGGAAATCAAATCAAAGACAAGAGTTTCTTAAACACTTTTGAGCCGATTCAATGCTGAACATATTGATCCCAACATTAGAGTGACATTAAAAGCGGCGCTGCAGCTCACTTTTAAAGAAACTGCCATTCGTCCTACCTAAATTTCGCAGTGGTCATATTCGCTTTCTGCCGATAACAAATGACCTGTGGAGAAAAAATTGGGGATTCTTCTGACATCCTGATTGGGCGGTGGAAGCTGTAGTTTCCTTTCAAGCAAAGTTTATTCGAAAAGAAAGAGATTCTTTTAGAAGCAAAAGGCGTCACTTCATTCTTCTACATACGAGAGAATGTAGAAGTGAAAAATGTCTATTCGTAGAAGATGAAAGTTCGGAGAATGTATCAATGCCAAAAACTGCTTTTATTTCAAACAGAAGGCTAGAAACCTTCAAAGAACTCACACGATGATTTATTTTTCTATGCAGAGACCTTTTTCTAAATCTTTAAGGCCCCTTTTATAATCCGAATAAAAACAATCTTAGCGAAAAGAATGCAAGATATACATATAGAGAAAGGTGCTGTTGCTTTCAGATGAACCAAGGATGATAAGATAAGATAGCAGAAGAGCAATGTAGTTGGTGCGTATTTTACGCTTAAAGAAATTTCTTGTGATAATAATATCCCTCAAAATATCATTTAAATGTTAAAGGTCTTTGGTAGTAACCGGACATTTCTAATGCGGAGGAACTTCATTCAAATGCCAAACAATAATGTGGACCTGGAACTTCTGCGAGATTAACAATTTTCTCCTCCTCTGCTACACTCGTGAAATATCCACGCAATTCTTTTGATCTTGCAATACATTGGAGAATACTCATGCTTACCATGTAAGACAATGGCATGGAATAATTTATTTTATGATAAAAATAAGTTCATAGCTGAAAGAGAATTCTGTCTCATTATATCAAAAACCTGTGTAACATATCACTCGTATTTATGAACTGGAACCGATAGAGAAAGTTTAAAGTAATGTGGTTAATAAGGTACTTTAAGTAATAAGAAAATTTGCCAAAAATGATAGCAGACCGGATCGCTCTAACTGAAACATTTCCAGTAAACAATTACCCTACATCCAATAATTCCCAGGACTGACCTCGTAACTGACGTTACAATAGTGGGATAAAAATATTACGTGTATGCCAGAAGACAGCACTCTTTGGCCAATCAGCAAACAGCTGGAGCCCGGTTTATTGTGGTACCGACCGGCTGCAGGCGGGCTTTAAGGGAGTCATAGCAAGCATTCTCGTCCCACCTTATTTTAGCCATGGAAAGGCAGAGAGTAAACATCCCTTTTTGTTGGAAACTTGGTAAATCAGCTACTGAAACGTACAGAATGTTAAAAAAACCATATGGAGACATAGCATTATCCTACAGCAGGCCTTTCGGATGGTGAGCCCGGTTTCATGACGGGAGAGAATCCTTTGATGGTGATTCGAGATCTGGGAGTCGAAGAGAGGCGGAATTAGTTACAGAAAGATCGTCGAATCACAGTGAGACCTTTGCCTGAGTCGTTGGGCATCGGTAAGTCTATCTGTCATGATATTCTGCGCAAGAATCTGGGAAAACGAAAACTTAATGCCAGATTGGTACTCAGCTTTCTGAAGACAAAAAGGAGGCTCGTTCATCGATCTCTTCCGATCTGCTGGGCACTGCAGCTGAGGTTCCTGATTTTTGTTCGAGAATTGTCGGAGGGAATATAACATGTGTCTGCAGTGTGATCCACAAACCTGGAGACTGTTCCCTAGGTTAAAACGGGCTCTAAAGGGACAGTATCATGAAAGCATTGATACTATCCAAGCAATCGGGACACAACAGCTTGCGGACATACCAGAATGTGCCTTCCAGAACTGTTTTGAGGATCTTCAGAAACGCTGGAAACTGTGTGTTCATTCAGAAGGGCGGTACTTTGAAGGGGATCAGCTTTAATTGTGAATATGGTACTTTCCATGTTCTGTATTGTGCCAGTCCTGGGACTTTCCGAAGGTGGTTTGTATAATATTAGACATACAGTGTTAAGCTTGATTTTCGCTTCAGATAGTAGCAAGGAGTGCACTGAAGTAGAGGAACAATCAATAGCAGTTAGACACGTTGCCATCCTCACCTTCGTAAGCGGCTATAAGGTTGAGATAGCCCTATAATCAGCCAACTGCGTGGGATTCAGACGTGTAGGATGCGTAGATGGCGACAGTATGGGAAAGACTCTTGACTTAAGCGACTTTGAAAGAGGAATGACAGTGGTACTAAGCGCATAGCATGTGAGAAACGGCAAACCTTCTTGGCTATGCAAGAACAAATGCATCGAAGGTGTTCAATGAGTTGTGCAAAGACAGCAAAATAAGAGATCAAGAGTCTTCCTATGGGCTGAAGCCACTGGGCGTTGTTCAAGTGTAACTGCCGCGAGAGAGGACAGTAGAAAAAGGCAGATGAATTCCATTGCTTCACGTAACAGCGCAGTGCAACAGTGGTACCGACAGAAGAATTTCAGTATACACAGCTAGCCGCACATTAGCTCTAATTGTTAGAAATGTGTCAGCAAATAAAATCTGTATTAGAAATTGGCCTTTAGTAGAACGCAGTAATCCACTCACCAGTTGCAGGGAGATTTGCTGTTCAGCAAGAAAAACAGAAATCGAAGTTACCATTTAGTAAACTAAAACTATTTATCCATTAAAACTTGAATGAAAATAAACAAAACTTGAATATCTACGAAACTCATGCTCTCACCAAGATACGTCGTTTCACTGTATAAACGCGCACAATATTCACACCGTCGACATAATGCTTTTTTGCCAACATAATGCTTTTTTGCCAACATAATGCTTTTTCGCATTAACTTATTGACGAAGTAAGCAGAACGGTATCTACGAAACGGTTGCTACAGCTAAGGCTGAACTAGAACACATACCAGGTTGTTAACAATAAGAGAAAACAAAGATGTCAAAAGTTAGGAGTTCGGATGTTGGGCCATCTATTGACGTGGGACTCAGAAACAAGCACGTTGTTTCTGTATTATTTACATCGTTAGAACACATGGATTTTATTTACATTCTAAACTCTTATCATCTGGGCAAGGGTATTTTTCTATAGGAAATGATTTAATTTCTATAACAATCTCGGTTTTCGTTTAATAGGTCATAAAACTATTACATAATTTGCAGAATAAAATACTCGAACTACCTAGTTTTTCTACAAAACGCATCATCAATGACGACTGATGAAATGATATGCGTTAAATTCTGCTATTAAAGTCATTCCTGGATATATTTATAAAATAAACTAATAATTACGTATTATCCAAGTATGTTATATTCGTTTTCCGTTTTGTATTATTTAATTGTACAATTAGTATGCAGCATCATTCCTTCTCTTAAGAACACGTCTGCTATTTTTTGTAGGACACACCTTCTGTAGAATGTTTATAACCTGGAAATATGTAGATCACACAGCATCATGCTTCAATCTCTTATAGATCGCTTTACGTACATAATAATCAGACTGAAATGCTTACCACATGCAACATTTTACGGCGACTTGTCATTTATTTGAAAGAATGTGAAGCGAAAGAAACATTCTGGAGTAACTTCTGGGATAGGAATGCAAACCACAACAGCCAAGGTTCATGACTAGAGCGAGAACAAAGTACAGCTAGCCAGTATCAGGAAATGACCGACTGGAAGATCAGAACACAGGACTTTCAGCAAGCTATAGCTAAGACATACAGCTGGAAAGCACTAGTTATTGATAATATCCACAACTACCGGTCAAAGATGAGGACACCAGAAATCCAGCCAACTAACGGCCATTAGCATGTGTAGCTACGTTGTATAAGATCCTAACAGCGTTCATTGCCGATCAGATAATGAGTCACATAGAAGGACAACAAATTATGGCACAACGGCAAAAGAAATACCAACTGGACTGTAGAGGATGCAAGGACAGCTTACCATCGACGCTGTTGAGATGGAACAATCTTTCATGATGCATGGCAACATGTACGCAGCATATATCGATTATCCTAAGTCCTACGATTCCGTACCCCACAGCTGGCTGATAGAGGTCCTTGAAATATACAGAGTAAGTCCTGTAGTCATCATCTTCCTTAAGGTGGCCACGACAGGGTGGAAGACAACAATCAAAGTCGAGAACATAACGACCAAGCCCATTCACATAAGGAGAGGCATCTTTCAGGGAGATTCACTTAGCCCACTGCGGTTCTGTCTAGCACTCAACCGCTGTTAACCATACTCAACGAAAGCAAATATGGGTTTACCATCAAGTGCAACAAAACCAAGAAGTACAAACTTTCCAACATAATTTACATTGATGACATCAAGCTGTATGCATCGTCGCAGAACCAACTCCAACAGCTTATTCGGATTACCGAGGGCTTCAGCTATGCCATCGGGATGGAATTCGGCCTAGATAAATGAAAGACACAAGGTATGAACCAAGAAAAGCATGATGCTCCTAGCTACCAATTAAAGACCGGAGAACAGATGGCAGCTATGGAGGAAGGAGGAGTCTATAAGCACCTTGGTATGCTTCAGGCTCCACGTCTGGAACAC
The DNA here is from genome assembly GCA_039090855.1 of Macrothele yani. Taxonomy (NCBI): domain Eukaryota; kingdom Metazoa; phylum Arthropoda; class Arachnida; order Araneae; family Macrothelidae; genus Macrothele; species Macrothele yani. The sequence continues at coordinate 6,859,667 of CM077024.1, forward strand.
AAAGAAATCAAAAACATTCTAGCCGCCAAATACAACCATAAACTAATAAAGACGAAGCTCAACGCTCGCAACATAACTAGGGCTATCAACACATACTCAGTTTCAGTCCTCACGTATTCCTTCGGAAAATCAAGTGGACCACAACATAGCTTGTTAAAATAATGCGCAATACTAGGACAACCCTCACTAAATATCGCCAGCACTACCCGAAGTCAGCATGAGAAAGGCTGACTACTGGACGGGCGCAAGGATGACGGAGAATGATTGTCCTCCTGAAACACCGAGACAAAGATATCATCAGCTTCAGGAAATACTTCCATCAGAGCAAGGGGCCTCTTCACCAAGCAATAAACCAGAGTGGCAAGAAGTACACAGCCCTAGATCTCTCTACTCAGAATATCGAGATTGGAACGAAGGAGCCAAAAGAAGAAGCTTGGGGCAAGAACGCCCTACACGAAAGGCACTACAACGATCTGCACTTCGACCAAGTAGATAAGACTGCCTTTAATCCATGGCTAGCAAACGGGTCACTCTTCGCCGAGACCGAATTGTTCCTGATGGCTATACAAGATCAAGTAAGTTGTAATCATCATAAATTACCGGAAGCATTTCTTGAAAGCCACGTCAATGGAAAGCGGCACATGTAGGCAATGCCATCAAGAGGCAGAGACCAACCAACATATCACAGCAGGGTGCAGAATATTCACACTGACAGAATACATGAACAGGCTCAATCAAGTCGCCAAGATCCTCCTTTAGAAATTGGCAAGAAAGCACCACCTCATTACAACGGGGCCTGTCTCCTACTATAAGTACGAGCCAACAACGCTTCTAGAGAACATCACCCTGAAGATGTACTGGTACAGATCGATCAGAACAGATAATACCCCCTCCCGAACCCCAATCTGCCTGGCATCATCCTGGTCGACAAAGAGAAGTCAACATATCTCACTGACATATTCGTAACCAACACGAACAACATCTAGTAGACGCACGGAGAGAAGCTGTCAAAGTATAACGACTTATGATACGAAGTCAAGGAAATGTGGCATATGAAGAATGGCAACACCGTCTCCATAGTAATATCAGCCACAGGAGTTGTTTCTTATACCGTTCACAGCTCTATACAGACACTAAGCCTTCAACCTAACACCTACATAGCTGTACAGAAAGCAGCTATCATGAACACTTGTAGGATATCGAGGAGGTTCCTGGACAATTAAGAGAAACGAAATACCACTTCTCAGACTTGGTTGGTCGTACCTGTTCCGGAAGGAAGAGAAAAACCTCAAGAAGAGGAGGAATAATAGTAATAATAATAATAATAATAACAGCAGTAGACACAGAATGCTCTTCATCCAATTTCTGTAGGTCATTTTACATTTATTTTTATAGGAATAAAGATACATATATGCTGTTTTATCATTTACTCCAAAATCTTTGAATTATATCCAGTTCATACGTAAATTTCAAAATGAGAACTTTTAACGTAAATGTAAGTAGGGAAGTCTGGCAACTTATTTCAGTAATGAAAACATTGAGTCATTTGATTTATCATAAGTTTTAAATCAGGTCTACCTGTTATGTAATTCAGCATTTTCAAGTGCAAATAGTGTAGATTTACCCGTTCTTTGGCGCTCTTTAAATGCATTCTTATCCTTGTTATGAGATGTTAATTTGCAGATTTAAGAGTTTTGCGCAGATTTGTGAAAGTTTCCAAGATACGGAAAGTACTTGAACTTTGCTACACTATCAATTTTCTTACACTATCAATTTTGTCACCCAACCATTTTCAACCCACTGTGGGGATAAGGTTTTCCCGAATCTTTGTCACATCTGTCTGATTTCAGTACTTGTCCTCAATATTACTCCACCATACGTTTGAATCTCAGCCACTCATCAACCGCGTGGTCTTCTGGAACGTTTCCTACACTGGTGTGCAAAAAATTAAGGACGAAGAGGAGAAATTAGCATAACAGCGGAACGAGCAGTCAGAACGGACCAAAAGACCACTCAGGAGATAGACTAAGGTCCAGTACGGTAGAGCATGCGCATATATGCAGCATGACGTAGGGGGTGTGTGTGTGTCGGAAGAGCATAAAGCACACGGGCGGTGTACGCTCAGCAATTCGGTGAAAGCTGTTGCACGGTGTTCATCGGTTTGAACGACGTCGAATTGGTGCCACCGTGTGAAATGGCCCACAGGCAATCCAGTAGACGACATCTGGATGACTTTACCGGAGGTCAAGTCATTGGGAAGTTGGAAAAGGTCGAAGTGTGACTAGTGTGGCCAAGGAGTTCGGAATCGCTCACAGCATCGTTTCACGAGCTTGGAGAGCATTTAAAACCACCGGAACAGCTGTCCGAGAGTTTAGCAGTGGTCGTCCATGAGCAACCACGGCGGCGGACGACCGGCATATTGTTCTACAGGCGAGAAGAGACAGAAGACAGACAGCGGGAGAAATCACAAGGCACATGCAACAGACAACTGGACGTCCGTTATCGCGTTTTACCGTGGCCAGGAGGCTGCACAAAGGTGGTCTATTTGCACGACGACCAGTACGGTGTGTGCCATTTAAGCCTGCTCATCGGAGACGGCGGTTTCTGTGGTGCCAGGAACACAAGAACTGGACACATCAGCAATGGGGTCGAGTTCTCTTTACGGATGAGAGCCGATTTAGTCTGACGAGCGATTCTGGACGTTACACATCTGGAAAAAACAGGGAACACGCAATCATACCTCCAACATCATCGAAAGGGATCGGTTTCGAGGTGGCGGAGTTCTCGTTTGGGTCGGTATCATGCTTGGTAGCTGTACTGACCTCAACATCTTCCAAGGAGGTTCAGTCACTGGTGTCCGCTATTGTACCGAGGTTCTCCTTCCTCACGTGCGTCTGTTTAGAGGTGCTGTGGGTCCTGAGTTCCTCTTCATGGACGACAACGCTACACCTCATCGTACAGTGGCTGTCGCAGAGCTGTTGGAGAGTGAAGATATTCAACGCATGGATTGGCCCGCAAGGTCCTTGGACCTAATCCGTCGAACACGTGTGGGACCGTCTCGGGAGACGCTTGGCAGCACTTCACCAACGGCCAGCAACGATTCCGCAGATGCGATTGGCGCTAGAAGAGGAATGGGCCGCGATGCCCCAACAACTGCTTGACAACCTCGTCCTCAGCATGGACAGACGTTGTAAATCCTGCAACGTAGTCAGGGGTGATCATATCCCCTACTAAAGACTGGATTTTTCTTGGCAGCCGCCTGTCACATGGACGTTTCTGTCTTGTGTCGAGTTGTGCTCGAAGTTACCTTTTCAATAAAGTGTCTTTGTATCCTTTAGATTCCTTGTTTGGACGGTTTTGCTCACTTGTCCCATATTCTTACATCTTGGGGATCTTATGGTATGATTTGAGTCGATGTGGAGTACTTCTGCACACGTTACATTCGAAAAACCGTCTCCTCCTTAATTTGTGCACGCCAGTGTATATATTCACATCCAGTCTAACATAAAAATCCATAAAAGTTTAAACTTTTCTTATACCTCGACATCCAGTCTAGTATTTCAATTTTCGAACGGTGGACAGTATTTTTAGAATCATGTCCATCCCACTGCTATTTTATTTTGTTCTTCATGTCTTCATTTTCCCGATATATGAGTTATTTTTTCTATACTCCTTGGTTACAGCAAGCGTGCATCTCTCCATGCGAATTTGAGATGTCCTCAGTATCTGCATGTCGTTATCATTTAAGACCCATGTCATACATGCGTAACAACTAGAAGAATGCATCGTTTAAACGCTTTTGTTTTATGATATGAAGGCGAGTGGCGTACGTCGCTGCATTTCTGAAAGCTCTCAGACTGTGAGACACAGACGTGCTGCCGCGAGTTTGAGTTCGTTAGACTGTGACAAAACAAATTTATCGGTAACGGGGATCGGACTCGATCCTTCTAGCTCCTGAGCCAGTTCTCCTAACCGACTAAACTACACCGACGGAACGTATCACTGCAGATTTATGATTTTAACACGTGCTTCACCTCTGTAATACGTAACCACGTGACAGTAGTTCTTTGAACAAATTAGTTCCTTGTACTGCAAGATTTTCTATTGTTCTCAACGCTGTGTTAGAACTCTCTTGTTTTAGCATTGCTTTTAAATTTGTGACAATTGTGATTTTGGATAAACTATCCACTACTGCGTTAACGACATAAAAATGAAGAATGTTTCTTCAGAGTCAGAAACGAGCTGGTCACTCTTTCCATAAAATAAAACCAGGGCGTTTGTAAGAGAAAGAAACGTGAGGAATTAGCGTTATTACTCGTATCGTTTGTTTCCTTGTCGAGCAAAGTAACTATGTTGGTGGATCAACTGAAAATATAAGTATATGCAAAAAAGTCTCATACGAAAATTGTCGCAAAACAGGGTCTTTCCTTTAAAGTCACTTTGCTATAAAGCTTTAGTGTTCTGCAGTGAAGCCCGCTTTCCTGGCGATATTCTGCTCACAGAAAGCTTTTGTTCAATACGTTTTATTAAATAACAATGAGAATTACAGGTGAGGATATATCACTATGTGAAAACACAAGTTTGTCCGCGACGGGCGTCCTCACTCCGGGTCTTTCCTTTAAAATCATTGGCTATAAAGCTTTAGTGTTCTGCAGTGAAGCCCGCTTTCCTGGCGATATTCTGCTCACAGAAAGCTTTTGTTCAATACGTTTTATTAAATAACAATGAGAATTACAGGTGAGGATATATCACTATGTGAAAACACAAGTTTGTCCGCGACGGGCGTCCTCACTCCGGGTCTTTCCTTTAAAATCATTGGCTATAAAGCTTTAGTGTTCTGCAGCAAAGCCTGCTTTAGAGGCGATATTCTGCTCACAGAAAGCTTTTGTTTAATACGTTTTATTAAATAACAATGAGAATTACAGGTGAGGATATATCACTATGTGAAAACACAAGTTTGTCCGCGACGGGCGTCCTCACTCCGGGTCTTTCCTTTAAAATCATTGGCTATGAAGCTTTAGTGTTGTGCAGCAAAGCCTGCTTTCCAGGCGATATTCTGCTCACAGAAAACTTTCGTTCAATACGTTTTATTAAATAACAATGAGAATTACAGGTGAGTATATATCACTATGTGAAAACACAAGTTTGTCCGCGACGGGCGTCCTCACTCCGGGTCTTTCCTTTAAAATCATTGGCTATAAAGCTTTAGTGTTCTGCAGCAAAGCCTGCTTTAGAGGCGATATTCTGCTCACAGAAAGCTTTTGTTTAATACGTTTTATTAAATAACAATGAGAATTACAGGTGAGGATATATCACTATGTGAAAACACAAGTTTGTCCGCGACGGGCGTCCTCACTCCGGGTCTTTCCTTTAAAATCATTGGCTATGAAGCTTTAGTGTTGTGCAGCAAAGCCTGCTTTCCAGGCGATATTCTGCTCACAGAAAGCTTTCGTTCAATACGTTTTATTAAATAACAATGAGAATTACAGGTGAGGATATATCACTATGTGAAAACACAAGTTTGTCCGCGACGGGCGTCCTCACTCCGGGTCTTTCCTTTAAAATCATTGGCTATAAAGCTTTAGTGTTCTGCAGCAAAGCCTGCTTTAGAGGCGATATTCTGCTCACAGAAAGCTTTTGTTTAATACGTTTTATTAAATAACAATGAGAATTACAGGTGAGGATATATCACTATGTGAAAACACAAGTTTGTCCGCGACGGGCGTCCTCACTCCGGGTCTTTCCTTTAAAATCATTGGCTATGAAGCTTTAGTGTTGTGCAGCAAAGCCTGCTTTCCAGGCGATATTCTGCTCACAGAAAGCTTTCGTTCAATACGTTTTATTAAATAACAATGAGAATTACAGGTGAGTATATATCACTATGTGAAAACACAAGTTTGTCCACGACGGGCGTCCTCACTCCGGAGTAATTCGTTCTCCCAACTGAGCTACGAGAACAGAACGTACAGCTGCAGATTTGTCGTCTTAACACATGGTTTCACCTCTGTAGTACGTCACATCATCTCCCTCTTAATTGCTTTTACTTTTAAGCGAGGTAGAAATCTTTCATTTATTCCAAACACTGTGTGGAACAAACCACACATTTTTCGAAGAACCCAAAGGCCAGTGGATCCATTTTACACAATCGGGAGCTAATGTGAAAACACAAGTTTGTCCGTGTCTCCTCACTCCGGAGTAAGTCGCTCTCCCAATTCATTTACGCGGACAGAATGTCTCGCTGCAGATTTGTCGTCTTGACACATGTTTTCACCTCTGTAGTAAGTCGCAACTACCTATTTATATACGTGCATATACAATGGTTGATAAGTATTATAATGATGAGTGCAGACAAAGGTAGTGATACAATAACCTCCTGTAAGGAAATAAATGAAGTTAATGGCATCTAATACAGAAGTTCTGACAAGCTGCATTCATTTCCATATGAGGCGTTCGTAAAAATTTACGGAATGCATTTCTACAGCTACCTATACCTTTCCCTTATTCCTCAGATTTTACACCAGATGACGTCCTTCTTTTTATCCCACTCAAAAAGAACAGTCACTGGGTCAATTTCCGTAGAATGTGGGTTGCAAGAGGAGAGGTATGAATAAAACAACTGTTCTTTTTTCTCTTTTTCCTTGCAAACTTTATTTGAAAAACTTCATATAATACTGCTTCCATGATTTGTAAGAAAGCTGTATTTCAATTGCTACTTACTTCATCAGCTTTCTTAATTTACGTTACTGTACATTTTTCTCCACTCGAGATGAATTTCTTTACTTTGACGAACAAAACCGCCGTTTCAACAAAAATAATTTGAAGAAAATCTTTTCGGGAAACGCCAGCTTCGTTTCCACTGCATTTATATTTCTACAGAAATCTTTGAAAAATACAGATTTACGCGAAGTACATCAAAATACTACTACCCACGTATGCTGGATAAACGTAGCGCATTTTATGTGTGCTGAAGGAAATTCTTTCAAAGTCGTAGAACTAATAAAAGTTATTCCCTCTACGTTGCAATAATTTCATTAGGTTGTAATAATCTCAATAGTTTTACAACGCATGTATCAAAACCGAATTAATATCCCAAGCCGAAGTAGGATGACATTTTTGGTGCAAATGTTTCGTCAAATTAAAAATTATGGTCTTCAGAAAGATGGATTTTTGCTTTAAAGAAACGCATGTCTTCACACGATGACCTTTAGATACTCCTAACGTTATGAGTGTGCTGTTAGAAAAAATTCTGGCGCCAGTAAATGTTTTGTCCTTTTTTCCTCACGTCTCCACATTTTTCTCATTAGTAGATTTCATTCTCTTTTTTCGCTCTCCACAGGGAGCAAAGTGGTTCATTAGTCGCAGTGACAACTAACACGCAAGAAATATTCCAAATCACTTTAGCACTTTACCGGAAAAAATAAGAGATAAAAATAGTCGAATATTACATCCCTGAAAAAACGAAAAAATCCTCAGATTTTTTTTTTCATAATGTTCATACAGCTGGATTTCCAGAGGTGTGACGCAATGAATGTTCCCTTCATAAAACAAAATTCATAACGCTGTCTTTTATCAGTTCAGACTTAGGTAAAACTCTGCAGTTGCTTTTTCTTTCTCAGTAGGCAGGATTTACGTTTAACGAATAGTTCAACGCAAATTGAAATAAAAAGTTCGAATATGGAGGATCCATGCTGCGCAAAAATTTTCGTATGCCCGTGTGCTTGATGTTAATGTTATAACTTCATGAACTGTTATGAATGAGGTTTGATGAAGCTAGAATTTGCTCTTCGTTATTCCTCTTTTCGAAGTATTGCATCAAGGAAATAATATTTGAAAAATATTATGCAGTTCACGTTTGTTATTTAACGCAACAAATAAGTTCTCTTATTTTTCAAATCAAGGTTTTTTATGTAATCGCAAGATCATTTCCTGCTACATATCTGAATTCTTTGAAGGTATCATGTGGCCATGATAAAACTCTTCCAACCATATATTCCCTTTTAACCCGAATGCTGGCTTCCCGGATTTCTTTATCTCAAAGTTTTACTTCCAGTGCAGAGTCAACAAACACTAAAAAGGAAAGCGAAAGAAAAACCCAAAGATACTGTTGCATGCAACTGAACTGGTGTGTTAATCCTTGATTTCGTTCCCAGTTATACTTCACACTTAACGTGATATCTTTTCTCTCAAACGAATACTGTGGCAACACATTTGAGGTAGAATGAATGTGACGTATGCCTGTTATGAAATAAGAACGACAGATATAAACTACGATACAACAGTTTCTTGTGTGTGGTGGAATGTGAAATGTTGATTTGGATTATGTAATTTCTATACTATCCTGAAGTGCTATAAACTGTGCTAGAGAAATAAAGCCAATTTCCGTAAGTTTGACTTCTGTTTTAAGTGTTTTGTCCGGCCGTTAAGTTTTAATTTAGGAACTATTTCATCGTATGGTTATGTTTTTAAAATAACGTATCAGTACGAAAAGACATTTACGTTATATTGGCGCCCGAACTATAGCCGACCAGACTCATAGTAGAAGTCACGGAAAATGGCAAATCTCACGGATCCTATCGGTCTGTTCTATGACTGTTATAGACGTGATCATGAGGCTCATAACTCTACAACAGACAATCTACGCACTCAGCGTTATCGAGTACCAAATAATTCTCCTAGTGCTCTGTACGAGGCCTGCGGTTCAGACCTACCAGACAGTGAATACGCGACGATCATTTCGATTTGTACAATGTTCCTGAAGATTGTCAAATACGTATTGCTGGCACATGTTTGCAAGACACTGCCAAGGTCTGGTACAGACAGTGGCGTCGGATGAACCCAGAGGGCTCATATCAGCAATTTCGAGCTGAACTTTTTGGATGTTTTTACTTTTGGCACCAATAAGGCCGGCCTTGTCCAACAACTGTTTTCCAGGCGACAGCGGGCGTCAGATAGTCCAGTCTCGTTCGCTCTGGAAACAGTTCGATTTTATAAATTATGGGATCCCGCTGCAGTCGAGTCAATCATTTGTGATACTTTGCTACAGCAGCTGAATCCTTTCCTGCAGTATTTTTGGAAGTTCGACGTCCTGTCACCATTCACGAGTGCCTGAAACTCATCCGAGTTTTTGAAGAACGACACAGCAATGGGCAATCTTCACTGATCCAAGACTACCGCCAACCTACGCAGTACCACTAACCTCTTCAAACTAATAGGTATAAGCAGCCAAAACAGAACTTTCGTCAAGGACAGTTTTTCAATCAGCCTAGGCAGGCTGCTTATCAGTCAAGGGTGGAAAACGCCTATCAGCAGTCTAGATACGTGCCGCCGCATCGTCGGGCACCGGAGGTGCGACATCCTGACTATTATGGGAACCAGGATAACAACCACGTTTCTCGTCCCCGGGATAATTACTACCCGGTTGACAAGACATATCCAAACCCCGAGCTGATGGGCAAGGCAGGCCTAATGATATTAATGCTGCCTCTCCTGTACGTCACTACAACTCAGCACGTTCTGGTGCTTCGGAAAATTTGCAAAATCAATCATGACGTACTAATCAGTTTCACGACAGTTTAAACTCTCACAGGAGGTAGATGGGTCAAGTCTATCTCCTCGTATTTCTGAAGACCTCAAATCTCTTTTTTTAACTATTCCAGCTTCGCAACTGCCTGATATTCTTGTCACCTTGGGTAAAGTATTGGTGTCGACTACGATTGATTCTGGGTCTGACATTTCTGCCTCAAACTTTGATTTCTGTGCTACTACCTTTCAAAATATTTTTGTCGAGCCCTCCCAGCAATGTCTGCGAGGTGCCGACAATAATGCCTTTTCAATCTCTGGTTCCGTTCATTTACCTGTCAAGATTGGCAAAGTTCAAATTTCATACACTTTCTTCTTGATCCAAGAGTTACCCGTTGATTGCCTTCTGGGGGTGGATTTCATTAAAATGATTAAGCTTACACTTGATTTCAAGCATGGGCTAATCTTAATGCCTGAGGTTAGTCCTCCCACCCCAGAAGAGCGTATTGATTTTTCTCCAGTTCTTGCGAGTGAAAGATTGTTGCCTGAGCATTAAAGCCAACTTGGTCAGGTTTTAAACAGCAGACCAGGATTTTTTTCTGACAAGCCAGGGTTTACACAGGTGGTGTATCACACCATTGGTACGGTAGGGGCTAATCCCATTGCATGTAAGCCTTATCCATGTCCGAACCAGAAAAAAGCTGAGTTCCAAAAACAAATTCAGGACATGCTCCATTTAGGAATTATTAAGGAATCACTTTGTCCTTGGGCAGCACCTGCTTTTCTTGTTCCAAAAAAGAAAACAATCTGGAGAGTATCGTTTTGTGATAGACTATCGTAATCTGAATGCGGTGACTAAAGCTACCGTGACCTATAATTAGCGATCAACAAATTGGCTGCCAACTTTGGATTTAGCTAGCGGCTATTGGCAGGTTGCTGTCCACCCAAATTCTGTAGAAAAAACTGGATTAATTACCCCGTTTGGAGCGTATGAGTTCCTGCAAATGCCATTTGGATTGGCATATGCTCCCGCAACCTTTCAGCGCCTAATGGACTCAGGCTTACGTCCTGTGCTCGGACCTAATGTCCATGTCTATCTGGATGATGTTATTGTCTCTTCTGAGATTTTTGAGGAGCATGTGTCTCTGTCGGACCAAGTTTTCTAACTGCTACATAATGCAGATTTGATATTAAAGCCTGCCAAATGTCAAATTGGACGGGACGAACTAGTATATCTGGGATTAAAAAATACCCCTAATGGTCTTCTAACTGACGACTCAAAGGTCAAGCCAATTTTTTTACTTTCCTAGGCCTAAGTCAGCAAAAGAGTTATCTCGATTCTTAGGCATGACCGGGGGTATCAACAGTTTGTTCCGTGGTACGCTACTCTATGCGAAACTTTATTTGCATTAAAACGAAATATAGACACTTTGTTTAGTCCACGGAGGCAGAAAGTGCTTTTAATGATCTTAAACATGCTTCTGTTTCGCCACCTGTGTTAGCCTTTCCTAACCATGCAGAAATGTTCAATATTTAGACTGATGCATCAGGTGTTGGTCTAGGTGCTGTTTTATCTCAACGAGGGCATCCTATTGCATATGCCTCTCGAACTCTTAACAAAGCAGAACGTAATTACACTGCTACTCAGCGAGAATGCTTAGCTATTTTATTTGCAGTTACTAAATTTAAATGCTACCTCAATCACTTAACTGTCAATGTCATTACAGATCATTCGGCATTACAATATTTAACCACTGCTAAGAATCTGTCTCGAAGATTGTTAAAATGGACACTTCGGGAATTTAATGTTCGAATTCAGTATCGCCCTGGTAAGTCAAACCAACTGCCTGACGCACTATCTCGCTGTCCGGTCAGTTCTGGTGACCAGGCGGATACTGAACCTCCCTCCCCATTTCTAATCTCGGAAATCACTTCAAGGGAGCAAATAATTTCTGAACTGCCGAATGATTCAGATTTTGGGGAAATCCATAATTTCATACTCGCTGGTTCTTCTGCTCCTAGTAAACCTTCTTTAGCGGGTCGTAGTCAAAATTATGAGATCATCGATGGTATTTTGTATTATAAAAAATTTGTGAATTTGAGAGCTGAGTACAGCCCTGCGATAATTCAGTCTCTCCGCATGACGTTATTACATGAGTTTCATGATATTCCTCTTGCCGGCCACTTATGCATACGAAAAACTCGTACTAAGCTTCGATACGTAGCCTGAAGCTTAGTACGAGTGCCTACGAATATTAAAACCTTCGTCTTTTGGAACCTGATACACAGTATTTTGGGGATTTTTCTAAGCAAGTATTCGTATATTATTTTACGCTTTGTTTATTTACGTTTAGAATCAAACATGTTATAAGAAAGTAATGCATCTTTATTTTTCGGAATAATTTTTCAATTAACGGCTTTTGTTTTGCCCAATAACAGAGTAACCCCACGGTTACCTTCGATCGTAGCTAGAGAAAAATGTGCGATAATCTGTTGCGCAAAATTGTGCGTTGCTTCAGAAATAAGATTTTAAGAAGCCCTTTGCTGACCATGATCTGAAGACAATCAATCGTAACTGTGCAGGTGATTACGAATTCGCTTTGTAACTCAAGATCACACAGAATATTCCGCGCAGAATAAATACCGAAATTATAAGAACGTGATTTTTATTTTATGTTATTTTTGTTTGTTAATATGTTGCCAACACTTAAAAGATATGCAAGAAAACTTCAATGTATCAACTATAACCATGAAGTTTTTAAATAGTGAAGAAATGAAAGAGTTCGTAAACTGACTCTAAGTGTACATTATTAGAAGAATAAAAAATCGTTCAGATACCCAATAAATCAAAGTCTTGGAAACAGATATTAATATCATTTCTTTGACAACTGCATTTTTCTATTGTTTATCGTGTTCACTAACCAAAACGCTGGATATGATAATGCAATTAAGTGTTCATGGGTCAATAATTGTGCTATTAAAAGATTTAACCCTTTAACGACTAGGGTCCTGAAATCTTGCGTCACTCAGGATACCATACTGCCAAAATTCTCTTTTGCTGCTTTGAGATTTTCTCCTCTCTCCTTTACAAGTTAACAAAAGCAGGGTTAGTACTTGGTCACCATTCAAAACTTCGCATCTGTAGCCTTGATATATATTGACCTTCAGATATTCCCCGGGGTCCATCTCTGCTTTCTTCCGTGGAGAAGGCACGCAATGTCATGAGAATAAACAATATCGCCCTGTGAGATACTAACGCTTGCTTTACTTATTTGTTTAGCGACAATGATGGTGATTGAGGGTGATTTCTGCTAATTCCGTAGAGGCCATGAAAATGCAAAGAACAGGTGGGGGTAGAAAATCCTACTCGTACTAGGCTGGTGTTTTAGGGCGGTCGTGATAGTTTGGGTGCAAGGGCGTTTCGGGTATAATGGTCGTTGGAAGGTTGAAAGAGAAACGAGATCATTCGATCCTGTTATTAAGTGAACGGATTCACAAGAAATACGGGAATCAGAGTTCATTCTCCGAAAGGCCCAGTACAAACTAATGAAGCCGGCGCAGTGGTCTCAGCGATGGCTTCTGATAATTCCCCCAAAAGGGGTCCGGGTTCGGATCCCGGTGAGGCATGGATGTTGTGTTTGTCTTACGGCACTTGCTCTCTCCCTTACCTGGAACCTGGAACCAGTGACCCTAAATTAGGGACGGGCAACGGCTTATAGCCCATTTAGTTGCTCAAGGTGATCGTTAAACCTCCAATCAAAGAAAAATAAAAAACTAATCAAGCACACGACGAAGTGATTCGAAAATCGAAGCAAAGCAGTAAGAACTTTTATGCGTACAGAAACTTGGATTTCATGTGCCTCAAGTCAAGATGTGCAGTCACGGAGCTTAAAAGCAATGAATTGCTTCATAGGTCGTAAAATAAACCAGACAAAAATTGCTCTTTGACTTTATGCTAAGACTGAGATTATGCTTTCAGGAAAAATGCATACACTGATGGGACTATGGCAATGAAGTCCAAAAGATATGATATCAGAACAAGATACAAATATGGCCGATGATCATGAATCAAATGCTGCTGAGTGAATGAAAGAGCAGAATGAATAGCTTTACTTAACACTATGTAATAAGAAGTTGTGCATGGCATTTTATACCTATTTATTAGATAAGTGGGTGGTGATGAACGCTTATCTATCACTGGTTGTTAATATTTACACATAGATATTACAGAAAAGCCTTTTTAATGAATTTCAGCATTTTGGTCTCTCTGTAGGAAGTTTGCTTCCATAAGGCTCTACGATTTTTATAAACACGTTTTACTTAAAGAATGAATATATAACAATTGTATAACATGTTAGCAGCCATTTAATATATTAGCAGTCGTTTCGTATTTCAGTGAACTATATTCAGCACCTTAACGGACATATCCTGTAACGTTTAGGGATATTATATTAGTTCTAAACAGAAGTACTAGATATTAATCGATAAAAATTATATGGTGTATATGGAGTATATTTTGAATTATTCATTGGTAATGAACACAAATTATTGTCTCCTCTTGTGAACTGCTGTAGCTTCCTATCTACGTTAGAAGAATGGAACCGTAAGGAGTACGTCATGATCAGTTCCTTGAATTTGGAGAGTATATTAACGACCATGATGATTGCTACTTTTGTATGCGAGACATAACACTCTTCATAAGGATAAGAGGTCAAAGAAATGTGGCATATCCAAGTATTCTCTCATCTACTGCTCCAGTTCACTGGGCTACGTCTTGATTACCCCCTTTCCAATTAAGATTTTGTTGTCAGTAGATAAAATTTTGAACTTAATTTCAAATGCTGAGGAAGATTTCTGCGGAGCAAGTGGCAGCAAAGAGTTACATTTCCCTGACCAAACAAAATTAGGTGGCCCTTATCTGGGATTTAGGTCTCACTAAATCAATACAGATCTTTTATCGTCCCTCCCCTTCGAAGACAGTGGAATTTATTTGATTCTAAATGGAAGATATCAACATATTGGAAACTGCATACGGAATTTGACCCCTGTGGCCGAACGTTTGTTACTGCGCTTATGTCGATGGCAATTCTAAAGCTCTTGGCAATGTCATGACCCATAAAAGTGACAGTTATTCATCGACAGCTCAGCTCTGAAGGCTATTCATCTGGGCAACGGAAATCAAGCTTACTCCATTCCGGTAGCTCATTCAGTACATTTGAAAGAAAACCATGAGGATGCTGAGAAACTGTCGGAGAAAATAAACAATAAATGTTGCAGAAGGGTTGTTTTGGGGTATTTTAAGATGCTAGGACTTTTATAAGGTCTACAAGGTGGTTAAATTAAGTATTTCTGTTTTCTCTGACTCTGATGCATCAGGCCAGCATTATGCGGAAAGAGAATGGCGAGCCAGAACACAGTTAATTCCAGTAACACACATATCAGCTTTGTACATTTTGGAATCGTCGGGTACGATGATTCCAAAATGTACGTCGGGTACCCACGTTGGTTCCACGTTCAAAGTGCGTCTTATTGCACCTTGTAACCATTTCTTTTTACGCATTTCATTGTACTTCCTTTGTCTCTGTATGCCACTAGCTTTTCCTTCTTACGCAGATTCCGCCCATTTACGTCACCAGCATCTGCGGGTTAGCTACTTTGCACAAAATGGTCTGATGGTCATAATAATTTGGCCACTCAGTGTATGAGGGAAAATCAATCTGATACACACCAGCACTCTCAGAAATTATAGGAGAAAAACCTGTCAGAAAAAATTCGCCGATCAAATGAAACAAACTAATGAAAATTTAGGTTTAAACCTGAATTCAAAGAGCGGGAAAAATCATGGCAACCTTTTAAATAGATTTTGGAGATACATGTAGTTTGAATAGCAAATCTCGCAAACAGAGGTATACCCACGCCACTTACCGGCATTTTAGAGACCATAACAGAACGAATTCAAACAGTAATAAGGGCAAAACGTACGTGCTAAACAGGTGGTCATAGAAATGTGGAACCTCAGTTCACTCATTTTTGTTACTTTATGCATAAATGGATTCCGAGTCGTATGTAAAAGTATTCGACACTAAAGCGAACATCAGTTACGAACGATTTTAACAGAGTAAAAGTTGGCGACAAAATTTGATGTTGTTACTTTATTTCCTAAAATATCGAACTATTTGGGTGTCATTTGTTATGAGCTGTAAAAAACAATGTAGGACAAAAATATTAGTACTATATGAAATACATGCAGCACTGTAAAAAGATAAATTCGAAGAACGATATATATTTCAAATCTCACGTAATAAAAATACGTACGATGCGTTTCAGCCGGCGCTTAACAGTTTCGATAAATGTCAAATTTTTGTGTGATTCTAATAGATAGTTAGGTGTATTATAGACAGCAATTATAATTTCTTTCGCGATTAAAATATTTTTTTTTCAAAATATTGCGATATGTATTAAATGCAACGTACCTATGCTTTAATATTCTGATCCTTTGTTCTGTTCCCTTCTAAGTGCACACGCAATTCAGAGTCTTTCCACTAATCCTGCCTCAAAAGCATCCATCAGGAAATACGTTTTGCACCTTACGTGACTCAGAACAATTCACGTTGGCAGCAGTGAGTCTTGCAATTTCAGTCTAATACTTAATAATGTCACTGTGGAGGAAATCACTGAAAAATTCGGAGTTGGAGGATCCTTGAGTCGAAGAGATTGCTGCCTATATTAATTGCATAACTTTTCGTTTCTGTATGCTGTCTCTTAGAGAAACTTTGGTTATCTCTCGTTATGTTTTACGAACTTAACATGTCTGAACACCCAAAAATATTCTCTTCATGTGGCAGCGGTGGCAGTCTGTCGGGTAAAAGCTTAGCTGCGATAAATACGTCGTGTCCATAGTTTGAAGAATGTGAGGTGTCATTTAACTACACATACTGGCCACTTTAATTAGAAACTTTTAATTAATACTGTGTTGGACCTCCTTTATTCCGAATTGCAACACGTCTACGGTTTGCCATGGAGTTTATATGCGGGCTTTGTGGTGTCCAGCCCAAAGCCACCACAAAGCCCGCATATAAACCAAGTGGGGTTTATATGCGGGCTTTGTGGTGTCCAGTGAAGGTTGTGGAACTCGCTATTATGCTCGCTGAACCACTGCTGAACACATGTGCGACGGACAGAGGATTTTCGTCCATGAATCAGCCGTCACCTATTGGATAAAAAGTAATGCCCATACTCAAGATATGCATGTAGCGTATTAAATCCATTTATTTTTGTGGTGTAATACGCACAAAGATGCTCTAAGATTTCACAATCCACAGGAAAGCTTTTTAAAGCCAATGGTAGACGTACAATTGCAGGTAATTAGAACACGTAAGAAATAAAAACTATTTTTTGAAAATAACGTGGGTGACATCACGAGCATATTACATGAATTTTTATCACGCAATAAAATGATTTCCTGAATTAAATGATTTCATGCACAGGATAAACAACCTACTGTAGCGTAAAAGTCTCTTCGACTTCTACGCTGTTTTAACACATCAATACACTAGGAAATAGCTCCATAAATGAAAGAAAACCTTAACGGCCAGACGAAACAACAGAAGTCAACTTACGGAAAAACTTTATTCAGGCTGTAGAAGACACTTCCATCTGAACGATTACATCACAATGTACACCACACATGATCACAACACCCCTTTCAATAATCATCAGTTTATAATACAACGCTCTCTTACAACGCTCTCTTACAACGCTCTTAATAATCGCTCTCTTCAACGCCCCTCAAGCAATCGATCAGTCATCGTTTTATCTCTTGCTCTTATATTATATCAAACATACGTCACGTGCATTCAACCTCAATTGTTGCCAAACGTATTCGTTTGAGGAAAAAGATATTTCGTTAAGCGTGAAGAATACTGAGAATAAACTCAAGATTTACATAGGGAAAGAAACTAAAAACGGAAAGTTAATCTAGAATATACGTCACACTACACAATACGATAAAGTCCACCGTGGAGCTTGAAATGGATGGGACGTTGGATTATCTTGACGCCCCGTTCAAAAGAAATAGAACATCCAGTTTCGAGTTTGATATTTATTATAAACCGACCGCGTTACCGGAACTTGTCCCTCCTGATTCGCAGTGCCCAAAATAGTACAAACTTTCTGCGTTCAGAGCATGGTTCTATAGAGCGTATAATGTATGCAAACTCGACTACCTAAATAATAATGAAATTGATAATATTTATAGCAAAGGTCTAAAGGCTGGGTATACGAAGGATGACAACACAGAATACGTAGAACTGTAAGAATTCGTATAATGTCAGGGATAACAAAATCACCTAGTAAGACAATGGGATACGCAGGATCCATCACATATGTCCCTGGCTTTTCATTTTGGCCAAATAATTTATTACGTAAGTGCAGCATATTAATTGCAATGAAGTCCCTGACCCTGTTATCACATATAATATCAAGCTGCAAGGAGAAACAGTGTGAGAAAGACAAGGCGGGTGAGTACTCTATGCCGTTGGTATATCCTGACAACAAGGAAAAGGTACATGTCGGAATGACAAAGCGATCCTTGGACACTAAATGTAAACGACACGTGCGAATTGTCAACCAGGACATGCAGAATACAGCCATGACCAGAGAAATCATGTATTCATCGGCCGCTCCTGTATGGAATAGTATTAGAACAATTGCCCATTACGCGAACTTTAAAGAGACTGTCATCAGGGAAAGAGTCCAAATCTGCTCCACAAGACTAGCATGCAATGTCATGGTCTCTACTGAAATACAAATTGTTTGGCATGCGCTATTTAAAAATGGAAGCGCATCGATGCACACCGTGTAATTGTGTGATAAAAATGCATGTAATATGTTCGTTATGTCACTCACATTATTTTCAAAAAGTCATTTTGTTTCTTGCGTGTTCTACTTCCCCGCATTTTATGATTACCATTGCCTTGGAAAAGCTTCCCAGTGGAGTGCGAAAGCTTGGTAAATCTTTGTGCTTATTATACCCCATAAATAAATAAAATTGACAGGCTATATGCGTTTCTTGAGTATTATCGGTCTGAAGTATTTAAAATAAAGTTAAATAATGTTCAGACAATCCTTGGAAGGCATCCAACTTTCCAACAATATCATGGGACCCGTTCCAAACCAACAGAATGCTCCACACACCATGACACCACCTCCACATTCTTGAGGTGTATTTACAAAGAAATCTAGGACCGTTGCTTCATAGGAATCCCCCAAACTCTTTTCCTATCGTCGGTACAGAACAAGGCATACCGCGACTTGTCGGACCACGTAATCGTCTTTCCAGTCTTCATGTGTACAGTCACTGTGTTCCTGACACTACGAGTACTGTAGATGAAATTTCCGGTTCTTCCCAGAAATCAGTGGTTTCCGTATGGGCATGCGACTGCCAATACCGATCCCCTTCAAAGCCCTGCGCACAGTTCACTGAGATATGGGATGGGAAACAGCATTTAATGAATGATTCGGTCACCTGCTGCACACAGGAATTCCTCTTTCAGCGTACAAGCCTCCTCAAACGACGGCGATGTGGTTCCTTGCTGATTGTAGTAGCTCCACAGTTACGCCTCTTAGACAAGCAATTTGAATTGCTTTTCCACGGACAAAAGATCCGGGATATCTCATCTTTTGAAAAATGAGTCATCTCCGGTGTTTTCGAAATCGTTGCTGCACCCAGACGGGAACCCGCAATAAGCCCTTATCGAACTCAGAAAGATCATTTTCTTTTCTCATTGTGATCACCACTAATGGCGGTCAGCAGTCTTAAATATACTATATTGACAAAAGTCACAGGACACCTACAAGAGAAACACAACATAGCATTTATTGACATCCATTAGTACGGTGTCGGTCCATCTTTGCTCTTAATGCATGCAATGACCCTTCGAGACATGCTTTCGAAAAGGTTTTGGAACACAGCGATAGGTGTGCGCTTCCATTCAGCACATAATGCTGCCGCTAACTGTTGCTTAGTAGTAAGCCTTGGTTCAAAACTTCTTATGCGCCGCTCTAATTCATCCCATAAGTGCTCTATGGGATTGCGATCTAGGCTCTATGCTGGCCAGTCCACACACGATACGTAATTATCGTCAAACCACGTTGTAACAGTCCTTGCTTTACGGCTTGGTGCATTATTCTGCTGGTACCAACAAGGCTCGGTTCCATAGTATTATCACAGAGTTGATAAGGCACAATTGCCCAGAATATCGAGGCAGACATGCTGGTTAAACGATTTGTCCACGATAACCAATGGGCCGGAATCATACCACGAAAAACACCCCCACACGAGTACACTGCCAGCTGCAAACTTGACCGTAGGAACAGTAAACTGTGGTAAATAGCGTTCCCCCGGCTGCCACAATACCCACTCACTGCCATCAGACTGATGGATCGTGTATCTGGATTCATCAGTCCATAGGATCCGTTTCCATTGATCTAGGGTCCACGATAAATGTTCTTTACACCATGCTAAACGACGAGTAGCATTGTGAGTGGAGATGAAAGGCTTATGTGCAGCTGTACGACCACGGTAACCCATGGAATGAAGTTATCTGCGAATGGTACGGGTATATACAAAGGGTTCCAGCATTTTTAGTCGCCTGTACACTAAGTTCTTGTGCAGTACTCCGTCGATTCGCTGTAACAACTCTTCTGAGGCTTCATTGTCCTCTATCACTGATTTTCTTTGGTCTGCCGGTACGTTTTGCTGCTTCGGGCACGCGGTACATCCAAAACAGTTGACTTGGGTATGTTTAAAGGCCTCGTGGCTTCTCTTATGGACAACCAACTAATATAACACCCAACAATCTTTCCTTCCTCAAAGTCAGCAGCGATATTTTCACCCAACCTCGCAGTGCGATATGATCGCGGTCAGCTGCAGGCTTGTTTTTTATGCGGTTTCCAGCTGTACCGCGCATCTTAACAACTCAGCGGATTAGTTCATTTTTTTGAAGGGGGTCTGGTGACTTTTGTCAATATAGTGTAGTTGCCTTGATTATTTGGTGATGCCCGTGACTACGTATTTTGCATGTACGTTCACGCACATCTGCATAAAGTTTTCTAACTGAGCGTCCGATGTGCCAGGGCTTAGGGATTTTCAACACTAAATATTTGCTGTTTGCTACAACGTTACGAAATGGTTTCCTCCATAATCAACAGTTACCTGCGTTGTTAACTTCTTTTTATCAAGTTTCTTTCTCAGTTAATCAATAATCGCCTCAATGTGTTCTCATCTTCGAATAGAAATGCGTTTCTTCATATTACGTTGTGTGTGTGAGTGTATGTTTGTCGCGTAAAATCAATATCGTCGTGTTTAACTCTATGAACCACCGAAGTTTTATCTTCTAGGAGACATCAAATAAATGTCGACGCTGGACCTATAGTTCTGTTTATCTTTTCATTTACATTGCCTGTCAAAGTTGAAGTGTAAATCTGTTCATAAATCGAAGTATTTAGAAGAAAATGAAATGAAATACGGCAAAGAAATTTATTTTTACATTACTTATATAACTCGAGAAAAAAGATCAAAATATCTTTATTTGCATGTGTTAATTTCATAATCTTGCTATTTACAGGAAAGCGTAGTCCATGAAGAAAAATTCAATATCGTTGGCTTAAGGCATATCGAGTTTTATTATGGAGTATGATCACCCTTGACACCGATGAATCTCAAAAAACGAACCCTCGTACTGTTTCTGAGGGTATAGATACGTTCTTGAGATAGTAATTACCACTCCTCAATAAGAGCTGTTCCGAGTTCTTGAAGTGTTCTGTCAGAAGACTGGCGTGATCCAATACATCGCTCTAATGCATCCCCTACATTCTCAGTGGGACTGGGGTCAGGGGATCTGTGCGACCACTCCATTCGTTGAATATCGTCCCCATCGAGAAAATCGTGGTCCAAATCAGCTCGATGAGGTTGGGTGTTACCGTCCATAAAGATAAAATATGGACCGACGGTTTCCCTAAATAGCCTGCATAGGGGTTCAAGATCTTTCTTTCTGTATTTCATGGCAATAAGAGCGACCCTGGAAAACGTGCAGTCCTGTGCGCCATTTCGTCATGATTCCTGTCCACATTGTCACGGCACTTCCACGATTGTTAGTCCCTTTCTTTAATGTCATAGGGACTGTTGGCGTGTCGCTCGTTCTCTCCAGATGGGATTAAGCCGGGGTCAGTACTTAAGCTCAATTGTGATTCATCTGTGAAAAGAACATTCGCCTACTGCTCTAGATTCCAAGTTTGATGTTGACAACTCAACATTGAACGAGTCTGTCGTGCGCAGGATATTAGGTGGATACAAATAAAGGGTCTTCTTGCATTAAGGGATTGCTTGCGAAGTCCTTTACAAACAATAAGCCTTGAAACCCCTGTTCCTGTAGCTAAATTCGTTGCCTAGCGGACATCTCCCTGTTCCTCCTAGCAGTCAGACTAACATAGCAATCGCCTGCAGTAATTGTGGCCCTGGGACGCTTTTGTTCTGGTCGATGACGAACACTCTTGTTTGCTGAAACTATTTCCAGAGTCGTCACAAGCCATTTTATGAAATATTCAATGCTCTGGAAACTTGTCCGGACTGACCTTCTTCCATTATATCAGCCGTTCTCCAACACATAATCCTCTCTACGATATGTAATCAGCTCGATGTGTCACTGAAGTGAAGATTTGTCTAGATCATCTGCAAAATGCGAATAGATTCACCTAACGGAGTCGTAATTTGACTGTTCCAGCTTAAAAAATTAAATGTGAGACAGAATTTCGCGTAGTGAGATTTGCGCGTTCGACAATTTTCAAAGCATTATTTTATGTACATCGGCAGCGATATACGATTTTGTAGATCATTGTTTGAGTTTGAGAACAAGTGTACTTTAGTGTAATAACTTATGATTAATTAAGATATTATAAGTAATATTTAATTTTGGATGAAAGCTTGAATTTTATATTCTTTTTAAAGTTGCAAGGAAATCTATGCTACAAAATGTTTCGTTGTTCAATTTTGTTCTGACGTGGGATTGTATCTCGTGTTTGTAGCACTCCCACCCGTGTATTTTGCTGTGGCTGGGGAGAAAGCATCCATTCCCTGTAATGTTACAGCACCCTTAGCTGATGACCAAGTATCCTTGATCCTCTGGTACCGCGTGGATTTACCTAATCCTATCTACACTCTTGATGTGCGGAAGGTTCCAATCAAGAAGGCGCGCCATTTTCCCAGTGACGAGATGGGAGATAGAGCCTACTTCAACATCAATGATCACCCTCCTGTCTTAGTCCTGACACCGGCAAGGGTTCAGGACGAAGCGGAGTACAGATGCCGCGTTGATCTTCGAAAATCACGGACACTCATTCTTCATGCCAGGCTCAAAATCATAGGTGAGTAATTCTGAACACTAATGAATTCTTATTCTCTTAAATATGTAAGCAGCCTGGGAGCCGAGTATGCCAAGTCGCGGGCTTCTATCTGGTCATCCGATCTGGGCCCGGTGTACCGTCACTGAAGGGTCACGTGTGGTGCGGTTCTTCTATGATGTTATCGCTTTCACTTCACTGGAGACAGTGGCTCCAAAGTAAAGACTTGTGACTGCCTCGGGTCTTAAGGGAACCATTCCTGGGAAACAAAATATGTAATTTTTTTTATTCCAATTTTTTTTTACAGAGTTTGCTGAATTGAATGTTATACGACACTTGATAAACAGAAAATAATTTGTAGGCGAAATAAATGTTCGAAATTAGTCGTACACGATGCACAAGTAGACGTGCCCAGCCACATCTGAGTATGCGTGAGACGGTTGTATATCTGTCTTCATCCTGGGAAGACGGAAAAACAGATTATAGAAGGTGCGGAAAGGAAAGGAAAGGAAAGGAAGATGGCGAGCAGAAAGCTGAAGTTCTGCAAAGCACAGGAAAAGGAGTATGACGCGGGAGGCTTCTAGTTACAGGCCTTCTTCGTTTTTTGCCTCCCCTGAAAAGTTGTGGTTTTGTACACTTAGGAACATTTTTTTCATAAACCACTGAAGATAATGGCTTGAAATTTGTTTATACCTTACTGTATATATCTTCTACTATCGTGGGACAGATACTGGCAGAACTAGTGGTGTTGGATTTATAATAAACAAGAAACTGAAGGACAAAGTTGTAGAAGTTGAAAGTTCCTCTGACAGAGCTGCACGACTTGTTATCCAACTCTCGAAAAGATACCAGGCTCAGATTATTCAAACTTATGCACCCACCACAAGTCATCCTGAAGAAGAAATTGAAGAATTTTATGAGGAAATTTGTCATCTAAATAATAAAGGTAAGCAGCATTTGAAGATAATTATGGGAGATTTCGATGCAAAAATAGGGCAACGGCAACAGAATGAAACTTCAGTAGGTAAATTCGGTCATGGCAACAGAAACCAGCGTGGAAATACTCTCGTTGAGTTTGCAGAGGCAGAAGGGTTTTTCATCTTGAACTCCTTCTTCAAGAAAAAGCCACACAGGAAATGGACATGGAGACATCCAAATGGGACAAGTTAAATTGATTTTATTATGTGTAACCAAAAATTCGTCATAGAAGACTGCAGTGTGCTAAACAAGTTCAACACAGGTAGTGACCATAGATTGGTGAGATGTAAGATGCACCTCAACACTAAACTTGAACGTGGCAAGCTCATAGGACAAACAAAATCTATTGACATAACCAACCTTAAAAAACACCATAATACCTTCAAGTTAGAACTGAAGAACAGGTTCTCTGCTTTAGAAGGCCTAACATCGGAAGAAGTGGTCATCTCTGAAGTTAACAGAAAAGTAACCAAAGCTCTTATGGAAACAGCAACAAAATTAGCTGGGTCTAAGAACAAGTTCCATGTGAACAAATTATCAGGAAAAACCAAAATGTTGATGCAAAAAAGAAGAGAGATGAGGACAACTAAAGAAGATGTGACTTCCAAAGTGGAATATATAGAGCTATGCAAGACAGTACGAAAAAGTATCACTAAAGACGTAAGGAAATTCAATTGTGAACTAGTAAGGAAAGCAATTGAAAACAACCAAAGCCTAAAGATAGCAAAGGGACATCTCAGTAAGGGGAAAAAACAGATTATGGCACTGAGAAAAGAAGATGGTTCTGTAACAAGAAATAGAGGAGAAATTTTGACAAGAGTGAAAGATTTCTACTCCAAATTATATGAAAGGGATGATATATGCACTCCAGACATCATGAAAGGTACCAGTACCAGAGTTCCTCCAGTCCTTCCAGCAGAAGTTGCACATGCAATCAAGAACATGAAGCGAGGAAAAGCTCCAGGAGAAGATGGAATTACTGTAGACATCATACAAGAAGCAATTGGAGAAATCGAAACAGTACTCGCCCAAATTTTCACTCGATGCCTTAATGAAGGAAAGATTCCTGAGGATTGGAACACCGCTACAATGATCCTGCTACATAAGAAAGATGACATTGAGGATCTCGGAAACTACAGACCTATCAGCCTCCTATCAATAGTTTATAAAATCTTCACTAAAGTTCGTTCACACCGCTTGAAGGTAACACTGGACATGGCTCAACCGAGAGAACAAGCTGGATTCAGGAGTGGCTACAGCACAATAGATCATATCCACGTGCTGAGAGAACTAATTGAAAGAGCGAGGGAATATGAACTTCCATTGTGCATGGCTTTTATCCATTATGAAAAAGCCTTTGATTCGGTGAAACCATCAGCAGTTACAATGGCTCTGAAAACCTGCGGTATTGAAGATGCATACATTAATATTATTAATAACATCTATGAAAATGCAAGTGCAAAGATTAGGCTGTTTGAAAATACAACACACGTAAAAATTGGAAAGGGAGTGAGAGAAGGTGACACCATATCTCCGAAGCTCTTTAATGCCACATTGAAGGGTGTTTTTCATTCTCTGAGCTGGGAAAACAAGGGGATAAAGATTAATGGAGATTATCTAACACACCTTCGTTTTGCTGATGACGTAGTCATTTTTGCAACTACCCCATCAGAGCTGCAGAGTATGATACAGGAACTTGCTGACAAGAGTAAAGAAGTGAGATTAAAAATGAACTTTCAGAAGACAAAAGTGATGTTCAATGCTTTTACAAGAAATGAAGATTTATCGATTGATGGAGAAAAGCTGGAGATAACAGACACATACGTTTATCTTGGACAGCAGATATCAAGTGAGGGTCACATTGATGAAGAAATTAATCGGCGTACAAAACTTGCCTGGAGAGCTTTTGAAAGAAACAGCATAATTTTCAAGAGCAATATGCCATTATGTCTTAAAAGAAAAGTGTTTGATCAATGCATCCTTCCAGCGCTTACGTATGGTGCGGAGACGTGGACCTTAACTAAAAGAGATATACAAAGACTGCAGACAACTCAAAGAAGCATGGAGAGGTGCATGCTTGGTGTAACCAGGAGAGATAAGAAGAGGAACTCGTGGATCCGAAAAATGACAAGAGTGGAAGACATCATGATCAGAGTTAAATCCCTGAAATGGCAATGGGCTGGACATACTGCCAGAAGGACAGATCATCGATGGACAGCCGAAATTTTAGATTTGATTCCAAGGGACAGGAAAAAACCCAGAAGAAGACCACATGGGAGATGGGTGGATGAAATTCGAAAGTATGCAGGGGTGACATGGAGGAGACTGGCACAAGACAGACCGTTGTGGAGGAAACTTGGGGAGACCTTCGTCCAGCAGTGGATTGATAATGGTTGACAATGATGATGATGATGATGATATATCAACAACCATCTGAACTAGAATCATGACTAAATAATGTACTCAATTAAAATAATAAATATAATTACTAATGAAAACGTCAGCAAAATCGACAGCAATTTTGATTAATTAATACAGAATTAATTAATTGACCGATTGCAATAATTCTAGTTTAGGTGTATAATATCCTTGGGAAAATGCATACCAAGTTCGCAATTGATAGGCCAAGTCTATCAATCGGGACCTCCTTTAAGGTTAACATGCGAAGCCTAAAAAGGGACTGGCCCCCTTAAATCATGAAAGTAGTCTTTAAACAAAGGCCGTCTAGAACACACAAGGTCATGACATTACATAGATGAGTTCGCTCTTTTGGTGACGTCACACGGAATCAAAAGCTTCTGATTTGTTACCAAGGTTGTCGTGTGTGACGTCAAACACGATCATTCAGTCCGTGTAACGTCAGAATGACGTCACAAACGAAGGAAACTCATCTCTCTAATGTCATGACCTTGTGCTTTGTGTTTTCTAGAGGGCCTTGTTTAATCCCTGAAGCTAAAAAGTAAAGAAAGGTTAGAAAGAAAACTATTTCGAGGGAAGGCTGCTGTTTGCATCTCAGTCTGTTATTAACATTTTCGCCGACTTTCAGTAGACAGAAATTCTATTCTGAAATTCATTCTATTCTGCAGTTATTTTCAGTGACTATAGAATAGAATTAGATATAAATCATGTTTAGCCCTAGAACATTATAAAACTTATCGATGGCTTTATCATTTCAACCGTCTTAAATTCAGCTAAATTCCTGCAGTTGGCTGTAAATACGAAATTTCTTTCTTTAATGCAACCAAGATTCTATTTGTTATATGGGAGCTCCAAGAGAGATTAAAATTCCCTTCTTTAATCTCCGCAAACCCATTTCTTCAAAATGTGCCATGAGAGATCATTGCTTTCCGCCCGTTACTATGCCAACGAAGTCTTTGACAAAAAGTAATTCACTTACCATTTTTCAGTTCGGATACTTTTGAAAATAATGGTTTTCTTTTGAATAAATTTAAACATAAATTCCCGGCCTTCCAACCTGTAGTGCTCTTCTGAAGCAATGCGCCCAGCTCATTTCCAATTGTATTTGCCTTTGTGTTTGATTGTTCTGCTCCATCACATCGACAAACCTGTACTCACCAATTCAATTCGATTCCTTTTCAAAAGGAGACACTTTTCCAACATGTCTTGAAACTCTTTTTTTGTAAACACTGGATAGAGATACTCCAGAGTTTTCATACATTCTTACATTTCCTTACGCACAGCCAAAACAAAAAAAAAGCCACTTAACATTATTTTATCGATCTTTATTCATTCATTCTTGCCGGTGATAAAGATTTTAGAATTATCTGCCAAGCGAACTTTTCCTAATTTTTCTGAAAATAATGGCATCATCAATTTTGCACTTGGAACGTGTGTGATAAATGTATTCTTCTTTGAAGTACGGGGCGTTATAGGAAATGCTACTAAGCTTCAAACAAACGAGGAACCTTCACGAAGATGGAGAAGCAACTCTTATAGATCCACGAGGACTTTCTTTAGGGTTTACATTACAATTTCTAATGTGTGATTTCACACTCTGCTAAGATAAGATAAGATAATGCTGATAAGATACGATGACGCGTTAATTAGGAAAAATTCCAATTAATGCTTTATACTCTGGTGTGAAAAATTAAAGGAAAATAGAAAAAATCGCACTAAACGCGCAGTGCATGGACGGAAGTGTAATGAGAGCGGTTGAATATGCAAATATAGTGACGCTGAAAAAGAAACCACTTGCACGTGCGTCACTTTTGCTCCAAATATGCAGATCAGGGCCGGGTTATAAAGGCGGTAAAGCGGTTCGCTTTTTACCGCACCTCCTATTCCTTCTCAAATGTAAGCTGGACAGTATTGCGGTGCTCGAATGGTTTAAAAAAGTTAGTAAAATCATGCAATGCATTGATTATGATACACTTTCCAACATACCAGAAATTATTACTTAAGTTATGAGGATAATGGCTATGGAATAAATCTCGCTCCTGTGTCCTGACCTTTGACCCCATTTCGATGATATTCAACAGAGCCGGTTCAGTACACCTCACGAAAAACATACTAAAGTTTTGTCGCAATAGAAGCAGTTTTACGCAAGTTATGAGAATAATGGCTGTGGAATAAATCTTGCTTTTGTGCAATGACCTTTGACCCCATTTCATTGATATTCAACAGAACCAGTTCACTATAAAACATGATAACGTTTTGTCGCAATCGAAACATTTTTTGGTAAGTTATGATGCACAAGGGCAATGGAATGGATCCCATTCCAGTGTCCTGACCTTTGACCTCATTTCGCCCATTTTCAACAGGGTTCGTGCCCAGTAGCTCCCTACCACATACTAAAATTTCATCGAAATCGAACCATTTTTACGCAAGTTGTGACGCATAAGGACAATGGAAGAAATCCCGCTCTTATGTCTTGCCTGACATTTGACCCCATTTCACCCATTTTCAATAGGGTTCGTGCCCAAGTGGTTCCCTACCACATACTAAAATTTCATCAAAATCGAAATATATTTACGCATGTAATGACGCATAAAGGCAATGGAATGAATTCCACCTTTATGCCCTGACCTTTGACCCCATTTCGCCCATTTTCAATAGGTTTCGTTCCCAGCTGGTTCCTTACCACATACTAAAATTTCATCGAAATCGAACCATTTTTACGCAAGTTATGATGCATAAGGGCAATGGAATAAATCCCGCTCTTATGCTCTGCCTGACCTTTGATCCCAATTTGCCAATTTTCAATAGGGTTCGTGCCCAGGTAGTTTCCTACCACATACTGAAATTTCATCGAAATCGAACCATATTTACGCATGTTATGACGCATCATCGTCATCATCATTGTCAACCATTATCAATCCACTGCTGGACGAAGGTCTCCCCAAGTTTCCTCCACAACGGTCTGTCTTGTGACAGTCTCCTCCATGTCACCCCTGCATACTTTCGAATTTCATCCACCCATCTCCCATGTGGTCTTCTTCTGGGTCTTTTCCTGTCCCTTGGAATCCAATCTAAAATTTCGGCTGTCCATCGATGATCTGTCCTTCTGGCAGTATGTCCAGCCCATTGCCATTTCAGGGATTTAACTCTGATCATGATGTCTTCCACTCTTGTCATTTTTCGGATCCACGAGTTCCTCTTCTTATCTCTCCTGGTTACACCAAGCATGCACCTCTCCATGCTTCTTTGAGTTGTCTGCAGTCTTTGTATATCTCTTTTAGTTAAGGTCCACGTCTCTGCACCATACGTAAGCACTGGAAGGATGCATTGATCAAACACTTTTCTTTTAAGACATAATGGCATATTGCTCTTGAAAATTATGCTGTTTCTTCCAAAAGCTCTCCAGGCAAGTTTTGTACGCCGATTAATTTCTTCATCAATGTGACCCTCACTTGATATCTGCTGTCCAAGATAAACGTACGTGTCTGTTATCTCCAGCTTTTCTCCATCAATCGATAAATCCTCATTTCTTGTAAAAGCATTGAACATCACTTTTGTCTTCTGAAAGTTCATTTTTAATCCCACTTCTTTACTCTTGTCAGCAAGTTCCTGGATCATACTCTGCAGCTCTGATGGGGTAGTTGCAAAAATGACTACGTCATCAGCAAAACGAAGGTGGGTTAGATAATCTCCATTAATCTTTATCCCTTTGTTTTCCCAGCTGAGCGACTGAAAAACACCCTCCAAAGTGGCATTAAAGAGCTTCGGAGATATGGTGTCACCTTGTCTCACTCCCTTTCCAATTTGTATGTGTGTTGTATTTTCAAACAGCCGAATCTTTGCACTTGTATTTTCATAGATGTTATTAATAATATTAATGTATGCATCTTCAATACCGCAGGTTTTCAGAGCCATTGTAACTGCTGATGGTTTCACCGAATCAGAGGCTTTTTCATAATCGATAAAAGCCATGCACAATGGAAGTTCATATTCCCTCGCTCTTTCAATTAGTTCTCTCAGTACGTGGATATGATCTATTGTGCTGTAGCCACTCCTGAATCCAGCTTGTTCTCTCGGTTGAGCCATGTCCAGTGTTACCTTCAAGCGGTGTGAAAGAACTTTAGTGAAGATTTTATAAACTACTGATAGGAGGCTGATAGGTCTGTACTTTCCGAGATCCTCAATGTCACCTTTCTTATGTAGCAGGATCATTGTAGCGTTGTTCCAATCCTCAGGAATCTTTCCTTCATTAAGGCATCGAGTGAAAATTTGGGCGAGTACTGTTTCGATTTCTCCACTTGCTTCTTGTATGATGTCTACAGTAATTCCATCTTCTCCTGAAGCTTTTCCCCGCTTCATGTTCTTGATTGCATGTGCAACTTCTGCTGGAAGGACTGGAGGAACTCTGGTACTGGTATCTTTCATGATGTCTGGAGTGCATGTATCATCCCTTTCATATAATTTGGAGTAGAAATCTTTCACTCTTGTCAAAATTTCGCCTCTATTTCTTGTTACAGAACCATCTTCTTTTCTCAGTGCCATAATCTGTTTTCTTCCCTTACTGAGATGTCTCTTTGCTGTCTTTAGGCTTTGGTTGTTTTCAATTGCTTTCCTCACTAGTTCACAGTTGAATTTTCTTACGTCTTCAGTGATACTTTTTCTTACTGTCTTGCATAGCTCTATATATTCCACTTTGGAAGTCACATCTTCTTTAGTTGTCCTCATCTCTCTTCTTTTTTGCATCAACATTTTCGTTTTTCCTGATAATTTGTTTACATGCAACTTGTTCTTAGACCCAGCTAATTTTGTTGCTGTTTCCATAAGAGCTTTGGTTACTTTTCTGGTAACTTCAGAGATGTCCACTTCTTCCGATGTTAGGCCTTCTAAAGCAGAGAACCTGTTCTTCAGTTCCAACTTGAAGGTATTATGGGGTTTTTTAAGGTTGGTTATGTCAATAGATTTTGTTTGTCTTATGAGCTTGCCACGTTCAAGTTTAGTGTTGAGGTGCATCTTACATCTCACCAATTTATGGTCACTACCTGTGTTGAACTTGTTTAGCACACTGCAGTCTTCTATGACGAATTTTTTGTTACACATAATAAAATCAATTTCACTTGTCGTCCCATTTGGATGTCTCCATGTCCATTTCCTGTGTGGCTTTTTCTTGAAGAAGGAGTTCAAGATGAAAAACCCTTCTGCCTCTGCAAACTCAACGAGAGTATTTCCACGCTGGTTTCTGAGGCCGTGACCGAATTTACCTACTGAAGTTTCATTCTGTTGCCGTTGCCCTATTTTTGCATTGAAATCTCCCACAATTATTTTCAAGTGCTGCTTACGTTTATTAGTTAGATGACAAATTTCCTCATAAAATTCTTCAATTTCTTCTTCAGGATGACTTGTGGTGGGTGCATAAGTTTGAATAATTTGAGCCTGGTATCTTTTCGAGAGTTGGATAACAAGTCGTGCAGCTCTGTCAGAGGAACGTTCAACTTCTACAACTTTATCCTTCAGTTTCTTGTTTATTATAAATCCAACACCACTAGTTCTGCCAGTATCTGTCCCACGATAGTAGAAGAGATGTCCACTTTTCAGTTCGATGAGATCTTCTCCTTTTCTCCTTACCTCACTTAGCCCCACGATGTCCCACTTGATTCTTTGTAGTTCCTCTTCCAATTCAAGAAGCCTTGAATCAGAAGATAGGGAGCGTCCGTTGTACGTAGCCAAGGTCAGCATCAGATGGCAGCCTAGTACGGTCCTCCGGGGATTCTTAGCACCCTCTGCCTTCATGTCGCACTGGCCGCTGCCTTGGCCAGGTACATTCCAGCTGCCGGAGACTGAGGGCCAAGATTTAAGTTGTGGAGTCATTTTGGAGGGGTTTGGCCATAACTCACTACGCTGGCCAAGCGGGTTGGTGAGTGTGGGATAGCATTTCCTCTAATCCCGATGGTATAGTTATACCGCTATTGGCGGTCGTCAGAGCCCCTTTAGTGGGAACAGGATGCACCACGAGAAGGCGGGGTTGACATTTTTCAAGGAGAGGCTGTGATGTTACGCATCACCTGACCTTACATCCCGTTATGACGCATAAAGGCAATGAAATGGATCCCGTTCTTATGGCGTGGCCTTTGATCCACTTCACCCATTTTCAATAGGGTTCATCCCCTGGTGGTCCCTTACCACATACCAAAATGTCATCGAAATCGAACCATATATACGCAAGTTATGACGCTTAAAAGCAATTGAATGGATCCTGCTCTTATGGCGTGACCTTTGACCCCACTTCACTTATTTTCAATAGGGTTCGTCCGCTGGTGGTCCCCTACCACATACTAAAATTTAATCGAACTCGAACCATTTTTACGTAAGTTATCGTGCCGACAGGCAGACGGACGGACGGACGGACAGACGGACGGACGGACAGACGGACGGAAAAAGCTGGAGAATATACGCTCCTTCAACCTACGGTTGGAAAGCGTAAAAAAGGTCTTGCAAACAGAATTTGGATGATTCACGGTGGTGGCGAGTGATCGTTCGAATGAAATCAGACTAATCCCAGTCGGAGGTGCACATAGCGTTAAATATCCCACAAAATATCATCTGAAGACTATAGAGGTGTATCACTGCTGGCGAAGACGCTATGTATAGTTCTTACAGAGAATACATTAGCTGACAACAGGCACGTAACTGACTGTAAAGTTCGCAGCAGTCACTGGCAGGAGAATAACTCGATTTGCAATTTACCGTAGATTGCATGAGATAGGTCTGTTTGCGTGGAGACCTATGATTGGCGTACCTTTAACTCCCTCCTCTGGGAGTGTGCGTTTAAGTTAGAGTCAACGACATTGGCTGTGGAGCCCAGACAGCTGGGTATGTGCGCTTTTAATGGATGAGTTACAGTGCAGTTTAAATACTAATTCCCAAAGTACTCTGATCTGGCGAGAATCAAAGACCTGCAAGAGCACCACAAATATTCTTGATGGTTCCAGTTTTCATTACGATGGTTTTCTTGGAAAGCATGATTTCTAACAGTCCGTGCGACTTGCACATTTATCCAATTGGCTCCGTAGTCAGAGGTAGAAAGATGAGATTGTACCCTATGTTATCCTATTCAGTAGTGCCGTCGGCAAAGGTTTCCTCGTCATGGAATATAACTCCAGACCGCATCGAGCTCAACTGGTGGGTGATTATCAAGAAACAGAAGATATAACTTGAATGGATAGGCCAGAATATTAGCCGTCATAAATACTATGGAGTATATCTGGGATATCATAGGAAGGCAAGTTGTAGAACGCCAACCCCCACCTAGAATTACTCTGGAAATCCGAGTAGCCCTTTTAGATGAGTAGCAATTAATTCCGCAATGTTTAATTGATAGAGTCATTTACATTATATGGAATCGTTGACGGAGCTGTATGTCTGTTAGAGGCAATGATACGTCTTAATGACTCTTCTGAACAACGACAGTGGGGAACTCCTATTTTACTCTTCCTGTTCCGATGTGCATAATTTCTGTTTGTGATTTAATTGAGAAGTTCTACCGTATGTGAGTCTTGTATTGTGTTTCAATTAA
The DNA here is from genome assembly GCA_039090855.1 of Macrothele yani. NCBI lineage: Eukaryota > Metazoa > Arthropoda > Arachnida > Araneae > Macrothelidae > Macrothele > Macrothele yani. The sequence goes on from CM077024.1 coordinate 6,893,550, forward strand.
ATATCCTGTTAAATCGTACCGCTTTCCTTCCATCCATCGCGATTAATGTAGGATTTTGGAGATTATAATTTAATTTTGTACACTAGTGTAGTTCGGCATCAAATTACTTCTTACTTCAACAACGCTTTAGTCTCAACACATAAAGCTTCACTAAGGGCAAATTTCCTTCCACACTTAAGATGCATTAAGTACCAATTTCCTTCCACACTTAAAGTGTTTAATGTTTGATGAAAATCAAAGATAAGCAAAAACACCCTGTGAAGCCATATATTGGAAACTTAAAATAAAATACCCGGAAAGTGCAGGTCAACCTAAAGAAAATGAGTGAATTCTTTTGTCCAATTTTATTATGTAATTTTTGACTTCAGCTCATTTCGTACATTTTGATACAACATGCTATATTACACTGCTGGCCACCCAAAATGCAACACCAAGAAGGAAGCATCCGATTGGCCTGAAATTCGCAGCATGCGTCGCCCGCGAGAGGACATGCAAACGATTAGCATTCCAGGGCATATGAAAATCATGTGCGCCCGGCACGCCCCCCAAGAAGCACTATAAGAAGGGTGCACAGAAGACGGGGTGTAAGTAGTGGATGTGTATTGTGCTGCCGGACTTGTGCGTGGGAAGCTTCCTGATGCCTCGTCGCAGAATACGGCAGTCATTCCAGCACGTTTACGAGTTCGACAGAGGATGAATAGTGGCTTATCGCGACAGCGGTTTATCGTACTGAGACATCGGCGCCCATGTGGGACGACATCCAGCCACAATGAGGCGAGTATGGATTCGGTGGATACAGGAAGGACGGACGGACCGACGTGAGCAATTCGCGGCACACCACCGAACGATAGGACAGGCATGTTGTGCGGCGGACATTGACGGCTCGCACCGGCACATCACGAACGTTAGCGCAGGAATTAGGGTGTGTTGCGCAACAACCTGTGTCAGCACGCACCGTTTGACATTGTCTGCAGGAGCTGGTACTTGTCACACGGCGCCCATTGCTCCGATTACCATTGACGTTACACCACCGGTGAGTGCGGCGACAGTGGGCCGTTTAACGCCGCACTTGGACTACGGAATGGCACGACATTGTCGTCTCCGGCGAATACCGCTTCTGCCTGCAACACCACGATGGTCGGATCCGCGTTTGGCGGCACCGCGGCGAGAGACTGTGTGACGCCTGCATTATGCATCGCCATACCGGTCCGTCGTCTGGCGTTATGGTTTGGAGCGAAATTGGATATGACACCCACACCCCTCTGGTACGCATCGTTTATACACTCAACAGCCACTGCTACATCTCCGACGTTCTGGAGCCTGTAGTCCTCCCTTACCTGCAGGACCTGCCAGCGGCCACGTTTCAACAGGACAATGCGCGCCCGCACGTGACACGCATCGTGAGACAATTCTTCACGGCCCACCAAGTGTCGCTGCTGCCATGGCCAGCCTGTTCTCCCGATATGTTGCCCATCGAACACGTCTGGTCGCTGATCGGCAACCGAGTGGCCCGGCAAGCACCATCTGCGGCTACGCCTGATGAACTGTGTCAACGTGTGGAAGCAGCCTGGACCGACATACCGCAAGCCCACCTCCAAAGCCTTTTTCGTTCGATGCCGCGGTGTGTAGCGGCCGTTATTGCCATCCATAGGGGCCACACGAACTATTGATGTATGCGGGTTCCGCAAGTCGCACGAAGGACACGAGATGGCTTTGCTATCTCGTGTCCTTCTTGGTGTTGCATTTTGGGTGGCCAGCAGTGTATATCTGATAAAAAATATAGAAAACTGCTGCCTGAAAATGTAAAGGGAGAGAAGTTTCTAACCAGCTAATTTGGCGAATGCTAAATCATTTGCTCAAAAAGCTTTACTCTTCATTTTGAGGACATTACTACTCTGCTGAAAGGTGCATTTTCAAAGACAGATTGTGAGAAAAAGAAAGGGAAAAGATGATAAAACCGACAAACATGAAATTATCAAACGTTATACTATATTCCTTAGAGGAAGAATAGTGCAGACTGTGTGTTCATTGTAATACATTAAGAAAAAAGTTTTCTTCAGGATTTCTACCTCAAAACATTTTGAAAATGAAAGAAAGTTTAAGAGAGAGAGAGAGAGAGTGAGCGCGAATTTATAAAAAAGGAAACAGTAAAATGCAATTCCCTGTAATTTTGCAGAACTTATTTCAGATATAGTCGTCTTCATGCTGCAACAGACCTGTTCAAGGGCTTACCAATGCAGTAGTGTTTAAATGACAAGGGAAATAAAAAGAGAGTATTCTTCATAAATGTGCACCTTTAGAGCCCATCACAAGAAGAAATGTTAGTAAAAAAGTAAACGTTAACTCTGTTGCAGTTTTTGACGTCATGCAAACCGAAGCCAAAACATTGGAAAAGAAGAGTACACTGACAGAGAGAATGCTACTTCCGGGAAGATTTTAAGAATGGATGATCTTCTGTTCCTTTAGGATGTTTCGTACGTACCCGTGCAGCGACACATCGTTTCGAGGGCTTCTTAACGACTTTTTGCCTTTTAACCATGAACTTAATAATTGCCTAAACAAAGCTGCGTCTTCTTATCAGCTCGGCTTTGCGTGTTTTTCTCTCGCTGTTGCTGATATTAATTTCACTTCCATTATAAATACAGACCTCGAAAGAAGAGCTTTGCTCTTACTGATGATGTGACTGTTGTTAAAAGGAAGTCACAGCTCAAGAAATTTTAGAAAATTATATCAAAACATACGAGCACGATAAAAAGAAATTAATATGACAAAAAAAAAAAAAGAAATTTGCAACTGTTTCTGGCAAGAATTACACATCACAGGGCAATGCGCTCTCATCATTCACATTATTTAAATTCAAAAGTGACAAGAAATAATTATTAGTTACTGGACATGTATAAACGCGATTAATAAGATTAATAATTGTTGGTAAAATCATACTCTGTAGAGTTTTCCCCAAGGAAACAAATTCCAAAATGGTTTGAAGCATACACAGCTATATAGTATTGAAAGATTTTGCTAAAGGTTGTGTTTCACGCGCATGGAGAACCCAGAAACAAGGTCGCAGTTGGTGCAAATATTTAGCAGGACGTAACTTTTAACATCAGTCAACCCAGCACAAGGAAACATTTGGCGATATTTTTAATATATGTTGTTTTGTTTTCCAAAACGTGAGTGCTACTAACTAAACATTTGTGATCGTTTTTCATGAAAGGCCAGTTGTAACTGTACATATTCTTGCTCCGAACATCCTGAAATCAAACAAAATATACTCATTAAGTTCAACAAAAAAAAAACATTTACTTCGCATTTTGTGCACCCATGATATCTCAGCGTTCAGGTCACCCTGAAATTTCGCATCGAAAATATGTTAGAATCACTATAGAAGGTATGTATAATAACATTAAAACCAGCGAAATAATTTATTTTAGCGCTATTCCTTATTTGTTTAGGTTTTATTTTGTAAAGTCATATTATTCGCTCTCAGTCGAGATGTGCTTTTATGTCTGTCATGGCGCCCATTACGAAGCTTAGCTTTCGACGTTTTTCTGGTTGTATGGTAAACATTTGTTTACATTGAGTTTTCTTGTCCTGTTCTCACTAGATTAGATATATGTCCCTTATAATCTATTCTTCAACCCTAAATTTTCGTAATTATCACAGAAATGATGCGTATAGAACGTTAACTGCTAGAACAGCTTTCACCCTTGCAATGACATTTTGACATTCACTACTTGAATTTATTCTCGGCTTTGTGCTGCTATCTGTTGTTCTTTTCCGGTTTGATATTTTTTGGAATATGATTTGTGCAGTTTTTTGATATTTCTCTTTTTAATTAGATTTACCTAAGCATGAAACCGTTCATTCGGATTAAAACGACTTTGGTTTATTGTAGCTGGCTTTAAGTAAAAGCTCTGTTGTTCCGGCTTTTTTCTCGTGTGTGTAGATGAGTTCAGTTTCATTCTAGTTTGATACTACGGTGTTCTGTCTACAGTACTCTGGTAACGTTGATTTTTCTTTTTTCTAGTTCTCTTTAATATCTACGATACGGGTTCCTACATTTCCTTAAGATCGGCACATAAAACCAAAAAGCAATTTTATACTTACTTAAAGTGCTCTTACTTCTTGATGAAATTCTTGAGAAATCGCAGCTATTAATGTCTTCTGCGATGCTCCTTTGGAATGATACTCATCCCTTCTCCTCAATGGAGAGAAAGAGAGAAGCATCAATCATCGCCAATTTTCCAGCATCGATCAGCAAAATTTTGTTTCTTGTAAAAGCAGACATCAATAACCTCGGCATTTGGCTAGGTTATTTCCTTTTTATCCATTTGTTTCCCTTTTAATCGATATCTCATGGTTTATAAATTTGTTTGCATAATTTGCAAATTACGACCGGCGAAGCGACGTAGTTAAAAGGCCTCACTCAATTTCAATATGTTTGTCACTCCAGTTTATTCTTAGAAATACATGCTTCACTGTAGCACTAAATCCCTAGTGAGAGGTGATTTCATCTTATTTATTCTCTCTTAGGGTGTGCATAGATTGGGAGGCATTTGTATAAAAATAAAAAAAAATCACATTTTTCTTTCAATTAGTTTTCATTTGCTTTTTAACACCTGAATATAATCTACGTGGGAGCTTCCCCATAAAGAAAGATGTTACATTTACTTGTCATTATTTATGGATGATACTGAAGCCGTTTCACGCTTCTTTTATAAATGACAAGTTGAGTTCACAAAATCCTTAATCTCAGCATTTAAAATAAGTATCTCACTTTTGTTGATTAATAGAGGCTAAATCCTCTGATAAAATCTTCGTTAAACTGTATTTTGTATGTTTTAGTGAATGCAGTTGCGTTTCTGTTCATAAATCATAGCACTAGGAAGTTCAGTTGTGAAAAAACTTCTCGAGTTTCTTTATCCATCGGCAAAATATAAATTCTCTTAGCTTAATTTGCGGGTACTTCGAAAGAAGCACTGGCGCGTTTTTAGTTACGGAACATGATTTAAGCTTCGCTTCAATATTTTATTATTTTTGAACTGTAATATAAAACTAGGACAAGCCGCCAACGGTAACCGATAACTCGGGTACAGTTGGGAAATTTTGAGCCAAGTTATTGCCAAATGTAAGCTCTTAAGGCGTCTATTGTACCGAATTCTAAAAAAGAACGCGTAAAATTTATGATTTTCCGAATAAAAGTACAAGACATTCTAAAAAAGGAATTCCTAAAATGTATGATGAACTACCTTCCTTCACGCCTTCACGTTGGTTGTGATCAAGTTGCATGTAAACAAAGTGGAAAGACACACTCAGATCGGGAACCACGTTTTTCATCAAGACTCACCGAACCGACAAGCGAAGTCATTGACGCCATATTGCTGGCCTCGAATGCGACTTCAGCAGTTACAGTTAGAAATGAAACAAAAGTAAAACAAAAACAAAAAGAGGCTTACCGGTGCCAATTCTAACGTTTGTCTTATGTCCACAATGTGCTGTGCTTCCTTTTTTATCAGTTTGAATGAAAATAATTTCAAATTGGTGGCAAAAGAACTAAAATTTCGAGCAAGTTTTGTTGTAAAATATTGCGACTATCGAATGTAAACAAATGTAATGAAATGTTCGCGTGTGTTTTTTCAATTGAAACAATCAATGATTAGTGACATGGGGTTTGTATCATGGTGATTGGTCGTGTCCTATAGGAATAATGATCATTAAGAAACAGACCAACTTTAATAATTTTAATTGAGATTTATCAATGACACGGAATTTTAGGAATCGGAAGGCGTCAAAACCTGACCATGGACGATGTCCAATCGCATGCCAAAAATCATGGTGACCGGATGGGTCATGTCGTAGCTATGCCCGAACAACTAATTGACCCGAGTCTGGTATAGAGAACGGAGTTTTTCAATTATTATTAAAATTGGTCATTTTTTTAATGGCCATTATATTTATACGACACGACCAATCACCATGATACCAACCCCATGTCATGTCCTTCCCTTTCTCTGCGGCAAGTGTCACCGCGATCGGCTGAAGATCTTTGGAGGAGATTGGTAACAAACGACGATAATTCCTCAATGACACGAAATTTCGGGAATCGGAAGGCGTCAAAACCTGATCATGGACAATATCCAATCGCATGCAAAAAATCACGGTGATCGATTTGGTCATCTCGTACCTATGCTCGAACAACTGATTGTCTCCAGTCTCGTAAAGAGAGCTCCGTTCCATCATTGCTGTCGTAAAAATGTTTAGGTTTGACATACAGATAACTTCAGTACATATCGGAAAATTTCTAGCGACAGTGGTCTGAGCATTGTCCTCAGGTAGTTCAGCAGAGTACCTTTGCGCCCGAGTCATGCGTGATACTCCTGTCATACGGCATTTTCTCTCCCTCCTCCCTGGAACCAACGGCCCTAAATTAGGGACCAGAGAAAGCGTATTGCACATAAATTTGCTTACGGAGGTGGTTAAACCCCGAAACAAAAAAGGAAACATGCCAGTTTTTATTGCGTTACATGTTGTACCTTTAGACTGTTACATTATACTCGGGCTGCTGAAAGGGTTTTTATGCTTTCTAATATAAATGTCGAAGAAGCTACGTGTTAAGAAACATTATATCGAAAGTGATGTCATAACATTTCTCTTTAAAACCCAGTTACATTTTGCCGGACTTTTTTTATTTAAATGCAATTCATTCTAATTGAATTTTGTCAGCCATCATATTAGTACAGCAAAATGTTCTTTTCAGTTCCTCCAAGCGAGCCAATCATCATGGACGAACATGGCCAAAGACTTCGTGACGTCATAGGACCCTACGACGAAGGAGCCTTCCTTACACTTGCATGCGAAGTTGATGGAGGTAGAAGGACTATTGTGTTTATTTTTACTTTCTCGTGCTCAGTAATATGAACGCCACTTGAATTTTTGCTTACAGAGGAGAGGTTTTTAGGAAAAATAATGAAAGACGACTTATGCTTCCAAAATAAATGCTACACGTCGTGCACATGTGCAAGATTTTTGATTCATCCATCAATGTGAGTATCGAGATTCATCTACCAATATGAGTATAAAGATCCCTCCACCAATGTGAGTATCAAGATTCGTCTAGTTATGTAAGTATCAAGATTCTTGGACCGATGTGAGTAGTTCAGAAAAACGCACCCTTTTAAATGTGAATACGACTATAGTCAAAGAGTAAGCTAGGTACGTATTTGTTCGAATGATCGATATGACTCGTGAGATTCATCGCCGCTCTTCAGAAATACCATAAATTTTGCAACTTTTACAAAAAATATTACAATTAGGTTAAAAGCAATGGTGCACTGGGTCCATAAGTTAAAACGTGTGGCCACCTTGGTTGCTGAATTGTCAGAAGTGTATGTTTCTCTTTAGCAACTAGAACACAATGGCAAATCCAGCACGGGGAAGTGAGATTTTTCGTCTTTAATAAGATGAAATCGTAGTTATTTAATGTACTTATTTTTGTACATTTAAAATATTAAATCCCGGATTTTGTCGGAAATGTTTTTATAACAAATATATTTTTCTGTGAATTGGAGACAAAATGTTCTGTTCTGGCTTCAGAATTAAGAAAATAAAAAAAACACTAGAGTGCAGAGAAGGAAAAGCATTCAAATCAAAGGGTTCAAACTTTATTGAGAAATTTTTATCAAGAAGTGAGATTTAAAAAGCGCCAAGCTTGTTTTCTCGAAAAATTGGCAATTGAACGTCGTGCAAATAATGATGATTTTTCAGTTGTTCGTACGCAGTGGCGTGCACGGAATTTTTTTTCGGGGGTGTTATGAAATTTGTTTCGGGAAAAAGTTATGAAATTTATTTTTTTATACAACTAAATGTGATATGAATGCATTTTTAAGATGTATGCAACATCCGCGCAAAAAATAAATATTACTGAAACGTATTATTAATATTCTTATTACCTATATTCTTATCACCAGATAATGGTTGACCACTTATATTTTGCTATTTATCTGAGCAAAAAATACATTTGGAAAAGTGATTGGAATCCTGATAGGACCGATCTGTGTACGAGAAATCTATTTTTCAAACCACTAATAAATGTAACGTTATTTTAAATACACGAGACTGTGAATACTCGAGAGACGCATATAGCGTACTAAATCCGTTTATTTTTGTGGTGCAATGAGCACATAGATTCGCCAAGCTTTCGCACTCCACTGGGAGGCTTTTTCAAGGTAATGGTAGACATAAAAATGCAGGCATTTCTATGTTTACCATGGCCTTGATAAAGTCTACCATTGCATAAAAATGTCTACCATTGCCATAAAAATATAAGCATAAAACGTAGGCATCAACAAGCACAAAGATTCGCAAAGCTTTCGCACTCCGCTGGGAGGTTTTTCAAGGCAATGGTAGACATAAAAATGTAGGCATTTTTATGTCTACCATTGCCTTGAGAAAGCCTTCCAGAGGAGGGCGAAAGCTGAGCGAATCTTTGTGTTTATTACATCACAAAAATAAACGAATTTAATACGCTATATGCGTTTCTTGAGTATTAACTAATAAACATGTCTAAAAATGGTACATAAATTAAAATCCTGAGCTAGTCTTCTGGGTTTTCTGTGTTTATGTTACAGCGTTGGTTTTGTTTTGATGTGATTCTTGGTATTTTAATCGAAACTCCTTGCTTTTCAAAATTTAGAATGATTCGCTTTTTATCGATAGTTCATGGGCTAATGGTTCCATGGAGGGGACGTATGATTTTGTGTACTTATTTAAAAATTTATCAGGAATAATTTATTAGGGGACGGACGATTTTTATAATAACTGATTTTTTTTTGATTTTTTGAAATAATTTTATTTTATGATTTTTGATTTTTTAAATAATGTATTATTGATTTTTTGATTAATAATTATATTATTATTTTTTTATTTTTCGAAATAATTTTATTTATTTATGTTTTTATTATTTTTTTGAATAATTTTATTAAGGTCGGAATATTTCTTATATTTGAGTTTGTGTAGAGCATATCAGGTACTTACTTCAATACAAATACAAGTACAACATCAACACCTGAAACAGGATTCCAGCCCGGACCTACCGGAGGCCAGCACTTCGTCAAATAGGGCAACCATTTTTCTTTTCTTTTTTGATGGAGAAAGTGTTTTAAATTCCGAGCAATACCCCGACTTTTACGCGTATGAGCGTGAGTGTAACCATCTTACAAAGTATTATTTCAAGACGGGAGCCACAGCCCCTTCCAAAGTATGCTTCTGGATCCATCCCTGCGTGGACTCGAGTACCGGGTGAGACATGTGCGGCGGGACGGTCCCCTCTCTGAAATCAGTAGCCAAAAATTAGGGACGAGCTACTGCTTATAGGCCTCAAAATATCCCATGGGGGTTGTGAAACGTTGAAACAAAAACAAATCCATATTATCTTATTTTGCTTAGTTCTGATAATGTCGAATAGCGTAAGAACGGCAATGTGCCGTAACTTACCAATTCAGCTGCGCTTTTCTCTCCTCAATCTGGCGCTATTTGCTACCAATGGGAATCGTTGCTTTGTTTACCAACGAATTGCAATATATTCCATTGCATCGCACTCGACCTTAAGCCAATTAGAAACACAGAAATTATGTTTAATTTTTACGAGAAAATTTGAAGCAGTCGTAGTCTATAACACAAAGAAGAAAAACAAGTTAGTAAAATCATACAATGCACAGATTATGATACGCTATCCAACATACCAGAAATCATTACTGACCTTTGACCCCATTTTAATGATATGAAACAGAATTGGTTCAGTATACCTCCGGAACAGCATAATAAAGTTTTGTCGCAATAGAAGCATTTTTATCCAAGTCATGAGGTTAATGGCTGTGGAATAAATCTCGCTCCCATGCCCTGACTTTTAGCCTCATTTCGGTGATATTAAATAGAATTAGTTCAGTACACTTCCGGAACATTCTAATAAAGTTTTGTCGGAATAGAAGCATTTTAGTCAAGTTATCAGGATAATGGCTGTGGAAGAAATCTAACTGCTGTGCCCTGACATTTTACCCCATTTCGATGCTATTGAACAGAATTGGTTTAATATACTTCAGGAATAACATAATAAAGTTTTATCGAAATAAAAGCATTTTTAGTCACGTTACGAAGATAATGTCTGTGGAATAAATCTCGCTCCTGTGCCCTCACCTTTGACCCCATTTCAATTATATTCAACAGAACCGGTTCAGTGTACCTCCAGAACAACATGATAAAGTTGTGTCGCAATCGAAGCATTTTTACGTAAGTTACGACGCATAAGGGCGATGGAATGGATCGAAATCCTATGGCTCGAACTTTGACCCCTTTTCACCCATTTTAATAGGGTTGCTCCCCAGGTTGTCCTTACCACATACTAAAATTTCATCGAAATCGAACCATTTTTACAGACGGATAAAGCTCGAGCACATACGTTTTTTCAACTTGCGGTTGGAAAGTGTAAAAAATGAATTTTCTCAATGTGACAAAGTATTATAAGGACACAAATCTTTTCGCTTTTCTTCAACTGCAACAGCAGAGGTGCTACGCTCCATAAACGAAATGAAAGTAAACATCTATAACGTTCCAGACAATCGGTTAATTTTCGGATTCAGAAAAACATCGTTGTTGTTCAGTGTCTCTTGAAACCATGACTGTGAATTACATTCGATTTTATTAAACAAATTCTAGAGCGTTGATTTTAATGTTTCTTTTTTTTTCGGATGTTTGGTTTGACCTAATATGAAAGTACATAAATCCCATGATGAAGGAAATGTGTCAGCCACATAATACTGTAGTCTCTTAATGTTCGAATGGTTTCACGGAAAGTTAATTCTCTCTATTAACAAATTGTTTATGTTTTCATTTCGCCCAGTGAACACAAATATTTTCTATGTCAGTTCAACCTGAACCTGCGCTACCTATGTTGAGTGTGGTTAAGAAAATAAATGCGTATTGATATGCTGACGATGTAAAAAAACACAACCATAAGGTTCGTTCGAAGTAAATAAGGCTAAAAAGAATGTTACCTTTTGTTTTCCTTTGAACAAGTTACTTTAATAGACGATTATGGTGTAACTCATTTCTTTTCAGAACACGTAAACGTAGCTTATGGTTAGGAGGTCTTTTTGTGAACGTACGATGTAAATCCATGTGAAATACACATACAGTTAAAATAATCCTTCAATATCAGATCGAACACTCTATCAAAAGTGTTTTTCACTTCTAAAAAAACACTTTTGGTAGAGTGATACCACTGGCTTTTTCTGCAATCAGTTTCGGCTGTGATGCAATGAGCACCCATTCATCCCTTAGTGGCTAGAGTCATTTAACAACCTATCTAATCATATATATACATTTGAGATTTCCTTCCTCTTTAAAGTACATATTCTGCTATCCAAAAGCGACGAACGAGGTGTATTTGACCAGTCAAAATCAGAAAATGCAGTTTTACAGCTGTAAATGATATCGATAGTAATTGTAACAGTGAAATTGCTATCAAAGCACAAAGTGGTTTGGGGGATTTTGAATAGTGACCTACTCCTACTGGAGAAACCTGATAAATTCTCGAATGGTCTCTGGTGGAGGACGTCTTTGAGCAGACCGTCTCCCCAGAGTGTCACATGGATATTCGATTGGATTGAGATCAGGAGAGAGGGTTGGTCGCTCCATCCGACGAATATTCTCACTAGCCAATACTTTATCTACAAATGTTATGCGGTGAGAACGGGCGCTATCATCTATAAAAATGAAATCTGTGTGAGGCATACCACACTGATGGCAGGTTGCAGGATATGCACTGGATAATGGTAGGCAGCTTAAGGATTTCCTGAAATATGGTCCTGCTGCGTTTCGACGTCTTGGCACATGAAATTAGCACCCCACCCCTGTGTCTGCTTAAAGATGAATAATCAACTAGCTCGCAGCACTTTTTCAGCTCCGTTTTGCCATTATGGCCATCTAACGGTCATCGTGTTGATTCGTACAGCAGAGACGACTTTCAAAAAGCATTTGACAGTGATTATGTGTCTTGTGAACGCTGACCACAGCTGTAACACCACGCGTTGTGCTGTTCCAAACTCACTGGTAACATCGGTCACAGTATGGCCTCCTTCGATCTCGCAGTAATTCGACTTCAGGTGAAATCATTGATATGGTGTCTGTAAGATAGACCTTTGTTACCTCAAGCACACAGTTTCTCTCTGTCGCTGAAACCCAAGAATACTGAGTTTAACCCATGTGAGGCGTGTTTCTGCCTCCTACCCATATACTGTACGTCCTCTGCAGCTGCCACGCGCTCACATCAAACTTTAATACGGCTACTCATCATGAAAATCTTGGTTTGTTACACTTCTCTCGACCCCATGACTCTCTTTGACTCCCATGAAAACTGTTTTGACTCCATGACGCCCTGTAATTGTCTTATTTCATGATCGTTCTTACGTTTTTGGCAGTAGTGTATCTTTTAGGTGTTCCAACAAAAGTTTTACTGTTTCCATTGAGGTAGGACAGAAAATGTATAGAATTCCAAAAATATTCATACTAATATAACTGCAGTGAAATAGAAGGAAGGAAGGTTACAAGCTTTCCGTTTAGACTGGGGAACATCACCTTTTGTCAATCTCAAGGTGTTTTTGTCTTGTTCCTGTGCACATTATGTATTATGCAAATATTTTCCTGGTAATCATGCTGACAATATACATATTATGGATAATTCCGTGTGTAAAATATTCATAGGTAACTATTCTTAAAGTGCTTATTTTCAGTAAATAAATCCATCGCTCTTTCCACGTTAAGCAACGCACAGCAACCGAAAAATTATTGTTCGGCCGTCGTCGGGGAATTGAATCCCGAATCTCTCGATATCTAGCCGAGCGCGTTAGCCTTACACCACAGCGGCCAACGATTCACGGCGCTATGTGTGTCTTCCTTTTTCAGTCAGCATCTGACATCATAAATCTGTAAGATGAGCTGAGCTACTGAGACGTCTCCATCTGGTGGGCATTAAGGGCACTGGCTATATATAATTGTAGCAATAATCCAGAGGGCGAGATCCAAGGTGAAAATCATCAAAATACGTGGCGTCAGTTGAATAAATAAATCCATCGCTCTTCCCTTCGGTTGCTCTGCGTTGCTTAACGTGGAAAGAGCGATGGATTTATTTATTCAACTGACGTCACGTATTTTGATGATTTTCACCGTGCTTATTTTCTGTTAGTATTTTTTCACTCTTGTTGAAAACGTCACGCAAATACCATGTATATAGCGGGATGAACTTAACTCCATGCCTAATAATGGCATTACACAGAACTGTAAATAGATTGCAAACTACTCTTCAAATTGAAGATTTATAACACGTGAAAAATCATTACACACGTTTTTAGAAGACAAAGAAAATCCATATCCAGCCTTTGTGTCGTCATGACAAAATGTACACATGTATCAGCATAATCGTTATTTATATTAACTGGTCTCTGTAGCGATCTTTTCGCACTTTGATACGTTGTGTTCCGAGATCCATTTCTTTTCTTGCTGTGTGATTAATTTTATTTATATTCTTCTCTCTTGCGGGAGATGTAATTTTTCTCCCGTGAATCATAACTCATTCAGATATAATCGTTATCTGACGCAGTATTATTCAGACTTAAACTGACTTTTACTGCAACACTGAACAGCACATCCAATAAAAATGCTTTGTTTTTTTCTGTGAGTTTCTGGATTTCAATGGAAGTATATTAGAAAGATTTATGAGACGTTGTAGGATGCTAAAGGGATAGCGCTGAAGCCAAGAGATTATTGTTTCTCAGAAAATAATTTAAGAGCACTTTTCTCTGCCAAAAGTAGAAAAGTGCGAGAAATCAAAGAGGAATTTTGTGCAATCTGCTCAATTTTCAATGACTCCTGGAATAAATCAAAAGACAGAATTTGAAACTCAGAAACTGAAGCAAAGTTGGGAGTGCTCGAACTTTATAAACTGCCTTTCGTAAACATATAAATACTAGCCTATAGCCCGTCCTATGAACGTTGTTTTTAAGCTTTAAATAAATATTAATAGATAGGGATGTTTCCCGTCCTAAGACGGTGAAAGTTTTAATTGAAGAAATAGACGCCGGCTTTTTTGTAAGGAAATATAGTAAAAACTTATATAGTAAGAACTTATTCAAGTTGTAACTGAAAATACTATGCTATTTATTTCCGTTTTTCAAAAGACCTCGAGATAAATATTCTGCGCGAGATATTTGTTGTCGTTCAACAATTTTCCTTGTAGTCCAGTTCTTTTCGTGTAAACTTACCTTAATAACTTTTGCGTTGATTTTTCGCTGTAAATTACTTTTTCTTCTGCACACATGTTATTCCGCTCACGGCTTGTTTTAGGCTGTCCTATCCGAAGTTTAGTTTTAAGTTTCATACCGAAGCTTTTTCTACAAAATAATGCGATATCTGGTATTACAAACCGGAACTATGTAAATTCTCGACAATTTGTTATTGGGGCGACATCTGATTTAAGGTGCAATCTTCCTCACTTCGATATCGCAAGATTTCAGTTTTTATTGTAGGTTAGAGCGTTTATATAAATCCATATTTTACAAAATGTATAATATAATCAGCACTAAACTCGGAAAAATAGTTAAAATAAAAAGTGAAAGATATTTAAGGCGTAGAAATTGAAATTTGAACTGTGGTAAATTAAATTATTATGCAAACACAACTTGCCGTGATTTTAAAATTTTAATTCGAATTTTGTAGATCGGATACACAAAATTCGAGTAATTGATAACCCAATGTTTTTGAATTAGCACGCGATCACCTTGACATTTCAGTGTAATCGCGTGCAAAGTCATCTTGCTGTAATATTAAGAATTCAAATCGAATTTTGTAGATCGAAAAAACAGAACTCGAGTCATTAATAATCCAATGTTTTTGGATTAGAACGTGATCGCCTTGACATCTAAAAATGATCGCGTGCTATTATATAGCAGGCAATTATTTTGACATCGCGAGAGCACACAAGAATTTATCAATAAATGATGGCGCAACAATGCAGACGTTGTTGTGACGTCACGCGTTGTAGAGAGATGGATCTGGGTGTTTATATTATTAATTTTATTTGTTTCTAATCGTTTTTCACGTGTACTACGTTTTTATCCAAACTGTAAAATGTTCACTTTTACGAACATAGAATGCCAAATGTAAGGCGTTTATATGCACACAATTTTAAATGCGGTTTTAAATATGAAAGGCGTTTATATGCACACAATTTAAAATGCGCTTTTAAATACAGAACACCAAGGTGTTTCTACAAAACAAAGCATATTATGACGTATATTCTAAATTAACTTTCATTTTTAGTTTCTTTTCCTATGTAAATTTTAAGTTTGTTCTCCGTATAATTCCCAACTTAACGTGACATCTTCTCTCTCATGAGAACACAGTTGGAAATACTCTTGAGGTCAGAGTGAACATGACGTGTGAATGTATGAGATAAGAACGATAGATAAAAGGACGAGATAACTGTTGCTGGTGTGGATATGTGGTGGATGTATGTTTGTAGACATTCAATTATTATTATATAATGTAATCTGATATCAGCTGTCTTAAAATTGTGGAGTGCTACTGAAATTCGTGCTGGAACCAATAAAATAATTCCCGTAAGTTGACTTCTGTTTTATGATTCGTCTGGCCGTAATCATTCAACTAGAAACTATTGCATCGTATTCATATCTAATCATTTAGAACTAACGTAAGAACGACAAGATCTCTACACGAAAAGAAATTACGTTATATTATCTGAAAGGGCAAGATATGACAAAGCACAGGTAACGTTGGAGTAAATAAGTTGCTTTACCAAAATAATGTGTATTATGGAATCGTTTTCATTAGTGTGATGTAAATTACGTAAGTAAATAATCCAGTCATATAAGCAAAGGAAACGATCCCAAAACTCTGGAAATTTCGCAAGGTAAACGGAGAAACCTTTCGAAAACAAGAACTGTTTCAAGACATTTCATGCATTGAAATGGTTTCTAAACCTAGAAGTTAAAAATACGCTGCTTTCGTTTTTCAAGAAGAAAGGAAGCATTTTCCGAAAATGAACATGAACTGACATCAATCACTGTGATGTATCGATTTCTTTTCTTCTCACTGCGTCGTCCCTATACCAGGGGCTTTAAATTCTGATTATATGCTAGTGTTGTATATAGCATCATTATCAACCACTATCTAGTCACTATTGGACGATCTCCCTAAATTTATTCCCCAACTTTCTGTCTTGAGTCAGACTCCTCCATGCATATACAGTGGTGCCCTAAATTACTGACCGGAAGGCATTCGCAAGAATAAAAATCACATAAAAACAGGTAGTGACTTTTTCATGTAAAGAGACACAATCATAAAGGAAATAAATACTTTATAACAGAAAAATATGAACACTTTTTGCTTATGCAGGGTCACATCCGCAAATGGCACTACGTTCAGATATATGAATGTAATCTAAAAATGTCTTAATAAAGAATCTGATCACCTCGTCCAGACAGACAACTAACCAACTTCAAACATGTTCATTACCAGGCTGCTGATGAAATCTGGAACTAAAGTATTTTATTACTCGATGAGGGTGGTGCGTTGCTTTCGGGAAGTGTTCTCGAAGGTGGCCGACGAGCTAATACTAGTCGTCCCTAAGCATCCTAGGCATGATCTATGGGGTTCAGGTCCGGAGACATGACTAGCCTGTCAATACGCCGAATATCCTCGCTCTGAAGGAAATCATCGACAAGCCTAAATCCTGCTGTGAGGGCTTGCGTTATCATCCGTTAAAAAAACTGAGGGCCAATAGCTCCCCAGAAAAGTCTGTAATAGGGATTTGGGAAGTCGTCCCTATTTAGCACCCAGCATTAACATTGCCTAATGCAAACACGTGGAATTGTGTGCGGCCGTTGAACATAATGACACCCCACACGAGCAGACCACCGTCTCCAAATGAGTCTCGTTCGCAGACGTTTGCTGGAACATTACGGGTTCCATGTTCGGTCCAGATGAAATGCCGACGAGAATCAGTTTGTATACTGAATATCGATTCGTTTGTAAAATGAACATTGACTCACTCATCTGGGCTGCAGGAAAGATGTTTCTTTCACTTGATCAAGCGAGCTCTCCTGTGAGATTCGATTAGTGCGTCACAAACCATGAGGCTCTTAGAATGAAGGCAAACTGCATTAAGCCTTCAACCGCATTAAACCTACAACTACATTTGCTTTGATGACGAAGTCTTAGCGGCGGTGGAGAGCTACGAATTTTTGGGCTGCATATAACGTATACCCAACAAGTTGCATATGAACAAATTATCAGGAAAAACCAAAATTCTGATGCAAAACAGAAGAAAGATGAGGACAACTAAAGGAGACGTGTCTTCCAAAGTGGAATATTAGAGCTATGCAAGACAGTACAAAAAAGTATCACTGAAGACCTTAGGAAATTCAACTGTGAACTAGTGAGGAAAGCAATTGAAAACAATCAAAGCCTGAAGAGAGCAAAGGAACATCTGAGTAATTAAAGAAAACAGATTGTGGCACTGAGAAAAGAAGTTGATTCTGTAACAAGAAACAGAGGCAAAATTGTTACAAGAGCTTTCTACTCAAAACTATATAAAAGGGATGATGCATATACTCCAGACATTTCGAAAGGTACCAGTACCAGAGTTCTTCCAGTCCTCCCAGCAGAAGTTGCACATGCAATCAAGAACATGAAACGGGGAAAAGCTCCACGAGAAGATGGAATTACCGTAGACATCATACAAAAAGCAAGTGGAGAAAATGAAACAGTAATCGCCCAAGTTTTCACTCCATGCCTTAATGAAGGCAAATTTCCTGAGGATTGGAATAATGCTACAATGATCCTGCTACATAAAAAAGGTGGCATTGAGGATCTCAAGAACTACAGACCATAGACCTATTATCAGTGGTTTATAAAATCTTCACTAAGGTTCTTTCATACCGCTTGAAGGTGACACTGAGCATGGCTCAACTGAGAGAACAAGAGCTGGATTCAGGAGTGGCTACAGCACTATAGATCATATCCACGTACTAGATAACTAATTGAAAGAGAGAGGAAATATGAACCTCCGTGATTCATGGCTTTTTTCGATTATGAAATAGCATTTGATTCTGAGAACCCATCAGCAGTTACAATGGCTTTGAAATCCTGTGGTATTGAACATGCATACATCAATATTATTGATGACATCTATGAAAATGCAAGTGTAAAGATTCGGCTATTTGAGAATACAGCACTCATAATAATTGGAAAGGGAGTGAGACAACGTGTCATGTTTCCCAAGCTCTTTAATGACACATTGGAAAATGTCTTTCAATTACTGAACTAGGAAATCAAAATGATAAAAATTAATGGGGATTATCTAACTCACCTTCATTTTGGTGATGACGTAGCCATTTTTGCAACTACCCCATCAGAGCTGCAGAGTATGATCCAGAAACTTGCTGACAAAAGTAAAGATGTGGCATTAAAAATGAACTTTCAGAAGACAAAAGTGATGTACAATACTTGTACAAGTAATGAAGGTGTATCGATTGATGGGGAAAAGCTGGAGATAACAGATACGTACGTTTATCTTGGACACCAGATATCAAGTGTGGGTCACATTCATGAAAAAAATAATCGGCTTATAAAACTTGCCTTGAGAGTTTTTGGAAGAAACAGTATAATGTACAAGAGCAATACGCCATTATGCATTAAAAGAAAAGTGTTTGATCAATGCATCATTCCAGTGTGCTTACGTATGGTACAGAGACGTCGACCTTAACTAAAAGATACTAGGGGTGTTCAAATGAAAAGGTACGAAACGTCATAAGAACGTAATCGTTAACATATTTGCCTATGCCGCTATGGGAGAACGTAGCGACACATCTAGGGATGCGATTGGAGTCGTCGGCGTGGATCAGAGCATGCGCGGGCGCCCGCATGCGCAGGAGAGAGCAGAGGCTCTTATAAAGAGCGCCGTCCAATTGACGCGGCAGTGCGTGTGAGGACAGGATGGCGTTCACATTGCGAAATTCGACGATTGAGGAGCAGCAAGGCGTCATCCGATTTCTGACAGCGGAAGGTGTTAAACCGGCCGCTATTCATCGCGGAGGGTGTGGTTTTGCTCCATAATAACGCGCGTCCACACGTCTCCAGGGTCACACACGCGGAACTGGCCAAGTTCCAGTGGGAGCAGCTTGACCATTCGCCCTACAGCCCGGACATGTCGCCCTGCGATTTCCATGTGTTTGGTTCCCTGAAAAAAACATCTGAAAGGGAAGCACTTCCACTCGGACGGCGACCTCAAGGACGCTGTGCTGGACTGGGTCTCGTCACGGCCACAGGAAGTCTGGGAACAAGGAATCCTTCGGCTCGTTAATCAATGGGATCGTTGTGCTACGGCCTATGGTGTATACTTTGAATAAAGTCTTCATTTATACCCACAGTATCGTTTCGTACATTTTCATTTGAACACTCCTTGTACATACAAAGACTGCAGACAACTCAAAATGCATGGAGAGGTGCATGCTTGGTGTAACCAGGAGAGATAAGGAAAGGAACTTGTGGATCAGAAAAATTACAAGAGTGGAAGACAACATGATCAGAGTAAAATCTCTGAAATGGCAATGGGCTGGACATATTGCCAGTGGGACAGACCATCGATGGACAGCTGACATTTTAGACTGCATTCCAAGGAACAGGAAACGATCCAGAAGAAGACCACATGGAAGATGGGTGGATGAAATTCGATAGTATGCGGGAGTAACATGGAAGAGACTGGCAAAATACACACTGTTGTGGAAGAAATTTGGGGAGATCTTCGTTCAGCAGTTGATTGAAAATGGTTGATGATGATGATGATATAACATATGACGTTGTGGGGTTAAAATAACGAAACTGTCCCCACAAGGTGTCGTAAGTTTTGGACGACCTTGGTCAGGCCTTCGTGCCATCCCAACGGCGTTATTAAATTTATGCCATAACCGTGATACCACTGCGGATGGTTTGCAAGTCCCTTCAGACCTGGGCCTGAGACTAACTTGCACCATTCCGGCTGACATTTCCATAAAACGGAAATTCATTAATCCACAATCCACTTTCTTTGCACTTTCAGATATAGTAAGTTGCTTTTACATAAAACGCGTGTTTACTCGTCTAGAATCCATGGTCGGAAGCGACTTCGTAACATATCAATTGACCACTCCACGTAGAAAATAAACCCGTTGAACACACCCCAAATTTAATGGGCCTTCAAGTACGCCAATCGATACTTTGGATTTCTCTTCGTTATTTAATTCTTGTATGAGGTAGATTTACGCTGATAATTTGCTTCAGTGCGTGTATTTCTCTACTCTGCGTGCTATGGTAATGAAGAGAGATCCGTGGTTTTGAGGTAAATAAATTGAAGTTTTGTAGTCTCTTGCACGACAAAAAATAATACACCGGCGTGCAAAATTAAGGACGAGACGGTTTCTCGAATGTAACTTCGTGCAGAAGTGCTCCACATCGACTCAAATCATACCATAAGATCCCCAACATGCAAGAATATGGGACAAGTGAGCAAAACCGTCCAAACAAGTAATCCAAAGGATACAAAGGCACTTAATTGAAAAGGTGGCTTCGAGCATAGCTGGACAGAAGACAGAAACGCCCATGTGACAGGCGGCTGCCAAGGAAAATACAGTCTTTAGTAGGGGATATGATTACCCATGACTCGGTAGCAGGATTAACAACGTCCGTCCATGCTGAGGACGAGGTTGTCAAGATCCTGTTGAGTCATCGCGGCCCATTCCTCTTGTAGCGCCAATCGCAGCTGCGGAATCGTTGCTGGCGGCTGGTGACGTGTTTCCAAGCGTCTCCCGGGAAGGTCCCATACTTGTTCGATGGATTAGGTCCGCGGACCTTGCGAGCCAATCCATGCGTTGAAAATCTTCAGTCTCTAACAGCTCTGCGACAGCCATTGTACGATGAGGTGTAGCGTTGTCGTCCATGAAGATGAATTTAGGATCCACATCACCTCTAAACAGACACACGCGAGGCAGGAGAACCTCGGTACAATTGCGGACACCAGTGACCGAACCACCTTGGAAGATGTGGAGGTCAGTACGGCTACCAAGCATAATACCGCCCCAAATGAGAACTCCGCCACCTCCAAACCGGTCCCTTTCGATGATTTTGGAGGTGTGGTTGCGTGTTCCCTGCTCTTTCCAGATGTGTATACGTCCAGTATCGCTCATTAGACTAAATCGGATCTCATCCGTAAAGAGAACTCGACCCCATTTCTGACGTGTCCAGTTCTTGTGTTTCTGGCACCACAGAAACCGCGGTCTCCGAGGAGCAGGCGTTAATGGCACACACCATACTCGTCGTCGTGCAGATAGACCACCTTTGTGCAGCATCCTGGCCACGGTAAATCGCGATAACGGACGTCCAGGTGTCTGTTGCATGTGACTTGCGATTTCTTCCGCTGTCTGCCGTCTGTCTCTTCTCGCCTGTAAGACAATATACCGGTCGTCTGCCGCCGTGGTGGCTCGTCGTGGACGATCACTGCTGAACTCTCGGACAGCTGTTCCTGTCGTTTGAAATGCTTTCCAAGCTCGTGAAACGATGCTGTGAGCGATCCTGAACTGCTCGGCCACACTAATCACACTTCGACCTTCTTCCAACTTCCCAATGACGCGACCTCGGGTAAAGTCATCCAGATGTCGTCTACTGGATTGCCTGTTGGCCATATCACACGATGACAGCAACTCGACGTCGTTCAAACCGATGTACACCGTGCAATATCTTTCACCGAATTGCTGAGCGTACACCGCCCGTGTGCTTTATACCCTTCCGACCCCCCCCCCCATGTCATGCTGCATATATGCACATGACCTACCGTACCGGACCCTAGTCTATCTCCTGAGTGGTCTTTTGGTACGTTCTGCCTGCTCGTTCCGCTGTTATGCTAATTTCTCCTCTTCGTACTTAATTTTTGCACACCAGGGTATTTCTTTTCAGGATTGTCAGTTCTTGTCATTTTCTATTTCCGGTCTCTTACTTGTTCTCTCTAATGCCAATGCACCACAGTATTACACTACTATACTTAGAAAATTCCACCCCATAAATGAATTCGCAAAATGAGGCGGAACGTACCACACATGTAGACAAGTAGATGGGAAATAAGTACCCTTAAATTTCTGTGGGATTACATGAATGCGATGGACGAGGAGACAGTACAATGTAACCTGAGACAGAATGCCATATGATTGCCAGGCGGGGCTATACATTCAGCAGCCCGGGATGCCACCGAGTGAAAAAGTCCACAGATGTGGTCCTGCTGTATCGCTGACCGTGCGTCGTTGAAATATGTCCACAATTCGTCAACATTGTGAGGGGATCTTGCAGAAGCGTTAAACCGTCTGTCAATGGCGGCTCCGCATGTTCTCGATTGGGGAGAAGTTTGGGGACAGCGCTAGCCAGGTAAACACCTGACCCCTTTGTACGCACAGGCTGCTGATGTTAGCAGTTCTACGGGCGGGCATTATCTTGTTTAAGCTGGGCATAAGAGATACCATCGAGATTTGGCATCGAAACCAGCAACAGAATCTGATCGACGTGCTTATATAGTGCCGTGATTACGCCTACTATTCGTAGGAGTGGTCAACGACAGTTGAAACTGGTAATGCCCTAAATCATGACATTCATCTAAGGAACCCTAGGAACAGCTCGATTTCCACGTCTTGTCCAAACCCTAAATCGGCGATCGAGACAGAACTGAAAATCGTCGTTAAAATGGACGTTGTTCCGTTCATTTCGCCACGCACGTCTGGTCAGCGTTGCGCGACAGTGCGCTGCTGTGGGTGGCACTCGTTCTAATGATTCGAGAGAGCGCCAACCTGCCTTAGATAATCTGCGATTCGCAATTCGTCTCGATACGGAGATAAGTACTTGTACCGTCGTCCAATATACCTACATATATCTACCAAGCGTGTATACAGATTGCGATGCTAATATCTAATCACTACTCCCTACCAAAGCAGGAATTCAGAAAATTCTTGTTAGAAGTCGCTTTACCTTCCCTTTTACTTTGGTCAAGTAGTTTTCGGAATTACTTCTATTCCATAATTTCCCTTCTCATCTTGTTTTTTAATTACATTGTTTGGCTTAATACTTATCTGTAGCAGTTTTGCGAGTCCTTCTTGATCCTTCTACCCACAATTAATTTTTGTGTGTGTGTGCGTGTGAAATTTGCATATCAGGGAGCAGAATGCTGTCCAATTTGTAAATCGACTTACATACTTTAAGTCAAGGGAAACAGAAATGGTATTTCTCATAAAAAGCGTGTAAGAAACGTTCCTCTGGTTGCAAATACTTCCCTTATATATCATACACGTGTATTCGATGCTGTACGGTGGCGAGCGATTGGGCGACTAGAAGCAGGCTAGTCTCAGGTTCAGGTCCCAAGGGACTTTTGACTATCTACCCCATAATGGTTTCACGGGTATGGCATCATTTTTACAACACCGATGAGATGTTACGAGGTCTGGCTATGGTCGCCAAGTTTTACGATACCTCGTGAGAACCGTTATGCTGCTAGAGTACAGCGTCATTGGTCCTATACAACCCAACAATTTTACTGCAGCCATTTCCTGCCATTGAGACTACGTCATTAAGACAAAACATAGGTATATCGAAGGCTTAATGCAATTGGCCTTTATTCAAGGAAGTCGATAGTTTGTGTCGCGTTAACCGCATCTCCCAGGAGAGTTCACCTGAACTGATGCAGGCAACAGTCCAGACCAGTAGCCCGGTGTTCCTTTTACAGACGAGTCGAGATTCAGTCTACAAACGGATTCGTGTCGGCTTTTCATCTGGATGGAATATAAATCCCGAAACGTTCTGGCAAACGTCCGCAAACGGTATTCTTTTTGAGGCGGTGGTGTTCTCGCGTGCAGTGGAATTACGTTCAACTGTCGAATATCTCTCCACGTGATCGCAGGAGGCAGTGTCAATGCTTACTGCTATAGAAACGAAATCTTTGACTCCTATTCTGACTTTTCGTGGAGCTCTTCGCGCCCAGTTCCCTTATATTGGACTATAACGCTCGCCCCCACAAGCCTCAGTTTTCAATATTTTCTTGCAGAGAAAAGGTATTTGAGTATTGCACTGCCATCTAGGTCTCCGAACTTGAATCGTATACAGCATGCCTTGAAAGACACGTAGCCTTCCTCCGTTCTCCTCCCAGAACCTTTCCCAAACCATGCACAGATAAATAAAATTCTTAGGCTCTAAATTTCATGAACGTCCTGGTGATGAGTATTTATCGTCACTGTGAGAGTTGTCTGTTCGTACGAGGCATTCTCCTTCCTTATTAAGACATTTTTATGTTACCAGCTTACAGTATATCTCACATTGGTGACCTTTGCGGATGGGACTCTGTATGCGCAAACATGTACGTCATTGTCTTTTGTTATAAAATCTGTATTGTCCTAATAATTATGTCTCTTTACATGCCAAATATCTCTACTTGACATTACGTTTTTTTCTTTTTTTTTGTCCATCCGTTTACCTTTCGGACACCAATGTATTTACAGGAGGCTCTAGAACTATGATTTCCTACAAAAATCAATAAATGCATTTCCTGACTACAACTGGTATTTGCAAAATTAGCATCCTATATTCTAAAGAAGGACGCTGGAAATAAAAAAGGTAATTGAAATAGTTCAGCCGTTGGAGACGGCTCAGTTCTTTCTTTCAGGAAATGCAATTTCAGTTTAATGGAGATACTTCGCGAGTTATCAGTGCATAGTATAGGCAAGCAGACAAAACGCAAACGTTCTTAGATGACCGAGTAGTTTGTCCCCTGTCGATGTCTTGTTTCACGTGAACTCAGAAAGTCATGCACAGACACAGAAGTCTTCAGGCACCGTGTCGCCTACGTAAAATCGCTAATCTCTCCCATTACTGTGCTGCATAATTTTTCATCGAATTTAAATTCCCTACCGTGGTTTTACGGATTCTAGAGGAAAATTGTCAATGCATTTCACTGGACTCTCATTACAACCTTTGGAAGACAGCCCTTTTTCACAGTTTGGGGCAAAAAGGAAAGAAGCGTTTGGACGCTCCGTCGTACTTGCCAGAAAATCACTTAACTGGGTCAGTTCTCGTTATCAGTCGCTGGTTTTCTTCAATATTCCTCAACGACAAAGGCAAATGAAGGAGTAGCCTTTGGTTAGGCACTCTTTTGAAACAGAGTTGGAACTTTTCCACTGTCTGTTCGATCAAAACATAATACTTTGGATTATAACTTCTTTCTTATCTTAAAACCACATCTCGCCACAACATTCTTTCTCAGAAAGGGACCAACCCTATTGGAAAGGCATTGGGAACTTTTGTCTTTTATTTGCCTTCATTCTCTTATTAGCTCGTCGTCTTTATTCTAAGTCTTAAAAAGAAGTATACAGACCCCTTGCTTTTGCAGAATACCGCCTGTCATCCCTCGAAATTGCCTGTTGCAGGGGAAAACCTAGAAATTATTGAAGGGATATGTTAGTTTGTCTCTTCGTTTCTCTTATCCGACTTCTGACCTGGACTTACAATTTCGCATCCAGAAACGGAATTGTCTGGGTGGCTGCGATAGCGAACAATCTAAACGTGGTATTCGTTGTCGTTCCTAGCCATAATACGACCAGGGTATATTTATTTCATTGTACACTGAAGCGCCGTAAGTCATAGGATACGTACCTAGTATCATGTATGACCTCCTCTAGCTCGGCGAAGTGCAGCAGAACCTTGACGTGGCATCGATTCCACAAGTGACCGGCAGACTTCTGAAGAGATGTTGAACCATGTCGTCTGAATAGCCGCTCACAGTTCCATGGTATTTGTAGGTGCGAATGGACCTTTCCACCACATCCCATACGTACTCTATGGAGTTCATGTCGGGCGAACGTGGTGGCCGTACCATCCCTCGGAACTATCCAGAATGCTCCTCGAACAAATTTTGCACAACGTGGGCCAGATGACATGGTGCATTATGCTTCAGGAAAATCTCATCATTGTTGGGGTACATGGAGTCCATGAAGGCCATGAAGGGCTGCAGATGGTTACCCAGAAGAGCAACAAAGCCAGTACCGATTAATGACGTATTTACGAGGACCAGAGGACCCAAACCGTGCTACGTAAAGTCAACCCACACATGTATGAAACCACTACAAGTTTGCACAGTGCTTTGTTGACAGCAGCTTGGGTCCATAGCCTCATGAGGTCTGAGTCGCACCCGAACCCTACCATCAGCTCATATCAACTGGTAGTGTGACTCATCGGTCCACTCCCTACGTTGTCAGTCTTCAACGGTCCAATTGCCGTGTTTACCAGCCCAGGTGAGGCGCTGTGTTCGATGTAGTGGTAACGGCACTTGGTGGGTCTTCTGCTCCCACACCCCATGGACGCTAAATTACGCTACACTGTCCTAATGGATATGTCTCTAGTACCTATTGCACTGAATGTGGATGTTATTTGAGACAGTATGGTTTGTCTGTTGGCATGGACAATGTGAAAATACTCAAAATACGTGGCGACAGTTAATAAATAAATACATCGCTCTTTCCACGTTCCAGAAACACACAGCATCCGAAAAATTGATTTTTAGCCGCCGCTGTGGAATTGAACAACAGAACTCTCGATATCTAGCCGAGCGCGTTACATATACGCCACGGTGGCCAACAATCCACGGTGCTATGTGTATTTTTAAGTCAGCTTCTGACATCATAAATCCGTAAGATGGGCTCAGCTACTGAGACGTCACCATCTGGTGGGCATGAACGGCACTAGATATATATATATCAGAAGAAGACCACATGGGAGATGGGTGGATGAAATTCGAAAGTATGCAGGGGTGACATGGAGGAGACTGGCACAAGACAGACCGTTGTGGAGGAAACTTGGGGAGACCTTCGTCCAGCAGTGGATTGATAATGGTTGACAATGATGATGATGATGATGATATATTATAGCAGTTAAATCCAAAGGTTATTTACTAACTGTCGCCACGTATTTGGAGTGTTTTCACCTTGGATCTCGCATTTTGGATTTAACTGCTATAATATATATATAGCTAGTGCCGTTAATGCCCACCTGATGGAGACGTCTCAGTAGCTGAGTCCATCTTACGGATTTATGATGTCAGAAGCTGACTTAAAAATACACATAGCACTGTGGATTGTTGGCCACCGTGGCGTATATGTAACGAGCTCGGCTAGATATCGAGAGTTCTGTTGGTTCAATTCCACAGCGGCGGCTGAAAAACAATTTTTCGGATGCTGTGTGTTTCTGGAACGTGGAAAGAGCGATGTATTTATTTATTAGGCATGGACAATCCTGGTCAGACACCGCTGGTCACGGTCATTCAGCTCCCGTGGTCGGCCACTGCGCTGTCCACGGTGGGTGGTAATTCCTTCCTTGAGGTATTCTCGGTACACACGTGACACGGTGTATCGAGGAATGTTGGATGTTCGCACAACTTCGGAAATTGAATGTTTCATCTGTCTGGCTTCCACTACCATACCTCGTTCAAACTCCGATAATTCACGTTGACTTGCCGTAATCCTACTAGCAATTGTTCAACCTGACTTACGAGATTACACCTCGTAACTGAAAAATATCGTGGCGTGCGTCGAAATCTTTATACGACGGCAGCGCCAGTCAAAAATTTGCATACTCATATCCCATTACTTTTGGCACTTCAGTGTATGTCTCTTCTACGATTATTCATTTGTGAGGACCATGCGGTAAACAACAGTGTTAAAATCTCAGTTGTGTTCCGAAAGGTCAGCCATCTTATATTAATAGGCTCAATGACAATTTTTATTCACTTTAAAATTTCCAGCGTAAAACATATTTTTATGTTAATAAGAGTTGCATAGCTCGTAAGATTCGAAAATTATGAGAAATACAAAATAAGGTGTACGAGCATTCAATTTATACTTTTCCTTTCTCTTTACGTAAACCCAGGATTTCATGAATTTTTGAAGTCACGCACATACGTTTCCTCAAATTCAGTCGTCATATATCAAAAATAGGATCTCAAGCACGAGTTAATGTTTAAAAGACATCTTAGAAACAATTAAACTTTAAAACATAAGGAACAGATACTACGTTATTAAATTTACTCCACTGATAGCCTGATGCAAACACCAGTCATTTAATATGCAAATAGGCTTCAAATAGAAAGTGGTTGTATAGGAACAGCACTGGAATTCCCTAGTCTTAGATTCTTCCAAAGAGATAATCTCATGCTTCCTGCAGAAATCCTCCCATAAACAAAAAGAAAACACGATGAAAGGAAAGATATTAGATTTCTGAATAATAATTTTGAAGATTTAAGGAGCCCAGGTTTGCAACTGCTGCATTGTGAGGACTTTTTTACGCAATTATTCGCTCCTGAAATTTTAAAGACACGTAGAAACATTACGCAATGAAAGATCAATGGAATCTTTAAATTTGTTCAAATGAAATTTCAGAGTCGTTTTTCAGGGATAAAATGCTTTATACCCAACTTTTAAATGCTGAGAAGACTCACAGTAAAATCTCTTTCAGCATGATACCAATAAAAAAATGTTTGAGGTATAATTGTTTACCTATTTTATAACTTTTTTATATTCTGCATCTTTCTTCCCCAACATCTTTCTAACTAAAAACATCAGTTGTGTACAAAAATGGTTTTCAATATATTCAATTATATTTGGAATATAACAATTATATTTGGAGCTTTGGAAAATACTTGATACTAAATATCTTAAAACTCAGTCGTTTCACCACCCAGCAAAAACTGCTGTTGCTTTTTTTATGGTTGCTACTGGGAAATTGGCGGACAAAATTCGGCAAGCCATCAGTTACGTCACGTGATTTCCTGCTACCACTGCCGGGAAACTAGCGGACCACATTAGACTAGCCATCATTTACGGCACGGCACGTCCTTGCAGGGCCGCCAAAAACCGCTTGTAGCAGCCACTGCCTGTGATGGATAACTGAGGGCCCTGTTCTTGAATATGACAACTGATGGGATGTCGACTTTGGCTGTTGGACAGCCCGTGTGGTGGACGCAGGGAAATTTTATTGACGGTTGGGCAGCGAAAAGATAGTGCTGGGGCACTGCTGGCTGCCAGTGCTGGCTGAGTGCAGGCGCAGCCAGCAACACTGATTTTCCTGGGCATGCACAAAATGGTTCATCGAGGATTTAAGACTTCTTTCAGAAAGTCTTAAATTCTCGATAAACCAGGAAAGCTTTTTCAGCGTGATAACAATAAAACATGTTTGAGGTATAACTGCTTACCTGTTTTATCACTCTTTTTGTATTCTGCTTCTTTCTTCCCCAAGATCTTTCTAACCAAAAACATCATTTGCGTACAAAAATGGTTTTCAATATATTCAAATATGTTTGGAATTAACAATTGTATTTGGAGCTTTGGAAAATACTTGATACTATATATTCTAAAGACCAGTCGTTTCACCATTCACAAAATGGTTCATCGAGGATTTAAATCTTTAATTAAAAAGAATAATTTAAATTGGTTTTGCAAAGAAATAAAATCTTGGAAGAAAACCTCCATTAGTTCCTCTTATATCGCACTGATCTCTCACTTGCAAATACTATAAAGAGATCAGTAAAAAACGGTTTGCGGCTACGGTTGCCCAGTGATCTAAGGCGTTATTTTTAGATAAATCTTTAAGAATTTTTTTAAGGGAAGAAAGTTCTATTTTTTAAAAAAGAAAACGTTATTTAGGTATGAAAGAAGCTGATAGCACTGCAGAACAATGAAATTGTTTCTGAAGTGAAAGTGTGCAATCCTCTATCAATTTAATGTGTTGAACACGAATATCGCCATGAAACATTTTTATTGCATCTCTTTTCGGAGATATTGGGGTGCTCTCCAGTAATGTAATGTAATGCGCTGAATAATGATATTCAAAATCTTATTATAATTTATAATATTAAGTAATAAATTAATTTATTTTTAATAATAATAATAATAACAACAAGGCCACGGAGGGCCTAGTGGATAGCGTTAGCAGCTACCATCCAAGCGGTCGCAGATTCGATTACACCTTGAAACAGCGTCAGCCGCTGTGGATTTCGACATGAGATTACCTTCCTAAAATGGTGTCGAAACAGTTACAGGAATGTGGCGCCATCTAGTTCTTACAACATCAGTTAAGGAGGTACAATATGCACTAGTTAAGAAACCTGCATACTGAAGAATCTCAACTCCATCAGGATGATACTAAGAAAGAGATTAGCACATACTTCATCGAGTGTGACGCAAGATAAAGTCCCTCGCGTTCGAGCCTTAGGTAGATGGTCCCGTTCGACATGTAAGTTACAGATTCCAGAGGAAAGCAATGGCCACCCCGGTGGCACAGTGGTCTAAGGCGCTGGCCTCTGATCATTCGTCCGTAAGGGGTCCGGGTTCGAATCCCGGTCAGGCATGGATGTTGTGTTTGTCTTACGGCACTGGCTCTCTCCCTTCCCTGGAACCAGTGACCCTAAATTAGGGACGGGCGACTGCTTATAGCCCATTGAGTTGCTCACGGTGGTCGTTAAACCTCAAACCAAAAAAAAAAAAAAAAAAAAAGCAATGAAGCAAGTGACGTTGCCCATTTCATGGCTACCACACGAAATAGTAAATGATCGGCCGGAGATGTTTATGGGGCTGCTAAGTCCAAGACAAAGCCGGACCGAAGCGCAAGCCAACGCATGAGATGGAGTCCAGAAATGAACATGTATATACATCATGTGAACATAGTACGAAGTGACTAAAATGGAGACATATATACAATGTATATTTTTTTATTGGAATTTTAATGACCACAGTGAGCAACTCAATAGGCTATGAGCAGTCGCCCGTACCTAATTTAGGGTCACTAGTTCCAGAGAAGGGAGTGAGCCAGTGCCGTAAAACAAGCACAACATCCATGCCTCGCCGGGATTCGAACTCGGACCCTTCCGGACGAATGATCAGAGGCCATCGCTTAGACCACTGCGCCACTGGGGCGGCGAGACAGAGATGACAATGTACAGGAAGAGACTGCATGACAAATGGCAACAGCAATACCCAGGCATTCAAGTCAGCAAATAGTGACTAGCAGATCAGAGACGGACCATTGTCGCAAATAATATGATACCATCTGCCGTCCTAGAAGCCATCAAGCAAAAACTAGGTGATCAACCACAGAGTAGCGACCAGCACGCTGCAGAAGGGAATGCAATGTCTCATGACAAACATGAGACAGAGTCAGAAGACCGGACCGAACAAAGTCAGCGAGTGCCATCAGCGGTAGCCAAAGAATTCAGGACAGCCGTCCAAGAATTCGAAGGAATGGATACTACCATGAGACATAGAATACCCGTTCAAATACCAAAAAGAGAACTATACCAAATAACAGAACATCTCAACAAGTTTGTGCTACCAGCTTACCTAGACGAAAATGGCACCACGTTAGAATCCATCCACGCCGCTGTGTACTGTAACGCAGTTGCCGCAATAAGCCTAAACGGGAAAAACACCATTCATCAGAAGGAACAAAGGACTAAGAAACCCAATCTACCAGCATGGCAAAGAAGACTGCAGGGCCGAGTTGATGAACTGCGAAAGAAAATCGGCCAACTCACACAGTGCATAAAGGGAAATAGGTCCAAGAAACTTCTAGAAAAAGTAATGCTCATCCTGAAAAAATCCAAATTCCACATCAGGTTCGAAGAAAATCAGCAAATGGAAGAATACTTAAACACAATAAAACAAAGTGTACTAGCTATCAACAAGAGACTAAGACGATACAAAGAGAACACACATCGACATATGGACAGTAACACATTGGAAAACGACAATAAAAGTTTCTATCGTACCATTACCAAGAAAGACATCATAGGCGAAGGACCAACAGAACGTGAAGCCGTTGAAAAATTCTGTAGCCGTCCCGGTGGCGCAGTGGTCTAAGGCGCTGGCCTCTGATCATTCGTCCGTAAGGGGTCCGGGTTCGAATCCCGTCAGGCATGGATGTTGTGTTTGTCTTATGGCACTGGCTCTCTCCCTTCCCTGAAACCAGTAACCCTAAATTAGGGACGGGCGACTGCTTATAGCCCATTGAGTTGCTCACGGTGGTCGTTAAACCTCCAATAAAAAAAAAAAATTCTGTAGTAACCTCTGGGAGAGGAATACGAACCACAACAACAATGCCGCATAGCTACAGGGAGAAAAAGAACAGCGAGCCAATATCAGGAAAAGGCCGACTGGTAGATCACAGCAAGGACATTCAGCAAGCCACAGCTAAGACACACAGCTGAAAAGCTTCATGCGTTAATAACATCTACAGCTACTGGTACAAGAGGTCCATCTGTAGATACAAATATGTAGCAGATCAACAGACACATGATCCAAAATCCAGCGCTAATCCCGGATTTCCTCACCCAGGGAGTTACGTTACTTAAGGCTAAAGACGAGGACACAGGAAATCCAGCCAACTATAGACCAATAGCGTGTCTACCTACGCTGTACAAGATCCTAACAGCGTGCATCGCAAATCAGATTCTGAGGTACTTAGAATGACAACTAAATATGGCAGAACCGCAAAAGGGATACCAAATGGACTGTAGAGGATGCAAAGAACAGCTTACCATCGACGGTGTTGTAATGGAGCAAGCTTTCATGTTGAACCGCAACATGTACACAGCATACATCGATTACCGTAAAGCCAACGATTCCGTACCCCCCAGCTGGCTGATAGAGGTCCTTGAGATCGACAGAGTAAGTTCTGTAACCATCAACTTCCTTAAAGCGGCCATGACAGGATGGAAGACAGCAATCAAAGTCGAGAACATAACAACCAAGCCCATCCACATAAGGAGAGGCATCTCCCAGGGAGAGTCATTTTGCCCAATATGGTTCTGTCTAGCACTGAACCCGCTGTCAACCATGCTCAACGAAAGCAAGTATGGGTTTACCATCAAGTGCAACAAAACCATCAAGTGCAAACTTACCTCATGTACATGGATGGCATCAAACTGTACGCATCGTTGCAAAAGCAACTCCAGCAACTAATCCGGAACAGAGAGGGCTTCAGCAATGACATCGGGATGGAAGTCGGCCTAGATAAATGCAAGACACAAGGTATGAACCAAGGAAAGCATGATGCACGAAGCTACCAATTGAAGACCGGAGAACAGATCGCAGCAATGGAGGAAAGAAAAGTCTATAAGTACCTTGGTATGCTTTAAGCACAACGCCTAGAACACAAAGAAAACAAAAACAATCTAGCCGCCAAATACAACCAAAGGCTGAGGAGATTAATGAAGACCGAGCTCTAAGCTCGCAACATCACTAGGCTATCAACACATACCTTCTAGTCCTCACGTATTCCTTCGGAAAAATCAAGTGGACCACAACAGAGCTTGAGGAAATAAAGCGCAATACCAGTACAACCCTCACTAAACATCACCAGCACCACCCGAAGTCAACATTATAAATGCATTGGACGTGCAGAAGGAGGACGGGGAATGATTGATTTCCTGGAACACCGAGACAAAAAGATCAACAGCCTCAGAAAATACTTCCATCAGAGCAAGCGGCCCCTTCACCAAGCGTTAAATGAGAGTGGCAAGAAATACAGAGCCCTAGACATCTCTACTCTGAACATCGAGATTGGAACGAGGGAGCCAAAAGAAGAAGCGTGGAGCAAGAAAGTCCTACACGGAAGGCACTACAACGATCTGCAATCATACTATGTGGATAAGACTGCCTCCAATGCATGGCTAACAAACGGGTCACTCTTCCCCGAGGCTGAAGGGTTCCTGATGGCTACACAAGATCAAGTTCAAAACACCATAAACTACCGGAAACATATCCTGCAGGACACGGCAGTGGAAAGCGAAAAATTTCGATGATGCCATCAAGCGACAGAGACCATCCAACATATCACAGCAAGGTGCAGATTTCTCATACAAATAGGGTACAAGAACAGGCACAATAAAGTCGCCAAGATTGTCCATCAGAAAGTGGAGAGAAAGCACCACCTCATTACAACTGAGCATGTCCCCTACTACAAGTATGAGCCAATAACGCTTCTAGAGTACAACACTCACAAGATGTACTGGGACAGATCGATCAGAACAGATAAGACCATCCCCCACAATCGGACCGACATCGTCCTTGTCGAAAAGGAGAAGAAATCAACATATCTCATTGACATAGCCGTGCTCAACACATGCAACATCGAAAAAACGCACAGAGAGAAGTTGTCAAATTATCACGACCTACGATACGAAGTCAAGGATATATGTGGCATATGATGAACGTTACCACCGTCCCCATAGTAATATCAGCCGCAGGAGTTGTACTTAAGACCATTCACAGCTCTATGCAGACACTAGACCTTCAACCTAACACCTACATGTAACTACAGAAGGCAGCTATCCTGAACACTTGTAGGATAGTAAGGAAGTTCCTGGACTACTGAGAGAAAGAAATACCACTTCCCAGACTTGGTACGTCCTAAACGTCGCGGGAGGAAGAGAAGAAAAACCTCAGGAAGTGGTGGAATCTATTTTTTATAATAAAATAATAATAATAATAATAATAATAACTATTATTATTATTATTATTATTATTATCTTATTTATTATTACTAATTAAGTTATTAATATAATTTATTATTTATTATTATTATAATACAAGTTTACGAATTTTTGCCTCATATTTCATCATCCCTTGGTCTACCCCATACCGAGAAATTAGTACATCATTCTGTGCTACGTCTAGAGTAGCGGTGACTTCTTGTTTATGACACTATGTCATGCAATCGTTAAATTTATAGGCGAGATTGCGCGCACTGAGTCGGTTTCTTTAACTTCGTCGGGGAGCGTGCTCTGCTGTTTACTTCGAAGAACTAGCCTATAGAAGTGATCCTTGCTCTGCAAAATCAGCAGTAGTAATACCACGTACGTGTGCTAATACTACAAATAATGTTTGTTATATTTGAGGTAAAGTTATATTGCTGAACATGAAAAGCCATCACTAAGGTAGTTAAAAAAGCTTATCATCTGTATTTTGGCTGCAAGGTAGGCGGCCAAAATAAAGAATGGGCTCTACACATATGTTGTCGCACGTGTGCAACGAATCTTTCACAGTATCTCAATGGCAAAAGAAAGGCCAGGCCCTTTGCTGTTCCCATGATTTTGAGGTTGCCTACAACTCACGTAAATGACTGTTGTTTTTGTGTGGTGCCATTTGTTTGTGGAGGCGTAACGAAGAAAAAGAAGTGGACTATAGACTACCTTAAAGTAGCTTTTGCTGTGCGACTTGTACCGCATTGCGAAGCACTTCCCATTCCCAAGCCTCAGACAGAAATTGTCATCAATTCAGACGAGGACGAGGAACACGATGTGTGTCTTTAATATCAACTTCAGAGATTCATGAAAGTAAGGATGAAGAATATGCATGTGATGGTGAAACAACTGCGCCACACAGAATCACATCGGAGGAAATTAACGATTTTGTTCGCCATTTGGGTCTATCTACGTAAAACAAAAGCGGATATACTTGTGTCAAGACTGCCACAATATAATCTTCTGGAACGAAATGTCCTAGTGAATTCGTTTCGTGTTCATCAGCAACAATTCGAACCTTTTTTCAAAAAAAGAAAAGAAATCCTTGTGTTCTGCTGGAATGTTGATGGCCTCCTGCAAGAACTCGGAATAGCACATGATCCACAGGATTGGTGGCTATTTATAGACTCGTCAAAATTGAGCCTGAAGGTGGTTTTGCTGCATAAATAGAATCAGCTTCCATCCAATCCTCGAGGACATGCGGTCCACATGAACGAGACCTATGACGACATTAAGAAGCTGTTGGAGAGGACTCATTACAAATCGTATGGTTGGCATACCTGTGCTGACCTGAAGGTAGCGTCTCTGTTGATGGGTCTTCAGCAGGGATGTACCAAGCATTGCTGTTTTCTTTGTCAGTGGGACAGCCGAGCTACAGATTCGCACTACAAACAGAGATACTGGCCTCCGAGGGCGTGTTTCAAACCCGGAGAAATGAATTCGCAGAACCCACCACTGATAGACCCACACAAAATCATCCTGCCTCCTCTGCACATCAAACTCGGTCTTGTTAAAAACTTGGTTAAAGCCATGGACAAGAATAAACCGGCGCTCAAGTACCTGCATGAAATATTTCTTCGACTCAGCGAAACCAAAATCAAAGGGGAGTTTTTGTGATTTCTCAGATCAGACAGCTCTTCAGAGACCCAAAATTTGAGTAACTCCTTCAGCGTGACGAAAAACCGGTGTGGGATGCGTTTTGTCAAGTGTCAACAAACTTCCTGGGGAATGGCAGGCCAAAACATTGCAAGGATATGCTTGACATTCTGGCTCTGTTTCATAAATTTGGCTGCAGGATGTCCTTAAAGATCCACTTTCTTGATTCTCATTTGGATTTGTTCCCGGATAACTGCGGAAATGACAGGGATTGAGCACGGTGAGCGTTTCACCAAGTATATAGCTGTGATTGAGGAACGATACCATGGAAAGTGGTGCACCTCCATGCTGGCGTACTATTGTTGGACGCTCTTAAGAGATGTCCGTCAGGTGGAACACAAGCGAAAGTCAAGTCGAATTCGAACGTCATAAACAGTACTTGTGCCAATGTACATTGACCCAGCACCGCGACCTAAGGTCTATTGTGCATCATAAACAGGTAACTACTTAACATGAATAAATTCCGGCACATATATTCTCAAATTAAATAAATAAAACAAATTAATAAAATAAAGAAATTAATAAAACAATCAATAAAATGGATCAATACAATCTGAAATCAAAACAAATATCAATAAAATTAATCGGTACATTCTCAAATTAATAAAATATATAAATTCATTATATTTTATTATATTTATTTTAATATTATAATACAACGAATTTAATATGTTTATGTATACATATATTTCTAATATACGAGGAAATACATATCCATTACAAACAAACCATAGCCAATTCAGGTCTTTTATGGTCATATTCGTGTTCAGCGCATCGAATTCTTTCAGAATTTGCAACTTTTATCTTTGAAGAATGAACTTCGTTCAAAATTGTTGTCCAGTGTAATCCTTAATTATGAAACATAACTCAATAATGTAGATGCTAAATGGTCAAAATTGTCATTGACGTCGTTTAGGCTATTTATTATACCTCTAAACTGCTACTGGGGCTGGAATGAAAAAGGATCTTCTAACTCTGAAAACACATAAAGAAACGTAGATAATCTGGCCATATGTTTTAATATTTTTCCACACTGGTAAATTTAGACATTTACCTCTTCCTCTTACTTACTCCTATACCTCATAAAAGAAAGATAAACATTCATTATTTCACTGGAGGTAGTAAACGTATTAACTACTTGGACTACCGAAACTTACAAACCACTGAAATACAGTATCCGCATGAAACAATGGAAGCCACTTAATTGAGGACTTTTCGGATAATGCCTTATCTAGTTTCCATTTTACCTTTCTCTTCCCTAATACTATCACAGTACAATATAACAGAACAAATAAACTGAGAAAAATACCTTTATAGAAATCAAAATAAATCCACCGGGAATTCTAAACATTGCCCAAACACTTCTG
Organism: Macrothele yani; assembly: GCA_039090855.1. Taxonomy (NCBI): domain Eukaryota; kingdom Metazoa; phylum Arthropoda; class Arachnida; order Araneae; family Macrothelidae; genus Macrothele; species Macrothele yani. Next base: position 6,931,269 of record CM077024.1, read on the forward strand.
TAGATTTCAAGAAATAACTATTTTGTTTATAACTAAGCCTTTCGGTCAAATATATTAGAAATTTTTCAGACGGTAGAAGAAAGCACTTTTAAAACACTGATAAGAAAGCCTATGTTATATGACATTCAGGTTTGTTATGATAACGTCCTTGAAAATCTCATTCATGTTGCAGGTTCTTCGTCAACACTATCAGGCACTATCAACGTATTACTAGAACTGGAATAAAACAATTCCCATAAATACAATGTCCAGTTAAGAAAATGCAAACCGTACATACGGACAATTCACTGAATTCCAAGAAACATATGCCACCGGTGAAGCACATGTACGTAGTTCCTATCTTCGGATGTTTAAAGAGAGAGTTCACGCACACTTCCGATTCCTAAACTAAAAAAATGATTAATAACAAGGAACTGTACACCAACTACGCTTTTTTTTATTATATATATTCAACTACGCTTAAAATAGTGCTAGTGATCCGATGTTTTTGGCGTAGAATATAAATCAAAGTTTCCAAGCTTTCGCACATAAACCAAATGGCTTTTTCAACGAATTGAATTAAATTGGGTAGTAGACATTCAGAAAAATGTTGGTCAAAAAATTGATTAATTACCTAATCGATAAAATGAAACAATCGCCTGAAAAGATTGCAGTCAAATCTTCTGTGACAATCTATTATATACTCTAAAATTATTTAGCAACCACTCTAATGAAATTTTACTAAAAAAAAAAAAAAATTAGAAAGGTCACTGATGATTTCACGACAACAGTTGTACATTTAATCCGCGTTTCTAACAGAAAAATTAAATACATATGATACACTAAACACATATTACAGTTTAGAAAAAGACAGCATTGATCAAGCGCAGTAAGAAAATCACAGCATCGATCATGCGGAATAAAAAAAACTGGGCTAATAGAAATAGTAAAAATTCAAAAGTTCGCAGAAGCCAAAATAATATTCCAACAGACAGTAGAAAAAAAATCGTTCTGCAGAGACCGATTTAATGAAAAAGATTTAGAAGCTGATTTGCGACTCGAATGTTTCCCTATTGATTACCCTACTATAAAAATGGTTTCATTTTGGAAAATATTGCAACAGATGCAGTACATGCAAAGCTTTTTGAGGAATTTAAAGACGAAACATTGTAAGACCGACGATGTGAGGTGCATAACAAATGTTTTACCACACATCAGTCAAAGTACTCCTGCAGAAGAAGGATCACGGGCTTCGGAAATAATTAATGATTCGTTTAAACATTTCTACAAGGGAAAGCGTGGGAAAAAGGAACAGGAAAAAATCAGAAAAAAAGGTAGGGAATTCTACAACAAAATGTTCGGGAAGTATGATGCGATCTAATTATGCTTTCATGGATACAAAGTAAGGTTTATTTATTAACGGCGTGCCTCCGTTAACTTTCGTTTTTCACGTGCTTTTTCGCAGCATAAGAGAAATATGAAAAATGATATACACTGTTGGCCACCCAAAATGCAATACCAAGAATGTACCATCCGATTGGCCTGAAATTCGCAGCATGCGTCGGCCGCGAGAGGACATGCAAACGATTAGCATTGCAGGGCATATGCAAATCATGTACGCCCGGCACGCCACCGAGAAGCACTATAAGAAGGGAGCACAGAAGGCGGGGTGTAAGTAGTGAAAGTGTGTTGTGCTGCCGGACATGTGCGTGGGAAGCTTCCTGATGCTTCGTCTCAGAATACGGCAATCATTCCAGCACGTTTCGGAGTTCGACAGAGGAAGAATAGTGTCTTTTCGCGACAGCGGTTTATCGTACCGAGATATCGGCGCCCGTGTGGGACGACATCCAGCCACAGTGAGGCAAGTACGGATTCGGTATGTGCAGGAGGGACGGACGGACCGACGTGAGAAATTTGCGCAGCTGCGGCACACCACCGAACGAGAGGACCGGCATGTTGTGCGGCGGGCATTGACAACTTGCACCGCCACATCACGAACGTTAGCGCAGGAATTAGGGTATGTTGCGCAACAATCTGTGTCAGCACGTACCGTTCGACGTCGTCTACAGGAGCGGGGACTTGTCGCACGGCGCCCCATGCTCTGATTACCATTGACGTTACACCACCGGCGAGTGCGGCGGCAGTGGGCCGTTGAACACCGCACCTGGACTACGGAATGGCACGGCATTGTCTTCCCTGACGAATCCCGTTTCTGCCTGCAACACCACGATGGTCGGATCCGCGTGTGGCGGCACCGCGGCGAGAGACTGTATGACGCCTGCATTATGCATCGCCATACCGGTCCGTCGCCTGGCGTTATGGTTTCGTACACTCCACAGCCACCGCTACATCTCCTACGTTCTGGAGCCTGTAGCCCTCCCTTGTCTGCTGGACCTGCCAGCGGCCACGTTTCAACAGAACAGTGCGGGCCCGCACGTGGCCCGCATCGTGCAACACTTTTTCAAGGCCCACCAGGTGTCAATGCTGCCGTGGCCCGCCTGTTCTCCCGATATATCGTCCATCGAACACGTCTGGTCCCTTATCGACAACCGAGTGGCCCGGAAAGCACCACCCGCGGCTACGCCTGATGAACTGTGGCAACGCGTGGAAGCAGCCTGGACCGACATACCCCAATCCCACATCCAAAGCCTCTTTCGTTCGATGAAGCGGAGTGTAGCGGCTGTTATTACCAGCCATGGGGGCCGCACGAACTATTGATGTCTGCGTGTTTGCCAAGTCGCACGGGCCTGTAAGCTCAATCGTTTCATCTTTGTATCTGTTGTTATTTGTTCAGTAAATCTGACTTTGCTGTCTCGTGTCCTTCTTGGTGTTGCATTTTGGGTGGGCAGCAGTGTATATTTCAGGGTTTTTGTGGCGTTTGTTGAGGTTGGGCTAATTTTCATGGGCTATAACAGTTTCGAATGCAGGCAAACGCGTCCTTTCCGTGCTTGATACTATGAGCCCTGATGTAAACCAATACCAATATCGCAGTTTTCATTGTTTTTTAAGGAAGTGTGGGTGACGACCACCTGTCAGAGCTATAATCAGTCTCCCGTTCCTAAATTTGCACCAGAAGATGGAGTAGCTATGGACGTGAGACCGGTCGTCTCAATGGCCGAGTGGTCCAAAGCGTAATTTTTGTGTATATCCGGGACTCGAACCTGGGATCAATCTGACGAAGATAAAAAAACTACATTTCTGACCATTCGGCAACCGAGACGGTCAATTTTAACTTCTGGCAGCCTTTACAATGAAAGAAGACGCACATGCCTTCTTCCTCCCCCATGCATGTTTCGGATGCTTTGAATATTTTTCCCACGAAGTCATTCGCCTTCACAACTTACTACTTTAACGGCGAACAAAAATACATTTTCCATTTCCAAATAAGGAACATAGCAACAGTCCGTACGAATGACCACGGCTACTACAGACCTTTTGAATGTACCGCTGATACGTTAAAAATGTGGCCCAAGTCGTCCTGTGGACGTCATTGCAAAAATCAAAACGTTTTTCTGACGTCGAAAATGTGACCCAAGTCGCGCTGTGGACGTCATATCAAAAATCAAAACGTTTTACTGACGTCGAAAAAGTCAATCCTTCCACCATAAAAAAAGGACATCATACACTGCTGGAGAAATACGAAACAGTGTTCATGCCATCAACAATTAAGATTCAGAAGCAGACGAAACGGCGTACTTCTTGCCATATGCAACGTATGGAATTATTTCCTTGCCATATGCAAGAATTCCAGGCAAACTGGAGAAACATGTAAGAGTAGTGTTTCGTAGAGGACAAATAACAGTCCGTTTTCAGCCTAGATGACTGTTGGATCTTCTTTGACGACTGCAACAAGGTTGTCACAATTTTTTTCATCCAAAACGAAATAGCGCTTCATTAAAAATGCGGAAATATATTTCTTAAAAGGTTCTTTTTGCAAAGGATATGCTAGTGTTTCTATCAGGGTAAATAGCAGAATCAAAAGGTGGACAAAATCTTAAGGTGGATTTGGTGTGCTATTAGCTCAACATTCAGATCCCTTTAACAAGAAACAATCTAGGATTTTGCACAGTGCCTAGAGATAGATGCCTCAGGATTATACACCCAGGCATACGTCGCGAGCACAGTGAGCCGAGCTTCAAGGAATACACACAACACGTTTCGAACACATTCCCGCAATGCATATGGTATAGCGCTTAGGAATTGTTCTGTTCATGGACTGCTAATGCAGCCCTGGAAGACCGGCAACCAAATTAATTTTGCATAACATGTACTTCCACTTTTGCCATAAACCCGTTCTACAATGGGAGCTGCGTCCAGCACTAGTTCAACATCAAAGGTGTTTCTCATTTGCACTCCAAGATTTGCGTAAAGGGTCAGTTGCTCTCCGAGTCTCTCCCAGTGCATGTGCTAACTGCACTCAGAGACGCCCCTTCGGAGGTTCTCGCTGGTATAAAATAACTTCAATCAGAGACTCCCTCGAAGTCTTTTATGTAGAGTAGTTGAGAAAATTTCTCTGACAGAGCAATAAGTATGAGTGAGTATGTTACATATGTCGCTAATTTTTTTTACATATCATCATGGTCATCATTGCAAACCATTATCAGTCCCCTTCTGGATGAAACTCCCCCCCCCAAAGTTTCTCGAACAACTGTCTACCTCCAGCCAGTCTCGTCCATGTCACTCCCACATGCTTTCAAATTTCACCCACCTATCTCCCATGTGGTGTTCTTCTGTGCCTTTTTCTGCCCCTTGGAATCCAGTCTAAAATTTTGGTTGCCCATTGGAGGTCCGTCCTTTCGGCAATATGTCTAGCCGATTGCCATTTCAGGGATTTTACTCAGATCATTATGTCTTCCACTTTGGTCATTTTCCTTATTCATGAGTTCCTCTTCTTATCTTTCGTGCTTACACCTAGCATGCATCAGATGGCAACCTAGTTCTGTCCTCTGGTGATTCTAAACACCCTCGGCCTTCATGTAGCACTGGTTGCTGCCTTGGACAGACAGATGCATTCCAGTTGCCGGAGTCTGAGGGCCAAGTTGTAGGTTGTGGAAGTATCATCGGAGGGGTTTGGACATAACTCACCACACTGGCCAAGCGGGTTGGTGTGTGTGGATAACGTTTCTTCTAATTCCGGTGGTATACTTGTATCATTATGTGTCGGTCGTCAGAGCCGCTTTAGTGGGAACAGAATGCACCGCGAGAAAGGGGGAGGGTTGACATTTGTCAAGGAGAGGATATGGTGTGTTTACGCTTCGCCTGACCTTGCATCCCTTTGCATATATATAATATAATTCACTGCGCGACGCAGAAAGTGCCATACCATGAAGGAACGCACGACACGAGACGAAACTTACCTCATACGTAATCACATAGGTGGGAAAAAGTGGACAAGGAACATAAAAGTGCAAAACGCAGAGCAGTTTTGCCCTATTTTATTTTCCTCACTTTTCACGTGATTGGTTTGAAACTGCAATCATTTACATAACCCAACTGTCGACACATGACCACCACTTTGCATGGCGTTTCGACAAATACTTCGCTGTGTGGAGTTTCTTTGTCGAACAATATGTATGGACTTGGATTGCCACCTGGTGGAGTCGATAATATATTTTAGAGTTTCTCAGAAAGAACAGCAGTTCTGGTGACTCATGGCTGTAGCATAAAAAAGTCCTTAAATAAATGAAGCACTATCGTCCGTGTGCTGTTTGTTAAACATTTGCGTATTGTACAACATCCCTAGGTGGCACAGCCTTTCAATTTAACGTAGGCCCAACACTAAATCACCGTCTTCTATTCTTAAAAGAGGAATTCTCACCGTTGGGCCTACGTTAAATTGCAAAGCTGTGTTACCTGAGTCACATCCATCCTTCCGCTATTCCTTTTTTTCCGTTATAGGATTTACGTATCAATATATGTAATTTTTCCTTTTCTCAGTACATGAACTCTATATTACGTCCAAAATCGCTGTTTGAAAAAATAATTCAATACCACTGTGTTTAAGGGTATCTGTCGATCGTCATCTGGCGCAGAAATCATGCCGGAAGCGGCTTTCTCCATCCACTGGTTTTCCACATTTCTCCTCTAGTAAACAAAGGTTAGATTATTGTATTCGATCGCAATTCTTGTCCTTCTGATTGCAAGTGACCTATCGGATATGCAAACGGATAAGAGGGAGTGCAACTGATCTTTTCCTAAAATCGGAGTAACCAAACGTATTAACCGGAAGTTGCGACGGAATTCCTGTTAATTCCGTTTTCCATCGGAATTAACAGGGATATTTGAACCTGTTAATTCAAATGGAAAAACGGTCGCGTGTAACGCGATCTACTTCTGCATGCTTGAGAAAAGTAATATGCTAAACTGAAAGATCAATCTTTATATCAAGCAATATTAAGCCATTGGCCAGTGTTAAACAAACTTTGTTTTCTAAATTCTTACTGTCAGTTTTAAGTCACGTTCCCTCGGAATGTTTCATGGAAACTTCTGCGGGATAAATCCTATCAGCATAATTCCCGTGGAATTCATCTTCCGCAACCGAAATTTGTTTTAATAGGTCCACTGTAATTAAGAGTACACATATGCGATCGCGTTCCATCAACAAAATAAATTTTCGTCGAAAAGTAACTTCGCATTTTCCTGAGCTAAAGATTCAACAGAAATGTAACGAGTGCATGAGCCGAACGAAGTCTATTAGTTTCCTGAAATTTCTGATGCCCCCAAACGGAATACATTACGATGGAGGTGACGTCACATTACGTGATAATCTCTTTCAGTATATCGTATTTCCGCAGTATGGTTGACAGTTGCTGTAAACTTGCAGGGGAATTCAGCGTGCCTGAAAGAGTTAAAAGTCCTTCACTGAGTCATTAAATGTCAGTGGCTTCAAATTTAGGCCGACAGTATACACATTTGAAATTCGCCGTCCCATTTATAGGAAAATGTTACTGAAATAACAGCTTAAATAGCATTTTGTGAAACGTCTTTTCTTATTTTACCTTCATACGAACAGATATCTTGTTGCCTGTAAAATTTGTTTTAGCCCGCTAAGAATGCGCTCACTCCTATATCTTTAGTCATCGTGACTCTGCAGTGTCATAAATGAATGCTGTTATGTGTTTTCTAATAAAAAAAAAAAGAATTTCTCAGCCCAGGTAAGGAAAAAGAATTCACTTCCATACGGAAAAGGAAGCAATAAACCCAGCCCTCTTTCTAAGACAAATGAAAATTTTACGCTGACAATTTTTTGTGTCCATTTAGTTAAACTACTTGAAATACTCTATTATATGAGTGAAGTTAGCAAGTACGTATTTCTCTGCATGCTTAGAAAATTAAACATTCACTTTGGGTTCACTCGATGAAGCTGAATATTTTTTTCAGCCGTAATAGAATTTGGTGAGCAACAGATCTTGTTAAACGTACCTCAACATTAACCATAGAAGCATTAGCGCCACTTACTCACACTTTGAATGTTTTGGATTGCTTCTGGAATTAAAGAAAAAAGGAAAACCAAGAAAAAAACTCATCGGAAATCAATTTTGCGTAGTATGCTCTAGTGACTGTATACAAAGTTTTTTTTATCTAAATGTATTGTGTTTGTACAACTGCTGATATTTTGGAAGTGAGTCAATACTTCTTTAGAAGTGAAAGATTGGCAAATGGATATGGGCTTCATTTTCTGTTTCGATCAACTGCTTCTGAAAGTCGTTTACAAACTTACTTTAGAATGCGAACGATTGCTATATGTTTAAAGTACATTCTTTACAAAGCTTGCCTGCTGATTTGAATATTTTTTGATTGAACTAATTTTTTGTGTTGAGAGAAGTAATTCAGTTTCGACTGCCGAAGTATATCGAAACAAAGGAACTCGAGTTCAACACTGTTGTATCCCACTTAGTTCAGTAAGTAGTCTGAACGTACAGACCCGAAACAGTTCTCTTAGAGCTGCCCATGGCAGAAGAACACGCAAGTCCGGTTTCTGCTATTTGCGTCTTACGAAGACATAACATGCTTCTTCATTTCTTTTCTTTTCTGTCTTTCAGGTGATCCCTCACCGGACGTCACCTGGTGGAGAGGTACAACGCTGTTGGATGATGGCTACAACGTAACTCCACAGGGTTTTGTACGGAATGAATTATATTTGCTGGAACTACAAAGGTCTGACTTGATGGCTGAATTCACATGCCAAGCATCCAATACAAACCTGTCGAAACCGAGGACAAGTGCGGTTACGTTAGACTTAAATCGTAAGAAAACCATTCTCTATATCATCTTTATCATTTTACCCAGTCAAAGTGCCGCTTTTTATTACGCTTGTAAATATAGAGGTTTCTTTTGGTTTCACGCATTTCTACTTTCAAGGTTAAGTTATTTGCACGTAACTAAAATCTGTTATTTCATAACACAAAATACACATCAACCGAGTTTTCTGTGTGATAAGTCCTACATTTATGAGAGATTGTTAAAAACAAATTCCTGTTTGAAATAAGTCAGTTTCAAACTAGACATACTGTATAAGAAGGATCCAACACAAAAATTATAGGACCTAAACAAGTTTTGTAATTTAGGTGCGTTTTTCTATTTAAGTCTGAAAAGCTAACCCGTCTGGTTTGAAATTTCATCGTGCCTCATAAGAAGTGATTATAACTGTAACTGACCAGCCAGTAACATAGGAATAAATATATCTAGCTGTTAGACTACGTTTCTTACCTTCTAATATAGGTTTTTCTGTAACTGTTGAAAACGCGTGGAAACACATTGTCCGTTATCATGGTGCACTAATAAGCGACCCTAAGGGTCAGTCGAAGAAATAGCAAGGTTTGCACCAACCATAAGTACAGGACCGACAAGGAAACCAAATTTAGCAGTCTCTGACATGTATGTCAGTTTGTTCTGTCTTTGATCGTTGGTACGAATTATATACAAATAGAATGAAAATAAGTATTATACACTGCCGGAAAGTGAAAAAAGAACACCAAGAAGGAATTGGCGGACGATCATGAAATTTACATATGTTAATGGGGTCGAGTTTACGTAGGTGTGATGTTAATTTCGGGACCAACCGGGGAGCGCTTACGCCACAGCAAGGCATAATATGCAAATTATCGTCGGTGGTATTTAAACAGTACGGCGAACTGAATGTAATCAGTCGTCGGCGTACGGACACGTGCGAAGAACCTGAAGAAGCTGCAATGCCTGGACATGGAAGACGTGTACGATTTCAGCAATTATCGGACTTTGAGAGAGGTCGTCTAGTCGCGAGGCCGGGTGGCCGTATCGTCGTATTGCCGAAGAACATTCCCACACGAGAAGACGTGGAACCGGGAGTCACAGACGGACTGATGAGCGGACCGATCGACGCATAAGAAGAGCGGCGTTGTCAAGCAGAACATCCACTGCGACGCAAATCCGAGCTGCCGTTGCACCTGAGGTGATTGTGCGAACAATCCGCAACCGTCTACTGGATGCAGAACTACGTGCACGTCTGTCTCTGTCATGTGTACCTCTGACTCCAGCCCACCGTCTGGAACGGCTGAAGTGGTAGTGGTGTCGTCAACGTCTGCACTGGAGAACGCAATGGCGATCTGTCATGTTAAACGACGAAAGCAGATTCTGCTTGGGAGTCTCCGATGGCAAAGGTGTAGGCTCTGTGTGTCGCATCCGCCAGCGACACACAGAGCCTACACCTTGTCTCCTGGTGTGGGGAGCGATCAGCTATCACTCCCGTACACAACTAGTGTTTGTTCCAGGTACGTTAAACAGCACCTCCTACATCAACAACATTATTCAGCCCGTTGTTGTGCCATTTGTAAGGTCGGTCCATCGTGGTGTTTTCCAGCAAGATAACGCACGCCCACACACGGCACGTGCAACGCAACATGCACTTCAGGGTGTGAGACAACTTCCATGGCCTGCACGTTCACCGGAATTGCCTCCCATTGAGCACGTGTGGGATTTTATGGGACTAGAACTTATCCAGTCTCCACGGCCAGCCACGACCATCCCTGATTTACGCGTCCAGGTTGAGGATGCTTGAAACTCAATACCCCAAACTTACATCCAACATCTGTACGACAGACTCCATGCGAGAATTGCACAGTGTGACGCAGTTCATGGTGGTTCAACATCGTACTAACCATGTTACGTGGAAATGTTATTTTTCAGTTTACCAGGAAATACAGCTGTATTTTGCCATATCGTTTTGATCACGTTATCCTCTGTATTCTGTTATTATGCTGTATAAATTTCGTTGGTATCAGACGTCTCCTTCTTGGTGTTCTTTTTTCACTTTCCGCCAGTGTATTTTTCGTCTGACATGAAACAATAGACGACGCTCTATTATAATATCAATTCATAACGCCACGGACTAGATGGCTTAATTAATAAATGGTCTTTTTATGTAGGAGAAATACAAATTTCTGTGGGTGTGTTGCCTCACTCATATTTCATTGTACACTGCTGGACATATGCTAAGGACTGATCATAAACGGCTATACAGCGCATAAAAAAATAAGTGTGGTTGGATGCCAAGTGAAATAAAATAATGTCAGAATGCCAGGACATTACAAAAAAGACAATTTATTGTGCTCTGAATTCCAGAAGGCTTTGGAACGTGTTCAAGGGACAAACAGGACATTTTGTGCAGAATACGTAAACGTGAAAAATAATGCAATTACCGTCCGCAGGCTTTCCGGCGTAAGATGTCAATACGGGATATGGCCACCATGGAGGGCGATGCAAAATTCCACACATCGTGTCATGCTTTGCACAACATTATCAAGCAGCTGTTGGGGTAATTTATCCCATTTCTCTGTCAGTGCACGGATGAGGGTGTCCTTGTTTATTGGAGGGCATTGGCGACCAGCAAGACCCCTCCCCAAAGCATCCCACACATTTTCAATGGGATTCAGATCTGGAGAACGTGCTGGCCATACGAGGCGCTGAATATCCTCTCCCTCAAGACACTCCTGGACAGCGACTGTTCGATGACATGTTGCGTTGTCGTCCATGAAAATGAATCTATCACCGACAGCACCACGGAACACGCGAACATGAGGTAGCAGAACATCATTAATGTATCGTTGGCCAGTCATAGTCTCAGTTGAAAGCACATAGAGGGACGTACGGCCATTGATCATGATGCCAGCCCATACCATGACACTACATGTCGGATATCGGTCCCTTTCCTGTATGTTTGCTTTACAATATGCAGTACCACTATCACGCCAGATCAGTTGTCGTCGACAATCAGGCGATAGACTGTATCTACTCTTATCTGAGAAGAGGACAGCAGAGCAGTCGTTATCAGTCCAATTGCGATGTTGATGGCACCATTGCAAACGGGCGGTACGGTGACGTCTGGACAATGGGATGCACACAACAGGACGGCGGCCGTATAGTCCTCCTTCATGCAAACGTCTGACGACAGTTTTTCGGGAGATCCGCTGGCCAGTAGCAGCCATAAACTGATTTGCTACCTCACTAGCTGTGCTGCGCCGGTGTCTTTTTGTTGATAGCACTATGTACCGATGTTCTGCAGGTGTCGTACTGCGAACACGACCTCCCCGTGACGTTTGCTACACTCTCCATTTGTTTGAAATGATTTCCAAAGCCTTGAAACAACACTGTGGCTGACGTCGAACTCCCTGGCGACATCTGTTATTTTTCGCCCTTCTTCAATCTTGCCAATAATACGGCCACGCGTAAAATCATCTAGGTGATGTCGGGAAGACATACTGAAATTTGCAAGTTCGTCAATTGATTCTTTCCCTTTCAACTTTGCGTTTGAACAGCAACGGTCAATACGCGTCAAATCCTTTATATCTCTTATCAGCGCTATGACGTCACGAACAAGTTTGGCAATCCAAAATTTGCATACACACAACACGTCTTACTGTATCCCGCACTTTTGCGAATTTCCACATTTTCCTGCCTTCCATTTTATGGTTGCTATCGTTGCTATTGTGATCCGTCCTTAGCAATTATCCGGAAGTGTATTTTTGACTGCTTAGAAGATAAAGTTTTCGGAATGACTCTGAAATGCTTACAGAATGTTTACAAAAAAAAAGAAAGAAAGTGAGATTTGTGTTTCAGGTACGAAGATAGAAATAAGAAGTGCCTTGCCGGTGGCCGTGCGGTCAGATGCGTAGGCTTCCGGCTAGCTGGCCGATCTAGTCCCAAGGGGTTGTGGCATGAGTAGTGAATTTATCCCACGGCTCGTTCTGGCACTCTACCTTTCTAGTAACTCGTGACTAAATTAGGGAAGGGCGACTGCTCATGGCAGTCAGAGTTGCTCATCGTGGTCGTTAAACCAGAAGGGGAGACAAAAAAGACTAAGAAACACAATAAAAAAAACTTCGAGATTGGGTGTCATATTGAAAACAATCTGAATTTCTTTACCTTGTTTCAACATTCACCAAGGACTACTGCTTATTTGAATATAATACCCTTGCAGTTTGTTGAAATTGTAGACATACTGCAGTCTTGGCAGAAACATAAGTAGACAAAATAACCTTTCAGTTTGTTGCAATTTTAAGCATACTGCAGTCTTGGCAGAAACATAAGTAGACGAAATAACCTTTCAGTTTGCTGCAATTTTAGGCATACTGCAGTCTTGGCAGAAACATAAGTAGACGAAATCCCCTTTCAGTTTGTTGCAATTTTAGGCATACTGCAGTCTTGGCAGAAACATAAGTAGACGAAATAACCTTTCAGTTTGCTGCAATTTTAGGCATACTGCAGTCTTGGCAGAAACATAAGTAGACGAAATCCCTTTTCAGTTTGTTGCAATTTTAGGCATACTGCAGTCTTGGCAGAAACATAAGTAGACGAAATCCCCTTTCAGTTTGTTGCAATTTTAGGCATAGGCTACTGCAGTCTTGGCAGAAACATCAGTAAACGAAATCCCCTTTCAGTTTGTTGCAATTTTAGGCATACTGCAGTCTTGGCAGAAACATAAGTAGACGAAATCCCCTTTCAGTTTGTTGCAGTTTTAGGCATACTGCAGTCTTGGCAGAAACATAAGTAGACGAAATCCCCTTTCAGTTTGTTGCAGTTTTAGGCATACTGCAGTCTTGGCAGAAACATAAGTAGACGAAATAACCTTTCAGTTTGTTGCAATTTTAGGCATACTGCAGTCTTGGCAGAAACATAAGTAGACGAAATCCCCTTTCAGTTTGTTGCAATTTTAGGCATACTGCAGTCTTGGCAGAAACATAAGTAGACGAAATAACCTTTCAGTTTGCTGCAATTTTAGGCATACTGCAGTCTTGGCAGAAACATAAGTAGACGAAATCCCTTTTCAGTTTGTTGCAATTTTAGGCATACTGCAGTCTTGGCAGAAACATAAGTAGACGAAATCCCCTTTCAGTTTGTTGCAATTTTAGGCATAGGCTACTGCAGTCTTGGCAGAAACATCAGTAAACGAAATCCCCTTTCAGTTTGTTGCAATTTTAGGCATACTGCAGTCTTGGCAGAAACATAAGTAGACGAAATCCCCTTTCAGTTTGTTGCAGTTTTAGGCATACTGCAGTCTTGGCAGAAACATAAGTAGACGAAATCCCCTTTCAGTTTGTTGCAGTTTTAGGCATACTGCAGTCTTGGCAGAAACATAAGTAGACGAAATAACCTTTCAGTTTGTTGCAATTTTAGGCATACTGCAGTCTTGGCAGAAACATAAGTAGACGAAATCCCCTTTCAGTATGTTGTAATTTTAGGCATACTGCAGTCTTGGCAGAAACATAAGTAGACGAAATCCCCTTTCAGTTTGTTGCAGTTTTAGGCATACTGCAGTCTTGGCAGAAACATAAGTAGACGAAATCCCCTTTCAGTTTGTTGCAGTTTTAGGCATACTGCAGTCTTGGCAGAAACATAAGCAGACGAAATCCCCTTTCAGAGTGTTGCAATTTTAGGCATACTGCAGTCTTGGCAGAAACATAAGTAGACGAAATTCCCTTTCAGTTTGTTGCAATTTTAGGCATACTGCAGTCTTAGCAGAAACGTAGGTAGACGAAATCCCCTTTCAGTTTGTTACAATTTTAGGCATACTACAGTCTTGGCAGAAACATAAGTAGACGAAATCCTCTTCAGTTTGCTGCAATTCTAAGCATACTGCAGTCTTGGCAGAAACATAAGTAGAGGACAGTGCAGCGTGCGGCATTGTGCCAGAACTCTCAATGAGAGTTCTGGAACATGCCGCAACTTTCCTGAATGTGTTATTGAGAGTTCTAGCACAAGCAACATGTGCCGGATCTCTCAATGTAAATTTTGGAACAGTCTTTCGTCTAGGCTGATAAATAAACTTTTTAGCGGTGGATATTGAGAACTTCTTCATTTCAGCCAAACTTTTCACATATGAATATTGAGAACTTCTTCGTTTCAGCCAAACGTTTTCAAAAAATAAATTGCACGCGTCAGATTGTCCATGTCATCAAACGGGGAAAGTTCTTTGTTTTTTTTTGTTTTTTTTTAAGGATAAAAAAAAGTGTATTATTGCTCCGGTGGTTAATGTTCATGCCTCTCACACACAGGATAGACTGTTCAAATCTCATTATTTACCAACAAGACATTTTTTTATCCTCAAAAAAAAAAGATTCCACGTTTCATGGCATGGATAATCTGAGGCGGGAAATTGATTTTTTGAAAAAGTTAGGCTGAAAAAAAGAAGTTCTGAATATTCATATGTGAGGGTTGTTGCCATCGCTAAAACGTTTCTTCTTCAGCCTAGACCAAGGGTCGTCAACCTTTTAATACATATCGTCCACTTTTGTATCTTTGTTGATGGTAAAATTCTTTACCGCCCAAGTGTGCCACAGTAACTGAATTTAGCGCAAGTGCAAAGTAATTTTTAGAGGGGAGTATTTGTAAAAAATATGTACTTAAACTTATACTTTTATTTATACTTTATGTATGTTTATATATAGATAATTTCAATTTAATGAATGTCTACGTCTCCATCGATACAGCGCCTACTAGAGCGGGAGTTGCTTAAATTGAGGAAAATGAAAGTTAAATGTGAAAACAATAAAGCTTATTGAAATTACCTTTAATTAATGATCAATGAGATCCTTGAAGTTGAGCCTGCGATACTAAATATTTGATATCTGGTTCGATTTTTGTAAGAAACAAAGGAAGGTCTCCTCTTTCAGTGATATTCAGACGGTTTCCCTGACGGGTGATAATATGATTCACAGCACTACAGCCTGATTCTACAAGATATGAAGTAAGGAAAGGTATCAATAAATTAAATATAATTTTCCACATATTTGGGTATAACGCAGGCATTTTATTATTTTGCCAGATTTTTTGGTATTCACCACTATCGAAATTATATTAGGTGCTTGAAATATTTCCCGCTGTTGCCCAATGAGCGCAGCAGTGGTGCGCTGTGGCACGGGCCACACGTGACCTCCCTAGCGCACGCACGTTCCGTCCGTACTCTGAGCGAAGCAGTGTGTGACACGCGATCGGAGGGCATAGAACACGAGTTTTTATTGCATTCACGATGTCGAGTTTCGCACCAAAAAAGGAGCATTTGCGGAAGCATTACTCTTCTGCTTTCATCTCAAGAAATCTGCAGCGGAAAGTCATCGTTTGCTAGTGCAGGCTTGGGGGGAACATGCCCTATAGGAAACAACATGCAGAGAGTGGTTCAGACGCTTCAAAGCCAACGAATATGACGTGAAGGACAAAGAGCGCCATGGGCAGCCAAAAATGTTCAAAGATGGCTCATTAGAGGCCTTATTGAACAATAATTCATGTCAGATGCTCAACGAGTTGTCTCAAACAATACGGGTTGATGAGTCAACGGTTAGCAAACGTTTAAAGGCAATGGGAATGATCCAGAATCTCGGACACTGGATCCCGCATGACAAGGTTATTCTTCTGCACGACAATGCTAGACCTCATGTTGCCAAATCCGTGAAGGAACTCTTGGAGACACTTGGCTGGGACTTCTTAACCCACGCGCTTTATTCCCCGGACATTGCTCCCTCGGACTTCAATTTGTTCCGGTCGCTGCAACATGGCCTGTCGGAGCAGCAGTTCCTTTCTGTCGGGAATATCCAAAAATGGCTCGATGAATGGTTCGCCTCGAAAGAACCTGCATGTTCTACCGCGGAATCCATTTGTTACCTCAACGGTGGGAAAGGGTCGTAGCTGCCAACGGACACTACTTTGAATAGACTATCATGTACCATTCTGTGGCAACACACAGGTGTTTGTGTGGAAAAAAACAGCGGGAGTTAATTCAAGCACCTAATATTTGCTTTCTTGTTTAACGTTTTGTTTTAGCTCTTCAGATAGCATTCTCTGCAAGAAGAGAAAAAGGTTTTTGCATTTAATTTCTTCTTACAATATTTGTGCGTTATCTACATCATTAACAAAACGCATTTTGTGTTATCCTCAACACTCTGTATTTACGGATAACCTTATTTTAATTATTATCTATATTCAAACTTTAGAGATGGAATTCAAGAGTAAATTGCAAATGCATATTTTAAAAAGTCAAACTCGCGAAGTTGTCAGTGATGTATTCGATATATGGATGAAGAACAAAATTGGTTACAACGGACAAAACCCCCGCCGCTCACCATGAAAGCTTGAATCACCCACTAGTGGGCGGTAGGGACCAGGTTGACGATCACTGGGTTAGACAAAAGGCTGTCATATGTCCTCTACTAACATATGCATCACCTTTTGATACTATGTGAAACCCAAAGTTTGCCGGTGGTGATGCTTTAACCCATATCCTTCTGCTCCAGTGCTTTCCCCGTGAAGCAACACGGACAAGGGGATGGAATTGCTACTTGTCGTCTTGACAGGTGTGTCACATCTGTAGTACGTCATATATGTATATCGCCGCCCTTGAAAGGTTAGAGCACGAAATTATACACTGAAGTGCTAGAAAAACTGGTACAGACGAGCTTATGCAAAATACATAGCAACGTCACCTAAACGCGTATTCGGTTACTTCCGCCGGTGCGTATATAAAGCGATAGACATCCTTGCCAGCTTTCAGAGCTGTTTTCGGCATGAGAATTACAAGTAATAACGATTTAAGCGATTTTAAACGCGGTGTCATAGTTGGCGCTCGTGAGATGGGCCATAGTATTTCGTAGGTAGAAACGAAGTTCGGATTTTCACGGACGACCATCGCAAGGGTGTACCATGACTACAAGAATTCCGGCAGAACCTCCAACTTACGATAACAGTCTGACCGTAAAAAGACATTGGGTGAAGGTGACCATCGTCGGCTGTCAAGAATCGTTTCACGCGATAGGCGTGCAACACTCTCGCAGGTATCATTGGAATTCAATGCTGGAGGATCAACAAGCATCAGTGTCCGGACTGTGCAACGTACGCTGCGCGATATGGGTTTTGGGAGAAGACGCCCAAATCGAGTCCTCTTGATGGGTGCACGACACAGAGCTATGCGCCTTGCTTGGGCACGGCAACACCGCCACCGGACACTTGATGACTGGAAACAAGTAGCCTGGTCTGACGAGTCCCGTTTCCAACGGTATCGGGCAGATGGAAGGATTCGTGTGTGGCGCAAACCCCGTGAAGCCATGGCTCCCGCCTGTGAACAGGATACTGTACCGGCTGGTGGGGGATCCGTAATGGTATGGGGTGTGTTTAGTTGGAATTTACTGGGATCCCTGTTACGTCTATAAACGTCTGTGACCAGCCACTGCTATGTGCGCATCCTTTCTGACGAGGTACACCCGTTCATGTCCTGCATTCATTCTGATGGGTTGGGCCTGTTCCAACAGGATAATGCACCTCCACACAAATGTGGGGACGCCCCATTATGGTTAGAGGAGCATTGATCTGAGTTTAGGGTGTTGCCATTCCCACCCACGTCCCCTGAACTGAACGTGATAGAACACATTTGGCATGCCATGCAACGCGCTATCGAACACAGCAATCTGAGACCTCGGAATACACCCGAATCGTGAAACGCTCTGCAGGAAGTATGGTGTGCATTGCGTTCAGCATATTTCGGGAAGCTAGTGGAGTACATGCCCCGTCGTATTTCTGCAGTCCTGCGCTCCCGTGGGGGACCTACCAAGTATTAGAGTAGTGTACCAGTTTTTTTGGGACTTCAGTATATTACATAGTCGAATGAAATTCCTTTATTCTTTGCTTTTTAGATTCTGGTTTTAGATAACATCTGTAATGAATTACGGTGTATCAGTGAATGGAAATAATTAATGGGTATATTTTTCAGTGAAGCCATTGGAAGTCAAAATAGCAGTTATACATCATCCCCTTTTTGCTGAAGTTCGAAAATTAATGATTTGCGAAACAACGGGATCACGTCCTAGAGCCATATTGTCTTGGTGGCGAGAGGAGAAAAGCTCGGCAATGGAATCGAAACAGTGTCTGATGGTGGAAATCTTACAGTCAGTACCATCACGTTTGTACCGAAGCCTGAGGACAATGGCAAGGTGCTTGCGTGCAGATCAGAAAATCCTTCATTGGTAAACAGCGCTATTACAGATGAGTGGATCATAAGGGTAAATTGTGAGTACCGTTTTCATAAGCACTACTTATTTTCTGAATACATAATATCACAATTTTGCAATTTTATTCTGCTCCAAAGAAAGAAAACCAACTAAAAAATATTTTAAAATATTTTATTTTTCGAACTCTATTTTACTTCTTTTGTTTGATCTTACTATGCGATTTCACAGTAATATTTTCAAAACCGCATTTTAATCACCCAGTGGCAAACCAGTTAAAATGAGTGTGGTGAGTTTTTTGGGGTATTTATTCATATCTTGATGCTTCCACAATGATATACGTCTAACACATTGTACTAAAAATTAGTAACATTGTGATCGCATTTTTCGAAAGAATAGTTAGCTCAGTTGACTTATGATAACTACACTGACGGAAAAAAATCCCAACACCAAGAAGGGGTTGTGTTAGATAAACGACATTTGGTAGGCGGTGAGAGTACATCTGTAAGATGACGTCTATGCAAATTTCGCGCTCGGCGCATACTGTGGCGCTAGTAGCGCCCCTCGGAACATGCAAAGCAGGTTTGCTGTAAATACGCGCTGTAACGTTCGTGAGCGTTAGTTATCGTTGAGATTCGACGTAGTGTGTTGATGTTAGTCATGAATGCCTTTAAGAAGACAAAGAAGCCATTATCAACATCTCACGGAGTTTGAACGAGGTCGTGTAATAGGGCTACGAGAAGGTGGATTTTCTTTCCGCAATATTGCAGAACGACTTGGCAGGAATGTAGCCACTGTGCATGATTGTTGGCAGCGGTGTTCAAGGGAAGGTACTGCCTCAAGAAGACCGGGTTCCGGCCGGCCACGTGGCACTACTGAGAGGGAAGACCAGCGTGTACGGCGTATGGCCGTGGCGCATCGTACCGCGTCTGCGGCAGCAATTCAAGCTGCAGTTGCCACCACAGCGACACAACTAACTGTTACAAATCGGTTGCTTGAAGGACAGCTCCGAGCCAGACGCCCTATAGCGTGCATTCCACTTACTCCAAACCACTTCCGTTTGCGACGTCAGTGGTGTCAAGCTAGAGCTCACTGGAGAAAGGAGTAGAGATCTGTTGTGTTTTCTGATGATAGCCGGTTCTGCCTGGGTCACAGTGATGGCCGTGTGTTGGTTAGAAGGAGGCCAGGTGAGCGCCTGCAACCAACCTGTCTGCGGCCGATACACACTGGACCTACACCTGGAGTTATGGGCTGGGGAGCAATTTCCTATGACAGCAGGAGCACTCTCGTGGTTATCCCACGCACCCTGACGGCACAGTTGTACGTCGGTCTAGTGATTCAACCTGTTGTGCTGCCATTCATGAACAGCATTCCAGGGGGTGTTTCCAACAGGATAACGCCCGCCCGCATATCGCTGTTGTAACCCAACATGCTCTACAGAGTGTCGACATGTTGCCGTGGCCTGCTAGATTACAAGATCTTTCACCAATCGAGCACGTATGGGACATCATTGGACGACAACTACAGCGTCACCCCCATCCAGCATTAACCGTCCCTGTATTGACCGACCAAGTGCAACAGGCATGGAACTCCATCCCACAAACTGACATCCAGCACCTGTACGACACAATGCATGAACGTTTGCGTGCTTGCATTCAACATTCTGGCGGTTACACCGGTTATTAATGTACCAGCATTTCACATTTAAGATGGATCTTCTCGCGCTTATAGTGAGTTGTGATCTTGAAACCTTAATCAATTAAATATGTTACCTATACAAATGTATTGCCGACATTTCATTCCTCTACAACTATTTTTTCGTGGTGTTGGGATTTCTTTTTCCGTCAGTGTATATCTCAGATTAGTTACGACTGTGGGAACGTGGCTGAATTATTCACTCAGAGATCAAAGAGCGGTAGGTTAAAAACGTGGAACAGTACACCAATTATATAGACAAATAGTAAAACTACACTAGTAATCCGATTTATTGGCGTAGGAACATAAAATAAGCGTTTCCAAGCTTTCGCACATCAATCAGACGTGCGAAAGCTTGGAAAGATTATTTTTATGTTCCTACGCCAATAAATATGGTTACTAGTATAGAGCGACAGGTTATTGTTCTTGTACCCAGGTAGTCTGAAAGGAGTTTTTTCCAGTTGAACAAAAAATGAATGATAAAAGGTTTTAAAACGGAACAAACACAAAAATTTGCCTTCATGTTTTATTCAAAAGGATGCATACTTACTACTCGATATAATCTCCTCTTACTTCAATACACTTCTTCCAACGTGTTACTAATTTTCGAAGCCCGTCCTTAAAAAAGTAAGGATTTATTTCTGATTCTGCTGACTTAACTTTTTGTTAGATGTGAAGTCGTGGTCCCCTCCTTAAATGTTCCTTTATTTCAGAAAACAACTGGAAATCATTAAAAGCACATTCTGGGGCTATACAGAGGATGTATCAGCAGAGTAATCCCTAGGCGTCCAATGGCGGCACTGATGGAAGCACTAGTGTGAGGCATGGTATTATCGTGTTGGAGAAGTGTTTCACCACTGTGCCCTGCTCTCCTTTGCGTGCGAGTTTTCAGTTTTTTTTAGAATTTCTGTGTAAAGTTCTGTATTTTATTGCCGCTACTTTCTTCAGGAAAACACAAGTCCTTCACTTCCAAATAGAAGATAACATTACTTTTCCTGCTGAAGTCCTTTGGTTCCCACGATTCTTTATGAAGATGTTCCCTGGGATGTTTTCTGTTTACCAAATCTTACCTGTGAACCAATATACAATATTACATCTGGTGTCAGAACTTGGTCGAGAAATGTTTCACATTTCTTTTTTAAAATGTTCTCAGTGTTCGCGTGGAATTCACTCTCATTCAGCTTTCATCTCATCAAAGAATATTTGCGGTAACCACGTGATGAAACCTTTTGAAATCAAAAGCTATTGTCAATGTGTCCTACCCTTTCTTTAGAGATGCCTAGTTTAGAGGTGATTTCTTTTTGCTGTAGGCAAAGATTTCCGCGGGTTATTCCAACACTCTTGATCAAACTGTTCCATTTTAGCAAAAGGCCTCTCTGACCTCTGTTTGTCTCGGAAATGTGCTGTCTTCACTATTTCAACTTTACCTTGCCTTACTTATCGTACTCACATTTGCGAGCTGATCCGATAAACTACTTTCAGGCTTTGTTGATTGCAAAGTTTTCTTCAGTGAGAAATCAATGACGGCTCGCTGTTTGAGCCGCAAGACTGAACTGCTCTATTGTACCTCTCACACTGAGCAGCAAATGTGCAAAGCTAACGGACTCCTCTGCAGTACCGTGAAATGGGAGAAGTCTCATGTGACTGCCTCAAGCCCCCTTTTATGTGGATTTATCCACTTTTGTCCCTGAGGATTGCAGTGGAAGCAAAACTTTTCAGCCCGCCTCGTACTTGCCTACCATATCATCAAAATGATTGGACAAATTATATGTATCGTGGTAATGATAGATCTCCAGCATCTTGTATGAGAACGCTGTATTTTCTGAATTCATCCATTTTTCTGTAGAGTCAATTAGCTCAAATAATTGGCAATTAATAAAAGCACCTCAGCGTAATCACAACTGCAAGAGTGTGGCTAAATAATTCACGCTGAAATCATTCGGCGACATGCATGTTGTTATTGTATTTCCCCACACATAGATGTGTTAAAGATAAGCTTCAGCGTCTTATATCAGAACACTGTGTTATTGTTAATTCATCTTTGCTAGTGTGCTCATTTTACAAGGCATGACTGGCACCCTGTACTTTTGCCCAATACATTTTCCTGGTGTGTTATTTTAACCATCCAGAGAGTGTACCGAATCTTTTGCATAATCAGATAATGCAAAAGGCGATCTCTTATACGTGCATCGAAATAATTGATCTTCAGGGAGACCTTATGATGCAGACAACTGCTGCCTGCGTCTTTTTTTAAACAATGATATCTGTCTGTTCATCAGACTGTCTGGGCTTGTATTCATTAATTTGTTGCTTTGAACCATCCCGATGGTTTCTTTTGCCGCGTGACAAAGGAATTAACAAAGGATCAAAATATTATTCGTTTGAAGTACCAACAGGTTAGATTTCTGTTACAAAACTTCGCTTCTGCCTTCGTAAGTTCGTCACGTCTTACGTAAGGTAATCTCACAAACGAACAAAACGAAAATAAAAGTTATCTCATTTCTGTTTGACTAAGGATCTGTTTCTGCAGAACAGAGCTCTTCGCTAAATTTATATATAATTTCATATGAAACTACATATTTATCTTCTTTTTGGCTTTCACATATCTTTAAATTGTTCGCCGACTGTATTTACATCTTTAGAAGAAAGTTAGCGCACACTTGTAAAGTTCGGAAAGCACGTTTAATTGGTTAAGATTCCGTGATCCATCATGGTCTTTTAAAATACTGTGTTGGAGCAGTATATTTCCGTTCAGCATGAATTTTAGTCACTATTGTGGTCTAGATATCTTCTGCCTACTTCTACCACCTGAGGGTTTCTATATTTTGCTTTAGTCGTGAAGAGAAACCAGGCTACCAGAGACATGCTGAGTTACATGGCAAAAATTGTGAAGGTGGTCAAATAAATATAAGGGTCGTCCAAATGAAAGTGAGACGTGTAATAGCATCGTTGTATTATTACACAGAGCCGTGAATTTCCTCGGTAGATGGCGTGTCATGTCTGGAAGCACGCTTCTATCAGTGGCACGTGTCAGTGTGCTGTTTGCGCTTGCGGAGGCAAGTTGACTACGTAGAGTCGTGACATGGATTCGTCCAAACCGGCCCAGTGGGAAGTTAAGCAATTTTTGATGGCAGAAGGTGTTAGTGGAGCCGAAATGTATCGTCGTATGAAGGATGTGTATGGGAATGAGTGTCCGTCACGGTGTACAGCGTTCCGCTGGTGTAGTGGATTTCGTAAAGCACATGTGAGTACGGAGAACATGCCGAGACCTGGGAAAACACACATGGCCATCACCATGGAATCGATTGCTTCCGTGGACAACCTTGTGAAGGAGAATCGCAGAATCACCACCCGTGTGCTTGCGGCAACATTGTCCGTGAGTAGGGAAACTTATAACGAAGTAAATTTCTCCGTCATTTTTATCCACGCCGGGGTTCGAACCCGGGTCCCCTCATTCCGGAATAAGCCACTCTACAAATTGAGCTACGCGGACGTTCGTTCTGACTTCTATCTGCCTTTTTGTCGTGTGCGTCCTGCTAAGCGGGCACGTCACATCTCCCCCCCGAAAGAGGGCCGGGGGCATGGCCCACGGGTCAGCCGTGACCATAAATCGTAGGCAGCCATCCGCTGTAGAACGTGCACTTGAGAACTCCTAGTCAATCTAGTGTGTGGAAAGCAACGTCACACACATATATTTTTCGAAGCGCTGGAGAAGGGATTCTCTTATTTTTCCTATCTCGCGGTGTGGAAGAACATCACACCATTGCGAGATCTTGAACAGTCGGGTCATCCGGAAAGTTCGGGCACCATTACAACGAAGTAAATTTCTCCGTCATTTTTATCCACGCCGGGGTTCGAACCCGGGTCCCCTCATTCCGGAATAAGTCAATCTACCAATTGAGCTACGCGGATGTTCTTTCTGACTGCTATCTGTCTTTACGTCGTGTGCGTCCTGCTGGGCGGGCACGTCACAAACTATCTATACCATTCTCCATCGCCAATTGTGACAGAGCAAGGTTTGCGCACAATGGGTCTCCAAGCATCTCCAGGAGGAGGAGAAGACTCGGCGAATGGGTGCTTGCCTGGAGCATCTGCATCGTTACAACGCAGAGAGAAACAATTTCTTTCCAAGATTGTGGCCGCAAATGCAACTTGGTGCCACCACTTCGATTCGGCCACAAAGCAGATGAGTATGGAATGGCGGCATTCCAACTCTCCACGCCCAAAAAAGCTCAGTACTCCTTAAGGGCTGGAAAAGGGATGCTCACGGTTTTCTTCGATGAGAATGGGCCATTGCTGTTGGATTTGAAAGACGCAGGCGGAACTGTCAAGACAACCACATACTGCAATACATTACGCAACCTCAAAACGGCCACCAAGCGTAAGCAAACCGGTATGTTGTCAAAATGGGCTTATTCTGCTACACGACAACGCACACCCGGATGTTGCGACCGTTTGTCAAGATTTTCTGCGGAGCTTCCACTGGAAGGTCCTAGACCCCCCCTCCCCTATTGCCCCGAGATGTCGTCATGCGACTATCACATCTTTGGGCGATTGAAAAAAGCTCTCAAGGGCCGCCGGTTTGCTAACGACGCTGAGGTCCGGGACGCTTTTGAAAAGGGGTTCCACAGCCAACCACGGACGTTCTTCGCTCAGGGTATCCAAACACTCATGCCGCGCTGGAAAACTCGCTTGAACTGACAAGGTGATTATTACGTGTGGCGCGTATGTAGCCCATGTATGATTCTTTCTTCCTGTATGTTCACATATTACAAC
The DNA here is from genome assembly GCA_039090855.1 of Macrothele yani. Classification (NCBI taxonomy): domain Eukaryota; kingdom Metazoa; phylum Arthropoda; class Arachnida; order Araneae; family Macrothelidae; genus Macrothele; species Macrothele yani. The sequence continues at coordinate 6,956,183 of CM077024.1, forward strand.
ATATAAACCCTTACGGCGAAAAACCGACAGTCTCAGTTTCATTTAGGCGACCCTCATACATCAGAAAAAATTCATATTTCAAACCGCAGACAAGATGCTTATATAAAAAACAAAGAACATACATGCTTTTATAAATTTCCTACGCTGTTTATGCCCTCACTAAAGTTTCAGAACCTCTACTCCCTGTGATTTTGCTATTCAATGTTACACTCCCAGTAAATACGAAGTTCCACCGAATATTTGTTTGTAATGAGCACATTTCAAATGGAACAAAATATTGAGCTCTGCAGTTCAAATCTCACTAGAGAATAATCACTGATTTCCATCAACCGTAAGGAAAATAGTAAGTGTATGAGCTACTGGACGTTTCCAACACCTAATACAATAGCTTCGTTTGATTTGTACCTTTCTTCTGCGAATGCATCCACTGATCGCGTGACATTTGCGTTTGACCTGTGTACCCACTCTTGTGAAATAACCTCAGGACGCAAATTTAAATGCATATAAGTAAATGACAATATGTAAATGCATATGCTAGTATGGGCAACTCAGTAATGGGAAATTAACAGATTTAACGATGACGCGAATCGAACTCACGCCCCTTCGCTCCGGAACCGAATTGCTTTACCATAAAGCTACACTAACGGAATTAATCGCTGCAACTTCGTCGTCTGAACATGTGCTTTACCTCTGCAGTTAATTCCCTCGTATTATTTTTTTCCCCAAAGAACCTATCAGGTTTTGTAGAGGTCATCACAACTGAAACATAATCTAAGAATTCAGCAAGCAATCACTCTGACAATAACTTTAAGAACAAAATTACATTTCGTTTAACAGTTTGTTAAGAATCTTCTACCAGCTAATTCTCAATTACAGCTTTCGACATAAATCCTCCAAACATACGAAAATTCTGCATTTAGTATACCTTTCATACTATCGAATATTTCGTACAATTTCACCGCACAAATTTCAAACACGTTTCGTACATCTGTAGACGTTTCCATTGAGAAAATTAAACATTATGCTCATTTCTACAACATTGACCATACTCTTCATAACATCGGAGCATAACACATTATCATGCTAATATCCAGGACACTAAACTCGGTACTAAACATCAAGGTCATTTCTACAACATTGACCATACTCTTCATAACATCGGAGCATAACACATTATCATGCTAATATCCAGGACACTAAACTCGGTACTAAACATCAAGGTCATTTCTACAACATTGACCATACTCTTCATAACATCTGAAAATAACACATTATTTTGCTAATATCCCGGACTCTCAACTCGGAACTAAACATCATGCTCATTTATAAACATTCACCATACTTTTCATAACATCTGAACTTAAACATTTTCTTGCTAATATATAGCACACTGAACTCGAAACTAAACATTATGCTCATTTCTACAACATTGATCATACTCTTCATAAAGTCTAAACATAACTAAAAATCATACTCATTTCTAAAACATTGACCATACTCTTCAAAACATCTGAACATAACTAAACATCATACTCATTCCTACAACATTGACCATAGTCTTCATAACATCTGAACATAAACATTGTCTTGCTAATATCCAGGACACTGAACTCGGAACTTTCAATTCATAAAATTAAATACTTATTGAGCCTGTAACGTATACTCTATATTCACTTTCCTTTTGATTTTACTATCTCTGGTTATTTTATTTTACTATGTAAATTATCTTCCTACTGAACGAAATATTATTTCACCCGCTGAATGAGATCTGGCAATGAGTGTAAGTCATGACGTGGTGGTAGCTAGTATATAGGCGCGTTCATCGAGACTTAGGAGAGCTTTGTGTTGTTACGAGGAGAGCTTGTGGTCGTTAAGTGAAAGCGTGTATATTACGAGGAGTGATTATTCATTATTGTTCTACTAGTGTTGTGTGTACCTTAGTTGACCAAGAGTCGTTGAAATAAGGAAGTTTTCAGTAAGTTCAGTCTTTCTCAATTCATAGTTTTTGTCAGACCTCTGTCTGGCTGTTAGGTTTATAACATTTATTTGATTCCTATAAATAACCAGCGTTGAGACTTTGTTTACGTTCGTAATTAACTAGTAACAACACCTTTTTGAATTAATCATTTTGAAGCTTAGTACAAGTATATCATTAGCTAGCTGGTAGGAAGAGAATCATTCATAATAATTAGCTTAGCGGAAAGTAAATAAAGCTAATTCATTATAATTGGCGCCCGAACTTTTCTCGAACACGAGATCTTGACGTTTATTACCCATGTCTTCCTTACCTGAGACAACTACAAATTTCCACCCTCCGGCAAGTCTCGAGGGTAATGATGTTTTTGTGGACAATTTGCACGAAGCCTGTGGCTCTGACTTTGATATGAATGCTTTACACGCACCCAGGCATTCTTCACCATTTCGTAATGCACCAGCTTCTTATTACTCTAAGTCGCGGGTCGTACCTGAGGGAGTTCAATCCTCTCAGCAAAGCAGAATGCTTGCCCATTTCGTGCCGCATGCAGGAACAATTCATTTCAATGGTTTGGAGGGGTCCTTAAAGTTCCTCGAAGATCTGGAAGATCATTTTGATCTCTATAATATTCCTGAAGACTGCAAAGTCCAAATTGCCGGCACTTGCTTGAGGGATACCGCTAAGACCTGGTATCGGCAGTGGAAAGGGTCGAACCCGGATTCTCATTATGAGAATTTCCGTGCAGAATTCTTGGAGGTCTTTCCTTTCGGCCTCAGTCGAGCTAGCCTTGCTCAACAGCTTTTTCACGTCAGCAAGGTCCCAATGATAGCCCTGTTGCATTTGCGTTGGAAACTACACGCCTATATAACCTATGGGATCCACATGCCAGTCATGTTGACATGTTGGATACCCTTATGCAGCAGCTCGACCCATTCTTACCAGATTTTCTGGAGGTTCGACACCCTGCCACCATTCATGAATGCCTTCGCCTCATACGCACGTATGAAGAGCGACATGGCAAACATGGTTCAACTCACCATGCTCGGGCACCCCGCGAGGCTTATTACGACAACCCTCAGCGGCATCATAGACATAACTTTCAGCGCGAGCATACACACGTGCCCACCCAAGCTTCATACGTTCCACCACACAGAAGAGTGGCAAACCAACAGCGAGTTTCTGAACAAGCTTCGGGATATCGTACACCTGCACAGTATGCTCGACCCCGTTTCACTCAGCAGCATTCGGAACGTTATCATGCCCAGGGCAATGATCATTTTTCTGCCCGTGCTGAGGGCAGACGTAACGGATATGAAAATGTCAACAGACACGCGGAGTTCCCGACGCAGTTTTCACCCAGTTTTCCTCATCGTGAAAATTTTCCCGATACCCGGCAGGGTCGAGGTTTCCGACCACATGATAACCCCACCAGGATTCCTTTAAACTTCCACAGGAAGTAGACGAAGGGTCGGTCCTGCTTCCTGATAACAAACATTCTGACCCTAAAACAGTATTAGTGACTGTTCAAACTCCTCAGTTGCCTGATGTATTCTTGACACTTGAAGACATTATTGTCGAGACAAAGTTCGACACTGGATCTGAAATATCAGCCCTAAATACAAAGTTTTGCACTGACACTTTTTCTGCAATACACGTTCAGCCTGCAACGCAGTATTTGCGATGTGCCAATAATGAAATCTTCAGTATCTCAGGAACTGTCACATTATCTTTACGGCTGGGAAAAGCTCGTTTTACACATTCTTTCCTGCTTATAGACGAGCTACCCGTGAAATGTTTAATGGGTATGGACTTTATAAACAAGTTTCAAATAACTTTGAATTTTGTACAACATGTGATTTCCTTTCCGGAACCTGTCGACATGATTCCTACGGTTCCTGTAGATATCACGGGTTTATTATTGAGTAACCAATTGAATGAGGGGCAACGAGACCAGCTTTCTCTCCTTTTACAGGAAAGCCCTGGTTTATTTTCGGATCAACCTGGTTTCACACAGGTGGTTTATCATGTTATTGACACTGATGGTGCGAAACCAATTGCGACGAAACCTTACCCTTGTGCTCCACATAAGAAACAGGAAATGCAACGTCAAATTGCTGAAATGATTAAGCAGGGCATAATCAGGGAATCAACAAGCGCCTGGGCTGCTCCTGCCTTTTTGGTTCCAAAGAAACAACCCAATGAATTTCGTTTCGTGACAGATTTCCGCAAGCTCAACCAAGTCACAAAAACGATCAATTATCCACTACCTGTCATGTCGCATATTTTAAATGACTTGTCGTCAACCAAATGGATGTCAACCTTGGATTTGGCGAGTGGATATTGGCAGGTGGCAGTACATCCGGACTCTGTCGATAAAACTGGCTTTGTGACTCCTTTTGGGGCCTATGAATATTTACGTATGCCTTTTGGACTAGCTTCTGCACCTGCTACTTTCCAAAAGCTTATGGACACGGTTCTCAGACCTGTCCTAGGTCCCCATGTGCATGTCTATTTGGATGACATTATTATCACATCAGAGACTTTTGACGAGCACCTTTCTCTGCTCAAACAGGTGTTCCAACTCATCTACAATGCTGGCTTGACGTTAAAACCTAGTAAATGCCAGATAGCGAGGGACGAGATTGTATATCTGGGGTTGAAAATTACTCCCCACGGCTTATTCACTGATAATGAAAAAATTAGGCCTATTGTTGACTTTCCTCGGCCTAAAACAGCAAAAGAACTATCACGCTTTCTGGGAATGACCGGTTGGTATCAGCAGTTCGTCCCCGCTTATGCTACAATATGTGAGCCATTGTATGCTTTAAAACGTAAATACAAGAAGTTTATTTGGACACCTGAGGCTAACGCTGCATTCGAAACACTGAAGTCTGCTTTGACTCAGCCTCCGGTATTGGCTTTCCCGGATAATACTAAGGAATTTGATATTTATACTGATGCATCCGGAGTTGGTCTTGGTTGCGTTTTGTCACAAGCTGGGCATCCAATAGCTTTTGCGTCTCGTACTTTAGCCAAAGCTGAACGCAATTATTCAGCTACGGAACGTGAATGTCTTGTGTTGTGTATGCACTGAATAAATTCCAATGTTATCTTAACGAATTGACAGTTAACATAATTACTGATCATTCTGCCCTTCAGTATTTGAATTCTGCTAAGCACCTATCTCAAAGACTTATGAAGTGGGCTCTGAAGTTACAAGAGAGCAATATCAAAATTTCGTATCAGCCAGGTCATAAGAATCAATTACCGGACGCATTATCTCGCGTTCCGATTAGTGGGGTCCCCACAGAAACTACTCCTGGATGTCAGCCTTTACTTCTAATAGCTGATATAACATCCAGAGAGCAGATAATGGCAGAATTAATAAATGATCCAGATTTTGGGGATATATACAATTTTTTGCTTACGGGTTCGCCCCTACCAAGTGATCCTTCTCTGGCTGGAAGGTCACAACACTTTGAAGTGATAGAGGGTCTTCTTTATTATACAAAATCTAGGACTACTAGGACAGAGTTTCGCCCATGTATTCCGCGAACCCTTCGAATGGCTCTTTTAAATGAATTTCATGACAAACCTCTTGCAGGCCATTTAGGTATTCGCAAGACCCATGGTAAATTGCGGGATGTTGCCTATTGGCCTGGCATGTACCAAAGTGTGCTCGCATACGTTCAATCATGTCACTTGTGTCAGATTAATAATTACCGTAATGTAAGACCGGCCGGTCACTTGAAATCTAGTTCAAGTTCTCATGTGTTTGATATTATTTCCATAGATTTATTGGGACCTTATCCATTATCTGTTAAAAATAAAGCTCGTTATGTTTTAGTACTAACTGATAATTTTTCTAAATGGGTTGAAGTTTTTCCCATTAAAGCCGCTACGGCTGAAGTTATTTGTAAGGTCTTAGTTAATGAAGCATTTTCTAGATATGGTGCACCTAATAAAGTAGTTTCGGATAATGGTCCTCAATTTATTTCTGACATTTTTGAAAGAATGTGTGCGAGACTACACATTAAACATAAATTCATTTCCCCATATCATCCCCAGAGTAATCCGGCGGAACGTGTTAACCGAACGCTAGTGAAAATGATTGCGACTTTTGTAATGGATCATCATGAAAGATGGGATGACCATTTAGAGCTTTTTGCGTTCGCCCTCCGCTCGTCTGTCCACGAGTCTACTAAAATTACTCCTGCAGAACTTTTTCTGGGTCGCAAAATTAAAACCCCTTTTGAAAATTTAACGGGGATTATCGACGAACTAAACCAGCGACCAACTCCGCAATCAGTAAGAATCATGGCAGAAAAGGCTCGTGTTGCAATGCTAGGAGCACAAGCGGCTCAAGCAAGATATTATAATTCTAGGCGTAGGGAACCAGATCTTGTCGTTGGAGATCTTACTCTCGTGGAAACGCACTTCCAGTCTTCTGTTTCGCATACTTTAGTGAAGAAATTTGCACCCAGCTACGAAGGTCCATATCTGGTGGCAAATGTCTTTGAAAATAATATTGTTCTGGAGAAACCTGACAACCATTTTCAATATGTACATGTTGATCAGTGTCGAAACTATCATGAACGGAATATAGATTTCATTATCAATCCTACTCAACCTTCTGTTCCACAATCTCAAGAATCTATATCTCATGTTCAACCGCCAGAAATTTTGGACGAACCAACAAACATTTTTGAAGAATCTCCAGTGATTTTTCCTTCACCCTCCCCCTCCAGACGGGTTTCTACACACGCAACCTGATTCTCCCATAAGACCAAGGCTCGAATCGAGTTCGTCGAATACTAGTATCGTTCCTTTCCCTCCAACCATTGCCAAGACTATTGCTGCGCCGTTTCCGGATAACTCTGCAAAAATGCTGGCTACTTCTTCTTTGAATACCTCGTCCGAAAGTATTCCTATAGGCAAATCTAAACATCGCCCTGCACGACCACTGCATTACAGCAGCGACTCAGAGGCTTCGGACATTTCTGACTTATGAGTTATGAATCCTACATTTTATGTTCCAAACCGTCCAGCACCCCCAAAGGCTGGGCGCAAACGTGACTTGTCTCCCAAATCTGCTTCGCCGCAACAGCGACGAAGGCAGAAATCTTTGCATCCGCCCGGGTTTCGCCCCTGGAACCTACGTTCAGGGCAAACAGGGCCGATGCCTGCTGCTACTCTCATGCCACGTGGGCGTAAGCGCAAGCAAACTATGTGGCCGGAGACACGTCCGTCCAAAAAGATACTGGAAGGACACAACGGGCCCCAGCACAAAGGGACTTCATATCCAAAGCCTGGGGGAGCCATTTCCTATCAGCCGCAAGGATTTCCGGACCGCCAGACTTCAGACGTTCCTGACCGTTCCTATCAGCCCCAAGGGATTCCGGACCGCCAGACTTCTGACCGTTCTTCTCAGCCGCAGGGATTTCCGGACCACCAGACTTCTGACCGTTCTTCTGAGCCGCAGGGATTTCCAGACCGCCAGACTCCTGACCGTTCTTCTCAGCCGCAGGGATTTCTGGACCCACAGACTTCAGCCGTTTCGGACCGAAGGATTTCCGCCATTCCTGACCGTTCCCGTCAGCCGCCGGGATTTCCTGCCCGACAGCAGACCGATGTTCCAGTTCCCTTCCAGTCCCTGAAGAGATCCAAGCCACCTGATTTTACCAGTCCAATTAGGCCTGGAAAACGTTATCGCACTAGAGTCTTTTATGCGTCCTCGAGATAAGTAAGTTCTTGTGGACAGGTTCTTTTCTCCGTTTGTTGTTTTTCCTGCACGACCAGTTGGCGTGTCAGAATTTCTTTTTTTCGTGTGGGCCTATGCATTCCTTTTGTGTATATATGTGTTTTTTTTTTATATTTCTTCTATGTCCATCTACTAATCCACTTTTTTATATATATATCTATGTGCTTAGGGGTTAAATAATAAAATTGTTACTGTTAGGCAGCTCCAGGTAAATTTCGCTGCTGATACAGTTGGTATGTATTCACCGAATAATGAGACCGTCATTTGAAATTAAAAAAGTGATTCCTGCTAGGCAGAATAAAAGGAAAGTATGCCGATGCAGGATTGTTTTGTTCTACAATACAAGTTCACAGTCGAATACAGATTTCTTACATTGTCATGCCAAGTTTGAGAATGTAAATACGGCTACCACCAAACCACAAATTCAAAAAAGAGATCGAGAAACGTCAATCAACGAAATGTAAGACTTACACTCCAAAATTGATAGGTTTTTCGGAAACCAAAGGAAAAAAAAAAAAAAAGAAAAAAAAAAAAAAAAATTAAGGGGGAGATGATGTAACGTATACTCTATATTCACTTTCCTTTTGATTTTACTATCTCTGGTTATTTTATTTTACTATGTAAATTATCTTCCTACTGAACGAAATATTATTTCACCCGCTGAATGAGATCTGGCAATGAGTGTAAGTCATGACGTGGTGGTAGCTAGTATATAGGCGCGTTCATCGAGACTTAGGAGAGCTTTGTGTTGTTACGAGGAGAGCTTGTGGTCGTTAAGTGAAAGCGTGTATATTACGAGGAGTGATTATTCATTATTGTTCTACTAGTGTTGTGTGTACCTTAGTTGACCAAGAGTCGTTGAAATAAGGAAGTTTTCAGTAAGTTCAGTCTTTCTCAATTCATAGTTTTTGTCAGACCTCTGTCTGGCTGTTAGGTTTATAACATTTATTTGATTCCTATAAATAACCAGCGTTGAGACTTTGTTTACGTTCGTAATTAACTAGTAACAACACCTTTTTGAATTAATCATTTTGAAGCTTAGTACAAGTATATCATTAGCTAGCTGGTAGGAAGAGAATCATTCATAATAATTAGCTTAGCGGAAAGTGAATAAAGCTAATTCATTATAAGCCTTATAGCTTTAATTTTCGTGACAATGAAGGCCTGCAAATATTTGCGGCCAATATACTTCATGCAAATCATAGTACCATTTACTCTAAAAGATCGTTTTAACTGAACACTTTAATTTGGAGCTTTAGGCATTTAAAATAAACATTCGTTAAATTTCGTACAAGTAGTTGAAAACAAAAATTGCTTTGTGCGGAAAAAACAACTTCACAATAGTTTAAATACGGGCAACATTTATCTGCAGTCAACCTCTTCTAACTTTGCAGGGAAGGCAATGCTGAATATATTATTTTGGAACAACATAAGTGCCAAGTTAATTGGTTAATCATAGAACAATGACATAAAGAACAAAAATCTTTTTCCAACACTTGGATTCCATAACCGACTTTTTAATTAACCCCATACATTATCACGTCATTTTTTGACGAGATAGGGAGAAAACCCTGGGAAAGCACCCCGTACTGGAGTGCTGGTACTATTATGCATATATAATAACAAAACTTTAATCGCTGAATATGATATTCTGCGCTTTGAAGAAAACACAAATTTACACATTAGGTTTACCGAATGACCACTTATACTTGAAAAACAAAACCCGCTGGAATCTTCACAGTCTTACAGTTACATCAACGAGTTCAATAGAAGTCGCATTAACGGCATGATAGACTGCAGTGCTTCCCTTCACGAGATCGCCGGTCGTGTGGGGCGCTGTGTGTCCGTCATGGCAAGAGTGTGCAGGGAATGGTACAAAGAAGGGCCTAGGACACAAGGAAAAGGTTCTGGACGTCGTACACAGAAAACGCCGAAGGTAACCGTCATCTCATAAGGACATCTTTGAGTAAATATTCTGCATCATGAACGGCGTTGGTGCAGCATTGGTGTACTGTGAAGCATTTTTCCATCTCAGCTATTACAGTACGTCAACGGTTATTACAGTTCAGACACCAGGCTCGTCGCGCCCTCCTCAGGCTACCATTGAAACCGCAGCAACGGACTGCCAGGCTGCAATAGTACATCGAGCGAAGGGAGCGGCGTGACGGATGACGTATTATAGTGTTTTGAGATGAAACGCTCTTCTGTTATGGCAAAAGGTATGGCTGCATCTTTGTCCGCGGACGATAGGGGGAGAGGCGTCGAGAAGAGTGTGCTCGCATCAGGCATACTGCATCAACATGAAGCATTTTGGCCTGGGGGGGGGGGGGGACATCGGGTCGCCTTTCGTGAGAGTTCGTACCACCACAGCGAGTGCCTGTTACATCAGTGACATTATGCTTCCCAGTCAGCCTTCCGTACCTGCAGGACGTCCGTGGGGCCCTATTTCTGCAGGCCAATGCCACACCGCATGTTGCAGTGGCAACACGTGCCATCTACAGGGATAACAACGTTTTCGCTTCTGCCTGGCCGGCTAGATCGCCGGATTTATCACCCACAGAAAATCTCTGGGACATGCTGAAACGTCAGGTGCAGCGGTAGGACCGTCCGCCAGCAACTCATGATGAACTTTGGACGCGGGTCAATACAGCTTGGATGGCTATTCACACACTTTTTGATTCGATGCTTTAGCGCCTACAGCAGGTGGTACAAGCCAGAGGTGACCACATCGATTATTAGTTACATCGAGACACTTGGCACGCAGGACACCGAGACGCTACTCATTTGTTTTCTATTGCCTACTGAACATATCCTGTAAAAATGAAAGTCGTAGCTCGAGTCCTTTGGAAGTGTATGAACATGAATGCATATTTCATGAACTGCGCTCCGTTATAAAGCACACTTCGTCTTGAACATCTTTTGTATTTGGATTCCAAACGCGAGAAATTGCCTTCATTTACTACCAAGGGTGAAAAACATGAATTCTTTTAAAAACAGGTGCCAACGGAAACTTTGTTGAATTTGGAAATCAACTTTCCGCAGACCACACGTCAAGATCACTGCTCTGTTTAGAGGTCCAACACCTTGATATACGTAGAAAAGTTTCTAACTGGAACAATTTATTTATTTTTAAGGGCTCAAGCTGACTTAATTGCCACAGATATAATTTTCTGTGAAACACGTGTCCTATTTTAAGCACCTTGCAAACGCACACCTGGTCCTAATGCCACTCAGCGTCATCGTCGTTTACCTATAAGCAGTACAGTGTTTAAGTATTACTATTTATTTGTTCCGGTGGTATTTTTACTAGTTACACGTTAAAACAAAATATATTCTTACATACAGTGTTTAAGTATTACTATTTATTTGTTCCGGTGGTATTTTTACTGGTTACACGTTAAAACAAAATATATTCTTACATGCTTACAGGATTGATTTGTTTTATTCTCCACAAATCGAAGTGTCAAAACCTGGCCTAGTCATCTGCAAAAATGGTTTTACATTCGGTTCGGTCACATGTCTTGGAGATTTCTTTTCAATGCCGAAGTATTGAATTTGAATCAATGGTTTGCTACCGAATAAAACATTAGTATGTTGAGCAATACATTTTGAGTTGTCAGCTTACGAAAGCTCTAAACACTTTAAGTCATGTTAATTTTCCACTTAATTAAAATCCAATTTATCAAAATCACTTTCTTATCGACTCTCCATATGCATAAGGTGCACTCCCAATGGGATAATAACGCAAAAGTTAATCTGACATGGAATATGTTTGAAAAATTCATCGTGTATTTTTAGTTAATTAAAAGAAATGTTTTGTTCCCTTGGGAAGCAATGGTGTTTCACTAATGGGGTGGACAAACTGATGCCACATTCAAAGGCTATGGCCTGCCATATTAGAAGAGACTGAAATAAGATTTAATGCTTTCTGTAAAACAGGTAAATGTAACGTAGAATTAAATTTTCGTTCATTAGTAGAAGCTTCCGCTCCCGGAAGCTAGATGACCCGTCATGCTGCAAAGAACTCGCTGAATATTGTGTGAGATTAGTGGTCGCACTGCAACACACATACGAAAAATCAAAATGCATGAAAATTAATTCAGGCGTACATTGGGATGACTCATTTTACGATCAAAACTGTTAGATAAAACAAAACATTTAAATTACCATGATGTACTGAGAACGGAACTTTGACAGAAATATTGGTACCTATAATAAAAGACAATTTGAATGCAGAAGAACATATATCTGGAATACGAGATTTTCTTTATAGCCAAACACGTTTATGCATAAGTCCACACAAAACAGACCTGCATTGTATTAATATTTATTTACAGAAATTATTGAGAGACAAATCTTCTCTAAAGAACACTTTTGACATCTACATTACATGGTACGAACACATGAATTTTAGTTTTGCTAGAGGAGCACCGCATGTCATCTGTTTTCTACGTAGGTATGGCTTTTGTGGAAGCATCGGATTGACTCAACGTGGCAAAATTTGAAATTTATATTAATTCCTAATCTACGTATGGATAGCTTGGCAATTCGTTGTTCTGCGAATTTAGTAACGGTGCATAGTCGAAAGGAAATGGTGGTATACACATTAGATTTCCCATGGCAGTGCACTTTTTATGTTTTCTAAAGCGTGACAGTGAAAATACAGGGACTCAGTGCCGAGAATAATATATTTTACGACGAAACCGGGTAAACAAAGGCTGTTAAATAAATTCTATATTTCAATAATGCATTAAAACAAAAATTAAACAGCAAATATGTATTAGCAACATCTTGTAGAAATTAGACATTAACATGAAATGCCAACAGAAAGTTATTTTAATCATACATTGAATTTTAAAATGTATAAGCTAAATTATCAGCATTGAAATGAAGTTTCACTGAGTTAGAGTTTTAATTCAGGGTTTAACGGCCGCCATGAGCAATTCCATGGGCTTCTAAAGAAAGACAAGAAACAGAAATCACTAGAAGAATTATCCAAGGTAATAGAGCTTTTTGGATACTTAAAGGCTATTTAACCGGTGATCTTCCATTTTTTTAAAAAGAAAAATCTTCAATGCATATACACTGAAGAGCAATTGAATTAGATATACCTGTCTTATAACGTGTAGCACCACCTTTCGCCCTGATGACGGCGGTGATTCGTATGGCTTCCCAACGCTTCCGGTGTCTTGTCGGCGTGAACTCGACAAGATACCGTAAGCGTTAGGAAGACGTACGGATCCACAACCCCTGAACAAGCTCCCACAGTTCACGAAGATTTTATGGAGGCGGTCAGAGCCTCGAACATCTCTCTCGATGGCATCCCAGATGTGTTCGATGCGATTGAAGTCAGGTGACCTAGCTGGCCAAGGAAGCGAGGTCACGTCGATGGAGTGTTCATCCAACCATTCGGATACAATTCGGGAGCGATGGCACTGTGATTTGTCTTGTTGCAGGATGAGGTCCCCAGTGGGATGTTGAACACGTACAAACGGGAGCAAATGGTCATCCAGGATATCCTGGTAACGTTGACCTATGAGGAACGATGTCACACGTACCAAGAGTCCCATTTCTGTCCACGTAAACACTCCCCAGACGAGAATGCCACCCCCCACCATGTTGAAGAGTACCCTGCTGGTAAGAAGTATCCATCGCTTCATGTGGTTTGCGCCGTACTCGTATCCTGCCATCCGCATGTACCAACGTGAATCTCGATTCATCAGTTTAGGCAACATTTTTCCACATGTCGAGGGTCCAGTGGCGATGTTTCCACGCCCATGCTAATCTTTGCACCCTGTGATGTGCGGTCAGCAGTGGTACCCTCGTGGGACTATGGCTTCTGTACCCCATAGCGAGGAGATGGTTGTGGATGGTGTCGCTGCTTAAACGTTTTTGTGCCCTAGCGTTAAATTGCTGAGTGATTTCTTGCAATGTGGCCCATCTATCCGCTGTTACAATGCGAGCTAGCCGACGATGACCCAGCTCATCCACACGCTGTTGTCGACGGCAATTGGCCCTTGCAGGGATGGTTTTACAGGGTTCGATGTACTCACGGTGCACCCGTGACACAGTGGCTCGTGAAAATCCCAGTGCCTTCACGACTTCCGAGATGGAGTTACCCATTCGTCGGGCTTCGACAATTTGCCCACTACCAAATGCGCTTAGATCCTTCGTGTTACCCATACTGCGTTCGACTCTTACTGATTCCTGCCGCATCACTCCTTATATTGTTGAATCGCTGCATACGTCATTTCGTTTCTGTTTACAGGTCTGCCCAGAGTGCCACATTTGCATAACACCAGCTGTCTCTAATTCAATTGCTCTTCAGTGTATCATCCTCGTGTTTACTTATGGAAGTGAAATGTGGAGAATCACAGAGCGACAATGCAAAAAAAGAAGTGTATCGGTAATAAATGTAGAGAGAAGGATGTTAGAAATAACAAGGAGAGACAGAGTTAGAAATGAATTTATAAATGAAAGAACAGGAATAATAGATATTATAAAAATAATAAAAGAATCAAAGTGGAGATGGGCAGGAAGTGTTCGAAGACTGCAAGATGAAAGATTGGCACGATTAATAACAGAATGGCAACCAAGAGATGGAAGGAGACGAAGAAGGCGCCAGAGAACGAGATGGAGAGATGAGCTTTAGAGATTTAGAAGTGCTAAATGGTGGACAGAAGCAAAGGATTGAGGAAGTTGGAAAACACTGGGGTAGGCCTATACCCTGCAGTGGGTGTCAACAGGATAATAAGAAGAAGAAGTTCAAGGGAGGGAAGCGAGGGAATACGCACCAGCTATGCCTCATTCAGGAGTCAAACCCATAGCGGTCGAATGGTCAGAAGGAAGCGCTTAGGTCACTGAACCACCTGGTAGACGGTAGGTAGTTATACTCCAATTCACCCTATGTGTGCACTGTTGTTGTTAAAGGCGGGGAGCCTTATCACGACTCGTCGTGGAAATCAAGAATGGTATCCATCTGCGTTACCGTGCACTCCTGCTATGTTCTTTCTGTTAAGTAATAACGGTCGCACTGACATACAAGCAGTAAGGATTGTGAATGGGGGTGTAGTGGAGTTAGAACAACTTCAAACACTGCCTGTTTAAGTAACTTTTCCTCCGAATTTCCCCGATTGCCGATTTATTGTCTCTGTGTTGTGAATGTTGCGAGAGCCTTCCACTACCTTCTCCCTCTCCAAGTCATTTCCTAAATGGACAGAAGCAACCAGATGTACGAGGCTCTAGATTGAGTAACTTCTCATATCAGATTTATTTCTAAAACCGCTCTGAATTTTCGGAATTGTTTCAGAGATTGTAATTTTTTCGGTAAACTATAAACTGCTGAGCAAACAAAAATGAATTATGAGCAATGTTTCTTCGGCATTTTGCTCTAAGCGCAGGGAACTATTTTCAGTAGTGGAAGTAGATGTTTCGTAGCCTATATAATGGTACACTCTTAGGTTTACTCTGAGTATAAATATCAAACTCGATCAAAACATTTGCAGCATCTGTCAATGTTCATGAGCTCGTACCACAGAGAAAACGAGTTTTTCAGTCACATAATGTTATTCTCGTTGCTTTAGGTCACCCCTACACCTAGGCTGCTCTGGTAGTAGAATAGTCAGAGGTGCTGGTTTCTAACTAATGACCAGAGATGAACTCGAGTGCGAATCCCAGGTGAGGCATTGGTGGTGTGTGCCCCCCCTTCCTCCCCTCCCAAGCGAAACCAGTAACCACGAATTAACAGAGGCCAACTCTTTGATGCGCCTCTAATTTGCTCACGACGATCGCCATACCCCGAAACGGAAAGAAATTACTATTTCTATATATGCATTTTTATTACATAATGCAAAGGGACATCCCAAAACCGCAAGACGTAAGAATATTGCGACATTACATGGTAACCAACAGTCTTTAACTGGAATGAGAAGACTCTTAAGGGAGTTCGATAATGTTGAACTGACACTGAACAAACAGTGCATGTAAAATGGCATTACGATGTTTTGGTAGGCCGACTATGAATATTTTTGGGCGAATAGTTGTACGAGGTATTCACTGTCATTTAATGAAAGCCGTGCTAAAATATTTACTTTTGATGACGATTTCTTGTGCTTTTAATATGAAATTTCGTATAAGATGATCACAAATTAAAATCTTTTGCAGATGCTCCAATCATGACATTGTCCTTTGGACCAAGTATCAGCCGTTCAGGAATTAAGGAAGGAACTGATATATATTTGGAGTGCGCCATACACGCCAATCCTTGGATTACAGAAATCATCTGGAAATTTGAAGATAAAATAATATCAAGCAATATGACAGCAGGAATAATAGTTAGTAATCAGACGTTGGTTATACAGAAAGTGAAAAAGCATCACCGTGGAAAATACAAGTGCTTATCTTCAAATAGTTTAGGAAAAGGAGAGAGTGAATATTTACATCTTCAAGTACAATGTAGGTTTTTCATTTGATATGTCACTGTTATTGCATATTCTTTTTTCATTAGTTTCAGCCGAGGCTATAAGAAAAGTATCCGTTCCTTTGAACCGTAGTTTCATATCAAGAGTATCTAACATATTTCATATCTTTGATGTTTGTCGCAAAAATAACTAAAGCACACAGTTGTCGAGTGCCCTTGTTATTTTTCCAATACATATTCAGATAACATGCAATGGAAGATATGTCCCGGATATTAGATTTCAGAAAGTCCTTTTGCGACATCACATCTGCACTTCTGTCGCGACTTTTCTTAGAATCGA
This sequence comes from Macrothele yani, assembly GCA_039090855.1. Lineage (NCBI taxonomy): Eukaryota > Metazoa > Arthropoda > Arachnida > Araneae > Macrothelidae > Macrothele > Macrothele yani. The sequence goes on from CM077024.1 coordinate 6,972,678, forward strand.
AGCAACTTTATGTTGTTCTGAAGAACTGAATGAGTAAAAACAGCAATACTAACTTAATTCTTGACAATATTGCTTCCAAGCAGAGTTTAATGCAAAACGGTATGATGTTGTATTGTGAATATATAAGCAGAATTGGATGTGCTTTATATGAAAATATTAAGATGTCGTTAAAATATTTTATGGACTGAAGAAGGGAACTTAAACTTTCTTTGAAAAGTGAAGCAATTCTGATTATTCACTTTCTGGTGCACAACATAAAAAATACGGGATTTCTGTTCCTTAGGGCTATTGCTCTTCTATTGGTAGCACTTTTGTTTATAAAAGCAGCGCTGCGAACATTTTGTGGTAGTTTTAAGCACCTCCATTTGTTAGAAAAGCATTTTTGCTATGACTTTTTCATCAGTCTGACTTTACATACGGTATCTTCACATCCGTTAGTCGGAATCAAATAATATTTTCCGCACTGCATAGCATTAAGGTGGACGTCAAGAAATTTTTCTCGCTATACTTCCAATGGAAAAACTTCTGTACACATTTTCTTCGCAATTAATGCGTTCCCAAGGATGAAAATTTGAACATCGATTAAAATAGCTTCATTTTATAACTTGGAATACCCAATATTTTCTAAAACATAACCATAATTATGCAATCCAACATTTGTTTGTCTACTGACGTCATCAAAATACAGGTCGCGCCATCTTTTTTCTGGTTCCAACACCACCAAAGGGGAAGTTATTGATTTTTACAATAATTATGGTTATGGTTTAAAAAATATTAAGTATTCCAAGTTATAATATGTAGTTAGTTTAATCGATGTTCAAATTTTCAACCTTGGGAACACAATAATTGTAAAGGAAATGTGTACAAAAGTTTTTCCATTGGAAGTATAGGAAGCAAAAATACTTCACGTCCACCTAAAGTGTGGGAATGTTGATTCAAGCACCTTCAAACTTCTGTGTTTTTTATTTAGTTTTTACACTAGATAGGGTAAACGTATTATCTGTTGTGCTTAAAATTTGCGCTTTTGGAAGTATGAGCGGAAAATGTTTTTTGTATTCGACCTATGAAGCTACAGCAAACAATTGCAAGCATTTTTGCTAAGCGAGATTCTCAGTACTTTACATAAGGTAAAACAAATGTACATTTCAGTAAAACGGCATAAATGTATATTTGAATTCTGTGACGTATTCCAATTCCGCAGGTCTTTTTTAAAAATAGGTATTAGCATTGCACAGCTGTAGTTAGAGAGAAAAAACTATTGAGCTTATTTTCGGCTTTTTTTAGTGCAAAATATTCCGTTGTGTTGCATACATTTCTAATTGTAACGCATCATTAAACCGTTTCTAAAATTCTAGATTTAATACTATGGTTCAGTATAACCCCAATTACTACTTCACTCTCCGATTACCATCGGATGATACCCTGGCATTTGTATTACTTTACACTATATCTTGAGAAAAGGTCAATACGCAAATTCATTTCGTATCATAAACAGAGTTACTGATTCCACATGGTACTACATATTTTCGTTATTCTGGTTACTTTTAAGTTTAAATCTTTTTAAACTAACTAATTTTCCTAGTTATTTCATCGTTTATGTGTCATTAGATGTAAAATTTCAAAAATGTCTTAGTTTTTTTGTAGCTACTTCTGTTCTTAAGATATGATATAAATATGGTGTTTGACAAATACGTTAAAATTGAGGTCAGCTGCATATCAGTGGTTACAACCAATCATAGACATTCTGTTACCTGATTTGCTGCTTCCTAATGCCATCCTAATCCTCTGCGTCAACATCCTTTGTTGACGCAGAGCTACTAGAGCATTCAAGTGGTAGTTTCTTGTTGTTATAAGGGTATAAGTTGTGTACATTCTCAATAATGTTTAAAATTGCGGAATTGCCCACAGCAAACAGAGTAAAAAAAGTAGTTTTTTTGCATGAAGAGGGATATTCTTCAAGGCAAATCGCTGAAAGAGTGGGCTGTGATCAATCTATTGTTATTAGGCTACTGAAGAAAGTAAAAGACACTGGTGATATTAAAAATATGCGTATCAGTGGAAGGCCTAAATCCACTACAACCAGGCTGTACAGAGTCCTCGGAAAGCTAAGCTTGCAGACAGGAGTCTCAATTAACCTAAATTGCTTCAGAGATGGACTGAAATGACTGATGTTACCGTAGAACATCTACTGTTAGGAGGAGGCTGCTTTACTATGACTTACGTGGCTGCAAAGGCAGGCGTAAACCACTGTTAACTGCAAATCAAAGACAGCGTAGACTTCAGTGGACAAAACAGCATGTCTCATGGATAACCAAGCAATAGGAAAATGTTCTTTTCAGTAATGAATCAGAATTTTTCCTCAATGGGAATCAGAATAGTGCGTATGTAAGGAGATTCAAGCATGAAGAATGCCATCCAAGTTGCTTAGTGACTAATGTTAAGCATCCGGTGAATGTCATGGTTCGGAGCTGCATGTGTGTACGTGGGAACCTCCATATTCTCGATGGTATGGTGAATACCCAGAAATACATCTCGATATTAGAAAACAAGATGATTCAATCATCTGAGAGACTTTATAATGGAAATTTTATTTTTCAAGATGACAGTGCTTTCTGCCATTGTAGTAAAGTAGTGAAAAAGTGGTTTCGGGAAAAACATTTTCAGCGTCTTGATTCGCCACATCAGTCACCGGACTGAAACCCGATCGAAAATTTGTGTTTCAAATTAATTGCCGTATGAACTACCAAAAAAGAAGCCATCAACCAAAATACAACTCATTGAAGATGTAATTCAAATTTGGAATCGTATTCTTCAACCCAATCTTTTACAAAACCTTGTTCACAGTAGTCCAGCAAGATGCAAAGCTGTGATTAAAGCTAAAAGCTGGGCAGCAAAATATTAGGTACACATTTTATAACGTAACTTCAATATAGTTTTGCATTTAAATATTATTTCATTCCTTATAAATAAAAAACAAACAATTTATTGCTATAAAACTAAGTATTGGATATGATCGTTTTCACAATAATTTCGATTTGGTGATGATTTTTGTAATGTATCTTAAGAACAGACGTAGCTACAGGAAAAACTAAGACAATTTTGAAATCAACATTAAATTTAGCATCTAATGATATATAAATGATGAAATAACTATGAAAATTAGTTAATTTAACAAAGAGTTAAATTTTAAAATTCACGGTTTTTGCAGATGATGCACTACGTTTTTGCACTCCACTATATATATGAGTTTCTTTTACCTTTACTACGTCAAAACCATACGTTGATGTCGAGAACGTCAGTACAAGGTGCATATTGACAGCGAATATCCTAAAAAAACGGTTTTACTGCTGTTAGTGGCATCTATAGTAATAGCACAGTACAATGAAATGCTCGACATCAAAAGTAATAAATAATATGTAACACAGATGCAAGCAGAACAAAATGCTGCGATACATGTCCTGACAACATCATTATTCTTTTGAACATCATTCAAACAGATGTTCAGCAATTTGCTCATATTTACAAGCGGAACTATTATTCTGTCTTATCTTTTCATCACGAAGCTCAGCAAAGGGAGCTATTTACCTCTATTTCTTCGCAAATTCTTACAACCGTAAATACGGTGGTACAAAGAAGCAGTGATTGGAGAGCTGCTCTTTAAGAGGTTCAAGCCACTGCTACACCTACATTCCTAAAAAAGTATCGTGCTAGAATTTCTCTTTCAGAAAAGGAGCTAGCTTCTCTACGTTTACGTTTCAGTTAGAGATAAAAATTCTGAGAATGATCTTATACTCATATATGCATATTCTTACGTATCGCACTTAAAGTTGGGTACCAAAGCATGTTACACAACTAATTCAGCTTTGTATTTACCTCTTAGCTGTGATCATCATGTGTAAAACATAAACTGCCGATTTCTGAAAGATCAACTATTTAAAAATACCGAAACGTTATATACAATGGCAAGCAAAAATTAAGGACGAGACGCCTTTCGAATGTAACGTCGTGCAGAAGTGCTCCACATCGGCTCAAATCATACCATAAGATCCCCAACATGTACGAATATGCGACAAGTGAGCAAAACCGTCCAAACAAGGAATCAAAAGGATTCAAAAGCACTTTATTGTAAAGGTAACTTCGAGCACAACTGGACAGAAACGTCCATGTGACAGGCGGCTGCCAAGAAAAATCCAGTCTTTAGTAGAGGATATGATCACCACTGACTGCGTTGCAGGATTTACAACGTCTGCCCATGCTGACGACGAGGTTGTCAAGGACCTGTTGAGGCATCGCGGCCCATTCCTCTTGTAGCGCCAATCGCATCTGCGGAATCGTTGCTGGCGGCTGGTGACGTGCTGCCAAGCATCTCTCGAGAAGGTCCCACACGTGTTCGATTGGATTTAGGTCTTGGGACCTTGCGGGCCAATCCATGCGTGGAATATCCTCACTCTCCAACAGCTATGCGAAAGCCACTGTACGATGAGGTGTAGCGTTGTCGTCTATGAAGAGGAACTCAGGACCCACAGCACCTCTAAACAGACGCACGTGAGGCAGGAGAACCTCGGTACAACAGTAGACACCAGTGACTGAACCTCCTTGGAAGATGTGGAGGTCAGTACGTCAACCAAGCATGATACCGCCCCAAACGAGAACTCCGTCATCTCGAAACCAGTCCCTTTCGATGATGTTGGAGGTGTGATTGCGTGTTCCCTGCTCTCTCCAGATGTGTATGGGTCAAGAATCGCTCGTCAGACTAAATCGGCTCTCATCCGTAAAGAGAACTCGACCCTATTGCTGATGTGTCCAGTTCTTGTGTTCCTGGCACCACAGAAACCGCCGTCTCCGATGAGTAGGCGTTTGGTCCAGTCTGCCTGCTCGTTCCGCTGTTATGCTAATTTCTCCTCTTCTTCCTTAATTTTTGCACACCAGTGTATTTTGAAAGTTAGATAATTTAGATGCTTAGTGTATGGATAAACCCAATGCACCATCGGGGTTTATCCATACTCTTGTTTTTAGAATTTTCTATACATAAACATCCCTTCTTTTTTGCAAAGTAGCCACGATTGCAGAGTAATCTGAGTTGCTGGCTTCGGATCAGTCGTCCCAGGTGGGACCGGGTTGGAGTTTCCGATGAGGCATGCGCTAATGGTCTGTTTGTCTGATGGCAGTGCATCTCTCCTTTCCCTTGGAGCAAGAAGTCCTAAATCAGGTGAAACGACTAACAGCCTTTAGAGTTGCTCATGGTGATCAATAAACTTCGAAAAAGAACTTTCCTCTACGAACAGAAACGCTGAACTTTCTCATATTGCACTTCAATGAACAATATGTAATAGAAACATATTGCTTGACAAAATGGGAAAGGGGAATATAATAATTTCGTCCTCTGCTTATCAGCGGTTTGTAAAAGCATCACGATATATCAATGCTATAGTGCGCTCCTTGTGGGGGGCAGGAAAATTTTCTCTACATTTAATAACAGGAAAAGTTTGCATATAAATGTCCACAAATGTAATTCTGAGCACAATTTCAACCTTTTCGTTGTGCGATCTTTCTAAATAGTGAATATATATGTTCAGCAGGAAAAAGGTATAAGCATAAAAAATGTTGAAGTTTTGGCTCATTTTCAAAATGTAAGTATATTGAAATACTTGAGAGTCCCTGTTTCATTCAATAATGCATCAAAATCTCTGGAAATCTCACGTGATATGAAGAATGTTTTTCACTTTTTTTGTTTATGTAGCGCGATTTCTGGCGTAATTTTTCCGTGCAAGGTACTTTATTTTCTAGCGTTCTACTGCTGAAACTACATTTTTCTATGTGTAGCGATGCTACACACAGCGCTATTGTAAAAGCAGCGTGCTTTTACAGTAGCAGCAGTACTTCCGATAACTGGGAGGAACTGAGTCACCGTGGCATTGCAACTGCCTGATCAGTTATTCTAAAATGTTTTATTTCCAACAGTGAAAGCGAATTAAACTTTATAACATTTTTCATAAACGATAATGGCAGTTGTAAGGCCACAGTGATTCTCACTTCCATTTCCCACAGCACTACGTTAAGTAGGCATAATAAAACATTGCGATGTAACACAATAAGGAAACATGTATGGCAGGCGATCAGAAGTTAACTTCAGAGTTTGATGATGTTCAAAGATCAGATGGATAATGAACAGTAATAACACGGCTGATGTACATCAGAATGTGGGATATAATTTGGAACTGACGGTGACATCACATGGTAATCTCTTCACAGAATTTACATGACAGCTAAACTCATTTTCTTTCTTTTACAATCCTCCACTATGAGAGAGAACTCATTTTCTTTTCCTTTTGCAGTATTTGAGAAATCACAATTCAGCCAACACTTCAGTATTTGATCAAGCTGCCCTACAGTGGTTGACGACATAAGTGTACTTATCTACAAAGGAAACATTAAGGAGCGTGACTCTGTATTGGAAATTGAGATAAACGTAGAAATGAAGCACTGACTTAAAATTCGGAAATCTGATTTACGCAATAAGATATCCGTACCGACTTTCCATTAGTTCATTTTGTACCGTGTAACATGTTCTCGGAAAGCTTGGAAATGTCCCTACTACACTACACAGATGAAACGTATCGCTGCAACTTTGCATTTTGACATGTGCGTCCCCTCTGAGGTAGGTACGGATACCACCACCTATAACAAACGTCCCAGTAACTGAAGGTAAAAATTTTTGTAGCGTGGAAAGCTGAACAAGCTCTAGCCGAAGCAGTCCGATGTTTTCTCCTAGTGTTGACAACCATTTTGAATCTAGGAACGGATATAGACCCATTAAAAATCCTTACATCCAGTAATGAAGGAGAGATATGAGGCTTTACTTATGATACTTCGTCTGGGTTGTGCCCCTGTTCGAATCCCAAGTGAGGCATTGCTGGTACATTTGTCCAACTTGGCGCTGCCTTTGTACCCTTCCTGAAAACAGTGATCCTAAATTAGAGATGAGTGCATGCTTATAGCTCTCTCAGTTGCATGGTACTCGATAAACCACCGAACAAAGAAAAGAAGTGATATTCACAGATACACGAGCGATAAAGAAGTATATTACTTTTATGCAATCCGATTTCAGTACTGAATTCATCGGTTCTGTGTTCATTTTGCAAGATACCTGAGACGCTGTTAACATGGAACACAGAATGATTCAGTACTGAAATCTGATAGCTCAAAAATATATATTCTTCTGTGTTTCCCATGTACTTGGTGACCGTTATTTCATTGTTTCCTTCCGTGGTGATACCTGTTGTTTGGTTTTAAAACTCAGAGGCAGAGGCTACTGGCCAATTAGTTTATTTGGGGCCAAGTTTAGAGTCGCGGATGAGGCATGGGTGTTGTCCCCTCTTCACCTTACTGGATCATCCTTGGGTCCAGTGATCCAAAATCACAGGACCGCCCCGGTGCGCAGTGGCCTAAGCGATGGCTTCTTATCATTCTCTCGAAATGGGTTAGGGTTCAAATCCCGTGAGGCATGGACGTTGTGTTTGTCTTACGGCCCTGGCTTTCTCCCTTCCCTGGAACCAGTAGCCCTAAATTAGGGACGCGCGACTGCTTATATTCCATTGAGTTGCTGACGGTGGTCGTTAAATCTCCAATATAAAAAAAATCACAGTCAGAAGACCGTTTACATCCTTAGATACTCACGATTGTCGTGAAGCCCCGAAAAAGGAAAAACGACAGCAACTAGATTTCCACGAACGAAATGATGTGCTAGTTTAGCTATTCCACAGTGATTGACACTCTGTTTTAAATCTTTTATAAATTACATGTGAACTTATGAGTAATGAGGCCATCTTATCCGTCATATAAGAAATGACAATTTTAGCATGATGTGATTTCACAGTCTATGCACATTTATCGTCTGTTATGAATGTATTTTGAACAGCCGACGAGAACAAGATACGTAAAAATCTCTCCGTGTTTTACTAATAGCACCGCAAATCTCTTTGTGTTTTGCTAAATACACCGCAAATCTCTTCGTGTTTTGCTAACAACACCGCAAATCTCTTCGTGTTTTGCTAACAACCCCGCAAATCTCATCGTGTTTTGCTAACAACACCGCAAATCTCTTGTGTTAGTAGCTAATTCTTTTGGTTCTAAAGAAAGTGCGTGCTCTAATAGATTACAGTCGACTTTCAAAATCTGTGTGTTTATCAAATCCCACACTGTATTACACAATCCTACATTGTGTTTTATACTGTACAGCTAAGACCAATCCTTTAAATTTCGTAAAAGAGACATTCAGCATAAACTTCTCGACATAGAAAATGCCACAACATGAAGTAATGGACCACGATGTAGAGACGTAGCGAGGAAAAATAATTTATTTCTAACGGATTAAATGAATGTGATGTGCTAGGAGACAGTATAATATACAAACTAAGTCAATACATCTTACAGTCGCTGTGCTGGTATATACATTCGGCAACACGGCGATACATCGAAACAAAATTTTCCGAGGGGTGTCGCTAACTTGTGTCCACAATTCGCCGATACTGCGAGGGTTCGCGCGGAGGCATAAAGTCCTCTGCCAAAGACGTCCCACACGTGCTCTATTGAGAAGAAATTTGAGGATTGTGCTGGCCATGGAAGCACCTGGGTACATTGTAGACACTCTCTGCTGATATCGAAAGTTTACGGATGGAAGTTATCTTGTTGAAATTGCGCATTAGGGAAGTCATGGAGATACGGCAGCAAAGCGGCCTGCAGCACCTTTCTTACGTATCGTCGTGTTGTAACTGTACCCACTCTGCATAAGAGCGGTGAACGACTGTTAAAACTGATTGCACTCCAGTAAATTGTACCAGGTTGATGAGTCCTATAGCCCTCGTGGATGGCAGCTGGATCATTCAGACAGCAACGTCGCCCCAAGACTTCCAATAGGCTGCCGTCGGTGCTGAGATAGAAACAAGATTCGTCGCTGAATAAGACACAGTTCAAGAAGCAAGACCGTCCCGTTTGAGCAATGGTATAAGCGCTGGTTTATGATCGTTCTTCCGTGAAAGGTCAGTGTTCGAATCCCGGAGTTGCACGGATATTGTGTTTTGCGGCCACGGTTCTCTCCCTTCCCTGGAACAAATAGCCCCAAACTAGGGACGGGTGACTGCTTATAGCCCATCAAGTTCCTCACAGCGGTCGTTAAACATTCAATCAAAAGAAATAAAAAGAAGTAGAAGAAGCAGGACTCGTCGCTGGATACGACATTGTTCCAGAAGCAAGATTCATCGCTCAGTGGTGTCATTCGTCCCATCACAAATATCAGGTAATATCCCACTGCACCTTGCATGACGATGTGCTCCGTTGAGTGAGAGTCAGCACAACGGCCGGAAAGCGCGCAACCGCACCCCTGCTAATCTGCGATTGGGAGCCGATGCCGAAGTATTTAAAATAGTATATTGATCCTAAGTACTCGAAAAATAATTGTGGTGGTGTCTGACCTAGAGCAAATACTTCATTCGATTTCTGCTGTAGTTTGTTCAGACATTATTTATGATGTCGACCCTCAATTCATTTTCTCATTAGTTTGATTTGCAATGCTGACCTGTTTGTTTCTAATATTCATTTGTCCTATTTCTGCGGCGTGGGAGAAATTTTTTGAGCAAACATTTTATGTCTTACGTCATATCTGTTATGAAAAAAAAGCTCGGCGTTTTCAATGTTACACTGGCTTGGTATCTGATTCTACAATTATGGAAACATGGGAAACTCTTTTAGAATATGGAAAACTCCAATTGTGATATGAACCGAGCTTGAATTGGTAAATTTTCGAGAATTTTATAAGTTCTTGTTATTTTCAGAAACATTTCATACATTATTTTGTGAATAGTCTTTAATTCGTTCTCTTGTTAAATGTTTATCTCTGCAAAATGATAGCATGTCTTTATTCTTTTTAGTTGCTCCAATGTGCCTTACCAAAACGCCAAAGTTATACGGCATTTCCAAAGATGAAGTTGTAAAAGTTGTTTGCGAAGTTGAAGCCAACCCAGCTGAAGTATCTTTCAGGTGGAGTCTGAATAATACTGTAGAAACTATTCCTTTGCAAGAGTGGCTAGTGGAAGGATCGAAAAGCGTGCTTACTTACAGTCCCATGACAATGGTAGGCTACGGTATGGTCTTATGCTGGGCCAAAAATGAAATAGGGGAGCAACAAGAACCCTGTGTCGCCAGAGTCATACCAGCAGGTAAAGTGATCAGTTTCAGCTCTCCAATAAACGAACTGTTGAATCATATACACAATATTGACAAAAGACACCGCACACGTAGAAGAGAAACACAGCATATCATTTATTGACATACATTAGTACGGTGTCGGTCCACTATTGGCCGCCATACATGTACTGACACTCCGAGAGATGCTTTCGAAAGGTTTTGGAACACAGCGATAGTTATGCTTTTCCATTCAGTACATAATGCTGCCACTAACTATTGCTGAGTAGTAGGCCTTGGTTCCAAACTTCTTATACGGCGCTCTAATTCATCCCATAGGTGCTCTATGGGATTAAGTTTAGGTCTGTGTGCTGGCCAGTCTACACACGATACGGAATTATCGTCAAACCACGCCGTAACAGTCATTGCTTTATGGCTCGGTGCATTTCCTGCTGGTACCAACAAAGTTCAGTTATATAGCATTACCACAGAGTTGGTAGGGCGTAATTGTCCAGAATATCTAGGTAGAGGTGCTAGTTAATAGGTTTGACCTCGATAACCAATGGGCTGGAACCATACCACGAAAAACACTCCCACATGAGTACATTGCCAGCTCCAAACGTGACCGTAGTGACAATACACTGTGGTAAATAGCGTTTTTCAGGCTGCTTCCATATCGATACACCGTCAGCAGAATAATGGATCATGTATCTGGATTCATTAGTCCATAGGACCAGTTTCCATTGATCTATGATCCACGATAAGTGTTCTTCACACCATTGTAAACTACGAGTAGCATTCCGAGTGGAGATGAAAGGCTTATGAACATCCACACGGCTACGGAAACCCATGGAATGCAGTCTCTGCGATTGGTTCGTGTACATACCGAGGTTCCAGCATGTTTACTCACCTGTACACTGAGGTCTTGTGCAGTACTCCGTTGATTAGGTGTAACGACTCTCCTGAGGCTTCGACGTCCTCTATCCCTGATCTTCTTTGGTCTGCCGGTACGTTTTCCTGTTTCAGGCACGCCATGTGTCTTCCACTTACTCAGTACATCCAAAGCAGCTGACTTTAGTATGCTTAAAGTCCTCTCGTTCTCTTATGGACAATCCACTAATATAACACCCAACAACCTTTTTTTCTCAGTCAATTCTCTCCCGCCGCGACATCTTCACTCAACCTCACAGTGCGATGTGATCACGGTCAGCTGAAATCTTGTTTTTATTTCGTTGGCAGCTGTACCGCGCATCTTAACAATGTAGCGGATCCGTTCATTTGCTTATGAAGGGATGTCCGGTGGCTTTTGTCAATATAGTGTATATGTAGATTACGTGCCTAATGTTCTTATCATGTAATATGTTTTCAACTCATTCACGAAAGCAATCTGAATGGTAACTCATGCACGCCCTGTTTTTTGATCTAATTTAGAAAATTCTAAATCATTGCGAGTTACACTGAAGAGCAATTGAATTAGAGATACCTGTCCAGTAACGTGTAGCACTACCTTTCGCCCTGATGACGATGGAGATTCGTCTCGGCATGGACTAGACAAGGCACCGGAAGCGATGGGAATCCATACGGATCCACGACCCCTGAACAACCTCCCACAGTTCACGAAGATTTGATGGAGGGGGCAGAGCATCGAACATCTCTCTCGATGGCATCCCAGCTGTGCTTGATTTGATTGAGGTCAGGTGACCTAGCTGGCCAAAGAAAAAGCGAGGTCACGTCGGTGGAGTGCCTATCCAACCATTCGGATACAATTCGGTAGCGATGGCACGGTGCATTGTCTTGTTGCAGGATGTGGTCCCCAGTGGTATGTTAAAGACGCACAAACGAGAGCAAATGGTTGTCCAGGATTACTCGGTAACGTTGACCTGTGAGGGACGATGTCACACGTACTAGGGGTCCCATTTCAGTCCACGTAAACTGTCCCCAGACGAGAATGCCATCCCAACTAGCTTGAAGTGTACCCTGCTGGCTAGAAGGATCCATCGCTTAATGTGGTTTGCGCCGTACTCGTATCCTGCCATCCGCATGTACCAACGTGAATATCGACTCATCAGTACAGGCAACATTTTTTCACATGTCGAGGGTCCAGTGGCGATGTTTCCACGCCCATGCTAATTTTTGCACCCTGTGACGCGCGGTCAGCAGAGGTACCCTCGTGGGACGATGGGTTCTGTACCCCATAGCGAGGAGATGATCCTGGATGGTGTGGCTGCTTACACGTTTTTGTGCACCAGGGTTAAATTGCCGAGTGATTTCTTGCACTGTGGCCCTTCTATCCGCTGTCACAATGCGAGCTAGCCGACGATGACCCCGCTGATCCACACGCTGTTGTCCACGGAAGATGGCCCTTGCAGGGATGGTGTTACCGGATGCGATGTACTCACGGTGCACCCGTGGCACAGTGGCTCGTGAAAATCCCAGTGGCTGCACGAGTTCCGAAATGGAGTGACCTATTCGTCGGGCCCCGATTATTTGCCCACGATGAAATCCGCTTAGATCCTTTATCTTACCCATACTGCTTATACTGCTTAGATCCTTTATCTTACTCATACTCTCCTTATATTGTTGGATCGCTGCATACGTCTTGTCGTTTCCGTTTACAGAGCCGTCCAGACCACCGCCCACAGCGCCACATTTGCATAACGCCAGCTGTCTCTAATTCAATTGCTCTTCAGTATATAAGTTATTCAGTTCTGCATACAAATTCTTTTAAATGCTCCGTAGTTTGCATTTCATTCTACAAAACAATATAATCTTTCATTTGATTCCCAGTTTCGTTTAAAAATTGTGTACCTGGACGTCACCTGAAGAAAGAGAACATTTCACTCAAAAGTGTTATGTATCGCATTTCAAAATCTTCTTAAAATGCAGTTAGGTGAAATAAATTTACACATCTTTCATACTAAACTACGCAAAGGGGAAACTGTTACATCTTGTATAAAGAATGTTCAAGCTGCACTAGACGATATAAATAATAATCCTTCAAACATTGACAAGTAGTAGAATGCGCTATCAGCACACTTAGCATCGCTTAGGCTTCCTTAGAAACATCTCTTGATTTTGATGTTTAAAGTACAATTTTGCTGAAAGTTGCTTACGTTTCTGAGAGTGTTTCTCGCTGCAAAAAATCGCATCCTGTGGAAAGGCAGTTCATCAGACTGCAGCAAGAATAACTATCTACTGGTTATTTATTTTTTCCTTGATGTCGCATTGGATATTTATTCTTGCTGTAGTATTGGATAGAACAAATATCCAATGCGACATCACAGAAAGAATAAATTACGAATAGGGTATCAAGGCAACAATAAATATCAAAGCTCATGGAATTAATACGAGATGTGTATTAAATGGATACGTATTGCCGGTAATGGTGCAATACGCATCCATTTAGGACTGTGAATGGAAAACACTGCAGGATTTCTACATGCAACAATCGTGAATTCCGACAGATGATATGGTGGAACCATTTCACGGAGACAATGTATTACAAAAGCAGACCTCTACAGACTTGCGATTCATTTGTTTCAGGGTGTTTGCGCTATGATATTAATAACGTTGGTATAAGAAGCACAAATTTGAAACCTAAGGATGTCTCCAGTAACTTATCCAGAATGGTGAAAAGAGGATCATGTCCATGATAAAACGTCCTGAGATGCCTTGCGGTGAAAGACACATGAAAGTGATTGAATATGGAAGATATATTTATATGTTTTATGCTTTGCGTATATAGTGCAAAAAACGAACTCCCCGAAACATCTGGGAGAAACCTTTCACTTCTACAACAGTTGTGATGTAGCGTCAGATGATCTCAGTAAACATTTTCTGGAGAGATTTTCACAGATTTACGGTCGAATTGTCTTTACGGGTGATGCAAGGCCGTTTACACATTGTCCATCACTAAGCAAACTAATTGGTTAAACTAATGTAGAGCGGGATTTGACTGCAGATCCGAATGGAGGTCAGTGATTTTCGCCGATAAGTTCCGGTTCTATTTTAAACGGAATGCTAATTCTAACTTGGTTATATCGATTTGCAAGAGAACTAATCGTCCAATTGAAGGTACGGTATTTGTCCACGTTTAACTGAACTCTGTGATGTGTTTTATTATTCGGGAAACATTGATTCCCTCCAAACTATTTCCATGAGCTAGCTATCCACTTGACACGGTATTTTTATGCTTGATTAGTGAACGAAACGGAACTCTGTGCTGATAAAATTGTATTCCAATAATCCAATAAAAATATCTTTTCAGTCAGAAAAAGTTTTAACTGGTTGTCGTTTGACGTGCATAAGATGTACATTAGGTAGCTTATTTTTGGGAGACTACGTTTTCACAGTTTTTGCGCATGAAGATGACTTTACAAAATTCTTCACAATGTATAGAATTCCTTCTTTTCTTTTTAAATAATTCGTTATATATAAACTTTGCGTACTCTGAAACAAATGGCATAACAGATACTGTACAACAGTTTAAGTTATAAACATGGCCCTGCCATTTACGGAGGGAGAAAGATCGGTAATCCAAATTTTACATACTGTTGGGCTATGTTCATAAAATTTTGATCTCAATTCCGAAATTTCGGATATCACGTATACCTTCTGATTGTCTGATAGGGACATTTTAATTGCTTGCTTTTACTTACTTGTATTTCTGTTATTTTTGTTTTGTTCAGATTTCTCCATATATAGTTTCCGACGTATTCTCAAGCGGTTTTGGTTACCACGCGTTCACTTGAAAGGAAATTGGTTGATCTCTTAGAACGAAATCTTCGAAGCATAAAAATAAATTGGTTTATCTCTTACGCCACGGATGCTTCGAAGGATGACATAGGCAGTTCCAGCACACAAAAGCCGGGTGCGGACGGGCGCTATCTTGTTGAAAAATGGCTCCGGCCCGCCCCGCCAGTAAAGGCAGCGCGTGGCGCCGCAGTATCTCCTGTGCGTAGCGCTGGGCTGTCAACGTCCCTCTGATCACTTTGAGAGAAGTATGACTGAAATACGCGATGGCTTCAAAGTCCATCACGCTTGCAGTTTGGGACGTGTGCCGCTGTAGAGTGAGGTTGGGATTGCAGCACTCATCTGCGATCCTTGACACTCTGACACGGTAATCGTCCGTTCCCATACAGAAGCGGGATTCGTCGCTAAACACTATATGTCGCCACTCCAACATTCCACGTTGCCCGCTGCTGACACCACTGCAATCGACGCAGACGATGGTCAGGTGTTAATGGCAGAAAACGTAAGGGCCGTCGAGAGTGCAGATTCGCCTCTGTCAGGCTTCTGGAACTGGTTGTGGAGGACACAGGAGTTCCTTGTAGAGCTGCCGCATGTCTCCGAATATTGGATAAGGTCGTCGTTACATCTGTGCGTGCCGCTCTCACGATTCCACGGTCTTCTCTGCTAGTGGTGTATCTGGGTAGCCAAGTAGAAGTCCGCCGTGTCTGGGTAATTTTTCGTGTCCAATGCTCCCAACACGATCGCACAGTACTGTCCGACTGGCCCAAATGGCGACAGATTCGGCGCGCCGGCCACCCTTCCTCTCTCATCCCGACGATAAGGCGTCGTTCAAAGTCCGTCAGTTGCCCGTACGCACATCTAAGGCGGCTCCTCGGCATGTCTATCACTCGGGGATCTCATCTGACTGTTTCCGAGCACTTCGGCACGAATGTTGAGTTCCCTGAGTGACGCCTTTTTAGCCCCACGGATAGCGACTGCCGCGCCGGTCTTTGAAGCGCGGGCATGCTGAATCGCACGAAACTTTAATCATTTGAATGTCTGCTTTCCTCGTAGCTATTCGCCGAGTTTCGCGTTAATCGCACGGTTTTTTTTTTATTTGGCGCACGGATTTTTATAACAATGAATGTTTGTGGCAGCGGTGATATATTAGTTTTCAGAATATTTTTTGAAAGAGAACTAATCTTCGTTAGAACTATCTACTGTTCCTAATTCTAAAAAGAATAACAATTTAGCAGAGCCTTAGAGCAGGTTATTTTGACAAAGCCGAAAGCACTAGCTTATCAAAGCGCAGAGGTGTTCACTAGTGGGAGTTACAGGTTTATAATCGCTCACTACATGGGTTCAACGGAGTTTGCGCAAGACTAAGCATTGATCTAAAATTTTCCGTTCGAGGTCGTTGCAAGACCGCGGATTACGTAAAGGTTGACGAAAGTTCGGCTATATAAAGGTGGTTAATAATTTGCGAGGGTAAGAGTTAAATTGTGGGGTGCTGTTGCGTTTTTTGAACATATCGTACACATATTGATGGCATCATTGTTACCGAGCTTGTCTAAAGCACTTCATTGAGTTATTATTCTGTTTCTGCCCACCGAAGGAAAGAAACCTGCAGAAGTCCTTTGCGGAATGGTGGCAGAGTATGGTCATGCGTGCTTGTGAAAGATCTCTGTTGTAGTGGCGGTTCGTGGAGTAAAATGTTGGTGAGGAGAAGAACTAGCGCATAACATATACACTACATTCCCAAAAGTAACCGGACACCTAAAGGAGAAACACAAACTACCATTTCTTGACATATATTAGTACGGTGTCGGTCACCTTTGGCCTTAATGCATGCACTGACCCTTCAAGACATGCTTTCTACAAGGTTTTGGAACACAGCGATAGTACATAATGCTGCCGCTAACTGTTGTTTAGTACGTAGTAGGCCTTGGTTCCAAACTTTATATGCGGTGTTATAATTCATCCCATAGGTGCTCTATCGGATAAAGACCAGGAATCTGTGCTGGCCGGTCCACACACAATACGGAATTATCATCAAATCACGCCGTAACAGCCCTTGCTTAACGGCTCGGTGCATTTTCCTGCTGGTACCAAAAATGCTCGGTTCCATAGTATTGCCACAGAGTTGGTAGGGCATAATTGTCCAGAATATCGAGGTAGACGTGCTGGTGAACAGGTTTGTCCAGGATAACCAATGAGCCGGACCATACCACGGAAAACACCCCCACACGAGTACACTGACAGCTCCAAACGTGACCGTAGGAACAGTACACTGTGGTAAATAGCGTTCCCCCGGCTGCCTTCATATCCACACAAGGCTATCAGACTGATGGATCGTGCACCTGGATATCATCAGTACATAGGACTCGTTTCCATTAATCTACGGTCCATGGTGTAAATGTTCTTTGTAACATTCCGAGTGGAGATGAAAGGGCTATGAGCAGCCGCACGCCCACGGTAACCCATGGAATGCAGTTCTTTGCGAATGGTAGGTGTACATACCGAGGTTCCAAAATTTTTACTGACCTGTAAACTAAGGTCTTGTGCAGTACTCCATCGATTAGCTGTAACGACTATCCTGATCTAAAACAATTGACTTGGGTATGTTTAAACGCCTTTCGGTTTCTCTTACGGACAAGCCACTAATATACCACCCACCAATCTTTCCTTTCTCAAAGTCAGTTCTCTCCCGCTGCGTCATTTTCACTCAACCTCACAGTGCGATATGATCGTGGTCAGCTGCAGGCTTCTTTTTATGCAGTTTTCAGCTGCTCCGCGCATCTTAACATCGCAGCTGATCCGTTCATTGGCTTTTGAAGGGGTTTCCGGTGACTTGTGTCAATATAGTGTATAAGTTATGAAATATAACTACAAACCAAATCTTGTAGAGAGGCGATTTGATGTGTATATATGCTTATATATATTTTATGGGATGTAAGGTCAGGTGATGCGTAACATCACAGCCTCTCCTTGACAAATGTCAACCCCGCCTTCTCGTGGTGCATCCTGTTCCCACTAAAGGGGCTCTGACGACCGCCAATAGCGGTATAACTATACCTACGGGATTAGAGGAAATTCTATCCCACACTCACCAACCCGCTTGGCCAGCGTGGTGACTTATGGCCAAACCCCTCCAAAATGATTCCACAACTTAAATCTTGGCCCTAAGTCTCCGGCAGCTGCAATGTACCTGGCCAAGGCAGCGGCCAGTGCGATATGAAGGCAGAGGGTGCTAAGAATCCCCGGAGGACCGGACTAGGCTTCCATCTGATGCTGACCTTGGCTACGTATAATGGACGCTCCCTATCTTCTGATTCAAGGCTTCTTGAATTGGAAGAGGAACTACAAAGGATCAAGTGGGACATCGCGGGGCTAAGTGAGGTATGGAGAAAAGGAGAAGATCTCATCGAACTGAAAAGTGGACATCTCTTCTACTATCGTGGGACAAAATACTGGCAGAACTAGTGGTGTTGGATTTATAATAAACAAGGAACTGAAGGATAAAGTTGTAGAAGTTGAAAGTTCCTCTGACAGAGCTCAACGACTTGTTATCCAACTCTCGAAAAGATACCAGGCTCAGATTATTCAAACTTATGCACCCACCACAAGTCATCTTGAAGAAGAAATTGAAGAATTTTATGAGGAAATTTGTCATCTAAATAATAAAGGTAAGCAGTGAAAATAATTATGGGAGATTTCAATGCAAAAATGAGGCAACGGCAACAGAATGAAACTTCAGTAGGTAAATTCGGTCACGGCAACAGAAACCAGCGTGGAAATACTCTCGTTGAGTTTGCAGAGGCAGAAGGGTTTTTCATCTTGAACTCCTTCTTCAAGAAAAAGCCACACAGGAAATGGACATGGAGACATCCAAATGGGACGACAAGTGAAATTGATTTTATTATGTGTAACAAAAAATTCATCATAGAAGACTGCAGTGTGCTAAACAAGTTCAACACAGGTGTAAGATGCACCTCAAC
Source organism: Macrothele yani (assembly GCA_039090855.1). Classification (NCBI taxonomy): domain Eukaryota; kingdom Metazoa; phylum Arthropoda; class Arachnida; order Araneae; family Macrothelidae; genus Macrothele; species Macrothele yani. The sequence continues at coordinate 6,991,586 of CM077024.1, forward strand.
ACTAAACTTGAACGTGGCAAGCTCATAAGACAAACAAAATCTATTGACATAACCAACCTTAAAAAACACCATAATACCTTCAAGTTGGAACTGAAGAACAGGTTCTCTGCTTTAGAAGGCCTAACATCGGAAGAAGTGGACATCTCTGAAGTTAACAGAAAAGTAACCAAAGCTCTTATGGAAACAGCAACAAAATTAGCTGGGTCTAAGAAAAAGTTGCATGTAAACAAATTATCAGGAAAAACAAAAATGTTGATGCAAAAAAGAAGAGAGATGAGGACAACTAAAGAAGATGTGACTTCCAAAGTGGAATATATAGAGCTATGCAAGACAGTAAGAAAAAGTATCACTAAAGACGTAAGAAAATTCAACTGTGAACTAGCGAGGAAAGCAATTGAAAACAACCAAAGCCTAAAGATAGCAAAGGAACATCTCAGTAAGGGAAGAAAACAGATTATGGCACTGAGAAAAGAAGATGGTTCTGTAACAAGAAATAGAGGCGAAAATTTGACAAGAGTGAAAGATTTCTACTCCAAATTATATGAAAGGGATGATACATGCACTCCAGACATCATGAAAGATACCAGTACCAGAGTTCCTCCAGTTCTTCCAGCAGAAGTTGCACATGCAATCAAGAACATGAAGCGGGGAAAAGCTCCAGGAGAAGATGGAATTACTGTAGACATCATACAAGAAGCAAGTGGAGAAATCGAAACAGTACTCGCCCAAATTTTCACTCGATGCCTTAATGAAGGAAAGATTCCTGAGGATTGGAACACCGCTACAATGATCCTGCTGCATAAGAAAGGTGACATTGAGGATCTCGGAAACTACAGACCTATTAGCCTCCTATCAGTAGTTTATAAAATCTTCACTAAAGTTCTTTCACACCGCTTGAAGGTAACACTGGACATGGCTCAACCGAGAGAACAAGCTGGATTCAGGAGTGGCTACAGCACAATAGATCATATCCACGTACTGAGAGAACTAATTGAAAGAGCGAGAATATGAACTTGCATTGTGCATGGCTTTTATCGATTATGAAAAAGCCTTTGATTCGGTGAAACCATCAGCAGTTACAATGGCTCTGAAAACCTGCGGTATTGAAGATGCATACATTAATATTATTAATAACATCTATGAAAATGCAAGTGCAAAGATTCGGCTGTTTGAAAATACAAGACACATAAAAATTGGCAAGGGAGTGAGACAAGGTGACACCATATCTCCGAAGCTCTTTAATGCCACATTGGAGGGTGTTTTTTAGTCGCTGAGCTGGGAAAACAAGGGGATAAAGATTAATGGAGATTATCTAACCCACCTTCGTTTTGCTGATGACGTAGTCATTTTTGCAACTACCCCATCATAGCTGCAGAGTATGATCCAGGAACTTGCTGACAAGAGTAAAGAAGTGGGATTAAAAATGAATTTTCAGAAGACAAAAGTGATGTTCAATGCTTTTACAAGAAATGAGGATTTATCGATTGATGGAGAAAAGCTGGAGATAACAGACACGTACGTTTATCTTGGACAGCAGATATCAAGTGAGGGTCACATTGATGAAGAAATTAATCGGCGTACAAAACTTGCCTGGAGAGCTTTTGGAAGAAACAGCATAATTTTCAAGAGCAATATGCCATTATGTCTTAAAAGAAAAGTGTTTGATCAATGCATCCTTCCAGTGCGTACGTATGGTGCAGAGACGTGGACACCGCCCCGGTGGCGCAGTGGTCTAAGGCGTTGGTCTCTGATCATTCGTCCGTAAGGGGTCCGGGTTCGAATCCCGGTCAGGCATGGATGTTGTGTTTGTCTTACGGCACTGGCTCTCTCCCTTCCCTGGAACCAGTGACCCTAAATTAGGGACGGGCGACTGCTTATAGCCCATTGAGTTGCTCACGGTGGTCGTTAAACCTCCAATCATAAAAAAAAAAAAAAAAAAAAGAGACGTGGACCTTAACTAAAAGAGACATACAAAGTCTGCAGACAACTCAAAGTAGCATGGAGAGGTGCATACTTGGTGTAACCAGGAGAGATAAGAAGAGGAACTCGTGGATCCGAAAAATGACAAGAGTGGAAGACATCATGATCAGAGTTAAATCTCTGAAATGGCAATGGGCTGGACATACTGCCAGAAGGGCAGATCATCGATGGACAGCCGAAATTTTAGATTGGATTCCAAGGGACATGAAAAGACCCAGAAGAAGACCACATGGAAGATGGGTGGATGAAATTCGAAAGTATGCAGGGGTGACATGGAGGAGACTGGCACAAGACAGACCGTTGTGGAGGAAACTTGGGGAGACCTTCGTCCAGCAGTGGATTGACAATGGTTGACAATGATGATGATGATGATGATATATTTTATATCAATGTATATTATTTGACAATAGGTCAACAAAATCACATTAAGACATCAAGCAAGCTGAGAAAAGGGTGGTAGACTTCAAACATTGGGAACAGTTTCGAGGAGAGGAAATGTATATTTTTTTTGAAGAAAGAATAAGGAGAGGAAAAATGGTTAACCCGTTTTACTTTATATCATCCTTCCTCGCCGCAAACCACATTATTTTGTGCTCAATTTGTTTTATCTAGCGATAGTTAAGGAGTGTTCATTGCATCACGCACAACACCAATCGATCGTCCACACCTCCAAAAAATTCAGACTAGTTTTAATAGAAAAACTACTTTTCTCAGAAGATGCTTCTGTGTTTAAAATAAAAAAAATCATGTAGATTTGCGAAATTGCATCCTGTGCGTAGATCATAATTAAGGCCCACGGGCCACAAATTAAGGAGCTGAGCTGTGGGAACAGTACCTAGGAGAAATCAAGCTGGAAGCACATTTCTATATATCTCGTCAAAACAGGGTAGGTAACTTAAACGTGGGAGAAATCAGAAAAGATGACCACCTATAAACTTTGCCCCCCCCCCCCGCTCCCCCACTGGAATGCATTCAATTTACTTTTTAGGAATGAGTTCAAATCTAAAAATAATTATTTTATTATCACTAATAAAACAAACTTCATGAGCAATAATATTAAAAAAGAAAACCTTTATTTCTCGCTTAAACCAGAAATTAAACATTTCTCGCCTAACCAAGAATTACGAAGAAACACGTTAAAAAGAATCAGCATTCAAATACAGGATACGCCACCCCGGTGGCGCAGTGGTCTAAGCGATGGCCTCTGATCATTCGTCCGAAAGGGGTCCGGGTTCGAATCCCGGTGACGCATGGATTTTGTGTTTGTCTTACGGCACTGGCATCCTCCCTTCCCTGGAACCAGTGACCCTAAATTAGGGAACGGCGACTGCTTATAGCCCATTGAATTGCTCACGGTGGTCGTTAAACCTTCAATCAAAAAAAAAAAAATACAGGATACAGTGCACACTTTGACGAAAAAGTTGTGTGTATAACAGAAACAGACGAGCTCTTACTGAGCTAAGGCGAAATGGATTGCCGCCTCAGTAAGTACTTTATCAAGAACATAAACTCTGGTTGGCCCGCACCCAAAATCCTCCAATAAAAACACAGACGCCAGTCGATTTTAGGCGGCGTTCGAGTGTCGCCTCAAAATCCGAAGCGGAAATCATGATCTGGGAAATCGACTTTTTTCCCCATCTCTGTGCGTCACCTGTCTGTTGGACTCTTGGTTGTAACAGAGACGACTCAGATGATCGCCTCCCTAGGCGCTCAGAATATGTTCGTTTCAACCTCTTAGCAAAAACAGTATTTACACTTTTGTAAATTTAATGCTCATGAATTCAGTATTCATTCTCTGGTTGAGGCCTTTTTAACACAATTTACAAATCACAAGGAGAATTTCAGAGTTTTATTTAGCCTGTGCAAGTTGTGTTATACGAATATCTTACATATGTAAAAACTTTCTTCATGGACGAAAAATATCTGGTGAGGTGGCGCCTCATTTGCCTCATCTGACGAGCCGCCCATGCTCTGTTGCGGAATGGTGTCAAAAATTCCGTGAAGGTCACGACACACGATTTGCAGCAATCTGGCCGTCCATTCACATCAGACACCCCCATAACATCGAGAATGAGGAAGCCGCGATTCTCAACGATTGGCGAGTAACCATATGTCAAATGGCCAGTGACATCAATATGAGTTACGAAAGTGTTCGAAGCAGTACGCACGGTCTAGGGTAAAGTTAAGTGTGCTGTCAATGGATCCCGCTAGCCATCAATAGTGATCAGGAAACACATCGAATGACAATCTTTGTGCAACACTTGTTGCGTTTCAACGTGGAGAGCAATTCATTCTTGAGGCGCATTGTGGCCGGCGGCAAAACCTGGTGCTTCCACTTCCAACTAGGATCCAAGTCTGCGGGCACGCAATGGTGGCATCCGTTCTATCATTGTCCGAAGATATTCAAGGGGCAAGCATCTGCTGGAGAAGTGGTGGCGTCAGGGTTCTTCGACTACCGATGTCAAGTGCTGAAAGCGTTCAAGGAGCTAATTATCAATGCAGTACGGTATTAAGAGAACTTGAACATTTGCATCGTGCAATTAAGAACAAACGTCCCCGAAACCTCAGTAAAGGAGTAATCTTACTGCATGACGACGTGTGCCCTCATGTTGCCAATGTCGTAAAGGGTAATTGCAAGACTTTAAGTGGCAGACCCTGGAGCACTCTCCATGTAGTCCTAATCTATCCCCTTGAGATTTTCACTTCTTCTCTCCACTGAAAAAGACACTGAAAGACGTAGGTTCCAGTCGGACGTTGACGTGAAGCAGACAGTATTGGATTTTTGTACGCAATAGAAAACAAATTTCTACCACAACAGAATCTGTGACAACGGCAGGTAATTTCTTGTAGTTTAAATGTGCATTTGGTGTTTACCTCTGCTCCCCTTTCAGGAACAAAAGCTCTGTTTTCAGTTCACCAGATTTACGCATGGAGCAAAAACTGTTGCTGTTCAGATGCAAAATGTAGAAGCAAATTTAACTTTTAAAATGCTTTGGTGGTGTTAGCAATCCATTTAAAAATTAAAAGATAGAGATTTTATTTGTCCGTGTTCAAGTTCCTATGTTAATCAGATCAGTCGCACTGGTGCGCAGTGGTCTATGTGCTGGATTCTGACAATTCGTTCCAGTGAGTATGGGTTCGAATCCCTGGTGAGGTATGAGTTAGGTGTTTCTCATACGGAACTGACTTTTTCTGTTCCTTGGAATCAGTGACACCAAAATTTGCAAACGCTCACGGTGGTCATTTAACACCAAATAAAAAATCAAATGATCGAGCTTTAACTTCTTTACTTTCATGTTCACGTGGAAATAAATTGATCGAGCTTTAACTTCTTTACTTTCATGTTCACGTGGTAATAAATTGATCGAGCTTTGATTTCTTTTCTTTCATGTTCACGTGAAAATCAAATGATCGAGCTTTGATTTCTTTACTTTCCTGTCCACGTGGAAATCAAATGATCGAGCTTTGACTTTGTTACTTTCATGTTCACGTGGAAATCAAATGATATCGAGCTTTGACTTCTTTGCTTTCACGTTCACGTGGAAATCAAATGATCGAGCTTTGACTTCTTTACTTTCATGTTCACGTGGAAAGTTTTATTTCTTTCCTTTCATTTCAGCTTCGACATCTTTCCTTTCATGTTCACGTGAAAATCAAATGATCGAGCTTTGATTTCTGTACTTTGCTGTCCACGTGGAAATCAAATGATCGAGCTTTGACTTCTTTACTTTCATGTTCACGTGAAAATCAAATGATATCGAGCTTTGACTTCTTTGCTTTTACGTTCACGTGGAAATCAAATGATCGAGCTTTGACTTCTTTACTTTCATGTTCACGTGGAAATCAAATGATCGAGCTTTGACTTCTTTGCTTTCACGTTCACGTGGAAATCAAATGTTTGAGCTTTGACTTCTTTACTTTGATGTTTACGTGAAAATCAAATGATCGAGCTTTGACCTCTTTGATTTCACGTTCACGTGGAAATCAAATGATCGAGCTTTGACTTCTTTACTTTCAAGTTCACGTGGAAATTAAATGATCGAGCTTCGAGTTCTTTCCTTTCATGTTAACTTGAAAATCAAATTATCGAGCTTTGACTTCTTTACTTTCATGTTCACGTGGGATCCAGAATCCTTAGGTTGAATGACCAACTGGAACCGTCAGCTGTGGACTAATCCCCTACACTGATGTACTTACCTGATTAAAAATACAAAAAGAAATCAATTACCGGAAAAAATATCAGGTAGTTTGAATTTCTTTTTGGAGCTAACCTCTGAATCTCAGAGAACAGCTTAGTAATGTTCACGTGGGAATCAAATGATCGAGCTTTGATTTCTTTACTTTCGTGTTCACGAGGAAAGCAAAAGATCGAGCTGTTTTTTTTTTACCACTTCAGAGTTCCAGTGAAATTTCTCAATCTAGAAATTTACAGTTCGCCACAAAAACTTCTAGAAACAATGTCTTCAGTTTCTAAGCTGCATTCAGTTTATCTTTCAAAATGCTTCTGCAGACATTCGTTGTAAAAATTATGTATGTTTTAGCGAAGCATATGTACATGCCGCTCTCACCCTTTTGTGGCTTGTTGTTACTTTATTCTTTTTCCTTCAAGTATTTAAGACACAAATTATTTTTATGCTTGATTAAATGTTGTTCAGAGCATGCGATCTCACATAATAACGAACAAGCTAAAAGAAATTTAGTCGCTGCCACTTTATGCGTCTGGGATGAAAAAAAGAAGCCGAAGTCTTTGTTGATTTAGGATTTAATACAACGTTTTAGCTACGTGAAAATAATGGGAATCTCTCGCATGAACTCAGCTAGAAAATTCTTAATGAAGTTGAACTCGGAAAGTTGTAATTGCTGAAAGTGAAGCCGAAGCTCTGAAAAGAATTGAATAAAATATAGTTCGAATATCGTCCAGTAATGTGTTTTCTTAATTAAGGAGATTCTGAAATTCTTCCATAAAAGAGACACAATGAAATATGATTCTTATTATTTGAAAGAAACACATCATCATATGAGATTCGTTAGAGAGTTCTCATTTAGGATAAACCACTGTGCTTAATTATTTTTAATTAAGCAAATTCGAAAGCCATTACTCTTTCTTCTGGAAGACGTTGACTTTTAATCATCGAACACATTTCTGGCATCTCAAATGTTTCAAATACCTCCCTGCGAGTACAAAACAATGATCATTAAAATAAATTTATTATGGTGAATGCCAAAAAGGAATACTTCATTTTGCTTATGGACCACTTAATTAGGGTTTAGAAAATGCGCTAGAGGCGTTTAGAGTTTGAATTTGTTTAGGTCATTTTCGCAAAAAATGTTAATTAAAAGTCTTGTAATGCGATTTTTCTAAATGTTCAAATCGAGTTGAGTATAACATTTATTTCCGTTGCCCTAACTCGCTTCCGATTACATTACATGTGAACAATAAAGGGTCTTCATGTAGCGAATTGTTAAAATGCATGAATCAATGTCGAATGCTTGAAATGTATTAATGCTGTCAGCCAATTGGAAATGAATTTAAAAGCACTTATATTTATTTGTAGGTTTGCTCTCACTTTTCTATTGTTTTTTTAAGTAACTGAACATTTCATCTTTATATTTAACGGTGATGTCTTTTCTTTTTTGACGTAGGACTACGTCTAACTCTGCGGATATTATAGGGCAACTTATGCCGACCGCCTGTGACAAAAATAGGTCTCAATTGAAATAATTATAGCGTTAAAAATACCGCCGCTTTTGGCATAGTCTATCTCGGCAACCGTGAGCGCAACACGACTCTGCGTGATATCGTTTCAAAGCTCTCGACGAGATCTATTCAAGTATTCGAAGAACATTTCGCAGTGTTTGAAATGACCATTTTAAAAAATGTTTTCAAAATTGTGAACCGGTGGATACTTTTGAAAATATCGCGGTTTATCTGGACAAACGTGAGTGCAAAACGACTGTGCGTGGTACATTTTAGAGCTCTCGACAAGATCTATTGAAATATATAAATAACATATATATCGCAGTGGTTTAAACTAAATAAAAAAACAATCGTGTGAAGGTTAACATTTTCGACAATGTCGCAGAATTCGCAAAATGAACACAAGCAAAAGTGAAGAAAATGAAAACGAGAGGTAAGAGCAAGTAATGAGGAATGTAAGAGTCATAAGAAGACTGCAGCCCAATGAACTAGTCAGTATTGAGAACACCTGAAAGCACCCGCCGCCAAACAAAAATCTAACACACCGTATCCGGCCCATCTTGAACTCTGCTTTGTGTTCGCAACGTATCCAGCATTATTTGTAAAAATTATGTAAGTTACTTTTCGTATCATAGACCTGTGTTAGCTATAACAAACTGAGCAAACGCTTTGAAACCATACTCGACTAGCTCATTTCAAATCTCCGATCGGCAAGTCGTAGTCCTACGTTCCAAACTGACGGCTCAATCAGAACTGAGCCTACTTGTATTTTTTTTTTTTTGGTTGGAGGTTTAACGAACACCGTGAGCAACTCATTGGTCTATAAAATCCTTTATTTGTCCTGATTAACATACATACAGATGCTTGATACGCAAGACGGACATATACGATTGTTAGTCCGATATTAAGTTTCGCGGTTCCGTTAACGGCAGGAATGTGCATGCTGGCAAAAAATGACATGATGGACGTGAAGATCATGACTTACCTATTTTTCATAATATAGGTAAGTCATCAGGCACTTGTTGTACCGTTGACGGACTTGTCGTACCATTAAGGCACTTATCGTACTGGTATATCACGTTGAAGAAGTATCTCTCGTAGAAGTCCGTGCCCTGCATACGAACGAATTTACGAACTGCAAATTTCACGTCACCAATGCAAGCGCCTTCTTCAAAGCTGGGAAAAAGTGGAAGTCGCAGGGCGCAAGGTCAGGTCTATACGGGAGGGGCGATCCGTGCGTTCCCAAACCGAATCTGTCTAGAAGAGCTGTTGTTGCCGCCGCCACAATGGGTCTCGTGTTGTCATCCAGAAGAAAAACACCAGAAGTGAGATGGCCTGACCTCTTTCGTCGAATGCTGGCTCTCAACCGTTTCAGTGTTTCACAGTACCTGGCAGCATTCACTGCTCCACCTTCAAGGAAGTCGAGCAACAGAACTCCTTTGGCGTCCCAAAAGACAGTAAGCAGGATCTTGTCGGCAGACTGGGTAACCTTGAACTTCATTTTGCCCGGGGAACAGGGGTGCTTCCATTCCATGGAGGCTAACTTTGACTCCGGGGTGTAATGCTGGATCCAGCTTTCATCCCCTGTCACAATGCGGCTTGCCTTCCTGCTCGTAATGCACGAGATGTTGCAGACTGCTTCCCACTTTGTGCGCCATGTGAACTGCAGTCAGTTTACGAGGCACCCGCCGTGCTGACACTTTGCGACCAAACGTGGCTCAGTGGAAGAGTAGGTTCTCCTTAAACTGGGGACGGTATACTTTCCCCATCGTTACATCGACTACGAAAATATCGCACCTCCAAACTTATTTTCGGACTATCCCTCGTATATTATATTTCATGGTGTGACACAAGGTATAACAATTAAGTATTTCATTTACAACCTCAAAGTACCTTTAATACACGATCCCATTTTATCAAGATAACAGAGAAAGTCAGTACCAAAAGACAAACAGAGCTTCCATGCCTCACACGGGATTCGAACCCGGATACCTCCTTGGGAGATTGATCATAAGCCATCGTTGAGACCACTGCGCCACCGGTGCGGCAATGATGTCTTTAATATACTTTTCTTTTACTGTTTCGGGGTGTAAGCTCAATTACGAGCTACGCTGAGCGCCTCGCACCGTAAGCAGTCGTCTGTCCAAAAATTAGGATCAACGGTTCCAAGGACGGAAAAGATCCATCAGACAAAGCACACTTCTGATCTTCCTTGAGACTCGAACACGGACCCACCTCTAAGGAATGTTCAAAAGCAAGGGCCTCAGATCAATTATTCACAGGGATGACATTCAATAGTTCGTGATAATCGCAATATCTATACAAGTATCTTCCAATTGTTATTGGTTATCGTTGCGATAAATATCCTGCTCTTGTGAGTTGAAAATATGCAGTCTGAGGGATAGAAGCTAAGAAGCATAAAGTGATTTAACACTTGGCACGATATATCAACATCAGACGTTTTCTTCTGTATTTTTTAATTTGGGATTTAACGACCACCGTGAGCAACTCAGTAGGCTATAAGCAGTCGCCCGGCCCTAATTTAGGGCCACTGGCTCCAGGGTAGGGAGAGAACCAGTGCCGTAAGGCAAGCACAACATCCATACCTTACCGTATTTCGAACCCAGACCCAACGTGGACGAATAGCCAGTAGCCATCGCTTAGACGACTACGCCACCGGGACAGTAAAAAAAATGTAAAAAAAAAAAAAAAAAAAACGAATTCCATCAGATATTTGAAATTACATTCAACATCCACAGAAAATGTTCCAAGTGAAGACAGCTTAGGTGTTAATTACGACGATATTTGAACTTCTAGAAATATTAGGCTCGATATTTTTTTGCTTTAGCCTGTGAAATTCACAAATTCGTCGGTGACGGTGATCGCCTCCTCGCTCAGGAGTCAGTTGTTCTAACCGACGGAATACGTCGCTGCAAATTTGTCGTTTTGATATCTGCTTCACCATCTGTAGTACGTTACACCGTGACCTTCCTAATTTTTTCATTTTTTTGAAGCGAAGAAGGAATTTTCACCAATTCCAATCGATGTGTGGAACAAACATCACTTATTTTTCGAGGAACCAAACCGCCAATATCCATTTCCCACAATCGGGCGCCAATGAGAAATTAAAAAAATTCTGTGAAGGGATCGAAGGCGCGCATCCTCGCTCTGGAGCCAGCTGATCTAACCGGCTAAATTACACCGACGGAGTGTATCGCTGCAGATTTGTCGACTTGACACGTGCCTCACCTCTGTAGTACGTCAAAAGCCTTGGGCAATACATTTACATGCATCCTGTTTTTCCAAATGCTCCAATTTAGGATGCCATTGTACATTGCATTTCAAATTACAACTGCGGTTTCAAAATCCCAAATTCAATTTTTTAAGAATTTGATAGCTCTAACCAAGGTCAGTATAATCAACACAAACTCTAATTTTCCGGTTCCGACATGTTCCCTTTAAGGGTGTCATTGCATTATACATTTGAACTTGGAACTACATCTACTAATATATTCCAATTCCCTTTTTGCATTTGTTTAGGGTTTGTTGGCTCCAATTGCCGCAAAAATTAGATATAACACACTTCTTTCCATATGCACCGTATATCAACTAAAGGGCGCAAGAATATCTTAACATTGCTAAGTCAACATGAATTCTCTTCTTTTTATTTTAAAAATTCTTTCTCCATCTTATTTGCGTAATGAGAACTTCAATTTTTCATAAAATGTTCAGCTCTAGTGAAGCACAATTCTTCCCTTGAATTCGATTTTTTAGAAAACTACATTTAAAAAAAATCTTTGAAATGCTTTTAGCACACAAGGTTTGAAACTTTTATTCAAAGATAAGCTTATTTCCTCAAATAATTTGGAGTCGCAGTCTTGTGTTTTCTCAGCTTTACACTTTCGATTTTGTATTTTGTAATATTTTTGCTCAACCTTTTTCCGAGTTAAAATTTAAGCGTGGATCCACTTTTTCAGATATTTTTAATGCATTACTTAGACACCACTTTCTGAAAAATACATCAATTTGAGGTTTTACACAGGTTTTAAAAAATAAACTGAAAATATTCGTATTTAAAGATTTCAGGGAAAATGTTTGACAACAAATTTGGCTGTTTTAAATAAAACATGGCACAGATAATATGAAATATCCCACAAATTACTTAAAAATTTAATTACCAGTAATTTGTCGTCACAGAACTAGAGTAACCAAATTTCAACCATGCCACTAAATTTCACAGTAGATTTAAAAACTAAATTACATCTTTGTGGAGAGGTTGTCTCAGAACCCTACTGTTTGTTCTAAAACTAAGGTGAATTCATTTTCATTCAAATGAAGTTAATGATGCCCCTTCAGGCTGATACTGTTTTATGATTTCTATGGAATTTACAAAATGGATGAGCTTTGCTGGCGTCATTTTGTTGCCAAAAGTAATGGAATTTATGAAACTGGTACTTCTTTAATATTTTATTGATACTCGTTCTCCTACGCTTTGTATTCAAATTTCACGAGATTAGCAAACAAACCAAGAAATGAGAATGGTTAGAAATATCTGGGAAATAAGTATTACACAAGCACGGGCTCGCACAAGCTCCCAGACAGTGTGGCTGCCAACATACGTGATTTCAGTGGCTATTCATTTCATCAGCTATTATTTACCGCTCAACTACGCATATATGAGCATTTCTGTTATTATTGTGATCATCTTCCCTTAATTATACAGATAATTGTTAATGTTAAATGTACACATTTGTAATTGTTAAAAGTTAGTATTTATTATAAATTTCTTTTTTTTTCTTGTTCAATAGGTGCCCCAGAGTCTCCTCGAGGATGTGCAGTAACGAATCACACCAGATACCGACTGACAGTTGAATGCGAAGCTGGGTACGATGGTGGTCTACCACAAACATTCCACTTGGAACTCTACAATTCCGCTGTCGAACATATCACAATGAATTTAACCTCCAAGGAATCTCCTGTGTTTACAGCGAGTGGGCTTTCCCCTGGTACAACATTTGTAATAGTTCTCTACGCATCGAACGCAAAAGGAAAGAGCAATTCAGTGGCACTCATGGCTTCAACTCTAAGTCACACGCACAAGCAAAACGGTAAGCATCATCAGCTAACCTAATAAACACCTATTCCTAACAAAATTTCTCACGCTACAATACAAGCATCGGAGGAAATATCTAGTGAGAGATTACTCACCAGCGAGATCAGGATCAACAAGTATACTGGGTGCACCAAAAGCGTCAGCTGGTAGGAGATTTCGTTGGGCGATAGAAAACTTTTCATCCAAAAAGGTGGCGAAAGGGGCAGCTTTACACTCGTGAGTCCATGAAAGATGTGCAAAGTCAAGCATTAAGTGATAATCTGCAGCTAATAAACTCAACACTTAATCCAGCATCTAATATGGGTTTTTTCTTCTAGGAAATATTTTATTTAAAACGAACATTTTTCGAGAAAATGTTTCTCCTTCTTCAGGCAGTCTTTTGTTGTCACTCATTTTTGTTGTCGGTTCATCCTAACGTTTCTGGATATTTTCACCAAATCTTGCCAGATGTCACGCAGAGACAAACTTCTGCGGTCACTGATGAAGGAATTCTGATTTTTATTAATTTCTATTTATTCTTTCAATTTCCTTTTTTGAAAGTTTCTTTGGAAACAGATGACTTTAAGGTAATTCCAGTCCATGGTGTGACCAGTTTCTTTAACATGCTTATTTAAGCCTGTCCTTTTGGAGCAATTTTTTATAGCTGCTTTATGCTTTGGTTTCGAGTTTCTAGTCTGCGACTTGTCTCTCCTATGTAGGACAGTCCACATCTACATTTCCGCCTCATAGACCATTCCTTGCATTTTTAAAATATCTTTGTCTCTTTGAACTATCTTTGGGAAATATCTTTTAACATTTTTCTCTAATCTTGGAGCTAGTCTTATATGATACTTCTCACAAATTCTCTTCAAAGTTATACTAATTTTCTTACGGATTCCAATAACTCATAAAGGTTTCTTTGAATCTTTAAAGAGAGTTAATAAGAAGTATGATATAAGACTAGCTCCATGTTTAGAGAACAAAGTTAAAAAGATATTTCCCAAAGATAGTTCTAAGACAACAAGATATTTTAAAAATGCAAGGAGTAGTCTATGAGGTAAAATGTAGTTGTGTACTACCCTACATAGGGGAGACAGGTCCCAGACTAGAGACTCGAATAACAGAACGTAAAGCAGCTAAAAACAATTGCTCCAACAAGACTGGTTTAGATAGGCGTGTTACAGAAACCGGACACGACATTGACTGGAATTCACTCAACGTAGTCAGTTTCCAAAGCAATTTTCAAAAAAAGAAAATTAAAAGAAGGAATAGAATAAAAATTAGAATTCCATCATCAGTGATGCCGATAGAGGTTTGTTCCCGCCTAACATCTGGCAAGCTTTGGTGAAAAATAACTGTAATCGTCAGGGTGAACCGCAACCGCGATGATGACGGAGAATGGGTGGCAAAAAAGACTGCCTGAAGAATGAGAACAGGTTTCTCCGAAAATTTGCGTTTTAAATAAAATATTTCCTACAAGAAAAACCCCATATTAGGTGTTGGTTTAAGTGTTTAATTTAGGAAACTAGGAAGCCAGTTTTCAGCACGAGCTAATAATTTTTTGTGAATTGCTTTCATTTCTCTCATTACTGAAAAGGGTGTTCCAGATGAATGTTTCTATGATATTAACAGCGCTGGATAAAGCTTTGTTAGTGAGTTTTTTATGTAGGCGAAGAATCTGCAACAGAAGCCTAGCTAAATTTCCGAACACACAAAGGACAAAAGAACAGCCAAGGTACTATAACCTATGCTGGTTTACAGTGTCTGGGGAGACGACTGGAGGAAACTGGACGCTTTCTGGATAGCCTCAACGCAGGAGACCAGCAGGGTTAAGGGATCCCCGTTCGAATGCTGTGGCATTCCAGATAAATGCACCAGCCTCTCATATGCTTCGTGAAATAGCAAGCTGCTGGGCTAACCGAAAGCACCGATAAGTCATATCCCACACTGTGTGTTAAATCTGTGCCAATACAGACTCCAAACTGTACACCAACTGTTACGGACGGATACCATACATGGAAGGAATTTGCTAAATGGGATCTGGCAAAGATCACTCAAGATCCCGAGTGGTTGTTAAATGTCTTGTGGACAGACGCTCGTTTTTTGTAACATGGATCTGTCAACACGCATAACTGCTGAATATGAAAACAAGATAAGCCACATGCTCACACAGAGGAAAGAGGAACGACGGCATCCATCATTCTTGAGTAATTTTTCTTTTGAAGAACCCTGCTCCCAAAATAGTTGGAAGACATGCTAAGTAAATGCCGAACGCTGCTTGAACGATTTGCATGAAAGCGTGCCTCCTCCATGTTTGCTATAAAAAATCAGCTGCACACATTCACGTTCGTGAAGGATGGTGCGCCAACTCACGTCGCATCTCCAATAAAGAATTTTCTTGTCACCATATTTGGTGCATGAAAACTAATCAGCAGGACCTTCATCATTCCGTTGCAGCCTAGGTTTTCAGATCTGACACTTGTGGATTTATAGTTGGGGGTTATTTAAAATCTAGAGTGTCACAGCGAAGACCACAAATGAAAAAAGCTATTCACAGCGAAATCTATTGTACTCACCGGACATGCTATCTGGAGTTGTCATATGCTTGAATGCTGCAATATTTTGTGGTAGAAGAGATGTTGAACATTTACTTTTCTGTTAGTGTCACCAAATTAATGCAACACACGCAGAGGTAATCACTCTGCCGGTGATTATCTGAACTAAACGTTTTTCTGTTGCCAAACGAAGTCCTCTTACTAGCTGATTCTTTTTGGTCAAACCGTACTGTAACACGCGTAATTTTTCTCTCGTTCTAGAGATTTGAAATTCTAGCGGACCTTTTGAGCTACCCATTATATCCTCAAGAATGAGTATTCACATGATATTGTACTTTACGCATATTCAAGGTGTTCAGGGATAGAAGCAAAAATTTCATCTGCCATTTCATGTGTACAGGTAAAATTTTAGGAACCAGCATTTTTTATATACCTAAATATTTATACATACGGTTCCCTTTGTTGCAACAGGAAATGCTACAGTTGGAGAACGTACACAGTGGATTAATATATGCACTTTTTCTTCGCCACAATACTTTATGGCAATCAGAAATTAAAAAATCCATATCGATGTATTCCGCGCTTTCAATTTATATACTCGAGTAAAAATGACGTCGCGTGAGCACGTCGGATTCGTCGAGATAGTTTATGACTTGCATGGTGGCCTTAATCAAAGGGACAGTTTTGATGCCTTTTAGGCATTCAGTTTTAATACTTGTATGATGACCTTAATGAAAAGGACGGTTTTGATGCCTTTAAAATGCCGTTTAGGCATTCAGTAGTAATACTTGTATGATGGCCTTAATCAAAGGGATACTTTGATGTCTTTTAGGCATTCAGTGTTACCTTATCGTCGAGTAGTCTAGAAGTATAGAACGCGGACTATGAGTCCTATTTGTGTTAAGCCAGGGTTCAAATCCTGCATGAAGGAAATATTTCCGAATACGCATTGAGCTGTTCATCATAGCTGTTTTACCCGGGCTAGATTAAGGTGCAACAGCTCATCGCTTTGGCGACTTTATAAATCCATATAAGTACCCAGTGATGAAGTGGCAGGATCTTTATTCGCTACAGTAGAAAACAAAACACGAGCATGGAGTATGTATATACGGCGAGTAAATATTTCCAGTACTAAGTAAACTGCGCAACAACCTATTTACAACACCTGCTTCCATATAATTTCCCTCGCGCCTAATTCCGAGGAGAAACGAAAATACTAATCACAGTGGCATCTCTAATACAGAAGGGGGAACATGCGATTTATACAATCACAACATATCTCCTCACTTACCTATAAATACTTAGCAACAATCCAGTCTGCAAGGTTCTCGTTGTTTCCTTAAGGATCTTACGACGCATTTTCTGAAGGCTCTACGGATGCAGTTTCAGGCAGGTTGGATAAGAATCTCAGTTGTGTACATACCCTTATAGAATGTGGCACTCAAGAAACCATTGAGTTCCACGCATCTCCCATCGTATAATGGGCATATGCAACACAGTAGGTACGAGATATTACACTGTGGGATAACTGGGTAAAGTGTGAGGCAGTTTGAAATCCGGCGGAGTATTTAGGTATATCTAACCCACCTTCGTTTTGCTGATGACGTAGTCATTTTTGCAACTACCCCATCAGAGCTGCAGAGTATGATCCAGGAACTTGCTGACAAGAGTAAAGAAGTGGGATTAAAAATGAACTTTCAGAAGACAAAAGTGATGTTCAATGCTTTTACAAGAAATGAAGATTTATCGATTGATGGAGAAAAACTGGAGATAACAGATACGTATGTTTATCTTAGACAGCAGATATCAAGTGAGGGTCACATTGATGAAGAAATTAATCGGCGTACAAAACTTGCCTGGGGAGCTTTTGGAAGAAACAGCATAATTTTCAAGAGCAACATGCCATTATGTCTTAAAAGAAAAATGTTTGATCAATGCATCCTTCCAGTGCTTACGTATGGTGCAGAGACGTGGACCTTAACTAAAAGAGACATACAAAGGCTGCAGACAACTCAAAGAAGCATGGAGAGGTGCATGCTTGGTATAACCAGGAGAGATAAGAAGAGAAACTCGTGGATCCGAAAAATGACGAGAGTGGAAGACATCATGATCAGGGTTAAATCCCTGAAATGGCAATGGGCTGAACATACTGCCAGAAGGACAGACCATAGATGGACAGCCGAAATTTTAGATTGGATTCCAAGGGACAGGAAAAGACCCAGAAAAAGACCACATGGGAGATGGGTGGATGAAATTCGTAAATATGCGGGAGTGACATGGAGGAGACTGGCACAAGACAGACCGTTGTGGAGGAAACTTGGGGAGACCTTCGTCCAGCAGTGGATTGATAATGGTTGACAATGATGATGATGATGATGATTTAGGTATTCCTCGGTGAGAGGAACGTCCGTTCCGACAGACATCAATTACTCGATATGACGTGCATTAGATTCTGTTTCATAGATGATGAGAGCTTACTGCCTAAAAGCTAATACCTTTTATTTCTGAAGCAAAGAATGCTAATACTGGCGCTAAGCGGATTCTATAAACTGAAGGATGTGCACTCCAATTGGAGGCTGCCCTTCAGAAACCGTTTTTGGCGTAATGATTAGAGTTGGCAACTAGACTGAGACCTTTCTTCTTTTTTTTTTTCTCGCGGCCATAAAAATAGTCCTTAAGTTATATTCGAAAGTTGCTTAAGACACTGCAACTTCTAAAATTCGTATGAAAATCATACAGGTAAAAATTCACCCTCTAACTTGCAAGGATACGTTGCAACACTGATGAAATGCAAAAGACAAAGTAGAGAGTTTTGAAAATTCAGCTTAAGTGAATGAGTTAAAAGCTTATCAAGACAACTTTCTAAACATGATATTAAACGGTTCGTAGGAGGAGAACACGTGATAAAAAGGCATCTCTCTGCCATATCAAAAACATTTTGTTAGACACCAAACTCATGACATAATTTTCTTCAAGTAATACCGTTTGGTGGTCTTGAAAGCAATTTTTACCTTTATAATGCAGAGCTGACAGTAAATAGACGAAGTTTTCTAGTTGAAAACTTAATTATATCTTTGTTTCTTGCTACTTCCCAAATCTGTACTGTTTTTTTCCTATACCAAAAACTGTTTAAAATAAGCATCGTTTTGCATTCATCGTTATCTCTTAAAGTACAAGCAGTAAGTCGGTGAATCTCTTTGAGAACGAGGAATAAAGTAATTTTTTTCCGGATTTCCAATACACATGATGTTGAAATCTTGTGTGTTTAAAAACATTGACATTACAGTAAATTCCTATTTTCCTACACGATTCTTGAGAATTTGATAAAAATACTCAAACAACAAAATAATCATGAATTGAAAACTTACGAAGAGAGTAATAGACGGGACATATGCTACTGATCAGAAGTTCACTGAATACAGTATTCGTATGCTAACACATGATGGCTTACATCCATGTTCATTCCCAAGCATACACGTAAGCAGGTATGTTTCACGCTAATCCGTTACGCTGAAATCTTAGAAATTGTGAAACAGTCGGAAAAGATTTCCTGAAACAGTTTTCATATGTTGATAAACCACATCTTATAGAAATTTTTCAGTAGCGAATTTGACTAGCGAATGTGACTAGTGTGTAGAAAATAAGTGTACTGAGACAGTATACTAGTCAAATATCTTAAGAATTTGAAGTTAAATATGTAATTTGAAACAGTTACCAAATGCAAAAATTGCAAATATAAAACCCAAACTATTCTTTCGCTTTTTATTAAAAGAAACAAAGCATTTGAGGCTCATATGTCTTAGTTAGAAATATCCGCAACAAAAAATATTACAAAAATTTACCAGCTAATAATGAGATGAGATGTTACTCACTTATGCAAAAAGTGGATTTCTCGGTATGCTTATTTCCATATGGTTCGCCATCTAGATATTTTATTTATCACCAGATCATTTCACTACAGAAAACTTAAACTAAAATTCACTGCGCAGGATGAAGTAGAAAAAGTAAAAAGCGAAGTTATTTCCAATAAACCAAGTTCATTTTTATTCCTTTTATTCTTTTCTAAAAACATCCTTCTACGTTGTGAACTAAACGCCTTCGAAATATCAATTAATTTTTTTACAACTGTGAGTGTCATGTTTCCGTTTATAAACCCTATAAAGTTAACTATTTCAACACCAGTATTGTACAAAGGTTTTCTAAAACTCATCATAATTTCCGTACATTCGTAGATCTATGGCTAAGCCGATTCCTTATTTAAAAAACTAATAGCAATTTCGGAACTGTTCCTTTTGTCAACTAATGAGAATCGCATATCAATGTTTTGTAAATTTTCCCTAATCAATTTTCTTTTAATTAAGTGAATAAGCAGCATAATTTTTTCCTCGTAACGACTGGTCTGCAAATGTACACTTACACGGTGCAGTCTCTTTCCAGGATAATCTTAGCATTTTCAATGAAATCTTCCGAGTCCTATTTTTCTTAGGACGTTTCTGGGGATGTAAGAAATGCCTGGAATATAAGGTATTGATCCCAGCTATTGGAGTTGAGTGTGGATTAGAGCTTATGTGCTGTCGCTTGTCCTTGGTCTCTTTGATGATGCTGAGCATAAGTTTGTAGGTGTGCCCTGCTTTAGTGGCTAGATTTATTTTTTCTTCCAGTTCGGATTGCCTGGCAAAGACATCAGAGCACACGATAAAGCCTATTCGAACTTGTGACCTGATAACCTCTGATTTATAATCTGCTGGATAGAATGAGTTGCAACGCATTGGGTTAGGGACGGACATAGGTTTATAATACGCTTGTGAGCTGAGGCAAACATCCGGTAATTTAGCTAACAATGCATTTAGATAGGCTAATGAGCTTTTATTTTCAATCTCCATGGTGAAACTGATCGAAGAGTGTATAGAGCAGAATGTATTTTGGAAGAACGGAAGAGTATTTTCCATGAGGACATACGAAGAACACATCATCCGCATATCGTTGTTGTGTGAAAGGTCTTGGGTTAATGTTGGTGAACGTATGTTTCTGGTGGGGGTGGTAGGGAAGTTGACAGTGAGTGAGAAAAAAGATGCGTGTTCCTATGCTGACGATATAACAAAACCGCAGTCTTGAGATTGAACTGAAAAACAAGAAAGGCAAAAAAAGTCACCTTTAGATTTTCCTCTGGAAAAGAAAATTTAATGATGCTTACCATGTTATTCATTCTGTTTCAGAACACATAAACGTAGCTTGAAAGAAATAGAAACACACACAGTTAAGAAAACTTTCAAACGCAGCTCAGACCTTTTCGTCCATCACTGTCCTAATAGGAACCAAAAGTATTTTTCTCACTTCACCTGTATATGTCTATTTGGGTTGATGACTAATTATCATCCGATCAGTTTCGGTTTTGGTTATGATGCAAGAACACTCACTTATTTCTTCAGCGGTTTGAGCCATGTAAGTCCAACAAGGGGGTGGGAGGGGGGACAGAGCAGCTTCGGCTAGGAGAAGAAAAAGCGACGACCCCTTTGGTCTTCTTATAAATTTTCCATTGTAAACTGATGAAACTCGAATGCGTGACTAGGTCTATTAACTTGGCAATGCTGAGACACGTGTCCTTTCAATAAATGAAAGAAGGAGATGTGGATTCCCTTAAATTTCTAATGGCCTCTGGTACAGGTACAGATCGGTAAAGATAAACTATGAATTTGAACAGGTTATTCTCTAAGTAGTGCTTTGGCAAAGACGTCTTAGATACAGCAGGCAACACTTTCTAAGTGTTGCCTTGTTTGGGATGCTTTAGTCTTCCAAACATCTTAGGGATCTGAGATCCTGGTACCAATTTGATCTTTTTCTTTTATTCGACGGGAAGTGCTCTTTGTCTGGCTGCACGTTTTGCTTGGGCAATTCAGGAATTCAGAGGATTAGCTCTCAAGATTGTAGAATCAAATTCTGAGATGAAGTCTGTGAGTTTGTTACTGTAGACCGTAGGTTCCACAAAATGAGAATCTATTAGAATTAACGAGCATAAAAGAGATACAACGGACGATGAAGAAGCGAAGTTCAAATCCGCTGCTCTTCTGTGAGATGAATAAATTTATTTGTATCTCAATTTTTATTGACAAAATAAATCAGGAAGCTGTTCTTTTATGTAATTGCATATTGCACAAGCATGTATTATTTTAGCATGTTGTTTACAAGGAAGTTGTTTGCCTAAAGCACATTTTACTGCAGAGCTGAAGTCTTCAAAAGTGAGGGTTATTAGAAATTTAATTCGATTTTAATGTTAAGACAAGAAATTCAAAATAACAATCACACACACATTCTAAGCCAAAAACTTCATTCGTATCATTCTTGTTTATTCGATCAAGTGATTATATTGCGCCATCTGCTTGGAGATTGAGTGATTATAACTTCATCATAAGTTAAAATTTTGCGAAAACTTTTAAACTCTGTGATGTATGGCTAGTTAAAGACGTCAGCGCTGCAGTAAAAGATACTTTATGCGTAAAACGTTCTTGTAAACGACTTGCACAAGTAATACAAACTTGTGCAGTTTGCAATGACGTAAGGGACTATCTAGTTTACCTTGTTTGGTATGAATTTATTTATATTATAAATTTTTATTCATTTCAGTAAAGTAATGAATTGTACAAAATTGCCACCTAGGTCATTTTTAATATTTATTTAAATAAAAAGTTGTTATTTTATTTAGTTTTTTTTCCTATCATGTAAGTTATGTGAAATATACATTACGAAAAAAATAAATTTTCAATATCAAGAGGGAAACTGTATTCATGTATATAAAATCAAACCCTAAGAATTGAGTACTGTTTTGTCTAGAGCACCTTATCAGACAATTTGTAAATGTAAACAGGCATATACTGATAGCGTGCCATACCAACATTTTTCAGAGATAACCTAAGTATGGGAATTAATACACTGGCGTGCAAAAATTAAGGACGAGATGGTTTTTCAAATGTAACGTCGTGCAGAAGTGCTCCACATCGACTCAAACCATACCATAAGATTCTCTAGATGTGAGAATATGGGACAAGTGAGCAAAACCGTCCAAACAAAGAATCCAATAAATACAAAGGCACTTTATTGAAAAAGTAGCTTCGAGCACAACTGGACAGAAGACAAAAACGTCGATGTGGCATTCGGCTGCCAACAAACATCCAGTCTTTAGTAGGGGATATGATCACCCCTGACTGCGTTGCAGGATTTACAACGTCTGTCCATGCTGAGTAGGAAGTTGTCAAGGAGCTGTTGAGACATCGCTGCCCATTCCTCTTGTAGCGCCAATCGCAGCTGCGGAATCGTTGCTGGCGGCTGGTGACGTGCTGCTAAGCGTCTCACGAGAAGGTCCCACACGTGTTCGATTGGATTTAGGTCAGCGGACCTTGCAGGCCAATCCATGCGTAAAATATCTTCACTCTCCAACAGCTCTGCGACAGCCACTGTACGACGAGGTAGCGTTGTCGTCCATGAAGAGGAACTCAGGACCCACAGCACCTCTAAACAGACGCACGTGAGGCAGGAGAACCTCGGTACAATAGCGGACACCAGTGACTGAACCTCCATGGAAGATGCGGAGGTCAGTATTGCTACCAAGCGTGATACCGCCCCAAACGAGAACTCCGCTACCTCCAAACCGGTCCCTTTCGATGATGTTGGAGGTGTGAGTGCGTGTACCTGGCACCACGGAAACCGTCGTCTCTGATGAGCAGACGTTAATGGCACACACCGTACTGGTCGTCGTGCAAATAGACCACCTTTGTGCAACCTCGTGTCCACGGTAAAACGCGATAACAGACGTCCGGTTGTCTGTTGCATGTGCCTTGCGATTTCTCCCGCTGTCTGCGGTCTGTCTCTTCTCGCCTGTAGGACAATATACCTGTCGTCCGCCGCTCTGTTTGCTCGTGGACGACCACTGTTAAACTCTCGGACAGCTGTTCCTGTCGTTTGAAATGCTCTCCAATCTCGTGAAACGCTGCTGTGGGCGATCCGGTACTCCTCGGCCACACTAGTCACACTTTGACCTTCTTCCGATTTCCTAATGACGCGACCTCGGGTAAAGTCATCCGGATGTCGTCTACTGGATTGCCTGTTGGCCATATCACACGGTGGCAGCAACTCGACGTCGTTCAAACCAATGTACACCGTGCAATAGCTTTCACCGAATTGCTGAGCGTACACCGCCCGTGTGCGTTATACCCTTCCGACATCCCCCTTCCCACGTCATGCTGCATATATGCGCATTCCCTACCGTACCGGACCCTAGGCTATCTCCTGAGTGATTTTTCGGTCCGTTCTGCCTGCTCGTTCCGCTGTTATGCTAATTTCTGTTCTTCGTCCTTAATTTTTGCACACCAGTGTACAAGAAACAGTTCTTCGTGCGAAAATATTAAAAAGTTAAAACTTAACAGCTTGTGCACATCTCAGAATGCTCTCAAATTACTTGTTCTTAGCAGCTTCTTTCAGAAATTTTTATACTTTGTTTAAAAAATAAAATATTAAGAACTCCATTATAACCGTGAGAGTTTTGTAAATTATCTTCAACATTATTACCGGTATCGTTAGCAAAATACAGGTCAAGTCACGGTTCAGTATAGACATGGTTTGTGATGTGCTCCTTGATTGTGAAAAATAGTTTTAAACTACTTGGATCATCATTCATCGTTGCGTTGCAGATAGTTGGGTACATATCCCTGTCGTGTGAAGGAAATGACAGGGTAAAGTAAAAACGTATTACTACAATCTTAAGTTTGCTCACTGGGTCCTGAAAAAATTTATCTTGTTCTACAGCTTAATAGAGCGACATTTCTGCAATTCTACTCTTCCATCTAATATTTTATTGAGCCCTGAGGTGTATTGACGCCCTACATGATGTGTCATATGCGTAATCAAGGTAAGATTGAGGTGTCATATGCGCAATCAAGGTCAGATTGAGGTGTCATATGCGTAATCAAGCTCAGATTGAGGTGTCATATGCGTAATCAAGGTCAGATTGAGGTGTCATGTGCTCCACAATGTGTGAGCTGCAACAACTATTTTCACTCAACATGCATTGGTTTGAATGATAACAAATATAAAGCCCTATCTACTGATATTAAAAACAAAATAAATTCAATGTCAAGAATGTGCACTACATGTTGTACAAACCTCAGAAACACAAAACAATTTAGCAGCATTAAAGAATAACAAATATAATATGATCTCCCCAGTTACTAATGAACATACTCAACTTGAGATTAACACTGTCAAGCAGGCAGTTCAACGGATAGAAAAGAAATTAGTCTGCATCGCAGACATAAAAAAAGAACTTCAAGATATAAAGCAAACTGTTGAGTTTATAAGTTTCAGATATGATGATTTGACTAAAAAATATAACAAACTCGAACAGTCCAACATTGAACTGGTGAAGAAACTTGAAAAATCAGAACGAAAGGAAAACAATAATTCCAAAAACTGCTTTCTGAATTAAACCAATATACCAGAAACAGAAATATAGAAATCCATGGTTTACATGTGAATTATATTAATGATAAAACAGCAATTATGACCAGCACTGATAGACTATCAAATAAACTACAGGTAGAAAACTATGGATCTTCTGACATTGATGTTCTTCACCCTCTAGCAGTGGGCCAAAATAAAAGCCATAATCCACACATTATAATTAAATTTATAACAAGGATAAGTAGAGTTAACTGGCTGGCTAAGAGGAAAACTTATCTACAGCTTCAATTCTGATTTAGATCCAGCATCACAGCATTCCAGAATCTACATAAACGAAAACCTCTCACCACACTATAAACAATTGTACTGGCATGCTAGATAACTGTTGCACCAAAGACAAATTAAATACGCCTGGATAAGCAAAGGTAATTTGTTTATTAGACAGAACGATAGTTATCAAAGAAAACAAATTGTCCTACTGGAAGACCTACAGGTGTATGGACTTGCTACTTAATCAATGTCATATTTTTCTGATTGCATACTAACTATTTTATGTTGCAGGGCCAATACTATACAACCCAAGACTTAAACAAGTTATTTCTAACTAATACTAACCTTACCCTCAATATTATACATGTTAAAGCCCAATCGTTACTAAATAAAATTACATTACTAGAAGCCTTAATACATACACTTAGATCAACATTGGATTTCATATGTGTTACTGAAACATGGTTTCCGACTAAAAAAATTGTTATTCCATTACAAAATTTCCCTCATCAGAGATTATTCTAGGGGAGGGGGGGGTTAACAATATCTATGTTAACAATAAATATATATTTTTTTACAGTTAAGGAATTTACAATAATCACGAAAAATATAGAAATACTTACCATACAAAATCAATTCTCTATAATCTCAGCCTGCTTTAAACCACCCAGCTAAGACTATAATGAACTACTTGGACTGTTAAACCAACTGTTAATTTTGTTAATTACTCTAAAAAAGAGGTTCTTGATGGGTGACTTTAATATAGATTTATCTATTAATAATTCTATAACACAACAAATTAATCAATTACTTGCTGTATCAGGATTCATTAATTTAATTTCTTCCCCAACTAGAATTACCCAAAATACTAGTACCACAATTGACTTGGCTACAAGTAATGTCCAATAACAGCTTACAACTACAGAATAATTGAATATGATATAAGTGATCATCTGCTCATTTTCATTTTACACAAAACTGGAAGTTCTCTACCGGAAGAAACTAAGACTGTAAAATTACGTAAAATCAATAAAAAAAACTTTAAAAAACTTTCAAGAACTTCTAAATGAAATTACTTGGGAAGATTTTCAGAAATATGAATCACCTGATTTAGCTTATGACAATTTTTTTTAATCTTCAAAGGAAAATATGATCTAACTTTCCTTGTCTCCTTAACTAATATTAATTCTAATAAGAAACTTCGCAAACCCTGGATCAGTTCTTCCATGTTAAATCGTATTAATAAGAACAACAGACCCTTTGCAAAAATTTTAAGAACAAGAGACCCATATGATTTTACCAATTTCACATTATACAGAAATACACTTAACTCTGCTATTAGAAATGCTAAAAGAATATATTATGCAAACACATTTTCATTGAATAACCCAAAAGTAACTTGGAAAAACCAGTGGTATGAAAATTTCTGATAAACACCACATGGCTGCCCATCTTAATGAGCACTTTAATAATGTCTCTAATAATCTCAAAATGAACTTAACATCCTTTAATTCTAATTTTCTACAATATTTTCATAATTCTTCTGTTGATAGATCTTTTTACTTATTACCTGTAACCAAAACTGAATTACTACAAGAAATAAACAATACTAAAACTAGCTCTGGACCAGGAAGTGATGACATTCTTCCTTCTGTTGTTAAACATATAGCTGAAATAATCATAAACCCTGTACTAAATATCTTTAACCTAGTTTTCACTACTGGTATATTTACACATGCACTGAAAATTACAAAAAATTACCCCTAAATATATATCTGGTAAGAGTAATGATGCTAACGACTATTGTCCTATAGCTAATATGTCAATCTTTGATAAAATCCCAGAAAAATTAATCTACACGGGATTAATTTCATATTTACAAAAATTTAATATCATTAATAAAAATCAGTTTGGCTTTCAACCTAATAAATCAAAAGAATCTAATTCAAAAAAATTTTAAATCAAAAATTATTACACTTGCTATTTTCCTTGACTTGACTAAAGCGTTTGACACTCTCAATCATCAATTTTTTTTTACCAAATTATATAATGCGGGTGTAAGAGCTACTGCACATACCTAACTGATAGATTTCAATATACTATAGTTGATCAAATTCAACCAGCACTACAACCAATTACTTCAAGGGTTCCTCACCACTCAGTTCTGGGTCCTTTACTATAAAATTTATATATAAATGATATTTTTAACATAGCATCTAATAATGCTCCAATCCTCTATGCTGATGATACAGCTATATTGTTCCACTGCAGAAACCTTAACGAAATGGTTGCTCAGGCAAATCATTAATTACAGATCTACTCGGAATGTTTAACATACAATGAACTTATAATTAATGTTAATAACACAAAATTCCTTATCTTTACTAGACAAAAACTATTACATACGCAAGTTCCATATTTACTTTTAAATAATACTCCTATTGACATAATACAGAACTTTAGGTACCTGGGAATTATTTTAACTTCCGACCTAAGATGGAATAACCGTATAAACTCAATTGCAAATCGAATTTCCAAAAACATTGGGATTGTCAGCAAAATTATTTCAAGTTTAACTACCAAAACACTTAAGCTTTTGTATTATACACTATTTCAATCACATATTAATTGTTGTTTTATCTCATGGCGACAAACCACTCAAACAAACATCAAAAAACTACGAGTCCTACAGAATAAAATTTTAGGTTACTAGACTTCAAAAGAAATTTTTCTTCTCATACCAACTTCCAACCATTCACTTTTTATCATACCCATGTCAACCCCAACCATTACGGAATTTTATCTATTAAACAATTATTTGATTTGAAAATAGGCAAACTTATGTTCCAAAGAATTAAATTAAACTTACATACATAAATCATTGAATTGAATTTACATACTTATCAATACAGACACAGATCATTATTGCAATATCATACTATACAATACAGACACCGATATTACAGATCATACTATACAATACAGACACAGATAATTATTACGGCCCATACACCGTAAAACCCTCATGATAAAGCAGACCTTAAATTATATTGGTCCCGAATACTGGAATACACTACCAGTTGAGTTAAGCACATTAAATAACCTAATTTTTTTCAAAAATAAACTTACAACATATTTGCTAAGATAATTAAATAAATGATAATAACTTAAAACACAATTATTTAAAATATACCTAACATCTAACATTACTGCTGTTGTTTTGTGAACATGAGTTTACTTGCCTATTTACTTGGGAAGTCAGGGCCTGTCAGGATTCTCCGAGGCATTTTCCACGATTTTCCCTGCTGTTCTTATGAAATATAAATTGTTTATGTATATCCACAAAGCGAACAGTGTAACAGCAAAAATAAAATTATTTATTTATTTAAAAAAAATTACGCTCCT
The DNA here is from genome assembly GCA_039090855.1 of Macrothele yani. Lineage (NCBI taxonomy): Eukaryota > Metazoa > Arthropoda > Arachnida > Araneae > Macrothelidae > Macrothele > Macrothele yani. Next base: position 7,020,036 of record CM077024.1, read on the forward strand.
ACATTTTGTTCGTAATGTCACAGATTTTTAGTTGAATAATTTAACAAAACATAATGCTACTAACATAAAAGTGTATTATCGTAAAATGCATTAACGGTACATTCAGCTTTTCGGTTTTTCCTCTCAGGGTTTCAGAATTTGAGTTACCTTTCTGTTTTTAAACTAGTCTTTTCTTACCATCTTCTTCAAAAAATATTCTTCAAATGACAACTGCAAAAAACGTAAGCTTCTTTGTTTGACATGTCTCATAACCTTATCCAAGGCAGAAAACCGAAGCAATTTGCTTGACATATAGTTACTCAAAGTTTTTCTTTTTTTTGGGGGGGGGATAAGTAGCGAAAAAGTTTGAAACAGCAAAAGGAAACTATTGAAAAACCCTGCAGTTAAGGTACTTTATAATTATATTAGAGAAGCAAAAGAATAAATTCTTCTTTTTATCAAATGACATTTATTCCACTTTCTTCAAAAAATGTGCTTAATTTCTGATAGCAGATAATTACCTATTTTAAATTGCATTTATATCAGAAATACTTTATTTTCACAGGTTAATGAGCAAAAAGTTCTGTGTATTTTATGTCAAGAAATAAATAAAACATTCTAGCCTTTTGATTGTAATTTCAATTGCATTTCAGAAGAGAGTCACCTGCCAATCAACCTCTTTGTTGGCACTGTAATTGGAATTGTATCTGCCATTGTTGTCGTGGCTATTGCAATTATAGCGCTGATACGACTTCGATGTCCGAAAAGCAGGAGTAAGGGTAAGCATCAAATACGTTAGTTACAAAATAAATGTGATAGCGTTTTTGAAACTTTCTTCGCAGCTTCCTTTAAATTTCTCCAATTTTTTGTTGCATCCTTAGTTCATGAGAGAGATAGACCAGAAGAAACTGAGTGCAGTATGTTGGAAGAGAGACTACGGTGTAGAGAGGGAAAAGGTAACTGATACGTATAAACTGGAAGGCAGAGACAGTGACCTTTGTTTCTTTACTTCTTTCAAAAGAAGTAAAGAAAGAAAGAAATTCAGTAGGAAGTTTCTCCCTCGTATAAAAATATTGTCAACGGCAGTAAAAGAGTTTAATGCAGAAAAGATTGTGGTAAATAGAACGAATGTTTATGGAATAGAGTAATAGAGGGTTTAGTAGAAAACGGTGAGAAAAACGGTAAGAGAGAGAGGGAGTTAGAGGAAGACAAGTTTTGTCAAAAATTATGAAATCTGATGAATATCTTGAGAGTAAATGAGCAAAACAATACAGAAAAATCTTAAAACACATTAAAAATGGAAGAAGAGATCGTAAAAAGAAGAAGTGCACAGAAGTAAACTTATAGTAAACGTATAAGAGAAGACTGAGGGAAATAAGCAGGTAAAATAGAATTGAAGGAAATCTGATGCAGGTAGCAAAGATAATATCATGATAAAGAAAAAGAATGAAACGAAGACATGAGAACCAGAAAGAAAATTAATGTAATTAGGGAATGATATCGGGAGATCAGGAGAAAATAAAATAAAAACAAACGGAATTAAGGAGCGATGAGAAAGGCAATAGAATTTGAAAAAGGGAGAAGAGCAGACTGAGAAACAGGGAATGACAAAAAGATTGATGGAGAAGAACTAACATGAAATGACTAATTAAGAGAAAGAAAGGAATAAATGCACTGAGAAACTGAGAGAAATAGAATTAGTAACAAAGATAAGGAGAATGATAAGTAAAGAGAAAGGAGTTAAGCAGGAAGAGAATGGAAGAAGTATCGGTAGACAGCTTGAAAAAGAGGGTGATGAAAGGAATTAAAATAGAGAGTGGAAGAATGTGGGGACTCTTGTGTACCGCAAGCATGTATAACACTATTTTTCATTAAACATGGTCACTGCTTTCAAAAAGAAATAATCCATTTGTTTGCTGAGTTCATTCGCCATTTTTAGAAATTATCTCCACTTAAATTTCCATTTGGAACATATCTAAATATTACTTTTCCAAAACCCACGCTGGTGTTGCATGTATGCAACTCAGTCCATTGACGAGGTCATGCTTTTGAAGCATAACTTACGCGCATTGTTGTGGTGTCTCTTTTCGGTGTGATTGCGATGGACTTTCATAATTCGCCTTTATAAATTGGCTATTTTACCAGAACAATATCCTTTTAATCGTCTAAAGCCTTAGTTGATTTTGAGGGACCTTGATCGGGAATACAAAAGTATCCTATTACAATATTTCCCCAAGATACTTTGTCATCTTATATTCAACTTGAAGGTATATTATGCTCAAATTAAACTTTCTCTCGTCTCGAAGAATGAGCTTGGACATTAAACGGTTCATCATATGTTTGATTTACCTTTTGTATGCTGCAGTATCGTAGTTCTAAGTTCATGTGTTAGATCTTATTTTCTATGGAAACATTTTTGTTGTCGTTTCTCCCAAAGTGATGGTACTTACACGGTTCTCCCAACGTAACTTTCAACACATGAAATTTCAGGTGTTTCCTTTTCCTGAATGGGTGAAGCTATACAAATCTACTCTAATATTTGGATAATATATAATCCGTACTAACTTCTTCTATAAACCACTTTATTTTCTTATATTTTAGTGTATCTTTTTGTAGACCACTTTTTGCTTTACATAGCTCTCTTTAGAAAGTTGTGACGTACTACGGAGGTGAAAACATGTGTCAAGATGACAAATCTGCAGCGAGACATTCTGTCCGCGTAGTTCAGTTGGGAGAACGACTTACTCCGGAGTGAGGGGACACGAATTCAAAGGCCGTCGCGCACAAACTTGTGTTTAACAAAGTTTCATTTGATTTCTCTTCAGAATTTTAATCTCTATAGCTGATGCAAGTGTTTGGTTCACAGTTCCTCGTTAAGCATTTAATTTTCAAGAGCTATTACTATTGCAGTAATAAAATCGTATGAGTTCGTTTCAAGTTTCATATATGCAATGCAAACTTCCAGGATGCGAAGCCTTTACGCACGGGTGTTCAACCAGGAATTATGTTGAGATCTATTAATACATTAATATTCAACATTACGTTGAATGGGTATCCGTAGTTAATGCAATGTACCCCTCTGAAATAATCAGCAGCTTGCGTTGAAGTTTTGTTGGCATGCGTGAGTGCATTTGCGCCATCACGTTTCCAGAGCATCATATATTATCAACTGTCTCCTTGAGGGAATCAGTGAGGATCGGTTTTCCTTGAAAGAATAAGTAAGTATCAATTTTCCTTGAGCGAATCAATGTATCTTTGATTTAATATCACAAAGACAAGATTGGGCCATAGAGTGCTAAGAACTAGAATAATTATTCACAGTCAACTGGTTCCGCAGAAACCCATTGAAATGTAAGGAGAGTTACATTATAAAGCATCCTTGTACGTTATGAAATCAGGAGATATCTGAATTTGCCTTTCACATATATTTTCAATGTTTCAAGGAAAACGGTGTCTGAGTTGTCGAAGTGGCATCTGCTTTTAGGTTGAAGAATGGTCATCAAACGTGGAGTTAGACATAAACTGAGCGGTGTATGAATAATTTAAAGTAGGGTTCCAAAATATGTTTACTCGAACCCTGAAGTGACTTATTCCTCGCGTTTTCCTCCAGGTTTTGGAGTTCACCTTTCCCTACATTTGGATAATCCCCATCAGGAAGCAAGAAGTAACAAGGAAAAAGATGACGTCCTTACCTTAATTATTAATTAAACATTTCCAGTTGGTTGAATCATAACCTGTATTCAGTACTCAGCACACTGGCTAGATGGCACCTCACTCGGCACATAAACAATCGCTTAACGTGACCAGTAACGTTTCAACCCTCTTAAGGTAATCTAAACCTCCATTTCTTTCTTTTTCCTTCGTTCGTTTGCATTCCTGGGGGCGAAGTTCGTCTTCCACCACTTTTCGAACAAGTCACCCGCATCATACTTTCTTTCAGTTCCATACAGGGTCTTTTTCCTCCACGGGGAATTTCTACTCTCTGCTCTGTGCTTGGGTGTAGTTGACGACTCATGCAAATAATAGCGGAGTTTGATCCATTTTTACATTGCGTCTTGTTGTCTGGAACAGTATATTCAATAAGAACGCATATAAATATCATTAAACAGAAGTCTACAGAAAGGAGGTTTTCACAAAGCCTAATGAAAACTGCTTTTTGTTAGTCCAAACACTTTGCTGTCATCTACTGAGATTCAACATTCAACAACATTCAACACCACGAGTTTTTTTCTTGAATCGGGTATGAAGCATTTTTAAGAGCTTTAATTGCTAATTTTATGTTATTAGTAAATGACATAAACGTGAGAAAAGAAGACGATAAACTTGTTTTTGAAAGCCTGGCATGATACATGCATCATGCACGTATTCAACCATAAAAATATTAAAAAGCCATGATGACATTACACAACATTGTTTGACACCAGCATAAAAAAACAATTTTGATTGAACATCATTATTATGTATTAACGCCCTAATACCAGCATACATAGCTTACATACATTCAAGGAAAAACCCAATATACCATAATTATTCATTGCTTTATACAGAAGTATCACCTTCATTCGATCATAAACTTTCTCCAAATCTAAAAAGGCAGAAAACGTTTCTTTTTTAAAAAAACCAGATACTGCTCAGTTATAATAATCAAAGCAAGTATTTGGTTAATGCAGCACTTACAATGCATCAAACCACTCTGTACATCCCAAGCTCAACATTCTCTGATGTCAAACGTCTATAACGTACCAGGAGATGTGACGTACCTGCCAGAAGGACGCACACGACATAAAGGCAGATAGGAATCAGAACAAATGTCCGCGTAGCTTAATTGGTAGAGCAACTTATTCCGGAATGAGTGGACCCGGGTTCGAACCCCGGCGCGGATAAAAATGACGGAGAAATTGACTTCGTTATAATGGCGCCCGAACTATCCGGATGACCCGACCGTTCAAAATCTCGCATTGGTGTGATGTTATTTCCACACCGCGAGATAGGAAAAATATGAGCAGCACTTCGAAAAAAGAAAAATTAAGGGGGAGATGATGTAACGTATACTCTATATTCACTTTCCTTTTGATTTTACTATCTCTGGTTATTTTATTTTACTATGTAAATTATCTTCCTACTGAACGAAATATTATTTCACCCGCTGAATGAGATCTGGCAATAAGGGGTAAGTCATGACGTGGTGGTAGCTAGTATATAGGCGCGTTCATCGAGGGAGCTGTGTGGTGTTGTTATGAGGAGAGCTTGTGGTCGTTAAGCGAGAGCGTGTATAATACTAGGAGTGATTATTTATTATTGTTCTACAAGTGTAGTGTGTGCCTTAGTTGACCAGGAGTCTTATAATAAAGAAGTTTTCAGTAAGTTCAGTCTTTCTCAATTCATAGTTTTTGTCAGACCTCTGTCTGACTGTTAGGTTTATAACATTTATTTGATTCCTATAAATAACCAGCGTTGAGACTTTGTTTACGTTCATAATTAACAAGTAACAACACCTTTTTGAATTCATTATTTTGAAGCTTAGTACAAGTATATCATTACCTAGCTGGTAGGAAGAGAATCATTCATAATAATTAGCTTAGCGGAAAGAAAATAAAGCTAATACATTATACGTCTTATCTTATCAACAATGTGTGGACTCTCCGAACACGTTCCCCGATACACTCAGCGGACTGATACCACAATATTTCTTAAATTCTCTTTGCCTTTTCAATTATTTAAAGGTTAATAAGACATGAAGGCAGAGAGTGCTAAGAATCACCGGAGGACCGGACTAGGCTGCCATTTGATGTTGACCTTAGCTACTTACAATGGACGCTCCCTATCATCTGATTCAAGGCTTCTTGAATTGGAAAAGGATCTACAAAGGATCAAGTGGGACATCGTCTGGCTAAGTGAGGTAAGGAGAAAAGGAGAAGATCTCGTTGAACTGAAAAGTGGACATCTCTTCTGCTATCGTGGGACAGATACTGGCAGAACTAGTGGTGTTGGAATTATAATAAACAAGAAACTGAAGGATAAAGTTGTAGAAGTTGAAAGTTCCTCTGACACAGCTGCACGACTCGTTATCCAACTCTTGAGAAGATACCAGGCTCTGATAGTTCGGGATTATGCATCCTCCACGGGTCATCCTGAAGAAGATATTGAATAATTTTATGAGGAAATTCGTCATCTAAATAATAAAGGCAAGCAGCACTTGAAGATAATTATGGGAGATTTCAATGCAAAAATAGGGCAACGGCAACAGAATGAAACTTCAGTAGGTACATTTGGTCACGGCAACAGAAAGCAGCGTGGAAATACTCTCGTAGAGTTTGCAGAGGCAGAAGGGTTTTTCATCAATAACGAAGTAAATTTCTCCGTCATTTTTGGTCTACGCCGGAATTCGAACCCGAGTCCGCTTATTCCGGAACAAGTCACTCAACCAACTGAGCTACGCAGACGTTCATTCTGATTGCTATCTGCCTTTATGTCGTGCGCGTCCTGCTGGCAAGTACGTCACATCTCCCCCCCCCCAAGAGGGCCGGGGGCATTGCCCACGGGTCAGCCGTGACCATGAATCGTTGCCGGCAGTCATCCACTGTAGAAAGTGCATTTGAGAACTCCCAGTCAATCTGGTTCGTGGAATGCAACGTCACACACATTTATTTTTCGAAGCGCTGGAGAAGAGATTCTCTGATTTTTCCTATCTCGCGGTGTGGAAAGAACATCACACCAATGCGAGATTTTGAACGGTCGGGTCATCCGGATAGTTCGGGCGCCATTATAACGAAGTAAATTTCTCCGTCATTTTTGGTCTACGCCGGGATTCGAATCCGAGTCCGCTTATTCCGGAACAAGTCGCTCTACCAACTGAGCTACACAGACCTTCATTCTGATTGCTATCTGCCTTTATGTCGTGTGCGTCCTGCTGGCAGGTACGTCACAATCATGAACACCTTTTTCAAGAAAAATCCACACAGGAAATGGACATGGAGACATCCAAATAGGACGACCAGTGAAATTGATTTTATTATGTGTAACAAAAAATTCGTCATAGAAGACTGCAGTGTGCTAAACAAGTTCAGCACAGGTAGTGACCATAGATTGGTGAGATGTAAGATACACCTCAACACTGAACTCGAACGTGGCAAGCTCATAAGACAAACAAAATGTATTGACATAATCAACCTTAAAAAACACCATAATACCTTCAAGTTGGAACTGAAAAACAGATTCTCTGCTTTAGAAGGCCTAACATCGGAAGAAGTGGATATTTCTGAAGTTAACAGAAAAGTAACCAAAGCTCTTATGGAAACAGCAACAAAATTAGCTGGGTCTAAGAACAAGTTGCATGTGAACAAATTATCAGGAAAAACCAAAATGTTGATGCAAAAAAGAAGAGAGATGAGGACAACTAAAGAAGATGTGACTTTGTGACCTGCCTGCCCAGCAGGACGCACACGACTTAAAGGCAGAGAGCAGTCAGAACGAACGTCCGCGTAGCTCAATTGGTAGAATGACTTATTCCGGAGTGAGGGGACCCGTGTTCGAGCCCCGGCGTGGACAAAAATGACGGAGAAATTTACTTCGTTATAACTTTCAAAGTGGAATATATAGAGCTATGCAAGACATTACGAATAACTATCACTGATGACGTAAGGAAATTCAACTGTGAACTAGTGATTAAAGCAATTGAAAGCAACCAAAGCCTAAAGATAGCAAAGGGACATCTCAGTAAGGGAAGAAAATAGATTATGGCACTGAGAAAAGAAGATGGTTCTGTAACAAGAAATAGAGGAGAAATTTTGACAAGAGTGAAAGATTTCTACTCCAAATTATATGACAGGGATGATACATGTACTCCAGACATCATGAAAAGAACCAGTACCAGAGTTCTTCCAGTCCTCCCAGCAGAAGTTACACATGCAATCAAGAACATGAAGTGGGGAAAAGCTCCAGGAGAAGACGGAATTACTGTAGACATCATACAAGAAGAAAGTGGAGAAATTGAAACAGTACTCGCCCAAATTTTTACTCGATGTCTTAATGAAGGGAATATTCTTGAGGATTGGAACAACGCTACAATGATCCTGCTACATAAAAAAGGTGACATTGAGGATCTCAGGGAGTGCAGACCTATCAGCCTTCTATCAGTGGATTGTAAAATCTTCACTAAAGTTCTTTCACACTGTTTGAAGGTAACACTGGACATGGCTCAACCGAGAGAACAAGCTGGATTCAGGAGTGGCTACAGCACAATAGATCATATCCACGTACTGAGAGAACTAATTGAAAGAGTGAGATAATATAAACTTCCATTATGCATGGCTTTTATCGATTATGAAAAGGTCTTTGATTCGGGGAAACTATCAGCAGTTACAATGGCTTTGAAATCCCACGGTTTTGAAGATGCATACATTAATATTATTAATAACATCTATGAAAATTCAAGTGCAAAGATTCGGCTGTTTGAATATACAAAACACATAAAAATTGGAAAGGGAGTGAGACAAGGTGACACCATATCTCCCAAGTTCTTTAATGACACATTGGAAAATACCTTACAATCACGGAACTGGGAAAACAAAGGGATAAAAATTAATAAAGATTATCTAACTCCTCTTAGTTTTGCTAATGACGTAGTCATTTTTGCAACTACTCCATCAGAGCTGCAGAGTATGATCCAGGAACTTGCTGACAAGAGTAAAGATGTGGGATTAAAAATGAACTTTTAGAAGACAAAAGTGGTGTACAATGCTTTTACAAGAAATGAAGATTTATCGATTGATGGAGAAAAGCTGGAGATAACAGATACGTAAGTTCATGTTGGACAGGAGATATCAAGTGAGGGTCAGATTGATGAAGAAATTAATCGGCGTATAAAACTTGCCTGGAGAGCTTTTGGAAGAAACAGCACAATTTTCAAGAGCAATATGCCATTATGTCTTAAAAGAAAAGTGTTTGATAAATGCATCCTTCCATTGCTTACGTATGGTGCAGAGACGTGGACCTTAACTAAGCCGCCCCGGTGGCGCAGTGGTCTAAGGCGCTGGTGTCTGATCATTCGTCCGTAAGAGATCCGGGTTCGAATCCCGGTGAGGCATGGATGTTGTGTTTGTCTTACGGCACTGGCTCTCTCCCTTCCCTGGAACCAGTGACCCTAAATTAGGGACGGACGACTGCTTATAGCCCATTGAGTTGCTCACGGTGGTCGTTAAACCTCCAAAAAAAGAAAAAAAAAAGACCTTAACTAAAAGAGACATACAAAGGCTGCAGACAACAACTCAAAGCAACATGGAGAGGTGCATGCTTGGTGTAACAAGGAGAGATAAGAAGAGGAACTCGTGGATCCGAAAATGACAAGAGTGGAAGACATCATGATCAGAGTTAAATCCCTGAAATAGCAGTGGGCTGGATATACTGCCAGAAGGACAGGCCATCGCTAGACAGCCGAAATTTTAGATTGGGTTCCAAGGGACAGGAAAAAACCTAGAAGAAGACCACATGGGAAATGGCTGGATGAAATTCGAAAGTATTTGGGAGTAACATGGAGGAGACTGGCACAAGGCAGACCGTTGTGGAAGAAACTTGCGGAGACCTTAATCCAGCAGTGGATTGATAATGGTTGACAATGATGATGAGTGAAATTTCAAGTTCAATATTCAATTAAAAAATATGAAAATTTTGACTTCTAAGTGATATGCCATCTACTCCCCGTGGCCCTACCATTTCCGAGAGAGTGTACAGCTTTACAAACTACTTTTCTTGAAATATCTGCTATGTTTGCCTCTCTTTTGTGGCAGCATGCATTTCTGCCTCATATCTTTTATTCTATCATGTTCTAATAACTCACAGAAGTTTTCATTCCATCTTTCACTTAACAATTTAGGATCCCTTTTGATTTCTGTGTTCTTGTTCTTTACACAACTTAGAACTTTATATTCCCTGCTCTTCCTTCGTCTTGTGTGCTTTTAGACGGATTCATATCTTTCCTAACAGCCGACTCGTGCTTATCCACTGTACCGTTCCTAACTTCTGTTTTTCTCCGACCAGCTTTGCTGCTTCCACATTGTTACAGCGATATTCGTTCTCAGAAACTCTCTTTGACAGAGCCTGTGTTTCCTTCTTCTTCCCGTTTAACGCTTCTGTAATGCTCTACCAAGCATCATATTTAATGTAACGCATTGTTACAGTAGCAATAACGGCTTCAGTGACAACACATTTCTGTAAACATGTCCACTCTTTCTCTACATGCCTTCACATGTCCTGAACTGAGTAACTGAGCAATTCATCGTAACACAGATGTTCTTCAGAAAGCCTTTCAACAATTCTTCTTTCCATCCCATAAGTCTTACTGTTTCTCTTTCTCCCGTTAATATTGAGGTTCACTAGTGAAATTAACATATAATAGTTAGACAAAACATCACACGAGTGCTAGAAACAAAGTCTTTCAGGTACTGGTCATAAACAAAGATTTTTGCTTTCAATATATGTCCTAGAGTACGATTCGTCCATTTATGTGTGTGACTGTACTTATGGCTGTAAAATGCATTGAGTGCAGGCAACCCGATCTTAGTGCAAACTTCAGTTATTCTTTTAGCACTTGGATTTGTTTTAGAATCATTAAAGATAACCTGAACATTGTCAAAAATCTAATTTTGAATACCAGATCCTGCGAGAATAATTTCAGTTCTCAAATCCCCAGCGAGAACAATTTTCTTTTTAACAAACAAACTACTTCAAAACTGCTCATAACTCATTGCTCTTAACTCATTCCAAAAAATCATCCATCCTATTGGAGCGTTCAGCATCACAAGGAGCATTCATTTCAGGAATTATTATTTCCTGATTTCACTTTCAAACGCATGCACAGAATTATCGTACTTATGCAACTATTATGAATCGTGATCTTTTTCATCTTTTCATTTAAAACGACACTTTCACCTGATGGTTCTCTTACATCTTCCAACACTCCAAACCACGTAATTAACATTACATTTGTTTCGCCTATCTCAGCTGTTTGTTTTTCTTTAGTTATCCTTACACAGAGTATATACAATCACTAACCATTCGTTTCTTTGATCACGTCGTTCATCTATCCATTTATTTCTCTAGTATTCCATACACGAATCTTACAGTCACTTTGCGAAAATATCTTTCTTATACACCGTTTATTAATTTCTTGTCGCTTCCCAGGTGAACTAGCCTTTAGAAGTGTTCCAAGAACACCATGTTGTACATTTGAGTCCATAAATATTTTTATTTTATTTTTGAAAATCATAAAGTGTACATCAGTGTAAAGGCTCATCCCACACTCGAAAGTTCCAACTGGTCATTCCATCTATTAATTGTGGAACATATCCAAGGGAGTTGAAGACTTCTTCCCAGTATCACACAGACCTAGCTGGCAGCTCAACAATATTTATACCGCAGTTTAATGATGTATTGTTACCTTCTCAGATTCGTAGTTCCCTACTTCTGACATGTGTGGCACTGCTGCGCTGTGGAGTGCCCCTTTTAGGCAAACCTTTCTCGCACTAAGGTCTGCTGTTTGTGCTTGTGCCATGCATTCCATTACTCAAATTTTAAGACAGCACTTCTGCTTCTAATATTATTTTACATATGGAAAACGCAAAGTTTTTGAATTATTTTTAAAATATTTCATTTCGCAACATCAGAAAAGCAACATTATACGTATATCGTCCAATTAGCTGCATCACACAAAAATTCATCGCTGGGTAACATACTAACATAAAGCAGACAAAATCCAAAACCAGGTATCTTTATTTACAAAACATCATCCCCTTTTCTACTCCAAAATATGTTATTTACGTAGTTAAAATCATCTGCTTTCTTTGCTTCGACAAAAGGTGATCGTGAGAATTAATTTATCTTCATTAGTTTGGTGAATAGTAACTGACTGGGAAATCCCTTACTGCCCGATATGAATATATGCTCAGACTGCTTTTCAACTATTCTGCCTGCAACATACTTTTTGGTTGTGAAAAATGGTTCTTTGTTTGAAGACAGTCCAGAATAGTAGCTGCATAAATTAGAAATAAAAATGTAAAGTCGCCTTCAGAAAGGGCACACTATCTAAATCCTACAAACAGCTTTAAAATCTGCATTCATACTTGGGAGATGCGTTACTGAAATTTTAAACTTATGCATGCACAGGTTGTCAAAAATAAATTAGTTGGCTACAACAATAAAAGAAATGACTGTAATAATATAGACACTATTGAAAGATGGTGACAGTACTGCAAATTTAGAACAACTTATTAACAAATAAACATTATAGTTTTCCTACCCATACTGTACAAAATCGGTGAAAATAAACATCACGACCTTTAAGAATTTTCCGATGTACTATGAAATTTCTTTGTTAATTTGCAGATAAATATCCCCAAAATTCAATGAAGGCACGATAAAATGTGCTTTTGAATCATTTAAATAGCTTAAGCAAGGTTTTAAAAAATATATCATGAAGTTACTACAAAAAGGATTAAAATTAACTAATGGAAACATAATCATTTTCCATAGGAAAATCTTAAAATGATAATGGTAACAGTACAACCCCACACGAGGTTCTATGATTTGCTACAATTTTTGACATCGCAGTTCGAATTCTTGGGCTCATTTTAACAATATGGCATCAATAAATCTGGAAGAAAAGGCAACATGAGGCGAGTGAAAACAAAAAGGAAGCACACATCTATCCCATACACACTGCCAAATCGATTGCATCTATTCATCATAAAAGTTTCACAAACCCAACAGATGCTAAATTTAATTACATATTGCTCTATTGTGAGATTTACAGAATAATAACCTTCTGCTGAAGTAGGTCACCATTCAATAAACCTCACAACAGAGTATTACTCCGCAGAATGTTTCTGTTTTATAAATCTTGTGATACAGCATAATTTCCCAGAAGGTTATCACTTCGTAAATCTAATGTCACAACATTACTCCCGAAAAGGTTTGCATTGTGAAAACCGTATAAAAAAGTATTGTTCCCCAAAAAGGTTGCCATTGTGTAAATATTATGATACAGCATTATTTCATAGAAAGTTACCATTTTGTAAATTTAACGATACAGCATTACTCCCCAGAAGGTTAACATTGTGTAAATCTTATGAAAAAGAATTACTCCAGAGAAGGTTAATATTGGGAAAATTGTATAAAATAGCATTACTACATAAAATGTTACCATTTTGTAAATCGCAGTACATCGCATTACTACATGAAAGGTTACCATTTTGTAAATCGCAGTACATAGCATGACTACATAAAAGGTTACCGTTTTGTAAATCGCAGTACATAGCATGACTACATAAAAGGTTACCATTTTGTAAATCGCAGTACATAGCATTACTACATAAAATGTTACCATTTTGTAAATCGCAGTACATAGCATTACTACATAAAAGGTTACCATTTTGTAAATCGCAGTACATTGCATTACTACATAAAAGGTTACCATTTTGTAAATCGCATTACATAGCATTACTACATAAAAGGTTACCATTTTGTAAATCGCAGTACATAGCATTACTACATAAAAGGTTACCATTTTGTAAATCGCAGTACATAGCATTACTACATAAAAGGTTACCATTTTGTAAATCGCAGTACATAGCATTACTACATAAAAGGTTATCATTTTGTAAATCGCAGTACATAGCATTATCTTATGATACAGCATCACTTTCCAGGGGGTTACCACTGTGTAAATCTTATCACACATAATTATTTTTCAGAAGATTATCATTGTGTAAATCTTATGATACATGATTAAACCCCAGAAGGTTACCATTGTATAAATTACATCTTGATTATTCGATTTACGTTTGACCCTATGGGCCCACTAAAAGTAAAAACTTCACATACTTCATTACTTTGCCCAAAAATGAAAGCTGAAAATAACGGTCTATAATATAACTTATCTTGATTCTACAGTAATAATTCTGTATATTACATTTCGAAAATATTATTCAAAATTTTCTCAGAATTACGTGCCTCGTCTTCAAATAGAAAATGTTCTTTTGCACATGTATTAAAACGACTTTTATCCTCAAAGATGAATTTACTTTTTCGTTTTATTACTACTGGATAATTTTTACTTGGTTTTATGGAAGTTTCTCTGACCAGAATAACTTATAACGTCTGCTTTTATGAAGAGAAAAACTGATTCTTTTATTTATACTTTTTTTCAGATGACGCAACTAAAGATGAAGAATTAAGGTACATTAATTTTGTATAATTATTTATACTCTTCACAAAATGACGTTAATCATAATGAGAGAGAAAATACACATACTTATGGCTGATATGACTGTTCCAAAAAACGATGGATGGAACAGACTTGTTGCAAGTTCAGGTATCTCCTGAAAATATTTAATACTCAGATTCTGTATACCCATTTATTTCTCTTATATTTTAAACTGCAGCAAACCGCTGGCCATTTTGGAATATTTGATTCAGTTTTACCGCTCTTAAGTAGCATGCGTCAGAAACTGCTAAGATACGCATTTTCCTTTCTTTCCTTCGGCGATCAACCCCAGAAGGATTGATTATATACGCCAGCAGTTTCTCGTTGACATCTAGTCCACCTAATTTCTGTACTGCAGCAAAGCGATGCCCATTTTGGAACATTTTGATCAGTTTCGCCATAGTTAAAATAAGGGCGTCAGGACCCTGATTTGATACGGTTTGCAAAATCGTGAGTTTTGAAATGATATGATTTCTCTGAAGTGCAATGGAATCTGAATGCAATATTGAAGACAGTTATATGGCAGTACTTTAATTCAAACGTACTAGAACCTTTGCATTCACTGACGACGAATTCTGAAATTTTTAAAACAATTCTTTGATACATATTGGAAATATTGTATTTCATTGAAGACCAGAGCTTTCCCAAATATACTTACACTGAAAAGAAAGTGTAACTTATAAGATACACTGAAGACTACAGCCTTACGGAGGTATTTTCATTGAGACGTGTTCGAATCTGTGTGTCTCATTAATAACCGCGGTAATACTTCCATATTAATTTTGTAGTGAAACTGATTAGAAAATACAGGTTTCATTGAAGGGAGACCACAGTACTGTTTACCCACCTCCATTAGAACATATTGGAATTTTTGTGCTACATTGGAATACAGTTATACTGGCATACTTATACTGAAAATTATCAGAATCTGTGTGTTTTATTGAAGACTACAGATCTACTGGCATCCATATATTGAATAGTATCAGAATCTGTTTCTTTCATCAAGACCGCAGATCTGCTGACGTACTTTCTTTGAAATGTGTTAGAATGTGGCTGCTTGATTGAAGACATCCATGTTTACGTACCTCGATTGAAACATGCATGTATTATAATGTGCTTCATAGACGAATACAGTTCTACTGACATACGTACTTTCAATAGCATCATAATCTGTGTGTTTCATTCAAGACCACACATCTGCTGACGTACCTTCTTTGAAATGTGTTAGAATTCTTCTGCTTTATTGAAGTCTTCATTGACATGTGTATCTCCATTGAAGTGTATTAGAGTCTGTGTGTTTCATTGAGAACACATTTCTACTGGTCAACCCGGTGGCTCAGTGGTCTAAACGCTGGCTTATGATCATTTACTCGACATGGGTCCTGATTCGGAACCCATTGAGGCTTAGCTGTTGTGTATCTTAGGGTGCTGACTCTGTCCTGTCCATGGGGCAAGTAGCCCTAAATTAGGGACGGCTAACTTCTTATAGCGCATCGAAAATGTTCACGGTGGTCGTTAACCTCCTGTTCCTTCCCTCGACATACAAAAAGTTACGTATTAAAATACGTGTATTTCATTCAAGAACACAGATCTTAGACTTCATTGAAGCATGTTAGAATTTTTATTAATCATTAAAATAAATTGCGCAGCTCTGCCCACGTACCTTTACTGAGGCTCCTTAGAATTTGTTTCGGTGAACCAAATGTCATATTTATTTAAATTTGTTGTTGAAATTTGTACACTCCCCCATTGCGAATAGAATAAGAATAATTAATCTCAAACCGAGATCTTGATAGTCACGGAATTAGTTTGGCACAGGCCATCGCCTGATGTTCTGTTTTACACTAAAGAAACCTAAATAAAAATAAAAAGCGTCGTGTAGCAAATGCTCTTTTGTATATATTATCAGGTACGAAAATATTTGAAAGTAGAGCAAGAAATGCCAAATTCTTTTCCGTTTCTTGAAAGAAACAATCGATGTAAAATGCAGTTTAGTGTTGATGACCTTTTCTCAGATCGAAAGTGTGTTTCTCATCAGCAAGCTTCGCGCCCGACAAAATCTTCAAACTGTTCTTTTTCTCTACTTCGTGGTGTTTTCCCTCACAATTACCTTTTGTGCTAACCCAAGAGCACAAAACGTTAGACAGTCGATATGTCTCTGTTTTCCATTTCATCCCCGTAATTTTATTTGTCACTTTAACAATTTGAACTCTTTTTTTGACCCTGTAAATCCCCTACTGCGATTAAAATGCCTTGATACAAAACAATGGCGTAGCCAGAAATTTCTTAAGGGTGTGCTGTCCATGGATTCGGTTCATCGCTAGGTGAAAGCCTCCTGGGAAAGATATTCCAAGTGGGAGTAATCCCAAACCTTTAAAAAATCAGAAAATGAAAAAAAAATACACTACAGAGAAAAAAACTTTATTTAACATATACACAAACATATATATTTCATAATCAATCCACCTCAAGGGGAGGAAGTACGGACTCGAGGATCCCCCTTGGCTACGCCTATTATACCAAATGATATTTTTGAACTGCATTTCTTTGCATGGTTCATATCGTCTCTTTTAATTGTCCGAACTTCTCAGATATTCGTTCTGAAGTTCAAATTTCCCATATATGTGCTTATTAAAACAAGTTTCGCTGTAATAAATTTCCCAGTTCCCAGTGTACTAGGAAACATATGAAGGACATACAAGATGATACAAGAACTACAACGTCAGCTAGGGTTTTATAATATTACCCAGCATTCCCACTATGGAAAGAAAGGAAATTGTTGGGCCGGTTCACTGCGTTCAGGTGTACAGCAATCAGGGATAGTGCAAAAACACCGACAAGAACTGATATATGTAACGATGGTATGTATAATGGGCTCACTTTTTCGTGGAATTACGTCATTTATGAAGGAAACCTGGAGGCCAAACCAGGATCATGACCAGGTATTTTCAGTATATCGCCACACGTGATAGTTAAATTCGTATGCTGACTATTGCGATTTACGTGTTTCATTATCACGTTTATGCGATTTCAAACCTAATTTAATTTTTTTGCTTTTTGTTTAAACTCTAACTGACTTCTGTTTGATTATACTGCAAGATGCATTGATAACACTTTCTGTTGGCAGGCGAAAGTATAGCCAAATTAAGATTGTTTTACTACATCTATAACGGATTCGCAAGACTTCTT
The DNA here is from genome assembly GCA_039090855.1 of Macrothele yani. NCBI lineage: Eukaryota > Metazoa > Arthropoda > Arachnida > Araneae > Macrothelidae > Macrothele > Macrothele yani. The sequence goes on from CM077024.1 coordinate 7,037,461, forward strand.
GTCTTTTTGATATTGAGAAGCATTGTCATCTTTTGAACCCGCGTTAAAGGTTTAATCCTGTTAGCATGGTTTAAATACAATTTCGGTTTTTATTTCCTATGGCATTTTCGTATTGAGTTTAAGGTCCAAATTTTGTAAGTCTTATAATCAGATATTTTACGAATTTGGATATTCTTTGGAGGATAAATTCTCTCGAGTAACAAGTCTGTGAGATCAAATAAGTTTACTGCTTACGAAATAATTTTACTCTAAAGGAGAGGAAAATAACCTGCTTTAAATCTCTCCAAGCAGTCGAAAGAATATATCGTAAAAATGGCTTTTCCTGCACTCAGAACGAAATGCATGCATGCAGAGTAGAAATATCTTTGGGCATGAGTTACATGTAATTATTCTGAGAATCACTCGTAGGTTCCTTCCCTTTGTATTTGAAACCAATGGTTCGAAGCACCACAGTACATCTCATTTTATTTTTTGCAGTTGATTGTTTCATCAAATTTTACCTACAAAGGTACAAATGACTGTAAGCGTCAAGCACATAAGTACCTTTTTAAAATTCACTCTTTTACGTAAGTGAGAATGTTGAAAGCTCAGGTCCTGCTGTTGCCCGACTTTCGCTTTGCATGTTGATCTGAAAATGAACTCCATGCGTAGCTGAAGTACAGACAAACGCGGCTTTTGTGTTTTGAACTAGGAGGAACTAATCGAAATCATTTCTGACTTGAGATCCAGGCAAATGCTGTTACCAATCTTGGAAGACACTGATGTGTATGTTTTAACGGGATGGAGTTTTTCAGGGAAAGGATTACAATTCTTGTTTGTGAATCTTTTTGTCTGTGGTTTATTGCTCCATACATTTTATACTGTGCAAATTAATTGGGGCAAATTAAAAAATCACTCTTTGTTCCAAAACTATGCCTTTATATCATTCTATGCCTTGATATACACTGTTAAATACCTGTATTAGTATGAAGTATGTCCTCCTTCAGCAGAAATGATTTCTTAAATTTGTTTTGGCATTGACTCCACTAATTGAGTGCACATATTTTGGACTTCATAATCGTGGAACCACACTTTTATAGCATTCGTTATCATGCGTTCTTTGGTTGTACAGGTAATTTTACTTAAACGTCTCTTTAAAATATTCAACAAGTTTTCTATTGGATTTAAGTCTGGTGAATTTCCAGGCCAATCAAGCAAATGAATTTGAATTTCCAGCATGAAAGTCTTGACTAATTTCGAATTGTGACATGAGGCCAAGTCATGTTGAAATATTCCGTCAAAAGTTTGGAAGAATGGAACAATCCTACGTTGTGATATTTCTACGTACTTGGCTGAATTCATCATACCTTGAACAGGAACTAAGCTTCCAGTACCATTTGATGTGAAAAAAACCCAAAACATCTGTTTCAGAGGGTGTTTTACAGTTTGTTTGACATGCTCAGGTCTTAAGTGTTTACAGTTGCTTCGTCTAACGAAATTTGCTTGGTACCCCTGCACAAATAAATGAGTTTCATCACTGAAAATTACCTTTTTCCAGTCGTCAGCAGTCCATGATTTATATTTTTTGGCCCATGCTAAACGTTTTATCTTCTTTTTCGCATTAAAATATTGTTTTTTCGTTGGTCTTCTTGTCTTCCGGCCAACTTCCAGAAGCCTACGGTGTACAGTTAAATCACTAACATCACAACCACTAGCAAATAAATCTCTTCGAAGGTCGGTGCGTGTTTTTTTTTTTTTGGATTCATTTTACTATTTCTGATTAGATATTTATCGGTTCGTGGAGTTGATTTTTGTTTTCTTCCACATTTACCTCACCTTTTTGGAGACGATGATCCAGATGCATTGTATCGCGTAAGCAGTCTTGATACACTTGATTTGCCTACACCAACTGCAGAAGCGATATCTCTCACTGTCATAGAAGTGTGATCCTTCGGAGGAATTATTTTTGCACGCTTCCTTTGGGAAATATCCATTTTTCAATACACGAAAGCAAAACGTACTCACAGAGAGCAAAAACTAACATCCACCTGTGACACACAAAAGCTCACAATTGAAGCTGAAGTGCGCATTTCCTGTTTAAAACCGGTCAAACCACATTCTTACTATCAAGTTCTAAGAGTCACACCACCTCATAGCTGAGAAAACCGGTTTATGTGGGTTTCCGACATCAACTGGCGATCACATTACAATTCTGAGAATAAAATAGCTAGTCCCAATTAATTTGCACGGTATAGTATTTCTGCATCTAATAACATAAAATTTGAAAAAATCTTTCACAAGTAGATTTTCTTCCCCATTATATGTACACATAGCAATCGAACAGTTAAATAAAAGTAACAATTGGTAGGGGACAATTTTTGTTCATAGAATTCCTATTTCCTTTTTTCAAATGGTGTTAGACTTCTTAACTAGAACACGATGTGCTTAATACAGCACTGAGAGTTATAAGTTTGACGTTTAATACAAGAACGCCTTTTGCAGAAGTCAACCGAACAATTGTAGGAATCTAAACTTCTTTTCTTAATTTCCTATATCCCAGAAATGTAATATGTTCCGCCCTTACTTGCAATGGATCAAGTCCGAATATTCCCGTTGTTTGGTAATCGGTCATTCAAAGAAACCTCAAAATCTTCTCTACCATTTTTAATTCAGTTCGTTACGAATATCCTAGCACCGGAACTCACTACACAATAATAGAAATTATGCAATTAGTGAAAAAAATATGCCTAAAAATATTTTACGGATGGACGCTCATCATTGACCTTTCTTAGCCAAAAGTCTTCCAGAAAATACATACACTAGTGGCAAAACCTTTTTGAAAATTTGTATTTCTAAGGTTCGATGGTTTTAGGCAATTTAAAGCAGAATGTAATGCAACAAACTCTGCTGAATCTTGAATTATATTTATTCTATCAATGGCCAAATAACCAGAAAAAGAAACATAACTGCCACATGTAACAAGAAGTGAATTTCCTTATCTCAAAACTGACTAATGAGAGTGCTTGTTCTGAGAGCCAATCAGGTGTTATTATGACACAGCATGGAACCGATAAAGCGTTAGTATGAGTCAGCTCTCATTTCCTGGTATCTGAGCTAATGATGGAACTCCTATTCAGTTGTTGTGAGCGTTATCAAGTTGATCACTGGTGTTTTCATGGAGTTTTCTATTACTTCAAAACTTGCTAAGCTAGGTAACTTAACAAGGTGACAAACAGAAGGACAACAATATATTGGTCACCTAGAAAGCGATTTAAAATACTAACTTTCTGACTTTCTGTGAGAATGGCTACATTTATGAGGGAATCAAAAGAAACATAGGTGGAAATCTAACCGAAGCAGGTATTTCTAAACTCTGCCAGAAGGTATCAGCAGACTCTGTCTATTCAAAACCAGACTGGTAAAGGCAGGAAAAGGTACACAACAGCACGTGGCGACAGAAGAATTAAAAAACTGTGCTTAAGTGACAGAAGAATTAAAAAACTGTGCTTAAGTGACAGAAGAATAAAAAAACTGTGCTTAAGTGACAAAAGAAGATTACCTGTGTCAATTAAAAATGAATTGTCTCAGTAGTGTGGTTTGAAAATGAGTACTAGGACTGTTAGACGCAAACTCAAAGACTTTGGTTTAAATTCAAGAATTCCAAGGAAGAAGTCTTTATGTCTCCCAAACAAAGAAGGAAGATATTAGAATAGACTAAAACCCATGTTAATTGATCTCAGAAACAAAGGGACAGAGTCATCTGGATTGATGAGACCAGAATATACATATTTGGTAATGATGGAACAAGCTATGTTAGAAGACAAAATGGAGAAGATTTGCTACCTGAATGCATTACAGCTCCTTGTCATGTTGCTGCTGTGTGCAAAAAGTGTTTTCAGGAAAATCACACTACAGCGCTTGGTAATTACCGTGGATTGAATCCAATAGAAAATCGGTGGAGCCCATTAAAGAGACTTGTTAGTTAGAAACAACCAAGGAATAAAGCAGTATATGAAGCAGAATAATTGATACAATCAGTTATTCAATCTTGGTTTCATATTAAACCACCTGATGAACTAAAACGTTTGGTTCAGTCAATGGGACACCGTCGTAAGGCTGGAATTTCGGCCAAAGGTTTCCCGATTAACTACTAACAGAAATGGTGAGAAGTTATTAGATTATATTTATCACGGTGTTCTGTGTTTAACTTATTTTAAAACGCAATTTTTGTTAATACAATGTGCTGTATTACATTCAGCTTTAAATTATCTTTCTAATGATATATAATTTTACAGGATTATTCTGAAAAGACTGATGTTATGAGACATCAAATTTCAGAAACTCAAATTTTCCAAAACGTTTCCACAATATTAACCAAAAGTGCATTTCTTCTTTTATATTACAACTAACGTTATTAAGAAAGTTTTACATTTTCTACGTATTAATTTTGTTTTCCATTCATTTCTCTCCAACTGCTATATTGTGTCATATTTCAGATGTGAAATACCTTTAAAAAAGGACTTAGACGAACTCCAGGACAATGGGAGCAAAGGCCCTGATATTATACCCTTTTCTGTTGAAACGGAAGGTGAGTAATTCTGAAAATTTTCATCCAGACTAATTTGAACTTCATATGGAACTGATGGAATGAGAATAATTATAGCGAACGAGCCCTTTTCTGCCAATGATACATGCGAATCCACATCTTCCTACTCCGTAGTGAGATATTCCCCTTATTGAACTCCACCAGCAAGGTTTATTGCCGAAACGTCTTCTGACTCCACCGTGTGATATTCCCCTGACTGAACACCACCGGCAAGGTTTATTGCTGAAACGTCTTCCTACTCCGAAGGGGGATATTACCATGACTGAACTCCACAGGCAAGGTTTATTGCTGAAACTTCTTCTTATTCCGGAGTGGAATATATTACCCTGATTGAACTACACCGGCAAGGTTTATTGCTGTAACTTCTTGCTACTCCGGAGTGAAATATTCCCCTGACTGAACTACATCGCAAAATTTTTTACTGAAACGTCTTCTTACTTCAGAGTGGAGTATTCCCCTGACTGAACTGCAAGGGCAAGATTTATTGCTGGAACTTCTTTCTACTCCGGAGTGGGATTTTCCCTTGACTGAAGTACACAGCCAATGCTTATTGCTGAAACTTGCCATTTTGAATCATGTGTCACCTCAACAGTACGTCCCATACATCCCTTCTCCCTTGAGAAAGATGGGGGCACAAAATCGCAGGTTTCGTGTCCGACGACAAACCATATTTGAAGAAGCCTACCTTAGGAGGAGGAAATCTTATTATTTCCAGATGATCTGTGGAAAGATAATCACACAGTTTTTCGAACCTCACGACCAGGAGATTCATTTTTACATTCAGGCGCTAATATAGAAAGAGAGCCCTTTTTTGCTGATGATAAGATTCGAACCATGTTTTCCTATATCGGAGCGGGATGTTGTCCTGACTGTATTTTGCCGGCAAGGCTTATCGCTGCAACTTTTTCCGATTTGACATATGCGTCGCCTAGGTAGTACGTCACATATCGTCAGTTTTAGTGCTTAAATGGTTGTAAATTGTGTTATCATTTGCTTACTACTACACTAAACTCCTTCCATTCTTCACTGTACAGTTTATTCTCCTTACTGTAATGTACGACAAAGTTAAAATCATACTCCGGATAGCTTATGCATACAACACAGAACTAATCAGTAAATATCAGGTAAGCACAAAAGCATTGCCGTTTTTGGTGACTGAGACAAAGTATAACACATACGTAGTAGTAAAGCAATGTATGCATCAAAATAATTGCCATGGGCTTCAACAAAGTTCTGTCAACGTGTTAACAACTTATATATATTCCGGCGATAAAATTCGGGACATGGGAAGAGACAAAGTTTTGGAGGGCAACGTGCAACTCAAAAAAATTGTAGAAGTCGTGCCCACGCAAATGATTGTCGAGTGAAAGTAACAAGTGATAGTCTGAAGGGGAGATTCTGGTGTGTAAGCTGGATGAAAATAAAGCTCACACTCAAGTTCTTTGATAATCTTCATGGTCAATGAGCGGAGTGAGCAAAAGCGTCGTTATCTTGCAGGAGCAGAACTTCCTTTCTGTTGACCAGTTCTGCTTCCTTCTTTTTCAGGTCCTCATGCAGACGATTCAGTTGTTCATAATACACTGCAGCTGAGATCTATTCGACGCTTTGCAAGAGTTCATAATGAGCAAAACCATGTGCTGTACACCATACACACAGTATAACTTTATAGGGATGACGTGCTGGCTTCGATGTTTATGGAATTGGGTCACTGGTGGACAACTAATATCTAGAAAGTTTTGGTGTGCTGAATTGGACTCACGTCTCATCGTATGATTGTATCCTATCCAAAAACGGATCCTTGTCATAGCGAGACAACAATGCTAAAACAGCTGAGACACGTTGCTGTTTGTTCACTGCAAACAATTCCTGAGGGACCTATTTAGACAATTTGTTTGCCTTACCTATTGCATGCAGATGTATTTGTATGGTTTCATCACTAACACCAAATGTTTGGGCTATTTCCTGGCACGTATAGCTAATGTGCTGCTCAATGTGCTTTCAGGGCTTCCGTGTCGAGGCTGATAGAACAACTACTCCGGTACTTGCCTTGAAGGGATTCATCTCCATTTCTGAAAGTTCAAAGCCGATTGCGAGTTGTATGTTCCTTCTCAGCATATGCTCTGTAAGCTACGCAAATGAGACGAGTTGTTTCTGCAGCAAATGAACCAAATTTAAATTTGTAAACCAAACACCCACTAATGATCTCCACTGATACCGCCGTTGTGATAGCACGTCTTTCAACTACCAAACTGCTTACTCATCTGATTCATATGCGCAGGGCATCTTGGTATGTCATCTGACAATATACCGAGGGCGATATCTCTTCTCTCCGTAAATTCAATCATTACACGTGTTTCTTTTGCTTGCTCAAAAAACGGCAAATCATTTTATGGTTACGTGATAGAATGAACGGCCAGGTGAAAGTCTACTTACAATGTAAACTTGCATGGTCAGCTACTGTTCATAGGTACTCTGTAGGCACCCATAGGTCAGCTACTGTTCATAGGTACTCTGTAGGCACCCATAGGTCAGCACAACATCACAGAATATAATTCCAAATTGTAATAAATCAATGGTTGTTTCAAAAGCTGAATAAGCAAATTCTCGTAACATAAAACAATAATCAAATCTCATTAACTTGGTAACAATTTGATACATAATAATAGTCAAGTCTCATCAACTGGACAAATATTTCATACATAATAATATTTAAATCTCATTAACTTGACAACTACTTCATACATAAAAACAGTCAAGTCTCATTAACTTGACAACTGTTTGATACTTCATTATCGAAGAAGCAAGACATTCAACGTTAAGGTGGACGTCAAGCTATTTTGCTTCCTATACTTCCAATGGAAAAACTTCTGTGCACATTTTCTTCACAATTAATAACTTCATATTATAACTTGGAATACTCAATATTTTCTAAAACATAACCATAAATATATCAAAAATCAATAACGTTTCCTTTGGTGGTGTTGAAACCAGAAAAAAGATGGCGCGACCTGTACTTTGATGACTTCGGTAGACAAACAAATGTTAGATTGAATAATTATGGTTATGTTTTAGAAAATATTGGGTATTCCAAGTTATAAAATGAAGCTATTTTAATCGATTTTCAAATTTTCACCCTTGGGAACGCATTAATTGTGAAGAAAATGTGTACAGAAGTTTTTCCATTGGAAGTATAGGAAGCAAATTTACTTGGCGTCCACCTTAAGAGATTGAATTAATCTTGTGAAAAATATAGCGTGACTTTTCTCTCCTCCTCTCTCTCTCAATCTCTGTCTCTCCTTGATAAAATTGAAAACATCCTTCTTATCCCTGTCATTCACATACATCCCTCACTTTTGACCAAACGTCAAGCTGCCAATAACGGAGAGAGAAAATACATTTTCAGCATTAAGATAAGAAAATGCTTAACCAGAATAAACCAAATAAAAAGAGAACAGGAACCAAAAAAGAAACGAACGATGAACTAGAGTATACGTTACAGAACCCAGGGGAGAAAGCACTCAGGACTTCCTAATTTGGGGAAACAAATCGAATAATAAAATTCAAAAGCGCATGTTTAGAAGTTTGTGAGTATATTTTCAGCTAAAGTAAACATCTGTTTGTATCCTACTCAACAGTGTTAAGGTAAAAGTTTAACTTGAACGTTAATAACGGATATGAGAAACTTTAGAGGTATTTGAAATTATGGAGAAAGTATTCTGTAAAATCAATGTAAGGGAATTATGGAATTCTGCACAACACACACACGACTTCTTTTGATTAGCCAGCCTAATTTTATCTCTTCTCGTGGGGTTTAAGCAATATTGAGTAGTTACAGGGCTGCATTTACTTCCTGCACGCATCAGAAACTAGGAGATTTTTTTTCGAATGTGCTAAGGTTTATTTTCATATCATAAACTTGGTTTTAGAGAAAAAAACTTAATTTATTTCTGAAAGAGGTCTTAAAGTTTCAAGCGTTATTTACAACTCATTTTTGACTGTTCACTCTGGCAAAGAATTCGAAAAACACTGCAGCAGTAACGACATGCTACATCTGTGGCTAAATGCTCTGAGGCGCTGGCATCTTATCATTCCTTCAAGGTGGACCTGGGTTCGAGTCCCTGATAAAGCATGGCTGTCGTGGTGGTTTGATGGCGCTGGCATCTTACCATTCTATCTAGGTGGACCTGGGTTCGAGTCCCTGATAAAGCATGGCTGTCGTGGTGGTCTGATGGCGCTGGCATCTTATCATTCCATCGAGGTGGACCTAGGTTCGAGTCCCTGATAAAGCATGGCTGGCGTGCTGGTCTGATGGCGCTGGCATCTTATCATTCCATCGAGGTGGACCTGGGTTCGAGTCCCTGATATAGCATGGCTGTTGTGCTGATCTGATGGCGCTGGCAGCTTATCATTCCATCGAGGTAGACCTGGGTTCGAGTCCCTGATAAAGCATGGCTGTCGTGCTGGTCTGATAGCGCTGACTCTGTAACTTCCGTGAAACCCGTGGCGTTAAATTTGGAACGAACGTCTACTTATATCCTCTAGAGTTACTCATGTTGGTCTCATGGCCCCTGAACAGAGAAACAAAAGAACACGATTTAATTATGTGATAAAAGTCGATTGTGAATGACTTTGGATTTAGTGTAACTTTAGTGTAACTTATATACTTTTTCATTTCAACCGTAGAAGGAGTGTTCTCCAAATCACGCGTTGTCCAAAGAAAAGTAAGTTTCCGATAAGGAAATGTACTTACTCAAAACCTCATAATGTTTTTTCGTTTAATATGTTACTACTTAAACATTACTTTCCTAACATCCATTGTATCTCTGGAATTTCATGCTGGTAATCATAGGATACCTGTTACATCCGCATACAAATCTTAATTACACACTGAGCTAAATTAGGGGACCGAACGGCCAGAAGAGAGAAGTCGTGAAAACACTTAGAAAAATTGGTCTTATTGCCGAAACGAAAATTTTACGGCGCCTCAGGAACACAATTTAAACAAAACGGTGTCATCAGCTCAATACAGAATTCCCCACCTCTATCGACTTAATTTTAACAGGTTCACATCTGATCTAGCAATTACAACAACTTGCCATAGTACTTTATCAATAGCACGTCACAACATCTCGCCACTACATACTTTTTTTCTGATTGTTCCAACGCTATATAACTCGCGTTCTTATCATGTCCACACACACATGTCTTGCCTTCTATAGTTACAAAAAATTCCGTGAGCGAGAGAAATATAACTTTAAGGTTGAAACGCTTAAAGAGAATGAACTAAAAGTTTACATACAGAAAGAAACTAAAAATGAAATTTAAATTAGAGTATACTTCATAACCTATGAAACAAGCAATGTTTATATTTTGAATTATGCATCGTCGAATATCAAGAATGTATACACATTTTTCAACAAGTGTTCAATCGTTAGACAGTACCACGCTTTCGACTTAGAAGTAAATAACTCTTTACATCTGCATTCCTCATCATCCGAATGAGCATACTGCCTAACACGGAGGAAATGCGCCATCCACGAAACAGGAGGTAATTATCTCCTGTTCCACCGAACTGTATGTCAAAGCCGAATTATGTTTCGCAGTTCCAGATTGGATGCACCATAAACTGAAGCAACGGTACTCCTCCTTCACTCAATTGAAAAGCAGTGCTTCATCAATAGAACAATATCAAGCATTGCACCGACATTATGACCCTTACAAATCTTTATAAACGTGATGCAACCGAGCTCCTGTAACACCCAGAGTATCTCCCCAACTTTGTTCTTCTCTGATTATAATTAGAAGGGAGAAAGGTTGGTCTCGATGTGTCTGATTATAATCAGAAGAGAGCAAGATTAAGACTATTGGTGTCACACGAGCTCGGTTGCATCAAGTTCGTGATTTATAAAGGTCAGAATGGGAAAGTAAGGCTTGATATTGTTCTGTTGAGGAAGCGCTGCCTTTCCATTGACTAAAGGTAGGAACCGTTTCTTCAGTCTGTGATACAGTCAATCTAGGTCAGCAAAATACAGTTGGGCGGTGATAACCCGGTCATATGGAGAGAGCTCAAAGTGGATCACACTCTACAGATTTTGTCCAGTCGCACATCATGACCATTTTTTTCTAAAAGTTTGTTTGCGGAAACACAGGTAAAGTGTGTCCAACCACTGGTTGGAGGTATCCACTTGTATTGCTATTACTACCAACATATACATGCACGAATACAACGACTGCGTAAGAATCTAATGCTAAAAGGATTTCCGCTATATCACTAGCACCAGAAAGAGATAGAAGCAGAGTCATATGACAATCAGGCATGGTGGCTCATGCAAATAGTTACTCTCGTGGGTCCCCTTCTCCTCCTTAGTAAACACCCGTTTGATAAACCGAGTATCACTCGGATTCTTGAAAAAGCTACTTGCAGACCTTGAAGCCTCGTTGAACCTAAACAAGGGTCAAATAATGCGGCTCCTCACGCCATCACTTGTAGATTTTTCCAAGATTGTGCAGGTGGTCAGTGACAGTGAACGACAATTCACGGGTGTAGGTTGTCGAATATGTTTTGATACCCGCAAGTAAGACGTTCCAATTAAACCAAGAGGCTTCCTCCGGACCTTTCTTTCTCCCTAATCTCATGTAGCCAACCGCAGACTTCCTGAAGAACAGTTTTTCTTTTTACAGTTTGTAATTTTCTAAGTTATTTAACGATGTTATATCATAAAAAGTTTTCAGAAATCAAAAGACTGGAGTAACCAAAGTCAAACGACAATGTACAAAAGGAAGTGCCGTGTGCAGTGAATAATGTCGGGCTATACTGATAAGTCTTATTGAGTAATATAAAAACCACATTACTTCACGAAGAAAATTAGACTCCCATCTTGTAGAATAGTTTTATGAAAAACATAGGTCGTCAGTCGTTGCAGAGAGGGCATGACATATTACATTGAAAGCAGGTTTCACAAAGTAAAAATATAAACTGAAGCTCGTAAAATATATTCTTTGTTTTGCACTTTTCTCCTTAAATGATTTTACACTTGACCCCAAAATATACACATAAGTGTTAGTTGCCGCCCCGGTGGCGCAGTGGTCTAAAGCGCTGGCCACTGATCATTCGTCCGTAAGGGGTCCAGGTTCGAATCCCGCTCAGGCATGGATGTTATGTTTGTCTTACGCCACTGGCTCTCTCCCTTCCCTGGAACCAGTGACCCTAAATTAGGGACGGGCGACTGCTTATAGCCCATTGAGTTGCTCACGGTGGTCGTTAAACCTCCAATAAAAAAAGTGTTAATTAACAGTTAATAGGTAACCAGATATGCATCATAAAGGTAATCTTTGAATTTGATAGAAGTAAATGAACTTTTTGCTGCATAATAAAATTTATTTATCCATGTATATATACCTGAGACTTTTCATTGACTTTATACTCTTGTTTTCAGTGTATTTCTCTACGGAACAAGATGATTACTTGAGTCAAATGAGTCCATCGCAAGAAGATTTCTCTGCACCGGAAGTTTTTCTCAATAAAATGAACAGAGACACTGCATTATAGCGTCCATCAAGCAACCTCAAAAGACTTTGACGTCACAGTGACGAAATGTTGAACATACCAGTAAGTATAGCAAAAAGATTCAATACAATGAATTCCCATAAGTATTTTGTTTTCCAAGATCAGCGACATTCATTTTTTGTAAAGGTAATTCAGATCACACTTTATTTTTTTAAACACAGCCCTTAAACTTCCGAATGAACACGAAAAATAATGTACGTGAGTATAAATACACACATTGGTATACTTTCACATAATGAAAATACACGCTTTGTACTCTCAGGAACTTGCGTATACAAGCATATACACCGATGAGCCTTTATATTATAATCACCCCCAGCCTACAGAAATGAGCGCGTCTGTAATCCGAACGGTAGGACAGGTGAAGTTCACAGAGCAGTATATATACAACCCGAGGACCTGATTTCGGTTGGTGTTCGGAGTCAGAATGGGAAAAGCTGCTGATTTATCGGAGTTTCATAAAGGACAAATTGTGATGGAACGGCGCCTCAAAAGTACGATCTCGGAAACGGCGATGCTTGAGGGTTGATCACGTGCCGCTCTAGCGAGTGCGTAACAAAAGTGGTGCACAAATGGCCAAACGGCGAGATGTAGTCCATCCGTGTGTCGTCCGCGACTCATTCATGCCACAGGGGAGCGGAGACTGTCTCGCATTGTTCTCAGCGACCGCAGGCCATCACCTACAGCTACAACAGTGGTGATCAGGGCAATGCAATTCATCGCAGCTTTCTGCGCATGGGCCTGCGTAGCCGAAGGCCCAGCTGGTTCCCCATACTCACTGCACGTCATCGCCAACAACCCATTAAATTGGTCCAAGATCATCGATATTCAAGATTCCTGGTGCATCACGTAGACGAGTCAAGATTCCTGGTGCATCACGTAGACGAGTCAAGATTCCTGGTGCATCACGTAGACGAGTCAAGATTCCTGGTGCATCACGTAGACGAGTCAAGATTCCTGGTGCATCACGTAGACGAGTCAAGATTCCTGGTGCATCACGTAGACGAGTCAAGATTCCTGGTGCATCACGTAGACGGCTCAGCGCGGATACTCCGACTACCAAAGGAGGAACCCGGACACAGGCCGGTGGCAGCGGAGTTCTTCTGTGGGCTATATCTTCTTGAGACACTTTAGGCCCCATTACCCCAATAACACAGTCCCTGACAGCTGTCAGGGATCTGAATATCGTTGCGGAACAAGTTCACCCATTGATGACAACTGTGTTCCCGGCGGGTGATGGCCATTACCAACAGGATAATGCGTTATGCCACACTGCCAGATTCGTCAAGGAGTGGTTAGAAGACCAAGATGGTGACTTTCTGTTAATGCTCTGGCCTCCAAATTCCCCTGACACGAACTCAATGAAACATATGTGGTTCGACTTAGAAAAAGGGATTCGCACTATGTCACTACCACCTCGAAGAGTACGAGAACTGGAGCTGCTGCTGTTGACATTATGGTACCAGATATCCCAGGATACCTATCACCTCGTTGAATTGATGCCTCCCCGAGTGGCCTTTGTTTTGCGGGCGAAATGATGTCCTACAGCTTATTAGGTAGGTGGTCATAATGCAATGACTCATCGATGTAAATTCTTTCTTTTTCGCGTACTGCTCCATAACTATATACACTATTTTTGTGTTAAAATTAATATGACAACAACTAAAAAACATAAAGTGAAATACGGCGCGAACACAAATTATATCTAATAGTGCTTGATGTGTTATGTGAAGAATTTAAACACGCAATTTCCAATTTGATAAATTCTCACAAAATGAAAACTGGTTTAAAAAAACATATAACTTAAGTGAGTTAGAAGGAAATCGACGACGCCCTTTTTATTTACACATAATTTTCCTTTTATTCCTTGGATATATATATATATATATATATATATATATATATATATATATACACTACCGGACAATTGCTAAGGACGGATGACAATACCAACGATAGCAACCATAAAATGGAAGGCAGGAAAATGTGGAAATTAGCATAAGTGCGGGATACAGTAAGACGTGTTGTGCGTATGCAAATTTTGGATTGCCGAACTTGTTCGTGACGTCATAGCGCTGATAAGAGATATAAAGGATTTGACGCGTATTGACCGTTGCTGTTCAAACGCAAAGTTGAAAGGGAAAGAATCAATTGACGAACTTGCAATTTTCAGTATGTCTTCCCGACATCACCTAGATGATTTTACGCGTGGCCGTATTATTGGCGAGATTGAAGAAGGGTGAAAAATAACATGTTGCCAGGGAGTTCCACGTCAGCCACAGTGTTGTTTCAAGGCTTTGGAAATCATTTTAAACAAATGGAGAGTGTAGAAAATGTCACGGGGAGGTCGTGTTCTCAGTACGACACCTGCAGAAGATCGGTACATAGTGCTATCAACAAAAAGACACCGGCGCAGCACAGCTAGTGAGGTAGCAAATCAGTTTATGGCTGCTACTGGCAAACAGATCTCCCGAAAAACTGTCGCCAGACGTTTGCATGAATGAGGACTATTCTCCCGCCGTCCTGTTGTGTGCATCCCATTGTCCAGACTTCACCGTACCGCCCGTTTGCAATGGTGCCATCAACATTGCAATAGGACTGATAACGACTGGTCTATTGTCCTCTTCTCAGATGAGAGTAGATACAGTCTATCGTCTGATTGTCGACGACAACTGATCTGGCGTGATAGTGGTACTGCATATTGTCCAGCAAACATACAGGAAAGAGGCCGATATCCGACATGTAGTGTCATGATATGGGCTGGCATCATGATCAATGACCGTACGTCTCTCTATGTGCTTCCAACTGGGACACTGACTGGCCAACGATACATTAATGATGTTCTGCTACCTCATGTTTGCATGTTCCGTGGTGCTGTCGGTGATAGTTTCATTTTCATGGACGACAACGCAACATGTCATCGAACAGTCGCTGTCCAGGAGTGTCTTGAGAGCGCGGATATTCAACGCCTCGTATGGCCAGCACGTTCTCCAGATCTGAATCCCATTGCAAATGTATGGGATGCTTTGGGGAGTCGTCTTGCTTGTCGCCAATGTCCTCCAATAAACAAGGACACCCTCATCCGTGCACTGACAGAGGAATGGGATAAATGACCGCAACAGCTGCTTGATAATGTAGTGTAAAGCATGACACGGCGTGTGGAATCTTGCATCGCCCTCCATGATGGCCATATCCGGTATTGACATCTTACGCCGGAACGCCTGCGGACGGTAATTGCATTCTTTCACGTTTACGTATTCTGCACAAAATGGCCTGTTTGTCCCTTGAACACGTTCCAAAGCCTTTTGGATTTCAGAGCACAATAAATTGTATTTCTTGTAATGTCCTGGCATTCTGACATTATTTTATTTCACTTGGCATCCAACCACACTTTTTTTATGCGCTATATAGCCGTTTATGATCCGTCCTTAGCAATTGTCCAGAAGTGTGTGTATATATATATATATATATACACACTTCTGATGCTGACCTTGGCAACGTATAACGGACGCTCCCTATCTTCTGATTCAAAGCTTCTTGAATTGGAAGAGGAACTACAAAGGATCAAGTGGGACATCGTCGGGCTAAGTGAGGTAAGGAGAAAAGGAGAAGATCTCATTGAACTGAAAAGTGGACATCTCTTCTACTATCGTGGGACAGATACTGGCAGAACTAGTGGTGTTGGATTTATAATAAACAAGAAACTGAAGGATAAAGTTGTAGAAGTTGAAAGTTCCTCTGACAGAGCTGCACGACTTGTTATCCAACTCTCGAAAAGATACCAGGCTCAGATTATTCAAACTTATGCACCCACCACAAGTCATGCTGAAGAAGAAATTGAAGAATTTTATGAGGAAATCCGTGATCTAAATAATAAAGGTAAGCAGCACTTGAAGATAATTATGGGAGATTTCAATGCAAAAATAGGGCAACGGCAACAGAATGAAACTTCAGTAGGTAAATTCGGTCACGGCAACAGAAACCAGCGTGGAAATACTCTCGTTGAGTGTGCAGAGGCAGAAGGGTTTTTCATCTTGAACTCCTTCTTCAAGAAAAAGCCACACAGGAAATGGACATGGAGGCATCCAAATGGGACGACAAGTGAAATTGATTTTATTATGTGTAACCAAAAATTCGTCATAGAAGACTGCAGTGTGCTAAACAAGTTCAGCACAGGTAGTGACCATAGATTGGTGAGATGTAAGATGCACCTCAACACTAAACTCGAACATAGCAAGCTCATAAGATAAACAAAATCTATTGACATAACCAACCTTAAAAAACACCATAATACCTTCAAATTGGAACTGAAGAACAGATTCTCTGCTTTAGAAGGCCTAACATCGGAAGAAGTGGATATTTCTGAAGTTAACAGAAAAGTAACCAAAGCTCTTATGGAAACAGCAACAAAATTAGCTGGGTCTAAGAACAAATTGCATGTGAACAAATTATCAGGAAAAACCAAAATGTTGATGCAAAAAAGAAGAGTGATGAGGACAACTAAAGAAGATGTGACTTCCAAAGTGGAATATATAGAGCTATGCAAGACAGTACGAAAAAGTATCACTGAAGACGTAAGGAAATTCAACTGTGAACTAGTGAGGAAAGCAATTGAAAACAACCAAAGCCTAAAGATAGCAAAGGGACATCTCAGTAAGGGGAAAAAACAGATTATGGCACTGAGAAAAGAAGATGGTTCTGTAACAAGAAATAGAGGCGAAATTTTGACAAGAGTGAAAGATTTCTACTCCAACTTATATGAAAGGGATGATACTTGTACTCCAGACATCATGAAAGGTACCAGTACCAGAGTTCTTCCAGTCCTTCCAGCAGAAGTTGCACATGCAATCAAGAACATGAAGCCGGGAAAAGCTCCAGGAGAAGATGGAATTACTGTAGACATCATACAAGAAGCAAGTGGAGAAATCGAAACAGTACTCGCCCAAATTTTCACTCGATGCCTTAATGAAGGGAAAATTCCTGAAGATTATAACAACGCTACAATGATCTTGCTACATAAAAAAGGTGACATTGAGGATCTCAGGAACTACAGACCTATCAGCCTCCTATCAGTGGTTTATAAAATCTTCACTAAAGTTCTTTCACACCGCTTGAAGGTGACACTGGACATGGCTCAACCGAGAGAACAAGCTGGATTCAGGAGTGGCTACAGCACAATAGATCATATCCACGTACTGAGAGAACTAATTTAAAGAGCGAGGAAATATGAACTTCCATTGTGCATGGCTTTTATCGATTATGAAAAAGCCTTTGATTCAGTGAAACCCTCAGCAGTTGCAATGGCTCTGAAAACCTGCGGTATTGAAGATGCATACAGTAATATTATTAATAACATCTATGAAAATGCAAGTGCAAAAGGTTCGGCTGTTTGAAAATACAACACACATAAAAATTGGAAAAGGAGTGAGACAAGGTGACAACATATCTCCGAAGCTCTTTAATGCCACATTGGAAAATGTCTTTCAATCACTGAACTGGGAAAACAAAGTGATAAAGATTAATGGAGATTATCTAACCCACCTTCGTTTTGCTGATGACATAGTCATTTTTGCAACTACCTCATCAGAGCTACAGAGTATGATCCAGGAACTTGCTGACAAGAGTAAAGAGGTGGGATTAAAAATGAACTTTCAGAAGACAAAAGTGATGTACAATGCTTTTACAAGAAATGAGGATTTATCGATTGATGGAGAAAAGCTGGAGATAACAGACACGTACGTTTATCTTGGACAGCAGATATCAAGTGAGGGTCACATTGGTGAAGAAATTAATCGGCGTACAAAACTTGCCTGGAGAGCTTTTGGAAGAAACAGCATAATTTTCAAGAGCAATATGCCATTATGTCTTAAAAGAAAAGTGTTTGATCAATGCATCCTTCCAGTGCTTACGTATGGTGCAGAGACGTGGACCTTAACTAAAAGAGACATACAAAGGCTGCAGACAACTCAAAGAGGCATGGAGAGGTGCATGCTTGGTGTAACCAGGAGAGATAAGAAGAGGAACACGTGGATCCGAAAAATGACAAGAGTGGAAGACATCATGATCAGAGTTAAGTCCCTGAAATGGCAATGGGCTGGACATACTGCCAGAAGAACAGACCATCGATGGACAGCCGAAATTTTAGATTGGATTCCAAGGGACAGGAAAAGACCCAGAAGAAGACCACATGGGAGATGGGTGGATGAAATTCGAAAGTATGCGGGAGTGACATGGAGGAGACTGGCACAAGACAGACCGTTGTGGAGGAAACTTGTGGAGACCTTCATCCAGCAGTGGATTGATAATGGTTGACAATGATGATGATGATATATATGGGATGTAAGGTCAGGGTATGCGCAACGTACTACAGCCTCTGCCTGACAAATGTCAACCCCGCCTTCTTGTGGTGCATCCTGTTCCAAATAAAGCAGCGCTGATGACCGCCAATAGCAGTAAAACTATACCATCGGGATTAGAGGAAATGCTATTCCACACTCACCAACCCACTTGGCCAGTGTGGTGAGTTATGGCGAAATACCCCCAAAATGACTCCACAACTTAAATCTTGGCCCTCAGTCTCCGGCAGCTGAAATGTACCTGGCCAAGGCAGCGGCCAGTGCGACATGAAGGCAGAGGGTGCTAAGAATCCCCGGAGGACAGGACTAGGCTGCCATCTGATGCTGACCTTGACTATTTACAATGGACGCTATCTATCTTCTGACTCAAGGCTCCTTGAATTGGAAGAGGAACTACAAAGGATCAAGTGGAACATCGTTGGGCTAAGTGCGGTAAAGAGCGAAGGAGAAGATCTCATTGAACTGAAAAGTGGACATTTTTCTACTATCGTGGGACAGATACTGGCAGAACTAGTGGTGTTGGATTTATAATAAACAAGAAAGTGAAGGATAAAGTTGTGGAAGTTGAACGTTCCTCTGACAGAGCTGTACAACTCGTTATCCAACTCTCGAGAAGATACCACGCTCAGATTATTCAAACTTATGCACCCACCACAAGTCATCCTGAAGAAGAGATTGAAGAATTTTATGAGGAAATTAGTCATCTAAATAATAAAGGCTACTAGCAGTACGTGAATATTATTATGGGAGATGTCAATGCAAAAATAGGGCAACGGCAACAGAATGAAACTTCAGTAGGTAAATTCGGTCACGGCAACAGAAACCAGCGTGGAAATACTCTCGTAGAGTTTGCAGAGGCAGAAGGGTTTTTCATCATGAACTCCTTTTTTAAGAAAAAACCGCAAAGGAAATGGGCATGGAGGCATCCCAATTTATTGACAAGTGAAATTGATTTTATTATGTGTAACAAGAAATTTGTCATGGAGGACTGCAGTGTGCTAAACAAGTTCAACATAGGTAGTGACCTTAGAATGGTACGATGTGAGATGCACCTCAACGCTAAACTCGAGCGTGACAAGCTCATAAAACAAACAAAGTGTATTGACATGACCAACCTCAAAAAACATCATGATACCTTCAAATTAGAACTGAGTAACAGATTCTCTGCTCTAGAAGGTCTAACTTCGGAAGACGTGGACATCTCTGAAGTTAACAGAAAACTAACCAAGGCTCTTATGGAAGCAGCAACAAAAATACCTGGTACTAAGATCAAGTTGCATACGAACAAATTATCAGGAAAAACCAATATTCTAATGCAAAAAGAAGAGAGTTGGGGACAACTAAAGGAGATGTGACTTCCGGAGTGGAATATATAGAGCTATGCAAGACGGTACGAAAAAGTATCACTGAAGATATAAGGAAATTCAACGGTGGACTAGTGAAGAAAGCAATTGAAAACAACCAAAGTTTGAAGAGAGCAAAGGGACATCTGAGCAAGGAAAGTAAACAGATTATGGCTCTGAGAAAGGAAGATGGTTCTGTAACAAGAAATAGAGGTGAAAGTTTGACAAGAGTGAAAGATTTCTACTCAAAACTATATGAAAGGGATGATGCATGTACTCCAGACATTACAAAAGGTACCAGTACCAGAGTTTTTCCAGTCCTCCCAGCACAAGGTGCATATGCAATCAAGAACATGAAACGGGGAAAAGCTCTATAAGAAGATGGAATTACTGTAGACATCATACAAGAAGCAGGTGGAGAAAATGAAGCAGTACTCTCCCATGTTTTTACTCGATGCCTTAATGAAGGGAAGATTCCTGAGGATTGGAGCAATGCTAAAATGATCCTGCTGCATAAAAAGGTGACATTGAGGATCTCAGGAACTACAGACCTATCAGCCTCCTATCAGTGGTTTATAAAATCTTCACCAAAGTTTTTCACACCGCTTGAATGTGACACTGGACATGGCTCAACCGAGAGAACAAGCTGGATTCAGGATTGGCTACAGCACTATAGATCATATCCACGTACTGAGAGAACTAATTGAAAGAATGAGATAATATAAACTTTCATTATGCATGGTTTTATCGATTATGAAAAGGCCTTTGATTCGGTGAAACCATCAGCAGTTACAATGGCTTTGAGGTCCTGCGGTATTGAAGATGCATACATCATTATTATTGATAACATCTATGAAAATGCAAGTGTAAAGATTTGGCTATTTGATGCAGCACCCATAAGAATTGGAAAGGGAGTGAGACAAGGTGACACTATATCTCCTGAGCTCTTTAATGCCACATTGGAAAATGTCTTTCAATCACTGAACTGGGAAAACAAAGGGATAAAGATGAATGGAGATTATCTAACTCACCTTCGTTTTGCTAAAGACGTAGTCATTTTTGTAACTACCCCATCAGAGCTGCAGAGTATAACCCGGGAACTTGCTGACAAGAGTAAAGAAGTGGGATTAAAAATGAACTTTCAGAAAGCAAAAGTCATGTACAATGCTTTTACAAAAAAATATAAGATTTATTGACTGATGAGGAAAAGCTGGAGATAACCAATACCTACATTTATCTTGGACAGCAGATATCAAGTGAGGGTCATATTGATGAACAAATTAATCGGCGTACAAAACTTGCCTGGAGAGCTTTTCGAAAAAACAGTATAATTTTCAGGAGCAATATGCCATTATGTCTTAAAAGAAAAGTGTTTGATCAATGCATCCTTCAAGTTCTTACGTATGGTGGAGAGACGTGGACTTTAACTAAAAGAGACATACAAAGACTACAGACAACTCAAAGTAGCATGGAGAGATGCATGCTTGGTGTAACCAGGAGAGAGAAGAAGAAGAACGCGTGGATCAGAAAAATAACAAGAGTGGAAGACATCATGATCAGAGTAAAATCCCTGAAATGGCAATGGGCTGCACATATTGCCAGGAGGACATCCCATGGATGGACAGCCAAAATTTTAGACTGGATTCCAAGGGACAGGAAAAGACCCAGAAGAAGACCACATGGGAGATGGGTGGATGAAATTCGAATATATACGGGAGTAACATGGAGGAGACTGGCACAAGACAGACCTTTGTTGAAGGAACTTAGGGAGATCTTCGTCCAGCAGTGAATTGATAATGATTGACAATGATGATGATAATGATATGCATGTATATATATTAGGGTGGAGAGAAAAACACTTTTTTTAATTTGGAGCGTCACCATGTACAATAGTTGCGATTTTATAACTGAAATGACCCTTCGAAATATGAATGACATTATTCGATATCTTAGGCTTTCCCAAGAACCTCGAAGTTTGAAAGTTAGAGGGAAAAATGCTTTCAAAAACCTACTTTCTCCATTTTGTAAATATAAAAAATTACTGTCACCATGTTATTTAATATCTTCTTTGAATGTATAAACACGGGTAAAAATTCAGCAGACGTGAGTTAATTTCTTAGGCTTCCCCAAAGTGCTCGAAGGTTGTCATATTTAACTGAAAACGGCATCGTCAGTTATGTAAATATGATATACACCAGCCTGACGTAGTATCATATCTTGAGGAATTAGTTTATTTCACTTGGAAATCAGACATTTTTTTTAAACTTTGAATCAGCTTCCTATCCAAAATCTTTGTTTTGATGAACCCATCTGTTTCTTGCAAGAAGGCCGTACAAATTAGCAGAAGAATCTGTTACAATCTTAACCATCCTCTCTACTTCTTGAGAATGGCACGGTATTTTTTGTAAATTCGTGGCAAGAACTTGGATATTTTTCCGACTGCAGTAATTCCAGAAACCAATCGTTTTTCTATTTCCGTGCGATGGGAAGCTCAGTCGCAATATATTCTTGCCAGTCGATTAGGTCGATGTAATCATTGCTCTGAAAATTCAGCTTAGGAATCGGAAACTTTCTAACGGTAGTTGTTTGTTTGAAAGATTTCCTGGCCTTCATGATGCGTCGAACAGCAAGCTCACGGACATACCTGCTGTCGTCAAACAACATTGCAGCGAACAAACTTTTCTCTTTTTACAATGTCCTTTAAATTATCGGGAAGAAACTGATATACACTATCTACCAACAAGTAATTGGACACCCTGCAATCGAAGATATCTGCGGTCCTGATACATGTCACGGCCACCGCCGTTAAATATCTTGTGGGAAACAACAACGCAACCAGTCGCATGCTAGATGCCACACAGTTCGGAGCTCTCTGATTTCCAGAAAGGTGTAATCGTCGGGTATCACAGAAATGGCCGATCCGTACATGACATATCCAGCGAGTTGAAATACCCAAAATCGACAGTGGCCTACGTGACTGGCTAGTGGAAGATGAGAGGTGACTTTCGGAATGTGCCCCGACCCGGCAGACCCACACAACTGGGAGTCAGAGACAGACGGGTGCTGGCCAGAGAAATTCTGAAAAACCACACCAAATTGATGGGCCACATCCGCGAGGAGTTTTAACAGGCATCCGGGAGTGTTCTTTCGATGAATACCATCCGTAAGGAAGCCCATCTGCTCAGGTATCATGGACGCGCTGCCGACCACAAGCATTTGATTACCAAGTCCAATAGCGCTGCTCGGCTAACGTGGTGCAAAGAACGTCAACAGTGGACCGTTGAACAGTGGAAGCAGGTTCTCTGGAGCGACAAATCAAGGTTCACCCTCTACCGTTCGGATGACAGGGTCTGGGTTTGGCGTCTGCCTGGAGAACGCCTCCTGCCGAAATGTATTATGCCAACTCTGAAGTTCAGCGACGGTGGAATTATGCTATAGGAGTGTTTCTCCTGGTATGGCACGGGATCCTTGGTCGCAATTCCTGATAGACTCAACGCCGAGACCTACTGCACCATTTTGGATGACCATGCGCTTCCTACTTTGTGGCAGTTTTACGGGGTGGACCCATGTTACTTTCAGGATGACAATGCTGCCTGTCATGTTGCGAGGTCCACCATGACTTGGTATGGTGACAATGGGGTTAATCGAATGGACTGGTCTGCGCAGAGCCCGGACCTTAACACTATCGAGCACCTCTGGGACGAGTTGGAGCGTCGACTTAAGGGGTGCCCCCACCATCCGAAATCGGTGAAGGAACTGACCTGTTTTCTCCAAGCCAAGTGGAAGAAAATACCGCTAGCCGTCGTACAACGCCTGGATGAGAGTATGCCCCGGAGGGTCGCAGCTGTGATCGCCGCTCGTGGAGGCTCCACCAACTATTGAAGGGGAACAAACTTTGATTTCCTTTGCTATCACAAGTGTCCAATTACTTGTTGGTAGATAGTGTATAAAAACCTGCAATTTCTTTGGTTCATCTTTACAGGTACCGTTACATTTAATCGTGAACCAGGATGGTGCATATACTTTCATTATGAAGGTGGCTAATGAGTCAAGTTGTTGTGTTAGATCACTAGTTCAGCATACGAACATAGAATTTGGTTTTTCGAAGGTCAGCCAATGGGAATGTGTAAGTGTTCCAAGACCCGAATTGTCAGATTTTGCTGGCAATCACCTGCAGAGACTGCCTTACAAATTTTTCACAAAAAAAGTTGATCCGAACTAAGATCTCCAAAGTTAGTGTCGGACTGAAACGAAAATTTAATTTTCTGAAACGAACGATAGGAAGGTTTGCTTACGTCTTCAGGCGCTTTCCAATCAATTCACTAAATCCTCTTGGACCTGATGATTTCCCGTCGAGTGCTTCAGTGAGGTGGCGTAAAGGCAGTTCATTAAAATGAAGTTGATATATAATTTAGTGCACGAAAGAATTGAGCTTTTCTTCAAGGCGCCTAATTATACCTGCATTTGTGCCGGTATTAGTCACTTCGACATCACTTCCAATAAAGACTAACTCCGACAAGTCAAAGGCCCTTCTGGTCCAATAAGCTGAAGATACCGTCGGGAATGTCCTTTGCACTCTTGCTCTTCGTTGTAAAATGTCCCAAATAGACCGAACCCGGTTCTTCAACAAGTGCAATATGCTCTTCCCATTCTTTTCGCTTGTGCCACTTGCCATCATCTGTCTGTGTATTCGTGAGAGTTTCATGGCTTCTTCTGTCCAAAAATAGAGCTACAATCTTGCGACCAGTAGAGCTTACCTCATCTTGAATTGTTTGACTGGTCTTTTTCCTTTGTCGTCGTACTTTATATCGGTCAGTAGCAGGTGGATTACATTCTTTTGACTGAACCTGTTCAGTTACATCATGAAGCAACGCAAACGCAGCATTAGCTGCCGCTCGATTGCTGATGCTTCGCGTATGGCTTTTTCTCGAAAATGCAGACAGTGCCATTTGACGCCAAGGTTTTGAAGAGCGACGTGGAGTAAAATCATTATCTTTCTCCGAGGCCAACAAATGACTGGGACCCGGCTCGTCTGGTTTCCCGCAGAATTCGTGTTTGTATCCTCTTCTGAAGTATCATCCTCGATTCTCAGGGCCAATTTCAGTGATGCAGTTTTCTTTCATTTCCTACTGGCATGCTCTTCCCTATCACTCTTTCGAGCTGATCTTTTTTTCAGTACACTGGCGGTTTTGCGTCAAGCCCATCTTCTATCATTCTTTTGTTTGTTTTCTGGTCCATTAGAAAGTTTCACTCTTTCACGGATGCCTTTTTTGCAGAGCTGCATTTGCAGGTTCTAAAACATTTGCACTTACACGGCCATATGTCAAAGACACGTTGCGAATCTGCGCGAAATTGTTCAACCTTATTCCGGTTGGTTTCATCCATTCTTACAGCGTGTTTCTTCAGCTTCTAGATTTCAGTGTTGTATGCTGTAATACGCTTTACAACTGATTTGGGGAGCGATGTCAGAATAGATGCTTTCTTTCATATGCTCAGCACTTTGTCAGCGAAAATACTTGCTGTTTATGCTGCAGCAGGCTCATAATTTGCACCATCCTACCTAAGAGTATTCCTCACAAGGTAGTAATGGCACATTACATCTTTGTGCGTAAGCAGTACATTTTCATGCATCTTCTTATAACTCCCGATGATAGGAAAATCAGCTTTATTTCTTGTTTCAGCCATCTTAAGTAGTTGAACAAAAATGCCGGTACGCTCCAAACAACGTCACTAGGAGTGAAAGAAACTGTTGCATCATTATGACGCAGCGCCCACCAACATTTTCTCCCAAAAGGATCTGTGCTCCTCTGATGAGATGACTCAGTTAGTTCGCAAAGAGAGCTGCGCTGTGAGGGAGGGGTGGAGTCAGGTGAAGAAAGTAACAAAAACAAAGGAGGGTGCAAAGCTGCAAGCTATACGTCTGAAAATCAACACTAGGTTTCCAGAAAGTATGAGAGTGGGATGATGCTTACGCAACTTATCATTCCATTTTTGGCGAAAAATTACATGCTTTAAGGGATCTGGGAAAGCCTAAGAAATTAACTCACGTCTGCTGAATTTTTACCCGTATTTATACACCGAAAGGTGATATTAAATAACATGGTGATAGAGTATTTTTTATTATTTACAAAATGGAGAAAGCAGATGTTTTTAAAGCATTTTCCCTTTAACTTTCAAACTTCGGGGCTCTTTGGGAAACCTAAGATATCTAATAATGGTATCCATATTTCGGGGGGTCATTTCAGTAATAATATCGCAACTATTGCGCATAGTGACGTTTCTAATTAAAAAAAAGTGTTTTTATCTCCACCTTAATATATATATATAAACCGCATTCTTTTTAAGACCGTAATTTTTCAGGAGCCGCGGATAGCTTAGTGGTTAGCGATTCAGACTATCGATGCAAGGTCCTTAGGTTCGAACCTCGGCTGATCTTTCAGAGATGGTGTGATTTGCTAATTATCGCTGAATATCCGCCGTGCATCGGGCGAGCACGTTAAGTGACGGCCCTCAGGCTGGATCCACTGGTTAAATGGATATCATTTCCTACGCCCCCTCCTGAAATTCTCTCACCGCTCTATGTGCAATACCGTACTTGTACGGTGGCGCCATCTATTGTACTCTAATCTCACTACAAACTGTTCTGTCAAAGTCGCTAGACTTGCTCTCATTCCTTCCGTTTCTGTGTCCTGCCCAAAAGGCGATCTCGCTGTATGTGGCTGGGATCAAACTCTACTCACTGTGGACGGAAGTCCTACAAGAAAATGACAAGACCGTAATTTTTTTCGTCGATATTTTAAAGTTCGTAAATACTGAATTTTCGAAATTTAATAAAATTTTCAGTTGCTTATTAAAGAAAAATATTAGTATGGTCACCCAGATAACTTTTTGCGTTGAAGATGCGCAAAATAATATCGTACAATGGTTATTGGTGATACATCTCTCATAAATGCTTTTATCCAAAACCTGCGTTCATTCAAAATAATGTATTCTCTCGTGTATAGATCTATCAATGGGAAATTAAAAGAATGTGGTGAACATCTAATGTATTGGATTGGTGGCATATATAATCGTGAAGTCTTTCTGTAAGCAAGCATTTGCATTTTTAAAGCGAATTTATCATCTCAATGGTACGTGGCAGGAGTGATAACAATGAATTTTACTATTGACCTTTATTTAAAACTAAGTACTTGAGCACAAGAGAATGAGTACTTCACATTCAAAACTTTTATATTGTGGTATACGTCCGTTACTTTTTAGCATAATACAATATATGCAAATTATTAAGTTTCAGTCTACTTTGGAGGCTTTTTCAAGGCTTTTTTAAGGCTAGACACAAAATGCACTCCATAAATGCATTTATGATTAATGCATTTATTCATTATGCATCCGTAAAGGCATTTATGTGCAGTCTTAAATGATAATACAGACACTGCAATTTACTTTTAAACTTTAAGACATATGGGTGTCTTAGACAAAATTCGAAAACTAAAATTCATAATTAGCAGCTGAGATCAGCTTTAATTTTCAAAGTAATTATCTTTCTTGCATTAGTACTCGTATTTTCTAGAGTTAAAAGAGCCAGCATATCCGAAAATTTAGTTTACGTCATTTGGCCGCTCAACAGTATAAGAGCGTTTGGCGACTTTTGGATGTAGACTTACAAAAATAAATAATAAGAGTATTTTGAAAAATGCAAAAGTCAAAATAGCACGTAACATGCGGTCAGAATTAATTCCACCTCTAAATTAGAAAAATCTTACGAAGCTAAACGAAAGTACATCGGCAAAATATTTCGGCTACAAGGGGATTTAAAATTGGGTTGAGTTTTTATGAACATTAAAAACTTTCAAAAACAAGTAAAATTAAATAGATCAGATCATTTCAAAATAGGAACCGCAGAGAAACTTAAGCTCAGAAAATGGAGAGGTCTGCAGTTTAATATAAGAGAACAGCGAATTCTGGCTCAACGACAAAAATTCATATGATCAAACCAAATGTCTTTTTTTTTTAATAAAATAATTCACCCAGAAAATGCAATTTTTTAAATGTAAAAGAACTTTATTTATTTCACCGATTAAATTTGGTATTAATTTTGTTTTGCAAATCTGAGAGTACTTTCGCTATTGACAGTATCTTCATTTCGAATGATAATCTTCCCAAACTTTTCTTTAGTAGAAATTGACATGCCGATTTTTTAGTGGTCAATTTCTCATGCATAAGTGTCTTTAACATATACTAGTTTGACAAAAGTCACCGAACACCTAGAAGAGAAACACATCATAACATTTATTAACATTCATTAGTACGGTGTCGGTCCACCTTTGGCCTTAATGCATGCACTGACCCTCCGAGACATGCTTTTGACAAGGTTTTAGAACACAGCGATAGGTATGCGCTTCCATTCAATACATAATGCTACCGCTAACTGTTGCTTAGTAGTAGACCTTGGTTCCAAACTTCTTATAAGGCGCTCTAACTCATCCCATAGGTGCTCTATGGGATTAAGATCAGGGCCCTGTACTGGTCAGTCCACTCAAAATATGGAATTATCATCAAACCACGCAGCTACGGTCCTTGCTTTGTGGCTCGGTGCATTATCCTGCTGGTACCAACAAAGCTCGATTCGACAGTATTGCCACAAAGTTGGTAAGGCATAATTGTCCAGAATATCGAGGTAGACGTGCTGGTTAACAGGATTGTCCACGATAGCCAATGTGCCGGGACCATATCACAAAAAACACCCTCACATGCGTACACTGCCAGCTCCAAACTTGACCGTAGGAACAGTACATTGTGGTAAATAGCAATCCCCGGCTGCCGCCATACTCACACACGGCCATATAACTGATGGATCGTTTATCTGGACTCATCTGTCTATAGGACCCATTTCCATTGATCTGTGGTCCACGATAAATGTTCCTTACACCATGCTAAACGACGAGTAGCATTCCGAGTGGAGATGAAAGGTTTATGAGCAGCCGCACGCGCGACCACGGTAACCCATGGAATGAAGTGTTCTGCCAATGGCACGTGTACATATCGACGTTCCAGCATTTTTACTCATCTGCATACTGAGGTCTTGTGCAGTACACCGTCGATTAGCTGTAACGACTCTCGTGAGGCTTCGTCGTCATCTATCACTGATTTTCTTTGGACTGCCGGTACGTTTTGCTACTTCAGGCATGCCATGTGTCTTCCACTTATTCTGAACATCCAAAAAGTTGACTTGGGTAGGCTTAAAGGCCTTTTGGTTTCTCTTATGGACAACCCACTAATACAACACCCAACAATCTATCCTTTCTCAAAGTCAGTTCTTTGCCGCCGCGACATTTTCCCTCAACCTCACAGTGCGATATGATTGCGGTGAGCTGCAGTCTTGTTTTTATACCGTTTGCAGCTGTACCGCACATATTAACAGCGCAGCGGATACGTTCATCTGCTTTTGGAGGGGTGTCATGTGACATGTAAATATAGTGTAAAGTGAAGTGCCAGAAAAACTGTTACAGAGGAGCTTATGCAATATACATTGCAACGTCACCAATGCGCGTAATCGGTTGACTCCGCCAGTGCGTTTATAAAGCGATAGACATCCTTGCCAGCTGTCAGAGCTGGTTTCGGCATGAGAATGACAAGTAACAACGATTTAAGCGATTTTCAACGCGGTGTCATAGTTGGCGCTCGTGAGATGGGCCATAGTATTTTGGAGGTAGAAGCAATGTTCGGATTCTAACCGACGCCCATTTCAAGGGTGTACCGTGACTACAAGAACTCCGGCAAAACATCCAACCTACGATACCAGTGTGGCCGTAAAAAGACATTGGGTGAACGTGACCATCGTCAGCTGTTAAGAATCATTTAACGCGATAGGCGTGCATCACTCTCGCAGGTATCATCGAAATTCAATGCTGGAGACTCAACAAGCATCAGTGTTATGACTGTGCAACGTACATTGCACGATATGGGCTTTGTGAGCCGACGCTCGAGTCCCCTTGATGGGTGCACGACTCAGAGCTATGCGCCTCGCTTGGGCATGGCAACACCGCCACTGGACAGTTGAGGACCAGAAAGAAGTAGCCTGGTCTGACGAGTCGCGTTTCCAACTGTATCGGGCAGATGGAAGAATTCGTGTGTGGTGCAAACCCCATGAAGCCATGGATCCCGCCTGCCAACAGCGAACTGTACCGGCTGGTCGGGGGTCCGTCATGACATGGGGTGTGTTTAGCTGGACTTCACTGGGACCCCTGGTACGTCTACAAACGTCTGTGACTTGCCAACACTATGTGCGCATCCTTTTTTTGACGAGGTATAGCCGTTCAACGTACCCTGCACGATATGGGCTTTGGGACCCGACGCCCAACTCGAGTCCCCTTGATGGGTGTACGACACAGAGCTATGCGCCTCGCTTGGGCACGGCAACACCACCACTGGACACTTGATGACTGGAAATCAGTAGCCTGGTCTGACGAGTCGCGTTTCCAACTGTATCTGGCAGATGGAAGGATTCGTATGTGGCGCAAACCCCATGAAACCATGGATCCCGCCTGTCAACAGCGAACTGTACCGGCTGGTGGGGTGTCCGTCATGACATGGGGTATGTTTAGCTGGACTTCACTGGGACCCCTGGTACGTGTACAAACGTCTGTGACCGGCCAACGCTGTGTGCGCATCCTTTCGGAAGAGGTACACCCGTTCATGTCCTGCATTCATGCTGATGGGTTGGGCCTGTTCCAACAGGACAATGTACCTCCAGACAAGTGTCGGGACGCCACATTATGGTTAGAGGTGCATTCATCTGAGTTTGGGGTGTTGCCATTCCCACCCACGTCCCCAGATCTGAACGTGATAAAACACATTTTGGATGCCATGTAACGCGCTATCGAACACAGACCTCGGAATACATCCGAATTGTGGAACGCTCTGCAGGAAGTATGGTGTGCATTACCTACAGCATAATTGTAGAAGCTAGTGGAGTCGATGCCCTGTCGTATTTCTGCAGTCCTGTGCTCCCGTCGGAGACTTAGCAAGTATTAGACTGGTGTACCAGTTTTTCTGGCTCTTCAATGTATATATGTACCTGAAAATTGCGAACTTTTTCAGGAGCACCTTAGAGGCACTCGCATTCAAAGCAAATTTAGCTACGAGGTTCCGCAGGAACAGACTTCAGTGCGAGTATTTGTTTAGAAAAGTTTGAAAAACACTGGTGAATATTTTTCATAAAACTTAAGTTCAAAAACTAAATAATATTGCAGATATTTTTGATAGTATGCGAATTAAAGAAATAGAGGTGTGGAGCGTTTTTTTTTCATTTTAAAAATAAAGATAAATATTCTGAATACAGATCTGCGTGTTACACGATATCTTCAGTATTCGTTAAGGCAACTACAAAAGTTTTTTGGAATAAAGACGTACCTAGAAAACATTTCAAAAGCTATAAAAATTTGCGTTCATTGTATGAGTTGTCAGCGAGATTGCATATTTTTAAAATTGTCTTTAATTATTAACGAATCAGCGGGAAAATCATTGAGAACATGAGTGCGAACTTTTTTTGGTGTATGTTGCGGAAACCAATATAATAGGTTCAACACAAACTCAATTATCTTTGCAGTTTTATTCCTGTAACTAATGTTTTTTGTGTTTCTCATAGCCTTTGCTTGAATACTGTTTCATTTTCCTGCTGAAATATGAAAGAGAGGTGCCGACATCATAAGAGAATATTAGGATATCGCAGATAGTAAATCATTTGTGAATGTAAAACTCATCTGCTTACACTGTAACAACTTAAACGAAAATATTTCAGGAACATATTGCAATATTTAAAAATATATCTGAAACATAACACATGAAAACCTTTCGATATTTCGCAACACGTTTTGTGGAAATTTATAAAGTTAATTAAAATTTTATCATATGCGGCAAAATTTTGATATTTAACTTTAGCTACGAAGGGTATTATGAAGAGCAAAAGCAAAAATCTGAAGCCGATATTTCCTGCAGCAAATGCCATCTCAAAATATAGGTAACCAGTGAAACAGTCTTTCATTTTGAGATGAGTTTCACGAACAAATGTGCTGTTAAGTCGATACAGTCAATAACACGAAAGCGGAATTTTCCCAAGAGGAGTACAACGTGACCAAGTGCTACTTTTATCACACGCACACACGAACAAAAAAAAATGAGCATAACTTTAAGTGTTATCTAATGTTTATCTAAGGGCTATGTCAGGACTCCTAAGAGGCATTTCCTCTCGTTCCCTCTGCTGTTTAATAACCGTTTAATCCATAACTTACAGTAATATTCTTATTTTATATAACAGCATAAATAAATAAATAAATAAATAAAAATTTGGACCACTAAGAAATCAAGCCAGAACCTTTCTGCGCTTAGAGCATGGTTCTATAGAACATATAACATATGCAAACCCGTCTACCTAAATTATAAGGAAATTGATAATATTTATAGCAAAGGTCTAAAGGCTGAATATAAGAAGGATGAAATACTGTAGATAGAATACATAGGACTGTAAGAAATCGTATAATGTCAGCAATAACAGCATCGCCTAGTAAGACGATGAGATAGGCAGGATCCATCACATATATCCCAGGTTTCGCATATTGGTTAAAGAATTTATTACGCAAATACAACATATTAATAGTAATGAAGTCCCTGACCGCGTTATCACATATAATATAATAGCAATGAAATCCTCGACCGCGTTATCATATATAATATCAAGTCACAAGGAGAGACAGTGTGAGAAAAAAATTGGCTGTGAACGCTATATCGTCCGTATATCCTGACAACACGGAAAAGATATATATCGGAATGACCAAACGATCCTTGGACACTAGATGTAAAGAACTCGAAGTGTGAACCAGTATATGCAAAATACAGCCCTTGCTAAAGAAATCATGTATTGCTCGGCCGTCTCTGTATGGAATAATATTAGAAGAAATGCCCCTTACACGAATTTTAAAGAGACTGCCATCAGGGAAACAGAGGAAATCCTATCCAGCAAACTGGCAAGCAATGATATTGTCTCTACTGAACTACCAATGGTTTGACATGCGTTATTAAAAGATGGAAACACATCACGGGCCACCGTATAATTGCGTGATAAAAATTCATGGGATATGCTCGCGATGTCACTCACGTTATTTTCAAAAATCATTTTCGTTCTTTACCGTGTTCCAATTGCCTGCATTTTTATGTCTAACACTGCCTTGAAAAAGTCTCCCGGTGGAGTGTGAGAGCTTGGCGAATCTTTTTGCTGACTACCTCTGTGATATTATTGTATTGTATTCTAATTTTAACGTATCAGAAGTTCGCAGCAGTACTCATTGTTTACATCCGCTGTGAGTATATTAATGGTATGATCTCTGTTCGATTTAGCTAGGAAATGAAACATGTATGGTTGGATGACAGCCATATTTCTTGTTGATTAAAGCCTAATTATAATGAAGGTGAGCTTTAGTGATATTAATTTCTTCATCAACCACACAAAAATAAACGGATTTGATACGCTATATGCGTTTCATGATTACACGATTTCCTACCATTCTATGTATTCTGTCTATGTCTTCTTTGTTATATCCAGCATTAATATCGTTGCTATAAATATTATCAACTTCTTAATGTTTTTTTCAAAAAACTTTGTTATTGAAACCCGACTACCTAAATAATAGGGAACTTGATAATAAATATATAATAAGAAGATTGATAATTATTAAATAATAAGGAAATTGATAATATTTAAATAATAAAACAGTTGATAATATTTATATAATTAGGAAATTGATAATATGTATATAAAAAGGAAATTGATAATATTTAAATAATAAAACAGTTGATAATATTTATATAATTAGGAAATTGATAATATATATATATATAAAGGAAATTGATAATATTAAAAAAATAAAACAGTTGATAATATTTATATAATTAGGAAATTGATAATATGTATAGAAGAAGGAAATTGATAATATTTAAATAATAAAACAGTTGATAATATTTATATAATTAGGAAATTGATAATATGTATATAAAAAGGAAATTGATAATATTTAAATAATAAAACAGTTTATAATATTTATATAATTAGGAAATTGATAATATGTATATAAAAAGGAAATTGATAATATTTAAGAAATAAAACAGTTGATAATATTTATATAATTAGGAAATTGATAATATGTATATAAAAAGGAAATTGATAATATTTAAATAATAAAACAGTTGATAATATTTATATAATTAGGAAATTGATAATATGTATATAAAAAGGAAATTGATAATATTTAAATAATAAAACAGTTGATAATATTTATATAATTAGGAAATTGATAATATGTATATAAAAAAGAAATTGTTAATATTCAATTAAGGAAATTGATAAAACTTACTAACCAGTTATTTGTATTTCTCGGCCTGCTTGTCCCCAGGACGTTTTTCACGACTTTTTGAAATTTTTCTCATGCAGCTGCCTAAGATGTATTCAAGCGTCTGTCAAACTCAGAATCCCTCATGAGCACCCTTATTGTGGTCCAACAAATATCCCCTTTTTTGATTTTTGCATTATTTATTCTAGAAAACTTGCTCCTTAGGAAAAGGAAACCTTGACCATTACGATCCATGGCTTTGACGAAGCTCTCCATCAAACCAATTTTGATATGCAACGGTGGAATGTACACTTTCTCGGTGTTTACAAGAGGCTGACAAACGACATTTTTCTTTCGAGGTGTTAGTTTATTTTTTTCTCTTTGGACACTGCTTTTTCATAAAGTAGTTTTCCCTGTCCCTACTATCCCACTCATATAAAAAGGAACGTGACTTTGTGTATCCAAGCTGAAATCCTAGTGAATTACAAAAGCTATCATCTTTAGATATCTACAAATATGCCAACGATACTTCTCATACCGTATCATTGTCAGTAGCAATTTCATGTTGTCATACGGCTGGTTCATGTGTGCTGCATAAGAAAGGAGGATTGGCGAATTCTCATTTCCATTATGATGGAGAATGGCTTTCAAACTTGTTTTTAAAGAATCTATAAAGTGTCTCTATTCCCCAGGATAGTATTGCTGTCCTAATATATCTCATAAAGAGGCCACATCATTGCAGTACACTAAGTCATCTTGCATGGAGAA
Organism: Macrothele yani; assembly: GCA_039090855.1. Lineage (NCBI taxonomy): Eukaryota > Metazoa > Arthropoda > Arachnida > Araneae > Macrothelidae > Macrothele > Macrothele yani. The sequence continues at coordinate 7,072,461 of CM077024.1, forward strand.
CTAGTGTTCTATTCCGGCTGTCTTTGAGGGAAATAACACTTTAATTCCTTTCGCAAGGACATTCTGGTCCCCAAACCAACAATTCTGCCTACATTTTTGACAAATTCAGTAGATCATTAAGCTCTGCCTAACTACTTTTGCGAGGTTCTGCTGTTTTTCCTAGGAAACCTGTGTCCTTTTCTTCTTCATCAACTCCTCGGTCAGTCTGGAAGTCGGCGTCACTAACGTGTTCTTCTGAATCGAACCTCCATTATTCTGGTGGCACTGGAATTGATAGCTGTGTTCTGTGAAAAACAGGCCGAAGGAATATTAGGATATTTAATTAATTCTTACATTAGCTTGTGATTTCACTGATTTTTGTGATTCAGAAATAGCAGTCCGTGGAGAAGCCCTGTGGTTCTCTTCATACCCTAGGAACTGCAAATGACATGTGAAGAGATTTCTCATTCAGCCAATTACTAATCGAAGTTACACATGAGGCACAACAGATATTAGGGGCCAAGATTTGCCCACATCCCTTAATTTTACAACCAAAGAAGAGCTCAAATGATTTTCGCACAAAAGCAACAATGTTTCTTCTTTGAGACTGGAAAAATTAATTCACTACACACATACCAAAAACTGTTTGGGTGATTTATACAATTACGAGGCATTTTAATGAAGAGTATGCACCATTTACTTACACGTATATCTCACAGGAAAATATGCAGAAAAAAAAACACTATTTACACTTTTATGGTCCACGAAATAGAATTAAAACTGGAGACAAACTCGCACATGGCAAGAGTTGCTCACGGAAAAACCAACACTGAACTGAAGTTCAAGTAAGCCCTATTATCCAATATTGTCATATCTTAAATGACGCATGGTGACTCATTGTTTTGCCACATTTCTGGTGTGAACAGGAGAAATCTTTAAAAAAAAAACAAAAAAAAAAAAACGAACCATACAACTGGCTGTTTTGAGCAAAATGTATAAGTTGTTTAAGAACATGTATGTCGGTAACAAACAGTGCAAACCCTAGGATAAATTCTGACCTCATTGTCGGAATCGGTACCTAAAGCTACACAAGAATCATCCAATTTCATCCATTTAGCAAAATTATTGTCGACCAATGTTAGCATTGATATGATTTTTTGTTTAATTGCTATGATTACCCCATCTCTAGATTTATGTTGCAGAACCTGTTGAAATGTGTAAAAGAATAAAATAAATTGGTGGTCTAGTATTCGATGTGGTGCTTCAACTAAGAGCATATATATACTTCCCTTTTTCACACAAAACCCGTATTCAATGATCTTTGACTCCACCGTTGTTAAAAACCACAAGTTCAAGTGACTGTTTCTTATAACTTAATCACAAGTTCAGTTCGCATATTGTATTTGAACTGTTTTTACGTGCTGATTACTTCATACATATTCCACAGAATGACATTCTGCTTCATAATACTGTCACTCACGTTGTGTTAAACCTTAACAGTTAATGACCTTTAGATACTTATTTAAAGATATAATAATATTTTATACCCATTCGTTTCGCATTTTAAATAATTAAAGTTTTTATATAAGCTTTGCAACAGAATATGCAAAAGAATTTGCACTATTACAATCTTGAGTTCTAGAGGATATGGTAGTTTCACTCTAAATTACACTCAACCTATCAATTAGGCTTACTTGTTGTTAACTTCGTTCTGCTTGATTTACTCCTCATCACATACGCCTTTTCGTTTGGGCTCTGTTAATTGACTTGGTAATTGATGCTGCATTTAAGTTTTCAAAGATTATCACAGGTTTTCAAAGATTATTCAAAGATTATCACAGGTTTTCAAAGATTATTCAAAGATTATCACAGGTTTTCAAAGATTATTCAAAGATTATCACAGGTTTTCAAAGATTATTCAAAGATTATCACAGGTTTTCAAAGATTATTCAAAGATTATCACAGGTTTTCAAAGATTATTCAAAGATTATCACAGGTTTTCAAAGATTATTCAAAGATTACCACTTTTTTAAATACGTGTCGGCTGGTCATTAACTCCTCAGATTTAACATAACGTGAGTCATAGTATTATACAGCAGAATGTCCTTCTGCGGAATCTTTTTCTTCTAAGTTATTTTCCAAATCCAGCAAATTTGCTAAAATATTTATTTAATGAGAATGTCATCTCAGGATCATCATTTTTCTCCGAGGAAATGTCGTAAAACCAGGATGTTTCTGATCAAAGGGCTTATAATAATCAGTTAAATGAAAATAAATGACTTTTTGCATTTTAGCAACTTGGAGTAAGGTAATACAAGCTGTGTAAAGAACGTAGTCATTATGCAACGGATTTGAATGTACGTTAAACACACTTGAAGTAAAACAGTCACCAGCTTACATGTAAGTTTGCGCAATGTATGTAGCAACGTACTTGAGTTTCTTCATAAGTATTGCTACAATTAGAAATTAAGTGACAGTTGTTAATTTTTTATTGTTTACTGAAAAAGTTTTGGAATTTGGTTGTTTTTTCAGAGTATATTACCTATGAATTAATTTAATCGAAGACTATTTTCTCCTACAGTTATACAGCGCTGAACATACTGGATGTTAATGACGCATGGAAATAAAAAATGAAAAAGGGAGTTTCAGTGTAAGGAACATCGAAACAAGTGACTTCATGGTAGGTTAGAAATATTTTACAATTTCTATATTAAACATTTTGATGATGGAATTTGATTATTTTTACATCATTTCTTAGAATATTTCACTTTTAAGAAAATATGCAAACAGTATCTGCTGCTCAGTGACATTACCTTACGATTGTCACAGATAATGCACGGATGCAATCAAATACAAATGAAAATAATTACCTGCTGCAAAAATAAAAGTGCAGTGCATGAAAAATGTGTGTATTTCCTTTGTTTACAACCTCTTAAGATAAGTAAATAAAGCACTTATTCTTAAAGATAAAACCACTACTACATAAAAAAATATTTTATTAAAGTTTTTGGGAAATGAAAGCCACAAAATAACAGGAAAAAATAATTGTCTACATATTTTCTGTATTTTTTTATAAGATTTATTTCGTTAGCTTTTCATCTTTCAAAAAGATCAAAAAAATAAACGATAATTCTATTTAAATGTATTTTGATTTTAATCCGATGTTCATTTTAAAATAGCTCAAAATGTCAAATTTTTGAATCTACGTAAATATCAATGCTTCCACACATACCGACTCATGAATTAGGAACTTTTAATACCGGGTTGAAATTTCTTTAGTCCAAATTACAGCACGTATGAGGTTTGGCATACATTCCACAAAATGGGGAAGTGCATCTACGTGCACAGCATCTTTCGAAAAGCAACGCAAACACTTGCCTGACACGTATTTTTCAACCGATGTCACAAAATGCTAATTGAACTTGTGTTTTTGTTTAATTATTTACCTATTACAAGCTCCAAGTGTTTTTTTTTGTAATTAATGGAATGATATTTAAAGCTTCGAGCTGAATTTAAATCATTCGATAGAAGCAAGAAAAATGGCTTTCTTTTGGTTCTACCATTTCTTCTCGACATTTCTCTCCCACCATTATTGTTAGCCCACTTTTCTTTTTTCTTCATGTCTGCTGTCAGCAGCAGATCAGCACAGAGGGGCATCACCTGCATTTCGGTAATCTCATTTGTATTCAGAACTTAGACAATCATAAACTGAACGCACTTGAACAGCCATTAAAATATTTTGTCGTGAGGAATTCTTAAAGTACCTGACATTCATTACAAATTTTGCACTAAAGTTATAATGATATATTATGAACAAAACTTGCTGGAAGATAATGTGATGCTTAGTCTAACGTAAACTAGAGTATCCTGTGATCTATCAGAAAGAAACGCAAAATGCTGACCTTTTTTACGGAACAAAGTGTTGTCATTATTTAGAATCACATGTTGGAAAACCTTGTACTTCTTTTTTTTTCCGGGGAGGGGAGGAGGGGGAGATTAACGACCACCATCAGCAAATCTAAGAGATAATTGTATCAGACATCTGGTACCTAATTCTGAGCAGCTAGTTCCAGCGAAAGCACAGTGCCAGTGAAATAAGGCAAAAACTCCATCCATGCCCCATTCTGGCCCCGAACCAAGACTCACCTAGGTCCACAGGGGAGTCCACCTGTTTTTACCACAACAGACATATCTGTGTATACAGTTATCTATACTTATATGCAGGGCGTTTTTTCTGACGGAACACGTCGGAACAGTGTTCCGACAAGATTTTAGGGCAAAAGATTGATTTTAAGTTTCGTTATAATGATTACATTAAAATAATGTAATAACCGTAACATGTAATTATTATTAAAATCAAAATAACAATAATCGTGCCATGTAATGATTTAAGCTACGTAATAACCGTGACATATGAAGGAGAAGGATGCCAGGGGTTAAGTGTTACGAGAAAGAGAGATGACTCACCAAACTGTCCAAATGCGTTTTGTGAGAACCTGAAAAGGCCTGTTAAACTAAAGACGTTTCTCTATCTTGCTGATCTGAAGTGATAAATGCAAATATCAGGTCATTCGAAAAATAATGGCTGATTTTCTGAGGTTTCACATTCAACTCGCCCACAATGCTCGTAGACCCATTCTTACGAGTTGAAGGGCGACTCAGATGCTACATACGCGCCATAATTGGTTGAGCTGCAGTCGTTGCTACTCGTGTGAGAGTGGTCTGTACAGCATATTAGGAAGGAGTGAGTTGCGGGTGATTCTGCCTCATGAGTTAAAATTGGGTCGTAATGTGGCCCAAACCTACCGTTATGTAATCGGGGCATGGGGCGAGGACGCAACAACTGAATGTACTGTTCGTCGGGGATTTGAAAAATTTCGTTCCGGTGACCCGAGCGTACAAGATGAGGACGGCCGAAGGCGACATTCGGTCAATGATAACGACGCCCTGAAGGCAAATATGGTGGCAAATGCTCGTGTCACTGTCAGAGATCTCACCAAACAGTACAATGTGTCGGTGTCAACCATTTCCGAACATCTCCATAAATTGGTAATGCAACGAAGCTCCATAAGTGTCGGGTCTAACACAAACTGACGGGGCATCAGAAGCAACAATGGTTTGAGATGTGCAGTAAAGTTCTCCTTCTCTACGAAAAAGAGCCCCTACTTGATGGCATTGTAACCTGTGATGAAAAGTGAGTTCAGTACGACAACCGTAAACGATCTGTACAGGGGCTGAACAATGATGAACCACCAAAACAACATCCTATACGTTGCAAGATCCACCATGGGTTGGTATAGTGACAATGGGGTTAATCGAATGGACTGACATGCGCAGATCCCGGATCTTAACCCTATCGATCACCTCTGGGACGAGTTGGAGCGTTAACTTAAGGGGTGCCTCCAGCGTCTGAAATCGGTGAAGGAACTGACCTGTGTTCTCCAAGCCTAGTGGAAGAAAATACCGCTAGCCGTCGTAAAACGTCTGGTTGAGAGTATGCCCGGAGGGTCGCAGCTGTAATCGCCACTCGTGGAGGCTCCACCAACTATTGAAGGTGAATGAACTTCGTTTTCCTTTGCTATCACAGGTGTCCAATTACTTGTTGGTAGATAGAGTATATAACCATAGCCCATCTCGGACGGAAGATCACATGCCAACACTTACACCACGTCTTCTACGTACTCCGGTTCTTGAAAAGTTCACGAATGGCTGTGTTTGAAAATGTAATTGTTCCTAATGTGTACGGCAGTGAAACCTGGGAACTGTGGATGAGTCATAGTAGTTATTTGTGTGCTGAGGAGATGCGTCACTTACGAGCGGTTTGTGGCAAGACACATTCTAATAACGTGAAGAACGGATACATGGCCGCGCAGTGGTCTCAGAGCTGACCTTTGATCATTCGTCCGAGGTGGGTCTGGGTTCGAATCCCAGTCAGGCACGAATGGTGTGTTTGTCTTACTGTAGTGGCTTTCTCCCTTCCCTGGAGCCAGTGGCCATAAATGTTTGACGGGTGACAGCTTATAGCCCGTCAAGTTGCTCACGGTGGCCGTTAAATCCCCTATCAAAAATAAAATAATAATACAAGAAGTACGACAGTGATGAAAGGTTTAAAAAAAATTAAAGCTTGTACCTTAATTTATTGAAGTAATACTGGAATTTCATTATTTTTTTTCTCAGCTTGTTAAATCTGGTCATCTTAGCTTTTTCTCAATCTTTAAATACTGAACACCATTAAAGTTTGTTCATTAAAACCGACCAAGTTACCTTTGAATTAATATCTCTCTATTCTAAGAAAAAGTAACTGCCGCCGCTGCTGCTGCTGCTGCCGCTGTATTAGAAATTTTGCGACACTCTTGTTTTCCTAGCTCGAAGCGCACAACATATTGATCACATAAATATGACATTTACATCGTTTGTAGAGAAATGTTTGGAGAACACGCTGAAATAGGCCGTTTCTCGATTCCAGCGATACTTCAAGAGCTATTGTATTTCAAAGTTGAGGTAAGCAAAAAAGTGCTATCAGGTCGCGTTCCGGACACACTAACAGCAACAGAACCACGAAACTTTGTAGGCATGTAGTGCCATGACCGAATTTTTGCACCTCGTCGCCCTTTTGTAAGCACGTCTTTTGTATAAAAGATCGTGCTTATGTTATCGGTTTGTCCGTCCGTCTGTACCCACGATATCTCTCCAACTATTAGTCCGATTTGAAAAATTCTGTTTGCATTGGGATGCATGAAATATGCGAATGATGATTCTTCACTTTGTTTTTCTTTACGATGTACAATTCGCCGCTAGATGGCGTAAATGCAGATGATGTCGAATTCAAAAATACGTTTTAATCCATATATTTGCTTCTACACAACCGATTGAAAAAAATATTTTAATCTTCGATTCCATTTATGTCGAAGGGTATTTTAGATATAGTTACGTTTTCAAATTACGCACAGATTTTTCGCTAGGGGGCGTAAAAGTTAAAATTTGAAATTATATTTTCCATATAATTTCAACTTTTTGGTAAGGAATACTTGGCCATCAAGGGGCGTAAGTGTTAATTTTTGCTCCTGATATATTTACCAGAAAATCTGAGCTTCTAAAATATCGATTGAAAAAATTCTTTCGTGGACTGATGCCACTCATATCGATAAACTTTTTCGGAATATTTTCTTCTTAAAATATTCCACATTTTCTCCGCCAGAGGGCGTAGATGTATATCTTATTTTCGTCAATATCTGTACGTCTAGAAGTCCGATCTGAAAATTTTCTTCTTTGTTGGATACTGTTTCCAGTGTGACATGTGTTTCATATAATTTAAAAATTTTCAAGTAGTTCATAGACTGTCCGCTTGGGGGCGTATAGGTAAATTGCTTTTCCCCTATATCTCTGCTTCGAAATCGCTGATTTGAAAAAAACAATTTCTGCACCGGATACGGCTCCTGATGGGAAATCGTTTGCAAATAATTTCTAATTTTTATGAAAAAATGGTTTGGCCACCAGGTGGCGTAAATCTTAATTTCCGATTCTGATGTATTGGCAGCAAAATATGAGCTTCTATAATCTCGATTGAAAAAAAACGTCGTTTATAGACCAATAGTACTGATGTCGACAAACCGTTTAGAAACATTTTCTTAAAATTATGCATGCTTTCTACGCCAGGGGGCGTATACGTATATATTATTTTTTTCAATATCTCTACTTCTAGGAGTCCGATTTGAAAAATTCCTTCTTCGTTGGATAGTGTTTCAAGTGTGACATGTTTTTCATATAATTTCAAAATTTTCAAGTAACTCATAGACTTTCCGCTTGGGGGCGTAGAGGTAAATTGCGTTTCCCCTATATCTCTGCTTCTAAATCTCCGATTTGAAAAAAAAATTCTGCAACGGATACGGTTCCTAATGGGAAATCGTTTGCACTTAATTTCTAATTTTTGTGAAAAAATGGTTTGGCCACCAGGTGGCGTAAATCTTAATTTCCGCTTCTGATGTACTTGCGGCAAAATATGAGCTTCTAAAATCTCGATTGAAAAAAACAGTCATTTGTTGACCATACTAATCATGTCGACAAACTTTTTAGGAACATTTTCTTCTTGAAATAATGCATGGTTTCTACGCCAGGACCGTAGATGTATATCCTATTTTTGTCAATGTTTTTCCTAAAAATTCAAAATTTTCAAGTAAATCATACACTTCCCGCTAGGGGGCACAAAGGCAAATTGCGTTTTCTGCGTTATTTCTGCTTCTAAAACTCAGATTTGAAATATTCTTCCTGTATGGCATACAAGACCTGATGGGAAATATTTTTCACATACTTTCTAATGTTTGTCAAAAAATAGTTTGGCCGCTAGGGGGCATAAGTGTTAACTTTTGCTTTTGATGTATTTGTAGCAAAATCTGGGCTCCTGAAAACTCGACTAAATTTTTTTTCTTTGACCGATACCGCTCATATGGAAAATACTTTTGAGAATACTTTGATCCTAAAATAATGCATGGTTTTCCCACCAGGGGGTGTAAAGTCACATCTTATTTTTGTCGATATCGCTGTTTTTATGAGTCCGATTTGAAATTTTTTTCTGTGTTGGAGAGCGTTTCCGGTGCGAAATGTTTCTCATATAAGTTCATGTCTTTCTTAACACAGAAGTCTGCAACCACAGCGCGTAAGCTCACGATTCCGTTTACAGCAATATGTGAGGGATTAAAAACCCGATTGAAAAACTTCTTTCTTCCGTCAGGTACTATTGTTTTCCATACCGGCTCCATTAACTTTGAATAGCTTTGATAAATTTAATTTGCGTCAGAACGGATTCAAAAGACGTGCTTATTACACCCGAAAATTCGGTGTCATCTTTCTTGTTGAATTTCGATTTAGTTTATGAGGAATTAATTTTTTTAAATTTCACAAAGTTCTCTATTTCGCGATGGGATCCATTTAAAAAAACGGATATATGGGAAACTATAAATCATAACCCATTGCAATTTTTACAGCATAAACTTACAACTATAGTCCCTTTTTAACAAAAAAAAAAGAAAAAGTCATTTTCTGATTTTTAAGCTTTTTTCAAAGACGCAAAGGAAAGAAACGAACGGCTTGTCTGTCTTCACGATAACCACAGAGGAACGTTCTGATCTCGTGACCTGCTGCCATGGTGATGCAGAGAATTTGTTATGCGTATGTTTTGTTGTTAAAGCAATTTTAGTTGTTTAAGGTGGACGTCAAGTAATTTTGCTTCCTATGCTTCCAATGGGAAAAACTTCTGTAAACATTTTCTTCACAATTAATGCGTTCCCAAGGACGAAAATTTGAACATCGATTAAAATGGCTTCATTTTATAACTTGGAATACTTAATATTTTCTAAAACGTAACCATAATTATGCAATCCAACATTTGTTTGTTTACTGACGTCGTCAAAGTACAGGTCGCGCCATCTTTTTTCTAGACAATTAATGCGTTCCCAAGGATGAAAATTTGAACATCGATTAAAATAACGTCATTTTATAACTTGGAATACTTAATACACTGGCATGCAAAAATTAAGGACGAGACGGTTTTTCGAATGTAACGTCGTGCAGAAATGCTCCACATCGACTCAAATTACACCAATATGGGACAAGTGATCAAAACAGTCCTAACGAGGAATCCAAAGGATACAAAGGCACTTTATTGAAAAGGTAGCTTCGAGCACAACTGTACAGAAGACAGAAACGGTCATGTGACTGGCGGCTGCCAAGAAAAATCTAGTCTTTAGTAGGGGATATGATCACCCCTGACTGCGTTGCAGGATTTACAACGTCTGTCCATGCTGAGGACGAGGTTGTCAAGGAGCTGTTGAGGCATCGCGGCCCATTCCTCTTGTAGCGCCAATCACAGCTGCGGAATCGTTGCTGGCGGCTGGTGAGGTGCTGCCAATCGTCTCCCGAGAAGGTCCCACACGTGTTCGAATGGATTTAGGTTTGAGGACCTTGCTTGCCAATCCATGCGTTGAATATCTTCACTCTCCAACAGCTCTGTGACAGCCACTGTACGATGAGGTGTAGCGTTGTCGTCCATGAAGAGGAACTCAGGACCTATAGGACCTCTAAACAGACGCACGTGAGGCAGGAGAACTTCGGTACAATAGCGGACACCAGTGACTGAACCTCCTTGGAAGATGTGGAGGTCAGTACGGCTACCAAGCATGATACCGCCTAAACGAAAAATCCGCCACCTCCAAACCGGTCTCTTTCGATGATGTCGGAGGTGTGATTGCGTGTTCCCCGCTCTCTCCAGATTTGTATACGTCCAGAATCGCTCGTCAGACTAAATCGGCTCTCATCCGTAAAGAGAACTCGATGCCATTGCTGATGTGTCCAGTTTTTGTTTTCCTGGCACCACAGAAACCGCCGTCTCCAATGAGCTGGCGTTATTGGCACACACCGTACTGTTCCTCGTGCAAATAGACCACCTTTGTGCAGCCTCCTGGCCACGGTAAAACGCGATAACGGACGTCCAGTTGTCTGTTGCACGTGCCTTGCGATTTCTCCCGCTATCTGCCGTTAGTGGCCGTGGTTGTTCGTGGACGACCAGTGCTAAACTCTCGGACCGCTGTTCCTGTCGTTTGGAATGCTCTCCAAGCTCGTGAAAGGATGCTGTGAGCGATCCCGAACTCCTCGGCCACACTAGTCACACTTCGACTTTCTTCCAATTTCCCAATGACGCGACCTCGGGTAAAGCCATCCAGATGTCGTCTACTGGATTGCCTGTTGGCCATATGACACGGTGGCAGTAACTCGACGTCGTTCAAACCCATGTACACCAGGCAATAACTGTCACCGAATTGCTGAGCGTACATCGCCCGTTTGCTTTATACCCTTCCGACAGCCCCCCCCCTATGTCATGCTGCATATATGCGAACACCGTACCGTACTGGACCCTAGTCTATCTCCTGAGAGGTCTTTCGGTCCGTTCTGCCTGCTCATTACGCTGTTATGCTATGTTCTCCTCTTCGTCCTTAATTTTTGCACACCAGTGTACTTATCAAGCAAATTTCTGAAAAGTTTCGATAGGGGAATGGAAATTGTTATGTAGTATGTATGTTGTCTTTGAACAGTGAGGCAGCACTTTATTGTAACCAGATCCTAGAGACCATGAAATTTGTGAAGCTATATCATGATATTCATGGAGCTATAAGTATCTTAATGAAGGGAAGATTCCTGAGGATTGGAACAACGCTACAATGATCCTGCTACATGAAAAAGGTGACATTAAGGATCTCAGGAACTACAGACCTATCAGCCTTCTATCAGTGGTTTATAAGATCTTCACTAAAGTTCTTTCACACCGCTTGAAGGTAACACTGGACATGGCTCAACCGAGAGGACAAGCTGGATTCAGGAGTGGCTACAGCACAATAGATCATATCCAGGTACTGAGAGAACTAATTGAAAGAGCGAGGGAATATGAACTTCCATTGTGCATGTCTTTTATCGATTATGAAAGAGCCTTTGATTCGGTGAAATCATTAGCAGTTACAATGGCTCTGAAATCCTGTGGTATTGAAGATGCATACATTAATATTATTAATAACATCTATGAAAATGCAAGTGCAAAGATTCAGCTGTTTGAAAATACAACACACATTAAAATTGGAAAGGGAGTGAGACAAGGTGACACCATATCTCCGAAACTCTTTAATGCGCTATTGGAAAATGTCTTTCAATCACTGAACTGGGAAAACAAAGGGATAAAGATTAATGGAGATTATCTAACCCACCTTCGATTTGCTGATGACGTAGTCATTTTTGCAACTATCCCATCAGAGCTGCAGAGTATGATCCAGGAGCTTGCTGACAAGAGTAAAGAAGTGGGATTAAAAATGAACTTTCAGAAGACAAAAGTGATGTTCAATGCTTTTACAAGAAATGAAGATTTATCGATTGATGGAGAAAAGCTGGAGATAACAGACACATACATTTATCTTGGACAGCAGATATCAAGTGAGGGTCACATTGATGAAGAAATTAATCGGTGTACAAAACTTGCCTGGAGAGCTTTTGGAAGAAACAGCATAATTTTAAATCTCTGAATTGGCAATGGGCTTTACATACTGCCAGAAGGACAGACCATCAATTGACAGCCGAAATTTTAGATTGGATTCCAAGGGACAGGAAAAGATCCAGAAGAAGACCACATGGGAGATGGGTGGATGAAATTCGAAAGTATGCGGGAGTGACATGGAGGAGACTGGCAAAAGGCAGACCGTTGTGGAGGAAACTTGGGGAGACCTTCATCCAGCAGTGGATTGATAATGGTTGACAATGATGATGATGATGAAGTATCTATACAACATTTCTAAAGTAACGCGACAGTGAAAGAGCATTTTTAGTTTTACAATTATTGGAAATAAGTTATTAATGACTTTCTATATACAGCTTATATGGGAACATAGCTTCACTAGTTTCTGGAGATGAACGCACATATCATATGGAATGTATTGTTGTTAATGACAATGTAACAAAATATTTCACTTTTGTTTGCTCTATTGCATTCATGCAATATTGTCTCGATTTTAGAAAGTGTTTTAAAATATTCCTTGATCCTTGTAAATTTGTTTGTGTTATTCGAATATCTCTTTTTGTTATTGGGATGCATTCTTGCCTATTATCACCATCATCATTTGCCATATCAATGTCGCAATATAAAATTACACTGCCGGACAATTGCTAAGGACGGATAACGATAGCAACCATAAAATGGAAGGCAGGAAAATGTGGAAATTAGCATAAGTGCGGGATACAGTAAGACGTGTTGTGCGTATGCAAATTTTGGATTGCCGAACTTGTTCGTGACGTCATAGCGCTGATAAGAGATATAAAGGATTTGACGCGTATTGACCGTTGTTGTTTAAACGCAAAGTTGAAAGGGAAAGTATCAATTGACGAACTTGCAATTTTCAGTATGTCTTCCCGACATCACCTAGATGATTTTACGCGTGGCCGTATTATTGGCAAGATTGAAGAAGGTCGAAAAATAACAGATGTGGCGAGGGAGTTCGACGTCAGCCACAGTGTTGTTTCAAGGCTTTGGAAATCATTTCAAATAAATGGAGAGTGTAGCAAACGTCACGGGGAGGTCGTGTTCGCAGTACGACACCTGCAGAAGATCGGTACATAGTGCTATCAACAAAAAGACACCGGCGCAGCACAGCTAGTGAGGTAGCAAATCAGTTTATAGCTGCTACTGGCAAGCGGATCTCCCGAAAAACTGTCGCCAGACGTTTGCATGAAAGAGAACTATACTCCCGCCGTCCTGTTGTGTGCATCCCATTGTCCAGACGTCACCGTACCGCCCGTTTGCAATGGTGCCATCAACATCGCAATTGGACTGATAACGACTTGTCTGCTGTCCTCTTCTCAGATGAGAGTAGATACAGTCTATCGTCTGATTGTCGACGACAACTGATATGGCGTGATAGTGGTACTGCATATTGTCCAGCAAACATACAGGAAAGAGACCGATATCCGACATGTAGTGTCATGGCATGACGTGGAATCATGATCAATGGCCGTACGTCCCTCTATGTGCTTCCAACTGAGACTATGACTGGCCAACGATACATTAATGATGTTCTGCTACCTCATGTTCGCATGTTCCGTGGTGCTGTCGGTGATAGATTCATTTTCATGGATGACATCGCAACATGTCATCGAACAGTCGCTGTCCTGGAGTGTCTTGAGAGCGAGGATATTCAACGCCTTGTATGGCCAGCACGTTCTCCAGGTCTGAATCCCATTGCAAATGTATGGGATGCTTTGGGGAGGAGTCTTGCTGGTCGCCAATGCCCTCCAATAAACAAGGACACCCTCATCCGTGCACTGACAGAGGAATGGGATAAATTACCACAACAGCTGCTTGATAATGTTGTGCAAAGCATGACACGACGTGTGGAATCTTGCATCGCCCTCCATGGTGGCCATATCCCGTATTGACATCTTACGCCGGAACGCCTGCGGAGGGCAATTGCATTTTTTTCACGTTTACGTATTCTGCACAAAATGGCCTGTTTGTCCCTTGAACACGTTCCAAAGCCTTCTAGATTTCAGAGCACAATAGATTGTCTTTCTTGTAATGTCCTGGTATTCTGACATTATTTTATTTCACTTGGCATCCAATTACACTTACTTTTTTATGCGCTATATAGCCGTTTATGATCCGTCCTTAGCAATTGTCCAGCAGTGTATTTGAGTGATCTCGAATTTCTTTCGTGTCTGTGCACTGTTTTTTCATCTAAACCTATCCTAAGCCTGAAAATTTTCATCTGAGCCTGCGAGTTCAACTAAATGGTATGCAAGAGATTACTGAGGCAATTTTTAAGCCATTTGCTGCGTGACAATGATACATTTTTCCTCGGTTTCGCAGTTACTAAGCTGTACATGATGATAAACTCTAACGATAACTTGTTCTATCAGTTTTCGACATGCCGTACTTAGACAACAAATTCATTTTAGGAAACTTGTAAGGAAATGTTTCGCTTTTTCTTGAAGCATTCTCTATTTCTTAAGAAAATCCTCTTGCGTATGTAAATTTTTGGCGCCATCTATAGGAAAGAACACCATTCCAAATTCCTGTAAATTTTAAATTTTAAGAAGGGATCCATAATTGTTTAGAAAAAGAAGTCCTGTGTTGCCTTTTTCTGAAATTAGCACTCGTTTTTGGCTTAATACAAGATCTGCTTTAAGGTAATTCAAATCCTGTTTGTTATCATGATGTTTAATAGGTAGATTTTTCCTGTATTTAAAGCATTTTGTCTTGCTTTTGTTCCGTGCAACTTCTAATATTAGTTCCCCTGTTCTGTTCACGTTCGTACAGATGTGAACCGCAATGCAATCGTCAGAATGCTTACCTCCGATGTATTTCTCCTGTTTAAATTTTAAAATTTAATCTTGAGTTAGCCTCAAAACCGGGCCTCTTTCATAGGCATTACAAAATTAACAATCCCGCATGGATTTCGTGATCTTTCTTACAAACTGATCTCTGCCATACTTCGTCCGTTTCTTTATGTGCCCTTTGGGATTCTCTGCTCCTTCTTGATAAAAAGAAAAGAACGATGTTATAGCATATGGCAAAGTGTAAAGCCATCATTTTACTTTGTGGAGATGCACGATTATCCCATTTTTTAAAACATTAGCTAATTCTTTTGCGTTTTGATATTTCAGAAGTGCCATTTAACGGAACATTAACATTCCATCGTTGTTTGAACCGTTTCAGTAAAACTTCCTTCAAATTTTCTCGTGCACATTGATTTTATCTTTATTTTTTGGTTTTCAAATGCATTAAGTATTTTACTATATGCTTCTGTATTTTATACTCTACTGAGTTTGATAAATTATTTTCAAGAGAAACGTTGAATTTTCTTCTTACCGTTCTCTGACATGTTTGTAGTTTTTACTTTATTATACAAAGTTGAAATTTATCCTTTATCTCTATCCATACATACACGAAAATTATTTTGGTATTTCGAGGAATAAAAGACGAGCTCTTAGGATCTAGGTTCTGAAAGCCAGTGAGATAAATATTTTGCCTCACGTCCTACCTAGACTACGTAATAAAGGCAGTAGGTATATTTTACATTTACATAATTTCAAGGATTTAAACGTGACGTATACGCCCACCACAAACACCAGAACATCTGACAACTGCCGCCTGGCTTAGTCTGTTGAACGGGGCGAAGACATGTCAACTTTTACGCCTTGGCGAGTTGTTCTTTCAGCTTCGAGAGCTGTGGAATGGTTGCTGGGCCACTTTCAGACAGATGTTGTATATCAGTGGAAAACAAGAGGAAAACCTTTTTTCATGTGTTGCACCATGTCCCAGGGTTTGATTTACAAATAATAAAAAGTGAAACGAAAAGGAAAAGTAACGCTATAAGTGTGCTGTTAAGCATCATATCTAATTACAACTTTTTGCAGAAAGAAGTATTTATTGATTTTTTGATGTTACAAACAAAGGTCTTGTCTAAAAGGAGGTTTTTATGGCTTCATATTTTCAGCTGATATTTAGGAATAGTGGAATGTTCTAAAAGATTTCAGAGCTAAAGCAAAGCGACTGAAGGATGTCACAAGCCTTTCCAACAGATATGTTATGGCATTCAAGATAAAGGATAGTGGTTTGGGATTCTTTGTATGAAAAGAAATTAATGTCAGGAAAACTAAGCCGTGAAAAGAAATAATTATTACGAAAAGAAAGAATTTCAAAGAATTATTAAACTTTTTTCTATCAAAAGGAAAAATTACACAATATATCTTGGATTTACTCATATAATAGTATGCTATATATCGCTAAATTGGCCAGAGACGGAGATATAGCAAAAATGCTGAAAGAAATTGTCCAACGAAAAGGACTTAGGAAAATGTTTAATAAAAATAACACTGCGGTCAATTTAAACATTATTAAGTTAAATTAAGATTTAAACAGTAAATCTTCAATTCTTTTTGCTTTCGGTTGATATTCCTTTCTCGCTTTTTAAAGGCTTTATATCTTTCAATTCCAAAATATACGTCACTTATCTTCTTAGGGCAAGAAAAAGAATTCCTTGCGCTAGTTGCACTTAAACGGATCCATTTTTCTAATATTATTCATCTTAATTCAAAAATAAAATTTTGTCCTTAGAACAATTTCAGTAAAACAGTGTTGTTTGTTTCAGACGACCATGGGTTTAAAGAACTTGAACAGTATTAAGTTATAGAAAATATTTGAAAGGAATTTCTTCTACTTTTTGTGATTCCTTATGAAAGAATTGTTTTGAAATCAGACAGTATTGCGGTCTTCTGTTTTGGAAAGGCAATTCCTTAAGCCTTAGATGCACACAGATGTCGTTCAATCCTGGACACAAATAATGCACCTCACAAGATACTAAAATAAATATCAATCGTAACTTCCGTTAATAACTTACCACATTGCTAAATTATTTGCTAGATCACTAAAACAAACATTTGGGATTTCAGTTCACTTAACCAAATCACCGTAAACTCGCTACTTAGGCCTCATCTAAGCTTGTTCTTATTTTGTGAAAAGAACGCTCAATTTGTAAATTGAATTAGAATATTCATAAGAGAGAGAGTGGAGGAATAGCGGGAAATCTCGACCTTGAGTTTCATGTGTTTGTGGGTTTAACGCCCCTGTGAGCAATTCTATGTGCTATAAACAAGCATTATTCCCTAATTTCGGGTCACTAGTTCCAGAAAACGGAGAGAGCCAGTGCTGTAAGACAAATACAACGTTCATGCTTCTCCGTGTTTCGAACCTGGACTCATCTCGAATGAATGATCAGAAGCCAGCGTTTGAACATTGCTGTATCGGGGCGGTCTCCGAGTTTCCACTTTATATCTCTCTGTTATTTCGATAACTTTGAAATATCGTCAAGATATGCACTACTAATGGTATATTGCTGGTTTTTTGTTTTTGTTTTTGTTTAGCAAAGAGAGTCACTGTGCTGGTTTACAAGATGGCCTCGGCATCCCTGTGATCTAATGGCCGGAGACACTGTTTACTGACTGTTCGCCCGAGGAGCTCTGATTGGGGAATAGGTGGTGGGCTTGGGCCACCGCTTTTGCTTTCTTCTCTCCCTTGAAATTCCGCTTCTGTATAAGGAAGGCGACTACTTATGACCGTAAACGTTGCTCATGATTGTCGTTAATTTCTTAAATAAAATTAATTCGTATCATATATTGAAAGGGAATATTCAGTAGTTGTATAATAAGTCACGATGGTTATTATTCCTTGCGATCATGACGTTCCACACATCTTTGATCAATTCGATTTTTTTTAACATTTTAATGACAAATATAAAAACGCCATTTTCGAAGAACATAAATCATGCAAGAATTTATCGTATTTCTTATACATACAATGCTTCAGATGTACTGCACTTTGTCAACAACGACTTTGTTCTAGTACGCTTAAACTGCGATTAAAAAAATCTTTAAAACTGAAAAGGGTTCTCAACTAATTTTTTTCCGTCAGGTCAGACTTCAAAGTGACTTTGAAATCATAAAGTTTAATTAAATAGTTAAAGAATACGTAAGTGAAGTTTCAATTTAATAATGAGATGATTTGTTTCTTTGTTCATGAACGAATTTTTTTCCCTTTCAGGATAAGAGACAGATTCTGTTTGCTCAAACCAACATGATGAAGGGAAATGGTGCTCAAATCATGAAGAGGAATAGGAATGGTTGTTATTTTTTTAGTGTTTATATTATCATATCGAGCTCATGATGAGCTGTATATATTCTTATAATAAATGTACTTAAATTATGAATTGTGGTCAAATCATTTCTTTGTTTGCATCAGCACGCGGTTCAATGGTAAATTTAAATGGTATTTCTCATCTATTTTGAGGTGAATGGATTCGATAACGAATGTTTTCTCGTGATTGATTAGTGAGCGTTATTTGTGCAGGAATCGTCAGTGATAAAGAGGTCATGAAGCGAACTCTGTTGAAAACAGAAATTAATTAAGTGTAGTAATATCGTTTCAAATCACACAATCTTCAATTGGGAAGAAAGCTGGAAAGCGATGATAAAGAGAAAGACAGCTAACTAGTCGAAATTGATATGCTTAATAGCCATGTACGCAAAAAATTGCCCATAGTATATTTGCATCGGTATTACACAGACAAAAAGGTTAACCACAGAATAACTGATTCTTCAGGTGGAAGTTCTTTGTGTCATTAAATTGATTAGACAGTTACAATGTGCATGTATTAATGATTTGGACGAATTCTTCAAGCTTTGGTCACGCGGCAAGCTTTGTTAGTACATATGCTTCTTGTAACCTTTGAAATAGCAGTCCAGACTGACAATGCAACGCTCTTCCTTCTAAGTTCGCAATACGGTGTCATTTTATACCAATACACATTATCTCTCTGCAGTTTTCACTGAAAGGGTCTTTCATGAATGTTCAGTTGTCCTCGGACTAAGTCGTTAGATTATACTCAAAAGCTCGTATAGCGTATTAAATCTGTTTCGTTTTGTGGTGTAATAATTACAGAGATTCGCGAAGCTTTCGCACTCCACTGGAAAGCTTTTTCAAGGCAATGGTAGACATAAAAATGCAGGGAATTCAAACATGTAAGAAACAAAGATGATTTTCTGAAAATAAGGTGGGTGACATCACGAGCATATTACATGAGTTTTAATCACGCAATTATACGGTGTGCTGCGATACCTTTCCGTCTTTTAATAGCGCATGCCAGTAGTTCAGTGGAGACCATAACATTGCAAGCTAGTTTGCTGGAGAGGATTTCGACTGTTTCCCTGATGGCAGTATATTTAAAGTTCTGTAAGGCGCAATTCTTCTAACACTATTCCATACGGGAGCGGAAGATGAATGCATGACTTCTCTGGCGAGGGCTGTATTCGCATGTCTTGGTTGACAATTCGCGCGTGTTCTTTACATCTAGTGTCCAGGGATAGCTTTGTCATTTCGATATATATCTTTTCCGTGTTTTCAGAATATTCCAACAGTATAGCGTACAAAACCGCATTTTCTCTCTCACACTGCTTCTCCTTGCAGCTTGATATTATATGCGGTAACGGGGTTGGGGACTTCATTGCTAATAATATGTTGTATTTACATAATCAATTATTTAAACAATATTATAAAGTATGACGTAGAAGTCTTTTCTTACTTCTAAGTTATTTTAAAAACATAATCATAAGATGAAATAGTTCCTAAATTAAACCTTAATGGCCAGACAAAACATGTAAACAACTGAAGTCAAACTTACGGAAAAGATGCTTTAATCAGGATGTAGCAAACACATCGTAACACAGCATAACATATTGCACTGAACTCTCCACACACCACACAACTCTTAACACAACGCTCAACTTGCAACACTTCTTAAAGCAACGCTTGCTTTACAACGCTCGCCAAGCAACAGTTTAGTCGTCGTTTTTATCTTTCGTTCTTATCTTATCTCAGGCATACGTCACGTTCATTCAACCTCAATTATGTTGCCAAC
This sequence comes from Macrothele yani, assembly GCA_039090855.1. Classification (NCBI taxonomy): domain Eukaryota; kingdom Metazoa; phylum Arthropoda; class Arachnida; order Araneae; family Macrothelidae; genus Macrothele; species Macrothele yani. The sequence goes on from CM077024.1 coordinate 7,092,437, forward strand.
AGTATTTGTTTGAGAGAAAAGATATCACGTTAAGAATGAAATATAACTGAGAATAAACTCAAGATTTACATAGGGAAAGAAACTAAAAAGGAAAGCTAATTTAGAATATACGTCACAAAACCCAGGGACATATGTGATAAATTCCCTGCTTATCTCATTATCTTACAACGTAAATAATAAGGAAATTTATAAAATTTATAACAAAGGTCTACAGGCTGGATATAAGAAGGATGACGTAGATAGAATTCATAGAACTGTAAGAAATCGTATAATATCGGGGATAACAAAATCACCTAGTAAAACAATGAGATACGCAGGATCCATCGCATATGTCACTAACTTTACACATTGGTGCAATAATTTATTACCCAGGTACAACACATTAATAGCAATGAAGTCCCCGACGTCGTACCATATGTAATATCAAGCTGCAAAGAGAAACAGTCTGAGAAAGAAACGGCATGTGTGTGCTCTATACCGTTGGCATATCCTGACAACACGGAAAAGATATACACTATCTACCAACAAGTAATTGGACACCCCTGCAATCGACGATACCTGCGGTCCTGATACACGTCACGGCCGCCGCCGTTAAATATCGTGTTAGAAACAACAACACAACCAGTCGCATGCAAGATGCCACGCAGTTCGGAGCTCTATGATTTCGAGAAAGGTGTAATCGTCGGGTATCACAGAAGGTGACTGTCGGAATGTGCCTCGACCCGGCAGACCCACAAACCTGGGAGTTAGAGACCGACGGATGCTGGCCAAAGAAATTCGGAAGAACCGCCTCAAATCGATGGGACACATCCGCGAGGAGTTTCAACAGACATCCGGGAGTGTTCTTTCGATGAATACCATCCGTAAGGAAGCCCATCTGCTCGGTTATCATGGACGTGCTACCGCCCACAAGCCTTTGATCACCAAGTCCAATAGCGCTGCTCGGCTAACGTGGTGCAAAGAACGTGGACAGTGGACCGTTAAGCAGTGGAAACAGGGTATCTGGAGCGACGAATCAAGGTTTGCCCTCCACCGTTCGAATGGCAGGGGCTGGATTTGGCTTCTGCCTGGAGAACGCCTCCTGCCGTAATGTATTGTACCAACTGTGAATTTCGGCGGCGGTAGAATTAGGCTATGGGGGTGTTTCTCCTGGTATGGCACGGTACCCTTGGTCGCAATTCCTGATAGACTCAACGCCGAGACCTACTGCACCATTTTGGATGACCATGCGCTTCCTACGTTGTGGCAGTTTTACGGGGTGGACCCATGTTACTTTCAGGATGACAATGCCACCTGTCATGTTGCGAAGTCCACCATGGCTTGGTATGGTGACAATGGGGTTAATCGAATGGACTGGACTGCGCAGAGCCCGGACCTTAACCTTATCGAGAACTTCTGGAACGAGTTGGAGCGTCGACTTAAGGGGTGCCCCCACCGTCCGAAATCGGTGAAGGAACTGACCTGTCTTCTCCAAGCTGAGTTGAAGAAAATACCACTAGCCGTCGTACAACGCCTGGTTGAGAGTATACCCCGGAGGGTCGCAGCTGTAATAGCCGCTCGTGGAGGCTCCACCAACCATTGAAGGGGAATAAACTTCGTTTTCGTTTCCTATCACAGGTGTCCAATTACTTGTTGGTAGATAGTGTATATCGGAATGACAAAGCGATCCTTGGACAATAGATGTGAAGCGCACGTGCCAAGTGTCAGCCAGGACATGCTGAATACAGCCATCGCAACAGATGTCACGCATTCATCGGCCACTCCTATATGGAATAACATTAGAACGATAGCCCTTTACACGAATTTTAAAAAGACTGTCATCAGGAAGACAGTCGATATCCTCTCACCAAAGTAGCATGTAGTGATATGGTCTGTATCGAACTGCCGATGGTTAGGCATGCGTTATTAAAAGACGGAAACACATCGCGGCACACCGTATATTAAGTGATAAAAATTCATGTAATATGCTCTTGAAGTCATCCACCCTATTTTTAAAAAATCATGTTTGTTTCTTACGTGTTCTAATTCGCTGCATTTTTATATCTACCATTGCCTTGAAAAAGCCTTCCAGTGGAGTGCGAAAGCTTGGCGAATCTTTGTGCTTATTACACCACAAAAATAAACTGATTTGATACGCTATATGTGTTTCTTGATTATTCACAATCTTGAGTATTTAAAAGAACCTCGTTAGATTATTTTATAAACACGAAGGTTGATCGGAAATCCAGGTTCCAAGGTAGATCATTCCGCGAGCACACCTGGAGAACGCACAGGTAACAGTGAATCGGTATGATAATGTTACGCAGCTTGCGCACATGAAATCTGTATATTGGCAGCTTAAAATTGCATTTTGGCCTGAACGTTGGCCTTGTGAATTGTTCTGAGGTGTGATTTTGAGGTGAAATAAAGTGTGTGTGCTTCGTCGGTTGATATCTTTCGACAGTTTATTGAAGGGTGTTGATAACGTGTAATGTCTCGCACATATGCTGCCAAATAGTATGGTACCAATAGTATACGACTGATTTGCATACTGTAACTGACGACAAATGACAATGCGTATCCAAGCACCTCCACAACGGAAAGTAACACACCACGGATTGGAATTTTTACTTCATGTTTTTATTAACAGATAAAGAAGGGAAATTTACGGTCAGAGCTTGGCAACAAAGACAATAATTTCATGCAGACAAAATTTACATGTTCTCTGCATGAATTTAGCGGAAAGTGATTTTTTTTATTATCCATTTATGTATTTTTTGTTTCAAGGTTTACTACCACCATGGCCTACTGTGACGGCTATAAGCACTCATTGGTCGCAAATTTAGGGACACTGCTCCCAAGGAAGGGATAAAAAGCGGCAGTTGACAAACACAGCAGCCATTCAAGTTGACACGTGAGGAATTCATGGAACCATATCACACTACCAGTGTTCCTGCTGAAAGCATGATTTGGAAATTGGAGAACTGCCGTGTTGTCGGTTGTGTGAGAAAAATACCAAACTCAAATAATTCTTCGGTCTGTACTCCAGAGATTGCCGTTGACATATATTAAAGCTCAGAATACAATATATTATTCTTCAGATAATCCAAATATGTGTTTCGATAGAGACCATTCCACTATTTAGAAATCGGTTCATAGTTTGCGCTACCAGGATAACGGATCATTCGTCCGATCTTCTTCGAGGATACAATTGAAAAAGATACGCATCTGCATATGTTCGACTAGTCTATCAGACTAGATGAGTTCAAGAATCACAAAATTCTACACACAATTATCCAAACCTCCTTTTTATTCGCTAATAAAGCACTTCCAAAGTTTATATTCATAAACGAGGCATTCGTAACATGCTAGATAAATTTCAATCAGCCATGTTTCACAATATGCGTGACATTTATCACTCTTTGAATAATAAAGCGTTTGGTAAGTACATACTGCTTTTATAAGAATTGCTTGCTATCTGGTCTTATCAACATTGCATAGACAAAACTCGCTCTTCAGACACTGCATGTACTTGAATAACTCAGCTAACATTGCACACCGAGTACTTATATCAAAAGTCTTAATCTACGTTGCTCTGGCCCTATGACCCGTTGTCAGGATTGCTATCTTCAAATTCATCGGTAAAACTTTCTGGCGTTAATTGTAGAAAATATTCAAGAGAAGAAACAAAATTTGCATAAGAACACAGGAACTCAAAAAGGAATGTTATACTAGAGGTATATGTACTATATTAACAAAAGTCACAGGACACCTAGAATAGCAACACAACATAGCATCTATTGACATGCATTAGTACTATGTCGGTCCACCTTTGGCCTTAATGCATATACTGACCCTTCGAGACATGCTTTCGACAAGGTTTTGGAACACAGCGCTAGTATGCGCTTCCATTCAGTACATAATGCTGCCGCTAACTGTTGCTTAGTAGTGGCCCTTGCTTCCAAACTTCTTATGCGGAGCTCTTACTCCATCCCATAGGTGATCTATGGGATTAAGATCAGGGCTCTGTGCAGGCCAGTTCACACACGATACGGAATTATCGTCAAATCACGCTGTAACAGTACTTGCTTTATGGCTCGGTGAATTACCTTGCTGGTACCAACAAGGCTCGGTTCCGTAGTATTGCCACGGAGTTGGTAGGCCATAATTGTCCAGAATATCGAGGTAGATGTGCTGGTTAATAGGTTTTTCCACAATAACCAATTGGCCCGGACCATACCACCAAAAACACCCCCACACGGGTACACTGCCAGCTCCAAACTTGACCGTAGAGACAGTACACTGTGGTAAATAGCGTTGACCGGCTGCCGCCATACCCACACACGGCCATCAGACTGATGGATCGTGTATCTGGATTAATCAGTTCATAGGACCCGTTTCCATTGATGTACGATCCACCATAAATGTTCTTTATACCATACTAAAGGAGGAGTAGCATTCCGAGTGGAGATGAAAGGTTTATGAGCAGCTGCTCGACTACGGAAAACCATGGAATGAAGTTCTGTGCGAATGGTACGTGTACATAACGAGGTTCCAGCATTTTTATTAACCTATACACTTAGGTGTTGTGCAGTAACTCCGTCGATTAGCTGTAACAACTCTCCTGAGGCTTCGACGTCCTGTATCACTGATTTTCTCTAGTCTACCTGTACGCTTTGCTGTTACAGGCGCGCCATGTGTGTTCCACTTATTGAGTACATCCAAAACAGTTGACTTGGGTATGTTTAAACGCCTCTCGGTTTCTCTTATGGACAACCCACTAATACAACACCCTACAATCTTTCCTTTCTCAAAGTCAGTTCTCTCCTGCCGCGACATTTTCCCTCAAACTAACAGTGCGATATGACCGCGGTCAGATGCAGGCTTGTTTTCATTCCGTTTGCAGCTGTACTCCGCAGCTTAACAACGCAGCGTATCCATTCATTTGCTTTTGAAGGGGTGTCCGGTGACTTTTGTTAACATAGTATACTACAACTTCAAACACGCATAACATCTATCATCTCTTTTTCTGTCACATGTGCGCAGTTTTAATACGTTGTTAAAGCACTTTAGTATATGTGCAGGTATACATAGAACACATACACATAGAGCGTTTGAGATTTATTTCTCAGTGAGAGCTACCACAAAATGTTACAAAGCACAAGAGGAGTTGCTATTACTCTGACGAAAATTTTAATCAAAAGCTCAACCCTTTGCAAGGTTCATCGGGATAAAAACAAAGTGGAATCAATATCGGGTTGTCGAAAATCCAAGCTACTCTCTAGAATCCTTGATAAATTGATCAGAAACGTGCAGCGTCTGCTTCAAAATTATGGAAAAAAGCAGATCCTTTGGGGCAAATAGATTTCCCCATCATTTTTACTTTTTGTTGCTCTTAGATAAACCTGAATCCATATATTTCTTCTCCTTGATAAAATGCAGGAGGGTGGGGAGCAATTCCAGCGATCAATAACAAGGGAATATTTTTACATTCTTTTTCCAAATAAGATCTCTCACGAAAACAAAAGAGAACCATAAATACGTAGTATCAACCCTAAAACAAACTTTAAAAACCAAAACGGATATGCTTTGCTAAATAAAGAATTTATTATTTATATTTTTTTAGCTCAGAACGTCAACATAAATCTTTCGAGATGGTCTTTTTGGATAAAAAAAGGTCCCGTTATGGCCGAAGGACAAGCCACCGTTCCATGGAAACATTAAGAGAAGCGTTTTAATTAATAGTAAAAGAGGGCTTAAAGAAAATGTATGACACGCAGCAGTGGAAATAAAAATCAGTTTCGTTTATGAGGAATATCAGTGCATCACCATACTGGAAATCGTTTAAGTGAATAACTATGCAGCAACATGTATTTTTCGGATGTCCCAGAACGACACATTACAAATTAATTTTGTTTGGTGATGCACTGCTAATGGTCAGCATTTTGAGTATTTAAAATAGTAGAACTACACTGGTAATCCGAATTTACTGGCGTAAAATAAAATTAAAAGTTTCCAAGCTATCCCACAGTTACCAGATGCTTTTTCAAGGAACGTGGACAGCTTTTTCAAGGGAGGTAGACTGGAGGTTTCTGCCTAACTTGCTTCAGGGAGCCATCTGTTTGATGTGTGAAAGCTTGGAAACTGAATTCTATTTTACTCCAATAAATTCGGACTGAAATAAATACAGGATTACACCAAATAATACAAATTTTGAAGATGACAATCCGATTTTTTGGTGTAAATGTGACAAGGATGGTAAGTCAGATAATATCCGAAAACTTAAAAATTTCAACTTGCGACTTGGCCGTTCTGTGTGGCGTAGTGGTTAGCATACCGGGGCGCTATCTGGAAGACGCGGATTCGTGTTCCGTTCCAGGACGATGGGATTTTCAAGTTTTCGGATATTATCTCACTTACCATCCTTGTCACATTTACACCAAAAATCTGATTGTCATCTTTAAAATTTGCATTATATGGTGTAATCCTGTATTTCTTTCATGATTTATCTGCTCCTCCGGGCATTCACGGGATAGCATTCGTAACCTCCAGATTCGCTAAACATGAATGCCGGTTGCTTCGACTAGGGAATCCTGTGATGGTTATATTCAAATTAATCGGAAACTTGAGACCTCATCGTTATGGGTGGTGTAGTTGTTAGCATACCTGGCCGCTATCTGGGAGACGTGGATTCGAGTCCCGCTCGAGGACAATGAAATTTTCAAGTTTTCGGACATTATCTGACTACCATCCTTGTCACATTTACACCAAAAATCGGATTGTCGTCTTCAAAATTCGGACTACCAGGGTAGTTTTCCTATTTTAAGTATACTTGGTGTACTGTTCCTCGTTATTTATCGTACGTAATGCTTGATTTTAGAGCTGGAGCGGAAATTTCAGTTCCTCTAACCTCCAGATAAAATAATTTAAAAAAACATTTGCTAAGTGCTAACTTTGATCTCTTATTTTCAAATAGCTTGCATAACTTATATAACTTTGTATAACTTACAGTGTAAATAATAAGTGATGTGAATTCACGGAAAATTCTTGAAAATAACGTTCAGCAAAGTTGTCAGTATGTGTCCCTCTTTTACTGAAATTTCCGTTTTTAAAAGTTCCCGTTTTATTTTTTTAACTTCCGTATTTTCATAGATTTTCTGTAGTCAGGAATTCCTTTATTTAAAAAAAGTATGTTTTAGGTTTTTCCGTATTTATACAAAAATTTCGCAAAATCGAAGACGCTGAATTTTTCAGCCCTTATATCAGAGAACCCTTCGGATAGTGGGGCTCGAACTGAGATTGTTTTGCTTGGCTTAAAGACCGCGTTCTTTAACCACTGAGCCAGAAAGACCCCGAAATCTGAAGCACCATGTTTACGGTAAAACTAGAATTGTGTGATGATTTTTTTTTGTCATTAGTGCGAGTGATTTAGTCATTTTATTTTTTGTTGGAACTTATTATCTTTTAATACGCTTGCAATAGTTTCATTTTTCTGTAGGTGAGCTTTTACAAATTAAGTATGTTTTTCAACGTGATATTATTTCGAAGCAACAGTATGCTTTGGAATTTGAGATCTTTATAAACTGACTATGACTTTCGATTATTTTTAGACAAGTTTAAATGTGCTGTTTTATAGTATTATTTCACAAAACTCCTAAACATAAAATTTACTCTTGATAACTATAATCACGGACAATGGAATTTGCGCACCAAAAAATAAGCATCGGATTGAACTGAAATTTTATGGACGTAATGATACAGATAAATGATACACATGATGGCAAAAACAGAGCTGCAGGACAATTACAGAGCGATCTGTGGCACGCAGTCCGGTCATCTTTAATAGCTCGTCGTCCCGCCTCTTGCGGCGATACATGCTGCAATACGGTCTGATATGGAGGCGAACAGGCGTCTGATGTCGTCCTGCAGCATACTGGCCCACACGTGTTGAACGGTGTACTGCAAAACCCGGACGCTGCACGGCGGCAGCCGGCGTTTCCTCTGGTCCCACACATTCTCGATAGCAGACATGTCAGGGGAGCGGGCATGCCATGGAAGTTTCTGGATATGTCATAGGCAATCCTGGGAAACCCGAGCCGTGTGCGGGCGAGCATTTTCCTGCTGGTATAGCGCACCCGGAATCCTGGCCGAAAATGGGAGCTCATGGGGCCATGGGATATCCTCTACATACCGCTGGCCCCTCAATGATCCACGTACCACTACGAGAGCTGATCGGCTATCGTACGCAATGGCTCTCCAGACCATAATGCTGCATTGCGGGAGGTGTGGCGCTCGATAGCGAGGTTGGGATTGTTCCGTTGACCCGGAGACATCCACACCCGGATACGATGATCATCTGTCACAAAAACGAAGCGGCACTCATCGCTAAACACCATATGTTGCTAGTCTGTGGCGTTCCACTCCGTTCTGTCATTTCACTGCTGCACACGGAGCCGACGATGTTCCGGTGTTAAAGACAGCACAAGTAAGGGAGACTGGGATCGCAGATTCCCTTCCACACAGGAGCCCCTACATCTGCCTGTATAGTGGACCGGGTCCCCGTGTGAGCCGTTCGTGCTCGGCGCACTATCCGCCGTTCGTCTCTACCAATGGTCCTCCTGGTCCGCTCGGAACCGCTCCGCTGTGTGACAGTGCGGTCACGTGTCCACTGCTACAAATACAATCAGACGGTATGATCAGAACGATCCACGTGGCGAGCTATACGGTGCGCCGACCACCATGCTGTTTTCATCCCGATGATCCGGCCTTTCTCAAAGTCCGTAAGTTGCGTTAATCGACGTCTCTGGCATCTACCAAGCATTATTTTCACTCTGCACATTTGCTTGCGTCGGTTGGTGCTTTTCGTTTTAATGGGCCATCGACTACACGCCTGTTTATAATGCTGCCAGTTCGTGCTTGCAGCGCTACCACATGGCGTGCGGTCATGCACACTCGCACCAAACGTGGATAATTTGCATACCAGAACGCACTCTAGCTATATGCAAAGTTTCGCGGTTGTAGCATGTTCTCTTCTAGGTGCGCAAATTTCATTGTCAGTGAGTGTATAATATCTTTGGTCTTAAGGACTACACAGAGTGATATATAGATGTCGTATAATCACCTGTGCAATAATTAAGGTGTCTGGTTTCTTACGGCGCAATTAGGTGGTGCATAAAATGTGGGAGACGACAAGAAATTTCCTGTACCACAACAATAAAAATTCATGCGATATGCTATCCACAATATCCGATCTCAACTTCAAAATCAGATACTTCGATAGACAACTAAAATTTAACAGTTAATCAAACCTCAAACATTCCGGCGAATCTCTCCTATTAACCGAATTTTTTTGTCATATGAAAACGGAAAAGAGTGAGAACGGAGTTGTCCTGTTAATTTACGAAAATAATTGCGGAGAGGTTTTTGAAAATTCAGAATTTTCCGTTAACATATCGTAAAAACGGAAATCTACCGTCAATTTAAGAAAGACATTGCGGAAAGGTTTCTGGAAAATTCTGAGTTTTCCTGGCGTACGAAAAATCCGTGAAATTCTTGCTCCTTTCCGTCATTTCAAAGAAAAGGTTGTATCAGAAATTTAATGTTTCGTTAATTCACGGACTGTGGCTTGTTAATTTCAGAAACATTTTCACAGTGTAGATGGGTATCACATGTAGAGAAATTATATGCTTTAGTAAAGTTTTCATTTACTTTTCTAAAACATAAAATAACAACAGATTCCCCTACTACTGTGCAGCCAAGAGAAACAAATATATGCACGCAAATTTTATTGGAGTAGTTAATCTGTTTGGCACAAAAAATATAACGAGATTCTGATCTGAAAGAAATATTTAATTCCTCTAAACATTTCGCTTTTTAAGCCGTTTTCTTTCAGTTAGTTTTCCCATCCGTTTACCTGGAGTATTCGTCTTTGAGAAAAATGTCGTCCGATCTCTTGTATTTTTTTATTTTTTTTAACTTAGATACAGTTTAGAATCGTCCTGTCCCTCTCCATCTCTTTCACCTGGATTAGTCTTTGTATTATAAACTAAATGGTATTGCAATGTAAATTAATTAACATTTTGGCTTCAGTACATCGAAACACACTATGGTATGCGTCTTTGAAGACTGAAAAATATATGCTCTTTTTACATTAACTTGCAACCCGTCTGATGTAAAGACAGTGAAAGTCTCAACTTCTTTAAAATTACGCTCTTACTCATACTGAAGAAAACATCTTATCAGGTAATCCCCAAATTAGTGTTGTTTTTTCAACGTGCGAAGAAAAGAAACAAAACGTACCTTGGACAGATGTTTTAATCCAAATAATAAGAGCCTTGGTAGTTACAACCTTCTCCCATCGATCGACAAGGTTTTGAATCCCAGACTTGTAGAATTTCATGGGTTTCGATGCAAAAACTGCAGAATGGGTTCGCGTACCTCCTCCACATTTCAAAGTGTAGTCCCAGCAAGATGGTCTTGCAGGCTGCGAAAGAGGTGGTAGTCGGGTGGGACGATGACAAGGGAATATACTGGATGCGGAATTTTTTACCATCCGAAGTCCTGCAACGTGGCACCGGTCATTTTCACTGTGTGTGGTTTTGCGTTGTTCTTCTGCGCCATCACGCCTTTACGATTCACGAGTGCTGGACGTATCCTGAAAAGCAGTGCGTAGACGCTGAAGATGCTGACAGTAGACATCCCCTGTAATGGTTTTGTTGGGTGGCAGCAGCTCGTAATGTATTATGCCTTGCATATCCTACCACACAAACATCAAAACCTTTTGTGGGAAACGTTATGGTTTCGCCACTGCTGCAAGCCATTTCCTTTGGGAAGCCACTGCCGTTTGGACTTATTGTTGTGATGTACAATCCATTTTTCATCGCTCGTGGCAATTCTGTGCAAAAACGGCTCCCTTTTTACACGGGAGAGCAAAGAAGTGCAAATGTCCACACGCTGTTGCACCTGTTGTGGAGTGAGATCATGGGGTACCCACTTATCCAGTTTCGACACATGACCGAGGTCCTGCAGATGCCAGTGAACAGTGGAATGGGTTGAATGAACAAGTGTGGCCAATTCCCCGACTGTTGACTGCGGATTCCCCTCAACAGCAGCTTTCAGCACGTCGTTATCCAGCTCAACTGGCAGTCCGGATCGCCGCATATCCTTGAGGACGGTGTCCGCCCTTCGAAATATCTGGAACCAGCGTTGATATTTCTTGACCCCCAGGGTACCCGGCCCACGTACGGCATGGATGTTTTGTGTTTCTACCGTGGCTGAATGTCGATGGTGGAACTCATAGAGCATAATGTGCCTAATGTGGTTTTCTGCCACCGCCACGTCCTATGCGCTTTAAGTACACAACGCCTACACCTAGAACTCCCGTTTGCGGTCTCAAGTGACTTGAACGTCTGCTCACGTGATCCCTTTTATACTCACCATGGTCGACGTTATAGTTTGGACACCAGGGGAATCACTGCTGTTGGGCTTGCGCAAAACGAAATTACTTCTGGGACGACCTGATAAAATAATTTGAACTATCCAATTGCGACAGTGCATGTAGAACATCAAATGGTTGTTGAAATTTAGCTTGAAAGGCATTTATGTATACAAAGATTTTTTTTATTTTATAGCTACGTCAATTGTGGGAAGAAAATTGTACCAGTTTCTGAAGCCTTAAATATTTTTTTTAAGTTTTAGATACGCAAATGGCTCGACTTCCGCAAACTAAACCGGAAATCGTATCGTGCACCGCTATGTATCCGTACGCTGGATGCGTTACTCAATGTGGAACTCAGCCCTCCGGTAAAGTCACATTGTCATGTATTAGGCAGCAAAGACGAGAAAAGTTTGCTTTTTTCTGCGGTCGTGTCTTCTGCGCTTTTGGCAAATAAGCGTACCAGTGAGACATGAATCCCTTTGATTAAAAACATGTCCTGGAGGAAACCACTATTATTACCGACAAATGTAAAGCATGCGACGAACAGAGAACAAAAGTTAACTTCGTCCACGAAGCTATAAATCATTCACAGAGTTTGTTGACCCAGAATCTGGGAATCACATAAAGAATTAAAGCTAGCTGGCAACCTTTCAGAAATTAAAAGCAAAAAATACAGATAAGAAAAACTTTGCAGATCAGCAGATTCAATATTTATTCAGACGTATTAGCTGGATGAAGCGCGTAGATACCTTTTCTGAATTGATCGAAATTATTCAGGACACAGAATGGCAAAAATGAAGAGAACCTGAGCTGTGTTGTTTATGTATTTCACAAACGTGTTCATGAAATGTTTTTCGAAACGACGCAAAATATAGCTCGGCGTGGCTTAATTGTGAAGGCTCTGGGGCAGAAAGATAGATAAAGATAGCTCTGGTTCTCTCCACCTGCAGGGTGAGAGTTTGAATTTCAGATTGGTGCCCTAACGTAAAACTGGATCTACTGGCTGTTATGTTCTTCGAAAAATGTGTGATGTTCCTTGGATACGTCGTCTGGAATTACTGAATATTACTTCTTCTACAGTGAGGTCCTTCAAGTATGGTTTGCCCGATGACCCGGATAGCTACGATTCCGTCCCAGTTCTTTCTCAGGAGGAAAGGTGGTGGATTACGTATATGGGGATATGCAGTAGGGTGGAGCAAAAAACGCTTTTTTATTTGAAATGTCACCATGTGCAATAGTTGCGATTTTATTACTGAAATGACCCCCGAAATATGGATGACATTATTTCATATCTTAGGCTGCCCCAAGAACCTCAATGTTTGAAAGTTACAGGGGAAAATGGTTTAAAAACACCCGCTTTCTCTATTTTGTAAATATAAAAAAATACTGTGTCACCATGTTATTTAATATCCCCTTTGAGTGTATATACACGGGTAAGAATTCAGCAGACGTCAGTTAATTTCTTAGGCTTCCCCAAAGAGCTCAACATTTGTCATATTTCTCCAAAATGGCATAAGTTATGTAAATATGATAGACACCAGCCTTACCTAGTAGCATAACTTGAGGAGTGAGTTTATTTCATTTGGAAATCAGACTTTTTTTCAAAACTTGACATCAGCTTGCTATCCAAAATTTTTGCTCTGATCAATCCATCTCTTGCAAGAAGGCCGCACACATGAGCAGAAGAATCTGTTATAATCTTAAATATCCTCTTTACTGCCTGAGAATGGCAGGGTATTTTTGTAAATTCGTGGCAAGAACTTGGATAGTTATCCGACTGTAGTAATTCCAGAAGCTCATCGTCTTTCCATTTCCGTGTGATGTGAGGCTCAGTCACATTACACTCTTGCCAGTCGATTAGGTCGATGTAATCATTGCTCTGGAAATTTAAGCTTAGGAGTCCGAAACTTCCTAATGGTAGTTTTTTGTTTGGAAGATTTTCTGGCCTTCATGATGCGTCGAACAGCAAGCTCACCTTCTGTCATCAAACAACTTTGCAGCGAGCAAGTTTTCTGCATGGGCAAAATAAGCGTTGTCTTGGACGACTCTTTTTACAATATCCTATAAATTATCTGGAAGATATTGAAACCTAGATATAAAAAGATGCAAATTTCTTGGACTATCTTTACAGGTACCGTTACATTTGATCGTGAACCACGATGGTGCATATACTTTCATTATGAAGGTGGCTAATGAGACAAGTTGTGGTGTTGGATTATTAGTTCCAACATACAAACACAGAATGCGATTTGCGAGGGTCAGCCAACGGGAATGTGAAAGTGCTCCAGGATCCCAATTTGCCAGATCTTGTGGGCAATCACCTGCAGAGACTGCCTTAAAAATTTCCCACAAATAAAGTTGATCCGAGCTAAGATCTCTGTAGTTAATGTCGGACTGAAGCGAAAATTCAATTTTCTGAAAATTAACGATAGGTGGGTTTGCGCACGTCTTCAGGCGCTTTCCGATCAATCCACTAAATCCTCTTGGACCTGATGTTTTCCCATCAAATGCTTCAGTGAGGTGGCGTAAAGGCAGTTCATTAAAATGAAGTTGACATATAATCCAGTGTACAGGAGAATTTAGCTTCTCTTCAAGGCGCCTAATTACACCTGCATTTGTGCCAGTATTAGTCACTTCCCTGTCACTTCCAATAAAAGTTAAAAATACTCCAAATACGTGGCGACAAGTAAATAAATAAATACATCGCTCTTAACCACGTTCTAGAAACACACAGCAACCGAAAAATTGTTTTTCAGCAGCCGCTGTGGAATTGAACCAACAGAACTCTCGATATCTAGCCGAGTGCGTTACATATACGCGTATATGTAACGCACTTGGCTAGATATCGAGAGTTCTGTTGGTTCAATTCCACAGCGGCTGCTGAAAAACAATTTTTCGGTTGCTGTGTGTTTCTAGAACGGGGTTAAGAGCGATGTATTTATTTATATACTTCCAATAAAGGCTAACTCCGACAAGTCAAATGCCTTCTGGTTCAATAAGCTGAAGATACCGTCGGAAATGTCCCTTGCACTCTTGCTCTTCGGTGCAAAATGTCCCAAATAGACTGAACCCGGTTCTTCAAGAAATGTAATATGCTCTTCCCATTCTTTTTGCTTGTCCACAGCGGCTGCTGAAAAACAATTTTTCGGTTGCTGTGTGTTTCTAGAACGGGGTTAAGAGCGATGTATTTATTTATTTACTTCCAATAAAGACTAACTCCGACAAGTCAAATGCCTTCTGGTTCAATAAGCTGAAGATACCGTCGGAAATGTCCCTTGCACTCTTGCTCTTCGGTGCAAAATGTCTCAAATAGACTGAACCCGGTTCTTCAACAAATGTAATATGCTCCTCCCATTCTTTTCGCTTGTGCCACTTGCCATCATCTGTCTGTGTATTCGTAAGAGTTTTATCATTTCTTCCGTCCAAAAATAAAGCTACAATCTTGCGACTAGTCAAGTTTACCTCATCTTGAATTGTTTGACGGGTCTTTTTCCTTTCTCGTCGTACTATATGCCGGTCAATAACAGATACATCACATTCTTTCGAATGAACCGGTTCACTTACATCATGAAGTAACGCCGACGCAAGATCAGCTGCCGCTGGGTCTCTGATGCCTCGCCTATCGCACTTTCTAGAAAATGCAGACAGTGTCATCTGACACCTAGGTTTCGAAAAACGACGTGGAGTGAAATCGTAATCTTTCTCCTAGGCCACCAAATGACTAGGACCCGGCTCGTCTGGTTTTCCTGCGGAATTAGTATTTTGTATCCTCTTCTGAAGGATCATCCTCGACTCGCAGGGCCGATTTCAGTGATGCAGTTTTCTGTAATTTCCTACGGACATGCTCTTCCCTATCACTCTTTCGAGCTGATCTTTTCTTCAGTACACTGGTGGTTTTTGCGGCAAGCCCACCTACTATCATTCTTCTGTTATTTCTCTGGTCCATCAGAAAGTCTCGCACTTTCACGGGTACCTTTTGCAGAGCTGCATTTGCAGGTACTAAAACATTTGCACTTGCATGAGCATATGTCAAAGATACGTTGCGAATCTGCACGAAATTGTTCAATCTTCTTTCGGTAGGTTCATCCATTCTTGCAGTGTGTCTTTTCAGCTTTCGGATTTCAGTGTTGTATGCGGTAATACGCTTTGCAACAGATTTGTGGAGAGATGTCGGCAGAGATGCTTTCTTCCATATACTTAGCACTTTGTCCGCGACAATACTTGCTATTTCTGCAGCAGCAGGCTCATAATTTTCACCTTCCTGCCTAAGAGTATTCCTCACAAGGTAGTAATGGCGCATTACATCTTTGTACTTAGGCAACACATTTTCATGCATCTCCTTGTAACTCCCGAGGATAGGGCAATCAGTTTTATTTTTTGTTTCAGCCATCTTAAGTAGTTGGACGACAAAACGAAAATGCCGGTACGATTCAGTCAACATCACTAGGAGTGAAAGAAACTGCTGCATCATTATGACGCAAACCCGCCAACACTCTCCCAAACGGACCTGTGCGACTGTGATGAGATGACTCAGTGAGTTCGCAAACAGAGCTCCGCTGTGAGAGAGGGGGTGGGCTGAGACGAAAAAGGTAACTAAAACAAAGCAGACCGCAAAACAGCAAGCTATATTTCTGAAAATCAACAAGAGGTTTCCAGAAAGTATGAGAGAGGGGCGGGGGTGTTAATGTTAAGCCCAATTCGGTAACAATAAGGCTGGCTGCTGTCGAACTTAATGCTTTCGCAACTTATCATGCCATGTTTGGCAAAAATTGCATAATTCAAGGGATCTGGGGAAGCCTAAGAAATTAACTGATATCTGCTGAACTTTTACCCGTGTTTATACACTCAAAGGTGATATTAAATAACATGGTGACACAGTTTTATTTTATATTTACAAAATGGAGAAAGCGGGTGTTTTTAAACACTTTTTCCCTATAACTTTCAAACTTCGAGGTTCTTGGGGCAGCCTAAGATATCAAATAATGTCATCCATATTTCGGGGGGTCATTTCAGTAATAAAATCGCAACTATTGCACATGGTGACGTTTCAAATTAAAAAAAAAGTGTTTTTCGCTCCACCCTAATATACAGTATGTGCCCATGTCAAGACGGCAAGTAGTATTGATAAGCGTTTGTCGATGAAGCTTAAATTGGAAAGCATTCGGCTCTGGAGCAGAAGGATGTGGGATCGAGCATCGTCACTGGAAAATTTAAGTTTTCGCACTATGCAAAATACAGTGGGGCCGTGTGAGCATTTAAGATGAATACAGTAAGTTACTGTCCCTTCTCTTCCTTTGTCCTGGAAATTAGAGTGGGTTGTGATTTCGACGCTGTAACACCACTACAAAATTCATGCTAGTCTAGGGATTACTTTAGGAAATCTTAAAAGATCTCAGAACATAGGGAAATTACTTATTTGTTCTGTACTGATGTAATAGAGGAGTTAGAGCTGGGCTTACTAGTGCGTAGTTCACTGTATTGATTATGATATTGATCTTATGCATGTTAAATACATCTGAGGAGGTTACAGTTCTGAACTTGTTAATCTCCGCCTCTGGGCTTCAAAACTTATCTTGTCGAGATTTCTTATAAGCTCTACGAACTGTCAAATTAAAGGATACGTCTGCTCCTTCGGATAGGCAAAGTATCGGGAAACGAAGTTTGGTACTGATGAAGCCTTGTTCCGTACCGAGGTAGCGCATGGCTTTATAGGGTTTTCGGGTCAATATGTTCAGCTTTGATACCAAACCATGGTTTTTACGCTCCATGGTGAATGAAATGATTTCGTAGGAAACGCGGGTAATTTATACAAATTGTCGGGGAGCCACTTGCTCATGGGTTCTAATAAAAAAATTACGATCAAAAATATCATAGGTGTATTTCTGCAAGTTGCGTAGCAGTGCTTCGTTCTGTAGCGGAAGAAAACCGAATTTTGTTCCATGGAACTCAAATGTTAATTTTAGCTTACCATACCTCTGATATCAATAATTCCATGAATGAAATATTATTTTTATTCTGTTGCATAGTTATTGATTCTAGTCTTCAGAACACGTTTTTGATTATCATAAACCCTTAATTAAAATATTACCTGTATGTTTTTTCATCGCCATATTTCATAAATTACGTAATCAATACATTCGACAATTCGGTGGCATTGCCTTTGCTTCGCATCTACTTCACAAAAGTTATAAGGACGAATTATATCTTTTTTAACAATCACACAATGAAATTATTAGGTCTTCTTTTACGGACACACCTACACTTTTGCACGTATCGATTTATGTGGAACGTCGGAGAGGAAACGTTCATGTGTACCATCTCTAGCATGTACTAATTCGTATACTTTTCACTTTTTATATCATATTATATTATTCGACATAGAAAATGCCCCACCAGGAAGTATTTTTTGGAGCGTCATGCAAATTGGTGTGTATGTGTCGACAGTTGTGTTATTTATATGTTTGGAGTGGCGAACCAAGCTTTTTATAGGAGAGGGAGAAAGGTGAAACAGATCGGCGTGTTTAGGTTTGGTCGTTCTTATTTGGGAATGTGGACCCCTGAGTGGGAGTGATCTCGGTAGCGAAATCACGTGTAAGCAGAAAGAATGCCTGGACGCGTTATTGGAAATGCTACCATCACATGGAGACCTCTACAAGAGGCTTCATCATAAGGCTATATCCGGGTGGTTGGTGTCTGCGTTGCATGTCTGCGAAAACACATCGGTATGCATCAAGTGTCGGCCGAATGTGGCAACAGTGTTTAGAGGAAGACAGCGTGCGTTGCCCTTTTTGAGACTGATGCACGTAGGTGGACCCCCGAGTGCCTGGATCGCCGAATTCAACGGCACGTCGTAGCAGCCACATTTTCCGCAACGGACGACATTAAATAGAGTGTATAAGGAGATATAGCCATTCCCTTATCTGCACGAACTGTGAATCGCCGATTGGGTGATGTAGGTTTGCACTCTTGCCAGCCATTGCTATGACTTCCCGGCACATCGTCGTGCAAGTTGTCGTGGTGCCGAACCAGTCATGTGTGGCAGAACAAATTAACCATGTTAACTTCAGCGACGAGTCTCGCATGTTGCTGCCATCCGTGAGCGTCATGCGGATCTTCAACCTAGTGTCATGGTTTGGAGGGCTACCAGCTTCAACAGCCGGTTACCGCTCTGACGTATAGTGGATGCAATTACAGTACAGAGATACGTGGACGAGGTGCTGCATCCTGTTTTGTTGCCGTGTCTGTACGATATCCCTGACGCTTCCTTTCAACAATATAACGCCGGCCCACACAGCGTCAATATCAGAAGAGAGTGCCACCGTGATCTACCACTATGATTACCTCTACAGGCTATAATTCAGTCGCCCGTCCCTACTTTTGGACTAATGAGGAAAGAAAGCCAGCACCATAATAGTTCTATAATCAGTTGCCCGTCTCTAATTTTGGGCTAATGAGGGAAGAAAGTCAGTGGCATAATAGCGCTATAATCAGTCTCCCGTCCCTAATTTTGAGCTAATGAGGAAAGAAAGTCAGCGCCATAACAGTGTTATAATCAGTCGCCCGTCCCTAATTTTGGACTAATGAGGGAAGAAAGCCAGTGTCATAATACTGCTACAATCAATCGCCCGTGGAAGAAATCCAGTGCCATAATAGTTCTATAATAAATTGCCCGTCCACAGTTTTCGGCTAATGAGAGAAGAAAGTCAGTGCCATAATAGTGCTATAATCAGTCGCCGGTCCCTAATTTTAGGCTAATGAGGAAAGAAAGCCAGCGCCATAATAGTTGTATAATAGATCGCCCGTCCCTAATTTTAGGCTAATGAGGGAAGAAATCCAGCACCCTAATAGTTCTATAATGCGTTGCCCGTCCCTAATTTTGGGCTAATGAGGGAAGAAAGTCAGTGCCTTAATAGTGCTATAATCAGTCGCCCGGTCCTAATTTTAGGCTAATGAGGAAAGAAAGCCAGCGCCATAATAGTTATATAATAGATCGCCCGTCCTTAATTTTAGGCTAATGAGGGAAGAAATCCAGCACCATAATAGTTCTATAATACGTTACCCGTCCCTAATTTTGGGCTAATGAGGGAAGAAAGCCAGTGCCTTAATAGTGCTATAATTAGTCGCCCGTGGAAGAAGTCCAGTGCCATAATAGTTCTATACTAAGTCGCCCGTCCCTAATTTTGAGCTAATAAGGGAAGAAAGCCAGTGCCATAATAGTGTTATAATCAGTCGTCCGTACCTAATGTTGGGCTAATGAGGGAAGAAAGTGAGCGCCATAATACTGCTACAATCAGTCGCCCGTGAAAGAAATCCAGTGCCATAATAGTGCTATAATAAGTCGCCTGTCCCTAATTTTGGGATAATGAGGGAAGAAAGCCAGTGCCTTAATAGTGCTATAAACAGTCGTCCGTCCTTAATGTTGTGCCAATGAGGGAAGAAAGCCAGTGCCACAATAGTGTTGTAATCAGTCGCACTTGGAAGAAAGCCAGTGCCATAATAGTGCTATAATCAGTAGCCCGTGGAAGAAAGCCAGTCCCTATATAGTACTATAATCAGTCGCCCGTCCCTAGTTTTGGACGAATGAGGGAAGACAGCCAGTGCCATAACGCGAGCACACGACATATGGCTCATCAGGGATTCGGACCAGAGCTCATTTCGGACAAATGGTCAGATGCCACTTCTGGGTCAACTGCGCCGCATTTCCTTTCCAGTGCACTACCTTTACACCATAGAAGATGTTGAATCTTTTAGCAGTTGAAGCTTAGGAATCAGAATTTCTCATCTTTGCTGATTTTTTTAGTTGATTTTTCACGTATCGGTTTTCCGCATACCACCGGCGTAGCGTAGTTGGTTAAGTTGCTTTGCTCTGGGTAGAACGCGGACGTTTCTGATGGGGGTTCGAACCCACGTCCTGCCGGCAGTCGCGTCTACGGTTTGTCCGCAGACTTTTGGGGATGCGAAGGCGTAGATGGTTCTCTCTGAAGTCGGCCCGGACGAGCTTTGTCCCTGGACACCACCTTTCACTAGGATGACTGGGTATACAAGGTGAGTGTCGATGCGATGGTGTTGTAAGACGAATAAAATCTGATGCCCATGGCATCCGGCACCTACGGGATTTGTAACCATTGTTGATGATGAGGAATATTTCACATTTTCTTCCTTTATCCAGTTTAAACATTGATGACTGTTTTTTTTAATTTAAATATTTTCCCATTTGTGACCTAAATACACTGCCGGACAATTGCTAAGGACGGATCACAATAGCAACGATAGCAACCATAAAATGGAAGGCAGGAAAATGTGGAAATTAGCATAAGTGCGGGATACAGTAAGACGTCTTGTGCGTATGCAAATTTTGGATTGCCGAACTTGTTCGTGACGTCATAGCGCTGATAAGAGATATAAAGGATTCGACGCGTATTGACCGTTGTTGTTCCAACGCAAAGTTGAAAGGGAAAGAATCAATTGACAAACTTGCAATTTTCAGTATGTCTTCCCGACATCACCTAGATGATTTTACGCGTGGCCACATTATTGGCAAGATTGAAGAAGCGCGAAAAATAACAGATGTTGCCAGGGAGTTCGACGTCAGCCACAGTGTTGTTTCAAGGCTTTGGAAATCATTTCAAACAAATGGAGAGTGTAGCAAACGTCACGGGAGAGGTCGTGTTCGCAGTAAGACACCTGCAGAATATCGGTACATAGTGCTATCAACAAAAAGACACCGGCGCAGCACAGCTAGTGAGGTAGCAAATCAGTTTATGGCTGCTACTGGCTAGGGGATCTCCCGAAAAACTGTCGCCAGACGTTTGCATGAAGGAGGACTATACGCCCGCCGTCCTGTTGTGTGCATCCTATTGTCCAGACGTCACCGTACCGCCCGTTTGCAATGGTGCCATCAACATCGCAATTGGACTGATAACGACTGGTCTACTGTCCTCTTCTCAGATGAGAGTAGATACAGTGTATCGTCTGATTGTCGACGACAACTGATCTGGCGTGATAGTGGTACTGCATATTGTCCAGCAAACATACAGGAAAGGGACCGATATCCGACATGTAGTGTCATGGTATGGGCTGGCATCATGATCAATGGCCGTACGTCCCTCTATGTGCTTCCAACTGGGACTATGACTGGCCAACGATACATTAATGATGTTCTGCTACCTCATGTTTGCATGTTCCGTAGTGCTGTCGGTGATAGATTCATTTTCATGGATGACAGCGCAACATGTCATCGAACAGTCGCTGTCCAGGAGTGTCTTGAGAGCGAAGATATTCAACGCCTCGTATGGCCAGCACGTTCTCCAGATCTGAATCCCATTGAAAATGTATGGGATGCTTTGGTGAGTCGTCTTGCTGGACCCCAATGCCCTCCAATAAACAAGGACACCCTCATCCGTGCACTGACAGAGGAATGGGATAAATTACCCCAACAGCTGCTTGATAATGTTGTGCAAAGCATGACACGACGTGTGGAATCTTGCATCGCTCTCCATGGTGGCCATATCCCGTATTGACATCTTACGCCGGAACGCCTGCGGACGGTAATTGCATTTTTTCACGTTTACGTATTCGGCACAAAATGGCCTGTTTGTCCCTGGAATACGTTCCAAAGCCTTCTGGATTTCAGAGCACAGTAAATTGTCTTCCTTGTAATGTCCTGACATTTTGACATTATTTTTTCCCTTGGCATCCAACCACACTTACTTTTTTATGCGCTATATAGCCGTTTATGATCCGTCCTTAGCAATTGTCCAGCAGTGTACTTGTAATTCGAATTTCATTCGATGAATTTGGTCTTTAAGGACTATTGCTGTTATCAACTGTGGCTCTTAGTAAAATTCTCACCATATTTCTTATTTTTTGTGGTAAATATGAGGTCATGGAAACGTAATATTCGTACTTATTACACTATAAACGTTGGGTCTTTTTCCCACATGCTCGGCTAATTTCTCCCACATGGGCGAATTGTTTTTACCACCAAAAAATATGATGCAGAATGTTAATATTTTCACGTTGTAGTTATTAAAACTTATAACGAAGTGAATTTCTCCGTCATTTTTATCCGCGCCAGGATTCGAACCCGGGTCCCCTCATTCCGGAATAAGTTGCTCTACCAGTTGAGCTACGCGGACATTTTATTCTGATTCCTATCTGCCTTTATGTCGTGTGCGTCCTTCTGGCAGGTACGTCACATCTCCTGGTACGTTACATCATCTCCCCCTCATTTTTTTTTTTTTTTCGAAGTGCTGCTCTTATTTTTCCTATCTCGCGGTGTGGAAATAACATCACACCATTGCGAGATTGTGAACGGTCGGGTCATCCGGATAGTTCGGGCGCCATTATAACGAAATGAATTTCTCCATCATTTTTATCCGCGCCAGGATTCGAACCCGGGTCCCCTCATTCCGGAATAAGTTGCTCTACCAGTTGAGCTACGCGGACATTTTATTCTGATTCCTATCTGCCTTTATGTCGTGTGCGTCCTTCTGGCAGGTACGTCTCATCTCCTGGTACGTTACAAACTTTTTATTTTCAATATTTCATAGATAGTTTTTGAAGAAAGATTGGGAAAATTCTCGGGATATTTCGCTTGGAATTTGTTATTTTGGGAAAACCATCTACCAAATTTGGTCTCACGACATCCAGTTAATGCCAGGTACTCATATTCCGATATACATGTCGCGTGCCAGATAGCGTGTGCTTGCTGCCTGTACGTCTGTACGTACAGCTCGTTTAGGTCGTAAGGCCGAGTAAAGTACTAAAATCAGACGGTACATGAAAAACAACCGGGTCGTTTTCTTTCGTAAAAAATGCTACATGTGGAGTGCTTTTTAACATTGGTGTCTGTACCTCTGTCTTTTAAATAAACTCTCTTTTATCGCTATGAGAAAAGCACCCGCGGATGTTTATTGATGAGTGACAGAAGTTAAGAAAATCTGAAGAAAAATTTTAATTTAAACTAACTTTGCATAAAAGGTGGAGAGAAGGAGGTTTAACGACCACCATGAGCAACTCAAGCAACACAAAATGTGAGATAAGCTTCTGGAGGACAACAGTTTCTCATCTTGAAGTTAAACATTAATGCCAATGGTATACTAATAGGATTTACAGCCCGAAATGTCAAAGTACAGCATTTCAGTTATTGAAACGTCTGTCAGACTTAAATGTGTTTACATTTGTAAAATATTTAGAATCAGTTGAGATAGATTTTCCATTATGTCTCCGCCGCAGGCAGTTGTGGGGAGATGCATGAAGTTTGTAGACGGATCATCAAACTCCGTCATTTGTTCCGAACACAGGAACGGGTTTATTTTGAGCAGTTAACAAATCTAAGCCAACGTTTCCATGATTTGAAACGAAAAGGGACTTTGTTGCACGAAATCCGTTTGATGTTGTGAATTAATTAATTCTTCATTCCAGCAAGATTGTTTCTTAGATTTTTCAAAGCCTTACGCTTTTGAGAGCTCACTGTCTTGTATAAAAGGCACGAAAGACCTGAAAAACAACCCTCGGTACATGAAATTTTTACGACAGGACAAAATATATATTTGTAGTTTGCAAAAACATATTCCGGGATTCAGGTATGGTATATAAAAAATGAGTGACAGATTGGAGGGTGTTTTTCAGTCGCTGAGCTGGAAAAACAAGGAGATAAAGATTAATGGAGATTATCTAACCCACCTTCGTTTTGCTGATGACGTAGTCATTTTTGCAACTACCCCATCAGAGCTGCAGAGTATGATCCAGGAACTTGTTGACAAGAGTAAAGAAGTGGGATTAAAAATGAACTTTCAGAAGACAAAAGTGATGTTCAATGCTTTTACAAGAAATGAAGATTTATCGATTGATGGAGAAAAGCTGGAGATAACAGACACGTACGTTTATCTTGGACAGCAGATATCAAGTGAGGGTCACGTTGATGAAGAAATTAATCGGCGTACAAAACTTGCCTGGAGAGCTTTTGGAAGAAACAGCATAATTTTCAAGAGCAATATGCCATTATGTCTTAAAAGAAAAGTGTTTGATCAATGCATCCTTTCAGTGCTTACGTATGGTGCAGAGACGTGGACCTTAACTAAAAGAGACATACAAAGGCTGCAGACAACTCAAAGCAGCATGGAGAGGTGCATACTTGGTGTAACCAGGAGAGATGAGAAGAGGAACTCGTGGATCCGAAAAATGACAAGAGTGGAGGACATCATGATCAGAGTTAAATCCCTGAAATGGCAATGGGCTGGACATACTGCCAGAAGGACAGATCATCGATGGACAGCCGAAATTTTAGATTGGATTCCAAGGGACAGGAAAAGACCCAGAAGAAGACCACATGGGAGATGGGTGGATAAAATTCGAAAGTATGCAGGGGTGACATGGAGGAGACTGGCACAAGACAGACCGTTGTGGAGGAAACTTGGGGAGACCTTCGTCCAGCAGTGGATTGATAATGGTTGACAATGATGATGATGATGATGATATAAAAAATGTATCAGCAGAAGAATATTGAATGCGTCGCATGTAAAGAGCCGAAGTTTGGAAGCAATTCCCAAGTTCGGAGAAGGGAGAGATAGGAATTCTGGAGGTACAAGATTTTTAGCACGTCTTTTGTAAAAAACGATTGTTCTTATGTTACCGGTTTGTCCGTTTGTCCGTCTGTCTGTTCGTCCGTCCGTCTGTAGACACGATATATCTTCAACTAATAGTCCGATTTAAAAAAAAATTTCATTAGGAAGCTTTAAATGTGCGAATGATGACCCTTTATTTTTATTTTTTTACGATGCACAGCTTCGCCACTAGAGGGCGTAAATGCAGATGATATCGAATTCAAAATACATTTTATTCCATTCATTTGCTTCTAAACATCCAATTCCAAAAATATTTTTTGTCTTTCGTTCTCCTCATCGCAAAGATTATCTTCGGTATAGTCACTTTTTCAAGTTACGCATAGATTCTCCGCTAGGGAGCGTAAAAGTAAATGTGAAAAATTATTTCTGCAGCGGATACAACTCCGGATGGGAAATATTTTGCATATATTTTCTAATTTTTGGTATAAAACGGTTTGGCCACCAGAGCGCGTAAGTGTTAATTTCTGCTTCTGATGTATTTGCAACAAAATCTAAGCTTCTAAAATCAAAATTGAAAATTTTCTTTCGCGGACCGATACTACTCACTTCGACAAACCATTTCGGAATATTTCCTTCTTAAAATAATGCATGGTTTCTCCGCCAGGGTGCGTAGATATATATTTAATTTTTGTCAATATCTCTGCTTCCAATGGGGGAATTTGAAAAAAAAAATTCTTTGTTGGATAAAGTGTCCGATGCGACATGTTTTGCATACAATTTCAAAATTTTCAAGTAATTCATTGACTTTACGCTTGGGGGAGTAAAGGTAAATTGCGCTGTGTCCGATATCTCTGATTTGAAAAATTCTTCCTGCATCGGATACAGCTAACGGTGGGAAATGTATTGATTGTAATTTCTAATTTTTTATAAAATATGGTTTGGCCACCAGGGAGCTTAAGCGCTAATTTTTGTTTCGTAGGTATTTTCATCAAATTCTGAGCTCCTAAAATTGCGATTGAGAAAACTCTTTCATGGACTCATACCGCTCATGTCGATAAACATTTGAGAATATCTTCTTCTTAAAATCATGTATGGTTTCTCCGCCAGGGGGCGAAAGGGTATATCATATTTCTGTCAATATCTCTGCTTCTAAGAGTCAGATTTGAAAAATTCCTTCTTTGTTAGATACCGTTTCCGGTGTACAATACTCTCATATAATTTCAAAATTTTCAAGCGGCGTTGAAGTAAATTGCGTTTTCCCCGATATCTGCTTCTAAAATTCCGATTAGAAAATTTTCTTCTGTAACGGATACAGCTGCTGATAGGAAATGCTTTGCCTATTATTTCTAATATTTGTTAAAGAATGGTTTAGCCACCAGGGAGCGTTAGTATTAATTTCTGCGTCTGATGTATTTGCAGCAAAATCTGAGCTCATGAAAACTCAACTGAGAAAAATATTTCGTTGACCGATGCCGCTCACATCGAAATACCTTTTTGAGAATACTTTCTTTTTAAAATAATGCATGGTTTTTCTGCCAGGTTAATGGCATATCTTATTTTTATCGATATTTCTGCTTCTAAGAGTCAGATATGAAAAACTATATCTTTGTTGGACAGCGTTTCCGTGGGCAAATGTTTATCATATAATTTCCAATTTTTTGTAGCGCACAAGTCT
The DNA here is from genome assembly GCA_039090855.1 of Macrothele yani. Classification (NCBI taxonomy): domain Eukaryota; kingdom Metazoa; phylum Arthropoda; class Arachnida; order Araneae; family Macrothelidae; genus Macrothele; species Macrothele yani. Next base: position 7,119,096 of record CM077024.1, read on the forward strand.
GTCACTGGAGGGCGTAAGTTCACGTTTCCGTTTACAGCAATATCTGCGGGACTAAAATTCTCGATTGAAAAACTTCTTTCTTCGGGCAGATACTATTAACTATGCACACTGTGTGAGTATTTTTTTCCAAACCAGTGCACAATTTCGCCGCTAGGGGCGCATATGCTTATTCTGTTTTTCTCAATATCCCTGCTTTTACACGTGAGATAAAAAAAATTATTTCAACACTGGATGTCATTTACCTTGTAGAACACTTAAAGCTAGTATATGAGGAAGTTTATAGTTCACAGTTCCGTCGGTAGGTGGTGTTTGTGTACTTCAGTTTATAGCTGTATCGCCGTTTCAAAAAACGCCATTGAGAAATTTTTTCCCCAGCAACAACAGTCTTGCTAGGCCAGCACTGGGCCATTGCTGGCAGCCAGCACTGCTAACAATGGCCCAGCACTATGTTGCCGCTGCCGAACCGTCAATAAAATCTCCGGGAGGCAAACAGAAGGGCCAGCAGTTCAGGCCAACAGTTGGCACCCCATCAGTTGTCATATGCCACAACAGGGCCATCAGTTGTCCATCACAGGCAGTAGCTGCGACAAGTGGCAATGCAGCGGCCCTGCAAGCACGTGCCAGAAATGATGGCTAGCCTAATGTGGTCCGCTAGTTTGCCGGTAGTGGCAGCCGGCAACCACGTGACGTAACTGGTGGCTTGCCGAATCTTGTCTTCCAATTTCCCAGTAGTAGCCATAAAAAAATAAATAAAGGATAACCGCTGTTTCCCAAAGCTACAACCTTTTTTTCCTACCTTCACGTAACTTGTGAATTATAGCAATGCGTTGGGGAAATGTTCTCAACAGATCGGAAAAACGCCCGTTTGGATCTGGGTAGATAAGAACCAGGCCCGTGTGCATGGGAGCTGAGCTCTCTACTGACCGGAATAATTTCTCACGCACGAGCGTGTGCTTGAAACTGTCTGTTTGTACGGAATGTTACAATATTGCGAGGTATTATTCATAAAAGTCAGTTTTATATAATTCATAAATTAATTTTTTCAACGTAACGATAGTTTTTTTACCTTAATGGAACTTCACTCATTTTCAAGGGGTGTACAAACTTAGAGTCGCTTTCCAAAGTATTGTACTGTCCTTGTCGTCTTGAAAGGAGATTGTTGAATTAATATATATTTGCCCGGGTTCATGTCACATTCTGTTACATTTTTAACGTTTTATCTTTCCTTTCTGTTGTCCGAAGCTACATTTGTTTTAAAGAGGAAATATATTTTATTTTACTTCTCGCTATTTTCAGAAGCGAATTCCTCCCAGTCTTGTGTAATCAACCCATGGATGAGTACATTATATCCACATAGCGTTGCTTTTTTTTCTTTCAAATAATTAATAAATTTTTTACGCGTATAATTATTTTTTTTCCAACAAACTTTTTTTTAATGGTTTTTCAGGACATTTGTTTCAATTGGTTTCAAATTTTTCTTTTTTTTTTTATTCATGGGAAAATATTCTAGATTTCATGGCTGTAATCTAGTATTTCATGGCTTAATCTGATATCTTCGTCGACATGGAATTTCATTAGGAAATTAATTCGCATCCATACATATGGATTTTTTTAAACATCCACTAAAATAACACGATAGCGATAGCGTCGTCTTCAACTAACTGGCACCATGAGAGACACAGCAAGTGTTGCTCCTGCTCATGCGCAGTCCCTTTACTTCCACCTGCTGTTGGGTTGCATTGGTTGCCAGCAACGGGCAACTAGTGGCACTTGCTTGGAGGCCCACAATTCACGGCGATGCTGCAGGGCTATCAATGGCTTGCCAACTGATAGCGCTGCTACCAACTGACCGCTACCGGGCCGTGAGCGGCAGATTTCAGCCAGCAGTGACCCATCACTGCCAGCGGTGGCCAGCAGTTTCCCAGCACTTGTGTTTTTGCTGGGTCTTTACTGTATGCAATTCGCTACAACACAGATGTGGAGCATTATCCTCTTTAAGTAACGCAAAGATTTCTTACTACCTGAGTAAAGGTGGAACGCTTTTTCTATGAAGAATAATTTTCGCCTATTTTCAAGTTTTCTGCTATGCAAAATTCTTCCGCTAGCAGACGTAAACTTATATCATGTTTCCTTATTTATATTTCTTCTTTTAACTGTTCGATTTGAAAATATCTTTGTCTCTGGTGCCGTCCTTGTAGTATGAGAAACTTTTTGTTCGCCATTTGTTAATTTTCTCAACATGCATTTTAGACGCTGGTGGAACTAAGTAGATGATTGTATTTCTGGATATTTTATCGATTGCTGGAACCAGTTAATTGTTTTTCAAACCGGTTCCATTGATGTTGAATAGCTTTGATAGATCTAATTCGCGGCAGAACGGATTCAAAAGACGTACGAGTACTTATTACATCAGAAAATTCGCTGTCATCTTTCTTGGTTTTTTTTGCTGTTGTCTCTTAGACGTAATTCTAAGACATAGGTCTGAGCCACAACTTTGTCAGATAAGTGTGGCGGCCAGCTATAGGTGAACTACAGTCACATACATGTCTAGATATCTTAATAGAACTCTTCCCGTGCCAACAGGCATGAGCAGGCATTTCAGAAAGGACTATTAGATGATGCGGCGTTGGAAGACCAATGCCGATAACCCAAAAAAAGAACCTCTGCGTTATGTCATATACCGAGAGGAGTTGAGTGTCACTAATACGTCAACTGACATCGGACCTCGATACAGTGCATAAATTGATGATAAACGATAACCCGAAGACTTCGTGAAAATGTCTGAACGCTAAGTGGCCACTGAACCAAAAGTTTGTGACTAAAAAACACATAAGGGGTAGGGGGAGGGTGCCTAAACTAATGCTTATGACTAGGAGCAATGATAGTCAGGTGTGCTCACAGCTAAATACTGATTCATCTTCCAAAGCGATTCGATGCCCGATTTTGATATGAAGAGAACAAAGAACGTAATATCATAGCACAAGTATGAGAGATGAAATGTCTACGTGGTTCGTAATAGCATGGTTTGAGGAGTAATCTCTTTAAGTGATTGTGTTGAATTACACTGATTGGCTACTTTATTATGACCACCCCCTCGGTACTTCGTTGGGCCACCTTTTGCTTTTAATACTGCGTCGATTGTTCGTGGCATGGACTCCACGAAATGTTGATAGGTGGTTTGTGGAATCTGAGACCATGCTTGATGAATAGCACTTTCCAGGCAGGAGTGTGTGATTGCGATGTTGTGGATACAGCTGTCTGATGGCTCGTTCAACTTCATCCCACAAATTCTCAATGGGGTTGAAATCTGGAGATTGTGGGGGCCACCTAAGCAAAGTAAACTCACCGGCATGTTCCTGAAACCAATCCTGTACAATACGAGCTCTATGGCAGGACGCATAGCCTTCGGCTGCCATATCCCATCCGATGCAGTGTACGGCCAACAGTGCGCGTAGAGATCATTTGAGGGGATCCTTGATTAAGATGGTCTGTAATTTGCTGCATTGTTGCCCTTCTGTTGTCTGTTACCAGTCTGGACACTCTCAGTTCCGCCCGAGCAGTCACTAGTTGATGACGACCACACGTTGCACGTGGAGACCCATTTTTTGGCTAACAGTCCAGTCTTTAAACACTTTAACAACAGCTGCTCTGGAACATTTCACGAATGCGGAGGTTTCGGTGATACTCGCTTTATGGCTCCGATCTCCTACAATCATCCCACGTTGAAAGTCCGTAAAATCGCATTTTTACCCATCTCGTTACACCAAAATCACTTCTACTACTGTCGCAAGCACTAAGCTTTCCTTTTTTATACTAGCCTCTCCCTCTGGTGGCAACAGCGTGCAGCCATAGCTCATTTGCTTAAAACTGTCAGGTGATCATAATAAAGTTACCACTCAGTGTATATGGGCTTCAAACCGACACCGTTACAGACAGTAGACTTAAAGATGGAATCTTCGACGTCTTCTTTTTATTTATGTTTTTTTTTTTTTTGGATTGGATATTTAACGACCACCACGAGCAACTTGATGGACTATACAGAGCCGCTCGTCCGTGATATTGGTTCGAGGGAAGGGAAAGAGTCAATGCCGTAAGACAAACGCAACATCCATACCTCACCGGAATTGGTATGCTGACCCATCTCGGACAAAAGATAAGAAGCCTGCGCTTAGACCACCGCGCCACCGGGGCGGTCTTGGACCTCCTCGTGCATATTTTGTATGCATGCTGTACGTAGCTGTAAGTGATACCTTTATTTTTCAGAACTGTGATGTACTGCAAAGGTGAAAACATGTGTCAAAACAACAAATCTGCAATCTGGAATGTATATGCGTAATATGAAGAATATGTTTTGCTTTAAAAATTGTGCATTCGAGCTTAGTTTTCGATGTGGTAGACACCCGACCTCTACCTAAGTAATATATCTAAATGGGGGTGCAGTCGTTTATCACGAGTTGGAATTTTCTAGAATTATTTTTTGATATCATTAAAGAGAAGCGTAGAAAGATTAATTTTCCTTTCCTTCAATAAACATACACCGATGGGCATTACATTGTGACCATCCCCAGCCTACAGATATGCGCGCACCTGGAGACCGAACGGCGGTGCAGGTAAAATTTCCAGCGCAGAATATATACAGCCCGAGGACCGGCTTCTGGTTAGTAGAGCGTTCAGAGTCAGAATGAGAAAAGCTGCCGATTTATCGGAGTTTGATAAAGGATAAGCTCTAATGGCACGACGCCTCAGAATTACGATCTCGGAAACAGTGCGGCTTGTGAGTTGTTCACGTCCCCTGTAGGAAGAACGTATCAAAATTGGTGCACAGATGGTCAAACGATGAACCGTCGTCCGACCGTGTTTCTTCTGCAGCTCACTGATGCCAGGTGGGACCAAAGACTGTGGCACATTGTGCCCAGATACTGGAGGGAAACAATGCGACAACTCACCCGCAACTACAAGAGTGGTGATCAGGAAAATGTGTCACAGCACACAGTTCAACTCAGCCTTTTGCGTATGGGCCTGCGTAGCCGAAGACCCGACTGGGTCTCCATGCTCACTCCAAGTTAATCGCCAACAACGCATGAAATGTGTCCAAGATCATCAATATTGGACCGTGAATGATTGGAAGAAAGGGGCTTGGTCTGACGAATGCAGATTCCTGGTGCATCACGTAGACGGCCGAGAGCGAATACGCCATTAAAAACAGATCTATATCACCTGAATGTACTGTTGTGCGGAAACATGCCGGCGGTAGCGGCGGCGGCGGTGTTATGCTGTGTGGGATGTTTTCTTGGGACACTTTAGTCCCCATTATCCCAATAGCACAATCCCTGACAGCTGTGAAATATCTGAACATCGTTGTGGACCAAGTACACCCTTTTATGGCAACTGTGTTCCCTTTGGTGATGGTCATTATCAATAGGATAATACGCCAAGCCACACTGCCAGAATCGTGAAGGAGTGGTTCGAAGAACATGCTGGTGGCTTGCTGTTAATCCCTGGCCTTCAAATTCACCTGACATGAACCCAATAGAGCATTTGTGGTTCGACTTGGAAGAAGCGGAATCGTGCTAAATCACCACCACCTAGGAATGTACGGGAACTGGAGGACCCGCTGTTGACATTATGGTACCAGATACCCCACGATACCTATGCCACCTCATGGAATTGATGCTCTCCGAGTAGCTGCCGTTTTGCAGGCTAAAGTGGATCGTAGGTATGAGGACATAATGTGATAACTCATCGGTGTATATATGCTTCTAACGGTAAGGATTGATGCATTTTAGCTGGATAGTGTATGTGCTCTAATATCTTATGTATCAAGATCTTCTTTTCTTAATTCTCTAGTGAATATATATCAAAATCCAAAGCAAATAAATAGAAACTAATAAAATGGAAATTGCAGCAATGTCTCAAAGGAATGCATTTGATGGATTCTAAGAAGACGTTAAATTCAAGCGGAAGAAAGAACGTCATATAACAAAAGACATTTCCTAGCAATCTTTTAATATCATACATATAAGTCTTTCATCTATAAAACAGGAATGTCTTAAAAAGATGGATTTGAAAGCATTTTAAAAGTGATGAACCTTTGAATTTTGTTTATCTCTGTTGCTCGAAGGAAAGAAACCAGCCTCTTTGAGCAAAAGGGTCTCTAAAGTACACTTTTTTGCTTTTGAGGAAGGAACAGCTTATGTCGGAATGACGATTAAATTTCCTTATGTCAAAGAGGAAAAAATAACCCAAGTAAATTTTGCAATAAATATTTAAAAATCTTGAGAACATAACGTTTGACAAAAATTTCAAAGCATCCATGGTTTACTTATAGTTACTTTTAAAAAGGTATTTTTTAAGAACTACTGCACTCCTTTGTTCGTAGGGCATTATAAAAACCTTAATTGGCGTAACATAGCTACGGAACAACCTCCTTCTGTTACGAAGCTGTGCATATATTGTACCGAGCAGCAGAATGTTTTTAGCAAGTCAGAACCATTCATGGAAAACCTATTAAAAAACTGGTGCTTAAAATTAAAGAAGCAACCACAAAAATCTAATTAACAAAAGAATCTTCTGCCCCAAATCACACATAAATGTTTCTAAAGAAGTCGATTATATAAAGCAGCAAATGTTATGGCCCAGACACAAAAATCGGAGCTATAGGAAGCCACGAGACAAAACATTCTGCATGTGCCACACATCAGTGTACTCCATGTGTAAGCTACTGGAGTCAAATAAGCGTACTATGTAGGGACTTGCTCTGTGAGATGCAGTGATAAGGCGTTATTATATCTCATACATTTAATTTATGTAATTCTTTGAGGTAAAGCGCTTTAGGGAAATTAGGAGCAGGAAGTCTCAAACTAAGTGGCTAGATGGTTAAATGTAGATGAATCCTTTGTCTGTCGCCTATGTAAACAATTTCAGGACACTGAAAACATCTCGAAAAGACATGGGCAATGACATCAGAGGGTAACTTCTTCTGTACAAGACCAGTTATTTGTGTTAACCATAGACGCAATTCAAGCAACCTGACAGGTTAATAGGCCATGACACCTACTGTGGAAACCAGGCAAAAAGTATCCCGTTGTTATATATGCCGAAAATTGCATATGGGGGCATGTTGTGTGTGTTTTCTTGAGCAGTGAATAACTTGCTTTGAATGCTGTCAATCTGTTCATGTGGCCCACCAACAATGGACACGCATAATCTTTTCTGATATGAGCAGATTCTGTTTGCAAATAGATTTTCATAGAACATTCATATGGCGAAAACGTGAGACACAATGTAAGCCAATGAACGTTCGGGACCGGGAGCATTTCGGAGGTGATAAAATAATGGCTTTGACTGAAATCTATATCAGCGGCCAATATAATTAACAAAGGACAGACATATCTGAATTGCCCGTACTTGCTGTTTCTCACGTAACATTAATCAAATCAGAAAATTTGAAGATTTCATCTTCCAGGAGCGGCAATCGAACCTGATTCTCCCGATTTTCTTTCGAGCATGCTATGCGTTATACCACATAGGACGACAAAGTCCTAAGTATCTAAGTGTTAAAGGACAAAAGTCTCAAGTATCAGCGGGCTGGAATCCCGCTCTAGGGCAAAGAAATTTTCAAGTTTCCTGATGTGATTGATATTACGTGAAAAACAGTATACAGGCAATTCAGAGATCTCTGATTCCTGTGTTAATTACAAGGACGTATTTTCCTCGTATTATTAAATTTCTTCCACTCGATATATCAACGGTCGTTCTCCTCTCAACGTGATAACTAGGAAAAACCGTCGAGGTCTAACAGCTGCAAGATGTCGCAACGAGATTCTGGATCCACGTGTTTGTCTTCTCAGAGATGCACAGGGTCTATATTTCCTGATAATGGAGAACCATGCCCGATCTCATAGGTTATGATGGTCAGTGACATATTGAAAGTGAAAACATTGTCCTCATGGACCGGCCGGTACGGTCGCCAAATTGTAAACTGACTGATCATATTTGGGAGACTTTAAGTCGAATAACTGCTGTTCGTTCTCCTCCTCCTACAGTTCTACAGAATTTACGATGTCCTCTTCTGGACGAATGAGACTTAATCTCACAGTCTCTTATGTACATCTTTATTCAAAGCACGGTTCGGATCTGTGCATTGATGTCAAAGGTGATCACATTCAGTAATGTACCTTTTCTTTTTTTACTGATTTATGTGATTTTCGTTCATGCCATATTTTACTGATTTTTTCACAAACCCATATTTTGAGAGCATTTATAGACATCTTACTCCTTTTGTGTTCACAAGTATGAAATGCGGTACGACACAGCACACATACTCGTAAAGTACCTTTCGTTATGTTCATTACTTTTTCTGTTAACCATGTTTTTGTGACAGCTGCTCTAAATTTGAAAACAAATGTAGTTACAGCGATCCGATGAAAAATATTAGTCCGGTGTGCGCAGTTTATTAGGTTTGAAAGAGTATACGGGCACAGACGGAAGTACGGAATCGCAATTATTTTGCAAATTTTGGAATTCAGAATACTTGTTCTCACGCCGAAGCGTCGTTTGATAGCTAAGAGGATGTGCCGGTTTCTGGAGGCAGCTAGCGGCACGTGGTCCTGCAACTTAGAATCATATTTTTATGAAGACAGTATGGCAAACAGACTAGTAACTTAGAATCATACTTTGATGAAGACGATGTGGCAGACAGATTAGTAACTTACAATCATACTTTGATGAAGACAGTGTGACAAATAGACTTGAACTAAGAATAATACTTTGATGAAGACAGAGTGGCAAACAGACTTGTAACTTAAAATAATAATTTGATGAAGACAGTGTGGCAAACAGACTTGCAACTTAGAATAATACTTTGATGAAGATAGTATGGCAAACAGTCTAGTAACTTAGAATCATAATTTGATGAAGGCAGTGTGGCAAACAGTCTAGTAACCTAGAATCATACTTTGATGAAGACAGTGTGGCAAACTGACTGAACTTTGAAGAGAGTGTGACAAACAGTCTAGTAACTTAGAATCATAATTTGATGAGGACAGTGTGGAAAACAGACTGAAATTTGATGATGACAGTGTGGCAAACAGTCTAGTAACTTGTAATCATGCTCTGATGAAGACAGTGTGGCAAACAGTCTAGTAACTTGGAATCATACTCTGATGAAGACAGTGTGGCAAACAGTCTAGTAACTTGGAATCATAGTCTGATGAAGACAGTGTGGCAAACTGACTGAACTTTGATGAAGAGAGTGTGACAAACAGTCTAGTAACCTAGAATCATACTTTGATGAAGACAGTGTGGAAAACAGACTAGTAACTTGGAATCATACCTTGATGAAGACAGTGTGGCAAACTGACTGAACTTTGAAGAGAGTGTGAGAAACAGTCTAGTAACTTAGAATCATACTTTGATGAGGACAGTGTGGAAAACAGACTGAAATTCGATGATGACAGTGTAGCAAACAGTCTAGTAACTTGGAATCATACTTTCATGAACACAGGGTGGCAAACTTACTGAACTTTGATGAAGAGAGTGTGACAAACAGTCTAGTAACCTAGAATCATACTTTGATGAAGACAGTGTGGCAAATAGACTAGTAGCCTAATATAATACTTTCATGAAGACAGTATGGCAAACGGACTAGTAACTTAGAATCATATTTTGATGAAGACAATGTGTCAAACAGTCCACTAACCTAGAATCATACTTTGATGGAGACAGAGTGGCAAACAGTCTGGTAACATAGAATCATACTTTGATGAAGACAGTGTGGAAAACAGACTTGTAACTTAGAATCATACTTTGATGAAGACAGCATAGCAAATTGACTACTAACCTAGAATTGTACTTTAATGAAGACAGTGCGACAAATAGACTAGTAACCTAGAATCATACTTTGATGAAGACAGTGTGACAAAAAAGACTTGTAACATAGACTCATACTTTGATGAAGACAGTGGGGCAAACAAACTTGTAAATTCTGATGAAGACAGTGTGGCAAACAAACTTGAAAATTCTGATGAAGACAGTGTGGCAAACAAACTTGTAACTTAAAATGATACTTTGATAAAGACGGGGTGGCAAACAGACTAGGAATGTTACTTTGATTAACATCCTTACTGACACATGGGAGCCATTTCCCTTCCAAAAAGTGTAAACAAAGGCTGTAGTAATTAGGTGCTTTGTAGGAAACGTTCAGAAGCTGTATCATTTTCAGCAATCAGATTTCAGTATTGGATCGCCTTTAGTTCACTTTTCACCATATAACATCTAAATAAAAACTTGAGCGCGCTGAAGTGGGATAGACGGGCGTGTCCCAACTACCGTTTTCTTATGGAAGGTTTAATGACCGCCTGAGCAACGTGATGTGGTATAATCAGTCTTGCGTCCCTAATTTAGGACCATTGACTCCAGGAAAGGGAGATCCAGTGACGTAAGACAAACACGCTATCTGTGCTTCTCCCGAGATTATATGCGAGACCCATTTCGGACGAATGGTCATAAGCCAGCGCTTAGACTACTGCGCCACACGGCGGCCCTAATTTCCGTTCCGGAATGCTTACGTTTCTAGATCTTAAGATCAAATCCAAGGAATTGAAGCTTAGGATACGGAGCAACGTTGGCTCTAATTTTGGTGTTTTTTAAGGAGAGGTTACATAGACCATAGGAATAGGTAACCAAAGTATTATCAGTATTTAAATATGATAGCCGAAAAATTACGAGTGCATTTCCCGTGTACGTGCGAAGATTATATTTTATGAATTTCTGTGAACAACATAATTGCACAACATAACTAGGGAATAACTTCATTTCTTATTATAACATATCTAAGGTAGTATAGCTACGTATATCACAACTGCGGTAAATATATCTTATCGTAATATAGCTGTGAAATAACATCGTTTCTTGAAATAAGACACTACTTTTCTTATTTCCTGTTTAATAAAACATGTGTATCTGCTATTTCTCGTGATTCTGTTAGATGGGCATTTGTTCTGCTGTTTTTGAATGTGATAATTTTTACAAACGGCTTTCAATCACTGCTTTTTTATATTTGATTTTTCGTGTTTATCGTTTCAAAGTGGATACTTTCGGCAGCTATACAAAGTGGAAACTTAGTGCTGTTTTATTTCTATGTTGAAACGGTTGCCAAACTGCGCGCCTGATGTTTTCATAAATGTACCATACAGTAGTTTTGCTTGTACACAGCTCTACATAGATATTTCCCCACCCAGAAGGAGTGAGGATGAGAGGAGAGAAATTGAGCATGCAAATAAAAATACGTAACAGTTTACCTTGATGCTATTTTCATCCACGTACAGTGTTTATCAGATGAGATAATGCAGCACAGTGGGTACGTTTGAGTAAGTGGTTGTACCACCACGAACGGCAAAACATGCATCGATACGGCGTGGCAATGTGTCATGTAGGTGAGGGATATCTTCCAGAGGAATGGAACACCAATCACGGTTGATTTGCTGACAACATTAATCGAGATAGGGCGCAGGCCAATTCGATTCCAGACGACGTTGAATTTGTCCCACATGTTTTCGATTGGGGATAAATCGGGCAATCTTGCTGGCCATGGAAATATTTCAACATGATGTAAACATTGTCTGGAGACTCGAGCGATGCGTACACAGGCGTTATCTTGCTGGAAAATGGGGTGCGGTAGGCCATTCAGAAACGGTATCCCAATGGGCTTCAGAACCTCGCCCATGTAGCGCGTATTTCTCAGTGTGCCCGTGATTCGGACAAAAGGTGGGCTGCTGTTATGCGCAACAGCACCTCGTAACATGATGACTTCCTGACGGGCAGTGTGGCTGTCGCAAAAGAAACCGAAAACCGTCCGTTCAACAGGGTGTCGCCAGTCATGGATTCCTCAATCGTCAGCAGATAGACAGAAACGGGATTCATCACTAAATACTACAGTAGTTCATTTGGTACCCCAGTTCGCCTGACTTCAGCACCAAGCCAAACGAGCGCAGCGATGGATGGCCGTCAATGGCAGTCTACGTAACGGTTACCTAATGCTCAGGTTTGTCATATGTAACCTTCGGTTTACAGTTCGGGTCGCTATGGCGATGTTCATGGCCGATGAAACAGCACGTCGAATATCGGCTGCAGCGCTTTCTTGTGACGAACGAGCGTGTCGAACAATCCGTAAGTACAGACGTGCTGTCGTGTGCCGGAGCCGGGCACCACCACAGCCGCTCTGACGCAGTTACAAACCTTCCTGTAGCCACTGGTGTAACAGCGTCCAACAGTTCATGCATAGCGATGCTCATGCGGTGTGATAAGACGTGTAGACTAGCCCACTGCACATGTAGCCCTAGAATTCTTCTCTCTGAAACACATCCAAATGGCGATAAACCTGCCGACGGCGTGTGACCGGCAATTTCGGTATTAGATGAACACTTGCGCAGCACAAATAACAAATCTGAAACGTCCGCGACACTTCCACCAGCGACCACACATTATCATCCCTGTTGCTGCTAGCATGTTTACCTCACGAACGTGTGACGTCATCTGGTCCGGTTTAACATCATTTGCATATCTCGAGTGGGTACACCCTCCCTGCGATTTGCATGTTGTTGGATTTTTTATTGGAGGTTTAAAAACCACCGTGAGCAACTGAATGGGCTATAAGCAGTCGCCCTTCCCTTATTTAGGGCCACAGGTTCCAGGGAAGGAAAAGAGCCAGTGCCGTAAGACAAGCACAACATCCAGGCCTTACCGAGATGCGAACCCGGACACCTTTTGGACGGATGATCAGAAGCTATCACTTACAACACTTCACCACTGAGGTGGCGTTTGCATGTTTGTTGCGCATGTTCTTCTGCGTGGGGCAATTTCTATGTTGAACATTGTATTTAATCAGGGACTCAGAAAGGCAATACGTTGTGAGTTCACTTTCTGAAGGTCATCGATTGAAGTAGGACAAAATCTTGTTCGCCAGTTTAAAGATCTGTTGAGTTATAAATGTATTCTGTGTCTTAGTTTAAACCATCTTTTTGTTTGACGGGCTTTCTTTTAGCTCTTGTTAAATGAAGGCATGAAGCACAGTAAGCATTATTTTCCTATCACAATATAAATTTGTCGTTTTCTTAAAGAAATCTTAGGCATTTCTGTAAGCAAATGACAAATTTAAAACAATCCTTTTTTTAAACAATCCATGAAATAATTCCCTTTTTTTTCTCTTCGCACATGAAACTATCTCCAAGAGACGAATCAAGATAAAAGAATGACTTAAAAACTAAAAACATTAAAAAATAATGCAGTTTTATTTATATAGATACACAGACTTTGCTTTCTTCACAAATGGTCACTTCATATGAAATCATACGCATGAAAAGAATTTTAAAAATAAACTAATAATTCGATTTCATTCTGTTGAATTATCTCTTCACAGATTTCTTTATCGCAGATGTGACGAAGAAAAAATATGAATGCAAATTGGACACATCTACTATATTTTACTTGGACATTATAAATGCTATTGTACTGGACATTTTTTGCATTATTCAATAAAAAATATATTTATCAAGAATTTCGGTAGCTTATTACAATGTGTGTGTTTGTGTTTGCTGCGAAGTGTTTGACTTCATAAAACACATTTTATTAATTAATAATTCAAAAATATTAACGCAGTTTATAATAATTAATATTTAATATTTCTAATACATTACGAATTTATTAACCAGAATGCATGTTTTGCTTATCAGTGAATAATGGATGAACACAGCAAATTTCAGAAATATTAAGAAAAAGACGACTAGGCTGTTAATATGCTTTCATTACATTCCCCTTTCATTGTCCATGCCGATAAAAAAATTAACCTGGTTTCAGTTTGCTAGCTGAAATAGCTAATATCTCAGAGGAAATTTACTTTTATTACTGATAAGCATACTAAGGAATTTTAATAGCTAATCTATTTGTCGAAATTATTTCTTTCAGTTTTATCGTCTGCAAAAAAACTGCCAGCTGTTAAATCAGATATCTGAAGCACATAATCTATTCCTAAATAAAATGAGAATTCATTGCTGCACTGGAATTAAAGTCAGGGTACACAAAACGTATTTGCTCAAAAATAACCGATTAAGAACACCGATTCCAATGTACAGTTTAAAGGTTTTCAAGCCAAATGCGACAAAAGATTTGCATAAAACAAAATCTTTAGTGAACCAAAATATTTATTTAAAATGCAATGATTTGTCGAGGAACTTAATGAAGTAAAATTCAAATATGCATTAATATATAATGTTTTAATTCGCTGTTTCCAATTTCAGAAAAGAACGATAAATGTATTGCTGTGCACTGCGACTGTACTTGTAACCTGCATGATACCACGTGAAATCCAAAATAACTAGATTATTTATTAAACATGGGGTAATTCTACATCTCGTTTGTATGTGCGTCACCATGGTCATTTGATTCAATCCAACCAACGAGCGTTTTTTGTCCTATTGCAGGTTAAGCTTCTTTTTATGCCCGGCAATGGAAATGGTACAACCATTAATTCTTCTCCAACTTCTGCATTGTCTGTTGGCACCTACTGAAGGATATAGGCCTTTTCCAGTCTTTTCCAGCTTTTCACTTGGGGGAGGGGGATAAATTGGTCTAATCCCCCACCTGACCAGACGAGTTGGGGAATACATTTTATCGCTTCTGCCAGCTAAGAGAGAAGGAAGACTCCCACTGCTTAAGAAGAAAAGAAAAGTAAAATAAGAAAGATTCACCACTAGCTCTCGAATATTCTAATAGTATTGGGGGAAAAAGCAAGGAGAAAAGAAGAGTAGGGACCAGTCTACAGATAATATAACATACGTATACAAATTTTGAAGATGACAATCCGATTTTTGGCGTAAATGTAACAAATGTGGTAAGTCAGATAATATCCGAAAACTTGAAAACTTTCATCGTCGTGGAGCGGGACTCGATCTCGCGTCTCCCAGAAAACGCCCGTGTATGCTAACCACTACACCACCCAGAACGACCAAGTTTTAAGTTTCCGATCAATTTGAATATTACATGAAGTAAGGCATGGTCCAGCATCAAGTGCATTGGGTTCGACACTCCCGTACTCACTTGATGATGCCCTTACTTACATAATTACTTAAAGAAACTAAATACTTACGCAATCAGTACTTAGGTAATCTAAATGTTTAAGAAATAATCGCTCTTCTTTCATTCTCTAAGAAGTGAAAGCAACCATCCCCAGCAAGACTCAGTACTGTAGCTTCGGTCAGCACTTAAGGTCTAAATACATGTTGACCCCATAACAGAAAGTTCCTGATTAGGCTGCGACAGGCATCGTGATGCAACAAAATAACGTACGGGGCCGTCACTGGACTACGCAACAACTGGCTGCAAAATAGGTACACAGGAAAAGGACTGGGTGCAAACAAGGTACACAGGAAAAGGGACTGGGTGCAAAAAAGATACACAGGAAAAGGGAGTGGGTGCATGGTGTCCAGTATGAAAAAGGTACTAGGTACACATGTAGAAAAAAAAAGGAAAAAAAAAAAGAGTCCAAGATTTTCTGCCCAACCTCCGTCGTCGGAAATCCTTTTCTCTACTGTATTTTCAGGCTCAAACATAAATAGTTAAGGAACAAAATTATATCTAACAACAACGGTGGTCGGAAGCATCATCGCCAAAAAAAAAATAATAATAATACGACGACAAATCTTTGCTCCGTCAATTTCCGCTTATGAAATAATTCCCTCTCCATTTTAACTCTTAAATGCAAACATTTATTTAACTTAACGGTATTTAACAACTATGTAAGACAGGAGAGCACCGGGAAAAAAAATGACGATGACGGAGAAATAGATCTTCTTTCCCTTTAGCTTCCGTAGTCGGAAATTTTTGCCTTTATTTTTAAACTGAAACAGAAACATTTCTTCAACAAAAAGATATTTAGGAACAATATTTGGACAGAGAGAACAATGCGGAAAAACAAATTACGATTAGGGGTATAGCTTTCATGTTCGGAAAATGTTCTTCCATCTTCAAGCTTAAATACAAATTAAACCTATATTATAAGCTACGTCTGTCCCTAACGCTCTGACGTTATCCGTACTTTCAACGCCATCTGCTTTTATCCGGTGGCCGAAATCGGAACTAAGCTCACCGCTATCGCACGATACGTAAAATCAAGGAGAAATACCGGAAAATAAAATAAAGTTAGTTAAGACGAACGACTTCATCTGGGGCAACACTCACTTGCTGGGACAACTGTCTGAGACGTTTGTTCTGTTACGTAGCTGTTATGTCGTGTTTTTTGTCATTTTCTTCGCATTGCAGAGGAATTTCATAAAAGAGAATCAGCGTTATGATGGCAATCTTGAATGGGAATATTTCGAAAATATTGTTGTTGGTGACCTATCTCAGAGAATTCCCATTAATAATTCAACCATTTATTATAGTTATGTCCACATATTTTACGATTTCTGTTATAAGCATTTCAGTCACAGCTTCTTCACCCGTGCATGCCAAGGGCTATGAGCTAGTATTTACAGAATAAAACGTTAAGTAACGTTTTATTCTGTAAATACTATACAGAGTAGAGAGGGCATCGCAAAGAAAGCATTTAAGATTACAGCGCTCGTCTAACTTCTCTTTTCGGAAATTTTTCATCCACGAACAAACTCAAATACATATATATTTACGGAATAAACGTTTAACAACAATACAGAGAAGAAGTAGTCTCAAACAAAAAAGTACTACAGCGCTCCGTTTAACTTCCGTTTCTTGGAAATTGTTGCTTTGGTTTCCAAGCTCAAACGCAAATATTCACTACATTGATAAAAGTCACCGGACACCTCTTTAAAAGCAAATGAACGGATCCGCTGCATTTTTGAGTTGCGCGGTTTAGCTGTAAACGGAACAAAAACAAGCCTGCAGCTGACCGCGATCATTTCGCACTGTGAGGTTGAGTGAAAAAATCCCTGCACTCATTTTGAGAAAGGAAAGATTGTTGGTTGTTATATCAGTGGGTTGTCCATAAGAGAAACCGAGAGGCGATTAAACATACCCAAGTCAACTGCTTGAATGTACCAAATACGAAGAAGACACATGGCGTGCTTGAAGCAGCAAAACGTACCTGCAGATCAAATGAAATCAGTGACAGCAGACGTCGAAGCCTCAGAAGAGTCGTTACAGCTAATCGAACCTCAGTATGTACACGTACTATTCGCAGAGAATTTCATTCCAGGGGTTACCGTGGTCGTGCGGCTGCTCAAAAGCCTTTCATCTCCACTCGGAATGCTATTCGTCGTTTAGCATGGTGTAAAGAACATCTATCGTGGACCGTAGATCAATGGAAACGGTTCCCACGGGCGATTGAATCCAGAGGCACGATCCATCTGTCTGATGGGCGTGTGTGGGTATGGTGGCAGCCGAGGGAACGCTATATACCACAGTGTACCGTCCTATGGTCAGGTATGGTGCTGGCAGTGTACCTGTGTGGGGGTGTTTTTTGTGGTATGGTCCCGGCCCATTGGTTATCGTGCACAAACCTGGTAACTAGCACGTCTACCTCGATATTTTGGACAATTATACCCTACCAAGTCTGTGGCAATACTATGGAACCGAGCCTTGTTGGTACCAGCAGGATAATACACCGAGTCATAATGTAAGGACTGTAACGGAATGTTTTGACGATAATTCCGCATCGTGTGTGAACTGGCAAGCACATAGCCCTGATCTTAATGCCATAGAACACTTATGGGATGAATTAGAGCGCCGCCTCATAAGAATTTGGAACCGAGGTCTACTACTAAGCAACAGTTAGCGGCATCGTTATGTACTGAATGGAAGCGCATACCTATCGCTGTGTACCTATGGCTGTGTTCCAAAACCTTGTCGAAAGTATGTCTCCAAGGGTCAGTGCATGCATTAAGGCCAAAAATGGACCGCCACCGTAATAATGTATGTCAATAAATGCTATGTTGTGTTTCTCTTCGAGGTGTCCGGTGACGGTTGTCAATATAGTGCATATGCAATTAAATAATGCTTAACTATAACATGGACATCACGAGAGTGGAAAAAAGCTCCGATTATTGTAGAAATCTTTACTTCCTCTTATTTCCGATTTCGGAAAGTTTTAAAAGACAAAATTCTGTTCCCAGATGGAAAACGTGCGTTCATGACCGCACGACTATAAGAATATTTCAGGGGCTATCGTTTTTGTCTGCAGAACAAAAGTAAAATCTGCGTCGTACGTGCGATTCTGCTATAGGACATGTTCACAGCACTGATTGCAAATGAAATTGAGAAAGCAAACATTGATTTAAAAACATATTCGGCGTCGACTGTCAAAAAACCAATGTTAGCATGAACACCTGGGGCTTTGAATCGAGTTATTGCAAAGCAAATGCAATCCACTTCAAGTCAAGAACTTTCCTCAAACTTACGCACCATCATCAAAAATCTGTCATTCCGACGTTATCTGAAGGTTCGTCTTTCAAATAGATTTTATTCTTCTACGCCACTTACACTCAATGAACAACGTTTTGTCTTCTGATTTTTAAGTGGTACCCGAGAGCAAGGATAAATCTATACCATAATGGCATGACGTAGAATGGAGAGCCCCATCTTTAACGCCTTTCGTAAAATTTTTTAGGTTGAACGCAGCGTGCATAGGTTGAGGCTGTACTTCTTTTATCTAAAATTGAAAATCATTAAAGCGGATAGCGGAAAATAAAGTAAAAAAGGTTAATATTGTATTCCACCATTTATTGGTATCCCATGGCTGCCCTGTCGAACACAATCTATCCCAAAAAAGAAAGGAAGAAAAACTTTGAGACATAGGGTCCCCTATCCAATAATATTGCCCAACAACAACGTGCTCCTGAGATTCTTTTAACAGGAACAGTAGAAAAGGAAGAAGAAAAAAGTACTTTCCTGCACTACTCAAAATTCAGCGCCCTGCATCGATCTTGTTGCATTCAAATTCTTCTTTTAGTCAACAGATGTAAGCAAACACACCGGGAGAACAAGGGAAGAAAATACACGGTCCGACGGTCGCCGTCAAGCTACTCCATCTTACTCGACAGCACACGTTATTGGAAAAGTCAAGAGAAAGAAGACAATCGTAAACAGTCGGCATCCTTTGCGGTGACAACTTAGGAGAAAGCGTCTCAACGAAAGTTGTAAAGTATAGAGGAAAGAAAAGAACTTTCCTTCTATTTTTTATGCCTTTGCAGTCAAGCTGAGCTCTATATTAAGGGTGAGACTTTCGCTGGAGTTATGCGTTCGCAGTAAGAACTTCGTGCGCCAGACTGAAACATATGACTTGAAAAACTAAAAGAATTGAAATTATTTAACACAACCTAATTTGCACCCGGTTCTGTCAGAGGATAACGTTTAAGATGCAATCTACATATTCTGAGTTTACTGCAGTGATTTATTGATTGGGCTTGAGCAATATAATGCAATACAATTATTTATTGCACACATTTAAAACTTACAGTTATATGAAAATGCAATACACCAGGAGGAATCTGAACACATTGGTTGTAAGGCGATTCCCCCTATCAGATGTAAGAAAAAGAATAAAACATATGACATATATGAAAGCAAGTAAGATGGTTAGAACAGAAGCACCACTGTTAGCAGCATGCTTGGAACTACAATTTTATGATAGGGTTGAGATTCGTTATGGAGATCAGGGTGATTTACAATGTAATTTCGCAGAGACAAGGAAAACTTTTTGATATTTTCCAGGGATCTGATGCTGTCTGGGAGATTATTCCATAGAATAATGGCTTTATACAGTATGCTATTTAAACCATAATTAAGTCTAACACACGACTGACATAATTTGTTCTTAGCAACAGATCTGGTGAAGATAGAATAAGGAAAACTTTTTGATATTTTCCAGGGATCTGATGCTCTCTGGGAGATTATTCCATAGAATAATGGCTTTATACAGTATGCTATTTAAACCATAATTAAGTCTAACACACGACTGACATAATTTGTTCTTAGCAACAGATCTGGTGAAGATAGAATAATCCAGATATTTGATGTCTTATTGAAAAATAGGCAGTTTAAGATGCATTATTTTAAAAAACATGATACCTAGTTTCAAGGTAAAATTTTCATGAATTTTTAGAATATTTAGTTTTAGAAATAATGGTTTTGAATGAGACATGTAATCTGTGTTCAGCATAAAGCGAACAGATTTCTTCTGTAATTTGAGCAAGCATAACTTATTGTTTGCACTTATATTTGAATACCAAGATTCCAGACAATAGGAGAGATGGGTATAAATAAAAGCATAGTAAAAGGTTTTTAGGACATTGATATGGAAGAGATGCTTAATTTTACCAAGCAGGCCAACTTGTAAGGAAACGTTTTTTAAAACAAACTGAACATGCGTATTCCAGTTAAAGAATTCATCAAACCAAACACCAAGATACTGAACTTTGTCCACAATTTTAAGGGGAGATCATTAATCCTGACTGGAAAGTTATTTATGTCCTCTCTTTTATGAACGTTCCGGAAATATACGGCGTTGGGTTTTAGAATATTAAGTGATAATTTGTTAGAGCATAACAAATGAGATAAATTTGATAGATCAATATTGATCATTATCTGTAACTTATGCAAATCATGACATTTTTGAAAAATGACAGTGTCATCAGCGTATAGCAAAGCATGAGTTGATTGCAGGCACAGAGGAAGGTCATTAATATATAACAGGAACAGTAACGGTAACAATACCGAACCTTGAGGCACACCACATGAAATATTAAGTAGATAGGAGTTTATTTTATTTACAGTGACATACTGTTTGCGATGAGAGAGGTAGCTCATTAAGAGGGAGACAATTTTGCCACGAAAACCGTATTTGGGTAATTTATGTAACAGAATGTCGTGATTTACCGTGTCGAAAGCTTTTTGGAAATCAATAAAAACACAATTAGTATAAAAACTGTCATCTAGTGCTTCGGAAATGAAGTTTGACAACTTAGCAACAGCCATTTCAGTAGATCGTTTTTGTCTGCAGAACAAAAATAAAATCTGCGTCGTACGTGCGGGACCATACCACAAAAAATTCTGTCATTCCAACGACCACCTAGGAAACCCATAACTCCGAAAAACTTTCGTTTTCTACGCATTCTGTTTAAATTTTGTTAGTAGTGCAGAAATGATATTTTGGAATAGAGATCAAAACTGGCAAAATATCAGTTGTAAGTCAATAACACTTCTTTATAGAATACGTAATAGTCCTTGTATTCAGCTCTGAAATGTGTACTTTCTCTGCCATTTTGTAGCTCCTGTTAACATAGAGTTAGCTGCATCGATGAAATTTATCGTTTAGAAGGAACGTAATAAACATCAGGTTTAAAACCACATCCAGTAAAATTATTTGTGAGCAGAAGTGTAGTTATTTACCCAATTCAGTACCAGAGTGAACAACTGCATACATTGTAGCTGTGATATAAACCCGATGCCAGAAAAGGATTGTGACCACATCTGGTAAAAATGCTAAATGATGCAAATTATTTTGTCTTTTATTGCGCGTGTGATACAAATATCTTCATGCTGGAGCGAGCCACTGTCAACGCATGTGAATTTTCAAAGTAATACAAACAGTCACAGCTCCGATATCATATAAATATTTTTGCTTCTAGCAACGCCCCTTTTGATATTTCGTCTGGAAACTGGCCACTGCAACTCGTACAACATTAAAAAGCAATCTGCCGAGTTTTAAAGTGCTGTCCCAGTAACGCAGTGGTCTAAGTGCTGGCTTATGACCATTCGTCCGAGATGGGTCCGGGTTCAAATCCCGGTGAGACATGGATGTTGTGTTTGTCTAACAACACTCTCTCTCTCCCTTCACTGGGACTAGTGGCCCTAAACTAGGGACTGGCGACTGCTTATAGACCACCGAGTTGCTCATGGTGGTCCTTAAATTCCCCAAAAGATTTTAAAGCATCTATTATACACGGGTTTCTCCTTCAGTAATTGATGCCAAAACACATGCATACATTCTCTTTTATTATTATGCACATTGAACATAAAGATGCATTTGTGCTCTATGAGAGCATAACTAATGAAACATATTGTTAGAGATACAATAATTAACAGTTAAAACTAAATTTTACGAAAATCTTGAAAACAGAAAGGCGCGAACGTGCGCAAGTTATTTGTGTACTCGACTAAGCTGAATTGCTCAGAGACGATTCGGAAGACAACTGCAAGGCTGTATGTGTATTTCGACAGGAATGGAGACTTTTACTGTCAAATCAGGGCTTCAAAGTAGTTAGTATAATTACAAACAAACAATTACAAAAGAAACTAAGCATTTTGTACCTCCGTGGATGATTTCTTTTTATTTCGAGAGTCGTCCTGGCCATTTTCATATTGGTTTCTTCTGATTAGTAGACAACAGAATTACTTTATGACAGGAAAACAATTTTGTAAAAATGGAAAGGGTCTTCTAATTGGATGCATAAATATCAAACAGTCAGTGTAGTTTCGGAAAATCATATTTGCTGTCTTAGAAAAAAATCTAATTCAAAACAAAATATTAGCAAGAGTAAAGATTTCGCAGAAGACAACATATTATAAGTAGAAACATGAGGCAGATTAAAATATAGATATTGTTTTGTGTAAGAGCATTTCGAATGCGGCTTAATCAAGTTATATCGAGCTTCAAATGATTGTAAATTATATTTTTACACTAGAAAAGCATATTCCTTTAAATTTGTTCTGATTCCGTTGAAATTAATTAGAATCAAGTGATTTAGCCAAGTCCTGCTTCTCTTTGCATGCTATTGGAGCTCCTATGACGATGTCCCATTCCCCAATAATTTCAAAGCAAAGACAACATATTTGTGCAATGTAACACCATATATTTTGCTGAAGTCCTGAAGCTTTGCATCAGATTTATCGCAATCGTTTAAGATTGGAGAGAATATTAAAGAAATTATTCCAATTCCTTTTCCGACATTGATTTTTCTCATTTCAATTATGCTTTCAGATATTTTCTTTTTTTGAAATATCGTCCTGGACCACTTCCTTTCAGTTTTTGTTCTACATGAGAAAGATCAAATTACATTCTTTCAGTCGACAGAACACAATACAAAAATGCAATCACCGCAGTGAAGCGGAAGCGAGTGTAGCACAAATCTGATAGACTGATCAGAGCAAACGGTTAATCCGATGAGAGCAAGACAAAGAACGCGCACTACCAGAAGATCACAATGAAGGGTAACCAGCACCACAAGCATCGTCCCTTACCGTCGTGACGCGTTTAGTACTCTTCTGGACAGAAGCGACCTGCAGTTTCGCCATCTGTGGATGAAACTGGAAGTTCAGCAGGCGAATAAAGTTCCGTGTTGGACAATTTCAGGATGGATTGAATTGGTTTTCAGGCTGTTATTAAATTGTGTGATTTTGTTTTTCTTTCCTATGTGGCGTTTGATGTTGCTGTGCTAATGGAAATACTAAATTTTTGAATGTCATTATTGTTGAACTGGGCATATTCAGTACGACTCGTTATGATAAATTGTAATTGCACTCCAATTGTTTCATGATTGATGGTGTCAGATCAATGTCTTTGAATACTTACTGCTGTGTTACACTTTCTTGTCATGAGAGTATCATGACAGTTTTTTTCACTTAGCCTTTTATTTGTGTTGCTTATTCTTACTGTAGAGATATGTTTTTTTTTATGAATCTTTCAGTTGTGTTTCTTATCAAAATTGGTATATAATTATTTATTTAACTTTTCCCCAGTCCAATATTATTGCTTTTCTTCGTGTGTGTGTCATTTTATTGCACTGTCATTGCCCTTGCACCTCTTTTCAGCGCGATTAGTTTTATGTGCTCACTGTCGAGTCACATTATTCTGACCACCAGCTAATATCCAGAGTAACCGCCGTGTGCAGCGCGGACAGCAGCTAGACGGGCTGGGAGTGACTCAATAAGGTCCTGGAAGGTATTCACAGGTACGTGGAGCCAAGCTGACTGGAGTGCATCTGACAGCTGCTAGAGGGTGCGTGGTGGAGGATCCATAGAGCGAACAACACGATCGGGGTGGTCCCACAGATGCTCAACGGGGTTTAAGTCTGGGAAATCAGGGGTCCAGGGAAGTACCTTGAAGTCTGGATCGTGCTCTACCAACCACTCTCGGACATTTTTAGCTGTGAGATGCGCCGCATTGTCGTGCTGGAAGATCTCATCCACCTCAGGGAAGACAATCAGCATATATGAGAGTACGTGGTCTGCAAAGATGAATTCATAACGAATTTGGTCCGTAGTGTCTTCCACAGGTTCATGGACCCAGAGAATGCCACGAAAATATTCTCCAGACCATAACGCTGCCCCCAATAGCTTGTATTCTTCCAGCACTGATTGAAGAGTTCTCCGATATTTCTCGGTTTATACGCCAACGTCCATCCGTTCGATGAAGCGGAAAACATGACTCATCGGAGAAGGCAATTCATTGCCAATCAGCGGAGGTCCAATTCCGATACTGCCGTGCTAATGTAAGCCTTTTCTAACCTTTGTTAGCATAAGTGCAGTGACCATCCGGCTTCATCGGAGCCCAATACACAGCATGGTTCGCTGAACTGTCGTTTTAGACACACTTCCGGTAGTCCCCGGTTCATTCGGACAGTGAGTTGCTCCACTATAGCGTTGCAATCGGCCATCACGTACCTTCGAAGCAGACCTCTCCTATCAGATCAATGGCACGTTGTACTCCTCAGTTTCCACAGCGCGTATTCGCAATGGGGCCATTTCTCCAATCGAGATACATTTTAACCACAGCAGCACGCTAACAGTTCTCAAACTACGCTGTTTCAGAAATACTGCCACCCTTGGCCCGAAGGCCAATAATCATCCCTTTCTGCAAATCTGATAAATCACTCCTTTTATCCATGGCAGCAACGAGTAATATGGTTTTAGAATGTCTACAGCACACCTTGTATACCCTCCAAGCCTGCTCACAACGTGTGCCTTTTTTTATTGGCTACGCGCTGTTGACGTTAAAAGTAGGTGGTGGTCACAATAATGTGACTCAACTGTATACGCCGTGCTACCTGTTTTCTTGAAGTATCACTGGGTTATCAAGGCCCCTACTTCTAGTGCGGTTTCTTAGTTTTTCCTGCAAGAGGATTTATTCATTTCTCCCCGTTTTAGAGAGTTTTTTTTTTTTTCATTTTTTTGTTGACATTACAAACCGTTCACGTTGAGTTTCCTGTAAGTATTAAAACAACACAGGATGATTCAAAATGATTCATCTGATTTCAGAAGAGCATAATTCCATATCTAACAACCATGTACAGCCTGGGCACACACCTCCAAGTTTTAGTGTCACCATGACAGGGCTCCACAGTCTCTGTGGGGTAGCTTCATAGGCATTGTTCTGTCCACCGTTTCCTGAATGAAGTGCTCCTTTGACATTGGAATGGTCTCAGTGGATACCATGACTTAGTGCTCTACAGCTGGCGTCTTAGGTCACCGGAACTTACACCCTGCAACTTCTTCTTTTGGGGTTTTGTTAAGGATAATGTGCCCCAGTTGCCTAAAACCCTGAATGAGCTGAAACACGTATTTTTACTGCGGTGGAGTCAGTGACAACGGACATGCTGGAACGAGTGAACAGGCCCATTAGAAAGTTTGCCTAAAACCCTGGAGCTCATCCAAGGTTGTATATGTAGGCAACGGTAGCATGTATACAATATCCTTAACATGCCATCAAAGAAGAAGTTGCACGGTGTAAATTCCGGTGGCCTAAGAGGCCAGCTGTAGAGGCCTAAGTCATGGGATCCACAGCGACCAATCCAATGGCAAGGGAGCACATCATTGAGGAAACGGTGAACAGCACAATGTTAATTAGGCGGCCCCAGATGGATAGTGGAGCCCTCTCATGGTGACATTCTTAAACTCGGAGATTTTCTCTTTCATTTGGTGTATGCCCAGGCCATACATGATCGATGGGTATGGAATAATGATCTTCTGAAATAAGATGATCCATTTTGAATTACCATGTGTATCTTTTGTTGGTAACTTTTATAGTCACCATCGACTGTTCTACAAGGTGTGTTTGTACAGTTGTGATGATTGTTTACTGAAATTTGTCTTTTACTTACCGCGTTTGGTTCGTATTTTTCCATCCTGCATTGCTGTTGTTTGCTATAACCCTGTATATTGAACAATAGTTACTAGCATACTGATGTTCTCCCAGTTTGTTCTTTGATCAAGTACTTGTCTGCTTATTGTTCAGCAAACATGAGTTGATGGTATTGTAATTTTTCTGCCTGCACATCGTACTTTTGATATAAGATCCGTTGCGCGATCCTTTTCTTGCCTGGTTCAATATAGTTATTCTACTTTTAACACATCATGATATTAATCATATTTGCCAGTATTATGATTAATATTATGATGTGTTAAAAATAGAATAACCATATTGAATCCAAATTTTTTGCTTAGAGTACAAATCAAAGTTTCCAATCGACCCGATGGCTTTTTCAAAGCAGGTAGACAACTAACTGCAAACTGGATAATAGAACACTTCAATAATTTGAACGCGGGCACTTGACTAGCCAATAAATGAATAGGCGCAAATGTGATCATTCATTTGAAGAAACGAGGTCACGATGGTTGGTCATGCGGTACCTTGGTAGAAAACGCAGCACTATTTGGAGAATCTGTAGAATTGCCACGCATTTGGAATCAAATCTTCAAATAATGCTGCGTTTTCTACCTTGGTATCGCGTGCCCCTACCAACATGACCTCGTTTCTTGGAATGAAAACATTTGGAACTATTCATTTATTGTCTACTCAAGTTGCCACGTTCAAATTGTTGAAGTGTTCTATTATTCAGCTTGCAGGTAGCTGTGTACCTTCCTTAAAAACATCTCGTTTATGCGCGAAAGCTTGGAAACTTTGGTTTCTGCTCTACGCCAAGAAATTCGGATTCCTACTATAGTTATACTATTTTTAGTACTGTTCGTATATAGTTCCCTATTATTAATTATGATATGTGTTTGACCTTAGCAAAGTACTAGTTTAATGATGTAATTCTGTTTGAGCATTACTTCTTTTTGCATCATTGTTGAATGTGCTGTGTACCTTTCAATGCAAAAAAATATCTGCACTTACCCTGAACTAGTATAATCGTTGCCAATAACGTTGGATTCCTCTTACATATGTTAACTTCGTTCCATGAGGAATTCATGGTACTTTTCTTGTTTGTTTGTGCTATTCATTTTATTGTATATGTGCTTTTTTACGCCTTCATTTTTTTTAATGAACTAGGAATGCGTGCCTCCGGCTTTTACCTCTCTAACAGATATTTGAAAGATAAACACAACATGAAAAAATAATGTCTTCTACGTTGGTGCTTAAAATTAAAACATTCGTTAAGCGCTTACAAAATAGTTTCTCTATTGTTCCATAAAAAGTAATTAAAAACTTCTGCTGTGCTGAAGACTTCATTGCTTTTTTTTTTCCGTTAAAGGGAATTCTGTTGAACATGAAAATAAATGTGTTCTACTAAAACTCTAGGGCTTCGTTATGAAGGGATTTTACTTGCATAAGCTCTTTCCCTTAAAATGAGGTTTTGGCTTTAGCGTGAGTCATCGATATTGCGCTTGTAATCCAGTAGCCCTCCTTGTTTTTAAAAATCAATTTCACAGAGGTTCCCAACTGATATTTTTTACATGTCGTAAATACATGCTCCGGTTTCAATAAAGTAAGGGAAAAAACAGAAAAATCATACTTTTTTGCAAAAGACTAGTAGGAAACGCAGGAAACTTATGTATATGACGTGACATGTAATGTGTGTTCAGAATATCGTATGCAAATAAGTGGCGATAGCATCCTTCTATGCAAATGAGCCGCAGCGTACAAGGGACTATAGAGCCGTGCGTCACATCATTTTTTTTTTTTTTTTTTTTGATTGGAGGTTTAACGACCACCGTGAGCAACTCAATGGGCTATAAGCAGTCGCCCGTCCCTAATTTAGGGTCACTGGTTCCAGGGAAGGGAGAGAGCCAGTGCCGTAAGACAAACACAACATCCATGCCTCACCGGGATTCGAACCCGGACCCCAGACGGACGAATGATCAGAGGCCAGCGCCTTAGACCACTGCGCCACCGGGGCGGCTCACATCATTTGCGGAGTGTAAACAAAGTATTGTGGGATAGCGGATTTGTGGTAATGTCTGCCAGACATCATTTAGCAAATGAATACAGGTGAAGAGCGATCAAAAGACTATAAGGCCTCAATGATAGCGCAGTAGTCTTAGCGCTGGCTTGAGACCATTCATCCGACATGGGTCTGGGTTTGAATCCTTGAGAGGAATGAATGTTTTTTTCTTAGGGCAATGTCTTTTTTTTCTTATGGGAACATTGGCCCTAAATTAGGGACGAACGACTATTTACAGAATTGCTCATGGTGGCCGTTAAATGTCTGAATAAAAGAAGGACTAGAGCCAGGCCAAAGTGAGATGGAAGTTGCAGGATGGCTGTATGTGGGTCGTTTTTTAGTCCACAAATTGTGGAAGCACTTTCAAAATACCCAATCCGATTCCCGGCATTACAGTGAAGGAAGGCCTAGGGCTATAACATCCATGGACGACATATATCTCTAATCAACTGCGCAAAGGAACAGAGAGGCCAACCCCACACAACAGCGATCTTCCCTTTTTGAGGCTAGAAGAACGGTGATACTTGCTTCCACTGTGCACAGAATGCTTCTCGCAGGAGGTCGTCATGCTTAGGGACCAGCACACTACGTGTCCCTTATCCCAGTCACTGGAGGGGGCGACGTTTGAATTGGGCAAGACAAAATCTATTGGACTGAAGAAAAATGGAGGTCAGAACTCTTCAAAGATAAGTTCACATTTGCTTTACAGAGTGATTCCAAGCGTGCTCTGATTTGGATAGAACGAGGGGAACGTCATTGTTCCTCTATGAGCCATGAAAGAGACACTTTTGGTGATGGTAGCGTGCTGGTTTGGGGTGGTCTCTGGTTGGACGCAGAGAGAGCTCTCCGGTGGAGACACAGAGCTATCTGGTGGACGCACAGAGCTCTCTGTTCGTCCAAGAGGAACCATGAATGCTTGACGCCATACGGATGATCTTCTGGATCCCCATATTTGCCCTTATGCTGCTGCCATAAGGTATATATTTCCTCTACAAGGCAGTAACTTTCGTCCCCACAGAGCAAGGCCGGTAGAGCAAAGTCCTCAAGAGGATACCATTGTCCATGTGGTATGTCCAGCTAGTTCTTCCGATCTTAATCCCATCGAACATGTCTGGAGTGTAAAAGGATTTCCCAGAATCCTTTCTTACAACTCATACAATGTTTGATCAGATTAAAAAGTTTCTAGAATACGTGTTGCTACCCACAAGCACTCCCCGCAAGACCTAGCATGGACAAACGTAGCGCAACAATGGTCGTTGCTTCACACCATCATTAGCAGCATGAAGCATCGCTGTGAATGGTGACCACTCTCCCTACTGACTTTGGTTATTTCATTTTGACATCATATTTTTCAACTTTTTTAGTACTTTGGCTATTTCATTTTAACATAATATTTTTCAACTGGTTCTGTATGTGGTCATTTTTTTTGCAATTGAAGTGTTTCTTACTAAATATTTTAGGATCTTTCTCTAACAACGACATGATGTATATTTTCACCAAGTTTCATAACATTTATTCTTGTATTTTGTGAGCTACCGCGGTTGTACTGGTTTTTTTCCGTTAATTCACGGAAACCAGTGTATTTAGAGTGTACAGGTATTTCATCATAATCTTTACAGAAACGACCTGTCATTCTGTCATCTATGTTTCTAAAGTAATGGAACATATTGCAAATCTGAATCCTCCCACACTTAATAATGATGGACATCAGCACAGTCTACATTTGAATCCATCAGAAGGAGATGCTTTAGCACAGATGATTGCTCTGATTAAGATTAGAAGGAAGCTTTGTGAAACCCGACTTGTGTCTACTTGTACTTCAAAGACTTGTGATTATGTTCGACATTGAAGTCTGCTAAATAACCCCGGTCAAACACTGTTCATTAAGCTGTGTATGTCACAGTTCTCCACATTTGCGTACAGTTGCATCGGTGCATTCTGTTCTAGTGGGTTTGTTCTCTGATGAATTCTCTATGAATGAAGGCATTACTAGGGGACAAGTTCTGCCGCCGTCTACCTTTCAGCTCCGAAGCAGTGAACTTTCCTACATTTACAGCTGTTCCTGGTACTTAATTTTTGCGGCGAGATGAATAATCACGCATTTCACATAAAGTAGAACGAACATGAACAACTGTTATGTGAGTTTGCTTTCCACTAGAATTCATTCTGATATTTTGGCTCCTTACGACGCTGATGATAATTGGTACACTGTCATTTTTGTGAAATTCAAATATTTGCAATAACACAAAAAATCATAGTTTTCTTCATATTACGAAATATCCATTTGAAATAATAAATAGCACCAATGAGTAAAACCTATAAAAGAGCACTTATGTGTTCCAGGTCTGAATGTTTCTTTCACCTTTTTAATCCACAAACACATCTACTTTTTTCTGCAAACTCCAACCAAAGAAATCTTGCAAGTAGATACTACTTCTGTTCTGAACAAATAACGAGATTGTACAGATTATTCATTCTATCAAGCTTAGTTTATTTTTCGTGTACACTGTACACATCATTCTTATCTAAAATTCCTTGACGATGAAAGGAATGTGAAATTAAAAAATATTAAGATATTGCCTGTCCCTTGCCCTGACTTATTCTTCGCGTCGTCTTTCAATACGCTTAAAGTTCTCGACCTGTGAAACGTTACGTGCAGTACCGTATGCTGTTCTCTAAACTGCTGCTAGCACTTTTTCTGCAGACCAAAGTTTCCATCTTACTAATTTATACGACAGCAATATGTTCTCCTGTTCTTCGCTGATCACTTTCCCAGCCCATCGTTTGCAGCTTAAACACTTGCCAACGTATTAATTTTTTCGAAGCCTACAAATTTCAGCTGGAACCTAATTTTGACTATTTTCCTATATTGAAAAGAATGTGATGCGTTAATGGCATTTTCTTGAGAGAGGTCTGTTAATAAAAAAATCATTCCTTAAGTTTCGTAATACGTGATTCTGTTTATTTTGAATACTCATATTCGGCTCAATATTTAGAGGAATATGCTCTCATTCGGCAATTTTAAAATCACTGCTGTTCAGTTATAAGTTCCTTTCCGTTTTATACTTTCTCATTCACTTAGTTACTTAGTCCGTTGACAGAAATACTTTTCATTCTAGACCTAATCGACAAATTATTCCATAAACCCTATAAGAAGTATGCTGAATGGGCAAATTACTATATAAACCCTATAAGAAATATGCAAAGCTACAGTATCGTGTCCAGTCACGGAGGATGTTGAAATTCGAAATGCTTATAAATCAAGAAGGTCTGGAAACCAGTCACTAAAAAGCAATCGTCAGTAAAGGTAGCAACATAAGTGAATTTGATTGTGGACATACGGTAGCTGCCGGAAATGCTGATTTTTAATCACTGTTAGTAGTGAACTTTAAACCAACGAGAGCAGCATTAC
This sequence comes from Macrothele yani, assembly GCA_039090855.1. Classification (NCBI taxonomy): domain Eukaryota; kingdom Metazoa; phylum Arthropoda; class Arachnida; order Araneae; family Macrothelidae; genus Macrothele; species Macrothele yani. The sequence continues at coordinate 7,150,695 of CM077024.1, forward strand.
TGTAAACCTGCAATTGACTTTCCAGCAGGAAGTCTCACTCGGTGACTGTGGTGAACTCATAGATTATACAAGGTAATTGTAAACTAATTCAACAAAACAAGATGGGTGATAGTACACATCAAAACGAACAATATCTGCAATGGAACCTAGGGCCGCATTCTACTCCTAGTGCCAGAAAAGAGCACGTTCGAAAAACGTCCAGCAGGCACACGGAGTTCCAACCAGTGCATGAGAAGCCCAAGATGCAAATCAGGTGCGCTGAACATGTGCGTAGACGATAAAGAGCAAACATTTAAAAACGCAGCCGAATCCATTCAGCGATATTACCGTGCGAACATCACAGGAGAATTGACCTATACGTCTGAATGGCGCAGCGTACCATGTATTCCTGGAGCAAGTGCTTCCCGGTCTGTTGCACGATGTTCAGCTCACCACACAGAGTGGCATGTGATTTATGCGTAATGGGGCACCCGCACACTTTGCCACCAAGGTCCGATACTTCCAAACATTTGACATATCCCGGGCGGTGGATTGGACGCGGTGGACCTGTGGCTTGGCCTCCACACTTCCCGGATCTTAATCCACTGGACTTCTTCTTCTGGAGGCATATGAAAACATTGGTGTACGAGACACCTGTGAACTCCTTCTACGCGAGGGTGCGACAGTCCTTCATTCGCCGGTTTGGGATGCGCAACGACGCCTTTGGACGGAAGTTTGAGCAGCTGCTTTGAGTCTTTCTCTGATGCGATTCATTGTGCAACTCGTAAATTAGGTATGTCGCTTTATTCTCACTGTTGAAGGCTCAACAATGATATGTAACTTTATTCTTTTCTGGCACCAGGAGTGGAATGCGGCCCTAGATTCCCAATGCAAATATTGTTCGTCTTGATGTGTACTATCACCCCTGTTGGTTTGTTGAAGGAGTTTAAAATCACCCTGTATTACAACTTCTTTACGCGATGCTCGATTTTTGACACTCGCAGGGTATTTATCTAATATTGCACTTGAAAAATCGCCATAAGCGACTTATTTCCTATTTAAGTTAGAAAAAACAAGAACTGGGAAGTTTTTTTGTTCCAGGATATATAATGCGAAGCAAGTGAAGGCCTAACTCCTTGAGAAAAGAAAATAGCTGTATTGCATGTTTTTTTTTTGTTTTTTTTGGCAGCTCTTATTTTAGGATCTTAAAATAGTAAGATTCTTATTGAATCACTTTGTACTATCATCATGCAAAAAACCTTTGATGTTAAAAAGAGCTTTATTCCTCTAAAGATAGCGCTTAAGGGGAGAATTTTTATGCTAACATTTCGAAAAGTAACGACAAATTACTGCAGACGTTACGAGCTGCATCAAAAAATAAATAATTCGCATCAATTAATTTTTCATTAGGATGCAAAATATTTTTTCCTAATTTCCCTTCCGTTGAAATTGAATTTCGATAAACCACAAGCCAGGATCAAAGGAGATACGTGAAAAGAAATACGGAACGCCCTCTTAAGTATTGGAAAAAATATATCAAAGTTAATTTAGAGCATTCAACAGATAATTGTTATTATTCACTTTGTTTTTCAGTCAACACTTAGATCGGGAGTCACATTTTTGTAAATGTATTTCTGTCGCATTGAGGTAATATGATTTTTTCCATGCCTTGAACACCGTTCTGATCCGGAAAGACAACACTGAACAACAAAACAAAAGAAAAAAATCTGAAATCGGATGAAGAATTGAGACAGAATAGTAATAAGTTATGGAAACCTTTCAGCGTAAACAGTTCGATTGACGCGTTAAATCTGAAATCTATGTAATCAGAAAATCAGAAAATACGTGAAATTATCGCTTTAATTTTCAATGTACTGTCCTAAAACTAAATGCTGTTGTATTAATTTGTGCCTGGATAGAAACAAAGTATCAAGATGCTTCTGAACTCCGATCGATTTTGTTCTGACGTCATGCTTTTTTTTCTCGCTTAAAGGAAATACAAGATCAACGAAATGGAGATGATTCAATTATATATATATATGGTCGGAAAATTTGCGAGAGTCATTTTTATTTACACAATGAGTTTTGCTTCTTATCTCCTATTCATAGATACTAAATAAAGCAATTTACTTCGAAGGTATCAGTTCTTTATGTAGTAACATAAAAGGAGTCACATTTGAAAATCTTTTCGAATAAAACACAGTGTCAAAAGCTGGAGAGAGGTAACATAATCCTATTTCGCTTCCGCTACAGAGTAGTGACCTTTTTGAAATCAGCACGAATACTTCAACGAGAACTTCTGAATGTAATTCTTTCTAACAAAAATGTCAAACAGAATAAGTATTACTTTCAGGTTATACACTGTGTTGGCCCACCTGGTTAGTACGTTGTTGGGCCTCCTTTTGCCCTTAATACTGCTTGGTGGTTATCAGTTGACACTTCGTTATTTAAATGATTGCAATTGGAAATCGATCATGTTGCAATTGAGGGAGATAAGACTGAGGAACGGCTCGTTTAGCAAGGTTGATCGTCGTCACGTGGGAGTGTGGACAGCCTGCAATGGAGTGATCTCGATGTCGAAAAGACGTGTAAGGGGCGCGAATGTCTGTATATGATGCCATTAGGAATCAAACGATCACATGGACACCTTTACCCGAACCTTCATCATATGGGCACGTACAGGTAGTTGAGCCCTACGTTCCAAAGGTGCTGCAAAGTATAATGATTGTGACGTATATTCTAAAAGAACTTTCATTTTTAGTTCATTTTCCTATGTAAATTTGAGTTTGTTCTCTTTTACACTTTCCAAACTTAACGTGAAATCTTCTCTCTCACAAGAATGAGGTTGGCAACACAACTGTTGTCAGAGTGAGTTATGTATGAATGTGATAAGAACGAAAGATAAAAAGGACGATACAGAAGTTGCTCAGTGTATGTGTGTGGAGATCGATAGCTGTTAAGATAAACGTGAAATTTTCAACTTGTACTGGCTCTATGGTAGATCTACTGAAATATTGCTGGACCAATAAAAGGTTATCGTAAGTTGACTTCTGTTTATGTTTCATCTGGCCGTAAACTATTGCATCGTATTCTTATTTAGTTCAACATTCCTTAGTAATGGTTTTACACATAGCGTAACGCCAATATAGCACACGAAAAAGGCTTACCTTATAGGATGAAAAAAAAAACATCTGCCAGATATGGAGACAATGGTTGGATGAACGTAACGGGCGACGCCGTAGTGAGACTAGTGTATATAGGCGATACTCGGAAATTTTCGATTGTTGCATTCGACGTCAAGCCGTAGTAATTCCAAAATCAGAAGAGGGCAACATTCAAAGAGGGGTACAGGCAAGTATGGGCATCCCCTTATTGACACTAAAAGGAAGTAAATTTCTCCGTCATTTTGGTCCATACCGGGGATAGAACCCGAATCCTCTTATTCCGGAACAAGTCGCTCTACCAACTGAGCTACGCAGACGTTCAATCTCGCTGCTATCTGCCATTATGTCGTGTGTGTCCTGCGGGGCAGGCACGTCACAACACGGACAGTGAACCGTAGATTGGCTGAGGAAGGTTTGTGACCTCCCCAACCATTGCTATGAATACCACCCTCCGAAGTACATTCTGGCGCACGGTGGCAATGGAACCATACCCAACACGTGTGGCGGGATGAATGTAACCACAACGAATTCAGCGCCAAAGTGAATGTAACCACAACGTATTCAGCGCCGAGGTGAATGTAACCACAACGTATTCAGTGCCTATTTTAGACACAAGTCAACTACGCATGATCAGCGAAATTTTGGATACAGGTAAACGACGCATGATCAGCCAGCGATACCTCAGAACATCATCCTGGAAATTTATCACTGGATGGCATGCTGTGTTGCTGATTGTGTTCTTCTCCCTCTTTTTTACAATCGCTCAGAAGTTAAATGATTTTTTCCCTACTTACTTGTCTACATGTTGTCATGTTATGGGGGCACAAAAGAAATAGTTATCATTCAAGAAAGGCATTTATGAGTCATTGAATGAAATCTAAAGGCCTTAAAGCACTTCTCTTTCTTTGGTACCTCTTCTTCGGTACATCGACTTGGTGTGCATTTGCACAATCTTGTATGTACTGTACGTTTCTTGGCGTTTGTTTGAAGTGAAATAAAAGAGCATGTAACGAAGATTTCGTTGCTTCTTTGTGTAGCATCGCTCTTTGTGCTGCTTTTCCCTTCATTGAGAATAAAGGCTGCTGAATATTTGAGGTTGGAATCAGACGTACTTTCTGAACAGTTGTTCTCAATGTTCTGGCTGATGTGGTGTTTACCCTGGGGTGGTGTACAGGCAAAGCGTGCGAGCATGATCATAGGTTCGCATTTTTCCTGCTGATGTCGTGTTTGCAGAGGAGTGGCGTATAGGCCAAGCATGCGAGAATGACCATTTGTTCTCATTGTTTCTGCTGATGTACTGTTTGCCGAGGAGAGGCGTATAGGCCAAACGTGAAAGCTTGACCACTTATTCTCAATGTTCTTGCTGACGTCGTGTTTGCTGAGCAGTGGCGTATAGGCCACGCGTGTGAGCATGACCATTTCTTCTCAATGTTCTTGCTGACGCCGTGTTGGCCGAGGGTTGCTGTACAGACCAAGCGTACGAGCATGACCATAGGTTCTCATTGTTCTTGCTGACGTTGTGTTTGCCGAGGAGTGGCGTATAGGCCAAGCATGTGAGCATGACCACTTGTTCTCAATGTTCCGCCTGACATCATGTATGCCGAGAAGTGGCGTACAAGAAAAGCACGCTAGTATGACAAAGGAATAGCATACAAGACAATGGAAATATATTGTGTAACCCTTTAACGACCATAACGCTCAAAACGCCGGTACGTACAAAAGGCCATAGCCACTCAAAACGCCTGTCTAGGGTGAGTCAGATTTCCTACCCTTACTTGTTCTTCAAATTTTCTTGACCTGTGAGAGATCAGCAGGAGTCACCCTCAGACACTATTGTTGTTATTAAACAAAGAAATGAAACATCAGACAGTTTCGGGCGCTATGGTATTTAGAGTGATACAAGGTTTTTGGGTCATGGTCGTCAAAGAGTTAAAGTTTAGTGCCAACATTTATCATTTCAATATCTTAAGCAGTTGAGTTCAAAATTTGGGTTTGTTAAATTATTATGCACTGTCAGTAACTTAAATGTACATGTCAACTTATCTTTAGACAGTCTTTCCTGAGGTGTTGAGATAGTTGGGCTTAAGTGAACAGTTAGGCATGTTGGACCGTCGCAATGTGCGGTAAGTTCCGTCTCATTTCCTGCATTCCTTCATGGTGTGGTGTTTTCCATGTCGAATAGCGTAATTCAACCAACCGGTAATGATCTCGGGGCTGAATTTTGAAATCCTGGGTATGACAGTGATGAGACATTGCGAAGAATGTTCCATTGGAAACCTATTGTTTATATTACAGATGAACAAGGGGTAGCCATGTAGCACAATTAAACGATTTTGTAAGAAAAATAATTTATTAATGCCAAAATTCATGCTAAGGGAGAAGGTAATTATGCGTAGAAGTGATTCCTTTGCCGTGATGTCATGTTTCGCTTTATTTTTGTTACATCTTTATCAGCTCAGATTTTATATGCCTTTCAAAGTCATGAAAAATCTTCATACCAATACACTAATGGAATATAAGAAATGATCACTTCCAGAGAATATAAAAAATTAGGAATAACAATAAATTGGCTGCATCCCAGTTTTTCTTTTCATTACAATTTTAGATAACTAAAAATATAAATGGACTACTTTCCCTCTCCACAACGATTTCTTAACAGAGGGAGCTTTATTAATTCCGACCTCACTAAAAGTTTTATACTACGACAGAATTCAGAAATCCATATCAGAACAGCTTGAAAAAATATTTTATTTTTAAAACGAAAAAAAAAAAAAAAGTGTGTATTTCATTTAAGCGAAGTGCTATTTGCTTTCCCACTGTGATAATGACTAAATAAAATACGCCTATTTGAAAGTAATGTATTGCCGGCTGTTTTCACAGATGATTTGGCAACAATACACTGGTGTGAAAAACATAAGGACGATCCAGGTTACGACCTGGACTGCCGCACTGTCTAGATATGTGAAATTTAAACTATAGAAACTCCACTACTTAGAGAACTGATGAAGGAAACAACACCGACACAACTGCAAATACTAAAAATATAGTGGAACTTTATTCACAATTGTCTACATATCACTGGATGATATGATACAGATGCATCACTGCGAAAGATGGTACGAAGGTAAAAAGAGGGATATGATCACGCCTAACGTCGCGGAATAATTAACACCATCTGTCCATATTTCGTACTAGGTTTTTGATGAGTTCTTGTGGTATCATCGCCTATTCTTCCGCAAGCAACTTTTTTATCAGTTGGCCGGTGTGTATTTATCTGCCACAACGGATTCCTCCAGAACGTCCCATACGTGTTCTACGGTATTTAGATTAGGGAAAGTGCTGGCCAATCCATCCGCTGAATGTATTCACTTTCCCACAGCTTGGGTTACTGTTCATTAACAGAAACTGTGAGACAATGGCACCTCGGAACCTCAGGGAGGGATTGCCTCATTACAGAAGAGTGCACCGGTTACGGTGCCTCCTTTCAGTATCTGGAACTCCGTACGCCCATCGATCAGAATTCCTTTCCGTACGAGAACGCCATGTTCGCCATATCTATCCCCTTTTTTCGGGGAAATAGCGAGTGCCCACCTAACTCCAGATTAGCTGACATCCAGGATCACTACAAAGAAAAAATCTACTCTCCTCAGTAAAAAGTGTCATATCCCACTGTTGATGTTTTGGTGAGCAGTTATGAATGGAACACAACGTATTGGTCATCGGGAAAACAGTTTACCTTTGTGTACTCACCTGTCCATTGTAAACCGCAATAGTGGGTGTCCTGTGCTCATGTCCAGTTGTGTTGCAAGGTTACTTGTTGTCTGGTGTGGATTTCTCTTGGTCTCTAGGAGCAGGTAGTTGTCCTCACTGGGACGACGACGACCTGTGTGATTTTGGTGGACGACGACGACCTGTCGTTTGAACAACTGCACTTGCAATTCTGAAGGCCAACCACGTACGCGATACGAAGTTATGGCGGGTATCGAACTTTTGGCCCACACTCGTCACAGTTCTTTCCTTCTCGAACCTCCCAATATTCGACCACGACTAAAATTATCAAGATGATCTCCACGGGTCTTTTCGTCGTCTCTAACACACAACAAACACAATCAATCGACTTTATCTAGCAGAAAACAAACACAATCAACCGTCTCTATTTTAAAAGAAATACAATCGACGGTCTCTAGCACACAACAAACACAATCAACCATCTTTAGCACACAAAAAGCACAATCGACAGTCTACAGCACCAACAAACGCCGTCGACCGTGTCTAACACACAACAAACACAACAAGCAAAATCTACCCTCTGTAGTGCACACAAAATACGATCAACTGTCTCTAGCACGCAAAATACGATCAACTGTCTCTAGCACGCAAAATACGATCAACTGTCTCTAGCACACAAAAAACACAATCGATCGTATCTAGCTCACAAAAAACACCATCGACCGTCTCTATCACACAATAAATACAATCGATCGTCTCTAGCACAATCGACCATACCTTGCTCCTATTCCGAGGCACGATCCTGAGTTAATTTGTATTTGGGTGATGCAGCTATTTACTGCGTTATATTGCTTTTCTCACTTCGACCTTAAGTTTTGCACACCAGTGTATAAGTACAATATATATCGTACACTGTGTAATTTGCCCCTGTCAATCTGTAAGAGTTAGCAAGCATTTTTTATTATACCTAATCCTAAGTTGTTTTAAGTATCATTTGCCTCCCTCTTCTTTAAAAAAACTTACAAACACAAGCAGATTCATTTCTTCTCCAACACTCTAAAATGAACAATATTACTTGCTTTTATCATAATGGCTTCAATGTGGCATATACACTGGCGTGCAAAAACTAAGGACGAGACGGTTTTTCGAATGCAACGTCGTGCAGAAGCGCTCCACATCGAATCAAATCATAGCATAAGATCCCCAAGATGTAAGAATATGGGACAAATGAGCAATATTGTCCAAACAAGAAATCCAAAGGATACAAAGGCACTTTGTTGAAAAGGTAGCTTCGAGCACAAGTGGACAGAAGAGAAAAACGTTCATGTGACAGGCGGCTGCCAAGAAAAATCCAGTCTTTAGTAAGGGATATGATCACCCCGGACTGCGTTTCAGGATTAACAACGTCTGTCTATGCTGAAGACGAGGTTGTCAAGGAGATGTTGAGGCATCGCGGCCCATTCCTCTTGTAGCGCCAATAGCAGCTGCGGAATCGCTGCTGGCGGCTCGTGACGTGCTACCAAGCGTCTCCCGAGAAGGTCCCACACGTATTCGATTGGATTTAGGTCCGGGGACCTTTGGGACCAATCCATGCGTTGAATATCTTCACTCTCCAACAGTTCTGCGACAACCACTGTACGATGAGGTGAAGCGTTTTCGTCCATGAAGAGGAACTCAGGATCCACAGCACCTCTAAACAGACGCACGTGAGGCTGGAGAACCTCGATACAATAGCGGACACCAGTGGCTGAACCTCCTTGGAAGATGTGGAGGTCAGTACGGCTACCAAGCATGATACCGCCCCAAACAAGAACTCCGCCACCTCCAAACCGGTCCCTTTCGATAATGATGGAGTTGTGATTGCGTATCCAGTTGTGTGTTGCATGTGCCATGCGGTTTCTCCCGGTGTCTGCCATCTGTCTCTTCTCGCCTGTAGGACAATATACCGGTCGTCCGCCGCCGTGGTTGTTCGTAAGCGACCACTGCTAAACTCTCGGACAGCTGTTCCTGTCATTCGGAATGCTCTCCAAGATCGTGAAACGATGCTGTGAGCGATCCCGAACTCCTAGGCCACACTAGTCACACTTCGACCTTCTTCCAACTTCCCAATGACACAACCTCGGGTAAAGCCATCCAGATGTCGTCTACTGCATTGCTTGTTGGCCATATCACACGGTGGCAGCAACTTGACGTCGTTCAAACCGATGTACACTGTGCAATAGCTTTCACCGAATTGCTGAGCGTACTCCGCCCGTGTGCTATATACCCTTCCCTGCCCCCCTACTACGCGCTGCATATATGCGCATGCCCTACCGTACCGGACCCTAGTCTATCTTCTGAGTGGTCTTTCGGTCCGTTCTGCCGGCTCGTTCCACTGTTATGCTAATTTCTCTACGTCGGCCTTAATTTTTGCATACCAGTGTACTTCAAATTTACGATTTGCTCACTATTCTTTTCATATTCTCCATATAATGCGATGTTACAAAATTTAAGCAGCAATGAACTTCGGTTGTGTGTTTTTTTTTTGTGGTCCTAAATTTGCAATTTGAATTTTTGAAATATTTTCTTTAGAACTCTATGGAGATTCTAGAGGAAATGGTTGTGTAAAGCATGAAAGCTCTGAACAATAATGTGAATGGGGGAAATCCTTAATGGTACCCTATTTACTTTATTATTTGTACAATCATGACCTGTTACGTGTAGAATTATAAGACTTTGGAAAAACATTCTCCATTCCTCCGTCTGGCAGGAATGTGAACAGTTCACAGCCTTCAATTCAAGACAACGTGACAACTCTATTTTTAATTTTTCTCAATCTTTCTCTTTCAGTACATGACTAAATTTGTTGACACTTAACATCTCTTTTACTCTTTTGCTCTGTTTTACTTTTGCACAATCAATTTATGTGTCTATACAATTTTATCTCTGTTAAACTCTCTTCCTTTCATTCTCCAACTATTTCTGTATAAGTCCATTTCTCTCTGTGGCTCACATTATACATTTTACATTTACCTTTCGAAACGTTTTTCTGCTTTCTTATGTATCCATTTCTATGTATTATTGTTTCTGTTATTCTTTACCTGTTTTTTTCGGTGCCTCATTCTCTTTTTCTGTTTTCAGCATTTTCCTCTGTGATTAATAATGTGATTATTAATATCTTGTTCCCTTTCTCAGAACGTGCACTCTCCAGAAGTTTCTTTTGCTCTGTTATACCATTTTAACTCCCACTCTCCTTATTTATGGAAGACTCGATTTTTCTCTCTGAGCAACAATCTGTTTATCTGTTTTGATATTTCCCAGTATGCACAGGCATGCAGTGTCGATATCTAAATTTCCGTTTTCCAGCTCGCATTTTTAGTTTGTCCGTGTTGCTTCACCTCTTTCATCTTGCTTCCCTAACTGCTTCTGTATTTCAGATTACTTCCATCTGTATCACTTTCTCAATATATTTTTGTTCCTTCCGCAATCTGTTGCACTTTTGCGATCTCTCTCCCTTTCTGTCCTTTTCCCTTTCTTCTTTTTCATTTTCCATATTTGTCTGCTTTCTCTTTTATCTCTTTATCATTCAGATACCTTCCTCTCCATCCTCTCTCTGTCTTCTCCCTTGCTTCCGTTTCTCACCTTCATCCCTATGCATTTTTCTTTATTCTCCTGCGTCACTCACTGCAGTAAATAGAGACAATTTGTGGAGCATATGTATTGATAAACTGCTTGTAATATAGCGGTAGAATTAATGGGAAGTTGGGTAACATGGTAAACGTTTTGGTAAGATAAAAACTAACTACCAACGTCCTTTTTTTTGTGAATTTGTACAAAATTAACTGCAAATAATTGTATGTAACTAATTAGAAAGAAACACGATTAGATAAACATACCAGCTGCATCAGCTATTTCACGGAGTTTCCAGATCTCGAAGAAGTTGACTTGTATATGTTTAAACGCCTCTCGGTTTCTCTTATGGACAACCCACTAATATAACACACAACAATCTTTCCTTTCTCAAAGTCAGTTCAGTGACATTGTCACTCAACCTCACAGTGCGATATGATTGCGGTCAGCTGCAGGCTTGTTTATATACGGTTTGCACCCGAACCACGCATCTGAACATCGCAGAGAATCCGTTCATTTGCTTTTGAAGGGGTGTCCGGTGACTTTTATCAATATAGTGCATGTGGTGTTTTTCGTATAGCACTGGCTCGCCGCCTTTCCTGGAGCTAGTGCCCCTAAATAAAGAACGGGTGACTGCTTATAGTCCACTGAGTTGCTCACGGTGGTCGTTGATCCCCTGAAAAATATAATAATCTGAAAAACAGAAGCTTCGTTGTTTAAGAAATGGCACCAACGCCCCTCAGAACTCATTGATTTCTTTTTGGCATTTTACTCAAAATTGACACGAATCGTTTCCCACTGATTACCTGCCAAAATGGTTATTACAAAAATGACGATCTCAATAAGGAAGACAGATGTCTGAACCACTTGTGTCTGTCCTGTGTTCGTTACAAGGTAACCAGACCATTCACAGCCGGCCTTGGGGTCATAAAGCAGATAACAAAAGGCCAGAAGCGAGCTGCTGTTATAACCATTCGTAGGCACACGGCTGGCGTTACTAAGGTGAAAGTGGGGAAGGGAATTGTGTTGCCTTTGCTTTCGTAATAACCGGCAGCTTCTCGTATGTGTACATTTCTGTTTAGGGAACGCAGAATTTTTTAGGCACCACTTGCTTCAGGGTTAATGATGCCATCCGTAAACCAATCATTTTTATCTCGTATTGAATCCAATCAATCCATAAGGTGTTGCCCAGTCGATACATTTCTGATAATTTATGGCCAGTTGGAAGGAATTGTGCAAAGAACAGAAATACTTCCAAACATTCTCACATTTGCCATCGCGTTCTCAGATGACGTGTTAATATTGGTAATCCCTGAAACTGAGGAGCAGCATTAATGTTCGACAATATATACTGCAGCTTTCTCTGTAGTCGCATTAAAATAATTGACATATCCAATAAATTTCAGCTTTCGGTATTTACTGAGTATTTTGAATATTATTCTACATATTTATTTCGAACTTGCAACACGAATCCAAAATCCACGATTGAAATAACTTCCCATGACGTACTAATGAACTGAAAACAAAACTTCCGTCATTACTCCTACGAACTCAAAATCTACTCTCGCTTGAGAAATGAATTCATCTTCGATGTCAATTACCTCGGTAGGAGTTATATTTTAAACTTTAGTCTCGGGTTTCTTCATCCGTAGACGCGCTTCACTTCTATTATCATTAAGGTTTATATAATTGATATTCAGTTGATTTCATAGAAATTTAATAATTACAAATTAATCGTCGACGTCAGTTTGCTGAATAATTACAATTGAGTTTTTGATATTGGTTTGCTGAGTAATTACGAATCAACCTTCGACGTCAGTTAGTTGAGTATTTACCAATTTATATAATTGATATTTAGTTGATTTCATAGAAATTTAGTAATTACTAATTAATCGCCGACGTCAGTTTGCTGAATAATAACAACTGAGTTTTTGATATTTGTTTGCTGAGTAATTACGAATCAACCTTCGTCGTCAGTTAGTTGAGTATTTACCAATTTATATAATTGATATTCAGTTGATTTCATAGAAATTTTAGTAATTACTAATTAATCGTGGACGTCAGTTTGCTGAATAATAACAACTGAGTTTTTGATATTGGTTTGCTGAGTAATTACGAATCAACCTTCGACGTCAGTTAGTTGAGTATTTACCAATTTATATAATTGATATTCAGTTGATTTCATAGAAATTTAGTAATTACTAATTAATCGTGGACGTCAGTTTGCTGAATAATAACAACTGAGTTTTTGATATTTGTTTGCTGAGTAATTACGAATCAACCTTCGACGTCAGTTAGTTGAGTATTTACCAATCGATTTTCGACGTCAATTAGCTGAATAATTATAAATCCATCATTGACGTCAATTAGCAGAATAATTACAAATCAATCTTTCACATCAGTTAGCTGAATAATTACAAAATTAGTCTTCGATGTCAGTTAAGTGAATAAATGCAAATTAGACTTTGACGCCAGATAACATGATAAATAATAAATCCTTTTTTTTTCAAATTCTGTGTTAGCTTTATTCGTTTTCTGAATACTGTTTACTCGTTTTCTCATCAAGCCTTGTACTTGATTTTTACTATTTTGAAAGTTTCTCATTCACCGATGGTTTGCAGTTGCATTATTTATATCAAAACTGTGCGTCATACGATTACTTTGCTCGCTTTAAATACTTGAAGGGATCACAATCTTTCTACTAACAAGAAATCACAACAACCCGATTATCCTAGGCAGCTGGCGTTTGAAGTTATCAGTGGTATTCATGAAGATGTGACACAAATCTCTACTGACGGGAGCAATTTCAAAAACGGTAACACTGGCAGAGATATATAATATTTATTAAACATGTAGAGAATTCTATTAAAATCAAAAGTGAAAAATGAAGTAGATAATTGTTAGGAATCGTCTTCGATTGCCCTCAACCTACAAAACAGCAACGATTCGATATGATATGGATTCAACGACGTGTTAATATCGTTCAACAGGTATGTTTAGCTAAGTGGATATGATGAGGTTCATCATTTTTCTAAAGTTCAGTGGACGAGGATTTCTGTTGTTAAATGGCTCTCTCAATCTCACTAAACAGATGTTCAATTTAGGTTAAGATTTCCGGACTTTGTGGGACATTTTAGTACTTTGACATCACTATCTTTCCTGCGACGCGTGTTAGATAATTAACAATACTTTAAGATGCAGGAGCCGTTTCATGACTTTTCGGCACTTTTTAGTTTTAATATAATAGGGTGACATACAGAAGTTATACAGGCTTTGTGAGGAAGAAAATGTTACAGTTCCATTAGGGCGCGGTAAGCTGTCCTCTGTCATTGTGTTGTAGTCGAAAGTGCAAGAAACGGATAATTAACTTATGGGCATATGGAGGGCAATGGGATAGATAAGTACACACTTGTAGAAGTTACCTTGCGCTGGATGCTAGAGAGAACATCAGATGTTATGATAAGAAGAACCCTTAGGCTCAGAAGAAAGTATGTTTACACAGAGAAAAAAGGATGGTCTGGTAATATCAAAAGAATTCCTAAAGCATGCTGATGTTCTATTTGGTTACGAGCATAACAAGTAAAAACAAAATCGTACTAAAGTGATGCTTACTACGATAGTGTATAATGTATAGAACCCGTGGGACCAATGCCCATGACTTTTGTACATCTCAGATATCCTGCCGTTACGTTTGTATGGAGAATAAAAGGAAGTTAGTGAAGTGGTAATTTCATCTTCCTCTTATTCACCATAGAAATTTTGAAAGCGTAATTGTCCTAGGAAGAAAATCGGGAAATTCTCTCTCTGAGCACGTTCATTTCCCTCTGCATGAGAACACAGTTTAAAATATAGCGTTATGTTTCTTTTTTTTGATTGGAGGTTTAACGACCGCCGTGAGCAACTCAATGGGCTATAAGCAGTCGCCCATCCCTAATTTAGGGCCACTGGTTCCAGGAAAGGGGCCAGTGCCATAAGACAAAAACAACATCCATGCCTCACGGGATTCGAACCCGGACCTCTCTTGGACGAATGATCAGAGGCCATCGCTTAGACCACTGCACCTTCAAAATAAACCTTTATTAGTCTAAAAGCAAGGTACATGTGATACGCTTCAGTCACATGAGACTGTATTAAAAGAGACGAGGCCAAGAAGTCTCAACACAAAAGAAAGGAGGAAGGAAAACTGGTAACATCAGAACAAAATTAAAATATATACAGATAAAAAAGGAACACAGAAAACAAAAACGAAAAACACACATATTACAAAACCGAAACCCCAGAGTGAGGGAAGAAAAACACATTCCAAAAACTAGTACATAGCAGCGCGTAACACAAAGGTGACAGGTAAAAAACACAACAACAATACAACACAACACAAATTGACTGACATTGCAAGACAGCGACAGGAGAAACAAAACTGTACTTCTGAAAACATGCAGCAGCGGCCAAAACATTAGTACAAGAAGAACATAAAAAAAAAACAAAAAAAACCGTGCACATAAAGAGGGGTGTTAACCAACCGCTATAACTAAAAACGAAGTACGAAGTGACGCATGTAAATCAGGAGGAACACTGTACAGAAGAATACATGATAATAAGGGGAAAAACCGCTGCATCACACAAAATAAATGTAGCCAAACAGGCACACGAGGTTCACAAAAACAAATCGCACTCAATTCAAATTTCATACTCAAAACAAGAAGACGCGAGTTGACAAACCCCAGAAGCCGACGTGGCGCTATAGAGAGAATCACGCGGAAACAAGATCGCATAGCATCATAACACATTGAAAACAACACAAAGTACGTCCAGTCGTGCACGGCAACAGAAGGCTGTGCCGAGAAAAAATACAATATTACAGGAAAAACCCGGACAGGAGAAGCACGAAGCAAGACGTAGAACCCTAGCTTGAGTGCAAAGAAACACAAAAACGAAAACACAAAAAGTGCACTTAAAACATAATCAAAGACAAAACTGCCTCAACTGACTACTTCACTACACATGTAGTCACATACAGTCTAGAAAAAAAAACACAAGAGGCACAGTAAAAAAAGTACAAGGCAAATAGAGCGGTGACCAACTCCTTGGGTCAACGTAACCCAATAGACAAACAAGTGAACATGAAACACAAGGCATGAGAAAAAAAAGGATCCCTAAACTGCGGAGCCAACTGGAACACGAAAGTAGAACATACACAAACAAGTAAAACACAAGATTATCACATTAGCAGTATAGGTAAAATACAGTCACAGTATTAAAAAAAGTCACACAGGAGCAGAGCGAGTATGACAGCCGCCATCCGAACAACTAAACACAACACGTGCAAAAAGCAAGAGCAATTACAAAAACACGGTAATACCACATTAAGGAAACACAGTACAAAAAAGAAGATCAGGAACAACAACAGACAAACAAGCACGAAAGAAACACAACACGCCAAAAAATTTTTGCAAAACTAGACAACACAGACTAGCCCAACGGAAAACAACAACACCCAACAAGCATCACACTAATACCAAACAATAACAGTGATCACAAACAATTGGTGGCCAACCAGTACAACAAAACACCACAACAAGAAATGCGTCGACCAACAACTGTAGCCGACGAAAACATAGAAAGCAAGCACACAATATTACAGAGACAAACAACTCAACAAAAATACCGACATAAAATACAATAACCGATTGTACAGCACCACCAAGAACCAGAAAAAAACACACAGAACACAGGAACACAAATGCCCACGGACTCCGGACAGAAAAAAAGTCAAAGCAACTAGCTGTAAAAACATCCAATCACAGCGCAAAACGACAAGAAAATTCAGACAAAGAGGCCGAGGCCGCTAGTAAGAGGAAAAGTATAGAAAAGCACTATCCAAGAAAGAATATACCGACCAGTAGAATGAGCTAACAAAGCACAGAGGAAAAAACAACAAAAAGACCGGAATCTCAAGGAAGCAAAACAGTACAACATTACCAAAGGGCCATCATAAAAACAAGAAAAGGAAAACGGTAAAAAAAAGGAAAAACCACAGGATTAGAAGAAAAGAATGAATACAAGGCAAAAAAAAAACCTGCAGCTCAATCAAAAACAGAACAAGACAACAACCCGGAAAAGCAAAAACAAACAAAGTGAAGAAACCAGTACACCATAACAAAAACAAGAAAAAACAACTGATCAAACGAATTGAATCAACCCATGCTCAACCCGAAACCAGGGGAGGTGGGGGGACCAGATCGAGAAAAAAGCAGGAACTGCCTGCCGGGGCAGAGCTACCTCGTACTCAAGTTGGATGACGGACTTGATCGAGGAACGAAACCTACGGCACAGAAAAACTCTCGCAGGATGATATCGACGAAGAGCAGGCCTATCAACACTGGTATGATAGTATAAATAAATAGTCAGTTTGGCCTGCAAAATTAAAAACGCGCAAACTGGATTATGAACAGCAGCGGAAGGATGATGACGGCGAAGAAAATAGTAATGTGAAACAGAGTGAAAGGAAGGACAGACCTTGGAGAGAAGAGCAAACATCAATGAAAAAAGAGGCTGTAAAACTAAGCAGGAGTCATATGCGTGATGAACAACACCGAGCGTTGAACAGAAAAAACACAAGGGAGAAGACAGGCGACCAAAACGATGAATAGTTCGTGGTGTGAGCAAGCGGCGATGAAGATGTAGCCAATGAATATCAGTTGCTTTTGGGGAAGCCAGAGAAATGTGTGAATCGACCCATGTCTGAGAGGTTTCATCAGGAGGCACAAAAGGAATAGCGAGAGGTGCTCGAAAATAAGTAAGAAAGTGGCGGTACAAGAGTTTTGCAGTAACTTGATGCACCAGAAAGGGAACATCATTCAAATAAACCAGAAAAGGAAGGCAAGGGGACACCGAAGAAGAAACAATTAACCCAAAAGAATTCACGAGGGACGGGTAAAGGCGTTGAAGCTGAAAATGAAGCAACCGGAGTTGGGCGCGATGTAAGGGAGTGTCAGCAAGAGGGGGTCGATTTGGGAAAGAGACTTCCAGCGGAGAGAAGCATCTACAAGTTGGGATACCTGTACCACGCCACTGGCGAACCAGGTGGAGAAGCACAAGTACGGTGAAGAGGGAGAACGGAGTGCAGAAGAGTAAAAGAGAGGTTCCGCAAGCAGATCATTAGTTGAGGTAGGTGGGAGACGGACGGGACATAAGGAATGCCAGAGGGAAAAAACGGTGCGATAAGTATCGGGAAAGTGATCTGGAATGAGGGGGAACAGATCCATACGGAGGAAAGTAGCGAGAGTGAGAAAACGACTGCGAGGGAAAAGTAAAGTATCAACAATAGTAAGCGATGAAATCTGAGGATGAGAAAAAGAACGGAGAAAGGTCTGAAGATGAATAGCATTAGATTTTTGAAAAAGATCTGGGAGGGCAAGACCTCCAAAGGACAGAGGAAGGACGAGAGTAGAACGATGAACCCAGTGAACTTTATTCCAGATGAAATCAGTAATCAAACGTTGAGCGGATTGGAGAAAAATGGGCGAGGGAAAATAAGCAAACCACGAATGTGTCAAAATGGGAAGAAGAAAGGAAGAAACCAGATGTGCTCTGCTAAAAAAGGACAAAAACGGTTTGAACCGGCAAAAAGGAGCAAGACGGCGATTGAGCTGCTGAACCAAAGGAATCCATGTGGCATCAGCAACAGCCACGGGATTTCCAACGTACACACCAAGAGGTTTAATGACCGAGGATGACCAACGGGCACCCCAAGGGCGATCACCGTGTGCCACCCACGATCCGGCCCACAGACCGACAGATTTAGACATATTAAGTTCGGAACCGGAAATTGAAGCATACTCACGATAAGCAGAAAGGACAACACCGAAAGAACGTTCAGTGCGAAGAAAGAGAGTGAGGTCATCAGCATATGCAGACAACACTATGCGGTGGTGACGAGTAGGAGCAATACTGCGAGGAATCACAGAAAACAAACGAGAACGCAGACAAATTAAGAGAGGTTCAGATGCAAGCGTAAAAAGTTGACCCGAAAGCGGACGACCCTGCCGGATCCCGTTGTCAAAGGGGATGGTAGCTGTCATGAATGTGGAAGTGCGAATACGGAAAGAAGAGTGAGAGTAAAGATTAATAAGAGCTTGACAGAAAAGAGTAGGAAAGCCAAAATGACGAAGAACAGCAAAGAGATAAGAGTGATTAATGGAGTCAAAAGCTTGTTTCTGATCAATATTAAAAATTGCGAGAGGTTCGGAACGTTGGGAAGCAAGAAAATATAAGTTGCGAATGGTGGAAATGTTGGTAGTAATCGAACGGGAGGGAATAGTGTAAGTTTGATCGGGGTGAATTAAATGCTGCAAGACGGGATTGAGGCGAAAAGCGAGAATTTTAGCAAAGGTTTTGTAGTCAGTATTAAGAATAGAGATAGGACGCCAGTTAGAAAAAAGACCAAGGTTTCCGGTTTTGGGGATGAGACGGAGAAGAGCATAAGTGAAATCAGAAGACTGAAAATTTGAAGAAGTAAAAACGGCATTAAAACAAGCAACCAGAAGCGGGAGGAGAGAAGGAAGAAACTTCTTATAAAATGAGAGCGGAAGACCGTCCGCGCCAGGGGAAGAACGGTCATTCAGACTGTAAATTGCAGAGCGGACTTCAGAAGAAGAGATAGGAGAAACAAGAGATTAAAAAAAACAATGTGGAACCTGAGGGAGGACATGAAGAAGAGGGGAGGTATCTGCAGGAGAAAGGAGTCGGTGTTGAAAACGATCCGAATAATGGGAAAAAGTAAGTTCACAGATACGATAAGGGTCGGTAACTGTAGATCCGTCAGGTAGTGAAAGAAAGGAAATTGTGTTGCTTTTAACATGATACTCCTCAAGGGACTTCAAACTAGAAAAGGAGTCGTCGTGAAACCGCAAGTGAGTGAATTTGAGACGAGTAATGGCTGTTGAAGCAAAAGTAAACAGAATACGACGAAGTTGAGCTTGAAACACGGGAAAAGAAGGATCAGAAGGAGAAATAGTCTGCAATTTACGACGGAGAACATCAATATCTTGAAAGCGAGAAGTACGGGAAGAGAAAGAAAACTGACGTGCGAAAGAAATAATCGAAATTTTCGTGGAAAGCCACAGAGCCACTGGGTCGTCAGACGAAGAAAGTTGTTGCACAGACGACGAGATCAAAGAGCGAATTTCAGCACAGAAAAGAGGATCAGTTAAAACTGAATCGTCGAGCGACCAGACTGGGGAAGGGGGAACAGAGGAAGAATGCAAAAAAGTTTTAAAAGAACGGGGCGATGATCTGACGAAGCGGAAGGATAATGAGTAAGTGCAACTAGAGAGGAATGGAGAAAACTGGAAACATAGAATCTATCTAGGCGTGCTGCGACACAGCGTGAAGCAGCCGGGGGAACCAGGAAAATTCCTTGGACCGGGGATGGAGGGAACGGAATGCATCAATCAAATCAAAATTAACAACGAGTTGAGTGAGATTGGAAACAAGGTCGGAACGGCTTTCGGTTGAACCATCTCGGTCAAAACCGGGTTGCAAAGTGCAATTGAAATCGCCTGCAACAATGACTGTATCATTTGGATGGAGGGTCGAAAGGATAGAAGACAGATGTTGGAGGAGAGTTTCTGCATCCGTAGCAGATTGCGGAATATGGATATTACAAACATGAATACGTTTAGAACAAAAACAAAAAGAAATATGTTGAAAAGAACCCAGCAGACTCTGTGACTCAACAAGATCAGAAAGGGAAGAATGAAAACGCACATGAAACGCTATAGCGGTACCAGACATGAGATGGGTCCGGTAATTATGATAAAAAATGTACGGCCAGCGTCTCCAGTGGGAACACCCGGCATCCAAGGAACAGTTCGTCTCCTGGAGAAGGAGGATATTAGCCCCCAGGTAACGAACGTCCTCGTAAACCAAAGCATTCGCCGCAGAAGACGCAAGCCCTCTACAATTAAAGCTAAGTAGTGTTAACAAGGACATCACTGGTAGGTTGCATCCAGCCTTCCAGTTCAGCCCTCAAAATCTTGAGTAAGTATCCCAGACGGCGAGCATATTGCTCAGTCCCGCCAGGCAAAGTAACATTAGTTATAAATGCATCGAACTGGTTTAGCTGTGCAATCATTTCAGGCAGCAAGTGAAGCTTACTCTTAATGCAAGGTAGTGTGATCAACTTCGCCTTACGCGGGCGAGTGGTCAATGCATACAGATCAGATAAGGTAAGAGGGTGCAAAGGCACCGCAAGTTCTTCAAACATAGTAGAAATGTCAAGAAGTGTAGGAGAAGGAGAATCATCGTCAGAGTCAACCATTGCAGTGTCATCAGGATCAGGGGCAACCGTGTCCATAACATCATAATCCTGGAGACATGCGAATCGGTTGGAAACTAGTAAATCAGAATTTGGCTCATGAAGGCTAGGTGAACCCGAGGTAGAATGGGCTGGTTTCTTGGACTGAAGACGTTGAGACGAACGAGAAGAGCGAGTAGAAACACCAGGTGAGCTGGGGCGTTTACGTTGTGATTTAGGTGCAGACACTTCCAGCGATGGGAAATCCTCATTGGAGGGCTCCAAATCATCCAGTACGACGACAGGAACCGGGAGGGAAGGAACGACTGGAGAAACAGCAGGCAAAATTGATGAAGATAGAATGTGAGCAGGTGCCTCAGCGGCCTGCACAACATCCGCAGGGGCAGCGGCCACCTGGACTGTAGTAGCTAATGAAGAATCAGATCTAGCACCAGGAGTAGCATGAGGACAAGCAGAAGCGAGATGACCTTCCCCTTTACAGCGGAAGCACTGAACCCCTGCAAAAAGATTAAAAATGTACGTCCGGGTATCAGTGACTAATTCCAGAGTTGCAGGGCGTTCCGCAATTGACTGAGAAGTTGGAAAAATACCCCGGTACTGGCGGCGCCCACCCTGCACATGTTTCAGGGGGGAATCACGGGCTGTAGCTGGAAGAATCTTGGTCACTCCCACAACACGACCCATCGTGTTGAGGGCATCAATCAACAGAGAATCAGGAACAGCCGTTGGTACAAGAGAGAGGGTCACCGTAACTGGTCTTTGGGCTGCAGCGACAGGTTTTAGATGAAAGGACCCAATATCAACCCCATGAAATATAATTAAATCTACTGCTTTGCTGGTGGGTGAAGTGAACAACCACCCCTCCACCCAAGCGAATAATGGACACAATGCTTTCGGCTGGAACGACCTTCGACACAGCATGCAGATACTGGGGGATGGGGGTATCACGCAAAGCAGGAATGAAAACACTTAATAATAAGGCAGACGACAACTGCTTACCTTGCGGCGAATCACTTGGAAGAATAATTTTCAACGCCGAAGCTACACGTTTGAAATGTGGTGCAGAATCACTAGAAATATATGAGGTACTTCCCACAGCTTGTGCGAACGACGTTGAAGTATAACTAGCAGAACCAGGAATATTAGACGCAGCCGGCACACGGGTGGCCAGAAGCACAGTTTTTGGAAGTCCAGCAGCACTAGTCGACGCAACATTCCCCGAAGAAGGCACAGAACTAAGAAGCGAAGACATATCAGCAATCGACGAAGCAGCTGTAGACGACGGTGACTTATTCACAGTGGTAGTGGACATTCTCGACCACTGGCCCACCAAAACTCATGCGTCGTAACTGACGACACACGCAAATGAAAAAAAAAACAAAAAATGAGCACCCACTTGGCACTCAGCCTCACTGCTCGTGAAGCGAGGGTACGAAACACAGTAACCAAAACACAAAACGACGAAATACCACAAAAAGAACAAGTAAACTAACGAACGTTGACTTCTACGCAGGAGCCGAAAAAATATGCGACTTGTCTGTTCAACGACCACTGCGCCACCGAGGCGGCTGTTATGGTTCGTTCCACAACCTGTGTAATTACGATAAGGTGTGGTGTGGAAAGTGCGTGAACTTTTATGATATTCCTATGACTTCCTATTTTATTGCCCTTTCCGAGTGAGAATCGGAAAGTGCATGGCACTCACCATTTCAGCAAACCTGACTAAAATATTTTAAGCTTTATGTGCCTGTGGTCTCGATGCAAATCTTGTGCATAACGAGCGGTGCAGAAATGCCCAATGGGAAAGAGCATCTGTAAAAGATTCAACACATCTAGACACATTGTATTCTTTTCTAAAACGAGATAACGATATTACCTCGCTAAATTTCTCATGACAGGGTGATGTTATTACTAGTTAGTAAAGCGGATAAGGATGACAACCAGGCAAGCAAAATGGTCTGAAGATATTTGCAACTGCCACTAAATCGTAGATTACTGTACAGAACCGTCAACGCTAGAAAGCCTTCGTACAATATGGATAAGCATTTTCATTAAACGGAACAATGAATCTGAGTACGTTTCCTTTCACAATGTGGAAATTGCTGTTTCACGGCTCATGCTCCTTTTCCTACCACCAGCGGAAACAGAATTTGCAGGAAGTCGTTGAACAAACGTGTTACCATCCACTGCAAATACTACATTGAGCAATGTACTGAGATAAAAAATAAAACGTTTATGATATTCATTGTTTCCTGGAAATATTTGGCGTGTATCTAAAGTTTTAAAAGAACGTTTATTTTCTCGAATTAAAGAATTCACGTCACGACACTAAATTTCAGAATTGTTTTGTTTTTTATCAATGAGGAATCCTTCAGAATTTTTCATTAATATAACAAGTTTATCTCCTTATTCCAGATATTTTAATTGCTAGCCGATTTCTATTCTTACACTTGTAAAAGGATTAAGTCACAGATTCTTTATTTCGTTGTTTTTTGCTGAACTGTATTTGGTTGGTTGGCGTTATCTGAACTGCGTTTCTCGAATTTCGAGATTTCAAATAATCGGAGCAAAGGAGGAAGTAATTAATTCGGTCAAAGAAATGGAATTATTAATTAAGTGTTTTTATCTTTATTGAAGAACGATTTTGTACAGTTATATGAAATGGCGCTAACACACGTCATCCTATTTGCACTAGAAAGAGACATTACAAAGTCTTAAAATATATTACTTACGTTTTTCAAACGGTGTAGTACACTAAAGGTTTACAAGACGAACATACTGCAGAAACAAAATAATTCTTAAAGGTCACGACATGAGGGTTGAGAAGAAAAACGCACACATTCACCATATTGACAAAAGTCACCGAACACCCCTTCAAAAGCAAAAGAGCGGAACCGCTGCATGGTTAAGATCGCGGTACAGCTGCAGAAAGTATAAAAATAAGCCTGCAGCTGACCTAGATCATATCGCACTGTGAGGTTGAATGAAACTTTCTCAGTGGGAGAGAATTGAAGGAAATATTGTTCGGTGCAATATTAGAGGGTTGTCCATAAGAGAAACCGAGAGGCGTTTAAACATACGCAAGTCAACTATTTTGCATGTTCTGAATAAGTGGAAGACGCATGGCATGCCTGAAGCAGCAAAACATACTGGTAGACCAAAGAAAATTAGTGATAGCGGACGTTGAAGCCTCAGGCGAGTTGTTGCAGCTAATTGACGGAGTACTGCACGAGACCTCAGTGTACAGGTGAGTAAAATTACCGAAACCTCTGTATGTACACGTACCATTCACATAGAACTTCATTCCATGGGTTACCATGGTCGTGCGGCTGCTCATAAGCCTTTCATCTTCACTCGGAATGCAACTCTTCGTTTAGTATGGTGTAAAGAACTTTTATCGTGGACCGTAGATCAATGGAAACGGGTCCTATGGAATGATGTATCCAGATACACGATCCATCAGTCTGATAGCAGTGTGTATGTATGGTGGAAGCAGGGGGAACGCTATTTACAGTAGTGTACTGTTCCTATGGTAAAGTTTGGAGCTGGTAGTGTACTCGTGTGGTTTTTTTTCGTGGTATTGTCCCTGCCCATTGCTTATCTTGGACAAACCTGTTAACCAGCACGTCTACCTCGATATTCTGGACAATTATGCCTTACCAACTCTGTGGCAATATTATGGAACCGAGCCTTGTTGGTACCAGCAAGATAATGTGCCTAAACATAGAGCAAGGACTGTTACTGCGTGGTTTAACGATAATTCCGTATCGTGTGTGGACTGGCCAGCACAGAACCCTGATCTTAATCCTATAGAGTACCTACGGGATGACTTAGAGCGCCGCATTAAAAGTTTGGAACCAAGGCCTAGTACTAAGCAACATTTAGCGGCAGCATTATGTACTGAATGGGAGCGCATACCTATCGCTGTGTTCCAAAACCTTGTCGAAAGTATGTCTCGAAGGGTCAGTGCATGCTTTAAATCCAAAGGTGGACAGACAGCTTACTGGTGTATGCCAATATATACTATGTTGTGTTTCTGTTCTAGGTGTCCGGTGAATTTTGTCAATATAGTGTATAAGGGTTGCTACGCTGGTGTGAGAAACTTAATGACGAGCCAGGTTTCGGCCTTAAGTTTTTGAAGTCTTTGAAAGAAGGTAAAGCGTGTCCCACTATGGCGACGTGCTTTACCTTCCTTGAACGACGGGTACGACATTCGGGCGACATTTGTTGCATCCCGATGCATTTACGATCACATGCGACGCACGAACCAACCATCCGTTAGTAGATCTACGCTAAAGTCTCTGATAAAGGTGTCCGTGTGATGTTAGGATTCCTGGTGATGTCGCCGATGCATTTGAACTCCTTTCACGCACTACTTTGATCGAGATCACTCCGGTGCAGTGGCCCTGATGCCCAGGTGGGGAAGACCAAGCTTGGGCACGCCGATGTGTTTTGCTTATTTACTGTATCTCCCCTCACTTGTCACCGGCTTGGTTCGCAACTGCAGTCATTCGCATAACCCAACTGTCAATGCATAGTACCAATTTGCATGGAGCTTCGACAAATACTACTTCGTGTGGAATATCCTGTGTTGAGCAGTGTAAATA
The DNA here is from genome assembly GCA_039090855.1 of Macrothele yani. NCBI lineage: Eukaryota > Metazoa > Arthropoda > Arachnida > Araneae > Macrothelidae > Macrothele > Macrothele yani. The sequence continues at coordinate 7,176,101 of CM077024.1, forward strand.
GATAAAACCCCAACTAAAAATAATTATAACGTAATTGTCTTTCTACTGTAACTGTAGAACATAGTCTTTAACGTCGGTGATTACGTTATGTATACTAAAGTCAGTGTAATACTCTAGAAGGTACCCATAGGTATTCACGAAAGAGGTCAATATTTGTACTTACAAATAAGTTTGTTCTTCTTGCATGCCGGTTACGCCACACTCATAGTTTGGCACTACATATATCGTAATCCAGTTCTCTTAAACACTCAGCAATTTAACAACAAATCACAGTGTAACAGCAATGAACAGCACGCCTATTATCTCAACCATCAATAACATCAATCCCCCAAAGCAACCACTGCATCGCATATTTATCTAACGTTCTTATCAGTGCACACATACGTCACTCTCGTTCCGAACTCAGATTGTTGCGAACGGTATTTTCGTTTGAGGGAAGAGATATAACGTTAAGGTTTCAAAATGTCTAAGAGAACGAACTCAAATTTACATAGAAAAAGAAACTGAAAAGGAAAGTTAAAATAGAATGTACATTACATAATAAACTGTAACTTAAATACTCTCAAACTATGACATCTAACCAACGGCCTACAGCAAATAAGAATTTCCGATGCTACGCTTAAGTATAAAAGCGAAATCGTTCCTTACACTGAAGCTTCAATGAATGGAACATATCTGGTCAATAGTTCGTTCACTAGTTTCAGTTTACACGTTGAGGAACTTTCACATTTCTTCAAACACGTGTAAATTTGAAATCAGGCGATATTATTCTACATTAGATTATGATATTGATAAATATATAATTATCCTAATATTTTTCAGTTTATGTTTGTTTAAAAATTGAAGCACGAATATCTGCAATAAAGAGCTCATGATTATTCAAAACAGTTCATCACCGATTACCACATAAGGAACCTCACAGGGTTTTCTCTGAAACAGTTTAAGTGCTACTTGATGTAATCAGATGGTGACAGAGTGAGGTTCAGTTAAAGTAATAGACATGTGCTGAAAATGGCAAATCACTGAAAGGGAATGGCCAGTTTGGGAAAATATGATTACGAAAGTATCAGAGTGATCGACAGAAAAATGCATTTCGGTAGGTCAGAAGTCAGGCAATTTTCTGTGTGTTAATAATTGTTGAAGGCAAACATGTACGTTCCTTTACGGAGACATATTTCCACTTGAATTTCTTCTATCGTCATCTACAAATGGAAAAACATATACAAACAAGATTTTACCTTTCTACGTATAATAGGGTTCTACGTCAATTCGTCGCGTGCGTCAATTCGTCGACTGCGTCAATTCGTCGACTGCGACGATTCGTCGCGCGTCAATTCGTCGCCTACGTCAATTCGTCGCCTACGTCAATTCGTCGACTGCGTCAATTCGTCGACTGCGTCAATTCGTCGCGCGTTAATTCGTCGCGCGTCAATTCGTCGACTGCGTCAATTCGTCGACTGCGTCAATTCGTCGCGGACAAATTCGTCGACTACGTCAATTCGTCGACTACGTCAATTCGTCGCGTTTACAGATTTTGGTTACATACAAAACGAATGCAGGAAAACGTACGATTTCGAACGTCTTGCTCCATGATCAAATTTATAAAGTTTGGCCACGCAGACAGGATAGGAATATTACGTTTTTCTTTGGCACTAAAAATATTAGACGGTAAACGGTTTTTGGAACGGGGCAGGGCCCGGTTGGTCAGAGCCCCCCATATACAAAATTTTCGTAAAATCTACAGTTTTCAATTCAGAACCACCAAATCTGGTATACTATCTCGTGGTATTCTAACTTAGACTGTAGACGGTTTTGGGAAGCGGTTGCAGAGAGGAGGGGGGGGGGTTACAGCCCCCCCTACAGAATTGCCGTAAGATATAGTTTTCAATTTAGAACTACCAAATTTGGTATATTATCTCATAGCGCTCTAACTTAGACGGTAGACGGTTTTTGGAACGGGTCAGGGGCCCGGTTGGTCAGAGCCCCCCACACTACAGTTTTCAATTCAGAACCACCAAATCAGGTATCCTATCTCATAGTGTTCACAAAGTATTTATTCAAGGAATGTACATGAGACGAGCAAGAGAAAAACGTCTCAAAAAAAACAGTGACACATGAATGCACTATTTACAGATGACAGTAGATACCTATTTACAATATATACATGACATTTAGATGTAAACAAATCTGGAGGAGATCGTACACACTAGGTTGAGCAGATATGGCAAGGGTTCAGGTAGAGCAGCACAGAGTAAAATGTTATAATATAGTCTTATGAGCACTAACTGTACTGTGCAGTGGAGGTGGAGTCCCAACAACCCCAAGGCCTCTGGGGACCATGGAGAGAAGAAGCTGGGTTCACTTGAAGACGCAACGGCACCGTTATGAAAACAAGATAAGTACATGTACATGAGACGAGCAAAAGTAGAATGACCGATAATTGTGACATAGAAATGGGATATGTACAGATGACTGTAGAAACAAAGAGACATTATAGTTGCATGACATTCAGATGGAAATAGATGTTCAGGAATCTCGTGGAGATAAGACATACCTTGATGAGCAGGCGTGACGAAGGTTCGGATAGAGAGTCACTGAGTTAACTGTTAAATAGTCATACAAGCACCAACTGTAAGATGCAATGAAGTCGGTGTCCCAGCGAACCATGGGGCCGCTGGGGACCATGTAGAGAAGAAGCTTGGTTCACTTTGTCGAGCAACGGCGGTGTGGTACTCAAGGCGTAATCGAGAAAGGAGACATTCCCGAAAAAAACTGAGCAACGCGGCACTTGCGTGAAGTACCGTAGGAGGCACCTCCCGAGCACGACACTGTTGATGATAGACGTATATAACGTGTTTCACTAGCACAAAAATGTAGGTGCAGACCACAGGGAGTCTGATTGGAGGCACAAGGTTGAGCAACAGCGTTCGGTAAGCAGTGAAGGAAAGATCAGTTGTACAGGATCTTTGCGCAATCGAAAAGGCAAGATTCAGCATTGGTAGCAGTATAGTGCAATATTGATAGACATGACTCACATCTGCCTCCCCGGCGCAGAAAGGGCAGAGTGGGGAGGAAATAAGGGTCATCCGGTGCAAGATTGAGGGTACGGGAAGACGGTTATGTAAGAAGAACCAGTGGGTGTTGATCTCTGGGGGTGTAGATAGAGGAGAGAGGGTGGCAGACCACACAGCAGAGAGAGCGGAAGACGGGATATCAGGGATAGGTGTAGGCGTAGAAGAGCGGGAGAGAGAGAGAAATCTGTAAAGAGCGGATGTGGAGAAGGAGAAAATCGGAAGATCTATGCCGTGAGCCGACAAGAAAAAGGGGAGGGGGAGAGACGCGGATAGAACGGGAACGAGACCGGCGGGGGAAGCAAGATCGGGAAAGAGAGAAATAAGGGATGAGAGTAAGGAGGTGTGAACCTGAAGAGCATGGGGTAGAGCACGAATAGCAGGAGGAAAGTCGGAGAAGGAGCGCCAGAGAAAATCAGGGGTGACAAGGTCTCGGACTGTGACTACTCCGGCGCGGAGCCAGGTGGGGAAAGCAAAACAGGGGAGGTGCGGAGGATGAATGACGGAGGAGAAAAATAGAGGTTCTGAGAGTAGTTCGGAGGTTGTAGCTGGTGGAGAGCGAGACAAAGGGAAAGAGCGAAGCAAGGTGATAGCCTCCCGATAGACAGGAGGTAAGTTGGAAAGGAGGGGCAGTGATCCATTAATAGATAGGAAAGAAAAGTAAGGTGGGGATTACGCGGGGAGACAGTGACGTCCCGGGTTGTCTCCGCAGGCAGAACAGGTGAAGCAAGAAGGCGAAGAAATGCAGACACTCGAAATGCCTGATAGTATAACCGCACGTCAAGCAGTCCAATACCGCCATTCTGAGGAGACAAGCTGAGAAGTGAAGCGTTAACCCAATGATGACCAGCCCACACGATATTGGTTTGGCACTGGGTGATTGCAAGAAGACGATAGACAGGTTGTTTGGACGCAAGCCAAGAGAACGTGCACATGGATAACAAATATGTTCGAGTGATCTGGGCACGCTGGTACAGAGAAGTGCAGAACTGTGCTTGTCTCCAGTTGGCAGCCGTACGCAGCAGGCGGGGGTGCAGTGCATTCCACGTTATCGTCGAGGCTGTAGGAGGTTTGCCCAGGTGCACTCCTAGAAAACGCTGTGAGGATGTGGACCATTCGGCTCCCCATGGAGAGTCGGTTCGACTAGCCCACGACCCACACCACAAGCCAGTGCTTTTTGACTCGTTTAGCGTGGCACTAGAACAAGAGGCATACCGAGCGTAGAGGTGGCGAAGTTTGCAGAATTGTGCATCTTGTCGAACACAAAAAGTCACGTCATCAGCATAGGCAACATAGGTGACAATATGATGGCGAGTGCTGGCGACCACTGGAGGCAGAGAAGCATAGAAGGATCTGTGAACGGAGCGGAGAAAAGGTTCGATCGCAAGAGCAAAGAGCTGTCCGGACAAGGGGCAGCCTTGCCGGACGCCGCGACGGAAAGGAATTGGCGCTGTGAGAAGGGTGGGCAACCTGACGTGGAAAGTGGCGTCCTGATAGAGGGAGAGGAGAACAGAAATAAAAGGAGGTGGAAACCCGAAACTATAAAGTGTAGACGAGAGGTAAGCGTGAGAAATATTATCAAAGGCGGATTGTTGATCGAGAGACAGCAGAGCAAGAGGTTCAGAGCGAGATCGAGCGAGATGGATTAGGTCACTGAGAAGTTGAATGTTATGCGAGATGGAGCGCCCTGGGACAGTGTAGGTCTGGTTAGAGGACAGGATGTGGGGGAGGATTGGATTAATACGGCGCGAGAGTAGTTTAGAATAAAGCTTGTAATCAAGATTCAGAAGTGAGATGGGACGCCAGTTCCCCAAGTCTAGGAGATCACCCTTCTTTGGGAAGAGGACTATATGGGCAATTGTGAAACTCCTCGGAAGGGTGGATAGGTGGAAAGCAGCGGAGAAAGCACTAAGCAGAAAAGGAAGGAGGGCTGGGAGGAAAGCTTTGTAGAAACAGAAAGGAAGTCCATCTGGGCCAGGTGCAGCCTTGGAGTTTAGAGAAGAGAACGTCTCGGAAATCTCTGTTAGCGTGGGAGGCCGGAGGAGAGAATCAGAAAAATAAGAGGGGACTTGAGGTAAAGCAGAGTGTAGACCAGATAAGGCAGTGCTGGAAGGAGGAGGAGTCTCACAAAACTTCGTTGTAAAATAGCTGCGGGCAACAGAGCAAAGAGTAACTGGGTCAGAGGATACCTCGCCAGTAGAGAGGCGGAGATGGCGAATTGAAGCAGAGGCATGACGCTTAGATTCAAGATTGGAAAGAAACTCATAAGTGCAGGCATCGGGCGCGAGATGCTGTAATCTCAGCCGCCGAATGACCTGTTGTGCGAGTGGGACTAGGAGAGAATTCAGTTCAGCCTTATACACAGCAAAAAGAGGGTCAGCCATATTTATAAGGGAAAGCATCGTACGGATGTGATCCAAACGCATCCTCTGTAGCGTCGTGATCGTAAAAGCCTGATTTCGCACATGAAGCAAGAGGCGATGTTTTACCTCCAGCCAGAAAGTCAGGGCACACGGCGCAGACTGCAGTTGCGTTCGCCATTCGGAGAGGAAATGGCGGACTGAAGAGCAAAAACCGGCGTCATCCAAAAGAGCGGCATCAAATGTCCACGGCCGGGTTGTCCTGTGCTGTGCATGAGTGTGGAACACTGTGAGAGTGACGGCGCAATGGTCGGACGAGGCAGTGGGCTGGCAACAGGATGCAGAGATCGCTGGAAGAAGTATGGGCGTGGTATAAAATCTGTCAAGTCTGGCCGTGGCCGGGTTTATTGCACCAGATGCACGCCAGGTATGGGAGGGTGTAGTCGGATATAAGTGTCGATGGACATCTATCAGTGAGAAATCAAAAACGAGGGACTGTAGCTGCTGTACAAGGTCTGCACGATGTTCGCGTGAAGGCGGGGAACGATCAAGTTGAGGGTGTAGAGTACAATTAAAGTCGCCACCAACGAGAACTCGGTCGGTGGCAGGTATACTAGAGAGAGCACCGCGAAAGCACAGAAAAAGTTCCGACACATAAGTGGAGGTGTTTGGCACGTAGATGTTAAAGATATGAAACCTCTCCGTTTGAATAGTGAACGTGACTTGTTGTAAGAGATCACGACAGAGATTTTTACAGAGAAGAGAGTCATCGTAGAGCGAAAAGTCGAGCGTACCCCGACGGCAATACCACCATATGATGAACAGCTGAATGCGTGGTGGAAAGCAAAATTCCATGATCGCCAGCGGGTAAACAAAGTGGTAGGATGACAGTTCGTCTCTTGTAAAAGTAGCACGTCCGCACTCAGTGGGGAAAGGTCCTCATAGGCTAAGGCGTTCGCAAGTGGTGTCGCAAAACCGCGACAATTAAGTGACGTGACCTTGAAATTTTAGGTCCGTCGGCGGATGTAAGATGTGTTGACTTGCAGTAGCGAGAACATGTAGGCGCTGGATAAAACCCAGACCCCACGGAATGTCATCGACGTTCCGCCGAAGAGTGTGCAAAAGAGAATCAAGTTGACTGAGAACCAGAGGTAGGGCAGCTTCATACTTTAGTAAAAAAGCACGGGCAGTGGCCGTGCTGGTGGGACTCACTAAATATTCAAGAAGATCTACGTAGGGCAGCGGCTCAGCGGGGAAAGCATTCTCTTGAAGGAGATTAGTGAAGTCCTCTAACGAGGGAGAAACATCCTCCGTCTCTGGTTCAGTCCAGGCTTGTACTTGAGAAGACGAAATGCCACGTCGAGAGAAGACTGCGCGAGTAACCGGGCGATTAGACCGCCTAGTGAACAAGTGCGGGGATGAGGACGTTTTAGACTTCTTCAATTTCTTCCGTGAGGAGACACTGCGTTTGCCAAAAATCGTGGAGGAACCAGCTGGTATAGAAGTTTCTGTGCTGGAAAGGGTTTCGGCTGCTGGATCTGCAGCGCCAACGGTAAACACCGACGACATATCAGCAGGTAAATCTGTAGGAGCAGAAAGTATACGCTGCGGGGGTGCCGTAGGAAGCGTGGGAAAATTCCGATCTGTAACTGAAAGTGAGTCTGCCAAAGACGTTTGTCGACCAACGTCTGCAGGCCGACGTCGGGAAGATCTGGGTCCTGCAACCTTCCACTCGTGTGGAGACGTTGACACAGCAGCAACAGGAGGGACAGAAGGTGCCACAGCACTTGGCACGGTTATGGAAACAGCACGAGTGCAATTGGCTCGCACATGACTCTCACTTTGACAAAGGGTGCAATGCTGAGAAGTGATGATCTCGATACGACGTCGCTGTTGCCCACAGCGCACGTGAAGGACAGTTGGACAGGCCTGAAGATGAGTATCAGACGGAAAGAGCACACGAGCGGTGCGACGGAAGCCACGAATGGCTTTGTCTTCTGGGTCTCTGGGTGCCGCCGAGAGGGTTGTTATGGGACCGACTACTCGGCCGAACTTACTGAGTAACGTGCAAAGAATTGTATCAGATACCTCTGGCGGGACAGGGTAGAAAGTCACCTGCACGGGGCGGTGCGCGACTGGTTGTGGTAGTAGATGTACATCATTAATGGTCAGTCCTGCTGTCAAGACAAGGTCAGCATGTTCCTTTTTCTTGAAGTAAACCAGCACTGATCGTGGTTTTCGGGCAACATAATCTATTGCATCCGCCGGTAAAATGGATTTAAGAGCTCGGCTATAGAGCTGAAGCTTTGTATCCGGCAGCGCATCAAAACATACGCCGAGGTCCATCGTTGATTGCAGTTGACGGCCGGCTGGTGAGTCTTCGGGAATATCTATCGTTGCTGTGGATCCCACGACATGAAGATACGAATCGGGAAGGAGAGTATCAGACGATAGGAGTGACGTAGAGCCACTAGACATGGCAGTCGCATATGATGGAGGAACAGTACTTTTACTAGATGTAGAGGGCGAAACTCCAGCTGTTATAGGGGAATCTGGTAGTTGAGATGAAGTGGTGGCCGTAGAAGCGACGTCACCCGACACCTCCATAGCATCCGCGACAGGGACAGAGAGTAGACCTGTAACGGCAGTACCCTCAGTGGGAAGGCAGCCCGTAGGCGCAGGCAAGGCAGAGGAACTCATGACGTCAGTAAGGCAGTTAGAGATCTCTGCGACCAACGAAGCTGTGTCAGCAGCTGGGTTGGAAGAAGAGGAGGAAGATGGCTTCTCTTCCAAGATAAGGGCGTGAGCTTCACCCTTATCTAATGCCGCCATGTCAACGGCGAGGCTTACTGAAGAACAAGACCAACTCGTTCGAAAAATATAACTAACGATAAAGAATAAAGTAATTCACTCACCACCTCGTGAGACAAACGAAACGAAAGCAGTGATCTTCAACTGGAAGATGCACGCGAAAAGAAAAAGTACACCACTCGATAAACTACTCGAAAGCACGTAAAAGACAGAGATCAAAAAACACACATCACATCACAATCTCATAGTACTCTAACTTAGACGGTTGTCTGTTTTTGGAACGGGTCAAGGCCCGGGGAATCAGAGCCCCCCTCCCCCCATACATACAAAGTTTTCGTAAAATCTAGTTTTCATTTCAGAACCATCAAATTTGGTATCATGAAACTAACTTAGACGCTAGACGGTTTTTGGAAGGGGTTGGAGCCCGCGGGGTCGCACCCCCCCCCCTCTCATAAAAAATTTCGTAAAATCTACAGTTTTCATCTTAGAACCACCAAATTTGGTATACTATCTTATGGTACTCTAACTTAGTCGGCAGACCGTTTTCGGAACGGGTCAAGGCCCGGGGGTCAGAGCCCCCCACATACAAAATTTTCTTAAAAACTACAGTTTTCAATTTAGAACCACCAAATTTGGTATACTATCTCATGGTACTCTAACTTAGACGCTAGACGGTTTTTGAAAGGGGTTGGAGCCCGCGGGGTTGGAGCCCGCGGGGTCGGACCCCCCTCTCATAAAAAATTTCGTAAAATCTACAGTTTTCATCTTAGAACCACCAAATTTGGTATACTATCTTATGGTACTCTAACTTAGTCGGCAGACCGTTTTCGGAACGGGTCAAGGCCCGGGGGTCAGAGCCCCCCACATACAAAATTTTCTTAAAAACTACAGTTTTCAACTCAGAACCACCTAATCTGGTATACTATCTCATGGTACTCTAACTTAGACGCTAGACGGTTTTGGGAAGGGGTTGGAGCCCGGGGGTCAGACCCCCCGAATAAAAACTTTTTCCTAAAATCTACAGTTTTCAATTTAGAACCACCAAATTTGGTATACTATCTCATGGTACTCTAACTTAGACGCTAGACGGTTTTTGAAAGGGGTTGGAGCCCGGGGGGTCAGACCCCCCCGAAAAAACTTTTTCGTAAAATCTACAGTTTTCAATTTAGAACCACCAAATTTGGTATACTATCTCATGGTACTCTAACTTAGACGCTAGACGGTTTTTGAAAGGGGTTTGAGCCCGCGGGGTCGTGCCCCCCTCATAAAAATTTCGTAAAATCTACAGTTTTCATCTTAGAACCACCAAATTTGGTATACTATCTTATGGTACTCTAACTTAGACTGCAGACCGTTTTTGGAACGGGTCAAGGCCCGGGGGTCAGAGCCCCCACATACAAAATTTTCTTAAAAACTACAGTTTTCAACTCAGAACCACCTAATCTGGTATACTATCTCATGGTACTCTAACTTAGACGCTAGACGGTTTTGGGAAGGGGTTGGAGCCCGGGGGTCAGACCCCCCCCCGAATAAAAACTTTTTCCTAAAATCTACAGTTTTCAATTTAGAACCACCAAATTTGGTATACTATCTCATGGTACTCTAACTTAGACGCTAGACGGTTTTTGAAAGGGGTTGGAGCCCGGGGGTCAGACCCCCGAAAAAACTTTTTCGTAAAATCTACAGTTTTCAATTTAGAACCACCAAATTTGGTATACTATCTCATGGTACTCTAACTTAGACGCTAGACGGTTTTTGAAAGGGTTTGAGCCCGCGGGGTCGTGCCCCCTCATAAAAATTTCGTAAAATCTACAGTTTTCATCTTAGAACCACCAAATTTGGTATACTATCTTATGGTACTCTAACTTAGACTGCAGACCGTTTTTGGAACGGGTCAAGGCCCGGGGGTCAGAGCCCCCCACATACAAAATTTTCTTAAAAACTACAGTTTTCAATTCAGAACCACCTAATCTGGTATACTATCTCATGGTACTCTAACTTAGACGCTAGACGGTTTTGGGAAGGGGTTGGAGCCGGGGGTCAGACTCCCCCGAATAAAAACTTTTTCGTAAAATCTACAGTTTTCAATTTAGAACCACCAAATTTGGTATACTATCTCATGGTACTCTAACTTAGACGCTAGACGGTTTTTGGAAGTTGTTGGAGCCCGGGGGTCAGACACCCCGAATAAATTTGTTTTGTAAAATCTACAGTTTTCAATTTAGAACCACCAACTTTGGTATACTATCTCATATTACTCTAACTTAGACAGTAGACCGTTTTTGGAACGGATCAAGGCCCGGGGGTCAGAGCCCCCACATACAAAATTTTCTTAAAAACTGCAGTTTTCAATTCAGAACCACCAAATCTGGCATACTATCGCATGGTACTCTAACTTAGACGCTCGACGATTTTTTGAAGGGGTTGCAGCCCGGGGGTAAGGACCCCCTCATAAAAATTCGCAAAATCTACAGTTTTCAATTTAGAACCACCAAGTTTGGTATACTATCTCATGGTACTCTAACTTAGACGCTAGACTGTTTTTGGAAGGGGTTGGAGCCCGCGGGGTCGGAGCCCCCATTAAAAATTTCGTAAAACAGCTGGAAAGTTCCAGTGAATCTTAGAACCACCAAATTTGGTATACTATCTTATGGTACTCTAACTTAGACAGCAGACCGTTTTTGGAACGGGTCAAGACCCGGGGGTGAGAGCCCCCACATACAAAATTTTCTTAAAAACTACAGTTTTCTAGACAGGGCAAGACATGATTCTGGTATACTATGCACAAATTCCAATTAAGCATTACTACCATACTAAAGATTAAACATTAGGTACTAATTCACAGAAATGCATCAGTGATGCTACAGCCCCCCCCCTCGAATAAACAGTTTTTCGTAAAATCTACAGTTTTCAATTTAGAACCACCAAATTTGGCATACTATCTCATGGTACTCTAACTTAGACGCTAGACGGTTTTTGGAAGGGGTTGGAACCCCGGGGTGAGAGCCCCTTCCCCTCCTCATAAAAATTTCGTAAAATCTACAGTTTTCAATTTAGGACAACCAGATTTGGTATACTACTTATGGTTATCTAACTTAGACGGTAGACGGTTTTTGGAAGGGGTCGGGGCCCGGGTCAAGGTAGCCCCATGCAAAATTTTCGTAAAAAGTTCCGTTTTTTACTCTTAAGAATACCCTATTTACGTTCTAAGGCGCTCTTTGGCCCTTTGAGGGCCTTGCACCATAAACCATCAACCAACCAACCAACTAACTAACCTACGGTCTAAGTTAGGGACTGTAGATAACAATAAAGTGCAAAGATTTCAAGAAATTCTATATGGGGGGGGGGGGCTCTGAACCCCGGGCTCCGACCCTTTCCAAAAAACCATCTACCGTCTAAGTTAGAGAACCATGAGATAATATACCAAATTTTGTCGTTCTAAATTGAAAACTAGTTTTTACGAAAAAATTTTATGGGGGGCTCTTACCCCGTGCCCGACCCGTTCCAAAAACCATCTACCGTCTAAGTCAGAGTACCATAAGATAGTATACCAAATTTGGTGGTACTAAGTTGAAAACGGTATATTTTACGAAAATTCTTTGGGGGAGGGGGTGCTCTTACCGCCCGGGCCCCGATCCGTTCCAAAAACCGTCTCCCGTCTAAGTTACAGTTTCATGATACCAAATTTGGTGGTTCTAATGTGAAAACTATAGATTTTACGAAAATTTTGTATGTGGGGGCTCTTACCCCTCGCGCCTTGACTTATTCCAAAAACCGTCTAGCGTCTAAGTTAGAGTACCATGAGATAATATACCAAATTTGGTGGTTCTAACTTGAAAACTGTAGATTTTACGAAAATTTTGTCGGGGAGGGCATTCTAACCCCCGGGCCCCGACCCGTTCCAAAAACCGTCTACCGTCTAAGTTAGAGTGCCATTATATAGTATACCGAGTTTGGTGGTTCTAAATTGAAAACTAGATTTTACGAAATTTCGTATGAGGGGGAGGGGAGCCTCTGAACCCAGGGCTCCGACCCTTTCCAAAAACCGTCTACAGTCTAAGTTAGAATACAATGAGATAGTATTCCAAATTTGGTGGTTCTAAATTGAAAACTGTAGGTTTTACGGAAATTTAAAATTTTGTACGGGGAAGGGGGAGTAGGGTTTGCTCCGACCCCCGAGCCCCGACCCGTTCCAAAAACCGTCTCCCGCTAAGTTAGAGTTTCATGACACAAAATTTGGTGGTTCTGAATTGAAAAATAAAAATTTTAAGAAAATTTTGTATGTGGGAGGGGTCTTACCCCCGGGCCTTGATCCGTTCCAAAAACCTTCTACCGTCTAAGTTAGAGTACCATGAGATAGTATACAAAATTTGGTGGTTCTAAATTGAAAACTATAGATTTTACAAAAGTTTGTGTGTAGGGGGTAACCACCCTTGCCCCGACCCGTTCTGAAAACCGTCTACCGTTTAATTTAGAACACCATTATATAGTATACCCAATTTGGTAGCTCTAAATTGAAAACTTTAGTTTTTACGAAAAATTTATGTGCGGGGGTCTCTGACCCCGTGCCCGACCCGTTCCAAAAACCGTCTACCGTCTAAGTTAGAGTACCATGAGAGAGTATGCCAAATTTGGTGGTTCTAAATTGAAAACTGTAGATTTTACGCGGCATTTTATGGGAGGGGGGCTCTTACTCCCGGGCTCCAACCCCTTCCAAAAACCGTCTAGCGTCTAATTTAGAGTTTCATGATACCAAATTTGATGGTTCTGAAATGAAAACTAGATTTTACGAAAATTTTGTATGTGGGGGCTCTAACCCCCGGGCCTTGACCCGTTCCAAAAACGGTCTGCCGTCTAAGTTAGAGTACCATAAGATAGTATACCAAATTTGGTGGTTCTAAGATGAAAACTGTAGATTTTACGAAATTTTTATGAGGGGGGCGACCCCGCGGGCTCCAACACCTTCCAAAACCGTCTAGCGTCTAAGTTAGAGTACCATGAGATAGTATACCAAATTTGGTGGTTCTAAATTGAAAACTGTAGATTTTACCAAAAAGTTTTTATTCGGGGGAGTCTGACCCCCGGCTCCAACCCCTTCCAAAAACCGTCTAGCGTCTAAGTTAGAGTACCATGAGATAGTATACCAGAATAGGTGGTTCTGAATTGAAAACTGTAGTTTTTAAGAAAATTTTGTATGTGGGGGGCTCTGACCCCCCCGGGCCTTGACCCGTTCCAAAAACGGTCTGCAGTCTAAGTTAGAGTACCATAAGATAGTATACCAAATTTGGTGGTTCTAAGATGAAAACTGTAGATTTTACGAAATTTTTATGAGGGGGGGGGCGACCCCGCGGGCTCCAACCCCTTTCAAAAACCGTCTAGCGTCTAAGTTAGAGTACCATGAGATAGTATACCAAATTTGGTGGTTCTAAATTGAAAACTGTAGATTTTACGAAAAAGTTTTTTTTCGGGGGGTCTGACCCCCGGGCTCCAACCCCTTTCAAAAACCGTCTAGCGTCTAAGTTAGAGTACCATAAGATAGTATACCAAATTTGGTGGTTCTAAGATGAAAATTGTAGATTTTACGAAATTTTTTATGAGAGGGGGGGGGGTCCGACCCCGCGGGCTCCAACCCCTTCCAAAAACCGTCTAGCGTCTAAGTTAGAGTTTCATGATACCAAATTTGATGGTTCTGAAATGAAAACTAGATTTTACGAAAATTTTGTATGTATGGGGGGAGGGGGGGGGGCTACGACTCCCCGGGCCTTGACCCGTTCCAAAAACCGACAACCGTCTAAGTTAGAGTACTATGAGATAGGATACCTGATTTGGTGGTTCTGAATTGAAAACTGTAGTGTGGGGGGCTCTGACCAACCGGGCCCTGCCCCGTTCCAAAAACCGTTTACCGTCTAATATTTTTAGTGCCAAAGAAAAACGTAATATTCCTATCCTGTCTGCGTGTCCAAATTTTATAAATTTGATCAGGAAGCAAGACGTTCGAAATCGTACGTTTTCCTGAATTCGTTTTGTATGTAACCAAAATCTGTAAACGCGACGAATTGACGTAGTCGACGAATTGACGTAGTCGACGAATTTGTCCGCGACGAATTGACGCGCGACGAATCGTCGTGGTCGACGAATTGACGCGCGACGAATTGACGCATGCGACGAATTGACGCGCGACGAATTGTCGTAGTCGACGAATTGACGCGCGACGAATTGACGCAGGCGACGAATTGACGTAGTCGACGAATTGACGCACGCGACGAATTGTCGGGACACCGTATAATAGTGGCTCATTCATGTAGGTGACTTAATTCAAAAAATAAGAAAGCAAATAAATTAAAAACGTTTTGAGAATGTAGAAAGCTGGCCACAATTCTGAGAAGGAACACAACTTCGAACAAATATTCTGGAAAACTATCTTGTGCGGAGAAGAAGAAAGGTATTTTACCAGTTCTTCCAAGTTTTCAATTGATAACCAGCTTCTCAGGACATATATTTTTCCTCACACAGTTCTATGGATGATGACATGACCTTTTCAAATGCGGCGTTTAGCAATTTTCAAAACTTAAATCGCTCAAACATGTAATATTTTTTGCTGAAACAACGAGAGCCAAGCTCTTTGTTTATCTCTTCATGACGGGGCAACGAGTGCTTAGTAAGTTCTTTATAAACTCATCACATTACGTACACGAACAGTTTTGTCCCTAAAGAACGACGAGATCGTATCACTTTACAGCATATCGTGCGAAGACGACAAAAGCGTAACACTTCACAGCGTATCTCGTACAAAAGACCAACGCCTCACACTGCACACAACTTATATTGCAGAAGCACGCAGTTGTATGCGCAAGTAATCGTGGTACAATGAAGAGCACATAGCATTTTACTCAGCTTTTCATGCTAGAATAGCGAGCACGTAGCACTTCACACAACATCGTAAGCATTATACACTGAAGAGCAATTGAATTAGAGATACGTGTCTAGTAACGTGTAGCACCACCTTTCACTCTGATGACGGCGGCGATTCGTTTCGGCATGGACTCGACAAGACACCGGAACCTTTGCGAAGCCATACGGATCCACGACCCCTCAACAAGCTCCCACAGTTCACGAATATTTGATGGAGGGGGGTCAGAGCCTCGAACATCTCTCTCGATGGCATCACAGATGTGCTCGATGGAACTGAGGTCAGGTGACCTAGCTGGCCAAGGAAGCGAGGTCACGTCGGTGGAGTGTTCATCCAACCATTCGGATACAATTCGGGAGCGATGGCACGGTACATTGTCTTGTTGCAGGATGAGGTCCCCAGTGGGATGTTGAACACGCACAAACGGGAGCAAATGGTCGTCCAGGATATCCCGGTAACGTTGACCTGTGAGGGACGATGTCACATGGACCAGGGGTCCCATTTCAGTCCATGTAAACAGTCCTCAGACGAGAATGTCACCCCCACCAGCTTGAAGAGTACCCTGCTGGCAAGAAGGATTCATCGCTTCATGTGGTTTGCGCCGTACTCGTATCCTGCCATCCGCATGTACCAACGTGAATCTCGACTCATCAGTCCAGGCAACTATTTTCCACACATCTAGGGTCCAGTGGCGATGTTCCCGCCCCCATGCTTATCTTTGCACCCTGTGATGTGTGGTCAGCAGCGGTACCCTCGTGGGACGATGGCTTCTGTACCCCATAGCGAGGAGATGATCCTGGATGGTGTGGCTGCTTACACGTTTTTGTGCACCGGCGTTAAATTGCCGAGTGATTTCTTGCACTGTGGCCCGTCTATCCGCTGTTACAATGCGAGCTAGCCGACGATGACCCTGCTCATCCACACTGTGTTGTCCACGGCAGTTGGCCCTTGCAGGGATGGTTTTACCGGATTCGTTGTACTCACAGTGCACCCGTGACACAGTAGCCCGTGAAAATCCCAGTGTCTGCACGACTTCCGATATGGAATGACCCATTCGTCCGGCCCCGACAATTTTCCCACTATCAAATGCGCTTAGATCCTTCGTCTTACCCATACTGCTACCGACTCTTACTGATACCCGTCGCATCACTCCTTATATTGTCGTATCGCTGCATACGTCATGTCATTTCCCTTTACAGGGCCGCCCACAGCGCCACATTTGCATAACGCCAGCTGTCTCTAATTCAATTGCTCTTCAATGTAGAACAAAGCGGGATTTCATTTTTTTGTGCACTTTTCAAATCCATAAACATTTCTACACTTCGTTAAAAAATACAGTTTTAGTTTTCATTTCATACTCATACCTACATTCTCATTTTCTCATTCATCAACAGTCCAATCCTTGTGTGCCTTGGCCCAAGCAATTCTTTTGAGCCGTTGTTGTTCAGCAAGGAAAGGTTTTCGTGCAGCTTTTCGTGCAGTCAGCAGTCGATTTTCTTGTATCCTACGACGAACTGTACGTGCAGATGCAATAATGCTACTCCATTCTCACACTCATTTCTTAAATCAGTGATAGTTTTAAACCTTTATTTTAAGGAACGTCGAATCAACATGCGATCATCACGTTCAGTACACTGTCTTAGTCGACCTGCTCTTTTTCTGTTTCCCACACATTGAGTTTCTGCAACTCTTTTAATGGTGTGCAAGACAGCGAAAAGATCACAGTCACATTTAACAGCAGTTTTGCACCGTGTTGCCACCAATAGACAACTAGAGAAGCTCATTAGTTCCATGCCAAGAAGGTGCACTTTGTCACTAAGAAACTGTGGTTATCCAATTAAATATCAAAGCGTATTTTGCTTGTTGGTAAGTTATTTCAAGTGTCCTGCAAGTTTCAATAACTTACTGTACAGTAATTGAACGTTAAATGCATTGTACACTAATTTCACAAATTCAACTATTTCTTTATTTTTATGACTAGACGCTGTACTACTTCTTGTAGCTTCTATTACTGGTAACAGCATTCTGTAAAAATATTTGAATTCAGCATTAAATTTCCTTAAAATGATGTATAATATGTATTCCTGACTTTATCATTACGCTGTATAAGTTGACTTCAAAAAATTGACTTTCCGTCTGCTGGTGCTGGAACTTTGGCCACGACTGTGTATCGTATACACTGTTGGCCACCAAAATGCAACACCAAGAAGGAAGCATCCGATTGGCCTGAAATTCGCAGCATGCGTCACTCGCGAGAGTCCATGCAAACGATTAGCATTGCAGGGCATATGCAAATCACGTGCGCCCGGCACGCCACAGAGAAACACTATGAGAAGGGTGCACAGAAGGCGGGGTGCAAGTAGTGGAACTATGTCGAGCTGCCAGACCTGTTCGTAGGAAGATTCCTGATGCCTCGTCGCAGAATACGGCAGTCATTCCAGCAAGTTTCGGAGTTCGACAGAGGACAAATAGTGGCTTATCGCGACAGCGGTTTATCGTACCGAGACATCGGCGCCCGTGTGAGACGACATCCAGCCACAGTGAGGCGAGTATGGATTCGGTGGGTGCAGGAGGGACGGACGGACCGATGTCAGCGATTGCCGCAGCTGTGGCACACCACCGAACGAGAGGACCGGCATGTTGTGCGGCGGGCATTGACGGCTCGCACCGCCACATCACGAAAGTTAGCGCAGAAATTAGGGTGTGTTGCGCAACAACCTGTATCAGCACGTACCGTTCGACGTCATCTGCAGGATTGGGGACTTCTCGCACAGCGCCCATTGCTCCGATTACCATTTAAGTCACACCACCGGCGAGTGCGTCGGCAGTGGGCCGTTGAACGCCGCACCTGGACTACGGAATGGCACGACATTGTCTTCTCCGACGAATCCCGCTTCTGCCTGCAACACCACGATGGTCGAATCCGCGTGTGGCGGCACCACGGCGAGAGACTGTATGACGCCTGCATTATGCATCGCCATACCGGTCCGTCGCCTGGCGTTATGGTTTGGGACGCAATTGGATGTGACAACCGCACCCCTCTGCTACGCATCGCTGGTACACTCAACAGCCACCACTACATCTCCAACATTTTGGAGCCTGTAGTCCTCCCTTACCTGCAGGACCTGCCAGCGGCCACGTTTTAACAGGACAATGCGCGCCCGAACGTGGCACGCATCGGGCAACAATTCTTCACGGCCCACCAGGTGTCACTGCTGCCATAGCCCGCCGGTTCTCCCGATATGTCGCCCATCGGACACGTCTGGTCGCTTATCGGCAACCGAGTGGCCCGGCAAGGACCACCCGCTGCTACGCCTGGTGAACTGTGGCAACGTGTGGAAGCAGGCTGGACCGTCATACCGCAAACCCACATCCAAAGTCTCTTGCTTCCGATGCCGCGGCGTGTAGCGGCCGTTATTGGCAGCCATGTAGGTCAAAGGAACTATTGATGTCTGCGTGTTCCGCAAGTCGCCCGAGCCTACAAGCTCAATCTTTTCTTCTTTGTATCTGTTGTTATGTGTCCGGTAAATCTGGCTTTGCTATCTCGTGTCTTTCTTGGTGTTGCATTTTGGGTGACCAGCAGTGTAGATATCATATAGGACGTTTGGCTCGGCTTCATCAGGAGAGTTAAAATTCAAATCATTGTGACAGCATCAGAGATTTGAAGGTCATGGATTTTGCTGAGTTGTTTCCATGCGCTTGAAATAAATGGAGTAAATCTCATGTCGTTGACAAGTCGTGGAGAGTTGCGGTATGTGTGAAAAGCTTCTAACATATTGAGCTATATAGTCGAATCAAGTTTATCAATAAGCGTAGCGCTCTCAAACAAAACATTATAGTTAATTTTGTAGCAATATTGGGCTATAGGCACTTCGGGTCCCAGTTCCGTACGTGTCTTCTGTTCCTTCAGACGAAAACTTAAAACCCTGTAGTTCTGTCCTATGTATGAAACTCTAGAAAGACAAAGTTTGTCGAAAAACAATTGTCGTTTCCTTACCACCACATGCAAAGTCAAATCACCCATCGAAACAAAGAATCTATGCGTTCTGCACATCCTTATAGCGTGCATTGTATATATGCTCAATTGAGGATTCGTCGCAGTAAGAGCTAGATTTTCTTTAAAGAATTGCAGCACACCGAGAATATAGGTCTGCTGTTATAGACAAAGCTGTCCAGAAATTTAGAAAACCGAAGACAGCCTGCTCACTCACACCAATAGGTCTCCCCGTACGAGAGAATTCGGCGGTTATCCTATTTGCTTCTCAGATTTTCTTTGGAATTTAAAAATTCTCAGACGTTTTCATTTCTAAGTTACACTGCTTGACATAGAAATTGCTACACCCAGAAGCAGTGAGGATAGAGGGGTGAAATTGAGCATGCAGTTAGGATTGCATAAGGGTCTATCTTGATGTTATTTTCAGCCACGTACAGTGTTGATTAGATGATATAATACAGTACAATGGGTACGCCTCAGTAAGTGGTTTCACCGCCGCGAACGGCAGTACAGGCAGCAATACGGCGTATCGATAGATCATACAGTCGACGGATATCGTGCTGAGCAGTGGAACATCAAGAACGGTTCACTTGCTCGTATAATCCATCGAGATCGTGCGCAGGCCGAGTCGATTGCAGATTACGCTCAATGTGGTAAATCAGGTTTTCGATTGGAGATAAATCGGGTGATCTTCCTGGCAATGGCAATGTTTGAACATGTTGCATATATTTTCTGGAGTCCGGAGCGGTGTGTACATAGGCGGTATATTGCTGCAAAATAAGGTGCTGTAAGCCATTCAAGAACGGTATCAAAATGGGCTGCAGAACCTCTCTCACTTATCGTGCAGCTGTCCGTGACCCCGCGATGCGGACAAGAGGTGACCTGCTCTCATGTGCAATAGCACCCCATCCCATAATGCCTGCCTGACGGATGGTGTGGCCGTCGCAAACGAACCCGTTATCCGTTCGTCCACCATGGTGTCACCAGACACGGATCCATCTGTCGTCACCACTCAGACAGAAACAGGATTCATTACTGAAGACCATGTGACGTACCTGCCAGCAGGAAGCACACAACATAAAGGCAGATAGGATTCAGAATGAACGTCTGCGTAGCTCAGTTGGTAGAGCGACTTGTTCCGGAATAAACGGACTCGGGTTCGAATCCCGGCGTAGACCAAAAAATGACGGAGAAATTTACTTCGTTATAATGGCACCCGAACTATCCGGATGACGCCACCGTTCAAAATCTCGCATTGGTGTGATGTTATTTCCACACCGCGAGATAGGAAAAATCAGAGAATCCCTTCTCCAGCGCTTCGAAAAATAAATGTGTGTGACGTTGCATTCCACACACCAGATTGACTGGGAGTTCTCAAGAGCACGTTCTACAGTATATGGCTGCCTGCAACGATTCATGGTCACGGCTGACCCGTGGGCCATGCCCCCGGCCCTCTTTTTTTGGGGGGGGAGAGATGTGACGTACCTGCCAGCAGGACGCACACGACATAAAGGCAGATAGGATTCAGAATAAACGTCTGCGTAGCTCAGTTGGTAGAGCGACTTGTTCCGGAATAAGCGGACTCGGGTTCGAATCCCGGCGTAGACCAAAAATGACGGAGAAATTTACTTCGTTATAACCATATTAGTCCATTCGTGACCCCAGTTCACATGACTTTGGCACCAAGCCAGACGAGAGCTGCAATGGCTGGTCGCCAATGGCCATCAACGCAACGATTGCCTGCTGCGCAGGTTTGCCACATGTAACCTTCGGTTTACAGTTCGTGTCGTTATGGCGACGTCCATGGCCGATGGCATAGCACTTCGAATATCGGCCGCAGTGTTTTCTAGTGACGAACGAGTGTGTCGAACAATGCGCCGGTCCAGGCGTGTCGACGTCTGCCAGACTGAACCAGTGCCGCTACGACCCACGTACTAACCTTCTTGTATACACTGGTGCCAACAGCGTCCAACAGTTCATGCATCCCATTGCACATGCGCAGCAATATGACGTGTAGACCAGCACGCTTCATACAGGCATACAATTCTTCCTCTCTAAAATGCATCCAATTGGCGATAAACCTACTGACTCGTGTACCTGGCATTTCCGGCCTTCGCTGAACAGTTTCCCAGCACAAACAACAAATCTAAAACGTCCGTGGCACTATCACCAGCACATTGCCATCCCTGTTACTGCTGGTACCTTTATCTCATGAAAAGTTTGAGACTTTACTTAACAAGTACAGAAACATTACCAGCACGAAATCGTGAAAGCATGACTGGAGTGCTGGAACCAAACAAGAATCTTTGTAGTGAAAGAAACTAGCGTCCGAGAAGATTATGACGCTATATTTGGAAATCGTGACCGATTTTTTCTTGTGCACTACAAGAAACACTAAGAAGCAGAATCCGAGGGATCATTAGCTACAGTGCTGTGTACTCTGAGAGATGCCGTAAAGATATACCGACGTGGCAAACTATGTAAACATATGTTGCTTTTGAAGCGTAGTGCACATGCATATAGGTCGCGAGAAGCAATAGCTACTGCGTAGGAATTCAGGTTTCAAGAACTGGGCCGTTCGCCAGTTCAGAACAAGAATGTGTGTGTGTGTGTAACTGCTTCCTTTTCAATAACTTTCTAGCCACGGAAGAACTTAAGGTTCACCCTTTCTGAATACTTTGAAGAGCAAAGAAAGAACGTTTTCCAAAATTTCCTGCTTGCCCACTAAATTGATAAAGGACGTTGAACTCAGTGAGGATTACAGAAACAGTAAGTAAAATCTACTTCCAAGTAACATAGCTAGAATTATCCCTTTTCTAGCTTGCTTCTCTAACAGAAATAATTCCAAAAAATGCTTGAAATAATAATATTGCTGCGCCAATTAGCTTTGCAGAAATAAATAATACGAAGATTCACTATATACGCTCCTCCGATATTTTCCTAAAAATTCGGAGATTTAATATGTTCAATAATTCATTCTTATTTTAAACTATGTAGCAAATATGCCTCAGCTTATATACTTATACATTTAATTAGGTTTCGCTGGTTTTTCAGACTTTTAGTTAGTTTATCATAATAAAATTACTGTTACCCGAGTTTGTACAGGCACGAAAGTGATAAACTAATATTTAAATTTTATTCCCGTAATCTAATCATGTTTAAAATCGCCCTTGTTTATTTCCCTACGTTGAATTATGTAGTATGGTTAATGTTTATCTTGTCGTTACTACCTGGCTGTTGGTGAAATGTGACCAGAAGTGTTATCATAGATGAGAGTTATGTGTGCCTGAGTGAAGTATCAGCACGTTTGCTTTGACTCGTGGCGCTTCTAAAGCAATATCACTCCAATGTTTGCTAACTGCCGAGGGCTGACGAACTGCATTTAAAATGTTCACCAGGCATGAAGCTGATGTGAATTTCATCATTGAATCTAATGCAGAATCAATTTAACAGGAATGCTTAGAAAGATTAAAGGTTCTTGTTCCATCTGTCGTTACAAGATCCCAGTTCTGCCGAGGTTCGTTCTGAATCTCTTGATGTATTGGCACACAGTTCCAGAAACGACACGCACACGGAAGAGGACTGAAGGTCTTGGATCACTGTTGAATTTATTTCATTTCTCCTCTTCGTTAGATTAATGGTAATTTAATTGATTCTTACTCGCACTTGAAAAGGGTTATAAGGATATTCGTTGCGTATGTTTGGTGTTAGAATCATTGCGTTTCGCACATCTCAGATGAAGGGAAATAAATCGTTTCTCAAAATGATGAAAGCCAGTTTCCCACATTGCTCCGCAAAATTTACAGCATCGATCCCAGTAAATCTCTTACTGAAATATTCTAAAATAATTAAAATATAGATAGCAGTTACTATAAACTCCTGGTCATTCAAAGAGAATTTTTATACTTACAGAGAATTAAATTCGTTGTACCTTTCCGAGAAACTGTAGAATATCTACCGCGGTATAGTCTAGAAATTCAAGTATGAATGCTGTCTAATCTGGACTAACCTGCCACAACCCATGGATGCTGATAATTCTTGTCAATAGCGCATTACCCTTTAGCGGTACATAACAGGTGATGGTCCACCTGTGAGAAATCAGTAAACTCACTTCTTGCGGCAGTCTTCAATGGTAGGGGAAACTTTAGATAACATCCACCGCGAAGTGGCGATACACAGTCGTATGAGAATAATATGACCTCCTACCGAATAATAGGAATAACCACCCACGGCCCGGATGTCAGCGGCGAGACGGCGTGGCATGGACGCAATGAGGCCCTGGAATGTTGCCCGAGGCAATTGTGCCCATTTGGACTGCAGCAAAGCACGGAGGTGCCGGGGATGACGTGGTTGTGGGTCGGCACGTCGATCCTGTCGATCCAAATCCCACAAGTGCTCTATGGGATTGTGGTTGGGTGATTTCGTCGGCCACGAGAGAACGGAGACATAGCTGCCCTGTTCGTGGAACCAGTAACGCACCCACTTAGCGACATAGCATGGCGCATTGTCCTGTTGGTAGACACCATCACCACCAGGGTAAACGTCCAACATAAAGGGATGCATGTGGACAGTGAGGATGGACAGGCCGCCGTTGGCTGCCAGGGACCATTCCAAAGGTACCAGCGGACCTAGGTCATACCAGGAAAACTTTCCCCAGACATGCGCACTGCCACCGCCGGCCTGTACTTGACTGACAAGCGTGTCCGGGTGTTGGTTCTCGTGTGTCTGACGTCATATCCGCCACCGCCTGTCACTTCTGTGTAGTAGAAACCTCGATTCGTCGGAGAAGGCAACCTTTTTTCATTCTTTCACTTTGCAATGACGGTAGTCCCATGCGAACTGCAAGCGTTGTTGCCGATGAACCTGGGTTAATATGGGAGCCTTCACACAGTGTCGACTTCTGAGACCCATAAGTAACAGGGTTTGCTCTACTGTTATCGGAGACATGAGCTAGCGTGCTTCGGGGTTCCTTTGCGTCGTCAATTGCTGCACTGTTGCTCATCGATGGCCGTTTACCAGTCGACGGAGGCAACGTTCTCCTATGGGGTCGATGGCCTTTGGTGTACCACGATTATGACGTCAGGAGGTACTCGGTTGTCCAGCCGTCCATTCCTGGTACACCCTTACTAAAACACCTCGAGAACAGCTCACGAAGTCTGCTGTCCCCCCCCTTGGCGCGGTAGCCGATGATCATTCCTTTTTGACCCTCTGTCAAATCACTGCCTCTTCCTATCGTGCTTACGCTACGCACTATGGCTCCTCTGTCCTAGCCGGCCGCTTTTATCTCCGTGTGGTTAGCTTGTCACGCGCACTCAGTGACGTGCCTAGACGGGTACACTGTGTTTCCGGGGATGGTCATATTATTCTAATACGACATTGCATATTTAACCATTTTAACGGCCTATGAACCAAACAGCGCTCACCAAACAGAAATGATAATATAGCTTCTGCGCATTATCAAATGTTCCGCAAAACACTTCCTCTCTGTCTTCAGTACTCATGTCTTCAGTACTGACAATAAACCTGTCTCTAGTATTCTTTCTCCGTCTCATGTCTTCAGTACTGACAATAAACCTGTCTCTAGTATTCTTTCTCCGTCTCAAGTCTTCAGTACTGACAATAAACCTGTCTCTAGTATTCTTTCTCCGTCTCATGTCTTCAGTACTGACAATAAACCTGTCTCTAGTGATAAGCACTCCCTTCTCGTCCATTCTCTGTTCCATCATCCACGCATGATGGCAATGGTTAGTCTCCCGGACACGAACATCATACTACTGAGAAAAAACAAACTTTTTCTCTCCTTCCTTAAGTTGGTCGCCACGGTTATAACTCATTTTGCAGGTAATCAGTCAGAAAGGATAAGTGTTAATGATCGCCCTAAATGACCACCTTGAATAACAAAGCTAAGGGGGAACCACGTTTTCTGATGCGCAGGTTCATCCATTATAGCAGAGTACGTCCCATTTCTCAGACATTGTATATACACTGCTAGACACTAAAGGTGCAACAGCTGGAAAGGCAAGAGATATCAAAGCTAAATTTATTTTACACCAACTTGTTGGTAGAACGGGAAATCGATTACAATATACAACCTGGTGAGACCAGGGAAACACATAACAATCAGTATCTTGTGTAGGCAGCATGGGCTGCAATTACAGCTACTGCACGTTCATCGAGAGGAAGAAACGCTGGATGTGTCTTTGGGGTACGCCAGTCCACCCAGCTTCTATACGATGCCACAGTGTCTCCGTTGTAGCTGGGGGTATTCGCTGGCGTGCCAGTCGGCCGGAGATCATGGATCACACGTGTACAACAGGCGATATACCCCGAGACCTCGTGGTCCAAAGAAGACGTGGCACATGATGGCAATCTAGGAAGACTTGGACGTTGCATGCTACATGCAATCGATCATTATCCTGTTGGTATATGGCACCAGACACTCCTTGGGTACATGGTACAACAACAGCTCCTCAAACACACCAATGATGTGACGATGACTGTTGGACCAACCAGTAATGAGGACGAAGCGCGTGCAGGGGTGTAATCCAATTGCAACCCATACCATAAGGCCCTGTGCCGGGTCGTTATGGCGCAACATCATGCCGGACTCACGCAGTCGGCTGCCGCGGTACCGCTAGTCAGGGATTCGGCCATCATGGTGCTGCAAACTGAAGCGAAATTCGTTGGAAAACACGATACCTTGCCACTCGCTTCTCTATGCGCGACGTTCTTGGCTCCATTGTAGTCGCAGACGCCGGTGCTTCACAGTCAAAGGTAAACGAACCAATGGCCGCCGTTCAAAAATATCCCGGTGCTGGAGTCGGCGTCTAGCCGTCGGTGCGGAGAGCGGGTGTTGTACCATACACCCGAACTGTTGAGGTACAGTTGTAACGTATACTCTAGATTCAGTTTCTTTTTGATTTCACTATCTCTTGTTATTTTATTTTCCTATGCAAATTATCTTCTCACTTAACCAGATGTTGTTTCTCCCGCTGAATTATATGTGGCAACGAGTGTAAGTCATGACGTGGTGGTATGCAGTATATATAGGCGCGCTCAAGTATACCATAGAGGTTCGTTTTATATGTGATGGGTTCTTCCTGATTATTGATATGCGATTTACCTACGTTTCTACGATATTATGATAGTACGAACGTTCGGGATATCAGTAGTTGTGTTATTTTGGAGTGTGTATTTGAGTAATACCAGGAGCTCCCCAATAAAAGGTTAAAAGTGAGTACGTTTTCTTAGTTCATTTTATTGTCAGACCTCTGTCTGGCCGTTAAGTCTATTTCATAGAGTGTTTACGTTAAGTTCAGGGTATATTGTGTTTACCGCTCTAATAAGGAGCCTTCAAGGTACTAATGTACTAAAACCGAAGTTATATTACTGATATTCAAGATAATGAGGAACTCTGAGTAAAATTAAATTCCATATTCTTGGAATTTATTGCACGTGCGTGTCTTACCTAAACAAACTCTAGCACTTTGAAGATTAAGCACACTTTAGCTACTTCAAGTAACCTTTCAATAACCCTAACGTGACTTAACGTAAGCTTTCCTGCACTACACGTCCAGCTGGAGAATTTTATTCATTATACAGTGGTCTATGAGGCTGTGTGATCGGTCACAGCCATGCGCACGAGATGTCGGTCATCACGTTTGGTGTTGTGGCTCGAAGTTGGGATCCCGCATATCAGTGTTTTCTTCCTTTCACTACCTCCTGACGCCATATTTTCGCCACCGTGGCCCCATGCCATCCCACATGAGCATCTGTGTATCGCAGTGATAACCCACACTCCTGATACGTCAGCCATACCTGCTGGTATAGCTGACGTTGTCTTCGACAGGGACAGGAGCGGCGAGCAAACACACTTCGAATGCTTAACACCGACTTCTTCTTCACCCGTTTTATACGACGTCTACGGGGCGTTCGTGTCCCACGTGATTTCCGTATGTGCTGTCCGGTTAATGAATTTACATGTGCGCCCGTATTCTAGCCTTCTGCAAACTTTCGAGCTGCTGGGACGCGATCTCCTTTGTGTTGCACTTTTAATCCCTAGCAGTGTATTCTTTTAAGCTGATTTCAGTCCATTTTACTAAATCGAGTTAATTCGTTCCAGCCGATTAAAGGGTTAATAAAGGAAGGGATTGCAACACTCAGTATTGTAATCTGATGTTCATAATATAAATAACCATCTTTAATATCATCACACACACACACACACACACACACACACACACACACACACACACACACACACACACACACACAAAAGCCAGCGGACATTTTGAAAGAGAAACACAACATAGCATTTATTGACTTACATTAGAACGGTGTCGGTCCACGTTTGGCTTTAATGCATGCACTGACCCTTCGAAGCTCAGTGGTTGGGTTTTGAGCTCCGTGATTTTCGTTGCTATAAGGTGTTTATTGAGTGCTTTAGTTTCTGTGGTTGCATGTATCTTCAAGTTGAAGTTCTACACTTTACGTTCGTGTATCTCCCAGGTTGGTGAATGCCATATTTTTTCATTATTCACTGTTTTACTTTTCAAACGAGCTGGTCCTTTTTCGTTAAAGTCTCGCCATTGCTTCGATGGCGGAGGCAGACAAGAGTGACGCCCACATCCTTATCTTGGCAGATCAGCCAGCTCCCTCTTCTTCTTCTACCGCGGTAGCTCCTGCTCAGCTTAATGAGGTGGCTCCCGAGCGTCATTGCGACCTTATGGACACCTCTTCTTCTCCAGCTATAACTCCCACCAAGTGCGGTGGTGCCAAGTCTCCTATCTATATCTCAGCAGATGATGACGTCTCCGTTATCAGCAATCCTGAGATCATAGCTTCCACTTCTCATCAACTTCCTGATTCGCCCTCACTGCTAGGGGCCGCTCCATCGACTTCTCGACCCATGTCTGCACAAGCGTCCTATGCGTCTGCAACTTCTGGGGTCCTCACACCCCCAGTTTCATCTGCTGTGCCTTTTCCTGAATCCTATGTCACTGTCGTCGGTTCTACTGCTACAATTGACATACCAAGCGATTCCCGAGCTGGTCACCTTTTTTCCTCCACTATGGAACGGGTCGTCTATTTTGATGCGCTTCCCGACACTGAGCTGTGGCAATATAGCCGAGCTCTCAAAACTATCTTACCAAATGATGCTATAGACTTTGTAGCTCGAAAACCCAGATCTGTCTTGGTCTATTTTAAGGATAAAGTGCATGCTGACCAGGTCCTTACGGAACGTCTAACCATCAATGACGTGCATCTGCTAGCACAACCGGTTGCGCACCGCCCGGTGCAGGTGACCTTCTACCCCGTACCACCAGAAGTATTCGACGCTGCACTCAGCACCTTGCTCAGCAGGTACGGCAGAGTTGTTGGCTCCATAACAACACTCTCTGCGGCTCCCAGGGACCCTGAAGACAAATCAATTCGGGGTTTCCGCTGCACTGCTCGAGTCCTCTTTTCATCTGATGCTCAGCTGAAAGCGGTTCCGAATGTTTTGCACATCCGCTGTGGACAGCAACGCCGAAGAGTTGAGATAATCACTTCACAGTATTGCACTATCTGACAGAGCGAAAGTCACATAAGGGCTCAGTGCCCACGTGCCTCCATGCAAACAGCTCCACACACTAAATCTTCTTCTACTGTGTCCATCAACGCTTCACAATCTTCTTCATATTCGAGGTCAACAAACGACTTTGATGTCTCCACCTCCTGCTAATCCTTAGAATTTTCCCATGCTTCCAAAATTGACTCCCCTAGTACTTTTACAACCACTGCTGATGTACATGTTGACCACTCGTCAGCTTTTACCGTTGGCTCCATGACACGAGTCACAGGTAACGCTTCGGGTTCAGACTCTCCAGACGATCATGAAGCTTTAGTGGTTGCTGGAAAACGTAGTGGTGCTTCTCGCCCCAAGACGAAGAAGTCAAAGACTCTGGCGTCCCGAAGATCATCTCGCTCTTCTACCCGCTCATCCACTCGCTCCGTCAGCTCTCGACGACCGTTCTCCAGGTCGCCTGTACCCACTTCCTCTGAGACAACATGTGAGGGTGCCTTTCCCTCACTAGATGAATTCACAACTTTTCTTGCTGAAAATGCTTTCCCTGCTGAGCCTCTGCCATACGAGGACGTGCTGGATTGCCTTTTAGGGTCCTCTAGCCCTTCCTCAGCACGCACTTCCATTCAGCAGTATGAATCAGCTCTACCACAAGTGCTGGTTCAATTACACTCACTTGAAAACACTCTTCGGCCCACTGCGGACGAGGTCCCGTGGAGTGCCTGTTTTCTCCGTCGACTCCACTCCATCACTACAGCCAGTCAAATCCTACTGCATCCCACAACTAACATAGACATTCAGGGTGGTGTCACTTAATTGTCTCGCTTTTGCGACACCTCTTGCGAATGCGCTGGTAAGAGAGGATCTTGTTCCGCTGAATGCTGATATATTACTTCTGCAGGAAACAAACTGTACTTCCACCACTCAATTTCATCAATGGCGTCAGTTGGATCATACTTTCCATCACGCCTACAGCCAACTGTCGCGTGGTGGCATGGCAGTTGGTGTTCACTCACGTTTTCGTTCAACTCTTTCGTCCTTCTCAGTGAAAAACCTATGTCGAGGCTTATTACAACCGGTCTCTTTCACTGTCGCAGCTGAAAAATTTCATGTATTCAACATTTATGTTCCTTGCACTCCTACTCACGTGCCAGAGCTGTTTGCAAAACTTCGACGGGCTCTGTCACGTATTCCCATCACCGACCGGGTACTTATCGGAGGTGACTACAATTGCACTCTACATCCCCTAACTGATCACTCTTCCGCTTCCAGAGAACACCGTACGGAAGTAGTACATCTTTTACAGTCTATCACTTCAGACTTCCCACTCGCAGATGTTCAACGCCATTTGTCACCAACCCAGACTACACATACATGGCGTACACCAAGATACATTGATCCTCCTACAGCAAGATTGGATCGCTTTTATGCAACTTCTCTTCTTCTACCAGCAATATCAGATTCATGCTGTACACCCACAGCTTCCTCGGATCATTGCGCCATTGCCATAACAGTTTTTGCTACTTCAACACAGCCACGTACAACCCGGCCTTGGACTTTTGACGACACTCTTTTAGATGACCCAGCCTTCTGCTCATCGGTGCGAGATTTTCTTGCGGATTGGCGTCCAAGGATTCATTCTGCACCGTGCCCCCTTAACTTTTGGTCGGAAGTAGAACGCCACCTCATACTACTGGTACGAAACCTGTCATACTCGATCATGACACAACGGAGGATGCGACTTGATCATACTAGGCAAATGCTTTCTTTGCTCAATCTTGCTGATCCCCTATTTCAAGTCTACCAGGCAGAATTACATTCACTTTTGGTGCCGCTTGCAAAACAAGCCCTTCAACGCCTTAAACTACAACACCTGAAACCTGATGCTTATTTGTACGAATTTCTTACGTCACTTGAGTCAACTCGACGAGCCTCTTCTGTTCTACAGCACCTTCGTCTTCCAACTGGAGTAGTATCATCCGAACCAGTTCGAATTTGTTCTATGGTACGGAATTACTACATTTCAAAATTTTGTGAAACTCCTCCTCCCTCCCCTATGGCTTCTGTTCTTCTGTTCTTCTGTTCTCTTCTTTGCCTCAGGTCCCTTCTCGTCTTTCAGCCAGCCTCCTCCATCCTCCCACTTTAACTGAGCTTTCTGACACTTTCTCGTCCCTCAACCCCCGGGCTTCACCTGGCCCGAACGGTCTCCCTGTTTCTTTCTATAAGGCTTTTCTTCCTGCCCTCCTTCCGTTTCTCCTCTGTGCTTTTTCTACTGCCATGTACATCTCTTCCGAGGAGTTTCACGCTCGCACATGTTGTACTTTTCCCCAAGATGGGTGATCCGCTTGACTTGGGGAATTGGCGTCCCATCTCACTCTTAAATACTGATTATAAACTCTATACTAAATTTCTGTCCCGCCGGCTTAACCCCATACTCCCTCATATTCTCTCCACTAATCAAACCTATACTGTACCCGGGCGCTCCATCTCCCATAATATTCAGCTTCTTAATGATCTAATTCACCTCGCCCGCTCTCGCTCAGAACCCCTTGCTCTTCTTTCCCTCGATCAACGCTCAGCATTCGATAATATTTCTCATGATTACATTTTTGCTACATTACTAAATTTCGGCTTTCCTCCTTCCTTTGCTTCTCTTCTCATCTCCCTCTATCGAGACGCAGTTTTCCACGTCAAACTGCTCAACCTTCTCACAGCTCCCATACCCTTTCGTCGTGGCGTGCGTCAGGGTTGCCCCTTATCCGGGCAGCTCTTCGCCCTCGCAATAGAACCTTTTTTACGCGCAGTCCATCGATCCTTCTTTGCTTCACTACCACCGGTGGTAGCCAGCTAACGTCATCATGTTGCTACCTATGTTGTCTACGCCGACGATATTACATTCTGCATTCGGCAAGACACACAATTTCACGATCTCCACAATCTCTACAATACCTACGCTTCATGTTCCGGAGCAGCGCTAAACACAACGAAAAGCACAGGCTTATGGACCGGTTCGTGGTCTAACGGCACTGACTCTCCTTGGGGAGCAGAGTGGTCCAACACCTCTCAACGATTCCTATGAGTCCACCTTGGAAAACCAGCAACTGCTTCACTCGTCACCTGGACGACTCTCCGGCCACGCCTACATCGCTCGGTCGCAATCTGGCGGCGCGCACAATTCTGCACCTCCGTCTTTCAAAGAGCACGTCTAACGCACACTTACCTGCTTTCAATGTGCACGTATTCTTGGTTGGCTTCGAAGCAACCAGCACTACGTCTTCTTGAACTCACCCGCTGTCAAACTCAGGTTATCTGGCCCGGCCATCACTGGGTCGGAGCACCTCAACTCAGCCTGTCTCCTTCCAACGGAGGCATTAGTCTACCCGACGTCAGATCCTGTTACAAGGCTTATCGTGTGTCTACGTTTTTACGATCACTTGCGGCACCTGCTCCCTCTGCAGTTGCTGCTCGTGATGTCATAGTCTCTCCGCATAACCCACGCTTTACTCTCCTTTCGTTATTACTCATGGACCACTGTCCCCTTCTCACACTTTTCCCTCCTGTCTACAAAGAGGCTATCTCCTTTCTTCGTTCCCTCCCTCTTTCTCGCTCTCTCCCTGCCTCCACAAATGACCTACTTTCCGAACCTCTTTTTTCTTCTCTGCTACACCCTCCCCGTCTCCCATATTTTGCTTTTCCTTCATGGCTCCGAGCTGGAGTCCTTACAGTCAGCGATCTTGTTAACACCAATCTTTCCTGGCTCCCCTTCTCTTCTCTACCCTCTACTCTCCGTTTCAATGCCAACACTCACTTTTTTCACAACTCTCTTATTTCTACTATAATCTCCCTGTTCCTTGAGCTTGCTACTCCCTCAGGTCTCATTTCTGTACACTCTGCCTCTCTCCCTCTCCCATTTTTTCTGTCGTCCAATGGCCCACCTCTTCCTCTTGTCTCTTTCTCAACAGCTGATCTCTACCATTTTCTCTCTCGCTCTTCCGCACCTCTTCCCATTTCTGGCATTCCACTTTCTTTCACCTCCGCAGTGTGGTCCGCTGCTCTTTCCCCACTTTCAGCACCCCTTGAAGTAAATTCACATTGGCTTTTCTTACACAACCGCCTCCTTGTGCCATCGATTTTACATCGCATGACCATTTTATCTTCACCCTCCTATCCGTATTGTGGCGAGGAGGCTGACGTCCAGCATGTCTTCATGTATTGCACAGTATTATTGCCATCTCGCTTTCACGCTAGCGCAACGATCCTGTGAGACCGTCCTCACCTTCAGCGCCTACCGAACACTACTTCTGAACTCTTCTCGCCCTATTCACCTTCGGGCAGTCTGCTCCTACATCTTCGTGCTTGTAAAACAAATAATTCACGTGTATCATCTTCAGCGTCCCCCCGAAGCTTCTACTGACATAAATAAAGTCTGTACTGCGTTACTTTGTCATTTTCGTAATCGCCTACTCTCCCGCCTTCGACTGGAACTTACCATTGGTCACCAGCAACCTCTTGGTTTGCAAGGTCGCCCACAACGTTTCACTTTACAATCGGAACTTTTGTTTCACCTACCTCCTGATAGATACAATTTTTGCCATGCTGATTTGTTTTCAATCTCTGCTTCACCAGAGACAATTTTTTGTCTTTCCCGACAAATTATCATACATAAATTGTATTCTCTCATCACTGTATTGAGCTTTGTGAATAGGTCGTTGCGTCAGCTACAAGCACCTGTAAATCTTCTTTTCATATGTCATTTTGAGACGATTTTCCTATACACATTTCCTGTTTTTTTCTTGCTTCGCAACTGAGTGTAATCTTGTTCCTCAACATTCACTGTACTATATTATTTGTACTCTCTATTTTTTCAGAATTTTTTGTTTGTCTCACTATTGTACATCACTTTTAGTAGATCAATTATTGTATAGAATCCTATGAATTGTTCGAAGCATGAGCTACTTATAATTGTCAATTTCTTTTCACGCTTTTTTTAAGACTCAGTTCTCATCCTCTTCACATGTTTTATTTCGTGTATAAGTCATGTGTAATTTTTTTTGTTTTTCATTGCTCATCTTGCTGAATTGTGTATTCTCTCTGCGATGTCAGAGACTATTTCTTTTTACCACCTCTGACAAACCAATATATATAAATTGTAACTTCTCATTGTACAGAATCATGTAAATAGGTCGTATCACGAACCACAGACATATGTAAACTTTGTCGTTTTTACAGTATATTCTTATCTTCAATTCCTGACTCAACTGTGAAATTTTACTTATCAACTGTGTAAATTTGTGTTCTCCAATACTCACTGTCATGAGTTGTGTCTTCTCTCTGTATTTTCAGAGATTATTTTTTCTTTTGTATTCTCAGGAAAATTATTGTATATAACTATTTTTCATATCACCGTTGTATGTAACATGTAGTACCGCGAGCCACATTCATTCGTAAATTTTTCATCATCTGTCTTTCGAACTTTTGATTTCATGTTTGTCTCCTTGATCACCTACAACCTCCTGGTTTTCCAGGTCATCCACAACGTATCACCTTTCGGTCAGAACTTTTTTTTCATCAATATTGTGTAAAATTTATACTTTATAGTGCTCATCATTCTGGATTGAATCTACTCTCTGTATTACCAGAGACTCATATTGCCTCGCCAGATTTCTACTGCACTTAACTGTTGTCATTCAAATGTTGCACCGAATCCTGTAATTAACGTAGCGCAAGCTGCACACATCTGTTAATTTCTCATCACCTGTCTTTTGAATCTATGTCTGCAAGCTCGAATTCTGTATTATTCCTTGCATCAATACTGTGCAAAATAAATTTTGTATAACGCTCTTCAAGCTGAATTGTTCCTATATAATGAATTAGTTTTTACTACTGGTTTGTTGTGTGGTAATTAATGAACAAGCTTAACTGTTAGTAATGCTGTAGTAGTAATTAAGATGAATAAAGTCTTATGCTGGTTGTTAATAGTAACACTTAATGAAAGAAACCTAACAGCCAGACAGAGGTCTGACAAAACTATGAACTGAGAAAAACGTACTTGCTAAGAAAACCTTTTATTAGGGAAACTCCTGGTATTATCCACAAACACTTCACAGGTCACACAACTACTCAATATCTGGCTCTCACATATAACGAAGTTCCTCTCACATAAACGAAGCTCTCTTTACACCAAACGAAGCTCTCTTTACACCAAACGAAGCTCTCTTTACACCAAACGAAGCTCTCTTTACACCAAACGAAGCTCTCTTTACACCAAACGAAGCTCTCTTTACACCAAACGAAGCTCTCTTTACACCAAACGAATATCTCTTTACACATAAAACAAAGCTCTCTCACGTAACACAAAAGCTCTCCTTTGGTATCGTTGAACGCGCCTATTTATACTGCCTACCACCAAGTCATGACTACACTCGTTGCCACATATCATTCAGTGGGAGAAATAACATCTCGTTAAGTAAGAAACTAATTTACATAGGAAAATAAAATAACCAGAGATAGTAAAATCAAAAGGAAACTGAATCTAGAGTATACGTTACACCTATTCTTTGCTTTGTCAGAGACTTTTGTTGCCTCACCAGGCACTCGAGTGTAATTAACTGTTTTTTACTATCATCAATGTACAGAACCGTGTAAATAAGCAGTAGCGTAAGCTACAAGCATCTGTAAATATTTTTTTTGTCATACATCATTTGAGATGATTTATTCAAGCACATCTCCTGTATCTTTCTTCTAATAAATACTGTGTGAAAACTGACCCTACGAGACGTGCTTTCGACAAGGTTTTGGAACACAGCGATAGGTATGCACTTCCATTCAGTATATAATGCTACCTTTAACTGTTGCTTAGTAGTAAGCCTTGGTTCCAAACTTCTTATGCGGCACTCTAATTCATCCCATAGGTGCTCTATGGGATTAAGATCAGGGCTCTGTGCTGGCCAATCCACACACGATACGGAATTATCGTCAAACCACGCCGTAACAGTCCTTGCTTTATGGTTCGGTGCGATATTCTGCTGGTACCAACAAGTCTCGGTTCCATAGTATTGGCACAGAGTTGGTAGAGCATAATTGTCCAGAATATTGAAGTAGACGTGGTGGTTAACAGGTTTGTCCACGATAACGAATGAGCCGGGACCATACCACTAAAAACACCCCCACACGAGTACAGTGCCAGCTCCAAACGCCACCGTAGGGACAGTACACTGTGTTAAATAGCGTTCTCCCGGCTGACTTCATACCGACACATGGCCATCAGACTGATGGTTCGTGTATGTGGATTCATCAGTCCATAGGACCCTTTTCCATTGATCTACGGTGCACGATAAATGTTCTTTACACCATGCTAAAGGAAGAGCATCATTCCGAGTGGAGATGAAAGGCTTATGAGCAGCCGCACGACCATGGTAACCCATGGAATGAAGTTCTCTACGAATGGGTACGTGTACATACCAAGGTTTCAGCAGTTTTACTCACTTGTACACGGAGGTCTTGTGCAGTACTCCTTCGAATAGCTGTAACGACTCTTATGAGGCTTCGATGTCTTCTATCATTGATTTTCTTTGGTATATATACGTATATGTGTATATGTATAGACGAATCGCGAAAGCTATAGTCAAAGCTGTAAAGTGTTTCCAGGGAATAAAGTAATATCAACTGTACCTCATGAAACAGTGAGATGGTGACCAGTAATAGTGTTTCCTCGAGACCCAAGAAGCATATACCGAATGCTGTATATACTGCATATATATAGCACTCGTTCTATGCTTCCTGAGTCTGGAGGAAACACTATTACTGGTCACCTTTGGTCACCTTCTTTTTGTTTCATGAGGTATAGTTTAGATTACTTTATTCCACTGGAAATGGCTTTACAGCTTTGTTTATAGTTTTCGCGATTCGTCCCTATTTAGACGAGATTGTGGACAAGTTGTCAATGAAACGGTGTGAGAGCCGAACAGGACGTGAAGTTGGCCTGTTTGTCCAGAAAGAGAGAGTGGTCTTGATCTGTCCCTTGAAGAGGGAGTTTTATGGATTTCCCGCCCGTGAGAAAATAGGGAGTAAGGATATGTCCGATGCCAAGCTTGGATGTCTAAGAAGAAACTAAGTTTAAAAGATAAACTGACCAACGATGTAACCGAAGAAGAAGACTGGTGGAATAAGAGGGAACAGAACATTGTGTAAATAATACGAAGAAAAATACAGAAATCAAAACAAAACTCATACGTGGCATTCTCTATATGCAGCACTGAATAAAGAGAACCATGCAGAAGAGTGAGTTTTTGTTTTAGAGCTAAAAGCTCAGAACTGTTTAATTTCATTATAAGTGAAGTCCTGCCGAACTCATGTGCCAGGGCACTGAAAGAAACCCAGTGAACAACTCTGCAACGACATTAACTACCGTACTATTAAATCATTTGGAGATTCTCTGAAATTTTTGTCAGTATTAAACCGCTTCATTATCTTTCTAATCGTGAAATTTGACTCCTGTGTGCGACTTGACAGAAACGTAATTTTATCAGTTTTCCTGAAACTCGTAACTCAAAATTTGAAACGGGGAACGCTTAATACCCATTGATACTTATGAAATTCCTTAAACTCCGAAATCAAATTGTGGAACATGATTCAGAGAAGATGAAGGCGTTTAGGATGTCACAGAGGAAAGTTTACAGAATGTGACCAAGACCTTTCATCAAAGACTATTATTAGAGATAGAGAAAAGGTGTACTTAAGTCTCTGACGTTACCAGGAATAAAGTTGAAAGGCAAGGGTATACATAATATGTTAGTAATTTTCCGAAAGCTTCTTATGGTTCCGAGTCACGCTCAATATAAAAAAGAAACGTTTTGAAAGTGTCAGAAATCATCTCTTATTTTGCACTTAGAATGTTCGAAATGCAATTAAGTTGCGGGTTTCTCAATTTATTATTTTCATTCTTTACATTGTTGATACATTGTGTGTACAGAATACAGAACTCAAATGGGATATCGTAATTCTTCACCAGTTTTTGTACTTGATACCCCTATTTTTACATGAAATGCTGTAGACGTCCGAGTATTGAGTTGCGCTCAGAGGACTGGAGTAGAGAAGTATCTTTTGAGCTGGCGCAAAGAGTGATCAAGTCAAGATAAGATACCGAGTAAGATTTCTTAAAATTCACTCAGTGAAGACTGTGTTTCAATATAATCCGTGGGTTGGACAGCGTGGGAAATTTTTCTATAAAAGGAAATGTAATTACTGCGACGTAGCAAAAGTGATTGTCAATTAATTAAAGCTTAACCCCTTTTGGAAATAAATCTGTAGAGTTTTTTGTTTGTCTTTTGGCTTTAATCTCTTCGTTGTTGTTAAAACTACCAGATCAAATTTTGCTTTCCTTAGCAGTTCCTTTGCTTTGTGTGTCACAATTCGAACATTTCACCATGTAGGTCTGACTCTTCCATTTATCTGCATCCCTTGTACATTATGCAGGTCTTGGTCATAATCAAATCAGGGTTTCCCATGAAATTACATTTTAAATTTCAGAGTAAATAATACATTGTACCCAAATTAGTTACCATCAAAAATGGGATACGTCTTGTATAAGGTTTGCACCTTGGCCTCCGTTCCGACATTTCCTTCATTTTTATAATAGTGGAGCCCAAATAAAACAAGTTAGTAAAATCATGGAATGCATTGATTATGATACGCTTTCCAACATACCAGAAATCATTACTCAAGTTATTATGAGTATAATGGATGTAGAATAAATCTCGCTCCTATGACCTGACCTTTGACGCCATTTCGATTATATTCAACAGAACCGGTAAAGTATACTACCGGAACAACATGATGAAGTTTTCTCTCAATAGAGGCATTTTTACGTAAGTTATAACGCATAAGGACGATCGAATGAATCCCGATCCTATGTCCTGACCTTTGACCCCATTTCGCCCATTTTCCACAGGGTTTGTCCCCAGGTTGTTCCCTACCCCATACTAAATTTTCATAGAAATCGAACCATTTGGACGCAAGGTATGAAGCATAAGAGCTATGGAATGCATCCCGCTCCTATGTCTTGACCTTTGACCCCACTTCACCCATTTTACATAGGGTTCATTCCCAGGTGGTTCCCTGCGACACACTAAACTTTCATCAAAATCGAACCGTATTTACGCAAGTTATGCTGCATAAGGTAAATGGAATGCATTCCGCTTCTATATCGTGGCCTTTGACCCCATTTGTCCCATTTTCAATAGAGTTCGTGCCCAGGTGATCCCCTACCACATACTAAAATTTCATCGAAATCTGACCATTCTTTCGCGAGTTATCGTGCGGACAGACGGACGGACGGAGAGACGGACAAAGCTGGAGCATATATGATTCTTCAACCTACGGTTGGAAAGCGTAAAAAAGAATTTCTTTTAAGTTGCTAGTCTGCGATGTTATCTTTGAAGACACTGAAGGTGAACTTCAGTAAGCTATGCAAAACCTAATATAATACTAAAACAATATAATATGTCAATATTACGTGAAAAATCGAAAAGCCTAGCATTTACTTTTAGAAATTAAATAGTATAGGTAATAAACTAATGGAAAAAAGTCAGCAATATTTCTTATTCTGGTTGCAAGATAAGTAACTTAGATGATCTAGACATATTATTAGGTTCTCCGGAGTCAATGGAATATTAATTAACATTCTGAAAAACAATGCTAGAAAGTAAAAGTCAAAGAATGAATAGTACTTTATCAACACCATCGGGACTCTATCGTAGTCTTGAAAATGAAAGAGAAACTTTAGGGGAGATTCAGCGCCGTAGAGAGGGCTACACAGGACTTATTATACACAGAAATGAAGATTTATGAAAAAGAATTAATCAGATACAATAATAGAAATATTGATGAGGTACATAAAAATTAGGTAGACTTTCTAGAAAGATTTCCAAGAGACGATAGAATTGCGAAAAAAATAATTGATTACAGATCTAAAGGAATGTGAAACAGAAAAGGACTGATGAAACGATGGATTTCTTAAGCAAGGAATTAATCGTTCCTGATGCACTGTCCGGCACATAAAATGCTACTCTAGGAAATGTTTTTCCGAGCTCCATTAAAATTAGTGAGTATGTATCGACAGTTGCGTTACGTAAGTGTTTGCAGTGGCGAAATTAATCTCGTGATAGGTGAGGAAATAAAATGTGCCAAATTATTTGGCGTAGCTAAGTTTTGTCGCTGTCACTTAGGCAAGGCATGCGGAGCAAAACATCCGGAATGATTTCGGTGGCGAAAGCACATGTTAGTAAGGAGTGAGAATGCCTGACCGACGTCATCTGGATTCCTACCATTACACGGACACCATAAACGAAAGCTTTATCATACGGTAACGTACGGCTGATTAATCCCTACGTCTTATCGGTATGCAGCAACTGTCTACCGAATGTAGCGATAGTGGTTGGAGAAAAGTAGCGTGCGTCTCCGCCGTCCAACTGGTGCACATAGGTAGATATTCAAAAGCCTCGATCGTCGCATTCGTCGAAAGTCCGCAGCAGCGTCACAATTCACTTGGGATAACATACGACGTCACAATTCACAGGGTATAACATACGACCAGATGCACAGGCAGTCTCGTCGTATGTTATACCCTGTGAATTGTGACGTCGTATGTCTCCCCTGTGAATTGAAGAATTCACAGGATAACATACAGCGTCACAATTCACAGGGGACAACATACCACGAGATGCACAGGCAACTATGATGGACATCCCTGAAGCGACACGAACGTGAACCGCAGACTTGTTGAGGCAGGTTTGTGATCTCGCCAGTCATGGTAACAGCTGCCTCTCAGCGCAACTCATTGTCTTCCAAGGCTGCAAGGATGCCATTCTAGGATACGAGTGGCTGGACGAATGGTACCATGTCGTATTCAAGGAGGAGTCTCCCTTCTGTCTCAGCGCCGATTGAAAGCATGGAGTCACCGTGGTCAGCGGAATTATCTTGTTGTCATTGTAGAGAGTTCTAAGACTCCTCATCTGATGTCATGATTTGGAGACTATCAATTTCAACAACGGTTAACCGCTTGAACGCAAAGCGGGGACAATGGCAGCACGATGATATGTCTATAATGTTCTGGAGCACGTTTTTTGCCGTAACGCCGTGGTATCTCTGACGCCCTTTTCCAAAAGTATAACGCCCACTCGCACATTGCCAACATGGTGTTCAAGGGCTTCCTTGGGATCCGCAGTCCTCTGCCTTTTTCCCAATAGGAAATGCGTGTGACGTCTTTGGCAGACGACTTAAAGTGATGAACTATGGACACAGGCCAACGACGCACGCTCAGCAATATCTCAGGACACCCTCTGGGAACTTTTCCACTCGATGCCTTACCATGTTACCGAATTTGTATAGCGCAGCATGACGGCCATACGACATACTGATTCAGACCACATTTCGTGCAATCGTTCATGATGTGGCAGTTTCTGTATTCAGCAGTGTATGTGGTGACTAGTTTCAGGAAAGGGAGAAAAGCAGCGCCGTATGCCCAAACACCACATGTGCATCTTACCCATGATTCGAGCCCAAGAACATCACGACGATAAGTTGAAGTCGTCGTCCCAGAACCGTCGGTACTGGATAACACACAGACGATTGAGAGACCTGTTCATAATCAACCAGTATCTAACTGGGGAAACATCGTAGAAATGCAGGGAAAATACACTATCTACCAACAAGTAATTGGACACCCCTGCAATCTACGATATCTGCGGTCCTGATACACGTCACGGCCGCCGCCTTTAAATATCGTGTGGGAAACAACAACGCAACCAGTCGCATGCAAGATTCCACGGAGTTCGGAGCTCTCTGATTTCGAGAAAGGTGTAATTCGTCGGGTATCACAGAAATGGACGATCCATACGTGGCATATCCAGCGAGTTGAAGTACCCAAAATCGAAGGTGGCCTACGTAATTGAAAAGTGGAAGATGAAAGGTGACTGTCGGAATGTGCCCCAACCTGGCAGATCCACAAAACTGGGAGTTAGAGACCAACGGGTGCTGGTCAGAGAAATTCGGAAGAACCGCACCAAATCGATGGGCCACATCCGCGAGGAGTTTCAACAGGCATCTGGGAGTGTTCTTTCGCTGAATACAATCCGTAAGGAAGCTCATCTGCTTGGTTATCATGGACGTTCTGCCGCCCACAACCCTTTGATCACCAAGTCCAATAGTGCTGTTCGGCTAACGTGGTGCAAAGAACGTCGACAGTGGACCGTTTAACAGTGGAAACAGGTTCTCTGGAGCGACGAATCAAGGTTCACCCTCTAACGTTCGGATGGCAGGGTCTGGGTTTGGCGTCTGCCTGGAGCACGCCTCCTGCCGGAATGTATTGTGCCAACTGTGAAGATCGGCGGCGGTGAAATTATGCTATGGGGGTGTTTCTCCTGGTATGGCACGGGACCCTTGTTCGCAATTCCTGGTAGACTCAACGCAGAGACCTACTGCACCATTTTGGATGACCATGCGCTTCCTACGTTGTAGCAGTTTTACGGGGTGGACCCATGTTACTTTCAGGATGACAATGCCACCTGTCATGTTGCGAGGTCCACCATGGCTTGGTATTGTGACAATGGGGTTTAATCTAATGGACTGGTATGCGCAGAGCCCGGACCTTAACCCTATCGAACACCTCTGGGTGGAGTAGGAGCGTCGACTTAAGGGGTGCCCGCACCCATCCGAAATCGGTGAAGGAACTGACCTGTCTTCTCCAAGCCGAGGGGAAGAAAATACCGCTAGCCGTCGTACAACGCCTGGTTGAGAGTATGCCCCGGAGGGTCGCAGCTGTAATCGCAGCTCGTGGAGACTCCACCAACTATTGAAGGTGAATAAACTTCGTTTTCCTTTGCTATCACAGGTGTCCAATTACTTGTTGGTAGATAGTGTATAATGCACAGTTTTAGACCGAAGCAAACTGATAATATATAATTGTATGACGAAGTAAGAAGATAATAAATTAACTGCAAGAACGTTGATGCTTTCAAGCTGTTTCATTACTTGCCTTGGTGAATTTTAAATTCTATCAGCAGCGCTATTTCACTGTTTCAAAGACCCGAGGAGTAGCACGAAGGTGTTTTTGTTTTGTTCTCAAAACATATGAAGATAAGGAAGATTGATTTTACGAAGGGAAATCTTTTAATGGTTGTTGTTGAATACAAAATTGAGGGAATACGATAGGAAAGCAAGTAAGAAAAGCGCCTGAAGTTAGAAATGGAGCAGTAACAAGATTCGAAGAGATGAGGAAAAGGTCCTCAGAGCTAGGAAGAAACATCGAGTTGTTTCGACAAACACAAATCTCAACGATATTCAGATTTCTGAGCTACAACTGCTTAGCTTTAGATTCATGGAACTACATTGCCCTGGGTGGTATAACAGTAGCATGTTCAAACGGAAATCACGAGATGAAATTCTTTAGATTTCTGAGGAGATGTTTGCGTGGGAAATAATGAAACACACAACCCCTGTGTGCCAAATAATGGCATTTGTTTGTGCCTTCCATGCAGTTGTGAAAAACTTCCTCTCAAGCAGATAGGAATTGTTTCCTCAAGCAGATGAGTAATTCCTTCTTCAAGCGGATGACAATTTTTTTCTTCAAGATGATGAAGAAATATTTCTTCAAGTGGTCGAGTAATTATTTCTTCAAGCAAATGAAGAATTTCTTCAAGCGGATGAATAAATATTTCTTCAAGCGGATGAGTAATTATTCCTGCTAGGGATGAAGAATTACTGCTCAAGTGGGTGAGTAACTATTTCTTCAAGCTTGTGACGAACCTGCCCGGCAGGACGCACATCAGATAAAGGCAGATAGTAATGAGAGCATATATCCGCCTAGCTCAGTTGGGAGAGCGACTTACTCTGGAGTGAGGCGACCCGGCTTCGATGTCCGACGTGGACAAAACTGTGTTTTTATATTGGCGCCTGAACTTCAAGGATGACCTGGAAGTTACCGTTTTCGCAATGGGGTGATGTTCTTTCCACATCGCGAGGCAGGAAAAATAAGAATCCCTTCTTCAGTGCTTCGAAAAAATAAATTGTGTGATGTTACGTTCCACACAGCAAAAATTGTCTGGGATTTCTCAAATGCACGTTTTTCATGGGATGACTGCCTACGGTGACACGTGGTCCTGCCTGATCCGTGAGCCATGCCGCCGGCCCTCTTTCGGGGGAAGGGGGGAGTACGCACATGAGATAAAGGCAGATAGCAGTGAGAGTACATGATCGCGTAGCTCAGTTGGGAGAGCGACTTACTCCGAAGTGAGGGGACCCGGATTCGATGGCCAGCGTGGACAAAACTGTGTTTTCCCAAGCTGAAAACTAAGTATTCATTTAAGCGGATGAATAATTCTCCCTACTAGGGATGAAGCATTACTGCTCAAGCATGCCAGTAATTATTTCTTCAAGCTAATTATTTATCCAAGCTAATAAAGAACTATTTCTTTATGAGGGTCTATGAAACTATTGAAGTTGGTGAGCATAGTTTCTCTTAAAGCGTGACATAGATATTTAGGTCGATATACTGAATGTAGGAAATTAGCATTAAAAATAACATACAAAGA
This sequence comes from Macrothele yani, assembly GCA_039090855.1. NCBI lineage: Eukaryota > Metazoa > Arthropoda > Arachnida > Araneae > Macrothelidae > Macrothele > Macrothele yani. The sequence goes on from CM077024.1 coordinate 7,220,399, forward strand.
AACGTTTTCTCTAAAGGTAAGTGCCCTAGAAAATTCAAAGATTACTTCATCAAATTCGTAAAGAAGAAGCAGAGACGGTATAGCAGATCTAAAATGCCAACGGAACAGCGAAATTTCAAAATGCTATTTTAGGAAACGTCAGAAGCTGGAAAATAATTTTTTGCTCTTAGAAACAATTGCACGAAAGAACAAATATACAGTCGAGTCACATTATTGTGACCACCTCCTACTTTTGACGTCAACAGTGTGTAGCCAATGAAAGAAAGCACGTGTCGTGAACTTGCTTGGAGGGTTTATAAGGTGTGCTATAGACATTCTGAAAACATATCACTCAATGCTGTCATGGATAAAAGGAGCGATTTTTCAGATTTGCAAAGAAGGGTTGATTATCAGCTTTCCGGGCCAAAGGTGGCAGTGTTTCTGCAACAGCACAGTTTGTGAACTGTTCGCGTGCTGCTGCGATTAAAGTGTATCTGGATTGGAGAAATGGCACCATTGCGAATAAGCGACGTGAAAACTGCGGAGCATCACGTGCCATTGATGTGAGAGGCGAACGTCTGCTATAAAGGTGCGTGAGGGTTGAGCGAAACGCTACAGTGGAACAACACACTGGTCCAATAAACCAAGGTGCTGCCGGAGGTGTGTCTAATACGACGGTCAGCGAACCCTGCTGCGTATGGGGCTCGGATGCAGATGAATGGTCGATGGTCACTGCACCTATGCTAACGACGGTGCACCGGCAGAAAAAGCTGATATTTGCATGGCAGTATTGGAATCGGAGCTCCGCTGATTGGAAAAGAACTGCCTTCTCCGATGAGCCACGTTTTCTGCTTCATCGAACGAATGGACGTTGGCGTATGAGGCGAGAAACATCGGAGGTCAAACATTCTTCAACAATTGCTGGAAGGACACAAGCAGGTGCAGGCAGTGTTATGGTCTGGGGAATGTTTTCGAGGCATTCTCTGGGTCCACACACTTACCTGTGGAAAGCAGTATTAACCGAATTCGTTATGAATCCCTTCTAGCAGACCACGTACACCCATGCATGCTCATTGTCTTCCCTGTGGCGGATGGGATCTTCCGAGGCGATAATGCAACGTATATCACAGCTAGAAATGTTCGGGATAGACTTTAAAGTACTTCCCTGCCCTCATCCTAAATCCACAGACGTAAACGGAATTGAGCATCTATGGGACCACTTCGATCGTATTTTTCGCTCAATGGATCCTCCACCACGCACCTTGCCAGAAGCTTTCAGATGCATTGCAGTCAGCATGGCTCCATATACACGTTCGTGATTGATGGCTCGCACCGCCACATCACGAACGTTAGCGCAGGAATTAGGGTGTGTTGCGCAACAACCTGTGTCAGCACGTACCGCTCGACGTCGTCTTCAGGAGCGGATATTTGTCGCACGGCACCCATTGCTCCGATTATTATTGACGTTACACCACCGGCGAGTGCGGTGACAGTGGGCCGTTGAACGCCACATCTGGACTACGGAATGGCACGGCATTGTCTTCTTGAACTTATCCCGCTTCTGCCTGCAACACCACGATGGTCGGATCCACGTGTGGCGGCACCGCGGCGAGAGACTGTATGACGCCTGCATTATGCATCGCCATACCGGTCCGTCGCCTGGCGTTATGGTTTGGGGCGCAATTGGATATGACACCCGCACCTCTTTTGTACGCATCGCCGGTACATTCAACAGCCACCGCTACATCTCCGATGTTTTGGAGGCTGTAGTCCTCCCTTACCTGCAGGACCTGCCAGCGGCCCCTTTCAACAGGACAATGCGCAACCCGCACGTGGTACGCATCGTGCAACAATTCTTCAGGTCCCACCAGGTGTCACTGCTGCCGTGGCCAGCCTGTTCTCCCGATATGTTGCCCATCGAACATGTCTGGTCGCTGATCGGCAACCGAGTTGTACGGCAACCACCACCCGCGGCTACGCCTGATGAGCTGTAGCAACGTGTGAAAGCAGCCTGAACCGACATACCCCAAGCCCACATCGACAGCTGCTTTCGTTCGATGCCGCAGCGGTAGCGGCCGTTATTGTCAGCCATGGGGGCCACACGGATTTTTGATGTCCGCGTGTTCTCCAAGTCGCACGCAGACGTCAATAGTTAAGCACAATCATTTCATCTTTGTATCCGCTGTTATGTGTCCAGTAAATCTGGCTTTGCTATCTCGTGTCCTTCTTGGTGTTGCATTTTGGGTGGCCAGCAGTGTAATAACGATTTAAGCGATTTTCAACGCGTTGTCATAGTTGGTGCTCGTGAGATGGGCCATAGTATTTTGGAGGTAGAAACGAAGTTCGGATTTTCATGGACAGCCATTGCAAGGGTGTACCGTGACTACAAGGATTCCAGCAAAACCTCCAACCTACGATACCAGTGTGGCCGTAAAAAGACATTGGGTGAACGTGACCATCGTCGACTGTCAAGAATCGTTTCACGAGATAGGCGTGCAACACTCTCGCAGGTATAATCAGAATTCAATGCTGGAGCCTTAATAAGCATCAGCGTCTGGACTGTGCAACGTACCCTGCACGATATGGCCTTTGAGAGCCGACGCCCAACTCGAGTCCTTGATGGGTGCACGACACATAACTATGCGCCTCGCTTGGGCCCGGCAACACCGCCACTGGACACTTGATGACTGGAAACAAGTAGCCTGGTCTGAAGAGTCGCGTTTCCAACTGTATCGGGCAGATGGAAGGATTCGTGTGTGACGCAAAGCCCATAAAGTCATGGATCCCGCCTGTCAACAGGGAACTATACAGGCTGGTGGTGGTGTGTGTGTGTGTGTGGGGGGGTGGTCCGTAATGGTATGGGGTGAATTTAACTGGAATTTACTGTGACCCCTGGTACGTCAACAAACATCTGTGACAGGCCAACGCTATGTGCGCATCCTTTCTGACGATGTACACCCGTTCATGTCCTGCATTCATGCTGATGGGTTGGGCCTGTTTCAACAGGTCAATGCACCTCCACGCAAGTGTCTAGACGCCACATTATGGTTAGAGGAGCATTCATCTGAGTTTGGGGTGTTGTCATTCCCACCCAAATCCCCAGATCTGAACGTGATAAAACACATTTGGGATGCCATGCAACGCGCTATCGAACACAGGAATCAGAGACCTCGGAGTTCTCCCGAATTGTGGAACGCTCTGCAGGAAGTATGGTGAGCATTGTTTACTGCATATTTCCAAAAGCTAGTGAAGTCCATGCCCCGTCGTATTTCTGCAGTCCTGCGCTCCCGTGTGGGACCTACCAAGTATTAGACTGGTGTACCAAGTTTTTTCTGGCACTTCAGTGTACTTCCCCTATTGAGAAAAGGCGGGTATTACTTTAAGTGGAAAATGTTAGCATCATTCACAACAAAAATGATATACTATTGAAAAAGTAATTTTTTACAGGAATTCACGCTAATGTCATTTAAGCCAGGACTCAGCATTATAAAAAATTTAGAAATATATTCAAAATATTTCCCCTTGTAAATAATACTGAAAGTAAGGAGAATGTTTTTAATCGGTTCTTTACAAGCAGAACTATCGAGAAAGATAGAATTTCTTCTTCAATCGGAGTTTTAGAAGCGGAGATAAGTCTCCCAATATGTTGGAAACGAAATGATGTGTTTACACCACTAGCAAAAGAGTGTGCCTTTTGAAAATCAGTAAATATGCAGAAAATATGCTACACCCTGAACGTTATCGTACAGTAATACATTTTTCAAATCATAATTTTATAAGCAGAGATATCAGGAACTGTAATTTACAATTGCGTCCCTAGCTGGAAAACTAAATTTTACTTTGAAGAGAAAATTTGAGTAAAATGTTTTGCCCCGAAAAGGGCATTTCATGAATAAAGAAATTGCAACGCACTACGTAATATGACGTGGTTGAAGTATTACTGAGGTGGAATATGAGTCAAATCAGCAAAGTTGCAGCGATAAGCCTCGCCGGTGTATATCCGTTGGGAGAATAGCAATCTTACTAAGTAGAAAGACGTGCTTCGAATTTCACCACCGGCAAAAAGGTATACACTATAAATTTTAATAAGGTTCTTAAAACCGTATAGCTGCAGAAAGTATATTGAAAACAAAAATATGCGCTTACACTCCCTATTTGCGAAATTTATTCCCATTGTAATTACAAGCAGTTTGAAAGTACGATGAAAAATTTATTTCACCATGAATGCTATGAGACTCAAAATGAATTTTTTAAAATGGCGTTTATCACCTTGTCGGCCGAGTAGTCCGAGTCTCTGGTTACCGACCATTTCTTCAAGATATCCCTTATTCTGGTCTTGGAGAAGGCATTGGTGGTGGCTGTGCAATCTCACTGATAAAATTGGCGCAAAATTAGGGACAAACGTCTACTCATTGACCTAAGTATTGCTCATGGTAGTCGTTAAACACTGAAACACAAAAAAAAATCATACTTTTGGAAGCAGAGATATCCTGAGAATTGCAATATAAAATTAGTGTACAGCGGACAAACTGTGTATTATTTACCGTTGATACCCCATGCAAAATTATATTTGTGGAAAAAGTTATTAGTAGAGAAATTATTTATTGAAATTAGATTTGCAGAAGCAACGGAAATGAATAAAACATAAGTTCAGTTTCACAGAATTTGGGTGACTGTACATGGAAGAGGAGCAGATCCGTATGTATGGTCCTTTTCCCCTACAGTTCAATCTTCCAAATCCGTAAAAGAAAATTGATATCGGTGTAATAAATGCAAAGACTTGATACCCACAGGGGGCTGAAAGGACAGAACATAGTATGAGCACACACTTATTTGAAATATGAGGATGTTAACAACTGTTTTATGGAATTTAAAAAAGCTCTTATAGATAAATAAGCCAGTGAAGGTGTTTACTTATTTAAATTTTAGTATAGACTCTTTTCCCTCATTGATATTTTGGAAACGATAATAACATTTTCATAAACTGTTTTTTTCCAAAACTCCGAGGGATATTTATAAAGAGGAATCCAAAAATACATTTTCGCTGCTGAACAAGCGGGAAAAACTTCCTTACGCTGAAAAAATCAAGTAAATAATGCAGTGTTTTTAAAAATTAACCATTACAGCAATAAGAAATAACGTTATATATAAGATAAATATTTCGCGATTTTTTTTTAAATTTCTTTTCACAGCTTCTGCACGTGTGGTTAAAAATTTATTTCGGCAAACTCGTAATCTGCTCATGCACTGCTTCTTTTGAACTGATTTCAAGACTGTGAACATCCAATGGTGTTTACCTATTAATTTATGCAGAAGTTCTACAATCTAAATTCGAAGTGAATATTTAAAATACAGCAGGATTTATTTAACAACTTGTGTAAGATTTACATCTCTCTCGAGAAAACGTAAGCTTTTCCATGTGTGTCACGAAATTACTTTTTATGCAAAAATTCTGCAATCTAAGTCTGAAGTGAATAGTTTTTAAAAAAAAAACGTGGTATTGATTTTATAGGTTCCATACGATTTTTTGTATTTCTCTTGCAAGAAGGTAAACTATTGCAAGTATATTATACAATTTTTGCACATTTTTGTTTTATTTTCAATGGAAAATATCTTTCAATTTGTACATAATTTGTAAAGTATGATCGTTTTTTTTTTTTGTAGTCTCATTTCAATCCTTTCACTTCCAGTTCTAAAAGTGAAGTTAGGCTTTTGTCACTAGTTGAATTCTTTGCTCCACAGAACTGAAAAGCGTGAGGACCAATTTCTACCTGTGGTGCCAAAATAAAAACAAAAACTTACACATTTGGAGTAATTGCATAAAGCTATTCTTAAAATCAAAAATAAATGCATGAAAACGTATTCCTGATTTCAAGTGTGAACTTACTGTGCATTTTGATCGATATTTATAAAAGGTGTGGAACTACTTTATGGACTGATGTGCTTATTTTTTTCATATACTGAAATACATTGTATACACGGTCGAGTTCACATTATTGTGACCACCACCTAATATCCAAATTAACCGCCATGTGTTGCGCGGATAGCAGCTAGAAGGGCTGGGATTGACTCAATAAGGTGCTGGAAGGTGTTCACAGGTATGTGGAGCCATGCTGACTGCAATGCATCTGACAGCTTCTGGAAGTTGCGTGGTGGAGTATCCATTGAGCGAAAAACACGATCGAAGTGGTCCCATAGATGCTCAATTCCGTTTACGTCTGGGGAATTAGGATGAGGGCAGGGAAGTACTTTAAAGTCTTCATCGTGCTCTCTCCCGAACATTTCTAGCTATGAGATACGTTGCATTAGCTGCGGCAATCGCTCACGTCTGTCCGTCCGTCCCTCCTGCACCCACCGAATTCCTACTCGCCTTGCTGCGGCTGGATGTCGTCGCACACGGGGGCCGATGTCTCGGTACGATAAACCGCTGCCGCGAAAAACCGCTATTCGTCCTCTGTCGCGATAAGTCACTGTTCGTCCTCTGTCGAACTACGAAACGTGCTGGAATGACGGCCGTATTCGGCGACGAGGCATCAGGAAGCTTCCCACGCACAGGTCCGGCAGCACAACACAGGTCCACTACTTACACCCCGTCTTCTGTGCACCCTTCTTATAGAGCTTCTCGTTGGCGTGCCGGGCGCACATGATTACATATGCCCTGCAATGCTAATCGTTTGCATGTCCTCTCGCGGGCGACGCATGCTGCGAATTTCAGGCCAATCGGATGCTTCCTTCTTGGTGTTGCATTTCGCGTGGTCAGCAGTGCGCTAGTCATTCTCATGTCGAAAACAGCTATGACAGCTGGCAAGGATGTCTATCGCTTTATATACGCACTGGCGGACGCAACCGAGTACGCGCATAGGTGACGTTGCTATGTATTTTGCATAAGCTCGTCTGTACCCGTTTTTCTGGCATTTCAGTGTATATGCGAAAATGCATATCTTTCTCTCACTGCATTTATAAGTCCTATACAAATTCTTTTTCCGTCGTTTAACTTTTGTTTTAAAGAATGTTTTGCTCATATTTTGAAGTTTTGTCACTAGAGGGTGTCGGCGTATACTTTTATTTCAAGGAATATCACCTCTTCAAAAAATCTTTCGGAAGAATATTTTGCTCTCACTTTGTTCTTCGAACAAAGCAGACACTTGACTGTCTGGTGTAAAGTTACATCATATTTTTCTCCATATATCTGCTTCTAAATGTTTGATTTAAGAACATGTTGCCTTAAATATGTTTTGTTATGAGGTATACTGTAAGAAAAAATTCCGATTTCCCATAACGCACATTTTTTCTTTTAGTGGGTGTAATGAATATTTCTACTTGTGGATATTTTACCAATTCCAGTAATCAATTTGAGAAAATTCCTTTCTCAACTGTCTCGTAAGTATCAATACAAACAAGACTGCGCAAATTATGTGTTTTAAAAAAATGTTGTGTTTTACGCAATAGTATGCAAACCCGATTTCATTTTCTCAGATTTTGTTCTTTTGTAAAAATCCACTTTTTGAGTTAATTTTTGTTTGTCGGATAACTTCCGTCATGATAAATATTTTGTATTTACTTCTTACATTTCAATAATGCATAGTTCCAACACTAAATTTTGGAAATGCGTGGTTGCATCTGTAGTCATATCTTTGCTACCGAAATATCTATTGTATAAAAAAAAATCTGCATAGTATATAGTATGTAGGGTGCTCCAAAAAAATCTTTTTTTTCAAAACCATGCTCCCTGGCTATTTTTCCCATTTTTATAGCGTATATGAGATCTCACAAAAAATTTGAATGGAATCGGATCATTTTAAGTCTTGCCGCCAATATGTCACTAATTTCCCAAAATGTTCGCACTCCGTGAATGGCTTTGATATGTAGAAATGAAACAAAAATGCAAATTAGTAAATTATAATTGTTTAATTAATTGAATAATTGATTCAACACAAATCAAACTAAAGCTTCTTAAATCTTTTTCAAAGTCTTCTTTTTAAAATCAGGGATATTCCGACGATGATTTTCAACCATCTGAAGAAGAAACTGTCGTTGTTCTTCATCCTCTGTGATGCTTTTGGCAAAATCTTGGATCAGCTGTATTGATATTTCTGCTAGATCATTCACGACTTTAACGTGACGTACGAACGCTTCGGCTTCTAAACAATCAGGATCCAGACTCCACTGACTTGGTGGTTTATTCAACCAGTGAGAATTCAAACCAAGCGCTTAGAAAATGAACCGCGACTTCGGGCCGATTAGGGACACCAATGAGTTGAGTGTTGGGAAAACATGAACTCTTCTTTCCAATAGATGATCTGACTTTACTTTGCGAAGTTCGCAAGAAATTTGAAGCTTTTCAGCAAGGTACAGGCTATTTGTAAATAATGAGAATGGAGCTATCTCTTCAGTCAAATACCAATGTCTTTCCAAAGTCGTGATAGCAGCAGCAAAAATGTCTGGATCACCCTCGCGGTAATCATTCAGATCATGCCACAGGTGAAGATCGTTAACTGGAGCATATACCCCAATAGAAGCTGACAACCATGCTTTCACATAAAAAATCGCATTGAAGAGACATATGCGTTTCAGCAATTTCATTTTGACGACATCATACTTCAGCTGATGTCCAAATGCATACATGTTTGCTGAATATAGGACAGCAGACATCCAGCGAGCATGGTGAAAGGCTCCTGCCCTTAACCAATGTATTCCTCTCGGTGGAGATTCTCCCAAGAGAATCAGCATCAATTCGGTACATTCTTTGTAATCGTCTCGAGGCAGGTTGGTTTTGGAATCAGGTTTGGCAAGTTTCTCATTCAGAAAAGCAATAACTTCACTACGACATGTCTGTAGTTTTCAGTTACGGATGTTTAGGATCTTAAAATCTGTCTTGTGATTAGTGATTTGCGCTCCAATTATTCTTGAATTCCTTAAATTCGGGGGTATCTGGACTACTCGTGTCTCCAAACAAAATATGCCACACAGCACACAGATATGATGTCGACATGCAAAGTAAAACAATTTTTTATCCAACAAGTCCTCAATCTTCACACAGGTACCATTCATCCATCCAGAATTGGATGCTGTAGTATCAAAGCTGAGTCCAATTACGTTCGGTGTAAGATTCCACTCTAATGTAAGTCCATAAGCGGTGCTAGCTTGGGTTAAACCAGTTCCATCTGGAATTTCAGGTACTTCAAGACGTCTGCCTGACTCATACTCTGGCATACCAGATATAAGAACACCAAGTCTTTTATGATCTCCTGGAACGACTTTTCAATCAAAATGAAGAACTGCATATTTTTTTTAGGAACAAAAATATTCTTAATCTCATGAGCTGCTTCAAATCGAACATTCTTTCTCGCTGATCTAGTGATTGTCAAAGATAATGTAATCTGCTCTAAATCACCACCTCATTCAGATACAATAGCAGCCATGAAATCTGTACTTTGACCCGCCGACAGTTTCAAACGATCAGCCATTTGGGATACCCTGGTACATTTATACGGATTCTGTGGTAACTGCAGGGTAACAGTTTCTTTCTTTTTACGCTTCGAACTTGAAGTGGACGGAACGTCAAAATCGTAATCATCGTCATCGTCTTCTCCAACATTCATGTTAGCATCAGTACTGGCTGGCTAGTCAATTTTCTTCGACCCTTGAACTGCAGCTACGTGAATTTCTTCTCTATCATCAAATGCTGAATCATCTGGACAATAGCAACAGCGTGTTCTTGCTTCCTCTGTTCTTCAGCCTTTTTCCTGTGTACACTTCCAACCTATTCCGATAGAATTTGTTATCAACTTTCTTAGCATAAATTCTATCTGCTGTGCCTAGTGAGACTTTTCTATCATCTTTCAAAGCCTGAAGAAATTACACATCTTCATCCTTATGCTTCTGTTAACGAAACCAGTCGGAATGAATAATATTCTGGGCATCTTGATGTGCAATGAAGAAATACTTAGTCAAATCTTCAACAAAGGACTTTTCCTTTTCCTCGTTTGACTTTTTTCCTTTGCTTTTTAGATAATGCGGTAACGACTGTTCGCATCTAGAATTTTGGCCTTCACTTTATCCTTGCATTGCGTTACAATCCTTGCCTTGGTCCACTGCTTTTGAACCTCCAGAATAGCTCTTTCTGCTACTGCACTATTAAAGTCTATGAAATTTTTCTGCTTCATTAGGCCATCTTTCAGGTAGAAAAAATATCTTAGAACATCTCCTTAGGTTGGTATTCGAGAGGGAGGTAATTCTTTTATTACGTTTCCTAGCAACCACACTTCAGTCTCTGAACGCAGCTTAGGACTAGGAGTTTCTTCTAAATTTGTCATTGTTGTATATATTCTGGTGGTTAGCAGTTAGCACTCAGACGAATTAGAGTCTGCAAAAGAAAAAGCAAATGAAATAGTTGAATTAATTTTATGATATTGGTATGATTGAAAGTTGTGCATATAATACATCATAAAATATATCAGTTATTTAGTATATGTCACTAATTTTGGGAAATTAGTGGTATACTGGCGGCAAGGCTTGCAATGTTCCGATTCCATTCAAATGTTTTGGGAGATCTCATATACGCTATAGAAAAGGAAAAATGGCCAGGGAGCACGGTTTTGAAAAAAAAGGTTTTTCTTGGAGCACCCTAATAGTACAGCAGTCAGTGTGATAAAGCTTAACCTACCTTATGTGCTTCTTACAACTCACAGGTTTTATACTAGAGGCGCCAGCATTTGTATTTTATTCACTTCCAAATTTCCCTTCCTGAAAGTCCTGCTGTAGAAAAGTTATTTTTTTGGATAATTTTTTTTTTGTGAATAAAATTTTCCAAGAATTTCCTGCTAACGAAATCCAGTCTTCTGGTTGTTGTTGTTGTTGATTGGAGGTTTAACGACCACCGTGAGCAACTCAATGGGCTATAAGCAGTCGCCCGTCCCTAATTTAGGGTCACTGGTTCCAGGGAAGGGAGAGAGCCAGTGCCGTAAGACAAACACAATACCCATGCCTGACCAGGATTCGAACCCGGACCCCTTACGGACGAATGATCAGAGGCCAGCGCCTTAGACCACTGCGCCAACGGGGCGGCCCAGTCTTCTGGAAGGAACGCAAATATATTTCTGAGTTTGCAACCGTTTCTGTGCTTCTAAATAATCGATTTACAAAGTCCTTTGTTCATCAGACTGTTTCCTGCATGACGAACGCATGTCTGTTACAATAAAGTTTGATAAGGAGATTTCATATGCCAACTAATGTCCAATTATAATTATGTTTTACATATGTATATTTTTTGATTGGGGATTTAACGACCTCCATAAACAGTCGCCCGTCCCTAATTTAGGGCAACTGGTTCCGGGGATGGGAGAGAGCCAGTGTCGTAAGACAACCACAACACCTATGCCTCACCGGGATTCGAACCCGGACCCATATCGGTCGAATGGTCACAAACCAGCGCTTAGACCACTGCGCCACCGACGCGGCATGTTTTATTTTACCACGCAATTCACACATTTAAAACACGTGATATTAACAAGCCAGAATTCGGTGTCATCTTTCTTGTTTATTAAATGCTAGTGATATGGTTTAGGGTAATTTGACAGTACATTTCTATAAACGGCGTAGAAGTTCCTTCTAAAATATTAAAGAATAGTGTCAATGAAAACGTTGATTTATTTATTTGAAATCTTTTACTAGGAAATAATAGGTAAGGAAAGAATGAATTCCTATACCTAAGGGGGGAAAACAATTCAATTAGAATTCCTTTAAACATTTTCTGAGTAATCATTGTGTAATTAATTGTTGACAGAATGATATTTGGAAGCAGCGCTACAAATGCAATATCCTTCGGGAAATTCCTGCCTAAATTTCAAATGTTGAATTACTCTGTGCATAGTGAAAATACATTGATCAGTTAGATGTAATAATATTTATTTCAAAGCTTCGCACAGAGCGAGTGCCAGTAAATGTTTATCAATGTTTGTTTGAAGCAATCGTCGTAGCCCAACAACTGATTTAAATGTGATCAAATACTAATTTCTGATGGAGAGCAACTGACTAAAGTCATTTAAATAGCAAACAATTTTCATATTCTACAATCAAGTTTTCTTTGACAGATTCAGTTGAAGCACATTAATGTTCCCTTAAAGATATTTATGCAGCTTAACACACTAAAGGAAACAGCACTTTAGATAAAAGAGGGACAGAATTACTTGCGGAGTTTGGCCATTTTTAATATTCATTTCTTCCTACAGGACACTGTTGTGAATAAAAGAATTTGCAACACTGACGTATTAACTGATTAGTTTTGGCACCGACTCCCTAGGTAATCTTAAAATGCTCCATCGTTAAGGACGGTGTTAACTTAGTTTCCAATATCTGTTCAAATATGTTATTGCTATTTCTTCTGCACGAATAATTGAAGTGTCAAACCTGTGGGTAATCATCCGGACTGCATTAGTCGACATATCCACGCTTCCTTGTAGCAGCCATGGTTACTAGACAGTAAGGTTTGCTCATCCAACCTTCCTCACTAAGACAAAATCGTGACGTCACCGTCCTAACATGTGAATCGTAGATCCGAATTGTAGCTATGGAGGACATCTTGTCAAAAATCTTTATTACTCAAACACAGAATAAAAGCTTATGCAAAAGCTCATTTAAATCAAATACAGAAGAAATTCACAGTCATGTGAATATTTGAGAAACGAAGATTTCAAAAATACCTCCCACACATTTTTGTTACGTAAAGAGCGAGAAAACGGTTATACTTTTAAATGTTAATTTGGTTACTAGGTGAATTATTGCTGTTTTTATATAAATTTAGAAAGTAAAACACACAGCAGGACATAATATTGTCATGTAATAAATAATTTATTTATGAGGAATAGGGGAAAAGCATCTCGGCAGCGTTCACCAATTTTTTTAAATTAAATATTGAAAACATTATGCATTAAAAAATCTGGTAGAATTGAAGAAGATTATTCCAGTTGGTGTACGAATAATAATTCCGACACTCTGCTAAGATGCAGATGCAAAGAAACGTGGCGATTAGGTAAGTCTTACGATGGAGATTTGGACAGTGACGTCACAAAGCAACACCGGAAGTGTTGGATGAGCATAACCTTGTCATCTACTAACCTTGGTAGCAGCTACCATTACATCCTAATGATAATATTTATTAATTTATGTTCGGCGAATCGCTTTTACTTTGTGGGAAAAGAAAAAATAAGACCGGTGTTTTGTTTTGTTTAGGTCCGAAGACGACTTTGGTCCGGAGGATCAAAATTTGTCATCGGACTGTGCTGATCTCGGAGTAGGTACAAGGAAAGGAAAACAATGCTCACGTGATGTGTTCTGGATCCCTGGTGTATTGCCTTTTCTAACACCGAAAAGAGTTTCTTGTGGCTAATTCTGGTGGGCTGCGAGATTATAATTTTTCTTATCTGCATTGCAAAAGATTGTTTCTGCAGTGAAAACAAAAGGGAGTTGTCAGAAAAATGTGGTAGCGATGTTTTAATAAAAAGTAAAACCTTTTTTTACTAAGACGAATTTCAAGCTTTAGAAGAAAATTATTTCGCATTTCTCCAGGATCTTCGTCAGAACAGTAGCGAAATGAACATTTTCTTTTAAACTGAAAGTCCTCTCTTTAGTACACTGAAGTTTTGGCGAACTGTACTTCTAAACGCGGGCTTGTGTCTATTCGCCTAAGATGAGTTCTGGTTCGAATCCTGGTGAGGCATGGATATGTTTGTTTTACAGTATTGGCTTTCTCCCTTGCCTGGAACCCATGGCCCAAAATTATGGACGAGCGTCTGCTTTTATCCCTTTGAGTTGCTCACGATGGTCGTATACCACCAAAAAAACCCCAGCTGTACGAGTAGGAGAAGTATTAGGTAGAGCAGGATGTGATGCCAGCATTTACATAAGTACATTGCTCGCCATTAAAATAGAAACACGAAGAAGGACAAAAGATAAGATAGCCAAACTGAGTTTATATTCACCTTATACGTAGTACAAGGATGAAGTGATTGAAATTTGAGGTAATTCGGATGCATAGAACGGACAAACATCAGTACGGAGGGTAACCACCATGGGCATGAATAAACGCTGCCAGACGGCTCGGCATAGAGTCGAAAAGATTCTGGATGTTACCTTGGGGTATTGCATCCCATGAGGCTTCAATTCTGTGTCAGAGTTCATCTACTGTAGTCGCTGGTTGACATTGTTGGGCCACACGCTCCGCGACCAGGGAGCAAACGTTTTCAATAGGCGAAACATCTGGTGATCGCATCAGCCAAGGGAGTAGTGGAACATGCTGGGCATTAAGGGAATGTCGGACGTTGCCTGCGGCGTGCGGTCGCGCATTGTCTAGTTGGTAGGTACCCCCCTCTCCCATCCCCGGAGTCCCTGTACATATGGAGAAACCACAGGCTCTAATGTAACGCTGGCTGTTCAAGTTTCCGGCTATGCATACTAGACCCGTGCGGTATGCATATCCAATGGCACCCTTTACCATTTCTCCAGGTTCTGGGCCGGTATGTCGCTGCAAAATGCAAGACTCCAGGAGCCGCTTTCCACGGTGGCACCAGACGCGGATACGGCCGTCATGGTGCTGGACGCAAAAGCGGGATTCTTTTGAAAAGACGATGTCGTCGCCATTCCCGCGTCCATCTACGTCGTTCAGCGCACCATTGGTGCCTCAGACGCTTGTGCTGTAGTGTTAATGGTTGGCGTAGCAATAGGCGCAGTGCAAACAGTCCATGCCGCTGCAAACGACGTCACTCAGTACGTCCGGATACTTCTTGTCCGGTCACAGACCCTAATTCGTGAGCTAGGCTCCATGATGGGCTGGTCCGATCCCTAAGGGTCATGCGCACAACACGTCTGTCCTCTCGGGTGTTGGTGAGTCAGGGCCGTTGTGATCCTTCCCGTCGCTCCGTCGTACCTTCCTGGACCCATCGATTCCAAATTCGCATCACAGTGATCAGATTTCGCCCAACACAAGCACCAGTTTCGTGGCACGAAAATCCACAGTCTCAGAACGCTACGATTCTGCCGCGATCGAATTACGACACGTGCTGGAAAGCGTTCTTATTTTTCTTCTAATTTTTCTCGCTGCGGGAACCAGAGAGAAAAAATTCTCCGAGAAAAAACAGCGAACAAACAAATGCAATTCCACTATGAAAAACCAGCTTTCTAATATCCACTCTTATACTGGTTCCAGGTGTCGTTACTGGCGCAAATGATTTCCATCTGCGCTGCGCTGCTAATCATTTGGTTGCCCTACCATGTTGTACGTATCATGCAAATTTTGGATGCTTTCTTTTGGTGTTGCTATTTTAATGGCCAGCATTGTATTAGTACAATTGTTATTTTGCTGTTCCTTTGATAGGATAATGAATTCGACGTAACAATTTTTTTTGTCTGAACTATTTGCTTATGGGAGTTTTCTTATTTTAAAGCATAAACGTACTACCTTATCTTAAGAAGCATTTAATTGCATTTTTGTGTGTGTTTGTTTCAATTCATAATTTCAATGAAATGTCTAATTTGTTGAAGAACAAAGTGTTTTAGGATTCCTAAGCTTCACGAATCCACCCTCCGTAGTTCAGAAGAAACCAGTTAAACCGCTGATCTTTGAGCGTAGAAATTCTTCAGAGTAAACACGTCTACGTAGATCGATTAGGTCTAATTATTCAGTACTTTGCCCTTCTTACATAATGCGTTTATATCCTAAATTGGAGGGTCAGAACTGAGCCTTCGCAGCAAAGAATTCTGAAAGTGAGAGTAGACTCTGCCAAGGTTGGAACCTGCATATACCATTATAATTTGTAAAATCTTTGATGTTATCATGTGATATTATGCATTACATCCTAAAACCTGAGCTGTCATTTGAGTGTTAATATTTTCTTAATTGTCCCTCACCTCCTCGTATGAACTCATTTTCAGTCTAAATTTTGGTAGCCAAATTCTTAACAACAGATTTTGATGCTGCTGTAAGGTAAGTTGTCACGGATTTTTAATGTTATTTTGGGTGCACATACACAACAATAAGATCCACTGAAACAAAAGAGATAAAAGAAGCCTTTTTCTGATATTTGAAGTGGTGTTATCAGCAAATGAGTTTCCAACTTTTTCTTGTGCAGACTATTTGTTTCGAATAATACAAGGTCAATATTCAACCAGCACAGGTTAAATGGTAGACCTTGTAAGCCATATCAAAGCCTCAGTCATTTCGTGTGAGAAAATCAGGTAAAACTATTGATTCTCAATAAACCCAAAGAGCAAACAGAGTTTTCCCTCCGTTCCTAAGTGAAACAGATGATGATAGCAACAGCGGTTTAATAAATTTCCAGAGGAGCAGAAATAAGGCATCATCCGTCCAGCTGTCAAAAGTAAACGACGTAGTTGCCGCTTCACTGCTTGCTCTTACTGTCTTTCAATAGGAGGTGAAAAATGACAACGAGAAAAGTAGAAAGCACCCTCATAGCATCATTAGTCCCAAAATGATCGCGGAAGCTCGAATTTTGAATCATAGGTTTAGCTCCACCAGAAAAGGAACATTGCAGATAACTACGTCTAACACTGACTCTTCGCGCGAGCTATTTATTCCAACAGCAATGTTTTATGATAAAACTTCATTAGAAAGCACGACAATACGTTTTTCCTTGGACACCGTGAAAAGTGTTATGTTATTAAGGTTTATATGAGTAATATTTTGATGTAACGAAAGGATAAATGACAATATTTCCCGCATCCCAAATTTTGAGAAAAAAAGAATAAACATAAAACTAAGGTCTCGAAGATTCCAACTGTTTTTCAGCTACGACTGTGGGAAAGACTTTTTGAACAGGCGAGCTAAGATTAAGATTATTCACACGTTTTGGCAAAAACTCATTAGAGAGGCTCTTTTGATCTAGAACTCCATATGTGTGTGTCGCTTACAGGTCTGCACGGGCCGGGTCGGGCCTTTTTTTAGTTTAGAAAACAAAGCAACGCGCGGGGCCGGGCTTTTCCACAGACACGTACAACCGGGACAGGTCAAGTCGACCCATTATTTTTATCGCATTGGCAAGGAATAAAAAAGTCATGTTCCTCGATTTCCTGGTGTGTTTAACTGTTTCGCTGGCTTTACTTACTTCTACAAGGGCCGCGGGTGGCCTGTGGTCAAGATGTCAGGTGTGATCCCAGGCAGGTACGAACGCTCGAACCACAAAATATCCACCGTGCGTCGGAAGGGCACGTTAAGCCGTCGGACCTCAGGTACTGCCCCCCCCCCGGTAATAAATAAGGGCGTCTTCCTCCCTCCTTTCTATCTCGCTTCCGTGTCACTTTCCTATCGAGCACTCTAGCCCAAATCTTCTAGCTTCCTATTTCTAAGTGTTGTTTAAAACTTGGGTTCAGACACTCCCTTCCTAAAATCCTCTACATATGATCTGATCTGATCTTACTGCCATTACATAGCCCTGGGTGTAATCCGAAAAGCAAGCAGAGGCACTCACAGTGTTTTTACCAATCTGCAATTATTAAGATGGTAAAACCATTTTGCGGCATGTTGACAGCAAAAAGATACAACCCCGAGCGAGTGTGTGTGTTGTGTAGAGTGGGGGACGGAGGATGTCTGCAGTGGAGTGAGGGTGTGGGTGTTTCTGTATGGCAGAGTGGGGGACGGAGGGTGTCTGCAGTGGGGTGAGCATGTGGGTGTTTTTGTATGGCAGATTGGGGGACGGAAGATGTCTGCAGTGGAGTGAGGGTGTGGATGTTTTTGTATGGCAGAGTGTGGGACGGAAGGTGACTGCAGTGTGATGAGGGTGTGGATGTTTTTGTATGGCAGAGTGGAGGACGGAGGGTGTCTGTAGTGGGGTGAGCGTGTGGGTGTTTTTGTATGGCAGAGTGGAGGACGGATGGTGACTGCAGTGAGATGAGGGTGTGGATGTTTTTGTATGGCAGAGTGGAGAATGGAGGGCGTCTGCAGTGGAGTGAGGGTGTGAATGTTTTTGTATGGCAGAGTGTGGGATGGAGGGTGACTGTGATGAGGGTGTGGATGTTTTTGTATGGCAGAGTGGGGGATGAAGGGTGACTTTGATGAGGGTGTGGATGTTTTTGTATGGCAGATTGGGGGATGGAGGGTGTCTGCATTGGGGTGAGCGTGTGGGTGTTTTTGTATGGCAGAGTGGGGATGAAGGGTGACTGTGATAAGGGTGTGGATATTTTTGTATGGCAGAGTGGGGGATGGAGGGTGTCAGCAGTGGGTGAGCGTGTGGGTGTTTTTGTTTGGTAGAGTGGGGGACGGAGGGTGTCTGCAGTGGAGTGAGGGTATGGGTGTTTTTGTATGGCAGAGTGGGGGACGGAGGGTGCTGCCGTGGAGTGAGGGTGTGGGTGTTTTTGTATAAGAGAGTGGGACGACATCGATTTTTTCTCCTAACCCTAATCTATATAGGGGGATTGACTTTTCCAGTGTTACCGCTTAGTGGTTCAGAGAAAGGGAAATTCTGAACGCGCTTAGTCTTCCTTTTTCTCTCTTTTTAAAAGTTATATTTTTCAGTAATTATCAAAGTTTAGTTAAAATTCTTAGGCTTAGATTCTACTAAATATTTTCAATAATATCTCATTTTATTATTTAATTTTCACAATTTCATAAAATACAATAGGAAGACAAAATATTTCCAAATTGTACATCACAAGCCGGGCCTTAATAAGAGCTGCGATTGACGAGCCCCAGCTGGGACGGACTGGGTCTTGAACGCCCGGGCTCACAAAATTAGGCCCGTGCAAACCTCTAGTGTCGGTCTCGTCGTATAGAATACGTGGTTTATCGTAAATGCATCCCAGAAAAAGCGACGCGAAGAAAAAGAAACGTTAGTCTTCCCATGACACTTCACTACGAAGGCAGTCTTGTTATTAATAAGGTTTGCCAATAAACATTTTAACATAGATAACATTCCTCTGAGGTTAGCATAGGCATATAAAAACGGAACCTTCAATCTCCAGGACGCTCGGTAAATTTTCAAGATTTATTGCAGCAAAAAAAGCAAGAAAGATGACACCGAATTTTCGGGTGTAATAAACACGTCTTTTGAATCTGTTCTGACACAAAGTAAATTTATCAAAGCTATTCAAAATCAATGGAACCGGTATGGAAAACAATAGTATCTGACGGAAGAAAGAAGTTTTTCCATCGGGTTTTTAATCCCTCAGATATTGCTGTAAACGGAATCGTGAGCTTACGCCCTCTGGTTGCAGACTTGTGCGTTAAGAAAATCATGAATTTATATCAGAAACATTTCGCACCGGAAACGCTCTCCAACACAGAAGTAATTTTTCAAATCAGACTATTAGAAACAGAGATATGGACAAAAATAAGATGTGACTTTACGTCTCCTGGTGGGAAAACCATGCATTGTTTTAGGAAGAAAGTATTTTCAAAAGGTTTTTTCTTATGAGTGGAATCGGTCCAAGAAAAAAAATTAGTCGAGTTTTCAGGGGCCCAGATTTTACTACAAATACATCAGAAGCAGAAATTAACATTTATCCCCCTGGTGGCCAAACGATTCTTTACCAAACATTATAAATTATGTAAAAAACATTTTCCATCAGGTCTTGTATGCGATACAGGAAGAGTTTTTCAAATCGGAATTTTAGAGCAGAAATAACGCAGACAACGCAATTTACCTTTGTGCCCCCTAGCGGAAAGTGTATCATTTACTTGAAATATTTCAACAAAAATTCCTTCTTTGTTGAATTTTTTTTCCAACAAAGAAGAAATTTTTCAAATCGGACTCCTAGAAGTACAGATATTGAGAAAAATAAAATATATATCTACGCCCTTGGCGTTGAAATCCATGCATTATTTTAAGAAGAAAATGTTTCCAAAAGGTTTGTCGCCATGAGTAGTATCGGCCAACAAACGACTTTTTTGCAATCGAAATTTCAGAAGCTCATATTTTGCTGCAAACATATCAGAAGCGGAAATTATGGCTTACGCCACCTAGTGCCCAAACCATTTTTTACAAAATTTAGAAATTATGTGCAAAGGATTTCCCATCAGGAGTTGTATCCGGTGCAGAAAGAATGTTTGAAATCGGAGATTTAAAAGCAGAGATATAGGGGAAAACGCAATTTACCTCTACGCGCCCTAGCGGAAAGTCTATGAATTATTTGAAAATTTTGAAATTATATGAAAAGCATGTCACACTAAAAACACTATATCTACAAAGAAGGAATTTTTCAAATCGGACTCCTAGAAGTAGAGAGATTGACAAAAATAAGATATACATCTACGCCACCTGGCGGAAAAATTTTGGAATATTTTAAGAAGAAAATATTCCGAAAAGGTTCATCGATGTGAGTGGCATCAGCCCACGAAAAAAAAATTTCAATCGATATTTTAGAAGCTCAGATTTTATGGCAAATACATCAGAAGCAAAAATCAACACTTACGCCCGATGGTGGCCAAAGTATTCTTTACCAAAAATTAGAAATTATGTGCAAACGATTTTCCATCAGCAGCTGTGTCCGCTGAAGGAAAGCTTTTCAAATCGGAGTTTTAAAAGAAGAGTTATCGAGAAAATATGTAATTTACTTCCATGTCCCCTAGCGGAAAATCTATGCGTGATTTGAAAAAAGTAACTATATCTAAAATACTCTTCGACATAAATGGAATCAAAAGATAAAATAATTTTTTCAATCTGATGTTTAGAAGCAAATATGTGGAATAAAACGTATTTTGAATTCGACATCATCTGCATTTACGCCCTCTAGCGGCGAAATTGTTCATCGTAAAAATACCGAAATGAAGGATCATCATTCGCATATTTCAAGCTTCCCAATGCAAAAATAATTTTTCAAATGAGACTAATAGTTGCAGAGATATCGTGGGTACAGACGGACGGACGAACCGGTAACATAAGCACGATCTTTTTTTACAAAAGACGTGCTAAAAATAGCGTCCACGACGCCCAGAAATACGGTAATCATCACAGGTACAACGTTCAGATTTAAAGAATACATTTTGTTTTTGCAAATTTCGCGGCTCCTCTCAGAAGAAACAAATGGTAAAAATAATTATTTCCTTTTCAAAGACGAATTTTGATGGACGAACTCTAAAAATAATGTTTTTAAGGAACTTCTTACGTATATTTTAGGGTCTGGTTTTATGCGTGAATAAGATTTCTGTCGTCTCACACTGACATTCAGATTCGTTCTCACAAGCCAAATACTTATCTTTATTGCAAACAGAGGGCATGAATAATAACTAGCAATATTTTACACTTCATTTGTCGTGCATCTCCTTCTTATTTCTGAGATTTTGGAAATCTTACCTTACAATTTATCAAAATTCTGGGTTTTCAGAATTTTGATATATAGGATTAATAAGATATTGTTGGATGTAGCTAAAACGTTGAAAAAACTCTTCTTAACAAATATGAAATGTTGTAAGAGAAGGGTGCTTTAGCTTGTTTATGTTCGTCTGATACGCACAATTCCCTGAAAATAGCAAACTGAAACTGAATTTCTTTCGTAATACAAGGTTGTGTCAAAGGTTCGTCCCGTTTGCAAAACGTTTAATGCTACTTGTGATGTATACTTTAAATTAACTTTCATTTACAGTTGCTTTGCTTATGTAAATTTGAGTTCATTCTCTTTTAGCGGTTTCTTTTTTTTTGTTGTTGTTGGATGCTTAACAACCACCGTTAACAACTTAACGGGCTATGAGCAGTCGCCCGCCCCTAATATAGGGCCACCGGTTCCAGGGAAGGGAGAGAGCCAGTGCCGTAAGACAAACACAACATCCATGTCTCACCGGGATTCGAACCCTGACCCCTTACGGACGAATGTTCAGAAGCCATCGCTTAGAACACTGCGCCACCAGGGCGGCTTAGCGATTTCAACTTTAACGTTACATCTTCTTGCTCGCCGCCCCGGTGGCGCAGTGGTCTAAGGCGTTGGCCTCTGATCATTCGTCCGAAAGGGGTCCGGGTTCGAATCCCGGTGAGGCATGGATGTTGTGTTTGTCTTACGGCACTGGCTCTCTCCTTCCCTGGAACCAGTGGCCCAAAATTAGGGACGGGCGACTGCTTATAGCCCATTGAGTTGCTCACGGTGGTCGTTAAACCTCCAATCAAAAAAAAAAAAAAATCTTCTTGCTCAAGGAATGAGGTTGGCAACAATTCTGAAGTCAGAGAGCGTGACGTATGCATGTTGACAGATAAGAACTAGAGATATATAATGTTGAAACAGCAGCCAAAATTGTAGTGTGGTGGTGTGATGTTATTGTAATCGTGGAAGCTGCATTACCTATATATTTGATCGTTGCGTAGAGTGGTTTTGTTATATATTTAACTTTTGAAGTTAGTCAAGTTATCTGCTAACTAACTTCTTTCAATTAGTTGTGAAGTATTTCTACTATTGTGATTAGTTCCTCAAATATTTTGCCCATATACGATACTGTTGGTATAAAAAGGCTATCAGTAAGTAAGGCTTTCTGACACTTTATTTCAGTGACTTTTGTTTAACTTCAAGAGAGAGTAAATAAGAAGAAGAAATCTTAGGTAGTGTTCTGGAAACTGTAGACGTTTCAAATAGTTAAGAACGCTACCAGTTATACGTGCTCACATCATTGTGCAAAGTACATTTCGAATTTCTTACAGTTCTTGATTAACTTTCATCTAAGACAAGACCCCACGGTGGAAGAATTCTGCATGTTTGGAAGGCAAAGCTCTCTGATGACAGGTTACACATCCACCACTGAAGCGACACATCACCACTGTTGATATGGTGGGTTCCACATCCACCACTGAACCGACAGATCCCCACTGTTGATTTCGTGGGCTACCCATCCACCGCTGAAGCGACACATCACCACTTTTTGTGTTACACATCCACCACTGAACCGACAGATCACCACTGCTGATGTGGTGGGTTACACATCAACCACTGAAGCGACACATCACCACTGCTGATGTGGTGGGTTACACATCCACCACTGAACCGACAGATCCCCACTGTTGATTTCGTGGGCTACCCATCCACCGCTGAAGCGACACATCACCACATCAACCACTGAAGCGACACATCACCACTGCTGATGTGGTGGGTTACACATCCACCACTGAACCGACAGATCCCCACTGTTGATTTCGTGGGCTACCCATCCACCGCTGAAGCGAAACATCACCACTTTTTGTGTTACACATCCACCACTGAACCGACAGATCACCACTGCTGATGTGGTGGGTTACACATCAACCACTGAAACGACACATCACCACTGCTGATGTGGTGGGTTACACATCCACCACTGAACCGACAGATCCCCACTGTTGATGTGATGGGTTACACATCCACCACTGAACCGACAGATCACCACTGATGATGTGGTGGGCTACCAATCCACCGCTGAAGCGACACATCACCACGTTTTGTGTTACACATCCACCGCTGAAGGGACACATCACCACTGTTGATGTGGTTTGTTACACATCCACCGCTGAAGCGATACATCACTACTTTTTGTGTTACACATCCACCACTGAACCGACAGATCACCACTGTTGATGTGGTGGGCTACCCATCCACCGCTGAAGCGACACATCACCACTTTTTGTTTTACACAAGCGCCGCTGAAGCGACACATCACCACTGTCGATGTAGTGGGTTTCACATTCTTCACTGAACCGACAGATCACCATTGTTGATGCGGTGGGTTACACATCCACCACTGAACCTTGATGCGATGGGTTACACATCCACCACTGAACCGACAGATCCCCACTGTTGATGTGGTGGGCTACCCATCCACCGCGGAAGCGACACGTCATCACTTTTTGTGTTAGATATCCACCACGGAACCGGCAGATCACCATTGTTGATGTGGTGGGCTACACATCCACCGCTGAAGCGACACATCACCACTGCTAAGGTAGTGGGTTACATATCCACGGCTGAAGCGACACATCACCACTGTTGATGTGGTGGGTTACACATCCCTACAGTTTCATTCCGTGACACATTTGCTACGCCATCCTCTTAGAAAATGTGCCATGGAACGAAACATGTGGTAGACGAATGTGACAAGCTCCGGACTGTATTAAAGATGTGGTAAGATCTCAACCCCTTCCAAGTCCTTAAAGTTTTCAGCTTAACAACCTGGTCGTGTGATTTCGGGCATTATTCACTTACAGTAAAGCCATCTTCGTATTGATGAGCGCCGGATAGCTTTGGCGCAGAACATCATGGACCCGCCATGGTTGCCCGACATAGAGGTTCTAGGCCACAGCCTGCGAATATGGCACCAGTTTCTTGTGCGGAGAACCCTCAGAATTTCAACAAATACATAGCATGACTTTCCAATCTAACCAAACTCTTTGCACCACTGGCTGTGCTCGTTGTGTGGCCTCAGACACTGATCCCCGTGGTAGGAAAACATAGATCCCCTTTTCATCACCTGTACCGATAGGATGCAAACATCGATTGTCCTGTATATTTGACAGCAATCTGAGATAGAGATCGACAAGTTTTTACGCGTGTCGGAGTGTCATTTTATGGGGATCCATTTCACGGCGTCTAGAGCAGACACCAAGCTGGTGCAGGTTACAAACTATAGTGGATTAGGAAGACCCACTTCAGGTGCCAATTCTTGAGTATTGGTAGCGGGGTTCGCTGTCACAGCTTCGACCAGGATTGTCAATGTTTGTGGTTGTAGGACGTCGGGACCTAGATTTGCCTTCTACACACTGAAAACCAGGAAAATAATTCCGGTTTTTCAATGTCCCGAACATTGAAAAAACGGAATTATTTTCGTCCAGTGCTGCTGTTTATTGTTTCGTTGTGTTGAACTGCACACATTTCTGTCCCTGCTGCAGCCGCGTTGAACCCTTTTTTGTAATATCTATATTGGAACGTAGACTTAGCGACGTGCCATGTAACGCAGCATAAAAGTGAAAATGCCAGAGACAATGCATGCATATGTAACGTAAAACTCGAAACCGGAATTATAATAGAAATTTCATGCGTTGGGGCTGAGAAACAGAATGTAATAGGGACAACGAAAAGAACAGAAATGTAGAAAAGTGCTGAGACTGGTTCTCAGTATTTTTGTTTCTCAGTTTTTCTAGTAGTGTATTATGTTTACGTATTGTGTATTTAAGTGCAGGAATGATGAAAGAACCTTATGGTGAAAGAACCGTATGATGAAAGAACCTTAAATAATGAAAGAACCTTATGGTGTTCCGGCTATAAATGATGAAAGAACCTTAAATGATGAAAGAACCAAATGATGAAAGAGCCTTATGGTGAAAGAACCTTATGATGAAAGAACCTTAAATGATGAAAGAACCTTATGGTGAAAGAACCTTATGGTGAAAGAACCTTATGATGAAAGAACCTTAAATGATGAAATAACCTTATGGTGTTCCGGCTATAAATGATGATAGAACCTTATGATGAAAGAACCTTAAATGATGAAACAACCATATGGTGTTCCGGCTATAAATGATGAAATAAACTTATGGTGAAAGAACCTGATGATGAAAGAACCTTATGGTGTTTCGGCTATAAATGATGAAGTAAACTTATGGTGAAAGAACCTGATGATGAAAGAACCTTATGGTGTTTCGGATATAAATGATGAAATAAACTTATGGTGAAAGAACCTGATGATAAAAGAACCTTAAGCGATGAATGATGAAAGAACCTTATGGTGAAAGAACCTTATGGTGAAAGAACCTAATGGTGAAAGAACCTAATGGTGAAAGAACCTAATGGTGAAAGAACCTTATGATGAAATAACCTTAAATAATGAAAGAACCTTATGGTGTTCCGGCTATAAATGATGAAAGAACCTTAAATGATGAAATAACCTTGTAGTTTTCCGCCTATAAATGATGAAAGAACTTTAAATGATGAAATACCCTTATGGTGTTCTGGCTATAAATGATGAAAGAACCTTAAATGATGAAATAACCTTGAACGATGAAAGAACCTTAATGATGAAGGAACCTTATGGTGAAAGAATGTTATGGTGTTCCAGCTATCGGAATGTTGTTTTAATTTGGTCTTTGAGAACCGAGAAGGAATGACATTTCGGTATAGGTAAGATTTTAACAAGTACATAGAAAGATTGCAGAAATCATACTAATAATAAACAAAATAGTTGCTAAATTGCATATAAGCACCAGAACGGCACATTTATCGACCTCCGTCCTCTTCTCACTTGGTAACGCAGAGTGGCTCTGTGCGAAATGCACGTCGTCACCGTCGTGTATTATACATCATCTCAATAACAATTTGACGCTGGCACGGGTTTCGCACAGAAATAGAGAAAAACATTATTTGTAGGTCTAAACGGGACTAACGACTCCCCGAGCTATTTAAGGTACAATGCATGCCTGTGGTATTAAGAAAAATAATATAAATTACATTTTCCTAGTTAAAGCAACATGTAACATAAAACTTACATTTGATAGAATGCAATTTGGCGCGAAAGATGTATAACATATAGATTCGTGAGGGGAAATGTAACTAAATTAAAGCACATTTTATCAAGGCAAAGATAATAATTGAAAACTTTAACCTGCATATTTTGTTGTCATATTCTGAAAAGGGATGTTATAAAAAAAATAAGGTTGATTCAATGGGTGAATTACGAACTAGTTTTTTGATTTAAAAATTAAAAAGGAAACGACAGAGTACAATGGAAAACCTTTACATTAACAGAAAGCGTACCAGCCTACATTATGGAAATACTTCTCAGCTTTGTCTTACGCAAGGCCAGAAGATAATTAACTGCTTCGAAGGAAACTGATGAAGTTTCTAAAAGAAAGGACCTAAGTTCCGTTTTTTTTCCAGTTTTTTTTATCAGTTAATTGATAAACCAACTTCGCTTTCTACACCTAAGGCTGAGTCTTGATAAATATCATCTTAAAAATATTTCTTTAAAAAAACAGTAATTTAATTACCGTCGGTTAATTATTTTGTGCTTATGGATGTATGCAAAGGAAAAAAAAAACAATCTTGACAGCATTGCTTCGAGGAATGCTAAGAAATTAAAACGAAAAAAGAATGATTTTATCATTTCATTTAAGATATTTCCTATTCAACTTTTGATCATTTCCTTGCCCGAAGCATTTAGAGCAAGAAATAAAATCAAGAAAATAAGGTGAGAAAACTCGTAATCTGAGACTGAACACAAGTTAAATGCGGGTTAGAGTTTTCGTGCGTTTGTAAGACCTCGCAGCTGTTAAGACGTTAACATTAACGAGCGAGAGACTCTAAATAACACGGAGTCTATCAGTTTACACAAACCACACAGAGACAAATGTGTGTAGTTGTCAGAAACGAGGAAATCTAATAATTTGTTTAAACAAAAGTGTTCGAGGGCGTTTCCCCCACTCACTATTTTAAAGGAACGAAAACCTATCGCTAATTAAATGTTGAAAATTAATATATAAGCAACTACTATAGTGAAATCTCTCTATGACGATTATTGCATGTTTTTTTGTTTTTTTTGAAAAAACGGTCGCTCAGAAGGGTGGTCGCTAAATAAGAGAAGGTTTTGATGGCATTTCCAATGAAAAGTTTTGACATTAATCATTTGTAAACTACTTCATAACTTTTATAAAATACGTACTCTGAATTGCTACATTCCAAACATGGTGAGTTCCAGTATATGTATGTTTAGAAATAAAAAATACTACATTATATGTAGTACAGTTACACATTTGGGAGGTACATATTTTGGTAATCTAAAAAAATCATTTGGAAAACGAATGTAATGTCTGCTAAAGTTTATTAGACTTTTTTTTGAGCACGATTTCAGCTCTCAGAATGCAAAGGGCGTCCTGAAAGTAATGCTTTTTCCTTAATAACGTTTGAAATGGTGAAGTGATTTTAGTGGAACTGCACTTACATATACGTTGCCAATGTCGAAACACATTTTCTTGAGAATCAGAAATAAAGATCATGAATGACAGAGAAAAGCAGAGAACCGTAATTGAATTCCTGGAAAAAGAGAGATGTGAGGCTCCAGAGATCCACCGAAGATTCCCCGCGGCGTATGCAGCTGCTACAATGGATATCAGTAACGTCCCAAAATGGATGAAGATGTTTCGAGAGTGAGAAAGTTCAGTGTCGGAAAAACAACGGAGTGAAAGACCCGCAACTGCATTGACAGATGCCAACAGTCAACGAGTGGAAGATCTCATCACAGCTGATCATCGTGTCACCATCCAGGAGTTGTGTGATGCAATTCATTGTGGTCATAGTGCTATGGAAAACATTAATTAGGGATCTGGGCCACAGAAAAATTTGTTCAAAGTGGATCCCAAGAAACCTAACCCTTGAACGATGTGAGCAAAGGGTAGACATGCGGCGGAACCTCTTGGACTGTTATGAGACGGAGGGTGAGGTGTTTTCTCTAATGTTGTGAGAGGGGATGAAACCTGGGTGCTCTTTCATGACCCAGAAACAAAGCGTGCGTCAATGGAATGGAACCGCACATCTTCACCTCGACAAAAAAGGTGAAAACAACTCGTTCCGCAGGAAAAGTGATGGTGACAACTTTCAGGGACAAATATGGTGTCATTTTGACTGATTTCCTTGAACGGCATACAACAATAAACAGTGCTCATTATGTGCAGACATTGAAGAAGCTAAAGGAACATATCAGAAGGAAAAGACGTGACATTCCACTTCATAGTGTTGTTTTACACCATGATAACGCATGACTCCACACCTCAATGGAGACTTCGCATGGCCATTCCCAAAATAGGGTGCACAATGATGCTTCAACCCGCCTACAGTCCTGATGTGGCTTCCTCAGACTTTTTTCACCTTTGCAAAACACCTTTCTTGGGGAAAGTTTCGACGATGTGAAAGACGTTAAACTGGCTGTGAACTCGGGGGTGAAACCACAGCCTCAGGAAGTTTTCCACAGTGGATTTTACCAATGGGTTCAAAGATGGTGGAAATGTATAGAAAGTGATGGACAATACTTTGAATAGGCTAACATTATTAACAATATGTCCAAGTATTTTACCACGAATTGTCACATTTTTTCTGCAAAAAATAAAATTCTTATGAGGGACGAGCCATTACTTTCAGGATGCTCTTTCTAGTTCCTTAATTTTTCCTTCAGGAGAGTCATCCCTCATAAGTGTCCTCCGGCCGGCCAAAAAGGAAAATGAAGTAAAGATTGGTATTAACTGTCACTCTCTTTTTCAGCCTTTGTAAAAAGTGTGGGGACGGAGTCTGTGTTTCTTTACCTTACTACGTAGGCCATTAGAATTACCTATCATCGCCGAGATCTCCTTCACCCCACTCCCCACCCCACTCACTTCCATGCAGGAGGAAACACCCTAGCCATTTAAAGTTACCCCTCCATACAAATGCACATTTGTTTAATTTATCATTTCATGGTTCCAGGCTATAGAGAAAATTTTCAGCGGAAATGTTCATCCAGACAATGCAGTTTTCTTGCAGTGGACCTTACGCAAAGATCGTCGTTAATAAGTGGTGAGCGGTCCTTTAATTGGGGGAAGTTTAGCTTTAGCGATATGGGTTTTGAAATATGTTTTACAGAAAAACGGTCGTAATCAGGGGAGGTCGGTAAGAGAGGTTTCACTGTGGTGATACAAGAAAGGGAATTATGAGTGTGCCTTCCAAATAGATTATCAGTGTGCATGTAAAGGCAATTAAAATATTTCGCACAGGATGGATCTTTGTGGGTGTCAAGTAAAATAAATGATGGCAATATGTGAACTAAGTCAAAGAGGAGTCATCGCTCTTTCCACTTTTATAAGTGAGTCACGGAAAAATTCTCATCGGCCGCCACCGGGAATCAAAGCCAGGGTCTTCCAGTTACGCGCCGCGTATGCTTCCACTGCACCACAACGGCCTCGAAATTCTCCAGACTCGCAAACGACAAACTGCCAAAGCACCTGGCGGGTTGTTTCTTTGGAGCCCCGCACAATGCTGAGGATTCACCGAAGATGAACAGCAGCAACTGAACAAATAACTGGAAGGCGAATCAATATTAAATACACAGTTGACGTGGATTGCGAACATCAAATAGAAGTCATAGTTCCTGTGGGGCAGTGGAAGCATATCCGGCGCGTAACTGGAAGACCCTGGGTTCGATTTCCGGTGGCGGCCAATGAGAATTTTTCCGTTACTCACTTATAAACGTGGAAAGAGAGATCACTTCTGTTTGATGTTCCTAATCCACGTCAAGTGTGCATTAATTTATGTAAACTAAGAATATACAGATGATATTATGTATATTAAAACAGCACATGCCAAAATCTTTGCGAGTGAAAAACAAAAGAGTACACATTCACTTACGAGCAACAAATTGAATTCATTCGCATCACTTACGACTACACCGAGCCATAGTCGGGCAAATACTAGGTGGAATTAAATGACAGCAACAAACAATAAGATTTACTAATTTCTGACATTGAGCGGTAGTTGGGTAGGTGGGCTGATGAATGTTGTTCTCGTAAAACCTATGAAAGAAGATATGTGAGTCATAAATGTAAATATTTCCAAAACCGTGGCGGCAGCGATAATAAGCATTTCGAATTTTTATTTCTCTGAAAAAACAGTATTTATTTTTATTAACGTTAAAATATATATAAACACCCAGATGCATCTGTTTCTCTGGAACGCTTGACGTCACAGCAATGTCTGCATTGTTGCGCCATCACTTATCGAACAATTCTTGTACGCTCTGGCGATGTCAAAATGACTGCCTGCTATACAATAGCACGCGATTACTTTTAGATGTCAAGGTGATCGCGTGCTAACTTAAAACCATTGGATTATTAATGACTCGAGTTCTATTTTTCCGATCTACAAAATTCGAATTGAATTTTTAATTTCACAGAAAGTTGAGTTTGCACGCTATCACGTTGATATATCAAGGTGATCGCGTGATAATTTAAAAACATTGGATTATCAATGACTCGAGTTCTCTTTATCCGATCTACAAAATTCGAATTAAAATCTTAATATCGCGACAAGTTGCGTTTCTATTTAATTTAATTTAGCACAATTCGTATATTAATTTGTACGCTGTAATTGTTTTTTTCTATTTTTAAGTTAACTAACTTTCCGAGTTTACCGCTGATTATATAATATTATACATTTTGCAAAATATCAATCTATCTAAACGCTGTAGCCTACAATAAAAACTGAAATATTGAGATATTAAAAGGAGCAAGATTGCATCTAAAAGCAGATGTCGCCCCAATAGTACATGCCGAGAATTTAGATAGTTCCGATTTGCAATACCAGATGTAGCATTATTTTGTAGAAAAAGCTTTGTTATGAAGTTTTAAACTAACCGTCGAATAGGATTGTCTAAAACAAGCCGTGAAGGAAATAGCAAGTGTGCCGGAGAAAAAATCATTTAACGCGAAAGATCAAAGAAAACGTTAAGGTAAGTTTACACGAAAACAACTTTCCGAGTTTAGTGCTGATTATATTACACATTTTGCAAAATATCGATCTATCTGAACGCTCTAATCTATAATTGTTGAAAAACAACAAAAATGTTGCGCAGAATGTTATTTATTGCGAGATCTTTTGAAAACCGGAAATAAATAGGATATAACTTTTGGTTCTAACATGAATGTGTTCTTACTATACAGCATAAGTTTTTATTATATTTCCTTACAGAAATCCGGCGTCTATTTGATTTGTTTTGTGTTTGCTTCAATTAAGAATTTCACTTCGTCATAGGCCGGGCAACATCCCTTATATATTAATATTTATTTAAAGCTTAAGAACAGCCGTCCTACGACCGACTATACGCTAGTTATATATTATTAAGATTTAGACGAACGTAAGAAAAGACCCTCACACCAGTGAATGTGGTGTACCATAATTACGCATGTGCAAGTTAAAATGTGACCTCAATATAGGAATAAACGCCGAATTGCTAGTGTGTTAGTCAGAGGAGCTTTGTCTAGGATATCAACAGAACATACCCCGTCGTGTTATACATCGTTTTAAAACTCTGCATGGGTCAAGAACAGGTAATCCCTATAAAGAGAGGTGTCAAGAAAGAACCAAATTTCTCTACGATTCGCCGATTTCATAGCATTAAAATCGCATTTTTGCAATTACTTTTATCTCATTTATCATCAAGTTTTCTCAATTTACGCAAATAAAAACGAGATATTTTAATGTTTACGTAAACGTGATGAAAACATGTTCGGCGATATTTTAGCAGAAATAAAAGTTTGAGTAACAAAGAAATTAATAACTGCTGCATCACTTCATGCGACAGCATTCAAAAGTCAGATTTCAACAATGGTTTTCGACTACTTCCGCTACCCATTTCCGTTACATCGAAATTGTGTGCATGAGATCTACCTTACTGCTGTCGAGAAAGATGTATAGCATCAAAATACATTAATAACACACAACACTACGACCACATGTCCAATACTTTGCTGGAATAACCGCTTACACTGGGTGTCGCATCAACTGCACTACACCTTCAGTAGTGCCCTCAGTACAAAGAATTAGTTAGACAGACAGACAGACAGACGTCCAGGAGTTCAATGGAAAAGCGACGCACTGAGATTGTGTGGCGGATGTTGAGTTCTATTGCATCTTTCACGTATTTAGTGACATTCAAGTTGGAGTAATTTACCAGAGTGCACAGGGACTTCTTGGCTACTATTTTCGAGCCATTAGAGCACAAAGTGATGAGCTTTATAACTGCGGAAATTGCCTATCTGGTAAGGTAAGTCACAGGGATTCGCGGTTATTATTTAGGGAAGTATTTGGTCAGAAACAATGCATCGGTGAAATCTGATGGAAAGGGAGTGGTGAACGGAATGGAAGTACT
Source organism: Macrothele yani (assembly GCA_039090855.1). Lineage (NCBI taxonomy): Eukaryota > Metazoa > Arthropoda > Arachnida > Araneae > Macrothelidae > Macrothele > Macrothele yani. The sequence continues at coordinate 7,253,214 of CM077024.1, forward strand.
TGTAGCGTACGCCTCTCAGACCCCGCGATGCACGATTTCCCTGACGGACAAAGGTCCTCCATATCCCTTCAAATAATAATTTCCGTAGTACTCGTTGCAATGCTTCCTTTTAGCATTACATAACATTTAAAAGTAAATTATTTTTAGGGGAAAAGTAGTCTGACTTAAAGCAGCTTTACAGCTAAACTCATATTTTCATTGCACAGGGAAGGCTGGAGAGGATTTACTTGTTTTTTCTTTAATCCGAGATACAGGAGGAAGATCGCACCGCCACACCAGATTTTAATTTACACTTTGGCATGCCCTCTTTTTCTGGAACTGACGAGCAACTCTATTGCCCAATCTTTCTGAGTTGTGTAGGCATATTCTCTGTAGATTTCCGAAGCTGACTGGCCAGTAAAATTTGCTAAGTAGCGAAATTTACATTCGTCAGTCGATCTCTCACACTTGGCCATCAGCTACTTAGGTCTATTTGTGGGATTAACTTTTTACTTTTATATACAGTGAAGTGCCAGAGAAACTGGTACAGACGAGCTTATGCAAAATACACTATCTACCAACAAGTAATTGGACACCTGTGATAGCAAAGGAAAACAAAATTTATTCACCTTCAATAGTTGGTGGAGCCTCCACGAACGGCGATTACAGCTGCGACCCTCCGAGGCATACTCTCAACCAGGCGTTGTACGACGGCTAGCGGTATTTTCTTCCACTCGGCTTGGAGGTGACAGGTCAGTTCCTTCACCGATTTCGGACGGTGGGGGCACCCCTTAAGTCGACGATCCAACTCGTCCGAGAGGTGCTCGCTAGGGTTAAGGTCCGAGCTCTGCGCAGGCCAGTCCATTCGATTAACTCCATTGTCACCATACCAAGCCATGGTGAATCTCGCAACATGACAGGTGGCATTGTCATCCTGAAAGTAACATGGGTCCATCCCGTAAAAGGGCCACAACGTAGGAAGCGCATGGTCATCTAAAATGGTACAGTAGGTCTCAGCGTTGAGTCTACCAAGAATTGCGACCAAGGGTCCCGTGCGATACCAGGAGAAACACCCCCATAGCATAATTCCACCGCCGCCGAAATTCACAGTTGTCAAAATACATTCCGGCAGGAGGCATTCTCCAGACAGTGGTCAAACCCAGACCCTGCCATCCGAACGGTAGAGGGTGAACCTAGATTCGTCGCTCCAGAGAACCTGTTTCCACTGTTCAACGGTCCACTGTCGACGTTCTTTGCACCACGATAGCCGAGCAGCGCTATTGGACTTGGTGATCAAAGGGTTGTGGGCAGCAGAACGTCCATGATAACCGAGCAGATGGGCTTCCTTATATATGGTATTCATGAAAAGAACACTCCCGGATGCCTGTTGGAACACCTAGTGGATGTGGCCCATCAATTTGGTGCGGTTCTTCCGAATTTCTCTGGCCAGCACCTCTCATCTTCCACTTCCCTATCACGTAGGCCACTGTCGATTTTGGATACTTCAACTCGCTGGATATGTCACGTATAGATCGGCCATTTCTGTGATACCCGACAATTACACCTTTCTCGAAATCAGACAGCTCCGAACTGCGTAGCATCTTGCATGCGACTGGTTGCGTTGTTGTTTCCCACACGATATTTAACGGCGGCGGCCGTGACGTGTATCAGGACCGCAGATATCGTCGATTGCAGGGCTGTCCAATTACTTGTTGGTAGTTAGTGTACATAGCAACGTCACCTATGCGCGTAGGTGGTTGCACCCGCCAGTGCGTACATAAAGCGATAGACATAGCATCCGAAAACAGCTGTGTCAGCTGTTTTCGGCATGATAATGACAAGTAATAACGATTTAAGCGATTTTCAACGCGGTGTCAAAGTTGGCGCTCGTGAGATGGGCCATAGTATTTCGGAGGTCGTTCGGATTTTCACGGACGACCATTGCAAGGGTGTACCGTAACTACAAGAATTCCGGTAAAACCTCCAACCTACGATACCAGAGTGGCCGTAAAAAGACATTTTGTGAACGTCACCATGGTCGACTGTCAAGAACCGTTTCACGCGATAGGCGTGCAACACTCTCGCAGGTATCATCGAAATTCAATGCTGGAGCCTTAATAAGCATCAACGTCCGGACTGTGCAACGTACCCTGCACGATATGGGCTTTGGGAGCCGACGCCCAACTCGAGTCCCCTTGATGGGTGCACGAGACAGAGCTATGAGCCTCGCTTGGGCACGGAAACACCGCCACTGGACACTTGATGACTGGAAACAAGTAGCCTGGTCAGACGTTTCGCGTTTCCAACTGTATCTGGCAGATGGAAGGATTCGTGTGTGGCACAAACCCCATGAAGCAAAGGATCCCGCCTGTCAGCAGGTAACTGTACCGACTGGGAGGGGAGAGGGTCCCTAATGGCATGGGGTGTGTTTAGCTGAACTTCACTGGGACCCCTGGTGCGTCTACAATCGTCTGTAACCGTCAACGCTATATGTGCGTATCCTTTCATACGAGGTAAACTCGTTAATGTCCTGCATTCATGTTGATGGGTTGGGCCTGTTCCAAGAGGACAATGCACCTCCACACAAGTGTCGGGACGCCACATTTTGGTTAGAGGAGCATTCGTGAGAGTTTGGGGTATTGCCATTTCCACCCAAGTCCCCAGATCTGAACGTGATGGAACACATTTGGGGTGCCATGCAACGCGCTATCAATTACAGGAATCCGAGACCTCGGAATACACCCAAATCGTGGAACGCTCTGCGGGAAGTATGGTGAGCATTGCCTACAGCATGTTTACAGAAGCTACTGGAGTCCATTTCCAGTCGTATTTCTGCAGTCCTGCGCTCCCGTGGGGGACCTACCAAGTATTAGATGGGTGTACCAGTTTTTCTGGCACTTCTGTGTATATAGTTTATTTAATATTATACACAGTAGGCAAAACATTAGGCATACGTATGATGGACAGTTGACATGGGTATTTCACGCCAAAATGGAGCAGAACCAAATCGAACGAAAGCGAAAAGTAGACAGACAGCCAGATTTCCCAATAGTGTGTAGCAATTGACGAATATCGGTAAACGTGGTGATCTGAGCAACTTTCATGATGAACGCATTGTTAGCGCAAAACAGATGAGCCATTCCATCGTCCAAGTGGTATGACCCCTATGGTTCTCGAGGGCAACCGGATCAAGGGTGTTCCTCGGGAATTCCATCGACGAACGCACAGCACCAAGAAGGCAAGCGGTGGTCGACTACACGGCATTGATGATCGCAATCGACGTAGACAATACAGGCTCATACAGACCGACCTGTCGATAGATCATCCGGTCTCGTATAGAACGATCGCTTGGCAGCGGTGGTCAAAATCACATCCAGAATAAATGTAGGAGTCTCAAGCAGGGTCGGCGAGCAAATGCTACTGCGCACGTTGCATTCCCTGTGCTATGGGAGCCTACGCCCTACTCATGTGCCCCTGCTGACTGCTCGTCATCGGACATTATGCCTCGCCTGATGCCACAAATACCAATACTAGATCTCTTCAGAGTTGCGCCGCGTCGTTTGTTAGATGAATCTCGTTTTCAGCAATGCCGAGCTGACGGGAGGATGAGAGTGGGGCTTTGATAGCATGAGGATATGATTCTGGCGTGCTAAGGCAACTATGCTCAAGGCAGTGGTAGCTGTGTGACGATTTGGGAAATCTTCTGATGGGACACATCCGGTTTCTTAGTGTGTGTCTGGGAAGGTCCTTAACTGCTGCGCTCTACCAGCATGTACTCGCTGGTCACCTACATGCTTTCGCGGCATTCGCGCATCATGCGTCTGATGTTCTGTTTCAGCAGACAATCCTACTAGCCGCAAACACACACACTCAACCCACCGAGCCGCAACCACCTACGCCTGGTTCGAGGAACACTCAAACCACCAGACAGCAACCTCCCTCGGCTGGATCGAGGAACACTTAAACCGCCGTGCCGCAACCAAAGTGCCTGGTTCGAGGTACACTCAAACCACCAGGCCACAACCACCCATGCCTGGTTCGAGGAACACTCAAGCCACCAGGCCGCAAACACCCACGCCTGATACGAGCAACACTCAAACCACCAGGCCACAAACACCCATGCCTGGTTATAGGAAAACTCATCTGGGTTTGGAACAATTCAGTGGCGCCCAAGGTTCCCTGATTTAAACCATGTGAAAGCTCTCTGGATGCCGTGGAGCGCAACATCAGGTTCATGGATCCTGGACCGATGTCTCGGTATGCAACAAACATGGCTGCCATTACCTCCCAGGACCCTCGGGCATCTGGTGGAATCGATGCCTCTGGATGTTCAGGGGCTAATTCACGCTAGAGGAGGACCAACACACTGTTTTGTAGGTATCTCTGTTTCCGCATTGGGCGTATGATTTATTTAAAAAATTATAATTTCAGTTATATTCTATCCTGCAAACAAATAAATTAGGAAGAAACTACGATCTGTTCAAAATTATAGAGTGCTAAAAAACATTTTTTGTTGGAGAGGGGCCTTAAAGTGTTTTCGCGTGGGACCCTCTGTTTCGAGCTTATTTTTTTTTTTTTTTGGAGGGGGGCGGTCATCATGATATCATTATACATAAGATATATACACGTTCATATCAGCATAATAAAACCACCCCGGATTCACAGCGCCCAGGTGCGTCACAGAGTGCACGTGACAAGGTCGATCACACGGAGATATAAGCGGATGCCCAGTACAGGTCAGCCATAGTGTGTTTGATCACAATGGGCCGAGGCACTGATTTGACGGACGTTCAAAAAGGAATGATCATCGGCAACCGCGCCAAGGGTTGAAGCATCTCAGAAAGCAAAGAGCAATCGACGAGCAACTGTGCAGCAATTGACCACGCAAATGAACGCTGGGGCACCCTAGTACGTGTCCCGAATGACAGTAGAAAAAACCCTGTTATTAATGGGCTCCGGAGTCGACGCTGCGTCAAGGCGCCCATGTTACCCCTGGTCCATTGGCAACGACACTTGCAGTTAGCATGGGACTACCTTAATTGGACAGTGGAAGAGTGGGAAAAGATTGCCTTCTCCGGCGAACCGAGGTTTCTGCTCCCCAGAAGTGACGGGCGCTGGCGGATATGACGTCAGACACACACCAACAAACACTCGGACACGCTTGTCGATCAAGTACAGACCGGCGGTGGCAGTGCGCATGTCTGGGGGATGTTTTCTTGGTATGACTTGAGACTGCTGGTACCACTGGATGGGTTCCTGAACGCGAACGTCTACCTGTTCATCCTCGCTAACCACATGCATACCTTCATTTTGGGCGTTTACAATGGTGGTTATAGCGTCTTCCAACGGGACAATGCGCCCTACCACGTTGCTAAGGTGGTTCGTGACTGGTTCCAGGAAAACGACAGCGATGTCTCCGTTCAACCTCGGCCGGCGAAATCGCCCGACCTCAATCCCATAGAGCTCTTGTGTGTCTATTTGGATCGACATGTTCGACGTGCTGACCAACAGCCACGTCATCTACGGGATCTTCCTGGTGTGCTGCAGTACGAATGGGCACATGTACCTAGGCAACCTTCCAGGGCCGCATTGCGCCCATGCCACGTGGTCTGGCCGCTGTCATCCGGGCCAAGGGTTGTTATTCCTATTATTAAGTAGGTGGTCATATTATTCTGTTACGACTGTGTATTTATTACCAACAAATGTAAATCTGGCGCTGGAAACTTTGATCAAAAGCTCTACTAAGCTAAAATGTTTTGCCCAAATTCAGTCAGACGTTTTGAACTGAATGAAGGACACGCAGGCCCAGAATAAAATTGACACCTTTCAAACCTTTTTTCTGCCATGCTTTCATTGAGGCAAATTCGTCAATAAGTGCTGAAAGGTCCGCAGTTAGGCTTTATTGTCAAGAGGGCTAAATGTGGTAAGCGTGCTTTGTCCATGGAGTTCCCAACAGTCTTTGATATGCTGTGTTTCAGAAAATACTTCTTCGGCTGATCCCACAGGTATGGTAATCGTTAGGGAAAGCACTAGAAGGGCACACTCCACGGAGATGCTTTTTATCACGTTCTAGATTAAACAAAGCCTGCTCAGCCAGCGTTGCGAAAGTACTGATCTTTTCAATTTATGATTAGAGTATCTTGATGAAGGGAAGTTGCAAAAGTACTGATCTTTTCAATTTATGATTAGAGTATCTTGATGAAGAGAAGTTGCAAAAGTACTGATCTTTTCAATTTATGATTAGAGTATCTTGATGAAGGGAAGTTGTGAAAGTACTGATCTTTTCAATTTATGATTAGAGTATCTTGATGACGGGAAGTAGCGAAAGTACTGATCTTTTCAATTTATGATTAGAGTATCTTGATGAAGAGAAGTTGCGAAAGTACTGATCTTTTGCGTCTGACTTCAGCAGAAATGCGTTTATAGTCCGCATCTGACATTTTGATAAGTTTTTCTGGAGTCAAAGAAGGAAATCTGAATTACATCTAATCCCTTTTAATTTACTTTGGATTTGGCTAAATATAACAGCCAATGTTCTGTAAAATAAATGTATTTTGATTTTTTCTGATAGGTCTTCGAATTGATGGGCTTCTGGCAGGTCAAAAAATTGTTGAATCTTTTTTTTTTCCGAAATTTATTGAGGCACCCCATTTTCATCTACCTTTTACGCTTGCTTGACCAAATATCGAAACACATTTCCGATTGATTTTTTTGCTGCCAATGACCTTTCCAGACATTCTGCCTCCTAAGATGTGTCGGGTCGTTTTCTTTGCAATATTTTAGGTGCCAGATATATGTTGGACAGAATATTTTCTAGAAATGCTGCTACGAAAACAGTTTACATCATGTTTTGTTTTAATGCAAGAGTTTCTTCTTTTTCTTCACTTTTGATGTCTAAATTTATCTTGCTTAGGACTTTCAACACATCTGAACAGATTTGATTCAAAACTTTTATGGATGTCAAAAGATTCGCCCATCGCTTGTAATTTAGTTTCTTTAATGTTATGTAGAATTAACGTGTTCAGGAAGACAGTAAACCTCAGAGTTTTATGCTTCGTTTGTAAAACACGGTACTATTTTGGACTGTGGCAAAATATTTGGGCACTTCCTCAGTACCACTCACTGAGCCATTAGTAACAAAGTTCAAATTACCAACATCACAGTAAAAACAAAGCTTTTGGTTCCCCTTTTTGTATTGTAGTTGGAACCCCAGAAGAAGTCCCACTAATTATACTTGCCCCATCATAACCTTGACCTCTGCTCTTTGATATTTTTAAATGCTTATGTTTTTATTATTCATTGCATAAAGTGTTAACAATACCAGCTGTTGATTGGACAAATAAATGAATATGTCCCAAGAAAGTCTTCTTCATTTCCAGCTTTAGTGCCTTCTTCAATTCGTTCACAGTAATTTTCGCGTAACAATATATTAGACTAAACGTGTGCTTCTTTTCAATATCATGGGTAGTATTTGCTGTGACAGAAAAACTGGTATCTCTGTAAAGTCGGCGAGAAGTCTATGTTTGAAATTTTAGCCTAAGCACAGAATAATGTGGTTTTGAGCTTGGAGACTCAGATATTTCGTTAAACACCAATACTTCACACAGAACACCATCGTAATCGGCCAAATGATTTCATATTAGACAAAAAACTCCTCGTGAAAGCCTTGCAGAATACTTATGGGTGACCCGTAAGAGCTACACGGTTTTTAGCTAAATTACAGGTTACTTTTACTAAGCTCTCCAAATCCTTGTGCCAGAAGTTCAGTTCCCCTTTAATGTTATATTCTGAACCTATGTCAAGGCGTTGGTTTGCCTTCCATGTTTATTTTAGGTAGCAAGCTTCTTTGTGATCAGAACGCCCTTCAAGTTCTTAAAATGTTTGTGATAAATTCTCCAGGCGCTTAATGTACCTTTTTTCTAAATGTTTGCCCAGTGTCCTCGCAAACAGCCAGTTTTTACCCCAGAGCTGTGATGTGTAGCTCAAGATGACTCCTACGCGCCAGTCGCTTGGAAAGCTGCCCAGTTCAGCTGAATGCTTAGCATTGTCGAGGAAAATGTCTTATTGAAATTTGGTGAGGTAAATCTATCAATTGTTGCGCTCTGCGAATAGAAAATATTTTTTGCATCGCCGGAAATAAGTTTTACGTTCCAGCGGTACAACGTATGAATAGACGCAAGATATGAGAGTGGAAATAATAATCATCTGCACTTTAAGAATCGGGAAACAAAGAACATGTTTTCACAAAAATGAATTCTAAATCCTTTTTAATGGTGTAAAATAATAAAGTAAGCAGATAGAAAGCTTTCACCACCCATGGGTGGCTTCATCAGGCATAACTGAGATAAACACCGTAAACAATAAACAGAAAGTAAAGAAATTTTGAGTGATTCAAACATAAATATATAATCAAAGTTGATTAACGCTTATGTCATGTCTCGTGAAATCATCAAATATGGTAGATATGTCTCATGCAGTACCCATAAGCTAGTATGGGCGATGACGTGGATCTTTTATTAGCATGCGCCAGATATAAAGGCTATCAGTTGATGTTTCTTCTTTGCAGGAATCCGTGCTGGCTATTATTTCTACTGATTCTCGTATTGCTGTGGTCCTGAGAGTTGTGAAAGCAGCTATTTTTCGAATATCTTTCCAGTCGGGTTTAGCTGCATTGTTCTTGCCTCTCTTGCTAGTGTTGTGGTAAGCTTTTCCAGTTTGGTATCACGTTTATGTTCTGAAAGTCTCAATTTAAGGAAGCGTTTAGTCATTCCTATATACCTTTTCTGGAGCCATCTGGGTATTCCAAGGGGATAGCATAAATTCCTGCATTTGTTAGATTTGTGCCGGATTGCTTGTTTGTTGTTAGCCAGGAGGAAATCGATTTAGGCTCCTTTATTCCTATGCTAAATCCTAGTTTTTCAAAAGCATTTTTTAGGAAAAAGGTGAAGCCTAGGACATAAGGACATGCACTTATGAAATTGAGTTTAAGGATATTTGTTTGAGCAGTTGTCTTATTAAATGAAACTTCTGCTTGCTTGATAATAAGCTCAATTATACAAGTATAAAATCCTGCTGCAGATGCCAAATATTTCAAAGATTCAATTTCAAGATGTTGCGAGTGTTGATCAGATATCAGTGTCTCGTCTGGCTCTATGTCGAAATATGGCAAATGTATGCGTAGCTGGGCTTGCAGAAGAAGGTGGGATGGGATGAATTGTAGGATATGTGTTGGTTTATAGTACATTTGGGTATGGAGAGCTCCAAATTGCGACTTTTTAAGAAGAACATCAAGGAAAGGGCGCATACCTTCTTTCTCCTTTTCAATGGTAAATTTGATGTCGGGATGTATTAAATTTATGGTACTAAAAACTTCATTAGTTCATATTCGTTGTGATTCCATATGAAAAATACGTCATCTATACATATCTGAACCAAACTAGGGGTTGGGTGAACTTGATGTCAGAAAACTATTCTCTAAATGCCGCAGGATAACTTCTTCTAACACTGCAGAGAGTGAAGACCCCATGGTTTGTTTTTATATTTGATTTTGAAAGATAAAGTAGCTATAAGTCGTGCTCATGCCCATTACACTAAACATTGTAGCGTATTTTGTGCAAATAGAGCTGAATCAGATACGGTTTGCTTAATTAAATCTGTAGCTTCTTTTACTGGAATAGATTAGCATAACGAGACTATATCTAGACTACCAATGGTGTGGTTAGTTGTCACTTTTAGGTTCTTTATTCTTGGGACGAAATCCTCAGAGGATCGTAGAACTGTATTGGAGACTGGTCAAAATGCATAAAGAAAAACAGCTAGTTCTTCCTGTAAGTGGACGGAAGGTGGCAAAAGTCTTGATATTATTGGCAATATCGGATTTCCTGGTTTATGGTGTTTTAGTTTCGCAAAAATGAGGGGTATCGTCGGTCCTGGAGGTAATTTAGCTTCCTTTTAAGGGAAACTGGCAGTGCTGTCACCTTTGCAATCTTTGTTACCTTAACAATCCATTTGTTCAAGGGGTCTGAAGTTTGCTTCAGAATCTTGAATGTAGCTTTTAATTTTCGCTTCATATTCTTTGGTGTCTACAACTACAAGCTCATTCGATTTATCCGTTACTGTGTAAGTCACTGTTTGGTCCTTTTTTAAGGTTAAAAATGTTCTTTGGTAATCGTGGTTTATAGTAACTAATGAGATGCAGTTCCTTGGCCTGCTCTATTTTTATGAAACATTGATGTCGTAATTTTTCTTTGTGTTCTAATGGAACTTTAGTCATCAAATTTTCTATTACCGGTATAAGATAACGGATTGATTGCATTGCGTTGAGGCAATGTCCCATAAGCTAGCATAAATTGCTTTGCGTCCGTGCTAGCTTATCAGTTCTGCATGAGCCATATCTACATTGTTTGATGATTTCACGAGACATGACATAAGCGTCCATCGAATGTGATTATAAATTTAAATTTAAGTTTGAATTACTCAGAATTTCCTTACTTTCTGTTGTTTACGGTGTTTATCTCAGTTATGCCTGATGAAGCCACCCATGAGTGGTGAAAGCTTGCTGTCTATTTACTTTATTATTTCACACCATGAAACCGGATTTAGAATTAATTTGTGTGATCATTTTGGTGTAATCTACCCGATTCTTATTTTCTTGAATACGTTATCGTTATTTATTTACTTATATTTTTGAAGGCACTCTCACACTGTTATGTGCACTTTAATTAAACAATTCCTAAATGCTGGTAATCGCACATAGTACCTGATAAACGCGGAGAGCTTCTGCAATGAGTGAACAAAACAAGCCGTAAAATATTGTGCTGAACTTTCCGTCCGTCGAATAGAGTTAAAACATGTGACTGTTAACTCACGGAAATATAATCTTGAACTAAAATGCAAAATTCTATTCCGAAACAAAAGTACTTTCTTTAAAAATTACGAGCTGTAGAAATATAGAAATAAGACGTTGTTTTTTCAAGAAATTCCATTGTCTCAGAAGGAAATTTAAAGTAATGTTTTGTCCTTCAACGGGGAAGCAACTGCTTTTAACTTGTTTATTTCAGTGGGGAGATGTTATGGCATATTCAGAGTATCTTGTTTCTCGTAAAAGGGTTTGTGTAAGAAAGCTTTGTATTTGTTTTGAAATAAATATAGCATCTGTTTCCATGGTACGGAGTAAATGCTATGAGAATATAAACTAAACAAAGAAATGCTGGTTTTTATTATCTTCAGTGAAAGAAGAGAATTCTGTTTCTGAAAAGGGATACTTTTCAGAAATCGATAAATTGAGGGCTTTTAAATGCGACGAAGCATGTTTACTACTGGTTCATATTCCTAAACGATAAACACCATCAACAATACAAGGTAATTTATGAGACCTGAAAACAACGGTGTACTCTCAAGCCGCTGGTGTTCTTCCTCATAAGACAAACTAAGCGTTTCGTGAAGACGAAATAAAATGAAACGAAATCTAAAATTGTAAATGATTTCCCGTGGTAAACCACTGATAAACAGTGATACGTGTTTGGTAACATGCATCTTATGTTCTTGTTCTCCAAGCGGAAGAATGCCCTCTTTTTAAAAAGTACTTACTCAGTGTCAAGAGGATAGCACTGAATTCTTTAGTCGCTTTGAAAATATTTCTTCCGTAACTCCTAAAATTTTCTGCTGATTGATAAGACCTTTCATTATACTTTAAAATGAGGGTCACTCTTTCCTTTATTAGGGATAGAGGCGGCGACAATTTGAACCACTAAGATAAATTCTGCCGCAGCAGCACTTCTCATCGCTAAAGTGCTTCGGGAGCACCTTTGTTTCGCAGAGAATCCCCCATTCAACGAAGCAATCTTCTCCCATCTTTATGTCATCCCCTCGAGACTAGGACTAAAGATCAGTTGCATCCTTTACATCGTCGTCCTGACATGCTTTTTTTATCGTGTTCTCAGCGGAATCGGGATGGGGAAGCAATCATTGCAAGAGAATCTACGTGTCCTGTTCCGCATATTTCAGTTTCCGAATCCGAAACAAAGGGCAGAGGAACTGTGTTGCCAGCCTGCCATTATGCTTATTTTAGTTTAATTCTTCTTACCGAAGATGAAGTGTTGAGGGATTGTATGATCCTGCTCACACTATTTAACAAAATGTCTTAAAAAAGGCATTAAATAAAACTACGTCGACGAACTTATCCGCATTCCCGGAAAAAGTAGTGCTGATGAAGTTATTTCCACACAGGTGTTTCCAACTCTCAAAATCGGCAATACAAAGTGTTCCGGAGCTTTTGATTGGAATCCCCGAGTATAAAACCGCACAATCCTAAGTTTTTTGCTGTCGGTTAGAGAAAAAATTTAGATAAAGTGTTAAAGGAATAAAGATGAACTGTTATTAAGAAGCGAATTATAAATATCCTCTTCTTTGTCAATGGAAGCGCATCCCCCTGAAGTAATAATTTTTCACGAATGCATAGAAGTCATTTACAAATGTAATTATCGTCGCAAAGGTGCCGTATTTTTTCTCTTTTCCCTTTAAGCACCTTTTCAGTAACTTGAAAAGTTAATCACCCCGGAGCGTGAATCAAACCAGCATCACATGATTTCCGTTCGAGAATTCTATTATACACCACCCAGGTTCATGAAGTTCCAAGGTAAGCAGATGTAGCTACTAAATCTGAATACCGTGCACATTTTTGCCAGTCGATGCAGTTAGTCTAATGCTTCCCCATAGCGCCATGAAATTTACTTAAAAATGCCCCTTTTTAACAGATCACGGGGGAAAAATAGTTTTTTTAGGAAGTTGGTGGTAACTTAAATTTCAGCAAACACGTATGAAAACGTTTTCGAATGTGCAGAATAATGCACTTCAAAAAGTGAGTGAATTCTGTAAAGTATTGCATTTTAATCTAAAAACGGTATTTTAAAACATAAGCAAAAAGTATAAACTTATATAAAATGTTTTCCATATAATCAGAGATGATATAATTCAGATTTAGCGGATTCCACATCAGTTTGCTCGCCCTATAGAAATCATATGACACCTATTTTATTTCACTCGCACGTTTTAATCAATCGCAGAAGGTTAAAACAATAGAATTTTATTATTAAAAAGGTCATACACATCTGCAATGCAGAGGAAGTTCGTGAATCGACATTATTTGTTTCTTCTCGTCTTATTGCACGGAATACTTTCCAAAGCACGCACGGCGGGTGTAATTGAGGTGCCAATGAACAATAATATTTCTTTTAATTTTGAATAGAAAAGCCATGCGGAAATAAAAATAACGGAACTTAAATGAAGCAGAGAAATATATTTATTAAGTCAGCTGCTTCCTTAGGAATTATAAATAAATAACGTCATGATAGTAACATATCTGTTGCTATAAGGACAAGAAAACTTTTTTGGAAAAACGGACAGTTGTTAAAGAAATGTGCCCACATAAAGAGAACTAATATGGTAAAGATACTAATCTGGCTAACAATTGAAATTCTAATTAACGACTTAACGGTCTCAATTGCTGCATTTTACGATTTTGCGTGTTACGCAAGTAATAAATAATATGTTATATTATTTATTACAGAAAATAAAAAATAAAGCTTCTAAATTACATAAGAAAAGACTATATATTTGAAATCAGCATTTCCATATTTTGTGCTTGACGCATGTTGCAAGGCTCTTGAGAAAATTTGAAAATTGAACCCGCATTTGCGGATTTCCGTTTCTATGATATTATCTGAATAGTTGGGAATTCTTGGCTTTGGTCTAATTTACAAAATGCAACGGCCGTTACTACGTGAAAGCACAGATGTCTCGCCTAGCAAAATCTGAATCGTTGCCTATGCTGCCTAGATCACATGCATCGGTTGCTCGGAATACTTTGTAGAACAACAGTAACCTACTAATATGGAAATAGCGAGATGCTGGTTGGATTTCCATGCCCGATTTAAGGAAATTTCTAAGTTTTCTGGGGAGTTTTGTACTATAGATGATCAATGAAACATTTATTTAAGTGTAAGAGATTTCATTTAGTATAGGAAATGATGAATGCGAATAATAAGTAAAATAATAAGTAGATGCAATTTCATGTGTTTATCAGAATTATCGCATTAGTGGGTTCTCATACAGTTAGAGAATTTTTTCGAAAAATTGAGAACAATGTTAACTGACAAAATTAGGTGATGCAGAATTTAAAATAAATTTACTGCTATTTTTTATCTCAACAGTGTGTGAAACACCTTCGTCAGTATGAAAATCATCGAAGTCTGTGGGATGGAAATTTCATTTGTGTAATGCTTTTGATTATATTGTTGTTTTGTTTTTGTTCAGTAATAATTAATTTTATAGCTCCATGCCCTGATTTGTAATGAGTAATGAGAAAAGTAATATTGCTTTTCTTCTCTTTAAAGATACATTAATTTATTTTCAGATAACGTTTTTCAAAAGACATCAGATCAGATCATGTATAGAGAATATTAGGAAAGGAGTGTCTGACCCCAGGTCTTAAACAACCTTTAGAAATAGGAAACTAGGATATTTGGGCTAGAGTGCCATATAGGAAAGTGACACGGCAACAATTTAGGAAAAGGGAGGAAGACGCCCTTATTTATTACCGTGGGGCCAGCACCCGGAGTCCGACGGCTTAACGTGCCCATCCGACGCACGGCGGGTATTTAGTAGTTCGAACGTTCATAACTGCCTGGGATCGAACCAGAGGTCTTCTCCGTGGCAATCATGAACGTTGACCACTAGGCCACCGGCGGCTCTTTTTGCAAAAGTGCTTTTTTCATTTTTTTTTTGCAAAAGTGTTTGTCTCTTTTTTTAAGTATGACTTGTTTTAGAAGAATAAATTGCGTACTTTATAAAAGGTTTTCAGATAAGAGATTAAATGTTACCTTGTTATTCATTCCGACTCAATTTCACTAAGAGAAAAAATAAGCACATTACTTGATAAATGTTTTTTATTATGTGACTGCTTCGAATTTTACGGCATTCATATCACTATAATCGCGGCACGTTGTTTTATTATCTGTCACAAATTTCCCTTTCGAATTTTTAAAATGTAAATGTATCCAATTTTCACTTGAATTTCGGCACCGTAATCTGCATATCTTTCGTTTTGAATTAGCTAAAAATATTTCCGATAGAATAATGTTTCTTTTACTCCAGTCATGAAAATCCCAATGAAACTGTACACTTTAACTATTCTTTGTGTTATTGCTGAAATGTATTCCTCGCTTTATTTTATTTACTGTAGTTGGACAATTATTGATCTGATTCGTCAGATCTTTATGCGTTTCATTCCGTAGTTTAAAGACACCGTGGTCGTCTAGGGTTAAATCAAGTCTCTTGACCCGAATTTCATTTTCATTTTATTACATTTTAGTTGTTATAGACATGGTATTACATAATCATAAATATATAACACAACTAATATACTTTTGTAACAACAGGGAATGAGAAGGGAAAAGGACCTGATAGGCCTGACGTGCCCTCTTCTCCCACAGCATCAAAATTTTCATGAAAATAAAAAAAAAATGTAAAAAAACATAAACAAGTCAAGTCCACATAATATCAAACACAGCTAGGGTGGTACTATCAATTAATAAAGGTAATACTACATTATGAGCTTTTGGTCAGTAAGAAATGCCTGAGTTTTCCTTTAAATATATTAATATTATTAAGTGATATAATATCAGTAGGAAATGTATTCCATAATGCAGGACCAATATAATTAATAAATGATCTAAATCGTTCTGTTAGTGGAAACATGGGGATTAGTTTTGCTTTTTGTCTCGTGGAATAATCATGACTGTGAATACATATTGTAATTAAATCTTGGTAGTAACCATTTTTAATTCTCAAAAACATTAGTTTGCCTATACTATAGATATGCAATTTTTGAATAGTTAGTATATTAAAATCATTTAGACTGAGTCTAGCCTGAAAGACTGTATTTGAAAATTGATTATTTTGTAGTTTAAATTGTAATAGTCTTATGAATCTGTCTTGTAACGACTGAATTTTTTCATATTCAATAAAGTAGTCAATCCCCAAACAGATATACAATAGATTAGATGAGATTGAATTAAAGTGTAGTGTAATAAAATCATTAATTTTAGGGTTAAATTGGCCACTGCACTACTAATAACCCCTATATTTCTTGAGATCTTCTTAGAAAGGTAGTCAACATGTGAATTCGATTTTAAATCGTGCTGAATAATGATACCAAGATAGTTATGACTTTGAACCACTTCTATAGATAATACAAGTAAATTAATATTCTGAATTAAGGACGTGGGGGTTGACGTACTTGAAAAACATCATTACTTTTGTTTTTAATATTAATAGCCAGATCATTTTTAGTTAACCAATTAGTGATAGATGTAATCCGGGTGGAAGACGAGGCTAGCACCATGGAGCAGGTGCATCGCTCATGCCATGTCAGGGACTCAAACCAGGGCATTCAAACGAGTAGCCGAAATTCTAAAGAGACGCCAGTCATATTTGCCCAGGTACCTATGTGATAATATGAGCACAGTCGATTCTTTACTAGTGTATAAACATTAATCTTAGTAGAGTTACCTAGTGAGACGTGATTTGCATCTGAAATCTACCTTTCTTGCACCCAAACACATCTGATTTTGCCTAATTTAGGCATCCCATTGATATACGACTAAAGCATTCCATTTTATATACACTGAACTGCCGAAAGTCATGGGATACGTACTTAGTATCCTTTAGGACCTTCTCTAGCCCAGCAAAGTAACCATAAGTGCTCGGAAGACTTCTGGAGTGATGTTGAGCCATGCCGTCTGAACAGCTGCCCATAGTTCCCTGGTATTTGTAGGTGCAAGATCTTGGGTGCGAATGGACCTTTCCACAACATCCCAAAAGTGCTCTATTTGGTTCATGTCGGGCAAACCTGGTGGACACAACATCCGTCGGAACACACCAGAATGCTCCTCTAACAAATTTTGGACAACTTGGGCCAGATGACATTGTGCATTGTCCGCCAGGAAAATCCCATTGGCGTTGAGATACATGAAGTCCATAACGGGCTGCAAATGGACTCCCAGCAGAACAACAAAGCGATTACAGGTTAATGACGTATTTACGAGGGCCTGAAAACCCAAACCGTGCCACGAAAAGACACCCCTTACATGTATGAAACAACCACCAGCTTGCACAGTGCCTTCTTGACAGCTTGGGTACATGCCCTCATGAGGTCTCCATCACACCCGAACCCTACCATCAGCTCGTAACAACTGGTAGCGTGAATTATCGGACCACGCCACATGTTTTCAGTCTTCCACGGTCCAATTACCGTGTTCAGGAGCTGTGTCAGATGACGTGGTGATAATAAACGCACTCTGGTTGGTCTTCAACTCCCGTACCCCATAGACGCTAAATTACGCTGCACTGACCTGATGGATATATCTCTAGTAACTTCTGCATTGAATGTGTATGTTATCTGAGCCAGTGTCGCTTGTCTGTTAGCATGGACATACCTGGTCAGACGCCGCTGGTCACAGTCGTTCAGCAACCGCGGTCGGCCACTGCGCTATCCACGGTGGGTATAAATGACTTCCATGAGATACTCTCGGTACACACGTGAAACCTTGGACCGAGGAATGTTGAGTGTCTGCACAACTTCGGAAATTGAATGTCCCATCCGTCTGGCTCCCACTACCATGCCTCTTTCAAACTCCAATAATTCACGTTGGTTTGCCATAATCTAACTGGCGGTTGTTCAGCCTGACTCACGAGATTACACTCGCATCTGATAAAAATCGTGTCGCGCGTCGAAGCCTTTACACGACGGCAGCGCCAGTTAAAAATTTCGATACTGTTATCCCATGACTTTTGGCACTTTAGTGTATATCTCAAGCACACCTTTTTTATATGACAGGTAACACTAAATATACCCTTGAAAGAATCTGAAACGAACGAAACGATGAATTCCTAAAAAAAGGTTTATAGCCTCCTCTGGCTGCAACACGCTGAGTTTCTTGAAAGGTGAGGAAAAAGAGGAGACTAAAGAAATAAATATGAGCAACACAGAAAAGAATCCACACTAAAAGCATCCAGTTTTTCACTAAAAAGAACCTTTCTTGAAATAATTTCCTCTATGCGTTCGGCTAATGTGTTAGATTGTGCTTGAAGAAATAATTTAGGCGCACTTTGGCTCACTTAATGCCACAGCGCCAGAAAAATTCTATCAACCAAAACCTAAGTAAAAAATAATTTAAAATGTGTAGAGTCAAAATGTCTTCGGATTTGACTTCCCTAGTAATTGGTGCTACGTGGTTACATTTACAATCCATGTATGTCGAGATTGAAATCAGTGTTTTGAAGATATCCGACAGTGACTTCTTTTAAGGATTTGAGCGTTGCGCTATATATTGTGTTCAACTGATGTTGGTTCCCAGACATCGTTCTATGATACTGTAACTACACTGCTGGCCACCCAAAATGCAACACCAAGAAGGACACGAGATAGCAAAGCCACATTTACTGGACACATAACAACAGATACAAAGATGAAACGACTGAGCTTACAGGCCCCTGCGACTTGCGGAACACGCAGACATCAATAGTTCGTGTGGCCCCCATGGCTGGCAATAACGGCCGCTACACCTCGCGGCATCGAACGAAAGAGGCTTTGGATGTGGGATTGGGGTATGTCGCTCCAGGCTGCTTCCACATGTTGCCACAATTCATCAGGCGAAGCCGCGGGTGATGCTTGCCAGGCCACTCGGTTGACGAACAGCGACCAGACGTGTTCAATGGGCGACATATCGGGAGAACAGGCAAGTCAGGGCAGCAGTGACACTTGGTGAGCCGTGAAGTATTGTTGCACGATGCGTACCACGTGCTGGCGCGCATTGCCTTGTAGAAACGTGGCCACTGGCATGTCTTGCAGGTAAGGGAGGACTACAGGCTCCAAAACGTCGGAGATGTAGCGGTGGCTGTTGAGTGTACCAGCGATACATATCAGAGGGATGCGGGTGTTATATACAATTGTGACCCAAACCACAACCCCAGGCGACGGACCGGTATGGCGATGCATAATGCAGGCGTCATACAGTCTCTCGCCGCGGTGCCGACACACGCGGATCCGACCACCGTGGTGTTGCAGGCAGAAGCGAGATTTGTCGGAGAAAACAATATCATGCCATTCCGTAGTCCAGGTTCGGCGTTCAACGACCCACTGCCGCCACACTCGCCGGTGGTGTAACGTCAATGGTAATCGAAGCAATGGGCACCGTGCGACAAATTTCCGCTCCTGCCCGCCGCACAACATGCCGGTCCTCACGTTTGGTGACGTGCAGCGGCTGCGGCAATCACTCACGTCGGTCCGTCCTTCCCTCCTGCACCCACCGAATTCATACTCACCTCACTGTGGCTCGATGTCGTCCCACATGGGCGTCAATGTATCGTACGATAAACCGCTATCGCGGTAAGCCACTATTTTTCTCTGTCGACTCCGAAACGTGCTGGAATGACTGCCGTATTCTGCGACGAGGCATCTGGAAGCTTCCCACGCACAGGTCCGGCAGCACAACACACTTCCACTACTTACACCCCGCCTTCTGTGCACCCTTCTTATACTGCTACTCGGTGGTGTGCCGGGATCACATGATTTGCATATGCCCTGCAGTGCTAATCGTTTGCATGTCCTCTCGCGGGCGGCGCATGCTGCGAATTTCAGGCCAATCGGATGCTCCCTTCTTGGTGTTGCATTTTGGATGGCCAGCAGTGTATATACACCGATGAGCCACTACATTGTGACCACCCCCAGCTATGAGATTTGAGGATGCCTGGAGACCAAACTGAGGCGCAGGTGAATTTCGCAAGCACTACATATACAACTCAAGGACCGCCTTTCCGTTAGTAGAGTGTTGGGAGTCAGAATGGAAAAAGCTGTCGATTTATCGGAGTTTGATGAAGGACAAATGTGATGACACGGCTCCTCGGTACTACGATCTCGGAAACGGCGTGGCGTGTGTGTTGTTTACGTGCCGTTGTAGTGAGTACGTATCAAAAGTGGTGCACAGAAGGCCAGCTGACGTACTGTCATCCAGTCATGTGTTGTCCGCAGCTCATTGACGCATAGGGAAGCGGAGACTGTGGCGCATTTTTCACAGCGGCCGCAAGGACACAGGTCAACAATTAGCCACAGCTACAACAGTGGTGATGAGGGCAATGCAATTCATCGCCTCCTTCTGAGCATGAGCCTGCGTAGCTGAAGACCCAGCAGGGCCCCCGTGTTCACTGCACGCCATCGCCAAGAACGCACGAAATGTGCCCAAGATCATCGAGATTCGTCCGTGGATGATTGGAAGAAAGTGGTCTGGTCTACGCGAATCAAGATTCCTGGTGCATCACGTAGATGGCCGAATGAGGATACGCCGATTACCAACGGAGAATATGGCACCTGGATGCCCTGCTGGACAAAGGCCGATTACCAACGGAGAATATGGCACCTGGGTGCCATGCTGGACTTGGATGCCCTGCTGGACAAAGGCCGATTACCAACGGAGAATATGGCACCTGGGTGCCCTGCTGGACCTGGATGCCCTGCTGGACAAAGGCAGATTACTAAAGGAGAATATGGCTCCTGGATCCCTGCTGGGCAAAGTCAGGCCGGTGGCGGCGATGGGAGGATTCTTTGGGACACTTTAGGTCCCATTATCCCATTAGCACAATCCCTGACAGCTGTCAGGTATCTAAACACCATTGCGGACCAAGTTCACCCGTTCATGGCAACTGTGTTACTTGCTGGTGATGGCCATTGCCAGCAGAATAATGCACCATGTCACACTGCCAGAATCGTCAAGGAGTGGTAGGATGAACATGCTGGTGTCTTTCTGTTAATGTCCTGGCCTCCAAATTCACCCGACATAAACCCAATCGAACATTTGTGGTTCTACTTGGAAAAGCGGGTTCGTGCTACATCACCACCACCCCAAAATGTACTGTGACTGGAGGACCTGCTGTTGCCATTATGGTACCAGCTACCCCAGGATACATATCGCCACCTTATCAAAGTGGCTTTTGTTTTGCAGGCAACAGTGAGTCCTACAGCTTGTTAAGTATAGATGGTCATAATGTAATGTCTCATCGGTTTACTTAATACACTGAGGGGATAGTAGTAATGAAATATCTACCTAGCATCGGCAAGGCTCACCTTCCGCCCGGATAAGGGCAGTCACATGGCGAGGCATTGATTCCACTAGGTCACGAAAGCGTCTCATAGGTATTTTAACACATTGTTGCAGCAGCGGTGTTTATAATTCTTTAGCGTTCGTGGGTGGAGTATACAACGCTTGGAGAGACATTCCCACGGCATCCCAAACGATCTTCCACAGATTTTATATCCGTTCAACGTGAAGGGCACTCTAGGATGATAATTCTTGTGTAATGCTCTTCTAATCAAGTTCTAGTTGTCTCGGCTCCGTGGAAAGGGGTATTATCCTGCTGTAAGATTCTATTGTCCTGTGAGAGCCTGATGATTATAAAAGAATGAAGATAGTCTTCAAAGATGGAAAAGAAGCATGGATCGTCCAAAAATATTTCTAGAAATACCAGATGTTCCAACGTGTGACATTATAACCCGCTCCAGACCATAACCGAGCCTCCACCATTCTGAACAATTTCTTCTTGACATGCTCGTTCCATCGCTTAAGGCGATTTCCGCAAGATCTGTGCCCTCCCGTCTGCGCGATATAATTGGAAACAGGGCTCATCGGAGCTTCAGTCCCGTCTCCATTCACCCAAGGTCCAGTGCTGATGTTCTTTTGTCCAGTTGAGGCATGTAATCCGTTGATGTGGTGTTAGGCGAAATAACTGGAAACGGTGCTCATCGGAGCATCAGACCCGTCTCTAGTCATCCAAGGTCCAGTGCTGATGCTCTTTTGTCCAGTTGAGGCATGTAACCTGTTGATGTGATGTTAGGCGAAATAACTGGAAACGGAACTCATCGCAGCATCAGACCCGTCTCCAGTCATCCAAGGTCCAGTGCTGATCTTCTTTTTCCCAGTTGAGGCATGTAATACGTTGATGTGGTGTTAGGCGAAATAACTGGAAACGGGGCTCATCGGAGCATCCGGTCCGTCTCCAGTCATCCAAGGTCCAGAGCTGATGCTCTTTTGTCCAGTTGAGGCATGTAGTCTGTTGATGTGATGTTAGGCGAAATAACTGGAAACGGGGCTCATCGGAGCATCCGTCCCGTCTCCATTCACCCAAGGTCCAGTGCTGATGTTCTTTTTCCCAGTTGAGGCATGTAATACGTTGATGTGGTGTTAGGCGAAATAACTGGAAACGGGGCTCATCGGAGCATCCGGTCCGTCTCCAGTCATCCAAGGTCCAAAGCTGATGTTCTTTTGCCCAGTTGAGGCATGTAATCTCTTGATGTGATGTTAGGCGAAATAACTGGAAACGGGGCTCATCGGAGCATCAGTCCCGTCTCCATTCACCCAAGGTCCAGTGCTGATGTTCTTTTGTCCAGTTAAGGCATGTAATACGTTGATGTGGTGTTAGGCGAAATAATTGGAAACGGGGCTCATAGGAGCATCCGGTCCGTCTCCAGTCATCCAAGGTCCAGTGCTGATGCTCTTTTGTCCAGTTGAGGCATGTAGTCTGTTGATGTGATGTTAGGCGAAATAACTGGAAACGGGGCTCATCGGAGCATCAGTCCCGTCTCCATTCACCCAAGGTCCAGTGCTGATGTTCTTTTGTCCTGTTGAGGCATGTAATCCGTTGATGTGGTGTTAGGCGAAATAACTGGACACGGTGCTCATCGGAGCATCAGACCCGTCTCTAGTCATCCAAGGTCCAGTGCTGATGCTCTTTTGTCCAGTTGAGGCATGTAGTCTGTTGATGTGATGTTAGGCGAAATAACTGGAAACGGGGCTCATCGGAGCATCAGTCCCGTCTCCATTCACCCAAGGTCCAGTGCTGATGTTCTTTTGTCCAGTTAAGGCACGTAATACGTTGATGTGGTGTTAGGCGAAATAACTGGAAACGGGGCTCATCGGAGCATCTGGTCCGTCTCCAGTCATCCAAGGTCCAGAGCTGATGCTCTTTTGTCCAGTTGAGGCATGTAGTCTGTTAATGTGATGTTAGGCGAAATAACTGGAAACGGGGCTCATCGGAGCATCAGTCCCGTCTCCATTCACCCAAGGTCCAGTGCTGATGTTCTTTTGTCCAGTTGAGGCATGTAATCCGTTGATGTGGTGTTAGGCGAAATAAGTGGAAACGGGGCTCATCGGAGCATCAGATCCGTCTCCAGTCATCCAAGGTCCAGTGCTGATGCTCTTTTGTCCAGTTGAGGCATGTAGTCTGTTGATGTGATGTTAGGCGAAATAACTGGAAACGGGGCTCATCGGAGCATCAGTCCCGTCTCCATTCACCCAAGGTCCAGTGCTGATGTTCTTTTGTCCAGTTGAGGCATGTAATCCGTTGATGTGGTGTTAGGCGAAATAAGTGGAAACGGGGCTCATCGGAGCATCAGATCCGTCTCCAGTCATCCAAGGTCCAGAGCTGATGTTCTTTTGTCCAGTTGAGGCATGTAGTCTCTTGATGTGATGTTAGGCGAAATAACTGGAAACGGGGCTCATCGGAGCATCAGTCCCGTCTCCATTCACCCAAGGTCCAGTGCTGATGTTCTTTTGTCCAGTTAAGGCATGTAATACGTTGATGTGGTGTTAGGCGAAATAACTGGAAACGGGGCTCATAGGAGCATCAGTCCCGTCACCATTCACCCAAGGTCCAGTGCTGATGTTCTTTTGTCCAGCTGAGGCATGTAGTCTGTTGATGTGATGTTAGGCGAAATAACTGGAAACGGGGCTCATCGGAGCATCAGACCCGTCTCTAGTCATCCAAGGTCCAGAGCTGATGCTCTTTTGTCCAGCTGAGGCATGTAGTCTGTTGATGTGATGTTAGGCGAAATAACTGGAAACGGGGCTCATCGGAGCATCAGTCCCGTCTCCATTCACCCAAGGTCCAGTGCTGATGTTCTTTTGTCCAGTTGAGGCATGTAATCCGTTGATGTGGTGTTAGGCGAAATAACTGGACACGGGGCTCATCGGAGCATCAGTCCCGTCTCCATTCACCCAAGGTCCAGAGCTGATGCTCTTTTGTCCAGCTGAGGCATGTAGTCTGTTGATGTGATGTTAGGCGAAATAACTGGAAACGGGGCTCATCGGAGCATTAGACCCGTCTCTAGTCATCCAAGGTCCAGTGCTGATGCTCTTTTGTCCAGTTGAGGCATGTAGTCTGTTGATGTGATGTTAGGCGAAATAACTGAAAACGGGGCTCATCGGAGCATCAGTCCCGTCTCCATTCACCCAAGGTCCAGTGCTGATGTTCTTTTGTCCAGTTGAGGCATGTAATCCGTTGATGTGGTGTTAGGCGAAATAAGTGGAAACGGGGCTCATCGGAGCATCAGATCCGTCTCCAGTCATCCAAGGTCCAGAGCTGATGTTCTTTTGTCTAGTTGAGGCATGTAATCTCTTGATGTGATGTTAGGCGAAATAACTGGAAACGGAGCTCATCGGAGCATCAGTCCCGTCTCCATTCACCCAAGGTCCAGTGCTGATGTTCTTTTGTCCAGTTGAGGCATGTAATCCGTTGATGTGGTGTTAGGCGAAATAAGTGGAAACGGGGCTCATCGGAGCATCAGATCTGTCTCCAGTCATCCAAGGTCCAGAGCTGATGTTCTTTTGCCCAGTTGAGGCATGTAGTCTCTTGATGTGATGTTAGGCGAAATAACTGGAAACGGGGCTCATCGGAGCATCAGTCCCGTCTCCATTCACCCAAGGTCCAGTGCTGATGTTCTTTTGTCCAGTTAAGGCATGTAATACGTTGATGTGGTGTTAGGCGAAATAACTGGAAACGGGGCTCATAGGAGCATCAGTCCCGTCACCATTCACCCAAGGTCCAGTGCTGATGTTCTTTTGTCCAGCTGAGGCATGTAGTCTGTTGATGTGATGTTAGGCGAAATAACTGGAAACGGGGCTCATCGGAGCATCAGACCCGTCTCTAGTCATCCAAGGTCCAGAGCTGATGCTCTTTTGTCCAGCTGAGGCATGTAGTTTGTTGATGTGATGTTAGGCGAAATAACTGGAAACGGGGCTCATCGGAGCATCAGTCCCGTCTCCATTCACCCAAGGTCCAGTGCTGATGTTCTTTTGTCCAGTTGAGGCATGTAATCCGTTGATGTGGTGTTAGGCGAAATAACTGGACACGGGGCTCATCGGAGCATCAGTCCCGTCTCCATTCACCCAAGGTCCAGAGCTGATGCTCTTTTGTCCAGCTGAGGCATGTAGTCTGTTGATGTGATGTTAGGCGAAATAACTGGAAACGGGGCTCATCGGAGCATCAGACCCGTCTCTAGTCATCCAAGGTCCAGTGCTGATGCTCTTTTGTCCAGTTGAGGCATGTAGTCTGTTGATGTGATGTTAGGCAAAATAACTGGAAACGGTGCTCATCGGAGCATCAGTCCCGTCTCCATTCACCCAAGGTCCAGTGCTGATGTTCTTTTGTCCAGTTAAGGCATGTAATACGTTGATGTGGTGTTAGGCGAAATAACTGGAAACGGGGCTCATCGGAGCATCCGGTCCGTCTCCAGTCATCCAAGGTCCAGAGCTGATGCTCTTTTGTCCAGTTGAGGCATGTAGTCTGTTGATGTGATGTTAGGCGAAATAACTGGAAACGGGGTTCATCGGAGCATCAGTCCCGTCTCCATTCACCCAAGGTCCAGTGCTGATGTTCTTTTGTCCAGTTGAGGCATGTAATCCGTTGATGTGGTGTTAGGCGAAATAAGTGGAAACGGGGCTCATCGGAGCATCAGATCCGTCTCCAGTCATCCAAGGTCCAGAGCTGATGTTCTTTTGTCCAGTTGAGGCATGTAATCTCTTGATGTGATGTTAGGCGAAATAACTGGAAACGGGGCTCATCGGAGCATCAGACCCGTCTCCAGTCATCCAAGGTCCAGTGCTGATGTTCTTTTGTCCAGTTGAGGCATGTAATTCGTTGATGCGGTGTTAGCTTTGGGACTCTTGATAGGTCGGCGGCTCCCATAATTTACTACGGCTAATGATGATATGATGGTCTTGGTTAGAGGCGTTTGTCGCATCGCCCTCGGTAAAGTCGACGGTGATTCGTGCGACTGTTGCTCTCCGGGTGGTTGTAAAAATGCGAAACGGATGTCACCGGCCACTTTCATCCGTAACCTTTTCGCGCCCACAGAGCTGCCTA
The DNA here is from genome assembly GCA_039090855.1 of Macrothele yani. Taxonomy (NCBI): domain Eukaryota; kingdom Metazoa; phylum Arthropoda; class Arachnida; order Araneae; family Macrothelidae; genus Macrothele; species Macrothele yani. Next base: position 7,279,443 of record CM077024.1, read on the forward strand.
CGATGAGATACTATTCTGGTAGTTGCGTATTTTTGATACACTCCTGATACTGTCGAACGGAGATACTGCAATTCCTACCTTCGCGATGGAGTGCCCTGTACGTGGAACACCCACTACAATCTCTCAAACTGTGTAAACTCACGACGTTTATCGATACTGACATCGAATTACAGTCTACGGGAATGCAATGATATCCTCCCACATATACACCTACCAAGCAATGAATTCGTCCACTAGCGAGAGATGACATCGTAGCGTTGCCCAGATGCCAGGCATCTCACGATTTTATCCTCTCAGGGAATACATCCATCACTGGATCCAGTTCCGCTAAATGTAGAACTCACGATTCCTGGCAGTTCGAGTGAGGTAACAGAGATTTGATAAACTGTGCTAAGGCAAAAGAGAAATAAAAATGGAAACAAAACATGTAGGCTTACTCTTCAGCAAGTAAAACAATTAGTGTTTCCTTAGGTCTAATTTTACCTCACAACTGTTGTTACGTACTTCGTCACATGCTGTAACAGATGGCTTACTACTGCAGGGTCGTATGAGTCATATAGCCGAAGTAGCAGTGATAAGCTTGCCGGTGTAGTTCAGTTGGGACAACAGTCGCTCCGGAGAAGAGGCGTGGCTTCTAATTCCACCGCCGACAAAAAGGCTATATTGTATATTGTTGGAGCCCGAACAAAAGTAAATCTCTTGGCGGTTAGGATTAAAATTGTGTGAGGGTTCTCCCACACAATGAACGTACTTAATGAAATTAAGTCTTCTATAGTGAGATGATCCTTCGACCATTGTAATCAGCTGAACTGAAAACTACGATTTTGTGCCTTTCTCCCTTTTCAAGGAGGGAAGGATATAACATGCCACGCGGCGTGACGAAGATTGCGTGCTATTGCAGTGGCATATAAATTACGTCAGGCGTATTGTAGTAATAAGCCTGCTGGCGTAGTTCAGGTGGGAGAACAGCCGTTCCGGAGTAGGAATACTTAGGTTCGAATTCCACCACCGACAAAAAAGGGTACATGTTGCACTGTGATCTTAAATTTCTCGTGAGAAACAACGGGCAAGGTTCTCCAGGTTATATCAATCGCGACACTGTGTCACCGCAAAATTTCTTATATACTACACTGAAGAGCAATTGAATTAGAGACATCTGGCATTATGCAAATGTGGCGCTGTAGGTGGCCCTGTAAACGGAAACGATATGACGTATGCAGCGATCCGACAATATAAGGAGTGATGCGACGGGAATTAGTAAGAGTCGGATGAGGTATGGGTAAGACGAAGGATATAAGCGCATCTGATCATGGGCAAATTGTCGGTGCCCGACGAATGGGTCACTCCATCTCGGAAGTCGTGCAGGCACTGGGATTTTCACGAGCCACTGTATCACGGGTGCACCATGAGTACATAGAATCCGGTAAAACCAACCCTGCAAGGGCCAACTGCCGTGAACAACAGCGTGTGGATGAGCGGGGTCGTCGTCGGCTTGCTCGGATTGTAATAGCGGATAGACGGGCCACAGTGCAAGAAAACACTCAGCAATTTAACGCTGGTGCACAAAAACGTGTAAGAAGCCACACCATCCAAAACCATCTCCTCGCTATGGGGTACAGAAGCCATCGTCCCACAAGAGTACCGCTGCTGACCGCACATCACAGGGTGCAAAGATTAGCATGGGCGCGAGAACATCGCCACTGGAACTTAGACATGTGGGAAAATGTTGCCTGGACTGATGAGTCGAGATTCAGGTTGGTACATGCGGATGGCAGGATACGAGTACGGCGAAAATCAGATGAAGCGATGAATCCTTCTTGCCAGCAGGGTACTCTTCAAGCTGGTGGGGGTGGCATTTTCGTCTGGGGACTGTTTACGTTGGCTGAAATGGGACCCCTGGTACGTGTGACATCGTCCCCTCACAGGTCAACGTTACCGGGATATCCTGGACGACCATTTGCTCCCATTTGTCTGTCTTCAACATCCCACTGGAGACCTCATCCTACAACAAGACAATGCACCGTGCCGTCTCTCCCGAATTTTATCCGAATGGCTGGATGAACACTCCACCGACGTGACCTCGCTTCCTTGGCCAGCTAGGTCACTTGACCTCAGTTCCATCGAGCACATCTGGGATGACATCGAGAGAGATGTTCGAGGCTCTGAACCCCCTCCATCAAATCTTCGTGAACTGTGGGAGCTTGTTCAGGGGTCGTGGATCCGTATGGCTTCCCAACGCTTCCGGTATCTTGTCGAGTCCATGCCGAGACGAATCGCCGCCGTCATCTGGGGCCGAAAGGTGGTGCTTCACGTTACTAGACAGGTATCTCTAATTCAATTGCTCTTCAGTGTATAATGTTGACCTAAACACTAATTTATCCTTCGCTAAAATATTGGATGATTCTCAACAGATAATTTAAGAGCAGAATAAGAACTTCAATAATTTCTGAATTATGGCATCTGTTACTTGCATAATGCGAAATACACATTACATACAGACTGTTTCGATTATGTAGAAAATGAGTTTCGAAAACTAGTTATTTTTGTTAGCTACGTTTTTAGTTCTCCCTCACATACGCTCTCAGTTGATAATTGGATATTGCACACATACGTTCCCTATGGATAGGTGATTGTTCCTCACATAAGCTCCCTACGGAGAGTAAGTATTCTTTGTAACTCTACAAATGGAACACTTCATCTCAATTTATCACTGCACTGCTTGCAGCAACGGAGCATTTAACTCAGGCACTAATTCAGGTTATTCCACACATTTTTCTAGAACTTTGTTCTATGTATCAGACGCGAGACATATATGTATGAGTATATAAGCTAAAGTTTAAACTAGAAAAATCTTAGATTTGGAATTCCCTTTATGGTTGCTGATCATGCAGGATCTGGGATCTGAAGTTTCTGTTTTGAATCACCCCGTAGGGCACCATAAAGATCCATGAAGAAAGCTAATAATTTATTTAATAAATCATTTTAACTTGCTTTATTATCACGACAATTGTCTTCGTGTACATTTTTTCTTATCCCTGACGGCATCAGATCATGGAATTTGAAATTCTTTGTTTTAGTATCTGCTCGAAATTTCTAATTGAATTTTATGTCCAACGAACAAATGTCTAAATGTACTTTTTAATATGTTCTTTTATGTTTGATAAACAAACGAATACAATATAACGAATACAATAAATAACATAGGGTATATTTCTGAGTTATCATTTCGAAATCAGAGAAATCCACAATTTCACGAAATAAGAATTTGTGTTCCAGAAAAGGAACGAGTTTTCTCAGTTTAGACATGCAGAATCGACAGAAGTAAAACAATGTTACTCTTTTCCTTAATCGTCCTGCGGATATGGTTATGGTGTAAAAACTAAATATCCTCTTCGCGGTGTAATACGTACTGTAGGGATGTGCAGCACATCATTTTGTGCAGAGATAGTAAAAACGGCTTAGTACTTCTGCTGTACTTAAATGTAACTGTTGAAACATGGGTTCCTACAGTTACAATTCTTTCAAATTCCCCAGCTGTTCCTAGCTTGCGTGATCTTACGTTTTCTTGGAATTAAGACCGCCGCTTATGTTTTACGTCAGGTGAGTGATACACTTTAGCTTGTAAATTGCCCAAACAAGTAGTCTCAGAAAGTACCTCAATTATGGACTCATTGGTAAAATATAACAATTTAGAATAAAATTAACGTGCGTCTTTCATGAACCTTCTTACCGGTAGAGTTGTACATGTATCTTCATATATTAATTGCTCAGAAATTCTGATGGTTGTGTTGTACTTGTACATGTATACACTCATCATTCATGGTGTGATCATGCAGTAATTGGACAAAATAATAATATTTTGTTGATAACATACGAACGTCAGTGGGTTTTTTTTCATTTGATGACCGAGTTCTGCAGTTCGTGGAGGATCATGGGAGACTTCAGTCGAACATAAAACGTAATGTAAGATAAAATTTCATCCTTTGTTTAGTTTTTTCAGAGGATGTCATTCATTACTTAAAACGAAAGACAACGAGAAAATATCATGAGCTTATTTTCGACATGTTCAGTTCAGTGATGTTTTCTGAGGGCAAAATCCATCTTTTTTTTTTTTTTTTTTGATTGGAGGTTTAACGACCACCGTGAGCAACTCAATGGGCTATAAGCAGTCGCCCGTCCCTAATTTAGGGTCACTGGTTCCAGGGAAGGAGAGAGCCAGTGCCGTAAGACAAACACAACATCCATGCCTGACGGGATTCGAACCCGGACCCCTTACGGACGAATGATCAGAGGCCAGCGCCTTAGACCACTGCGCCACCGGAGCGGCAAACTCGATCTTATCAGTTTGTAAAGAAAGTATCCGGAAAATAGAGAAGCATGTATTTCAAGCTTAACAAATCATACAAAATACTTATGCTAATCATCCAGGCAGTCCCCATTGGAATTGATGACCTTGTTCCACCGATCTACTAGTTGAAATATCCTATTGTGGTAGAAGTCTGGCGAGTGGGAGTTGAAAAAATCATTCATGCAACATTTCACATCATCGTCATTTGCAAAGTTTTTCTCAGCGAAGAAATTCGACAAAGACGTGGAAAGATGAAAGTCGGACATGGCAAGATCCGGGAAATAAGGGGTGCAACAATATTTCTCATTCCAGCGTGTGCAATTTTTTGCTGTATTTGTAAAGCGGACACGTGGACGTGCGTTATCCTAATGAAAAACAATTTCATGGCGTTTAACTTTTTAACGACCATAACGCCCAAAACGCCCGTACATACAAATAGCCATAGCCACCTGAAACGCCTGTCTAGAGTGAATCAGATTTTCTATGAGGGATCAGCAGGAGTCACCGTCAGTCACCATTGTTGGTAGTAACCAAATAATGGTATTTAGAATGACACAAGATTTTACGGTCATGGTCGTTAAAGGGTTAATCAACGCTGGGCGCTTTTCTTGCAGTGCAGCATGGAGATGGCCCAACTGTTGGATATAAGAATCCGTTGTGATGGTACAGTTCCGCGATAAGGGTTCATAGTGAATCACATCGCGACAATCCCACCAGCAACTCAGCATCACCTTCCGTCCATGAAGGGGTGGCTTAGCGCCCTTCTGTGGGTGTTGTCTCTGCATCGTCTATGCTCTTTGACGCGTAACGTTCACGTATGTAACCCATTTTTTGTCCCAAACGATTCAAAAAGCACTCCCGTGTTTATTTTTCACACAGAGCAACAGCAATGGAGTAGCGTTACATCCGATTCTGGTTAAACAAAGCATTGGATATCCATTTGCCCAGTTTACACGAATACCCCAACTTCCGAAGTCGGGAGTTGATAGTCGTATGGAAGGTTTTCAGTTTATCTACCAGTTCCCGTAGTGTCGCATCAGGTTTGGTCCATAGATCATGTTGCACCCGCAGACCAGTGTAGAATTTCCTGTACCAGTCATAGCAAGTACTCTCTGTCCGTTAATATCATCACCATTGGTGCTTCACAATTTTCCAAGTGCTTCAGTAAATTTTACGACATTCAAATTTTCATGGAGCTCTATCACACGCACACCTTCCTTCGATATCACTATCTTATCGTCGCTACAAGTAACTAATCTTCACCACAACAGCGTACGTTCAGTTCTTAGAATCTATTCCTTCGTGTACAGCATTCTGGGATGTTTACGTCATCGCAGGCTCGCGGTATCGTGCATTACGCACACACATATGATTTTTTTTTCGGAAAATTTCTTTACAACCTTATGCTTTCTAGAACTTGGATCCTGAGAAAATCCGAACCACTTTCACTATACAGCACTGTAGAGCACTGAACAGGCTTTTGCTCTTGTACAGTTCTCCTATCACACGCTTTCAGAGCATTCTGCAGATGTTTTACGGTTTTTGAAACAAAAATTAAAAAAAAAAGTAATTTCCTCACTCTTCGTCCCAACTGGTTTGCATCTTCAGGAAATGATGCAGAAAAGTGTTTTCCAGAATTGCAAATTTAAATTATTGGTTAATTTTTGATTAAAATTAAATTTTATTAATCTTTAATTGTAGTATAGTTATTAAGATCCACTTTGATTTACGAGAGAAATTCGTCCAGCTTTTTGTACTCTTATTACAGCAATCATAAAAAAACATTTTTTAAACGCTTTTCTCTTAATTGTTCAGGAATTTTGAACTTTTTTTTTATGTTTCGTGATTTAACGAGCACCATGAGAGGCTGTGAGGGCTATAATCAGTAGACCATTCATAATTTTTGGACATCAGCTCCAGGAAGGAAAGAAAGCCAGCGCCGTAAGTGGGGCCCATCATCCATGGCTGTACCGAGGACCGAGATTGAGCCCAACGCGAATGAATAGCTAGAGAACTACGACTATCCCCCTCGGTGAACTTGGGCGGCATACTCGATTTAACCAGGGGTGATATTGTGTGCAAATGTATATCAGTACACACGTACTGAAAATTCAACTACATAATAACGTGAGACAATCACCACATCCATGCCTTACCGGGATTCGAACCCGGACCCAACTTAAGAGAATGGTCAGTAGTCAGCGCTTAGACCACTACGCCACTGGGGTGGCAAACAATTGTTGCAGTCGTAAGTTGCCAGGTGGAAGTATGACTTCAAAACTTGCGGAATATTGAGAAGAATACATCACAGAACTTTCCGACACTAACTGCAGGTAATCCGAAATAATCAAGGGATTTAAAGACAGAGGATCTTGTGTATCAAAAAAGGCATCCATGTTGTATTGCATGGTTAAGGTTTGCACAGATGCAGATCTATCTCCACAGGAAGAACACGGGCAGATAGGGCACTTACTCAGCGAACACCGACAACCATTCGAAGATTGAAGAGAATGGTAGCAATTAAAATCAGGCCATACAAAGGAACATCACAGCGGCTGTGAGTATGTCCCTTGGTCGTGTCCAGACATCAGTTCATCGGTATCTGCAGTTACAGAAGCATCACAAGAGATACATCCACGAGCTTTTTCGGAAACACATTCAGGTAAGGTGAAGTAATGCAAAAAAGCTGTAGGAACGTCTTTGCCTTGAACAATCTAGATAATTACAAACTAAGCCAATTAGAACAACAAAAAAAAAATGTTGACATTTTCGCCACAATGTTACGTCAGTCTCATTTCTTATTGGTTTTCGTTGCGAGGTTTAACGAGCACAGTGAGGAACTCTGAGCTATAAGTAGTCGGCCGTTCCCAGTTTGGAGTAACTGGTTTCAGGAAAATTAGAGGACCAGTGTCATAAGACAAAACACACTATATGTTCCAATTAGAAGTCAGCTCTTAGCTCACTATCTCATCCTTGCGGCATTCAAAGTGAAAATCCTCCAAATACGTGGCGTCAGTGAATAAACAAAGACATCGCTCTTCCCAGGTTTTGGCAACACATAAATTGTTCTCCGGTCACCGCTGGGGATCCGAATCCCAGATCTCTCGATATCTAGACGAGAGCGATTTAATTGCTATAATTAATATACAGCTAGTGCCGTTAAGATTCACCAGATGGAGACGTCTCAGTAGCTGAGCCCATCATACGGATTTAGGAAGTCCGATGCTGAGATCTGGGATTCGGATCCCCAGCGGGGACAGGAAAACAATTTTTCGGTTGCTACGTGTTGATTAAACGTGGGAAGAGCGAGAGAAATGTGGTCTATCATTTCACTATAGACAAAGTCAATCCAAGAAATCAATCTGTTATGAAAAACTGTAACCAAATGTTTAATAAATCGGGCGAAACTTTCGCTCAAAAATTATAATTTCATTATGAAATCTTAGGTTTATGTCTTATATTTACAACAAAATTAATTAAAAGGCAAATATCGATTTCTGGTTAATTTTTATCAAGCCTGTCAGGAGAAATTATCAATCGTATTCCTACTCTTTAAACGAGAAATATTTTAGGAAACAGACAGCGCATTTGCAGGTAGAAATTGAGATGTTTCTTGCTGTTGTTTCACCTGTTGAAAAGAGAAGAGAGCTATTATTGGAGGAAGGAGAAGGTAAGAAAAAAGAGAGCCAGTCTTTTCGATTGAAGAACACTAACCAGTATTGTGGTGAGAACAGCATTTCTCACATTCTCACTTTCTAAAGCAATCAGTCATTTACCAAACAGCACTAGTCCGCGATAACATTTACCATTCAGTGATGCATAATGTCCATGGACGATTCAGTGATGCATAATGTTCATGGACGATTCAGTGATGCATAATGTTCATGGACGATTCAGTGGTGCATAATGTTCATGGACGATTCAGTGGTGCATAATGTTCATGGACGATTCAGTGATGCATAATGTTCATGGACGATTCAGTGGTGCATAATGTTCTGCCACCGGTTACCTGTGTTTTTTAGACACAGGACTGCGATAAAATTTGAGAGAAAACTTTGCTTTCTTCTTCTGTATTTATCCGGTGCCCACAAAGACAAAACTGATTCGCCTGAAATTAAGACTTTTTTTTCTGGTTTGCCAATTAATTGTTTTCATTGCATTTGGCAAACTAGCTTTTCGAAGGCGAAATCGTATGCAGGCATTAAATAATAAAAATTTTCAACTGCGCTTCAAAATTTTGTGATATTCACCGACGCTTTTCTTTACCTTTTGACCACACTGCAAGAATTTACAAGAAAGATGACGCCGAATTTTCGATTGTAATGAGCTCGTCCTCTGAATTCTTTTGGACACGAATAAAATATTTGGAATTATTCACAGACGATGGAACCCATACCAAAAAAATGTCTACCAGATTTTTATAACAGATAAAATATCTAAAAATATAAATAGCTGTTTTTTTCCACCAGAGGTTGAAAAGTATGTTATGAAATATAACAAATTGTGCACAAAATATTCTCATGGTTAAGGGAAGTCATTACAGTCAAAGACATTTTCAAATCTAACAGTTAAAAGAAGATATATAGAGGAAAACATGATATTACTTTACGCCTACTAGCGGAAAACTTTTGGATAATGGTAAAACACAAAACACGTGAAATGTATTTTTCATAGCAAAAGTTATGCTAAAGGAAAGAAATTAAAAACATTTTCTGGAAGCAGACATGGAGAGAAAATGGTTTTCATATTTAGGCGTCCTAGTGGGAAAACGGTGCATTATTTAAGGAGGATGTTGTTTCCCGCTTTAGTAGCGAACGGCTTAGAGTAAAACAAGATGTTTTTCAACGGGACTTTTTAAAGTGGATGTACAGCTGCATACAGAAATACATAATAACACCATCAAACTCCAGAACTGTATACTACAAAAAACGCAATAGTACAGGAAAGGGGTTACACAATACAAATGGTATTCGGAGTTTAAAGTATTTTTTAAATCGGTCGTTTAGAAAACGTGAACTTATGCAGTCTAATGGCACATTTAGGAGCTGAAAAAAAAATTGAAATTATATGGAAAACATTTTGCAGGAAATTCCTCCGACAAAGAAGTAATATTTCGAATTAGTGTCAAAAGCTCAGATATTGACAAAGTAAAGCATGTATATATACTTCCCCGGCCAATATTTTACCGTGGCATTTGTATGATTTGAGATTCTTCTATTTTAAGAAGAATCTCAAATCATACAAATGCCACGGTAATACATATAATCCAAGAAAATGGAAAATGTGACATGGAAAGAACGGTAAGAATTAATAAAGAAAAATATGAATTTTATATCAAGAAACATTTGTTTATTAATGAAATGAATAAAAAATTAAAGAAAAGTCTTATTAAACGCTATATCAGGAGTATAACTTTATATGGGACGGAAACGTGGACAACTGAGAAGAAAGAAGCTAAATTGTTGGAGGCTTTAAAATGTGGTTATGGAAAAGACAAAAAATAAAGTGGATTGAAAAACATACCAACGATGAACTATAGCAAAAAGTTGAAGAAGAAAGTAATTTACTAAAGACCATAAGAAAAAGAAAATATAATTGGATAGGACATGTGTTAAGAGGAGGAGCCTATTGAAAAGAATGATAGAAGAGAAAATTAAAGGAAAATGACCAAGAGGAATTAGACGACTAATGATGCTGGATTAGGCACAGGAAGCTGTCAAGGATTCAAGGAGGACGCAAGGAACTGAGGAAACTGGAGGAAATGAACTAGCTGAGTTACCGTTGACCTATATTTCTATGTTGAACTGAACTTGTGAAAAGTTATCAGAGTTACCGTTGGACCTATAGTCCTTTGTTGGACTGAACTGGAGGAAGAGAACTTCCTGAGTTACCGTTGACCTATAGCCTAAGTTAATCCTAAGTTGGATGTAACTTGTTGAGTTACCGTTTGGTGCTTAGTTTCCGTTGGACCTATAGCTGGATAGGACATGTGCTAAGGGGAGACAGCCTATTGAAAAAAAAAAGATAGAAGGGAAAGTTGAAGGAAAGGGACCAAGAAGAAGGAGACGAATAGTGATGCTCGATGATATAATGGGCCCAGGAAGCTATCAATAATTGAAGGAGGAAGCAAGGGACAGATAAAACTGGAGGAAGAGGACTTGCTGAGTTACCGTTTGACTTGTCAAGAGACAGAACACTAATGATGATGATTCTCAAAATGATTTTCATGTTGAGTGGTGCCGGCCAGCAAAAGGATTTTTAATTTGAATTTTCAGAAACGCAGATATTGCCGTAAATGCTTCAGAAACAGGAATATACACTCACGCTCCTAGAGCCCAAACTATTATTTTCCAAACATTGGTAAATATATGCAGAACATTTCCCGCCAGGAGCTCAATCCGAAGCAAAAAAAAGTTTTCAAATCGGACTCTGAATAGCAGAAATATCCAGGAAATCGTAACTGAACGTTACGCCCCTAGCGCAAGAACTATGCATTACATGAACAAGAAGCTTTACACAAAATAGTCTTCATTATGAATGATATCGAATGGAAAAAAATCAATCGGATATTTAGAATGGATTGAAATGCATTCTGAATTCGATTTTATCTGCATTTACGCCCTCTAGTGGCGAAATTACGGTTTTCAAAAATCGGAAAGGAAGGATCATCGTTTGACATTTCGAGCTTCGCAATGCAAAACGAATTTCCAAATGGAACTAATACTTACAGGGATGTGGTGTCCACAGACAGACGAACAAAGTGATACCATAAGCGTGTATTTTTCTTTTCACGAATGACGTGCTAAAACGATATAAAAGTTCTTAACTCCTTCTTCTGCAAAATTATGAAGTCTCATTTCACTTGGACCAGGAGCAACCATTTCAGGGTCACTTACATTATTTGTCTTCCTGTTTTAGGACTAACACTTAGGCTTTTACGTTTAGTTTATGTGTTACTAAATTTTTGCAAAGTAGTTGTTTGGACATTGAATACAGTTACTGCTGAGGAACTGTTAGAATTTACCAAACGAAATGAAAAATGGAGAGAAAAAAAGGACATTTTTTTTTTAACCGAAAATATGTTTATGATTCTTAAGGTGTTTTGTTCTGGATGTCAAATCATGCGATTTCAAGTTAAAAGTATGAAATTTAATTTGAATCGGAGAAAAAATGCTGTAAAGATAAGTGAGTGCTTAAAAGCATGTGATTTTTTATGAGATGTTTGTTAACAAATATCATTCATGCTCGATGTAGTGTTGGATAAAGCCATAGCTATCTCAGCGAACTTGATATTCAATATGTTAGATATCTGCTAAAAGTATCATACTCAATAACAGTACATAAACTTTTCGGGGTATGAACCGATAACTTTAGTGGCCCTGAGGTCACAGTGACGTTCCCGTACAACCTCCATCTTTTAATTCACTACGCTAAGAGTTTGCCTACCCTTCTTGTTCTTGCTGGCTTCGTTTGACTTTAATTCAATACAGAGTCGCCGCATTAGACTTGTAACTTAACGTAGACGAGACGCAAGCGTAGGATATAAGCAAGAAATGTGACTCATTCGAGAACACTGTAAAAAATGATACAATACCATACCTTTATTTATATGTCGCCCCGGTGGCGCAGTGGTGAAACCACTGGCTTTGGACGATGGGTCCTGTTTCGAGTAGCAAGTGAGCCACGAGCTGCGTGCGCTCTTGCTTTACGACACCATCCACCTTCTCGGAAACACTGACCCCAAATTAGGGACGGCCGACTGCTTATAGCCTCCACAGATGCTCATGGTGGTCGTTAAACCTCTAATAAAAAGATAGCCTTATTTGCGTAGTAAAGGTTACTGAAGATATAGAAAACCTGAAAGGCAAAAGCAAATTAACAAGTTTAGTATCCTGTTAGAAATATATTGATTGCATAAATGGAGAAAAACCTATATGTCAGTATTTTAGGAGTACATAGAAAAATACGCAAGCAAAGAAACGTACATATAACTCTTTATCACTTTCTTTCATTGCCGAGAATTTTTTTTAGTACGTCTTTTGTAAGGTTCTCAAAGAACTCTAATTTCGTCCTTATTTTAAGATATGCTGTCCACACACGTCCAGCTGTCCGCCTGTCAACACAATATCTCTGAAATTATTAGTACGATTTGAAAAATTCTTCTTACATTTAAAAGCACGAAATATGAGAGCATCGATTGTTGTTTTCAATTTGTTTTTTTTTACGTTACATAACTTCGCCGCTACAAGGCGTATCTTCAGATGTTATCAAATTCAAAATACATTTTATTCCATATTATTGGTTTTGAATATCCTACTGGAAAAAACCTTTCTTCCCTCCGACGCCATTTATGACGAATACTATTTTGGGTGCAATTTCTTTTGTAAGTAATGCACATATTTTTCGCTAGGTGTCGGAAAGGTAAATCGCGATTTCTCCGCTACCTCTACTTATAAAGGACCAATTTGAAAATTTTTTTCCGCGTCTGATACAAGTGGGAAATGTCCTACACATAATTTTCACTTTTTGGTAAAGAAAGCTTTGGCCACCAGGGGGCGTAAGTATTTATTTCTATTTCTGATGTACGTATTTGAGGCAAGATCTGCGCTTCTGAAAACTCGATTTAAAAAATACTTTCGTGGACCGATACCACTCGCTACAAAGATCCTATTGAGAATACCTCTTGCTTAAAATACTGCATTGTTTTTCTGCCAGGAGACGTATGCATCTTATTTTTGACGATATCTCTGCTTCTGAGGGTCCAATTTGAAAAATTCTCTCTTTATCGGAGGGCGTTTGTGGTGCCAAACAGTGGCGTCTGCTGGCTGCGTGCTGCCGTGCTGTCGCACACTAAAAATTTAAATTGCGATTCTTATTGTTATCGTAGTGGAAAGTACATGCATATGATTTGTTGGCAGCACAAAATCTGACTTTGGACCGTGCTGTAGCCAAAGAAAGCTCTTGTTTGCCAATCGATTTTTCGAGCTGCATCTCGGTTAGCACGGCCACTACTGCCTAGGTGCCGATCCGGTGGCGCATTGGTCTAAGCGATGGCCTGTGATCATTCGTTCGAAAGGGGTCTGGGTTCAAATCCCAGTGAGGCATGGAAGTTGTTGTTGTCTCAGGGCACTGGCCCTCTCCCTTCTCAGGAATCAGTGCCCCTAAATTAGGCACGGGCGACTGCTTATAGCCTATTGAGTTGCTCACGGTGGTCGTTCAACCTCCAATAACAAAAAAAAAAAAAAAAAACTCACGAGAGATGACACCGAATTTTCGGGTGTAATAAACACGTCTTTTGAATCCGTTCTGATGCAAATTAAATTTATTAAAGCTATTCAAAGTCAATGAAACCGGTATGGAAAACAATGGTATCTGACGGATAAAAGAAGTTTTTCAGCCGGGTTTTTAATCCCTTAGATATTGCTGTAAACGGAATCGTAAGATTACGCCCTCTGGTTACAGACTTGTGCGTTAAGAAAAATATGAATTTATGTGAGAAACATTTCGCACCGAAAACGCTCTCCAACACAGAAATAATTTTTCAAATCCGACTCTTAGAAACAGAAATATCGACAAAAATAAGATGTGACTTTACGTCCCCTGCTGAGAAAACCATGCATTGTTTTAGGAGGAAAGTATTCTCAAAAGGTTTTTCCGTTTGAGCGGTATCGGTCCAAGAAAAAAAAAATTAGTCGAGTTTACAGGATCCCAGATTTTGCTACAAATACATCAGAAGCAGAAATTAACACCTATGCACCCTGGTGGCCAAACCATTCTTTACCAAACAGAAGAAATGTGAAAAATATCTTTCATCAGGGCTTTGTATGCGATACAGAAACAATTTTTCAAATTGGAGTTTTAGAAGCAGAAATAACGCAGAAAACGCAATGTCTATGATTTACTTAAAAATTTTGAATTTATAGGAAAAACATTTCGCATCGGAAACACTATCCAACAAAGAAGGAATTTTTTTTAAATTGTACTCCTAGAAGTAGAGATATTGACAAAAATAAGATACACATCTACGCCCGCTGGCGTAGAAACCATGCATTATTTCAAAAAGAAAATGTTCCTAAAAGGTTTGTCGACATGAGTAGCATCGCTCAACAAACGACTTTTTTCAATGGAGATTTTAGAAGCTCATATTTTGCAGCAAATACATCAGAAGCGGAAATTAAGACTTACGCCCTATGGTGGCCAAACCGTTTATTACAAAAATTAGAAATTATGTGCAAAGGATTTCCCCTCCGGAGCTGTACCCGGTGTTGAAAGAATGTTTCAAATCGGAGATTTAGAAGCAGCGATACAGGAGGGAAAGCAATTCACCTTTACGCTCCCTAACAAATAGTCTATGAATTACTTGAAAATTTTGAAATTATATTGGAAACATGTCACACTGAAAACACTATCCAACAAAGAAGGAATTTTTTAAATCAGACTCCTAAAAGTAGAGATATTGACAAAAATTACATGTACATGTTTGAAAAATTCGAAACCATTCATTATTTTAAGAAGAAAATGTTTCTAAAAAGTTTGTCGACATGAGTAGTATCGGTTTACAAACGACGTTTTTTTCAATCGAGAATTTAGAAGCTCATATTTTATTGCAATTACATCAGAAGCGGAAATTGAGATTTACACCCCTGGTGACCAAACTACTTTTTACAAGAATTAGAAATTATGTGCAAACGGTTTCCCATCAGGAGCTGTATCCAGTGCAGAAATACTTTTTCAACTCGGAGATTTAGAAGCAGAGATATAGGGGGAAACGCAATTTACCTCTACGCCCCCTAGCGGAAAGTCTATGAATTACTTGAAAATTTTGAAATTATATGAAAAACATGTCACACTGGAAACAGTATCCAACAAAGAAGGAATTTTTCAAATCGGACTCCTAGAAGTAGAGATATTGACAAAAATAAGATATATATGTACGCTCCTTGGCGAAGAAACTGTGGAATATTTTAAAAACAAAATATTCCGAAAAGGTTTATGAATGTGAGTGGCATCAGTCCACGTACAAATTTTTTCAATCGATATTTTAGAAGCTCAGATTTTATGGCTAATACATCAGAAGCAAAAATTAACTCTTACGCCCCCTGGTGGTCAAAGTATTATTTATTAAAAATTTGAAATCATATGCAAAAGATTTTCCATCAGTAGGTGTATCCGCTGAAGAAAAAAAAATTCCAATCGGAGTTTTAGAAGAGTTATCGGGAAAAATGTAGTTTAATTTTACGCCCCCTAGCGGAAAAACCATGCGTAATTTGAAAAAGTAACTATATCTAAAATACTCTTCGACATAAATGGAATCGAAACATACAATAATAATTCAATCGGGTGTTTAGAAGCAAATATGTGGAATAAAACATATTTTTGAATTCTACATCATCTGCTTTTACGCCCTCTAGGGGCAAAATTGGACATCGTAAAAAAAAAAAAACGAAATGAAGGATCATCATTCGTATATTTCAAGCTTCCCAAAGCAAAAATACTTTTTCAAATCGGAATAATAGTTGCAGAGATATCGTGGGTACAGACGGGCGGTCGAACTGACGGACGGACAAACCGGTTACAGGAGCGCGATCTTTTTTTACAAAAGACGTACTAAAAACTACGTAGCTCTACTGCCTCCTACGCCACGCCCCCTTGGGGCACTTCAAGCAATCCAGGAGTAACTTACGGCGTGCCGAATTTCTCTGAGCATGATAGGTAGCAGCAAACAATGGTGAGATTTCCTCCCCTCTTTCTTCTGTCGGAAGTGCGGGCAGTCCAAAGGGTAACTGTTTTTCCCTCAATCGCTGTCTGATTGTTATCGTGCTTTCAAGAAATTTGTGAGATCAGTCAGTTATATTCGTTTTGTGCAAATGTAGGGAAATTTACGCAATTCTTTTGTTTCTCGAATGGCGCCTGTTAGTAGTTCAGTATATTCTTTGTTGAAACGACCATGTTCGACACGAACTTTAAAGACCATGTTCTGTCGCCCCGGTGGCGCAGTGGTCCGCAAGGGGTCCGGGTTCGAATCCCGGTCAGGCATGGATGTTGTGTTTGTCTTACGGCACTGGCTCTTTCCCTTCCCTGGAACCAGTGACACTAAATTAGGGACAGGCGACTGCTTATAGCCCCTTGAGTTGCTCACGGTGGTCGTTAAACCTCCAATCAAAAAAAAAAAAAAAGACCATGTTCTACATGAACTTTAGCACAATCTTACAATTTAACGTATACCCAATACCAAGCCACCATCTTTTAGTAATATAAGACGTTTGCTCATTGTTGGGCCTATATTAAACTGCAAGGCTGTGCAACTGGGTAGGATCTTAAGTAAAAGTAAAAATAAATCCTAAGTAAAATCCTTAGGATTCGTGATTTTTGGGGAGGGCGTAAAAATGAAGCTTAATCTACGTGGAATTATTTAAACTTTTTTGCATTTCATAAACTCTTTATAGCAATACGTTGAGCAATTTAGTTTATTTATATGCAATTATTAAAGCTCATGAAAGTGCATTAAAATCACAATGGCAATACCAAGTTGACTACGTTCAACAATGACACTGCAAATATATTTCCCATTAAAAATAAGGAAATAAATATAAACGCAAACTCGGTGTCTTCTTTCTTGTCTAATTTTGTTGTTATTTATGTGTTTAATGATTCCCATGAGTATCTACAGTTACAAGGGGTCGCAGGCAAGAATAATTTCTGTCGTACCTGTGATTGAATGATCTGGTTCCTAATAATTCATCCAAGGTGAACTCAAGTTCGAAACCCGGATGAAGCATGGTTGGTGTCTTTCTACGATGGTTCGATCTCTTCTCTGATTCAACTGGCCCTGAATTTGGAATAAAAAACCGTATATGCTCTTCAACTAAAAAGCAAAAAAGAGGAAACACCAGCCTAGCTGAAAGTGGAAGGGATTAAAAGAGAATATGAGGTGACAAATCTTAGTGATACATCTCCAAAATAATATATACAGAACTTAGATGGATTTATAGCATGATGCATTTTCGTTCAAGCTTATAGGTTATATGTCTGGGGATTCCACGGAATAAAAATACTTGCAATTCCTGCCCTGATCCGTGAGACATACGAAAAAGATAAGAGACGATGTAACTTAACTCATGGAATACATCGGCCATTATTTTCACCAAAGAGAAGTAAGGCCATCTCATGAATCAAGGAAGATTTCGTTCAGAAAAAATATTTTAATCTGGAGTTGCTTCACTTTCTTTTAACTCCCCTTACGAATTTCTGGAATACATTTATGGCAAAAATATAGAGCTGGGAGTTGTTTGATAGAGATAAAAAATAAATATCCATTTGCAGCCCCCTTCCCAAGTTTAGTTCGTCTTTAAACGTTCCAAGACATTACTTACGGAAGAAAAGAAATAAAAGAACGCATAGGTTCTGTAGTTTATGACGTCAAAACCGTTCTTTGTTCGCCGAGACAATAGGCGGTTCCACTTGGAAAAGAAACCCCCAGAGAAAAGAATTCTGCTCTTTCATTGGAAACGTTAACGAGGGTGAACGTTTGATATATTTTTTATCCTCGGTTTTCTGAACAAAAAAAATATATGTTGCTGTGAAACAAATAAATAAAAACGTAAAAGAACCTCACCTTTAATACAATTACGTGTCGATCCTCGCTGCTTCATTTCTGTTTCTTTCACAGTAATTATCGGCAGAAAGAGATGAAAAAGAAATACTTCTTCATTCTTTATTAGAATGTCTGTAATCCTTTCGTTCTTTTCTTTTCAGTTTCTGCATGTTCGGGCATTTTAGGTTTTAATTACATGGGTAAAAATCTGGCATTACCTGCATTATCGAACAGTAATTCCATTTGACAGCAACATGAGACACAATTGTATCTCTTGGATAGGTTCCAAATCACTTTTGGTATAAAAAGAGACAGTTTGTGAGAAAAACGTTTTCTATGAAGTTAAAAAGAAATATGTTTGAAAATGTTTTTTTCTTTCTCTCATTTTTTTCTAGCTATTTCTTCCTCGAGTACTTTGTATTCGCGGATGACACTAATCTTTCGACTCGCTACATCGAAATTTTCATCAGATTCTTTTGAGCAGTCGACGTAATATTTAAAAAATTCTGTACACCTAAATGGTTGAAATTATTTGCTAATGTTTTTACGACGCTTTTTGTATAAAAATAGTCGTATGAGCTTATAGTATCATTTTGGCCTTCCCTCCGTTCGTCTGTGTACACAATATCTCTTCAACTGTTAGTCCGATTTGAAAAATTCTTTTTAAAACCTTGAAATGTGAGGACGATGCTTCTTGCTTACTGTTTCTTTCTATTCATAGCTTCGTCGTTAGAGGGCGTAAACGCATATACACTGGCGTGCAAAAATTAAGGACGAGACGGTTTTTTGAATGTAACGTCGTGCAGAAGTGCTCCACATCGACTCAAATCATACCATAAGATCTCCAAGATGTAAGAATATGGGAGAAGTGAGCAAAACCGTCCAAACAAGGAATCCAAAGGATACAAAGGCACTTTTTTGAAAAGGTAGCTTCGAGCACAACTGGATAGAAGACAGAAACGTCCATGTGACAGGCGGTAGCCAAGAAAAATCCAGTCTTTAGTAGGGGATATGATCATCCCTGACTGCGTTGCAGGATTTACAACGTCTGTCCATGCTGAGGACGAGGTTGTCAAGCAGCTATTGAGGCATCGCGTCCCATTCCTCTTGTAGCACCAATCGCAGCTGCGGAATCGTTGCTAGCGGCTAGTGACGTACTGCCAAGCGTCTCCAGAGAAAGTCCCACACGTGTTCGATTGGATTTAGAACAGAAGACCTTGCGTCCAATCCATGCGCTGAATATCTTCACTCTCCAACAGCTCTGCGACAGCCACTGTACTATGAGGTGTAGCGTTGACGTCCATGAAGAGGAACTCAGGACCCACAGCACCTCTAAACAGACGCACGTGAGGCAGGAGAACCTCGGTAAAATAGCGAACACCAGTGACTGAAATTCCTTGGAAGTTGTGGAGGTCAGTACGGCTACCAAGCATGATACCGCCCTAAACGAGAACTCCGCCACCTCTAAAGTGGTCCCTTTCGATTATGTTGGAGGTATGATCGCGTGTTCCCTGCTCTCCCCAGATGTGTATACGTCCAGAATCACTGGTCAGACTAAATCGGCTCTCATCCGTAAAGAGAACTCGACCCGATTGCAAATGTGTCCAGTTCTTGTGTTCCTGGCACCACAGAAACGGTCGTCTGCGAAAAGCAAGCGTTAATGGCACACATCGTACTGGTCGTCGTGGAAATAGACCACCTTTGTGCTGCCTCCTGTCCATGGTAAAACGTGATAACGGAAGTCCAGTTGTCTGTTGCATGTGCCTTGCGATTTCTCCCGCTGTCTGCCGTCTGTCTCCTCTCGCCTATAGGACAATATACCGGTCGTCCGACGTCGTGGTTGCTCGTGGACAACCAGTGCTAAACTCTCGAACAGCTGTTCCTGTCGTTTGAAATGCTCTCCTCCAAGCTCGTGAAACGATGCTGTGAGCGATCCCCAAACTCCTCGACCACACTAGTCACACTTCGACATTCTTCCAACTTCCCAATGACACGACCTCGGGTTAAGTCATCCAGATGTCGTGTACTGGATTGCCTGGTGGCCATATCACACGGTGGCAGCTACTCGACGTCGTTCAAACCTATGTACACCGTGCAATAGCTTTCACCGAATTGTTGAGCGTACACCGTCCGTGTGCTTTATACCCTTCCGACCCCCCCTCCTATGCCATGCTGCATATATGCACATGCCCTACCGTACCGGACCCTAGCCTATCTCCTGAGTGGTCTTTCGGCCCGTTCTGCCTGCTCATTCCGCTGTTATGCTAATTTCTCCTCTTCGTCCTTAATTTTTGCACACCAGTATAGTATCGAAAGCAAAACGCATTTTGTTCAATATATTTCCTCTTAAATATTCGATTGAAAAAATTCTTTATTTTTTTTTATGCTATTTAAAACGAAGACTATTTTTTGGGTACTGTTTCTTCTTAATGTACTGCATAGATTTTCCGCTAGAGGGCGCAAATTTCAATTTGAATTTCCCCGATATCTCTGCTTCTAAAAGTCTTATTTGAAACATTCTTTTATATCGGATACAGTTTCTCGTGGCAAATGTTCTACGTATAATTTCTAATTTCAGTTAGAGAATTATTTGACCATCAGGGACATTAAGTGTTTATTTCTGTTCCCGATGTATTTGCAGCAACATCCGAGCTTCTGAAAACTCGATTAAAAAACTTCTTTCGTGGACCGGTACTGCTCACTTCGGAAAAAACTTTGGGGAAGACCTTCTGCTTACAATAATGAAGCATGTTACCGCCAGGGGACGTAGATGTACATATATCAAAGTTTTTCCGATATCTCTGCTTCTAAGTGTCTTATTTAACGAATGCTTTCTTCATCGGAGAGTGTTTCTGGTGCGATGTGCTTTCCATACAACCCGGATTGAAACTGCGGGACTAAAATCCCCGATTGTTTTTTTTTCTGTCAGATAATACTAACTATGAGAAACTTTTGTGTATATTTCCTTCCCAAAATAATGCAAAATTTCACCTCTAGGGGACGCAAATGTTCAGTCAGTATTTATCGATATATCTGCTTCTAAATGTCCGATTTAAAAAATCTTTGAAAGCCGGATACCATTTACCTTGTGGTGTGCTTTAAAATTGTGCTTCTGTATTTTAGTAGTTCACAGTTCTGTCGCTAGATGGTGTTGGTGTACTTTTGTTTGTAGCTATATCTACTTTTCTAAAAAATCCTGTTAAGAATTTTTTTTTTAATATATGTCATTCGCAACAATATAGATGGAGACCATTATCCTCTTATAATAATTAACAGCTTCCCGGCTCGGGGGCGTAAAGGGCAAAGCATTTCTCTCCCTGTCTCTTCTTCCGTGAGACGTATTTGAAAAGTTATTTTTCCTTAACATTGACTTTACCGTGGAGAATACAATCGCTATTTTCAACTTTTCCATTATGCAAAATTGTATCGTTAGGAATTTCATGTTTCCATCGATTTTTTTATCTGTTTGATTTGAAAATCTGTTTGTCTCTGATATCTCCTTCTTCTATGAGAAACTGTATGTACACCCTTCGTTAATTTTAGTAACATTTTTAGCAGCTTGTGGGAGTAGATAGCTGGTTCTATTTCTGGATGTTTCATCCATTGTAGAAATCCGGTGGAATATTTTTTCTAACCGGTTCCATTGACTATGAATAATTTTGACAAATTTTATTCGCGTCGAAAAGTATTCAAAAGATATGTTCATTTCACTCAAATATTAGGTGTCGTCTTTCTTGTTATATAGTAAGTCAGCAACTGCAAACAATGTGCCTCGGTTTTCCTGTAATGAAAACAAGAAAAAAAAACTTCGTAAAATTGGCGGTGACAAAATACTATTCCTTTTCATTCTAGCATTCTCTGAGCCCATTTTTAAATATGATATATGATTCCTTATGGTCTCACCTTTAATTAGGGGAAAACGGGGATTACTCTTTGAATGCCATAATGATCAACGAGTCGAATCGGCAAGCAGCAGAAAAGGAATTGTACTGCATGTACAAACTAAAATACAGATAACCGAAAGCAAGCATAAATTAAGGTACTTCCTCCGATTTCTGTGTACAACGAAAAAATTTTTTTTGAGTCAAGGTTTAACGACCACCGTGAGCAAAGCAATGGGCTATAAGTAGTTGCCTCCCCTAATTTAGGGTTACCGGTTTCAGGGAAGAGAGACCGCCAGTACCGTAAGATGAACACAAAAGCCATGCCTCACCGGGATTAGAACCCGGACCCTTCTCTGACGAATGGTCCTAAGCCAGTGATTAAACCACTGCGCCAACGAGACTGTGAAAATATTTGTGATTCCCATAAAGGAGAGACATTAATAATTAAACATTCAAAAATGCCTAATTGTTACTGTCTCGGCTTTAAGGGAATTTAAAAAATTTGCAAATTGAAAATTCCAAAAAATGAGCTCCAAGGTGTACTTCATGTTTTTAATAAGGTTTCTGCTACATTTTAAGACTCAACGCCATTAACAATATAATAAAATTAGAATGTGTAAGTCTGTCTGTCTGTCTGTTTGTCTCACGCCCAAGAAATTACTGAACGTAGAATTTTGAAACTTGGCAGAAACCTTGTGAAGAACATGGGGGAGTGCATGGTGGTGCTCTTTTTTGGAAATTGAAATTTGCAAATTTTAAATTGTTTATTTTGGTTTTAAAGCATTCAACATTTGTTGAAACATTATTACTCGCGGTATGCCGTACTTATAAACTCACGATATCCCTCTTCGTTGCACGGTTCGAGCGTCGTGACCCAATCCACATCTTGTCGGACTCAAGGTTCGCCAATCCTGTCTATTCTCCACAGATCTCATGATTTCTGCAATTGATAGATTTTGAGAGTTTTAATATGATCGATGAATCTGTCTGGGGGAAATCCTCTCGTTCTTTTGCCGTTGACCTTCCCCCTGAACACAAGGTTTTTCTAAACCGTCACGCCGGAATAATGCTGCCGAAAAAAGGTTAGTATATGTCGTTGGATTGTCGCTTGTGCGCGTCTTCACCGATCTCTCTCAAGATTGATGCATTAGTCCCATGCACAACCCATGACATTCTCAGCATGCGTATGTAGAAAATCATTTCAAACGCTTCAATTCGTCTGTGACATGCTACATTTAAGGTCCATCTTTCCGAACCATAAGTTGCTGTGGGGAACACGAGGGATCTGATCAGCCTCAACTTGGTTGTTTTGCAGATGTGGTGATCCTTCCAGATTTTTGTAAGCCTTGCTAGGGCAGATTTCGCCATTCTGATCCATTCCTTTTGATCTTGCCTTTGCAATTGCCATTGTTGGTTATGCCGGCCCCCATATATATGACTTCTGATTTTCGGGCAATATCGGGTTTTAAGGAAACATTCCAGTCCTGTCAATTACAATAAGGCAGCACTTGGCTCTATTTATTTTGAGACTAGTTTCGGCGCTAAAATCTTCGATGCTTTTGAGAAATTGCACCAACTCCTCTTCTGAACCAGCTAATAAAGTGATATCATCCGCATAACGCAGATTCAGCATTTCCCTACCGCCTGTTGACAGCCCCACCACACCAATTTTCATCCTCTATAAATATGAAAAAGCATGGGCGAGAGAATGCACCCCTGCGGAACTCCATTTCCCGCGCTGAATGTGTCAGACGTTTCGCCATTAATTGCGAAACGTACGGCTGCAGCTATAGGTAATTTCATTTTTATGCTTTATTTCATTACACTATTGCTCAATAATATTTCGTACAATTTACATAAACGCAATAATATATCATTGTTGTCTTTAGTAAAATAGTAGAACTTCACTCCAATCGTGATATTGCAAAAATCTGCTTTTTTATTTGTGTAGTAACTTATATGTGCCAATCACACACCTAAGGGTGACTTCCTCGCGGGAAGACTAATGCTACAAACTATAGAATAATAAGGTTTAACTGACTAGACAGAAAAGTCGTTTTAAAGCTTACTTCACCTTAACTGTCACGTGTTCAGCTAAATTCAATTTGATAAACTTTTGTTCTGTAATTCGTATCACTGTTGAGTTTAATATCCAATTTTATTGGATCAAAGGGACACCACAGGACGATAGCTTGGTATACAAAGTACTTTGTAGTAATCAACTGCTTGCAAATATCAAGTACTTCCAATTTGAAATTATTATCTTCATCAAGAATGGGTAAGAGAGTTCGTGGTTTATAAGCTCGCTATACAACAAATACTATCCACGAAGATCTGTAGTCGTAATGGGATCACAACATATCATTCCTCTGAGAGCATATCTCTTAGTAAAATACCTCTTGTCTGGATTGTGTTCTACTCTTTCTCTCTCTCGCTCGCCCGCTCTCTTTCTCTACACCGTTTCAACATCGCTCTTATATTTCTTGAAATCAGAGACTACAGTCTTGTGAAGATTATATGAGTACATATTAAGAAAATACAACTTTTGTCGCTAATACTTTATTTTTGCGAGTCGACCAAGGTTTCGCTGGGCTCTGCCTTAGCTCTATCAGAACGAATGCCACGTAAATATTCAAACTGTACAAGACATCATCAGTTTTCAATTAAAGGAGCACAACTCTTATATTCGGAACTGTGACCTAAAAAAGTCATCGATGGCTAAACACTGCTGCTAAAATGACCATAAATTTCTCTATGAAGGAGCAAAACTACTCGACAAGCCAGATTCAACCAAAAAAAACTTCATATTTTGGAAGCCTTCCATATACACTGAAGAGCAATTGAATTA
This sequence comes from Macrothele yani, assembly GCA_039090855.1. Taxonomy (NCBI): domain Eukaryota; kingdom Metazoa; phylum Arthropoda; class Arachnida; order Araneae; family Macrothelidae; genus Macrothele; species Macrothele yani. The sequence continues at coordinate 7,304,117 of CM077024.1, forward strand.
GAGACAGCTGGCGTTGTGCAAATGTGGCGCTGTGGGCGGCCCTGTAAACGGAAACGACATAACGTATGCAGCGATCCGACAATATAACGAGTGACGCGACGGGAATCAGTAAGTGTCGGACGCAGTATGGGTAAGACGAAGAATCTAAGCCCATTTGATCGTGGGCAAATTGTCGGGGCCCGACGATTGGGTCACTCCATCTCGGAAGTTGTGCAGGCACTGGGATTTTTACGAGCCACTGTGTCACGGGTGTAACGTGAATACATCGAATCCGGTAAAACCATCTCTGCAAGGGCCAACTGCCGTGGACAACAGTGTGTGGATGAGTGGGGTCATCGTCGGCTGGCTCGCGTTTTAACAGTGGATAGACGGGCCACAGTGCAAGAAATCACTCGGCAATTTAACGCTGCTGCACAAAAACTTGTAAGCAGCCACACCATCCAGATCGATCTCCTCGCTATGGGGCACAGAAGCCATCGTCCCACGAGTGTACCGATGCTGCCCGCACATCGCAGGGTGCAAAGATTAGTATGGGCGCGGGAACAACGCCACTGGAACCTAGACATGTGGCAAAATGTTGCCTGGACTGATGAGTCGAGATGCACGTTAGTACATGCGGATGGCAGGATACGAGTACGGCGCAAACCCCATGAAGCGATGGATCCTTCTTGCCAGCAGGGTACTCTTCAAGCTGGTTGGGGTAACATTCTCGTCTGGGGACTGTTTACGTGGACCGAAATGGGACCCCTGGTACGTGTGACATCGTCACTCATAGGTCAAAGTTACCGGTATAACCTGGATGACCATTTGCTCCCGTTTGTGCGTCTTCAACATCCCACTATGGAACTCATCCTGCAACAAGACAATGCACCGTGCTATCGCTCCAGAATTGTATCCGAATGGTTGGATGAACACTCCACCGACGTGACCTCGCTTCCTTGGCTACCAGACCTCAATCCCATCGAGCACATCTGTGATGCCATCGAGAGAGATGTTCGAGGCTCTGACCCCCTCCATCAAATCTTCGTGAACTGTGGGAGCTTGTTCCGGGGTCGTAGATCCGTATGGCTTCCCAACGCTTCCGGTGTCTTGTCGACTCCATGCCGAGACGAATAGCCGCCATTATCAGGACAAAAGGTGGTGCTACACGTTTCTAGACAGGTATATCTAATTCAATTGATCTTCAGTGTATATCAGAATTATTTGCAACTTATTAATGACACAGCATACACACAATTTCTATCAAGCGTTTGGAAGCAATTAACCAAAACCCGCGACTTTAAACACCATTAATGATGACATGTGCAGTTTGAATATTTAAGTGGCATTCGCCGTGATGAAGCTAAGCCAGAGCCTAGTGAAACCTTGGTCGACTTGAAATAATAAAATATTTCTGAAAAACGTTCCATTCTCTTAAAATATCGCTTTTATCTTTTATTTGTCTTTGATTGCACTTTGGCCCACTGTCAGACTGGCAGCTTTGAGAAACTTGTCGAGAGGAATAATGCGTTGTTAAGTGAGAAATATTTATCAAGGAGAAACCAAATTGACATCACTACACAGCAACTCAATGCGAAGCTAAATTCGAGAAATACATCACAAAATCTTTGAGGAGGAATGCCTACGAAGAACAGAAATGGCAATATTAATAGGCTGCGCCAAAACTTTGAGGATGAACAGTAATTTGTTCTGAAATTGGAAGATACTTTCTTATTATGCAATTTTAGTTATTACACTAATCTCTCAAGTGTGTGAAAATCATTTCGTCCCGTTCAAAAATGTTTCGTCTGAGTTTTAAGTAAAAACACAAATACACTCATCGTCAAAAAAATAGTTGCACCCAGAAGGTATCAACCGACAGGAATGAAACTTGGTGGGTAGGTTTGATATAGTGAGACATGCAAATGATAAAGTATTACGCTCTGCCGCGCACATGTGACGCAAGCAAGGAGGGGTCGTAGCGCTGTGCCTGATTTGCTATAAATGGCCGTCTAGTTGCACGCGCTTGCCATCCTGACTCGTTCTATTGTTTTGGTTGCATCATTTGCAAGTAAAGTACGCTTTGGAGAAAAGCTCGGAAGCAAGTTGAACAGGAGTTAGAGAGGGGCTACGTCGTCGGGCTCTGGGAAGCAGGATGGTCTCATCGCCGTATGGCACGCCATATCGTTCGTACGGATATCGCCATAGCACGCTGTTGGCAGCAGTGAATAGAACAAGACACGCAGCACCGACAGGAAGAGTCTGGGAGACCTAGACGAACCACGGCGAGAGCGAACCGACGGGCCATCCGCCATGCGCGCAGTGACCGACAGCCACGATTGCGGATATTCAGCGAGCAGTGGTTCCCTCCATACATCGTCCGATTAGCGTCAGAACCATTGGCAGACGGCTACACGACGTAGGCCTACACGCACGCAGACCGTTACGACGACTTCCCTCAACACCATTGCATAGTCGCCAAAGACTGCAGTGGTTCGTGCCAGACTCTCATGGAGCCACTGAGAATGGCAGCGGGGATCTTCAGTGACGAGTCCCGCTTTTGTCTTGGAGAACACGAACACCGAATCTGTGTGTGGAGTCACCGTGTTCAGCGCCAAGATGAACGGTTTGTTGTAGAGTGTCACACGTCCAGAAGGCCTGGCGTCATGGTGTGTGGTGAAAATGCTTATTATGCCAGATCACATTTGGTGTTCATTACAGTCACTTTGACATCCCAAAGTTAGGTTAATGAAGTCCTGCAATCAGTGGCACTACTATTTCTGAACGCTCACTCCTGCGCAATTTTCCAACAGGACAACACTCGTCCGCATACTGCTGCGGGCTCGAGAGCTTGCCTTCAAGGCACTGTAACTTTTCAATGGCCAGCAGCATCGCCAGACCTATCGCCGATTAAAAATGTGTGGGATCCTATGGGACGCGCTATCCACATCGCACAATCTGCAGGAACTGCGTGAGAAGATTCAAGCTGCATGGAATGGCTTATCGCAGGAGACCATTAGAAACCAGTACAACTTCATGCCGAGGCGTCTGGCAAGCTGTGTGAGCAAACATGGTGGCCCGAGGCCATACTGAGAGATACTACTCCTTGTCGTGTAGTCAATAAATATTGCCCGTATCAGTCTCAATGTTCAATCATTTATTGTTCCTGGTAAACTTTACCTTTCTCCGGAAGAGTATTAAAATCCGACACATCCTTCTGGGTGTAACTATTTTTTTGAATACGAGTGTAATATCACGCGCTGTACTTTGAAAAAAAAATCAAAAGTTTTATATGTATACTAAGTTTTTAAAAACATGACCCGTAAGATGAAATATGCACCGCTAATATTTTAAAATAGACATTTTTAAGAAAGTAAAGGGTTTACGAGATTTAGGGAGATTCGGAGAAATCAGCTTATTTTAAAAGAGGTTGAAACAAATTTCTAAAATCAGCTTATTTTAGAAGAGGCTGAAACTTATTTTTAAAAGACCTGAAAACAGGATTTCCAATTTTATTGATCTTTTGGGAGATATTCATGAAAATTTTATTTTGGAGAACACATGAATCTCTCTTCCTAGAGAAAAGTTGTCTGTTTGTAATTTTTCTTTCAGTCTTTACGAACGGTATAACCAGAACCGGACGACATACATGTCTTCTACTAGATTTAACTCCATTGCTGAAGCTCAGACTTACCGAATGCATTACAATAGCCTTGAAAACCACTAGCTTTCCACCACTTCAGTGGCAGACGCTAGTGGTTAAACGCTTCACGCAAAGTGGTGCTGTTCCATTGAATAAGGAATTTCCAGATATTCTATTCCAGCCACCTTAGCTCGTACAAAAGGTAAAAGCAAGCACTTCGACCACTGAACCACTGCGCTCCAAATGGTTAGAAGCCAGCACTTGCACCATTCAGCCACCGCAATCCATAAGTAGAAGATAGCACTTGGATCACTGAGCCACGGGAATACATATAGGTAGAAGCTAGTACTTGGACCACTGAGCCACCAGGATCCGTATAGCAGAAGCTAGTACTTTGACCACTGAGCCAACGGGATCCATTGATAGAAACTAACACTTGGACCACTGAGCCGCTGGGATCCATAGATGGAAACTAGCACTTGGACGACTGAGCCACAGGGAGCCATGTAGACAGAAGCTAGCACTTGGACCACTGAGCCATCAGGATCCATAGGTAGAAGCTAGTACTTTTACCACTGAGCCATCGAGATACATAGGTAGAAACTAGCACCTGGACCACTGAGCCGCCGGGATCCATAGGTGGAAACTAGCACTTGTACCACTGAGCCACCGGGAGCCATAGAGGCAGAAGCTAGCACTTGGACCACTGAGCCATCAGCATCATAGGTAGAGGCTATCACTTGGACCACGGAGCCATCGAGATACATAGGTAGAAGCTAGCACTTGGACCACTGAGTCATCTGGATCCATATAGGTAGAAGCTAGCACTTGGACTACTGAGCCACTGGGATCTATAGGTAGAAGTCAGTACTTGGACCATTGTTAAGTTAAATAATATCCGAAAACTTGAAGGTTTCGTCGTTCTGGAGTGGAAAACCCGCGTCTCCCGAATAGCGAGCGAGTATGCTAACCACTAAGCCACCCAGAATGACCAAGTTTCAAGTTTTCGATTAATTTTAATAATCTGGGTGGTGTAGTGGTTAGCATACTCGGCCGTTATCCGAAAGACTCGAGTTCGATTTCCGCTCCAGGACGACGAAATTTTCAAGGTTTCGCATATTATCTGACTTAAATTCCATGACATATTTACACCATATTTACACAATGATATCTTTCAAATTTGCATTGTACAATGGTGTAATCCTGTCTTTCATTATTTGCTTATCTGATATTCCTTTGCAAAACTAAGTATAACTTGGCAATATGTTTACAAGCACCGTATTCAGACATTTTGTTTCTTTTTATGAAAGTTCTTTCTGCAATTAAATTTTTACACTTGGACCACTGAGTGAAAGAGCTTTTTATAAAAGTTCTTTCTGCACTTAAATTTTTAATATTTTAAGTTTCAGAAAAGAGATGGACTTATTACGAAATTACATGGACTTATTTATATACTCACAGAAAGCCAAAACTCCTAACTTTCGCCCTTTCAAAAATATCCCGAAAACTCCTATAAAATTTTAAATGAATAAAATTTAAAAAAAGCGGGTTTAAGAGAAGAGCTAGCACAAGGCTCTCTGCAGCAAAAACAGAAATATTTTATGTCAGCTCAGGAAATCTCAAATAAATAAAATATATAGCATACAGAAACGCAAAAAAACCCTCAGCTTAACACATGTTTATCTAAGAATATATAAAGGACTGGAAAATGTGGGTGTCAAATGAGAAGGTAACAAGGAAGCAATTAATGCTGGTTATTTTTTCTTCTTTTAGAACTTTATTGATCGTCGAAAATTGGACGTATGAAGCATGAAAGCAAATATTTAAGCTCATAACAAAATGCCGTTCGCAGGGCCGAGCGTGGTACTGAAGAAAGAAGAAACTGGATGGCAATTACTTTAGAGATGTGACGAACAAATAAATTTTCTTGAAAAATTACCAACTATCTTTATTTATGTTTTCGACTCCTCTTAAGATGTACGTCGCATCTACTGCCTTATTTACCATCATACAACCATGTGCATATTCTTGAGGGCAAAGGTCGTAGTGATACTAAAAGAGTATCTTGCTTAAAGATGATTATACTCGACAAACAAGCTCCCTTAGGGAAGAGAATGCTCATTAAGGAAAGTTTGAGAAGAAACTCCACAGAATAGTCTTAAACTTTTTCTTTACTTTTTTGAAGTAGCTTCCAAATGACGTGCTGGCTTAAAAGTTTTATTTTTTTTACATGATATCTACCCAGTTAAAAATACATTATTTGAACGGTGCTGTCGAATTCTCAGATGGGAAAAGTTGATATTTCGTCTGGAATATTTCTTTACGGTTACCGCTTACAAGTTGGAAACGTTTTTATCAACGGAGTTCACGTCCTTTATCTGCATATCAGTCTATATCGATTAAAATAAGTTACTTTATTCTACTTCGTAGGAATAAAAATTTCTACGATACCGAATTAAATGAAACCTTTCATTATGCAGAAATATATCAGGTTGTCCGGAACGTAAAATTTCATTTCCAATCCTTACTCTTACTACAAAATATTGAGTGCTGACTTTAAATAACCATTTATTTGATAAAATATCAGCGCTCGCAGTTGAAAGAAATAAATAAAAAAATTTACACTTCGCCGGAAATTGTTTTGACACAGTTGTGAAAACAAAAGGTCATCCACGCCGGGCATCGAACCCAGGTTCCCCTCTATCCACAGTAAGTCGGTCTCCCAAATGGGCTATGCGGACATGTGCTCTCATTGCTATCTGCCTTTGACTCAAATGCGTCCTGCGGCGCAGCCACGTCACATCTGAAAAAGAGGGCCGGGGGCATGGCCCACGGGTGAGCCGGGACCATTTGTCGCTGTAGGCAGTTATCCGCTGAAGAACGTGCATTTGAGAAATCCCAGACAATTTGGTGTGTGGAACGTAACATCACACTGATTTATTTTTTCGAAGCACTGAAGAAGGGATTCTCATTTTTCCTGTCTCGCGATGTAGAAAGAACATCACACCATTGCCAGAAACTTAACGGCCAGGTCATCTTTGAAGTTCGGGCTCTAATGTGAAAACACAGGCTTGTCCACGCCGGTCATCGAATCCGGGTCCCCTCACTTCGGAGTAAGTTGCTCTCTGTTTAACCAATAAACTGTTGTGCGCAGGCACGTCACAACAGTTTATTGGTTAAACATTTTGTTAGTTTTGTTAGGTTTCTCTAACTGTTTAAGCTAAGAGTAGGTTTGTAAAGGGTGAAATTCGGTAAACGTCGTCCCGCAAATTTTTGTTAACAGTACTCAAGTGCTGGCTAGTCCTAGGTTGCTGAAATTCTCAGTAGAAAGCCAAGACCGTTCAGCTTCAATTAAGTTGGAGTCACGAGACCTAAACGTCCAGCACGGGACTTTGACATATTTAGATCTCTCTCTTGCAAACATACACTATCTGATCCAAAGTACCTGGACATTTACTTATCCGCAAATTCCCAGTAATACGAAAGGTATTAATATCACGTTGATGCCTCCTTTGCTGCGATCACGGTCTCCACTCTGTTGGGAAGTCTTTCTGTTAGATTTTGGTAAGCTGCTTCAGAAATTCCCTTCCATTGTGCAACAAAAGCATTAGTTACGCTGGCATCTACAATGACCGGTTCGGCCTGGTTAGAAGTCAGAATTCAAACTCATCCCAAAGGTACTGTCTGAAATTGAGATCGGGCTCTGAGAAGTACCGTCAAGTTCTTCTACGCCCACCCCTATTGCGCCATATATGCATGGAATACGCTTGACCTGCACGTTAATAAAGGAAAGGGTTTCACCGAATTTTGGTAAAGAATAGGGTCTCACTGAACTTTGGTAAAGGAAAGAGTTTCACCGAACTTTGGCAAAGGAAATTTCTTCACCGAACTTTGATAAAGAAAAGGGCTTCACCGATCCTTGGTAAAGGAAAGGACTTCACGGAATCTTGGTAAAGGAATGGGCTTCACCGAGCTTTATTAACGGAATGGGCTTCACCGAGCTTTATTAACGGAATGGGCTTCACCGAGCTTTATTAACGGAAAGGGCTTCACCGAACTGTTGACATGATGTCGGGATCACAGAATTGTCGAGAATGTCACCATAAATCTTAGCATTAAGATTCGCGGTCAATGAAGCCAGAGGTCCGGGCACAAACAATGAAAAACAGCCCCAAGACCATGATGCCTCCTCCACCAAACTTCACAGCTGTCACAACACAGTGTCGCAGGCTACTTTCACCTGATTTCCTCCACACCAGATTCGTCTGCCGGACCACCAGATGGTGAAGCGTGACTCATCAATCAGAAAACGCGTTTCTACAGATCCAGAATCTGCTTTTACCAAACTTTACACCACTCCAATTCACACTTGGCGTTAATTTCGCTGATTTTAAGATTGGGTTTGGCTGCTACATCCGTTTCCTTCAACTCTCAACGTTCATTTTGGTGCTCATGTTGCTCCCAGAGAGGCATTTTGGAACTCAATGGTGAGTGGTGCTGCAACCGAGGACAGGAGATTTTGTCGCACCACTCTCTTTAGCACTCGGGGGTCTCTCTTTGCGATTTTGCATGGCTTACCATGTCGCAATAGATCTGTTGTTGCTTCTTGGTGTTTCCACTTCACAATAACATCACTTGTAATCGATCGGGGTAGTAGCAGCAGAGCAGGAATTTACCGCACTGATTTGTTGTTAAGATTTGATCAATTATACTGTTTATACTGGTCTATGTTGTTTGCCAGGCTAAGTGAGTCTTTTGATTTTGTATGGAACATGGCCGTGACGGACATGGGCAAATTTACTACTCCAAAAAGGTTCCCCGATACTTTGAGCATATAGTATATCTTGAATGCCTTTCTTAGCTCATAAAGCATACCGGACTTAATTTTAAATTTGTACTGAGGTAATAAGGCAACACAAACGTATCTATGAAATACATTCAAACCGAAGAAAGGAAACGCACTTCGCACCCCAAAATTTTACATATTCTGATAATTCATTGGTGCTTAACCTGTGCACAATCTCCCGAAATGTTTACCAATTTAACGGCAGACGTTTTTCGACCAATCCATTCAACGCTATCGCGGGAATAGCGTTATTCAAAAATCCTACATTCTTTTTTTGAATGCGGCGAGTACTTTATACGGATCAGTTAGTCTTATATGTGTATTTTTATTAATTTTATGTGTACCTTCCATATTTTTATTTTCATTTTTCATATCTGATAACTTACTGTTTGACTCATACGAAAAGATCTGCATTATTATTTTTTAATGTTAGGGTAATAGAGTTAATACTACAATCGCATTTAGCACAGTACTGGAAGTATGTGAAACATCTGACAAAATAACTCGGAACATTTTTAATAAGTAACAGTTTGTGGAATTGTTATCAGCCAACAATGCTCTACCCTGAACCTAAAAATTGGCGTACCTCTGGACTAACATAAGATGCTTCGCTCGATTTCTAGCTTTAATCCTGAGAATAAACTTTCATTTTCCTGGCTTTTCCTCTCCTTCTGTCAATACTGATCTGCGCTTAGCTATCATTGATCACAACTTCTCAGCAATATTTCTTTTCTATTTAATTTTCACAAATTCTGACTTATACTTTGTAGGCTTTATGTACGTAACACAAAAAATAAGTTGTAAAAATCGACGCATAATATCAAGTTGTGAGTAAAAATGAAAATGTACTGGGTTTTTTTTAAATTCAAGACCTCATTTTCGTTGTAGTGAGTAGATGGGCAACCGAAATTCTTCAGTTATAATACATCTTTCGAATTCCGTCAAGAGTTGCTTCATAGAAATCTAATAATGTAAATGTACGATGCCATCGCCCTGTCCACGTTATTTTATAAACAACGAACAGCAACTGAAAAATTGTTCATCGACACCGCTGGGATCGAAACCCAGATCTCTCGATAACTAGGCGAGTGCGTTCGCTTTACGCTACGGTGCCAAGAATTCACAGCGCCATTCGAACGAACTCGGCTCGTTATCGAGAGATCTGGGGTTCGATCCCAGCGGTGTCGATGAACATTTTTTCAGTTGCTGTTCGTTATTTATAAAATAACGTGGACAGAGGGATGACATCGTACATTTATATTATCTCCACGTATCTGAAATTTATTCACCATCTAATAATGTAATGAGTCGTATGCAGAACTGGTATTTTCGTTTGAAAATCCACTGAATGGCCAATTAAATATGACCACCAACCTAACAATATATAAGACAGTTTTGAGCTTTCCGAACAGTGGAAGCCCTACTCTGCATTGCTTCCGCTAAGATTTGGCAACACGTTGAAATATTAGAGCACAAATATCGAGTACCATTTTCTAATTAATGCATACCGGATGGTTATCGGTCGAGCCGTCAGATGTCATGTTACATCATCACATAAATTATCCACTGGGATGAGGTGGCAGACAAAGGAAGAAAAATCCCAGTGCAATTCCTGAAATCACTCCGATACAATGCGAACCGTTGTGGTACAGTGCATTATTCTTTTGGAAGTAGCTTTCATTTCACGGCGTTGAAAGCATGATGATTTTTAAATGTTTTTGACCAATTAAGTGCGGATTCACTTGAATCAAAGTATCTAAAAGCTCTCATGAAAACGTAGACCACTCACCATGACACCGTCTCCGCTTACCTGGTTAGTCGTGGCCGTATAAGTTGGATGCACGGTGTCATGTAGTTTTCCAATAATTGGTATTTTCTCATCGATATGGTGCTGTTGTAAACGTAATTCGCTCTACGGCCGTTAGCCGAGTAAACAGAAACGCGGGATGTAGGCTAGTTGTTTTAGTTGGGCCCCATTACGTGTCAAATGATTGTAATAGATGCTGTGTTTGTCCTACAGCACTAGTTGTGTTCATGGTCGGCAAGGAGATGCCCGAAATTTGAGAGGGGTTCATATTTATAGACTTACATTCTCACGCGTGCCTTAAACCCTGAAACAAAACATGTAGAATAAAAAATGACCTTTCTCTACTCATTTCAGGCTTGTTTTTGTTCTAGGGCTTTGAATTCTACCTTGAGTACCTCTAAGGGCCATGAGCAGTCACTCTTCCTTAATCTGGTGCTAATGGTTCCAGGAAAGGGAGGGACCCTGTACCGTTGACAACCGTACCCCCCCTCCCCCCATGCAACATTTGGGACTTGAACGCGGGAGCATTCGTAATTAAGGTTCAGTATTCAGCACTTTGACCACTGTACCATCGGAGCGGCCAGTTCGAGTTCAATTTCAGTGATTCCGGACTCATTGAAGATATGTTGTTCTATTCGAGGCAGGGAGCAGTGCCGTACGGCAAAGTCTTCAGCGGTCATAACACAGGCAGTGCAATGCACGTTACGTAGTGTTCTAGGATACCGTTTGGTATTGTTCCTGATTCAAAGCCTCTATTTAAGATAATATACTGTAACTATACTAGTAATCCGATGTTATTGGCGAATAATAGGAATCAACGTTTCCAAGTTTTGGCACATCAACCAGATGGCTTCTTCAAAGAAGGTAGACAACAAACTGCAAAATAGAACGCTTCGAAAATTTAGAGGCAGTGATTTGACTTTACAATAAACGGAGAGAATGCTCATGTAATTATTCATCCTAAGACACCAGGCATCATGTTCGCCGCTTTAGAACGCAGAATCCTGGGAGGAAAATAAAAGCCATTCACTACCTGAAGAACTGGTTCCAAATTCGAGGCAAGTCTGACGAGACGCTGTCATTGCAGGGCACACTGGTGGTGATGATACCAAAGTTTCTCAAATGGCAGTGAATTTAGGGTTGAATTAGGAAGATAATTTCTTTATGTCATCCCACAAAATGATCAGCGGACTCGAACTGGACTTCTCTGGCTAAGGCCAGAGAAGTCCAGTTCGTTGACTGTAATTCCAAATGTACGTTTGAAAAAAAATGAATGTTTCCCATAAACTCAAGAACGCGCTCAAGAAGATGGACCTCGGTGTCGGCATAAGACCTCCGACATTTTTATTTGCTTTGCATAAGGGGATAATGACAAGCCCCCCATTTCCGACGAAGCAGGCGTTTATGCCATACCTCTACAGTATCCGGACGGCTCCAAGCAAAACTACACAGGAATGACCAAACGTTTATTTGGAATTAGAGGCAACGAGAATAAGAGGGACACAAAGAACGGCGAATCAACCACGCCCTATCCAGAGAAGTCCAGTCCTCTGATCCTATATGGGATGACGTAAAGAAATTAGCTTCCCGTTCCCTCCTTACTGTAAATCCAGTTTCATTTGAGAAACTTTGGTATCATTACCAACAGTGAGTCGCCGCCCCGGTGGCGCAGTGGTCTAAGCGATGGCCTCTGATCATTCGTCCGAAAGGGGTCCGGGTTCGAATCCCGGTGAGGCATGGATGTTGTGTTTGTCTTACGGCACTGGCTCTTTCCCTTCCCTGGAGACAGTGACCCTAAATTAGGGACGGGCGACTGCTTATAGCCCATTGAGTTGCTCACGGTGGTCGTTAAACCTCCAAACAAAAAAAAAAAAAAACAGTGAGTCCTGCCACAATAGCGTCTCGATGGACTTGCCCCACGAATTGGGAACCAATTCTTCAAGTAGCGAATGTCTTCCATTTTGCTCCCAGGACTCCGCGTGCTAAAACGAACATGCTGTCTCGTGTCTTTGGACGAATTTAGATTCTCTCCGTTTATTCTCAAGTCGAGTCAAGTCACTGCGTTTAAATTGTCGAAGCTTTCTATTATCCAGTTTGCAGTATGCTCTTTACCTTCCTTGAAAAGTCATCTGGTTGATGTGCGAAAGATTGGGATTTTTGATTTCTATTATACGCCAATAAAATTGGATTACTAGTATAGTTATACCATCTTAAGTATAGTTGGTGTAAAGTTCCTTATGTTATTATCAAAGCCCCTGTTGTTAGGCTTACCTGTATGCGTCTGTTGGTCTATATATATCTACGAGCTTGCAGTTCCCGATCACAATTTCTGACTGCTCTCAGCATAAGTTGCTGCGTCATCAACAAGCCTTCATGTATCATTTCTGGCGTTCGTCTTCTACAGGTGCAACAGTTTTGCCGATACTCGTACTAATTCTCCGTGCACCCATCATCAGTTCACACTCAATTTTTGTTAGGTCACTGCGTCTTCGCGTTATACTTTCAATGAAGTGTTTCAACGTAATGTTAGTATCGAAATCAACGTAACGTACTACTACTGGGTGTACTACGGCAATATAATGTGTACTGCCTTTATATTGCCGTAATGATGTAACCACAACGGACGGCGTATGGTCTTATTTGCATAACATAGTATACTGGTCCTGATAAAATGTCGCCTCGGCGTATGCTCATTTACATGAGACGTATAGAACTGTAACTGTGAGAGCTGAGTTTCGGAATTTCTCCAAGTATTTAAAAGAATCATCATAATTACATATTATATTCTACTAAACTCATCAGAAATTCTCAGGTACGGTAATGTACAGTATTTATTTAAACAAAATTTTGTTATCGCCTCTACTGTGTGACAGGTCGTCCTTCCAGCCTGACTTACTGCATGCATTTCTCGCAAACTAATGAAACTGGCAAAATGATGGAAACTTCGATGTTATTTGCAATGCGTGTCCCGTGGGAATCAAGAAATAAACGCTATGGATGAGAGTGATTTAAGAGATGCAAGAATTCCATTGTCTAAGTTGAATTACTGCGCGGAACATTCACGTAGTCAAACAATTTAATAAGCATCATCAGTTGTAAACACATTCTGAAAATATCCGAAGAAGGAAAATGTTTGGAAGTGGATTAAAGATCATAAATCTCTTTCTCTCTCTGTCTTCGAGCTTGCCATCTCTTTTCCATGAAACTAATTGCTGAACAGCACTAGGTAAACATATAAATTTACCTAAGAGAAAAAGAATGGTGTGTTTTCTGCGGGTGCGTGCATGACTTTGTGACCGTGTATTCGCGCGAGCTTTCATATCAGTAACAGAAAGGGAAAGATGCATTTGCATACTTTACATTAGCTTTATTCAAAATCTCCACAACGTTAAACACTTTTCAATTCTCAGTTACTTGCGAAACCGAACAATATTGTTTATCACGGGAAAACTGGAAGTAGAAAACATGAGAAATCGAATTAACGTGACGACTCTCTACGCTTTAGCTTTTCCAACTCTCTATTTTAAAAGTATTAGCACTTTCTGTACACTACTGTCGTAGTCTCGAATATGATATTACTGATATTTAAGTTGGGCTTAGTTTAAGATCAGCTTGTGAAAACTGAGTATGATAGGTTAGATCACAAGTAACTTTTAAGTTATTCTTTTTAAGTTAGCATGTGTAATGCCTTTCAACAATGGGTGTTTCATTGATTCCGGCTGTTGGAGGGTATCGTGTTGCATGCCAGGATTCTGCTTCGAAAAAATTTAAAAATATACTTCCTTTTTCTTCTTTTTTTTGGGGGGGGGTTGGTGATTCAGCGACCAGCATGATGAACACACTTCGAAGTGCTCTAAGCAGTCACCCGTCCCTAATTTAGGGCTACTGGTCCAAGGAGAAAGGCTACTGAGGCAAGCACAATATCCATGCCTCACCGGGATTCGAACCCGGACCCATCAAAGATGAAGGTGGCCAGCGCCCGAAATGATTTTTTTACTTTCACCTACCTTTTGCTGGCTGAATATCCTACTTGTTGAAGAAAAAAAATATTATTCTAACATATTGGATAGTGAACGGAAGTCAACCACAAAACGAATGAATATCTACCGGAAAAACTGTAGGTCGTTTGAATATACACTGAAGTGCCAGAAAAACTGGTACACCAGTCTAATACTTGGTAGATCCCACACGGGAGCGCAGGACTACACAAATACGACGGGGCATGGACTCCACTAGCTTCTGGAAATATGCCGTAGGCAATGCACACCATACTTCCTGCAGAGCGTTCCACAATACGGGTGTATTCCGAGGTCTCGTATTCCTGTGTTTGATAGCGTGTTGCATGGCATCCCAAATATGTTCTATCACGTTCAGATCTGGGGATTTGGGTGGGTATGGCAACACCCCAAACTCAGATGAATGCTCCTCTAACCATAATGTGGCGTCCCGACACTTGTGTGGAGGTGCATTGTCCGGTTGGAACAGGCCCAACCCATCAGCATTAATGCAGGACATGAACGGGTGTACCTGGTCAGAAAGGATGCGCACATAACGTTCGCCGGTCACATTTTTTTAGACGTACCAAGAGTTCCAGTGAAGTCCAGCTAAAGACACCCCATACCAATACAGACCCCCCTCCCCAACAGCCGTTACAGTTCCCTGTTGACAGGCGGGATCCATGGCTCCATGGGGTTTGCGCCACACACGAATCCTTCCATCTCCCCGATACAGTTGGAAACGCGACTCGTCAGACCAGGCAACTTTTTTCCAGTCATCAAGTGTCGAGTGGCGGTGTTGCCGTGCCCAAGCGAAGCGCATAGCTCTGTGTCGTGCACCCATCAAGGGGACTCAAGTTGGGCATCGGTTCCCAAAGCCCATATCGTGCAGGGTACGTTGCACAGTCCGGATGCTGATGCTTGTTGAGGCTTCAACTTTGCATTCAGATGATAACTGCGAGAGTGTTGCACGCCTATCGCGTGAAACGATTCTTGACAGCCGACTATTGTCTTGTTCACCCAATGTATTTTTACGGCTACGCTGGTATCGTAGGTTGGAGGTTTTGCCGGAATTCTTGTAGTCACGGTACACCCTTGTAATGGTCGTCCGTGAAAATGCGAACTTCGTTTCTACCTCCAAAATACTATGGCCCATCTCACGAGCGCCAACTATGACACGCGTTGAAAATCGCTTAAATTGTTATTACTTGTCATTCTCATGTTGAAAACTACTTTGACAGCTGGCAAGGATGTCTTTCGCTTTATATACACAGTGGCGGAGGCAACCTAGTACGCGCATTGGTTACGTTGCTATGTATTTTGCATAAGCTCGTCTGTACCAGTTTTTCTGGCACTTGAGTGTATTTTTGCGATGTCAAAATTTCCGGAGTTCCTTGACTGTAGCATACAACCACCGATTAATTAAAACAATGTCGAACAAGCTGCTTTATAAGTCTCAGGTTTCCAGAAAAGGAGACTGACTGCATTGATGTTTTGAGTCTATTTTAGGACAGGGTGTCAATGTTATTCTGGCTGGCTTCACACTTACAATCACATCCCCAATGCTCACTTTAATTGATATCATCCCCCCCCATAAACGCAAATCACTATCAGTTCTGCTACATCGGCAAACGAGTCAGCTTACCTTGTAAATGAACTGACCAATGATACTTTCGTTGCTATTTTTAATCCAGTTTCTTTGTATTTTGCTCACATTATCGTGAGTTGTCATTTATTTTTAGAAACGATACCTGTAAAACAGAAGACATCAATATTTTCGTAATGAAAAGGAAAATGAATTTGATATTCAGAGCTCAACTTTAATCTGGCAGTATTCATTTCCTGAAGAATAATATGCAAACGGAAGTTTCAAATGCACAAAATCGCGTTCTTTCGCACGCGCCATATTCAGTTTCTTCACAAAAGAAACATAACACACGAATTTAACATGTTCGTTCCCTTTCTACGTAACACTAGATTTGTTCAGTTTTTTTTTCAATTTAATTTGGTGGTTGAGGTCTACGCCCACGGGTGACCTTTAAATTCCACATGTACGCGTAGAGAACTCATACAGGTGCTTTTTTCTCCAGTGTCACACGGAGGAAATTCAACCAAAATATCATACATCATTAGACCATGACAATGATTAGTGTCTTGTTAATAAACAAAAAAAAAAGGCAAACCATTTTTCGGTTATTATGTGTTGTTAAACATGCAAAGAGCGATGTCTTTGATTATTCACTGACATCACGTATTTAGAGGACTTTCACAATTTAGGGGATTTTCTTTAGTGTTTTGTTGTCAGCTAACCTTATCTTATGCGTAACATTGTTTCATTTGTTTTTCCATTTTGAAAATCTTCTTCGAAATCTAATAATTGTGTGTTTGTTTTTCATAGTTTCTCAAAGCATGAGATAATACTGCCAGTATTAATGACTAATTTTGGAAGGATACTTGGGAAATTAATGTTGAAATTCACGTACAAGTCTTTTGAGTGATATTCGCATCTAAATTTTCACTGCTGGGCAAAAGAAGGAGATACGCTTTAAAGATTTCCACTTCAAATGAGACTGGAACAAATAATGGATGAGCCAATAAATATCGAGTTTACGATTTCACCTCGGTAGAAAGAACATGGCACATTGAAAGCATAAGTCGTTATTCTAAATTTATTGGATTTGGATGTTAATCTGATAAAATCGTTTTTGCAGGAGTCTCTTCTGCTCTCTCGTTTTAAAAATATTTGATTTACTCTAACTGCAATTTCTTGTTCTGTAATGTATTTGTCATCTTTATGGAATAGAAGGAATCGTATGCCATGAATTTAATTTAAGTAGAATGCGTAAACAGTAGAGATCCTTCGGGAATTTCAGGATTGAAAAGGATTTAGTGATTTACATTTCGAGTGATGTCCTGGGAGAATATGATACAAGTTGTGCATCATAAACAGAAAAGAGTTCATGTTTTCAAAAACAATTACTTGTTCTAAGCCCTTTCCAATGCCTGGTAATGTAGATGGATATTCCAGCGGCTGATAATCTTCCAAATGTTGCAGATCGTTGGGGTGGTGAAATGCTCATATCTCAAATAAAGGGAATAGTAGGTTTATACAGTCATTTAAAAATGTTTAAGACCACCTACCAATTTAGTGAAAACTAAGATTTTCAAAGAAGCAATTAATTATTAATCAGAGATATTTGAAAAAAAATTTAGAACACAAAAAGACCGAAATTAGTACTTTGTATGGCGACTTTTGTTTTTTATAAGGGACAGAAAACAATGTGGCATACTCTCAATGAGGGATTTGCAGTAGTCACTTGAAATGTCTCTGCACCACACGTACTTTATCGCGTCAACCAAAGCTTGGTAATTTGATCGCTGTTTTTCTGCTACACTGTCTTTTAAAATGGTCCACAAATTTTCGATGGGGTTAAGGTCGGGACTATTACCGGACAAGTCAAGCACAGTTATGTTTTTTCTCTGTAAGTAGTCCTTTACTGTCTTTGATCTGTGGCATGGAGCACCGTCATGCATAAAGATTGCGATTCTGTGCATTTGGATATGAGTTAATAGCTTCTCACGTAACATTTCCACATAAAAAGGACCGGTCATGGTAGTGCTTGTCGACAAAAAGGGTAATGAGGCAGTACCAGATGCTGACATAGCACCCCATATCATCTGACTAGACCAATGTATCACGGTGCTAACGGTGTATTCTTCATCAAACCTTTTGCTTTTTGGTCTTCGAACATGTACTTCGCGTGATTCAAACTGACGTACAGTTGAATCATCGGAAAAAGAACTTGGTGTCCAATTTTCAGCAGTCCACGATTGATGACGCTTCGTAAACTCGAGCATCTTCTTTTTTATGACAGAGGTTAGTCTAGGTTTATGTGCAGGTTTATAAGACTTTAATCCAAAATCTTTCCTAAGACGTCGGGAAACAGTGCTGATACTAATATCAGACCATTTTGAATGTAGTAAGGCCTGGGTTTTCTCGTACGAAATCCTTGGATAACGCATAACTATTTGCTTTATGGTATTGTCATCACGTTGGGTTGTTTTCCTTGGACGTCCACTTCTCTTTCGGTCGCTAAATTCCCCTGCATCTCGATATTTCATGATCGTATTACGAATAGCAGTCTTCCTCACATTCATCTTTGTGGTTATGCCACATTCGGGGTATACTTAACGATATAAAGTTACTTTTTGGGCCCTCTGAGTAATATTTAATGACCCTTCTTTTTTGCCCAATTTTCGCTATAGAGTAAATATGTACAAAACCTCTGAGCATGAAAACCAGAAGCAAACTGAAGCTCCCACGTTTGCCCCAACTCTATCAACAATTGCGGCTGTAGGATGATGTAACACAAACAAGAAGTTCAGTAATACCGACATTAGCTGACGTAATCGGCAGAAATCTCCTAATACCAGCAGGTGGTCTTAAACGTTTGCAAATGACTATAATTTTACGTTCACTGAGTACGAGCTCATAGGCACAAGGGTGGTTCTGCCTGAATAGCTTTCTAAAAGGAAACAACTGAAAAATATCCATGTATAATGTAGTGGGGAGAACCCACCTTACAGGATGACTGCATTAGTTGGTCATATTTCTGCAGGCATATAATTTATTATGAAGTCAAATGTAGTTGTAAATTGCAAATGGAAGGAAGAAAAAGTTATCAAATGCTGCATATAGTATTTTCCATGGACTTTGTGCCCCATGAAAAATATTTAGGAAGTTTGAATGCGTGTATCCGATGCGCTGATAAAAAAAAGTACACTCTCTAAGAATTTCTTCGTGCATTGATGAGAGGTCAAATCTCCAGTTCAACACAAAACAGTGGTTTTTATTCCACTGTTGCTAAGGGACTTCCACAAAAACTTGTTATACACGCGAAAATTAGCACCTCGGTTTTGGAAGTGGTTTCTTCTGTGAAAACACAAATCTGTCCGTGACGGAGATTGAAACCGCGCCCCTCGCTTCGGAGTAGGTTGCTCTCCTATCTAAGCTACACGGACGGAATATATCGCTGCAGACTTTTCGTTTTGACACGTGATTTACCTCTGTAGTGCGCACATTATCTCCCTCTTAATGTTTTAAACCGAAGAACGATTTTTTTAAATTCTAGACGATGTGTGGAACAAATATCCCACATTTTTCGAAGACCCCAACGGCCAGTGGATCCATTTTTACGTCCGGGAGCCAATGTGAAATCACAAAATTTTCCATGACGCCGATCGATTTTGCGCCCCCTCGCTCTGGAGTACGTTGCTCTCCCAACTAAGCTATACAGACGGAACACATATCTGCATATTTGTCGTCTTGACACGTGCTTTACCTCTGTAGTGCGTCATGCTACTTCATTTAAAGTCTGAATATGATGTTTCACTGAACAATAGGTTTGATAGTAAATACACTGGAGGAAAGTTAAAAAAAACACCAAAAAGGAATTGGCGGACGATCATGAAATTTACATATGTTAGTGGGGTTGCGTTTACGTAGGTGTGATGTTAATTTCGAAACCAACCGGTGAGCGCTTACGCCACAGCACGGCATAATATGCAAATTATCGTCGGTGGTATTTAAGGAGTACGGCGAAGTGAATATAATCAGTCGTCGGCGTACGGACACGTGCGAACACCCTGAAGAAGCTACAATGCCTGGACATGGAACTCGTGTACGATTTCAGCAGTTATCGGATTTTGAGTGAGGTCGTCTAGTCGGACTCCGCGAGGCCGGGTGGTCGTATCGTCGTATTACGGAGCGAATTGGACGGAAGTATCGGTGGTGGTACGATGTTGGCGTAGATGGTCCGAGGAACATTCCCACACCAGAAGATGTGGAACCGGGAGTCACAGACGGACTGATGAGCGGACCGATCGACGCATAAGAAGAGTGGCGTTGTCAAGCAGAACATCCACTGCGACGCAAATCCGAGCTGTCGTTGCAGCTGAGGTGACTGTGCGAACAATCCGCAACCGTCTACTGGATGCAGGACCACGTGCACGTGTGCATCTGGCATGTGTACCTCTGACTCCAGCCCACCATTAGGAACGGCTGCAGTGGTGTCGCCAACGTCTGCACTGGAGAACGCAATGGCGATCTGTCGTGCTCAGCGATGAAAGCAGATTCTGCTTAGGAGCCTCCAATGGCCGTATGCGTGTTCGCAGACGCACAGGGGAGCGTCTCAACCCTTCTTGCATCCGCCAGCGACACACAGGGCCTACACCTGGTCTCCTGGTGTGCGGAGCGATCAGCTATCACTCCCGTACACAACTAGTGTTTGTACCGGGTATGTTAAACAGCACCTCCTACATCAACAACATCATTCAGACCGTTGTTTGTTGGGTTTTTTGTAAGATCGGTCCATCGTGGTGTTTTCCAGCAAGATAACGCACGCCCACACGTGCACGTGCAACGCAACATGTACTTCAGGGTGTGAGACAACTTCCATGGCCTGCACGTTCACCGGATTTGTCACCCATTGAGCACGTGTGGGATTTTATGGGACAACGACTTATCCGGTCTCCACGGCCAGCCACGATCATCCCCGATTTACGCGTGCAGGTTGAGGATGCTTGGAACTCAATACCCCAAACTTACATCCAACATCTGTACGACAGACTCCATGCCAGAATTGCACAGTGTGACGCAGTTCATGGCGGTTCTACCTCGTACTAACCATGTTACATGGGGGTGTTATTTTTCAGTTTACCAGCAAATACAGCTGTATTTTGCCATAATGTTTTGATCACGTTATCCTCTGTCTTCCGTTATCGTGCTGTATAAATTTCGTTGGTATCAGACGTCTCCTTCTTGGTGTTCTTTTTTCACTTTCCGCCAGTGTACATTTTGGACAAGTAAGCATTACAATGTACTAAAATTTATTTTGTTATTACTAGCTTACTACGAAACAATCACTTTAATACTAACGAAACGAATAATCGATCTAGCAATAACATTAAAGGACAGACTTCCGGAGTCTGAGAAAACAGTCACTTCGTGAAATTTCTAGTTTGGGAATATAACGAGAACTGTGAGCAACTCGGAAGCCTATCAACAGCTACCCGTGCATAAACCAGGACCATTAGTTCCACGGAAGGAAGACATCCAGTGCCAAAAGATAAACACAACATTCATGCCTCACCAGGATTCAAACCCGGACACTTCTCGGGCGAATGGTCAGAAGCAAGCGCTTAGACCACTACGTCATCCGGGCGGCTACTGAAGCTTCACAGCCCTCTTTATAAATAACCAAGGTGCGACGTAGAATTCCATGAACAAAAATAAAAAAAAACTTCTGGAAAAACCTTAACTTAAAAAAATACCACGTTGTGCCGCCCCGGTGGCGCAGTGGTCTAAGGCGTTGGCCTCTGATCATTCGTCCGTAAGGGGTCCGGGTTCGAATCCCGGTCAGGCATGGATGTTGTGTTTGTCTTACGGCACTGGCTCTCTCCCTTTCCTGGAACCAGTGACCCTAAATTAGGGACGGGCGACTGCTCGTACAACAAGCCAACAACGTACCAAACATCCTTAAACTGCAATTAACATTTGTGACGTGTCTGCCTCATGGGACACACACACATATGACGTAAAAGCAAACAGCAGTGAGAACACATGTCAGTGTTGTATAGTGGATAGCACTCGGAGCTCCGGAGCCAAGATTTGGGGGTTCGAATCCCTTCTCTAGAACTTTTTTCGGGGGAGGGGAGATGTGACGTGCCTGCACCGCAGGACGCACATGACATAAAGGCAGATAGCAGTAAGAAAACATGACAGTTTGTATAGTGGATAACACTCGGAGCTCAGCAACCGAGAATTTGGGGGTTAGAATCCTTCCCCTAGCCCCTCTTTCGTGGGAGGGGAGATGTGACGTGCCTGCAGCGCTGGGGACACATGAGATAAAGGCAGATAGCAGTGAGACATTAGCCAGTGTTGTATCGTAGATATCACTTGGAGCTCAGCAATCGAGAGTTTGGGATTCGAATCCCTTCCCTGGCACTTCTTTAGGGGGGGGGGATGTGAGTGCCTGCACCGCAGGGAGCACATGAGATAAAGGCCGATAGCAGTGAGAACACATGACAGTTTGTATAGTAGATAACACTCGGAGCTCAGGAGCCGAGATTTGGGGGTTAGAATACTTCCCATAGCCCCTCTTTCGGGGAGGGGAGATGTGACGTTCCTGCACCGCAGGACGCACATGAGATAAAGGCAGATAACAGTGATAACACATGCCAGTGTTGTATAGTGGATAGCACTCGGAGCTAATGAGCCGAGATTTGGGGTTAGAATCCCTCCCCTGGCACTTCTTTCGGGGGAGGGGAGATGTGAGTGCCTGCACCGCAGGACGCACATGAGATAAAGGCAGACAGCAGTGAGAGCACATGCCTGTGTTGTATAGTGGATAGTACTTGGAGCTCCGGAGCCGAGATTTGGGGGTTCGAATCCCTCCCGTAGCACATTATTCGTGGGAGGGGAGATGTGACGTGCCTGCACCGCCGGGCGCACATGAGATAAAGGCAGGTAGCAGGAAGAACACATGCCGGTGCAGTATAGTTGATTGCTCTCGGAGCTCCGGAGTCGAGATTTACAGGTTCGAATCCTAAGCCTGGTATAAAAAATGATGGAGAAATTCACTTCGTCATAAATTCCTTTATCACCTCTTTTAAACGTTATCTCGTTGTCAACTTTCTTGCACTCTGAGAACACATATTTTTTATTTATATTCTGACTAGATATCAGATATTGCCTATACGCTTACACATGGACTTTGAAGTTCCGAGATATCATTCAGAATTAGAATACAACGAAAGAATTGCATAATTTACGAAGCAGAAATAAACAGATGAAGCTAAAAACAGATAACCACTGCTTGACATCTAAAATGCTTCACTATGGAGAAATGCACGAAATGAGACAAAACGTATCACACATGTAGACAACTAGGTGGTAAAGAAGTGTTTTAATATCTTATGGAATACGTGAATGCAATGGGCTAGGAGACAGCATAATGTAGCTTGAATCCATAACGTGGCTTGAATTCATTTTTTTTAAAAGTAGTTCTGTAATTTACTACGTTAGCTGTAATAAAAGATACTTATTAATAAACTTCATTTCATGCTCATACTACACTTCCGTATAATCAGCTATTTGTTTCTTCCCTCCTCCACCAATTTCCTCATTATCAGACAGCCTATCAGTCCAATTTTAAATCCGATAATTAAAACACTATTATGTTGAAATTCTCAAATTTGTAACTCTTCCGAGAATTCCTGCTCTACGGCGCACCTGATTCAGGCTACCGCACGGTCCACCAAATGTTGAATGATGAATCAGGAAAACAAATATTGTCCCAGTGCTTCAGGTAGAGCAGTGTGTATGCAATTTTTGTTATATTAGATGATAAAGAGGGTCAATAGTTTGTTAGCGTGAAGTTTTTGGGTGACAGTATTGTAAACTCAGCTTATGGTATGTATATATTATACATATATACATATACAAACTCATTTTATGGTGGAGAACGTGTTCAAGTATTTTCAAATACCTAAATTAATAAAATATACATAATTACTTGAACACGTTCTATAAATAGAACGTGTTCAAGTATATATAATATTATGTCTCATCGGTGTATATATATATATATATATATATATATACTGATGGGATGTAAGGTCAGGGATGCTTAACATCACATACATCACAGCCTCTCCTTGACAAATGTCAACCCCGCCTTCTCGTGGTGCATCCTGTTCCCACTAAAGGGGCTCTGACGACCGCCAATAGCGGTATAACTATACCATCGGGATTAGAGGAAATTCTATCCCACACTCACCAACCCGCTTGGCCAGCGTGGTGAGTTATGGCCAAACCCCTCCAAAATGATTCCACAACTTAAATCTTGGCCCTCAGTCTCCGGCAGCTGAAATGTACCTGGCCAGTGCGACATGAAGGCAGAGGGTGCTAAGAATCCCCGGAGGACCGGACTAGGCTGCCATCTGATGCTGACCTTGGCTACGTACAATGGACGCCCTCTATCTTCTGATTCAAGGCTTCTTGAATTGAAAGAGGAACTACAAAGGATCAAGTGGGACATCGTCGGGCTAAGTGAGGTAAGGAGAAAAGGAGAAGATCTCATTGAACTGAAAAGTGGACATCTCTTCTACTATCGTGGGACAGATACTGGCAGAACTAGTGGTGTTGGATTTATAATAAACAAGAAACTGAAGGATAAAGTTGTAGAAGTTGAAAGTTCCTCTGACAAAGTTGCACGACTCGTTATCCAACTCTCGAGAAGATACCAGGATCAGATTATTCAAACTTATGCACCCACCACAAGTCATCCTGAAGAAGAAATTGAAGAATTTTATGAAAATTTATCATCTAAATAATAAAGGTAAGCAGCACTTGAAGATAATTATGGGAGATTTTGGACAACGGCAACAGAATGAAACTTTAGTATGTAAATTCGGTCACGGTAACAGAAACCAGCGTGGAAATACTCTCGTTGAGTTTGCATAGGCAGAAGTGTTTTTCATCTTGAACTCCTTTTTCAAGAAAAAGCCGCACAGGAAATGGACATGGAGACATCCAAATGGGACGACAAGTGAAATTGATTTTATTATGTGTAACAAAAATTCGTCATAGAAGACTGCAGTGTGCTAAACAAGATCCACACAGGTTATGACCATAGATTGGTGAGATGTAAGATGCACCTCAACACTAAACTCAAACGTGGCAAGCTCATAAGACAAACAAAATGTATTGACATAAACAGTACCAGAGTTCTTCCAGTCCTCCCAGAAGAAATTGCACACGCAATCAAGAACATGAAGCTGGGAAAAGCTCCAGGAGAAGATGGAATTACTGTAGACATCATACAAGAAGCAAGTGGAAAAATCGAAACAGTACTCGCCCAAATTTTCACTCGATGCCTTAATGAAGGGAAGATTCCAGAGGATTAGAACAACGCTATAATGATCCTGCTACATAAAAAAGGTGACATTGAGGATCTCAGGAACTACAGACCTATCAGCCTCCTATCAGTGGTTTATAAAATCTTCAGTAAAGTTCTTTTACACCGTTTGAAGGTAACACTGGACATGGCTCAACCGAGAGAACAAGCTGGATTCAGGAGGGGCTACAGCACAATAGATCATATCCACGTACTGAGAGAACTAATTGAAAGAGCGAGGGAATATGAACTTCCATTGTGCATGGCTTTTATGGATTACTAAAAAGCCTTTGATTTGGTGAAACCATCAGCAAAGGGAGTGAGACAAGGTGACACCATATCTCCGAAGCTCTTTAACGCCTCATTGGAAAATGTCTTTCAATCACTGAACTGGGAAAATAAAGGGATAAAGATTAATGGAGATTATCTAACCCACCTTCGTTTTGCTGATGACATAGTCATTTTTGCAACTACCCCATCAGAGCTACAGAGTATGATCCAAGAACTTGCTGACAAGAGTAAGGAAGTGGGGGTCAGATATCAAGTGAGGGTCACATTGATGAAGAAATTAATCGGCGTACAAAACTTGCCTGGAGAGCTTTTGGAAGAAACAGCATAATTTTCAAGAGCAATATGCCATTCTGTCTTAAAAGAAAAGTGTTTGATCAATGCATTCTTCCAGTGCTTACGTATGTTGCAGAGACGTGGACCTTAACTAAAAGAGACATACAAAGAGTACAGACAACTCAAAGAAGCATGGAGAGATGCATGCTTGGTGTAATCAGGAGAGACAAGAAGAGGAACTCGTGGATCAGAAAAATGACAAGAGTGGAAGACATCATGATCAGAGTTCAATCCCTGATATGGCAATGGGCTGGACTTACTGCCAGAAGGACAGACCATCGATGTACAGCCGAAATTTTAGATTGGATTCCAAGGACAGGAAAAGACCCAGAAGAAGACCACATGGGAGATGGGTGGATGAAATTTGAAAATATGTTGGAGTGACATGGAGGAGACTGGCTCAAGACAGACCGTTGTTTAGGAAACTTGGGAAGACCTTCGTCCAGCAGTGGATTGATAATGGTTGACAATGATGATGATGATCAGACCGATGAGGCATGATATTATGCCCACCTACCTAATAACCTGTAGGATACCTTTCGTGGCATTCGATGAAGTGGTGATAGGGGTCCTGTGGTATCCGGTACCATAATATCAACAGCAGGTCCTCCACTACCTGTACTTTTTAGGGTGGTGGTGATTTAGCGCAAACCCGCTTTTCTAAGTCGAACCACAAATGTTCGATTGGCTTCGTTTCAGGTGAATTTGGAGGCCAGGGAATTAACAAGAAAGCATGAGAATGTTCCTCGAACCACTCCTAGACGATTTTGGGAGTGTGGCGTGGCCCAGTATCCTGTTGGTAATGGCCATCACCAACAAGGAACACAATTGCCATGAATGGGTGAACGTGGTCCGTAACGATATTCAGATACTGGGCAACGGTCAGCGATGGCGCTATCGAGATTATGGGGCCTAAGGCGCTCCAAGAAATCATCGCCCACAGCATTACACTGCCCCCGCCTGCCTGTTTCCGCCCAACAGTGCATCCAGGGGCCATAGCCTCCGTTGGTAATCGGCATATACGTGGTTGGCCGTCTACGTGATGCACAAGGAATCTTGATTCGTCAGAGCAGGCCAGTTTTCCAATCATCCACGGTCCAATCTCATTGATCTTGGGACCCATTTCATGCGCTGTTGAAGATGACGTGCAATGAGCATGGGTACCCGGATGGGTCTTCGGCTACGCAGGACCATGTGCAGAAAGGTGCGATCAACTGTGTTCTGTAACACATTGTCTTGATCACCACTGTTGTAGCTGCGGGGGATTTGTCTCATTGTGGCTCTGCGGTCGCGGTGAACAATGCGCGAAAGTCTCCGCTCCCCTGTGGCATCAACGAGCTGCGGACGACACACGGCTGGACGATGGTTCATCGCTTGGCCTTCTGTGCACCACTTTTGATACGTGCTCACTACAGCGACACGTGAACAACCCACAAGCCTGAGATCGAAGCTCCGAGGAGTAGTGCCATCATAATTTGTCCTTTATCAAACTCCCATAAATCGGCAGCTTTTCCCACTTTGACTCAGAACACAGAACTAACCGAAAGCCGGTCCTGACGTTGTATATATATTGCTCTGTGAACTTCCCCTGCAGTCCTGTTCGGTGTCCAGGCTAGCTCATTTCTCTATGTAGGGGATGGTCAAAATGTAATGTCTCATCGATGTATATATAAATGGAGGAAACTGGCGCCAGATAGACTGTGGTGGATTAAACTTGGGGAGACCGTCATCCAGCAGATGATATGTATGTATGTATATACGTTTTTTACGTTTACAGATACCTTGTTGTAATCCTTACATAACTGCGAATAAAATTCAGCGAATCTGTATACTACATGGCGTGATAATTAAAAAAAAAATGATCGGATGGAGAACCTCGAACTCACAACAGCAATAATTTCCGTTAAAATAGCATTGAAAATAAAATGAGTGACTTTTTTTCTAGGACGAAAAAAACAATTATTTGTCAAGCGAAAAATTATTTCTGGCGACATGTTTTTCTAATCTCGCTTAAAGAAAATGAAACTTATATCCAAACAGAATAAAGACGGATAAATAATAGAATAACTACACTCAAACGTAGGAAAAAGGATAAAGGGAACATTCTCCATGCAAAAAAAGGGAACTGCTTTTCTTAAAGTACAAGGAAACTGCATTAGGATAACCCTCATTAAGAACGGTGAAAACATACAGCAATTCCTTTTGGAAAGAAAGGCTCAAGTGCTTTAAACTTAATTAAAAAATTACAATATTATGCGGCAAGTAATTTATTGCAGATCACCAAAAAATAGAAACGGCAAAACTTTCTTTTCAATTTTTACTCTCGTTTTTTCCATAAATGAACAAGATACTGCGTTTTAAACTAATGGGAAGCAAGGCACTATAAGAAATGTAAAATATCCATAGTTCATTTTAATAAACCCTTTCACATTCAAGTACATTAGAAACGCATGTGAATTAAAAAGAAAAAAGGCTCTTGCAAAGCAATTTGTTATTTAGAAATAATGCAGAAATAATGCTTCTTTTCGGAGCGGAACATGACATCAGGTTGTTTTTTACTGCGAAGACATTCGAACGTCATTTAAGGTATACCACTCGTTGGGGGCACTTTCTTTTGAAAAAATGCAAGAACGGGTAATTTTATTTCTAGACAGAAAAACACATGAACGTTGAAAAAAAAAATGATATCAATATCAATTTTCAAGAAATTGGGAAATTTGTGAAAGAATTTAAGGAAATATGTCGTTTACGGCAAACGCTCTAAATAAAAAAGTTACAGATATATAATGGTACTTTTTTGCATCAGTATAAGGGCATAGCTATTATATATGCAGTGCGCTAAAAGGTAAGTGATGCTCCTAAACACCGCTGAGATACACTCATTCCTACATGCATTAGTGTGAATTTTGGACAGATTTCTTCACTATATTGAATGTAAATAGTTCATTGCATGCACAACATTGTAAGAAAGATGTATACCAAGTTTCATCAATTTATTTACATACCTTTTGCAGTTATCAGGTTTTCCGTAAAGAGTTCGAGACGAAAATCTCATTCTGCAAAAAACGCGTTTCAAGTGTCACTTCCGGTTTAGATATTCTGATTGCTATAACTCTGTATCTATTCATCGGATCTCGTAAACACTATGAGAAACAGTGGCGTAAATCAGAATAAATATGTTTCATTGGAAAAGAGAACATTTCTCTGTAAAATATGTTTTTAAAATTCCGTGCCGAAGAGATTATGTTCATTCTATTACCCCAAATACTGAAGACTGTGTGCCAGTTTCGCAAAAAAAACAGAATACCTAATCAGTTGCAAAAGCCAAGCTTAAGAACCTAACAGCTGACGACGAAATGATTTAAGGACTCAAAAAATTTTGGTTGTATTAAAGGATGAATTATATTGTGTACGGATAGCAAAGACGCAAATTATGACAAGCATAATGGATTGGCAGAACTTAAACTTGTTATCAAACCAGACATGCAATAACTTCAAAAACAGCAAAAACACAACAAAGAACTTTTATTTAAATATTTTTTCACAAATTTGTCTTCCTTCTTGGTTTAGTAGTCTAATTTTTGGCTTCTCTCTCATGGAACAGATGAAAACGAATCGCGTGTGCTCAACCTAATTTATTAAAGGCAAGAAAATCATGCAATTCAAGGTCCTACCAAAAAAATAAAAAAATAAAATAACACACAATAACAATAATTTGGCAAGAGAACGTAGAAAAGGGGTTTGGTGTTACAAAAATACCAGTATCATCAGCAAGGGCATTTTAACCTAGTGTTCATAGTCACTTCAAAACACTAAATCTAAGAAGTGAACTTAGGGAAAATTGACGACTTGCAAGCTTGTATAATTCCAAAAGAATACCTCTGGGACACAAATGATCTTCGGAGCCGAAATCTGGTATTTAACATTCGATTTAGTTCTTAAACTCAATGCACACACAACGTCAAAAAAATAGTTGCGCCCAGAAGGAAGCACCCGACAGCAATGAAACTTAGTGGGTAGGTATGACATCGTAAGACATACAAATGATTCAAGTATCGCGCTCCACCGCGCATGTGATGCAAGCAAGGAGGGGTTGTAGCGTTATGCCTGACCGGCTATATAAGGTTGTTCCGTTTCGCGTGCTTGCCATTCCGAGTCGTGCTGTTGTGTTGGTTGCTTCCTTTGCAAGAGAAGTATTCCTCGGAGAAAAGTTCGGAAGCAATTCGAGCAGTTGGAGGAGGACTACCAAGGATGCCCGGTTAACTTAGGAAATGGCTACGGAGGACTACTAAGGGTGTGCGGTTAACTTAGCAAAAGGGCTGCGGAGGACTACTAAGGGTGTCCGGTTAACTTAGGAAATGGCTACGGAGGACTACCAAGGGTGTCCAGTTAACTTAGGAAATGGCTACGGAGGACTACCAAAGGTGTCCGGTTAACTTATAAAATGGCTCGCTAGACTAGGACTTCCGTTGTGCGAGCTCTGTGATGGCCGGATGGTCTCCAGACTCGTATGCACTAGTTATCGGCGCCACGTGCAAACCGTGACTCATTACTGAAGGCACCATGAAGCCACTGGACACTATCCCACGTTAATCGGGCCCAACAACTTTGCAACCAGGGCCGGCGATGCTTGTTGCTCAGTGGTCTCCAGCGGAGTAGCCTCCTCGGATGTAGTCTCCATACCGCTAGTCGTCTATCAACGGTCGTGATGACCACTTTCGTTCCTGTAGACGACACAACATGACCACGGGTGGTTGAGAGCAAAGAATTCGGTTATGTTCGTGCTGCTCTCACAATCGCTGGATCATTGCGCTCTGTTTTTGCCCCTGCACGTCGTCTGTCAGCGTGCCGCTGGGTTGTACCATCCTCGACCCATTTGCACCAAAATCATCCAATAGACACGTGATGTGTATGGTAGGCATGCATACGTATGAATTCTGAAAAATCGGTTGTCTTCCATAGTAATACCACGTGATGACAGCTTCAAGAGAAGAAAATAGGTATATACTATGAATACTTACACCGAAGAGGCAAAATATTATGACCAGCGGGTCTTCACGAACATTGAAGCCACTCAATATAAACAACGGCGCGTGTGAAAGTCATTTAACGATATTAATAACACCTTAAGGTGAGCTATGATAATCAGTGTTATTTTCTTTTTCTCTAGAAGGAAAGAGAGTGCACTAAGGCCAAATAGTAACGGCCTATCGATAGTGTCACAGCTTTTCCGAGAAGGTAAGTATTGTGGGGTACTCACGGTCAGCTGTGGTTAATAACTTCAAGTGTAGTCCAAGGAGGGAAAGCCATCAACCGCCGTCAAGACGATCACGGCTTATCAATGTTAAGCGAAACTTAAACGTTCAATAATACTGTCATTCCTGCACCTCATTAGGGTGCCGTGATTACTTCAACATAACAACGTCGTTACTTTCACACCTTACATGCTCATTGTTAAGCGTCATTACTTTGCTTCACTACCAGTCGGGTCGTCAGAGAGAGTAGAGAGTACACCGATTCTGTATAGATTCGAGAATTGATGTGCAAAGAAATAATTTGTTTCAGGAAAGAAACGTCATGTCAAGCTTCGGTATTGCATGAAGCAACGACTAAAACAATGGGATAAGTATTCACATGTCATCTTATTGAAAGAAATAAGTGCTCCGGAAGTAGATTATTACAAGAACTATTTCCGCATGAATAAAGAGATATTTAATAAATTACTGCGAATGACTGAACCGTTTTGCAGCAAGAAAGAATGCGATTTTTATCTCAGTGTGTTTATTTTCCTCCTCACCTCAGTACGATTAGCCGCCTGGTTTCCTTTTACCATAAATTTTGCCAGCTTATCTAGAACTACATTTCTTTTTGTTTTGTTTATGTAAGATGGATGTGAAGAATTGCACAGTTCTGGAAGAGCTTCATATGTTTCAATGAGATTCCGAACTTCATCTTTTCTTGAATCATCTTCCTCTTCAATTGCGTAGACTTCGCACTCGGGGTACTCTCTGCCAACTCTGACACAACCTTCCATCACAGCTCCGCAATTTGAACTTCGCACTCGGGGTACTCTCTGCCAACTGTGACACAACCTTTCATCACAGCTCCGCAATTTGAACTTCGCACTCGCGGTAATCACTGCCAACTCTGACACAACCTTCCATCACAGCTCCGCAATTTGAACTTCGCACTCGGGGCACTCACTGCCAACTCTGACACAACCTTCCATCACAGCTCCGCAATTTGAACTTCGCACTCGGGGTACTCTCTGCCAACTGTGACACAACCTTTCATCACAGCTCCGCAATTTGAACTTCGCACTCGGGGCACTCACTGCCAATTCTGACACAACCTTCCATCACAGCTCCGCAATTTGAACTTCGCACTCGGGGTACTCGCTGCCAACTGTGACACAACCTTTCATCACAGCTCCGCAATTTCAACTTCGCACTCGGGGCACTCACTGCCAACTCTGACACAACCTTCCATCACAGCTCCGCAATTTGAACTTCGTACTCGGGGTACTCTCTGCCAACTGTGACACAACCTTTCATCACAGCTCCGCAATTTCAACTTCGCACTCGGGGCACTCACTGCCAACTGTGACACAACCTTCCATCACAGCTCCGCAATTTCAACTTCGCACTCGGGGCACTCACTGCCAACTCTGACACAACCTTCCATTACAGCTCCGCAATTTGAACTTCGCACTCGGGGTACTCTCTGCCAACTCTGACACAACCTTTCATCACAGCTCCGCAATTTGAACTTCGCACTCGGGGCACTCACTGCCAACTCTGACACAACCTTCCATCACAGCTCCGCAATTTGAACTGAGTAATGTTAGAGTGATGACACGCAAACCCTCACACGATCAGTATTAACTAGAGTATCCTCTTTAATCTCCAATACTGACTCTCAGATATCAGAATATCCGGATTCGCGTCATTATCGCATCATTACTTGCTGTCATCCCATCTCTAGCAATCTTACACGTTCCATAATACTGTATTATTGGACGTGCAAGGTCCGCTTTAGATGTGAGCGAAACCTATCTCGTATGATATCAGCTAACGCAAGAGATATTGTGGCACAACATCCCGGTAATTTGAACTCTGGTGACGGAAGTAATGAGTCATAACATGTAGTACATGAACCCTGCTGAAAATGGGTATGCATAGACGCAGGCTGCTCCGAGTACCCAATGCTAACCCCGGTTCTCCGTCGAACGGGATCGCAAGCATCCAAACTAGGCTTTGAATGATTGGAAGAAGGTCGTGTGGTCTGACTAATCTCATTTAATGTTACAACATGTGGACGGTCGGTTACGTGTGCGTCGTTTATCTGGGTAAGTGCTATCACCAGGATGCACCATTTAACAAAAACAACCCATGGAGGAAGTGCAATACGTCGGGCAATGTTCTGCTGAGAAAATTCGTTGCCCAATCATTCATGTGCAGAAAATTATAATGTCTACCACCTACCTAAACATAATTGCGCTCCAAGTACATCCTTTCATGACAACGGCATTTTCCTCAAATAGTGCCTTCTTTTCAGTAGGATAATACGCCATGATACATTGCCCGGATTATTCGAGAAGGTTCGCTATACGATGGAACAGGATTGAAGATTAGCTTCAATCCTACTCCAGTGTATGGACTAGAGAAAAACATCCCCGAAGAAAGCGGAAGCTCCGCAGTCCTTGACTTTCTTTTACCACTTAATGCATGTATATGTAAAACCACTATTTATTCAATTTACATGTGATTGCAACTTTAGTTGCAATCTTAGTTATTAAGGTGGTTCTACCTAAAATCTCTGCCTTATGTTTCCAATGATAAAACTTTTTACATATTTTCTTCGCAATTAATGTATTTCCAAGGATGAAAATTTGCACATCCATAAAACTAATTTTATTTTACAGCATGGGGTATTTAATACTTGCTAAAACATAACCATAATTGAGCAATCCAACATTTGTTTGTCTACGGACGTCATCAATGTACAGGTCGCGCCATCTATTAACAGGTCTGAACATTACTCAAAGAAGAATTATTGGTTTTCAATATAATTACGGTTATGTTTTAGCAATTATTAAGTACCCCATGCTATAACTTAAAGTTAGTTTTATCGAAGTGCAAATTTTCAACCTTGGGAATATATTAATTCCGAAGAAAATATGTAAAGAAGTTTTACCATTGGAAACACAAGGCAGAGGTTTTTGGTGGAACCACCCTAAGATTTCATCGCATTGTTGTGTTCTTTATTTTTTTTGTTTCTATTCTAGCCGCATAAGGAAACAATATATCACACTTTGGTAAAATCGAAATACGCAATAATCAAGAAAGAAATGAAATTGTAGCATTGTCAGAGGGTGAAGGTAAAATAATAGCTCCTGTCTTCTAATCAAAAATGTTCGATGTTCGTTACTTCTGCTTTCAAAGTTTGTTCGAAGAATAATGATTCCTTATGAATTCTTCAAACTTCCTTCGACAAGAAGCTTGGCTTTCGGATAAACCTTATAACTGGAACTCTACAAGGAGTTGCCCTTCGGTTTTCGTTTACCATCTGATTGATGGCTTTATTATATGGGTTGTCTCCCTGACCCATTTGTTCCGAGATAAATGAAATATATCTTTTTATTTGGAATGAATTTACTCTTTGCCAGTGTAAGGCTTCAGAAAAAGAAAATAGAAATTGTTCTGATAAAACAGGCACTATCTATTTTCTTGCTTTCGATAATTCGAAAGCGACTGTTTTGAAAACTCATTGCAAGGTTCTTAGAAGAACTTTGAAGCGTTCGCATGACACTAGGATATTAATACACAGCTATCACTCAAGAACAGTTCAATTCCACAGTTTTATTGCCATATTAATGCAGTTCCGCACCTTTTCGCTGTGTTCTGTTGCATATATCAGTGGCATTCAATATGTTCGAAGCCTATATGCTGTATATCCCACGAGATGCGGTATTACACCATTTTACAATGCAAATTTGAAGTTGTGACTCCGTATATTGGTGTAAATTATGACAAGAGTGGTAAGTCAAATAATGTACGAGTTTAAAATTTCATCGCCCTGGAGCGGAAATCGAACCTGCGT
Organism: Macrothele yani; assembly: GCA_039090855.1. Lineage (NCBI taxonomy): Eukaryota > Metazoa > Arthropoda > Arachnida > Araneae > Macrothelidae > Macrothele > Macrothele yani. Next base: position 7,339,071 of record CM077024.1, read on the forward strand.
CTCCCGGTTTGCGCCCGAGTATGCTAACCACTACACCACCCAGAACGACCAAGTCTCAAGTTTCCCAGTAATTTGGACTAAACACATAGCTTGAACTATTTGATTTACTACTCTTGGCATAATTTACACCAATGAACGGAATTACAACTTCAAATTTGTATTGTATACTGATGTAATCCCGTATACCATAGTTTATCTGCTTCGCCGGGCAATCACGGGAGACAACGAATTCTATTCATCTAGATTCGCTAAATATGAATGCCGTTGCTTCGACTGGCAATTCTTCTGATGTGTTTAACTCAAATTACTCGGAAAATTGAGATTTGATCGTTCTGGGTGCTGTAGTTGTTAGCATGCTCGGGCGCAAACAGAGAAGCGCGGCTTCGATTTCCGCTCCAGTACGATGAAATTTTCAAGTTTTTTGGATATTATTTGACTTACCACTCTTGTCTTAATTTACATCAATAAACGGAATCGCAACTTCAAATTTGTATTATATGCCCCATGTGTTAACGAAGCGTTGTTCCATTACTTTTCAATATTTTCGCAATGTAATAGATAACTTGAATCTATTTAGCACAGCTTTGTTCCGTCTACAGTGATCTCTAGTAACAAAGCTATATGTATAGCAAGCTGAAAATTATCGGAATTTAATCTCACATGCTAGATTCATGTTTGTACTCTAGTTTAATAAGTAAATGAAGTTGAAAAATCCGTATGTGGTTTTTTCAATTCGAATGTGAATAACAGTACATATTTCATACAGGTTGAGAAATGCATGTGCAATTGTTTCTACATTATGATGTTCAAATTTATTACATAATAAATAAGTAAACACTTTGCAGAGCAACTTTTTATAACATAAATTCCTTGCGCTAGATTTCAGCGGATACTTCAATTAGTTGATGTAAACAAGAACTGTTTTTCAATTAGCCTCTTTTTCTTTTACATAGTGTTTAAACGTGCTTTATATTCACATGTTCTAATTAAAGCTCCCAGAATATTTGTTGGTTCTATTTACTCTTATTTTTTTTATTAGGGGTTTAACGACAACTGTGAGTAACTTGTTCGGTTATAAGCAGACCCCTACCCTGATTTACGGACATTGGTTCCAGGAAAGCGGGAGAGCCAGTGCTGTAAGTGTGTAAGAGAAACACAACTCCCATGTGTCACCTGGATTCGAACTCTGACGAATCTCGGACGCTTGGCTAGAGGCCAGCTGTTATACAGCTGTGCCACCGGGATGGCAGACCTAAATATAAGGCTCTGTTCACGACATACAATGTTGATGAAATAAATCGTTTTATATGTCGTCTAGTGCGACATGAAGGCAGAGGGTGCTAAGAATAACTGGAGGAACTGATTAGGTTGCCATTTGATGCTGTCCTTGGCTACTTTGAAGGGACCATAACTATCTTGCGATTCAGGTCTTCTTGAATTGGAGTAGGAACTCCAAAGGATAAAGTAGAACATCTTCGGTCTAAATGAAGTAAGAAGAAAGAAGATAATCTTAAGTTATAGCATGGGAATCACTGGAGGAACTGATTAGGTTGCCATTTGATGCTGTCCTTGGCTACTTTGAAGGGACCATAACTATCTTGCGATTCAGGTCATCTTAAATTGGAGGAGGAACTCCAAAGGATAAAGTAGAACATCTTCGGTCTAAATGAAGTAAGAAGAAAAGAAGATAATCTCATTGAACTGAAAAGTGGACATATCTTCTACTATCGTGGGATAGATGCTGGCAGAACTCGTGGTTTTAGATTTATAATAAACAAGAAGCTGAAGGAAATTTTCTAAAAGTTGAAAGTTTCTCGGACAGTGCTGTGCGACTCGTTATCCAACTCTTAAAAGACACCAGACTCAAATTATTTAATCTTACACATCCACTACAAGACCTCCTTAGGAAAAAACAGAATAACGTTACGAGAAAATTCGGGATCTAAACAACAAAGACAAGCAATATTTGAAATCATTATGAGAGATTTTAATGCAACGATAGGACAACAGAATAAACCTTCATTAAGTAAATTCTGTAACGGCAACAGAAACCAGAGTGGAAATATTCTCGTGGAGTTTGCAGAGGCAGAAAGGTTTTCCATTATGAACTCCATTTTAAAGAAAAAGCCACATGGGAAATGTACATAGAGGCACCCCAATGGAATGACAAGTGAAATTGATTTTATTATATGCAACAAGAAAATTTTCACCGAAGACTGCAGTCTGTTGAAAAGGTGCAACACAGATAGCGACCATGTATTGGTAAGATGTAAGACGCACCTAAACAATAAACCCGACCGTGGCAAGATGATAAAACAAACAAAATGTATTGACATGACCAACCTTAAAAAGTACTATAATTCCTTCATGTTGGAACTCGGGAACAAATTCTCTTCTCTAGAATGTCTAACATCGGAAGAAGTGAATATCTCTGAGCTTAACAGAAAACTAACCAAGGCCCTTATGGAGACAAGAACAAAAATAGGTGGTACTAAGAACAAGTTGCATAGGAAGAAAATATCAGGAAAAAAAGACTGATGCAAAAGAGAATGGAGATGAGGACAAATAAAAAATGCAACTGCAAAGCGGAATATATAGAGCTATGCAAGGCCATACGAAAATGTTTCATTGAAGATATATGGAAATTCAATTGTGAGCTAGAGAGAAGAGCTATTGAAAACAGCCAAAACCTGAAGAGAGCAAAAGGACATCCCAGTAAGTGAAGGAAACAGATTACGGCACTGAGGAAAGAAGATGGTACTGTAACAAGAAATAGAGGTGAAATTTTGACAAGAGTGAAATGTTTCTACTCCAAACTACATGAAAGGGATCATACATCTACTCCAGACATCACGAAAGGTACCTGTACCAAAGTCCCTACAGCCTTCCCGACAGGAGTTACACATTTAGTTAATAGTATGAAGCGGGGAAGTGCTCCAGGAGAAGATGGAATTAGCGTGTACATTATACAATACAAAAATATTGAATATGGCAGCATTGCTTCTGAACATCTTTGTTGCCGCATCAGGAACTCCAAATTTTGAAAAAATTGTTATAAGCAACCTTGGAAAAATCCCTTTTCGATTAGTTCTTTGTTAATTCTATAAAATGCATTTTACGAAAGTAGTGATAAAATTTCTTTGAAACACCTTAAAAACTCATTTTAAAATATGATAGATGTTTTGAAATAAACGGCTTTTCGGAGAGTAATGGCTGAAAAACTTCATAGAACATTTTCGAGATACATATGTTTTGCGCATTTCATTCATTTGGGAAGCACGTCTCCATCAATCACTGTCTTCTGATCCAGGGCAGTTTGCACATACGAGCAGAAATGGACTTTCAATTTGCCCTCAAGAGATCCCTGTGAACGAGTCTAATTAGAAGATAAGTGTTGATGCAATTTCAATAGCATTCAGCGAATCTTCCCCTGTCGAACTTGCATCCCTGAACAGTTTAAGATTAATTTCATCGCCGCTCCAGCGGCGCCGTGATTATTACTACCAATAGATTCCTGCTGCAAATATTTTCTTTAATGCTGCTGGTTAGACCATGAGCTTCCTGAAGTTCATCCCATAAAAGTTTTCGCTCCAAAAGTACATTTTGTTTCTGTATAAGGCTAAAAAAACTGACACTTTTTTAGCGTTTGAAAGTCTCTGTTTCCTTTTGCAAATTGTCAAAAATGCATGAAATATTCAGAAATTAATTATTTCCACTCGAGTAAGTGATGCCTGTGCAAAACTGTGTTTTTGAAAAAGGAGTGGAATTGTGCAATCATAAATACATGATGCAACGTATTTCAATTACACCGACATTTCACAATCATTTTGGTTTACTTGACAACAAGATATTATCTTTTGAAAAAAAATTGCTAAATTTCCATTAGAAATGACGTTTCTTATATTAAAACATTAAGAATCCTTTCATGATTATTTCTCATTTAAAACTTACCTTCATAGAAAATAAAACATTTACATTTCTGAAAATTTTCCAGAATTCCTATCGCACTCCTGGTTGGTTCTCAGAAAAGCCTATTTGTATTTAGTCAGTTTCTCACTGTTGAGAAGTGTATTACTTTTACCAACGCAGTAAAAAAATTTTGCTTCGATTATCAAAATTTGTAATAAGTTTTTAGTCCATCAGCAGTGCGACTGAAGGAACAATTGATCTATGAGTGAAATATTATCCATTGGATCTGCAAGAAATGTTTGGAAGCCTATATTTGTCGTGTGGCAGTTTATTTAAGTAGACAATGAATTTCCATTCTTTTTAGTCACTACAGTAAAATTTAGTAATTTCATCGAAAATATCAACAGCATGAGAGCTGTCCTGACGGTAATCCCTCGCTTCATCTCAGTCTAATGAAAATAAACTGCGGAAACTTGAACTGAAGTTGATCTTTCAATGGAAGTGGAAAGACCGGCTACCTTCGATAAATTACTCCTATTGAGACAAACTAATTAAGTTACTTTTCTGTGAATTAGTTTTCTGAAAATTTCATTGTGCATTTCGCTGGTACGTAAATTTAGATAAATTACTCCTATTGAGACAAACTGATTAAGTTGCTTTTCTGTGAATAATTTTCTGAAAATTCCATTGTGCATTTCGCTGGCACGTAAATTTAGATGCAAATTCCAATGAAGTTATGAGCACGTGGTGCCACTTCAACTTCTGCTATTATAATTCAAGGTGGAATTAAAAGTTCACATTTTGTAAACAAAGTCTGGTTTACAACCTTAAGAGAGCTACACAGTAAAATAAATGCCTCGATCATAAAATTGTTCTCACTTGTCATATATCAAAACACCGCAGCTGCTGCATCTTATGAATCCACACGATAGATGGCGTGGCCCTAACCAGCCAGTTAAAGGGATATTTTCTCTCTGCATGTGATTGACAGCAGCTAAAATATTCTGCATGGAAACATCCAATACACAAAATTCTCCGATCCTCAAAATCTGCTTAACGAATGGACAATAGTTATTGTTGGATCTTACCTTTACAGGCTGATGTGGCCGCGGCACCGGGTGAAGTATCGCCTGCAGTGAAGCACCCGATATCTCCACCGAAAAAAAATAAACATCTAAATAAAAATAAAAAAACACTAAAGAAAATTTTGTCAAAAATTTTGCGCTCCTCCTCTGCTGCTAGGGGCTAGCAAGGAGTTTTCCTACATGCGTTGACAACCGAAAATTCTGCAACAACAAATTAATTATCTGATTCCAATAATTAATAATGACCTCCCATAATTAATTATAACAAATTAATTATTAACTTCCCGCAAAACCCGTACCGCGATTGGGCGTGAATGCCTGGATTTAACTCCAGCACGTCCCAATCTACCGAAAATCACAGCAACGCACACACACACTCGAAAAGATACCCAACGCTCATTTCACGTACGCTTGACATTTAATATCCAACGTTATATTATATACACTGCCACCTTTATCCATGAAGTGGCACAAAAAATCTGCTGAGATGAATGTATGGTGGGCTGCTCTATCGGCAGCTTAATTATGCACAATGATTTAAACACTTTATCACTGATTAAACGATAACACTGATTTAACTAACTCTGATTTAACAATTAACACTTATTCAAACACTGTTCACTGATGAAATTCTAGTATGCACAATAAACAAATAGAGCGAAGGAAACATATGTGAGAGATTTCTCAAAACATTTAAATACACACCTTAGAAAACTATAATTGAGTACGAGCGTGGGTACCAGCAATTAAAATGATACCGTAATTATCATGACTGCCGCAGTTTAATTATAAGCTACGTATATATCTATACTATTACACACACCTGCATAGGCTTGATGCCAAATTAGCAGGGAAGAGCTCTTAAAACTTATGGCCATAACACAAATAAAAATCACGAATAAAATGTGTTGGAGGCCTCCGCTGTCGTGCATTCATTTTTTCAGGGGACAGAGTTCTATATGCTGTTCACTGTCCGACGGCACTTGTACGTCGTGAGCAAAAGTTCGTATAAAGATCACATACCTTGGCAACCGTTGTCTGAGGTCCTCAGCGCAGAGAAGTGGCAAGAAATGTCCTGCCTTTTTGGTATAGACAGCCTAGGCAAAAGTGCACTAATGTCGACCTAGTATCGGTCGAGAAGTCCAAAGGACTGAGATGTCCTCGTTTAAGAGGGGATCATTCATAGCCCTCCTTACGTGCTTTTCTGCTTCTTTTTCCGAGCTCTCCCAGCGGTCAGCTCTCAGGCCTAGGTTCCATGCAGCTCGCTGGTGCTGTTCTCGTGCGTGTGTCTGGCTTTGCCACCGTCCTGAGAATGCCCCGCCGCTTGTTTTTCTCTTCTGCTCGTTTCTCTCCTCTTTGTCCTGTCACAGGGCTTCTCTTAGCCACTTGAAAAGGGATTTATCACCTTGTTTTCAACTGTGGGTGATAGTCGGTTCTCCCTTATCCCGTTCAGTTCGGAGAAAAACTGCAACCACCGAATGTCTCTCGGATTGCAGAGGGACTTTTGGGGGTGAGTTTTGCAGTCTTTCGTTAGTTGAAAATGCACACGACTGTTGCTATGAGTCCGAAATAGAGATGGTCTGTTGCCATGTGGCCGTTCACACTTCTCGTTTGCCAGAAGGCTACGAATTATGCACTTATCAAATACTGAACAAATTTTAACAATGGCAGTGATGAACAAATTAGAGGATCAATTACCGTAATTAATTATAACTATGAGTGCTGCCTTGCAGTTACATCGAAACACAAATTTACCGCATAAATGAAATATAAAAATTTTCCACAAGTTAGGCTGCACCCTATAACAATCCTTCTACCTTTCAAAGAAAAAAATATATGAATGTATTTTTTTTTCTCATTGAAGAATGGAAAATTTTGAATATGGATATCTCCCTCTTTCCTATATTCCATGACATGTCTAATTCCGGATTTTAGACACATCAAGGGTAATGGGAAAGTCTCGATAACATCTCTGATCCATTCATCATTGCCCATAACAAGAAAATAATATAAACATAAGTTACACAGGTGAGAGCCAATGTGCGTCCGACCAAAACCCTTTTGGACTCAACGTGCCTTTCCTCTTATCTAAGTCTGCACTTCTGCGCGGTCCTGAGTTTGGCTCGCGAAATCTTCTTCCTCCTCACAACTGTATATTTCTGTGCTATCACTATCCTCCTCGTCTGCAACCATTTCTTCGCTGGATTTTTCCTCTTCAGCCTGATGTCCAAAGCTGAGAGGTTTCCCCACTCTCCCGTGCTCGTCTCGGGGTCTCAACGACGCTCTCGTTATGATGGGGGACTTTTTCTTTGCTCCCCTCTGCGTTTCCTCCGTGAGCTACCGCGTCCTTCAACATGGGAGCAGGCTGGGCCGCCGTCCCGGTCTCTCCCAACCCCTGACGTGTTTCCGATTCATGCGGCTGAAAACAGCGCGTATCCCTTGTGATCACCGGCCAAGCGGGCGTCACCCAGTCCTCATCCTGCTCTGAGAACTCTTCTTCATGATGCCTTTCGTCTGCGGTTGGCATACCTATGCTCAACGAAATTTCTTCATCCCCCTTTTCATCTTGAAATTGCCCTGTGTCAAACACCCTTCTCTGTGGTGGTTTGAAAATCCTGTCTACGTGTGTGAGTCGAGTTCGTCTCCTATCATTTACTGGGGCGATTTTAAAGTTCACTGGGGATGTTTTCTCAATTACTCTGAAAGGTCCTATAGAAGGTTTTGCCAACTTTCGCGACCTTGTTTTGGATGCTGATGGGTCGTGCTGGTACACTATGTCCCCAATCTTGATCTGTTTGTCTACAGCCGACTTTGCTCGATATTCCCTGGAAGTTTGGGCTGCCTCTTCCAGATTATCCTTGACAATTTTATACGCTTCTTGCATCCTCGTGACTAAGCTCTCGGCATAGCTCTGGGATTCAGCGTAGTTAAAAGGGATTTCCTCATTCAACAACTGTCCTGGCATGTTCAGATCTCTTCCGAACATGAGAAAGTTGGGTGTTTCTTTAGTAGCACTGTGTGTCGCGCTTCTGTAGGACATGGCCACAAATTCTGTATACTTGTCCCAATCCTTTCCCTTAGGGGAACAATAAATTGCTAAAGAGTGCATTATTGTCTGAATTTGTCTTTCGGCTTGTCCGTCTGTCTGTGCATGGTGTGGAGATGTATTCAGTTTTTTGATGCCAAACTTACGGTACAACTCGGTCATTAAATCGGACAAAAAATTTGTTCCTCTGTCCGTGAGTAACAGATGTGGGACACCGTGACGCGCTATCACGTTAGAAGCAAATTTTTCGGCAATTTCTGCAGATCGCATCGTCTTTAATGGAATCAGCTCGATGTACTTAGTGAATGAGTCGGTGACAACCAATAAATATTTATTTCCATCCTCTGTCAGTGGAAGAGGTCCAGCGATATCCATCGAAATTTTGGACCATGGGACAGATACAATTTCCGGGGTAATTAGACCCGCTTTTTGCTTCTTTTTGAAACCACGACGTTTCAGGCATTGTTCGCAACTCGCCGTGTAGTTCTTGATGTCTGAGAACATGTTAATCCAAAAGTATTTCTGTCTAATTCTCCCAAGTGTCTTTTCAAAACCGAAGTGACCGGCGCAGAGTCCGTCATGTTCTGATTTCATCACTTCTGATTTTAACTTATCAGGTATCACTAACTGTTCTGCGATCAATTTCCGTGGGCTGTTTTTTGCTGGTAAGGCAAAATGAAATAGAAGGTCGTCCCTCATAAAATAGGTGTCAGTAATTTTGTCGACTGCTGAATAATCCCGCCCTTCAAGACAATCAATTACTTCAGCTAATTTAGGATCTGTTCTTTGTGCTGATTTCAGAGTTTTGTTATTAAGTGGTACAACTGCGACTGTATCATTGGCTTCCACTGCTGCAATGTGCCTAGATAGAACGTCGGCGTTTGTGTTTTTCTTTCCTGGTCGATATTGCACATCGAAGTTATACTCCGACAGACTAAGATTCCATCTGACCAGTCTAGAATTAGGAGTTTTCAAATTCATAAGCCACTTTAGAGGTCTATGGTCGGTAATAACCGTAAACTGCTGACCTACCAAATATTCGCGCCAATGGGTGATGGATGATACTATTGCCAGTGCTTCCTGTTCTGTCGTGCTGTAATTTTTCTCAGCTGGATTAAGTTTCCTGCTAAAGTAAGCGATGGGATGTCTGTGTCCTTCGTCATCCTCCTGCTCGAGAATACCGGCAATCGCTACTTTGGAGGCGTCTGTGGTGACGAAAAATTTCTTGCTGAAATCAGGAAATATTAATAGTGGCTCACTCACTAGTGCATGTTTCAGCTCTTGAAAAGATTTCTCGCAGTGTTCGTCCCAAATGAATTTCACGTTTCTCCTAGTAAGGTTTGTTAGCGGTAAGGCAATGGACGAAAAATCTTTGATGTGGCGCCTATAATATCCTGCCATTCCAAGGAATGCTCGAACATGTTTCACTTTCCGTGGAGTAGGGAATTCCCGAACAGCTTCCACGTTCTGTGGGTTAGGTCTTATGCCCTGACGATCTAAAAGGTGCCCTAGGTATGTCACTTCTTCCGCCAAAAATTCACACTTACTGGGCTTAATTTTTAGATGGTGCTTCCTTAATCTCTGAAAAATTAATTCCAATTTCTCAAGGTGTTCAGATAATGTCCTGGAGGCACACAAGATGTCATCCACATATACCAAAATGCCATCATCTCTTTTGTCCATAAATAGAGAATCAAGTGCTCTTTCAAATGTTGCCGGACTGTTGCAAAGTCCAAAAGGCAAGCGATTCCACTGGAAATGTCCGAATTCGCATGAGAAAGCAGTTTTATGCCTATCCTGTTCTCTAACTTTAATTTGGTGATAACCAGCCAAAAGGTCAATTTTTGAAAAATACTTGCATCCATGCAGTAAGGATAAAGTTTGCTGGATTCGGGGAACAGGGTAGCTATCCTTTCGGGTAATTTCATTTAATTTTCGAAAATCAATACAGAAACGATAAGAGTTTCCGCGTCTCACGAGAACAATAGGAAAGCTGTAGGGACTATCTGATTTTGATATGATTCCTGCGTCAAGTAATTCGTTTACCTGAGCTTTTACTTCGGGTCTTAGGGCATGTGGTACAGTATACTGACGCAACTTAATAGGTTTATCATCCGTGAGATGAATTTCATGCTCTGTAAGATCCGTACCTTCTAAGTCTAAAGAATTCCGTGCAAAAACATCAGAATATTTCTGCAATAAATTTAGCATTTTCTCTCGTTCGCTAAATTCCAGGTGATCTAATTTAAAATCTTCCACAGAGATTGGTTGAGATTTTCGGGATGTTCCTCGCGAACAATGCTTAACTTCCACTGGTTCTACCTGAAAGAGTTTCGTATGTTTATTTAGCCAAATTGGTGAATCACTGTGGTTAGCTGCTCTTACATCATACAGTCCGCTTGCCGAAACATTATTAACTGACCGTGCTAAGAGTAACCTATTTCTGCGTGCTCTCGGTAATGGCTCGAACAAAATACTTCCTTCTGTTTTCCCCACTGAGGGTTTACTAAGCGCCACTTGGAGAAAAGTTTCGCTGTTGGGGGAATGCAAGTTTTACGAGTCAGTGCTGCTATCCTGGGGTGTCTGCTGGAAACATCATTACCTCTCCGCTCCTGTGGGGTGGGTGGCTGAGATGGGGGGTCAGGGAAGTGAAGCTGGTTTGTATCTGCTTCGAACGTAAGACGGTGCTTTCGTAAAGCATCTATTCCCAACAAAGCTGAGTAATTTTGACTCAGGGGATTTTTTGTCACAAATGCCTTGACCCATATGTCTCTTCCCTTAATTCGCAGATTTACCTCGTAGCAACCCAGCGTTTGAATCACTTCTCCTGTGATGCTTTTGATTTTTACATTTAAATCAACAGATTTTAACTTTCTGCGAAATTTTAATCTACGATAAGCATCGTTAGCTAATAAAGTGACTGATGACCCTGTGTCAATTAGCACTTTAATTTTATCCCCATCCAGATCCGCATTAATGATTGGTAAATCATTCCCATTTTTCATAGACACGTACCGCACTTTAGAGGGTTTTAAATATTTCTGAGCCGCACTACCTCTCACAGTTCGACTCCGATTCAGTTTAACTGTTTGTTCTTACGCTCGAGTCCTTGAGCACTAAACTTTCCTGTTGATTGATAATGAGTATCTCTGTCGTTGTTATTCCTAAACCTCTGTTTCGGTGTTGTTTCTACCCTATCTCTATTTCGACCGTTATTCGGGCATAGCCTGATCACATGACCTTCCTGTCTGCATCCGTAGCACACAATCCTGTTGCTCCTGTACTGCGCTTGCTGGTTCTCAGCGCGCGAGCGATTTCGAGTACCCGATCCTCTGCGTTCATTATTATTTGCCCCATACTGTCGAACGAGTTCGAGTCCAGATGACTGAAACCTGGGTAACTGCAAACTTTCTTCCTCTCTGAAGTTTCTTTCTCGTCTCCGATTTTCGCTTTCCTGAAAATTTACGGCTAACTGACCCACTGATCTTTCCGTCGCTTCCATTCGTGCCATCATCTCTTCCAAAGTACGCGCTAATAAATCAGATCCTGGGTTTGTTTCCGATCTCTCTACTGCATTTACTGATGCTTTCTTACTCATGAGCGCCAAATTATCTTCTTCCTGAATTGCTGTGAGAATAGCAGCGTCTAGAGTTTCTGGGCACTTCGTTAAAACCCAGCGCCTGATAGATTCGGATAAACCAGATACAAACTGACACATCACTGTCTGATCCCTATGCTGCCTGATGTCTTCTGACATATCAGTTGTATGACCAAAATATTTTGCCGCTGCACTTTTGAGTCGCGTTGCATACTGTCTTACATCTTGTCCCGGCATTTGAACACAACTCATGAATTGTTTCATACGGGTAATAAGAGGTTCTTCCGCTTGGAAACGATCGATCACTAGACGTTTAAAATTTTCATAATTTCCTTCTAATCTCAGCTCATCACTATCTGACAAAAATTCTGCAGCCCTTTCCCTGAATTTCAACTTTACTACTGCCAATTTTGTTTGTTCGCTCCATCTCCCTACTGTAGCTACATTTTCTACATCTTGAAAATGTTTGGCACGATATAGAGGATCTGTGCCTGTAAAATATCTGAGCATATTAATGCATCCTGCTATCTGTTCACCGCCGTACATTAACATACCTGGAGCTGTCATTCTAGTCTCTGACACTCCTGCGATACTTGTTACTGAATTACTAGTTACCAGATCGGTTGATTCTCCTGTGGGAATGCTATGTTCCTCCCCATCATGATGATCAGAATCATCTGAGTCAGTAGGTTTGGTGTTCGGCTTCTCTCCTTTATTTGCCATATTTAAATACACTTAACCTAAGGCAGTCTTTTACACAAAATGCTTAAGGCTTACAATACTTATGATATGCTAAACTATGCTCGTACTGAAATAAACTTGATATGGCAGTCAATTCGCAATATTCCGAACGTTTGTGTGTGTTGCTCTGCTTTGGAGGTACAAACAAGTAAGAATCCTGGTCATCGGAACCAATTGTTGGATCTTACCTTTACAGGCTGATGTGGCCGCGGCACCAGGTGAAGTATCGCCTGCAGTGAAGCACCCGATATCTCCACCGAAAAAAAATAAACATCTAAATAAAAATAAAAAAACACTAAAGAAAATTTTGTCAAAAATTTTGCGCTCCTCCTCTGCTGCTAGGGGCTAGCAAGGAGTTTTCCTACATGCGTTGACAACCGAAAATTCTGCAACAACAAATTAATTATCTGATTCCAATAATTAATAATGACCTCCCATAATTAATTATAACAAATTAATTATTAACTTCCCGCAAAACCCGTACCGCGATTGGGCGTGAATGCCTGGATTTAACTCCAGCACGTCCCAATCTACCGAAAATCACAGCAACGCACACACACACTCGAAAAGATACCCAACGCTCATTTCACGTACGCTTGACATTTAATATCCAACGTTATATTATATACACTGCCACCTTTATCCATGAAGTGGCACAAAAAATCTGCTGAGATGAATGTATGGTGGGCTGCTCTATCGGCAGCTTAATTATGCACAATGATTTAAACACTTTATCACTGATTAAACGATAACACTGATTTAACTAACTCTGATTTAACAATTAACACTTATTCAAACACTGTTCACTGATGAAATTCTAGTATGCACAATAAACAAATAGAGCGAAGGAAACATATGTGAGAGATTTCTCAAAACATTTAAATACACACCTTAGAAAACTATAATTGAGTACGAGCGTGGGTACCAGCAATTAAAATGATACCGTAATTATCATGACTGCCGCAGTTTAATTATAAGCTACGTATATATCTATACTATTACACACACCTGCATAGGCTTGATGCCAAATTAGCAGGGAAGAGCTCTTAAAACTTATGGCCATAACACAAATAAAAATCACGAATAAAATGTGTTGGAGGCCTCCGCTGTCGTGCATTCATTTTTTCAGGGGACAGAGTTCTATATGCTGTTCACTGTCCGACGGCACTTGTACGTCGTGAGCAAAAGTTCGTATAAAGATCACATACCTTGGCAACCGTTGTCTGAGGTCCTCAGCGCAGAGAAGTGGCAAGAAATGTCCTGCCTTTTTGGTATAGACAGCCTAGGCAAAAGTGCACTAATGTCGACCTAGTATCGGTCGAGAAGTCCAAAGGACTGAGATGTCCTCGTTTAAGAGGGGATCATTCATAGCCCTCCTTACGTGCTTCTCTGCTTCTTTTTCCGAGCTCTCCCAGCGGTCAGCTCTCAGGCCTAGGTTCCATGCAGCTCGCTGGTGCTGTTCTCGTGCGTGTGTCTGGCTTTGCCACCGTCCTGAGAATGCCCCGCCGCTTGTTTTTCTCTTCTGCTCGTTTCTCTCCTCTTTGTCCTGTCACAGGGCTTCTCTTAGCCACTTGAAAAGGGATTTATCACCTTGTTTTCAACTGTGGGTGATAGTCGGTTCTCCCTTATCCCGTTCAGTTCGGAGAAAAACTGCAACCACCGAATGTCTCTCGGCTTGCAGAGGGACTTTTGGGGGTGAGTTTTGCAGTCTTTCGTTAGTTGAAAATGCACACGACTGTTGCTATGAGTCCGAAATAGAGATGGTCTGTTGCCATGTGGCCGTTCACACTTCTCGTTTGCCAGAAGGCTACGAATTATGCACTTATCAAATACTGAACAAATTTTAACAATGGCAGTGATGAACAAATTAGAGGATCAATTACCGTAATTAATTATAACTATGAGTGCTGCCTTGCAGTTACATCGAAACACAAATTTACCGCATAAATGAAATATAAAAATTTTCCACAAGTTAGGCTGCACCCTATAACATTATCATCGATTTAATTGCGTGAATAAATTTATACTGTCTTTCTTCATGCAATGTACAGCGTATGAGATATTCAACATGAAAATGTGCAATGCTCACAAATCAGACTTTCTCAAAACATGCTATGCAAATATTAAAACTCATAAGGTCACTCGGTTTTATCGGCCTAACCAGCCAATATAACGCATACTGTCCCTCTGCGTAACATCTGCAGCTCCTAAAACAACCTGCTATAAAGTGTTCAACACCCAAAACTCAGACTGTCTAAATTCTGGTTGTTGCCCCGGTTGAGCAGTAGTCTAACGCAAGTACTGGGGATTCTGATCATTCGTTCGAGATGCGTCCGCGTTCGAATACCTGTGAGGCATGGATCGTGTGCTTGTTTTACGGCACTGTCTCTGTTCCTTCCCTGGAACCAGCTGTTTTAAATCAGAGACGGGCTGCTACTTATAACCCACTGAGTTGCTCAAGGTGGTCGTTAAACCTTCAAACAAAAACAATCGTGCTGTAAGCAGAATACACTACAAAATTTTCATCCGGGGCTCGAAACCGGTCTCAGCTAGGAGCTTTCGCAACACATCTATGCTTCTGACCATTTGACCACAAGAGTGACACTTTAGTTTTCGTGGAAATCAGCGTGATGGTTAACGAAGTGCAGGGTGTCTTGTAACAAATTTCACACCTCACGAAATCCGTTAGTGTTCTGGAAGAAATGAGTTTTAGCAGTTTTTATAGAACAACACTACAGTGCCATAACCAATACCACTCAAAAGAGTAGAAACTCAGAGTCTTGAAAAATTTGTTCAGGCACCCATAAAATGCTGCATGAATGAATCAAGGTACTTTATACTGTAAATATCACGGTATTTTTTATTCGTAGCTAAGTGCCTGCAGAATAAACAGATGCTCGCTTTCATCGCGGTAATAAGAACTACGTAGTTTTCCGCTGATTTACCAAATCTTATGATCCGAGGTCAAATCATGCTCTATTAGAAATGACTGTTTTGCAATAAATTTTCAGAAAAATATCCATTATAAATGGCCTGCGTTAATAATTGCCGCTACACCATACACCTTAACGATATGGATATACATTTCCAAAACAGGCACGATGCTGCAGTAATAAATATTACATGAATAAATGTTTAGCAGATCAATTCCATTCTGCATACAGCCATTGAAAAAAAACCACCGAGGTGTGACTACTTTATGGTAAAGACTTCTATTTTCTTACACTAATCCATCGCTTGACCGAATTTTGTTCTTCAATTTACTTACTTTTTTGTCTACGAGGAGACTTTTGCCTTTTGGGAAGATGATACTTCTTCCCTGAAGACTACGGCACATAGATTTGTATCAGAAAATACACTGGTCACAAACAGTTAGGGATATTACAGTTTCGGAAGCAAAACGCAGTGAAATGCAAATTCAGCGACGAAGGAGATCGGTTATCAGTATATCTAAATACGTATATTGGTATATCTAAATTAGCATCATCACAACATGGCACGTGATGTGGGAGCTCCGATACGTGTCGTTTCACCGCTTGATCTAGAAGTTTGTTGAATGTATTGTCTTCGGTGGGGAATTAAATTGAAATGATGTCGAGACGATCTTTCAGCATTGACATCAGAAATACGGCATTTTTTTTTTTTTTTTTTTGATTGGAGGTTTAACGCCCACCGTGAGCAACTCAATGGGCTATAAGCAGTCGCCCGTCCCTAATTCAGGGTCACTGGTTCCAGGAAAGGGAGAGAGCCAGTGCCGTAAGACAAACACAACATCCATGCCTGACCGAGATTTGAACCCGGGCCCCTTACGGACGAATGATCAGAGGCCAGCGCCTTAGACCACTGCGCCACCGGGGCGGCAGAAATATGGCTTACTAAAGACAGGTGTAAATATTAAAACTCATAAGGTCACTCGGTTTTATCGGCCTAACCAGCCAATATAACGCATACTGTCCCTCTTATTATTAATATTATTAATAACATCTATGAAAATGCAAGTGCAAAGATTCGGCTGTTTGAGAATACAGCACACATAAAAGTTGGAAAGTGAGTGAGACAAGGTGACACCATATCTCCGAAGTGGATTGATAATGGTTGACAATGATGATGATGATAGACAGGTGTATGGCGGATCGATGTGGTTGCTGCTTTAGGAGTTTGGTAAACGGCAGTAATTCGGCGACACACAAGATTTTAACAGCACGGAATTGTTGCACATCGACCCAGGAATGGTCGTCCGAGGATAACCACCATGAGACAACATCGCTGCCTGGGAGTAAGTGCTAATAGAAGGCCTAATATCTCCAGTAGCAAACTCCGGGAATCGTTTCGAGCTTCTTGTTAACAGTATGTAATCAAAATGCACGAAACCAGCTTCACGATTGCAGACTCAGAGCAAGGAGGCCGCTGAGATGTACAGAATTGGCATCAGCTCACTGTCTTCAGAGATGTATCTGGGTCCAACAACACATGTCCGGGATGTACTTTTCACAGACGAATCCCGTTTCTCTCTTTATCCTGATACTCGACGAGGACACGTGTGGTGGAGATCCGGCATACGAATGCAGCCACATTGCGTGGAGTCCTCCAACCCTTATCACCGGAAGTCATCTCTACTCTGGGCAAGAATGTTTTTAATGGCCGAACTTCCTTTTATAATTGTCAAGGCAACATGAACGCCTCAGTGTGTCGAAAGGTGATTATTGCTCCCATTGTGACACTGTTGTACGCCGAAATTGGACATGCATTACGTTTTCTCGATGACAATACACCCAGTCACTGTCCCTGTAGTGTGCTTCAGAAGCTGTACAAGCATGGGACTGAATCATTACAGCTGCCTCTGAGGTTCCCTGACCTGAATTCTATTGAGAACATTTCAGACTCTGTACAGCAACGTCTAGATAATCGCGTTTCATACTCAAGCGCATTGGCAGATCTGGGTAACGTGCTGCCTATAATATGGGACGAGTGTCTCTGACGATCTTCAATAAAATCCTTGCAAGTAAGGACTCTCGTAGGTATCAGGACGCATTTCGATACAGGAGTGGTGTTACAGGGTAGTGAAGTTCAGAGGTATGGACATTCTCCAAATTTACCATTTTATCTATATTGCAGTGCTACTTTGTTGTGTGGAAAAATTGCACAATAAATTGTTTTTGTAAACACATTCTTCTTCGTTTGCGTTGCGTAGCCACACTGATATTATTTCAGTGTGTGTTACTTTAGTCAAATACACTGAAGCGTCAGAAAAACTGGTACACCAGTCTAATACTTGGTAGGTCCCCCATGAGAGCGCAGGACTGCAGAAATACCATGGCGCATGGACTCCACTAGCTCCTGGAAATATGCTGTAGGCAATGCACACCATACTTCCTGCAGAGCTTTCCACAATTCGGGTGTATTCCGAGGTCTCGTATTCCTGTGTTCGATAGCGCGTTTCATGGCATTCCAAATGTGTTCTATCACGTTTATATCTGGGGACTTGGGTGGAAATGGTAACACCCCAAACTCAGATGAATGCTCCTCTAACCATAATGTGGCGTCCCGACACTTGTTTGGAGGTGCATTATCCTTTTGCAACAGGCCCAACCCATCAGCATGAATGCAGGACATGAACGGGTGTACCTCGTCAGAAAGGATGCGCACATAGCGTTGGCCGGTCACAGACGTTTGTAGATGTACCAGGGTTCTTAGTGAAGTCCAGCTAAACACATCCCCATACCATTACGGAACCCCACCAGCAGGTACAGTTCTCTGTTGACAGGCGGGATTCATGGCTCCATGGGGTTTACGCCCGCCACACACGAATCCTTCCATCTGTCCGATACAGTGTGAGACGCTACTCGTCAGACCTCGCTACTTGTTTCCAGTCATCAAGTGTCCAGTGGCGGTGTTGCCGTCCCCAAGCTAGGCACTCATCAAGGAGACTAGAGTTGGGCGTCATATCGTGCAGGGTACGTTGCACAGTCCGGACGCTGATGCTTGTTGAGGCTCTAGCATTGAATTCCGATTATACCTGCGAGAGTGTTGCACGCCTATCGAGTGAAACGATTCTTGACGTTCACACAATGTCTTTTTACGGCCAAACTGGAATCATATGTTGGAGGTTTTGCCGGAATTCTTGTAGTCACGGTACACCCTTGCAATGGTCGTCCGTGAAAATCCGAACTTCGTTTCTGCCTCCAAAATAATATGGCCCATCTCACGAGCGCCAACTATGACACCGCTTTGAAAATCGCTTAAATCCTTATTACTTGTCATTGACATGCCGAAAACAGCTCTGACAGCTGGCGACGATGTCTATCGCTTTATATACGCACTGGCGGACGCACCCGAGTACGCGCATAGGTGACGTTGCTATTAATTTTGCATAAGCTAGTCTGTACAATTTTTTCTGGCACATCAGTGTACGTACATCTTTCATTTCATGCAATATCCCAAACTTTTTGTGACTAGTTTATATGTTAATATACCTGGTTATTTTGTTTATTCGGAAGTGTAGCGACCATTGCAAACAACTAGAGGAGCTATAAGCATGTACCTGTGCCTAATTTAGGGTTACTGGTTCCATGGAACGGTAGAGCCAGTGTGGTATGGTAAACACAGCATCCATGCCTCAACGGAATCCGAACCTGGACCCATCTCAGACGAATGGTCATGAGCCAGAGCTTAGACCACCGCGCCACTGGATCTTCCACAGGAAGTAAAAAGCACGGATATAAATATATAACGAGAAAAGAAGTTCAATGGCTCTTGGTATACCACTAGTAAACAAACAGAATACTTATGAATATATCAGGATAAAGCGATTGCGTGCCTTTAATAGCGCACTAAGAAACAAATAGCATATATATCACGCGTATACATAAACCATACGTTTTCTGAATCAGTTTTACGGATGTATGCATTGCGTACCATTTGCAATCCAGATGAGGCGTAAGCAACAATAAAGGAGAACAGTAAGCAAATTCTCCTTTCTCTTTCGCTCGCTCTGTTTGTCTCCTATCGGGAGTGTGTGCAATTCTTCTAATGAAACAAAGAATACCAACGCTAAGATACATTAAAGAAATGCGCCTTGAAGTTTAATTTAAAGTAAGGAGAACCGTTCGAAGTTTTTTCTTTTTCTTTCAGTGTTCTGAGATGATAAATACGAAAAACATAAAACAGTGTTCCGTACGAAACCCTAAGCGTCTCGCATTGATCCATTGAAAGGTTGCTCGCAGCTCATTTAGAATTTGATGGAATGTACGCGATGAAAGAAACCAACAACACGCACACACGCACAGAATTAGCTGCTTTAATGTCTAGCACCGATTTTATTAGCTCTCAAGTCACAGTATTCTTTGAAAGAGCAATTTTACTCCACCAAACTGGCAGTTATTATGGAATGTTTGTTCTGACGTGGCTGTTATTCTCAAGCAACTTTGGACGTTTTCATTTCGGCTTTGTTGGATTGGGATACAAATCGTGAAATGCAGAAATCCAGTGCTTTAGATATTGCGATTAACACGCGAAATCTCAAATTTCCTTTGATAAATTGTAAAATAAAAAGTTCGATATCCAAATACGATAGAGCTATTTTTGAAAAAAATGTTTTCTTTAAAGAAAACATCATTATTAATTATTTCAAAAATATAAATATTCATCAAAGAGTTCATTTTAATGTGAGATTGAACATTCTGTGAAATAGCATTGATATCATTTATTTCACAGATAGTAACTTTGACAATTTTCATTATTGTTTGGGGTGTATACAGTATAACTAAATAACCTTCCATCTGAGTCTCTATTTTCTTACGTTAATTTAGTTACTTTTTGTTTAAACATTTTTTTAACTGAATGATACACCACTTCTCCGAACAGCTTTTATGCTTTGACATCACTGACAGTAAGTCATAGCAACATAATGCAACTACGCCGAATGTAAATGAAATGTGAAGTTTCTGGATTAGTAGAGAATGCGAGCAGATTTGCATAGAATGCCATTACAAAAAATATAAAGCCTGTTGATGTCTACGTAATAAACTAATAAGAACCATTGTGAAGAGACTATTGTCTGTCTTGATACCATTGAAATTAAATTCTGGCACTGGATTGTACGGATGTCCGAAAATACAGAATAAACTGTTGGCTAAATGAGTAGCTAATTCTTTCTATCTGGCAATCTGATTTATCGAAGCTCTCAAAGAACATTAGTTAATTTGTTAGCTGATTAATTAGCCATTAAAATACACGCTAACAGTGTTGGAAGCTATATGTTTAGGGATTATTGCTGTTGTTATTATTAGTCTAACCCTTTCATTAGTTTGATTAACGGGAGTATTTTCACACAAATGTTGGTTTTGACTCAACAATGTTGAAACCGATTTTATCTTCAAAAGACGTGCAGTTGAAGCTTGTTTAAATCCAAAGACTCTTGAAATTAAAAAAAAATATATCCATAAGAAGAATTTTGTTCAGAATGCATGCAACACACAGTTTGTGAATAGATTGCGGAACTTAAGAAACCGAGCTTCAAATGTCTCTACTGGGGTTTACGTTCTTTTCGTGCCCATTTTATAACAGCCATGCCAAAGACAAATCGACGTCAAAACATAACTTTAACAATAACATGGAATTCGTTAATCTATTCTAGTTCTTCTCCGTATTCTGTCACATGTTAATTGTTAAAGTCCAAACACATATTCTCGAAAGAAGTTTCTTCTATTCATAAAGTCCTTGCAAGAACCTTCCTGATTCCCTTCCGTTCAGCCCCTTAAATTAAAAGGAAATCTTTCATACGGTTCCTGAGTTTAGCCCCTTTTATTAGGGCCCATTAGTTGCACATTAGGCACATATCAGCATCAGCTTGAATTTGATGATACATTATACGTACAGCAAAACGCAATGAACTGCCCCTTTTACTGTGATGGGCTTGTCAACAAATCACAATTACATTTCATTGTTTCTTAAAAACCCCTTAAAAATTCACGAATTTGTTGTGGTTTTCCTAGTCATGTTCTTTCATTTACAGTTGCCTTCCCTTCTGATCGATTGGTAGAAGGCGGTGTCTTGTAATCATTCGTACGAGATAGGTCCGGATTCGAACCCCAGCGAGTCATGAATTTTGTGTTAGCCTTATGGCACTAGGTACCTTTCCATGATTCAGTGGCCACACATTGTGAAGCACCCACTATCAAAGACCTTTAAGATACATAGACTGGAAATTGTTGTGCAAATGAGTGGCAGCAGCTGGCGACATTTTGATCGCAGAGATTATACGGAAAATCGTCATGTTTCCTATGTAAACAACGTTAATTAAGCACTTTTACCTGCAAGAAAGAAGGAATTTTACGTTGTTATAACACTGCGTATTAATTCTTTTTTCAATGGGTAATAAATTAGACGTTGCACCTTTTAAATTACGATTAAAGAAAACATCATTATCTTAATTTCGGGGGATATGAAAAACTGAAGGGAAACGTCGCTTGTCCTACATGCAAAATATATTTCGGCTTCAGTTGCTTACAAACTGCGTGATCTAGTTGCATGAAATTCGTATTTCACACTAGAAGTAATGTCAAAAACCATTTTAATGTGGAAATTTGTTTATTCTTTAGAGAAGTTGCCGAGAACAAAACTTTTAATTGGAGGTTTTTCTCGCAGTATTATTTATTCGTAATAGCTACTTAACGGGAGAAAAAAAAACATAAAAATAAATATGATAGAAAGAAATACTCTCTTCACATAATTTATAGTTTAGACAATTTCAAATCTTGGGGATGAAAAGTCTCGGAAAAGAGAATTGTTTAAATTTAAAAAAAATGTAGCTAATTAAAAGGTTTTGTTTAATTGAAAATTTGTTTAGCTCTTTAAATCTGTCTATATTATTTTCTGAAATACTTTAAAGACCCAGAAGAAGACCACATGGGAGATGGGTGGATGAAATTCGTAAATATGCGGGAGTGACATGGAGGAGACTGGCACAAGACAGACCGTTGTGGAGGAAACTTGGGGAGACCTTCGTCCAGCAGTGGATTGATAATGGTTGACAATGATGATGATGATGATGATATACATACTATTTTAAAACAGAAAATAATAGTCTTACTGGTTATACATGTAAAAAAATGGATGTAACTGGTATAAATACGCGAACGCCTTTAGTAACCAACGAGATATGACAGATTCTTGCCGTACAACGCTGAACTTCAAATGTCGCACGGTTAACGTACGGTTTTTCAGTCTATGTATCTTAAAGGTATTAGGCCACTATTTATAACAAATTGAGTTCTTTTTTTTTTTTTTTGATTGGAGGTTTAACGACCACCGTGAGCAACTCAATGGGCTATAAGCAGTCGCCCGTCCCTAATTTAGGGTCACTGGTTCCAGGGAAGGGAGAGAGCCAGTGCCGTAAGGCAAACACAACATCCATGCCTGACCGGGATTCGAACCCGGACCCCTTACGGACGAATGATCAGAGGCCCGCCTTAGACCACTGCGCCACCGGGGCGGCCCCATTGAGTTCGTCACGGTGCTTGTTCAACTATCAAACAAAAGAAAATCGTAGTCGTGTTGTTAGGAAATTTACATATGAATCGGTGCTCCAAAAAATCTTAATCTAGTATTTTTCTTTTAAGAATGGCAACGTCTACTTTGTTACCGATCGCTTTGCTGTGCAAAAAATAATCATATAATAATACCCTTCAGACCAGTGATGTACAAAGGAAATCCAGCTTGCTGACCATTACCGTTTGTCTGTCCCGCTCTAAGTTATCTCAAGTGGGAAGTAATTCAACAACTGTAGATAAACTAGCTGAGAAACAGAACAAACATTAATAGTTCTAGCAGAAAGCCGCAGGAACTTAAATTGTTGTTCAAATACTGTGTTTGAAATTGAAACAGAAAACCTGTATCAGTTAGACATGGTGTCGGTATTTGGTTACAAATCTATAACACTTGTCCACAACAGCTTCATTTGTTGGGATTTGTTGCCTATATAATAATTTCTGCTTGTTTATTTTAAAACCATTGCTCAATATTTTATATCATATGCAGTTATTCCATAAAATATTTTTATTCGTAGAGTTAAACAAATAGTAACGGTTATATAAGTTACCGAGTCTGTCCAATCCCCAAAAAAAACAATAGTTCCACTCTGACTTGTATTATAGTTATGAACATAGATCTGGAATATTTGAAAAGGGAAATAAGAAGTATTAAGGTTGAGGAGCAGGAGTAATTGAAACAATGTTCAATATGTCGGAACTGGTACTTTAGCTCATCACAATATCCTTATGTGGCTGAAAGCTATCAGCTGGGGTTGTGCCTTTGCTTGAACAGTAATTTATTGCACTTGTGTTTAGTTTTAGTGTGGTCAATAGCAGTTCTTTTGAAAATTGCTAAATGATGATGCATTAATTGTACAAATACTTGTGGGCAGTTTGTCGTTAAAACCCAAAATAGTATCATTGTGAGTAGTTTACATTTCATTTTGTCATTAAAACGTAAAAGAGGATCATTACAAACTTTATAAAACTTGTAACTGGGCGAACTATGGAATAAGATTTTGAAACCAGGACAAAACTTTGGTTCCACATAAGGTCTGTTGATATTTGTATTGACTAACTGTGACAATATAACCGAAGTTCGAAAAAATTATTCGTTTCAGCGGGCCAGTGATCTGGAGGGGGAGAAAAGTATTAGTTATGACTCTACTTTTGTTCTTGTAATGTACAAGGATACAACACTCAAAGTAAAAAGGTGTATGTTTTGGGTCTGAAGTGTTCATTTGCTATACGACCTGTTCGTCATAGACGAAGCATGCCAGTTTCATTACCACCTGAATCCCTTGAAGATGTACTTGTAAGCTCTGAACTAGACAGCAGTAATAATGAGGACAGACAGTTCCAGTATGACAGCTGTAACAAGAATCTCAAGCTATTTCTCAAAATGAGTTTAATAATATAGTGAGAGACTTAGCCCTGCTAACGAAAAAAATGTTACCACCTAGTACCTAATTCACTTCGAAAATTGATTATCTAATTCAAAAAAATGTTACCACCTGGTACCGACGCAGCGGATCACTATATTTGTTCATATATATATGTAATTTTCGTGTATTCTGGTGAGTCTTCTACCCTTACTAGACAAACAGGTCATCATTCTCGCTTGGAATTTTTTGATTGGTGGAATAACGTATGCGGCGTGCTTTTTTGTGCAGGACAGTCTCCAAGTTATCTCCTCCCTGACTGCTGGATTTAGGTCGGCCATTTTGTTCGTGGTGTTCTCGTGGGTGGCTGCATTGCAGGTAGGCTCTTTCATTTGTTCCTTTTGGAGGGTTTTTGCATGTTTTTTATCGTTTCTGTGAATGCTAAACTTTTTTTTCTTGTTTGGCTTTGCTTTAGCTTGCGTTTTTTTCTTGCAGAAGGCTTTTTGCCTTGAGCTTGTGTTATGCTCCATTTTGCGGGTGCATGCATCGTCTTTTTCGACCTCGTGGCTGATCGTCGACTTTCGCTGTTGGACGAAACTTTTGCGTAGTTGTACTCTACATAAAGCATTCCTACGATACTGTGTTCATATAGCAACGTTAATTTTAATTTTTAAGTACATTACCAATGCTTTAAATTACATGTTTTTGTCTTAAGTCATTCCGTGTTTCGTCGAAACTGTCTTTAAAGCGATCTTTGTTATTTGCTCCTGTTCTCTCTGCTTTTTATTGTTATTATTTTTTTGGTGTTCCTTTACACAGGGGTTGACACATACACAGGGGTTGACACATTTTATTTGCTTTTTTACTGTGGTTCCTAATTGGATTTTTCCCTCGGGTAGCTTACCACATGTTGGCCGTGTCGTAATGCTGCAAATAATATTTGGAACTTCTTACTTCAAATATAATCCTCGTACCTGATGATTTTTTGTTATTCTCTTTATTAATGTCGTCTTACAAGTTCGGCATTGTTTGAATTTAAGCGTTTCTCCCAAATACATTTTTTTGCAGTTGTTTTCCCCACATTTCTTGGGTCTAAATTCTAAGCCTTTTTCACAATATTTGTGAGCTCGGTACAGACGTTTTTCTTGTTTTTGTGGGCGATGATGAATATGGGTCGGGCCAGTTAAGTTATAGATGTATGCTGAATTAAAAAACAATGTATGCTTAATTATTAAGTTTCCGCACCTTTGTGGGCAGTTCAGTTAGTTTGGTCATTTTTGGGGAATTATATTTGCATCTATGGCTTAGCAGAAACCAATTTTCAACTAGGTCTTTGTGGAAGTGAGTAAATGCAGAGTTTTGCTGGTCCTTGAGGAAGACAAGGCTCAGCATTTTAGACACTTTCTGCATCCCGCTTTTGTTTCTTACTTCCTGCTTGT
This sequence comes from Macrothele yani, assembly GCA_039090855.1. NCBI lineage: Eukaryota > Metazoa > Arthropoda > Arachnida > Araneae > Macrothelidae > Macrothele > Macrothele yani. The sequence continues at coordinate 7,364,800 of CM077024.1, forward strand.
TGTCTTTGGAGTTTTTTATTTTCATTTTTATTTTTATTTTTATTTTTGTTGTTATAGTTTCTGCTTTGTTTGTTGTTATATATATATATATATATATATATATATTTAATGGGTGGATTCGGAATTTTAACAGTAAGTTACAAAAACGAATATCAGAGTCCACTGTTGGTACGAAGGAGTGAATAGCGCAAGAGAGAATTCCAGAGAGTGTTAGATCTTCAAAAAGAAAGAGAGATAAAGGAGGGCAACTGATCAATTTGTCAGCTTGGAGATAGGAGTAATCCGCGGGAAAAAGTGGAGAAGATGAAATATAACCGTCAGCTGACTGATCTGAAACCAAAGGAGGAATTGAACCTGAAAAGAGAAAGTACTTATTACTTTTGACCAAAGATCCAGGTATAAAGAAATTCTGTTTCCAGAGAGCCCGTAGCGCGACGTCTTTCACGGCTTATTGCAGAAATATTTCTGTAAGTGGGACGTAGAGCGACCCTTTTTTATATTCCTTATAACTGAAAGCTCGTGTAGCACCACGGTTTGGTGCAACCTACAACAAAACTTTTAACAGTGCAGATCCATTATCTAAATACTATACAAGAAAGATCATTTTAATAAAGTACATCATTGGCATTGGCATCTTTCCCAAAAGTTTCTAATGGCATTATCATTGGCATTGGCATCTTTCCCAAAAGTTTCTAATGGCATTATCATTGGCATTGGCATCTTTTCCAAAAGTCTCTGCAACTTAACTATTTTAAAAACGCGATGTTATTTTCTCGGCAATTTGTAGCGACACAGAATAACAAACAAAAAAGGAATAGTAAATCTATATTTCCTGAAAATTATAGAATACTTGTTTTTTGTTTTGCGAAAACGTCACTTGCGATAATAATTAATTGCGACGAAATGAAAGTGAATTTTAAACGTAAATGACTCACGCCTGACATCATTAGAAAATAAATGTATTTCAGAAACGTATACCCTATTCCAACTCGTAAAATCTTAGTAAAATATGAAGCGGCCTATGTTAATTATCAAATGTGTGAGAACATTCTTCAGAGAGCAATTAGATTAAGCAATCTCATTTCTGCAAAAATCGCTCTAGATTTTAATATGAAACGTAGGTACTCTTTCATGCATTTTAACTCTGTGACTATGTGTCTTCATGGAAACATTCTTTTTTAATTTCAAGGAACCAAACTTTTGATGAAAAGTTGTACTCTTATTTGATTATTTAAATGCAACAGGGTAGTTGCGAAAGAAATACCCTTTTCATTTTTAAGACTCCCTTGAGAACGGAATCTTAGAAGAATAATTCATCACTAATTACTTTAAGAGGAATGATCTAATCGCTAACGAAACTTGGGACAGAACAACCACAAAATTATATGCGTGACTTTTCTCCATCATTGGTGGTGCAAAGAATTTGAAATAGTCTACCTTTGATCCTATTTTTTTACACATCTTTCTGTCACTTTCTTTTTAAAAATATGAATTTTTACTATACAAGAAGTTTTACACGTATTCCCAAAAAATTCGGCATAATGAGAATTAATATGTATATTTTTATTTTTTAAATGTCATAATTCATGAAGGACTAGTTTCCAATCCAAGCAACGGCAGGTGATATCATTGAGCTTCCAGGTAATTCTTTCCTTTCATTTAATCATATGCTGTTAATATTAATTTGCTATCCAAATGAGCAGCACTTAACATTTTTGTCAATTACTAGTGCAATTAAGTATTGCTACGTAACTGAAACGTAAAATAAAAAATAAAACTAATGAAAATATTTCTGTTCATAACTACACTTCTATATATAAAAAGGAATAGACGAAATGAAACGAAACTGACCACACATGTAGTAAATTAAATAGGAAACTAGTGACTTAATTTTTCAGGGATTTCATACATGACATAGACAGGACGACAATATAATGTGACCTGAGTCAGTACGTCGCATGAGCACCATGCTGGACTATATATTCAGCAATGCAGCGTTGCATCGACTTGAAAAACTCCTGATGATGTTGTAGCATTCTAAACTACAAAGTTTGTTCCATAAAAACTGATAATATTATTTTGAGTTGGCAACAGTACGAAGAGAAAAAATAAACATCGGACGACTAACTGAATTAAGGAAGTTTCTATGGCAACAGGTATTAGCTGTGGCAGACTATTCTGGTTTTGTAATTGCGCAGTTGTTTATAAAAGTGAGTGATTCGGAGTTAAGAAATGAAATCTCTAAGCTCCTCTAGGAATGATTCACTTCACTGTTAAGAAGTGAATCATTCCTAGAGGAGCTTTTTAAGCTACTTAGATCCGGGCGTGGTCTGTCCTAACGAGCTTACGAAAGAGCGAAGAGTTGGCAATAATCCTCACCGATAAATCGAATCAGATCGCCACCATGAATAGGAAAGATTATGATGACGAGATAAAGATGTTTATCACCGAGTCGGAGTCAATCAAAGTTGCTACCAACCCGACGAATACCCTGGTATCCAAAGTACAAGGGATGAAAAAGTGGGCCAGCTTGCCAGAAAGCATCAAGAAAGCGGCCGTCACCTCTCCGGGACCACCGATACCGCTATTGTTTGGTCGGCTCAAACACCATAAACCAGGACACAAAATGAGACATATTGTCTCCAAAATCAGAACCCCCAAATATTATGTGGAGAAAGAATTATCAGTGTTCCTCAAGAAATACCTTCCACCCTTTGAGCACACCGTTAGTTCAACACAAGACTTCATAAATAGGACAAGAGGCGTGGTATTGAACGAGAACGATATATTAGAGATCCTCGACATAACGTCCTTATACCCGTCCATACCGGTAGAGGAAGCCTGTGACAATCTCGAGAGTCAGTTATCCAGGGATGATGAATTTCTCCCAAAAGTGGGGCAAAATATAAGAAGAGCCCTGAACCTGACTGTAAACAGCAACTTCTTCCAATACCAAGGGACTGTATACAAACAGACCAGAGGCGCCCCTATGTGTTACCCGTTGTCGGGCATATTAGCAGAAGCAGTATTACGCCCGTTAGAAGAGAGAATTTTCTCCTGCACGATCAAGAAGCCACGTATATGGTTTCGATATGTCAACGTCATATATTTGGTATGGCAGCATTCCGACGCGGACCTTGAAGAATTCTGGAGACAAATCAATGCCTTGCATCCAACACTTAAATTCACCCTAGAAAGGGAAACTGAATTACGTAGAAACCAGAACGGTCAACTTGAGACAACGGTATACTACAAACCAATAACAGTACCCAACTTTATCGCACACAAATCTGTATCACCGAGTTCATATAAAATAGGACGTACTTTGAAAGCTTCCAAGGTTTGTTCCACCTTAGAAGCAAGGAACAAAGAGATATCGGATATCATCAAAAAAGGCATTGCAGCTGGTTTCCCAGAGCGTGATTTAAGAAGAGTCCTACAAAACGTGCAATCAAGAGATCGAACAACTCCCAAAGTGATAGGAGATAATTTGCGTTACGCCGGATCTGTACCGTATGTCCCAAAATTCTCTTACGCCTTCAGAAGCCTAATGCGACGCCATGGTCTTCACATCGGCATCAGATCACCGAACAACATCCGCAAAGCAGTGACGTAAACTCGGACAGGAAATCGGAAGCAGGAGTATACGAGATACCTCTGGTATACCCTAACGGTTCGTCGAAAGTTTACTTCGGAATGAGGAAAAGGTCAATTGCATTAAGAGCTAAGGAGTATGTGAGACATCAGATTGGGGAAGACCTTAACAGCCTTGTCTGTAACGGTAGCACAAAGAAACGCAATCCCGTTATGGGATAAGATGAAGATAATTGCGCTGTAAACTGGCAACAATAGCACACTGCTCAGAGAAAGTATTGAGATATGCACGCATGCAACGATACCCAATCTGTTGATGTCCCGTCCGCGTGGAAGAACATGCTGAGGTAATATACGACACGAAAGGAAGCCCGTGTATCGCCTCGTGCCTCGAACATCAAGATTCAAAATACGACGTTCTCGAGCACTAGTGTATCGAACATTTTTTCCTGTTTATACTATAGCCAGATTTGTCAGTAACATTTGTAGTCCTTGAGAACGCCTCCCGGTTGGACAGCAAAAGCTCAAGAGATACAATTTCTTCTTGTATTTCATCTTTATATATATCTTCATACCAATAAACGGAGTTTTATATACATTTGTTTGTCTCCTCAGAAGCTGCAGCTGTCTCTTCTGTAACCGGTGGTCGGACAGTTTGGGGATATCGCCAACACTAACCGTCGCTTTAAACTTTTCATACCAAGCTTTCATGCTTTTTTGGTCTGGTGGTGATGTTTGTACTCTTTTCTGAAATGACGCTGGACAGTAATCGCCGATTTGGTCTCATGGAACCACAACATGCATGCCACTTTTTCTTGCATGGAAGCCATTGTCGATGAAATGCTCCTCTTACTCAGCAGTAGCGTTCACCTAAAGAACATAAAAAAACAACCTTTGTGAGTGCAGCTATATTATGTTGCCAACTATTTTATTTTAACTCACATAAATTTTTTTATATTAATTTTTAAAATGTGGAAAATACCTTATGGACACCCTATATATAAAATCTGTTTGCAATCGTGCTGCGTAAATTTAATTAAAATTAAATATAAACGATATTTCATATTATTATATATAAACATAATTTTGTTTACATTGTGAGTATCCAGGGTAACGAAGTATACTATAGTGAAAACTGGATCTCTGTTTAGAAAGGCTGTGAAACATTACTCTAAGCAGATATTATGATTCATTAGTACTGCCTTTCTATCACAATATTAGTGAATATTGTGATAGACAGTTAATATTATACAGGGAATATTGTGATAGAAATGCAATATTATTGAAAATTATGATAGAAAGACAACACTGTTTGCATATTATGACAGAAAAGCAATATTAATAAATATTATGATAGAAAGCGAATATTAGTGAGCATTATGATTGAAAGGCAATATTAGTGAATATTATGATAGACAAGCAGTATTAGTGAGTGTTATGGTAGAAAGCCAGTATTAGTGAGTATTATGATATAAATCCAAAATTAGTGAGTGTTGTGATAGAAAGGCAATATTAGGGAATATTATGAAAGAAAGGCAATATTACTGAGATGCTTCCGTCCAAATATTTTACAAATAAAAAGAAAAGGGCGTCATTAAAAACTTAAAGGTGTTTGATATTGGCAATCTCATTTAAAAAAGTCATACTGGAGAGTAACAATTGACTGAACTGAAACTACCAGCAGGGAAATGATTTTCTTTTTCTAAGGAGCTGTACGGGAAATGCAAATACAAGAAAAAAATGATGTTTTTGGTTGTTTCGCGGCATTTTTTCAGAGATTCTACAAATCTTTAACAGTGACTGCCTTCGATGCTTTTTGTTTTGCTGTGGATAAAGACAGTAGTGCTTTCTATCAGGCATAATAAAAACTATCACGACGAAAACTTCTCTCACAGATTCAGTTTCCTTTGATTCGCAAGACATAAACGTGAAATAATGTAAGAATACTGTTTCAGAAATAAGGTTCAGATTATTAATTTAGAAGAAACAAAATTCGAGCTGCAATTGTTCTTTATTTCTCCTAAATCGAATACGAAAGGCAAATTTACGATCGGTGATATTAGGTTGCTACAAAGGAATACAACATTAAATAAACTCAGATTCTGTGAAAGAGAAAAAGTAAATGTTTTTACGTCAGCAAGGTAGAATGGAATAAATCAGTCAAATGAGAATAAATATCCTAGAATTAATACAGATATTCCATTCGCAGAAAACGGGCAACTAATTTAATTTTTGCACTGAACTGATGCATATCCCGTCTGAGACATGATGCCCATAAAAATTCGCTCGTGTGATTATTCTAATAGTGCAGTCTCATCAGCGACAAACAATTTAGAAACATGATAAAAAAATATCTGAAGAACACAACTACTTGAAAACACACTGCTGTCAATGCACGATTAAAACCCTCCAGTTGAGTTGAAAGAACGCAATACTAAGAAGTGCAACAATGCCATATTTATACACATTAAAATATTTAATTAAAACCATTAAAACCATATTAGATCTTTCGAGCTAGCATCTAGTCCATCATGAGGTGTGACACCACAAACGAATTCTAGAGTTCAAGTCATTATATAGGCAGTTAACAGTCTATGATTCAACTCTGAGTCTGCGCTGTACTCCTTATTTGCGTTACAGACTATTATCTGCCTGTATAATGACTCCAACTCTATAATTCATTTGTGGTGTTACAACGGATGATGGACTACTTGCTAGCCCGAAAGATCTAGTGTGGTTTTAATGGTTTTAATTAAATGTTTTAAAGTGTATAACTATGGCATTATTAAACTTCTTAGTACTGTGTTATTTTAACTTTACTGGAGTGTTTTAATCGTGCGTTATTTTAACAGTGTGTCTTCAAGTAATAACATCTAAAAATAGAAGCCTTAGGTTTAGAATGTGCATAGACCGCATGAAAAAATTCTATATATACATTTCTGTTATTAGTTTGAATAAATACATAAGTTTAGGTGTTATATTCTAACTTCTCATTGTGAGGAACAATGCGTATCAGTCTAGTCCTCTCTATGTTCCTGTAGATCCAGATTCGATATCATCGTATTCTTCTCATAAGAAAGGAGGGAATGGATTTTGCATATGAAAAGCGTTAAAATGATGTACAGAAAAAAGAAGAAAACGGTGTTTTAGAATTATATTATTTCTAGTTTACATTTCTGGATATCGTGTATAATGCAGGAGCCTATGTAAAAAATATAAAATTAAAATAAAAAAAAATATCAAGGAGAAATTCAAGTATACGCGATAAACACGAAAATGATCTTCTTAAGTTGAAATCGTCGGTGATAAAACATAGCTTAAATCATAATTTAATTACCAAGTTTCAAATCAATTTTTCCTTTTCGGTAAATAGTAATAGGAAACGATGTTCAATAATGTTTAAAATTGTGCAAGTATTCTTAATCTCACATCTGAAAATCTACAGGTTATTGTATGCTGCTGAATAACAACCTAGAGAGGAAAACGAGTTCAGAAATCTTAGTTGCTTATTTATGAATGTGTTCTCTTAAAATATTCTTCAGGTTATCGATAAAGCACTATTAATCATTGTTTGATGAAGCATTAAAATATTTGCTTTATCCTTCTTTACAACAAAGGCTTCACAGTCTCGTCAGTCCATTTTTCATGGGCCTCAACTATCTGATCGAGTAACGAGTCCTTTTAAGAAATTATTAGCTGCTGAGAGAGCGTTAGAAACAAAAGATATTTTCGGAGGTGGTATAAATCTGCTTTAGCAGCTTTATCTCGAATTCTGTCTCTTCTCCTTTGAGCTCAGCTTCATCAGACAAAATTTACATCGCAGCATGTATTCATTCTGCTCTTCGCGATTAATGAAACGAGAAATAAAAGCCCTGTTGCTCGAGTTCTGGGAAAGTGAATATTCGGCGCCATTAAAACGTTCGAGAGGTTATCAAAGTTGACGTTAAAGATAATAAACAGGTACAGGTTGCCTTTAAATGGATTCATGTGCTTTCTATTAAGCTGTGTTCATTAATCCTGCGGGACTAATTCCGAAGTCCATGCATAGCTGGAGTTAATTTCCAGTTCAGAATGCAAAACATGCTCAAAATCAACAGCTCAAGAGAGCGGAAAATTTCATGTTAATGAACGTCAGAAGTAAATCAAATTTCGTTCTCATTTGCGTTCATCTGGTTGTATTAAGACCTTCCAAAATACATGATACAGTTGCTATATTTTGCTTTAGCGTGTGTTGTTATACCCTAAGTAATGCAATAAAGTTTATTATGAAAATGGTACCACATATTTTTAATTCTACTTATATTTCCTCAACAAACTTAATCCAACCCAAGTGTAAGAAAAACAAGATTCAGATTTGTTGTCCAGGATAGTTATTTCAAAGAAGTAACTACATGTTCGAAAAGCCAAGCATGCCATGTTAAAACCATATTAATGGATGTTATTCGTTCTACGTCAGTGGGATCCATAAACTCGCATATCGTTCTCACGATGCATCAACCTGTTGCATTTGATTGAAATTTGTAAGTGTCGGTCACTCTCGTTAAATGGAAAAAAGACTTTGTGTTAATGTGTTTGATTTCGGTACACACATTTATTAAATTGGTTCTAGGAACCTGGACCACCCTTGATCTCCGAAACTGGCACAACCAGATTTATGTTGGGGAATTCTACACTCATGAAAAAAATAATAATGTAGATGTAAGAACTGAGATACAATTAGAAGCTACTCATTTCAGAATTCCAAAAAAAGTAATATTTACCACAATTCGTGAAACATAAGAAAAATAGGTAAACCCTCTCTTGCTCAGGTAGTGGAAATATCAACACTAAATACTGTATAACAGTTTTGAATAAACCCCTCTCGAATGGAATGCCGATGCTTCTACACAGTCGAGTCACATTATTGTGACCACATCCTATTTTTGACGTCAACAGTTCGTAGCCAAAGAAAGAAGGCACGTGTCGTGAGCTGGCTTGAAGGGTATATAGATGTGATGCAGGCATTCTCAAAACATATTACTCGTTGCTGTCATGGATAAAAGGAGCGATTTATCAGATTTGCAAAAAGAGAAGATTATCTGCTTTCCTACTAAGGGTGGCAGTATTTCTGAAACAGCGCACTTTATGAACTGTTCGCGTGCTGCTGTGGTTAAAGTGTATCGTGATTGGAGAAATGGCACCATTACGAATAATCGAATCGGAATCTACGGAGCACCATGTGCAATTGATTGATGTGAGAGGTAAACGTCGGCTTCGAAGGTGCGTGAGGGCCGATCGACACGCTACAGTGGAGCAAACCAGGGTGCTACCGGAAGTGTGACTAGAACGACAGGTCAGCGAACCCTGCTTCGTATGGGGATCCGATGAATACGGATGGTCACTGCATCTATGCTAACGAAGCTGCATCGGCAGAAAAAGGCTTACTTTTGCAGTGCAGTATCGGAATCGGACGTCCGCTGATTGACAAAGGATTGTCCTATCCGATGAGTCACATTTTCTATTTAACCGTATGGATGGACGTTGGCGTATAAGGCGAGAAACATCGGAGAACAAACACTCTTCAGCCTCTGCTGGAAGAACAAAAGCTGGTGAGGGCAGCGTTATGGTCTGTGGAATGTTTTTGTGGCATTCCCTGGGTCCACACATACCTGTGGATGGCACTATGGGCCGAATTCATTATGAATCCAAACTTGCAGACCACGTACAACCATGCATGCTGATTGTCTTCCCTGGGTTAGATGGGATCTTCCAGCACGACAATGCGACGTGTCACATATCTAGAAATGACCGAGAGAGGTTGAAAGGGCATGATGAAAACTTCAAGGTACTTCCCGGGCCCCATAATTCCCCAGACGTAAACCATATTGAGCATCTGTGGGACCACCTCCATCGTGTTGTTCGTTCTATGGATTCACCACCAAGGACCCTCCGGCAGCTGTCAGATGCACTGCAGTCAGCATGGCTCCACATACCTGTGAGCACCTTCGAGCACCTTAATCAGCCATTCCCAGCCCGGCTGGCTGTGGCTGCGCTGTACACTGCGGTTGCTCTCAATATTGGCTGTTTGTCACAATAATGTGACTCAACGGTGTATAACCTTGTGTAAAAATGGCGTAAGAACAGTGATAAGTTCTGTCCCCAAGTGTCCAAGATGGGTCCTGTCCTGGAGCGGGACTCGAATCCGCATCTCCCAGATAGCGCCCGGGTGTACTAACCACTACACCACGCAGAACGACTAAGACTGAGTCTCAAGTTTCCGATTAATTTGAATATAACCATCACAGGATTCGCTAGTCGAAGCAACCGTCATTCATGTTGAGCGAATCTGCAGGTTAAGAATCCTATCCCGTGATTGGCTGGAGAAGCAGATAAATCATGAAATAAATACGGGATAACACCATGTAATACGTTTACAATAAAAATCGGATTGTCATCTTCAAAATTTGTATTACATGGCATAATCCCGTACTTATTTCATGATTGAACAGATAGTTTAAATCGTGAAGTATTCTTGAAGTTTTACAACAAACAACCTTTAAACGTTTATAAGGGGCACCTAATGAATTGACATCTCAGTCTACGCCCACCAGCAGATGAATCATTTGAAACAGAAATTATGCGCGAATTTGTCCTTGTGATAAAATGCACGGTCGAGTCCTTGACCACCACCTAATATCACGGTCGATTATTGTGAACACTTGTTAATATCCAGAGTAACCGCCGTGTGCAGAGTGGACAGCAGCTAGACGGGCTAGGAATGACTAAATTAGGTCTGGAAGGTGTTCACAGGTATGTGGAGCCATGCTGACTGCAGTGCATCTGACAGCTGCTGGATGGTGCGTAGTGGACATAACAACACGATCGAGGTTGTCCCACAGATGCTCAATTGGGTTTAAGTCTGGGGAATTATGGGGCCAGGAAAGTTCTTTGAAGTCTTCATCGTGCATTTCCAACCGCTCTCTGTAATTTCTAGCCGTTTAACACGTCATATTGTCGTTCTGGAAGATCACATCCGCCCCAGGGAAGACAATCAACATGTATGGGTTAAGTAGTCTGCAAGGACGGATTCATAACGAATTCGGTCCGTAGTGCCTTCAACACGTATGAGTGGAATCAGGGAATGCCAAGAAAACATTGCCCAGACCATAACGCTGCCCCCATCAGTTTGTGTTTTTCCAGAAACCCTTAAAGAGTGTTTGTTCTCCGATGTTTCTCACCTTATACGTCAACGTCCATCTGTTCTATGAAGCAGAAAACGTGACTCATCGAAGAAGGTAATTCTTTGCCAATCAGCAGAGGTCGAATTCCGATACTGCCGTGCAAATGTGCAGTGACCATCCGCCTGCATGGAAGACCCATACGCAGCATTGTTCGTTGAACTGTCGTTTTGAACACACTTCCGATGGCCCTCTGGTTCATTCGGCCATTGATTTGCTCCACTGTAGCGTGTCGGCTGACCCTCGCGCACCTTCGCAGGCGCTGTTCACATCTGACATCAATGGCACGTGATGCTCCGCAGTTTGCACTTCGCTTATTCGCATGGGAGTCATTTTTCCAATCACGATGCACTTTAACCACAGCAGCACGCGAACAGTTAACAAATTGCGCTGTTACAGGAATACTGCCACCCTTGGCCCAAAAGCCGATAATCATCCCCTTTTGCAAATCTGATAAATCGCTCATTTTCTCCTTGACAGTAAGGAGTGCTGCGATTTTAGATCTAATGATCATATGTAGAGAGTTTTAGGAAGGGAGTGTCTGACCCCAGGTCTTAAAAAATCCTTAAAAATAGGAAGCTAGGAGATTTGGGCTAGAGTGCCCGATAGGGAATTGACACGGAAGCGAAGTAGAAAAGGGGAGGAAAACGCCCTTATTTAATATCGGGGGCCAGCATCCGGGGTACGACGGCTTAACGTGCCCATCCGACGCACGGCGGATATTTAGCAGATCGAGCGTTCTTACCTGCTTGGGATCGAACCTGAGGTGCTTTCCGTGACAGTCACGAACGTTGCCCACTAGGTCACCCGCGGCCCTCGATTTTAGAATGCCTACAGCACACCTTATATACCCTCCAAGCCAGCTCACGACACGTGTCTTCTTTCATTGGCTACGCGTTGTTGACGTCAAAAGTAGGAGGTGGTCACAATAACGTGACTCGACTGTGACTGTGGCACAGAAAGGCTAATTTTTTAGGTGATTATGAACTTGGTCTGACAGTTGCAAAGACATAGTGCTCTCAAACTGGTGGACGTACTTTCACTTTAAACACGCACGTCTTCTTTTTCAAAAGGACGATGGGAACTTTTTAATTTGTTTTTTTTTAAATCTGCGTGGGATTCATAATATATACATTTTCCTTATCGGTTGCGACTTCAGTTGTTTCCACAAAGAAATCAGAAGTGTATGTGCTAACTCATTTTGTTTGCGAGCAACAGTTGAAAAAAGTAATTATAACATAAACTGTAGGAGTTTCTGCGACGAAAACCGATAAACTATTTTTAAACTGTTGTGGCAGTTTCAAATCAATATTACATTAAAGCTCTTGTGTATTGCATTTTGGAATAAATTATATAACTTCAGTTGCGAACATTTAAATTCCCTATGTTTGTAAATATTTGAACACACGCTGCAAAGAATCAGACCAGAAAGTACATTTCCTTTTCAATTTGGTAGATAAAAAAAATTAATGTGAAAAGCAAAAATAAAAAAGGCTATTTAAGTTTTCGAAAACTGAAAAGAAAGGGAATACAAATTAAAAAAATTAGTACACAAAATAAATTTACTGATATCCTCGCTTCGATCGTCTTGTAAATTTTACTGTCGCGTTTCGATTTCTGGTTTCTTTTTATTGCTCTTTGATAAAAAAAAAAGAAAGAAAAAAAAAGAAAAGAAAATATTGCTGATGAAAGTGTTATTTTTATTCGAGCATGATAGTGAAGGAAGACAGATATTTCCAGATAAAAATTGGAGGGAGTAGTGATCGAAAAGTCGTGCTTATGATTTTGCACAATTTCGATTTCGCTGAAACATTTTTTTAAGAGAAATTTTGCTTTCGTAGGCTGTTATCTCTTTGACTCAAGCGTATGACGTGATGTGACGCATGGCTTTCACTGGGGTCACCTTCGACTTTTGGACTTTCTTGATATTAAGTCAGTAGATACCTCATTACTGAACGGAACCTAAAAAGAATGTTCATGTTATATCTCGGTTGGCAATTACGAATATGTTTAGACAAAACTTCATGTCTTCAAAGTTTTAGTTTAAAGAACATGCTTTTGCTCTGAGATCTGAACACGAGTACAAAATTTCCCCATTTCGTCACAAATTCCTGTGTTATCATAAGCACGCATTCTGATTTATTAGGACTAGTTTTATAGCATTCAACGCTGTCTGAGCGTAGCTTTTAAGATGCATTCTGTGTAGTCTGATTTGCACTGCACAGTAAATGATTGTATTCTAAGTTGCATCTTTCTCTCTCTCTCTCTCTCTCATCTCTACCCTGAACACCCTAACCATGTGGAACATGTTAAACAGCAATACAGGCCGGTGATGAAATACTAAAACAAAAAAAAATTCCTTTTTTTATATTCTCGATGTAGATAAGTCTTTGCATCGACGTTATAGCGTTTCCGGAAAATGGAAATACTGCAAAATTCTCAAGTACAAGTGCATGCTATCTTAACTGTGTTAATCGGTTTTCAATTGGTTGCTAAATTGCACAGTTTTTAATTATTCCCCACAATGTTTGCCCTGCATGAATCTTTGTGTGTTCGCCTTTCATACGCCACTTAGATTTTCTTGCTCACTTGTTGATTTGTTTTCTGCTGAAATCAGAATGTTATGTTCAAGGCAGGTATTTTGGGTTCCATACAGACAACTGGTAATATATTTACTTTTCCCGTGAGGAATTAACTGTAAGTCATGGACTATCGATAATTTTATTTTGGCCACGTCATTGCATCATTGTTTGCTTACTACGGAAATAGTTGCTCTGTGGATGAAAATCTTCCAAATACATGGAGGCAATGTAAATAGACAAAGTCATCGCTCTTTCCACGTTTTTCTTTCATTAACACACAGCAACCGAAAAATTGCATTCCGGCACCGCTGGGATCGAACCCCAGATCTGTCGGTAACTAGCTGAGTGCATTCGCCTTACGCTACGGTGCAAACAATCCTCCATGCTATGTGTGTTTTTTAGTCAGTATCTGACTTCACAAATCCGTAGGGATGGGCTCAGCAAATGAGACATCTCCATCTTGTGGAGCTTAACGGCGCAAGCTATTTAATTACAGCTAATAAATCCAAGGGCGACAGAAATTGTGAAAATCTTCCAAATACGTGCAGACAATGTAAATAGACAAAGTCATCGCTCTTTAAAGGTTTCTCTTTAATTAACACACAGCAACCGAAAAGTTGTATTTCGACGCCGTTGGGATCGAACCCCAGATCTCTCGATAACTAGCTGAGTGCGTTTGCTTTACGCTACGGATCCAACAATCCATGGTGCTCTGTGTGTTTATCTGTCAGCATCTGTCACTAGATGGAGACGGCTCTGTTGCTGAGCCCATCCCTGCGGATTTGTGAAGTCAGATGGTGACAGATAAACACACCTAGCATGGTGGATTGTTGGCACCGTACTGTAAAGCGAACGCACTCGGTTAGTTATTGAGAGATCTGAGGTTCGACCCCAGCGGTGTCGAATGACAATTTTTCGGTTGCTGTGTGTTAATTAAAGAAAAACTTGGAAAGAGCGATGCCTTTGTCTATTTACGCTGTGGATCTTATAATGGCAACAAATTACCAGTTTGGTGGGAGACTCAGTTTTGAATTTTTAAGAAGGGACTTCAGCGCTGTTTTCTAACGACCTTTTGACATGCAAATAGTGTTTTTTGGAAACAGAGGTGTTATTTTGCACTTTGAGGAGAAAAATAAGAAATGTGAGTTCAACAAAATCCCTCGGTGTAATCCTTTATTCTTAAATACGTTATTCTGCAAATGCAGAGCAACTGTGTTACTTCCAAATATTACAATGAAAAGCTGATTCGGGGGATTATTTATTTCTTCGAATGCATTTTTGAATGATATAACACACACCTATTACGTCCTACTATTTCAGAAGTTCTTGAAGTTGAAAATTTTGTTCCTTCAATTTACTGTCTATTTCTCTGCAGCATTGCCACTTCGAGCAGATCTCTGGGGAAAAAATAAAATAGATCATGAGTGTCCTGTGTTCTCTCTGTTGTTACTCTATCGCATTGTTTAGAAGCAATCATTCAAACATATTTCAGGTATTTTTTCTTATGTGCAAGGCGAAAATGTTTTAATAAAATCTGACTTGTTTGTGCAGCCTCTGTCTGTTTTCAACGCAAAAAAAGAACTTTAAAAAAAAGAACAACGACAAAAAAAAAAAACCAACGACAAAAAAAGAAAAATATCTTTTTGGTGCTTAAAAAAAAGACCAACGACAAAAGAAAAGAAAAATATCTTTTGGAGTTTAAAAAAAAGACCAACGACAAAAAAAAAATAAAAAATAAGGAAAAGGACCAACGAAAAAAAAAATAGAAAAAGACCTTTTGGTGCCAAAAAAAAAAGACCTACGAAAAAAAAAAAAAAGATCTTTGGTGCTTAAAAAAAGACTAACAAACCAAATAAAAAGCCCTTTGGTGCTTACAAAAAGACCAAAGAAAAAAATAAAAAGACCTTTGGTGCTTACAAAAAGACCAAAGAAAAAAATAAAAAGACCTTTGGTGCTTAAAAAATAAAAAAAAGGCCAACGAAAAAAAATAAATAAAAATACTTTTGGTGCTTAAAAAAACAAAGAAAGACCAACTGAAAAAAAATAAAAAGACCTCTGGTGCTTAAAAAAATAAAAAAAGACCACGAAAAAAAATCAAAAAGACCTTTGGTGCCTAAAAAAATAATTAAAAGACCAACGAAAAAAATAAAAAGACCTTTGGTGCTTAAAAAAATAAAGAAAGACCAACGAAAAAAAATAAAAAGAGCTTTTGGTGCTTAAAAAAAAAGACCAAAGAAAAAAAAAAGGAAGACCTTTGGTGCTTCAAAAAATAAAAAGAGACCAACGAAAAAAAATTAAAAGACCTTTTCAGAAAATGAAACGAAAGAAACAGAAACCAAAAATGTTTGCAATCAATCACTATCTGTAGGCTTCAACAGAGACCTGATAAATTCCATCTTAGATAATGTAAGAAGCCATACAAATGAAAGAATACCGATCGGAAGTTCCAGCTTAAGTTTCATATTATCGCTGACATACATTCCTGGATTCACCTTTTCCCTTAAAAACGCGTTAAAGAAGATAGATCTAAGCATTAGCATCCAGACAACTGCATTAGTTATGAATATTTTTCTTCCAGCAGAAAAATTGACGCAGGACGAAAGGCAGGAGCCTATTCTATCCCGCTGGAGTGCTCCGGAGGAATGCAAAAATGTTACATAGGACTAAGAGCTCCATTGTTGCCTGGTAGTAGAGCACAAAAGAGATGTAAAAAATTGAACAATGGGCACGAACCCTATTGAAAATTGGCAAATTGGGGTCAAAGGTCAGGCAGGGCATAAGAGCGGGATTTATTCCATTGCCCTTATGCGTCATAACTTGCGTAAAAATGGTTCGATTTCGATAAAATTTTGGTATGTGGTAAGGAACCACCTAGGAACGAAACCTATTGAAAACAGGTGGAATGGGGTCAAAGTAGGGACATAAAACCGGGATCCATTTCATTGCCTTTATGCGTCATAACATGCGTAAATATGGTTTGATTTCGATGAAATTTTAGTATGTCGTAAGGAACCACATGGGAACGAAACCTATTGAAAATGGGTGGAATGGGGTCAAAGGTCAGGACATAAAAGCGGGATCCATTTCATTGCCTTTATGCATCATAACACGCGTAAATATAGTTCGATTTCGATGAAAGTTTAGTATGTGGTAGGGAACCACTGGGCACGAACCCTATTGAAAATGGGCGAATGGGGTCAAAGGTCAGGTAAGGCATAAAAGCGGTATTTATTTCATTGCCCTTATGCATCATAACTTGCGTAAAAATGGTTCGATTTCGATGACATATGATGACATTTTAGTATTTGGTAAGGAACCACGTGAGGACGAACAATATTGAAAATGGGCGAAATGGGGTCAAAGGTCAGGGCATGAAAGTGGAATCCATTCCATTGCTTTTATGCGTCATAACATGCGTAAATATGGTTCGATTTCGATGAAAATTTAGTATGTGGTAGGGAACCACCTGGGCACGAACCCTGCTGAAAATGGGCTAAATGGGGTCAAAGGTCAGGCAGGACATAAGAGCGGGATTTGTTCCATTGCCCTTATGAGTCATAACTTGCGTAAAAATGGTTCGATTTCGATGAAATTTTAGTATGTGGTAGGGAGCCATTGGGGACGAACCCTATCAAAAATCGGCGAAATGAGGTTATAGGCCAGGACACTGGAGTTGGATCCATTCCATTGCCCTTGTGCATCATAACTTACCAAAAAATGTTTCGATTGCGACAAAACGTTATCATGTTGTTCCGGAGGTATAGTGAACCGGTTCTGTTGAATATCAATGAAATGGGGTCAAAGGTCATTGCACAAAAGCAAGATTTATTCCACAGCCATTATTCTCATAACTTGCGTAAAACTGCTTCTATTGCGACAAAACTTTAGTATGTATTTCGTGAGGTGTACTGAACCGGTTCTGTTGAATATCATCGAAATGGGCTCAAAGGTCAGGACACAGGAGCGAGATATTCCACAGCCATTATCCTCATAACTTGAGTAATAATTTCTGGTATGTTGGAAAGCGTATCATAATCAATGCATTGCATGATTTTACTAACTTGTTAGAGATGCGTGTAGTTAACCTTCTACGTTATACGAGGGTGAATCAAAAAGTAAGGTCAATGCTCACGTTACGTAGACAAACACGGCTGCGGCAGATTGTTATTTGGGAAGGGATCTTGATAAGTGGCGTATGCAATCGCTAGTTTTCTAACCGAAGTTACCCAGCAGTTGTAAGGGCGTAAACATGGCCGCTCGTTTGTCGGAATGCTCCGTCGTTGAGCAGCAAAGTGCAGTGAGAGTTTTATGGGCTGAGGGTGTGTACACCGCTAAAATGCATCGTAGAATAATGCTTTTGCAATATGGGGAGGACATGTCTGTGAGCCAGAGACATGTGTACAAGTGGTTAAAAAGTTTCAAGCTAGGATAACGAATGTGTTTGATGAAGCTCACTCGGACCGTCCGTCGACATCTCGCACAAAGGACCATCTTGATTGCATCGATACGCTCATTAAAGAAGATCGCCGGGTTACTCTGTCTGAAATCGCCCAGAAGGTAAACATTAGCTATGGTTCTGCATTCTCAACAGTGCATGACGATCTTGGATACAATAAAGCGTGTGCCAGATGCATGTCATGTCAGTTTTCTGATGCACACACGCAGCAGCGCTTGGAGATTGGCAGACATTTTTTGCAGCGGTGTGAGTCAGATCCCAGTGTTCTGGAGAGGATTATCACTGAGGACGAAACATGGGTCCATCATTAAAACCTCCAGAGGAAAAGCCAACGCATGGAGTGAAACCATCCGAGCTCCCCCATGCAAAAAGAAGTTGAAAGTTGTCCAATCGACACGAAAATTAAGGCTGACTCTATTTTTTGACATATAAAAACCCATTGTTGAACAACTTAAAGCGCACGGTGACTCAGCTGGCCATATTGTGACTTGCTGAAAGACAAATTGAAACCAGCAATTCGCACAAAACTTTGGGAAATGTCATCCGAAAAGGTGTTTTGCTGCACAACAACGCTCGCCCACATACGGTACTGACAAATCAACAAGCAATTACCGAACTGAAGTTTGAGGTGTTTCCACATCCTGCTTACAGCCCCGATCTGGCGCCGTGCAAGTTTCATGCCTTCGGGCCTCTGAAAGACGCTTCGCGAGGCCGCCGTTTGGAAAATGATATACGGGTACAGGAAGCGGTGCATTCGTGGCTGCAGGAACAACTCAAAACATTCTTTTCTGCAGGAATCTAGAAGCTTGCATACAGGTATAAAATATGCGTTGTACGACAGGGTGATTATGTTGAGAAAAAAGGTGTCTTTTATCTGTATGCCTTTCTTTAATATATGACAACATTGACCTTACTCTTTGATTTACGCTCGTATAATTCATTTGCTGGCTTCATATATTGTTTTGTTTACAAATATACTGAACAATCCTTTTCATGGAATAGATAGCAGGCCCTTTTTTAAATAGTCTTTTTAAAATAAGTCTCCAAGAGCGTTGTAAGAAGACATGGCATTACTTATTTGGGAATATACAACTTCGTATTTTAAGGTATATTTGTGTTTCTCTTTCTTATCCGGCGAATCACAGATGAAAATTAAGTTACAGGACAGCTCAGCGCCGATGTAAATTTTTACCCTTCATGGGGAAACTGCGATTTACTGATCGATCCACAGACTCAAAAATTACGTTTTGTGCCAAATGTCGGTGCTTAAACTTAATGAAGTGTGGAATGTGGGAGTAAATCCAACTGTGAAGCATTCTTCACCATAAAACACTGATTCCTCGAACGCTCCATCGGATCCCCTCTGAAAACTCCGAGTATCCAATGGATTTCTTCCTATCGACAAATCTTCCCTGTCTACGTACCAACGTAAAATAGCAACTCGAATAACCCAAGTGGAAGTTCCAGCAAAGAAAATTCACCCTGGGAAGCACAATAGATTTTTTTTTCTTTTTCACCTCTAAAACTCTCCTTTTCGTGCCTGATACAGCTTCCGGCTCATTTTTTACGCACCCATATCTTTACTTCTTCTCCGTAAGCAAACGGCGCTTCGTAAAGTTCCCGAATAATTATTTAAATCTCTACGATGATGGCACTCGTACTAAGCAAAACGGACTGACGATTTTATTTTTCTCGGAGCATATATATTTAATTCTGTTGCATCGAGCTCATGAAATGTGAAAATCTGTGCATTTATTTGTGCAACGCATTTCTTAAAAATATTCTTTAATTTTGTATTAAAACCTTTCGAGAAACATCTTAAAACATTCGTTAAGAGAAGAAATATATGTTCATGTTTTATAATGCGCACTTTTAAAATTCGAAATAATTCATCCGCTTCGTAATATGCCTAATTTGAACTGTGTCTGAAGAAAAAGATTTTTGAACAAAAGTGAAACTTTATAAAAAATTGTATTTGTTCGTTGAAAGTGTTCAGCGTTCAAGAGCAGCTCTCATGTCAGAGATTGAACAAGAAAGATCATTCCGAATTTTCCACTGTGATGAGCACAACTTTTGAAACATTTTCGGCACGAAAGAAATTTTTCGAAGCAGGTTTTTAAGGAAATAAAGAGCTCAGAGAAATAGGTAATGCACTTGAGCATCGTCGAAAAAAACTACGCGTGATTTAAACGCAGTGTGAGGAGTCAATTTAGACATAGGGCTGGGAGTCAATTTAGACGCAGTGTCAGGAGTCTATTTAGACGTAGGGTAAGGAGTCAATTTAGACGCAGTGTGAGGAGTCAATTTAGGCGCAGTGTGAGGAGTCATCTTCATAGTTAGTGGAATCCGGTACCAAAAAAGAAATCAACTGGATTTCTACAATCGGTAAAACATTCACAAAGAAGTGCGATAGCTTGCGTTCACTAGCGGCTGAAATGTGAGCTATGTAAAATCGCAAATTGTGAACATCATTTTTCTTATAGTGGAAGATATCTGAAGCGAAAGGAATTTTTCAAACCGAAAAATAAGAAGAAGTTGGAGTAAAATGTCATGGAACTTTATGTCCCCTAACGGAAGAGTTGTGTGTTACTTAAAAAAAATTGGTGCAAAATGCTGTATAGCGTATTCCTCTAATTTTCCTTTCCTTTTGAGTTTTTATGTTCTCTTGCAAATTTCGCTTCTACCAATTAAATATTTTCTCACTTAACGCCTAGAATTTCTGGCGACGAGCTTATAAAATTTGGCAGCCTGTTACTGGGTCAAAGGAAAATAAAATGCAAATAAAACGCTTCTGATATGTTGGGGAGAACGATTTGTATAAACAGATTTTAGAGCGATATTTTAAGAGCTATACCATACTGAGTTAATCAAAGCTATACGTTGAGTACGACACGAAAGTAATGTTCTGATTACGTGGTATTATACGCGATGTGAATAGAGATCAAACGTGTATTGTTGTTAAAAACAACGTGTTTATTAAAATTATATTTGTCGTGCAGGCTGAAATCATAATAAAGAGTAAATTTGGATTTGGTAAGTACTGTCTCGTAACTTATAGTGTCTTGTAAATGCCTCGTAACGTATTACAGTAACTTATGGCATAACTTAAAATTTGTGAATTTCTGAATATTTACGTAACTTAAATTAGTAAATTTGGATTTGGTAAGTACTGTCTCGTAACTTTTAGTGTAACTTAAAATTTGTAAATTTCTGAATATTTACGTAACTTAAATTAGTAAATTTGGATTTGGTAAGTACACTCTCGTAAGTGTCTCGTAACATTTTATCGTAACTTATAGCATAACTTAAAATTTGTAAATTTCTGGATATTTACGTAACTTAAATTAGTAAATTTGGATTTGGTAAGTACACTCTCGTAAGTGTCTCGTAACATTTTATCGTAACTTATAGCATAACTTAAAATTTGAAAATTTCTGGATATTTACGTAACTTAAATTAGTAAATTTGGATTTGGTAAATACTGTCTCGTAACTTATAATGTCTCGTAACTTATTACCGTGGGCGTCTTTTTGAAAACTCTCTACCTTCCATGTTGAATTAAGATATCAGCTGTTACAAACGAACGACTTAGAATGATCAGAGTTCAAAGTAAAACTTAATTCCACCAGCATATAAGTAAAATAAAGTGGAACTTGAACTTTAAACGTAAAACTGTCTACCTCCCATGCTTAATTAAGATTTCAGTTGTTATAAATGAACGACTTAGCGTCAGCGTTAGCAAAGTAAAACTCAATTCCACCAGCACATAAGTAAAATGAATTTGTAGTTGATTTTTAAACGTAAACCTCTCTACCTTTGAAGCTTAATTAAGATTTCAGGTGTTACAAACGAACGACTTAGAGTAATCAGAGTTCAAAGTAAAACTTAATTCAACCAGCACTTAAATAAAATATAGTTGAAGTTGAACTTTAAACGTAATAGTATTTCTACAACATTCAAACACGTTTATTTGATTACTCTCATAATGAAATTTATAGGACCGAGAAAGAAATTTTTCAAAGGATGTTTTCAGTTGGAGAAACTCTTTCACAGAAGTATATGCTGAAGCACGCTGCCAGCGGAATTTTAACAAATGGAAAACCAGAAAAGATTCGCAAACTGCTCTTCATAGCAAAAGCAATGCGAAATATTAAGTTTATTTTTCTAATACGATTATTGAAAGCAGAGAAAACAAGCAAGAATTTTCACATTTGCTACCTCTAGCGCAGAATCTGAACAACACTCAAAGCAGTTAATGTTCCAAATCTTTACCATAGAGAGTGGCCTACGATACAAAAAATAATTTAATGGGATTTTAGAAGCGGAGATAAAGTCGCAAAGATAAATTCAAAATAAACCCATCTAGCATCAGAACCACGCACTCTAAAAAATCTAAAAGCTCATACTAAATGTTCCACAATGTGAATGGCATTCTGTGTTAAAAGAAGTACTGAAATTGGCTGTTTGTCAACAAATATATATATAAAAAAAAAATACTAGGTATTTGCGCCCTCTAGTGAGTAAACTGTGTGATATTTTGGGTAATGAGTGTAAAACGTTTTTGTAGTCAGTGGTATTTGACTGAATAAAGAATTTATCAAGTGAGATTTTAGACCCACATCACTTTCCGAGAATACGCTGTAAACAAAAACGTGAACTTGCGATTTTTAGTGGCAAACTTGCCCGTTAAGGAAATTTAGAAATTATATGCAATACGTACCTCATAAGACACGCTATCCGACAAAGAACGAATCGGAATGTAAATAGCAGCGATATTGTAGTGTAACAACTATTCCTAAGTTTCTGACCAGCTAAACGCTACATGCGCTAAATTTCAAGTTCACCAATAATGAAATAGGCGTTCACTCTAAATAACGTCAAAGTTTGGCACTTCCAAATCTTTTATTTGTATCCAACTTCAATATAGCATGGTGGTATAGTCCAACTTCGTTAGTCCACAACTTGTAATCAATCAGTAGTATAAAACACACAAACTTCACAACGTTGCTATACAGACCGCGATAAAAATATAACTTCACATACGTTAGTAATTCTCGTACAATCAATAAGCTTAGCAAAGATTTAACATCTCCACACCAAACAATTGCGTCGCAATATATACACACATATGTACACTGGCGGAAAGTGAAAAAAGAACACCAAAAAGGAGACGTCTGATACCAACGAAATTTATACGGTATAATAACGGAATACAGAGGATAACGTGGTCAAAACATTATGGCAAAATACAGCTGTATTTGTTGGTAAACTGAAAAATAACATTTCCATGTAACATGGTTAGTACGAGGTTGAACCGCCATGAACTGCGTCACACTGTGCAATTCTCTCATGGAGTCTGTCGTACAGATGTTGGATGTAAGTTTGGGGTATTGAGTTTCAAGCATCCTCAACCTGGACGCGTAAATCGGGGATGGTCGTGGCTGGCCGTGGAGACCGGATAAGTCGTTGTCCCATAAAATCCCACACGTGCTCAATGAGGGACAAATCCGGTGAACGTGCAAGCCATGGAAGTTGTCTCACACCCTGAAGTGCATGTTGCGTTGCACGTGCCGTGTGTGAGCGTGCGTTATTTTGCTGGAAAACACCACGAAGGACCAACCATACAAATGTCACAACAACGGGCTGAATGATGTTGTTGATGTAGGAGGTGCTGTTTAGCATACCCGGTACAAACACTAGTTGTGTACGGGAGTGATAGCTGATCGCTCCCAAACACCAGGAGACCAGGTGTAGGCCCTGTGTGTCGCTGGCGGATGCAAGAAGGGTGAAGACGCTTACCTGTGCGTCTGCGAACACGCATACGGCCATCGGAGGCTCCCTAGCAGAATCTGCTTTCATCGCTGAACACGACAGATCGCCATTGCGTTCTCCAGTGCAGACGTTGGCGACAACACTGCAGCCGTTCCTGATGGTGGGCTGGAGTCAGAGGTACACATGCCAGAGGCACACGTGCACTTAGTCCTGCATCCAGTAGACGGTTGCAGATTGTTCGCACAGTCACATCAGGTGCAACGGCAGCTCGGATTTGAGTCGCAGTGGATGTTCTGCCTGACAACGCCGCTCTTCTTATGCGTCGATCGGTCCGCTCATCAGTCCGTCTGTGACTCCCGGTTCCACGTCTTCTCTAGTGGGAATATTCCTCGGACCATCTACTCCACCATCGTACCACCACCGATACTTCCCGTCCAATTCTCTGCGCAGTACTACGATACGACCACCCGGCCTCGCGGAGTCTGACTAGACGACCTCGCTCAAAATCCGATAACTGATGAAGTCGTACACGTCTTCCATGTCCAGGCATTGCAGCTTTTTCAGGGTCTTCGCGCGTGTCCGTACGCCGACGACTGATTACATTCACTTCGCCTTACTCCTTAAATATCACCAACGATAATTTGTATATTATTCCGTGCTGTGGCGTAAGCGCTCAGCGGTTGGCCCCGAAATTAACATCACACCTACGCAAGCTCGACTCCATTAACATATGTAAATTTCATGATCATCCGCCAATTCCTTCTTAGTGTTCTTTTTTCACTTTCCGCCAGTGTATATATACATATATATACATATATATATATATATATATACTGAAGAGCAAAGCTGAAAGCAAAGGAAAAACTTTTGAATTTAAAACGAAAGTTGCAAAATAACCTGAAGATCAAAATGCGCAACGCAGCAGTTATGAAAATTCAGAATTCACATTCTATTAAGAAGAGACCTAAGCAAAAAAATATTTTTGACTCATACCAAGTACAACATAGAAAAAGTTATGTATCTACCGGTGTGAGTAAAAAGAGAAAAAAATAAAAATAAAATAAAACAACTGAATGTGGAAAGTGTCGAGAATACTGAGCCTTGGCTTTATCAAGGAGCAGCAAAAACTCTGCATTTTCTCACTTCCACAAAGACCTAGTTGGAAATGGGTTTCTACAAAGCCATAGATGCAAGTAATAAGCCCACCAACAATTTTTTTTAAATATATATATATGTCATGTCCTCCGCAGAGTTGTATGACCTAGCTCTAGTTTACAATTTAGCTTGCATCCATAACTTTCCTGCCCCGACCCATGCTCTTCATCTGTTACTCTTAAACAGAAAGAAGAAGATTAAAGAAAACTCAAGTTGTGAGAGTGACATAATAATTAGAAATAATGTTCAGCAATAACGAAATGCCAAGTTCGCCTGAGAGAGAATTTAAACCTGAATAGCAATGCAAAAGTTTTCCAAATTCTTACATTGCAATTAAAAAAGGAAATATTAATTAATTAAAACTCAGATTCTTGAAAGAAAACTTGATTCTAAAACCCCTACTCCACAACTTCTGACAACACAAAAACGAGAATAAATTAAAGACAATAATTAACTAAAGAAATGCTTGGTGAAGGTTACATGACATAAACAATTAGTTGCAATATGTACAAAGTATTTCAGAAGTGCTTTAAGTGCATAATTAAGTAGTTATTAAGAACTTAACTACTTTGAAAACACAGCGCAAAGTACAAGAACTATGAATGGCCAGCTGCTTGGCCTAAGTTTCCTAAAAAACGCGCAAAGTTACCAAGAAAAGAAAGAGTTAAAATCCGCAAAAAAGTTAACAGACTTGCCAGTGCCTAAATGCTAAAAAGCAAAAAAAAAAAAAAACGAGAAAAAAGTACAAGAAGTATAAACATTGAACTTGGAAAACCTAAAATCCAAAGACAATGAAGAGAGCTTACCTCTTATGCAACTGAACTTTCTCCACATAAGAGGAAACATGGCCGTCCTTTTCCCCAAACTTCCAACAAACTCCTCTGCCACTCCCTAGTCGCTGGGGGCAGTGTGGGTGGGGCTGAAGGCCTCCACACACTGAAAGAATCCAACTCGCTGAGATTTTAACAAGAGAAAAAAATATATATACTTAAGACTGTGGACCTGTATGATCAGAAAGAGCAGAATTAACTCTCCAGAATACATTTCGTTCTCTAGAAAACTATCTAATAGTGAATTAATGTGGTAATTGAAGTCCACATTGTTGCTGCAAATTCTTGAAATTCTTAGGACCTGAGAAATTAGTACATTCTCAATTACTTTGGTTGATATGTTATTATTCCAGTGTAGATATTAATTTTCCTTTCAAAGTAATTAAATATCTACACTGGAATAATAACATATCAACCAAAGTAATTGAGAATGTACTAATTTCTCAGGTCCTAAGAATTTCAAGAATTTGCAGCAACAATTTGGACTTCAATTACCACATTATTATACTATTAGATAGTTTTCTAGAGAAGGAAATTTCTTCTTCTTTCATCAAAAAAACTTTAAGAAAAATTATTCTGAATAATAGAGTAAGGTTGGCAGATCTGCTTTAATTTTCTACACAGTTAATAATATGATTCTGACCAATGAAAGCCGTTTGGAAGTTGGCTAGATGATGCCTATTGACTACTAAAAGGAACCTTAGTGCTATGGATATGAAGGTCCTATTAAACAAAAAAATTAAATAATATAGACAAAATCACAAAGAAAAAGCTTAAAAATCTGTTTATAAAAAAAATAAAAACAAATAAAAAAGAAAACTAGTTATTCACTCACTAGAATAGCTATACTAAAAGTAGTAAAACTAACATTAAAATTAATAGGATTCTGAATAATCTATAGAAGCTCACTAAGGTGATTAAATACATGCAAAGATTATTAAATACACTACCTGTGTATTTTATAATATTTCTCATGTATTCTGGAGAGTTAATTCTGCTCTTTCTGATCATACAGGTCCACAGTCTTAAGTATATATATTTTTTTCTCTTGTTAAAATCTCCGCGAGTTGGATTCTTTCAGTGTGTGGAGGCCTTCAGCCCCACCCACACTGCCCCCCAGCGACTAGGGAGTGGCAGAGGAGTTTGTTGGAAGCTTGGGGAAAAGGACGGCCATGTTTCCTCTTATGTGGAGAAAGTTCAGTTGCATAAGAGGTAAGCTCTCTTCATTGTCTTTGGATTTTAGGTTTTCCAAGTTCAATGTTTATACTTCTTGTACTTTTTTCTCGTTTTTTTTTTTGCTTTTTAGCATTTAGGCACTGGCAAGACTGTTAACTTTTTTGCGGATTTTAACTCTTTCTTTTCTTGGTAACTTTGCGCGTTTTTTAGGAAACTTAGGCCAAGCAGCTGGCCATTCATAGTTCTTGTACTTTGCGCTGTGTTTTCAAAGAAGTTAAGTTCTTAATAACTACTTAATTATGCACTTAAAGCACTTCTGAAATACTTTGTACATATTGCAACTAATTGTTTATGTCATATAACCTTCACAAAGCATTTCTTTAGTTAATTATTGTCTTTAATTTATTCTCGGTTTTGTGTTGTCAGAAGTTGTGGAGTAGGGGGTTTTAGAATCAAGTTTTTTTTCAAGAATCTGAGTTTTGAATAATTAATATTTCCTTTTTTAATTGCAATGTAAGAATTTGGAAAACTTTTGCATTGCTATTCAGGTTTAAATTCTCTCTCAGGCGAACTTGGCGTTTCGTTATTGCTGAACATTATTTCTAATTATTATGTCACTCTCACAACTTGAGTTTTCTTTAATCTTCTTCTTTCTGTTTAATAGTAACAGATGAAGAGCTAGGGTCAGGCCAGGAAAGTTACGGATGCAAGCTAAATTGTAAACTAGAGCTAGGTCATACAACTCTGCGGAGGTCATGACATATATATATATATTTTTAAAAAAAATTGTTGGTGGGCTTATTACTTGCATCTATGGCTTTGTAGAAACCCATTTCCCACTAGGTCTTTGTGGAAGTGAGAAAATGCAGAGTTTTTGCTGCTCCTTGATAAAGCCAAGGCTCAGTATTCTCGACACTTTCCACATTCAGTTGTTTTATTTTATTTTTATTTTTTTCTCTTTTTACTCACACCGGTAGATACATAACTTTTTCTATGTTGTACTTGGTATGAGTCAAAAATATTTTTTTGCTTAGGTCTCTTCTTAATAGAATATATATATATATATATAGATGGGTGGATGAAATTCGTAAATATGCGGGAGTGACATGGAGGAGACTGGCACAAGACAGACCGTTGTGGAGGAAACTTGGGGAGACCTTCGTCCAGCAGTGGATTGATAATGGTTGACAATGATGATGATAATGGTGGATGATAATGGTTGACAATGATGATGATGATGATATATATCATCATCATCATTGTCAACCATTATCAATCCACTGCTGGACGAAGGTCTCCCCATGTTTCCTCCACAACAGTCTGTCTTGTGCCAGTCTCCTCCATGTCACCCCTGCATACTTTCGAATTTCATCCACCCATCTCCCATGTGGCCTTCTTCTGGGTCTTTTCCTGTCCCTTGGAATCCAATCTAAAATTTCGGCTGTACATCGATTATCTGTCCTTCTGGCAGTATGTCCAGACCATTGCCATTTTAGGGATTTAACTCTGATCATGATGTCTTCCACTCTTGTCATTTTTCGGATCCACGAGTTCCTCTTCTTATCTCTCCTGGTTACACCAAGTATGCACCTCTCCATGCTACTTTGAGTTGTCTGCAGCCTTTGTATGTCTCTTTTAGTTAAGGTCCACGTCTCTGCACCATACGTAAGCACTGGAAGGATGCATTGATCAAACACTTTTCTTTTGAGACATAATGGCATATTGCTCTTGAAAATTATGCTGTTTCTTCCAAATGCTCTCCAGGCAAGTTTGCACGCCGATTAATTTCTTCATCAATGTGACCCTCACTTGATATCTGCTATCCAAGATAAACGTACGTGTCTGTTATCTCCAGCTTTTCTCCATCAATCGATAAATCTTCATTTCTTGTAAAAGCATTGAACATCACTTTTGTCTTCTGAAAGTTCATTTTTAATCCCACTTCTTTACTCTTGTCAGCAAGTTCCTGGATCATACTCTGCAGCTCTGATGGGGTAGTTGCAAAAATGACTACGTCATCAGCAAAACGAAGGTGGGTTAGATAATCTCCATTAATCTTTATCCCCTTGTTTTCCCAGCTCAGCGACTGAAAAACACCCTCCAATGTGGCATTAAAGAGCTTCGGAGATATGGTGTCACCTTGTCTCACTCCCTTTCCAATTTTTACGTGTGTTGTATTTTCAAACAGCCGAATCTTTGCATTTTCATAGATGTTATTAATAATATTAATGTATGCATCTTCAATACCGCAGGTTTTCAGAGCCATTGTAACTGCTGATGGTTTCACCGAATCAAAGGCTTTTTCATAATCGATAAAAGCCATGCACAATGGAAGTTCATATTCCCTCGCTCTTTCAATTAGTTCTCTCCGTACGTGGATATGATCTATTGTGCTGTAGCCACTCCTGAATCCAGCTTGTTCTCTCGGTTGAGCCATGTCCAGTGTTACCTTCAAGCGGAGAGTAAGAACTTTAGTGAAGATTTTATAAACTACTGATAGGAGACTAATAGGTCTGTAGTTTCCGAGATCCTTAATGTCACCTTTCTTATGTAGCAGGATCATTGTAGCGGTGTTCCAATCCTCAGGAATCTTTCCTTAATTAAGGCATCGAGTGAAAATTTGGGCGAGTACTGTTTCGATTTCTCCACTTGCTTCTTGTATGATGTCTACAGTAATTCCATCTTCTTCTGGAGCTTTTCCCCGCTTCATGTTCTTGATTGCATGTGCAACTTCTGCTGGAAGGACTGGAGGAACTCTGGTACTGGTATCTTTCATGATGTCTGGAGTGCATGTATCATCCCTTTCATATAATTTGGAGTAGAAATCTTTCACTCTTGTCAAAATTTCGCCTCTATTTCTTGTAACAGAACCATTTTCTTTTCTTAGTGCCATAATCTGTTTTCTTCCCTTACTGAGATGTCCCTTTGCTATCTTTAGGCTTTGGTTGTTTTCAATTGCTTTCCTCACTAGTTCACAGTTGAATTTTCTTACGTCTTCAGTGATACTTTTTCTTACTGTCTTGCATAGCTCTACATATTCCACTTTGGAAGTCACATCTTCTTTAGTTGTCCTCATCTCTCTTCTTTTTTGCATCAATATTTCCGGTTTTCCTGATAATTTGTTCACATGCAACTTGTTCTTAGACCCAGCTAATTTTGTTGCTGTTTCCATAAGAGCTTTGGTTACTTTTCTGTTAACTTCAGAAATATCCACTTCTTCCGATGTTAGGCCTTCTAAAGCAGAGAACCTGTTCTTCAGTTCCAACTTGAAGGTATTATGGTGTTTTTTAAGGTTGGTTATGTCAATAGATTTTGTTTGTCTTATGAGCTTTCCACGTTCAAGTTTAGTGTTGAGGTGCATCTTACATCTCACCAATCTATGGTCACTACCTGTGTTGAACTTGTTTAGCAAACTGCAGTCTTCTATGACGAATTTTTTGTTACACATAATAAAATCAATTTCACTTGTCGTCCCATTTGGATGTCTCCATGTCCATTTCCTGTGCGGCTTTTTCTTGAAGAAGGAGTTCAAGATGAAAAACCGTTCTGCCTCTGCAAGCTCAACGAGAGTATTTCCACGCTGGTTTCTGTTGCCGTGACCGAATTTACCTACTAAGTTTCATTCTGTTGCCGTTGCCCTATTTTTGCATTGAAATCTCCCATAATTATTTTCAAGTGCTGCTTACCTTTATCATTTAGATGACAAATTTCCTCATAAAATTCTTCAATTTCTTCTTCAGGATGACTTGTGGTGGGTGCATAAGTTTGAATAATCTGAGCCTGGTATCTTTTCGAGAGTTGGATAACAAGTCGTTCAGCTCTGTCAGAGGAACTTTCAACTTCCACAACTTTATCCTTCAGTTTCTTGTTTATTATAAATCCAACACCACTAGTTCTGCCAGTATCTGTCCCACGATAGTAGAAGAGATGTCCACTTTTCAGTTCGATGAGATCTTCTCCTTTTCTCCTTACCTCACTTAGCCCCACGATGTCCCACTTGATCCTTTGTAGTTCCTCTTCCAATTCAAGAAGCCTTGAATCAGAAGATAGGGAGCGTCCATTATACGTAGCCAAGGTCAGCACCAGATGGCAGCCTAGTCCGGTCCTCCGGGGATTCTTAGCACCCTCTGCCTTCATGTCGCACTGGCCGCTGCCTTGGTCAGGTACATTCCAGCTGCCGGAGACTGAGGGCCAAGATTTAAGTTATGGAATCATTTTGGATGGGTTTGGCCATAACTCACCACGCTGGCCAAGCGGGTTGGTGAGTGTGGGATAGAATTTCCTCTAATCCCGATGGTATAGTTATACCGCTATTGGCGGTCGTCAGAGCCCCTTTAGTGGGAAGAGGATGCACCACGAGAAGGCGGTGTTGACATTTGTCAAGGAGAGGCTGTGTTGTTACGCATCACCTGACCTTGCATCCCATATATATATATATATCCTTTCTTGTTCTTTTCAACATGCATACGTTACTTACGTACTGATATCAGGGATGTAGCCAAACCTCTATTTATGTGAGAGAGAGGACATCACGTTAAGTTGGGAAGTTCAAAAGAGAACGAACTCAAATTTACATAGGAAAAGGAACTAAAAATGGAAGTTAAACTAGAAAATACGTCACAGTATCAAGGAAAATAGAATAAACGTCTACTTCCTCTGAGAAAAACCTACTCATTATTGTTGGCAGGAAATTTGTACAAACGTTTTCTGGTATTTGAATAAAAATATGTATTTTCTTTCAGTTTAGATCACAGGAGCTCAGAATTACTGCAATACATCGGAAGCAGAAATATACTTTCGGTCCTCTACCAGCAAAATTGTTTTTTGCGAAAAGTTAGAAATCATATACAAAATATTTTTACTTTACATTATATCCAAAGCAAAATGGGTTTTCTAATCCGGCTTTTAAAATCATGATATCGTGCAAAACGAAATTAGTTCCCTAGAGAGAAAACTGTAATTTATTTGAAAGCAAAATTTGGTCCATAATGGTCTTCGTTTTAAATGGTACAGAAGGGAAGAAATATTTTTTTCTATTGTATATTTAGAAGGAATGATATGCAATAGATATATTTTGAATTCGGTCGTATCTGGGTTTACCAGATACGCCACAAAGCTATGCATCAGAGATGGAAAAAAGAAAGAATCATCGTTACCCATTTCAGGCTTCCCAATGCAAAAACTAATAGGACTTACAGAAGCAGAGATATGATGTTCATAAAGATACCGACGGATTACTCAGTGCTGAAAGGAATAGGCGCATTCTTTCTTGTTTTCTACAGAAGTAGAAAGGAATAAGCGTATTCTTTCTTGTTTTCTACAGAAGTAGAAAGGAATAAGCGCATTCTTTCTTGTTTTCTACAGAAGTGGTAAAGAGTTAATATATCATCAGATCCAAGAGTCAGCGTGCAAACATTACTGTTTTTTTGTTGTTGTTTTATTGAAGGTTTAATGATCACGGTGAGCAACTCGATGGACTATAAGCAGTCGTCCGTCTCTAATTTAGAGCCACTGGCTCCCGAGAAGGGAGAGAGTTAGTGCTGTGAGACAAACAAAACATCCATGCCTCACCTTGATTCGAACCCGGATCCTTCGCGGACGAATGGTCATAAGCCAGCGTTTAAATCACTACGGGGAGGCGAGATTCCCGTTTGAGTTAAAAAGTCGAAACCGTGCAGATGTTGTCTCTCAACATTTGTTTCCGAAATGAACAGAACCTGGACGGAAGAAAGTTACAAATAGGCGAATTATTTTCACACAATGTTTCCCTATGATTTCCTTTGAAGTAGCATGTTAAAAACCAAAATTATCCCTCATTTGTACCTGTTAGAACGACGCAGTGTACATATATAGGAAAGGAAACGATTGTAATTCCTGGGTAGTTGAGACATTTATTCGGATAAAACAGCTACACGAGTGGAACAAGTCAGAACGTTGTAGCGCCAACTCTGGCTCGGATGCAAGCGGTTAATAGGCGTGGCAAAAACGCATAGAGTTCACGGATACTGTCCTCAGGTACAGCATGCGAGATGGTGTCCAAATTGCGGGCAAGTTCGCCGACATTCTGGAATGGGGGTAGGTGGCGTCCCATCCTGTCATCAAACATATTCGATCGGTGACAGGTCGGGACAAAGGGGTGGGCATAAAAGACTCTCAACATTACGTAGGCGGGCATGAAAGAGCCGTACCGTGTGTGGCAGTACATCATTATGTTGAAAAATTGCTTCGTGATGATCCGAAAGGAATGACAACACCACAGATCGTATAATGTCGTCAATGTACAGTTGAACAGTGAGAGTAGTACAGAGCACTACCAAGGTTGTCTGGCTGTCACAGAAAGCGGCTCTCCAGACAGCCGCGCCCGGTGTGTGAGTCGTGTGTTGTTCCAGGTTAAAGGCAGGATCCGTGTGCTGGCCGCCTCGTCTTCAGAACGTATGCGCTGGTTATCGGCGCCAAGTGCAAACCGTGACGCATCACTGGAGACAACACGACGCCATTGGACACTATCTCACATTGATTGGGCCCTACGCTATTGAAAACGGGGCCGGGGATGCTCGCTGGTCGGTGGTAGACGGCAGAGTGGCTTCATGTAGTCACCCTACAGCAAATCGTCTTGCAACTTTCCGGATGGCCACTTCCGTACCTGTAGACGGGCCAACGTGGCCTCGGATGGTTGTGAGCGCCGAATTCTGCTCTGTTCTTGCGGGTCTCACAATCGCCAGATCCTCACGTTCTGTCGTTGCCCTCGGCCATCCAATTCCCACGTGCCTCTCTCTATATATATATACAGACAAAAGTAAGCGGAAACCATTTCAAAAGCAAATGAGCGGATCCGCTGCGTTTTTGAGATGCGTAGTACAGCTGCAAACGATAAATAAACAAGCTTGCAGCTGGCCACGATCATATCGCACTGTGAGGTTGAGTGAAAATTTCGAGTGGGAGAGAACTGATTTTGAGATAGGAAATATTGTTGGGTGGTATATTAGTGTGTTGTCCATAACAGAAACCGATAGGCGTTTAAACATAACCAAGTCAACTGTTTTGGATGTACTGAATAAGTGGAAGACACATGGCGTGCCTGAAGTGGCAAAACGTACCGGCAGACCAAAGAAAATCAGCGATAGAGGACGTCGAAGCATCAGTAGAGTCGTTACAGCTAATCGACGGAGTACTGCACAAGACTGCAGTGTACAGATGAGTAAAAATGCTGGAACCATGGTACGTACACGTACCATTCGCAGATAATTTCATTCCATGGGTTACCGTGGTCGTGCGGCTGTTCATAAGCCTTTCTTCACCACCAATGCTACTCGTCGTTTAGCATGGTGTATAGAACATTTATCGTGGACCGTAGATCAATGGAAACGGGTCCTATGGACTGATAAATCCAGATACACGATCCATCGGTCTGATGGCCGTGTGTGTGTATGTTGGAAGCAGGGGGAACGCTCTTTACCACAGTGTACTGTTCCTACGGTCCAGATTGGAGCTGGCAGTGTACTCGTGTGTGGGTGAGTTTCGTGGTATCGTCCCTGCCCATTGGGTATCGTGGACAAACCTGTTAACCAGCACTTCTACCTCGATATTCTGGAGAATAATGCCTACCAACTCTGTGGTAATACTATGGAACCGAGCCTTGTTGGTACCACCAGGATAATGCACCGATCCATAAAGCAAGGACTGTTACGGCGTGATTTGACGATCATTTCTCATCCTGTGTGGACTGGCCAGCACAGAGCCCTGATCTTTATCCCATATAACACCTATGGAATGAATTAGAGCGCCGCATAAGAAGTTTAGAACTAAGGCCTACTAATAAGCAACAGTTAACGGCAGCATTATGTACTGAATGGAACCGCATACCTATCGCTGTGTTCCAAAACCTTGTCGAAAGCAAGTCTTGAATGCTCAGTTTATGCATTAAGGCCAAAGGTGGATCGACACTGTACTAATGTATGTCAACAAATGCTACGTTGCGTTTCTCTTCTAGGTGTCCGGTGACTTTTGTCAATACAGTGTATATATATATATATCATCATATCATCATCATTGTCAACCATTATCAATCCACTGCTGGACGAAGGTCTCCCCAAGTTTCCTCCACAACGGTCTGTCTTGTGCCAGTCTCCTCCAGGTCACTCCCGCATACTTTCGAATTTCATCCACCCATCTTCCATGTGGTCTTCTTCTGGGTCTTTTCCTGTCCCTTGG
The DNA here is from genome assembly GCA_039090855.1 of Macrothele yani. Classification (NCBI taxonomy): domain Eukaryota; kingdom Metazoa; phylum Arthropoda; class Arachnida; order Araneae; family Macrothelidae; genus Macrothele; species Macrothele yani. The sequence goes on from CM077024.1 coordinate 7,399,793, forward strand.
AATCCAATCTAAAATTTCGGCTGTCCATCGATGGTCTGTTCTTCTGGCAGTATGTCCAGCCCATTGCCATTTCAGGGATTTAACTCTGATCATGATGTCTTCCACTCTTGTCATTTTTCGGATCCACGTGTTCCTCTTCTTATCTCTCCTGGTTACACCAAGCATGCACCTCTCCATGCTTCTTTGAGTTGTCTGCAGCCTTTGTATGTCTCTTTTAGCTAAGGTCCACGTCTCTGCACCATACGTAAGAACTGGAAGGATGCATTGATCAAACACTTTTCTTTTAAGACATAATGGCATATTGCTCTTGAAAATTATGCTGTTTCTTCCAAAAGCTCTCCAGGCAAGTTTTGTACGCCGATTAATTTCTTCACTAATGTGACCCTCACTTGATATCTGCTGTCCAAGATAAACGTACGTGTCTGTTATCTCCAGCTTTTCTCCATCAATCGATAAATCTTCATTTCTTGTAAAAGCATTGAACATCACTTTTGTCTTCTGAAAGTTCATTTTAATCCCACTTCTTTACTTTTGTCAGCAAGTTCCTGCATCATACTCTGTAGCTCCGATGGGGTAGTTGCAAAAATGACTATATGTCATCAGCAAAACGAAGGTGGGTTAGATAATCTCCATTAATCTTTATCCCTTTGTTTTCCCAGTTCAGTGATTGAAAGACATTTTCCAATGTAGCATTAAAGAGCTTCGGAGATATGGTGTCACCTTGTCTCACTCCTTTCCCAATTTTTATGTGTGTTGTATTACCAAATAGCAGAATCTTTGCACTTGCATTTTCATAGATGTTATTAATAATATTAATGTATGCATCTTCAATACCGCAGGATTTCACACCCATTGCAACTGCTGATGGTTTCACCGAATCAAAGGCTTTTTCATAATCGATAAAAGCCATGCACAATGGAAGTTCATATTCCCTCGCTCTTTCAATTAGTTCTCTCAGTACGTGGATATGATCTATTGTGCTGTAGCCACTCCTGAATCCAGCTTGTTCTCTCGGTTGAGCCATGTCCAGTGTTACCTTCCAAGCGGTGTGAAAGAACTTTAGTGAAGATTTTATAAACCACTGATAGGAGGCTGATAGGTCTGTAGTTCCTGAGATCCTCAATGTCACCTTTTTTTATGTAGCAAGATCATTGTAGCGTTGTTCCAATCCTCAGGAATTTTCCCTTCATTAAGGCATCGAGTGAAAATTTGGGCGAGTACTGTTTCGATTTCTCCACTTGCTTCTTGTATGATGTCTACAGTAATTCCATCTTCTCCTGGAGCTTTTCCCCGCTTCATGTTCTTGATTGCATGTGCAACTTCTGCTGGAAGGACTGGAAGAACTCTGGTATCTTTCATGATGCCTGGAGTACATGTATCATCCCTTTCATATAATTTGGAGTAGAAATCTTTCACTCTTGTCAAAATTTCGCCTCTATTTCTTGTTACAGAACCATCTTCTTTTCTCAGTGCCATAATCTGTTTTCTTCCCTTACTGAGATGTCCCTTTGCTATCTTTAGGCTTTGGTTGTTTTCAATTGCTTTCCTTACTAGTTCACAGTTGAATTTCCTAACGTCTTCAGTGATACTTTTTCGTACTGTCTTGCATAGCTCTATATATTCCACTTTGGAAGTCACATCTTCTTTAGTTGTCCTCATCTCTCTTCTTTTTTGCATCAACATTTTGGTTTTTCCTGATAATTTGTTCACATGCAATTTGTTCTTAGACCCAGCTAATTTTGTTGCTGTTTCCATAAGAGCTTTGGTTACTTTTCTGTTAACTTCAGAAATATCCACTTCTTCCGATGTTAGGCCTTCTAAAGCAGAGAATCTGTTCTTCAGTTCCAATTTGAAGGTATTATGGTGTTTTTTAAGGTTGGTTATGTCAATACATTTTGTTTGTCTTATGAGCTTGCTACGTTCGAGTTTAGTGTTGAGGTGCATCTTACATCTCACCAATCTATGGTCACTGCCTGTGTTGAACTTGTTTAGTACACTGCAGTCTTCTATGACGAATTTTTTGTTACACATAATAAAATCAATTTCACTTGTCGTCCCATCTGGATGTCTCCATGTCCATTTCCTGTGTGGCTTTTTCTTGAAAAAGGAGTTCAAGATGAAAAACCCTTCTGCCTCTGCAAACGCTACGAGAGTATTTCCACGCTGGTTTCTGTTGCCGTGACCGAATTTACCTACTGAAGTTTCATTCTGTTGCCGTTGCCTTATTTTTGCATTGAAATCTCCCATAATTATCTTCAAGTGCTGCTTACCTTTATTATTTAGATGACGAATTTCCTCACTTAAAATTCTTCAATTTCTTCTTCAGCATGACTTGTGGTGGGTGCATAAGTTTGAATAATCTGAGCCTGGTATCTTCTCGAGAGTTGGATAACGAGTCGTGCAGCTCTGTCAGAGGAACTTTCAACTTCTACAACTTTATCCTTCAGTTTCTTGTTTATTATAAATCCAACACCACTAGTTCTGCAAGTAACATTCCCACCTAAAATAGTTAAAAAATATATACTTTTCAGTTCAATGAGATCTTCTCCTTTTCTCCTTACCTCACTTAGCCCGACGATGTCCCACTTGATCCTTTGTAGTTCCTCTTCCAATTCAAGAAGCCTTGAATCAGAAGATAGGGAGCGTCCGTTGTACGTAGCCAAGGTCAGCATCAGATGGCAGCCTAGTCCGGTCCTCCGGGGATTCTTAGCACCCTCTGCCTTCATGTCGCACTGGCCGCTGCCTTGGCCAGGTACATTCCAGCTGCCGGAGACTGAGGGCCAAGATTTAAGTTGTGGAGTCATTTTGGAGGGTTTGGCCATAACTCACCACGCTGGCCAAGCGGGTTGGTGAGTGTGGGATAGCATTTCAGCTAATCCCGATGGTATAGTTATACCGCTATTGGCGGTCGTCAGAGCCCCTTTAGTGGGAACAGGATGTACCACGAGAAGGCGGGGTTGACATTTGTCAAGGAGAGGCTGTGATGTTACGCATCACCTGACCTTACATCCCATATATATATATATATATATATATATACATATATCGCTTCATTTACACAAGATTAAATATGTCGCAGATTAATGTTGTCAATATATACTCTCTCTTCCTGTTAGACATTTAAATTTCGACATACGATTTGCAAGATGCATTCTTCTTCACCGTGATTTCCTTACAATGTAAATAATTTCATCAGCGTCAGAAATAATTAGTTCTATAATGGGAAAGCAAAGTCTGTAATCATAATTCTAAGCAAATGTGGTTGAAGCTGATTCAGCACAAACCTGGAAATTCATGAAAGAAAATGTTTCGTCACCTCTAAACAGGTTCAGTAAAATGTAGGTTATGATTTCTTTTTAAATCATATGATGATACTCGAAGTTTATTAAGGGAAATATTTCGGTCACAGCAGATAAAATTAGGAATAGTATCGATCTGATATTTTATAAAGCATATAAGGTTACCTCACTGGTAATGCTTCTCTAAATTCCTTTCATTTGTTTACACATATGAATGAAAGTATTTCACACCTTCTGGAAATATTTTGAAAATGTATACCAGCAAGTTTTCCATGCCTGAATGATACAGTACGTGGGCATAAATATTCATTATGGACAAAGAAATAAAACTTTGAAATAATTATTAAGCATCTGTTTCTACCCTTCTAAGAAACCTGCATGTTTACGAATGCAAATTTAAAATATGGGAATATATAAAAATTCTGCAGAACAAATTACGTTTTTTCCTGTAGCGCAATAGAAAAAGATCTAAACAAAAGGAGAAGACTCTTGGCAAGAGAAATGCAAATCAGATGCAGGTTCAGAGCATTTCTCGAGGGCTATGTTACGAAGTATTTTCAAGTTCCAAAAGTCCGCAATAAATCAAGGTTTTTGTTAAGACAACTACCCACGTAAAGTTTGCAAAATATCTATTAAGCTATATACACACAGCAGTGCTTATCAAACACCCTTCCAAACGCCATTAAAAATTATTTCTTAACAGGTTTGGAAAACTGAAATAACGAAATTATTGAGTTCAGGAGTTTAAGAAGAAATTGAATAGCTTTAGCATTTTAATTGAAACATTTTTCAGCTATAGATAATAAGAAAAATCCTTAGGGACAGGTTTTCCATTTGTGCCAGTTAATTGCTACTGGATATGGAACATAAGTACGAAGTTACATGTTTCCAAACATTGGAAACAGGAATATGGAATTTTCTGTCCTTTTCTTTACTTTCATCACACAGAAAACAACATTTTTTTTTATGAAAAGGTTTGGCCAAAATGCAAAATTCGTTTATTTTGCTGAAAAGTTTGGCCAAAATGCAAAATTCTGGATTTGTGCATTGAAAGAAAAATTCAAATAGCAATTGGGATTTGAAAATAAGGGATATCAAATTCTCCATACTGTATGTTCATTGTATATCTGATCAACAACTCAGTAGGGACATCATTGCAAAATGGAGCACATTTTTACGGAACTATTTGGACACCAAGTGGTGGAGAAATATAAAGAACGCAGCCTAAGCAAAGTATTTAAATCGTTGATCCGAGGAGTGACTACTCTGGAACGCTGCCAACTACTTTCTTTTACCCCCCGCCCTCTTTGTCTCTGTCACTCTCGCACTGCTGAAGAATCTTGGAGCCGAGCCCTGGATAAGAGATAGATATATAGTATTATTTTCATTTTTGCAGATTTGGCTTTCTCCAATTCCTAGAACCAGTAGCCCTATATAATGATGGGAAAATACACTGCCTGACCGAGAAGTTACCACACCGCGAAAATGTGAACACAGCGCCATGTAAATTGCAGGGTGGGTGCACACGTACAAGTTATGCAAATGATTGCATTTGAAAGCCAATCGCACGAACAGCACGCGGGGTATAAGCGGACAACCAGCCCGTGAGACCATCAGTCGAGACGTCGACACGGCCGCGAGAAGTGAGTGGTTCATTTGTAACCGTGTCTGGAGAACGAACAATGGGTGCCAGTATCGTTAAGACGCAGTCGTACACAATGTCGTCAAACGGATGAGTTCACGAGAGGTGTCATCGTAGGCCTTCATCCTGCGGGATGGCCCTTGCGTCGTATTGCGGAAGAAATACAACGTGTTGCCACAACCGTCGGTCGCACTTGGAGACAGTGGTCCCAGGAAGGATCTGTGCAACGTCGTTGGGGGACAGGAGCACGGAGACGGACGTCAGAGCGCACTGATCGTCGCATCCGACGTCATGCGGTAGCACACCAACAGGCCACAACAGGCGACCATTTTGCGAAGTGTACGAGGAGGCTTTGATGCTCCAATATCGACGGGGACAGTGTCGCGCTGATTGGATGCGCCTGGTTTGCTGTCCAGCCGTCCGTTGCGAAGGCTACCCTTAACAGAGAGCCGTCGTCGTCCCCGCTGGGCGTCGTGTCGCTCCTGAGCCGCGTGGGGTGCCGAATGGAACAGTGTGGTGTTCAGCAACGAATTGCCGTTCTGTCTCATCACGGATGATCTCCGCATGAGAGTCTGGAAGCGACGTGTCTAACGGGCAGATTCCTCCGTCATTGTGGAGCGCCACACGGCACACCAATGTGGCATCATGGCGTGTGATTCTATCAGCACCAACAGCCGCTCTCCACTGGTAAGTATTACGGTCACATTAACGGCACGGCGTTATGTTGACCAGGTGGTGCGGCCCGTGGTACTACCATATATGCAGGATATTCCATACGCCGTTTTTCAACAGAATACCACTCGGTCGCTAACCACTAGGATTAGCCTGAATGTTTTATACGGGTGTTTCCGTGGCCAGAACGATCGCCTTACCTCTCGCCCATCGAGAATTTGTGGGACACGATTGGACGTCGGTTGAGTATCATCCCTCTTCCGCAAAATGAAGATGAACTGTGGACTCGGATCAACACCACATGATCCACGATACCTGAGCACTCTCTTTGGATTCTCATTGCCTCGATCGCTTCCACGCCGGGTTTAACGCTGTATCCAAAAATGAGGGGTTGATCCCAAAATGAGCACAAAATGGAGGCCACACTCCTTATTTATGATCCTGTATATTCAGCCACTGGAGCCTAGTGTGTATGTGAAAATTAAACAATTCGTTCAGAACATACTTGGCTATCTGTGTGTACAGTTTCGTCTGTTTTCGAGCATTCCTTCATGGTGTGGCATTTTTTCTGTCAGGCAGTGTATATAGCCTTACGTCCTCCTGCGATGTCGTTGAAATTTTTATGCAACTCGTGCCGAAGTGTTCAATCTGTATTAATGGGCTTTATAATTTCGAGAGAGATTATAGTTAATTTCAACAGTACGTACTATATATTTTTTCCGATTATTATCTAACATGTTTCTAAATTCCAGCGCAAAGTTTTGGCACAAAAAGATATTGACGCTAAAAAGCTAAAACTACGAAACGAAAGAATACAAACAGCGAAATGCATGTGAAACACATCAGATTGTGCCACAACAGGCAACAGAAAACCAATATATGCGATGGATATTTATAAATACGCATTAAATAAAATTAATAACGAGGAACTATATACCAATTACGCAGAAAATAGTAAAAATATACTAGTAATCCGATTTATTGGAGTAGGAATATATAAATAAGCGTTTCCAAGCTTTCACACATCAACCAGATGCCTTTTTCAAGGAAGTTTGACAGAAACTGCAGAAAGACAATTTCTGTCAAACTTCTTTGACAAATCCATCTGGTTGGTGTATGACAGCTTGGAAACGCTTATTTATATATTCCTACGTCAATTAATTGGATTACTGCTATAGTTTTACTATTTTCTAAGTATACATATTTATGACATAAAAGGATGAGTGTGTGCGTGTCTCATAAGAGTAAGAGTAATGCAAATATACTACAGATATTGCCATATGAATGTACGTATCGTTCACAATCATTCAGTGTAAAGTTACCTCTCTGTCTTCGAATGGTGTTTGTCACCCGCGTGTAAGGCAAAAAACCAAATGAGCTTACCTGGGAGGAAGTTGCGTCAGTGTGTAAACTCAAGGCGAAGTGAAATAATATCGCTGAAATAACTGCAGCACTAAACAATTTCACATAAGGAATATATGAATTAACTGCAAGACATGGCGATTATATGGCAAAGCATTGATTCAGATGATCGAAATACACTTCAAGACGCGATAACAGGAAGATCTGGAGAGTAGCTTCGACACAACGACTGGTGATATGAAAATATGCCAAAGGGATGTGGAATGAAATGATCGGGGGCAAGATCAATGGGACTTTTGTGTACCGGAAGATGGTATATATACGAGTTTCCTCGAACAGCTATTCATAAAACTGAAAGAATGTGATGGACAAGAGAGCTGATGTTTTATGAAAATCAATTGCCGTCAGTCGTATTTAGTTAAGAAAAAAGGTGGAATTTGGACGGTCCTTATCTTACCGCTGGCAAGATCTATCGAATAAATCACCGTCATTCTTTAGGAGACACTAAAGCTGAGGGTGTGTCATAGTGCGGGGAGGCTTTGGTTTTAATGGTCAGTTCAGTCTGGCATTCCTGAATGGGAAGCAGAACTCTTAAGACTATCAACAGAACTCCACAACAATTTATTTTCTCGTCGGTGAGGCCCTTGGAAGTTCGCAACGAATTTTTCAGCATGTAGACACGTCATGATCCCACTTGAGAACGTGGTTAAGTCAGTGTCATTGTATCACAGAGAGTTTGATGTAATCTGAATCTGCGTCGCTTCAAAAAATCGTAAAACTCTTTGTGGGATTTTGAGTAGAGAAGTATATCCTGTAGGGAGCAATTTGCAACAATAAGGGGACTAAAGGCAACAATTGAAGAAGCTGGGTATGCAGTTGAACCGGAGGATTTACGGAATTCAGTTTATTTAATGGAGAATCACGTTTCTGAACTGATTAGGTGTTTGAAAATGCGATACATATCTCATAACGGTATTTTGCATTACTTTTCTGCCTTGTGTAAACTTTTGAGAGATGTCTTCTTTGTAACACGTCTTTTGTAAAAAAAGGTCGTGCTTATGTTATCGGTTTGTCCGTCCGTCCGTCCGTCTGTACCCACGGTATCTCTGCAACTAGTAGTCCGATTTGAAAAATTCTTTTTGCATTCGAAAGCTTGAAATATGCGAATGATGATCCTTCATTTCGTTTTTTTTAACGATGCATTCAAAAATACATTTTATTCACATATTTGCTTCTAAACATCCGATTGAAAAATATCTTTTATCTTTCGATTCCATTTATGTCGAAGAGTATTTTGGATATAGTTTCTTTTTCAAATTACGCATAGATTTTCCGCTAGGGGGCGTAAAAGTAAATTGCATTTCTTCCCATAACTCTTCTTCTAAAACTCCGATTTTAAAAAAATTTCAGCGGACACATCTCCTGATGCACAATCTTTTGCACACAATTTCGAATTTTTGGTAAAGAATGCTTTGACCACCAGGGGGCGTTAGTGGTAATTTTCGCTTCTGATGTATTTGCCATAAAATCTGAGCTTCTAAAATATCGATTGAAAAAATTATTTTATAAACCTTTTCGGAATATTTTCTTCCTAAAATATTCCACAGTTTCTCCGCCAGGGGGCGTAAATGTATATCTTATTTTTTTCAATATCTCGACTTCTAGGAGTCCGATTTGAAAAATTCCTTCTTTGTTGGATAGTGTTTACCGCATGACATGTTTTTCATATAATTTCAAAATTTTCAAGTAATTCATAAACTTTCCACTAAGGGGCGTACATGTAAATTGCGTTTTGCCCTATATCTCTGCTTCTAAATCTCCGATCTGAAAATTTCTTTCTGCACCGGATACAGCTCCTGATGGGAAATCGTTTGCACATAATTTCTAATTTTTGTAAAAAATGGTTTGGCCACCAGGGGGCGTAAACCTTAATTTCCGCTTCTGATGTATTTGCAGCAAAATATGAGTTTCTAAATTCTCGATTGAAAATAACATCGTTTGTAGACCGATACTACTCATGTCGACAAACCTTTTAGAAACCTTTTCTTCTCAAAATAGTGCACGGTTTCTACGCCAGAGGACGTAGATGCATATCTTATTTTTTGTCAATATCTTGACTTCTAAGAGTACGATTTAAAAAACTTCCTTCTTTGTTGGATAGTGTTTCTAGTGTGACATGTTTTTCCTATAAATTCAAAATTTTCAAGTAATTCATAGACTTTCCGCTAGGGGGCGTAAGGGTAAATTGCGTTTCCCCCTATATCTCTGCTTCTAAATCTCCGATCTAAAAAATTCTTTCTGCACCGGATACAGCTACTGATGCGAAATCGTTTGCACGTAATTTCAAAGTTTTGTAATAAATTGTTTGGCCACCAGGTGGCTTAAGTCTTAATTTCCGTTTCTGATGTATTTGCAGCAAAATATGAGCTTCTAAAATCTCAATTGAAAAAAAGTCTTGTGGACCGATACTACTCATATCGACAAACATTTTAGGAACATTTTCTTCTTGAAATAATGCATGGTTTCTACGCCAGGGGCGTAGATGTATATCTTATTTTTGTCAATATCTCTAGTTCAAAATGTCCAATTCGAATTTTTTTTTTTTTTTTTGGATGGTGTTTCCGATGCGAAGTGTTTTTCCTATTAATTCAAAATTTTCAAGTAAATCATAGACTATCCGCTATGGCGCACAATGGTAAATTGCGTTTTCTGCTCCTAAAACTCCGATTTGAAAAATTCTTCCTGTATCGCATACAAGACCTGACGGAAAATATTTTTCACGTAATTTCTAATGTTTGGTAAAGAATGGTTTGGCCACCAGGGGTCATAAGTGTTAATTTCTACTTCTGATGTATTTGTAGCAAAATCTGGCCTCCTGAAAACTCGACTAAATTTTTTTTCCTTGGACCGATACCGCTCATATGATAAACCTTTTGTGAATACTTTCTTCCTAAAATAATGCATGGTTTTCCCACCAAGGGACGTAAAGTCACAACTTATTTTTTTGTCGATAACTCTGTTCCTAAGAGTTTGTAAGCTCACGATTCCGTTTACAGCAATATCTGAGGGTTTAAAGACCCGATTGAAAAACTTCTTTCTTCCGTCAGATACTATTGTTTTCCATATCGGTTCCACTGACTTTGAATACCTTTGATAAATTTAATTTGCGTCAGAACGGATTCAAAAGACGTGCTTATTACACCCGAAAATTCGGTGTCATCTTTCTTGTTTTCTTTTGCCATGACCTGTGTATAACTACACCAATTGCATATACTGATTTCCAGTTGCGTAGTGTAACGCAGGAAGAAATATATCACTTGCTTGTCAATTTTAGTGTTCCTTTGATTCGTATTTTTACGTTTTAGCTTCAATATATATTTGCGACGGACTTTACATGCTACGATTTTAGCTGCTAGAACATTTCATGTAGTTCCAATCTGAAATATCAGATATTGAGATTGAACGATGTGGGCCATCTAAACTAAAATATTCAGTTATAACAGATCACGGAATTTAAGTTTGTTGCGTCGAGAAAGCTCTCTGATTGTAATCATAGAATTTTGTGAGTATGATATCATTTGTTTTCGTATAATGTGGCACAAATCTTAACGTTTTAAAAATCACGAATTTTTGAATCTTTTTTTTTTTTTTTTTTCATTGTAGTTAACTTTCTGGATTTTAGGACATGTTAATAAATGGGAGAAATTGGAAATATAAGATATCCTTATTGCTGATGAGGGAATGAGTATTCCTGGAAATCGGAAAATGGTGTTATCGCCATTCCAATCAGTTGTATCTGAAAGATACAACCCTGACACATCTCAGCCTACCGATTGTTATGAATTTAAATTGGCAAACGGTCAAAGAAATAAAGAAAGCATATTTATGGGATTTCCTTCATTAACTCACGGCGATATGCGAGAGTACATTCAAATCGCAGACTGCAGTTCCTTGGACAAACAGTTTCGAAAATTAGTTTAACACAGGTTATCTTACCGTTGTAATTGGATTGAATGAAATGAAACCAATGTTTTATTTCAGAACTTTCGTATGAGAGAACAGATACTTTATGGAAACATTTTTATTTTAATTTTTGCAAACACGTTTTTTAATTCACTTAGAATTTCACCTAATTTCTCCGTGTTGCATTAAGCAAATGTTTAATTTAATTAGAATTTGCTGCTTGTTATTTCCAAGGGGTTAAATAGGGATTCCTATGACTTGTTATCCTGCAATGCATGAACTAAAATATTTATGCGTGATTTTATTAACATGTTGTTCTTGTTGATTTCTGTGTGAATTTACGTTCACGTTCTTGTCTTTAAAATTTCAAGGACTTTTTACGTACTGCATTTAGTTTGTAACACCACACACTTTTTTGTTTTGACAACAACTTTTCTATCGCAGGCGTTTGTTTCATGGTGATGAATATTTCATAAATAAAAATGAATAAAATATTCCTCCAGGATTTTGCTGGAGTTGTAGTTTTCGTTCGTTAGTTTCCTGAAACGATGTTGAATCTTTTCAGAATAAAAGCGCCTTTAAGCTGAATAGCTGAATGCTAAGACAAAGCTAAGGAAATATGAGGTAAAAGAGTTGTTTGTTAGAGTTTCCTCGAACGAACGAAAGATCAACAAATGTGAGACGTGAAGAAGATTGCAGAACAGTACAATACTCATACACGAGTAACAGCAACACAATAAATTTTCTATTTCTTCATTTTGAAAATACACTGCTCGATACTTAAATCCTTCTATCAAGAAAAATTACGCAGAATGAACCGATTACAAATTGTGACAACAGAACATGATATGGATAATTCATCATTAAATTTCGAATGCAGTAAAACAGTTTAATAGGCTACCAGGTAGAATCACGTGACCGCACTGAATACCGAGTGTGAACACCATATTGTGCAATTCAATCAGATGCACCGTTCGACTTGGAGAGATGGCAGTCCTTTAATGGTGCCCTGGGGTATCTGAGTCCAGGCAACGTTCACCAGCCCTTTAATGGCGCCCTGGGGTATCTGAGCCCAGGCAACGTTCACAAGTTCTTTAATGGTGTCCTGGGTTATCTGGGCCCAGGCAACGTTCACCAGTCCTTTAATGGTGTCCTGAGGTATCTGAGCCCAGGCAACGATGACCAGTCCTTTAATGGTGTCCTGGGGTATCTGAGCCCAGGCAGCGTTCACCAGTTTCCATAACTCAGCGGTATTCCGTGTTGGCAGAAAAACAGGTTTGCAAGCTTATGACGAAGTAAACTTCTTCATCATTTTTATGCCAAGGGAGGGATTCGAACTCACAACTATCGGTTCCGGAGCTCCGAATGCTGTCCACTATACTACACTGGCATGTGCTCTCTGACTGCTGTCTGCCTTTATCTCATGTGTGTCCTGCGTGACAGGCACGTCACAAACTGTAGTCCAATGAGATCCCATATATGCTCGGCGTCTGATTGGTTCGGAGGTTGTGCTTGATTCGGAAGCATATGGACCTATTGTAGACACTGGGGAAACGTCATCTTCATTTAGCCGATCGTTGTCTTGAAAATCTAAGCAACACGGACTATAAAACGTCATCTGTGTACCGCCGGGCTGTAACCCTGCCCGCTATGATTATCAAAGGTGGCCGCCTTTCATAATGAATGACACCCGTAGTGTAGGCACAACGTGAACTCGAAATTCGTCAACAAGGCTGAATGAGGTATCTACACTGAGAATGACACGATGCTATTCTTTTCCCAATGCAGCAAATCCACGACTTCACCCAAGCCAATATGGGTGATGCTCTACGGCAAATGTCAGTCGACAATGTGACTGACGGTAGCGCAGACTTATTTCTCTGCCAATCTTCAATGCACCCTCAGAGCCGTGACTGGATGTCCATAATCACGGGAACAGCCCGTTGAATTCTCTCTGCAATAGCTTATGGCTGAGCAATAGCCTAGCTACGAACACGCATCCTAATGCGTGATGATGTCCTCCTTACTGCTATGGCCCCGCTAAGGCAAGTCACCATATAACCTCTTTGCCAATAATATTCAAAACTGTTCTGGCATCCCAATACACAGCGATTCGTCGGATCGACAAACCAGCTTCAAGGAGGCCTATGATTGATCTTCTCACAAACGTCTCCAAGTAGTGATAAAGATGGCGACGAGGTCTGAGGGACATGGTCGGTCTTTCGATATGCTGCAGTAGCCCTCAAAACTCCGTTGCTTTCCCCCGTAACACTTGAATTATGCAACACAGCATGGATTCGGCGGTCGGAGTTCTCATGTTTGTCCCTTCCACGTCTCAAGGTATTAATTGTATACTCGAATGATTGGCATAGCTCACTTGCATGAACACACTAACCAATTTCCATCACAATATCTACTTGATGGGCTAAGTTCAATGGCGAACAGTATACATTGCCTATTATCAAAACGTTACTCACATTTTTTGAAATGAAACTTTTTACTCGGTTTTGCGAGACAATAACCTTAACGAAGTATTTAGCAAGTTTTAGTCCTTTTCAATTAATCATCGCGCTAAGCATGGACGAAAAAACATTGAGACAAAAGTAAGAAAAATTAAAAAATGTGTGATTGGCAGTGGTGTAAGACAACGATGCTGTCTGTCACCAACTCTCTTCAATATTTTTGCAGAAGAAATGATAAAAGAAACATTTGATGAAGAGATAAGAGGAATCACTATTGGAGGAAGAACAATACAAAGTATTAGATTTGCAGATGACCAAGCAATATTAGCTAATACTGATGATGAACTACAGCCTCTAATGCAAAAATTTGAAAGTGTATGCATGAAATATGGTATGAAAATCAACACAAAGAAAACAAAAATGATGAGAGTCTCTACGAGACCAGGAAACGTTGAGGTTTTGATGAATGGACATAACGTAGAGCAAGTGAGACTATACAAATACCTCGGTAGCATAATCCAAGAAAATGAAAAATTGTGACATAGAAATAAAATAAAGAATTAATAAAGGAAAAGAGGCATTTTACAACAAGAAAAATTTGTTTGGTAATAAAATGAATAAAAATTTAAAGAAAAGGCTTATGAAGTGCTATATTTGGAGTATAACTTTATATGGGGCAGAAACGTTAGCAATCGGCAAGAAAGAAGCTAAAATGTTCGAGGCATTCGAAATGTGGTTATGCAGAAGAATGGAAAAAATAAAGTGGATTGAAAAAATTACCAATGATGAAGAGCTGCAAAGAGTTGAGGAAGAAAGGAATATTCTAAAGACCATAAGAAAAAGAAAATTTCACTGCATAGGACATGTGTTAAGAGGAGACAGCTTATTGAACCGAATGATAGAAGGGAAAATTGAAGGAAAGCGACCTAGAGGAAGGAGACGACAAATGATGCTTGATAATAGCATGGGCACAAGAAGCTATCATGTATTAAAGGAGGAAATAAGGGACAGAGAAAACTGGCGGAAAAGAACTTGTTGAGTCACCGTTGGACCTGTCAAAAGACAGAACACTAATGATGATGATGATACTGAATTTATTGAAATAGCAAAAATAAGGGATTTACACAAATTTGAATAGCAAAATTTTCTGCGTCACACTAAAGCCTATATGTTTGTAAAATACAAATAGTTCCTTCAAATTCCACAGAATTTTTACCATGTTAATATTACAATAGATTTCAGTTAATTGGGCCATCGGCCATTCGGAACAGCCGTTTATTTGGTATTATTATTGAAGAACATTATAAATTAGCTCTTTGGCATAAAGCTACACATAACTGCGGTGGCCGCTTAATTGGGCCAAAGTGTTCTAGTCTCGATGTCATCCAAATAAGAGGAATCTAATGCACTTAAATGACACTGCGGTGGCTGAGTGTTCAGATGCTCTAGTTTCTCGCTACAATCGTGATTGGAGCTGCGTCCTGGCCAAACCAGAAGCGGTGTGAAGAATGGTTTGAAGCTGCGCAGACAACTACTCATGTCGAATGCGGCATGTGGCGTTTGTATGCTTCATGGCTCGGGCCTTTATCCCTCCCTCGCATCAGTAGCCTAAAAAATTAGGAAAGGCTACGTAAAACACTAAGACTTGCTTTTGGTCGTCGCTAATCTTTGACTAAACGCACTGCTGGCCACTCAAAACGCAAAAGCAAGAAGGAAGAATCCGATTGGCCTGAAATTCGCAGCATGCGTCGCCTCGCGAAAGGAGATGCAAACGATTGGCATTGCAGGGCATATGCAAATCAAAAATCCTTTAATGGTGAGACGGGTGCACAGAAGGCTGGGTGTAAGTAGTGGAAGTGTGTTGTGCTGCCGGACCTGTGCGTGGGAAGTTTCCTGATGCATCGTCGCAAAATACGGCAGTCATTCCAGCACGTTTCAGAGTTCTTTTTTTTTTTTTTTTTTTTTTTTTGATTGGAGGTTTAACTACCACCGTGAGCAACTCAATGGGCTATAAGCAGTCGCCCGTCCCTAATTTAGGGTCACTGGTTCCAGGGAAGGGAGAGAGCCAGTGCCGTAAGACAAACACAACATCCATGCCTCACCGGGATTCGAACCCGGACCCCTTACGGACGAATTATCAGAAGCCAGCGCCTTAGACCACTGCGCCACCGGGGCGGCATTTCGGAGTTCGACAGAGCACGAATAGTGGCTTATCGCGACAGCGGTTTATCGTACCGAGACATCGGCGCCCGTGTGGGACGACATCCAGCCACAGTGAGACGAGTATGGATTCGGTGGGTGCAGGAGGGACGGACGCACCGACATGAGCGATTGCCGCAGCCGAGGCACACCACCGAACGAGAGGATCGGCATGTTGTGCGGCGGGCATTGACGGCTCGCACCGCCACTTCACGAACGTTAGCGCAGGAATTAGGGTGTGTTGCGCAACAACCTGTGTCAGCACGTACCGTTCGACGTTTTCTGCAGGAGCGGGGACTTGTCGCACGGCGCCCATTGCTCCGGTTACCATTGACGTTATACCACCAGCGAGTGCGGCGGCATTGGGCCGTTGAACGCCGCACCTGGACTACGGAATGGCACGACATTGTCTTCTCCGGCGAATCCCGCTTCTGCCTGCAACACCACGACGATCGGATCCGCGTGTGGCGGCACCGTGGCGAGAGACTGTAGGAAGCCTGCGTTATGCATCGCCATACTGGTCAGTCTCTTGGCGTTATAGTTTGGGGCGCAATTGGATATGACACCCGCACCCCTCTGGTACGCATCGCCGGTACACTCAACAGCCACCGCTACATCTCCGACGTTTTGAGCCTGTAGTCCTAACTTATCTGCAGAACCTGTCAGCGGCCACGTTTCAACAGGACAATGCTCGTCCGCACGTGGCACGCATCGTGCAACAATTCTTCACGGCCAACCAGGCGTCACTGCTGCCGTGGCCTGCCAGAATTCAGACAATGCTACGACATGTGAATAAATAAAACGGACGTTATAGCATACAAAACTGAATTTTCGTGTTTGCATACGCACAGTGTCCACGATTAGCAATTATGTACATCTGTACGTTTTCAACCCACTGACTGAGTATGTACTTCAGCATATCCTTCCCACTGGCATATGCAGTTGCATTTCTCTGTTGAAGGATTCAGACATTTTAACGATGGTGTTACATAAAACTGTGACTTCAAGTGCCGCAAAGTAAGAGTCTTAAGGACTAAATTCTGGTGGCCTCGGGGGCCATACTGTTTGGTCACCGTGTCTTGTCTAGTGTTGGTGATCAAGATCAATTAACCAGTGTCACTTGTACCGTCCTATGTTCTGCTGCGCCGTCCTACTGGTACCGTGAGTTGTGCTGGTACCACTAGTTCCAGCTGGTAATACGAGCAATGGCAAATTTTTTCAGACATCTTCTATATCTGTTCTTAGCAGATGCAAATACCATTTAGCGTTCACCTTATTTTAGAAACAAATGCCCTACTAAACGGTAACTTTACAGACAACACAGCATGTTTGCCGGACCACCTGACTTGATGATGTGATTTCCTTGTCCAGTACAGAATGTTCGGTGAAATTTATCGCTCATTATCTCTGTTCACTACATCACCTTGTGTGAACTCCTCTATCCATAAGTGGCTTGACACACGATCCACTTGGCTCTTTCCCTTACCTGGGGCCAGTAGCCATAAATTAGGGACGAGCGACTGCTTTTATATAATCGAGTTACTGACGGAGGTCCTAACCCCCCACCCACATAAAAGAAATCCAAACAACTTTGAAGTCTGTGTAGAGATGAAGCCAAGTCTCGCGGCGTAGATCACGGGCAGAGCTGGCAGCTTTCTTTGCTGATGACCGTGGAGGCTGGGAGCCTTAAAGGACCGTGAACAAAATACAAATGTAACAGCTATCTAAGTAATAAAGGCGGGCTTTGCTAATAGGCGATCTACGAATTTTAATCTGACTTACCACGCTCCCACAAAAGCATCTGTTTTTTAACTGCTAGGAAACAGATTTACACGGAAATGGTATCTTTCCACTTAGGTACGTCTCACGTATTAGATACGATAGGGAATTATTTTTTACCTGCCGTCCGACTGTCTGCTCGTCCGTCTGCCCAAAATACCTCAAACGCATAGATATCCACCGGTGAGTAAACAACTTGCACAGGAATGATCTGATTTCTCTCCTCTATGCTTCATGTATCATCATCATCATCATTGTCAACCATTATCAATCCACTGCTGGACGAAGGTCTCCCCAAGTTTCCTCCACAACGGTCTGTCTTGTGCCAGTCTCCTCCATGTCACTCCCGCATATTTACGAATTTCATCCACCCATCTCCCATGTGGTCTTTTTCTGGGTCTTTTCCTGTCCCTTGGAATCCAATCTAAAATCTCGGCTGTCCATCTATGGTCTGTCCTTCTGGCAGTATGTCCAGCCCATTGCCATTTCAGGGATTTAACCCTGATCATGATGTCTTCCGCTCTCGTCATTTTTCGGATCCACGAGTTTCTCTTCTTATCTCTCCTGGTTATACCAAGCATGCACCTCTCCATGCTTCTTTGAGTTGTCTGCAGCCTTTGTATGTCTCTTTTAGTTAAGGTCCACGTCTCTGCACCATACGTAAGCACTGGAAGGATGCATTGATCAAACACTTTTCTTTTAAGACATAATGGCATATTGCTCTTGAAAATTATGCTGTTTCTTCCAAAAGCTCTCCAGGCAAGTTTTGTACGCCGATTAATTTCTTCATCAATGTGACCCTCACTTGATATCTGCTGTCCAAGATAAACATATGTATCTGTTATCTCCAGTTTTTTTCTCCATCAATCGGTAAATCTTCATTTCTTGTAAAAGCATTGAACATCACTTTTGTCTTTTGAAAGTTCATTTTTAATCCCACTTCTTTACTCTTGTCAGCAAGTTCCTGGATCATACTCTGCAGCTCTGATGGTGTAGTTGCAAAAATGACTACGTCATCAGCAAAACGAAGGTGGGTTAAATAATCTCCATTAATCTTTATCCCTTTGTTTTCCCAGTTCAGTGATTGAAAGACATTTTCCAATGTGGCATTAAAGAGCTTCGGAGATATGGTGTCACCTTGTCTCACTCCCTTTCCAATTTTTATGTGTGTTGTATTTTCAAACAGCCGAATCTTTGCACTTGCATTTTCATAGATGTTATTAATAATATTAATGTATGCATCTTCAATACCGCAGGATTTCAGAGCCGTGGTAACTGCTGATGGTTTCACCGAATCAAAGGCTTTTTCATAATCGATAAAAGCCATGCACAATGGAAGTTCATATTCCCTCGCTCTTTCAATTAGTTCTCTCAGTACGTGGATATGATCTATTGTGCTGTAGCCACTCCTGAATCCAGCTTGTTCTCTCGGTTGAGCCATGTCCAGTGTTACCTTCAAGCGGTGTGAAAGAACTTTAGTGAAGATTTTATAAACCACTGATAGGAGGCTGATAGGTCTGTAGTTCCTGAGATCCTCAATGTCACCTTTTTTATGTAGCAGGATCATTGTAGCATTGTTCCAATCCTCAGGAATCTTCCCTTCATTAAGGCATGGAGTGAAAATTTGGGCGAGTACTGTTTCGATTTCTCCACTTGCTTCTTGTATGATGTCTATAGTAATTCCATCTTCTCCTGGAGCTTTCCGCTTCATGTTCTTGATTGCATGAGCAACTTCTGCTGGGAGGACTGGAAGAACTCTGCTACTGGTACCTTTCATGATGTCTGGAGTACATGTATCATCCCTTTCATATAATTTGGAGTAGAAATCTTTCACTCTTGTCAAAATTTCGCCTCTATTTCTTGTTATAGAACCATCTTCTTTTCTCAGAGCCATAATCTGTTTTCTTCCCTTACTGAGATGTCCCTTTGCTATCTTAAGGCTTTGGTTGTTTTCAATTGCTTTCCTCACTAGCTCACAGTTGAATTTCCTTACGTCTTCAGTGATACTTTTTCGTGTTGTCTTGCATAGCTCTATATATTCCACTTTGGAAGTCACATCTTCTTTAGTTGTCCTCATCTCTCTTCTTTTTGCATCAACATTTTGGTTTTTCCTGATAATTTGTTCACATTCAACTTGTTCTTAGACCCAGCTAATTTTGTTGCTGTTTCCATTAGAGCTTTGGTTACTTTTCTGTTAACTTCCGAAATATCCACTTCTTCCGATGTTAGGCCTTCTAAAGCAGAGAATCTGTTCTTCAGTTCTAACTTGAAAGTATTATGGTGTTTTTTAAGGTTGGTTATGTCAATACATTTTGTTTGTCTTATGAGCTTGCCACGTTCCAGTTTAGTGTTGAGGTGCATCTTACATCTCACCAATCTATGGTCACTACCTGTGTTGAACTTGTTCAGCACACTGCAGTCTTCGATGACGAATTTTTTGTTACACATAATAAAATCAATTTCACTTGTCGTTCCAATTGGATGTCTCCATGTCCATTTCCTGTGTGGCTTTTTCTTGAAAAAGGAGTTCAAGATGAAAAATCCTTCTGCCTCTGCAAACTCAACGAGAGTATTTCCACGCTGGTTTCTGTTGCCGTGACCGAATTTACCTACTGAAGTTTCATTCTGTTGCCGTTGCCCTATTTTTGCATTGAAATCTCCCATAATTATCTTCAAGTGCTGCTTACCTTTATTATTTAGATGACGAATTTCCTCATAAAATTCTTCAATTTCTTCTTCAGGATGACTTGTGGTGGGTGCATAAGTTTGAATAATCTGAGCCTGGTATCTTCTCGATAGTTGGATAACGAGTCGTGCAGCTCTGTCAGAGGAACTTTCAACTTCTACCACTTTATCCTTCAGTTTCTTGTTTATTATAAATCCAACACCACTAGTTCTGCCAGTATCTGTCCCACGATAATAGAAGAGATGTCCACTTTTCAGTTCAATGAGATCTTGAACTGAAAAGTGGACATCTCTTCTATTATCGTGGGACAGATACTGGCAGAACTAGTTTTGCTTCATGTATAAGATACCTTAAAGGAATACTTTTCATCCGTTTGATCGCCTGTCCGTCGGTCTCTAAGAGAATAACAGCATCTACTTCATCCGTGAAACAACCCATTTGCATGGGAGTGGTCTCTTTCCACTCTGGGGTGCGTTAGCTCTGAGATACCATGCAGAATAACATTCAGCACGTCTTCCGTCTATCCGTTCATATTCCCTTTGTCTAAATTTGCGGGCGAGGCATGTGAGTTGGTAAGTACTGTTGGGGAGCAACCCTATAAACCTACTCTTGTACGACAAAAGTCATCACCTTTTCAGAGTACGCGATAGTCCCCATTGCTTTCTGTCATAACACTGCTGGTGAACCCCACTATCACAGTTGCTATAGCCCATTGAGTTTCTCACCGTGGTCGTTAAACTCCCCGAACGAAAAAAATTAACATGCTTTTTTTTTTCAAAATAAATAAAGACTGAAATGACATTACTAAGAGCGAACAAGGGGCATCAAAATAGGTTCCAGTGGAAAGAGGAAGTAAGTTATTATGTAAATTGTACCTACTGATGCTGGAATAATAACTTCAGTTTTAAGGTTCAGCGATAATTTTTCCCCAAACTGAAATAGGATTTCCTACTACTCTGATGCTGTGCTGATATTTCATACACACAAAACATTTAAATATATTAGGATTACTATTTAGTGCGTCTCATGCACCAGTTTAAAGGTAGTTCCTCTGCAGAATAGCTGTTTACCCTTGCTCTTCCTTTACACGGTACACGCACACACGGACATAACTGCCAAATTTATTCCCTACTTCCCAAGACAAATGACTTCACAACTCAAAATATTCCTGTCAGTTTTGGTAGCTTCAACTCTTCCTGTTAAGACGGAGGAAGGAAGTGATAAGACTCTCCGGGAGTGTGAGCTAAACTAAAGTAACGATGCGGACAATAGCCATGCATGACCGTAAAACCCATTCTTATGATTCTTGGCCTCATGAATTGTAAGAGATGCTCCTAGCGAACAAATAGGCCATCTTTGGACCAACAAAAGTAAACATAATGGGATGGAACGTAGTGGAATCAGAACGTTGTTGTCTTTTATACAGACACAAGAGGGTGGTGGTTGAACGTATGATGTCGGATTTACAACAAAACATATAAAAAGCAAATTTCTGGAAATTCAACTCACAAAAGAAGTAACTAGGAATTTACTGGTTATCACGACACAATTATAGTGAGGTCTTTCTTTCACTAAAGTATCTCCCAATTACTTGGCGAGTTTGTTCTTTTCTTTTCACTAACATGTAGTATTTCCTTATAAAACTCTTTCATTTTCCCATCAAAATGGTTTCTAAATTGGAAACCAACCTAGGTAATTCATTATGTCGACATGGTTAAGCCTGCCAAAATGGAAACGAAATCCTCTTTATTTGCAGCCTCCTCATGAAAAGTCAACATGGAGACATCCTACGATCAAAGCAAATGTCAGCAAATATTTTATGGATGCAGATTAAAATCCGCTAAAATGTATCTGTCATATACAGAGTGATTCACTCGGGACTTTACCCCAAAAAAGCGCTATAATTTTGGAAAGGGAAAACATTTCAAGCTGAAATTTGAAGACGAAGTGCCTTTTCTATTCACAATTACATCAATATCACAGAAGATGTTGACAATGTCCGCCATTTGCATCCAAACAGAGATCAACTCGTTGCACTGCTGCATATTATCAAATTTATACCTCAGCATGTTGGTATTTATTGCCACAAATTCCTATGTGATGTTGTCTCTCAGTGGGCCGAATAGCTTTAGGCTTATTGCTGGTATACAGTACCTTTCAGATCAACCCACAAGAAGTAATTGTATAGAGTTAAATCAGGAGACCTGGGCACCCACCAACCTTTGGAGATAACCCAATCGTCAAAGAAACTTTGAATCTAAGCCATGCTGGCATTGGACGTGTGACAAGTCGCACTCTCCTGATGGAAGAAGCCATTCTGAAGTTCAATATCATCCAGTTGGTTCACGAACTGTGTGAAGATATTGAGATACACAGTCTGTTCAAAGAAAATGAGACCAATTATCTGGTTCCGCGAAATGGCGCACCATACGCCAATCTATGTGCGATGCATTCTTTCCTAGTGAATGACATGGGTATTCTCATTCGCCCATATCTTGTATTCTGTGAGTTCACATAGCCTGAATGGAGGAACCAGGCTTCGTCCGTGAACCTCGTAATGTCCAACACGCCTGGATTTTGACTGACAAGTTCCTTAAACCGCCGGCAGCAATGCATTTGCTTCGGCATGTCGATTGGTAACAGCTCATGAGCAACTGTAACATGATACGGCTTCAGTTTACCCATTTTTGCAGCCCTCTGGCAGGTGGAATAAAACAGTTCTGTTTCTTGGGTAACCCTACGTAACAATTTCTTTTGGAGACTGTAACAATGTTTTTTTCACACACTGTACACTGTTTTTCGTCATTGCAGGTCGCCTTTGTAAATGTGTATCAACAAGGCTTCCTGTCGTCTCAAGTTTCTTCGCAAGATTTGAAATCGTTGGCTTCGTAGGTGGTTCCCGACCGGAAAATTTCTTCTTAAACTCTTTCTGACACTCCTTGAAAGAGGCGGTATTCCAATAACTTCGAACGATAAACACAACACTTGGACATCACAAAAAAAAGTACCTGCCTTGAATTCAGAGACTACAGTCTTGTGACGGTTATATATATTGAGATAATACAACGTTTCTCACAAATATTTTATTTTTTCAAATAAACTAAGGTTTTTCTGGCTTTTGACCTAGCTTCATCAGTACAAATGGCACGTAAATATACAAATTACACATGACATAAATGGTGTTTACAGTCATGGGTTTTGGTTAGTTGCTTCCACGCGCTTGACAGAAATGGTGTGGATGCGATGTCCTTAATAAGTTGCGAAGAATTCTGATATATATGGAAAACTTCCAAAATATCGAGTTTGGTGGTTAAATCTGGCTTGTCGATTAGTTTTGCTTCTTTAAAAGGGAAAGTCATGGTCCTTTTCGTAATAGTGTTTAACCATCGATGACTTCTTTAGGTCAGAGTTAAGAATATAGGTTTTGTGCTCCTTCAATCGATAACGCAAGGCTCTATAGGTCTGTCCTATATACGAAGCGTCACACTCACATGGAATTTGATAAATTCCCCACGAGTTTTTATCTTCAACATAAAATGATCTTAAAAGATTCATTTTGTTTATGGGTTTAAGAATCGCTCTAAAATTAAAGGTTTTGAGAATTTTTTTGAAATTTTGAAGTAAATGTTACGGGAAAATGGAATAATGGCAAAGTTATTTGGTAATGGGCGCATCACAGGAGTTAATGTGGAGATAGGTTTCGGTTTCCGGAATTTTGTTTGAGCCTTGTCTATAATGGAAGAGTTGTATCCTCTCTGTATTGCAACACGTTTAACGAAATAAAGTTCTTTTTCCAAACTGTCTTTATCAGAATATACACTATTTACCAACAAGTAATTGGACACCCCTGCAATCGACGATATCTGCGGTCCTGATACACGTCACGGCCGCCGCCGTTAAATATCGTGTGGGAAACTGGTTGGCTGTAACAACGCAACCAGTCGCATGCAAGATGCCACGCAGTTCGGAGCTCTCTGATTTCGAGAAAGGCGTAATCGTCGGGTATCAGAGAAATGGCCGATCCATGGGTGACATATCCAGCGAGTTGAAGTACCAAAACTCGACAGTGGCCTAGGTGATTGGCAAGTGGAAGATGAGAGGTGACTGTGGGAATGTGCCCCGACCTGGCAGACCCACAAAACTGGGAGTTAGAGACCGACAGGTGCTGGCCAGAGAAATTCTGAAGAACCGCACCAAATCGATGGGCCACATCCGCGAGGAGTTTCAACAGGCATCCGGGAGTGTTCTTTTGATGAATACCATCCATAAGGAAGCCCATCTGCTCGGTTATCATGGACGTGCTACCACCCACAAGCCTTTGATCATCAAGTCCAATAGCGCTGCTCGGCTAACATGGTGCAAAGAACGTCGACAGTGGACCGTTGAACAGTGGAAACAGGTTCTCTGGATCGACGAATCAAGGCTCACCCTCTACCGTTCGGATGGCAGGGTCTGTGTTTGGCGTCTGCCTGGAGAACGCCTCCTGCCGTAATGTATTGTGACAACTGTGAAGTTCGGTGGCGGTGGAATTATGCTCTGGGGGTGTTTCTCCTGGTATGACACGGGACCCTTCGTCGCAATTCTTGGTAGACTCAACGCCGAGACATACTGCACCATTTTGGATGACCATGCGCTTCCTACGTTGTGGCAGTTTTGCGGGGTGGACCCATGTTACTTTCAGGATAACAATACCACCTGTCATTTTGCGAGGTCCACCTTGGCTTGGTATGGGGACAATGGGTTAATCGAATAGACTGGCATGCGCAGAGCCCGGACCTTAACCCTATGGAGGACCTCTGGGACGGGTTGGAGCGTCGACTTAAGGGGTTCCCCCACCGTCCGAAATCGGTGAAGGTACTGACCTGTCTTCTCCAAGCCGAGTGGAAGAAAATACCGCTAGCCGTCGTACAACGCGTGATTGAGAGTGTGCCCCGCAGGGTCGCTGCTGTAATCGCTGCTCGTGGAGGCTCCACAAACCATTGAAGTTGAATAAACTTCGTTTTCCTTTACTATCACAGGTGTCCAATTACTTGTTGGTAGATAGTGTATGTGTATCCCGCGATATACGCAACTGTAAACGGAGCTGAGTTTTTGTTGCCAAGGGTGATTGGACATGGAATGCGGAGGTGAGAAAACAGCGAGAGGCTTCTGATAAATTGAGGTTGCGAGATATCCATTTGAGCGAGTAACCAGGACGTCAAGGAATGGTAGGCATCAGTTATTTTCAGATTCGTAGCTGAACTGAATGTGAGGATCAATGGAATTTATAAGTTTGACTAATTCCGGAATTTCAGATTTTTTTCCTTTCCAAAGAACGAAAGTATCGTCTACATATCGCATCCATAAGTCAAATTTCATTAGTTTGAAAAGTTATTCTTCAAATCGACGCATGTTGATTTCACATAATGTAGGTCACAGTGGGGTGCCGGTCGCTAGACCTTTTGTCTGTTCATAAAACGTTCCACGGAAAGTAAAACTGTTCTGTTTTATTAAAATGTCCACCCATCTTTGTTATTTTCTCTACTTCAGGTTGGCTGTAATGATGCCAAACAAACGTTGTATTATGTTAATAAATATAAGGTGTACCTGTTTATTAAAATATTACTGTGCATACCTTATTTTCCCCGTTCAGTATTGAAAGCCTTTCACCTAGTACTGTATAAGCGAATCTTAGAAAACGACCTCAAATACGGAAGGTGTTAGTGAAATATTTTTATCCCAACGAGGCACTGATAAAACAAAATTCTATGGATTAAAATGAAATTACAGAATATTTAGAAACATAATAAAAACTAATTCCATAAATTTATGAGTGGTTAAAAATGTGATTTAGCTATAATACTGATACAAAACAGGTTTCATGAAAACAAAAATAGGATTTGTTTTCATCGGATACCGTGGGCTGAAAAGTTCTAGTGCATTTGCTCAAGGAATCGGTAATTCAAGATATACAGAAAACACCATTTCACGAATAACGCAAAGTAACACTTAATTTATGGAGTAAAACAGATTACAATCCCCGAAAATTCGGTTTAAAAAACAGACGGAAACGTTGTTTTTGTGCTTCCGTTTCTGTAAAGAGACCTTATAAAATACTTGCATTGAAATGTTAATTACGTACGGCAGATATCTTCAACTTTCAAAGATGTTAGATATCTGGGAAGCCATCAATTTTTCTTGTTGTTGTATTTAAAATCTGCATCATCAAATACGGAACTTTAAAGAGTGAGTGAAACAAAGAGTTGCAATCGAATTTGCGTTTGATAAGAGCATCAGAAAGAAACAACTTAATGAATGAATAGCGAGACTCGAAAAATCGAAGAGCTCCAAGAGAAGAAGAAAACTGTCGCGTAATCATTTCCCTCTTGAATATTTAGAACAATATATTTACCGATGAAGAATCTGTATTTATTATGTGAAAAATCACTTGGGTACTTAGATAAAAGGACGATATGATTTCACGGTAATTCCTGTGCAAGACGACACTTCCAGTTAACGAAAAGCTATTCAAAATCTATTACGTTTTTGATGACTTCTATGCGGTGCATAAGAAAGGAAAACCACGGGTTTTTTTCAAGAATAAGTCTAACACGTGTCAAATTATTTTGCATTCGGATGCACATTTATAACATGTTGTGTAAATACAGGCTGTCTGAATAATGGCTGAGCACTGAATGTACGAATTGCAGTTATGTAATAATAAAGAAATTTTGAATGGAATTACAGTAGAAGTGATCCGCCACATGGAAATGCTCTGTGTCTGGTAACTTTCATGTCACCTTATCACGAGGCGCGCAGCAGCTGACATTCCGAGCAAAGGGAATTCCCGAGTGGTTGGTCGACGGAGACAGACGTGTCGATAAATCACTCGTCTCGGCCCAATGACAATGGTGTTGACGGTTGAACAGAGAATGTTTTTGGTGGAACACGTCTTTCGCCATGACGACAAGTACACGGACAAGTGCGAAAACAGTTCGCTAGGAAATTTCGTGATACAGACGTTTCCCACCGTAATGCGGTTTGTCAGCTAATAACGACGTTTCGGGAAACTGGCAGTGTTCTGGATACTCCCCGCCTCACTAGGCCATCCACGGAAGACGAGAGCGTACTGGATATCCAGGACAAGATACAGAAAAATCCACACAAGTATGTGAGACGGCTGTTACAACAAGTTAATGTGCCAAAGAGTACAGCCTATGCTATTCTGAAGAGTAAGTTGAGTTTCCACCTGTACAAAGTGTCTGTCGTGCCTCAGCTGAAAGAAACTGACCACGAGGCCCGTGTTCGGTACTGCAGGGGGTTTTAAGAGTTCCTATCTGAAGAAGGTGAGGACATTCTGGACGTACAAAGTGTCTGTCGTGCATCAGCTGAAAGAAACATACCACGAGGCCAGTGTTCGGTACTGCAGGTGGTTTCAAGAGTTCCTGTCTGAAGAAGGTGAGGACATTCTGTACGTACAAAGTGTCTGTCGTGCATCAGCTGAAAGAAACAGACCACGTGTCCCGGGTTCGGTACTGCAGGTGTTTCCAAGGGTTCCAGTCTGAAGAAGGTGAGGACGTGGCTCTCCAGTGGAAGTGACCCTTCTGATAGTTGAGGCATGGGAAGATGTACGCAGGTAATCCGCATACACTTCAAGAGCTATGGACTGAAATAACAACCCACATCCAAAACATCACACCACATAGCCTGAGAAAATCTTCATCAACATGCAGAATCGTGTGCCGACATTGTCTGGCATTCATCGAGGCCCATTTTAAACATCTCCTGTAAAAACCAGTTCGATATGGTATTACTTTCAGTGCACAGTTATTTTTCAGACACCCTGTATAAGCGATATTTTAAGAAATTGACAGGAAACATTTTTCAGTTAAATATAGCATGAACAATTATTCAATAAATCTGGTGGTAATGATTTTTAAATATGCTAATTATGGACAAATATAAAACTTCGAAGGGATTTCTTAAGCTGTTACGTTTAGCAGTAGAAAAAGAAAAACACAACACTGTTGTAAAACTATTTAGACAAGTCATGTGTAAATTGTTTTGCAACAGTATGTAAACTGTCACAGTTTGTTCACAATTTTCATTTATTCTAAAGTAGGTATTCTTAAGATAAAATATCAGTTTACTAATAGGCAAGAAATTGATTTGCAAATTTTAACATAACATGGCTGCGACATTTACGTTACACCCGAACCTCTGTTATACCTTCAGAATATTAATTGATATTTCATTTCCTAGAAAATATTGAAAGCAGTTATTTGCGGTTTCTTCACGTATAAGCGCAAATGATTTTTCCCTCATTTCCCCATGGACCTAGTGAGCGGACGTTCCTACCGTATCATATTTGTATGGTGGGCCTCAAAACAATTTTTCAGGAAAAGAATCACCATACATGCAATGCATGTAATTTCGAATGCTACTTAAGACCTCAGTACTCATATAGCCTGGAAACAGAAACAGGCCCAAATCAGTGCATCTCAAATAATTTTATCCAAATTTACTAAACATTTAAAAAGAACATTTTTAGCAGCTACAGATGTGATATGATATACAGGCCCGACCTTCTGTGAAGAAGAATATGCCGTAATGAAAATGATAAATTCGAAATACTTACCAAAGGGAATAGTTACGTTTATGTACAATTTATTTTCCTGTGATGTTATGTTCTAGGAATAAACTCAAATATAGGGATGAAACGCCAATAAGGAAAGGAGCAGGAAATTAGAAAATATATTGGAACACCATATTCTCTAGGCAAAGGCAAACTAAACAAAAACAAGAAAAAGCTAACGCTACAAATCAGGGAATACTGAAAACCAGTTTAAAATAACTAGCTTAAGCGCTTAGCAGGAGCAACCTGCAATACTATCCTTCACACACACACAAAAAAAGTTTTATGTAAAATAAAGAAGGTGAAATGTTACCAAGGAGCTCTTATTAATCCCTGCCTCAGCAACTGCTTGAAGTAAAGAAACCTACTGTTTGAGTTTGCCATTAAACGTATATGCGCCACCAAGTTTCAAAAACCACTTAGATGGAAAACCAAAGAGGAGCTCTTTAGGAAAGTGAGTTTAGGAGTAACGGAGTAATAGAAATACCCCTTACAACAATGCAAAATGACATATGGTTTATTATTTAGACTTGAATTTCTGGACAGCAAGAAAAGCAAAACTCAAAAGAATAAAAAAATAGCCTCCGTAAATAAAGATTCCTGTATTTTAATAAATTCAGATTCCGGATTCCTCAAATACAGATTCTTGTATTTGACAGGTCCTTGACGCATTTAATTTCAAAGCATACAACAGTGCTATTCCGTGTTCTTAATATTTAGAAATTATTTTATTTTTATAAATTATTAACTTTTAAAATTTTCCATATTCACCTTTTCATATTTTTTCCATATTTTACGTAAATTATATTACTGAAAAATGTTAAAAATATAAAGTAAAAGCTCCACCCATTGCACTTCTGGTTGCACACATAACTGAGGGATTGGCATCATATCGATTGCGTCCTTTCCGCTTTAGCAATCAGCAATCGTATAATTTCGGGATATTTTAAACAATCCTAACACTGTATTGGTCAAGTGCTTTTTAACGCTGATTTTAGGAATGCAGTAGGTACTTCTTTTATGAAAAATTTATTTCTTAAAAGCATATTTCGATGTTTATGGAAGTCTGATTTTTGGTTACCGAATCTAGCAATATTAAAAACTGGTGCAATAAGTACATTTTTGTCAACTTATAGGATATATTGCTGTTCCGTTGTACATATTATATTATTTCAAAAAAATAGTTTTTTTTTAATGAAATGACCTAATTAAAGTGTATGCTGCACTAAATTAATAGTTAATTTAAGAAATCTGTTTCCTAGTTGTTAAGGTTAGTTTTGCTTACTTTCTAGCAGCTAGGATAAATATTCACAAAATCATTATCAATAATTTCAAACGTATTTGACAAAATAAATTATCAATATACCTAAAAGCATATAAACAGCTGTTCTCATTAGAAGATTTATATTTATTTTAAATTGATAATCTTTGAAGAAAAGGAAAAGATTGCACACGTTACTAGAATGAGAAGCAAACCGTAGAAATTCGTTTACTTGCCTTGTAACGTACCAGGAGATGTGACGTACCTGCCAGAAGGACGCACACGACATAAAGGCAGATAGGAATCAGAATAAAATGTCCGCGTAGCTTAATTGGTAGAGCAACTTATTCCGGAATGAGTGGACCCGGGTTCGAATCCTGGCGCGGATAAAAATGACGGAGAAATTCACTTCGTTATAGCCTGTAAAAACATTATCATTTAGGACAATTATTTTTAATGCAACAATTAAGAAAGATATTTCAAGAATTAGCTTTAAGTTCTTTATAAATGCTAAATTCGGAACAAAGCTTTCTAAGAGTTCAAATAATATCTTCACAAGTGGAAGAGCAGTATACAAGTTTTCTAGGTCATGGGTATTTGTATCAAACGCCTGAGGCTGAGGATAGTTGAAATTACTTCTGAATTATATAAATAACCCAAATCTCGGTGAATCAGGTATTCGCTCCTTTTCTGAAGTGCTGCTGAACTTTTTTTAAGACTGCATCAAATGCTTGATTAATTTTCTTTTTTGTGATTTTTAACGGAGGCAGTGAACCTGAATTTCTCTGAATCTTTTTGAAAATATGCAGTAGCAAATAAAAATGGAAATTCAGGCATATATCCCCTGACGAAAAAAGCTTAATGTGTTTATTTTTAAATTTTTGGACATTTACTTACCAAATATATTATCTCGATCATAATTCATTCCCTTGCTTATTAATTCCTTGTAACAGTATTTTCAAATTATTGCAAAATTGTTACTTTCTTCATCGATGGGTAAATATGAAATTATCTTACAGAATATGGTAAGACTGTTTAGGAATGCTAGAAAAAGGTACATTTTATCACAAATAACCTTTGGACTAGATATAAGCAGAAGAACATTGTGTTTCCATTCCGCAAATGAATGGATTTTCTGATTGTAAGCCAGGCTAGTTTTTACAATACACTCCTTGAGTTACTGACAAAAATTACTTGAGGTCTTACTCTTGGAAATTTTTACTAAGGGCCTAAATTTAGTAACAAAACCTAAAAGACATCTGAGGTTATTATCTTCTTTCTTTTTTTTTATTTGAGGTTTATAGACCACCGCGAGAATCTCAATGGGCTATAAGCAGTCGCCCGTCTCTAATTTAGGGTCACTGGTTCCAGGGAAGGGAGATAGTCAGTGCCGTAAGACAGACACAACATCCATGCCTCACGGGATTCGAACCCGGTCCCCTTTCGGACGAATGATCAGAGGCAATCGCTTAGTTTCAATATTCGCTTTTATTCACTTAAAAGAATTACAACAGAACATCCGCAACCTCACACGCAGTGTGAGAGAAGGGGAGAAATAAAACAAAATGTAGATATTTACAATGAAATGATAATTGTACAAATGAGCAATGACAGGCATTGCATTATTTGCTGTAAACAGCAGTAGCTCTGGGATAATTGTTCATTGAAGTCTTGGAACATCACTGGAGCGAAACAATTTGCAGAAAAATTCGCGCAGTTCTAGTGACATGGGAATCACTGGTGGCAGAGAGTCACTGTGAGGATGAAGAGAACTGTGTACAAAAGGTGACATCTGCAGGAAGCAAACACAATCTAGTTCCAGGAGGAAACATGGTGAGGGAACAGTAAAAATTGAAAGTTCCGACGTAGGTTTATTAACACAGCAGATGAACAGTCTGAGCACTACAAAACCGAAACCAAGGACGATACGGCGACCATGTTTGGAAGAAGGCAGGTAACCGTGCCGTGTCATTCGCCAAGGAGTATTCCAGGGTGAGTCTGGCTTTAACCCTGTTGCGATAGTGTGCAACTAAAGAGGTAGAGAATGTGATAGGATCTGGATCTTGTAACTGTAGCAGGTGAGAGAAAATAATATATTTAGCTAGGATAAATAAATACGAACGAACTGGTAAAATAGAGGTGAAACTTGTAGAACTGTGGCCGAGGAAACAATAATTTTCTAGGGAGAGATCACTGGTACAAGAAGGATGTGCAAGTTGAAACATACTGTGAAATAGTGGGAGCAGCGTCGGACAGTAAACAAACATGTGTAAGACGTCTCCAACGACGTTAGAAAAAGGACAGAGATCTGATGAAACTATATTTCTCCGGAACAAAGTCGAAGGGATAGGCAGTCGATTGTGCAAAAACCTCCAGTGCACATTAAGTTCTGAGGAGAGGGCCGGTAAATATTGGGCAGTAGACCAGATCGAGGTTAGTGCAAAAGAAGGAACAGAGGGAATAGGGCAAGGTACCGCAGAAGAAGAACGGATAAAACGGCACAGGGTGCGGGTGGAAAGACTGTGGAGAGGGAGGAGATCACCGGAAAAGGGAAGGAAGAACGGAAAAGGGAGGGAGGCAGAGGAAACGGAAAGGAGGCCAGAGGAATCGACTAGAGAAGGAAAAAGTGATTGAACAGCATCAGTTACCAGAGAGTTCGGGCGAGGGTGGGATGGTGGGAAAAAGGTCGGAAACGGGTTTCCATGAAATGTCGGGGAGGACCAGTTGGGAAACGGAGACTACACCAGCGTGTAGCCATGCGGGGGAAAAGAAAAAGTTGGCAGTAGGGGGATGGAGGACGGAGGTGAAAAAAGAGGCTCGGAAAGAAAATCAAGAGTGGAAGAGGGGGTTGACGAATGAGCGGTAAAGAACGAAGGAACTGAACAGCTTCATGGTTGACTAGAGAAAAACGGGTGGGGGATGACAGTGTGAATATCCATCTTGAGAAGAAGAAGGACGGTGAGGCAGGGATTAAGGGGGAAGTCAGAACATTGAGCAGAAGGATGGAAGCGGAAGAGTCTGGCTGAACTGTCAAACGGAGGAAATTGAAAATTCTTACAGCTTTATAACGTATGGTAATCTCTGGCATATTGAGGCCACCACAAGTCGAAGGTAGAGACAATACTGAGGAAGATAACCAATGAGTAGATGACCAAACAATGCTGAGCATTGCTGATGTTGTTGCAGTTTGAACGTAGGCTGGTGGCGGTTGTGCAATCCAGGAATGATAAACTAACGAGAGAATGTGGGTGCCAGCAAGCCGTGCACGACTGTGGTAGGTCAAACAGCACTTCAGCTTGGACCAGTAAGCAGCGGTATGACGTAGTTTCCTGATGAGGGGTCTCCAGGTGGCAGCCGCTGCTGAGACCTGGCTGCCAAGTATCTTTGACTGGTGGAAGTCCAATGAGCGCCCCACGGTGCATCGGAGCGATGTCTCCAGGAGCCACACCACAAGCCTGTACACTTTAAAAGGTTTAACGGAGCGCCGGAAGCCGCAGCATACACTTGGTACCATGCAAGAACACTTGTGAATTGCCATTATTCTCGGATGAGAACTGTGAGATCATCGGCGTAGGCAATAAGAACGATAGAATGGTGCCTGGGGCTATGCTGAATGGTGGAGGGGGAGGTTGTAGAACAGAACGGATAGAGCAAAGAAATGGCTCAAAGACTAGAGAGAAAAGTTGTCCGGAAGTAGGACATACTTGACGGATGCCCTTACGAAACGGATGGGTGGCTGTAAGGAAGGATGCCGTCCGGATATGGACAACTGAGTCCTGGTACAGGGCAAGGAGGGCTGTGATGAAGACAGATGGGAAACCGAAGGCAGAGAGTACAGAGGCAAGCCACTGATGACTCACGTTATCAAAGGCCTGCCTCTGATCAAGATTGAGGAAGGCTAAAGGTTCGGAGGAAAGGTGGGCAAGGCAATATGAGTCACGGAGGAGATTAATATTAGTATGAATGCTTCGGCCAGGGATGGTGTACGTTTGGTCGGGATGTATGACGGTGGGAAGGACAGGGTTCAATCGAAGAAAGAGTATTTTAGTATAAATCTTGTAGTCAACATTAAGGATGGATATAGGACGCCAGTTATCCAACTCCAGCAGACACCCCTTCTTTGGAAGAAGAATGATGTGAGCTAGAGTAAAAGCGGGGGAAGAACAGATAAAGAAAAAGCAGCTGTAAAACAAGGCAGTAGGAGAGTGTGTAGGAAAGAGGAAAACGTACGAAAGAAATTAACTGTCAACCCGTCAGGACCAGGTGACGAGTGACAGTTAAGTAAAGCAAGTGACTGTACTACTTCTGCTGGGGTGATAGGCCTAGAAAGAGATGTAACAAGATGCGATGGAATATGTGGTAAGGCACGAAGAATCGAATCAGCATGCGGAGAACTTGACTGGAACTGAGCAAAACGTGACTGGAAATATGTTCTAACACCGGAGCAAATGAGAGTGGGGTCATTAGTAACAGTTCCATCGGGTAACTTCAGATTACGGAGGTGATGAACAGAACTTTTGTGGAATTCCAGTTCTTGAACCTGTTCACATAGATAGTCATTTGGCTGGAGATAAAAGAGCTTGAGGCGGTGAAGAGCTTGTTGGGAGACAGGAAGTAGCAAGGCACGAAGTTCAGCTTCGTAATGAGAAAACAGCGGAGAATCAAGATCTAGGGTGGAAAAAATCGAGCGTGCAGCATCAATCTTCATAGAGGCGGTAGTACGTTTTTTGTGGGAGTATTGTTTGGTATAAAGAAGAATTTGGGATTTGACATTTAACCAGTGTTGCAAAGGACATGAAGCAAAAGGGAGCATATATAAGGCTTGTTGGAGCTGCGATTGGATGGAATTTACGTAGGTTGAATCAAGTAAAAGATCATCATCAAGGGTCCAAGTTCGGTAGTATTGCCGAGGAGATGGACCGGTGTGAAGACACATTACAACACAGCTGTGGTCGGAAGAAACTGCCCAGAAAAAACAGTCTTGCTGGCCCAGCACTATGTTGCCACTGCCGAACCGTCAATAAAATGTCCGGGCGGCCAACAGAAGGGCCAGCAGTTCAGGCCAACAGCTGGTACCCCATCAGTTGTCATATGCCACAACAGGGCCATCAGTGGTCCATCACAGGCAGTAGCTGCCACAAGTGGCCCTTCAGTGGCCCTGCAAGCACGTGTCAGAAATGATGGCTGGCCTAATGTGGTCCGCTAGTGGGCCTTTAGTGGCAGCCAGCAACCACGTGACTTAACTGGTGGCTTGCCGAATCTTGTCCGCCAATTTCCCAGTAGTAGCCTTAATAATAATAATAAAAAAAAAAGCAAGGTTAACCGCCGTTTCGTAAACCTACAATTTTTTTTTTTTTTACCCTTACGAAGCTTGTGAATTAACGCACTGCTATGGGGACATTTTCTCGACAGACCGGAAAAATGTCCATTTGCATCTGACTAGATTCGATCCTGGGCCGTTCGCGTGGAATCCGCGCTCGCTACCGACCGGACTAATTCACTTCGCTTGGATATGTGCTGGAATCTATCTGTTTGGTATGCAATTTGTAATCTAATGCTTCGCTCTTTCATTTTATAATATTGCGAGGTATTTTTTCATAAAAGTCAGTTTCATATAATTGTTAAATTAATTTTTTCAACGTAACGATAGTTTTTTTTTTACCTTAAGGGAACTTCGCTCATTTTCAAGGCGTGTACATACTTATAGTCGCTTTCCAAAGTTTTGCACTGTCCTTGCCGTCTTGAAAAGGATTGTTGAATAAATATATATTTACCCGGGTTCATGTCACATTCTGTTACATTTTAAATGTTGTGTCTTTCCTTTCCGTTGTCCGAAGCTACATTTGTTTTAAAGAGTATAAGATATTTTATTTTACTTCTCGTTATTTTTAGAAACGAATTCCTCCCAGTCTTGTGTATTCAACCCATGGATGAGTACACCACATAGCGTTGCTTTTTTTTTCTTTCAAATAATAAATAAATTTTGTACGCGTATAATTCTTTTTTTTTTCCCAACAAACGCTGTTTTCATGGTCTTCCAGGATATGTGTTTCAAGCGGTTTCAAATTTTTTCTTGTTATTCATCCACTCCATTCCATGAATTGTCATTCATGGGAATGGAGTGGGTGTATTTCGTGGCTGTAATCTAGTATTTCACGACTTAATCTGATATCTTCGTCGACGTAAAATTTCATTAGGAAATTAATTCGCCTCTCCACATATGGAGTTTTTTCTTAACATCCACTAAAATAACACGATGGCGATAGCGTCGTCTTCAACTAACTGGTACCATGAGAGACACAGCAAGTGTTGCTTATGCGCATGGCAGCCCCAATGCTTCCACCTGCTGTTGGGGGTTGCATTGGTTGCCAGCAACGGGCCACTAGTGGCACTTGCTTGGAGGCCCACAGTTCACGGCGATGCTGCAGGGCCATCAATGACTCGCCAACTGATAGCGCTGCCACCAACGGACCACTACCGGGCCGTGAGCGGCAGATTTCAGCCAGCAGTGACCCATCACTGCCAGGTGGTGGCCAGCAGTTTCCCAGCACTTGTGTTTTTGCTGGGTGTCGGTGTGTGAGAAACGGAGATAACTGAAGGAAGAAGAATTGAAGAAACATAAAACCGGTCAAGTCGGGCAGTTGTAGGGGAGGAAGTGGAGTAGGAGCGCCAGGTGTACGAACGAAGAAATGGGTGCAGGTGTCGAAAAGATTCTTGGAGTTGTAGCTGGTTGATGGCTGTAGAAAGTGCTCGGGTAAGAAAATACCTGGTATCCGTGGAACCGTCCGATCTGTCGAGTGGTGGGTCAAGGGTGCAGTTAAAATCACCACCTAAGATGACAATATCAGTGGCTGGAAGACTTTGAACACAGGAAACAAAATGCTCAAAAAGACAGTCTGCATACTGTTGATTGCCGGAAACATAGATGTTGAAGATATGGTATCGGAAGTTGTGAAGTCGGAAGGACAGAAGCTCCAGGAGGTCACGATAAATCGGTTTCACCGTGATATCAGTAATTAAGGTTCGAAGACGAAAATGGATGGCCACCGCAAGTCCGGCGTGAAGACTAAGTTGATGGACATGGTAGAATTGAAATGGCCAGGTTCACCACCGGTGGTATGGGGTGTTGGGATGACAGTTAGTCTTCTGTAGCAATAATATATCCGCATCATGCGGCGTAATGTCTTCAAACACTAACGCATTGGTAGGAGAGACGGAGCATCCCTTACAGTTGAAAAAAGTAATTTTAACTTGAAAGAGGTTGTAGTGGTTTAATATTACTATCAGCACTTCGGTGAAGACTGGTTACACGTTTCTTTAAGTTAGATGTCTGCGCATTAGTGACTGTGTCAATTTTCGGCAAAACAGCAAGTAGATTCTGAAGTTGGGTGATAATAGTAGGAAGCTGAGTATTACGTGATTGAACGCAGTCTAGCTGCTTGAGAGGACGTGACGGTTGATTGAGTATGATGAGAGCTAGATCAAACGGCGCCAGCTGCCCGTCTAATGCAGGGAAGGTTTCCAGATATTCTGCGAAAGCTTTTTGATCCAACAATTTTGGAACAGCTGGGGACTTAAGAGATGTAGAAACTGCAGTTGGAGAGAAAGACTGTCGAATTGGCGAGCGGGAACGAGAGCAGCGTGGAGAAGACGTCACCGGCGAGATTGAACTCTGTCTAGTACGTTTCAACGTGGGAACGCCGGGAGGAGCTGGTGGGTGTAGGACAGTTAGATCTGACTCCACATTAGGGGATCAAAGGGAAGAAGATGAAGCAACACGACGGAGGGGTTGCCATTCCTTTTCGGAGATAATACCCTCCGAAGAACGTAGAGGTACCACATCAGCAAGTAGATCCAACGATGGAGAGGTGGCCAAGGTTCCCGTAGTAGAGATCGAAGACTTGGAGACTGCTGACGAACCATCATCTGCTGGGGGAGAAGCCTCTGGAACAACAGTAGCAGGGATCAAGGACGTCTGTGGAGCCGAACTTTGTGTGGCCAGAGAAACTGATGTTGAGGGTGGGGTGTTGACTTCAGGAGGTATGGAGATAGGTGGCTTGGCAGATGCATGTTTTTTTTTTTTTTTTTTTTTTGATTGGAGGTTTAACGACCACCATGAGCAACTCAATGGGCTATAAGCAGTCGCCCGTCCCTAATTTAGGGTCACTGGTTCCAGGGAAGGGAGAGAGCCAGTGCCGTGAGACAAACACAACATCCATGCCTCACCGGGATTCGAACCCGAACCCCGTTCGGACGAATGATCAGAGGCCAGCGCCTTAGACCACTGCGCCACCGGGGCGGCGCAGGTGCATGTGGACAACGTGATTGGATGTGGCCATATGCCTTGCAATTAAAACAATGCAAGGCAGTAACGATATCGATCCGGAAAATCTGCTTCCCTACAACCACAGTGAGGTCAGTAGGGCAGTCAACAATGGCATCTTCAGTAGGGAACAGGATCCTTGCTTGGCGACGCAGACCTAAAATGTATAACGAAGTAAATTTCTCCGTCATTTTTGGTCTACGCCGGGATTCGAACCCGGATCCCCTCATTCCGGAATAAGTCACTCTACCAATTGAGCTACGTGGATGTTCATTCTTATTGCTATCTGCCTTTATGTCGTGTGCGTCCTGCTGGCAGGTACGTCCCATCTCCCCCCCGAAAGAGGGCCGGGGGCATGGCCCACGGGTCAGCCGTGACCATGAATCATTGCAGGCAGCCATCCACTGTAGAACGTGCACTTGAGAACTCCCAGTCAATCTGTTGTGTGCAATGCAACGTCACACACATTTATTTTTCGAGATCGGAAGAGATTCTCTGATTTTTCCTATCTCGCGGTGTGGAAATAATATCACACCAATGCGAGATTTTGAACAGCCGGGTCATCCGGAAAGTTCGGGCGCCATTCTAACGAAGTAAATTTCTCCGTCATTTCTGTCCACGCCAGGATTCGAACCCGGATCCCCTCATTCCGGAATAAGTCACTCTACCAATTGAGCTACGCAGACGTTTTATTCTGATTCCTATCTGCCTTTATGTCGTGTGCGTCCTGCTGGCAGGTACGTCACATCTCCTGGTACGTTACAGATGCTCCTGGCATCTGGGTCTGTTGGTGCGGAAGACAGAGTGGAAATGGAACCAACTACTTTTCCACAACGGGAAAGGTCCGCCATTAAGTAATGGTCCTTGATTTCTGGTGGTACGGGATAGCACGTAACAAGTACGGGGCGCTGCGTGAGAGGGATTCCCAGTAAGGTATGATCCCCAACATGCAGTCCATCAGATAAGACGCGCTCCACAAACTCTGGCTTCGCAAAATAGATGACAACAGTCCTAGGTTTCCTCGCCATATGGGTGATCGCTCC
Source organism: Macrothele yani (assembly GCA_039090855.1). Lineage (NCBI taxonomy): Eukaryota > Metazoa > Arthropoda > Arachnida > Araneae > Macrothelidae > Macrothele > Macrothele yani. The sequence goes on from CM077024.1 coordinate 7,439,098, forward strand.
CTTAGGGAGGATTTGGCGTACGGCTAAGGAGTATTTCTTAAGGCTGGTGTCCGGGAGGGCATCAAAACATATGCCAAGTTTCTGTGTGCGTAAAACCTCTTGCCCAGCAGCTGAAGTTTCTGGAATTTCGATGCGTAATTTCTTGTTGTCTCTAGTGACAATCATATCAAGAGGCATTGTACATGGATTCTTCGCTGTAGAGGAAGATGAACTGGTACCCTTTACAATGGAAGCATAAGGTAAAGTTGCCGTAGGAATGGGCGGAGATGGGGAAGGTCGAGACGCAGCGCTCGCAGCGGCAAATGAAGTACCAGAGGCAACGGATACTGAAGAAGTTAATGACGTCACTGTGGTGGACAATGTCGGGAAATCAACATCCATAGAGTTGGAAGAAGAGGTGGTAACATCAGATAACGCGGCTTGGAAACCAGCTGCGTGTGGTAGTGACGATGACCGAACGTGGCCAGGCGGGGGCGGAGCTTTGCTATCAAGCTTCATACCTGGCCTATCAGAAGCGGTCGCCGCCATTTGCAATGGCTGGCCTGCTAAACCCGACCCTGGGCAAAGCCAGAACGGAAAAAGAGTTAGTACAAGTAAAGTTTTACTTACAGGATGTCAAGGTCGGACTCAATCGACACAGGAGAGGTTCACAACACAGGGGATACACAAAATGACGGCACACACACAAAATAACACCAATAAACGCAGGTCAACACAACCATTACAAAGCCATCGCTTAGACCACTGCGCCACCGGGGCGGCGTTTATTATCTTAATATAATAAAGTTCAAGTTATCTGTAATTAGATTGCAATGAAAAGTATTACAAAATATGTATTCCTATATCAGACAAATCTCAAAAACTAGTTATGACGTTTACCATAAAGTAAGGAATTTTAATGTACTTAAAAGTAACAAATGGTGGATGTTTAACAACAAGAAAGCATGTTGTATTATTTAAAAAAGAGTTCTCATATTAAGGTTATCATAATTTTTGTTAAAATAACTGAGAGTAACATATTCTTTAAAAAAATCTTAATGGAAATTGTTCTTTAAAAATGTGTTTAAATATATCCATTACTACATCATAGTCTTAACCATCAGCTTTATTAGCTGCAGCATTCCAAAGATGGAAAATATTTTTTAAGACTAAATGCTTTAAATGGCTTAATAAAGTTAAAGCTAAAATTGCTCTTGAGACTTAAAAATATATTTTGGTTGCAGAGCAGAAAATCAACTACACTGGTAAATTGTACAAACCTCTTTCCTCTATTATCTGTTGTATTCTTTTTTTGTTAACCAGGAAAAAAGTTCTCTGATAGTAAACTTATTTTGGGGGAGTTAATTATCTGACAGAGTAAATATGAATAATGAGATTGATGTTAAATAATTTCGCGTGAATCTTTTTCAAGACGTACTTCAAGGAAGGGAACTATGCGTAAAACGTAGCGTTGCACGTTGACGAAGTAATGAGTATGGAAGTGTTACAGCTCTATTGTTGGGTATTGTGTTCTTTCTTGAAGAGGTTGAATCTCTCTGAACTTACACTTATTGGACTGAGACATGTCGCTATTATTTCTGATATGAAGTGCGTTTTTACTTTGCTCTATGTAGTTAAAACTGCTAGTGGTAGAGTTAATGCAAAGACTCTGCCTGAAGCTCTATTTTCTTGCATTGTCGGATACTAAATGCGTTGTATCGAACCATGTGAAAAATTATTGGAGCAATAAGAACTTTTCATACGCTGTATGGTTTTCTTAATTTATGTTCAGATTTACAAGCATTCTGGGACCAACATGCAATATGTTGATATATTTTTGCGTTAATAAAGAATGTGGGTTACAGCTTTCAATAGTACATTCCTAATGACCCAAAATGATCATTGCTTCTTCCCCCCAAAATGGCTTTATTCAATTTGAAATGAGACGAAACCAGTTACCGAACTCTACTTCCTGAATGATTGAATGATGCAGCGCTCGGGGACTGTTATTTTGCGTTGTTGAAAATCAAGTTGTCCTTAATTAGTCTGTCATGAGGCTGCATAATTTTTTTCCACTTAATTGGTTAAAAGTTAGAATAAACAACTAACTCTTTTTCTGCTGGAATTCACGATTAACACTCTAGACATGAGAATGGTGTGGTTACATTTCGTCGAATTAACCCAAGCTAAACTTGTGTAAAGTGTATATTTATGGGTATGAAGGGAGAGGATTGTATTTGCATTTTCGTTATAAGTCGCGTGTTTTAAAGTTAAATTTGTACATTCTCGACATTTTAACAAGTCATATTTGAACTCGTCTTTGAACAAACCTTTGCAGGTGCACGGCGTTGTACGCCACGACTTTATCCCTACGGTAGCCCTTCGTTCCGAAAATAAGGCAAGGAAAAGGCGGCACTCTTCTCAAACAGCAACGACCAACTGCCACCGCGGTGGCGCATTTGGTTTTTGATATTCGATGGCCCACTGCTCCCAGGGCCCATATTTAGGGATGGAAGACTGCTTATACCCCATCGAGTTGCTTACGTTGGTCGTTAAACCCTCAATAAAAAAAAGACAAACATGAACTACGGACACATTCTTCTCTGTGGCTCTCGGTTTCACAGGTTGTCATGAAGTCCCAACAAAGACGCGTGACTGTGGTGTCAAACGAAAATCCTAGACGAATTACATTCGCGGAGATTGACCATCCTATGTTCTTCGTTCCAGCTATCTACGAAGCATCGAACTCGCTCAGATTTCTGAGTTAACCCATCATCACCATAAATAACATATTTATAGCCAGCTATCGGCTCATTATTGTTACGGGATAGGACAGGTTTACAGATAGGTTTGGTGTGCATTACAAATTACGCTTTCATTGTAAGTGTTAACGTTTTTAAGCGAGACGTGGAGATTTTTTTATTTTTTTTATTAGAGGTTTAACGACCACTGTGACCAACTCAATGGGCTATAAGCAGTCGCCCGTCCCTAATTTAGGGTCACTGGTTCCAGGGAAGGGAAGGAGCCAGTGCCGTAATACAAACACAACATCCATGCCTCACCGGGATTTGAACCCGGACCCCTTTCGGACGAATGATCAGAGGCCATCGCTTAGACCACTGCGCCACTGGGGCGGCGACGTGGAGATAAATGAGATCATAATGGAAATTATAAATTATGAAAACATTCTTAGCGAAGATGAGAATGAAAACGTGGGAGATTCTGAGCTCGTATTTATACCCTGGATGATTTTTTCGGCTGGGTTTATTATTGTGGCCGGGTAAAATAGGTTTGTGGATGGGTGCAGTGTATGTTGTAAATATTGTAAGGGTGTTAACATTTTAAGCGTTACATGGAGATAAGTGAGGTCATGGTGGTAATTTAAAATTCTGAGCAAAACATTCTTAGCGAAGACCATAAAAAATAGAATTAAAATGTGGGGAAACTTTCCTACCGCTAAAGATACACGGAATCTTTAAAGATAACATTTCGATCCTCCTAGGCAAAATAAAATGAATGAACAAATATTCCAAACAAAGCGCTAAAAGTCTTGAAACGTACATTGTTTCTTTTAAATGAAAATAAACAAAAATTGTGAATTTCTGTGAGCTGCCGAAATTAATGAGATATTCGCATCATAAACATAGTCCAATCTGATTTTTTTGTTGGATTTGGCTGTTGGTAAGAAAGTTTATGCTGCCTTCACAGATTTAGTGAAAGCTTTCGTCTGAGGACACTTTTGTGGAAGGTATTGGATAAATATGATGTTACTGGGAATCTACTTAATAGTGTAAAAACTATGTATGCTACCAGTAGAGCTTGTGTTCAAGTGAATGGTGTTTTATCAAAATGTTTTTCTGTTGGTGCAGGAGTCAGACAAGGTTGTGTAATGTCACCATGGTCGTGTAATGTATTTATCGATGCGTGCATGCGTGATGCCAAGATGGACAATACTGGTTTATATCTGCGTGTGTGTGTGTGCACATTGCTGTATGCTAATGACACAGCCCTGTTGGCAGAGAGGAAAAGTGAATTGCAGACTATGTTGTCCCGGATGTACGAAGTTTGCATGAAATTCAAATTGAGTATAAATAAGCGAAAAACCAAAGTTATTGTTTTTGAGCGAGGAGCTGTCAGCACCGAATGTGATATACGTCTAAATGGCACAGTGATTGACCAGGTGAATGAGTTTGTATATTTAGGAAGCATGTTTGATAGAGAGAACAAATTGGATGGTGAAATTAGTAGGCATGTGAAATCCTCATTGAAAGTAATAGCTGCTTTGAAAGGTTTTCACAGGAATTATGGGTTCTGAAGGGAGTTCCGCATGACTGTGTATGAAGGTGTACTTGTTCCTACTCTAATGTATTGCAGTGAAACATGGTACTACAGAAGAGACATAGGAGTCGTTTGTGTGCTGGAAAAATACGTTACTTACAGGAGCCTTGTGGCAATACACGTTGTGATCATGTGAGGAATGAAGATGTGTTGCAGTTGTGTAATGTGAAGCGAAAAGTTGTTAGCGAGGTGGAGACTAATATTCTTAGGTGGTTTGAACATGTTTAAAGAATGAATTATGATATGCTTACTAAGTATATTTTTCTAACACAAGTAGCAGAAAGGAAAGGCAAAGGAACGCCAAGGAAGTCATGGGAGGATATGATTCAGGAGTGTCTTCATGAAAAAATGATTATGAGTATGAAATATAGAAGGTCTTGTGTACGTTGTGTGATGGATGTCAGTGAAGTCCGAGATGTTTGTCAAGAGCGCAGTAAATAGAAAAGTTTGATACGGCAGCAGTAAGTAAATAATCAGTTAAAAATCTTTCTGCTAGTTTGTGTTTTTTTGTGGAGTTAACCTCTGAATCTCAGAGAACAGCTGAGTGATGTGCAGTTTACAAAAAGTATTCTCGTATGTGGTAAGATTTTCAAATTTCCGTTTTCCTGCCGTATTGCCTTAAAAAACCATTTAAATGGCGTACGTTCTCTTTATTATTCCAAAACTTCACCAGTTTTGTTATTAATTTGCGTTGAACAGATTTTACTGTTGATAGCCGTCGTTTAATTATTAACTAAGTAGCTGGGTAGTGTTCATAGAGAACTTCGTAGATAACTGCGTTGGACATATATTCAAACTTGTGCTATTCAGTTAGAAAATGTTTAACCCAGAAGTAACTAAATTTGCATAACAAAACAGTAACTCAAAAGAAAGGTTAAATAGAGATACATGTCACAGAATGACCATAGCATTTTGAGTTCAAATTTCTATTTTATTCGTTTATGCTACTGCACAGTATATCCTCTTTGAATGATACTCAGATATAATGTCTCTGATTTCGTGCCTTCATGGGTAGCATTATGAGCGAATTTTACTGCAAAACATAAAGTTGTATCTCGGGAAATAGACCTTTGAAGTGAATGTAGCAATAAAACCTCACGCCATCAACCTAAATAACATTTTATCGCCTCTTAAACGCTTTTGCTCGACTCGATGTTCGAAAGAATAACCAACATTGGTTATCATTTGTCGATGAGATTTTTTACCGCTTACAGATGATGAAATATCGTGTATACAAGCGTATAGACAAAATATAAACATTCCTCTTCTTTCTTCCCAGAAAACTCTGTTAATTTTTTTTTTAATGTGTGGCCTGCATTTCATTGAGCTGGAATTTATTTTTTTCACTTCTAAAAAAATCACGTTATTCTAATATTACTTCAAAAGACGAGTTAAATATGTGCGAAAATCAGGATAAAGCAAATATGGCGTGTTGATAATCCAAGTAATTTCCCCAATTTCTAATAATTGTGTAGAATATTTATGACGCATAGAATGTAATAGTACCTTTTGAGCTAGAATGTAATTGCTGATGCTACTGAAATTTAAAAGCACAGTAGAACCGGCTTGTAACGAGCCCATATTTCGCGAGATCCCAAATTTAACGAACAAAACAGGAACGTTTGGTGGTACAATGTTAATCCAATGCTAATATGATCATTTTTAACTAACGAAATTCAATGAAATCCCCAGTTCTAATAACAAGAGAAAAGCTATGGTGATCACTTTTAACAAGCGAATTAAAAAAAAAATAATGAAATTCCACATTTAACGCGGCAGAGAAAATCCGATGCACCCTGTCCTGGAATGGAAGAATGGAAATGTTAGCATAAATGAAGAAATTGTAACAGCGCGGTGGAATCTTGACAAATGTTGATAGAAAAGCAGGTGCGAGGCATTACATCGAATTTTCAACAAGTGATTTGTTTAAGGAACACTGTAAACTTCACCTTTCAAGGGCCTATGCTTCGGGATTTTTCTTTTTAACACACGTTTTCTGATGTTATCGGGTACAGAATGTGCTGCTAAGTGCTAATTTTATTTTAATTTGTACTACTTAAATATACTTCTTACATGTTTTAAATCCAATTGTTGTGAACGTAGAATACACTGGTGTTCAAAATTAAGAGAATCTACACGTTTTGTCGATTTTCACAAAAGTACGGAAACAAACAGAGGTACAAATTATGCCGCCGAATAAGAATGCAAATTCGCGGTGTCGAATACGCAAGCGTACACGTGCGGAGCTGTGACAGCGTAGGGCATGAAAAGCACACGTGGCGTTTCCCGCGATTAGTTCGCGTATACAACTCGGCGACATTCGTTGTGTTTCTTACAGGAGTTGGTTCAATTACATAAGCAATCAGATAAAATGAGTTACCACGAACGTACTGATGACGGAATGAGGTGAAAAATCGTCGGTAGATTGGAGGCAGGGCAATCGTAAGTGCAGGTTGCTATAGAGCTCAATGTAACGCACAGTGACAAATCCATATCGAGAAGGCCTGGGCAAGGTCGTCCAAGAACCACGCCGGCCAATGAAGATCGTTATTTGGCACTTTCAGCGAGGCGCCACAGGAGTGCTACAGCTGCACAGCTATCTCGTGAGCTGCATGCACCAAATGGAACCCGAGTTTCAAGGGTTACTGTTTCCCGAAGGCTTTATGAGAAAGGACTTTTGCCAGAACATACGCTGTTTGCGTTTCGGTCACTTCAGCACACAAGATAGCGCGTTTAGCATTGTGCAGACAACATCCGCCTTGGACCAGGCTTCAGTGGGGTAACGTTCTCTTCACAGAAGAGTCACGATTCAGCCTGAACACTGATTCACGACGTACCTTCATCTGGAGAGAACCTGGGACCCGACACCTTTCCTCCAACATCCGAGAAAGGGACCGCTATGGCAGCGGAGCTGTCATGGTCTGGGCAGGCATCATGTTGGACGGCGGCACACCTCTCCATGTGTTTCACAGAGGCTCCCTGACTGCTGAGAGGTATAGGGATGAGATCTCACAGCCCTATGTTCTACTTTTCAAGGGCACAGTTGGTCCTCGGTTTCTACGACAGCGCTCGTCGACATAGGGATCACCTGATCGACGGTTATCTTGAAAGTGAGGATATTCGCCGGATGGATTGGCCAGATAGATCGCCAGTCCTAAACCCTATCGAACATGTCTGGGACGCTCTTGGGAGGGCAACTGCAGCACACCATTCCCCTCCGAGAACCATCCAGGAGCTGAAAACTGCGTTGCTACAGGAGTGGGACCGACTGCCAGAGGGACTCATCAACGGCCTCGTTTCCAGTATGACGTCGTGCTGTGAGAGCTGTATGACTGTGAGAGGGGACCATACCCCATATTAGAGTCATTCTATGTTCGATCTTGCAACGTCGATTTTGGACATTCCTGCGCTGATGAGCCTTACTGATGATCATAAGTGCGTGCCATGACTGTTGTATGGTATAATGTTTTCTTTTATATAACTATGTATCCATACCACATTTCATTAAAATGTGTCCATTAGTTTTTCAGAAATTCGACAAAATGTACAAATTCTCTTAATTTTGAACATCAGTGTATAAATAAATATGGCTGTGATCACATGTGTCTACATGGTGAGATTTTTCATCCCAAAACAGATTTAGCGAGGAATTCTCTTGGTCCCGTGCTCGTCGTTATTTTTTTATTAGGGGCTTAACGACCACCGTGGGTAACTAAGTGGTCTATAAGCAGTTGTTCGTCCCTAATTTAGGATCACTGACTCTAAGTAAGGGAGAGAGCCAGTGCAGTAAGACACTCACAATATCCATGCTTCACCAGGATTTGAACCCAGATCCATCACAGACGAATAACTACAAGCCATCGCTTAAACCACTAAGATACCAGGGTGGCTCGCCGTTATTAGCAGCTTCTATAATTATTACCGTTGATTTTTTTAATTGGAGATTTAACGACCACTGTGAGCAACTCGAAGGACTATAAATAGTCGTTCATCCCTAATTTTCGGCCACTGGCTGCAAGGAAGGGAGAAAACAAGTGCAGTAATACAAACAAAACATCCACGCCTCACATGGGGTTCGAACCCGGACTCACCTCGGACGAATGGTCATAGCCCAGCGCTCAGCCTACTGTGCCACCGGGGCTGCCATGTTGATTTGCATCGGCACCCCAGTCAAAATTTTTCGTTTTAGGTGAAACTATATGTAGCCCAAGTGAATCGAAAAAAATGATTGTTGTTCTGTCTAAGAGAAAATAAATACTAATCAGATTGTTTAGACATGCTTTTGCAGCCCTTGTGGAGCAGTGGTATAACAACTGGATTTGGAAAAGGGTCTGGGTTCGAATCCCGGTGGGGCATGGATGTTGTGTTAATCTTACGGCAGTGGCTTTCTCCCTTCCCCCGAACCAGTGGCCCTAAATTAAGGACGGGGTACTGCTTATAGCAAACTGGGTTTCTCATAGTGGTCGTTAAACCCACAATCACAGAAAAAGGAAGAATATTCCTCTTTGCTGCGCAGGTGGGACAGTGGTCTAAGCGATGGTTTCTGATCATTCATTCGCCCAGGGAACGGTACGGGTTTGAATCCCGGTGAGGCATGAATGTTGTGTTAATCTTACGGCAGTGGCTTTCTCCCTTTCCCCGAACCAGTGTCCCCAAAGTAAGGACAGGGGACTTTTTTTTTTTGATTGGAGGTTTAACGACCACCGTGAGCAACTCAATGGGCTATAAACAGTCGCCCATCCCTAATTTAGGGTCACTGGTTCCAGTGAAGGGAGAAAGCCTGTGCCGTGAGACAAACACTACATCCGTGCCTCATCGAGATTCGAACCCGGACGCTTTTCGGACGAATGATCAGAGACCATCGCTTAGGCCACTGCGCCATCGGGGCGGCGACGGGGACTGCTTATAGCAAACTGAGTTTCTCATAGTGGTCGTTAAACCCACAATCAAAGGAAAAGGAAGAATATTCCTCTATGCTGCGCAGGTAGTACAATGCTCTAAACGATGGCTTCTGATCATTCATTCGCCCAGGGAGCGGTCCGGGTTCGAATCCCGGTGGGGCATGGATGTTGTATTAATCTTACGGGAGTGGCTTTCTCCCTTCCCCCGAACCAGTGACACCAAATTAAGGACGGGGGACTGCTTATAGCAAACTGAGTTACTCATAGTGGTCGTTAAACTAGCAATCAAAAGAAAAGGAAGAATATTCCTCTTTGCTGCGCAGGTGGGACAGTGGTCTAAGCGATGGCTTATGAGCATTCATTCGCCCAGGGAGGGGTCCGAGTTCGAATCCCGTGGGGCATGGATGCTGTATTAATCTTACGGCAGTGGCGTTCTTTCTTCCCCCGAACCAATGGCACCAAATTAAGAACGGGGGACTGCTCATAGCAAACTGAGTTACTCATAGTGGTCGTTAAACCAGCAATCAAAGGAAAAGGAAGAATATTCCTCTATGCTGCGCAGGTAGGACAGTGCTCTAAACGATGGCTTCTGATCATTCATTTGCCCAGGGAGCGGTCCGGGTTTGAATCCCGGTGGAGCATGGATGCTGTGTTAATCTTACGGCAGTGGCGTTCTCCCTTCCCCCGAACCAGTGGCACCAAATTAAGGACGGGGGACTGCTTATAGCAAACTGAGTTACTCATAGTGGTCGTTAAACCCACAATCAAAGGAAAAGGAAGAATATTCCTCTATGCTGCGCAGGTAGTACAATGCTCTAAACGATGGCTTCTGATCATTCATTCGCCCAGGGAGCGGTCCGGGTTCGAATCCCGGTGGGGCATGGATGTTGTATTAATCTTACGGGAGTGGCTTTCTCCCTTCCCCCGAACCAGTGACACCAAATTAAGGACGGGGGACTGCTTATAGCAAACTGAGTTACTCATAGTGGTCGTTAAACCAGCAATCAAAAGAAAAGGAAGAATATTCCTCTTTGCTGCGCAGGTGGGACAGTGGTCTAAGCGATGGCTTATGATCATTCATTCGCCCAAGGAAGGGTACGGGTTCGAATCCCGTGAGGCATTGATGTTGTGTTAATCTTATGGCAGTGGTTTTCTCCCTTCCCCCTAACCAGTGGCCCCAAATTAATGACAGGGGCCTTTTTTTTTTTTATCGGAGATTTAACGACCACCGTGAGCAACTCAATGGGCTATAAACAGTCGCCCGTCCCTAATTTAGGGTCACTGGTTCCAGGGAAGGGAGAAAGCCAGTGCCCTAAGACAAAAACTACATCCGTGTCTCATCGGGATTCGAACTTCGAACCCGGACGCTTTTCGGACGAATGATCAGAGGCCATCGCTTAGGCCACCAAGCCGGCGACGGGAGACTGCTTATAGCAAACTGAGTTTCTCATAGTGGTCGTTAAACCCACAATCAAAGGAAAAGGAAGAATATTCCTCTATGCTGCGCAGGTAGGACAGTGCTCTAAGCGATAGCTTCTAATCATTCATTCGCGCAGGGAGCGGTCCGGGATCGAATCCCGTGTAAAACATAGATGTTGTATTTGTCTTTCGGCACTGACTCCCTCTGTTATTTGATAAACTGGCATACTGCATCACATGTTCGCTATGTAATTTGATTATGTACATGACTTGAATATTTCTTGTACCCTGCGTTACAAATACTGTATCTGCCGCCCCGGTGGCGTAGGGGCCTGAGCGATGGCTTCTGAATATTCGTCCGAAAGGGGTCCGGGTTCAAATCCCGGTGAGGCATAGATGTTTTGTTTGACTGTCTCTCCTCCTTTCCTGGAAGCAGTGACCCTAAATTAGAGACGGACGACTGCTAAGTCCATTGAGTCGCTCACGGTGGTCGTTTAATATCCAATAAAAAAAAAAGAAAATATTCTTTATCTGTTTGTACTCAAGAGCAAACTGTCTGTGCTAACCAGGACAAATAAATAATTTAAAAAAATAAATAAATCCCCAAACAAAACAAAGTTGCTTTTTATTATTGTTCCATGAGGCGTTCCTGTATGGTACGTGCGACTGTAAGGCACAGACTCAAGATTTTGAGTTGCAACATCTTGCAACATAACAGATGTATTTACTTGCATCTACCTTGATTTCGTAAAGCTACTAAAAATTGTAGAAGTCTGTTTAATTCACTCTTTGGTAAACTCTCCTTAAGTGTAAGTCGTAGGGATTAATGTTATACACACCGCATAAACATTTTAAGGTTAAATAACACACATACATCATTACTTACACTACTTAAATGTCCTTACAGAATAGCAGCAGCCATCACTCATGTTGAATTCACCATTTCCAAGAATGGGTAAATAAAATTTGCTCCAAATTGTATGCAGAATCAATATACCGTAATGATTAAGTAAGAAATTTAATTAAGTACCCTAAGTTAGAAAAAGATAATCGATTGTTCTAGAAATGTGCAAACATATCACTTATTGTAAAAGCGCGCGACATGTTGTTTCTCTGGAGTTCACGGTTGATACATTACAGCGCGGATGGTTTTCCTGCTTAAATAGCGTATCAATTTCGAAATATTATATCAGAAATGTCGTTTGTCAGCGACACTTGAATTCTTCCCTTCGATGAGTCCCATATCCTTCCCTCTTTCACGGGAGTCAGTAAGAGCATTTTGAATTGCGCCGAATCCTGCTCTCCTGCATCACTAATTATCCGTCTATCTAAGAGCCTTCTTCCGCCTACCGAGGTAGATGAGGAGATTCCGAGTTCATTAGTTATCTTGGCAGCTAAGGCTTTCATGAACGATTTATCGTCCGAATTAAGTCCAAACTGAATTCTCTCACTCGGATTTAATTCAGTCAAGGCTTCATTCGGAACTAAGAAGAGTTACTCGCTATCTTGTGATTGTTAATTACGCATTTTCCAAACAGTTGGCGCAAATGAGCAAACAAATTATGGTAGCTTCGGTCGGCTGCTTAATACGCGACAGTGAAAATTATTTTCTTTCATACATGCCTTCTTCCCTTTCTTTCCTCCCTATGTACAGCGTGGTGTTCAAACTTAAAAGATATGTTAAACACAAATATGTGGAAGCCATGGGTGACCTGAAAAATATGTGTGATGTAAATTATGTGTACAAATGAGGAGCTACGGGTAAAAACATAATATCAACACTACCGTTCTAGAGCTGCTAAAAACTGTAGGTCTTTTTAATTCACTCTTTGGTAAAATCTCCTTAAGTGTGGCAATCCTTCTTGAGAGTGTGTACCCCAAATGACGAGGATCTTAAAAAAATCTTGAGTACCCATTGCAGTTTTTAGCATCAGATTATTACTTGTTATTATTAATATTTCACTTGTCGTTGACTTTCCCAACTAGGAAATGTTAGCAAAATTCGGAGATTATAATCTCAATCCTGAAAATTCCAGAATTTTCTAGTGATATAGAAAATGTGTAGAGCCCCTGCGTTTTGAATTATGTGAAGCAGTCTTTGTGGCAATCCAAATTCATCGAGATTTTTCAGAAATTTATTTGGTACCACTACGTTTGCTGAAATGACAACTGGTACAATCTATGCTATGCTTAGTTTTCAGATCTTTTGGATTTCCATTAACGCGTTCTCGTATTTCGGGATTTTCTCAGCTGTTCTTTGGCTGTCTTCTGTAGATGGAACCGCTACATCTATCGGTTGTGTCTTCTTCAGTTTTTTTATGTTTGTCTACAATTACAATGTCAGGTCGATTGTAGTCAATGGTCTTGTCTGTAATGATAGGTTTGTCGCAGTACATGATGTAATTCTTAATTTTGATAATATATTCTGATTGGTGCTTTTAATAAGGTGTGTAACGTACCAGGAGATGTGACGTACCTGCCAGAAGGACGCACACGACATAAAGGCAGATAGGAATCAGAATAAAACGTCCGCGTAGCTTAATTGGTAGAGCAACTTATTCCGGAATGAGTGGACCCGGGTTCGAACCCCGGCGCGGATAAAAATGACGGAGAAATTTACTTCGTTATAGGTGGAGTATAGCGTTGGATAAGGACATATTAACGTCAAGCTCTTGATGTAGGATCTTGGATACCTGGTCATGTTAATTAAGGTTTTGCTTTGAAGCAAGAAGACAGCGGCCGGCTAAGACGTGTTCTACGGTTTCATTGGCTTTTCCACACATTCTCTAAGTGTCATCATCTGCAACTTTCATTATGCGTTTATTATAGTTTGGGTTGCGATAACACATCTTGAATATGTGTTATTGAACAAGAATCCCTTGATTTCTGGAAAAAGCTGACTTATTTCTAATTATATGCTTTTTCAGCTTTTGTTGCTTTTAGAACTTGGCAGTGTATCCGTTTTTTTTTCTGCTTGACGAAGAAGCTGAATGGTATTTGAGTTCAAAGGTAAAGCCTCCGTCAGCTGTAGCCACCACTGTTCTGATGACATGTTCTTTTCCTAAGAAGTATTGTTTGAGTGACAAATGAAAACTGCCTACATTTTGAGTCGACTTCGTGCTAACCAGTGGTGAGGTCCTGATAACCGGGAAGCATACGTTTATAACATGGGTTAAATGCATCTGTAAATAGGATATTCTGAGAGGAAAAGAAAGAGAAAAGTGATGCAAGGACTAGAGTTTAAGAAGTAGGATCAGAAAGTTAAGTAGCACTGTCCTCAAAGGTGTTGTATATATACTACGGACAACTGTATTATCACAAATATGTAAATATTTGATATAATTACATTAAGTCATGCATTAGTATTTCAATTTGTATTGTAGGTCTGTTAAGCGTAATCATATTACTGAAATTTGCTTTGAAGTACGAGTGGTATTAGTTGTAGCAGATAAAACCCTGAAAACGGCCTTTTTTGTTTAAATGTATGTGAAACAGCAAAACAGGTCTAATCAATTATACGGTGTAATCAAATCAAACATATTTCACAGTATGTTAATTAATTAACATTTTTAGAAAATTGACAGAGCATTGCAATAATTTCAATTGTATATAAATTAACTTAAAATCGAATTCCAGGGATGTGCTAAAATGTCTTTTTCTAACTGAATATATAGATCTAAAGTGTGCATTAAAATGAGGTGACGTAATGAAACTCGTCTTAGAATGTGTCCAATGAAACCATTACCGCTGGTATGATTAAGACGAAGACGAGACATATGTAGACGCCGTTCCTATATGAAAGTAAAGACGATGCAGGAAACGTTTTAGAGGTGTCCTACGGAAACAATGTTACTAAACATGTGTGTCCGACGTAGGCACAGATGAATAAGAGGACGTGATTTACGTGAATACTGCACCTTTTTACAAAGCAATATGTACCAAAATTAGGAAAGGTACCAACCTCTGCGCATAGCTCCAAGGCCAGCGCACATAAGAGCTAGATGACCAAACACGGCAAAAAATATTATCACAGCACGTATCTGTGTCTACACAACAATAAGCAGGATTAGACAAGAATATTTTTGGGAAGAGCTGAGTACATCATGGACGCGTAATTAATAACGCATTTTCGCAAGGTGATCAAAGCGTTTTTAATGTACGCCACTGTAGTATATACACTCTTTTCAAAGTCGAAATGAGAACCATCCTTTAGCTTTTGAAAAGCTGAAATTATGAAAGGGAATTACCGCTCTATGTATATGAATACTAATTTGTTTTAAGTTCCATATCTTTACTTGTGTAACTCTGATCTTGAATACACTTTTTGTACCAGATAACTGCAAAAACTACACGGTATTTACTCGCTTATAAAGCAAACTCCCCACCAGATCAAGAGCTAAAAATTGATAAAAAAAAACGGGAGCCACATGTAAGCCGACCTTAAATTTCTACAGATGGAAAACATGAAATTCATTACCATCGGAAGTCAATTTTTCGTGCTGAAGGATATTAAGAACACAGTTTGCCGTCTTTACACGATTTTAAAAAATTACGGTTAAAATGATATATACATTAAATCATGAGCACTTTCAAGTCCACTGTGGACCCGTCATCAGATGGTGTGGTTGCACTATGCCCTGGGAGGGTATATATTATATAGTATGCACACTGACAAACAGTATGTTTTGGCATGCGCATGCTCACTACACAATCATGTCGTTTCATTGGATCAACCGGTATTGTCTCTTTCTCTGTAATAGTTACAAAGTAGTTTTACATGGCAGCGGTATAATGATAGGGGTGTCGTCGTTACAGCATTCTGCCCTATGTTTATGTATCAATAGGCTTTTTAACAGGAGGATAGATGAACAGGTAGTCGGCGTATGTAACATAGTAACATCGTCCCAGATAGGTTGGTGTTGACCCTTCAGGCATAGTCTTGAAAGGGCTGTGGAGGTGGAGCATGTTTTTACATTGAATCTATGTTCAGAGACACGTAAATTAATATTGCGACGGGTCGAACCTATGTATATCTGGTCGGTTACATCAGCATTCATAACTTTTAGTGGGATTGCGTACTCACCGAATTTGGAACCATGGGGAATCTGATCCCTGTCATTTTTAATATGGGCGAGAATGTTGCACGTTTTTATGCCAAAATCAAAATTAAACGGACGACATGCGTTTTTTAGGGTATTTGTGACAGCAGGGATGCATGGTAGTTTGCCGACATATGAAGTGGTTGGTCTCGTTCTTGGTAATGTTGAGTATGATGCATTAAAAACACGGCGCATTATGGAATTAACTGTGGTAGATGGATAATTATATAATGCTGCAATATCCATAATTTTTGCAACTTCTAGGTCTCTTTGATCGGTTGAGGATGAGTGTGTAACTCCTCGGTGAAACATAAAGTGAAGGGCTGAGAGTTTTTGCCTGAGTGGGTGGTAGGAGTTATAAGGAAACATAGATATTGTTGCAGATGGTTTTCCATAAACAGAGTGAGTTACATCGTTCGTATTAGGGTTTCTTTCCAACAAGATGTCCAAATAGGGTAATGCATAATTGGTCTCAAATTCCGTAGAAAATTTTATAGAACTATATTTTGTAGACAACAAGCCTTACCGAGTCCACCACCTTGTTGTCTACAAAATACAGCTCCATAAAACCAGATATACATAGGTTCGACCCGTCGAAATATTAATTAACGTGTCTCTGAACATAGATACAATATTAAAACATGCTCCACCTCCACCGCCCTATTACGACTATGCCTGAAGGGTCAACACCAACCTATCTGGGACGATGTTACTATGTTACATACGCCGACTACCTGTTCATCTATCCTCCTGTTAGAAAGCCTATAGATACATAAACATAGGGCAGAATGCTGTAACGACGATACCCCTATCATTATACCGCTGCCATGTAAAACTACTTTGTAACTATTACAGCAAAAGAGACAATACCGGCTGATCCAATGAAACGACATGATTGTGTAGTGAGCATACGCATGCTAAAACATACTGTTTCGTCAGTGTGCATACTGTATAATATATACCCTCCCAGGGCATAGTGCAACCACACCATCTGATGACGGGTCCACAGTGGACTTGAAAGTGCTCATGATTTAGTGTATATATCATTTTAACCGTTTAAAAGTTGCGTCATCAATATAAACCTGGTCGTCGGCAAAGTCGTCGTGGCCGTTTTCTTCTTCTGAATAATAAATTACAACCATCTTCAACAAAAAAGAATAAAAAAAATAAAAAAAATCGTGGTATGACTTACGCCGCGTTTTGTGAAAAGATCCCGCCTTTGCACTTCTGTAACAACGACACCGAGGACAGTCGCACAAAGGGACGCTTATGCGTGTTTTAAAAGCATGGGTGATAGCAGATTTGCTGGTTGCTGCCCTCCCGAATTGTGTGTTTGCTGAAAGTACATGCTCAAAGTACCTTAGGGAAAATAAAGAGATTACTTCCTTTGTGGGACCAAGAAATTTCATGCTCCCAGAAAGGAAGAAATTTCTAGGAGATTGCCATTTCCGTAGGACAGCGGATAAATGCACCGTTTCTTGAGATCATACCCTGCATTCAGAAATGTTTCATTAATTGCATTTTTACTAACTCGCATATAAGTCTACTTTGCACACTTTAGAAAAGGATTTCTTGCAAAAACTTTCGGCTTTCGAAGAAGTACATACGGTCAACGAGTTTTCAATTAATACAATTTAGCTAAGCACAAAATATTTTCAATATTTGTCTTAAACTTTGATTTGCAGTTTAATGATATTTCCTTTCCTAGAGAACGTATTGAAGAGATTCTTTTACCATCAGCAATATTTTAGCCATGATCAATAAAAGACACACTCCATTGGATTTCCAAGATTCTTGATCTTACCTCTAGAATGCGTTGTGGTACATTTGTGTGGGTAATTACACCTGCTATCATACAACGTTTAAAACTAATTTGTAAAATCCCTTTTTCCGTTAAATGGCAGAAGAAGTAAACACAATTTCTTTTTTTTTTAATTTGTAAGCTTCGGAGTCTCACGGCGACTATGTATTTTCCCATAAGGTCAAAAGGTTAGAGTTGGCTGTGTTCATGCAAGAACTTTTCCCTAACTCTTGGCGGTGGGTAGACGTTCCTTCTCTCTCTCCTTTGATGTTAAATTGTGTAAATGTGTGAAAAGAACGGATGATGTTTATCTTTCCATGATCCATTTCTAGATACTTTCAAAATGGATTACATCGCTAGTATTTGATGATAACACTTATGAATGAAACAAATGTTATAATTTAATTGTTAAACCCGCTATACGTATTTATTACCTGCCATTAAATATTTTTTCTTGACCTACTACACAGTCGAGTCACATTTTTTAACCACCTCCTGCTTTAACGACAACAGCGCGTAGCCAATGAAAGAAGGCACGTGTCGTGAGCTGGCTTGGAGGGTATACAAGGTGTGCTGTAGGCATTCTGAAAACATATCACTTGTTGCTGTCATGGATAAAAGAAGCGATTTATCAAATTTGCAAAAAGGGATGATTATCGGATTTCGGGGCAAAGGGTGGCAGTATTTCTGAATACGCGCAGTTTGTGAACTGTTCGCGTGCTGCTGTGGTTAAAGTTTGCATCGTGATTGGAGAAATGGTACATTAGGCGAGTAAGTGACGTGAAAACTGCGGGGCACCACGTGTCATTGATGTGAGAGGTGAGCGTTGGCTACGAAGGTGCGTGAGGGCCGATTGACACTCTACAATGGAGCAACTCACTGGCCGAATGAACCAGGGGACTACCGGAAGTGTGTCTAAAACGACAGTTCAGCGAACCCTGCTGCGTATGGGGCTCCGATGCAGGCGGATGGTCACTGAATCTATGCTAACGAAGGTGCATCGACAGAAAAGGCTTACACGTACACGGAAGTATCGAAATTGGACCTCCGCTCATTGGCAAAGTATTGCTTTCTCCAATGAGTCACGTTTTGTGCTCCATCGAACGGATGGACGTTGGCGTATAAGACGATAAACATTAGAGAACAAACACTCTTCAACCATTGCTGGAAGAACACAAGCTGGTGGGAGCAGCGTTATTGCCTGGGAAATGTTTTCGAGGCATTCACTGAGTCCACTCATACCTGTGGAAGGCACTACGGACCAAATTCGTTATGAATCCATCTTTGCAGACCACGTACACTCACACATACTGATTGTCTTCCTTGGAGCGGATGGGATCACTCAGCACAACGATCCGACGTGTCACACAGCTAGAAATGTACGAGAGTGTTTGGAAGAGCAGGATGAAGACTTCAAATTACTTCCCTGGCTCCCTTATTCTCCAGACCTAAACCCAATTGAGCATCTGTGGGACCATCTCGATCGTGTTGTTCGCTCTACAGATTTTCCACCACGCACCCTCCAGCAGCTGTCAGATGCACTGCAGTTAGAATGGCTCCACACACCTGTGAATACCTTCCATCACCTCATTCAGTCACTCCCAGTCCGTCTAGCTGCTGTCCGCGCTGCACAGGGCGGCTACTGTAGATATTAGCTGGCGGTCACAATAATGGGATTCGACCGCGTATAATGCTATAGCATGCAGATTCACATAGCACCCCTTATCAAAGGTAACATCAGTTTATAGATTGCTAACATTCTTAAAACGAACCTGCTACTGTACACAGCGTTACTAAAAATTTTCGTGCCAGGATGGGTTACTTGAGGTTCAATCGAACCATCTATCGCAATTGTACCTTAGATTCTGCAAATCAAAATTAAAAGAATTATTTAATACAAACTAGTTTTGACTGTTTCTTAGTATCATGCACATAACGTCTGATTTTATTTGCTCCTGAGGTTCCTGACAATTTACTTGCATTTGACGCTGCGTTTCTGTTGCCAACAGCTCTCCTTTTGAAATTCCTTTTTAAGTCGACCGCTACAAACACTGCTTCAATTTTGAATGGAACTTCCAATTTTTCTACTGCATAATTTTTCCTTTAGACAGCCTGACGTTCTGTGTCATTGTCAGAAAACTACTCGACACGCACGTTAAATGAAAGAAAGAAAAGTCATGAACTATCTTTTTCTTAGAAGATTTTAAACTTTTTTCAAAAGACACTCTAATTGAATTCGAGAATTCAGTGTTATTCTTCTTATGTCTGCATTGTCCTGAAATATTTGGAATAATCCCCTGCGGGGAGGAAAAGCGTGCCCGGAATTTGCTCTTTGGAATTTAAGACTGACTGAGAGTTTGAGTTTGAATGAAAAACGAAAGAAGGTAAAAGAAATGTGGTCTTTCAAGATTATGAAGAAACAATGCAACTGACAGCATTTAGTTTATTCATGCTGAAGCGATCCGCTTCGGCAAAGAAGCTTTTCTTTATGTGGAAGCTGGTAACATTTTTACAACAGAGTGGACAGTGGAGACTCTGACATGCAGAGGAATTTCGAACGATGTAAAAGAAATGTTTGTGCTGAAGGCCTTCATTCGTGCATGAAATACAGAAATTCAATGAACAGAATCCGAAATTGCTTCTGATTACAGATGGAACAAGAAAATAGAATGTGCATGAAATCTAAAGCTTGCGATAAGGGTCTGAATATATGCCAACAAATTTTAAATTAACAATTTATAATTTCTTCAGTTCTTGCAATAAATGTATTAAAATGGAAAAATAAATTACAACCTGTGAAAACACACGTTTGTCCGTGACAGACATCAAACCGTGTCCTCTCACTCCGGAGTAAGTCGCTCTCCCAACTGAGCTACGCGGACAGAATGTCTCGCTGCATATTTGTCGTTTTCACATATGCTTTCACCTCTGTAGTACGTCACAACCCTTTCAAATTTTAGCATACCTACAACTTTGCAGTGTATGGCATTATCTTCTTACTTCCAGCAATCCTAGGTCTGCGTTGAAACCACTGTAAAGGACTGTTGCTAGTCCTTTATTGTCTCTGGAACCAGTTACAAATTTAGAGGAACACATAACTGCTAGGGTTGTTCTTCTGGTGTTATTCAACTCCAAAATATACAAATCATTTGCGTTAACTCGTTTTGGAACACCAAAACGCATCACTATAAGCTACTATATAAGTCATAGAACATATATACTTAGATTCATTTCCCTGTTTTCTATGTCTATGTATTGCTTCAGAGAAAGATTCATATGGTGCGACTGCGCAGGATAGGTTTAAATATCAGGTAATATTATTTTGTGACAGGGATTCAGTACAATTGAAAAAAATAATCTGGTAAAATGCTTATGTTTTCTGACGGTTTTAAGAGACTTGAAGTTATCTACTTCATCACAGATACTTGGTACCAAACAGACATCTTTCACAAATGATATTGATTTCTGTATAAGGTTGCGGAAAAATAAAAGAAATAGTTCTAATTCATTATACAGGTTCGCCGCTTGTGCCTCGTTTTAGAAACATGGCTGAGGAAAAGAAGAAATAAAAAAACGGGATTGGCAGAAGTAAAAAACAAAAAGGAAATTGGTCGTACTCACAATTCTTTTTAACTTAAAATTTAACATTCAGATTAAAATACGTAACCCTGAATTTTCGTAAAACGAGTATTTATAGACGGGAAGATCAGTAAACAAATGATAAGTTATTAACGAATCTTATTTAATCCATTCCTGGCCGATTGCCAGCCCGAACAAAAGGGATGAATGACTGCAGGAATGACGTCCAGTAATAAAACATCTTCTCTAACTATATTTGAGGATCAAAAAGAGCAAAAGATAGCCTTGTTTCTGCTAAAACCATATGAACTGTTACACTCTCAGCTGCTTACAAGACCTCACAAATGGGAGGACTGCAAACAGCCGTGAAACTTCTGCTCCAACCATAGGAGTTTAAATTAGAATAAAACAACAACGTTTATTTATAATTAAATATTTATTTTAACGCCAACTATAATTTCTCAGAGGGTTTGTCTCTGCTTCATCAGAACAAATGGAGCATAAACATTCAAATTATTTGCCGCCCCGGTGGCGTAGTTGTTTAAGCGATGGCCTCTGATCATTCGTCTGAAAGGGGTCCGTGTTCGAATCCGGGTGAGGTATGTATGTTGTGCTTGTCTTACGGCAGTGGCTCTCTCCCTTCCCTGGAGCTAGTGACCCTAAATTAGGGACGGGCGACTGCTTATAGCCTATTGAGTTGCTCACGGTGGTCGTTAAACCTCCAAACAAAAAAAACAAAAAATTATTTTGACATAATCAGAGATCTGACTGTCACGGATTTTGGAGAGTTGCTTCACGCGCTTGAACGAAATGGCGTAGATGACATGTCGTTGACAAGCAGTGAAGGATTGCGGTATATGTGCAAGGCTTCTAATACGCATATGAGCCATTACATTGTGACCACCTACCTAATAAGCTGTAGGACTCCCTTTTGCCAGCAAAACAGCGGCCACTCGGCGAGGCATCGATTCGATGAGGTCGCAATAGATATCATGGGATATCTGGTATCATAATGTCAACAGCAGATACTCCAGGTCATGTGCACTTCGGGGTGGTGGTGATTGAGCTCGAACCCGCTTTTCCAAGTCAAACCACAAATGTTCCATTGGGTACATGTCAGGTGAATTTGGAGACCAGGCCATTAACAGAAAGTCGCCAGCATGTTCCACTAACAACTTCTTGACGTTTCTCGCAGTGTGGCATGGCGCATTATCCTTTTGGTGTTGGCCATCACCAGCAGAGAACGCAGTTGCCATGAATGGGTGATACTTGGTCCGTAACGATGTTCAGATCCTGACAGCTGTCAGGGATTGTGTTATCGGAACAATGGGGCCTAAAGTGTCCCAAGAAAACGTCGCCCACAGCATAACACCTCCGCCGCCGGCCGGTTTCCGCCCAACAGTGCATCCAGGGGCCATAGCCTCCGTTGGTAATCGGTGTTTCCGCGCTCGGCCGTCTACGTGATGCACCAGAAATCTTCATTCGTCAGAGCAGTCCACTTTCTTCCTATCATCCACTGTCCAATCTCGATGATCTTGGGCCCATTTATTGCGTTTTGGCGATGACGTGCAGTGAACATGGAGACCCAGCTGGGTATTCGTCTACGCAGGCCCATGCGCAAAAAAGCTGCGATGAACTGTGTGTTGTGACACATTGTCCTGATCACCACTGTTGTACTTGCAGGTGATTTGTCGCACTGTGGCCCTGCGGTCGCTGTGAAAAATGCGCGATGAGCTACGGACGACTCAGGGCTGGACGACGTTTCGTCGTTTTGCCATCTGTGCAGCGCTTTTGGTACTTACTCACTACAGCGTCACGTGAGCAACCAACAAGCCGCGCCGTTTCCGAGATCGTAGTTCCGAGGCTCCATGCCATCAGAATTTTGTCCTTTATCAATCTCAGATAAATCGGCAGCTTTTCCCATTTTGACTCCGAATACTCTACAAATCGAAAGCCGGTCCTTGGGTTGTATATTATACTGCTCTGTGAACTTCACATGCGCCACTGTTCAGTCTCCAGGCGGGCTCATTTCTGAAAGCTATGGGTGGTCATAATGTAAATGCTCATAGGTGTATATTACTATACCGTGCAAATTAATTGGGACAAACTATTTTATTCTCAGAATTGTAATGTGATCGCCAGTTGATGTCGGAAACCCACGTAAACCGGTTTTATCAGCTGTGAGGTGGTGTGACTGTTAGAACTTGATAGTGAGAATGTGGTTTGACCGGTTTTAAACAGGAAATGGGCACTTCAGTTTCAGTTGTGAGCTTTTGTGTGTGACAGGTAGATGTTTGGTTTTGCTCTCTGTGAGTACGTGTTGCTTTCGTGTATTGAAAAATGAATATTTCCCCAAGAAAGCATGCAAAAATAATTTTTCTCTGAAGGTTCACACTTCTATGACAGTGAGAGATATCGCTTCTGCAGTTGGTGTAGGCAAATCAAGTGTATCAAGACTGCTTACACGATGCAATGCATCTGGATCATCGTCTCCAAAAAAAGAGAGGTAAATGTGGAAGAAAACGAAAAATAACTCCACGAACCGATAAATATCTAATCAGAAATAGTAAAATGAAAAAAAAAAACAAGCACCGACCTTCAAAGAGATTTATTGGCTAGTGGTTGTGATGTTAGGGATTCAACTGTACCCCGTAGGCTTCTGGAAGTTGGCTGGAAGGCAAGAAGACCAACGAAAACACAATATTTGAATGCGAAAATGAAGATAAAACTTTAAGCACGGCCCAAAAAATATAAATCATGGACTGCTGACAACTGGAAAAAGGTAATTTTCAGAGATGAAACTCATTTATTTGTGCAGGGTTACCAAGCAAATGTCGTTAGACGAAGCAACTGTGAACCCTCAAGACCTGAGCATGTCACATAAACTGTAAAATACCCTCCGAAACAGTTGTTTTAGGGTTTTTTCACATCAAATGGCACTGGAAGCTTAGTTCCTGTTCAAGGTATGATGAATTCAGCCAAGTACGTAGAAATATTACAACGTAAGACTGTTCCATTCTTGCAAACTTTAGACGGGACATTTCAGCATGACTGGGCCCCATGTCACAATTCGAAATTGGTCAAGAATTTCATGCTGGAAAATCAAATTCATTTGCTTGATTGGCCTGGAAATTCACCAGACTTAAATACCATAGAAAACTTGTGGAATATTTTGAAGAGACGTTTAGGTAAAATGAACTGTACAACCAAAGAACGCATGATAATGAATGCTATAAAAGTGTGGTTCCACGATTATGAAGTCAAACATATGTGCATTCAATTAGTGGAGTCAAAGCCAAAACGAATTCAAGAGGTCATTTCTGCTAAAGGAGGACATACTGCATACTAATACAGGTATTTATCAGTGTATATCAAGGCATAGAATGATATAAATGCATAGTTTTGGAAAAAAGAGTGGTTTTTTACTTTGTCCCAATTAATTTGCACAGTATAGTAAACTTGATAGACGAATCAGGTTTATCAATAAGCGTAGCGTTTTCAAACAAAAATATATGGTTATTTTCGAGATAATGTCGGGCTATAGACGACATCTTCAGTTCACAGTTTCTTACGTAAGTGCAATGTTACTTCACACGGAAACTTAAAGCGCTGCAGGGCCTATATATGAAAGCCCACATTTACAAGGGATCGTATAAATTCCCCAGAAATTTATGTCTTCGACATAGTCTTTCGATTCCTAAACATTCAGCTTGTTTATAGGTTTGAAAATAACTTTGAAATTAAACTTTTGAGAATTTTTGAAATTCTGAAACAAATCTGCGGAACAAATATGATAATAGAACACATTTATCGTACTGGGGGTCTATTAGCGTGAGCGAGCAGGCAGGCTTCGGTTTCCTGAATTTTAGGACGGCTTTGTCTCCAATAGAATGGCTATATCCTTTGTGTGCTGCAGTTACTTTAACAAAATCAAATTCCTTCAGCAAGGATTCTTCAGTTGAGCATATACGTATCGCACCATATACTATCGTACGTACATGTTTGTAGAAAGCAGATATTTTCTATTTCCATGGGTGATTTGACTTTGCATGTGAGGGTACGGAAACAGCAAAAATGGTTTTCGATAAACTGGTCTACTAAAGCATCTTTCAGAGCGTGACACGAGGACATCAAGTAATGGTAAGTAACCATTGTTTTCAGTCTCGTGAGTAAATTGTTTATGAGGATAAATTGATTTGATAAGTTCAACTAATTTAGGTATTTCCGAATTCATGCCATCCTAAAGAACAAAAGTGTCATCTACGTATCGAATCCACAGGTCGAATGTAACAAGCTGGAAGGGTTTCTCCTCAAAGTGACGCATGTAGACTTCGAATAAAATAGTCGACAGTGGGCTACCCATGGCAAAGCTTTCCGTCTGTTGGAAAAATCTGCCACGAAAAAGGAAATTGTTTTGTCTGATACAAATGTCCACTTGTCTAAAAATTTCTTCTACTTCCGGTTGGCTGTAATGATGTTCAACGAACCTTGCTTTCAAAGATTCGAGAGCTCTAGCCTCGAAAAAATGGAGTGTTAATGACAGGAAGGAGATCCGGTCAGGAAGTTTGTATTCAACGTACAGTATATGAGTTCACTTATAGAACACTCCAAGGTCGAACATTGGAGAATATTGGCTACAGAAAGGGCATACAGTCATGAACGGGTCGTACAACCATACGAAATAAGGATTCATGGGGAAATGATGAAGACGTATCCTTTAACATTTGTAGAAATGTGTCATGGGGTAGGGAACTCGATAAGAGAGCGGATAATGAGGTGCAGAAACCAAAAGGGCAGTTTAGATTTATTCCGAGAAGAAGTGCTATAGATACCAAATTAGCTATAAGGCAATTTATGTTAAAATTGGAAAGGCACTCGTAAACATGGAATTTACAGCTCTAGTGAAGACAAACGATGGAGTGCATGTTCATGAGATATGGCCCAGCCTGAGGGAGAAATTTGTGCCAAAATTATGGGAAGTTGATTAGGAAGTATATACAAGGTATTCCCGTTGTGCAGGAAAACCCGTAGGGGTAAAAGAAACTCAAACTTCAGCTATTCTTATTTGATATTGTTCAGTATGTGGCTACCGCGAGAGCGACGGAAGCTGAACAGTCGATCAGGATGTGTGCAGTTGATGTGTTATCTGTCAAGAGTAAAATACAAGTTCATCAAATGATGTGGTCATGAGGTGATCACAAGTTCAAGAATAGCTGGAAAGCTACAGATGAATTAGAAGACATGATGTTGAAAAGCCGAATGTAAAAAACAGGGGATACATACGCTGTCGTGAACAAGAATCAAATCAGATTGAGTATATTCATTTCTAGGAAGGAGTAATAAGTAGGGTGCATGTGCTACCTTGAAGAAGAAGAAAATCAGATTGCAGATTTCTAAGAAGGGATCAAATGAGTCAAGAGATTCAGATAACTGCAATGAAGGAAGATGGAGATCTGAAGAGACGGCTGACCAGCGAAGTCCAAGCCATACAGAAAGACTAAAAACGCAGCAGGGGAAGTTGTAACAAAAGGAAGCCAGTCAATTTTATAAAGCCCGGTTTTCTAGTCTGAAGTTTGACTAACACTGCTACGTAATGCTGAGATTTGACCAATGGCAAGATGTTTGGAGAAAATATAAATGTTGCTGAAATGAAGATCTCGAGGTGGAAATGTAGTGCCATCAAAAAGGGCAAAATTTGAAACAGAAGATAAAAGGCCACCGTTGCAGTGACAGAGTATTCAAAGTATGTCCAATAAGTAAGATTGCATTGCTGTTGCTATCATTATTCCTTGAGAAGATACAAGGAATAAAACAGGCTTACAGTTTTTAAATAAACCAGGCAAGGAATACAACAGGCTTAGAGTTATTTGAATAAAACAGGCAAGGAATACAGCAGGCTTAGAGTTATTTGAATAAAACAGGCTTAGAGTTTTGAATAAAACAGGAGTTTTTGAATAAAACAGGCTTAGAGTTTTTGAATAAAACTCTAAGCCTGTTTTATTCAAAAACTAAGCCTGTTTTTATTCAATAAAGCTTAGAGTTTTTGAATAAAACAGGCAAGGAATAAAACAGGCTTAGAGTTATTGACACGCATATTTTTGAAAACCCAACTAGAGGAAGTGTTAAGGTGATACAGCAAGACTGTGGCAACAACGACATGAAGGAGAAGAAATTGACAACTGAACTGACACAAGACACAAAAGAGTAGAAGATGATGGGTATCATCGACGTCTCCTGCATATGACATTAATCATGCTGCAGAAACCGGAAAGAAGAATTAACAAATTTTATTTGATACAGCCAGAAGTTCATGATAATGCTAGATTTAGACTTAAATTATTTGTTTAGAGTACCAGTACTGAAAAGCTTTCTTAAGGAGATTAAAATATAGTTTGAATACTCGCACAGACACTGTTGCAATTTTTACTAGAGAGCAGTAGTTCTTCCCGTTATCTACGTTAATTCATGGTAAATTATATATTCGTTATTTTCTTTTGTTGAACAAATGACGGTAAGTCATTAGACATGAGTTGTACACTCATTAATCCCTTTCCAAGAAATGCTTGTTTTCGAAAAGAAGCCGTCATATTTCTTTGTGATTTTTACAAGCTGGCACAAAATTTGTGATTTAATTTGGCACAGTTGAAATGACATAAATCGATAAGACCAACATGAGATTGTATTCTAAAACCAAAAGAGAAATAGCTTTTGTTAATGAAACGTGGTTGCATTTTAATATGTTATGATTTACTGGAATGTTTCCCGACAAAGGAAATGAGAGTGACGCACTTCCCTTGCGGTTTAAGTAATATTTAACGACAGTTTTGATCTACACAAAATTACACCGATGAAATGCGCTGATTTGTCAGTGAAACAAATACTTTAATTTTATCTCTCTCCTTTGGAAAAATTAATGCAAGGGACAGAGAAACGGCAAGAAACTTTTGTCCTATTAAATGGCTATAAAATGCTTCAAGGCTAATTTTAGCGGCGAAAAATAAAAACACTAAATTATGTTACACTTCTCTGAGCTGCATTCAAAGTTGACTTGTTGATCGTGGGCATGCCATCGATTTCTGCAGGAAACATGATAAAATGTTATGTTCCTTTTTCCAGGGTAAAAGTATAATGAAAAATTAAAATATATTTCTAGATAAGCGTTCCTTTGAAAAATGCCTAAAATTTAGTGTGAATAACAAGAACCAGGGCATTGTACTGCAAGTCGTAAACTAACCAAAGAGAGTGACTGTAGTATTAATTTTTAATTACCTAGAGAAATGTTGAGTGTTTTAAAAATACCTGAATGCGGAAAATGAACAGTCAAGTTAAATATTAATTTGTCTGTGTTTGAACGAATGTTCACCAAATAAATGCGCAAGAGTTAAACTTTATGAGAAGTAAAAGAAAGAGCAGCAAGACAGCTTCTTTACGAAATCAGCTGTGTCTGGGAGAAAAGTACTCTTAAACAATAATATCTATTTATCCTGTTTTTAATAAAATATGTATGTAGTAGCTGGAACGCCTACTTTTAAACAAACAAAAAAAACTTGGAAATTCTTCTTTCGTAAGCAAAAACACAGAATATTTCGTTTGTTGTTGAATATCATAATGATCCTTATAATGAATAAAGCTTTCAACTAAGCTAAGTATAATGCTTCTGCTACTGAATTATATGCTTGTACTAAGCTTCAAATAGTGAATTCAAATGGTTGTTGTTACTAGTTAATTAAGATCATGAATAAAGTCTCCTGCTAGTAGTGTAGTAATAGTATTGAACAAACTTATAACTGGTAGTAATGTTGTAGCAGTAATTAGGATGAATAAAGTCTTAACGCTGGTTGTTAATAGTAATAAACTAATGACATAAACCTAACAGCCAGACAGAGATCTGACAAAAACTATGAATTGAGAAAGACGTACTTACGAAAAGCTCTTTTATTATGTAACTCTTGATCATCCAACGCACACACACAACTCGTTTCACAATAATGAAGAATCAAACTAATCACATAGAACGAAGCTCTCAATACAACAACAACAACAAACTCTCTCCTTCACATAAACCAACGCTCTCCGTACAACAACAAACGCTCTTCGTACAACAACAACGCTCTCTCTAGATATCGCTGAACGCGCCTATTTATACTGGCTACCACCACGTCATGACTTACACTCATTGCCAGATCTCATTCAGCGGGTGAAATAACATCTCGTTCAGTAAGAAGATAATTTACATAGAAAAATAAAATAACCAGAGATAGTAAAATCAAAAGGAAAGTGAATCTAGAGTATACGTTTCATCCTTTACTCATAAACTCTTATGGATTATTTAATAAATTTTAAATTTCATTCATGTTAAATGTCATAGTGATCTTACAGGCAAACAGTTAATAAATTTTGAATTTCTTTCACTTTGAGTTGTCATACTGGTCCTACATGCAAAGAATAACATAGAGTCTTTAGTAATTTTAAATTTAGTTTCTGTGAAACGTCGTGGTGATACGAGATCCAAACACTCGCATAGAGCATTTAATAAATTTAAAAACCAAATATCATATTAGAGGGTAAACAAGAAAAACAAAAAAATCCAATGCTCCATTAGTATTTTTATCTAAAATATCGGAATGTGGTTTCTGTACTCCCTTCTTTCAGTTTTCTAAATTTGGTTGCCCTACTTAACAACCTGCATCCATTACTTATTCCTTTTCACTTAGCTATTTACTTGTGCCAATGTGAGGTATATTTTATTTTAATTCTCATTTTCAGTTCCTTTTCCTACGTAAATTTGAGTTTTTTCTCTTTTGCAGTTTCCGAACTTAACGTGCTATCTTCTCTTTCACTTGAATGAGGTTTGCCAACACCATGAGGTTCGTACGTAAGAGATGTACGAATGCGATAAGGACAAGACGAGATATACTGTATAATGGCTACGCAGTACCTGTGAGGAGGGAGATGTTGGATGGTGAACGTTAATGCTTCTTTCGGATACGCCACTGGCCGTTTCAATATTTGTGAAGGATACGTGTCCTTCTTTAATAACAGTGTTATGTTCTTGTGGATATTAATTCAAGTTCTAGTTTTGTGTTTCATAGTTAATTGATTGCGGATATTAACACAAGTGTTCGTTATCTCACCTTGTTGAAGTGCAAATGATCAAGCGCTTATTGACAGCAACAAAGGATTAGCTGTAAGTAACAACTTCCTGACTTTATTTAAGTGACTCGTATTTCACTGTAGGTGAAGTTTTTGATCTATTTAGTGTCTTAATAAGTCAGCTACACACAAACACTACACCACATGCTGTTCCCTAAAAGGAAAGTAGTTTCTTCTAAGGTAAATCCTGAAACAGCCAATGAAAAGTAAGATTCAATGTTACCTCAGTCCATCACGCTCGTAACTTGGGTGAGCGTCCACCAACCTGAACGTTGACATGCTGAATCCATCGATTCGTCTGCTTCCGCCTGTTTCACACCCTTCTGCCGTGCGAAATACACTGACGGAAAAAAATCCTAACACCACGAAAAAATAGTTGTAGACGAATGAAATGGCGGCAATACATTTGAATAGGTATCATATTTAATCGATTAAGGTTTCAAGATCACAGCTTATTGTAAGCGCGAGAAGAGCCATTTTAAATGTGAAATCCTGGTACATTAATAACCGGTGTAACCGCCAGAATGTTGAATGCAAGCACGCAAACGTTCATGCATTGTGTCGTACTGGTGCTGGATGTCAGTTTGTGTGATGGAGTTCCATGCCTGTTGCACTTGGTCGGTAAATACAGGGACGGTTAATGCTGGTTGGGGGTGACGCTGGAGTTGTCGTCCAATGATGTCCCATACGTGCTCGATTGGTGAAAGATCTGGTGATCTAGCAGGCCACGGCAACATGTCGACACTCTGTAGAGCATGTTGGGTTACAACAGCGGTATGCGAGCGAGCGTTATCCTGTTGTAAAACACCCTCTGGAATGCTGTTCATGAATGTCAGCAAAACAGGTTGAATCACCAGACCGACGTACAACTGTGCCGTCAGGGTGCGTGGGATAACCACGAGAGTGCCCCTGCTGTCATAGGAAATTGCTCCCTAGACCATAACTCCAGGTGTAGGTCCAGTGTGTCTCGGCCGCAGACAGGTTGGTTGCAGGCGCTCACCTGGCCTTCTTCTAACCAACACACGGCTATCACTGGCACCCAGGCAGAACCGGCTTTCATCAGAAAACACAACAGATCTCCACTCCGTCCTCCAATGAGCTCTAGCTTGACACCACTGACGTCACAAACGGCAGTGGTTTGGAGTAAGTGGAATGCACGCTACAGGGCGTCTGGCTCGGAGCTGTCCTTCAAGTAACCGATTTGTAACAGTTCGTTGTGTCCCTGTGGTGGCAACTGCAGCTCGAATTGCTACCGCAGACGCGGTACGACGCACCACGGCCATACGCCGTACACGGCGGTCTTCCCTCTCAGTAGTGCCACGTGGCCGGCCAAAACCCGGGCTTCTTGAGGCAGTACCTTCCCTTGACCACCGCTGTCAACAATCATGCACAGTGGCTACATTCCTACCAAGTCGTTCTGCAATATGGCGGAAAGAAAATCCACCTTCTCATAGCGCTATTACACGACCTCGTTCAAACTCCGTGAGCTGTTGATAATGGCTTCTTCGTTTTCTTAAAGGCATTCTTGACTAACATCAACACCCTACGTCGAATCTCAACGATAACTAACGCTCACGAACGTTACAGCGCGTATTTACAGCAAACCTGCTTTGCATGTTCCGAGGGGCGCTACTAGCGCCACACGTATGCGCCGAGCGCGAAATTTGCATAGACGTCATCTTACAGATGTACTCTCATCGCTTACCAACTGTCGTTTATATAACACAACCCCTTCTTGGTGTTGGGATTTTTTTCAGTCAGTGTATTAGGAAGCGCGACTCATTCTTGGATGACTGGAGACCAGGAGATACGTTTCCAACCACCCAAGGTCCTATGCCGAAGTTTTTGCACTTTAATGAGGCCTACTGTCCGGTGATGTGACCTTAGCAATAGGACACTGATGGGTCGGCTGGTCCCATATTATTTCAGATAATGATTGCCTGGTGGTCTTAGCGGAGAGGTTTACGCACCTCCCTCTTTGAAGTCGGGGGTGATTTGTTCCACTGTTGATCTCCGATTGGTTACAGCTATGCGAGAAAGACGTCAACGACCACGTCAATCCAACAACTTTCGCTTCCCACATCTCTGTTCACGATGAGATGTTATTCCTCAAATGGCATATTCTCGATGCAGTCTTGATACATTTGAAAGGGTATACCGCAATCCCTGTACCACCTCGGCGATAGGGTGTCCCATGTATCGGGCCCCCGCTATCATACTTCCCTCTTTCAGACTCTGCTAGCTCTTGACATTTATCCATACTGACCTTCGACATCTAATTATCGTCTACGTGAATGGAGTGGTGATGTCCTTCAACCTGTATACCTGCCCAGCGGTCAGGTCGTCCACTAGAGCAGTGTTCCCTTTCTACTCATGTATCAGTAGATCAGCTGATTTTGCCTCCTGTCTGCTGATAGATTTTCGAAATCCACTGATTTTTCTGTGTTTTAAGATACTTTCACGCTCAGTAACATGCTGTCTAAGAATGTCTGCATTCTTTCAGTACTAACCCTTCTCATCCAATTGAGAAGACTCAAGTCGTAACTGGTTTCAAGAGATAAAGCTGACGAAGACTATAATTATTCAACCCCTGATACCCATTATGTTTTTAAATTCATACTGGTTGTCATGAAATATTTTTTTTGTATTCTAGATGCCTATTATTCGAAGATTTTCCCTAGTTTTGTTAAAACAAATATTATGACATTAGGAAAGGGGAAAGGCCTCTAGTACGATATTTGAGTTAAGGGTACTTTTTTTGGACATAGCACTTATTTCACGTACTTTGGGAAAAATCTGGCTGTCACTTGGTAAGAACTGTAAATATATAACTCTTTATTTTTAGGAAGACAAGTTTACACCAATATTAGTTTTCAATGATGAGCATTATTTTATCAATCTCATCATTAGTAATATCTCATAAAAAGTGACTCAGGATTGTATTGGTTTGAATTTTCATTCCGCTGTTTGATAGTAGTTTCCGGAATACTGGTAATGTTTGACATACCAGAGATTTAAGTGCCCCCATCGTTTTGAGGTTGCATCCAATACCAGATTACATTTGTGACGTGGTGCGTATTTAAAGTAAAACAAATCTCATCTCCTAGTTTTTTGAGCTCTGGTCTACTGATTTCAGAAAACAGTCTGGCAACACTGCAATAGCAAGGCCGTCTAGAAAACACGAGGCCATGACATTAGAGAGATGATTTCCCTTCTTTTAGTGACGTCACCCAGAAGCTAAGGCATCTCATTGGTTTCCAACGCTTCGTGCATAACGTCTCACACGACACTGACGTATCAGAATGTGTAGCATCAGAGTGACGTCGCATTCGGAGGGCACCCATCTCTCTAATATCCTGACCTTGTGCTTTCTACCTTGGCACTAAAGAGAAGGGTGACAGGGTCTTGTTGCCCAGAAACCAGGTATTCCCTGATTTTTCTCCTGTCAGTATAGCTATACAAGTGCATGTACTTACTGAAAATGCACTTAAGTAGTGCAACATACAGAACGAGAATTCAAACTGCATACGTCGTCATTAGCTGAAATATGTAGCAGTGCTTTTTAAATATTCATAAGAGCGATAAAATATTTGTACAGTCTTGGGATTCTGGTATTCTGCAGTAAGAGAACAATAATGACGGCAGCAACGACACTGATAATATTAATCATGTTGATGATGTCATTGCTATCATCACTAGTAATTAATAGAGGCTAAATTATTGAATGAGAAATAACACACATGGCAGATGAAAATGCCATTCCTATCCTTGATCAGGCAGAAAGGTATATCTCAGTTGTATTAAAAGTCTGTTGTATAAAAATACAATAAAATACAGATTTTGGTATTGTTCGTGCTTTTGAAATATGTGTGCATCCTCGCTTCAATTGCAGATTACGTGCAGCGTATTGCAGCCATTCCCTAAATTAATCTTTATGTTTGTCGTCCCGATTATTAAACAGTTCTTCAAAATGCATTCATTTCTTTAAATTTAATTTAAATGTACTAATACTGATCTTTTGATGCATCAGTATACACTGAAGAGCAATTGAATTCGAGATACCTGTTTAGTAACGTTTAGCATCACCTTTCGGCCTGATGGCGTCGGCGATTTGTTTCGGCATGGACTCCACAACACACCGGAAGCGTTGGGAAGCCATACGGATCCACGACCCCTGAACAAGCTCCCACAGTTCACGAATATTTGATGGAGGGGTGTCAGAGGCTCGAACATCTCTGTCGATGGCATCGCAGATGTGCTCGATGGGATTGAGGTCAGGTGACCTAGCTGGCCAAGGAAGCGAGGTTACGTCGGTGGAGTGTTCATCCAACCATTCGGATACAATTCGGGAGCGATGGCACGGTGCATTGTCTTATTGCAAGATGAGATCCCCAGTGGGATGTTAAGACGCACAAACGGGAGCAAATGGTCGTCCAGGATATGCCGGTAACGTTGACCTGTGATGGACAATGTCACACGTACCAGGGGTCCCATTTCAGTCCACGTAAACAGTCCCCTGACGAGAATGCCACCTCACCAGCTTCAAAAGTACCCTGCTGGCAAGAAGGATTCATCGGTCCATGTGGTTTGCGCCGTACTCGTATCCTGCCATCCGCATGAACCAACGTGAATCTCGACTCATCAGTCCAGGCAACATTTTCACACATGTCTAGGGTCCATTGACGGTGTTCCCGCGCCCATGCTAATCTTTGCGCTCTGTGATGTGCGGTCAGCAGCGGCACCCTCGTGGGACGATGGCTTCTGTATCACATAGGGAGGAGATGGTTCTGGATGGTGTGGCTGCATGTACGTTTTTGTGCACCAGCGTTAAATTGCCGAGTGATTTCTTGCAGTGTGGCCCGTCTATCCGCTGTTACAATGGGAGGTGGCCGACGATGGCCCCGCTCACCCACACGCTGTTGTCCACGGCAGTTGACCCTTGCAGGGATGTTTTTACCGGCTTCGATGTACTCACGGTGCATCCGTGACACAGTGGCTCGTGAAAATCCAGTGCCTGCACGACTTCCGAGATGGAGGGACCCATTCGTCGGGCCCCGATAATTTGCCCACGATCAAATGCGCTTAGATCCTTCGTCTTACCATACTGCGTCCGACTCTTACTGATTCCCGTCGCATCACTCCTTATATTGTCGGATTGCTGCATACGTCATGTCGTTTCCGTTTACAGAGCCACCCACAGCGCCACATTTGCATAACGCCAGCTGCCTCTAATTCAATTGATTTTCAGTATATAAATAACTAGTGGTTTGTTAAGGCAAAAGCTCCAATCTGGTGAGAAGTATTTTTAACAGTTTTCAAGCAAGTAATGCAGTAATAAAATTGCGCCATTTTTTCATGCTTTATGTATTCTTTTGAATGTATATAAAGAATTTGTAAATATATTATCAAAATTACGCAGGTCCAGGTTGTGTCATACTTTATGGTCAATCGCCTCAGCTGTAGTCTTTTTAGTTTTGTCGTAAAAACTGTTAGTCAGAGTATCTGCCAAGGCTGTCAATATCGATCGCTTTAATTCCTTATTTTCATTACGATTAATATGCATATCAGTAGCTGCCGAGGAATCTATAAAGTATCATTTTTACCAGTAAGTGGTAAGAAATCCGACATGTGCCGGTGAATCTGTCCCTGAATTTTAAAGCAGTACGGATCATTGGGTGGAATCTTCTTTTTTGTGGGCGAGAAAGTAGTGAATGACATTGTACTTTTGTATTTCCCGATGTGTTGGACAAAATTACGACTGATCAGAAGTAAGTCCTTCAGCCACGCATTTAGTTGTAGTTCTGGAAAGGAAATGAGGCCGCTATGATAACAGGAATTATTAGGTTTACAAATAAGTTTTAAAGCTTTCTAAGACAACGCAACATGTAATTTGAGAGATAACATCATTACCTTTACGAATCAAAATATGCGTCGTCATTATCTATCACCTTCCGCCATCGGTCGGGATAGCTGAAGGATTCCAGCCGTGAAAAATACTTCGTCATGTGACGAGATGAAGTCGTCAACCCATTTTTGCACTTCGTCACCACATGTCTGAAATCATACAGCAGACAAACCATGTTGCATCGATCAGAAAACATGATAGTCTGAAGGGGCTATGTTGGGGCTATACGCTGGGTGCTCCGAAACATTCCAGCCAAGCGTTAATAAAGTTGCCTTGACCGATTTCGCAACATGCGGCCTAACGTTGTCATGCAATAATTTCACGGGACGCAATTCTTTTACCTATGAATGGACGTTTCCCACGGATTTCCTGGTTCAATCGCAGCAATTGTTACTTATAGCGATCAGCACTAACAGTCTGACCCTGTTCCAATAGTTCATAATAAAGCACACCCTTCACATCCCACCAGATGCACATCAAAACTTTCTCGGGGTGAATATTGAGTTTTGGTGTCTAAGTCGTTGCTTTACCGGGGTCTACCCAGTGTTTTCTACGTTTGTGATTGTCGTACCATATCCAGTTTTCATCGCCCGTAATGATTTTCTTCAGGAAAGACATTCTGTTTTATTTATTTAACAGATTCAAACACTTCATGAACGCTCGTCCTTGTTCATATGGCTCAGGTGATGTGTCACCCATTTCCTTCCTTCTGAATCTTTCCCACTGCTCGTAAACTATTGGAAATGGTTTGTTGAGGTACCCACAGTTGTTAAGCTAGTTCTTTTTGCGTTTGAGACGAAACTTCATCCAGCAATACTTGCAGTTCCTTATGTGGAACCTTCTGCGTGGCGCCGCTACGTTTTTGATCCTTAACATCAAAATCACCAGCTTTTAAACCGTCGAAACCAAAATTAACACATGTTTTACGATACAACATTCTCCCCCAGAACCGAACAGATCGATGCACAAGCTTTTGCAGCACTTTTAACTTGATGAAATTCGTAAAGAATGCAGTGTCGAATAAAGGCAGTATCGCTTGCCATCTTTCACCTACCGTTGTGCAAGTGCGTTTGACTGTTGGACAAATTCCTGTGTCACATTTTATACTATGAACCAGTTACGGTAAAATAACAACAAGGCAGGTTAATGTCGGATATGTAAATTAGTGGTATACGTCACACCAAAAACGCTTTAAAACTTATCTGTATGCCTAATAAAATGTCTATTAGTTTCCTCATTAGCAAAATGCAGAGTGTGGCAGTGCGTACACTCAATTTTGATCGCACCTAAGCTATGATCATGTGTAGCAGTTTCGCCCAATAAATATTTTCGGAAAGATAGTTTGCCACGTGTATTACTGCGATCACTACGTGTGCCTCCAAATTCTCTTCGCTCACG
Source organism: Macrothele yani (assembly GCA_039090855.1). NCBI lineage: Eukaryota > Metazoa > Arthropoda > Arachnida > Araneae > Macrothelidae > Macrothele > Macrothele yani. The sequence continues at coordinate 7,476,670 of CM077024.1, forward strand.
TGCGTTACGAAGAACACACCCTGGTTTGGGTGGTCTCCGTCGAACGCTACTAACAACAGAACCCTCAATTTAACACAGTTTACATTTGAATAGCAGTGGAAGCACGTGAGCCAATTTTATCTTGATAATAGCCAATCAGCTGCTTGCTCGCTGGCACTGGCTGGCGACTCTCCTATGGTCGTACGACTAACCATCTGCCCCGCGCTGCGATGACGAATTCAGAATGCTTGGCGCAATCTTTGTGACACGTATAGCAATCAGCTGATTAAATTTAGAAGAAAAGTTTCAATTTCCCCCGATACTTGGGATCAAGATCCCTAAAATGAGCCACTTCATAAGTTCGTACGAAGTACCTATATTCCGAAATTTTTTGGTACACTACGGAATAATGTAATATATTAATAACAGGTAACGTTAATGTACTTTTTCAAAAGCATTGCCACATATGTCGCGAAACAGCAGAAATTGAACTTACTTCATATCTCGGAAGTTTTTGGCCTCTTTGGAGATGAGCCCAAGAGACTTTGCAGTGCAAAGCGCCGCAGAACAATATGCTGAAATGATGACGTTAGAGAGCAATATTACAATATCGAATGTTTAGAAAATGCTTGATGTACTCTCAGTTTCGATGACTCATACCGACCAATCAAAATCGCACTCATTTTCTCTACGCCAACAACGTCATAACCGGTTTGCTGACAAATCGTATATCTTGAATTGGAAACGTAGTTCGTGATTACTTTGACAAATATGACGCTTTTACGATGAAATATCGCCGAGGAACATTGTTGATTTAATTACATTTCGCTTGAAAGCGCAATCGAGCGACCATTGAGAAGATGAGAAAATTTGATATCGGCCAGTCTGCACCAAACCGCAATCAATATCACGAATCATAAAAGTCTTCGTGACAGCGACAATCAGTTTCAATCGATATTCTGTTTGGGCGAAATTTCACATTGGTATCTACTTGAGATTTAATGGTCACTAAGCATTTGCCATTTTGTAAACCTTCCATTCGGTAAGAGCTTGCGTTATTTTGACATTGTGACTGAGTTCAATGATTTTCATCATTTGCAATAAATTTTACATTACCTAAAAAAAACATCATTATCTCTGTAAGTTTCTAAACATGATAAATTTATGAAAAGATTCAATTTCAGAGTAGAAATAACAGAACTCCTGAGCTTTGTTCAGATACATTCTATTTGAAAATCATTGCATTGCTAAAGTACGAAAAGCTTAAATCAAAAAGCGTATGTATGTTAGCCAAGGTTTATGATTTCTTAATAAATTATTATTTATTAATAAGTTATTATAATAATTATAGCTATTGCGGTTTTGTTTATTGGTGCGTAAGTACTTTCACTGATAATATATAGCAATTGTAGTGTTTAAACTTTGAAAACTATAATTTAAATGGTTTGTGACGTGTCTGCCTTGCAGGACGCATATGAGATAAATGCAGATAGCAAGGAGAGCACATGTATGACTAGCTCTGTTGTGAGAGCGAATTATTCCGGAGTGAGGAGATACGGATTCGCTGCCGGCGTGGAAAAAACTGTGTTTTCACATTGGCGCCCGAACTTCAAGGATGGCTTTGCCGATAGGATTCTCGCAATGGTGTGATATTCTTTCCACACCACGAGACAGGAAAAAGGAGAATCCCTACTTCAATGCTTTGAAAAAATAAATGTGTGTGATGTTAAGTTTCCACACACCAAATTGTCTGGGATTTCTCAAATGCACTTTCTTCATAGGATGACTGCCTACAGCGACACATGGTCCCGGCTGACCCATGGACCATGCTCCCGGCCCTCTTTCGGGGGGGGGGGAGATGTGACGCGCCTGCTTCGCAGGGCGCATATAAGATAAAAACAGATAGCAATGAGAGCACATGTTTGCGTAGCTCAGTTGACAGAGCAACTTACTCCGTATTGAGAGGACCCGGTCGATGTCCGACGTGGACAAAACTGTGTTTTCACAGGTTGTGTAAAGTTTTTTTATGGCTTCGCGGGAGCTGAATGTTGCTTCTGGAATACCTAAGAGACGACTAACGGCCAGAGAAAGAATCAGAAAAAGACTTAACGTGTAAATGATAGCTTTTCTCTTTTATTGTTCCTCGCAAGTGAAGTTCAAATGAGCATCAATATAATCTACTGATACAATATACATCGCTGGTGTCAATACACATCTGCCTTATGACCATAATACTTATTCTTCGATCTCATATATATATATATAAAACGCGCGTCAATCACTTTCACCATATCAACGCTTCATAATCTATCTACATCGCTACAAAACTACACCTTCTGTACACCCGATTTGGTCATTTTATGTTGTTTTAACTCACGATCAGCGTTGTCATAATGTACAAGCATTCTGGGAGGTAATGCACCGTTCAGTTAGAAAATGTTTTACCAAGAAGAAACTAAATTGTTAAAAAAACATAAAGTCAAAATAATGGTTAAATCGACTTATACCTCACTAAATGGTCATAGCATTTTCAGTTAGAGTTTTGAGTCAAACATAAACAGTCCTTTGTTTATCCACTTGTGATGAACACTACTTACGATCACTTACGAGCAGCATTCTTAAATAATTACCTAGATCACGTGGTAATCCACGTGACCGTGTATTTCGCACAGACGCTGCGTAGTTTCTAATTAAGTGGCCGGTCTGTGTATTATCAAAAGCTGTTTCCGTTCTTCATGTGCGTAGTAACACGTTATTAAAGAAAAGATGCTTGAGACCTCAGTTTGACTCCATCGCTGAGGGTAAGATTTTCAGAATGCTGTGGCATTTTGCCAGTTTCTCAGAGCACGAGACAGTTTTGAAGCGCAGCGTGACACATGAGCTCCCTTAATTGTGCTTCGAAAGACAATAGTGCTAACCCGAACAATGTAGAACATCCTGACCACATAACCCTCTTACTGCATGGAATAAAAGACTCAGAAACAATACAAGCTCGTATGGACATGCAGGAAATTAATGATGAGCTGAATGTTACGCAATGAAACAAACTGGGGCTATTGAATGAATGGAGAATAAAGGAGGCAATATCAAAAATCTCAGGAAGCATGTTACTTCCCAAATAACATATTTTTTGGAATCGTGAAACTTCATAAATTTGGCTTTCTCCGAAAACGCTTTCTTAAAGAATTAGAGATGTAGAGAATATTCCATTAACACTTCTGATTTGTCCATTATTAAGACTATAAAATCGTAGGAAATTTATTTGTAACATTCAAACAGTATGCTTTTCCCTCCCGAGCTATCACAAAATATTTTTTTACGAAATTGTTAAACCATTTTTGTTTCTTTGGACGTGTAACCACCATCGTGAGCCACTCAATGGGCTATACGTAGTCGTCGGTCCCTAATGTAGATCCACTGGCACCAGAAAGATGAGAGAACCGGTGCCGGTGCCGTAACACAGGCACCCCATTTATATTTCATCCAAAATTCGAACGAATGATGAGAAAAAGGGTTAGGCCACTGGGCCACCGGGTCGTCAGAAAACCTTTTTGGTTCATGTGTCAAAAATGTAAAAAAAAGTGAGTATTGTGTCTCGTGTACTTTCTGATTTTTGGCGCCCAGAATGATACACAGTGCGTCAAAGAATTTGTAAGACTGGGTCTGTAAAATGAAATAGAAACAAGAAATTATAATTTGGTTTGGTTTGTTATTCAAAATAAGTCCCTCCGGCTTCAATACACTTGTTACAGCAATTTCATAATGATTCGAATGCCTGTTCCAGTTCACTTTGCGGAATTGCCTCCAAAGCACGCGTCGAAGCTGTTTGTATGGTCAAAATATCATCAAAGTAACACCCTTTTAACGTCATTTTAAATTTTGGGAACAAAGAAAAGTCGCAGGGTGCTAAATCAGGCAAATACGGTGGATGATTCAACACACAGACGTTATTTTTCGCCAAAAATCTACGAACAAGAAGTGAGGTGCGACTGGGTGCATTATTGTGCAACAAACACCAACTGCTTTCATCTCGATATTCTGGACGAATGCGACGAATGCTGCCCATCAAGCGCCTCAAAACATTTAAATAAAACTCACCAGTAATTGTTAGTCCACTTGGAATAAATTCTTTGTGGATAATACCCTTACTATCGAAGAATGTAATGAGCATTGTTTTTATTTTCGATGGAACTTTTCTTCCTTTTTTGGCTTGTGGAGAGTTTTTTTTACTTCCATTCCGCACTTTCTCGCTTTGTTTTAGGATCATATTGAAAACACTATGTTTCATCACCAGTAACAATCGATTTTAAGAAGTTTGGATCATTTTCAGCGGCTGAAATGATGTCTCTGCAATGTGCACTTTTCCTTGATTTTTGTTCATTGGGTAACGTGTGTGAAACAAATTTAGCACAGACTTTTGTTTTGCCTAAATCTTCATGCAGGATGGATCGAATCGTTTCTTTGTTGATGTTTAAAGACTCTTCCATCATTCTTAGTGACGCACATCGATTGTTTGCCACGGAATCACGCACTTTTTCAATAATCTCAGGTGTCCTAGATGAACTTGGTCTTCCGGTATGCTTATCATCTTCTAGCGTATCTCTTCCGTCCAAAAAACGTTTGTGCCACAGGAAAACATTTGATCTACTTAAACAAAACTCACCGTAAACTTGTTTCATCATTTGGTACGTTTCCGTAGCACTTTTAAGAAGTTTTGCGTTAAATTTAATAACAGCTCTTTGTTCCATCTTAATAATTCAACATGAAAAAAATTTACTTCTCTAATGAACGGCCGTTTCGTTTGAGTTACTTTAACAACTGCGCAGTACTTTTAGCAGAAAGCAAGCAGATGAACACGGTTTATAACGCATTCGCGATTACACTGGTGGCGCCACCATAGGCTGAAATCTAGCGCCAGTCTTAAAAATTCTTTGACGCACGGTGTATATGAAAACTGTTTTACAACTTCGTCAGCAACCTTCGTTTTTCTTCCTGGGGTGTTATGAGAACGTTGAGTAGCTATGGGCCGTCGCCCTGTTCTGGCAAGGGGTTTGTCCAGCGTCATAAAAACATTAAAAAATTCCTCATCTTGAGTTTCACCCGGGACCGATTCTAAACAAAGGTCTGACAGCACCTCATCAGACCACTAAGCCACCTAGGCAGCCAAGTGCGTTTTGCATGAACAGGGTAATACAAAAATTCTTCATTGCGCGTATCAAATAATGTTATTTTCAGCACACAGGAACTATGCAAAATGCTGTTACATCTTTTGAAATGCATTTCACTCTCAAGCTTACAGTTAAAGTTATTTCTAAACGCAGTTATCTTGAAAACATGCGCTCCGAGAACTTTCTCAATGCAAAAAACCGTCTTCTGGTGTAGGTGAGCATTCAAGAATGTTAAAATAATTCTTCTGTTTTAAATTTAATTGATTCTAAATAATATTCCCTGTTTTCTGAAAATTTGAAAGAACGTTTGCTCAAGTTTCCTATTATTTTCTTAAGTTTTTGTAAGCTTCAACCTTTATATTATTTCCCCTGAACGTTTCTTCAGATTTCCTTTAAAATGAATAACTGATAGGCTTACTGCAAATACTGTGGGTTTTATTATAATGGTTATGCATTCACGGACAATGACATTTGTGTACCAAGAAGGAAGCACGGGATTGAAGTGGAATTTTATGGACGTAATGACACAGATAAATGATACACATGATAGCAAAAACAGAGCTGCAGGTCAATTACAGGGGGATCTGTCGCACACAGTCCGGCCATCTTGAATAGCGCGTCGCACTGCCTCGTGCTGCGATTCATGCTGCACGCCTTGCAGGCAAAGACGCATGATGTCCTGCTGCAGATACACTTTAGACAGCATCTAAAGTATGGTGAAACGTGCTGTAATTTGTAACTTTCGTCATTTGTGCCCCGTCAGTGGAGACGTTCGTTTGAACCATCGGAGCGACGGTCTGATGGTGAGGAATTATTTTGATTTCCATCGATTTTTGAACTTTAACCATATCAAACTGGCATCAACGAAAGGTGAGGCTGGCGACCAGATGTATTGAGGGTCTACCTCAGGTGCTTATAATGTAAGCTCCCCAGGTGTCTTGTCGGCACTTGACCTGATGATGGAGCCTAGTGAGCTCCGAAAGATCTTGTCTTTTTAACTGACTTTTAGATTTGTAAATAAATATGGTTTTAATTTGTAATTTTGAAAGCTGAGTTTTTATATCGTACGAAGACAGCATGATAACCAAATGAGAGGAACTCTAGTTTAGGCAAGAATAACACTGTTTTTTGTATAACACAACGTTACCCAATTTGAACAGCTGCTCTGCTAACTTATAATTATACTATTTTGTCTTAACTGCATAACGTTTGTATTATTGAGGAAAGAGAATGCACTCACAAACTGACAATATTTCTTCTACTTTTTTCGCTTGAATGAATCATATTTCTCTCAATTTTCCAACATCATAGGTTTATATGTTTGTCAGTACTAAAGCCGTATATGTTCAGAAACTGGTGATATCATAACAAATACAAAGCTCAGTATTTTTAGCATTCCTGTAAAGTAATTGTTTGCTTCTAAAATAAAAAATGTAACTTTCTCACATTTCGTTTGTTGATCTTTTACGTGTATTCGCCAGCTCGTTGTGCCCTCTAATTTTTGGACTATACGTCATCTCCTTTTCCGATTTGTGAATTTCATTTAGCACAGTAGTATGATATTTACTTTTGGATTCTGGCAAAAAGTGAACCCTGAAAGGTAGGAACATTTCCTGAGGAGACTTACAGCTGTCTTTACCTGAACAAAATATTGAAAGACTACATATGAGCAAATGCTTGAAATAAAATACTAAAGAAGTCTATTTTGATAAAAAAAAATTACATTTTTAAGGGAGTAAGGATCTTCGTTATCAAATCTAAGAGCTATTAAGAGTCGATCGTCCCTTATTTGAGGCCATTGGTTCTAGGGAATCGAGAGAACCATTGCCGTAGGGAAAATACACCACCCATGCCTCATATGGACCTTAAACCCAGAGCCAATCAGACGAACGGTCAGAGCGCAATGCATAGACAGCCGCGCCATCGGAGCGGTAAAACATTTCTTCGAAAATTTCAGATTGGTTGCTTGATGTCTTAAAATTTATCTTCGGATATTTTTAAATTTTAAAAACTTCGCTGCAAAGTTACAGTCATGTTCCTCAGAAGACATTGAGAAATGATGATTGATTTTACTCTCAAAATTTATGTTTAGCAAAAACAGACATTGGATACGTCATTGCTTCACCCGCATTTGATCTGATCAGCGTGGTCAGGTATCAGATAATGTAAACTAATCTTAGAGATTATCTGGAAGTTTACCGAATGCTTTTCTTTAATTTTTATATTTGAAAAAATGCAGTTACGCGATCTAACGATTCCTTATAAAACTGAAAATTTTGAAATTCTTAAGAACTATAAAAATTTAACTGATGCGAAACATTTACATGTGCACGCTGGGCGAACATTATTAGTTCGTAACGTGTAAAAAGAAACATGATGAATACATATATGCAATCCAATCATGTTTTATTAAACTGTAAAAAGGGCAAATATTTAAATTTAATTTTAGGGCAAGCAGTTTATGTATGCGTCTTTATATTGGGTATACATAAATAATTCCCCAGGTTACAGTATAGTGTAATGTTTAATAACAAGTCTTCACATCCATTTTCCTTTTTCAACTGAATTGTACAGGTATAGTGTTTATCTTCTGGTGGGTTTCCTCCACTACATTCACTCGCACCGGCTTTGTAGTGGCTAGCCAAATGGGTTTTTTTATGTGTGTGTACCCATGCTTTTTTGTCTCGGTAGCGCATGCTTTATTTTTTAGTTGTGTGTGCGTGACGCTCTCGTTTCTTCATTTCTTAATCGATGGATTTGCTAGAACAGACCAATCCCATGACTGCCAACTTAACCAGAACTTACCCCGCTTGATTTCTTTCTGCGAAGTTATGCTAAAGATGTGGAAACAGTTGTTTCAACTACCAGAAATGGGCGAGGACACACTGCATCCTCATTGAAGTAGTAATAGTTACCCTAAAAAGGTCTGAAACTGTTTGAAGTGAGAGAGAATATAAGTTAGACATATTAAGTGCTATTAAGAGTGCACTTGTAGATTTCCAAGTTCATTAATTTTGCATCAAGACTTCGTATGTTTATTTACACACACCAGCCATTGAATTAGAAACGTTTAGTCATTAGCGGATTGGACATCTTTCAACCCGAATTGCTGCATGTATGCGGCTTAGCGTTGATTCGACAAGGTGTTGGAGTGTTTCTCCACTACTGAATAACAAGCGTTCACAAGCCAGAGCTTTAACTGGTATACATTTGACAGAACATGCCTTTAACCCCGGTTCTGTTTTTCAAACATGTCCCATCCATTCTAAATGGGGTTCAGATTTGGGTGTTTGGTAGCCAACGAAGGTGGTGGAAGTCGCTGTCATGCACGCAAAACCTCTGATGAATACATCTCGCGCGATGGGGAGCAGTTTAATCTTCCATGGAACAACAGTCACGTTCTGGATGAAAAGTAAACATTGCAAAATAGACTTCATTGGCAGCAACATTCAGATAATCCTTGGAGGACACCCGACTTTTCAGCAATATCAGGGGACCCGTTCCTTGCCAACAGGATGTGACCACACACAATGATACTATCTGCAAAAACTTCAGGTGTATTTACAAGGCAAGCTGGATGCATAGTTTCATGGGGCTCTTGCTGACCTCGCCGCTTTCCGTCGGTACAGGATAAGGTTCACCACGACTCGTCGGAGCGTATGACATTTTCCCAGTTTTCAGTATCAAGTCACGATGTACCTGACATCACTATAGAGGAATTTCCTGTTCCTCGCAGAAATAGGTGGTTTTACTGGCAACACCGATCCACTTCAATTCCCTGCTCATAGTTCGCTGAAATATGGGACGGAAATAGTTTTCTTTCAGTGCTTCGGCCAGTTGCTGCACGCAAAACGTCCTGTTTGACCTTACAAGTCGCTTCCGACTGGACACTGAAAACCGGGAAAAAGTACTATTCCACCTTACAAGTTTTCGAAAAACGGACTTGTAAGGGTGCAGAGCTGGACGTTTATGGTGAAACAGGATTTGTAAGGACTTGCAAGGTAAAAAAGTACTTGTAAGGTGAAACAGGACTTGTAAGGTGAAGAGATGATGCAATAGCTCCTTGTATTTCTTAATGCCTTGAAAAGACTTGGAAGGTGAAACGGGACTTTTTCCTTTTTTAAAACTGGAAAAAGTTATTTTTTACTTTACAAGTCCTGTTTCACTTTACAATATTTCGTTGAATGCTTCGGTCAGTTCCTGCACGCAGAAAGTCATGTTTCACCTTACAAGTTGTTTTGGACTGGATACTGAAAACTGAAAAATTGTACTGTTCCACCTAAGAAGTTTTCAAAAAACGGACTTGTAAGGGTGCAGAGATGGACCTTTAAGCTGAAACAGGATTTGTAAGGACTTTCAAGGTAAAAAAGTACTTGTAAGGTGAAACAGGACTTGGAAGGGCTTTTAAGGTGAAACAGGACTTGTAAGGGCTTTTAAGGTGAAACAGGACTTGTAAGGTGAACAGCAGATGCAATAGCTCCTTGAATGTCTTAATGCTTTGAAAAGACTTGTAAGGTAAAACGGGACTTTTTCCTTTTTTAAAACTGAAAAAAGTTATTTTTTACTTTACAAGTCTTGTTTCAATTTACAATATTTCGTTGAATGCTTTGATCAGTTGCTGCACACAGGAAGCCCTGTTTCACCTGACAAGACTTCTGAGACTACTGCGATCTCACTCCTGACAGATAGTCGTCGCGTCACAGCTACGCCTCTTAGACAAGCAATGTGGGTTATTTTTCCACTGATTAAAGACCCAGCATGTCTCACCTTTCCAGAAACTAGCCAGCTCTGATGTTTTGATAATCGTCGCTCCAGCCACAAGGACATCCACAATAAGTCCTTTATCGTACTTCGAAAGATCCTTTTTTTTTTTGCATTGTGATCAGCACTACTGGCGATTACTCAGGAGTAGCGGTGACAAATAGTTGCTTAGACCAGATAGTGGCCCACGTGACTAAGTATTTTAATATATATGTTGCGTAAGTGACGTGTACGTCCACCTTCATAAAGGTTTCTAATTCAGGAGCTGGTGTATGAAGTTCTTTTTGAAACAGTGTTTACTTACTACTGTTCATTAAAAAATTTTAACAGGATGAAGTCAGAGTAAACATTTAAGAACACCGTGTATATTGTCATAAGCAAATACACTCAATATACGTTGATGATCGGTTGTGTGACATTTAAATGAAACATAAAAGTAATTCTCTATAGTGAGAAAGTTCTAAAACATTTAACGTAAACGAGGACGCTTAAATTACATCTACGAATTAAAAACAGTTCTTTGAAATTCTATGAACAGAAATTTGATAAACAGAAAAAAATATTATTTTATATTAAAAATGTTCAAAAATTAAACAAAAGTAATGTTCCTCAATGCGCACTAAAAGCTTGAAGATGTGATAACTCATCTGGGATACTAAGTTTTTTTCCGTTTCAAGTATAAATACAAGATCGTTGGTTGAGGAGAACCATTTTTTTTATTGTTAAATAAAAAGCAGAAGTGTTAGGAAACAAATGATTCCAAGGGCGACTGAGAGTCACAGCAATAAAAAAATATTTTTATTAAAGGAAAAATGCAAGAGACGTTTTAAAACTAAAAAATGTAATACTAAAGTAAAGGGAACATTTAAGTACAACATTCCTTATACAGATGCCTTCAAGTCAAAACAGCAGAGTAAAAGCTAGTTCGCTATTGGCTTAGGCCGTCTAAGTTTTTTGCTTCTTTTCTTACGATTCCGTATTTTGCAGCCCCAGCGGATGTTTTTACTACTTCTTATAGAATTCTATTTTTGTTAGAGACTCATTTTTCTGGACAATTAGATCAGAAATTTTAAACATTTATTTTTAATTTCCTAGCATTTTGTTCAAACGCCTTCATTAAAACACAGCGGGAAGTAAAAATTACCAGTAAGATATTGCATTCTTTGCAGAAAAGATAGAAGTTTGCATACGTCATTATTGCCCTCTGTCTGCTAATTGCCACATTATTACAGTACTTTATTCAGTTTGCCCTTCTTTTCATTTCCTCCGAAGTGACAGGAATGCATTCGGCTGCATTTCGAAATCAATACTATGAGATGCACGTTTATTTTTACGACACCTAGAGTAACTCCATAATGTTTAATTTCAATTGCTTACTTTCTTGAAAACAGTCATGGCGTATTTCGTTGTTTTCCTTTATGCAAATGAATTTCTTACTATGTAATTTGCTATTGCATTTTGAAACGTTCACTGTTAATTTCTTACCGCTTCACGGATATGTCTGCTATTCAGACAAAAGTTACTTCGGGCATGAAAAGAATATTATGGAGAATCTCCTTTATTGATAAATACTGTTAATGATATTTCATTTGTATTTCTGTCCAACATTTTGAATTCTTTTTATTGCGATCTATCCTTAAAAAACCCTTTGTTTCTGTTTGAAAATTACTAGTGGGAGCAGATATTACGTACATCCTGGTTTCAAAACCAAAACTCAGAGTGAGCATGGCATCAGTTATGAAATCATTGGGTAAAACTGATAAATTGCTGTTAATTGAATTGATTAATAACCAAGAACTATACACTAACTATGTAGAAAATAACATATCTATGCTAGTAATTAAAATTTGCTGCTGTAGAATAAAATTAGTTTTCAGAGCTTTCGCACATCAAGCAGAAGGCTTTTTCAAGAAGGATAGACAGAAATTGTCAAGTTTGTGTTTCTGTCCATCTTCCTTGACAAAGACATCTGGTTGATGTGCGAAAGCATGGAAAATTGATTCTCTAAATTGCTGTAAACTAACACCAATGCCAAATATTATGAAACAAACGAAAAGCTGCGCCTTCGATGATAGTGTAAAGTCAGCGCTTTAACAAACTGGCAGATAAACATTTTCACTAGATAATGTTCAGCGCCACTGCAATGTTAGCGTGGCATACACGGTAGTATCAGAATAATATGACCACTACCTAGAAATAGGAATAACCACCCTTGACCCGGATGACAGCGGTGAGCCGGCGCAGCATGGACGCAATGAAGCCGTGAAAGGTCGCCAGGGGGCCCATGTGCCCATTCGGGTTGCAACAGAGCAAATAGGTTCCGGAGATGACGTGGTTGTGTGTCGGCACGTCAAACCTGTAGATCCAAATAGTTCCACAAGTGCTCTATATGATTGAGGTCGGGCGATTTCGTCTGCTAAGGGAGAACGCAGACATCGCTGTCGTGTTCGTGGAACTAGTCTCGCACCCCCTTAGCAAAATGGCAGGGCGCATTGTTCTGTTGGTAGACACCATCACCACCAGGGTAAACGTCAAGGTGAAGGGATACATGTGGTCAACGAGGATGGTCAGGTAGCGATTGGTGTTCAGGGACCCATCCAGTATTACCAGCGGTCACAGGTCATACCAGGAAAACATTCCCCAGACATGCACACTTCCACCTCCGGCTTGTACTTGGCCGACAAGCGTGTCCAGGTATTGGTTCTGGTGCGTCTGACGTCATATCCGCCACCGCCCGTCACTTCTGTGCAATAGAAACCTTGATTCGTCGGAGAAAGCAACCTTTTCTCACTCTTCCACTGTCCAATGATGGTAGTCCCATGCGAACTGCAGGCGTTGTTGCCGATGAACCTGGCTTAACATAGGCGCATTGATGCAGCGTCGACTCCGGAAACCTATGCGTAACAGAATTCGCTCTACTGTTATCGGGGACTCGTGTCTAGGTGACCCAAAGTTCATTTGCATGGTCAATTACAGCACTGTTGCGCGTCGATTGCGCTTTACCACCCGACGGAGAGGGCTACAGAGTTATTACGTCGTTAGGTACTCGGTGTGTCATCTGTCCGTCCTTCGTACACCCTAACTAGAGTACCTCGCGAATAGTCCACGAATTCTGATGCTTCGGAGATGTTCCCACCCTTGGCACGGTAGCCTATGATCACTCCTTTTTTGAACGTCAGTTCAATCACTACCTTTACCCATCGTGCTCACGTTACGCACTATGGCTGATCTGTGCTGGCCGGCCGCGTATGTCTCGGTATGGTGAACCTTGTCACGTTCACTCTATGACGCTACTGAGCCGGTACACCGTGATTCCTCGGGTGGTCACATAATTCTGCTATGACTGTGTATGTGCTGTGCATTGTGAGAGAAAAAGAGGAATGTTTTGTAGCTGTAACGGTAGTAAGGGTCAGTGTTCCTTCACTGAAAGTTATAACTTTTTCCCGGTGCTTATACAGTCCGACTAACATTTTCTTTCTACATTTGATTGACTGTGCACAAGTTATGACTTCTGTGGGTCGGGAAATCGAGTTGATAAGCCTATGTTGCCGAGATATCAGGTAAATGTAAGCCGACCAACACCGGATTGTCAGGATAATGTCAGTTGATCTGTGTCATAAAGAACAGTCATCGTGTTTGTTGGACTCCATGGAGTGATGCCTTTTAGTAGAAAAAACATTTGGTTACTTAGAGGACGCCTTTCCCTTAACTTTACAGTTAAGCAACCGCAAAATGGAATACATATAAAGATCAATTTCACAATTATGCTACAGAAAAAGTGTCAATGACCCCAGCTCAGATTTTTCTTTCATTTTCCATAAGCCTTCTCGATTTCAGTATTTATGTGGACTGAGAGTCATATTCCAATGAACAGGATCAAAGTATCTTTCATTAGACAGATGTTCATTTCGTACTGCAGCGAGATAGCTTCAAGGGAAGTTTACGTTTCTACAACCCGCAGTATAGGTCGAATAAGCTTCAGCGGTTTTTTAACTGAAATTATTCTTATAATAAACGATTGAATAAGTTTCGTTATTTTTTACTGAGATCATGAGGTTCCAAAACTCCAACCTCAAACTTGCTGCATCCTTTTTACTACACTAGTTTCCAAAAATAAAAAAAAACAGAAAAATCACGATTGTTTGTAAAAGGAAGGGTAGGAAATTCATGAAATTTTGGTGTATAACGTAAAGTGGAATGCAGAGTCAGGATATTATATGCAATTGAGTGGTGATGGCATTGGTTTATGCAAATTAGCCACTGCATAAAATGGGCTTTTGTAGAGGTGTGCGTCACATCGTTTGTGGAGTGAAAAGAAAATATTTTGAAATAGCAGACTTGTTTTAATGGCTACGAAATACCATTTAACAGATGAACTGATGTGGAGAGCGATCAGAAGACTAGAGGCAAAACACAGTTAGGTGGAAGTTGAAAGATGGCTGCATATGAGTTTTTCTTTGGTTCACAGACTGTGGAACCACTTTCAAAATACGCAGTCAGTTTCTCGAAGGCACTGTAAATGAAGACCTGATGCTACAATATCCGTGGATGACCGATATCTCCTATAAACTGCGCGCAGGAACAGGACGGCTATCCAAACACTGTTCGATCTATCCTAGCTGCGGCTACAGGAATTGGTGGTATCTGCTTCCAATTTGAGCAGAAGGCTTATGCTAGGCGACCTGCACACTGCGTGCCTCCATCACAGGGGCAACGTTTTATTTGGCCAAAGCTTCACATCAATTGGACTGAAAAGCAATGGAGATCAGTAATCTACCAGATGAGTCCAGATTTTTTGTAAAGCGATTCAAGGCGTTCTCTGATCGGGAAAGAACGGGAGGTGGACACTTTGTCATCCTTCTTGGGAAAGTTATGTTGGTGGTACAGTGGTGATTTTGGGTTTCAGAAGGATTCAAGAATGATGTTTTATGCTATATAGGCAGAAGGCTTCACGAAGGATGCATTTATGCTAGATGGACAGCACTCTGCAAGCAGCTCACCTCACGTCACAGGGAGGAGCTTTTGAATTGGGGAAGACTTCATGTCAATTAGACTGAACACCACTGCAGCTCAGTATGCTTCCCATGTGAGTCGAGATTTGATTAGCAGAGCGATTCTAGGAGTACCTTGAGCTGAAGAGATCGAAAAACATGATGCCATTCCCTCCATGATCCGTGAAAGGGATACATATGGTGTTGGTAGCATACTGGGTTTATGAGGTATCTTATTAGGTAGCAGCACAGACCTCCTCTATATGCTTCCAAGCAGAACCATGAAAGCTCGACGCTATAGGGATAATGTCCTGGACTGTCCTCATGCAGGTTCCTATAGGCGATATATTTCTTTGTTTGTCCTCATGCAGGTTCCATAGGAGATATATTATTCCTACAAGACGATAACGCTTCTCATCAAGCGAGGCTGGTAAAACAATATCTTCATGGACAGACTACTTCGTTATGGACTGGCCGGCTAGGTCTTCCGACTTTAATCCAAACAAGAATATCTCGGATGCTCTAGAAAGCCCAGTTGCTACCCTCAATTCGCTCTGAAAGACCTGAAATGGCTTACACAATCTTTGCAATATCAATGTTCGTTGCAACCTACTGGGACCTAGACAACATCATCAAGAGCATGAAGCATCGCTGTGAGGCCTGTATTTCTATGTAGGGTGAACACACTCCCTATTGAGGTACTTTGGCTACTTGTGATTGAGTGTATTTATTTATTTTATTGTATTTCAATATTTATGACGTTACATTATAACATCATGAATCAGAGATATTTATGTGCAATTAAAAATTAATAGCAGCAAAGGAAAATAGGAAAAAGGCCTCACAGAGACTTGACGTGGCCTGAATCCCCAATACAGATCAAACAAGTCAAGCACTGGCCGTGTCAACGCAATGAGGGAAAGATGTATCTTAGTTTTTTTTTCTTTTTTTAGTTATAAGTAAGAATAGTTTTAATTTTTTTAAATAATGTTAGATTATTAATATCAATTAACTCCATTGGCAAACCATTCCAGTACTCAGGACCAATGTAGTTAATACCCTGCTAACATATGTGTCTTTGGCAAAATAGGTCGCAATAACCCTTTTTCTTTGTTTCATAATTATAAGTAATGCAATTTAATTACATCGGAAAACAAATTTTTTGACGCTTTATTCTTCATCGGGTTCCGTATTTGTTCACTTTTGTCAAAACAAACTGTTGTTTACGAAATGTTTTAGGGTATTTCCCTAACGGGAAATATGACACGCGTTTTTACCAAGTTTCATAACATTTCATCCTGCATTTTTGAATTATCTCGATTTTTTCTGTTTTGTTTCGTTGATATATGAAAAAAAAAAATTCATTTCAACACAGTGTGAGAATGAGCAATTGCCCTTTCGGCTGAATTACTACATAAAAATCAAACCATTACTTAAATTTCTTTCTTACAAATACAAAGATTTCCTTTACGTAAGTTAAAAGCAATTTTTTCTTCGTTGGTCGCCTTGATATGCAGCTTCTGTTCCTTAAATGTTTCATAAATGCTTCCTTTCGTTTATCAGGATCAGAAAACAAGTGTAATAGCAAACATAATTATTTCGAATTGTTAATCTGAGATTGATAATTCCCTCCGAAATTTAAAAGTAGAGGAGCGTAACGAGAAAAATATTACTCCACGCGCGCGTGTAGCCAAGATCGCATCTATTAATACCGATATCAGATGTCATCCCTAATGTACATGCATTGACAGAACACCCGATTCACACACCTGAAAATCTTTAAAACGAGTATTGACCTTTCCAGCATAGTTCCAGTATTATTCAGTTGGAAGCAGAAATTACAAACAGTGACATTAACTAACGAATAAAAATTAAAAAATAATGCTATAAACAAAAAATTAATGCTATATTAAAATTAATGCTGTAAACTAAAAATTAATGTTATAAACGATTACCTGGCGTGGAGCAGGAAAGTTTTGCAGGACACAAAAATAAAAGCGTCAAAGTGGTAAGAACGTCTTTGGAGAACTGGTGGAGTAAGAATGGTCCGGAGCTGATTGGTTTGGGCGAAGGAACTAACGAAGCATCATGAAGGAGAGATCATTACCTGCTGGTTAGGATACCATAAGCTCTGGGTGGACGTCATCCACGAAGAGAAGCAGGAAAATTCACCCGTCGAAGTTGTTCGAACACTTTGGTGCAGGAGCAGAGACAGAGAGAAAGAGAGAGACAGGCTTCAGGATCTGAATATAAGAAAAGCTTCCATTTCGGGCGCATTCGGCTGTTGTAAATAGATTTGTTCTTTTCACCAGCTAATGACCTTTAAGAAATTAAATGTTACGATGTTTGCCAATAAATGCAAAATTATTCTGTTCTCAAAGAGAACGAACTCCAGACTATTTATTCTAGGGTCATCCAGGAACTAAGTACAGTAAGAATATGTTCATAAATAATTTTTAACATGCGATGCATTTTAATACATTAATCTACAGCCGTGGCCAAAGGTCCTGCACCATTAGACTGTAAGTCAAATTTTTGATGTTTGAAATCAACTTATACGTGTAAAGTCAGGAATACATATTATACATCATAATAAGGAAAATTTTATGGTGAATTCAAATATTTTTACAGAATGTTATTACCAGTAATAGAAGTGAAAGTACAAGCAAAAGTACACCGTCTAGTCATAAAAAGCAACAAATAGTGGAATTTGTGGAATTAGGGTACACTGCATTTTAACGTAAAATTACTGTACAGTACATTATTGACACTTGCAGGACACTTGAAATAACTGACCAACAAGCAAAATATGCTTTAATATTTAATTGGATAAAAACGGTTTCTTAGTAACAAAGTGCACCTTCTTGGCATGGAACTAACGAGCTTCTCTAGTTGTCCATTGGTGATAACACGGTGCCATACGGTCCTTACAGACTCAATAAAAGTCTTTAATTACTGTAAAATTTACAGTTACAGTTTATTTTTGTACTGTACAGTAATTTTACGCCAATTAAAATCTTTAATTGAGTCTGTAAGAGCCGTATGGCACCGTGCCATCATCAACGGACTACTAGAGAAGCTCGTTAGTTCCATGCCAAGAATGTGCACTATGTTACTAAGTAACCGTGGTTATCCAATTAAATGTTAAAGCATATTTTGCTTGCTGGTCAGTTATTTTAAGTGTAATCTTTCTTGTTGCTTCCTGTTTGGAAGGCAGCATTTCTGTATTTCAAATTTTATTCTTAGCATTGTTTGTTTTTCCATACACCAACGTTTCAGACAATCATACTAACTGCAAAGTTGATCACAAATAAAATTGCTTCTTTTTCCTTAACTGCAAAATAATGCTACCCAACCTTTGCGTCCGCATATCTTTAAACGCACAAGGCTTTTTCGAATATCTGTTCCAAAATCTGGGGTTGAGACAACAAATTAATTTTCTTAATTTTCATAACCCTTATTATTTTAGTTAATTTCAATCCTAGCTACATAAACTTGTTAGTCCTAATTCCAATGAAGAAAGGTTGCTTTGACGTTGGAATGCATTACCTTTTCTAACGACTGACAAAGATTATCTAAAAACATAGGTGAAAACAGTTCGACATAATTTAATCCGTGTCTCTTTAAAAATTTTGGCTAAATGACCTGCGTTATATATCTCTTTCTTATCATACCTGAGCTTTATTTTAAAGATGTGTAACGTACCAGGAGAGGAGACGTGACGTACCTGCCAGCAGGACGCACACGACATAAAGGCAGATAGGAATCAGAACAAATGTCCGCGTAGCTTAATTGGTAGAGCAACTTATTCCGGAATGAGTGGACCCGGGTTCGAACCCCGGCGCGGATAAAAATGACGGAGAAATTCACTTCGTTATAGATGGATTTATGTAAAAGTTCTTATTGGTAGATGTGATCACATAATTGATTTCTTCATCATTTTATTTCTCCTGCTCTGAGGCCATTTAGCCAGTTCATGGGGAATTCAAAGAAGAAAGTCTTTGAATTCTCCTAAATCTCTTTTTCCCAAGATTTAAGTTCCAACGATTCCAAACTCTTAAATATGCAGATATGCATTAAGCTGAAAATCCCGTGTTTAATTCTGCTGATGTGGTTTTCTTCGTTTTTGTTTCAAGGTTTATTTCATAATTCGTTTTCAATTCTTTTCGTAATTTGGCTATTTTTAAACTGCACATGAATTTTGCTAAGGTTGTAATGGGGCACAGAGTCGCGAGGTAACTTCTTTATTATTTCATCTACTTCAACGTAATTCTTTTTGTACTTTTATCGTCTGATAACTGAAAAATGAGGAATATAGATAGCCTGTGCCATTGTCATGTATAACTAAACATGTAAAATTGACAAGAGTTTGTGTTTCGTGAAACGCTGGACCCATATGATACTGCAAGGTAACGTGATGTTTTCATGTTCACAATATAATCGAAAACATTCACCTACGGGTTCTCCGCAATGTATAGCATAGAAGTCAAAAATAATAGTTGTAACAATATT
Organism: Macrothele yani; assembly: GCA_039090855.1. Classification (NCBI taxonomy): domain Eukaryota; kingdom Metazoa; phylum Arthropoda; class Arachnida; order Araneae; family Macrothelidae; genus Macrothele; species Macrothele yani. The sequence continues at coordinate 7,496,081 of CM077024.1, forward strand.
TACTTAAATTCTAATAAATCACAAATGTTTTTCTGTCCCTTAGATGCTTGGCTAACATAAGTCATCATCATTGGTGTTCTGTCTCTTGACAGTTAACTTTATAATCGCATTACGTATATTTTGGATTCAATTCACTCTCGTACTGCAAAATAAATCTGACAATCGAACGGTTGCGATCATGTCGGATGCAAACTTTCGACGATGATGTAAGCACTTGCCAAAAAGGCCGAAATTGTGTTACTATTGCCTTCGCAAACTCTTTAGAATTATTCCTTTTCTTGCTGATCGAGCTAAATTTTTCAGCTCCCAATAGAGCGAGAGGATCACAAGAGACTTGTCAGTGAAAAATGGAGGAACGTATGTCTTGATTATCGATTATTTTTATGTCTGGAGGCGTTGCTTTTCTTGCTACTCTTCACAGCTGCTTTACTTAATAAATATCGTTCCACTTATTTTGTCTGCCTTCGTTGTCAACTCTGAATAGCAATTGGCTCGCTTTCTCCTTTCAATAAAATTTATGAGCTAAATCTGTGAGAACAATTTATTCCCCTTTTGCTTCTAAATGAGAAATAACCTGTTTCAGATTAATTTACAAGATGAAGTATTCTTGACGAGGACATCCTCTTTAACATTTCCAAACAAAACAAAATCAAAGGCAAAAACAAGAAAGTTATTAACGGAAAACCTCAGTTCTCATGATGTGCCTCAGAAGATTATTGACCTGAGGATGATACTTTGTTAGACGAGTATTTTATCACTGATTCCTAAGAAACTGCTCCGTTTTAAAATTTAGATTTCTTGCTTTAGAAAAGGTTTATTGTGTGACGGAAACGAATTGAAATTCTTTGAGCGTGAAGACAGAACTATTTAAACTTTCATCGAAGCGCATGATTGCAATCATAAGCGTTTTTACATATATGAACCCAGACTGCACAAATTTCTAATGAGCGTGTGAAATGTTTATGAAATAACAGGAATACCAACAGCAGTGATCAATCATATTAATACCGGTGCTTCACGAAAACGACAGATGGTAAAGCCTATCTCATAAGGGCGGATTGAAGAAAGCGGAAACTTTAGTTCTCTCACTTCTTCTGTCCATTGAAAGTCAATGAGAATATCAATGACTAATACCTTCATTCTTGTTGTGCGGCCTTTTGGTTCTGGTAATTACTTTCCAATAGTAGACTGCACTGCCGCTCCGATAGCCGAGTAGCTTCGGATCAATCATCCGCTATGTACACAGGTTCGAGTCTCATATGAAACATACATGGCGTGCTGGTACGCCGCGCTGGCTCGGTGATCTCCCCGGAAACAGCGGCCCTGCATTAGGGACAGCCGATTGCTTATTACTTTTTTTATGACGTGGATACGTCTTTAAAATCGATGCCATGAGGTTGCCCTGTAGGAAAACTTGACCGACATAATTTCTTACGATTGATCAAATGCTTATACATTCTAAGTTGTAACAAATAGCTAAAATCTAATAACTGATATAAAAAGAGCAATAATCAGTGATTCCAAAAATATCAACTTCAAGGCCATGCGCATGCGCGGGGAGACGAAAGAGCGTCCGCCATTTTGATGTCGAATACGCTGAGTCAAGCGCCTTGAAATCAGTATAACTCGAGATCGGGTTGAGGTAGGATCGTGATATTGGTCTCAAACAATTCGACTGGATGACATCTCCCTAATACCTAATAATTCATAAACAGTACGTTATGAGTTATAAGTGATAAAAGAAAACAATTTTGTGAGAAAATCAAAATGTATAGATATTTGAGGCAAACATCCGACTCAAAATACTACCAACGTATATCAGAAGAAAGAAGAACTCAAAAGGAATCGAATAAACCCAAAGCGACTAATGCAGAACGATGTAGGACTTGCAGACAGAAGAAGATAGCCGAAGCAGCACAAAGGGTGGACCCACAACCAAGCACTTCTACAGCTAGTACATGTGAACAAATGGACTACTTGGCCGTGAGTGAAACTTGGATGGATAATTCTAGTCGCATACGTTCGTTCGGTTTCGAATTGATGGAGAAAAGCAATAGGGCAATAGCCCAGTGCAAACCATCCACTTCTAAACGTACTACTTCCCCCACAAAACGGATTGCGGGGAGAGTTGTCATTTGCAGAAACATCAATAGTCTAACAGATTACTAACCCGTAAATATCTCAGTCAACAACAGATTGAGAATTGAATATGACTATGTGGGTGACATGTCTCTAGTTGATGTGACCATGTTTGCTCAAACTCGCTTCATAAATGGTTCGGTTTGCATTCATCCCAAAGTTTCAAAAATATCCCTAGAGAGCTTCATGTTCCGAATTTATGCGATTACTCTGAAAACATCAAGAAAATCATACCAAGTATGTTACCGGATACCCAAGTGCATATCATTCTCACTGGGGATTTTAACATTGATGTGCAACAAAACACCAACGTACTAAAGTTCATGAAAGACAATTTTGATTTGACTTATATAAATTCTCCCCCAACTTCCTTAGGCAATACTTGTATCGACTAAACCTTTGTGCTAAACATAATGTAGATGTGAATTGTATGCCATATGTTTGTTACTTTTTATATCATCGCCCTTTAATAAATGAAATTATAGTCTAACTGCATTCATCTCTCATTTATTAATCGACTTTTACCTCAAACCCTTTACTGTCAAACACGTATCCACGTAAATAAAACCTGCGGGTGTGTCCCTGACACATCCTACCCTCACTTGTTTTTATTGGAGGTTTAACGATCACCGTGAGCAACTCAATTTGCTATAAGCAGTCACCCCTCCTTAATTTAGGTCCACTGGTTCCAGGGAAGAGATAGAGCCAGCGCCGTAAAAAAACACAGCATCCGTGCCTCATCGGGATTCAAACCCGGACCCACCACGGAAGAATTATCAGAAGCCATCGCTTAGACAACTGCCCCACCAGAACGGCGCTAGTGCTTTCATCCCTCAGAGTTGTTTATGGTGGTCCTTCAAATCCAAATCCAAAAACCAACGGAATGTTCACTCTAGACAAGCACTAGTTCTCCAGGCGCGAGTTTCACTAAAATACATATAAATCTGTGGATTCTATTTGTTTAACATAAAGTCAATATTCGATGTTCTGCTTGATAAGAGACGTTACAAAAGAAGAACAGAACAAACCTTTCAATATTTATGGATTCGTGTCGTTAATCTGTACTTCATGAATACCCAAAGTTTGAAAAGAGTGTGAGGTTAATTTACGCCAGTGTTGCAACAACTGGAACAGTAACAGTTCAGAAAAACAGTATTCTGTCCATTTTCGCAGCTGTCCGATGGTACGCTTTTCTCATGGGTGAAGTTCTCTTTACAGAGACGGCATTCCGTCTTTCAAAAATTTTGGAAAAAAGGAATTCAGTAAACATAAATTTTTCTCGAAATATTTCGTCTGTTCTGTATTGTAGTTAATATGATTCCACTAGCTGGTAACTGGTGCCATTCTCGGGTGGAAAAGTTAGGTATGAACCTTTTCTTGTTATCTAGTTGTTTCTTAGCTGCATTATGATGACTCAGATTTTTGTTTATTGGATGTTTAACGACCACCGTGAGCAACTCAATGGGCTATAAGCAATCACCGTCCCTAATTTAGGGCCACTGGTTCCAGGGAAGGGAGAGAGCCAGTGCTGTAAGACAAACACAACATCCATGCCTCACCCAGACCTCTTTTGGACGAATGATCAGGAGGACTCAGACTTCGAGCGCTAACGTAGGAATCAGCTTACCACAGGGGTTAGCGCGTGCAGAAACTCTGAAGAATAATTAGCTGCATAATCGGAATCTTTAGAGATGATTGTGTTGACCATAAGGTATACTTCTATCTCTTCTGACAGTTATAATTCATTTTTTCGCATTTTAAACATACCTTTTTTGGTTAGTACAAGAATAACATGTTTCTCCTCTTCTTCGAGTTTCATTTCTTTCAGATTTTGTCCGTAGTTTCCAATGTGATTTTCTGCAGCAATCATTTGTGAAGGAATTTTAATACAGAACTAAAGCACATCTGGAATCTGCTGCGCATTGAAGCTTCCAATGTTGAGCAGCCATTCGTTATGTGCGTTAAGTTACGGGCTTTGCATATCGGTTCTCAGTGTTAATTTGGTCAAATGCTACGCAATGGATCCGATTTAAGGCAGTGTCCGAACGACATCATCTCATATTCCTAGTGCAACGACAGGTAATGAACATGTCTGAAGAGTGCTCCAATGACGATCACTTTTCCACCAAACGGCTGTTAACCTTGCATGCATCACTTCGCACAGAAGACGATCAATAAAGCGAAGTCCATGTTTAGTCAAAATGGAACTTTCATCAACGACGATAAGCGAAGCTTGTCAAGAACTTTCTGCTTTTGGTGGATTGGCCTTCATTAGAGACTGAAGTATTCAGTAGTGAGACAGAAATCTTGAAGCCGCTATCAATTTTGCTTCCTCTTTACAATAACGTGCAACGATTCTTGTTGTTGCGAACAGAAATCTGTTGTCTCTTATTTTAAATACACTAGGTCGTGAATAACGCAAGGAACGCTTATAGCGTAATAAATCCGTTTCTTTTCGTGGTGTGAATTTGTATAAAGATTCGCCAAGCTTCCACACTCCACTGGGAGGCTTTCTCGAGGCAATGTAGATAGAAAATGCCGGGAATTAGAACACGTAGGAAATAAAGATGATTTTTTTAATATAACGTGGAGGAGGGGGGGGAATCACGAGCAGTATTACGTGAGTTTTTATCAGGCAATTATTCGGTGTGCCGCGATGTGTTTCTTTCTTTTAACAACGCATGCCAAACCACTGGTACTTCCATTGAGACCATGCCATTACATGCCAGTTTGCTTGAAAGGGATTTCGACTGTTTCCCTCATGGCAGTTTCCTTAAAGTTCGTGTAAGAGGCAATTCTTCTAGTACTATTCCATGCAAGAGCAGCCGAGCAATGCATGACTTCTCTGGCCAGGGCTGTACTCTCCATGTCCTGGTTGACACATCGGACGCGTTCTTTACATCTAGTATCCAAGAATCGCTTTGCCATCCTGATATATATCTTTTTCATGCTGTCAGGATACACCAACCGTACAGCGTACACACAGCGGCTTTTTCTTTCTCACGTTGTCTCTCCTTGCAGATTGATATTATACGTAATAACGGGGTTGGTGAATTCCTTGCTATTGAGATGTTGTACTTACGCAATAAATTCCTCAACCAATACATAAAGCCTGGGACATATGTGATGAATCCTACATATCTCATTAGTTGGTTTTGTTATCGTAGACATTATACGACTTCATACAGTTCTATGTATTCTGTCTATGTCATCCTTTCTGTATCCAGCCATTAGACTCTTGCTATAAATATTATCAATTTCCTTACTACTGTATGTATGTAGGCGGGTTTGCATACATTACACGCTCTATAGAGCCATGCTCAAAACGAATAAAGTTTGTGCTGTTTTTGGGCAGTGTGAATCTGAAGGGACAAGGTTTGGTACTACCTTTGGTTTATAATAAACGTCAAAATCGAAGCTGGTTGTTCCATTTCTTTTGAGCACGACGTCAATATAATTCAGCGTCCCATTCACTTCAAGCTCCATGGTAAACTTTATTGTATTGTGTAGGTTGCTTTACTTGTGCAACAAAACATTAAAATTCTTCTATGCCATGTTCCCATATATAAAATATATCGCCAGCGTAACGGATCAATTCACGGGGCTTCTTGACACAATTTAGAAAGATGCGATCTTCTAGTGTTCTAAGTACTACTTCCGCAAGGGCAGAAGAAAGAGAAGAAGCCATTGATGCTCTTTTCGTTTGTTTGTAGATGCCTCACTTGCAACTTGAAATACACTCACGGACAATGAAATTTGCGCACTTAGAAGAAAAGATGCTACGCAAAATTTTGCAAATAGCTAGAGTTAGAGTGCCTGCTGGTATGTAAATTATCCACGTTTGGTGCGATACCGCATGACCTCACACCCTGTGGTGGCTGTGCAAGCACGAACCTGCAGCCTTATAAACCGGCGTGTAGTCGATCCCCCATGAAAGCGAAAGCACTGGCCGACGAAAGCAAGAGTACAGAGTGACAAGAATGTCGGGTAGATGCCCGAGACATCGATTTACGCAACTTACGAACTTTGAGAGAGGCCTGATCATCGGGCTAAAAACCGCAGGGTGGTCGGCGCGCCGTATTGTCCGCCACGTGGATCGTTCAGACCCTACCGTCCAACTGTGCTGGGAGTAGTGGATATGTCACGGCATTGCCACACGGCGGAGTGGCTCCGGACGGACCAGGAGGACCACCGGAAGAGAGGATCAACGGATCATGTGCCAGACACGAACGGATCCCACAGGGACCTGGTCAAATGTAGCGGCTCCTGGTCAGATACAGACAGATGTAGCGTATCCTGTGTGCCAACCAACCATTTTCCAACGACTCACGAAAGCGAATCTGCGATCCCAGCGCCCCTTACGTGTGCTTCCATTAACACCGGAACATCACCGGCTCTATATCCAGTGGTGCCAGTCCAGAGCGACATGGAACGCCACAGACTGGCGACGTGTTTTGTTTAGCGATGAGTGCCGCTTCATTTTGGGAACAGATGATCATCGTGTCCGGGTGTGGATGTCCCAAAGTCAACGGCACAATCTCAAGGTCGCTATCGAGCGCCACACCTTCCCCACTGCAGGCATTATGGTCTGGGAAGTATAGCGTAAATGTCTTTTCGTACTGATTCTTTGTCGCTCTTCTTACGTTATTTTAAAAACATAACCGTACGATGAAATAGTTCATAAATTAAACCTTAACGGCCAGACGAAACATTTAAACAGAAGTCAAACTTACCGAAATTGGCTTTATTCCAGATTACCACTTCTCTCACACAGATCAACACCTCACATTAAACACTCCACACTCCACCCGAGTAACTGTTGTCTCGTAGTTTATATTTCTGGTTCTTATCTCATAACAGGCATACGTCACGTTCATTCAACCTCAATTGTGTTGCCAACAGTATTCGTTTGAGAGAGAAGATATCACGTTAAGTTTGAAGTATACCTGAGTACAAACTCAAGATTTACATAGGGAAAGAAACTAAAAAGGAAATTTAATTTAGAATATATGTCACAGAAGCCATATCCTACAATAGCCGATCAGCTGTAGTAGTGGTACGTGGATCATTGACAGGACAGCGGTATGTGGATGAGACCCTACTGCCCGATGTGCTCCTATTCCTGGCCCGGATTCCACGTGCGCTATACCAGCAGGATAATGCCCGCCCGCACAAGGCTCGGGTTGCCCATGGCTGCCTACTTCATGTCCAGACACTTTCATGGCCTGCCCGCTTCCAGGACATGTCCCCTATCAAGCATGTGTGGCACCAGTGTCCAACACGTGTGGTCAATTCTGCCGCAGAACAACATCAGGCGTCTGTTCGCCTCCATGCCGTACCGTACTGCAGCATGTATCTCCGCACGATGCGGCGCGACGCACTACCGAATATGACCTGACTGCGTGCCATAGATCCCTCTGTAATTGACCTGCAGCTCTCTTTTTGCCATCATGTGTATTATTCATCTGTAACATTACGTCCATAAAATTTCATTTCAATCCGATGTTTCTTTCTAAGTGCCTTGGGATATGAAGCACTGACTCATGCTGCTTATTTCCCGGACTTGTCTCTGACATACTATTACCTGTTTTGTCGCCTGAATCACTTCCCGTAAGGGAAACAGTTCACGACAGACAACGTGGTTCAACGTGCAGTTGAAGACTTCTTCGAAACCCAGATACAAGACTATTTTCACTCCGGGATCATGGCCTTGCCAGACAGATGGCAATTATGCGTCGATGCCGAGGAGGATTATTTTGTCTAGGTAAGTTGTCCTAATTTTCCATTCTCGCCGTACACGTGTACGCTCCTTTGTCGGACAGTTCATTCGCACCAACCCAAAATTTGTGTATCCGGAGATCTCTTCCGTGGCGCCAAAGGACTACTTCCTACTATCTAGGGGCATAAAGATAAAAGATACAAGCCTTGTTTTTACAAAAAAGAGACAAGATTTATGAAGATTTAGGGAAGCAAAATGCCTAAAATTTCATTTTAAAGCGGTATTAGATGAAAGAAAATAAACAAAGTTAGAATTTAAAATAAAATTAAATCAGAGTGTAATGATTTTAATTGACATCCATATTTCTTTTTTCATGTCATTTGCTACTTTATGTAAGTTAGTAAGCTTAACAATTTGATAAATTTAGTTTTTATTCAATGATCTGTTATATAAGTGTATCAATATTCTTCGTTGTCGTAAAATTCGTCAACGATCGTGCTTTTCGCGGGCCTTTTCGCCCAAATGTAAAAAAAGTCACTTTTACTTTAGCAACGTTTCTTTTATTCATGCTGTTATTTAGATCCATATGTTCTGAAATATTCCCTTCGAAATGTGAATAAAACTTTGGAATTCCTTTTCAAACCGAGACGGTTATGCTCGAATGAGCACGTTTCAACGCAGACGGCATAACGAATTGAACACTTTCTCATAATTTAAAGAAAGAAATAAGAAAGTGTGACTTGAAATAATAAGCCAATTGAAAGGTTATGTGAGTTTGGAAAGAGCATAGAAAAATATCGCTCAAAATTGTTAGGGAACAAAACCTTTTTATGATGTAAAATGCGATGAAATGACCATTCTGTAGTGAAACGCGTAATGAGCGGTTCTTTAGCTAAATGCTAAATGATCATGCTAAATTTTGCAATTTTAAATGAAAAATTTGCACGATACGACGTGCAAAACATTTAACCTATATAATAGGCGACGCCTGTCCCCTACGCTCTGACGACAACGCTCTCACGTCATTCAGTACTCACAGCGCCATTTGCTTTTACCCGGTGGCCGAAATCTAAATGATACGCGATAACGGTGAGCTACTAGAAAATAAAATAAAAAAAGGTTAGTAAGACAAGCGACTTTATCTATGGTAACACGCAAGTGCTCGAACAACTGTCTGCAACGTTTGTTTTGTTACATAGGTGCTACGTTGTGTTTTATTCCATTCCCTTCGCAATGCAGAGTAATTTCGTAAAAAGGAATAAAATTGTAGAGCACCTTCATAAAGAAGGAATCAGCGTTATTATAAATATAAATACTTAGATCTATTTAAAACGCTCTAACCTACAATAAAAACTGAAGTTTTGAGATGTCGGAGTCAGCAAAATCGCATCTAAAATCATTTTTCAGCACTCACATGATTGAGATTTTACTGTATTTCCTGACAGCAATCCGGCGTCTATTTAATATACTTTCGATCTGCTTCAATAAAACATTACACCCTGTCATAGGTCGGGCAACATCTACCATTATATGAATATTTATTTAAAGCTTAAAAGCAGCCGTCCTAGGACGGGATGCACGCTAGTTGCAATTTTAATTATCTCCGTGAAGCCCCAAAACCGGATAATATACTGTTGTCAAAAGAATCATACTGAGAAAAGATTGTTTTTGTTCACTTTTACTTCAACTCCATGAGGCATTCCTTCTGTTAGCATTTTAACAAAATCGTGTGACTTAATTAACTACAAGAGAATATCGCTGTACACACTAAAATAATCTTTATTTCAACGAGCTTAGTACATATACTGGCAATTTCACACAGCTGCTCATTTGGAGACAGTATTTAATGTTCTGTCAGTACATATTATTTTTCTGTTGTTTCGGGTTTAATGACCCCCATGAGCTACTCGATGGGATATCAGCAATCGCCCGTCCCTCTTTTAGGGTTTAACAACCACCGTGAGCTACTCGATGGGATATCAGCAATCGCCCGTCCCTCTTTTAGTATTTATCGAACACCGTGGGCTACTCGATGGGATATCAGCAATCGCCCGTCCCTCTTTTAAGGTTTACCAACCACCGTGAGCTACTCGATCGGATATAAGCAATCGCCCATCCCTCTTTTAGGGTTTAACAACCACCGTGAGCTACTCGATGGGATATCAGCAATCGCCCGTCCCTCTTTTAAGGTTTACCAACCACCGTGAGCTACTCGATCGGATATAAGCAATCGCCCGTCCCTCTTTTAGGGTTTAACAACCACCGTGAGCTACTCGATGGGATATCAGCAATCGCCCGTCCCTCTTTTAGGGTTTAACGAACACCGTGGGCTACTCGATGGGATATCAGCAATCGCCCGTCCCTCTTTTAGGGTTTAACATCCACCGTGAGCTACTCGATCGGATATAAGCAATCGCCCGTCCCTCTATTAGGGTTTAACAACCACCGTGAGCTACTCGATGGGATATCAGCAATCACCCGTCCCTCTTTTAGGGTTTAACGACCACCGTGAGCAACTCGATGGGATATAAGCAATCGCCCGTCCCTCTTTTAGGGTTTAACGACCAACGTGAGCTACTCGATGGGATATCAGCAATTGCCCGTCCATCTTTTAGGGTTGAACAACCACCGTGAGCTACTCGATGGGATATCAGCAATCGCCCGTCCCTGTTTTAGGGTTTAACAACCACCGTGAGCTACTCGATGGGATATAAGTAATCGCCCGTCCCTCTTTTAGGGTTTAATGACCCCCGTGAGCTACTCGATGGGATATCAGCAATCGCCCGTTCCTCTTTTAGGGTTTAACAACCACCGTGAGCTACTCGATGGGATATAAGTATTCGCCCGTCCCTCTTTTAGGGTTTAACAACCACCGTGAGCTACTCGATGGGATATCAGCAATCGCCCGTCCCTCTTTTAGGGTTTATCGAACACCGTGGGCTACTCGATGGGATATCAGCAATCGCCCGTCCCTCTTTTAAGGTTTACCAACCACCGTGAGCTACTCGATCGGATATAAGCAATCGCCCGTCCCTCTTTTAGGGTTTAACAACCACCGTGAGCTACTCGATGGGATATCAGCAATCGCCCGTCCCTCTTTTAGGGTTTAACGAACACCGTGGGCTACTCGATGGGATATCAGCAATCGCCCGTCCCTCTTTTAGGGTTTAACATCCACCGTGAGCTACTCGATCGGATATAAGCAATAGCCCGTCCCTCTATTAGGGTTTAACAACCACCGTGAGCTACTCGATGGGATATCAGCAATCACCCGTCCCTCTTTTAGGGTTTAACGACCACCGTGAGCAACTCGATGGGATATAAGCAATCGCCCGTCCCTCTTTTAGGGTTTAACGACCAACGTGAGCTACTCGATGGGATATCAGCAATTGCCCGTCCATCGTTTAGGGTTGAACAACCACCGTGAGCTACTCGATGGGATATCAGTAATCGCCCGTCCCTGTTTTAGGGTTTAACAACCACCGTGAGCTACTCGATGGGATATAAGTAATCGCCCGTCCCTCTTTTAGGGTTTAATGACCCCCGTGAGCTACTCGATGGGATATCAGCAATCGCCCGTTCCTCTTTTAGGGTTTAACAACCACCGTGAGCTACTCGATGGGATATAAGTATTCGCCCGTCCCTCTTTTAGGGTTTAACAACCACCGTGAGCTACTCGATGGGATATCAGCAATCGCCCGTCCCTCTTTTAGGGTTTAACAACCATCGTGAGCTACTCGATGGGATATCAGCAATCGCCCGTCTCTCTTTTAGGTTTTAACGACACCCGTGAGCTGCTCGATGGGATATAAGCAATCTTACGTCCCTCTTTTAGGGTTTAACGACCATCGTGAGCCAGTCGATGGGATATAAGCAAACGCCTGTCTCTCTATTAGGGCCACTGGTTCCAAGGAAGGAAAAGAACGAGGCCTAGAAGACAAGCACACTTTCCATGCCTCACCGGGTTTCAAACATATCTTGTACGAATGGTCAGAAACCAGGGTTTAAACCACTGCTCCACCAGCTCGGTATGAGTGTAATTTCAGAATGACTATTATAAAAATTCTGATGCTCTCGATGTACTTTTGCTGTATGTCAAAAGCACAGCTGGTGGAACTTCATATTATTTTATTCCATGATCTAAACCGGTAAGCCGTTACATTATGACTGCCAACCTAATAAGCTGTTGGACCCCCTTTAGCCGGAAAAACAGCAGTCAGTCGGCGAGGCATCGATTCGATGAGGCGACGATAGGTATCCTGGTGTACCTGGTACCATAATGACAACAGCGGGTCCTCCAATCCCAGTACATTTCGGGGTGGCAGTGATTTATCGCGAACCCGCTTTTCCAAGTCGAACCACAATGCTCGATTTGGTTTATGTCAGGTGAATTTGGAGGCCAGAGCTTTACAGAAACTCACCAGCATTATCTTCGAACCACTCCTTGACGATTCTGCCAGTGTGGCATAACGCTTTATCCTGTTGCTAATGTCCTTAAACAGCAGGGAACACAGTTGCAATGAAGGGTGAACTCGGTCCGCAACGATGTTCAGATACCTGACAGCTGTCAGGGACAGCAGTCAGCTGAACTGTGAGTAGATGGGATACCAAAACTCCCCTCTTGTGCGTCTTTCCAATTTGTCGCAGGTACTTGATAATGCTGGCGTGAATAATTCCCTGCCGTTCGGCCAACATATTTCCATTTCGTTATATACCCTCAATATTTACACTGTGAAGTTCCTGTTGTACATTACTATGCACGTTGTTAATAAGCACAACGGACAAAAATTAATCACCCCTAACAGAAATGACAATGTAAAGTTACTAGTTGCACAGAAGGTGCCGTGACAGCAATGTTGGGAGATAAATAGCACTGACGTGGTCTATAGGATCATTTCTGTCTCGCGCAGTGGTGAAGAGCAACGTATGTGTTGAATTTTGTTTGCAATATGGGTTGTAAGAGACAGATGTTACAGATTAAAAAAAAAAAAACAATCTTGTTTGGCAGTGCCCGCGGGCACAAAGTGAAAGAAATCGCTCAATTTTTTGATGTGTCGAAGCGCACTGCCCATCGGTTCTACAAACAGTGGTGTACTTCGCAGTCAACTGAAAACCGGCGACATAACTGTGACTGGAAAATGATTCTTACCAACAGTGACCGTCTCAATGTTTCACGCCTGGTAACCGCAAATCGGTTTAAAACCAGGCAACAATTGTTGCAAACAGTCAATGAAACTCCACTCCAACCAATTTCCGAAAGGACATTGTGACGAGAGCTGCACGCAATGGATATCTGGAGCAGAGTACCACGGAAAAGGCCTCTTTTAACAGCACATTACAAAGTCGTACGCTATCAACGGTCTCCGAGGCGCCAAAACTTTACGCTGGAGGATTGAAAACAAGTAATTTGATCTGATGACTTTCGTGTTTTATTTGTACTCTAATGATGGGAGGCAGCGAGTGCATCTCAAACTCAATGACGCTTTTAATCCTGACTGTGTCGAAGGTGTTTTTCAAGATGGAGGGGATTCTGTAATATTTCGAGGATGTTTTTCGTACCAGTAAATGGGGCCTCTCGTTGCAGTGATGATGCATTTGAACCAGCATGCGTACCTCTGCATTCTGAATGACGAAGTGTTGCCCTTTGCCCTACATCTCCAGGAGCAGCATCACATTGCAATACCAGTCTTCCAAGACGACAATTGCCATGTACACAGGGCTAAAATTGTTTCTGAGTGGCACGATGAACAATCAGCAAGGTTGTCTCACCTCGACTGGCCTGCCAAGTCCCCAGATTCAAATCCTATAGAAAATATATGGGATCATTTGAAACAGAAGATGAAACACTGGAACAGACACCCACGTACTCTGGCGGAACCTCGGGACCAATTTACGCACGAGTGGCTGCAAATCGATGTTCAATACATCCACAACCTCGTGGAGTCTCTACCACATCGGAGTCATGCTGTTATCAAGGCAAGAGGCGCTGTCACCCGTTATTAGGTATGATCTGACAGGGGTGACTAATTTTTTGTCCGGTGTACTTACATTATGAAGAACCATGATTTAAACAAAAGACGTTTTCTTCTCGCGATGTACCCGCAGTGACATTGCACTCGGGAAACTCAAACAGCTACGCATTTAAAAAACAATATTGAAAGGTATATCTTTTTTGATGACAAGTGTCCAGTGATACTCCAACAATAATTTTTTTTAGATAAATTCTAACTCTCCCCCATTCCATTTTTTATATATATGTTGCATTTTTATTTACCAGCATTCAGTTTATCACAAGGTATGTTTAGGGATGTTCACAGAAAATATAAAGAGACGGATGAATCCACTAAATGGGTCATTGAAAAATGGAAACTGATGTTCTCTGATTATAGGTGTGTGTGTATTACAAGACATTCTGAAAAATTCTTTCGTTTACATTGCGATTAATAAATACGTTTCCACTTTCTTTTTTAAACTTTCATTATCTCCCAGATGAAGAGAAAAAGTCTCGTTTCCCACAAGGAATGAGATAATTTATGACTGCGAGCAGCGTAGTTTATTTCATTTGTCGGACAGCGAGTAGTGAGAATTTTTAATGATCTAGATTAGGGCGAGAAACGAAAGTGGAGAAAAATTAGAAATCCTCTTGCAAATAAAGGAAAGAAAAATAAGATGAATGCTTTTTTAAAACATTTCTGAAGAACATTAGAACTCAACCGAAAGCAATGGGAAAGAAACGACGAAGTGAATAAAAAATATCATACGTTTTCATGTAATATTTCTGAGTGATATTCATTGCCTTCAGAATGTTTTTTCTGAAAAAAAATGACTGAAATCTTAGTTTCCTTCTCTGGTTTTACTTCTTTTATTTTGGACTACATGATGAATTTACAGCATATTCCTCGAACTTTTCAAATCCTTTTGTGATTATAAACGCTTGAGTACCAAAATATGGTGCATTTATGAAGCACATGTGCACTGGAATTTAAATAAACGTAGGTTGCATCAAACGCACTAAATCTTACGTTTTATTTCTCGAGCAGTCATGGCGTTGGTATTAGAGGAATTTCTAGATTTGAACTGCTTATGGTACTGTGAGAACGTTAAAGTTACAAAGGATGGAATTTTCAACTCTTAATACAGCATTTTGTTTTCCTGTAATTTTTTCTGAATTCAATTTTTGTTTCCTTTGAAGAAACCTATAGATTTCTTTCCTCCTGAACCTTCCTCACCTTTCTTTCCGGAGGAATTATCCTACGTACTAAATTAGGAGCCGTAATTTAATGCATCTGTATGCTCGTACTACCCGGATTCGTATTTTTCTTCTGTGATTGCACGCAAGGCCAAAAATACAGTTTCAAAAAATTAAAAGAAATACAATAATGCATATACGGCAAGTTAAGAAAACTACAAGGTGAGCACTAAGAAGCCTCTAATTCTGTTATATAATTTCAAATTCGACAAACATATGAAACAAATGCAGCGACATTGATGTGTAAATATAAAAAAAGAATGTATATTAAATAGAAGGGGTCAAAGATCACAGCTTTTTGAGTTATATTCTACGTTTTTCCGCTCCTGAATTAAGGCAGGTTAACAACATGTGTGGTGCCAAACTTATACCATAAATTCAATGTTTTATTTTAGAAAACGACCAATTGAACCAATTAAGCAGCTTTTAATTACTTTATTTGCATAATTCATACCAAAGATTTAACTCTTCAAGGGCACAACGCGTTTAAAAATGGGAAAAATTATGAGCCAAGGTGCCTCCGTGACTTCCAAGCTATTCAAAGTCACATTTTCAATTAGTCATTGAACTGTGGTGAAAACGAAATAATGTTTAATGGAGATAGTTAAGCACACTTTTTTTGCTAAAATATAATCAGTTTTGAAAATACTTTTTTTTAGAACTTCAGTCCAGGTGGAAAGAAGTGAGATTAAGATTGAACTTAGAGAAAACAAAATTGATATTCAATCCCTTTACCAGACTGAAGATTTAGGTGAGGATGATTTAAAACTAACTGATACCTTCTTTTTCGTTGTACAAAAGATACCATGCGAGGGCAACATCGAAGAAGAAATTATTCGGTGTATAAAACTTGGCTGGTCAACATTTCGAAGAAAATCTCAATTTTTGCGAGCAGCTTACAATTATGTCTTAAAAGGAATAAATTTACCCAATGTATCTTGCCTAATTTAATGGATAATGTAAAATGGGCTTCGACGTTTCTGAATTACGGACATACAGACAGACCTTAACTATAAAAGACGTACATAGACTACGAAGAGCTCATAGAAACATGGAAAGAAGCATATTTGGTTTACACAAGAAAGACAGTAAGAGGAACTCACGGATCAGGAAAATGAAAATGGTAGATGACATTCTGATCAAAGTAAAATAGCAATTGGATCCACATATTATGGGGAGAATTGATCACTTTTTGAATTACTATACTGGACAGCAACGGACGGAAAGACATAGAAGACCACGTGGAAAATGGGTGGATGAAGTCCCAATTCATGCTGGAACGACATGGAGAAGAATTGCTCAAGACAGAAATTTGCGGAAAATACCTAAAGAAACGTTCATTTAGCAGTCTATTTAAAATTGTTAGTGGTGATGATGTCGATATTCGGTGTTAATTTACAGTTATGAATAGTATGACGAAGTCGAACACACAATTCTCGGCTCCGGAGACCCGAGTGCTATCCACTATACTACACCTGCATGTGCCCTTACTGCTATCTGCCTTTATCTCATGTGCGTCCTGCGGAGAGACACGTCACAATAGCATTATACACTTTCGAAAAACCATTCTTGTTTATGTGTGACACTTAGAAGAAAAACATTTGGAGAAAACGCCATCAAAACAATTTCAAAATTTAAAACGCTTCGACGTGTTCTTACCATCCACAAGATCTAAATCTTTGTTTAAAAAATAATCAGTGCAGATGTCATATCTTTTGTCATAATCCCAAAAAGTTGGAAACGTTGCTTTGATCTGGGGCATAAAGATTACCATGGATGCAGGGTTAAAATGAATTCATTCCCTTCTGAACATCGTATATCACGTGAAAGTCCTTTCGGATCACTCTTTTGCTAATTCGTACCATCAACTGAACTGTAATTGATGTTCGACGAGCTGGTCTGCTTGATTTACACGACACGTCATAAGAGCTGGATTGAACCCTTTATATGACGAGGGCAGATATACATAATAAACTACCAATTCAATGTATACCCACTAACAAATACCTCCCTGGTAGACGAATGGTTATAGACCCTAGTTTATGGGTAACCGTCGCAGCGGAGTCCCATTCCTGGGTAATCCACGGGCGATTCTCTCTCGCCCTCGAACCATTGGCGCTAAATTAGAGACGGGAGACTTTCCTATAGCTTTAGATTCTCATGGTAGAAGCTAAACGTAGAAATGAAAAAGTATGTGTATGCGCTGACTTTTTTTTAAGATTTGAGCTGTTACTCAAGCTGTATTCAGGGGTGGCTACAGCACTATAGATCATATCCATGTGCTGAGGGAAATAACTGAAATAGCGATTAATAATGAAATCCTACTATGTGAGCTTTTATTGATTATGAGAAGGCTTTTTGATTCAATGAAATCAACAGCAGTTAAGTCTTTAAAATCCTGCCTTGTTTAATGGGCATACGTTAATGTCATTGATATCATCTCTGAAAATGGAAGTACAGAGGTTCGACTGTTCGAGAAAACAGCACGTATAAAAACTGATAAGGAGCTGAGACAAGTGATGCCATTTTTTCCAAGCTCCTCAAGGCATATTGTAGAAAGCTTTTCACTCATTTAACTGGAATGATTAAGAGATCAAAATTAATAGAGATTATTTAACCCTCTTTCCTATTGGTGTCAATAAAGTCATTTTTGCAAGTATTCCCCCCAAGGCTGCCATTTCAAAGAAACGGCACAATTTTCAAGTGCAAATTACCATAATTTCTTTAAAATAATGTGTTCAATAAATGCATACCTCTATTACATATTTATGGATTAGAAACATGTATCTTAACTAAAAAAGAAATGCAGAGGCTTCGAATAACTCAAAGAAGCGTACAGAGAAGAATGCGTGGTATGACCAGGAAAGATACGAAGTGTAATTCATGGATCAGGATATGACAAAATTTGATAACATCATGCTCAAGGTAAAATACCTGAAATGGAAATAGGCTAGACTTATTGTTAGAAGAATTTGCCACCGTTGGACTACTGAAATACTAAGCTAGATTCCAAGGGACAGAAATGGATCCAGAAGAAGACCCCGTGGGAGGAAAGTAGATATATCGAAAACATGTCGGTGTGACATGGAAGAGCCCTGCTCAAGTCAGAAAGTTATGAAAGAAATTTGCAGCAGTGGATTCATCCAGATGTGGAAACATAATTGTTGCCAAAACATACGAAGAAACTTGAAGGTAGATTCACAGTTGTCCAAAGACAAACAATTTTTCAGTATTTTCACTACTGTACACAAGACATAGCACTGGACATAAAAACTACTACGAATGGTTAAAGGACATAGCACTGCACATAGGACATAGCACTGACTAAGAGAAAAATAATCTATTAATACAACCAAGAAAAATGATTCCCATAATTTTTCTTGATTGTAGATCTTTTTATTACTGACATAGGACATAGCACTGATACAGCTAAGGTCATAGCACCGACATAAGACATGGCACTGTACATAGAAAAACATAATGACGAAATTTGTTTCTGGAAATAGGGCATAATAGTACTGCTATGTCCATCGGCATCTGAATGCATCCAGAAGTTCATAAGTATACAATGGATTCACATCCAGATGTAGATTAATTCAGTGGAGTCATCCTTCATCCAACAGGGCATTGATAGTGGTTGGTGATGACGGTTTTACTCTCATAAGTCATTATCCCGAAATGAAGTACTTAATCCGTAAAATTCGTTTATTCAGATTTTTTAAAGAACTCAAGGCGGTTAGTTTTTTTTAAAGGTTGCGAAACGATCCGATACCCAAAACACTCTTCTTTTCCTTAAAGTCTTTTTGTCAACACTTGTATCAGATTATACTTATATCATCTTAAAACCACCCAAAACTAGCTTTTAAATTTTAGCAGTGAGACGAATGTCCATTAAAAAACATTGATATCGTTTATCCATTATTCCAGGGAACACTGTTATCATACATTTGTGTTTATTTCACTTTAGAATCGCCGACTTTAGAAGCCTAAACGAAGGTGCTCCATTGAAAAAAAATCAAGCTTCGAAATGAAGAGAACAACATAATTGGAGAAATAATATCTAGGTTCATCTTCTTAAAAATTACAAAAGATACTTTTGTTTCTCTAGAATACTTACTAGTTCAGTCGAGGTGTTGCTAATTTCCCCCTTAAAATGACTTTATCATCTTGTTAACCATATTTTACAGGTGTATGCAAACCCTCGTGACTTTCTTAAACATTTGAGAAAAGTATTTATTAGTTTAAGAAACTGTGGCCGCTTTTCGAAAAATTAATCTTAAACACACCATCGCTAGAAAATATACCCTACAATATTTCTGAACCTACTGCTTGTGCTTCTTGCCTTCAAAGCTCTTTAATTTTCAAGCATTGTTCCTCTATTACACGAGACATAAGAATGCGTTTTTTGGCACATGTCCTGGAAGAATAGGGCATTCGAGCATCTCTCGTATCTTATGTATAACTACTCCGAAGAGAATCCAAGGATAAAACTAAAAAGATTAAATTATATGTTTTTTCCGACACTACAGTATGTTAGAGGAAGTTACGATTTATGGATAATCCTTCATAGCCTTCATAAGATGACTTTTTTTTTGTGCCTCATGGAAACCTAAACCCAAGAGAAATTAAAGCTGCTGAGTCAAACTTTCGGTCCAAGAGTGGTTGATTTCGTGTGTGTGTGTGTGTGTGTGTGTGTGTGTGTGTGTGTGTGTGTGTGTGATCTACATTACAGATGGCGGTTGTTTGATTTCAAAATAAAAACATACAGTTATTTTGAGAAAATCCGCGATATTCACAGTATCACTGAAAATGGAAGTTTTATGACGTGAAAAAAAAATAAAATGAATCAGGATTTGGAAACTAAATCAATTTATGCAGTATTTAGGATTTCTGGTATTAGGTTGGAAAAAAATTAATGTCTGCAAATGCAAGGCAACAGAAAAGTGCTAATTGCCGTATATACAACTACACATCAGTCCAAAAAGTAGTCACCATTGTTTGCCACGACCTGCTCTCATTGTTTGGGCAGCTTTCGAACACCGTTGCTGTACAATTGCAACTGCTTGGACGCAAAAATGTGAGTAACTGTCTGCGTGGGATCCGTTCATGCTTGGCGCATGATCCGTCGATCCTCTCTACCGGTGGTCCTCCTGGTCCGTCCGGAGCCGCTCCGCCGTGTGGCAGTGCCGTCACGTGTCCACTGCTCCCAACGCAGTCAAATAGTATGCTCAGAAAAAATCCACCTGGCGGTCTATACCACTCGCCGACCACCCCGCGGTTATCAGCCCGATGATCAGGCATCTCTCGAATTCCGCAAGTTGGATAAATTTACGGCTCTGACGTCTACCCGGCGTTCTTGTCACGCTGTACTCTTGCTTGCGTCGGCCGGTGCTCTTCGGTTTCATGGGGCATCGACTACAAGCTGGGTTTTAAGGCTGCCGGTTCGTGCTTGCAGCGCCTCCACAGGGTGGGTGGTACTTTTGGACTTTGAGAGAGGCCTTATCATCCGATTTCAGCCCCATAATCAGGCCACTCTCAAAGTCCAAAAGTTGCGTAAATCGACGTCTCTGACGTTTACCCGGCATTCTTTTCATTCTGTACTCTGGCTTACGTCGACCGGTGCTTCTAGCTTTCGTGGGGCATCGACTATAAGTTTAATAAATCGACGTCTCTGGCGTCTACCCGGCGCAGGGTGTGTGGTCATGCGCACTCGCACCAAAGTTGGATATATAGCTTACCAGCACGCACTCTAACTATTTGCAGAATTTCGCTGTTGTAGCATGTTTTTTTCTAGGTGCGCAAATTTCATTGTCCGTGAGTGTATATATAAACTACTGTTTGTGAAAATTGCAACGGTATGAAGGAATAATAATAATCATGTGAAATTTTCAGGGTGTGAAATTTTCAGGATATGCAGAGCACGGTAGGACATGCAAATGATTAGAATTGCAGAGTCATCGAGCATGTTTAGGCCCAGCAGCACCCTCTGGACAGTCGAGTGAGGGGTGTAAAGCGAGGGTTGTTTAGGATACACACCAGAAGTGCATCGCGTACAGCGAATTGTAAAAGGGTTTGCAGGATTCAATAATTCCTCGGCGACGACAAAGGGTGCAATATCACCATACGACAGAGTTTGAACGGGAACGAATGTTTGGTCTGCGCGAAGTTGCATTTTTGTACCGCGACATTGCGGCCCGGACGGGACATAATGAAACGACAGTGAGGGCACGTGTGGTCTCAGTGGACCGAGGAGAACCAGGTGCACCGATAATCCGGCTGTCGTCCAAAAAATATGTAACTACACTGCGGGATGGCCGACGCCTCGTCCGCATAGCAGTAACGAAACGTTTGGCATCTTCGCAACTGTTATCACAACAGTGGAGCACTGCAACAGGTGGGGAATTGTGTGCCCCCACAGTCCGACGCCGTCTGTTGCACAGAGAACTGGTTGCATGCATCCCTTTTCGGCTGATTTCTTTGACCCTAAACCTTGTTTGCCTAAAGCTGAAATGGGGATTTCAATACTGACAATGGTGTGCTGATTGGCAACATGTCGTGCTTTCGAAAGTTTCCCGATTGAACTGGAACTACCATGATGGCCGCATACGCAGTAGACGGCATTGTAGTGAGCGCCTTCTTCCAGCATGCATTGTCGAGCGTGATACTGGCCGAACGCCAAGCGTGATGGAGTGGAGTGCCACTGGGTACCATTCGCGATCTCGGCTGCTACGACGTGAGGGCAATCTCAACAGCGAACGTTACATCCGGGAAGTTGCACGGGCAGAAGTCATATCCTTCCTTTAGAACACTCCTGGCGCTATATTCTAGCAGGACAATGCCAAAACTCATGTTGTCAGGAACGTTCAAACCCTCGTCGCAGCACATAAGAGACCGCTTCTTCCCTGGCCTGCACGTTTACCAGACATGTCGCCTATTGGCCATGCCTGGGATATGGTCACTCGGCAATTTGCGCATCAAATTCCTCCAACGGTCAGTGCCAATGATCTGTGGACTCGCATATATACCGCCTGCCAAGCAATTACCCAGGACACCATACAACGCATTTTGGATTCAAAACCACGCCATCTAGAAGCTCTTTTTGCAGCTCGCGGAGGCTTCACAAGATACTAATTTTTGCTGGTAAACATTGCTGTGTTGTTCTTAAAATTACATCACTTATCTACACTCATATCAGTAATGGGTGGTATAAATTTCATTCTAATCGCATGGTTCCTTCTTGGTGTTGTAAATTTTAGTAGCAGTAGTGTATGATAAGTGTCAACCGTTATGTGAGTCAGCAGTCAGCTGGGAATTAATGGTGACATTCAAGAAAAGGAATGATATGTTATTGTCATTCATTCGCATTTCGTACCCAAATCGTGGTAAATCATTCATCGTGAATAGTGCCTGGTTGAAGAGCTTACGCCTTTTTGGGCCGTTTGCCCGTAAAACATCTATGAATAATCATTCAATCGTCCATTATTGGGACAATGACAATGAAGTCACAGCTGCAACTCAGGCGGCGTAGTGGTCTAAGCACTTTCTTCTGACCATTCTCCCAAATTGAGTCCGATTTCGAATGCCGATGTGAAATGAATTTTGTGTTTTTCTTACGGCACTGGCTCTCTCCCATCCCTGGAGCCAGTAACCCTAAATTACAGAAGGGCGCCTGTAAATCAGCACTCAACTACGAAATGTGGTAAAACTAAAATATGAGAATAATACACGAATGCCATTAATTTGAATGGTGTGCCCTATTCGTTTTCAACGAGCCGACTCGTGGCGAACAATTCAT
This sequence comes from Macrothele yani, assembly GCA_039090855.1. Classification (NCBI taxonomy): domain Eukaryota; kingdom Metazoa; phylum Arthropoda; class Arachnida; order Araneae; family Macrothelidae; genus Macrothele; species Macrothele yani. Next base: position 7,518,983 of record CM077024.1, read on the forward strand.
CTTGGATGCTAAACGGTAGGGTGCTCTATGTCTTTTGGGAAGTTTACCTCGCAATCATAGGATCATTGCACCGAATGATTTACCTAGTCAGCGTAGTGACAACCTGGAAAATGAATTTCCATTCATATGAATGATCATTCGTGAATGACTCATTTGTCTGAATGAAGAATGAACTCCCAAGATGCCGTCGCGGTGACGCAGTGGTAAAGTAACTGGTTCTTAACATTTCGTCCGGTCGTCCAGAATGTGTCACGGATCGAATACCGGTGAGGCATCTATCTCTTTCCTGGATCCTGTGGTCCTAAACTAGGAACGGTGACTGCTTATAGTCACCGTCCCTAATTATTGCTCCCGATGGTCGTTGCCTCCCTTCTCGCCCCGGAAAAAGACCTCCCAAGAAGGAATGATTTATGCCACCATAAACTAAGAAGCACGTTTAACACTTGACCAAACGTTTTAGAAAGAAAGGTGTCTACGTGGTAACATTATGTCTTTATAAGCCCTTACTTGCGTAACACGAGTATGTTTTATTCTTAGGTGTTGTTGTAATATAATTATGTATTCAACCTCAAATAGATTCACACTCAGATAGAGGAAGGGATTTAGAACTGATTCATTTCCAGCAAATTTTAGTGGCTATGTATGTTCTATTAGAAACTTAGCAATTCTGTTTGGCATTAGTATGAAACTTTTAATCAGTGTGATAAGAATTCTGCAATCTTGACTCATCATTCATTTTGTTTAAAGACCGGCTATAACGAAGTAAATTTCTCCGTCATTTCTAACCACGTCAGGATTCGAACCCGGATCCCCTCATTTCGGAATAAGTCACTCTACCAATTGAGCTACGCGGACGTTTTATTCTGATTCCTATCTGCCTTTATGTCGTGTGCTTCCTTCTGGCAGGTACGTCACATCTCCTGGTACGTTACATCATCTCCCCCTTATTTTTTTTATTTTTTTTTTCGAAGTGCTGGAGAAGGGATTATCTTATTTTTTCTATCTCGCGGTGTGGAAATAACATCACACCAATAAGAGATTTTGAACGGTCGGGTCATCCGGATAGTTCGGGCGCCATTATAACGAAGTAAATTTCTCCGTCATTTCTAACCACGTCAAGATTTGAACCCGAATCCCCTCATTCCGGAATAAGTCACTCTACCAATTGAGCTACGCGGACGTTTTATTCTGATTCCTATCTGCCTTTATGTCTTGTGCTTCCTTCTGGCAGGTACGTCACATCTCCTGGTACGTTACTCGGCCTGTTAGGAAATATAAATTGAATTTCTAGCATTGCAAATCAAATCGCAGTGAATGCCATTTTATACAGATTACTGTATGATCACGGACAATCTATCACAGGTATTATCTCTCGAACGAATTTTCAAACATTTGTCAGAAAAGCAAATTTATTTGAATTAGCTCTTTGTTAATGTTGTGATATGTTTATTTTATTCACTTAACTATTCCATTCAAGTGGTTCATACAGACAGTCTGATCCCTTTTCTTAAAGTTAATCGCTTTATCTATTTCCAACAGTCAAAAGATGAAAAACGCAGTGACAATTTCTTTCGTAGATTGCTCCAAACAATCTGCATCAGTAGACATTTAAATTGATAAAGAATAGAGATCTAACAAATGGAGCTTTATCTGATGTCTTTATCTCCACAATTTTCTTACAATGCTTCGATTCAGTTAACTGTTAGTGAAGATTTCAACAGCGAAAACAACCATCACAAAATGATCTAGCTTACGTGACATTAATTTTAAATTACAATTTGTAAAACCCGAAAAGAAAAACTATAAAGTAATTTTGTTTGCATGAGGTAGAAACATGCTTAACTATAATATACTCAAAAGTACTTAAAAAGAGCGTTTGCAATACAATCGCACTTTAAACGTAAAATAAAATGGAGAATTCTGACAGCAAGTAATTTCGAAAACAAGAAGTCTTTGAACATCAGTACCTTAAGCTACGGAAATTGAACTTTTTATGACAGATTTCCACAAGATAAAAATCTTACTAATACCACCACAAGAGAGTAAGCAAATAATTATAATAGTTTTGGCATCTGGACGCACTGCGACAGAGATATTGTTAAATGCAACGCAACTCCTAGAGAAAGTAGGCATGTTTGGCATTCCGATAAAACTAAAAGATAATCGAAAGGGAAAAAAACGGTTCATATAGAGAGTACATAAACAGGTTAAGCAGAAGATTAAACCAACACATACATAATTCCTATAAAAGATTTCAAACAAATAAATTTTCGTCAGACTTCAAAAAATATCGGGCTAATAACTGCCGGAAAACTAATGAAATATCAGATATGCAAAGGCTTTAATTACAGAAAAAGTAAAGCTAAAACATGAAGTAAAAATAATGCGATAATTCTAACAACACCCTGGAAATTACTAATTACAGGTGAAATAATAAATTCAAAAAAAGACAACTGCTAACAACAGATGGAGTCACCGTCCATGCATCAGTCACGTGACCGAAAAAAAAAACACATGCTTGGAAGCTTGGCGATCAAACATAATATCATCTGGTTGCGGAAGATGGAGTTCGAGACTTAACGCCGGAATACATCTGACTGAATGAAGTTTAGGTGTAGACTGAAGTTCAGCATTACGTTGAAAGGTTTTCGAAGTTTTTCGAGAAACTGTACCTTCCGGAGTGCGTCCTTGTGACTTTTGACATTTTAGATGAATCTGGCGTACAAATTTCCTGGAACGTTTCTAAAACAATGTGGATCCTACAAAGATTTTGAACTTGCCGACTTGGGCTTAAAGCGAGTTGGAACTAAACGTAACAAATGAAAAAACACCTATGCCTAAAATAAGAAGAATAAAGTAGGCCTAACATGACCGGCAAATTCAAGCCTTGAACTACTTTTACAGATAACATAATTTAAAAAAAAATTTAAGCTACAATTTTCTCCCACATACAGTTTTTAAGTGTTTCAAGAATGTGAGAATTTATATATTTTTTATAATTAATAAAACACTTTTATATTTTTTTCTATATCCGAATAAAGCATTTGCAAGAAGGTGTTCAAAAGGATAATTAAAGTGCGTAAGTTTTCACACAAATCAAGTCTATAGTACCCTACTAGAATGAAGATTTTTATACTGTACTTGCACTTTGCAGGGTTTTTTTATTTGGGGTTTAACGACCACAGTGAGTAACTCGATGAGCCATAAGCAGTCGTCTGTCGTTAATTTATTGCCACTGGTACCAGGGAACGCAGAGAGTCACTTCCGTAATACAAACACAACATCCATGCTTCAATGAGATTTAAATCGGGAAACAAAATGTAAAATTGCCACAGCCAGTAACTTCGGAAACATAAAACCACATCTTGGACGAATGGTCATAAGTCAGCACTTAGACAACTGCCCGTCGGCGGCCGGCTTTTGCAGTTTGATGACGTTTATTGTTTCTTCCGACTTAAGTAAAGCGCTTTCTATTTTTCGTAGGGTTAAAAAATTTACGCATATTTTCACGCTCTCTCTCTCTCTCCCTCTCTGTCGTTGTCATAAGGAAACCGTACTGCTAAGGCTTGAGTTATATCACCTGATCACAGCAAGAATATGTGCAAATATCACGTGCGGCACAAATCAAACATTCAGCTTCACCGAAACAGGCCTGGGAATCGATGTTCGATGTAAATAAATAGATGAAGTGTTCTTACACCCATTGTACATAAGTTTCACTTACGCTCTTCAAATTTGTCAATCCATCGGCTATCCGATAGGTATTCATTGTTTGACTACATACTTTCCGTTCAAAAATAGATTAGTACCATCTTTTTTCGTTTTGGAGTTTATTAACGTTGTGAGCATCATAGGCAATAATAAATCATGTGTCTTGAATTTGTGGCAACTGATTTTATGTGAGCTACGGAAAAAGCACGGTTGGACAAAGACAAAACTCATGCCTCACTTGGGGTTTGACGTGGCCCCAGCAAGGAGATTCGGCCAGAAGCCCGCGTCTGTGACCACTCACGTACGAGGACTTTTGCTCCGCTTATCTAAATTTAAATTTTGTCGAAATTACTGAGCTCATATCCTCCCGCAACATACACAAACAAGAAAGATGACACCAAATTTTCGGGTGTAATGAGCACGTCTTTTGAATCCGTTCTGACGCAAATTAAATTTACCAAAGCTATTCTAAGTCAATAGAACCGGTAAGGAAAACAATAGTATCTGACCGTAAAAAAAAAGATTTTCAACCAGGTTTTTAATCCGGCAGATATTGCTGTAAATGGAATCCTGAACTTACGCCCTTTGGTTGCAGACTTAGGAAAAATTTGAATTTATATGAGAAACATTTCAAAGCGGAAACGCTCTCCAACAAAGAAAGAATTTTTCAAATCAGACTCTTCGAAGCAGAGATATGGATAAGAATAAGACATGCGCATACGTCCCCTAGCGGGAAAATCATGCATTATTTTAACAAGAAAATATTCTCAAAGTGTTTTTCAATGTTAAAAGTATCGGTCCAAGAAAAAAAACATTTTAGTCGAGTTTTCGGGAACGCAGTTTCTGCTACAAGTACACCAGAAGCATAAATTAACACTTATACTCCCTGGTGGCCAAACCATTCTTTACCAAATATTACAAATTATATGAACATCATTTTCCATCAGGAGCTGTATGCGAAACAGGAAGATTTTTTCAAATCAGAGGTATAGAAATCGAAATACCGAGGTAAACGCAATTTACCATTGCGCCCCCTAGCGAAAAGTCGAGTATTTACTTGAAATTCTTGAATTAATATGAAAAACATTTTGCATCGGAAACATTATTCAACAAAGAAGGAATTTTAAAAATCCGACTCTTAAAATTAGAAATAATAAGATGCACATCTACGTCCCCTGGTGTAGAAACCATGCATTGTTTTAAGAAGAAACAATTCCTAAAAGGTTTGTCGACGTGAGTAGTATCGGCCCACAAACGAATTTTTCTCAATCGAGATTTTGTTGCAAATACATCACAAGTGGAAATTAAATCTTACGCCCCCTTGTGGCCAAACCATTTTTATTAAAAATTAGGAATAATATGCGAAGGAATTCCCATCAGGAACTGTATCCGATGCAGAAAGAATTTTTCAAATCTGAGTTAGAAACAGAGGAATCGGGGGAAACGCAATTTACCTTTACGTCCCCTAGCGGTAAGTCTATGAATTACGTGAAAATTTTGAAATTTTGTGGAAAACATATCACACCGGGAACTCTATCCAATAAAGAAAGTTTTTTCAAATCGGAGCTTTAAAAGAAGAGATATTGACAAAAATAAGATATACATCCACGCCCCCTGTCATAGAAACTATGCAATATTTTAAGAAGAAAATATTCCGCAATGGTTTGTCGACATGAGTAGCATCGGCCCACGGAAAAATTTTTCAATCGAGTTTTTAGTCTCTGATTTTATGGCAAATACATCAGAAGCAAAAATTAACACTTACGGCCCCTCGTGGCCAAAATATTCTTTACCAAAAATTAGATATTATATAAAAAAGAGTTTCCATCAGGAGCTGTATCCGCTGAAGAAAAAAAATTTGAAATCGAAGTTTTAGAAGAAGAGATATCGGGGAAAACGTAATTTATTTTTTCGCCCCCTAGCGGAAAATCTGTGCGTAACTTGAAAAAGTAACTATACCTGAATTACTCTTCGACATAAATGGAATCGAAAGATAAAATAATTTTTTTCAATCGGATGCTTAGAAGCAAATATATTGAATAAAATGTATTTTGAATTCGACATCATCTGCGTTTACGCCTTCTAGCGGCGAAATTGTACATCCTAAAGAAAACGAAATAAAAAAATCATCATTCGTACATTTTAAGCTTCCTAATGTAAAAATTATTTTTCAAATCGGACTGATAATTGCAGAGATGTCGTGTCTACAGGCGGACGAACGGACAAACCGATAACATAAGCACGATCTTTTTTTTAAAAAAGACGTGCTTAAAATTAATTGGGGTTAAGTCTGTAATCTAGGTGGCGTAGTGGTTTAAGCAAAATATCCATGCCTGGTGAGGCATGGATATTTTGCTTATCTTACTGGCGACAACCTAGAACTTAGGGGTCTAGTTTCTAACCCAATCCCGAGTAAGGACAATCAGCTTTAAGCAGGTGGAGGGCTTCCCTATGAAGAGCGCCATTTTATCGGAAGTGACCTTGCGAGCACCCATTCCCCCCATTGCCCCCTGTTATAGCTGTCTTTTAGAATCTTTTCAACGATCTGTTATCAGTTGAGATAGGGATTGGAGCATCTTTAACCTTCAAACAGTTTGTTTTTGGGTCCAGAAAGCTTTCTGTGAACATTTCTCTACCAAGCGACCGCTGGCGTTTGCGTCGCGTGAGAGCTTTACTCATCAAGCGACCGCTGGCATTTGCAATTTGTATTCTGTTTTTTAAACATAATGGGATGATACGAGTGCGGTTGTCGCCTAATTTGATTTGTGACTATAAATATATTAACTGTAATTCTTGCAAAAAAGAAATTCTCAGCCACCCCGGTGCCCAGTGCTCTAAGCGATCGCCTCTTATCATTCGTCCGAGAAGGGTCACGGTTCGAATCCTGGTGAGGGATGGATGTTTTGTTTGTCTTACGGCACTGGCTCTCTCTCGCTTCCCTGGAACCAGTGACCCTAAATTACGGACGAGTGACTGTTTATAGCCCATTGAGTGGCTCATGGTGGTCGTTAAACTTCCAACAACAACAACAACAACAACAAAAATGGTAGTGTGACAAAAACCCTCACGCGGGACCAATGGCGTTTTTCAACGAGTAGCGAACAACGAAGGATTAATATGTCAATCCTACTGAAATTCACGAATGTGGTACTAGCGTCGGTAACACAAAGATGTGCAGAGTATCCGAAGAGTGTTCGGCGCACGAAACATGTTGGCATCGTGAAAAAGAAGTAAGTGACAGTGTGTATGTACAAATTAAGTATTTTCTTATCTCTGTTTCCGCAAAAGGTGTACGATTCTTTACGCAAGTTTCGTACTTAACCAATGGTTTTATTCCGCCATCGTAACTCAATTTACTTTTATTTCAGAGGTTTAACAACTACCGTGAGCAATGACAAGGACTATAGGTACTTTTCCAGGCAAAGATGAGAGCTAGTGGCTTAAGACAAACACACCACATATACCTGATCCGGAACTCAAGCTCGGGCCACTCTAGCGTACGGTCAGATCTCATACAGAGACACTGCTCCAATTGAACGGCCATTTGTATTATACAGTGCTGTAGGGAACAAATGCAAATATTTGATGTCTTACATAAGTCTGATATTTACATTTCAGAACCACTTCCCAGTAAATACTCATTTGCACGCCTTGAATTTTATAGCGGAAAGGGAGTCTTTTTCTCTCTCATCGTGTCAGAAACCGTTTCCTTTGGTCCAAAACTATAATAGCAATAATGGAAATTAAGTGTTCGATGTTTTAAATAATGTTGTTTCCTATACAATGTACTAAAAAAAACGAATTTTCGGTTTCGAGATTTACCTTCCTCCATGAGCAAATAGGATGTCTACTAGGTGAAACCCGGTTAATAATGACGGGGGAAATATTATTTATTATTTTAAGAATCTTACGTTGATATGGAGTGTCACAAAAATACACCAAACAATGTTTCGTTAAAATTGAAATAGTTGTGTTTTAAATGTGAAAGTATATTTCATGAACATTACAACAATAGAAAAAGTACACTGCTGTTAATAGAAATTGCAACACCAAGAAGCAAACCAGTAATCACAATTAAATTTACAGGAATTATTACTTATGGCACAAGCTGCGAACGATCACAATTAGATACCGATTCGTGATGAGGAAGACCAAAAAATTAGTAAAAAGTAAATCTACTATCGGCGGTGGTAACCGAACCCACACGCCGTGAAATCAAATGAAACAGAGTTTGGATGGCCGTCTGAAGTATTCCATTTCATTCTTCCAAAAAAAAAACACAATTCGCTCGCTGTGACAGCGGCGAGGCCATGCGACCCAGTCTTTGCGCGATGACACCTCAGACGTTCTATATAGGCGACAAATATGCCGAGAGAGCAACTCAAAAAGGACGAGCGACTTGTTGCGCACAGAGTACGTCTTGGACAGTACGAATAACATGGAGTCGGACATTGTCTTGTTGGAAGACGGATCCAGGGATAGTCTGAAGCAAGGGTAGAAGTTCAGCTTCCAACACTTCGGTGATGTAGCATTGGCTGTTCAATGTGCCTGTGATGCATAGTGGGCGAGTGCGTGAATGAAACGCGGTAGCGCCTCAAACTATCACGCTCGGAATGGGACCGGTATGGCCTTAAACAATGCAAACTTCCGGCATTTGCGAAAAAAATTCGCCCTTTATTTCGATGTTCGCGGTACTGCTGCAATCGTTCTCATTTAACACTGTAGTTTCGATGTTCGCGACACCACTGCAATCACCCTCATTCAGCACTTTGGTTTCGATGTTCGCGGCACTACTGCAATCGCTCTCATTCAGCACTTTAGTTTCGATGTTCGCGGCACCAATGCAATCGCTGGCGCCTATGGTTCAGAGTAAAGAGAAGTCCCAGCAATAGACGGTGAGCAACGAGGCCTCTCAGCAGCACACGGTGACGAATAGTGCTTGCAGACATCGGACGATGTGTGACCATCTTCCATTGCTGCGCAGGTGTCGCGGATGGTCTTGGGCGCGATGTCACTGCCCTACGTTGCAAGTGCCTGTCTTTTCGCTCGGTCTTCAAATTTCGAGTTCCAGACACTTCGCGACGTTGCGTAGAACCTTCTTCTATGCATTGACGCCACATACGCATAACGGTACTTGCGTTACGCCTAACACATGCAGCAATATCACGGTATGATAAACCACCATCTCTAAGTCCAACTTTTCTACGTCCTTCAAACTCCGTCAAGTGTTCGCATCGTTGTCTAGTTCTCCCACGCGGAATTCTTACATGCTAACAACTTCGTACTGTCGAGTTTAGCGATAGCTAGGTTAAACCCCTTCTTTCTGTAAGCATTCTTTCATACCCCCTGGTGTGGCGTCTACAATGACGTTGCGGGCCAGCCTCACATTTGCATGTGCGCTGTAATTGTAACATTTGCATCCCCTATGGTGTCCTATCCACCATGCAAATTTCGTGCAAATCTGAGCATTTCTTCATGGTGTTGCAATTTCAATTAACAGCTGTGTATATTGGTTGATGCAGAGATTCGCCAATTAAAACAGGCAAGTACCTGGAGGCGCCAACAAAATGCGACAAACGTACAAATGTTCAGAAAAAGGAAATTATATTGTTTTCGGTAAGCAGTCACCGTTCAATAATTATAGACCTGGTAAGGCATAGGGCAGTACTGTAGTCATGGGATTTGTATAACACGCACAAATCATTCGGTATTCGCAATCAGGACTATCGTGAATGAATGATCTGAAGGGAGTACCTCAGACCACTCGACCACCGATTCAGCAAGCTTCTTTTTGTATTTATGATGAGAAAGCCAGCAATTAATTTCAAGCTATACTTCCAACACGCTTGAATTTATATTGTGTCAACTTGCGCACACTTTCCTAATGATGCCTTTAAAACATTTTGAATTGTTTTAAAGTGGCTGTCAGAAAATAATGCGAAGTTATCACAATCATTAGTGAACCCGAAGATATAGAAAAATAAACTTAGGTTAATACGCATCAAAACAGATGAAGTATCGAAATAAAATCAACGTTCAACTTAAATATTCCCTCGGTAATACTAAGTGTACAAATAAGTTTTAAAGCTTTTTAAGAAAACGCAACATGTGATTTGAAAGAAATCAACAATGCCTTTATGAATCAAAATATGCGCCGTCATTATCTATCACCTTCCGCCATCGGTCGGGTAGCTGACAGATTCCAGCCATGAAGAATACTTCGCCGTGTGACGCGATGAAGTCGTCAACCCCTTTTTGCACTTCGTCACGTGTGCGGAACCACACAGCAGACAAACCATGTTGCATCAATTGGAACAAATGATAGTCTGAAGGGGCTGTGTCGGGACTATACGCCGGATGCTCCAAATCGTCCTAGCCAAGCGTCAATAAAGTCTGCTTTACCGATTTCGCGACATGCAGCCTGGCGTTGTCATGCAGTAATTTCGCGGGAAACAATCCTTTGCTTGTGAATGGATGTTTCCGACAGATTTCGTGGACACCCTTCAGATCAAACAAGATACACAGCAGAACTTTCTTGGAGTGAATATTGAGTTTCGGTGTCGAAGTCGTTGCTTCACCGGGGTCTGTCGAGTGATTTTTGCGCTTAGTATTGCCGTACGATATCCACTTTTCATCACCCGTAACGAATTTCCACAGGAAAGACTTTCTGTGTTGTTTATTCAACAGATTCAAACACTTCATGACACGCTCATCCTTGTTTCTCTGGCTCAGGTCATGTGACACCCATTTTCCTGCCTTTTGAATCTTTCCAATAGCGCGTAAACGATTAAAAATGGTTTGTTGAGTTACCCTCAGTTGTTCAGCTAGTTCTTTTGGCGTCGGACGCGAATCTTCATACATCAATGCTTGCTGTCCTCATGTGCAACCTTCTGCGGGGCGCCGCTACGTTCTCGACTGCTAACATCAAAATCACTTGCTTTAAACCGTCTAAACCAAAACTCACACGTGCTTTTCGATACAATATTCTCCCCCAGAACAGAACAGAACAGAACGATGCACATGCTTTTGCAGCACTTTTTCCACGATGAAGTTCGTAACGAATGCAGTGTCGAATAAATGCAGTATAGCTTGCCATCTTTCACCTACCGATGTGCAAGGTTGTTTGACAGTTAGGCAAACTTCTGTGTCGCATTTTATACTCTGGACCAGTTACGGTCACATGACAACAACGCGGGGGAATGTCGGATATGTAGATTAGCGGTATACGTCACGCAAAAAACGCGAAACGAAACTTAATCCGAACTTAATCCACTGATGAAGTTTCTTACAAATAAAGGGAATCACGTCGGATTCTTATAGAGATTAACAGAATTTATGAAGCAAAATAAAGATCTTTCCCTATGTATTCAAGAATAAAGAAATATTCAGTATCACGGGATTTTATATCACCACTCTCTACACTTTCTATAAAGGCAAGAGAAGTTTAAACATTTGTGGTTTTTAAAATTTATTCCAGAAAGAAAATGCAGATACCCAATCAATTACCAAATTATAAAATAAGAAAAACAAACTATATTATAAACTGACCAGAGATATTAAAAAACGATATGAAGAGCATATAAAAGGTAAATATTATATTTATGTTGTTGTTATATTGTGTTTATTATTCATGATATCAGCACATGAGAATTAAGTGCAGTGATGAAACTCCTTTGGAGAAAATCACATCGTATTTGGCATTCTACAAAAGATCACCAGAATTTACGAAGCATTCGGAAGATCTTTAATATTGTATTCAAAGGAAAAGAAAGATTCGGCATCTAAAAGTTCTTTAAATCATCATTTTCTATAAATAAAATGACTGCGAAAAGTTTTCTGTTGAAGACTAGCGAAAAAGACTAACAAAAATCCGAGATAAATGTTTAAGACTGAATTTTTTTCCTCTATCCTAATGGTTTGCTTGTGTTCAAAAGAAACGCAAAGATATTTACAATACCAAACAGCTAGATGAAAAAAATGTAGTTTGGAGTATAAGTGCAACCTTGTTTATACGCAAGCACAAAAGTTTCGTTTTATTCTTCTGGACATATCCTAGGAAATCTCGAGCTTTTTTCCAGGCGTCTGAGAGAGAAAAAAAACGTAATGCTAAAAATTCTAGTGACAAAATTATAAATAATGCGCTGCTCGTGGAAAGATTAATGGCCCTGTTATTTTAATGCTTCTTAAGCTGCTCCAGATTCTCAGGGTTTTACCTTGGTCGACTTGTGCCTGATTTTTGAAAAAAGAGAGAAGAGACGAATAAAAAGGAAAGCTTCGCAGATTTTTGCACGAATCAATCACAACGGATCATTTATAAAGCACGCTGATCCATTACTTGTACAATGTACAAACACTTGAAAAAAATACCTGCCACTCAACTTGATGTGTTTAAGGATCACCAGGGGAATAAATCTATTTATACACGGTTGCACTCTTCCAAAATAAAAAAAGAAAATATACTTTTGCCATTTCCTCCATTCTCATTAGAACTTGCAAATCTCAACAGATTTTCTTGATGAATAATTCATAAATATTTAAAAGCTATCTTTATTTTATAAAATCGGCATACAATCATTTTTACACGTGTTTGTTTACTACAAAATCAGTGTTTGGGATTCTGCTAAGAAAAAGTAAATTCTTCCTGGAAGTTTATAAAGGAAAGTGCCTTCAATTTAATCCGACGCTATAGATCTGAGTCTCAAAGGTATTGTACGTAGTAGTAGTTAAAGAAAAAAAATATGAAAGACAAAATTACTGCAAAACGTAAAAAAATACGCAACTCAAGTAAGAGATATTTGTTTGAGCTCAATGTGTTCCGTGAGCTCTTTTCTGTTACGCAGTGATGTTAAACTGCCTGATTTTCACATAGCTGAGTTGAAGATGAATTATCTAGTGTTGGCTTTTCATGATTTTCTGCAGTTAATCAGAAAAAGAATCAAATAGATATATGTAGAACTCGGGTGTAAACCATGTAACCAACACTTCTGTCGTTGTGAGATATACGTAGATTACAGTAGTAAAAAATATAAACGTTTGCACTTACCATAAATTAAAAGTTGTATTGTGGTGCCATACGTTGATATAAGTGTATAAAAATACTCTAAGATGCTCATATTACCGCCGCATTTAATGTTCGTACGCAACGCATTTTTTACGCTTTCTAACCGTAGGTTGAAAAAGCGTATATGATCGAGCTTTGTCCGCCTGTCCGCACGATAACTCCTGTAAAAATGGTTCGATTTCGATTAAATTTTAGTATGTGGTAGGGGACCAGCTGGGGACGAAACCTATTGAAAATGGGATTAATGGGGTCAAAGGTCACGACATAGAAGCGGGATCCATTCCATTGCTCTTATGCTTCATAAGTTGCGTAAATATGGTTCGATTTCAATGAAATTTTAGTTTGTCGTAGGGGACTAATGGGGATGAACCCTATTGAAAATGGGCGAAATGGGGTCAAAGGTCAGGACATAAGATTGGGATCCATTCCATTGCCCTTATGCGTTATAACTTACGTAAAAATGCTTCGATTGAGACAAAATTTTATCATGTTGTTCCGGAAGTATACTTTACCAGTTCTGTTGAATATCATTGAAATGGGGTCAAAGGTCAGGTCATAGGAGAGAGATTTATTTTAAAGTCATTATCCTCATAACTTGAGTAATAACTTGAGTAATGATTTCTGGTATGTTGGAAAGCGTATCATAATCAATGCATTGCATGATATTACTAACTTGTTTTACAAAAATGTTGGTTGCCATGGTTTATGCCCGAGCCCTTCATATGTATAATATTGTTTCCAAAGGTTTCGAAACCCTTTGCATAAAAAATGACGCACTAAAATGAGGCACGAAATCTGCGACCATTATGCGAAGACACCTACTAAGAGCCGCGTAATCGAGGCCACCCACAGACTGTGTCCTGTGTTGTGGATTTGACATGGCCACCTAGAACGCTCATTGGTCTAAGCGCTGGATTCTTATCGTTTGTCCGAGTGGGTTCACATTCAAGTCTTAGACGAAGCATGGATGGTGTGCTTACCTTACGAGATTGTTTCTTTCCCTTACCTGGAACAAGTGGCCCAAAATTAGGGACAAATAGGTATTTGTAGAATTTAGAGAAGCTCAGGCGCTGATTCTTACCATTCGTTGGTAAGAATCAGCGCCTGAGTCAAAGTTATTCAATCACTTTATGTGCGAACGTATAAAACATGGGTCACCTGTATTTTACTGTTGATAGGGCCGCGGGTGGCCTAGTGGTCAGCGTTCGTGACTGCCATGGAGATAACCTCAGGTTCGATCCTGGGCAGGTACGAACGTTCGAAACACTAAATGCCCCCCGTGCATCGGAAGGGTACGTTAAGCCGTCGGACCTCGGGTGCTGGCCCGCCGATAATAAATAAGAGCGTCTTCCTCCCCTTTCTACTTCGCTTCCGTGTCACTTTCCTATCGGGCACTCTAGCCCAAATCTCCTAGCTTCCTGTTTCTAAGGGTTGTTTAAGACCTGGGGTCAGACACTCCCTTCCTAAAATCCTCTACATATGATCTGATCTGATTTCACTGTTGATCAGAGCACCACAGGAATTCGTAGGCCACTTTGTGAACCTGAGCAGCGCACAAATTTGTAAGTCATTTCAAGTGCAATACACACTAAATATTTTCATATTTACAACAAATGAACGATGGAATATGAGCCTACACTCTTTCGATATGGTCTTCCTACGCCTCAACTGTAGGTTCCGGCGTTTGAGATCAGTGATGCTTGCCAATTGTCCGCTTTTGTTTGAATGGCGGATGCTCATGGTAACGGCGGAAGACACCAGACGAGAAATCGAAGGACATATGCATGGACAGTTTCAGCTTGGGGAATAAATCAAAATGTGGTGGTCTCAAATCTTAGTTGCAGAGTCACAAAGGAGCACCTCCAACTTCCTCTTTACCAACATATCAATAAAGACGTTCCCAAAGTTTGTTCTTCCGTTATCATGGTGGATCAGGACCCCTTGATGAATACTATTAGCGCCATGCAATTTTCGGCGAAGCTTTTGAAGAAATTCATAACAAGGCTGTGCTTTGACAATATTACCAGGAGGTACTTCATCTGATTTAATTACACCATGACACAAGCGTAATCTTATGCGAAGATCGTCATTTGCTTCACTTTCGCTATTCCCCGTAAGCTATATTTTGGGCCTGGGGAAGGAAGGAATTCTCCACTGATAGGACCAGATAATACACATTCGAATCACATATTGCGACCACCTAATACTTTTGACGTCAACAGCGCGTAGCCAATGAAAGAAGGCACGTGTCGTGAGCTGGCTTGGAGGATATATAAGGTGTGCTGTTGGCATTCTGAGAACATATCACTCGTTGCTATCATGGATAAAAGGAGATATTTATCAGTTTGCAAAAAGGGATGATTATCGGCTTTCGGGCCAATGGTGGCAGTATTTCTGAAACAGCACACTTTGTGAACTGTTTGTATGCTACTGTGGTTAAAGTGTATCGTGATTTGAGAAATGGCACCATTGCGAATAAGCGACGTGAAAACTGCAGAGCACCGCGTGTCATTGCTATGAGAGGGGAACGTAGGCTGCGAAGTTGCGGGAGGGCCGATTGACAAGCTAGAGTGAAGCAACTCACGGGCCGAATGATTCAGGGAGCTACCGGAAGTGTGTGTAAAACGACAGTTCAGCAAACCCTGCTGCGTATGGGGCTCCAACTCACACGGGTGATTACTGCTCTTATGCTAACGGGGAAGCATTGGCGGAAAAGGCTTACATTTGCTTGGCCGTATCGGAATTGGACCTCCGCTGATTAGCAAAGAATTGCCTTCTCCGATGAGTCACGTCTTCTGCTTTATCGAACGGAAGGACGTAAGGCCAGAAACATCGGAGAACAAACATTCTTCAACCATTGCCGTGGAAGAACACAATCTGGTAGGTGCAGTGCTGTGGTCTGGGGAATGCTTTCGTGGCATTCCCTGGGTTCATTCATTCCTGTCAAGACACTATGGACAGAATTCGTTATGAATCCATCCTTGCAGACCACGTACACCCATATATGCTGATTGTTTTCTTTGGGGCGGATTGGATCTTCCAGCATGAGAATGCGACGTGTCACTCAGCTAGAAATGTTCGATTGTATTTCGAAGAGCTCGATAAAGATTTTAAAGTACTTCCCTGGCCACCTAATTTCCCAGACTCAAAATCCAATTAAGCATCTGTGGAACCACCTCGATCGTGTTTTTCGCTCTATGGATCCTCGACAACGCCCCCTCCAGCAGCTGTGAGATGCACCGCAGTCAGTATGGTTCGATAGCAACTCAGATGCACTGCAGTCAGCATGGCTGCACATACCTGTGAACACCGTCAGCACCTTATTGAGTGACTCCCAGCACATCAAGCTGCTGTCCGCGCTGCACACGGCGGTTACTCTGGATATTAGCTGGTGGTCACAATAATGTGACTCGTCTGTGTAGTTCAGGTTCAAAATCTCTAATCCAAGTTTCATTTACAGCAACAAATTGATAGAGAAAGTGCTCCCCATTCAGCAGCGAATTGTTGCAACGTGTGCTGCACAGTTCCCAGACGTGCCTGTTTTTCTACTCATTCTATCACGTGCGGAAACTACATGTCCCCCTTTCTGCTTCTCGAATGTTTCGGTCAAAATGAGAAATAGAAATGTAAGCCAAATTTCAATAACTGCTATTGCCTCCTTCAGGTGACTCGATAGTCTTCGAGAAAATGAAGAAGTTGAATTGACCTGCCTTATGTGACTGTCTTTTGCCTGCCTGGAATTGAATCATTACGTATGGTTTTACGTCCCGAACAAAAATGTGCTTCCTAGCGAGAAACGCTGCTTCGGTTTACAAATTGCTCACCACATACTTCCGTCCGTAAACCGTGAATGTCCGATGGGGTTTGCCTGTGTAAATTTCCAATCTTAATGAAAGACAGTTGGCTATGCTTAACGGTACTTGAAATAGCGCCATTTTCATCTACATGCTGTAGAAATTCGAATTGGTACAATGAAAAACACGTCAACTACTCCTGTCTCCACTTCCTGTTCGCGTCTGTAACGATGCTTTTTGGTGTAACATATGCTATCGCCACAAGGCTTAACACAGGTTTGAACATGGCAAATAATGAAACTTTCATGCCTTTTCTCACATCGTATGATAGCGGAGCTCTTTTTTAAGATCAAGACATGCCCGGCTGTGTGTGTGTGTTTGTTCTTTAGAAATATTCTGTTTGTGTGTGTGAATGTGTGTCTTTTCTTTTTTAGAAAGAGACAGAGCAGTTCTTACATTCTTTGCTCCTGGAAGCTCTTAATAATCTTTACTCAAGTTGTGTTCCTTTTATTCCCAGTAATATTCTTTTTACACCAACTCATGTATCCATAGGAATGAAGATTACAAAATTGAGTTTCAAATATTTGCACGTCTAATAAGATAGATTGTATTCATTCCTATTTCTCTGAACATATGTCATGTTTCTGTGCTTTGATTCTTGTCACAGGCCGAACGAATAACCAGAAAAAATATTAACACATCGTTTTCTATTTTTAATCGCTAAAATCAATTATTCATGCCCGTAGCTTCAAATTACGTTCTTTGGTTTCACCGTAATTTAATATTTTGCCAATACCAGCATTTTCAGCATTTCATTTTATTACATTTTCCACCATTTTCTTTCTTACTGCAGTACTCTTTTAATCTGTATATTATTGACACTAGAATCTTTCACAACACTCAGCTTTCAAAGATTCTTCTTTTCTGAACACGCAATCCTTGTTTACATCATTAGATAATTTACTGAAGTTCGAAGTCCGCGTGTATTTTTATGCGTACGTTCCTTGTCACTTTCTTATTTAATTAAGTAACTTCGGAATTCTTTATTCGTACATTTCTTTACCACTTCTTTAAGTAGGTAACTACCTCGTAACTGTATAGCCTCAACGTTTTACTTTCTTAAATTCAGTTTCCAATTTATATTCCAGATATTCTGTAACACTGTTGCTTCGCAAAATAATGTGACGCTACTATTTGGGGTATGCAAAAATGTCCACTGACCCCGATAGCGGGCGCTCTAGAGGGTCTAACCGGCCAGCGATCCGTGCTGTCAGTTCGTACATGAAGTCAAGCATGGCGGTCGATAAAGTTCATTTGTAAGGCTGTTTGTTATTCATGTTTAATTTAGGTAAAAGTACGAGTGAAGCATACGGTTGAATATGTCAGGCGTATAGCGAAACGGTTATGGGTGAGCGGACGT
Source organism: Macrothele yani (assembly GCA_039090855.1). NCBI lineage: Eukaryota > Metazoa > Arthropoda > Arachnida > Araneae > Macrothelidae > Macrothele > Macrothele yani. The sequence continues at coordinate 7,536,969 of CM077024.1, forward strand.
GTCGGGAATGGTTTGTCAGGTTTAAGAAAAGTGATCTAAGCTTGGAAGACAAGCCACGTGCATGTAGACCGCAGGAACTCGCAGACGAGGAGCTGGAATCGCAGTTGCAATAGGATGCCACACAATCGACCACGAAATTGGAGAAATGTTTGAAAGTGGCTCAATCGACGGTGGTACGGCGTCTACAGGCCTTGGGAAAGATCAATAAGATTGGTAAGTGGGTTCCGCATACTTTCACTGAGCGTAATATTGGTCAACTATTGGGCATATGCATGTAGTTGCTGAAGAGGTTACAAGAGAAGAATTTCTTCTGGAAGGTTGTCACTGGGGATGAAAAACGGGCCTATTGCGACAACCCCGTAAGCAAGCGATCCTGGGTCGACCCAGGCCGGCCATCAACATCCGCTGCAAAACATGGTATTGAAAAGATGCTGTTGTGTATGTGGTGGGATATGCATGGAATGATTTACTTCGAACTGTTGAATCCGGCTGAAACAGTCACACTGGGAGATTTTACCGCACCCGTCTGAGTCTCAGGACATTGCACCCTCAGACTTTCATCTGTTTCGTCCTATGCAACATTCTCTAGCTCAACAGCGGTTCACCACAGTTCCAGATGTTGAAAATTTTGTCACTGCGTTCTTCAGCTCAAACCCCGAGTCCTTGTATCACAGGGTAATTCATTTGTTGCCTGAAAAATGGCAAAAGGTCATTGATGCTAACGGCCAATATTTCGTTGAATAAATGTGTACTGGTTTCCTGATTGTTCCTGTCTCCTTTCCCCATAAAATGGCGGAAACTTTTGCATACCACTAATACTTGGATTTGTGTTTAAGATGGAAGCAAAATTCGAAATCAGACTTTTTCCGCTGAAAGTGTGCATTTCATTACGCGATGAGATAAGCCTTTTGTTGCTTTTTTTACTTTTTTCTTTTACCATTCAGTTCACTTTCTTGACAGCTTACAGGTCAATTGTACTGAAAAATTTATTTTTCCCAAAAAATGCTTTTGCGGCAAGAAATCTTTGCCGCCATGATTTATTCAAATGAAGCAGAAATGCCGTAATTCCGTACTTCCTTTGAATTAGTGTGTACCAAATTCTTTCAACAGTTTTAGCTTTTTATACAGTTTAAAAATTGTTTTGCCTGATCTTTTAAAACGCTTTCTTCTAGAGTAGTGTTCTGCTTTTACTAAAAAGCCCGACAGTCCATCTGTATAAGTGTTTATTTGTCCAGCTGTCCCTTGGTCTACCGAGAAGGATAATTTAGACCACATAACTTGACAGGTTTATCTATTTCTCAGAATAACGAAAATTGATCAAAGTGATTGATATTGCACAAACCAATGAGGTATAAAAAGACAAAAGAGCTCGAGAACTAAAAAGTAGAACATAAAATCAGCTATACATATGTTGTTCTATACACTGAAGAGAAATTGAATTAGAGACAGCTGGAGTTACGCAAATGTGGCGCTGGTGGCGGCCCTGTAAACGGAAACGGCATGACGTATGCAGCGATCCGACAATATAAGGAGTGATGCGACGGGAATAAGTAAGAGTCGGACGCAGTATGAGTAAGAGGAAGGATCTAAGCGCATTTGACCATGGGCAAAGTGTTGCAGCCGTACAAATGGGTCACATTATCTCGGAAGTCGTGCAGGCACCGGAATTTTCACGAGCCAGTAGGTCACGTGTGCACCGTGAGTACATCGAATCCGGCCAAACCATCCGTGCAAGGGCCAGCTGCCGTGGACAACAGCGTGTGAATGAGCGGGGTCATCGTCGGCTAGCTCGCATTGTAACAGCGGATAGACGGGCCAGAGTGCAAGAAATCACTCGGCAATTTAACGCTGGTGCACAAAAACGTGTAAGCAGTCACATTATCCAGAACCATCTCCTCGCTATGGGGTACAGAAGCCATCGTCCCACGAGGGTACCGCTGCTGACCGCACATCACAGGGTACAAATATTAGCATGGGCGTGGGAACATCGCCACTGGACGCTAGACATGTGGAATAATGTTGCCTGGACTGATGAGTCGAGATTCACGTTGGTACATGCAGATGGTAGGATACGAGTACGGCGCAAACCACATGAAGCGATGGATCCTTCTTACCAGCAGGGTACTCTTCAAGCTGGTGGAGGTGGCATTCTCGTCTCGGGACTGTTTACGTGGACTGAAATGGGACCACCCGTGGTACGTGTGACATCGTCCTTCACAGGTCAACGTTGCCGGGATATCCTGGACGACCCTCTGCTGATGAAGACTCCACCGACGTGGCCTCGCTTTTTTGGCCAGTTAGGTCACCTGACCTCAATCCCATCGAGCACATCTGGGATGCCATCAAAACAGATGTTCGAGGCTCTGACCCTCTCCATCAAATCTTCGTGCACTGTGGGAGCTTGTTCAAGGGTCGTGGATCCGTATCCGTATAGCTTCCCAACGCTTCCGGTGTCTTATCGAGTCCATGCCGAGACGAATCGCCGCCGTCACCAGGCGAAAGGTGGTGCAACACCTTACTAGACAGGCATCCCTAATTCCATTGCTCTTCAGTGTAAGGGACAGAAAGAATGACGAAAGACGAAATTGTGGTCCTATCAAATACACGGTCGTATCTGAATAATATTAGTAACCACAGTGTACGCACCCAGACTCGTCACAGAGTGTGCGTGCGAAGATCGAACACAAGGATATGTGAGCTGCCGGCCAGAACACGGGAATCATAGTGAGTAAAGTGAGCACAATGGACGGAGGTAGTGACCTGACGGACGTTCAAAAAGGAATGATCATTGACTACCGCCCCAAGGGTAGAAGCATAGCAGAAACAGTCCTCTCAGTGGGCTGTACGCGAGGTGCTATACTAAGGATGTACCAAGAATGGACCGCTGGCAGGGGGAGTACCTCCCGACGTCAATACTGTGGAGGCCCAAAGGCCATCGACACCAGAGCAGAACGTCGCCTCTGTCGACTGGTAATGGTAATCGACGCGAAACAGTGCAGCAATTGAACACGCAAATGAAAGCTGGGGCACCCAGATACGTTCCTGATAAGAGTAGAACGAATCCTGCTACACATGTGTCTCCGGAGTCGACGTTGCGTCAAGGCGCCCATGTTAATCCAGGTCCATCAGCAACAACGTGTGCAGTTCGCATAGTACTACTGTCATTGAACTGTGGAAGAGTAGAAAAAGGTTGCCTTCTCCAACGAATCGAGATTTCTACTCCACAGGAGTGACAGTCGGTGGCTTATGCTGCGTTATGCACACGAGAACTAACACTCAGACACCCTTGTCAGTCAAGTACAGGCATGCGGTGGCAGTGTACATGTCTGGAAGATTTTTCCTGGTATGACCTGGGACCGCTGATGTCACTGGATGGGTCCCTGAACGCCAATGGCTACCTGTCCATCCTCCCTGACGACATACATCCCTTCACGTTGAACGTTTACCCTGTTGGGGAAGGTGTCTACCAACAGTACAAATCGCCCTACCGCGTCGCTAAGGTAGTGCGTGACTAGTTTCAGGAACAAGACAGCGATGCCTTCATTCTCGTTTGGCGAGCGAAACCACCCGACATCAATTCCATAGAGCAGATGTGGGACTATTTAGATCAACAGGTTAGACGTGCCGAACCACAACAACTTCATCTCCGGGACCTCCGTCTTCTCCTGCAGTCCTAATGGGCACATGTGCCTCTGGCAACTTTCCAATGCCCCATTGCGTCCATGCCACGCCGTCTTGCCTTTGTCATGTGGGCCAAGGGTGGTTATTCTCATTATTAGGTCGGTGTCCAAATTATTCTGATAACACTGTTTATATATTTTCATTGTCGTTTGGGATTAATAAAGTATCCTTAAAGAAATTTTGAAGATGACAATCAGATTCTTGGCGTAAATAGGACAAGGATGGTAAGTCAGATAATATCCGAAAATTTTCAAGTTTTCGGATATTATCTGACTTACCATCCTTGTCACATTTACGCCAAGAAGCGGATTGTCATCTTCAAAATTTGTATTATATGGCGTAATCCCGTATTTCTTTCTTCCTGAAAGAAATTGGAGTTCTTTCTGCCCATTATTCTGGCATATATTCAACTGAACTAATTTCAAATCATTGTTGTCCCAGTCTGCTAAGCATGTTTTCCAATTGGTGGTCCAGGAGGGCGAGGTCAGGGTCATCTCTAAAGCTGATACTGCGTTTAAATGCTGAGTAATGAAAGTGTGGCTGATGTATTCGATTTTAAAGTTTAGGTTTTAGGCTCTCCCATGCCTCCTCACTTGTTAAGCTCAAAAAGGTATACACATTTTGTGCTCTGACTATTATTTGGAGCATTTAATTTTAGACGCAATGAGCAAACTCACTTGCAAAAGGAATTGCAGTATTTTACTTTCTTCCCTGGATTTATCATTATACTAGTATATTCTTTCTTACCATCCCTGTTATATACTTTTCGATTCTTCGTACTTCCTTCGTCATTGGCCTTTTACTTATAGTCGTCATCAAACCCAAGGCTGCTGAACTGTAGTGATCTAGATCTCCAATCGTTTCATTTGCCTACAAGTTTTGTTTGGAACAAAACTTTTAAATATTAATATTCGACTCGAAAAAGCAAGGTACAGATGTTTCTATAACTAGAGTCATTTGGGAGACTGTTTAGGCCACCTAGAGTCACGTTGTGCCTACTGAGTCCACCATCACAGCACAAAGCTATGTTTATGTACTCGCCAACCACCTACCCTCGTTGAAGGCTATCCGTGAGGTGTGTTTGTCAGCTCATCGATTAGAGGTCCGAATTGGTATTGATCTAAGATCTAAAGAACGGTAACCCAGTGTGCATAAAATAATGAGAAGATCGCCTTATCGAAAAAAAAAACAATTGGCAAACTCTTTGCTTCGCCTACGGCCATTCAACGAAATGTGGCACCTGTATTACATGTTCTTATGACTGCAACTACAGAGCGACGATGTTCAAAGGAAATTGCATGGCATGGTTGGTACGGGAAACGGATAGTCATCAACGAGTGTAGGTAGTAGGCGAATACATTAAAATAACTTTGTGCGGTGATGGTGGACTCAGTTGAAACAAAATGCCTCTTGGTGATTCATGTAAACATGCCCCAGAGCATTACACAGCTTCCATCAACTTACAAAACATAGACGTGACAGTTTTTTACCATTACCTCGTGGAAGTTACACCATACCTCCAGTCGAGTATGACTGATGGGACGTCAATTTGTTGGACAAAGTTACCAGTTCCCTGTCTTCGATGCTCCAGACATGTGGCTTCTTCGCCTGCTGCAACTTCATAGCCCGATGACGTGCTGTTCCCAAAAATACCCGATGTATGCTTTGGCTACCACAGCCCAGTCGTTTAACTGTACACTGAAGTGCCAAACGACATGGATAGTAGTATGCATATTTTTAACTGGCACTGCTGGCGTATGAAGGCTTCGACGCAAGCCACGATTTTTATCAGTTACGAGGTGTAATCTCGTGAGTCAGGCTGAACAACCGCCAGTAGAATTATGGCAAGCCAATGTGATTATCGGAGTTTGAACGAGCATGGTAGTTTGAGCCAAACGGATGGTACATTCAATTTCCAAATTTGTGGTGACATTCAGCATTCCTAGATGTACGGTGTCCCGTGTGTACCGAGAATACCCCATGGAAAGCATTACTACCCACCGTGGACCGCTTTGTGGCCGACCACGGGTGCTGAATGGTCATGACCTTCGGCGTCTGACCAGGAGAGTTCATACTGACAGACAACCGACACTGGCTCAAATAACATCCACATTCAATGCAGGAGGTACCAGAGACATATGCATCAGATCAGTTTTGCGTAATTTACCGTTCATGAGATATGAAAGCAGAATACACATCAGAGTGGCATTGTTAACATCACGGCCACCGACACAACGCCTTACCTGGGCTCTTGAACACGATAATTCGTCCCAGGAACAGTGGCAATATGTGGCGCAGTCCGATGAGTCACACTACCAGTTGATACGAGCTGATGGTGTGGTTTAGGTGTGGCGAAGATTCCATGAGGCAAGTCACTGTGCAAGCTGCTGGTGGTCCCATACATGTATGGGGTGTCTTTACGTGGCACGGGTTGGGTCCTCTGGACCTCGTAAACACGTTATTAACCGGTAATTGCTTTGTTGCTCTGCTGAGTGACCATTTGCAGCCCTTCATGAACCTCACGTACCCCAACAACGATGCGATTTTCCAGGCGGACAATGCACAATGTCATCGGACCCGTGTTGTCCGAAATTGGTTCGATGTGCATTCTGAACAGTTCCGACGGATGGTGTGGCTACCACGTTCGCCCGACATGAACCCAATAGAACACTTATGGGAAGTTTTGGATAGGTCCATTCGTACCCAAGATCCTGCCCTATAAACACCAGGGAACTGTGGGCAGCTGTTCAGACGGCAGGCGTTACATCTCATTAGAAGTCTTTCCGGCCACTTGTCGAATTGATGCCACGTCGAGATGCTGCACTTCGCAGGGCTAGACGAGGTCCTAAATGATATTAGGTACGTATCCCATTACTTTTGGCTCTTGAGTGTATGGCGTGTGCTGTTTGCACAAATCTTTGTCAAGACACACTTCATTTAGTACTAAGATTATCCTCTCCACTGACGTCTTCCTTTCCGATGTTACTATACGGCAGAGCTTACGCTCGCTTTGAGCAACAGCTGCTCATTTACCGAAGCATTCTCCCTGGAGGTTTTCGTTTGTACCAGTTATGATGTAGCCCTGATACACACATGTGACTGTCGCACGCTGAACTCTTAGACGTTCTGCCTTCGTGGATATTGAGCACCCAACGTTTCTCTCATCGCCGTTATATACAGCACCGGCTGGCGCCAAACCTATTTATAAGCATCAAATGGTTGCGGCTAGGTGCATTATTGTTGCTGAATGTGGCAGCAGTGAAGTGTGTGCAACAAATTACGAAGTGTATTTGGATGCCCCGCTGGCTCAGTAGTATAAGCTCTAACCTCTATCCCTTCGTCCGAATGGGCCTGGATTCGAATCCAGATGAGGTATGGACTTAGTGTTTGCCATATTGTACATGTTCTCTAGCTTTCCTGGAGCCAGTGGCTTGAAATTAGAGACATGCTACTGGCTATAGACCTTAAAGGTTTGGGAGTCGCATTTATGTTTGAGCCGCCCCCGGTGGCGCAGTGGTCTAAACGCTGGCTTCTGACCATTTGTCGGATATAGTTCCGCGTTCGAATCCTGGTTAGGAATGTATGTTGTGTTTGTCTTACGTCCCTAGCTCTCTCCTTTCTCTGCAGTGGCCCCAAATTAAGGACGGGCAATTGCTTATATTCCATTGAGTTGCTCACAGTGGTCGTTAAATTCCATTTTAAAAAGAAAATTGTGTTTTAGTTCAAAAGGAAGAATCCAGTTTCCTTGCTTCATAAGAAACCCTTGTTTTGAGATACAAATAGTTTATTTAATCATTCGGCATGGTCTAAATCTTTTCATTTTGCCGTATAGATTATCGTTGAAAGCTTCATTTTGAATCTTTTTATTTAGACGGCTTGTTTTAAATTCGGAAAAGACTAGATTCACTTAATAGAAATATTTAAAAAGAGATGATACAAACAGCCTTCTTTATCTTCAGAAAAGAATTTCCGCAGTCACGAAAAAGAAAGCTTCATCAAGCTCTTTGAGAACTTTTAACACTCATGTGAAGAATTAATATCTGTAAAGGTAAAAGAAAAAAGAAACATTTAAGACGATCTATTAGCTCTTTTTCACTTTAGGAAGTAAACCATGAATTTGTTCTCTCATTTTTCTGGGACAAATTTCGCACAACGTCTGTAAAATTTATATTAATTTTTTGTTGTTACGTAAGAATTTGATGCGTACCATTGATGAATACTTTAAGCAATATTTGATTTCTCAAAAGGACCAACTCACCTGAATATGAGTTATTGAATGATGAAAACAATTCATTATCATTTACCTCTTTTTAAGCGCAATTTAAATAAGATAGATATGAAATAATAAAATATGAGTAGGAAACACTTCTACTTATTCTAAACCTGACCTCATTTTAAAGAAAAATTCGTTCTTCTGTTGAAAACGCAGGAGTATAGTAAAAGTATTTCTGATAAAATTAGGAAAATAAAGGTGATGTTCTACCTTCAGCAGCAAATTATTATTAGCTCGCACAAAGCTGCTTTACCTTGAAGAATTCTGAGACATATATATTCTTTTCATGAGAGCCATTTTTTGAGGCATACATTTGTACTATGTTGGGACTACTTAATGCCTGTAATGAAGTAATTCCGATTCAATATAATTTGCCTCAACTTTACTTTCGCTTGCACTAAAATGTTTTTGTTAGCAGAGATTCATTTGATGAATAATTTCCTCACTTATCTCTTTTCAGGAAAACTAAAAAAGATTTTAACATCCACTTAAACATAAGTTTTCAATCTAGGAATGTTTGCTTAAAGTTTCCTTTTTTTCTTTTTGACTCACTGAGTGCGTTGGACTCTCCCTTTAACTCTGGAATATACTATCCTCCAATTACTTTCTCTTTGTTTCTTTCAAATTCCATTTGAAATTTTCTGAAAGAAAAGTCCTTGTCTCATCATAAAGACAATGCGTTTGACGACTGAATGTAAAGAGAACCAGAGTATTCGTTTCCAAAATCACTTATTAGCTGCAACAGATGGCTCCAGGGAAATAAAACATAAAACACCAGATAAAAATTGAACATTTTATTTTATGATGATTACTAAAATTTACATCCTTTGAGTATCAGCCTAAATGTCATAATTAACCAGAAATTACCCAAAATTCCATCCTCGCTTAAATTTATTAAAAATGTCCCTAGGAAACGTAAATTATTTCTTTCTTTCAAACTATAGAAACGAAAAGCCGTTCTCTCTTTAGGCCTTTCTATTTGTTAAAAGAAACCAGTTCCACAAATAAAGTCTTTCGTCAGTTGGTGTTCTTCTTTATGAGTAATAGTCAAGTTTCAGGATCATTTCACTTTAGAATTTATTAGACATAAAAGAGTTTTTGTATGTTTTGAAATATCGTAAAATATTCTTTTCTTTTTTGGGCTTTCTTATGAACTTGAAGTACCCATAAATTATAGTTTCCCTTTCTTGTTAGAAAGTTTCTAGCGTTTGCCCAGTTTTCTGTTTCCTGTAAGAGAGTGGATGTTCTGAAAGAAAAAGATATGTCTTTTGCCGAAAATCAAACATGTAAAGCATCGTTGCAAAAAGTAAACTTAAATTTAGAAAAAACTTCGTTAAAGAAATAAATCGTACCTGGAGAATTTTGACAGTATATGCCTTATTTTGTTAATGTTTCATTCGTTTTATTTTCCTTACGTAGGAAACAAGGTTTAAAATTTGGGCATTCGCGGGTTTTTACCACTGTGGTTTACTGGGCCCAAATCGCTCGTGCTTAAATACAATCATTATATTTTTATGGAAGAAAAATTTCTTTACATACTTTTATCACTTTATATACATTTTTACCTGTGTATTGCTATCTGTTTAGGATTCAGAAGGGAGATGCACCAGAGTTAGTCAAAGTGTGTTTCGTTTTCATCAACACATAAACTTGTGTTCCTGCTCCTGTGCGTCTGTACAAGACTCAGAAATGAGATACACCATAGTGAGTCAGATAAGTGTATCGTCTTCAGCGACACATAAAGTTGGGAATCAATTCCTGTGCGTCTATTCAGGACGCAGCAATTTAGATGAACCAGAGTGAGTCAAAGTGTGTCTCGTGTAACGTATACTCTAGCTTCAGTTTCTTTTTGATTTTACTATCTCTTGTTATTTTATTTTCCTATGCAAATTATCTTCTCACTTAACGATATGTTGTTTCTCCCGCTGAATTATATGTGGCAGCGAGTGTAAGTCATGACGTGGTGGTATGCAGTATATATATATCATCATCATCATCATTGTCAACCATTATCAATCCACTGCTGGACGAAGGTCTCCCCAAGTTTCCTCCACAACGGTCTGTCTTGTGCCAGTCTCCTCCATGTCACCCCTGCATACTTTCGAATTTCATCCACCCATCTCCCATGTGGTCTTCTTCTGGGTCTTTTCCTGTCGCTTGGAATCCAATCTAAAATTTCGGCTGTCCATCGATGATCTGTCCTTCTGGCAGTATGTCCAGCCCATTGCCATTTCAGGGATTTAACTCTGATCATGATGTCTTCCACTCTTGTCATTTTTCGGATCCACGAGTTCCTCTTCTTATCTCTCCTGGTTACACCAAGCATGCACCTCTCCATGCTGCTTTGAGTTGTCTGCAGCCTTTGTATGTCTCTTTTAGTTAAGGTCCACGTCTCTGCACCATACGTAAGCACTGGAAGGATGCATTGATCAAACACTTTTCTTTTAAGACATAATGGCATATTGCTCTTGAAAATTATGCTGTTTCTTCCAAAAGCTCTCCAGGCAAGTTTTGTACGCCGGTTAATTTCTTCATCAATGTGACCCTCACTTGATATCTGCTGTCCAAGATAAACGTACGTGTCTGTTATCTCCAGCTTTTCTCCATCAATCGATAAATCTTCATTTCTTGTAAAAGCATTGAACATCACTTTTGTCTTCTGAAAGTTCATTTTTAATCCCACTTCTTTGCTCTTTTCAGCAAGTTCATGGATCATACTCTGCAGCTCTGATGGGCTAGTTGCGAAAATGACTACGTCATCAGCAAAACGAAGATGGGTTAGATAATCTCCATTAATCTTTATCCCCTTGTTTTCCCAGCTCAGTGACTGAAAAACACCCTCCAATGTGGCATTAAAGAGCTTCGGAGATATGGTGTCACCTTGTCTCACTCCCTTTCCAATTTTTATGTGTGTTGTATTTTCAAACAGCCTAATCTTTGCACTTACATTTTCATAGATGTTATTAATAATAATAATGTATGCATCTTCAATACCGCAGGTTTTCAGAGCCATTGTAACTGCTGATGGTTTCACAGAATCAAAGGCTTTTTCATAATCGATAAAAGCCATGCACAATGGAAGTTCATATTCCCTCGCTCTTTCAATTAGTTCTCTCAGCACATGGATATGATCTATTGTGCTGTAGCCACTCCTGAATCCTGCTTGTTCTCTCGGTTGAGCCATGTCCAGTGTTACCTTCAAGCGGTGTGAAAGAACTTTAGTGAAGATTTTATAAACTACTGATAGGAGGCTGATAGGTCTGTAGTTTCCGAGATCCTCAATGTCACCTTTCTTATGTAGCAGGATCATTGTAGCGGTGTTCCAATCCTCAGGAATCTTTCCTTCATTAAGGCATCGAGTGAAAATTTGGGCGAGTACTGTTTCGATTTCTCCACTTGCTTCTTGTATGATGTCTACAGTAATTCCATCTTCTCCTTTAGCTTTTCCCCGCTTCATGTTCTTGATTGCATGTGCAACTTCTGCTGGAAGGACTGGAGGAACTCTGGTACTGGTATCTTTCACGATGTCTGGAGTGCATGTATCATCCCTTTCATATAATTTGGAGTAGAAATCTTTCACCCTTGTCAAAATTTCGCCTCTATTTCTTGTTACAGAACCATCTTCTTTTCTCAGTGCCATAATCTGTTTTCTTCCCTTACTGAGATGTCCCTTTGCTATCTTTAGGCTTTGGTTGTTTTCAATTGCTTTCCTCAATAGTTCACAGTTGAATTTTCTTACGTCTTCAGTGATACTTTTTCGTACTGTCTTGCATAGCTCTATATATTCCACTTTGGAAGTCACATCTTCTTTAGTTGTCCTCATCTCTCTTCTTTTTGCATCAATATTTTCGTTTTTCCTGATAATTTATTTACATGCAACTTGTTCTTAGACCCAGCTAATTTTGTTGCTGTTTCCATAAGATCTTTGGTTACTTTTCTGTTAACTTCAGAGATGTCCACTTCTTCTGATGTTAGGCCTTCTAAAGCAGAGAACCTGTTCTTCAGTTCCAACTTGAAGGTATTATGGTGTTTTTTAAGGTTGGTTATGTCAATAGATTTTGTTTGTCTTATGAGCTTGCCACGTTCAAGTTTAGTGTTGAGGTGCATCTTACATCTCACCAATCTATGGTCACTACCTGTGTTGAACTTGTTTAGCACACTGCAGTCTTCTATGACGAATTTTTTGTTACACATAATAAAATCAATTTCACTTGTCGTCCCATTTGGATGTCTCCATGTCCATTTCCTGTGTGGCTTTTTCTTGAAGAAGGAGTTCAAGATGAAAAACCCTTCTGCCTCTGCAAACTCAACGAGAGCATTTCCACGCTGGGAATTTTATTCATTATACTCGTTTGCAGCAACATATAAGGTTGGGTATCTATCCCTGGGGATGTAAAGTCAGTTACATCCCCAGGGATAGATACAGCCTCTCCTTGACAAATGTCAACCCCGACTTTTCGTGGTGCATCCTGTCCCCACTAAAGGGGCTCTGACGACCGCCAATAGGGGTATAACAATACCATCGGGATTAGAGGAAATGTTATCCCAAACTCACCAACCCGCTTGATCAGCGTGGTGAGTTATGGCCAAAATCCTCCAAAATGACTCCACAACTTAAATCTTGGCCGTCAGTCTCCGGCAGCTGGAATGTACCTGGCCAAGGCAGCATCCAGAGCGACAGGAAAGCAGAGTGTGCTAAGAATCACCGGAGGACCGGACTAGGCTGCCATCTGATGCTGACCTTGGCTACTTTCAACGGACGCTCTCTATCTGCTGATTCAAGGCTCCTTGAATTTGAAGAGGAACTACAAGGATCAAGTGGGACATCGTCAGACTAAGTGAGGTAAGTAGAAAAGGAGAAGATCCCATTGAACTGAGAAGTGGACATCTTTTCTACTATCGTGAGACAGATACAGGCAGAACTAGTGGTGTTGGATTTATAATTAACAAGAAACTGAAGGATAAAGTTATAGAAGTTGAAAATTCCTCTGACAGAGCTGCACGACTCGTTATCCAACTCTCGAGAAGATACCAGGCTCAGATTATTCAAACTTATGCACCCACCGCCAGTCATCCTGAAGAAGAGATTGAAGAATTTTATGAGGAAATTCGTCATCTAAATAATAAAGGCAAGCAGCACTTGAAGATCATTATGGAAGATTTCGAAAATGGGGCAACGGCAACAGAATGAAACTTCAGTAGGTAAATTCGGTCACGGCAACAGAAACCAGTGTGGAAATACTCTCGTTGAATTTGCAGAGTAAGAAGTTTTTTTCATCATGAACTCCTTTTCAAGAAACAGCTGCAAAGGAAATGGACATGGAGGCATCCCAATGGGTTCACAAGTGAAATTGATTTTATTATGTGTAACAAGAAATTTGTCATGGAAGACTGCAGTGTGCTGAATAAGCTCAACACAGCTAGTGACCATAGAATGGTAAGATGTAAGATGCACCTCAATGCTAAACTCGAGAGTGGCAAGCTCATAAGACAAACAAAGTGTATTGACATAACCAACCTTATAAAACATCATAATACCTTCAAATTGGAACTGAGAAAGAGATTCTCTGCTCTAGAAGATGTAACGTCGGAAGAAGTGAACATCTCTGAAGTTAACAGAAAACTAACTAAGGCTCTTATGGAAACAGCAACAAAAATAGCTGGTACTAAGAACAAGTTGCATATGAAGTAATTATCAGAAAAAAACAACTTCTGATGCAAAAACGATGAGAGATGAGGACAACTAAAGGAGATGATGCGACTTCCAAAGTGGAATATGTAGAGCAATGCAAGACAGTACGAAAAAGTATCACTGAAGACGTAAGGAAATTCAACTGTGAACCAGTGAGGAAAGCAATTGAAAACAAACAAAGCCTAAAGAGCGCAAACGCACATCTCAGTAAGGGAAGAAAACAGATTAAGGCACTGAAAAAAGATGATTCTGTAACAAAAAATAGAAGCGAAATTTTGAGAAGAGTGAAAGATTTCTACTCCAAATTATGTGAACGGGATGATACATGTACTTTAGACATCATGAAAGGTACCAGTACCAGAGTTCTTCCGGTCCTCCCAGCAGAAGTTGCACATGCGATCCAGAACATGAAGAGGGAAAAGCTCCAGGAGAAGATGGAATTACCGTAGACATCATACAAGAAGCAAGTGGATAAATTGAAACAGTACTCGCCCAAGTTTTCACTCGATGCCTTAATGAAGGGAAGATTCTTGAGGATCGGAACAATGCTACAATGATCCTGGCAATATATTATTAATATTAAATAATTAAAAATCGATTCTCATATGAATTTTGAATATGAAAATCCGATTTTTGGCGTCAATGTGACAAGGATGGTAAGTCAGATAATATCCGAAAATTTTCATCGTCCTGGAGCGGGACTCGAACCCGCGTCTTCCAGAAAACGCCCGGGTATGCTAACCACTACGCCACCCAGAACGACTAAGTTTCAAGTTTACGATCAATTTGAATATAACCATCACAGGATTCGCTAGACGAAGCAACCGGCATTCATGTTTAGCGAATCTGAAGGTTAGGAGTCTTATCCCGTGTTTCCCCGGAGAAGCAGATAAATCATGTAAGAAATACGGGATTACGCCATATAATACAAATTTTGAAGATGACAATCCGATTTTTGACGTAAATGTGACAAGGATGGTAATGGGTCTGGGTGGTGTAGTGGTTAGCATACACGGGCGTTTTCTGGGAGATGCGGGTTCGAGTCCCGCTCCAGGACGATGAAAAAATTTTTAAGTTTTCGGATATTATCTGACTTACCATCCTTGTCCCATTTAAGCCAAAAATCGGATTTTCATCTTCAAAATTTGTATTATATGGGGTAATCCCATATTTCTTTCATGATCGATTCTCATGTTAGATGGTGAAGATAATTAATTCCTACCTAGAATGTGTGTGATGTAACACCCTGCCGGCAGATCTGTCATAAAAATATCCAAACAAATTTCCCCAGGGATATATTTTTGTTCAATTTATATTTCACTGCTTTTCTTATGATGTAAAAAATAGCGGTAGCAACTGTTTATGCGAATGACACAGAGTTATGTATAAAATCCAGAAGTAAGAAAATCATTTTTAAAATATTTCATCAATAATTTCTGGAGCTGGAAGGCTACTATCAAACCTGGAGCATCCTTATAAGTGCCCAGAAAACCTAAGTAGTTATGTGTATAAGCAACGTCTTTAGGAGATCACTACAGTTTATTAATCAACCTCCAGAAGGGCCTTGGGCAACACGCAAAATTCAGGGAATTAACTATGGATGAACGTTTAACATAGGACCCGCATAAAACCAATGCATTAGAAAAATTCAGGCAGTTAAAATCCTCACTAAATATCTTCCTGCGTAAAAATAATCCACTAAGCCTCAAAAACAAGATAATCCTATATACGTCATGCTTCCGATACAATTTAGATTGCACAGCTGTGGTGTGGATATGCAGTAAACCAAGCATAACTAAAAAACTCTGTACTTTCATAATGTTAAGGCAAATAGAAAGGAAGACTGGAGAGAAAAAATTATACCGATCCAGGAAAATCTTTCACTTATATCCCTCGAAGACAGTCTCCGGCAGCAGGCAGTAAAATTCTATGATAATTCCGTACAGTAGCCAAAGGAATTATTGAAAGACGTTCTGCAATACAATCTAGAACGTCTTAAAGGAAATACCAGGCTGTTACAAATGTTAGCCTTCCAATAAAAAGATTGAAAAATTACGACAGTAACTCTTTTCCAACAAAGAAAGATTCTCATGGAACTACAGAAGTTAAACAGCATTTAATTCGTTAGCAGAAAAGCGGGTTACAGTTAAAGCGAGCGAGAACTGAAAACAGGCCTCAAAATGTGTGTGTCGAAAAATGACAATTCCGTCAGTGAAAGTTAGAAGCCGTAAATATCAGCTACCTTACCTGCTAAATATAGATAATATGATTGTCATGAGCATAATAAAATACACTTGACTGTCATGAAACCACCTGCAAGCTACAAATAATAGAATGTTCTCTAATTTCAGTCTTTGCGATCGAAATGGACATAGATAAATTAAATGCATCTTCCCAATACACAGCCTACGAAAATGTTGTACACAGTGCGGCACTTATGTACTCAGACTGAATTAAAAAAAAAACTGGAAAAGAGGGAAAACTTTCGTGAATATATTTTATTCGAAGTGCAGTACTCTTGCTTTAAATAAGAAGTGGCGCGATCAGCCAACGGAAGGGAGGATTTACAGATGTCGTCTTTTGGTATGGAGTGAACAACTG
The DNA here is from genome assembly GCA_039090855.1 of Macrothele yani. Taxonomy (NCBI): domain Eukaryota; kingdom Metazoa; phylum Arthropoda; class Arachnida; order Araneae; family Macrothelidae; genus Macrothele; species Macrothele yani. The sequence goes on from CM077024.1 coordinate 7,553,216, forward strand.
ACGTCACAGTTTTTTGCATGTCTTCAATGTCTTGAGAAAGCTTTCCTTTTAAAGTCAGCGTTAATTCAGGGAATAGAAGTAATTACTCGGTGACAAATCTGAAGAATAGGGGGGATGGCTGAGTACATACACTTGTTTTCGTGCATAAAATTTCTGTACACTGACTGCTGTGTGAGCAAGTGCGTCATCATGAAGAAGAAACCATTGCCCGTTTTTGTACTAAGCCCTGACACGAACGTTCCTTTTCGATAATCATTCCAAAACGGATGCTTAAGCATTGTCAGTGACAAATGCACTTTCACGAATGAACTCATGACGCAGAATTCCCTTGCTGTCATAAAACGATCCTTTTCGACAATCGTTCCAAAACGGATGTGTAGGCATTGCCAGGGACAGATGCACTTTCACGAAAGAACTCGTGACGCAGAATTCTCTTGCTGTCATAAAACGATCTTTTTTGGCAATCGTTCCAAAACGGATGTGTAAGCAGTGCCAGTGACAGATGCACTTTTAGTAAGGAACTCGTTACGCAGAATTCCCTTGCTGTCATAAAAGCAAACAAACATTGTCTTGATTTAGCACTTATGCAACCTGATTTCTTTTTCATCTGGGTGCCAGTAGGGATTTCTACTGAGGACTCTGACACTTCATTTCAGGATCATAACGAAAACACCATATCTCGTCATCAGCCACAATGTTTTGGAGAAAATGTTTTATTGTTTCTGCAGCCACCGGGGTGGCTTTTGCGTACTTCACTCATGCATGTTTCTGGTGGTCTGACAAAGAGTGCGGAACAAAATGAGCACAAACTCCTCCCCACTGCCCCTTAAATCTTGCCCTAAAATTAATTAACCCCGAGCTCACTTTCCAGCATCGTCAAAATCACACAACGATCACTTTTTATTCTTACGCGAACTTTCTCAATGAATTCAGACGCGCGCCCTAAAATCGGGCTTCCGGGACTTTCTTCCCACACATTCTTGAAACGCGCATACCATATTTCTCCGCACGATACAGAATTCGCCCCATACACATCACGCAACAATTTAACAGTTTCAGATGCAGTTTTACCAATTTTCAAACAGAACCGGATATTTGCTCTCTGCTCTATGACAGAGCTGTTTCAATGTTCTTCAACCGATTGACGTCATACACAGCGTTCAACTGTCTCGGATGCAGTGCACAATTCAACTGTCTTAGATGCAGTGCACAACAATTCCACTGTATCAGATATAATTTTATCGATTTTCAAACTGGACCGGGTATTTGAACTTCAGATGCAGTTTCACCGATTTTCAAACAGAACCGGATATTTGCTCTTTGCTCCATGACAGAGCTGTTTCAATGTTCTTCCACCGAGTGACGTCATACACACCGTTCAACTGTCACAGATGTAGTGCACAATAATTCAACTGTCTCAGATGCAGTGCACAACAATTCAACTGTCGTAGATGTAGTGCACAACAATTCAACTGTTTCAGATGTAATTTTATCGATTTTCAAACGGAACCGGGTATTTGAACCTCAGATGCAGTTTCACCGATTTTCAAACAGAACCGGATATTTGCTCTCTGCTCCATGACAGAGCTGTTTCAATGTTCTTCCAACGAGTGACGTCATACACAGCGTTCAACTGTCTCAGATGCAGTGCACAACAATTCAATTCAAAGAGAGAGAGAGAAAGAGAAATAGAGAGAGGAGGGAAGAGAGAGAGAGAGAAAGAGAGAAAAAGAAAGAGAGAAAAGAGAGGGCAAGAGATAGAGTAAGATAGAAAGAAAGAGAGAGAGAAAAGAGAGAGGGAGAGAGTGAAAGAGGGAGAGAGAGAAAGAGAAAAAGAGAGAGAGGGGAAGAGAGATAGAGAAAGAGAGAAAATAAAAGGGAGAGAGAGAAGGAGAAGGAGAGAGAGAAAGAGATAGAGAAAGAGAGAAAATAAAAGGGAGAGATAGAAGGAGAAGGAGAGAGAGAAAGAGATAGAGAAAGAGAGAAAAAGAGAGGGAGGGAGATAGAGAAAGAGAGAGAGAGAGAGAGAGAGAGAGAGAGAGAGAAAGTAAAAAGTGTTAAAATCTACGATTTTCTTTCCCGGGAGAAGAGGTTTAGGTTGCATTGTGACTCTTATAACAGCTTATTCACAAAATGATAAAAAGATACCTGCATAACGAATATTTTCTCATTGCGAATATTTTTGTATAGGAAATATAAAAAGAATCCCTCTAAAATAAATTGGTATAGACAATTTTTTCCCATGATACAGTTTTAATGCACAGTGGAGTAACTGACAAATTAGTGACATTCTAAACTTTTATACGCATTCATAAATAAAAATTGTCTTTTTTTTTTCTCTTTTATATTTTTTTTTTCAATTTCTTGTAATGTTGGAAAAGTGGCCTCTATATGTAGTCCAAAAGTAACTTGGATATTGTTCTTTTTATTTCCTTAAATTTGAGTATCAGGTTTTCACACAAATTGTTGGATATATAAACGTAGGGTACCACAAATGATGAAATAAAATTTGCTATTTCATGAATGCGGAGAAGGTTGAGGTGGTTACAAAAATCATTTCGAATCTGCAAATCTCAGTGTCCGTACGACGAACAGGGGGGATAACGTCTTCAAAAATAGGGAGATTGGAAACAAACAAAACACTTTAAAAATATATTTTTAAGGGCCTTGCGCCCCAAAAGTTACAAACAAAATGAATTTATTTTTTTTTACCGAAAATTATTTTGTTTTCTAAACTGCGGAGTCCCTAAAGGCGCGGGGCCCGGTGCGACCGCCCCTGCTGCCCCTATGGTCCAGCTGGCCCTGAGAACGTGGAATGATAATCGGCGCTTGGGAGGTGGGCCACTCCAACTCGGTAATTACCACGGAATTTGCATTTATATGGTCAGCGATTTCAAGGGTGCACCTGAACACACACAAACACACGGGGATGGATCCAAAGTGAGAGACCGGTGTGGCCGTAGAAAATCCTTGGACTATCGTGGACAGCGAGGTCTGGCACGCATTGTAACATCCGCCCAGCGTGCAACATTGCTGCAAATCACAGCGCAATTCAATTCTGGGCCCAGTAGTAGCATCAGCGTTCGGACAGTGCAACGTTCACTGTGTTCTATGAGGTTCCGGTACCAACGTCCCACCCGGGTCCCATTGCTGACCCGACGACACAAGGCTGAGCGCCTCCCTTGGGATCGAGAATACCACCATTGGACACAAGATGACTGGAAACATGTGGCCTGGTCCGACGAATTGTGGCGCCAACTGTTTTCGTCAGATGACCGACTTTGGTATGGTGACAACCCCACGAGGCAATGGATCCCGCATGCCTACAAAGGGACAGTACAGGCTGGAGGTGGCTCTGTTATGGTGTGGTGTGTTTTCAGCTGGCACGCCCAAGAACCCCTCATACGTCTTCAGACCGCTTTGACTGGTGGAGGTCACGTAACCATCATTGGGGATCACTTGCACCCTTTCATGTCATGCAACTACTCCGACGGGTGCGATCTTTCAACACTACAATGCGCCACCTCAGACGTCCGAAGTCTCCCGATTATGGCTGAAGGAACATTCTACGGAGTTTGGCATCCTAACTTGGCCCCCTCGTTCGCCAGATTCAAACGTAATCGTACACATTTTTGATGCTGTTCAACGTACCGCCAACGCCAGGAATTCTCCATTGGCAAGTATTTCGGAATTGTGAGACGATCTTCACTAAGCATGGTGTGCACTGTCTCCATATTACTACCATGCCCGTCGCGAACTTATGTCCCGCCGCATTTCTGCCGTTATCCGATCAAGAGGATGACCAAAGCTGTGTTAGAGAGGTATCCCAGTTGTTTTTTTGTTTTTCTTTGGCTCTTTAGGGGGCTTTCTCAGATATCGGGAACAATGTAGTCTTTCAGTACACGATAGAAAAATTACACTTCACTGTCAAGCCTTTATAACAAACCATAGAAATCTACAATTAGATCTGTTGACCAGCAACGTCAATTAAAAATTAACCGTCGATACACAATTAAACTCATAGTTGCCGTAAAAAACTCCCTACGAGTACATCACAAACGTTACTAAAAGCTAAAAGAAATGTATACAAGTTAAAAACGTTGTGAGATCTTTCGGGAACACGCTATGGTCCCATCCTCAGACTAAACTTGTATAATACACCGTGCCAACCCCTATTAAATACCCAAATGTGCAGAATGGGAATGACGTAAGTTGACATTAAGATTTTTTGTTTTAGCGCCTGCGCAACCTAACAGGCAGGTCTACAAGAGGAAAATGACAATGGCAAATATAGTAAATATATTTGGTATTTGTCATTGTGATTTTCCAAATATGGTAAATATATTCTATATTTGCCATTGTCATTTTCCGAATATAGTAAATATATCCTACTTTTGCCGTTGTCATTTCCTAAATATAGTAAATATATTCTATATTTGCCATTGTCATTTTCAAAATATAATATATATATTCTATATTTGCAATTGTCATTTTCGAAATATGGTAAATATATTCTATATTTGCCATTGTCATTTTCCGAATATAGTAAATATATTCTACTTTTGCCATTGTCATTTTCTAAATACAGTAAATATATTCCATATTTTCCATTGTCATTTTCTAAATATAGTAAATATATTCCATATTTGCCATTGTCATTTTCCAAATATGGTAAATATATTCTATATTTGCCATTGTCATTTTCCAAATATGGTAAATATATTCTATATTTGCTATTGTCATTTTCCAAATATAGTAAATATATTCTATATTTGCCATTGTCATTTTCCGAATATGGTAAATATATTCTATATTTGCTATTGTCATTTTCCAAATATAGTAAATATATTCTACTTTTGCCATTGTCATTTTCTAAACATAGTAAATATATTCCATATTTGCCATTGTCATTTTCCAAATATGGTAAATATATTCTATATTTGCCAGTCATTTTCTAAATATAGTAAATGTATTCTACTTTTGCCATTGTCATTTTCTAAACATAGTAAATATATTCCATATTTGCCATTGTCATTTTCCAAATATAGTAAATATATTCTATATTTGCCATTGTCATTTTCCAAATATAGTAAATATATTCTATATTTGCCATTGTCATTTTCCAAATATGATAAATATATTCTATATTTGCCATTGTCATTTTCCAAATATAGTAAATATATTCTACATTTGCCATTGTCATTTTCCAAATATAGGAAATATATTCTATATTTGCCATTGTCACTTTCCTCTCGTAGACCTGCCTCCCGTTAAGTTGCGCAGGCACTAAAACAAGAATCTTAATGTCTTCTTACGTCATTCCCATTCTGCGCATTAGGTATCCAAAGGGGTTGGCACGGTGTATTATACAAATTTAGTATGAGAATGGGACCATAGTGTGTTCCCGAAAGATCTCACAACATTTTTGGCTTGTATACATTTCTTTTAGCTTTTAGTAAAGTTTGTGATGTACTCGTAGGGAGTTTTTTACTGCAACAATGAATTTAATCGTGTATCGACGGTTTGGTTTTAATTGACGTATATTTTCTACACGTAATCATCGTTTTCATCAGCAACTCAGAGCAATAAAAACTCTTTTGCTATTTCGCGAACATACAGGACAAAAAAGTATTGATATACCATCAATTAGGATTAGTTTCAAGTGTTAGAAAACGTCCATTCTCGGCACATCTTTTCAAAACTGGCGCACTTGTCATTTTAACATTTAAAAACAATGGCATGCTGCTTTATCTGTCTCAATCATATCTCAACCAGGCATTAAACACCACAACTTATGTTGTTGTTTTTTCTTGGAAAACAGTATGTATTCGCCATTTCCGCTGTTGCAACAAGAACATGGTTTTACCTTTAAAAGAAATATGTCACTGAAAATCAAATGACCAACAAGAAATAATTCGCTAAAGTTTTATATTAGAAATTTATTACAAAACATAATTTTCTGATGAAAAATACATATTTACAGCACTCTGATTTTCACTAGGCATTCCTCAACGCTCTCGTGTCACTCTCTTATGATACTCCTCGGTTAATTCATAGCATCTGCAAAGAAAAATTAATTTGCATTAGGAAACATTACTTCACAGTAGCAAGTTGTCGCAAATTGTTGTTGCGACGAAACTCACAAGTTTATCTTACACCTATAGTGAATTAATTAGGCATAGCATGAAGCTGTGTAGAATTAAGATATGTTCTACAGGAACAGCATTTGAATAGCATACAGTTATAAACGTATTGCATAAACACTTATTTGTTTTTGTGTGCAATATTCAGGGTGGGTCTAAACTCTTTCCCTGATTACAATAAATCGTACAAAATGAACCACGCTCGTTAGACACATACGGTTTTCTAATATAGATTACCTGAAATCCAGAGATTTTATTTGCGTTATCAGTATATCTCAACGTGGGCTCCTTTTGTTACACGGAGGACATCCAGTCGGTACTCTATCTCTTTCCATGTTTGCAGCAACATGTTATCTGTGATGGTCGCAAACGCTTCAGTTATTCTTCCCTTCCAAGTGTTAATATCTGCAACTGGTGTTGCATAAACGTGATCCTTAAAGTAGCACCATAAAAAAATGAATTGATTTCCTCGGGCTTTGTACAAATGCATCATTCACGGCGTCGAGAGTTTCCACACTGATTGAATGTCTTCTACTTCTTGCACGGTCACTGACACCAGCCTTTTGTTAAAACTTTTGATACCAATTCCTAACGCTCTTCACATCCGGCAGAGTTCTATCATACTCACGCCTAAACTTCCGCTGCACTGAAATTGCAGATTTGGTTTCATGAAACAAGAGAACACAATTAGTCTTCTCCTGCATTGATGCCATATCGCTGACTGACGCTTTGAACAGCAAACTACGCTGAAGACGTGCAGCGCCACCTATTATTCCAAAAGTACAACGAACAAAAAATTGAGAATATGGCCTTATCAATGCAACAAACAGCATACGTCCAACTAGCTTGTTTCATTTTATACGATTTATCGTAATCAGGGAAATACTTTAGACACGCCCAGTATATCTGTAAGCTATTGCAGAAATCAGTTTTTTATTGCTTATAACTCAAAGTTTCGCTCACCATCAGGGAAATTTTTTAAAGCAGATTGATATTAACCTATGCGGAGAAGATCTACACGAAACGTTAACATTTGAAAATAAATACTTGTGAGGAGTTAACATCTGATTGTGTGTAAATTCGAATATTTTGCACGTGAATAAACGAAAACAAGCAAACAGAAAGTCATAACGCCTATATATTCTTAGATATTTATCCAGAGGGGAAATAAGTCACGTAAGACCGAATCATGGCATGTATATTGTGCTCAGTTTGGGTAGTGTATTGATCTAAACCAGAGATGGGGAACCGTTTTATATTGGAAGGTCGCATTAAGTTAGCTGTGACCTAACAAGGCCACATTCAAGAAACTTCAATTAGATAACTTCAAAATGTACATTCTTTTGTAAAAATCTTACTATGAACTAAATAAATTCAATTTTTTTTTCTTAATTCTAAAGTTAACTAACCTTTTAATGACTTTGTTTTGACTGCTTTTTGTTCTAAAGCATTTGAATATTTGGTTGCAACATGGATGCCGCAGTTTTAGCCGATCCTCTAGATGAGTATCTGTCATTTGTGACCCTAAGTGAGTATTGATTTGGAATAGATAGGAGAATGTAAATTCGAAGTAATAAGTGGTTGCATCGCAAAAATGCAATTTTCGTGCATGTTGCCGAAGGCGCGAGTATTCTATTGCATTTTTTGCGTATTTTAACTGGATCTTTCTTAGCATCAAATAAGAACTTTAGAATGTCATCTTCTGAGAGCTCATCCAATTCCATCTGTAGTTCTTTAGGAGAAACAGAATGAAATCATGAGCGTAACAGGTGTCAAAATAGTCCTTATGCCTTACTAATGTTTTAATTGTGCCGTCAGTCGGGGAGTATCATTTCGTTGAATAGCTTGTATCAATTTGGTGTATAATTGTGTTTCTTAGTTATGTATTTATTTGATGTATCTCTAAATTTATATCACAGACAACCAAATGCCGTATCATAAATCAATCCATGAAATGGAAATGGTCTGAACACATTTCTTGAATACCTGACCACCATCAGTCTTGAATATTAAACTGCATTCCAAGCAGTGTTGCCACATAATTTTACCTGAAATCAGTAGACCAGAGCTCAAAGTGAAGTCAGTTGAAATCAGTCGATCAGATTTTTTTGCTTGAAATATGCATCACAAATGTAACGTAGTATTGGAAGCAATCTCATCACGAAGGAACACTTAAATCTTCTGGTATGTCAAATATTACCAGTACTCCACAAAATGCTATTAAACAGCGGAATGAAAATTGAAATCAATACAGTCCTGAGTAGCTTTTTATAAGATATTATTTATGGTCAGCTTTATAAAATAATGCTGATCCCTAGTGAATAAATTAGATCAACTAATTTATTCACTAGGGAATTGTTCTTAAAGGTGATTTGAAAAACGCCTACCCAATCGCTTTTTCAATTTGTTCTTTTTCTGTGTATTAATTCATCAGGGTCTCACTGAATTATTAGAATGCATGAATGGTTTTATACAGCCAAGATAATAAAAATAATAACCTCGTGATCAAACCTTCCTTTCAGCTGTGTGACGTCACACTCTTGGATAATTAAATCGATATGCCGTTTCGAATCACTGAAAACCTGCCCCAAGATGCAAAAATCAAAATTCTTTCTATTTTTCACTAATGGAGAAACCGTGCATTAATATTTTTGTAAGCGTCGTATATAGACGTACACTAAATAAAAGCGTGTATACACGTATGTTAAATTGAAATACATTCATATATTTGTTTTAATTGAGAATCCTCATTGTGATGAGTTCAAATTTCTGTTTTGAAGCCGTAAATTTTCAACTGTTGCTGGCTCCTCCTAATACAAGAATTGTAGTCGTAATTGCTCTCGTCAACTGTGTTTCTAACGCAATAGAGTTTGTTTATTTGTAAGCTTATAAAATGTTAGGTCGGTGCTACCGCACAAATTCAAATGAATCCCATCATGTCAATCAGAAGTGCTCAGTCTAACGCCTACCTAGAAACACGGACAGGGATGACATCACCGCTCTTTCGTTTCTCAAACGTATATCAAATAACAATCTTTCAAGAAAAATAATGTAATTTATAAATAAAAAAAGGTAGTGCTTCCTTTTATTTCTTGATGCCCTTTATTGGGGTGAATAAAGGGCATCTTGATAAAGGGCATCTTGGGCATCTTGTAAGTAATGTGTCCTTCTTAATAATTTTTGAAATTTTGAAGTGATTTTAATGAAACCGCTCTGACATGTATTGTGATATGCTAGCAATGGGGGAACAAATTTTATTCAGAATCGGAAATAAAGTTCATGAATGACAGAGAACAGCAGCGAGCCGTAATTGAATTTCTTGAAAAAGAGGGATGTGAGGCTCCAGAAATCCACAGAAGACTCCTGATTTCGAGAGAGAGACAAAGTTCAGGGTCAGAAAAACAACAGAGTGGAAGACCCTCAACAGCAGTGACAGACGCCAAGGGCAACGAGTGAAAGACCTCATCACAGCTGATCGTCACTATCAAGGAGTTGCAACAATAAACAGTGCTCACTATCTGCAGACATTGAAGAAGCTAAGAGAATCTATCAGAAGGAAAGGGCCGCCCCGGTGGCGCAGTGGTCTATGCGATGGCCTCTGATCATTCGTCCAAAAGGGGTCCGGGTTCGAATCCCGGTGAGGCATGGATGTTGTGTTTGTCTTACGGCACTGGCTCTCTCCCTTCCCTGGAACCAGTTACCCTAAATTAGGGACGGGCGACTGCTTATAGCCCATTGAGTCGCTCACGGTGGTCGTTAAACCTCCAATCAAAAAAAAAGGAAAGGACGTGATATTCCACTTTTATAGCGTTGTTTTACACCATGATAACGCACGTCCTCACACCTCGATGAAGACTTCACAAGCTATTACCAAAATGGAGTGGGCGATGATGCCCCCCCCCCCCCAACAATCCTGATTTGGCTCCCTCATTTTTTACTGTTTGCCCGTTTGAAAACCACCCTTCGTGGGGAATGTTTGGACGATGTGACAGACGTTAAACTGGCTGTGAACTCATGGGTGAAACGACAGCCTCAGGAGTTTTTCCAAAATGGGTTTTACCAATGGGTTCAAAGATTGCGGAAATGTATGGAAAATGATTGTGGCTAAGTGGAATGCAACCCCCGTCTCAAAAGTGGGTTAGAGAGGTCAGTTTCGGAAGAGACAGGGTGAGACGCCATGTTGTATGATATGGAGCGAGGAAGCAAGAGAGAGAGAGAGGGGGGGAGAGGCGTGTCCAAGAAGCATCTTTCTTGCCTCGGTACGAGACGTCCTGAAAGAGGTGACAATTTCGGTGAGTTATGAGACCGCCAGAGTAAGCATCCTGCAGAAAATACACTGACGGGATTGGCTGACGGCGAGGGAGCACATTTTGGACCAGGAGTCCAGATATTTGGCGGGCACTCTCTTGCTTTTGCTTCAAGTGGAAGGACGGTGAAAAACTTTCACTGATGGATGCGGTCATCAGGCTATAGAGAATATTTTAGACTGGCTGAAGTCATTTTTTTAATATCTTCATACATAGCAGAGGTCACCCTGTACTGCAGTGCAGATGAATTACCAGATAATTGGTTGCGTGGATTTATTTCAACACTGCACCTGGCACATTAATGCTCTCCAACCTTATGTGAGAGGAGCGGTACCACATCTGATGAACTCGCTGCTGAACTGTTCATCCTATGAACTCACTGCTGGACCGAGCATCCGTTGGACTCTCATGAATTCATTCAAGTGTACATTGTGAATGACTCGTATGACTCATAGTAGAAATCCGAAGTGGATGATATTTGTGTATGTGTATAAATAGTCTGCACCCCTGTGCAATTAGGGGAGTATGCTGTAAATAAATGCCGTTAATACGTAGTGCCAGTGAGTCTGCTTTTGTGGATCGAACCTAAACAACTAAAAAGTAAGTGTGATTTAAAAGATAAATATTGTCAGACCAAGAAAGGTTTGGCTGGTCAGCAACTACAAGTGAACGAAATCTGAAATTCCAGTAACTGCTTGATCGCAAAGCTACTCACCAAGGTGATACCGAAATAAATAATAATAACCCCACCACAGTGATGCACAGTACTTTGAATAGACTAGCATTATTAACAATATGTCCAAGTATTTTACCACCAAGTTTGTCATTTTTGCTGCTACAAATAAAAATATTATGAGGCATTACTCTCAGAATGCCCTTTGTAAATACGTTACACTTTTAGTTTGAATAACCTTATCTTGAAATTTTAGACGTTTGAGTGACTTACCCCGGAACTGTATTTTTTAAGGTGATTTTAAGCACTATAGCAAACCCAGTTTTTATTTTTGTATTAATTCGTTGGGAAACAATCTGAATTCCAGAACAGAAAAATGCGTGTGATCTCATTTAAAAACTGATAAACCCAGGAAAGACCTAGTAGAGCTAAATAGAATAAGCTGTGCTTTTTAAGCGCCATTTTTAGTTATGCTCCTATCACTGAGTGTTGAGTCTTTTCAAACCATCATTTAAGATACGCAGTCGTCATGCTCACAATCTACGCAAAATGTCCCCTAGGCGCTACTTTCACCTGAGGTTGAGTTTTCTACAAATGGTCTCTTGGGAATTGGGACAACAACTGTCATGCACCTTTTCTCGAGGTGTGTGATTCGTTTGAACGTACTTGGCTCTCAGAGGGGGGCACATAGGGACGATTTCGTAAATGGAGGCTATGTATCTCAAGTGTTGCGTTTGCAGAAATCTCAGCCCATCATGAAAGAAGCATTAATCAGAAATGTTATCTGATAAAGGTCAGATTACACCATTTAGCTGTACATAGTGTTTTCTGGTTTCAAAAGTGTTTTAGTGCCATCATCATCATCATCATCATTGTCAACCATTATCAATCCACTGCTGGACGAAGGTCTCCCCAAGTTTCCTCCACAACGGTCTGTCTTGTGCCAGTCTCCTCCATGTCACTCCTGCATACTTTCGAATTTCATCCACATATCTTCCATGTGGTCTTTTTCTGGGTCTTTTCCTGTCCCTTGGAATCCAATCTAAAATGTCGGCTGTCCATCGATGGTCTGTCCTTCTGGCAGTACGTCCAGCCCATTGCCATTTCAGGGATTTAACTCTGATCATGATGTCTTCCACTCTTGTCATTTTTCGGATCCACGAGTTCCTCTTCTTATCTCTCCTGGTTACACCAAGCATGCACCTCTCCATACTACTTTGAGTTGTCTGCAGCTTTTGTATGTCTCTTTTAGTTAAGGTCCACGTCTCCGCACCATACGTAAGCACTGGGAGGATGCATTGATCAAACACTTTTCTTTTAAGACAATATGGCATATTACTCTTAAAAATTATGCTGTTTCTTCCAAAAGCTCTTCAGGCAAGTTTTGTACGCCGATTAATTTCTTCATCAATGTGACCCTCACTTGATATCTGCTGTACAAGATAAACGTACGTGTCTGTTATCTCCAGTTTTTCTCCATCAATCGATAAATCTTCATTTCTTGTAAAAGCATTGTACATCACTTTTGTCTTCTGAAAGTTCATTTTTAATCCCACTTCTTTACTCTTGTCAGCAAGTTCCTGGATCATACTCTGCAGCTCTGATGGGGTAGTTGCAAAAATGACTATGTCATCAGCAAAACGAAGGTGAGTTAGATAATCTCCATTAATCTTTATCCCCTTGTTTTCCCAGCTCAGCCACGGAAAGACACCCTCCAATGTAGCATCAAAGAGCTTCGGAGATATGGTGTCACCTTGTCTCACTCCCTTTCCTACTTTTATGTGTGCTGTATTCTCAAACAGCCGGATCCTTACACTTGCATTTTCATAGATGTTATTAATAATATTAATGTATGCATCTTCAATACCGCAGGATTTCAGAGCCATTGTAACTGCTGATGGTTTCACCGAATCAAAGGCTTTTTCATAATCGATAAAAGCCATGCACAATGGAAGTTCATATTCCCTCGCTCTTTCAATTTTCTCTCAGTACGTGGATATGATCTATTGTGCTGTAGCCACTCCTGAATCCAGCTTGTTCTCTCGGTTGAGCCATGTCTAGTGTCACCTTCAAGCGGTGTGAAAGAACTTTAGTGAATGTTATATAAACCACTGATACGAGGCTGATAGGTATGTAGTTCCTGAGATCCTCATTGTCACCATTTTTATGTAGCAGGATCATTGTAGCGTTGTTCCAATCCTCAGGAATCTTCCCTTCATTAAGGCATCGAGTGAAAATTTGGGTGAGTACTGTTTCGATTTCTCCACTTGCTTCTTGTATGATGTCTACAGTAATTCCATCTTCTCCTGGAGCTTTTCCCGCTTCATGTTCTTGATTGCACGTGCAACTTCTGCTGGGAGGACTGGAAGAACTCTGGTACCTTTCATTATGTCTGGAGTACATGTATCATCCCTTTCATATAATTTGGAGTAGAAATCTTTCACTCTTGTCAAAATGTCACCTCTTTTTCTTGTTACAGAACCATCTTCTTTTCTCAGTGCTATAATCTATTTTCTTCCCTTCCTGAGATGTCCCTTTGCCATCTTTAGGCTTTGGTTGTTTTCAATTGCTTTCCTCACTAGTTCACAGTTGAATTTTCTTACGTCTTCAGTGATACTTTTTCGTACTGTCTTGCATAGCTCTATATATTCCACTTCGGAAGTCACATCTTCTTTAGTTGTCCTCATCTCTCTTCTTTTTTGCATCAACATTTTGGTTTTTCCTGATAATTTGTTCACATGCAACTTGTTCTTAGACCCAGCTAATTTTGTTGCTGTTTCCATAAGAGCTTTGGTTACTTTTCTGTTAACTTTAGGAATATCCACTTCTTCCGATGTTAGGCCTTCTAAAGCGGAGAATCTGTTCTTCAGTTCCAACTTGAAGGTATTATGGTGTTTTTTAAGGTTGGTTATTTCAATACATTTTGTTTGTCTTATGAGCTTGCCACGTTCAAGTTTAGTGTTGAGGTGCATCTTACATCTCACCAACCTATGGTCACTACCTGTGTTGAACTTGTTTAGCACACTGCAGTCTTCTATGACGAATTTTTTGTTACACATAATAAAATCAATTTCACTTCTCGTTCCGTTTGGATGTCTCCATGTCCATTTCCTGTGTGGCTTTTTCTTGAAAAATGAGTTCAAGATGAAAATCCCTTCTGCCTCTGCAAACTCAACGAGAGTATTTCCACGCTGCTTTCTGTTGCAGTGACCGAATTTACCTACTGAAGTTTCATTCTGTTGCCGTGACCGAATTTACCTACTGAAGTTTCATTCTGTTGCCGTTGCCCTATTTTTTCAATGAAATCTCCCATAATTATCTACAAATGCTGCTTACCTTTATTATTTAGATGACGAATTTCCTCATAAAATTCTTCAATTTCTTCTTCAGGATGACTTGTGGTGGGTGCATAAGTTTGAATTATCTGAGCCTGGTATCTTCCCGAGAGTTGGATAACGAGTCGTGCAACTCTGTTAGAGGAACTTTCAACTTCTACAACTTTATCCTTCAGTTTCTTGTTTATTATAAATCCAACACCACTAGTTCTGCCAGTATTTGTCACACGATAGTAGAAGAGATGTCAACTTTTCAGTTCAATGAGATCTTCTCTTTACCTCACTTAGCCTGATGATGTCCCACTTGATTCTTTGTAGTTCCTCTTCCAATTCAAGAAACCTTGAATCAGAAGATAGTTAGCGTCCATTATACGTAGCCAAGGTCAGATTCAGATGGCAGCCTAGTCCAGTCCTCCGGGGATCCTTAGCACCCTCTGCCTTCATGTGGCACTGGCCGCTGCTTTGGCCAGGTAGTGCCATAAGACGTACTAAATAAAGTCGAGGTTTTTCTGCAGTTTGAAAATAATTTGGGAATTCTCGGATAGTGATAGTTGGATAAATTGCTTCTAATTGCTAAGTGTCTTGATTGCCATCATGTACGGCCGTAGGGATTACACGTATGTCTATTTATTTGCAATTTTCAGCTCATCGTTTGAACGAAAACTCGTTCTTACTGTATTATTTTGTAAATCCTGTTTTTTTTTCTCTGGAGATTTATTATTGAATCGGCATGTATTATTGAAAGTACTAAAGCTGTGTTTTAAAGTATGGCGCTTATTCATGATGCACATTTTCTCCAATACGCTTGATGAATTTATTGTTATGATTTTCATGAAATTTACGCAAATTAAATTTCGATATGTAAAATTATTTTCGTATTAGAAAGCTCAATCTATGTTCAAACTTTTGTATGTATTTTTTGACTTCTGCGACGCAAAATGTTATTGACAGAAGGCCAAAGTGCATATTTCAGCGAACGGAAGGTGACATCAATGTATAATTACACTTTGCACTATATCTCCTGATCTATAAATGTCCATTTAAAATTTCTTTACCATACGGTTGTTGAAATCATGAACAATATGTATCGCACATTTTTTAACTATTCTGGTTGAAACTGATTTCTCAAAGTTGGAAAAATTAAAATTCTTACTTCAACTACATCTTCTATTATAATTACCAGACTGGAAATTTTTTTTTTAACATTGAAACGTTTTAGCCATAATAAATTGTGTTCACTCATTATATGCATCTCTAAGTGCGTTATTCTTCCGATGCATGGAATGCGGTATATTTCCATTTGGGAGATGTGCAAATGTTTTGGAAGTTGAAAAAATGTCTTGGAAGTTCCAAAATTTGGGAACCTACACTTGTAGATGCCCGACTTTTGAAACTTTTATCGAGTTTTATTACTGCAGAAATAACAGAAGTTTTCATTTTACATTCAGCTTTTTTGATTTATCATTTTCTCTGTAGGTGGCATGATTTCTTTTTATCGTTCTACAAGGGTTTAGATTTCAAATATTGGATTGAAAATATAAATGTCTTATTGGCGAGCTCTAGGAAGCATATTGCTTATGATTTTCTAAATGCATTGTGTTCATGCAGATAGAAAGTACAATGCATAAGCATATGATACTGCTGTGTCTACTGTTTTAAAATCCGTTTGTCATTCAATCACTATTATCAAGATCTCGATTTCCTATGCATTTTGCTGTTTTCTTGGGGAAAACTATTTACGTTTTGTGGTGTAAAATTCGATTTATTTCTTAGAATATTGTGAATTGCATAACTTAAAATTATTGTTGCGTGTGTGACGTATGTGAATGAAAATATCGTTTTAACAACTGTGATGCCACACCAAGGACAACACTGAAAATGAGTTCGCACCACTATATCATACGACAATTCAATTTCTTATCGCAAAATTACACCGTAATCAAATTTATTAAAGGTTAATACAAGAGATAAATCGTTTGCGTGATATGTTAATGCTAATCTGTTTACACATGAGTGTTAAGCTATTTACGCATAACTGTTAGCTAATCACAAGTTCTCAAATACGGATGTTCCACTTCACCTAAGGACAAACGATTAACTTGTCTTTATATCTAGCAACGTTATTCAAAGTCACTTGGTAACACCTCTCCACAAAAAGAAATATCATTGAATCAAATGAATGTATAACAGTCCGTTTTCATGGTTCTGTAATCCCTCAGTCGCGGAACTAAACAAGAATAAAGCAACAAGCAGTTTTACCTCTTCAGAGGTATTTCTACCCCTTTTGCCAATTTTACGCCGAGTGACGGTTTTCTTTTTTGTCCGAAACAAAACGTAGATGACCAATTAACCACTCTGCTTCCTCTCTCGATGCCTTCATCTCAAAGGTGATTCAGAAAATTATTTTTATTCATACTATGATACATTTGTAAACGTTTCTGCTTTTTTAATGGAAAAACATGAAAACCAAATGAATGCTTTTGGAATGACCATTTATATGTTTGAACCATGTAATTTGGTTAGTTTAATGTAATTCAAAGACAGTTTTCTTAAACTTACATCTGACGAAATGTTTTGAACTTTATATAATTGCGAAATGTTCAAAGAACAATTTCTGTGTTTATTCGATAACGTTGATGGAAACAAGCTCAACCTTTCTCTCATCCCACTAAGGTATTTTCACGTACAACAGGTATTTCAAGTATAAACAGATTTAACGAGATCTCAAAATGATACATTTTTATTTTATTGAGGAAGTAGAAGCTGCACATTAAATAAATTAAAGCAATGGAAATGACTTTAAAAGGATAAATATCAAAACTCACGTAGATGTAACATTGCAGAAACTGAACTTTTGAGCAGACGTCTAACAGTTCAAGAACTTATCTAGAAAAGAAAATAGAGGAATAAATAACCCACTGATAAGGTAAATACAAATGTACACTGAAGATATATTGAGTCTCGTTGTTAGCACGTATTCCATGGATGACGCTGATCACAAAACGCTGCGTCAATGTGCGCCTATGGTAATATATGAACTTTTAATTACAATTGCAATGCAGCACTTATGGGCACTTGACCAACCCAAATTGTGCACTAATATCGGCGAAGCCTTTAAATAGATAATGGGAATTCACAGCAAAAGGAATATTCTGTACGTGTATAATTTCAGAATATCATGTAAAGAAGCAGCAGCAAGAGAAAAAATATAGTGATAAATTTAAAAATCTGGTGAGACAAGTTTGAAATACAAATTTGTATATATATTAATTGCACAGAAAAACCTTTTAAACTTATAAATTAACATTTATTCTCTTTAGAATTTAATTTTGTGGCATTAAGTGCTCAAAATTTGAAAGCTAAATCAATGCTATATGATTTATCTTGTTCAAAAATTTGCGAAAAAGCCGTTATCATATCCATTTGCTGTTTTATATTGTTCTTTTTCTAAAACCTAATTGATGAAACGTGACATTATTGATCAAACAGGTTAGAAAACTTTTCATAATTAAATTTACATAAACTGGCTGTGTCGCAAGAAAATCAGTAGCTATCTAAACAAGCATTATCTAGCATTGGAATTCTTCAGAAGATATATTCACGTCGAATAAGATAAATCTGCGTTAATTTTCTTCTAGCCGTTGGGAAACGGATAACTTCTATCTGAGCCCCGAGGTCACATCCTAGTTGAGAATTAGGGAGAAGTGAAATACTCCTGCTGAATGTTGCCCATTGTATAAACGCGTGCTGCAGATTTATCGACTAATTACTTTGATGCTTTCAAAATGATCCAGCATTATTCATTAACTACACAATGATAAAAGACAGATTATTTCACCCTTGTATGGATATTCTGAAAAACAAAAGCAGATATCCGGATCTAGATAGTGTATTCCCGTCTTCTCCGTATTCCGGGTGACAGTGACAGTGAACATAACAGCTTATAGAAAAAGTGCAAAAAAAGCCCTTTTTGCCGGTGGTAAGATTGGAGCCCACGTATTCCTGTTCCAAAGTCGGATATTATCCTGAGGAAACTTCGCCGACAAAGCTGATCGCCGTAGCTTGCCTTGCCGTTTTGACTGCTGCTCAGTTGCATCAAATTTATCGCAATGTTTTAAAACTTCCGACGAGATCTGTTCTATTTACGAGGAAATCGTGCATCTCTATGAATCTTCCGGTGTTACAAAAACTTACCTATTGCTTCAGATCGTATCTCGCAGAGGTACGTAGCTTCTTGTACTCCTACTAAATGATAATAAGTTTGATATCTAATGATCTCCCAAAAGTAATGAACGGGTTCATAAGCATTGAGGAAACCGACTCATATGAAAATGGTGCCGCAGGTGGCCGAGTGGGCAACGTTCGTGACTGCCACGTAAAGGGCCTCAGGTTCGATCCCAGGCAGGTACGAACGCTCGATCAACTAAATACCCGCCGTGCGTCGGATGGGCACGTTAAGCCGTCGGACCCCGGGTACTGGCCCACCGGTAATAAATAAGGGCGTCTTCCTCCCCCTTTCGATTTCGCTTCCGTGTCGCTTTCCTATCGGGCACTCTAGCCCAAATCTCCTAGTTTCCTATTTCTAAGGGTTGTTCAAGACTTGGGGTCAGACACTCCCTTCCTAAAATCCTCTACATATGATCATGATCGTATGAAAATGGAAAAACGCTGGTCTGGGAAAGGATTTCGTGGGGATTGAAAACAGTCAAATGCCAGAACCCAGAATGTGGATTGAAATGAGTCAATGTGAGCATACCTTGAACGAGAACTAGAAATTCCGTTAATAACTTACTTGCGAAACTGCATGCAAATAAGTTTGATAATGTTGGAGGTGACTGTGCTTCATCAGGTGCAATAAAAGGGATTGTGCTCATACAAATTTCAAACAAAACACATTCATTCACTGCTTCAGATGAAAACTCACTTTCACAGGAGATTTCTCATACACCTGCGAAATATTTTGATATGTAGGTCAGCTAACTACAAATTTAAAGAAGAAAATAAATTTTTGCTCTCAGATGCCTAAATGCAATTAATTTACTTACACTACCTTGATGGTTGATCAGTTACTTCCCATTAAAAAAATGTTACGAATAGCAAACTCTCTGTACTCGCAAGCGTGTCAAACGCCGGTACCGAAAGAAGCCCTATATGAATATGCTGTTAATTTTTTTTATAACATACAGAGAAAGTTGATTTCAGCTACACATTTTAATTTTTATAGCAAAATATAAACAATTAAATAGAAGAATATGAAAAAAGATAAATATGAATATAAGTAAATGCCTTTTATAACTGAACTTTCGTTCTCTGCTTATTTTCGCAGTAACACGAGATGGATATAAACCAATCATGAATTTGCATTTTATCCCCATGATGGATTTTATATCCATGTAAAATTTGAGTGAATATTCGGGCGCCCTGATGACTTGCGACGGGAATACGCTTTACATGTTATACCGTAGTCATATACCGGGCAGTGTTCTCACTTTGACGGTCGTCACCGATAGCTAATACAGGAACAGGTAAAAAATTGCCTTTCAGTGCAATGTAATCGTTATAAATAGTAACACTGTACTAGTGATCCGATTTATTGGCGTAGGAAGTAGACACATTAGCGTTTCCAAGCTTTCGCACATCAACCAGATGGCTTTTTCAAGGAAGTTAGACAGACTGTCTATTTAGACTTACTATTTAGTACTTAATTAGTGTACTTTTCCTCCTTATCAAATTGTAATCGTTATCGTGATTGAGTAGCATCGACAATGGATAAATTCCAAGTGTCTCCATTATTACGACAGATAAGGAAACAAGTCGTGAGGTTTTCCGACAACTATTCAGTAGCTAGTGACGTAAGTGCAAGAACACATTAGCCACACACACAGTTTGTGTTCCCTAAGCTAAACTTATTCGTGCATACACAATATGGTAAATATTCAGAATTTCTATCGCTACACGATCTTAATAAATAACACAGGGATCAACATGAAGCTGGTCACAAAGTTAAAAAGGTTTTTAGTTAAAAACCCATATATATATAAGTTAAAATATATATTCGAGATCATTCGAGCAATCATATTGTCCATCATCAGGATATCGATAAAAGAATGAAACGAAGCGGACGAAGGTTTATATACAGGCCAGAGTGCGTGAGATCATACGCATTGGCAATTGCGCAGACTCATGGAGTTACACGCATGATTGAACATTGACAGTCCAGAGGTGGTGGGGGTGAATGTGACGAACAAGTCCCCGATAGAGTACTCAACGGATTAGTGGTTTCCAAGCCAGTAGAATAGTCGTACTTAGTTCGTCATTGCCGCAGCGATCATGAAAATTATTTTAAGAGAGACTTTCTGCAAAAATAGTGTCTCTCTTTGTACCCAAGGTCAAAGGAATATGCATCTTTCCATTTGGGGGAATAAGTGCCACGTTGAATTAATCTTCATAACGCTGTAGAAGAACTAGCACATATGATGTTATATTTGTGTTCTTTAATACGAACTTTCAACGATCGAAGTGTGGATCCGATGTATGCTAGATCTTGTGCAGGGTCGTGGCTTGCTATCGGTATGCAATATATACCGCTCCTTTGAGGGTTAGAGACTGGGTCACGATCACTTTTTACCAAAGAGAACAGGTTGTAATTGGTTTCACCAAATGCCAGATTATATTTTTTGCAAGTATTTGTAAATATTGATGTCACTTGCGGAAAGTTAGGGATAGAACCAATGTACAGTATTTCACATTGTTAGGGTCGTGGGTCAAAGCTGTAGATCTTTCACGCTGAATGCGTTGTAGTAATTGCCATTGCCGTACACATGATATGAGGTACCCATAATATATAACCATATTAGAAATTGTAGCCAGTTAAATTTTTTTAAGTCTGATATTTGAAAAATGGGTATATGCTCGGCGTATCAAGAAGTTCAAAGCTGACATTTTGTATCTGATTGGATGGGCTGAGGTCCTGAGTATACGAGTAGGAGCCCATAATATATAACCATATTAGAAATTGTAGCCAGTTAAATTTTTTTAAGTCTGATATTTGAAAAATGGGTATATGCTCGGCGTATCAAGAAGTTCAAAGCTGACATTTTGTATCTGATTGGATGGGCTGAGGTCCTGAGTATACGAGTAGGAGAATAAGTAGGTTTTCTGTACACAGAGAAATCTAGTTTATGAGAATTTGGGTGACGTTTTAACTGAAAATCTAAGAATGGTAAAGTGCAGGAGTCCTCAAGTTCGGTGGTAAATTTAAGCATGGGAAAAAATAGACGACATTTGGTTGGCGAATAACTCAAGAGTTTCTATCGGGTTAGGCCAGAATATTAAAACATCGTCAACATAGCGGATGTACAGAGCTGTTTTATGGGTTTACGTGGTAAGAACACTTTCCTCCAGGTTCTGCATGACAACTTCAGCAAGGACGGCGGACAGGGTGGAATCCATAGGGGTCCCTCCCTTCTGGTGGTATATTTGACCATTAAAGCGAAAGTATGTACGAGCAGATACCAGAATTAGAGCTTCTGAAATAGCGATTACTTCCGCATGGGTATAAGTGCCAAGGACTAGAAGTTTGTACATAATGATATTATGAGCATAGGCGTAGTATTATTACTTACAAATTCTTTGATTTTATTTAAGGCCTGAATAGAGCTTGCTACAGAATATTTTGAGCCTTAATTATTGGTGTCAGTAGTTTAGCTAGAGCTTGTTCGAGTGGCCTGGTTGCGCTAGCAAAGCTTGATACTAGCGGGCGCATTGGGTGTCCCTCCTTATGTATTGTCATTGGGTGTCCCTCCTTATGTATTGCCATTGGGTGTCCCTCCTTATGTATTGCCATTGGGTGTTCCTTCTTATGTATTGTCATTGGATGTCCCTCCTTATGTATTGTCATTGGATGCCCCTCCTTATGTATTGTCATTGGGTGTCCCTCCTTATGTATTATCATTGGGTGTCCCTCCTTATGTATTGTCATTGGGTGTCCCTCTTTATGTATTGTCATTGGGTGTCCCTCTTTATGTATTGTCATTGGATGTCCCTCCTTATGTATTGTCATTGGGTGTCCCTCTTTATGTATTGTCATTGGATGTCCCTCCTTATGTATTGTCATTGGGTGTCCCTCCTTATGTATTGTCATTGGGTGCCCCTCCTATTTGTATTCAGTTCAAAATGTTAAGTCTGAGATCAATAGCTGAAACTTCATGCTCTCTGTTAAATAATATGCATGCGAACGACGGATGCATAGTCTTTGTGATACCAATGCGGTTGTAGCGGAGATCTGACTATGGAATATAACGTGCATATGATAAATTAGTGAAGAAAATGGTTATGCTTTCCGATGAAATCACACGTTGGAGAAAATACGCTTTGAAGTTCTTTTTCATTTTTTTATTTGCCAACAAATATTTAGGAATGGGTTAGGTAGAACATTGCAAATGTGGTTTTTAAAAAAATTAAACTTTCAGCTCGCTTGTTTATTTAATGTTTCCATTTGATACATTTAATTTGGGTATATATGATTTTTATATATGAATTTTTTAATGTGTGCATTCATTTTTTAATATTTGAATTTAATTCACCTCGTACAGCAGAGCTCGCTAGGATGATTTTTGCTGCAGTATGTTTTATGAGTCTTTCCAGTGATAATACCTTTTTCTTTTAAAACTTTGGACTCGATTCTGATTGTAATAATCTATTACTGTAGCTACTTCCGTGTTTCCTAACTTTGTTTTCTGTACTGCCATTATAAGTTTTATATTTCTTTTTGTATTTTTTAGACTTCCATAGTGAACGCTGTTTTCACCCTGTTTCACTAGAATTAATATATGGCTGCTTTCTTTAGATTCTGTCCTTTGTATTCACACATTTTATGTGTTTAAATATTTCTTTCAACATTTTAATTTCCCTTTCCAGGTGACTTGGGTAATACTGTTGATGAGTTTGTTATGAAATGTACCTCAAAATCTTTCTTCTACTTTAATATCTTTTTTAAAATACTGACTTTTAGCCACGAAGACTCATGATTTTCTTGATAGTTTTTATGTACTGCAATTTTCAGCCAGTTGTTTTCAATCATTTTCTTTTTTTGTGTGCGTTTATTTGCTTCAGGAGTCAGGGATTAAAAGTTGTAAGATAATTCAAATATAAGAAGCTTATATTCCGTTGGTTATTTGGAGTGTGTGGGAATAATACTAGGCATATAAACATTTTGCTTACATACTCCATATTTAGTTCTTTGTCTTGTTAGAAGTATGTCAAGGAACGGTATTAATTTATTTTCTCTGTCGTATTTCTTGACATCAATCTAACGCGGTAAATTTTGTTTTAATTATCTTCCGCTGGAGTTCGATAATTTTGTTTCCATTAAAACGCATCGATATACGAAAATTCACTAATAAATTACATACTGCAAACAAACGCGCGTTCTTCTTTGCCTGAAGCCATCTGTGCATTGCCAAACAAACACCTCTCTGGATTCGACGATTTTGAGCAGTAGATACTTTACAAGGATGCAGCACCATTGAGATCTGGGGAAGAAGGTACCTTTTCTTCAGCTTATGATTTCGTTCTCAATTAGCGGCAACTGTAACATAATCTTTAATTTTCCCAAAGTGTTTGTGTTTAAAATAATGAATAATAGGAAGAGTAACTAAGATGTTTATGGTGGATCCACCTAAAATCTTTGCCTTGTGTTTCCAATGGGCGAACTTCTGTAGCTATTTTTTTCACAATTAATGCGTTCCCAAGGATGAAAATTTGAACATCGATAAAAATTTCGTCATGTTATAGCCTGGTTTACTTAATATTTTCTAAAACTTAACCATAATTATATTAAAAATCAATAACTTTTCCTTTGGTGGTGTTGAGACCAGAAAATAGATGGCGCGACCTGTATTGATGACGTTAGTAGACAAATAAATGTTGGATTGCTTCATTATCGTTAAAGTTTAGAAAATATTAAGTATACTAGGCTATAATATGAAGTTATTTTAATCGATGTTCAAATTTTCATCCTTAGAAACGCATTAATTGTGAAAAAAATGGCTACAGAACTTTGCCCATTTGAAATACAAGGTAACGATTTTAGGTGGATCCACTTTTAGCTTTCAATTTTCGTTTAACTTACAGTAGAAATTTAGGAAAAACCTTTCCTTCGGTAAAATCAAAGAATATAGCATAAATGTGTATCTATAAATTAGTAGCTAACCACAGGGAGAAAAAGAGAAAGATGTTTAAGAACATTGTAGAAAAATACTCAATCATGTCTAAGAAAAATTAGAAGTCAGTCAGTATGTCTTTTTTTTTTTTGACTGAAGGTTTAGCGATTACCTTGAGCAACTCAATGGGCTATAAGCAGTCGCCCGTCTACCGTCCCTAATTTAGGGCCACTGGTTCCAGGGAAGCAAGAGAGAGCCAGTGCCGTAAGGCAAACACGACATCCATGCCTCACCGGGATTCGAACCCAGAGCCTTCTCGGACGAATGGTCATAAGCCAGCGCTGAGCACACAGTGTGTAAAGTAACGATTTCTTTTAGCTAATTGCTTCACGTTCTGCACCGCTAAATTTTTTAATCAGGCTCAGAAAGCTGTATGTGAAGTAAATGCTAGATGGGTGTTTCTAAAAATACTCTTACACAGAAGCTAAAATTTTATGTCCATATTTAACCTAAGAACAGGGAAATTCAACGTAACGACGAGTACCATCTCTGGTGCTGGAGTTTTGGTTTGTGCAGATTTGTATAAATATTAGAGGTAAATGACATATTACTTATATATACAAAGAGAGATTTACCGGAACTGTTTTTTCTATTTTCGTCGTCCGCTTTCCATGACCAGCTGTACGTTCTCAGATATTCTCTTTAAGTATCCCTTTATGGCATGCTTCGTCCTGTTCACGAACTTTTTAGGAAGGAGGAAATTTTACTGATCACCTGGAAAAAAGAAAAAGCTATTGGGTCAGCCTGTCTGAAATAATTTCACGGCTCTCTCAGTATCATTCAACAACATAACACAGTTGACAGAAAATGAATGACACTATTTTGATCAAATGCATTTATTTTCGAAACATTTTTGGGCTATCCCGTATAGTAATAAGAAGCAAAAGTGACAATAAGGAAGACGCACCGGATTCGTGGGTATGATCAGCTCGGGTTTCGAATACTTTTCGACATGAAAAAAAATTGTTCAAAATAAATTTCTGCTGACAGAAAACCCCCCAGCAAAAACAGGAATTTCTAGCGATTTTTTTCTGGTGTATTTTTGCAAGGACAAAATAGGCGTGTCATCGCCGCCGACTATAAAAACCCGTGCTTTTTAAAAATTCGCAAATTTGCTAGTGTTTCTCATTGCAAACATCACCAAAAATAAAATTTAAAAGGAGGATTTTTTTTTATTGGAAGTTTAACGACCACCGTGAGCAACTCAATGGGATATAAGCAGTTGCCGTCCCTAATTTAGGGTCACGGATTCCAGGGAAGGGAGAGAGCCAGTGCCGTAAGACAAACACAACATCCGTGGGATTCCAACCGGGATACCTCTCGGACGAATGATCAGAAGCCATCGCTTAAGACCACTACGCCACCATTGCGGCAGGAAAACTTTACCCGTACTTCTACAATCGAAAAAACATCCACAACTAGAAAGAGCTCTCGACTCCAGCTCCCGACAGAATCGGGAGTTATGAAAAAACAGAAATAACGGAACCCATCCGAGGCTGAAGGATTTTTTCAAACTAAACTATTAAAAGAAGTGATATGGAAGAAAGCATGGTATATTTTTGCTCCCCGTTGAGAAAATCTATGGGGATTTCATAGAAGAAGTGAGAGTAAAATATGTTTCATATGAAAGTTAAATACTGTATTTTTCACCACAAAATACAGCAAACGGCGATACATTGGACGAAAGCACATGGTGGATCACAGTGGTCAAAGGAGACTTGCCGCTTGACCGTCGGCTATTGTAGACCAATCGCGACTTGGTTCGGTATGTGATGCGTTCGGAGATCACTCCCGATACTGCAGTGTTGATTTATGCTCTTGTTTTCATAGTTTGTGGACCGCCTATTCACTTGCACGATTCTCTCCAATCCCTTCAACCCATCTGATCCACCAGCTGTTTTCGTAGACAGATTCGCCAATTTTCGGAATTTTGTTTTCCTGTCACACTTCACCCTGTCGAAAAAACGTTAGAGAAAGGGGTGATGGGCAGTTCACATGGTCATCATCAGTGCAGAGTGGAACAGAGATAAACCGAAAGCAGGCGATTAATAGGTGGATAGAAAGGCTTCTCAACAGTGTATGGTAATACACGAACATGGGTAAACGGGGTGATCTGAGCGATTTCGATCATGTTGGAATTGCAGGCACAAGGCACTTGCGTACTTCTATTGCCTAGTGATAAGAAACCTAGGGTTTCCGAGGGCAACCGTACCAAAGGTGTACCGCGAGTATACCATCAACTGACGTACCAGCGCCCAGAGGGCAAGAGGTGGGCGAGAACACGCTATTGATGACCGGGGTCAACGTAGACTATCCAGGCTCGTGCAGACCGATGACTTGGAAACGGCACCGTGAATCACATCCAAGTTGAATGTTGGAGACCCAAGCAGAGCCAGCGGACGAACGGGACGGCGCACGTTGTATAGCTTAGGCAACGTGAGCCGACACCCTACTCGTGCATCTCTGTGAACTGCTCGTCAGGGACATTACGCCTTGCTCTGCTGCCGGGAACTTAAAAACTGGACATGTGCCGCGTTGGGTGGTCAGATATATCCCGTTTTCAGCTATACCGAGCTGACGGGGGGGGGGGGGGGGCGAAAGCATGAGGCAGTCGTGTCCACTTCGGCTCTGTGTTGGTTTGTCGACTCTTATGATTGAACACATTATGTCCATTAATGTGTCTGGAGAGGTTCTTAACCACTACGCACTACCAGAATATTCTGGCCAATCACCTACACGCTTTCATGGCCTTCGCGCATCCTGCGACCAATGGCCTGTTTCAGAAGGACAATGGGCCACATCCACCCTAGCATGGCTCGAGGAACACTTATCTGAGTTAGGAACCATCCAGTAGTCCCCAAGGTCCCCGGATTGCTCCCTAGAGTTGTAACGTACCAGGAGAGGAGATGTGACGTACCTGCCAGCAGGACGCACATGACATAAAGGCAGATAGGAATCAGAATACATGTCTGCGTAGCTCAGTTGGTAGAGCGGCTTGTTCCGGAATAAGCGTACTCGGGTTCGAATCCCGGCGTAGACCAAAAATGACGGAGAAATTCACTTCGTTATAATGGCGCCCGAACTATCCGGATTACCCGACCGTTCAAAATCTCGCATTGGTGTGATGTTATTTCCACACCGCGAGATAGGAAAAATAAGAGCAGCACTTCGAAAAAAAAAAAAAAAAAATAAGGGGGAGATGATGTAACGTACCAGGAGAGGAGATGTGACGTACCTGCCAGAAGGACGCACACGACATAAAGGCAGATAGTGATCAGAATAAAATGTCCGCGTAGCTTAATTTGTAGAGCAACTTATTCCGGAATGAGTGGACCCGGGTTCGAATCCTGGCGCGGATAAAAATGACGGAGAAATTCACTTCGTTATAGAGTGTCGTGGAGCGAAATATCAGATCTATAGATGGTTAACCCACGTCGCGGACCGATGTGTGGACTACGTTGTAACAGACATGTCTTGGGGGCATTACCTTCAGAAACACTCTGGTATCTGGTGGAGTCGATGCCGTGTCGTCTACAGGCTGTTTTTGGCGCTAGAAGAGGACAAACACGCTCTTAGTTAGGTATCTGTAATGTGTCCATAGAGCGTATTTACGGTAAACACTTGCCGTGTTTGTGTGTACAAAGCGCATGAAGACGGCAGACTAGGACAGGCTTGGATCGGCACACCTTTATATCCTTCCACGTTCAAAGTCTCTCAGATCACACGTTTTTCTCATTCCGACCCTCACTTAAACGTTAAATTAAGCTCACCGAGATAATCTGTCTGATTCATACCGCACACTGTACTTACGTGCAGTGTTACGTGTTACAGAAAACCATTTATATAACAAGAGCAGGGGTACCAAAGAAATTGGCATCTCAGTGTTTATTTGATATGATATAGCTGCCAGCTATTAAAGTTAATCTCAAGAAAGCACCTTTTATAACTAAAAGGTTCTTTCTTGAGATTACCTTTAATTTTGATGCTAGCCTTTAGATGCTGAGATATTCTCTATCTATTCCAGATGCCCCAAAACTAAAAGAAATTGTTAAAGTCAAGTGTTTTAGAAATCCGTTTCTTAGGTGAAAAGCAATCAAGGAAGTTTATATAACAACTGTGACATCTGCGACACTGAGGTCACCAGGAGCACCGTGATATCTTTATCTCTCAGAAGTCGTGTCACGAGTGAAGTGGAAGAGTTATGTCTGGGAAGATAGTAATTACCTGAAGCCATCAGCTCTTCGAATTCCATACGACAAATGAGCGATTAAGGGCAAAATGACAAGGATACCTCACTGTCATTCCTGCGGAAGATTATCTGAGGCAGTGGGGAAATAATAAGATTGCCTACATGTAATCATAGAGAAATAAAACAACAAAAATAAATTATTTTCAGATAACAGAAGCAAGAAAAGAAATGCAGCTTTCAACGACGAAGAAAACTTTTAGATATGAAGTGACACTTCACATAACTGGCATAAGTGAAAATTGCACAATTCACACAATAACTTCTTTAGGTCTCTAAGGCATGATATTCTACGATTCTGCGCTGAATGGTACTTCCCATGTTCTTAACTTGATGCAGCACCTTATTAATGTGTCCGATAAAAAATTTAAACTTCAAGATTGCGTCAGTCAGGTAATTTAGGTTTTAGGAAATTATGAGAGATTCCTTACATCCAAATTATTCATTCGTTTATACACTCAGCAGACAAAAAAACATTCGAGGTAGAGGTGATGAGTTGTTGACATGGGCGTTCCCCGCGCAGAGTGGAACAAACCAAAACCGAACGCAGGTAAGAAAAAGGCAGACAGCAGGGATTCAGAACAGTGCATCGCAAACACTGTTCGGAATTGCTGCTGACGAGCATAGGTAAACGTGGTGATCTGAGCGACTTTCATCGTGGGCGCATTGTCGGCGCAAGAGAGATGGGTCATCCTTTCGCCCAAGTTGTGCGAACTCTCGGTTTACTGAGAACAGTCATATCAAATATATACCTCGAGTATACCAGCGACGGACGTATCAAGCGCCTAGTGGTGAGGCTCCCGGTACTCCTCCTCATCTATGTTTACGGGCCTGGCCACCGGATTAAGAACTTGCTTGTGACGTCACGCTAAGCGACGTGGACCGTTCATATGTACCTGAAGACATTGTGAAAATATTGATCATTTGCTTCAAATTATTTAAATTCCTTCTGACTAATGATTGTAAGCCGTTACTCCATGCACAAAATGTAAAATTTGTGTTGAAAAAAATTAGCGGAAAAGAAGTTTTTTTTTTTATTGTGGCAAACGGAAAATGTTTAAAATGTAATCAGACCAAATTTGAACTGGGACTAAAGTGCGGTTCTGTATTTTTAAAGATATTTTTAAATAACTACTCACCAAGTTGAAAAATCACTGCTTATATAACAAATCAGAGAAAAGAAAATATGCTATGTTTGTAGTTGCTACTTAATGAATCTGTTCTTCCTGTGTGCCTCACTAACAATGCGAATACAGATCTCGAAATTCTGGCAGAGACATTTGATAATCATCACTACAGGGAACTAAATCCTAACCTCAGTTTAACTACCCTAAACTACATGCAAATAAATATATTTCAATCTTCGTTTTTATATATTTTCAATCTTCATTTCATGTGCTGGAAACATTAGCAAGCATGCATGTTCTAATACATGTTCGTAACCAGGGGGGGGGGGCGAAATCAGTACAAGGTAAGTTTATTTTTCATTTATTTATTTCTGTGTATACATTGTGCTGAGAGTTACACATTCTCAGTTTCAATTTAGTGTACTTGGCAGCCTCAAACCTTTTTTATTTATATCTGTATGTCCTGCAACATTGACCTGGTGCACCATTAGCATAATTTTTCTACTTTGTGAATTACCTTTTCAAATTCGCAGAATATTAATTTTGGAACAGTTTGCCTCTTCAAATTTATAATTTTTTTGGATGAAAACAGTGTTATTTGATCAGAAAAAATTTGGGTCTAAAAACGCAATTTTGGATGCCGTTTAAATAATTTTTCGCCAGTTTTTCTTTTATGGACGCAAATTGCAATGTAACAGTACGTCAACGTACTAACAGATTGCGTTTCAGTAATTTTCTGCGCATGTTTAAAACTACATTAACGCAATTTTTTTGGTATGGCCGTCTATACTCGCACAGAACAGAAACAGCGAGAAAGCGTAATTCGTGAGAAACGTAAAACAAACGCAATTTTTTTTTCTTTCCCTTTTTTTTTTTTTTTTTTTTCAAATTTCATTAGAACTACTGTGTCACACAATGATTTGCAGAAAGCTAAAATATGGACTTTATTCAGCTGTTCCTTCAAGCATTAAGTGCAATTAAATGCCCAGAAACGTATAGTGCTGTAAACTTCTCGGTGCACAACTCCGTCGCTTAACGTGACGTCACAAAAAACGATGGCCAAGCCCGTAAAGAGAGGAGAGGTGAGTCCCGGGAGCCCCTCCAGTGGCCGACCACACTCCATTGATGACCGGGGTCATCGTAGACTATTCAGATGCATGGGGACCGACCGCTTCGCGAAGGCAGCGTAGATCACATCCAATTTAAATGTTGGGGGCGCAAACAGCGTCAGCGAACGAACGGTACTGCGCAGGATACATACCCTGGGTACGGGAGCCAACGCTCGACTCGTGTGCCACTTTGACTGCTCGTCATCGGACATTACATCTCGCTTTTTGCCGGGAACATCAAAACTGGACCTCTGCGGGGAGGGGGCGTCGCGTCGTGCGGTCAAATGAATTCCGTTTTTAGCCGTACTGAGCTGACGGGAGGGGGTGTGGCGCCCGCAGCATGAGGCCGTGGTCTCGTCGTGCAAGATCGGCTCTATTCAAGTGTCTTTGTTATGGTTTGGTGAGCCTTTTTATGGGACACAATAAGTTTCTTAGAGTGTCAGGAGATGCTCGTAACCGCTGTGCGCTTCCAGCATGCGCTGGCTGATCACCTACACGCTTTCATGGCCTTCGCGCAGCCTGCGGCCGATGGTCAGTTTCAGAAAAGCAATGCGGCGCCCCACAGGCCCGTGACCAACAAAACATGGGTCGAGGAATACTCATCTGAGTTTAGAATCCAGCGGCCCCCGAAGGTCACCGGATTTAAACACTGTTGAAGTTATCCGAAATACGGGGGTAGCAATACATCAGAAATATGGATCCTGGACCCACATCTCGGACGGAGTTGCAGACAATTCTGCAACAGGAATGGCTGGCATTATCTCTAAATACCGTCCGGCATCTGTTGAAGTCGATGCCTCAGCGCATACAGGCTGTTTTTCGTGTTAGAGGAGAACCGACACGCTACTAATTAGGTATTTCTAATATTTTGTTCATTGAATGTATTATGTTGTTGTTGTTGACTGGAGGTTTAACGACCACCGTGAGCAACTCAGTGGGCTATAAGCAGTTGCCCGTCCCTAATTTAGGGCCACTGGCTCCAGAAAAGGGAAAGAGCCAGCGCCGAAAGACAAAAACACACTGAGAAAAACGTTTTGTTAATTCAACAAAATTTTTTGTTGAATTTGCAAAATTATTTTGTTGAAAATTATTGTTGAATTTGCAAAATTATTTTGTTGAAAATTATTGTTGAATTTGCAAAATTATTTTGTTGAAAATTATTGTTGAATTTGCAAAATTATTTTGTTGAAAACTATTGTTGAATTTGCAAAATTATTTTGTTGAAAATTATTGTTGATTTAAAAAATATTGTTATCACGACAAAACGTTTTGTTCATTTAACAAAATGATTTGTCGATTTTTGGGAATTTTTTTGATCCAACAAAACATATTGTTATCACGACAAAATGTTTTGTTGCTGCAACAAAATGTTTTGTTGCTGCAACAAAATGTATTGTTATTGTGACACAATATGTTTTGTTGTAGCAACAAAAATTTTTTCATGATAACAATATGTTTTGTTGGATCAAAAAAGTTCCCAAAAATCGACAAATCATTTTGTTAAATGAACAAAACGTTTTGTCGTGATAACAATATTTTTTTAAATCAACAATAATTTTCAACAAAATAATTTTGCAAATTGAACAAAATTGTTTGTTGAAATAACAAAACGTTTTTCTCAGTGTAACATCCATGCCTCGCCAGTTTTCCAACCCCGACCCATCTCGGACAAATGATCAGAAACCATCGCTTAGACCACTGCGCCACCGGGGCGGCTTGAATGTATTATGCCTACTAAGTAATATCTTCACTGATTTCCAAGACATTCACTCTTCCTTCTTGTTAATTATTATGTTATACACCAATATTCATTCGCGATTATTAAAGGTAACTTGAACTATCACATACTCTTCGTAAAAAACATATTGTGACAGAACATGAACGTGAATAACGAGAACCAATCTATTAAGCGGGTGATGTACCGGAACCAAATCATACCCAGAAGTTTCTGCACTACCCAAACAGAATTGGTCATATAGCGGCCGGGTGTTATGAAAGATACGGCAAAATAATTCCTTTCCGCCATCTCATTTCATTAGCAGCAACCTATCACTAGTGACAAGCGTTCCCTCTAGTACTTCATTCTATGCTCCATCAGCCAAAGTACGTATGATGAAGATGTTCTTGTCACCCGGAAACTAACAGCATGCCACTGAGTAAAAACAAGTGTGGAACACTTCCCTCTAAGTGACCTTTCAATAAAAAAGCTGAGGATAAGGAACGATTTAAGTTGTGTAAGATCACTCGTTCCAGGCGCTTTCGGTCCACTTTTGGGACAGTGAATATATTCTAATTTCTTCCCATTAGTCTAAACTCGAATTAATGCGACCAAGCCTGTAAAAAGGATTAAAGCATTTTTTTTACTTGCAGCCATTCAGCTCAGCTGCACCAGAAGGAGTCTGAATATAAGGACTAGATAACTGCACTTCTGAAGCGAATTTAATTCTCTATCCTTATGTCTGGATTATTTTACTCAGGAAATTAAAAAGGCAATACATTTTTATTTCACCAGATTTTTTAGCAATAGTATTTCTAACGTGCCAGGCAAAAAAAGATGAATGACTGATAAATATTAGATAGGGTATAACGTTGAAGTCTTGTCTTACTTCTACGTTAATTTAAAACATCAACATACAAAAAAATAGTTCCTAAATGAAAGAAATCTTAATGGTCAGACGAAACATGTAAACAACAGAAGTCACACTTACGGAAAAGATGATTTATCCAGGATGTAGCAAACACATCGTAGCATAGCATATTGCACTAAACTCTCCACACACCACACAACGCTCTTTTCACAACGCTCCTTTCAATAATCAGTTTACAATCCAACTTTCTCAAGCAATAGATTAGTCGGCGTTTTTATCTCTTGTTCTTATCAAAACTCAGGCATACGTCACGTTCATTCAACCTCAATTGTGTTGCCAAACGTATTCGTTTGAGAGAAAGATATCACGTTGAGAGTGAAGAATTACAGAATAAACTCAAGATTTATATAGGGAAAGAAACTAAAAAGGAAAGTTAATTTAGAATATACGTCACAAGGGTTATTATCACAGTAATAACAATAGCCTGAATTGCCTTGTTAAATGTTCAATATATACACAGTCGAGTCACATTATGGTGACCACCAGCTAATAAGCAGAGTAACCGCCGTGTGCAGAGTGGGCAGCAGCTAGCCAGACTGCGAGTGTTTCAGTAAGGTGCTGGAAGGTGTTCATAGGTATGTGGATCCATGCTGACTGCAGTGCATCTGACAGCTTCTGGAGCATGCCTGGTGGAGGATCCATAGAGCGAACAACACGATCGAGGTGGTCCCACAGATGCTCAATTGGGTTTAAGTCTGGGGAATTAAAGGGCCAGGGAAGTACTTTGAAGTCTTCATCTGCTCTTCCAACCACTCTCGGACATTTCTAGCTGTATGGCACGTCACATTGTCGTTCTGGAAGATCCCATCTGCCTCTGGGAAGACAATCAGCACGTGTGAGTGTACGTGGTCTGCAAAGATGGATTCATAACGAATTCTGTCCGTAGAGCCTTCCACAGGTATGAGTGGACTCAGGGAATGCCTCGAAAACATTCCCCAGACCATAACTCTGCCCCCACCAGCTTGTGTTCTTCCAGCAATGGTTGAAGAGTGTTTGGTCTCAGATGTTTCTCGCCTTACACGCCAACGTCCATCGGTTCGATGAAGCAGAAAACGTGACTCATCGAAGAAGGCAATGCTTTGCCAATCAACGGAGGTCCAATTCCGATACTGCCGTGCAAATGTAAGCCTTTTCTGAGGATGCACATTCGTTAGCATAGGTGCAATGAATATCCGTCTTCATCGGAGCTCCATACGCAGCAGGGTTTGCTGAACTGTCCTTTTAGACACACTTCCGGTAGTCCCCTGGTTCATTCGGTCAGTGAATTGCTCCTCTGTAGGGTGTCCATCATCGGCCCTCACGCACCTTCGAGGACCACGTTCACCTCTTACATCAAAGGCACATGGTGCTCCGCAGTTTCCATGCCACTTATTCACAATGGCGCGATTTCTCCGATCACGATGTTCTTTAACCGCAGCAGCACGCAAACAGTTCAAAAATTGCGATGTTTGAAAAATACTGCCACCCTTGGCCCGAAAGCCGATAATCAATACTTTTTGCAAATCGGATATATTTTTCCTTCTATTCATGACAGCAACGAGTGATATGTTTTCAGAATATCTATAGCACAGCTTACATACTCTCCAAGCTAGCTCATGTCATCTGCCTTCTTTTATTGGCCATGCGCTGTTGACGTCAAAGGTAGAAGGTGGTCACAATAATGTGACTCTACTGTGTATATAAATAATATATATATATATATATATATATATATATATTATAAATGCATAATATGTTTGTCCAGGTTGTAGTTCAAAGCAGATTTGTCTGGGTCGGGTACAATTATGGGACGTCCGGGTCCAAAGTTTTGCCCCGTTCCCAACTCTGATTCGAATACTGAATAAGGAACGGGTAATGCCTTATTCCCAAAGCGCTACTTACATTCCGTTCCTTCAACCATCGTCCCTAAATCAGGAACGAAAGCCCGCTGATTACCTTAGAGTTGCTCATGATAGACCCTAAACCCTGAAAGAAACAAATAAATAAATTAAAAAAAAAAACATTGCGGGAACGTCTTAATTCTCGGAGGCAGCAAATCGAGGAACACCAATTTGTACATTGTTTTCCCTATAAATTGCCAGAAAGAATTCTATACTAAAAAAGCTGAAACGCTTTGTTCACTACTAAAACCAACCCACACAAAATAATTTTTTTTGAACCACTCACTAAGAAAACTATGATAAAGCATGCTAACTACTATACTCGCTAAGTTGGGCCGCGGATGGCTTAGTGGTTAGCGTTCGTGACTGCCACGGAGAAACCTCAGGTCCGACCCCAGGCAGGTACGAACGCTCGAATCACTAAATATCGGCCGTGAGTCGGATAGACATGTTAAGCCGTCGGACCCTGGGCACTGACTCCCGGGAACAAATAAAGGCGCCTTCCTCCCCTTTTCTACCTGGCTTCCGTGTGACTTTCCTATCGGGCACTTTAGCCCAAATCTCCTAGCTTCCTGTTTCTAAGGGTTTTTTAAGGCTTGGGGTCGGACACTCCCTTTCTAAAATCTTCTACATATAATCTATCTATATTCGCTAAGTAGCAGAAAATTTCTGAAGCACAAAACGTTTAAAATATGCTGAAATTTCGGCCAGGCTGAACACCATGCAATTAAAAAAAGGAGTTTTGGAATTAATGCTGAGAAGAAATATTTTCAACTCATGTTTTAGAATAAATATATCCTTAAGACGAACGCATATTTTGGCTATTACCTAGCACGAACGTTATGAATTAGAGGAAATAGAAAATGCAAGAATATTTTTGTCCAGGCTTTTATCAGTTCGATAGTAGAACTTATCAAATAGAACCAAACACATATCTACAGATTAAGGAATAGAACATTTCAAAACATCAGTAGCTCATTATTTCCCATACTTACGTACGCAATAAAACGAATGTAAACTGAAATCGCTTATGGCGTACTACAAATTTGTTTATTTACGATGTTCCGTTTATACATAAATCTCTAATCTTTCGCTTTAACTGGGGCGTTTTTTTACCTCTTTTTCCATCCCAGCGGGCCTTAGTTGGGGGACTAAGACACGCACGAGACATGTCGCTTACTTTAAGTAATTTCTGTCACACGTCAAACTAAAGTTAAATCCTTTCTTTTCAGTCAAGCAGGCAATCCTGTCTGAGGAACATTCTCTTTTGTAACATTCTTTGTTCCCATCTTACTCATCCGGCGAATTACCGAAGGTGCTAAGGAAGATCCTGAGAAACAAGGTGTGAGTTATGACTTCTTCCAAGCGGAAAAGGGTGTCCGTTGACCACTGCTAAGAGGTTCCTTTGCTCGTAGGTTATCCTCAATGACAATACTATCGCAGTCGTTCTGTACGAACCAAAGTCTGCCGTTGTTTTGGAAGCTACCATAGTTCGGAGGTGTCCGTTAGTGAAAGTTTCACTGTACGACATAATACTAGTAAAATAACGGATTTTGCTTCAACAAAAGAGGCTTCAACTTGCACAGTTTGGTGTATTTTTATTTGTTTTAATACTTAGCCTTTCACATGACAAACGACTTGCTGAGTGCGCATTGTAAAATATAAAATAAAGTGCTTCTGGTGTGCAGCTGTAAAACCGAAGTGGAGCCTGAATTACTAAATCTCTTCTCCTCTGGTTTAGTTTAACATTTTGCAAGGACCCATTGTGTTGGACTAATCACAACAGCATTTTTTTCTTCTTTTTTTCCCGGACCTTATCCCTATCGAGCACCTCTGGGACGAGTTGGATCGTCGACTTAAGTTACATGCGTCGACTTCTTCACAACTACACTATCTACCAACAAGTAATTGGACACCCCTGCAATCCAAGATATCTGCGGTCCTGATACACCTCACGGCCGCCGACTTTAAATATCGTGTGGGAAACAACAACGCAACCAGTCAAATGCAAGATGCCATGCAGTTCGGAGCTCTCTGATTTCGAGAAAGGCGTAATCGTCGGATATCACAGAATTGGCCGATCAATACGTGACATATCTAGCTGGTTGAAGCACCCAAAATCGACAGTGGCCTACGTGATTGGCAAGTGGAAGATGAGAGGTGACTGTCGGAATGTGCCCCGACCCGGCAGACCCACAAAACTGGGAGTTAGAGACCGACGGATACTGGCTAGAGAAATTCGGAAGAACCACACCAAATCGATGGGCCACATCCGCAAGGAGTTTCAACAGGCATCCGGGAGTGTTCTTTCGATGAATACCCTCCGTAAGAAAGCCCATCTTCTCGGTTATCATGGACGTGCTGCCGCCTACAAGCCTTTGATCACCAAGTCCAATAGCGCTGCTCGGCTAACCCCACCGTCCGAAATCGGTGAAGGAACTGACCTGTCTTCTCCAAGCCGAGTGGAAGAAAATACCCCTAGCCGTCGTACAACGCCTGGTTGAGAGTATGCCCCGGAGGGTCGCAGCTGTAATCACCGCTCGTGGAGGCTCCACCAACTATTGAAGGTGAATAAACTTCGTTTTCCTTTGCTATCATAGGTGTCCAATTACTTGTTGGTAGATAGTGTATATGCAAAAGGCAGTTTTGTCCCTTAATTAATTTTTTTTGATAAACCTATTAATATTTTGACAGATTCAAAATCACAGTATATCAAGAAGCAAACTCGCAATATTTTCCCTAAAAGCCTTCAAATTTTGTATTTTTTCTTTTAATTACTGTGAACCCCGCAATCATCTAAAGCTATAAGATGTCGCTTATATTAAATTTTGGTCACCTGGTTCTAGGGAGAGGGGCACCAACTTAATGGGACATACACGGACTACAGCCCGGGACAATATGGAAAGAGATTACTGCCACTGGTCAACCGGTTACGGGGCGGGTCAAGGCCTGCACTTTTACAAACACGAGAGTAACGGCGGTTGTATACATAGGTTAGAATCTGTAAAAATGGAATTTTTATGTTTAGAGTATACTATGTAGACATAAATTTTCGAAAACCTCATATAACGACAAACGTTCATTTGCTTAACAAGGCGCGCGTGCGCAAGGTATATTGGAAGATGTATATTAAGAAAAGCGTTGGCATACCTAGCAGACTACTTCGGGAGTAACTATGCCACGCGGAGCTCAACTGACGTACTTTGGAAAGTGCCTGGCGGTTGGACGCCATCTTATAATAAACAATCAGTGTACAGCGTTGTGTATCTTCTAAGATTCCCAAAATCCATTGTCGCTGATACTCTTCGTCGATGGAAAGCAGATGGGACTACTACACAAAATTTACGATCTGGGAGACCACATAAACTCAGAAATCGTTCTAAGCAAAGCCT
Organism: Macrothele yani; assembly: GCA_039090855.1. Taxonomy (NCBI): domain Eukaryota; kingdom Metazoa; phylum Arthropoda; class Arachnida; order Araneae; family Macrothelidae; genus Macrothele; species Macrothele yani. The sequence continues at coordinate 7,592,299 of CM077024.1, forward strand.
TCTGAAGAACATGCATAAAGCTCATTCTTCCTCCAGAACAGACGTGGGAATTCAACTTTCACAATTTAAAGCCTACTATAGTTTCGCTGAAAGCTATGGTTCAACTTCATCAGGACTGAGCGTTTTCATCTCTTGTTTCTGACGAAGTTACCAGTTTCCCGTGTCAGACGTCTCGTGCGGCCATCAGATTGCAGACTCATGAGTGCTTTCCATGTACTTCATGGGCATAGAGATATAGATAAATCATTTACCAGGTTATTACGGTTTTGACATGCACTATACTGACAAAAGTCCCCGGACACAGCTTCAAAAGCAAATGAACGGATCCGCTGCGTTCTTAAAATGCGCGGTACAGTTGCCAACGCTATAAAAACAAGCCTGAAGCTGCCCGTGATCATACTGCACTGTAAGTTTGAGTGAAACTTTCGCAGCGGGAGCGAACTGACTTTGAGAAATGAAAGATTGCTAGGTGTTATATTAATGGGTTGTCCATTAGTGAAACCGAGAGGTGTTTAAAAATATCCAAGTCAACTGTTTTAGATGTCCTGAATAAGTGGAAGATACATGGCGTGCCTGAAGAAGCAATACGTACCGGTAGACCAAAGAAATCAGTGATAGAGGACGTCGACGACTCAGGAGGGCCGTTACAGCTAATTGACGGAGTACTGCACAAGACCTCAGTGTACAGGTGAGTAAAAATGCTGGAACCTCGGAATGTACACGTACCATTCGCAGTCAACTTCATTCCATGTGTTACCGTGGCCGTGCGGCTGCTCATGACGCTTTCATGTCCAATCGGAATGCTACTCGCCGTTTAGTATGGAGTAAAGAACATTTATCGTGGACCGCAAATCAATGGAAACGGGACCTATGGACTGATGAATCCAGATACACGATCCATCAGTCTGATGGCCGTGTGTGAGTATGGTGGCAGCCAGGGGAATGCTATTTACCACAGTGTACTGTTCCTATGGTCAAGTTTGGAGATGGCAGTTTACTCGTGTGTGTGTGTGTGTGGGGGGGGGGTTCGTGGTATGGTCCCGGCCCATTGGTTATCTTGGACAAAACTGTTAAACAGAACAATCTTCATCGATATTCTGGACAATTATGCCCTACCAACTCTGTGGCAATACTATGGAACTGAGCCTTGTTGGTACTAGCAGCACCCAGACATAAAGGAAAGACTGTTACGGCGTGGGTTGACGATAATTCCTAATTCTGAGTGGACTGGCCGGCACAGATCCATGATCTTAATCCCGTAGAGCACCTATGGGAGGAATTAGAACGCCGCATAAGAAGTTTGAAATCAAGGCCTACTACTGAGCAACAGTTAGCGGCAGCATTATGTACTGAATGGAAGCGCATGACTATCTCTGTGTTCTAAAACCTTATCGAAAGCATGTCTCGAAGGGTCAGTGCAAGCGTTAAGGCCAAAGGTGGACGGACACCGTACTAATGTATGTCAATAAATGCTATGTTGTGTTTCTCTTCTGTTTTTCCGACAAGTTGATGTTTTGCCAACTTTTTTGTTTTTCCGACAAGTTGATGTTTTACCAACTTTTTTTGTTTTTCCGACAAGTTGATTTTTTACCAACTTTTTTGTTTTTCCGACAAGTTGATGTTTTACCAACTTCTGACACAGACGTTTTAGAAGCTTTTCATGTATTTCAAAACCGAAATAGCCTGGTAAATGAATTATCTTCATCTCCATACCTATCCAGCGCATTGAAAGTGCTCATCAAAACCTATGGCCGCACGGGACGTATGACGCGTGAAACTGGTAACATCGTCAGAAACAAGCAATGAAAACGTTACGTCCTGACGTTGCTGAGCCATAGATGTCAGCGAAACTATAGTAGGCTTTAAATTGTGAATTAATAAACGTTGTTTTTGAATCGAAATGTAATATAATTATGCAATGCCTGTAGTTCAACCATTTCAATACTGGGACTGTTGTGTGTACCAAACACTCCGCTGGAAATCGCATATTCGTGGTTAGTACGCTAAGCTGGAGAGCACAAAGTCTACATCACTCAATTTAGAGCTTGGTGACGACAGCAGTGGATCTGCGCTCGCCTTTCGCAGAAAAACAGAAGTGTGGAAGAGGATCGTAAAAAGCGATGAATGGCTCTAGCCACTCTTTCGTCGGATAGATACTGAATATTTGGATGTAGTGTTTGCCCGGGAATCTCTGTCAGGCGATTATAGTCAAGTTCGGAGAGAGATCTGTGACGGTGCGTGGCTGTTTCTGCAGAAAGGGCTTAGTGTTTTGGTTGCAACGTTCAACGGCCACCACGTATGAAGACATTCGGAACAATTTAACACAACCAATGTTGTTACAGTACTTCGGCACAGCTCCCTGCCTGTTTCGATAAGATCAAGGGCCTTGCTACACTGTGTGACGTTTCTACCTTAGAGATGTCAAGGCGGCAAAGTTGCAGCCATTAGCTTCGTCGATGTAGTTCAAGTGGCAGAGTATCCGACTCCGGTAGAAGCAAGATGTGGGTTCGAATACCATCAAGATAAATTTGAGGCTTTATTTTCGTAACTTCAATAGCTTGATTTGAGGAGCAGCACCTTCAAATATTGGATTGGCTGATCCAAATTTATGATCAAAATACAATAAAACGTGTATAGGACGAACTGGAATGTCGAATCTTATCTGTGTCTGTAAGATCTTCTACGGTAACTTTGGAAGAACCTTTGCAGATAGAATTAAGGAAAATTTCCATACACACCTACCGGCATTTCTGGAAAAGCATGCTAAGAAGGTTCGTACAGTCATAAAGGCCAGAATTGTGCTGACTGTAAACTGATTTCGAATGATAAATGATCCTGCTTTCGTTTGACGTAAGTGGCCGAATACTTTGTCTACATTGCGCACATTAGACTTACGAATGAAGAACAATTTTTTGTAGTGAGAAGTAAGAGACGGTTGCACGGTCTCTTACTTCTCACTACAGCGTAGTTTTTCTTTTTCGCTGGTGTCCGTAGAAAAGCACAAGAAAATTTATTCGCAAGTTGGGCTCATTTATTCAGCCGGATTTAAAAAGGAAGGGAAGAAATTATCTAAAACTTTCAGGGTACAGAATTAAGTAAATTGGTTCGTCGGAAATTGACTTCAAGAAGGGATTGTGAGATGCTGAAGTTAAACTTTCTCTGTGCTATAAAGAAGGAAGTTTTTGTATACATCTCTTCAGGAGGAAGTTTGCTACGCAAAAGAAGAACGAGAGAAGAAGTTGCAAACCAAGTTCATTTTTTAAAACAAGTTTTGAAAATTTAGATCCTTTAAGTATTCTTGCGTTTAACGATATTTTACATGAATACAAAAATCTTGCTTTAGTTGTAATATGAAATTTATACGAATCATAAAAATCCGTCAAAGGTATTTTTGTCAACATAGCTAGAGCTTTAATTTCAATTTCGTGAGAAAAAGAAAGCTCTCTTCGAAGAGTCTGATAAGAAAGAATATCTCTTTCTAAAGAAAACACGATTAAAACCACAAGATCAAAAATAAATGCAAAATAAATAGCATAAATGTGTCATATTGTTTGTTTATTAAGTTAGAAGAAACGGATTTAAAATATGTAGAAGTTCGGGTGCAACAAATATTCCACGAAACATATTTGTTACCAAAAGAAAAATGCTATGCATATGCGCTTTTTAGAAAACAACTGTCAACGCGGAATAGAAGCTCAGCGAATTAATACAGAAAATACACAACTCGACACGCGCATTATACTAGAGAAACATTCTCATACTTTTCAACGTGCAAAATTATATAAAGACAAATGCTACCATACTCGTCAAGTTACGTACACATATATACCGCTTTTCTTTCGACTTCACTAGGGTGATGAATAGAAATGGTTTTCACGGGGAAATAAAATGAACGAAATCAGTCGGGAACATTCTAACAAACAATAAGCGCGAAAGCAACAAAAATATTCAGCACCTCACTCAGCTCTGTTGGAAGCAAGAGAAATTACTCAAGTGTGAGGATAAATTCCTTTCATACATGTTGCAAGAACGTAAATGTCAAGAAGAAGTGATTTGGCACGCAGGCACCATGGAATGAAATAAAAGAGATTAAACTATGGATTTCAAGGAAGGCCTGACTACGAAAGAAAGAATCGAAGGAAACTATTGTTAACGTAGACAACTTCTATCTTTCTAATTTCACCCAACGTGACACAATACATGCAATCAACATCATTCGCTTTCGTTTTGTGCGTAGTTTTTTGTATCTTTTTTATCTCGGCAGACGAAAATATATGATCAATGAATCATTGTTTTCTTTTCTTAAGGAAAATATTTCTATACGGTGGAGTGTGGTAGTTTTATGTTAATTTCTATCCATAGAGAACTGTTTGATAACGGCCAAATAGAACGTTTCCTCTAGAAATGTGATGTGCCAGGAATGTTTAATAGTTACCCTTCTTTCACGATACTGATGACCCCTATTCCAAAATAAAAGACCGAATGTAAGACGGAAAGACTGTGTCAATCATGACACAGCCCTTAAATCTTAAGAAATTGAAGACATATTTGGCACAAAATAGAAAACAGCGGAGAAACAGAGTCAGCAACACCGAACCTAATTAAGGGAACCATACTGCAAGAAAGTGTCTATACTGTGTCAACTCTGTGTCTATACTGTGTCAATTCTGACATGGAGGAGAAGGATTTGAGGACCCAGTTAACACAACACAGAAAGATTTGGACAAAGAGCCATTCTAAAAGCTTATGTCGTGCAGAAACAAATGTGGATATATAGCCAACTGACATTGCACGATGGTAATCAAGTGAAAACCGAGTTACCAACACATTAAAAAAATTAATTTTCAGTTACTCAGTTAAAACACTTCTAAATTAAAAATATTAAAAATGCATAAGACTTTCTGGTTCCGCAACGGATCGCATCTTCAGATGTGATGACATTAAAAACCAAATCATGGCCACTGTCCTTGGTTATACAATATAATAGTCCCCAATGGAGGGTGATGGGCAAAATCTTGCGCTATGCCTGTTCGTCGCCGTAGTCACACCAATACTGTCGAAGCACACCCTTTTCTCTCCTACCTTCCGCTTTAGTGTCAGCCCCCAACACAATTGCTCAAAGTTCTCCCTCCTCTCCCACTAACAAGAACAAAGACTAAAAATCCAAAAGGATAGTGTGAACAAACGAAAGTATAAAATTATAAAAGTTAGCTAACCCAAGTTCACTTATTAATTTTTCTTCAGAACTGGTCTCTAGGGGAGCGGAATAACACACGGTGAGTCATCATTGCAGCACTCATATCAGATCAGATCATGTGTAGAGGATTTTAGGAAGGGAGTGTCTGACCCTAGGTCTTTGATAACCCTTAGAAGTAGGAAGCTAGGAGATTTGAGCTAGAGTGCCCGATAGGAAAGTGACACGGAAGCGATGTAAAAAGGGAGGAAAACGCCTTTATTTATTACCGGGGGCCAGTACTCGGGGTCAGCCGACATAGCGTGCCCATCCGATGCACGGCAGGTATTTAGTGGTTCGAGCGTTCGTACATGCCTGGGATCCAACCTGCATTGCAGCACTCAATTCCCAAGCTGTAAATATATAGGCTCTCCATGTCATCATCATCATCATTGTCAACCATTATCAATCCACTGCTGGACGAAGGTCTCCCCAAGTTTCCTCCACAACGGTCTGTCTTGTGCCAGTCTCCTCCATGTCACTCCCGCATACTTTCGAACTTCATCCACCCATCTCCCATGTGGTCTTCTTCTGGGTCTTTTCCTGTCCCTTGGAATCCAATCTAAAATTTCGGCTGTCCATCGATGATCTGTCTTTCTGGCAGTATGTCCAGCCCATTGCAATTTCAGGGATTTAACTCTGATCATGATGTCTTCCACTCTTGTCATTTTTCTGATCCACGAGTTCCTCTTCCTATCTCTCCTGGTTACACCAAGCATGCACCTCTCCATGCTGCTTTGAGTTGTCTGCAGCCTTTGTATGTCTCTTTTAGTTAAGGTCCACGTCTCTGCACCATACGTGAGCACTAGAAGGATGCATTAATCAAACACTTTTCTTTTAAGACATAATGGCATATTGCTCTTGAAAATTATGCTGTATCTTCCAAAAGCTCTCCAGGCAAGTTTTTTACGCCGATTAATTTCTCTCCATGTATCGGATGTTAAATCTTGTCTGTTGCACCGCAATTATTGTGGTCCCCGACAATTCTGAATAATATGTTCCCTTATTCACCAATCTGGCCACTGCCGTTTTTTTTGGCTGCCGTTTTGACATCGTATTTATGTTCTTTAACACGTGTATTCAATATCCTTTTGGTAGAACCCACATAAATCTTCGGATCCTGTGTGGTATCCAGTGAGCACAATGGAATCGTGTACACCCCATATTTATTACACTCTGGCGTAGGATCTCTGTCGCTTTTTACTATATTCAATATATTCAATATGGGGAATGAGGATTAAGAGCAGTGTTTGAATAATTCTGCAGAAGTATTTACAATGTGTCAACAATGACATGTAGAAAAAGAAATTGAAGAGTAAGTTGACACAAAACAAAAACCCGTGGAAAAATAGGATCAGGAACAGCAAACCCACCTAGGTGAATCATGCTGAAAAAAAATTATATAACGGGTCAACTCAGACATGGAGGAGAAGGAATTCAAGACCAAGTTGAAGCAGAAAGAAGTGGTGGAAGAGCATTGGCACGAAAATCATGCTGCAAAATTATTTATATTCTGTCAGAAATGACATGAAGGAAAAGAAATTAAAGAGCAAATTGACACAAGACAGAAAGAAATGGATAAATAGTATCCGTAATAGCGACCCGCCTGAAACGTGTTTTTTGAACAGAATAAAATTTAGAGATTGCATTCTTTTTGTCATCTTCATTCTTTAGAGACTAGCAGTAAGGCCCGTTCTCCGAACGGGGAATCTATAATATTTTGAACATAAAATTAAAGAAAGGAGAAGTAATTTAAGATCCGTAACTCTTGCACGATTTAGAACAGGGTCGTGACGTCAATGTATACGGTTTTAGGTAAAACGGATGAGGCTTTGCCTCCCCTTAATTTTAAATCAAAATTTCATGGAATTTTTACAGCACTTCAACGTTTCTGTAATAGTTATCTTTAAAGCTATTAGCATTTTAAAGAACAGTAAAACTAAGCCTCCCTTTTGAACTGTTTGGTTTTTAGACTTTTTTAGGTATCCGTACTTTAAGGACTAACCGCATGCCAATTTTCTGATCTCAAGGTCATTGAGAAGTGGTCGAACAATTCGCGAAACATTCCAGGAGAGAATGTTCCAAAGCTGCCATTTTGATTTTTTTTTCTGACTTTTCTAGGCATTTGGATTTTAAGACGTATCAGCATGACAATTTAAAATTTTCTGGGTCAAACAATTTGCAAAAAATTCAAGCAGACACTGTTCCAAAGCCAACATTTTATTTATTATTTTTTGTTTTGTTTTTGCACTTTTCTAGGTAATTGGACCTTAGGACCTATCAACATGGCAATTTTCAAATCTCCAGGTCACGTAGAAGTGGCCGAACAATTCGCGAAAATTTCAAGCAGAGAAATGTTCCATAGCCACCATTTTTATTTTTATTTTATTTCATTTTTATTTTTTTTATGCCGGCCGAACATGTCAAACTTCATAAGCGTCGCAAACGTCATTAAGCACTGCTTCATTACTAGTTCGATTGAAGCCTGTTGTTTCACCCAGCGAGAAGATAGTTCAAAAAACAGCTGCGTCACCATGGCAGCAGGTTACGGGACCAGAACTTTCGTGTGTGGTTACCGTTGAAGCCAAAGGAAGCCATTTGTTCCTTTCCTTGGCACCTTTAAAAAATACTTAAAAATCAGAAAATTATTTTTCTTAATTTTTTTTTCTTAAAAGAGGGATGATCGTTGTGAGTTCATGCGGAAAATATTGCAATGCGTAATAACTTATAGTTTGCCATATATCCGTTTCTTAAAATTAATCCTATGGCAAAATCGAGCATTTTGTGAAATTTAAAGATTTAATTTCTCGTAAATTAAATCGAAATTCTAAAAAAGGGCGACGAGGCGCAAAAATTAGGCTTTAACCCTATATGCTTACAAAGTTTTGAGATTCTGTTCCTGTTAGTGTGTCTGGAACGCGAACTGATAGCACTTTTTTGCTTACCTTAACTTTGAAATACAATAGCTCTGGAAGTATTGCCAGAATCAAAAAACAGGTTATTTCAACGTGTTTTCTAAACAATTCTCTACAAACGATGTAAATTTCATATTTTTGTATTCAATACGTTTTGCGCTGCGAGCTAAAAAAGCTCGAGTGTCGCGAAATATCTAAAACAGTGGCGGCGGCAGTTACTTTTTTTTTAGAATATAGAGATATGGCTTCACACTAACTGCTGAACAATGTGAAGAAAGGACTTAACATTTTCAGCTGAAACAAGTGAGTTTTTTAATGCTACATAATGATATAATTCTTAGTATTGAAAGTGTCAGTTCAGGATATATAAATAAAGCCAAAATATTCACGTCGGAAATACACAAACACTGAAATATAGAAACATTCAGGGGCAAATATAATGCTGAAATAAATCATTCCAGATGAAAGCATATTTTCAAACATTTTAATAAGAAAATCATTTTATTTCAGGATATCAATCAGAAACAATTTCTTCATAGGAGCACGTGAGCCATTGCTCTTCTTATCGTATTTTAGAATATTTCATTAAAACAAAGATAAACCATTAAATATATAGTATAAAATGCTGAAAAGATTAAAACACACTGATTTAATGTTTTTTAAATGAACCGAAAGTAAAGTTATGCCCTACGATGAAATAACCTAATCTGTATTTCGTTGCGGTTACCAACTTTCGCCGGCGTTAAATAATAATCCTGGCGGCTCCTACTCATGGGAATTTGAGAACGTGCAGTTAAGCTTTCTTCTTGAAACTACATAGATCACAAGTGATAGGAATAATATGGGGACCAACTGGTCAATACTGACTCGTTGCTATGTCGTTAAGAGTAGAAAGAGTCTTAACTCGTTGTTTTCTTTCCCGTTTTTTAAAAAAGCACGTACTTTCAAATTTCGGATATGTGGATATATTTGCTAAAACACAAATTATCCTTTTTGTCGTTGGAAAAGTATTTCCAAATAATGCTAGAAAACTTGCGCTATTTGTTAAAGTATAACAAATAGCATAAAGAACGTGGAAGTTCAATTACAAAGCATTTGTGAGAATAAATGGAAATGTGACTGCGATATACGCTTTTATTTCTTGTTGAATGAATGGATTCCACGTTTACTGAATGTGAAATTTCCAAATTTTTTCAACTGAATTTGGATTTGATTCTCATTTGTATGGTTTAATTCAAAATCCAGCTGCTCATGCTAATTGGATTAATTTTGATTTAATATTTTCTTCTTATATTTTCTGAATACTTGTAAAATTCGGAACATGAACTGGGGTAAAAGTGCGCCGTTTATCTGATGAAATTAAAAATTAAAAATGCTTTTTCTGGATTAAGGTCTTCTTGGGATGGAAATTTTGTGATAAAAATTATATTTCAGTTAAAGGAAGATTGAGTAGAAAAACAAAAACAAAATACACAACTCATTCCTAAAAAACTCAATTTTTTTCTCTTGGCACAGTTGAACTTGCTCTAAGAGGATAAGATGAGCTGGGCTCTGTTTTTAATGTCAATTGCTTTCTGAATTCTTTTTACATATATGCAATAATGAAAAGATGTCATTAAAATTAAAATATCCAATGCTACCCTTTTCGTGAAAAATTAAAAAATAATCCGCAGCAAACTTCTGAGTTGGATGCAGCAAATCTCTCATGCGGAGGCTTGAAAGAAAAGATACAAAATGCTCTTTGTAGCAGCGTTTGAAGATAAGGCAAATAATGTTCCTGATATTTTCCTAATGATATTTGTATACCGACATATGCTTAACTACAAAACGTATTTGAATACCTAGGGTTCAATACTAATTTTTGTTCAGGTAAGATGTTTCACATTCAGTTTCATTTTTTCAATTTATCATATGCATGTCATGAAGTCCTCAGGGAAACATGAATATTCAGATCGACTGGCAGCGGGAACAGGGATTTCGTCTCCCTATTTCTGTCTCAGTAAGCCAAGCACCAAACTACCCAGGTAGTAGCGCTTAGCATATTTTTGTAAACATCGTAAGCACCTCATTTCGGTGTCGAAATTGCTTGGTGGCCAGTTATCCTCACCATTCTTGTGCCGAAAGTGGTGAAATACAAGAATGTCATGTGCTACACGCAATTACCAAGATTACTTCTAAAGTAACTGCTATGGCAGAAACCGCTAAGTTTGTCAACAACTGACAACCTCTGGTAAGCGACAGCATCAGTCAATAACGATATGAATCAGTAGTAATGTGCAATTCAATCGCTCTGTCTTAGGCATTTATCTCAGAACAGTTCTTTTGGATTACTACATAACATTTATTTCATGATCGCTAATTTGAGTGCAAATGGACTGATTCATTAGACAACTTTTATAACATTCACTTCATTATTACCATTATTATCTATTTACAATCCACTGCTGGGTGAATGTGTTCCCAAGTCCCCTTCACAACTCTTTGACTTGAACAGTTCTCTTCGATGTCACTCTGGTATTCACCAATCTCCTACGTACCCTTCTTCTTGGTCTCTTCCTGTCTGTTGTCGTGCAGTCCAACATTTCAGTTGTCGAATGTTCATCAGTTCTTCAAGAAATATGTCCAGTCCATTGCCAATAATGCGTCTTCACTTTGATCATGATGTCATGTACTGTTGTCATTTCTCTGACGGAAGAGATTTTTTCCCTTTGTTTCTTATTTACGTCAAGTGTGCATCTCTCCATAATCTATAACGTAATTTGCTTTTCCGCTGCAACTTAGTCGTTACGTCAGTAATTACGTTATGTGTGCTAAAGGCAATGTGATATAAGAAGGTACTCATACGCATTACAGGAAAGAGTCCAATTGTAGTACTTACAAATACGTTTATTTTGCTTGCATGGTTTGTACCCCACACTCATATCCGGTTTATTGGCGTACTAAATACAGTATCAGTGATTAAACATCCAATTGCAGTATAACAGCCCGTCCATCATCAGTAACATCAATCCCGGTAAACAACTGCTGCATTGCCTTTTAATTTATCGTTTTTATCCGGCCACACATACGTCACTCTTGTTCCGACCTCAGTTTATTGCCAACAATATTCTCGTTTGAGGGAAAAGACATAACGTTAATTTTGAAAATGTCTAAAAGAACGAACTCAAATTTACATAGAAAAAGAAACTCAAAAGGAAAGTTAAAATAGAATATACGTCACGAGCGCCGATGGACACTGGAGCAGATGGACACTGAGAGCAAAGGAGAATGAACTCAAATTTACATAGAGAAAGAAACTAAAAAGGAGAGTTAAATTAGAGTATACGTCACAAGCGCCGATGGACACTGGAGCAGATGAACACTGAGAGCTAAGGAGAATGAATTCAAATTTACATAGAGAAAGAAAATAGAAAGGAGAGTTAAATTAGAGTATACGTCACGAGCGCCGATGGACACTGGAGCAGATGGACACTGAGAGCTAAGGAGAATGAACTCAAATTTACATAAAGAAACTGAAAAGGAAAGTGGAATTAGAGTATACGTCACAAGCGCCGATGGACACTGGAGCAGATGGACACTGAGCGCTAAGGAGAATGAACTCAAATTTACATGGAGAAAGAAACTAAAAATGAAAGTTAAATTAGAGTATACGTTACAAGCGCCGATTGACACTGGAGCAGATGGACACTGAGAGCTAAATTGAATGAACTCAAATTTACATAGAGAAATAAATTAGAAGAAAAGTTAAATTAGAGTATACGTCATAAGCGCCGACGGACACTGGAGCAGATGGACACTGAGAGCTAATTAGAATGAACTCAAATTTACATAGAGAAAGAAACTAAAAAGGAGAGTTAAATTAGAGTATACGTCACAAGCGCCGATGGACACTGGAGCAGATGAACACTGAGAGCTAAGGAGAATGAATTCAAATTTACATAGAGAAAGAAAATAGAAAGGAGAGTTAAATTAGAGTATACGTCACGAGCGCCGATGGACACTGGAGCAGATGGACACTAAGAGCTAAGGAGAATGAACTCAAATTTACATAAAGAAACTGAAAAGGAAAGTGGAATTAGAGTATACGTCACAAGCGCCGATGGACACTGGAGCAGATGGACACTGAGCGCTAAGGAGAATGAACTCAAATTTACATGGAGAAAGAAACTAAAAATGAAAGTTAAATTAGAGTATACGTTACAAGCGCCGATTGACACTGGAGCAGATGGACACTGAGAGCTAAATTGAATGAACTCAAATTTACATAGAGAAATAAATTAGAAGAAAAGTTAAATTAGAGTATACGTCATAAGCGCCGGCGGACACTGGAGCAGATGGACACTGAGAGCTAATTAGAATGAACTCAAATTTACATATAGAAAGAAACTAAAAAGGAAAATTATATTAGAACATACGTCACAAGCGCCGATGGACACTGGAGCAGATTGACACTGAGAGCTAAGGAGAATGAACTCAAATTTACATGGAGAAATAAACTAAAAAGGAACATTAAAATAAAATATACGTTACAAATCCTTTCAGTTGTTCACATTCTTTATATGTTGTTCCTAGTTAAGGCCCATGTCACTGATCCATAAGTAAAATATGTATGTCTGCATTTTTGAAACGCTGTCTTTTGTATATTAGTAAATTGTTACTGGAAATTCTCCTGTTTTTCCAAACGCAATTTACCCAAGTATTATACGCCTTTAACATCTTCTTTGATGTTCCCCTCGCTTGTGATTTGTTTTCCGAAGTAAATGTAGGCATCAGTTACTTTTAGATTTGCTCCATCAACTTCCAGGTTTTCAGTTTTTACCAAAGCATTGTGCATAACTTTTGTTTTCTGTAAAGTAATCCACTTCTTTACTCTTATGAGCAAGTTCTTGCATCACAATATACAGCTCTTAGGTGCAGTTGCAAAAATGACTATGTCGTCAGCAAAAGTACTGTAGGTTAAACAAACTCTATTAATGTTTATGCCCTGATTCTACGAATTCAATCATTGAAAGATATTCTGCAATGTGAGATTGAAGAGTTGGGAAGATATGGTGCCATCTTTTATCAATCTCTTTCTTATTTTATAAGGGCTGTGTCCTCAAACAATGTAGTCCTTGCACCTGCATTTTCATAGATGTCGTTAACAGTATCTACCGCACAAATTCAAAGACAAAAATGCCAATGTACTCATTCGCTATTTAGTTATTTCTTTCCGAACATGAATACCATCTACAGTGCAGTTGCCGATCCTGAACCCAACTTGTTGTTTTGGTTAAACCATGTCCAGTGCTTACTTCAAGTCTTATGACAGTACCTTAGCAAAGATTTTATAAAGGATGTTATTCCTGTTCATAAGTAATTGTTACTATCGTTTACTACGATATAAAGATTTGCGTCGTTTTTTATCAACAATGAATTAAAACCACTACAAAATATCGAATAAGCCAAATTTTTTCACCACCATATTTTTACAATTCCCTGCACTTTTATGTCTACCATTGACATGAAGCTTCCCAGTGGAGTGCGAAATCTTGGCGAATCTTTGTGCTTATTACGCCATAAAAATATACGGATTTAATACGCTATATGCGTTTCTTGAGTATTCACATTGTGGTGTATTAAAAATAACGTTATATGTTTTCTCTTTTATCTGTCAACTGTTTTCATTTAATTAACCGTTCATTTTTTCTTTCCTTCTAGCCAAAAAAAAAAAAAAATTGAAAAGAGAAAAAGTAACAGACAGATCATGCTATCGAAATGAGAATTTTATGTCTTACCTTTCCCAGATGTTTTTCGTTTTGCATCAAACGACACTGCAGTGCGACCAGGATGGAACCGCTATAACATCGTGTCTGTGCTCATTTGTTTCCGGTAAACTACCGGTGGACTGTGTTCATTCTCCAACTGCCTGATGTGCCGAAGTTGCTCGCTCGAACTGGCTGAAAAATAAACTGAAAAAGAGAGAAGCAATTCACTATCGTTTAAATAACATACTGCGCAACAAATAAAAAAAAACTGAAAGAAACGACTGCTGTATTTCTCTATTGCGTCAAATAATACGTATCAGTGGATGCCGGCACGCACCATCTGCTCTTTGTTGTTGTTATCTCCAGACAGGCGAGCGAGCTTCAGAAATTTACTTGTCAGAAAAGATGATAACGGCAGTTCTTCAGATGCCTGCGCTGTGTGATTTGCCTTGGACGGCAACTTGTTTTGCAAAACCAGCAAAAGTATCGACCAAAAAGTTAAAAACAGATAAGTACTGACTTTCGTGAAACCAGCACTTCTCTACTTACAACTAGAAGTTCTATCACAGAAAGTAAGGATAATTTCAGGAACCCTACTACAAGATACAGTTTTTGCTTTGCTGCCGAAAAGCAGGCTTTTCTCAAGGGGATGAAACAATATTGCAAGAGCAAGTGTACCTCGAAGTTCTGGATAATTATGCCTTACCAATAATGTGGCAGTGTTATGGAAATGACAGTTGTTTCTCTCTTTCAAAACGACTGAGTTCCCTGCCACCTTGCACGGCGTGTGTAGAACTGGTTTCTTCAAATTGAGGTGGAATTTTTGGAATGTCCTGCTCAGAGTCCTGATCTTAATCCCATAGGACACCTCTGGGATGAACTGGAGGGACGGATACTAAATCGATCCCAACAACCGTCTTCGTCCTCCACTCTGATAGCAGCATTGCAGGACAAATGGCGAGCCATTCCTGTCGAGACCTACCGAACATTGGTTGATAGTATGCCTCGAGGTATTGCCGCTATCACACAAGCAAAAGATGGACCGACTAAATACTAATTGCGATGATAAAGCCATTTTTCACAAAACATTCTGGTGACCCAATACTTTTGATAATATAGTGTATTTGTTGAATACTTACGAAATCAGAGAAGGATTTTTCTTTCATACTTCTTTCCAGATAACATAAACAGTATTTGAAGGAAATAAAATTGCTATCACTTACAGGAAACCATCAGCAACATATCGAATTAGAGAGCCAAAAATAAAATGATCAAAGACGGCAGCTATTTCATTACAGGTAAAGTGAATCAGGTATAAATTATGTAATATTGTCATATAAACTTTTGTGGCTGTATCATACATCTGGAAATAATTAAAATGCTTCATAAATTTTGACGCCGCATGATTACTTTCGCATGTTCTACATTTTCTCCTACATGCATGAATAACGAATAGCCAATTTACGCAGGAAACTAAATAGACATGTAGAAATTTGCATTATGGAAAAACATATAGTATCGCAAAAATGTTTTGGTTAAAAGCTTGCTCATAGCCTTCGGTATTTTCCCTATATACTTTTTTGGGAAAAATTAATATTTGAATTTACAGCCAAAATCTTCTCCAAAATAAATATTACATTTCACTTTTTTTCACTATCCACTCTTTCCCTGAAAGAAACATTACATTTTATTTAAATTGTAGTTTTAATAACCTATACATCTATCTTGACGTACTGTAGAAGAGAATATTATGACCTAATGCCTTTAACATATCAGATAAATGTTGAGATTCGTTCTTAAAATTCGCTTTTCCCGTCATTCTTAAATTTGAGTTTTGTGACATTCTTTGTTTATCCACTCGCTGGGTTAAAAAGAAGAAATATTCATCCATTCTAGTAAATGGTATGTTGCGGGTAGTGTAACGTAGCAGAAAAATATCCACTATGAATACATTTAGTGTAATTTTTAGGCAAACAGCGTAATTAGTAGCTAAAATGTTCATTAGGAATTTTTCGCTGCAATATAAAAATTATCTTCTTCTCACGAACGCTTTTTGCAATTACTGTGATGTGACTCCCGGCTCTATTAAAATAACGGTAGCATACCAACTTACGTCCGTGCTAGAGAGTAACAGCAGGAGGCGATTGCAAACCATTTGTTTAATTGCCCAGGCCTTTTCTTTTCAAATCGCGTGAAGTTTTATTGTAGGCTTCCTAGAGCTCGAATTATAAATACGGTACTTTGTTTCCAACGACATTTTTTTTAGCAGATGATGCAAAATGTTTATGCCGCTTTTGTTCTTTTTTCTCTCTTTTTGTTTTGTTTTGGGATTTCTTGACCACAAGGAGCAACTCGGATGGCTATACGCAATGGCAGTCGCTCCACAATTTAGCTCCACTGGTAACAAAAGGGACAGAGCCATGTCCACGGGACAAACACGCCACCCATACCTCATCAGAAGCCGATCTGGTTAGAGGTCTGCAGAGGCCTGGTCTGGCTTTCTTAATTTAGAGAACAAAGCAACGGCCCAGGCCGGTATTTTCCCCAGGCACTTACAGCCGGGACGGGCCAGACCAAGTCGACCCATTTCCTTTATCACTATGGTAAAAAAAGAAAAAAGTCGTGCTTCCCAATTTACTGGTCTGTTTAAGTGCTTTACTGGCTTTGCTTACTTCCATGACATAGCCCAGGACGTAATCACAGAGGCGACGAGAGGCACTCACACTCTTTTTACCATCTGTAGGAATTAAGATGGTAAAGACACTTTGGGGTTTCTTGACCACAAAAAGATTCGACTCCGAGCGAGTGTGTGTGCTGTGGGAGCCTGGAAGGTGAAAATCTTTGAAATACTTCGTCAGTGAATAAACTAAGATATCGCTCTTTCAACACACATTAACCGAAAAATTGTTATCCGGTCACCGCTGTGATCATACTCCAGATCTCTCAATATCTAGCCGAGTGCGGTCGCCTTATGGTGGCCAACAATCAACGGCGCTATGTGTGTTTATCTGTCAGCTTCTGACATCACAATTCAGTAGGATGGGCTCAGCTACTGAAACATAAGGCGAACGTACTCGGATAGAGATCGAGAGATGTGGGGATATCGAGAGACGATCCCTGTGGTGACCGGATAACAATTTTTCGGTTGCTGTGTGTTGATAAACGTGGAAAGATCGATGTCTCAGCTTATGGATTGGGAGGTGTCTACAGTGGGATGGTGTGTGTGTGTGCGTTTCTATGAGAGAGTGGGACGACATCAATTGTTTCTCCTATCCTTAATCCGTATAAGTATTGACTTAGGGATTAGGCAGAGCAAGAACAATGTTTCAAGATAGAAAAAAAATGTTTCACCAATCCGACATCGATTGTTTCTCTTATCTCTAATCCGCATTGAGTTTGAGAGAGTGTTAAGGCTGGCTAGTTCAGACAAAGGGTGACTTTAGAGGTTATGTTATTCGGAAATTGCCAAAGTTTAGTTAATACTTTTAGGTTTACATTCAACTAAATATTTCCAGTAATATCTCATTTCATTATTTAATTTTCGCAATTTAACAAAATACTACAGAAAGACAAAATTATACAAAATGGCACGTCATGAGCCGGGCCTAAATAATAGAAACAATAGGCGGGCCGGGCCTAAATAATAGAAGCAATAGACGGGCCTTAATAGCTGCAATTGATGGGCCGGGCCTAAATAATTGCTGCAATTGACGGGGAGGGCCTAAATAATGGCTGCAATTGATGTTCCGGGCCTAAATAATAGGTCCTATTGCTCGAGCAGGCCTCAATAATAGTTCGATTGACGGCCTGGGCCTAAATAATAGGTGCCGCCCGGTGGCGCAGTAGTCTAAGCCGATGGCCTCTGATCATTCGTCCGAAAGGGACCCGGGTACGAATCCCGGTGAGGCATGGATGTTGTGTTTGTCTTACGGCACTGGGGCTCCCCCTTCCCTGGAACCAGTGACCCTAAATTAGGGACGGGCGACTGCTTATAGCCCATTGAGTTGCTCACGGTGGTCGTTAAACCTGCAATAAAAAAAAATAAAATAATAATAGGTGCAATTAACGAGCCCGGCCAGGCTTAAACGCACCGGCTTGAGCCGTGTCGGGCTCAACAAATAAGGCCCGTATAGACTAGCATAGTGCCTTGGTGGACCAGTGGTCTCAGTGCGTTCCTTTGACCATTCGTCTAAATATGCTTACGATGATGCATGGGTGATGCGCTTCCTTCATGGCACTGGCTCCCTCTCCTACCCAGTAATGCCGAATTAGGGACGGGTAGCTGTCTGTAGCCCTCAGAGGTACTCTAGGTGGTAGTTAAATCCCGACATATAAAGAAAATGACTCATGTGGGATATGATCCCGGGACTATCATAGATAAATAGTCTATAATCAGCGCTTCACACTACTCGGCCACCGGCGCAACAATATATTTTGATTAAAACGCTGTAGAGTTGCCTAAACTCTCACATCAAACTCATTTGGAATAAAGAATGCTCTAAATTTACGGCTCAAAACCACGGCCTCAAATAAATAGTAAATGAATGGATAGAATACACACCGTCTGCACACGATTTAAAAACTTGATGAACTCCTAAAACTTACACAAGCTAAAAATCAATTTAATATTGAAAAGTTTTCGAATACATATGAACATGAGACCTTTCGAACACACTTTGGGTTCATCCTCAGATGTGGACTATATTACAGGTGGACAGTAACGAGTTTATATATGCTTGATGAAAGTCATTGTGATGACGTAGGAGATAACGCACGTCATCATATGACGTCAGTCTATAACTTCAGTTGAGAGTCATTATTGGAGGGAGAGTTTCTCATGTGATCTTTAGAAAACTTGCAAAGTAGGGATTTCCAGGTGGTTGGAATGTATGAAGGAATATTGCCATTGCAAGACAATGAAAGACATCAAAATAAAGCTCTCTTACAATTCAGCGGACGTCTATACATCTAACACTATTTTTCATTGTCTTGCAATGACAATATTCTTTTTTGCGAAAAAAGTGTTTTGGTACAGTGGACAGAAAATGCCATTTTGAGGACAAAGTCCAGCACAGTCCTCAAAGAGACTATTGCTGACAGATTGCGGGACGCGGATACTTCGAAGCAGTGCCGGTCCCCTAGTCCCGAGACTCTTTGTTCCAGGACTAGGCCAAAGCCAGCGCGCTCCAGGATTACGAAGTACTAGCTAGAATGAGAGAGACCCAGGGGTCCCACTCAGCACTTAGTTGTATTTTCTATCTCTCTCGCAGAGATTTCAGCTTCCCAGAAGGGGTCAGGAGTTCCAAACGGGGTAACCCCTAAACCATCCGGGCCAAACCTGACCTTGTAGGCAGTGGCCTAAAAGCTACCACACCCCAGCTGGTAGTCCCATGGGGGCTTCCCCACCCTTCCCGAGCCATCTCGGAAGACTGTGCCTCGCACCAATTCCTCGAAGAAAACTTCGAGGTATCCTCAGCGATGCAGTCACCTCTGGCCACTACAGCTCAAAAGGGGCTTTCCCCCGACGCTACCGGGAACCGGGTCAAAAAGTAATGTAGTTAAAATTTTTCCATCTTCGTGCTTGGCAACTAAGGGGAAAATATCGTCCCGACCTGGGGCCTGCCGGGCAAAACGGGGGTCACTATCTGGCCCTCCAAAGTCCCCGTCGGAGGCCAACCAGATTTTCGATATAACCCTAGTGGCTACACCCGGGGAGTTCTGTGCCCAGATTAGTACCTATCTAGCCGATGTGGAGTCTGTCATGAGTGATAACCCCCGGGTCACTAAAGCTATTTGTGATAAGGTAAGGGCAGTGCTGTGCAAGGTACGTACCGCCTGTGAGCAGCAGACCATTCTCACTGCAACCTTGGAAGGCAGGTTGCAGGAATATATGCAAGTCTGTATGAGCTCTGTCCCAGAGGTGGTTTGCTACGCCGCTGCGGCAGAAGGTAATGGAGGACAGGAGACACGTTTTCCTGGCCTGTCCCACGCGATGACGCAGATAAGACCCTGAAATCCGCAGTGAAACCTGATAAGCTGCAGATCAGGTTCAAGGGAGTCCGTAGAATTAGGAAAGGAGCAGTAGCGGTGTAGTGTTCCAAATCTGAGGACCTTAACCGTCTTGCAGTGGAGTTCAGGATAAATCCACTGACCAGGGATTGTACACTCCCCGAATTCTCTCAGAAGAAGAAGAGACTCCCCAGTCTCATCGTGTACGATGTTGACGGAGAGTTCTCTCAAAGGGATTCCGAGGACTGGGTTATAAAGCAGAACCTCGACCTCGAAGGCGGGTTAACAACACGCTTCCCCATCAAGGCAAAAGGGGGTAAGGTCCACTGGTTCGTGATGGTTGAGCCACCTGCCTTCAAGGCTTTTATCAAGCGGGGAAAACTGAACCTGAGTTTGTCAGTCCTCCGTCTTAGAGAGTTCTTGCGGGAAGTCAGGTGCTTCTGCTGTAACGGCTTCGGCCCCTTTAAAAGTAACCGCAATGTTGCGGAGGGTAAGTGTGGCAGATGCGGTGGGGTTGGGCATCATCACCACAAGTGTGGAGCCACACTTAAGTGCAGCAACTGCTTGGCTGCGAATGCTAAGTTCCACCTGAAGGTAGATGAGAATAGCTCTGGCTTTAGTAAGCTCTGCCCTTGTCTTATTCGGGAACTTGAGCAGATTAAAAGCCATGTCAACAACGGTTGCTTGGCAGCTACCAGGTATTAGAGGCACGGGGAATTCGTGATCGAAGGGGAATTTAGAAGTCTAAAGGCTGAAGAGAAGCACGATATCTGAGGCCCGGATTCATCACCGCAGCATAGGTCCTAGTGGCGCGGATTTTGTAAATAATTTTGTGAAATAATCTGCCGTTTTATCTTTGTGACAGGGCTCATAAAATAAAGGATTCATTTCCCGATACATGAGACCCATAGTATAGATGTGCATGCATTCTTTTTCATTTTAATAAGGTACGAATCAGGGACATCTGTCCCAAAAGCTTCGCGTTGGAGAATAAATCTTCCAGACAGACGCGAAATGAAGCGCCCCTGCCCATTGGCACATCGCAAGCGCGGTCTATTGCTGAAGGGTGAGAAGTGTCGGTTCCGTGGGTGACCCGTACCGGTCCCTGGACCGATCCTGTCAGGTTGAAAGACCTCTGGTTCCAGGATCCTGGCGGGATTGCTCGCGCAACGACGTCACATTCAAAACTTTTTGACAGAGTTCGATTTATCCCTACGGAGTCCGCATTTGGACGGAGCAGGTGCAGGCATCAGATAGCTTAGGTCAGGAAAGTAGAATATGATAGGTTCCTGAATCACGGGCCATGGCGTTACTCACGGGCCATGGCGTATCACCGGAGTGTTTCCACAATTTTTACGGTGAAGGAATGGGCCGTGCGGATGCGGTGCCCAGTCCGCAGACGTTGCCCACTTGGTTCTAGAATGTACTTCTCTTTCAGGGAAAAGGAAAGTCTTCGCTGCAGAACTGGAAAATACAAGGGACCTCTCGAATATGCTCGGTCATTTGAGAGCGAGAGTTGATCAAAGACTTCGTTGTGTTGCTCAAAGACTTCGTCGCGAGGCCGGAAAAACGACTGACGACATATGTAGGAAGACACAATGTGGAAACTGATGACTCCGGCCCAGAGTCATCATCATAAACATCAGCTCAAGTGCTATGGACTTTGTAAGATAGTGTAAATCATCATAATCATTAAACATGCGGCAAATGTCCATAGGAGCCGGCCACCATATTGCAATTGATTACAATCGTCTTATAATTTTACTAACAGCGCATTGACATTCATCTGCTACACCCTGTCGGGGGGTACCAGGGACTAAGAGCGTCCGGTGCAGCTTCATAGGGAACAATCCACGCATTCGTGTTCTCACACCCGAGGAATCTAAGGAAAACTCCAGAAAACCCGTAGACTAGATGACCAGCAGGACGGTGCTCGAACACCCAACAGTAACGCCCGCCTCCCACGCTAGGCACAGCGCATTAAGCAACGGCGCTATACCGGTGGAATAGTGTAAATACCATTTTCATTTCGCAATCTCTGTGAGAGGGCTCATGAAAATATTGGATTAGTTTTCCAATGCATGAGACTCTCAGTGTGATTGATGTGAATGTAACTACACTGCTGGCATCCCAAAATGCAACACCAAGAAGGACACGAGATAGCAAAGCCAGATTTACTGGACACATAACAACGGATACAAAGATGAAACAATTGAGCTCACAGGCTCGTGTGACTTGCGGAACACGCTGACATCAATAGTTAGTGTGGCCCCCATGGCTGGCAATAACGGCCGCTACACGCTGCGGCATCGAACGAAAGAGGCTTTGGATGTGGGTTTGGGGTGTGTCAGTCCAGGCCGCTTCCACACGTTGCCACAGTTCATCAAGCGTAGCCGCGGGTGGTGCTTGCCGGGCCACTCGGTTGCCGATCAGCGACCAGACGTGCTGGATGGGCGACATATCGGGAGAACAGGCGGGCCACGGTAGCAGTGACACCTGGTGGGCCGTGAAGAATTGTTGCACGATGCGTGCCACGTGTGGGCGCGCATTGTCCTATTGAAAGTTGTCCACTGGCGGGTCCTGCAGGTAAGGGAGGACTACAGGCTCCAAAACGTCGGAGATGTAGCGGTGGCTGTTGAGTGTACCGGCGATGCGTACCAGAAGGGTGCGGGTGTCATATTCAATTGCGCCCCAAACCATAACGCCAGGCGACGGACCGGTATGGCGATGCATAATGCAGGCGTCATATTGTCTATCGCCGCGGTGCCGCCACACGCGGATCCGACCGTTGTGGTGTTGCAGGCAGATGCGGTATTCGTCGGACAAGACAATGTCGTACCATTCCGTTGTCCAGGTGCGACATTCAACGTCCCACTGCCGCCGCACTCGCCGGTGGTGTAACATCAATGGTAATCGGAGCAATAGGCGCCGTGCGACAAGTCCCCGCTCCTGCAGACGACATCGAACGGTACGTGCTGACACAGGTTTTTGCGCAACACACCCTAATTCCTGCGCTAACGTTCGTGATGTGGCAATCGCTCACGTCGGTCCGTCCGTCCCGCCTGCACCCACCGAATCCATACTCGCCTCACTGTGGCTGGATGTCGTCCCACACGGGTGCCGATGTCTCGGTACAATAAACCGTAGTCGCGAAAAGCCACTATTCGTCCTATGTCGAACTCCGAAACGTGCTGGAATGACTGCCGTATTCTGCGACGAGGCATCAGGAAGCTTCCCACGTACAGGTCCGGCAGCACAACACACTTCCACTACTTACACCACGCCTTCTGTGCGCCTTTCTTATAGTGCTTCGCGGTGGCGTGCCGGGCGCATATGATTTGCATATGCCCTGCAATGCTAATCGTTTGCATGTCGTCTCGCGGGCGATGCACGCTGCGAATTTCAGGCCAATCGGATGCTTCCTTCTTGGTGTTGCATTTTGGGTGGCCAGCGGTGTATTTAGTCTAAACATCAATGAAGGTCTTTAGTCCCAATTTTCTTCGCGTTGGCGAATGAATCTCCCACCCAGACGCAACATTAAGAACCCCGGGCCATTAGCACGTCGCACACGGGAACAATGGCAAAGGGTCCTGTGGGGGCAGCAAACACCAGTCGGTCTCGAGACCGATCCTGTGCGGGTGTAGATGGCTGGCAGGACCACTCGAATCCGACAGTAACTTCCTGTGTGTAGATGACCGGAAGGACCACCCAACAGAAAAGTCTTGTGTGCAGATGTTTGGCAGGACCACCCGACAGAAACGAGCGAGCTATCCTGCCAGGATTGCTCGCTCAACGCCTTCACTACCAAATTTTGAGTGAGTTCCATATATCCCTGTAGAGTCGATATTTTGACGGAGCAGGCGAAGTCATCAGCCTAGCTTAGGTAAACAAAGAGAACATTTTTCTTTAAAAAAATTATTAACGTACAGTAGAATTTCCATAACCAGAAATGCAAAATTTAAAAAAGCAATTGAGAAATAGATCCAGAATGTGGGTACATATGTTTCTAGTGGAGGAGGGGGGTTAGCGCCGGTAAATACGCATTCAAAATTCTTTCATTCAGTTTTTACTAAATACAACTGCTATCAAACTTGCCTCAGCAAAACTAACATACGCCCTACTCTTCTCCCACCCTGATTTCGCAAGCTAGCGACGTACCCGCAACATTATATGGCGCTCAAAACGAGACGAACTTTTACAAATCCTGGTAAGTAACGTGGCCTTAAAATGATGCTGTGCATTGCGCAGGATTGCGCAGTCATATCTCGTTCTCATTAAATTTTGTAATTTATTTAGAGATAATGTTTTTTCTTTGTTTCTCTAAAAAATTACGTTTTGCAATTTAACATTATTCGAAACTGATTTAACTTTCAATCTAATAGATTGCAAGTAATGTTTAGTATCAAATTACATTTTTTAGTTTGTCCTCGTAAAAACTGAACAAATTGAATCATCCCTGCTATCTTTCCTTTTTCACATTCCATAAATCAGATGATCTGGGATGTGTTTTTTTATTGTTTTATGTACAAGGTAGAACAAGATTATTATTATTTTTTTTTTTTTTGCAAAACGACGTTTTCTTTATGCTTTCAACTATGTAGTCATTGCTCAATTATGTTTTCCTGATATCCCTTTTAATGGCGCATTAGGAAAGAAGAAACAGTATCCAATATATAATTTCATGAGAACTGTTATAAACCGTTTCTTTCTTTTTTCTGGTTTGAACCGCTGTCGATATTAATTTTTCGAGACAAATAAAGTTTTTTTAGTCTTCGGTTTTTCACCATCTATTTGTTCGTGCCATCTGGTTTAAATGTAATCTTCTTTCTAAATATTCTTTTATAGGAATTCATTTTCGTGATCGATATCAGCTTTTTGGATTTCTTTACTTTTATCTGAGTACTCAGCGCTAAGTTATGAATAATTTAAAGTGAAATTCATAGCCATAGATTTGTTGCCAAGTTACTTCTGCACACGCGGAGAAAACACTGCAGTCAAGTGATACTTTTTGTTTGCAATTACTCTTTCTCGTTCTTATCTTTAACGTTAAGCTTAGTAATCAAATAAATAAATATCAGGATATATTCATCCCTAATGAGTTTTGCATTGAAATCAGTATACTGTTTATTTATTACAATCTTGAATTTATTTTCTGCAGCTGGACAATAATGTATTTTACTTGGCACTGGATTTTCGATTTTTCTCTTCGTCTTGTTCATGAAAGATTAAAGGACAAAATACTGCTTTTCATTAATTCAATATATCGGGCTTTTATTTTCAACGCACCGACAAGTTTTAATCAATTACTTTGGGTTTAAAGGCGATTGCCTTTCGATCAAGAGAATTACACGCTTAGAAATGTATTGCTGTTATACAAAAATAAACCAGATATATGGAATACGTCAATAGGGATGTCAGATCTTTCATTCCTGATAGTTTCAGTTACACTGTGTTCCACCACACGATACATGTAATAATTTCAGATCCACAACAAAGTTCGATACTTTTTCTGAAACAATACATGAAGTAATTCTGCAATCCCTTTCGTGAGTTGACTAAGCACATGTGTAAAAGCTTTTCCGTGAAAGATGGAAACAAACCCAGAATTTCAAGGTATTTTTTCGTACGCCAGGAAAATTCGAAATTCTTAGAAATCTGTCAGCAATTCCTTTTGCAAATAAATGGTAAACTGCCAGTTTTAGGAGGTCTTAAATTAAAATTCTGAATTTTTAGAAAGTTTTCTGTAATTGGTTTCGTATATTAAATTCTGCTCTCAGTTTTTCGATATCCACATGAAGGAAAATTTCCAATAATAGGAACATTTCGTGAAATTTCTTGAGGTTTGATTAACTATTAAATTTCAATTGTCTATCAAAGGGTCTGATTTCGAAGTTCTGTAGCGAGATCGGATATTGCGGATTGCATATCGAATGAAATTTTGGTTCTTATGACACCGGATTTTCATTCAACTCTTCCACATCTTGTGCGCCAGGATTGTACAGTAAGATATCGGCTACCTAAATTATTGTACAGATGATTAATGACGTCTGCATATCAGTCTGTAGACCCCTTAAGACAAATGCTATTATAGTTACCTAGAGTTAAATTTATAATTAGGAGTTTTGTTAAATAATACCATAAAGCAGCTCACAATTGCCCTTTTCTTTAAGATAACTAAACTTTTGTGAGTTTAAAAAGATCTGAAGATCCAAAGCATTATGTGGCTTTGAATAATCACGATGACAAAAATGCATAATTTGCAATATGCCCTCCTACAGAAAAATTAAAATGATTATAAACCTATTTAGAGAAAAAAGGAGCTTCAGCAAAAAATAAAATAAATAATGCACCATCATTAATAGAAAAACAAAACTAAAATAACATGTCACCACTGCGCGATGAGAGTTCTACCTAATACGTGATTACATTTTACATGTCTTTGTGGCTCAGCTGTAGCACTCGCGTTTTCATTTGAAGACGCAGCGAAAGAGAAAGGCTCGATTTCTTCACCAGTAGCAAAACGAAATAATCTGAAAAAGTCAAAATCTAAGATTTTGCAAAATTTCTGTATTAATATGGAAAAATCAGAAACTGACTTTTCTGAAAAAACAAACGGAATTGCTAACGGCAAAATACTGAAGTTAAAGAAACTAAAAAAATACTGAAGTTAAAAAAAACCCACGAACTTTTGAAAAGGAAACTCCATTAAAGACGACACCAACCAACAACTTTCGTGCACGTTATTTTCAGGAATTTTCCGTAAATTCTCACCACTTATGTTTTACAGTGTTCTTTTCTGGATGCCATAAATTCCAAGGAATCTTGGGAGCCTGTGGGAGTAATAACATTGAAATAATAATGTAAAGCACAAATTACTCAGCAAACTATGATTCGCAATCATGATAACGATAGTTTGTAAAGGATCCGTTTATAATCAGATATTCGTAATACAATATTGAGTTCATTATATGAATTTTCATTTTTATCAGTTTTTCTCTACCTTCAGTATGTAATAAAAAAATACCTGTGGGTTAGGGCATTACTCCTTTTCAGCGGAACTGTTAATACAGAGTGATCGTAAAGTTACCGAATTCTGAATTAAAAAAAACATTGTGTATGCTGTAAGCAGAAGTTTAACCTGTTGATGTGGCAACACGAGTTAGCAACTCGTCAAGGTCAGATATTGCGTGTGTCGAATGCCTGAAGGAAATTTGCAGAGGTTCAGAAATGAATAACTGGTTACCTGTGTGCTACGAGGTTTGCTCACATTAGCGTCGCCGTTTGCACAGAGGCGTGGGTTTGACGAGGGAGCAGATAATTTGTTTACCTGAAGCTTATTCGCAAATGCAGTCTTACAAACAGTGTATAAAAGAAATCGTAAAAATATTTACCCAGCATATTGTAAGTAAACCAGCGATACACAGTTTACTCGCAAAATTTCAATTTCGTAAAACTGGATGTGTTGACGAAATGCCAAGAATTGGCCAGCCAAGTATGTTATCGTCGGAAGTGATTAACGATGACCAAAATCGTTTGCAACAGCCAGCTACAAAATCGCTTCGTCACTTATCTCAGCAAGTGAAACTTTCTTGCGGCTCAGTACAGAACGCGACTAAACGATTGCAGCTTCATGCTTACAAAATGAAAGTTGTCCAAGAACTGAAGACAGGTAATACGCATAAGCGTTAGCTGTATTGCCGTTGGCTTTGTAAATTTACTCGACACAACAAGTGCTTATCGAACAATGTTTTTTTTTCCGATGAAGACTAGCTTTATTTGAATCGGTATGTTAATTCGCAAAATATGCGACATTGGTTACCTGAGAATCTTTATATCCTTCATTCAGTGCCTTCACATTTCGAAAAAATCGGTGTGGGGTGCTGTATCTCGACGCAAAATGCTGGGACCACTGTTTTTGGACAGTTCTGTGAATGTGGATATTTACCAAGATTTGATTTTTCAGTTGGTGTCTCTATTGCAAGAAGACAAAGGTTTCGCTTGGCTTCAACAGGATGGAGCAATATGTCACACAACTACTGCCACAACGGAACTTTTGCGAAGTTTCTTTGATGACCGCTTTATTTCTAAAGAACTTTGGATTCCACGATCACCAGATCTGTAGCTATTGATTTGTGTCTGTAGGATATATATAAAGGACCGTGTTTATGCAAACAACTTGCATGACCCGCAAACAGACATTATTTAGGCTATAGAGGAAATCACGTCATCTATTCTGAAAATCTTTATGAAAAACATGTACTTTCGCATGAATATTTGCCTCCAGAAAACCGAAGGTCATATCCAGCCCCTATTTTAGGGCAACACCGGTTGCTCAAAAGTCGATGGAAGATGTATCACAACTGTAGGTAAACTTCATGGCTCTGTATAGCACGAAAAAGTATTGTTCAAATTAGAGTTCGGGAATATCTCGATGACCTTGCATTTGTGACTGTAATTGCGATTTACAAGTTTCTCTAATAAAAGTCTGTAATTGCGATTTACAAAGTTTCTTTGCCATTAAACGGTAATGCTAAATCGAAAGACCTTGCTTCGTCAGGCTAACTCTGAAACTTTTGAAACATGCACCTAAAATAAAAGGAGGAATTGCGAGATATCGTTCTGGAATAATCTATAAGCCGGATTTTTTCTCCATTTCCAGATTTGACGTTTATCCCCAGTGCCGCAGATCATTGAGTATGCACTGCGGCACCATGAAAAAAATAACAAGCAGGGACTTGCACCGATCGTGTGTTAAATATGTATTTCACTGTAAATGTTTTGCAAGTCTGTGCTGATTTATTTTTCAACTATTGTAGACTTAGAAAATATAGTTCTAGGAGAAATGTATTAGATACTCAGTGAGTCTGTGGGTAACCACATACTATTGTTGAATTGAAGTGGAAGAACGCATGTTGCGAAATTCGTATAATTATTTGCGCAATCATCTGCACTTGAGTTAGATACATTTCTACCGTTTGCCTGAAGAATCCCGTGCATTAAAGTCATTTCAAGAAATGCAAAGATTTCTACTTCTTCACAATAATTAGCCATACATAACGTAAGTATTAATAACCTATACATACCTTCACATTCATTCGGAAATGGAATGATATCAGGATCTGGAATCTTTTCACTTGCCTCCTGGCTGTCCTCCAATTCCTTTTTCAGAGGTGTTTCACATCTGTAAGGAACGAAAGCAAAGTTGTTTTTTGTACGACTGAGATTTACTATTTCTCAATTAACTATCTGGTGGCTTATTTTCTTAAAAATATTTTTTGAGCATTATGTTATATTTTCTACATTAATGTTATGTTTTTTTATATTTTCTGCAAGTGCTATAAGTTTCTGGCCAAGTTCCGGATGAGGCAAGAAGGCGGGGAGTTGTTCGATGGAGGTTCCCTGTGCCTTTCCTGGAACCATTGGGCGGGAAATAAAATTGAGGAACTTCTTATAGCACTTGCACAAGAGGGTCGTTTAATCCCAAAATAATATCTCTTCAGATGTGAAAGTTTTCACTACATTCCCGATGAGAACTACATCATACTTTTTAACATCATGATGCCGTCCATTAAAAGGGGCCTAACTCGGAAGGCCATAAGTACGGTATGCAATATTTATGACACACAGGGTGCGTCGAAAGTTTTGCAATATTTGGATCACTTTATATCTTCATACGTACATTTGCCACGAAAGCTGACTAGCATTGAAAGCATAGGGCATCGCGTTGCGCCGTCTTTCGCCATCTAAACTGCTGGGTACCCAAAATTCAACACCAAGAAGAAAGCATCCGATTGGCCTGAAATTTGCAGCATGCGTCGCACGCGAGAGGACATGCAAACGATTAGCATTGCAGGCAATATGCAAATCATGTGCGTCCGGCACACCACCGAGAAGCACTATAAGAAGGTTTCACAGAAGGCGCGGTGTAAGTAGTGGAAGCGTGTTGTTCTGCTGGACTTGTGCGTGAAACGCTTCCTGATGCCTCGTCGCAGAATACGGCAGTCATTCCAGCACGTTTCGGAGTTCGACATAGGACGAATAGTGGCTTATCGCGACAGCGGTTTATCGTATGGAGACATCATCCCGTGTGGCACGACATCCAGCAACAGTGAGGCGAGTATGGATTCGCTGGGTGTAGGAGCGACGAACGGACCGACGTGAACTATTGCCGCAGCCGCGGCACACCACCGTACAAGAGGACCGGCATGTTGTGCGGCGGGCATTAACGGCTCGCACCGCCACATCACGAAAGTTTGCTCAGGAATTAGGGTGTGTGGTGCAACAACCTCTGACAGCACGTACCGTTCGACGTCGTCTGCAGGAGCGGGGACTTGTCGCACAGCGCCCATTGCTCTTATTACCCTTGACTTTGCACCACCGGCGAGTGCGGCGGCAGTGGGACGTTGAACGCCGCACCTGGGCTACGGAATGGCATGACATTGTCTTCTCCGACGAATCCCGCTTCTGCCTGCAATACCACGATAGTCGAGTCCGCGTGTGGCGGCACCGCGGCGATAGACTGTATGTCGTCTGCATTATACATCGCCATACCGGTCCTTCGCCTGGCGTTATGGTTTGAGGCGCAATTGGATATGGCACCCACACTCCTCTGATACGCATCGCCGGTACACTCAACAGCCACCGCTACATTTCCGACGTTTTGGAGCCTGTAGTCCTCCCTTACCTGCAGGACCTGCCAGCGGCCACGTTTCAACAAGGCAATGCGCGCCCGCACGTGGTACGCATCGTGCAACAATTCTTTACGGCCCACCAGGTGTCACCGCTTCCGTGGCCCGCCTGTTCTCCCGATATGTAGCCCATCGAACACGTCTGGTCGCTGATAAGAAACCGAGTGGCCCGGCAAGCACCATCCGCGGCTACGCCTCATGAACTGTGGCAACGTGTGGAAGCAGCCTGGACCAACATACCCCAAGCCCACAACCCAAGCCTCTTTCGTTTGATGCCGCAGCGTGTAGCGACCGTTATTGCCAGCCATGGGGACCACACGAACTGTTGATGTTTGCGTATTCCGCAAGTCGCATGGGCCTGTAAACTCAATCGTTTCACCTTTGTATCTGTTGTTATGTGTCCAGTAAATGTGGCTTTGCTACCTCGTGTCGTTCTTGGTGTTGCATTGTGGGTGGCCAGCAGTGTATCTGCTAGCTCTTCGATTCCCCGGCGGTACCAGTTCTTTTTCTTCTAGGCGAAGAACTCCATCACCCCACCTACCACCTCGTCCGGGTGTTAAAGTGCCGCCCACGAAGGAAATGGGCCATGGACCGGGACATGCAATACGATGAATCAGACGTAACAAGTTCCGGACTATATGCTAAGTGTGGCATCAGTTTGATGGTTCCTGGAGTTTTGCTCGGGTCGTTCGCGCGGTATGAGGCCGAGCGATGTCCTGCTGTAGTAAAGCGCCCTTTCTTTTCACAACTGTGGCGTACCTTTCCTCCAAGACGGCATACATCTGCTCCAGCTGTTCAGTGTAGAGGTTGGCGTTGATGGTCCGACCGTCTGGAACAAATTCGTAATGGATTAGCCCCTCGAAATTCCACCAGATGCAGAGCATCACCTTTTGCTGGAAGCCCCTGCGTTTGGCAACTGGTTCAGGAAGCTGGCATGGGCTCAACCACTACCGTTGTGTGTTAGAATTACGGAAATAGACTCACTTTTCATGACACGTAGCAATTTACTTTATGAAACGTACATCGAGCGATTTCTAGGAGTTTTGTGCACACTTCTACTTGTCGGTCTGCTTCAGCCGGCGTCAGTTCGTGCGTGACAATGCGGCGGCTCCTGTAGACCTTGCTGAGGTTTTGAAGGTGATGAACCATGGTGGTCTGTAATATGTCCAGCTCACCTAATAATCTCGGAGTGCTGGTTGTCGGATTTGAGTCCATGTCCTGGCGCACCATCTCCGAATCCATGGTTCGCGGCCTACCCGGCCTTGGCTGATCGTCGAGGTTTCTGTCACCCGAGCGAAATTTCTTGAACCATTTGGTTGCAGCGCTGTGGTCCACTGAAAATTCCCCTTCCGCATGGCAAATGTTTCGTGTCGCTTGGGCAGTGTTATGGCCGAGTTTAAACTCGTGCAGCAAACGTTTCCTAATTAGCCGGTTGTGGCTGTTCATCTTTTAGGAGACCCTGTGACGTACCTGCCAGCAGGACGCACACGACATAAAGGCAGATAGGAATCAGAATAAGCGTCTGCGTAGCTCAGTTGGTAGAGCGACTTGTTCCGGAATAAGCGGCCTCGGGTTCGAATCCCGGCGTAGACCAAAAATGACGGAGAAATTTACTTCGTTATAATGGCGCCCGACCTATCCGGATGACCCGGCCGTTCAAAATCTCGCATTGGTGTGATGTTATTTCCACACCGCGAGACAGGAAAAAAATCAGAGAATTCCTTCTCCAGCGCTTCGAAAAATAAAAATGTGTGATGTTGCATTCCACACAGCAGATTGACTGAGAGTTCTCAAGTGCACGTTCTACAGTGGATGGCTGCCTGCAACGATTCATGGTCACGGCTGACCCGTGCGACATGCCCCCGGCCCTCTTTAAGGGGGTGGGGAGATGTGACCTACCTGCCAGCAGGACGCACACGACATAAAGGCACATAGCAATCAGAACAAATGTCTGCGTAGCTCAGTTGGTAGAGCGACTTGTTCCGGAATAAGCGGCCTCGGGTTCGAATTCTGGCGTTGACCAAAAATGACGGAGAAATTTACTTCGTTATAACCCAACCACAGAAAGAACGACGACATGCAATGCTATTGACAGCAACGACCACCAATTTATATCCCTTTCGACTGACTGCAGTGGGCGGCTTGAACTAGTTTAAACACGTGACATATCCGCCGCAGCACATGCGTTTATGCAAATATTGCAAAACTTTCGATTCACCCTCTATAAAAATGATTCGCATAGTGTGAATGTAATGATGTTATTTTTTGGATTCTCTCGGTATAGGAAATGTACAACAAGTTTCATGATACAGAAGGCATCGCGGTATTAATACAAGTGCCCGCAATAACGCTCTATGGAACTTTCCACCATACTTCCTTTTACGGTGTCTTTGCAGGAGCTGGACGCCCTGGCAGACTGTTCCAGAATGGTGCCCAATAACTCCGGTGAGGCGAACAGTGGATCATTTCTCTAACATACGCAGGATTCCCCTCCCTCTGCCTTTAGCAATGTCATGCCCCTTTACTGCGATCTTCCTCTTACTAACGGGAACACTGTGTATTATTTTGAGCATGACGTACGCACTCAATGTTTTTCCTAGTGCCTGATGCCTGGATAAAATAAAAAATTCAGTCTGGTTTTTAAACGCGTAGAGATTTTGTAAATCTGCTGTAAACAGACATATTCACTTACTTCCTCTAGGGGCAAAATTGTTCTACGTAGAAAATTAGAAATCATATTAGAACTGTTTTTTACCCTTATCACTGTACAACGTGAAACGAAACTTTCAAGTTTGACTATCAGAAGTGGTCATAACGGGTAAAATGGAATATCATTCTACGCACGCTAATGCAAAACGTATTAATTATTTAAAATAAAATGTGTACAGAAGGTGGTTTTCTTAATACATGGTGTGAAATCAAGAAAAAAATTCAAACGAAGTTTTAGAAGGAAAGATGTGGAACAAAATATTATTTCAATTAAATGCTATTTGCAATTATTAGGAGTAAAGTTATGCATAACGAAAAAAACCGAGAGCTATGAATTGTTATTTTTGCCCATTCAAGTTTCCCAAAGAAAGGCAACAAATTTCAAACCGCGCTAATTTAAATGACACAGAAACATGCAGTCCACAGTTCGACGTGTTAAAAATAAAATGCCAGGCAAATTTATTTTTTTAAGTGAACTTCTTTTAAGATTTTTAAAAGTATTAAAATGACTTTACAAGTTTCGTTTTGACTTTTGTAAAACAATTGTGCTAAGGGTGCAGTGAACAGAAATTGTGTAATGAAATACTTTGCATAAAATGAATACATGTGGTCTTTAATAAGCCTTCTCAAATTTTTTTTTTACACATGAGGAATGTTTTCTCAACAAAAGAATGCTACGAAAAATAAAAACTCTGAGCAAAGCTATGAAAGATTTGTTGGTATGTCATGTATGTCATGCGTTGCAGTGGCAATGTTCCTAGACGCATTTATTAGCTAAATGAAACGGAGAGAGAGAGAGAAAGAGAGAAAGAGAGAGAGAGAGAGACAGACAGGAAGGCAAAGAGAGACAGACAGACAAAGAGATAGAGTGACAGAAAGACTGAGAGAGAGAGAGAGAGAGACAGAAAGATAGACAGGGACAAGAAAGGAATCAGAAAATATAATAAAATCTTGCATATATAAGAAAAACCCTACTAAGAAAGATATGCTGCAACAAATCGGGAAAGAAACCCGTTGTTACCTCGCTACAAAGAAACTTTGAAGCAGTCTCTAAATCCAGTCACAGAGAAATACTCCATGTAGTAATAATAACACTAAAGAAAACAGACATTGTAGCACACAGCGAATGAAAGTCTAGCCTTTCATTGTCTGAGTCTGGGAGTCTTCATGGACTTTCCAATCAAAATTTCTGGGATGCAGGAAATCAGAAGTTAATGTGGTCATATATTTAATATTCCTGTAGTGACCATACCATTATTATTTTCCGTGTTCAGTTACATGAACAAGGAAAATAATAATGGTATGGTCACTACGCTACGTTGTTTTGAATTCAACTTCTCTGACACTTTTCGTGCTCTCAGAAAGATTCAGACTTTCCGATTAGTGAATTAAAGCATAATGTCGTGCAGGTATACAGTATAAACATACTTCCACGTTTGAGGCAATACAAGTTCAATTTCAAAATTTGAAGTTTTCTATAATTGTTTAAGAACACAAAGGACTCTTATACCTCTGATTATATGATTTATTTGCATAATTTATTGTCATGTTCAAACTGCGAAATAAATTATCAGCTAGCACTTTCTGGCAAGTGAAAGGGAATGAAAGAAAATACGAGAAAAATGTAAAAACACCTCACAACAGAACATTTTTTCCTTAAACTCAAAACATAAGGACTATGCAAGTAATCCTAACTTATTGGCGTAAAATAGAAGTCAATGTTTCCAATTTTCGCATACGAACCAGATGGTTTTTACAAGAAAGGTCCGAAGCAAACAAATCATACAAACCAAAATATTACGAAACATAATCCCATTCCGACCACACAGAAGAATGGTGCATAGCTCTCAATGAGTAGAGCCGCATTTGTTACAAAAAAGTAGCAAAGTACTGTACCTACTCGTTGTACCCAATGGTTGAGAGGTACGAGGCACTGATATCTGGCAAACATTCTGACCTGGGGACTTCATACCTGAATAAGTGGGTAGCTCCTGACCGACAATACTGTCTTCCCTCTTCCTGGAGCAAGCGACACCAAATTAGGTGCACACGACAACTTATAGCCCTAAGAGTTCCTCACATTGGACGCTGAAGCCCGAAAGAAATACCTACACCAGATTTTAATTGAAAATATAGATATTGTTTTAATCAGATATTTGGGCAAATAGTATGTGCCCACTATACCTCTCCACCCATTCCTCTGCAGGCAAGTGGAAGGGTACAGTGATATTGTGTAGCAATAGTGTCTTTATGCTTATTAGCCAATTTCGAAAAATTTCTTTTTTCGTATGAAATCTGAACTGTGAAAATAAAAATCCACACATATCCTTGTTTTTTATGCATAATTTTCCCTCTAGGATGCGCAAATGTAGATAAGATTAACTTCGGTATTTTTTTTTATTCCACGTAATTGCTCTAAGAAATCCGTTTTTCTGCGTCGAATATCTATTACACCGAAAATCGCCTTGAGCCGACTTTCTTCTGCAAATAGTACAGAGCTTGCTTAGTTAAAATTTTCCTCGCTATCTGGGCTCCTAAAAGATCGATTTCAGAAACTCTTTCTATCGAATAGTTTTCAGTGTAAGAAATGTGATGCGTATGGGATGTATTTCAGTATGGTAAACAGTTTTGCTATCAGGGAGGCATGAATACATATTTCCTTTTCCAACGAATCCTCCGTGTCTAAAATCCCGATGAAAATGGTTTTTTCTTTGTCACATATTGTATCTCACGCTAAGGAAAACATTTTAGGTATATTTTCTTTACTTTCTTGCTCAAAATGACCGATAGAGTACAGCAAACAGGTGCAAACGTATATTTTATTTGCTGCGTGGCCCTATTTGAATATTGTTTGTGTAGAATATGTATCAGTATGTTGAACATTTTACATATAATTTGTAGTTCTTCATAATGCACCGTTCTACCATAAATAGGCGTACGTGTGCATTACAATTTTGCGACTGCTTCTCCTGTTCTAAAACTCCACTTGAAAAATTATGTATACATTACGTGCTATGATGAAGAGTGCAGGCACTTCGAATTTCAAATGCAGTACAGTTTTCATGAGAGGGAGCGTATATATTCCTTTTGTTTTCCTTGCTATACTTTCTTCTGATACATCGATTTGGAAATTTTTGTTGCGTAAGCTTTCCTTTTCCTTTTTGATACAATTAACTGGATTTCATATGCTAAGAACTGCTCGATAATAATTATATTTTTTGTTTCGAGTGATAATACTTACTGATATTCCCGATATTTCGGTGCCCGCTTTCATATTTTCCGTATCTCACACAAATGTCTTTCACAAATATTCTTATTTTATAATACAT
Organism: Macrothele yani; assembly: GCA_039090855.1. NCBI lineage: Eukaryota > Metazoa > Arthropoda > Arachnida > Araneae > Macrothelidae > Macrothele > Macrothele yani. The sequence goes on from CM077024.1 coordinate 7,628,929, forward strand.
TGAACAATAACAACTTCATGTTGTTGAACCAAAGATTTGTCTCTAAATATCACTTGGATTGATATTATGTGTCTTTAAATATCACTTGGATTGATTGATATCAATATAAGTGATATTTAAAGACAAATCTTTGGTTCAATAATATTGAAAATGTGCAGTATGTCGTGACCCAAGAGCGCACGAACACATATAGCGACCCAAAAATATGTTCACTCCATTTCGTTATGTGTTAGTGAGTTTCTTTGTCAAAGAAACTCACAAATATCATGACCAGCTGCTGTTTGCTGTGTAAAGTAAACATTTACGTAAAAGAAACAATGACTGCGTTTAGAGAAAAAAATTCCGTTCAAATAAAGTACCCTAGTAAATAAGGATAAAAGTCAATTTATTTCTGCTTGTGTCTTCCAAACAAATCCATATAGTCAGTCTTTCAGTAACGAAACTAAGCTTCCTTATTTCAACCTTCAGAAAGCTCAGGTCATGTAACAATCCAGCATTTTGATCCTTTTCCGTATATTTTCCCCCTATTTTACGAATTGTAGATTTACGTTCAACTGCGCTGCTCCTGTCATTTCGCTTGACATTCCGCTTCTGTTCTGTCAGCACAAATGGACAGTACGCGAAATGGCAGCACTCACTATGTTACGTCATCATCACTCCTCTTATTCGTCCGTCGTAAGAGTTCTATTTTGTAGTAGAAAACCCGAAGTAAATGTAATGACCGATATCTTTTGGCTGAATGAGTATGTGGAATGTTTTATGACTTTCGTTTACCCCTAGATTGAGGTTAGTATAGCAAATTTGAGTTAAATATGCTACATTTTTAAAGCATCTTAATGAGATATAAATGCGTAACTCGCATTTATGTTCTTTCATGATACCCTTTCTCGGGGTATGGGGAAAGTAGCGATTCTGAATTTGATTAGGAGTAAAATCATGCAATGCATTGATTATGACACGCTTTCCAACATACCAGAAATCCTTACTCAAGTTATGAGGATAATGGCTGTGGAATAAATCTCGCTCCTGTGCCCTGATCTTTGACCCATTTCGATTATATTCGACAGAGTATGATCATTATACCTCCGGAACAACATACTAAGGTTTTGTCGCATTAGAAGCATTTTTAGTCAAGGTATGAACACAACGGCTTTGGAATAAATATCTCTTGTGCCCTGACCTTTGACACCATTTCGATGATATTCAACAGAACCGGTCCAGTATACCTCCGGAGTAACATGCTAACGTTTTGTCGCAATCGAAGCATTTTTACGTAAGTTATGACGCATAACGGCGATGGAATAAATCCCGCTCCTATGACTTGAGCTTTGACCCCATTTCATCCATTTTCAATAGGGTTCGTCCCCAGGTTTTCTCTCACCGCATACTAAAATTTCATTGAAATTGAACCATTTTTACGCGAGGTTTCGTGCGGACAGACAGACGGACAAAGCTGAAGCATATACACTTCTTCAACCTACGGTTGGAAAGCGTAAAAAATGAAAAATTAAAAGAAAAAGAAGCAAATTTTCAATCTCAAAGCCCAATTAACAGCAATGATGCTGTTAATAACTATTTTTTGAGAGACAGAGTTTCAGTATGAACAACGAACTATTTTGATCTGTATTTTGAATAAGCAAGGTGCTTTCGACAGAAACGCATGAAATGCAATGCGTTTCTTACTTGCAATATTGCGTACGTATGAAAATTGGTTTAGAATGTCAATATTAAGCTGTGGAAATGAAAAGAGACAACTTCGCTTCTCTCCATACTTCGGCGTTAAGAAGTTTTATTATTTTTCACGCTTTCCAACAGTAGGTTGAAGAAGCGTATATGCTCCAGCATTGTCCGTTGTCTGTCTGTCCGCACGATAACACGCGTAAAAATGGTTCGATTTCGATGAAATTTTAGTATGTGGTAGGGGACAACCTGGGAACGAATCCTATCGAAAATGGACGAAATAGGGTAGAAGCTTACGTCATAGGAGCGGGATTCATTCAATTGCCATTATGCGTGATACCTTACGTAAAAATGCTTTGATTAAGACAAAACTTTATCATGTTGTTACGGAGGTATACTAAACCGGTTGTGTTGAATATCACCGAAATGGGGTCAAATGTCAGGGATAAGGAACGAGATTACTTTGACAGCCATTATCCTCATAACTTGACTAAAAATGCTTCTATTGCGACAAAACTGTCGTTGGACGTGCCCTCTCGAGATCCTCAATTTTCGCCCAGTTTGCTCGGTCAAACAGCCCATTGCTCCTGACTCCTGTGTTTCGTGTGTGTATAAGGGTATGTGCTACCTTTCCTGCTACTTTTCCGAGTTAGAAAGTACGTATTTACTTCGAATTTTATCATAATATTACCTGCCGACTACACCCTACTGCGTTTCTGAAGTGTGCGCCCAAGTACATGTTCCAGTGACTGTTTTTCCTTTCCTGCATACCCTGTTCAAGTAATCGGCTGCCAGCAATCTTCCCAGCTACTTCTCAGCACCAGTAAGTGAATTCTATACCGATATTCCTTCATTTTTTCATCTCGATGGGTATGTTTACATCTGCCCATAGCCGCCCCGGTGGCGCAGTGGTCTAAGGCGCTGGCCTCTGATCATTCGTCTGTAAGGGGTCCGGGTTCGAATCCCGGTGAGGCATGGATGTTGTGTTTGTCCCACGGCACTGGCTCTCTCCCTTCCCTGGAACCAGTGACCCTAAATTAGGGACGGGCGACTGCTTATAGCCCATTGAGTTGCTCACGGTGGTCGTTAAACCTCCAATCAAAAAAAAAAAAAAAAAAAACATCTGCCCATCGTGGCTTGCCTTGACTTTCATCTGTCTTCTCACCAGCACTTTATTCAGTTGCCTTCTGTGCTTATCTTCCTGTTATTTACACGCCTTCCCGTTTAGGTCACCCTCTGATAGTGGTCCTTGGGTGACGTCATCGTTACTGTGCTCCATCTGTCTCTCGCCGTTCCTCCAGTGACGTCATTACCTCGCATCTTCCCATCGTCCGCTTTTTTACGTGCCTTTTGCCATCTCCATCGTCTTACGCTCTCGAGATTGTGCTGCTTTGCTTTCCAGTTTCAGATTTGTACTATGTCTACTGCTTTTCTTCGACCACTGACGCCTCCTCCGGATGTACTACTTGACAGTTCAACTCATCTCTGCCGCCCCGGTGGCGCAGTGGTCTAAGGCGATGGCCTCTGATCATTCGTCCAAAAGGGGTCCGAGTTCGAATCCCGGTGAGGCATGGATGTTGTGTTTGTCTTACGGCACTGGCTCTCTCCCTTCCCTGGAACCAGTGACCCTAAATTAGGGACGGGCGACTGCTTATAGCCCATTGAGTTGCTCACGGTGGTCGTTAAACCTCCAATAAAAAAAAAAAAAAAAAAAACTCATCTCTCTTCGCCCGCAGTACTGCCTTCCCCTCTTCCCCTCGGATCCTCTCTCAACTGCTTTGGGCTTCCGGGTTTCTCGTACCGGCTCCGTTTTAACAGCTCATTTATTAGAGTCCTCTTCACCGGGGAAGTCTTTCTTCGCTTCTTTAGCTCTCGGAGTAAAATATTTCGCGCTTCCACATACTAAACTTACAGCTTACACTTCAGCACTCTATCAGATTGTTCCACCTGATGCCATCACGTACATCGCACAAAAGCCTCGCTCGGTGTTGGTTTATTTTTCTAATCCCGCTCAAGTTGAGTTGGTTCTTTCTTCTCCAATATCAGTCGGCGACCAAAGTTTGTTTGCAATTCCTCTTGCTCATTGCCCTACTCTCGTTTTTTTGATTGGAGGTTTAACGACCACCGTGAGCAACTCAATGGGCTATAAGCAGTCGCCCGTACCTAATTTAGGGTCACTGGCTCCAGGGAAGGGAGAGCGCCTTTGCCGTAAGACAAACACAACATCCATGCCTCACCGAGATTCGAACCCAGACCCCGTTCAGACGAATGAACAGAGGCCATCGTTTACACCACTGTGCCACCAGGGCGGCCCCTACTCTCGTTAGTTTATCTACAGTTCCTCCTGAACTCTCCAACGATTTACTGCATGCTTTCCTTTCTCAATGTGGTTTAGTTATTGTTCTTATTAAGACTTTGCCTGCTGCTTCAGACGATCAAGGGAATTGTCCCTATTATAGTTTTCGACGTCAAGTTGTCGTCGTTTTTCCTGACGAACAGTCCATTGTTTCCTGTCCGACTGCTTTCCACGTTGTCTGCGGTCCACACACTCGCACTGTCAATGTTTTTACCGCCTATCATTGTTTTTCTTGCAAATTGCCCGGTCACCATAGTTTCTTCATGTCCAAATTGGAATTTTTCGACTTCCATTCGCCGTTCTGCCTTGCCAGAGTCGTGTGACTTTTCTTTATCATCACATCTTTGTCGACTTTTCCTTTTACATATTCGCAGCTTCCGGTTTCGAGTGGTTTGTTCCCGGTCCCTGATTCTTCTACTTCACGTGTTTCTCCGGAGAATATTTTTCCTGATCATCTACTACCAACAGCGCTCCTGGATATTCTCCCTTCTCTTACTACTACACCACTTTGCACGCTTCCATCGAGCCCGTCTTCTGCCCAGATCTCGTTGAAATGCCATCAGTCACCCTCTCCGCCTTCATCTCCTGCTCCTGTCAGTCCGTTGTCTCCTTGTTCGACTGCAGTCTCCACTTCTATGGTTCGGCTCTTCGTCTACACGGAGCCAGCGTCTACCAGTTGCTTTATATCTCCTGCTTCCTCACCGCCCCAGTACAAATTATCTGTTTCTGTGCCTGCAGATTCTACGTCATCTCATTTTCTTTTACCGACGGCTGATGTTGCTTCGTCTCCTGCTCATCAACTCCAGTCCTCACTCCTTGACATTCCTGTTACAACTTCATGTTCACCGCCGTGCTCCCTTCAAGAAAGTCTATTTTCTACAGGGCCCTCCACTGACAGCCCTGTAGTGTCTTCTGGGTTACACTTGTCTTCTGTTGATGTCTCCATTCGGCCTTTTTCTCTGGACACTTTTGCTTCGCCAACTCCTGAGTCGCCGGACGAAGATCCTACTCCACCTCTTATCAGCTCTCTCATGCCGATTGTATCTGTGAGTTCTTCACTCGCAGCATCTCTTGTCATGTCCATTGAACCTGCCTCCTCCGACTCACTGTGTGCTCATTTGCCTTCTGACGCGTCATCTTCCTCTACAGCAGTTCCTGTTATCTTTACATCAGCTTCAGCCACTGTTCCTTCCTCATCGATTGTTCCTGCCAGTGCTCCTTCACCTGTGCTTCATCATGCTCTATTGTTGTCTTCCTCGACTTCTGCTGATAGTACTTCTCTTACTTGTACATCTTCTACGGCTCGACGTTCCCGACGGCTGCGTAAGCCTCTTGCTCCAGATCCTCCTTCACAACAAGACTTTGCTTCTTATGATGATTATTACCGCGCTGGTGAGCGTTGGGTGAAGCGTGCTATGTATAAATATCCAGCCTTCTCCTTCCCTTTATTCGCTAACACCAGTTCCTTATTATTCCAGTATCTTCCAGAGTGTGAGCCCTTAGACTCCTGCTTTGACTTTTGCCATGCTTAATGTCCTGTGTATTTCACGTTCCTCAAAATATCTCTCTGTTTAAGGGAGTGGCATGCGCGCCCATAGTTCTTTTTCTTATGTTTTGTTCTCCTCAATGCCTCACGTGTAAGCCTGTGATTTTGTCCACGTATTTTTGGCCTTTTGCCCATGTTATATGCAACGTTTTATTGTACACTATTAGTTGTCTAATAAAGCGAAATTGAATGACACAACTTCAGTATGTTGTTCCGGAGGTATACTGAACCAACTCTGTTGAATATCATTGAAATGGGGTCAAAGGTCAGGGCACAGGAGCGAGATTTATTCCGCATTCATTATCCTCATAACTTGAATAATAACTTTGAGTAATGATTCCTGGTATGTTGGAAAGCGTATCATAATCAATACATTGCATGATTTTACTAACTTGTTATTTTAAACAGGAAACGGTGTTTGTAATTGGTTGCTTATGATTTGAAAAATGATTGGGATTCATAGCTAGAAATTCCTTGTTATTGTATGTGCTAAAATCACGGAGCCTTTTCTTTACCATCGGCTATTTATTCTTCGACCAAAGCATCAACTTGGATATTGTGCTTTTCTTGTACAGTTTCCTGTTTTTTTTTCAAAATATAGGTTATTTTAACAAAGCAATTTGGGCTTGCTAGTTTAAATCATGATTTTTTTTATGATTGCTTTGTTTAGTGATCCATGTGCGTTCCTCTATATCTTTACAACATAAAACCTCAGGACACGTAAATCTGCAAGCTCGCGTGTTGTAAACATTATCGTCATTCATAGAGCCACATCTTCCCAATGAAAAATGCTTCCAGTTTCTAAGCAGATATTTTCTTTTTCCTTAAACACGTTGCATAGTCACTCAGACGTGGTCGTGTATGAAACTGGAGACCACTTGCGTTCCTTAAGGGATCCCTTTTGTTTGAAGTTTAAGCGGCACAACTGGAAAATCTTCGTAATCTATCTCCAAATTCTAACGCATAAATAGTGTATATATCATAAAGCTTTGTGGTGAAAATAAGATGACAAAACGTGAGATACTTAGGATGCATGTTATCTACGCTCTCTTCAATATGGTCTGCGTGAAATGCCAGATACTTTGCTGTTGCTTTATATTTGCAAATAAACCGTCAGAAAAATGTAGAACTGTAGCTGCTAATAAAAAAATAGTACTTAAGAGCGTTTCGCAAAGTAACGCACTTAACTGAACTTTCCTTTTTAGTATAACTAAAGATCAGCGACGCTTGCACATGATTTTAATGAATATCCGAAGACAAATATTTACTTTCATAATTGGTCTTACGATCTGCAAAAAACAGCAAAGTGAATTTTTAGTTTCGCGGGAAACTGGAAAACTCTGAAGGAAGGTAAATATTATCACGTCAGGGAAGATCTACTTCATTTAATGTTTTTTTAATTCTTTTTGCGTGAGTTTCGGACGTTTTTGTCCAGAAATGCAAGATTACGTTTATTTGAAAGTGCACATCAGACATTAAAGAATCCCAGTAATGGATTCTCTAATATCTTCATAAAAACAGCTGCCAAAGGCTGTAAATGTAGATTTCTATAATAATAGAAGAATTGTTGATTTACATTACGACGGTATCTGTTGTCATGATGGGTGATAGATTCCTAGGTGAAAATTTCGTGCGACATGGGAAAGATACACTTTATTACCAAAAGTATTCGGACACTACCAAATATTTCCTTAAGTGCAAAGAAAGGTTGCGCTGGAAAGTGCGCTGTGAGATATAAAGCTAAGATGTTCTATCGTGTATCAGTAACTTTGAAGTGGATACGCCGTGCGGATTTGAACTTTCCGAGCTCCAGCTTGGACTGGTCATATGATGTCATTTGGGTAATGTTTCCATAATGAGTATTGCAGCTAAACTAAACACACCAAAATCAACTGTAAGTGGTGTCATGAAGAGATGGAAGCAGAACGGTGCCACTACAGCAAGAAAACGTTCAGGAAGGGCGCACAAACTGACAGAACGTAACAGAAGAGCCATAATGAAATGTTACCAAACCCCATTCTTCATTTGCCGTTTCCATCGCTGCTGAAGTAGGAAATTCTTGTAACGACTCGGTTAGTACCACAATTATCCACAGAGAGTTGCACAATGTGGGTAATAACAGTAAAGCAGCAGCACACAAGCCACACATCACTACCGTGAATGCGAAGCGCCGTTTGGAGTGGTATGTCTCCCGTCATTCCTGGACTGTGGTTGACGGGAAAGCTTATCTGTCGAGTGGTGAGTCACGCTTTCCACTCTTCTCATCTTATGGGCATGTTTGAATTTGGCTTTACTTCGAGTGACGAGTCACGCTTTTCACTCTTCTTATCTTATGGGCGTATTTGAATTTGGCTTTTCTTCGAGTGATGAGTAACGCTTTTCACTCTTTCCATCTTATGGGCGTGTTTGAATTTGGCTTTACTTCGAGTGACGAGCCAGGCTTTTCACTCTTCCCATCTTATGGGCGTGTTTGAATTTGGCTTTTCTTTAGGGTTGATGAATAACGCTTTTCACTCTTCCCATCTTATGGGCGTGTTCGAATTTGGCTTTACTTCGAGTTATGAATCACCCTTTCCACTCTTCCCATCTTATGGGCGTATTTAAATTTGGCTTTTCTTTCGACTGATGAGTCACGCTTTTCACTCTTCCCATTTTATGGGCGTGTTTGAATTTGGCTTTACTTCGAGTGATGAGTCACGCTTTTCACTCTTTCCATCTTATGGGCTTGTTTGAATTTGACTTTACTTCGAGTGACGAGTCACGCTTTTCACTCTTCGCATCTTATGGGCGTATTTGAATTTGGCTTTTCTTTCGATTGATGAGTCACGCTTTTCACTCTTTCCATCTTATGGGCGTGTTTGAATTTGGCTTTACTTCGAGTGACGAGTCACGCTTTTCACTCTTCCCATCTTATGGGCGTATTTGAATTTGGCTTTTCTTTCGATTTATGAGTCACGCTTTTCACTCTTCCCATCTTATGGGCCTGTTTGAATTTGGCTTTGCTTTCGGGTTGTGAATAACGCTTTTCACCCTTCCCATCTTATGGGCGTGTTCGAATTTGGCTTTACTTCGAGTAACGAGTCACGCTTTTCACTCTTCCCATCTCATGGGCATTTTTGAATTTAGCTTTGCTTTCGAGTTATGAATCACGCTTTCCACTATTCCCATCTTATGGGCATGTTTAAATTTGGCTTTTCTTTCGACTGATGAGTCACGCTTTTCACTCTTCCCATCTTATGGACGTGTTTGAATTTGGCTTTTACTTCGAGTGATGAGTCACGTTTCTCACTCTTTCCATCTTATGGGTGTGTTTGAATTTGACTTTACTTCGAGTGACGAGTCACGCTTTTCACTCTTCCCATCTTATGGGCGTATTTGAATTTGGCTTTTCTTACGAGTGATGACTCACGCTTCCCACTGTACCCATCTTATGGGCGTGTTTGAATTTGGCGACAGTCCGGCGACCGTTTTTCGGCGGTCTATGTTTTTCCAACTCTTAAGTTTGGCGGAGGCTCCATCATGGTTGGTATGGACTTGTTTTCGTGGATGGGACTCAGCCCATTGGTTTTTATGCTGCAAACCATGAAATCTGAAGTGTACCTCGACATTCTGGATAATGCTGCCCTACCAATAATGTGGCAGTATTATGGAAATTACTTTTGTCTCTTCCCACACAATCTAACAAATCTATCTCATTTTCAAGAAACCGGTTCTGCACACGCCATGCAATGCGTGCGCATGACTGGTTTCTTGAAAATGTGATGGATTTGTTAGATTGGCCTGATCAGAGTCCTTATCTTAATCTCATACAGTACCTCTGGAATGAACTGGAGCGACGGATACGACCGTCTTAGCTCTCCACTCTGGCAACAGCTTTGCAGAACGAATAGCGAAACATTCATGTCAAAATGTATCGAAAATTGGCTGATAGCATGTCTCTATGTGTTGTCACGGCCACAATAGCAAAATGTGGACCGACTAACTACTAATTGCGATAATAAAGTCATTTATCCTTTAACATTGTGGTGTCAGAATGCATTTGATGATATAGCGTATCTATTTCATTCGATAAGCAGTCTGTCTGATTCTTTCCGCCCGCAAATGACCCTAAATTGGGATAGTACTGCTTTTGGAATTTCAGGAATTTACAAATCTTGATTTGAAAACTTACAAACAACCTAACTAATGAAAGATCATCAGGATAATTATTACATTCATGCTCGAAAGTACAAGTTATTTATGAGATTGTGGAACATACCTTATGTTTTCATCTTGCGGAACATCTTCTGAAAAATATATAAATCGTAAATTAGTAACAAAATTATGTTCAAAAACAAAGGAACGTGCTTATTACAATAAATTAGCATGTGCAACATTGGATAAATTAACGAGTGCAATTGAATGTGTATTCTTATTATTATAATAGATGAACAAATTGCCGTCCTACGAACGATACTATAAAATACTTCGATTTTGATTCAAGATGCACAACACACCGCCAGCATTTACAAGTCAAACCCAATTAAAGTCATAAAGTGAATAAAATCATGAGAACTTTGGAATTCACTTTGAATTCATCATCAGATAAAATAAAACCCGAAGTGCCGCGGAAGGTAACATTAGTCTTTTGTATATTTCCCTCCATTGTAAACAAATTCAAAGAAAAAATTCTGAATTCAAAGGGAATTTGAAAGTGCTCATGGTTTTAACTACTTTATGACTTCAACTGATTTTTACTTGCAAATGCTGGGGGTGTGTTCCGCATGTTGAATCTAAATTGAAGTATTTTATGGTATCGTGCGTAAGACGGCAATTTGTTCATCTATTATAATAATATTCCGCACGAAAACTTTCTTCATTTTCAAGAAAGCGCATTTTTAAACATTTAACGACTATACCGCCCCAAAAAAGTCTTTACATGTACACAAAGACGGCCGCCGAAATCGCCTGTATCAAGTGAGTTGAGTTTTCTACTCCAACATATTTTTAAGTTTCCAAGGATTAGCACAATTCACCCTCACTCACCATTGTTGGGTGACTGACGTAGACTTGTGGTATAAAATGAAACAGAAGATGGTTTCTTCCAAGAAATGAAACAGAAAGTGGCACAGGAAATGAAACAGGAGATGGCTTCTTATGGGGCGATATCACTCACTCTCATGACATCGCATGTCTTCTATGAAGAAGAATGCAGTGATTGTCTCGGTAAAGGTATGTAGGTTAATGCATAGTTAGCCTATAGTTAAGAAGTTTTGTGTGGTGATCCAGCAACAGTCCTTCCTTTGTCGTCTTATAAAATGTATGACAGAAATTTGAAAAGTCGCAGCAGACAGTTTCGGGCGTTATGGAATTCTGAGAAACACACGAGTTTAGAGTCGTAGACGTTAAATGGTTAAAATGAAGTGTATGTCAGTGGGAACAGAAATGAGGTCATAGATGAACTAAAACCAAAATGGTAATAAGGTTAGAGCTCACCCGTGACACATTGTTCATTAAATTATTTTCGTAAACTAAAGAATGCTATGAACCTCTAAATAATGTCAGAACTAACCGGTTTTGCCCAGAACATGAAGCTAAAGACATAGGTATCAGATCAAATGTCTGCTGCTGGCTATTTTTCAGCACAAAGTTCCTGGTTCATCACTTTAAGTAAAGAAATAATTCTTGTATCCGAATAAAATGAATAATACACTCCCCCTAAATAAAAAAAATGGGTGGAGCCATGAACTGCGAACGTGCTTCCAAGTAGCTTTGTGATCTCGTTCCACTCACCAAAACAAATGTCACAAAACATATTCAAATACCCAAGAAGATGTATCACTTCGTGGGTTGAGAACATAGACAACTTTACAACCATCATATTGTATCATATCACTTCGATGTAATATGATGGTTTTAAAGTTTTCTATGTTCTCAACCCAAGCAAAATGTGTCCTCAGCATTTAGACTTTTCGTTATTAAAAAAAATTGTCCTAAGTGGAAAAACTAAAACAATTTAAGTTCAATGAATTATAAATTTGGTCTGTCATAATCAAGTTCCTAAAATGCAGAGTGTTAAGTTAATGACGCTTTTGAGTTAGTCAATAATTAATCTTAGCGTGACGTACAAGCACCATGTTCACAGAAGCTTGTATGTAAATAGTCACTCATAAGTTGAAGTGGTAATTATAGTTCTTACAAATCTCCTTCCGAACTCTGTCAGTTTTAAAGATTTTGTTATTGTCATATTGCACACCTCTATGCCCGAATTTCTTCTCATTGATGCACATTTTGATGCTGTGTATCTTTCCCGACAGCGGAAAAGTAGATCCTATGCAAACCATTTCAATGTAACGAAAATGGGTAATGGGGGTAATCAAAACCATCGTTAAAATCTGATCGTGTGTTGTTATGTATATCGCATCAGGTAAGAATGTTTTGGATGACATGACATCACAGCAGCAGCTGTGAAAACCGTGTTTAATAGCTACGGCAACCAAGAACATTTTCGTACGGAATTACAAACGAAATTATTGTGTCAGTTATAAAGTTTTGATGTATGTGACACGAAATTTTCCTACTCAACAGTTTTCTTTCTTTTGATGTTATGCATCTTCCCTGACAAGTATTAAAGTAAATCCAAAGTAAAAAAATTCGATGTAACGTAAATGGGTGAGAGAAGTAGTCAAAAACTTTGTTGAAATCTCAGTTTTGAATGCTATCCTAAGAAGTGGTGCAACAGTGGTTAAGTTCATTGTTATTCAAATACATATTTTAATAAACTATCGCCGAACAATATTTCACACGTTTCACGTCTACGTAACAATATGACATTGAAATCTGCGTAAATTACGACACTGATTTTAAATGTGATAAAAGCCATTACAAAAATGCTATTTTGATTCTATGTAAACGGTGCGTCGTAGAGAAATTTGGCTTTCTCTTGATCTCCAAAGGGGTTTACCTGATATTGACGAAAGCTTTAAACTTACGTGCAACACGATGGAGTGTAACCTGTGGACATCCTAGACCATAGTTACCAATACACCTTCCTAACGCGCTTCCGATTCAGCTTTATTTTCTATCTTGGAGGTCAGATCTTTTTAGTTTGCCCCTGTGCACATGGACTTTTGTGACTGCATTACATTTCATCAGTGTAAGGGTCGGTTTTTACGTTCGTCTAAATCTGAATAATAATAATAATAATAATAATAGTAATAAGCCGCGGAAGGACTAATGAATATCGTAAGCAGCTACCAACCAAGAGGTCCCTGGTTCGATACCAACTACATCACCAGCCTCCGTCGATTTCGACTTGAGATTACTTACCTAAAAATGTGTCGAAACAGTTGCAGGAATATATGACGCCATCTAGTGTAAACAACATCAGCTAAAAAGATGAAATATCCGTTGTTAAGAACCTTCGCACTAAAAAATCTAAACTCCGTCAAGATAATATTAAGAAAGAGATCAGCATCGACTGTGGCTCACAATAAAGTCACTCGTTTCCGAGCAGCAGGTACAGCGGCCCGTTTGACTCACAAGTTACAGTCTCCAGAGGGAAGCAATGAAACAAAGTGACACTTCCCCTCTAATGGCTGCCAGAACCAATAATCAAAAAACGGTTGGAGATGATTCTGGGGATAATCGCCAAGACTAAGCCGGACCGAAGTACAGGCCAACGCATGAGATGGAGTCCAAAAATGAACATGTACATCATGAATACGAAACACAACGGCAGAGCTTCATGGCTACAGTGAGAGAAAAGGATAACTAGCCAATATCAGGAAATGGCAAACTAGAAGATCACAACAGAGGACCTTTAGGAAGCCATAGCGAAGACACACTGCTGAAGAGCACCAGATGTCGATGACATCCACAACTACTGGTACAAGGGTTTCGCCTGTATATACAAACATGATCCAAAATCCAGCTCCCATCCCGGATTTTCTCACGGAGAGAAGGCAAAGACGAGGGCGCAAAAAATATAGCTAGATATCGACCATTAGCGTGCCTACCTACGCTGTATAAGGTCCTTACAACGTGCATCACCAATAAGATGATCAGGTAGATAGAGGAAGAGAAAAAGCAATTATGGAAGAACAGCAGATGGGTTACCAACAGGACTGTAGAGAATGCAAGGAACAGTTAATTATCAACGCTGTTGTAATGTAGCAAGCCTTCAGGATACACCTCATGTGTACACAACATAGGTCGATTACCCTAAGGCCTACGATTCCTATGATCTACAGAGCAAGCCCTGTAATCATCAACTTCCTTAAAGCAGCCACGACAGAGGGAAATATAACCATGAAAGTCGAGAACGTCACCACCAAGCCCATTCCCATAAGGAGAGGCATCTTTCAGGGAGATGCACTTAGCTTGAAGTGGTTCTGTCTAGCACTCAACCAGCTGTTCACCATGCTCTACGAAAAAAAGTATGGGTTTACCATCAAGAGCAATAAGACCAATGAATACAAACCGTACATCCTCATGTACATGAATGGCATCAAGCTGTAGGCATCCTCGTAGAACCAACTCCAGAAGCTAATCCGGATCACCCAAGAGGCTTGACCAATCATATCCGAATGGAATTCGTTCTAGAGGAATGTAAGACATACGGTACGAAGCGAGAAAAGCACGATTTACGTAGCTGCCAATTGAAGATCGGAGAAGAAATCGCAGCTATGGAGGAAGGATAAAGTCACAAGTACCTTAGAATGAATCATACACAACTCCTGAAACACAAATAAATCAAACACAACGTAGCCGCCAAATACAGCCAAAGGTTGAAGGGGTTAATGAAGACCAAACTCAACGGTCGCAACATCATCATGACCATCAACACATACGCAGTTCCAGTCCTTACGTATTTATTCGAAATCATCAAGTGGACCACTACAGAGCTAGAGGAAATAATGCGCAATAGGAGCATAATCCTCACTAAGCATCGTCAGCACTACCCAAAATCAGCAGTAAACAAGCTCATCAGTGGAGAAGCAGAAAGAGTACAGGGAATTATTGATCTTCTGGAACATTGAGACAAAGAGATCGTCGGCCTCAGAAAATATTGGGTTGGAGGGAAAGTAGTGTACGATGACAAGGTACTCAAAGTCGAAGCCCCTGCCACAACGCTCATTGACCACTAAGATTGCGATGCACATCAGCATGACATGAGCAAGCAGGGGGCTTTAGTCAGTGGCAGTTAGCGGTCAGAAGGAAAAGAGTGTAAACGCTAGCCAACATGAAATGGACAAGGAGTACATTGTCCATTTCCATGTTCGTCACGGTACCACCACCACGAGTGCTGTAAGGAACATTACCTGTGTGTATTCCAATGCCATATCACATCGTCAGTGCTGTTTTTTGTTCGAACGGTTTCGAGAGGGAAAGTTTGACTTGTCAGACCGCCCCAAAGCTCGAAGACCCGCAACAGTGGATATGGACATGCTGAAGACCTTATTAGACCGAATCATTGCTGACCTTATTTGACAAACAGCTGGGGACCACCCGCAGGAGCATTAGCGTGCACCTGCGTCAAATTGGAAAGTTTCACAAGTTAGAGGTTCGGTACTCCCATCAATTCACATTTGGGCACAAAGGAAGTCTCACGAGTGCATGCGTTTCTTTGCTTGCACGTGACAAAGATGAACAGTTCTTGGACCGCATTGTGGCAGGTGTAGAGAAACGGGTCTTCTAAGACAATGTCCGCGTCCGTAAACAGTGGTTGAAATCAAAACAGCACCCAATGCCAACCCCGAAAATCGTCTTACACCCACGTAACGTCCTGTTGTCTGTTTGGTGCGATAAGCGGGGTGTCGTGTTTTTTTTTTTTGTTTTTTTTTTTTTTGAGCTGCTGCCAGATAACACGACTATTTCTGCCAAAATGCAATCCCGTCAACCCGACGATCTGCACTCATCGCCCAAGTCATGACCAGCACTTCTGAACCGCAAGGGCGTCCTTCTACAGCAGGATGGAGCGAGACCTCACACAGCACGAGTGACCTGTCGCAAGATCAGGGATTTGGACAGGCAGCTTCTGCCACACCCAATTTGCTCCCCGGACATTATCCCAAGCGTCTACTGCCACACCCAACTTACTCCCTGGACATTGCCCCAAGCCACTAAGTCAATATGACCAGCACTTCTGAACCGCAAGGGCGTCCTTCTATAGCAGGATGGAGCGAGACCTCACACAGAACGAGTGACCTGTCGCAAGATCAGGGATTCGGGCAGGCCGCTTTTGCCACACCCAACTTACTCCCGGACATTGCCCCAAGCGACTACTGCCACATCCAACTTACTCCCCGGACATTTCTCCAAGCGACTAGTTGTCCATTGGTGATAATACGCCTCTAGTTGTCCATTTTTGATAATACGCCTCTAGTTGTCCATTGGTGATAATACGGTGCCATGCGGCCCTTACAGATTCAATTAATGTCTTAAATTTAATCTGTAAGGGCGGTATTGAACCGTGTTGGACAACTAGAGAAGCTCATTAGTTCCATGCCAAGGAGGTGCACTTTGTTAGTAAGTAACCGTGGTTATCCAATTAAATATTAGAGCGTATTTTGCTTTTTGGTCAGTTAGTTCAAGTATCCTGCAAGTGTCAATAATTTACTGTACAGTAATTTTACGTTAAATGCATTGTACACCAATTTCGCAAATTCAACTATTTGTTGATTTTTATGAATAGACTTTGTTCTTTTGCTTGCAGCTTCACTTTTAATACTGGGAATAACATTCTGTAAAAATATTTGAACTCAGCAAAACATTTCCTTTAAAATGATGAATAATATATATATATATATATATATATATATATATATATAGGGATGTAAGGTCAGGTGATGCGTAACATCACAGCCTCTCCTTGACAAATGTCAACCCCGCCTTCTCGTGGTGCATCCTGTTCCTACTAAAGGGCCTCTGACGACCGCCAATAGCGGTATAACTATACCATCGGGATCAGAGGAAATGCTATCACACACTCACCAACCCGCTTGGCCAGCGTGGTGAGTTATGGCCAAACCCCTCCAAAATGATTCCACAACTTAAATCTTGGCCCTCAGTCTCCGGCAGCTGGAATGTACCTGGCCAAGGCAGCGGCCAGTGCGACATGAAGGCAGAGGGTGCTAAGAATCCCCGGACTAGGCTGCCATTTGATGCTGACCTTGGCTACCTACAACGGACGCTCCCTATCTTCTGATTCAAGGCTTCTTGAATTGGAAGAGGAACACAAAGGATCAAGTGGGACATCGTCGGGCTAAGTGAGGTAAGGAGAAAAGGAGAAGATCTCATTGAACTGAAAAGTGGACATCTCTTCTATTATCGTGGGACAGATACTGGCAGAACTAGTGGTGTTGGATTTATAATAAACAAGAAACCGAAGGATAAAGTGGTAGAAGTTGAAAGTTCCTCTGACAGAGCTGCACGACTCGTTATCCAACTATCGAGAAGATACCAGGCTCAGATTATTCAAACTTATGCACCCACCACAAGTCATCCTGAAGAAGAAATTGAAGAATTTTATGAGGAAATTCGTCATCTAAATAATAAAGGTAAGCAGCACTTGAAGATAATTATGGGAGATTTCAATGCAAAAATAGGACACCGGCAACAGAATGAAACTTCAGTAGGTAAATTCGGTCACGGCAACAGAAACCAGCGTGGAAATACTCTCGTTGAGTTTGCAGAGGCAGAAGGATTTTTCATCTTGAATTCCTTTTTCAAGAAAAAGCCACACAGGAAATGGACATGGAGACATCCAATTGGGACAACAAGTGAAATTGATTTTATTATGTGTAACAAAAAATTCGTCATCGAAGACTGCAGTGTGCTGAACAAGTTCAACACAGGTAGTGACCATAGATTGGTAAGATGTAAGATGCACCTCAACACTAAACTGGAACGTGGCAAGCTCATAAGACAAACAAAATGTATTGACATAACCAACCTTAAAAAACACCATAATACTTTCAAGTTGGAACTGAAGAACAGATTCTCTGCTTTAGAAGGCCTAACATCGGAAGAAGTGGATATTTCGGAAGTTAACAAAAAAGTAACCAAAGCTCTTATGGAAACAGCAACAAAATTAGCTGGGTCTAAGAACAAGTTGCATGTGAACAAATTATCAAGAAAAACCAAAATGTTGATGCAAAAAAGAAGAGAGATGAGGACAACTAAAGAAGATGTGACTTCCAAAGTGGAATATATAGAGCTATGCAAGACAGCACGAAAAAGTATCACTGAAGACGTAAGGAAATTCAACTGTGAGCTAGTAAGGAAAGCAATTGAAAACAACCAAAGCCTAAAGATAGCAAAGGGACATCTCAGTAAGGGAAGAAAACAGATTATGGCTCTGAGAAAAGAAGATGGTTCTATAACAAGAAATAGAGGCGAAATTTTGACAAGAGTGAAAGATTTCTACTCCAAATTATATGAAAGGGATGATACATGTACTCCAGACATCATGAAAGGTACCAGAGTTCTTCCAGTCCTTCCAGCAGAGGTTGCTCATGCAATCAAGAACATGAAGCGGGGAAAGCTCCAGGAGAAGATGGAATTACTATAGACATCATACAAGAAGCAAGTGGAGAAATTGAAACAGTACTCGCCCAAATTTTCACTCGATGCCTTAATGAAGGGAAGATTCCTGAGGATTGGAGCAATGCTACAATGATCCTGCTACATAAAAAAGGTGACATTGAGGATCTCAGGAACTACAGACCTATCAGCCTTCTATCAGTGGTTTATAAAATATTCACTAAAGTTCTTTCACACCGCTTGAAGGTAACACTGGACATGGCTCAACCGAGAGAACAAGCTGGATTCAGGAGTGGCTACAGCACAATAGATCATATCCACGTACTGAGAGAACTAATTGAAAGAGCGAGGGAATATGAACTTCCATTGTGCATGGCTTTTATCGATTATGAAAAAGCCTTTGATTCGGTGAAAACCATCAGCAGTTACCACGGCTCTGAAATCCTGCGGTATTGAAGATGCATACATTAATATTATTAATAACATCTATGAAAATGCAAGTGCAAAGATTCGCCTGTTTGAAAATACAACACACATAAAAATTGGAAAGGGAGTGAGACAAGGTGACACCATATCTCCGAAGCTCTTTAATGCCACATTGGAAAATGTCTTTCAATCACTGAACTGGGAAAACAAAGGGATAAAGATTAATGGAGATTATCTAACCCACCTTCGTTTTGCTGATGACGTAGTCATTTTTGCAACTACCCCATCAGAGCTGCAGAGTATGATCCAGGAACTTGCTGACAAGAGTAAAGAAGTGGGATTAAAATGAACTTTCAGAAGACAAAAGTGATGTTCAATGCTTTTTACAAGAAATGAAGATTTATCGATTGATGGAAAAAAACTGGAGATAACAGATACGTATGTTTATCTTGGACAGCAGATATCAAGTGAGGGTCACATTGATGAAGAAATTAATCGGCGTACAAAACTTGCCTGGAGAGTTTTTGGAAGAAACAGCATAATTTTCAAGAGCAATATGCCATTATGTCTTAAAAGAAAAGTGTTTGATCAATGCATCCTTCCAGTGCTTACGTATGGTGCAGAGACGTGGACCTTAACTAAAAGAGACATACAAAGGCTGCAGACAACTCAAAGAGGCATGGAGAGGTGCATGCTTGGTATAACCAGGAGAGATAAGAAGAGGAACACGTGGATCCGAAAAATGACGAGAGAGTGGAAGACATCATGATCAGAGTTAAATCCCTGAAATGGCAATGGGCTGGACATACTGCCAGAAGGACAGACCATAGATGGACAGCCGAAATTCTAGATTGGATTCCAAGGGACAGGAAAAGACCCAGAAAAAGACCACATGGGAGATGGGTGGATGAAATTCGTAAATATGCGGGAGTGACATGGAGGAGACTGGCACAAGACAGACCGTTGTGGAGGAAACTTGGGGAGACCTTCGTCCAGCAGTGGATTGATAATGGTTGACAATGATGATGATGATGATGATATATATATATATATATATATATATATATATATAGGGATGTAAGGTCAGGTGATGCGTAACATCACAGCCTCTCCTTGACAAATGTCAACCCCGCCTTCTCGTGGTGCATCCTGTTCCCACTAAAGAGGCTCTGACGACCGCCCATAGCGGTATAACTATACCATCGGGATTAGAGGAAATTCTATCCCACACTCACCAACCCGCTTGGCCAGCGTGGTGAGTTATGGCCAAACCCCTCCAAAATGACTCCACAACTTAAATCTTGGCCCTCAGTCTCCGGCAGCTGGAATGTACCTGGCCAAGGCAGCGGCCAGTGCGACATAAAGGCAGAGGGTGCTAAGAATCACCGGAGGACCGGACTAGGCTGCCATCTGATGCTGACCTTGGCTACGTATAATGGACGCTCCCTATCTTCTGATTCAAGGCTTCTTGAATTGGAAGAGGAACTACAAAGGATCAAGTGGGACATCGTGGGGCTAAGTGAGGTAAGGATAAAAGAAGAAGATCTCATCGAACTGAAAAGTGGACATCTCTTCTACTATCGTGGGACAGATACTGGCAGAACTAGTGGTGTTGGATTTATAATAAACAAGAAACTGAAGGATAAAGTTGTAGAAGTTGAAAGTTCCTCTGACAGAGCTGCACGACTCGTTATCCAACTATCGAGAAGATACCAGGCTCAGATTATTCAAACTTATGCACCCACCACAAGTCATCCTGAAGAAGAAATTGAAGAATTTTATGAGGAAATTTGTCATCTAAATAATAAAGGTAAGCAGCACTTGAAAATAATTATGGGAGATTTCAATGCAAAAATAGGGCAACGGCAACAGAATGAAACTTCAGTAGGTAAATTCGGTCACGGCAACAGAAACCAGCGTGGAAATACTCTCGTTGAGTTTGCAGAGGCAGAAGGGTTTTTCATCTTGAACTCCTTCTTCAAGAAAAAGCCACACAGAAAATGGACATGGAGACATCCAAATGGGACGACAAGTGAAATTGATTTTATTATGTGTAACAAAAAATTCGTCATAGAAGACTGCAGTGTGCTAAACAAGTTCAACACAGGTAGTGACCATAGATTGGTGAGATGTAAGATGCACCTCAACACTAAACTTGAACGTGGCAAGCTCATAAGACAAACAAAATCTATTGACATAACCAACCTTAAAAAACACCATAATACCTTCAAGTTGGAACTGAAGAACAGGTTCTCTGCTTTAGAAGGCCTAACATCGGAAGAAGTGGACATCTCTGAAGTTAACAGAAAAGTAACCAAAGCTCTTATGGAAACAGCAACAAAATTAGCTGGGTCTAAGAACAAGTTGCATGTAAATAAATTATCAGGAAAAACGAAAATGTTGATGCAAAAAGAAGAGAGATGAGGACAACTAAAGAAGATGTGACTTCCAAAGTGGAATATATAGAGCTATGCAAGACAGTACGAAAAAGTATCCCTGAAGACGTAAGAAAATTCAACTGTGAACTAGTGAGGAAAGCAATTGAAAACAACCAAAGCCTAAAGATAGCAAAGGGACATCTCAGTAAGGGAAGAAAACAGATTATGGCACTGAGAAAAGAAGATGGTTCTGTAACAAGAAATAGAGGCGAAATTTTGACAAGGGTGAAAGATTTCTACTCCAAATTATATGAAAGGGATGATACATGCACTCCAGACATCATGAAAGATACCAGTACCAGAGTTCCTCCAGTCCTTCCAGCAGAAGTTGCACATGCAATCAAGAACATGAAGCGGGGAAAAGCTCCAGGAGAAGATGGAATTACTGTAGACATCATACAAGAAGCAAGTGGAGAAATCGAAACAGTACTCGCCCAAATTTTCACTCGATGCCTTAATGAAGGAAAGATTCCTGAGGATTGGAACACCGCTACAATGATCCTGCTACATAAGAAAGGTGACATTGAGGATCTCGGGAACTACAGACCTTTCAGCCTCCTATCAGTAGTTTATAAAATCTTCACTAAAGTTCTTTCACACCGCTTGAAGGTAACACTGGACATGGCTCAACCGAGAGAACAAGCTGGATTCAGGAGTGGCTACAGCACAATAGATCATATCCATGTGCTGAGAGAACTAATTGAAAGAGCAAGGGAATATGAACTTCCATTGTGCATGGCTTTTATCGATTATGAAAAAGCCTTTGATTCGGTGAAACCATCAGCAGTTGCAATGGCTCTGAAATCCTGCGGTATTGAAGATGCATACATTTATATTATTAATAACATCTATGAAAATGCAAGTGCAAAGATTAGGCTGTTTGAAAATACAACACACATAAAAATTGGAAAGGGAGTGAGACAAGGTGACACCATATCTCCGAAGCTCTTTAATGCCACATTTTAGGGTGTTTTTCAGTCACTGAGCTGGGAAAACAAGGGGATAAAGATTAATGGAGATTATCTAACCCACCTTCGTTTTGCTGATGACGTAGTCATTTTTGCAACTAGCCCATCAGAGCTGCAGAGTATGATCCAGGAACTTGCTGACAAGAGTAAAGAAGTGGGATTAAAAATTAACTTTCAGAAGACAAAAGTAATGTTCAATGCTTTTACAAGAAATGAAGATTTATCGATTGATGGAGAAAAGCTGGAGATAACAGACACGTACGTTTATCTTGGACAGCAGATATCAAGTGAGGGTCACATTGATGAAGAAATTAATCGGCGTACAAAACTGGCCTGGAGAGCTTTTGGAAGAAACAGCATAATTTTCAAGAGCAATATGCCATTATGTCTTAAAAGAAAAGTGTTTGATCAATGCATCCTTCCAGTACTTACGTATGGTGCAGAGACGTGGACCTTAACTAAAAGAGACATACAAAGGCTGCAGACAACTCAAAGTAGCATGGAGAGGTGCATACTTGGTGTAACCAGGAGAGATAAGAAGAGGAACTCGTGGATCCGAAAAATGACAAGAGTGGAAGACATCATGATCAGAGTTAAATCCCTGAAATGGCAATGGGCTGGACATACTGCCAGAAGGACAGATCATCGATGGACAGCCGAAATTTTAGATTGGATTCCAAGGGACAGGAAAAGACCCAGAAGAAGACCACATGGGAGATGGGTGGATGAAATTCGAAAGTATGCAGGGGTGACATGGAGGAGACTGGCACAAGACAGACCATTGTGGAGGAAACTTGGGGAGACCTTCGTCCAGCAGTGGATTGATAATGGTTGACAATGATGATGATGATGATGATGATATATATATATTCCTGAGCTTACCATTACGCTGTATAAGTTGACTTCAAGCATCTAAAATTTGACTTTCAGTCTACTGGTGCAATACTTTAGGCCACGATTGTATATATGTATATATATATGTATACACGGTCGAGTCAGGTTACAGTGACCACCATCTGATATCCAGATTAACCACCGTGTGCAACGCGGACAGCAGCTAGACGGGCCGGGAGTGACTCAATAAGGTGAAAGTGTTCACAGGTATGTGGAACCATGCTGACTGCAGTGCATCTGACAGCTGCTGGATGGTGCGTGGTGGAAGATCCATAGAACGAACAACACGATCAAAGTGCTCCCACAGATGCTCAATTGGGTTTAAATCAGGGGGAATCAGGTAGTCAGGGGATGTACTTTGATATTTTCACCGTGTTCTTGGAACCACTGTCGGACATTTTAAGTTGTGTGAAATATCGCATTGTCCTGCTGGAAGATCCCAGCTGTCCCAAGGACGAAAAGCAGTAGGAATGGGAGTACGTGGTCTGCAAGGATGGATTTATAACGAATTCGGTCCATAGCGCCTTCCACAGGTACGAGTGGACCCAGGGAATGCCACGGAAACTTTCTCTAGACCATAACGCTGCCCCCACCAACTTATTTGCTTACAGCAATGGTTGAAGAGTGTTTGTTCTCCGATGTTTCTTGCCTTACACGACAACGTCCATCCGTTCGGTGAAGCAGAAAACGTGAGTCATCGGAGAAGGCAATCCTTTGACATTCAGCGGAGGTCCAATTTCTATACTGCCGTGCAATTGTAAGCCTTTTTTGCCAAGGCACTTTCTTTAGCATACGTGCAGTGACCATCTGTCTGCATCGGAGCACCATACGCAGCAGGTTTCGTTGAACTGTCGTTTTAGACACAATTCTGGTAGCCTCCTGGTTCATTCGGCCAGTCAGTTGCTGCACTGTAGTGTGTCCATCGGCCCACACGTACCTTCGCAGCCAACGTTCACCTCTCACATCAATGGCACGTGGTGCACCGCGGTTTCCACATCGCTTATTCGCAGTGGTTCTATTCTTTAATCACGATACAATTTAAGCACAACAGCACGCGAACCGTTCACAAGCAGCGCTATGTCAGAAATGCTGCCACTTTTGTCTCGAAAGCCGATAATCATCCCTTTTTGTAAATCTTATAAATCGCTCCTTTTTCCCGTGACAGCAACGTGTTATATGTTTTCAGAATGCCTACAGTACACCTTACATACCCTCCAAATCAGCTCGCGACACATGCCTTCCTTCATATATCAGAGCTGATTTGCCGGGTGAAGTACGGGTCGGTTCCGGGTCGAAAATATTTGACCCGTTTCCAACTCTGCTACAGAAGGCAACTGTCCTGAGAATTTGTAGAATAGCAAGGAAGTTCCTGTGCAACAGAAGCAATGCCACTTCTCAGACTTGATACATGGTTCCCATCATCCCGGACGGAAGAGAAAAATCCCCCAAGAAAGAGGTGGCATCTTCAATAATAATAATAATAATAATAATAAATATTGATTTTGTAAAACTAAGCAGTCCGAACACTTACTACTGTCGTCCCCAAAGTTTAATAAATGTTTACTTTTACGACTCACATAATTATCTCCTTTCACTTGTTTTACGACAGAAACATTCTTAATTCACCTATCTAAGTACCGCTCAATGTTAGAAATGAGTAAAATTTATTGTTTGTTGTTATGATTTAACTCCACTTAATATATATATATATATATATATATATAATATAATCAATAGCTTCACCGGTGAGTTGGCAGGTCTGGACTTTTGTTTCGACAGAAATCTCTTTTTCTCTGGAGAAGCTAAAAGGTCACTCTCCAAACTACAAGACCAATTTATTTTTACCACTACGGATAAAGCTAGCAATAATTTTGCAATTATCTGTAAGAAGTTCTATTTTGAATTGTTAACTATGGAACTCAATAATAGAGTAACATACGAGCCCGTAAGTTATTCTACCAAGCAGTTAGAAAATCGGTTTAAGGCATTCTTCAAGAAACTTAAAATTCCGCAAACTAGAAGATATGGGCCTGAATTTCCATTTCTTTTTGCAACGGTTAAGTTTCATAAGGATCCTGTGAAGTTCAGGTTCATAGCTAGTGGAGTAAGGAGTCATAAAAAGAAAATAGATCTTGCTTTTGAAGATGTCTTAAAGAAGGTTTTGAAACACATTAGAAACTGTTCTAACTTGATGTACAGAGATTTTTGGATAATTAATAATAATGCAGAAGTAATTTCTACTATACTCAAAGTGTGTCCCCTAGATATTAATAGTTATGATTTTGAAAACCTATATACTAATCTGCCTCTATCAGATATAATCACTACCTTTAAAGAGCTGTATGCAGAATTTAAACTTAACCAATTTGTTGATGTAGGAACTTGGAACTCTTATCTCAATTGCTGCATAAAAAATAACCATATCTTATATAATAATACTCTCTATAAGCAAGTGAACGGTATTCCAATGGGAACATCAACGTCCACGAATATCGCTAATCTATTCCTGTTCTTTAAGGAATATAAATTCATTAAAAATCACCCCACCTGCTCAGATAACTACCTTTACACTTTTAGATATATTGATGATCTGCTGTGTATCAATAATTCCGAAGTTATAGAGAGTGATTTTGATAATATCTATCCTAGCTCTCTTAACTTATGTAAAACCAACCACAGTAATCAGGAACTTGAGTTCCTAGACTTAAGCATTAAGCTCAACAGAGGTAACCCATCTATTAGCCTCTTTGATAAAAGAGTTAATTTTCCTTTCAAAGTAATTAAATATCTACACTGGAATAATAACATTTCAACCAAAGTAATTGAGAATGTACTAATTTCTCAGGTCCTAAGAATTTCAAGAATTTGCAGCAACAATTTGGACTTCAATTACCACATTAATATACTATTAGAAAGTTTTCTAGAGAACGAAATTCCTTCTTCTTTCATCAAAAGAACTTTAAGAAAAATTATTCTGAATAATAGAGTAAGGTTGGCAGATCTGCTTTAATTTTCTACACAGTTAATAATATGATTCTGACCAATCAAAGCCGTAAGGAAGTTGGCTAGAGGATGCCTATTAACTACCTAAAGGAACCTTAGTGCTATGGATATGACGGTCCTATTAAAACAAAAAAATTAAATAATATAAACAAAATCACAAAAAAAGCTTAAAAATCTGTTTATAAAAGAAAATAAAAACAAATAAAAAAGAAAACCAGTTATTCATCACTAGGATAGCTATACTAAAAATAGTAAAACCAACATTAAAATTAATAAGATTCTGATTAATCTATAGAAGCTCACTAAGGTGATTTAATACATGCAAAGATTATTAAATAAACTGCTCGTGTATTTTATAATATTTCTCATGTATTCTGGAGAGTTAATTCTGCTCATTCTGATCATACAGATCCACAGTCTTAAGTTTATATATTTTTTTCTCTGGTTAAAATCTCCGCGCGTTGGTTTCTTGCTGTATGAGGAGGCCATCAGCCCCACCCTCACTGCCCCCCAGCGTCTAGGGAGTGGCGGAAGAGGTCAGCCATGTTCTCCTCTTGTGAGGAGAAAAGTTTTTGTAACTCAAGAGGTAAGCTCTCTTCCTTGTTTTTGGGTTCTAGGTTTTATAAGTTCAATGTTTGTACTTCATGTACCTTTCTCTGTCGTTTTTTAGCTTTTCAGCTTTTAAGCATTGGTTTGTCTGTTAACATTTATGCGGGTTTTAACTCTTACTTTTCTTTGTAACTTTGAGCGTCTTTTGTGGTACCTAGGAACAGAAGATGGCTAAGCTTGTTCCTTTTCTATGCGCTGTCTATGCGCTGTTTTTTCAAAGTAGTTAAGTTCTTAATAACTAATTAATTATGCACTTAAAGCACTGCTGAAATACTTTGTACATATTGCAACTAACTGTTTAAGGTATATAACTTTCACAAAGTTTTCTTTAGTTAATTATTATCTTTAACTTATTCTCGTTTTCGTGCTGTCATAAGTTGTAGAGTAGGGGGTTTTAGACTCAAGTTTTCTTTCAAAAATCTGTTCGTTATAAATTAACATTTCCTTTTTTAATTGCAATGTAAAATTTGTTTTTCAGGTTTAAATTCTCTCTCAAACGAACTTGGAATTTCGTTATAGCTGAAAATCATTTCTATTTATTATGTCACTCTCACAGCTTGAGTTCTCTTTAATCTTCTTCTCTCTGTTTAATAGTAACAGATGAAGAGCATGGGTCGGGCCATGAAGGTTAATGGATGCAAGCGAAATTGTTAACTAGTGCTAGGTCATGCTACTCTACGGAGGACATGACTTATATATATATTTTTTAAACTATTTTAGGTGGGAATGTTACTTGCATCTATGGCCTTGCAGAAACCCATTTCCAACTAGGTCTTTGTGGAAGTGAGAAAATGCAGAGTTTTTGCTGGTCCTTGATAAAGCCAAGGCTCAGTATTCTCGACACCTTCTACATTCAGTTGTTTTATTTTCTTTTTTTTCTTTTCTCCTTTTACTCACGCAGGTAGATACATAACCTTTTCTATGTTGTACTAGGTGTGAGTCAAAATTATATATGTATTTTTTTGCTTAGGTATCTTTATAGTATATATATATATATATATATATATATATATATATATATATATATATATAATAAATAATACATTTTGATCCACTTAATATACTGGACTGTGGTTCGGAGTCGTCGTGAGTAACGCGAATAAGTACAATGCGTTGTATGTAAAGAAATGTGTACTATCGAATCACTCATTTTATTTCGCACTATAACGTATCCTTTTTTCGTGTGTGAGACTAGTGTTACGCTATGTCTAACACCATGACTAAGGAAATGTTGAACCAAATGAGAATACGATGCAATAGTTGCACGAGATAACTCAAATTACAGCCAGACCAAACATATACAGAAGTCACCTTTTATTGGTCGAGCAACGATGGATGAAATCAACAATATAGCATATAATACCTTAACTATCTATCGTATAGTCTAGCTTAACAGCGATCGAACATCTCCACACACATATATACTGCTGTATCATCCTTTTTTACGCTTTCCAACCGTAGGTTGAAACAGCGTATATGCTCCAGCTTTGTCCGTCTGTCGGTCCTGCCGTCCTTCTTTCCGCACGACAACTCGCGTAAAACAATTTCGATTTCGATGAAAGTTTAGCATATGGTACGGAACAACCTGCGAAGGAACCCTATTGAAAATGGACGAAATGGGGTCAAAGGTCAGGACATGGGAGTGGGATCCCTTCCGTTGCCCTTTTGAGTCATAACTTACGTAAAAATGTTTCGATTGCGGCATAAATTCATTATGGTTTAAATAGCATACTGTATACACCATTATCCTATGGAATAATCTCCCAGAGAGCATCAGATCCCTGGAAAATATCAAAAGGTTTTCCTTGTGTCGGCGAAATTACATTGTAAATCACCCTGATCTCCATAACGAATCTCAACCCTATCATTAAATTGTAGTTCCAAGCATGCTGCTAACAGTGGTGCATCTGTTATAACCATCTTCCTTGCTTTCATATATGCCATATGGCTTACATCAGATAGGGGAAATCGCCTTACAACCAATGTGTTCAGATTCCTCCTGGTGTATTGCATTTTCATATAACTGTAAGTTTTAAATGTGTGCAATAAATAATTGTATTGTATTGTATGTTGTCCGGAGGTACACTGAACTGCTTCTGTTGAATATGATAGAAATGAGGTCAAAGGTCAGGGCAGAGGAACGAGATTTATTCCACAGCCTATAACTTGAGTAACGATTTCTGGTATGTTGGAAAGCGTATCATTATCAATGCATTGCATGATTTTACTACCTTGTTATCTATCGTTCTTATCACATTCATACATCACTCTCTCTGACCTCAAACGTGTTGCCAACCTCACTCGTGTGAGAGAGGAGATACCACTTTAAGTTTGGAAAGTGCAAAAGAGAACAAATAAAATCAAATTTACATTGGCAAAGGAACTAAAACTGAAAGTTAAATTAGAATATACGTCACAACACTCACAAAGATCTTGACATGAGAAACATGTGTAGCAAAAATTATCAGCAATGAGTACCACGGCACTCTCGCGATTTTTTCTCGCGTGGTATGATGATAACTCCGATTTAGAGCCCTTTTCGAAATAAAAGTGAAAATTTTTAAGTAAACACTGAAGAAATACCGGTAACGTTTTTTCTCTTTATAAGTTCTTTATAAGTACAAAAATAATCGCGTTTTTTGAAGGACAATTGTAATTACGGTTGTGCAAAACTGTTTATAGTAAGGGCATAATTTGCGTTCATGTAGTTGCTTTGTTATTAGCTTAACAATGTGACGCCCTGTTGCTAAGCAATCTTCTCACAATGTAAATGATTTCGTTTCAGCTGTAGCAGAACGTGTTGTCAAATTAATACGAGGATCTACTTCCTCAGCGGCTAACGTCTGGCAAGTGGCTCATCTAAAAGATACAAAGTCATCAAATATTTAAGAATTCTTAGCCGTTGTGCGGAAGTTCATGTCATAGGTATTCGGAAAGTTCGTTGACGTTAAATGCACTTTGAACTGAAAATAGATGTAGCTAATTGGCTCCGAAAAAGTCCTGGAAATAATTAAAGAGCACATCTCTGCTGCAGTAAATTTACGGTAAATATCTGAAGAATGTAGCGTCATTAAAAGCACACATGTAAAGTTCGTTGAAGGGATTATTCCTTCCCGGATATATAATTTGTAATTAGTGAACTTGTAGCTTGCTGCCTTGTGGGAAGGGAATTTCAACGGGAATTTATCTAAGATGGAAGCAACTTACTCTTATAAGTACGCTGTTTTGCGACCGGAGAAATGAAGTATAAAATTCTCGACGGTGACGCTATCGCAATACTCATTAACAGGCGAGAAGCATTCTCCAAAAACACACTTTTCTAATTTTTAAGAAGGCAAGGAAATATAACCGTAGATGGAAAAATGCAAAGTGGTTATTTAACAACTTAACACTGTACTGTGTTCTCGTAAGTATACGGCTTCTAAGAAAATCCATAAATACATTTCTAAAGAGCTTTAATAAGAATACCGCGTAATTTGCCAGAAATGAAAACATTTATTGAGAAATCACGTGCCATGCTGCTGTTCGGCAGATGATTAAATTATTATATACCCTCAGGGACAATGAAACTTGCGTGCCTAGAAGAAAACATGCTACAACCGCGAAATTTTGCAAAATAGCTAGAGTGCGTGCTGGTATGCAAATGGTCCATGTTTGGTACGAGTGCGCATGTCCGCACACTCTGTGGTGGCGCTAACAGCACGAACCGGCAGCCTTATAAACCGGCGTGTAGTCGATGCCTCATGAAAGCGAAAAGCACCGGTCGACCAAAGCAAGAGAACAGAGTGACAAGAATGCCGGGTAGACGCCAGAGACGTCGATTTACGCCAACTTACGGACTTTGAGAAAGGCCTGATTATTTGGGATGAACACCGCAGGGTGGTCAGCTTGCCCTACAGCCCGCCACGTGGATCGTTCTGACCATAATGTCCGACTGTGTTGGAAGCAGGACGGACCAGGAGGACCAGCGGTAGAGGGAATCGACGGATCGTGCGCTAGGCACGAACGGATTTCACGGGGACCCGATTCACTATAAAGGCAGATGTAGCGGTTCTTGTGTGCCCACGAACCATTTCTCGACAGCTTCACTCTTGTGTGCCCACGAACCATATCCCAAAGCCACAGACTGGCAATGTGTGATGTTTAGCGATGACTGCCGCTTCTTTTGTGGAACAGATGATCATCGTGTCCGGGTATGCAAGTCCCCGGGTCAACGGCACAATCCCAACCTCGCTATCGAGCGCCACACCTCCCCCACTGCGGGAAATATGGTCTGGGAGCCATTGCCTTCGATAACCAATCAGCTCAAGTAGTGGTACGTGGATCATTAACGGGCCAGATGTATGTGGATGAGATTCTACGTCCCCATGTGATCCTATTGACTGCCAACGTCATGTCCAGGACACGTCCATTGCCTCCTCGCTCCCCGGACATGTCCCCTACCTAGCAGGTGTGGGACCGGTTGAAACGCCGATAGCCGCCGTGCCGCACTTTTAGGGATTCGGTACACACCGTCCAACACGTGTGGGTCAGTCTGCCGCAGGACAACATCAGGGGTTTGTTCGACTCCATGCCGGACCGTATTGCATAATGTATCGCCGCACGAGCCGGTGTGACGCGCTATTGAAGATGACCGGACTGCGTACCACAGATCCCTCTGTAATAATCCTGCAGCTCTGTTTTTACCATCATGTGTATAATTCATCTGTATCATTATGTCCATAAAATTTCAGTTCAATTCAATGCTTTCTTCTGGGTGCGCAAACTTCATTGTCCATGAGTGTAAAATATATGAAGCGGATGAGTTAAATTTATACAGTTGCCAATGCAGTTTTGAATTATGATAGAACATGCGTAATAATCGCCGGGGGCTTACTTCTTTCTGGCATCTTACAAGACTTCCAGAGCTTCGTAATGCTTTGAGGGAACAGTGGAGATTAATATCATCAGCATTAGAACTCTGCACTGGCCTCAATTTGGCAATTCAGGCTCAGACACGAAATTTTGGAT
This sequence comes from Macrothele yani, assembly GCA_039090855.1. Classification (NCBI taxonomy): domain Eukaryota; kingdom Metazoa; phylum Arthropoda; class Arachnida; order Araneae; family Macrothelidae; genus Macrothele; species Macrothele yani. Next base: position 7,660,384 of record CM077024.1, read on the forward strand.
CCCTTCCGTGTCAGACTTTTATTAGGCGTTATCCACACTTATTGCAAACAATACAAAGGCTTCCCTTAGAGCAGAGGTTTTCAACCCGTGACCCGTGGGGAAGAAGTTTTTAACGGTTCGCGAAAAGTTATCCGCAAATTATATTCCGAAAGGAAGAAAAAATACAATTTTGTAATGGCAAAATGAATATTTAGTAAATGAAATTTAAATACCTTCAGTAAATGGAATTTAAATTTCCAAATCTGCTATGACCTATGCTGCCATAAATTACATAATGGAAATTTTTAAACAATACTAGAAAACGTAGGAATATCAGATACTTACTTTGGAGTTTTGTGCATTATAAATATCATTTTAATGCCACCGTTTCCTTTCCCGGAAGTGAAGCCTTAGAATTAAAAACCTTTCTGAAATAATCTATATTAATAATAAACATATGAATTTTTATTCTTCGTTTTCCTGTAGCCAGTGAATCTTAATCCATTTTGTCATGCGGTTCGCGATTCAAAAAAGGCTGAAGATACCCTAATCTAGAGAAATTAATCTGCTCTACTGAACTGAACTACTGCACTAGTAAAGCAAATATAATGTAAAGATACATGTCATTTCTCGTAGAAATTTCTTCCACAGATGAGGTGCAGAGCCTGACTACATAATTATTTTGAAAAGGTAAACCCATTTCCTTTTCTACACTTAAATACAGTATAAACAAAGTAGCCCTTGATCTCCAAATATGTAAACATATTCAGGAGAACCTTGACATTTTTTTTGATTGAAGGTTCAACGACCACCGTGAGCGACTAAATGGCCTATAAGCAGTCGCCCTTCCCTAATTTATGGTCACTGGTTCCAAGGAAGGAAGGGAGCCAGTGCCGTAAGTCAAACACAACATCCATGCCTCACCGAGATTTGAACCCGGACTCATCTCGTACGAATGATCATAAGCCTGGGCGCAAGCAACTGCGCCACCGGGGCTGCCAGAAAAGGATTTTCCGGTTATACCTTTTTCACTCTTATACGTAATTTTACGCAACTAGTTGTTTCTATCGCTTTTTAATTCGGTTATACGTGATTCATTCATATGCTTTTTGCAATTATACGTTAAATTTTCGATTTCTGACTATCAAAAATAGACAACTCTTTGATTCTTTGTACGTACCAGGTATGCTACAACTTTTGGAGGAATAAGACCGCATTTTTTTGCAGCCATGAATTACATGATGTAACTAAAAACTCGTCAAATGACTTTCATAGTTATATATTCTCTCTGAATTCAAGAAATTTGAAACAAGCGAAGATTAGTGAATACTTAACTTGGTACTTACGCTAAATCAACTGCTCGACAAACTGCTTTGAAAATAGCTATGCGTATAAGTAACGAATTTCTAATAGGGGTATTGAAAATAAATTAAACAACATTCGGGTTTTGCTCCCTACCATTTCAAAGGTATTTTTGATATTTTTCGTGAATTGAAAATATGAAACCTAACAGAATTACAATACAAATTTGGAACTATACTGAAAATAGTACTAATGGTACGAATATCTTCGCGTAGAAGAGAAATCAGTTTCCAAGCTTTCGCATATCAGTCATATGGGTTTTGCAAGGAAGGTAGACAGCAAACTGTCTAAATTCATTGAAAACCAAGTTGTCCACCTTCCTTTGCTGTCTGTTGTCCTTGAAAAAACCATCTGGTTGATGAGTGAAAGCTGGGAAACTGCTTTCTCTTCTACGCCTAGAAATTCGGACCACTAGTACGGTTGCACTATTTTGAGCATGTCTCGTCACCTGCCACAATGCTTCGGAGAAACTTTTTCACTGTTTCTGCAGTCTCTATCACGCCTTTTGCACACTCCACTCGTTCATGTTTCGCGCACCCCCCCCCCTCCGAAATACAGCACTAAAATTTGACGAATCGTTTCTTTATTGGAATTGTCCCTTTATAACACCCAGGTCACATTCCGCCATCCTCAAGGTTATACAAAGGTCACTTTTTTACGCTTTTCAACCGTAGGTTGAATAAGCGTATATGCTCCAGCTTTGTCCGTCGGTTTGTCCGTCCGTTCGCACAATAACTCACGTTATTCAATTGAAAATGGGCGAAATGGGGTCAGAGGTCAGGACATAGGAGCGGGATCCACTCCATTGCCTTTATGCGCTATAACTTGCTTAAAAATGGTTGGATGTCGATGCAATTTAAGTGTGTGGTAGAGGAGTACCTGGGGACGAACCCTATTGAAAATGGCCGCAATGGGATCAAAGGTCAGGACATAGGAGCGGAATCCATTCTATTGCCCTTATGCGTCATAACTTACGTAAAAATGTTTCGATTACGTCAAAACGTTATCATGTTGTTCTGAAGGTATACTCAACCGGTTCTACTGAATATCATTAAAATGGGGTTAAAGGTATGGACACAGGAGCGATATTTATTCCACAGCCATTATCCACATAACTTGACTAAAAATGTTTCTATGGTGACAAAACTTCAATATGTTACTCCGGAGGTATACCGAACAGGTCCTGTTTAATATAATCGAATTGGGGTCAAAGGTCGGGGCACCTGAGCGAGATTAACTCCACAGCCATTATCCTCATATCTTGACTAATGATTTCGGGTGTGTTGGAAAGCGTATCACAATCAATGCATTTGCATGATTTTGCTAACTTGTTTATCCATTAGCCAATTTACTCCGTGAGTTCAGACGTGCGTAGTGAAATCAGACGTCCTTGCCTTTCGTTGTATTCCAAATCTTCCCGCCCATCCTTGAAGTGTGCATACCATCTGAATATTTGTACACAAGATAGGCAATTAGCCTCGTATACATTACGCAATCAATTCAACTGTGTTTCAGATGCAGTTTTTTCCGATTTTCAAACAGAATCGCATTTCTTCTTTCTGCCCTATGACAGGCCGGTGACAATGTTCTTCCACCGAATGACGTCACGCGCAGTGTAGGTAATCAACTGCGCAAACGCTTTCGCCATTGCATAGCTCATAAATGATAAAAAAAGCAGTGCCTTCCCGATCCGTGTGTTTTAACCGGGATTTTTTTTTTTGAATCGGTCTTGTTTCTCAATTGTCACACTGCGTAGAATGACTTACAAATTTGTTAGATTCATAAAACTGACATTTAACACTCTTCAGTATTGTTAACAATTTCAAAGTAGTAGTCGGAATGCTCAATTTACTTAAATCACATAAGTAAACATTATGTAATAAAACTAATGTATAATCTAAGAAGAAATTGCGAGATAAAGTTTGCCCTTATCTCATCATACTGTAATAATGTTCTTGTATTTTAACGTGTTTAACCCTAAATATACTACACATATCTTTTTAGGAATTGTGATATCACCGCTTACAGATTGAAATTTGATTTTATGATTTCAACCGAGGTCGGAAAATCAATGTCACAGCTTCACAAAGCCTGAGCTCAGTTCGAACATTATTCTTCCTTAAATTTTGGTCTCCTCTTTTTCTTTTAGAATGTGGTTTTGGAAAACTTCTTTTTGCAACGCATAGCTTTAAGCATATTTCAGATTGTGCACGTTTCTTGCGCTTTCCGGTGAAAAATATTTAGTTTTTGACAAAATTCGCCCTTGTGACAGCTTCGCGTTGAAATTTATCTTTTAAAATATTTAGTGAGATTTCGAAAACACTACCCAAAATATTAAATGAAATTTTTCACATCAGAGATATTAATCCCTTATGTAAAGATATACAAATCGAATTATTTATGTAATACTTTTATATACGATAAATGTTTCAGTTTTGCACAATTAATGTATGCAAACTTTATGACGTTTTTCCGCTACTCTTTATTTTGTGAGTTCATAAATACATAATTCCATCTTCAAAAATCCTTCTGGTGTATAAAAAGTTCACTATTTAAAAAAAGGAAAAAAATTAAGCATCCTTTCCATATTTCTACATATCAAAATATTCCAGAAACAATCTCATACCACCTGCAGTGGCATCCTGGATTCATGGTTCTCGAGGGTCATGTGGTAAGGACTACCTCATCTTTGCTAAAGTGCTGAAATAATTCTGTTGGTCATTGTAGAAACTCGCTCTGTATATTGTCTGGTAAAAGAAACATGCAGTTCAGCCTAGTTAGGAAATCACTTATCTCGAACATAAATACCTACTGATTCCCAAACACATATCCATAAATGATACAATTTCGCAATATGCAAAGTTTTCCACAGAATTCCTCAAAAGCGTACTAGAAAGTTCAGTGAACTCCAGGCCTGAATTCTGATACGAAAACTTAGCAGATCAATACACTAAGAGTAATGTATATATCCGAAAGCTTGGTGGAATTTTAAGGTGAAAAGCAAATTCATTATTGCTCTCTAAATGGAACTTACTGAAGCTAAACAATATTGGAACGTCGCACTTCTTACAGCAGGAAAACTCTGTTCCTTTTCTTATTTTCTACAAATATGTCGATTTTCAGATATTGAAAAAGAGCTTTTATTACGCTTCAAAAACAATTCGTCCGATAAAATGATACTCTATGAACAAAATTCTAGATTTCTGAAACCAGAAAAGGGATATATTCGTAATTGGAATTTCAGCACAAACTCATTTTCCCAAGAAACGTTAAGAAATCAGCAGCCTATAAGAATTTTTGGGAATAGCCTTAAAACGTATAAAATAAATTTCAAAATTTCAAATTTTATTGGAAAATTTTCAATGCATTGGGAAACAAAAGCAAAAATGACGGGACACGTAAATTAAGATAACACTAAGATATACTGAATCATCAAACAGAAGTTATCGCTCTTTTCAGGTTCATAAGTGAGTCACGGAAGAATTCTCATCGGCCGCCACCGGGAATCGAACCTATGGTATTCCAATTATGCGCCGGATATGCTGCTACTGCACCACAGCGGCCTCGAATTCTTCAGACCCCTGCCAAGTAGTTTGACAGTTAGGCATAGGACTAACTGTCAAACTACTTGGTAGGTTGCTTCTTGAGCCCCGCACAATGCTGATGATTCACCAAAGATGGAAAGCAGCAACTGAAGAAATAACTAGGAGGCGAATGAATAATTAATACAGAAATTTGACGTAGATTAAGAACATCAAGCAGAAGTCATCGCTCTTTCCACATTTATAAGTGAGTCACGGAAAAATTATTATCGGTCGCCACCGGGAATCGAACCCATGGTCTTCCAGTTTCGTGCCGGACATGCTACCACTGCACCACTGCGTACGTGAGTCTGGATGATTCGAGGCAGCTGTGGTGCAGTGGTAGCATGTCCGGCGCGTATATGGAATACCCTGGGTTCTATTCTCGTTGGCGGCCGATATAATTTTTCCGTGACCCACTTATAAACGTGGAAAAAGAGCGATGACTTCTGCTTCATGTTCCTAATCCCGTCAATTGTGTGTATTAGTTATTAAGATATACTGTAAGACATACATACATAAATACTTTGTTCGCTAGCTTAAGCCTATGTATAATTTTACGTTTGTATTTATTTTTATAAAAATTTCATTATAAAAGCTACACTGATAACACTTTTGTGGTACGTTGTACCAAAAGGTGGTGTTACACCAGCTGCACCATTTTCTTAGAAAAAGTACAATGTTCTGTGGTGCATAATAAACCCAACAACATGGAGCAACCTTGCGTGCAACCTTGTACCATACCGTGGTGAAACGTTGCACCACGTTGTTGGGTCTATTTTGCACCAAAGAATGGTATATCTCTACTAAGAAAATGGTGCAGTTGGTGTAGCACCAATTTTTTGATGCAACCCACCACCAAAGTTTTAACAGTGTAAATTCAGAAATTATGAACGATTTCGTATTTAAAATATATGAAAAAAATTACTTTGAAATAAATGTAAACGATCCGAATACGATTTTATTTTATATTCAATACCCTATTATACATGCTTTACTTATAAACATCTCTTTTTTAAACTAGTTCTTCTACTAGATAATTTATCATTAGTGCCCAGCAAAATATTCACTAATATTTGTTGTTTCAATTTTTTTGAAAAAAAAAAAAAAAAAAAAAAAGTTGAACTGTGAATTTTATTTAGTAAAATTTTGTTGCGTCACTATCTGATGACAGCGAAAGAAATGCTCTCTCTTGTCTCTAAACATTTTAACATACCGGTTTACGCAAAAGAGAATCGAAGAACCATGTATTTTCAATAACCTGAAATTCAAAATTTAACATATAATCGCAAAAACCGTATAAATGAATAATGTATAACCGAATTGAAAAAAACAGAAACTGCAGTTAAATATCGGGACTAACGCAGAATTACGTATAAACGTGAAAAACGCACAAACGGAAATCGTATAATCGAGGTTCTATGGTTATTATCTCTTGAACACAACAAAAGTTTATACCAAGCTGCGTTCTGATGACAATTTCATACCTAAGCGATACAGGAGTGCATTTGCGTTTCAACTCGATATATAATAAAATCCGATTTAAACGTCACGTTCCTTCTGACTTCCACGCTTCAGTAAATAATTCACTTGCCTCCTTGAAATGACTCAGATGCTCAGCTGAAAAAAAATGTATTCTTTTATAGTACATTTTTACTACCGAGGACAAACTCAAACCTTTTAGCTAACAAAGAACCCAAAGATTCATGATTGTCGTTGAAATAAAATTTTCCGAAACCTGAAAATTATAAATTGCAAAAAGAAATGTTTACCTTTATCTTCATCTTTTACACATCGTAATCGCACAACGATTATTATTATGGTGAGAACAATCACAGTGGCAACAACAGCAGCGCCGATTATTATTCCCAGAAAAGAACCGGTTGAGTCAGGTTCTTCCTCTGCTGCAAAATAGACACTGTATTAAGGCCCAGAAAAGTAATGAACACTGCATTTGATATTGAAGCATGGCACAACTCTAGAATATGACACTCAACCACAAAATCCTTCTTATTTTGCAAGATATTCTATTCATAATCAGGCGTTTCAAGTTAACTAAAGCCCCTAAACGTGATACTTGATGCATCGTCTTAAATCAAAATAAACGGAAAGCAAGATCAAGAAGATATATCCATGTCTTGCAAAATCTGAAGCTGCCTGTACCTCTGATGTATTCTTTTACCTGAGAAAAGATTTCCTCCACAATACGTATTTAGCAGTAATAGTTTCACGGCCAATGTTGCGTGCGAAATGTTTAGGGTTCTTGCGTTATACAATGGTCACAAAAATTTAGGGATATTGCATGAAATGAAGGATATATGTGTATGACTCAAACACGCATTAAAATAACATCGGTGAGGTTACGTAACACAAACGATAAAGAGTGTGCATACAAGAACAATTTATTGTGCAATTCTTGCACACAAAAAAGTAGCACTGCGATATAGAGAAAATGTTAAATTCGAAGAATGTCCGTATCTTTGGATTCCAGTCCCGGTAACACTACCTCTGTGTTGAAGAATGTCTTGACAGCATACTGGCAATGACATTTTTGATTAGTGTCTGGGGCAGTTCGTCATATATTAGAGGCAATATGTTACGGAGTGCAGCCAGGATACTGGGATACGGAGCGTAGTCATCCAGGCGTCACTCTACAGAATCCTTAATGTACTCGATAGGAAAAAGGTCAGGAGGCCTCGGAGGCAGCTGTAGCCATCAATGCAATGATTTTCCAGCGCCTGAAGCACGCTCCAGGCACGGTGATTGGTTGCATTGTCATCGAAAACAACGAATGCATGTCCAATAGCGGTGTGAAACAGTGTCACAATGGGCACAATGATCTCATTTTCATACACTGAGACACGCATGTTTCCTTGACAAACATACAAAGACGAACGGCTATAAAACACGCTCTTTCACAGACTGCAGCTGCTAAGTTTGGACGCAGAGCATATAGTGTGTTGCATTCGTGTGCTGGAACTCCCCCACACGGAACTTCGTCGAGTATCAGGATTAAGAGCGAAACGGGGTTCGTCTGCCAAAAGTACATGGTGTCACTTTGTATTCCATGACATGTACTGTTAGTCCCAGGAACATCTTTGGCGACGGTGAACTGATGACAATGCTATACAATCTAGCGGCCTCCTTGCTATGAGTCCGTACTCGAGAAGACGGTTTTGTACTGTTTGTGTGCATCCTGTGACACCAGAAGCAGCTCGAAGTGATTCTCGGAGATGGCTGCTGGCGATTCTAGGCCATCTCAGAGCACTCACTGTAGATTAGCGATCTTGCCTCTTGATGGTTATCCTCGGGTGACCAATCCTGGATCCGTCTGCAACATTTCCAAGCCGTAGAAATCTTGTGTGTGTAGCCCACTTACTACATTTTACGAAACTCCCAAAACAGCAGCTACGTAGATCTGCTGTACACTTGTCTGTAGTATGCCAACAGCCCTATTTATGTTGTCCATGTTTAAACGTCATCTGGACATCGGGACATCGTATCAGGGTTAATGCCACTCTGAAGGCCATACATTCAGAAAACTGCTAGACCAAGCGGAGAAACGACCCGTTTCACACTTCCCGCAGGGTACTTTTATGGGAGCTCTCATGCGACTTGGTGCGTTGTGAAGATGCTAATCTTCATATGACCCGGCTAACCTCGCTGATAACCGATCTCCAGTAGTCACCAAATTTGCATATCTCCATTTTTCCCTTTTGAAACCATAGTATCACCTAACTTTTTGTGACCAATGTAGTTGATAACGAAAGCGCAAAGTAAACATGATCTGTCACCTTCTTTGAACAATTCATACAATTCCACATTGTCAAAGTGCGAAAGGAAAGTTTCTCTAATTTTAATATATATAATTCCTTTTTATACTGTGAAAGTACTATGAGCATAACAGACTTCCCCTTCAGCATCGTTTCACATGCCATCCAGAAAAGTTTGTGATTCCGCATTCTCATTGAAACGAGTTTTTATTAGTCGAGTTAGCATAAAAATAGGATACAATTACAGAAAATGTTTCCATTGGGGAATTTTATATACTACACTGCCGGACAACTGCTAAGGACGGATGACAATAGCAACGATAGCAACCATAAAATGGAAGGCAGGAAAATGTGGAAATTAGCATGAGTGTGGGATACAGTAAGACGTGTTGTGCGTATCCAATTTTGGACTGCCGAACTTGTTCGTGACGTAATAGCGCTGATAAGCGATATAAAAGATTTGACGCGTATTGACCGTTGTTGTTCAAACGCAAAGTTGAAAGGGAAAGAATCAATTGACGAACTTGCAATTTTCAGTATGTCTTCCCGACATCACCTAGATGATTTTACGCGTGGCCGTATTATTGGCAAGATTGAAGAAGGGCGAAAAATAACAGATGTTGCCAGGGAGTTCAACGTCAGCCACAGTGTTGTTTGAAGGCTTTGGAAATCATTTCAAACAAATGGAGAGTGTAGCAAACGTCACGGGGCAGGTCGTGTTCGCAGTACGACACCTGCAGAAGATCGGTACATAGTGCTATCAACAAAAAGACACCGGCGCAGCACAGCTAGTGAGGTAGCAAATCAGTTTATGGCTGCTACTGGCCAGCGGATCTCCCGAAAAACTGACGCCAAACGTTTGCATGAAGGAGAACTATACGCCTGCCGTCCTGTTGTGTGCATCCCATTGTCTAGACGTCACTGTACCGCCCGTTTGCAATGGTGCCATCAACATCGCATTTGGACTGATAACGACTGGTCTGCTGTCCTCTTCTCAGATGAGAGTAGATACAGTCTATCGTCTGATTGTCGACGACAACTGATCTGGCGTGATAGTGGTACTGCATATTGTCCAGCAAACATACAGGAAAGGAACCGATATCCGCCATGTAGTGTCATGGTATGGGCTGGAATCATGATAAATGGCCGTACGTCCTTCTATGTGCTTCCAACTGGGACTATAACTGGCCAACGATACATTAATGATGTTCTGCTACCTCATGTTCGCATGTTCCGTGGTGCTGTCGGTGATAGATTCATTTTCATGGACGACAACGCAACATGTCATCGAACAGTCGCTGTCCAGGAGTGTCTTGAGAGCGAGGATATTCAAAGCCTCGTATGGCCAGCACGTTCTCCAGATCTGAATCCCATTGAAAATATGTGGTGTGCTTTGGGGAGGAGTCTTTCTAGTCGCCAATGCCCTCCAATAAACAAAGACACCCTCATCCGTGCACCGACAGAGGAACGGGATAAATTACCCCAACAGCTGCTTGATAATATTGTGCAAAGCATGACATGACGTGTGGAATCTTGCATCGCCCTCCACGGCGGCCATATCCCGTATTGACATCGTACGCCGGAACGCCTGCGGACGGTAATTGCATTTTTTTCACGTTTACGTATTCTGCACAAAATGCCCTGTTTGTCCCTTGAACACGTTCCAAAGCCTTCTGGATTTCAGAGCACAATAAATTGTCTTTCTTGTAATGTCCTGGCATTCTGACATTATTTTATTTCACTTGGAATCCAACCACACTTACTTTTTTATGCACTATATAGCCGTTTATGATCCGTCCTTAGCAATTGTCCAGCAGTGTATAAGTAGGAATTAAGTGGATAAAAGGATCTTTGTCGTAATTACCTGCTCAGAACAAACGTTTTAAAAGTATCCATTCTTTCTCTGGTTGAAGTTAAACAAACATTTTGAGTTCTGTGTGCATGTTCTGAAAGCTGCATTCTCCTAAACTTATTTAGATTCACATGAAACATGTTACAAAAATATCCCCTTATATACATTCGAATCACGATAAACCAGCCCCCTGCCTTCCTCCCACTACTCACCGGTTACAAATGTTATGCTATTCTGCTAAACGAAAATTTCCTCATTTAAACCATCAGTTTGCATACAGCCGTCCGCCAGAACTTTCAAGAGAGATTTTGGTGTTTCTCATTAGAGAATGCCCACTGAACTGTATCTCAAGATATCCACTTGCAACGGACACTCCGAATCCCCAACGCACGACACTTGGAATCGAATCGCCTTAAATACACCCGGAAAGCAATTAGATGGGTTCCTGTCAAAGCCGTTTTGCCGGAAGGGTGAGAAAACATCCACCTCCATTCACCGGTCCCGGACGATTCGTCCAACGACGATTGGTCCAATGCCGATTGGTCCAATGCCCGATTCGGCCAATGTCCAATTCGTCCAATGCCGATTCGTCCAAAGGGACGATTGGTCCAATGTCCGATTTGTCCAATGCCGATTCGTCCAATGGTACGATTGATCCAATGCCGATTCGTCCAAAAAAACGATTGGCCCAATGTCCGATTCGTCCAATGTCCAATTCGTCCAATGCCGATTCGTCCAATGGTACGATTGGTCCAATGCCAATTCGTCTAAAGGAACGATTGGTCCAATATCCGATTCGTCCAATGTCCAATTCGTCCAATGCCGATTCGTCCAATGGTACGATTGGTCCAGTGTCCAATTCGTCCAATGCCGATTGGTCCAATGCTGATTCGCCCAATGGTAAGATTAATCCAACGACGATTCGTCCAATGCTATCATCTTACCAACGGTAAACTTTTTATTTTCCAGAAATGAATAATAATTTAAATTATTCTCCTCTTTATGTCCTTTTGAAAGATAATTTCCGTATATTTAGTAAGTATAAACATTTTACATAAACCTGGTAAAAGGCACATTGAGTGCCTTTTACCATTTCTTAGTTGTTTGCAAAGCACCTAGGCCGCGGGCATTTTTTGAAGATTTTAATTTACAACCTAGATATTTGGTATTTGTAAATATGTTATAAAATCTAATAAAAGTCACTCATCTTATCATTTCTCAGGTCTTTACGAGGCACCTAGGCCCCGGGTCTTTTTAGATGATTTTGAGTTACAACCTAGACATTTGGTATTTGTAAACATTCTATATAACCTAATAAAAGGCACTCATCGTATCATTTCTCAGGTCTTTACAAGGCACCTAGGCCTCAGGCCTTTTTAAAAGATTTTAAGTTACAACCTAGATATTTGTAAACATTTTATAAAACTTTATAAAAGGCATTCATCGTATCATTTCTGAGGTCTTTGCAAGGCACCTAGGCCACATGCCATTTTAGAAGATTTTAAGTAACAACCTAGATATTTGGTATTTGTAAATATTTTATAAAACTTTATAAAAGGCACTCCCCGTATCATTTCTGAGGTCTTTGCTAGGCATCTAGGCCGCGGACCTATGAATTAATATTTCGTGCTTAAGTGAAAGCGCAATATTATTAACTTGATTTAATATGTAAACGTTATGAATATGACATCGGTAGAATAAAAGTCCTAAAAATACCTAGGCCTAGAGCCTATGAATTAATATTTCGTGCCTAAGTAAAAATCAATATTATTAACTTGATTTGATATGTAAACGTTATGAATCTGACATCGGTAGAATTAAAACTGTTAAAAGTATAAGCCTAGGGCCTATGAAATAATATTTCGTGTTTAAATAAAAGCGCAATATTATTAACTTGATTTAATATGTAAACGTTATGAATATGACATCGCTGGAATCAAAACTGTTAAAAAGGCCTCTGTCCAAACTCCGACCAGTTGTTTCCGTTGGGCAGTTGGCGGAAAACACCACTGCATTCTACGAACAGAAACAGAACACTAATATTTTATATTATTTCATGTGAAAGAGAAGCATTGAAGTTGATAGAACGGCTCATATATCAGTAACTTCATACGGCAGCAAGGACAGTATAACAAGAAAAAGCGATTAAAAAAAAAAAAAAAGAAATCTGTAAACACAATATTACGCATGAAATGTAAGATTATTTTACATTCTTTGGACTACCCGTACTTTCGTATAACATCGGAGATCGAATCAGAACAGATGAGACTTTTATAGCACGAGTAGCACTTCGGACAGATAGGACGGAATTGGACCAATCGCTCCATTGGACGAATTGGCATTGGACCAATCGTACCATTGGACGAATCGGCATTGGACCAATCGTACCATTGGACGAATCGTACCTTTGGACCAATTGTCCATTGGACGAATCGGCATTGGATCAATCGTCGTTGGACGAATCGTACCTTTGGACCAATTGTCCCTTGGACGAATCGGCATTGGACCAATCGTCGTTGGACGAATCGTACCAGACCCCCATTCACAATGCCCTCAAAAAGGGATGCGAAGGGTAGTCCGTTGCACAAAATCATCAAGGGTAGACTGATTCATTGCATCTGATAGTAGTGAACTGACTGGTGTGTGTGTGCGAGTGTGAGCGTCCGGCTAATGATAAAAGTTTACCATGGTAAGAGATAGGGGCTAACTACCCTGCTCATGTGGTTCCATTTACGATTTGTTCAAATGGCTATTGCTTGACTTCTGCGCTTCACATTTCCATAGAGGCCATACTTCCTCAAAAAATTACATATCCTGTCTCAAATTTCATATTTTCGATTCTAAAACTTCTAACTATCCAACGCAGTCAGTAATCACTGTTTCTTGCAGGGACTGCATATTGCGTGGGCTTGCATTCGTCAGGTTCTGCTTATTTAAAGCATACTGAAATGATTAAAATACTGTTGGATATTCATGAGAAAATTTCGACATGCGAATTCAAAGATCATGATTCTGGATCTTATCTTCAGGCATTAGGAAATCCCTTTTCCAATCTTTTTGACACGTCAATCAGCAGAAGAACAGTAGGAGACATATTACGTGATAAAAATAAATGGCTGGGTTCTGAAAAACAACTGCACTCTGTTAAAAAATTAGATGTGACAAACACGAAATTTAGAGGAATATCCTGTTCTATGGATTGGACAGTTTAATGCCAAGCATGGAGTAAAAATACCGATGACGTTATATATAATTTATGATTACTAAGCTTGCTGTGTTAAGATAGAATAAAAATAACGTTTCTCACAATAAAATGTTTATTATACATCGCTTCGGATATTCAAAAATTCTCAAAAGTTTTAATTTCAAAGTTATTTTCTACCCAATAAACAAGATGATTTTTTACGGATAAAAATACTACGTCGAAGACACAAACTCCAAAGGAATTTATCAGATACATTGTGAATGTGAACTTTCGTGTATAGGACAGAACCGCAGGGCTTCACCTTTCCGTGTGAAGGAACAAAAGACAAAATGTATGGAACTATGAACTGAAGAAGTCGTCTACAGTCCAACATTGTCACGAAGATAACAATAAATTTTTGTTTGGAAACGCTACGCTTATTGACAAACCGGACTCGACTGTCTAACTTAATATCTCAGAAGCGTTCCACATATGCCGGAACTCGTCACGGCTCGTCAACGACATGACATCTACTCCAATTCCTTCAAGCGCGTGGAAACAACCTACCAAAATCCGTGACCGTCAGAATTGTGATGACGTCACAATTATTTGAATGTTTACGCTCCATTCGTCCTGAGGAAGCCGAGCCAAGCGCTTTGCGAAATCATAGTCGATGTATAATAAACATTTTATTGTGAGAACTGTTGTTATTTTTATTCTACCGAAGAAGTTATTCTTGAAAATTTGAGACAGTTTGGAAAAGGATACCAAATCTAAGAATTCAGCTGCAATAATGGCTGGCTTCAAATATGCAAAAGTCGGCTCAAATTATGATTGAGAATACAACCCGGAGAAATATCTGAAACCTCAGAAAGTTCGGTAAATGAGGCAAAAACAATTATACACTGCTGGCTCTTAAAAGTACAACACCAGGAAGGTCGCATCATAGGTGCTGGAAAGTTGGCAGAAGGGCAGGACATGGGCGCACATGCAAATGATTAACAGGACAGCACATATGGAAACCATGTGGGACTGTAACGCACCTTCCAAGTGGGTCTGGTTTACTTCGTCGACAACTCATTTCGTCGACGCCACTTTGTCGACAACTCGTTCCGTCGACAGGTACATTTCGTCGACACTGTACAGTATATGCAAACAATCGATTCCTAAAAAAACGAAAAAAAGTTCAGAACCACTAAATTTGGTATACTATCTCATGGTACTCTAACTTAGACCGTACACGGTTTTTGGAAGGGGTCGGGTCCCGGGGTAATTGGAAGGGGTCGGGGCCCCTGGGTAAATTTTTGAGGAAATACAAAATTTCCTCAAAAATTTCCATTTTTTACTTAAGAACTGAAACACAATTCTGCACTCTAATACCTTATCTGCGAGCTAAGTTAGAGTACCATGAGAGGGTAAACCTAATTTGGTGGTTCTAAATTGAAAACTGTTGATTTTACCAAAATGTTATATGGGGCCATCTTCACCCTGGGCCCCGACCCCTTCCAAAAACCGTGTACGATCTAAGTTAGAGTACCATGAGATAGTATACCAAATTTGGTGGTTCTAAATTGAAAACTGCAGATTTTACGAAAATGTTGTATGGGGCCCCCTTAACCCCGGGCCCCGACCCCTTCCGTCTATGGTCTAAGTTGGTGCAAGAGTACAATGAGATAGTATATCACATTTGGTGGTTCTAAATTGAAAACTGTAGATTTTACGAAAATTTTGAGGAATCAACTATTTGTATATATAGTGTTGACGAAGTGAGTGGCGACGAAATGAACGGACCGTTCCAAGTCGTATAAGAGGGGTGAACAAGGGGCCGGTGTTCAGCTCTCGAAATGTAATTGTTCGCCGTTCCTCGCTACGGATAGCTGCCGTATTCCCCATCGAAGGCAAGGACATCCCTTCCGATAGGTTTCTGACTTCGATCGTGGAAGAATTGTGGCATATTGAGATTGCGGATTATTACTCCGAGACATGTGTGATCGTGTGGGACGGCAAGCCGCCACGATTGTTAGAACATGGCGTCAGTTCGTAGGGGAAGAACGAACACATTCGGTGAGGGATTCCAACTGCCCCGTCACACCACCGAACGAGATGACCGACATCTGGTGGGCATGGCTCTGAGGGATCGCACGGCCACATCGACCACCGCAGTTCAACAGATCGGATGCGTGCTACAAAACCTAGTCTCCGCACGGACGGTTCGGCGTCGTATGTAACAGAAGGATAGTTTTGCACTGCACCCATTGCTTCGGCCACCTTTGACTGTAAAACACCGGTGTCAGCGACTGAAATAGTGCCTGGAACGTCGCGTATTGAGGACCGAATGGCAAGACGTCGTGTCTTCCGACGAATCACCCTTCAGTTTGCGGCAGCATGATGAACGAATCCGCGTTTGGTGGTACCACGGTGACCGGCTGAGTTAGTTGTGCATTTTTTCTGTGCCATATCGGCCTCGAACTCGTCATTATGGTATGGAATGCAATTGGATTCCACTCCCGCACGCGCCTCGTCCGCATTACCAGTACGTTGAACAGCCATCGTTACATCACCGAGATTGTTGGAGTCGGTTGTTGTACCATAACTTCAGGTAATTTCTAGTGTCATTTACAAACAGGATAATGCACGACCGCATGTGACACGCAACGTCCAAGACTTCCTGGATCGCCACCATGTGCTACGTCTTCCTTGGCGCTGGCGGTCCCCGGATATGTCGCCTATTGAACACGTGTTGTCCATGGTGGCCGGACGACTGGCACGCCAGTGACCACCACCGGCTACAACGGAGGGCCTGTGTCTTCGTATCGAAGCCTCGTGGACGGAAATTTCCCAAACACAATTCAACGTCTCTTCCTCTCGATTCTGGGCCGTGTAGCAGCTGTAATTGCTGCCCAGGGTGGCTACAGTAGATACTGATTGTTTTGCGTTCCCCTAGGCTCACCGTGCTGTATTTGTAATCGATTCACCCTTGTATCATCTGATTTCTGTAAAAAAAATATGGCTTTGATATCTCTTGTCTTTCGTGGTGTTGCCCTTTTATTGTCAACAGTGTACTTTGCTATGAATTAAAATATGTGCATAATATGGATGACTGTTTTGTTTTATAGCATGACGTCGATAAATCGTTTTAAAAATAAAATAGATAGCCAAAAATGAAACAATAAAATACTTCACTGTGCAAATGCCAATGGTAGATAAGCGAAATATTGATATCATAGGAAATGCAAGAAACAAAGAGAAATCAGGGTTTTTTTTTATGAATTTTTGGCATGAACTTTATTTAATTACTGTGATTTCAAACCCTATGTTCTCATAATTAGAAACCCGATAAATAAGAACGTATGTTTGTTTTACATCTGTCTAATTTTGCCATTTAATTAAATTTACCCTTTTATATATGAATCTCTTTAAACCGCCAACCACGCGTACGGCCAGTTCAGCATGATGAACAAAATATATTATGAAAGAAATACGGGATTACGCCATATAATACAAATTTTGTAGATGACAATCCGATTTTTGGCGTAAATGTGACAAGGATGATAAGTCGGATAATATCCGAAAACTTGAAAATTTTCATCGTCCTGGCGCGTGACTCGAACCCGCGTCTCCCAGAAAACGCCCGGGTATGCTAATCACTACACCACCCAGAACGACCAAGTTTCAAGTTTCCGATCAATTTGAATATAACGCGGGTTCGAGTCCCGCTCCAGGACGATGAAAATTTTCAAGTTTTCGGATATTATCTGACTTACCATCCTTGTCACATTTACGCCAAAAATCGGATTGTCATCTTCAAAATTTGTATTATATGGCGTAATCCCGTATTTCTTTCATGATTTATCTGCTTCTCCGGGCAAACACGGGATAAGATTCTTAGCCTCCAGATTCGCTAAACATGAATGCCGGTTGCTTCGACTAGCTAATCCTGTGATGGTTGTATTCAAATTGATCGGAAACTTGAAACTTGGTCGTTCTGGGTGGTGTAGTGGTTAGCGTACCCGGGCGTTTTCTAGGAGAAGCGGGTTCGAGTCCCGCTCCAGGACGATGAAAATTTTCAAGTTTTCGGATATTATCTGACTTACCATCCTTGTCATATTTACGCCAAAAATCGGATTGTGATCTTCAAAATTTGTAAAATATATTATTTGATTTCGAATTTGCCGCCACGGTGGCGCAGTGGTCTAAGGCGCTGGCCTCTGATCATTCGTCCGTAAGGGGTCCGGGTTCGAATCCCGGTGAGGCATGGATGTTGTGTTTGTCTTACGGCACTGGCTCTCTCCCTTCCCTGGAACCAGTGACCCTAAATTAGGGACGGGCGACTGCTTATAGCCCATTGAGTTGCTCACGGTGGTCGTTAAACCTACAATTAAAAAAAAAAAAAGATTTCGAATTTAAATTTATTTGTTTTATTTCTTTGGCATCGCAACTTGATTTATTTGGTATCACAATTTAATATTTTTTTATTCCCTAAGATTCCTAGGCTGACGTTTGCTTTGGAAATTAGATTTTCGATAACAATCCTGAGAAGCAAATATGTTCACTCACATAAGACTTTTCTTGATGACAGTATGGGTTCCTGTAACATATCATTAGTATGTTATAAATTGAGATAACGTACAGAGGAAGTACATTTTACCTGTTCTCCGCTCAGCAGGTGCCAAGGTCGACGCCATAAGTGCCACTGAATTACTTCTTCCCTTTAATATTAGAGGCATAAAGAACTAGAACAAACGTCGTTCCAGCTGGAAGACCCTGAGCTCTGAAAACTGGCAATTCCCATGATGTGAGATTGGTTTCCATGTGTTCGACGACAGAGTTGTATACTTCTAGGTGAAAAATTTGAGTCAGGCCGCCATCGTAGCCGGGCTCGCACTCTACGGCCAAGGTATGGCAAGTTTGATTAGTTACAAAGCAATCTCGAGGCGACTCAGGTGCTCCTAGAGAATAAAGCGAGAATATTTCAAACATTAATATCTCAATATTTGAATCATCAGATTATATTTGAACTGGTAAAAGCAATAGTTTTTATTCTATATTTTCGTTATGGCAAAAGTATTCTTTCTAAAAGAATGTATACTGATATTAAAGAGCAAGGTATGATTACTCATAACACATCAAAATGCAATTTCAAACTTTGAGATTAAATGATTTAAAATTTACAGATTTCGTTAAACAGAGCTAAACGCTTTGATCTAATTGGTGATACTGCGAAAAAACTTATTTAAAATTATCTGAAATAAAAACAAACAGGTTTAGTAAAAAAATTCAATTTAATAAATAATGCCGTTCACCTAAATCGCATTTCGAAACTGCATCCCATACTTTAATTGCGTACAGAGCTCATTGTTTTCTAAGATGTTGCTTCAGCGACAGTTCGTTGCTGGATTTTTTTCTCAAGGTAATCAAAAGTGTATTTTGAAGATAAACATAAATCTAGTCAAATAGTTGAAAATTGTATAGACCTATTAAATATTAAATAATATTTGAAAATATACAACTCTGGATAATAACGCAGAATGTTTTGTACACGATGCTTGTTTAAAAAAACGGACACAATATATAAACCCTCACGCAGAGAACGAAGACTTTGTTCTGTAAAAGGATGGCCACCTCCATTTTCTTCTTCCAGGAAGCAAATGAACAGGAATTCAACACACGATGCACAAAATGTCGACTTCATTCATCTACTAATTTAATTTAAGCTTATAAATCCTTTTAAATAATCCCGGTTTTTGGAATTCTGCATTACTCATCTAGTCAATGTTGAAATACTTGAAAGACACGAGTTAGAGCAGAAATCGAATAGATTGATTCCTTCTTTTCTAATCAGTGTTCTCCAAATTCTCATCTGCAGAGTCCTTTCTACACGACATTTAATCCGCTATTGCCGAAAAAAGCCGGAAATATCAAGAAAAAGAAGAGACTTGGCATTTTAATCTAAGTTCGACTAGATAATGTGTCCTTTTGTAACAGATGCAACGACTCTATATCATTGCTAAAAAAACTAAAAATTCTAAAACCTGCCGATTATCGTTTAATTTACCATTTTGAAAAACACATAGGACATCCTAAAAGTAATGCCTCGTCCCTCATAAGATTTTTATTTGTAGCAGCAAAAATGTGAAACTTGGTGGCAAAATACTTCGACATATTGTTAATAATTCTAGCCTATTCGAAGTATTGTCCATCATTTTCCATGCATTTCCGTCATCTTTGAACCCATCGGTAAAATCCGGTTTGGAAAAATTCCTGAGACTGTCGTTTCCCCATGAGTTCATAGCCAGTTTAACATCTGTGACATCGTCGATACATTCCTCACGAAGGGTATTTTTCAAACGGGCAAACAGGAAAAAGTCTGAGGGAGCCAAATCAGGACTGTTGGGGAGTTGGGGCATCACCGTCCACCCCATTTTGGTAATATCCTGTGAAGTATCCATCGAGGTGTGTGGACGCGCGTTATCATGGTGTAAAACAACGCTATAAAAGTGGAGTGTCACGTCTTTTTCTTCTGATAGCTCTCTGTAGCTTCTTCAATGTCTGCACATAGTGAGCACTGTTTATTGTTGCAACTCCTGAATAGTGACACGACGATCAGCTGTGATGAGGTCTTTCACTCATTGCCTGTTGGCACCTGTCACTGCTGTTGAGGGTCTTCCATTCTGTTGTTTGTCCGACTATGAACTTTCTCTCTCTCTCTCTCTCTCTCTTTCTCTCTCTCGAGACCTCTTCATCAATGTCCGTATAATACTGATATCAATTGTTGAGCTCCATACCTCATCAGGAGCCTTCTGTGGAATTCTGGAACCTCACATCCCTCTTTTTCAAGGAATTCAATTACGGCTCGCTGCTTTTCTATGTCATTCCTGATCTTTATTTGCGATTCTGAAAAATATTTGTTCCCCATATTGGTAACATATCATACATAGTACATGTGTGTACAGTTTCATTAAAGCAAGTTTTAAATTAAAAGTTATTAAGGAGGAAGCATTACTTTCAGGATGCCCCTTGTACGAATATTATAGATCACAGACAATGAATTAGGATTCCTGTTAATCATAGACTGAACCCTATTGCGCTAAAATAATTTAAATATTTTCCTTTAAATTTAGCTTTCAGTAGAAGCCTAACAAAAACCGTCCTTTACGCTTACCTACTGGAAAAATGTTTCTAAGAAAAGCCGGGAAACTTGTGGATGATCTTGCTAGTTTTTACAAAAGTTCGTGAAAAATAACTTTAAATAAAGGAATTTCAACCAGAATGAACATATACCTAGGTAGTTACGTCTTCTGTCAGGAAAATAGTGAAACTTGAAAATCATTATGTATATCTGATGGATAACGGATAAATTTAGGCGACATTAAGGCATTATTTCATTCCAAAAAATGGCCATACCGATTTCGGCGTGTCGGATACTATCAGCGTGTCCTTCAACACAAAGTAAACCTTGTAATTCATGTTTTTCAACGTAATGCTCGATTGTTCTATCATTCAGTGTGTAAATATAATTTTTGTAAAATATTGATCAGTTTGAAAAGGCATGTACATTCTTTTTATCCCATTACTGTGATGATACCCAAGATTTAACATATATTCACTCGTTTTGACGCGCAAGAAGAAATTCTTATTTGTAATTTCGGTTTAACACTTTTAAGACCAGTCCCTTAAAATTATGGTTCTTCTAGAATACCATAACTTCCGTAACTGTCTGTTGCTACTTTTAAAGTTTTTGTCCCTCCTTTGACAGGTTAACAAAAGAAGAGTTAGTGCTGTTAAGCACACGAAACTTCCGATCTGTAGGCCTAATATGTGTAACATACTACGCGAGATGACGTAAATGGCGCACTTCTGAGTTGACGCATCAATCAATTCGACAATGAAGCAGCGACAAGCCTGACGGTGTGTTTCAGTTGGGAAAACAGCCGCTCCGGAATAAGAATATGTGGGTTCGAATCTCACCACCGGTAAACGGTTATATGCGATACTGGTGCGCAAACGAAAGTGAATCTCCTGGCCGTTAGATTTGAAAAAATTAAACTTTAAAAAAGTAGCAATTAATAGAAATTACAGATGTAACTCTTTAACATGAAGACGGTCTTTCAAGCATGGTTGTCGGCTGACCGCAAAACTTGCGATTTTGTGCCCCCGCTTCTTTCAAGGAGCTGGATGTTTTAACGTAATACGTTATATGACGTTGATGACGGTCTACTGAGGTGATTAAAACAACGATAAGTCTGCCGCAGTAGTTCAGCTGGGAGAACAACAGCTCTGGAATAGGATGACGAAGATTTGAAACCCATTATTGAGAAAAGGTTAGACGTTACACAATATATTTATTGACCTTTAAATTCTTTCCGGGAGCAATCGCTGCATTTTTCCACTGAGAAAAAATGCCATGTCGTGAGAATGAACAACATTGCCCTGGGAAAAACTAACTCCTGCTTCACTTCTTAAGTGTCAATAATAACGACTGAGGAAGATTTCTGCTAATCTGCTAGAGGCTGTGCGGATTCAAAGAACACGTGGGTTAGGAAATTCTGCTCACTATATACGGGCAATTCGGGAGGGTGTGGTTGTCTGAATGTAAGGGCGTCTTGGGCGGTACGATCATTAAAAGACGAATAAAGTTAATAAATATTTTTATTCTTTTTTAACACTCCGTAAAACAAAAATTAGACGTTGTTGGGGTGCTTTACCTCTAACCTTGATTCAAGCTCTCGACTTAAACCCGTGAGTTCAGTTTAGGAAGGAGCGACTCTCTCTAACCTAAGATGGTCGTCTCGACAGCACAGTAGTACAAGGACTTGTTTCTGACTATTCGTCGTAGATGGGTCTGGGTTCGAATCCCGGTGAGACACGGATGCTGTGTTTTTTATTTACGGCACGGGCTCTCACCTTTCCCTGGAACATGCGGCCCTAAATTAAGAATGGTGGACTGCTTATAGACCATCGAATTGCTCATGGTGGTCGTTAAACCAATAATGAAAAAATAACCTTAGATGTTCATGAGAATTGTTAAACAACCCTAAAATTATGCGGCATTAATACGTTCAGAAATTAATCTAAGATGGACACTAACAATGAAAAAAATGGGATCAGTGAAGGCACCGTTCTCATTTTATCACCATCTGCTTAAAATATTAACATGGCATGGCAGTGTTACCAGTCACAAGAATAATGCGTTATTTTACATTTCCTTGAGGATTTGCTAGTTAACTTTGGGCCACGTAGCGTAAGAAATGAATGAGATAAGATTTGAGACAAACTTTTAAAAAACGCATTCTTCAAAGTGTAAAATCTTCCAGGTAAAGCATTCCAGAAATACCCTGATTTTATTCATCGTGTTTAGAAACGTTTTCGATTTAGACATCCTAAATTTCCATTTGGAAATGCCTTGGTTTGTATCAGTGAACGAATGTCTTTTATATTTACGATTCGTTTTCGTTCATTTTGTTCACTAAGCACTGTGGAGCATAATAAGCTCGCCGTAAACAACTGACAGAATTCGCTTTTCTTAAGTTAACTAAATGATAGGATCAGCTTTTCTTTAAGTTAAACTTACAATCTAATTATTGAAAAATGTCAAATATACAGGGTGTCCATAAAGTTTTTCCCACGTTACAACATTATTATAAAAAAGTATTACAGCTAAAAGAAAGGGATTGCACGACAACGATTGTGCACAAGTAAAGTTTTTCTTCCCAGTGTCAGCACACATCCACATGGACGCCATTTGTGGCCCGGAGGACATCTATGCGTTATTCAATTTCACGCCATGTTTTGTTTAACATCTCAGCAGAGAGAGAACGAATGACGTCCGTTATTATGCTCTTCAACGTTTCGACATCCGGAACACTGCTAGAGTGAACTTGGTCTTTAACATACCCCACAAAAAAAGGCTTTTTTAGGGCGATCGAGGTGGCCATGTCATGGGAACGTCGCGGCCAATCCATCCGTCCGGAAATGTGGCATTCAGGAACACACCAGCCATTATTGACAAATGTGGTGGAGCACAGACTTGTTGGAAAATAACCGAAGGTTAATAAATACAGACATTTAACGTGGACCAGGAATATCAAACAAAGATCTTCGCTCTTTCCACGTTTATAAGTGAGTCACGGAAAAATTCTCATTGGCCGCCATCGGGAGTCGAACCCAGGGTCTTCCAGTTACGCCCCGGATATGCCTCCGCTACACCACAGCGGCCTCGAATTCCTCCAGACTCACACACGCTAACCGCCAAGCCAAGTTGGCAGGTTGCTACTTGCAGCCCCGCACAATGCTGGGGATTCACCAAACCTGCCAACTTGGCTTGGCGGTTAGCGTGTGTGAGTCTGGAGGAATTCGAGGCCGCTGTGGTGTAGCGGAGGCATATCCGGGGCGTAACTGGAAGACCCTGGGTTCGACTCCCGATGGCGGCCAATGAGAATTTTTCCGTGACTCACTTATAAACGTGGAAAGAGCGAAGATCTTTGTTTGATAACCGAAGGTTGGTGTGCATGCAACTGAGGTGCTGCAAAAAACCCCAGCATGTCCACGTACGCGTTACATGTTACCATGGGATCTATAAAAAATAAGGGTCTGATGAAACTGTCTTGCATCAGGCCGCACCATACGTTCACTTTCGGGCTATCTGTTGTTTGATGACATGATGGGGATTTTCTGATCCCCAGATCCGCACATTGTGCCTATATACTGTACCAGAGACGTGGAGACTGCTTATAGCCCACTGAGTTGCTCACAGTGGTCCTTAAACCTCCAATAAAAAAAAGACATTGGTGCAAAATTTTGTATACCGTGGCACGGGGAATTCCAGTTTCCAGTGAAGCACGAGGAATGAATTTCCTGGGGCTTCGCAGAAATATCACCTGAAAAGCTGCTGCTGGCTCTTGTGTAACCGATGGTCGGCCCGCTCGGGGACGATCGCCAACGCTACCCTTCGCTTTAAACTTTTCATACCAAGCTTTTATGCTCTTTTGGTCCAGTGGTGATCGTCTGTACTCTTTTCTGAAATGACGCTGGACACTAACCACCGATTTGATCTCATGGAACCACAACACGCACTCCGCTTTTCGCTTTTTTTTTATGGAAGCCATTATCGATGAACTGCTCCTCTTATTCAGCAGCAGCGCTCACCTAAAGAACAGAAAAAAGCTTTATGTGTGCTGCTGTATTGTGTTGCCAACTATTTTATTTTAACTTACATAGATTTTTATATTATTTTTTGTAACGTGGGAAATACTTTATGAATACCCCGTATTTGCAAATGCGAAGTGGAACTGAATGTTTCCTTTTTTTTACACCGTTGCACTATAGAAACTCCACTAAAATTTGACCATGACAAAATACAGTGTATGGAATGAAGGAACATGTTTCAGTTTGGCACAGGTATGTGTTTCCGTAATTTATAGATGGTCATTAGGATATGCAATTCACTAGAAAATCTACGCTTTTAAAATTACAGAGAGTACTCTCATCAAACTTTAAGCTGCATAACGAATGCATCTGTGTTCATCGAATCTAACTTTAATTTGTTGCCTAGTAGGCAGAATGGTGGAGATAGGAAATCAGTGATGGAATGATATCCTTAAGTGCATGCTAATGAAATCAACGTGAAGCATAACCTCATGCATTGGGAACCCAAGTAGAGTTAAAGCATTGCAAATATTTGCAAGGAACGTCGTTTTGACTCTATGAAACCGCCATATTAAATTACTGCAAATATCGTGTCCGTGTGCAATAATTTGTGGATAACTGTTTTAAGTAGTGAACGTCTATAATTCGTCATGTGATAACCTGTCTGTGCTACAGAAATATCTAAATTCGAGGAATTTTTATCCTAGAAGCCACTATGTCTCTAAAGAGAAAAATGTCAGAAACTCTATACTTTTGAATTTGACCGCGTTTCATTTGGTGTGAGTTCACACACCGAGGTAGATGTGTGATTTTGGGTTTGTACTTCCGGCGCTTATATTCTTCTTGGTGCTTGTACCTGCTACCATAAATTAGAGAGGAATCTATCAAGGTCGATTTAACTTGATGGATTTGCGTCTCTGATTTAATAAAACATAAAAGTCTCCATCGTAATTAATAACTATGTGCATATAAGACCGCTGGAGTAACATATTTTGCGAAAATAAATTACCTTATTGCTGCGAATTGCATTCTCTACGTTACGAAGGTCATTTGGAAAAATTCATTCTTTTTAAAATGTCAAAGGGAAGTAGATAAAAAACGTTTTTGGGGCACATCAAAATATTTTCCAGTCGTTCAAACACATATACATACCCCCGAGCTGTTTTCTTAGGATCAGAGATTAGCTCCCTAAAATAAAATCAGCTGCCAAACAAAGCTACTGACGATTTTACTTATGGTTGATGTATCTAAAACGTTTATTAACAGTCAGCTTCGCTTCACACATCTATCTCGCATCTCACACAAAACCTTTTGTAATTTGTGCTCAGTATCTTTTACACTTACAGATTCTTTGGACTTCCTGTACCTTCCATTTATTGTAATAGGTCTAAGTGAATACTCCTAGCACCTTATCAGTCATTCTTTCAAAATGGAAATACCAAAATGGAATTTGTTTCATGTAACAGTTCTTCAACACATCTAAGTTCTAACAGATAAAACCGCGACTTATAACGAAGTAAATTTCTCCGTCATTTTTATCCGCGCCGGGGTTCGAACCCGGGTCCCCTCATTCCGGAATAAGTCGCTCTACCAATTGAGCTACGCGGACGTTTTGTTCTGATTCCTATCTGCCTTTATGTCGTGTGCGTCCTTCTGGCAGGTACGTCATATCTCCTGGTACGTTACATCATCTCCCCCTTATTATTATTTTTTTTCTTCGAAGTGCTGGAGAAGGGATTCTCTTATTTTTCCTATCTCGCGGTGTGGAAATAACATCACACCATTGCGAGATTTTGAACGGTCGGGTCATCCGGATAGTTCGGGCGCCATTATAACGAAGTAAATTTCTCCGTCATTTCTATCCGCGCCGGGGTTCGAACCCGGGTCCCCTCATTCCGGAATAAGTCGCTCTACCAATTGAGCTAAGATGACGTTTTATTCTGATTCCTATCTGCCTTTATGTCGTGTGCATCCTTCTGGCAGGTACGTCACATCTCCTGGTACGTTACAGACTTGCCGCAAACACAAGTAACGCGTCTCTTCAATACACAAACGACGACTGTGTCTGGAGTCATTTGTGTAGGTAGTGAAACTAACCTGCGACTGACTCAGACACTTCCTGTGTCTAAGTCAGTGGCAGGTTAGTTTCACTGTCATACAACAAAGTGGGAGTAAGTGCGCTTTCCTACAGTTCGGAACCATTCTGAGAACCCGGTGATGTGAATGACTCTTAATGGCTAAATTAATTTGCCTACTGATTTCACCGTTTTATTTGTTTTCCCCGTGTCAATCTTCATGAATACCCAAACTAATTCACATGGTAAACGGCTACCCCGTTCAGGCTGATCATGCAGCCAGTAAGAACAGTTCCTCGCTCAAAAATCGTAACTTTGGTTTACCCCTTATTTATACTAAATTTGAATTTCACACATTCTTCGTAAATCCAGGGCAACATATTCTGTAACATATTCCCTATCTACCAACTGGTCTGTTTCATTAGCATAAAACAATGTGCACCCACGGGAATAATAGTGACATAAACCAACACTGTCTATTTTGGTATCATCCGCGCATGCATGCATCTACATGTATATATTGAATAATCATGGTCGCATTACGTAACACCAACAAAAAAACCCATTTGTTTACACCATCTTTCGTACGTCCACACTCCAAATTCACAGCATGCATCGGGTTAACACATTCAATCAGATTCTTACTTATACAAATAATTATTCAAAACCTTCCACGAAAACATTCTATTATATATCCGACTAGTTTTGCACACAGAGAAGGCAGGCAGAAGTTGCGCACGAAAACAATTGGCAAGAGTGTGTCGTGAATGCAGTCTGTAGTTATATGCGTAATGCTTAGTGAGAAATATTTAGTTATTAATATTTTCAATTTTTATAAATGTGTTGTTCACTGTGTTCCTGAGAGAATATTTCATAGCATCGAAATTAGCAACTTATCAATGCTGTAGCTTTGTTTCGTACAGTGTTAACATGAAAACACAATGTTCCTGTCGAGTACGGAAATACTGATGATGAATATGAAAGAAAGGTGTAATGCGTTTTTCAGATATCTTTTATATGCGTTTCTTTATTTCATGATAAACAGGAGGTTGAGTAACTATTTATTAAGAGACCAAGTCACTGATTTGTACTACAGTGTTTATGCCATCATCAATATTTACTCCTTATTAAAAAACAAGAAATTTCCCCCGTTATATGTATATCTCGACACAGCTGTTTTGGGCTACAAACCATTAGCCGACTAAATAAATATTTCTACGTAAAGGATAGATGTTGTACAATAAAGACTTTGTCAGAAGAATGATTTAAATGTGTTTTCCCTTGTGCTTTGTTCGCTAACGCGTTGTCGGTACCCGCATTTAAACTGCGAATATTTCCGTAAAATCACCTCGTAAATTCTGGGTGCTTTTATTTAAGGTGTGATCCACATGTTGCCGAAATAAATCGTGTCAATCTTTTGGTGAACAAAATTATTTACGAGACAGTTGCATTATGCCGCTACTATCTCCCAGAAATGAATAAGCGTAAATCAATTTGAATTGTTCACGATTAACAATACACTGCAATGTATAAATATTAAAATAAATTTGCACAATTCACAGCCCTAAGATAAGATGATTTTAAATTACTCATGCGAAGAAATTATCTCCTCGAATTAATTCACCAGGAAACAAGTTTTACGAATTTTTAGGAATTTATGTAACAGCACTACGTCTTTAAGAAAAGGGGCTGAACACACTTCTCTGGTAAGTTTAAAATGGAAGAAAGGTATAAACATTTCTCACTCTGTTTATTTGAGAATGCCACGTGATTAGTATAATTACACAAAGAAAAAGCGATCTTTGGCAAATCCATATTTATTCCTAATTTCTTGAATTTATTTGCAAAGAGCGGTTGTGATTCTTAAATATATATATTTATCTATTTAATTACAAGCATCGTGAAAGATCTATACTAAAGAAATCTTGTATACAGTTTGGCATATATGTGGAGTTACGGTTGTTCTCTCATAATAGCTTGCATCATTTTCATTTAAATGAAATAGCTGCTGATGTATTCATTTATTCCTGTAAATCTGCCTGAGAAATTATTGTAACGTGTCCACTTTACCAGCATCTTTTTCTGTTGTTCCTCTACTGAAAATGAAGATAAAATAACTAAAAACTGAGAGGAACGGATGCCTTCGAAATGTTACAATCATTGTCAAATTAACAGTTGCAACCAGAAGGATATGTCGGATTGTAATGCTATTCGGGAGGAAGGTAAAGGTTACCAAGAACAAAAAAAGAAAAAAAAACAACACTGAGACAGATATGGGCAATTTTTATTGAGCTACATGCATCTCAGACGTCTCGATATGTCGTTGTACATATTCCTAATGGTGTCCTGCGATAAGCCATCATATGCAGCTTGAATATTATCACACAGTTCCTGCAGATTGTGCTTTAGGGGTGGAGTGTGGATAGCTCGTCCAATAAAACCCCACACATTTTCAATCGCCGATAGGTTTGGTGATGCAGCTGGCCATGGTAGAATGTCAGTGCCTTAAAGGCAAGCTCTCGAGACAGCAGCAGTATGAGGACGAGCATTCTTCTGTTAGAAAGTACCAAAGGAGTGAAAACGTAAGGCCACTGTTGCAGGACCTGATTAACGTAACGTTGGGCTGTCAACGGGCCTGTAATGAACACCAAAGGTGATCTGGCATCGTAGGCAATTGCACCCCACACCATGACACCAGGCCTTCTGGACGTGTGACACTCGACAAAAGCCGTTCATCTTGGCGCTGACCACGATGACTCCACACACGGATTCGTTGGTCGTCTCCTCCAAGACGAAAGTGGGACTCGTCACTGAAGATCACCAGCTGCCATTCTGAGTGGCTCCATGACAGTCTGGCACGACACTATTGCAGTCTTTGACGATGATGCAATGGTGTTAAGGGCAGTCGTCGTAAACGTCTGAGTGCGTGTAGTCTTACGTCGTGCAGCCGTCTGCCAATGGTGCCGGCACTAATCGGACGATGGATGGAGGGCACCACTGCTTGCTAAATATCCGCAATCGTCGGTGTTGAGTCATTCCATGCATGTCGGGCAACCCGTCGGTTCTCTCTCTCCGTAGTTCCTGTAGGCCTCATAGACCCTTCCTGTCGTTTCTGCATGCCTTGTTCTATCAAATGCCACCAAGAGCGTCCTATGGTGATTTTCGCGCGACCTGTATGCCGTCCAATACGGCGATAAGACTCTCCAGCTTCGCGGAGCTCCTCCAACTGCTCACATTGCTTCCGAACTTTTATCCGAGGCATATTTCACTTGCAAAGGAAGAAACCAACACAACAGTACGAGTCAGAATGGAAAGCGTGCGCAACTGGACAACCTTATATTGCCAGTCAGGCATAGCGCTGCAACTGTTCTTTGCTTGCGTCATATGAGCGGCCGAACCTTAAACTTGAATCATTTGCATGTTTCACGATGTCAAATCTATCCACCAAGTTTCATTCTTGTCGGTTGCTTCCTTCTGAACGCAACTATTTTTTGGACGATGAGTGTATATATTTATATAAAAAAGTATTATATATAGCATTTGCTACATATAATTCTAAAGTATCTTTGGTTTTTATTATCTAGTTGCGAATACGTTGTATTGCAGTTCGAGAACAGCCAACACACTTGAATAAAAGAGCAAAACAACTTGTATGATCCGAATCATTCTCAACATTATTCCAAAAGTCATTTAAAAATAGTATTTAATAAACGAGGCAGCAAGTGAACATTTTAAAAAAGGGTTTAATAAACGAGGCAGCAAGTGAACACTTTAAAAAAGGGTTTAATAAACGAGGCGGCAAGTGAACATTTTAAAAAAGGGTTTAATAAACGATGCAGCAAGTGAACAGTTTTTTTCGTATGAGAATTAATAACGTAGCTCTTTACCCTTTTTAGTTGATGATTCAAATTATCATATATATATATATATATATATATGGGATGTAAGGTCAGGTGATGCGTAACATCACAGCCTCTCCTTGACAAATGTCAACACCACCTTCTCGTGGTGCATCCTGTTTCCACTAAAGGAGCTCTGACGACCACCAATAGCGGTATAACTATACCATCGGTATTATAGGAAATGCTATCCCACACTCACCAACCCGCTTGGCTAGCGTGGGGAGTTATGGCCAAATCCCTACAAAATGACTCCGCAACTTAAATCTTGGCCTTCAGTCTCCGGCAGCTGGAATGTACCTGGCCAAGGCAGCGGCCAGTGCGACATGAAGGCAGAGGGTGCTAAGAATCACCAGAGGACCGGACTAGGCTGCCATCTGATGCTGACCTTGGCTACTTACAATGGACGCTCCCTATCTTCTGATTCAAGGCTTCTTGAATTGGAAGAGGAACTACAAAGGATCAAGTGGGACATCGTCGGGCTAAGTGAGGTAAGGAAAAAAGGAGAATATCTCATTGAACTGAAAAGTGGACATCTCTTCTACTATCGTGGGACAGATACTGGCATAACTAGTAGTGTTGTATTTATAATAAACAAGAAACTGAAGGATAAAGTTGTAGAAGTTGAAAGTTCCTCTGACATAACTGCACGACTCGTTATCCAACTTTCGAGAAGATACAAGTCTCAGATTATTCAAACTTATGCACCCACCACAAGTCATCCTGAAGAAGAAATTGAGGAATTTTATGAGGAAATTCGTCATCTAAATAATAAAGGAAAGCAGCACTTGAAGATAATTATGGAAGAGTTCAATGCAAAAATAGGGCAACGGCAACAGAATGAAACTTCAGTAGGTAAATTCGGTCACGGCACCAGAAACCAGCGTGGAAATAATCTCGTTGAGTTTGCAGAGGCAGAAAGGTTTTTCATCTTGAACTCATTTTTCAAGAAAAAGCCACACAGGATATGGACATGGAGACATCCAAATGGAACGACAAGTGAAATTGATTTTATTATGTGTAACAAAAAATTCGTCATAGAAGACTGCAGTGTGCTAAACAAATTCAACACAGGTAGTGACCATAGATTGGTGAGATGTAAGATGCACCTCAACACTAAACTTGAACGTGGCAAGCTCATAAGACAAACAAAATGTATTGAAATAACCAACCTTAAAAAACACCATAATACCTTCAAGTTGGAACTGAAGAACAGATTCTCCGCTTTAGAAGGCCTAACGTCGGAAGAAGTGGATATTTCTGAAGTTAACAGAAAAGTAACCAAAGCTCTTATGGAAACAGCAACAAAATTAGCTGGGTCTAAGAACAAATTGCATGTGAACATTTATCAGGAAAAACCTAAATGTTGATGCAAAAAAGAAAAGAGATGAGGACAACTAAATAAGATGTGACTTCCAAAGTGTCACCTTGTCTCACTCCTTTTCCATAAAAAATGGAAAAGGAGTGAGACAAGGTGACACCATATCTCCGAAACTCCTGGTGTAGGGAGCGATCAGCTATCACTCTCGTACACAACTAGTGTTTGTACCGGGTACGTTAAACAGCACCTCCTACATCAACAACATCGTTCAGCCCGTTGTTGTTCCATTTGTAAGGAAGCTCCATCGTGGTGTTTTCTAGCAAGATAACGCACGCCCACACACGGTACGTGCAACGCAACATGCACTTTACGGTGTGAGACAACTTCCATGGCCTGCACATTCACCAGATTTGTCCCCCATTGAGCACGTGTGGGATTTAATGGGACAACGACTTTTACGGTCTCCACGGCCAGCCACGGTCATCCCCGATTTACGCGTCCAGGTTGAGGATGCTTGGAACTCAATACCCCAAACTTACATCCAACATCTGTACGACAGACTCCATGCCAGAATTGCACAGTGTGACGCAGCTCATGGCGGTTCAACCTCGTACTCACCATGTTACATGGAAATGTTGTTTTTCAATTTACCAGCAAATACAGCTGTATTTTGCCATAATGTTTTGATCACGTTATCCTCTGTATTCCGTTGTTATGCTGCATAGTTATTATGCTTGGTATCAGACGTCCCCTTCTTGGTGCTCTTTTTTCACTTTCCGCCAGTGTATATATATATTCACTATATTGACAAAAGTCACCGTACACCCCTTCAAAAGCTAATGATTGGATCTGCTGCGTTGGTAAGATGCGCGGCACGGCTGTAGAGCTAAACAAGCCTGCAGCTGACCGTCACCATCGCACTGTGAGGTTGAATGAAAATGTCGCGGCGGGAGAGAACTGACTTTCTGAAAGGAAATATTGTTGGGTGTTATATTAGTGCTTGTCCATAAGAGAAACCGAGAGCCTTTTAAACATGCCCTAATCAACAGTTTTGGATGTACTGAATAAGTGGAAGACACATGGCGTGCCTGAAGCACCGAACCGTACCGGCAGACTAAAGAAAATCAATTATAGAGGACGTCGAAACGTCAGGAGAGTCGTTACAGCTAATCAACTAAGTACTGCACAAGACCTCAGTGTGCAGGTGCGTAAAAATGCTGGAACCACGGCATGTAAATGTACCATTTTCAGAGAACTTTGTTCCATGGATTACCGTAGTCGTGCGGCTGCTGATAACCCTTTCATCTCCACTCTGAATGCTACTCATTGTTTAGCATGGTATAAAGAACATTTATCGTGGAGCGTAGATCAATGGAAACGGATTCTATGGATTGATGAATCCAGATACACGATCCATCAGTATGATGTCCTTTTGTGTATATGGCGGCAGCCGGCGGAACGCTATTTATCACAGCGTACTGTTCCTACAATCAAGTTTGGAGCTGGCAAGTATGTACATGTACCATTCGCAGAGAAATTCACTCCATGAGTTACTGTGGTCGTGCGGCTGCTTATAACTCTTTCATATCCACTCGGAATGCTACTCACCGTTTAGCATGGTGTAAAGAACATTTATCGTGGAACTTAGATCAATGGAAACGGGACATATGATTTGATGAATCCACATACACGATCCATCGGTATGATGGCCGTGTGTGGGTATGGCGGCAGCCGGGGGAGCGCCATTTACCACAATGCACTGTTCCTACAGTCAGGTTTCGAGCTGGCAGCGTACTCGTGTAGGGGTGTTTTTCGTTATATGGTCCGGCCCATTGGTTTTCGTGGACAAATATGTTAACCAGCACCTCTACCTCGAAGTTCTGAACAATTATGCCCTACGAAATCTGTAGGGGAATACTATACAACCGAACCTTGTTTGTACCAGCAGGATAATGCACCGAGCCAAAAAGCAAGGACTGTTACCGCGTGGTTTGACGATAATTCCGTATAGTGTGTGGACTGGCCAGCACAGAGCCCTGATCTTAATCCCATAGAGCACCTATGGAATGAATTAGAGCGCCGGATAAGAAGTTTAGAACCAAAACCTAGTACTAAGCAACAGTTAACGGCAGCATTATGTACTGAATGGGAGCGCATACCAATCGCTGTGTTCCAACACCTTGTCGAAAGCATGTCTCGGAGGGTCAGTGCATGCATTAAGGCTAAAGGTGGTTTCAAAATATCTTTATTCAAGGTAGAAATCAGGAGACGAACTAATAAGGACGTCTAAATACAAATAAAATACGATCAAAGATCGTTAAACTACTAAAACCTATATAAAAATATACAGCATAGTGCACAAGTTGAAAAATGGAGCAAAATTACAGCTCGTGATAAATGAACAGCGACAAGCATGTCTGGGCATTGAGGAAGGATTTTAACAAAAAAACTTATTGCTCATAAGTGTATTGCTGTGCGATTAACAAACTTGTTCAAGAAAATTGAGAGCTTCAGGAGACAACATTTCTCTTGAAAAAAAAAAAATAAATAAAAAAATACAATACAATAAGACAGTAAGGTGTAACACATCATAGTTACAAGAATGTACAGTACAAAGCAATTGACAAACTGATCATAAGACAAATCAATGAAATGATGAATATCAGGAGAAGAACAAACTTGGACTTCCTGGTGTAAATATAATATATTACCTGTTCGGCAATATTCAAAAACAATGTACAGATATACAGCACAGTGTCAACATGTTACAAATCAAAAGCGGACCATATACAGAAATGTAACACTATTCTGTTGACCAGATAGACAATGTAAGTATAATAAGAAAACACACGATGAAGAAAGCTTTAACATATTCTCACTATCCATATGTAGTGATAGAAGAATGATAGTACCAAGCATCACCTCACACAAAAGAACAAAATAGGTAAAATGTTTTTCAAAATATATTACTCATGAGTACAACACCATGCAATTGACTAACTTGTGCAAAAATAAATACAGTAAGAATCATTAGTCAACATGTCTCTTGAAAGAAGGTACGATATGACAGTGAGTTTTAACACAACATATTTACAAGGATGTACAGTACTATGCAATTTAAAAAACTGATTATCAGACAAATCATTGGAATGTTTAATAACAGGAAATAACTAAACTTGGACATTCTGATGCAAATAAGATGGATTACTTGTTCCGCAATATTTTGAAAACTATGTACAATTATACAGCACAGTGCAAACATGTTCGGGAAACAAAATAGAACAAAATTACAAAAAACTACACTGCAGAAACAATATCTATGTTTATACAGCACTATGCTAATGACTAACTGCAATATTTATACTCAAAATGTAAACTAAAGACGAACTAACTTGAACGTCAATGTAGGAAAAAAAAATACAAGATGAGTGTCACAAAAAACAATTTGCTGTGTAAACACGTACAGCCCTTTATAAAAAAAAACCCATGCGGTAAATTTCCAAGCCGTGCAAAGATCTTGAAAACAGATTGTTGATATTTACATATGCATTGCTGATTCAAAAAGGTCAAATACCAAATCTGCCGACCGTCAGGTACAATGACGCTGGCGAGCTGGTAAACCATGAGGCAGCCGGTGACCAGGTGGCAAGGAACTGGCTCTCCCGACGCTGAGTAACTGCAACAGAATACTCTAGCCGAAGTCGAGATGTCAGACGGTCGCGGAAATGGCATAATAATGCCGTAGAAGCTTCATGCACAGTCAGAGGAGTAGTCAAATATCTGCAGCGTTGATGAAACACGTAGATTACATGCTTCTCTAAAATAAAAATATAGGCACAGACTGATGGGAGCTTGACTGGGGGATAGTTCTGTAGCAGAAGAGTCCGATATGCATCAAATGTAAGATCTGCTGTAATGGAGCATTGGGCGACAGTAAATGCTAAGTTCAGCATTGGGAGTAATATAACACAGTGTTGATAGACATGGGAGACATCAGCCTCCCGAGCACAGAAAGGGCAAAGAGGGGAATCGAGAAGAGACATTCGGAAAAGAACGGAGGGAACAGGAAGGCGGCGATGGAGGAAAAGCCAATGGGTATTAATTTCTAGAGGAGCAGAAAGAGGAGACAGGGCGGCTGACCACACCGTAGCAGTGGCAGCAGGGGGAACATCAGGAATGGGGAGAGGAGGAGAAGAATGGGACATAGAGAGGAACCGATAAAGAGCTGACACCGAGAGAGAAGAAATGGGATGAGCTGAGCCAGAAGTAAGCAAGAAAAGAGGAAATGGGAGAGAAGCAGAAGGAACAAAGGAAAGACCTGAGTGGGAAGCAAGATGAGGAAATTGAGAAATGATAGATGAAAGAATAGAGTCGTAGATGTCACGAGAGGAGGAGGAGAGGAGAAGAGAGGGAGGGAGACTGGCGAAGGGTCGCCAAGAAAGGTCAGGGTTAGTGAGATCTTTAACTGTTACCACACCTGCTCGGAGCCAGGTAGGATAGGCAAAGTACGGAAGATGAGAGGGGTGAATAATCGAAGAATAAAAGAGGGGTTCAGCAAGGAGCTCAGTTGTGGAATCAGGTGGAGAACGAGAGAGAGGGAGGGAACGAAGGAAAGTTAGAGCTTCACGGTAAACAGGGGGAAGTCGAATGAGGGTGAGGGGTCGGTGGTCCATAAGTAGTAAGGAGAGAAAAGAAAAGTTAGGGTTGCTCGGGGAGGCGATGACGTCCCTAGCTAAAACGGCATCTGGTACTGGCGACGTGAAGAGACGGAGAAAAGTAGTGATTCTGACGGCCTTGTAGTACTCCTGTGTATCAAGGAGTCCGATGCCGCCGTGATCCGGAGGGAGGCAAAGCTTTGTGACACTGACCCAGTGGTGGCAGGTCCAAATCAGAGAAGTAAGACAACGGGTAATTTCATGAAGGCGGAGTTGTAGAGACTTGACACCAAGCCAAGAGTGTGTGCACAAGGAAATCAGGTAAGTTCGAGAGAGGCGAGCTCTCTGGAAGAATGATGAGCAGAACTGGGCTCTCCTCCAGGAGGCAGTTGACCTGAGCAAGCGTGGGTGAATAGCATTCCACGTGTAGAGGGGGGCAGCTTGCAAGGAACCAAGATGAACTCCAAGGAAGCGCTGTGAGATGGACGACCAGCTTGCTCCCCAAGGGGTGTCTACACGATGTGCCCATGAGCCGCACCATAAACCAGTGCTTTTAGATGAGTTGAGCGCTGCACCGGAGCATGAGGCATAAGCTGCGAATAGACGTTGGAGACACGGAAACTGTGAGTCATGACGGATGCAGATGGTGACATCATCTGCGTATGCAACAGAGGTAGTGGCATGATGTCTTGTGCAGGCAGAGAGTGGTGGCAGAACTGCTGTAAAAGATTGGTGTACAGAACGGAGGAAGGGTTCAATTGCGATTGCAAAGAGTTGTCCGGAGAGTGGGCAACCCTGCCGCACTCCCCGGCGGAAGGGAATAGGCGCTGTGAGAAAGGTGGGCAGCTTGACCTGGAGAACGGCGTCTTGATAGAGTGAGAAAAGAAGAGAGACGAAGGAAGGAGGAAAACCGAAGTGAAGGAGTGTAGCCGATAGATAGGAATGTGAGATATTATCAAAAGCGGATTGTTGGTCAAGAGAGAGAAGGGCGAGGGGTTCAGAGCGAGATCGGGCAAGATGGATTAGATCATTTAGTAGATGGATGTTATGAGAAAGTGAACGGCCGGGAACTGTGTAAGTTTGATTTGGGGAGAGAATGTGAGTGAGAATGGGGTTAAGGCGTTGGGAAAGAAGTTTAGTATAAAGTTTATAATCTAGATTTAAGAGGGAGATAGGGCGCCAATTCCCCAGGTCAAGGAGATCCCCTTTCTTAGGGAATAGTACAACATATGCTACTGTGAATCGCCTCGGTAGAGGGGAGTGATTGAAAGCAGCAGAAAGTGCAGAAAAGAGAAATGGTAGAAGGAGAGGTAAAAAGGTTTTATAGCAGAGGAAAGTGAGGCCGTCCGGACCCGGTGCGGCCCTAGAGTTTAAAGAAGAAAACGTAGAGGATAGTTCAGAGAACGTGGGAGGAAGGAGGAGAGAAGAGGCAAGATGGGGAGGAACTTGTGGTAGGTTAGAAAGAAGTGATGCCAAAGCTGAAGAGGATGGCGGAGGAGATTCACAGAACTTCTCTGTATAGAACTTTCGGACCTGGGAACATAGAGTGAGTGGATCATCAGACACCTCTCCAGATGCGAGGTGAAGGTGCCGAAGTGAATTCGATGCTGTTCGTGTTTTTTCCATGGATGTAAGGAAATCGTAATTGGATGCGTCTGGCGATAGATGTTGTAGCCGGAGACGTCGTAGAGCTTGTTGAGCCAGAGGAAGGAGGATTGATCGCAGTTCTTCTTGATAGTGGCAGAAGAGAGGATCACTTAGGCTTAGGATGGAGAGCATGGAACGGACATGGTTGAGACGCATGTTTTGAAGCGTTTTTGCTTTAAAAGAATAATTGCGAACGTGGAGAACGAGTTGCTGTTTAATGTCCAACCAAAAAGTCAGACCACAAGGAGCTGATTGAAGTTGAGGTCGTTTGTCCTTAAGGAAGGAGCGTACTGAAGTACAGAAGTCTGGATCTGTAAGAAGAGTGTCGTCAAGAGTCCATGGACGAATTGTACGGGGTTGTGCTGGAACTGCTTGAATAATAAGAACGATGGCACAATGGTCAGAAGAAGCTGTAGGAGTGATAATAGATTCTGTCACAGCTGTAAGCAGAGTAGATGAGGCGTAGTATCTGTCAAGGCGAGCTGTGTACGGATTTTGATTATGTTGCGAGCGCCAAGTATGTACAGTCGATGAAGGATGGAAGTGACGGTGAACATCAATGAATGAGTTGTCGGAGACCACTGACTGAAGAAGATTCACCAAGTTAACACGGCGTTCTCTGGTAGAAGGAGATCGGTCCAGGGTAGGATTCAGAGTGCAATTGAAATCCCCTCCAATTAAAACATGATCTGTGGGAGGAATGCGAGACAAGGCACGACGAAGGCGAGTAAAAAGTATTGTCAAGTGGGTTGAAGAGCTTGGAATATAAATATTAAATATATGATAAGATGTGGAAGCTATGGTGAATGATGCACACTGTAATAGGTCTCGACATAAGTTTCGAACCGAAAAAGAGGTGATTATGGAGATGAAAGTATGGCGGATACCTATAGCTAGACCACTATGGGATGATAGTTGGTAGGCGTGGTGAAATGTGTAGTTCCACTGGCGCCATCGTGAGAATATCGTAGTGGATTGGCAATTCGTCTCTTGTAGTAAGAGAAGATCAGCTCCTAACGGAGTGAGGTCTTCATGTACCAAGGCATTAGAAAATGGGGATGCAAATCCCCTGCAATTAAGAGATACAATCTTGAAGACTTTTTCCATTAATGCTTGCTGAAGAGCCTTCACAACAGGAGGAAATGATTTGAGTCGATTAAAATAGGTTTTAGCCCACGGATGTTCCTTGCGAAGGTGGGAGATGCATTGATTAAGGACTTGGATCTGATCATGCACTAGAGGGAGAAACGATGCATACTTTGAGAGTAAAGCATGCGTTGTGGAGTGGTCTGTCTTATGTGACAGGTATTGATGTAAATCCTCAAATGAAATCGGCCCAGTAGGAACCGAGCCATCCTTAAGGTGTTCGACAAGATCCTCAAATTTAAGAGGAGGCTCTTCGTCGGCCTGGACAGAAGAGGTAGCAGCCTTTGATGGTGAATTCTTTCGAGAGGTACTACCAGTACGGGGAGAGGTGCGGGGTGATGCGGCAGTCGGCTTCTTCGGTGGGCGTCTTCGAGAAGAACCACGACGTTTCAGCGAAGGCTCAGTTGAGCTCTCATTAACTCGAGATTCGTGGCCAGAAAATCCGTCATCAGCAGATTTAGAAGTATCAAAGATAAGGGCAGTGGAGAAACCCCCTGAAGGGGACTCCGCTACAAAATGACGACTCATGGGAAGCGAACAATTAAGTGAGGGAAAATCCAGTTGCTGGTCGAAGGATAAAGGGTCCGTAGACACGCGTTGACCAACTCCTGCAGTCGACTTTTGTGAAAGTTTCGATTCTGAAGCTTTCTGTGCAGTGGAAGAAGGTGTTGCTCGGCTCAGAAGAGGGCCAGAAGTTGTAGGAGAATTATCAGGAGCCTGTGATGCTAGATGTGGGCAATGCACACGTAAATGATTCTCTCCGTGGCAAAAAGTGCAGTGGAGGAAGGTAGTCACTTCAATTCTCCTACGTTGCTGTCCACAACGAACGTTGAGCACCTTTGGGCAGGCGAGCAAATGTTCATCAGATGGAAATATCACTCTTGCACTTCGGCGAAATCCTCCTATGGATTTATCGTCTGGATCTCTTGGCGCGGATGAAAGAGTAGTAACTGGCCCAACAACTCGGCCGAACTTACTGAGTACAGTGCACAGCGCAACGTCTGACACCTCAGGTGGAACCGGATAAAATGTAACCTGGATTGGACGCTGAGAGACAGGTTCTGGTAGAAGATGGACGTCTTTGAGGGACAAACCTTCTGTCAAGACAAGATCCGCATGCTCTTTAAGAGCAAAGTACACCAACACAGCTCGAGGTTTTCGAGCCATGTGAGTAATACTGGCTCCAGCTGGAAGTATCTGCTTGAGAGCCATACTATATTCTTTCAACTTTGTGTCTGGGAGCGCATCAAAACACACTCCGAAGTCCATTCTAGAATAGATCTGTTTTCCCGCTGGGGAATCTTCGGGAATATCTATGGTGGCAGTAAGGCCATCAACAATGACGTACGAGTCTGGTAAGACTTCTGCAACAAACTTGGAAGGAGCTTTTGTTCCAGTAAGAGCGGCAGAGTATGCCCTAGGAGCAGGACTCGAGCGTGAGGGCTGCAACGCAACCTGCTGTTTGAACTGAGTGGAAGTAGATGGTAAATTAGCAGCGCTGTCAGACACATCCATGTCTTCACTTAAAGCAACAGAGAGTTGCGCTGCACTGACGTCACTGGTCGAAGCAGGGCAAGAAGCTTGAGCTGTAGTTGAGGAGTCACTTTCCACTTCTAGTGGTTGGGTGACGTCACCTACAAGCATTGGAGGAGATTGGTCTCGTGTCGAGGAGAAGGAGGAGGCGGCAGGAAATGCCTCGCTGATATGGGCGTGGACATCGCTCTTATCAGCAGCAGCCGCCGCCATTGTTAATGACGAGGGCTGCCTGAGAAATCGACCAGCTAGGTCGACAATTCAAATGATGATAACAGAAAAAATAAACTACTCACCAACTTGGGAGATGTATCAAAACAAAGCACGAACCTTCAGCTTGAAGGAACACGAAAGGAAAATGACGAACCACACGATAAAACACACTAAATAGGCACACAACACGGAGCTCAGAAAAACGTGACTTAGGCCGAAGGTGGACCGACACCGTACTAATGTATGTCAATAAATGTTAGGCTGTGTTTCTCTTCTAGGTATCCGTTGACTTTTCTCAATATAGTGTACATGGCATATCATGCACTTTCATTAGGCGAACCGTGCTACGAACATAATTATAATATATTCTTTTATCACACATCCTGTGTATAACGTGAGAAAGAAGACCCACAGAAAGTGTTGCGATTAGAAACAAGTATTTTTCGAAAGCCAACACTGATGATAATATTTTGATATACCGAACATAAGAGATGTTGAATCCTATTAGTAGTACATGTGTACTAAGGCAATGAAAAGAGAAGCAAAAAATGCTTATTGAAATAACAGCAAAAACAAAAGCTGTACTTAACATCTCAAGGACTTTGTGATATTTAAGACATTCCCGGAATTATACAATTCTATTTAATTACAGAGTCGGAGTGAATGAGAGAAACTAGACAAGAACAACTTTATCCCGCAATAGAAGAACCTATTAGTGAATGCTGTGGATTTCAGCAAACAAGTGGACAATTATCGCTGTCGGTGTCTTTGTGTCAACAATGAAACCTAATTGAAAATACTAAATTGCTCATGGTATGCATGTTGTAATGCTTACTCGTGCTTCTTTTAATTGAAGTTGGCTCTTGAATTAATTAGTGTATTTAATTAAACTTGTTGAACATAGAACAGCACACTAAATACTTAAGTTAAAATAAACGGCCAGGGTAGACAGAATTAGCAAAGCTTGCGTAACATTAACTGGTTCTTTATTTGTTCACGAAGTGATAACGCACAGGAAGTTTCAGTCATAATACTTTTTAACTGAACATTCTCAAGTCGTTATCCCTATAATGGCTCTTAATAACAATCGCATAAATAAACATATAAATCTTCACCATTTTGTTATGACATGCTATTTATGAATGCACATGGATCAACAACTAACTTTGTATCACCCCGTTACTCCACTGTTGCTCCAATTCCATTCAACGTACATTAGTTATTTCTTCTGACTCACTGTCAGCTGTTAAATTCCTTTATATTGATGTCGAACCACTTATTATATTTTGGGGGTTCTTTTTGTATGTCGTTGGTGTTGTTAAAGCATTTATTTAAAACACTCGTGAGATTTGTTGATGATAAGTATTTTTACACATTATCATGTATGCACCGTGTCTGAATTTTCTTTACCAGAATGTCTTGAACTTATGATTCGCTGCCATCAGTCCAGTATTCGATTGTAAGGCCTGGTCAACCTTATTCATAAACTCATTTTCAGAGGTATGAAGATGGATGCTTGTAGTCCTTCATAGAAACTGATCCAATGCAATAACGCAACAACTTTATTCCCATTCAGGAACGATGAATATTTACAGTGATGGTGGTAATACACTGGTTGGAGTTATCTCCGGTGTGTCAATGGCAACTGAGATTGATATCACTGGTCAACAAATAAAATGTTTCTGACTTGATTTCAGTATGTTGAAAACAAATATGACATTTAAAACGCTTAGTTGGCTCTTATTTCCGAGATATAGCCCATTTATGATGTTTTACGATATGTACACTGAAGTGCCAGAAAAAATGGTACACCAGTGTAATACTTGGTAGGTCTTCCACGAGAGCGCAGGAGTGCCGAAATACGACGGGGCATGGACTCCACTAGCTTCTGGAAATATGCTGTAGACAATGCACACCATACTTCCTGCAGAACGTTCCACAATTTGGGTGTATTCCGAGGTCTCGGATTACTGTGTTCGATAGCGCGTTGCATGGCATCCCAAATGTGTTCTATCACGTTCAGATCTGAGGTCTTGGGTGGAATGGCAACACCCGAAACTCATATGAATACTCCTCTAACAATAATGTGGCGTCCCGACACTTGTGTGGAGGTTGCATTTACCCGTTGGAACAGGCCCAACCCATCAGCATGAATGCCAGACATGAACGGGTGTACCTCGTCAGAAACGATGCGCACATAGCGTTGACCGGTCACAGACGTTTGTAGACGTACCAGAGGTCCTGGTGAACTCCAGTGAAACACAACCCATACCATTACGGACCCACGGCAGCCGGTACGGTTCCCTGTTGACAGGCGGGATCCATGGACTCATTGGGTTTGCGTCACACACGAATCCTTCCATCAGCCCAATACAGTTGGAAACGCGACTCGTCAGACCAGGCTACTTGTTTTCAGTCATCAAGTGTCCAGTGGCGGTGTTGCCGTGCCCAAGCGAAGCGCATAGCTCTGTGTCGTGCACCCATCAAGGGGACTAGAGTTGGGCTTCGGCTCCCACACACCTTATCGTGCAGGTTACGTTGCACAATCCAGACGCTGATGCTTATTAAGGGTCCAGCATTATATTCCGATCTGCGAGAGTGTTGCACGCCTATCACGTGAAACGATTATTGGCAGACGACGATGGTCACGTTCACCCAATGTCTTTTTACGGCCACATTGGTATCGTAGGTTGGAGGTTTTGCCGGAATTCTTGTAGTCACGGTACACCCTTGCAATTATCATCCGTGAAAATCCGAACTTCGTTTCGACCTCCGAAATACTATGGTCCATCTCGCGAGCGCCAACTATGACTATGCGTTGAAAATCGCTTAAATCGTTATTACTTGTCATTCTCATGCCGAAAACAGTTCTGACAGCTGGTAAGGATATCTATCGCTTTATATACGCACTGGCGAACGCAACCGAATACGCGCATAGGTGACGTTGCTACGTATTTTGCATAAGCTCGTCTGTACCAGTTTTTCTGGCACTTCAGTGTATATGAAATGAAGCGCG
The DNA here is from genome assembly GCA_039090855.1 of Macrothele yani. Lineage (NCBI taxonomy): Eukaryota > Metazoa > Arthropoda > Arachnida > Araneae > Macrothelidae > Macrothele > Macrothele yani. The sequence continues at coordinate 7,704,765 of CM077024.1, forward strand.
TGGCGCTCCGAGAGGCTAACTAAGCTAGTACGTAATGCAAATATAGGGGTTGGGAAACCTGAGAGCGGGAATGAAGAGACACTGTAGATCTTCGTTTGTTCATTAATAACTTGTTTTAGTTCATTGTTTGTTTACAGCTTGCTTGGAGTAAAAATTATAGTGTCTTTCCTTTCTTTGTTGCAGGTTGATTTTGTGGTCATAATTAACTTGAAAAGCCAGGATGCCACGTCAATGCTTAAAACAAATCTGACAATTTTGGAATGTTTGTGGTGATGTGACATTTGCCGCCCAGAAACGCCCAATTACTTCAATCGTGATGACAGCCTACCACCATTATTTCGGTATGAAAGTAGGGGATCAAGACAAAATGTGGGCACCTCATGTTTGCTGCAATTCTTGTTGTGAATCTACGTGGATGGATCCGTACAAACGGGCGTTCAATGCCCTTTGGCATCCATATGATTTCGAGAGAGCCAACAAATCATGTAGATAAATGCTATTTCTACATGGTACCTCCTATTAAGAAAGGTATATCAAGAAACAGGAAGTTGAGCATGAAATACCCCAACATCCCGTCAGCTATCCGACCAGTGCCTCATGGGGACGATCTGCCTGTACCTAACACACCAGAGAAGTACAGTCTGGACTCAGATGTAGAACAAAACAGTACAGAGGTGACATCATACCCATGCCCTGAGGCTTCGACATTAGAGGATCCTGATTTCGCACCTGAGTCACTGGGTGATCCACACAGACTTACCCAAGGTGAACTAAGTGATTTAATTCAAGACTTGGACCTACCAAAAGACAAAATGGACCTACCAAAAGACAAAACCGAGCTTCTAGGTTCTTGGCTCAAACAGTGGAATCTTTTAGAATGTAATGTTAAAGTATCAGTGCACAGGAGTCGGCAGAAAGCACATTCACTTGAGCACACCTCCCTGGGTTAGATTTGCCTTCAGAGTTGTGAACGCTTTCTCACACTCATCATTCCACTCAATTTTGTCTGGATTTTTCTTTCTCGGTGTCTCTGCTAAAGCAATGGAAATATCTGCATATTGCTTAATGAATTTCCTATAGTATCCAGCAATACCTAAAATGCTCTTACATTCCTTTTGGTTTTCGGGCGAGGCCACGCACACATTTTATCAACTCGTGCCTTTCCCGGTGTGATCCCGGAACTAGCTTTTTCTCGGGTTCACTGTCACTCCTGCTTCCTTTATCCTACTTAGTACTGCTTCTATATTGTGCAAGTGTTGGTCCTTGTGTTATGTTGACGATATAGTCTATATATGACAATATCTTCAATTTAACACTTCGCAAAGTCTTCCGTTCCTCGCAATACCTTTGAAATAATCTTAGTTAGGTAGGAGGTATGTTCTTTAGACCTAAATACATCACTACAAACTGATACAATTTATCCGTTGTGGTGAAAACACTACGTTCCTTAGGTTTCGCTGTCAGACTAACCTGGCAGTAACCTTTGGTCATATTCAACTTTGTTAAGGAGTTGCACGTGTGCAAACCACTAACTAAATCCTCAATGTTCGGAGTCGAAGAAACGTCCCCTTTTGTAATAGCGATGAGCCTTTTGTAATTCACACACAATCTCATTCTCCCGTCTTTTCTTGGGTACTAGCTCTACTGGTGAGCATAAAGGCTCTTGCTTTTTGAATGATTCCCATCTCAAACATCTCAATTTTTCTGTCCATGATCTTTTTTCTCTTCGCTCACCCTATATGGTCTGCACTTAACAGGGGTCTCATCTGTCAATTCAATATCATGTATAACCACATTGGTTCTCCCTGGGATCTTCGTCAGGATATCTTTATACTCAATGTACCATTGCTTCTAACTCTGCCTGCTGAGCTTTAAAGATATTCTCTCCAATGTTAAGCTCTTCAATGTTCCCAATTCTGTCGCTGTTAGGTAGAACTGGCAATTCTGTTCAATTCTCATCTTCTACACTGTCACATCCGTAACATACTGTAGTGATATCTTTACTCTTCCGATGGTACTTCTTCAACATATTGATGTTCTAGGGCTTGACTTATCTCCTACATCGATGACGTACGCGTTTTCAGCCTTTCAGCGAAGTACTTTGAATGGCCTTTCCCATTCCACTTGCATAGCCCTCTTCCTATTTGGAGTGAGCAGTAAGGCTTCATCTCCCTTTCACAATACTCTGACTCATGCTATCTTATTGTACCACCTTGCCTGTTTTTCCTGAACATTTGCTAAATTTTCCTGAGCCAATGTGAGTCCTTTGTCCAAATTTTGATTTACTCTGTCTACGTATTCCAACAGTCTACTTTCACCTCTTCTGATTTTTCAATTTGTCCTCTTAATAAGTCAAGTGGTTCTTTGTCATTATACCCAAAAATGAGCTCAAATGGCGAGAGTCCTGTATTCGCCTGGGATACCTTTCTACATCCAAATCAAATATATGGCAACATCTTATCCCAATCGTCGAGGACGTCTTGGCTAACTCTTTTGAGCAAAGATTTTAAGGTTCCAATATACAGTATTTTTCCACAAGACCATTACACTGTGGGTGATATATACTAGAAAATATGGGTTTCACCCCAGTTGTGCCCACAGTTCCTGGGTCAATTCACATGTAAACTGCTTCCCTTGATCTGAAAGAATTTCTTTTGGAAAAGCGCCATGTGAAAACCTTTTCGATCTGTGCAGTAACTACTTCTTGAGCCTCAATTACCTCCAACGCTCTTGCATCAAGGTATTGTGTTCGTTTCTGTTGTTCAGTGTTGTGTACATTCTGTAATATTAAAATTATAACACATAGAAAGGGTGTGAAAATTTAACTGATGTTCACGAATGGACAACATGGGAGACCAGAAGAACATGGTTGGGTTTTCAAAACTAATGAACAAATTTATTACCTGAAAAATAAGTCACACTTTGTGAGGCACAAACAGGTTTTTGGCAACGCATTCAGCATAGAGTTGTGGCATTGAGTCTTTGAAAAGTCTGATGGACGCGGCACCGCCACCTTTTCCCCGAGACTAGTCCTACATTGCGGCTGTGATGCCGTCCACCCATGCTTCATCCATATTCTGTTGGGGACAGATCCATGTAGTTGGCCACGTTAGGAGGTTGACAGCTCATAGGCATTACGTGCAAGTGCTTTTGCAGTATGTGGACGCGCATTATTCTGCTGAAACATGCTTTATGTGTGTCTTCTTACGAAAGGCATAACAACAGCATGCAATATATTCTACACGCATCACTGACTTGTCAAATTGTCTGTGACGAGTGCTACAGATGTTCTGATAATGGAGTTTGTATGGAGTTTCATCGCCGAAAGTTAAACAACTCCACTCTGACAATTCACCCAAGCATGGCACAACCTCAAATATAGGTATTGATGATCATTGGGTAGACCTGGTCCTTTATTGATAGAGACGCATCAGATGTACAATTTAGATCTACTTCCCTCATTTACAGAAGCAGTGTCCATTGCTGGAACATAAACGTTTAGCTCCTTGAACATATTTCCCTGTCCTTCTTCAATTTTTATTCTTACTGTGCTTTGCTTTATGCCAATTTCACTGGTTTTGTTTCGAAGTTAATTCTCTTGTCCTGACTACAGTTTTACTTCATTTATGATTATGGTGTATCGCAATTAAAACAATACAGTAAAAACCAGATCTAACAATGGCACTCTTCGAATATGACAGACATGTTGAATTACAGCTACTTAGAACACGTCATTCAAATGCAGAGAGAAACAACAAAGGAACACGTCGAGATATCACGTAGGAGATGTATTAAAGAAAATTGGAACTTTCTACCGAAGTTCTGGTATAAATATAAATTCCGTTATTAAATTTAAAAAATAAATCTGCTGTTGCGTTAAAAAATGTGAACGTTAAAACACGTGCTAGATGGCGATCAAGAGAGATTAGTGGCTGCTTTCATCAGAGGCCACCCGTGTATTGCGTAATATCCGGCGTTAACCGGATATAGCCATTTCTCACCGTCATGCTGCAAAGAAGAACTCTAAATACATCATATGGATGGGTTACCATGGAGATTAATTAACCTGCTAATCAATTGCGAAGAAATTTCGACCCTTCGGAGTCAGACTTGTTATAACGTCTCTCAGGGTAAGAAACTTCCTGTTAACGCACGATGTACAAACTTGCTGAATGGTTCCAGTTATATGCAAACTTTAATAACTAAAAAAAAACACAAGCTAAAATATATTTACATGGTTTAAAAAGACACGAGTACTTTCGTGCTCGCTACGAGCACATCATCAGATGAAAGACAAGTTGAAGTTCCAGAAAACACATTTATGTATCGGTGCCGTTGCCAAACGTTCGCAATGAGGAAAGATATACAAAAACGTTCACTTGCTCTAACGTAATGTGAGCAAATAGAGGCCTATAGAGTTCTATTAATGATGGGCAGAGTCTGTTATGTAAGAGTTAGAAACAGGAATCGAAGACAGTAAAGTTTTCCAGGCCTGGGAAATATAGCTGGGTACTTCATCGTTGCAACAAGTGTCCACTCGATGCAAAATGTGCAGACTCTCTGTAAAGAGCACTGTTTCCTCGTAGTAGAGGTAGAAAGAATGGAGACGTCTGTCCAAGATGGGTAATATGTACCAGCTGAAGAAAGCCTGGCTAAAGCAGTCGATGAAGAGCCATTTTTTACACTTTTTTACACATTTTTTACATCATTGCGAGAAACTTGGTGATCACAAGTTATAACGTGCAAGTTATTCCGCGCCGGCCATCGAAATCGGGTACCCTAACTCCGGAGTAAATCGCTCTCCCAACTGAGCTACGTAGACATGTGATCTCACTGCTATCTGTCTTTATCTCATGTGCGTTCTGCGGCGCAGGCACGTCACATCTCCCCCCCCCCTCGAAAGATGGCCGATCATGTGTCGTTGTAGATAGTCATCCCATGACGAGCGTGCATTTGATAAATCCCAGACAACTTTGGTGTGTGGAACTGAACATCACAGTGATTTATTTTTCGAAGCACTTAAGAAGTGCTTCGAAGTGGAAAGAACATCACATCATTGCGAGAAACTTAACAGCCGGGTCATCCTGGAAGTTCGGGCGCCAATACAGCGTACAAGTTTATCCGCTCCGAGCATCGAAGCCAGGTCTCCTAACTCCGGAGTAAGTCGTTCTCCCAACTGAGCTACGCCGACATGTGCTCTCGCTGCTGTCTGCCTTTATCTCATGTGCGTCCTGCAGTGCAGGCACGTCACAATGTACAGAATAGTCCAAGATGACAGCCACTCAAGATGCATTATTGGCGAGATAGACTCGGAGAGCAAAATCACTCTACTTTTGGACCTCAGCAATGCCATAGAAGTCTGTGTGTCCTTCCCTACCTCGACCAGAAACCATATAACTATGTACTATATACACATTGAAATGATGCATTTGTGCCGTTACTTGGTAATCACAAGTACGTAAGCTTAACATGGTATTACGACCATGCCGAATGGACCTCGGAAAGGTGGCGAAATATTCATGCTTGAGTATCATTTCTCTCTACAATCAGAGAGCAGAAGTGTATCCGTTTTGTGATAGGTTGGAGCCCGTAGCATGTTGCAACCTCTGAGTAGTATTGTGATTATTTTCCGAATGGGTGGCAAAACCTAACCGCCGTATACTACAGGGATAATATTCTCAATTGCTATATTAAATTATGTGCCTGGGCAGTTGGAGTCTACTTCATCATAATATATAATAAATGACGTATCTGCACATAGCTGAGGCCGTATTCCTTTATCCTGAAGAACAAAAAGTAATAGAATAAAATCGCCTACATTTTCTGCAGATCTCAGTCCCATTGAACATCTTGGGAGGCGTACTGCCTCCCTTACCCTAAAATTGGTATGGTGCTATCTGCTAGTGCAAAGTATCAGTTTCCCGTTCGCTTGATCGCCTTATGGACGGCAGTAAGCTTCAATGCAAATCCCGCATTGCTTCCAATGTAGGTCAGATTTCGTAAGTCATATACTCTGTGTTTACCAAGCCTCCACCCAAGTTTAAGGCTTTATATTCGACGCATGCATTTGTCAGTTTATATGTGTTTGCATTGCTCCACTGCTCTAAGGCATGTTCGTAGTTTATCATGCTATAAGGTTTGACATAAATTAATTATTTGAGTCATTTCATATGATATGCGCAATGTGGCAATGCTGTGAAGTTGATGATGCAATCTCAACGAGATTTGCCTCAGTTGTATTGTGGAACCTGAGGAAGCGGCACTGGGCCATGATACCTTCGCGGTACGTGGCGTTTTGGATTGACGAAGGTTAGAAATGGCTCATGCACATGCTTCAGGTACTATGGCGCGTAAAGATCAACAGTCGTGCATCAAGGTTCAAACTTTACGTGGCAAAATTCCAACAGATATTCACAGTGCTGTGCGTGAGGTTTGTGGTGATAAAACAGTAGACCGGAGTACAGTTTCCCGCTGGGCTACTCGCTTTCGTGAAGAACGTTTAAGCGTAAACAATGAACCGGGGTCAGGGAAGCCGAAAATGGCAGCGGGTGAGCAAAGTATGAAACCTGTGGCGGATTGTATCGAAAAAACCGTCGAACAAGATGCGAGGAAATTGCAGAAGCTACAGAATTGTCAGCAACATTGGTATTCCGTATTTTTACGAATGATTTCCAGAAAAGAAAGACATTTCGGCCAGATGGGTCCCTCATGACTTGAATGTCGCACAGAAACAGACACGTGCGGATAATGCAACATCGCTGAAGCATAGATTTGTCGCTGAAGGTGACGCCTCCACGTTACGAATTCTTGCTATTGATGTAACGTGGGTTAGAGACTTCGAACCTGAATTGAAATCGCAGTCAAGTGAATGGAGAAGTCCGTGCTCCCCGTGACCCGAAAACATCCGACGTGCACAATCGAAGATGAAAAAAATGAATATCTTTGGCGTGATCATGACAGATGGTTTCAACTTCGCTTTAATAGGTCTCTGGGAGCGTTACATTGGAATAACTGGAAAACATGACAATACAATAAAACAGGGCAAGACATACAAAACTGCGCAGAACAAACCAAGGCAGGGGAAACATTACAGTAACGTGAGCACACAACGTAGAGAAGGGAGCACGAGGCAGGACTCTATCAGTAGAAGTTCAGTACAGAAATATTCACACGAGTAGGTAGAGCAAAGCGAGAAAATCAGGAAGAATACAGCGCGCAAAGTTCACATAAGTAAGCTGAGCATCACAAGTCCTGTACGGCCGCATGGCCAAGGAAACATTAACAGAGTAGGGCAGACAGCGGGGCACAAAATTCACACAGACAGGCCCTAGCGGTCGTCAGTAGGGCATGTGCAAGAAATCTGAGAGTGCGAAGAGCAGGGAGTTTCATCAGATGCAACAGCGTCCATGTTGGAATAAGTAGCCTGGAAGAGGATCATGACAGATGACGTACCGTGTGAAACAAGTGTCACATCAGCCTATTGCCATGATTTCCGGTAAAACCCAAAGCAGGAAAACGTACAGAAACCGACATGACTTGATGAAAGATGGGCCTCTCATTTTGCTGGACATTGCAAGACCAAACATGGGGAAGGTGGTGATGGATTTCCTGAAAAAATACAAATGGGAAGTGTTACTTCACGCACCTTATAGCCCAGACATGTGTCCACCAGAATTTGACTTCTTCCCCAAGCTCAAACAACCCATGCGTGGACAGCGAGTCTCCTGTCTTGAGGACCTTTCTGTAGAATTTACTCAGCGCATTCGACAACTGATAAAATTGGGGACGACCTGACCTGAATTTTGGACTTTCCGAAACGTTGCGACGCCGCCATTCAGAAACAGGGAGACTAAATACAAGGACTGTAGAGAGACATAGTAATACTTCGTGCTTAAATTCTGAAGGGAAGGGCATTTCCTTAAATGCTTCTACAATATTAGGGAAATGCACTTCCATTCGATGCACGGCGGATAAATGCATCCTATTTGCTGTTTTTATTCCAACAATATATTGTACTACCACAGCCCGAAAAAAATGATGTATTGGAAATAATGAAATTAAACTAATTCAAAAACTCCTTGGTAGTAACATCCCTAGGCATGTGCGCTGTTCATGTTGGGAGATCAATTTCTTCAGTTGCGATGTCTTTTTGAATGTTAAGTTTATCGGTTTCGCTGTTCCTTTTTCGAGTTAGCGCCAAGTAAACCTGACCGTGTCTGAATACATGTTAATGTTGGTGAACGCACTCTGCCGAGAGGCCAGCCTTGCCACTAATAACTAGTCATAGCGAAAGCAAAAATAATATAAAAATTGACGTCTTTTTTAATTTTTGAGTTACAGATATGCAAGTGCAAAGGTTCGGCTCACTACCTTTCCAATAAAAATTAGAAAAGAAAGTGAGACAAGGTGATACCCTATCTGCCAAACTCTTCAATGCTATATTGAAAGCTTTTCAGTCATTGAACTAGAAAGACAATGGAATAGAGAATAATGGAAATTAATTATTCCCCAATCGTTTTGCTGATGACATAGTAATTTTCCGCAAGAACTTCTTTCGAACTGCAGGGCATGATATAGTCCTGAATTTGCTGACAAGTGTAAAGAAGTAGGGCTAAAGTGAGCTTACTGAAAACAAAGCTGGTGTGCAATGCTTTTACAAAAACTAAAGACATTGTGATTGATGGGGAAAATCTAGAGATAACCGATGCCTATATTCACCTTGTGGAGCACATAACACGCGGGTGTCACACTGATGGAGAAATTAATTGGCGTATAAAGTATGGTTGGGTAGCACTTGGAAGAGACAGCAAAATTTTCAAGAGCAATTTGCAATTGTCTTAAAAGAATCGTGTTTAATCAATGCATTTTTCCAGTTCTGACGTATGGAGCAGAGAACAAGCGTATAGAAGCTGCAGACAACTCAAAGTTGTATGCAGAGATGCATGCTTCGTTCAACCAGGAAAGATAAGAAGAAGAACTCGTTAATCAGACTGGAAGACATCATGATCTGAAACAAAACAAGGAGAGATGCATGCTTCGTGCAACCAGGAAACATAAGAAGCGGAACTCGTGGGTCATACTGGAAGATATCATGAGCTGGACCTATTGCTAGAAAAACTGACCACCGAAGGAAAAGTGCAATATTAGGTTGGATACCAAAAGACAAACCCCAGAGGGATGCCACATGAGAGATGGGTGGATAAAATTCAAAAGCCTTCTTGAGTGACATGTAGGAGACTAGCTCAAGACAGATAGTTTTGGAAGGAGCTTGGGGAAAACCTCATTAAGCAGAGCAATGATAATCGTTGATAATGATTATGATGATGCTGATGCCAGAATCTCCCGTGTGCAGCTACAAATGAAGAAAAGAGAAATATGTCTTTCAGCAACCTTTAAAACCATGTGTTGTTCTCCAAAGTTCGCGTATTAGTGACGAAAAACAACGGATACTAGAGACATAATTATTTCCTTTTCGTGTTTCCACGCTGCTGTTAAAAAGACTTCGATTTAATGTTACGTAACACAAATTTAACGCCATGTTAGGATGATTGTGATAAGATGACGTTACCACAGATCTCATGCTTGTGCTTGAAAAACATGGTTTTCAGCAAAATACGATATTTACGACCGGAATTTAAAATTAAATTGTATATCAAAGTGAAAACACGATATCAATACATATTTTTTCTATTTCAAATTGGAAGACTACGGCGATTTTCATCCTATCCGGCTAACAAAGAATGAAGACCTGAAATATTTAATTTTTTTTGCGAAAAGAGAAAGCCTTAACTCATTTTAGAGAAAATGCTTCTTAAATTAATGAAATCCCATTCTTTTCGAATTAAATATATTACCGATGAAATCTCTCTTCTTTACTCATTTATATTATTTAAATTTATTTGACATAAATCAATCCAATGAAAATTTCGTTATTTAATATGTCCGAGTGATTGTGAATGTGCCTTTTTACAGACGTAATGAACTGGTGTACTTAATAAAGTTGCATCTCACTGTAAAACAAGCAAGAGAACCACAGTTTTTTCTGTTCTTTTTTCTCATCTTTATAAAGTTCCAGTTCTTTCATTTATGCCTCGTGTTTAAGTTAACGGAAACGATGAAAAATTACTTTCATCTCAGTTAAGTTCTCCAATTAATTTAAAAACTGGATGCAGATATCGAGCGTTTGCTTGAAAGGAAAGAAAAAAACTTTATTCCTTATTTGTGAATTTGAGCTTTCATGAAATTAATTCGGGTTTTGAATGAAATAACCAAAATGTTTAAAATCCAAATATAAAAAAAAAGATACTTCCCTGAGATTTACATTTTAATTAACGTCGTATCCATTTTAATGACTTTAATTAGCTGCGTTCCATTCCAATAATTGTAGATTTGACGATAAACGTGGTCATGTTCAGAAATATAAAGTCTTTTGCTCCCCTGGATAAACAAAGACCAACTGACTAAATAAAAGTGAAAGAACGACTGAGGATCTTTTGGGTTTTATTCTTCGTGTTCTTTTTCTTCCCTTTTTTCAGTTTTATACGATCGAGATCGAATGAATGATTCTTTCCCTACTCTCATGAACGTGCTACAACATTACAAAAAAACTCACCAAAGTTAATTATTTTCACCTGGTAACTGTTACTACGCGCACAACATTCCGTATTTTTTTTAATTTTTGTTCTCATTAAATCTTTAAATATGCTCCAAGAGAAACATTCATAATTGAAATTTGAGGACTGGTGGAAAAACGGCATGATACATAAAAACCATGTAATTTTTACTTAAGCGAAAAAATATGTAATGCTTGCCCATAATACAAAGTAGTTTGTTACAAATATTTATTTTTTCAAGTCGACCATGGTTTCGCTGGGAATTGACCTAGCTTCATCAGGACGAATGGCATGTAAATATTCAAATTGTATATGATATCATAACTGGTGTTTAGAGTCACAGATTTTGGTTAGTTGCCTCCACGCGCTTGATAGAAATGGGGGTGGATGCCATGTCATTAACAAGTTGCGAAGACTTGTGATCTATATGGAAAGCTTCCAAAATATCAATTTGGTGGTTGAATTTGTCAATTAATTTTGCTTCTTCAAAGGAAAATGTACGGTCCTTTTCGTAACAGTGGTTAGCCATCGATGCCTTCTTTAGGTCACAGTTCCTAATGTAGGTCTTGTCCTCCTTCAATCGAAACCGCAAGGCTCTGCGGATCTGTCCTATATACGAAGTGCCATATTCACATGGAATTTGGTAAATTCCCCACGATTTTTTTTCTTCAACATAGTCCTTTGATCCTAAAAAAATCATTTTTTATGGGCTTAAAAATCACTTTAAAATTAAAGGTTTTGAGAATTTTTGAAATTTTAAAGGCAGTGTCACGGGAAAATGGAATAATGGCAAAATTCTCTCGCAACGAACGCATCACAGGAGTCAACGTGGAGATAAGCTTCGTTTTCCGGAATTTTGTTAGAGCCTTGTCTATAATATAAGGGTTGTATCATCGCTGTACTGCAACACGTTTAAGGAAATAAAGTTCTTTTTCCGAACTGTCTTTATCTGAACATGTATGTATCGCGTGATATTCGCAACTGTAAAAGGCGCTGAGTTTTTGTTGCCAAGGGTGTTTGGATTTGACATGTCGAGGTGAGAAAACAGAGAAAGGCTTCCCATAAATTGTGGTTGCGAGAGACCTATTTCAGCGAGTAACCAGGACGTCAAGAAATGGTAAGCATTCGTTATTTTCAGTTTCGTAGCTGAACTGAATGTGTCGACCAATGGAATTTATAAGTTTGAGTAATTCCGGAATTTCAGAATGTTTTCCTTTCCATTTGCATATAACAGAACAATTTTACTGTCCCTGGAATGTTTTATGAACAGAAGGAAGGTCTAGCGATGGGCAACCCACTGTCACCTATATTAGGTGAAATCTACATGCGTTGATTTGAAGAAAAACTTTTCAAACTCGTGAAATTTCGGTTATGGATACGATATTTAGACGATACTTTCGGTCTATGGAAAGGTAAAAATTCTGAAATTCCGGAATTAGTCAAACTTATGAATTCCATTGATACTAAAATTCAATTCAGCTACTAAACTGAAAATAACGGAAGCCTAACATTCCTTGACGTCTTGGTTACTCGCTCAAATGGATCTCTTGCAACCACAATTTATCGGAAGCCTTACGCTATTTTCTCACCTCGATATGCCAAATCCAATAACCCTTGGTAACAAAAACTCATCGCCTTTTACAGTTGCGAATATCACGCGATACATATATGTTCAGATAAAGACAGTTTGGAAAAAGAACTTTGTTTTTTTAAACGTTTTACAGTAGAACGAGAATACAACCCTTCAATTATAGACAAGGCTCTAACAAAATTCCGAAAACCGAAGCTTATCACCACGTTAACTCCTGTGATGCGTCAGTTGCGAGAGAATTTTGCCATTATTCCATTTTCCCGTGACACTGCCTTTAAAATTTCAAAAATTCTCAAAACCTTTAATTTTAAAGTGATTTTTTAAACCCATAAAAAATGAATATTTTAGGATCAAAGGACTATGTTGATGACAAAAAATCGTGGGGAATTTATCAAATTCCATGTGAATATGGCACTTCATATATAGGACAGACCCGTAGAGCCTTGCGGTTTTGATTGAATAAGGTCAAGACCTACATTAGGAACTGTGACCTAAAGCAGGCATCGATGGCTAAATACTGTTACGAAAAGGACCGTGCATTTTCCTTTGAAGAAGCAAAATTAATTGACAAGCCAGATTCAACCACCAAACTTGATATTTTAGAAGCTTTCCATATAGATCACAAGTCTTCGCTACTTGTTAATGACATGGCATCCACCCCCATTTCTATCAAGCACGTGGAGGAAACTTACCAAAATCCGTGACTCTAAACACCAGTTATGATATCATACACAATTTGAATATTTAAAACTGCGTTGTATTATCTTAATATATATTTTCGTCACAAAACTATAGTATTTGAGATCACGAGCTTGCCCATTATGTTAGATATGTTCACAGCTCAGTATGCAACCCGCCATTGTATGGAATGCCTAGGTTTTTTATATAACACACTATCTACCAACAAGTAATTGGACACCCCTGCAATCGACGATATCAGCGGTCCTGATACACGTCACGGCCGTAACCGTTAAATATCGTGTGGGAAACAACAACGCAACCAGTCGCGTGCAAGATGCCACGCAGTTCGGAGCTCTCTGATTTTCAGAAAGGTGTAATCATCGGGTATCAAAGAAATGGCCGATCCATACGTGACATATCAAGCAAGTTGAAGTACCCAAAATCGACAGTGGCCTACGTGATTGGCAAGTGCAAGATGAGAGGTCACTGTCGGAATGTGCCCCGACCCGGCAGACCGACAAAACTGGGACTTAGAGACCGACGGGTGCTGGCCAGAAAATTTCGGAAAAACCGCTCCAAATCGATGGGCCACATCCGCGAGGAGTTTCAACAGGCATCCGGGAGTGTTTTTTCGATGAATACCATCCGTAAGGAAGCCAATCAGCTCGGTTATCGTGGACGTGCTGCCACCCACAAGCCTTTGATCACCAAGTCCAATAGCGCTGCTCGACTAACGTGGTGCAAAGAACGGTGACAGTGGACCGATGAACAGTGGAAACAGGTTCTCTGGAGCGACGAATCAATGTTCACCCTCTACCGTTCGGATGGCAGGGTCTGGGTTTGGCGTCTGCCTGGAGAACGCCTGCTGCCGGAATGTATTGTGCCAAATGTGAAGTTCTGCGGCGGTGGAATTATGCATTGGGGGTGTTTCTCCTCGTATGGCACGGGATCCTTGGTCGCAATTCCTGGTAGACACAACGCGAGACCTACTGCGCCATTTTGGATGACCATACTCTTCCTACGTTGTGGCAGTTTTACCGGGTGGACCCATGTTACTTTCAGGATGACAATGCCGCCTGTCATGTTGCGAGGTCCACCATGGCTTCTTATGGTGACAATGGGGTTATCCGAATGGACTGGCCAGCGCAGAGCCCGGACCTTAACCCTATCGAGCACCGGTGGGACGAGTTGGAGCGTCGATTTAAGGGGTGCCCCCACCGTCCGAAATCGGTGATGGAACTTACCTGTCACCTCCAAGCCGAGTGGAAGAAAATACCGCTAGCCGTCGTACAACGCCTGGTTGAGAGTATGCCCCGTAAGGTCGCAGCTGTAATCGCCGCTCGTGGAGGCTCTACCAACTATTGAAGGTGAATAAACTTTGTCTTCCTCTGCTATCACAGGTGTCTAATTACTTGTTGGTAGATAGTGTACGTAAAACAAGCAAAGAAAGAGTAGAAATGGTAATGTTTCATGCATTGCTTAGGCCTTTTACATCATGTGTGGTAATATTTACGTAATACCTCAGGCTGGGGTTATATTGCTAACAACAAAATCGGTGATATTGCAAGAGACCGAAGGAATACATAAGATTGTCTGACATCAAGTTTCACCCTGTTGGAAAATTGGGGCTTGGTTCGAGTTCCTAGGTACTTCAACCATCCTATTGGATGTCATAAGTGAAGGTTTTTATAAGTTGGGCACAGCGTAAGGAGTCTTAAAGCAATTATTCTCAAGATCACAGTTCTCATTATGCTGGGAAAAATTAATTGCCCTGATGCTGTCGCGACAAGGAGACCTCATTAAGGTCATAGGCTGCTCATAAATCTGCAGGTACTGGACAATTATTTTTGAAATATTTTCGTGTAAAAAGGAAGATGCTTTATTACTCCACCTGCCATTTTCGCTCTGCTTGCTGTACAAAATAATACCTTAAATTCACTAATAATCAAAAGTACATAAGTTTAAAAGTTTTTCGCATTTTTGTCAGACACATATTTATTTAAATTTCAAAACTTCAATCAATCAATAATGAAAAATTCAATGCACTGTATTTAGGGACTTTATTTATTTGTTAATAATTAATGCCAAATAATGAGTCAAGACTGTTTGATTAATACCTTGCCTAAAAAAATTCTGTGTATCATATGCAATACGTAGGTATTGTACACATTTCCTGAGGTAAGTATGAAATTCAAGAACAAAGTTAATTTGAGAGCAATCTGTAATACGTCGGTACAAATAAGTATCCTAACTGTTTAATTAAGTATCGTCATTGTTCCACTCGACAAAAAAAGTACTAAAGTGAGTAACGTATATTTATATTTTAACTTACCTTTTGAGTTTCTTTTTCTATGTAAATTTCAGTTTGTTCTCTTAGACATTTTCAAACCTTAACGCTATGTCTGTTCCCTTAAACGAGAATAATGTTGGCAACACACTGTAAGGTGACGTATGTGTGGCCACAAGAGAGACGTATGTGTGGCCGGAAAAGAACGATAGATAAAAAGGCAATGCAGCAGTTGTTTAAGGGGATTGATGTTATTGATGAGAGATGTGCTGTTACACCAAAGAATATCTAACGCTAAAAAGAAGGTCAACTCTCATAGAGATAACGTAAAACAGGCGGCAACAGCGCCACCACATCTTAAGAAATAATATGCTCTGCGGGAAAGTTAACATTCAGGAGCAAAACACGTTAGGTTGGGGGGGACAGGACTACGGCAGTGAAGCTTTTCTTTGATCCACGATGGTTTCCTTCGATCTGATGACTATTTCCTTAGAGCAGTTTTTTGTTGCTGTTGTTTTCTGACATCCCGCCCATCCCTTATTTTGGTGAGAAAAATATGCAATACCATTAGCATTACTATTTATATTAAATTTCAGCAAATATTACAGTTAGGCCTAAGGATCCGTACAAAATGCAGACATTTCCTAGTATTTGGCATTACTGAAAATATTTCTGAAAAACTGAAGAACAAACAAAAGCCTTAACTAACCCGGTTGGCGTAACAAAATTAACATATCCGATTTGCGAAGTGATTATGCTACCCAGAAGGTTACAATAACGTGCTGTGAGTCTGAGTAGCTCGGCTGACTGTTCTTTACCCAAAGAATTGAAGTCAACAGAAATACGCATGCGCAGTCTGCTCCTGCATCAGCCGATTAGCCTGTATGTTGGCTTCTGTGCACTGCATGTTTCCCTGAAGATATGGCTGCGCTAGTTACGTCTCGTTGAGCCTTAACTTCTTCTCGTTAGATATTCTTTGGTTACACTGTGTTCGGATGTTAAATCACTGATATTGTATCGAGTAAGCCAATAAATCATATGTGAGTGTGGAGTCAACACATGCAAGCAAAATAAACGTGTTTGTAAGTACTACATGGCCTCTTTCTTGTAATGCGTATGAGTACCTTCTATGTATTACATTGATTTTAGCACACATAACATAAGGACTAAGTCTCAGCGGAAAAACAATTACGTTTTAAGTGTATAAAGAAGGTATGTATTTATGCAATTGCCTTCAGATATAAAAAAAGTTAATTTATTACATACCTTATCTAAACGAGGCACTGAAACAATGAACGCCGGTAACTGATACATTGTCAAATCATTGCAGGAAAGGAACAGTCATATTCAATGTAATATTGAAATACACTTGTCACAAAATTTAGGTATATTAATGTTTCAAAGGGAAAACGTAGTGATATGCAAATTTAGCGACTACTGGGGATAGGTTATCTGCAAAGGTAGTTACGTCATATGAAAATTACGAGGGGTATTCAAATTTGACCTGAATTTTTCCTGTAATCATATATTTATTTACCATGCAGCTGATGTTACATCACTTACTTTTCAAAGTAATCTCCGTGGTGGTTCATACATTTTTCCCAGCGTACTGGAAGCTTTCGGATCCCAGTTCCATAGAATTTTTACTCTGATGTTTTAACCATCTCAGGACGACACTTTTCACCTCTTCATTTGATCTGAAATTCTGCAATCCCAAAAATTTATGTAATGGGCCGAACAAGTTGTAGTCACATGGTGACATATCCGGGCTGTACGAAGGGTGTGGTACAACGTACCATCCCAATTCCTCCAATGTTTCCATAGTCACTTTAGCGGTGTGGGCCCTGGTGTTGTCTTGGGGAAGGCATATTCTACTGTTGAGGAGTCCTGGTTTCTTCTTTCTCAGTGGTGCATTAAGGGAGGTCTTGAGTAGATCGCTGTAATAGGTGGCATTGATTGTTTGACGATCGTCCAGGAAATCCTTAAGAATAATATCGTTAATATATTAAAACACCGTAGCCATTACCTTCGTGGCTGATGTCCTGATTTTGAATATTTTTTAGGTGGAGGCGAATCATTGTGTCTCCACTCCATGCTTGCACGTTTGCTTACCGGCGTATAGTGATGAATCCATGTCTCGTCCACTGTCACCACACGTCTAAGAATGTTGTCTCCTTCTCTCTGATGTCGCTACTCCATGCTTGCACGTTAGTTTTCCGGCGAATGGTGATGAATCCATGTCTCGTCCACTGTCACCACTTGCACGTTTGCTTTCCGGCGTATGGGGATGAATCTATGTCTCGTCCACTGTCACCACACGTCTGAGAAAGTTGTCTCCTTCTCTCTGATGTCTCCACTCCATGCTTGCACGTTTGCTTTCCGGCGAATGGTGATGAATCCATGTCTCGTCCACTGTCGCCACACGTCTGAGAAAGTTGTCTCCTTCTCTCTGATGTCTCCACTCCATGCTCGCACGTCTGCTTTCCGGCGTATGGTGATGCATCCATGTCTCGTCCACCGTCACCACACGTCTGAGAAAGTTGTCTCCTTCTCTCTGATGTCTTCGGAACAACATGTTCGCAATTTTCAATCTTCTGGCTTCCTGTTCGTCGGACAGCTGCTTCGGTACCCATCTGGCACCCAATTTTCTGAATTGCAGCTTACCGTGGATGATGGTAGGCACGCTGCCGGATGTGATGTTCAGTGCAGAGCTCAGATCACTTACTTACAGTAATCCTCCTGTTGTTCCGTATGGGCTCATTTACACGCGCAGTCATGGCGTTGTTAACAGCAGTTGCCAGCCGTGTCTCTTGAGGTTCGTTGACGACGCTTCGTCTACCTTCCTTGAACGCTTTACACTATTCGAAGTAGGAAGAGCAAGACACACACGAATAACCAAACTGTTTGAAATCTCTGGCGAATTCTTTCATTGCGAAGAAATTCCATAACTATTCTCTGCTGCACCGAAGTCAAAACATCTGCACTCGCCATTTTTCTTTCTGCAATGCGGGAGGTGTCATGGCAACGAAAATTAATGAAACAAGTGGCGTCTTTGTAGCGTGAGATACCAGTGGTGCCAAACGCAGGATAATAATACGCACAATTTTTAAAACTAACGTAATAGAAACAAAAGTCCAGATCAAATTTGAAAGTTCGTAATAGCATCATGACACCAGGGCATATGGAGTGCGAGCTCCGATAAAAGTACCCTACAAGAAGTGGAAAACGGGTCATTTAACCGCTTGGTCTAAATGTTTGCCGAATGTATTGCCTTCAGTGTGGGATTAACCTGAAATGATGTTGAAATGACTTTTATGACGTTTGACAACAGAAATAGGGTTGTTGGCACGTTGCAGGCAGGTGTATGGCGGATACATGTGCCTTTAGGAGTTTTGCAAAGTGGGGTAAGTCGGCTACACACAAGATTTCAATGGCATGGAAATGTTGCAGATCGACCCAGGAGTAGTCGCCCAAGGATAACCATAAGGAAGCAAGATCGCTACCTGACAGTGAGTGCTCGGAGCAGGCTTAGTACCCCAGTAGCCAACTCCTAGTATCACTTCGAACTGCTTTTAGTGCCACAGCATGTTCTCGAATGGCACGAAACTGTCTTCGTGAGTACGAAGTCAGAGCAAGGAGGTTGCCGGGATGTATGGCATGGACATCAGCTCGTCTTCGTCAGGGATATACTTGGGTTCAACGGTACATGACATGGAATACAGACTAGCACCACGTAATGCCCACTGACGAATCCCGTTGCCCTCGTTTTTCTGTTACTCGACGAGGACATAGGATATAGGATCCACTGCACGCCCATTGCGCACAAGACTATATGAGCACACGTACTCAATTACTAAAACTCTGATGCTGCCTCTCATGCACGATTAGTTAATAGAGGTACCTACCGACCAGACTGGACCAATGCTAGTGTGCTGAGCTCAAATCGTACAAAGCGATCCCTCCGATTCCCTGAAAGTTCATGCATTTTATGGCATAGCTCCGACTGCTGTAATGAAGAAACTCCACGTTTTTGCTCCAGTGCCTTGGGCCAATTTAATGCTGCCAGAAAAGCATGTTCCTCTCCAGCAACACTTAACTCCAAATAATTCACTTACAGTTTGACGATTAATTTTAGCATATTAATCATCCTCTGTGTACATATTTCTTGGCATATGTAATAGTGATTCATAGTATTAATATTTGTTGAATCTTTTTAACGCATGACCAAGCTTCCCTATATTTATGTGTGAACCACGTTATTGTTATCACGTGCTCGCTAGTTGCTGTATCTTAGAAATGTCTATTTTATGTACAGGCAGTATTAATAAATACTTTATCGTGCTGAGAAAGCTTTTCTAATTAAAATAATATTTAATAAGGTTAATAGCTTGAATAGAGTTTGAACCGGAGTGAGGTGAAGACAAAACCAAAGAAGAAAGACGAAAGAAAACGAGCTAAAGCCTGTTTAAGGGGGCGAGTGGGATTATCGTATCCCGAAACAAGTGTCCTAATGGGATGGCCTTCCTTGTGTAATTTGATGGTATCAAATAATTTGGGAACGCGGATTCCGGGCAACAGAAACAGGTGTTGCTCTAGCAGAATCATTGCTAAAACCAGAAGGCTGTCAGCTACGACTTTAAGAATTGAAACACGGAAACGCCGTTTTATGTGGTCCATGGATTACATTTACCTGTGTTACCAATGTTTTGAAGAACATATGAATAAGTATGACTTAGATTTTGGCATCAGAACCTATAACCTGTTCGACTTGGTTCGCAAGGATGGAGACCCAGTCGCAATGTCACACCGTTTTGGGGTGTACCGTATTCATTTGGAACATTTAGACTTGGACAACTCTCCGAAGATTTCCATTGGCTCCACTCTTCGGAATCTTAATGAGCGCTTATCTGAACACCAATATAAAGCTGCACTCATCTACCACGGCCTTGGCTCGCCCTGTTACTACGGGGTCACACCGACCTGTATGGGAAGACACCGTGGACGTTTCAACCCCTCCAGTGTGTATCACCTTCGATTCACCGAAAGTCTATTCGTTCACCATTTTGCCAATCGTTGTTGTAATGATGATATGACAAAGAATATCTCTCGGGCTTGGAAATTATTTTTTATTGATAATACCAAGGCTTCACCAGCTGACTCACCCCTGAGGTCATTGAACAGTATTTTTGTATTTTTGATAGTGCTTTTACATGTAATTAATTATTTTCTTCTTCTCATGTTAAAAATTGTTTCTTGGCAACACTCCGTATATATATATAAACGCCACATAACCTTCACTGAGGTCACTGTCATCTGAGGATGAAATCCTAGGGAGTTCGAAAGGTCTCATGAGGTTTTTGTTTAGCTTGTGTACATAGTTTTACGTGTTGTTTTTTATTAAGGTATATTGTCATTCTGTGTTACGTGGTTTTATGAAACGCGTTCTTTGATTGTGCATTAAACAGCAATGCCCTGACTTACCATTTAAGGCACAAGATTATTGCTTCATGCCCAACCACGCTGATACATGTATTGAATACACACAGACAATGATGTAGAATTTTTCTTCCTTTAATTCAGATTTAGAAAAATCTTTCATTGAGTAATTAAGTCAGTACCGCTAATATTTTGCATTCCTATGTACAGTAAAGAAATTGAAATAATTTTAATATATTTAGCTTAATAATTCTTAATAAGTATTAAACATAATCAGCTTAAATTTACTGTGGTCTGATACTTTTTTAAGAAGTAAATCTCTCAATTAATTTTTTTTAATACTTTCAAGGAAATAAATATAGCACTTTTAACTTTTATTCCTTGGTTTGCAAAACAAGAGAAAATGCTTCTGTAAGTGCAAAACAAGAGAAAATGCTCCCAGTGCATTTCATTTTGATGAAACGTCAGTTTTCAGAGTTTAAAAAGAAATCTTTTGCTGCAGAGTCTGGTTTGAAAACGAGTGGCACAACTTAATATTTTAAAGGAATTAAAATACAATATTTAAAGTCTGAGCAAAAGAGTAGCAGCTTACCTTATTTCTTTTTTAAAGAACAGTGATTATATCCCTGTGCATTTCCATAGAAAACTAAATGTGCTACAAGGGACTTATATTTCACTTTTGTGCCTTACCGATCGTTCTGACAATTTGATATATTTATTGTACCATTCTTAACAGCGAAAAATAATCTTCGTTGTTTGTCTTTGATCACAAGAAAATCTTTTTCCGATGATCAAAATTTAGAGACGGGA
Source organism: Macrothele yani (assembly GCA_039090855.1). Taxonomy (NCBI): domain Eukaryota; kingdom Metazoa; phylum Arthropoda; class Arachnida; order Araneae; family Macrothelidae; genus Macrothele; species Macrothele yani. The sequence continues at coordinate 7,726,183 of CM077024.1, forward strand.
CCCTTTTCTTTAGTGAATGACTGAACATACAGATGATTGGTTATCCTTACCCTAATATTTGTTTTAACAAATTTTTCAGCAATCTGACTGTCTTGCGTTCTCCTGAATATTAAATATCTCTCTCCTTTTCTTTCATTTTATTTTCTGCTCTCTGCATGTAAGTCGGTGTAAGTCTGCTCTCTGCATGTAAGTCATGTAAGTCTGCTTTCTGGTCCCCTTTTCAAAATTTCCCATTAAAAATACAAGTGTTGGGAAACTGCTGACTACCAGCAGACAGTGATGGGTCACTGCTGGGTTAAATATGGCGCTTACGGTACGGTAGCGGTCCACTGGTGGCAACGCCATCAGCTGCCAGCCATTGATGGCCCTGAGGCATCGCCGCGAATTACAGGCCTCTAAGTAAGCGCCACTAGTGGCCCGTAGCTGCCAACCGAAGCAACCCAAACATGAGGTGGAATCAGCGGGAGTGCATATGCGCAAAGGTGACACGTGCCCAGCCTCTCGTGGTAGCAATTAGTTGAAGACGACGCCATTGCCATTGTGTTATTTTAGTGGATGTTAAAAAAGCATATGTAGAGCGGCGAATTAATTTCCTAATGAAATGCCACATCAACAAAGATTACCGTCGAAGAAAATTATATAAATAATTAATGAACTGTAAGAAAAAGTCAATTACTCGCATGTATTTACAGAAATTCATTTCGAAGCAAAATTCCTGCCCTAACACAAAAAAAATCAAGAATACAAACAGCCATACAACGCACCCACTCCATTCCCATGAATAACAAGAAATAATTTCTGCATAATCTTTCGTTTTAACATACACTAAACCACTTTAATCAAAAGTCTCGGGAAGACATTAAAAATCGCAATATTGATAAAAAAAATAAGAAATATACGCGTAAAAATTTATCAATTATTTGAAGAAAGAGAGTGAGAGAGAGAGAGAGAGAGAGAAAGAGCAACGCTATGTGGATATAATGTGCAGTATTGTACAGTTCTACTCTAGTCAAACATGAAAGAAATACATGATTATCTATAAAATACTCTCTTTTCCTATAAAGTGCCATTTTCACATTTGTATTTCAGTCATTATCCCCAGCTTTCACAAGCGTCGCGCATGAACACATCTTCATTATCATCGTAAGAGGTTTTTGGCACTTGATGTGGTACCATATGCAAAAGCTGCAATGATCCCACTGAGCTCCACTTTTTTGACATCGTGGTTATAGTAGTGTCCACAAAATTCGCTGTCCCAATTATCATCTTCTTTTTGCATGGGCCTGCTGATAAAAACTGTGTATATGAGCTATATTTTGTTGCATTTCAATTACCATCAAACAGAAGTCATCGTTCTTTCCACGTTTATAAGTGATTCACGAAAAAAGTATCATTCGTCGCCACCGGAAATCGAACCCAGGATCTTCCATTTACGCGCCGGACATGCTACCACCGCACCACAGCGGCCTCGAATTCTCCAGACTCACATACGACTAACTGCCATACTACATGGCAGGTTACTTCTCGGAGTTCCGCACAATGCTGGGGATTCACCAAAGATGGAAAGCAGCAACTGAACGAATAACTAGAAGGCGAAATGAATAATTAATACACACAAAGGACGTGGATTAGGAACATCAAACAGAAGTCATCGCTCTTTCCACGTTTATAAGTGAGTCACGGAAAAGGTTCTCACCGGCCGCCACCGGAAATCGAACCCCATGGAAAGGGTGGAGAGAGCGATGACTTCTGTTTGATGTTCCTAATCCACGTTAATTGTGTGTATTAATTTCAATTACATCAACTATTACGTATTACGATGTTACCACCTGGAGGTGGTATGATCGTGATACCTTGATTATTTCGTGACAGGCTAAAATTATTTAAAATTTGGAAATGAAGTGTCTATTTGAATCCCAACTGCCATGTTTATGATTCAGAAATCTGTTATTGTAGTTTAAATTATGGGGAAAATATTGTAGAAATCAACATTATTGTCTGAAAAAGTTAACTCCTCAAATCTAAGGATCATACGTCCGTGGATAAGCTTCTACACGCTACAGAATAACGATAAAGGACTTGCAAGTGCATTTCAAAATTAGATGGGAGTCTAATCAATAACTGTGTTAAATAATGTTCACTTACCTCTATTTTCCTTCTTGAAATTCGCTCTTCTATCTTGTATACTAAACACCAGCACACAAAATACTATTCGATTACCGCCACACTTGAATAACTTGCTATGTGATACGAACAAAAAAACTTACTGACGATCTCCTTCCGTTTTGAAAAACTGGACATTTGCTGCCATTTATGACAAAAAGTCGAAACTAATGAAGAAAGTGGCTGCTCTAGGAAACCCCGATTACGAACTTTCAGAAATTTACCTATGCCACGAAATCACTAAAGCTTACTCTATTCCAAATAATTGCAAAAGCATGATTCTGATTAATTTTTTTTGAGAATCAGTAAAGTTCTAGCAGCTTGATATTAGCAGTGCTCTGAACTGCACGGAAGTAAGAAAATCTAGGATATCACAGAAATTCGTAATGTAAACGATGGGAAATAAAGGGCATATTATAACACTTTTTTTTTTGTTTGAAGGTTTAACGACCACCGTGAGTAACTCAATAGGCTATAAGCAGTCGCTCGTACCTAATTTATAGAACCACTGGTTCGAGGGAAGGAAGAGAGCCAGTGAGCCAGTACCGTAGGACAAAAACAACATCCCTGGCTCATCGGGATTCGAACACGGACCCCTTTCGGACACAAGACATTTCTTAGACCACTGCGCGGCCGGGGCGGCTAACAGATTTGTGAAATATGTATTATTTTGTCTATTGTTGATATAAGAGACATTGAAAATCTCCTTTTCAAATCAGAGATTAAGATTGTAGACAATCGCAAGACATGATATACAGTTCAAATTTGGAAGATGTGAATCCGTTTACTGGTGTAAATATGACATGGATGTTAAGTCCAATAATATCCGAAGATTTTAAATTTTTGTCTTTCTGGAGCGGGATTCGAATCCGCGTCTCCCGGATAGCGCCCGAGTATGCTACCCCTAACACCACCCAGAACGACCAAGTTTCAAGTTTCCGATTAATTTGAATATAATCATCACAGGATTTGCTAGCCGAAGCAACCGGCATTCATATATAGCGAATCTGGAGGTTCAGAATTCATTTCCGTGATTGCCTGGAGGGGCAGAATATCAATGAATGAAATAAAATGCATGCCGGTTGCTTCGACTAGCGAATCCTGTGATAGCTATATTCAAAATGAATCAGAAACTTGAAACTTGGTCATTATGGGTGGTGTAGTGGTAAGCATACTATGGCGCTATCCGGGAGACGCAGGTTCGATTCCGACTCCAGGACAACGAAATTTTCAAGTTGTCGGATATTACCTGACTTAACATCCATGTCATATGTACATCAACAAAACGGATTCACATCTTCAAAATTTGTATTGTACAATGGTGTAATCCCGTATTTCAGTCAATGATATAAAGTTGTTAGATTGGAGAGCGTAGTTTTTAACTCTTTCACCGGTTGGAACGAATTAAATCGGGATTAGTAGAATTGACTGAAATTACCACGAAGGTATATACACTATATTGACAAAAGTCACTAAACACCTCTTCAAACTCAAATGAACAGGTCCTCTGCGTTGTTAAAACGCGCGGTACAGCTGCGAACGGTATAAAAACAAGCCTTCAACTGACCGCGATCATATCGCACTGTGAGGTTGAGTGAAAATGTCGCCACCGGAAAAAACTGACTTTGAGAAAGGAAAGATTGTTGGGTGTTATATTAGTTAGTGAGTTGTTCAGAAGAGAAACCGAGAGGCGTTTAAACATACCCAAGTCAACGGTTTTGGATGTACTTCATAAGTGGAAGGCACCTGGAGTGCCTGAAGCAGCAAAACGTACCGGTAGGCCAAAGAAAATCAGTGTTAAAGGACGTCGAAGCCCCAGGAGATCGTTACAGCTACTCGACGGAATACTACAGAAGACCTCAGTATACAGGTGAGTAAAAATGCTGGAACCTCGGTATGTACAGGTACCATTAGCATTGAACTTCATTCCATAGGTTACCGTGGTCGTGCGGCTGCTCATAAGCCTTTCATCTCCACTTGGAGTGCTACTCGTCGTTTATCATGGTGTAAAGAACATTTTTCGCGGACCGTAGACCAACGGAAACGAGTCCTATGGCTCATGAATCCAGATACACGATCCATCAGTTTGATTGCCTTATGTGGGTATGGAGGCAGCCGGGGAAATGCTATTTACCACAATGTATTTTTCTTACGGTCAAGTTTGGAGCTGACAGTGTACTCGTGTGTTGGTGTTTTTCGTGGTATGGTTCCGGCCCATTGGTTATCGTGGATAAACCTGTTAACCAGCACGTTTACCTCGATATTCTAGACAGTTATGCCGTATCAACTCCGTGGCCATATTATGAAACCGAGCCTTGTTGGTACCAGCAGGATAATGCACCGAACCATAAAGCAAGGACTGTTACGGCGTGGTTTGACGATAATTCCGTATCGTGTGTGAACTGGCTAGCACAGAGTCCAGATTTGAATTCCATAGAGCACCTATGGGTTAAATTAGAGCGCCGAATAAGAAGTTTGGAACCTAGCCCTACTACTAAGCAACAGTTAGCGGAAGCATTATGTACTGATAGGAATCGCATACCTATCGCTGTGTTCCAAAACATTGTCGAAAGCATGTCTTTCGACAATCAGTGCATGCATTAAGGCCAAATGTTGACCGACACCGTACTAATGTATGCTAATAAATGCTACTTTGTGTTTCTCTCCTAGGAGTGCGGTGACTTTGTCAATATAGTGTATATTCGCCGTCTAAGAAGTAGGCCAAACGAGGCTGGAACGTGTGAAATTGCTGATCGGGAAACTTTGCCTTTAGCCTTAGCATTGTTTTTCAAAGCTGTCAATCAGAACGATGATTGAAACTAACAATTTCTCACCAATTACCTGCTAAAATATATAACAATATCGACGAACCTCAAAAAGGCTGGAGATGATGTTTGAATCACATGTTTCTACAATGGGGCTAGGTGTCCATATGAGTGGGACCAGTGCTTTTCCATCATGCCGCAGATCATAGAGAAAAGAATAGAAGTCTAGAAACGAACTCTTCTGTCTAGTAATAGGACTGTAGTCGGTACTACCGAGATGAAAGGGGCAAAAAAATTGTTTTGGCGTAGCTTTCGTAAAATCTGCCCTCTATGTGGATATTTCTGTTTAGTGGGCTCAGAAAATTGTATTTGCCAATTACATCGACTGCTTAAAGGTTTAAAGACGACAAATAGAAAGAGGGGAAGTGTTTTCTGAGACAATAATCACACTACATGATTTGTTTAACTTAATAATATTGTGGTAAAACCAGAAAGTAAGGCAAGTAGACGTGCCTCATAATGTTTGAAAATCACACCGTCCTGAAACAGGAATCGAAACTGCATCCCCGCTTTACGTTCTAGTATGTTACCGTTACACCACCCAGCAGAAGGAACCTTCAGCAACTGAGGACGTGTTTTGGGACTCGAAACATATCCACGGGATGTGTTTCGTTTATGCACGCTCCTCCATGTGCAAATCGAAGCATATCATTCATGCTAGCGGCACGCAAGCAGGAACCGAATCCCCTTGAAGAACTAAATCTTCAGAAATAAATGATAGTCAAATAGATGTTACGGGCAGATGAATGGCAAATTAATCATGCAAGAAGACATGCCTCATAAAACTTGAAAATTGCATCGTCGTGGAACGGAAATCGAACCCGCATCTCCCGATTTAGGTTCGAAGAGCGTTTCATTTGAGTCCCAAAACACATCCTCAGATGATTAGAGGTTCCTTGTTCTAGTTGGTGTAACACTAACATATTAGAATGTAAATTGGGAGGCTTGGATAAACCGAGTATCCAAAACACATCCTCAGTTGCGTGGAGGTTCCTTGTTCTGGGTGGTGTAACGGTAACATACTCCAACGCAAATCGGGATATGTGGGTAAATCGAGCATCCAAAAAAAAAATCCTCAGTTACTTGGAGGTTCCTTGTTCTGGGTGGTGTAACGGTAATATACTCCAACGCAAATCAGGATATGCGGGTAAATCGAGTATCCAAAAAAAAAATCCTCAGTTACTTGGAGGTTCATTGTTCTGGGTGGTGTAACGGTAACATACTCGAACGTAAATCGGGAGATTTTGGTAAACCGAGTATCCAAAACACCATCCACAGTTGCTTAGAGGTTCCTTGTTCTTGGTCTTGTACCGGTAACATGCTCGAACGTAAATCGGGAGATGCAGGTAAAACGAGTATCTAAAGCACATCCTCAGTTGCTTGGAGGTTTCTTGTTCTATGTAATGTAACGGTAATATACTCGAACGTAAATCGGGAGATGTAGGTAAACCGAGTATCCAAAACACATCCTCAGTTGCTTGAAGGTTCCTTGTTCTGGGTGGTGTATTGGTAAAATACTAGAACGGAAATCGGGAGTTTCCAAAGCACATCTTCTGTTTCTTGGAGGTTCCTTGTCCTGGGTAGTGTAACGGTAACATACTCGAACGTAAATCGGGAGATGCGGGTAAACCGAGTATCCAAAACACCATCCACAGTTGCTTGAAGGTTCTTGTTCTGGGTGGTGTATTGGTAAAATACTGGAACGGAAATCGGGAGATGCAGATAAACCGAGTTTCCAAAGCACATCTTCTGTTGCTTGGAGGTTCCTTGTCCTGGGTAGTGTAACGGTAACATACTCGAACGTAAATCGGAAGATGTAGGTAAACCGAGTATCCAAAACACATCCTCAGTTGCTTGAAGGTTCTTGTTCTGGGTGGTGTATTGGTAAAATACTGGAACGGAAATCGGGAGATGCGGATAAACCGAGTTTCCAAAGCACATCTTCTGTTGCTTGGAGGTTCCTTGTCCTGGGTAGTGTAACGGTAACATACTCGAACGTAAATCGGGAGATGCGGGTAAACCGAGTATCCAAATCACATTCTCAGTTGCTTGTAGGTTCCTTGTTCTGGGTGGTGTAACGGTAACATACTCGAATCTAAATTGGGACATGTAGGTTCGATTCCCGTTCCAGGACGATGTTATTTGCACGCTTCCTGAGGCATGTTTAGTTGCATGATTAATCTGGTATCCATCTACCCATAAAATATGTTTGATTATCAAGAAGAAAGGGTTTAAGATTCCAATTAACTGTTCAAATTATTTTCGAAAGATTTTCACCTGACAAGAAAGGTTTGAGATTTGTGCTTATTTCCTAAAGTCGCAACATGTTCTAAGGAATTCCCTACTTAAATTATCACTGGTGACGAAACTCAATACTTCATTTGCAGTCTGCTCAAAGAACAAGTCAGCAAACAGCGAAAGTAGTTTTTTTCATTTGCTTTACACAGAGTATGATTCTCTGTTTCTTCATTTGTGTGTATCAACCGACTGTGACTAACAAAAACACAGCACGGTTCGCTGCTGCATCGGTAAGAAGCTTACATGTTAAAACTTATTGCTCAAGGGTGAATAAGTCATGTGTTACAATGGGATGGATCTACTGAAGTGGAAATCTTTTCAGAAATTTAAATTCTCTTTCTTTTCTTTTGGGAGAAACCTTGCACTATGGCAAACGCTCTTTGTGATATCCTTCTCCCTTTTTTTGACTCACTAGCAGTGTAGTTTTTAACCGTCATCAATAGATAATTTTCACGAATAACAACATGCTTCACATCTCAATTACTAGAGTAACAGAAAAAAAGGCAAACCAATGGGAAACGAATCCCAGGAAAGGATCGATTCTTCACAAACGCACGAAACGCGCATACGCGTCATTATCGATATACATAGTCAGTATGTGCAAGCATCTTTACGAAAACTTGAAAGTAACTTCTTTATGGAACAGGAATTGAACCTGCATCTTCCAAATTACTTTCTGTCGTGCTACCTGTGTATCGCACCGAGGAGAGCGAAGTTCCAAGCAACAAGCAAAGCAGATATAGTTTACAAGTCCGAACAACTTTTCAGATTTACGCTTGTCAGAGCAACTTTTGCTTCATCATATCGTGACCGACCACTTCGCACTCATGTACGGATAAAGGTCAATGTATCAGCAGTGTTTCATAGTGATATGGTGACATTTTATTGACTTATCCTACCTACACTGGCGATTTATTGACCTTTATCCGATATGGATGAGAAATGATCTTTGACGCTACAATGAACCAAAATTGTTTCGATTATCACTGTTAAGGTATGATACTTTATCCACATCTGATATATTTTTCCGGAAGTATACTTATATTTTGTTTCTTCCCCTTACTTCTTATTATACGTCCTTTATTACAACAGCTTACTTTCTGAGAAACTCCTAACGTACAGTCAAGCCAGTAAGATGCAATTAATAGCCAATTGTATCAGCAAAATAGTGTGGCATGTGTAACTCAGCTTTCGAACTTGCCACATCTCACTGTTTTGCCAACAGGTTGTAATTTCTTCGAAATACTTTTACTGGTGTTAACCGAAGCGCTCGTTTTTGGTTTACTTAAGGGATCGAAAAACATTCGTGCTGAGCAAGTCAAGGAATTGAAGTTCTCGAAACTGTTTTTGCACGATAAAAAATGTAGTAAAAAGCTGACAATGATTAAAAGACTTTACTAAGTACAATTAAAACATCACAGTTAAAAAACATTAGACCTTTCGGGACCGCATCGGTCCCATCCTCAGATGTAACACAATCAAACAATACATGAAAGAAAAATGATATAAAAACCATCAAGAAATTAGTCACGTGATTAGTTTACTTTGTTCGTGGTTCTTCACTGAACATATTTGTCTTTGTCTGCAACTACAAGCGTTTGTGTTCAAAACCTGGATTTTGGCAAGGACGGTAACGGAAAATGTAAATGATATTTATATCGCTCATTCTTGTTAGTCTTGTGTAACTAAAGACAAAACACATCCCCTGTTAGGACGTGCTAGTATAATTATTCATTTTGAGATGGTATTCTTGTCTTACCGATGTTTTTAGGACTTTAATTTTCTGGCCTCAGTGGGTACCAGCTAAAGCTCTGATGCGAACGGTAGTTACGAACGACGAGGCTTCACAAATGCTAACGGGTCGTTGGCGCAGTGGTATAAACACCGGCTCCTGGTTATTTTCTGAGATGTGTTTGGGTTTTGGGCCTTTAACGATTAGGACCGTAAAATCTTTTGTGCCTCAGAATGCCGTAATGCCTAAAAGATTATGTTACTACTTTCTGCATTTGTGTCCCCCACATTCGAAGATTACCAAAAGAAGGATTGGTGCTGGTTCACCACACGAATGTACGATAGGTACGTTTGATACGCATTGACCTTCCGGAGTTTTCCGGGTGCCGTCACTATGTATGTTCCCCCACAGGAAAAAAATTAAATATCATGAGAATGAATGATATAACCACCAATTCCTGCCTCACTTATTTGTTTATGACGACAATGGCGAGTCAGGGTGACTTTCGCTAATCCCGCAGACGCCATGTAAATTCAAAGATCAGCTGGGGGTATGATATCCTACTCACTCTATACGAGAGATTCAGGGGTTATGATCGTTAAAGGGTTAATCCCGGGTGAGGCATGGATAGTGTGTTTGTATTAGGGTTCTGGCTCTCTCCCTTCGCTGGAGCCAATTACCATAAATTAGGGATAGGCAACTGTTTATACCCCGTTGAGTTGCTCATAGTTGTCGTTAACTTTCCTATTAAAATACTCACGGCATTAGGAAACCGCTACGTCAACGATGCTATTCCCGCCATACCCCGCACCAAAGCCCCTTATTTTCTAATGTTTTGGTAATAGATCCAGCCCTATGTTTGAATTAAGAATGCCGCACCAGTGGCGCAGTGGTCTAAGCGCTGGCTTGTGACCATTCATCGAAGAACGGTCCGGGTCCGAATAACGGTGAGGCATAGATATCTGTGTTTGTCTTTTGGCACTGGCTCTCAATGTGTTATTTGATCAACAGTGTCTCTCTGTGTACATAGGTCATTCAGCATACTCTAAAACCATGTTTGATGTGTACTTTTTCATAATGTGTTACTTGATCATTACGGGCTCTCTGTGTATATTGGTCATTTAACATACTGAAAAACCATGTTTGATGTGTACTTGTTGATGTGAAATATATGTATCTTGTTTATGTCTGCTTGTTTCTCATGTATCTGTACCACCAGGTCCAATAAATCATTTTTTTAAAACCTCCAATAAAAAAAATATTAAGAATGTGTCAGACACGTTACGTTAGTCTTATTTTTCCGCATTTCAGGTTTTATAAATTTTCAAATAAATTTTTTTGTTGAAGTCGATAAGATGTTTATAAATTCAAATCCCTTTTTTAAATCCTTAATACTAAGAGCGTTCAAGTTCTCCAAAATGAAGTATTACATATTTATAATCGTAAACAACACGTATAATTAGGTATCTTCATCAATACGTGGCGTTATCAGTGGATTATGCCTAATTTCTTCTCAGGCTGCAGGACTTGAACTGTGATGGAATTCACGTATGGCAAATATCGATGAGGAGAAAACGGTTTTCACAATATTGCTTCTAATATAGGGAACCTCCATCCAAATACGCCTAGCAGCATAGAATCTGCTTCACACCCTTCGTTTGCATGTTCAGCGGATGAAGTTTTAAAAAAAGTGAAGGAGTATAAATTAATCCTGATACTATCTGAAACGAGGAAAATTAATGAAATTCTGTAAGCTTCGACAATCCATTAATGAAAGATGCGCTGGCAATTCGGTAATTTAATTTCGGTTCCATGACGGCGTAGGGAAGGAAAAAAATCTGCTGCAGATTTGCTTCTCCGTAGATAACCTCATCAGAATTTCACTCGATACGTTCCACCTACGTCCAGTGTCTTGCCATCCGCAGGAAGATATTACTTTACTGAAAACCTCGCGATCAACAGAAGAAAAGACAGAAGTGTCTGTAGTCTTATTACAAACGCAACTTATTTGCTGAAGTATTAATATCAAAATGTACCCTATATTTGATCAGTTCAAATGAACGAAGCTCCGTTAGGTAGCTTTAGTGATAAGAATGGCAAATTATTTGGAAGTATTTTGCACCAAGAGCAAGAAACATAAAATTATCGAAACAACGTTGATATTGAAAGGCAAGAAAATTTTTCATTCAAGAAAAAGACAGAACATCCTTTAAAACAGTTCTTGCGCAATCCACTGCATCCCGTATTTATCCTATCGCATTGTGCTATATAATCGTTTTCAGTGTAGATGAATGCTGTTTGAAATGTCGGCAGTCTAAACGACAACTGGGAGAAATAAGGCGTTGTAATACCTATGAATATTGTGCTTTAGTTCTGTTATTCTTTTCGTTTTGGACAATTTTAGTATAATTTTAGTATTCAAAGTATCTCTCAATTTGAGTATCTGATTCCATGTTACTAGTTTATATGTTTTCCACGAGAAAATACGGGTCATGGCAAAATAAATTGCATGCTTAACATCCCAACAAATTAATTAATAACCAGATCCAGCCGTGTTAATCCTTGAGTGCCGCAACTATGCTACCTGGGCAGCATTTCCTACATACCAAATATTTCCAATCAACTCAAGAACACGCTGAGAAGGATGAACTTCTGTGTCGGAATATGTTTCCCGACATAGAGATAGCCAGATATTTTCACGTAGGACTTCCGTCCACAGAGAAGGTTTAGGCCCAAACCACCTACAGCGCGTCCGCCTTTTGGGCAAGGCACAGAAACAGTGAGAGCAAGTCTAGCGACTTTGACAGAATAGTTTGTAAGTGAGAGAGAGCACAGTAGATGGCGCCGCAAACCCGGGGCCCGTCATTTAACGTACTCATCCGTTATTCAGCGATTGTTAGCAAATCACACCATCTCAGGAAGATCAGCCCAGGATTGAACCTGGGGACCCACCATTGACAGTCTGACTCGCTAACCGCTAAGCCATCTGCGGCTTTCTGTGTCAGCATAAGGTGTCCGGCGTCTTTACATACCCTGTTTAAGTAAAATATCGACAAACCCCGTTTCTCAACGAGGCAAGTGTTTATGCAATTCCACTACAATATCCGGACGGCTCCAAATGATACCACATCGGAATGACCAAGCGTCTCTTTAGAATTCGACTCAACGAACATGAAAGAGACACAAGGAATGGAAAAGTAACCATTGCCCTGTTCAGAGAAGTCTAATTCAAATCCGTTGATCCTATGTGGGATGTTATCAAGACATTAGCTTCCTACTTCACGCCTAAATCTACTGCCATTCGCGAAACCTTAGAGATCCTAACCAACAGTGAGGCTTGCAATAATAGCGTCTCTTTACAATTGCCACGAGTTTGTAACCAGTTCGCCAAATAATGCTGTGTTTACTCCCACGATACCGCGTGGCCAACTAACATGACGCTTCGTTTCTGAAAATGAATAATTACATTCGCATCAGTTCATTTATTGTGTTGTTGAGTTAACGCATTTAAATTATTCAAGTATTTTATTATCCATTTTGCAGTTTGTTGTCTACCTTCCTTGATAAAGTCACCTGGTTGATGTGCGAAAGCTTGGAAACTTTGGTTTTCTAATCTACACCAAGAAATTCGGATTACTAGTACAGTTATACTATTTTGAGAATTGTAACAAAGCTTCTTTGAATAAGCCGTTTACGCAAATGTTTCAGAATAGCTGTTGGCACCATTTTAACAGTTTGAATTTGAGCAACTTAGGATAGGTATAAGCCTTTCATTTGCGGCTCCGGTGTCCCAGTGGTCAGAGGCACGGATTTCAGATTAGTCATTCGAGCATGGCCCTGGTTCATGTCCGCATGATTCTGTAATTTGTGACCAAATTATGGACGGGTGTTTACTTATAACGCTCAAATTTACTAATGGCGATTTGTAAACATCAAAACACAAAAATATTAGAGATTTAAACGTACACTTCTACCTCACCGATAGTCAGAATTACCGCACTGACTAGTTCTACGTTATGAATTTTAAATAAAATGTCAATCACAGATAAATTCAAGAGTCACTGTGGGTTACAATTTGTATCAATCTTGATTGCTTTGATTGTATTTCAATGCCATTGTATTTCAATGCCATCAATCTTGATTGCTTTGATTGTATTTTCTTCAGCCATTTTACTGATAGTTTCAAGATCGAAGAGCACAGAAAAAGTCGTCCTAACCGTATTGTGATTTACAATTCTTGCTTTCCCCCAAAGTCTCGCGTAGAGGTTTTATAGCCAGCGCGTGCCGTATTCACTGCGTGGGCCCGCATTTACACGTTTTCGCGGTTTTTAGTCAGCAGCAACTGGTATATTAAAGCACTGCAGATGACAAGAAGAGAGAAGAGCACTTGCTTGCAAAATTTCAGACACAATGTGTATGTCAATATTTCTTTCAATTTCAAGAAAGTTTTGTACCTAGATGATGTCTTAAAACGTGGTAATTCATCGTAGTCAATAAAATAGTTTGATATCCCACAATGTCAACTCAAGACTGTTTGAAGTTTTCATCATTAAACAATCTATATATTTAAAACAGAAGGCCATTTTTTTCTACAATCCGCCAGCGCCACCCACTGGAGCGATTTTCATGATTTTCTTTAAATGTATTTTTTTTTCTGATCCACAGATTTGTCATCTCTAATTTTTGCTGTCATAAATATTTTTTTTATGTTACCATGGCATTTCCTTTCTACAATCAGCCGTAAGCGGAGCGATACACGGTAATTCGGGAACTACTTGAAATAATTCTGATTCGGTAGTACAGCCAGAAATAATAAAAAATAAACGAAATAGCCTATATCAACCAGAAAAAATAAGCTTCCCAAGGGTGAAAGAATTATCCAAATCGGTTCAGTAGTTTTCGATATTAGTAAAAAAATCCGTGTATTATCGTGAACTACTTTCTTTCACGTTGTGTGTAATCAGGTTGTATGTAAACAAAAAGCGGAACGGTAGACGGGAAATCGGGAACTACTTGAAAGCGATCTAATTCTGTTGTACAGCCAAAAATATTAAAAAAATAAAAAGTAAACGAAATAGCCTATATCCACCGGAAAGGAATAAGCTTCCCAATGGTGAAAGAATTATACAAATCCGTTCAGTAGTTTTTGAGATTATCTCAAACACACAAACAAAGTTTCTCTCTTAATATATTAGCATGGATAATAAAACGATACCAAAAACAAAAAATGTTAAAACCAAACTGGCAAAATAAAACACATGTTTAACCCCATTGTGTAGTTATCTAGACACCATATCATTTCAGGTCACTGAAGGAATGCCTCAATATTCCAATGCAAGCCCGTTAACAACGTTGCATATGTTTATACAAAAATGAGGAATGCCTTAAATTTGTATACGAGTAGTTGGACAAAAATAAAATGAATGGGAATATCACAAAAATGATGTTGTTGGTAACCCCAACTTCTAGGCTGCCCATTAATAATTCAACCGTTTATTACAGTTATGCATTTTATTACGATTCCTGTTATATGACAAGAAAACATTTCAGTCATAGCTTTTACAACCGTGCATGCCACAGGTTACGGACGAGTGACCTTTTTAAGTCTTGAATCAAAAACTACAAAAATTATGCTTGTTAATTGAAAACAGACGTTGAAACACCATTAGATTATGATAGAAAACTTTAACAAAAAATGTTGCTTACCTGCAGGAGTTATGCGAGCGACGCATGGTTCCAACTGACTTCCAATTTTATTCTTCGCCCAACACAGAAGGAAACCATATCCAGCCATTGTACGAGGGGTGTAGTTTAACACACTTCGAGTGCCTTCTCGAGACCAGTTTTGTAAGGAAACTGTTTCTAAGGAGTTATTCAGAGACCAGTGGAAGGAAACCTCCGGAGGATCTGCATCCACATCGCAGGTGACATTCAAAGCTTCATTCCTAGCGACGCCATAGAGTCTTGCCTCTCTAGTTCTGCACACTGGAGCAACTACATTTGATGAAAGGGGAAAAACACAGATAATGGGCATCAATTGAATCCGAAAAATGTTGTTCAACTTTTGCACCGAAACAAGCGATACATTTTTAAAATCAATTTTAGCTGTAATTTAATAAAATGCTTTAGAGAAAATGGGCATAATATACATATATACTGTATATTGCTACGACCCACCGCAGCCGTTAATTTAGTAATTAATGGGCGGGGTGGATGTATGAAATTAATTAAGTATTAATTATGTTTGAGGCTTGATTGGAGTTTAAAAGTGTAAACAGGAGAGAAAGTTTTACCTGGGGATAGGACAGAAAGGAGGCAAAGAATTCTCCCTCTGGCTGGGTGGTCTCAGAATAGCTGTTAGGTCGTAAATCGAAGGTTGCAGCTGACGGCCAGTCTAAACAGGGAAGGAATTACGTATCGAAGAGGGCCACTTGGTAAATGAATGAAGATGTAATTAATGGGGGTGGTGGATGTATAAAATTAATTAAGTATTAATTATGTTTGAGGCTTGATTGGAGTTTAAAAGTGTAAACAGCAGAGAAGGTTTTACCTGGGGATAGGACAGAAAGGAAGCAAAGAATTCTCCCTCTGGCTGGGTGGTCTCAGAATAGCTGTTAGGTCGTAAATCGAAGGTTGCAGCTGAAGGCCAGTCTAAACAGGGAAGGAATTACGTATCGAAGAGGGCCACTTGGTAAATGAATGAAAATGGGGGACAAAAAAGGTTTAGCGAATAATCGTAAATTCGTCGATTGTTTGGGGCACTTTCGAGAACAATTGCTCTCTGTGTGGTCCGTGCAGAAGAATGAGATTTCGCGCTTAGCGTGAAAATAAGGAACGAATGTGAAGGGCTGTGCTGGATGCCTTGGATCTGCTATATGAATTGGGCAATGAAGAGCGAAACTCCCTGCATTTGGTAAAAAATGGAGACGACAACTCGAGGCAGCTGTACATGCTAGTTTTCCATAAAGACAGAGGAATGCCTAAATCCGCGTGATAATGCAGCAATTTCTAGGCTGGTAGCCTAATGGAAATCAGCGACTGGTTGGCCGAATGAAATCAAAGTTACAGAGGAATTAAGTAGTCTGCGAGTGGACAGTGGTCATTCCAATGAGAAGCGAAGGTCGGGTTCGGATGCCAATCACTGCAGTGTGGAATCAACATCCCCATTCATCCCCTACTGTGGAGGAAGTGAAGAGTCGCGCTTATCTTACGAGGCAAAGTGAGGCTCCCTCAACAAACGCCTGGAGGTGTGTGTGAGTGAGTACGGCAGCGCCAGGGGACGCAGCTCCTGCAATGAAATCTTCCATGTAAAACGGAAGGTGTGTTTTACTTTACTGGAGCAATCAAAGTTTGGATATATTCTTGACAGCATCCATGTAAGTAGAAACATTTTGTTTTTATTGTTACATCTGCTACACAATTAAGTGAGGAACTGAACTAATATATTGCAAGAAATGAACTGAGAAATAGTAAGACTGAACTGTGGAATTTAAGTTCATTAAAACTATCAGCAGAACTGATTTAGGTCAATGTTGACCCAATACTTATGTTCAGAAGACAGCTAAATTTTATTCATAGGTGTGTCATTGTTATGTTTTTATAGCCAATTAAATATTTGTTTAGGCAGTCAGCGCAGTCATAGAACACAAGTGTATGCCCATATAATACAGTTTTCTCGCCAAGAACTACATCGAAGGATCTCAGAGAAGAATTTATACTAATTGCCCGGCTACGGTTGTTAAATTGATTGACCGTGGTGGGATAATGACCCACTGTCGTAACATTTTGGTTGCGAGAGGTGAATGCTTAACCTAGCTCGGCCCGGTACCGTAACATTTTGGTGGTCAACGGTGGGATAACGACCCACGAGATCGCAACAATATATATAAAGCATATCTCCCTTGCTCTTTAATGCCACATCGGAAACAGTTTTTCAATCACTGAACTGGAAAAACAAAGGGATAAAGATTAATGGAGATTATCTAACTCACCTTTGTTTTGCTGATGACGTAGTATACCATCAGATCTGTAAAGTATGATCCAGAAACTTTCTGACAAGAGTAAAGAAGTGGGATTAAAAATGAACTTTACAGAAGACAAAAGTATAATGATTTTACAAGAAATGAAGATTTATCGATTGATGGCGAAAAGCTGGAGGTAACCAATACCTACATTTATCTTGGACAGCACATATCACGTGAGGGTCACATTGATGAAGAAATTATTCGGCGTGTGAAACTTGCCTGGAGAGCTTTTGGAAGAAACAGTATAATTTTCAAGAGCAATATGCCATTATGTCTTAAAAGAGAAGTGTTTGATCAATGCATCCTTCCACTGCTTACATATGGTGCCGAGACGTGGACCCTAACTAAGAGAGACATACAAAGACTGCAGACAACTCAAAGAAGCATGAAGAGGCGCATGCTTGGTGTAACTAGGAGAGATAAGAAGAGGAATTCGTGCATCAAAAATATGTCAAAATGATCAGAGTAAAATCCCTGAAATGGCAATGGGCTAGACATATTACCAGCAGGACAGATCCTCGATGGACAGCTGAAATTTTAGACTGGATTCCAAGGGGCAGGAAAAGACCCAGAGGAAGACCACATGGGAGATGGGTGGATGAAATTCGAAAGTATGCGCGAGTAACATGGAGGAGACTGGCACAAGACAGACCGTTGTGGAAGAAACTTGGGAACACCTTCGTCCAGCAATGGATTGATAATGGTTGACAATGATGATGATGAAGCAAATTTTAGGACGTGCCTACACCACATAACGCACATGAGATAAAGGAAGATAGCAGTGAAAGCACATGTCCGCGTAGCTCAGTTGGGAGAGCGACGTACTGCTCCTGAATTGCCGATACCTAAACTTATGTAAGATAATAACATTCGGTGTTTGTTCTGAAACATGTACCATTCAATAACTTATTTATTTTAGAACAATATTCTCATATCAAACAAAACGGTCTTAGTTTAGTAATTCGAAGAGCTTTGTCTAGAATACAATAAAATTGTATTTACAAATTGACAACATCATAAACTTTAGAATATTTATGATGAGGTTAATTAAGGAAAAACCCTGCGGTCAGAATTCCATAATAATCGGCTAGTTTTTATGCAGAAAAGTTGAAAACCTAAACAAAAGCAGAAATTTGCTCCGTTTTTCCTAAAGTCGAGAGTGACGTGAAATATTATTCAGTGATTAAAAAACATAGACAAAAGCGAAGGATGAACATAAGAGTTTTTTGCTGTGATTGAATGACTGCGAAACTACGTAGCTTCATGAGCCAAGATTCTCCGTTCGGATTTTAGTGTCACATCAAGACGCGTTCTTTTTCTACAATCCTCATTAGCTCTTCTTTCCTGGAAACTGTAATCCCATCCTAAGCAAGGGTCATTTCTCTAAGTCTTCGATGCTTGTGTAAGTCGAAAGAATTAGAGAATCAATGAATCTGTGGACTGTTGCTGAAACACCGAAATTCAACGTTTGTAAAGAAATTAAGCCATTCAGTTCAGCGCCGCAGTTCAAGTTTCGTAGGTTTATGTACAAAAGGAAAGAAATTCAAATTTTTTGTCTGCATGTCTGCCTCTAAATTCACCAAAATGTGCATTTTGTAGCGTCCTCAGTAGTTTCTGTAAAGCTTTCTTTACCTTTGGTAGGTTTTGTAAAAAAATGTGATTTCAGTAATAGTTTATCCGGGTTTCCATCACGTCGTTGAAATACCTTCATCCCAGGGGGATTAAAATTTGACTAAGACTTTTTTTTAATCAGATATTTATTTACCAATCAGCTGATGTTACATGACTTACTTTTTGAAGTAATCATCGTCGTGGTCGATACATTTTTTCCAGAGTTCTGGAAGATTCCGGATCCCAGTTTCACAGAATTCTTTACTCTGTTGTTTAAACCATCTCAGGGCGACACTTTTCACCTCTTCGTTTGATCTGAACTTCTGCCCTCCTAAAAGTTCCTTTAATGGGCAGAGCAGGTGGTAGAGACATGATGGCATATCCGGGCTGTATGGACGGTGTGGTACAAAGTCCCATCCCAATTCCTCCAATGTTTCCATGGTCACTTCAGCAGTGTGGGGCATCGCGTTGTCTTGGAAAAGGCATACTCCACTGTTGAGGAGTTCTGGTCTCTTTCTTTCACAATGCTGCCTTAAGGGAGTTCTTGAGAAGATCGCTGTAATAGGTGGCACTGATTGTTTGACGATCTTCCACGAAATCCGTACGAATAATACCGTTAATGTCCCAAAACACCGTAGCCATTACTTTCCTGGCTGATGTCCTGATTTTGAATATTTTTTGGGTGGAGGCGAATCACTGTGTCTTAACTCCATTCCTGCACGTTTACTTTCCAGCGTATGGTGATGACTCCATGTCTTGTCTACTGTCACCACACGTCTGAGAAAGTTGTCTCCTTCTCTTTGATGTCTTCGGAACAACATGTCTGCAAATTGCAACATTCTGGCTTTGTGTTCGTCGGACAGCTGATTCGGTACACATCTGGCACACGTTTTGCTGAAGTGCAGCTTATCGTAGATGATGGAAGGCACGCTGCCGGATATGATGTTCAGTGCAGAGCTCTAATCACTTTCAGTAATCCTCCTGTTGTTCCGTATGAGCTCATTTATGTGCGCAATCATGGCGTCGTTAACAGCAGTTGCCTGTCGGGCCTTGTGCGGTTCGTTGCCGATGGTTTGTCTGCCTTCCTTGAACGCTTTACACCATTCGAAGACGGATGAACGGGACACACACGAATCACCAAACTGTGTTTGAAGTCTCTGGCGAATTTCACTGCCACTCGCACCTTTATTGCAAAGAAATGTGATAATTATTCTCTGCGGCACCGAAGTCGAAACACCGTCACTCGCCATTTCTCTTTCTGCAATGCGAGAGTTGTCATGGCAACGGAAATTAACGAATTAACCCATACATTACAAAACGTTTCGGATATGCATCAATAATGTTACAATCTCTCATTTTCGTTACTTTTTCAGAGATATCTTACAATTACGTTTCAGCAACATCTATTTTGGAACATAACTCTTTGTACATTACGGTTACGTTAAAAACAGCATTCACCGATACTACTGTTTTATAGTTTCCGTTGTAAATAATTTCGAGAAATGACGAATTCGATTTTCTTTCTTTTTTTCGCTGAAATATAGTCTATTCCACATGTATAATAGAACTCCGACACCCTCATTTGGGACCGATTTTTATTACTTTTGTTATCAATATATAAACGCCGGCATTGTTCCCAATGAACAGCGGACTGCGTTGAATCTGTGAAAACGTAAATAACACGTAATACGACTGTTGTTGCTTTTGAAACAGCTATCGAGTGTAATATTTTGTATTGTGATTTTACAAAGTTTATTATAACTATAATGTTCAACGTAGTAAATACGTAACAGTAATATCATGATGTCACAAATATCTTTCAAATTGGTAACAGTAAAGTAACGAAGTTACAAATATCTTTCAAATTGGTAACAGTAAAGTAACGAAGTTACAAATATCTTTCAAATTGGTAACAGTAAAGTAACGAAGTTACAAATATCTTTCAAATTGGTAACAGTAAAGTAACGAAGTTACAAATATCTTTCAAATTGGTAACAGTAAAGTAACGAAGTTACAAATATCTTTCAAATCGGTAACAGTAAAGTAACGAAGTTACAAATATCTTTCAAATTGGTAACAGTAAAGTAACGAAGTTACAAATATCTTTCAAATTGGTAACAGTAAAGTAACGAAGTTACAAATATCTTTCAAATTGGTAACAGTAAAGTAACGAAGTTACAAATATCTTTCAAATACGTAACAGTAACATAAAGTTGGTATGTTGAACTTACAAAGACCTTTCACTGTAACGTATCGGTTATGTTTCAAAGTTATGTAACGTTTAAGGACATTTTGACGAAACTGTGAGATTTCTGAAACACTACTGTTACATTGCGTAAAGTATCTGAAAAGTCTCAATGTTTCAGTGCTACGTACTTGTAATATGCACGAAATATACTGTGCTGTTTGGGAAGTGGCATTCAGGACGCGTGAGATACACGTGTTGCCAAACGCACAATAATAATGCGCACAACTTTTCAAACTAATGTATTAGAAATGCAAGTCCAGGTCATGTATGAACGCTCGTAATAATTGTGAAATATTTCATCCTGTAAGTTGTATTTCACTTTTCTCCTTGTATTTTGATAAATCTGGTGACGAATCGTAAGTATCAATTTTATCTCCTGCAGTTTTCTATTGCAGAAGATAAATGAATAGTCAAAACCTATCGAAGACATGGTTTTAAAATTTCCGTGGTTAAAAAGCCATTATCACGACACTATGCTATGGAATTTTCTTATGAGCAATCAAACAGAAATAAGTGCACTTCATGCCACTTTCTTTGATGGAACATACCATCTAATAAACTGGTGTTCAAAATTAACGAGACGAATACAAATTTGAGAATATATCCAAAACGAGACGACTG
Organism: Macrothele yani; assembly: GCA_039090855.1. NCBI lineage: Eukaryota > Metazoa > Arthropoda > Arachnida > Araneae > Macrothelidae > Macrothele > Macrothele yani. Next base: position 7,747,705 of record CM077024.1, read on the forward strand.
ATTGTTACTGAACATTTTTCAGGTACATGTGCAAAAGGAAATGCTAAATCAATGTACCCAAGCAACGTTGTGCTAGCTTCTTCGAAAACATACAAATGCCTACAGTACTTCATCACGTTAGTAGGCACACTACCTTGATAAACGTTGTTCTAAGAGAGGTGCCACAACTGATGCTTTAGTTTGACTGTTACTGGAAGAATGGTTCCATACCATTCTTACGGTGGAGAGAGATCAGTAGAGTGGAAGCACTGATCTCCATACCACTCCACTCTACTGATCTCCATACCACTCTTACGGTGGAGAGAGATCAGTTGAGTGGAAGCACTGATCTCAATACCACTATATTCTACTGATCTCCATACCACTCTTACGGTGGAGAGAGATCAGTAGAGTGAAAGCACTGATCTCCATACCACTCCACTCTACTCTACTGATCTCCATACCACTCTTACGGTGGAGAGAGATCAGTTGAGTGGAAGCACTGATCTCAATACCACTCCATTCTACTGATCCCCATACCACTCTTACGGTTGAGAGGGATCAGTAGAGTGGAAGCACTGATCTCCATACCACTCCACTCTACTGATCTCCATGCCACTCTTACGGTGGAGAGAGATCAGTGGAGTGGAAGCACTGATCTCCATACCACTCCATTCTACTGATCTCCATACCACTCTTACGGTGGAGAGAGATCAGTAGAGTGAAAGCACTGATCTCCATACCACTCCACTTTACTGATCTCCATACCACTCTTACGGTGGAGAGAGACCAGTAGAGTGGAAGCAGGGGAATCACAAGCTAGCAAGATGGTGAACGTGTCGAAGCCAGTGGTCTCCAACCTTTGTAGACATTTCTAGGAAATAGAAGCAATAATAACCGCAAAGCCAGTACATATACCCCCGCGAGCCTCAACTACTTAAGATGACCGGTATTTGCCAAACAGCTTGCCGCAACAGGAAGCCGACAGCCTGGCGACTATTGCAGGAACTATTCTCTACCACGAGAACCGCGATATAGCGGGGAAAGAAGACTCTACGAGAGAAGTCTCTGTGCACGAAGGATCAAATCCCATATCCCACTCGCCGCATATAGCACGGAAGGGCACGTTTGAATTAGGCCTGGCAATATCACACCTGAAGGGTCAGCGTTCTCTTCAGTGACGAATTGCGGTACAGCCTAAACACGGATTCTCGATGTCCGTACATTTGGAGAGCGGTGGGAAATTGAAATATTTCCTCCAACATTAAGGAAACTGACCACTACGGTGGTGGAGTACTCGTTGTTTCGGCTGGCGTCGCATTGGATAGGCGCACCCCACCGCACGTATTTCCGGAAGGCACCCTGACTGCTCCATGCTACACGGATAACATCATGGAGTCTTGTGTAAGGCTTTTCATGTAGCCGCAGGTCCCCAGTTCCTTTTTATAGACAATAGCGCCCGTCCCGATAGGCCTCGGCTAGTCGACGAATACCTGAAGAGCGAGGATATTCAAAGGATGGAGAGTCCTGCTAAATCTCCGGAACTGAATCCGGTATAGCCTGTCTGGAGTGCCCTGGGGCGAGTAATTGCAAGCTGGCAGCCCTCTCCCAGAACTCTCTAGGCACTCCGACGCGCCTTGGTGGAAGAGTGGCATTTTTTACCCCAAAATCTCATTCACATCCATGTAAGCCGTATGAAATTTCGTTGTGAGAGCCGTGACGCTGTTCAAGGTACTCACACTCCCTATTAGCCCTTGGAAATCCGCGCTACTTTCTGCATTATTTTAAACTGTATAACGTGCAAGTTTATCCGCGCCAGAAATTGAATCCGGGTCCCTCTCACTCGGGAGTAAGCCGCACTCCCAACTGAGCTAGGTGGACATGTGCTCTCACTGCTATCTGCCTTTATCTCTTGTGCGTCCTACGGTGCAGGCATGTCACAACTGCTGCCATGTCATGCCCATGCTCCCTCCACACGCCGTGATGTCATTCGTTTTCTGTCATGTATTTCTGCATTATCAATATATGCATGTCCGTTCCAACAGTTATGAAACTTTGTTGTGTGCTTTTTGAGTTATTCATGATTTTGTGTTTGCCTCATTAATTTTGAATATCATATTATGGATTGCTAGAGAGATATTAAATGCTAACCAAAACTGATAACGTGAGACACTGGAGTTGCAAAATCAGTAGTTACTTAGCATCGGACTGTGTGAAAATGTATCACTTCAGCGATTCATTAAATACGCTTTCTGGTCACGTCAATGAATACCAGTTACGAAGATCGAGCGGTTCCAAGGTTATGTGATTTATCGTGCGCATGGGTCTGGATACTTTACTCTAGCACGCTATATCTGCATGACTGATATCCCATAAATCGTAATATGTGTAATAAAATTTATACACCATGGCCATATTTCTCTTTCAGGAAATAAAATGCTAAGAACTGGATCTATAAGACTAATTACGGATCTTATAGCTCCATTTCGTAGCATTTTATGCTCTGAACAAGTATACTTCTATAAGTGAATGAGCATTGATCGTTAGGTGAAATAACCCTGAAATAACGAAACGTTTCCACCTACGCATTGAGTTCCCCAATCTTCCTTCCATTTTGTAGAAATGATGAATGTGTGTTCTTAGTTTTGTTTGCTAAGCTTATGAAAAGTTATGGCTTTTACTTGTTTTTCGTTTCTTCCTCACGTTCATGTTTCTCTGTCTGAGGATTAGGATTTACGAAGACGTAATTCAGAGTTCAGCATCATTAGACGGATTTTATTGCGGAGCTTCTGAATAGTACATTGCCAGATTGGGAAATGAAAGGTATCTCTCTTAAGCATTGCTCTTGCTTATGTTTTATTCCTCCACTTTTTTTACTTTTCGGTGTGCTACAAGCTGCGCTTCTGAAAAAATTCTAACCATTCTAATAAAAGAAAAAAGTCCCAAAGTTCTGCCAGAAAAAAGTTCGAACCGCATTTAATGAGAAAAAATGCCAAGGGCTTACCCACAATACCAAAATAAAATTAAGCGCCAAGCTTTTCTTCTTCAAAAGATTGTTTTTAATCTTTCAAAACTGTCCAGAGCCTTAATTCCACGATACAATCACATCAAATGCATTAATTTTATCTCTGTTTTATGAGGACAACAATTTCAAATAATAATAATGAAATGCTATCAAAAGCGTATTTTTAATTTAATTTTGAGATGAAAGTATTATAAAACAAATCTATTTCTTTCTGTAAAAAGGTGCTACACCCACTAGATCAAAGCTGAAAACAATATCGAATGAATGAATAATATTACCGTGTAAAAGGAGAAAAGATTTTCTCGCTTTTTAAACAAACGATATTTCCGAACGGGAAGTCATGCACGTTGTTATCTTCAATAAAAAAAATATGAGTTTTCTCTTATGTGTGTTACATTCATATTTATTATAAAACCATTACAAGGTCTGCGAGAACCATAAAGGTTTTTTTTTCTAATGACAGACTGTTCAGCTCTTTCGAAAGGGCTTTCAAAAGGACCTTTCTTGTGTTGGAGAAGCAAAAACAAGTGGCTCTTTAAAGACATTTTGTATTCTTGACGAGCAAAACTTGGCTCTCAAGAGGACAGTTTCTGTATTGGAAGAGCAAAACAGTGGATCTTAAATGGACATTTTGTGCGCTGGACGAACAAAAAAACAGATCTTAAAAAGACATTTTTTGCTTTGGACGAGAAAATTGGCTGTTAAGAGGATATTTAGTATGACTGACGAAGAAGAAAGTCGCTTTTAAGGGATAATTTAGGCGTTAGAAAAATGGTGGCTCTTGAAATATCACTTTTGTCTGTTAGATGAGAATAAAGTAAACACTTAACAGAACATTTTGTGAGCTGGAGAAGAGGGCTCTTATTAACAGATTTTCTGAGTTAGACGGGCAAAAAAGTGCCTCTTAAAAAGACAATTTGTGTACTGGACGTGTAAAACAGTAGCTCACATGAATGGAGGTTTTGCGCTTTGAAGGAACAGAAACAATTATCCGATAAAGTACATTTTGTGTGTTGGAGGAACGAAAAATGTGGTTTAGTATGGATATTGTGTGTGTTAGATGAGCAAAACGTGGCTCTTAAACGGATATTTTCTGTATTGGACGAGCACAAAAGTGGCTCTTGATGGTTGCCACACGCACTACTTCGGAAGGGAGGGAAGAGTATGTCCATATAGTAGACCGGAACTACGCACATGGGATCGAAATCATTTATTTGATAGATGTCAACAGGGATGGAAGTAGTGTTGCGAGAAATGTAATTACACATGTTATACGAGATCATCTGGAAAGTAAGTATCGTTTGAAAATTAAAAGAAAAAAATGTTGGTAGCTAATTCTACATACCTTAATCTACTTTTCAAAATATTGCTCGTGGATGTTAAGGCATTTGTCATACCGTGACACAAGTTTCAGGGTACACTCCTCATAGAAATCTGCCGCTGGCGTTTTGAGCCACTGCTTAACTGTCGTCTTCATGTCATCAAGGTCATTGGACAGCTGGCCGGCAAGAAATCGTCCAAGGGGAGAAACAAGTGACGGTCACTGGGCGCCAAGTCAGTGCTGTAGGGAGGGTGGACTAGGGCGCCAAGTCTGTGCTGTAGGGAGGGTGGACTACGGCGCCAAGTCTGTGCTGTAGGGAGGGTGGACTACGGCGCCAAGTCTGTGCTGTAGGGAGGGTGGACTAGGGCGCCAAGTCTGTGCTGTAGGGAGTGTCGACCAGTTGCTCTCACCCAAATTTGGTGACCAAGTTTTGCGTCACATTCGCTGCATGAGACCTTGCCTTTTCATGGAGACGAACAATTCCCTTGCTCAGATGCCGTGTCGTTTGTTCTGAACTGCACGACGCAACTTTCTCAGTGTCTCGCAATAAACAACCGCATTTACTGTCGTTTTCTTTAATGTTTTTCACTTGGTCTGACATTTCTCGCATTTAGAATCCTTATCACAAACAGACGTCGCAGTCGGCTGACCGTTCTATTAATTTAAACATTATTAACGCACAGCACAAACCTTAAACCTAAACACATCCTCACAAACTGACGTCAGGGTGTGGCTAATAGACAAATCAACAAAACTGCGCATGCTCGGCTCTGAAACGTATATTGCGCTAGAGTGATGCGCGAACGCTACTTACTTTCTGGATGGCCTGTCTAACTTAACTGATGTATTTACAGGTTTTTATTTAGCAAATAACCTGTTCTTAGCATCAACTTGCTTGCTTAATTCCCTATGAGTCTTAGCCTAGGCGATAACGCTGCACTTGAATATTTCAACCTAGAGGAAAATTTTAAAACGTCCTTTAGTTCACCAAGTGGGAGGCAAGTCTTGCAAGATATTCTTTGTTTGGGGTTTTAATGACTACTCGGAGCATCTCATAGACAGTCGCCATTCCTGAATTTGCTGCCACTGGTTCAAGGGAAGGGGAAAATCAGTACCGTAAACCAAACCCATCATCTGTGCTTCACCCGTTATTAGAACCAGAACCCGTCTCGGACGCTTTGCACCATTCGGCAACCAGGACAGCAGTCTGGCAGTATCAGATGTTAAACTGTGCAGAGCCGAGCACATATTAAACTGGAAATATGTGTGCATGTAATGAAGTAACATCTGTTTGTTTTTTTTGCAGAAAAGACCGTGGACTCTCCTTCACTCTCTTCTCTCTCTCTCTCTCTCTCTCTCTCTCTCTCTCTCTCTCTCTCTCTCTCTCTCTCTCTTCTATACTTTCTGTCTCTACTCTACTTTCTCTGCTGTACACTCTCTCACTCACTCCACCCTTTCCTCTCTGCCCTACTTCATCTCTCTCTACTGTAGTCTGTCTCTCTATATCTACTGTAGTCTGTCTCGCTATTTCTATTGTATTTCCTCTAATATTTCCCTACTGTACTATCTCTACTCTCACTCTTTCGCACTCTACTCTCTCTACTATACTTTCTCTCTCTACTCTACTTTCTCTCTCTACTCTACTCTCTCTACTGTACAATCTCACTCTCTCTACTAGACTTTTCTCTCTCTACTTTACTCGCTCTACTGTACACTTTCTCACTCACTCTTTCCTATTCTCTCCACTCTACAGCTCTTTCTTCTCTACTTCATCTTTCTCTACTGTAGTCTGTCTCTCTATCTCTACTGTATTCTCTATAATATATCTCTACTGTACTGTACTATGTCTACTGTATTCTCACTCTTTCTCACTCTACTCTTTCTCTATCTCTACTGTACCCTATCTACTGTACTTTCTCTCTCTATTTTTCTCTATTCTACTTTCTGTCCCTACTCTACTCTCTCACCTTCTACTTTATCTCTCTCTCTCTCCATCTACTTCCTCTCTCTCCACTCTCTCAACTGTACTTTCTTTCTCTATTCTACTCTCTCTCCCTCCACGTTCTCTCTCTCCACTCTCTCTGCTCTCCTCTCTCTCTCTCTCTACTCTACTGTCACTTACTCACTCTCTCTCTCTCTCTCTCTCTCTCTCTCTCTCTCTCTTTCTACCCTACTGTCACTTACTCACTCTACTCTCTCTCTCTCTCTCTCTCTCTCTCTCTGCTTTACTCTTTGTCTACTCTACTCCCTCTCCGTCTTGCTCTACTCTCTCTTAAAATAATGGCGTTTTACATGAATGAAGGTAAAATAAAATAACACTGATAATTAATCTACAAAGAAAACATATATTCGAATAAGGTGATTCTATTGCTGCGGTTTGTGTTAACCTACGGACTTTATTTTTCTTGTATATGTATTTTTTAAAACTAAACACATTTTTATTAAATGCGAAAAGATTAAAAAAAGGCATACTTAGAAACATTTAGCGAAATGTTCTGCTTTTTCTGGCCACACGTTTTCTCTCATCACGCTATTGAAATACTGTAGTATTTACAACAAATATCGTACGAAATTGGACTTATTCGTACATCGCTGATTAAGTTTTCGTCAAAAAACTTTACCGAAAGAATAATTAAAAATAACTTCAACGCCGAACCAGTGATCGCGGAAATATCGGGTAGCGTAAATAGCTTGCTTTTTTCTGATGATGCAATAAAGTAAATAGCTGAGGCAGGTGACCTTGACTTAAAGCATGAACACTTCCGAAGAAATAATCTTAGCTAGGGATACCCAAAATTTCGTTTCCGTTCTTTCCGTTCGGTTAGAAAAATTTCAAAACGTTCAGATGTAATGCGCCGGGTTCTACTGGAAATAATGGCTACCAGTTTTATTCTGACACTTAGCTTCCGGAATGTGGCTCAAGCTTGAAAGGACATTTACTGTGTTACACGAGTAAAACGTGGCTCTCAAAGGACATCTTGTGTGTTGAAGGAGGAAACCTCATGTCTTGTAATGAAGGAAATCCCTACCTCACAATTAAGGAATCACGAATATCTGGAATTTATTGATCTCATGCTGAAGGAGTTTTGGGTACGTACCAAAGAGGTACAATTGTGGGCTCGTGGCGCTCCTTAATAAAGTACCTTACCCTGGGGCAAAAAATTTGCGCCAGTAAGCGGAGATTTACGGACCAGACGTAGTCACTGAAATCAATGTTGCCATGATACTTGTCAGCTTATTATTTCCACGTAACTCTCATGTTGTACGTAAAACACGAATTGCTTCTTTTTTAAAAGAAACACGTTTTTGCTCCCCCAATGCACAAAATGTCCTCTTAAGAGTCATCTGGGAAAAACTGAACACAAAAACGTGTGCCTTTGGGTACGGTACCGCATGACGACACCGTGCCCAACGACTTAGATTACTTTAGCGAATGGCGGCATCTACCGGCGCTCGCGCAATTGGACCACTTGTATAAATGGGTCTGCTCTCCTACAGGAGGTAAAATGAAGCACCATCTTAACATATGAAAAAGAAATACTTACTTTGATTTTTGCAAAGGGTTACTAATTTAATAGTCTTGAATCTCATTAATGCAGTTGAGTGATTCCGCAAAATATGACTGCTAATAGGTTAGTCTTAAGCAATTATAAATAACTTGAGCTTATCAATATATATAATCCTGTTGGTTCAGTACGTGTACTTACATTGCACTAATAGGTGTAGGTATTCACTTGATCCGTCTCCTTCGCTGTTGCTCGAAAGGCATCTATATCTTCCCCGATGTTGCTTCTTGACACGTTGCAAAACAAGAGTCTGGTTGCTCACAATGATTCCCTGAGATTTATTACTGGAAACACTACGATCTTCAAATTGCCAGACAACCTCACTGATCCATGGATTGGCTCTCACCGTACATTCCAAGTACACATCAACTCCTTCTCTAATGCCTGAATGGGTTATGCTTGGCCCCAGAGCAAGGGACATTATCGGTGCATCTGAAAAAATAAATTTAGATAATGACGGTAAGGGCATTGGAAAACAGCCTAGCATTTAAATTGAAGCTATAACATAAGAATTATTTGCTCTTAAAGAACTCATGCATCAATACATCGAAAAGAAAGAAAAAACAATTTTGCCGGCATGAGCACTGTGAAACAAGAAAAACGATTTCTGATACTTTGTAGAAGCAATTGAAAAAGCATTAAGACGTTACTTCACTTAAACAAAAACAGAAGCATCTTTTATAAAAATTCGAAACACTTTTTCAGTTTTTAATTCACGAAAAACTCTGCAACTGAAAGGCAAAAATAAAACAAAAAAGCATGAAGCCGAAATTTGTAATTAAGTCTCTGCTTCATCCAAAAAACAAGAAGAAAAAGAACGTGAGAAAGTTCAGAGGTTTCTTTTAGGTATGAAATTTTAGGAATATACTTTGTATTAAAAATTCTGCATTTAATTTAATTAAAGTAATATTATCTTCCACTTTCAATGTCATCTCACTAGCATATATTGACTGAATTTTTACTAAACCTGAAATAGTTGATCGCAAAATAAACTGCTAAATGAAGTGAAGAACATTATCATTAAGCTTGGTATAATTGATGACATGGATATTCCTAGACTTAATGCACTATAAATATCTCAACATTATGGATTTTTACTAAGGAATAAAATAATATTTATAAGTCAATTTTCCGATAGTACCACTACCCTTCCTCAGGAAGGGTAGTAGTTTCAACCTTTAACTCATAACGCGAAACTTTATCCCTGCAGTAGGTGTTGCCATTAATGAGGTAAATTTCAACCTTTCAAATCATTTAATGTTGTACATCTCACTATTTCCAGTCATTCTGACACTTTGTTTTTGAAAAAGTGCCAGAACTTTTACAATGTCCCACCACACTCTGTGTCGTTTATTTTGAACATGTCTTTCCAAACCATAGGCTCACTTGTAGCACCGTTTGTTGCAAATTAATATGTGGGAAAACTAGAAGAAAATGTACTTATTACCCTTCAATCTTCAGTCTTTATACAAAACATATGGCTGATATTATTTTCATTTTAGACAACAAAAATGTATCTTTTTCTACCCCAGACTGCTTCACCTCCCTGAACGAAAATTTGAAATTCACCCTTGAATTGCAAAAAGAAAATCAGCTCAATTTTTGGACATCTCATTAGTAGTAAAAGAAGGAAAAACTGAAACGTATTTATATAAGAAACGTACCAACAACTATAAAATATTTATATATCAGTCAAGTCATCCGAATTACATAAAGACAAAGGTCGCCACTCAATGTTTGGAAAGAAATAAATGTTTTAAATTCTTCAGAAATTTTTTAAAATGCTCAAAAAGAGGAATGGAAAAAAGATTTGGGAGACAATAATTACCCTCTCTACTAGTCATCAAAATTCTCAGTGAGAAAAGAAAAGAATCAGAAGTCATAAACTAAATTTCAGTTAACTGGAAAATTGCTTATCATAAAGGATTGTTTGAAAAATTTCAGAGAATTATTGAGAAGTTTCAAGTCAGACTGGTTCCAGGATTACAAAATAAAATTAATAATTACCTTCCAAATTCAAAGCAAAATGAATAAAACATCCTTTTACAGGAAGGTGTGCTTTACAAAATAAAATGTGAGTGTGGTCTCAGCTATTGGAGGGAGGGGGGGGGTAACAAGAAGACAGTTTAAAACCATATTGGCACAGAGAGAGAGAGAGAGAGAGAGAGAGAGAAAGAGAACATATAGTTGCAATTCAAAACACAGGACATAAAGGGATTCCGGCACTGTACATTCCTGACATATCAATGGCCCTTTTCAAAAGAAATTTTCTCAGATGACAGGAAATAGAGAGGAGAAAAGGTGCAACCTTAAATGATTTCAAACGATGGAATTTACCTCATGAATGGCAACACCTACTATAGCTGCAGTCCTTAGGAAGGGTACGGGTACTACCCAAAACGTTGACTCATTCTTTTATTTCTTAGTCAAAACCCATAGTTGTGAGATATTTATAGTGCATTAGTATGAACGATCGTAGCAATGAGCTCATGCAAATATTGGCGATAGTAGATGGGAATGTACCAAAAGTTCTATGTTGCAGTCACATACGCGCAGGCGCAAGACAAATGTACCAGGAATAACCCACTGGCGTAAACCTATATTTTAACCATAAAAGTAAACACCGTATCATAAAATCACGCAATACATACAGTTTGTGTTTACAAACAAATGGTTCAAGTCAACAGAATAAAAACAGCACACAAGACAGGGTGATCATATTTTTTGTGTTTGCATTTCTCTCTAAAGCTGGCACAAAATAGCATACAATGTGAAGCTATTGTTAAAACAGGCGTTGAGATATCGTTAAGTATCGCAACCATATATGCATGTATACTTATAACGTAGACCATTAGATGTTTTTCAAGGGACAAATGTACCTCTGAATGTAGCTTTGCTACATCTTCTTCCTTCCCAAATTTTACAGTCTTACGAAAAAACGTGCTTAAGTAGTGGATCGTCGTTAATATCTAGAACGCGCAGAACTCAACCGTTTACAAACTCATAACGCGAAACTTTATCCCTAAAATGCGGACACGGCATTCCATGGGCATACTGGAAATCGTGACTAAAGTGCAAAGATGCGAAATTTATCTCGAAGTCAAACTACGAGTGCCAATGTCATTCCCCATGAGAAAAGCATAGTGTTCAAACTTCAGACATAAACGAACATCTTTCCCAGATTTAGAAATATCTAGGTTGAATCAGGCTACAATTTCTGATCTGCAGCCTCAAGATAGAGTATCTATAAAACGTCGCCTATTTAATGAAAGAAAAAAATTACACGAAGGTGACGGCTCTAATGAATTTGAAGAAAAAATTATTACATCAAGTTTACTAGACTCACCACTTGCCTCTCTCAGAAACTCTTGGATCAGAAGACAGTACAGGGAGGAATTCGCACGTAGGACCCGTAACAGCAGCATAAGTTGAGGCTCCACTAAAGTAAAAAATGTTGTACTTGAAGAGTGAGTTGACACCTCAGTTCAGGACCATATCACATTATCTGTAGACACGGCTAACGTTGTAGACGCTTTGTAATTTAGGTTACCACACAGCAGTAGTAATTGATCGCCATCATATCTGACAAATCAGAATAAGGCCGAGACACATTAGACAAGATTCGCCTCACAGCAGCAGAACGCGTCGACATCGTGGAAGAAGTATTTAGAACACGTGACGTAACAAACATAATCCGAGCAATAGACGAAGGAAACCCGAAAATAATGTCAGAACCAGAAGCTATAGCGTACTCTCGTCAGACGCTATGCGTTATTGGGTAACCAAGTCTCCGATAGGTTCCAGGGCAGCCATTTTGAATTCCAATCATTAGTCGAGGTACGTAGAAACATACTAAAACATGTTATTGCGAAAAAATGAATACTGAAAACTAAATCGAAGAACATCAGAAAAGCTCTGGAGGGCGATGAAATGAGATAAGAACTTGAAATGTTTTCTACAACCGTTAGTAAACCCCAAAACAGTCAAAAATTCGGGAGGCCTGATGATTGAACTTCAAATGAGTTAACGCGCCGGGATATATCGCCGCCCAGGTGGTGCAGTGGTATAAGCGCTGGTTTATGATCATTCATCCGTGAAGGGTCCGGGTTCGAATCCCGGCGAGGCATGGATGTCGTGTTTGTCTTATGGCACTGGCTTTCCCTTCCCTGGAACCAGTGTCCTTGAATTAGGGACAGGCGACTGCTTATAGCCCGTTGAGTTGCTCACGGTGGTCGTTCAACCTTCAATAAAAAATACATATTTTAATCTTGCGTGCATGTAAACGCTATCGTTAGACTGTAAACATTGAAGATTAAATACTTTACGGCCGCAGAATGGAGTATAACTATTGGAATGCAATATTTATGCCCAGATATAGAAATGTTGCAGCAACTATTCCTGTATTGCAAACTGCCGTAAGCTGAATGCATGGGCCCTGCTGAGAGTAAAGTGACCTCTTAGAAAAAAGAGAAGTGATCATCCTAGGATAACCACTGCCCGGCAAGACCAGCATCTTACAACAAGTGCTTTTAGACACCAAAAAATGTCAGGTCATCTCATCCAAAACGCTCTGAAAAGAGCTAGCAGTGTCGCGATAAGTGACCAAAATTTTCGTAATCAAATTATCAAGGAGGTCTAATGTTGAGGCATTCACTGTGCCGAGCATCTCTGTCTGTGGCAAACCGGCAACAAGATGTGAGCGGATGCCGCAACACTCGTTTCGGCTGGTTTAACGGCAAATTGCTGTGTTCTGCGATTAATCTAGACTTGGTCTAAGTTCCGATAATGAGCTTCTTAGTAACTGCAAGACTTCAACGGCATGTGACAGGCAACATTTGTGTTAACCTGTGCATTCTTTCTGCAGTGCCTCACTCGCCGCAGAAAACATGCATACGTTGGACACCCATGGTCGCAGATAACTGCATGATTATCAGGCACTAGCGTGTTGCGTGATGATATCATCCGGAATACTGTAACTACAGTATGTTGCTTGAGGAGATATGCAACAGTTTCAATGTTGTAGATGATAATGCACAACCTAAATGAGTTCACATGATGGTCTACATGCTCGGGAATTAAGGTGATCCACGTTTAGTAGCCCCAAGGTTCTACAATCTTAATCCTATTGAGCAGTATGGAATGCACTGAAGACGAGCTTGGACAGAACTGATCAGGGCCCTACGACACTTACAAAGATTTGCTACATTTCGCCGCATCTGTGTGTGTGGGGGGGGGGGGCTACCCGAAAGCCAACCGAATCATCCGATCTGCAATCTGCAATAAGACACTGCAGCATCAAGTGGTTGTAAACAACGGAGGTTGTGCCAGCTGACTGAGTTAAGTAAGCATCGCCGGCTTCTCATTCCTTTTAAGTTAATGAAGTGTCTTCTCGTTTGAATAAAGAAACCACAACGCTAACCTTTATTCGGCAAATTTCAAATCAGTTTGTGTTCTTTATCTCTGTGTTAATACTTAAATGCGCACCGCAACTTTCTCCTGCCGTGAATCTCCTTTCTCCTATAATATTAATAATTGTTTCAGAATGGTTCATTTCATTCAGACAATTATTTGCAGATTGCTATACGAAATTAAATTATTGGTGCTTGCGAGCAATCTCATGCTTATCTGAGTATGTTACAGCGATGAATAGTTGTTGTTATCAAACGATGATAACTAGTTTTAAAATGAGCTTCATTCTCAATCAATAGTCATCTCCTGAATGCTTTATCGATTAAGGAATTTCTTGAAAAATAAGTAAAATGTTATCACCACAGAAATCACAAAAGGCGGATAAGTCATCTGCATGGATCTAGCATTTCGAGATCAAACGCAATCTATTCAATTATCCCAATTGCTCAGCAGAAGAGTAAAACCTTTTTCGATCGAGAAAAACTCATCTGCTGCAAAGCTTCAATCACTTCAGAGCATTACCGTGAACGAAGATGAGAAATAACAGGAGCAAAACGTTTTCAAGATTGCGACAATATCACTAAGCAAATGATTTTTATCTGCCCTACAACGATGAAAAAAAAACCCGGCAGAAATGCAAATCTCGAAGTGTAAATTTCCATTCAAATATCTTTAAAAATTATTACAATCACTTGTGTGACTCTATGAACAATTGTGTGTTTTTAAAAAAGGATATATTTGTGGAGTGAACAAACGTGGTGCATTCTGATAAGTTTTGACAGCAATTCGCAAAGTTATAAAACTACTTATTTTTAATATTCAAGAACGTCAGCGCCCAATTTGCACAGCCATTCCAACTGCGGAGAGGTCATAATCGCTTGTTCATTTCTAGTCTTCCGAGTAAAACTCGGGTTCGAATCCTGATGAGGCATGGGTGGCGCTAGTTCTTTCCCTTCCACGAAATCAATGGCTCAAAATAAGGGACTCGATACTGCCGTTATGATCAGCACTAAGAGCTGCTCGTTGTAATCGTCAAAGAACTAAACGAAGAAACAAAAACTTCACAAAACACACTTGACCCGTAGGAAAATGTCTTAGTACCATACGTACGTAAAATCGCAATGAGAGATGTTACAGCGACTCTTTGTCTTCATGAACACTAAATTGGAAAACGAAATGAGTTACACAATTCGTTGAAAAATAGTTGATGAAAATGAGGTCAGAGTTCAAAAATTGGAGAAATAACATCAAAACGAAACACACAGAGATTATAACGCCAATTTTATTTGAAATAGCTGAACATCTATTAGAAACATAGGAGAATAGGTTAAAGTGTCTCATTCAATTGTGTAATTGTAAAAAAATAAGTTAGGAAGCGAATTTGACTTACAGGCGCAAACACCGTTTTTACCGGAACTGGCCGAAAGAAAGAAGGGAGGTAAAATAACTTACAATTTCAATCATTGTGCACAAAAAGTCACTCATCAACTTTGAGAAGCCCTATTCGTAATGGATTCCAACTCTTGGATCTGCGTCGATATTGTCGGAACGATCTTTCAAAACGTACAGAGCGATCGTACCACTTTCGCAGGTGATAGTCCTGCTTGAAGTCCTTAAACTGTTCACCATTCCAAGGGATAACTTGTCCTAATTTCTGTCATCATCAGTGCTGACGAAGAGTCTTCAAAAGTCTGAAGCGCTTTCTGGTCAAATAATGTCGTACTTACACCAGCGGGTCACATTTAATTACCATCAACGTATGCGTTCTAAATCTCCTTCGGCCGTCCGTACGCTGCTTTTCCTCCACGCTGCATTCAATATTTCTGAACTTGAAAATCCACTCACAACACGTTCTTGCACCTACAATTTTCTCGCCGTATGAGGAACAAATCCATTCTAGTGCTTCTACAGAAGCTTTCCGAAGTTAAATATGAAGAACAGGCAGTAAAGAACGTGTATCTTATGGGTCGTTAAACTCTACCTCAACTGACAGTACAACACCTGCCCTTCAACTGTCCACCAACACCTGCCCTTCGACTCACTGCTGCCAAATTTTACCTGCGAAACGAAATTCTGACAAAAATGGCATCCTTTTGCTTTTACAGCCCGCTATGTGTAACGCCGGAAATTTATACACAGACTTAATACCTGCATGTTGCAGAAATCTGTAAGGCAGTAGATTTGTTTCGTTCGCATAATCTCAAAGTTCGTAAAAATGGTATCACCCGGGGACTTTGTTAAGTGTAACTTCAACTTTTTCGAACAGTTTATAGCCGAATCACAAAATTAAGGCAGTACGTTGCGAATGATTAAAACAAATGTACCTATTACATAGAAAATGATGCTACCAGTCATAAAACACTAACATCCAACGAATGTACACTCACCGCCAATGAAATTTGCGCACCCAGAAAAAAACATGCTACAACTGCTAATCTTTGCAAATAGCTAGAGTGCGGGCGCACACCCTGTGGTCGCGCTGCAAGCACGAACCGACAGCCTTATAGACCGGCGTGTAGTCGATGCCTCATGAAAGCGAAAAGCACCGGCCGTTGCAACCAAGTGTACAGAGTGACAAGAATGCCGGATAGATGCCAGAGACTTATAATTACGCAACTTACGGACTTTGAGAGAAGCATTATCATTGGGCTGAAAACAGCGGGATCGTCGGCGCGCCGTATAGCACGCCACGTGGATCGTTCTGACTATACCGTCCGACTGTGTTTGGAGTAGTGGGCACATGACGGCACTGCCACACGGTGCAGAGGCTCCGGACGGTCAAGAAGGACCACCGGTAGAGACGATCGACGGATCTTGCGCCATGCAAGAAAGGTTCCCACGGGGACCCTGGCCACTATACATGCAAATGTAGCGGCTCCTGTGTGCTTACGAACCATTTCCCAACACCTCGCGGAAGCGAATCTATGATCCCAGTGCCCCTTGCGTGTGCTGACAGTAACACCGGCCCATCGCTGACTCCGTGTGCAGTGGTTCCAGACAGGAACGTAGTGGAACGCCACAGACTGGTGACGTGTGGTGTTTAGTGATGAGTGCCGTTTCGTTCTGGGGTCAGATGATCATCATGTCCGGATGTGGAGATCCTCGGCTCAACGGCACAATCTCAACCTCCAGGCATTATGGTCTAGGAAGCCAGGGCCTATGATAGCTGATCAGTTCTAGTACTGGTACGTGGATCATTGACGGGCGAGCGGTACGTGGAAGAGATCCTACTGCCCCATGGGCTCCCATTCCTGGCCGGGATTCCAGATGCGCTATACCAGCAGGATAATGCCTCCTCCCCCCTCCCCGCACACAGCTCGGGTTGCTCAGGACTGCCTACGTCATGTCCAGACACTTCCATGGCCTGCCCGTTCCTCAGACACGTCCCCTATCGAACATTTGTGGGACCGGTTGAAACGCCAGCCACTGCTGTGCCGCACTATCCGCGATTTGGAGCACACCGTCCAGAACGTGTGGGCCTGTCTGTCGCAGGACAACAGCAGGTGTGTATTCGCCTCCATGCCGGACTGTATTGCAGCATGTATCGCCGCACAAGGCGGTGCAACGCGCTATTGAAGATGACGGGACTGCGTGCCACTGATCCCTCTGTAATTGTCCTCCAGCTCTGTTTTTGCCATCATGCGTATCATTCATCTGTATCATTACGTCCATAAAATGTCAGTTCAATCCGATGCTTCTTTCTTGGTGCGCAAATTTCATTGTCCATGAGTGTAATAACGATTCACAGTTGCAGAGCTGCCCGTACGTTCTTGAAAAATGCAGGCGACACAAACAAGATGAAATACAGCATAGCAAACGCGTTATGAATTCAAATGCATAGGTTCGCTCCACCTCAGAAATAACTACATGACCGTAACTTAGCGAACATTTTGTACCCTTTCAAAATGTAAAAGTTCTCATTAATTTCTTTGAATTTTCTGAAATTCCTGAACTCTTTAACGGCCGTAACGCCCAATACGCTCGCACATCCAAACGACCACGGCCACCCGAATCACCCGTCTCGTGGGAGAAGAATTTCTTACCTCCACATGTTTTTTGGAGTTGTACTTTCTCTACGGGATTAGCAGAAGTCACCCTCATTCTCCATTGTTAAACTAAAGAAATAACTGAACGAGTAGTTTGTTTCTCGCGAGGCGATATCATTTGCTTTCCTGATATCTTGTCTCTTCTCTGAAGGAGTGATTGCCTACTTGAAACGTCTGAAGATCAATGCATAGCAGCCTACGAAATGGAAGTTTCATATGGAAACCTAGTAGCAAGCCTTTTGTTAACCTGTAAAATCGGTGCATTTATTCATTATAGACTGTTTCGGGTGTTATGAGTATGAGAGACAACGATTTTGTGGTCCTGATCATGAAAAGGTTAAGAGAGGATATCCTGATATAAGTGGCTCGCTCTCTAAATAAAAAGGATGCTGCCAGTGTCAGTCATTGCGAAATGTTCTACTTCACTATTCATTACTTCTGTATTCTAATGACATATTTTCTCAAAGCTAAATTTGTCTTTTCTTGCAAATACTTTTGCGTGGTTTTCTGAGTCCTGAGCAATTTTTTTTTTTTCTGAGTGAAACGTTCGTTTTTTAATTTACTGAATATTAGAATTCAATGGAATATTCAATTGCGATATTACGCTTCATTCCTCTCGGCTTATCAAATACCACGAACTAGACTTTATAATCAAATTATGTATTAGTGTTTTCATAAAAATCAGCAAAAGACATTTCAATTTCACTGAGAGAAATGGAAACAAATTGTTACATCTTAGATATGAAGTGATTTACAACAAAATTCGAGTGAAATCCGGATTAAAAATGATTGCAAAATGAATTTCTTTATCGCTTTTCTAATCATCCTTTGAAAGCCAAGGTTTTTATTTTTTTATATTATTCTCATATCGCAACGACCTGTGCCTCTTTTTGTATCATGTTCGCAGACGGATAAATAGTCATCTCTCTGTCATTTGCAAATCCTACTTTTTTCAGGAGATTCAGAAGAAAACAACATATTTTACTCTGCTTAGCTGGACATCTTTATTCTAAACACAACATTATATTAGTTTCGAGAACTCTCTACACGCTGATCGGCAGTGTTGTGCTAATCAAATGTTTGACAGAAGTTTCATTAAACGTTAAGTTACGTTTTTAAATGTGCGTATTCTGAGAAAGAAATTTCATTAAACGTTAAGTTACGTTTTTAAATGTGCGTATTCTGAGAAAGAAATTTCATTAAACGCTAAGTTACGTTTTTAAATGTGCGTGTTCTGAGAAAGAAAAATTCAAATCAAAATTATGTTTCTACTACGCAGTTTGGAAAATTAACGAAATAAGTGAATTTTCAATTCACTTCAATTCACTTCAATTCAATTTATTCGTTTAGCTGTTATTTATACACATACAAAATGCTCATAAGAAGTAACAAATTAATGGACATATAACAGCTAGGAAGATCGGAAAAAAGGCCAAAATGACCTCACAAGTCCCGATCTCCCTTCGTAGGAAGCACAAGTAAAGAAATAAAATGCATTACATCAATTGAGCATATTGTTGGTTATATTAGTAGTTAGTAGTAAATTCATGGTAACGATGCCCAGTGTGTTGAAAGCAATATTTATAGGGAACAGTTAATGGTGTGAAATTATATTAAAAAAATCATACATTTTTATTTCATATTTTTTAAATAATGTCGACATTTTTATCAACTTTTAATTCGATAAAACCTTAGCGTACGCAATCGAAATGGTATGGCCACATTTCATCCATTCTATCTTACGAGTAATTTTTCCCCCATCTCCTCTTACTTCCATTTCCGACTCGCTGGTCCAACCGATAACTTGTTGTATTTTTAATACAATGTTAGTGAGTAAGTAAGTAAATAGTGATTCTTTTCTTAAATAACCTGTAGTTATTAATATTATGAATTTCCTTAGGCAAGTCATTCCAAACTTTTGGCCCTTGATAAACAATGCTGAGTTTTCTTTATTGATTTTTCGAAAAGCATGGCTGTAATATATGTCTATATCTCGTATCATATTCATGAATTTGGTTAGAAACGTGAATTATATCATCATTAAAACCACACTATAACGAAGTTAATTTCTCCGTCATTTCTGTCCACGCCAGGATTCGAACCCGGATCCCCTCATTCCGGAATAAGTCACTCTTCCAATTGAGCTACGCGGACGTTTTATTCTGATTCCTATCTGCCTTTATGTCGTGTGCGTTCTTCGGGCAGGTACGTCACATCTCCTGGTACGTTACATCATCTCCCCTTATTTTTTTTTTATTTTTTTTTTCGAAGTGCTGGAGAAAGGATTCTCTTATTTTTCCTATCTCGCGGTGTGGAAATAACATCACACCAATGCGAGATTTTGAACGGTCGGGTCATCCGGATAGTTCGGGCGCCATTATAACGAAGTTAATTTCTCCGTCATTTCTGTCCACGCCAGGATTCGAACCCGGATCCCCTCATTCCGGAATAAGTCACTCTTCCAATTGAGCTACGCGGACGTTTTATTCTGATTCCTATCTGCCTTTATGTCGTGTGCGTTCTTCGGGCAGGTACGTCACATCTCCTGGTACGTTACAACACAACTTTGTACACAACTTTTCTTCTTCATGACTTAGATGCTTTTAGACAAAAAAAAACTCTTTTACACCACATTTTAATAAAGCTTTAAATAAGTGCATTCTTCTGCGACTTTCTTATTTTTTCCTAAAGTATCTATCTACTAATAAAGCGTCATTTCTTTGAGTTTATTTTTGAGCTAACTACACGTATTTGCTCTCCATCAAATAAAGCATATCTGTTACTTACTGCTAACAGAAAGAATAGCCCATTCTTCTGTTTTCATAACATTGTGAGATCGTGAGATTTCTGATAGTATAAATGTGAATTGTAATTATTTTGCCCGAAAATAGCAGGCCGTTCTCGGGAGAGTGGAAGTTCTGCTTCTGCGTACCAGAAGGTAGCACATCTCTGGTCCATTTTGCAGCAGTCTGACACTCATGTTGTTATTTCCCACTTCTCTTGTACGCAGCTAAGATAGATTTTTCGCCTCTGACAGGGACAGATGTGAGCCTAAGATTTTAGTGATTTCTACGTCCGTCCATTTGTTACTCTGTTTGTCTGTCTGTCGGTTCGTCCGTTCGCATGGATTCTCTCTCCGCTTCTGACGGCCGAATCGAACAAAATCGTTCTCTGAGTTATAGAGACGAAAACGAGCATGATACGTGTTATGAGAGCCTCTCCAATCTTCGCACGGTCTGTTTGTCCGTCCATAGAAAATATATTTCAGTTTCAAGTAATCGGATTGGAGAAATTCTTCCTCTGCGCGATAAAGGAATACCTGAGCTTAGGAATTCATAAATATCTCTTTCCTGTACCTATAAATCACAGAACAAATTTCTTCAATCTGGCTGTCAGATTCAGAGACAGAAAGATAGAATTTCTGCAGACGGACCGACACACAGACAAACTGAGGAATAGATGAATGGTAGGAGATATTTTTGAAATCTTACGCTCATGTTTTGTCCTTTAGGGTGAAGAATGAATTTTTCAAATCAACGTTTCGAAGCGAGGTATCATTTCTGTAGACGGGTCAGCGTGTGGCGTACCTGCCAGCAGGACGCACATGACATAAAGGCAGATAGGATTCAGAACAAATGTCCGCGTAGCTCAATTGGTAGAGTGACTTATTCCGGAATGAGGGGATCTGGGTTCGAATCCTGGCGTGGATAAAAATGACGGAGATTTTCACTTCGTTATAAGCGGAAGAACGGATATAGATAATCTTACCTGTCTCTATCAATAGCACGGCTATCTCTATCAATTAATCACAAAATAATTTCTTCAATTCAGTCATAAGAAGGGGAGATATACTTTCTGCGAAAGAACGGATGTCAGGAAAGATATTAATATTCTTGTACACATGCCTGCATCTCTCATTCACAGAGGAAATTTATTCAGTGGCCGTTAGAAGCAGAAATATACTTTCTGCGGACGGAAAAACAGAGAAGCTCACGTCGGAAAGAACGAAGGAGTAATGTCTGGAATCTTTTAGAGTTCTTTCCGTCCATCAGAAAGAAAAAACAGCAGATTATCATTTTGAAGCTTTAGTACCGTTCTTGCAGAAAATAGAAGGGGAAGGAAAGACAACCAAAATCTTACGCTTTTCTGCATGCGATTTGTAAGTACGACGACGAATTATTTGTAAGCACGCGACGTATTGACGAAGTGGATGAATGGACGTTCGTGACGAACTGTCGTATAAACGATCTGCATTGAGGTTGTGCCGGATGACAGTCTGTACACGTCGAACTACATTCGGAACAACTGGATAGTATTTACAAAAGGAAGCAACGTTACACTGATTTGGTCAGCGAAAAGCGGACGTTCTTTCACCAGAAAAATTTCAAGCATCCTACAGCCATTCAGACCAAAGTAAAGCTTGACGAACTTGATGGAATCCAGGTAATGCCACACCCAACAGCCAGAATCGACTTCTGTGCTTCTTGTTGTCACCTGGATGTGGTGATGGGGCATTTTCTCAATTATTTATACTTCGCTGACACAGACGGAGGCGGACGTAGGTGTCAGGATTTATTCACCACTGAACGGAAAACACGATACAGTGTGTAGCATTTGATAAAGAAACCGATATATGGATGATTTATAAGAAAATTAATTTGCAATTTCAAGTACGAAATTCAAAAACCTGATCTCACTTTTTATCGTTAGTTCCATTTGCACACAAATATTCGCGATAATCCATTTTGGAGGCTTCAGTTGCTTATAACACCTTCATTAATTTCCCTAAGTAAAGTCATTTTGTTTACCACTCTTAGATTTCCCTTCATTTTATTATTTTCCCTATTTTTTTCAGAATCTCGGAGTATACACATTTTTCAAATATAAATATACACTATATTGACAAAAGTCACCGTACACCTAGAAGAGAAACACAACGTAGCATTTATTGAAATGCATTCGTACGGTTTCGGTCCACCTTTGACCTTAGTGCATGCACTGACCTTTCGAGACAGCGAGACAGGCTTTCGACAAGATTTTGGAACACAGCGAGAGATATGCGCTTTCATTCAGTACATAATGCTGCCCTGATTGTGTCTTAGTAGTTGGACTTGGTTCCAAACTTCTTATGCGACGCTCTAATTCATCCCATAGGTGCTCTACTGGATTAAGATTATGTCTCTGTGCTGGCCAGTCTACGCACGATACGGAATTATCGTCAAACCACGCCGAAACAGTCCTTGCTTTATGGCTCGGTGCATAACAAATCTTTGTTCCACAGTATTGCCACAGAGTCAGTAAGGCATAATTTTCCAGAATATCGAGATAGATGTCCTGGTTATCAGGTTTGTCCACGATAACCAATGGACCGGGACATAACCACGAAACACACCCGCACACGAGTACACTGTCAGCTCCAAACATGACCGCAGGAACAGTACACTGTGGTAAAGAGAGTTCCCCCTTCTGGTGCCATACCCACACACGGCCATCAGACTGATGGATCGTGCATCTGGATTCATCAGTCAATAGGACCCGTTTCCATTATTCTGCGGTCCACGATAAATGTTCTTTACACCATGCTAAACGACGAGTAGCATTCCGAGTGGAAATGAAAGTTTTATGAGCAGCCGCACGACCACGGTAACCCATGGAATGAAGTTTTCTCCGAATGGTACGTATACATACCGAGGTTACAGCATTTTTACTCACCTGTACACTGCGATCTTGTGCAGAACTCCGTCGATTAGCTATAACGACTCTCCTGAGGATAAAACGTCCTGTATCACTGATTTTCTTTGGTCTGCTGGTAAGTTTTGCTGCTTCATGCACGCCATGTGTCTTCCACTTATTCAGTACATCCAAAACAGTTGACTTGGGTATGTTAAAACGCCGCTCCATTTCTTTTATGTACAACCAACAAATATAACACCCAACAATCTTTCCTTTCTCAAAGTCAGTTCTTTCCCGCCGCGACATTTTCACTCAACCTCACAGTGCGATATGATCGCGGTCAGCTGCAGGCTTGTTTGTATACCGTTTGCAGCTGTACCGCGCATCTTAAAAACGCAGCAGATCGGTGCATTTGCTTTCGAAGGGACGCCTGGTGGCTTTTATCAATATAGTGTACTCTGAAGAGCAATTGAATTAAAGATACCTGTCTAGTAACGTGTAGCACCAACTTTCGCTCTGATGACGGCGGCGATTCATCTCGGCATGGACTCGACAAGACACCGGAAGCGTTGGGAAGCCATACGGATCCACGACCCCTGAACAAGCTCCCACAGTTCACGAAGATTTCGTGGAGTGGGGTCAGAGCCTCGAATATCTCTCTCGATGGCATCCCAGATATGCTCGATGGGATTGTGGTCAGGTGACCAAGCTGCCCAAGGAAGCGAGGTCACGTCCGTGGAGTGCTCATTCAACCATTCACATACAATTCGGGAGCGATGGCACGGTGCATTGTCTTGTTGCAGGAACAGGTCCCCAGTGGGATGTTGAAGTCGCACAAACTGGAGCAAATGGTCATCATGGATATATCGGTAACGTTGACCTGTGAGTGACGATGTCACACGTACCAGGGGTCCCATTTCAGTCCACGTAAACAGTCCCCAGAAGAGAATGTCACACCCACTATCTTGAAGAGTACCCTGCTGGCAAGAATGATCCATCGCTTCATGTGGTTTGCGCCGTACTCGTATCCTGCCATCCGCATGTACCAACGTGAATTTCGACTCATCAGTCTAGGCAACATGTTTCCACATGTCTAGGGTCCAGTAGCGATGCTCCTGCGCCCATGATAATCTTTCCTCCCTGTAATGTGCGGTCAGCAGCGGTGCCCTTGTGGAACGATGGCTTCTGTACACCATAGCGAGAAGATGGGTCTGGATGGTGTGGCTGCTTACACATTTTTGTGCACCAGCGTAAAATTGTCGAGTGATTTCTTGCACTGTGGCCCGTCTATCCGCTGTTACAATGCGAGCTAGCCGACGATGACCCCGCTCATCCATACGCTGTTGTCCACGGCAGTTGGCCCTTGCAGGGATTGTTTTACCGGATTCGATGTACTCACGGTGCACCCTTGACACAGTGGCTCATGAAAATTCCAGTGCCTGCCCGACTTCTGAGATGGAGTGACCCATTCTTCGGGCCCCAACAATTTGTTCACGATCAAATGCGCTTGGATCATTCGTCATACCCATACTGCATCCGACTCTTACTGATTCCCGTCGAATCACTCCTTATATTGTCGGATCGTTGAATACGTCATGTCGTTTCCGTTTACAGAGTTGCCCACAGCGCCACGTTTGCATAAAGCCAGCTGTCTCTAATTCAGTTGCTCTTCAGTGTATATTGCAACATGTGTTTCAATTATTGAAGTGAAAAAATAGAGGGATAGGATTAATGGAGATTATTTAACTCGCCCTCGTTTTGCTGATAACGTAGTCAATTTGCAGCTACCAACTTGAGAACTGCAGAGTATGATCTAGTAACTTGCTGACAAGAGTAAAGAAGTGGGATTAAAAATGAACTTTCAGAAAACAAAACGGATATACAATGCTTTACAAGAAATGAAGATTTATCGATTGACAGGGAATAGCTGTAGATAACCAATACCTACATTTTCATTGGACAGTAGATATCAAGCAAAAGACACTTTGATGAAGAAATTAATTGGCGTATAAATCTCAGTTGGCTGGCGTTTGAAAGAAACAGTACAAATGATAAGAGTAATATGCTATTACATCTTCATGTAAAAGTGTTTATTCAATGCATCCTTCCAGTGCTTACGCGTGCAGCAGAGGCGTGGACCTTAACTAAAAAGGACATACACAACTGAAAGAAGCGTGGAGAGATGAACTGAAAGAAGCGTGGAGAGATGCATGCTTGGTTTAACCAGAAGAGATAAGAAGAGAAACTCATGGATACGGAAAATGACAAGAGTTGAAGACATCATGATCAGAGTAAAATCGCTGAAATGGGAATGTGGGGGATATGTTGCCAGAAAAACAAACCACAGATGGACACCCAAATTCTAGACTGGATTCCAGGGGACAGAAAAAGATCCCGAAGAAGACAACATTTGAGATGATTCGATGAAATTCGAAAGCATGCGGGAGAGATACGGAGAAGATTGACTCTTCGTGAAGAAACTTTGGGAAACCTTCATCCAGAGTGGATTGAAAATGGTTGATGATCATGATATTGATTTATAGGGTGGGTTTTCTTGGGAAATTCTTCCATTCCTGAACGTTTGAAAATAAGGAGCTCTGAGTGTTCAGTTTATATTTAGATGCATGAACTTCGCTTATGTTCACAGTCTGTTTTCCTGTAAATTATGATACATAAATGTAAAGTTCTGTGACTGAAAATTATGAGAAATATGATATGATCGCAAATGTGATGAGAGCGTAAAGGAAATGTATTTGGCTCCAATGCATAATAGGGGTTTCGAGGCACTGACATTATTCCGTACCGTAACTAAGATGAATGCGCAGCATGTTGTGCGTGGTGATTGCGCCAGCAATTTGACGGTCATCAGTGATTCGACGAAATGCGTGTTTCCTACTTCCACACAAACTTCATGCCCGGCAGAGAAGGAGAATGTAATTTTCTCCAAAGAGGAGGAGAGCGTGAACAATCAGACAAGGTATTTGGTTGCCCACCTTCTTCAAAGAGAGAGCTCACGACGATCATATGACTTGAGCCTTCCGTTGGTAACTCAAAGGTTTATCTTTGAAGCTGACACAAAAGGCTAACACAACGGTGTTGCACGTTCTGAAAAAAGAGATGTTCTACACATGATAACAACAGTGCTTCCAAGAGCTCCATTAGGTTGATTACACCCGTAGGATTGAAATATGTGAACAAGGTATAGCTTAACAGAATATTTTTCGAATGAAGAATTTCTTCAAATTTCTAGAAGTGTGTATAACCGTTGCTTGAGAAATGAAGAAAGAGAAATATTCTCTTCAAGACTCTCAAGTGATGTGTACACTCAGATTGAACGAATGTTTGTAAAGGAGCTGTAATATTTCGTAAAGAGGATTTAACGTTCCTTTTTTTACGTATCATATTTTGGGAATCCCAGTTAGCTGTACCTTATGGATTATTTTGTATTAGTGAAATCGTTTTCTTTATCTCTCCTATGTTTCTTCTTGTCTTTCTGTTTCCTAATTTTTTCATAATTTCGTAGAACTATTTGTAGACATTTTTATTAAATATCCACTTAACATAAATGTTGGAACATTAACTTTTGCTACTACCATGAACTAAATACAAAACGCAACATTTTCTTTAAAATAATAGGAAATACATACAAAGGTTGGACAGAATAACGTGAACACCACGCTCAGAGACATGACTTTTAATGTAGCTGTGTATGTCGCAATATGCAAAGGTATCCACGACTTTTTGTTGTAATAGCTTTGTTTAAAACCTCAAGGGCATATTTAAGTGCATTTAAAGTGTCTAGTTGCAAACTTTTTTTCAGTGTGACAACGAAATGAGCTACCTAACAGACTTCAAAATAGGGCTAATTGTTGGTGGCCGGCTAGTTGCGGCTTCCGTGACAACAGCCGCCCGCCATGGCAGTTGTCACGGAAGCCGCAACTACTGAAAACTTAGCAGTTTCTTCTTTACTAATGGCTTTCTTTAAAATATCAGCGGTAATTCCGTCTTCCCTTGGAGCTCTTTACCATTTTGTAGTGCAAAGTCATATTCTGTTAGAAGGACTGGAATATGTATGTTTCTTTACGTCTGCAATAGATGTATCATTTCATTTAATTTAGAAAGCAGCGTTTCTGAATGCAATATTTATAACTCAAGGTTTACTATTGCTCCGCTGGAAACCATGGTCCATCTTCATCAGGACTAATCGCTTTCATTTCTTGCTTGTGACGATGTTACCATTTTCACGCGTCAAACATCTCTTGCGGCCATCGGTTTTGATGAGTGCTTTCCTTGCGCTCTATAGGTATGGAGATGAAGATAAATCATTTACCAGGTTATACCGGTTTTGAAAAATGCGAAAGGCTACTAAAAATGCTTGGTCATATATTTATTTAGGTATATGTAACAGTTTGACACCATCAAACAAAAAATTATGGTTATTTTCCCAACAGTGCTGGGCTATGGAAGAATTTTTAAGTTCACACTTTTTAATATATGATTGGTGTTCTTTTAATCGGAATTGAAGTGATCTCCGTGTCTGACCTATGTATGACTGGCCACATTGACACTCGATGCGATAGATTCCCCAAGATTTTTTGTGAGGAATCGGGTCCTTTTTCGTAGAGCAAAATATTTTAGATAGACCAGTGAAAAGTACTTTTAAATTTGATGACCAAATAGTTTGCAACGAAACTATAGTAGACTTTAAGTTATAAATATTGCATTCATCAACGTTCTTTTCTAAATTAAATGAAAAATAATTATGCAGTGACTGAAGTTCAACTATTTCAAAGATGTATCATTGCTTTCGTATAGTTTCGTGTAGAACTCTTAAACTCTCCTCAAACTTTTCCTCTCTTTCTTGTTATAGTGCCATCTCCTCGTTTTAGTATCTTCGTCTGTTTTCTTTCGTTACTAAGATTATCCCTTATTTTCTTTAGTCTGGGCTGTTCTCAAATGCCTTTTTCCACTTGATCATAATTGAATTTCCTTATATCCTTAGTGATACTTTTTTGCACTGTCTTGCGTAGTTCTATATATTCGACGTTGGAAGTTACATTTTCTTTATTCATTTTCATCTCATTTATATTTTATATCAGCATATTTTTTCTAGTATTTTCCTCATATGCAGTTTGTTATAAGCACTCACTGCGTGTTTTTTTCAATGTTTCCATAACAGCTATGGTAATTATAAACCTTGAATTGTTTATTCCGTTTTTTACTGGTGTAACAATTTACAAAAACACACAATGACTAAGTGCCGAGCTTTCACACTCCAAACGGGAGGCTTTCTTAAGGCCAGGAATGTCTTCGGTTTCGAAGGCTTTGAGAAAACCTCCTGTTTGGAGTGTGAAAGCTCGGCACTTAGGCATTGTGTGTTTTTGTAAATTGTTAAACTAGTAAAAAAGGAATTAATAATTCAAGTTGTATAATACTGTGGTGTAAGTTCCATTATTGTAAGCTATGATAACTTTTGTGCAACGCGCTGAGTTGTCTACTTCTTCTGTTCTTAAACCTACTAGTGCATAGAATCGGTTTCTCAGTTGCAATATGAAAGTTTGATAACCTCCTGAAAAAATTTTAAATTGTAGGCGTGTAATTGCAAAGGATAGCGTTGCACCTTGTGAATCATGGATCTCGGTACCTGTAATTGGGATGAAGCATCTCTCGCCGATTTATATCGTGACAGTGTGAAAGCGGTTTGGAGATTCCCACCATCACATAAAAAGCTGAAGGTCTGCATTTTCACCGTTCCAGTTTCCAAGAATTTTGTCGTCCATGTCTTAACTACAGATCTGGTGGCTTCTTTCCATATTTCGTCCTGAAATTTCGCTGACAGAAGATTTTATTTCTGTCAATCATATAAAACCTTTCGCCTTATCTGTAATAGACGCCATTTCAACTGAACACTTGCTACAACGTTGCTAGTGGCGAATGCGGTATGCGTTACACACCAGAGTAGAAATGCTGTTAGTGTACGAAGTAAACTGTAAAAGACAACAGATATGAGACATAACATTAAAAAAATTAGAGTGTACCATAATCAGGGTGGCCATTTATGGTCGCCTTGCACATGTACTAATATTCATTGTAGAAATAATAATTCTATTTGAGAAAATATAATGTTTTAATTTCATTGGATTAGTTTCACGATTAGTGTTCAGTTGTCAAGGTCTGAATCAGCTCCCCGATGCTTTCCCAGATTTCAAAGCATGAGTTTCCTTCCAGGAAACGCAGCGTTTTAACATGCAAGTTCTAAAATTAAATATTCATGCTGTACTTTGAAGAAAATTTGCCCTTCTTTACAAATAAAAACAAAACAAAAATTACCCTACTTTACAAATAAAATAAACGCCCTTTCCGCGTTTTCCCTTAGCCAACACACAGCAGCCAAGAAATTGTTATTCGACACCTCTGGAATGGAACTCCAGAACTCTCGATAACTAGCAGAGTGCGTTCGCTTTACGCTACGGTGCCAACGATGCAGGGCGCTATGTGTGTTTATCTGTCAGTATATGACTTCACAAATCCGTAGGGATGGCCTCTGCAACTGAGGCGTATCCATCTGGTGGGACGTAACGGCACAAGCTACTTAATTATAGCTAATAAACCCAAAGGGTGAGATAAATGGTAAAAATCTTCCAAATACGTGGAGACAATTTAATTAGACAAAGTCATCGCTATTTCCACGTGTGTTAGTTAAAGAAAAACGTGGAAAGAGTGATGACTTTGCCTATTTACATTGTCTCCACGTATTTGGAAGATTTTCACCTTCTTTACAAAGCTTTTGAGACTTTTCCGTAGAAAAGAATTACAAAGGAATTCCAGCTCTTTTAAAAAGCTCTTAAATGACTACAAATGTAGCTCCAAGTACAGTTTCATTTCTTTTATTCTTTGTTTTAGGCAGAGCCATTTTTTCCAAATTGTCAAGGTATTTACAGAGTCATGGAAAAATATGTAGAAAGTGTATCGTTCTTATGTGAATATTTTAAAAGTAACTGCATTGTTTGCAGAAAATAAAGAAACTAGGAGCCAAACCGGAGTCATCAGCGTCACGCTTATTAATAATGTCTTAAAATTTTGTGCTTCTTTTCCGCAGAGATTCTTAATTTTGTCATTCCAAAACACCCTTGAAGGAAATGAAGTAGGAGGAATGGCAGAATACTGAAGAAGGCATGGTAAGACAATCTTATTTATACCTTTACGAAAGGTGCCAGGATACAATACGTCTACAATATCACATCACGAAAAGTAAGACCTCACGGACTTTAATTAGTTTAGGTACAGTACGGTGTTCCAGAAAGTAATCTCACGTCAAAATGTCACTAGTTGCATTTGTTTTGTTTGACGTTAAGACTTTCCTTATTTAGAGCTGTTCCTAATCCCCCTTAAAACTTTTAATCAACACTGTAAAAAATATTTGGGAAAACTTCATAATTTGAAAACCATTGGAATGAGAAGAATTATGCATTTTACGGGACCATGTCTTAGCACTTGTAAATGTTTGGTAAAATGCAATAACAGAACTACTGCTCTGTATTTGTGCAAAGGATATAAAAACACCATGCTTTCCTTATTTTAAAGCAGAAGCAAGGCGCGTGACTTTTAGTCTCTCCGTATAACACAGGGTTAGGAAAAGCAAAAGAGAAGGACAACATTCTGAGAAGTGTGGGCAAGATGAAGTGCGAAGAAAAATTGTGTTTTATTTATTTCTGTAGGGTATCGCGAAAAAATATATTAACAATACTGTACTGACTGTAGTTTAATATGAAACACAAAATAAGATTTATGGCACTTAGAAAAGCAATTAATTACCGCTCATGTAAGGTGCTTTTCATTTAAGTAAAATAAATATAGCTCGATTAGAGATCTATGACCCATGAGGATTTATTATCAATTTTTAATTTACGAAGAATCATGATTTAGTTATGTGGATAATGCATTGTGAATAAATACACTCATGTTCATAAAAACAGAACAACTAGAAGAAGTCGAGCAACGACTTTGATTTTTACAGGCAATGCAAATTACGTAAATTTTTCAGAAATTATTGGCATTTCCTCGTCATAGGTACATGCATACCTCGAGTAGGAGAAAACGATCGCGTCACAAACCAGAAACTGGCCGTTTTTCTGTCATACGAGCAGCGTGGCACGGTCGGCATGTCAGTGCTTGATCGGCAGTGGGTCAGGGTGCCTCATCGTTGTGTGAGTACAGTCACATCAGCTAGTTCGACAGAGGTCGGATTATCGGCATGAGATATTACAATGCTTCACTCCAGGAGAATGCAGGTCGATACAGTGCGTCCGTCGTAGTAAGAATGTGCAGGAAATCGTGCGAAGTAGAGCGTAAAACACAAAGAGTAGGTTCTGGACAGAAAACGCTGAGGGACAACCGTTATTCCATGAGGATCTCTTTGAGTGACCGTTCTGCGTCATCAACGGCCATGGAGCAGCAGTTCCGAACTGTGGCGCATACTGTGCAGGAGGCACCTGAGATAAAGGCAGATAGCAGTGAGAGCACATTCGAGTGTAGTATAGTGGATAGCAGTCGGAGCTCCGAAGCCGAGAGTTGTGGGTTCGAATCTTGACCTGCCATGTCCCGATGTCATTAAACTGCACCGCGTTAGCGTAGCAGTGATTAATATAACTCACTCAAGGATATGTCAGCCTAACTAGACCCATCCCCCGCTGGGAGACATCGCCCCTTGAACAAATAGGATTAACTTGATCCTTTAATAATAAAGAAACGAACATTACAAAGCCAAAAATAACAACCAGTTAAATACAATGCAAATTATCCCAATTCTTCACAAAACCCAAAGTCACCAAAATTCGAACTGGGTTCTAAATATGACAAAACTGATAATGCTGGATAATTCGAACTGGGGTCTAAGTATGACAAAACTGATCATGCTGGATAAATATTTCCTAGTCGATATCAGAAAATCACAAATTCAACAAAAATGCAATGCCAATTATCCGAATTCTTCACAAAACCCGAAGTCACCAAAATTCGAACTGGGTTCTAAGTATGACAAAACTGATCATGCTGGATAATTCGAACTGGGTTCTAAGTATGACAAAACTGATCATGCTGGATAAATATTTCCCAGTCGATATCAGAAAATCACAAATTCAACAAACATACAATGCAAATTATCCCAATTCTTCACTAAACCCGAAGTCACCAAAATTCGAACTGGGTTCTAAGTATGGCAAAACTGATAATGCTTGATAATTCAAACTGGGGTCTAAGTATGACAAAACTGATCATGCTGGATAAATATTTCCCAGTCGATATCAGAAAATCACAAATTCAACAAAAATGCAATGCCAATTATCCGAATTCTTCACAAAACCCGAAGTCACCAACATTCGAACTGGGTTCTAAGTATGACAAAACTGATCATGCTGGATAATTCGAACTGGGTTCTAAGTATGACAAAACTGATCACGCTGGATAAATATTTCCCAGTCGATATCAGAAAATCACAAATTCAACAAAAATACAATGCAAATTATCCGAATTCTTCACAAAACCCGAAGTCACCAAAATTCGAACTGGGTTCTAAGTATGACAAAACTGATCATGCTGGATAAATATTTCCCAGTCGATATCAGAAAATTACAAATTCAACAAAATAGCACAATCACTAATAGCAATCAAATACTAACACAATTTTTTCTTAACTGCAATCAATTAAAAATGCATAGAGTAAATCCCTTAGCAAACACAAAGTCATAAACGCAATTTTAACTCAATTCACACTAAACGAAAAACTCACAATTCCCACAAGAACAAAGTGCCACAGATTCAAACTACTCAACAAAACAACTGACATTAAAACATCAGTAAATACGTATGCAAATTCATAGAACAATCAAAAAACACATTCACAAAATAACTTACGATGGTTTTACATTTCCAGAATAGTTTTAACAGCATCAATATAACAATACACGACTCAAACAAATACACCCATCCTGGTAACTCAAAACAAGATCCCATCTAACTCATGAGATGGAAAATAAACAAATGAAGGTCTCAAAGCAATTATTATATCTCAAATTCAGAAGATGAATCCCGAAAGTCGGAGACATCCAACACTTCCATCATATGAAACTTAATATATTAAATAAACTCCGACACTTTCTTACAAATATGCGGTCTTCCCAGGATACCAGATATTGAATTATCAGTCAATGTAACAAAGTGAGTCGATCTTAAGCTTGAAATTCCTTGGCACTCAAAAACAAGATGAAACATCGTTGCTACTGAGGAACTGCATTTGCATCTAGATAGAATTCTTTAGTCCGAATCTAAGATAATATGAAGTACAAGACCCGTGTTCTGTTAATAACTAATTTAGATATCTATCATCCAGACATCTATCTTTTGAGACTGTTGGAAAGGTGGAAAACGTATGTCTTCCCTTATTTATACTTGTCCATCTCTGCTGCCAAGCATCCCGAAGAACAATCTTAAGTCGGTTCATAAGCACTCGCAAAGAAATCCCAACCAAATAGTAAATCTCCGTCTTTGAAGCACCCCTACGGATCTGCTGCTTAATTACCCGGGATGCCTGGTGAGCGGGTACCCAGTGAAAGTGCAGTAGGTCATGTCCAAGTTATTTTATCAAATTTTGGATCTACATAACGATATCCTCTGGAGAGTCAAAATCAAACAATACCGCAAGGTCAGCCTGTGAATCTGAATAAATATGCACATCACATCTTATTGAGGTAGAATGAAATCCATTCCAATGCAGTTTTCATCGCAAAAGGTTCATCCTGAAACATTGATGCATTATCTGAAAGACGGAAGTATCTTTCACAATATGAATTTCCGTCAGAAGTTGCACAAAATCCGACTGCAACAAAAAATGATGCCGCCCCTGGCATGAAAATGATGGAGAAATAGTAACACTATACTAGTGATCCGATTTATTGGCGTAGGAAATAGACAAGTAAGTGTTTCCAAGCTTTCGCACATCAACCAGATGGCTTTTTCAAGGAAGTTAGACAGGAAGTTAAGCAGTTTCTGTCTAACTTCCTTGAAAAAGCCACCTGGTTGATGTGCGAAAGCTCAAAAGAATTATGTGTCTATTTCCTACGCCAATAAATCGAATCACTAGTATAGTGTTACGATTTCCTACATAATTGGTGTACTTTTCCTCGTTATCAATGATGGAGAAATTAACTTCGTCATATTGGCGCCCGAACTTCAAAGATGACCTGACCGTTAGGTTCCTCGCAATGGTGTGATTTTCTTTCCACACGGCAAGACAGGAAATGTGAGAATCCCTTCTTCAGTGCTTCGAAAAAATAAATGAGTGTGATGTTACGTTCCACACACCAAATTGTATGGGATTTCTCAAATGCACGTTCTTCATGGGATGACTGCCGAAAGCAACACATCGTCTCGGCTGACCCGTAGACCATGCCCCCGGCCCTCTTTCCTGGGGTGGGGAGAGATGTGACGTGCCTGCTCCGCAGGACGCACGTGAGATAAAGGTAGATAGCAGTGACAGCACATGCCAGTGCAATATAGTGGATAGCACTCGTAGCTATGGAGCCGAGAGTTATAGGTTCGAATCCCGCCCCTGTCATAAAAATGACGGAGGAATTTGCTTTGTAAAACATGCCAGGGGTAACAGTACGTCGCAGTTTATTTCAGTTCGGACTGCAGGCTCAGAGGTCTTTCCTGAAGCTATCTTTGACACCCCAACAACGGACCGCCGGTCTGCAATGGTGCACTAAAGGAAGAGAGTCGCGTGACAAACAGCACAGTATCATGTTCTCGGACGAAACGCGCTTCTGTTTAGGCGAAAATGACGGCTGCATCTGTGTCCGCGGACAACAGGAGGAGAGGCGTTGGGAAGATTGCATTCGCATCAGGCGTACCGCACCAACACATGCCATTATGACCTGGAATGCTATAGTGAACGAACGTAGGTCAAGTGTCGAGAGAGACTATACCACCATAACCAGTGTCCGGTATGACTATGCCATTCTACTGCCTGTCGCCCTTCCTCACCTACAGGACGTCCCCTGTGCCATATTTCGTCGGGATAATGCTACACCGCATTTACAGAGACAACACGTGCCTTCTTCAGGAATAGAAACTTTGCACTTCTGCCGTGGACGGCTAAATCGCTGTATTTATCATCTAAAGAAAATATCTGAGGCATGCTCAAAAAACATGTGCAGCTGTTCGACCGTCTACCAGCAACTCTTGATGAACTTCGGACGCGGATCAATGCAACCTGGACAGCTAATCCAAAAGCCACAATTTACACATTATTGGATTTGATACTTCAGTGCGTACACCAGGTGATGCAAGCCAGAGGTGGCCACCTCGAGTATTAAGTACATCGACGCACCTGGTACATTTGACACCGAGATGCTAATAATTTGTTCTAAATTGCCTAATGAATATATCCTGTAAAAATCAAAGTCGTAGCTCGACCCCTTTCAGGTGTTCTGTTTCCTTATGAACATGAGTGTATGTTAATACTTCTCCACTGCTTACAGGTTTACAAGTATAATATGAATGAATGTGCTAATACACAGCCGAGTCACATTATTGTCACAACCTCCTATTTTTGACATCAACAGCTTGTAGCCAATGAAAATGAGCACGTGTCGTGAGCTGGCTTGGAGGGCATGTAAAGTTTGTTATAGGCATTCTGATAACATATCACTCGTTGCTTTCATGGATAAAAGGAGCGATTTATCAGATTTGCAAAAAGGGATGATTATTCGGGCCAAGGGTGGCAGTATTTCTGAAACAGCGCAGTTTGTGAATTGGTCATGTGGTTAAAGTGTACCGTGATCGGAGAAAAGGCACCATTGCGAATAAGCTACGTGGAAACTGCGGAGCAGCACGTGCCATTGCTGGGAGAAGTGAACGTCGGCTTCGAAGGTGTGCGAAGGCCGATGGACAAGCTACAGTGCAGCACCTCACTGGTAGAATGAACCAGGGGGCTATCGGAAGGGCACCTAAAACGACATTTCAGCAAACCCTGCTGCGTATGGGAATCCGATGCAGACGGATGGTCACTGCACCTACGCTAATGTAGGTGCATTGGCTGAATAGGCTTACATTTTGCACGGCAGTATCGGCATTTGACCTCGCTGATTGGCAAAGAATTGCCTTTTCCGCTGAGTCACGATTTCTGCTTCATCGAACGGATGGACGTTGGCGTTTAAGGTGAGCACTTCTGGAAGAGCACAAGCTGGTGGGGGCAGCGCTATAGTCTGGGGAATGTTTTCGTGGCATACCCTGGGTCCACTCATACCTGTGGAAGACACTATGGACCGAATATGTTATGAATCCATCCGTGCAGACCACATACACCTATACATAGTGATTGCCTTCCCTGGGGAGGATGGGATCTTCCAGCACGACAATACGTCGTGTCACACAGCTAGAAATAGCCGAGAGTGGTTGGAAGAGCACGATGAATATTTCAAAGTACTTCCCTAGCTCCCTAATACCCCAGACTTAAACCCAATTGAGCATCTGTGGAACCACCTCGATCGTGTTGTTCGTTTTGTATATCCTCCACCACACACCCTCCAGCAGCTGTCAGATGCACTGTAGGTCAGCATATTTCAACATACCTGTGAAAACCTTCCAGCCCCTTATTGAGTCACTTTCAGCCTATCAAGCTGCTGTCCGCGCTGCACACTGCGGTTGCTCTGGATATTAGCTGGTGGTCACAATAATGTGACTTGACCGTGTATAATCAAATTAAAAGAAACCTCTTTTTCAGTTTGTTAAAAGGCATTGATATGTTACACGAAAACATTGTGAGTGTGGTAATTAAGTACTAGCCTATAACAAGGCGTTCTGAATTTATAGAGAAAAGTGAAAGACAAAAGCTTTGCATACCATTTATTGCCACTTTGTTTCATAATGTAGACACCGTTATTTTCCATCTCTTCTCTCCACCTATCAGGTAGCTTGAGGATACCATCCTCGCAGAGCTTTAGGTCAAAGCAATGGTCAAGATGATTTTTCTAAGTCTGCATACAAGCAACGTTCTTTGAGTTAAGCGAGTTAGGCAGAGACCGGAATAAAGGGAAATCTATAGGCGCAAGGTTGTGTGAGGCAGCAGGTCTGATTCAATTTCCAACAATACTTTCCTAGTGACCAAAGAGACATGTAGTCTGCCTTTTTCGTGCTGGAAGACAATGACCTTCATCTTGCCCTCTTCTGGACTTTTGTTATCATGTGTGGCATTAATCTGTTCCCCAGTTGGGTATACAATCAGTCAGAAATAATTGATTCGTCGCTACGACGGCTACTTTGAGTCACACTACAAACCAACAAAAATGAGCACGTCTTTTGAACCCTTTCTGACTCGAATTAAATTTATCAAATCTATTCCAAGTCAATGGGTCCGGTTAGGAAAACAATCAACCGGTTTCTACAATCGATAAAACATCCAGATTTAGAAACACGTACTTAGTTCCACCAGCGGCTAAAAGGCATGTAACGAAAATTAACAAATGGCGCACAAAAAGTTGCTCATAGCACAAGGAAGGTATCATAGACAAAAATATTTTAAAATCAAACAGTTAAAAGAAGAAATATGAAAGGAAACATGATAAAGATCTACGTCTGCTAGCGGAAGAATTTTGCATAATAGAAAAGTTCAAAATAGGCAAAACATATTCTTCATGGAAAAAGCTATGCTAAGCAAAAATAACGTTTCAAATATGTTTCCGGAAGCTGAGATAACGAAAAAAAAAGCATTGATCCTTACGAGCCCTAGAGGGAAATCTGTTCATTATTTACGCTTTCCAACCGTAGGTTGAAAAAGCGTATATGCTCCAGCTTTCTCTGCCCGTCTGTCCGCCCGTCCGTCTATCGGCACGATAACTCATGTAAAAATGGTTCGATTTCGATGAAATTTTAGTATGTGGTAGGGGACCCTTGGGGACGAACCCGATTGAAACTGGATGAAATGGCGTCAAAGGTCATGGCATCGGAGCGAGATCCATTCCATTGCCCTTATGCGTCATAACTTGCGTAAATATGGTTCGATGTCGATGAGAATTTAGCATATTGTAGGGGACAACCTGGGAATGACCCCTATTGAAAATGGGGGAAGTGGGGTAAAAGGTCACTGCATAGGAGCGGGATCCAATCCATTGCCCTTATGCGTCATAACTTGCGTAAATATGGTTCGATGTCGATGAAATTTTAGTATATTGTAGGGGACTACCTGGGAATGAACCCTATTGAAAATGGGTGAAGTGGGGTCAAATGTCAGGACATAGGAGCGGGACGCATTCCATTGCCTTTATGCGTCAGAACGTGCATAAAAATGGTTCGATTTCGATGAAATTTTAGCATAAGGTAGGGGACCACCTGGTGACGATCTTATGACGTCACAATCTCGCGATTCAAATGCTGGGGCGCGGTCACCCCATCTGTCTCATTACGTCACGCGTTGTGCGTGGATCCTATTAAAGTTTTATGACGTCACACTCTTTCGAGCAGACGGTCGCGATTCCCATCTGCTTCATTACTTCACGCGTTGCGTGCGTATGCCCGTCCGCATGATAACTCGCGATTTCAATGAACTTTTAGTATGTGGAAGGGGATCACCTGGGAAGGAACCCTATTGAACGTGAACGAAATGGGGTCATAGGTTAGCACATAGGTGCGGGTAATATTCCACTGCTCTTATGCGTCATAACTAACGTAAAAACGGCTCGATATTGATTAAAATTTGGTATATGGTAGGAGACCACCTGGGGACAAATCTTATTAAAAATGGGCGAAATGGGGTCAAAGGTCAGGACATAGGAGTGGAATCACTTCCATCGCCCTTATGCGTCATAACTTACGAAAAAATTCTTCGATCTGGATGAAACGTTAGTATGTTGTAGGGGCCTGCCTATTAAATGGACGAAATTAGGTCAACGAATCCTATTAAAAATGGGAGAAATGGGGTGAAAGGTTAGGACACAGGAGCGGAATCTATTCCATAGCCCTTACGCATCATAACTTACGTAAAAATGCTTCCATTCCGACAAAACTTTATCATGTTATTTCGGAGGTATACTGAGCCGGTTCTGTTGAATATCATCGAAATGGGATCAAAGTTTAGGGCACAAGATCGAGATTTATTCCACAGCCATTATCCTCATAACTTGAGTAATGATTTCTGGTATGTTGGAAAGCGTATCATAATCAATGCATTGAATGATTTTACTAACTTGTTTAAAGAGGATAATGCTCCACATCTCTATTGTAGCGAATGACATACAATAAAAAAGAAATTTGTCAATTGCGTTTTAGAACCGGCGATACAGCAGCAAACTGAAGTACACAAACACCACCTAGCGACAGGGCTAAGAACTATAAAATTTCTCATATACTAAACTGAAGTGTTTTGCAAGGTAAATGACATCCGGTGGTGAAAGAATTTGTTTTAAATCGCACATGTAGAAGCAGAGATGTTGAGAAAAATAGAGTAAGGGTGTGCGTGTTCTAGCGGTGTAATTGCGCGTTATGGGAAGAAAATACTCACACCGAGTTGGCTTAGTTAGTAGTATCTGACCGAAAAATAAATTTTTCAATCGGACTTTTAGTCCTGCAGATATTGCTGTAAACGGAAACGTGAGCTTAAGCCCTCTGGTGAAAGACTTGTTAGTTAACAAAAATTTGAAATTATGTGCGAAACATTTCTCAAAGGACATGCTCTCCAACAAAGAAATATTTTTTTTAAAATCAGATCCTTGGAAGCAGAGATATAAAAAAAAATAAGATATGCATCTACGCCCCTAGCGGAAAAACAATTTTTTTCTTTTAGCGGTGTCGGTCTACGAAATAATTTTTTCAGTCGAGTTTCCAGGAGCTCAAATTTTGCTGAAATACATCAGGAGAAGAAATTAACACTTACGCCTTCTGGTGGCCAAAATATTGTTTACCAAAAAGTAGAAATTATATGCGGAAGATTTTCCATCAGGTGTTGTATCCCCTGCAGCAAGAATTCTTCAAGTCAGAGCTTTAGAAGCAAAGATTTTGGGTAAAATATATACAATTTACTTTTACGCCCCCTATCGGAAAATCTATGCATAACTTTAAAAAGTAGAGAGTATACCTATAATGATATTCGAAATAAATGGAATCTAAAGGGAAAAAAAGAATTTTTGCAATCAGATGTTTAGAAGCAAACATTTGGAATAAATTGTATTTTGAGTTCGATAACTTCTAGCGGCAAAATGATGTATCGTAAAGAAAAAAATGAAATCAAGGATCAATATTCGCATATTTCAAGCTTCCCAATGCAAAAATTATTTTTGAAATCGGACTAATAGTTGCAGGGATATGGCGTCCACAGACAGACGGATGGACAGACAAATAGATAACCTAAGCACGATCTTTTTTACAAAAGACAAAAGAGAACATTACTTTCTTGAGATGTAGACCAGAATTTGAAGTGACCAATGGCGGCTCATCTCGCTTGCTCCACGATCTTTTGCGTTAAACGTTAGTGCACGAAGTCCATGTCGCACCGTTCGTCACCCATTCCTTTCAGAAATGGATCGCTATTTGTTCTGTTTGATCAGGAA
This sequence comes from Macrothele yani, assembly GCA_039090855.1. Lineage (NCBI taxonomy): Eukaryota > Metazoa > Arthropoda > Arachnida > Araneae > Macrothelidae > Macrothele > Macrothele yani. Next base: position 7,788,321 of record CM077024.1, read on the forward strand.
ATCTCCAACAGACATCCCCAAACATTGAGGTGATTCATACACCAAAGCTTTTCCGTAGGCAAAGCCACAATTCAGTTGAATATCTGCACAATTTCCCGTGTCCAACTGAGTGGGCTTCTTACCCTGAATATCTTCACATGCATGGTCATCGTGAAGATATTCAGGAAAGAATATCTTCACGATGACCATGTGAAGATATTCATCGGGGAGTGAGTAATATTCACGGTTCAATTTTGCAAACCCATAGAGACACACTCCAACGCTAACAGCACACTCACCATGCACACCATATATTTTGTTCTACTTCACCGTCCATTTTCTACCCTCTAGATAGAAAAACAGCATTAACGGATAAAAATGAACGTTATCGTCGCTTTTTTAAATATACGCCAAGTGAACACGACTAAACCGATTGCACCAAACTTCTTTCATATAAATTTATCGGAACTTAAATTTTCCGGACATATTTAATATCATGTGTAAATTATACGTGTGTATATTCAGTTGCACACTAGGGATCACATTAAAAGCAATGGTAACAATTTACGGTTTTGTTTTTCACCATACAGTAATGATTTAGTAATTATTAAAACGTTTAACATCTGAAATATTCCTTCTTTAAGCTTTCCAACCGTAGGTTGAAGAAGCGTATATGCTCCAGCTTTGTCCGTCTGTCTGTCCTCATGATACCTCGCGTAAAATGGTTCGATTTCGATGAAAGTTTAGTATCTGGTAGGGTACCACTTGGAGACGAACCCTGTTGAAAATAGACGAAATGGGGCAAAGGTCAGGACATAGGAGCGGGATCCATTCCATCGCCCATATGCGTCATGACTTAAATAAAAATGCTTCGACTGCGACAAAACTTTATCATGTTTTTCTGGAGCTTTACTGAACCGGTTCTGTTGAATATCATCGAAGTGGGGTCAAAGCTCAAGGCGCAGGAGCGAGATTTATTCCACAGCCATTATCCTCATAACGTGACTACAAATGTTTCTATGGCGCCAAAACGTTAGTATGTTATTCCGGAGGTACACTGAACCGGTTCTGTTGAATATCATCAAAATGTGGTCAAATGTCAAGGCACAGGGGCGAGATTTATTCCACAGTCATTATATTTTCATAACTTGACTGAAAATGCTTCTATTGCGACAAAACTTTAGTATGTTGTTCCTAAGGTATGCTGAACGAATTAATAGTCAGGGTAAGAAGGAGGGTTTATCTGCGCGCAATTCTGGTGTGTTTGAAAACGTATCATAATCGATGCATTTCATGATTTTACTAATTTGTTCACTAAATTGTATCATTCTATGCATCCTGCTGATCTTTAGAAAAGCTCAGCAGGATGCATAGAATGTTTGGATTAAATATGTCTCGAATGTGTAGATGAATCAAATTCAAATTCTTTATATCAGATGTTTACTAAGCTTTAGCAGGTATATGAAATTTCATGTGAAACGCTTCAGTTGGTTTTGATACCCACTTTTAATCCTTTGTACGGGAGAAAACAGAGGTTAAAGCTTATGGACACTGGTGATCAACGCAGCGTGGCGACTAGAAAAGACATAACTACCGTTGATCGCTCATTCAAAAGGTATTTGTTAGAGGTTTGGGTATCTTTGATGCTAAGATTGTACATTTATATTTGGGGATACTGTAGCCAAAATAAAAAGCAATCTTAGTCATAGATTTTGATCTCGTTCAGCAGCTATTGCGCTGGGGAACACAACTTTTGGTGCCTAATATGTTAGACCCATTTTGCGGTATTTTGGGATCATAGATTCCAAAAATGGTATTAGTTTTTGACCATCATGTCTGCTTCTCACGATATATCATATGCAGAGACATCCCAAGAAGCCTGGAACATGAACAGCAACACACAAGTTTCGTCATTGAGACATGTTGCTGAATCCGCGTTTATGTGATTTCCTGCGATGCGGTTTTGCTGGTTATTTGCGGTGAATTCTCCAACAATAGTCAGCCATCATATGGGTATCCCATCGTTCACGGTACCGTTCATCCATGGCCCTTATTTTCTGGTGAAATCGCTCCCCTTGTTCATCGCTGATATCACCAAGACAATGTGAAAATCGATCCAAGTGACTGTGGAGCTAATGCAATTTGATGTTCATGTTACAACCAAGTGTACAAAATGCAGTGAGCATATCCTCCACGAGTTCACGGTAGTTAGCGGCCTTATGGTTCTCAAGAAAATTATGTACAACCATACAAAATGACGACCACGCACATGCCTCAATATTGTCCATTGAGTCTTGGAAACGCCAGTCTTTCAAGAGTTCCCGGATTTGTGGTCCATTGAATACTGTATACCTGCTTTTCTTTCCATGCTCAACGCTGGAAATTTTCTACATATGTAGCCGAAACACATTCCATCTCTCTTAAGTGCCTTAACAAATTGTTTCATCAAACCAAGTTTAATGTGCTATGGTGGCAATATGATCTTTTCTCTGTCCACCAAAGGTTCTGTGATGAAATTTTTCTCTCCAGCTACCATGGTTCCTCTCATAGGCCACTGTCTTCTCACCCAATGTTCATCTTTAGCTCTACTGTCTCACATACATACAAAACACGGGTAATGGGTGTACCCGGCCTGCTGCCCTAGGAGAAAATTCATCATCTCCAAATTCACACAGATCTTTTATCAGCAATCCTGGCACGTTGCTGCAGAAAGCGTTTTTTTTTCTTTTGTGAAGAATGGAAGAAACTTGTCTTCTCTGTTGCGATACACTGTGATTTTTGTTCCCGGTAACAGTACATTCTTTCTGCCAGCCGGAAAGCTAACAATTCAGCTGCGTTCTTTGGAAGACTTAGGTCTCTTATGAGGTCGTTCAATTCCGTTTGACTGAAACCTGATGCAACTGATGAAGGTCCTTTGAAATCATTATCATGTTGCTCAGCACAGCTTTCTTTCTCACCAGCCAATTTATCCGACTCTTCGGAGAGCTCTGGAAGCCTGCTACATGTTGGGACAGGTATCTCTTCTGAATGTGGAACAGGGTGTCTAGCGGAGGCTAGATCAGGATACATCCACTTACTCTGGTTCTTCCCATTGATGCCTTTTATATTCTACCGGACAAAGTAACAGTCGTCACTGTGGTTGCTTTGTATGAGCCATACCATTGGTATACTAAATTTTGATGCACTTCCTTTTCCCATTCGTTCACTGTCGCAGATGCTCTGTACACACTTTACACACGACATGCGGTGCCCAAGGCTTATCTTGTCTTACAATTTTACTGTGAAGTAGGCAAAATAAGCTCTTTTCACAAAGTCCGTTATAGCTTGTCTCTGTTGAGCGAACTTGTACTCTCAGCAAATGTAACAGAAAACATCCAGATGATTGACACATTTTCTTCATGATGAATCCTTTTTCTACCGGTTCCATTAATTTGGAATAACTTTGATAAATTCCATTTCCCTTTGGAAAGGATTCAGAAGACCTCCCCGGTGGCGCAGTGGTCTAACAGCTGGTTTACGGTAATTCGTCCGAGAAGGGTCCGGGTCCAAATCCCGGTGGCCGCTTCGGTGGCGCAGTGGTCTAAGCGATGGCCTCTGATCATTCGTCCGAACGGGGTCCGGGTTCGAATCCCGGTAAGGCATGGATGTTGTGTTTGTCTTACGGCACTGGCTCTCTTCCTTCCCTGGAACCAGTGACTAAATTAGGGACGGGCGACTGCTTATAGCCCATTGAGTTGCTCACGGTGGTCGTTAAACCTCCAATCAAAAAAAAAAATCCCGGTGAGGCACGGATGTTGTGTTTGTCTTAAGGCACTGGCTCTCTCTCTAGTGGCCCTAAATTAGGGACGAACGACTGCTTATAATCTATTGAGTTGCTCACGCTGGTGTTTAAACATTGAATCTAAAAAAAAAAGGTTGCAAAGGGCGGCTATTTACAACCAAAAATTCGGTGTCATCTTTCTTGTTTGAAGTAAGGCTCAGACGCAAAATGTGTAGCTTAAATCATCAAGAAATTCCAGTCCATATTATTGCATTATTCTGAATCTGCCAAATGTACACATGGTTCTTTTTCACCAAAACGAGAGGCTGTGGAAAATTTTCCTAATTGGGAATTTAACTCAAGCTAACGTGTGAGTTCCATTATAATTGAGAATCTAAGTGTTGTGTTTCCATAGCAACAAAGCGGTAAGCGCGTCTGACATGAGTGTTGTGTTAGATCACAACTTCAATGCAGTCATATCATGACACTCAAAGTTCAAGTACCTGTTCAGAGATACGAAAAAGAAAACTCAATTTAATTCCTGTTCAGTTTCTTAGATTTTGATTATGGAAAATAAGCTTTATTGAAAACAAATAAATTGATTTATAAATAAATAATCGAAGTATTACATCTCACTTTTTTAAGCTATACACAAGGGTTTCTGAAGTACGTTACATTCTTGTTTTAGTGATACTCTTTTGAAAGTGCAACTGACTGACTTACTCTCGGACTGCAATCTTAAACGTCATTTTAGAAAAGCATACTAAAAATCTTCTTCTGTTTATTTATCTGTATATTTATTCTTAATGAAGAGTTGAATTTTCAAGAAAACGCCTGTGGTGCCATTAAAATCTGTTGGAACTGAAAAAGAATAAGAGTGTAATACAGCGGACTCTGGGTTCAGGACTTTTGCTTGAGAGATCAGGTGTTTGCGATGCGTTCCTCTTGTTGATGGATGAAGCAAGCCTTATTGAAAATATCTCGTGATATTTTGAAAACATTTATTGAGAACTTCTAGAAATATATCTACATAAAAGGTACAGTATTTTCACTTCAACTTCTAGGAGCTGTCATCTGTGGAACATAAAATCCACATCTTACTCCATCTCGTAGCAGCCTCCGGCTCTCCGTGTCTCTGTCTTCTGCCTGAAACCTGCAAGTTGTGGGTCCGTTCTTTGACAGCTCGTGACGAATGTCATTTCGGTTTCGCCTCCAAACATGTGGGCAGCCAACCGAACATCACTATTGTATTGAACAACAACTCTTGAGAAGTTCGAACACACATCGGGTCTTTTAGGAAGTGTATCACAAAATGGCGGCCAGTGTTTATAAGAATAAATCGTCCGTTCTCATACAAACTTCCTTTCACCGTGGTTATTTAAACATGTATATATATATATATATAAACAACAACAAACAATACATATTAATTACGGAAATGCAAATTTAAATAATAAATCAACTAAAAGAAATGCATAAATGATATGTTTAAATATTAATACAGGCCTCCCATCCACGGAGATCCTCACATAGAGGTCAACAGGGTGAGTTAAACTTTAGTCGGCGCCATTTTTTATTGATAAATCTTTCAACTGGAGCACTTAGGGCACACAATTGTTGTGTTACTTTTGTCGTTGTGAGCTTTTGATTTTTGTTTCTGGGATTTATACGACACATAAGGGAGACTTCGTGCATTAAGTTTGGCTGTCCCAACCACAGTTTTGTACGAGATTGAGCCCCTTCTAGAAATGGCATCAATAAGAAGCCGCGCCGAGTAAATCCCAGCTGACTCCACTGAGTGGAACTTAGTCTTTTCTTACAGTCCGTATGGTAGAGTTGTACGAAACGTTGGCTCTGGTCATTCGCTTGAGATATGTCCCGGTTCAAATCCCGCGTAAGACATGAATAGTGTGCTTGTCATATGGCACTGGCTCTCTCCCCTTCTTGGAGAAAATGGCCCTTAATACGGGCAGAGATATTTACTTTTGTGTTGTTCATGGTGTTCAATAAACACTCAAATATAAAAAAACAAAGAAAACAAACCTCTAAGTTTCACGGATTTTATAATGGGATATATGAACAATTATTATGAGTTAAATTCACCTGGGATACTTTTCACCAAGGGACTGATCAGTAGTACTCTGTTAAACGAATTATATGATGCTGGAAACATAGCTAGAAATTCCGTGGATAGTTTTACATCAACACTCCCTTCTTCGTAAATTAATTACAGAGAAAGATATCCACATTTAGGGAAAACGCACAGCTAGCTCGTACTGTGGGCAACAGTTGGAAAGGAAAGACAAACGCAGAACTAGGTATATGGATAAAACGGGAGATAAAGGGAAACACATGACTAAATCCTGCTAGGAGAAACAGGCGCGACGCTGCTGGTGGGCTTCAGACCACCTAACTATTCCTTGAGCCTGAACTTTAGCCTTCCCCATTCACAATATTTCAGCAGTCGGAACATATGACGGGTGCAGGCATATAATATTTTTATGAAACCTGGATAAACGTACGTGAATTACTCGAATTCGCTTTTTTTTCTTTTTTGCTACTGTTAAATTTATTGGAAATGGATGGAGTCTTCTGAGAGAGTAGTAGAAACACACCATTTTTGTAATTATGATTTAAAAGATGAGAGAGAAAGACATATAGACAGATAGAGAGAGACAGAGACAGAGCGACAGAAAGACATATAGACAGAAAGAGGCCCAGAGGGAGAGACAGAGAAATATATATGTATATTACTTGTCAAGTTACCAAATAATTTTTACAAGCAGTCTTATGAAAGCCAAAAAGAAAAACAAGACCTAGATAAGCTAAAAATGCAAAGAAATAGTAGCTTGCCATAAAGATTCCTATACATAGTTCGTATACTACATATATTGAATAAATACTAAGTACAGTATTCACTTGAAATGTTTTTACTAGGATAACATTATCAGCATCGGGTGAAATGCACATGAACGAATGGAATGTTTTCTCAAAATTTTCCCAAACGCTTCAAAATCTGTGCCTTCCCCCATCATGTTTAGTCTCCCTAATAGCGAATCCAGGTTCTGAGCAGCTGGCTTCGCCACTGAAAGAAAAAAAATCACATACACTTGGCCAGATCCTGTGTTACGAACAATGATTGACTCTCGAAAGCCAAATATACATGGGACTATAGCGCAGATATGAACCGAAATCACAAGAGAAACACTGCAAAAACTCGAATTATGCATACACAGAAGAAACAAAATTCTATCACCACCTGCCTAATATAGTGTTGGTTCTCCACGTGGCACCAAAACTGTTCTTAACCGGAGAGGCAGGGACGCTACAAGATTTCTAAAGTTGTCTTGTGGTATTCCAAAGTTGTCTTGTGGTATTCTAAAGTTGTCTTGTGGTATTCTAAAGCTTTCTTGTGGTATTCTAAAGTTGTCTTGTGGTATTCTAAAGTTGTCTTGTGGTATTCTAAAGTTGTCTTGTGGTACATGGTATCAACACGTTACCAGCAGATCTTTTAACTCTTGTAAGTTACACAGTTGAATCGCAGCAGATTGTATTTGCTATTCTAACACATATCACAGATGTTTGATTGGATTAATGTCTGGGGAATCTGCAGGCCAGGGCAATATATGGAAGTCTTTCTAATGTTCCGCAAACCATTCTCGAACAATTCGGGTAGTGTGGCATAGAACATTTTCCTGCTGAAAGAAGACTCTACTAGGTGGAAATACTGTTGACACGAAAGAATGTATTTGGTCTGCAATGATGTTTAAGCAGATGGTAGACATCATAGTTTCCTGCACGTTAATGACTGGACCAAGGATTTCTTAGCAGATCACTGCCTAAAGCTTTAACACTTCCTCCACCCGCTTGTTTTAGTCCCACAATTCATATTGGTCCCAACACTTCCCTAGGTAAACAACGTACACTCACGGATGTGTCCATATGGCACAATAGGAAACGATATTCATCGGACCAGATGTCCTTCTTCCAATCATTCATTGTCCAGTTTTGATGATCCCGTGTCCATTGTGGGTTACTTTCGAAAGTGAATCGAGGTTAACATATTTACTCAAAGCTGGTTTCTGCCCCGCAGCTCCAATTTCAGTTGCGTCAGATGAACCGTGTATTGTGCCACATTATTCCCGTCACCAGCATTTAAATTACTTGAGATTTGATCCACATTACCCCATCTGTTGGTTTGTACCATATTGCATAGCCTTCGCTCACCTATAGCATTGATGAGCTGTGGTGAGCCTGCAGCTCCGGCAGTTCGTCGTTTTCCTCCTTACACCTCTTTTTGAAGGTACTAACCACGGCTGCCCGTCAGCATTGTACAAACCTTGCCGTCTCGAATGTGCTCTGACCCAGTCAACTGGGTATTAAAATTTGGGATTTGACCTTTGTCAAACTCTCTCAAGTCCGCTGCCTTTCCCATCCAAAGAACAAGAATACCACTGATTAACAGAAGTCAACACAGGTGTTATTTTTTTCCGTTTCATGACTTCCAAAAGCGCCTGTATAGTCTGATTTTGTTTTACTTGGCCCTTGACGATAATGGAATCGCCTATTTTTGGAGGTGCAAGGACTTTGGGTGCGACTTGTCGAAGGAGGTGATTTCCCATGGTCAGAGACAACAGGCGAGAACTTTCCCAGTCACTTGTTCTCTGCGGGGCTAAGAATTTAAGACCCATTACCACGGCAGTCCCATCCTTTGGTTCATCTCCCACCCACTCCATTGTTTTTCTCCCCCACTGTCTCACATTGGTTGTTGGGGATATAATCGCCGAGGAGAGAGATATTACTGTTACCTTAAGAGACAAAGAAGCCCCCTTTACCCTTTCAGTTCAATCAATGTGTAGTGCCACGCTTTCCACAGGAATTCCGCCCTAGGGTGAAATTACTAAGCTTTCACCTGCTCCTTTCTTGCTGGAAATAAGTTTCCGCTCAAGGGTGAGCTTGGAACCTTTCGCCTGCTCCCTTCTTGCTGGAAATAACATCTGTTTAGACCCGGGGAGTGCTTGCTGCACTCCCAAAATCAGGTGATTCCATCATCGCCAAGTGCCAAGAAAAACAAATCCGGCTATAGTTGCTTCGACTTGTATAAGGTCGAGCTGGTTATATCACTTTCATGCATAACTAGAATAATTTACTTCTACTTTTAGGAACTCGGTATCTATACTGAAAATTAACAAAAATGTAATACTCACAGTTAACCTTTAATGTCCATTCATCCTCGATATCACTGTTGGCTAGTGACGGATTTTCTGCCCTACAAGTTAGGACTTTTCCGTTGTCATCAGGTGTTGGAATAAAGGTCAGCGTACTAAGGGTTAAATTCTCTCCAGCAGTTACCGTCTCGGTGGATTCTTCCACTTTTTTATCGTCTAACCACCACGATAAAGCAGCTTTCGGTCTTGAGCCTGTTGTTTCACACACTACTTGTTTTTTAACTCCCGCTATCAGTGCATGCTGAACTGCTCCAATTTTTACATTAAGAGGTTTCACTAAAATAAAGAAGAATAGGAAACCATAAAAATTGTGAAAACACGAAAACTAATATCATGCTTTAATTATGAAGTTCAATGACACTTAAGCAGCTGCATAATCGACTGTAAGCGTGGACTAATATCATTCTCATTTAAGCAGCTGCATATCGATTGTAAGCGTGGATTAATATCATTCTCATTTAAGCAGCTGCATAGTCGATTGTAAGCCTGGATTAATATTATTCTCACCACTACATAATGTTAGCATAACACACGCAGAAGCACGCGACTTCGCTTAACGCTCTTAAATATATCCATCTCTATCAACTAGCTATATGAAAGCTGTATGATCTATCTAAAAATGTTATAAATCTACAGAATTAAACACCTTCTTGTTTAATACACTACTTCGTGAGAGATGTGCCAATTGGAAAACAGTTTTAAGTAGTTATTCTGATTCAGTACTCTGGGAAAGAAATGTTACTTGAATTGTCTTATCAGAGCATCAGAAGAGAAACAAGAAAACAAGAAGCAAACACATGATTGTATAATTTCCATGCAATTTTACATGTACAAAAAGCAAATTTTTATTCGGATTAATCCAAAATATTTACTGTCAAATATAGAATGACGATTCGGTGAAAATTAATCACTCCCAGCCGATAAGATGTCATATTGAAAACATGTTTTTTATAGAAAAGGCGCAGCAGGTAATTGTCTCACAAATATGTTCTTTATAAAGCTGCTTTAATTGTAAGTACTGAATTATTTACCTTCTGTTTGCCTACTATTAAAATCTCATAACAAGACGATAATTTCTATGTTGCGTCTCTTTAAGGTCAATATCATTCATTAAAAAAGGTGCTGAACATGAATTCCAATATGTTTATACGGCTGAAAAATAATTTTTATTAATATTGTGACGTATATTCTAAATTAACCTTCCTTCTTAGTCTCTTTCCCTATGTAAATCTTGAGTTTCTTCTCAGTTATACTTCACACTTAACGTAATATCTTTTCTCTCAAACGAATACTGTTGGCAACATAATTGAGGTTGAATGAGCGTGACGTATGCCTGTATATGATAAGAACCAGAGATATAAACTACGAGTAAACTGTTGCAAAAAGGAGCGTTGTCTTGTAGAGCTGTGTGGTGTGTGGAGCGTTTAATGCGAATTGCTATGTTATGTTACGATGTGTTGGAGAAAACCTTGAATAAAGCATCTTTTCCGTAAGTTTGACTTCTGTTGTTTCTGTTGTTTGCATGTTTCGTCTGGCCGTTAAGGTTTAATTTAGGAACTATTTCATCTTATGGTTATGCTTTTTTAAAATAACGTAGAAGTAAGACAAGACTTCTACGTTATATTATATATGACAAATGTCAGCAAATATTTTAATTATAGGAAATGACAGAGGAAGAATGAATCTTATGAAATGAAAAATTTAGAATTAATAGATAAGTTAATTATCTTCAGCCAACTTAGCTATGACATCAAGAAAACTAAACAACCAATCGAGTAAAATTTGGAACTAAAGATCACAAGAGAATTGAAAGTAAATCTAAGTTTAGTAAATCCGCGACAGAAGCTTTTCATTCAGGGGACATTGCGATGCCTTTTAGACAATTACTGTGTCCATTTGTTCTCCTATCGCAATTTAAGTCTTAGTGTCCATCGAGCTTAAATGGAAGCCTTCGGACTTGACGCTTCTGGTTGAAAGAAAGAGAGGAAGAGAAAGAACCTGGATATAAGCTGAAACTTCTGTTAGACGAGTAAACATTTATCCCCTTTCTTTTATTTTCAGAGAGCTCTGAGGAGATAACAAAAGTAAAAGACTCATTTCTGAGAAAACATTATGTGAGAAATTAATGGGATGCTCTGAGATCAGGCGCGCGTCTCAGGAAGTGTGACTTTTAAACCGAAATTCAATTACTGAAAACAATCATTCTGTAGATTCTCCCGCTTTTTGACCACCTGGTCCTTGTCACAAACTCCTTCACATCTAAAACTAAGTTTTCCGATTCGGCAGTTCGAATGCTGTACAAAGAGTTTCGATTTTTTTCCGAAGCAATGAGAATTGCCCAATACTTCAATGAGTGTTACTGAAATGTTTTACAATTGTCAGAATCATATGATTTTGACCACTGGCTCATGTTTTTGAAATGCGTAAAGGGCTGGCATTTTAGTTACTTTCCCTTATGCAAACACTTTAAATGGAAGGACATTCTTTGCTATATCCCACTTACGAAATGTAGTTTAAGAAGTGATAAAACATGAAATACATTTTCTTGTTAAAGTGCATAGAGAAGAGACATGCAGAAGAAAAATGTTGTACCCATTAGGTGAAAAAATCGATGACATTTTCTTACTGCAAAACGAGCACAATACAGCGAATGTACAACTTACGTCGGAAAAGTTGCAGAACTAATGTAATAAAGATTATAAAAAGTACCACACTCACTATTAATGCTGGTGAACTTCAAAATACCGCCCTTCTGAATCAGCACAGAGTTCGCGGCGTTTCTGAAGATCATAAAAGTTTTTCTGGAAGGCACATGTCCGCAAGTTATTTAGTCGCTGCTGCTTGAATAGATGTAATGTCTGTATGATACTGTGAGTGGGTACCTCTCCTTTTAGCGTTTCGTCGCTTGATTTGTGGATCATACTGGAAGCACCATGTTTCATCTCCTGCAATGATTCTGGAGCAAAAATCAGGATTCTCAGCTGCAGTGCCCAGAAGATTGGAGCAGATTGATGAAGGAGCCTCGTTTAGGTCATCATTCAGAATGCGGGGTACCAATCTGGCATTAAGCTTTCGTTTCCCAGATCCACGCATAGAATCTGATGACAGATAGACTTACTTATGCCCACCGACTCAGCCAAAAGTCTTGGTCATCATTTAGAATGCGGGGTACCAATCTGGCATTAAGTTTTCGTTTTCCCAGATCCACGCGTAGAATCTCATGACAGATAGACTTGCTGATGCCCACCGACTCAACGCAAAGTCTCAGTGTAATTCGGGGATCTGTCTTTAATTGATTCCACACCACTTCGACTTTTTCCCGCAGTTCACATACTGGAGGGACGGCTAGATCTCAGTCATCAATTGATTCTCGTCCATCACGAAACCGTGCGTACCATTCGAAAACTCTGCTGCGGGGTAATGCTCTGTTTCCATACGCTTCTTTTAACATTCTGTAAGTTTAAGTAGATGATTTACCGAGTTTCCAACAAACATTTTCTGCTCTTCCATGGCTAAAATGAAATGGGGTAAGAATCCTTCCAATGACTCCTTTAATCCTTTAAGCGGCCGATGTATCTCAAACAAATGTTGCTCAAAATGTTTTGCCCTCCTGAAACAGAACTGTTGACATAGTGGCAGGGTTATACGAAAGCTATGGCAAAACTATTCCTTTCCCTCCTTAATCTCATCCGAAATTTCTGTAGCTGGTAGTAAGTACTCCTTCGTGGTCCTTTGTCTTAGTCTGTAGTCAGATTCCCTTATAGTGATTTATTCTATGCTCCATGACCCAAGGAATGATTGGGAAGGGCTAGTCCCCCTGACGCGTAGATCATGCCACTGGGTAGAATCAAGTTCCTTAACTTTCTTTTCTCTCCTTTCTTAGGTTCTTCGCCATTTTTGTATTATTTTCGGGAGAAAAAGTAATACATTAAGAAAGATTAACGAAAATCATTCCCCGTAAATACTCACTTTGAATGACAAACCTAATGGGAAAGCAAGGCTTTCTGACGTACAGGTTTACTCGTTGCTGACGAGTTCGTCCTACTTCGAAGACAGCGAATATACGAGTTCGAACTGAGGTCGATGTATTCGTTCGATCTGATTTCTAACCAGTTTTCTAACCCCGAGTTAGCCGCCCCAGTGGCGCAGTGGTCTAAGACGTTGGCCTCTGATCATTCGTCCGTAAGGGGTCCGTGTTCGGATCCTGGTGAGTCATGGATGTTGTGTTTGTCTTACGGCACTGGCTCTCTCCCTTCCCTAGAACCAGTGACCCTAAATTAGGGACGGGCGACTGCTTATAGCCCATTGAGTTCCTCACGGTGGTCGTTAAACCTCCAATCAAAAAAAACAAAAAAACCCCGAGTTAATTCGTTCCAGTCATTTAAAGAGTTAATGCCCGTCTGCTGCCTGTCGGTACGCGTATAAAACAGTTTTCAGCTGTTCACTGATTGGCTAAGGAAGGCTCATGTTACTGCTTGCTTCTGGCATACACGTGATATTTTTATCCAAACTGTTACTACAGTTAAGCGATGAGTCCTAAAAATTACTGGACGCATGTTGTATAATGATAAACTGAATATAAAGAATTGTTTTTAAATTTTAGTGAACGTTTATACAAACATTTTTTAAGTGATATCTAGCGAGAGCTGAACAACAACCATCAGAAAATTTCCTTTGCTTCGACGTTGTCAGAAGTAATAGTTTGATGTTCTCAGATTTTTTTGTAATCTAATGGAAGCAACAGAAATAAACCACTCTGACGGCAGAGTGTTTTGAAGCACTGACCTCTGATGGCTCGTCCGAGATGTGACGACCCGGTTCGCTTCCCTGATGAGGCTTGAATTATGTGCTCGTTACAATGCGCTGGTTATCTTCCTCGACTGGAATCAGTGGTCCCTAAATTAGGGATGAGCGATTGCTTATAATCCTACGAGTTCCTCATGCTGATCATTAAACCCGGAGACCATAATGGAAAAACGGAAAGCAGCCATGGAAAACATCAGGGTTTCATAGATAAAGCCTTACATGCTTGAACTTTTGGATCTTCTACTTGTTGAAGAACACAGCAAGTAATAAATGTGCATTAATCTCAACGAAACACCGAAAACAAAACACAAAAATGGTTTCTCAACGAAACAAAAATGGTTTCCTTCTTTCGCCTCTGTAAGATTCCTACAGCAATGGTTCTGAACCAGAGTAACGTAAATTTTCAGAGAATTATAAATTTGTATCAAACTTGTCTTTTGCATATTTAAGCGTAATATAAACAGTCATACCAGAATAACATGACCATCTGCGGATCACAATGTACCCGCCCAGACGCGTCACAGAGTGCACGCGACAAATTCGACCACACGGAGATACGTATAAGCGGCTGGTCAGGAAGAGGAGCCGTAGTGCGTAACGTGAGCACAATGGGAAAAGGTTTCGATGGCCCCACAAAAAGGAATGATAATCGGCTACCGCACTAAGGGTGGAAGAATCACAGAAAAAGAACACCTCGTTGGCTGTTCCCGAGGTGCTCTAGTAAGGATGTACCAAGAATAGACCAATGGCACACCAACTACCTCCCGACGTCATAACTGTGGAGACCCAAAGGCCATTGACCCCAGAGGAGAACGTCACCTCCGCCTATTGGTAAAGGGTAATCGACGCGCAACAGTGCAGCAAATGACCTCGCAAATGAACACTGGGGACCCAGGTACGTGTCCCCGATAACAGTACAGCGAATCTTGTTACGCATGGGTCTCCGGAGTCGACGCTGCGTCAAGGCGCCCATGTTAACCTAAGTCCATCGGCAAAGACGCCTGCAGTTCGCATGGGACGATCGTCATTGGACAGTGGAAGAGTGGGAAAAGGTTGCCTTCTCCGACGAATTGAGATTTTCACTCCAAAAAAGTGACGGGAGGTGACGGATACGGCGTCAGACACACGAAGCCCAAATCTCGGACAAGCTGGTCGGTCACGTATAGGGCAGCGATGGCAGTGTGTATGTCTGGGGAATATTTTCCTGGTGTGACCACGGACCGCTGGTGCGACTGGATGGGTCCCTGAAATCCAATGTCTACCTGACCATCCTTGCTAGCCACACGCATCCTTTCGTTGTGGACGTTTACCCTGGTGGTGATGGTGTCTACCAACAGGACAATGCGGCCTGCCATGTCGGTAATGGGGTATGTGACTCGTTCCATGGACACGACAGCGATGTCTACGTTCTCCTTTGTCCAAAGAAATCGCTAGACCACAATCTGATTGAGCACTTGTAGTGATTTGGATCAACAGGTTCGAAGTGCTCACCCACGGTCACGTCATCTCCGGAACCTCCGTTCTCTGCTGGAGACCGAATGGGCACGTGTCCTTCGGGCAGCCTTACAGGGCCTAATGGTGTCCATACCATGCCGTCTCGTTGCTATCATCCGGGCCAAGGGTGGCTATTTCCATCATTAAGTAGGTGGTCATATTATTCTGATACGACCGTGTATTGCATACGACAGTCCAAAGATTCCGATGATAATCTATATTTTAACAATAATTACTTGATGACTTACTTCACAACGTTGAACGCATAAGGAGTTACCTTTGAATTAGGAAAACCTAACTAAAAACGTGAGGGTCCACCGTTTTGTGCAATCACGGTTCGCCGATGCCTAGGAACAAATTCTACAAGGTGTTGTACATCATCCATGCTTACTCTGTACCGTGTCCGCTACAGCAGCTCCATTAGTTCACGCTCATTACGTGAAGGAGGGTCAGCTGTTCTCACACAGGTCTAGCATATCCCAAAAATGCTCAATTGTGTTACAGTCAAGAGCTTTTGGGGGCCAAAGCAATATGGCAAATTGATTTTGAAACCACTCAGTACTTATATGAGCCTGATGACACCGTGCGTTTTCCTGTTGAAAGATAGCACTGTATTCCAGGTAAACTTCCTGCAGATATGGATGGAGATGGTCGGCCAACAGGTCCCTGTAACGTCCATCATTCAGTGTTTGTGGAATGATAACCAACAGACCTAGGGCTTGCCAGTAAAAAGCTCCCCAGAACACAACACTACCTCTACCGGCCTGTTGAACCTCAACTGTGCAACCAGGGAGGGAATAGGGCTTCATGCTGTTTAAGCCATATGCAAACCCGACCATCATCAAGGGGTAGCAGGACACGGGATTCATCACTGCGGACGACCTTCCTCCAATTTTAGAGGGACCATTGCTGATGTTCTTTGGTCCATGCGAGGCGTTATTTGCGATGACTGGACGTCATTATGGGTACCCTCTTTGGTCTCCGGCTGTGATACCCCAGGAAAAGCATGGCACATGTGGAAATACTGCACCTCTGTTGTATTGGTGGGTGAGCTGGGTAACTTTTGAGGGTCGTTGCTGAGGTACCAGTCATGACACCCCACGCTCACCTCAAGGATCAACCGCGCGTGGCTGACCAATGTGAGTCCATATGCTGGATGTCTGTTCATGGCTATTTCAGTTCTGGTACACTTTTGATACAATAATACGGGAGCAGCTAACAAGTGTGGTTGTTTCGGAAATACTGACACCTGTCCTACTGGTCACAATTATCTGGCTGCGGTTGAATGGCTTACGTAACCACATTTCCCCATTGCTGGCAAACGGTTGCTAATAAATGTGCACAATTTATTGTACCAGCATGTGACGTCGATAATACGCGGTACTACGCTCCAATAAGTAAAACTCTTATCACTCAGAATAGGTAAAACGAAGAAGGGTTTCAAATTCATAGATAGCTCAGTGTAATTCCTACCGAATACACGTAAGTATGACTCAGATTGAACAAACTATTGCAGTCGAATTCCATTGTTGTTTAACCCAAAACGTTTGAGAACATCTGGTATAGCGCCACTGATCACAATTACACAAAGGAGTCTTGGCTTCACGGCGCTGCTCCTATGTGGCGTGATATAAAGAAATTAACTTCCTACTCCACCCCAAGGTCTACTGTTATTCCAGAAACCTTGGAGACATTCACCAATTTTGAGGTTTGCTATAATGTCACCTCTGTAGATTTGCTACGAATTCGGAACCAGTTTTTCATATAATGTTTCTTCCGCCTTCACGGTACCTCATGCCGAACCGCCAAACCAATAGGACGCTTCTTTTCTTGTTACCTTCGCATTTATTGATTAATTGTCAATTCAAGTCACTGCGTTTAAATTTATAACGAGGAACAGTACACCATTTAAGCAGAAAATAGTAGCACTATACTAGTGATCCGATTTATTGGCGTAGGGAATAAACACATAAGCGTTTCCAAGCTTTCGCACATGAATCTTGAAGAATTTTTCTTGAAGAATTTTGAACCAATTCTTCAAGTAACGCCTTTCTACCAGGATCCCGCGTGCGACCAACGTGATGCCTCGTATCTTTAAATGAATATAACGTCGCATCTATTTATTGTCAAGTTCCCGCGTTCAAATTGCTAAGTG
Source organism: Macrothele yani (assembly GCA_039090855.1). Classification (NCBI taxonomy): domain Eukaryota; kingdom Metazoa; phylum Arthropoda; class Arachnida; order Araneae; family Macrothelidae; genus Macrothele; species Macrothele yani. The sequence continues at coordinate 7,805,743 of CM077024.1, forward strand.
TTCTATTTTCCAGTTTGCAGTTTCTTTGAATGACTATAACGTCGCATCTATTTATTTTCAAGTTCCCGCGTTCAAATTGTTAAGCGTTCTATTTTTCAGTTTGCAGTTTCTGACTAACTTCCTTGAAAAAGCCATCTGGTTGATGTGCGAAAGCTTGGAAACACTTGTGTTTATTTCGTACGCCAATAAATCGGATCACTAGTACAGTGATACTAATTTCCACTGCGTTCAAATTGTTGAAGAGTTCTATTATTCAGTTTAAAGTTGGCTGCCCTACCTTTCTTGAAAGAAGTAATCTGTTTGATGTGCGAAATCTTGGAAACTTTGATTTGTATTTCATTCCAACAAATTCGGATCACTAGTAGAGCTTTTCGGTTTGAAGTATGGATGGTGTACAAATCCTTGCTATTAATAAGAATAGCAGTGTTTGATTTGTTTCGTGTTGGAAATTATATTTACCAAATCAAAAAGGAGAGTGCGGAATTATTAAGTGAAAGACATCACAGAAGCAGAAGACTGGATGAAAGGGAAGACAGTGCTTTTGATGGGAGTGAGCACACGTTTTATATTGAATGTGGATGGTGTTACATATATTGCAAACATTTTCAGGGAGAAAGTGAAATCCACGATAGGAAGGTCAAATGAAAGTGGTACATGAAAAGAATCAGATTATTCCTCTGGTCTGTTCACGTCAGAGTACTTACAAGATATATTTCTAGAAACACGGTGAGAAATGCTATATTTGTAGAAATGTGGGTTAGGACGGTATGACGGTGAGAAATGCTAAAACACATAAGTAATGGAGTGCAAGTACTACTGTTGAAATATAATTCTCATGATGTTTATAAGCACATTTATACAAGGTTCCTGGTGCGTCATTACGTGTGCTTTCCATTCGGAAGGACTGAGCATGAAAGGTATTATAATGATATTAGAAAAAAATAATATATGAAGAGTTAAAATGTATATCAGTGAACGCATCTTTGAAATTATTGTATAAATTCTATCATTTGTTTACCTAGAAAATCTGAGAAAACCATTTTTGTGTCCATAGGTGTTTTTACAAATTCCTGTAAACTGTGTTGGTAAAACATATATGTTCGTCACCGTGGCTGGAGCCCAACTGCTTACTAAAGAACGAATTTTGGATTCTGGTGTCACTAATTTGGTCTGCTTGGCTTATCTGAAAAGTAAACAAGTCGTAAAGGAATCTCATGTCCACAAATTGAGGCGATTTTTGTGTGTATGTATCTATTTTTAAAAATCCCTTGAGGCTGTGTTGATAAACAAATATGTCGGTCATCGTGGCTGGAGCCCAACTGCTTACTAAAGAACGAATTTTGGATTCTGGTGTCACTAATTTGGTCTGCTTGGCTTCTCTGAAAAGTAAACAAGTCGTAAAGGAATCTCATGTCCACAAATTGAGGCGATTTTTGTGTGTATATCTATTTTTAAAAATCTCTTGAGGCTGTGTTGATAAACAAATATGTCAGTCATCGTGGCTGGAGCCCAACTGCTTACTAAAGAACGAATTTTGGATTCTGGTGTCACTAATTTGGTCTGCTTGGATTCTCTGAAAAGTACACAAGTCGTAAAGGAATCTCATGTCCACAAATTGAGGCGATTTTTGTGTGTATGTCTATTTTTAAAAATCCCTTGAGGCTGTGTTGATAAACAAATATGTCAGTCATCGTGGCTGGAGCCCAACTGCTTACTAAAGAACGAATTTTGGATTCTGGTGTCACTAATTTGGTCTGCTTGACTTCTCTGAAAAGTAAACAAGTCGTAAAGGAATCTCATGTCCACAAATTGAGGCGATTTTTGTGTGTATATCTATTTTTAAAAATCTCTTGAGGCTGTGTTGCTTAAAAAATATGTCAGTCATCGTGGCTGGAGCCCAACTGCTTACTAAAGAACGAATTTTGGATTCTGGTGTCACTAATTTGTTCTGCTTGGCTTCTCTGAAAAGTAAACAAGTCGTAAAGGAATCTCATGTCCACAAATTGAGGCGATGTTTGTGTGTATATCTATTTTTAAAAATCTCTTGAGGCTGTGTTGATAAACAAATATGTCAGTCATCGTGGCTGGAGCCCAACTGCTTACTAAAGAACGAATTTTGGATTCTGGTGTCACTAATTTGTTCTGCTTGGCTTCTCTGAAAAGTAAACAAGTCGTAAAGGAATCTCATGTCCACAAATTGAGGCGATTTTTGTGTGTATATTTATTTTTAAAAATCCCTTGAGGCTGTGTTGATAAACAAATATGTCAGTCATCGTGGCTGTAGCCGAACTTCTTACTGAAGGATAAATTTGGTGTCACTAACTAGGCCTTCTGGGCGTCTCTAAAATATGAGCAATTCGCAAAGGATCGCATGAATTCAAGCGATTTAATCAATAATTATGATTAATGTCGCGGAATATTGCTTCATTAGCCCCTCATTGATTTTCAAAAGAGGTATTTACACTCCCGTATGCTACAGCCTGTCTCTTATTTACTTTAGGCACGACTGTTCTGTATAAAACATTTTATTAGGAAATAGAAATCATTTTTAGGTCGAAAAAACTACTGTTTTTTTATTTGACTTAGAACATCTACCCTTCAATGATGTTGTAACTTCAGAGTCCGTTATCACAATGCAAAGTTTAACTTTGTTCCTATAACGTCTTTTCTGCTTTATAATACTTTCTATGCAAGAACTCTGTTTAATCTTTTCTTCTTCCTGCGATAACTTCAGTCAGCCATTAGGAGAAAAACGGCATGAGAAATCTCTTGCATGAGAAGTGACGACCAAAACAGATATGAAGGACTTCATATGTACATAAACAGATTTGTTTATATCCAAATGTGTTATAACTGAAAAAAGATTCACACATCGTATTAATATAATAAAATGTGATTGGTGTCATTGAAGAACTATACCTGAGTTACGAGACAGACTAGTTAAAAATTAAGCAATTGTTGCCAGAGAGTGAAGTTTATATCTGTGTGCCATGTCATTACATCTGAGTTACAAATTAAATTATCATAACATTCTGACCACATCCCTAACGTGAAACACCTAAATGACGACTATTACAACGAAATCCCTTTTATCATCTTGAAAATGTCGGAACTGTCACCTGAGAAAGCTAAATGGGAAAGAAATGGCACGATGTTTGAAAAAGAACTTTCATCTCCTCAGATGGAGATGAAAGGTTTTTCAGACAAAAAAAGTAGGAATATTACTGACTTTATACTCTTACGTTACTATTAAAAATTAAGTTACAAAGTGCCGCAATTTGAAATTTCCAGAGGTACAGTCGCACAGATAGCACGTATCTAACAAACATGAGTTAGTTATCCCAACGTAAAGCTCTCAAAAATTCAAAAGTAAATTTGCCTTTACTTAAAAAGAGGAAGTGGTTACTAAGTTAATTAGGGAAGATTAAAATGAACAAACTTCTGACAGCATCAACTAAAACTGACAATTGAGCTGGTAGACTTCAGCTCTATGCAATTGCATGAAAGGTTCTTGCAGATTTTACTTCTGAAGTTTCAGAGGTAGGACACTGTTTATCATGATCTGTCTCGAAGACTTGAGCAAATGTAATTTCAGCTTAGATACGAAAAAAATCTGTATAACGTACAATAATAAATTTGATAGTCATGTACTTTTCAGGCTCAGTGCAGACAGCAGTCATCAAAGTGAAGATTCTCCAAATACGTGGCGTCAGTGAATAAAGAAAGACTTCGCTCTTTACACCTTTTATCAACTCATAGTAACCGAAAAAAATGTTATTCGGTCACCGCTAGGGATCCGAATCCTAAATCTCTCGATATCTAGCCGAGCGCTTTAGCCTTAAAGTACGGTGGCCAATAATCAGCGGCGCTATGTGTGTTTTTCTGTCAGCATCTGACATCATAAATCCGTAAAATGGGCTCAGCTACTGAGATGTCTCCATCTGGTGGACATTAACGGCACTAGTTATACACTGACGGAAACAAAATCCCAACACCACGAAAAAATAGTTCTAGAGGAATGAAATGGCGGCAATACATTTGTATAGGTAACATATTTAATCGATTAAGGTTTCAAGATCACAGCTTAATGTAAGCGCGAGAAGAGCCATTTTAAATGTGAAATGCTGGTACATTAATAACTGGTGTAACCGCCAGAATGTTGAATGCAAGCACGCAAACGTTCATGAGTTGTGTCGTACAGGTGCTGGATGTCAGTTTGTGGGATGGAGTTCCATGCCTGTTGCATTTGGTCGGTCAATACAGGGACGGTTACTGCTGGTTGGGGGTAACGCTAAAGTTGTCGTCCAATGATGTCCAAAACCTGCTCGATTTGTGAAAGATCTGGTGATCTAGCACGGCACGGCAACATGTCGGCACTCTGTAGAGCATGTTGGGTTACAACAGCGGTATGCGGCCGAGGGTTATCCTGTTGGAAAACACCCCCTGGAATGCTGTTCATGAATGGCAGCACAACAGGTTGAATCACCAGACCGACGTACAACTGTGCCGTCAGGGTGCGTGGGATAACCACGAAAGTGCTCCTGCTGTCCTACGAAATTGCTCCCCAGAGCATAACTTCAGGTGTAGGTCCAGTGTGTCTCAGCCGCAGACAGGTTGGTTACAGGCGCTCACCTGGCCTCCTTCTAACCAACACACGGTCATCACTGGCATCCAGGAAGAACCGGCTTTCATCAGAAAACACAACACATCTCTATTCCGTCCTCCAATGAGCTCTAGCTTGACACCACTGACGTTGCAAACGGCAGTGGTTTGGAGTAAGTGGAATGCACGCTACAGGGCGTATGGCTCGGAGTTGTGCTTCAAGTAACCGATTTGTAACAGTTCGTTTGCTGCCGCAGACGCAGTACGATGCACCACCGCCATACGCCGTACACGGCGGTCTTCCCTCTCAGTAGTGCCACGTGGCCGGCCGGAACCCGGTCTTCTTGAGGCAGTACCTTCCCTTGACCACCGCTGCCAACAATCATGCACAGTGGCTACATTCCTGCGAGGTCGTTCTGCAATATTGCGGAAAGAAAATCCACCTTCTCGTAGCTCTATTACACGACCTCGTTCAAACTCCGTGAGCTGTTGATAATGGCTTCTTCGTCTTCTTAAAAACAGTTTTGACTAACATCAACACACTACGTCGAATCTCGACGATAACTAACTCTCACGAACGTTACAGCGCGTATTTACAGCAAAGCTGCTTTGCATGTTCCGAGGAGCGCTACTAGCGCCACACGTATGCGCCGAGCGCGAATTTTGCATAGACGTCATCTTAGAGATGTACTCTCACCGGCTACCAACTGTCGTTTATCTAACACAACCCCTTCTTGGTGTTGGGATTTTTTTCCGTCAGTGTATATTAATTATAACTGTTAAATCCAAAAGGCGAGATCCAAAGTTAAAATCCTTCAAATACGGTCAGTGAATAAACAATCTGACATCATAAATCCGTAAGATGGGCTCAGCTACTGAGACGTCTCCATCTGGTGGGCATTAAAGGCAATGGCTATGTATTAATTACAGCATTTAAATCCAAAGGGCGAGATCCAAAATGAAAATCCTCCAAATACGTGGCGTCAGTGAATAAACAAAGGCACAGCAACTCTTTCCCCGTTTTTAGCAACGCACAGCAACCGAAAAATTGTTATTCGGCCGCAGCCGGCGAATTGAATTCCGGATCTCTCGATGTCTAGCCGAACACGTTAGCTTTACACCACGGTGGCCAACAATCCACGGCGCTATGTGCGTTTTTCTGTCAGCATCTGACATTATAAATCCGTAAGATGCGTTTAGCTACTGAGACGTCTCCATCAGGTGGACATTAACGGCACTGGCTATATATTAATTATACCAGTTAAACCCAATGGGCGAGATCCAAAGTGAAAATCCTTCAAAAACATGGCGTCAGGGAATAAAAAAAGACTTCGCTCTTTCCACGTTTTATCAACACATTGCACCCGAAAAATTGTTAACCGGTCATTGCACACTGACGAATTTTTACTTTGGATTTAACTGTTATAATTAATATATAGCCAGTGCCAATAATGCCCACCAGATGGAGACATCTCAGAAGCTGTGCCCATCTTACGGATTTATGATGTCAGAAGCTGACAGAAAAACACCCATAGCACCGTTGGTTGTTGACCACCGTAGCGTAAGGCTAAAGCGCTCGGCTTGATTTCGAGAGATCTGGGATTCGGATCCCCAGCGGTGACCGGATAACAATTTTTCGGTTGCTATGTGTTGATAAAACGTGGAAAGAGCAAAGTCTTTGTTTATTTAGTAGCAATCAAAGCGGAGGATGAAGAATTTATCTAAATGCAAAATGGCGAAGATGTATGTCCATGAAAAAGCAACAAGCTTCGACGTATGATGTCTTACAAAAATATGTAAGCTCAAGATATCAGATATTTCGGTAGAACGACTAGCAACAGTATGTGCAGATGTCTTAATGTTTCGCAAAAGAATAAAAAACGAGCAAAATCGCATGACGAATTGAAGATTACAACACTTTTATAGGTTTTTTCACCGGTTGGTGGGGAGTAGAAAGACTGATGTGTGAGTTGGAGGTACGTTACAGTGGGATTTAAATTTGGGCTTCGACTACAGGCTTCACAACTAGGAAAGATCATTTCTAGAAAATGCTGAAACAAAGGGAACTCTCGGTGAATAAGTGATGAAAAGTGCAAGTGAATACAGAAAAATCCATATCACATTTTTGTGAAAGAATCCTTTAAAAATTTCAGCAGCTCACGGGTGCTTTTTTATACCTTTTTAAAATATAAAATATATATATATATATACATGTTATTTTATACCCATATATAAATATAAATATATGTATGATTTTTTACACCTTTTTCTTTATAAAATACAAAGAAAAAGGTATAAAAAGTTAGAATTTTTACACCTTTTTAAAATATAAAGTATACATATATGTTATTTTATAACTATATATTAAATATAAAGATATATATGCTTTTTTATAACTTTTCCTTTTTTTTTAAATTCCACGTTCGTATTTTTGAAAGATCTTCCAATGGATCTTTCAAAAATACAGTGAATACAATGCAATCAACATTATTTTTAAAGTGCAAGTGAATACAGAAACCTTTGCTGAAGATATCCGCCAATTGAACAGAAAATCGATTGAGATAAAAGAAAGGACTGTGGAATTTAAAAAGTATCTAAAGCGATTGGAAGAAGGAAAAATACCATAGAAAAGAATGATAAAAAACTATCGGATTGTTAGTGAAGATTAAAATCGCAAGGACATACTAAAATATTGGTGATCTGCATAGAACTACACGAAACTGTTTGCTGCAATTGGAGCGACAATTTTAAACGGCAATGTTCAATTTCGTACGAATATCTATCGCGATAATACTCCTTTCTTCTAAGCGAACGCCTTTTTGGACAGCGCTTTCTATTTTCACTAAGATTTTGTGGTCATTTGAACCTCGATGTATGCTTCTCTATTAAAGAAAAACAGCATGCAGAAAACCATGTGAAACAGCGGCTGCGGTAGAGGAATACAGACTTCTGCAGAAGGATAAATGGTTTTAGTCACTTTCCATGTCATAATGTTGGCTTGTAAATTCTCCAGAAGGCCGTCAGTTGCTTCACAGTGGTCTCCTAATCAAAATCACAGGGAATAAAATAAACTTGATGCTTTACGAGCACTTGAACAACAGCGGGTTGTTTCAGGAAGACTATTTACGCATCTATGTGCTGCATGCGTACAGCAATGAATTCAGGAACCTGAAGAAGCGTTCAGGCATCTGGTCAATCAATTACAATCGCAGAACTTCTGTCCTATTAGTGACATGAATTGGTTAGCACAGTCCCTTTCTCACATCGCTTTAAAATGAATAATGCACGAGTAGTTTAATGCTTCTTTTGCAGCCGTTGTTCCCAAAATGCCATTTAGTGTGTCTGTGCAGTAATTCGGAACACAGCGGCAAAGAAGGTTGTTAAATGATGATTGCGACAACTAGTCATGTAATGTACATATTCTCACTTGACAGTGGAATTTTACTTCCGCACACATGTAAGTAGTAGAAAAGTACCGATTCTGGCTTACGCCGCAGCCCATAGACTGAACACTAGGTGTCGGCCGGAGCAGCCGGAGCAAGCTGCAGCCGAGCAAACGGAGGGGGGCGTGGTCAGTAGCAGCCTCCAATTCCCCGTTGCAATTTTTTTCCCCCCGACCGAAGTGTGTGCTTATCTCCGAAGATAGTAGTATTTATTGGACTTTGTCGAATTTTGGGGGAAATCAATGAAGGTTTATTCCTTTTTTTTTTAATTTAATGAAGGTTTATTCATTATTTATTTTCCCTCTCTCGACCCCATCCCCTTAGATTATTGTTATGTAAAACGTTTTTTTCCCTCGTAATTTGTTGATGTATTTTTTTCAATTAATTTTCATGAATTCCTCATGTGTCTTCCCTAATGAAAAATTATGTAGGGTAAGTATTAATTAACCATTTCTCTTTTTTTTTCTCGAATAATACGGTCATGTCCTCATCTCAAGAAATGTTATTATGATATCTTATTTTTGTTCATAAATGTTTGATTTTGAGGGATGGCAACGCCCGAGAGGGAAAGGGGTTGGATATAGGGGGATGTCAACTCGATGTGCTACTCCCTAGCGGTGCTTCTTGGAACTTTCGATTGATCTTTGATTTTGAGGGATGGCAACGGCCGAGTGGGAAAGGGGTTGGATATAGGGGGATGTCAACTCGATGTGCTGCTCTCAGCGGTGCTTCTTGGAACTTTCGATGGACCTTTATTTTGGGGGATGGCAACGACCGAGTGGGGAAAGGGCACTGCGTAGGTGTTAGATATGATGATGCTTCTTGGAACTTTATTATTTCGATGGATCTTTGATTTTGAGGGATGGCAACGACTGAGTGGGGTCCGTTGGGAATTTCTGCATTTATTCCTGTGTTTTGCAAGCAAGATTTCTCCCCTCTTCAATACTATTTTTCCCCCGGAGGAAATTTTTACGTAACGATGCTGGGGAATTTTCTTTCCAAGGGAATAAAAAATGCTCCTAAGGTCTTAGCGAGGTTCTAACTCAGGATGATTTGGTTTCCAAAAATAGTCAGGGGGTCAAATGGTTTTCGTGTACTACGTATTCCCTATATATATATTTTTAAATTACTTTTACGTTATTTCTTCATGTGTTTTTATATATTTTTTGTATGTTTTGAGGGAGTTTTTTCGTGTAGATGTAATGAATTTTCTGGGGAACTTTTCTTTCTTCCTCCATTCAATTTTATTTCAGACCATGAGACGAGGAAATGCTTTTAGAAATTATTTCGTTCTTGTTCGCAGTAATTACTGGACATAGACTTCATGTTAATTCTGAGTCTTTCACCCCTGCAATAATATTTTCTCGTAATTTTTTCGTATGTTGAAGAACTCTACAGATCTTTCCCAGTTAAAATTCTGCTCAAACAATATTTTCGGTCTTTATTTCCTTATAGCTTCCCAATTTCCGATATTTTTCTTCCTCTATCTTTGAAATTTCATTAAACTTCTCAATAGGTCAGGATTCTTTTTTTCTTGGACAAACTTGTGAGTCCTTTTATTCACACTATCTTTTTTTTTTTTCATTTCATTTCAGCAAACGATTATTTTAGATGCAACAAATCGTCAGATTTTGGTTTCTTATATAGCATATTTTCCAACCTGCTTAAAAATATTCCTCAAAGCTTGCATGTATGTCAAATATACATTTTTTTTTATTCTTTCGTAGTTAGCCATACTTTTCGTGGACTGCCTCGACAGGAAAGCATTCAATGTCAAGACATACAATCTAAAACCTTTTTCTTTCGATGAAATTTGTATTCTTTGGGCTGAATAATTTTCTGTCTCGTCCGAAAAAACATTCATTCTAGAGGCAAAGCGACTAATTCCGTTCTTCCCATAAACATTATTTTTTTATTTATTTGATATTCAGAGTTGTATACATTTACTATCCAAAAAAGAGATATATTTAATGTAAAGGTATATTCTTCCAAGCTGGGGAAATATATGTATATATTAGTTCATTTCCAGTTAAAGGAAATGCATCTTTATATTTCAATATGAAAAAAGAAGCCCTATAAGTGAAAGCTCAACCTAAAGACGGATAGATTGTTCACACTCTCTCGACTCTATGACATTTCTTTACTGAATGAACCATGACCTTTTTTTTTTTCATGAACTGCTTTAAAATCTTCGTTCTCACTTTACTATTGTCAGATTCCATGTCCCTCCAGTTCTTTACTTATTCAATTTTAATTTATTAAGAGAGTAGAACTCTTTTAGGCTTTCGAAGTACTTTCAAGTCTTTCATTACGAAAATGTTCATTGTCATGAAAGAAGCCATAATCGAGATGATTTACTATCGTTTCAATGAAAGTGTTTACGCATTCATTGCTATGATGTCAGATTTCATTTTCTTATACTTCGAACAGAAATGAGTTTGAATCATTCGTCGAGAAAACATTTCTTTCATATATATATATATATATTTTTGCCTCCGAATCAAACGAACTCAAAAAATAAGAGACGCACTTTAATATTTTTTTTTTCCTCTTATGAGAGGAATACGGGAATATGATACCAAAATTAAAGAATAAAGAATATCGACTTTCTTCTCAACACCTTACATCTACGTTTTTTTTTATTTTTTTTATTTTCAATAAGCTATTTCTATATTTTTACAACTGAATAGAATTATTTATTGAAAAATTCTAAGTAAGACGAAAATGGTTTTGTTGATTTCCTAAGAGGATGATTTTGGAAATTTTCGTTTTCTGGTAATTGTAAAAATCTCATAGAATAATATGGAAAAACTAGCATACATAAAAGACTGTTTTGGATCGAGTAAATTGAAAGAATTTTACAAAGTTCATTTCAGAAAAGTACATTCCTTCCTAGTGTCAAAAACGAATCACTTCGTTTTTTCTAAGATACACTTTGGAATCTTATAAAAGTGCATAGGTCAAAAACTATTTTGATGATTTTACTAAGATGACAGATTTCGGATTTCTTATGATAGAAAATACAGTGAATTTCCCATTGAATAACATAGGAACCTGCGAAATTTAAGAAGCACGTTTTCGTTTAAGTAAAATATTTTAAAAGTCTTTTTTCGAATCAGTTGAAAGCAGACAGGGTGTGTTTCTGAACAGTTCATTATTTCCTAAAATCAAAACGAATCACTTCGTTTTTTTTTTTTGTTTTTTTTCTTTCCTAATGTACGTTTCTGAAAGAAGTAAAAATAGTTTAGGTAGAAAATTGGAAAGATATTTTTATGAATCCTAGACAGTTTATTTACGTATAGCTAGAGGGGTCTTCAGTGAGAGCACTTATTCTCTTTTCAAACTAAGAGAACGAAGTGTAGTCAGTTTGAAAAAAAAATTCAAACTCCCCTAAATTTAGCCTTTTGTCCTGGTTTCGACTCAATACTGTAAAGCATTGCTCTCAGACCAGTTGAATTCCTGGCCCTTAATGAAATACATTAAGCCTTTCCCTTAAAAATAAGCAATCTCTTCTTCAATACCAGATCCCCAATAAATTTCTTTAAGAGTTATTCATTCACCCTTTTACTTTTAAAAACTTGAAATTCATTATTATTTAACTCATTACAAAAAATGAAACTCATTCATACAGAAAAAATACAAATGAATAAAAATAAATAAAGTAGTCCTAAAAAAGGACTGTTTTTCTGGGTCCCCTTCATACAGCTGCTCCATGGTCGGTATAAGGAAGTTTTTTTTTTTTTGCCTGCTAATATCTCAGCACATTGACTTCACAGTCTCTAGCAAGTTCTTCACAATTATGCTTTCCAAGAACGCTTTGGACGGGACATGGTCTCCAGTGACTGCAACAAAAGATTCTGCTAGAATCTTGGGGTTAAGCAATGCAACGGCATCATCGAAATACTTTTGCCACTTGGATTCGGGGGTGGCATACGCACAGCTGTGGGCCGTGATGTTTGCGAATATGCGATTTGGTGGTTGGTGGCACTCCATACAATAATATAAGTTATTGACATGTTCCTGAAGGCGATCCCTTACCATGTCAGCAAGCATGATGAAAAACTCTTCATCTGAGATGGAAGCAACAGGGGAAGAAATCCTTGGATGGTGCAAAACAGCCTTTCTAAAGACAGGTCCAAATAGTAGTTGAGTAATGCTGTCCCATATTTTTCCACATTGATCAATAAGAGTTCCAAATTGTTGACAAGTCAGCTTTATCGGAACAGGATTCAATCGACGAAAACCATGAATTCTGGGGGAAAGCACTTCTAACGTGTAACTGCCAGAAGCATCTAAGAGGGAAGGACAGCAGGAAACGATAAGTTCACGATTAATCAAGATGTCATAATTCATGCCCTGAATCCAGTGTGATTTTCCCATGAATTTTCGGAACGTTGAAGCTGACATTGTTATTCCATTCTTAGAAGGGTAGAAAGATTCCCCATCTTTCCTATAACTTCGAATATGACCTCGGACCGTGTTGTTAAAATCGCATATTCTTGCAAACGTGTTTTCACCTAAATGAAAATGATGAGGTGCAAGATTTTTCATTGAAATTCTTGGGAGGATAACTTCTCCACACAATTTGGGCTTTAAAGGAACGGACTCACATACCTTCTTAGCGAGAGTAGCAGAAATTTCAGCACTTTGCTTCATCGTGGAAATGGAATCGGTAACGCTCAAAGCAACAGACAAAAATGAAATGACTCGTTTGAAGACTAAAGACAAACTGAAGGAACAGCTCTTATTCTAAGTCAAAACTGAGAAGAGGTTGAAGTTCGTCACTTGTTTACTGCTTGAGAGCGAAAGAGCAGAGTCATGGGGTAAAGAACACTCGGTTATCTTCTTTCCAAAGGTCAATTTTTTTTTTTTTTTTTTTTTTATTGGAGGTTTAACGACCACCGTGAGCAACTCAATGGGCTATAAGCAGTCGCCCGTCCCTAATTTAGGGTCACTGGTTCCAGGGAAGGGAGAGAGCCAGTGCCGTAAGACAAACACAACATCCATGCCTGACCGGGATTCGAACCCGGACCCCTTACGGACGAATGATCAGAGGCCAGCGCCTTAAACCACTGCGCCACCGGGGCGGCGTGGGTCAAATTCAATCTAATGTTTGGAGCATTCTTTTGTCGAGGCAGACCATGACTCCAATACGAATTAGTTGGTGGCAGGATCTGTAGTAACGTTCCAGATCTCAAAGATAAGGAAACTGGTTTAAACCTGTTTCGCTTGAAAACAAGAGTCTCTTTCCTGTCCGAGAGATACTGGTGTAATACAAGACAAAGGATCTAATTCAGCTTCGTCATCACGGTGATCACCGATTTGGTTATCACCATTTCTTATAATGATCAGAGGCCAGCGCCATGGGGATCAAAAACGATTTTGATGATTTTACTAAGATGACAGATTTCGAATTTCTTATGATAGAAAATACAGTAAATTTCCCATTGAATAACATGGAAACTACGAAATTTAAGAAACACGTTTTCGTTCAAGTAAAATATTTTAAAAGGTAATCAGTTGAAAACAGACAGGGTGTGTTTCTGAACAGATCATTATTTCCTAAAATCAAAACGAGTCACTTCGTTTTTTCCTAACGTACGTTTCTGAAAGAAGTAAAAATAGTTTAGCTAGAAAAATTGGAAAGAATTTTTTATGAATCCTAGACTGTTTATTTTTTTATAACTAGAGGGTCGTCAGTGAGAGCACTTATTCTCTTTACAAACTAAGAGACTGAAGTGTAGTCAGTTTGAAAAAAAATTTCAAACTCCCCTAAATTTAGTCTTTTGTCCTGGTTTCGACTCAATACTGTAAAGCATTGCTCTCAGACCAGTTGAATTCCTGGCCCTTAATGAAATACATTAAGCCTTTCCCTTAAAAATAAGCAATCTCTTCTTCAATACCAGATCCCCAATAAATTTCTTTAAGAGTTATTCAATTCATCCTTTTACTTTTAAAACTTGAAAGTCGTTATTATTTAACTCCTTATAAAAATGAAACACATTCACACTTTTACTTTAAAAAACTTGAAATAACTTCATACAAAAATGAAACCCATTCACTTTTTTACTTTTAAAACTATAGAAAAAATAGATGATACAGAACATAGGTTCACTTTCTCATTCACACTCATGCATACAGAAAACAAAATTAAATAGTGCTATTTGAGCTGCATGGAGGTGTCAAGATGGGTGGGAAAACCTCCATCTATCATTCAATTGGACTAAAACTGTTGAAGGATGTGAGCTATTCTCACTAGCTCCTCCATGCAAGCTGTCTCGACTCGAGGTTGACCACCCCAGTCGGTGATTTTAATTCAATCATTTCCACTTCGGAATCTGGAATCCCAAGTAAGATCAATAATTTCAACTTCGGAATCTGAATCCCAAGTAAGATCAATAATTTCAGGATCTTCAGAAGTTAAGTCAACAACCTCCGGTTCTTGGGTAGAGTCTTCCACAACCCAGAAGTTTTCCCACTGTGAGGGGAGGAAGAGACCTAATCCACTGATTAACGTAGAAATCGTCTCTAGATTCCTGGAGGAGAGAAAAAAATATATAAAATATATATATATATATATATATATATATATATATATATATAATAAGAAATAAAAAAAATAAAACCCTACATCCCAGATAAAGCAAAAAGAAAAATTTAAAATATTCTTACCGAGTCCAAGTCCAGGAGGTGTAGGGGAATTATTTCCTTTCAACATCTGTGATTCTAATAAGCATGCGTTACTTCAAAGAAAACTTGAGAAGCTGTGGGAATCTGAGATCTCTCTTGCTACTATTATACTAGCAGAAGGATTGATAAGGAGGGATCATGTGATAACATACACGGAATAGATTGGTCTTTGAGGTCAACTTAAATCGACAGATCGCTCTATTTTATAAACTTTCCATTGTACAGGAAATAACATCTTTCTCAAACACCATAGTTCATGGGACCTTCTATGAGGTAAAAATATTCTAACGCGTATCTAATCAATGTTCTGTATACTTAAGACCAAGCGTAAATGGAATCGATAGTACTCTTCCTCCCTGAAGGAAATGACGTCTGCATACATCTCAAAATCCTTTGTTCCTAAGTCAAACGCATGGAGGGAAAATCAAGTAATCTTATCTGTATTCCTTCGTTGAAAGTGTATGTTTGTTTAGAAAAGATACAAAACATTTCCTTTCTCAAGTTAAGTTCGAATCAGCATTACATTAGATTGAGGGTTCACGTGTTAAAAAGCAACACAATCGTAGTTGTTTAATAAGTTAGAATACAAATTTCTGTGAAAGAGGAAACTATGATATTGAATGCTGGAAATCAGACTTTTCTGAAGCAAATCAAAACTGATTGAAAAGAGTCTGTACAATAGACAAAAAGGAAATACAAAAAAATCCCTTGAGAAGTACTTCAGAAATAAATCTCAAAACAGAGAAAAATAAAATATGCTAGATTAAAGAGTAACGTAGGTCAGATAAAAGAAATGGCAGAAAAAGAAATATGTTAGGAAAAAAATAACTCCCCCATTAAATGTACTTCGAATCAGCATTACATTGAGGGAAAAATCCCCTGAGAAGTACTTCAGAAATAAATTCAAAGCAGAGAAAAATAAAAATATGCTAGATTAAAGAGTAACGTAGGTCAGATAAAAAAAATGGCAGAAAAGAATATTGGAAAAAAAATAACTCCCCATTAAATGTAGTACATTTAATAAATGTAGTAAATGTACTACATTTAATGGGGAGTTTTTTTTTTTTCCTAACATATTTCTTTTTCTGCCATTTTTTTTTATCTGACCTACGTTACTCTTTAATCTAGAATATTTTTATTTTTCTCTGCTTTGAGATTTATTTCTGAAGTACTTCTCAGGGGATTTTTTTCCCTCCAATGTAATGCTGATTCGAAGTACATTTAATGGGGAGTTATTTTTTTTTCCTAACATATTTCTTTTTCTGCCATTTCTTTTATCTGACCTACGTTACTCCTTAATCTAGCATATTTTTATTTTTCTCTGCTTTGAGATTTATTTCTGAAGTACTTCTCAAGGGATTTTTTTTGTATTTCCTTTTGTCTATTGTACAGACTCTTTTCAATCAGTTTTGATTTGCTTTTAGAAAGGAATCTGATTTCCAGCATTCAATATCATAGTTTCCTCTTTCACAGGAAATTTGTATTCTAATCCTTTTGCAAACAACTACGATTGTGTTGCTTTTAACACGTGAACCCTCAATCTAATGTAATGCTGATTCGAACTTAACTTGAGACAGGAAATGTTTTGTATCTTTTCTAAACAAACATACACTTTCAACGAAGGAATACAGATAAGATTACTTGATTTTCCTCCATGCGTTTGACTTAGGGAACAAAGGATTTTGAGATGTATTCAGACGTCATTTCCTTCAGGGAGGAAGAGTGCTATCGATTCCATTTACACTTGGTCTTAAGTATACAGAACATTGATTAGATACGCGTTAGAATATTTTTACCTCCTTAGAAGGTCCCATGAACTATGGTGTTTGAGAAAGATGTTATTTCCTGTACAATGGAAAGTTTATAAAATAGAGCGATCTGTCGATTTAAGTTGACCTCAAAGACCAATCTATTCCGTGTATGTTATCACATGATCCCTCCTTATCAATCCTTCTGCTAGTATAATAGTAGCAAGAGAGATCTCAGATTCCTACAGCTTCTCGAGAAGTTTTCTTTGAAGTAACGCATGCTATTAGAATCACAGATGTTGAAAGGAAAATAATTCCCCACATCTCCCCTGGACTTCGACTCGGTAAGAATATTTTTAATTTTCTTTTGCTTTATCTGGGATGTAGGGTTTTATTTTTTTTTTATTTCTTATTATATATATATATATATATATATATATATATATATTTTATATATTTTTTCTCTCCTCCAGGAATCTAGAGACGATTTCTACGTTAATCAGTGGATTAGGTCTCTTCCTCCCCCTCACAGTGGGAAAACTTCTGGGTTGTGAAAGACTCTACCCAAGAACCGGAGGTTGTTGACTTAACTTCTGAAGATCCTGAAATTATTGATCATACTTGGGATTCAGATTCCGAAGTTGAAATTATTGATCTTACTTGGGATTCAGATTCCGAAGTGGAAATGATTGAATTAAAATCACCGACTGGGGTGGTCAACCTCGAGTCAGGACAGCTTGCATGGAGGAGCTAATGAGAATAGCTCACATCCTTCAACAGTTTTAGTCCAATTGAATGATAGATGGAGGTTTTTCCCACCCATCTTGACACCTCCATGCAGCTCAAATAGCACTATTTAATTTTGTTTTCTGTATGCATGAGTGTGAATGAGAAAGTGAACCTATGTTCTGTATCATCTATTTTTTCTATAATTTTAAAAGTAAAAAAGTGAACGGGTTTCATTTTTGTATGAAGTTATTTCAAGTTTTTTAAAGTAAAAGTGTGAATGTGTTTCATTTTTATAAGGAGTTAAATAATAACGAATTTCAAGTTTTAAAAGTAAAAGGATGAATGAATAACTCTTAAAGAAATTTATTGGGGATCTGGTATTGAAGAAGAGATTGCTTATTTTTCAGGGAAAGGCTTAATGTATTTCATTAAGGGCCAGGAATTCAACTGGTCTGAGAGCAATGCTTTACAGTATTGAGTCGAAACCAGGACAAAAGACTAAATTTAGGGGAGTTTGAAATTTTTTTCAAACTGACTACACTTCATTCTCTTAGTTTGTAAAGAGAATAAGTGCTCTCACTGACGACCCCTCTAGTTATAAAAAAATAAACAGTCTAGGATTCATAAAAAATTCTTTCCAATTTTCTAGCTAAACTATTTTTACTTCTTTCAGAAACGTACGTTATAAAAAAACTAAGTGACTCGTTTTGATTTTAGGAAATAATGATCTGTTCAGAAACACACCTGTCTGTTTTCAACTGATTACCTTTCAAAAATATTTTACTTGAACGAAAACGTGCTTCTTAATTTCGTAGTTTCCCATGTTATTCAATGGGAAATTTACTGTATTTTCTATCATAAGAAATTCGAAATCTGTCATCTTAGTAAAATCATCAAAATCGTTTTTTGATCCCCATGCACTTTTATAAGAAATGGTGATAACCAAATCGGTGATCACCGTGATGACGAAGCTGAATTCATGGTTTTCGTCGATTGAATCCTGTTCCGATAGATCCTTTGTCTTGTATTACACCAGTATCTCTCGGACAGGAAAGATACTCTTGTTTTCAAGCGAAACGGGTTTAAACCAGTTTCCTTATCTTTGAGATCTGGAACGTTACTACAGATCCTGCCACCAACCTAATTCGTATTGGAGTCATGGTCTGCCTGGACAAAAGAATGCTCCAAACATTAGATTGAATTTGACCTTTAGAAAGAAGATAACCGAGTGTTCTTTACCCCAAGACTCTGCTCTTTCCCTCTCAAGCAGTAAACAAGTGACGAACTCCAACCTCTTCTCAGTTTTGACATAGAATAAGAGCTGTTCCTTCAGTTTGTCTTTAGTCTTCAAACGAGTCATTTCATTTTTGTCTGTTGCTTTGAGCGTTACCGATTCCATTTCCACGATGAAGCAAAGTGCTGAAATTTCTGCTACTCTCGCTAAGAAGGTATGTGAGTCCGTTCCTTTAAAGCCCAAATTGTGTGGAGAAGTTATCCTCCCAAGAATTTCAATGAAAAATCTTGCACCTCATCATTTTCATTTAGGTGAAAACACGTTTGCAAGAGTATGCGATTTTAACAACACGGTCCGAGGTCATATTCGAAGTTATAGGAAAGATGGGGAATCTTTCTACCCTTCTAAGAATGGAATAACAATGTCAGCTTCAACGTTCCGAAAATTCATGGGAAAATCACACTGGATTCAGGGCATGAATTGTGACATCTTGATTAATCGTGAACTTATCGTTTCCTGCTGTCCTTCCCTCTTAGATGCTTCTGGCAGTTACACGTTAGAAGTGCTTTCCCCCAGAATTCATGGTTTTCGTCGATTGAATCCTGTTCCGATAAAGCTGACTTGTCAACAATTTGGAACTCTTATTGATCAATGTGGAAAAATATGGGACAGCATTACTCAACTACTATTTGGACCTGTCTTTAGAAAGGCTGTTTTGCACCATCCAAGGATTTCTTCCCCTGTTGTTTCCATCTCAGATGAAGAGTTTTTCATCATGCTTTCTGACATGGTAAGGGATCGCCTTCAGGAACATGTCAATAACTTATATTATTGTATGGAGTGCCACCAACCACCAAATCGCATATTCGCAAACATCACGGCCCACAGCTGTGCATATGCCATCCCCGAATCCAAGTGGCAAAAGTATTTCGATGATGCCGTTGCATTGCTTAACCCCAAGATTCTAGCAGAATCTTTTGTTGCAGTCACTGGAGACCATGTCCCGTCCAAAGCGTTCTTGGAAAGCATAATTGTAAAGAACTTGCTAGAGACTGTGAAGTCAATGTGCTGAGATATTAGCAGGCAAAAAAAAAAATTCCTTACACCGACCATGGAGCAGCTGTATGAAGGGGACTCAGAAAAACAGTCCTTTTTTAGGACTACTTTATTTATTTTTATTCATTTATATTTTTTCTGTATGAATGAGTTTCATTTTTTGTAATGAGTTAAATAATAATGAATTTCAAGTTTTTAAAAGTGAAAGGGTGAATGAATAACTCTTAAAGAAATTTATTGGGGATCTGGTATTGAAGAAGAGATTGCTTATTTTTAAGTGAAAGGCTTAATGTATTTCATTAAGGGCCAGGAATTCAACTGGTCTGAGAGCAATGCTTTACAGTATTGAGTCGAAACCAGGACAAAAGGCTAAATTTAGGGAGTTTGAATTTTTTTTCAAACTGACTACACTTCATTCTCTTAGTTTGAAAAGAGAATAAGTGCTCTCACTGAAGACCCCTCTAGCTATACGTAAATAAACAGTCTAGGATTCATAAAAATATCTTTCCAATTTTCTACCTAAACTATTTTTACTTCTTTCAGAAACGTACATTACGAAAGAAACAAAAAAACAAAAAACGAAGTGATTCGTTTTGATTTTAGGAAATAATGAACTGTTCAGAAACACACCCTGTCTGCTTTCAACTGATTCGAAAAAAGACTTTTAAAATACTTTACTTGAACGAAAACGTGCTTCTTAAATTTCGCAGTTTCCCATGTTATTCAATGGGAAATTCACTGCATTTTCTATCATAAGAAATCCGAAATCTGTCATCTTAGTAAAATCATCAAAATAGTTTTTGACCCTATGCACTTTTATAAGATTCCAAAGTGTATCTTAGAAAAAACGAAGTGATTCGTTTTTGACACAAGGAAGGAATGTACTTTTCTGAAATGAACTTTGTAAAATTCTTTCAATTTACTCGATCCAAAACTGTCTTTTATGCATGCTAGTTTTCCCATGTTATTCTATGAGATTTTTACAATTACCAGAAAACGAAAATTTCCAAAATCATCCTCTTAGGAAATCAACAAAACCATTTTTCGTCTTGCTTAGAATTTTTCAATAAATAATTCTATTCAGATGTGTAAAAATATAGAAATAGCTTATTGAAAATAAAAAAAATAAAAAAACGTAGATGTAAGGTGTTGAGAAGAAAGTCGATATTCTTTATTCTTTAATTTTGGTATCATATTCCCGTATTCCTCTCATAAGAGGAAAAAAAATATTAAAGTGCGTCTCTTATTTTTTGAGTTCGTTTGATTCGGAGGCAAAAATATATATATATATATATATGAAAGAAATGTTTTCTCGACGAATGATTCAAACTCATTTCTGTTCGAAGTATAAGAAAATGAAATCTGACATCATAGCAATGAATGCGTAAACACTTTCATTGAAACGATAGTAAATCATCTCGATTATGGCTTCTTTCATGACAATGAACATTTTCGTAATGAAAGACTTGAAAGTACTTCGAAAGCCTAAAAGAGTTCTACTCTCTTAATAAATTAAAATTGAATAAGTAAAGAACTGGAGGGACATGGAATCTGACAATAGTAAAGTGAGAACGAAGATTTTAAAGCAGTTCATGAAAAAAAAAGGTCATGGTTCATTCAGTAAAGAAATGTCATAGAGTAGACAGAGTGTGAACAATCTATTCGTCTTTAGGTTGAGCTTTCACTTATAGGGCTTCTTTTTTCATATTGAAATATAAAGATGCATTTCCTTTAACTGGAAATGAACTAATATATACATATATTTCCCCAGCTTGGAAGAATATACCTTTACATTAAATATATCTCTTTTTTGGATAGTAAATGTATACAACTCTGAATATCAAATAAATAAAAAAATAATGTTTATGGGAAGAACGGAATTAGTCGCTTTGCCTCTAGAATGAATGTTTTTTCGGACGAGACAGAAAATTATTCAGCCCAAAGAATACAAATTTCATCGAAAGAAAAAAGGTTTTAGATTGTATGTCTTGACATTGAATGCTTTCCTGTCGAGGCAGTCCACGAAAAGTATGGCTAACTACGAAAGAATAAAAAAAATGTATATTTGACATACATGCAAGCTTTGAGGAATATTTTTAAGCAGGTTGGAAAATATGCTATATAAGGAAACCAAAATCTGACGATTTGTTGCATCTAAAATAATCGTTTGCTGAAATGAAATGAAAAAAAAAAGATAGTGTGAATAAAAGGACTCATAAGTTTGTCCAAGAAAAAAAAAGAATCTTGACCTATTGAGAAGTTTAATGAAATTTCAAAGATAGAATAAGAAAAATATCGGAAATTGGGAAGCTATAAGGAAATAAAGACCGAAAATATTGTTTGAGCAGAATTTTAACTGGGAAAGATCTGTAGAGTTCTTCAACATACGAAAAAATTACGAGAAAATATTATTGCAGGGGTGAAAGACTCAGAATTAACATGAAGTCTATGTCCAGTAATTACTGCGAACAAGAACGAAATAATTTCTAAAGAAGCATTTCCTCGTCTCATGGTCTGAAATAAAATTGAATGGAGGAAAAAGAAAAGTTCCCAGAAAATTCATTACATCTACACGAAAAAACTCCTCAAAACATACAAAAAATATATAAAAACACATGAAGAAATAACGTAAAAGTAATTTAAAAATATATATATAGGGAATACGTAGTACACGAAAACCATTTGACCCCCTGACTATTTTTGGAAACCAAATCATCGTGAGTTAGAACCTCGCTAAGACCTTAGGAGCATTTTTATTCCCTTGGAAAGAAAATTCCCCAGCATCGTTACGTAAAAATTTCCTCCGGGGGAAAAATAGTATTGAAGAGGGGGAGAAATCTTGCTTGCAAAACACAGGAATAAATGCAGAAATTCCCAACGGACCCCACTCAGTCGTTGCCATCCCTCAAAATCAAAGATCCATCGAAATAATAAAGTTCCAAGAAGCATCATCATATCTAACACCTACGCAGTGCCCTTTCCCCACTCGGTCGTTGCCATCCCCCAAAATAAAAGATCCATCGAAAGTTCCAAGAAGCCCCTAGGGGGCAGTACATCGAGTTGACATCCCCCTATATCCAACCCCTTTCTCACTCGGCCGTTGCCATCCCTCAAAATCAAAGATCAATCGAAAGTTCCAAGAAGCCCCGCTAGGGGGCAGCACATCGAGTTGACATCCCCCTATATCCAACCCCTTTCCCACTCGGCCGTTGCCATCCCTCAAAATCAAAGATCAATCGAAAGTTCCAAGAAGCACCGCTAGGGGGCAGCACATCGAGTTGACATCCCCCTATATCCAACCCCTTTCCCTCTCGGGCGTTGCCATCCCTCAAAATCAAACATTTATGAACAAAAATAAGATATCATAATAACATTTCTTGAGATGAGGACATGACCGTATTATTCGAGGAAAAAAAGAGAAATGATTAATTAATACTTACCCTACATAATTTTCATTAGGGAAGACACATGAGGAATTCATGAAAATTAATTGAAAAAAAATACATCAACAAATTACGAGGGAAAAAAACGTTTTACATAACAATAATCTAAGGGGATGGGGTCGAGAGAGGGGAAAATAAATAATGAATAAACCTTCATTAAATTAAAAAAAAAGGAATAAACCTTCACTGATTTCCCCCCAAAATTCGACAAAGTCCAATAAATACTACTATCTTCGGAGATAAGCACACACTTCGGTCGGGGGAAAAATTGCAACGGGGAATTGGAGGCTGCTACTGACCACGCCCCCCCTCGTTTGCTCGGCTGCAGCTTGCTCCGGCTGGCTCCGGCTGCTCCGCCCGACACCTAATGTTAAGTCTATGGGCTGCGGCTTAAGCCAGAACCGTTCCTTTTCTACTACTCATGTATGTGTGTGCAAGTCAAAATACACGACAGGTACAGAAAAAAGGCAGAATATGTCTTTGTTAATTCACTAGATTATTCGCATGAACCAGAACTACAAACAATACAGTACCAATTATGATTGTTCTGATTAATCACGACAGGTATGTTTATAATATAAAGGATCTAGTAAATGCTTAATGTGCATGCTATCTTACACCTTCTTTCCCAGATTTCTTTTCAAATTTTCCAATAGGCTTATTAGTGGGTAAAAGTCATTTCAGCTACTGATAAATAAAGGCAGATGACTTAGTTTCGTGTGTAGTGAAGTAACCTCTAATTTAACCTTCCTTTTGAGATTCTGTGCGCTTATGCAAATTTGGTTTTTCTTCGCAGACTAATTTCTAACTGAACGCCTCAAGGTTCCTTTCGACGCGCTGGTAAAAGTTCTCATTTGACAGCGTGTAGAGGGCAGTCAACATAAATACAGTGCTTTGAGATAAGAGCTGGGATACAATATTCCATATGTAATGTTGAAAGGAGCAGAGGTATTCATGTTATAAGAGCGATCCTTCTATGAGACATGTTCGTTAAGTAGAGTGTATTTCAAAAGAAAATCGCGTTAGCAAGGCTATATATTATGTGCAGAGAGATAAATGACGATGTTTAATATGAGATATTATTGAGGGAATTCTATTCATGGTGCTGAGCCACAAAATACTTGTCTATCAACTAGTAGCGTTTTGGGATAACGAATAAAAGGAAGTGGATTTCGGCAAGGAGAACTCAGTTTTTACTGAACTATGGCGGTTATGTCGAAAATGATGTTAAATGCTTCATTATGTTTGCAGCTATAATGAGCAAGCTGAAGTTTTCAAGGAAAGTGACATTTAAATCACCACATTACATACAGTATGTCACTAAAAAGAACTGAAGTCAAAGACTTAAACGTTATGACGAAGTACATTTCTCCATCATATTTATGCCACAGATTGGATTCGAACCTATAACTCTCGGCTCCGGAGCCCTGAGTGCTATCCACTATGCTACTCTGGCATGTGCTCTCACTGCTATCTGCGTTTATCTCATGTGCGTCCTGCGGGTCAGGACGTCACAATATAACGCCGTTCTACAATCTATTTAATAAAAGCAAATATTCCACTGAGGTAAAGACTCATATTTTACGGGGTAATATCAGATGCATCCTCTCTCTCTCTCTCTCTCTCTCTCTCTCTCTATGTTATTTACAAAGGTAAATCACAAAAATGAACATTAAGTTAGAGAAAAAAAGGTCTTTCTGATGGCTTTTCATATCGAAAAGAACAGGTGTCTACATACCGTCTGATAAAATGAGATCACAGCTTTGTAGACATAAAGTTTAAGCCACGCAAGCAATAACAATTGATAACCTCTGAAGTGTTTTCTGAGGCACTACTTCAGGACAGGTCACTTTTCTTCAAATCTTCCTTTTTACAATAGTGTCTCACCATCAAGCAAAGGTATTCGCTCTTTCCACGTTTATAAGTGAGTCACGGAAAAATTATCATTGGCCGCCACCAGGAATTCGTTTCCCGGTGGCGGCCAATGAGAATTTTTCCGTGACTCACTTATAAACGTGGAAAGAACGAAGACCTTTGCTTGATGTCCTGGTCCACGTCACATGTATGTATTAATAGTGTCTCACTTTGTTGAAAGAAATCGTTATACTTCATTGTATTCAGAAAAACAAGACAGTAAGTCTCATAAAACTGGAATCATTACACAGTAAGGTAAGCTGTATATGCTATCTTGGTACTCTGAACACTTTCTCTTGTTTGACTGAGAATCTGCAGCTTGACTGAAAACAGAACCGTTGTGTTCGGTATCTTGAATTACATATCAGCCTGCGAATCTACTTTTGGAGATCATTCGTTAAAAAAGAACAGTCAGACTGTCCTTATTTGGTGTTTTAAGCAGCATGAACGGTATCGAAATCTTTATTATGCCATTTGAGAAGCGTATACACTGTACTGCAGATAAAGGTTGTTTGAAGGTACTTTAAATCAGGCAATTACTCGCTCTAAAGGACATGGAAATTTTTGAACGCCTCTTGAAAATGTTTCGTAATCTTTCGTGATGTCTGCCATCATTTTAATTAAACTTGCAGTGATATGCATATCTTAATGAATGCAATTGGGCAGCTACGAATGAAAAGCTCCCTTCTGGAAAGCTGGAAAGATATGAAAAACTTTGGCGACAATAATAGTTGCAACGGTACGATGAAAAAAGTATATTAATTTGGATCCTGCAAAGAAATCGTATATCACAAACTATGTTTTTGCACTTGGTAACTGAAAAAACAATTGATTTGAGAAAATTAGAAACAACGTGGATAATATATAATATGCTACAGGCAATCGATATTAAGAAAATTTTCCTGAGCGGGCAGTTAGAAGCTGAAATATTGGAAAATTAAATTACAATTTGTGTGATTTATTTAGGGAATTTTTTATCTGGAAATGTAAAATGTACGTGAAAATATTTAGCCGTGGTTTAAAGTATCTAACCCAAAAAGTAATTTTTAAATTGGGCTTCAGAAAGCAAAAACAATTTGTCTAATGCAAATATACTCTACTTTACCTACAGTAGTGAATATTCAGAAAGAAAAAGACAGTACACTCAGGCATCTAGAAAATATGAAAATATGTAAATAACCTCCGTCATGTTTGGATACAGATAGAATAAACGAAGAAGGTTTCAACTCCTTTAACTAGAAGAGGATATACTGTATAATCGAAACAGATACTTAAAATTGAGCTACCTAAGTTACGTATTTTTTGTTTAGGATTTAACTACATCCATGAACAACTGATTGCGCTATAAGTGGTTGCCTGTTCCTAATTTTGGACCACTGATTCCAGGAACAAGGAAGAACCCGTGCCTTAAGACAAACACAACGTACATACCACACCGGGATTCGAACCTGGACCGATTCCGGACGAATGGTCTTAAGCCAGCACTGGGATCATTGTGACACTGGATGGCATGAGGTATTTTCAACTTACAAATGGTTTATATTGTATCAAAAGTTTTGATAATTGTTACGGATATAGGATGTAGCAGACATTTTGCAAACCGGACTTTCAAAAGTGCAAACCCAAATGCACAAGATATTAATACAAGACTTCTCCAGTCATAAAGAAGTTATTTACAAAGCCTAGTAGAAAAACTATACATCAGAAAAACGTATAGAAAATTTTATCTGTTGTCCCAATTATCCAAAGCAAAGACATTTTTTCAAGCATTCTTTTCTGTTTTGTTTCGGAGTTTCAGGGACGTTATGAGCAATTTTAAAGTCTATAAAGCAGGCGGTTGTCCCAAATTTAGTGTTACTGTCTCCAGGGAAGGGGTAGAGTGCCAGTACTGCAAGACTCGTTCGCCACCTATGCCTCATCTGGGATTCGAAGAGCTTCAGAATACTCAGGCAGAGGGCCTGACAAATCATGCTTTGGAACATAAAGTCGTTGTGCACATGCGAAGTTACGTTTGTATTACTTAGAAGAAGAGCTGCACACATAAAAAAAGTGGAAAATACTGGTGCCAATATTTTCATAATCCCAGTTATCGAACGTAAAAAGAATGTTAATGATCCGACCAATATACGAAGAAAAGTATCTATATTGGGTTCTCAGATACGTTCGAGATTTTTTCCAGTTATTGGAATCCTTATTTCCCATTTTCACAAATCAGTCAATAATATATTCTCCTTCATTGTTCACGGTTTCTTGCCAACGTTCCACTAGGTTGTCAATGCCTTGACGGCGGAAATCCCCGGGTTCTGAATCGAAGAAATCATCCAACCACCGTTTCAGCTCGACTTCGTTGTTAAACGATACGTCTCGCAGACTATTGCAGAGCGACAGGAAAAAGGGATAATCTTAGGGCGCTAGAACAGGCGAATACGGTACGTGCGGAAGAACTTCCCAACCGAGGTCTTGAAAAGCAGTTTTGGTCAGATTAGCGACGTGGTGGCGAGCGTTGCCATGTTAAAGAAACACACCGTGACACCGGTTGGGTCGTTTCAGCTGATTTGCCTCGTTGAGCTGGTGCAGTTGCTGAACGTAAAGTTGTGCGTTGATCGTGGTGTTTTTTTTTCAAGCAATTCGTAGTGGATCACACCTTTCTAATCCCACCAAACGCAGATCATGCTCTTGCGTGGATGCAGCTCGGCCATGGCTCATGGTGTTGCTTGCTTGTGAGGACTCAGCCGTTCTTTCCTCTGTTTCATATTGGCATAGAGACACCACTTTTCATCGCAAGTGGCGATGCGGTAAAGAAATCTCTGTTTGTGTCCACGAGTAGCCTGGTGTCCAGCGAACAAACTGGCGGCTATAGTGGAGAGTTGGAGTTTGTCTCTGGCGTTCAGAGAATGTGGAACTCATGCACCGAGTGTTTGGACCATACCCATCGAGTGAAGGTGATGAACGACGGTATCATGATATCATCCCATCTGCTAGGTCAATTACCTAATTGCCTCAAGCGGATCCTAGTGGATGAGCTCATTCAGTCCATCCTCAGTGAACTGAACAGGTCTGCCACAACACAGAAAGTCTGTGAGGTCGAATTTACCCTTCTTGAAGCGTGAATACCATTTCTGTGCAGTTCTGTCAGTGATAGCACCTTCTCCGTACACAGCACAAATGTCTCGAGCAGCTTTGCAACCTTGATTAAAAGCGAAGAAAAACAGGTGTCGAAAATGCTCATTTCTGTCTACAGACATAACACTGTGATCAAAATATTGTTCGTGTTTCTTCAAATAATATTGGTAAAAACCGAACGAACTTATCTGACAACCCAATATAAGAACGAATAAATAAAGAAAAAAACGTAAGAATGTAAATGCTAGTGTTTTTTACTTAAATCACGCGATAAAAGGGGATAATATGTGATAAAAATGAAAATATGTGCAATTTTTTTCTTTTTCTTCCTTAGGTTTTTAAGAACTTTGGCAAAATCTATAACCAGAAGTATGATCTTCAGTGATTTAATTTTTGCTGCAGCGAAGAGGAGAGGAAATTGTAGTAGGTGGATATTGCAGTCTTAAATGTTTTAATTAATCAGTGTTTTCACTTTTTCTAAAAAATAAAGATAAAAATCTCAAATCGAGTGTGTATCGTTCAGTGAAAACTCGAATGCTACGTTTATCAAGTGCTGTTTCAAATTTATGGGAACAGAGAAGGAGTAAACCTTGTGAACTGATTTTAAAGCGTAAGGAGGGAAAAGTGAAAAATATCAGAAATTCTGACTATCGAACATCTTTGAGATTTACTTATAAAGCAACAAAGCCTCCCTCCCTTCATTCAGACAATAAATTTACCACTATCAACTTCTTCAATAATGTACGATTGTCCAAGCATTGCATTTCTATTAATGCACTTTCAGGCGAGTTGAGAAATATTTTTCATACTGATTTTAACTCTCAGAAGAGAAGAAATATTCACAGTCAGTTCTTAAGATAGCCAGAGGAACACACATAAACTGATACAATCGTTTGACAAAATGTCTTAACGTTAGTAATGTTATATGTAATATTTTGACCACAAAGCTTGTTGTGTTCAGATAAAATAAAAATACCAACGTTTACCACAATTAAAAGTTTATTATACATCGACTATAATTTCACAGAGCGTTTGGCTCGGTACCATCAAGACGAATAGAGCGTAAACTTTCAAATCATTGTGACATCATCAGAGTTCTGACGGTCACGGATTTTGGAGTCGATGTCACGTCGACTCTAAAAAACCGTGGCCGTCAGACTTCACGTCGTTGACAAGTCGTGAAGAGTTCTGGTATATGTGGAAAGCTTCTAATACATTAAGCTTGATAGCCGGCTTAGGAGCACTTCACGGGCAGCCCCGGTGGCGCAGTGGTCTTAGCGATGGCTTCTGATCGGGCGGTCACGTTTACTTGTGCTCCTGCACTTTGAGTGATATTAGTTGTTTTTGGGAGTTTTCCTGTTAGGTTTTTTATGTTATTTAGTTTTGTGAATGTTGTATGCTTCAGTTGAAATTACAAATTCGTTGGGACAGCCTTTATTATTTTTATTTTTTTGGTGTATTTTCCACCGACGTGGGTGACTAGGTCAGTTACTCACTTCAGTGTTACAAGGTTACTCAAGGAGAGTACCTATGCCTTCAAGCATACTGTTGAAGGTGGGTTCTTTTGTTTTTTAGTGTTGCAAGCCGCAACACTAGGTTTTAGTTTAAGTTCTGTGTTAGTAGTCAAGATGATTACGACCTCAGCGTCTAAGTCGACGTCTGATGCTTCTGTGCCTATTCTACTCGAATCTTCTATATCAACGACCAGTGTGTCTGCTTCCCAGGATATATCAGTAATGGATACCTCCACTGTGATCTGTCATTCTTCGGAAAGTGTGTTAAGTGTTGTGGAACAAATTGTGCATGAAGGGGTCGGAGCCGAGGGCCCACCCCCACCCTCTCAGCACCTATGCGACTGCTGTCCGTCCTGCGAATGTACCTTCTGCAGCTTCAATAGAATCTCAATATACGATTACACGTGTGGATAAAGTTTTACGACTGAAAGTTCCGGATGACTCTGTTCTAGGTAAGCGTTTCTCAGAAAATTTATCTTTCACTGTTTATGTTCCTGCCCTAAAGGACACCCCAATCCCTCGGTACCTGGATGCAATTTCAATGGTTGTTTCCAGAGAATCCATCAAATCAGCCATCCGTTTTGGTGGGGGAATCGAAGTGCGCTTTACCCTAAAATCTGCTGTTGAAAAAATTCTTCAATGTGGTGTAGACATTGGTACTGTGCATCTGCAACCGACACCTTCTATTCAGCGCCCTGTTACCGTCACTCTGACACCCGTTCCCTCGGGACTTCCTGATGAACTATTAGTAGATGCGCTTAGTTCCATCGGCAGAGTAGTAGGTACAACAAAATTTCTCTCTGCTGCAGGCTTAAACACCCCCTATGCCTATGTGCAAGGAGGACGTCGTCAGTATAGGGTGATTTTCCCTACGGAACAGGCTCTGAAGGACAGGCCTACCTCCGTTGAGGTTATTACAGACTCAAGAAAATACACGTTTGACTTATTTGCAGGGAATGCAGTGCTTTTATTGTAAAGGGGAAGGGCATCGGGTGACCTCGTGTCCTCACAGAAATGTGCAGAATAATTCTACTTCAAATCCTGGAGCCGTTGAGTCATCATTCTGTTCTGAGCCGTCAGTTGCCCGGACACCAAACCTGGAATCAGTAGATGATGCTATGTTGAGTACAGACAGCACATTTCAGAGTCTTATTATTCATAACTCTGCAGCTCAGCGATCCCCTTCTGTGGAAGTACCTGATAGTGGTTATCAATTAGAAGATTACCCTGCCTTGCCACCGTCGGGGGGAACACGAGTTTCTACAACTACGTGTAAGAGACCTTTGACCCCGACATCTCCTAAGAAAAAGAGAGGTCGACCACAAACCAAGTCCAGCTCGAAAGCGACACGTTCTGGTGGACCCTCTCAGTCGCCGAGTCTTGAACGAAGCAACTCTTCCACTTCAACCCTAAAACAGCCTGAAACCAGTGTGAGCTATCAGGAGGTTGACATGGAAATACCTGATAATCTGAGTGACACCACGTCGATACATTCTGATATTGAACCATATCCAGAGTGTGCGGAAGACTTTGATAGATATCTTAAAGATATAGAAGTGCCAGTTACGCCATTATCTTACTTCGAACTAGTCTCTCTGTATGCGGTTCCTAAGAGAACTAGCATCATGAAAATTCCTTGCATTCAGAAAAATCTGTCTAAAGTGCCGGAATTGGTTTCACAGTTATCTTTTTTACATGAACTGTTCCACAAGCACTCGACTACCACACCAAAAGTGCACTTATTTTGTCGACGTATTCGTTATTTATTAACAATGCTTGATAAACGAGTTGAGGGGTTTTGCAGCCACCAAAATGAACTCTAAGGTACTATTTGTTTCTTTTAACTGCCGAGGTTTAGCGGCGTCAGCAGCAAACGCATTGGTTTTGAAGATGTCCGACCTTTAAAGGCGGATGTTCTAATGTTGCAAGAGACTAACTGTTCGGCAGGAATTAATTTTGCTCTCTGGCGCCGCTGGCCTTATGTTTTTTTTATCATAATTACAGGACACATGTTGGGTCCGGAACTGCAATAGCATTTCATTCCCGATTTCACTCTATACTACAGAATATTGTCGAGTCCCAGAGCCGCCTGGGAGTTTTTCAATGTATTTCGTTTTGCCTTCAGTCCAGTCGAATTCATCTATTAAATATTCATGTACCTCAAAATAATAATGAAGCTACTGATCTCCTGGTTCATGTTGCTGCCGTTCTTGCGAATATTCCTCCCTCAGACCTTATTCTTTTTGCTGGTGATTTTAATTGTACACTTCAACCTTACGTTGATAGAGATAATTCACATGAAAGCCGTCATTCTTTAGTTTCTCAGCTCTCTCAGATTGTCTTCAACTTTGACCTCCAAGATGCCTTCAGATATCTACACCCAACTGAACGAGAGTTTTCTTGGTTCCCCCCTATTCATTTAAATTGTGCTGCAGCCAGACTTGATCGATTTTATGTCTCCCGTTTTATTCGTCCGTCTATTATTTCAGTCAATCACGCACCTTCTGTTTCTTCAGACCATAAGCCAGTTATTCTTTCCCTCTGTTTTCAGTCTATTGGTATTCCACGGCCGAGTGTTTGGTCTTTAGATGATTCATGTCTTCAAGATCCTGATTTTAATACTGAAGTTGTTCTTATTATCACTTAAGCTGTTACTCAATTGTCTTTTGTTTCCGACCCAGCGGCTCTGTGGATCTCGACAAAACAATCTGTTGTAGCTTTTGCGAAGAAATATTCTTTTACTATCAGAACCCGGCGTAATATGACTGTGGACAGTCTCCGGCGCGCGCTTCAGCGAATCCCACGAACCTCATCGGATTATGATCTCCTTGAAACGAAATTACGAGAATGTCTTCAAGCCTCTGTTTCAAATGTACTGACCCGTCTGAAATACTCATTTCTCAGATTCGAAGAAGATCCTTTTCGCAGTCTCCGTTCCCTCGAGGTACGAAGGAAAAAAAATAATACCATTGTACAACTCACCCTCTCTAATGGCTCAGTAACTACTGACCCATATGTTATATGTAATCAAACTCATGCGTATTATAGCCAACGTTTTCAACGTACATTAACACAGCCAGCCTCTTCTGCACCACTTTTTGCAAGACCTTCCGCAAGTTCCTGAATGCTATGTGTCCTCTCTAAATGCTCAGATCACCCCTCAAGAAATCCGCAATTCGATTTACAGTTTAAATGATCGTTCCTCACCAGGAGAGGATGGGCTTTCCTTAAAATTCTACAAAACATTCCTTCCTTATCTCATGCCACTTCTCCTCAGTTGTTATACTTTCCTTTTTTCGTCTTCAAGTTCTTCTTCCAATGCTTTCAGCTTTGCTCTGCTTCGCCTTATTCCTAAATCTGGCTATCTTGGTATTTTATCTAACTGGCGACCCATCTCTATACTTAATACCGACTATAAAATCTTTGCTAAACTACTCGCACTCCGTCTGAATCCTGTTCTATCCTATTTAATTCATCCTGACCAAACTTACACTGTTCCCACCCGCTCTATCGCTTCTAATATTACCACGATCCGCGATCTTAACACTCTCGCATCCCAGCTAGCAGAACCCCTTGCTATTTTTAATATTGATCAACGACAGGCTTTTGATTCCATTAACCATACTTATATCTTTACTGTCCTTCAACGCTTTGGATTCCCTCCCTTCTTCTGCCAGGCTCTTTCTAATCTGTATTCAAACTCTTTTTTTCGGGTTCGTACTTCGACTTTTATTACTTCTGCTATCCCTTATTCTAACGGTATCCGGCAGGGCTGTCCCCTGTCGGGTCAACTTTTTGCACTCTGTTTTGAACCTCTTCTAATCTGTCTCCGTTTCCGACTTCTTTCTTCTGTCCCCCGTGGAGTTGTGTGCACCCGGCACCATCATACTGTCTTGACTGCATATGCCGATGACTTGACGTTATTTTTACGAACAGAATCTTCGTTTGGAATCTTATTATCAACATATAACGAATATGCCGTAATTTCTGGATCAGCCTTAAACACTGAAAAATGCTCAGGTTTATGGACGGGAGCGTGGGCGACCCGTGGTGACCGTCCGTGGGGTGCCCGATGGTCTTCCAACGTAGTCAAATTTCTTGGTGTGCACTTCGGAAAACCGGAGGCGGTTGCTGCTGCAGCATGGAACCCCTCGTTCATCGAATTAATCGAAGACTTGCGCCTCTCCGTCAGCTCAAACCCTTTCTTTCATTTTTAGTCGGGCAATGCTACTAAATGTGTTTGTGCAACCGAAATTGTTTCACAGCTGGATTGCTCACCTTCCGCCACCTTTCTTGCTGAATCATCTGCAGAGAACTTTTGTGGACTTCATTTGGAATATTATTCATTGGGTGCATCGCTCCACGCTTTCTCTTCCGATTTCGTATGGTGGTCTCTCTCTTGCTGATATCACTCGAAAATTTCAAGCCTTTCATCTTCATAACTTTCTTAAGATTTTTTTCAACGCCTCTTTCTTCAACGCAAACCATTATCGATACTCTGTTCTTCCCCGGAGTCCCCACCTTACAGTTCAAACTTTTCTGCGAATGGACCTGTTCCCATTCATTCCCACTCATTTCCCTGACACTTACAAGTCTGCACTTACCCTTTGGCGCTCCCTGAATCCTGTCCGACTCCCCCTTTCACTACTAATGACCTCCTTGCAGAACCTCTCTTCTTCTCCTCTGCTATCTACTCTTCTACCTCTTCGTACCTTCACTACTCCTCATGGTTTGCCAGTGGAGTTGTGAAGGTCTCTCAACTCGTTGACATTGATCTCCTTTGGAAACCTCTTTCTCGCATTTCTCCCTTGTTTGCAGATACCCCTGTTCATCGTGCTCAACTTCGGCATATCCAGATTTGCATTCAGAGACTCTACCCACAACTTGCCAATCAGAATGGCCTTATTCAGAACTCATCAGCCTCACTCAGTCTCCCGTTCCTTATTTATCTAGATGACCAGCCGTTTCTTCCACATCAAGTATCTGCTAAACTCATTTATAGGCATTTCATTACATATTTTACCGATCCAATGCAGATTCCCTCCGTGCCAGAGGCAGAAGTACCAGCAACATGGAGTGATCCACTAACCGCCTTGGCTTCTCCAAAGGCAAGGATATCCATTGGTTACATCTACATAGTCGCTTATTAACCCCACGCACCCTTCATCGTTTTCGGCATCTTACATCGTCACTATGTTATTTT
Source organism: Macrothele yani (assembly GCA_039090855.1). Lineage (NCBI taxonomy): Eukaryota > Metazoa > Arthropoda > Arachnida > Araneae > Macrothelidae > Macrothele > Macrothele yani. The sequence goes on from CM077024.1 coordinate 7,840,442, forward strand.
TGCAATACAGAGGAGATGTATTTCACTCTTACTCGATGTGCTTGTTTTTACAGCCTTTGTTTTCATTGATGTTTCTTTTGCTTCAGAATGTTTGTGCTTCTTTACATACCATGTTTCATTATAATGTTCTTCGCTCACATCACCCATCTGCTTCATCACACAATTCTGTATGCATTTTTCTCATATTGCAAGCAAAATATACAATTTATCAGTACTATCATATTAGTGTCGATTGTCCTACCCTTAGACGTTATAACGTGGCAAGACGTTTTCTTTGTCGCAGATACCGTCAGTCTGTGACTGCGATATTGCAGGTCGAGTATGATACTGCAGAGACGAGTAACAGTCTTGACAGTTTTCATGCTAAGTGGTCCCCAAGTCATATCTGGTTTAATACGAATAATGGTATTGTAACACTAACCGTGTAACGTCCACGACATTTTGTTGTGGTCCGATCTCTGCCTTCGTATTGTACTGGAGCGTTTTTTGGTTTTTTGGTTTTTTTTTTACTATGTTGTGAGTATTTTTGTATATTTACGCATGTTAGCTGCCCGACGAAGTGTTCGGCATAACCTCTTTTTCCATAAATTACTGTTGGGTAATATGTCGTTTTATTTGACTACCTAGTTACGTTTCTCTGTTCAATTTCATAAAGTTAGTGTCTTATGAATTGTTCTGCTTCATTGAGTGTCACGTGAGAGTATTTTATGTTATTACGTTGCACCGTCATGTGCTGTTAAGGTTTTCCTAATCATTCGCGTTTATAACTGAATTTTGTATTTATTGTTGGGGAAAATTGAATGCTTGAAGTTGCTTGCACTGTCTAGCGATAACATAATGGTCTTTTTTCTGCATTATCGAACCCATAGTGGTTAATAAGAATTTTACTATGTCTGAAGTTTTTTTTTCAGTTGTAGTATTTGTCTTTGCAAGCCTAATGGTTAAAGTGACAGACTAATTTAGCTATTTAGTTTTTGTCTAGCAATAAGTACTTTCTCTGTATGAAAATGACGGTTTCTTTAAGATAATGTAATGCTCATTTGTTGTAATGTCATGCAGTTTTCTGTACTTCTAATTTACGATTCTTCCCATTGAATTTAGCAACATTTGCAATATATCCTGTACATTGAATTTTTGTATTTATCACATCTGAATGATGAGTCCTTTTTGTTTGTTTGTTGCATCTAATGCTACGAGATTTTTACTCACCTACTTTTTCCGCAACTTGTTGATGAAAAACGTCTGTGTTTATAGATTGAGAAGTAGATGATTTTTGTTTTCAAGTGAAACTGATTCGTATGTATAATGTTTTTTTTTGTTGCGAATTATGTTGCTCATAGTCTCACTTAGCGATATTTTTTCTTTTATGTAATATTGAGGTACTTACAGACAGACAGAAGAGCCTATTTTTGTATTAGAAGCAGCGTACCCGCTTTAAGCAGGTTTTTTAGAGTTAAGGTTTACGCTTATTTTGGTTCATGATTCTTAATGAATTAATATGTCTGTCGTAAAATATAGTTTTACAGCCTGGCAGAAAAAAAACAGTATATCATGTTAGTGGTAGCGTACATGTTACGAGCAAGGTTGTTTTTTTTCCTGGCTTGATGTTTTATTTTTTTTTCATGAATGACATGCTTAAATATTTTTAACTTTGTGCGGCCTTTGACAATGTTCAGTTTTACAGATTTTGTGTTTTGTTTAATTTTAATGTTCATTATTGTGAATTACCTGGTGCTTTCTTTTTTTGGCTTTCTGTGGTAGACGGAGAATGTTAAATTGATCTCGTTTCTGTGTTCTGTCATTGTAATTTCGCAATACTGTATGTTTGTTGAGTCTTTTTGTCTTCCGTGTAAAATATGCCAAAATGGCAAGTGTTCCCGGTGAACTTACTGTAAATATTGTTTATATGGTTTTATGGCAATAAAGATATTTTGAAGTTCTGATTAATCGTCCGAAAGGGGCCCGGTTTCGAATCCCGTGAGGCATGGATGTTGTGTTTGTCTTACGGCACTAGCTCTCTCCCTTCCCTGGAGCCAGTAACCTTAAATTAGGGACGGACGACTACTTATAGTCCATTGAGTTGCTCACGGTGGTCGTTAAACATCCAATAAAAAAAGAACTCTTCACGGCTTGTCAACGACATGACGTCGACTCCGTTTCTTTCAAGCGCGTGGAAAAAATCTCACCAAAAACCGTACCTGTAAAAACTCTGATGATGTTACAATGCTTTGAATGCTTACCCTTCATTCGTCCGAATGATGCCGAGCCAAACGCTCTGCGAAACTATAGTCGATGTATAATAAACCTTTGATTTTTATTTTTTGTTAATAATGTCATTGTCAAAATAGTTCATAAAAGCACATTTTGCTAGATAATGAGGGAAACCCACTATGATGCAACTTATCAATCAAATGATTTGGCAAGATATTTTTTTAGCAAAATACCATTTTAAAATGTGCATTATAATTCGAACGTTCTCCGCGGTATTCAAACTTTTGTGGCTGCAAATTCGAAAAAATGCGTAATGAAGAAACGTTGGTGTGATCTCCTTTTGAATCTACTGAAGAAACGGAGAGAGATCGGCCACAGATCCATTCGAAGGTTTTTTAAAAAACTGATGCGTAGCAATGCTTCCATGCACAGTAGAGATACAGGTTTCTGCGCGTAAGATCGAAAACGGAGTAAACATAAGGCAAAGGGATCAAGTCGAATGATATCTTTCTTTTCCAGAAGTTCAGTACGGTAACTCCATTGACAGACCCCATTCATCTAGAAAACTAACAGTTCCATAACTAAGTACATAGTTTGCTTCAGCGTTGGCTCACAGCAATAATTTTCTTCCTTACTAATACTGTGAAAAGAAAACAGATGCTCCTTTCTGTGGATGGATTATGAAAAAGGCGCTATCTGCAAATTACATCACGAAATAATTTTTTCGAAGTTACTGGCTTACCTTTCAGAGGAAGAATGAATTTAGATTAGATGCACAACGTGTTTGTTCTTGAAGCATAAGTCTCTGAAGAAACTATTTGCGAGCTGAGGACATTTCATCCTCGGCGAGAAACGTTTCTTTCCGCTATTTCATTAACCCGTGGAATTAATCAGTGTGGCAGTCACGGATTGAAAGTAAAGAAAATCGCGAAAATTTTCTAATTAAAATATCTTCAATTTCAGAAAACGTCCAAAATACCCTTAAGCTGTATCGATCCTTCCGTGGAAATCCAAAACTGCACTGCCTTTTATTCGAAGCTGTGCCCTTTTGGCGGACGTAAGTGCTCATCCGTTATGTAGCTGTCATCGCTTATGATATCAGAGTCAGAAATAAGATTTTAAGCGCATCACATGGCTCGGCTTTTAAATGTCGGGCTTCTGCGGCGTGTAACACCATCAAGAGGGCGAGAGAAAGAGAGAGCCACGGATGCGTGAAAAGGAGTTGGGGTGGCTTATTTCACAGTATCTCTTCTCCTTCTCCATCGCTTTTTGGTTTTACGGTCACGTGTGGAAAGTTCTCGCGCCTGGCAGCACTCAAAATGAAGCCGTGACATAATTTAGCAGTCTCCATGTATGAATGTTCTTAAATAGACTCAGGCGAAGCTTCTGCTGCGTTTACAAGATAACGTGATGTAACACCACATGGTACAAAATACGAGCGTCTGTTGCGGAAATCCTTTCATTAAGTCGTGCTGTAATTAGCGCTATGCTCATCTATCTATGATCCTGGAGCACAAGGAGGCGAATACAGCAATAGCAACGGAATTTCTTTCGTAGCAGATGCTTTGTATCAAGAGCCAGGCTCTCGTATCACTGCAATATTTGTGTGTTTCTCTTTCCTTAAATGTAGAACACGAAATCAAATTTTCATAATGTCCAGAAAGAGAAATAAAGACAACAGTGACAAGCGCTTTGGTGAATGCAATCCTATGCAAAAGAACAGGATGTTGTACAAACGTGAAATTTAAGGCTAAGACTGGTTTCAGTTAATTCAGAATTCCTGAGAAATGCATGCATCATTTACATTTGAAATCTTTAAAATTTCTACAGGAAAGTTACGTGCCAGTACATTGCATCACGAACAATTGTTCGGAATTTGGATATAAAATGAATATATTTTTTATTTTAATAGCGCAACGCACTGCGGTGATGGAAATGAAAAGAAATGAAAAGAGGAAATAAATCTTGTGAAACTTTTATTGAAACTGAAAAAAGAAACTTTGTACAACATGTTTTTTTCGTTTTAACGGGGCTTACCCACTGCGGTGATGATTCGCGAAAAACCAAAAATAATCTGTTAGCTAATTATTATACAATCTTTGCCAAAAAAATAAAAACACGAAGCACCCAGCAAGAATAATTCTATCAAGATGAAAATATATGTGCAATGTTCATATATACGAAAGGAAAGTATTGCATATTCAGAGCATTAGGGCCATTTATTCGTATAAAACAGCTACACGACTTGAAGAAGTAAACACGCTGTAGAGCCCTATGGCTCGGATACAAGCGGATATACGGCGTAGCATAGACTTGTACAGTTCATTGGTACTGTCTTGAAGTACAGCATGCAAAACGATGTCCAAATTGCGGACCAGTTTGACGACATTACGAGATGGGCGTAGGTGGCACCCATCATGTCTCCAACATGATTTCATTGGTGAGAGGTCGAGCAATACGGCTGGCCGTGGAACAGTGCCGACATTACGGTGGCAAACCCGGGAGGACCGCGCTGCGTGTGCCCTGGAGTTAAACAGTTCAAAAAATCCTCTGTGATGCTGCAATATCACAAACACTAATTTGCATAAGGATACATGTGATTCAGCAGCCTACATTCGACTTAGGAACGTTTTCCACTTTTCCGTGAGATATCACACGACTGGCTTGCATACTGTCGCCAAAGTCACATGCTCCCGTAACTATTTTGAGCAGTGTATAAAAAACTTCGGTTTATGCGAAACTTCGTATTATGCGAGCTCGTTATACGGAGGTTCGATTTTTTTTCTTTTGTATCAAGTTGAATACGCTGAAGTTGAAGAGCAGAAATAGATATTAGTTTCCTTTATATCTTACTGATGAGTAATTTCGTTAGAAAACTTTGAAATTGATATTAAGAGAGTGAACGATTTGTTTCCTAAAGTGACAGCAAGGAAACCAAAGATAAATGCAGTTGCATCGACAAGAATGTTGAACTAATACATCCACGCTAACTCTTGAAACATGCAATCCGGAGCTTCTCCATGGTTTTTCATGAATGGAGCTTTAATACATCTAGTCACGACATTCGACTCTTTCCTTTCTGAGAAGAACTTCTGCTGGATGCGCTCTTTGGTCTTCTGTTCATGAGAACAAACTACACTGAAAACAATCTTGTCCAAATCAGTCTTATCAAGGTGAAAATATTCCAATGGCCCGATCAGTCTTATCAAATGGCCCGATGGCTATTGCAAGGGGTCCTTCGTAATGCAATGGGCTTGTGTTAGCTCCTGGGAGTTGACATTTGGAAAAGACGAAGGGTTTTATTTGTAGACGCTCATCAGATTACATTCATCCCGTCATCACCCGTGATCAGATTATCTCCGCTAAAGAAAAAACGTTTCAAAAACTGATAAAAAAAATTGTACACAAGAAAACAATCTAATATCATTGGAACATAAAAACAGAGATTTCAATTAAAGAGCTGGATATTACTATCCCCATAAGACTAATACTTCTTCTCTGTATTTGCTTTTTTCTTTTTCTTTGTTATTTGTCTTAGTCTAAAAATTACTTAGAACCCCACCATGGTCAGATGAAAAGGCATATTATAGATTATTGAACAGCTCGTTTTTAATATGTAATTCAAGTTTCTGCATTAAAGTGAATCCACCAGAAACTTTACTCTATGTTTCCAATGGTAAAAAAATTCATAGGCATTTTCTTCGCAATTAATGCATGCCAAAGGTTAAAAATTTTTTTTTTTTTTTTTTTTTTTGATTGGAGGTTTAACGACCACCGTGAGCAACTCAATGGGCTATAAGCAGTCGCCCGTCCCTAATTTAGGGTCACTGGTTCCAGGGAAGGGAAAGAGCCAGTGCCGTAAGACAAACACAACATCCATGCCTCACCGGGATTCGAACCCGGACCCCTTACGGACGAATGATCAGAGGCCAGTGCCTTAGACCACTGCGCCACCGGGGCGGCGTTAAAAATTTGCACATAGGTAAGAACAACTTTACATTATAGCCTTACTAGTATACTTAATATTTGCTAAAACTTAACCATAATTGTATTAAAAATCAATCATTTTACCTTGGGTTATGTTGAGACCTACTAGATGGCGTAACGTGTACATGAATAACTTCAGTAAACAAACAAATGTTTGATGGCTGATGTCGGAATTAGAAATCAGCAGACTAAATGTTCCGGCAATAACTGAAAATGTCGCAGCGTGCGCTTGCTGATTTGCTTTGGTATTGAAAATCAGCAATGCCTTCAGTTCTGTTGCAATTTTTCAGCTAACGTATTGTCAGAACATTTAATCTAAAGTGCCTCAAATCAATTTAAACATTCTAGAGTATCGCATGGATAGATATTCCATTCCGAAAATCAATAAAATTATTGAAAAAATAAATAAATGCGAAGTGATTGCATTTAGCAAGTCACTTGTACATGTGCTGCAATCTAATTGCAGATCTGAATACCACCTAAGGAAAAGTAATTAATTCTTAATACAACTATGGTTATGTTTGACAAAATATGAAATATACCAGGCTATAATATGAAGTTATTTTTACATATGTGCAAAATTTTATCATTGAAAATACATTAATTGCGAAGAAAATGTGTACAGAAATATTTACCATTGAAAGCATAGGTCAGAGTTTTTAGATGGATCCACCTTAAGCGGAAAAAAGAAACATCGCCTTGGTCCATAATTTAAAGTTTTCTTTTCCAGTATCTCATGCAAATAACTTTGGTGTTTATGTCGAACACACTCATTCTGCCATAGAAACAAAACAATAGCGTTGGATCTTTACAGCGTTGAAAATGTTTCTGCTCCGAAGCAATTAGTATAGTATCCTCTTCACAAGATATGGCCGAAAAAGATGAGCTTCGCCTTCGCTGAGAAAAAAATTAATGTCGTCTTTCATGCAGAGACGCACTAAGCTTTAAGACGCCCTTGGCGTTTGTTAACAAAGCCACAGAACGTAGAGACAAAACATAGCGGTTATTGTTTCTCCCTTGTTATGTAATCCCCGTTGTTTGGCCTATATCACTGTGACATTATTAGCTGCTGGAGGCACAAGGAAAAATGAAAAGTTTCTCGTTAGATATGCTTCTTCTTTCGGACCTGACGTAGTAAAGTTAATTAAAATGTAGCGTATCATTCGAGACACTGATATTTCAAGCTTAAACTGCTACTTCAAACTTTTGAACTGGTAAGTAAATTGAATGTCATTAAGCATTAAAATCAAAGAACTGTTGTACTTACCGCAAAGGAATAGAAATATTTTATGAAGCTTACTTTTTTATCCACTGGAATCAATTAGAATGTTAAATATAATTAGGGCAAGCCACTGAAAGTAACCGATAACTCGGGTACAGTTGGCAAATTTTGAGCGAAGCTATTTAAAATCTAAGCTCATTAAGGCGTCTATTATAACAAATTCTAAAAAACGAACGCGTAAAATGTATGACTTCCAAAACAAAAGTACGAAACATTCTGAAAACGAAATGCCTATAATTTATCATGAACTACTTTCTTTCACCTCTTCACGTTGGTTGTGATCGGGTTGCACGTAAACAACGCGGAAAGACACACTCGGATCGGAAACCACGTTTTTCATTTTGTATCGCGAAAGACAGACACACAGACACACACGCACACGCACACACACTTCCTTTTATAATTATAGATTAAGCAAGTGTTGAGCTAACAGACGAAGTCTTTCCATTTCTTCTTTTTTCAATTCCGCTTTTTTTAAATTAATGTTAGTGTGCCGACTTTCGTGAAACGGTTCAAGTAAAAGACCATTTAGTTTTAATTGAAATTACTCAATGACACGACTCACAAAGCGTCAAAACCTGACCATGGACGACGTCCAATCGCATGGCAAATATCACGGTGATCGGATGTGTCATGTCGTAGCTATACCCGAACAACTAATTGTCCCGAATCTAGCACAGAGAACAGCCAATTTCAATTATTATTAAGATTGGTCAGTTATTTAATGGTCATTTTTTTATACGACACGACCAATCACCATGATACCAACCCTATGTCACTTATCATATCCTTCCCTTTCTCTGTGGCAAGTGTAACTCCGATCGGCTGATGATCTTTGGAGGAGATAGGTAACAAACGATCCCTTCTCAAAACCTTGGAAAACCCCCTAAAAATGAACGTTTTTGGACGATTATTCCTCGATGAAACGAAATTTCGTGAACCGGAAGGCTTCAAAACCTGACCATAAGCGATGTCCAATTGCATACAAAACATCACGGTGATAGGATGTGTCATCTCGCACTTATGCCCGAACAACTAATTGTCTCGAGTCTCGTAAAGAGAGTTCGGCCTCGTTTCGCTCAATGAATTACTCACGTTTATTAGTTCTACGTAGGTAAATATTACTTATTACATAATAACATACGTGATGCAATTGTTTTACTAGAAATTGGTTTTCAGCTTACATAATGAAGTAATTGGTATTTAATTTCAAACTTTCGCCAAAAGCTGTGTTCATCACACAAGGGAATTTCGGTGTCATTCATTTTGTTTTACCCTTGAGCTGTTCTTTAGAATATGAGATATCCACATTATTTTTGTATCTTTTTCCTTTATAATCTTGAAACGTATGAAAAAAGCCCCGCCGCCCCGGTGGCGCAGTGGTCTAAGGCGTTGGCCTCTGATCATTCGTCCGAAGGGGTCCGGGTTCGAATCCCGGTGAGGCATGGATGTTGTGTATGTCTTACGGCACTGGCTCTCTCCCTTCCCTAGAACCAGTGACCCTAAATTAGGGACGGGCGACTGCTTATAGCCCACTGAGTTGCTCACGGTGGTCGTTAAACCTCAAAAAAAAAAAAAAAAAAAAGCCCCCTTTCCTCTACCATCTTAAGACTTATTAAAATCGCCGAAAAAAGCTCTGTTTTTGGATTCCGTTAAAGTTCATAAAACTTCTGCGTTTCCAAATGCCAACGGCATTTTCTCCAAGTTTTGCCGAAGCCCCTATGGCGGAGGGGTTTCAGCGCTGGCTTCTCTGACTATTCGTCAAAAATGTGTTCAGGTTTGAATCCCGTTGAGACATGGCTATGTCAGTCGTGCAACACTGTCTCGCTACCTTCTCTGGAACCATTAACCTTAAATTAGGAACGGATGACTGTTTATAGCCTATTGAGTTACTCACGGTGGTCAATAAACCCCGAAATAAAATTTAAAACAAATGCGGAACGTCCCTTGTTGGGGTTCTACACTGAAAGTTTGTGACTCTACCTTCGACAGTTCCTTTAGGAATCATCGTGTGTTATGATGCGTAAAACAAAATACTCTGGACGGACTTATACATCTAACTGCTAAAGCAGTCTTCGCTATCATTAGTCTCCTTGTGAAGATTTGCAAAAGTCGCTCAAAATATTATTCTTGTCACTTTCCTGTTGGACGTCGCGCGCGAGCAACGATTGTTAACGTTTCTAATTCTCTCATCTGTATCAAGAGCACCTACAATTTGGTATTCCTGCCACCGTGAACTTCAAATTAAATACTGTCTTAATCATTCATGGGTTAATAATGTTCTCGTAATCAAGAAATTCTGCTTTTTCCAAAGCTCCTTGAAGGGGGAAATGTCCAACTGAATTATAGCAACCTGCAGTATTACACCCGTGAAGAAAAGTACTACTGTAGTAGGCATATTTTAAATGGCTCATCTGACCAGCTTCTTTCTTTCTCTCTTTCTTTGATTAGAGGTTTAACGACCGCCGTGAGCAACTCAATGGGCTATAAGCAGTCGCCTGACCAGCTTCCTAATCGCATCCGGTGCAACATATTTTCGTCGCATGGGTCGTCAAAAAATTAATGTTTTAACGATTCTGCTGTACCAATAATGACTTTCGCCTTTTTTCTCAATCTAGAAGTGCATCTGGACAACACACAAATGTGTTTATGACCGGTGCTTCTGACATGTCCGCCGTCCCGGTTGCCGAGATACCGGATGCACCCCTTACTGACAAATCGGCCGAGGTGGTCCAGGGTTCGAGTCCGGCATTAGGCATGGATTTTGTACGCTTATCTCACTGACCTGGAGCTTTCTCTTCCCTGGAACCAGTGGTCTCACAAGTTATGGACGGACGACTGGCTTAGACTTGCTCATGGCTCTTCTCAAACACCGAAAAAAAACAAAAATCTCATTTCATACTCCTAGTGCAATTCACGTTAGTTACTATCCGATGCTTATGTTAAGTACGTAGGACAGCTGACAAATAATGTACACGCTAGTAGCGTGGCCGTGAACAGGAAAATTCAGCCACAATGGCGGCAAGTTTCATTCCTTTCGTTACAGCGATTGGGAATTAGTAAGTGTTAACATGGCGTTGCATAATGTTCGTCCTGTCGACGAACCTTGCAGTGGAAGACAAGTTCCGGTGACAGATGAAAATCACCGAAAAGCAATTAATGAATTCGTTCAAAATGGCTGCCGTATCCCCGAAAATCAGATTGCAACTACGCTCGGAATCTCAAAAGAAAGAACGGAGCATATCATTGGTTCACGTGGCTACACAAAAATCTTTTCTCGATGGGTACCACGCATGATGACGTCACTAAACAAACACAAGCGTCTTGAGTATTGTGAAAAACGTTTGAAGCGCTATCATGAAGAACGCGATCGATTTCTATTTAATATTATTACTGAGGACAAGTCATGGATCCATTACTTTGACCATGAAGAAAAACGACAGAGCATAAAAATACCGACACGCTTCCTTTCGTCGTCCAAAGAAATTCAAAACAGTACCACAGATATATAAGGGACTAGATTGGCTGTCCGCTCTGTTGAGCGTACGCTTACGCTGTGATGTAGCCTACGAGGATCGTCAAAGAAGCCTGTTATTTTGGGCCAAATTTCCTGAAAAAACGGAAGTACTTTTGATTCTCTCCAACGCCACCAGAAGCCGCTTTTACCGAGGACAACATTGCCGTAGCGTTAGTGCTTTTAATATACTGCCGTAAGCTACGAAACTGCATACTGTAAATACGCGCTGTAACGTTCGTGAGCGTTAGTTATCTTTGAGATTCGACGTAATGTGTTAATGTTAGTCAAGAATGCCTTTAAGAAGACGAAGAAGCCATTAACAACAGCTCACGGAGTTTGAACGAGGTCGTGTAATAGGGCTACGAGAAGGTGGATTTTCGTTTTGCAATATTGCAGAACGACTTGGCAGGAATGTTTCCAATGTGCATGATTGTTGGCAGCGGTGGTCAAGGAAGGTACTGCCTCAAGAAGACCTTGTTTCGGCCGGCCATGTGGCACTACTAAGAGGGAAGACCGCCGTGTACGGCGTATGGCCGTGGCGCATCGTACCGCGTCTGCGGCAGCAACTCGAGCTGTAGTTGCCACCACACTGACACAACGAACTGTTACAAATCGGTTACTTGAAGTACAGCTCCGAGCCAGACGCTCTGTAGCGTGCATTCCACTTACTCCAAACCACTGCCGTTTGCGACGTCAGTGGTGTCAAGCTAGAGCTCATTGCAGGAAATAGTGGAGATCTGTTGTGTTTTCTGATGAAAGCCGGCTCTGCCTGGGTGCCAGTGATGGCCGTGTGTTGGTTAGAAGGAGGCCAGGTGAGCGCCTGCAACCAACCTGTCTGCGTTCGAGACACTGGACCTACACCTGGAGTTATGGTCTGGGAAGCAATTTCCTATGACAGCAGGAGCACTCTCGGAGTCATCCCACGCACCCTGACGGCACAGTTGTACGTCGGTCTGGTGATTCAACCTGTTGTGCTGCCATTCATGAACAGCATTCCAGGGGGTGTTTCCCAACAGGATAACGCTCGCCCGCATACTGCTGTTGTAACCCAACATGCTCTACAGAGTGTCGACATGTTGCCGTGGCCTGCTAGATCACCAGATCTTTCACCAATCGAGCACGTATGGGACATCATTGGACGACAACTTTAGCGTCACCCCCAACCAGCATTAACTTTCCCTGTATTGACCGACCAAGTGCAACAGGCATGGAACTCCATCCCACAAACTGACATCCAGCACCTGTACGACACAATGCATGAACGCTTGCGTGCTTGCATTCAACATTCTGGCGGTTACACCGGTTAATAATGTACCAGCATTTCACATTAAAAATGGCTCTTCTCGCGCTTACAATAAGCTGTGATCTTGAAACCTTAATCGATTAAATATGTTACCTATACGAATGTATTGCGCCATTTCATTCCTCTAGAACTATTTTTTCGTGGTGTTGGGATTTTTTTTCCGCCAGTGTATTTGTTTTGAACTTGCACGAACGTTTCAGCAATTTGAGTTTGAAATAGAAATGGGTAGGTGATTCAGCGAATACAACAGGCACTGCAAGAACCTTGGAAACAGCCATAAAGTGTGGGAAACACCAGCTTTCCGACACTTTAATGGCTGCAGCTCGCGGTAGTAGACTACAAGCAAAGTGGTACTGCCCGATTAATGTTAATTTGTTTTGAACTTTCACGAAAGTTTCATGGTGGCAACCTCCAGATATCTTATTCTCACCTCATTGGGTATAACTGACTGACACATACCGTCATATTCATTTGTGTGCAACATGCATTCTAGTATGAAGAATTACCTTTCTGGCTCATTTTATAAAGTAACATTTTTATCAAAATTGATGACAATTCCCTTGATTTAATTTAATTAAAAATTGGACAGTTAAGCTGGAGCATTACGCTCCTCTTAAATAAATATTAGCTCAGCAAAACATGAGCATAACGAACCCTTTAAGGGTGGAAAGCGTTCAAATAAAGAATAAAGTAGGTGGTTACGTAATCTTACCTTTCAAAATGATTGGGGAACAGTGCATTACTAAAAAATATGTATTGAAATTCTACATAGCAGGCCATCGATGTGTCTAACTAATGTTTCACGAAATGCGTTACTTATTCATTGTTGCAGAAGATAACAGCTCTAGATTATGCGAGAATACTGATAAACTACACAATCAGTGTTATTTATTATTCGTATAACATTATTATTAATCGCTGTAAGCTTTTCAGAGGCTGAAATGTGAGATTCTATTCCATCCGCCACACACCCCGGAATTTGCGCCGAGCGATTTTCATATGTTTTCAAATCTGAAAAGGAATCTTAAGGGGACTCCTTTCACCTCAGATGATGAAGCGAACCACGATGTCACATCATGTCTCAGACAAAGAAACCCTGAAGTCTTCATTGACACCATGCGCAAACTTGTGGTACGTTCAAAACGATGTATTGAACGACAAAGTGCTACGTAGAAAAATACGTTTGTCAAATTGTACATACAATACTGTACCTGAATTTCGGTTTTTGTTTGCGCAAATACATCATTTCTTTTTCTGCATATTTGACTGTGTGCATTACTTATCAGCCTACAGTCATATTTCGAAGACCTGAGGAGGCGTAATCTTAAAGTAATCATGAGTCAATTAGAAACCTTAAAAGTGCGATAAAAAATTCAAAATACAGCGTCATTGTCATGTAATTTAACAATATCGTTACCAAGGACTAAAAAATGTTCTCACAGGTGGAATCACGGTGCAGGCAAGCTTAGTGACGTCACAGTAGCAGCGTATAGATGGCCGCCCAACTTGAGACATGCACCAAAGAGGAGCAACGCTCTGTCATCCGACCTATTAAAATTCATCGTCAAATAAATTTTCAGTATGGTAATTTATGTATGTCAATCCAGTTAGTGTACGAAAGGACTAGGAAGTTCCGAAACAGCGTGAGTTCTGTGACAGATTCTCCTCCACAGGGTAAGGAACACAGATTAGTTACACCAGAGTCCATTACAGTTGTTGAAGGCATTGTGATGGGAAATGCCGAGTGACGGTTTATGAAATAGACGCACTTTTGAACATCAGTCATGGTTTAGCGCATCACATAATACTTGATCTGCTCCAGTTCAACAAAATGTCTGCAAGGTGGTTTCCACGCCAGCTGACTCCAGAATCGAAACAACGACATGTTGATGCCTTTCAATAAATTTTGCGACGTTTTGAAGAAGTAGGTGGTGGCTTCCTACAGAGAATTGTTACTGGAGATGAAACCTGGGTTCACCATCATCAGCCAGATACCAAGAGAGCGAACAAGGAATGGTGCCATCCCTCCTCACCAAAACCTCAGAAGTTCAACACGCAGCTAACTGCAGAGAAGGTTATGCTGACTCTCTTTTGAGATGAACGAGGTGTAATTTTGGATCACTACATGATCCGGGGGAACAATGCAACCAGTGACACGTATGCAGATCATATCAGGAAACTTCTTCGACCTGCCATCAAATCCAAACGACGTGCACTTCTGAGTACTGGTGTATTGTTGCAACATGATAACCCTTGGCCCCATACTGCCCGTGCAACGGTTACATCCATACAGGGCCTTCACTTCGAGTGTCTTTCAAATCCACAGTATTCACCAGAACTTTGCTACCACATATTCGGACCACTCAAAGATGCGATGAGGGGAAAGATTTTTAGGTCCGATGAAGAGGTGCAGCAGGTGGTGCATTAGTGGTGCACACGCAACCGAAAGTGTTTTTTTTTTCTACAGGAATCTATGCACTTTGTAAGCGCTGGAGGACTTGTACTGAACAAAATGGAGATTGCATTGAAAACTGATACAGGTGGGTACCACGTTTGTTCAATAAATCGCGAGAAAAAAATATTTAAGGTTTTCTGTTGACTCACCCTTGTAATAATTTACGTCACAAATAAGATTTATTGCTAAATAAAGAAAAGAACTCACAGTTCATATCGAGAGTGACTGTAGTCATTTTAGGTCTGGTCAAGTTAGTGTTAGATGCCTGACACGCGAATTCAGACAACAAATCCGATCTCTGGAGTTCCAGTACATACAGTTCGTTCCGTACAAATCCCTGAGATGTGACATTATATGAGTCATCCAAAAATCTTGATCCCCGCCACCAGGTAACCGACGGGGAGGGATCGCCTGAAATACAAAAATAAACAAATTAATTAAATAACAGTAAATTGCAGGGAGCACTTAAATTGTACATACTTCTTCGAACAGGATTACGATGTTCACATGATGAAGTTTCGCTAACGATGCTGAAAATTTCACAGAAAATTAAAAAATGTTCGCCTGCAATTACCGAGACGGGGAAATATTTGGAAAAAGTACAAAATACACTGGTGTAAAAAATACAAAAATACACTGGTGTAATAAAAAAAACAAGGCTGGAAATACACTGGTGTTAAAAAAACACTGGAAATACACTGCTGTAAAAAACATTGGAAATGCACTGGTGTAAAAAATAACGCTAGAAATACACTGCGTATAAAAAAACTGGAGATACAATGGTGTAAAAAAAAATACAAAAATACACTGGTGGGCAAAACGTAAGGACGAAGAGTAAAACGTAAAATAACGCCGTAAATGGCAGCAATACCCACACACAAAATAACTCAGGACCGTGTCTGGAAACAGGACCAAAATCACATGCATAATAATGTAGCATGACGCGTGGTTTGCGAAACGTGAGAACAAAATGCTCTCACGCAATTCAATAGCATTTGCTGAGTCGGAAGGCTCTGGACAGTGTGCACAAGTGTTACAGACGTACGATTGCGTTTGTTGTGTGCTAGAGACAACGAAATGGCACGTTAAGGACATCTTAATGATTTCACTCGTGGTCGAATATTTGGGAGGCTCGAGGAGGGATGAACTGTGATGAGTATGGCCCAAGATTTCAGTATCGCCCTTGACATCGTATGGCGTGCGAGGTCGGCCTTTAGAATTACAGGTATTGCTGTGCGAAAGAGCGGGATGGTCGTCCACCGAAAACCATCCCCAATCAGGACCGTTCCCTGTTCCTACAGGCCAAGTGGGATCGATGCCAGACAGCAAGTAACCTTGCAAAGCGACTGAATGTGAACACGCGACGCACAATATCGCGGCTTGGAATGGTCAGACGACTACAAAAAGGTGGCCTGTTTTCCCGATGACTAGCTGTGTTCCATAACAAACAGCTCACCGGAGACACAGTTTACAGTGGTACAGATAACATAAGGACTGTACAGCAGAACAGTGGAGTTCGGTACTGTTTTACTGATGAGAGTAGATTTAGTCTCTCAAACGATTATGGACGTCATGTCGTGAGGTAGGAACTCGGTGTCGTCTCGAAAACATCAATGAAAGGTGTAGATGTGGCTGCCGCGGTATTCTCGTACGGGAAGGCATTCTGATCGATGTACGGAACTCCAGATACTGGATGAAGGCACTGTAACCAGTGCGCTATATTGTAATGAGGTTAGTCTTACCCACGTTCGTCTGTTCCGAGGTGCCATTGGCTCATCACAGTTCGTGTTAATAGACGATAACGCCGCACCCCATCGTGCTGTGGCTGTTGATGAGCTATTGAAAAGTGAAGACGTTCAGCGAATAGATTGGCCAGGACGTTCCGCCGACCGGAATCCCATTGAACACGTGTGAGATGCCATGGGAAGACACGTTGCGGCACGTCAACATACACCGGAAACAGGCCAACAGCTGAAGACGGCGCTGGCGGACGAATGGGTGATGTTACCACAAGAACTCATCATAAAAAAATAGTGCGAAGTGCAACAGAGGATCACCGCTTCCTTACGTACCGTTTATGGCAGTGATGCAACTGCATCATCATACCCATTGCTATGTAGCCAATTATGAATAAAGTTCCACTCTATCCTTTAGTATTTGCAGTTGTGTTGGTGCTTTTTTACGCTTTCCAACCGTAGGCTGAAGAATCGTATGTGCTCCAACTTTGTCCGTCTGCCTCTCCGCACGATAACTCGCGTAAAAATGGTTCGATTTCGATGAAATTTAGGGTACCGTAGGGGAGCACCAGGAAATCGAACCCTATTGAAACTGAACGAAATGGAATCAAAGGTAAGGACATAGGAGCAGGATCCATTCCAATTGCCCTTATGCGTCCTAACTTGCGTAAAAATGGCTCGACTTCGATAAAATTTTAGTATGTGATGGGGGACTACTTGAGGACGAACTATTGAAAATGGGAGAAATCAGGTCAAAAGTGAGGACAAAGGAGCAAGATTTATTCTACAGCCATTATCCTCATAACTTGAGTAATGATTTCTGGCATGTTGGAAAGCTTATCATAATCAATGCACTGCATGATTTTACTAACTTATTTCGTTATCATTTCGGCAAGCAATAGAGTGCGTTCCTGTGGTTTGAATTTCACACATCCAGTCCCCTCCTGTGCGACGCGACATGCCAAAACCTGTCTCCTTCTTAAGTTTTGAACATCAATGAATTACAACAAAGCGCAAGACAACAGAATTGTTATGTGCACATCAGCTAAAAAAATAAGAATATATATGATTTTTTTCATTTTATTTCATTTATTGATTTTGCTGTTCATTATTAAAATTAATATTTCTGAATAGTTAAGCAAAACATAAAAATAACAGCAGGGAAGACCAAGGAAAAGGCCTCGAGGAGACCTGACCAGCCTTGATCTCCTCCTTAGGTTTAAGTCAATATAAGAACACTTATATAACAGCAACAGAGTCAAAAAAGGAAACAAATATCAAATTAAACATCTAATCATAATATTGAATTAACAGCCTATCAAGGAAAAAATTATGTTAAAGTAATGAAAAACATGAGTTGTCCCCCATGCCCAATCCTCATTGTATAGATCCCCAGTCCCTTGGTCACTGAATCTGGTAAGTCCCTCGCATCCCCCCCACCCCAGTCGAATAATCTCTGTCAATCAACCTCCCATCTTGTACTAATAAATGGATATCAGTTGTTAAGTAAGTAGTGTTTTAGTTTCTTTTTAAACAAATTGAAGTTATTAAGAGATATTAATTCTTCAGGCAAAGAGTTCCAAAAACTCCGGACCAGAATAATCTAGGCTTTGTTTAGTAGTTAGTGTTCTAGGTGTAGTCAGTCTCAACAAAGCTTGGTTACGAATATTATAACGGTACGTAGCATTATTAATTTCTATGAGCTCCTGTCCGAGGTTCATGAATAACTGAGTGTTCTACTGATAAGATAGTGACAAAAAATAAACGGCTATAAATACAGATGTAGCAGTAACATGACGTTTCTCCTTGTCCTTTAAGACACATAGATTATTTGGATGTATAACTAATTTAAATATCGGGAAAACCAAGAATCTTTCAAAATTAGAAGCTGTAATTTTAGATGCACAAAATGTGGGAGTCACGATTAAAAAACAAAAGATGTTACTGATTTCTCAGAAGCAATTATTTTAAAGTTGCTTATTGACTTAAAGGCAAGCGGATCTTTTATGTACAAAAGGCTTAAAAGTGGCCAGGAAACTAGACTTTAAAAGCGTGGCCGTCGCGCAGTAAGACGGATTGCACGAAATAAGAAAGAAAGCATTCCAATGGCAGTAACTCTCAGCTGAATTCAACCAAGACTAAGAGCAGCCCATGTCCACCCGTGCCATGTTTAGGTATTAGCGCAATAGAACAAAGTGATGTGATAAGATGAACCACACTGTGCTCTATTTTGCTTTGATTGTCACCAGAGACTTAGGCGAGAACCTTATGATGCAATGGACACGGAATTCTTTATAGACATATTCCACTTAGAAGCGGCACCATGCTATGGGAAATATTCTCTTGGTAAGGACTGGGCCCCATTATGCAAGTGAAATGGAAGATTCTATCCAATGAAAAACTGTGTGTTCTACTGAACCAAATTCATCATTGAATGAAATACGGGTATGCATCATTGTACAATACAAATTTGGAAGATGTGAATCCGTTTATTTGTGTAAATATGTTATGGATGGTAAGTCAGATATTATCAGAAAACTCGGAAATTTCGTCTTCTTGGAGCAGGAATCGAATTCGCGTCTACCGGATAACGCCCGAATATGCTAACCACTATACTTCCCAGAACAACCAAGTTTCACGTTTCCGATTAATTTGAATATGACCATCACAGGATTCGTTAGTCAAAGCAATCGGCATTCATATATAATAAAGAGATTCGCTATTTGCTTCGACTAGCGAATCCAGTGATGGTCATATTCAAATTAATCGGAAATTTGAAACCTGGTCGTTCTGGGTGGTGTAGTTGTTAGCATACTAGGGTGCTATCCGGAAGACGCAGCTTCGATTACAGCTCCAGGACGAAGAAAGCTTCAAGTTTTCGGATGTAATCTGACTTAGCATCCATGTCATATTTGCACTAATAAACGTATTCATATCTTCCAAATACATCATGCAATGATGACATCCATGTCATATTTACACCAGTAAACTGATTCACATCTTCCAAATACATAATTATTGATGACAATACAGCTGTAGGAAGGATTTTTTGCAAAGGTGTTCTAATTTGTTCGAGAAGGACCTCTTTTATTTTATTTTTACTGAATGTTTAACGACCACCGTGAACAACTTAATGGGCTGTAAGCAGTCGCCCGTCCCTAATTTAGGGTCACTGATTCCTGGGAAGGGAGAGAGCCAGTGTCGTAAGACAAACACAACATCCATGCCTCACCGGGATTCGAACCCGGACCCATCACGGACGAATATAAGAAGCCTTCGCTTAGACCACTGCGCCACCGGGGTGGCGAGAAGGATTTCACTGATTTCCCTTAGACTCTACCGTCACCGAGTCGCAATGAAAATGTTCGGGATATTTTGAAAAGACCTGTTAGAATTCGGTATGATTTTCTGTCAACACACAACCTTTAGACAGCCTTTCCTGCGAGAAATTATTTCAGGAAAGACTGTCTTTGTACCAAAACAAACTTACATAAACAATGAGCCGATGTCTGGTCGCTTACTTGGTTTAATTTTTCTCAACGGCGGCGCTACTCAAACCGAGATTAAGGTTCTTATTTTTTGGCCGCTTTGCGTATTATTCAAATGCAACGCGTTTCAATTTTTCAGTTTCGTTTCTCAAATTAAGCTATTTACGAAAATTGTATCAGTTCTCAGTTCTAATCTATGAGTTTACGTGTTTGCAGTTAATGATACTTCCCTTCAAGACACCATTAATGAGCACGTCTAGTGCAGAATTTTATTTATTTTCCGCTAAGTCACTTCCCGACGTGTTTTACTACGTTTCCTGTTGAGGATACTTAAATCATTACGAGCCGTTACTACAATTTATAGTTCGCTAGTTAAACCAGAACTGCATAAATTTCAGAATACACAATACTTCAGTACGGAATAATGCCATTCTACGCGATCTGTTTAAGCCTCAGGGTTCGTAAGTCTTACATCGGAAAGCAAATTAATTACTTTTACCTACGCACAAGCGCAATAATAGAACACTTTAATCAAATATTTGCAAAATTAATCAGTGAATAACATTTGTAACATGATTTTGTTCAATACGTATCAGCTACATGTAATTAAGCAGAACATTCTCCATTTCATTCTCATTCTTGGCTTAATTCTATCCATTGATTTCGCTGGCATTAACTAGGAGATTAAAGTTCTGCCATTCATGAATTATTCAATGTAACCAAAAGTGTATTTAAAAATGATTTTTTTAATTTTCTGATTATTTCTTTTGAAACCTTTCTCAATCTCAAAATCCTCGAAGCATCAAGCGAGCGCAGAATACGGGAGCTCTTATGTCGATTAAAACAATTTCCCTGTTTGTTAATTCTTTAATCCGAAATATCACATAGAATTAGACTACCTGCTCACAGATAACAGCATCTTTAGTATACACTGCCTGACAGAGGAAATGCCACACCACGAAGACGTGAACGCAGCACCGTGCAAATTGCAGGGTGCTTGCATACGTACAAGTTATACAAATTATTGCATTTGCAAGCCAATAGCATGAACGGCGGGCGGGATATAAGCGGACAACCAGCCCGTGAGGGCATCAGTCGAGACGTGGTCACGGCCGCGAGAAGTGATTTCTACTTTTCAATGAAAGTGAAAAAAACAAAAAATCGAAAGAGGATGTGCGTGTGTGTGTGGGTTATTTTCTGGGTTTGTCGACCACTGTAACTCTGAGGGCTATATGCAGTCACCTATCCCTATTTTGGGGCCACCGGTTCCCGGAAGTACAGAAAGCCAATGAGGCAGGATAGGCATACCACCCGTGGCTTATTCCGGACTCGGGACCGGAAACACTCCGATGAGCGGTATAAGCTACACCGCCCCGAGAGAGGAAGGACGCATGTTTATATATCATCGACAAAGTGTGTAATGAACTTCTTAATATTTGATATTGTTCGTACCAAATATTTAAGTTATCCAAATATTTAATCACATAAAATGTAATGCAAAACTGATGTTCTGCGCATTTAAAACCATTGAAAGGAACACTGAAACAGAGTGCAGTGAATTATCGGAAAGAAGCCTGGAACGAGATTAAGAAGAAGGAACAATAAGATGGAAAAATCACAATGCTAACTATCCCGGAAGAATATTTTACGTTCGAAGCCGTACACGATATCTGGACCGCGAAAAGAAGTGATTACTCGGTACTTTTAACCGCTTCAAAATAAAGAAAGAAAGAAAGATGGTTTTAATGAAAATCGCCAAAAACTATAATCGAGATCCTTGGGTGGTCATTACGAGCTGCCTGGAGCGGAATTTTGCTGCCATCTCGAAATACCCTTAACCGTTAAAACTGCGGTAATAATCACAGGTGATGAACAAGGAGCTGGTCGTTTACTTGCCTTAATCTTTGTTGTAATGACGCTGGCGTGTAACTAGTACATCCTGCTGCTCATAGTCCGTCCTCAGAATCAGGCGATCATGAGCCAAGAAAACACTCAGTATTTATGTAGTTTTATGCCATACTAAGGGGATACTATCTATTTTGATTAGTTTTTGCACTTGAGAATCTTTTAAAGTATGATAAATGGAGAAAACTAAAGGAGTTTGAAGTTTGGTCTTTCGTATGATTCTTAATGTCTTTCATTTATGGAGTTTTAGAATGTTCTAATACCTAGTTTAAATTCAGCAAGGCTATAAAAGAAAATAGTTTGATCTTTCTTAAAGTAAAAATTTCATCTGAAGGAGTTGAAACTGTTTCAAAGACACTCGGAGCCTGGATTCAAATCGTACATAGATCTCAATGTGTTCTTGTACTTCTTTGTTAAAGTTTTAACGACCACCTTCAGCAACTCGGTGGGATATAAGCAGTCGCCCGCCTCTAATTTAGGAACACGTGATCCAAGGACGGGATGGAGCCAGTGCCGTAAGACAAACAGAACATCCGTGCTACACCGGGATTCGAACAAAGACCTATATGGGACAAATAGTCACAAGCTAGCACTGCGCTACCGGGTCGGTATTCAACGTCTCTAACAGGCTGGTATAAGAAAGCGCAAAATAAAAATGAACCGTACGTGTTGCTTTCATATTCAGCAGTATTGTCGAGCTAACAAGAAATAAAGAAAACGTTTGGTAAGAATATGCCTTCGTGTAAAGTACTTTTATTATACGTTTCATAGAATTATCATTATGAACTGCTAGAGCTTACTAGTAGTATTCTAGGCCGATTTGAAAGTCACGCCGTTTACTCGTGATACTTGTATCATTTGGTTTAAATGCATAATGTGGAAAAAATAATGCAAACAATACTGTTGTATTTAATCCTGGGAACGTATATCGTCTCCAGTCACGCATGCACTTATTATTTTTTCTCCTATTAAACACAATCTAGTGCAGGATTTTCTTAAGGGACATTTGAAACTGATCGCTCAGTATTTTTGCTTCATTTCTTTTAATTCTTCTAAACCACGTTACTTGTTTTTATGAAGCTGTCCCATATGGACAAATACCAAAATCCATGATTTACGGGTAACCATTTCTTCAACGAAACGCGAAAGAACTTTTTTGCGTTAATTCCAGGTTAGCGTCCCCAAAGTTTAATACTAACTGTCCCGCGTAATTGCAATAGTACAATATAAAGTGCACTAAATTGCAACCATTAATAAAAAAGGCGTGAGTCTTGAAATTACCTTTTCCATAGTAAACATATTATTTTTCGAGTTGCACGTATTCACAAAATAGTGGTTCTGACTTTGTTGCTATGATTCCGTGTACGTGATAATAGGATAAATGCAACAAGTACACGTGTCGTCTTTGTGTCTTTAGGTTTCGGTTATAACTCACGTAAGCGTCAGAAAGATTTCACTATTGGTGGGTGTGGTGGTTTTTTTGAATTCATTCGCAACATTTTAAAATAGATGGTGTTACAACGCTACCTGGCGAGGTGTTGTTAAAGCAATGAAGACTGATCTTTGGAGCTTACTAAGCACTTTTTGTAGTTAAGATGAAGCTGTACGAGTATGTGCAGTTACGATGGTGTCAAAGTAAAAATGCTATTTTGTGTTTTCCGTTATTCGTGTGCATGTTGTCCTTCCATCAAAATATTGATGAGTAAATGTGGATAATTATGTTGAATTACTCATAAAGTACGCAAACGCGCAATTATGTTAGCTCGTACTTCAAGGTTGTGTTTTGTTCAAGATCAGCCGTGTGTTTTTCTTTCGGCACTGGCTCTTTTCCTTCCCAGGTAACAGTATCCCTAAAGTAGAGACAGGCAGTTGCTTAAGTAGAACACCTAAATTAGGGACAGGCAGCTGCTTAAGTAAAACCCTAAATAAGGGACAAGCAGCTGCTTAAGTAGAACACCTAAATTAGGGATAGTTGCTCACTTAGGGACTTGCTCATGATAGTCATTGAACCCCGAATCAATAAAAGAAAGTGTACCCGCAAAGTCATGATGATTATTACCCGCTTTGATCATGAAGGAATTATGTATCACATGTTATACCGCCACATATCAGAGTTAATAGCTTGCATTTCTTACATTGTTAAGGAATGTACTGTAGCATTTAAAAAAATAAAAAGTCGGCAAGAGGAGATTGAGGGCCTGCTATTGCTTCATGATATTGCACATGCACGTTTTTCGTGGCATAACAGACTTTTTACAAAAAAAGAAAATCTACGTTTGTCTTCCTTCCCCGTACATCCCAGTTCTCGCTTCTGGTTTTTCCAGAAAATGAAAGCGGAATTGAACTAAATGCGTTTTTGTCGAATAAGGAGGCGGTTAAAGCTGTGAAAATGATTTATATAAACGTCATTCACTTCTTGTGCTGGATTTTGTGTTCGAAACATGGCAGCATTGGTCGTTGGGGGAAACATTGAGCTACGATACGGGAGGTGGGGGGGCTACTTTAAAAAATAACAACAAATTTTGAACGATTAGGTACATGCCTTTTTGCAAGGAATTTTGTCTTCCTACTTTCTGGTACGTATTTATTTGTATGTACTGATCGTTTAAAAAAATACGCATTAACGCTTATTCAAACACAACTGCAGCATATTCTCAAATACATAGCAATAGCGAAATCTACCAAACCATCGAGGCCAAAAATAAATTACATTAATTAAACAAAATCTGCTCGCTGCATTTTGTACAATTGTATTCCGCATATACTCGTGTATAGGTCGAGTTTTGAAGACAAACTTTTTTTTTTTTTGATTGGAGGTTTAACGACCACCGTGAGCAACTCAATGGGCTATAAGCAGTCGCCCGTCTTTAATTAGGATAACTGGTTCCAGGGAAGGGAGAGAGCCAGTGCCGTAAGACAAACACAACATCCATGCCTCACCGGGATTTGAGCTCGGACCATTCTCGAACGAATGGTCATAAGCCAGCCCCTAGACCACTGCGTGCTGGGACGGCAAGGCAACCTTTTGGAACTGTACGAAATAATCTGTGATTCTGGTTATACGATAGTAAACTACTTCCATTCTTTCTATTTGACTAGGTTACCATGTGACCAAAATCGCGTTGTATAGTTAATTGAGACGAGTATGGTCACAATTATACCAATGTGGACTGACAGAAGTCAGGTAACAACTATATCGCTGTGTACTATCATATCATTTATCTGTGGGATTATTCGTAACTTCTGCTTTTCGGTGACAAACCAGCTTTGCTGCTTCCATCTTTTTACAGCGATATTCGTTCTTAGTATATAGCTTTCTCTGACACAGCCTCTGCAGATATGTTTCCTTCTTGTTCCTCTTCAACGCTAGTTTTTATTTATTTATTTTTTATTGGTGGTTTAACGACAGTCTCCTTGGAAAACTCAATGGGTTATAAGCAATAGCTCGTCCCTAATTTAGGGCCGTTAGTTCTGATGAAGGGAGAGAGCCAGTGCCGTAAGGAACACGCAACATTCATGCCTCGCCAGGATTCCAACCTGGATCCTCTCGAGCAAATGGTCACAAGCCAGTGGTCAGACTACTGTACCACCGGGATGGCGAAGGATTACTAAACGAAGGATAACATTTTGTAATAATTGAAGAAATGACCGTTGAGCTAATGATACATACCATGGGACGAATAGGCACTGGGACCTGTCGTACCGTTGGACGAATCGCCGTTAGACAAATCATAAAATTTAACGAATCGGCGTTGGACTAATCATACTATTGGACAATTCGTCACTGAACTAATCTTACCACTGGACGAATGGTCTGTTGATCCTATAAGCATGGGGAATATTGTCGAGTAATGTTTGCCACAAGGGGGAGTAAGAGTATATTCCTGTTTCCGATGTGTTTGAATTATAAAATTCCTGTGAGGTAAGATTCGTCTCACCATGGAAACCCGTTTGCGAATATTTTCTGCTTAGAATAATGCGCAGTTTTTCTGCCAAGATGCGTAAATATATAAAATATAATTCTCGATACCTCTGCTTCTAACAATTCAGTTCTTTCTTCGTAGTACTGCGTTTCTGGTGTAGAGTATTTGCCTACAATTTCAAATTTTTTTAACACACAAGTTTGCGAATATAAATCGTAAGTTCACGTTTCCATTTACAGCATATTTACAGTAGTATCAGATCGTCTAAAATTCCGATTGAAAAAGCATTTTTCTGTCGGTTACTACAAAATACGGATCATTTTATGAGCATTTCGTGTGAAAATAGCAAACAATTTCCTGGAAGGGAAAAAGTGTTTAATCTGCTTTTCTTCTTGCTTCCTTTGCTTCTAAAATTCCTATATATAAAAATATTTAACACCACATACCATTTACCTTGATCAACATTTAGAATGTACTCGTTTTTTTTTTTTTTTTGTGGTTCAAAGTTTTGTCGCTTTGAATTATTACTCAACAATGGAAAATATTAAACCGGGTGTACCCCAAGGTTCAATACTTGGACCATTATTATTTAATATCTATATTAATGATATTTTTAACATCGAATCTGAATCCAACATTATCCTATATGCAGATGACACTACATTGTTATTTAAGGGTACTAATCCAGAAGAAATAATTTTACTAAGTAATATTGAATTGCAAAAATACACAAATTGGTTGGCTGCTAATGAACTTGTATTAAATACAGATAAAACTAAAGCAGTTTTTTTCAAGACAACAAACAAGTCAACTTATTAATATACCATTACTTCTCGACAAGAAATCAATTGAAATAGCAAATGAGTTTACTTATTTAGGTATTAAACTTAATAATGATTTAAAATGGAATAAACACATTGATAATCTTTTGAATAAATTATCAAAAAATATAGGAATTGTAAGTCATGTTATGACAAATCTTACTGTTAAAACATTAAAATTAATATATTTTCCTTTAGTTCATACACACCTTAACTACTGTATATTAACATGGGGTCAAACAACTCAATCTAATATTAAAAAATTACAAATACTTCAAAACAAATATATTAGATTGTTCGATTTAAAATATAGTTGTAATAATGTTATTTCTTCTCAATCATGCATACATAAATATACAAGAGTTGACCCTATCAAATGTAACATAATGATTATTAAACAACTATATAATTTTAACTTGGGTAAAATCATGTACAAAAGAATAAAAAATAACATAGAGCAGGAATTAATTAAAATATCTACATATACGCATCAATATAATACAAGAAATCAACAGGCACTTATACCAGTGCTCCCTAAAACTTTAACTATGAAACAAAGTTTAAATTATTGTGGGCCGGCGTTTTGGAATTCATTGCCCGGAGAACTGACATTGATTAATAACTTTAACCTCTATAAGAAAAAATTAAAAGCATACATATTAAGCTAGCTATTTAAGGGAATAACAGTGTGGGTGGGAGGGGGAGAAAGAGTTATACTAATGGCTGGTGGTGTACATTGCTGTACTTGACTTGTAAATTTCCTTCAGGTAGCTCCGGGCTTAGACAGGACTCAATGAGGCCTTTTCCTGGAGCTTCCTTGCTGTTATTTTATAACTGTCAATAATTGTTATCATTATTAAATAACCTGTAACAGCAGAAATAATAAAATGAAATGAAGTTGTGTTAGGGTGCATTTCTGTTTGCAAATGTGTCTACGCTTTTAAAAATCTTATCAAAGATTTTCCGTTTTGACATTCACTACACTGAAGATTGGGAATACTACATATTGTACAGCTTTCCTCTTTACATATTGTACAGCTTTCCCGCAGGGGCAGTTAAGTATGAAACTTTTTTTTATCGATATCTATGGTTTTTATAGCCATTTTGGAAAATTCTTTCTCCTTAGCATCGTTTTTGCTATGAATACTTTTAGCATGTTTCCTACTTCCTCGTTATCCAAAGTTCTTCTCCAGAAGGCATCAGCGTATATTACGCTCTGAAATAGTTCATTTGGTTCTAAAAACTCGTTTATTTTTCCAAATTTTCGGCATTAAAATTTTCATCAAAAATTCATTGTTTTTCATTCAAATTCTTTTTTTCATTATAAGTTTCATTCATTGTTTTATTAAAAGCTAGCCTAATATATATTTTTTGATAAATATGACAGTCAATTGTTACCCTAAATGTCTGAAAAGATACTGTTACCCTAAATGTCTGAAAAGATACTGTTACCCTAAATGTCTGAAAAGATACTGTTACCCTAAATGACTGTCACTGACTTTCATTTTATTTTTTATAGATTTTCATTCGATATTGAATTTGGTTCAACAGTTTCTCTACTAGTAATTGAATTCTCATCTAATGTTAGCAGGACCGAGCGAGACCTTACACAGCATGCGTGACCTGTCACAAGGTCAGGGACCTAGCCTAATTTTTTTTATTAAAAGCTAGCATTCTTTAATTAAATTTTCTTTTTATTAAATTTTTATTCTTTAAAATTCTCATTTTTAAGAGTTCATTTGGTTCTAAAATAGTTCATTTGATTCTAAAAACTCCTTAGAAAAATCATTGTCTGGTAGATTTGGTTATCAAGAGATTTTTGCATTAATTTCCTTCTTTAACTAACGCACAGATCTTCTGCTATGGGGAATAAAGTTTCATCCCTCTACATCACCTTTTCCAATTGTTCGACTTTTGCCTCTTATATCGCCCACTATAAGATACCTTTTGCACGCACTTCTTTCGATTTCTGAACACACGCTTCAGCTGCTAATGAGAGTAAGTAGCTTTTTCTCTTTACGGTTGTTTTATCCTTTGTAGAAATCCGATTGATTTCTTTGTAACTGTTTTCGTTCAGAATTAATAAACCCGTTTATATTGTGTATTTCAAATTGTAGGTAGTTTTTCCTCAGATAGTGTAATATTTTTTTCTTTGTGAATGTTTAGATTTTCTGCGTTTTTCCCATGTTTTACTGAAGTTTTCATTGCTTTTTTTTAATTCGGTTATACAGTAGAACCTCTGGATAGCGGACACCTCCGGATCGGATAATCTGTCCGCTATTCGGAGATGTCTGCTATTGGGAGGCACACGCCTATCTACCCAAGCGCAATATGAACTTTGGGGTCGGTTTTTGTTTTCTTCTTTTGCTGTTAAAAATAAAGTTACATCTATAAATATACGTACTTTATATGTACATATTTATGCAATAATAAATTCCGAAACCGTTTTAGTACTACTGTTCGCGAAATTGAATATACGTACTTATTTCATCATCATCATTGTCAACCATTATCAATCCACTGCTGGACGAAGGTCTCCCCAAGCTTCCTCCACAACGGTCTGTCTTGTGCCAGTCTCCTCCATGTCACTCCTGCACACTTTCGAATTTCATCCACCCATCTCCCATGTGGTCTTCCTCTGGGTCTTTCCTGTCCCTTGGAATCCAATCTAAAATTTCGGCTGTCCATCGATGGTCTGTCCTTCTGGCAGTATGTCCAGCTCATTGCCATTTCAGGGATTTAACTCTGATCATGATGTCTTCCACTCTTTTCATTTTCCGGATCCACGAGTTCCTATTCTTATCTCTCCTGGTTACAGTTATTTATAGTAACTTAAATATTTTTGAGTTTTTCAAACACGAGAAAAAATGCAATTTGCGTACATATATATGTGTGTAATTCAATGCATGTTTCTGATTAACAAATGTTTTAACACTTACATAAAGTACTTACAGCTAATTCATCAATTTATCTGTTAGCATTCTTCCTTCCAAAAAAAAAAAAAAAAAAAAAAAAAAAACCGAAAGCATTTGATTTTTTTCTTTCGCCGTTTACAGTCTGTTTTTCAATATGAATTTTGAAATTCATAAAAAAGTGCTAGTCCCTAACTTGCTAACAAAAAATTTATGAAGTTTTTCATTCTATTTTGCCGCGGCTGTGAAGTTCTTAATGTCGCACACCTCTTCTGCAACTCAGTCCACTGCCTCTTCTTCAGCAACTTTACTGTCTCTTCGACGAGGTCGTTCTCGTTGGGTGTGTGCGAAGAAATGAAATCTTGCAAATAATCTATCGTCTGTTCAAAACACAGTTCATCGTCAACTGCAATAAAATCATTTGCATTTCCCTCACAGTTTAAACAAGTCATCAGTTCAGAAATCGAGCGCAGATCATCTTCTGCCTTGAAAGTACATACTGCATACTCTTTGGCTGCCGAGACAAATCCTGCCTTTCGGAAACAACGACTAACGGACTCTGGTTTAACGTCTTTGATTGCGGAGGTTGCCCAAGTGACGGAATGGGGAGCATCAACGCAAAAGATATGGTAAATAATAGCTAGGAATGATATCAGTGCAGTGGGCTTGGCATCGCCATAAAATGTCGCATACCTTTTTTTCCTGCCTCCCTCCAGTGAAACGCATTTTCATCTTTTTCGACCAAACTCACTGTCCGCTATTTCGAGTGTCCGCTATTCAGAGGTAAAAACACAGAACCGCCTATACTTTGGGACTGGGGATTACAAAACTGTCCGTTAAATGGTGGTGTCCGCTATTCGGGAGTGTCCGTTAAGGAGGTTTTACTGTATAATTCATTTATACGCGTTTTGGCAATTACACGTTAAATTTTGAATCACAAGCGCGCGGTTTTTTCATTCTTTTAGACGTAATCCGGCATGTTACAACTTTGATATAATTAAGACAGTGTAGTATTCTGTGTTCCTTCTTGGTGCAGGCAAAGTTAAACCTTGATACCATCTGAGGAGGGTATATTGTTTGCTTAGGGTT
This sequence comes from Macrothele yani, assembly GCA_039090855.1. Taxonomy (NCBI): domain Eukaryota; kingdom Metazoa; phylum Arthropoda; class Arachnida; order Araneae; family Macrothelidae; genus Macrothele; species Macrothele yani. The sequence goes on from CM077024.1 coordinate 7,871,071, forward strand.
TCGATGAGAAGTTGGTTACTAGGTTTCACGTATTCATATCTATATAGATGCGTACATTAACATTATTAATAACATATCTGAAAATGCAAGCGTAAAGGTTAGGATATTTGAGGATACAGCACTAATAAAAATTGGAAAGGTAGTGAGACAAGGTGACATTATATCACCCAAGCTCTTTAATGCCACATTGCTAAATGTCTTTCAATCATTGAACTTGGAAAACAAAGGGATAAAGATTAATGGAGATTATCTAACTCACCTTCGTTTTGCTGATGACGTAGTCATTTTTACATCTAATGACACTTCGGAGCTGCGGAGTATGATCCAAGAACTTGCTGATAAGAGTAAAGAAGTGGGATTAAAAATGAGCTTTCAGAAGACAAAAGTGATGTACAATGTTTTTACAAGAAAAGAAGATTTATTGATTGATGGAGAAAAGCTTTAAACAACCGATACTTACATTTATCTTGGGTAGCCGATATCAAGTGAGGGTCACATTGATGAATAAATTGATCGCCGTATAAAACTTTGATGAAAGCTTTTGGAAGAAGCAGTACAATTTTTAAGAGCATTATGCCATTATGTCTTAAAAGGAAAGTCTTTAATCAATGTATTCTGCCCGTGCTTACGTATGGACCAGAGGCATAGACCTTAACTAAAAATGATATGCAAAGACTGCAGGCTACTCAAAGAAGCATGGAGAGATGCATGGTTCGTGTAACCAGGAAAGATAAAGGAGAGTAACTTGCGGATGAGGAAAATGACAAGAGTGGACGACATCATGACCAGAATGAAATCACTGAAATTGCAATGGGCAGGACATGTTGCCAGAAGAACGGACCACCGATGGACAACTGAAATTTTAGACTGGATTCCAAGGAACAGGAAAAGACCCAGAAGAAGACCTTCTGGGTCTTCTTCTGGGTCTGGATGGATGAAATTCGAAAGCATGCCGGAGTGAAATGGAGGAGGCAGGCTCAAGACAGAGAATTGTGGAAGAAACTTGGGGAGTTCTTCATCCAGCAGTGGATTGATAATGGTTGACAATTATGATGATAATATATATACATATAGGGATGTAAGGTCAGGTGATGCGTAACATCACAGCCTCTCCTTGACAAATGTCAACCCCGCCTTCTCGTGGTACATCCTGTTCCCACTAAAGGGGCTCTGACGACCGCCAATAGCGGTATAACTATACCATCGGGATTAGAGGAAATGCTATCCCACACTCACCAACCCGCTTGGCCAGCGTGGTGAGTTATGGCCAAACCCTCCAAAATGACTCCACAACTTAAATCTTGGCCCTCAGTCTCCGGCATCTGGAATGTACCTGGCCAAGGCAGCGGCCAGTGCGACATGAATGCAGAGGGTGCTAAGAATCCCCGGAGGACCGGACTAGGCTGCCATCTGATGCTGACCTTGGCTACGTATAACGGACGCTCCCTATCTTCTGATTCAAGGCTTCTTGAATTGGAAGAGGAACTACAAAGGATCAAGTGGGACATCGTCGGGCTAAGTGAGGTAAGGAGAAAAGGAAAAGATCTCATTGAACTGAAAAGTGGACATCTCTTCTACTATCGTGGGACAGATACTGGCAGAACTAGTGGTGTTGGATTTATAATAAACAAGAAACTGAAGGATAAAGTTGTAGAAGTTGAAAGTTCCTCTGACAGAGCTGCACGACTCGTTATCCAACTCTCGAGAAGACGCCAGGCTCAGATTATTCAAACTTATGCACCCACCACAAGTCATGCTGAAGAAGAAATTGAAGAATTTTATGAGGAAATTCGTCATCTAAATAATAAAGGTAAGCAGCACTTGAAAATAATTATGGGAGATTTCAATGCAAAAATAGGGCAACGGAAACAGAATGAAACTTCAGTAGGTAAATTCGGTCACGGCAACAGAAACCAGCGTGGAAATACTCTCGTTGAGTTTGCAGAGGCAGAAGGGTTTTTCATCTTGAACTCCTTTTTCAAGAAAAAGCCACACAGGAAATGGACATGGAGGCATCCAAATGGGATGACAAGTGAAATTGATTTTATTATGTGTAACAAAAAATTCGTCATAGAAGACTGCAGTGTGCTAAACAAGTTCAACACAGGCAGTGACCATAGATTGGTGAGATGTAAGATGCACCTCAACACTAAACTCGAACGTAGCAAGCTCATAAGACAAACAAAATGTATTGACATAACCAACCTTAAAAAACACCATAATACCTTCAAATTGGAACTGAAGAACAGATTCTCTGCTTTAGAAAGCCTAACATCGGAAGAAGTGGATATTTCTGAAGTTAACAGAAAAGTAACCAAAGCTCTTATGGAAACAGCAACAAAATTAGATGGGTCTAAGAACAAATTGCATGTGAACAAATTATCAGGAAAAACCAAAATGTTGATGCAAAAAAGAAGGGTGATGAGGACAACTAAAGAAGATGTGACTTCCAAAGTGGAATACATAGAGCTATGCAAGACAGTACGAAAAAGTATCACTGAAGACGTAAGGAAATTCAACTGTGAACTAGTAAGGAAAGCAATTGAAAACAACCAAAGCCTAAAGATAGCAAAGGGACATCTCAGTAAGGGGAAAAACAGATTATGGCACTGAGAAAAGAAGATGGTTCTGTAACAAGAAATAGAGGCGAAATTTTGACAAGAGTGAAAGATTTCTACTCCAAATTATATGAAAGGGATGATACATGTACTCCAGACATCATGAAAGGTACCAGTACCAGAGTTCTTCCAGTCCTTCCAGCAGAAGTTGCACATGCAATCAAGAACATGAAGCGGGGAAAAGCTCCAGGAGAAGATGGAATTACTATAGACATCATACAAGAGGCAAATGGCAGAAATCGAAACAGTACTCGCCCAAATTTTCACTCGATGCCTTAATGAAGGGAAAATTCCTGAGGATTGGAACAACGCTACAATGATCTTGCTACATAAAAAAGGTGACATTGAGGATCTCAGGAACTACAGACCTATCAGCCTCCTATCAGTAGTTTATAAAATCTTCACTAAAGTTCTTTCACACCGCTTGAAGGTGACACTGTACATGGCTCAACCGAGAGAACAAGCTGGATTCAGGAGTATCTACAGCACAATAGATCATATCCACGTACTGAGAGAACTAATTGAAAGAGCGAGGGAATATGAACTTCCATTGTGCATGGCTTTTATCGATTATGAAAAAGCCTTTGATTCGGTGAAACCATCAGCAGTTACCACGGCTCTGAAATCCTGCGGTATTGAAGATGCATACATTAATATTATTAATAACATCTATGAAAATGCAAGTGCAAAGATTCGGCTGTTTGAAAATACAACACACATAAAAATTGGAAAAGGAGTGAGACAAGGTGACACCATATCTCCGAAGCTCTTTAATGCCACATTGGAAAATGTCTTTCAATCACTGAACTGGGAAAACAAAGGGATAAAGATTAATGGAGATTATCTAACCCACCTTCGTTTTGCTGAGTCATTTTTGCAACTACCCCATCAGAGCTACAGAGTATGATCCAGGAACTTGCTGACAAGAGTAGAGAAGTGGGATTAAAAATGAACTTTCAGAAGACAAAAGTGATGTACAATGCTTTTACAAGAAATGAAGATTTATCGATTGATGGAGAAAAGCTGGAGATAACAGACACGTACGTTTATCTTGGACAGCAGATATCAAGTGAGGGTAACATTGGTGAATAAATTAATCGGCGTACAAAACTTGCCTGGAGAGCTTTTGGAAGAAACAGCATAATTTTCAAGAGCAATATGCCATTATGTCTTAAAAGAAAAGTGTTTGATCAATGCATCCTTCCAGTGCTTACGTATGGTGCAGAGACGTGGACCTTAGCTAAAAGAGACATACAAAGGCTGCAGACAACTCAAACAAGCATGGAGAGGTGCATGCTTGGTGTAACCAGGAGAGATAAGAAGAGGAACACGTGGATCCGAAAAATGACAAGAGTGGAAGACATCATGATCAGAGTTAAATCCCTGAAATGGCAATGGGCTGGACATACTGCCAGAAGAACAGACCATCGATGGACAGCCGAAATTTTAGATTGGATTCCAAGGGACAGGAAAAGACCCAGAAGAAGACCACATGGAAGATGGGTGGATGAAATTCGAAAGTATGTGGGAGTGACATGGAGGAGACTGGCACAAGACAGACCGTTGTGGAGGAAACTTGAGGAGACCTTCGTCCAGCAGTGGATTGATAATGGTTGACAATGATGATGATGATATGAAAAAATATAATAAATACATAAAATATAGTTATACATTATAAATATAAATATATAAAATGATGTCTGTACGACGTAACTTTCTGGCTTCAATATTTCGTCGCGTAGTGTAATGGAATCATAGATATACCATCGATATTTATCATTCCGGTTTCAAATGGATGCACTCTCGATTCGCAGGAAGAAAAGCCTGTTAATTCAGCTGTCTCATACTAAAGCACGGGTCTCATATTCTTAGTCTTGGGGTTTTTATTTAATCCAGATTAAAGTTTTTTTGTTTTGTACACAGATGAAACTGTAGAAAGAGAACTTTCATTTTCATAGGCTTTACGGTTTTTGCATTGTGATAAAATGTATTATGATTTGTAACGCTTTTTTTTCCTTTCCCTGAAAACTGGGCTTTAAATAAATCAGTATTAAAGAATGTCGTATACTGCTTCAAATCGTAAATTTTGCAGTAATATTTAACATTTCATAATTCCTTTTATACATCTTTTAACATCTGCACTTTCTTCTTCCAAGAAAACGTATAGTAGAAGTTACACTGTAGCTCTTTGCGCCCCGAGCCAGATCACGCCACACAGGCGACCAATGAGGACGCGGAATATTGGGAGCAGTGCGCCTGCGCATGCAGAGCACTACTTTCAAATTCTTTACTCGTGTACCTAACGAGGAGAAAATTGGCCTTGGAGAATTGTAATCGCAATAAAAAAAAACACAACCTTTTCTTCTATATATTTAGTTATATACATGCTAGCCCATGTCCCGTCCTAGGACGGTTGGTTTTAAGCTTTAAATAAATATTAATATATAGGGGATGTTTCCTGTCCTAAGACGGTGAAAATTTTAATTGAAGCAGATTGAAAACAAATCAAGTAGACACCGCCTTTTTTGTAAGGAAATATAGTAAAAACGTATGTAGTAAGAACTAATTCATGCAAGACAATAAGAATCGAGTAGATTACACAAAATGAATTATAAATAAGTTTAAATCGTGTAAAATAATAAAGTAAGCAGACGGCAAGCTTTCACCAATCGTGGGGGGATTCATCAGGCATAACTGAGTTAAACACCGTAAACAACAAACAGAAAGTAAGGAAATTCATGTTAGAACTGAAAATTGTATGCTATTTATTTCTGGTTTTTCAAAAGACCTCGCGATCCTTGCAATTGTAGTCCAGTTGTTTCCCTATAGACTTACATCTGCTTTGATTTTTCGCGTTAAATTTCTTTTTCTCCGGCACACTTGTTATTCCGCTCGCGGCTTGTTCTATCCGAAGTTTAGTTTGAAGCTGCATACCGAAGCTTTTTCCACAAAATAGTGCAATATCAATATTACAAATCGGAACTATGCAAATTCAGGACAATGTGCTGCTGGGAAGACATCTGATTTTAGATGCAATCTTGCTCACTTCGATATTGTAAGATTTCAGTTTTTTCTGTAGGTTAGAGCGTTTAGATAAATCGATATTTTGCAAAAAGTATTATATAATCAGCACTAAACTCGGAAAATTAGTTAAATTTTTTAGTAAAAAATAATTTTGGCGAAAAAATTAATATTCGAATTGTGATAAATTAAATTAATATACAAACGCAACTTTCCGCGATATTAAGCTTTTAATTCGAATTTTTTAGATCGAATAAATTGAACTAGTGTCATTGATAATTCAATGTTTTTAAATTAGCACGCGATCACTTTTACATCTCAATGTGATCGCGTGCAAACTCAACTTGCTGTGATATTAAGAATTCAATTCGAATTTTGCAGATCGGAAAAAGACAACCCGAGTCATTAGTAATTTAAAGCTTTTAAATTAGCACGCGATGACCTTAACATCTGAAAGTGATCTGATGCTATTATATAGCAGGCATTTCGATAAGAAACACGAATTGATCGATAAGTGATGACGCAACAATGCAGACGTTGGTGTGACGTCAAGCGTTCCAGAGAGGCGGATCGGATCTGGGTTTTTATATTATTAATACACGGTTGTATCAGCATAATACATATGACCACCCATGGAATCACCTGCCAGGCGCGTCACAGAGTGCACGTAACAAGGTCGACCACACGGGATATACGCGGCAGCGCAGGAGAAATAAGACATAGTGCGTCACGGGAGCGCAATGGGCACAGGTAGTGATTTGACGGACGTTCAAAAAGGAATGATCATCGGCTACCGCACCAAGGCTGGAAGCATCTCAGAAATAGCAGACTTCGTGGGCTGTTCGCGAGGTAATGTAGTAAGGGTGTACTAAGAACGGACCGCTGGCACACAGAGTACCTCCCTACGTCATAACTGTGGAGCCCCAAAGACCCTCGACCTCAGAGGAGAACGTCGCATCCGTCGACTGGTAAAGGGCATTCGACTTTCAATAGTGCAGCAGTTGACCACTCAAATGAACGCTTGGGCATCCAGGTACCTGTCCCCAATAACAGTAGGGTGAACCTTCTTACACATGGGTCTCCGGTGTCGCTGCTGCGTCAAGGAGCCCATGTTAACCCAGGTCCATTGCCAACGACACCTTCATTGAACAGTGGAAGAGTGGAAACCGTTTGTCTTCTCCTACGAATCGAGGTTTCTACTCCACAGAAGTGGCAGGCAATGGGCGGATACGGCGTCAGACACACGAGAACCAACACCCGATCACGCTTGTCGGTCACGTACAGGCCGGCAGTGGCAGTGTGCATGTCTGGGGAATGTTTACCTGGTATGGCCTTGGATCGCTGGTACCACTGGATGAGTTTCTGAACTCCAAAGGCTACCTGTCAATCCTCGCCGATCACATGCATCCCTTCATGTTGGACATTTACCCTGGTTGTGTTAGAGTCTACCAACTGGACAATGCGCCTTGCCACTTCTCTAAGGGGATGCGTGACTGGTTCCAGGAACATGACAGTGATGTCTCTGTTCTTCCTTGTCCGGCAAAAATGCCCCGACCTTAATCCCATAGAGCACTTGTGGGACTATTGTGATCGAAATGTTGAACGTTCCGACCCACAACTACGTCATATCCGCGACCTCCGTGCTCTTATGCAGTCCGAATGGGAGCATGCCACGCAGTCTTACCGCTGTCATCCGTGCCAAGAGTGGTTATTCCCATTTTTAGGTAGGTGGTCATACAGTATTATTCCGACACGACTGTGTATGTATGTATGTATGTGTGTGTGTGTGTGTGTGTGTGTGTGTGTCACCACTGTGAGCCATTATCAATCCACTGCAGGATGAAGGTCTCCCCAACTGTCTGTCTTGAGTTTGCGTCCTCCATGTCACCCCCGCATGCTTTCGAATTTCATCCAGCCGTCTCTCATGTGGTCTTCTTCTGGATTTTTTTTTCTGTCCCTTGGAATCCAATCTAAAATGTCGGTTGTCCATCTGTATTCCGTCCTTCTGGAAACATGTCCAACTCATTGCCGTTTCAGGGATTTTACTCCCATCATGATGTCTTCCATTCTTATCATTTTCTTTATCCACGATTTCCTCTTTTTATCTTTCCTGGTCACACCAAGCATGCATTTCTTAATGCATCGTTTCGTTCTTTGCAGCCTTTGTATGTACGTATTTATTTAGTTAAGGTCCATGTCTCTGCTATTGAACTCTTTTCTTCTAAGACATAATGACATATTGTTCTTGAAAATTGCATTGTTCCTTCCAAAAACTCTCTAGCAAAGTTTTATACGACGATTGATTTCCTCATCAATGAAACCCTTGCTGTATATCTGTTGCGAAAGGTAAATGTAGGTATCGTTTATCTCGAGCTTTTCCCCATTAATCGCAAAATCTTCATTTTTTGAAAAAGCATTGTACATCAGTTTTGTCTTCTGAAAGTTCATTTTTAATCCTACTTCTTTACTCTTGTCAGCATATTCCTAGATCATACTCTGCAGCTGTGGAGGGCTAGTTGCAAAAAGGATTACATCATCGGCAAAACGAAGGTGAGTAAAACAAATAAATATAAATATTGTAGCGTAAAATGTGAATAATGTTTCTTTACGAAAATGAAAATGGTGGTATTTTTTCTAAAAAAACAAAAATGTTTTATTTAGTCTTAGATATTCCCAATTTTATAAATAAAAATCTTATAGCTGATTTTAAATTCCATGCTTCTATTTTGTTTTAAAAGCAACGCAAGCAATGTGTTGGAATATAAAAGAGTATTATGATTGGAATAATCACCAAAATTTGTCTATCGGCTGTAAGTAAAATAAGTTTTAAAGGTGCATCCAGCGCATAGTAACTTTTTTTGGATCATATGTACAAGATACTTTACTTGTTGTCACATGCGCTATTGTCGCGTACCTGTTTCGGAAAATAGGACAATGAATGAGATTGACCTTACCTCCATCGACCTCACACACTAGTGTAAGAAAATCTCCTTCGTTATAAGGTCCTATGACGCTACGAAGCCTCTGACCGTCCTCATCAGTTATCATGGGTTCTCCAGGAGGCACTGTGAGAAGGAAAATACTGAATTTCACTTCTTTTAGATAGTGTTTAATTACAGATAAACACACACACAGTTGCAAATGTAATAGAGAAGTACTGGCAAATTGAAAATTTGGCATCCATGTCCCCCTTTAAGTAAAATACTCTAAAGTTAGGAACATTATGTAAAAATAGAAAATAAAGAGGAGTTTGACAGACAAAAAATAATTATACACGTTTAGCTATGGGCATGTAGGACCTAAAATAGATGTTAAATGGTCAGACAAAGGTGTAGACGTGTATTCAATGGAGGATACAGCCTAATTAGAAAGGGAAGAATTTGGAGGGCGGTACGTTGTGATATCTCTTCGGTTCCTCAGGCAACTTGGAAAATAGGATATCTATGTAAAGGACAAAAGGTTCGGAAAGTAACGTATGGGTCAGGTGATGCCTGTCCAAGTTTCACTGCAGTGCATCCCAGACGTGATCAGTGGGGCTGATGTTTAGAGGCTTTGTAGTTAAAAGTAAACATGGAACACCGTAATCCTCTAGAACGGGAACCATATTGTGAGCAGTAAGATTGTACACTATCAACCACAAAAAGAAACTGTGACTTATCACACCCTGGAAAAGCTTTGTAGTACTTCTGAATTGTGCCGCCTGAGTACACACTGGCGTACATTTGCCCTGGACAAATATACAGATATGAGCGCCATTATAAGCAAGTCCGTTCCTACACTGTATCTGAGTAGCCATGGAACAGATGCACAGTTCGGCAAAAAGGCTAACTGCCGAATGTTTCTGAGGTTACCCAAAAACGAAATCACCGACTATCAGCAGGTAGGCCAAGAAATTTTAACTCACCGCAGAATAGGACGTTCTCCTACTTTTTCTTCCACAATAGGCTTTGATGAGTCCAACCACATCTTGCTTGCATGGTTGCCACATATAATGGCACATGGCGCAATGGACGTTTCTACCATAGACCTCCCTGGTGCAATCGATTACGTACTGTCTGCTCACTTTCCGCGATGCCAATGCCACTTTTTGGAACATTTCGGGTGTGGCATTTTAGGGTTTCTGCAAGCTTTTGTTGTGAGATACCGATATTGGTAGATTTTTTTTTCTATTTTTTTTCTTGGATTGGGGTTTAAAAGATCATCGTGAGCAACTCGATGGGCTATAAGCAGTCGCCAGTTCCTAATTTAGGGCCACTGGTCCCAGGGAATGGAGAGAGCCAGTGCCGTAAAACAAACACAACATCCATGCCTCACCGGGGTTTGAACCCGGAACCTTCTCGGACGAATATTCATAAGCCAGCGCTTAGACCACTGTGCCATTGGGTCAGCATACTGGCAGGTCGTGCTTGCTTGCCCTTGCACGACAACGTCTTCTTGTTCTGCGACATTATCTTGCTTTCTACAACTAACACAGAGAGCGCTTACCCTGTTTTGGGATTCATGACGAGCTGCTGCAATATTAGTCTGCAGGAGCTCATATTACAGCCTTTCATTGAGTCTATTGCATTTTCCGAACGTCAAATATCTGCTCTGCGTTGTTCTGTCAGCACGGTTTGCGGATACACATAATTGCGATACACCTTAGCACTATGCCTGCTTTGAGATACAACTGTCTTGTTCCTGAGCGTACGTGGGACCATGTAGGAACCCTACATTTACATACCATTGCTTTTCCTACTATCCCAGCTGCCGTTTCCGACTCGAAACCATTTGCACAGACACGCGCCTGTGTTTTTAAATCTTGTTAGCTCCTGGTCACTTCGAGGCACACTATATTGATAAAAGTCACCGGACACCCCTTCCAAAGCAAATGAACGAATAGACTGCGTTGTTACGATACGTGGTACAGCTGCAAACGTATAAAAACCAGCCTGCCGCTGACCGCGATCATATCGCACTGTTAGGAATCGAACCCGTATCTCCCGATTACCGTTCGAGTATACTAACCGTTACACCACCCAGGACGAGGAAGTCACAAGTATCTGAGTGTTGAAAGCATCGGAAAGCAGTCCAACCGCATTCTAAATTGAAACAACTGTGCTGCCATCTAGCGTTGTTAAGTATATCAACTGTCGTTCAGGTATATAATGTGGAAGAAACTTTCCTCTCATAATACGGGGAAAATAGGTCATGATAATTAATCAGAAAACTTAAAATGTTTACGTGAAGAACAGTAAGTACAGTCAGTTCAGAGATGTCTGATTGCTGTGTTAATTATCATGACCTATTTCCCACTATAACGAAGTAAATTTCTCCGTCATTTTTGGTCTACGCCGGGATTCGAACCCGAGACCGCTTATTCCGGAACAAGTCGCTCTACCAACTGAGCTACGCAGACGATTATCCTGATTCCTGTCTGCCTTTATGTCGTGGGCGTCCTGCTGGCAGGTACGTCACATCTCCCCCCCGAAAGAGAGCCGGGGCATAGCCCACGGGTCAGCCGTGACCATGAATCGTTGCAGGCAGCCATCCACTGTAGAACGTGCACTTGAGAACTCCCAGTCAATCTGCTGTGTGGAATGCAACATCACACATTTTTATTTTTCGAAGCGCTGGAGAAGGAATTCTCTGATTTTTCCTGTCTCGCGGTGTGGAAATAACATCACACCAATGCGAGATTTCGAACGGCCGGGTCATCCGGATAGTTCGGGCACCATTATAACGAAGTAAATTTCTCCGTCATTTTTGGTCTACGCCGGGATTCGAACCCGAGACCGCTTATTCCGGAACAAGTCGCTCTACCAACTGAACTACGCAGACGATTATTCTGATTCCTATCTGCCTTTATGTCGTGTGCGTCCGGCTGGCAGGTACGTCACACCACGTATTATGGGAGGAATATTTCTTCACATTATATGCATTTTTTCATTTGCTATAGGGAGTAAGTAGCTGTTTCTGTTAGTAGATGTCTTGTCAATTGTAGAGAGACGGTTGAGTTTTTGTTTAACAACCGGTTCCATTTTTATGAACAACACTTATTACACTGCGTATTCAATGTTATGCGCAATTTACACTTAGATGGTGTAAGGATATTTTATTCTGTGTTTTTTCAGAATTTTTAGAGATTTTAATACTCTGGTATGATTTTTTTTCGTATCGGAAAAGATTGAAAAGACGTATTTATTATAACAGAGAATTCGGTGTCATCTCTCTAGTTCGTCATATTCTAATGGCAAAAGCGATTTTCAAGAGAAAATGTGATGCTTTGATTCACCAAGGAGTAGTAGAATAATTGTATAGAAAGAAATAAGGAACAAAGACAGCATCTTTTTATTACGAGTACGCTCGGAAAATAGTGAAACAAATTTTTGAACACTACGATGAGAAAGATAGGATTGAATATCTCCCCGGATTTGGATTCCTAGCTTGGAACCTTAGCAGCATTTCTAAATGTTGAGATAATCCTCGTGTATCTGTGAGATTAACAGAACTTAACCGTCGATGCGCAGTGTATATATAATATGAGTAAGAAAGAAAAGACAGGAAAAAGCGAATTATGAAACACAAGAAATAATTTTTTCTTCCACATTTATTGGTCGAAGATTTGATGGAAAGTATAACAGAGAGATAGAAACTTTTTAATATAATTAAAGGCCACCACGTATATTTCGCACAACTGTCTGAAACTTTAAAAAAAAAACATAGATAAGATTAATTTCAAATAATCGTTTGATAGAACTAAAATAATCGGAAATGGAATCACCAAATTTCAAAAAAAAAAAAAATCATTCTAAAATGGAACGCATTAAATAGCTCAAATATAAATTTCACGAAAGGACATAACAAATTTTATATAAGCATATTTGAAACGACTTAACGTTTATGCACCGTTCTCAAAATAAAGTGTCATTTACGTAGAAAGTAATGAACATAAGAACAAAATGAAACTCTTAGAAATGATGTTTGTTTCATAAGGTATACTTTCACAAACTTGATTCAAAAAGTTAAGAGCAAGCTTTTTTTTATGACACATATGCGAATAGAGCTGTTGCCATCTACTTTTATCAGATATTTAATGTTCTTCCATTCGGTTTTCCAGGATCATTAAGGGAGCTTCATATAAAAGAAACACCAGGCTCAGGGTTCTTTTCGTGAGAAAAAAGTCTTCTGATTCCACGTTCGATCCAGGAAAAAAACCGATGAATCGCAAACAGGAAGCCAGTAATGCTGCCTTAATCTTCTACTTTCCTCATTAGTAATGCCTGTGTTTACTTTTAGAAGGGTAAAATAATAATCTATACTTTCCCTCTAATCTCTACTTTCTGGAAGCCAAAGAAAATGAAGTCTGGATTTGAAATCGATGAATCAGTGGTGCCTCTAAGACATGACCACACTCAATTAAAATGAAAATGTAGGCAAGGATCTCACGCAAATACGCACTACCTCACTGATGACCAATTCCTTTTTCACGGGGAAACACTTCCCTCGACGCTCATTACAAAAAAATGGCAATAAGACAATAGAAATGAGATCTTTGCTTAAGATCCTACACGAGGCGATGGAGTATTGTTAAGAATTTTGTTGATTCAAAATTTTAAAATATTTCATTGAATAAACACTAGAAAATAATCAATGAATGAAATACGGGATCTTCCACACTAAACACAAAGTTTTTTTATACCATTTGGAAAGTATTCCTTAAAAACAACTCCTTAACCATAAGAAAAGGTGGCAAAGAATATTCAGAGAGAGGAGTGAGTAGAAAGAAGTTAGTAAAATCCTGCAATGCATTGATTATGGTACGCTTTCCAACATACCAGAAATCATTACTCAAGTTATTAGGTTAATGGTTGTGGAATAAATATCACCCTTGTGCCCAGACCTTTGACCCCATTTCGATGATATTCAGCAGAACCGGTTTAGTACACCACCGGAACAACATACTAATGTTTTGTCGTAATCGAAGCATTTGTAATCAAGTTATGAGGATAATGGCTGTGGAATAAATCTCGCTCCTGTGCTCTGACTTTTGATTCCATTGCAATGATATTCAATAGAACCAGTTCAGTATACCTCCAAATCATAATACTATAGTTTTGTCGCAATTAAAGCACTTTTACATAAGTTACGATGCATAAGGGTGATGGAATGGATCCCGCTTCTATGTCCGGACCTTTGACGCCATTTCGCCAAGTTTCAATAATGTTCATCCCCATGTTGTCCCCTACCACATACTAAAATTTCATCGAAATCGAACCATTTTTCCACGCGCTATCGTGCGGACGGGCGGATAGACAGACAGACAGACAAGACGGACAAAGCTGGAGCATATACGCTTCTTCAACCTACGGTTGGAAAGCGTAAAGAGAAGGGATGTAATACGCGAAACTGAGTGGCGTTTTTTCTTTCTTTCTGGGTTTAACGAAAACCATGAGCAACTCTTAGGGCTACCAATTAATTTATTTTTCTCTGTTTCCTAACTGCTTCCATGTGTCCTCAGATTTCGTTTGATTTCACTTCCACAGGGCGAATCGTCACAAGCCTCTGATCACTCAGATAACTAAGCGGCTTAAAATGTTCGAGGACTGAATGGTGGCAGTAACATGGGCTTTGAAGTAATGCGAATGAGCAGATGAAAACTTACCTTGCAGACGATGGTTTAATCCCTTAGTATGTGACAGACATATTTCTACTACTCTTCTGATAAACTGCACATATACGCTTATCAATATATTCATTTACGTTTTGCAACCTACGGTTGAAGAAACGTATATGCTACAGCTTTCTCCGTCTGTCTGTCTGTCTGTCTGTCCACACGATAAGTCGCGTAAAAATGGTTGGATTTCGATGAAATTTTAGTATGTGGTAGGGGACTACATGGGGACGAACCCTATTGAAAATGGACGAAATGGGGTCAAAGTTCAGTACATAGGAGCGGGATCCATTCCATCTCTCTTATGCGTCATAACTTATGTAAAAATACTTCGATTGCGACAAAACTTTATCATGTTGTTCCGGAGGTACACTACACCGGTTCTGTTGAATATCATCGAAATGGGGTCAAAGGTCAGGGCACAGGAGCGAAATTTATTCCACAGCCATTATTCTCATAACTTGATTAAAAATGCTTCGATTGCGACGAAATACAGAACATTGCTCCGTAACGACTTACTTTGGAAGCAGTTCCGCCAAAAATGTTTATTGTCAGTATTGCGGGCAGTGCGCATGGGTGATATTCTTTAGCCATTATTTTCGCACGATAACGTCCGTGAAAATTGCCCGACTTAGATGGGATTTTTAATTATAAAACGGCTTATGTGTGGTAGCTCTTGATGATAGAAATAGGTACCACGGGCAGAAAGAGATTTAATTTTGATTTATGTGAACCTCAAACGTTATATTATAATTATGTCCCCTGAAAGCCAAGGCAGTTTCCTATGATTTCTGGTATGTTGGAAAGCGTATCATAATCAGTGCATTGCATGATTTCCCTACATTGTTTTATAGTTTAGTTCAAGGAAGGCCAAAAACCTGAATTCTTAAAATTTTGTTTTGTACTTTACTTGAAAAAACCCAAAGGATCCTTGGAAGTGCACACTACTATTTATAACAATTGCAACACCATAAAGGCCTGCTGATATTAACTTCAAAAGTATTAAATGTGTACAACTGGTTGTTACAGGCAAATGATCAAAATATTAATGAAAATGCGCATGCGGTTTTGGAGCAGCTCTCTCTGAACTGGCCAGTGTTGGGTATATGGAACTGGCTCAAACCAGATGTTCCAATCAGTGAAAAGTCGACATTGCTCAAAGAGTATTTCTTGTGCATCACTATGCCCCATTGCCAGAGAAGAACGTTTATGAACACCTGACGAACTCTGAGCGAGGAAGGACTGTTACGGTGAGAGAAGACGTATGATCCTACAGCGAAATTGCCTTTCGTACTGGAGAAAACGAAAGTACAGTGATGCGATCTTGGAATCAGTGAACAGATGAGGCTCTGATACACAGCTATCAAGGAAATAGATCCCCAAATCGCACGAATGCAGTGGATGTGAGACACCTTTATCACATGGCAGTGACCGATCGCACAGCGATATCCACAGTGTTAGCACAGCAGTAGAGCACTGTCACAGGCCAGGCTTTGTCCTCCAGATCAGTTCGATGTCGTCTGCCTTAGAGAAGACTGGTCGCCAGCAGGTCATTACTGCTCATTCTTTTGACCCTCAACCACAGACGCCTCAGGCTGCCATGGGGTCTCGAACACAGACATTGGCGCACTGATTGACAATAGGTCGTGTTTTCGGACGAGTCTCGATTCAACTTGATGCACCATGATGGATGCATACGTGTTCGAAGACATCATGGCGAACGGCACTTTGCAGCGTCACACGGGCCCAACGCCCAGCCTCATGGTTTGAGGCACCGTTGGGTTCAATTCATGATAGAAATTGAGGGAACGCTCAACATCCAGTGATACAACAGGGATGTTTTAGAGGCAGAAGTGATGCCCTTTCTTCAGAGTTGTCCTGAAGCCACTGGTGATCATAATTTGATCATAATATGAAGCCACTGGTGCCAGCATGGGAAATAATCTGCGCCTTTGGCACACGCACCACCACGCCTCACCCAGGACTCGGGCTGGAGCCCACTTAATACGATTCATCAGAGGCTAGAGCCTCTTGCCACTGGGCCACCGGGGGAGCCTGGCGTCGTCACAGTTTCTAGCGTGTAAGATCCATTTGGAATTGTTACAGGAAAGCTGAATACGTTTCTGGTGCATATCGTGTGAAGTCGTGCACACCAGAGGTGAGTACGTGCTCAATTTTAAGAGCCCGAGCCCGTCCGAGCCCGAAAGCTGTAATTAACCTTTTTAGGCATTGAAAAAAGCTCTTGTTCCACATTTCCACTCTTTCCTCCCCATGTATTTACCCGACGTCTTTCTCAACTGCGGAGGGGGGAAGGGATGCCTATCTATTTCTATAGTTTCTTTGACTATTCATTTCTTTCTCAAATGTCTCGGGGGGGGGGGGGGGCTAGGCATGAAGAAAAATCGGGAGGCACAACAATCTACGTCGTCCGTTGCCCAATAGGATTAGCGAGAAGCTGCCCCGTTAATGTAGGGGGCAAAATTTCGTCAGCTTGTTATCTACTATTTATAGTTCTTAAAGACACTTTTCCTTCACAGAAATTTAGTAATTCATATCCTATGGTACACTGAGAAAAACGTTTTGTTAATTCAAGAAAACATTTTTTCGATATACAGTCAACAAATTTTTTTGTTTGCATTTGCAAAATTATTTTGTTGCATTTGCAAAATTATTTTGTTGAATTTGCAAAAATTATTTTGCTGAATTTTCAAATTTATTTTGTTGAAAATTATTGTTGATTTAACAAAATTTATTGTTATCACCACGAAACGTTTTGTTCATTTAACAAAATGATTTGTAGACTTTTGGGAATTTGTTTGATCCAAAAAAACATATTGTTATCCGGCCACAATATGTTTTGTTGCAGCAACAAAACATTTTGCCATGATAACAATATGTTTTGTTGGATCAAACAAATTCCCAAAAGTCTACAAATCATTTTGTTCAATGAACAAAACGTTTCGTGGTGATAACAATATGTTTTGTTGGATCAAACAAATTCCCAAAAGTCTACAAATCATTTTGTTAAATGAACAAAACGTTTCGTGGTGATAACAATAAATTTTGTTAAATCAACAATAATTTTCAACAAAATAATCCTGCAAATTCACCAATAAATTTTGTTGACTGTATGTCGACAAAATGTTTTGTTGAATTAACAAAACCTTTTTCTCAGAGCATTTGTTAACCTAGCCCGGAATGAATAGTCCTGCCGAGCTCCCACTCCCCATCCAGACCCAGTTGCCGAAGAATTCTATTTAACAACTAGAAAGTGTGAAAAAAGTATCGTTTGCTAAATCATACAAAAACACATTTCAGAAAATAGGATGAGAATTATCTCCCTGTCTCACAGCCCGAGCCCGAACTCCAGCAAGTATTATTATTAAAGCCCGAGCCCGGTTCGGGCCCGGGCTTGACTTCGGGCTTTCGGGCTTCGCCCGTGTCAGCACTAGTACACACCAAAGATCTGGGAATTTACTGTACGTGGAGCATGCAGTTGAAGCTATTGAAGGTAGATTTCTTCAGCATAAACAGTGTGTCTTCCAGTATTAGTTAAATTAACCGACTGGCATTAAAACAAAAGCTATAGTACGGAATTTTTACGTATGATATAAATATCGAATGGTTATACCGTTTTGCCCACGTTAAAAACAACGACATTAGATCTTTCGAGCTCCACTTTGGGCTCATCCAGATTTTTAAATATAAAAAATATCTGTACCTATGATGTTGAGTCGTGTATGGATAATCAGGGTGCGTGATCGTCGAAGGTCAACTCTGCATTTGTAGTCCGCTTCGTCTTCAACTCTTGCCGGAGACAGCACCAAAGTTGGTGGATGGACGCTGATATTGAAGTAGGCTCTTCCCTCCATTTCTGAACCGGGGAAATGACGGGCTTTCTTGATAGGCACTTTGCGGACATCTAACGTGTAGATTGGGTTAGGCATGTCAACCCTATACCACAAAATTAGCGAGACTTGATCATCAGCCAATGGAGTTGATATGTTACATGGAATGAATGCCTTCTCTCCAGCTACCGCTACATTCACTGGCACATCTGCAAACATGAAAAATAGAAAGGAAACTCATTACGCCATGATTCAGACTTGTGCAACATTTAACTGTAAATTCAACTAGTATTAAATCTTTTACCACTTGAGAACGATTCGTACATATTTTTCGTTCATGCTTTCTGTAAAATTTTTAGACATGTGGAAATATAACAGATCACTACTGATAGTCCTTAGAATAATATCTTGAGATTATTAAACAATGTATTAGAGTGCAAAATTTACTTTACAGTTTCTGAGTCTATTCACGTTCAGAGAGACACAAAGGAATTCTATGTAGCTTTGTCACGCAGAAATTTCATCACCTGGTTAGGAGAAGATTCAGTTGCGAATTTCTTGTGCGTCCTGGCTTTAATCTGAATGCAGCATTTATTTACTGTGTATCCCACCTTATAGTGATATAAATCCTAAAATAGGCCCCTCATGTAAAAACAAGAGAAAATGAATCATGCTCCTTGAAAGGGAGGGCGAGAGATTCTATTTAATTAATTGCGCTTAAATGAGGCCATTAGAATTAAAACTGTGTATCTAGAAATAGAAATACTAAACTAGTTTTGCAACAATTTCAGGAAATTAAAGTTAACAAATGTGTTTCCGTTTTCATAAATCAATGTGTAGTACAAAAAGGGTTGTTGAGGAAATCTCTAAATATAAAACATCGGGTGATTAAATAAAATAATATTTTTAAAGAGTGGCAAATTTAATTGAACCAGTTAATAGTTTTATGGAGAGAGGTTGTGTGACGTATAACTGTAGTTTAACTTTCCAAGTGAATTTCTATTATTACGTAAATCTTGTTTCAAGTGAGCCCGCATTTATTGTCTTACGATTAGTAATCAATCCGCACATCTTGAAGTTCTGCAATTTGCCCAGTTTTGGGCGCTTGTTCTGCTTTTCAGTGTCACCTCACTTTTCCTAGAGGTGGTAGGGACATTTCCGTGACCAGTTACACCAACAGTGAAAACATCGATGTCATAAATAACAAACTTTATGTTTCAGTGACTGAATGCGCAAAATTTACAGCTCGTAATTTTTTTTTCAGCAAAAATACCAGAATAGAAAGGTTTGGTCGTTCTTGTTGGTGCAATTCTCGCCCCAGGACGAAGAAATTTTCAAGTTTTCAGATATTATCTGACTTAGTATTAATGTCATATTTACACTAAAAATCTAATTCTCATCTTCAAACTTTGCACACTAATCAGACATCATCGCTCTTTCCACGTTAATAAGTGAGTCCTGGAAACATTCTCATCTGCCACCACCGAGAATCGAACCCAAGGTCTTCCAGTTACGCTCCAGACATGCTGCCACTTCACCACAGCGGCACCGAATTCTCCAGACTCACATGTCATTAGCTGCCAAACTACATGGCAGGTTGCTTCATGGAGCCCCGCACAATGCTGGGGATTCACCAAAGATGGAAAGCATCTTTGGTGAATCACCAGCATTGAATTAATTACCCATTCGCCTCCTAGTTATTTTTTCATTTGCAACTTTCCATCTTTGGTGAATCTCCAGCATTGAGCGGGATTCCATGAAGCAACCTGCCATGTAGTTTGGCATAGAGGCTGCTGTGGTGCAGTGGTAGCATGTCCGGCGCGTAACTGCATTACCCTGGGTTCGATTCCCGGTGACTGCCGATGAGAATTTTTTCGAAGCTCGCTTATTAATGTGGAAAGAGCGATGATTTCTGCTTGGTGTTTCTGATCCACGTCGAGTATTTGAATTAATCAAAATTTGTATTCATGATTTTTTAATTGTTGATTTTCGAAAATCCGATAAGACTTCTCGCTTGAAGTTTTGGGTTTGCATTGGCAGACTCGGTGGTAGAGAATGTACTAAAGAGGAGTTTAGCGTGACTCAAGTTAAGCGGAGAAGACTGCAGGACGTGTGGTATGAGTATATGGTCGACTTTTTTACGTCCTGTCACATAGGAGAAAAATAGTGAACTGCCCCTTGGTGGGCCTAATCTTGTCTTGTTCTCCTTCTTTTTTTTTTTTTTTAATTGGAGGTTTAACGACCACCGTGAGCAACTCAATGGGCTATAAGCAGTCGCCCGTCCCTAATTTAGTGTCAGTGGTTCCAGAGAAGGGAGAGAGCCAGTGGCCTAAGACAAACACAACATCCATGCCTGACCGGGATTCGAACCCGGACCCCTTACGGACGAATGATCAGAGGCCAGCGCCTTAGACCACTGCGCCACCGGGGCGGCTGTTCTCTTTTAGACAACTACTAAAACAAAGAATGTGAGATAGTCCATCGGTCTACGTTTTTCACTTTCCGGAATACTTCTGGTTTGGAGGTTTGACGACCACCATGAACAAGCGATGGCCTATAAGCTGCCTAATTTAAAGCCACTGGTTCGAAGGAAGGGAGAGAGCCAATACCTTTAAAACAAACACGGTATCCATGCATCACTGGGATTCGAACGCGGACCTATCTCGTACGAATGGTCAGAAGACAGCGCTTAGACCATTGCGCAACCAGGGTGGCAGGAAAACTTTGAAGTTGATGGATCACTGCAGCCCGCATAAGCAAATGTTTCACGGGTTATATTAATAACACGATTATGATATATCAATTAATCGATATAAGTGAAGAGGCTGAAGATTTATTGTTGCGCAACATGGAGCCTCATCTAGACAACCCGATTATGATATATCAGTTAACCGATGTAAGTGAAGAGGCTGAAGATTTATTGCTGCGCAACACAGAGCCTCATCTAGACAATCCGATTATGATATATCATAATAACACCATTATGAGATATCATTTAGCCGATTTAAGTGAAGAGACTGAAGATTTATTGTTGCTCAACATAGAGCCTCATCTAGACAACCCGATTATGATATATCATTTAACCGACTTAAGTGAAGAGACTGAAGATTTATTGATGCGCAACATAGAGCCTCATCTAGACAACCCGATTATGATATATCATAATAACACAATTATGAGATATCATTTAACCGATTTAAGTGAAGAGACTGAAGATTTATTGTTGCGCAACATAGAGCCTCATCTAGACAACCCGATTATGATATATCATAATAACCCTATTATGATATATCATTTAACCGATTTAAGTGAAGAGACTGAAGATTTATTGTTGCGCAACATAGAGCCTTATCTAGACAACTCGATTATGATATATCATAATAACCCGATTATGATATATCATTTAACCGATTTAAGTGAAGAGACTGAAGATTTATTGTTGCGCAACATAGAGCCTCATCTAGACAACTCGATTATGATATATCATAATAACCCGATTATGATATATCATTTAACCGATTTAAGTGAAGAGACTGAAGATTTATTGTTGCGCAACATAGAGCCTCATCTAGACAACCCGATTATGATATATCATAATAACCCGATTATGATATATCATTTAACCGATTTAAGTGAAGAGACTGAAGATTTATTGTTGCGCAACATAGAGCCTCATCTAGACAACCCGATTATGATATATCATAATAACCCGATTATGATATATCATAATAACTCCGATTATGATATATCATTTAACCGATTTAAGTGAAGAGACTGAAGATTTATTGTTGCGCAACATAGAGCCTCATCTAGAAACCCGATTATGATATATCATAATAACCCGATTATGATATATCATTTAACCGATTTAAGTGAAGAGACTGAAGATTTATTGTTGCGCAACATAGAGCCTCATCTAGACAACCCGATTATGATATATTATAGTAACCCGATTACGATATATCATTAAACCGATTTAAGTGAAGAGACTGAATGTTTATTGTTGCGCAACATAGAGCCTCATCTAGACAACCCGATTATGATATATCATAATAACGCGATTATGATATATCATTAAACCGATATAAGTGAAGAGACTGAAGATTTATTGTTGCGCAACACAGAGCCTCATCTAGACACCCGATTATGATATATCATAATAACCCGATTACGATATATCATTTAACCGATATAAGTGAAGAGACTGAAGATTTATTGTTGCGCAACACAGAGCCTCATCTAGGAACCCGGTTATGATATATCATAATAACCCGATTACGATATATCATTAAACCGATTTAAGTGAAGAGACTGAATATTTATTGTTGCGCAACATAGAGCCTCATCTAGACAACCCGATTATGATATATCATAATAACGCGATTATGATATATCATTTAACCGATATAAGTGAAGAGACTGAAGATTTATTGTTGCGCAACACAGAGCCTCATCTAGACACCCGGTTATGATATATCATAATAACCCGATTACGATATATCATTAAACCGATTTAAGTGAAGAGACTGAATATTTATTGTTGCGCAACATAGAGCCTCATCTAGACAACCCGATTATGATATATCATAATAACCCGATTACGATACATCATTAAACCGATTTAAGTGAAGAGACTGAATGTTTATTGTTGCGCAACATAGAGCCTCATCTAGACAACCCGATTATGATATATCATAATAACGCGATTATGATATATCATTTAACCGATATAAGTGAAGAGACTGAAGATTTATTGTTGCGCAACACAGAGCCTCATCTAGACACCCGGTTATGATATATCATAATAACCCGATTACGATATATCATTTAACCGATATAAGTGAAGAGACTGAAGATTTATTGTTGCGCAACACAGAGCCTCATCTAGACACCCGGTTATGATATATCATAATAACCCGATTACGATATATCATTTAACCGATTTAAGTGAAGAGACTGAATATTTATTGTTGCGCAACATAGAGCCTCATCTAGACAACCCGATTATGATATATCATAATAACCCGATTACGATATATCATTAAACCGATTTAAGTGAAGAGACTGAATGTTTATTGTTGCGCAACATAGAGCCTCATCTAGACAAGCGTTAACCCACCTTGTCGTGGTGCATCTTGTTCTCACTGAACGCGTTCAGACGACAGAGCAGTAGCATATAACTACACCGATGCGCCATTATATCATGACCACCCTCAGCCTAGAGAAATGAGCGCGCCTGGATATCGAACGGTGGCGCAGCTGAAGTTCACAGAGCAGTATACATACAAACCAAGGATCAGCTTTCGATTAGTAGAGTTCGGAGTCCGAATGGGAAAAGCTGCCGATTTATCGGTGTTTGATAAAGGACTAATTCTGATGGCACGGAACCTCGGAACTACGATCTCAGACACGGTGCGGTTTGTGCGTTGTTCACGTGCCGCTGGAGTGGGTACGTATCAAAAGTGGTGCACAGATTGCCAAACAACGAACCGTCGTCCACCCGTATTTCGTCTGCAGCTCACTGCTGCTAGAGGGGAGGATATTACCGCGCATTGTTCACAGCAGGTGCCGCTACAGCATTGGTAATCAGGGTAGCATTTTTGATTTTTTTTTTTATTTTGATTGGAGGTTTAACGACCACTGTGAGCAACTCAATGGGCTATAAGCAGTCGCCCGTCCCTAATTTAGGGTCACTGGTTCCAGGGAAGGGAGAGAACCAGTGCCGTAAGACAAACACAACATCCATGCCTGACCGGGATTCGAACCCGGACCCCTTACGGACGAATGATCAGAGGCCAACGCCTTAGACCACTGCGCCACCGGGGCGGCCAGGGTAACATGTCACAGTACACAGTTCACCACAGCCTTCTTTGCATGGGCGTGCTTACCGGAAGATCAGCCGCGTTCCCATGCTCATTGCACGTCATCGCCAACAACGAATGAAATCGGCTTAAGGTCATAGATTGGACCGCGGATGATTGGAAGATGTAGACGGGCTACATGATGCACCATGAATCTTGAATCGCAGACCAGGATTCTTTTAACATCGCCAACAGCATAACACCGTCGCCTCCGGCCAATTGCTGCCCAACAGTGCATCCATGTGCCATTGCTTCCAATGCAAAATCGCTATCAATATCTTAGATGGCCGATATTGATAGCAATTTTACATTCGAGGTAATAGCACCTGGATGCACTGTTGGGCGGAAACTCGCCGGAGGCGGCGGTGTTATGCTGTTGGCGATGTTTTTCTTGGGACACTTTAGGCCGCATTATCCCAATTGCACAATCCCTGAGAGCCACCAGGTATCTGAACATCGTTGCGGACCAAGTTAACCCATTAATGGCAACTGTGTTCCCCGCTGGTGATGGCCATTACCAACAGGATAATGCGCCATGCCACACGGACAGAATTGTCAAGGAATCGTTCGTCGAGGAACATGCTGGTGACTTTCTGTTAATGCCCTGGCCTCCAAATTCACCTGAAATGAACCCAATCGAACATTTGTGGTTCGACGTGGAAAAGCGGGTTCTCGCTAAATCATCACCACCACGAAATTTACGGAAACTGGATGACCTGCAGTTGATATTATGGTACCAGATACCCCAGAATACTTATCGACACATTAACGAATCGAAGCCTTGCCGAGTGGTCGCTTTTGTGGGGGCTAAAAGGAGTCTTAAGGCTGATTAGGTTGGTGGTCATAATGTAAAGGCTCGTCGGTGTATACCACAGGGTATTATCCCACACGCACCAGCACGCATGGCCACCGGTTTCAAGTATAGTTAACTCCTCCTTCCGAAATGATCTCACAGCTCAAAATGGCAAATTCATGATGCTATTATTGAAGCTAAGACCCTCAAGCGTCAGTGTTCTGGACATATTGCTTGAAGAATTGACCACCGATGGAGAATTTAAATACTTGACTGGATATCAAGACGTAGGAAAAAACCCAGATCACGTCGGAGATGCGTGAATGCAATTCAGAGTAGCATCAAAGTGGTATGGGGGAACATTTCTCAAGGCAGAGAATTGTAGATGACCTACATTCAGCAGTGCATTTAGCATTATTGATGATGATGAGGTAACAGAAAATTAGCTATATTCTCCGCATAGATTACACATAATTTGAGATTGTATTGAATGGCGGGATCATGGCTTAGTCGCTCCATAAGAGTGATTAAGACTGATATTATTTATTTTCATGAAATTCTCAAAATTCGTCGACACAGCACAGCGACGTCACCCCACATTAGGTATGAATTCCAGCTATGACTCCCAGATGCAAAGCTGTCCAATGCTATGTATTTTCCAAAATTGTCCCAGTCTATAACCTTAATTATTTTTATACGAATATACTTCTTTACTTTCTATATTCTCGTGAACTTAAATCTATATGCTTCTGCGATAGAAGAAAATACTGGAGAAGAAGGGGAGATAGAAGAGAAACCCTTTTCTGAGAAAGAAGAGCGACTGATTTTGGAGGAAAAGATAAGGTTGATATCCGCACTATAGATATGGAAGTGAGTTTTAAAGTATGATAAATCCTCCCGGAGTAGGAACATTGAAGAAGTAAAACTTTAATGTTTGAGATGACTCGGAGTCACATTTTGCTATCAGAACGATTCAGACAGTTGATGAACGTCGTCCTGTGAAATTTCTCTCCTCAATTGGTATCTTTGTGCAGTAAGGTTTTTAAATCTGAGGAAAAGTGGTCAGTTAATGGCATTTAGTGCACCATGTATACTCAAGACTAGGCACTGCTAGTGAACCGAAATGACGTGGCATGTACATCTAGAGATTTCACCAAATGCATAATGAAAACATTCGAAAATTGTTTACTCTAATTTCGGGAAAAAAATTCCTGATTAATAAATAAATCTCACATCTGACTCTAATCCTTAAATTTTATTGAGTAAAGAAATACGGACCCCCCCCCACACACACACCGGCCGGTACAGTTCCCTGTTGACAGGCGGGATCCATGGCTTCATGAGGTTTGCGTCACACACGAATCCTTCGATCTGCCCGATACAGCTGGACACGCGACTCATTTGACCAGAATCCTCTTTTCCAGTCATCAAGTGTCCAGTGGCGGTGTTGCCGTGCCCTAGCGAGGCGCATAGCTCTGTGTCGTGCACCCATTAAGGAGTCTCGAGTTGGGGTTCGGCTCCCAAAGCCCATATCGTACAGGGTACGTTGCACAGTCCGGACGCTGATGCTTTTTGAAGCTCCAGCATTGAATTCCGATTATACCTGAGAGAATGTTGCACGCCTATCGCGTGAGACGATTCTTGACAGTCGACGATGGTCACGTTCACCCAATGTCCTTTTACGGCCACACTATTATCCTAGGTTGGAGGTTTTGCCGGAATTCTTGTAGTCACGGTACACCCTTGCAAAGGTCGTCCGTGAAAATTTGAACTTCGTTTCTACCTCCGAAATACTATGGCCCATCTCACGAGCGCCAACTATGACGCCGCGTTGAAAATCGCTTAAATCGTTGTTACTTGTCATTCTCATTCCGAAAACAGCTCTGACATCTAGCAAGGATGTCTATCGCTTTATATACGCACTGGCGGACACAACCGAGTACGCTTATAGGTGATGTTGCTATGTATTTTGCATAAGCTCGTATGTACTAGTATTTGTGGCACTTCAGTGTATATGCATACATATTAATTTTTTTGTCATTCATGGCATTTCGTTTGTCACGCATGAATAGTATTTCGTCTGCCATTAATGCACGGCATTTCGTTTGTCATTCAGGCCACCCTTGCGTTGGTGGTTATCGTTATAGTTATAGTGACTATCCGCTTATAAACCTCACATTTATCACTGCTTGTTTTGAGTCATATAGTTGCGCTGACCCTGATAAACTGCGGATATTTCAAATTGTATGTGTATTTAAGGTTTGACTGCGTATCCTATATAGATAGCGATTCTATATATTCTTCCTTAAATATTTTGTTATTATAGAATCACAAAGTAATGGCTAACTATGAATACAGAAATCCATTTTCTAACATGCGTATTCATATTAAATTTAATGTAGCAGGCTAGTAATTAATCCTATCATGTAATACGCTACATATGTGTGATTTAGCAAGTTTGACAAAATTCCATAAGTACCTTCAACGGAAGAACCATCAATATAAAAAGGTGCACATATTATACAAAACGAAAAAAAATAATCGATGTGTATTCTTGACATGAGTCAGTAATAAAATTTTGTATTACTCATTAGAGTTCGTAAAATTTCTCATAAGTCTTTTGAATGCTTCCGCTCATCGTGCCACCCATTTTTTAAGAATTTGAAGAGACTGATAAGTCCCTTTTCGCCACCCCGGTGGCGCAGTGGTCTAAGCGATGGCCTCTGATCATTCGTCCGAAGGGGGTCCGGGTTCGAATCCCGGTGAGACATGGATGTTATGTTTGTCTTACGGCACTGGCTCTCTCCCTTCCCTGGAACCAGTGACCCTAAATTAGGGACGGGCGACTGCTTATAGCCCACTGAGTTGCTCACGGTGGTCGTTAAACCTCCAACCAAAACAAAACAAAAAAGCCCCTTCTCGCTTTTGCAAATATCTTCTGCAAGTTGTGTTGGCTCTACTTATTTTCCAATTTGTTTAAAGTTTTTCCATGTGTTTTTACAGAAGATTTTGGTGGTCCAAATTTCAGATAATTGATCGAATCCTCTCCTTCTTCATGTGTCATTTTTACATTAAGATAATTGCTTTTGTAAAATATGTGTTTACGGAAGCAGTTAGAGAAACAAATGTTTGTAACATTTTATAGGCATTGATAAACAAGTGAATAGGGTCAAAAACGGTATTTTTTTTTATTTCTGAGAATTCTGACGCCGATTCCTTGCTTACGTTAATTGCATCACAGTTTTTCTTTGTTCTCTCGGTAATGCATTTCGAATGTCTTGATTTCCCCTGGGGCGGGAGTCTGAATACTCGAAGTCATGTACATGGACAAGAAAACAAGTTTTATGTTTGTTAACTCTACTACGGTATACAATGAGAAAGTGTCTAATACACACGTGATGTTTTCCTTACGTAATTTCAAATCTCATTTCGGAAAAATAAATAAATAAATAAATAAGAGAAAGGTTTTCTAGTAATTGACGCACAACTTGAACATTTGTAATCTTCAAGGACCTGTGATGAAAGGTGTTTTTTTAACAAATTTTGCCATGCTACTGAAGAACAAAACTGTTTCCCGCCATTTTCCTTTTCTTCCTAACAGACACCGAAAGATGTTAAAACACCATGCAGTGATCCAGAAGTACACTAAAGTAAGTGCCAATATTATCGGTCTAGGAGATCTTAAATGAAGATCGTATTTTTTAAGAATTTCAGCAAAACATTATGTCAACTTTTCTGAAGCTCGGAAAAGTTGACATTTCCTTTCTGCTACGTATTTTTTGTATATGTACCGTATTGCGTCTCTGCATCCATCACGTCAAATATCCCCCAGTTGATCTGATATCAACATCTCAAAGAGGTTTTTTGAAAAATCCTCAGCTTTCACAAGCAATGCTCCCCTGCAAGTTGGGATATTCCTTAAGCTTCCTTTCTTAATCCACCGCCCCCGCACGGGGATAACTGGTTTACCAGTTATTTGGGGAGCGGCGCCCCCACGGCCCGAGCTGACCTTGTGACGGATCAATTTATCTTTTCGTCTTGAACGATTATGTAACCGAAGGGACAGTTGTTCATCCAGCTGCTGGGGGATGGCGTCCCCACGGCCCGAGCCGACTTGAACTAGATGTGAATTTTCACATTTTTTATGTTTTTTGTTTTTTCACTTGACACGCTCCCGCCTCAGTTGTAGGTTGCTGAGGTTGTGATTATGCGCCAGCTCTGGATTTGAGTTTATCTTTTTCTTTCCTGTCTTCTCCGTTTTATGTTCCTTTTGTTTTTCCGAGCTGGTTAGCTAGACCTACCTGCACGTTTGCCGTGTGTGGTGACCCGTAAGGTGGAAAAGGGGATGCTGGAGGCTGAGGTTTCTGGAGGCCTGGGTGTTGTTGTCGCCAGTTGCCAACACTCCTCTTTGCCCCCTGCTTCACCCTAAACGGGCGGCTGGGAAATAACCCACTCCTAGTCAATGAGGTCTGTGGCCGAGTGGAGCCCAGACCTCTAACGGCTTGTCGTCTCGTACGACAGGGTGAGTCTGGGGATAGGGTGGGCATGCCAAAGGGGTGTTCCCCAGGCATGGGAAAGTCTGGGTGCACGCCGAGCGTATGTCTGCCCTATCAACTTGCTATATCCGCTTGCTATCCCTAGAGCCGTGTCCTGCGTCCACTTGGGCTCGCAGACCTCCGGCTCTCCCTCGTTGGGCTCGATTGTGGGTGGGGAAGTCGGCGGACGAATTCTAAAAACTTTTTATGGCTCAAAATGAAATTTCCCACGAACCTAAAACCAAAAGAGGTATTGAGGAAGGCTTAGCTCCTTCCGCTAAAAAGCATGTGCCCGATTGCTCGAATGCCAGATTCTTTTTTGTGCACTCATTGGACCCTTCAAAGCCTTTGAGTGCCAAAAGTCCATTTTGGATTAACAAAGCACTGCAATCCATAGCAAGTTCTCCCAAGAGCGTAAAGAAGCTCCAATCTGGAGATCTTCTTGTAGAGATGTCCACTGTGGCCTACAGTACCACACTTATTAACACCACCACGCTGCTGGAGACTCCTGTCAAAATAACACCCCATGGATACCTAAATTCATCTCGAGGCGTTGTCTCCTCTCAGGACCTCGTTGAGCGTACTGAGGAAGAGCTATTAGAAGAACTGAGGAGTCAACAAGTTACGTGTGTGCGGCGTATACTCTTTAGGCGGAATGGGCAGTCCGTCCCATCCCGCAACATCATTTTAACGTTTGATAGCCCTTCGCTGCCTACGTCCATCAAGGCAGGGTATCTTCACCTAGAGGTACGCCCGTACATCCCTAACCCTTTGAGATGTTTTAGGTGCCAGTCTTATGGCCATTCTCAGCAGTCGTGCAGGAGCAATCCCCGGTGTGCACGCTGTGGTGCCACAGAGCATCTTCTGCAGGAATGTGTGGCCGAGGCTGAGTTTTGTGTGAACTGCAAGGGTTCACACACGGCATCAGCCAAAGATTGTCCCAAGTGGAAGGAGGAGAAGTAAATCCAAAGGATCAAAACGGTGGAAAATATTTCCTATCCTAAGGCCAGAAGAAAAGTGGTTCCTGTTACATCTGATCGGCGATCATACGCTTCAGTGGTGGTTGCCAAATCTACGGTTGCCACTCAGACCGACATTGAGATCCCCCTTAAATGTCCATTCAATGTTAACGACATCATCGCAGCCGGACTGGAGGCACTCCAGTCTCGAGCTAGGGGTCTGAAAGCGCCACCCACCACTTCGCCGAAGCAGACTCATCCCACCCCCAACAAGGGAACTCAGGCCACTTCTTCTAACAAAAAGACCAAAGCCCAGGATAAGAAACGCATTTCTTCTCCTACAAAATCTCAGGAAATGACTCAACGTCGTGCGCCTCCCGGTACGACACTTGGGACAAAACATGCTCCGATCTTAGCCCCTGGTCACACGCCTCCAGATCTGGGGGAACCCCAGCAGAGGCGATGGAGCCGGACTTTGTTTGATCATTTTCATTTTCATTTCACTAATAACCATGGCTTCAATCATTCAGTGGAACTGTCGAGGTTTTCGGACGAACTTTGATGACGTGAAACATCTGCTTCCATTTTACTCTCCGGTGTGCCTTTGTCTACAGGAGACGAAGCTTAAACCATCGGACCTGCTTTCAGTTCGAGGCTACAGTGCATTTCGGACTGATAACTCGTCTGGAAATATAGCCTGTGGGGGAGTCGCTATTCTCGTCCCTCACAGGGTTCCGGTATCTTCCGTCGCAGTTTCCACAACTGTGCAGGCCGTGGCGGTTCGTATTTCTATGCCTGTACCTCTTACTGTCTGCAGTGTCTATCTGCCGCCGGACGAGAACGTGAGCGTCTCGGTACTGGAGAGATTGGTTGATCAGCTGCCTTCACCCTTTCCAATACTAGGTGACTTCAATGCCCATCATCATTTGTGGGGTAGTGTCAGCATCAGCACGAGAGGTCGTCGCATAGAGTCTCTTCTGTCCTCGGCCTCTTTGTGCCTTTTTAAACACCGGTGCTGACACGTACTTCCATGAACCGACACGATCCTTCAGTGCGATCGATTTGACCTTGGGATCACCATCAATTCTTGCTGACTGGTCGTGGACGGTGTGTAACGACCTCCACGGGAGCGACCATTTTCCGATTTTGCTCTCGCATCATGCGAACATGCCATCTTCTGCCTCCAGCTCTCCTCGTTGGAGGATGGAGCGTGCGAGATGGGAGGTCTTCACACCGTCAGCTTTGATATTTTCTGCAATGGTGACCCAAGAGTCAATCGACGCAGCGGTTCTTAAAGTCACAA
This sequence comes from Macrothele yani, assembly GCA_039090855.1. Lineage (NCBI taxonomy): Eukaryota > Metazoa > Arthropoda > Arachnida > Araneae > Macrothelidae > Macrothele > Macrothele yani. Next base: position 7,902,662 of record CM077024.1, read on the forward strand.
ATTGTATTCTTCAGGCAGCTGATCTTTCTATACCAAAAACATCTACGACACTCTCCAGAAGTCCGAAACCTTGGTGGACCCCTGAATGCGCAGCGGCTAGGAGAGCTCAACATAAGGCCTGGTCTACGTTTCGGCGTTATCCAACCGATGCTAATCTCGTTACATTCAAACGAGCAAAATCCTATGCTCGGTTGGTGCGTCGACGTAGCAAGAGGGAGTCTTGGATCCAGTATGTTTCATCTCTCACTTCACGTGCCAGTTCGAAAAGGGTGTGGGACAAGATTCGTAAGATCCGGGGTAACTACAGCTCTCACCAGATCTCTATTCTCGAGAGTAACGGCTGCACATATGCTGGAGTCGGGGAGATTGCTGATTGTTTGGGGGAGACGTTTGCCTCCGTGTCGAGTGACCTGGCGTATCCTTCCTCCTTTCTGAGGATTAAATCCACTGCGGAACGCCAGAGAATCTCCTTTGCGCCTTTTCTCGACACCGGATATAACTCCCCCTTTAGCATGGTTGAACTCTAGGTGGCTCTGCATCGGTCCGGCGCTACATCGGTCGGTCCCGATGGCATCCATTATGACATGCTCCGTCATCTCTCGCAGTCGTCTCTCGAGAATCTCTTAATCTTGTATAATCGTATTTGGTTGGAGCACAGTTTCCCGGAATCTTGGCGAAAAGCTTTTGTTTTGCCTTTTCCCAAACCTGGCAAGGATCCCAAGTCTCCCTCTAGTTATCGTCCAATTGCTCTCACTAGCTGTCTGTGTAAAGTTCTTGAACGCATGGTTAATTCCCGGTTAATTCATTTTTTAGAATATCATCAAGTACTTTCACCATCACAAAGCGGCTTTCGCCGTCATCGTTCACCTCACGATCATCTCCTGCACCTTGAGACATCTGTGCGCGAGGCGTTCGTGCGTAGGCAGCACCTGGTTTCTGTATTCTTTGACATCGAGAAAGCCTATGATCGTGCGTGGCGGCATGGTATTATCCGTGACCTCCACGCATGCGGATTGCGAGGAAATCTTCCGACATTTATTTTAAATTTTCTTCGCAATCGGGTGTTCCAGGTGCGCCTGGGTACGACGCTATCGGCAACATTCCATCAAGAACAAGGTGTTCCTCAAGGTTGCATTTTATCTGTCACATTGTTCATCCTTCGTATTAATTGTCTCTTAACAAATCTTCCTCCTGCGGTTTCGGCTACAGTTTATGTTGATGATTTACACATTTTCTGCTCGTCATCCAGCATGAATTTTATTGAAAGGCAGTTGCAGTCTGCGATTAACCAGATCTTTAAAGCGGCGAATAGCAATGGTTTCGTTCTTTCTCCCGACAAGACAGCGTGTGTCCATTTCTGCCGGAGGCGCGGCATCCATCCTGACCCAGAGCTGTTTTTAGACCGTGCAGCCATACCAGTTTTGCCGGAGACCAAGTTCCTTGGACTGACCGTCGACCGTGCGCTTACATTCCGTGCGCACGTTCGGCGGCTCAAGATTTCCTGTCTGCGGGCTCTATCTATTCTTAAGATCCTTTCGAGAGTCTCATGGGGCGCAGACAGGGTGTCGATGATTCGCATTTATCATTCTCTAATACGGTCGAAACTGGATTATGGTTGTATCGTCTATGGCTCTGCTCGTCGTTCCGTTCTCCGGCCTTTGGACACTATTCACCATCAAGCACTGCGTCTTTGTTCGGGAGCATTTCGAACATCTCCAATTCCCAGCCTTTACGCTGACGCGAACGAACCATCGCTTGAATTACGCCGTCTGCAGCTGTCTATTCAATTCTACTTGAAACTTAGATCTCTTCCAGACCATCCTTTATACGATGCAGTTTTTCATCCTCAGCATGCTCGTTTATTCGGGAACCGGCCCTCCTGCATTTCAACTTTCGGTCTTCGTATGGCGACCGTAGCCCGTGATGTAGGGCTCGACCTGTCACTTGTTGGAGAGACCAGGGGCTTTGGGGATCCTCCATGGCACCCACTTGGTGTCATGGTTGATACCACCTTTACATCTTTCGATAAATCCTCAACCCCTGCGTCAGTGTACCAGCAGCTCTTCGCTGAGCACCGTGACCTCAATTTTGACTACACCCCCATTTTCACTGATGGCTCCAAGATGCATGGAATTGTTGGATCCGCGGCTGTCTATGTAGATGACGTGTCAAGAGCGCGGATCCCAGCTGAGGCCGCGGTGTTTTCGGCGGAGATGCATGCTGTGTATCTTGCATTGCTTCATGTTCAGTCGGGCTCTCATCAACGGGCTGCGGTGTACACTGATTCTTTGAGTGTTGTACAGTCACTGTCATCGTTGGACTGCTGTGACCACCCCTTTCTTCTTTCCGTACGAAGGCTTCTTCGTTCCTTGCTCGAGGCCGGTGTCCAGATACAATTTTGTTGGATTCCCGGGCATGTTGGAATCTCGGGTAACGAGTGTGCTGATGCGGCTGCTCGATCTGCTTCCTCTTTGGTCGTCACACCCTTGCCACTGTTTCATCGGGATTTCCGCTTTCTGGTTCGCGACCATATCAAGCGAACGTGGCAAGGTCTGTGAGACCAACAGGTGGAAAATAAACTGCATCGTATCAAACCTAATCTTAAAATTTGGAAATCTACATATCGTCGGAACCGTAGGGAGGAAGTGGTGCTTGCGCGTCTCCGCATTGGGCATTGTCGTTTCACTCACCGCTTTTTGCTGTGCGGCGACACTGCGCCGATGTGTGAGGCGTGCAACTGCCGACTCACTGTCCCTCATCTTCTGTGTACCTGTGTTCGTTTTCGTGATGTACGTTTTCATTTCTTTCATTCTCATTTGTTGACCGAGGACGCCGCTACACTGCAGCGGCTCCTCAATGACCACTGTGACTCTGTTGCCGTATTTTCATTTTTTAAAGAAATTGACTATTTTAAACGTATCTAGATTTTAGCCTTATCATCATCCTCATTTCTCAGTTTTACTGCATCAGCTAGATTTTAATCATTGTATCATGTTTTTAATACTGTTTGTTCCATTATCTTTTTTAGCCCTTCCATCGTTCTCATTTTTCAGTTTTACATGATCAGTCAGATTTTAAGCTTTTTACCACACTTTTAATACTATTTGTTTGTCTTGTTTCTGGCGCTCTTTGGCCAACCATGGCCCTTGCGCCATAAAAATCAACCAACCAACCAACCAATCCACCGCAAAAGGGCTGCTTCAACATCAGCATGTTTCCCTTTGAGCTTTCTTATACTGTTTAAATTTCTATTTGGTGCATCGGCAATGGTGACTTTATTTATTGAGTTGAAAAATTTTGCTTGGTGTGACCTGTGGAGCATTCAATTTTAGAGCAGAATCTTTTAAACTGCAGTTTGGAGGTAAATCGTATCTTTTAGAATCTATTGGTTCTCTGAAAAGTTTAAACTTTCCCTTTAGGTCTTATAACGTTTCCTTACTACGAAATGTTTTGTGGACTACCCACGGACAAAACATTTACTCTACTTTATGTGAATTCTTGCTACCTCGAGGGTACAAAGGTGACCTTTATATCCTTAGGCCCATGTTTTCTGTTCTGTTTTATGTTATCATTCCCTACTCAAGAAATCATGAGAAGTCGTTGTTTCCAGGAATGAAGTAGAGGAAGAAGACTCGGCTACGGACGTTAAACTGACTCCATACTCCTCGCCCACAGTCTCTCAGACGCTCGTTCTGTAGAGATCTTCTTTCCCTCCCTCCTGTTCGACTGACAGCTACAGTAGCATCACTGAAGTAAGACAAGAAGGGAACACAGTGATTCAAGGCTATAAACACGGGACTCCCTTCTACGCAGTCAAGTTTTAAAATGAGATCAGTTTATCTTATAAAGAGAACTTAAAAACACTCGTCTTCTGCAAAAGCTCACAGACTGTGCCGAAAACAGTTTTGCTTTTTAAAAATATCGAACGTCGCGAAATTCATGCAATAGGGAAAAAAACGTAGCAATAATCGGTCTTTCTTTTGAGCTTTGTACCTGGCAAAAATTCGTGTTATAAACAGCGACATTCACACGTAAAAGCGCAGTTTCTATTGGGATTTCCAGTTTTGTATTTAATAAAAAAGCGGCTGAGTCTTGTTACCAAGGGACCTTAAAACCAGAAATTTTCACATGAAAAGCTTGACTTTTATTGGGATTTCCTGTTTTGAATCTAATAAGCGGATGACTCTTTTTACCAAAGAACCTCAAAAGCGCACATGAAAAGGATCAATTTCTGTTGGGATTTCCTGTTTTGAATCTAATAAGCGGCTGCGTCTTGGTACCAAAGAACTTTAAAAGCAGCGATGTCACATGTAAGTGGTCAATTTCTATTCGGATTTCCATTTTTGGGTCTAATAAGTCGCTAAGTCCTGTAAACAAATGAAGTTAAGAACAGCTATCATTTTAACAACAGACATTATATGCAGGTTTTTCTGGAAAATCTCCAATTATTGATATTTGTAATGCCGTTTGGAGATGATTTTCAGTGGCGGCTCCACTGTGCCCACCATTTGTAGGATATTATAGTAGATAAACGAAGAAATTAAGGATTAAAAAAAGTACTGTGAACGTGAAGATTACTTTGAAAACATGTTGAACTAATATGCTATTTTGTATTCTGAAAATCACCATTACGGAAGTGAAAGTATCTTGCGTTGCCTTGCAGTTAAACATTCGAGAACTTCTATCCACAATCCATGTAGACCTTTGAATTCTGACTCCCTTGAGCATAATTTCTCGTGACTGGAGATCAGGGGTACTTGAGGGTGCGCAGGTAAGCACTTTGCTGTCCACTCTAGATGGCGCTTCGTAGATAAGCACCGGGGCAGATTCCCACGGGCGCATGCTTATTTTTATTATTATTATTTTTTTTTTTTATGAAGGAAACCGCACTCGCTTTCTGGCTTCTCTGCTTTGCATTAATTACTGGATTATTTCAAAACCACTCTCCGGTTTTATCAGGAAAACAATGTCAGTAATAGCTTATTATCCCTACAAGAATAATGAAATTTCTTAATCACGAATACTTTTGATCATTTGATGAAATATCCGCTCTCCTCGCATTCATTGGAACAGAAAGTAGAAATAAAAAGAGTAGGTAGACTTACGCTAGATCTTAAATTATAGTAAAAATGAAAAGTTAAAAACACTGAACCAATCAGAATGTTCAGTTCCAATACATACAACAAGATTTAAGCGATAAGCGGCTGCACAGCAGTGTTATAAAATAATTAACAGAAAAATAAAGTAAATAATGCAAAAGCCACTGTCTTTAAATAAGCAAAATATGCATTTAGAGAAGAATATTTATAATGTATTGCACTTTGTTTCTTGCTGTATTGTCAAGTAAATGTTTATAAAGTATTGCACTTTGTTTCTTGCTGTATTCTCAAGTAAATGTCTATAAAGTATTGCACTTTGTTTTTTTCTGTATTCTCAAATAAATGTTTATAAAGTATTGCACTTTGTTTCTTGTTGTATTCTCAATACTACCGTGGAGCATATAAAAATATTTTTGTATCAGTTCTCGTCGCGTGTGCTTTACCTGCGTGTTAAACTACAAACCGCCACTGATGATAATAAAGGTACAGAGAGCAACATCATTATCAATTGTAGACTGTATTCAGCGAAGACGGAATTGTCTTTGTGATTACTGAGTTCAGACTTGAGCCTTCTTTATACAAACTCATTTTGACAGGTAGGCTAGGTGCCGCATTTTCTTTCCACACTGTATGAAATAATAACTACATTCTTTATATTATTTCCGATTCATAAACTCCCTACTATCACACGATGGGAAAAATACTTTTCTTAAATTTTGTCTTTGAAGTACTTACTTGTAAATATGAAATTATATTATGTCCTTGAAAGTGTGAATTCCTTCTTTCTGCCTTCTGTTTATACCAGTGGCAATACGAAGTAATCAGCTCATGCTCTCTATTATCATTACTTTTATTTCTTATTTTGTATATGCACTAACACTGAGATGCCGGCAGGATGTACTAATTGTGGAGCTTTCGAGTTGAAGCCCCTGACTGCTACTTCAGTGAGGGGCCTACATTGATATCTTATAAAGCACATTTTTTAAATAAGTTTGCCAAACGGATTTATAATAACTTTTGCAAATAGTAAACCGGTTAAATTTTTGCCCCCTCCCCTCCCCCTTACTCGTCAAAAATCTAGCTGTTCGAAAATTTCGTCAAGCGTTCTGTACAGAAACACTCCTTGTTGCTTTGTTTCCTTTCTTCCGGAGACTGATTCTAACAATCCATAAAGCAACACATGTGTTACTACAATTTTCCATGAATTAACGCTAAGCTCTGAGAGAAATGGTTTCTAGGCCGAAACTAATCCTATCGGAGCCTTTTGCTTCCGTCCAGTGTGCTATATTCTGAGCTTTGAAGGAAAGCGACAAAGAGAGAGGGCTAATTGCTCATACAGTAGCTTAGCCATTAAACCTCCGCCTTCTCCTCACACGTGTGTATCACTTTGTGAGACTCTGGAGCTCAAGGATAAAACACAAAGTGTAGGGTGTAACGTTATTTCTGAACTAAAAAAATGCATTTAAATACTCCTGAAAATAATTTACTGTTGTCATCTTTTAAATTTACCCTTTAATTTTTTTTTAATTTAAAATCGATTGATTTGTGTATTTTGCTTATGTGAAACAAATAAAAATGCAATTAATATATGAAGGTCGCTAAAAAAGTAACAAGACACGTCACAACGTCAAAGAAACCTTCACAGGAAAATGCAGTTGCCTGTGTGTTAATACCCGCAAGGTCAGGCACGAAACGACGCTTCGTTACAGCGCTCCGTTAGTTTATTCTTGTAGTAGACGGCGTAGAGTTCAGATCTCTTTCTGTAACCGAGAATGGATTTAGAACTGGGGCAAAGAGCACCAATGAAGTTTTGCATGTGTTTGAAAAAAATCACCACAGAAACGCAAGAAATTATTAAAATAGCTTATAAGAAATATGCTTTGTGCCGTGTAAGAGTTTTTGAGTGGCACGGGAAATTTATGAATGGTGAAGAGTTTCTGGAAGATGCGCCACGCTCCCGTAGGCCTTCCACATCGATTACGGAGGTTAATGCCAATATCATCGAGGCTTTCGTGCGAGAAAGCCGCCAAATGACCAATGGGGCGCTTTCTAATGTTATGCAGATGTCCGTTGGTACCGTTGATGACATTGTTAGAAACAGGTTAGGGTACCAAAAAGTTGTTTGAAAGTGGTTTCCCAATTGCTCACGGATGAATACAAGGCAAATCATGTTATCACTTGTCTCCAATGAAAGTGCGGGCAACTACGTGAACCACACGTTTTGGATTGATTCGTCGCATGTGATGAAACATATTTTTCACTACTTCGATCCTGAAACAAAACATCAGAGTACCCAACGGAAACACTTCAGAGTCCCCAATCCAAGAGATCAGTGGTTCAAGTAAGTGTAGGGAACGTCATGCACCTGGTTTTCTTCGATAGAAAAAGGAATTGCATATGACGATGTTGTTCCACAAAGGGAAACTGTTACCTATACCTATTATTCTGAAGTTCTCAAAGGTGCTCTAAAGAAAAAAAAAGTCCCCGAAAAGCCAAGAATATGCCCAAACTGGTTGGAATTTATATAATGATAATGCACATTGCGCTTTGCTTACCCAAAAGGTTATCCAAGATATAGAAATGATGGCGCGCCCACCATATTCACAGGATCTGGCACCGTGTGACCGCCACCTATTCTCTGAAGTCAAAAAACAACTTTGTGATCTTCGGTTTGCACCAAATACTAAACTGAACAACACTGTGCTGGGTATCCTGAACCACATGTTGATGAAGGTCTTCGAATACACCTTCCGGAAATTGATAGAAAGGTGGGACCGGTGCATTCAGGTAGAGGAAGAATACTTCGAAAGTATGTAAGTGTAGGTACGTCGTTTACTGCGTTACACTCCTGCCTTATGTAAAATCCGTTTCGTTACTTTTGGAATGACACTCGCGCAAACCGCTCGTTAGGTAAAGCAGAATAAGCATTAACAGTAATAAATACACAGTCGAGTCACATTATTGTGACCACCTCCTACTTTTGACGTCACCAGTGAGTAGCCAATGAAAGATGGCACGTGTCGTGAGCTGGCTTGGAGGGTACATAATGTATGCTGTAGGCATTCTGAAAACATATTACTCATTGCTGTCATGGAAAAAAGGAGCAATTTATCAGAATTGCAAAAAGGGATGATTATCAGCTTTCGGGCCAAGGGTGGCAGTATTTCTGAAACAGCGTAGGTTGTGAACTGTTTGAGTGCTGCTATGTTTAAAGCGTATCGTGATTGGAGAAATGGCACCATTGCGAATAAGCGACTTGGAAAGTGCAGTGCACCACGTGCCATTGATGTGAGAGGTAAGCGTCGGCTTCGAAGGTGCGTTAGGGCCGATCGACACTCTATAATGGAGCAATTCACTGGCCAAATGAACCAGGGGGCTACCGGAAGTGTGTCTAAAACTACAGTTTAGTGAAACCTGCTACTTATGGGGCTCCGATGCAGACGGATGGCCACTGCACCTATGCTAACGAAGGTGCATCGGCAGAAAAAGTCTTACATTTGTACGGCGGTATCGGAATGGGACTTCCGCTGATTGGCAAAGGATTGCCTTCTCCAATGAGTCACGTTTTGTGCTTCATCGAACGTATATGGACGTTTGCGTAAAAAGCGAGAAACATCGGAGAACAAACACTTTTCAACCATTTCTGGAAGAACATAAGCTGGTGAAAGCAGCGTTATGGTCCGGGAAATGTTTTCGTAATATTTCCTGAATCCAGTCATACCTGTGGAAGGCACTATGGACCTAATTTGTTATGAATTCGTCCTTGCAGACCACCAATGCCCATAGATGCTGATTGTCTTCCCTGGGGCGGATGGGATCCTCTAGCACGACAATGCGACGTGTCACACAGCTAGAAATATTCGGGAGTGGTAGGAAGAGAACGATACAGACTTCAAAGTACTTCCCTGGCACCCTAATTCCCCAGACTTAAACCCAATGGAGAATCTGTGGGACGACCTCGATCGTGCTGTTCGCTCTCCTCCACCACGCACCCTCCAGCAGCTGTCAGATGCACTGCAGTCAGCATTGCTCCACATACCTGTAAACACATTCCAACAACTTATTGATTCACTCTCAGCCCGTCTAGCTTCTGTCCGCGCTGCACACAGCGGTTATTCTGGATATTAGCTGGTGGTCACAGTAATGTGACTTGACAGTGCATAATAACTATGATTATCCGTAAAGGAATAATAATGGCGATAGAGTGACTTCTTTCTAGTATCATTACCTAGCCTCCTGTCCCGCTCTAATAAAGGTAGCCTTACAATGGTTCGCTAATAGTGATAGAAAAATAACTTATGAATATAGGAAAATAATTTTAAAAACTACAGCAGGAAATTTCTGAAGGTGGTTGAAGTGACGCATGAGGCAAAACGGCAAGTTGCAGCGATAACCTTTGCCGCCGTTGTTTAGTCGTGAGAATATCCCGCTCCGGAGTGGAAAGACGTAGATTCAAGTACCACCACTGGCAGAAAAGGGCATTTCTTCACACTTGGTCAGGAAAAATGCCTAGGTTTGAGATCTGAAGATGTATTCTAAGGGGATAAGAGACCATAAAAACAATCTTAATATTATGACTGTCCCTGGTCTTTTGCTGTTCAACAGTGTATTCTGATTACACCTGTCCAACAGTGAGTCGTCGAATACGGACAAGCCAACCAACATGATGGAGCTGGAACTTCGATCCATCTAAACAAATGATTCTTTCTCAGCCTTCCAGTGTTCAGACATGGGACTCTCGTCGGCATTGTAGGCAGAGGTGCCCATGTTATGCGGTAAGTACGAGCACATGAATCAGTCCGTCGGCTTATTAAGCTCATCCAAAAGAGTACACGCTGGATTGTTACTTCGCAATTTTCCGTTGTAATCTACTTTTAACTGAGAGATCTTGAGATGTCTTTTGTCCCTGAAATTCTTATATTCAATTTTGTAATTCCGTCGATTTTGTTTAATATACTCAGATGAACAATTTGTACATTTTACACTGAAGTGAAAAATATTATGGGGTACATCAACTCGACGTGGCAAGTGCATCAACTCGACGTGGCAAGTGCTTCAACTCGACGTGGCAAGTGCATCAACTCGACGTGGCAAGTGCATCAACTCGACGTGGCAAGTGCATCAACTCGACGTGGCAAGTGCATCAACTCGACGTGGCAAGTGCATCAACTCGACGTGGCATGGATTCCACAAGTGACCGGAAGACTTCTGGAGAGATGTTTAGCCATGCCGTCGGAACAGCCGCCTACAGTTCCCTGATATTTGTAGGTGCAGGATCTTCGGTGCGAATGGACCTTACCAGTACGCCCCATAATTGCTCTATTAGGTTGAAACTGTGCCTTAAAACTACAGGAATTACGCAAGATTAAGGATATCGCAACTATACATGGATTTGGTCCTGGGATCATTGACTTCATTTACAGGAAACTTAATAACACCATGATATCAACTTTGGCACGTGAAATCAGGAATAGTACATTTGTGGGTTCCATTATATATGATCCACAAATTACCCGTACCTTGAAAAAGATTTGCAGGCCCTTCATATTGGATTTTGGCTTGACAACTACTAACATTTTTCAACTGGTAAGAAAAGACCGCGATCTGGTCAACATGGAATTCCGACATGGTGTATACGTGATACATTTGCTTGTTAACGACTCGGAGGGACAAAACACCAATTACGTGGAATCCACTTGTAGGAGTTGCAAAATTAGACAAAAGGATCACATGTATGACATTAGAATGCATAACAACAAGACCTCCCTTTCACGATTTGTTAGTAAGGGAAGTTATATACCATTAGGGGGGAGGGGCTAACATCGTAACCACCCCGAATAAAACATTTGCTCTCTTACTTGCCGAAAGCATTATGATTAATCACATGGGGAATAAATGTTGTAACGACTCACCACCCACGTGTGTTCCATCACTTTGGCTTTTTGTAATATCAAAAGAAACACATGATTGTTGCGACCGACCAATCAACGGACATGGGCATACCCATACAACAACAAATACTGAGACCCAGTTTCTTGTTACGCAAGCGCAATAGGTATCAGGCCTATTTATACATATGCTCATTTTGCTGTTCCTTAATCACATCTGATGGCTCTAGGAGGAACCGAAAGTGCTCATGTTTCTTTTATCTTATTAGGTTTAATATATCATCTATTTTATCTTCATTGCTTATCGTGCGTAAGACGGCGATTATGATGTTAAGAGTATAAGGCTCATTTTGGGCAAATGTGGTGGCCACTCCATCCTTCGGGACAGTCTAGAATGCTCCCCGAACCAATATTGTACACCTTGGGCCCGACTGCATGGTGCACTGTCCGCCTGGAAAATCCCATCGTTGTTGGGATACATGAAGCCCGTAAAGGGCTGTAAATAGTCACCCAGCAGAACAACAAAGAGATTGCCGGTTAATGACGTATTTACGCGAGGACCACAGGACCCAAACCGCACCACGTAAAGACATGTATGGAACTACCACCAGCTTACACAGTGCCTCGTTGAAAGCTTGGGTCCATGGTCTCATGGAGCCTGCGCTACCGCAGAACCCTACAATCAGCTTGTAACAACTGGTAGCGTGGCTTATCGGACCACGGCACATGTTGCTAGTCTTGCAGTGTCCGACTACCGTGTTCACGAGCCCAGGTAAGGCGCTGTGTTCAATGTCGTGGTGTTAACAAAGGCACTCTGGTGGGTGTTATGCTTCCGTACCCCACGGAAACTAAACTATGCGGCACTGACCTTATGGATATATCTCTGGTACCTCTTTCATTGAATGTGGATGTCATTTGATCCAGTGTCGCTTGTCTGTTAGCATGGGCAATCCTGGTCACACGCCGCTAGTCACGGTCATTTAGCACCCGTGCTTGGACACTGCCCTGTCCACGGTGAATGGTAATACATTCCATGGGGTATTTATTCTAGGTACACACGTGAGACTATGGATCGAGAAATTTCGAATGTTCGCATAACATCGGAAATTGAATGTTCCATTCGTCTGGCTCCCACCATCATGCCTCGTTATTCACGTCGGCTTGCCATAATCCTACTGGCGGGTGTTCAACCTGACTCATAGTTACACTTTGCATATGATAAAAATCGTGGCGTGCATGAAGCCTTTATACGACGGTAGCGTCAGTAAAAAAATTGCATACTGCTATCCCATGACTTTTGGCACTTCAGTGTAGAAAGTTGCACGAGACAATTAGTAGTGCGGATGCATTTCCAAAAATGCAATTATTTCCACTTATTTAATCTCACATGTGAATTTCACGTAATATTAGTTGAATTTACTCTTTTGTCATTAGTGATACAACATTTGTAAACGATTCAGTCACAACGATGACTCATCACTGTGAAAGGTGAACGGTTCGCTCTTACCGCTGTGATTTATCATTCAATCCGTCATACGGCTACCCACACTGCAGTCGCAGCCTGTTTAACTTTCTTCCACTCGCCTGAGTTCGGAAACGAATTCCCAGTATGAAAAGAAATGTCGAGAATTAAGTGTCAACCGTTATGCGAGTGAGCAATCAGCAGTAGGCTGGAGGTATGGTTCAACTGAATAATGGGAATGATACATGAATGCAATAGATTTGAACAGCTGCGCTAATCATTCGCCATGGTCCAGCTCGTTGAAAATCATTCATCATGAGCGGAGAATGATGAAGAGCTCGCTATCTTTTGATCAATATGCCAAAATGAGCTGTAGGCCTGAAAGTGCAACATAGGATCCTTGAAACATTTACTCAATGAGCATAATGGCAACCTGGAAATTGAATCATTTATTTGAATGATCATTCGTGAATCATTCTCTCTCTCTCTCTCTCTCTCTCTCGCCCGCCCATGGCGGATTAAGTTCCGCAAAGACGACAATGCGCCTTTTGAAGGATTACTGGCAAATTAAAGCAGCCGGCTTGCAATTCCTCTGCTACATACGGGTATGGGACAAAGTGCGTCCGAAGCCGACTTCACCGGTAACTATCCATGCATTCGCGTCCCCGAACACAGGGAGTCCACGGAAAATCCCGGAAAAACCAAAGGCTAGATGGCCGGCAGGATCGGGATTCGAACACAACTCAGAAACGTCCGCCTCCCAAACAGTGCATGAATCAACAGCGTTATGGTGGTGGTCCATTACTTACCGTAGAAATTAATTTCTAAATAACGTAGAAATTAATTTATAATATATTATGTTTTTGATAACAAAAAAATCTGCATAAGGAAAAAAGAGATATTATCATAAAAATTCCACAAACGGGGAAAGCGAGACTATGCATTTTCATGCAACAGCAATTTTTAGCAACAGAGGGTTGTATTACTATCGCATTTTTTGTTCTTCATTTGTAAAGTAAGCCATAACAGTAGTGTATTAATTTACGGTTTAAAGTTTCCTCACCTTTTTGAACAGCAAAATATGGTTATTATTTACAGGTTACAGTTCGCAAACAGCGGATATGCATGCGAATACCTTTGCCTATAAAACAGTTTCTGTCATGGACGCAGCATCCAAATCAAGTTCGCGTGGTATATTTCTCAGTGTTGATTATACCTCTTTTAACAGGCTGTATCAAATGTATATTTCCATTCGTAGCCCTAACGTTATTCACACGATATGTAATACTCACCCGATGAAGGCAGAGCAACGTCAATTATTTTAAATTAGAAAGCCGAGGAGGAAGTCGGCGAGCTAAGAAGTGCATGAATCAGGTTTCAACAAAGACCTGCGTGTAAAAAGGTAAGACGAGACGTTATACAACAGCACAACAAAGGGAACTGAGGGTTAATTGGAAATCAAATCACATGAGGACAATGATTGGTCTTCACGCTCCGAGTAAAGACAGTAGCGGATTCGTTACCGAAAGCATTGCATCAATGGTTTATGATTTCCACATACGATGAAAAGGATGTGCTGTATGTGTACGGGAAAATATAAGCATGGAGAAGTTGTTATAAAAGAAACCCTACCAAGAAAAGTTCCCTAAGGTTGGACGTACTTCACGGGTTTTAATAATTATTTATGAGCCTGAAGAAAAGGGACTTCTACCGAGGGATTTCATTAAGAAATAAACCCAGGTACAAAAAGTTATAACAAATGGATATTCAGAGTGCTTTCCGATGCTGCGCCAATATTTAACATCATAAAACAGATGAGGCAGCAATGAATAGTAGTTTCTGCAGTTCAGTAGGGTGATTTGTTATATCTGTCAGCATTGGCTTAGCAAACCGTAAATGTCAAGCAAGCACCAGGTAGCAATTGGAATTTCAATAGAAGGAATTATTTCAGCCAATATTCATAACATGAATGTTCTGCATTATCCGATGCTCTCAAGATCATCTTCTCCAAACTCGAGCAATTCGTTACTATGAAAACCATCAAGAAGACGGCTTCTGAAGGAGATGGCAGTCTCTTTTATTACAAAAGACAAACACAGCTCAAAGAACAACGTACTCAGCGCTAAATTACTGGAAAAAACTTGAAAAGTAAAGTAGGATTCGCTCCAGGATTAAAATTTAATCTTCTACGTTTAACTTAGAATTTTCTGAAGTACAGTCTAATGGTTTTCTTACAAATTTATGGTAGCTAAATGATCAAATCCGTTGGTTACATAGAATCGAGTTACTAATCCTAGCAAAAACACACGTGTTGGGAAACTGCTGGCCACCAGCTGGCTGTGATGTGTCACTGCTAGCTGAAATCTGCCGCTCAAGGCCCGGTAGTGGTCCCTTGGTTGCAGCGCCATCAGTTGGCAGCCATTGATGTCCCAGCATAATAGTCGTGAATTTCGGGCCTCCAAGCAAGTGCCACTAGTTGTCCGTAGCTGGCAACCGATGTAAACCCAACGAAAGGTGAAAGCAACGAGACTGCGTACGCGCAGAAGCAGCACGTGATGTGTCTCTCGTGGTACCAGTTAGTTGAAGACGACGCTGTCGCCATTGTGTTATTTTAGTAAATGTTAAAAAAAAATAATAAAATGCCACGTCGATGAAGATATCAGATTAAGCCATGAAGTACTAGATTGCAGCCATGTGATACACCCACTTCATTCCTATGAATAACAAGAAATAATTTCTGTGTAATCTTTCGTTTTAACATACACTGAACCGCTTGAAACAAAAATCCTGGAAAAACATTAAAAAAACGTTATGTTGAAAAAAAAAGAATTATACGCGTACAAAATTTATAAATTATTCGAAAAGAAATAGGAGCAACGTAATGTGAATATAATGTACTCATCCATGGGTTGAATCCACAAGACTGGAGGAATTTACATCTAAAAATAAGGAGAAGTAAAATAAAATATATTTCCTCTTTAAAACAAATATAGCTTCGGACAGCGGAAAGGAAAGATACAACGTGAAAAATTTGACATGAACGGGTAAATATATTAATTCAAGAGTCGCCTTTCAAGACGATAAGGACAGCACGAAACTTTGGAAAGCGCCTTTAAGTTGGTACACTGGTTGAAAATGAGTGAAGTT
Organism: Macrothele yani; assembly: GCA_039090855.1. Taxonomy (NCBI): domain Eukaryota; kingdom Metazoa; phylum Arthropoda; class Arachnida; order Araneae; family Macrothelidae; genus Macrothele; species Macrothele yani. The sequence continues at coordinate 7,918,258 of CM077024.1, forward strand.
CCGTTAAGGTAAAAAAAACAAACACTCGTTACATTGAAAAAATAAATTTATGAATTATAAGAAACTGACATTTATGAAAAATACCTCGCAATATTGTAAAATTAAAAAAAGAACCAGTCGTTACATATTCCGCAGGAAAGAGGCTTAGCTTCTAACAAACGCACGTGTGTGGCAAATCATTCCCGTTGGTAGAGCGCTCGGTCTTTCAGGTCCTGTTGAGAAAACTTCCACAGTGATGTAATGCAGAAGTTTCTTAAGGCGGAAAAAAAAAGTAGTTGGAAAAAAAGTGTATGGCTACTATCGGGAAATTGGCGGGTAATTTTCGGCAGGCCATCAGTTACGTCACGTGATTGCCGGCTATCACTGCCGGGAAACTAGAGGACCACATTAGGCTAGTCATCATTTATGGCACGTGCTTGCAGGGCCGCTAAAGGGCCACTTGTGGCAGCTATTGCCTGTGATGGATAACTAATGAGCCTGTTTTGGCATATGATAACTAATGGGGGGTGCCACTCTTGGATAGCTGCTGGCCCGAACTGCTGATCCATGTGGTGGCGGCCGAGACATTTTATTGACAGTTAGGCGGCGGCAATATAGTGTTGGACCACCTCTGGTAGTGCTGCCCAGCAAGACTGTTTTTGGTGGGATATTATTATTAATCTTGAAGGTCGTGAGGTCAAAACGTCTTTAATGGGAATTATGAGAAACACCATGCTGTAACTTTAGCAATGGTAAAGTGAAACAACTGAATATCCTTAAATATTCAAAGTTCATAGTGCCCAGCAAAACTACGATAAAATAATTGATAAGAAACAAACAAAAGAGACGACACCACAACCTCGTGTGTAATGAGTATGCCCTTCGAATTTCTTTGAGAAAAATAACTTTTTAAAGCGGGTTTTTAGAAAAGAAGAAAACCAACGAAAAAGAAAATGCGTTTAGAAATTCTATCTTAAAAATTCCGATTTATTTAGAATAAACAATGTGCGCCATGTTTTTAGTGGATGTTGTCAGTTACCAAAACAATTTCTTAAGTTGGATTAATATAAGTGAAGGAAACATTTTCAAGTAAAATCAAGTACTTACGTTCGGTAGCTGCAAAAAAGAACGTTGCGAAAAATCTGAAATATTACGTAACCTTTTCCTCAGAACGGCAGATATCCGGACCAAAAGGTATTCCCGAAATCAATCAATTAGAAGCAGAGAGGGAGGAAAACATAATATAAATATATGCCCCCCAGAGAAAAAAATTAGATCTATCTCTTACAGAAAACAAGTGCAAAATATTCTTCATGCGGAAAGGTGCCCAACAAAGATCGACAACACTTTCGAAATTTTACCATCGGAGATTCTTTCGCAAGTAGAAATTTACACTAACTCCCCTGGCGAATGAAATCTACGTTAGTAAAAGTGATAAGTGTACGCAAAATTTTCTGTATAGCGTGAGCTGTGCAATGCAAAATTTTCTGTATAGCGTAAGCTGTGTATAGCGTGAGCTGTGTCTGAAAATGCAAAAAAAAAAAACGTCTTTTCGAATGAACTTTTAAAGACGATGATACAATTGCAAACAGAAGCATGTCACTAACGTTACGTAGGATCTGAACTGATCATTATGAAACATTTAGAAATATATGAGAAATGTCCGCAGCAGTAATTGGCATCCGACGAAAAAAGAAATTCTCAAACCAATGTATTTAAAACATGTTTTTATAGCATCTCAAGAGGCAATTATGCGTTCTTTTGGTAAAAAGAAATGCATATAAGGTATTTTCCGTTGTCACCGGTTTCTGATCAAAAGAGGTTTCTCCACTTAAGCGTTTACATCATAGATGCTGCTGCAAATGTGCTATAAACACAGATATGCACTTACGCACACTACCGGTTATATTTTCGGGGAAGGAGAATTAGAAATTATACATATAGTATTTTCCACTATAAACCAAATCTGAGGCAAAAAAAAAAAAAAAGAATCAAATCTGTCGTTCAGAAACAGATATCAAGAAAACAAAGTATAAGCTTACGCCCTCTAGCGGATAAAGTATGCGTTATTTTCCGTGGGACATAATGAAAAGATATTTTTGTACAGTCACATTTTTCCAAATAATTTTTTTAAATTAGACTTTTAAAAGAGCGCATACAGCTGCAAATAAAAATACGCATTTACTCTTCCTTGGGGCAAAATTTAACGTTTTGAAAAGTTAAACATTTTGTGCAATGTGTTATGCATCATAAGCGGTATTTAAAGTAAACAAGATAAACTATGTGGGAAAAAGTCTCCGCGCACAAGTGCTTTTTATATAATACATGGCAAAGTCAATTAAGAGTTGGCCAATATTTGGCAACAATTACATAGCGCACTGTCCTTGGCACACTTTAAATGAGATTATGGTAAGTAGTTGCAGGTATATTGTTCCATTCCTCCAGCAAAGCAATGATTAGTTCACGCGCAGAAGTTGGGTGTATCGTTTGAGCCCGAATCTGATGTTCAAGTTCATCTCAAAAGGCCTTTATAGGATTGAGGTCGGAGATTTGAGCTGGCCATGCCAAATTCTGGACATCTTAAAAGGCATTTATAGGATTGAGGGAGGGGATTTTAGCTCGCCACTCCAGATTCTGGACATCTCAAAAGGCTTTTATAGCATTGAAATCAGGGATTTGAGCTGGCCAATCCAAATTCTGGACATCTCAAAAGGCCTTTATAGAATTGAGGTCGGGGATTTAAGCTGGCCACTCTAAATTTTGGACACCCATATCCTCAAACATGATCGAAATGGAGCGTGGTTTATGGCACAGCGCGGCGCGTTGTCCTTCTGAAAAAGGAATGGCACATCTCCGTAAAACTGCTAAAGTGTAGGCGGTGGGATGTTGTCTAGAATGTCACGGTACGTCATGTTTCCATCCTCAACGGTCAACAGTCGAAGTCCATACCACGAAAAACATCCCCAGGCAATGACACTGTCAGAGTTGGAAGTTTGGACCCGGACCTCACCCTGATCCGACCGTCACATAATTGGACCCATCCGGACCCAGCATCAGATAATTGGACCCATCCGGACCCCAGCATCAGATAATTGGACCCGACCTTGGCCTGAAACGAGCAAATCTGCTGTGAGCTGTAAATTCGAATATATCATCATCATCATCAGAAGCAGGAGTAGCAGCATTGTCAATCACTAACACATTACTGCTGGATGAAGGCCTTTCAAAGTTTCTTCCACAACGGACTGTCTTGGGCCAGTCTCCTCCATCCACTCATCTCCCGCGTGGTATTCTTCTGGGTCTCCTCCTGTCTGTTGGAATCCAGCCTAAAATTTCGGTTGTTCATTGGTGGTCCTTTCTGCTGACAATATGTCCAACCAATAGTCATTTCAGGGATTTTATTCTGATTACGATGTCTTCCACTCTTGCAATTTTCCTCATCTACGAGTTCCTCTTCGTATCTTCCTTCGTTACACCCAAGCATGCACCTCTCCATGCTTCCTTAAGTTGTCTGCAGTCTTTGTAAGCCTTTTTAGTTAAGCATGCATTGATTAAACACTTTTCTTTTAGGACATATTTCCTACACGCAGCTCTGAAGTATATTTTCAAAGACCTCCGAATCTGCTAGGAGCTGTAAACATTTTTTTTTATTCAAAACTAAAACGTAAATAAAACCGGGTCGAAATCGTGTCAGGAACACTTTGACCCAACCCGCTTGGCCCGCAAGAAATTGTCGACCCGCTGACCTATGACCCGTTTCCATCTCTGTACACTTCCACATCCAATTTTAACAGTTTGGATGACGCATTCTATCAGATACTGGTCATGTAGCATACACCAAATCCAGCGACGACTGTCGGATTTAAAAACAATGTAGCGTAATTTACCACTCCACAATTTTTTATTTTCTATTTTGTAAAATTTCTGTACAATATTACGGAAAAGTAATATAATACTCAGTAACAGTGCAATATGTTCCACAATTGTACAAATAAAGTAAATAAATTGACCAATGAAGCTCACAAAATAGGACATATCACCAAAACTTTCACAATAAATACAAATTCTGCACAAAAACCAAACTCATTCCATTGGAAATTAATATCAATTGTCAATACGAATCAAATATTATATGTTAGTAATAATTAAATGTACAGCAAGGGTCCAGGGGAAAAGGCTGAAATACTGCCTGACAAGCCCCCTGATACCCTCTAAACATCCCATGGAGGATGTGCGTTGCATCCAGCAAGTCGCTTACTCGCACCCGTATAAGTTATTAACGGCTTGCATGCAGAAAGTCTGTCATGGGGATTTAACTTCAGTTGTTCCTGACAAACTTTCATAGTGCAGACACTCACCCTTGCTGAATTTTGAAATTTTTAAGTGATGATTTGTGCGGAGGAATGATGGTACCCGTAGACGACACGTTCCGGAGTTCTCTTGTTACTTTCCGTCAATTTACTTGGTCTTCTTGAAAGTTTCTTGGCAGTTGTAAGTTACTCACGTTTCCATTTACTAATAATGTTCAGAACAGTTGATCATGGGTGTTGCAATTGTTCTGCAATCGCACGCACGGGCAGGTTGCTGATATGAAACTCTATAATAACACCTCGTTGGAAGTCAGTAAGCACAACACGCATGGCCATGTCTCACGAGTAGAAGATATACAACATCTAAGGAGCTTCCCAGCAGTTTTAATGAAAATCTGGCACACGTGATCTATTGGATTGGATGTCCCATTTTTGTTGCGGATGCGGGTGTCGGGAGACCTTTTCCATATAGGGTATTTGAAATATTTTTAGAAGCAGAGATATCATGCAAAATACAATGTATGATGATTCCTTCTTCTAGTGTGAGTGCTATGCACTATTTAACGAATAAATTGTTCACTCAAAGATCTCCGTCGCAAACCTTATCGAAGAGAAAGAAGAAATATTACAATTGGCAATTTAAAAGAAGTAATATGCCGTAAGATGCATTTTTATTCAAGGCATTTACTCTCCCCAGTAACGAAGTTTTCCATTGGAAGTAGATCAAAATACATTAATCAGTGTTCCCACAGTTAAAGCTTCCCAATTCAAAAATATTTCTAGAAATTTAGCAAATAGATACATAAATATGTGATCCACAGGCGAACGAACATAGAGAGCACGTTCTGTTTCTCAGAAGACGTGCTAGGAATAAAGAAATCAAATACGAAACCTAATTTTAGGTGGAAAAATTTAGTTACTGTAAGATTCGATGAAGCATAAGTGTTTACAGACATTTAAAGTCTTTGCTGCCTCCTCATCTTTTCATTTGGCACAGCGAAATTTATTTATTCCTTCATCTAAAGAGTTTTTGAAAAGAAAAAAACCTGAATGTCTTCAACAAGCTTGCATTCATTTCTTGGGGAGTTTAATCAGAGGCTTTCTTAAACCGATATGCGCAGTGGTTTATTGAAGGTGCAACTCCAGGAGAAAAACGTGTGCAATCGGAATGAATCCCGCCATTTGGATCAATCACATGAGGAGATGCAGATGATTACAACGACAGAGCACATTTAAACTTGTGGCAGCACACCTTCGTAGCTATCTCGTACAAAGCAGGACTCACAGGGCAAATTACTGTAGTCGATTCGCTTGGATTGTCGCAGTAATGTAGTGGTACTAAATCAGTATGCCACGCCGCAGCAGATGAGACCCGTACAGGTAGATGAAGGACTTTGAGCGATGCCGATGCATTGGGTTGCGGGAAAGCTGACACTCCTTCCGCGATAACGCGCCTACTGTTGGACGAAACGCGTCAGTGCAAAGAGGAAGGTCTGACGCACAGACGTGAGGGTCTGGAGCTCTGCAATGGACAAACGGACGGGAAGATCGTCGTCTCTACCATATGACATTGGCAGACCGAATAGCCACGTACCCAGGGCTAGCACAATAGAGGAGGTCTGTATCACATCGAGGATTCTTAGCAAGCTCTGTCTAGCAAGAGAGGCCTCGTCGTTCGTCATCCGTTGCTTCGACGTACCTTGACCGTAAACCGCAGACGTCAGATACTAAATTAGGGACAAGAACGCAGACACTGGCGCAATGAAAGTCGGCGTATAGTGTTTTCCAGCGAGTCCTGCTTCAACCTAATGACCCATGATGGACGTATCTTTGTGCGGCGACATTGTGGTGGACGCCTGCTGGAGGCATGCAGTCTGCAGAGTCATACTGGCCACACAGGGGGTTCTGATGTGAGGAGCTGTTGGATCCCATTCACGTTTCCGCATCGTACGTATTGCAGGAATGATGAACAGCCAGCTGTACATCGCGAACGTTTTGGAGGCTGAAATGTTGTCACATCTGTAGACGGTTCCCGGTGCCATCTTTCAACAGGAAAATGCTCAACCACATGTGGCGTGGAACGTTTTACAGCTTATGGAGAGCACGATATGTGCCACGTTTTCCTTGGCAGATGCTTTCGCCTGATTTGTCTTTGATTGAGCAAGCGTGGCATATGGTGGCTTGAAGTGCGCACCCATCCGAAGTCGATGATACCTCAGATCAAATCTGGGCACGAATAGAAACAGCGTGGAATGATCTTCAGCAGGTGTGAAATACAGAATCTTTTAAAATAGATGGCATGCCGTGTACGAACTTTTATATTCGCTCGAGGGGGGTACATAAGGTATTGGGAACGCACATAAGGTATTTTATTAAAGCGAACGCACATAAGGTATTTTATTAAAGCGAACGCGCATAAGGTATTTTGTTAAAGCAAACGTACATAAGGTATTTTGTTAAAGCGAACGCACATAAGGTATTTTGTTAAAGCGAACGCACTCGGCTAGTTATCGAGAGTTCTGGGGTTTGATCCCAGCGGTGTCGGACGAACAATTTTTCTGTTGCTATGCGTTGTTTATAAAAATAACGTGGACAGAGCGATGTCATCGTCTATTTGCATTATCTCCACGTCTTTCAAATTTATTCACTAAGGTATTGGGTATTGTATATTCACAATCACTTACGGTTTGTACTTCTGACCACTTACGTCTTGTATCGTAAGTAATGTACCCTATAAATTCCACTTCAACATCTCTGGCATTTCTTGGTGTCGAATATTTAGTACTGTATCAGCATAAGTAAATCCTAAACACTCGGTTGAAGGGAAGCCAATTGGATTTAATCAGAGCTGAGCTACTAACGGAATTCTTGAACCTAAAGTAAGGAATACTGGAACCACTTTCGGATCTCTTTTACTTGCGTTCAAAGTAGTCCAGGGTAAAGCTACTCTGTTTATGTTGTAGTGCAAAAAGTTACTCGTTTGTCAACTCGTCCCTTCATTTGTATAACGCTATAATCGAAGATTACTCAACAGATCCTTTTAGAACAATAATAGATTTTGGGCTGAAGTCAGGAACAGCTCATGTGTATAATTCCAAACAAAAAGTTCAATATTACAAGGGAGAGACGGAGGTATCCAATTAAACTTCTCATTTTATGGATGATATTTTAACTTAAAATACTAGTCGTTTGACGCACTAAACAAAAGGTGAGTTTATTCTATATACAGGGTGCATAGGAAAGTCCCTTTAGTCGGAAATAACTTGCGAACGGTGAGAGGTACAGTTATGCAAGTGAGATAACGGTATAGTAAAGCAACTACGCCCGATCGAATGCAACCGATAGCAGTGCCCCTAGTGGCGAAATGCGGAAGTTAGCCATTGCATATCGAAAACGAAAACAGATAGAGCAAATTGTCTAATTACAAAGTTGTAGAGCATCAATTAATTAGTACACAACGATATTTGTGTCACACGGATAAGTTAAATTGTCTCCTGAATACCCTAAAATGTCCGAAATCGATGCGCGACCTTCTGTGTGAACGTTTAAAGGGAACAGGCATAGATATGACACAATTATTGAATAAATGCCTACTTATATCAATACAGTTTGATGACGTCAGACAAAATAAAAATAAAAAATGCAAACTGGTTCACAGTAATAAAAAGTTAATGTCCAGTATGTTCGAAGAGTTCCCCATTGCCCACGATACAGATTTGTATTCGTGAGAGTAACTCTGCATGCACATTCCTCAGCATGGAAGGTGTCACACTATTGCAAGCATCTGTAACACGACGACGTACATCCAGCAGACTTGTAGGTGCTGTTTCATACACCTGATTTTCTACGTAACCCCAGAGGAAGAAATCCAAGGGAGTAAGGTCCGGCGATCGTGGAGGCCATTCAACAGCACCACCAAACCTATGATTCGTTGCCCAAAACAATCTGCGACAAAGCGTCGCACTGCTGCTGGTTGGTGTGCAGGAGCACCGTCATGTTGGAACCACAAGAAACGTAATGCGTGCAGGGGAATGCCATCTAAAAAGTCAGGTATGATATCCTGTAATAATTGGAGGTATTTCTGTCAGTTGGCATTTGCGTAAATAAGCACCATCTCGCAATATTGGGAGTGAGTGAAGCTCACCATTCTCACACAGCGTACGTAGACCTAAACTTCTGATCAGGGTACATCCTGCTACGGGTTTTTATATCGTAGGTACGGTACAACGTCACAATCTGCATTTGCATACGGCTACATTTCCGAAATGTGAATATGCAGATTCGAATCGTCGCGAATCTATTTCGGGCATTTTAGGGTAATCAGGCGACAATTTATCTTATCCGTGTGAAAAAAATGTCGTTTTGTACTAATTAATTAATGCTCTACAACTTTGTATTTGGAAATTTTGCTTTATCTCTTTTCGTTTTCGATTTGCAATGGCTAACTTCCGCATTTCGCCACTAGGGGCGCTGCTATTGGTTGCATTCGATCGGGCGTCTTCTCCTTACTATACCGTTATCTCACTTGCATCACTGTACCTCTCTCCGTTCCCAAGTTATTTCAGGCTAAAGGACTTTCCTATGAACCCTGTATATTCAGAACTTAGAAATATCCGTCTGTCTCAACATAATGTTCCCCGAATCTCCTTCTCCCAATTTTTATGCGGCCGGGCATCAGAGAGAGTTCAACAAATCCTTGGCATTCCTGAATATCACCCAAGCATTATTCGTTTGAGTAGGCAATAAAGCGGTCCGGCCCTTTCGCCATATTTGCCACAGCAACATCTACTTTTCACTGATGCCCCGTAAATTTCGTAGTGATATCTCGAATGTCTTCGAAGAAAGTTTTCTAGTTGATGATTTTAAACGTTAGGTGCGTGTTTCAGTGATTTTCCTGGATAAGTCCTACATCTACAGGGTTTTGTGGAGCAGAAACTCTCAACTCCTGTATTACCTCTGGCTATTTTCCTAAACACTGGAGATTTTATCACATATCAAGGCACATAAGAACCTGAGTTTTCCTTTCATTACAAAGAATGACATCAATGTGTGAGAAGAGCATCAGAAACGTATGAGACACTTAATTTAAAGACCTAAGCTGTGAGATAGATCCAGCAGAAAAAAAAACATCTTCGGGAGTTTTGTAGATATATGAGAGTAGTAATTCGGTAATGGTAACAAATACGTCCTCAAGTGCCACTTCCAAGGACATAGGAAAAACACCACCATAGGCTACGCTTAATCATAGTGATGAATATCTCTGTGAATGGACACTAAGATGAAGTGGTTCCCTTTATTATCCTCATAAGGTGTCTAGGGGTAACCAAACCAGAAATGCCGAGATACATCCATAGACAAATTTATGAACACATCTCCGCGTTCCCGGAAACCTTGAAAAATTGCAGGCTGCATGTTCGGAAGTGTACTTAGAAATCGCAACCGCAACAGCCGTATACTGCACAGACAGGAGGCTGATGATTAGTTAACGGTTCCACAATGATGTTGCTAAAGCTTAAAGGGGCTATAATTTAAGGGCTTTTTACAACGCAAATTGCTTTTAATAGCCTGATACTAATATTTGTTGCTAAATTTACGTCTGGTTCTTCTTCACAGTCGATTGCAGACGAAGGCCTGTAAATTTGTCACTCACAACTGATGAGCACAGTTTCGTGTTTTGACTACAGTCATCTCACTAAGTCCGTCCGACCACGGACTCAATGAGATGTGGAACGTATACTACCAGCTTAAGTCCATGTCGACTACGTTTTTTACATTATTTGCTCAAAGTTCTGGCAAGAGATTTCTGCTCCCAGTAGCTTCGTAGAGTTTATGTTACGGACGGGGCGCCAGATTATCGAACAAAATAACTTTATGAATTTAGATGTCAGGGTGTCAGGCATTGCCTGACGATCCGGAGATAAACATTAGAATTCTGAATAATTATTTGTGAATTCCTTATTGCCGAAATATTATGTATTGGTGAATAGACGTTAGCCTACAATTTAACCAATTAAAACCAGAAATTCCTCTGACACTGATAAATTATTCATGCAACTTGAGAACTGGCACACGACAACAGACATTTAATAAATTCCAATAAGACAAATAATTATAATGATGAAGACATCTATATAGAGAATAAGAAGAAAGGGCGTCAAATTAACCTTTTGGGATAGCTCATAGGCTGAATTTATCATTAAAGTTCAACGATTATTCTTTGGCATATACTCTCCGGCTTTGAACAGTTCTCAGCCGATGAAAGTCTCTTGGCCAACCGGAGCAAATTTACTCAGCAGCTAACAAGCATAACAAAACACAGTCTTACAGAAATGCAACATTTCCTGTTAGGTATATCCGTACTTGATGAACTCACTTACATTTGATACGCTTACTTATATTTGATGCACTCACTAATAATTGATACGCTTACTTATATTTGATGCACTCACTTATATTTGATACGATTACTTATATTGGACGCACTCACTTATATTTGATACGCTTGCTTATATTTGATACGCTTGCTTATATTTCATGCACTCACTTATATTTGATACGCTTGCTTATATTTGATACGCTTGCTTATATTTCATGCACTCACTTATATTTGCTCTGAAGCGCACCTGTGTGAGGCACGCCCACTTCGAAGCGCGCACTATGACCGATGGAGAGGAGAGTCGAGCCCCATCTCCAACTTACCCTCGTGCACACACCTCACTTCATTCACCTGTATGAAGCCACATGCTCACTTTTGGCGCAGTGATGTCGAGCTCAAACGAGGCCGCTGACGTGATAGCAAGATCTGTTCGTCTGTTTGTCCCAGCTCCGAAAGAGTAAAGGTGATTATCTTTATATCCCAAGTCATCCATCCTAGCCAACCTCCGGGCTGCAATTCCATCACTTCGTCTGACCTCAGAGATAGTGCTTGCTTTTCCGGTGTAAATTATTTACACATCTCTATAAACTTACGTGCAATCTGGCACCAAGAAAATGGGTACCCCCCTCTCCTATTTCGTCGCGTTAACGTCAACCGCACGGCAGCTCTTGGCTGAGCTGACCGACTTCTAATCTTTCCTTCTGCTTCTTAACACCGAAATGGAACAATCCAGATCCGGCTCCCCGAGCCCGGCTCCATTCACGGACTTGTACCTGATTGCCCTTTTTCCGTCATTCACATTTTGCCAAAGAGTTTCTTTCTCTGTTGCTAGGAGGTCTGCTTTCACTCCATTGTCAATTTTCATTGCTTCCTAAAAGCATTCGGCAGGGTGAAAAGGTTAAGAATGCACCGCCGTGCCCTCGGAATAAATATCGGTCAGCTAGCTTACAACTAGGCAGACAGATAACTACTAGCAGCTCTTTGTCCTTCCAAGATTCGAATCAATGAAGCCATAAACTTTCCGATTGGGCAAAGCTAACTGTTTTACGAACATTGGCCCTCTCACTGTTACACGGACCTTCCAAATAGCGGTGACCGGAAGTATGTGGGGCGACGCATTGCATTTCCCCCACCAAACGACATATGCTTCTTAAATCGAAAACAATGACATATGCTTCGTTTCAGATTTCACTTTATCAAGAAAAGGAGTTCTTATATCTTTACCTTCGCAGTGGAGGACACCACTAGCTTTTAAATTTTAATCAACATTTAACGATGTACCCGCCTGTCATAAAACTAGCTAATCGAATTCATTACAGCAACCGAAATTAGTAACACTTACATTTAATTGCTAATGCTTTTTGGTGAGTAGGAAGACCACTGCAGTAAGCAGAATTCAGTGCCATGATACCGGAGATATTCTTATTCAGTCCTAGATACTCGGAAATAGAGAATCAATTTTCGGAAAGGTTTGTTTTTGAATGGATACCTAATGCTGTAATAATAAATAATCTTTGCACGGCACGTGCACAGGTGATTAAATGAAATGTTGTGTTCAAACGTACCTTCATTCGAGTTAAAATTCTAATGTGCGGCGCAAATGCAATTCAGGCACTGTTTCACAGACACCACGTGCCTCCATCATCGATTCATACAGTTGTGGTTGTGCCTTTGTCCTTTCATCCATATGAAATAGACGGTGCATGATTTCCAGGATCCACGATGTGTTTTTCTCTTGTTTAATCTTTCTTTACCCGAAGTATGTACTACTCATCCCATTGCAACAACAACATGGCCTCTTTCGCCCACATGGGTGGAACCGTGTTTTGTCATATGATATCTTGTCTGATCTTCTACAAACAAGACGAGGTGTGCGTTCTCAGGTGTCTTTCCCTGCACCGCATGATTACTTGGCTGAGGTTTGACGGACTGTAGTCAGTCCTCTATGCTTTGCCAAGTTGTGACAGCCTTCTTCAGACATTTATCAAAGATTAGTTTTGGATAGGATTTCCATTCACTGGATCTGTTTTTTTGAAGATAGATCAATCTCGAGAAATACACTGACGGAAAAAAAATCCCAACACCACGAAAAATTAGTTGTAGAGGAATGAAATAGTGGCAATACATTTGTATAGGTAACATATTTAATCGATTAAGGTTTCAAGATCACAGCTTATTGTAAGCGCGAGAAGAGCCATTTTAAATGTGAAATGCTGGTACATTAATAACCGGTGTAACCGCCAGAATGTTTAATGCAAGCACGCAAACGTTCATGCATTGTGTCGTACAGGTGCTGGATGTCAGTTTGTGGGATGGAGTTACATGCCTGTTGCACTTGCTCGGTCAATACAGGGACGGTTAATGCTGGTTGGGGGGTAACGCTGGAGTTGTCGTCCAATGATGTCCCATACGTGCTCGATTGGTGAAAGATCTGGTGATCTAGAAGGCCACGGCAACATGTCGACACTCTGTAGAGCATGTTGGGTTACAACAGCGGTATGCGGGCGAGCGTTATTCTGTTGGAAAACACCCCCTGGAATGCTGTTCATGAATGGCAGCACAACAGGTTGAATCACCAGACCGACGAACAACTGTGCCGTCAGGGTGGGTGCGTGGGATGACTCCGAGAGTGTTCCTGCTGTCATAGGAAATTGCTCCCCAGACCATAACTCCAGGTGTAGGTCCAGTGTCTCGGCCGCAGACAGGTTGGTTGCAGGCGCTCACCTGGCCTCCTTCTAACCAACACACGGCCATCACTGGCACCCAGGCAGAACCGACTTTCATCAGAAAACACAACAGATCTCCACTCCGTCCTCCAATGAGCTCTAGCGTGACACCACTGACGTCGCAAACGGCAGTGGTTTGGAGTAAGTGGAATGCACGCTACAGGGCGTCTGGCTCGGAGCTGTCCTTCAAGTAACCGATTTGTAACAGTTCGTTGTGTCACTGCGGTGGCAACTGCAGCTCGAATTGCTGCCACAGACGCGGTACGATGCGCCACGGCCATACGCCGTACACGGCGGTCTTCCCTCTCGGTAGTGCCACGTGGCCGGCCGGAACCCAGTGTTCTTGAGGCAGTACCTTCTCTTGACACCGCTGCCAACAATCATGCACAGTGGCTACATTCCTGCCAAGTCGTTCTGTTTGCAGAGCCGCTTAAGGGCAGCTTGTGGCAGCCACTGCCTGTGATGGATAACTGATGGCACTGATCTGTTATAAGACAACTGATGGGGTGCCAACTGTTGGCCAGCTGCTGGCCTAAACTGCTGGGCCATGAGGTGACCACCGGGACAATTTTATTGACGGTTGGGCAGCGGCAACACAGTTGGGGGGCACTGTTGGCAGTGCGGGCTGCCAGTGCTGGTTTGAGTGCTGGCCCAGCAACACTGTTTTTGCTGGGAAACATCGGAAAAATTACTTCTTGTGAAAAGTCTTCACGGGCGATGAAAAGTACATTCACTATGGCAAACGCAACGTAAAAGCACATGGGATTTTATCATAAACTCGTGCCACCACGTCTAATAATAACTTTGCAACAATACAGAGGTAAACTGCTGCTGTTGAGCAAGGAATCGCAAAAGAAATGGCCACTTTTGAAGGCATGGTCGGTGGAATGTTATTCTATTGCATAGTAATGCAGGGCCCCATGTTGCAGCAGTCACCTGGGAAAACATGCAGCTGGGGTGAGGGCCTCATAAAGCTTGATCCACCGACGTAAAACTCAACGGATTTCCACTTGTTTCACTCGATGCAGCACTTCTTGGCCAACCAGAGGTTCACCAAACTTGAGATTCACCAAATATGCATCGGCGATTTCATCGCATTGAAACCGCCGCCGTTGTTGTTTCACAACGGCAGTTGTTCATTACGAGATTTATAACGTAAGATTATAACTCACAAGGACATACACTTTGGTGATTATTAAATGCTACCTGCTTTAGTAAGGCCGACATATAATATATCCTAAAACGCTGGGAACTTATGCCTATCCTATTGTGTTAGTCTAAGGTAGCGCAGTTGTAATAATACTCAATCTCAGATGTTATTGAGAAACTCTACGGTAGGCTATTTCTTCTAAGTTCTTTCTCACAAGAAGGACGGTTGAGAATGATAGTAGGACCGTAGCGAAACTAGACATGCCTCACAAAAGTCTAACAAAAGTAAACAAGAGATGGGTCAAGGTGATTTCGCAAGCAATGTGTAATGACCAATTTACTGAAACAAAACTCATACTCAGCATTTAGAAGAAGCAAGGAAATGCAGGAAGACTGTGGGCTGCGATGGGGTAGCGAAGAAATTGAAATGACTAAAGCCTGCAATCTGGGTTGGACTGGATACGACTAATCGGTCCACGCGATCTGATCCAGATCGGTCCATATATGTGTGTGTGGCGCCAAATAGGGTTGGACTGGATATGATTAATCGGCCCACGCGATCCGATCCAGAACTTCGCATGTATGTGTGCTTATTAATTATGTTAATATAGACACTGCCGCTCCTGATCTTTGGACAAAAATAAGCTTCCAAAGCTTTCGAGAGAAGTAAACAAATTCAAATTTCGAACGTCGGACCCATGTGAATATCACCCGCAAGACCTACTCTAAATTCGCCGTTCCTGCATTGATTACCTGTAATTTCCACGTATAAACTCCATCACCGTTACTGCTTCTATTTGCCCAACTAAAACAGTTAAGCTTCCCGTACCCGACTCACTCGGTAGAGATGAAATCGATTCCTTTGATTTTGCATTAATTAACAGGAAACCACTTACTTTTTTGTCTTAATAGTTTCGTGTAGCATGCGTTTCTTTTTTATTTTCCCTCTGTTTCTCTGTGCCGCCTTTTCTTTTGAGGTTTTCCATTTTTTTAATTAGCACAACGAGATACATTAACTGATGTAATAATTTTGATTGCACATTCATTGCAAAAAATAAATTTCTAAATTAAAATCAAATTGAAGTCCAACACTATTTTAAAGTTAGAGATCGTAGAAATTTCCTTCCATGCAAAACAAGCAGCTGAATGCAATGAGATGACTGTGTAAGTTCTATATTCTATTGCCTGCCATCAGCACACGTTTGACGCCTCTGAGTCTGTGGATTGAAAACTGAACCCCTTACACGTGACACTTTGAGCTTTAACCTACGTATGAATCACAAAATTGCGTGCGCCAGGTGTTTACATATAGCTTTTTTGCCTATCAGGCGCCGGTAACAGACATCGCACCATTAGATGGGTACAGCTGGTTTATAGAAAAGGGGGAATGTGAGGTAGACGGTTAGTCATAACAGCATTCCGCTACCAAGGTTACGGAGTGTATGAGAATGAAAGCGTCAGAGGTGAAACTCCATATTGAGCATCAGCAACCCTGCGATGGAATGTGGGGGTGGAAGAATATCTCACATCCAAAGTAACATAAATCCATGATTGGCATAATATAATTTCAAGAGAAGTCAGTCAGAAAAGCTTTCCCCAGTAGTTTGAAACTACACACACACAAACACACACACAGAATTTATGAGGAAATGTATTGTTTACCAAATTCGTATAATGCGAAGAAGGAAGTTCTTAGAAGCGGCCCACAGCGCAATTACGCGCGCGCGCTAATGACCAATCCAACCCTGCCTGGAATCAGTTTAATTTTCCCTCCTTGGTACAAACTACGGCAGCTGTCATATTACGTTGAATCATACGTTACAGATTCCCCGCAGAATGTCAGAAGCTCTTTAGCTAAACTACACAATTTGACACTGTTCTGAAGGAAAATATTAACAAACTAACAAGGAATGTCAAGAATCCGTTCCGAAGAGTCAATACTCTGCGAGACTTCGTTCACAAATTACTTAACTGAAAGCAAGAACTATCTCCTACACATTTTTACCCAGGCGCAGGGAAAGACAGAAAATAAGGTAAAAAAATTGGCAGATGAGGGAAGCTTGAGATTTATAGACATCATCGATGATGTTCATGCTATGAATGACAGGGTGCTAAACATTACCTTAGGAGTGGCTGGTAATTTTGAAGAACAGAAATAATGAATGAGATATTAAGAAGGCGGAAAAGTCTCAGCAAATGACAGCAAGAGATGTGTGTAAATGAAGCTTGAGAGCACGCTGAAGCTCTTTGGGTAAAAGAAAAAAGCATCTGAAAACAGAAAGATGAATAGGAAAGCGTTTCGTGTAAAAGTAGCTCGAGAATAGTTAATGATTGTAACTGTCTCAGTACCAGTATTGAGTAAAGAATAGGAAGCAATGTTTGCGTGTTTTCTGAAATTCAATTTCTTGATTCGTAGTGGCGAAAGCACAAAAAATAAATAAATAATCGAAAAGATAACTTTGATTAAAGTAAATATTTTTTTCTTCCAATTAATCTGTTAGATTAAATTTTTTTACATTTGCCCGTCGTTTGAGTTAGAGAAAATTACGGCAAAATCTTTTAACGGAAAAGCTTAAAAATCATCTCCCGGGTGATGCAAATTTAATTTCCCGTCTACACGTCTCATACCCCTAAGGGGAGACTAGAAATTATGCACGAGTGTCCCGGGAGATTGATCGCATGTCTGGGATCCACAGAAGAGATATGTTTTATTCATTCTACTTGTGTGTGCGATTAGAAGCATGTCCTAGGTCGTTAAACAAAATAAAAAAGCACAGGAGAGTGAATATTACAATAATTTTTTAATGAGATCTGCAGGGACTACAGATCTTGCTAAGGAAAGCAACTGTAGTTCTACTCCATTTTTATGCAAACGCCGCATTCTTTTTCTTCATTCCAGCTCAGTCAGTTAAGCTCATGATTAAGAGAGGCTACGTCGTGTTAAGACTTATACGAATAAAAGAAAATATCCTTAAGACGTCCTCATGAGAAATGTTCTCATCTATTTAATCCATCACCACAGATAAATTAATGAAGGAAAACATATTCCTCGTAATACATGGGAAATCGATAGAATATTAAAAGCAAACAGAATTTAAATTCTGAATTTTCTTGTACCATTTACTGGTCATCCATGTAATACCTCTCAGAATACTTGTAATACCTTTAGAATACTGAAATTTCATCTCCCTGTAGCGGGAATCGAACCCCCATCTCCGTTCGACTATGCTAGCTGTTACATCGCCCAGGACAGCGAAGTTCTAAGCAACTGAGACTAAGCAAACTTAGCGTAGAAATCTGAACATCCTCAGATTTTTGCGAGTGCTTCGACTAGCGAAAATCTGAGGATGTTCAGATTCCTAAGCTAAGTTTGCTTAGTCTCAGTTGCTTGGAACTTCACTGTCCTGGGCGGTGTAACGGCTAGCATAGTCAAACGGAAATCGGGAGATGGGGGTTCGATTCCCGCTCCACGGTGATGAAATTTTCAAGTTTTCCGAGAGATATTACATGGATGACCAGTAAGTGGTACAAGCAAATTCAGAATTTATAATCTGTTTGCTTTGAATATTCTATCGATTCCCCATATATTATAAGGAATATTTCTTCCTTCATTGATTTATCTGTGGATGAGCACTAAGAGGTACAAGCAAATTCAGAATTTATAATCTGTTTGCTTTGAATAATCTACTACTTAATCCATTTGATTTTGAAGCTTCCTTCACCACACAGAGTTCAACACGAAGTACGATTTCTGGCTGAATTACGTCCGGAAAGTGAACTCTTCAGTATGTAACGACAGATTCCGAAGTCGGAAATTTCAGGCAGTTTTACCATCTTATTTAAGTAGTAAATATTTGTACGGAAAAACGTTAAGCACCTGCGTAATTTTTCTAAAGAAAATTCAAACTTCTGGTCTTTCAATATGTGCATTTGACAAAATCGCATGCAACCACTTTCACGTATTAAAGCAATATCTGCGTCCAGTTAAATGACTAAAGTGCATTTGCTGACTTAACAATAGTACCAATAACGTCTTGATATATCTTGATGCTCTTTATCCAGTGATCCGGATTCATGTGCCCGGTGAGAAGCATTTTCCTGTGAAGTATCATCATCATTAGATTTCTCTCTCTTGACAGGTCCAACGGTATATCAACAAGTACTCATCCTCCAGTTTCCTCTGTCCTTTGCTTCCTCCTTCATTTCTTGATAGCCTCCTGTGCTCATCATATCATCAAGCATCATTAGTATCCTTCTTTCTCTTGGTCGCTTTACTTCAATTTTCCCTTCTATCAATCTTCTCAATAGGCTGTTTCCTCTTAACACATGTAATATCCAGTTATATTTTATGTTCCTTCTGGTGTTTAGTAAATTTTTTCTTCTTCAACTCTTTGCAGTACTTCACCATAGGTAGTTTTTTCAATCCACTTTATTTTCTCCATTCTTCTCCATAACCACATTTCAAATGCCTCCAACATTTTAGCTTCTTCCTTCCCAATTGTCCATGTTTCCGCCCCATATAAAGTTATACTCAAAATATAGGAAGATTTTTCTTTAAATCTTTATTCAAAGTATCTTAATACTATTCTTAATATTTTGATGTATCTTAATATTGCTAAATTTGTGCAGAAGCCGTTTCAGACGGAAGCTGTTTGACATTACTCTTTAGAAATTATTTTTATTGTGATCTCTCCATTATTTAGTTCTAATGGGCAACGTCTCGGGTGCTTTAGGCCCAACATATTGTTGGTGGTAGCGATGGGATTTGACTATGGGTAATCATACAGAGTGCTTCTACGTTACATGTGGTCAGATAGAACTCCAGTAATATTGGATTTTCAGAAGTAAGATTCTTATCCGGCTGTCCACAAAGTATGGGTCCCTTCACAATATTATTATAATTAATCCATAATGCATCACACTTACAATGTGCCTACTTATTATCCAGCTTTGTCTACATGGATAATCTTTGACATGTGCTTTATCCCTGTAAACCTCGCTGTTGTCCATTCCATCAGAGAGATTTACAACTGCGACTGCAATCTACGTGGGCCGTTATTTTCCAGAGAAATGCTGGGGACACGTTTATATGGATGTATGCAATGTATTAAGAAGTGATACTTCACGGAGTGATTTATCCTGCACTGAACTCATACGCTCCGTATTGGAGAAGCTAAACGTAACTTTGCTAATGACTATTTCTTAACTTTGCTAATGACTATTTCTTAACTTTGCTAATGACTATTTCTTAACTTTGCTAATGACTATATCTTAACATTGCTTATCGAGAGATCAAGAATTCAATCCCAGCGGTGTCGAGACACAATTTTTCAGTTGATATGCGTTGTTTATAAAATAACGTGGACAGAGTGCTGACATCGTCCATGGCAATGTAACTGCTGGCAATGTAGCGTAAATGCGAAAGCACTCGATTAGCTATCGAGAAATATGGGGTCCGATCCCAGCGGTGTCAGTAGAACAAGTTTTCAGTTGCTATGCGTTGTTTATAAAACAACGTGGATAGAGTAATGGCATCGTCCATTTATATTATCTCCACATATTTGATACATATTCACCACAAAACAATAATTGTGTTCCTTTTGGAAACGACAGATCTCATGTATAAATCTATGCACATAAAAAGCACTATATCTCCATCGTATAAAAATATCTCCACAACTCCGTATCAACTACTGCACGCAATTTTCTGCTCCATTCCTTACCTCGCATACATTCAATGCTAACATTATACGTACTCTGCTCTGACGCGCTGTCACGGTCTTGTCAAATTTTAAACGCCCTTTAGCGAAGTAATGTATCTTTCAGAAAACGTTTAAGGAGGAGTAATTAGGCGTACATAAGATAACAAAAGCTAACGAAGGAAAAATATAGGAATTACTCACACGTTTTTATGAAGCAACTCTGAATTTCTGTACAAGTTGTATTCCGTAAATATGTACGAACTGATCATCAGTCTCACTTGTCGGACTATATTGATTAAAAGAACCTGTTCGAAGAATTAAGGATGAAAGCACGTTGATAAAAAAGTTAACAGGAAAGTGCTATTTTACCATCGAGCAGACTTTGGTTTGGAAGTTCTAAGAGAGCAATACTTGGCCTGAAGAGAGGCAGTGACATAATGCGGAAAACAGTCCCCACTGTTAACTATGAGGCACGGTTTTAAAGAATAAACATGAGATACTTTAGCGAATAGTGAATTACATGAATGAAAATGTTTCCTGATTTTCAAGCACAAAATATAAAAAAATGTATATTCTAACGAAAAGCAATTACCTGGAGAATTAAACAAAAATATTTACGAATAATAAGAAATATGGTATTTCACAGTGAATAATACGCTTTGTAAAATTCTAAAAATAATGATAATGCACTTCATTTTGCTGATCAAACAAAATATTTCATGAAATGCAAAGAAAAAGATGCACAATGTGAAAAATGAAAGCAACCTTTCTAAGTAAACATCAAAACGATTACACAGCAAGAAAAATTTGTGAAAATATTGAAAGCATTATCCGAACGCTTTTGTATCCATATCAGAGTGCCAGTTAAAATGCAGAGCCCATTTACATTCCAAACATTCTCGTGAGAAATCTATGTGACTACTATTATCTCTAGAGCATCTGCACTGACGAGCTATCACAAATTTCAACATAACAACACACGTGTACAGATATTAGGCTTTTACAGTAAATCAAGAATGAAAGATTTTAAAGAACCTTAGGAAAAGAATGCCCACGCCACATATAGTGAAATATTCTAAAATTCATGCTCAGGGATTTATACTCTCCCCCTAACATCGCTTCAACACCTTCCACATTTCTTGTGATCTCCAAAAAAATCACAGCGCCTCTCCATTTGGACGAGTGTAACACACATGCGCAGACACCGGGGGATATGCACTCTTTGCTAAAAAAAAAAAAAAAAAAAAAAAAAAAAACGAAGGACCCAGAAGGAATCATTGAATTAAGATGAAAATTGATATGTGCAATGTACACTGAAGTGTCAGAAAAACTGGTACAGACGAGTTTATGCAAAATACATAGCAACGTCAACTATGCGCGTACTCGGATACGTCCGCCAGTGCGTATATAAAGCGATAGACATCCTTGCCAGCTGTCAGAGCTGTTTTCGGCATGAGAATGACAAGTAATAACGATTTAAGTGATTTTCAACGCGGTGTCATAGTTGGCGCTCGTGAGATGGGCCATTGTATTTCGGAGGTAGAAACGGAGTTCGGATTTTCACGGACGACCATTGCAAGGGTGTAGCGTGACTACAAGAATTCCGGCAAAACCTCCAACCTACGATACCAGTGTGGCCGTAAAAAGACATTGTGCGAATCTGACCATCGTCGGCTGTCAAGAATCGTTTCACGCGATAGGCGTGCAACACTCTCGCAGGTATCCTCGGAATTCAATGCTGGAGCCTCCGCAAGCATCAGCGTCCAGACTGTGCAACGTACCCTGCACGATATGGGCTTTGGGAACCGACGTCCAGCTCGAGTCCTCTTGATGGGTGCACGACACAGAGCTATGCGCCTCGTTTGGGCACGGCAACACCGCCACTGGACACTTGATGACTGGAAACAAGCAGCCTGGTCTGACGAGTCACGTTTCTAACTGTATCGGGCACATGGAAGGATTCGTGTGTGGCGCAAACCGCATGACGCCTGACGCCATTGATTCCGCCTGCCAACAAGAAACTGTACCGGCTGGTGGTAGGGGGGGTCCGTAATGGTATGGTGTGTGTTTAGCTGGACTTCACTGGTACCTTTGGTACGTTTGGAAACCTCTGTGACCGGCCAACGCTATGTGTGCATCCTTTCTGACGAGGTAGACGCGTTCATGTCCTGCATTCATGCTGATGGGTTGGGCCTGTTCCGAAAGGACAATGCACCTGCACACAAGTGTCAGGACACCACATTATGGTTAGAGGAGCATTCATCTCAGTTTGGGGTGTTGCCATTCCAACCAACGTTCCCAGATATCAACGTGGTAGAACATATTTGGGATGCCATGCAACGCGCTATCGAACACAGGAATCCGAGACCTCGGAATACACCCGAATTGTGGAACGCTGTGCAGGAGGTATGGTGTGCACTGCCTACAGCATGCCCCGTCATATTGCTGCAGTCCTGCGCTTCCGTGGGGGACCTGCCAAGTATTAGACTGGTGTACCAATTTTTTGGCACTTCAGTTGTACATGTATAGGAAAGGAAGTGAATGCCATTCCAGAGCAGTTGGGGCATTTATTCGGCTAAATCAGTTACAGGAGTGGAACAAGTCTGTACGTTGTAGCGCTACCTCTGGCTCGGATACAAGCAGTTACCAAGCGTGACATACACACATACAATTCACGGATACTGTCCTGAGGTGTCAAATGATGTCCAAATGGTGTCATGCTAGATGGTGTCCAAATTGCATGATAATACCCCGAGATTCCGGGATGTGAGTATGTGACGTCCCTTCATGTCACAAACATGTTCGATTAGTGAGATATCGGGCGATCGTGATGGCCACGAAAGGGCGTAGACCTTATGGAGGCAGGGCTATGAGAGACATGCCCGAGCATTACCGCCGTAAAAACTAATCTGTGATGCTGCGACAGGAATGGGCGTACCGTTAAGCCGTCAGGGTGGCACGCGGGACAACCAAGGGTGTCCAGCTATCGTAGCAAACGGCTCCCCAGAGAGTCACTCCAGTGTCGATCCGACTCAAATGCCTGGCGATACGACCACTTGACCAAGCGGCCTTTCTGAGCCTAATTATACATTCTCTCTCCAGCTCGATCAACTGCTCATATGGTGTACGGATCCGACGTCAAGGCATCCTCACAGTCCGTGGAGGTAAATGCAAACGTATTCCACTGTCACAATTGTTCCTTCGTGCTAGCTTTGCTCTTGATATGCCCTCCTCAATGCATGGTCATCATGCGCTGTGGGGGGGGGGGGCACTATTTAGTTATTGGTCGTTATTTTTTGATCATTCGAATATTCGGCTGTGAGGTACTACCATGCGAAATTTCATCTCGATCGAACCACTTTCTCGGCGTGTTTCGTTTTTTTTTTTTTGTAAAAAGTGTGTACAGAGATAGTTTTTTATTTCTTATTAATCTATTTTTGTTGTCACATAACACAACTGTCAACAGCATTTGGCATTTACATGAATTCCCCAGTTTTTACTATAAAGTATCTTTTAACATAATGTAGTTATTTTCTTATTTTAATTTGAAGTTCGCGTATATAATAATAATTTAGTGTGCCTTCTTAGTTTTTCTTGTTTACATCATATATTTAAAATCAGTCCGTACAACCATAAAATATATGGATGTACTTTACTCTGTTACCGATTTATTTTAGTCTGTTACAGATTTTACAGACAAACTTTTGAATCATTAAAGCCAGCACAATATTTGCGAAAGTCATCTATTTCAGTAACCCATGTTAATACTTCTTTGCTCTAGCCTTCTTTTGGGAAGCATTTATACATGACAGATAAAAAAGAAAAAGGCACTAAACAAAAAAAAATAACCACGTATTTCATCAGTTCCTTATTTTTTGAAGTTTTTTTTCATCCTAGGTTTGATGCATAAATATTTCACTATAAAAACTTTCAGTCTTCCAAAAATTACCTTTCATTCACCAATTTTGCCCCAAAGTTTTAGCACCCCTGAACATGAAATTCTTGGTTAAACCGCAATTAACGCTGCAGTTTTGAAGTTAATTGCTCGGCTCTTTCAAAAGTGAAACATGTATTTTATAAATTATTCTTAGGATTTCTTAAATTGATAAAATAAAGTTTAAGACATCGATTCTTACGGCCTTCTGATGAAAACAGGAAATTGCTAATATATGGGTCACTCAAATGAAACATAGACTCTGATAGACAGGTAGCGCTGCAGTACTTACGGAAGCAATGGTGGCTCTGCAGTAACCACTCATAAAAGAGCAATGCAGCTTGTGAAGCATTTAATTTAGCAAAATCCATTAATGTTTCATTGAATGGTATTCTTGCTTGGGCATCTTACGCTATAAACTGCCATTTGCTATGCAAGAAGGAAGTAGAATTACTATTGCTCGGGTCAGTTATGCTTAGTTACTGTACTTCACAATGCAAGTCAGGATGTGTTTTCTGCGGTCACTTACGCTAGCAGGCTGTATAACGAAGTGAATTTCTCCGTCATTTTTATCCGCGCCAGGATTCGAACCCGGGTCCACTCATTCCGGAATAAGTTGCTCTACCAATTAAGCTACGCGGACATTTTATTCTGATTCCTATCTGCCTTTATGTCGTGTGCGTCCTTCTGGCAGGTACGTCACATCTCCTGGTACGTTACAGCTGCCATTGCACAAGCAGAAAGGAGTACAGATGAGACGGAAATCACGTAACTGTTACTTTGTCACCGTTACTGAGAAATCACTATCACCGTTACGACGAGTGACAAAAAGTAACAGTTCCAAAGTCACTGATAAGAATGTCACGTTAGCCGTGTCCGAGGAATGCATGTGGTCTAAGGTTATCATGTCAACATGTCGTTTCTGTTGAATCATCATAGAGGTCGCTAGTGATGCCAGCTTTTCTTCAGAAGAAACCGGCTTTTCGTCCCCATCTCTTCACGAGGAGCCTTCAGGAATGGACGTGGACGAGAATAATGTGTTAATGCTGTTCAGCAGTCAACATAATACAGAATATCTGATACCAAGCGTGGAAAAACCTGTAAGATGTGGAATTATTTCAACGTTGTTGATGGAAATGTTGTTGGTGTGATATTTGTAAGGAAAAGCTTTCTTACAAAAGTTCGACTCGCCGTTACGTTGCTGATGCGTTTTCCCTGAACATTGGTAAACAGCACAAAACATTTTCCCAGGGAAGAAAGATATATGCCTGCCATAAAAGGTAAAACATTCGAAGCGCGTAAAACAAAATAATTGGACTTCAAGTTACGTAATGTTTGATTTATGAAGCAATTTCACGGAAGTATTACAGGTTGCATGATTAGCTGAAATCTTGTATCGCTTTGTAAACTATAAGTTTTTCTTTTCTTTCAGTGGTATTCCCGATCTATTTCTTATTTATTCGATTTTCTGTTTAGACACATACTTCTGAATTCATTACAATGTATTAGGGGTATGCAAAAGTTTACGCCGTTTTAAGGAGAAAGGGGACAGGAACAATCAGGAAACCGGTGCACATTTAATCAGCGAAATATTGGCCGTAAGCATCAATGACCTTTTGCCGTTCTTCAGGCAACAAATGCATGCCTTTGTGATAGAAGGGCTTGGGTTTTGAGCTGAAAAACGCAGTGACGAAATTTTCCACCTCTAGAATTGTGGTGAACCGCTGTTGGGCTAGGGCATATTGCATAGAGTGAAACAGATGAAAGCCTAAGGGTGCAATGTCCGGGGGTAAGCTGGATGCGGTAAAACCTCCCAGTGTAACTTATGAAGGGTTGATTTCGTATTGGCACCGACAAGTGGTCTGGAATTATCGTGTAACAGCATGACTGGGCGGCGTCCTTTACCTGTCCATGGGTGTTTTTGCTCGATTGTGGCGTTCAGTTTCATCAACGGATTGCTATATCGTTGTGCAGTGATATTTTCATCCGGTTTTAACAGTTCGAAGTACAGCACTTCATGCATATCCCACCACACATACAGCAGCACCTTTCCCCCATGAATATCCTGTTTTGCAGTGGATGTTGATGACTGGCCTGGTCGACCCAAGGTCGCTTGCGTATGGGGTTGTCGTAATAGACCCATTTTTATTTCCCGGTGGCAACCTTCCACAAGAAATTCTTCCCTTCACACCTCTTCAGTAACGACATGCAGGTGCCCAAACGTTGACAAATATTACGCTCCGTTAAAGTATGCCGAACACACTTACTAATCTTCTGGATCTTTCCCAAGGCCTGTAGAAGAGGTACCACCGTCGATTGAGACACTTTCAAGCGTTTCGCCAGTTGCGTGGTCGATTGGGTGGCATCCTCTTGCAACAGCGATTCCAGCTACTCATCTGCGAGTTCCTGCGATCTACCTGCACGTTGTGTGTCTTCGAAGCTTAGATCACCTTTCTTAAATCTGGCAAACCATTCTCGACACGTCCTTTCACTCATAAGCGTTTCGCCATAAGCCTGACATATTTAGCCGTATGCTTCTCTCGCACTTTTCCCTAAATTAAACATGAATAACAAGCAGTGTCGCAAATGAATCAGTGTATGAAGCAGTGTACGAATTGACAGCACGGGTCGCCGGCAGGTTAGTACACTACAGTGCCCTCTAGAGGAGACGGCGGAAACTTTGCATACCCCTAATACATAAAAATGAATGCTCGCAAAAAATAATTCAAAATCGTAAAATGCATTAGTTCTTTGTTTCTGGAAAATTCGAGTGAATTCGCTTTTGCTTCAAAGGCACTTTCGTAGCAAAATCTGTAAGTTCATACGGAGTTCTAACTATTCTTCCTGTGTTACTTGAAATAGAATTTTTCATAAAATAGTAAAACTGTATTAGTAATCCGATTTATTGTTGTGAGAATATAGATAAACATTTTCAAGCTTTCGTACATCACCCAGATGAAGTTTGCTGGGATAGCGTCTCTCTAGAGTTGCCACGAATTCAGAACCAGTTCTTTAAATAACGCCTTTTTTTTACCCTAGCACACAGTGTGCCCAAACAACGTATAATGTGTCATGTTTTTGAATGAAAATGTTATCGTATATTTTTATTTATTATCGTGACAAGGGTCAACGCGTTCAACTTGTTGAAGTCTTCTATTATTCTAATTGACCCAAAGTGAAAATCCTCCAAATACGTGGCGTGAGTGAATAAACAAAGACATCACTCTTTCCACGTTTTAGCAACACACATCAACCGAAAAATTTTTATTCGGTCACCGCCGGGAAATTGAATCCCGGAACTCTCGATATCTAGCCGAGCGGGAATTGAACCCTGGATCTTTATATCTATCAAAAGATCCGGGATTAAATTTCCCGGCGGTAACCGAATACCCATTTTTCGGTTGCTGTGTGCTGCTAAAACGTGGAAAGAGCGATGTATTTGTTTATTCACTGACGCCACGCCACGTATTTGGAGGATTTTCACTTTGGATCTCGCTCTTTGGATTTAACTGCCATAATTAATATATCGCCAGTGCCGTTAATGCTCAACAGATGGAGACGTCTCAGTTGTTGAGCCTATCTTACGGATTTATGATGTCAGAAGCTGGCAGAAAAACACACATAGCGACGTTGATTCTTGGCCACCATGGTGTAAGGCTAACGCGCTCGGCTAGATATAGATAGATCCGGGATTCAGTTTACTGGCGGTGACCAAATAACAATTTTTCAGGTGCTGTGTGTTGCTAAAACGTGGAAAGAGCGATGTATTTGTTTATTCTAATTGCCGCTTCTATGTTCTTTTAAAAAGCTATCTGGTTCATGTGCGAAAACTTGGAAACATGTATTTATATTCTTACGCCAATAAATAGTAGTATAGTTCTACTATTTTATGCATAGTTGACGTGCAATTGCTCGTTATTAATAGAAGCAACAACGGAGTCATTAACGCATTTGTGCGAACATATTGCACCTGAAGCAAATGCATATCATCAACCAGGAAATGAAATTAAATTTAGACATTTCACATTGACCGTGTTGTATAAGCAGCAGAAAAGTACTGCCAAAAAGGTTCTTAAGGTAACAGAATGTCTTCGCCCAAGGGTCGAAAAATTACTATTCCTTTTCTTTTTCCTTATTTATTTATTTGTAAATTATGCGGAACAACAGTTTTTTCCAAAAATCTGGAATACAAATATTCAGTCATTTCTGTTCCGGATTGCATTCAGTCCGAAGTAAGGGTCTCAGTAGGCAGTTAAACAATAAAATGACAATTTATTATTATTATCACTCACATCATATCAGCATGAGAAGTGGGCCCACTTTTTTCCCTCACAGCAAGCGCAACACCTGTGGCATGGACTGAACCAGGTGTAGAAAACGTTCTGGTTATATTGCACTCCATGATTCTAAGACAATCATCCGAAAGGCTCAAGAAATATCAAGTGATGGATAATCTTTTCTGATGGCCATCATACAGTGGGACGTTATGGTCAGAACGATCCATGTGGGGGGCTATATGGCTCGCCGACTATCCTACGGTTTTCGGCCCAATGATCAGGCCTCTCTCAAAGTCCGTACATTTCGTAAATCAACGTTTCTGGCATCTACCCGGCATTCTTGTCATTCTGTACTCTTGCTTGCGTCGGCCGGTGCTTTTCTGTTTCACGGGGCATCGACTATACGCCTGTTTATAAGGCTGCCGTTTGGCGCTAGCAGCGCCACCCCACGTGTGCGGTCATGCGCAGCAGCACCAAACGTAAATCATTTGCATACAAGCACGTACTCTAGCTATTTGCAAATTTCGCGGTTGTAGCACGTTTTCTTCTAGCTGCGCCAATTTCATTGCCCGTGAGTGTATATGCTACATCGGTCGATTAATAGCGCCCTATCGGAAATCACGTTGTCAGCGGGCCGCATCCGCTTTGGTAAAAGGTGTTCATAATTCAGTGATCACATGGTGTATATTCTTTCCTACACAAAAAAGAGATATATGTATACACTGAAGAGCAATTGAATTACAGATACCTGTCTAGTAACGTGTAGCACCACCTTTCACTCTGATGACGGCGGCGATTCGTCTCGGCATGGACTCGACAAGACACCGGAAGCGTTGGGAAGCCATACGGATCCACAAACCCTGAACAAGCTCCCACAGTTCACGAAGATTTGATGGAGGGAGGTCAGAGCCTCGAACATCTCTCTCGATAGCATCCCAGATGTGCTCGATGGGATTAAGGTCAGGTAACATAGCTGGCCAAGGAAGCAAGGTCACGTCGGTGGAGTGTTCATCCAACCATTTGGATACAATACGGGAGCGATGGCACGGTGCATTGTCTTGTTGCATGATGAGGTTCCCAGTGGATGTTGAAGACACACAAACGGGAGCAAATGGTCGTCCAGGATATCCCAGAAACGTTGACCTGTGAGGGACGATGTCACACGTACCAGGGTTCCTATTTCAGTCCAGGTAAGCAGTCCCCAGACAAGAATGCCACACCCACTAGCTTGAAGAGCGCCCTGCTGGCAAGAAGGATCCATCGCTTCATGTTGTTTGCGCCGTACGCGTATCCTGTCATCCTCATGTACCAACGTGAATCTCGACTCATCAGCCCAGGTAACATTTTTCCACATGTCTAGGATCCAGTGGCGATGCTCCCGCGACCATGCTAATCTTTTCACCCTGTGATGTGCGGTCAGCAGCGGTACCCTCGTGGGACGATGGCTTCTGTACCCCATAGCGAGGAGATGGTTCTGGAAAGTGTGGCTGCTTACACGTTTTTGTGCACTAGCGTTAAATTGCCGAGTGATTTCTTGCACTGTGCCCCGTCTATCTACTGTTACAATGCAAGCTAACTGACGATGACGCAGCTCACCCACACGCTGTTGTCTACGGCAGTTGGCTCTTGCAGGGATGGTTTTACTGGATTCGATGTACTCACGGTTCACCCGTGACACAATGGCTCGTGAAAATCCCAGTGCCTGCATGACTTCCGAGACGGACTGACCCATTCGTCGGGCCCCGACAATTTGCCCATGATCAGATGCGTTTAGATCCTTCGTCGTATTCATACTGCGTTCGACTCTTACTGATTCCCGTCGCATCACTCCTTATATTGTCGGATCGTTGCATACGTTATGCCGGTTCCGTTTACAGGGCCGCCTACAGCGCCACATTTGCATAACGCCTGCTGTCTCTATTTCATACAGACATCCGACGTGGACCAGGAACATCAAACATAGGTCTTCGCTTTTTCACGTTTATAAGTGAGTCACGGAAAAATTCTCATTTTCCGTGACTCACTTATAAACGTGGAAAAAGCGTAGACCTATATTTGATGTTGTTTGATGTTCCTGGTCCACGTTAAATGTCTGTATTAATTATTCATTCGCCTTCTAATTATTTCTTTAGTTGCTGCTTACTATCTTTGGTGAATCCCCAGCATTGTGCGGTACTCCAAGAAGCAACCTCCAACTTGGCTTGGCAGTTAGCGTGTGTGAGTTTGGAGGAATTCGAGGCCGCTGTGGTGTAGCGGAAGCATATCCGGCGCGTAACTGGAAGGCCCTGGGTTCGACTCCCGGTGGCGGCCAATGAGAATTTTTCCGTGACTCACTTATAAACGTGGAAAGAGCGAAGATCTTTGTTTGACGTTCCTGGCCCACGTTAAATGTCTGTATTATTTATTCATTCGCCTTCTAATTATTTCTTTAGTTGCTGCTTACCATCTTTGGTGAATCCCCAGCATTGTGCGGGGCTCCAAGAAGCAACCTGCCAAATTGGCTTGGCAGTTAGCGTGTGTGAGTCTGGAGGAATTCGAGGCCGCTGTGGTGTAATGGAAGCATATCCGGCGCGTAACTGGAAGACCCTGGGTTCGATTCCCGGTGGCGGTCAAAGAAAATTTTTCCGTGACTTACTTATAAACGTGGATAAAGCGAATATCTATGTTTGATGTCTCTACTTTAATTGCTCTTCAGTGTATATATATTCTTTCTTTCAAATTTTTTAGCAAGATATATGTATTAGGTAAGTAACAACCTAAATTGTTTAGAATAATGTGTCATGTACAATGGGCAAAAACATTGCGTTAAATAAACATGCTCTTCAACGTCAAAATATATTTATAGGTAGTTTTGAGGATTACAACCGTTAAAATTATTCTAGGCCTCATCTCAATCAGTTTTCATTTTCTATTTTAAAGAAGCAGCTGATGAACACCCTCAGTTGTCAGCACATTCAAATACACCCACTGGGACAGTGCTATTTCCCAAAACTCATTTCGAGAACAAACTTCATAAATTATCCATGATCCATTGGGGGCGTAATTAAACCATTTCACCTGGAAGTCGCTTAGTGTTCTAATTTGTCACTAAGATGTAGCTGACAACTGTCTCAGAAAATTAAATTTTGAAAGACGTTATTTAACCTTTTTTGTACGGCGTGCAGTACGAAAAAGTTTAAATGATCCTGAGGTGGAAAATATACTTATCGGACTTCATGAAAGGATTCCTTTAAAGAAAGCAAATATGACAATGATCCCGAGGTGAAAGATTTACTTATCAGACGTCACGAAAGGAACTCCTTTAAAGAAAGAGGACGTTCTGTTATCAGAAGCTATGAATGTGTTTTCACAAAATCTGACGACATACTTCAAACGAAAGTCTTCAATCATTATCACCAACACGTTACTGAAACGCATTTTCAATTTCTTTAAGGCGTTCATTGTGTTACTCTTCGCTGAAAATATTCAAAAGTAACACTTTTTCAGCAATGTGAAAAGATTATACTGAACAACAAAAATAAAATTTTTGTTTGTTGCAATGACTGCATATGCCGAATCATACAGTATTTGTCGTGCTGATTACAAATCTGATTGCTTAATTGTGCTACCGGGCATAGTTCTCGAGTAACCTGTTGTTTCAGCGTACAAAAGCCTTCATTTTGGCATGTATATTTCGTTAAAAACAATTAATTACACTTAACTTAAGACGTAGTTATTTTAGATTTTCTTCTGTACTTTGGTTGTACTACATCCCTTTTTAGAGTCCAAGAGTTATCAGCTAGCATTTTAGAGCTCAATTTTCCTTTATAGAAGATTTCTGTGGTACATATGTCCTGATGAAAACGTTATCCGTGTTCATCGCTTAAAACTCCTAAGTTGGAAAAAGTCGAGATGCGAATGGAGGAAATGTATTTTAAGGGACATATTGCATCCCATGGCCTTATATTTTTCCAGAACCTCGGTAACAAGTTCTTTATAATTTTCCCCATTCCGGTTACCTGAAACGTTCAGCACCACATCTTTAAAGGACTTCCATGCAGCAGCTTCAGTCTCATTCAAAGTACCTTCAAATGCAAGATCACTCATAAGATCCCTTATTTGTGGACCAATATAAATGCATTGTTTAATTTTGGTTTCAGATATTTTGGAGAACTTGTTCTTTGATGTGAAGCTGTGGTAAGTACACGTTCTGAGGAGTTACTAAAAGCTCAGCAATAACATATTTATTGCCTGGAATTAAGGACTCTCTTTTAAGCCAAGTCTTTTTAATATAATGATAATTTCTGTCCATACTGTTCCATTCACAGAGGAAGCAGTAGTATTTTGTGTACCCAAGTTGTAGACCAAGGAGTAAAGCTATCATTTTAAGATTGCCACACATATTCCATGAGTGTATTTTGTATACTATACTTTGAAGAAACAGTTTCATATTTGCATATGTTTCTTTCATGTATGCAGCATATGCAACAGGCACTGACGGATGCATGTTTTCGTTATAAGGAAGGACAGCTTGAAGCTTATTTTCGAGGAATCTATAAAAAGTCTCCATTCTTCAGGTTTGTGTTGCTGTCCTAAGGCTTCAAATCATAGTTCTATATCATTGCAGTGCACAAGATCACCACTCTTTGAAAATAAATGTACAAACTCTTGCTGTCGTCGACGAGAACTAAATACTTTTGTACTTGGTTCTAAAAGATTCCATCCTTTCAATCTTGAAGCCAATATTTCGGTGTGACTTTTTGCTAAATAAAGGTCACGAACCAGATTATTTAATTATTCGTGATTGATAAGGTGAGGCACAGAATCTTCCGAGAAATCAGGGTCCTCTGTCTTTCACGTTTATAAGTGAGTCACGGAAAATTTCTCATTGGTCACCACCGAGAATCGAACCCAGGGTCTTCCAGTTACGCGCTGGATATGCTTCCACTGCACCAAAGCGGCCTCGAGTTCCTCTAGACTCACATACACTAAATGACAAGCTACTTGGCAGGTTGCTTCTTGAAGCCCGCACAATGCTGGGGATGCACTAAAGTTGGAAAGCAGCAACTGAACAAATA
Source organism: Macrothele yani (assembly GCA_039090855.1). NCBI lineage: Eukaryota > Metazoa > Arthropoda > Arachnida > Araneae > Macrothelidae > Macrothele > Macrothele yani. The sequence continues at coordinate 7,951,768 of CM077024.1, forward strand.
ATTACAAGGCGAATGAATAATAAATACATACATTTGACGTGGAGCAGGAACATCATCAAACTGTTTGATGATCCTGGTCTACGTCAGATGTCTGTATTTATTAATCAGGGTCTTGTACTTAAATATCTTCTTCGCTGTGAGGATGTATTTCATCAGTATCGTTATAATCTAAACTCCGTGACTGTGGAGGTACAGGAACAGGAAGATCTGGACCATCAGGAACAGGTCTTATGGCCGGAGGAATATTGGGATACTGAATCGTGTTTTGGTCGTAGCTGTAATTCCAGATATCTTACTGACGCAGAAATAACAGTCTGTTAAGTGGTTTTTAGTCTTTTGGTTCTCTCCAAAGCATTGGTACCGCAAATGGCATTTGACGTGATCCCTTCAAATAGTCAGTCCACAAAGTTACACATGAATTACAACAAATGTGAGGCGCCAAAGATTTATCTTTACCACCCATTTTGCACTGGAAATAAAATTCATACGATTTTCTAATGAGCGGTGTGAAATGTCGCCTTTAAGACTTTAAAGAAAATTGTCCACAAATGTAGCAGAAACAGTTTTGATGGTTCACACAAGTACGCGGCATTATTTAACGTACTCTTTACACAATCCACACTACTTTTTAAAACCACGAGAAAATGCACATCCTTCAATACCGATTAAATGCATTCGAATGACAAACATTCTGCTTTGTTCTTTCTTCACAGAAGGAATTGCACAACGGGAAGTAATGGCGCCAGTATATTGACTCTCAGAGACGCAGTTATTCTGACTGCAGACAGATGTGTCCGTTGTAAAACATAGGGAAATTTCTTTAAGTAACACAACATTTACCCCAATAGAGAGCTCCATTATAAGAAATTGGGACCCATTGGAGCAATTGTGACTTCATATTTGGTTTCAGCGCTCGTAAATACATACAAAACTATTAACGTTGTCTTTCTCACAAAATCATTGTTGAGTGTATAGATACGAGGCATACAAAAGCTTACAAAAAATTAAAAACAAACTATAAATTATTTTATTCTTATTTTCATTCTTTCACATCCGCTGCAAAGGTAATTTAAATTTATTTCTGTACACCTTTTATTGCATCAAAGTCTCTCACTTTCAGCTATAAAGTCCATCAGCCTTTTCAATATCTCTCAGGTTTACGAATTTTTTTCATTCCAGCTGCGTCTCTGGAATTTGTGAAATGATTTCTTAAAATGGATTTCACAAAATATAGAACCTTTCCACTCTTCAGATCTCAAGTTTAAAATGGCAGAAAATGAGGATCACCCTATTAAATTAGTGAACTCGCCTTTTTTGTGTTTCTTTGCAATTGTAATGTTTGGGTGTAATGATCCGATTGTTGCCTCCTACAACAAGCTGATTTATTAACTCATGAGGTGAATGTGTGTATCACAGATATGTGTTTCGAACTTGAACACGTTTAGATAACGGCGAAACCTTGGGGATGTTTTAAATGACGAAATGAAAGGATCAATTACAATCTGCAGTGGTCTGAGGATCACGGTTTTTCAAATGCTTTGTCTGGATGAGTTATATCAAATCAATTGGAAGTTCACAATAAAGTATGAAGATACTTAAATTTGATTTAAGTTCCGTTATGTTAGTTTCATCAACTTACACTGTTTAAATCATACCTTATTGATGACGATTATTTGAGTTTCGTATCGTGTCATCAGTTGTGACGTATACTTAAATTCAACTTTCCTTTTGAGGTCTTGCATTACGTAAATTTGGCTTACTCCCGTTAAAGGTTTTCTATTCTAAACGCCACTGTTTCTCATTCAACGAATTTGAATTTGGCGGCACTGACAAAAGATGAGAAGGCAATGACGTATGTTCATGTTAGAGAAAAGACTGCTTCAATGTTCCATGTAGCCCTTGTGCATGCTTTCAGCGCTAAGAATTTGACTACACGATGCCTTTAGCACACTATATTTTTGAGCGTCCTTACGATTGTTAGTTGATTCTTGATCTACGATTATAAACGACTGATTAGCGAGAGAACGAAGGTGTGTATGTTCAAATCTATTAAAGATCAGAGATGAGAATATAATTTTGTGTGCCGTCTTCTTGGAACTGACGTGCATTTGGACTCAATAAATTATTGGATGGTGTTGGTAATTGCAGCCTTGTTACCCTTATTGAACGTTCTATTGAAATGCTTGATTATCAGCAAGCAGTTGAAACGCGAAGACTCTATAGCAATGTAAACTCGTTTTCTGGAGTTGTGAACCATGCTTCACTATTTGTCAGTCCAACGGTCGAATCTGCTTGTGGAAGATGCCAGGAGAACATTACCTCTCAGACTGTGTTGTACTATCTGTGAAGTTTAATGGAAGAGCCATCATGATCTGAGGCTGTTTTTCATGGTTTTGTGGGGGCTTGATAGTTCTAGAACCCAAACATTTTAAAGCTGCTGCTTATAATGACAATCTTGATAATTCCGTGCTCCCAACATTATTAGAATAGTTTGGTGAAGGCCCTTTCCTTTACGAATGGAAGAATGTCTTCAAGGCGTGGTCCTGGCAGGAATACTTTGATGAGATGGGCATAGCATAACTTTACTGGTCTGCAGAGAAACTCCGATCTCAACACCATGGTTCATCTTTTTGATGGACTGGAACTCCTAATGAAAGCCAGGTCAAACCGCCCGATATCAGGCATTGACGAGATGTTCTTGTAGCAGAATTGAATGCAATTATTGTAGGAAAGCACCAAAGGCTAGTGGAAAGCCTTTCCAGCAGAGTGAGGTCTGTGATTGCAGAAAACGGTTGATCAAATCGATAATAATTACTTTCCTATATCAGGGAGTTTGTGGATAGCTAAGTTTCCGGATACTTTTGATCAGATAGTGTATATCGGCGGGAAAATCAAGGAACAGTTAAAACCAGGTTTTCTAAAGGCTATCTTTCAAGGGGAAAGGATGTTTCCTTGTCTGCTTATTTGTTCCAGAAGTATCAAATTCCAGTATTATTTGAAGGAAAGCAGTAGTGTTATGAAATGAATATTCTGTGATCTGGTAAAAAATGAACACAACAACGAGAAGACACTGAAGAAAACTGAGGCTTTAGCTTCGCTTGGTCATCCTAACAGTATTGAAGTAAAAATGTTTATCTCATCACGAAACGAGAGTCAAGCAGTTTTCTTTGTTTACTAACACATAAGAAAAAATAAAGAGCACATAATACATTTAGGACTGATAAAACTGAGAATCATATGTGAAATACATTTTCTAAGGTCAGCAGAAGACGATGAAACTCAATCCTAGCGAAAATATCGTGACGTACTGCTAAGCAAATGGAAAAGGCAGCGGCTCGCAAATTTAATGACAACAGGTTCCTTGTGCGCGATTATCGGCTGGCAAACATCGGAAATGAGAATAGTAGCAGCTCTATCGTTAAAGTTGAAAAAAAAAGAAGAAAGGAGCTATTGATTAGAACACAAGAAAGAGCAGAAGCTTTCCAGTCATATAGAAGACAAGATTCCTCATGACGTAAATGGAAAATGGAAAACAAAAGTAAAGAAACGAGGCAGTTAATCCTCCAATGATTTGCTTGCTATGCTGTGAGACACATTCTTAACACAGCCAACAATTGGAAACCGTCTGTTCTTCTATGAAATCGATAATTCTAATACAGTGATGCAATTTCTTGAAACATGATTTATTCAGTACGTTTTTAGCCCCAAATACACTCTAAGACTTCACTTACTGTTACAAAATTACTTTTCTGTCATTTTTTGCAGTTCTGTTTCAGCAGTTCGTGAACATTTTCCTTTTACTTCGTCCATACATTTGGTTAAGTGGACTGAGGTACTCTTCCTGGTATTGCTAGGGGAAAACGTATTTCCAGAATGATTTTCCATAATTTAAAGACAAAGAAAAGAGTTCGCTTTGCAGGATTTTAACATACAAAATTTTAGCACTGAGCCACAGCCATTTTCTTCGATTCCACCAAAACTCAGATTTTTTTTCATTTTCATCAAATGGTGCACAGTTTATGGTTTATCGTCACTTACCGAGAACCAGATGTTTCGCTGAGGAAATACATTATTGCAATACCCTGCGCAATATTTTTTAAAAATACTGTCACCGAATTTGTGGAAATATTGGTGCCTGGAAAAAACCGGCGGATTTTATACAACAGTTTCACTTATCCTGAACCTCGGAAGAATCCAAGCAAAATTTCAAAGTACGTGCCATCATGTTCAATAGATTGAACCCATCTGTTTGCCAGTTGTTGAATTTCCACACGGTACCAAGTTTTCGGTTTAGATTAAAAGAACCTCGGCATTAATGCTCGCTTTCGATTGACTACGGCCGGATACTTCCCCTGATGTTTGTCATACATCCTGTCCAATTGCTGAGAACACAGTTCAGCATTGATATATCGACCATTCGGAATGAGCTCAAAGGGGATTACAACTTCATAATTCCACCAGACACATAGCATGAACTTTTTTCTGAAAAAGTCCGTGTTTGGCATTAGGTAAAGCTGGTTCGCCTCTATTTAACCGCTGCTTCGAATAATTTGGATTGCGTAGATTTATCCACTTTTCATCCCCAGTAACTATTCGTTTGATAAATCGAGTATCACAAGGACTTCTAGCAGTTCCTTGCATACCTCGACACGTCGTTGAGCTTAAGCTGGGGTGAGCTCATGAGGCATCTTACGGCATGGTCTGTAAACCTTTCCGACCTTATGCAAGTGCTCAGCGATGGTATATTTAGAAACTCTCAGCTCTTCTGACAATTTGCGAGTTCTTGTTCCTTGATTGTCTTCCACAGCCGCATGCAGGGTGTCTGATTTATCAGCGCATTCGAACTTTCTTTTCAAGGTCAAGTCACCAGACGCAAATTTCTTGAACCATGTTTGCGTGGTCAGAGAAGCCAGGTCTTCATCTTCAGCTTTGTTAATTTATCGGACTGCAACTTCAAATTCTTGTTTTCAGTAAGGTCTCAATAAAACCAATATTTCAAACTTGATATCCATTGCAATTAACCGCGGTACAAGTTAAACGCATGGATCGCGACATGTGTTTCGCGCCTGTTTTATTTCCCACAGCACGCGCTTTTAGTAGTCTGTAGCACAGGAAAACTATCGCGCTGAAAATGTGCACAATTACGTCGTAGAATTGTTCTATGGTAAAACGTCATTGTTTTTCAGGGCAGCCCAATAATAATTACTTTTTAACTCGAACGAAAAATGTTATTAGGTATAATGAAGTAATGGGTTGTGCTGATAATCCTGAGCGTTTTCTTTTTTTATGTGAAATGAAACAAATGCAATGTATTTAAAAAAAATGTCTTTATTCCTCAAAGTATTGTTCATTTTTTCCCACGACTTTAGTCCATATTTGGGGAAATTTCAGAATGCCATCCCTGTAGAATTTGATTGGCTTGGGGGCAAAAATGTCATGCACATGTTTTATGACAGCGTTGAGATCACCGAATGATTTTTCATTTAAAGAATTTTGCAGAGACCGAAACAAAAGAAAGTCGGGGAGCGCAATGTCCGAAGAATAAGTTGCACGCCATCCCAGCCCATGGCGTGCAACTTTCTGCAGGTTACCAAAGAAACGTGAGGGCCGCCCGTTGTCTTGCTGAAACACAACACCCTTCCTGTTCACCAGTTCTGGCATCTTGTGTTGAAGGTTTTGGTTCAGTTGTTCCAACTGGCTGCAGTACACATCCGAATTGATCGTCTGATTGTGTTGGACGAGCTCACAGTAAATAATGCCTTGCGATCCTACAAAACAGACAGCATAACCTTACTTCCATGAATATTCAGCTTCGGTGTTTGTTTACGTGTTTCGACAGCATGATCACAGGATCTCTTCAATACTACATTGTTGTAGACTATCCATTTTTGTTTCAAAAATGGGACTAATCATTAATCGTTTAAAAAAAATCCTCACTTATCGTTTCAAAAAAACAGGGACCCATTTTTGTCACTAATCGTTTCAAAAAACAGGGACTCATTTTGTCACTAATCGTTTCAAAACACAGGGACCCATTTTGTCACTAATCGTTTCAAAAAGCAGGGACCCATTTTTGTCACTGATCTTTTCAAAACACAGGGACCCATTTTTGTCACTAATCGTTTCAAAAATGGATCCCTGTTGCGTTTTATGAGCATATCGCATATGGAATACCGGTCCATGCAGTTTTTCTCTCACAGCTTCTGTGGGGGCCCACACATCATACCGAGAAGTTTATCCCAGCTTCACTAAATGTTCATGAACAGTACGTTTCGGCATTTTTACAGTCTCTGCTAACTCCCGAGTCGTTAATTTTGGGTTGCAGTCAAATTGTATCTTCATGAGATCTTCGTCCACTGCTGAAGGTCTTCCACATCAATCCCGCCGACTAAGCGGAAATCGCTAGCTTTCAGCTTCGCAAACCGCCTCCGAACCGCTGATTCACCAATAGCATTCTCTCTTTACACTTCATGAATGTTTTTGCACGTCTGTGCAGCATTTTCCCTCTTTTCATAGAGGAATTGCATCACATATCGATAACGTAACTTTTGATCATCCGTGTTTAATACGTACTAAACAAACATCCCACGTATGATCAACCACACGTGGGCCGCCCCGGTGGCGCAGTGGTCTAAGGCAATGGCCTCTGATCATTCGTCCGAAAGGGGTCTGGGTTCGAATCCCGGTGAGGCATGGATGTTGTGTTTGTCTTACGGCACTGGTTCTCTCCCTTCCCTGGAACCAGTGACCCTAAAATAGGGACGGGCGACTGCTTATAGCCCATTGAGTTGCTCACGGTGGTCGTTAAACCTCCAATAAAAAAAAAAAAAAACACGTGGATGACCGCCGCATTTAAATGCCACCTTCACATTTTTGCTAACATCTCGTGTGTTTTCAAAAAGTACGACTGCATTCATCCCGCACAACCATACACCTACATATTACAAACGCCCAGAATATTCAGGACAACCCAATAATTTGTTGTTGCATTGCGGTCTAAAGACCGCCATTAATAACTCCGACTCTAGAAGAGGACCAACTCCGACGAATATTAAATATAAATAAGCTTGTTCTTGAATCAGTGCTACTGTTACAAGAAAAAGGAAAGATCCAGCGCCGTAAGACAAGTGTACAACGCATGCCTCATCAGGAGACGAACCTGGACGCGACTCTGACTAATAGCCAGAAACAAATGCTCCCAACCACTAGGCCATAACAGCAGCTGAAGAAAAAAGCCGATGGATAGATACATGTTTTCTCAAGTTAAGAAGAAGTGGCATTCTCACAAATGAAAATACGAGATGTGGCATTCTAATTCCCGAAATGCACTTGTAGAAAAAATATTTGCACACCTGTGCAATGTGAAGTAGTTACTGTTACCTTTGAAGTAATCCCCTTCCGTTGCTTTGCATTTAGTTAAACGTTGTTCTCATTGCTGTAAACATACCTGTACTCTGTTTTTGGAATGCTCTTGAGTTCCTTTGTCAGATTGCGCTGGATGTTAGAAATGCCTAAAGATCTTCGTTCTTTCATAGCAGTTTTTATTTTGAGGAAGGAGCTAACTCAGGTGAATAGGGTTGATGGTCAAATTTGGTAATAAATTTATTAGCCAAGAAGTCGTGAACACAGCGCATCATTGTTTGACGCATTGTCAGGCCACAGTTCATCTCTTTCCTTCGAACATAATCCTATAATCTTTTCAATATCTCTAAACAGTATTGCTGACTGACCGTTTGTTCCTGTTCAATGAATTCGTGATGAACTATCCCCCTGTGATCGAAAAGATACGTAGTATGGTCTTCGAATGCGAGCTTGATATGGGTGCTTTTTTCGTCTCTGATGCCACTCAAAGGCACTTAACTTTTTTATATCATACTCGCGATACGCCACTTTCACGAGCTCTATCGATTCAGTAGCACCTTTATGGATCTTCACACAGAATGTGATGTTAATGCGCTACTCTAATATTCCAGGTGTCATTTTTACCTGAAAACTAACGTTCAGACTTGTACTGCTTTTGCAATGCTCATTCACGAATGGCTCTGCTTGTCTGCGCTTAACGCATGCAATACTTGCAACATGTTCAGACATGCATAGACACCTGATTCTGCCCGCAACGCCATAAGGGCGACACCACGCAACCATGCCATGAATTAAATTGTCATACCTCGTATATACCAGCGATCCCAGTACAAAAATAATTGGACATAATTAGAAGCGAAAATTAGATGCAAATTTTTGTTGTAATCACAGTTACCGGATGGAAGTGGATATTTTCCAGTATTACAAGGTTGCTTACCTCTTTTAACATTTCACTACACGTTCCATTCTTTCTTCCGTCATGCTTGGTTTAGGCTTCCGGTGCGGTGTTCTATTTTCTGTCTTCAGGTTCTTTCAAATGTTCTACCAACGCTCAAGTCTCTGAAGTGTCTTGTTGTCCAGGTTGCAAAATTGTATCATCCTCCCTTCCCACCCTTCCCACCAGCTTGTAAAACCTAACTTTCGTTGCTAAAAACCAATTATTGAACACAAAATCTTTTGATATTATTGACAACCTATTTACAAACATTCAAAATTCCGAACGAAAAAGTTAAAAACGTATATACAAATATTTACGCACGACTCATCCCTTGCATTCCTCAACACCCCACGAACATCCAACCACACCCTAAGCCATTCCAACGCAGATTGTCTCAAGCACTTTCTACCCTCTACAGGGTCATCTTCAGGAGAGGTGTTCTAGATGTTCTCTTTTCTGCCACTGCAGCAAGAGTGAGCGATACGCCCGGCTTCCTCGCCCTGCCCCATCGTTATCCACGAAACACTTCCACCGTGGCTCCATCTGTTATTGACTTTACTGAACTCTTCATTTTCTTTTTTCCCTTCTGTGCTTTTTTTTTCTTTTTCTTTTTTTCCTACTGTGCACTCTTGCTGCAGTGGCAGAAGAGAAAACATCTAGAACACCTCCTAAAGATGACCCTGTAGAGGGTAGAAAGTGCTTGAAGCAATCTGTGTTGGAATGGCTTAGGGTGTGGTTGGTTGTTCGTGGGGTATTGAGGAGTCCAAGGAATGAATCGTGTGTGTAAATATTTGTACATACGTTTTTAACTTTTTCGTTTGGAATTTTGAATGTTTGTAAATAGGTTGTCAATAATATCAAAAAATTTGTGTTCAATAATTGGTTTTTAGCAACGAAAGTTAGGTTTTACAAGCTGGTGGGAAGGGTGGGAAGGAGGAGGATACAATTTTGCAACCTGCAAAACAATGCACTTCAGGGACTTGAGCGTTGGTAGAGCATTTGAAAGAACGTGAAGACCAAAAATATAACATCGCACTGGGAGCCTAAACCAAGCATGACGGCAGAAAGAATCAAACGTGTAGTGAAATGTTAAAAGAGGTAAGCAACCTTGTAATACTTATATTTGTATGCACGTAAATTTAAGAACAACTGTGGCTTCCGTTATAGATGTTTTAACCTGAAGTTAAATATTGGATATTTTTCAGTCATCAGAAACGCGCATTTAGGGGCAGGACTGCTTCTCAAAGAGACAGAAGGAATAATAAGCAGCATGTTTCTCTTAGTAGATGCTGATTATTGTAAACAAATATCACATCATAAATATAGAAGCAGTGCTGATGATGGAAATACCATCGTCAACCATTATCAATCCACTGCTGGATGAAGATCTCAGCAAATTTCTATCACAGCGTTCTGTCTTGAGTAAGTCTCCTCCATGTAGCTCTCGCATGCTTTCGAATTTCATCCATTCATCTCCCATGTGGTCTTCTTCTTGGTCTTCTCCTGTCCCTTGGAATCCACTCTAAAATATCGGTTTTCCATCGGTGGGCCGCTCTTCTCCTAACATGTCGATCCCGTTGACATTTCAGGGATTTTACATTGACCATGATGTCTTCCACTCTTGTCATCTTCCTTATCCACGAGTTCCTCTTCTTATCTTTCATGGTTACACCAAGCATGCATCTCTCCATGCTTCTTTCAGTTGTCTGCAGCCTTTGTATGTCTTTTTAGTTAAAATCCATATCTCTGCTCCATACGTAAGAACAGGAAGAATGCACTGATTAAACACTTTTCTTTTAAGACATAATGGCATATTGCTCTAACAAATTGTACAGTTTCTTCCAAAAGCTCTCCAACCAAGTTTTGTTCACCGATTAAGTTCTTTCTCAATGTGACGCTCGCTTGATATTTGTTGTCCAAGGTAAATGTAGGTATCGGTTATCTCGAGCTTTTCCCCATCAATTGATAACTCTTCATTTCTTGTAAAAGCATTGTACATCAGTTTTGTCTTCTGAGAGTTGATTTTTAATCCCACTTCTTTACTCTTGTCATCAAGTTCCTGGTTCATACTCTGCAGCTCTGAAAGTGTAGTTGCAAAAAGGACGACGTCATCAGCAGAACGAAGGTGAGTTAAATAATCTCCATTAATATGCATTCCTTTGTTTTTCCAATTTAATGATTGAAAACAATTTGCAATGTGTTTCATTCATTGAACTGAGCCATAAGTACGATACAAATATTTAAAAATATAGTAAGTATTAAACAAATTGATAAATACGGCTTATGCTGGATGAAATGTTTGTTATATTGGATGATAGCCAGCGCTAATAATTTTTATGAGTTGGCTTCATAGATGGCAATGCAGTTGAAAGAAAAAAGTGCATTTAAGTCACAACTATGAATTGTAGAAAAGTACAAATACACGCAAAACGTTTTTCAAAGTTGAAGTATCTTCAATTCTCTTCTTACAAATTATGTCATGCTCAAACTGAAATTGACTTAGTCTTAAAATACACTTAGTTATATACCTATTCTGGTAATGTTATTTTAGGGTATTCGCAAAAACGTTTCATGCCGAAATATGAATTAAAAGATAAAGAAACGAATCCAAAATGTGGCACACCAGACATTTGAAAGCAAACTTTGAGTGGCACACTAGTCAGAAAAGGTCCGAAATCTCTGGTCTAGAATATCAACAGGTTACACTCCAACGTGTTGTTGAACATTATTTCATCACGTTTTGCATAAACGTTAGAATACTTAGTTATATACCTATTCAGTGGCGGCCGATGAGAAATTTTTCCGTGACTCACTTATAAACGTGGAAAGAGCGATGACTTCTATTTGATGAGGAGGAGTTAGGCTATCGGGTTCAACGAGAAAGAAGCTCCAATTCATACAGCTAGGGCAATAAGTCGTAAGAGACAAGCTAATCGTTGAATATAATTCTCTGAAACAATGTAATTTCCTTTGAACGCTTGAAGGAGGACATCCGGCATTGCGCCATGTTGAGACTTTTGCTAAGTCATTCTTCCAACCAAGATGTCGGCTTCTTACATTTTTTTAAAAGTATCTAGAGAACTATTTTCTGAATTCCTATACGGGGGGTTTTGGCATCTATCTATATAATCTAGAAAACAGTATAATTACCTTTGTCTGAACGTTTGAACGTTTGTTCTACTTTGGTGTTGCAGTGGAAAAAGCACTTACCAGTTTTAATTGCCCTATCCCTGCCTCACCCAGTATGCTTTCTTTTTAATGTCGGGATGTTCATTAGTATAATTTCCATAAAACATACTTTCACATTTGGAACACATCAGTCACAATCGGGTACGTTTGTGACTCTCCATATCGAGGTAAGATTCTCGTTGACGAAGGAACGTTCATGAAAAAAGTTGTGATAAAAGAAATACTCTATAAATAAATAATTTAAAAATTACTCTGCATATCTTATATTATCCCCTCGTTATTGACAGGTCTCACCTACCGTACCTAACGCTCAGTCTTAGTGTTTCACACAAAAAACAAATTTAACGTTAGGACAATATTTGCTACTACAAACAATCATAAATTAACAATTATTCTTCATGTGACAGGAAATATTATTAACATTTTGTATACCAGGTCATCACACGAAATAAACATTTAACTTTAAAAATGCAATTGGAGGGCGGGGGCAGACTAATGAAAAGAGGATTTAAAATGGCAGAAAAATCTGGACATCATTTATCAGAAACACCTATTTAAAACGAATTGGTTAAAAATATGATGCGCATCTTTTAGTAATGTTAGAAAATTAAAAGGCGACTACCAAGAGCTGTAATTTTATAGACATTTTCTCCAGTTGTATGGATTTCTTTATACGTAGCTACACTGAAAATCGTTTCGTAGCAGAGGACCATTTACGCACTCACAAAGACGTTAAATGTAAAAATCCTTTAAATACGTGGCGTCAGTGAATAAACAAAGACATCGCTCTTTTCACGTTTATCAACACACGGTGTTTTTATTTGCTATAATTAATATATAGCTTGTGCTGTTAATGCCCACCAGATGGAGACTTCTCAGTTGCTGAGTCCATCCTACGGATATGTGATGTCAGAAGCTGACAGATAAACGCACATAGCGCCGTTGATTGTTGGCCATTGTAGCGTAAGTCGAACGCACTCGGCTAGATATCGACAGGTTTGGGATACGATGCCGGCAATAGCCGGATAACAATTTTTCGGTTGCTATGCGTTGATAAACGTGGAAAGAGCGATGTCGACGTTAAATGTGCTGAACGCAGTTAACCTAACCTTTACTTGTTCGTGTTTCTGTTTATTTATTGCAAAGGCGCTTTCAAATTATTCAATTATGTTTCGGAATACTATATTAAGGTCACGGATGATTAAATCGATGATACGGTTGATTTCATTTAATGAATCCCTTGGAGGAGTAGAATGTTCTGTTCCTTTCTTTTCAAAATTCCTTTTTATTTTTGAAAACACTGTCTTTCCTTTCAATGTTATTTACTTCCATGAAAAAAAAATAATCTTTTAAAATATGGTAATTCTCAGGGCGTGATTTTTAATTTTTGAACAGAAGATATTCGTAACCATATGGCTTCGAATAGCAAGCAGGAAACATCATTTTCCACCACGACGGTCTTAATTAGAACACCTATGGAGAAACCTCACTTTGTTTGACTTATGCATTCATGCTATGCTCTCTGATGTAGTCTCACTTCATGAAAAGCATCACGCAACATCGGCTGCAAAACAACTTTGAAAGAAACTGCTTATTAGGAATAAATTAACTGTTACTAAATTCTTCAGATTTCCTTTCCATTTGCCTGAATTTTTCTCCTGTGTAGTTGTTTCTTCCTCGCCTGTAATCCTATTCGGTGCTGCATCTGTTGTAAAACTAAGCTAGGTACTTGATCTAGGTGATAAAAGTAACCCCGAGTGGAAACAAAAATAAATTGCTAAGTACTCCTTTTATCAAACGTACGTAAAATTTCCGAAAGAACTGTGCGTGCTCCTGCAGAGCGGAACGTCGGCTCTCTTTATGTTGCCAAATAATACAGGTAGAGTTTAGCGTATCAATGGAAGTGGTACGTGCATTCATGTAGGCCGATGAGAAGGACAAAAGCCTTCGAAACAAATTCACGCCAGCGGCAAAGTTAACTCAGTAGGCAATGAATCTCGTATTGGATAAGATGTGCGCTTATGATATCTTCCTAGCTGTGCGTTACATTTTTCACCTATGGTCTCCTCTGAAGACCCCTTTGTTTGCCGGGTTCCGCTTAATGTTTCGTCCTCCTAACACATTCTTCCTGCCCTTTGAGCGAAAGTTTCACAGAACAAAAGACAACTGAAGGTTGGGCATCAATGTTTTAAACTAGTAACAAAATGCATCAGGGGGATAAAAATTCAAATAAGTAAAGTCTGTCGGAAATTAATATTTAAATACGTGTTTTTGGATGTTTATGAAGAAAACCGCGCATGAGAGGCGACGGACTGGCAGGGGAAATATCTAGTTGCATTAACTTGAATTTTGAAGAGATAGTACCTACGTAGGGGACCCGTAACTGTTGAGTGCTTCGGATATGGTATGAGAAAGATGCACAACCTAATCTTTTTTGTATTTTGTTGTTTCTTAGGCACTAACTAATTCCCGATAAGGTTCCCAAGGTAACAGAAAAGACTTAGCAGAGTATGGGCGATTTATTATTAATTACATGATATATAAATTATCCACATTTATTATAATAAGTCATTTTACAGCATTTAGAAAACATCCGTTATTTAAATAACACTGGCCTTCATGCATTTTAATGATTTTAATTAAAATAGTTATTCCAGACATATTTTGCAGCTGACTTCAGAAACGCATTCCATTAATTTTTTATAGCTTGAGGATGTTATAATATAAGTTTTTGTTTCAAGAAAGATAGTAAAAGTACGTTCATGATGGGTACCACATTTGTCAACAATTTCTAAATTTATCCAATATTTTCTTCATCTGTGTGTTTTCCCGTCCCCCTGTGAAATATTTCAATGTTCAAAGGTGGTCAGAAGTGGTCAGTTCTTCTGCAACGTTGCTAGACAACTGCCATTTAAGGTCCTCATTATGATATCATCCACTCTTGTCATTTTTCTAATTCATAAGTTTTTCTTATTTTTTCCAGTTACACCACGCATAAATCTATGGTACCCTTTGTAATTGGGATAAACCTTACAGGAAAATGTGCTGATACAAATATATTATTTCAAAGTTTGTAAAAGTTCAAACAAAATACAACAATGAAGAGGGCACGGAATTCCGGTTGTAGAAAGCACGTCTTTTGAATCCTTCTCGGCACGAAACATATATATTTCAAAGCAAATTAAAAAACGAAAAAACTAAAAATTTAGCAAAGAAGAAAATAAACTTACATCACCCAGGGAACTGCGCAAAATTTAAATACGTAGTGCTACTGATAGTCAATGGAACCGGTTAGAAAAGGCAACCTGATTTCTACAAAAGATAAAATACTCAGAAATAAAAATAGATACTTACACCCATTAGCAGCTGAAAAGTGTGTTACGAAAATTAACAAATTATTCACAAAACGATTTTTCATAGTGAATTAAAAATTGTTCACAAAACGATTTTTCATAGTGGAGTTTGCAAATGGAATTTTTAAATGGGTTTTCAATTGGACAAAGGGGCTTTCAATGCAACTTTTACTTAAATTTGAAATTATTATTATATGCAAAGCATTTATTACCAGACTCTCTCCGGAAAAAATATTTTTTTTTCAAATGGAATTATTAGAAGCAGATCTACCGGGGAAAGTGAGACATAGTACTACGCCCTAAGCAGAAAAACTATGCATTATTTGAAACATAAAGTATTCTCAAAAGATTTGTCGTGGTGAGCTGTATCTGATCACAAAAGTGTTTTTCCCATCGAGTTTTCAGAAACCCAGATATTGCTTCAAATACAACAGAAATAGAAATACATACTTAAGCCCCGTCGTTTCAAAACCGTACTTTCACAAAATATACACCGCTTTTTTTAAAATATCACATAAAAAAAGACGTGAGATATTGAAGTGAGGTTTAGAAGGTATATTACTTATGATACATGACGTAAGTGATCAGAAGTACAGACTTGTAAGGTTTGTTTGTTTGTTTGTTTAGGGGTGTAAGGAGCACTTTCAGCAACTCGATGAACTATAAGCAGTTCTCCGTTCCTAATTTATGGGTCACTGGTGCCAGGGAAGGGAGAGATCCAGTGGTGCAAGTCAAACAAAACATCCATTTCTCATCGGGAGTCGAACACGGACCCATCTCGTACGAATTATCAGAAGCCAGCGCTTAGACCACTGAGCCACGGGGCCGGCAGACCTGGAAGTGATGTAGAACACACAGTACTTAGTACCTTGTGAACCCACCACGAGAGAAGAAAACAGCTCTTACATGTATTGGCATCGACTGGAACAGTTCTGGGTAGTCGCACTGCGGTAGCTCATTCCACGCCTACTAGATTCGTACTGAAAGTTCATCTCGGGTAACAGAGACCATATCTCACACTTGTTAAAAGGGCGACAAATCAGCTGAACACGGTGGCCAAGGAAGACGTGACACATCCGTCATCCAAGAGCTGTAGGACATTCCGCTCCACATGTGGTCGGGCATTTTCCAGTTGAAAGATGGCACCGGGGCCGCCCGAAGATATGCAAGTACTTCAGCCTCTGCAAATTCCGTCATGTGGCGCCAGCTGGTCATGGTTGCGGCAATCCATTGGAGGCAGAAGTATAATTTGAACCCAGCATCCCACACCAAAACGCCCGGTGTTGTGGCCGTATGAAGCTGTACAATGCATGCTCCCATCAACTGTTCACCACAACTTCACCGCACAAGGATACGTCCATTACGTGACATTAGTTATAACCACTGCTCGGTGGAAAACACCCTGCACTGCCATTCATCACGCCAATGTCTGCGCACTTATCTTTAATGCAGAAGTTGACGTCAATGGTTTAAGGTCAAGAGAAATGGAATCATAGGACGGCGAATGACGAAGGCTTTCTGAATCAAATGGTGTCGGACAGAGCTTACAGACAACCATGCAGGTGATCAGGGCCGGGCTAAGGTGGGGTCTACAAGGGCTATAGCTCTGGGGCCAACCATTACAAAGGGCCCAGGAGACATGCCTTAGAATGCAATAGTGAGAGAGAGAGAGAGAGAGAAAGGTTTATAAAATTGTTTTACTTTTGTCTCGCATGATTTCCATTTGGTCAGAAACAGAGGCTAGAAGACAAACAGATTTGAAGGCAGTGACTCATCAAGGGTAAAGGTTTCATGTTAATGTATACAGCGACGTCGGCAAGACAATTTCAGCTTTTTCACTACTATGACGAAGTAAATTTCTCTGTCATTTTTGTCCACGCTGGGCATCGAAACCGGGTTCCCTCACTCCGGAGTAAGTCGCTCTCCCAACTGAGCTACGCGAACGTATGCTCTGGTTGCTATATGCCTTTATCTCATGTGCGTCCTGTGTGGCTGGCACGTCACATCTCCCCGTTTCGAAAGAGGGCCGGGGGCATGGCCCACGGGTCAGCCGAGACCATGTGTCGCTGTAGGCAGTCATCCCATGAAGAACGTGCATTTGAGGAATCCCAGACAATTTGGTGTGTGGAACGTAACATCACACACATTTTTTTTTCGAAGCGCTGAAAAAGGGATTCTCATTTTTCCTATCTCGCGGTGTGGAAAGAGCATCACACCATGGCGAGAAATCTAACAGCCAGGCAATCCGGGAAGTTCGGCGCCAATATGACGAAGTAAATTTCTCCATCATCTTTGTCCACGCCGGGTATCGAATCCGGGTCCCCTCATTCCGGAGTAAGTCGCTATCCCAACTGAGCTACGCGGACATGTGCTGTCATTGCTACCTGCCTTTATCTCATGTGCGTCCTGCGGCGCAGGCACGTCCAACAACCATCCACCTACATCTCCCAATTTGCACTTGGAGCCATTAATGGTCGAAGTACCCTGTGGCTTCACTTTGCATAACAGAAAAGAGAGAAAGAAGTATACAATGCTAAATCAATAGAAAATCCAAGACAAAATCAAGGAATCTTAAGCTTTTAACTCATGTTCTTATAAGAACAATGGAAAATACAGGTTTATTATGAAAATCTTGCAGATAATTTATTAGTTTGAAGGATGCACTACGTATTAATTAACACAAGCATATTGGTAAAGCTTCGTATTTTAACGGACTTCATAATGATTCTTTGTCAAAAGTTCTTTGGGAGTCCACGTGGATGCCTTAGCCGGGGGCCCATTCAAATATCATGGCCTAGGGGCCATTTAAGGCCTTAATCCGTCTCTGCAGGTGATACAGACCTCCACTGATGTGATAATTCTCGGAGCGCGGGTGTTCTTTTCGCCGACGCTATACGGTAGAAAATAGGTTTTTTGCACGTGTCCTTGCGTCGCTCTGCTCCAGACTCCTCCGGCTGGTCCGTCTACCTTCCTCTTCCTAGTGACGCAATATTTATACCACTGTCCTCGTATTTCGTACAACAAGAGCGAAAGGCGATGTCTCGGAAGGAAAGTCCATCTTTCCGCGTTCAAACACATAGGCCTACCTCAAAGTCCGTCTTCTATACATACAGATCTGATGCGTCAGGCCACGATTGACGGCGAATCTACTTTAACAACGTACTTTTTTGCTTTCGGTTTTTGTACCCCCTGCAGAAGAGTTACGTATCTGGCACAAATTATTGGGATGTGATCTGCCGTTGTAATCATTTACACCTCCTAACCTGACCTACAGATCCTGCGAGTTTCAGTCCGATTGCGCACGTTTTTCCTGGTTTTGTATTTGAGAAAACACCGGCGTAAAAATTTAATGCAGAACATTCCCCACCGAGAGGTTTACCCTATAGGAAAATAATATTTCAAATCAGGCTTTTAAAAACAGAGAAATCCCAAAACATTTACGCCTCATATAATGAAAACTGTGCAGTACTTAAAAAAAGAAATACCCGAAATAGTATTCGTTTAAATGGTTTCGAAGATACGAACAGGTTTTAATCCCGTATTTAAAATCAATGATGTAGAGTAAAATTGAATTTGAATTCGATAGCATCTGCATTTACGACTCCAAACACCGAAGTTATGCAAACCGGAGAGCAAGGATAGTCATTTTCACATTTCAATCTTCCCAATACCGAAGGAATTCTTCAAATTTGATACATAGTAGCAGAGATAATGTATCTACAGACAGACGGACGGACAAAGGGATACAATAAGTATGTATTTTTTTTACCTAAGTCGTGTTAAACACGATTACATGTTTTAAATCAGTTGGCTAAAATTATTTGGCATAAGATATTAATTTAAAAATATCAAAAGTAATATTTTAACAAGAAAGATGACACCGAATTTTCGTGTGTAATAAGCACGTCTTTTGAATCCGTTCTGAGGCAAATTAAATTTATCAAAGCTGTTCAAAGTCAATGGAACCGGTATGGAAAACAATAGTATCTGACGGAAGAAATTAACACTTATGCCTCCTGATGGCCACACCATTCTTTACCAAACATTAGAAATTATGTGAAAAAAGTTTCCATCAGGTCTTGTATTCGATACAGAAAGAATTTTTCAAATCGGAGTTTTGGAAGCAGAAATAACGCAGAAAACACAATTTACCTTTTTGCCCCCTAGCGGAAAGCCTATGAGTTACTTGAAAATTTTGAATTTATAGGAAATACATTTCGCATCGGAAACACTATCCAACAAAGAAGGAATTTTTCAAATCGGACTCCTAGAAGTAAATATATTCACAAAAATAGGATATACATCTACGTCCCCTGGCGTAGAATTTATGCATTATTTCAAGTAGAAAATGTTCCTAAAAGTTTTTTCGACATGAGTAGTATCGTTCAACAAACGACTTTTTTTTCAATCGAGATTTTAGAAGCTCATATTTTGCTGCAAATACATCTGAAGCGGAAATTAAAACTTACGCCCCCTGGTGACAAAACCATTGTTTACAAAAGTTAGAAATTATGTGCAAAGGATTTCCCATTTGGAGCTGTGTCCGACGCAGAAAATTTTTTCAAATCGGAGATTTAGAAGCAGAGATATAGGAGGGAAAGCAAATTACCTTTACGCCTCCTAGCGGAAAGTCTATGAATTAATTGAAAATTTTGAAGTTATATGAAGAACATGTCACACTGGAAACACTATCCAACAAAGAAGGAATTTTTCACGACTCCTAGAATAGAGATATTCACAAAAATAAGATATGAATTTACGCCCCCTGGCGTTAAAGCTATGTATTATTTTAAGAAGAAAATGTTTCTGACAGTTTGCCGACAGGAGTACTATCGGTCTACTAACGACAATTTTTTTCAATCGAGAATTTACAAGCTCATATTTTGCTGCAAATACATCAGAAACGGAAATTAAGGTTTACGCCCCCTGGCGGCCAAACATTTTTTTTTTAAATTAGAAATTATGTGCAAACGATTTCCCATCAGGAGCTGTATCCGGTGCAGAAATAATTTTTCAAATCGGTGATTTAGAAGCAGAGATATAGGGGGAAACGCAATTTACCTCCACGCCACCAAGCGGAAAGTCTTTGAATTACTTGGAAATTTTAAAGTTATATGAAAAACATGTCACTCTGGAAACACTATCCAACGAAGAAGGACACTTTCAAATAGGACTCCTACAAGTAGAGATGTAGGCAAAAATAAGATATACATCTACGCCCCCTGGCGGAGAAACTGGAAAATTTTAAAAAGAAACTATTCCGAAAATGTTTATCGGTGTGAGTGGCATCAGTCCCCGAAAGAACTTTTTCAATCGATATTTTAGAAGCTCAGATTTTATGGCAAATACATCAGAAGCAAAAATTAACACTTATGCCCCCTGGTGGCTAAAGTATTCTTTACCAAAAATTTGAAATTATATGCAAAAGATTTTCCATCAGGAGGTGTATCCGCTGAAGAAAAAAAGTTTTCAAATCGGAGTTTTAGAAGAAGAGTTATCGGGAAAATGTAATTTACTTTTACGCCCCCTAGCGGAAAATCTATGCATAATTTGAAAAAGTAACTATATCTAAAATATTCTTCGACATAAATGGAATCGAAAGATAAAATAATTTTTTCAATCGGATGTTTAGAAGCAAATGTGTGGAATAAAACGCATTTTTGAATTCGACATCATGTGCATTTACGCCCCCTAGCGGCGAAATTGTACATCGTAAAAACAAAAACAAAGTAAAGAATCATCATCCTCATATTTCAAGCGTCCCAATCAAAAAGAACTTTTCAAATCGGACTAATAGTTGGAGAGATATCGTGGGTACAGACGGACGGACGGACGGACAAACCGGTAACATAAGCACGAACTTTTTTTACATAAGACGTGCTAATCAGCAGACTAGAATAATTAGAATGTGTACTTAATTTTCCCAACTATCAAAATTTTAAGTCCGAAAAAGTCTGAAGCGCAGAATTTTAACTTTTATTCAATTATAAGAAGCCTATTTACCAGAATAGCTTTTCACAACTGTTTTTACTGCATAGTGTGCACAACGAGTCAGAAAAATGTTAATGGTCACGCCATTTTTTAGACCTGATTAAAAGGAGCAGAAAATTAAAGTTTCGATTTGAAATTTTTTCATTTCTTACTAACGGATTTATAATATCGAATATATTATAATCTGGTTGAAAATAATAAACATACATTCATCGTGAAATACTAGTTGCAAGGGGAAAGACGCATCGGATTACAATGCCATTCGGGAGGAAGGTAACGGTTACCAGGAACAATAAATGATTAAATATTGAGACTGATACAGGCAATATTTATTGATCTACACTCCAAAAAATAGTGTCCTTCCGGACGCTATGTTTGTTCAAACAATATACCAGACGTCTACGCATGGGGTTTTACAGTTTCCTAATCCATCTCATGCAGCTTGAATCTTCTCATACATTTCTTGCAGATTGTGCGGTAAGGGTGGATTGTGGATAGCGAGTCCTTTGGCATCCCACACATTTTCAATCTGCGATAGACCTGGCGATGTGGATGGCTTTGGCAAAGTCTCAGTGACTTGAAGGCAAGCTCTCGAGACATCAGCAGTATGCGGATGATTGTTGTCCTGTTGGAAAACCGCACCGGAGTGAGCGTTCAGGAGAGGTAGGGGCACTGGTTACAGGATGTCATTAACGTAATG
Source organism: Macrothele yani (assembly GCA_039090855.1). Classification (NCBI taxonomy): domain Eukaryota; kingdom Metazoa; phylum Arthropoda; class Arachnida; order Araneae; family Macrothelidae; genus Macrothele; species Macrothele yani. Next base: position 7,973,300 of record CM077024.1, read on the forward strand.
TTTGGCTGTCAAAGTGTCTGTAATGAGCATCAAAGGTGATATGAATTCATAGGCAATTGCACCCCACATACCACATGACCATGACACTAGGTCTTCTGGACGTGTGACGGTCGATAACAAACCGTTCGTCTTGGCGCTGACCACGGTGCCTCCACACACGGATTCGGTGGTTGTCTCCTTCAAGACAAAAGCGGAGACTCGTCACTGAAGATCACCCGCTGCCATTTTGAGTGGTTCCGTGAGAGTCTGGCACGACACCATTGCAGTCTTTGGTGACGAAACAATGGTGTTAATGGTAGTCGTCGTAACGGTCAGCGTGCGTGTAGTCCTACGTTGTGTAGCCGGACGATGCCTAATCGGACGTTGCATGGAGGGCACCACTGCTCGCTGAATATCCGCAAACGTGGCTGTTGGGTATCTCCACGCATGTCGAGCAACTCGTCAGTCCTCTCTCTCCGTATATCGTCTAGGTCTTCCAGACCAATCCTGTCGCTGCTGCTTTCCTTGTTCTATCCACTGCCGCCAACAGAGTGTTATGGTAATATCTTCACGACCGGTATGGCTCGCAATACAGCGATAAGACCACCCCATTTTTTTATTGGAGGTTTAACGACCACCGTGAGCAACTCAATGGGCTATAAGCAGTCGCCCGTCCCTAATTTTGGGGCACTGGTTCCAGGGAAGGAAGACAGCCAGTGCCGTAAGACAAACACAACATCCATGCCTCACCGGGATTCGAACCCGGACCCCTTTCGGACGAATGATCAGAGGCCATCGCTTAGACCACTGCGCCACCGGGGCGGCCCACCCCATTTCCAGGAGCCCGACGATGTGGCACCTATCGAACTCCCTCAACTGCTAGAATTTCTTCCGAAATTTTTTCCAAGGTATACTTCACTGGCAAACGGTGTAACCAAATTAACAGCACGAGTCAGAATGACCAAGTATGCGCAAAGGGACGATCTTTTATAACCGGTGAGGTACAGCGATAGGAGGTCTCCTTGCTTGAGTCACATAGGCGGCCGAGAGTTATACTTGACTTATTTGCATATCTAACGATGTCAAACCTACACACCAAGTTTCATTCCTGTCGGTTGCCTCCTTCTGGGTGCAACTATTTTTTTGACGATGAGTGTATATGTTACGTATATCATTTTAAGCAACATACGAATTTTCACACAACGGAATCATAAGCTGGGAAAACTGATAGAAATTTAGGAAGATATAAAACATTTAAATATCAAACAAACCATCCAGTACAAAGGTAGGACCAGCAACAGCTGACGTAATAAATACCTTTTTAAGCTTTCCATCACATAGCCCGGCTGCTGAAATGTGTTTTAGTCCATGGACCAAAAGGTGAAAACAAAATCTATTTTGGTGGATTACATGTTCTTTCAGACATGATTAAAAGAAGTAGATAACTATTTACCTTTTACTAACGTATTAATGAATTGATTGACATATACACCCCGATAGCAATATGCAAAACAGTGGCATGGCGTTCAATCAGGTTCTGAAACTGGGAGTTGCTTTAAATGGAGAAGTTCTGTACGCATTCGAAACTAGTCATGGAAAACTAATAGTGGATAAAGGCAGCGATGTAAGAGAGTTTTCCATGGCCAGATAACATTTGTGAGGATGTCCGGGATTCAGTCACAGCAACTGCTGAACGGTTCGGATTTCCACGTCACACCGCATCAGTGCAGTCCCTGACTACAGGAAATACGACAAAACTTCGAACCAACGCGAGAAATATGCACGTAATTGTGAAATTGAATCTGAAGTGAGCGCACACTGTCGCATATCGTTACAAAGAATCGAACGGCTACCATGGAGCAGATAACATCAATATCTAACGAGGAAGCACACAAGTACTTGTGCGCAAAGGCTGTACTTTATTGCGTGGACAAAATAAGCAATGGCAGTTTATGTATACATCGTGTCCGCTTGTTAACTGCAAGGCATCGAAAAATTTGGCTGTCGCAACAGGAGTGATAAGCTCTAGAAACACGTTATCTGGACTGACGAAGCATGGCTTCAGATCTATCACGCCAAGAGGAGGGTGCATCTGTGTGACAAAGCACACGGAGCGAAAAACCCAAATTGCAAATTCGGGGTAATACAGACAGGTGGAGAAGGTGTAACAGTTTTTTTAACGTTTACATGGTATTTCATGGGGCTCCTCATATTCTCTTTCCGCACAATGACGCCATCTTTCAACAGGACATATCCGCACGGCATACTCCTCAAGCGGAATCCAATTGGCTCCAGGAGTTGCCTCCAGTGAGCGTGCGATGATCGTCGGACCTTAACATGATGCAGAACCCTTTTGATTGCCGGAATTGAACAACATGGAGAGCCACCTCGGTGGCGCAGTGGTCCAAGCGTTGGCTCCTGAGCATTCGTCCGAGATGAGTCCCGGTTCGAATCCCGGTGAGGCGGGGACGTTGTGTTTGTTTTACAGCACTGGATCTCTCCCTTCCCTTGAACCAGTGGCCCTAAATTAGGGACGGGCGACTGCTTATAGCCCACTGAGTTGCTCACAGTGGTCGTTAAACTTTCAATAAAAAAAAACAAAAACAAAAAACACCATGGAATATTTGTGCGTTGTATTGGAAATATCTGTTAGAGCCCACCAACACAGAGTGCAAGTTTGGATCATCTACGACAGATAATTTTAGCTTTATGAGCGGCAATACCACTTCCGTGTTTTCAACCCAAAGATCTGTCCCAGCCCGCCAACACAGAGTGCAAACCTGGATCATATACGACAGATTATCCTAGCTTCATGGGCGGCAATACAACCCGTGTTTTCAACCTAAATGTCTATTCGAGCCAGCCAACCCAGAGTGCAAAACTGGATCATCTAGGACAGGCAATTTTAGCTTCATGGGCGGCAATACCACTTCCGTGTTTTCAACCCAAAATCTGTTCGAGCCCGCCAACCCAGAGTGGAAATCGGGATCATTTACGATCGGTAATCCTAGCTTCATGAACGGCTGTACCATTTACGCGTTTTCCAACAGTTCACTGTGATTTACCAAGATGTCTGCTTGCTGCTCTGAGGGTCAGAATCGCAACATACAATTATTTCCGTGGTGTTAATTTCTTTATATTTTTTACGTCTTTCAAACTACACTTCTGAAAGTGTAAAGTGTCTTCAATTGAATAGATTTTGTAATTTTACAAGCACAGAAATCCAGAGAAAAACCCAAAATCATCAGAATTATCACGCACAGGTACTCTTCTTGATCGTGGTTTTGAAAACGTTGGAAGATGGCATTTAGAAGTACAGTTAAATAACTTGTTTCTCTAATATTATTAACAACTTTTCCTATTCTTTGAACTTGAAATGTTATGAGCCCTGTCACACAACTTATTTCATAAATTAATTTACGTTTTTTTAGGAAACGGATTTTATACAGCAAATGAATAACAAATTTTGAAACTCAAATATTGTTTTGCTTAATGATACAATAAACTTACGATTAGACAGCATGTTTTACCAAAACAGAAATCTACGCGCATAGGTTCGTTGCAGGCTTTGCGATGTTATTTTCTGTGTGCCGTTGACTCTATATTTTTATTTTGCACTCCGTTTGTTAGAAATAATGCTTTTAATTCACTTTACTTCAGCAAAATTTGGCTTGGGATTAACTTCCACGTTTATGTCAGATCATAAAAATGAGACATTAATTCATTTTATAAAATTTTGAATCTTCAGTATTTCTGCTCTTACAAATGCCGTATGTATGCTTAAGAAGGTTAAAGGTTTCTTATGACGTCCACGTGTATGGGTTTTGCTTGGAGGATGTGACATGAATTTAATTTCGTAGAACAAAAACCTAAGATTGATAGTGGTGTTTCATTGTCAAGAGAATATGCCCGGCCTATTAATGCCATCACAGGGCGAGGCTCTCACCGAAGATAAACGTGACGAATAGAGTGCCGTATTTTTTTTTCTGAAGAACAAAGATGGCGTGCATACGTACGTACAAAGCTGTCACAGAATTTCACGAGCCAAGAAATATGTACTCTGCTTAATGATCCTACGGACGTACTTACCAAGTACGCAATTCTTCCTGTGTTGTTCTGTTCTTTAAAGTAAAGAAAAGGTTCCTCTGTTGATGAAAAGAAACTCATTTTGTAAACAGTTTACTAAATAACATTCTTGTTTACGAACAAGTTTTTGTGGCAGTATGTGTATTTGTTTTACCAATATGTTGCTGGGTTAAAAATTAATGCATTTCCGAATTTATTTTTAATTAACAGTACTGGCGTACTGTACTTGTTATTACCAGTATTATACTGATTACTACATTTACTACGACTTACAGGTATTCCATAAGCTCTACTAAAATATTTTCATGTAATCTTCTCTGGAAGCAAATCGTGCGCTAACAGCTTCTCTTAAAGTCTAAGAATCAGAACTCTTACACAAGAAGGCTGTAATTCAAGGGTAGTTTACATGCTTTTATGAACTTTAAATGAAAAAACATTTTTTTCTGGCTAAAACTTTACGTAATTTTAACATCATTTGAGCATACGTCGGACTGAATCATGGAGATCGTATTCATATTTTTTCAACATCAAAATAAATACGATTCATATTGGATCCACAATTATTTGACATCAAAACTCCTCATTAATATTGAATGCAGATTTGTCACATTTTTGTAAATCCGCCGTCTTAGCTGTAAAGTTCTGACAACAGTATTATTAAAGGCAGTAAATACATCGCATTGCTTTCTCAAAGATTTGGGAATATACTTACCACACAATGATGCGGAAATCTATCATTGCAACTTAGAAGAAAATATGATTTTATATATCTCAATATCAGTCTAATATTTTATCTTAAATTATGAACTGTTATTGAAGCACTGTCAAAGACAAAGCTAAAAATGCTTCATCGTTGCGGAAGAATAAATCAAAATTTCTAATATAGTGATAACAAAAACTATTTAAAGCGAATCCTCATCCCTATACATAAAACAAAGGGTTCCGTGAAATAAAGGAAAATTAAGGACATCTGTACAATAAAAACCCAGATTTATATGTTTGAAATAAAGACAGCTCGAAGTATAAAGCAATATTTCACACTTATTTTGGAAAATCACACATGCTTATAATGTTATAACGTGCTTCTGTTCTTTTGTTTTAGGACACTATGTCCCTCCACTTATTTGTCTCATAGCGAAAAATTTTTTCCCAATAAAAACCTTCAGCTATGCGAAAACAAAAATTCAAATCATTTCTTTGTTTATCACTCATGACGCTGTAGCTAAGTGACCCAAATGCATATGCAACTAAATCAAATATACAGTTAATTCCATTGATTTCAAAAATACGATTGAAAAACGTTCGTCGTTCCTTTGACCTGTTTTACCGAGATCGCCATTTGCATTTAGTTACTACTTGATATAATTCAGTTTTCCCGATAGAGCGAGTAGATATAGTACTTTTTCCCTGCTATCTCTGCTTCTAAAAGTCTGATTCGGAAGACTTTCTTCATCTGAGGAACTAAAGGTGAAAACATTTTTAATACATACATACGTATCACTAAGCTGTTTTCTGAACTTCAGAAATTATCTCCTGAAAGAAAGCTCGTGTTCCAGATTTAAGTTTAAAACTGATGGTGCTAGCTTTTGTTTAATATTGATATATCAAATGTCAGATGTACAGCGATCTAAGCACAGAATTCGAGCTTCATTGACATCTGTCACATGATTCTTATCCAGAATGTTATCAGAAATCTCATTTTAAACACCTACTGTAACATTGAAATCCCTTGATATGATAACTTTCGCTTTAGCAGCAAAATGGCTGAAACAGCTTTCAAATCATCCTCGCCTACCAGACGGTTCTGAGTCACAAGGAGCACACACTACAGGCGATCATAGTGAGAGGTGGGTTTGTCTCTACAGGACATTGCGCTTTGTGACAATGGCACTCAACAGCAACAAGAGTCTATGAATCTCAGAAGCTGTCGCAAAATCAAGCTTCGGTTCAAATATTGTTAAGGCACTAGCTAGTTCTGTGTGACATTGGGCAAAAGACTCGAACCTCCTGGGTTTTGTTTCGGAACACTTAAGTGGAATGACCAACATGAACCGTCGGCTGTGGGCTGATCCACCACAATGATAATTTTTATGATTTTCAAGACTCAAAGAAAATATTTTTCATGTGAATTCAAATTTTTCATAATGCACAATTTCTGCCCAAGGACGCGCTGAGAGCATATTTCCTCTGCTAAATACTCGTATATTTGCAGCCATATCTACGCTTCTAAAAACCCGACAGGAAAATTCTTATTTGGCACCACTCACAATGAAATCTATTTCGTGTTAATTCTTATTTAAATAAACTGTTCCCGATAGGAGCCCTAATTATATATTTTTGAAAATTCGTTGAACGTGCGATACTCTTTATTTCGGAAAATATTTTCCATATATTTCGTAGCCCACGGTTCTTCCACTGGGTGGCGTGATCGTGGAATTATCTTTGCCACTGTATGAGCTTCCAAAAAATCCGATGGCAAAAATGATTTCTGTACTGTATACAATTTGTCTCTGTAAAGATTGGAAACATTATCCATTTTAGAAATTTCACAGTTTAGCTAGTAGGTGCGTGTATGTGTATTAACTGTTTTATGCCATCTCTGATACTAAAACTTGCATTTGACAATTTTTGTTTCCATTGCATAACTCCCAGCATGAAAAATAGTTTGTATATGCTTTCCATAGCGCATAGTTTTTCCACTATGGGCCGTCAGCGCATATTTCGATTTTGTAGTAAGCGTTTATTCCGAGATTCTTTGACCAATTTATTAGAAGTGGTCTGTCAGATCTCGAGATCGCCGCAATCCTTTTTATAGGTTTTTCTTCTAGCAAACTGAAATAATAAGAAAAAGTTGCGCATTCCAAACGTCCAACCATGTGTATTAATCGTATTCATAAATAGTTGAAGCCTTCTTCAGCAATAGAGGTATGAATGGGTATATGGGCATTCTTACACCATTGTTCCGTGAGATCTACTGATTACATTATTAAAAATTACAGTCTGCATGTGTTTGTTTTCTTGGATATGATAATAAAGGTCACGTTAACGTATTGGTATATCATACATCACGCTTTTGTAAAAATGTATTTAATGCAAATATTGTAGTAACCTTTGATTTAATCTTTGAATATCGCATCTAACCTCAGGTCAAAATAGTCACCGTATCGAAACTGCCTTCTTTTCAGATCTGGGACTAAGGTTTTCGAAACACAAGATCGCCAGGCAAATTTATTTTTGTATTTTCCTTAAATGTCTATTTTGTTCAAATTTGATGTGATTTACCCGTAATGCTTATATCGGAGAATGCCATCAAACTACCGAGAAAATTTGCTTTGATCACGCTGACCTTGATGTGGCCTACTGAACCATGACGCCAAAGCGTCATGGTTCAGAAGTCTAGAACATCACGCAGATGGTGTGATATTCCTGTGCTTCGAATAAGCAATAAACTGGTTTGGTGGTTAACCTGAATATACAGAAAGATAGCTGGTGGTTGTGCCACCTTTCGAAGGCAAAGTCTTTTGAATATTACTGTTGCATGTTGATAGAAAATGGCTGTGTGGTTCTCGTTAAACAAAAATTAGCTTTCGTTCGGGAAAAAGGATTCCATGAGCACTTTAACTTATTCACTTGTTGTGTAATGACATTAAAACCATGAATTATACGTCTATGACATATGTTATAAGGAACTACAACGTATAAAGAGAAATTTTCTTTCCCAGAATTATATTCTTCTGGGAAAACACAAATAATGAGGGTCGCAGGTGTTTGATTTGAGCCCGCATCCTTCCGCCCCGCAGGCGAATGTTTTCTTAATTGAGCTACACCGACGGAATTTATCGCTGCAACTTTGTCGCTTTAGCACATGCTTCACCTCTGCAGTACATCACATATACACTACATTGACAAAGTCACCGGACGTCCCTTCGAAAGAAAATGAATGGATCCGCTGCGCTGTTAAGATGCGCGGTACAGATGCAAGCGATGTAAAAACGAGCCTGAAGCTGACCGCGATCATATCGCAGTGTGAAGTTGAGCGAAAATGTTGCGGCGGGAAAGAACTGCCTTTGAGAAAGGAACCGAAAAGCGTTTAAACATACCCAAGTCAACTGTTTTGGATGTACTGAATGAGTGAAAGACACATGGCGTGCCTGAAGCAGCAAAACGTGCCACCAGACCAAACAAATCAGTGATAGAAGAAGTCGAATCCTCAGGAGAGTCGTTACAGCTAATCGACGGAGTATAAGCACAAGACCTCATTGTACAAGTGAGTAAAAATGCTGGAACCTCGGTTCATACACGTACCGTTCGCAGAGAACTTCATTCCATGGGTCACCGTAGTCATAAGCCTTTCATCTCCAATCGGAAATCTACTCGTCGTTTGGCATGGTGTAAAGAACATTTGTCGTGGACCGTAGATCAATGGAAAACGGTTCCTATGGACTGATCAATCCAGATACATGATCCATCAGTCTGATGGCCGTGTGCGGGTATGGCAGCAGCCGGGGGACAGCTATTTATCACAGTGTAGTGCTCCTACGGTTAAGTCTGGAGCTAGCAGTGAGCTCGTGTGCTTGTGTGGTGTTGTTGTTCGTGGTATAGTCCCGGTCCATTGGTTATTGTGGATAAACCTGTTAACTGGCACTCTGAATGCTACTCGGCGTTTAGCATGGTGTAAGGAAAATTTATCGTGGATCGTACATCAATGAAAACGGGTCCTATGGATTGATTAATCCAGATACACAATCCATCAGTCTGATGGCCGTGTGTAGGTGTGGCGGCAGCCGGGAGAACGCTATTTATCACACTTCACTGTACTGTTCCTACGGTCAAGTTTGGAACTGGCAATGTACTCGTGTGGAGGTGATTTTCATGGTATGGCCCCGGCCCTTTTGGTTATCGTGTATAAACCTGTTAGCCAGTGCGTCTACCTTGACTTTCTGACAGTTATGCCCTACGAACTCTGTGGAAGTACTATGGAACCGAGCCTTGTTGGTACCAGCAGTATAATGCACCGAGCAATAAAGCAAGTACTGTTACTGCGTGGTTTGACGATAATTCCTCATTGTGTGTGGCCTGGCCAGTACAGAGCTCTGTTCTTAATCTCATATAGCCCTATGGGATGAATTAGAGCGCCGCATAAGAAGTTTGGAACCAATGCCTACTGCTAAGCAATAGTCAGCCGCAGCGTTATGTTCTGAATGAAAGCGCATACCTATCGCTTTGTTCCAAACCCTTGTCGAAAGCATGTCTCGAGGGGTCATTCATTAAAGCCAAAGGTGGACCGACACCGCACTAATGTATGCCAATAAATGCTATGTTGTGTTTCTGCTCTAGGTATCCGGTAACGTTTGTCAGTATAGTGTATCTACCTCTTGAGAAAGGCTGTGTTACGAAATCGCAGGTTTCGGGTCCGCTTCAAACCATGCATGAAATAACTCTCTGTAGAAGAAAGAATTCTCACTAACTCCAGACGATATGTAGAAGAAGCATCACACATTTCTCGAAGCGAAGAAGGAATTGTAATTAATTCCATGCAATTTGTGTAACGAGATTCCCACTTCTTTTCGGAGAACCTAACGGTTAGTAGATCCATTTCCACAATCGGGCACCGATGAGAAACACAAATTTTGCAGTTGCCAAGGATCGAATCCGCATCCTTCTGCTTCGGAACGGAATGCTTTCAATATTAAGCTACACGGACGGAATGTATCACTGCAACTTTATCGTTTTAACACGTGCTTCACCTCCGCAGTACGCCACACTTATTCTTGTCGAAAACATAGTTACATAAGCATTAACAATCAGCTGCAAAGATTTGATGCTTTTTACAAAGTATTCTTCTGTGCACCATTTATACATTGTATTATAACATACGACTCACATAAGTCCAAAATCTCCTTTAATGGTGCAATCACAAGCACTCAGTATATTCTTAGCTTTCGTACTCCCCTGGTATGATTCATTTGCATTAAATTATTAGAGGATAGAACAGTCGCAGGCAACGTTGACGAGCGTTGACTGTTATCGGATAGCCATCCACCACGACCAGGGAAAATGAGCAACATATGCGTCTCCTTAACATCAGGTGAGGTGTTAAACTACTCGCGTATTACTTCCACAGAAAAATTTTCCACTGCACATAAAGTGAGAGATGTCCAAGCACTTCAAAAGGTTGAAGAATCAAAAGGAATGGACTTTACAACTGAACTGTTGAACTCTCTGCAAATGTACACGGTCCTATCATAATAATATGACCAACCCTGGAATCACAGTGTGCCCGCCCATACTCGTCACAGAGTGCACGTGACAAGGTCGACCACACGGAAATATAAGCGGCCGGTCAGGACAGAGGAGCCATAGTACGTCAGGTGAGCATAATGGGCAGAGGCAGTGATTTAACGAACTTTAGAAAAGGAGTGATCATCGGCTACCGCGACAAGGGTTGAAGCATCTCAGAAACAGCAGAGTTCGTGAGCTGTACGCGAAGTGCTGTAGTAAAGCTGTACCAAGAATGTCCCGCTGGCACGCCGAGTACCTCCCGACCCCATAACCGGGGAGCCCCATAGGTCATCGACCCCAGAGGAGAACGTCGCCTCCGTCGACAGGTAAATGGCAATTGACGAGCAACAGCGCAGCAATTGACCACAAACGAACGCTGCGGCACCCAGATACGTGTCTCAGATAACACTAGAGCAAACTCTGCTGCACATGGGTCTCCCTAGTCAACGCTGCGTCAAGGCGCCCATGTTAACCCAGGTCAATCGGCAACGGCGCCTGAAGTTCACAAGTGACTACCGACATTAAACAGTGGAAAAGTGGACAAAGATTGCCTTCTCCAACGAATCAAAGTTTTTACTACACAGAAGTGACGGGTAGTGGCGAATACGTCGTCAAACACACGATAACCGACACTCGGACACCCTTGTCGGTCAAGTACAGGCCGGCGGTGGCAGTGTGCATGACTGCGGGATGTTTTCCTGGTATGACCTGGGACCACTGGTACCCCTGGATGGGTCCCTGAACACCAATGACTGCCTGTCCATCCTCGCTGACCACATTCATCCTTTCATGTTGGACGTTAACCTTGGTGGTGGTTGTGTCTACCAACAGACAATGCGCCGTGAAACGTCACTCAGGGGATGCATGACCACGTCATCCCCTTCCTCTTGTGCAGTTCAAATGGGCACGGTTTCAGGAGGACGACAGCGATGTCTGCATTCTCCCCTGGCCGGAGACATCGCCCGACCTCAATCTTATAGAGCACTTGTGGGACTATTTGTATCGACAGGTTCGACGTGCCGACCCACAACCACGTGTGCCGCGGGGAACCTTCCAGGGCCTCATTGTGTCCATGCCACGCCGTCTTGACGCTGTCATCCTGGCCAACTGTGGTTATTCCCATTATTAGGTAGGTGGTCGTATTATTCTGATACGACTGTGTATGCATTGAAAGCGAAAACTATGCATTAACTCTAAAGAGATGGTGAAGCACAGCTGAATTGTTTGACATTTTTTGTATTAACCTCATTGGATTTGTCTTAGTGGAGCTACGTCAAAGTCTGCCGATTCAAACCGAGTGAAACACATTCAGTGGCATTCAGATGATTACTATTTGCATGTGGCAGCACATTTGAACTTTTACAACTTCTCATAAGAATCTCCAGTGACATTCTCTTCATTATTTATTGCGTCTCGAACACACTTGATATTAATTGACTTTTCAGCGGAATCTCTAATGCCATTTAGTCGATTATGCCTGGTACTTTGCAACAGATTTGGATTTAACCGACTTTGCATCAGAATCTCCAATGCGACTCTCTGGATTACTCCTGATATCTTGCAGCAGATTTGAATTTAACTATATAGTAGGCGTCATTCGTAGGATTAAATTGCCAGGTAAAAAACTATTACATAGTTGTAAGAAAAAACAGTTATTAGTTAAGTGCATGGACCAAACAGGCAAATGATGACGCGATGGCAGCCTGGTCTAAGCTCTATTTCTGACTGTTCGTCCCAGTTTGAATGCCGGTTAGGCGAGGCTGCTTCACTTTTCATACGGCAAATAGAAGTCATCGCTTTTTCCATGTTTTATGAGTGAGTCGCGGAAAAATTGTCATCTGTCGCCACCGGGAATCGAACCCAATCTTCCAATTACGCACCGGACAGGCTTCCATTGCACCCCAGCAGCCTCAAAATTCTCCTCACTCGCATACGACAAACTGCCAAACCGCCTGGCAGGTTGCTTTCTTTGGAGCCCCGCACCATGCTGGGGATTCACCAAGGATGAACAGTAACAATTGAACAAATAACTAGAAGACGAATGAATACACAGTTGACGTGGATTAGGAACATCAAATAGAAGTCATCGCTCTTCCCACGTTTCATGAGTGAGTCATGGAAAAATTATCATCAGCCGCCACATTGAATCGAACCCAGGTCTTTCAGTTACGCGCCGGACATGCTTCTACTGCACCACAGCGGCCTCGAAATTCTCCAGACTCACATACGACAAACTGCTCGGAAGGTTGCTTTCTTTGGAGCACCGAACAATGCTCCACCAAAGATGAACAGTAGCAACTGAACAAATAACTAAAAGGCGAATGAATAATAAATACACATTTGACGTGGATTAGAAACATCAAATAGAAGTCATCGCTCTTTCCACGTTTTATGAGTGAGTCACGGGAAAATTCACATCGGCCGCCACCCAGAATCGAACCCAGGGTCTTCCAGTTTCGAGCCGGACATGCTTCCACTGCAACGCAGCCGCCCCGACATCAAGTTATTTGTTCAGTTGCTACCGTTCATCCTTGGTAAATCCCCAGCATTGTACCGGGCTTCAAAGAAAGCAAACTGCCGGGCGGTTTCGCAGTTTGTCGTATGTAAGTCTGGGGAATTTCGAGGCCGTTGTGGTGCAATGAAAGCATATCCGGCGCGTAACTGGAAGACCCTGGGTTCGATTCTCGGTGGCGTCCGATGAGAATGTTTCTGTGACACACTCATAAAACGTGGAAAGAGCGATGACTTCTATTTGATGTTCCTAATCCACGTCAACTGTGCATTTGTTATTTTTCATACGGAACTGGCTCTCTTCCATCCCAGAAACCAGTGTCCTTCACATAGGGATCGACGACTAGTTACAGCTCACTGAGGTGCTCACCGTTATCAATCCCCCGCAAACAAACAAACAAAAAAAACAGGAAATCCGATACACACATAAACGCAGCGTCAAACGTTTAATTTTCATTTTGTGACATCCTCTGGACACGTTGCACTGATAAACGAAAAACTGAGTTGCATTACTCAGTTGCTAACATTCTATCAAATGAGCATTTTACGACAGTAGGAAATGCGTTCTCCGAGTACAGTTCTTTTTCTTTTAGCTGCAGAAGCCTTTCATAAAAATAAAGGAAAAAGATAGAAAAAGTAAATGACAAATTAGAAACAAGGTTCTATGCGTTGCTTGAATTTATTGTTAAATAACTGCTATTTAACAAGCAAAATCTCGCAAGTCTCTGAATTGCGGTAAAAGTTCATAAGAAGTTGTTCAAAAATGGAGAGTGAATATTCATGGCACATATAACAATCGTTTAAACCATTTTTCCGCACCACATGAGCGAACAAAAAAACAGAAAAAAATGAAAGGAAAGTAAAAAAAAATGAAAAAACAGAAAAAAATAAAAAAAATGATCCTCTAATTATTCTGCATTAAAATAATTAATGCGGAATAATACGAGGATCGTCTTACCAGAAGTTTTAAATCTATTGACTTTCCAGAAATGTTCTTAGTTTTAACACTCCACATTTTACAAAGTGCCAGTTCAGAACAGCAAAATAGTGAAAATAATAAAAAAAATTTAAAATTTCATTAATTTTTCCGTAATACCAAGGGGCTCATTACTCTTTTAACGCATAATCCGCATTTTAAATTGCTAACATTCTTGGGTTACGTCATGCAACGTCACATCTCGGCATGTATCTCATCATGATTGATAGTGAGACCACATAACATTAATGGATCTTCCTGATGTCAAAAGGCAGTATACCATCAACTAAAATCAAAAATTCTATTGTTTCAGAAATGAAACTGAGCGTGTGGTTTCAGGTTGTTATTATTCACCAGTAGTTCAAACTACCAGCAAATAAATTCGCTCATCGTAGCCTTTACCATCGAATTGGAATTTTAATCAAAAGCGAAGATAGAAGGATGAAACGAAAGGTAAAATTTTCTGAACGGCTGAACTAGAATTATTTTCTTCTTTCCGAGAACAAGAGAAAATAATTCTACTTTTGTTATCTAAAATTATTCAATGGTAAAGACGGTAAATCACTCCAGACTCAGCGAGTCTGGAGATCAATTAATTATTTTTTAAAGAGCTATAATTCATAAAAGGAGCAATCATTGCATTTTGCGTGTGAATTCTTGGCCAACAGTCTGGCCAGTTGCTTTAGCGTGCAAGGGAAGATCCCCAGGGAAACAAACAGAGCTTGCTTGATACAATCACAGTCCGTCTTGCAACGATTTCTGATAAAAGAAACATGCACATAATAGAAAACTTCCAGGACCAAATTCCGAAATGGAACAACGAAATAAAATAAAGGTAGAACTGGAGCGAAAAATTTATCTTTTTTTTTTTTTTTTTTTTTTTGAAGCGCGCAATAGATATATCCCATTTCCTTCTTGTCTGTTCATGTCTTCTGCATTTTTCATCAATGAAAGTATAAAATAAAAGGAAATTATTTAATACTTTCATAGCACGTTTTATGCAGTCACGTTTAAAATGATTTTAAAGTACTTCAAAGCACTATTTTGGCTTGCACTCGGAAAATTAAGTTTTGATCAGCAGAAACAAAATTTATGCACGTTTTGAAACTCGTAACGCTCTCTTTTAGTTGATCGCATTCAGACTTCAGTTTATCACATTCCGAGTTTCTGAGGAGATATTTCCTTAGAAAGGAAATAGCACTGTAGATGGAGGTGTTAAAGTAAAGAAAATATTCGTTTTGGTGTCCGTTAGACAGACAAATCATGCGATGACCTTAGGATTGTGAGGATCTTATTTTTCCATTATGAGAATTCCTTAAATTTAATTTATAAGAAGTATTTAATTCACAAAAGCGCTGCATCGATTTAACTGTCAAAAACATGAGTTGGTGGAATTTCAACAAGAAGTTATCAATGGTTGGCAGAGCTTCGTTATTATCTACGAATGTTTGCAACTTTTTCCAAACTCATTATTCATCTCATAAAACGAAACATCGTGGAAGTCCTTAGGGGAATTGTGTCTTAAGAAACCGAGCATGAATAGAAGCACATCGTGTTTGCTTGGCACGTTCACGCAGAGGCATTATCAAATGGTGCTGGCAGCTGCTTTGTGCGCGTTATTCTCAGTGGAGAACAGCAAGCTTCCAGATATCTACCGCGTAGTATGTGTGTGTGTGTGTAGTCGGCTCATGATTATGGACAACGGCATGACATGCCTGCTAAAGGGGCTGCGGGCTCTACAGCAGAATTTGAAAACATTGCTTTTCGCTTAAGAAAGTGAGTAAAGCGGTTGGTCTTTCAGGCCTTTACGCTTCCAGACAGCGTCATATTAGTTGTTGCGGTTTTGTTGTTACGCGTGTACCAAGATTTAGTGTCAAACTTAACATGCAATTCGCCTATAATTAGGTAGCAGACGTGCTTCAAATGTATGATAAAACGGAATGTGTGTGTACATGTAGTGGAAGAATGACGCTATTTTAAGAGTTGTCCCCAAAACCTCAGAAACTAATGTGTTCCACGTAGATACTGATCAACATCAACTATTGACCTTCTCATAAAAAAAGAAAGCTATGTGTGATTTATCGAAATCCTAAGGTATTAACGAATTACTTAACCGAAACACATCAGAAATGGCAAATTGAAAATTATCGACTCACAATGAAATGTTGAGAACTACATTTCTCAGTATATGCAAACGTTTAATGAACTTAGGAAGCACTGAGCATTTCTAAATAAAAAACTTCTAACATTATTTTGTAATTTTGTCATTTAAGCGTATTGAAACAACCTCTAAAATAAGGTAGTTAGCGGTCTAAAGTAAAATGTTTACGGATCGTGTATATATCTGAAAAACTAGACGAAACCCGTCGGAATCGACGAATAGTTTTTTTTTTTTTTTTGAAACGAATAAACTCATATGAAGCAACAAATGTAACTTTATTTGATTGACAAATTCATTCAACTACTTCAGTAAAGGCAATAGTCCAGGTTCGTGATTTTTTTTTTTTTGACTGAAGGTTCAACGACCATCATGAGCAACTCAATGGGCTATAAGTAGTCGCCCGTCCCTAATTTAGGGTCACTGGTTCCAGGGAAGGAAGAGAACCAGTGCCGTAACACAAACACAACATCCATGCTTCACCGGGATTTGAACCAGGAACCTTCACGAACAAATGATCATAAGCCAGCGCTTAGACCACTGTGCCACCGGGGCGGCCAGGTTCGTGATGAACATCACGACTGCACTCGTTTTCAGTCATAGAATGTGAGGCGGAAGTCAACTCATGTCGATCGTGCGCGAAATTCAACAGGATAGCGCACTCTTTCACTCTCATCTTCAGTCACAACTGTGTTTGTAAATGTTGTTGGAATGAGATTTGCGTTGCGAATACACTTCTTTCTCTCTTACCTGAGACATTGATCGCTCACGCCTTCCATTGAGGCTCTTACGTTTTCTTTTCTTTTTCATTTTGTTAAGGGTAAGTATGCAATAAAGTACTTACTTACTTTAGGACTGATCATAGAACACCATGCACACACCAAGTCTGACACTGAACTGAGCGCCTGATGTATTGTAGATAAGGGCCGCACGCTTCTCCCATAGTCTTTACATGGGAACTTTGCCGCCCCGCCACGCCAGAAGCGTTGCTCCAATCTCAGTTTCTCTTTGACGGGCACATCTACATGGTAAGACTTTATTTTGATACATGAACCATATTTTCACGTTCAGTCATTCTCTCAAAATAGGTCTCACAGTAAAAAATCTTATAGAATGAATTTATAGATGGCGCAACTCAATATGTACATTCCAAATATTTTCACTACCAATGGTCAACGGAATGTTTATTAACATCTTTACATAATGGGAAACGTCTTACCTACGTACGTGAATAAACTGGATCGAATGGATATTAAATTGTATATATAGATCACACAATGCAACGGTATAACGCAAGCAGGTATCCGAGAGTGTTCACTATTCCGATAAGAAGAACTTTGATACGAATGCTTGCTATCGTTGCTTTGCGCAACTGTTCGCTCAGAAAAGAGAAGGCTTTGGAATTTTGATTATTACAGTCCCTCCATACCTCCGCCTTCAACAGCACGTGAGTCAACCGCACTCTTCTTCCATAGACTTTACATGGGAACTTTGCAGAACCACAACACCCGAACTGTTGCCCCAATCTCATATTTTTCTTCGACTGGCACATCAACATGGTAAGACCTTTATTTTGATACCTTAACGATATCTTTACGTTCAGCCGTTCTCTCAAAATAGGACTCATAGTAAAAACCTTATAGAATTAATATACACATATATTCTTTGTAGTTATATTAATTTTGCTAGACAGTTATGAGCTTGTACCCTCCCATTTCTAGTTTACCAAAAAAGAAAACATCAAAATTAGTTAAGTCAAACGATTGATTTGATATGGAGATAAATTCAGTTCTGTCCTGTATTTCCTTGTAAGCTTTTTATGCAACACAACTTGATCTAAAAGGGAGAGTATTCCTTGGTAGCTGGTGTTGTTCTTTTTGTCCAATGAGGATATTCGTTTTTTCATTTTCCTCCCACGTGAAAAATCGATGTACAATGATGAGTGTTTGTTTCCTAACAAGGCTATTTGATTTGTAATACTTACACTACGTGCAAGAAGAACTAACTTTCCAGTATGATGTGTCTTTCAGAAGCACTTCTGGTGCCAAGTACCAAGTGTTCTTTTTAGCTTCATACCTTGGTGTTCAACTACATAGTTAGGGGAAGAGCAACAGTGGGGTAACTCAAGTTTGTATTGATCATTTTTAAATTATGAAGTCGCTTCCATTATTTCATATGTATTTGTGATAATAATCTTTGATATTGTTTTAATGAATAAAGAGTATTTTCTTCTTTCACAAAGCAAAGGTATATGTTTAACATTTTGTTATTCTCTATTCTGAAGTTTCTTATACATAACATAACCGAGTGTATTGTGGTCTGCAGTAATATGTAAATATCTGCTTACTATACTTGAGTTACCTAACAAAACAATACTGAAATATCAAGTTAAAACACATGGAATAATTAATACTGACTTAAATCAAGCTGTTCTTTCCATGTAACATAAAACAACAGAAATTTGAAAATTTCATCATCCTGGAACGGGATTCAAAACCGCATCTCCCGACTTGCGCTCGAGTATGCTACCCATTACACCACCCAGGACAACGGAATCCAAACAATTGAAGCATTGATCTGAATAGGTAGCATAATCGAGAGCAAATTGGTAAATGCGGGTTAGATTTCCGTTCCCGAACGATGAAAGTTTTAAATTTCTGTGGTTATGTTACTTGGAAAGAACAGCTTGATTTAAGTCGCTATTCTGAAATTTGAGCCAGTGATCATAAATATATTTTCATGTTAGTTTTATCTCTAGAAACCATTTTGTTTGTACCATAGCCTGAAGAACATTTTATCATAAGATGCGGTTTCTATTTCAAACGTAGTACTCCGGGAATCGAAATCAACGTATTATAATTCAGGAAAAAAGAAGTTTTACCCCATGTTTTTCAGAACGTTTTATATAAAGCAAATCAATCAAAACTGACAAGCTAGCTTAGGTAATTCCAGCAGATGTTCCGAGAAGTCGGTTCGGAATTTACATATAGCGGTCATGGGCTTTGGTTCGGATTTACATAAAGAGTTTTAATAACGGTCGGAATTTACATATAGCGGTCATGGGCTTTGGTTCGAATTTACATAAAGAGTTTTAATAACGGTCTGATTTTGGTTCGCAATTTACACATATTAGTTCAAAATTTACATACCACCATGTAAAGCAGTGTACATTATAAAGATCGTATAGTTGGCATCTGTTAATATAGAATGAAGCAATTTTATGGCAACATTTTCAAAACAATTTCATTGTTTTAGTGATACATTGCTAAAAGATTATTGGAGAGCAAACGAGATGTTTTTCAATGCTTCTTTCATGTTGTGCAACTTCTCAGTGCCAATTGCTAAAATTTAAAGTAAATACGGAGAAGATTTGAAATTGGAATTTTGATGAACGATTTATTTAATCCGTGCAAGTTCCTATCAGCTACGCATATGGCTTTTAGAAATTCTCTCCGAAAATGACTTTGTGGCGACAAAGAAATGTACCAATTTAGGTCATTTCAAAATGCCGATTAAGGACGACACTAACCATGCATCTATTGCCTGCGTTCTTTTTTTTAACTGAGTGATAGATTAATTTAATCGCACAGAAGCTTGATCTTTCTCAAAGAAACTTTATTAAATTTCGTTTTATTAAATTAATTTGATTTGCTTGTAAGAAAATGCATGTCGCTTTTATGTTTAACATTTTATTAAAATATTTAAGAGTAAAAAAAGGGACACTAACTTGACGAAGAGGAGAATATGTAGTCCTAAAGTGCACCTGTTTATTTTTCTAGCTTCTTAGTTTCTTAGACATTGATGTATTCCGGTTAGCGTTCAGAAAAGTGTACAAACAAGGAAAAAAATGGCACTGTCATGTAAAATTACATCCATTATGTTTATATTAAAAAGGCGGCAGAAGACGCCTTTTATGAACTTTATGATATTTTCATGATCTATGCGGAACAACGTCTTTCAATATTTAGGTCATAAAAATGAAAGTTTTCGTCGTAACGTTCATTACATTAAATGCTTAAAACATATTAGGGCACCAGGAAAGGCTATGCGTAAACATTTTTGTCCACATATATGCAGAAGCCTTTCCTGTTTTTACAAATAATACTACAAGACAGTTCTCTCGTGTGCCTGCTTATTTTCAAAACGTAATAAAACGTGATTTATATTCATGGAATACTATAATTTAATTTCGACTACGATCAACGGTCTGACGGAGTTCATAAAATGTGTTCTTGCCGTCATTATTAAAAGAGATGATTAATTAGTTATTAAAGAGATAGTTAATTAGTTGTAAAATGTACATTAAGCAACACAGCTCTATTACTTATTTTTGAAAATTAACTTTAGAGTCATTAGTTTATTGTTGAATAAATGTATTAGCATTTCAGGACATATTAAATTGCCTTTTTCTAAGCATCTCAGCATATTTATAATTTAGGTATAACAGACACAATATAGTATAACATGAGAGTATTCCTTTCGATGTAATGAAAAAATATTCTGCTGTGAAAAGCAAATGACTCGCCTTCAATTTAAAATTATATTCAGATCTGTCCTTTGCAAATAATATACATGAGCAAATTATGTATATCAACTGTTTTATATAGAAATCAGCCCTATAAAACCTACGACACTTACGTTTTGCATGAATACCATGGATTCTGTTGATGCACACGGAACAACAACAATAAAAAAGTCACAGTAGGCTGGGTGCTGCAAATTTTCGTACAACGTTTGGAAAATAAATACGTGTTTTAGTGACACTATCTCCGTCCATCCCTCTGCCAGTGGATACCATATCTCTTTACTCATTAATTGAATTTGGAAACTTCGTTTTGCTTTGGAAACCTAAAATGTGAGAACGGAGATCTATGAGTTTCATCCTTAAAACGATGCACGATTTCGCCTCTGGGGAGATTTTTTACAATTAAACATCACTGCTTGTAAGTATTCCTGAAATTACCATTGAAATCATTATCTTCTCTTTTGATTCCTTTTACCATGAAAGCTATTTTGCGCACAAGTCCCCTGTCTCATACTACACAGTTTTCGAACTACAGGGCGTAATTACATATTGTATTCTTTACGATCTTTCGGCTTCTAAAAACCGATTTGGAAAATTCTTTTGCTCTAGAATCTTGCATGCTTTTGAAAGTGAGAAATACGAGACACGGATTACACAGATGAGCGATTACATCATAATCACCCCCAGCCTAGAGAAATGAGCGCGCCTGGAGACCAAACGGTGGGATAAGTAAAGTTCACAGAGCAGTATATATACAACCCGAGGACCAGCTTTCGCTTAGTAGAGTGTTTGGAGTCAGAATGGGAAAAGCTTCCGATTTATCGGAGTTTGATAAAGGACAAATTGTGAAGACACGGTGCCTCGGAAATGCGATTACGGACACGGCGCGGCTTGTGGTTTGTTCACGAGCCGCTGTGTTGGGTACATAGCAAAATTGGTGCACAGATGGCCAAACGACGAACCATCGTCCAGTCGTGTGTCGTCCTCAACTCATTGATGCCAGAGGGAAGCGGAGACTGCCGCGCATTGTTAACAGCGACCGCAGCGCCACACTACGCCAAATCACCAATGGTGATTAAGGCAATGTGTCACAGCACACAGTTCATCGCAGCTTTCTGCGCATGGGCCTGCGTAGCCGAAGACTCAGCCGGGTCCCCATGCTCACTGAACGTCATCGCCAAAAACACGCAAAATGGGCCCAAGATCATCGAGATTGGACTGTGGATGATTGGAAGAAAGTGGCCTGGTCTGACGAATGAAGATTCGTGGTGCATCACGTAGACAGCCGAGCGCGGATACGCCTATTACTAACGGAGGCTATGACACCTGGAGGCCCTGTTGGGCGAAAAAAGGTCGTCGTCGGCGGTGATATGTTATGGGCGATGTTTTCTTTGGACACTTTACGCCGGATTATCCCTATTGCACAATCTTTGACAGCTGTTAGGTGTTTGAACATCGTTGCTGACCAAGTTCACCCATTCATGGCAACTGTGTTTCCTGCTGGTGATGGACATTACCAACAGGATAATGCGCCATGCCACACTGCCAAAATTGTCAAGGAATTGTTCGAAGAACATGCTAGTGACTTTCTGTTAATGCCCAATCGAGCATTTGTGGTTCAGTTTGGAAAAGTGGGTTCGTGCTAAATCACCACTTCCCCGAAAAAGTACGGGAAGTGGAGGACCTGCTGTTGACATTATGGTACCAGATACCACAGGATACCTCTCGGCATCTCATTGAATCGATGCCTCGCCGAGTAGCTGCTGTTTTGCGGGATGAAGTGAGGTCCTACAGCTTATTAGGCAGGTGCTCATACTTGGAAAAGTGAACACATTTGAAATCCAGATGACTAGAACACCGATAAATGCCCTAAACAGTTTCGAATGCCGGTTCTCTCGAACAATTACAGTAGGAATTACAGTAAAATAAAAAGAAGTTATACACAATTTTGAAGATCATGCTGGGTCAAGAACGTGAAATTACAAAACTAATTTTCGAAGGCAAAAATCAAGGCGAAGACAAACAGAAAATAAAGTAAGCACTAAGCTGAATGGACGAATTCTTATATACACTAGGATAACAAATATACAAAGCAAATGTATCGTGTCCAGTCAAGCCTAAACTGGTAATTTTAAGTATGACTTTCAATTTTAAGCCGATGAAAGTTAAACTAATAACGGCTATAAATACAGAAAAGAAATTCAAATCCTATAAATACGCATTGGAAACCAGGCAAGAAAAGTGATTATAAAGCAGCAACGTAAGCCTATAATGCCTATAAATACGCATTGGGAACCAGTCACGGAAACGTAATTATGGGTAAAGAAAGAATGTAAAACAGTTTGACCGTGGCCAGACAATAGGTGAGGTGAGGCCTGTTGTTCAATAATCGCAGCAACAGTAAAATCGTTGGGATTTTCCACATCAGACTGTAACACGTATATACGAAGACTACGTGAAATACCGCAAAACCTATAACCGTAAACAGAAATGTGGCCGTAATCGTGTAATTCAATGTCGAGGTGAGCTCAGACTGCCCCTCATTATTACAAAGAATCGCACGACTTTTGGGGAGGAGATAACTTTGAAATTTAATGAGAGCGGGTCCACAAAATTATTCACAAAGCTAGCCGTCGTACCATGGAAAACATAAGCTGTGGCAGACGACCTCTATATCGCGTCCTCTGGTTGGCTGCAAGGCACATAGGGAAACACAACTGGGGTGTGGAGGACTGGAAACACGCCATCTGGTCTCATGGTTTCAACACTATCACGCCAATGGGATGCTAAGCGTGTTGCATTAACAACACGAAGCAATCGAACCAGCTTGCGAAGTTGGGATATACAGGCAAGGGGAAGTGGTGTATTACTTTATGGTGCTTTTACATGAGCTTCGTACCCATCAAGATATTCGTCACCGCCTCTTGTACCCTTCAAGACATTCGAATGTGACCATCCACTCTCGATGATCTACTTCCATTTGTAATGATTGTTTCCTCGCACTATATAGCTTCTTTCAACGCTGCACCGCATGCTTCCTGAGTGACGACCAACTGGCTCCAAAAATATTAAAGTTAGTTTGTCACACTCGTTTATCACCTCTCTATCGTCGGACTTGAACTACATTGAGAATTTGTTGGAAGAATTGGAAAGACACATTTGAGTCTGCCAACACCTACCGGCACGTACGGATACTCTACGACAGGGTGATCGTTGTTTCATTTGTGGCAGTACCACTTCCGTGTTTTTAACACATCCATGAGTCCTTAGCAAGACATCTGGAAGATCTGGCATGGGTTGAGCAACACGGTATTAGGTAGGTGCATATCATGATTTGCCCATTCAATTTACGTTTTTAGTCAGTATGAAGTAGTGAACCAGAAAATCCATCGGGAAATTTGCTCACCTGGTCCCAAATAAAGGAATATGCTGAAGAGTGATTGCCAAAAGCATTAGATCAAAAATGGCGATAATGAATTTTCTCTGTCTCATAAATTTGAAGACCATTACAGTTGCTTTTGAAGTTGGAGTATAATGTTTTGGAACTACGAAGAAATAACCTCGGTCCATTCTTATTTTAAATAACTCTTATTCATTAAGGCTTGGTAACTTTTCTTCCCTTGCAAAACATGCTTCGAGCATTCCTATTTCAGGTGAGAGTACACCCATATAGAAAATTTCCATGACCACCCTGTCTGCACCAATGGTCGTGTCCCGCAGCACGATGAAGTGATGTCTTCCACTTCAGTAGAACATACGAGAGAAATTCAAAAAGGAAGGCTTTCAATTTTATTCCTTCTTAAATGCTTTTTGCATAGAGTCAACAAGCATAGATTCAGTTAGTGCATAAAATCGCCACCAGATGGAAGTAGTAGCCCACCCTTCAGATGACGCGAACCGACTTAGCATTATTTTTAAGATGATTACCGCACTAAATGGATGGATAAAGGAAGTTCGTTCTGTAATTCATTTTCTTTAGGGGCAAAAATCTTTCCCACATCTGGAATTCATTGTGAGCTAGTGACAGTTCATAGTGCTAATGTGATGCAAGCACAACATGTGTTAAATTTATGCTGGAAATTTGACAATACGCGGTTTCACAATGCTGCAGCATCCATGAATCTCATGAAGTCCCGGGGCTGTTCTTCCATACAAACCGTAGATTCCTGAATAATCATTGGGAATCACTTTCTCTTCCCAAAGCTTAAACAGTAGAGCTTGATCAGCTCTTAATTCTGATTAAGATTTTTAAAATTAAGCGAAGCACTAATTACCGGCTCAGGATGCTTTTTTTCCACGAAGGACTTGACAATTTGATTTATTGCTGTGCTAATATGGAAACAGTCTTGGTGACTGTACGAAGAAGTGAAGCAAATAGGAGAATATATCTCATGATGCGTTATGTTGCTTTTTTAGTCAAATAAATATTTTGGGACCTCACTTTCTAAAGTGCCCTCGTCTGTAGACGACACGATCAATGAGCATCATTTTGACGTTAAGAAGTCGGTGCAGTGGAGTAAAAGGGAATTATTGTCGCAGCGAGGAATGCGAAGGCTTTTCTCTCAGGAACAAAAAGCATTGTCGACTGTTCGAGCATCGCATTCTTGAAGGTGTGTCAAGAATTAACCTTAGCAGGACACATGTTCACCCACTTTGCCGGAAACGGGAGATCACCACTGGCTAATAGTCATTTCAAACAGCTGTTAAGACCTTTCGACGACAACATAGACCTCTCAGTAAGCTGCAGACGTCAACCAGGGAGCACAAAATCCAGCGAAACATTTGCCTCTGGAATAGAAGAACAGACGGCTCGTTCATTTCTCTATGTTCACCGAGTATTATCTCTGGCCCGTAAATATCTTGTACTGCTAGAAAAAGACTCACCTTTTGAGACGAATCCAGATTCTAACTTTGATATGGTGATGGAGTTCTCGTCGACGAGTTGGTGAACAGCTTCAATGCGACTGTGCAGTAAGGGTGGTTTTATCATGGTATGGGAAATTTCCATACGAACATCACTGAATCTTCTTATACCTGTTAAACACACCCTCTTCTTCAGATCACAACTATGCTTTGTTTAGGTCCAAATGTTATCCTACAGTTTAACCGTCTGTGTCGATGGTACTAGCCTCTTTCAAAGCAAAATAACTGCAGTGCAACGCCTTTTGGGGCGTATCCCGGTCTAACAAGTTATTTAGTAGTTGGCCATAATGCCATGCATATAAATATCTTTGCGCAGTAGGATTTTCATGTTCAATCATCACGACATTATTTTGCATTTACAGCAGCACATTCAAATCAAACGGAAAGGTACTTGTCTAGCGTTATTTCAGATGACAATGAAATAAAATACGGGCGATAAAATGAATCAGAAATAAATACTATAACATTAGATTTGCTGTGTGAGGCTGATTTGTTTTCTGACGGAATGGGTGTTTTTGCAAAAAAAGTATTCCGTTAGTTATACCTTTGTCCTTACCACAAGCAAAATATTGCGTGTTTAAACTTTATGGAGATAATAAAGCAAATTGCGTGGGTAATTTTAGAAAATGGTGATACGAGGATTATGCACATCTTTACCTACATGAAACGAGGATAGCAATAAAGGAAACCAAATAAGATATAATTACCTAGGACGTTTTGTTCTTTTGTGAGATTGTGAGAATGCGTTTGCAGTAATGTTGAATTCTTTTTCCAATGTTTAAATAAATGTAGAGCAACCTAAACTAGGGGATATGTAACTTCACTTTTTCTGATATGCGAAGGGTTGCAATTTCTGATAGAACTTTGGGTTTCACATGATTTCCTTTATTGAACACTTAGCATTTTTTTCTGCCCACCCATGAGACAGTTTCATACTGGAATTTGATAAAGTCATTTCTTAGAGAGCATAAGCAGCGGGGCGTACTTGATAGGCAGCGACATCATGACGTAAGGCTCTGATAGTACAACTGATATCAGCTGGAAGAGTTAAGTCCTGCTCACTAGGATGATAAAATATCAGTTATTGAAATTTACATGAGTACATGGACTACCGCAAATGAAACATTTTCATAGTTCCTTGAACAATTTCAGTGTATTAATTTTAAAAGTACTTTATCATATAAATTAACTCAAATTCTCAAAAATTGCGCGTCCAAAATATGTATTTTACCTAACATCCGACGTGCATAAATGTAAATCATATCACATGATATACCTTGACAGCACGAAGCTATATATCTTCAGTGAAGCAACAAACATTAAAATTACTATGTATAATGATTTAAATTAGTTCCATAGCATTTAAATTAGTTGAAACCTTGATAAAGATTACACATACCGTGCTCATAAACCTGATGTATTTAAAGTATTTCATTGCTGAATTTATACCCTATGTTCCTTTTCGTAACCCAAAGTAAATTCTGAACTTTCATGTGTTTAGGAGGGGGAACTGAATAACCATAACAGGAATTTCTAGTAAGTATGAGAAATAGTTCATTCCTAATTTGGGGCCAGTAGATCCAGAAAGAGAGAGAGAGAGAGAGAGAGAGAGAGAGAGAGAGAGAGAGAGAGAGAGACCCTCCGCCGTAAGAAAAACACACCTCCTTGTGTTTGTCTTACCATCCGGGGCTACAATCGGAGCACATATCGAATGAAAAGCCAGAAACCGAAACCTACCCTTCTGACCACTCGACCACCCGCGCTGCAAAATTTGAGTTAAGCATACCCTGGGCAGAATGTTGTACCGTTAAATAGAACTTCTGTGGCATTTGTAGTCGTAATCTAAATAAAACTCACTAGCAACATTACAAATTGAATAAATATGACATACAGATATTGATTAAATTTGCTAACATAAAACCTCTCCTGCGTTTCGTGAGGCTTTTGCAAAGCACATGCTGTGACGTACCTGCCAGCAGGACGCACACGACATAAAGGCAGATAGTAGTCAGAACGAACGTCCGCGTAGCTCAATTGGTAGAGTGACTTATTCCGGAATGAAGGAATCCGGGTTCGAATCCTGGGGTGGACAGAAATGACGGAGAAATTTACTTCGTTATAATGCTTTTTTTATGCAAAGTCTCATAGTCTCCGAGCCTGCAAAATCGTCATAACGGGATCTAAATCCTTATTTAATTAAGAAAATTTGGTTCCTTATGGTCCTCCGAGATGTTCATGACCTCCATTACCATCAATCCCCCCCTCTCGGAAAAATTATTCCTGGGGTGAATTCACCAAAAATAATTCCCATGTCGCTTCAGTTTCTCCTTTTCAAGTGTTCGAACCTAATACCAACTATAAAATTATTAAGATATTCCTGGATGTGATTACCTTTTTGGCCAGTTTTACCGGATTCTGATGATTATGATAAAGAAAATAACGCAGTTTGGCTAAGTGTAAGAGAACATACCCCAACAGAATTTTTAAATAAACGTACCTGGCATCTAAATAAATTTCGTAAAGGCAAGTATGTTGTTTTAGATTCCAGCAATGCTTCCCTATACGCTGCATCGTTCCCGAAATCTACTTTCTGATTCTTGAAATGTGCTAACACTTTAACATCCATAATAACTTAGGCTTCTGGATAAGTAGATGACCGGTGAGTCCCGAATCTCGATTCTTGAAAGATACGATTTCCTATGTATAACACTCGTAGCGTTAGTGGAAATCACACACAGTCACCATTATAATTTGCATTCATGATACGTAGATGAATGTCTGCTCCAGGAAAGCATCCAAAGTGTCTGAGCTTCTCTGGACAGCACGCTGTCTGGTATTCTGCGGTGGTATCGGAATAATTTTTCTTTTGCCAGTCCCTGATAGGGAAAAGAAGTTTGGAAGATTTCTAACAGTTGTGGTATCTCTCTCGGAAGTGCACACGACTTTAAAGTTCTCGTCAAGAGGATTAATGAAGTTACTAAATCATCTGATCGCTAAGACAGCTAAAGCTAGCTGGTAAAACAGTATCCGATTGAGGTTGTGAAAACGGGTTTTCAAGCCGGTGTGTATATTAATGAAATTTGAAAAACACAGTCATTTTATGAACCATCGAACTCATTCATATCAGGTGACGAGCTGTTTCTAAGAACGGTTTCTCCTACCGACAGAGAAACCTAACCAAGTATCCCTTTCCATCATGGCCAAGAAATGCAAAAATCTTTGTAAGACAAGTTTCTTCCTTTAATTTCCATCAGAACTTTCCGAAAATGTTGTGCGTAAGTGCTGAAGAGAAGTTTCTTAATGAAAGACCTTTACTGATTTCTTCCTATACTTCAATTTTGCATATACTGATAGCCATAAAATTTTATTAACTCAGTCAAAGTAGCATGTCTTATGTTGTCATCACCTGGTTAGATTATTTTGCTTTTTGTCTGTGTAAGGTGTTCATAATTCTCTGTATTTTTGTATTCATGAGTTAGGAGACCTACTAGATTTTGCTCGTAGGTCTCCTAACTCAGGAGTACAAAAATACAGAGAATTTGAAACACGTTCTTCTTTGTTTAACATCGATCCATCAACTTTGACTCCAACAAAATTGCAAGTGACAATCATTGACCTCCTAAGAACGCAACTGACTATCATTGACTGCAAAGAAAATGTAATATACCTCACAATCTATGTCTACAGAAAGGAATGCAACTGACAGTGTTTGGCCTCACAAAATGCAACTGATAAGCTTTAACCCCATAAATGCAACTGACAATCTTTGACCTCAAAAGAATGCAACTGACAATCTCTATCTTTCATTCATTTCTTTCAATAAACTCCAGTTAGCATCTGTTTTGTTCGTGTGAACCGAGTGAGGGTTGTTACAGGAACAACGGTTTTGTCGTTAATAAGTAGGTTCATAAAATCGTCATTTAATATTTTTTCAAAGATTTAACAACGTAAGTACACATTGTGTACTTAACATTTAATTCAAAAAATGTGGCTTGCTCGTTTAACAAATCCCCCCCCTTTTAGCTTTGAATCGGAGAAAGTTAAAATCAGAAAACATTTTGTTTGAGTTTTCCTAGTTTTGAATTTAATGTAGAGGATCGTGTACTTTGCTGATGTGACTAAGAAAGTAGGTTACTAGCGAAAATAGCCTCCGAGGGTCTACGGGAATGTACAGGGTGTCCACAAAGTATCTTTACAACTTTGCACATTTATTATGGACACCTTGTGCTACGTACGTTCATGGTATTTGTTGTATAATACACTGTAAATATCAAAGTTTTATTTGACATTATATTTTTTTATAGGTCCCTCACTGAAAAAGCAGGTGATGTTCTATAAAAATGTGGTCCCCACAAAAGAGAGCGCAGTGCGTCACTTGGTTCATCGAAACGAAATCTGATACACAAACGCAAATACATTTCCGGACTAAGTATGGGAAAACTCCGCCATCTCGTCCTAGTATCCGCCAATGGCACCAAAAATTCATGAAGACTGGCTCCGTGTTCGATCAAGATCGTATTGGCCACCCATGAACATCGAATGAAGACATCGAACGTGTTCGTGATTCATTTTCCCGAAGCCCGAAGAAGTCCATTCGTTCAGCTGCCAGAGAACTACAAATGCCCCGGTCCACGGTACACAGGGTGCTACATAGACATCTACGATTATATGCATAAAAAGTGCAACTCTTACAAGCACTTGGGGCGAACGATAGACCACGACGAAAAGAAATCGCAGTAATGATGCTCGACAGTCGGTGTGAAGATCCCGAGTTTTTCACACATGTTTGTTTTACTGATGCGGCAACTTTTCATGTCTCTGGGCAGTTAAACAGACGCAATGTCAAGACTTTGTGGTCGGAAAATCCTCTTGCGTTTATGGAATTTGCGAAAGATATTTCTAAAGTGAACGTATGGTGCGGTGTTATGCATAACAGAGTCCTTGGACCGTTTTTCTTCATTTAGAAAGCAGTAACGGCAAATCTTTACTTCAGTGTCTTTCGTGAGTATGTTGTGCCACAGTTGGAGACTTCAACCAAGCGTGATAGTCCAAAAGGACGGTGCGCCACCACATTGGGGACGGTACGTTCGGGACTTTTTAAACACAACATTCCCTGAGAGGTGTATTGGACGGGATGGTCTAATTGCCTGGTCACCCCGTTACCCCGATGTCATACCTCTGAATATTTTTCAAGGGGGATATGTGAAGGATATTGTGTATCGGACAAAGGTGCAGGAGATCAATGACCTGAAATCAAGGATCAACAATGCCATTTCGACCATTACTGAGGACATGCTGCAGCGCACAAGGTTGGAATTGGAGTTTCGACTAGATGCTCTACGCGCAATAAATGGTGCTCATATTAAGCTTTTGTAATGAGGTAGAAAAAAGTTTGGTCTTTGTTTTACTTATGTGCTCAACCACATAAGTCTATCTCATAAAGTGTATCCGTAATAAATGTGCAAATTTATAAAGAGACTTTGTGGACACCCTGTATATACGTGTAATTAATTTCCTTCTACCGACCTTATGTAACGAGCAGGCACTACCACCGGTGCCTACAAATCCCTGTGAAGACAAACGGCATATACAGTGAAGTGCCAGAAAAACTGGTACAGACGAGCTTATGCAAAATACATAGCGACGTCACCTATGCGAGTACTCCGTTTCGTCCCCCAGTGCGTATATAAAGCAATAGACATCCTTGCCAGCTGTCAGAGCTGCTTTCGGCATGAGAATGACAAGTAATAACGATTTAAGCGATTTTCAACGTGGTGTCATAGTTGGCGATCGAGAGATGAGCCATAGTATTTCGGAGGCAGAAACGAAGTTCGGATTTTCACGGACGACCATTGCAAGGTTGTACCGTGACTACAAGCATTCCGGCAAAACCTCCATCCTACGATACCAGTGTGGCCGTAAAGTGACATTGGGTAAACGTGACCATCGTCGGCTGTCAAGAATAGTTTCACGCGATAGGCGTGCAACACTCTTGCACGTATCATCGGAATTCAATGCTGGAGCCTCAACAAGCATCAGCATTCGGACTGTGCAACGTATCTTGCATAATATGGGCTTTGAGAGCCGACGTCCAACTCGAGTCCCCTTGTGGGTGCACGACACAGAGCTATGCGCCTCGCTTGGGCACAGCAACACCGCCACTGGACACTTGATGACAGGAAACAAGTAGCCTGGTCTGACGAGTCGCGTTTCCAACTATATCGGAAAGATGGATGGATTCTTGTGTGGCGCAAACCCTATGAAGCCATGGATCCCGCCAGTCAACACGGAACTGTACTGGCTGGTGTTGTGGTCCGGAATGGTAAGTGGTGTGTTTAGCTGGACTTCACTGGGACCCCTGGTACGTCTACAAAAGTCTGTGATCGGCCAACGCTATGTACGCATCCTTCTTGACAAGGTACACCCTTTCATGTCCTGAATTCATGCTGATGGGTTGGGCCTGTTCCAACAGGACAATGCACCTCCACACAAGTGTGTGGACGCCACATTATGGTTATAGGAGCATTCATCTGAGTTTTAGGTGTTGACATTCATACCCAAGTCCCTAGATCTGAACGTGATAGAACACATTTGGGATGCCATGCAACGCGTTATCGAACGCAGTAATCCGAGACCTCGGAATGCACCCGAATTGTGGAACTCTCTGCAGGAAATATGGTGTGCATTGCCTACAGCATAATTCCAGAAGCTTTAGTAGAGTCCATGCCCCGTCGTATTTCTGCAGTCCAGCGCTCTCGTGGGGGAACTACCAAGTATTAGACTGGTGTACCAGTTTTTCTGGCACTTCAGTGTACATTTCAGCCTTAAACCAGGGTGAGCTGTGCACTCTACAAGTGAAATATTATTTAAGGCATAATTCTATACAAGACGTATACACATAGTAGCATAAAAATGCCCCAAAGTTCCCAGAATGTTAAATGTTGTAGTTCAGATATTTTATTCGTTAGAGCAATAACACAAGCAAACGTGTAAAATGTGTAAGACTTCATAAATGGAGAGATGTTGAAGATAAATCCCTCGAAAATGACCTGAGTTGTTCCTCCGAGCTGTGATCCATCATCATTCTCATTAAGGATGAAAAGCGTAGGATTTGCCTACATTCATGCGGATACCTTTCGACACATCTCAAAACATGTGAATCCGTGTTTTTAAATACATGTATCCGTTATTTAAAAACACGTGTATCCGTTGTTTTTAAATACATGCTGAACAAATACATAACGTACCATCATCGGCACATCACATTATAGAAGAGAGACAGATTATGGTGTATATGCCTTGTTCCTGTCATGTTATTAGGAAAAATGACAGGAACAAGGCATATACACCACAATCTGTCTCTCTTCTATAATGTGATGTGCCGATGATGGTACGTTAT
The DNA here is from genome assembly GCA_039090855.1 of Macrothele yani. NCBI lineage: Eukaryota > Metazoa > Arthropoda > Arachnida > Araneae > Macrothelidae > Macrothele > Macrothele yani. The sequence continues at coordinate 8,006,139 of CM077024.1, forward strand.
GTATTTGTTCAGCATGTATTTAAAAACAACGGATACACGTATTTCTAAAAAACAGATACATGTATTTAAAAACACGGATTCACATGTTGTTTTTTTAACACGGATTCACATTGTTCCTAATAACATCAACATTTTTATCATTAGGTTCAGATAAATTCATACACTATCTCTGAGGTCACGTGCACATCAAATTTGCGAAACCATGCTTTAAACTATGCCCTAACGTGATGTGTGCATAGTCTACACATAGCCCTAGCAGCGCATTATTTCTTGTTCTTCTACTTTATTGCAAATTAAATAATGTATAACTTAAAAGACAATAAAATCTGATAAATCCCTAAATAGTGTGGTAACAAAGATATTTTAATTCTCCGAGCTGTCGGTTGCGAACTGGAGGGTTTATCAAGGAAAGCAACATTGGACAAACATATAAGTTTGGAATTTAAAATTAAAATCCTTCGCTTCTTAGCGATAACTCTTAAACTAAATTATGTTCGCACTTTGATTCCAGTTCCTGAGGTTGAAAATTCTAGAATATTATAAAACAACAGATGTCACAAATCCTTTAACAAATTTTATGTATTTTGACACAATTTCAACTCTTTAATATCAAATTAGCATTTTGGGACGTGCTTCAAACTCATTCGAATTAAAATAACGTTCACTTTACATAAAATAAAGTCACAGTAACATTCACTTCACGGATATGTAAATCGTAGTCTGTTATCAGAATGTCGATTACATTATTCCTCGCAGAAGGATTTGCACAGCAGACTAAAATCCTCTAATGTTCTGAGCCACTACTTCTGGAAATTTCTTCAGAAGTGGAGCGATATGCAAAACGAAATAGAAACTTTTGTTACATCGCATGGCTACGCTGGCATGTTGTCCATTCGTCTGCACTTCTTACAACGCTATACCGCGCCAGGTTCTCCAGAACACCTTGAGCATGTGTACTGCAGCTTAAACGTGATGTAATTTACTTCAACGATGTGACTGTCTAATGATATGTGGCTCTGTAATGATATGGCTTTGTAAGGAAGACGTAATTATGTTGACCGGTGTTCATAGAAACAAAGAATGACTTTAACTGAAAAACATTTTAGGAAAATTCATACATTTTTAATTTGTTTTACCTCAAAAGTTCCTTTTGATGTGCAATTTAATTGCTCATGCTCCTCACATATGCACTATATAGACAAAAGCCACTGGACACCCCTTCAAAAGAAAATGAACGGATCCGTTGCGTTGTTAAGATGCGCGGTACATCTGTAAACGGTATAAAAACAAGCCTGCAGCTGACCGCGATCATATCGCGCTGTGAGGTTGAGTGAAAATGTCGTTGCTGGAGAGAACTGACTTTCAGAAAGGAAAGATTGTTGGGTGCTATATTAGTGGGTTGTTCATAAGAGAAACCGAGAGGCGTTTAAACATACCCAAGTCAAATGTTGTGGATGTAATGAATAAGTGGAAGACACATGGCATGCCAGAAACAACAAAACTTACCAGAAGACCTAAGAAAATCAGTGATAGAGGACGACGAAGCCTCAAAAGAGTCGCTACAGCTGATCGATGGAGTACTGCACAAGACCTCATTGTACAGGTCAGTAAAAATGCTGTAACCTCGGTATGTACACGTACCATTCGCAGAGAACTTTCTTCCATGGGTTTCCGTGGTTGTACGGTTGCTCATAAGCCTTTCATCTCCACTCGGAATGTTACTCGTCGTTTAGCATAGTGTAAAGATAATTTATCGTGGACCGTAGATGACTGGAAACGGGTTCTATGGACTGATGAATCCAGATACACGATCCATCAGTCTGATGGCAGTGAGTGAGTATGGCGGCAGCCTGGGAAACCCTATTTACCACAATGTACTGTTCTTACGGTCAAGTTTGGAACTGGCAGTGTAGTCGTGTGGGGGTGTTTTTCGTTGTGTGGTCCTGGCCCATTTGTTGTCGTGGACAAACCTGTCAACCATGACATCTACCTCAATATTCTGGCCCTAGCAACTTGTTGCAACACTATGGACACGAGCCTTGCTGGTACCAGCAGGATAATACACCGAACCATAAAGCAAGGACTATTACGGCGTGGTTTGACGATAATTCCGTATCGTGTGCGGAATGGCCGGCACATAGCCCTGACCTTAATCCCACAGAGCACCTATGGGATGAATTAGAGGTCCGCATAAGAAGTTTAGAACCAAGGCCTACTACTAAGCAACAGTTAGCGGCAGCATTATGTACTGAATGGAAGCGCATACCTATCGCTGTGTTTCAAAACCTTGTCGAAATCATGTCTCGAAGGGTCAGTTCATGCGTTAAAGCCAAATGTGGACCGACACCGTACTAATGTATGTCAATAAATGTTATGTTGTGTTTCTCTTCAAGGTGTCCGGTAACGTTTATCAATATAGTGTATTTCAAATACAAAAATAGAGTCAGAATGAGATTATAGGTATAGTATTTAATTACTATATTCACTTATTTCCCATCCTTTGTTTACGTAGAATATACATTTATTCAGAATAAGTACTGAAGTTATTGCTTTTGAAAATACACTCCTCATCAAAAACACTATTCCACTTCGTCCTGCATACTATGTAACGGGCAAAAGGTAGTTGCGTAAGAGCGAAATATAGCACCTGCAGCCTGTTAAATGAGGCTACTGCATGGACATTTTATAACATAGGCAATACTGTGTGTGTCTCTCGCGACGACGCCCCAGTGTTGCAGTTCCCTAAGCTCTGGTTTCTGGTCATTCATTCGAGATGCGTCCGTGTTCGAATCCCGGTACCGCATGGGGGCTGTTTTTATCTTAAGGCACTGGCTCAAGTTATTACTAGGAGCCAATGTCCCTAAATTGGAAATGGGAGACTACTAATAGCCCATCGAGTTGCTCAAGGCGGTCTTAAACCCCCAAACAAACAAAGAAAAACGCCTCTCGCGGCATTTCAGACACTCCAACACTTAAGAAATAAGTCAATAATGTTCCTAATACTCTCCTGGAAAATGATTTTTCGGATGTTTTAAACATGCACCGAAAGATCCATGATGTTATGCATTGAAGTTGTATCTATTTTTGGATTTCGTTTTATGAAATCCAGATTATTCCAAATCAGTGATAAATCTGGCAAGCAGCCTATCCATGGTATAATAAAATGTCTTAAAGACAATGTTGACCAATATGTGAAGAATGTGTTTTGGCTTATCGTGCTGAAAAAAAAAGATGTACCGACAGACCCACTCTGATGGAGTGGTAAGGCAGCCGGAAAAATACTGGTGTCCACATACTTCTGCGCTTAAATTGCCCTCGAAAAGTGTCAGGCATGGTTGACAGTCGGAAGACATAATAACCCACAGCACGATTCCAACAATGGGCGCTTCACATCCTTCAACAGTACTCGACCTGAAAACTCATTCGTATGTTCGTCCCCGGAAGTTAGTGCGGCCATCGTATTACAAAGACAGATGCGGAAGTCATTGTTGAAAGCCATGTTTCACCATCTGACATGCCACTTAACTCACTTGTTCCACCACTACAACCTCCCATGCGTGTAGTTGGATCAGTATGAAAAGGAGAAAACGCTTCTCTCTCATACCAGCTTCGTGTGGGATTTCATGAATAGCACTGACAGATATCGACAGTACTTCATCAGTCATCCTGTCATTTGATACCTCTCGGAAAGTTACGTTTCTGGTACTACAGATGTCCCGGAATCTTCCGTTCATCTCGATCAGTATTCACTAAAAGGCCACTGAATCTCGAAAAACCATTTTCGTGTCCATTGATGTTAGCAACAGGAACTGTTCAGTGTTCACGCACTTTTAGCTACACCATCGAACTTCATTTAGATCAAAGGTCTCGCTCATCTTACAAAATTGTTTGAAAATCCGTCTAAGGCGTTCCTTTACTTCCCTCAGTGGTAACTGAATTTACAGGTCAGGTTCAATTTCTTTAACCTATGTGGTTCACTTTGTACCCAATAACTAACGGAATTTTTTTCATCTGCGGGGTTTTAAATGTAGAAAGATCGCAGACTTTCTCCTTACTTGTGTACTGTTTTCGTCACTGTTTGCATATCCGTACTAATTTCCAAAAATGCAACGTAATTGTTTATACGTGGGGCAACCTTTTTCATGATGAGTACGTTTCTAAATGTTTCTTCTGAAACGAAACAACTGTAAGAAAGAATATAGAGCATTTCTATTTACAAATAACAAATAATTATCAAGAATGTAGGAACTCCATTCTGAAGTTTGAATGGTATATTTTTCATGACATACCATATACATGGGTGCCCGCAAAGAGCGTCAGGGAGGGTCAAGTTAACTCGTGAAAATAAGAATTCCCTCAAAAAAATTAAAATTAAAAAAAATGATGCCAGAATAGAGAAGTGTGAATTATATGTATTTGAATATTGGGTTTGAAGGTATTGGATTTGGATTTAAATTACTAAAATATGATAAATAGTAATAGCACCAAATTATTTCTACTTGTCAACAAAATAATAATTTGTGTAATACGTGACTTTCCCATACGAGGTAAAAGAGATGACTTGAGGGATGTGTTTTCTTTTCTCTTTTGGACTTCCACGCCGACTCAGATGATGCCATTTTGAAAGATGATTTGGCAACTGGACTTTAAAACGATAAATATATTTCCCATCGCATAAAGAATGAAATTGCCGCGGTTTGCCGAGTCGTGATACTAGAAGAAATTTTGAAAGAAGATCGAGAATCAGATTTCTTTTTAGTGCCTGTAGGTGAAACTGCTGGCGTGTCAGAGCTTGAACTGTTATCCCTCGCTGTCAGATTTGTTGACGGAAGTCATTTCATTCGAGAAGAGTTTTTAAGAGTTCAGATGTTGGGAAATCAAAGCGTCAAAGTAGTATTCGAAGTAATAGTCAAGGTATGTTGTGTAATAAATTCGTTTTTAAAGAGATAACCCACAGTGTGAAAAACTTTGGAAATGATCCTCGTATGATACATACATATTCTTTGTTAGCTAAATACGATTCACGACATTTATTGAGTTGTTTCTTACTTAAATTGTCATTAATAATGTAATATTGCATATCTCTTTGTCTAAAGGAATAAATATGTTTTATAATAATAATGAGGCTGGATTTCTGTTATCTATCTCGACTTAGAGAGATCTTGTGTGATCTTAATGCTTAGAGAGATCTTTTGTGCTGCAACTTTGCTTTGATCTCCACTGGGAAAAACTCTGCTCGGGCCGCTGACAGAATGGCACGCAAAATCTATCAACTGCTATTTGGAAAGTTCAATTTCTCTTCACAATTTATGCCAGTAAAGAAATTTGTGAAGTGTTTGTAATCATATATTTCAGCAAATTATAGAAAATAACACTTAAAGATCATTGTGGATGAAAAATTGCGAAAGTTAAAAGAACAAGATTTCATCACGGGAGGAAGAAAAGAATGGTTGCTAAAATTAAAATAAGATTTCTTCATGGCAAAAGAAAGAGGAAGAAAGCACCTTTGAATTTGAATTTTATGCATTTCTGCAGTATGAATTCTTTCTGAAAGGACACATAAGAAATGGGATGCACATTCTTTAAGATGGAAAGTAAGACTCCTTATGTTATGTATAACAACTGATCTTTTCTTCGAAAACTGTAATGCCCTTCTGTATGTTCAACCGGCCATTATAACAAACACCGAGTAGGAAGAAATGGAACTTATCTTCCCCCAAAAAATATGATGCAATACCGAAAAAAGGGGGAAAATGGTACGGTGAATTTAATAGGGAGACCACATATTCACGTTAACTCTGAGAAGGAGATTTATGAATAGAACCGCGGATAAAAAAATGTAAAAGTTTCTCTTTCTTTGGCAAAAGAACTACAGATACTTTTGAAGGAAACAGCAGATAAAATATTAAAAGAAATAAGAAGAGTAAAAAGAAGCATACAAAAGTGTCAATGTAAACAATAAAGAAAATCAGTTTGTTTCCGCAGCTGAATACACAGTATTATGCATGACATACTAAAACTATTACATGAAAGTTTACACGCTTATAGTTATGGAAAACATATGAGAGAAATGAGAGAGAGATAGAGATTGAAAAAAATACTAAGGTACGAAAGTATTGCTGAAATAAAGAAACTGTAGAAATTATAACACTCAAAATCGACGCCAGTGTATCGAAACATTAGGGAATGATGTTATATCATAGCTAACAAATTCTAGAAATTAAAGAAATGTGGAAATGAATTTTCTGGATATACGATGAAAAATGTAAGCAATGAAGTTCCTCAACTCCTTCTGGTGAAAAAGTGAACTTCATTAAATCCTCCTTCTGGTGAAGAAGGATTTGATGAAGTTCCCCAAATCCTTCTTCTGAGATTAGGAACGTGGAAAGGGAAAGAAATCTCGGGAGATTAAATTCATTGTGACATCTTTACGAAAAGCCGTATAAAAATACTAATAAGCAATACCTGAGCTGCTAATTCCTGTGTGAATGTGAAAATAATTTAATTGTCTTGAATTAATGCCACTTACCGAAACGAAAAGAATTTAGGCAAACACTTTATAGTACACATGAACACTCAACTCAGGAAGAATAGATTTATGAACCTTGTCAACACTGTTTACAAAATCTACTCCAATATATTCATCACATCGTTTAAAAACTCGTTTATCCATGTTCATGAATTGAAAGAAGATATTAAGTTAATAATTGCTGTCATTGCTGATATTGCACCAGAAACGTTTGAGATTACCAATCCTTCAAAATTACAGTGATCTAAATTATTTTATATTAGCATTGCTGAAAGCGTTTTTTAAAAATTAGATCGAGAGGTTTAACAAGAAATTTAACCCTTTAACGACCATAACGCCCAAAACGCGCCTACATTTAAACGGCCATAGCTGCCGGAAACGCCTGTCTAGAGTGAGTCAGATTTCCTACCTTTACCTGTTATTAAAATTTGGACGACCTATGAGGGATCAGCAGGAGTCACCGTTACCTCCCATTGTTGTTACTAAACAAAGAAGAGAAACAACAGAGAGTTTCGGGCGTTATGGCATTTAAAATGATACTAGATTTTAGAGTCATGGTGGTTAAAGGTTTAAGAACGGAAAACAAAGTGATATACTGTAATAGGATACCATTTGCGATTTCTCCCTAACATTTTGATGGTATATTATAACCTATTTTTTAGTCACTGAACCAGGTGAGAGAAAAGGGCAAAACATCCTATAGAAGTCTGTTGGTATGGCTTTTTCCCTGATTGTACTCTTACTTTGCAAACCATGATAAAAGAAAATGGAAAACGAAACTACCCCAATGTAGCAAAAGTTGAAGCGTTGCCTTCTGACGGTTCGTCAGTGTATGCTGTTCAAGTTGATGCATCAACGTATTGTGTGTCTATCTAAGGACACTAGCTCCCTCCCTTTCTTGGAACCAATGGATGCAAATTAGGGACGGGAGACAGTTTGTAACCCTTAGATTTGATTACGGTCATTTATTCCCAAAACAAAAATGACACCCATGGGATAAGCGTGATCCAAGGACTTGGTTTAGGAAACAGCAGAAAACCCATGATGTACGAACTTCGAAGAAGAAACAGATGCCTACAATTATAATCCAAGAACTTTGAGAAAGAAACTTTGTAGATTGCCCAAATTGTCCCTCCAACTCTGGACAACAAGTGGAGCTTCGCCTGAAATGTTGCTGTCCTTCTTTCCAGCGCGCTCCAAAACGTAGAGGAGCAGTTGTAAGTATGAAAGTAATGTTTTTTGGTTGGAGGTTTAACAGTCACCCTGAGTAACTCAAAGGGATGTAATCAATCGCCCGTCACGAATTTTAGGCCGCTGGTTCTATGGAAGGTAGACCTCCAGTGCCTCACCAGGCACACAGCCCTTTCCTTGCCAGGGAGTCCAACTCCAACCCATCTCACACAAAAGGTCAGAAGCCAGCGCCTCGTACGTCTCTGCCACTTGGGTTAATATATATGTCAACTTACCCTTGAAATACTATTTATTTTTGTGTATATTTTATTACTTAAATGGAGACTGTAGTGTAATAAAGATGTCGTCCCAATTCATCACTTGACTCTCACATGTCATTAAAAAATCATAAGGGAAACAGGGTCTAACAGGAACTTGGATAAGGAAAGTGGATAACATATTCTCCAAAAACTGGGAACAAGAGACACAATAGGATTGCCATGATGTTCCAGAAACTTGGAGAAAGAAACGTAATGGAAATACCATCATGAACCAAAAGATTGGCGTAGAAAATAAAGTGAGATGACCTTGCAATTCCGGAGCACTATACTCAGCACTTTCAAAAGAAAAGTTTGAGGTCGGAGATTACAGCTGAGATGTAGAAAATTAGTAGTTACGTCGGCTAAAACTTTGTTAAAGGGGGTTTCAAGGAAGAAATTAGGGAGTGCATAAAACATTACTGGTGATAATTTGCAGAAGATACCTCTTGTCTTAAATATTTCTAATATATGTCACTGTAAAGTGTTTAACCACGATGATTTTCCAATTTTCACCCACTAATGAGTTGGAGATATGATCCCTAACTGCCAACTAGAAGAAATATGGAAAGATAACTGGAAAAAACTAGAAACTATAGGAACAGGTCGGGTAAAATACAGTAATTAAGGAGTATCTTCATTAGCATGGACACTCAGCTTTTCTAACGGTGTGGGGCAATTCTGCACAAGAGATATTCATTTTCTGTTAAAAAGATACCATCAAATACCCAACAAACTATCATACATAGACGAAAGGCATCATCATCATCATCAACATCCATGGCACAAATGCCCGTAGGAGCCGGCCACCAGATGGCAGCTGATTACAATTGTCTTGTATTTTTATAATCAGCGCATCGACACTCATCTGGCAAACCGTGTCAGGGAAGGGGAAATATGGACTAAGTGCGTCCGGGAACGACTTCATCATCATCAACAACCATCGGGAAAATGTCCGTGGGAGCCGGTCACCAGATTGCAGCTTATTACAATCGTTTAGCATTTTTACCACCAACTCACTGACACTCATCTGCTAAACCTTGTCAGGAGAGGGGAACCAGGGACTAAGTGCGTCCAGGACCGACTTCATCATCATCAACAACCATGGGACACATGCCGTAGGAGCCGGCCACCAGATTGCAGCTTATTACAATCGTCTTGTATTTTTACAACCAGCGCATCGCCACTCATCTGGCAAACCGTGTCAGGAAAGGGGAACCATGGACTAAGTGCGTCCGTAACCGACTTCATCATCATCAACAACCATGGGGCAAATGTCCGTAGGAGCCGGCCGCCAGATGGCAGCTGATTCTCAATCGTCTTGTATGTTTACCACCTGCTCATGGCACTCATCTGCTAAACCTTGTCAGGGAAGGGGAACCAGGGACTAAGTGCGTCCGGGACCAACTTCATCATCATCAACAACCATGGGACACATGCCGTAGGAGCCGGCCACCAGATTGCAGCTTATTACAATCGTTTTGATTTTTACTACCACCTTATCGATACTCATCTGCTAAATCTTGTCAGGGAAGAAGAACCAGGGACTAAGTGTGTCCGAGGCCGACTTCAGAGGGAGCCATCCATGCGTTCGCGTCCCCACATCGCGACTCTCGAAAAATAACCCCAAAAAACGGAGGTATACGTTTTAAAAATCATCTGTCATCGATAGCTAAGAATGGAGATGATCGTTGAATTCCAGTCCTTCCTTACTACGTCACGGAAAGCTCGAATACGTGGCTGACTCTTTTCGATGAGAGACGGGTAGTCATATAATAATCAGAATGCCTCTATTGTATAAAGTCCTTAAGTGTTTTATTTATTTATTGGTTTATCAATCCAACAAATCGGAGAATACTGGAAAAGAACTTGCGACATACCAGCTAAAGCACAAATAGCTGAAACATTAAGATGGCGTCGTACACTTTTATTTGTAAACTAAATATGCTTTTACAGATGGATCTCCCAAACAACATGAAAAAAAAATAATCCTTTGTTACACTCGTGTGCAAAAGCTAAGTTACAAAAGGTTTTTTCCTGGCAGTAAGAATAGGGATTAAAACATGTGGCTTGAGACTTTTACAGATATTATTATAGACTGTGACAATTATGTAAAGTAATGCGCGACCATAGGAAGACACGCGTATGACGTTCTAGTGGGCGTTGAACGTAGACTCGAGGAGCAAATAGAATTGAAGGATAGACAGGAACAGGGATGTAAAATATCTGCGGATAGAAACAGGTGTATAAATGATTTTCGCCATTGTCAAACTGCAAGTACAGGACATGCTATGTTGAAAATGTCACACAGACACTGTTTAAGCAATGATATGCAATGTAGGGCCATTGGGAGACTGGAGGCCGGGCAACCCCGAACAGAGGTCACAAGTTGACTTCGTGTGCTTTGAATGGCTGTCAATAGGCTCTGGAAGCAGTTCCAAAATACAGGAAGTATCCTTGAACGACCTGGAACAGGTCGTTGAAGGACAATTTCTGTACCCGATGACCACTTCCTTGCCTTAACAGCAAGACGCAACACAAGCATGACATTTCGTCAGCTGGCTTCAGAGTTGACAGCAACAACTGGACTATCAGTATCCCACTGGAGAGTGACCAAAATTCTTCATAGACCCGACCTTTAATCCAGAAGATCTGTGGCGTGGTCGCCTCTGACACCTTCCCACAGGACACAACAATTATGTTGGGTTAGAGAACATCTGTACTGGGCACGTGGACAGTGGTCTAATGTTCTCTTCACGGATGAGTCTCGTTTCGCATTGCAAACGAATTCCCGACGTGTATTCTTCTGGAAAGAACGTGACATCCATTACCATCTATGAAACACCGGAGAGAGGGATGCATAGGAAGGGACTGGTTGTATGGTGTAGGCAGGTATAATGCGTCACACGGACTAGCTGACCTGTTTTCCATGGATTCTATCAATACTATCCGCTGTCCAGATGAGATCGCACCACCTTATGTTCGCTTGTTAGAAGCTACTGTCGGCCTGGAATTTGTTTTAATGCAGGACAATTACCGAATCCATATCGCTCGACTGGTTCTGGAGTACCTCGAAATTGAAGGTGTTGCGGTCATGGAGTGACCAGCTAGATCCCCGAACCTTTATCCTATAGAATACCAGCTCGATGCTTTAAGGAGACGGATGGCTGATCTGAAATCCTCCAAGATACGTACAGGATCTTAGAAGTGGTCTTTTGCAGCAGTAAGACAGTATGCCATCAGAACCTATGACTCTGTTTTGGACAGCATGCCGCGATGCTGTCAGAAATGTGTGACAATGAAAAGCGATCACACACCCTATTAAGGCTAGAGTATGTACTTCTGGTATGTTTACGAATTTGTATATTTGTGTTTTTTCGAATAACACGGTTTATTTGAAATTTATGCAGTGCTTTATCATCATTTTGGGTTATAGTACGTGTTGTTGTCCATGTTATTGTTCTGCCGCTTTTCGATGTAATATTTTAACAATTTTCTCACAGTGTTGTAATTTCTGTTTGTAGCTTAACATTTACACATGAGTGCATTTGGTGCGTGTCCACTTTTAGCTAATATATCCTTTTCATATTGGTCTAACTACTGAATTTTCGTTACATTTATAGATTTAACTCAAATAGTACATAATAAAAAAATGCTTTGATTTTTTTGTAGTGTAAAATACATCAAGACTATTGTAAAATATTTGCGAACATACGAAATCGAAAATGTCTCTGAAAAAATCTGGAGGTAGGACTGTGAAGACATAGGAAGACTTTCATTCAGAAATAAATTGTGATTGGTGAATTTTTCAAAAATCACATACCGGAGTACATAAGTACACAAATGTTCTGTCAAAGGAATGCTATAATTAAACAGTTTCTCATAATCATAGCAGTTTAAAAGAAAAGAGCCTTATATTTCAAACAAAAGTAGCAGAACGGAAGGAAAGTGTGTAACATTTGTAAATATTTGAAATGAAATGCAATAATAGTAATAATAATATACCGCCTAATCCAAGGCTGCGATCCACCTTATTACAAGTATCAAGTAGAACCTATTGTACCGCGCCTGGGCGCAGTGGTCTAAGCGCTAGTTTATAATTATTTCGTCCGAGATCGGTTCGGATTCGAATCCCGGTGAGGAATGAATGTTGTATTTAAAATGTCTTACAGCACTATCTCTTTCCCTTTTCTGAATCCAGTGGCCCTACATTAGGGACGGGTGACGGCTTATGGCCCATCGAGAAACTCGCGGTGGTTCTTAAAACTCCAATTAAACAAAAAAGAACCTATTGTCGAAAATCCGAATAACATCATGTACTGGTACAAACCTATCGTTAACAGACAGACAAACCTATCCACAACTGACCTGACATTGTTAACAGAAAGCTTAAGGAGACACACCTACTGTAATAGATGTAGCGGTTCCACTTACAGAAGACATACAAAAAACAATACAAAAGTAACAATAAAACTAGAAAGGGCGCTACTATTTCCGTTTCATACCACAACGCCCGTGCGGTAAATGGTATCGTCTTCAAACTACATATACGTAGTGCGATCGAAAATTTCCGAGAATAGGTACGTTGCGCGCCAACAGATGGCAGTACGCGAGCAGTGGTCGAAGGCAGTGACCTTCATGAGTCATTGTGCCGAGTGGCATCTTTCTGTGAACATCGGGAGTTGTGTTACACGATATTTGGTGGCTACGCGCAGAACACAGCTGCGGTTTTGGTATGGACTGCAAACTAGCGCAGCGAGCGAACATCGAATTCTGCGTCAAACTCGGCAAATCGGGAATGGAGACGCATGAAATATTGCAGCAGGCTTATGGAAATGAATCAATTAGTCGTGCGAGGTGTTTTGAGTGGCACTCGCGCTTCCAGAGCGGAAGAACGGCAATGGAAGACGACGAGAGGTAAGGGCGACCGTCCACGAGAAACCCCCCAAAAATATGGACACAATTAGGGAACTGGTGCATGATGATCGTCGGAGAACCATTCAAGACATTGCTCCCATTGTCAATGTGTCATTCGGAACAGTGCAAGAAATTCTGACGTCTGTTTTGAACATGCACCGCATTGCTGCAAATTTTGTGCTAAAGATAATGAACCCCAAACACAAGGCGCCCCGTGTAGAACTCTGTCAAGATCTTCGTCAGCAGGTGGTGAATGAACCAACGTTCGTGTCGCTGATCATCACTGGGGACGAGACTTGGGTCTACGGTTACGACCCGGAGACCAAACTACAGTCGCAGGAGTGGAAGATCCCGGCATCTCCACGACCGAAGAAAGCCCGACAGGTTTGGAACGCAACCAAAAGTATGCCCATCGTGTTCTTCGACATTAGTGGGGTTGTGCACCGTGAATTCGTCCCCCAGGGCCAGGCCACCACCACCCTTTTTACTGCGATTTTCTGCGGCGTCTTAGGGAGGACATTTGCCGCAAAATACCTGAAATGTGGTGCAGGGGCGAAATCCTGCTCCATCAGGACAATGCAGCAGCTCACAGAGCGTTAGCAGCACGCTAGTTTTGCAGGCTGCAACAGCATGACTACCCTTTCTTACCCGCCTTACTCGCAGGATTTGGCCCCTTGCGACTTCTTTCTGTTCCTGAAGATGAAACTGAAGCTCAAGGGACGCCGTTTTGAATTAGTGGACAAGATCCAGAACGAATCGCCGACAGTGCTTTACATGATTCGCGAACAAGACTTCCAGGGAGCGTTCCAACAGTGGCAAAAACGCTGGCATCGGTGTATCGCTGCCCAATGAGACTACTTTGAGGGAGATCATAGCCAGACTTAAGTAACGTAAGTATTTTGTTGTATATAGGGTTTAGTCTCGGATCGTTTTGATCGGACCTTGTATATAAAGGCAGATATCTCCGCAAGCTCAAGTGGTAGCATTCGCAGTTCAGATGGTAGCATATCAAGATTTAAGCGCCTTCGATAGTGATCTAATAGTCTGCGCCCGCGAGATGGCTCACTTCATCATGGAAATTACCACGAAATTTGGATTTACATGGTCAACAATTTCAAGGTTGTACCTTGATTACACGAACTCGGGGAACACATCCAGAATGCGTGACCGGTGTGGCAGTAACCATCTGATGAATTTATCCTAGTGGCTGTACAGAGAGTAATGGGCCTCAATAAAGTTAGTAGATGTTGAAAGCGGTGCGACAGCCTCCCGCCTAGAGCACACAAGGCGCCTCAGTACAGGATCAGCCAAGAGACCGATGGCAATTCCTGCCATCACAAGACCAACTCCGGCGACTGCCCGCCATCTTCCAGTTGGTGTGACGTGCAAAATGGGTAAACTGCCATTATTATTTTCGACTAGAAGATGTGTCCGCAAACGCAAACATTTGTTCTTTGTTTTGGGGTCGGGCCAGACATTTATTTCAAAACAGACCAAGATCACACTTTAAATACACTTTCATGTGTACGTTTACATTGGTCACTGTTAGACTCACAAACCCAGTGAGGACTATGATCTTCACATCGAAAATATTCAAGAATAACACTAACAAATGACAAATGGCATCTACAATGATATATGACGTTCTTTGTTTTGGGGTCGGGCCAGACATTTTGTTCTTGTTTTGTGATGAGGTGTGACCTCTTTCAACACGACAGTGCGCAACTGCACACGTCCATAGTCTCGCGGTTATGGCTAGAGGAATATTCCGCGGAGTTTGGCAACCTGACTTGGCCCCCTCATTCACCGGATTTAAATGACATCCAATACATTTGAGGTGCTGTTCAACGTGCAGTCAAAGCCAGGAATCCTCCACCGGCGAACATGACGGAGTTGCTGGACGCTCTTCAGGAAGCATGGTGTGCAGTGTCCAGCGTACTACATAAGCTAATACAATCCCTTCCCCGTCACGTTGCTGCTGTTATCCGATCACAAGTAGGACCAACACGGTATTAACGAATCCCGATTTTTTTGGGATTTCAATGTATGTGAGAATACACAAGAATCTGCGAATAGAAATCCAAAGGATCCGGAAACAAAGAACAATACAGACCGTGCCGGTTGTCATTTTGCGCAACCGAAGTGGTACTAAATAACTGTCGAAAAAATGTCGAGGAATCAATATTACTACAGACTCAGTCTTCAACCAATCCAAAAGGCAGTCATTCTACAGATTTGATATATCACAAGGAAATTCCTGAATTTCTAGGCTTCATCTGAATTTCTCCGTCTTTTGCTTACAGGCTCTAGTTGAGAAAGTTGACTACAAGAATAATAATGCTATATAAAGCATGGTAACCAACATATAACGTACCAGATAATTTCTGTAAAATAATATAGTGGCTGCTACCCAAGTACAATGTGTCAGACAAAGAAGAGCTGAAATGTCAGGTCAGAAAAGAGAATATAGGAATATTAAATCATTCCTCAGTAAATATTAATCATACCTCGCGTTTCATGATTTCATTTGGCCGTCGTAAGACATAAAACACACTGTTGAGATATTACTAAATAAATTCCACGAATTATAGAAGACCAGAAAGCATAAGAAGTCAGAATGCGACACACCATGATCTGCGTACGTCAATTTTTTTGTTATTTCACATCGAAATGAAGCAAAATCAAACAGCGTTTTCAGGTGGTTCTTAAATTACCAAAATAAAATTATAAGTTCATAGGCTGTCCAAAAATGTTTGAATTAAATTAATGAGTTTTAAAGCTTTAGTAGACAAGATAAAATTAGGAACTTTCTCAGCAAGAAAACAATCAGCACTCACACAGTAATTCTATCAATAGGCTCAATATATCGTAATTTCCTTCAAATATTATCTCGAAGCACTGCTGGCGCCAAAAGCTTTGCTTACAGCTGAGGAGGCAACAAAGAAAGGTAGTTACCATGAGCTAACCTTATGAACTAAATAAAATTTGCCTACGAAGTCGACTTGCCGCTATAACGACTATCACCTTTGTTATCATGCTCTTCTCCAAAGGCATTCACTTTGTTGTATTCCAAAAGAAACATATCTTGTCCTGCTCTGCAGGTGTCCCACATGCAAACCCAAGTTACAAAGACCCTATTGTTCTGTATAAATTATATCAATAAGCCTCGATGATTTAATATGGAAAATTTACTCTCAGCTTTATTCCCTTTCAAATTTTCGGATAAAATGCACTACAATGAAATACACAACTTGACGCAACTGCCTTTCACTAGTCATTTACACCACAGCAAATGGAAGGATGAATTAACGTCGCAGAAGAGAACTGATTAGCCTCTCATCATTAGCACAAAAGCAGAATTGCTCAAAGAAATTTCTTATTTAAGCGAGCGAACACTAGCACCCAAGAAAACTTTTCCAAGAATAGGGCAGGACTTTAGTAGTTTCATTCTCAAAGTCATTTATCACTGTCATTCATCTAACGTAATGTCGCTGTTTTCATTTAGTCATACTAGCCCGGTGAAGATCAGATTTGTTTAAAATAGCCACATATTGCCTTCACAGAACATCTCCCTGTTCTAGGAATCCCTGCTCAGAGAAACAGCACGACTTGATGAAAGAACTATCTGTCACTTTCAATATTTCAAACATACGAATTTGACAAGGTTTCTCTCTCAAACACACGAAAAATGACATTAAATTAAATCTAAACAGGATTATTTTCAGACGTCGTGGAAATTATATTAGTGAAGCCACAAATATTAAAATGCAATCTCAGTCAGAATTTTTCTTGATTGTGGGAAAGCTGCAAATGTTTAAGAATAAACGCGCATATTTTACAGGCCAACAGGTTCATCATAAACATGACATGAAACAAAATGAGCAAACTCAGTTTTTGGTAAAACATTTTTAGAAATAGCGCTACGGGTTCGGAATTTCTGTTCATGCCTTTATTAATTCATGTAATAAATTTTGCTTTTTGTAGAACTGTCTCTCGTTAAAGAAACGCATCGTTTCACCTTATTCGTAATTATAAATGTAAAAGGGTTGACCTAAACAAAACAGGCCCATACGTTATATACGTATAAAAGTGTATTTCCCCTTTTCCTCTACTTCCCGCATTGGATTCATGACGCGTGTTAGTAAATCTCTCTATTCTAAAAGAAAAGTAAATGCCGACGCCGCTGTTTTAGAAATTTCGCAGCACTCGTGCTTTCCTAGCTCGCAGCGCAAAAACTGCTGAACACAAAAAATATCAAATTTACATCATTTGTAGAGAATTGTTTGAAAAACACGCTGAAAAAACCGCTTTTGGATTCTTGCGATTATTCAAGAGCTATTGTATTTCAAAGTTAAGGGCCGCCCCGGTGGCGCAGTGGTCTAGGCGATGGCCTATGATCATTCGTCCAAACGGGGTCAGGGTTCGAATCCCGGTGAGGCATGGATGTTGTGTTTGTCTTACGGCACTGGCTCTCTCCCTTCCCTGGAACCAGTGACCCTAAATTAGGGACGGGCGACTGCTTATAGCCCATTGAGTTGCTCACGGTGGTCGTTAAATCTCCAATAAAAAAAAAGTTAAAGTAAGCGAAAAAGTGCTATCTGTTCGCGTTGCAGACACAGAACCACGAAACGCTGTAGGCATGTAGGGCCACGGCGACTTTTTTTGCACCTCGTCGTCCTTTTTTTAATTTCGATTTAGTTTACGAGAAATTAATTTTTTTAATTTCACGAAATTCTGTATTTCGCGATGGTATCCTTTAAAAAAAATGGCAACCTATAAATCATAACACATTGCAATTTCTACAGCATAAACTCACATCAACTATCCCTCTTTAAAAAATAAGAAAAAATCATTTTCTGTTTTTTAAGCATTTTTTTTAAACGCAAAGGAAAGGAACGAACGGCTTCCTCTGTCTTCAGCGGTAACCACACAGGAAAGTTCCGACCGCGTGACCTAATTCCATGGTGACGCAGCTATTTTCAGTGCTCTCTTCTGACTGGGTGAAAGGACAGGCTACCGTCAAACTGGTAATGACGCAATGCTTAATAACGTAGCGACGCTTTTAAAGTTCGGCGTTTTTCGCCGGCATACGTGAATACCTTTGTAAATATAGGCTTTCATTTAGCGCTTTTCTAGTTCGCAGCGCAAAAAGTATTGAACAACCGGGAGAACATTTTCATTTCGTCAGATGGCATAACTGGAAAAAGACAGCAGAACACATTGGTCGACAATTCTGACGAAATGATATTTTCAAAGCTGTGACGTTTCTGCTGTGTCTGTTTAACCATGCCACTTTAAAGGAAAAAACAATCGGAACGTAAAAAAAGTGAAAAGAATGAAATTTTTATACAAAACAGGGTTTGCAAACGTGAAGAAAATAAGTCAGAACAGAGAAGTACTTCCTATAGGACCGAAAATGTCAGAATATTGATTAACGACTTAAACAATTGTTCTACATATCTTAGGTTATCCTGTCATTAATGATGGGCACCTAGTGATTTGACAAAAATATAACTAAAGCTGTGAATAACTAGCCTCGTCGATGGAACATTTTAGAAAGGTATGCATCCGGTTCTCAGTCAAAAATGAAGATGTATTCACTGCAGCACAGGAACTAAACAGCGGGCTTCTTCGAGAAAACATTTTCTAGAATCCCATATTGTCTTTTGGGGTAGATGTTAAATTACAAAAGAAATGCGTAGTGTTTTTGTGGTGTCTTAAAAGGTATGTGAAAACACACATTTTTCAGTGACGCAGATCGACTCCGCGCCTGGTCTCTCCGGAGTAAGTAGCTACTCCAACTAAGCTACACGGACGGAATGTACAGCTGCAGATTTGTTGTCTTGACACGTGCTTCACCTCTGTAGTGCGTCACACCATCTCCCTCTTATTATTATTATTTTTGTTTATGAAGCGAAGTAGGAATTTTTCATTAATTCTAGACGATGTGGGGAACAAACATCACACCTTTTTCGTATGTTTTTTCCAATACTTTTTCCAATATATTAATTTTTACGTTAGGGGGCTAATGTAAAAACACAGATTGGTCCGTGACGAGGATAGAATCGCGCCTTCTCACTCCGGAGTAAGTTGCTCTCCAAACTAAGCTACATAGACGAAATGTACCGATGCAGATTTGTTGTCTTGACACTTTATTCACAACTTTAGTATGTCACAGATGTTAACACAAACGAAGGTTTCGTTTTTTTTCGAACATCAGCACCAGAGATTTTCATGCTGAAGCAGAATGCGGAATCAATAAGATTTACGGAGTAAAACCCAGCTAGTTGAATCATGCTGTTTCCTGGATCAGCAGTAGTTTTTCAGAAGAGAATGAATATCTATAAAATTGGAGGAAAGTGTTTAAACATAATATCATATTACAAATTCAGCTAAATTACCACGGATACACATAACGGAAACCACGCTGTTCTATAAAGAAAATGCCACTCCGTGAAGGAATGCAAGAAATGACACTATACTTACTATACATCTAGACAAATCGGTGGGAAAGAAGTGATTTGATTTCTGACATTGCATGAATACGTTGGACGATAAGACAATATAATGAGGCCTGGTTAAGAAGGACGTATGACTGCCCAACTGGGTACATACATTCCGCAGCACGGCGCGGCATCAAGTAGAAATTTCCCCGGGTGGTGTGCTGAGGTAACTCTAACCATGCGCTGTGGACCTGTGTCAACTGTTGGAATCACAGCCTCTCAGCGATAAAAGAATGAAGAACGCAGATCGGCAGACGGGATTTCACGGCGCTATAAATTAATTGTCACATACCGGCGCAGCTGTTGTTCACCAAACTACACGTACCTTGGAACGCCGCACGCGGGCATCTCTCTCTCTCTCTTGATCTGTGACGTAAGCGAGGTTGAGAGGAGATCTCGTTTCTTGTGTAGTCTGTGTGTGCTGTCGTCTTTGCATGTCCGCGGTTGTATGTTAAGGGTGTTCTGTGTGTGTGTTTTACCAAACAGAACTGTTCCTTTAATAACGGCAGCAAACTGCATTACGTGAGATGTTCCTAATCAGTAGACTCTAGTACGCTTCATGGATTTTTGGAATGTGTTCTTGGTGTTATGAACGTATTTTTGTCCACCTGCAAAGTGATTTTGTGTGCGAAACTGAAGTGAATGTCTTCAGCAAACACGGCGCCAGTTGGTGTCTGTAAGAAATGTCTTCTGTTATCGTGATGGAGCATCTACGTGTCGACGTATTACATCTAAATGAATATCTTCGTATCATCATTTATGTTATTATTAAATACCTTTTTTATCCTACAACTCAGGTCTGTATATGAATTTATTATTGCTAGCGTGAAGTTCTCTGTTATGTTTTTATTGTTAATCTAACATTATTCTGCCACGAATGAAGGCAAGCGAAAAACATCAGTTTACTGCTTGCAGAATAATTAGGGTGTTTATCTTCTCTTTTTAACTACGCGCCCAATCTTTGGGAATTTAATATTTCCACCCCTCCAAAAAACAACATCAACAACTATGCGAAGGTTCGGGCATAGGCGTTAAATGGTCTATCAATGAGGCCCCACATGTTCTCAAGTGGGGAGAAATGTGGTATCGTTCTGACTACACATCACCTAGATACATTGTGAGGTACTGTTAGCTAATGTTGGCTATGTGCCGTAGGGTTTTGTCTTATTGTAACTGGGCATAAAGAGTACCAGAAAGAAAAGGTAGTAAAAACGACTGCATCACCTCATCGACTTCTCGTCATGCTGTCATTGTAGCCACAAAGCGCACGAGCAACCGATGCTTGTTGAAACTGACAGCTCTCCGAACCATTACACTCAGCTGAAGAACCGTATGACGCTCACGGATGACCGCGAGGTCAGCCGGGTTAGCACGTTGTCCGCAAACTCACAATCGGCTATCGTCGGCGCTGAGACAGAAGTGAAGCTCATCCCTGAATATAATATGCGTGAATTTTCCCCTCTACGCGTGTCTGGTACGGCACAACTCTAATTTTATGGGGCGATATGGTGTAGTGAGTGATAGTCGCCGCGATGTCCGGAGAGAGCGGAACCCTACTTCCGCAAATTTTCTATCCCCAGTCCGTGTCGGTACAGGTATGTCAGTATTGTATTTTTTCTAATGTTGTCCACTGTGGATTGTAGGGCTGCAACAGCTTGCCGTCGAATGCACCCAATGAGCGCGTTCAGACGTTCTCCTGCTAACACAAGTACCACTACACTTACGCACATTACCTTCTTACAACCATTGCTGCCACATTCGGTTTACATTTATTTGTACCTCGATGCGTTTCCGCTGTGAAGTGACGCATGGACCAAACAGTAGTACGTAGCCCTATGATGACGCCTCTCGTATACAGTAGGTGTCCTTGTGATGGTAGTATTCCCAATGCGTCGCCTTGGCATCCTGGGTCCATACGCCCAAGTGATGAAGACTGAACTTTGCTACGCCGAGTCGTTTCGCTGTTTCATCTCCGGCACCTATCACGTGACTGGTGTGGAACTGATGCTTTTTATATTACTGAACTATCGGCACATACCTGACAATTTTTAAGGCACTACAACAAATATTTCCTGGTGTGATGTTTTCTATTTCTAGCACTTTAGACAGAAAAAGTATTTGTATTGCTGTTTCTTTTTCTGAGTTTAATGACCACCGTGAGCAACTCTTAAGATTATTAGTCGCCACGCTTTCCAAATTTAGTCCTCTACTTCTAGGAATTGAATAGAGCTAGCACCCAGGTCTAACGCTTAAACCATGCCCCAATCAGGACTAGGACTGGTCACGACGGGTAACAAAAATACAAATTCTATTTGCACCCGATCAGCGCAGCTGTTTTTTGTGGCTTCAGACATTTTGAGTATGAACAGGTTGAGTGGGCAAACGACGAATAAGACTTCTGCTCGTCACATTCAAAAATTGATTCAGTTATGGAAAAAACGAAACGAAGATTTAGAAACGAACGTCGATTTCTTAATAACAAAGACCTAAAGATGAATGCAAAGAATTTCGGAAATGTTCGGTCTTATTGGCATATCACTGGCATAACGATGGTCATTGCTTATCATCCAACACATCACAGCACAAGTAAAAAATTAATAAATATAGGTCGTAGAGCATTCACCCTTGCATTTGCAGAGTTACACATGTGGAGGCTCCTTAATGTGAAAATTTCCAAAAAAAATATTTTAAAGTATGAGTTACAGATGTTAATAGAAATACAAAAGTGGTGACCAACGGAACTCCGAATTTCCAAAATTATTTAAAGCACGTCAACAGTCTGTTCATAAAGTAATTAAAACAATTTTCGAGACTTTTCACAAGTCTTACAAAATCGTCTTAATTAGTTGTCAGATTGACTTAATCGGTTTGCTAAGATGTTGGTAGAACATCTTCGATTCTTTGAAATGTTGCCGAAAATTAATTTCTAGAAACGTTTCAGGCATGATTTATTTTTTTAGAAAATTGCAATGACATTTTATTATTATTTATTTTTGTCTGTGTTGGAACAGCTTAAACAATATGATATCTTGCAAAGTTTTCCAGAAGTTGCCGGGTGGAGATTGCAGTGTGGTGTGGCACATGGTCGTGGTGGAAGAGCCATTGCAATTTTTTGCGTTTTACTACTTCTTGCAAAAGTTTCAAAAACGCTTTGTAGAAAGTTGCGATAAGAATAGAACCTTTTGGAAGAAATTCTGCGTGAACAAAACTTTTCTTGTTGGAGAAAGCCTGCAGCAGGATTTGCACTGGCGATCTCGACTCCACTGCTTTCTTTGGTCTGGATCAAGCAGATGTTTACACTGGTAGCTTTTTGCCTTCGTTTCAGGGCCATGTCCGTAGATCCATGACGCCTCCCTAGTTACCACGTTGGACAAGAACAATGGGTCTGCAACGGAACCCCGTTTCAGCGCCATACCAGCAGATCAAAGACGCCTCCCTAGTTATCACCTTGGACAAGAACAATGGGTCTGCAACGGAATTCCCGTTTCAGCGCCATGCCAGTAGATCTATGACGCCTGCCTAGTTACCACCTTGGAAAAGAAGAATGGGTCTGCAACGGAACTCCCGTTTCAGTGCCATGCCAGTAGATCAAAGACGCCTTCCTAGTTTTCACCTTGGAGATGGAGAATGGGTCTGCAACGGAACTCCCGTTTCAGCGTCATGCCAGTAGATCAAAGACGCCTCCCTAGTTATCACCTTGGACAAGAACAATGGGTTTGCAACGGAACTCTCGTTTCAGAGCTATACCAGTAGCTCCATGAAGCCTCCCTAGTTAGCGCCCTGGACACGAGCAATGGATCTACAACGGAACTATCGTTTCAGAGCCATACCCGTAGATCTATAACATCTCCCTAGTTAGAACCTTGAACAAGAACAATTTGTGTGCAACTGAACTCTCAAACAAATCTGAGGAAACGAACACACGAACTTCCATTTGCTCACCGGTAAGCAGGAGTAGAACGAATTTATCTCTGATATATATCGATTTGAAATCTTCACGAAATCGAT
Source organism: Macrothele yani (assembly GCA_039090855.1). Taxonomy (NCBI): domain Eukaryota; kingdom Metazoa; phylum Arthropoda; class Arachnida; order Araneae; family Macrothelidae; genus Macrothele; species Macrothele yani. The sequence goes on from CM077024.1 coordinate 8,029,583, forward strand.
TTAATTGAACAAAATGATAAACCTGTTTGTTCCAGGAGGCTTCGTGTTATCAGATGACAGTTGGTACGGAGAAAAGTGCGGATTTCGTTAACGTTATCGTCGTTCGGCTCACTTGATAGACGACCAGTTATTTTCATCGTATCTTCAGGTAAAAATGTTTCCACACGGAGTCCTTGGGACCATTGGGACACTGTTTTCTGGATCAGAGTATCACCTCCGTTTACTGTTTGCAGTCGTTCATGATTGACTTTAGAAGAGTGACCGGGTTTTAAACAAAAGACACCACCCTGAGGGACGAAGTCCAAAAACACTTCTTTATTCAGAACTGTCTCCACGCTCACAGAAAGACGAAACAATTACTTTCTGTGACCTTTGTGGGTTTCTGAAAGTCACGCTAGTTGCGATCACCTTCGTACCACACTACGCTTAAAAGCATTTAGCAGCGGCGAAGCCATTGACCAAAGTTTTTGATCTGATATTTACCAAATAAGAACTACTTATTTATTTTTCCATTTAATGTGGTTATTATTTCGAGACCTCTTTCTTGTGAACCATTTTTATATAATTCATTTATGATTATTATGCTAGAGATAGTACTGCACGCTTCTAAAGTACACATGTTGTTCATTTCTGCTTCAGGTTTGTCTAGTGGTTCAGTTCATCTGAAAAAGGACGTAAATATTTGATACTCGCAACAATGCTTTAAAAAAATTAGAATTCGCATTCCTTTGTAGGATAAATGCCTGAAGAAACGAAAACAGAATCAGCATTTCCTGTCTTCGTGTTTTGCTGAAAATGCGAAGGAAATTTTGAATGCGCGAACAAACATTATACAAGTCTCATCATAAAAACTGTTGTTCAAATGGAGGTGTTAGTCCTGAATTTGTCATGTAAAAAACAACCGGTAAAAAATTTAGCCCCCATAAAATTACCTGAGAACATCTTGAATTTTCCGTGAAGAACGAGTCGGTCCTCTAAACAAAATTCACGATTCCGTTGTCCTAGGAAAAGGAAGTAAACTCCACAAGAAAAAGAAAAGAAAAGGGTATCTCAAAATAAAAACAGAACAGATGAATAAAACAAATAAAGATTGGTTTAAAATATACAGCACGGGAAAAAAACACCAAAAAAACTAAAAAAATATATTTTTAAAATACGGGTATCTCATCAAAAGCTATGGAACCGGAGAAAAGGTGTACATGAAACATAATGTTGTGAAGTAAATGCATAAGTTTAAAGGAACGCAGATACATAAGAGTAACAGAAATACACAAAAAAATAGAAAATATACACTGAAGTGAAAATAATAAGACAAATAAAGCAGAAATGGCACTCAGTTCAGTAAGAAGAAATGTTCCGGAAATACCTTGGGGAAGTTTTTTTATGAAAATGAATGGGTAAAATTCTCAGATGTGTGACTCTCCCCATTCGCAAGAGATCGATGAATTCTGAAGAAACAACGGTGAAAACGAAGGAAATTTCAACGAAAATACTCTGAAGGCAGACTACAGAGCGAGAAAGGTTAAGTACTTTCTACAAATGTAACGGAAACGCTTCCCCTCTAGAAAGAAATAGAATCCCATAGGAAACCAAAAGAATCCGAAACGTTTAGTTTCAGACGCTGTGGAATTCCTTTCTTAGAATTCACTCTGTTGTTCGTTCATTACGCGAACTTAGATAAAAGCGAAGCGAAAAGTATTCTCTGCAGTTTCGAACACAAAAAGGCATTAAATTTTTATTACAGTACTGATTAAGAAACAAAAAAGGGTGATGCAAAAACCATGTTACTTAGTCCTGTTCTTTAACATTAGCGAGTATTGGTAACTGCAAAACAATACGTTATGATAGCACACTAACAAGTGTTAAAGTCTAAGATTTGTCCTTAATTAACAATAAATAAAATAATACTTACAAGTGTTATGAATATAAGCTTTCATTTTATTTATATAAGCAGATAAACTTTTTAGGAACTCATATCAAACTGACGTGCCACTTAGCTAACTGAACTAAGGTGTTAGGCAAGCAGTGTTTACTAGTTCTTTCTATTTTACTGAAATAAATAGTTAATTAGAGTATAGTTAATTAGAGTTTACAGTGCTACATAACTAATCACTGCACTGTTTTCAACTAAATAGCTGAGATGCTCGGACAATATTTTGTTCAAATGAAGAATATAAATTCATTCATTCGATAAATTATACCTGAACGGCTAAAATGATATTCAATCATCCAATATAGAGGCACAACCTTGAGTATTCAATGATATAGAACACTCATATACGTTACATATGGAATACTCATATAAGTTACGTATAGAATACTCATATAAGTTTCTCAAGTTCTATAAAAGTAGAGATCATATAAGTTCTATATAAGTTACTTATATAAAATACTCATGTTACATATTTTCGTTTCTTGAGTATTCAATGATATCCAATAATACATTTTACGTTTACTATCTGTTTGTGACATAGCATAACTGAGTGAACGACAACGGTAAATATTCTAAATCTCGCTTTTAGTCTAAGACAGAACGGAAAGGTTAAAATATATTCACATACACTGACTCATCCCTGACTTATGACCACCCCAATCAATAGTGGATGCGGCCCGTTTACCACGTGATTCCGAGAGGGCGCAATTAGTCGACCGACGTAGTATACATAAGGTGTGAATGGAGTAGAAAATTCAGAGTAATGGGTAAAGTGAAGGATTTATCGGACTTTGTGAAAGGGCAGATTGTGGGAGCTCGGAGAGCGGGTGCCTCGATTTCCCAAACGGCTGAACTGATGGGTTCTTTGCGACCCCCGCAGTAGTTAAAGTGCATCATGACTGACGCGGAAATAGCAGAGCAACGACCCGGAGGCAAAACTCCACGGGACAGTGAATGGTTGATGTCAGACGTAAGCGCTGGGTCCGACGACTCGTACAGTCCATAAAACGCAGCACTTTTCAACAGTTGGCGACCCAATACAACAGAGGTCAACGCGGAACAGTATCTGTTATGACCAGGCGTCGCACGCTGGCACGTATGGGCTATAACAGCAGACGACCCCGACGACATCCTCTCCTAACGACTGTTCCTTTGCGCAAACAACTCGCGTGGTGCAAAGTTCATGCAAGTTGGACTTCGGATGACGGGAAACAGAATGGTAATCTAACGAGTCGCGTTTTTTACTCCACTCCGTAGATGGTCGTATACATATTTGGCGCAAACAATACCAGGCAATAGTTCCATCCTGTATGGTCTCCACAGTGCAAACCGGTGAAAGCGGTTGTATGGTGTTGTAGAGTATGTTTACTTGGCAGACCCCTGGAACACGAGGAACAACGTATGACTAGTGCTCAGTATCGTAAATTTTTTGCTGTCACTGTACACCCTGCAGTGTTACTCTTTTACCCGAATGGCGATGGTGTCTTCCAAGATGACGACGCTCAGAGACATAGACCTATTGTTGTGCAGGAATGGTTGGAGGAACAGAGTTCAAACACTCAGAATATCGATTTGCCTTCGAGCTACCCCGATATCAATCCCATAGAGCACTGGTGAGACATTATGGAACAGCGTATCAGACGTCTTCATACACCGATCACCTCCATACCTGCATTGAAGGGTATAACGTAATTTCTTTTCGTGCTGAAATATTGTCGTTCTTACGTTATGTTTAAATCATTACATATGAATACGTTGCAAAAATTCCTAATTTAGATCTTTACGGCCAGACAAAACACAAGACAGAAGTCAACTTGCGGTAATTGATTTATTCCACCACTATATCATCAGCACAACATCTCACTTCACATTTTACTTAACAAATCAATATCCACCTCAGCAACTGTTATCTCGTCCTTTTATCTATCGTACTTATATCATACATTCATGCGTTACGTTCACTCTGACATCAAGACTGGTGCCAACAGTATTCTCGTGAGAGAGAAGATGCCACGTTAAGTTAGAAAGTATAACTGAGAACAAACTCAAAATTTACATAGGGAAAGAAACTAAAAATGAAAGTCAATTTAGAATATACGTCACAAGGGCGCGCTACCCACAGCTTGGTGAGACATACCTCCCAACTGCTTCTGGCATTTTATTGAACCGATGCCACGTCGGATAGCAGCTATACCGAGGACCAAAGAAAGACCTAAAACAAGTATTAGGTAGGTGGTTATAATTCAGTGATCACACAGTTCGTCGTATAGCTTTCTCTGAAAAGGTATAGAATGAAACGTCAGGCAGGAAAGTGGAATTTCGAGAAATACACTCGTAGAACAAATAAGTTTGGATAACCCCAGTTTCCAGGAGGAAACGCCTCCCACACTAAGTAGGACGTGTCAGTTCCCTAGTACATAGCCCGAGAAATGGGAGAAAGGAAGGACTTGTTAGAATCTGAACTGGGAACAATTCGCGTGCAGAGGAAGGACAGTTTAGTATTTTAGCATCCCCAGGTATTACCGGCTCTCAGAGGGTCGCCCTAGTGAAGGTATGACAGGAATGGTCATTAGTGAATACACCTCCATTCATAATACCGGAAAGAAAAAAGCAGCACTAGTTGATGAACGCGGTGAATGCTTGTTTACTCATACTTTCCGGAACAACAAAGAGATCGCGATTTTTTGCATGATGGCAGACTACAACTATTGCGCACAGAGAAGTGTTTTCGTGCACATAAGACAGAGGACGTTTTTGTAGATGAAACGAAAGTGACAGCGATCTGTTTAAGTGGCCACGTTGATCGAAATACATTGACAGAAGTGACAACACTGGGCACGTGAACACTGAGACTAGACGTTAGACAAGTGGAAAAGAGTCATCTGAGCCGATGTGACCAGCTTATAGCTCCAACAAGCCCATGCATTAGACTTTATCGGAAGCCACGCGGGTGAACTGCTACAAACAGACTGAACGGTTGGAACATGTGCACCCTCGAAACAGTTGTTCTTGTATAGCGGAAAACGTTTTTCCGTTTCTGAGGTTTCATACCGCTTAGCGACCTCTATCATACTTCCTTCAGAGTCGCTGAAATCAAGCGACTTTCCGATTCTTTCGCTATCTGTGGTTCGTACACGTCTGAGTGCTGGGCAGAGAGCTGTTTATGAAGCCACCTTAATGTCATAGTTGCGTACGGAAGTGAGGGTTGTGCGTGTCTCGTTGCCATTGGACATAAAAAAATAGTAATGAGACACGCACAACCCTCACTTAGCCCTCCCAAAATTAATGTCACGAACACAAATCCACCCGACAGAGTTTAATGATAGTTGGTACGGAAGTACATATGTCGATAACACAGCAGTATACAACAGGAGAGAATGCCATCGCCGCACGAGGATGAAACATGGGCATTGGGCATATCAGTATGGCAGTCCAAAACTGATGCAAAAATGAACGCGGATTTGGAAGGGTTAATAGGAAGTGTGATTATCACGAACAACGATACAGCTTACATAAAGAGCGCTCATGTTACTTAAAAGGCTGTGAATGACAATTTTGGGAAATAAGTGCCGCGCCTCCACCAAGACCCATCGAACTCCCAGGAGGGTACATTTTCCGCTTGGGCATTCCAGACGTGTTCTATCGGGTTATGATGCGGTGACCTCGCGAGCCACTCCACCATCCTGTGAATATCCTCACTTTCCAGGTATTCGATGACAAGCCAAGCCCCATCTGGTTGGGCGTTACCGTTCATGAAGAGGAACTGGTGGCCAACAGCTTCGCTAAAAGTAAAGCGGTAGTACACAAGGTTTTAGGATGTCGTCGCTGTGAGATGCAGTAGCCAGAGTGCTTCCTAAAAACACGTGCAGCGGAGTGCGTCCATCCACAGGGTTGCTAGCCCAAACCATGAGCCCTCCTTCACCATAGTGTTCAATTTCTCTATTATTGGTGGGAAAAGTTTGCCTTCCCGCCTCTCTCAAAATGCACACACGTCGAGAATCCGTGTTTAGTCCGTACCGCGAATCATCGCGGAAGAGAACACAGGCCCATGGTCAGGGTTTCAGGAGTCATGTTGTCGAGCCCAATTCAGACGGACCCTTCAGTGCGATGCGACGAGTTGGATGCAAAATTTTGGCCTTCGTGCACACAGACAGCTCTGGCGGAGTCTTGCAAATTGCTTGTCGCGATATCGCTGTTTCCGTAGTATAGGAGAGCTTCTGCGAGACTTTCCTGGCTGTCGATTCACTGTGGCGGGGAGCTGTTAGAAACGAATGCCGGTCGTATTTATTTGATTTGACTCGTGGACTTCCCTATCTCAGCCTTCTGGTTATTTTTTCGGTTTCTTTGAACTCTCTCTACAGATGGAGACACTTGTCTTGGCACATTCACCCATCTTCCTAACTCAGCTTTCGATTATTCTGCTTCTAATCTACCAACTGCTCTCCACCGTAAACAGTGACCTAAATGATGGTGCGGAGCCACTCAGCTTCAATCACCCCACGCCGTTGAGAACAACATGCATCAACGTCGCGTGCCTACCAGCTCGATGACGTACGGTAGTCATTTGCATATTTCCATAGCAGCCATCACAATTTTTCTTGGATACGTCGACTTAGGTTTGGTTTTTGTAATTGTGGGTACCAAAGTGGTATCCAGTTTATTGCGGCAAGGTATGTATATCCACGATACAGCACAAACTGGGGAGTAAACATAAGGAACGCAACACTAATGCGCAGTGACATCGTTATCAACAGAGTCGGGGAAAAATAGGAAAACACGTTTGCTAAAGATCCACCCATCGTTAAATATAAGCAAAGAAGGGTCCTGACAACAAAATCAGGAGGCCGACATTGGTAGGCAAAGCCGGCAGAATATCGAGTTGCACAGAAAAGAAAAGAAAATGCACACGAACAAGGAAGAGAATAGCGGCATATTAGATGATATGAAGTAACACAAAGGCAATAGTAACTTTCTTGTACAGATTCACCTTAGGACTTGGCGTTTGCCCTACACATACGTTATATACAGGGAGATTCAAAATTCCGCAGAAAACTGGAAGGGAAAGTCAGGCGTACGGAAACAAACAAGCATCATATAGGAACATATCGACACAAACGCCATCTGGAGGCGCTACACGTCCCCTAAGATAGATAGTACATAATACAGGGACGACAAGCAAGAAACAGTCGACAATATTTTATCTACACTGTACTTACACATTGCAGGACAACGGTGGTACGGACAGGTTTACAGGAGGTGTTCAATGTTTCGTCCAGACACACTGACACACGCATGACAATGACACTGCATCAATTGGCGCACATTCTCAAAAATGCCTGGCGTATCCTGGAGACATCCAGCTGCCGCAACGACTCTTCCTACTAAGACTTCGTCAGAGGCAACAGGAGTTACGTATACGAGCCCTTTAAGATAACCCCATAAGAAAAAGTCTATGGGTGACAAATCGGGTGATCGAGGTGGCCATGCGATCGGTCCGCCATGGCCAATCCAGTGCCCGGGAAACGTGGCCTGCAGATGTTGTTTGACAGCTCTGCTGAAATGTGGGGGAGCTCCGTCGTGGTGAAACCACACGTGGTGACGCAGATACACATGAACAGTATCCAGCATTACTGGCAGAACCTCCTGCAAGAACGTTAGATACGTGCGTCCATTAAGTATTGCGGGTAGAATGTACGGCCAAAGCAAACAATCTCCAACAATGCTGGCTCAAACGTTGATGGTAAATCGTCGTTCAGAGGCATCCGTCCGTGTAGGATGCGAGTTATCATGCGCCCACACGTGCACGTTGTGAACATTCATGACACCCTCTAGTGGAAAAGCAGACTCTTCACTGAAGAGAACAGTTTCTGGGATTTTTGGGTCTGCCGCACTTTGCTGTGAAAGACACTCTGCAAAATCTACACGCTGCCTGTAATCACAAGGTTCCAATGCCTGGACATGTTGCAGATGAAAAGGATGTAGGCCTTCATAATGTGAAATGCGCCAGACGGTGGATTCAGGGACATGGATGTTATGCGACAGCACTCGAGTACTTGTCCCCGGATTCCGTTCCATTTCGTGGATGACACTTTCTTCGATGGCAGGTGTCCGCGTTGATGGGCCACGACCATGATTCCGCATGTGCACAACGAAGGTACCTGTTTCGCACAATCGCTGGTGCAACGTTTGCAACGTTGCACGACTAGGTACTCGTCTGTTGGGAAATCTCTCCTGACAAAGGCAAACTGCTGCTCGTCCGTTGCAGTTAGCAGCGCCGTACGTTATATGCATATCGGCGTGTTAGCGGAACGTGTAACACTGCATGTTACTCGTGCACAATCCACGGCTCAACTGACGTAGGTTCGCTCTGCCCACCTCATGGTGTCATTAACAACGCCCTCTAGCGCCTCTGGATGGCGTTTGCGTCGATATGTTCCTATGTGATTTTTGTTTGTTTCCGTACGTCTGACTTTCCTTTCCATTTTTTCAGCGGAATTTTGAATCACCCTGTATATAAGGTACACATGAAAAGAATTGGTAAAAAGCATTACTTAATTGAAAAAATCAAGATACGACAAAGCTGATCACATGGGTTGCTCAGTTCGCTGGATATTTAATAGATCAGCAAGACAGCATGAAGTACAGATAAAACGAAAATGGAAAAATTAAAAAATAAAAAAAACAATAAAATACTCAAAAATTCGAAAAGTTCACAAAATGCGTGCAAAGACGAATTGGAAAAATACAATTAGAAAATTAGAAAGCATTAGAAAATCAGCAGAGCATCAACCGAGGGGAGTGGCTTTTCTGGTGCCAGTAAACGACAGGGTTTGTCGATTGACAAATGCACCCAAAGCCAATGTCGACTGATAAATGCCCTGAAAGCCTCTATAAGAAAATAAACAATTTAAAGTTTGCTAGAAGTACGAACCTTACTGACATATTAAAGAAGAAACTTGCAGTAACTAGAAAAACTTGCCAGACAAATATCTGGAACACACCGAAAGAACAGACTCGTTGAGAGAAACTGACATCTAAGTTGAAAGCTATAGTAGAAGAAAGAAATGTATAACAGGGAAAAATTGCGGATAAGTGAAAAAATTGAATAAACAAAAAATATAAGTGACCTAACTAGGCCGAAAAAGGTACGTAATACTTTTTTCAAGTAACAGCCCTAAAATGGCAATAGGCAGACGTATTACTAGTCAACGGACCACCGATGGACAACTGAAATATAAGACTGGATTGCCAAGGGACAGAAAAAGATTCAGAATAAGATCACGTTGAAGATGGCGATGCACACACACACACACACACATATGGTCTTTTACTTCATTGTTGTAACACTTACTCACTGATTAATGTTCCTAAATTTTAAATTAATACTGTATCACTGTATCAGCAAGTACAAACAGTTGTTCCCCCATTTTGCTTTTCCAGCATTTTTAATTTTTCTAGTTGACACGATCTTCTGATTACCGGTATTAAATACCAGCTTGTTTTCAGACAAAGATATTAACGGATGCTGGTTTTAAAGTATGGAAAAACCAGTAGTGAATTCTGCGGAAATAATTGTCCTCTCCGTTTTTATTTTTTTGGATTCTTTTTTTTTTTTTGGTCTCGGGATTTAACTACTGAGACAATGGCAGCTAGAGATCAGTGGATCTCAAGTATTTGTCTCAGTAATTTGCGAGCTACAAATGAAGTTCGCTGTTGTGATCATTAATAGAAGCTTCAGTCAGGTGATCACAAAAGACAGTTAAATTGCACACTTTCTCTGCTTCATCACTTTGGCATTTCTTATAAAGTTCTAAAGGTTGATTTCTGATTATTCGTTGATGCATTTGAACCTTCATAGATATTAAATTTCGAACCCAAGTCAGTCGTTTTCATTACTTAGAAAACTGGATATATTTTAATTTTTCATTACGTGGTGTATTGCAATCTAAGGATTTCGCACTAAATACCCAGTGGCCAGTTCTAACTCTCGTTGTTGCCCCAATTCTAACTGTTCGTTGTTCCATCATTTTGCTTTCAAATGTAACGCTCGGTGCTTGTTCCTCCGTACGTGTTTGTATCATGTTATTTGCGCACAAATTGCAGCACATTACAGTTTATGAGCAAGAAAAACAAAAAAAGATTGGCTTTGTGGGGAAATTTTGTGTTGAAGATAGCACCTTCAAACATTCCACGTCGGTACGCATGCCAGTTTAAATATCGTATTACATGAAACTAGAATTTATAATTTTTCGTCCAAGAAAAAATGACTTGATATTAACGTTACAAAGAAAATGCTTTTAATCGTTTCGCAAAAGCCTTTTTTTTTTCTTAAAAATCCATAATTAAAATTTATCATTAGGGGGAAAATGCAGTTTCACTTAATTTATACAGATTCAAAGAATTTTGTCTTTTCTTTTTTTTTAATTGTAAAGCAATATAGAAATCGTTATTTTATTTTCTGTGGTGTTCTTTTATTTGTTTCGGGCTTTAAAGACCACAGTGAACAACTCGAGCAGACGGCAGTCATAATTCAGGGACAGCAGTTCCAGTGAAAGGAAGGATCAAGTGCCTTAAGCAGACATACCGCTCATGCCTCGTCAGGAAATCAACCCCGCCCAAATTTCGAACCACCATCCCCAAACCAACAAACCTACGCTTGTGATCAACACGCCAGCGGAACGGCAAGATTGCCATGATACTACTTATTGCGATCGAGTTTCTTTTGTGAGGTTGAAATAGTTGCTCACGTAACACTGGAAAATTTAGATCATAGAGTGAATGGACTGGAATAGAATACTTAATACATATATCAAGGCGAATTTACGTTAGGTATCCACCTATCTTTAAATAGCATGGTTTAAACAATTACGTAAGGAATTATAGCTGTAGGAATTTGTCCATTCGAAAAAGAAACTGAAATGCACTTTTTTCTTATAATTTCGCCGATCAATGTTTTACATATCAAATCCATTTCTCAAAACACAGCTTTCCCCTAAAATAAAACGAATTGGACAACTTTGGCTTCTTAATTTTTTAATGCCTCAACTTTTTATTTTTCTGTCAAAAAGAATCAGCGAATTTGTTTCTCCTAAAATCTTGAAGTAACGAATGAAACATTTAATCTGTTTTCGAAGGGTATTCAGAATATCTCTCTACTAGAGCTAGGAAATTATTTGTTACGAAAATTTCACATTTGATTCCAAAGCGAGGCCTTAATTTAGTGAATTTATTTCAATCCAACACAAGATACTATACGTCAAGTTTGCCAAATCCAAAAAAAAAAAAAAAATTAAAAAAATCGCCTCATAGTCCTACAGAGGAAAAATGGGTTTTCTTTTTTTTTTTTTTTTTTTTCTAGCGAAACTGTAGAATGAAGCAACAAAGTCACTTAAGACATTTCATGTTTTAAACTCTACAGATATTTAACTACTCAGTATTCCGGAATTAGGTAACACCGTGCTAAATTTACTTTCCCCATCACTGGAGTGAAGTGATTAAATCTTAACTGCATAATGCCGTCTAAATCGAAAAATATCGGTGCAGAGCTACAAGAAGGCAAAAATATTACATTACGCCAACGTAGAGTTTAAATAAAACTTCTCCGGAGCAGTTTTTCAATTATCGTTTTGGGAAAAGATTCAATTAAATACCGATTTCCTTGTAGATTTGATGATTGCTTCACTTTTAGTGGAAAAAAAAAGCTAATTCATTGACTAAGAAGAAAAGGAGAAAGAATAGTGCCTTAAGAAAATCGGAGCGAAAGAAAATTAAACATATACATATAAATAAAGCTCAAATTATTAAACAACAATAAAGAATCCCAAATACGTAAGCAATTGAAATACACTGGCGGAAAATGAAAAAAGAACAATAAGAAGGAGACGTCTGATACCAACGAAATTTATACAGCATAATAACGGGATACAGAGAATAACGTGATCAAAACATTATGGCAAAATACAGCTGTATTTGCTGGTAAATTGAAAAATAACATTTCCATGTAACATGGTTAGTACGAGGTTGAATCGCCATGAACTGCGTCACACTGTGCAATTCTGGCATGAAGTCTGTCGTACAGATGTTGGTTGTAAGTTTGGGGTATTGAGTTCCAAGCATCCTCAACCTGGACGCGTAAATCGGAGATGGTCGTGGCTGGCCGTGGAGACCGGATAAGTCGTTGCCCCATAAAATCCTACACGTGCTCAATGGGGGAAAAATCCGGTAAACGTGCAGGCCATGGAAGTTGTCTCACACCCTCAAGTGCATGTTGCGTTGCACGTGCCGTGTGTAGGCGTGCGTTATTTAGCTGGAAAACACTACGGTGGACCGACCTTACAAATGGCACAACAACGGGCTGAATGATGTTGTTGATGTAGGAGGTGCTGTTTAACGTATCTGGTACAAACACTAGCTGTGTATGGGAGCGATAGCTAATCGCTCCCTACACCAGGAGACCAGGTGTAGACCCTGTGGGTTGCTGGCGGATGCAAGAAGGGTGGAGACGCTCCCCTGTGGGTTTGGGAACACGCATACGGCCGTCGGAAGCTCCCAAGCAGAATCTGCTTTCATCGCTGAACACGACAGATCGCCATTGCGTTATACAGTGCAGACGTTGGCTACAGCACTGCAGCCATTCCAGACGGTGGGCTGGAGTCAGAGGTACACATGCCAGAGGCACACATGCACGTAGTCCTGCATCCAATAGACGGTTGCGGATTGTTCGCACAGTCACCTCAAGTGCAACGGCAGCTCGGATTTGCGTCGCAGTTGATGTTCTGCTTGACAACACTGCTCTTCTTATGCGTCGATCGGTCCGCTGATCAGTCCGTCTGTAACTCCCGGTTCCACGTCTTCTCGTGTGGGAATGTTCCTCGGACCATCTACGCCCCCATCGTACCACCACCGATATTTCCCGTCCAATTCGCTCCGCAATATGACGATACGACCACCCGGCCTCGCGGAGTCCGACTAGACGACCTCGCTCAAATTCCGATAACTGCTGAAATCGTACAAGTCTTTCATGTCCAGGCATTGCAGCTTCTTCAAGGACTTCGCACGTGTCCTTACGCCGACGACTGATTACATTCACTTCGCCGTACTCCTTAAATACCACCGACGATAATTTGCATATTATACCGGGCTGTGGCGTAAGCGCTCACCGGTTTGTCCCGATATTAACATAACACCTACGTAAACTCGACCCCATTAACATATGTGAATTTCATGATCGTCCGTCAATTCCTTCCTGGCGTTCTTTCTTCACTTTCCGCTAGTGTAATTTAACCCTCATAAGAAAGATCTATTTGAATTACTTTGAAAAGCAAAGATATGTGTTAGGTGTGCAAATAAGTTTTAAAGCGTTTTAAGACAAAGCAACATGTAATTTGAGAGAAAACAATACCTCTACGAATCAAAATATGCGCCGTCATTATCCATCACCTTCCGCCATCTGTGGAGCAGCTGACGGTTTCCAGCCATAAATTCGTTGTGTGACGTGATGAAGTCTTCAGCCCATTTTTGTACTTCGTCACATGTCCGTAACCGTACAGAAGACAAACCATGCTGCATCGATTAGAACAAATGATAGTCTCAATGGGGCTGCAGCGGAACTATACACTATGGGCTCCAAAACTTCCCAGCCAAGCGCCTATAACGTTTCCTTGAGCGGTTTGGCAACATGCGGCCTAGCGTTGTCATGCACTAATTTCATGGGACGCAATCCTTTGCCTGTGAATGGACGTTTCCGACAGATTTCCTGGTTCAATTGCAGCAATTGTTGCTTGTAGCAATCAGCAGTAACAGTTTGACCTTGTTCCAATTGTTTGTAATAGAGCAAACCCTTCATATCCACCAGAAGCACAGCAGAACTTTCTTGGAGTGAATATTGTGTTTCGGTGTCAAACTCGTTGCCTCAACGGGTGTTTTTTTTTTTTTTTTTTGCATTTGTGATTGTCGTACTATCCACTTTTCATCACTCGTAAAGGTTTTCCACAGTATAGATTTTCTGTGTTGTTTATTCAACAGATTCAAATACTTCATGACACGCTCATCCTTGTTCCTCTGGCTCAGGTCATGTGACACCCATTTTCCTGCATTCTGAATCTTTCCCATAACACGTAAACGATTGGAAATGATTTGTAGAGTTACCCCCAGTTGTTCAGCCCGTTCTATTTTTGAAATGTGTGTGTTTTAAAAAATAACCAAATATAATAAAATAAATAAAACTAAAAGGAAGGTACAAATATCAATATGACACAGTGACAGAAATTAAGTGGTGAGCAGGATTCACCTACAAATTCTATCATTGTTGTGGATACAATGTTCCTTTTCGACTTACTATGAAACACATTGAAGTAGCAAATTATTAAGAATACCCAAAAGCAATCAGACACATGCCGTCCTCAAAAGCTATATCGAAAGGACAAAACCCTTCGATGTACAGGAAATGATATCATTCGGAGGAATAAATACTTACAGAATTCAAGTAGGTGAAGATTGAAGTAGGTGAAGATTGTTAAATATCACGTAGTCTATGACAAAAGGAATAGACTGGAAGGTGAGAGTGCTGAATGGTCTCAAAGTGTTCTTTGTAGAAGAGACTTCCATTTTAAACCAGCTAGCACTGGGCGTAGAGAGAGAAGTAATAAAATCTGGTATGCGGAGAATCCGTTAAAATCACACAAAACAGAAAATTCCATTGAATATACCAGTAAAGCGAAAGTTAAAACACTGAAATAAAATATGTGTACAAAGTTGGTACGAGGAAGTTTCTCAAATCTTGTACTTTATTTGAGTGAAATCTGTCTAATTGGCTTACTGTGTTCTGTTTAAGGGTATATTCCGATTACACTCAAATAGAGTGCAAGATTAGCTAACATACCGATCGATGCGGAGTCAAGAAGTAAATATAAGCTCAAAAGTGAATCGTGACTGTTCTTCTCCGTGTCGTGTCCTTGTGAATGTAAACATAATGCTATACGCACAGGATACCATTAGTAGCAGTCGTCCCCACGTCAATGTTTCATACCACAAGATAACGACAGGGAATATTATAAATGTGAAACACCTGAGAGTGAATACATTTTTTATAGAAGGAATTGCGGTGGCTATTTTACGACCCCATATTTGTAGTCAAGGAAGATTCAAATTCGTATGCCACTTTTGACCTCTCCAGGACCGAAACGCACTTCACAGGTTCAGAGACAATGAACAGATTATAGAAGTTTTATATTCAGGTCATGAAATTTTTATTAGCAAGTGTGACGTATATTCTAAAAAAACTTTCATTTTTAGTTCCTTTTCCTATGTAAATTTCAGTTTGTTCTCCTTTGCACTTTTCAAACTTAACGTGATATCTTCTCTCTCACTAGAATGAAATTAGCAATAGTTGATGTCAGAGTGAGTGATGTATGAATGTGATAAGAACGATAGATAAAAAGGACGATGCAACAGTTGCTATGTGCATGTGTGGGTGTGGAGAATTTTGCTCTATGTAAAAACTAGATCGCATGTGGCTCTGTTGAGGATCTACTGAAATATTGCTGGACCAATAAAAAGTTATCGTAAGTTGACTTCTGTTTATGTTTCGTCTGGCCTTAAACTATTACATCGTATTCTTATTTAATTCAACATTTCTTAGTCATGGTTTTAGACATAGCGTAACACCAATCTTGCTTACGGAAAAGACTCACATTATACAAAATGTAATCCAATAGGAATAAAAGTGGGCTTAGTATAATGAAGGTATAAGAACTGACGTCGAGAAAAGTAACAGAATAATATTGCTGTAACGCAGGCACAAGCATGGTAAAGTTCGAAGCTGATGAACGAGCATTGTAAATAAATACAGTATATGATTAACGTATCGGACACTTGCCTATCCGCAAACTCCCTGTAATTGGAAACAATTTAACATCGAGTTAGTTTACCCTTTGAAGTTTTTACAGTCTCCAGTCCGTTGGTAAGGCTTTTCACCAGATTTTGATATGTTGATGCAGGAATTACCATTTACTCTCCTAGAAGAACATTAGTCAGATGGCCACTGATGTAGGCCATGTCAGCCCGACTCGCAGTTTGGGTTCCAATTCATCTCAAAGTTGCCCATGGCGGTCGAAATCGGGGTTATGTGCAGGTCAGTCCAGTTTTTCCACCCTCATCTCATCAAACCATCTTTTCACGGACCTCACTTTGTGAACAGGGATATTATCCTTTTGGTAAAGGAACATTGAACTCTTGTTATTCTGTGTGGAAATACAGAATCGTTAAGAATGTAATTTTAATCAGCTGCGTTCAGATTACACGGAACCAAGTGGCCCAGCCCAAACCATGTAAAACAGTATCAGAGCATGACGCCTTCTCCACAAATACTCAGATTCCTCGGAACTATGTGGCGCAGCCCAAACCATGTAAAACACCATCAGAGATTATGCCTTCTTCACTAATAATCATATTCCCCGGAACTATGTGCCCCAGCTCAAGCCATGTAAAACAGCATCAGAGCATGACGCCCTCTCCACCAATACTCAGATTCCTCGGAACTAGGTGGCACAGCCCAAACCATGTAAAACAGTATTGGAGCATGATGCCTTTTCCACAATGATCATATTCCCCGGAACTAGGTGGCCCAGCCCAAATCATGTAAAACAGCATCAGGCCATGACGCCTTCTCTACCAATACTCAGATTCCCCGTAGCTAGGTGGCCCAGCCCAAACCATGTAAAACGGTATCAGAGCATGACGCTTTTCCCACCAATACTAAGATTCCCCGTAGCTAGGTGGCCCAGCCCAAACCATGTAAAACGGTATCAGAGCATGACGCCTTCTCCACCAATACTAAGATTCCCCGGAGCTAAGTGGCCCAGCCGAAACCATGCAAAACAGCATCGGAACATGATGCTTTCTCCACCAATATTAACATCTTGCACAACCCAGTCAAGCAGGCACCGCTTACCCAGCACTCACCACATCCAGACATGTCAGTCGGACTGCTAGATGGTGAACCGTGATTCATCCATCTGGAGAACGCGTTTCCTCTGATGAAGAGCCCATGGGCGTCAAACTTTATATCCCTCCAACCGACGCTTGGTGTTGATCTTACTGATGTTAGGTTGGTCTGCTGCTGCTCGCCATGGAAACACATTCTTTTCAGCTGTCAACGAACATGTTACGGTGCTAGCGTTTCTTCCAGAGACAATTTGGAATTTGGTTGTGAGTATTGTAACCTGGGACAGGATTTTTTTTTCGCACCACCCGCTTTAGCACTTGGCGGTCCCACTCTATCATATTACATTGCCTACCAGGTCGCGATTGCGCTGTTGGTGCCCATAGGCGTTTTCATTTCATAGTAACATCAGATACGGTTGATTGGGACAGCTGCAGCAAGAGAAAAAATTATCATACTGTCTTGTTGCTGTGATGATATCCTATGACCGTGTCTCGCTAAAAGCCACTTACCTCTGCCGTACGGCCAATTCAACTGTTGATGTTTGTGTATGATGTTTGCTACGCCACTTGCTTCTTTTACACCTGTAAACTAAGGTTCTGACATATATGACATTTCCAGTACTCAAAATGTGTGTCCGATTACTTTGATCATTCGTGTATTTTAGCAAGAAAATATAACTCTTTACTTTTCTCATTAAGTCACAACATTCTGTTCCGTGAACAAATTTAAATAGACCGCAGACTGTCTAAATAGAGAGCATTTCACAAATTCGATTTTTCACAAGATTGTTTGTCATGTGCCTTGTTAAAAATCGAAATTGAGAAATGCTCTCTAGGCCATGTCGTTTCACTTGGTCTACCAGATCGAGATTGCGCTATTGTTGACCATAGGCGTTTGCACTTCACAAAAACATCAGGTGCAGTTGATCCTCGACAGCTGCAGCAGGACAAAAAATTCTCGAACTGCCTTGTTGCTCAGATGATATCCTATAATTGTGTCACGCTCAAAGCCACTTAGCTATGTCGCACGGCCAATTCAACTGTTGATCATTTTGTGTATGATGTTTGTCAGGCCACCTGCTCCTTTTTATAAGTCTATAAGTCACGGCTATAATACAGGGTGATCCATTTAAACCAGTACCCTGAAAAAACCTTACATTTTTGCAAGGAATCGCGCAAGGAACTTCTTCTTTTTTTCAATAAAAGCAGCAACTCCTGGAGAATGAAAACCGCCAGCGTGAAGAAAATTGTTAACCGTAACTGTAATTCAGCTCGTGATTTGTTTGTTGTTGCCTTGCCATTCACTTGCGTGCATTCGGAAACAGGAAGATCGATTCATCTGTGTTCCACAGCGTGTTTTTTAGTGAAATCGTATTGGGTAACCAATTCTGTCATCAAAACGCAACGAGCATTTCGAAGAGAGTTTGGAGTTCAAAAAGTGCCAAGCAAGTCAACAACAGATCAAAATGTCCAGATATGGCAGCTTATTATTGTGCTCAATTTCATACGTGAAATTGATTGAAGGAGAAGCATTAGAAAATTCTTTTATGAAAGTCATAAGTTCAGGGATACTATGCTGCCATACGATAAGTATATCGTCGATGTATCTGCAATAATAAAGCGGTCCCTTTGGGGTAGTGTTAACCGTCCAGCACCCCACTAATGATACCATTTTCTTCAGCCCACCCCATTAATCATAAACTGGCATCCCTTCGTTTTCAAATTAGAAGGGCATACACACATTCCTCAGACCAAAATCAGCGTAAACGGGAAATCGAATGTATTTATAACATCTCCAGTATTAACGGATACCCGGAGTACCTCATCAACAAAATACATTCGCAGATTAGACAATCCTTCTTAATAACATTAAATAGTGATCGACATAAAAAACAATACGTATCTTCTCTGGATTACCATCCCGCCATCACCGTCCCACTGGGGAATATCTGTAATCGATTCCAATTGGGCTTCTGGAGCGCTCCATCACACTGTTTGCATTATTAAGGAAGGACAAAGAAAAGCCGCCTAGGGAACTAAAATGGAGCGTATATCGTATCCCCCTCCTGGACGCCAATGGAAAATGCACCTCCAGTTACATCGGATCCACGACCAGGAACTTAGGATGAAGACTGCGTGAACATAAATACAATGTGCAAAATGCGCACCAAAACACTGCCCTAGCCCGAAACATCAATAGCAGAACATATAGTCCTGATTGGGATAATGCGAAAATCATTATAACCCCAAGAAATAAAGCCACGCTGTTAATGACTGAAAGTTTGCTAATAATTCAACACCGCGTAACATGCTGTAATGACTATGTCCCCTGCGATATACCCCCCGTCTGGAGGGATACAATACTGAGGCAGCAGCTCTCTGTACGGGACCATGACACGGTGACCCCGTCTCCATCCGCATGATCCTTTGCGCTGCCTACCTATGTATGTATATATGTGCTGTACTAACCAAAAGATCTGACTTGCATCTGAGGATGGGCTATAGTAGCCCGAAAGTGCTAATGCTTTTAAAGTGCATATATTTTATTTTAATTAAAGTCTTGTGAATTGGGACTAACGTTGTTTGAACGCACAGAGACGGTTTTTTAATCATTTTATCATGTATGTATAAGGCTACGCATCTAATACTCGTGCAAGCGTTATATCAATACATTTCTACTATTACTGATAACCTGAAACGGACGAAATACTTCAGATTGTTGCCTCAGTTTTATTCACAATATTAGAACACGAATATCATAAGTTTATTGCATTCCGTCTTTGAGTATTTCCACGAGATAAAAAAAAAACAAAATAAGGTTGCAGTTTTGCAGAGTGAATTTTAGTTCACTGTTGCAATATCCGAAATGCTTTAACTCTACGTGAAGGTATTTAATAAGTGATTTCGAAGTGGCTTCAATTGTGTGCAACCGGAAGATCGATTCATCTTTATTGCAAGTAAGTTCCAAAGTGGAGCTAATGTCAAGCTGCGTCCTCTAATAATGGTCGATCTGAGAACAACACACGAGAGAGAAGTTCAGTGTTTGTGACCCAGGTTGGAGAATTCCGATAAAATGTTCTTCAAACAGGGCTTGGGGAGCGTGAATAAAAACAAATTGTAAGACCTAATGAACTGACGGAAAGAACTGAATTATTCATGTGCTACGATAATCTGAAACGTAAAATATTTCATTAAATACTTCTATTCTGTATACCAGGACAAACTTTTCATTCGTTTGAAGAACATCCCTGAAAAATAAAAAAGGAAAAACAATATTGTTAAAGATATTATGGAGATCCTTACGCCTTTGTAGAACGCAGATACTGGCATTCAAAAAACACTAATAAAGCAATTTACTTTCCGTGAGGGGGGGGGGAGACTTTACGCAAGGAGCTGCAAGAAAATGAAGGTCAGGAAAAGGAAGGAATGCGAGTGTGAAAGCTTTAATGGGAGTCGATAAATATCTGATATAAATTACTGAACAGAAACGAACGAAAGTGTATGACTATTTCAAGCGTATAAACTAAGGAAGACTGCCCAAACTGATTCTGCAGAAGACTCCTTAGAAAAGGACAAGACGGATAAATAAATATTGGAAAGAATGAGTGAGAAAAATAAAGAAACAAACAAGGAGCTCAGTCTGTCTAGAGGGCACTGCACATTCAACTTGGGCCCATCCTCGTTTATATAATATCAGTTCGTTATCTGAATAATAAAATTAACAGTTAATTATAGGAACAGAAGAGTTGTACGAAGGTATGAAAATCCAAACATAAAATTTCTAATACAGCACCAGTTGTAGAAAAGAGGACAAAAAGAGAAATTTAAGTTCTGAAGTTGGCTCGAGCTGTGAGGTACAATCACAAAATCCATTTTGTGAACGAGTTTCTCTCTCGCTAATGGACGAACCCACTACTTGCTAGGTATATGTACAGTATGTAGGAGGACATCACTGCTTCACGTAGACCGTAATTTGATGTCTGTTCTGATAAACGTCGTGACCTAAGAGTTTGAAAAGTAGGTGATAGTGGGTGCCCGACGCACGGGATACCCTATCGTGGAGGTCAAGAGTTTGAAAGGTAAATGATAGTGGGTGCCCGACGCACTGGATACCTTATAGTGGAGGTGAAAAGTTTGAAAGGTAGATGACAGTGGGTGTCCGACGAACAAGATACCCTATCGTGGAGTTCAAGAATTTGAAAGGTAGATGATAGTGGGTGCTCGACGCACGGAATACCTTATTGTGGAGGTGAAAAGTTTGGAAGGTAGATGACAGTGGGTGCCCGACGCACGGGATACCCTATCGTGGAGGTGAAAAGTTTGAAAGGTAGATGACAATGGGTGCCCAACGTACGGGATACCCTATCGTAAAGGTGAAGAGTTTTGAAAGGTAGATTATTTTGGGTGCCCGACGCACGGGATACCCTATCGTGGAACGGAAGAATTTGAAAGATAGATGACAGTGGGTGCCCGACGCACGGAATACCCTATCGTGGAGGTGACGAGTTTGAAAGGTAGATGATAGTGGGTGCTCGACGCACGGGATACCCTATCGTGGAGGTGAAGAATTTGAGAGGTAGATGACAGTGGGTGCCCGTCGCACGGGATACTCTATCGTGGAAGTGAAGAGTTTGAAAGATAGATGAATGTATTAGGAATATGCCACTTCCCGAATAGCATCGCATCGTAGATAGCGCTGTGGGCGGAGAAAATTTGTAGATGAACGTAAGCGTCGACGTCTGTCTTGCATGGTTGTAACTAACCGGAGAACGACAGTGGCACAAATGACCTCCTACTTCAACGTGGGAGGTGCCAGAAAATTTTCCACGAAGTCCCTGAGGTTTTCATTAGTCGCAATATGTTATGAGAACCGCCTACCCACTAGAGTCCAGTTGCTAAAGCCACATTACCGGACTGTACGCCTCAGCTGGGCGAAAGTACATCGGCACTAGACCTCGGTTAATTCGAGACGGGTCTTCTCGTCAGACAAGTCCCGTTGCTAGTTATTCCGAGCAAAGGCCAAGCTGTGAACAAGCACAAGAAGCAATGGTTTTGGCTTGTCAACAGAGAACTGTTCAGTTTGGTGGAGGCTTGGTTACGGTCTGGTGCGTATTAAACTGGCACACGTTGGGATCTTCGGCACGTCTATATGCATTTCTGAACGGTTGGCACAACGTGCCCTTCCTTGCAGACTATCTACAGTATATTCTTTCGTGGTCATCATGCACCACCAGCACAAAAGACCCTTCCAGCAGGATTATGCGCCTCACCATATAGCCGTGGTTATCAGAACACTGATGACGAGAATCAGCAAACGTTTCCACTTGGTTGGCCTCCCAGTTCTTCTGACACAGAACCTATGGGAAATATTTGGATGATGTGGATAAGTCCGTTCGAGCTTTGGATCTTCCACCCAGAAAAGCGCCGGAATTATGAACAGAGCTTCAGCAAGCATGCGTGGAGATAACAGTGGAACGCATTTCATGACCAAATAGATTTAATGTCTCCCACTGTGGCCACAATTCATCGGGCGGAATTGGGGCCTATCCGTTACTAGGTAGATATCGTATGGTTTCTGTCCACTCAGTGTAGAAGCTTGTCAAATATCGTTTATAACATATAGTGTGGAAAGATGATCGTACAAGGAGTCTAGAATATTAGTTTTTCATTCGGATTGAAATATGTTAGTAGTGTAGAATTACGTGACGAATTATCGAAAAGAAATAATTCCGAATGAAAAATTATTCATCTACAATATTTTTCCGCGACTACAAAGAAACATTTTACAAATTACTTGTGTAATAGTGCAGATGTTACCCTCCATCTTTTAATAGAACTCCAAATTACTGGCATTCTTTAAAACCCTCAGATTTTTATAATGGCAAACTACATGTGGCGTTAGTTTAAAGTATCCCGAAGCATTCCAGCAATTAGCACGATTAGACCCTTTGATATTTTGAGTCTAGAACTTTGCAGTAAAACTCCAAGACGGCATTTTTTCCAAGCTGGCTAATCTTTTCAACAGTGAAAATTTGACGAGAATAGGTACCATGTTTTTCAAACATTTTCAGTAATCTCGTAAGAAATACTCTGTTTGGAACTATCGGACTAGCGAGATGATGGAAGACTTTTAATTTTTTATCCTTTTCTTCAATCTAGGAGACCAACAAGTATTAGTCTTATTTTCAGGAAAAACATCTGCAGTTTCCCCCATGCGCTTTTTAATGTCTTAAAAGCGGCAGTTAGCTTTGTTTTGAATCAATGTAATGTAATATTTAGGTGCCCGTTTTCCTATTGTGATTCTGAATCGAATTTCTTAAACGCCATTTCATTTACTCGGAGACAAATGTAGAATTAAATGTAGAATCAAATGTCGACGAAACACGATAAAAACAAATGTAGTACATAATGTACCACATGTTAAAACTCTTTACTGATTAAAACACATCACAAACCTAATAGTAAAATTTCTTCTCGACTACAATGTTTCCACTTTTAGAAGTAAGTAGAGACTGAGCTCACATACTGGATTTGCATCATAAGTTTGTCTTTTTAGAGTGCTGCAGCTGTAGGACAATTGAAGTTATAAGCATGACCAATTGAAGCAAGCGATTCTCCGTTTTCAGATCGCCTTATTATGTCCATTTTGGTTTCTATTAAAATCAGTGAACATTTTTTCTCTTCCATGCACTTTCACAATCCTTACGTGTACGCTTGTTTTCCATATTTCACTCGTAAAAAAAATAAAACTCATATCTAAATGCCCACTACGTGTGAAATCTAAGAATCAGTAACTAAGCAATACCCAGTGTGGCAATTAGAAAACGATACTGACGTTCTGAGGGAAGAACTAGAGCAACTACCGACTAAATCATGAAATGAAAGAACAATTATTCCTCAAGCACTGCAGTCAAGGTCAAGAGAAATTGCTGCCATCTGAAGACGTACTCAGTGTGTACCGACTTGTACATCTCACCCATGTACGCATTGTGAAGAACCAATGGAACAAAGCACAAAACCGACTTTTGTGTTCGACTGCAAAATGCTGTGAAAGTGTTTCGAATGATGATCATTTAAAAGGAAATGATGGTCTTTTGAAAAAGAATGAAGATCATTTGAAATGAAATTATGATCATTTAAAGGGAAATGACGGTACAAAACCGAGTTTTGTGTTCGACTGCAGAATGCCGAGGAAATGTTTTAAATTATGGTCTTTTGAAGGAAAATGATGGTCTTTTGTAGGGAAATTATGGTCATTTGAAACGAAATGATGATAATTTGAAAGAAAACGGTGGTCTTTTGAAAGGAAACGATGATCATTTGAAAGGAAATGATGATCATTTGAAAGGAAATGATGAAATTTCTAGAATTCAAATCTCTAACAGATATTTGAGTTCCAGAAATGTCTGATACAATAATCAAATTTAATACTTACTTCGAAGTTAAGTAAAATTCTGTAATTGTTTGGGAATCAGATGCTCATCGTTCGAAAGGAAACTTAAATATATATATATACGTCACAAACTGTTTTTAAAAAATCCCCCCTGATTTAGATATTTCCACTTGGTATCCTATCTGAATAGATCTTAGTTGAGAGAGAGAGAGCGAATCGTTACCAAATCTTTAAAAGATTGCCTTGGAAAATTCTTTTACCCCTGATAGTAGTCAGTTTACAATGTAAAAAAGCAAGTATATGGAGAGGTGTCATTTTTCACATGGGAGCATTATTTTTTAGCATCAGTCTCGTCGTCCAATAGCTTCACTGTGTATCCAATACTGCATAAAACATCATCAATCATTGGAGCATCCCCATAAATGTCTGTTGCCATGAGATAGCAGATTTCAATCGTCATTTAGTGTTTTACTACCACCGCATTGACACTCATCTGGTAAACATAGGCATCTTAGGAAAGGGAAGCAAGTACAAAATGCGTCCGGGGCCGACTTCAGAGGAAATCATCCACGCATTCGCGTCCCCTACACAAAGAATCTGCGGAAAACCCCGGGAAAACCGTAAACTGGATACCCGTCAGGACAGGGATTCGGACACTCGTCAGAAACGTCCTCCTAACACACAGTGCACTTGGCCAACTACGTTATGCCGGTGATATTCAATACTGCATAGAAAGGGCAAAATGTTTATAGCGTAAGAGCCATTTACCGGTGGTGGAATGGAACTAGCATCCTTCTGCTCGGGAGACTAATTCTTTCCCAATTAAGCTACACCGGTGAAGTTTGTCACTGCAAATTTGCCGTCTTGATATGTGCGCCAACTCTGAGATAAGTACGTCACACACATATCCTCCCTTGCACCCTACTAAAAAGTGTCGTAACGGAATCGTAAGCTAGCTGTTGCTTAGTAGTAGGCCTTGGTTCCAAACTTCTTATGCGGCGCTCTAATTTATCCCATAGGTGCTCTATGGGATTAAGATCAGGTCTCTGTGCTGTCCAGTTTACACACGATACGAAATTATCGTCAAATCACGCCAAAACAGTTCTAGCTTTATGGCTCAGTGCATTATCCTGCTGATACCAACAAGGCTCTGTTCCATAGTATTGCCACAGAAGTGGTAGGGCATAATTGTCCAGAATATCGAGCTAGACGAGCTGGTTAACAGGTTTGTCCAAGATAACCAACGGACTAAGATCCACACCACGAAAAACACCCCCTCACGAATACACTGCCAGCTACAAACTTGACCATAGGAACAGTACACTGTGGTAAATAGCGTTCCACCGGCTGCCGCCATTCCCACACACTGCCATCAGAATGATGGATCGTGTATCTGGATTCATCAGTTCATAGAACCCGTTTTCATTGATCTACGGCCCACGATAAATGTTCGTTACACCAAGCCAAACGAGGAGTAGCATTCCGAGTGGAGATGAAAGGTTTATGAGCAGCCGCACGACCAGGGTAACCAATGGAATGAAGTTCTCTACGAATAGTACGTGTACATACCGAGATTCCAGCGTTGTTACTCACCTGTACACTGAGGTCTTGTGTAGTACACCGTCGATTAGCTGTAACGACTCTCCTGAAGCTTCGACGTCCTCTATCGGTGATTTTCTTTGGTTTCCCGATACGCTTTGCTACTTCAGGAACGCCATGTGTCTCCACTTATTCAGTACATCCAAAACAGTTGACTTGAGTATGTTTAAACGCCTCTCGGTTTCTCTTATGGACAACCCACTAATATAACACCCAACAATAGTTCCTTTCTCAAAGTCAGTTCTTTCCCGCCGCAAAAGTTTCAATCAACCTCACAGTGCGATAAGATCGCGGTCAGCTGCAGTCTTGTTTCGATACCGTTTACAGCTGTACCTCGCATCTTAACAACGCAGCGGATCCGTTCATATGCTTTTGAAGGGGTGTCCGGCAACTTTTGTCAATATAGTTTATATCCATTTGCCGGTTGCCGAAATCGAACCCGCATCCCTCTGCTTTTTGATTTGCAGGCGGCGGTGCTATTGAGCCGAATGCTTCCCCATTTAAGCTACACCGACGAAGTTTGTCGCTGCAACTTTGCACTCCTGACATGCGCGTCACTTCTAAGATAGGCATGTAGCATAACTTAAAGCTGTAGCTGTAGGTTTAAGGTTTACGTGTGCTTAACCGCATCAGCAATAGTTCGTACTGAATTTTGTTAACATAAATGTGAGGTATTAGGAAACTTCCCCACTATGGTTCCATCGAATCACGGGCTGGACGACCTCTGTACACACCCACATTTAACATGTTGTACACTTACAATTGATATAGAATACACTAACAACGGAACCTACTTGTTCCGCTACGAAATACAAACATGGCGAACACATCGAGCACCAATCGAACACCCTTCGGCACACCGCCCAGTCTCGGTGTTTACACTTCAGAACTGTCTGAAGCTCTACTTCTTGTCTCTGGAAGCCTGTCTTAGTGGCGCGCCGACGGCCGACGCTCACGCCACCCAGCGGTCGTTCTTCCGCGTAGCGATCTTGGCATTTTGCCATCATGACGTCACATACCGAAAACCCGCATAAATAATGAATCAGTGAATCGACTTAAGTTAGCTGTCCCTTCTTTATCTATAACGTGCACTTCAAAACATGTAGATAACACCTGCCAGAATGTGAAGTAGTATCTAAAATTCAGACGACAATCCCAATACATTCTCCACCTACATAATTTGTTATAACTCTGCGTAAAATTAGTTCAACAAATCTGTATATCAAACAAGTGTTCTGGTAAGGTGCGCGTCTAACAAGGCTCTCTCTGGCACGCGCTCTTTCGAACGTGTCTATTGCACACATTCAATTTCACTGTCAGTGAGGCCAAACTGTTAAAGCTCTACTGTGAAGTAATATGACGTTTAGTCTAAAAATATTTAAAGCTAAATTAACATATGAATGCAGATACTTAACTGGAAAGTTAAATTAGAGGTATGTGTCAAAAGCGGAATTATCGAATGGCGAGAAGTGAGTAATGCCGTTCTAAACGACACAGAACAAGAGATTACAAGACTAAGCATTTTACATTTTGCATTGTAAAATGTTGGTAAGCGTGTAGTTCAGTATTCGTTAAATAAATTAGTACTCGCAATTTATTAGTCAGCGTAATGTTCATTAATACGAATTACTCATTTCTTCTAAGTTCGAAAGAATTTCAGACGTTTGCTTCTTTACCACCTACCATTTTTTATTTCTCAGATCACTTCGATAAGTTATAAACGCAAATTTGTGTGCGTGCTATATACACTGCTGGCCACCCAAAATGCAACACCAAAAAGGAAGCATTCGATTAGCCTGAAATTCACAGCATGCGTCGCCCGCGAAAGGACATACACACGATTAGCATTGCAGGGCATATGCAAATCATGTGCGTCCGGCACGTCCCCGAGAAGCACTATAAGGATGGTGAACAGAAGTTCGGGTGTAAGTAGTGGAAGTGTGTTGTGCAGCCGGACCTGTGCGTGGGAAGCTTCCTGATGCCTCGTCACAGAATACGGCAGTCATTCCAGCACGTTTCGGAGTTGGACAGAGGACGAATAGTGGCTTATCGCGACAGCGGTTTATCGTACCGAGACATCGGCGCCCGAGTGGGACGACATCCAGCCACAGTGAGGCGAGTACGGATTCGGTGGGTGCAGGAGGGACGGACGGACCGACGTGAGCGATTGCCGCAGCCGCGGCACACCACCGAACGAGAGGACCGGCATGTGTGCGGCGGGAATTGACGGCTCGCACCGCCACATCACGAACGTTAGCGCAGGAATTAGGGTGTGTTGCGCAACAACATGTGTCAGCACGTACCGTTTGACGTCGTCTTCAGGAGCGGGGACTTGTCGCACGGCGCCCATTGCTCCGATTGCCATTGACGTTACACCACCGGCGAGTGCGGTGGCAGTGGGCCATTGAACGCCACACCTGGACTACGGAATCGCACGACCTTGTATTCTCCGGCGAATCCCATTTCTGCCTGCAACACCACGATGGTCGGATCCGCATGTGGCGGCACCGAGGTGAGAGACTGTATGACGCCTGCATTATGCATCGCCATACCGGTCCGTCGCCTGGCGTTATGGTTTGGGACGCAATTGGATATGACACCCGCTCCCCTCTGGTACGCATCCCCGGTACACTCAACAGCCACTGCTACATTTCCGACGTTTTGGAGCTGGTAGTCCTCCTTTACCTGCAGGACCTGCCAGCGGCCACGTTTCAACAGGACAATGCGCGCCCGCACGTGGCACGCATCGTGCAACAATTCTTCACGGCCCACCAGGTGTCACTACTGCTGTGGCTTACCTGTTCTCTCGATATGTCGCACATCGAACACGTCTGGTTGCTGATCGGCAACCGAGTGGTCCGGCAAGTACCACCCGCTGCTACGCCTGATGAACTGTGGCAACGTGTGAAAGCAGCCTGGACCGACATACCCCAAGCCCACTTTCAAAGCCTCTTTCGTTCTATGCCGCAGCGTGTAGCGGCCGTTATTGCCAGACATGGGGACCACATGAACTATTGATGTCTGCGTGTTCAGCAAGTCTCACGGGCCTGTACGCTCAATTGTTTCATCTTTGTATCTGTTATGTGTCCAGTAAATCTGGCTTCGCTATCTCGTGTCCTTCCTGATGTTGCATTTTGGGTGGCCAGCAGTGTAGTTCTTAAAATTATTTTTTAACAGATATTTGAATTTTAGAAATTTCCGGTAAAATAATCAAATTTAATACTTAATTCAAAGTTAAGAAGGATTCTGTAATGGTTTGGGAATCGGTGCACTATCAAGGCAGTGGTTTAAGTTCAGGTTCACTTGCTACGCAAACAGTGGCTATCGAAATTAAATACCTATTCGTAGGAAGAAGGATTAGCTCTCTGTGCATGATTCGCCTTGCGATTTTAGGATCACCTAAGGCTTTTCCGCTTATTGACGGCATTCCCCATCTCAATCGAGAATTGGATATTTCTGGAGATTTAAATGAATGCCGCTCGCGAACTCATCGCTCGCATATAACTTGCTGAGCAACATTCGCCGTGAACTGCTTCGCGCGATGAAGCAGTTAATTACCTCTGTCGGAACTACAGATTAAAACTGCGACGCCAAAGTCATTTCGACAAAGTTATAGTCCTCGACATCCGATTCCATGTCTACGCATGAACTGGAGATTTTACATGTGATGTTAAGTATCATCGGATTTGTTATTCTGGTTTGATTATTATTCACTTGAGTTTCGTAGCAACCATATTTGTACCGATGACAGAAATGGGTTTTCGCACACATAATTTCTAAAGCTGATAAACCCTAATCATCTTTGCATTCTGCGGTTTTATTTATTCAGTACAACTTCTCTAGTTATTGCCAACATTCTGATAAATCTACATTACTAATCTTTGCAATGAATAAGAATTTCAAAGGACCATCAGAACATCGAGATCAACATATTATCTTAATTTCCGCCCGTAAGAACCTGCAGCGCGTTTCCTCGAATTGCGGTTTTCTCATTTCATGTGAGTTTCGAATTTATCTTTTCGGCTCATAATTATTTATATTCATTATCTAGTTATTTATGGATCTATTTTTTTGGTTTACCTCATGCATCTAATAAATCCAAAGCCCTTTTTGGTGTGTGCATTAAACTTTCAGCAGTAAGTTTAGTTTGTAAAAATGTACTTTCATGTGTGGAGCTTGGATTGGGAGCAAAATAGGAACCGAAAGTAACAAGATCATATTAAGCATTCTGAAACTCTGAAAAATTAGTTAATCACGGTAGACAAAATATTGTTAACATCTTGAGACGTAATTTAAAACTCAGAACTAATTTTCTATAGGATGTGTATCGTAAGAACCGAAACCTATGCACTGCACCTTTTAATAAAGAACGTTAAGACTGCTTTGAATTGAAATACACTATATTGACAAAAGTCACCGGATACGTAGAAGAGAAACACAACATAGCATTTACTGACATACATTAGTACAGTGTCGCTCTACCTTTGGCTTTAATGCATGCACGGACCCTTCGAGACATGCTTTCGACAAGGTTTTGGAACACAGCAATAGGTATGCGCTTCCATTCAGTACATAATGCGGCCGCTAACTGTTGCTTAGTAGTAGGCCTTGGTTCCAAACTTCGTATGCGGCGTTCTAATTCATCCTACAGGTGCTCTATTGGATTAAGATCAGGGCTTTGTGCTGGCCAGTCTACAGGCAATAAGGAATTATCGTCCAACCACGCCGTAACAGTACTTGCTTTATGGCTCGATGCATTATCCTGCTAGTACCAACAACACTCGGTTTCATAGTATTGCCACAGAGTTGGTAGGGCATAATTGTCGATAATATCGAGGTAGATGTGCTGGTGTACAGGTTTGTCCACGATAACCAATGGCCCGGGACCATACCACGAAAACCACTGCCACACGAGTACACTGCCAGCTCGAAACTTGACCGTAGGAACAGTATACTGTGGTAAATAGCGTTCCTCCGGTTGCCGCCATTTCCACACACGGCCATCAGACTAATGGATCGTGTATCTGGATTCATCAGTCCATAGGACCCGTTTGCATTGATCTACGGTCCACGATAGATGTTCTTCACACCATACTAAACGACGAGTAGCATTCCGAGTGGAGATGAAAGGATTATGAGCAGCCGCACGACCACGGTAACCCACGGAATGAATTTCTCTGCGAATGGTACGTGTACATACCGAGGTTCCAGCATTTTTACACACCTGTACAGTGAAGTCTTGGGCAGTGCTCCGTCGATTAGCTGTGACGACTCTCCTCAAGTTTCGACGTCCTCTATCACGGATTTCCTTTGGTCTGCCGGTACGTTCTGCTGTTTTCGGTACGTCATGTGTCTTCAACTTATTCAGTACATCCAAAACAGTGGACTTAGATATGTTTAAACGCCTCTCAGTTTCCCTTAAGGACAACCAACTAATAGAACACGCAATAATCTTTCTTTTCTCAAAGGCAGTTCTCTGCCGCCGAGGCATTTTCACTCAACCTCACAGTACAATATGATTGCGGTCAGCTTCCGTCTTGTTCTTATACAGTTTGCAGCTGTACCGCGCATCTTAACGACGCAACGGATCCGTTCATTTGCTTTTGAAGGGGTGTTCGGTGACGTTTGTCAATATAGTGTATATAAGAACTTCTGGGTTTCAGCACGAATCCTAACTTCTCTTTTTGCTGACGATTCTAGATTCGGTCAAAAACGGATTGTCGTCGGCATTTCATCTGGAGAAAACAAAAATCCCGTAATTATCTAGTAAATGTCCGCGAACGAGACTACCTCGGAGGCGGTGATGTGCTCGTGTGAGGTAGCATTATGTTCAACGGCCGCACACCAATCCATGTGATTGCAGAAGACAATTTGAATGCTGAATGCTGGAGGGATGAGATTCTAGAACCACGTGTCAGACATGTTAACGCTTACACGCACGCGTTCCAGCTTGTCTATGATTTCGTGAAGAGTGAAGATACTCGGTGAATAGATGAGTCAACCAAGTCTCGAGACCTGAAACCTACTGACCATGCTGGGATCCTCTGGGATGACACGCAGCAGCTCTTCAAGGTCCTCCCAGGACCCTTCTCGAGCTACGCAGCCCCCATATGGTGGATTGCAAGTACTTGACTCTGATTTCATAAACAGCCTGGTGATTAGTATGTATCGTCATTGTGAGAGTTGCCTGCCTGTACGAGGTGATCACATTCGTTATTAAAAAATCGATTACCTTCTTAAATCCCACTTTGGTGACATTTGTTTATGCGAAACTGTACACGCAAAATGTATACATATTTTTCTATTACTGTGAAATGTTCATTACCTTTATGATGGTAACTCTTTATATATAACGTTGCTACTATTATTATGTGAAATCTACATGGGGGGCCTCATGAATATTAGCAAATTTCTTATAACTAAATATCAACTTTACAAAACTACACCAAAGGGATTGGCACTATAGGGTAACATTATTGTTAATTATCAGTAAATAGAAAAGACAAATGCTTCGTCAATCACTGAAAACAATCATTTTTACGTAACAATTATTTTTCACTTAAATCTTAAAACAATCACGTTTTACCAACTGAACACGGTACACGGTACAGAAAATATACCATGTTCTGACCAGACACTTGGATTCGCTTCTATTTCTCTAACTTATCGATATTTTGAATAATGTCGTTTAAACAATGCACTTTTAAAAGTGAGCGTAAGTGACTGTCACTTAATCTATTCCTTTCAAGACATTTTACTTGGTTCATTCTTGAAAACAACTGTTCACATGAGTATGTTGTTCCGAACACAGACAGAACGCGTGCAGCTAGGTTAGGAAAGTTTACGTACTTGCCCTTTGAAACTAACTAGTAAACTTCTGTTATATTGCAGCTGTTGAAATTTTCTTTTAGAAAAGACATTCACATTGAAAGTCTATTAATTCGCGCTGATGTTCTTCAGATGTGTTGTCAGCATTATAGGAAAATGGAAACTTTAATATATTGAAAACATTTTCCATGTCTTTGAACGATTCGAACCACCATACAGTTATATTCTTCGTAAATAAACTTGTTTCTTATAAAGCACATGGCTTTGCCAAACATTACTGTGTTTATGTTATATTTAATATATCATAACATACTTGACAAAAGGGTTTTTTATTTTTATTTTGTAATAATTCATGCGGGCCGCAAAACAGTTAGCGCCATGTCACATGCTGCCCTCTGGCCGTGAGTTTGAAACCACTGCTGTACAAGCTAGGGAAGACGATGCATTGGTATGAGATGCGCTTTCCGGGAGAACATTGGGTTCTTTAAAAACTCTGAATCAGTATTTTGGTGCCACCAGGTATCTGAAAGTTTCTGCTGACCAGACACACTCGTGCATGTACATAATAATTCCCGATGTGAGTGATAGATGCAGAAGGACAATGCGCTGTTTCACAAAGCTCAAATCGTCGTACAATAAGCTAAGGAGCAAAACAGTGACTTCAAAGTGCAGAAATTGCCTACACGGTCACCAGAGCTTAACCCAATTCGAAACCTGTGGGATGGAATTTTAGGAGTCAGTTGTGAAAGACCTCCAGAGGGCATTCGACAATTGATGAAAATCCTCACACATGTCTTGTTGGACATACTCCTAGAATGCCCTGGTTGGACATACTCCTAGAACGCCCTGGTTGGACATACTCCTAGAACGCCTGGTTGGACATGCTCCTAGAACGCCCTGGTTGGACATATTCCTAGAACGCCTGGTTGGACATGCTCCTAGAACGACTGGTTGGACATACTCCTAGAACGCCTGGTTGGACATACTCCTAGTACTCCTGGTTAGACATACTCGTGGTTGGACATACTCCTAGAACGCCTGGTTGGACATACTCCTAGAACGCCTGGTTGGATATACTCCTAGAAGGCCTGGTTGGACATACTCCTAGAACGCCTGGTTGGACATACTCCTAGAACTCCTGGTTGGACATACTCCTAGAACGCCTGGTTGGACATACTCCTAGAACGCCTGGTTGGACATACTCCTAGAACGCCTGGTTGGACATATTCCTAGAACGTTATCAGCCTCTCGTTGAATTCATATCACATCCAATCGACGTTGATTTGAAGGCCAAGTGCTGTCCGCCATGTTATTAGGTACGTGTTGCTAATTGTTTGCAACATCAGTTTTTTTGCATGTAAATGTATGAATGTAACTTACGGTCTATGCCTTCCTGGTATTTTATTTCCTCACATGTAAATATGCCCACGGAGTTCATGTAATTGTGGACGCATGTATAAATGCATGTTTGTGATGTTCACGGAATTATATGTACCTACATGCATGCATGTTCTGTATGTTTATGTGATTGTATGCATTGTCAGCATTTGTGTAGTTTTTCATACATGTTGTCATATAAGCATATATACAAAATTTTACGTTCACTGGTATTGAAGGAATAGTAAAGAAATGGTACATTGCAGTCATTCTGGCAGCAATAGCGTTTTCTCTCTCACTTGAGTGTGGTAGACATTTTCATAACACTATCAAATTAATAACCTAGAGCAATATCGAGAAGCTTAACTGTAATATTAAGTAGCATCAAAAGATAAGAAGAAATTGGCTGGAAACAAAAGATGCTTACACTGTCCGTGTTCCGAACTAATGGAAAAAAATTAAATGCACTAATGACTGAAAAAAAAAAAACATTGATCAAGCACTGAAATTTTTGATGAAAAAATGTATTAGGATATTACACATAAGATGTCCCGGTTGCCAATTCGGTGCAGGAGTCGTTTTCGGCTAGTCGTTCACTTTGGGCCGTGTGTGTGGTAATGGGCTGATTCTACAGGGCTTGATTTCCCCATTTGCTGATTGTATGTCGCTTGATGTGGAAATTAAATGGGGAAATCAGCAAATGATTTCCCCATTTGCTGATTGTATGTCGCTAAACCCCGAAAAAATACATAATCCTTAAGTCACAAGATTTTGCAGATAGAGTGTGCAGTAAATAAAAGAACTGTTACAAATCTACCACTGAATGATTTAAATTTTTATAAAAGGTTTTGCGAACCAAATTCAACGATGTATTAAGTACGCACTATGAAGCAACTATAAACAATGATATAAAATTGTAAATTTTTGTTGGAGGACGGGAAACAGCAATTTATTTCCAAAACTTACACCCAAAACGTCCAGTTTTGAATGTGATGAGAAATATGCAAAACGAGGAGAATCTGAGGTAATTATGCAGAACCTTTCGATAAAACATCAGACTTTACGATATGAGTAAAAATTTTCTAATGGGATTAGTAACGCAATTGTAAAGTAGAAGGACTTCTAAATTCCAATGTTGTACGATGACTGGTGTATTAACAATACATAAGAAGATCTTAAAGTAGACAACTAACCAAATAACAAGTGACAGAGAAGACATAAATGTTGTGACGAAAACTTAGCCGTTATTTTCTGCTTGGAATGTTTCTTAGATTGCAAAGGAACAACATCTAAAAGGCGGCAACAAGTTTCGGCAGATTGAAAAAGACAATTACTCAAAAGGATTTGAGACTCGGTTGGAAGATATTTCTTGGAGCTCCGAATGTCATAAAAGAAGTTTTGGGAAATACCACATCCACGTTTTTTTATAGAGATGAAACATAGAGATTGACAAAAAGTAAAATTTATTTTATTGAAGATTTCTGAAAGATTATTTCCGAACCAAAATGAGGTTGCGTCTTTAACACAAACGATAGTTCCAATAGCAAAGAAATAATAATAATAAACCCAGAAAGAATGAAAGGAAAGAAAAACGAAAACAGAGTGGTTGTCGTAGATATAAAGAACTTATCAAAATGTGTACGTTATAATGATATTTTCACGCCCCGAGCGCCAGACTATCAAATAAAAATAACCTTTTTATGAATTCCGATGTCAGGATGTCACGCGTTGGCTGACGACCCGGAGGCAAACATTAGCATTTTGAATAACTATTTGTGAATTCCTCATCGCCGAAATCTTATGTATTGGTAAAAAGAATTTAGCCTACAGTTTAGCCAATCAAAACCAAGGAATCCTTCTGACACTCGTACATTATTCATGGAACTTCCGGACTGACACGAGACAACAGACATTTAATCAATTAAAGTAAAGCAGATAATGATATTGATGGAGACGTTTATATACAGAGGAAGAAGGAGGGGGCTTCAAAAAACTCACCCCATTTGGGATAGCTCTTAAGCTGAATTAATCATGAAAATTCAATGATTATCCTTGGGCATATACTGCGTTAAACAGTTCTCGTCCGACGAAAGTGTATTTGCTGATGGAAGCCAATTTATTCCACCTGACATGCATAAGAAAATAAATATAGTATTTACAGGGATGCTGCTTCCTGTTAGGTATATCTGTGTTTGATGCACTCACTTACATATTTGATGCACACACTTACACTATATTTGATGAACACACTTACACTATATTTGATGTACTCCGTTATTTTTGCTCTGGAGCGCACCTGTGTGACGGCACGCACATTTCGCAGCGCGTACTATGACCGGTGGAGAGGGGAGTCGAACCCCATATCCCAGTTACTCTCGTGCACACACCTTACAGCATTCACCTGTATAACGCCACGTACGCACCTACACGCACTAATGTCGAGGTCAAACGAGGCCGCTGACGGGATAGCAAGATCTGTCCGTCTGTTCGTCCCAGCTCCAGACGGGTAAAGGCAATTCCCATTACATCCCAGGTCGTCTATTCCAGCTACTAGGGGCTGCAATAGAATTATCTCTTGAAAGCTTCTCTGTAGCTCCACTTCAATATCCCAGTATCAACCAGATTCATTAGTGGCCGCAGAATAATATATATATATATACACGGTCGTATAATATATATATATATATATATATATATATATAATTCTGGCCAGTGATGAATCTGCTTACTGCTATTCTATGACTCACTGCTATTCCAGTATATATATATATATATATATATATACTACACTACTATTCCAGAAAAAATATATATACTGCTATTCTTTACTATACTGCTAATATATACTGTTATTATTTTACTATAATATATCATCATCATTCATCATTGTCAACCATTATCAATCCACTGCTGGACGAAGGTCTCCCCAAGTTTCCTCCACAACGGTCTGTCTTGTGCCAGTCTCCTCCATGTCACCCCTGCATACTTTCGAATTACATCCACCCATCTCCTATGTGGTCTTCTTCTGGGTCTTTTCCTGTCCCTTGGAATCCAATCTAAAATTTCGGCTGTCCATCGATGATCTGTCCTTCTGGCAGTATGTCCAGCCCATTGCCATTTCAGGGATTTAACTCTGATCATGATGTCTTCCACTCTTGTCATTTTTCGGATCCACGAGTTCCTCTTCTTATCTCTCCTGGTTACACCAAGCATGCACCTCTCCATGCTACTTTGAGTTGTCTGCAGCCTTTGTATGTCTCTTTTAGTTAAGGTCCACGTCTCTGCACCATACGTAAGCACTGGAAGGATGCATTGATCAAACACTTTTCTTTTAAGACATAATGGCATATTGCTCTTGAAAATTATGCTGTTTCTTCCAAAAGCTCTCCAGGCAAGTTTTGTACGCCGATTAATTTCTTCATCAATGTGACCCTCACTTGATATCTGCTGTCCAAGATAAACGTACGTGTCTGTTATCTCCAGCTTTTCTCCATCAATCGATAAATCTTCATTTCTTGTAAAAGCATTGAACATCACTTTTGTCTTCTGAAAGTTCATTTTTAATCCCACTTCTTTACTCTTGTCAGCAAGTTCCTGGATCATACTCTGCAGCTCTGATGGGGTAGTTGCAAAAATGACTACGTCATCAGCAAAACGAAGGTGGGTTAGATAATCTCCATTAATCTTTATCCCCTTGTTTTCCCAGCTCAGCGACTGAAAAACACCCTCCAATGTGGCATTAAAGAGCTTCGGAGATATGGTGTCACCTTGTCTCACTCCCTTTCCAATTTTTACGTGTGTTGTATTTTCAAACAGCCTAATCTTTGCACTTGCATTTTCATAGATGTTATTAATAATATTAATGTATGCATCTTCAATACCGCAGGTTTTCAGGGCCATTGTAACTGCTGATGGTTTCACCGAATCAAAGGCTTTTTCATAATCGATAAAAGCCATGCACAATGGAAGTTCATATTCCCTCGCTCTTTCAATTAGTTCTCTCAGCACGTGGATATGATCTATTGTGCTGTAGCCACTCCTGAATCCAGCTTGTTCTCTCGGTTGAGCCATGTCTAGTGCTACCTTCAAGCGGTGTGAAAGAACTTTAGTGAAGATTTTATAAACTACTGATAGGAGGCTGATAGGTCTGTAGTTTCCGAGATCCTCAATGTCACCTTTCTTATGTAGCAGGATCATTGTAGCGGTGTTCCAATCCTCAGGAATCTTTCCTTCATTAAGGCATCGAGTGAAAATTTGGGCGAGTACTGTTTCGATTTCTCCACTTGCTTCTTGTATGATGTCTACAGTAATTCCATCTTCTCCTGGAGCTTTTCCTCGCTTCATGTTCTTGATTGCATGTGCAACTTCTGCTGGAAGGACTGGAGGAACTCTGGTACTGGTATCTTTCATGATGTCTGGAGTGCATATATCATCCCTTTCATATAATTTGGAGTAGAAATCTTTCACTCTTGTCAAAATTTCGCCTCTATTTCTTGTTACAGAACCATCTTCTTTTCTCAGTGCCATAATCTGTTTTCTTCCCTTACTGAGATGTACCTTTGCTATCTTTAGGCTTTGGTTGTTTTCAATTGCTTTCCTCACTAGTTCACAGTTGAATTTCCTTACGTCTTCAGTGATACTTTTTCTTACTGTCTTGCATAGCTCTATATATTCCACTTTGGAAGTCACATCTTCTTTAGTTGTCCTCATCTCTCTTCTTTTTTGCATCAACATTTTGGTTTTTCCTGATAATTTGTTCACATGCAACTTGTTCTTAGACCCAGCTAATTTTGTTGCTGTTTCCATAAGAGCTTTGGTTACTTTTCTGTTAACTTCAGAGATGTCCACTTCTTCCGATGTTAGGCCTTCTAAAGCAGAGAACCTGTTCTTCAGTTCTAACTTGAAGGTATTATGGTGTTTTTTAAGGTTGGTTATGTCAATAGATTTTGTTTGTCTTATGAGCTTGCCACGTTCAAGTTTAGTGTTGAGGTGCATCTTACATCTCACCAATCTATGGTCACTACCTGTGTTGAACTTGTTTAGCACACTGCAGTCTTCTATGACGAATTTTTTGTTACACATAATAAAATCAATTTCACTTGTGGTCCCATTTGGATGTCTCCATGTCCATTTCCTGTGTGGCTTTTTCTTGAAGAAGGAGTTCAAGATGAAAAACCCTTCTGCCTCTGCAAACTCAACGAGAGTATTTCCACGCTGGTTTCTGTTGCCATGACCGAATTTACCTACTGAAGTTTCATTCTGTTGCCGTTGCCCTATTTTTGCATTGAAATCTCCCATAATTATTTTCAAGTGCTGCTTACCTTTATTATTTAGATGACAAATTTCCTCATAAAATTCTTCAATTTCTTCTTCAGGATGACTTGTGGTGGGTGCATAAGTTTGAATAATCTGAGCCTGGTATCTTTTCGAGAGTTGGATAACAAGTCGTGCAGCTCTGTCAGAGGAACTTTCAACTTCTACAACTTTATCCTTCAGTTTCTTGTTTATTATAAATCCAACACCACTAGTTCTGCCAGTATCTGTCCCACGATAGTAGAAGAGGTGTCCACTTTTCAGTTCGATGAGATCTTCTCCTTTTCTCCTTACCTCACTTAGCCCCACGATGTCCCACTTGATCCTTTGTAGTTCCTCTTCCAATTCAAGAAGTCTTGAATCAGAAGATAGGGAGCGTCCATTGTAAGTAGCCAAGGTCAGCATCAGATGGCAGCCTAGTCCGGTCCTCCGGGGATTCTTAGCACCCTCTGCCTTCATGTCGCACTGGCCGCTGCCTT
This sequence comes from Macrothele yani, assembly GCA_039090855.1. Lineage (NCBI taxonomy): Eukaryota > Metazoa > Arthropoda > Arachnida > Araneae > Macrothelidae > Macrothele > Macrothele yani. Next base: position 8,069,448 of record CM077024.1, read on the forward strand.
GGCCAGGTACATTCCAGCTGCCGGAGACTGAGGGCCAAGATTTAAGTTGTGGAATCATTTTGGAGGGTTTGGCCATAACTCACCACGCTGGCCAAGCGGGTTCGTGAGTGTGGGATAGAATTTCCTCTGATCCCGATGGTATAGTTATACCGCTATGGGCGGTCGTCAGAGCCCCTTTAGTGGGAACAGGATGCACCACGAGAAGGCGGGGTTGACATTTGTCAAGGAGAGGCTGTGATGTTACGCATCACCTGACCTTGCATCCCACTATAATATATATACTGCCATTATTTTACTATAACATATATACTGCCATTATTTTACTATATTATTTTACTATATTATATATACTATTTTATTATATTATTTTACTATAATATATATACTATTTTATTATATTATTTTACTATAATATGTAGCCGCCCGGTGGCGCAGTGGTCTAAGGCGCTGGCCTCTGATCATTCGTCCGTAAGGGGTCCGGCTTCGAATCCCGTCGGGCGTGGATGTTGTGTTTGTCTTACGGCACTGGCTCTCTCCCTTCCCTGGAACCAGTGACCCTAAATTAGGGACGGGCGACTGCTTATAGCCCATTGAGTTGCTCACGGTGGTCGTTAAACATCCAACCAAAAAAAAAACTATAGTATATATACTATTTTATTATATTATTTTACTAATATATGTACTGCTATTATATACTATATTATTTTATTATAATATATATCCTGCTATTATTTTATTATAATATATATCCTGCTATTATTTTACTAATATATGTACTGCTATTATATACTATATTATTTTATTATAATATATATCATGCTATTATTTTACTATATTGCTATTCCAGAATATATATATATACTGTATATACACGGTCGTATATAAATATATATATATACACACATATATATACACGGTCGCATATCAACCAGATTCATGATTGGCCAGAATTATATATATACACGGTCGTATATCAACCAGATTCATGACTGGCCAGAATTATATATATACACGGTCGTATAATCCGGTATCAACGAGATTCATTACTGGCCAGAATTTCAGGTTGCTACGTCTGCAAAATCAAAAGTCGCCTGACAAGAAAAGCTTTCCCGAGAGAAATTACTTCGCATCTCCCCAGCCTTACATGCAGCCATACACCAGGAAAAGACACCTGTAATTCCTCATCCTTCACGGTAACATCAAGCGCTCCTCAGGCTTTTCGCTGAGCTGGCCGACTTCTTCAGGCAGAATCTTTTCTACTGCCAAATACCGCGCCGAGGCATTGCACTATGGTTCCACACAGATCTAGCTCTTTTTCTTCTCGGGCTCGTACAAGACTAACCATTTTCGGTCATTCGCATTTGGCCAAAGAGTTTCTTTCTCCGTTGCTAGGGTGTCTGTGTTAACTGTCTTGTCAATTTTAATTGCTTCCTAAAAGCATTCGGCACAGCTCTGAGCTCTGAACAAATGGCGGTTAGCTCGCGTATAAGTAGACCAACACATAACTAACACTTTTTGTTCCTGCCAAGATTCAGCGTCGAGAACGCCATAAACATTCCGATCGGGTGACGCTAACTGTTCCCTAAACTTCGGCCATCTCACTCTTACATGGACCTCCCAATTGGAGGTTGACCGAAGCACGTGGGGGTGACGCATTGCGTTCCTCACACTAAACGACCCATATTTCGTTTCAGATTTCACCCTCTCAAGAAAAAGGACTTCTTATCTCTTTTCTTCCGCAATGCGGGAAACCACTGACTGATAATGTTCAGCCAACAATTAACGCTGTACCCGCCTCTAGCAAAACACTCTAATCGAATTAATTACAGCACCTAAAATTAGTAACAATATATTCCACACTCTTAGAATAGCTGATTTTGGGTACTCATAAATTTTACGTGATTAAGAAAATAATTGCCGAAGTGTTAGTTATTTAGAGTTCATTAAGAATACATGTACACTAGGAGTACCAGTTCCTTAAGAATGAGAGAAAACAAACCAGCTGTAATATAGGTAAACGTGTGAATTTCAAACCGCATAGTTAAGCAATTACTGCTCAATAATGCTTAACGATCTCTCGCAAAATGAGGAATCATTTTCTCGAAATGAAATTTAAACAAAAAATTGACACCAAATTTTCGGTTGTAATGATAATATTCAAAAGGCGTTCGCCTTTTGAATGCTTTCGGATACAAAAAAACAATATTTCATGGCAGATTTTTAAAAGAAAAATTTAGTGAAAGAGAGATTACATTTACTGTACAAATAGTTGCTTTCGACCACTAGTGTGTTACGAAAAGTCATAAATAATGCACCAAAAATTTCCATAAGAAAAGATATCCAAGGCAAACATTTTTGAAATCGGGATCTTAGAAACGGAGATACGGTACTAAATACGGTACAAATAGAAATGAGCATTTATACACTATATTGGGAAAACTGTGCGGCACAAAAATTGGAAAACATATAGAATATCTTCCTCACCATAAACGCTATGTGTACCAAAAACGGTTTTAAATAGGAGCATTAAAAGCAGAAACATCATTATAGTGACTCGCCTAGCAGGAAAACGCTACGAGTACCGAAAAACGGTTTTAGATAGGAGTTTTGAAAGCAAAAACATCATTATAGAGACTCGCCTAGCAGGAAAACGCTATGAGTACCGAAAAACGGTTTTAAATAGAAGTAAACGCTATGTGTACCGAAAAATGGTTTTAGATAGGAGTTTTAAAAACAGAAACATCATTATAGAGACTCATCTAGCAGGAAAACGCTATGAGTACCAAAAACGGTTTTAAATAGAAATAAACGCTATGAGTACCGAAAAACGGTTTTAGATAGGAGTTTTGAAAGCAGACTCGCCTAGCAGGAAAATGTTATGAGTACCGAAAAACAGTTTTAAATAGAAGTAAACGCTATGTGTACCGAAAAATGGTTTTAGATAGGAGTTTTAAAAACAGAAACATCATTATAGAGACTCACCTAGCAGGAAAACGCTATGAGTACCGAAAAACGGTTTTAAATAGAAATAAACGCTATGAGTACCGAAAACGGTTTTAGATAGGAGTTTTAAAAGCAGAAACATCATTATAGGGACTCACCTAGCTGGAAAACACTATTAGTACCGAAAAATGGTTGTAACGTACCAGGAGATGTGACGTACCTGCCAGCAGGACGCACACGACATAAAAGCAGATAGGAATCAGAATAAACGTCTGCGTAGCTCAGTTGGTAGAGCGACTTGTTCCGGAATAAGCGGCCTCGGGTTCGAATCCCGGCGTAGACCAAAAATGACGGAGAAATTTACTTCGTTATAATGGCGCCCGAACAGAGACGGATGACCCGACCGTTCAAAATCTCGCAATGGTGTGATGTTATTTCCACACCGCGAGATAGGAAAAATAAGAGAATCCCTTCTCCAGCACTTCAAAAAAAAAAATAAAATAAATAAGGGGGAGATGATGTAACGTACCAGGAGATGTGACGTACCTGCCAGCAGGACGCACACGACATAAAGGCAGATAGGAATAAGAATAAACGTCTGCGTAGCTCAGTTGGTAGAGCGACTTGTTCCGGAATAAGCGGCCTCGGGTTCGAATCCCGGCGTAGACCAAAAATGACGGAGAAATTTACTTCGTTATATGGTTTTAAATAGAAGTAAACGCTATGAGTACCGAAAACGATTTTAAATCAGACTCCGGCGTCCGATAGCGTAGAAGGTGATGCGCGTATGTCAATAGAGCAGCGGTCAACAAGGTGAAAACGCGCTGGTCAATAGGCCAGCGCGCATCACCTTCTACTGTAAGGGACCCCGGGGTCTATGCTATTCCCTTAGATTACCCTGACGCATCCGTTAAGTTCTACATCGGGATGATCCAGATCTGGATTTCTGAGCACCAAAGGGACATTAAAGCTGGAAAACGTACGACGGCCCTAGCCCGTAATGTTGCAACTGAGGGGGCAGTACCCAGATGGAGAGACGTTAAGAAACTAACACCTTACGATAGCGCAAGAGCTGCTGCGGTCCGCGAAACCATTGAGATCACCATCACGCGATGGAATGTATGCAACAAGGACGTAACTATGAGCCTTCCTTTGATATGGCACCGGCTTTTTGATGTTCCACATGAGCACCCGGCCCTGGGATCAAACCACTCGTGACATCATGCAAGTGTCTTGCTTATTTTGAATTTACTTATACTCTTAGAAGTGTTTTCCCGTTGATTCTGCGATCTCAGCTACTAAATGTCTGATGATGCTACCTGGAGGTATCGAAAGCTAGCATCTCTTTGTTTCTCATCATTTATACGGCTGATAAATGGAGTTCATTTTTATCGTCTTCTCATGCAAAATATATTTGTATTATTTCAAATATTACCCCATGCATTAGTTCCAGTAACTGTGCAAAAAATGGCCTGCGTGGAAATCATGGGAGGATAAATATAACTTCTTTTTTGTTTTTGCAAATCAATTGTATAGAGTAAAATATATTTTGAATTTAACACCATGTGCATGTTCGCCAGCTAGCCGCTAGGGTATGCACTGGGAAAAGATTGAAACGTATGCACTGTTGTTCACCTGGTTCATGCCTTCAGAAAGAATTTAGAAATGGGACTAACAGTTACAGATATGTAGTGTGCAGAGACGAACGGACAGACAGACGTATTTATACAAGAACCACATATCTTTTTTTCATCCGATGTGCTAAAAATATCTTGGCTACATAACGGAGAAGGGATTATAGTGAAACGTTTCTGTTTTTCAACAACAATTTTATCAGAGCAGACTTGACGGTCAAAATTTTTGAATTTCGAAGTGTTTATTGAAATCAGTTCTTACTCAACGCTGAAACTGATGATTTGGACTAGATTACGTAATATGTGCTCGTATAATATTTCCTTTTTGCATGCTCCAAATTATCTTTCGTATCTTACGATACTGTTCAAGTAATTTGGCACATGCTATTAAACTTAATACAGGAATTCAAGAGTCTGAATCTCGGAAAGACTAAGAGGCAGAAGGAATTACTATGATTACAACTCATAATGAGCAGATAAACAATATTAGAAAGAGCTTACAGTGAATTAAGAAAATTACTAAGTGAAAAGTACTTGTATAAAACTAGCTCAAAAATATAATCGCAGGAAAAACATTTCGAAGAAACTATCAGTACTGCAGTTCAATTACTTCTTTATAGCTTGAAGGTAGCCAAGTCGTTTCTATGACAATTTAAGTTGCTTTTTTCATTTATGATAATCTACGTGAATCAACAGGGATAAATATAGTTAAAAGTAATTTCTATGACAATTTAAGTTTTATTTTCACTTATGATAATGTATCTGAATAAGAAGTTATAAGTATATTTTACGCATTTCTAAGAGCGTACTTTACTTTTATCTTGAGTTACAAGAAATATTTTGTTTTCAAACTTGTTTTTACAAAAGATTTGAATGATCTAGAAACGTCTCTCTGAATGCATGGAATAGAGTACCAGAAGATCAGCACGTGAAGACAATTTTCAACGCAATCAGCTCTAAATAGCAATTCAACTTTTGAAATTTATTCATTTGCCCCGAAAAACATCAAGTGTATTATCACAGACGTTTGGTATGCTTCTACGATACTCAAATCCGTTCTCGCGATCTCTCGATTGTTGGAGGGCATATACGTTAAATAGACACAGACAAAACAAATACATAAATTAAAAACTACTTGTTGAATTAAATTAAATACAAACGAAAAGCATAGCGCGTGCTGTATTTCTCTCTGATTCAATTCACGTAACTCACCTACAGCAATTTAGTCTTCGTCATGACAAATTTGCCATCGGTTAAGCAATTGTGTATGTTTCGTAGAGCATTAGACATTTCGAGTGCGAAACTTGCGGAGAACAACAGGGTTTAAGTGGCTGAAGAACTGTTAAGTTTAAGGATTACGTCACTTCGACTTAAACTGAAATGTCACTTGTATTTGTCGAGACCTTATTAGTCTAATTCGTATCGCTGTTTGTTTGTAGCAGCAGCAACCTTAATTAAGCATTGATAAATCTCTAATTAGACACTTTCAAATAAACGAACAGGTTAAGTAATGAGGCAGTACTTACTACTCTAACGTTCGCTTTATTATGTATCTTCCAGCGCATAAATTATTCGCCACATCAACACGTCACTTTTAACAGCATAATGAACACAATTCAAACTACTTTTTCATAACAATATAGTTTGACAATTATCGTTTGCAGTCATTAAATATAAAACAATCTTATATTACGTATTTCACTAATCAGAGAGGGTCCATTTGGATGTGAAGTGTGGGGACATTTTTGGGAGACACGCGCATGATGTACTGTGGAACGAAAGCGTTTGCTTCGATGGTTTGTTTATATTCATTTACTATAACTCTTGAATTTATTTAGCGGCATTTGATCCTTTCTTTGTGCTTTATAGTTATGGATTTTTATCGTGCTAAAAAAAGGATAAGTATTGTGTTAACAAAAACGCAAGCGTTTTACTAAAAAAACCACGGCAAGTGTTGTTAAAAGGTACATCGTTCGAATAACTTTAGACATCGTTCTATTGATGTAGATATTTGCTAGGGAAATCCACTGCCCCACTATTTTGTGTTGTTATTTCGTAAAAATTATACTTAATAATGCTGTTTTCCTGCGCCCATTAGAAAATAAGAAAACGAAAGGAACTGGGATTATTTATAACGCATTCCCAAAAGATTAAAGTCTGGGAAAAAACGTGGCAACTGGACAAACAAAGACATCGGTCTTTCTACGTTTTCACAACACAGAGCAACCGAAAAATTGTTATTCGGTCACCGATGGGGAATCGAATCCCAGATCTATCGATATCTTGCCGCTTGCGTTAGCCTTACACCACGGGGGCCAACAATCCACGGCAATCTGTGTGTTTTTCTGTCAGCTTCTGACATCATGAATCCGTAAGATGGGCTCAGCTACTGAGACGTTTCCATCTGCTGGGCATTAACGGCACAAGCTGTGAGCTACTAATATTAATTATAGCAATAATCGAGAGATCTGGGATTCGGATCCCCAGCGGTGACCGAATAACAATTTTTCGGTTGCTATGTGTTGCTAAAAACGTGGAAAGGGCGATGTTTTTATTTATTCGCTGACGCCACGTATTTGGAGGATTTGCATTAATCGAACTTGCACCGCCAGATATAAAATTTCCTGCCCAATCACACACATTTCTGTAGCACGTACACTTGTAACCAACAGCAAAATTTCAAAGGACTTAAACACTTTTGCTCTAAAAAAATTTACTTCCCCATGCTAATTAACAGATGTGCAAACAGAAAGAGTCATTTATTGAACGGGATTAACACCTAACTTTGTTCTCCGACCGGGAGGTTTTCTCAAGGGTTACAAACGTTTGTAACCCTTGAGAAAACCTCACGGTCGGAGAGCAAAAAGCTCGGGAGATACAATTTGTTCCTTGAATTTCATCTTTAAATATATCTTCATGCCAATAAACGGAGTTTTATATAGATTTGTTTATACAGTAGAAAGAGTCATGCTTACATATTTACCATTGGAGCCAGGCTGTTATGTGCAGTTATGCAACAAAGTGAACAGCATATCTAACTGCAGTTATGACGAGTGAACGTTTATGGGTTGTATAGATACCGATATCAGTTTAATTTACAAACCGACTCGCATTTTCGTGTTTACTTTCGTGTTCATTGAATGCCTTTCGTAGAATAAGGGTAAAATTCAAATTTATAGAGAAATACCGATTCTGTGATGTTACTAGGATGTCACAGTTAATAGATAAATACAAAATGAATAGGTTACAATAAGAAAACTGACACGCTTCTGCATGCCCGTATTCTGTTTCGCTATCAAGACCTGTATTTATCGTGAAGAAACAAAATATAATAAAAAATGAAAGAGTTTTTCTTCAGCTAAGTAATGTGTTGCTAAACTCTTGCGACAAGTCGGTGTCGTGAAAAACCTTTAATGAAGTATTAATTGGCGTTGTGCGACTCACGGCACTCCTTCATTCTAATCGTTGATGGCACACCCGTGGATTTCTGTAACGATCGTAATAAAGCCGGTGTTCTTTACAAATCTGTTTTTAAGCAGCGATTATCGCTACACGCTGTGTGCTACTAATGTCAGCAGCTCAAGTATTCCGTATAGTATTATGCCGTATTAAAATAAGAATCAGCTATTATCTATGTTATTTGTCTAAATTAGTTTCAACTATGTAATTGTAGAATATCTTTAGGGTAAAAATGGCTCTTACTGAAATTCAACATTTCCCAAAGAACGTGAAAATAGTCGATGGCAGATTTTCTGGTAAATAAATTTCAGGACAGCAATAATATTTTATTTCAAACATGGTATTTCAAATTTTATTGTAAAATTGGGTTATTAGCCCCAATGTCGGGAAACAATTTAAACTTACATGTGACAATTCGAATTATGCTAAAATAAAAGATTAAGATCACCTGAAATACACTCATCGTCAAAACAATAGTTGCATCCAGAAGAAAGCAACCGATAGGTTGCTTTCTTCAACCTGGTGGGTAGGTTTGACATCATGAGACATACAAATGATTCAAGAATCACGCTCGGCCGCGCATGTGACGCAACAAGCAAGGAACTTGCTTGTGACGTATGCCAAGTGACGTATGCCTCGGAGAAAAGTTCGGAAGCAATCCGAGTAGTTGGAGGAGTTGTAGAGGGGCCGCGTCGTCGGGCACCTGGAAGCGGGATGGTCTTATCGCCGTATTACGCGACATACCGGATGGGGGATATCACCATAGCACGCTGTTCGTGGCAGTGGATAGAACAAGGCGAGCATCAGCGACAGGAATGGTATGGGAAACCTAGACGAACTACGGGAAGAGAGGACAGACGGGTTGTCCGATATGCGCGGAGTGACCCAACAGCCACGATTGCGTATATTTAGCGATTTTGGATATTCAAGCATCGTCCAATTAGTGCCAGCACCATTGACAGACGAATGCACTACGTAGGACTACACGCACGCAGACCGTTACGACGACTGCCCTTAACGTCATTGTATTGTCGCTAAAGACTGCAATGGTGTCATGTCAGACTGTCAAGGAGCCACTCTGAATGTCAGAGGGTGATCATCAGTGACGAGTCCCGCTTTTGTCTTGGAGGAGACGACCAAAAAATCTGTGTGTGGTGGCACTGTTGTCAGCGCCAAGATGAACGGTTTGTTGTCGAGCGTCACACGTACAGAAGACCTGGTGTTGTGGCGTGGGGTACAATTGCCTACGATGCCAGATCACCTTTCGTGTTCATTGCAGGCACTTTGAGAGCCCAACAATACGTTAATGAAGTCCTGCAATCAGTGGCACTACCTTTTCTGAACGCTCACTCCGGTGCGATTTTTCAACAAAACAACGCTCGTCCGCATACCGCTGCTGTCTCGAGAGCTTGCCTTCAAGTCACTGACATTCTGCCATGGCGAGCTGCATCGCCAGACCTATCGCCAATTGAAAATGTGTGAGATGCTATTGGAAGCGCTATCCACACTCCACCGCTACCGCACAATGTACAGGAACTGCGTGAGAAGACTCAAGCTGTATGGGATAGCGTGTAGCAGGACACCATTAGGAACCAGTACAACTCCATGCTGAGACGTCTGGCAATCTCTGCGAAGAAACATGGTGGCCCGGTGCCATACTGAGATACACTACTTATTGGCGTGTAGCTCAATAAATATTGCCCATATCAGTATCAATGTTCAATCATTTATTGTTCCTGGTAACCTTTACCTTCCTCCCGAATAGCATTGCAATCCGACACGTCTTTCTGAGTGCAGCTAATTTTTTGACGATGAGTGTATCTTTCCTTTCAGCTCCTAGTAACAACAACTACGCTTCTTAGTAGAAACGCTTTCATTTTATCCTTTGTTCTCTGTGGAACGTTGACTCTGCCTGAACTAATTTTAAGAACAATTTCATGGAAACAATAACCAGTTATATGATTGGTTGTTTTCTTTGTAGTTTTATAACTGGATACATAAGAACAAAGTATTTCAGCAATACAATTTAACGAAACTTTGCTTAAATTGCGTTCCAGGATTATTTGAAGACATTTCAAACTACCTAATGGACATAAGTTGGTACCTAGGAATGGCGTTTTCAATCTTATGAGTTTTAAAGTTTACGGTGCATCCGGAATCTTTCTCAAGATCTTTGCTCTTTGTTGTTTAAGTAAACGATCTCCCATATGCAATCGCTTGCTGCTAAATCTACAGTATTTACAATACCTTGACGATACTATCGTAATCTTTATAAGATTCCTTTTCTTCTTTTCTAATTTCGGATTTTAATAATCATTATCGGCAACTCTGAGGAATATAAGCAGTTGCTAATACTTAATTCTGAACCACTGATTCAAGTGAAAGAAGACCGCCACACACAACTCTTAACTCATTTTAGACTCGAACCCGAGTCCATCTGGAACGACTAGTCAGAAACCTACTGCTTTGACCTCTCGGGCAGCGGGATGGCTATGTACATTTTCGCAATTGGCTAAAGAATTTTCTGGAGTAAGGCAGCTTGAAACTATAAATTATGGTGAATTGTATTGCTAAGAATGCGAACGGTTTTATTAAAACATTCGTTCATTTCTCCCTTGTATGTTTGTTTAGAATTTTTTCTATGTGGCTCTGATTCCATAAATTATTGACTTAGTTGTATATTTGGAACATGGATACATCTTTAAACTTCAACGCCTTCTCGTTATATTTCAATTAAATCAGCTGCAACCAGAATTTCATAAACCCAGGCTCTCTATTACTTCCGAGTTTCTCGTCATCACCCTCTCTCTTTATCAACTTGTACAGATAATCCAACAATTTTCCCACACATGAACACCGACTCGTGTCGGATAATATGGTTTTAGTATTTTACGCCTCTGTATCCTTGTTAAGGATCAATCAATAGAAGCTTCATGACCCACTTTGCAACCGGGATATTGTGGTTGATGGGCTAATTACGATCTAAGTGGAGCCCTCTGCTTGAATCTTAAAGTGTCACTCGCTGTCACGAGTAGCCTTCATTCTCCTATTACTGAATGATAGCCAAAATCCTATGTTCGCTGCCCGTATATTTTCATAATTCCCTATTTAGCAAATTCCTTGCATAATGTTTGTAAAATTTTCCTTTGTCGTACAATTTGTAACTGACTTGTCGAGCGTTATAGACAAACACTAATTATATTTACATTATTCCAGTGAATGATGCAATAGCGGTTGGTGGTTGATAGAACTTGCTGGTGTTACATTGTCCTTTGGCTGTATATAAACGGTGAAGGAGTAACTAAATACCAGTTCTGGGAGACCCTGTAGCTTATTAGTTAAAACCGAGCGCTAATCATCCAAGTTAGAGCGGAGTTCGAGTCCCTCATGAGGCAGGGATGCTTTGTGTGTGTTGTAAATGAATGTTTGTTCCTCTGTCAACGGTTCAGCCTGTTCTCTGTATCCATTGACCTTAAATCATGGACGGGTTATATCGCATGTATTCAGATGTTTCACAAGTGTCTTAAAACTAAGAATAAAACCATAAGAGTTGTGGATTTCAAGGAACTAGTATGTCACTTATAACGTAATTTATTTTCGTGCTGCAATATTGTCGTTCTTACGTTATGTCTAAATCATTAGGTATGAATACGATGGAACACTTCCTTAATTAAACCTTTATGGCCAGACGAAACATAGGACAGAAGTCAAGTTACTGTAATTGATTCTTTATTCCAACATTATATCAATCGCATAGATATCGCGCTACAAGTTATAACGTAATTCACAGAGCCACATATCCACCATACATCCAACACACCCGAACAACTTTTTTTTCTTGTCGACAATGATCAGATCAGATCAAATCATATGTAGAGGATTTTAGGAAGGGAGTGTCTGACCCCAGGTCTTAAACAACCCTTAGAAATAGGAAACTAGGAGATTTGGGCTAGAGCGCCCGATAGGAAAGTGACACGGAAGCGAAGTAAAAAGGGGAGGAAGACGCCCTTATTTATTACCGCGGGGGGGGAATACCCGGGGTCCGAAGCACGGCGTATATTTAGTAGCTATAACCTGAGGCTCTTTCCGTGGTAGTCACGAACGGTGCCCACTAGGCCACCCGCGGCGTGAAGCACACCCGACCAACTGTTATCTCGTTGAGTTTATCTATCGTTCTTATCTCATACATTCATACGTCACGTTCACTCCGACCTCAATAGTGTTGCCAACGGTATTCTCGTGAGAGAGAAGATGTCACGTTAAGTTGTGAAGTATAACTGAGAACAAACTCCAAATGTACATAGAGAAAGAAACTAAAAATGAAAGTTAATTTAGAATATACGCCACACACTTTAGTCCCTACGTAATATACTTCGAAACATGACGTATATGATGTACTACTGCGGAGATGTATGAGTCAAATCGGCAAACTTACAGCAATAAGAATACCCAGCATAGTTAAGTTGGGGTAACAGCCACATTCGGATTAGGAAGACGTATTTTCGAATTCCACCACCGTAAAAGATAGGTTATATATTATATTGGCCCCCAAATGAAAATAAAACTCCTGGCTGTGGGGTTCGAAAAATACAACGAAGAGACAGATAGACCACATGCCTAATATGATGTTGATCCTCCACGTGCCACCAAAAGAGCTCTTACCCGGCGAAGCATCGACGCTACAAGATTTCCAATGATATCTCGTGGTATCCTGTAAATCTTGTAAGTTACATGGTTGAGCCTAAGTAGATTGGATGAGTTGTTCCAACACAAATAACAAATGCTCGATTGAATTGATGTCTAGGGAAACTGGGGGACAAAAAGGTTTCTCGTGTTCTCCAAATCATTCTTGGGCAATCCTGGCAGTGTGGCACGGCACATTATCGTGCTAAAAGAGGAATTTTTAGAAAGCAGTACTGTTGCCATGAAAGGACGTATCTGGTCTGAAATGATGTTTAGGTAGGTGGTAAGCGTCATAATTTCCTTCACTTGAATGACTGAACCCAGATTTTTTCAGAAGAACATTGCCCATTGCAGCCAATGGTTTGTTTTATTTCCACAGTGCATGCAGGTGCCAACACTTCACCAGGTAAACGACACAAACGTGCCCAACCATCCAGATCATGCTACAGGAAACGATCAGAAGTCATTTTTCGAATCATTCAGTCAGAAACGACCAGAAGGCATGCTTCGAAAGGCATGCTTCGAATCATTCAATCAGAAACGACCAGAAGTCATTCTTTAAATCATTCAATAAGAAACCACCAGAAGTCATTCCTCGAATCATTCAATCAGAAACGACCACAAGTCATTCTTCGAATCACTCCGATCAGAAATCCTTCTTCGAATCATTCCGATCAGAAGTCATTCTTCGAATCATTCCGATCAGAAATACTTCTTTGAATCATTCCGATCAGAAGTCATTCTTCGAATCATTCAATCACAAACTGCCAGAAGTCATTCATTGAATCATTCAATCAGAAACGGCCAGAAGTCATTCTTCGAATCAGAAACGGCCAGAAGTCATTCTTCGAATCATTCCGATCAGAAGTCATTCTTCGAATCATTCCGATCAGAAGTCATTCTTCGAATAATTCAATCAGAAACGACCAGAAGTCATTCTTCGAATCTTTCAATCGGAAACGACAGAAGTCATTCTTCGAATCATTCAATCGGAAACGACCAGAAGTCATTCTTCGAATCATTCAATCAGAAACGACCAGAAGTCATTCTTCGAATCATTCAATCGGAAACGGCCGGAAGTCATTATTCGAATCATTTAATCAGAAACGAAAACAAGTCATTCTTCAAATCATTCCGATCTGAAATCATTTTTCGAATCATTCAATCAGAAACGACCAGCAGTCATTCTTCGAGTCATTCCGATCAGAAGTCATTCGTCGAATCATTCAATCAGAAACGACCACAAGTCATTCTTCAAATCATTCCAATCAGAAATCATTCTTCGAATCATTCAATTAGAAATTACCAGAAGTCATTCTTCGAGTCATTCCGATCAGAAGTCATTCTTCGAGTCATTCCAATCGGAAGTCATTCTTCGAATCATTCAATCAGAAACGACCACAAGTCATTCTTCGAATCATTCAATCAGAAAAGACCAGAAGTCATTCTTCGAGTCATTCCGATCAGAAATCATTATTCGAATCATTCAGGGTGCAGTTTTTATGCACGCGTGTACATTGGTGGCGCCTTCGACTGTGATCCAAGGTCATCATGCGCCTTCGGGGAAGCCCGCAGCTACGCAGCCCTATTTTCAGCAGGGTTCGATTTACTGTGTGTTGTGACACATTGCTCCTCTCATCAGCATTCACATTACCGGCGATTTGAACAACCATATCCATTCTGTTGGCTCGCACAATACTAGATGTTTTTGCTCACCTCTAGCATCGATGTACCATTGTCGTCCCACAACTTTCCAGCGGCTCGTGGTTCTTTCCTCCCCGGACAACTTTTTGAAGCACTAAGCACGGTCGACTGTGATACTCCACAAGCTATGACCTCTTGTAAATGCTCTGACTTTGTCATGCGACCATTACAATTTGGCCTTTGTCAGACTAGAATAAGACCGCTGTCTCTCCCATCTGAAGACCAAGAATAACACTGATGAATGGAGCTCAGTATCAGGAGTTTTTTATTCACTTTCATGACCGTCTCACGCGTCGTCTTTTACCGGCAGTTGCTTCGATTTGCGTAAAGGTGCCCTGGTGATAATGTTTTGGATATTCGGTGTACATCTGATATTTCTCCGACACAGCATACAAAATTAATAAACATTTCTCCTTCTACAATGAGCTGGTCCTTTAAGCATGGCTGTCGCAGACCCGACAACTTGCGATGTCGTGCCTCGGGCTTTCTTAAAGAGATGATGACGTTACGTTCTACGTAACATGATGCACGGTATATGACGTACTATTGCGGTGACGTACGTGTCAAATCGGAAAGCTTAAAGCGAAAAGCCTAGCCGGCGTAGTTCAGTTGGGAGAATATCCGCCTCCGAAGCAGGAATACGTGAGTTCGAAAGCTACCACCGGCAAAAGGATTTTACGCTATACGTAGCAGTGAGAAAATTCGTAAATATGAAAAATCAGGCAGATATTGAATTTTTATCAAGGGAACAAAATGTGTAAGGCATTATTCATATTCGTATGATTAAAATCTAGATATATTTACCATTCAGTGTCATCCCAGACCTTCAGTTCTCCGTTGTCATTGAGAAGTGGATCAAGTTTCAAAGACAATGAAGAAAGTTAGCGGATAGATTTGCAAGATTCATTTACAAAGGAAAAACAGAGATGGAAATAAATTGTGCTGAGTGCATCTACAACGGCCGTTCCATACAAAATGAGAGTAAAATCACACAAAATGAAGATATATAAATACAGCAAAATATATGTTATTCTTTCTCAAAATATCTTCCCTCGGATGATATGCAACGGTCCAATCGTTCAGTCCCCTTTTCGAAACATGTGGCGAAGACATTTTGTGCAAGCTGCTTTAGCGACCCCTGTACAGCTTGAATAACGTCAGCATATGTGTTAAACGTTGCGCAACGGAACTTCTCCTCCATTATTGGAAACAACCAGAAATCGCACGGGGCGAGGTCAGGACTGTAGGTAGGCTGTGGCATGATTTTGAATACTGCATTTCGTAAAAAACTGTTGAACACAAGCAGCCACATGTGTGCGGTCGCTATCATGGTGTGATGAGGTACCCATCTGAAATACACACGATGCAGCAGTAATTTGTCACGTAGAACGCGGAATGCTGACGGTTTTTGAAACATTAGTTGACGTCGCTATGTCTTCAGACGTCATTCGTCGATCTTCTTGCAGAACTGCCCAAACAGTGTTAACAATAAGCTCCGTAACAGCACTTTTAGGTCAACCAGGCCTAGGTGCGGGTTCTGCCGTCAAACGCCCTTTTTTGAAATCGCAGTGCCATCTAAAAATCGTTGACTCACCCAAACTTGTAAGCTTTTTTCATAAAGTCAACTGTTTCTGGTGCCATCTTATTGACACGATAGCAAAAGTTTATCGCGCAACGCACTTGAATCTCTCACCTCCATAGCTGTATGGCGAAATGCCGACGTACCTTAAACAACTGTTCAATAACAAAATCTGAATCGCTTGCCACGGCTAATAACTGTTACCATAGATACTTTCTTAATTCAGTTAGTCGCTAGCGTGGTTATTTTTTTCCGTTCGCGCTGTTGCCAACTCAAAAAAATTACTCTCACTTTTTATGGAACGGCCTTTGTAATTTACGTCGAAAATTATGGTAAAGTGGAAAGCGCAATTCTAATAGTCATCAGACTTACCCAATGCATCTGATATCATGCCGTCCCTGTGCCCGAGTGATCAGTGACTGAGGTTTCTGTCTAGTCGTCAAACGTTAATCCAGGTTCGAGCTCCGGATGTATTAATGAGTTGTACGTTTGTCTTGTGAAGCTGACTCTTTCGCTCTCCTGGAACCAGAGCCTAAGAATTGGGAACGGAAGCCTGCTTATATGTATATAACCCTTAGAATTTCCATCGGTGGTCATTAAATTCAAAAGCAAACCACTAATCTTATCCCATGCCAGTAATTCCTGCGTTGTTGTCTTAGAAATTTAATACCTAGGAACGGTTTTTCTATCTCTCATATGCCTTTATCCGTGTTCCTTTTCTCAGTAACACTATTTCTCGCTTTTTTTATCTTCCTTCCGATATTCTTTCTACCGTTTTATGTCTGTATTTGTCTCCCTTGACAGGTAGTTGGAATCCTTTTGGTTTACTGCATACGAGTTTTGAAGAGACCATGCATTTGGGGAGATCTAATTGTGATTAGCTCCGAAATGTTCCATTCCGTTATGCAGAGTAGTTCTGGTGTTCCGCGCTTAGTTAGAAACTGCTCTTCCGACTGGATTTCTGGTTTCTGTGTTTGGAATATTAATTAGGAGCAAGGCATTCGATAGTGGATGTGCGCGTCATTATTTTTACATTTCACGTCCAGATATGTAGTAGTGTAGTCCTTTTCGCGGCAGTATACTCAGAAGTCACGCGTTTTGCATTACGCATTTGTTTACTGGATACCTAAATTGTATTTTAAGTACCAACACTGATAATTTCTGGTGTTCATTGCTTAGAGTCTTACTATGGTTTTTAAAATACTTTTTTTGTACTTTTTGTTGCATTTGAAAGGCTCCTCTTGAAAATCTTATTCTCGAAGAACTTGTTTTTCACTAAACTCAGTGGTCGTTCATAAAAGTGAAATATTTTGCAGTTAATGCAAACCCACATCTACGATGTACTTGATGTACGAACTGTGATAAAGGAAGGAGTACAAAATAATAGTATTCCGCGATCTGCTTCTGCTTCACTAGACCACAGGCGACCTCCAGTGTTACTTCTTCAAATTCTCAATTTGGTGGAGTATTAAGCACTTTGGTTTCAACTTTTCTAGTACTGTATAAGCAAAATATTTTCAGCTTTTTGAATATAAAGTATTTCGGTTTCAACTTTTCAAGTACTGCATGAGCAAAATATTTTCAGCTTTTTGAATATAATGTATTTCGGTTTCAACTTTTCAAGTACTGTATGAGCAAAATATTTTCAGCTTTTGAATATAAAGTATTTCGGTTTCAAGTTTTCAACTTCAAATACTATTTACTAAATTCTAAATGTTCATATCAGACGTTATACAATTTTGCTTCAACTTTTCAACTTCAGGTATCATGTACTCAAATTTCAAATACCATGCATATGTTAAGAGAGTAAAAACAGGATAATGTTATCGTGTCAGTGGAGTGAAGAAGTTCAACACCACCTTGGGTAGAACACATCCTACGAAATTTTTGAGGTTTACTATCATCCATATTTATGAATATGTAAGCATAAATGAATAGAGTGGTAACAATGGAAATTTCAGGAAAAATATGTAAACACCCAATAGAAACAGAATACAATGTAACCGTTTCATAAGACGAGTACTTTCTGTCTGAATGTAAGTAGTAACCGATAAACACAGTGGTTTAATACGTATATGACTTAATTCCAGCTGAAATATCTCCTCGAACAAACTAACTCATTTTACAGAAAACAAGAAATATGACATCGAAATTTTGGTTATAATAACTAAGTGTTTTGAATTCTTTCCAGCACAAAAAAATTCAGAAAAGATTTTTAGAAAAACTAAAAACTTAGCAGAAAAAAAAAAAGACACTTACCTTACCTTGAAGAAAATCTGGGCATAATATACGCAATGTGCGCAGGGCTATCAGAAAAGAATGGTTACAAAATGTGATCACTTGGATTTCAATAATCGGTGAAACACTGACAAATGGATATAACGACTTACTCCTAGTATCGACTAAAAATATGTTACAAAAATTACTAAACTGAACACAAAAACCCTCTTGTAGTGGAAGATATAAAAAAAGAGATTTTCAAATCGAACAATTAGAAGAAGAGGTGTAAAGGAAAACGCGATAGAACTTTACGCCTTCTAGCGGTAAAGCTGTGCGTTACTTACAGAAAAAATGGGTGCTAAACACTCTTCAAAGTGAAGAATATCTTTCCAATAAAATATTTTTTTAAAGAGATTTCAAATATCGAATAAAGTCTCTTAAACAGAAATATATGCTTGTGACAACCCATGACGGAATAATTTTAAATAACGGAAAGTAGAATAATATATGCAAAATGTAGTCTGCATAGCAAAATCTATTCTAAAGAAAAACATTTTTGTTGCGTCATCTGGAAGCAGAGATACCGTGAAAACCGTTTTGACATTTGCGTCCCTAGGGTGAAGACTGGGCGTTAATTAAGGACGATAATGTTCCAAATTTTTACTGGCACACAGTAAAAAAAAGGTCAATGAGACTATTAGAAACCAAGATACATTTGAACAGAGAAATGCATAATGACATCTGCTAGTGCTAAAATTATGAACTACAAATACCCACAAGAATATGCAAACGTTCCGCAAGGTGAATGGTAACCGGAGTTAAAAGAATGTTTTAAATCAAAATTTTGGAAACAGGGATAATCGGGGAAAAAAAAATATGCTATATTTGCGCCTCCTAGCGGAGAAATTGTGTGTCATTTTGTTCAACGAATTTGTACAAAATGTTTTCGTACTTACCTCAACTAGGAAATAATTTTTCAAATCGGTCTAATAGTTGTGGTGTACACAGGCGGACGGAGAAATAAGGTGATGCTATGACCGTTTTGTTTCAAACGTGAAGCTAGAAACAAGAGTCAAATGCGGTTTTTGCTATCAAAAACACATTGTTTAATACTATTTTTTGTTTGTAGAACTATTTTTGTGTTACTTCGTAGCAGTCTTGTCTGCTGGGTGGTAACATCAAAACAGCAAACGCATTCGACGCTGTTTCGTCCGATGTATCAATATTCTTGTGACATGGGCGCTGCAGAGAGACACTGATTTTCTTAGATTTGTTAACTCTGAACATGCTGATAGCGCTGCTGTCAGCATGTGACGCTGGAAGACAACAACAATTGGCGGCTCTGAGCATCAGTGCAGCTGCGCCACCCTGTTTCAACTTCAGGTATCGCTTCCAATTCTGTTTCAAATGTTAAAAAACACTATATAAAACACTTCTTCCTTTATATGCAAATGTTATCTACATATAGTCATGCATTAGAGCGGTACTACTTGCATCACAACTTCTTAACTTTTCTCTGACATGTCTCTGTATTGTCGAGATGGGCAGGGGAAGGGAATTTTTCTAACGCTTTTAAACATTCATCAAGTCGTCTATCTTAATATTCACTATTAGTATTTTCTTTGTGAAATACACTGGCAGAAAGTGAAAAAAGAACATCAAGAAGGAATTGGTGGACGATCATGAAATTTGCATATGTTAATGGAGTCGAGTTTGCGTAGGTGTGATATTAATTTCGGGACCAACAGGGGAGCGCTTACGCCACAGCAAGGCATAATATGCAAATTATCGTCGGTGGTATTTAAGGAGTACGGCGAAGTGAATGTAATCAGTCGTCGGCGTACGGACACGTGCAAAAACCCTGAAGAAGCTGCAATGCCTGCACATGGAAGACGTGTACAATTTCAGCAGTTATCGGAATTTGGGCGAAGTGGTCTACTCGGACTCCGCGAGGCCGAGTGGTCGTATCGTCGTATTGCGGAGCGAATTGGACGGGAAGTATCGGTGATGGTACGATGGTGGCGTAGATGGTCTGAGGAACATTCCCACACGAGAAGACGTGGAACCGGGAGTCACAGACGGACTGATGAGCGGATCGATCGACGCATAAGAAGAGCGGCGTTGTCCAGCAGAATATGCACTGCGACGCAAATCCGAGCTGCCGTTACACCTGAGGTGACTGTGCGAACAATCCGCAACCGTCTACTGGATGCAGGACTACTTGCACGTGTGTCTCTGGCATGTGTACCTCTGACTCCAGTCCACCGTCTGGAACGGCTGCAGTGGTGTCGCCAACGTCTGCACTGGAGAAAGCAATGGCGATCTGGCGTTGTTAGCGATGAAAGCAGATTCTGCTTGGGAGCCTCCGATGGCCGTATGCGTGTTCTCAGACTCACAGGGGAGCGTCTCCACCCTTCTTGCATCCGCCAGCGACACACAGGGCCTACACCTGGTCTTCTGGTGTGGGGAGCGATCAGCTATCACTCCCGTACACAACTAGTGTTTGTACAGGGTACGTTAAACAGCACCTCCTACATCAACAACATCATTCAGCCCGTTGTTGTGTAATTTGTAAGGTCGGTCCATCGTGTTGTTTTCCAGCAAGATAACGCACGCCCACACACGGCACGTGCAACGCAACATGCACTTCAGGGTGTGAGACAACTTCCATGGCCTGCACGTTCACCGGATTTGTCCCCCATTGAGCACGTGTGGGATTTTATGGGACGACGACTTATCCGGTCTCCACGGCCAGCCACGACCATCCCCGATTTACGCGTCCAGGTTGAGGATGCTTGGAACTCAATACCCCAAACTTACATCCAACATCTGTACGACATACTCCATGCCAGAATTGCACAGTGTGACGCAGTTCATGGCGGTTCAACCTCGTACTAACCATGTTACATGGGAATGTTATTTTTCAGTTTACCAGCAAATACAGCTGTATTTTGCCATAATGTTTTGATCACGTTATCCTCTGTATTCCGTTATTATGCTGTATAAATTTCGTTGGTATCAGACGTCTCCTTCTTGGTGTTCTTTTATCACTTTCCGCCAGTGTATATTAAGTATTATTTTCTCAAATATGACACCTTGCTCTACAGAGTGGTTCGCTTAGAGATGAACACTTATTACTGGGAATATCTCATTGCTGGATGAACGTAAGAGTATTGAGCACGAACAAATATTTCTACATTGTATGAAAAGTGAATGGCAGCATCCCTTGCAATGCCGATGGTACTCGGTGGGTGGAAGGTAGCGGCGAGAAGTTAGTCTGGACGAACTCATACGAAAATCGCTTCTCAGTCACATTACTGCGTCACACGGAAATGTATTCAGTTCCGAAGAGTGTCTACATTGTCCTTATTGTCCGTATGTATTGGGTGATTGATTCTTCTAAGGACTGTTAGGAGTTCCAGATTAAATTCAATGGCTATAAACACCAACAGGAAGAAACATTTTTCAACTTGTCGAAGAGAGGACGGGAAGACTCGTGGATCGTCAAAAGAGTCGCAGGCCAAGATGGCGAAGGAGACAATACAGAATGCAAAGCAGCGTTTACTGCTTTCCCCAAACACGTCTCTGCTAAAACTTTCTCAAAAGACTCCAAGATCATATTCGACATGTGAAACAGCGGAAAAGCAAGTGAAACACAAGATATACAGTGTCACCTAGCAAAAAACACAAGTGTTGGGAAACTGCTGGCCACCAACTGGCAGTGATGAGTCACTTCTGGCTGATATCTGTCGCTCACAGCACGGTAGCAGTCTGTTGGTGGCAGCGCCATCAGTTGGCAGCCATTGATGGCCGTGCAGCATCGCCGTGAATTGCAGGCCTCGAAGCAAGTGCCACTAGTGGCCCGTAGCTGGCAAACCCAACACGAGGTGGAAGCAACGGGACTGCGCAAGCGCAGAAGCAGCACGTGCTTGCTGTGTCTCTCGTGGTACTAGTTAGTTGAAGGGGACGCTATCGCCATCGTGTTGTTTTAGTGGATGTTAAGAAAAAAAGCCATATGTGGAGAGGCGAATTAATTTCCTAATGAATAGCCACGTCGACGAAGATTACCGTCGGAAGAACATTATATAAATATAATTAACTGTAAGAAATAGTCAATTACTCTCATGTATTTATAGAAAATCATTTCGTAGCAAAATTCCTGCACTAACACACAAACAGTAGAGAATGCAGACAGCCATGAAATACACCCTCCCCATTCCCATGAATAACAAGAAATAATTTCGGTGTAATATTTTTCAGCGTTTAGCAACACTATGGTTTAGATGCCATAGTGTTTGCTAAAGTTCGAAATAAAAATAATTGTTTTGTTTTCACTTGTTCAAATTTGGTTGCTTGTAGTTATGCATTCCACAATGGATGTCACTCTGAAGTTCCATGAGTTTTTCGCCTTTGCGCAGTAATTTGTAGTCTGTCAAGTCATGGTGATTGGCGTAAATACAGCAACCACGCAATTGAAGACCGGTACCGATGTGCGGCTTCGCTGATGTCTGTGCTTGCTCCACTAATGAGAGTGTATTATTATATGATGTCAAATCTCTTCCTTTAATACTAGGTATAGGTGAATTACTCCAATACCTGGTTGTAAGTCAATTTATTTACTGTGCTTTCGTACAGTGCACCTTTTATCTCTAAATTATTATATGATAAACTATGACTGTACAGGTATGACTGTATTTACTGTATTAAGAACAAGATTTGTCCAGTTGTTCCATGATATTGTGTGTGACGGCGTTCTCGTTTCATACGAGATGCAAATCTGGGGGTAAGAATTAGTTAACTAAGATACACTACTCGACAAAAGATTGTTACACTACAAAGAATTCATGAAATGAGACGACATTTACCAAACATTTGGAGAACTATTTGGGAAAGAAGGGATTTAATGTCTGGGGAATTACATTGATGCGATGGGCAAGGAGACAATATCATGTGACCTAAGTCAGTAGGTCGTATGACCATCATGGTAGGATATACATTCTGGAAAACGGCGTGAGCGTTTTCCAGAAATATATATCCGAGCGTGTCGCTTATCATTCACCTCAAGCCCCCAGTGGTATTCTGATGTGTCGCTTATCATGCGTCGCTGAAACCTGAGTCCAAAATTCATCGATTATGGGAGGAGCTCGTACATAGGCGTTAATTGTCTGCAAGTGATTTGCGTTCACTATTATGAAGAAGTATAAGCAAAGTGCTGGCCAGGAAAGCACATTGACATCTTGAAGGCACAGTCTGCTGAGGTTCGCAGGGTGCGAGCAGGTGTTATCTTGTTGCAACTAGGCATCAGGGGTACCGAGTAGATACAGCAACAAAGCGGGTTGTAGAACCTCATCGACGATTCATAGTGCTCTCATTGTACCCACTATGGGCACGAGTGGTGAAAGGATATTGAAACTGTTAAAACTGATAGCTCCCTAAACCAATACAACTGATAGAGCCCCAAACCAATAAAACTGATAGCGCCCTAAACCATGGAATCAGGTAGAGGAGCAACATAACGCTCACAGTTGGCAACAAGATCAACCCGGTGACTACGTCGTCTCCAGATTCGCAAGGACCGATTGTTGGCCATGGGACAGAAGCGAGACTCTTCGGTAAATACGACACAGTTCTATTCTTACAGTGGTGCAGGTCTGTATGGCATCATCTCTGGTAAGACAGAGCATTCTTGACACAGCCATTCTTCAACCAACCATCCGTGTTGATACGGGTATGTCCATTAGCGGGCTATAAACCTCGTCGAATTTTGTCTTCTGTGGATTCTGGGGCTGATACAGAATGCTGTCTAACGTAGGAATCCAATCCTTCGAACGTGCTCTTAAATGCAACAGTCTTAATACGGTGACGAAAGTTACTTTCGTTCTACCACTATTCCCACTTTCCACAGATTGTTGCACCTATTGCTTTTCCACTGTTATACAACACGACGGAAACGCAAAGAGGAGAAGAATCAGCTGTACGTAGTTTTATGATGAAATCTAAGGTAGAGATATCCGTATGATGGTGGCATTCCCAATGACTTCGCCCATGGCATTTTCACTGCTTACATATACTTTCGCCAATGAGATCACTCTAATACAGTGGCCGAAATGTCCAGATGAGTACAACTAGACTTAACTATGCCAAACAGTTTTGTCCTATTGACTATCACATGATTGGTTCTCAAATGCAATCATTTGCATAACCCAACGGTCGACACATACCCGTCAATTTGCATGGGGCTCAGCTGCGCATTTCCTGATGTGACATTTCCGACGTTGAGCAGTGTGGTTCGTCTTTTCTGAAAAGCGACCAAGTGCTGTTTTGCGAAAAATATCTCCTATAATTCTATGAAATATTCTGTACCCTTTTCTGAGCCCGTATTTTTCGGCTAAATATCAACTACACGGATTTTCTTTTCATGCGTACGTTTTAACATATTTAAAAAATTATTATTTACCTATTTACACTTAAAATACATCAATGAGACTTTTTATGCGCATATGGTTCTTGTCTTTATGTTCATTTTTCACGTTTTTACGAGTGAAGATTGGATGTTCTTTTTCGTGTCTTATGTGGGGTGTTCATCCGCCACATATTGTTTTCTTTTCAGAAATGAAGGCCTTAATCGATCGTTCATTGATTTTCCTTTGTTATTTCACTTGTTCGGTCTCATTTTCTCAGCCCGAAAACCATCTATTTGTTGGCAATTGCTTTTTCTATTTTTAATCGGTCTCGCGATTTCTTAGGTTACTGAACAATCAATTGCGTTGCAATATTAGCGATATTTCTTCAGCGATATTAAAAACTTTTCAACTTATTTCTGGATTTCCAGTCCTCTTTTCTGAGTAACAGGAGCTTCTTATTAATTTATATTTTCGCGTAATCTAGTTTTATGTGCTGTACTTTAAAAACTGAATTCCTTAAAATTCTTTAAAACAATTAAAAATATTATAAAACAATTGTAAAGTAGAAAAAAACGGAATTAAAGAAAAAGAGAAATCATTTTACATAAAAGGGATTTTGCGAAATACTAGCCTCTTGATTTAAACATTTGAAGGTCATGGATGCTACATTTATGTCTAGTACAATGAGTGTAATGAAATATTTAATTGAAAAACAACTTAAAGAATAATGAACACACCACTTGCATAAATATTCATTTTATTACGGCTATCCAAGCAAACAAAAAAAACTCCTCTGAAGTCATTCATGTGAGAAATTGACCAATGGAAAAATGGTGATTCGTGATGAGAATTTTCTTCAAATCTTGCTCAAGTTACAGAGGTCAGTATACGACACTAAAAATGCAAATACGGCTTACTTTGCACGATGTTTAATTGTTATGAATCGCCTAGAAATTAAGGAGAAATCAAATAGTGAAGTTTCTGCTGATGTTTCCTGATAATTAGTGAGAAATCAAGTAGAAATCAAGTAGTATGAGAAATCAAGTAGATGGATTGTCCCTTGTGTTACCTGAAAGTTAATGCAAATTCAGGTTACACTGTTTCCCCTGGTGTTTCGGGAAATTAGTGATAAATCAACTATCACAGTTCCCAGCGTTTTTTTTTTTTTTTTTGGAAATTAATGAGAAATCAAGTGGCATAACATCTTTCTGGTTTTTCCCTAAATTTGCTGAGGAATCAAGTGGCATATTTCCCTGGAGTTTCCTGGATATTAATGAGAAATCAAGAGACATAGTTTCCTGGTGTTTGCTGGATATAAATGAGAAATCAAGTGGCATAACATCCCGCTGGTTTTTCCTGGAAATTATTGAGAAATCAACTGGCATAATTTACACTGGTTTATCTTGGAAATTAATTGGAAATCAAGTGGCATAATATCCAGCTAGTTTTTCCTGAAAATTACTGAGAAATCAAGTGGCATATTTTACAGGTGTTTCCGGGAAGTTAATGAGAAATCGAGTGGAATATTCCGTGCCCCCTGGTTTTTCCTGGTTTTTAATTTGCATATTCCCTTAATGTTTTTTTTTTGGGGGGGGGGGAATTAATTAGAAATCAGTGGCACTGTTCCCTCTGGTATTTCCTGGAATTTATTAAGACATCAAGTGGCTTAGTTCACTCTAGTTTTCCCTGGAAATTAATGAGAAAGTGGCATGGTTCCCCTAGGGTATCCCGATAGCAAGCACAACAGAATCCAGAAGAAGGTTGGAAGAAATGTAATAAGGACAGGACTGCGAGTGGCTAGCAATAGGAGCAGTTTTAGAATTACCCTCAGGAAAAATGGAGCTGCCAGGTTTCTGCATCTGGTGAACATCAGTGTTGGATTTCCAGTGCAGTGACATCCGAGAAATTGCACAAGAAACTGGCTGAACCATATGATGTTAGGACATCGTGTATCATTTGAAAATACTACATCACCCCTTACAGCCGACTCGAGCGACTCCGATAGTCTAAAACGGGCGAAAATGAATGACAGAGAACAAGAAACATGTTTCCTGATCCTATTCGATACACTCAGTGTAATGCAAAACTGACGAACTCATGAATATATCTTAAATAATTTCAAATAAGTAAGATCTGGAGTGCACACATATTGCTGGAACTTGGTTCCCCAGTGTTTGTGAAAAAAATAAAATAAAGAAAACAACAACTTCCTTTTCAGAGAAAAAGTGTTCCACCTCGAACCATTTTCATGTTCGAAAACCTCGAGAGGATTAGGGTGAATTCAACAACCAATTTTTCTAAAAACGTGAGTCTTTCTGACAACTCCTCCTCTCTTTGCCTTTTGAGTCACTGGAGCCGTGTGCAATCGAATATACTTGCCTGTTTTCCATTGGGGTGTGCACCTTCATCCTAATTAACCGACTGAATCAGAAATGTTCCTTGTTGAAGGAATACAGAATTGCAAACATTTTCAGGCGGTGTGATCAATGCACGGATGCAACTGAGACCCGTGCGCAATGAACTAAGTTTACCTAGGATGCTTGTGACGTGCTTGCCCCGCAGGACGCACATGAGATAAAGGCAAGATAGCACGGAAAGCACATGTCCGCGTAGCTCAGTTGGGAGAGCGACTTACTCCGGAGTGAAGGGACCTAGGTTCGATGTGGATAAAACAGTGTTTTCACATGATAATAACTTCTCCAAGTAGTATATTTCGTAAGAATTCTATATTTTCGACCTTATCAATGCTCTCATCAGTAAAATTATTTTATGTTAATGCAGAAAACGACATTTGTTTTGTTAAACATACTTTATAATTTTTACTGCAAAGTGCACATATTACAAAAGTAGTTTCTTATTTTATCCTCAAAGTTATGTGATAAAATGTCATACTTGCATGTTTTTGAATCACTATAAATTAATTTTTACCATTCTTTGGAGAAATATGGTGTTATATAATGCCCTAGTTTAGAACATGACTTGTGGTATGATGAGATTTGATTTATAGCAGTGTTCAACACATGTTGCTGATATTAAAGTAATAGAACCATGAATACGAAGTGCATGAATTTTAATCTTTATATTTCTTTATTTTCAAAACATATTTCAGTTTCATGATGGTGTAGCTTTGGAAAGTAATTTCAGAAACTCATTCAGTATAGTCTTCTGGGTAAGTATCACAATAATTTGAGAATTCATTTTGTTAATGTGATCAACTTTGTTTCTTATTTCAACCATATTGTAAAGGTTTTGTTGCCGCGAAATACGGAATCACACAGCATACATGAACAAAGTTACATACAAAGAAAATTGTTTTTCGTTTTGGCCTAATGTTCGAATGAAACATGAATACTGCGTTATGCAACATAAGGGGAACTGTTATTATCATACTTATGTTTATTCGCTACGCCGCTTCTTGTGACCACAGGTTGTGCTATCGTCCGTTTAATTTATTCAAATACCTAGGAAAATAATAGTCTATGGCAATCAACGCTTTAGTCTTCCCTTCTTCTACTGGATCTAAATCAAATAAGTCAAATAACTACATGACGCAAGATAGTTTAAACAAAATCTGTTAATAATAACTGTTAGGA
Organism: Macrothele yani; assembly: GCA_039090855.1. NCBI lineage: Eukaryota > Metazoa > Arthropoda > Arachnida > Araneae > Macrothelidae > Macrothele > Macrothele yani. The sequence continues at coordinate 8,097,667 of CM077024.1, forward strand.
ATAAAATCTCGTCGTTTGTCCTCAGCCGTGAGAATTGCTTTCGATATGCGTTTGTTTAAATTATTCTTTCGTGAACGACAAAGCTCTCTGAAATGTTATTTATTTGGTGCTGTTTAGCAACGGAAGTGTCAAAGTGGCAATTTTAAAAGTATGATACGTAGTTCGCTAAATTTCAGTCAACATTACGTTTCTGTGCAATTAAAATTGTTAGATCCACTTCTTTGCATTATTGGTCAAAGGTACTGGTTTTTGGTGATAAAGTGTCCACTTAGAATGCTTCAAAATTATTTTTCTGCCACGTCCTTGTCATTAAATAATCGTTAAACGCGATATAAAACCTTTAGAAAAATACGCTAACTGCAAAAGTACAGAAAAAGCTAAGTAACTGACTTACACTTTTAACTTCTTCATCCTCGACTAACTCAGATACTCCTGTCAAACGCTACTTAAACAAACAACAATAAAGGAACTTTAATGCTGTGGTCTAAGCGATGGCCTCTGATCATTCGTCCAAAAGGGGTCCGGGTTCGAATTCCGATGAGGCATGGATGTTGTGTTTGTCTTTCTCTCATTTTCCTGGAGCCAGTTACCCTAAATTAGGGACGGGCGACAGCTTATAGCCTGTCGTTATATCCTTATAACGACAGGACATAACAGCTCACGGTAAAATACTCGAGGTGCCCTTTTACAGACTATATCGTTGTCCTCACACCTTTTATAGATTTCATCGATGTCCTTACACCTTTTACAGATTATATCGTTTCCTAGTTGTCATTAGACCGTCAGTATGCTAGAGTTGTTTACAATCTAACTAGATGCCAGTTGTTGCCAGAACGTACGGCGAAACGTTTTGGTTCTGATGTGTTGTTCAAAATGGAATTATAGGTAAGAGGTTACACACGTAAGATTTGTCACAGCTAGGCGCGTCCCGGGTGTGGAATATGTCGTGTGTTTGTGAGATGATGGTAGATGATGCCACTGGCTCTCTCACTTCAATGGAACCAGTGGTCACAAATTAAGAACGAGCGAGAGCTTACACGTCAGAGAGCTTATCTGCTTTGTCATTAGCCCCCCCACACACACACACACACACTCAAAAATATATTTAGGGCTTTCCTTGCGAAAAGATAAAAAAAAAGCAAACCTAAGCGACATTGAAAATTATGCAAATAAATGGTCGGATCAGCGCGAAAAATTTTCCATTGCTGCCTGTCATGGAAACTCTTCATTTAACGTTGGAAATATGCAAGAGAAGAGGAAGAATCACTAGTTCTGAAGGAGGGGAACAGTATTTTGCTTCAAAGGACGGGTGATTTAAAACTAAAAATTATTTCATAAAACCGTACCGATGGTGTACAAAAAAATGCAACTCTCCTAGCATCAGGAAGGTGGTTTGAAGAAAAACTACCCAAGACTATCACCGTATTATTTTCCGATAATGATGGAAGGGCTGATGCAACTGGGCTTTTACTGTAGTATTTCAAACGAAAACCACCTATTTTTAAAAAAAGAGCGCATGGTAATATGTAAATCAGTTTAGTGAGCGTTTTCCGAAAGAGTTTTTAGCCTTTAAAAAGGTATTTTGCTAATCGGGAAAAAAGGTTGATGATCTATTCCCATGCAAGTTTCCCTGTTTTTCAATCGTTTCCGCAAGTCGCTCATCTGACCCTCAGTTCTCTCCGTTTTCCCTGCTTCAGCTTATGACCACTAGGAAGAATTCAAGCTCTGAACTGTTATCGAAAGAACACAGCGGACGCATCTGACCTTGTTTGTTTTCTGCCCAACATAATATTTAAACAACTTTACGCAGTACTTCCATATTTAGAATTTTGTCAAAAACCTGAGTTCATAAGATTTTCACCACTCTACTCTACTTACATGACATTTCTTATAGCCTCACACATTATGTCCTCACACGTCAACAAAACTTTTGTCGTTTTTAACAGCCATAAACGTCATTGTTAGCATGGCTACTACCGTGTTTCTTCTATTATAAGCTCTCAAAACAAGCTATGATCGCTTGTAGTTTATTATTTGAAGAGAAAAATGTTTTCTGCAACAGAAATCTTGTTTCAATTCCAGGTATCATATAACAATCAACCTAGTTATTATGCTATGCTTTCTAGTTTATGTCAGTAAATACAAGTGCACCACTATGATATTTTATTTTTTAACGTTAGTGTTACCATTTGCTTGTTGTCATCATAACACACCTGCTGGCAGACATTAAGATGCACCACTGTATTATTATTATTATTATTGTTCAACACACCTTTCTAAAATTATTATCAAAAGCCAGTAAGAGCGAATACATCTGCTGAACACATTTTTATGTAACAGAAGGTTATTTTGCAAAATTCTCATCTGAAAATAATCATCAAATATAAATATAAATCTTCATCAGTTTCATTTTAAGTATAATCTTGAAAACAGCACAATGATATTAATATATCTAAAAGTAACAGTCAGGAAGCAAATACAGAGCACTCTGTTTAAAGCAATTGCTTAAAAAAATGTTCTGGTAAATATTGATAGCGGAAGGATGAAAACCTTTGTGGAGACAGTTTTAAGTTTTTCAAATGAATTCCGGAAGTGAGTATTTAACACTGCCTTATCTATATTGATTGTTCTTGAAAAGCCACCTTATAATTTTTTTCCGTCATATAAATACGATTGAAGATTTTTCACATCCAGTGAAATCTCTGGCACATCCTGAAAACAACAACGATTTTTTGCAATATGAACAGCTGTGTTATCTCCCACCCCCTTTTCTGCACGACTAAATACACTTTCTTTAAACGTCTAAAACATCCCCACGGAATTCTGACATAAGTTCTGTGTAGGTTTTTCCCAGACGATAATCTGGAATATGCTTAGTTTTTTTGCGTGATGACTCTCTCATCATGCATCACGGGAATGTTCATGGCCGTGACTGCGAGTATCACGTGAACATAACAGAACCTTGTTTGCGGAGATTTGATTATATTCTTCTCTTTTTTATCTTACATAATTTACTTCATTTCTCTACGTGTTCTCCTTTATGAGGTTTCTTGGAGATAACAGCCAAGCATGGATTGCACTACACAGATGCGCTGGCGACCATGATTACACCATTCACATGAATTATTTTCGGTTTCTTAGGTAGTGCATCTTCAGCTTCTCGTGAAGAGTTGCAATTTACTTTATGGAATTATGTTTGTTTAACCCAAGCGACAAACACTTATCAGAGAAATAGAACGAAAAAATTATCTTGACCTTCAAATTTGAAGTCGAAACACGAACATGAATACTGACCTGACACCACATATGTTAGAAATACACTGGTGTGCAAAAATTAAGGACGAAGTGGAGAAATTAACAGAAGAGCGGAACGAGCAGGCAGAACGGACCGAAAGACCACTCAGGAGATAGACTAGGGTCCGGTTCGGTAGGGCATGCGCATATATGCAGCACGACGTAGGGGGGGTCGGAAAGTTACGCTCAGCAATTCGGTGAAAGCTATTGCACGGTGTACATCGGTTTGAACGACATCGAGTTGCTGCCACCGTGTGATACGGCCAACAGGCAATCCAGTAGACGACATCTGGATGACTTTACCCGAGGTCGCGTCATTGGGGAGTTGGAAGAAGTTCGAAGTGTGACTGAGGAGTTCGGGATCACTCACAGCATCGTTTCACGAGCTTGGAGAGCATTTCAAACGACAGGAACAGCTGTCCGAGAGTTTAGCAGTGGTCGTCCACGAGCAATCACGGCGGCAGACGACCGGTATATTGTCCTACAGACAAGAAGAGACAGACAGCAGGAGAAATCGCAACGCACATGCAACAGACAACTGGACGTCCGTTATCGCGTTTTACCGTGGCCAGCAGGCTGCACAAATTTAGTCTATTTGCACGACGACCAGTACGGTGCGTGCCATTAACGCCTGCTCATCGGAGACGGCGGTTTCCTTGGTGCCAGGAACACAAAAATTGGACACATTAGCAATGGGGTAGAGTTCTCTTTACGGATGAGAGCCAGATTTAGTCTGACGAGCGATTCTGGACGTATACACAACTGGAGAGACTAAGGAACACGCAATCACACCTCCAACATCATAGAAAGACCCCGGTTTGGAGGTGGCGGAGTTCTCGTTTATGGCGGTATCATGCTTGGCAGCCGTACTGACATCCACATCTTCCAAGGAGGTTCAGTCACTGGTGTTCGCTATTGTACCGAGGTTCTCCTGCCCCACGTGCGTCTGTTTAGAGGTGCAGTGGGTCCTGAGTTCCTCTTCATGGACGACAACGCTACACCTCACCGTACAGTGGCTGTCGCAGATCTGTTGGAGAGTGAAGATATTCAGCGCATGGATTGGCTTGTAAGTCCGCGGACCAAAATCCAATCAAAAACGTGTGGGACCTTCTTGGGAGACTCTTGGCAGCACGTCACCAGCCTACAGCAACGATTCCGCAGCTGCGATTGGCACTACAAGAAGAATGGGCCGCGATGCCTCAACAGCTCCTAGACAACCTCGTCCTCAGCATGGACAGACATTGTAAATCCTGCAACGCAGTCAGGGGTGATCATATCACCTACTGAAAACTGGATTTTTCTTGGTAGCCGCCTGTCACATGGACGTTTCTGTCTTCTGTCCAGTTGTGCTCGAAGTTACCTTTTCAATACAGTGCCTTTGTATCATTTGGATTTCTTGTTTGGACGGTTTTTCTCACTTGTCCCATATTCTTACATCTTGGGGATATTATGGTATGATTTGAGTCGATGTGGAGCAGTTCTGCACGACGTTACATTCGAAAAACCGTCTCGTCGTTAATTTATGCACGCCAGTGTACGACAAAATGGCTTTCAGAAGTAAGTGGAGATCCGATTGCCTTAAAATTCGCATTTTGTAGTTATGTAAAATAAGACGATTCATAAAGAAAAATTATCAACAAGACATCGAAATTATGATCAACGTTTAAACAATATGATTTTGGCATGTCACAGTTCAGGAAATATTATCAAGCCATGACACTTAGTCATATATGTTATTGGGACATAAAACTGAGTCATAAATATTATTACGTACTAAAACTAAGTCACAAATATGATGAAGCTATCATACTATATCATAAATGTCATCAGGCTTTTAAACTGAGTCATAAATGTTATTACGTCGTAAAACTAAGTAAGAAATATTAGTAAGCCATGAGACTAAGTAAGAAATATTAGTAAGCCATGAGACTAAGACATAAATTTTATCAACCTATGAAACTAAGTCGTAAATGTCATAAAACCATGGGACTAAGTCATAATGTGATCAAGCCATGAGACCAAGTCATAAATGTCATCAGACCATGAAACTAAGTCATTAAGGTTATCAAGCCTAGATCATATATATAATCAGACCATGAGACTAAATCAGGACATGAAAGTAAGTCATTAAATGTAGTGGAGTGATCTGGCCGTTTATCCGAGATGGAACAGGGTGAGTCCTGAATAAGGCATGTGGGTGGTGCCTTTGACCGATATCCCTGGATCTTCCCTATTCCTGGAACCAGAGCACTAAATTGGGAACGGGTGACTGTTTACTGACATGATAGCTGACGATGATCTTCCAAATCTGGATAAAAAAGTCGTAAATGAGATAAAGGTAATCAATGAGACTGCAACGCTTACAGTTACAATTCTTTCACTATTTAGGAACCGACACTACGCTCTTTTAATAGGACTGGTTTCTCTAGCAAAACTAAACCCAACATTGATTCGAAATTAAGGTATCCGATGTGAGCCCTTGTAGAGAAACCTATGGGTGTCATTGATTTTTCAGCAATCTGTTCACGCATGTCACACTTTGCATAATGCATTGAAATCTCTGAACAGAAGAGATGGTTATACAAGAACAGAATTGTAGCCGACTCTGATGCTATGGACAGCCACAGTATGCTGAATACTATGATATTCAGGTGGTGTAAGCATAATTCTCGAAACATTGGTGCAGCAGATGCAAAGCCGCACTTTGTGCGGCTTTGCATTGACGTTCACCAAATTGTCAGGAATGTACCTAATTGACTTTTATTTATGGGACTAGATCAGATGCCACCACTGTAGGCACTGAAGATGACTTGAGGATTCGCCTACAAAGTGTGGTGGAGATTATTATGATTATAAGTAATAATCTAATACTGTAGCTATTGCATACTTATTTTTTTCACTTTTTCAAAAATTCAAGTCCGATTACAATTTTGAACGTCTTTTGAAAAAATGGTCATTCTTATGATATGCCCGTATCCGTTAATCAAACTGCATTCTGCATAGCGTATATTTGCGCCAATTAGTCCGATTTATGTAAAAAAATGTAAAAAAATGTCGCCCTAGTTGCTGAGTTGTACGAAACACTGGCTTCAAATCATCTGTCCGAGATAAACCCAGGCCCGAATTTTTGGTGAAGCATTAATGGTGCATTTGTCTTTTTCTTCAAACCAGTTATCCCAAATTAGGGACCGGTGACCGCTTATACCCCGTTAAGTTCCTCATGGAGGTCGTTAAAACCCCAAACAATAAAACAAAATTTACAAAAATCATTTTGTATCGGGAAGACTACATTTTTACAAAAAAAATTCTTTGCCGTATAGTCTTTTTTCGGCGCAAACTGTAACATCACGGAAATTTTGTTTTATTTCATATCATTGTTTCTAAAAATCCAAATGAAACAACTCTGTTTTTATAAAAACGCCCTTGCCACAGGAAATATATTGTTCATATTTTCTTCCTCAAATAATTCGCAGCTTTCTGGCTAAAGAACTTAAACACATGTTGTGTTTTTCTCGATGTCGTCGCTTCTGAAAGCTCGATTTGATATATCCTTTTTTGAGTCGAATAATCTTCATGGGAAGATTACTTCGCATTTAATTTCCAAGATTTCATAAAGAACAACTTTGCTGCTAAGAGGTATAAGTACTTATTTATTTTTGTTTGCAGAAGATTTACACTTATATTCAGCCTCCTAAAACCTCGACTGAAAAAAAAAATTATTGGAAGATACCGTTCACTAGGTAATATATTTTGTGAATACGTCTTGCTGAAAATTATACAGTGTTCTCCCTCTAGAGGGGCGCAAATATAAAAATTCTACATCTACTTCTAAAATTCAGATTCGAAATAAATCTATTTGCGTCCGTCAGAGCTTATGGTGAAGAATATTTTGCGCATGATTTCAAATGAAATTTTCCATTTTGTCACCAAGGGCTACCAAATGTACGTTTCGGTTTACAAAGTATTTGCGCAGTCGATCTACACTTCTGCAAATTCCATTGGAAAACATGTTTGTTTTGTCAGAAACCTTTTACTATGAAAGCATTTAATATGTTTATCTGCTCTGAATAACACACGGTTTTCCCGATTGGCATACGGAGATGTATATTTTGCTTTTTCCGACGTATCATCCTCTGAAAATGCTATTTGAAAAGCTTGAAAGTGACGGAAGCCAAATAAAAAAATGCGATTTGAAAAGTTCCAAAGTAATTGAAGCCAAATTAAGGCACAAAATCACCGAACAAGAAAACTGTAATGTAATTCTGTTTTTATAGTAATAACGAAATGACACTTACCTTCAGAAGCTATGCCCTCATGCTAATAAAGAATTTCAAATTTTCAGTTTATGTAGAGGACTGTAGGAAATGAATATCTGATCCCAAGTCTTAAACAATACGTAGCAATAGGAAGCTGTTAGATTTGGGGTAGAGTGCTTGACAGGAAAGTCACACGGAAGTGATGTAGAAAGAGGGAGGAAGACGCCCTTGTTTGTAACCGCAGGGGCCAGTACCCGGGACTTAATGGCTTAACGTGATTATCCGATATACGGCGGATATTTACTAGTTCAAGCGTTCGTACCTGCCTGGGATTGATTCTGATACTTTCCCGCAGCAATCACAAACTTTGATCACTAAGATATCCGGTGCCAAAATTTCAAATTTAAACCAGTTCTGTACAAATATTGATGAACGCAACAAAAAAGGTATTAGACAATGTAGATAACAAAACTAAGTGCGTTGTATAAATATTTCACTTTGTTACACACACTGTCTGATATAGGAAATGTGACTCCATCAAAAAATGCCCGAAATTAGACGAAAATAGACCGAAAAGAAGCAGTTTAACTTTTGAGAGATCCCATGGCAAACAGTATAACATAGTTTCAGTATGTCAGCCATGCTGGGTTGTACATTTGCCAAGCACCACGTGGCAACGAGTGAAAATGTTACCTGATGGTGCCCTGAGGTATCGGTGATCATACATCGTTACCCTGTGCACACAGTTCCTTGACATTGCAAATCGTGTAACTCAGAGATGTTATCACGTCCTAAATGATCTCCACAGCAGACAAATCTGGGAATCGCGCTGGCCAGGGCACCATTTGGAGACCTTGCAGGCACTGTGTCCTAATGTTAGCACTGAGGTGACGAGGTTAATTTTCTTGAAACTGGGCATCAAGGATACCTCGTATATAAGCTAACAAAAGCAGTTGCTGCACTTCATTGACGCATCGCCGTGCAGTAACTGTACTCACTGTACTTGGGAGAGGAGAATAGCTGTTGTAACCGATGACACATCATGACCCATCATCAAACCATGACCCATCATGAAGAGCCATATGGAGCTTATAGATGATTGCGACATCACCCGTGTGACCATGTTGTCTCTAGAGTCTCAGTGCCGATTGTTGGTGCCGATACTGGTCGCCCAAAACTACATAGTTCCATTCGTCCTACTACCAAGCATGTCTGACACGGCACCACTGTAACCTAGGGTGAGGATATGCTGCGGTATGAGACTTTAAACATAAAGGCTGGAGAGAGCGCGAACCTCTCTCAGCCAATTTGCGATTTACAGTCTGTGTAGATGCGGGATGTCCATAGCTGCCTCCGCATCTCGTCCAGACCCACTATGACAACGCACGCTACATTCCGCCGTTCACTGTCGTGTTATTTGGACGACAGCTACTGCAGCCCAATGCTTTTTCGCCGCAATGCGACTCGAGGACAAATTAACCGTACATATTCCTATGATGATGCCTCTGGTGAAGGTGTCCGTATGATAATGACGTTCCCGATTCCATCTCCCAGGTATTTTCGCTCTTTGAACATGCTTTCGCCACCGAGATCACTCCGACGCAGTACTCCACATCCCAATATGACGGCGGCCAAACTTAGCTGCGTCTAGTCGCTTGACTCTTTTATTTCTCTCACCTATCACCTATTTAGTTTACAATCGAAATCATCTACATAACCAAACTGTCGAACGTATTCACCCATTTGCATGGCGCAGCCCCAGTACCTATTCGTGTGGTATTTTGTATGTCGAGCTGTGAACGAGCTGTTTTGTTCCCCACGATCTTAAGCAGAAATCGTATTACATTTACAGAAATATAATACATTGTTTCTGTCAAGAAAAATTTAATGTAGATGTTCAGAAGATACTTTCTGGTGATTGCGCACCGTTCACAAGGCTATCTTTTTTGCTTTTATTAGAGACCACAACTGCACAGTTTCTTTATAATCAAAGAGGGTTCTCGCTTTTTTGTACACCTGAGAAACACGAAGTCTTCTAGCATAACCCAGGTAGGAGTAGTCGTTCTTATTTAGTGCTTGGATGACGAATACATGTGAAGAAAAAGTGAAACGCTGCTATGGGTAACCAGTTTAGTAACTTGTAACGAACTGCAAGTGCTTATAAATAGAAAGAAAAGGCCAAGAGTGCATTTCAGATGGCTTTGGTTTTATGAAAGAAAATATTAAATTCCGAAACTAACAAAGTTAAGGTATAGCATCTCATGAAGTATCGACGAAGGAAATTAAAGAGCTTCAAAGGAATTAACTTTAAATAATTAAAAGGCTATCTCATTGCGTTCGTGGGGAACATTTATTCCCTTGCGTTTATTAATTTTTTTAATCACAAATAAATCTTCAGAATGTCTGAGGGAATCTGCTAGATCTCGTGAGTTCAGAATAAAATCGACATTGCACATTTGGAGAGTTCTGATTTTTGTCAAGCGTGTTTTGGAAAAACAAAAGGAATGTCAGATTCTATAGCAGAAACTAAATTAGAAGACGTATAAATAAATCCCTTTATCATTCACGAAAATGGCAATGCTTAGTCTGAGAAACAGCACAGGAAGATTGACCCCGTACAGATCAAATCATACTTTGGGTAATACAGTATCTAAATCCGGTCGTTCAAACTGAGCGACAAAGTTACCTGTTATGTGATGTAAACATTAATACTGATTCAGCGATTATTTAAAGGTCTCCATAAAGCCGGACATATCTATTGGGTTGAAATACAGTGATTTTGAATCAATGGGTAACTGATCATGGCAAAATAAGAAATAGAGAAATACCTGTAGAGCATGCAATGAGTATCAGAAATTTTGGGAGAATGATGAAAATTATTCGTATTGAAAAACTAAACTGATAGCAATGCCAGGCTTTTACCCTCAAATTCGTTTCGGACGATCTCCAAGTGTTTCAGAACATGAATTCAAAACTGGTGATCAATTAGTCTCACAGCCGTATGAAGTTCAGTCAGGCGGATTAGATCATAATACCTAAGTAACAAAATATATCCATGTTTTACCCAAAAGTACAATAATTTCAATTTTAGGTTTTATATTCAAGAGTCTTCGGCTTCATTAGAATTCCAAAGCAAGCAAATCAACTAATTGAACTGTGAAAAGGTTGCTAAAGAAACGTGCATATCCGAAGAAGAGAAACTAACGACGTCAGGAAAAACTGGAACAATAGAGAAATGTGCCGTCGAGATGCAGCAGAGTTTAAAGCGCTCGATTCTGATGGTTCGTTTGTGAGTACTTTGATTCGAGCCCCAGACGGTGTATGGGTAGTGTGCTTGTCTTACGGCACTGACTGTCTTCTTCCCCTGGAACCCGAAATTACGAACGGATGACTTCTGATCTCGACGTTGGTGATGTTACAGTTGATGATGGTGGTCGTTACACCCAGCAAAGAAAAAACGGATCAAATGAAAGGTGCTACTTTAGTTAGCATTTTTTCTGCTTTATTTCATTTCGTTAGTTAGCTCTCAGTTTATGTTTTCTTTTTTAACACGGTAAGCGTATCTATGGGCTATAAACAGTCACCCGTCCCTACTTTTTGGACACTGGTTCTAGAGAGGAAGTAAATGGATGCTGGCAGGCAAGCACAACATCCGTGTCTCATCCAACCTCCAACCCAAATTCTTTTTATTTTTTGATTGAAGGTTTAACGACCACCGTGAGCAACACTCAATAGGCTATAAACAGTCGCCCGTCCCTAATTTAAGGTAATTGGTTCCAGGGAAGGAGCCAGTGCTGTAGATAAACACAAGGGTCACTAGTTCCATAAACGAGCCAGTGCTGTAAGACAAACACAACATCCATGCCTCACTGGATTCAAACCGGAACCTTCACGGATGAATGGTCGTGAGCTAGCACTTAGACCACTGCACCACCGAGGTGGCTCAAGCCAGATTCACATCGGACGAGTGGAAAGATACCAGGGGTTATACCACTGCACCGCAGAGGTCGAATCTTTTTCCTTTTTTAATATCTACAGTATTTCAAAATGTTCTATATGGTTAATAGATTAGTTCTGCAGAAGGCAAACCGAAGCATGTTAGTGCCGCCCTTGAGACAGAGTAGCCTGAGACGCTAGCTCTCAACAATCGACCAATACGGACTCTTGCTCGCGCTTAGGATGAGCATGGCCGCTATGTTAGTCTTACGGCGCTGGATTTATCCCTTCCTTAGGACCAGTTGCTCATAATTAATGTCCAGAGACTGCTTATAACCACATGAGATGCTCATGGCGGAAGTTATCTTTCACTCCCACAAAAAAGTGTTGAAAATGGAAATAATGACGCGAAGTTAAGTGTCTCAGAAAGGTATATTCTTTTTTTAATTTTCGACAAATAACGAAAATAGTTATTAATGTATTTGTTCATTTTCATTTAGGAAATTGGTCAGCTCCTTGTTCTAGTTTTTACCAAATTTAGAGCACAGAAATCTGCATTTTTTCGTCTGCATACTACCGATTTGGTGACTAGTTCATAAACCTGGAAAAGTCCGAAAATGCATAATCAATCTTTCATTTGAAATGAAAGACAGATCATGAATCGCAAGTGCTTCAATGCGTAAGACAATGGTCATCCACGCCGATAAGCCATTACATTAGCCTAGAGAAATGAGCGCTCCTGGAGACCGAAGGGTGGCGCAGGTGAAGTTCACAGAGCAGCTTCTGTCAGTGACCGGCTTTCTGTTAGTAGAGTGTTTCGAGTCAGAATGGAAAAAGCTTCCGATTTATCGGAGTTCGATAAAGGACAAATTGTGAAAGCACGGCGCCTCCGAACTACGATCTCGAAAACGGCGCGGCTTGTGGGTTGTTCACGTGCAGCCGTAGTGAGTACGTATCAAAAGTGGTGCACAGATAGCCAAACGAAGAACCGTTCTCTCTTTCCGTGTGTCATCAGCAGCTCATTGATGCCAGAGAGGAGCGGAGACCGTTGCGCATTGTTCACAGCTACCGCAGGGCCACAGTGCGACAAATCACACGCAACTACAACCGTGGTGATCAGTGCTATGTGTCACAGCACACAGTTCATCGCAGCCTTTTGCTCTGGGTACTCATGATCCCTGCACGTCATCGCCACCAACGCACAAAATGGGCTCAAGATCATCGAGATTGGACCGTGGATGATTGGAACAAAGTGCCCTGGTCTGGTAAATCAAATTCCTGGTGCATCACGCAGACGGTCGAGCGTGGATACGCCGATTACCAACGGAAGCTATGGCACCTGGATGCACTGTTGAGCGGAAACAGGCAAGCGGCGGTGGTGTTATGCTGTGGGCGATATTCTGTAGGGACATGTTAGGCCCCATTATCTTAGTGGGCGGTATTCTGTAGGGACATGTTTGGCCCCATTATCTTAGTGGGCGATATTCTGTAGGGACATGTTAGGCCCCATTATCTTAGTGGGCGATATTCTGTAGGGACATGTTTGGCCCCATTATCTTAGTGGGCGATATTCTGTAGGGACATGTTAGGCCCCATTATCTTAGTGGGCGATATTCTGTAGGGACATGTTTGGCCCCATTATCTTAGTGGGCGATATTCTGTAGGGACATGTTAGGCCCCATTATCTTAGTGGGCGATATTCTGTAGGGACATGTTAGGCCCCATTATCTTAGTGGGCGATATTCTGTAAGGACATGTTGGGCCCCATTATCTTAATAGCACAACCCTTAATAGCTGTTAGGTTTCTTAGCATCGTTGCGGACAAAGTTCGCTCGTTCATGGCAACTGTGTTCCCTGGTGGTGATGGCCATTACCAGCAGAATAATGCGCCGTGCCACTCTGCCAGAATGGTCAAGGAATGGTTCAAGGGACATGATGGTGACTTTCTGTTAATGCCCTGACCTCCAAATTTACCTGCCATGAATCCAATCGAACATTTTTGGTTCGACTTGGAAAATCAGGTTCGGGCTAAATCACCACCGCCCCGAAATGTACGGGAATTGGATAACCTGATGTTGACATTATGGTACCAGATACTCCAAGATACCTATCGCCACCTCATCAAATCGATCTTCGCCGAGTGGCTGCTATTTATCGGAGTTCGATAAAGGACAAATTGTTAAAGGGGGTCCTGCAGCTTATTAGTTTAAAGGGGTCCTGCAGCTTATTAGTTAGGTGGTTATAATGTAATGGTTCATCGATGTACATTAACATGCATTAAACTCTTCAAAATTAGTGCACAATACAACGAAACGGACACAAAATAGAGAAGTTGGAAGACTGTGTTTTTCGTAGAACCTCAAACACAGAATGAATAATACTTCTTGAAAGCTACATCTTTGTTAGAATCGTTGCACTAGTGGTCAAAAGATACCTCATGCATGACCATAAAATCACATGAAATAAATTAAAAGATCTAATAAGTTTCCATATGTGTACATTCAAATTTAATGCAAAATTTGGAATTCCAGATTTGTTGTTTTTTATATTGTTTCGGAAGCCAAATCACTTTTGTTCTAGTAATAACAAAATGTTCATGAAAAATGTCGGATTCCAGATATTGCAAATTTTGAAATCGTTTTAGAAGCACAAGCGTTTGTCGCATTTCTTTTCAAGACGTAAAACGAAATTCACTTTCCAACAAAACGACTTGCGTCACGAGATGCAGTAATTCCATTGTAACAGAAACTTCTCTTTCTTTAGAGCCAGTATGACTGGGAAATTGATTTCACTCTCTCGACAAAAGAGTTTTTCGATTTTCCGACAGTTTGCCGAAACTCGAAATAAAGACATTACAGTTTTCAAAAAGGGCTCTAGAAGATATCATTACGTACTCACCGTTTTCTTACGAAGAACTTGGAAAAACCTATTCCCTGTGATGTCACTTACACACACAAAAAATGAGGAAATCTATTTCAGATTCGACTGAAAAAGTTTTAGACGCAACAATCAATTTAAAGCAAAATAAATCCTGAAAACTATGACCTCTATTATATCTCCAATCTAAGTCTCACAGACTAGTAAGGCCATCTTTAATATCGAAGCTATGGACTTTAGGTTTTCTTTTTCTCTTTTCACTTTCCCTAAAGTCCTTGTTGAATTAAAGAAAACATAATTTTTAGATACTGAGTGAATCATTAGCAGCTTCTCTAACTGTATCATAACATGAGTGTTTTATCCAAATAAAAGAAATTTTGCAAAATTAATAACTCAGAGAAATGGAGAACTGTTAAGATACGCATCACGCGGTACCTCCGTGTTGAATACTTTAGTAATATCTAATTTTCTTTTAATCATGTACATTAAAAGTCATACATATGGATGTTCGTTATACAGTATATTGCACGTTTGTGCTGAATGAGTTCACGTGTATGTAAGATATGCATAAGGGACTTTTTATTTGGTATACAATTTATGAGCTTTGTAACGACAATAACTGCACCCTTCCGTTCCTTAACATTACAAAATGTATTGCAGGTCACTCTTCTGTTCATTAAAATGTGAACTTCTCGTTGTCTGATACCGAAAGTGAAACAGCATTAAGCATCTCGATTAATTTCTTTTCTCACGTTCAGCATTATTATGGGATATTCTTAGACTTTTACAACCTAAGAAATTCCACAAATGTGAAAAATTGGACTGATTGCTGGCGATTTATTGCACTTACTCGCACTACTTGATTTGTAATGTACGACAAAAGACCGAATAAAATAAAACTAAATTAAGATTTCAAGCAAGCTCATTTCCATAACAAACACTTGCGCTCGAAATTAAAAGATAATTTATAAATTCATATAAAACTCGAGGTATGTAGAGGAACATCGATGAAATTTGGTATGGAGTTTTATTATTATATTACTTATGTAACTGGAGCTGAAGAAAATCATAATCTTATGATCTGCATGTGTTAATATCATAATCTTGTAATCTACATGACAGAACAATCCATGGAGCAAAGTCGTTTAATTAAGATATGTGGTATTTTAATACTGAGAATGATTATTTTTGACAGCCAGGCAGCTCAAGCAACGACTCCTCATACTGTTTATAGTGGGTTGATGAGGTCTTGAGGAATTAATGACCATACCTTAGCAAGAGATGTTCTGGGTTCTTGAAATGTTTTGAGGTCAGGGATTCTCGTGGGGGGGGGGAGCGACAGGGCATTTTATTCGTCAACTATGTTCCCCTTCGAGAAATCGTCGACAAGAGTAACTCAATGAGGTTGAGTACTATCTTCCATAAGAAGAAAATCTGGACAGATGGGTTCAAAATTTTGTCTCTGTACTTCAGGGAAGTAACACAGAGACTCCGAGAGATGAGAAAGTATGTGCGTCAGTCCGGAATGATTCCCACTCCAACCATCGTCGACCAGGGGAACTCAGTGAGGTTGGGCATCATCGTTCATAAGAAGAAAATCTCGACAGACGCTTGTCCTGAACAGCCTGATAGATGGGTTTAAGATTTAACCTCAGGGTAGTAACACAGAGACTCCGAGAGATGAGAAGATCTGTGCGCCCGTCCGGCATAACTACCACTCCAACCATTGTCGACCAGACGACCTCAGTGAGGTTTGGAATCATCGTCCCTAAGAAGAAAATCTCGACAGATGGCTGCCCTGAACTACCTGAGAAATGGTTTCAAGAGCTAGTCTCTGTACCTCAGGGCAGTAACGACAAAGACTCTGAGAGATGAGCAGCTCCGTTCGCCCGTCCGGCATGATTCCTACTTCGACCCTCACGCCACTGTCTTAGAGTACCTTTAATATTAGACGGCTGTTTCTGGACCTTGTTCATCTGAGATAAGAATGCGCCGAGAATCAGTAAGTTGAATCTCGATTGATCTGTGAAAAGAACATTCTCCCTCTTGTTTGGACTCCAAGTTATATTGACAACTCCAATCACAGAACGGTGGACGTTAGAACTCAAATAACTGATATACACTATCTACCAACAAGTAAGTGGACACCTGTGATAGCAAAGAAAAACAAAGTTTATTCATCTTCAATAGTTGGTGGAGCCTCCACGAGCGGCGATTACAGCTGCGACTCTCCGGGGCATACTCTCAACCAGGCGTTATACGACAGCTAGTGGTATTTTCTTCCACTCGGCTTGGAGAAGACAGGTCAGTTCCTTCACCGATTTCGGATGGTGGGGGCACCCTTTAATTCGACGCTCCAACTCGTCCCGGAGGTGCTTAAAAGGGTTAAGGTCCAGGCTCTGCGCAGGCCAGTCCATTCGATTAACCCCATTGTCACCATACCAAGCCATGGTGGACCTCGCAACATGACAGGTGGCATTGTCATCCTGAAAGTAACATGGGTCCACCCCGTAAAACTGCCACAGCGTAGGAAGCGCATGGTCATCCAAAATGATGTAGTAGGACTCGGCGTTGAGTCTATCAGGAATTGCGACCAAGGGTCCCGTGCCATACCAGGAGAAACACCCCCATAGCATGATTCCACCGCCGCCGAACTTCACAGTTGGGACAATACATTCCGGCAGGAGGCGTTCTCCAGGTAGACGCCAAACTCAGACCCTGCCATCCGAATGGTAGAGAGTGAACCTTGATTCCTCGCTCCAGAGAAACTGTTTCTACTGTTCAACGGTCCACTGTCGACGTTTTTGCACCACGTTAGCCAAGCAGCGCTATTGGACTTGGTGATCAAAGATTTGTCGCTGGCAGCACGTCCATGATAACCGAGCATATGGGCTTCTTTACGGATAGTATTCATTGAAAGAACACTTCCGGATGCCAGTTGAAACTCCTCGCGGATGTGGCCAATCGATTTGGTGCGGTTCTTCGGAATTTCTCTGGCTAGCACCCGTCGGTCTCTAACTCCCAGTTTTGTGGGTCTGCTGGGTTGGGGCACATTCCGATAGTCACCTCTCATCTTGGACTTGCCAATCACGTAGACCACGTTTGATTTTGGGTACTTCAACTAGCTGGATATGTCACGTCAGGATCGGCCATTTCTGTGATACCCGACGATTACACCTTTCTCTAAATCAGAGAGATGCGAACTCGTGGCATCTTGCATGCGACTGGTTGCGTTGGTGTTTCCCACACGATATTTAACGGCGGCGGCTGTGACGTGTATCAGGACCGCAGATATCGTCGATTTCAGGGGTGTCCAATTACTTGTTGGTAGATAGGGTATTTGCATAAAGGCATTGCTCAGAAGGTCTTCTGCAAGCAGTGTGCTTTCAAACCCTCATTCCTGTGCCTGCTGCAAGCTTCAGAGGAAGTTATCTAGAGTAGTGATTCTCAAACATTTGGCATTCGCGGACAGGCGTAACGTTGGGGAACCTTTCGCTGACCGACAAAATGTTGGGGAACTTTCGCGGACCGGCGATGCCGAAACAAAATCTTTAGACTATTTTCGAGCATTTAATTTCGTAATATTCTATACTATAATGATCACTGCGTACAACTTATAATTTACATACCAGATTATTCCAGGGAACTTACAGCTAATATAATTTAATCTGTTAATATTCTTTAATGATTAATAAGTGCAATCCATAATCAACATACCACAATATTATCCTTACAGTTAATATAATTTTTTCTGGGGCTAATGCGAAGTCTGTTGCTGCTGCTTTACGATAATGTTCTCCAGCCGTGGTTTCATCGTCGTTTCTGCAAGGAGCAGTGCAGCATTAATACCCATTATGCTCCTGTGCTCTGTTGTGATTGCCGAAATGGCTGAAAAGGTTTTCTCGCAATAAATACGTGGTCGAAAAAGTTACCCATATTTTTACAGCTTTGTCGCTGAGATTTGGGTATTCTTTACACGTAATGCCCAAAAACAGACAGTGATTTGGATCTAAATATCGATATCAGACTGGCATCGGAAGGAAACTGAACAAAGCTTTTCTTTTTCTGGTGACTTAATCTGCAGGAGTTCAGATGTTCTGTGAAGAGATTAGCGATCCCAGCAACCTTTAATATTCCGCGACAGGCGTGAAAAATAATTTGGATCTAGATTTTCTTTTGCGTTGACTCCATTTCGATACAAAAGAAAAATAAATCAATTCACTCGTTTCTCGCTGACCGGCAGATAAAACACCTCCCGGACTGGTACCCGCTCTTGGACCAGCGGTTGGGAAACACTGATCTAGAGGACATCTCTACGTAACGTCTGGTAAATAGACTCATATTGCTATATTCTGCAGCAAGTTTGGCTCTGCGACATCCTTATCCAGGTTAACGACGAACATCTCCTTTCCATTTAAGCTGTCTGAAGTCTTGACCGGATACAATTTGGAACGTTCAATACTCTGGAAAATTACGTCTAGCTCCCATTCGACCAATCGTTCTCCACAATCAAAGATCATCCATACTTTCTCGAGACATAATCAGCACAGTACGCCAGTGAAGTGAAAGCAAGCGCTGTTGAGAACGGCTACAAGATTATATAAGACTCAAGCGTCTTTTTAATACAATCCAGATTTGTATATTCCGTCTAACTTCCGGCAAAAGTAGAAACGCCATTGTTTTCCTCGTAGTGAAATTCGCATGTTTGCTCATTTACAGTGCATTGTTTTGCATACATCCGTAGGAATATACGTTTTGACAAATTAATTTAGAGCACGAGTGCTCTTGCTCATGAGTTGATGAACGGTTATTTTTAGATTTTGTTATATACGTTTTGACAATTAATTGAGAGCACCAGTGCTATTGTACATGAGGTGATGAACAGTTATTTTTAGATTTTGGTATATACGTTTTGACAATTAATTGAGAGTACCGATGCTCTTGCACATGAGGTGATGAACGGTTATTTTTAGATTTTTTTATATACGTTTTGGCAAATTAATTGAGAGCACCAGTGCTATTGCACATGAGGTGATGAACAGTTATTTTTAGATTTTGGTATATACGTTTTGACAATTAATTGAGAGTACCGATGCTCTTGCACATGAGGTGATGAACGGTTATATTTAGATTTTGGTATATACGTTTTGACAATTAATTGAAAGCACCAATGCTCTTGCACATGAGTTGATTAACGTTTTTTTTTAGATAATTCGATGATATAGTGAATTAATGTTTCTTGATTGATCATTTAAAAAATCTTATCCGAAATGTTGGGAGCTTCCTACAACTTTGTAATTAAATTTAAATTATAATAAATTTCCATCTTTAAAACATTTGCTGCACTATTTTTATACTTAGACTCTGCCTGTTGTGCATACAGGAGGTATGTATACTATCTTCAGCCTTTTCAACAATTATTCATTTACAGTGGAGCACAGTTGCAATCACGGAGGTGGCTTGGGTGGTGTACTTGACGAAAAGTCTTGCAATCATCCTCCCTTGGAACCAAAGGCCTGGAATCAGGGACCATCTGCAGCTTAAAGTCTTAGAGTCATTAATGGCGGCCGTTTAATATCCTCTTTTCAAAAGTTTGAGAGTAACAGCGTTTCTAATCGATTTGACCTTTGTCTGTCTAATTGCATAACCAGCTGTCATTGATTTTTTCTTAATCTAGCTCAGAGGTTCCCAATCTGTGCATCGACTCCTCAGGGCTTCGCCGGTCTTGATCCGGAGCGTCGCGAATATAAGGAAAACCTAAAACATAATTTATAGTGAAACGCAACATGCAAACCTTCAAGACGTGTACATATTTTAAAGAAAGAATTTCATCAGACTCCACATTGAAAATGCCATTCTCTTCCGGAATACTGCCGCAGTGTTTGGAACAGTGTGGCAAAGGAGTACCCAGAAATGAGTAAGAAAGCTGTGAGAGTAATTCTCCCTTTTGCCATATCCTACCTTTGCGATGCAGGATTTTCAGCTATGGCGGTAATAAAATCTAGATATAGAAGCAAAGTTAACGTTCAGAAGGAGATCTGCGTATCTGTATCGAACATTGTCCCCATATTTTATGCTTTGTGTGACGAAAAACAAACTCCCCCATCCCATTAAAACGCAAATACTTGTGTTAGGTAGTTTCTAATATGAAAGTAAAAATGTGAAAGCCAAATGAAGGGTATTATCATTGTGAAAATATGCCTATCTCATCAATTTCTTCTTATTCAGTTCTGAAATTCTATTCTAATTTTGTATTTTTACATTAAAAAGAATATAAGGTAGTAATGTAAATGACTACAGTCGAACCCGTTTATATCGAACCCGGATATTGCGAATTATGCGTATTTCGAACTTTTGAAACTCACCGTCAAAATAGCCTGAAAAAAGATGTAACGCATTTTCCTATATCGAACGAGTTGAAGCAGCCTTACTGTATATATCGAATTTTTCGAATAAACTCCTAGCAAATTTTCTTGGAAACAAATCTTGTCAAACAAGATCACCTTTTTTCAGTGTAAGTGGGAATTCTCTTTTGCGAATTCCTGACGCTTCCAACTTTTCTTAACTGGTAGTAGTCCTTTTCTTTCATTGTTCAAGAAACCCTCTCTTTTCCGAACTTTGCAATGGGACAACTCCCTTCCCCTTTGCCTACCTTCTCCGGAGCACACTAAGGCAAAAAGGAAAGAAGGGAGACTGGGTCATCCGACAGCATTGTGGAACAATTGGTGATACCGGATGCACTTTGATTCACAAATTCGAACAGGTTGAAAACAGTATTTTGACAAATACAATAAATCTAAAGAAGCAGAAAAAGATGCCTAATTTTTTATTTCCTAAATCATCGATTCTGGTAAGACTT
Organism: Macrothele yani; assembly: GCA_039090855.1. Taxonomy (NCBI): domain Eukaryota; kingdom Metazoa; phylum Arthropoda; class Arachnida; order Araneae; family Macrothelidae; genus Macrothele; species Macrothele yani. The sequence continues at coordinate 8,118,889 of CM077024.1, forward strand.
CTTTTTATATCATATTTCTAGTGTATCCTGTCTTTAAAGAGAAGATGTCATCGCTCTGTCCGAGTTATTTTTGTAAAAAATGCCTAGCAACTGAAAATGTGTTCATCCGACACCTCTGGGATCGTACCCCAGATCTCTCGATAACTAGGCGTAATTCTATTCGCACTTTATAATACAGAAGCCAATAATCTTAGTTTCTGTGGGTTCACTTATTGTATACACCAGAACACCAGTGAGACTGGTGGGGCGGTAATACCGGTATATCGAATTATTGTGTATATCGAACTATCGAGTTCTCCCCTTCGAATTCGATATAAACGGGTTCAACTGTATTTTCTTTTAAACAATACCACAAACTCGAAATTGGTGAATTTTTGTTTTTAATTTTGGGTACAGCGACGTCGCACGGAAAATGTGACATGTGAAGGGCCGCGCGGTCTCAAGAAATTTGGGAACCCCTTATCTAGCTGCTATAAAATAAAGTTGTCTTCTTCAGGAGCTGCTTCCTCTGCAGAAATATTTCAGTTGATATTCCGAGGCATTGTTTTTACCTGCGCTTATCCAGTCAAACATATTTCTATTCCATTTCAAAGAAATATAATTATTTGCATCAATCAGAGGATTTGTTTCAAATAAATGCCACATCGCAAAAATGAGTTATAAACTCTCACGAAAACAACATTCCCTTTAAAATCTTAAGAGAACAGTCTTTCTAATTTAAAGGTATGCAATTGGGGAGATCCAGTTAGGACACCTTCCTTCTTTTAGGAAAGTTTTTAAGATTTTATATTTTTAATAAAACAGCAACAACATAATGAGTCGAGAGGGAAGACTTACCTCCGTCACTCGAGCTAAAGTACTTATTTTATTTTGTGTTCCAAAGGAGTTTTAACATAAGCCGATGTTTTCCTACTTTATATCAAAAGATAGTGTCTAGTTACACGAATCGGAGATCTAAGCATACGAACTGCATGACATATGAAGCTCTGTCTCTTAGAGAAAGAAAAAGTTTTATTCTACAGGAAAGCACTTCGAACGGCACAAAGAAATTCTTCTCTGTTTTCACCAGTTTAATCCTAAAAGCAGCCGACACTGCAACGTTTCGTTACAAAACTTGAAAAGAAATTTACGCTGATAATGGTATTCAGAAATCGTTCGAGTCTTATCCCGTGATATTTACAAGTAAATCTGCTCACTACTGTTTAATTTCACTTTTGTTTTCTTTCGCAGCTGCTCATGCATCGAAGATAATTAAGGATGAAGAAAAACTGTTGGAGAAGGGATTAAACTGGCGTTATATATGAAAAGTGAAACTTTTGAAATTCACCACGGCTTGAAACGCAGACAAGTTAAAGATTGGTCGCATTTATTAGAAGTGTGAGAATAATATACTGAACAATTCAAGAATAGTATACTGAACTATTCGAGAATAGTATACTGAACAATTCGAGAATAGTATTCTGAGCAATTCGAGAATAGTATACTGAATAATTCGAAATACACCGATGAGCGATTACATTATGACCAGCTCCAGCCTAGAGAAATGAACGCGCCTGGAGACCGAATGGTGGTTCAGGTGAAGTTCACAGAGCAGATTATATACAACCCTGGGACCGGCTTTCGGTCAGTAGAATGTTCGGAGACAGAATGGAAAAAACCTGCCGATTTATCGGAGTTCGATAAAGGACAAATTGTGATGACACGGCCCCTCGGAACTACGATCTCGGAAACGGCGCGGCTTGTGGCCTGTTCACGTGCATCTGTAGTGAGTACGTATGAAAAGTGGTGCACAAATGGCAAAACGATGAACCATCGTCCAGCCGTGTGTAGTCCGCAACTCACTGATGCCAGAGGGGAGCGGAGTCTGTCGCGCATTGTTCACAGAGACCACAAGGCCGCAGTGCGACAAATCACCCGAGCTACGACAGTGGGGATCAGGACAAAGAGTCACAGCACAACATCACACAATTCATCGCAGCCTTTTTCTCATGGGCCTTCGTAGCCGAATACCCAGGCGGGGCCCCATGATCCCCATGCACGTCATCGCCAACAACGCACGAAATGGGTCCAAGATCATCGATATTGGACCGTGGATGATTGGAACAAAATGGCCTGGTCTGGCAACTCAAGATTCCTGGTGTATTATACAGACGGTCGAGCGCGGATACGCCGATTACCAGCGGAGGCTATGGCACCTGGATGCACTGTTGGGCGGAAACAGGCCAGCGGCGGCGGTGTTATGCTGTGGGCGATGTTTTCTTGAGGGACGTTAGGCCCCATTATCTCAATAGCACAATCCCTGACAGCTGTTAGGTATCTGAACAACGTTGCGGACCAAGTTCATCCATCCATGGCAACTGTATTCCCTGCTGGTGATGGTCATTACCAACAGGATAATGCGCCATGCCACACTGCCAGAATCATAAAGCAGTGGTTCGAGGAACATGCTGGTGACTTTCTGTTAATGTCCTGACCTCCAAATTTACCTGACATGAACCCAATCGAACATTTGTGGTTCGACTTGGAAAAGGGGGTTCGCGCTAAATCACCACCACCACGAAATGTATGGGAACTGGAAGACCTGCAGTTGACATAATGGTCATACCCCAGGATATCTATCGCCACCTCATCAATCAATGCCTCGCCGTGTGGCCGCTGTTTTGAGGGCTGAAGGGGGTTTAACAGCTCATTAGGAAGGTGGTCATAATGTAATGGCTTATCGATGTACACTGCCCGACATAAAAGCAGAAATAAAGAAACGGGACTAAACGTACCACATATGTATAAACAAGTAGGTCAGCAAGAAATCATTTAATTTCTGAAGGATTACATTCTTGCGATGGGGAAAGAAAACACTACAATATGACCAGAATTAGGAGGTCACTTTACAATGTTTCCTCTCTTAAGTGAGCAACATGATGAGCTATAGATTCTACAACACAGCGTGGCATGAAGTGGAAAAATCCCGGAAGGTGTCTTGAGGTATCACTGACCATGCGGCGTTGATCTGTATCAACAATTCATCGACACTGGGAAGAGATCGTGCTAAGCCGTTAGGTCGCCTGCCAATGGAAATCCACGGGGTCTCTGTTGGGGAGAAGTCTGGACATCGGACTGGTAAGGGAAGCACCTGAACATCTCTTATGCTCTGTCTGACGATGTTAGCAGTGTGTAGGTGTCACTCAGCAGACCCCACATCGTACAAATTTTATTCTTTTGCCTCTTTAATCCGAAGAGCGTATATTCATTCCTCCGGTAATGTGGCTAGAAAGCTCGAACTTAATAAAATTATGGACATAGCTAGAGACCATGAATACTCTATGGATATGATACACCGAATTCATAGGAAAATAAAAAGTTTCGCAAGTACCACATTGATAAAAGAACAAAATACAAGGAAATATATTGGTTTGATTCATTACATTCCAGGCATAGTTAACATTCTAAGGCATGCTTGTAAGAAATATAGTTTGGAGTTTGGTATTAGAACCAAAAACCTATTATCAGTTGTAAGAAAAGGCCCAATCCAGTTCCAAACGACAACAGGCATAGAATTTATAAAATTCCCTTTCAAAGCGGTGAGTACAGTGAACCTCGACCAAATTTTTATAGGTTTCAAAATGAGGTCTTTACGAATTCAATTGAAGGAGCACAAATATAACGCATGAACTTTCTCAGATTCAACTGCCCTTTCACGTTTCTTGAAGCGAGAAACACACATACCTCCATAGGATGAATTCTGTGTCATATCCAGTCATAATACTAAAATCTCAACTTTATTTTCAGAAAGTTTGTACATATTTAAAACCTCTTCAGTGTGCTGTAATAAAGACTTGCCAAAAATTATTCCCTTACCTTCGAAATCAATTTTTTTAAATACAACAACAAAAGATCATTCATTTCGTTAAATACATAACTGTCTCGACCCCAATCCCCACCCAAACCCCCATTGGTATCTTTATTTGAAAAGACCCAGTGACATACATCATTATCAAGGCTGCCCACTACGTCTATGAACATTGGTGCTGTATATATAAAGAGCAGCAGCTGATTACGAAAACATTTTAGAAGTTTTTTACACCATCATAGGATTTTAGCTTTAAACTAATGATGTGCCAGTCGCTGGCACAAAATATCTCGTGCGATGTTTTAACCAATATTCATACTTTTATTATTATTTTATTATTTCATAGTGTAATTAAAGTGATTATCATCATTCTCTCAAGACTATTATCGATATCGTGCGGAGACGGCGTTAGCAGCACATCTAGTGACTTCAGCACGAAGCTATACACGACTTTTAAGTGCAGGTGGAGTTTATTTTGTTGAGACTGGGCATCAGTATGATAGCAAGAAAAGAAGGGAACATAAACCTGGGAGCAACTCCTTATCGACGTAGCGTTGTGTTGACATTATACGCACTATGCGTACGAGCTGTGATCGGCTGTTCAAACTAGTAGAGTCCCAAACCATGGCACCAGGCGGACGAGCCATATGACGTACACGGATGACATCGACATCAATTTTGAGATCACGTGGTCTCTAGACTCTCAATCGGTGATCATCGACGCTTGGACAGAAGCGAGACTCACTGCCCAATACACCGTGGTTTCATTCGTCACGCCACGCATGTTTCGTGCAAAAACACTGTAACTGTGCACGGCACTTTACTACAATAGTCGTCGCAATGGCTGGAGAGAGCGGAAGCTTGCTTCATGCAATCTACGATTCACCATCCGTGTCGTTACCATCTTAGAACAAAAATATTGGAAGAAGGTAAGGCAATGCAACAACTGTTGCACACATGCACAAATTCGGTCGGTATTTGTCGCATCCCGATGTGTTTACCACGCGATATGACGCAGGCACTGGCTAACCAGCTATAATAACACTTTGATGAAGCCTCTAGTAAAGTTTTCCGTGTGACGGTAGGATTTCCGATGAGGTCGACCTGCCAATCTCACTCGTTACACATGCTTTCGCAACCGAGTACACCCCGATGCTGTATTCCCGATTACCAGGAGAGGGCGATTAATCTTAACTATGCCAAGCAGTTTTGCTCTTTTATCTCCCTCACTTATTACGTGACTGCTTTGCAACAAAAACAATTTACATAACCAAACAGCCGATACATACCTACCAATTTTCATTGCGCTCCGGGCAAGTACTTCCTTGTGTGTTATTTTTTATGTAGAGAGAGCAGTGTACATTACACAGTGTTATTTGACTAGCATTGATTTGGAAACCAGTTGTGGCTACATGTTGATGTCAGGCGCAATTCCCGTTTTTAAGTTCCTCATTTCATATTGGATTGGGGTTAAATAGAGTTTTTATTTATTACTACCGGTTTAAAAATTTGTTGGAAAGCCTTATAAAGAATGGGTGCATTCATTAATTTCTAGGATTAAATACCTATATTTGTGAGTCCTCTGATGTGAGTTTGAGGACAGTGTATTTGTCAAAAATATAGGTTCGCTAACAGGAACGATGTCTTCTGGAAAATTGAGTAATCGCATGGTAATGTGTTTTGATTCTAAATATTGGTTGAGTGCAACATAATGAGCAAAACAATGTTGGCGAACTGTTTGGTAATATTACAAGTACGGAGCGCACATCCTACTTTAGTTTTAGAATTTTTCTTCTGATGATTTTGTATTCAGCGAAAGCCTCTTTCTTTACGACCATCGTCGCTTCAAGATGTTTCATTGAAAAATACTTTTTGAGAAACCATAGTAACTCATTTTATTTCAGTTCATTTATTTATCTGTCGTATCAAGATAAAAACCATATATATTACCTGACAATTAATAATTGTTGACAACTTGGAAGAAAGAGGGAAAAGGCTTTAACGCCTGACATAGCCCTCTTCTCCCTGAAAGAAATAGTTACAGACACTAAGACAAACCAGCATGGAACAACATTTAATTACATAAAGAGAATTAGTCCCCCCACCCAATCACTCTCCATAGCCCGCCTCCCCACCATTAACCTCCCCCTATATTTCTCAGTGTCAAAACCAGTCCAATTGACGATAGTTTACAATGTTATAACACGAGAAAGTGAAACACATACATAAGATCTCCATCTAAAATCAGTATTACACCAAGTTGACTCCTGAGTTACCTTCGATTCGGGATTAAACACTTCCAGATCCGGACACTCAATCAGAGACCTTAGATTATTAGTGTAGATTGCCAATACGTTACATTTGGCATTTTCTGTTATTCCGTCCAAAATTATTATTTATTTAAATTTTCCCCATAAGATATAATTTTAGTTTTTTCTTAAATAGGTCAATGTTATTTACAGATCTTAGGTCAGCAGGCAATGAATTCCACAATTTAGGACCAGAGTAGTTTATATTCGTTTTGGCCGATTCCACCTGGGGAAACATTGGAACAAGTTTTTTCTAATGTAACTAATCAAAAGTTTAGGAAAAGGGCCCAAGATTAATCACATACGTATTTGTTCATCTTCAAAATGATTTCAAATCTCAATCTTTGTGTTGCACTTCAACTAGCGTAAAAAAATTAAATCCGTTTAGTGCGCGACTGGCCTCGTAGTCTCAGTTTCGGCCTTCTGGCTGATGTTACGAGTTGGACGGACAACAGGGGAGAGAGTTCTTTCCCCTTCTTGTCACCAGGCACCCCACCCTTGAGAAGGGCGACTGCTTATACCCTTAGATGCTCGCCATGGTTGCTATGCCCTGTAAAAAATCTATTTAGTTTACCTTTCTCCGCGTCAAAAAAACAAAACAATATTTGAGTCAGAACTGACGTGTGACGAAAAATGAGCAGTGTGCAACAACTTAGTACTAGGGGTGTTCAAATGAAAAGGTACGAAACGTCATAAGAACGTAACCGTTAACATATTTGCCTATGCTGCTATGGGAGAACATAGCGACACATCTAGGGATGCGATTGGAGTCGCCGGCGTGGATCGGAGCATGCGCGGGCGCCCGCATGCGCAGGAGAGAGCAGAGGCTCTTATAAAGAGCGCCGTCCAATTGACGCGGCAGTGCGTGTGAGGACAGGATGGTGTTCACATTGCAAAATTCGACGATTGAGGAGCAGCGAGGCGTTATCTGATTTCTGACAGCGGAAGGTGTTAAACCGGCCGCTATTCATCGCGGAGGGTGTGGTTCTGCTCCATGATAACGTGCGTCCACACGTCTCCAGGGTCACACACGCGAAACTGGCCGAGTTCCAGTGGGAGCAGCTTGACCATCCGCGCTACAGCCCGGACATGTCGCCCTGCGATTTCCATGTGTTTGGTCCCCTGAAAAAACATCTGAAAGGGAAGCGCTTCCACTCGGACGACGAACTCAAGGACGCTGTGCAGGACTGGGTCTCGTCACGGCCACAGGAATTCTGGGAACAAGGAATCCTTCGGCTCGTTAATCAATGGGATCGTTGTGCTACGGCCTATGGTGTATACTTTGAATAAAGTCTTTATTTATACCCACAGTGTCGTTTCGTACCTTTTCATTTGAACACTCCTTGTATATAAAATATATCTTTCTGTCAAAGTTGAAGAGCCATTATTTAACACAAACTCTGGTTTTAGCCCAGAGTAATTTACGCCACTGTTGATGGGATTTCTGGGATCGTATGCGTTTTCTTAAATCTGCAAAAACCTAGTGAAACAATTAATTCTAAACGCCACAGTCAACAACTGGCTAGATCAAAAGGTGCGCAAAATTGGATTAAAGCAGAAAAGTGCAATCTTCCATATCAATAATGTCCAAACCCATGTTGCAAATAAGAGGAATTACTGCAACTTGGAAAATTCTTTGTTGTCTTCCGTGTTTATCTGAAATTCGCGATGCTGTCAGAATGTGAATCCCGGGCTTTGTTTTTGAATTTAAGAGAGCAAAACTTTACGAGATTGGTAACAATGTAAACTGTATGTTTGAAAAAGAAGTGTGAGTGTCAGAACTCTCCCCATTCGTCCTTACTAGGCCCAGGTTCGAATACCGGATGTGCCAAGTTATGGTGTCTCTGTCCGATGGTGCTATATGGCGAGTTTGACAAACACACCATGTAAACACTCTTCGTCTATGTTTCTTTCGATAGTGTGTTTGCCTCTGTCGCTTTGGATAGTATATATGCCTCTCTTCCTTAAGATGGTATGTTTGTCTCCATACCATCTCAAGGGAGAGATACATTGAGATGGTATACCGGATGAGCCAAGGGATGGTGTCTCTGTCCGATGGTGCTATATGGCGGGTTTGACAAACACACCATATAAACACTCTTTGTCTATGTTTCTTTGGATGTTGTGTTTGCCTCTGTCGCTTTAGATGGTATATATGTCTCTCTCCCTTGAGATGGTATGTTTGTCTCCATACCATCTCAAGGGAGAGAGACATTGAGATGGTATACCGGATGAGCCAAGGGATGGTGTCTCTGTCCGATGGTGCTATATGGCGGGTTTGACAAACGCACCATATAAACACTCTTTGTCTATGTTTCTTTGGATGGTGTGTATTCCTCTGCCCTTTTAGATGGTATGCTTGTCTCTGTCCCTTTGGGTGGTGTGTTTGTCTCTGTCCCTATGAATGGTGCGTTTCTCTCTGCCCACGTCCAGGACCAGCGGTTCTAAATTTAGGAAGAGGCTGCTTAAATCTCTCTGAGTTGCTCAAGGTGGTCGTTGAACCCCGGTGTTTCTTTTATAGATAAAACTTTCTTTTATCTATAAAAGATAGTTTTGAGAAAATTGCCCTTTTTACTTTTCAAAACCGAAATTATTTTCCCACCAACCTGTTGTAGAGAGGAATAATTGGAAGTAGAATCAACACTGAATACTGAGGGCCAGTGATTTTGCTCAAAACGAACGCTCTTGAACTAACGATAGCAAATAATTGGACAAAATGATTAGGGAATAGCTCAGAATAGTCGATATATTTGTAAAAAATGAATGTCTATAAAATTAATTCCCTTGTCTGTGGGTCCGATAATTGCTTACAGAAGAGACTGATGTACGTAGAGGTTTATTTTTTTTTAATCTGCTGATGCTCATGAATGTGTGCACCAAGAGTTTTTTTTTTTAATAATTCAAATTTGAAAATTTTAACTACCTCCTATTGCTATTTCTAAAGAATTATTTTCACTTGACCTCTCAACAGACGACAGGTTGACTAGTTCTGAGCAGAGACGAAGTTTCACATAATTCATACTCCATAGCTGTGCGGAATAGAATTCGACAATGACGGAACGCCCCCCGGGAAGCTGTCTGAAAAATCAGCCCTCATGAACTGCCATAAAACACACAAATTTACGTATCATATTGTATTGTTCTCTCTTTGCGAATGTTCACTATTTGTGGTTGTTCGTATTGTTGTAAAATAACTCAATTTTCTAACGAACATAGCAAGCCGTTCGCCTTTATATTCCGTGCAACCTCCCGTTGGCGTTTTAAATAATCGGCTCATGCGGGAGAACATAACAGAACTAACAAAAAAAGAAACTACTACTAAAGGAAGAATCAGCTTCATCAGCATGGCGCAGAATTTTGCGAAATTCTATGTTTAATGTCGTGGAGAAGTTAAATTTCAGAAATCAAGACACCAACTTTGAACTCCTTGAACGAGGCTTCAGGAGCATAAATGAAGGCATTTCCCACTTCTTTTGTATCGAATATTTCTGTAAAGCAGCGTTTCTTAAACTGTATGATGTGACTCACTGGTGGGTCCCGAGGCGATTTATTGAAATGTGAATTTTTTTATTATTGAAAATAGAAACTCATAGAAATATAAGAAAGTTGAAAAACGAAAAAGATAGGGCACATAAGATACAAACACGGGAATCGGGTCTCATGTTAGTACCTGTGGCGCCTTCCGAAGCAGGATAGGGAATCAGCCACAGCTGACTCTGGTTGGCATCTAACAACAACAGCGCAAACCTGGATAGGCGACCAGTCACAGCTCAGTGCTGCCCGCTGATAACCACAGCGCATCGAACTGGAGAACCTATTGTACCTAGAGGTCTCCATTGCTAGCAATTTCTATGATCATATTTGGCAGGCCCAGCTTTTGTCGAGTATTTCAACCGCAAAAAAATAACGCGTTTTTAGCAGCCTATTCAACAAACGAATCCAGTTATCTCGACCGAAGCTTCTAAAGTGCTGTTCCCTTTCTTCAAGTTATTGTACATCTCTGAAGTTGTATTTCAACGATGGTAGGAATCAAAACCAAATTCCAAAAGAGTCTGGAATTGTCGAACTATTTGCAACTGTAAATGACTTGCGTCTACGTGGCCGTCAATCCTGTCATCAACAGAGCCAGAAAACAAGTGTACCTTTCGTGCACGACTTATTATTAAAATAAAGATCATTTTTTCGTAAAATTATATTAACAACCTGTGAAACACTTCAGCACTAGACAGAATATTTCAGATACTTGTTGTTGGAACTTGGTCTTAGTAGAGGCAGCACAGCCGCTGGCGATTGTTTATTGTTAGTGGCTGATGCAAGAACCATAACCACGGAACGCTGGTGGTTTTGGTTCTAGTTTGCCTCGATGAGCTAGAAGGGTTGTTAAAACTTGGTCTTAGTAGAGGCAGCCCAGCCGCTGCCGATTCTTTATTGTTAGTGGCTGACGCAAGAACTATAACCACGGAACGCTGGTGGTTTTGGTTCTAGTTGGCCTCCATGAGCTAGAAGGGTTGTTGGAACTTGGTCTTAGTAGAGGCAGCCCAGCCACTGGCGATTGTTCATTGTTAGTGGCTGACGCAAGAACCATAACCACGGAACGCTGGTGGTTTTGGTTCTAGTTTGCCTCAATGAGCTAGAATTGTTGTTGGAACTTGGTCTTAGTAGAGGCAGCCCAGCCGCTGCCGAATGTGCATTGTTAGTGGTTGACGCAAGAACCATAACCACGGAATGCTGGTGGTTTTGGTTCTAGTTTGCCTCAATGAGCTAGAATTGTTGTTGGAACTTGGTCTTAGTAGAGGCAGCCCAGCCGCTGCCGAATGTGCATTGTTAGTGGCTGACGCAAGAACCATAACCACGGAATGCTGGTGGTTTTGGTTCTAGTTGGCCTCAATGAGCTAGAAGGGTTGTTGGAACTTGGTCTTAGTAGAGGCAGCCCAGCCACTGGCGATTGTTCATTGTTAGTGGTTGACGCAAGAACCATAACCACGGAACGCTGGTGGTTTTGGTTCTAGTTTGCCTCAATGAGCTAGAATTGTTGTTGGAACTTGGTCTTAGTAGAGGCAGCCCAGCCGCTGCCGAATGTGCATTGTTAGTGGTTGACGCAAGAACCATAACCACGGAATGCTGGTGGTTTTGGTTCTAGTTTGCCTCAATGAGCTAGAATTGTTGTTGGAACTTGGTCTTAGTAGAGGCAGCCCAGCCGCTGCCGAATGTGCATTGTTAGTGGTTGACGCAAGAACCATAACCACGGAATGCTGGTGGTTTTGGTTCTAGTTTGCCTCAATGAGCTAGAATTGTTGTTGGAACTTGGTCTTAGTAGAGGCAGCCCAGCCGCTGGCGATTGTTTATTGTTAGTGGTTGATGCAAGAACCATAACCACGGAACGCTGGTGGTTTTGGTTCTAGTTTGCCTCAATGAGCTAGAATTGTTGTTGGAACTTGGTCTTAGTAGAGGCAGCCCAGCCGCTGCCGAATGTGCATTGTTAGTGGTTGACGCAAGAACCATAACCACGGAATGCTGGTGGTTTTGGTTCTAGTTGGCCTCAATGAGCTAGAAGGGTTGTTGGAACTTGGTCTTAGTAGAGGCAGCCCAGCCACTGGCGATTGTTCATTGTTAGTGGCTGACGCAAGAACCATAACCACGGAACGCTGGTGGTTTTGGTTCTAGTTTGCCTCAATGAGCTAGAATTGTTGTTGGAACTTGGTCTTAGTAGAGGCAGCCCAGCCGCTGCCGAATGTGCATTGTTAGTGGCTGACGCAAGAACCATAACCACGGAATGCTGGTGGTTTTGGTTCTAGTTTGCCTCAATGAGCTAGAATTGTTGTTGGAACTTGGTCTTAGTAGAGGCAGCCCAGCCGCTGGCGATTGTTTATTGTTAGTGGCTGACGCAAGAACCATAACCACGGAACGCTGGTGGTTTTGGTTCTAGTTTGCCTCAATGAGCTAGAATTGTTGTTGGAACTTGGTCTTAGTAGAGGCAGCCCAGCCGCTGGCGATTGTTTATTGTTAGTGGCTGACGCAAGAACCGTAACCACGGAACGCTGAAAGCTTTGGTTCTAGGTTACCTAGACGAGCTAGAAGGAGACGAAGTGCGAACGTATGGAGAAGCGTAATTGAGAATTGAATAAGAAGTTTGTGATATTTTGTATTAATGTTTCTGTGGAAGTCAGTGTCTTCGTGTGTATGCTCATTTATGCATATAAACGGATTATAAATCTAATCCTCGTCTCCACTTATTTGTTGGTGTGACTCCTCAAAATGTAAGAATATTCGTTTGCTAATAAATATTCGAAGCACTTGTATTTAAAATAGACGTATGCAGTACGTGATCTTTATTCTGAAAGTATGTGATGTTCATGATACAAATACTGCAAATTGCAATACTTGTCAGTCTCTCTGGGATTTCTTTTCGCATAGACGTAAGCACACATTTTTTCGTGGATCATATCAGGAGGTCTCGCAGTATGTTTCCACCTTTGTTTTGACATTGAAAACGACATGTAATCATAATTTTGTAAGTGCCTCAATAATCGCTTTTCCAGCAGCTCAATAATTCCGGATTCATGAAATCTTGGAAATTCTCTTTCTGGTTACGTTAACATTCCCATTATAACCTTCGGTTACGAAATAGTCGAAACATGTTTTTGAGTAGTTCAGTGTTTTAAAAGAAAAAAACACGTAAAATTAATCATGTTGTTATGCACTACACGATCTATCTTTCATGATCGATTCACGTCCATGTACAAAAATAAGACCTACTGTATAGTAGTGTCTGTAGAACGGCAGCACAACTTCAATTGCATTCTGAAGTCCAAACAAAGTTGCAGAATATAAATCATGAAAAATGTACTGATTCCACGTTTGAGTTATCCAAAAGTTCCTCGAACTTACTAGACTTGTAAATCTTTTTTTTGTTTTTGGAGAATATTAGGTTGCACATTCTTCGCGTCTGGCATTTGAAAGGAGATCGGTATCGCAGCGCCGAATAGAATTCTTCGAGAGAAGAGTCACAGAAGATTTATTGATTGAAAGTTGTTTTTACCCAAAACTCAGTGGTTTATCAGAAATTCTCTCGGACAGAATATTTTCATTTGATTGTGCGGTGTGATCGCAAAGCGCCTTCATGACAAAACTGATACAACCTACATAGAGCAAAGGCGTCGAACGTTTTATTGAACCGAAGAATATGCGCACTCCAAGTAAAATGCAAGTCGATAAAACATCTGATACATATAAATATCACCAACACTTCTCTTGAAAAAGCACAAAATATTTGCCTAAATATTTTTGAAGCAATAGTTTAGTCTCGCATGTACCTTTGTATATTTGTCACTTTCAGCCCAGTACCTCATCTTTTTATTTATGTTTCGATACACAGACACACAGGAATTGGATGCAGATGTGATTTGGATTTATCTAAAAAGTTTTCGTATACATTTTTTCAAGGAATTGATGGCTAAAATAAATATGTGTTGTTTGAATAAATATGGACTTGCAAGTGGATACATAAAAACTTTGTATAAACGGACACTGGAAGCAAATGAGGACGATCATACACGTCCAATAAATATATACTAAAAGTGGATATGCCAGTGCTCTAAAAACTCCCCTGTACGTTTATCCGTCTACGACGGGTAGGATTCATTCAGAAATGGGCAGGAATTTTGAGCTAACGTTCATTTGCTTACTTACGTATCACGAAAAAAATTGGTTATAACTATAGATGCCTTTCGTTTGCGATCGACCTGCTTAAAAACAGTGAATATAATGAATGAAAACACTAGATAAGTGTAATGAACGAAGACAGTAAGTATACCGAACGAAAACACTTAATACGTGTAACGAACGAAAACACTTAGTACGTATAACGAGCGAAGGCAGTAAGTATAACGAGCGAAGGCAGTAAGTATAACGAGCGAAGGCAGTAAGTATACCGAACGAAAACACTTATTGAACAAAAACACTTGGTAAATATAACAAACGAAAACACTTAGTAAGTAGAACGAACGAAAAGGCTTAGTAACTATAACGAACGCAAACAATTAGTGAACAAATACATTTAGTAAGTATAACGAACCAAAGCATTTAGTAAGTATATCGAACGAAAACAGTAAGTATAACAAACAAAAACACGTAGTAAGTATAGCGAACGAAAACAGTAAGTATAACGAACGAAATCACTTTTGACGAACGAAAACACTTAGTGAATAAAACGAACGAAAACACTCGTTCAGGGGTTGGACGAAACGTCGTAAATGATATTTCGCGGGAAAAATGGATTTGGGGCATAAAGGCTTTTGCAATCACATGACCCATTTACCGCTGGCCACTTTATTGACTCAATTCTGAAGAACTGACCTGCGAAAGGGTTTGGATCTCCTCGGTACTTCCTCTTAGGGGTTCGTCCAATTAAGTAACAGCAAGTAACACCAAGAGAGAAAATGCTGATGTACATCAAAGGCGCTTCAAAGAAGCTCAAATGTGGTGGCAGAACCTTAAAAAACAACAATCTAGAAGTACAAAAGCCTGGAAATCCCAACATTCTGTACCCTGCTGTTTAAGTTGTTGAATCATCGTCATGCATACGAAGTCCGAGCCCGGTAGATCAAAAGAAAGTATACATATTTACGTCACAAAACATGGGTTCAAGGGGCAAACTTACCCTATGAACTGAGAATGCGAAGGTTCGAAAGTGAGTAGATTAACACTTGTAATGCCGATCCGCTGGCATAGGTGTCTAACCACTGGCTTCTGACGATTCGTCAGATATGGATAGGGGTTTGAATCCCGCGGAGGCGTGGATGTTGTATTTGTCTTACGGCACTGGTTCTCTTCTGTCCTTGGAACCAGTGGTCCTCAACAAGGCACGGGGATTGCTTATAGCCCATCCAGTTGCTCACGGTGGTTGTTAAATCCTCAATAAAAAAAACTTGTTTAATCTCATAAGCGAAAAATAAACAATGCCATTACGAGTATTTAATAGAACAACAGAGTGTATAGCCGGTAAGCTGAGGTTTAATTGCAGGGATTTAAAACACTAATCATACAACCGACTAACAGAAACCAGCACGTGCTGCCCGATGCTGGTAACACAAAAGTGCTACTTTGTGTATTACAAGAAAGAAACATAACTGTTTCGGTTATGAGGCCACAACGAGTACTTGGATGCTATTTAGTAGGTTATTCCGAATATCCTTCAACATAGCGTTGGCAACTGTGCATAAAAGCAAACTTCCCTTGAAATTATAACAACCAATCTACGACCCAACATCCCCACAATATGTTTTACTAACACACGCTTGGAATTCTTGAAACCAGACTGCTGTAAGATTTGGGTGTCATGCACCTTGGATATAAGGCAACCGCGCTTAAAAACGTTTGGTGTGTTTAGGTCTGGTGATCTCTATGGGCATTCGACTCAACCGCGTAGACCACGCTGTGTGAGCAGAACGTGGCGGTACAGGAATTATTGATCGGTGTTGTGAGGTGAGTGTAGAAACCACATGCGAAACTGTAAATGACAGGCAACGCCTAGTAAGTATCAAAGAGCAACTCCAGTGAGCTTGGTAGATCACTAGTCCGACGAAGGTGTTATTCAAGATAGGACACCATATGGCAATCAACAAAAGCACTTGATGATAGACTTTCTCTAACCGTTTTCAATATTTCATGCTCCAGTGCTAGAGATGGAATCTATTATAACAGCCGTCAAGTGTGAAGGTGGATTCATCCTTTCACAATACGTTCTCAAGGAAACAATGTTCGTGTAATTTATTTAGGGCATATTTAAATCTGTCCATGCGGCGATGATGATCACCGAGTAAATATACTTCTATATTGCGACACTGTATGACTAATGTCCATGCCCGTGCAGTGTGTATCACTCACGCACATCTCGCAAGCCTTACTGTGTTCTTGTACATCCATTTAAGGTGGCCAAGGGAGTACGTTAACTATAACTACAACAGCCTCGTTATTCAAGAACTAATGTGGTTTACCGAAGTGTATCCAACTAATCGTTGTACCCAGTATGACGACGAGTTGTTCGAGGAGAGTAATTGTGGAAGCAATACAACAGGGACTACCTGCGAAACACCGTGCGTGCAGTCAAAGAGCTCATGTGCACAATCTCCATACGTCAAGATCGCTTCACACTGCCGTTTAGTGATGCACTCATTTTTTTTTTGTTGGAGGTTTAACGACCACCGTGAGCAACTCAATGGGCTATAAGCAGTCGCCCGTCCCTAATTTAGGGTCACTGTTTCCAGGGAAGGGAGTAAGCCAGTGCCGTAAGACAAACACAACATCTATGCCTCACCGGGATTTGAACCCGGGGCCCTTACGGACGAATGATCAAAGGCCATCGCTTAGACCACTGCGCCACCCGGGCGGCACTCATTTTACGTACAGTCGTCATTAGATGACGTCATGTCATCTTGTTTCGTCTAGGGTGTGAAGCTTCAAATGCCATGAGAGCAATGCGAGTCTTAGATCCTGCACTCCTGCATGGAAAAAGTTTGCCTAAATTCCCACGAGATTTTCTAGTATTGTTTTCTTTCCAGCTTGTTGCATACTGTACATTACATTTAACATTCCATTGAACATAACACATTGAACATTACAACAACCATTACATGTATTGCTGGTATGTATTGAATGTGTTCGGCATGTTTATGGAGGATAGATAACGAAAGCATTATTAATATTTTGTCGTTGCATCCAGACCACAGAAACGACGCGTAGAGGTACTTTTCATTCTTTTTTTTTATATAAAATCATTCTTGATATTGGGTTGATGCATAAGTTCATGCCGTTTTATTTCACGAGAGTTTCCTAAGTCAGTATTGACGCTGCAGATGACCAGTAGTTGTATATCAAAATGTGGCCAGCAATATCGTTTATCTAAATCATATTGCACTGTGAGATTGTGGCTAATGGTTTTTTGGTTTACAGATCCAGAAGTATGGAGTGTAAAGTACAGAGGAATGAACATTTCCGAAATCTGCTCCTCTACGAGTTTAAACAGAGATTCACAAGCGCTGAGGCTACTCGAAAAATTTGTCTTGTGTATGGGAAGGATGCTATTGCTCCGCCGATACCTCGCAAATGGTTTCAGTGGTTCCGAGGTGGCAACGTTGACCTCAACGACTCTCCACGCTCAGGTCATCCATCTCACTTTGATGAGGATCGTTTGAACCATCTCATCCATTTGGATACGCATTCAACCACACGCGAATTGGCCATTGAGATGGATTGTGATCAGACCACAGTGGTTCGACACCTGAGGTGTATGGGAAAGGTCCAGAAATTGGGGTCTTGGGTGCCTCACACTTCAGACATTCAGGTCTTGGGTGCCTCACACTTCAGACATTAAGGTCTTGGGTGCCTCACACTTCAGAAATTAGGATCTTGGGTGCCTCACACTTCAGACATTAGGGTCTTGGGTGCCTCACACTTCAGAAATTAGGGTCTTGGGTGCCTCACACTTCAGACATTAAGGTCTTGGGTGCCTCACACTTCAGAAATTAGGGTCTTGGGTGCCTCACACTTCAGACATTAAGGTCTTGGGTGCCTCACACTTCAGACATTAAGGTCTTGGGTGCCTCACACTTCAGAAATTAGGGTCTTGGGTGCCTCACACTTCAGAAATTAGGGTCTTGGGTGCCTCACACTTCAGAAATTAGGGTCTTGGGTGCCTCACACTTCAGAAATTAGGGTCTTGGGTGCCTCACACTCTCCCGAAGGACAACAAAAATCAGCGTATTGCCATATGTGGTTCCTTGCTCTCCTCTTATCGTGAATATTCTCAGCAACACACAGCCTTTCTGTCACGCATTGTTACTGAAGATGAAATGTGGTGCATGTACGTGAATTTTAGGCATCGAAAAGAATGGTTAAGCGCAAACAAGGCGCCCGAACAACGTCCAAGAGATGACCTTCATCCTGCGAAGATCATGTTGTGTGTCTGGTAGGACATGGAAGGCATTATTCACTGGGAAATGCTGCGGATGAACCGGGTCATCAACGCTGCACTCTATTGTGAGCAACTCCGTCGTGTGGAAGGGAGCAATTCAGCAGAAAGAACAACATCGGCGCCATGGTGTCCTTCTCCAACATGATAACGCAAGCACTCACAGTGCCAACATGACCAATATGGCCATTCAGGACATGAAATGGGAGATCCTACCACATCCCGCTTATTGCTCAGATGTCGCCCTTTCAGACAACCACCTGTTCCGATCTCTGTCGAAATCACTCCGTGGCAGAACGTCCAGCAATGATGTTGATCTTCAGAATATCCTTTATGATTTCATCGCAGCAAAACCTGCACGTTTTCCCAAGAATGCCATTGCAGATCTGTCCAGATGTTGGACATCATCGTAAACAATGAGAGGGAGGGGGTACATAGTTGATTGATTCCGTTTTCCCTTCTGATGTAATACATTCCTATAGTGTGGTGAAAAAACTGCAAGAACTTCTGCATACACGGAATAGTCCCGTAGGGCTATTTGCACTAATCCTGTGGTTACAAATTTTACGCGTATTCAATTGAAACGAATGGCAACATTCCGGCACGGACGCATGGGCATTGGAGAAGAATATTACCTCCTCTTTTGCTTTGGGACCGTTCGGGTGTTTCGTTCCTCTTCCAAATCTAGACAGCTTTGCATTTCACAGCATAGAAATGCCCTTTGGTTCTTTTGATTCCTAGGCACACTATCAAAATTTGCACGTCGACCCTTCCCCTTTTTTGACAGACTGATAGCAACCCAATGATGTTCTGTATCCTCGCGAGGCTGACATTTTTCAGATACCTCTCATGTTTTGGGAATTGGGAACACAGTTTTCGCTGAATCTCTCTGCTAGATGCGCTGATGTTGAGCTCATAAGATAGGGTCATTAACACTGGCACAGATCCTGTTTGTTCCACATAGTTAGAAGCGTCCGTTCACCTTTGGGGCTGCTGTTGACTGCAGATAATTTTACTGCACACTGTAGAATCAAATTATTAAGCGCACATTTCTAATAACGAGTTGGGTCGCTCTTGACTTTCAAATCACCCCCGATTTGATGTGGTAAGGATTTAAAGAAGCAGTAATATCGTTTTACAGGTACGTTTAGTCACGTGGATGTCGTGGAGTTCGTAAATTGCTGAATATTCCCTGGAGGAGGACTTCCGTTACGATTGGCTCTCTCAACCTCATCCAACAGATGTTCAATTGGGTTTTAATTAAGGGACTGCAGGGAACATATTAGCAGTGGGAAATCACTAACGTCCTACTAGAACCACTGTGTGACGATACAAGCTTTGTGGTATGGCTCATTATCCAGCTGGAGGGAGTCTTTTCCATCAGGAAACCACATAGACATATACCGATGTGCGTCGAGTGCAATGACGATAAGATACTTCGGTGGCGTCCAAATGAGGTTCCTGAGACGTTGAGGAACCCAATTTCCGCAATGAAACAGACCATTACACCTCCTCCACCAGCTTTTACAATTAACACTAGGCAGCTCGGATCCACTGGTTCCTGCTTTTGACGCCATATTCTGAGGTATTAAGGAACCCAATGTCCATCATGAAACCAGACCCCAGACCATTACACCGCCTCCACCAACTTATACGGTTAACGCTAGACAGCTGGGATCCACCTATTCGTAATTTTGACGTCATATTCTGAGGTATTAAGGAACCCAATGTCCATCATGAAACCAGACCATTACACTGCCTCCACCAACTTATACGGTTAACGCTAGACAGCTGGGATCCACCGATTCGTTATTTTGACGTTATATTCTGAAGTATTAAGGAACCCAATGTCCATCATGAAACCAGACCCTAGACCATTACATCGCCTCCACCAACTTATACGGTTAACGCTAGACAGCTGGGATCCACCGATTCGTGATGTTGACGTCATGTTCTGAGGTATTAAAGAACTCAATGTCCATCATGAAACCAGACCACAGGCCATTACACCGCTTTCACTAGCTTGTACAGTTATCGTTAGGCAACTGGGATCAACCGATTTGTGCTTTTGACGCCATATTATGGCCGATGCAAGGGAATGTAGTAATACAAAACGTGAATAATCAGACCAGCCACCTTATTTATTTTTCAAGGGTCGATTACTGGTGATGTGCGCTCTGAAGACGAATTTGTCGGTTTTTTGCACAAAGGGTGTGTATGCTAAAATTCTCTTCCGACACTTTTGTTTTACAGCGCGTTTATTTGACACAAAAATACTCAGCCGTATCAGAATAACATGGCCACCTACCTAATGATGTGAATAACCACATTTGTCCCGGATGACAGCAGCGAGACCGCGTGGCATGGACGCAGTGAAGCCCAGAAAGTTGCCCGAGGCATACGTGTTCATTCGGACTGCAGCAGATCACGGAGGTTCCGGAGATGATGTGGTTGTGGATAGGCTCGTCGAACTGTCGATCCAAACAGTCACACAAATGCTCTATGCGGTTGAGGTCATGCGATTTCACCGGTCAGGGAAGAACGGAGACATCGCTCTCGTGTTCCTGGAAACAGTCACTCATTCCCTTAGCGTCGTGTCCGGCGCATTGTCCTGTTGGTAGACACCATTACCACCAGTGTAAACGTCTGTTATGAAGGGATGAATGTGGACAGTGAGGATGGATAGATAGATATTAATGTTCAAGGACCCAGGTAGTGGTACCAGCGGTCCCAGGTCATACCAGGAAAACATCCCCCATACATGAACACTGCCACCACCCACCTGCAATTGACCGACAAGCGTGTCCGGGTATTGGCTCTCGCGTGTCTCACTCTGTATTTGCCACCGCCCGTCATTTCTGTGGAGTAGAAACCTCGATTCGTTGGAGAAGGAAACCTTTCCCCCTTTTCCACTGTCCAATGACGGTAGTCCCATGCGAAAAGCAGGCGTCGTTGCCGATCGACCTAGGCTAACATGGGTGCCTTGATGCTTCGTCGACATTGGAGACCTATGCGTAACAGGGTTTGCTCTATTGTTGTCGGGGACTCGTACCTGGGTGCCCCAGCGTTCATTTGCGTGGTCAATTGCTGCACTGTTGCGCGTCGATTGCGCTTTACCTGTCGACGCAGGCGACGTTCACCTCTGGGGTTGATGGCCTATGGGACTCCACAGTTATGACGTCGGGAGGTACTTGGTGGGCTAGAGGTCCATTCTTGGTACACCCTTACTGCAGCAGCACGCGAACAGCCCACGAAGTCTGCTGTTTCATAGATGCTTCTAACCTTGATGCCGTAGCCGATTATCATTCCTTTTTGAACGTCCACCAAAGCACTATCTGTGCCCATTTTGCTCGAGTGACGCACTATGGCTTATCCGTCCTGGCCGGCCGCTTATATCTTCGTGTGGTCGACCTTGTCACTTGCCTTCTGTGACGTGCCTGGGTGAGTAAACTGTGATTCCTGGGGTAGATATATTATTCTGATACGACCGCGTAATTGTAGTATTTTACCTCGTACAATCTTCTCCAGCCCCAGTTACCGTCGAACATCGTTCAGTCGTTTCCGCTCACAGATATACCACATACACCTTTTTTGTTGTTGTTTGTGCACAACTCATTGAACACCATCGGCACTTCTTTCATACCAGTGAAAGTTTGCCGTTTATGAAATGCTTGCACCTCACCACTTAGCGCCTAGTATCATGCCTCTTTCAAAGTCGCTTAATCCACGAGTCTTTTCCATATTGCCGCTATCTACGCTTCGTGATTGCGTCAATCCTTTGCATTGAGCTGTATATAAAACCACGTCACCATTACAGGTGCGTACGTAAATTAGAATGGCGCGTGTGTGATTGGCATTGGGTGTTCCTGATGATTTGCTACTTCAGCGTACCCTCTATATATTGATCTCCTGATATTCCTATTAACATGTATCCAAGTACATAGCTGCTGAATATTGCGTTAAACAGGCCATACGTTGAGATCGTCGAAATGCTAATTCGTTAAACTGACGTCAGTATGAACGAAAGAGGCTCTGCTTCCTTCCGCGACAGAAGGTAATTAATTACTTTATTGCTAGTGCAGGACAGGAAAGGTGTTTACAATATGAAAGTGTGTTTACATAAATCAGCGTGACTTACTACTCCTCTGGACGTAAAGAATGCGTGCATTTTTCTCTTGGATCGATAAAATCGATCATACGTAAAGAATTTATTCATACGAATTGGTTATTACACACTCGCATTTCCACTGGAAACACTATGGGGTGTAATATTTTGCACAAATACTAAAAATTAAACACTCTCACAAAGTAAACTATTCATTTACAAATTTTCTGATTCCTTACTATCAAAGCTGCAGCATCGGTTTGTTCATCTGTAATAACTGAAACAAAGTGTTTTGTCTTCTCTATTTGTTAACGAACGTTAAAATTTACTGCTGTAATAACATAGCTCTGCCAAAACCATATCCATTAGTCACATTCTTAGTACCTAGACATTTCAACGGGGATTTGGTAGCAAAGGGACCATTTCCTTTTATCCTCTGCGTGGCTTCGCACTCGGTGTTGTAACATGAAACCGCTTACTCTAGCGTCTCAAGTTCTTCGCAACTTCCTGTATAGCAATTGCTCCTTGATTATCTAGCTTTCAGTCCATCGCAACTTCACCTTACCGACGCACCTCCTCTTTAAAGATACGGCGCTTAATGGCAGCAAAGTGCACTAATCGGGAATTTCAAGAATGTATGTTGTACGCACAGCTGCGATGAAAATATATCTGCGGAGTAGAAGTCGGTGTCGTACAATGTCGAGGTAAAGGTTCACTTTAAATTGCGAGAGTTCTCTCATTAATTTCTGTGTCTCAAACTGTAATCTCTACATTGATAACCTTCTGGTAATTTAACCATTCAATGTTCTGCTGAATCGCCTACTGTTAAAGTCGTATCAAATCAAAACTCTTAGTAGTCAGAAGAGGGATATTAAACAAATAAAAGATTGGCCCAAACCCCATCTATGTGCATTGTTGATTTGCTGTTTATGTATTCATATATTATGAATATTTATATAAACTATTCCCATTTAACATACGCCAAAATGTCGTATTTACCGCATCCATATGCTTTTTTGGTATTTTTAGTGGGTGTCGCGTAATTTCGTCGGCTGAAAAGTCTGACGCTTACATCAATACGTCACGAAAAACTGCGTCGCGTTTCCTTCCCTTACTTGCATACAAATCAGATGAGTAGTGTGATTTTTTGGTGATATCGAACTTCTATCTTCTGTAAACACGATCCCAGCTTCAAAATTTCTTTCCATGTCGAATTGAATAAAATATCGCGCATGAACTGAAATGCCATATATTTCTGTCCGTGTCTCTCAGCCGATTTCCCCTACTACAAGTAAAAATGAATGTATACTTTTTGGCCCCGATAGAAGAAAGGTAGTGGACAATATTTTGAATTTATTTGTCTTTAATATCATGTCTCAATTAAGGTGTTTGTCCTAAAACATTTCCCATTCGGTAATTCAGAATGAAGTTTTAATCATTTTTGCTTTGCTTAATAGACGAAAATATTGCTATGATTTAGAACATACATATCCTTCCATCCATCGGTTTGTCAGTTTGTCTCTCTGCTTTTCTCCAGACGGCATAGAAGCAATTTCTTTCTTCCAAATTCTAGAACAAAAGATGTCCTTCCTGATGGAACACAAAACCTGCTAGTATGAACGGATGATCTCAAATTTTGCGCATATATTTTCCTTTAACCGGTATAAAAATAATTTTGACATACTTTTAACAGAAAATCGATTTTTCCAGGATAACAAACAGAAGGGTAACTATTACCGGAACCAACAGGGTCTTTCTGTATTTTATGTAAAACTCGTAACGAATTTCTTTGTGATGGAATGACGTTGATAATGCAGTAAAATATGGCATTTCTATTAGGGGCATGCAAAAGTTTTCACCACCCCCGCTAGCGGGCGCTGTTAGGGTCCAACCGGTCGGCTACCCGTGCTGTCAGTTCGTACATGAAGCCGAGCATGGCGGTCGGTAAAGTTCATGTGCCGCACTGTTTGTTTTTCATGTTTAAATTACGGAAAAGTGCGAGTGAAGCATACGGTTCAATATGTCAGGTGTTTGGGTAAAGGGGCCAGGTTTAAGAAAGGTGATAGTTTGCCAGGTTTAAGAAAGGTGATATGAGCTTCAAAGACAAGCCATGTGCAGGTAGATCGCAGGAACTCGGAGACGAGGAGCTGGAATCGCTGTTGCAAGAGGATGCCACACAATCGACCACGCAACTGGCGAAACGTTTGAAAGTGGATTAATCGACGGTGCTACGCGTCTACAGGCCTTGGGGAAGATCCAGAAGATTGGTAAGTGGGTTCGGCATACTTTAACAGAGCGTAATATTGGTCAACGGTTGGGCATTTGCATGTCGTTGCTGAAGAGGTTTGAAGGGGAGAATTTCTAGTGGAAGGTTGTCACCGGGGATGAAAAATGGGCCTATTGCGACAACCCCGTACGCAAGCGATCCTTGGTCGACCCAGGCCAGTCATCAACAAACACTGCAAAACTGGATATCCACGAGAAAAAGGTGCTGTTGTGTGTGTGGTGGGACATGCATGGAGTGCTGTACTTCAAACTGTTGAAACCGGGAGAAACAATCACTGCACAACGATATAGCGATCAGTTGATGAAACTGAACGCCACAATCGAGCGAAAACGCTCATGGACATGTAAAGGACGCCGCCCAGTTATCCTGTTACATGATAATGTCAGACCACATTTCGATGCCACCACGAAATCAATCTTTTAGCAGTTACACTGGAAGATCTTGCCGCATCAGGCTTACTCCCCGGCCATTGCACCCGCATACCTTCATCTGTTTCGTCCTATGCAACATTTCGTAGCCCAACAGCGGTTCACCAAAGTTCCAGAGGTAGGGAATTTCGTCACTGCCTTCTTCAGCTCAAAACCCGAGTCCTTCTATTACAGGAGCATTCATTTGTTGTCTGAAAAATGGCAAAAGGTCACTGATGCTAACACCCAATATTTCGTTGAATAAATGTGTACTGATTTCCTGATTGGCCCTCTCTCCTTTCTCCTTAAAACGGAGGAAACATTTGCCTACCCCTAATAATATTAGTTTGGAAAGTCGAATCCCTGGCAAAGGCGCACATTGGCAACTGAGATTGCGCAGCACACAGGCATGATATCAGCAGGAAGGTGTCTTAAGCGAGTGGCAGTTAGACGTCAGAAGGCTAAGAGTGTAAGCGACAGCCAACATGGAAGTGGACGAGGAGCACATCAGCCATTGTATGCTGTATGAGTTTCGACGCGGTAGCTTCCGCGCAAGTGATGTTAAGGAACATTACCAGTGCGTACCCAAATGCCATATCCTACCATCAGTGCTGTCGTTGTTTCAAACGGTTTCTAGAGGGATATTTTAACCTGCCAGACATTCCCAAAGGCGGAAGACGCGCAACAGTGGATATGGACATGCTGGTCGTATTGGAAACCGACCCAAGTGTGACCACTCGCGAGTTGGCCGAACAGCTGACGACTACCCTCACGATCATCACACACCTGCGTCAACTTGGGAAGGTGCAGAAGAGGGGAAGTGTGTGGACTTTTCCCGTCGCGGAGACTTTTCCCAGCTACATTGGCGTCCTCAATCAACGAATTGACCCGCACGATCATTATCACGCACCTGCGTCAACTTGGGAAGGTGCAGAAGAGAGGAAGTCTGGGTATCCCATCAACTCACAGTTTATCAGAAAGCAAATCGTATAGCGCATGCGTTTCCCTGCTTGCAACTCTCCAGATTGAACCGCTCTTGTACCGCATTTTGACAAGTGACGAGAAATGAGTCCTATATGACAGTGTGAGCACCCGGAAGCGGTGGTTGGGCTCAAAACATATGGCCGTGCAGACCCCCAGAGCCTGATTACACCCACGTAAGGTCCTGCTGTCTATTTGGTTGGATATTCGGGGTGACATTTTATATGAGCAGTAACCGGACAACACTACTATCATCGCCGATGTGTACTGCTGTCAGCTCGACGATCTGGGCGCATCACTCGCGTCGAAACGACAAGCGCTTTTGAAACGCAAGGGCGTCGTCCTACAGCAAAATGGAGCGAGACCGCACACAGCACGGGTGACCTGCGCCGGGTCTTCTACTGCACCCAGCCTATTCCCCGGACATTGTCTCAAGTGATTACCATCTTTTCCAGTCGTTGCAGCATTTCTTGGACGGACAGCTGTTCAACAAATGGGACGATGTCGAACATGCGCTTATTTCTTTGCGACAAAGCAACAACAATTCTACAGGGACGGTGTCCAACAGCTGCCCAGACGATGGAAGCAGGTCGTGGCAAACGAGGGCGACTGCATTTTGGACTGATTTGTTCGTGTCTATACAGGAATTAGCACTTCTCTGTTGCCTTGCATTGGCAGACATTACTTTCATTCCAAGCCAACACTGTCCAGAATTTAACATTACGTGCAGGTTATCAGCATCTTTGACGAAAGAAATAACTTTCGTTTCGACATAACTAAATTCGCGAATTGACATAGCAACATCTCAAATACGGTAACAGAAAATTTACTACCGCACAGGCAATTTTATTTACTGGAAAGTACCAGATTCAGTGGTATGATGGATCGATGTCTCTTGACTACCGGAAAGAAGACAGTGATGAAGTAGAAGATCCATCAGTAGTACAGTTTTAGCACGTCCTTTGTAAAAAAAGATCGTGCTCATGTTATCGGTTTGTCCGTCCGTCCGTCTGTAAACACGATATCTATGCAACTTTTAGTCCGATTTGAAAAATTATTTTTGCATTGGGAAGCCTGAAATATGCGAATGATGATCCTTCATTTCGTTGTTTTTTACGATGTGCAATTTTGCCGCTAGAGGGCGTAAATGTAGATGATGTCAAATTCAAAAATACGTTTTATTCTACATATTTGCTTCTAAACATCCGATTGAAAAAATCCTTTATCTTTCGATTCCAGTATTTTAGGTATAGTTACTTTTTCAAATTACGCATAGAATTTCCGTTAGGAGGCGTAAACCTAAATTAGATTTCCCCGTTAACTTTTCTTCTAAAACTCAAGTTTCATTTTTTTTCTTCAACAGATACAGCTCCTGAAGGAAAATCTTTTGCATATAATTTCAAATTTTTGGTAAAGAATACTTTGTCCGCCAGGGTGCGTAAGTGTTAATTTTGACTTTTGATGTATTTGCCATAAAATCTGAGCTTCTAAAATCTCAATTGAAAAAATTATTTCGTAGAATGATGCCACTCACGCCGATAAACCTTTTCGGAATATTTTCTTCTTAAAATATTCAATGGTTTCTCCGCCAGAGGGCGTAGATGTATATCCTATTTTTTGTCAATATCTCTACTTCAAGGAGTCCGATTTGAAAGTTTCCTTCTTTTTTGGATAGATTTTTAGTGTGACATGTTTTTCATATAATTTCAAAATTTTCAAGTAATTCATGGACTTTCCGCTAGGGAGAGTAATGGTAAATTACGTTTCGCTCTATATCTCTACTTCTAAATCTCCGATTTGAAAAATTCTTTCTGCGCCGGATACAGCTCCTGATGGGAAATCATTTGCACGCAATTTCTAATTTTTGTAAAAAAATGGCTCGGCTAAATATTTTGTTAAAGTGGTTCGGCCGTAAGACTTAATTTCCGCTTCTGATGTATTTGCAGCAAAATATGAGCTTCTAAATTCTCGATTGAAAAAAAAAGTCGTTTGTAGACCGATACTACTCATGTTGACAAACGTTTTAGAAGCATTTTCTCCTTAAAATAATGCATCGTTTCTTTGCCAGAGGGCGTAGATGTGTGTCTTATTTTTGTTAATATATACTTCTTAGAGTCCGATTTGAAAAATTACTACTTTGTTGGATAGTGTTTACTTCTTTGTTGGAAATATTTTTCATATAAAGTCAAAATTTTCAAGTAAATCATAGACTTTTTGCTAGGGGATGGAAAGCTAAATTGCGTTTTCTGCGTTATTTCTACTTCTAAAACTCCGATTTTAAAAATTCCTTTTTTGTTTGATAGTGTTTCCGATGCAAAATGGTTTTCATATAAACTCAAAATTTTCAAGTATATCATAGACTTTTCGCTAAAGGGCGCAAGGGTAAATTGCGTTTTCTGCGTTATTTCTGCTTCTAAAATTCCGATTTAAAAAATTCTTCCTGTATCTCATACAAAACCTGATGGAGAATATTTTTCATATAATTTTTATTGTTTGGTATAGAATGGTTTGGCCATCAGGAGGCATAAGTGTTAATTTCTGCTTCTGATGTATTTGTCGCAAAATCTGGGCTCCGGAAAACTCGACAAATTTTTTTTTTCTTGCACCGATACAACTCATATTGAAAAACATTTTGAGAATACATTTTGGGGGGCGTAAAGTCACATCTTATTTTTGTCGGTATCTCTGTTTCTAAGAGTCCGATATGAAAAATTATTTCTGTGTTGGAGAGCGTTTCCCGTGCGAGATGTTTCTCATGCAAATTCATTTTTTCCTAACGCATAAGTCTGCAACCAGAGGGCGTAAGCTCACGATTCCGTTTACAGCAATATCTGAGGGATTAAAAACTCGATTGAAAAACTTCTTTCTTCCGTCAGATATTATTGTTTTCCATACCGGCTCCATTGACTTTGAATAGCTTTGATAAATTTTATTTGCGTCAGAACGGATTCAAAAGACGTGCTTATCACACCTAAAAATTCGGTGTCATTTTTCTTGCTTTTTTTTTTTGGGAGGGGGGGGGGTTAAGACCACCATGAGCAACTCAATGGGCTATAAGCAGGTGCCTTTGCCTAATTTAGGGCTAATGGTTCCAGGGACGGGAGCGAGTTAGTGCCGTAAGTCGAACGAAGGATCCATGCCTCACTAGGATTCGAACGCGGAGCTATTTCAAAAGAATAGGAAGAAGCCAGTGCTTAGACGAGTGCTCCACCGCTGTGCTAAAGACAGCTCATCAGACGCTGATGAATGTGATTTAGCAGACACATATAATATTAATAATTTTGAATATAATTTATTATTTTAATTTTGATTGAACAAAGTAAATTAATTTGAAATATTACTTTGTCTAGTGTTTTGTTTGCCAGTAACAGAAGGCAAAACGTACATGTAACTTAACATGAATGTTTGACATGAACTAACAGTAAAAACGGTACAGTTTTTAGGAAAACCTATTAAATGATCTACAATTAAAAAAATACACTTCTATGTTGAGGAAGAATAGAAAGTTATAATCATTTTAAACCAAGTGATGTTGGTATTGGAAGCGAAATTGTTGACGACTTCATATTTCATTCCCGCCATTGATTTTTCGTGTTGGAAGCATTTCTACAGAAGCTCGCTCAAGTGGACAGGGATTCGAGTCCTAGATGAGGCAAATTAAATATATATGACAGTGGTCCTCATTGCCTGGAACCAATCGATTGCTTATATCCCTCAGCATTGTTGATGGTGGTCGTTTAATACAAAAATTATCTTTACGTATTCATTCACTGCACAAGAACAATCGATTAACATTTATGATATCTGATTTTACCTACTAACAAAAAGAGACCTATTTGAATCCTATATTGCATCAGTATGTCCCCGTTATTGAGTTTAATTGTGTTTAACGCAACCCTTTCACGTTGTGCGAGATTTGTTGTTATGCTAATTTCCAAATGTCCGACTCAGGAAATGTTGAATTAAATGTAAATATCACGTACTAGTTTCACCGGATAGCTCACTTTTAGGGCAGACGAAACATATACAGAAAGTCAAATCACTTACAAACACTTTCTTTTATTGGTCCAGCCAATTTTGACTTCCAGCAACTTCAGACGAAATCACATAACGTTGTCTGTTTACGAAATCACAAACATATCACGGCCAGGTGCACACACACACACAACTTCACAACGTAGTTATGCAGACGGTAATAAAAAAATTAACATGCGTTATTAGCTGTCGTACAATCAATGAGCTCAACAAAGATCTAACATCTACACACACAAACAACTGCGTCGCCAAATATATATATATTTTTTTTTTCTCGTTCTTATCAACATGCATACGTCACTTATGTACTAACCTCAGGGGTGTTGCCAGACCTCCATTCATGTGAGAGAAAAGATGTCACGGTATTTTTTTTTATTGGAGGTTTAACGACTCAATGGGCCATAAGCAGTTGCCCGTCCCTTATTTAGGGCCACTGGTTCAAGGGAAGGAAGAGAGCCAGTGCGGTAAGACAAACACAACATTCATGCCTCACCGGAATTCGAACCCGGAACCCTTTCAGACGAATGATCAGAGGCCATCGCTTAGACCACTACGCCAACGGGGCATCCACGTTAAATTTGAAAAGTGAAAAAGAGAACAAGCTCAATTCTACATAGGAAAAGGAATTAAAAATGAAAGCTCAAATCAAATATACGTCACATGTGTTTAGTGTGGTTCCAAATAGTTTCCTATTTATTCTGTTTTAAAATATTTCATTGCAACAGTTGTCTCTCTTTCCTCGTTTAATAGGTGAAGTTGCCATATTTTTGTTAGTTAGCATCTTTATTTCTTGTAGGTTTAAAGACCACCGTGAGCAACTCAATGAGGTATAAGCTGTAGCCCGTCTCTAAGTTTGGACCATTGGTTCCAGGGACGGAAGAGAGAAAGAGCCGTAAGACAAACACCACATCCATGCCTCACCACGAATTCGAACCCGGACCCATCTCGGACGAACAGGCGAATTCCCGCTCTAAGGCCACTGCGTCACCTGGACGGCAAGGAAGAATATGGGGACTGATTCTCGAAATGAAGTTTAACGAAAATCCACCACTGGAAAGCCCGAAAAGTGACGGAGACATTGCCTCAAACACGACATGGACAAATTGGGAACTTGTAAAAAGCCTGCATTTTACTTAGAAGTGTTTTAAGGGTTTACAAGAAACGAAACATAGTACACAAACTTCACAGGGCCTCCAATTTCCGTTTTGGGGAGAGAAAGGGGAGGGTTAGTGTCCACCGTGAGCAACGCAACGGGACAGAAGAATAAAACCATTCCAGGAACGGGAGAGAGCTAATGTTGTGAAGCAAACATACCATCCATGGTTTACCCGGGATTCGGGCTCCGACCCATTTCGGACGAATGATTAGAAGCCACCGCCTCGTACCACTTGGCCACCGAGACGACATTTAGCATTCCGCCATTTTAAAAAGATCACATCAATTGGCGTTAATTTCTGTATCTCGCGTTATGTTTATAAACTTCCCGTGTATAGCATGCATAGCATACAAACATCTTGCTTTTCAAAACTTCGACAAATTCGAGCATTCTCCGTTTACTTCGAAAAACGAGGAAAAAATATTAATCATCAAAGCTCCAATATTAATCATAGAAAAACGAATAATTTGTATTTAAATCGAACGGTACGAACAACTGTTTCTTATTAATAAGACACAAGCACTACATAAAAAGCCTTTATCAAATTATCTAGCTGAACACATTTCAAAACAAATCATAAAAATCATCTTTGAATCTACTCTAAATTAGTTGTTGGTAATTGAATATGTGATCAAAGGCGTAAGACAGACTCAGAACAAAACTCCCATCTTACTTGCTTCAATGTAATGCGGTTGCTGCCTGAAGTTTTGAAGAAATTTACCGAGGCTGGATCTATGTATACTGGCCATTAATCATATACAGAAGACTTGGAGCGTTTTTCTTAAACTGGGTGACGTTGATTAATTTAATCTCTGACAGGACAAGGTCCATATGGAAAACCACAT
Source organism: Macrothele yani (assembly GCA_039090855.1). NCBI lineage: Eukaryota > Metazoa > Arthropoda > Arachnida > Araneae > Macrothelidae > Macrothele > Macrothele yani. The sequence continues at coordinate 8,150,829 of CM077024.1, forward strand.
TACGAAACATGAGACGTGTCTCTCGGTTCTTATCATTGTCAAGTTCGGTTCTTATTCTTTTGTCTTAAGATCAGTCCCAAAGGCAATAAGAATAATGGATCTTGAAGTCATATATATATTAAACCTGCAGTGAGAGCTCAATGAATCTAGTATTCCATCTGAATACTTTCCTTATTTCGCTTATCTCTGAGATCAACGGAATTAGAACGATTTTGTTTCGTCAACCGAAACAATTCTGTGCAATTTTCTCATTCTAATGTTTGAATAAAAAAGAAACTAATTAACGAGAGTAACTGTTGAGTAAAATATGTTTTGCGTTCCAAACCTTTGGAAAACAATTTTACATTTCAGTCAGTTTTATTGTTTTGTGCCTTATTCCAAAAGAGATTTGCGGGGTACTACTAATCACGTACAGAAAAAAGTAAATTTCTTTGTTAGGAAAGCAAAAACGGATTTCTCCAGATTGATTTAGTCATCAAATAACCAGGTTAGGTAATACTAATTAATATCGTATTGCCTCAGGACCGACGAAATAAGAAGCTAATTCTCATTAAAAATCTCAATCATCTTGTTTTATTATAGATGCAGGTATAATTATTTTGCAGGTTCTTTTGAGTTTGTGATTCATAATAACATCATTTTTCCAATGGCTCTGGTAACATAATTGAACTCTTTTCATATCGTCATATAAAGCGATGGAAACCTTAAAAATCACATTGTTAAGGAACGGGTAGGAATATTAAGGTACATATTACGACTTTATCACACAGTCACAAAAAGTTTGTGAAAAATGCATGTATTTGCGAAATATAAATAATAAAACGATTTCTTTAAATACATTTCATACTTTATAGAATAAAGTTCATGCCGTCGAGGCAAGTTAGAAACATTTTATTTTTCGCTAAAACACACTAGCGCTTTCGAAGCTATTATATCGTCTCATCATCAGGTGTACAAAATAAGATACAGATCCTTTCAAATACACACTATTCAAAATACCCCTTGAGGTTATAACGGCAAGTAATATATTTACGTGGTGGTTATGATCAGGAACACTGAGGCGCGTGTTTGATTTAAATATTAAATTGTTGTGGAAGTTAGCTATAAAGAGCAGTTGCGGTTTTTGATGAAGATGATATATTTAACATAGCATCATGTTATAGTTTTTGTTAAGATTTCTTTGTCAGTTCACGAAAAGTAGTCTTTTCGTCAATAAGGTGTATCCAAGGATGGAGTAGAATAATAGGGGTTTTTCATTACAGCAAGCGTTTGCAAATCTATGTATTACGACTGTTTCGCCATATCGAAGAGACCAAACATTAGTGTATCCAGTTAAAATGGATACGTCGTCCCATAACGGATAGAATTGTTCGTCCTTGCAAGCTCTATCTAATGCTGTTGAGCGATAATTGTTATTAATTGTTCGTTTATGTTCCGTGATTCTAGTACGTAAACGTCTCTTTGTACTTCCAATGTACATGGTTCTTATAACTTCTGAGTTGGAATGTACATTTTTAGTCAATGGCACCAAGTAGATACCTTCAGATGTAAGAATACTTGGGGTCTCTATCTTTTCTGATGTACGAAAAGATGTTCCTTGTGTTTAAACCAAGACTCAGGTGAATGTCTTTGAAAAGTCTATTGCAATAAACTGATAACTGCTGGTATATATTGCATTGAACCGATAAACGTTTTAGGTTTCTTTTGAGATTTTAAAAATGTTTTGAAAAACATGGATTACTTGGCACATAATGTATCGACCAAGTTGGAATCATAACCATTGTCATGTGCTAATGTCCTAATTCGTTTTAGTTCTTCCTATCGATAAATGTCATTAGATGCATAGATATATGCTCTTTTGATATAGGCATGAAAACCTGTCATTTGTCTGGTGGCACGGATGATGTGAGTCATTGGGAATGATGGAAAGTAGGTACGTTGGTTTTCTGTAGATGGAGAAAAACAGCCTTTGAGTTACAGTATTTCTTTGCAATTTAAGATCTAAAAATGTTAATGTGCCTTGAGATTCCAATTTATATGTGAACTTTGTGGTTGCTATAATAGATGACATAGATGAACAGAAAGACTGTAATAACTTTTCACCAAAGTCCAAAAGATACATATATCACCTATATAACGAATGTAGAGTGCTGGTTTAGAATACCGTGATTGGATTTTTTTTTCTTCTAAATCTTGAATAACTATTTCTGCTAAGAAAGGGGAAATTGATGAACCCATTGGCATGCCTTGAAGTTGCTTATAAAAACTGTCATTATATTTAAAGTAACTGCTTTGTTGAATGAGAATTAGAGCAGAAATAATAGATTCTATTTCATGGGGTGTAATTGCGAGAGTTTAACCAATTGTTGTTTAATTATAGGCTATGTGCGAGTGGTATTGGAATATTCGGAAACATAGATTCGATGTCTAATGATACCATAATGAAAGGCTGACCATGGGAATCAAATTGTTTGAGTCTTGAAACAGCAGCAACTGTACTGCGAATGGAATATTCATAGTTTTGAATTAAGGGTTAAGGAACGTTGGGAGGGCTATTTCTAAATTTCTAGTTGGGCTGCTTTTGTTTGATACTAATGGGCGTACTGGATGTAAAGGTTTATGAAGTTTAAATTTTCCAAAAAGGCGAGGTACACTTGGGCCCATGGGCGGGGAGAGGGGTTAGATATACTTTGTAGAGAGTCTGGTAAATGACCATAGTTTTTTAAGGGACTGAGATCTCTTATTAATTTTTCAGTAGGGTCAGTTTTGCATACAGTGTGAGGGATATTATTGATGGCCTGGAGCATTCTTTTATTATAATCTGTTTGGTTCATGATGACTATTTGTGAAGTTTTGTCCGCTGATAAGATGGCTATGTTTTTATTCCTTCGTAGTTGGTTTAAGGCATGTTGTTCCTAAATATATTCTTGTTGGCTGGCTATCGCTGGTTTCTGTTCAGTAAAGAAATTTTTCTTAATGGCACGTGATATTTTATATCTTAGAGGTTCTTGTTCATTATGTTGTAAGTTCTTGATTATTTGCTCCATTAGGGGAATAATTCGTTCCGTTGAAATATTTCTTCAATCATAAAAGTTACATGCTAAAAATATCAAGAAGAATAAAATGGCAGCTGTCTAAGCATGTAGAAAACTACCCAAAACGTACAATTAGAACTTTACTACTAAAAGGCATATTAGGTAAAAACAAGGTTCCAGCACTGTAACAGGGCAGACAAGGTTCCAGCACTGTACTTGCGTTACATTGATGATATTTTTGTCGTTTGGCCACATTCTGGTGATGCTTTGCTTTCTTTTAGAAGCCTTTTGTCGTCTAAATATCCTACTATTAACCTGACGATAGAATGGGAGGAAAATTTTAAGATCCCTTTCTTGGACCTTCTAATCACCAGACATGTTAATAAGGATTTTTTGACTTTTGAAGTGTATCGGAAGGCCGTTGGTTCTTTTGATATCATTCCACACGCCTCTTTCCACCCGGCTAGATATAAACTTGCAGCTATTCGGGCTTTGGTGAATAGAGCGTATACCCATTCCTCGTGCATTGCTGCTCGGAATAAAGAACTTCTTTTATTAAAACCATTGTGATGGAACATGGGTATGGTGTTGGTATTGTGAAAAAGTTGTGTGCTCGGCATAGGAGAAGTAATTCGTCTTCGTTGTGTGTTGAGCGCGAGCAGATTACTTATGTGGGATCAATGTCTTTCTTTCCACCGGTTACAAATGCATTACGGAGAGTGTGTAAAAAACACAAAAAAGATTTTGGTGATGTGGCCTCTAACCTTCGGAGCATGCTTAGGAAGGATCGTGAGCCCAAACCCATCCAAGAACAGTGGGGCGTGTACTGTGTGCCCTTGAAGACCGACGTTGCTGCTGCTCCTAATTCATGGTACATAGGATCCACTCTTCGTAATTTAGGAGTTAGAGTGACTGAACATCAGTACACTGTAAAGACTGGATCTACTACTACTGCCCTTGCACGCCTGGTTAAGTCTGGAACTCATCTGCCCTCATGGTCTGAGACTTATTTATTACTTAGGACCAGAGGTAGGTATATGACTCTCTTCGCCGAAAGTTTGTATATTGACGTTTTTAAGGACGTATGCTGTAACGATGACTTACCTGCACATGTACATGCACTGTGGATTCGCTTATTTAATTTTTTATGTCGTGCGAAGTACCCTACTGCGGGGGTTGATAACGGACCCTGTGCTTATTTTTCACTTCGGTGAATACGTATTTGTAATCTATTTGGCGTTTTCTTCCTTTGCTTTGTTTCTCGCTGTAACCGAGTTGTGACGCGGATATCATGTCACTCACCGGGATCGCTGTTGTCTTCGGGACTATCTATATATTAAGTGTGTGTTTTCTCTTAGCGCCAGTTCTTTTAACCTGATGACGCACAGGGCGCCTGTTGCGAAAGATCTTGTTTTTACCTAATATGCCTTTTAGTAGTAAAGTTCTAATTGTACGTTTTGGGTAGTTTTCTACATGCTTAGACAGCTGCCATTTTATTCTTCTTGAAATATTTCTTGTAGGGAAAGCAAATTTTGGGCCTCTATTTAGAACTTGTTGTTGCACCTGGGTAAGTTTTTGATGACTCATATTTATAAAGGTTTCCTTGGGCAGTCGCAGTTGTTCTTCAGAAGATCTTGTTCATGATCCTTTCGTCTTCGTACATTTTTCTTGCATCAATAAACGCAAATTATGAATATGTCTTGTAGTTGTCACATTACTATCGTGAATGACATTTTCTTCGACGAATTTCAAAAATATGTTGAATATGATGAAATGTAATTCATTAGATATTTTGGAATAAGCATTGTAAGATTTTTGGCTTAAGGGTTTGTAAGATTTTAGTTAATTTCATCATATTCGACATGTTTTTGAAATTCGTCGAAGAAAACGTCATTCACGATAGTAATGTGACAACTACAACTGGCCAGGCTCTTATTTGAACAATTTAAACGGGCCGGAATATAAAGTAATCAACTTAAACGGGCTTTGTCGGGCTATAAGATTGAAGATGTAAATAGGCCAGGATGTAAGGTGACAGATTTGAATGAGTTCGACTATAACCTGAAAGACTTAAGCAGTCCGGGCTATATGTTGGTAAGTTCGAAATGTGCAGGGACTTAAACTTGTGGTATGTGCCGTGTCCGGCTTATCAAATTAAAACTCACGTAGAAAACTAGGAATTGTGTATTGATTGCCTAGCGTTTGGTTGTCGTGCAGTTCCAGGAAATCCACACAACGCTTCTTTCCGTGGTATGTAATGATGTACAGATTCTGTTAATAAAAACAAGTTAGTAAAATCATGCAATGCATTGATTATGATACGCTTTCCAACATACAAGAAATTATTACTCAAGGTATGAGGATAATGGCTGTGGAATAAATCTCGCTCCTGTGTCCTGACCTTTGACCCCATTTCAATGATATTCAACAGAACCGGTTCAGTACAACTCAAGAATAACATACGAAAGTTTTGTCGCAATAGAAGCAGTTTTACGCAAGTTATGAGAATAATGGCTGTGGAATAAATCTTGCTTTTGTGCAACGACCTTTGACTCCATTTCGTTGATATTCAACAAAACCGGTTCACTATACCTCCGGAACAACATAATCGCGTTTTGTCGCAATCGAAACATTTTTAGGTAAGTTATGATGCACAAGAACAATGGAATGGATCCCACTCCAGTGTCCTGACCTTTGACCCCATTTCGCCCACTTTCAATAGGTTTCGTCCCCAGTGGCTCCCTACCACATACTAAAATTTCATCGAAATTGAACCATTTTTACGCAAGTTATGACGCATAAGGGCAATGGAGCAAATCCCGCTCTTATGTCCTGCCTGACCTTTGATCCCATTTCGCCCATTTTCAATAGGGTTCGTGCCCAGGTGGTTCCCTCCCACATACTAAAATTTCATCGAAATCTTAGTTTGTGGTAGGGTATCTTAGTATGTGGTGTAACTTTATGAGTCATAACATTTACGCATGTTATGACGCATAAAGGCAATGAAATGGATTCCACTTTTATGCCGTGACCTTTGACCCCATTTTGCCCATTTTCAGTAGGGTTCGTCCCCAGGTGGTTCCTTACCACATACCAAAATTTCATCGAAATCGAACCATTGTTACCCAAGTTATGAGGCATAAGGGCAATGGAATAAATTTCGCTCTTATGCCTTGCCTGACCTTTAGCCCCAATTTGCCAATTTTCAATAGGGTTCGTGCCCAGGTAGTTCCCTACGACATACTTAAATTTCATCAAAATCGAACCATATTTACGCATGTTATGACGCATAAAGGCAATGAAACGGATCCCGCTTTTATGTGCTGACCTTTGACCCCATTCCGCCCATTTTCAAAAGGGTTCGTTCCCAGGTGGTTCCTTACCACATACTTAAATTTCATTAAAATCGAACCATTTGTACGCAAGTTATGATACATAAAGGCAATGGAATGGATCCCGCTCCTATGTCCTGACCTTTGACCCCATTTCATTTATTTTTAATAGGGATTGTTCCCAGGTGGTCCCCTACCACATACTAAAATTTCATTGAAATCGAACCATATTTACGCAAGTTATGACGCATAAGGGCAATTCAATGGATCCCGCTCTTATGGCGTGACTTTTGACCCCACTTCACCCATTTCAATAGGGTTCGTCCCCTGGTGGTGGCCTACCACATACTAAAATTTCATCGAAATCAAAACACTTTTACGTGAGTTATTGTGCCGACAGACGGACGGACAGACGGACGGAAAAACCTGGAGCATATACGCTTCTTCAACCTACGGTTGGAAAGCGTAAAAGCGCATTTTGAAGCTCCTCCCATATCGCATTGAGAGTATCTACCAGTTGAAGCAACAATATAAATATATATAATCGAATTGCTTATTACGAATGCCTTTTGCAGAACATCGCAGATATTGTTGGGTTCCCTTAGCTACCAGGTATTAGATGAATAACGGGGTTCACTCTACACTGCTACTTAAATAGTCATTTCGATAGGATTTACTGCATCAGTAATCTGTGTGCACCGAAGGTAATTCCCCCGATTCATATAAGTCGATGAATGATGCATGATGTCGAAATTAAGAACAAGTTGACCCATTTCTTTCACGATGTGGCTGAATGCCAAGCATACCTATGGACCTTAAACGTTTTAAGTGTTCAGTTGTAAGACACTGAGGGCGTCCATGTCGTTCGATACAAACAACGTCCGTTCTGGCGACTTCAACAACTGGTATACTGTGCAGTAGATCCCATGTCCTTGTATCAGAGCGCAGAAGCTATTGTCGACTTCAATGCAGAAGTAGTTGTTCGACGCATTAGATTTCGCATTCAGAATCACAATACCGTACAGTTAATCGAAATGAGATGTGCACCAAGAGTGTTATTTTGAATCATTGAACTATGTTCAATTTTTATATTTTTCTTTGGATTAACACTATGGGAGTCTTTGTGAAAATTGTGTGCTGCATGTCCAGCTGTTCAACTACGCAATCACTCGAGTTTTGTTAATTTGGAATTTTCAGTATGTTATGTGTGAAGTTCAATAAAATTTCTTTGTGTTCTTTGCAGAAATGAGACAATTAGTAATATAATCCCTTCAGAATTTCATATAAACAAAAATTACCGATTGTTCTGCTCATTACCATTTGTTGAAAACCAGGCTGACTTTCAACACCAAACGTTTATTGCGATAATTTTGTGTTCGCAACTTCTAAGTATATTTTGCAAGTGAAAACTTTTGGTTTCTAACCAATATTTTTGTACTAAATTCAAATTTGGAGGATTCTGAGTTTGGGCCCCTTCAGAAATAATTCTGTCCTTACAAGACCGTAGCTACATACTTGGAGAGCACGTGAGCTACTGCCCTTCAAGAATGGTCACACAAAGAGGGGGATAAATTCATGCTCTCAGGGGCAGACAAAATAGAAATACATAAGATGCGAATACATTTACTGAAATTTAGCTTAAAAAGAAATTTATAGACTTTAATATTTTCTTATTTTTTTTACGATTTTGTTTCCTCACATACAGAGTAACAAATTAGTGAAGCAAGGACTATTCGTACTAGTTGTGTGCATGAAAGGAATTGTCCGAAATTGCAAAGAGACATAGAAAATAGAACAATATGAAAATATGACTAAACGTTTTGGCCTTTTCCTTAATAAACCGTAGGAATGAAGAGCTAATTAGTCAGTTGCGTTATGTCGCAGAAAGCTCCGCTGGTTTAATCTTGAATGGAATATTTCCAAGCTCACCTCGAAAGCATCTTGCTATTGTTACATGTTCACTATCTGAATCTCATTGGTTCTGCGCTGGTTAATTCGCATCCCGCATTTCTGTAGAATGGTGTGATGTCGGCGTTCACATATCGTTTATGTTTTGCTTGATATTTGCAATTGTTGGCTCTCGGGTGTTGCCTACTTTTCACATTCTTAATTAATTACAACATCTGCAAGTGCGATTTTCGGACGATCATATACACTATATTGACAAAAGTCACCGGACACCCCTTCAAATGCAAATGAACGAATACGCTGCTTTGTTAAGATGCGCGGTACAGCTGCAAACGGTATACACACAAGCCTGCAGCTGACCGCGATCATATCTCGCTGTGAGGTTGAGTGAAAATGTCGCGGCGGTAGAGAACTGACATTTGAGAAAGGAAAGATTGTTGGGTGTTATATTGGTGGGTTGTCCATAAGAGAAACCAAGAGGCGTTAGAACATACCCAAGTCACCTGTTTTGCATGTACTGAATAAAGAAAAGACACATGGCGTGCCTAAAGCAGCAAAACATACCGGCAGACCAAAGAAAATTAGTGATAGAGGAAGTAGGAGCCTCAGAAGAGTCGTTACAGCTAATCGACGGAGTTGGTGCTAAAGAAAAAGTTATTATAACAGGGGATTTCAATGCTTGAGTATGTGTGCATAATGCAGTTCCTGTCAATGTTCTGGGTAAGTTTAATGATCCTTGTGTGAATGATAATGGTGAAAGATTAATTGAACTCAGCATTGAAAATGGTTTGTGTGTATCTAATACATTTTTCAACCGCAACTATATCCACATATATACTTGGGAAAATCGTATTCTTGGTCAAATGAGTGTGATAGGTTTTGTTGTCTACGATCAGCGTCTGAAATACTTAGTTGTTGACACCAGTGTGATGAGAGGTGCTGATGCTGGTTCTGATAATTACTTGGTTGTGTCAGGAGTGAAACTTAATATTGGTTGGAGGAAAAGGAGTAGGAAGAAACCCAGGATAGAAAGAATAAAGGTTCATAGGCTCCTTGAAGACCATCAGCGTTATTCTGACTTACTCAGAGAACCACTGAAGCAGCTATAGTCTGGTGAGAGGGATGTAGAAAAAAAGTGGGAATGTTATAAAAACTGTGTTGTCACTGCTGCTAAAAAGTCTGTGGCACCACAACAGTGAGTAACAATAGAGGTGATGCTTGGTGGAACAGTGAGATTGATGAGGCAGTAAAGAAAAAGGAGGAAGCCTATTTGTGTATGTTGCAAGGTAGAGTCTCTGTGGATGAATATCGCTCAAAGAAGCGGGAAGAAACTGGTTCGCAGAGTAAGGCAAAAGATAGGAAGGAGAAGGTGAAAAGGCATGGACTGGCTTTTTGGAAAGACAGGAAGTCTTTCTGAAAGTACATGAGAATCTGGAAAAATAGAGGAAACAAAGTTCTAAGTTGTGTGAAGAATGAGATCGGGGAAATGATATAGAAGCCCAATGAGTTAAGTGAAAGATGGTGTGAACATTTCTGTGAGTTATTAGATCATGAAAGCAAATATTATACTGAGACCGACGCAGATGATATCACAATGAGGGATGGAAGCACAGGAGGGATCTCAAGAAAAGAAGTGCGTAAAGCTCTAAAATCTCTTCAGAATGTTAAGGCTCCGGGAGTTGATGGCATAACTGCAGAGATGTTGAAATATGGTGGTGACTCTGTAATTGACTGGTTAACTGAAATGTGCCAGTTCCGCTGGGAGTTAAGAATGGTCCCTCGGGATTGGAAGGATGCTATTGTTGTTACCTTGTACACTGAAGAGCAATTGAATTAGAGACAGCTGGCGTTATGCACATGTGGCCCTGTGGGCGGCCCTGTAAACGGAAACGACATGACGTATGCAGCGATCCGACAATATAAGGATTATTGCGACGGGAACCAGTAAGAGTCGGACGCAGTATGGATAAGAAGAAGGATCTAAGCGTATTTGATCGTGGGCAAATTGTTGGGGCCCGACGAATGGGTCACTCCATCTCGAAAGTCGTGTAGACAGCACTGGGATTTTCACGAGCCACTGTGTCACAGGTGCACCGTGAACACATCGAATCCGGTAAAACTATCCCTGCCAGGGCCAACTGCCGTGGGCAACAACGTGTGGGTGAGCGGGGTCATCATCGGCTAGCTCGCATCGTAAGAGCGGATAGACGGACCACAGTGCAAGAAATAACTCGGCAATGTAACGCTGGAGCACAAAAACGTGTAAGCAGCTACACCATCTAGAACCATCTCCTCGTTATGGGATACAAAAGCCATCGTCCCACGAGGGTACCGCTGGTGACCGCACATAACAGGGTGCAAAGATTAGCATGGGCGCGGGAACATCGCCACTGGACCCTAGACATGTGGAAAATTGTTGATTGGACTGATGAGTCGAGATTCACATTGGTACATGCGGATGGCAGGATACGAGTACGGCGCAAACCACATGAAGCGATGGATGCTTCTTGCCAGCAGGGTATTCTTCAAGCTGGTGGGGTGGCATTCTCGTCTGCGGACTATTTATGTGGACTGAAATGGAGCCCCTGGTACGTGTGACCTCGTCCCTCACTGGTCAACGTTACCGAGATATCCTGGACGACCATTTGCTCCCGTTTGTGCGTCTTCAACATCCCACTGGAGATATCATCCTGCAACAAGAGAATGAACCGTGCCATCGCTCCCGAATTGTATCCGAATGGTTGGATGAACACTCCACCGATGTGACCTAGCTTCTTTGGCCAGCTAGGTCACCTGACCTCAATCCCATTGAGCACATCTGGGATGCCACCAAGAGTGATGTTCGAGGCTCTGCCCCACCCACCTCCATCAAATCTTCGTGAACTGTGGGAGCTTGTTCAGGGGTCGTGGATCCGTATGGCTTCCCAACGTTTCCGGTGTCTTGTCGAGCCATGCCGAGACGAATCGCCGCCGTCATCAGGACGAAAGGTGGTGCTACACGTTACTAGACAGGTCTCTAATTCAATTGCTCTTCATTGTATAAGGGAAAAGGTGATCAGACTGAATGCAAGAACTATCGTGGTATTAGCCTACTAAGTGTGCCAGGGAAAGTGTTTGGTAAGGCTGTTATTGAAAAAGTAGGGTCTAACATCAGAGAAAGTGTGGGATGTTCAGAGTGGTTTTATGCCTGGTAAAGGATGCATTAACTAGAATTTTGCATTACGCACGATGATTGAAAAGTATCTGGCTGTTGGTAAGAAAATTTTTGCTGCCTTCATAGATTTAGAGAAAGCTTACGACTGAGTAAGTAGGACACTTTTGTGGAAGGTATTGAATAAATATGGTGTTACTGGGAATCAACTTAATAGTGTAAAATCCATGTATTCTGGTAGTAGAGCTTGTGGATGAGTGAATGGTGTTTTATCAAAATGGTTTTCTATTGGTGCAGGAGTTAGATAAGGTTGTGTAATGTCACCATGGCTGTTTAATATATTTATGGACGCCTGCATGCGTGATGCCAAAATAGATGATAGTGCAAATTTTGAAGATGACAATCCGATTTTTGGCGTAAATGTGACAAAGATGGTAAGTCAGATAATATCCGAAAACTTGAAAATTTTCATCGTCCTGGAGCGGGACTCGCACCCGCGTCTCCCAGAAAACGCCCGGGTATGCTGGGATACGCGGAATCGAGTCCCGCCCCAGGACGATGAAAATTTTTAAGTTTTCGAATATTATCTGACTTACCCTCTTTGTCACATTTACGCTAAAAATCGGATTGTTATCTTCAAAATTTGTATTATATGGGGTAATCCCGTATTTCTTTCATGATAGATGAAAGTGGTTTGGGTGTTGGTAATATTCGTGTGTGCAGAATGCTGTATGCTGATGACACTGTCCTGTTGGCAGAGAGCAAAAATGATTTGCAGAGTATGTTGTTTGGGATGTACGAAGTTTGCATGAAATTCAAACTTAGTATAAATAAGGGAAAAACCAAAGTTATGGTGTTTCAGAGAGGAACTGGTAACACTGAATGTAAGGTAAGTATAAACGGCACTGTGATTGACCAGGTGAGTGAGTTTGTGTAGTTAGGAAGCATGTTTGACAGAGAGAACAAGTTGGATGGTGAAATTAGTAGGCAAGTGAATTCTTCATTGAAAATCATACCTGCTCTGGGAGGTTTTCACAGGAATGATGAGTTTTCTAGAGAGTCCCGCATGGTTGTGTATGAAAGTGTAATTGTTCCTACTATGATGTATGGTAGTGAAACCTGAGTACTGCAGAAGAAACATAGGAGTCGTTTGTGTGCTGGAGAAATGCATTACTTATGGGGGGCTTTTGGCAAGATGCGATCTGATTGTGTGAGGAATGAAGATGTGTTGCAGTTAGTGTAATGTGAAGCAAAATGTAGTTAGCAAAGTGAAGACCAATATGCATCGGTGGTTTGGCCATGTTGAAAGAATAAGGAATGAGATGCTTACTAAGTAAATCCTTTTGGCCAAAGTTGCAGGAAGGAAAGGCAGAGGAAGACCAAGGAAGACTTGGGTGGATCAGATTGAGGAGTGTCTGCATGAGAAAAATATTATGAGTATGAAGTATAAAAGATCTTGTGTACGGCGTGTAATGGATATCAGTGAAGCCCGAGTTGTATGTCAAGAAGATTGCTGTACATGGAGAAGTTTGATACGACAAGAGTAAGTAAAAATATCTGGTAGTTTGTATTTTTTAGAGCTAACCTCTGAATCTTAGAGAACAGCTTAGTCATATGTATGTATGTATGTACTGCACAAGACTTCAGTGTACAGACAAGTAAAAATGCTGGAACCTCGCTATGTAGACGCATCATTTTCACACAACTTCATTCCATGGGTTACGGTGGTCGTGCAGCTGCTCATAAGCCTTTCATCTCCACTCGGAATGCTACTGGTCGTTTAGCGTGATGTAAAGAACATTTATCGTGGACCGTAGATCAATGGAAATGGGTCCTATGAACTGATGTATCCAGACACACGTTCCATGAGTTTGGTGGCCGTGTGTGGGTATGGCGTCAGCCGGATAAACGCTATTTACCAGAGTGTACTGTTCCTACGGTCAAGTTTGGAGCTGACGGTTTGCTCGTGTAGGGGTGCTTTTACCGGTATGTTTCCGGCGCAATGATTATTTCAGAAAAACTTGTTAACCAGCACGTCTACCTCGATATTCTAGACAATTATGCCATACTAACCCTGTGGCAATACAATGAAACAGAGCCTTGTTGGTACCAGCAGGATAATGCACCGAGCCATAAAGCAAGGACTGTTATGGCGTGGCTTGGCGATAATTCCGTATCGTGTGTGGACAAGCAAGCACAGAGCCCTGATCTTAATCCCATAGAGCACCTATGAGGTGAATTAGAGCGTCGCATAAGAAGTTTGAAAACAAGGCCTACTACTAAGCAACAGTTAGGCGCAGCATTATGTACTGAATGGTAGCGCATGTCTATCGCTGTGTTCCAAACCTTTGTCGAAAGCATGTCTCGTAGGATCAGTGCATGCTTTAAGCCCAAAAGTGGAGCGGCACCGTACAAATGTATGTCAATAAATGCTATGGTGTGTTTCTCTTCTAGGTATCCGGTGAATTTTGCCAATATAGTTTAGTTTCCTATAATCAGGTATGAGAAATGAAGCAATGCTTACTCTTTGAGTGGAAGTGGATAACTTTCGAACACCAAAGGGCGTGATTTCATGTTTCGCCTCCTCCCAGATAAGAAAATCGCACTCCAGACCTATTGTCCATCAGTAACAAGACTAATGAAGATTTAATTACATATCGTGGGACGTAATACAGAGGTTAAACACATGTCAAGAAGGCCAAGTTGCAGAGATAAATTCCGTCGCTTACTTGGGAAAGCTTTTGGCTACGCAGCAGAAAGATGGGGATTCGGTGCGTGTCACCAGCAATTTTTGTGTTTTTACATTGACACCCGATCGGGGAAACGGATTTACTGGTCGTTGGGTCCTTTGAAAAATGTGCGATGTTTCTTCCCCACATCGTCTGGAATGATTGGGAATTCCTTATTCAACAGAGAGCATTAGTCGGAATTCTTTCTTCTACTTCCAGCATGGTTTCCGGCGGAACCGAAACGTGCGATTTCGTGCCACCGGATTTCTCAAGGAGACGATATACGTGCTGCTACTACAGAGGTGAAACACACGTCAAGTCAGAAAAGTTGCAAAAATAAATTCCGTCGGTGTAACATAATTGGCAAAGCATTGGGCTCCGCAACAGAAAAATGCGGATTTGATCACCGTCACCGAGAAAGAAGTTGTGTTTTCACATTAGCGCCCGAACGTAAAAAGAGGTGTACTGGCCGTTATGTTCTTCGAAAAATGTGTGATGATTCTTCCACACATCGTCCGGAATTAATGTTTTCTCTCCCCGTCCTTGAGAAAGGGCTGGGACGAAACTAATCATTTCGTCCCAGCCCTGTCTCAAGGACGGGGGAGAGGAAACATGTGACGCACTACAGAGCAGAGATGGAAACGGGTCAAGAGTCAACGGATAAACGATTCGACAATTCTTGCGGGTCTAACGGATCGGGTCAAGGTGTTCCTGACCCGATTTTGACGCGGTTTTATTCCCGTTTTATTTTTGAAAAGAGAAAAATATATTCTAAGGAAAACTGCGCGTTGTGGAATTCTGTAGTCGATACTGGTGCACACGGAGGGAACAATGATTTGCCATGCAAAAATATAGTCATCTTTTTCTTAAAGCAACGAAAATTTCCCCCGACCAACGTCAGACACACCGTCACTGTATCGTAAAAAGATCCTTCCCTTGCGTTCTTTTACAGTGCGATTGCCCAGGGCAAGGTACTGGCAAACGCAATTCGCCTACTTCTCAGCTGATTCACTCTCTCCGTGCGAAGTGTATGACTAAGAGTTACTTACACATAACATTTTTACATTGAGCATTCAGAGATTTTCAATTAATGAGCTAACATCCCGTTCCCATGCCAGGTCATGTCGAAGAAAACTCCTTATTTGTTAATATGGATGGATTTAGTAATAAGGATTTTGAGAAAGATATCGAGGCCAACAAATACGTGCTTGTTGAAAGCCGCCAGAAGAAGAGTGAATGCTGGAAATTGTCTCGTCTCATTAAGGAACCAGTGAAAAATTCTGTGTTATTTGGTCTTGCTTATTGTTCAAAATGTGGAAAGTGCATATTTACCAAGAAAGATGTCGACGGTGTAATAAAAGATTATGGAACCAAAAATCTAACGGACCGTATGAAAGTATGCGCCCCCATCAAAAAGTGGAAAGAGTGAACAATCTTAATACATTTAAAAAAAATACATACGTGTAATCGTAAATAATGATTCCCATTTGTAACATACTCATTGGTCACGGTCATAGTCAGCTAATACTTTTGAATTACGCAAAATAGTGGCAGTAAAAATTGGCACTAAAATTTAGCAAGTAGCCAAATTTTATTATTAAAAAGAATTTCAGTTATTAAATATCAAGCAGTTATTGGGATGAATATATATATATATATATATATATATTCGTTTATGCATATGTATATATACATAAATTGAGTTTCGAATTGATAGTTCAAAGCAGATTTATCCGGGTCAGTTACGGATCCGTATCGGGTCCCGGTCCGAAAGGTTTGACCCGTTTCCAACTCTGCTACAGAGGTGAAGCTCGTGTCAGGGCGGCAAAGTTGAAGTGATAAATTCTGTCGGAGTAGCTTCATTGTGAGAGCATTCAGCTCCGGAGAGGAAGAATGCGAGTTCAATCCCCGTTACCAGCAAATTTGTGTTTTCACAACTGTCACACTACTGTGTTTGACACCGTCTCTCTCACATGTAGTAATGCATCATGCAGTGCAATCAGCGTTCTGTTTCCCTGTTGGTGGATAAACCATGTCCTATGTTGATTATTATTAACCATTTGCGAAACCTCGACTGATCTTAATAACTGTTCCAAGTGACAAATTCAAGTCATGTTTCAGTTCCAATGACGTAACGCTTCTGTATCACGAATCGAGTTTTCCACGAGTTCCGTATGGTATGCATTTGCAAACTTTCCGCTTATTTCAAAATTAGCCATACTGACTCGTCCAGCGCGAAACCTCAGGCATCTTCCCCCTACACTTGATGAATATCTGCTGCTGACACATTTCAATAAGCTAACAACTGCGCATACCTCGCACTGAGGCAGCTGCTTCAACTGAATCGCCATATTTAAATGACTGTTATAACCAATGCACAAAGACATGGCAGCCAAATCGTCGTCCACTGTTGCCAACAATAATTAACGAATTCCGCTGATACTCGTAAGCACGATAAATGCAGTTCCGTCAGCTATTAAATTATATGCAGTGTAGATCTATTTTCTGACCTATTCCATCATAAGGAAGTTACAGCTCCACCGGGAGATGAAAATGCTATCCAATAAGGAAATGAGAGTAAATTTGAGTGATGCACTTGGTGATGAAAGGGAAATTAAAGAGAATGAAGTTTTTTTGCGTTTGACCTCGTTCACCGCCCGTGCAGTGACGTTTCCTTTAAAAGCATTTCTTTGTTCACCATGTTTTGTTAATTGATGGACAAGGACTCACAATCTCGAAATCAATGTGCCGCCCTTGTAGGCCAAGTAGTTAGGGGCGTAGGTTTTTGGCTAGACGTCCAAGATGTCACCGGCTTCGAGTCCTGGTGAGGTATGGATAGTATTTTTATTTTTTTTGGTTGGAG
This sequence comes from Macrothele yani, assembly GCA_039090855.1. Classification (NCBI taxonomy): domain Eukaryota; kingdom Metazoa; phylum Arthropoda; class Arachnida; order Araneae; family Macrothelidae; genus Macrothele; species Macrothele yani. The sequence goes on from CM077024.1 coordinate 8,167,847, forward strand.
GTTTAACGACCACCGTGGGCAACTCAATGGGCTATAAGTAGTCACCCGTCCCTAATGTAGGGCCACTGGTTCGAGGGAAGGGAGACAAACACAACATCCATGCCTCACCGGGATTCGAACAAGGACCCCTTTCGGACGAATGATCAGAAGTCATCGATTAGACCACTACCCCACCCGGGGTAGTGGTCTAAATATGGATAGTTTGTAGAACTAGTCGCTTATGGATAGTTTGCAGAACTGAAGGTGCTAGTTCTTCAGAACCAGGTATCCCAAATTGAAAGAAAAGGCTAAAAACGTTTAATAAAGGATAGGGCAGTTAGTTACTGCATTCATATCGTCCAGTTGCTGACGATGCAGGATAAAAATAAAGCCCGCAATAAAAGAGCAGTAATTTGTATTTCTAATTATTTTCTTTCAATTTGGGATAACTGGTTCTAGTTCCCCAGAACCAGGTATCCCAAATTGAAAGAGAAGGCTAAAAACGTTTAATAAAGGATAGGGCAGTTAGTTACTGCATTCATATCGTCCAGTTGCTGACGATGCAGGATAAAAATAAAGCCAGCAATAAAAGGGCAGTAATTTGTATTTCTAATTATTTTCTTTCAATTTGGGATAACTGGTTCTAGTTCCCCAGAACCAGGTATCCCAAATTGAAGGAAAAGGCTAAAAACGCTTAATAAAGGATAGGGCAGTTAGTTACTGCATTCATATCGTCCAGTTGCTGACGATGCAGGATAAAAATAAAGCCAGCAATAAAAGAGCAGTAATTTGTATTTCTAATTATTTTCCTTCAATTTGGGATAACTGGTTCTAGTTCCCCAGAACCAGGTATCCCAAATTGAAAGAATAGACTAAAACCGTTTAATAAAGGATACGGCAGTTAGTTACTGCATTCATATCGTCCAGTTGCTGACGATGCAGGCTAAAAATAAAGCCAGCAATAAAAGAGCAGTAATTTGTATTTCTAATTCTTTTCTTTTCAATTTGGGATAACTGGTTCTAGTTCCCCAGAACCAGGTATCCCAAATTGAAGGAAAAGGCTAAAAACGCTTAATAAAGGATAGGGCAGTTAGTTACTGCATTCATATCGTCCAGTTGCTGACGATGCAGGCTAAAAATAAAGCCAGCAATAAAAGAGAAGTAATTTGTATTTCTAATTCAAAAATATAAAACTCAGTCAGAATAGTACGAATGCTGTAATAAATTAAATACAGCTGGAATCTTTCCTCATCGAAATACATATTATCGTAATCATCTGTTTATAGCTAATTCTGAAATCACCGAGTGAAAGCAAATGGATTTTTTTTTATCGCGACACTTACAATGGCGACGTTAAGTTTCAAAAATTGTCAATTATGGAAATTTAAAATGGAAAGGTTGCATATCAAAATACCAGCCTAATTGCAATCTGCAGTAATTAGGCATAACTTTTAAAACGCAATCTGTATATACTAGCAGTCACAGCCTCTTCACTCGTGCCCATGCCATGCACGAGTGAAAAGGCTGTGACTGAAATTTTTATAATACGAATCATATATTAGAAGATTGGTTTGTAAGCTATCGCCGTTGTCGTTCTCCATTTAAGCGACGTTTACTTTCAGCTTTATCTTCTTCCATCTTGTATTACAAAGAAGAAATTCCACGGAACCAATAATTTTTTAGCACGTCTTTTCTAAAACAAAAACGTGCTTACTTAATCTGTTTGTCCGTCCGTCTGTAGACACCATATATCTGCAACTATGAGTCCGATTTAAAAAACTCTTTTTGCATTGGGAAGCTTGAAATATGCAAATGATGTCGAATTAAAAATACATTTTATTCCATGCATTTGCTTCTAAACATCCGAATGAAAACATACTTTTATTCTTCGATTACATTTATGTCGAAGAGTATTTCTGGTATAGTTACTTTTTTAAGTAATGCATAGATTTTCCGCTAGGGGGAAAAGCAAATTACGTTTTCCCCGATATCTCTTCTTCTAAAACTCAGATTTGAATTTTTTTTTTCGTTAGCGGATTCAGCTTCTGATGGAAAACATTTTGCATATAATTAAAATTTTTTAATTAAGAATACTTTTGCCACCAGGAGGCGTAAATGTTTATTTTTGCTTCTGATGTATTTGCCATGAAATCTGAGCTTCTAAAATCTCGACTGAAAAATATATTTCTCGGACCGATGTCACTCAGGTTGATAAACATTTTAGGAATATTTTCTACTTAAAATATTGCATGGTTTCCCCGCCAGGAGTCTTAAATATATATCTTAGTTTTGCCAATATCTCTGCTGTTATTGGTCCGATTTGAAAAAGTCCTTCTTTATTGGATAGAGTTTCCGGTGTGATAGTTTTTCATATAATTTCAAAATTTTCAATTAATTCATTGACTTTCCGTTAGGAAAATTGGGTTTCCCCCGATATCTCTAATTCTAAAACTCCGATTTCAAAAATTCTTTGTGCACCAGATACAGCTCCTAATGCAAAATCTTTTGCACATAATTTCTGATTTTTGGTAAAGAATACGTTGGCCACCAAGGGGCGTAAAAGTTAATTTTTGCTTCTAATTTATTTGCGTAAAATCTGAGCTTCTAAAATATCGATTGAAAAATTTTTTTCACGGACCGATGCCACTCACGTCGATAAACATTTTTGAAATATTTTTGTTTTAAAATAATATCTGGTATCTACGCCAGGGGGCGTAGATGTATATCTTATTTTCGTCAATATCTCTACTTGTAGGAGTCCGATTTGAAAAATTCCATCTTTGTTGGATAGTGTTTATGATGCAAATTAGTTTTCATGTAAATTAAAATTTTCAAGTAAATCTCAGACTTTCCGCTAGGGGGCGCATAGGTAAATTGTATTTCCTGAGTTATTTCTACTTCTGAAACTCCGATTTGGAAAATTCTTTCTGTATCGCACGCAGCTCCTGATGGAAAATGTTTTTCATATAATTTCTAATATTTGGTAAAGGATGATTTGTCCACCAGGGGGCGTAAGTGTTAAGTTCTGATTCTGATGTATTGGCAACAAAATCTGAGCTCCTCAAAACTCGACTAAAATTTTTTGTTCTTGGACCGATACCACTCAAATTGAAAAACCTTTTGAGAATACTTTCTTCCTAAAATAATGTATGGTTTTCCTGCCAGTGGGGCATATGCATATCTTATATTTGTCAATATCTCTGCTTCGAAGAGTCCGATTTAAAAATTTATTTCTTTGTTGGAGAGCGTTTCTGCTGCGAAATGTTTCTCACATAAATTCTAATTTTTCTTAACGCACAACTCTGCCACCAGAGGGCGTAAGTTCACGATTCCGTTTACAGCAATATCTGCGGGATTAAAAACCAGATTGCAAAACTTCTTTCTTCTGTCAGATACTATTGTTTTCCATACATGTTCGATTGACTTTGAATAGGCCGCCCCGGTGTCGCAGTGGTCTAAGCGATGGCCACTGATCATTCGTCCGTAAGGGGTCCAGGTTCGAATCCCGGTGAGGCATGGATGTTGTGTTTGTCTTACGGCACTGGCTCTTTCCCTTCCCTGGAACCAGTGACTCTAAATTAGGGACGGGCGACTGCTTATAGCCCATTGAGTTGCTCACGGTGGTCGTTAAACCTTCAATCAAGAAGAAGAAGAAGACTTTGAATAGCTTTGATAAATTTAATTTGCGTCAAAACGGATTCAAAAGACGTGCTCCTTACACCCGAAAATTCGGTGTCGTCTTTCTTGTTTAAATTTCCATCACCGTGAATCAGAACTACAGCTGCAGTTACTGTGTTACAATTTTACTTGTTCCTTTTTATGAAATAAAATAGCGCTGATTCCTTATTATGAAATTATGCTGCAATTTTATTCCTTTTTATGAAATTACCCTGCAATGCAAAAAAAAAAAAAAAAAAAGGAAATCAAACACGACATAATACCTGCGTAACAGAATAAATGTCGCAGACGGTACCAGCACGTGCCTGTGAGCCGCGGATGGCTTAATGGTTAGCAGTTCAGACTATCGATGCAAGGTCCTCAGGTTCGAACCTGGGCTGATCTTTCAGAGATGGTGTGATTTGTTAACAATCGCTGAATATCCGCCGTGCATCGGACGAGCACGTTAAGTGACGGCCCCCAGGCTGGACCCACTGGTTAAATGGGTATACTTTCCTATGCCACTCCTAAAATTCTCTCATTCCTCTTTGTGCAATATCGTACTTGTACAATAGCACCATCTACTGTTCTCTAATCCCACTACAAACTGTTCTGTCAAAGTCGCTAGACTTGCTCTCATTCCTTCTGTTTCTGTGTCCTGCCCAAAAGGCGATCTCGCTGTAGGTGGCTGGGACCTAAACTCTACTCACTGTGGACGGAAGTCCTACAAGAAAATGACAAATACTAAGCACGTGCCTGTTGCCACAGATGAAGTCGTTTGTCTTACCAACTTTATTTTATTTTCTGGTATTTCTGCTTGACATTCCGTAGCGGTGAGCTTAGTTCCGATTTCGGCCACTGGATGAAAGCAGATGGCGCTGCAAGTTCTGAATGACATCACAGCGTCAGGGAGAGACGTAACCTGTTATATAACATTTGTGTCGTTTGGGAAGTAGGCGAACGCTTTCATTGGCGTATATTTGAAAACCTGAACTGTATCAACAGAAGCGATGTCTGGCGATTGCGTAGGATGTACTTAGGGTTCTGGGCGTGCATACCGATCGGGTAGTGAAAGTTTTAGTAAACAAGAAACATCTCAGACTATCAGTTATAGTAAAAAAAAATGCATGTTTTTTTATGTTTTGTGTCTTATTCCAGTATTCAGTGGACGTGATAGAAAGTCTTCTGTGGATGGCAGTACGTCAAAAGACCTTAAGAAAATGTCGGTGCGCAATTGGATGAAATGATATAAGTAAGGCAGGACATCACCCAAAGATGCTCCAAAATGCGTATGACTGATTTAGGATTCCACACAGGAAGCAAAACGAGACATCCAAGAAACTGTATAGCAAATTTTCAGGGTAAATATCAATTACCTTTCCACACAAATGCTATATACCGTGCAGGTTTATGTCTAATTAACAAACGACGTGGATACTGCACACACACTAGCCACGGAAGAGAAAGAATTCTGCTAGGTAATAGCACGGAGCAACCTTGCTTGGTATCGTCGCTCTAGTAATATGTCCACAAGGTTCCTCTGTTTAGGTGAAAATTGGGGGAAATTTTACGCACGCAGGCAACACATCAGCCACTGTCTGAAATTGAACCTGTTACTTCCACGGCATCTTAATCTTTTGCAGATTTGCACGAGCATAAAATCTTACGGGTTGTTGGCATGAATATTCACGGCGTGACTTTTTGGAAGATGCATGACGAGAACATCACGATGGCGAGATCCAAGGTAAAAACATTTCAAATACGTGGCTTTTTCCACATTCCAGAAACACACAGCATCCGAAAAATTGTTTTTCAGCCGCCGCTGTAGAATTGAACCAACAGAACTCTCGATATCTAGACGAGCGCGTTACATATACGCCACGGTGGCCAACAATCCACGGTGCTATGTGTATTTTTAAGTCAGCTTCTGACATCATATATCCGTAAGATGAGCTCAGCTAATGAGACGTCTCCATCTGGTGGGCATGAACGGCACGGAGGCTGTGTGTTTCTGGAACGTGGAAAGAGCCATGTATTTATTTATTAACTGTCGCCACGTATTTGGAATATTTTCACCTTGGATCTCGCCCTTTGGATTTAACTGCTATAATATATATATGGCGAGTGCCGTTCATGCCCACCAGATGGAGACGTCTCATTAGCTGAGCCCATCTTACGGATTTATGATGTCAGAAGCTGACTTAAAAATACACATAGCACCGTGGATTGTTGGCCCCCGGGGCGTATATGTAACGCGCTCGGCTGGATATCGAGAGTTCTGTTGGTTCAATTCCACAGCGGCGGCTGAAAAACAATGTTTCGGATGCTGTGTGTTTCTGGAACGTGGAAAGAGCCATGTATTTATTTATCACGATGGCATTGGAGCGGTATAAATCAGTTCTAGTCGAGGCTATGACGTCATGGCACTGTGGCGTAATATACCTGCCATATATAATATATATATGTATGAGAAGATCGAATTACCATGGTCATGATATGCAGAAGTAGGGAGTGCAGAAACTGAAACTACACTCGCCCAAGTTTTCCCTAGATATCTCAATGATGGAAGGATTCCTGTGCATTGGAACAATGCTGCATAAAAAGTGACTTTGGTGATCTCAGAATCTACAAGCACATCCGCCTCCTATCAGTGGTTTATAAAATCTACACCAAGGTTCTTTCACATCGCTTGAAGGTAACACTGCACATGGCTCAACTAAGAGAACAAGCTGGATGACGGAGTGGCTACAGCACTATATATCATATTCATGTATTGAGAGAACTAATTGAAAGAACGGGGGAGTGTGAGCACCCTTTATTATGACGTTTATTTATTGCGAAAAGGTCTTTAATTCCGGGCAACCATTAGCAGTTACAATGGCTTTGAAATCCTGCGGTATTGAAGATGCTTACATTAGCGTTATAAATAATAACTATGAAAATGCAAGTGCAAAGTTTCGGCTATTTGAGGATACATCACCAACAAAAATTGGAACGCGAGTGAGACAAGGTGACACCGTATCTCCCAAACTCTTTAATGCCACATTGCAAAATGTTCTTCAATCTCTGAACTCGGAGAACAACCGGATGACGATTAATGTAGACTATTTAGCTCACCTTTGTTTTTCTGATGACGCAGTAATTTTTGCAACTGCTCCTTCAGATCTGCAGATTATGATCCAGGAACTTTATGACAAGAATAAGGAAGTGGGATTAAAAATGTGCTTTTAGAAGACACAACTGTTGTACAATAGGTTTACAAGAAATGAAGATTTATCTATTGATGAGGAAAAGCTGTATATAACCGATATCTACGTTTACCTTGGACAGCAGATATCAAGCGAAGGTCACACTGAGGAAGAAATTAATCTGCATATAATAATTGGTTGGAGAACTTTACGAAGAAACAGTACAGTTTTTAAGAGCAACAGTTTTTAAATACCATAATGCCTTAAAGGAAAAGTATTTAATCAATACCTCCTTCCAGTTTTTACATATGGAGCGGATACATGGACCTTAACCAAAACAGACATAAAAAGACTGCATAAAACTGAAAGTAACATGGAAAGGTGCATGTTTGGTGTAACCAGAAAAGATGAGAGAAACTCGTGGATAAGGAAAATGAAAAAGTGGAAAACATCATGATCAGAATAAAATTCCTGAAATGGCAATGGTTTCGGTAAGTGCGGGAACCAACGGTACCCAGTTTATTGATATCATGAAATACATACATTGGAGATAGCACTGAAAAGTCCAACATAGAAAACATAAAGATGAAAAATCTGGTTTAAAATGATCATGTACCAAATGAAGAAAAGCAGATCGGCATATTCTGCGATACAAAGTAGAAGATGTACAGCGTTATAAACATATGAACAAGAGAATTAGAAGAAAGTTAACAAATTCAGTAAAAAAAAATATCCGCGACAAAGGAAAACACTAGGACATCTAAGATATACAATGCGAGCAAATGGAAAACACAAACCATTATAACAAAAATATGAAACGATATGGCAGTACCTGAGGGACAACAGAAACACTGGTGGGGATGAAGCTCTAAATGTCATCAGCTAGAGGAAGCACTGTGTCACAAAATTGTTTCTCAGCGAGGTCTTTCAAGGAGGAGAGACGGCGGGTGTATCGTCTCACAAATACTTGGTATCTAGGATCTGTGGCACTCAAGGATTTGAAAAAAGACATATACGCTTGAAACTGCATCACCGCTGTACACCGTTCAAGATCAGGTAAACGTAGAAATTATTTGGTACAGACAACCGAACCAGCAGATTGGAAGAGGCGTGCAAGTTGTTGTCTGGATAGTGGGCCAGGAAGAAGAGGGAACTTATTAATGGTTTGTGTAACCTCATCATCTGAGAGAGGATTGACAGGGCCAGAACGAAGATGCAAATTGTTCGAAGGGTCATCAGGCTGAGAAACATCTGAAGTGGTAACATCGGGAACACTAGAGGAGGCAACAAAAGAAGTAACAGAAATATGTTTCACCTTTTTCTCTTTCACAGAGGCTTTGGAAGTCCCGGTCCGTTTTGCAGATGAAGTTGAGGTGGAAGAATCCGTTGGTGGATCTGGATGAGCACCCGCATCAGGAGACGAGAACTCAAGTTGCGCCGAGGAATCAGTATGTTCCTGATCAGCATCGGTTAACGCTGCAACATCATCCGAGGCAGCAGGAAGGTGCGGCAAAGGGGAACATCAGACACGGTCGTTGTTGAAGTAACGATATGCGAGAGACACAGAGGAGATCCAATCGGTCGGAGTGCCGAAGCACCACTCGACACATCTGAGTCGGCACACGCCGCCGGAGACACATCAATAGTGGATGATTTCGCTACTGAGAAGAAGGAGGATTCAGGTCCGTACAGTGCGGAAGAGGAGGAAAGGGATCATTGTCCTTGACTGGAAGGTAAGTCTGACGGAGAGAAGGAGAGGTCGCATCTGGCAAAACACTAGAAGAAAGGATGGTATTGTAGAAGAACCAGTATGATCTGCACTGAGAGGCGAGCTAGAAGAAGACCACGGCGTATGCGCTCACAGGAGGCAGTGTTATGATCCTGTGTAAGACAGTGAGTACAATAATGAGTTGGCGAAAACCTTGAAACTGTATGTGCGGGAGCCAATTTCAACAGTAGCGTCTGTAAGACAATCTGCCAAAGCATTCTGAGTGGGAAAAACGACCAACAACTGACGGAGAGGTCCCGTAGCATGCGCAAATCGAGTTCCGCGTGGAGCGTCAGAAAGGCGACGGACCTTGCTAACTATTTTACACACATGATCGACAAGGAGAGGAAACGCAGTATCAGGTACTTCCTGTGGAACAGAATAGAACGTTATGTTCATCGAACGCTTGGAAAGAGGCGAAGGGATGAGAAGATTTGTTCCAATCGAAAGCCCGTGTGTAAGAAAAAAATCAGAGTCCTCCTTGTGCTTGAACTGCACTGAGATACCCCTAGGGGTACGAGAAATTCCGACAAATAGACGCAGATGACACATGTCCAGAGATGGCCTCCATGTAGCGTGGAAAAAGAGTATTTGGTAAGGAACGAAAGACCACACCTCTATCCATTAGGTTATGGAACTCACGGCCAATCTGCGAATTGTCATCAATCGTTGCCCTCACTTTGTGTTTGGACATCTGATTAATATCTGTTGATTGCAAAAAAACTAACAGGTTGAAAAGAATTGGACGTAGAAGTAGCGCCTCGTTGCACCGTAGAGGCAAATGACATCCTCGGAAGAGAAGTCTGTGCGGAGCCGGTAGACACAGAAGGCTGTGTGGGAAGAGACGCACAGGCAGAAAGCAAAACAGTAGTATCAGTAGTACCCAGAAAGAGCACCGAGACAGAGGCTGAAGAAGGAAGCACAGCCAAGTCCAGTGAAGGCACCGGAGTAGGAGTACTAGGAAGCTGGGAAAGCATCTGAGCTGACACATCTGAGGACGAGAGTATGTCAACTTCCATGGACGTGGGAGGTATGACGTGACGTGCATCCGCCACGCCTAAAGATGATAAGGAAAGACCGGAAGCCGCCATGTTGGGAGCTTCCAAACGAAACAAACGAGCAAACGATATGAAAACGGATGAATATGAACTAATAGAAAGACGATAACGCCAGAAACGTAACTCAAAACGTACACAATACCTTTAGATAGGCGTGCACGCAACAGATGAGTGAGGGACGGTCTATTTCACACTAAAATGCATAAAATATAGGAGCCACCTACGTCTGTCAAGAACGAGCAATGGGCTGGACATGTTGCCAGAAGAACCGAACACCGATGTACAACAGTAATTTTAGAGTGGATTCCAAGGGACAGGAAAAGACCCAGAAGAAGACCACGTGGGAGATGGGTGGATTAAATTCGAAAGCATGTGGGAGTGATATGGAGGATACTGGCACAATCAAGGCAGACCGGTGTGGAAGAAACTTAGGGAAATTTTCACCCAGAGTTGAATTGATAATGGCTGACAACGATAATGATGATGATGATGATATATATATATATATACCTATCTATCTCTCTCTCTATATATATATATACACTCAGGGACAATGAAATTTTACTCACCTAGAAGAAGACATGCTACAACCGCGCGACGATCGGTGGATCGTTCGCCGGGCACGACCGGATCCCACGGGGACCCTGTCCACTATACAGGCAGACGTGGTGGCTCCTGTGAGTCCACGAACCATTTCCCGACGCCTCGCTGAAGTGATTCTGCGATCCCAGCGCCCCTTACGTGTGCTGGCTCCTGTGAGCCCACGAACCATATGAAAACTGCGATCTCAGCGCCCCTTACATGTGCTTACTCCTGTGAGCCCATGAACCATTTCCCGACGCCTCGCTGAAGTGATTCTGCGATCCCAGCGCCCCTTACGTGTGCTGCCATTAACACGAGAACATCGCCGGCTCCGTGTGCAGTGGTGTCAGGACAGAGCGACGTGGAACGCCACAGACTGGCGATGTGTGGTGTTTAGCGATGAGTACCGCTTCTTTTTGGTGACAGATGATCATCATATCCAGGTGTGGAGGTCCCCGGGTCAACCGCATAATCACAACCTCGCTATCGAGCGCCACACCTCCCCACTGCAGGCATCATGGTCTGGGGAGCCATTGCCTACGATATCCGATCAGCTCTAATAGTGGTACTTGGATCATTGACAGGACAGCGGTATGTGGATGAAATCCTACAGCCCCATGTGCTCCCATTCCTGACCTCCAGGCAGGGATTCTAGGTGCGCTATACCAGCAGGATAACGACGGCACGCACACGGCTCGGATTACACAGGACTGACTACGTCATGTCCAGACACTTCCATGGCCACCCGCTCCCCGGACATGTCCCCTATCGAGTATGTGTGGGACCAGTTGAAACTCCAGCTGCCGTCGTGCCGAACTATCCGGGATTTGGAGCACACCGTTCAACACGTGTGGTCCATTCTGCCGCAGGACAACATCAGGCGTCTGTTCGCCTCCATGCCGGACCGTATTGCAGCATGTATCACTGCTCGAGGTGGTGCGACGCGCTATTGAAGATGACTGAACTGCGTGCCACAGATATCTCTGTAATTGTCCTGCAACTCTGTTTTTGCCACCATGTTTATCATTCCTCTGTGTCATTACGTCCATAAATTTTCAGTTCAATCCGATGCTTCCTTCTTGGTGAGCAAATTTCATTGTCCGTGAGTGTATGTATACAAATGAGATCTCGGGTGCTCTCTATGAAAACGAACAGGGTTTTGACCTTTGAATCACAGATATCTTCCTCACATTTAATCACTTGTACTTTAATGGTGTTCGTGAACTGTACAGTATTTGGGAACTTACGATTATTAGCGAGGGGCACTATTAATAGTTGGCCTCAAATATTTTTATCATTGATTTAATATTACAAGAGTTATAGTCATTTTAAAGTGTTCTCTTCCTTCCCAATCGATATAATACTGTACACTGAAGAGCAATTGAATTAGAGATACCTGTCTAGTAACGTGTAGCACCACCTTTCGCCCTCATGACGGCGGCGATTTGTCTCTGCATGGACTCGACAAGACACCAGAAGCGTTGGGAAGCCATACGGATACACGACACCCGAACAAACTCTCACAGTTAACGAAGATTTGATGGAAGGGGTCAGAGCCTCGAACATCTCTCTCAATGGCATCCCAGATGTGCTCGATGGGATTGAAATCAGGCGATCTAGCTGGCCAAGGAAAGGAGGTCACGTCGGTGGAGTGTTCATCCAACCATTCGGATACAATTCGAGAGCGATGGCACGGTGTATTGTCTTGTTGCAGGATGAGGTTCCCAGTGGGATGTTAAAGACGCACAAACGGAAGCAACTGGTCTTCCAGGATATCCTGGTAACGTTGACCCGTGAGGAACGATATCACACGTACCAGGGTTCCCATTTCAGTCCAGGTAAACAGTCCCCAGACGAGAATGCCACCCCCACCAGCTTGAAGAGTACCTTGCTGGCAAGAAGAATCCATCGCTTCATGTGGTTTGCGCCGTACTCGTATCCTGCCATCCGCATGTAACAACGTGAATCTCGACTCATTAATCCAGGCAACATTTTTCACATGTCTAGGATCCAGTGACGATGTTCCCGCGCCCATGCTAATCTTTGCACCCTGTGATGTGCATTCAGCAGCGGTACCCTCGTGGGACGATGGCTTCTGTACCCCATAGCGAGGAGATGGTACTGGATCGTGTGGCTGCTCACACATTTTTGTGCACCAGCGTTAAATTTCCGAGTGACTGCTTGAACTGTGGTCCGTCTATCCGCTGTTACAATGCGAGCTAGCTGACGATGACGCCGCTCATCCACACGCTGTTTTCCACTGCAGTTGTCCCTTGCAGGGATGGTTTTACCGGATTCAATGTACTCACGGTGCACCCGTGACGCACTGGCTCGTGAAACTCCCAAGGCCTGCACGACTTCCGAGATGGAGTGACCCATTCGTCGGGCCCCAACAATTTGCCCACGATCAAATGCGCTTAGATGATTCGTCTTACCCATACTGCGTCCGACCATTACTGATTCCCTTCACATCACTCATTATATTGTCGGATCGCTGCATACGTCATGTCGTTTCCGTTTACAGGGCCACCCACAGCGCCACATTTGCATAACGCCAGCTGTCTCTAATTCAATTTCTCTTCAGTGTATATTCGGGTTTCAGTGCAGTAAATGACTATGCTTCACAATCCCTGCTTATGCACTCAAATGGCATCTTCAAGGGGAAAACTAAAGAATAATTAGTTAACAAGCACACACGGTATAAGCCTTCATGAAACCTAAGTAAAACAATTTATCAAATTGAAGGAAATTGCGAAAGACCGGTAACATAGAAAGGCGACGGATTCGTCGCGACTAAACATTACGACCACCGCTGGAATGATCACCCCCAAATAAAGAAAGTTGTTTTTATTCTCCTGCTGCACACGTGTCAGGATTATTCTCATATCAGTTCCAATCGCAACGCACGTGCATTGGCTGCTTAAAGGCCTCGTATGCGTTGTCAGCTGTCTCTTTTCTGCTTTCCGTACAAATTACATGGTGAACAATTTTGCTCCTAACGGAAGCCCTTTTGGGATTTCGACTTGAAACCGTCCACTACAAATCGGATAAAAAGTCAAACACAATATGACAAACCTTAAAATGATAACCTGTTTCAAGTAATTTTCGAAGAAATTGCACAAATCACATTAAAAATGTGTCTATTGAAAAGTAGATATAATATGATCACCATTTCATTTCTCATATCAATATTTTTAACATTAATGAGAAGTCTGATACAGTTGGAATGTTCTTAAGCATGCTTAAGGCAACTGAAACCTGACTAGCAAGCCATTTTTTTTGGGATATTTATGACACATTTTTTTTCATGCGAATAAAGTAACAAAACAAGCAATGTGGACAACAAATGATGGATTAAATTGCCGAAAGTTTCGGAAGATATAAAATATTTCCACGTTTTAGTAAAATGGTGATTCATAAGCCATAACCTTTTCGTTTTGCATAAAACTTAAATGAACACATAAAACTGAGAGCAGTTTCAGAAGCTAAACAGAGCGGTGAGGGGACGGAAGTGCACAGGTCACTTAATCACCGGGCGACTACAGAATTTTGGTCACGTTTTTCCTGTCTGGCAACTTTGACTAGCTGAAACAGATCATATGATCGGCATAGCCTAAAGACATCCTAAGGATTGGTGTTTGCCGTTGTTGTCTGCGTTGAAATGATTATGCCAGGAAATATCATTTTGTTTCAGGTAATACATAGCACTGCTCTTTCCGGAGCAAAGATCTAGTAATCACGAATTACCGCACAAAATAAGAATTAACTGTTTTCAGAAATGGAAGTTCTGTGAAAATACTCAAAGGTGGTTCTACACATCCCGCAAACTTGTCAATGAATGGGATCTTCCCAAATCATTACGAGGATCCCAACATACAAAGAAATTTTGTACACACGCTGTTAGAATAACAAGTTAAAAGATTCATGTCATTCCTCATCACCATTTGAAGGTGACCTAACACGGTTACGAGGCGGTGTGCAAGTTTCTTCCTATCCACTTGAAAGAGCAGAAGCTGAACATAACGATCACGCAGGTGAAACTTGTTGCTTTGTTCGCATGGTAAACAAAGCCTGGTTCTTCCTTGACAGTTGCGACTGGTCTCGTGTAGTTTTTTTACATTCCAGTACATGGAACGCTTTATTAAAGGGACACAAAGAATGTTTTTAAACTTCTTCTCCAAGATGACAGCGCAGTACAGTACAAAATGAATACTAAACTGCAAAAGGGAATACACAGAACAGCGAACTTGAATTTCACTTCTCTGGAGAGAGCTACAAGGACTCTACCTACCTCAGCGTTTCTTTGATGATTAAACGCTCGTTTTCGAGCAGAACTAGCAAACACAAAAAAAACGCTAAGGAAGTTAGGGCCTCAGCAGCGCTCTCCAGAGAAGTGAAATTCAAGTCCGCTGTCCCTATGTGGGATGGCATTAAAATTATTTCCCTACTCCAACCCAAAGTCAACAGCCTTTCGAGAACTCTTGGAAGTCATCGCTGGCTGTGACACAAACAACGACAGCATCTCCATAGAGTTGCCAAAAATTCGATCCAATAACTTAATAATGTTTTTCCCCACAAAAATGACAGGTGCTCAACCAGCATATCTCATGGCTTCAAATGCAAAACATTTTCTGTATCAAATCAGTCTTTGGTTAATCAAGTTATACTCATATTTAAATTGTAAAATTTTATTTCTCAAATTTTTCACGCCTTGAACAATGAAAAAGCCGATAGTGAATGTATGAAAGCTTCCTTATCTCGATAAACGTATAGTCTCTACAGGTACTTTTCATACATCTGGTGTATCAACATTTCTATTATTTTTTGTTTCTTACAGGACCTATCGTGGGCAAGTTGCGGCTTCAAAATTTTCGAAAAAATATCAAATTCGATTCTGCCTACAGTCAGAATGTAATTCTAACTCCTCTATACCTAAAAGAAATGTACGTCACTGCCTTGCAAATTCACGAGAAAGAAAAAGCATGGATTCACCAGGAGATTTCCAGCCGTTCGCAGCAGACAACGCGCGAGTACTTCCACTTCCTCGAGTTTTGGGTTGTTGCGAATGAAATATCCTGCGCGATCGAGCAGTAGAGACAGGCCCCCACCACAGCGGAATAGAATCACCCACATGTGTTGCGGGTATTACGTCACAGTTACTATAAATAGCTAGCACGTGTGTGAAGAACAAAATTCGGGCGTGGTTTGTTTGGACGTAACGTGGCTTGCAAAGGAAACATGCAGACGCCGGATTTGAGAGTCATCTTCCTTTATGAATTTAAACTGGATTATTCTGCAGGAATTGCCTGTCGAAAAGTTAACAAAGCGTTTGGGGAGAATACGACCAACGAACGAAACATTCCGCGATGGTTTGTGAAGTTTCGAAGCGGACATACGGACCTGCAAAACCAAGCACGTGGTCACCGATATCTTGTTGTTTCTGACGATTTTCTGTTACGCGTGGTTGAAGCGGACCTCCTAAAAACGTGTCGTGAGATAGCGGCAAAAATAGTTGCTCACCCGCGACAGTTGTTCGCCGTCTGGCTGCGCTGCATAAAGTAAAAAGCTGGACATGTGTTTGCAGCAGGAGTTGAAAATGCCAACAAGACTAGGCGTTTGGAAGTCCGCACGTCGCTGCTTGCCAGGAGTAATCAGGAACCTCCACTGCATCGAATCGTCACCTGCGACGAGAAGCGGGTCCTTTATGATAATCGGAAATGATCGGCACAATGGTTAAGCTAGGCACAGTCTGCTGGACGCCATCCTAAGCCACCCATACACACCAAGAAGATGATGCTCCTTGTGTGGTGGTCCACAGCGGGGATAATTCATCGGTGTTTCTTGGCAAGAGGTCAAACTGCAGAACATTATTGGGCTGAATTACACCAGATGCACAGGAAATTGCTGCAGAAACAACCGGCTTTAGTCAACAGACATGGTGTTCTTCTGATCCAAGACAACGCTCGCCCTTTTGTCGCACAGCGAACGATGGTGACACTAAGTGCCTCGGGCTATGAAGCACGGCCTCATCCTGCATATTACCCGGACTTGTCTCCGACAGACTATCATCTGTTTCGTCACTTGGATCCCTTCCTGTCCGGAAAACAGTTCACGACAGACAACAAGGTTCAACGTGCAGTTGATGACTTCTTGGGGTTCCAGCCACAAGACTTTTTGCGTTCCGGGATCATGGCCTTGCCGTCCAGATGGAAACTATGTGCGAGGGGGATAATTTTGCTTATGTAAGTTGTCCTACTTTTCCGTCTCCGTCCACGTATGCTGGTCCTTTGCCGGACATTTCATTCGGATCCAACCAATAGGTACCGGATAACATGCAATCCGCTTCAAGCATTCTCGTAGAGCAGCGAGATACATCGCCGACTGTTTATCACTCATTTAAAATATATATTTGTACCCAAGGATAAAGGAGACCGAGAAAGTTCTCAGGATTGTGGAAAGCATTCACAATGGAATGGAAGCTCTTGGATCTTTACGTTCTTCGAACCTAAGCAGAGTATAAGGAAAATCCTTTGGGACCTGGTTGATTAGTTTAAGTAAAATATAAACTTTAGAAACTACAGTATCTAAGAGTTGTTTAGGAACAGAAGCATCGAATCAAGCGCGACTGGACAGATTCTTTGGTCGAGTGATATGAGGCGTGGAATTTGGGTTCGATTCTCGGATGAGACACGAGTGGTGCACTTGTCGGATGAAGCAAGATTTGCCCTTTCATTGGAGACAGTTTCTCCAAATTAAGTCTGAGAGACTACTTACAGCTCTTTTAGTTGTTCATGGTGGCCGTTCAACATGTAAAACAAAAAAGTTAGTAAAATCATGCAATGCATTGATTATGATACGCTTTCCAACATACCAGAAATCATTACTCAAGTTATTACTCAAGTTATGAAGATAATGGCTTTAGGATAAATCTCGCTCCTATGACCTGATCTTCGACCCCATTTTGATGATATTCAACAGAAACCGTAAAGTAAACTTCCGTAACAACATGATAAAGTTTTGTCTCAATCTAAGCATTTTTACGTAAGTTATGACGCATAAGGGCGATGGAATGGATCCAGCTACTATGTCCTGACCTTTGACCCCATTTCGTGCATTTTCAATAGGGTTCGTCCCCAAGTTGTCCCCTACTTCAAACTAAATTTTCATCGAAATCGAACCATTGTTACGCGAGTTATCGTGCGGACAAACAGACAGATAGACAAAGCTGGATCATATACGCTTCTTTAAATACGGTTGAAAGGCGCAAAAAAGGTGTACGAGAAGAAGTGATGTCACAACATGCAAACTTGCTGGAAATAATGGAATTCCACAATATCCTGTAGAGCGCTCCAACCCAGAGGCACAGCTCATTTGAAATGTGTATTACTGCGCAGGAAGCAAAGGCAAGGAATAGAAGCTCATTTTTAAAGGCAGCTTATTCAGCCTAAAATTTAGGTAGGAAGATATATGAGCGAAAGTTGAAAACTGTACCGAAATGACACCAGCAAATCAAATAATAATATTCCAGGAAAAGGAGAAATGAAAATAACCAAAGATCCATTCTCGTTGCTGTGACACTCAAAAAAACTAACGAAAGCATACAATGGCAAGGGAGCAAATACTGCGCCTGATATCACAAGAAATATTACTTGAGATATGAATGTTGACATTTCGGAAGATAAACAGGAAATAACATTTAATTAAATTATTTTAGCAGTGCGAAAACTTGTAGCACAGACAAAAGAGAAAAATATAAAAGCTGTAATAAACATCAAATCAAATAAATGAATTGGAGGTGTAGGGCTCATCACAGTTACATAACGAAAAGTTTAAAAAAGGATCTTTATATGTTTCGTGAAAATTAGAGTTTCAGCTTCAAAAACTGCATTTATCTTGAAACAGATCTAGCTTTGTTATTCAACGTTACTGGAATTCAAATTAACAAATGTCGTAATAATAAGTCTTTGTTGTAATTTTATTACATGTGCATCTTAATCTTCTATCAGTAATAATTTGAAAGAAAAAAACAATTCTGAGAGTAAAACTCAAAACTGAAACTAAAAAAGAATCGGTTGACACATTCGGGTGCTATAAATTATTTGTAATAATAAAAGAGAACGTGTGCTGTGTTGGTAGCCAAAAGAGAAAAATACAAAAGCTGTAATAAACAGTTAACCAAATAAAGGAATTGGAGGTGTAGGACTCATCAAAGTTACATAGCGAAAATTTTAAAAAAGGATATTTATATGTTTCGAGAAAATTAGAGTTTCGTCTTCAAAAAATGCAATTATCTTGAAACAGATCTAGCTTCGTTATTCAACTTAATTGGAATTCAAATTAACAAACGTCGTAATAATAAGTCTTTGTTGTAACTTTATTACATGTGCGGGTTAATCTTCTATCAGTAATAATTTGAGAGATAAAATAAATAATTCTGATAATAAAACTCAAAACTGAAATTAAAAAAAACTCGGTTGACACATTCGGGTGCTATAAAATATTTGCAATAATAAAAGAGAACGTGTGTTGTGTGTTGTAGCCATAACTTATGGAGAAATCGTGCTAGACACTTCAAAATTCGACAATTGTTTTTTACTATTGTCTACTGGAGTTCGAAACTGTTCCTATTACGAACGCATCGCGAGAAGTGAAACATCTTCCCCTATTTCGGCATTGATATTTGAAATTCTAACAGAAGTCTTTCCGTAAGACGAATGTACGTTGTTTTTGGATGCATGCAATGTTTCACTGCCAGTCTCGAGTTGTGTGCGTTATTTCTTCTACGGTTCAGAGAATATTATACACGATGTATATGTTTAAGTCGCATTCATTAGATTCCTTTCCAAGGACAAAATCCATGGCCGCAGTTAGAGCTATAAAGCAGAAGAATTGAAATATTACAGAAAATACATATTTTAATACCAACTGGAAAGACGAAAAACACAGTTCATAAGAGGCATTATCAACTAATACCTAATGTATTTTTGCATTCCTGTATTCTAAAGACATAATTACTGCAACGCTAAAATACACTGGCGTGCAAAAATTAAGGACGAGACGGTTTTTCGAACGTAACGTCGTGCAGAAGTGCTCCACATCGACTCAAATCATACCATAAGATCCCCAAGATGTACGAATATGGGACAAGTGAGCGAAACCGACCAAACAAGGAATCCAAAGGATACAAAGGAACTTTATTGAAAAGATAGCTTGGTGCACAACTGGACAGAAGACAGAAACGTCCATGTGACAGGCTGCTCCCAAGAAAAATCCAATCTTTAGTAGGGGATATGATCACTCCTGACTGCGTTGCAGGATTTACAACGTCTTTCCATGCTGAGGACGAGGTTGTCAAGGAGCTGTTGAGGCATCGCGGCCCATTCCTCTTGTAGCTCCAATCGCAGCTGCGGAATCGTTGCTGGCGGCTGATCACGTGCTGCCAAGCGTCTCCCGAGAAGGTCCCACTTCCCACACATGTTTGATGTGATTTAGGTCCGGGGAACTTGCGAGCCAATCCATTCGTCGAATATTTTTACTCTCCAACAGATCTGCGATATCCACTGTACGATGAGGTGTAGCGTTGTCGTCCATAAAGAGGAACTCAGGACCCACTGCACCTCTAAACAGACGCACGTGAGGCAGGACAACCTCGGTACAATAGCGAATACCAGTGACTGAACCTCCTTGAAAGATGTGGAGGTCAGTACGGCTATCAAGTATGATACCGCCCCAAACGGGAACTCCGCCACCTCTAAACCGGTCCCTTTCGATGATGTTGGAGGTGTGATTGCGTGTTCCCCGCTCTCTCCAGATGTGTATACGTCCAGAATCGCTCGTCAGACTAAATCGGCTCTCATCCGACTCGACCCCATTGCTGATGTGTTCAATTCTTGTGTTCCTCGCACCACAGAAACCGCCGTCTCCGATGAATAGGCGTTAATGGCATACACCGTGCTGGTCGCCTTGCAAATAGACCACCTTTGTGCAGCCTCCTGGCCACGGTAAAACGCGATAACGAACGTCCAGTTGTCTGTTGCATGTGCCTTGCGATTTCTCCCGCTCTCTGCCGTCTTCTCGTCTTTAGGACAATATACCGGTCGTCCGCCGCCGTGGCTGCTCGTGGACGACCACTGCTATACTCTCGGACAGCTGTTCCTGTCGTTTGAAATGCTTTCCAAGCTCGTGAAACGATGCTGTGAGCGATCTCGAACTCCTCGGCCGCACTAGTCACACTTCGACCTTCTTCTTTCAACTTCCCAATAACGCGATCTCGGGTAAAGTCATCCAGATGTCGTCTACTGGATTACCTGTTGGCCATATCACACTGTGGCAGTAACTCGACGTCGTTCAAACCGATGTACAACGTGCAATAGCTTTCACCGAATTGCTGAGCGTACACCGCCCGTGCGCTTTATACCCCTCCGACATCCTTCCCCCTCACGTCATGCTACATTTATGCGCATGCCCTACCGTACCGGACCATGGTCTATCTCCCGAGTGATCTTTCGGCCCGTTCTGCCAGCTCGTTCTGCTGTTATTCTAATTTTCGCTCTTCGTCCTTAAAGTTTGCACACCAGTGTATGTAAGCACATAAATTTAGAATCTAAAAGGAAAGAAACACATTGTGTTCTTTTTTCTTGATTGGGGGTTTAACGACCATTATGAGCAACTCAGTGGGTTATAAGCAGTCACCCGTCCCTAATTTAGTGTCACAGGTTCCAAGAAAGAGAAGCAATAAGCGCCGTAACACAAACGCAACATCCATGCCTCACAGGGATTCGAACCAATCTCGGACGAATGATCATAAGCCATCGCTTAGATCACTGCGCTAATATTCTGTTCAGAATACGATGCTAAAACCTAAACATTCACTTCAGTCAAAATCATAACATATAGATTTCATCTTAAAAATTATACCCCAGTAGCTCCTGATAAAGTTAAGCTAGGATAGATAATGATAAATGTTTTCTTATTGAAGCTATAGAAACGAATGAAAAGCATATTAAAATTAATCATAGAAAAAATAATTCTTTTTTGTACTGAGTTACATTCTCTTTGGTATATAATGAGTAGTAAAAAGCACTCTCAGCGAGAACAGAGAATCAAGCTCCCAAGTTTAAATTAACCTGGTTTTCATTTTGCGAATATAGCTTGTGACAAGTATACTGTTATCTTTAAATGCAACTCCTAATTTATAGTACACAATGAAGTTATCATAGCCATAGTGGAATATCCAAAATTCCCCATACTTTCTGGAGCCCAAAATCAAGAATTTTCCGTAATTCTTGGAGTAGAAAATCCCACATTTTCCACAACTTTTAGCTTACCCATTGGCAAAGAAATGCCATTCTGATTTTATATCATACACCTACTTAAAACCCCCCATGAGCATGTCTATGGGATATAAGCGAGGTTCAACGTACCTAATTTAGGATCACTGGTTCTAGGGTAAGGAAAGTGCCAGCGCCATCGGATGCATGCACCACCTTTGGAGTCTTATCACCCTAAAGCTCAAGCATGAAAACGAACGTGGAAGTCTTGAGACAAGAAATACTTCTGAACTTTCAACGATCCACAATACCACCCATTCCTCATCCAGGAACTTGAACCCACCTAGGAGTATTAGTCAAAAATTTACGCCTTTGACTATTCTCCCACCGGGTTCAGGCAAAAAGAATTTCACCAAAGGTATTGCCCCTCTTGAAAGTGTTAAAGTGTTCATGAAAGCACATGGCATTGAGAAATGTCGTCACATTGCATTATAAATCGTCTGACGCCTTAAAGATTGACGTCACGGCTCAGTTTCCGTTGAAGGAGGAGTCATAAGTCCCTCACAGAAAGTTCTGATGATTATTGTGGCTGATGTATAAAACAGGAATCTCTGCCTATAACACCCTTGCCATTATATGTGCCTTGGAATAATTATACGCATAATTCGCGTCAATACTTCTGCCAGAGGTACGAATGGTACAGGATTATTTCTTAAGGATACTATCGCGATAAACTATTTTCAAACTTTTCTATCTCTCACATGAATTTTGTGTTTACTGTTTTTGTAAATCACAATATCAAAACTGGCGGTTTCCACTGGCTTTCGCTCATCCACCTCCAGTACACGACTGCCACAGTGAGTCACAGATTAGTTGCATAAGTCCAACACACACTTGCATAGAATATCTCATATTCACATACTGATATTTTTCCGCTTATAGATGTAGAAAATGACACCCTTTGTACGTTGCGAATAGTGAAGCAACCTACGAAGTAGCATCCGTTTCCGAAAGCCAACACGTTAACCATTAACGGTGAATAAAAATGGGACACAGGGATATAAGAACATCTTCCAAGAATGAACTAACATACATAATGAAATCTCTCTTGAAAAATTATCCAAATGTTAATGTATACAGGGGTATGAGTCATTAGAATCGGTTCTTTTTTTCCTCAGTGGGTAATAAGCAGTTGCCCATTTCTAATTTAGGGCCACTGGCTCCAGGGAAGGGAGAGAGCCATTGCCGTAAGACAAGCATAACATTCATACCTCACGATGATTCGAACCCGGACTCATCTCGGACGAATAATGAGAAGTCATCGGTTAGACCACTGCGCCACCAGGAAAGCAATATCGGTCCACCCTGATACACTAGCTTCCACGAATACAATAACTCCTGTTGAGAAAGATGAAGTTTCATTAACCACAATAGGTCATTTCATTTAACCCACCTTTGCATCTACCAGTGGGATCGCTTCCTACCACATATCAATGACTTGCCGTTTATAATACGATATATACAGAAGGCACTGGCAGGGCATATCACTTAGCCTGTATGGAAGCCGTGTACTGAGGCCAAAGAAGGGGTTATCTAAGTGTGAACGGGAAATGATTATCGGTCCCAGGAAGGCGGTGTCCAGCATCTCACTAGCAGCAAACGATTGTTGGCTGTTTAAGGGCTCCCACTGTGAAGGTATGGGGGCAATGGTCTGACGAAGGGCACACATCCACCCAAGCTGCTTTACAGGGGTGACCAGTACTTGTTGACAGCCCAGGTGAACGACAGTTGGCATGCGGTGTCCCAGACAACAAACGACTCACGAATCTTTAATTAACGATAGGCTACAATCAGGATTCATAAAATAAACTTTTCGAAACACAGTATCTAAGAGGCATTTGGAGATGGGCCTAAAAAGTCGGAGGTCTTTTCATGAGCTCATATTGATAGAGCGTTGCAGACAGCTCCACGTTAGATGGGAGCGAGAACACCGAGGTTTGACTTTTAAAGAATCGAAAGGAACCTTCCTACTATATGAGTCCAAATTCTAGTTCCAAAATGCCGATGGACTGGACGCTGCTCCGATGAACGGCTTTAATAGCACTGCATCGTTAGACGAAAACAGCACTGCGGTGGTGGTAACTTGGTATGGCGATTTTTCTCACTCACATCTTTGTGTCTTCCAATCTTCCATGAATCCACCCTCGCCACCACATATTACCAAAGCGTACTTTCGAACCAAATGTCGCTCTACATGCACACTGCATATCCAGATTTCATTGCACTGCTTTATAAGGATATCACCCCCTTGTCTCAAAGCCCACATTGCAGGGGTATGGTTCAGAGGTCATGTCCAAACATTTCGTGTTGTCCCCTGGCTTTCAAATTTCACCTTCTTCGATCACATCGAAAGTTTCCCGGAAGATATGTATTTTTATTTGAGGGTTAACGACCACCGTGAGCAACTCAATGGGCTATAAGCAGTCGTCCGTTTCTAATTTAGGGCCACTGGTTCCAGGGAAGGGGAAGAGCCAGCGCCGTTAGACAAACACAACATCCACGCCTCACCGGAACTCGGTCCCGGAACTATCTCGGACGAATGATCAGAAACCATCGTTTAGACCACTCCACCACCGGGGCGGTCCGGAAGATATGGATCGCCGTATTTATCGGTTCACGTCAAGTTATTAATCTCAAACGATGAGTTCTCGAATATCATGCAGCTAAGAGTGAAGTTGCATATCGCTGCGAAAGATGGCCCAGAATGTCCATAGGTAAGGAATCATGATGCTATGCCGATAAGTGTATTGACTAATTAAAAAAACTGAAAATGTGTGGGAAAGCAAAAGTGTTAAGACTCTTAGCTCTCCTTTTAAAGCAATATGCCACGCTGGAAGCTAACAAAAATCAAACATAATTGGTGAATACATTGGGCAACGACTTGAAAAAATCAAGAGAGTACCTTGGTACTCTTTGTAGATAACTTTTGCTATGTATCTTTTGCGTGCCAAGATCTTACTGGATATGCAATGAAGCATGTCCTTCGACAGTATACTTTTACGTATTTATGCACAACACATTGCATTTATTTGCTTCATTCACGACCACACTGAGCCACAGTTCAATATACAAACTGAAGTTAAATCATAACAACAAACAATAAGGTTTACTAATTCCTGACATTGAGCGATACTGAGATTCGTGGATTAATGAATGTTATCGTCGAAAAAAATGAACGAAGGCATGTGAATCATAAAAGCAAATATTTACTAAATTACTGCGGTGGCAATAGTAAATATTTCAACAGTTTTGTTTTATGAAAAACAATATTTATTATTATTAATATTGTTATTCAGATTTAGGCGAACGTAAGAAATGGCCCTCACACCGATGAAATGCGATGTAGCTACCAAAGTCAATCTGCGTATCCGTAAGCCATTATCTGATCTCAAGATAGAAGCAAAAGCTGAAACGTCAGTGTGTTAGTGAGAGGGATCGATAATTTTTGGTCTAGAATACACACATGTTGCGTTATTCGTTTTAAAGCTCTCGTCAATAAAAAATAAACTCCGGTTTGGATGATCGAGAGGTAGCCGAATTTTGCTACGTCGCATTCTTCATAACTGTCCGGAAAGGTGCGTAATATCAAAATGCATTTCTGTAATGACTTTTATCACATTTATCATAGGGTTCTACTAATTTACTCAGATCGCAATGAGGTATTGTTACATTTCTGTGAAACGTCTCGAAATAATATTCCGCCATAGTTTAGTAAAATATATTGTTCAGTAACAACGAAATTAACTATTATTTTGTCTCTTCATGGGATAGCATTCAAAAGTCAGATTTCAACAATAATTGTGTTAACTTCCGTTACCTACTTTCGTAACATGGAATTTTTTTACCTGAGATTTACTTTACTACTGTCGGAAAAAGTGCATGTCATCAAAACACCTCCATCACACACACAGTCAATAAAACACCACATTAAGATTTTTTACTCACCAAAACCAAAGGATTCAGCAGAAAAATAAAAACTTGTGTTTAATGGGAATGATAAAATACATTTCACGTGGAAAACCGATTGTCCACTGAGGCAACAGGAAACATTTCTGTGAGCTATACAAAGGCAAAATATCCGATTCATAATAAGTCTGAATGTAAAAATTGGTTTACATGCTAACGTATAAGCAAGAATAAAATTTCAAACGTACTCAAAATGCTATTCTAAATATCTATGGTAATAAGTGTGAAAGGTCAAGTGGATCAGGATTTACAGAAACGTCTGTATGCTTGTAGTCTAACTAGGAGTAAAAAAGTGACGTCACAAACAGGTAATCATGATAAAACATTGCGCAAGTGAAATATCGATATGAATAATGTCTGTATAATGAGGTATTCTTAAACGGCACAAACGGTCGACACACGAATAGAGATTTGCGATATAAGTACACATGATCCGGATTGAATAACCTGTCTTCTTCTAATGTAACGTAAATCTACGAAGTCCGTGCTGTCTTGCCAAGAGATTCATTGGAACGTATGTTTGAAAAAGCTGTTTCATTAACCCTTTAATGAACGTGCCTAAAAAATCTCGTATCACTCTAAGTACCATATCGCCCGAAATTGTCCGATGTTTCACTTCTTTGTTTAATAACAACAATAGTGACGGAGGGTGACTCCTGCTGATCCTTCATAGGTCTAAAAAAATTGAAGAACACGTAAGGGAAAGAAATCTGACTCACTCTAGAAAGACTTTTCGGGTGGCTATGGCCGTTTGTAAGTACGGGCGTTTTGGGCGTTATGGTCGTTAAAGGGTTAAATGGTAGTGGCCAAATTTGTGGAAACCTTTTGGAAGTAGTGTATTTCTGAGGTTTGATGGCTCATAACACCACTTTGTTTTGGAGTAATGCCATAAAATTATACATCAATGAAAAGATAATTTCATCAAGAGTGTAATGCAATAACTTTTATGAAGGACTTTGTATTAAAATAGCAGTTATAAAGAAGAAAAGAAAATAGAAAAAATGAGATATACAAAAATTCTCACCATGTCAGTTAATATTTAGTTGTGTAAACTTTAGCGTTAATTACAGCCTTACAACGCCTTCCCATGGAGTGAGCCAAGTTTTTTAGTTCTGTAGCTGTTATAATGTGAAACCAAGATTAATTTATTGCTTCTATTAATTGGATTTTACAGCTTGGTTGCTTCTGACTAACAAGTTTCTTTTGTCGGCTCCATATATTTTTGATAGGATTAGGGTCTGGGCTATTCCCAGGCCATTCCAGTAGTGGAATATGATTATCTGAAAACCACTTTTTGCACACAGCAGCAACATGACATGGAGCTGAATCCTGTTGAAATATAAATGCTTCATTATCTTGGAAAAGATCACGTGCGCAAGGCTTCAGTTTGGGCTCAAGTATTTCATTAATGTATTTTTGGCCATTTATATTTCCATTAATCACGCAAATTATGCCGACACCTTCTGATGTCATACAATTCCAGATCATAACACTAACTGGGTGTTTCACGGTACATGTAATGCAATCATGAGGCAAATCTTATCCGATTCCTCTCCTTAGGTATTTGATGCCAT
Source organism: Macrothele yani (assembly GCA_039090855.1). Lineage (NCBI taxonomy): Eukaryota > Metazoa > Arthropoda > Arachnida > Araneae > Macrothelidae > Macrothele > Macrothele yani. Next base: position 8,194,949 of record CM077024.1, read on the forward strand.
CACTACCAAACATGGAGATTTTGGTTTCATCACTCCAAATAACATTGTCCCATTGTTCCGCTGTCCAGTTAACATGGGTTTTAGCTCAGTTTAATCTTTTCAACCTTCGTTTGAGAGATAAAAATGACTTTTTTAGTGGAGTTCTAGCTTTTAGACCAAATTCCTGCAGTTTGCCCCGAACAGTCCTTGAACTCTACTTCACATTGCATTGCGCCATTTCCTCTTGTATACACCCAGATGATTTTCCTCTGTCACCTAAGCACAGTCTCTTAATTCTTCTATAATCATCTGCTGTTGTGTACCTTTTCCTGCCTTTACCAGTCTGGTTTTATAGTGACTGAATCTCCTTATACCTCTTGAAAAATTTAGAAATACCACCTTTGGTTAAGTTTCCACCATTGTTTCTTCTAATTTCTTCATAATTGAATCCTTGTTCACTTAATGGTATTATTTTACATCGCTTTCTGGGTGACCAGTCAACTCTTTCCGCCGTTTCTTTAATTGTATTACGTTTTACAAGCTCACTAAATGAAAGAACACACACACACACACACACACACACACACACAAAAAAAAACTTCATAGCAATCACATACCACACTGACAAATGTCCTCCTCTCAGCTCCAATACATGACATCAATAGCTGAATCCTACTGTAACCTGATTGGCTCATTGCCAAACCAAGATGACACCTGATTGGCTCTCTAAACACTTATGCTCATTGGCTGCATTCAAATGAAGGAAAACTACTTCATATCAACCTAAGCAAGTTGCGCTTCGTTTTTCTAGTTATTTGGCTATAACTTTTCATAGAATACAGATAATTGAACAAACGTTGTTGCATTACATTCTTGAGAAAATTATATTTCCGTTGATATATGATTTTTTGGTATTACTCTAAAATAAAGTGGTGTTATTAGCCATCAAACCTCAAAAATACACTTTTTCCAAAAGATTTCCACAATTTTAGCCACTGTTGTATATTTACTAAAAAACCCTGTGTTAATAACTTTGAGCATCACACTAAACACAAACCCAATACATAACTTCTGAAATTTGTATGACAGTTTTCAACGTTAGAATAGCTTTTATTCAACGACCTATCGATTTCTTGTTTTCCAAAGATTACCAATAGGCTGTTTGCCAGAATAGTGGGTTTCAATCCTTTCTTAAATGGGCTTGGAATTATCGGGAGTAAACGTAATATAAAAAAAACACCGCTTTCAAACCCAGGTTTAAAAATATTAGTCTCTCCTGACTGGGAATGCGATTTCTTTTTCCAAAACACAATCAATTTTGTTGAAGATTTAATAAACACATGTGGGTGATCGCAAGAAATAAAAAATAAAATAAAAAGAATTACGCTTCCATTAGGAAGTTATTTCAGATACATATCCCAGTAAAATGATCCCCGCTCAATGTGGTCTTTGAAAAAGTTTTGGCCGAAATTTCTGCTTCTCTACCATTTCGACGCATATATCGTTAGATGGTTCTGTTTTAATTCTCTGTTGTCATGCATCTAGTTGCGTTCGACACAATTTTTCTAAAACTAAGTGGGTCAGAAGTAACTCTTATTTCATGTCATCTTTTGTATTTATCATTTTCGTCAAGAATAATTCCAACAGGTTGCGAAATTGCTCAACCTCTTCCAAAAGACGAAACGGAAATCTCGCACGCACACACACATCCTCACGCTGTTCCTAAAGTCATTTCCAGGAAGATCTGTCTTGACGAAAGTTATAGAGCAGGCAGTTACTGATCTGGCTTTATGTTATTTGATTATTTGTAGACACCGAAGGCTTAGCGATGATGCATCATTATTTTAACCTCTTCGACGCCGGGCTAGGTGGGCGTCGAAGAGGTTAAAATAATGCTATTGCTGTAGTTGGAAAAGCGGCAGTGTGAGCAATTTTATAATATGGAAACTTTCCCAATTTGCATGTAGACAATTGACTTAAAACTAAACATTCACCGACTTCGTCTGTTTTGGAGTTCAACGACCACCATAAGAAACTTTACGGGCTCTAGGTATCCCCTGTCCTTAATTCAGAGCCACTTGTTCCAAAGAAGGAAAAGAGATAAGTCAGCCAGGCAAATACGCCATTCATTCCTGACCGGAGACTCGAACCTGCGTTCATCTCAGACGAGTTATGAGAAGCCAGCAGCGTGAAACTGTTCAGCTACCAGAGTGGCGATACATTTTCTATTTGTTCTTTTAATTTGCCATTTTGTTAGGTGCTGTGAGTTTTTTTGGTGCAAATCTAAATTAATGTTTTTAAGCGTATTACGATGCGAAATCATATATGCTTTGAATAATCTTTCAGAAAGTACAGACACAGGACAAAAAACAGTCACCTCCAGAATTTTCCTTTTAATACTTAGTTACAATTCCACATGCAAGAATCAAAGCATTTATTCTTGCTGGAAGAGATTCAAAGAGAGGATGTAAACAATTTGAGTCAATTTTTGACTATTCTGAGAACAGTTTGTCTCGCAATTCATTGAAATTCCTGGGATGCTAAAGTTTGGTTTTTAAACTTAGTTCAAAGTGATCCCATAAGTTCTGAATGAGATTTAAATCTGGCGATTCACCTGGCCAGTGCCAAAATTGTATCAGATCTTCACATCAATGCATAATGGTTTTAGCTCTGTGAATCCTACAGTTGCCATCCTGATAAATTGGATAAGTTACCTGATGAGAATCCTGCAAATGTTGTGCAAATAGAAATACATAATTGTATAAAACTTTTCACTGTAAGCATGGTGATTCATAGTATTCTTCATCTCTACTAATTCATAACCATTGAAACCAACAGCATTACAGACCCACCTCCTTTGGCAAGGCATTGTTGAACACAGTCATCATTGAATGTTCTTTAGACATCCTGTTGGCCGTACGCCTTGCGCACAAACCATTTCACAGCCATCTCTGATCAACAGACCATATCACAGGTTTTCACTGATCAACAGACCATATTACAGGTTTTCTCTGATCAACAGACCATATCCTGTTAGCTGTGCCCCTAGCTTTTCGAGCAGTTTTGTGAGCTGAAGTTAACATTAGTTTCAGTCTTGCAACTCTACTCCATGAATATATTCCATGAAGCTCACTACTCAATGTCGGCTTAGATATAGACAAGCGATGTCCATTATTAACAGATTGTAGGAGTTCCTGCTTTGATTTTAATCTGTTTTCGTTGATGAGGTGAGAAATTGTGCGCCAGTCAGGTCTTATCAAAATGGTGTTTTGTCCAGAGTTTTTCCTTTTATTTTCAGTCGAGTTTAACTTTTACCAATCTTTGTAAACCCGCAGAACTGATCATTTGCTAGCACCTGCAAATTCAGGAACTTCCTTAATTCCGTGTTTTTTGTTATGCCAAAAGCCAGGACACCTCTCCGTCACTCACTTACATCTGTCTCTCAACCAACTGATTTCAATTTTTCAAAAATTTCAGCTTAAAAGTTTGTCTGTTGAAAGAAATTGCACATATTTTATAATTGTATAACCCAGAAATATTTAAATAAAATTATAAATATAACCTGAGAAATATATCAAATTAAACAATTACATATATTTCTGCAGGTGACTAACTTTTTGTCTGGTGTATTTATTTAGTATGGACATTGAACAGGCTTTTCTCGGCTAGGTGTTTTCCGTTACCAAAGTCACCTCCCGAAATCTTTATCTCAGTCGTCTGTGTTGTTGTTGCCCAATGGGTGCAAAATGATATATCTTGTCCACGGGCCCCAAGGCCTTCGCTATACTTCTGGGAATCACCTATACCTTAAGTAAAAGTTCTTTACAACTTCCGTTAAGATCTATCGCTAAGCTGTACTTCGGGTTCTTTTAACCATGGCTGGAAGAAAAAATGGAAATTTCTGTAAAACCAAATTCATGATACTCGATATTAAAAAGAATGGGTTTATTTAGGGATATGCAAAAGTTTCCGCCGCTTCCGCTAGCGAGCGCTATAGGGGTCTAACCGGCAGGCGACCTGTGCTGTTAGTTCGTACATGAAGCCAAGCATAGCGGCCGATAAAGTTCATTTGTAAGGCTATTCATGTTTAATTTAGGAAAACGTGCGAGTGGGGCATACAGTTCAATATGTCAGGCATATGGCGAAATGGTTGTGGGTGAGAGGACGTGTCAAGAATTGTTTGTTAGGTTTAAGAAAGGTGATCTAAGCTTGGAAGACAAGCCACGTGCAGGTAGACCGCAGGAACTCGCACATGAGAAGCTGGAAATGCTCTTGCAAGAGGATGCCACACAATCGACCACGCAACTGGCGAAACGTTTGGAAGTGGCTCAATCGACGGTGGTATGACGTCTACAGGCCTTGGGGAAGATCCATAAGATTGGCAAGTGGGTTTCGCATACTTTAACTGAGCGTAATATTGTTCAACGATTGGGCATTTGCATGTCGTTGCTGAAGAGGTTTCAAGAGAAGAATTTTTGTGGAAGGTTGCCAACGGGGATGAAAAATAGGTCTACTGCGAACATCCCGTACGCAAGCGATCCTGGGTCGACCCAGGTCTGCCATCAGCATCCACTGCAAAACAGGATATCCACGGGGAAATCAGTGCTGTTGCTGTTGTGTGCGTAGTAGGATATGAATGGAGTGCTCTACCTAGAACTTTAAAAAATTGGCGAAACAATCATTACACAACGAAATAGCAATCAATTGATGAAACTGAACGCCGCAATCGAACAAAAAACGCCCATGGGCAAATAAAGGACGCCGCCCAGTCATCCGGTTACACGATAGTGCCAGACCACATGTCGGTGCCACCACGAAATCAACACTTGAACAGTTACACTGGGAGGTTTTACCGCACCCGGTTTAATATCCGGACATTGCACCATCAGCCGTGCACGTGTTTAGCTCTATGCAACATGCCCAAGCCCAACAGCGGTTAACCACTGTTCCACAGGGGCAAAATTTCGTCACTGAATTCTTCAGCCAGCGAGTACTTTTATCACAGGGGCATTCATTTGTTTCCTGAAAAATGGCAAAAGGTCATTAATGCTAACAGCCAACACTTAGTTGAATAAATGTGTACTAGTTTCCTGATTGTTCTTTCCTCCTTAAAACGGCGAAAACGTTTGCAAACCCCTAATAGTTAATTTCCTGAATACACGATTACCTTTCTAATGCACATAGTCGGATAAGTTTCTTCTTAATACAAGCGTGCTTCCAGGATCGCGTGTGCTACCTACCTTCTTTGCTTTCCATTTAAAGATATCTTTGCCACTACAAAAAATCCGTTCCACAGTTTTTCCAGCTGTAATGTTATTCGAGCGTCTTTATGCTATAGTATTTCTTATACAGTATACCTCTTTCTTACGATCATGTACTCATTGAGTAAAGACAACGAAGAGAGATGTAACCATATTTGTGAGAACCAAACATATTTAAAATCCACTTAAAAGGATTTGAAGCCCTTAATCCTTCGTCTATGCAATAACTGCATTTCAACGTTTCGTGCTGTTTACCAATTAGCACAACGTTCGCACGCTACATAATTATCACTACGTAATTTGCAACATTTGTGTGCCAATTTGCGTGAACTCCGCCGCTTCGGCATCATTAGCGCATCATTTGGGAATCGATGCATTTACATTACGTTTGTGAATAGTACTGCTCGAAGTTTCTTGTCACACTTGCGATGCTGTAAAAATAATGTAAACATTTATTATTCTATTTTTTAATTACCGATTACATTCTAACTTTGAAATGTCTTCTAGTTTTATTCCAAAGGTGTTATTACTTACTCGCATGAAGTCAACTGAATGACAGTTCTAGCTGTGTATTGGATTGATGTAGATATAACTGCGGATTTGATTGACCGTGCAGGTACATTTCCTCAAATGTTGGAAATGAAAATCTGTCAGTTCCGTTTCGGCAACAGGCGAATATAATCACTATTCCACTGCCTGAGGCATTTATTAGGGCAACCTTAATGCATGGAATGCTATTTTACCTTTTTCTGAAAAGCTCGGTGTCGCATAACATTCGCACATGCCTAGCTATGTGTGTAATGTTGGCCATAATGCTTCAGTTGCCTTCCTGAGTGCCATACAAAACAAGCATGGGGAAAGTCTATCATACAGAACGTATCATTCATTTTTGATTCACGAATTTCATTCAGGAAGTACAGCTCTGGCAGATGTACCAAGACCTGGTATACGAAATGTAATTCATACCGAACAACTGTAGCAAGATTCAAAGTCACAACCTTAGCGCGCAGACATCTTCTCAGAATTCAACGATCTTCTGTTTAAGCTCTCTCCCTCTCTCTTTCTCTCTCTCTCTCTCTCTCTCTCTCACTCTCTCTCTCACAAACTACAATGTGCAGAGCCATACCTGTCCCACGCCGACACGCACTCGCCTACTACGCATCACAGGCACATTGAACAGCCAACGCTACATCATGGAAGTGTTAGAAGTTAAACTTCTAGCCTTCCTTCAGACGATCCCGGGAGCCGTCTTCCAACAAGACAATACCCGACACCATGTTGCTCGTATTATCCAAGACGTATTCTATGCACATCAAGTCGCTCGTCTTTCCTGGCCTGCTCACTTGCCAGATTTGGCGCCTATAGAGAACAACTTGTATGTCATGGCACAACGTTGGCTCGCATGGCCTCGCCGCCCATCACAACCAACGAATTTTGGATGCGTGTAGAAGCAGAAAGAAATGTAATACCCCAGACAACCATCCAAACTATTTTATTCGATCCTACGACGCGGGGGTTGTGGATGCGTGTAGAAGACGGTGGATTTACCTATTAAAAATTGTAATAAGCAAATATGCCCATGTTGGATTCATGTATCAGTACTTTTTTAGCCTACCTCATCACGAACTGGTATGTAATTGTCATCGTTTGTAGCTTGTACCAGAAATACTCACTCCCATAATTGCTTGTTCTTTCTTGGTGTTGCAAAATCTATCTATCTATCTATCTATCTATCTATCTATCTATATATATATATATATATATATATATATATATATATATATATATATGTATATCATCATCATCATCATCATTGTCAAACATTATCAATCCACTGCTGGACGAAGGTCTCCCCAAGTTTCCTCCACAACGGTCTGTCTTGTGCCAGTCTCCTCCATGTCACTCCCGCATACTTTCGAATTTCATCCACCCATCTCCCATGTGGTCTTCTTCTGGGTCTTTTCCTGTCCCTTGGAATCCAATCTAAAATTTCGGCTGTCCATCGATGGTCTGTTCTTCTGGCAGCATGTCCAGCCCATTGCCATTTCAGGGATTTAACTCTGATCATGATGTCTTCCACTCTTGTCATTTTTCGGATCCACGTGTTCCTCTTCTTATCTCTCCTGGTTACACCAAGCATGCACCTCTTCATGCTTCTTTGAGTTGTTTGCACCCTATGTATGTCTCTTTTAGCTCTGCACCACACGTAAGCACTGGAAGGATGCATTGATCAAACACTTTTCTTTTAAGACATAATGGCATATTGCTCTTGAAAATTATGCTGTTTCTTCCAAAAGCTCTCCAGGCAAGTTTTGTACGCCGATTAATTTCTTCACCAATGTGACCCTCACTTGATATCTGCTGTCCAAGGTAAACATACGTGTCTGTTATCTCCAGCTTTTCTCCATCAATCGATAAATCTTCATTTCTTGTAAAAGCATTGTACATCACTTTTGTCTTCTGAAAGTTCAATTTTAATCCCACTTCTTTACTCTTGTCAGCAAGTTCCTGGATCATACTCTGTAGCTCTGATGGGGTAGTTGCGAAAATGACTAGGTCATCAGCAAAACGAAGGTGGGTTAGATAATCTCCATTAATCTTTATCCCTTTGTTTTCCCAGTTCAGTGATTGAAAGACATTTTCCAATGTGGCATTAAAAAGCTTCGGAGATATGGTGTCACCTTGTCTCACTCCTTTTCCAATTTTTATGTGTGTTGTATTTTCAAACAGCCGAATCTTTGCACTTGCATTTTCATAGATGTTATTAATAATATTAATGTATGCATCTTCAATACCGCAGGATTTCAGAGCCATTGCAACTGCTGATGGTTTCACCGAATCAAAGGCTTTTTCATAATCGATAAAAGCCATGCACAATGGAAGTTCATATTCCCTCGCTCTTTCAATTAGTTCTCTCAGTACGTGGATATGATCTATTGTGCTGTAGCCACTCCTGAATCCAGCTTGTTCTCTCGGTTGAGCCATGTCCAGTGTCACCTTAAAGCGGTGTGAAAGAACTTTAGTGAAGATTTTATAAACCACTGATAGGAGGCTGATAGGTCTGTAGTTCCTGAGATACTCAATGTCACCTTTTTTATGTAGCAAGATCATTGTAGCGTTGTTCCAATCCTCAGGAATTTTCCCTTCATTAAGGCGTCGCGTGAAAATTTGGGCGAGTGCTGTTTCGATTTCTCCACTTGCTTCTTGTATGATGTCTACAGTAATTCCATCTTCTCCTGGAGCTTTTCCCCGCTTCATGTTCTTGATTGCATGTGCAACTTCTGCTGGAAGGACTGGAAGAACTCTGGTACTGGTACCTTTCATGATGTCTGGAGTACATGTATCATCCTTTTCATATAATTTGGAGTAGAAATCTTTCACTCTTGTCAAAATTTCGCCTCTATTTCTTGTTACAGAACCATCTTCTTTTCTCAGTGCCATAATCTGTTTTTTCCCTTTACTGAGATGTCCCTTTGCTATCTTTAGGCTTTGGTTGTTTTCAATTGCTTTCCTTACTAGTTCAAAGTTGAATTTCCTTACGTCTTCAGTGATACTTTTTCGTACTGTCTTGCATAGCTCTATATATTCCACTTTGGAAGTCACATCTTCTTTAGTTGTCCTCATCACTCTTCTTTTTTGCATCAACATTTTGGTTTTTCCTGATAATTTGTTCACATGCAATTTGTTTTTAGACCCAGCTAATTTTGTTGCTGTTTCCATAAGAGCTTTGGTTACTTTTCTGTTAACTTCAGAAATATCCACTTCTTCCATTGTTAGACCTTCTAAAGCAGAGAATCTGTTCTTCAGTTCCAATTTGAAGGTATTATGGTGTTTTTTAAGGTTGGTTATGTCAATACATTTTGTTTGTCTTATGAGCTTGCTACGTTCGAGTTTAGTGTTGAGGTGCATCTTACATCTCACCAATCTATGGTCACTGCCTGTGTTGAACTTGTTTAGCACACTACAGTCTTCTATGACGAATTTTTTGTTACACATAATAAAATCAATTTCACTTGTCGTCCCATTTGGATGTCTCCATGTCCATTTCCTGTGTGGCTTTTTTTGAAAAAGGAGTTCAAGATGAAAAACCCTTCTGCCTCTGCAAACTCTACGAGAGTATTTCCACGCTGGTTTCTGTTGCCGTGACCGAATTTACTTACTGAAGTTTCATTCTGTTGCCGTTGCCCTATTTTTGCATTGAAATCTCCCATAATTATCTTCAAGTGCTGCTTACCTTTATTATTTAGATCACGAATTTCCTCAAAAAATTCTTCAATTTCTTCTTCAGCATGACTTGTGGTGGGTGCATAAGTTTGAATAATCTGAGCCTGGTATCTTCTCGAGAGTTGGATAACGAGTCGTGCTGCTCTGTCAAAGGAACTTTAAACTTCTACAACTTTATCCTTCAGTTTCTTGTTTATTATAAATCCAACACCACTAGTTCTGCCAGTATCTGTCCCACGATAGTAGAAGAGATGTCCACTTTTCAGTTCAATGAGATCTTCTCCTTTTTATCCTTACCTCACTTAGCCCGACGATGCCCCACTTGATCCTTTGTAGTTCCTCTTCCAATTCAAGAAGCCTTGAATCAGAAGATAGGGAGCGTCCGTTGTACGTAGACAAGGTCAGCATCAGATGGCAGCCTAGTCCGGTCCTCCGGGGATTCTTAGCACCCTCTGCCTTCATGTCGCACTGGCCGGAGCCTTGGCCAGGTACATTCCAGCTGCCGGAGACTAAGGGCCAAGATTTAAGTTGTGGAGTCATTTTGGAGGGGTTTGGCCATAACTCACCACGCTGGCCAAGCGGGTTGGTGAGTGTGGGATAAAAACTTTAGAATTTAAAACGAAAGATGCAAAATAATATATATACTGAGGGATGTAAGGTCAGGTGATGCGCAACATCACAGCCTCTCCTTGACAATTGTCAACCCCGCCTTCTCGTGGTGCCCCTTGTTCCTACTAAAGAGGCTCTGACGACCACAAATAGCGGTATAACTATACCATCGGGATTAGAGGAAATGCTATCCCACACTTACCAACCCGCTTGACCAGCGTGGTGAGTTATGGCCAAACCACTCCAAAATGACTCCATAACTTAAATCTTGGCCCTCAGTCTCCGGCAGGTGGAATGTACCTGACCAAGGCAGCAGCCAGTGCGACATGAAGGCAGAGGGTGCTTAGAATCATCGGAGGACCGGACTAGACTGCCATTTCATGCTGACCTTGGCTACTTACAATGGACGCTCCCTATCTTCTGATTCAAGGCTCATTGAATTGGAAGAGGAACTACAAAGGATCAAGTGGGACATCGTCGGGCTAAGTGAGGTAAGGAGAAAAGGAAAAGATCTCATTGCACTGAAAAGTGGTGATCTCTTCTACCATCGTGGGACAGATACTGGCAAAACTAGTGGTGTTGGATTTATAATAAACAAGAAACTGAAGGATAAAGTTGTAGAAGTTGAAAGTTCCTCTGACAGAGCTGCACGACTCGTTATCCAACTCTCGAGTAGATACCAGGCTCAGATTATTTAAACTTATGCACCCACCACAAGTCGTCTTGAAGAAGAAGTTGAATAATTTTATGAGGAAATTCGTCATCTAAATAATAAAGGCAAGCAGCACTTGAAGATCATTATGGGATATTTCAATACAAAAATAGGGTAACGGCAATAGAACGAAACTTCAGTAGATAAATTCGGTCACGGAAACAGAAACTAACGTGGAAATACTCACGTAGAGTTTGCCGAGGCAAAACGGGTTTTTCATCATAAACTCCTTTTTCAAGAAAAAGCCGCAAAGGAAATGGGAATGGAGGCATCCCAATGGATTGACAAGTGAAATTGATTTTATTATGTGTAACAAGAAATTTGTCATAGAAGACTGCAGTGTGCTGAACAAGTTCAACACAGGTAGTGACCATAGAATGGTAAGATGTTAGATGCACCTCAATGCTAAACTCGAGCGTGGAAAGCTCATAAAACAAATAAAGTGTATTGACATGACCAACCTTAAAAAACATCATATTACTTTCAAATTGGAACTGAGGAACAGATTCTCTGCTCTAGAAGGTCTAACGTTGGAAGAAATGGACATCTCTGAATTTAACAGAAAAGTAACCTAAGCTCTTATGGAAACAGCAACAAAATTAGCTGGGTCTAAGAACAAGTTGCATGTGAACAAATTATCAGGAAAAACCAAAACAGAAGACCGAGGGAATTGTGGGTCGTGTTAACAATATATAATGTCCGCTCCTGTGTTTCGTGGCGCTTGGAGCCTGATGATGGGTGCTATGTTCAGCCCCGAAAGATCTCGCGTGTAAATATTAATTTTTAATTGTAAATAAAGTGTTTTAATCTTGACTTGCAATTTGAAAATTATGTTTGTGAATGACCGTACGTGCGACAGCATTGGTGAATATTTTATAATTACTGTAGACATCATACAAGAAGCAAGTGGAGAAATTGAAACAGTACCAGCCCAAGTTTTCACTCGATGTCTTAATCAAGGGAAGATTCCTGAGGATTGGAACAACGCTACAATGATCTTGCTACATAAAAAAGGTGGCAAAGAGGATCTCAGGAACTACAGACCTATCAGCCTCCTATCAGTGGTTTATAAAATCTTCACTAAAGTTCTTTCACACCGCTTGAAGGTGACAATGGACATAGATCAACCGAGAGAACAAGCTGGATTCAGGAGTGGCTACAGCACTGTTGATCATATCCACGTACTGAGAGAACTAATTGAAAGAGCGAGGAAATATGAATTTGCATTGTACATGGCTTTTATCGATTATGAAAAGGCCTTTGATTCGGTGAAACCATCAGGAGTTACAATAGCTTTGAAATCCTGCGGTATTGCAGATGCATACATTAATATTATTTATAACATCTATGAAAATGCAAGTGCAAAGATTCGGCTGTTTGAAAATACAACATACATAAAAATTGGAAAGGGAGTGAGACAAGGTGGCACCATATCTCCCAAGCTTTTTAATGGCACATTGGAAAAAGTCTTTCAATAACTGAACTGGAAAAAAAGGGATAAAGATTAATGGAGATTATCTAGCTCACCTTCGTTTTTCTGATGACGTAATCATTTTTGCAACTACCCCATCAGAGCTGCAGAGTATGATCCAGGAACTTTCTGACAAGAGTAAAGAAGTGGGATTAAATATGAACCTTCAAAAGACAACAGTGATGTCCATTGCTTTTACAAAGAATGAAGATTTATCGATTGATGGAGAAAAGTTGGAGATAACAAACACGTACGTTTATCTTGGACAGCAGATATCAAGTGAGGGTCACATTGATGAAGAAATTAATCGCCGTATAAAAGTTGTCTGAAGAGCTTTCGGAAGAAACAGCATAATTTTCAAGAGCAACAGACCATTATGTCTTAAAAGAAAAGTGTTTGATCAATGCATCCTTCCAGTGCTTACGTATGGTGCAGAGACTTGGATCTTAACTAAAAGAGACATACAAAGGCTGCAGACAACTCAAAGTAACATGGAGAGGTTCATGCTTGGTGTAACAAGGAGAGATAAGAAGAGGAACTCGTGGATCAGAAAAATGACAAGAGTGGAAGACATCATGATCAGAGTAAAATTCCTGAAATGGCAATGGGCTGGACATACTTCCAGAAGGACAGACCATCGATGGACAGTTGATATTTTAGATTGGATTCCAAGTGACAGGAAAAGACCCAGAAAAAGACCACATGGAAGATGGGTGGATGAAATTCGAAAGTATGCGGGAGTAACATGGAGGAGACTAGCACAAGACAGACCGTTATGGAAGAGGCTTGGAGAGACCTTCGTTCAGCAGTGGATTGATAATGGTTGACAATGATGATGATGATATACACTGAAGTGCCTGAAAAACTGGGACACCAGTCTAATTCTTGGTAGGTCCCCCTAGGGAGCGCAGGACTGCAGACATACGACGGGGCATGGACTGCACTAGCTTCTGGAAATATGTTGTGGGCAATGCACACCATACTTCCTGCAGAGTGTTCCACAATTCGGGTGTATTCCGAAGTCTCGGATTCCTGTGTTCGCTAGCGCGTTGCATGGCATCCCAAATGTGTTCTATCACGTTCAGATCTGCGGACGTGGGTGGGAATGGCAACACTCCAAACTCAGATGAATGCTCCTCTAACCATAATGTGACATCCCGACATTTGTGTAGAGGTGTATTGTCCTTTTGAAACAGACCCAACCCATCAGCATGAATGCAGGACATGAACGGGTGTACCTCGTCAGAAAGGATGCGCACATAGCGTTGGCCGGTCACAGACGTTTGTAGACGTACCAGGGGTCCCAGTGAAGTCCAGTCAAACACACCCCATACCATTACGGACCCCATACCAGCCGGTACAGTTCCCTGTTGACAGGAGGGATACATGGCTTCATGGGGTTTGCGCCACACACGAATCCTTCCATCTGCCCGATATAGTTGAAAACGCGACTCGTCAGACCAGGCTACTTGTTTCCAGTTATCAAGTGTCCAGTGGCGGTGTTGCTGTGCTCAGGCGCGGCGCATAGCTCTGTGTCGTTCACCCATCAAGGGTACTCGAGTTAGGCGCCGACTCCAAAAGCCCATATCGTGCAGGGTTCGTTGCACTGTCCTGACGATGATGCTTGTTAAGGCTCCAGCATTGAATTCCGATTATACCTGCGAGAGTGTTGCGCGCATATCGCGTGAAACGATTCTTGACAGCCGACGATGGTCACGTTCACCCAATGTCTTTTTACGGCCACACTGGTATCGTAGGTTGGAAGTTTTGCCGGAATCCTTGTAGTCACGGTACACCCTTGCAATGGTCGTCCTGGAAAATCCGAACTTCGTTTCTACCTCCGAAATACTATGGCTCATCTCACGAGCGCCAACTATGACATCTCGTTGAAAATCGCTTAAACCGTTATTACTTTATCATTCTCATGCCGAAAACAGCTCTGACAGCAGGCAAGGATGTATATCGTTTTATATACGCACTGGCGGAGGCAACCGAGTACGCGCATAGGTGACGTTGCTATGTATTTTTCATAAGCTCGTCAGTACCAGTTTTTCTGGCACTTCAGTGTATACGATCTCAAAAGTTTGATGCCCCCCCCCTCCACCTTCGCAAACCTACTGGAGTCGATAGCGCCTGGGCCGGTCTTTGAAGCGTCACGCCACTTCTTTGTTTCTTTTTTCGGGACTGCACTACTGACTGAATGATTCCGCTGTACATTCGTGGGTCTGGTGAAACGTTGGCAAAGGACTATAACAAACAACTGCCTGTTCTTTGCAGAATGAAGTGACCATTTACAGCTTTCTTGCATCATTAAAAATTTTACCTGCAAAAGAGGCGAACTTCTGACTCACTTTGGTATTAGCAGTCAAACAGAATGAACTCAACAATGAACGAAACATCGCGAAATGAAGTAAATTATTTAAATATGCTTCTGTTCGGAAAAACACCACGTGAAAAATGTTACTAAGGCACGATATGGCGAAGTTCGAAGTCCAAATATGCGCTGTTCAACATCCTAAATCCAGTAAAATTTGTTGTGAAAATGTATAAGCTCATCTAAATGTAAAGATGTTTTTAAAAGAACTACAAAATTGTTTTCTCAGTGGGTGCAGTTGCTTGATAAAAATAGTGAATTATAGTATGCAGATAATCCGCGAGAAACTGTATTGTTAGTAAAACTATTTTTAAGAAAAATCAAAAGGGAAATAAACAGATAAAATCCGTGAGCCGGAAACGATTCCGCTCATGTGTTCGAGTTTTGTTTATTTTAGTGTATCAAGTTGTTTAAACTATCTCTAACATATCATGAAGAATGACACGTTTACTACAAAATTTCTCTCTGTGCTGAGCGAAAATGTCTTATAATGTGCCGTTATTCCTATTTTGCACTGTCTTCCTACGAACAGCAACATTCATAAAATCTTCTGAAGGAGTGACTGATTTCTGCCTTTTGAAACCCGAGCTTCCTTTTATGCAGCGGTAATTGTCTTCTGCAGCCAGCATGTTATTTCCCTCGAAAGTAGAGAGCATATCTTTTGTTGCGGCATCAATCGAATTCCTGCCTTCTTCCATTCTTCTTTTAATCAGTTTAAAAGCCATACCGGGAACTCTGAGACTGAGAAATTGGCTTGCGTCCAAGATCTTTGCTTTCTTTTCCTTTTTTCTCCTCATATTTTGGGAAATACGTATTGTGATGCGATTGGGAGATATAATCCTTAATGTTACACTATTATTATCTGATAAATATTTATCTCCAGAAAAATATACAATATATGCACCATTTTTTTCTTTCTGTTTTTAGTTGTATTTCCGATTAATACAAAGCATGGCCTCGAACATAATTCAGAATCTTTGGTGAGTAGGAAAGAGTGTCTCGCGCTAATAAAGAAACCCTTAGAGTTGAACGAATTGCTTTTCACCGAAACAAAACACTACATCGACCAGTGAAAGGTCAATCTTCCTTGTCTTTCTTAACACAACGTTAGATCTTGAATTAACAACTAGTTCTCTAAAATACCAAGACCTTGTGTAGTGCATGTGTTTTACTCATAGAAAATGTTTTAAGTATTTGCAAGTCTCAATAATTTAACATGTCCTCTGATATTTGCTTGTTTGTTTGGGAGGTGTAGTGACCACAATGAGCAACTCAACGTGCTACAAGCAATGGCCTCCCTCAAATTTAGGGTCCTTACTTCCAGTGAGAGCTAGTGCCGAAGGTGAAACCCACCTTCTGTACCTCACTTAGGATTTGGGCCCGCACTCACATCTTAGACATAATTAGAAGACAGAGCTTCGTACCATTCGTCCATCGGGGTGATAGCTCTTGCTATGAAAAAGACAGCTAAAGGCAGATCATGTGCCAGATAAGAAAACAGTTCCGAAGAAAATCAGTTGATTGACTGGGAACTAAAGAATATTCCATTAAAGCTATCAGTTTTTTTTTAATTCGTCTTGCTCTCACGCTCTCCATTTATACCTGGGCTTTGCTAGAAACATCTCGCAAAAGTGAAAACCCAACCAATTAGCAACGGTCTTATCGAAAAGAAGAGGTGCTAATGAAACATCTTAAGTAGAGATGAATGCATACAACACGTTATTTCTGGCATAAGAGTACCGTGAAATTTCATCTCTGTGGATAACTCTAAACAGAACCTCACATTCATCATATGTAAATACTTCAGTAATTACCAAAACAATATGCCCAAGTTGCATGAATATAATATATTTTCTATTCACAAGTCACACGATTTGTGAATAGAAAAGCTGTAATAAAATTTTATCCATGTCGCAGGCTATTCGTAACTAAACCAGTGCTTTTTTCATATTTGTGCTTCCTATAATAGCGATTTTATGTGGCTTTTATGTGATCTAGGGGAAGGTTACTTCACTGTCTTCTACGACATTTATATCCCAGAATTTTAAATAATGTATTTGCATTCTTGTTTCAGGATGCGTGTGTTTCTGCTCTGAGCCGGTAGAAATGCTACCCAACGCCGTCCGGACGTTATTTGGGTAAATACACTGATCGACATAGAAAATGCAACATGAATGATTGCACAAATCAGAGAAAAATTACCACACATCTACACAAGTTAAAATCAAATAATTTAATTTTTGAGGGATTACGTGCATGCGATGGGAGTGTAGACAAAATAATATGAACGGAGTCAGTAGGACGCACGACCGCCGGGCTTGTATATACATTCGGCAGCATGGCGTGGAAGCGAATGAAAAAGTCCCTTGATGGTGTCTTGAGGTATCGCTAACCATGAGTTGTTGACCTGTGTCCACAATTCAACGATATCCCAAGATAGTCGTGCAGTGGCTTTAAGACGTCTGCCTATGATGCGCCTTACATTCTCTATTGGTCAGGAGTTTGCGCTGGCCACGAAAAGACCTGGACACCTCATAGGCACTGTCTGATGAAGTCGAGAGTTTCTGAGAGCTGAAAGGAAGGGACTTCGATAACAGAACATCCGCATACAAACCGAACATTATCAAGATCAACGTCAAGCATCGGTTGGAGAGTTCTTAATCTCGGCATCAGTATACTCTGGAGCAGTGGAAACGCATTCTCTGAAGTGATAAATAACGTTTCCCTATCTGGCAGTCACCAAACTCCCTGTGATAGGAAAGGAATTTGGATGGAGTTTGTCCACTCTATAACGAAGTAAATTTCTCCGTCATTTCTGTCCACGCCAAGATTCGAACCCGGATCCCCTCATTCCGGAATAAGTCACTCTACCAATTGAGCTACGCGGACGTTTTATTCTGATTCCTATCTGCCTTTATGTCGTGTGCGTCCTTCTGGCAGGTACGTCACATCTCCTGGTACGTTACATCATCTCCCCCTTAATTTTTTTTTTTTCGAAGTGCTGGAGAAAAGATTCTCTTATTTTTCCTATCTCGCGGTGTGGAAATAACATCACACCAATGCGAGATTTTGAACGGTCGGGTCATCCGGATAGTTCGGGCGCCATTATAACGAAGTAAATTTCTCCGTCATTTTCTGTCCACGCCAGGATTCGAACCCGGATCCCCTCATTCCGGAATAAGTCACTCTACCAATTTAGCTACGCGGACGTTTTATTCTGATTCCTATCTGCCTTTATGTCGTGTGCGTCCTTCTGGCAGGTACGTCACATCTCCTGGTACGTTACAACTCTTTGCTGTTTTTACAGACTCCACCCTGCGGGGAATGTTTTCCACCACAATTTTAGGAATTCGAATTGAGTTTGTCCCCCCTTTGCTGCTTTCGCAGACTCCATCCTGCTGGGAAGGTTTTCTACCATGCTTGAGATCAGACTCCACCCTGCTGAGAAGGTTTTGTTCTATGTGCTTGAGATCTGAGCTAGGTGCATGCCAGTCAAGTTCTACCTCACTTATCTCATTAAACCGTTCCTGCGCGGACTTGACTTTGTAGACGGAAACATTGTCTTCTTCGTAAAGGAAAGAGCCTTCACAGAATTGTGGAAGATACCAATATAGACAGAAATGTTAAGATTCCCTGGAACCAGGTGTTCCAGCTTAAACTACGAACACAGCCCCAGAGCATGAAGTCCCCTCCATTAAACTTCACAGTTGGCACAATACAGTACAACAGGTAGCGTTCACCTGGCATTCTCCACACGCAGTCTCATTCGTCATAGCATGATTCATCACTCCAGAGAACGCGTCTCCACTGCCCCAGAATCCACTAGTGGTGAGCTTTACATCACTCCAACCCACAATTGGTGTTGATTTTGCTGACGTTAGGTGCGATTGCTCGGCCATTGAAGCCCATTCACTTCAGCTCTCGACAAACACTTATGTTACCGGCGTAACTTCCAGAGGCATTTTGGAGCACGATGTGAGTGCTGCCGCCGAAGACAGGATATTTTTTCGCACCACTAGTTTCAGAATTCGGCAGTTCCGCTCGGGTCATTTTACCTAGCTTACCAGTTCGTAACTGCGCTGTTGCAGCTCTTTGGAATTTCCACTTTGCGATAACATCACTTACAGATGACTGGGGCTGCTGTAGCAGAGCAGGCATTTTCCCAACTGACTTGTTGCTAAGACGACATCATAAGACTGTGCGATGTTGGAAGCCACTGAGCTTTGTATGGCTTTCCCTTCTACTGCTCGTGATGAATAGACAAAATCATTGCTCTTTCCACGTTTTCTTTAATTAACACACAGCAACCGAAAGAAATGTTATCCAGACACCACTGAGATCGTATCCCAGATCTCTCGATAACTAGCCGTGTGCGTTCGCCTTACGCTACGGTGGCCAACAATCCACGGCGCTATGTGTGTTTGTCTTTCAGCAACTGACTTCACAAATCCGTAGAGATGGGCTCAGCAAACTATTTTAAATTCACTGGCCCCCTTTCGAGTTATTAGCTATAATTTAATAGCTTGTGCCATTAATCCCCACCAGATGGTGATGACTCAGTTGCGGATCCCATTCCTACGGATTTGTGAAGTCAGATACTGACAGATAAACACACATAGCGCAGTGGATTGTTGGCTGTGTAGAGTAACGCGAACGCACTCGGCTAGTTATCGAGAGATCTAAGGTATGATTCCACCGGTGTCCGGAGAGCAATTTTCGGTTGCTGTGTGTTGAGTAAAGAAAACGTGGAAAGAGCTACTACTTTGTCTATTCACATTGTCTCCACGTATTTGGAAGATTTTCTCTACTGCTCGGGCTTTCCTATGGTGTTTACTCCGCCACGTGCATCATTTTATTCCTCTGTGGTTCGTGGATGTAACGTATGTGAGGAAATCCACTACTAAAATGTGTGTCTGGATACCTTTGGTCATATGTCGTATATGTGCGTAGGTACAGACCTCATTTAATGTTGTCCGGAACAGTGTCGATTCATCATAGCGTTGTTTGACACAAAAAATAATATTATATTTAAAAAATGAATAATGCCAAGAATTTAAATAATTGCTAGAATATGAAAGACATCTTTTCCCCTTGGGTGACATTTGTGATGAACTATTTCACAGCGAATGTAATTTTACTTAAAAAATGTTGTTTAGTTCGGAATTCCAAGGGAAAGATTCAAATTCTTAAAATTGGCGCGGCGAGATATAAATCCGGGAGACCTTGCATCCAAGCGCTTTTCCTAGTCGTAGTTCGAGCAAATACGGCAAAACATTCTTACTGTTTTTTTCACGCACAGTAGCTCATTCGCAAGATTGCCCCAGTTTTGCTCCATCTGCTTGATGCGAAGAGAGGCGATGCGCTTATTTTACTTTATTCTAAATAACGAAACTCATAGCCATTTTTAGCTCTGAAGCATCATCGTGCGACGTGAACTTTGACCTTACTCTGCTGCATCTGCAGGAATCCAATGAAACATGAAAGCGTTCTGCAAGCTTTGGGTGACAAAATTTCTTTCTCCAAATGCAAATACAAATAAAAAAAATTATGCAGCAAGTTAACCAGTTGCATTTGGGTGAGCTATCGTACGGTCTCCAACGAAGTACATCAGTACTTTCCTCAGTTCCTTTGGAGCTTGCCACTTTGTTCGATTATTCCACCGTCGTCTCTCTTTAGTGCTGTTACGAATAGTTTTTATCAATAATATCAAACGAAAGATATGCAAACGATAGGACTGGAAGTGTCGCAGAGTTGTAATGGAAATGTGGATCCTAATGCATGACTTACCATAATTAGCGGCAAATGAGCATAAGGGGCGTGTAAGTCATGCCGTAGACGAAGCTGTTATCTACCATTAGAACAATCCGAAAGAATGCCCAGAATATACAGATAGCACTAAAGTCTATCAGCACATGATATGCAGCAGTTATGACAAGTTAAAGGAATGGCTGCTGGGGAAAATGAAACGAATAATAATACGCATGTTGATGGATTAACCGAATCAGCCCCACGTGCCTGTTGTGTACCTAAAATTATGGAAATAGGCAAAGAGCATCTTTAACTGTCTGAAATAACCAGCCAAACCCAACGGTAGAAAAACGGTTGTTTGATAAAATGATTTAAACATCAAAATAACCTGCACGGAATAAAGGCGACCGATGAGGTGCTTCGTCGCACCACTAGAAGTGCTTGAATTCCCGACCGCACTGAAAGGAATAGTCAAGCATCGTAACTACACACTCCACTTTGTCTTCAGTGTAGACGAAACCAGCTTTTATTCGAAGAGAATGCCCTCACGGACTTCGATCTCCCGAAAGGGGAGGCATTTGTTAGACCTTAACCTGACAAACTTCGTTTTACTCTCCTGCAGAGTGATAATATCTACGGAGGTTGAAAGTTGAAATCCTTGCTTATCTACCATTCAGTGACACACTGTGAGAAAGAGAATACCTGGCTGTCTTAAGAAATACCTGGCTGAAATCCTTGCTTATCTACCATTCAGTGACACACTGTGAGAAAGAGAATACCTGGCTGTCTTAAGGAATACCTGGCTGAAATCCTTGCTTATCTACCATTCAGTGACACACTGTGAGAAAGAGAATACCTGGCTGTCTTAAGGAATACCTGGCTGAAATCCTTGCTTATCTACCATTCAGTGACACACTGTGAGAAAGAGAATACCTGGCTGTCTTAAGGAATACCTGGCTGAAATCCTTGCTTATCTACCATTCAGTGACACACTGTGAGAAAGAGAATACCTGGCTGTCTTAAGGAATACCTGGCGGAAATCCTTGCTTATCTACCATTCAGTGACACACTGTGAGAAAGAGAATACCTGGCTGTCTTAAGGAATACCTGGCTGAAATCCTTGCTTATCTACCATTCAGTGACACACTGTGAGAAAGAGAATACCTGGCTGTCTTAAGGAATACCTGGCTGAAATCCTTGCTTATCTACCATTCAGTGACACACTGTGAGAAAGAGAATACCTGGCTGTCTTAAGGAATACCTGGCTGAAATCCTTGCTTATCTACCATTCAGTGACACACTGTGAGAAAGAGAATACCTGGCTGTCTTAAGGAATACCTGGCTGAAATCCTTGCTTATCTACCATTCAGTGACACACTGTGAGAAAGTGAATACCTTATTCTTAAGGAATTCCTGGCTGTCATGTGAAATGTAAATCAGAATGCATGAATTGATTCATATCATGTGAATGGTAAACCAAACTGTCTCAGTGATTCATATCAACTCTCTTTCCGAAAACTTACTATAATATAAGCCAGACTGCCTTGAAACTAGAGTTTTGTTGGCGTTTGACAATGCACCTACCCACAAATAGAATGTAGAAAACCTACAGACTTTTATACCTATGGAAGCGTTCTTCCTTCCACCAAATACCAAGTTCACTTCTTCAGCTAATAGATCAGGAAGTCATCACGAATTTAAAGCTCTACTTCCTAGGACAAACCATTAAGAAATTTACTGATAAATCAGATGGCAAAAATCAGAAATCAGAGATTGGTGGAAGATATTTATTAATAGGAATGACGTCACAAACAAAACTGCAGCTTGGAAATTAGTAAAAACAAACATACGAATTGCTCCTATAACCTAAAACGCGAATTCAACTTCATGAGACTATAATGAATATAGCTTTTACTACTAAGCTAATTATAATGAATTCAGCTTCTTATTAGCTAATGCTTCTTCTAATGCTTGTTGTTTGTTAATTATATCATGAATAAACTTTCCTGCTAGTAGTGCAGTAATAATAATGAACAAGCTTATAACTGGTAGTAATGTTGTAGTAGTAATTAAGATGAATAAAGTCTTATGCTGGTTGTTACTAATAACACTAAATGAAATAAACCTAACAGCCAGACAGAGGTCTGACAGTACTATGAACTGAGAAAGACGTACTTACTTAAAACTTTTTTATTAGATAAACTCTTGAATCATCCAACAAACACACACTAATCGTATCACAATAATGAAGAAAAAACCTAATAACATAGAACGAAGATCTCCCTACGCACATCAACAAAAAGCTCTCTTTCACATAAACAAACGCTCTCCTCAGGTATCGCTGAACGCGCCTATTTATACTGGCTACCACCACGTCATGACTTACACTCATTGCCAGATCTCATTCAGCGGGTGAAATAACATCTCGTTCAGTAAGAAGATAATTTACATAGGAAAATAAAATAACCAGAGATAGTAAAAATCAAAAGGAAAGTGAATCGAGAGTATACGTTACAAGACTTAATCAGAACAAAACAGGGATTGCTGCCAACATAATGCAGGAGCTACTTCAGTCTTGCTTAATGCAGGAGCTACTTCAGTCTTGCCGACAAAGAGAAGACAGAACTGGAATTCCGGAGATGTTCGCGAACGAAACATCACTACAGGAATTTTGACACAGGGCATCAGCGTGGTAGTGGATGGGCAGTATCTTAAACGTATCCAGATTTTGACTGAAGAACTGCAGTGAAAATAATTATTATTCATGCGTTTCACATCTGAAAAGGAATGATTCTAGAGAAAAAGCATTGGGGTAAGACGTTCTTAAAGAAGGATATTGTGCCACAATTTTGTCCATCTTCCCGTTGCTTCCACCTTTCCTCTAAACACAGCTAATTTCGCAATATTTTTGGCTGTTTTATGCACCAATAAATACCCTTTAATAAATGTTTTTCATAATCTAGAATGTGACGATACAGAATGTTTATCCCCAAAAAGATAATTTAAGGAATTCAATAAAGCCTTAATAGACTAATCATAGGTAATAAATTTCAAAGTCAAAAACCCCTCATCGTAAAGATCATTTTATGATGACCCTGTATGGCTCTCATTCAATTTGTACTAACATTTTCAGTAAGGCATACTAAGAGCTAAACTTAGTACGCCTGAATGTCTTTATTTATCTCGAGCGATACAAATAAAGACTCCACCATTCCTTTAACTTTTATTCTCTTAAGGAGACATGATAAAGTATAATTAAAGTCCTTACTGTGCTGCTGTCTCAAAACAAAATAGAAAATGATGTCCATTACGTCGCCGTTACAAAATTTAAAAATTCGTTACTATTTGGCTCATTTTTCCTGCTTTAAATATATTTTTAAACAAAAATCTATGCACTTAAGCTCTCAGAATTCTTCATTCTTGGTGCTATTGTGCACCTGACTTCCAGCTGTCACTATACAAGACATCTCCAAACGTGGCAGGTAGCCAAAATTTAGGTTTCCGGGCAGTTGAAGTCTCACCGAAACTGACAGAATCGCTGGAAGTTTTAGTGATGAGTTTAAGCAGAAGGGAAATATGGTTATTAAATAATGCGTACCGGCTTGCTTGCTTTTAAAACAACAGAAACTTTGTAACTTTCAGGTGACTACGAGCCGATTTGTCTCATACCTTTTTTCCTAGCAAATTTTCATATAAGTAATTTTTTCTCATTTATCCAAGAAGACTGCACGGTGAGTTTTGAAATACAAATAACCAGAAAAATCCTTTACGAAACAGTTTCTAAGAAGCAGGATGTAGCGCCTATCGTAATACAATAATAATATCAATTTGAATAATTTATGGAAAACAAAATTGAAGATCTGTCTCTTTTAAAACCAGAGAAATTAATTCCATAGTAAATCCGCGAATTTTCTCCCACAGAATACAATGAGTACGTTCTCTAGTTTGGTATTTGCACATTCTTCCGTCAGAAGAACACACTCAAACAATTAAGTTATTTAGAGAAAATGTTCATGGCAAATTTAAGCATCTGCTATTCTTCAGGTATTGCTTCTTATGTGTTCAATTTTGTGTTGTGTTTCAAGGTCACTTAAATGAAATGTTGCTAGGAAAAAGGGTATGAGACCAATAAATACCTTAATTGTAACTCAAAAAGTGTGGCGGCCTATAAACCTTAGAGAAACTGTAAGGTGCATACGCCGCCACACTTTCGTCATTTGGAGCCTCTGGCTCAAAGGGATAGTAAGAGGTCATACAAGAATCACACCACCTATACCTCATCCAGAAGTCGAACACGGAAAACGACTTGGATGAATGCCTAACAAGAAATATATACTTTTGATTACAAAGCCAGCTTGGTGGATGTATGTAACCAGTTCATTATCTACGATATTTATTTTGAAATGAATGCCCTTCAAGAGAGTTGAAACAGAACTTTATAAGACCGTCTTCAAACCTATTGTCATATATAAAGCAAAGACGTAAAGTACAGCGGTGAAAATGGTGATAAGTTTATGCAAAAGGGAAATTTAGTTGGACTAATTTTATGTTCATTATTATTATAATTTATCATGGAATTCATTTTTATATTCTTGAGTACAGTAATCTGTGATCAAAAAATTTCGCATCGCTTTGAATACAGGTTTCTTTAAAAAATATCTGAACCAAAAAACCACAACAAAAGCATGAGTGTACAGACGAAGATATAATAACAAAACTTATTCTATGAATGAATAATAGTTTTAATAAGTGAAAATAAATCACGCACATCGAAGTAGCTTGGTCACATGGAGCGCCTGGCGGATGGCAAGGTAAGTAGGTGAATCAAAAGGTAAGTTGCACTTAGCGCCATCTGGAGTGGGATTGCAGTCAGACCATATGTGCTTGGGAGCGAAGTAGAGAGTACGTCAGAGTTGCTGACAGCAGTTGTTTTAATTCAGTAACTGCAGTAGGCGTGTGCAGGAGGTATTTCGTAGAGGCACGTCAACTGGATTTTTACTGCAAATTGAAAGTGCGAGGAACCATTCGACTTTTGCGGGCTGAACGCCAAATTTGCACTGACATTGATCCTAAATTTGTGCTGTATACGAGAAACTGCCATGTCTCGCCCTGCCATTGTAAAGTGGTGCCAGCAATCTGAAAAGGGTTGCACAAATTTGACGGCCGAATACCGCTAAGGCAGACCATCAATATCCAGCAGAATTTCTTTAGTCATTCAAGTGGGAGGTGTGGCAATATCCGCCATTGAGCTCCGACTTATCCCCGTGCGGCTACCGTTTGTTCAGTAAAATGAAACAGGACCTTAATGGGCAAGGATTCCAAACGGATGAGGCTGTGAAAACTGCGGTCCTTACTGAACAGGACCTTCATGGGCAAGGATTCCAAACCGATGAGGCTGTGAAAACTGTTGTCCTTACTGGTTGCACCAAACTGAAGAAGACGTTTTCTGTACAGCTATGGAAAATTTGACCACGCGTTCCGATAAATGTTTACAGTCTTAAGGCGACTACGTCGAAATATGAATAAATGTTGTACCTTTAAACCAAAATACACCTACTGAGTGTATATCTTTAAATTTTTTTATTGCAAGAGTGTAACTAACTTTTTGATCCGCCCTCGTACCTAGGCAGACGACTGATTGAAAACTACCCTGAGAGTATTCAGACAACACGGATAAGCCATGTTATATAGTGGAGAAAGAGAGTCATAACGAATAGACACAATCAGTTAGAGGTCTAGAGCGTGAGCTTCGTACCTCTGGTGCTCCAGGTTTATGCACTAATCTAAAGACAGGGCATTCTAAACCAGAACTGTGGTGCTGGCACTCTAACATTCCTGGAACTGGACTTTGATGCACCCAACAATTTTTAATAAGGTTTGCACTCTCCGGGAGGGTTTAGACGTAACCCTCCTGTTATGTCCCAATGGACTTTTGCCCTGCGTATCAGAAACGAATTTGCATTAGATTGAATTCAGTGACTCAGATGCGACAGAAGGTAGACAGGATTGTAAGAGTGCTGATTTGGAGGGGTTGGTCGACATGGTTCGGAGTGCCAGGGTATTTTTTTACGTTTTCCAACCATAGGTTGAAGAAGCGTATATGCTCCGGCTTTGTCCGTCCGTCCGTCTGTCCGCACGATAACTGGCGTAAAAATGGGTCGATTTCGATGAAATTTTAGTATGTGATAATGGACCACCCGGGAACGAACCCTATTGAAAATGGGACAAATGGGGGCAAAGGTCACGACGTAGGAGCGGGATCATTCCATTGCCCTTTTGCGACATATCTTGCGTAAATATGGTTCGATTTCAATGACAGTTTACTATGTGGTAGGAGACCGCCAGGGGACGAACCCTATTCAAAATGGGTGTAGTGGGGTCAAAGGTCAGGACATAAGATCGGGATGCATTCCATTGCCCTTATGCGTCATAACGTGCGTAAAAATAGTTCGATTTCGATGAAATTTCAGTATGTAGTAGGGGACCACCTGGTGACGAACCCTATTGAAAATGGACAAAATGTGGTCAAAGGTCAGGACATAAGATTACGATTCATTCCATTGTCCTTATCCCATATTATTAAGGTGAACGTCAAGTAATTTTGCTTCCTATACTTCCAATAGAAAAACTTTTGTACACATTTCCTTCACAATTAATGTGTTCCCAAGGATGAAAATTTGAACATCGATTAAAATAACTTTATATTATAACTTGGAAAACTTAATATTTTCTAAAACATAACCATCATTTTATTAAAAATCAATAACTTTTCCTTTGGTGGTGTTGAAACCAGAGAAAAGATGGCGCGACCTGTACTTTGATGACGTCAGTGGACAAAAAAATGTTGGATTGCATAATTACGGTTATGGTTTAGAAAATATTAAGTATTCCAAGTTATGAAATGAAGCTATTTTAATCGATGTTCAAATTTTCATCCTTGTGAACGCATTAATTTTCCAGAAAAAGATGGCGCGACCTGTATTTTCATGACGTCAATAGACAAACAAATGTTGAATTGCATAATCATGGTTATGTTTTAGAAAATATTAAGTATTGCAAGTTACAAAATCAAGATATTTTAATTGATGTTCAAATTTTCATCCTTGGGGACACATTAATTGTGAAGAAAATGTGTACAAAAGTTTTTCGATTGGAAGTGTGTGAAGCAAAGTTACTTGACGTCCACCTTAAAGTAGCAATTCTTGTATGTATGTATGTACATTTTATTTTGAAAACGGCTCTAAGAATTTTGATGAAAGTCGTTAACCTACCGTTTTCTGGTACTAGAAATCGATTTAGCTTGATCTCGACTTTAGAAGAATTCGTTTAGTGGGTTAAATAACCACCCCGAATTATAACGTTTTTAGTGATGGCGTTGTTCCATTAATGTTACCAAATGCTTAGAAATCTTATGACGTCACAACTCGCGTTTGAAAATGTTGGCGCGCGGTAACGCCATCTGTCTCTTTACGTCACGCGTTGTGTGTGGATCCTATTAAAGATTTATGACGTCACACTCTTGCGGCGGGCAGATGGTCGCGATTCCCGTCTGCCTCATTACGTCACGCGTAGTGTGCGTATGTCCATTCGCGCGATTACTCGCGTAACAATCGTTCGATTTCGATGGAATTTTAGTATCTGGTAGGGGATTACCTGGGAAGGAACCCTATTTAAAGTGAACGAAATGGGGTCAAAGGTCAGTACATAGGAGAGGGATCCATTCCACTGCTGTCATGCGCCATAACTAACGTAAAAAAGGTTCGATTTCGATGAAATATTAGTATGTGTTAGGTGATAACCTGGCGACAAACCTTATTGAAAATGGGCGAAATGGGATCAAAGGTTAGGACACAGGAGCGGGATCTATTCCATAGCCCTTATGCATCATAACTTACGTAAAACTGCTTCGATTGCGACAAAACTTTATCATGTTATTTCGGAGGTATACTAAGCCGGTTCTGTTGAATATCATCGAAATGTGATCAAAGGTCAGGGCACAGGACAGAGATTTATTCCACAGACATTATTCTCATAACTTGAGTGATAACTTGAGTAATGATTTCTGTAATGTTGGAAAGCGTATTATAATCAATGCATTGCATGATTTTACTAACTTGTTTTATTTTGATTGGAGGTTTAACGACCACCGTGAGCAAATCAATGGGCTATAAGCAGTCTCCCGTCCCTAATTTAAAATCACTGGTTCCAGGGAAGGTAGAGAGCCAGGGCCGTAAAACAAACACAACATCCATGCCTCACCCGGATTCAAACCCAGACTCCTTTCGGACGCATGATCAGAGGTCATCGCTTAGGCCACTGCGCCACCGGGGCTGCAAGCCAGGGTATGGTGTAACAAAGGAACTTTCGGGGAGCGGAACGGACCGCGTCGTTTATAGCAAGATGTCCAATGCCCTGGGACAGGCGGCTTATCGCGACTATCCAGCACTTTGCGGGTGCTCGGCGTTTCAGTGCAGCTAATCCTACTTGGGGTCGATCCCTGAACCATCTGGTCGGAGGCCGGTTATCTTAACCACTAGGCGTCACCGGCACTGGTAGCCCATATGATATTAATGGGGTTGATAATTCCCGAGACAGAAAAGGAAGACAGGAAAGCGAGCAAAGTGTGAAAGATGATTTGACTTGCAGGTGGAAACACAAATGGCTGACACAAATCAAGAAAGTGGACGCGGTGCAGATCAGCAAAGCGTTTAACCAAATTTGATTGTATATTTAATTTATCGTCAGATTATACTAATGTGTACGCAATGATTTTATATTGCCACTTAGCTGTCGAAGCAAAAAACGTTACTGGCTAAATCGAATTTGTCAGTTTGAGATGCCCGATTTAACATTTATTTTGCTGTTTAAACATCTGTTACATGAAGTCCTTCAATCACGAAATGAAACAAAACATACCCAGTTAAAATATTAAAAAACCGTTATGTAGTTGAGATCAGTGCAGCTACTCGGACGGACTAAAGAAACGAACTCCTTTAGGATAAATACTGTAATTATATTTTAGCTGCAGTCGCTGGGCAGAAAACACCCAGTTTTAGAATATGCTTAACGCGTACCTGTTTTGTTTTACGATAGTGTTTAGTTGATCAAATGAACAAATTATCGGCAAGTAATGAGCAAGAAGGTGATACATTTTTCCGCGCTACATGAAGACAATGCCAAAAATGAAAAACGACAAAGATTTTCGCTCAAAACTGTAAACGAGTTTTACATTTTGGAGCTCTTACACAAAAGTTGCATTCATGATTGTCGTGCAAATGTGGCGGATTTCTAGTATAGTACGCATGGTATGAGTTTCAAAGTTTGTGTGTTGCAATTTATTTTGCTGTATTATCAGCTTTTTCCGTAATTTGACTAAAAAAGAAAAAAAAAGCTTTGAAAATCTTCAAATACTACGTTTTATATCAATTCATGCATAACTGCTTTTTAACAGTTGGCAACCCCGTAATAAGTTAGCAAAATATGCTGTTCTAAAAACTGAGAGTTTCCTTAATGTGACATAATAAATTAATCTACATGCGTGGTAGCAAGCTGTGAACTAGATAAAAGCAGGAAGGAAAGAACAAAATAATGTAAATGGTACGAACACTCTTCATTCCAAAATTTTGCGCTGAATATAAGTTTTTTCACAGCAGTTGACGGCACAATCACAGAATTACATATAACGAACTACTCAAATTACACAAAGATTTGAACCCATTTAAGATCCAGTATCATATATTAATCACTACGTTTCCCATGTGACTTATATAAAAAAATTATTTCATCAGAAGAATGTTGAGTCATTATTCAAGTACAAAGGAAAATTCTTTCTGAAATGATTTCAATTTTGTCAGATCAATCGTTAGCGATAAAATTAGACAAGTCTGTAAATTCAGAGTTTCTAATATACGGTGTAAAAAATTGGTGAACGCTCTTTCAGTAGCACTCACTTCCAACCTCATATGTAAGCCGATGAAATCCAGTTGAAGAATGAAGATACGCTTGGGGTCGTGCACCATATTTACCCTCGAATTATGATGAAGTTTATGATGATATGAGGGGTAGGAGTTTAGTACCAAAAAGAAGGCAAGTTATTTAAAGGGTTAGTTCATACCATCAACACACGTAGTGAAAAACTGAAGGTTCTGGTTTACGTATACGAAGATACGTAAACCTCCGCAAGGAGACCTTCAGGTATACGCGTCACGGAAATTTTTTATACTTATAGTACGTTAAGGTGACCCCTGGAATATGAATTTCTCAAAGCAATCGAGACAGATATCCAGACATTCTCGAGAAAATCGACCTTGAACAACTCCAAGTGCCTTATATCTACTAAACGTGAATGAAATGACAAAAGAGGGTGAGCCTCAGTGGGTAGCGCGCGAGTCAAGGGATCGCTGTGTCGAATCCCGCTGCGTGCATGTTCTTTTTGTTTTCTTTTTCTTTCATTCTTATTTTACATTCTGCGGACATTCTAGGTAAGAATATTTGTAATGGTTCAAAATTTTGGTACAAAAATGAAACACGTCGGGTAGGAAATGAAACATGTTTTTATTTTTCCATATCAAAAACAAAAATTAAACGCTAACGTAAAGTACTGTTTATAACAACAATATTGTTATATTATCATTTTCCTTAATTGATAACTGCAACTTATCAGTCTTGACTATGAGCTGGAGCTTCACAAGACCCTGAAAGTTACTTGTCGTAAAAGCACGGGAAACAACAAGTTTTGCGACATCTAGCACACTGCACAAACCCCGAGTTTTGCAGCTGCCGGGTTTTTGCAAAATATCCTACCGGGAAACAAACAGCATTTACGTTTGTAAAAATTTCCCTGTCGTCGAACAGTTTTGCAGCGTACCATGCGCACCTAATCATGTTACCGAAAATTGGGGAGGACAGCTGCTGAGGTACGATGAATTGAATTTTTATGCAATCCTCTCTGGAGTTAATTTCGCGTTCTGGCTCAATTAGGTAGGGGCAGTTCTGCAGACGCTTAATGAAATTATTCACCTGCCGATAAAAATAAGCTTCGCACGACTGGACCAAAGCAGTGCATTTCGGAGGGATGACATTTACAGTGCGCGTTGGCAGGCGCTTCTCCTCTTGAAAAATTTCATCGTACACCACGGAATATGTCTGTCGTCCCCAAGAATCCACAAGTAATAGAACCGTTTTTTGTCCCATGTAGGGCTTTAATACTCCCTTAGTTGTCAGCTAGAGCTTCTGTAGGGATGCCATACCATGCATAATCTCTAGTGTCTGTATGGTTTGTCATCCTTACAGAAACGTTCAGAGTCATCATTGAATTAATGCCAGGCCGTATATTTGCGGTATTGGCGACATGAAGAGGTCATATCTCATCATCACAGGTGGTCATAATTATTTGACTGGACTGCGCATGTTCACGAATTAAATGATAGTTTTTATATTTCGAAGGTAAGTCTTTTTCATTATTATTTTTACGGATAAATTACACCATTGCAAGTCGCTAAGTAGCTTTGATTGATAGCCAGAAGCTCACCGACAAACAAACATTTAAGCGTCAAGGAAAATAAATTAAGCCTTCCTTCAACATAATTCCCACTCCTTCTGTTCAACAACCTGTACTCCTAGAATAAAAACAAGGAAAGCATGTCTCCGTTTTGGGTGAAAAACGCCTTATATGATTTTACTTTCATTGATGTTTTTAAATGCAACCAATTCTGATTATAAGCATTTGAGATTTCTAAAGAAATCTGTATTAAACTAAACATTATTTTGAATCGAATGTATTTCTGCCAGGACTCTGAAACTTAACATATTAATTCATTTTCTCTCACTGCAGGGAGATGTTTACTTTGCAAAATGTTTCAACCTTCTAAAATTCTTTTGCAATACATTTCTAGGAAGCAAGTAAATCAAGTGTATAAATAATTTCAAGAAAGAATTTTGCTGTGAAGATCAAAGGAAGATTTTACTTTTCGACTCGATTTATGTAGTTTTACATTTAAAGAAACAAGACTGAAGTTCTTAGGTTTCTCAGAAACGTTATTTGAGTTTTAAAGCTTCAAGACATTCACTTTAGCTAAAGATTTGAACATACTTAAGAAACATTTTTTAAGTCTTAGAGAAGAAAAGATATTTCAAGAATTTTTTTCAAATGAGTATTTTTTCAGTTGAATAAGAGAGGGCAAACATTTCTGATATTACGAAAATAACAAAATACGTCATTGTGTTGTGCTTTACGTAAAACATCGTAACAGAATCTTTCTCGTATTAGGAAATGAAATAAAAAAGAAACAGTATAAACATCAAGGTAATGGCCATTTTAAACCCTCATATGTTTTTTTCCCAAAAAGCATTTCATTGCTCTACCAAGGACGCTTCCTTCCATATATCTACTGCTTGAATTCAGTCTTGAAGAAATGTTTCCTTTAAGAAAACAAACAGAACTACCTTTCCGAAAACCAAAAACAGACAGGAAACATCTGCAACAATTGTTAATATTTATGAAGAATGTTTGTATGCACGCAAAAATGCCTAGGAACATAGAGGTACTTTCGTTTTGTTGTAATGTTAGCACAGTAAAGCACTCTACAGTGGGTGACAAGACGACTTGCTACATAATTTTCACCTGCTTCGGTGCCCACATCCACTCGTAGAATTTATAAGATTAGACACTACTGACCGAAGCTTTGATGCAAGGACTAACAGTGAATTACGTCCTGGAGTTACCACATCTCAGTTTTCAGGGAGGCGTTATTCCTCCTTTATATGCATAACTTACCCAAATCTATTCAAGATCAAGTAATGATGTATGCAAATTACAAAGTTATTGTCATCAGGTCCTTGAACAGGATTAGAACTAGGAATCCCCCTCAAAATCACATCTATGGGGGGACACTTACTACTATACCAACTGAAGAACTAAGACCAAAAGAGCAGTGCCATACTATTTTTAGGCACCCTGCAAGGAGTAAAAGAACTAAGAATGTTCTAGAAGGTCATCTCGCGTTATTCACACCAAGTACGTAGGGTGGTACATAGTAAAAAGTTTTGGGTGGCCAACACCAAACAACTACCTCACGAAAAAAGATATGGTATGCCTGAAATAACTGATTACTCTATTCTCTAACAAGAGCGTCAATCACACTTTATACAAGATGATGCTATACAAAATGGCAGTCAATCTGATCGCCTCATATGTTGTGAGGTGGTGCCAGTAAGTAAAGCATGACCGCAGTGGTGCAGAAAGGAAGCCTAAGAATGATAACTGAAGATCGTAGATGTACTGTTCCCCAAACCTTGAGAAACCAGGTGAATGTAGAAAAGGTTAGCGAATTATAGATTCAATAAAATGTTTCTCACACGTGGGCAGCCACCAGAACAAATTATTAAGGTAAGTTTAGGAATACTGCCCAAATGCTGTCTTATCACTCACCATTCTTATGGCGACGAATAACGTTGAGTAGATGAGAGGTTTGATTATACTTCACTTACAATATTTCTTGCAGGAATTTTAGCTAACTGAGAACAAGATCTAAAAAAAATTATTGCTCAAAGATTTAGTCCTAATATATTGATAAAACATTATTTCTGAAAATAAAGATAAATATACAGAAAATGAAAGTTAAAATGATGCTGGAAAATCGGTTAGGTTCTTTAGTGTCAAGTAGCAATTGAATTTCTAGAATCATACTTTGTGGGTGATTTATGGATCGTGTCCGTTCTTCGGGATCATTGGCGAGGTCAGTGTTCCTTCCTGGATTCCCTTCAGTCTCTTCCGAGTCTGTAGACCCCGGAGCTGCGATGCCTTGGATATGAGTCGAACTGATTCCTTTATAGTTTAATGGCCTTTAAAATTTAACGATCGCATCGACACACACAAGCGTGCTCGCGCGGGTACACACACATACTTCTTTTTTTAATTCATCTTTTAGTCTAGTTGTGATCATAATGATGGAATAAACTCAACAAAAAATAAATATTAAAATGTAATTTTTCATTAAAAAAAATTATGCCGCTGCAAATAGCCCGTAGAATTTTCGATGTTGTCCGCTAAATCTCGAAACAAAAAAAAATTCACACCTATTTTAAAAAGCGTGTAATAGGAACCTCATTTTATGTTGAAGATTTTATAGGAAATTCATTAATTTTAAAGTTCGTCTCCGGTACAAACTTCGTTCACAATTGCTTGTACCTATGTCTGAAAGACGTTTGTCAAGAAGCTAGGAGGCCAAATGTTTTGCGAGATCCAAACGTATCAGCGAATGAACTACAATCTCCTTACTCAGTTGCCATAAAACAAAATAAAGAAATGAAAGACAAAGATCTATTGAACACCGAACTGATTAATAATGTTGGTGAACATTGGCATTCTTGTGCTAAACAGAAGTGTGTTATGAGATGCAAGGAAACAAAAGATGAGTGAACGGAAAATATCATTAGTGCTTCAGAGATTATTCATAGCTGGATTCCATATGGAAAAAATATCAGTGCTTGAGACAGCCTCTGCTGTAGAAAAAAATATTAATTAAATAGACATTTTGCTGGATGTATATAAAAATTAGCAAAATTGTTTTAAATTCCATCCTAAACATCTACGTAGCGCAGTTGGAGAGATGCATATTCACTGATTTGAAGTTTTGGGGATTTTGTTTATAATTTATTGAACCAATGGCAAAATTAATTGTACACATCTTTGTGAATACTAAGAATTTCACATGAAAAAGTATTGGTTATATCTGAGGAACATTGCTCTTCAGATTGCTTATAATAATTATCAGTTGATGAACAGTAAAGACATTTCTGATTATCTTTTATGGTTATAATATCAGCAGAATAATATATGATATCGAAAACAAAAACAATGACATATGTCAAATGCTTAAATGCAATGAAGGGTCAAATTTTGGACTTAAAATGTGAGATCACATCTTTATTATTTTTAAACAGTGGGGCTTTTCTTCATCAATTTGTCCGGGAAAGGTTAGTATCGAGTTTCCAAGGTCTAGGTTTTTGTGTTTTTTGTTGCTTCACAAACACCGTATTACAATGATGAGCGAGAAAAAAAGAGACCTGTGACATTTGAACTCATCGCAACATCTTTGTCACTAAGTGTCATCTGCAGAGCTTAAAGATTTTTTTCCCGCTGGATGATGGCAGAAACAGATGGGGTTCATAAAGCTATTCAGAAACTAAATGAATAAAGATTAATTGTTTTACTTAGTGCATGCACATTCATCAGACTACCAGCTGAGTCCTTTGACATTTTCAATTCTAGAGTGACCAACATACCGAAAACATGGCAGCCCATTAGTGCCACTGTAACAACGATACAACGGGACAGATACAAGGGGCTTACAATAGTTTTATTGAATTAGCTTGACTTAGTGAAAATTATCTGTAAATTGTAGTTAAACTACACGCGAACGTTACTTTAGCTTTGCTGTAGAACTCAACAGGGTTCCCAGGTAGCAATATTATGTTGGACCAACCGTGGGCTTTCAACGGTCGGCCCAGCGACGAGGCGACTCGGCGGCCAACAATTGGATATGTGTTGGTTCAACGGTTGGACCCAAATTGGAAAAATGTTGCAAATAGTTTTCCAAGGTGATCATGTGTTCTTGGACAACCATGGTTGGTCATGTGTTGTTGGACAACCGTCGGACAACCGTTAAGTGGTCATTTGTTGATAAATGGTTGGTCATGTGTGTTTGGAAAAACCGTTGGCCAATCTTCGATAAACAACGCAACCTTCGCCCAAACCTGCCGACGCAAAAATGTTATTGGGCCAACCGTTGGCCAATGTCAGTGTGCTACTTGGGTTAGAACCCGTTAGACTTATCGTACTGTAACTTCCGTTGACTCGAATAGCTAAAACTGTAGTAGTTTTAACTACACATACAATCATCTTCAGTATATGACCAAAAGTCAGTAAGGAAGCAGATGACTTACATTAATATTACAATCATTTATTACAATGGCACGTCATCAAGCACGAACTTCATAGAGCAGACAAATTGGCTTTAATTCAGATTCACCAAGAAAAGTTGTTTAACCTCTGATGAACTTGCGCATTGGTAAAGTGGCCACTCAGTGGCCACTTTATTATGGCCACCCCCTCAGTACTTCGTTGGGCCACCTTTTGCCTTTAATACTGCTTCGATTATTCGTGGCATGGACTCCACGATATGTTGATAGGTGGTTTGTAGATTCTGAGACCATTCTTGATGGATAGTACTTTCCAGGAGTGTGAGATTGCAGAGTTGTGGATCCAGCTGTCTGATCGCTCGTTCAACTTCATCCCACAAATTCTCAATGGGGTTGAAATCTGGAGATTGTGGGGGCTACCTAAGCAAAGTAAACTCACCGGCATGTTCCTAAAACCAATCCTGTACAATACAAGCACTATGGCAGGACGCATTATCTTGTTGAAAGTAGCCATCGCCATTGGGATAAACCATCCACATGACAGGATACACTTGGTCCGCAACGATGTTTAGATATGATGTGCCAGTCAGACGTTGATCAACACGAATTAAAGGGCCCAAAGCATGCAAGGAAAACATTCCCAAAACCATAACGTTGCTTTCAGGCGCTTGAAGGGTTGTAGCAATGCATTTGGGGTCCATGCTTTCGTGCTGTTTCCGCCAAATTCTCACTCGGCCATCGGCATGCTGTAACTGAAAACGTGATTCATCGGACCACATAATTTGTTTCCAATTATCGACTGTCCAATCCTTGTGCTCCTGTGAGAACTAGAGACGTTTTCTCTTGTTAACTGCAGACAGCAAAGGTGTTCGAACAGGCCTTCTGCTGCCATATACCATCCGATGCAGTGTACGGCTAACAGTGCGTGCAGAGATCATTTAAGGGGATCCTTGATTAAGATGGTGTGTAATTTGCTGCACTGTTGCCCTTTTGTTCTGTGTTACCAGTCTGGACACTCCGTTCCGCCCAGCAGTAACTAGTCGTTGACGACTATACGTTGAACTTAGAGACCCACATTTTAGGCTGACAGTCCAGTCTTTAAACACTTTAACAACTGCTGCTCTGGAACATTTCACGAATGCGGAGGTTACGGTGATACTCACTCCATGGCTTCGAGCTCCTACAATCATCACACGTTGAAAGTGCGTCAAATCTCAGTTTTTACCCATCTCGTCACCCAAAAATCACTTCTACTACTGTCGCAAGCACTAAGCTTTCCCTTTTATACTAGCCTCGCTCTCTGGCAGCAACAGTGTGCAGCCATAGCTCATTTGCTCAAAACTGTCAGGTGGTCATAATAAAGTGGCCAGTCAGTGTATAAATATTCAGCAAGTATCAAAGGAAGGCTGAATAACACGGATTACTAGCGGTAGCTCATTTTAACATTAAACAATTATGCAACTTGACTTCAACAACATTGTGTGAAGAGCATAACCCATATATCGGTTTAAATAAACTTCCTGTGATAAGTTTGCTTTCCGTTATCTGAATAATATTGTCTCTCTAAGACAACACATCTCTAGCTTTTGATTCCGAAATTGCACTTTGACTAGTCAGGTGTGCCGCCCCGGTGGCGCAGTGGTCTAAGCGATGGCTTCTGATTATTCGTCCGTAAGGGGTCCGGGTTCGAATCCCGGTGAAGCATAGATGTTGTGTTTGTCTTACAGCACTGGCTCTTTCCCTTCCCTGGAACCAGTGACCCAAAATTAGGGACGGGCGACTGCTTATAGCCCATTGAGTTGCTCACGGTGGTCGTTAAAACCTCCGTTCAAAAAAAAAAAAAAAAAAAGTCAGGTGTTGCCAAAGTTAATTTCATCAGACCGGAAATACGTGGAGTTCAGGTACAAAAACGTTTGACAAAATTATTTCACTAGCACATTAAGATGTCCTTGTACTGTTGTAATTTCATTCTAAATACCACCATTGCTACTCCTCCATTAGTACGCCAAGGATTTTCATTGCCTCGTTAAACAGGTAATTGCATTAAACTTTGTCTCTTGTTAAAAGTGATAATATTAGCTTTTCCTGCCTCGTTAAATGTTGTTTGTTAAAAACGATCGTATTAGTTTTGAATTAATATAATACAAAAAAAAAGTTCCACAATTTTTTGCTCGTTAAATGCGGGATCTCGTTGCATGATGGGTTTGTTATATACTGGGGTGCAAAAATTAAGGACTGTAACGTACCAGGAGATGTGCCGTACCTGCCAGAAGGACGCACACGACATAAAGGCAGACAGGAATCAGAATAAAACGTCCGCGTAGCTCAATTGGTAGAGTGACTTATTCCGGAATGAGGAGATCCGGGTTCGAATCCTGGCGCGGCTAAAAATGACGGAGAAATTTACTTCGTTATAGGACGAGACGGTTTTTCGAATGTAACGTCGTGCAGAAGTACTCCACATCGACTCAAATCATACCATAAGATCCCCAAGATGTAAGAATATGGGACAAGTGAACCAAACCGTCCAAACAAGGAAGCCGAAGGATACAAAGACACTTTATTGAAAAGGTAGCTTCGAGCACAACTGGACAGAAGACAGAAATGTCCATGTGACAGGCGGCTGCCAAGAAAATCCAGTCTTTAGTAGGGATAGGATCACCCCTGACTGCGTTGCAGGATTTACAACGTCTGTCCATGTTGTGGACGAGGTTTTCAAGGAGCTGTTGAGGCATCGCGGCCCATTCCTCTTGCAGCGCCTATCGCAGCTGCGGAAGCGTTGCTGGCGGCTGGTGACATGCTGCCAAGCGCCTCCCGAGAAGGCCCCACACATGTTCGATTGGATTTAGGTCCAGGAACCTTGCGATCCATTGCATGTGTTGAATATCTTCACTCTCCAACAGCTATGCGACAGCCACAGTACGATGAGGTGTAGCGTTGTCGTACATGAAGAGGAACTCAGGACCCACAGCCCCTCTAAACAGACGCACGAGAGGCAGGAGAACCTCGGTACAATAGCGGACACCAATGACTGAACCTCCTTGGAAGATGTGGAGGTCAGTACGGCTACCAAGCATGATACTGCCCCAAACAAGAACTCCGCCACCACCAAACCAGTAGCTTTTGATGATGTTGAATGTGTCATTTCGTGTTCCCTGCTCTTTCCAGATGTGTATACGTCCAGAATCGCTCGTCAGACTAAATCGTCTCTCATCCGTAAAGAGAACTCGACCCCATTGCTGATGTGTCCAATTCTTGTGTTCCTGGCACCACGGAAACCGCAGTCTCCGATGAACAGACGTTAATGGCACACACTTTACTGGTCGTCGTGCAAATAGACCACCTTGGTGCAGCCTCCTGGCCACGGTAAAACGCGATAATGGACTTCCAGTGTCTGTTGCATGTGCCTTGCGATTTCTCCCGCTGTCTGCCGTCTGTCTCTTCTCGCCTGTAGGACAATATACCGGTGGTCCGCCGCCGTGGTGGCTCGTGGACGACCACTGCTAAACTCTCGGATAGCTGTTCCTGTCGGTTGAAATGCTGTACAAGCTTGTGAAGCGATGCTGTGAGCGATCCCGAACTCCTCGGCAGCACTAGTCACACTTCGATCTTCTCCCTAACTTCCCAATGACACGACCTCGGGTAAAGTCATCCAGATGTCGTCTACTGGATTGCCTGTTGGGCACATCACATGGTGGTAGCAACTCGACGTTGTTCAAACCGATGTACACTGTGCAATAGCTTTCACCGAATTGCTGAGCGTACACCGCCCGTGTGCTTTATACCCTTCCGACACTTCCCCCCCTTACGTCGTTCTGCATATATGCGCATGCCCTTTCATACCGGACCTTAGTCTATCCCCTGAGTCGTCTTTCACTCCGTTCTGCTTGCTCGTTCCGCCGTTATGCTAATTTCCTCTCTTCGTCCTAAATTTTTGTACACCAGTGGATATCTCGCGACAACACCTCATCAAATGTATCG
Source organism: Macrothele yani (assembly GCA_039090855.1). Classification (NCBI taxonomy): domain Eukaryota; kingdom Metazoa; phylum Arthropoda; class Arachnida; order Araneae; family Macrothelidae; genus Macrothele; species Macrothele yani. The sequence goes on from CM077024.1 coordinate 8,235,229, forward strand.
TTTAACTCTTCTTTTGCGCAACTCGGCTTAACGTGTGTTTCTGTTTCTAACAACTCTGCCTTTCCCTTCTAAATCTCTGCATTTCATGATTACATTATATGTTGCTCTGACTCACTGTCAGTGATGCCAAAATAAAGATGCTCTTCGAGGAAAGTAATGTGTCGTTTGGTAAGAAAACTTTTAAAGAAAATGAACTAAATTTACAAAAGAAAGCAGAGACTCAAATGGAAGGTTAAATAGAGGTGTGAGCCATAGGGTACTTATACATTTCTGCCTTTGGCCGCGAACATTCTGAAAAAGGAGGTCTTACTGACATTGGGAAATCGTGCAATGAAAAACCGTAAGGAATCTATTGGTAATCTTTCTGGAGTGCTTCAACACATTTGTACGACTCTTGAAGTGCGATCGATTTTATTCTCGAAGGGAATAATACTTTGTTCAGTGCTTTACCTGAAGATAGACTTTTGAATGAGCTATTGTGCCTCGCAATTCCAGAATAGCGCGAGTGAATTTAATGACGGAATACCCATACATAATTAAGTCGCATCTGCCATCGTCGCAAACTGTTACCTTGTGAGTCCGCCATGACCGGCGAATGTCATTAAAGCGTCAGACCGATTCAAGTGATCAAGTCCGAAACCTTGAGGGACTCCTCAAAAGGTAATTGATTAAGTAATCTTCTTTGGTTCACTGAAACAAGAAAGCTGTCTTTTATTGATAAAATGATTAAAATATATTATTTTATTGATTTCTGTGATCCTGATTTCATCTAATTCACGCCGAGATGCATGAAAGTTGAGATTCTTAAAGCATCGTGTGAATCTACAATAGTTATAAGGCCTGTGTTCGTTTTTCCAGTGAACCCCATTTGCAGATTGTTGTGAAAGACGAGAACTCAGTCTTCGAAAGAGATATGTAGATCTTAAAAGTTCGATTATTCTTTAAGGAAAGATTTCATATTTTTTATTTTACAATAAGAAGTAAGAAATTAGAGAGAGGAGAGATATTTTGCAGAGCAGTAACTGAAGGAAAGCTTTAGTAAGACATGCTTAAGATTTTCAGTTAAATTTATGGTGCATTGCTAAACTATAAAATGCTGCTTGGTAACGAAGATGTCAAAGCCGCGGACGTCACTCTAACCAGAAATGCTACGTCTGTGCTGGGGCCTGTATAAGGCACAAATCTGAACATTTCTAAGATTTCTAAGCTACATCTGCTTAGCTTCAATTTCTTGGAGCTTCCTTGTCCTGGATGGTGTAAAAGATAACATGCTTGAACGGAAATCGGGAAATGCGGGTTCGATTCCCGCTCCAGATCAATATAATTTTAAAGTTTTCTTAAGAAGTGGCTACATGGAAACAGAAAACACGGCACATTTGTGCCAACGATAACATTTGTATTGCCTTCCATGTATTTGTGAAGAATTATTTATTCAGGAAATTTTCCATCCCAATTATGTATGATACCTACACTGAAGAGCAATTGAATTAGATATACCTGTCTAGTAACGTGTAGTATCACCTTTCGTCCTGATGACGGCGGCGATTCGTTTCGGTATGGACTCGACATAACATAGGAAGCGTTGGGAAGCCACGCGGATCCACGACCCCTCAACAAGCTCCCACAGTTCACGAAGATTTGATGGAGGGGGGTCAGAGCTTCGAACATCTCTCTCGATGGCATCCCAGATGTGCTCGATGGGATTGAGGTCAGGTGACCTAGCTGATTAAGGAAGCGAGGTCACATCAGTGGAGTGTTCATCCAACCCTTTGGATACAATTCGGGAGCGATGGCACGGTGCATTGGCTTGTTGCAGGATGAGGTCCCCAGTGGGATGTTGAAGACGCACAAACGAGAGCAAATGGTCGTCCAGGATATCCCGGTAACGTTGACCTGTGAGGGACGATGTCACACGTAGCAGGGGCACCATTTCAGTCCACGTAAATAGTCCCCAGACGAGAATGCCACCCCCATCAGCTTGAAGAGTACCCTGCTGGCAAGAAAGATCCATCGCTTCATGTGGTTTGCGCCGTACTTGTATCCTGCCATCCGCATTTACCAACGTGAATCTTGAGTTATCTGTCCAGGCAACATTTTTCCACATGTATAGGGTCCAGTGGCGATGTTCCCGCGCCCATGCTAATGTTCGCACCTTGTGATGCGCGGTCAGCAGCGGTACCCTCGTGGGACGATGGCTTCTGTACCCCACAGCAAGGAGATGGTTCTGGATGGTGTGGCTGCTTACACGTTTTTGTGCACCAGCGTTAAATTGCCGAGTAATTTCTTGCACTGTAGCCCGTCTATCCGCTGGTACAATGCGAGCTAGCCGACGATGACCCCGCTCATTCACACGCTGTCGTTCACGGCATTTGGCGTTACCGAATTCGATGTACTCACGGTGTACCCTTGACACAGTGGCTCGTGTAAATCCCCGTGCCTGCACGACTTCTGAGATGGAGTGACACATTCGTCGGGCACTGACAATTTTCCCATGATCAAATGCGCTTAGATCCTTCATTTTACCCATACTGCCTCCGACTCTTACTGATTCCCATCGCATCACCTCTGATATTGTCGGATCGTTGCATACGTCATGTCGTTTCCGTTTACAGGTCCGCTCACAGCGCCACATTTGCATAACGCCAGCTGTCTCTTCAGTGTAATCTTTAAAATAAAATTATTTCTGTCTTAAAAATTCTATCTGATAGCCCTTTATCTGGATTTGAACTTACATCTAGATTTCTAAGATAACAAGGCATTTCCAAAAATTGCTAGTGGTATTTTTGTCCACTCCTCTTCTACTGCCTTCCATTGTCCAATCATTGTTTTAAGTCTCCGTTTAGAAAGCGCTCTTTCTAACGGTCAGAAGGAACAAGAGTCCCTGGTGACACATATTATTTTAGTAATATGTAGAATTGATTTTAACATTCTTTTCAACTTTTCTTAACTTCAATTTCCAACTGTACGACAAACCAGCAATAATCATGAATACTTTACTGAACATTTCTTTGAATTCTTGGAACCAAGTGTAAGTATTTTTCTGCTCTTTTTTTCAATAGTAAATCGAATTGTTTTTAGTTTTTGTTATAATCGTTGGGTAGATCCATGCTTCATCAATATTTATTTTTAATTTTCACAATAAATTTTCATCTATCTCCTGCTAACTGATTTTCATTAAGAAGTATACACCGTGTTTTGGGCTCAGCCAATTAGGCAAATGGCGGTGTACATTCTATTTTTTTTTCTTTTATCAGTAAATATCTTACTGGAATCCAAAAACACAAACATTTTTGAGTTCCATTAAGATATTTACTGATAAATAGCAAATTATATTTATTTGTTACTATGGAACTTTCAGTGTGAATCATTATTTATACCGAAAGTTCCATAGTAACAAATAAATATCCACTAATGGGTTTAAATATTATTACGTACTTTTTGATTCTTAGTCGATACGAAGCACATTATTGGTGTGTCAATTCACTTTGTTTGTGAGTTCATTGACGATTCTTAACACATGTTGCGATTATTCCAACTATAATTCCTTTGGGAGATTAAACACCTGGATTCATCTCCCAATCTTTCTATTATCTGACTTACCATCCGTGTCATATTTACGCCAAAAATCGGATTGTCATCTTCAAAATTTGTATTATATGGCGCAATCCCGTATTTCTTTCATGAAACACCTGGTTTTTAATCTTTCTATTATGTAAATTATTGCACATACATTATTGCTATTTGCTTCCAACATCTTAAATGTTTTCGATGGAATGAGATATTTTATCAACATGTATATGGTGATTTTAACATTTAAGATGTTGAAACCAAAATGCAATAATGTATGTGCAATAATGTACATAATAGAAAGATTAAAAACCAGGTATTTCATCTCGCAATGGAATTATTGTTGGAATAATAGCGGCGTGTGTTGAGAATCGTCAATGAGTCCAGAAACAAAGTGAATTGACACACCAATAATGTTCTTCGTATTGACTAAGGATCAAAAATTACGTACAGTAATAGTATTTAGACCCATTAGTGGATTTTATTTGTTCTTTTATCAGATTCAAATCTTTTTTAATTATCTTGTTTACAGTTCATACAGAGATTTTTAATAACTTGGCGAGTGCTCTTTGTGTCAGTGGATTTTCTTTTAAGGCCAAATACCCTAGTTTTGAAATAGCTGTAAAAGTACTTACCTTCTTTGGATATTCGTTTGGTGTTCTTTTTTCTACAAAAAAGCAATGCTTTACGATTTATTCTTATATTATTTATATTAATAATATAGCTTATATTATATTTAGAAATGCTAATCCTATGATTTTCACAGAATTCTTTAATAACAGAATACGAATATTTATCTTCATAAAGAGCAAACATATAACTTTCTCTCCACAACATGATTACGTGCGCTATTTTTTTAGCAGATAATATTTAAGTGCAGAAGATTTGTCTTTCGTGTTCATCTAACACTCTGTTGTCAGTTTCAATTCTTTGAACTTCTTTTATTTTTTTCTAATTTCTTATCAAGAACGTTCTAAAAATTTGTTAACGTCTTTCTATTTAAAATGTGCAGAAGGGCAGGAAAACACAAAAAGATTACGGGAATATAGTTCCATTTCCAATAAAATTTGTTTTCGTCAGCTGACGAAAAGCGTGAAAAGATGTGCTGTGAGATACTTTCTCGTAGCTTTAGAACATCATTCGTGTTCAAGCAAATGCCGAATATGAATAAACTACGTACGCGCATATTTCATTGTTAAAATGATAAAAATTAAAAAAGGTAAGATATTGAATCTACAGATGGAAAAACAAAGAAATAAAAACAAACTCAAAATGCAGACCCGCCACATTCCTTGAATTATTCAGTCAACTGCTGAACAATATCAGAAAAAAAAATCAAAGTTTTGAGAAAAAATGTGTACTTACAAAGCGAAACCCAAGTAAAAATTACTGAAACCAGTTTTTTTAGTTGTCTTTCGAAAGGAAGTTCTCAGTTTTCTCTTAAATATCAACTTATAAAAATTGATATTTAAGAGGAAACTGAGAACTTTCAAATTCTGCACGAGAAACAAAAAGGAAAATAGAAGGTGATGTGAAATATTAAAAGTTAGAATATCATAACAGGAAATAGCAAGAAAAAAAAGGAAAGATGAAGTTGGAATCAAAGAAGAATTCTTTTCGAACCTTTCGTAAACATTATATCCAAAGGATCTTGCATTAGTGAAGCCACAAAGCAAAAAAAGCTAGCCCTGGAGCAATTTCCTGATTCGCTCTGAATGAACAGAGACGAAAGACGTTTCTTTCATTCGCCGCCAAAAAAGGCAAGGTCTTACCTTTCAAAAGCCAAATAGAGTGTTATATATTTAATAAGGTATAATTCAAACGACAGGAGGAGAATGAGAAACTATACATAAAAAATTAACCCAATTATTCTTATTCTTAAATTTACTATAATCAATAGGTATTTGTTTTTTATGTCAAAGATCCATTTATGAAAACTAATTACTTTAATGTTTTTTGTTATTAATACACAACTCATACCGAAACCTCTTTCTTTCTGCTCCTCCGTTTAGGAGAACTAAGATATTGTCCATATGGGAAATAATATTTAATACCTTAATTCTGAAAGGTGTGAGCTCTGGATTTGTCTCAAATATTTATCTTTCTTAACACTGGACTTCTGTTTCACATATTTGCTTTTAAGGTCACTCGTGATAAGGAAAGATATCTTCAACATGTGCACTGCAAATAATTTCTTGGAGTTCACGGATCTTTTTTCGAGATTCCTTTCGCAAATTAACGAAGTATATTCCAGTCTCAATCTTTTCTGTAAAATGAGGGAAAAAACTTAATTTAGTGCGTTTTTCTTTCCTGAAGTGGCAGAAAAAAATTTCTTAATACTTCTGCGTTTAATAATGGAAAGTAAACCGTTTTTAAGAGAACTTAACAGATAATTTCGAATCTTTTGAGAACATGTCCGTGGTTTTGCTTTTATATTAAAGGAAAACTTCTCTTCTTACTTTCTGCGTATCCATGTGGCGGGGAATGTGCCGTAATAAGAGCGATTCGCTTGAATACTTGGGATACTTGAGGTTTCATTAACTATTAAATTTCAATTCACTTTTGGCGGGCCTGATTTTAAGATCCTTTAAAGAGAACCGATACTGCGGAAAGCATATTGCATGACATTTAAGTCACCGTAGCAAAGGATTTCGCCTCCCCCTCCCTTCAGTTATTGCATCTGCTATCGTACGTCAGGTACTTAAAATATCGTACGCATGATTGTATGATGTCTACGGATTAGTCTGTGGACCCCTTAACACAAAAGCTATTGCATCTATCAGTAGTAAATTTTATATCTACGGGTTTTGTTATATAATGCTATAAATGTATTAAGTTTCATCTCTTTGTAAAACCACAACTGAAAGTAATTGTCAGCATAAAAAATTTCAACTCCAAATCATACGTTACAGTAGCTTCAAACAGAAGTCATCGCTCTTTCCAGGTTTATAAGTGATTCATGGAAAAATTCCCATCGGCCAGGGTTTTCGAGTTACGCGCGGGACATGCTATCACTGTACCACAGCGGCCTCGAATACTCCAGACTCACATAATTCGAGGCCGCCGTGGTGCAGTAGTAGCATGTCCGGTGCGTAACGTGAAGATCCTGGGTTGGATTCCCGGTGGCGGCAGATAAGAATTTTTCCATGGCTCACTTATAAACGTGGAAAGAGCGATGACTTCTGTTTAATGTACCTTATCCACGTCAATTGTGTGTATTAATTATTAGTTACAGTAGATTCCAGTTAACTGGAACCAATCTTTACCGACTTAGGTGGCTGTCCTAATAATGCGACGCTTTATCTCAAAATGCTTATTTGGAATGTTCTTCAAGAATTATCCCAAATAAACGGCTGTCCAGATCAATTGGTGGCCCAATTAACTGAAATCTATTGTACTTTGGAAAATCATAACGAAAAATAAACTAAATTGTGATAACTCCTTTGATAGAAAATGTAAAATTATTATAAATCTATTTAGAAAAATATTAAGTTCTTATAGAAAATACAATGACCAATTAGCTGCATTCATAGTGAAAAGCATTTTCTCATCGCGCGATAACCCGGGTATCGCAACCGTGCAATTTAAAGTAGGACCCAACACTGAGCCACCGCCTCTTAAGAATAGAAGGTGGTGGGTCACTGTTCAGTTTAGGTTGAATTGGAAGAATGTGCTACCCGGTAGCTGTCTTTCTAGGTCAGTCTGTAGCACGTTTCGCTGGCGCCCAAGACATATCCGGCTCGATGCCTACTAGGGGTAAAGAGGAAAGATTCTTTGACTTTGTACGTAACGGAAAATTACAGCAATTCGTCTAATGCACATGGGCTTAAAAAAGTGGAAAAAGAAATTTCTTCTTTAATGGTACTGAAACAGTCAAAACCGACGTTTTTGCAAACTGAGGAAATATCTGGAAAAACGGGAAGCATTCGAAACTGACATTTCTTAAGAAATACAGAAATACCTAGTGACAACAAAACAATATGTCAAACATTGACGTATGCAGTATTAGGAGCGGAAATTTTTCAAAACACAAATTTTGTTAAAAGCTGGAGATCTACCAGCAACTTTGCGGCACGTTAAGTTCAGACATTTTAATTGAATTTGTACCACTTATTTTTTAGAGTGCGGTGGGATTTACGAAATGTTCGACTTCCTACAAGAAACTACATGAAACTCCACTAATTCCTCTTAAATGAACTTCTGGCTCCGGGTGTAAATATTATAGCTTCGGGTTGTGTAATACCTCCATGTCTAGTATTTTGTATACAGAAGTTATCCTCCTTTCTTTGGCAGAAAATTTAGAAATAAAAATATTTGAACAAACCAGCACTGCACGAAATGGTTTCATGCAGGATTGCTCAGTAAGCTGTTCAGGAAATATTGCTAATACCTGAAACTGAGTTATGCAAATTTTATAATATTTTAACAACCTTTCAACATGAATATGAACATAGTAGTAACAACTTTTTTCTGGATCGTTTTTTTTAATTTGTTACTTTATCTTTTTGTAGCAAAATGTGAAAATGAATGTTAGCTACTCATTTAAATCTACCGCATGAAAAGGCACCTAAATTTTATATATATACACTGCTGGCCACCCAAAATGCAACACCAAGAAGGACACGAGATAGCAAAGCCTGATTTACTGGACACATAACAACAGATACAAAGATGAAACCATTGAGTTTACAGGCCCGTGCGACTTGCGGAACACGCAGACATCAATAGTTCGTGGGGCCCATCATGGCTGGCAATAACGGCCGCTACACGCTGCGGCATCGAACGAAAGGCGTTTTGGATGTGGGCTTGGAGTAGGTCGGTCCAGGCTGATTCCACACGTTGCCACAGTTCATCAGGCGTAGCCTCGGATGGCACTTTCCGGGCCACTAGGTTGTCGATCAGCGACCACACGTGTTCGATTGGCGACATATCTGGAGAACAGGAAGGGCACGGCAGCAGTGACACCTAGTGGGCCGTTAAGAACTCTTGCACAATGCGTGCCACGTGCGGGCGTGCATTGTCCTGTTGCAGGTAAGGGAGGACTACAGGCTCCAAAACGTCGGAGATGTAGCGGTGGCTGCTGAGTGTACCGGCGATGCGTACCAGAGTGGTGCGGGTGTCATATCCAATTGCGCCCCAAACCATAACGCCAGGCGACGGACCGGTATGGCGATGCATAATGCAGGCGTCATACAGTCTCTCGCCGTGGTGCCGCCACACGCGGATCCGACCATCGTGGTGTTGCAGGCAGAAGCGGGATTCGTCGGAGAAGACAATGTCGTGCCATTCCGTAGTCCAGGTGCGGCGTTCAACGGCCCACTGACGCCCCACTCGCCGGTGGTGAAACTTGAATGGTAATCGGAGAAATGGGCGCCGTGCGACAAGTCCCCGCTCCTGCAGACGATATCGAACGGTACGTGCTGACACAGGTTGTGGCGCAACACACCCTAATTCTTGCGCTAACGTTCGTGATGTGGTGGTGCGAGCCATCAATGCCCGCCGCACAACATGCCGGTCCTCTCGTCCGGTGGTGTGCCGTTGCTGCGGCAATCGCACACGTCGGTCCGTTCGTCCCTCCTGCACCCACCGAATCTGCACTCGCCTCACTGTGACCGGATTTCGTCCCACACGGGCGCCGATGACTCGGTACGATAAACCGCTGTCGCGATAAGCCACTATTCGTCCTCTGTCAAACTCCGAAACGTGCTGGAGTGACTTCCGTATTCTGCGACGAGGCATCAGGAAGCTTCCCACGCACAGGTCCTGCAGCACAACACACTTCCACTACTTACTCCCAGCCTTCTGTGCACCCGGGAGCGTGCCGGACGAACATGATTTGCATATGCCCTGCAAAGCTAATCGTTTGTATGTCCTCTTGCGGGCGACGCATGCTGCGAATTTCAGGCCAATCGGATGCTTCCTTCTTGGTGTTGCATTTTGGGTGGCCAGCAGATCAAAAAGTCCGATCAAAAAGTTCCGATACTAGGCCGAAATGCAGCAAAGTACTTACGTTACTTACGTCTGGCCATGATCTCCCTCAAAGTAGTCTCTTCGGGCAGCGATACACCGCTGCCAGGGTTTTTGCCGCTATTGGAACTCTCCCTGGAAGTCCTGTTCGCGAATCGTGTCAATCGCCGTCTGCGATTTGCGCTGAATCTCGTCCACGGTTTCAAAACGGCTACCTTGGAGTTTTAGTTTCATCTTCGGGAGCAGAAAGAAGTCTAAGGGGGCCAAATCCGTCGAGTAAGGTGGGTGAGAAAGGGTACTCATACCGTTGCGGCTTCAAAACTAGCGTGTTGCTAATTCTCTGTGAACTGCTGCTACATTCTCGTGATGGAGCAGAAAATCCCCTCTTCCTACACGTCACTTCCTACAAGGTAGTGCAATGGAACGGCACAACGACTAAACAAGCAATAATGTTTAACTAAACTAATATAAGAGCTGAAAAGTCGTATTAAATCTTAATTCACCTTCGATAAAGAAAATCCTAGGAATCACAAATCGACTCTGCGAGCATTAACTTCCATTCAACAGGAAGATTATAGCACTAAAACGAAACAGGTATCAACACTACTTTCAACTCAAAGATATGAATAGAGACAGTAAAGCAGTAGAGTGAATAGGTGTTGCCATACACTGAAGTGCCAGAACAACTGATACACACGAGCTTATGCAAAATACATAGCAACGCCACCTATGCGCGTACTCGGTTGCGTCCGCCAGTGAGTATATAAAGCGATAGACATCCTTGCTAGATGTCAGAGCTGTTTTCGGCATGAGAATGGCAAGCAATAACGATTTAAGCGATTTTCAACGCGATGTCATAGTTGGCGCTCGTGAGATGGGCCACAGTATTTCGCAGGTAGAAACGAAGTTCGGATTTTCACAGACGACCATTGCAAGGGTGTACCGTGATTACAAGAATTCCGGCAAAACCTCCAACCTGCAATATCAATGTGGCCGTAAAAAGACATTGGGGGAACGTGACCATTGTCGGCTCTCAAGAATTGTTTCACGCGATAGGCGTGCAACACTTTTGCAGGTATAATCGGAATTCAATGCTGGAGCCTCAACAAGCATTAGCGTCTGGACTGTGCAACGCCCCCTGCACGATACGGGCTTTGGAAGCCGACGCCGAAGTCGAGTGCCCTTGATGGATGCACAACACAGAGCTATGTGCCTCACTTGGGCACGGCAACACCGCCACTGGACATTTGATGACTGAAAACAAGTAATAGGGTCTGACCAGTGGCGTTAACAACTGTATCGGGCAGATCGAAGGATTCGTGTGTGGGGCAAAACCCATTAAAGCCATGGATCCCACCTGTAAACAGGGAACTGTACTGGATCCGTAATGGTATGGGGTGTGTTTAGGTGGATTTCACTGGGACCCCTGGTACGTCTACAAACGTCTGTGACCGGCCAACACTATGTGCGCATCATTTCTGACGAGGTACACCTGTTCATTTCCTGCATTCATGCTGATGGGTTGGGCCTGTTCCAACAGGACAATGCAGCTCCATACAAGTGTCTAGACGCCACATTATGGTTGAAGGAGCATTCATCTGAGTTTGGGGTGTTGCCATTCCCACCCAAGTCCCCATATCTGAACGTGATATAACACATTTGGCATGCCATGCAACGTGCTATCGAACACTGGAATCCGTGACCTCGAAATACACTCGAATTGTGGAACGCTCTGCAGGAAGTATGGCGTGTATTACCTACAGCATATTTACAGAAGCTAGTGGAGTCCATGCCCCGTCGTATTTCTTCAGTCCTGCACTCCCGTGGGGGACCTACCAATTATTAGACTGGTGTACCAGTTTTTCTGGCACTTCAGTGTATATGTCTCTATTCATATCTTTGAGTTGAACGTATTGTTGGTGCCTGTTTCGTCTTAGTGCTATAGTCTTCCTGTTGAATGCAAGTTAATGCTTGTAGAGTCGATTTGTGATTCCTAGGATTTTCGTTATCGAAGTTGAGTTAATATTTTATGAGCTTTTTTTATCTCTTATATTAGTTTGGTTAAACATTATTGCTTGTTTTGTCGTTGGGCAGTTCCACTGGACTACTTTGTAGGTAGTGGCGTGTTACAAATTTGTTTACCTCTTTCATTGTCATAATGATCTAGGAGATACTCGAGCGATTTTAGTTATTTACAGGTGTTTTGCTCGGTTCGAAAGGTCACCCTGTGTACTTGTATCCCTCTGATGAGAATAGTGCACATCAGCCTTTTGGGATAGGTCAACGCACTTCCATTGTTACTTCGGTATATATTCAGAGTTTTTGTATTACCAAATTTTATTCTCAGTTAGATGTTATTTATGTTATTTTCAGTTCTCATGTTCATTTTCATTAAGTTCTCAATTATTATGTCTCATTACGGAATATCAATAGTTTGGAAGGAACTTATATTTGGCACTTAATTCATATACTATATACAATCAAATCGCTATTGCGTTAAGCTGCATTGCGCGGACATATGGAGATTTCTGAATTTTGATTTTTGATTTTCCATTTTTGATTTTAAATTTTAGATTCTTTGATGTGTTTATTAATGTTTTTGAAAGTACATATATATATATAAATATATATATAAATATATATATATATATATATATATATATATATATATATGGGATGTAAGGTCAGGTGATGCGTAACATCACAGCCTCTCCTTGACAAATGTCAACCCCGCCTTCTCGTGGTACATCCTGTTCCCACTAAAGGGGCTCTGACGACCGCCAATAGCGGTATAACTATACCATCGGGATTAGAGGAAATGCTATCCCACACTCACCAACCCGCTTGGCCAGCGTGGTGAGTTATGGCCAAACTCCCCCCCCCCAAAATGACTCCACAACTTAAATCTTGGCCCTCAGTCTCCGGCAGCTGGAATGTACCTGGCCAAGGCAGCGACCAGTGCGACATGAAGGCAGAGGGTGCTAAGAATCCCCGGAGGACCGGACTAGGCTGCCATCTGATGCTGACCTTGGCTACGTACAACGGACGCTCCCTATCTTCTGATTCAAGGCTTCTTGAATTGGAAGAGGAACTACAAAGGATCAAGTGGGACATCGTCGGGCTAAGTGAGGTAAGGAGAAAAGGAGAAGATCTCATTGAACTGAAAAGTGGACATCTCTTCTACTATCGTGGGACAGATACTGGCAGAACTAGTGGTGTTGGATTTATAATAAACAAGAAACTGAAAGATAAAGTTGTAGAAGTTGAAAGTTCCTCTGACAGAGCTGCACGACTCGTTATCCAACTCTCGAGAAGATACCAGGCTCAGATTATTCAAACTTATGCACCCACCACAAATCATGCTGAAGAAGAAATTGAAGAATTTTACGAGGAAATTCGTGATCTAAATAATAAAGGTAAGCAGCACTTGAAGATAATTATGGGAGATTTCAATGCAAAAATAGGGCAACGGCAACAGAATGAAACTTCAGTAGGTAAATTCGGTCACGGCAACAGAAACCAGCGTGGAAATACTCTCGTAGAGTTTGCAGAGGGAGAAGGGTTTTTCATCTTGAACTCCTTTTTCAAGAAAAAGCCACACAGGAAATGGACATGGAGACATCCAAATGGGACGACAAGTGAAATTGATTTTATTATGTGTAACAAAAAATTCGTCATAGAAGACTGCAGTGTGCTAAACAAGTTCAACACAGGCAGTGACCATAGATTGGTGAGATGTAAGATGCACCTCAACACTAAACTCGAACGTAGCAAGCTCATAAGACAAACAAAATGTATTGACATAACCAACCTTAGAAAACACCATAATACCTTCAAATTGGAACTGAAGAACAGATTCTCTGCTTTAGAAGGCCTAACATCGGAAGAAGTGGACATCTCTGAAGTTAACAGAAAAGTAACCAAAGCTCTTATGGAAACAGCAACAAATCTAGCTGGGTCTAAGAACAAATTGCATGTGAACAAATTATCAGGAAAAACCAAAATGTTGATGCAAAAAAGAAGAGTGATGAGGACAACTAAAGAAGATGTGACTTCCAAAGTGGAATATATAGAGCTATGCAAGACAGTACGAAAAAGTATCACTGAAGACGTAAGGAAATTCAACTGTGAACTAGTAAGGAAAGCAATTGAAAACAACCAAAGCCTAAAGATAGCAAAGGGACATCTCAGTAAGGGGAAAAAACAGATTATGGCACTGAGAAAAGAAGATGGTTCTGTAACAAGAAATAGAGGCGAAATTTTGATTTCTACTCCAAATTATATGAAAGGGATGATACATGTACTCCAGACATCATGAAAGGTACCAGTACCAGAGTTCTTCCAGTCCTTCCAGCAGAAGTTGCACATGCAATCAAGAACATGAAGCGGGAAAAAGCTCCAGGAGAAGATGGAATTACTATAGACATCATACAAGAAGCAAGTGGAGAAATCGAAACAGTACTCGCCCAAATTTTCACTCGATGCCTTAATGAAGGGAAAATTCCTGAGGATTGGAACAACGCTACAATGATCTTGCTACATAAAAAAGGTGACATTGAGGATCTCAGGAACTACAGACCTATCAGCCTCCTATCAGTGGTTTATAAAATCTTCACTAAAGTTCTTTCACACCGCTTGAAGGTGACACTGGACATGGCTCAACCGAGAGAACAAGCTGGATTCAGGAGTGGCTACAGCACAATAGATCATATCCACGTACTGAGAGAACTAATTGAAAGAGCGAGGGAATGTGAGCTTCCATTGTGCATGGCTTTTATCGATTATGAAAAAGCCTTTGATTCGGTGAAACCATCAGCAGTTGCAATGGCTCTGAAATCCTGCGGTATTGAAGATGCATACATTAATATTATTAATAACATCTATGAAAATGCAAGTGCAAAGATTCGGCTGTTTGAAAATACAACACACATAAAAATTGGAAAAGGAGTGAGACAAGGTGACACCATATCTCCGAAGCTCTTTAATGCCACATTGGAAAATGTCTTTCAATCACTGAACTGGGAAAACAAAGGGATAAAGATTAATTAAGATTATCTAACCCACCTTCGTTTTGCTGATGACATAGTCATTTTTGCAACTACCCCATCAGAGCTACAGAGTATGATCCAGGAACTTGCTGACAAGAGTAAAGAAGTGGGATTAAAAATGAACTTTCAGAAAACAAAAGTGATGTACAATGCTTTTACAAGAAATGAAGATTTATCGATTGATGGAGAAAAGCGGGAGATAACAGACACGTACGTTTATCTTGGACAGCAGATATCAAGTGAGGGTCACATTGGTGAAGAAATTAATCGGCGTACAAAACTTGCCTGGAGAGGTTTTGGAAGAAACAGCATAATTTTCAAGAGCAATATGCCATTATGTCTTAAAAGAAAAGTGTTTGATCAATGCATCCTTCCAGTGCTTACGTATGGTGCAGAGACGTGGACCTTAGCTAAAAGAGACATACAAAGGCTGCAGACAACTCAAAGGAGCATGGAGAGGTGCATGCTTGGTGTAACCACTAGAGATAAGAAGAGGAACACGTGGATCCGAAAAATGACAAGAGTGGAAGACATCATGATCAGAGTTAAATCCCTGAAATGGCAATGGTATTGGTATTGGTAACTGTGGGTACCATAGTGGTACCCAGTTTATTGCTATAACGAAATACAGACATAGGAGATTCATTAAAAGCTGCAGGAGAGAAAACAACAGTGCGGAAAGTAAGTATATCCACGATGCAGCACAACGTTACACAGAAAGGAAATGAATATGCACACGAACAATGAAAGACCTAACGGCATGTCAAACACTATAGCACATGTGCACAAATGCATGAAATGTACTATGCTATCATAAATCAACCGAACGGAACTGAATTGTGGTTAGAGAGCAAAACAACATGGAGTACCTCAGCAACTATATAAAAATAACAAAGGTAACAAACGTACCACTACAATAATCCGCGATAGAGGAAAGCACTAACACAGCAAACACTCACAATTATAGGTAATTTAAAAACAGGCACAAATTCAGGAAACAACAGATAGGATAATGATGAGATAATGAGGAGATCACACAATTAACGAGACTGATTAGTTGTGAAAACACAGCAAAAACACGCAATTATCGCAAATTTAAAATACATTACTTGTGAAACACAGCCAAACACACAAAGAAAGCAAATTTACAATACATGACTTGTGAATCACAGTAAAAACACACATGGAAAACATCAGAATCAACATGCACTAAGTCTGCAAAACCAGGGAATCTGCGAACGGGTTCGCAAATCCTCTAGCATTGAGAGAAGAAAAAGTAATCGGTGTGAGGAAGAGAGCTAAAGGTCATCGGTAAAAGGATAGAAGGTATCACATATATGCTTCTCAACGAGCTCCTTCAAGGAGGCGAGACGGCGCGTGTAACGTCTCAAAAAAGGCTGATACCGAGGATCGGCGGCACACAGAGATTTAAAAAGTGACACATAAGCTTCGAATTGCGTTACCGCTGCATACAGGTCCAGATCAGGTGAGTGAAGGAATTCTTCAGAACCAACAATCGTACGTGCAGGTTGAAAAAGACGTAAAAGTTGCTGCCTGGACAGTGGTCCAGGAACTGGAGGAAACGTATCAACTGCCTGTAGAACCTCAGCATCAGAGAGAGGATTGACAGGACCTGAGCGGAGAAGCATACTGTTTGAAGAAACATCAGGTGGAGAAACACCGGAACCGGAAACCCCGGGAATACTAGATGAATCCTCAGAATGTGGCACAGAAAGTTGTTTTAACTTTTTCTGTTTTACAGCGCCTGTGGAAGTTCCAATCCGCTTCGAAGAAGTAGCTGAGGCGGATGTATCCATTAGTAGATCAGGCTCACCTTCCAAGTCAGGAGACGAGGAAACGAACGTCGCCGAAGAAGCAGTACGTAGCTGAGCTGCCTTAGTGGAGACTGGTACAACAGCCGAGGCTTCAGGAAGATGTTGCAACAAGGGTATGGTAGACAAGGTTGTAAATGGAGATCCGATATCCGAGAGGCTAGGAGAAGAGCCAGACGGCCGATCCGCCAAACCACCACTCAACACACCCGGATCGGAACACTCCGCTGTAGACACATCTGTAGTCGAAGACAACTCTGTCAATCTTGAAGGTGGATGCACAATCGTACGGGTCGGGAGAGGACGAAAGGCAGCATTGTCCGTGACAAAAATGTTCGGCTGACGGAGAAACGAAGAATTCGCGTCAGGCAAACTACCGGTAGTGGGGATAGTAGAAAGACCAATGTGGTCAGCAGTGGGATGCGAACTTGATGAACGTCCACGTCGAACGCGGTCACAGGAGGCAGTGGTGTGATTTTGTGTTAAACAGTGTGTACAATAGTGAGCAGTGAAAATCTTGAAACTGTACGTTCGTGCGCCAATTTTAACAGTAGCTTCTGTAGGGCAATCCGCCAAGGCTTTCTCGGTGGGAAAGACGACCAATAACTGACGGCGAGGTCCTGTAGCATGTGCAAATCGAGTTCCGCGGGGAGCATCAGAAAGGCGACGGACCTTGCCAACAATTTTACAAACATGACTGACATGGAGAGGAAGTGCAGTATCCGGCACTTCCTGTGGAACAGGGTAGAACGTGATGTTCACCGGTCTCTTGGAAAGAGGCGACGGGAGGAGATAGTTTGTCCCAATCGAAAGTCCGTTAGCTAGAAAAAAGTCAGCATCCTCCTTGTGATTGAACTGTACCGAAATACCCCGAGGAGTACGGGAAATTCCTGCAATGGACACAGACGACACATGTACAGAGAGCGCCTCCATGTAGCGTGGCAATGGAGTATTTGGTAAAGCATGAAAGAGCACACCTCTATCCAGGAGGTTATGGAACTCACGGCCAATCTGCGAATTTTCATCAATCGTTACCTTCACCTTGTGGTTGGACACCTGAATAATAGGTGTTGATTGCAAAAGACCATCTGGTTGAGAGGAATCGTACGTTGAAGTAGCGCCTCGTTGCACTTTAGAGGCAAATGACATCCTCGGAAGAGAAGTCTGTTCGGATCCGGCAGGCACAGAATGCTGTGAGGGAAGAGAAGCACAGGCCGAAGGCAAGGCAGTAGAATCAGTAGTTCCCAGGGAGGGCACCGAGACAGATGCAGGAGCTGAAGAAGAAAGCGCAGCCAAGTCCAGTGAAGGCACCGGTGCAGGAGTACTAGAAAGCTGGGAAGGCAACTGAGCAGACACATCTGAGGACGAGAGTAGGTTAACTTCCATGGACGTGGGAAGTGTGGCGTGACGTGCATCCGCCACGCCTATAGATGATAACGAAATACCGGAAGCCGCCATGTTGGCAGCTTCCAAACGTAAACAAACGAGCAAACGATAAGAAAACGGATGAATATGAACTAATATGAGGGTGAGAACGCTAGAAAAGTAGCTCAAAACGTGCACAGTACCTTTAGACAGCCGGGCCACGCAACAGGTGAGTGAGGGACAAGGTATTCCACACTAAAACGCATAACATATTGGAGCCACCAACACTACGTCTATCACGAACGAGCAATGGGCTGGACATACTGCCAGAAGAACAGACCATCGATGGACAGCCGAAATTTTAGATTGGATTCCAAGGGACAGGAAAAGACCCAGAAGAAGACCACATGGAAGATGGGTGGATGAAATTCGAAAGTATGCGGGAGTGACATGGAGGAGACTGGCACAAGACAGACCGTTGTGGGGGAAACTTGGGGAGACCTTCGTCCAGCAGTGGATTGATAATGGTTGACAATGATGATGATGATGATATATATTTATAATTATGTACAGTATAATTATAAATTGAGTATGGAATTTATAGTTTAAATCAGATTTGTCTGGGTAAAGTCAGGGCCATGTCCCGGTCGGGTCCAATTATGTGATTTCCGGGTCCGGATAGGGTTCGGGTCAAACATTCTTAACCCGTTTCCAACTTCTGAGTTAAATAGTGCTTAGTCCAGGTAATTCCGTCCAAATATCATCATCATCATCAACCATGGGTACAATGCCCATAGGTGTCTGTTGCCATTTTAACTATGTTGTCCCATTGAAGTCTGTTCATTGCAGCGTGGTTCAGTATTTAATATCGTTAGCCCACACACGGTGAGGGCGTCCTCTTTCATTTCTTCCGTTAATTACACCTAACACCTATATCTTTATCTTTCGTTATTTTACATTCTGCTGATGTGTCCATAGAGTTTTAGTTTTCTCTGTATGATTTTTTGGTCCAAAATATGGTAGTTATTAACTTAGTATCAAACACTAGAAACAAAACGTCATTTCATGGTCTCCTGGCTGTGAGGTGGTCTAAAATAGGAATGCTTGGTGACATTAAGCTTGTACACCAACCAGAGAAACACAAAAATAACATGCTTGACATTGTCTTTATTTTGAAATAATTTCAGAGAAAACTAGCACATTGTCCCTCACAGAAACACGTGTGTGAATTACATTCCACTAGAAATAAACTTTAAATTTTTCTGGTAGTTAGCACAAAGCCCAAGTAATTTTTTGTTCACGTCTTGGTGAAGCAGTAGCTGAGGTTTACCAAATTTCGGCGAAGTGTTGAATTTTCGCCGTATCACATATCAGAACTATTGTCGGTGTAGAACCGTTCATTAGACCGCTGAATCACACAACCTATCTTGAAACGAGAGGATCGCAGATGAATATAATGCTGCTCAAGAATGCTCAGGTAGCGCAAAGAAATCAGAGGTCGTCCCACATGTGCCATAGTCTAAATCAGAGGTGGAGAACATTTTCATGTTGGAAGGCCGCATTACGTTAGCTGCAGTCTAACAAGGAAGCACTCAAGAAACTTCAAACTGATAACAAGGAACAGTACACCAATTAAGTAGTAAATAGTAACACTGTACTAGTGGTCCGATTTATTGGAGTAGAAAGTAGACATAGTAGCGTTTCCAAGCTTTCGCGCATCAACCTGATGGCTTTTTCAAGGAAGTTAGACAGAAACTGCAACTGAAAAATAGAACGCATTAACAATTTGAACGCGGAAACTTGACTTTACAACTATAGATACGACGTTATATTCATTTAAAGATATGACGCATCACGTTGGTTGCATTACTCTGGATTGAGAAGGCACGGACAAACTTATGTTTTCACAGTTGGGAATTTTGTGCTGCACAAATGAAGATTTATGGATTTGAGCTTTTTCTGACTCATACTGAGGGGCATAAAAGGGATGCTATTACACTGTAAAAAATTAATGGTGTGAATTCACGAAAAATTTCTAAAAATAACGTGCAGCAAAGTTTCCGGTAAATGTCCGCCTTTTAACAAAATTTCGTTTTTAAAAGTTGCCATTTTTTTTAACTTCCGTATTTTCTCAGATTCTCCATAACTAGTAATTCCGTTTATTTCAGAAAAGTCCGTTTCAGGTTTTGCCGTATTTATGCAGAAATTTCACAAAATAGAAGACGCTGAATTTTTCAGCTCTTACATCGGTTATCCCTTTCGTGCCAGTGGGACTCAACCGAGGTTGTTTAGGTTGGCTCAAATGAAACCGGGCGTCTTAACCACTGAGCCAGAAAGACTCAGAAACAGATGCCCTCGTTTTTTGTGTGAACCTATTATTTTTTGAATATGTTTGCAAAGTTTATTTTCTGTAGGAGGACTTATCACAAATTAAGTATTTTTCAAAGCAACAGAATGCTTTGGAACTGACAATGACTGTCAATTATCTTTAAGGAAAGGTGAAATGTACTGTTTTATATTATTATTTCGCAAAGCTCCTAAATATAAAATTTACTCTTGATAGCTCAAACAGCTTTTATCTTAAGGCCCCCCCAGACTTATACACAGACATCGTACAGTCACCCATATAATAATTTAGCTACTTAGTTTCTTAAAGTCAACCTGGCGCACAAAATGTGGGAGAAGAGAAGAAATATCTTGTGCTAAAATAACCAGAAAACCAGAATCCATGTTATATACTATATCCACAATTTCCTATCCCGCTAGAAAACTTCAAAATCAGATCCGTCGACAGACGTTCGAAATTTAACAGTAAATCAAACCTCAAGTATTGCAGCAAAATCCTTCCTATTGCCTGAAATCTTTAGTCGCATCGATACAGAATTAGTGAAAACGGCGTTTTCACGTTAATGTACGAAAGGAATTGCCGAAAGGTTTCTGAAAATTCATCTTTCCTGGCGTACGAAAAATCCGTGAAATTCAGATTTTTTCCGTGATTTCACGGAAAAAGTTGTATCAGAAATATGCTTTCTTAATTCAGGAAAGGAATGACGGAAAGTAGCTCGGGAATTTCAAAAAAATCTTTTACACGATATGAATTTCATTTAAAATCGTTGCTTTTCTTAAATCTGATTAAAAAATAGTTTTCCGGTGTGATACCTTTTAACATGAAAACTTTTTTGCGCACACTTCAGGTAATACACAATTTTCTTGCTCGGAAGCAAACACATCTATCCAATTTCTCTTGTTCTCATTTACAACTTCTTAATTGAATGGTATTTCCTACGCGACAGAAACAATGCTTAGTTACTGAAAAACTTGAATTCCACTTACAAGATATTTTTCGTAGAATAGAGATAAGAGTGAAACTCTATGTTCGTGGCTATATTAAGCTTTTATTTCTTACAAAAATAACAACTTAAAAGTTATAACTGGCAACACGCACAGGCACAGTGAAAATTTGTATAAAAAATGTTACCTCTTAATTATTTATTTTCACATAGGTATGCTTTTTACCCTTCTTCTTAAAGTAACTGTTTCGACATTGCATAAAGCTGCTATAGAAATGACAAAGGTGACGTGCCCCAAGCTGTCTCTCCATATCCGCACCGGAGTCTATTGGTCGTGTCTTTGAAATTTTCTCTTTGTTTCGTGGCCCTCAGTAAGCCCCCTACTTTTAACCGACACAAATTAGCACAGTCCCATTACTGTTTCATCTGTATTTTAGATTAAAAATCAATCCCACAGACTATATCGTTTCTATTCAGAATTTTACTTCCATGTTCACCTAATATCTCGGTACTGATATTCGCTGGTTATATTTGGATTTCTACATTTCTTTCTCGGATGCAACATTCTGCGGTGCCTGTAGTTTTGTTTCGTGTACTCTGCGGTGCCTGTAGTTTTGTTTCGTGTACTCTGCGGTGCCTGTAGTTTTGTTTCAATTCTAATTTGCAGTATTACTAGATACATTTGTAAAATTGTAGCTAAGTCAATATCATAGACATTTCTCCAGCGCATTCGAACCAGCTCACTCTTAGTGAAACTAGTCACACGCTTCAAGGATGGTAAAGTGACTTTGTGCAGACGTAATTTGAATCTTACCCAATCGCGTTTATCCAGAGGGGAACGTCTAATCAGGCAATACTATTTCTTCTACTAACAACTCGTAACTCCTACTTTTCGCAAAGAATGGGCTTCCCGGGTAGCAGAAGCTTGCAGAAAGTATCCATTTTAAAACACATTCTGCCATCAGAGCTAAAGATGACTGTGAACAAAGATTCTTCCCCAAAAAATGTTTTAAGATCCCAGCACTTTTCTGATTATATGTTATGTTAGATATCGTAGATAAAATGCACATTGAATTCCTGCATTAGTAGTTGCACTCTGATATAATGTCTATAGGAAGGAAGGCTAGTTATGGGCTTCAGAAGAAAATATTGAATTGCACATGAGCATATGAACATAGCATAACGTATCTAAAGCCCTGAAATATGACAGCAGTTATTTCTGATATGCACTGAGGTTGCAAATGATCAGGAACGCCTAGTAAATTATATGTGGAACAGCCCTTGCCCTTCAAAGCAGCTTCGCTTTGATGTTGCATGGGTTCAACAAAGTGATGATATTACTCTACAGGTATGTTCAGTAGAGCGAATGCGACGGCGTCTGCGAATTGCGAAACGTTCGCTGTACGAGGATCTGGGTTATGAAATCGATCTCTTAGCATCATGTCATGTGTGTGTTCAATTGGGTTAAGATCTGGGGACTTTTGAGACCGTTTTAAATTTCTGATGTAGTTGTTGTGCTCCTGAGTCCAATATATGACGATTGGAGCCTTGTGAGATAGCGCCATTACACCGTTTACACCAGCATGTACAATTAACACTCGGTAGCAGGGATCCATCGATCTGTATTGCTGTAGCCATAGTTTTGGCCGTCCATTGGCTTGTATTAATTGAATACGTGACACAAGCTCCCAGGTGACATTTTTCGCAGTCCTCAACTGTCCAGTGTGTTTGGTCCAGTGCCCAATGCATACGAATTTATCGTTTTTCAGCAGAGACCTGTGCTTCGCGAATGGGATGCTGCTGTTATATACACTGATCAGTCATTACACTATGACCACCACCAGCCTAGAGAAATGAGCGCCCCTGGAGACCGAACGCTGGCGCAGGTGAAGTTCACAGAGCAGTATATATACAACCCGAGAACCTGCTTTCGGTTAGTAGAGTGTTCGGAGTCAGAATGGGAAAAACAGCCGATTTATCGGAGTTCGATAAAGGACAAATTGCGTTGACACGGCGCCTCGGAACTACGATCTCGGAAATGCCGCGGCTTGTGGGTTGTTCACGTGCGCTATAGTGAGTGCGTATCAAAAGTGGTGCACAGATGGCCAAACGACGAACTGTCGTCCAGCCGTGTGCCGACCAGAGGGGGATTTATCAGTTTCTAGGTATAATCTCGTGAGGCAGGATGAACAACCGCCAGTAGGATTATGGTAAGCCAACGTGAATTATCAGAGTTTGAACGAGGCATGATAGTGGGATCTAGACGAATGGGACATCCAATTTCCGAGGTGGTGCGAACATTCAACACTCCTCGATCCACGGTATATATGTGTACCGAGAATACCTCATGGAAGGCATTACCACCCACCTTGGACAGCACATTGGCCAACCACGGGTGCTGCATGCACGTGATCAACGGCGTCTGATCAGGATTGTTTATGATAACAGGCAAGCGACACTGGCTCAAATAACATCCACATTCAATGCAGGAGGTACCAGAGACATATCCATCAGGTCGGTGCAACGTAATTTAGTATCCATAGGGTATGGGAGCTTTGTTAACACCACGACATCGGACACAGAGCCTCACCTGGGCTCGTGAACACGGTAATTAGACCCTGAAAGACTGGCAACATGTGTTGTGGTCTGCTGTGGGACTACATGCAGCCCTTTATGGACCTGATGTACCCCAACAAGGATGGGATTTTTGAGGTGGAAAATGAACCATGTCATCGGACCGACGTTGTCCAAAATTGTTTCGAGGAGCATTCCGGACAGTTTCGACGGATGACGCGGCCACCACGTTCGTCGGAGATGAACCCAAAAGAATACCTATGGGACGTGGTAGAAAGGTCCATTCGCACCCAAGATCCTGCACGTACAAATACCATCGAGCTGTTGGCGGCTGTTCAGACGACATGGCTCAACGTCTCTCCAGACTCCCCAGGAGTCTTCCAGCTACTTGTGGAATCCATGTCATGTTGAGTTTCAACACTTCGCCAGGCTAGAGAAGGTCCTACACTATACTGAGTACGGAACCCTTGACTTTTGGTACTTCAGTGTATAGGTGCTGGCATAACTCGTTCAGAACTCTCTAACGGGGGTACAAGAGCCAGAGCGTATTAGTGCCACACCTAAGTACCTTTCACGCCACCAGGAAGATGGTAAAGTTCTTAAGGGTTGACGATTTGTGTCAGACATCAACGTTAGAAAAGCTGTCGTGGAGTGATTTATTCGCAATCTGCACACCTTATACGTGGGAAGTATCTAGAAACTTGTGCAGAGATGGGACACATATTTGTGTTTCATAACGTGTAGACAGTGCAGCAACGTTCGTATCTGTAACGGAACTGTAACACCCTGCGGTGAAGCCTGATAAACAAGAATCACAATAAAGTCTTAGTCCATGTTTCAGTACAGTACAGCAACGTTCGTATCTGTAATGGAACTGTACACGCTGTGTTGAAGCCTGATGAACAAGAATCACAATAAAGTCTTAGTCCATGTTTCAGTACAGTACAGCAACGTTCGTATCTGTAACGGAACTGTATACGCTGTGTTGAAGCCTGATAAACAAGAATCACAATAAAGTCTTAGTCCATGTTTCAGTACAGTACAGCAACGTTCGTATCTGTAACGGAACTGTACACGCTGTGTTGAAGCCTGATAAACAAGAATCACAATAAAGTCTTAGTCCATGTTTCAGTACAGTACAGCAACGTTCGTATCTGTAACGGAACTGTACACGCTGTGTTGAAGCCTGATAAACAAGAATCACAATAAAGTCTTAGTCCATGTTTCAGTACAGTACAGCAACGTTCGTATCTGTAACGGAACTGTACACGTTGTGTTGAAGCCTGATAAACAAAAATCACGATAAAGTCTTAGTCCATGTTTCAGTACAGTACAGCAACGTTCGTATCTGTAACGGAACTGTACACCCTGCGGTGAAGCCTGATAAACAAGAATCACAATAAAGTCTTAGTCCATGGTTCATTTGAAATATCCTTATTCGCCATTCGCATGCTGGATTCTGGTAGGTACCCTTATCTTCTCCGGGTAATGAAAGATGATTGGTTTTCATCAATTTAAAGGTTCAGAGATCATTTAGTTTCCAGGTCATATAGCGAGAAGAGAAATTTATAAGATGCCGGCTATTTGTCGATGTAATGAAAAACTGCGTGGTATTGAACTGATTTTCAATTCATAATTCCCTTTCTTTGACGCTTTATTAATCCTTTTTGTACTTAAACCGATACTACCATCATTTTTTTATCGGCATGACGAGAGAAACAGAACGGGTTTTCATAAAATGCGTTCACTCTTTCCAATCACCGTTTTCATTTCATGTATCTAGTCATCAAGTCTAGTAAAGTACGTATTTAATGCTTAGCAAAATACCATTTTTTTATTAACGTGATTAGCCATTTTTAATACATTATGTGCAAAGCATTGCCAATATTGGAATAATTGTGCGTTTTACTTCGAGAACCTCCATGGGATATTCATTAATTTTGAGGAGCCTACTTCTTTGGGCATACAAATAGAAAAGCACGCATAAATACATGCAGATCGACAGAGAAAACACGCAAAAGATATTTTTCCAATATTAGCTGATACAAAGCCGATAAAGCCTGCTGGCATTAATCTGGCGGGTTTCCTTAATGAACTCGCCACGTCTCCCATTATTTAACTGTTCTGTTTTATTGGAAAACGCGCTCACACACTCATCATGCATAACGAAAATGTCCTGCACCCAAAGAACTCCATTCTTAATGAGTGCAGCATCGATGAATATATTTAGTTATTTATCGCTCCCACGGCATTATTCCATTCGTATGCACTTCCAATTCGTCGTTCGCTTATTGGGACAATGCTCTCTCTGATATGAATTATTCTAACTTACGAGAGAGGATAAAATTATCTTCTATATTTTTTGTACTGCAAATAAAACGATGATAAAATGCTTCCTCTGCCATATTATATTCACAATGTAAATAGCAACTTCTAATGACAGCAGGATTTTTTCGAGACGAAAGTTGAAGAAAAGGGATTGCGAAATATGCCTTAGGTAAATCTTAATTTCCTTTTCTCTCCAGAAGAAATCCGAATTTTGCCCATTTAACAAAGACACAGCCTCACAATGAAATAAACTTATTACATAAATTATTTTTATTATTGCAATGATGATCATAAAGATTGCAGTCCTTAATAATTGTCGCAATTATAATAATTAACAGTTTTTGAAAGAAAGCTGGTAATGATTACGACTAATAACAGAGTAAAAAGTTAAGTAAATTTCGAAGGTCTTTTCACCGAGAAAGTATTGCCTCATATTGATCGCAGTAAAATGAAGTTCCAGACAGGAAAAAACTTTATCTTTCGCTAATGTCTGAGACAGCATTTCTAGATTCTACCTTAAAAGATGAGCATCGGAAAAAGAGAGATTATCACGGCAAAATTTCTACAGAAGAAACTATCCACAAAAACAGCACCACGAAAACTACTTTTCAGCGGTGGAAAATTTTTAAAGCTTATTCTTGGCATAACAAAGCTTTTATTTGATAGTAAAACTTATTCTTAGGTTCTGAAATGGGATGAAGTTTGTGATAATCATGGCAAAAGTTAAGTGACGAGGAGCTTTCAAATAGTTTTATTCTACTTCGGATAAAATTGAATAAGCATGTAAAAGTGAATAAGCAGAGTACGTTAACGTTGCGTACACATTCTTGTATGTCACATTAACGATTCCCTATGTTGCAGGTCCATTCGTTCGGTGTTTTCAGCTGATTTTGTGCACAGCGCAGTAGAGATTTCTGGAAATGGAGAAATTTTTAACACGAGCAGCGATATCAGGTTATAAAGAAAGTTTACGGGAAAAATCGTATTTTGCGTGTGTAATGCAAGCGATTGAGAACTGGCGGTGACGTAAACATCCCAGAGTGCTGTGCGCGAAAGAATAGATCCAAAGGACAGAACGTACTTTGATGTGGTGAAGATCAGTTGCTCGTGGCGACCAAACGATGGCGACATCAAAGGTAGGTTTCCGTGTGATATTGCCACATGAATATTTGAATGGCGTGAAAGTTACGGAAGCTGTGACGTACAACAGAGGCGAAAACATGCGTCAAGACGACACATCTGCAGCGAGACATTCTGTCTGCGTAGCTCAGTTGGGAGAGCAACTTACTCCGGAGTGAGGAGGACACGTTTTCGATGCCCGTTGTGGACAAACTTCTGTTTTCACAAAGCACGTGGAAAATTTCAAAACGCGTTTAGTGACAATAGTATCGGACAGAGTACTTGCGATGACAAGTTTAGAAAAAATTCGATACTGGTGTACAGGACCTCACTGATGCGCCCAGAAATGGCAGATCCAGTAAAGTTGAAAATAATACACCGCAACTCGTGCCATCTACGAAGCCTGAGACAACACTACGTAGAAAAAGCAGAGGAACTCAAGACTTCCCATTCAATCATCAACACCCCACTTTGGAAGTTAAGATATTCGTGTAAACTGTGCAAATGGGAACCGCGCGCTTTGTCTGACCAGAATCGTATACAACGCTACTCCATGACTGTTGCTGTGCGTGAAAGAGGCAAACTGGGAGGGCTTTTTGCATCGATTAGTGACGGATGACTCAAAATGGATCACATACGTGAATGTTATGTAACAGTAAGTACGTACCAAGCAGAGACAACACCCACAGAAGGTCGCTAAACCACCTCTTCTTGTACGGAAGGTTATGCTGAGTTACTGATGGGATTGTCGCGGTGTGATTCACTACGATCTCTTACCGTGGAACAATATCATTGCAGCAGATGCTGAAACCAAACAATTGGACCGTTTCCATATGGCATTGCAAGAGAAG
Source organism: Macrothele yani (assembly GCA_039090855.1). Lineage (NCBI taxonomy): Eukaryota > Metazoa > Arthropoda > Arachnida > Araneae > Macrothelidae > Macrothele > Macrothele yani. The sequence continues at coordinate 8,263,170 of CM077024.1, forward strand.
CTCCCAGCGTTAATTAATCGCCATGGAGTTGCTTTTCACCAGGAAAACTCTCGTCCACATAACGCTTTACGGACCCAGCAAAAATTGCACGAGCTGGGTTGGGAATATTGTCACAACCCTCTTACTCCCCGGACCTTTCCCAGTCCGTCATGCTCATTTCTTGCGGCCTTTGTCAAACCTTCTCGCTGAGAGGAATTTGCTAATGATGATGATGATGTGGAACAATGCATGGATGACTTCTTCAACTTTCACTCGCTAGACTTCTACCGCAATGGGGTATTTCAACTCGCAAATCGGTGAAACAAGGTCACCAACTCCAATGGGGACTATCTGGACGATTAGGTTAAGCGTTTTGTACGATAATGTAAGCTAGAAATACATGCTTCTCTATTTTCCGGATACTTTCTTTACAGCCTGATAAAAAACGGTGTTTGAAACGCATACCCCAAAGGCAGTTTATTACGATATGGGGAAGACACTGAACGTTAAGGTCCCTTGCTACCAAATGGCAGAGACAGTTTCCTAGTGGAAAGGAATCTTGCGATAATCCAGATCGTTCTTAAAGACCATCCACCTGAATTTCTGAGTAAAACATCAACCTGACTTCGTGATACAAGATAGATGACTGATTGATTGTTCTGTGTGTAGTAAATATTTAAGCAATCATTGCTGTCGATTCTGTTGTAAATGTTTGCGTAGCATATAAAATATGCCTTGTTTTTATTATTTTCTATTACTTTGAAATTAGATTGTATACAACTAAAACCTTTAGCTCACCTTATTATAGGTTACCCAAACCACAGAGTTTTAAAATCATGAACAAATTGTAGAACACGTTAAAAATAATTTACAAAAATGGAACACACATGCACGTACAAAGGAGATAGACTTTAAATGCTACACAGAACAAACACAGCACACGAACGCAGAACACAAATTGAATGAGTACTTCTTTCGCATAGAGCTCCTATCGCTTGTTTCGTGTCCGCCCTTATGGCTAAGTCTAAAGTCTGAAAACCTAGACTTTCCACTCTTTCATTCCGTGAGAATACAGCAAGACGTATTTTGATTAATTATCTAATAGATTCAATCCTGAAGGATTCTTGAAGATGAAAAGTATCAATGTGCGATGGAAACCACGAATGTTGACAGACAGCCATAACGCATGCCGCAAAGGAATGTGCCTCACCATATTAAACATCATCCGTGCGGATGCAGTAAATATCTAGTTCCGGATATGATTGAAGCACAGTCTCATCAATTTGAACCATAAATTTAAAAAAGACTAATGCGAAAGCATGTATCTTCTGAGCCTTTCAAGGAGTACTGAGTATTGTTCTGTTCGATAATACTTAGAATCAAACCACACTGCAGAATACTAAAAGTACACACTGCAAAATGCATACACTACTAAAAGTACACACTGCAGAATGCATACACTACTAAAACTACACACTGAAAAATGTATACACCACTAAAAATGCACATTACAGAATGTATACACTACTAAAAGTACACATACAGCAGAATGCATACACTTCTAAAAGTACACACTGAAGAATGTATACGCTAATAAAAGTACACACTGCAGAATGTATACACTACTAAATGTACACACACAGCAGAATGCATGCACTTCTAAAAGTACACACTGAAGAATGTATACGCTACTAAAAGTGCACACAACAGAATACATACACTACTAAAAGTACACACTGCATAATGTATACACTACTAAAAGTTTACACTGCATAATGTATGCACTACTAAAAGTACACACTGGAGAATAAATGAACTACTAAACGAACACACTGCAGAATGTACACACTACTGAAAGAACACACTGCAGAATGTACACACTACTAAAAGTACACACTGCAGAATGTATACATTACTAAAAGTACACATTGCAGAATGTATACACTACTAAAAGTACACACTGCAGAATTTGAGTTGTCTCAGAACAACCCCTATTCTCCAGAATTTTGCCCCTGGTAAATCTCATTTGTTGAAGTCAAACATCTGTGACAGGCGATAAGCCTCGACCTCTGGATGCTTTACTATAGGAGGATCATCCGTGCTGATTCAGTAAATTTCTAGTCCCGGATATTTGTGATGATTGAAGCAGAGTCTCTTCAGTTTGAACCAGAAACAAAAAAAAAGGACTAATGCGAAATAATGCATCTTCTGAGCCTCCCACGGAGTACTGAGCGTTGCTCTTTTCGACAACATTTAGAATCAAACTACACTGCCTAATGTATTGACCACTAAAAGTACATACTGCAGAATTTGAGATGTCTCAGCACAAACCCTATTCTCTAGAAGTTTGCCTCTGGTGAATCTTATTTGTTGAAGACAAACATCTGCGACAAGATGATCAGCACAGATCATCATGTCATAGTTTGAGATGATCCGCACGGTTCATCTCGAACTTTGGCTCTTTTGCTAGAGGAGAAAGATAGTTATTTTTAGGAGAGAGACATTTTGAAAATTTTGAAGACGAACATTTTGAACGTATATTAAAAATCCATATGGTCGATAACGTTTATTCATAAAAAGAGTCGCGTTGCGCGCAGACATATTATAAAGTAAGAGGGAAATATTGTAAGAAATAAGTACAGAAACGAAGAAAAATATCAACACCAAAGACAGAGGAAGAGAGAGAAATCAGAATGTAATGAGACCACATGTAAAACTTCTGCGAAGACAATAAAATAAAACAAATAAGGGAGAACTTCCTGAATGTTAAGCTCGTGATATAACAGTGGAAAACGCAGAACAACCATAAAGCAGAAAGGAACTTAAAATATGGCATTGTGTTCTAAAGAAAGACGAAAATTGGAAAAAATGAATAACGAAATGAAAAGCGAAGCCTGTAAAGTGTTTGCACATTCACAAAGAGAAATAGAGTTTAAAAACAAATAAACATTTAAAGAGAAATATAGAGAGCATGGGAATTTTTAAAACAGAAGGACGGTAGAAAATTCGATAGAGAAACCAGATTAGAGCCTTAGAGGAACGTTTGTACTTTATGTAAATAATGAAGGATTTATGACATTCTTAACTCTTGCGGCGCAAAGAAAAGTGATCGCTATGATGTAAAAACTCCACTTTTGTCTTGATATTGCGAACAGGTGCTGAAGGACAAAGTATTGTGGAACGCAAAAATAACAAAATTTGTAGAACAATACTGCACATAGACACTGTGCGGCCAAACCAAAACAAAAAAAATTAAAAAAATTAAAAAACAACACTGCACATAGACACTGTGCGGCAAAATCAGACCAAAAAAAATAACAAAATTTGTAAAACAACACTGCACATAGGCACTGTGCGGCAAAACCAGACCAAAAAAAATAACAAAATTTGTAAAACAACACTGCGCATAAGCACTGTGCGGCAAAACCAGACCAAAAAAAAATAACAAAATTTGTAAAACAACACTGCACATAGACACTGGGCGGCAAACCCAGACCAAAAAAAAAAACAAAATTTGTAAAACAACACTGCACATAGACACTGTGCGGCAAAACCAAAACAAAAAAACCCTTCATACTATTTGTACGGAAAACCAGAACAAAAAAAACCTTCATAATATTTGTACGTAAAACCGTTCATAATATAAAAAAATTCATAATATTCATACGAAAAGACATTCATAATATTAAAAGAAAACATATTTGTACGAAAAACTATTCATAATATCCCTTGTACAACTTGAAATCAAAACCGTCGGCTCAGTTAGGTTTTCACCAGTTAAAGACACTGTTCTTATTCAAATCTTAATGCATACGTGTGATAATGGCCAAGAAAGTCGAAAATAAGTTTAAGATTATAATACTTCTACTGTATGCAATTATCAGTTGGACACCTGCGACAAATGCTGGTAAATTATTATAGTTTTTCTGTAAACAGTAGAGATGAAAGAAACAAAGTGTACATGGATAAACTCAGGGGAACAAGTACAGTTGAAAACTGATCACCTATTTGAAAAATAATGGCAAGCGTGACAAGTGAAGATAATTTTTTGCTATACCAGAACCCTATGGTTTTCTTATTAGAAAATATCAGTTGCGAAAGAAGATAATCGCAAAATCGGAAGCAAATATGCAATTTGTAAATGAAACTTCGAAACGTTTCAGAAATGCAAAAGAAGAAATAGTTTTTAGTGGATCGAGGAGTGTCACAGGGAGGATTGAAATGCGCTTTGAGAAGTCTGAAGTAGCGGTGGCAAATTGTCGGAGATGTTCCAGAAAACGCAACTGAGGAAGCAATCAGCCAAAGAAATGTGAAGGACAGGAACCATTGCTTTGACAAATGAGGTGCTGATCAAGGTAGGGGAACACCGTAGGTGGAAGAAAGACGCTTTTCTGTTTTTAATCAGCATTCCTTTGGTCACCTATAATTTCTAGTCGCGTATGTACAGCGGACATTCGTGTTGAACACAGTGAAGCACAAACTAAATTCTGAGTGCAAAAAAAAGAAACAAAAAAAAAAAACGGAAAAAAAGTGGCTCTTTGACGAATCCCAGCAACAGAAGAAAAACGAAAGAACTTATTTCCCTATGACGAATTCACAGAAGTGGTAAATGACCGGAGCGGGTTCGATTCCCGTGACCGGTAAAGTTGTGAATTTAACGTTCCGTAAAAATAAAAGTTAATCGCATGTACCAGAAGATGGCAGAATGAAGTCGCGTCGGACTCAGAAAAAGAAAGTATGCCAGTTTGCTTATACATCCGAAGACGCGAGAAGGATAGAATATTTTAGCACAAATAAGATGCTGCTAAAATAAATAGAAGTAACCGATAACACTTGCGGAGATCCACAGCAACTTCGTTTATTTGTAATCTTGATGATTTTTACATCAAATAGTGGATCTTGTAAGGTGGACACAACAAAGCTCTCTTGAAGTTTTAACCGATTAAAGGGCCGAGTTACGTGAACCAAGTGATGCCCAAAATCAGAGCAGCTGCGAACGTATTGCTCAAAATTTTCTGCTCTCCCTCAAGAGAAATGGTAGCATTGGGACGTGGTTTACCAAACCTGCTTATTGTCACTACAAAGTAATTCCTTTCTCTTCCTCATCGCATCCGTGCCGAACATAAACCTATCAAAGGTGATAGACGTTCTTTTCAAGTACTTTATTTTCTACTCAATGACTCAAGGCATGAATGGTGAAGGTATAGTCCCTGTGACACGGACATCATGGCATTCAAACATCTTTTCTCTCCTATTTTAGGTTCGCTCCCATTGTTATAGTCCTTTTAGCAAGGAATCAGTCAGAAATGATTGGTGTCAATCACTCCCCTAAACGGCCATTTTGAATAACAAAGCACACATCAGGATGGGGGAGCATCGGGTCTTGCAGGTCACTCCTTGAGCGGCGCTGGGGAGACTAAACACATCCCGAATGAACAGGAACGTCTTTAGGTCGGTGTGAGTGGTGCCACCGCACCGGGTGTCAATTTCAGAGGGGCACTGTACGGAACTGTTTTTACTTTTTTCTTTGCGAAACGGTAGTGTATAGATATATAAGAAAAAACTTTGCGAGTATTGTTCTTCAAAAAGATGCGCGATTATGATTGGAGGTGATGAAAGGTCTTGCTGTCCCTGGAATCTTCTAAATAATCACAACAGAGTGTTGTTACAGTTAAGCGTAAAAAGTAGCGCTGTTTTTGGCGCTGACCATGGGATCAATGCGAGCGATACCAAATGCGTATTGTATATCTTTCATATTTGGCTGCACAATCGTACAATTCAACACACAGAAAAAAATAAATTTGTGGGCGGTGAATCAGCAGATATTGTCGCACCACGTACGCTTAATTCGGCCCTGCGAATGAACTCTTTCCATCCACTTCTTAGATAGCGAATATATTCGTTCGTGCTGATTTTAGCCCACTTGGTTAACCACGACTTAATTCTTTCCTTCCGGTAAATGGGTTAAGAAGTCAGTTAGTTGAAAAACACAACTCGAAGAATATAACGACATTTATTAATACTTAACAATAAACCTCAAAAATACAATAACTTTCATTAACAAAGATATCCTTCAGGTAGTATATCTCTGTCGAACTGGCACCGAAGTCACAGAAAGTATCTGGCTTAGGTGGTATCAAAGTGACCTAAAAAGCACAACACCGCTCGTAATTTGCCTTTATTTTGATCATCTTGACTTAACTGAGTGCCAGTGATACCACATGTAATAGAAACCTCTGAGATTTCAGATGTGACGGGAAGTTCCAAAAGTACACTGTTAAAATTTTGTAGTAGGTTACACCAAACAGTGCTGTTACAGGAGCTGCACTACTTTCTGAGAAAAGATACACCATGGTGTGGTGCTAACAAATCCCAAAAACATGGTGCAATCATGCACCACGTCATGGCGCAAGGTTTCACCGTGTTGTTGGATTTTGTTTGCACTACACAAAAGTGCATCTTTTCTTAGAAATTGGTGCAGCTGAGATAGCCCCACTTTTTGGCGTAGCCCAACACAAAATGTTTAACAGTGTATAACGAGAGTTAATCAAAATTTACGTGAGAAACAGAAAATGGAAAGTAAAATACGCAATATACGTCATAGAAAAGATAGAGGACATGTTTTTCGGAAAACAAAATTCAGTGAAGTTTCGTGCTATCATTTCTAATTAATGCATTAAATGAACAGTAAGTAGAAGAAAAATTACAGATGCATAGCAAGAATACTCCGATGCAGCCACCCTTATTCGAAAATATCAGAATACTTAGAACTGATTACTTACTTATAGAATACCTAACGAAGCAGGAGAAAACCCATTAACTCAATTATGCCATCCAATTAGTAATATTTACAAAACTCGAATATGGAGTTCCAGTTATATCAAATCAATAAGCATCCAATTACTGAGAGCTTGTAATGAGCATGAGTGTCTGAGTCAGAAACGTGATTCGACATGCTGCAAAGACTTTATGATCTACAGTGGATTTAACAAAAACGTAAAAGAAAACCATTTTAGAATTTTGATGGGGCGAAAACAAGGGATACGAATAATGCGGTTCCTAACAAAAGGGATGATAAATCAATACCAAATTATTGATTATGAAAATTTCTTTCATTGAAAACACTGAATCAAACTATTCTCAATTCTGATCAAGCCCGGAGTAGAGTCTTCAGAAAATCATAAATCTAATTATTCGCTTCAACACAAACCGGGAACAAACGTAAAAGAAATAAGAATTAAAAAAGTGCAGAAAGGTAAATTGCACTTTCCGGATCTCTTGAGTTATTTCCCTGAAATAATGATGAACTACCATGTTGTTAAATGTAATATATGAACATATATTTTCGGAGAGTTAATCATGACCATTTGTTTCGGAGAAACGTCCGTAGTTCCTGTCCAAAACAAGGTGAGAGAGAGAGAAGAGAGAGAGAGAAGAGAGAGAGAGAGAAGAGAGAGAGAGAGAGGGGGAAAGAGAGAGAGAGAGAGAGAGAGAGAGAGAGAGAGAGAGAGAGAGAGAGAGAGAGAGAAAGAGAGAGAGTGAGAAGAGAGAAAGAGAGAGTAAGAAGAGAGACCGAGAGAGAGAGACGTTCTCGTTATCTAATATCCGGCTAAATATTATATCCAGAAAAGAAATCACGATATGATATGTACGTTGCCACGTATACTTTAATAGAAAAATAGCAATGGGAGAAATTACCTTTATATAAAGAATGATCGATATCACAAATCTGATGCGGCCTATAGAACGATTACCTGCCGTTGATACCTAATCAAGAGCATCATATAAATCTGAGACTTCAGTCTCCTACTTGCACTAAAAGAAATCTGAAAAACGAATGGAAGTCTATGGTATGTGCGGCTATCGTAAAGCGAAACTGATCAATTGACAACAGGATACAAAATAAAAAGGATCTGAATAAAAGAAAACTGCCGTGAACAAATCAAAGAAGATCAATGAGATGGCTGAGAGCACGTTGTGTCATGGGAAAAAACCATTGACAATTAATTTTACGTTCAAACCAGTAACTGTGCGGTCCTGCTGTGGAAATATTTCTTTAAAAGCTTTCTTACTTGAAAAATATCCTTGAATTTCCCTCAATTACTGGGACAATGCGGATTCTACAATTGCTCGGACACATATTCGCATTTCTCATCTGATAATTTCAGATCAGTCCTGGCCAGTAAAGATGATGCGGAATTGTTTTGAAGGACTTAAAACTTCCTAGCTCATGTTAGTTTTAAAAGTACTAAATATTATTTTCTTCTTTTATTTCACACCACAATCGTATATATTTGAAAGGAAAAACACTTCTGACGCACAAATCAGTTTATTCTCTCCAAACCTCCATTTACACAAAATGCATACCGTGATTTATTCTATTTCGTAATAAATAACGATCATCCTGTTCTGGGATAACCCAGAGCAGCGGTTCTCAAAGCGTGCTATGCCGACACATGGGATTCCGCGATTTCAAACATATTTTCATAGTAACACTTAGATGTTATTTGTCTGTTTTACTGTCATTTTATCACGACTGTACCGTGGAATTTTCCAGAAAATACATGACATGTAATGACGTCATCATTCTGACGGCTAATGTAATGTGTACTAGAATTGTTCTGACGGCTAATGTAATGTGTATTGTAGAATTTACTAAGGTAATAGGTTTAAGGTGTAAATATGTGTGTCTCCAGAAATATACTCAATTTGTTCTCAGTACATCTGCAATGCTCTTACTAGCTCACTACGGTTAGACCCGCTAGAATCTCTTTAAAATCATTGTCGTTCAATAAATCCTTATTTTGAAATCCCGAAATTTTCCTAGGGCGTACCCGGAAACACAACACAGAGTAAGAACACTTTGTCTTATTTTGCAAAAATATTTTGAAATTTCGAAGAAGGTCTTCTTTTATGCGATTGTTTGGCAAAAACCACGAGTGATGTTGAAATATTCAAAGCACTGAATAACTTTTTTGAATCTAGTGGTTTATCCTGTAACAAATATGTTGGCTTTTGTTCTGATCGTGCACAACTAATGGGGTATACAACTTCCAGCGCTTTAGCATTAATCAAGGCAGTGGCACTAAACTGTGCTTGTAGACATTGTGTTCAACACCACGCATTTGGAGGAAAAGAAGAGCCAGTGTCACTTAAGAATGTAATTGACGAAACAGTAAGACTTATTAATTTTATCAAATCTCGACTCTTGAGTACACTTCGCTTTGCTTTCTGCGTGATGATATATGAAGTACACATAAAGCACTACTGCTGCATATCAGAGAACGACGGTTGTCTCGAAGAAGAGCACTTGTGAAATTGTTTAAGTTCAGATATGAACCAGCCGATTCTTTCATGGGACAGTATTTTTATTTAAAAAGAAAAAACAACTGACAGAAATCTACGGTTATTCAGGCTTGGAAATTTAGTAGGTATTTTCTCGAAAATAAGCCAAGCGAGCTTGTCACTTGCTTTCAAGATAAAATTACATGTAGAGTTTTGGAAATCTTGTATACATCACCATGAACTTAGAAACTTCTCAGTAATTTTCTGATGAGATCAGTAATGATATTAACGAAAGTGGTTTTTAACATTGTATAATCAAATGTATCGACATGGGAGAGATCTGCATGACTCAATGAAGCAAGATTTTCTAAATGATCAAATTTCAATATTTTCCAAATGAGCATTTACTAAATCATGTATGGGTAACAAATCCATTCCAAGTTTAAAACAGACCAATGTACTTTATTGTATGAGCATTTTCAGATTCCACAATGCAACTAATATTTAATAAACTATGCATTGTCGAGTTTTGGTGTTGTATCACAGAAGAATATCCACAATTATTGGAGGAGGTTATTAAAATACTCTTTCTTTTTCCAGTTTTCCAGTTCCAGACCTATGTGAGGCTAGATTTTTTTATACAAACATATAAAATAATGCAACTCTTCTCGCTATTTTGTTTTGTTTGGGAAAATAAAGTTTTTTTTAATAAAAATATCTTAATCCAACATGGTATATTATTATTAGTAGTAGTAGTATTAAATGAGCTATTAAATAAATGCTCTAAAAATTTGTCATTTTTAATTTCATCATCATCATCATTGCCAACCATTATCAATCCACTGCTGGACGAAGGTCTGTCTAAGCCTCTTCCACAACAGTCTGTCTTTTGCGAGTCGTCTTCATGTTACTCCCGCATACTTTCGAATTTCATCCACCCATCTCCCATGTGGTCTTCTTCTGGGTCTTTTCCTGTCCCTTGGAATTCAATCTAAAATTTCGACTGTCTATCGATCGTCTGTTCTTCTGGCAGTATGTCCAACCCAAGGCCATTTCAGGGATTTTATTCTGACCATGATGTCTTCCACTCTTGTCCTTTTTCTGATGCACGAGTTCCTCTTCTTATCTCTCCTGGCTACGCCAAGCATGCACCTCTCCATGCTTCTTTGAGTTGCCTGTAGCATTTGTATGTCTCTTTTAGTTAAGGTCCACGTCTCTGAACCATAGGTAAGCACTGGAAGGATGCATTGATCAAATACTTTTCTTTTAAGACATAATGGCATATTGCTCTTGAAAGCTATGCTGTTTCTTCCAAAAGCTCTCCGGGCAAGTTTTATACGCCGATTAATTTCTTCATCAATGTGACCCTCACTTGATATCTGCTGTCCAAGATAAACGTACGCATCTGTTATCTCCAGCTTTTCTCCATCAATCGATAAATCTGCATTTCTTGTAAAAGTTATTGTACATCACTTTTGTCTTCTGAAAGTTCATTTTTAATCCCACTTCTTTACTCTTGTCAGCAAGTTCCTGGATCATACTCTGCAGCTCTGATGAGGTAGTTGAAAAAATTACTACGTCATCAGCAAAACGAAGGTGAGTTAGACAATCTCCATTAAATTTTATCCCTTTGTTTTCCCACTTTAGTGATTGAAAGACATTTTCCAATGTGGCATTAAATAGCTTGGGAGATATGGTGTCACCTTGTCTCACACCCTTTCTAGTACAATAAGTATCGGCAGATAAAACGCACGTAAACGAAAGCTTTTTGGCGTCCTCAATAATTTTTGAAAGTGTAGAAGGATCATAAAACCAAAAAGTTTGAGAACGGCTGTCTTAGAACATTGCCGTCATTTTTAGCATGGTTATAAATTGATATTTTGTCATCTTTTTCAAAATTTACGGTCTTTTTTTTGAGGTAAAAATAATTTTGACGGCAAGATCGCTAATTGCCTTAGCAGAAAATTGTTGGTTTCACATTTTACGAATGTTAATCTTGTGATATCTCTACAACTTCTTCTGTATTTCTTATGCTACTATGGGAAAGTTCATCTGGAAAAATTTCAACAGGGTTTATGCACGACATATTACATTTTGTCTAAGCACTCAAATCACTGGACTTTGTAAACTACGTTCGTTGTATGTAGTTGTAATTTAAAAGACTTGTCTAAATTTCTCACTTGTTCCATGCATTGTCTTTAAATCTTCCGACATCATAGTTACAATCCGTAGAGCTTCATAAAAACTCACTCCTACATTTTTTATGAAAGTTTTCTAAACCATTTGAACTAGATTCCAGTTCAAGTTCATACATCTAGATTGTCTCTTTAATTACAAATCCTGTTCGAAAATAATGTCTCAGTTTGAAATACCTGCAGTGTGATACCATATCAATTTCTCAAGAGTACTATGTCTAGGTCATATAATATCTTGGAGCTGTCCCACATACCTCCTACATACACTACTGCTTGTGAAAATCGCAACACCATGAAGGAATGCAGGTATTAGCTTAAAACTGATAGCATATACAAATTTTAAAGATGACAATCCGATTTTTGGCATAAATGTGACAAAGATGGTAAGTCATAGCATATGTTCAGTCGGTTGGGATATGCAAATGATTAAAATGTGAGAGAAAATGAGCATACGGTTTCAGAGAAGCGCCGTCTGAACTGTCCGCTGTTGGGTATAAAGAGCTGGCTTAAAAGCTTGCGCTAGATCCAGCGTTCGAAAGCTGTCTGCAGCGCAGCTGTGGAACGCTCTCACAGGTCAGGCTATGTCCACAATCGCAGATCGACCTGGGCTGCTTAACAGAGTATTGGTCGCTAGCAGCCCATTGCTGCCCATTCCTTAGACCCTCACTCACAGGAGCCTCAGTCTGCAGTAGGATCTCGAACACAGACACTGGCACGCTGATTGGCAACATGTCGTATTTTCTGGCGGGTTAGGATTCAACTTGATGCACTATGATGGTGACATACCTGTTCGAATGCATCGTGGTGAGCGGAATCTCGTAGCGTGCATTTTTCAACGTCATACTGGCCCAACGCCAAGCTTTGGGGTTTCGAGCCGCATTGGGTTTAACTCGCGATCTCGTCTAATAAGAACTGAGGAAACCATCAACGGGCATCGACATATCGGGATGTTTTAGAGGCAGAGGTGATACCCTTTCTTCAGAGTTGTCCTGGAGCTATCTATATTCCTGCAGAATAATGCTCGGGCACATGTGGCCTGGGATGTCCAAAGCATTTTCCATGAACGGCAGATACCGCTTTCTTTCGAGACTACACAGTCTCCACATATGTTTCCGATCGAACATGTCTGGGACATGGTAGCTACGTGATTGTCTCGTCCAGCGCCTCCGCTAATCACCAAAAATGAACTCTAGTCTCGTACAGAAGCAGACTGGTAGGACGATACCAAAAACCTCTTGTTGCCAAGCCATGTATTGTCTTATTGTTGCTTAAGGTGATTTCAAACAATACTAAGTTTTGAAGTGGAAGCGAATAAATCTTTTATAGCTCTACAAATGCAATCCGCTATTTTCTGTAGCATGAGGAATCTGTGACGTAAATATCAGTTGAATAGGTCGATTCGTTCTTGGTTTTGCAATTTTCACAAACAACAATACACATATTTTCAACGTGCGCTTGCACTTCACTAGATCGAAAGCATTTCTGACATCCCTTTTGCATTTCAAAGTGTAATGTATAATTTTATCCAACCGAAAGATTACCATAAACATTTGTACAGAAATAATCTCTCTGCAGTGCCTGGTATGCAATAACTGATCTCATAGGTGTGTGTGACATCAGTCTCAAGTTCATCGCCGAAACAGAATGATTGATTAAATTTGTGAAAGAATGAGATCACACATATTGCTGTGGTCCACTCGTAGCCGAAAATCAGAATAATCGTTGCTTGAATGCCCATGCAATTCAACACGACGTCAAGTATCGATTTTGTCAAATACAGTCATAAATGTGACAGTCAGGAAAAATAGCACATCATGGATGATGTGGTGCGTTGAACCATGGCTAATTTTCAAATGTGCGGCTATTCAATACACCGTCACTCGGCGACTCGGTCGAGGAGAATCTGTCACAGAACTCAAGCTGTTTTGGTACTTCCTAGTCCATTCTAACGTTGCTGAAGTGACAGGCATGCATCACCATACTGAAACTTCAATCTCCAATGAATTTTAATAGGTTTGACGCCTTCACTACTCAAAAAACAGATTACAGAATGTCACTCCTCTTTGTAGCATGTCTCAAGTGAGGAAGCCATCTTTACACTGCTACTGTGACGTCACTAAGCTAATCTGCACCTTGCTGCCACCTGTATGAAAATTGTTTAGTCATTGGTTTGCCAAATTACAGGAGAATGGCACTGTATTTTAAATTTTGATCGCACTTTTAACGTTTTTATCTGACTCATGGGATATGTCTGGTAGAAATATTTTTAAGGAAAAAGCAAATGTATATGCTTTGTGGACAACGAAAATATCACGGCGATTTTGGAACTTAATTTTTCATTTGATTGCTGTTCCAGAATATACGTTTTCCTGAAAAGGAAATTACGTCTCATAAATATGGAAATGTTGTAGTAACAAAGATATTTTAATTCGCCAAACTTTAACATTTCCGCAAGAGACTGTATCAAGGGTTGTTACGTTAGACGAACATGTAACCTCTTTGGAGTTCAAAATTGAAATCTGGAGAACATAACTAGGTTTGAAATCAAATAAACATAGCAATGCAAACACGTAGATGGCTATTGAACAATGTTCGTGTTTGTCTCGTGGTCAGTGCTTCTTGTTGATGGAGTTCCACCGTGATGGCAGGTCGACAGTTATACCATCCTTGTGATATTTTCTATGATCTCTCTGATCGCGGTCCTCTTGAAAGTTGAGAACGGGTCCGCCAGTGGTTTTTCTTTCCGCCGTGAAACTATTGCGTTATATTGCACTTCTTTTGATAAATCCATTGTTCCTCTCCCTTCCCGTATGTCCCTCATATGCTCTTTATGTCGCACACATAGAGATCTGCAACTCCATCCACCTCAAGCACAGATCTTCAGACAAAGAACAACCCTGACTTGGTATCTTTGCAGTACCATGTGAGCAAGTGTCTCACATAACGATCATCAGAAAGTACCGTATTTGTACTCTTATGTTCATGTGTTTTCAAAATTACTTCTGTTCACCGAATTTTTATGTTTTTAACTCCAAACGGGTTACATGATGTAACCAGCCTTCCTTTCGTTAGCAGTCAACATCTTTTTTAGTATACCTATTATGGAATTTAGAGATTTTACTGTCATTTTAGTTAGTACTGTGTATTAGTACCTTTTGAGTCTATCTTTAAGATTCTCTAATTCTGTTTCAATTTTTCAACAAAGAATTTCATTGTTTCTCCACATTTCTTCAGTATTTACAGATTCCCAAGAATAATATTTAATAAGAAAAAAGCGCAGATATTTCGAATTTTAAGGACATATTCCTGTGACAGCTAGGTTTATTTTATTTTGTGTTTTCGCGTATAGGTGCCGCTGTTTTTATGTGATAGTATTTTATTACTTTTTAGAGTCAAGTTTTTCATTTCAGATTTATCTGTCCAGGACCTGCAAGCTTGCCGCCTTTCCATTGTTGACAATCGATTAGTACATTTGCTAAAAATACTCGGTCTACAGGCAACAAAACCCAAATGCCTTAAACTAACAGATGTCGGTGTTCTGAAGAAGTCGTTCTTCGATTGGACAGCCAGTGATGGCCAAATGCCAACTTTCAAAGCCTGATTTTTTTTCTGGGGTTTCTAAACTGAACGCTACCTATTTTTCAGGGAAGGCTCTTTTTCTATTTAGAAATGTGGATCTACCATTTTGGTACTAAGGAACAATACATTTTCCCTTTATTTCTTTTATGAATTAATTTCCTCCATGGGTAATGCGTTAATTTCTTTTAGTATTTTTTTTTTTCGCAGTACGTGAAGAGCAACCCAAAAGAAAAGCTGTAGGAACGGTGGGTAAGCATGATTAACAGTTGGTAACATGATTAACATATGCAACTGTTAATACATGCTTACCCTTTTTATGGGTAAGCATGTATTAACAGTTGTTTGAAGGGCGGCATTTTTTACAGGCACAAAATCTGTCCTCGTGCTTGGACAATGGCGTACAAAAAGTTAATGGGCAAAACAATAAAAAATGCTTTATCCTTTGACAAATTTTACAGCTGGTAACTCACGCAAAATAAAATCTCGGCAGTTGAAAAAACATAAAGTAGAACTACGTCATTTTTAAAACAAGGTAAGAAACCCCAATTTCAAAACACTGGATGGGTCTTAGTGTCAGCAAAAAACATGTGATACATTTTAATGGAATTACGTGAAGAAACACCGATATGAATGCAAATCGAAATTTGTAATTTACTGCGCCATCGAACTTCACATCCATGAATATAATAAAGAAAGCCCAAATTCTTTTCAAACGTTGTAAGTGGGAATATGAAGAGCGATTTTTTTACAATGCATTGCAATTTGTTGTGAGAATATCCGAGCACATTCCTGACAGCACATTGGGATTGGCCAGCTATGACTCCCAATCTTTACCCAATAGAGCATGTCTGGGATGCTCTAGAAAGTTACTGCTTTCAACCACCCTCCAGAATATTTGGAGCGGCATAAACAAGCTTGGCATGAACAATGGACTTTTGCTACTTACCAAGCTCATAGACACCATCATCATTAGTATGAAACACCGCTGTTAAGCCTACGTTTATGTAAGGGGAGACTATACTACCTATTGAGATACTTTGGCTGTTTCACGTTGACGCCCTATTTTCCACCTGGCTCACTACGTTATCAATTTCGACCAGCTGAAGTGTTTCTTACGAAATGTTTTAAGGCCTTTCACTAAAGTACATGAAGGTACACAAAGTCCTTAACACAAGTTAAGAACTTCATGTATTAGATAGCATAACATCCGACAGAAGAAATTTAAAAGATGTGAGAGCTATGACAGCATAAGCAAAGAATGCTTTCAATAAGAGAAGAGGACTATTAACATTCAAGTCCATCCCTCTGGAAACAAATAATGTTTTTATAAAAACTTTTATATAGAATGTAACACTCAATGCATCTGAAACTTGCACATTACAAAAAATCAAACAGGGCAACGTTGCAATCCTTTGAAATGTGTTTTGGCGACGGATGATAAAAATTGCTTGGACAGAGAGAATGACAAATGTGGAAATGAGAAAAAAAACAGCTTAGGAAAAACAAAAAATATTATGGACTATAGAAAGAAGAAGAAATAGCATGATAGGCCACCTCATAAGATACTTGGAGTGGTGTGCCAACTTGATTGAAGGTGGAATTGAAGGAGAATCTGGAAGAGTACGCCCAAGAATTCAGTATATGAGTCAAATAACAAGACCCTAACGGAACATCAAGCTTATGGCTCAGGAAAGAATTCCATTGTGGACGATGACTAATGCTACCCACCAATCTTAGGGCTGAGGAGAGATAAAGAGACGCTAAAGTACGATATGGTACAGGTTTTCACCAAATTTCATAAAAATTCATCGTGCATTTTTTTAGTTATCGCGGTTTTCTTCCTTTTTTCCCCTTAATTTGTGCAAACTCCAGTGTGGTTATCAGGTAAACGATATGATAATACACACTGTCGATATTTAACTACAGCATTCGTTGCGGCGTGCATGTCCCGCAGGACGCACATGAGAAAAAGGCAGATAGCAATGAGAGCACATGTCCGCGTAACTCAGTTAGGAGATCGACTTACTCCGGAGTGAAGGGGACCCGGATTCGAAGTCCGGTGCGGACAAACTTGTACGTTATATCGTTTAGTTTGGAGTCTTCACGTCAAGACATCCCAGTTGTTCACGTAACTCAGCTGGGAGAGCGACTTACTCCGGAGTGAGGGGATCCGGATTCGATGGCCAGCGTAAAAAAAAACTGTGTTTTCACATTAGCCCCCGAACTTCAAAGATTACCTGGCTGTTAAGTTTCTTGCAATAATGTGATGTTCTTTCCACAGGGCGAGACAGGAAAAGTGAGAAACCTTTCTTCAGTGCTTCGAAAAAATAAATCAGTGTGATGTTACATTCCACACACCAAATTGTCTGGGATTTCTCAAATGCACGTTCTTCGTGGGATGACTGCCTACAGCGACACACGGTCCCTGCTGACCAGTGGGCCATTTTCCCGGCATTCTTTCGGAGGGGGGCACACGAAATAAAGGCAGATAGTAGTGAGAGCTCATGGCCGTGTAGCTCATTTGGGAGACCGACTTACTTCGGAGTGAGGGGACCGGATTCGATGCCAGGTGCGGACAAACTTGCACGTTATACCGTTTACTTTGGGGTCTTCACGACAAGACATCCTAATTGTTGAGTGATATGATGCACGGGCCTCTGGCTATTTATCCCACATGAACCCGGGTTCGTTCCGGCATAAACCACGGGGGGTGTGCTTTTTACGGCATTGGATCTCCACCTTTCCCGAAACCAATGGCTCCAAATTAGGGACGGGAGACAAATTATATCCGTATGAGATGTTCGTGGCTACCGTTAAACCCCAATAAAAAAGTCGAAAAGGGCTTGTGCAAAATATCATATCATCCCCATGTGGGAAAAAAGCTGACCTTTTGCTCTTGTCCGACCGCACGATGTGCTAATGTTACGCAACCACTTCAAAGCCTGGCTTCTCCCTTGCAGCACAATCACCAGGAATATCTTTTATTTTCATTTCTCAAAGACATACAGGAGTAATATTTGCGACATAGACACGACCACAAACTAAAGCTCAACTCAAATTACAGAACATCTAGGTAGCAAATGACGGGTCCAGTATACAGATCATGAGCCAATTGCAAACGAATGTTCAGAAAACTGCCTCGGGCCACTCCTGTACTGGGCGGACTTCAACATTTTTCACTGCACTGATTCCTTTTTTTCTGGAATTTTATAAGGTTAGTCTCTGTTTCCATCGTTTCCCCCGCGGCATATTTGTTGATATTGACATCAAATTATCACTGAAATTTTGTTGTTCATTTTTTAAAATTTTAGTCAGGGTGTACAGCTGTGTCTTGCGATTAGTTTATAGTTTGAGGTATTAATGTGGTATTGATGTTAAAAATTACTGACCATTCCTAATATCAATATTGTTACGACCCACCCCCGGGCGTGGTGGATGTATAAAATTAATTAAGTATTAATTAAGTGCGAGGCTGTATTGGAGTTTAAAAGTGAAAACAGCAGAGAAAGTTTATCTGGGGATAAGACAGAAATGAAACAAAGAATTGTCACTCGGACTGGATGTTCGGAGTTGGCTCTGTGAAGTCATAAAGCGTAGGTCACAGCCGACGTGCCAGTCTAAACAGGGAAAGAAGTGCGTTTCAAAGCGGGCCACTTGTAGAAATTAATGAAGAAGGGGACAACAGGTTGAGCAAATAATCCTAAATTCGTCGAGTGTTTAGAGCATTTTCGAGAACAATTGGTCTCTTTTTGTGTGGTATGAGCGGGAAAACAACATTTGCTCATTTTGACGCAAAAATAAGGAAAAACGTTCAGTTGTCTATACGCTCTCCGATGTGAAAGGCGAGATGCCTGGAAGCTGCTATGTGATTTGGGATAAATAAAGCAGTAATAAGAAACGGAGAAGCAGCAACTATGTGATTTGGAATAAATGAAACATTTGGTAAGAAACGGAGAAGCAGCAACGGGCAGCGGGAGAGATCAGTTTGCCATTTAAGACAGCGGAATGTTGGAATCCGCATTGTTAAAGTAGCAATTTCGGTGCTGGGAGCCGAATAAAATCAGCGACTGGTTGGCGCATTGGAGTGACGTTAAGGAAAACTTCTGAAGTTGGCGAGTGGATGTTGGTCGAAACGAAGCCAAGCCGAAGCTAGGGTTCGAGTCCAACTACGGCAGTGTGGAATCATCTCCATTCATCCCCTCCTGGATGAAGTGAAGAGGCAAGCTTATCTTAGGAGTCATGAGAGAGAGAGAGAGAGAGAGAGAGAGAGAGAGAGTACGGTAGCCGAGTAACCTTTAAGCGTCAGTGCCAGGGGACGCAGCTCCCGCAATGAAATCTTCACTGTAAAGGAAAGTTTGCATCAACTTATAGGTAACAATTTGGATTTATTCTTGACAGCCTCCATGTAAGTAGAAACATTTTGTTTTTGTTATAACTTCTGCTACGCAATTAGTTGAGGAACTGAAATGATATATTGCAAGAACTGAACTGTGAAATTTAAGTTCATTAAAACTATCAGCTGGATCAGATTTAGGTCAAAGTTGACTCCATACCTATGTTCAGAAGACAGCTAATTTCAATTCGTATGTGTACCATTGTTATCTTTTTATAGCCAATTAAATGTTTGTTCAGTGCATTCAGCGCGTTTATAAAACACATTACTTATGTGTCTGAATGTGATTGGTTTGCATTGTTTAAGTGTATGCCGATATAATAAGTCTTCGCGCCAAGAACAACGTCAAATGACCTCGGTAAGATAGCGGCCAAGACCACAAATATTACATTTGGTGGTCAGCTGTGTGATCGAGCCCACGGTCGCAACGTTTGGTGGTGAGTGGTGGGATCGAGTCCACGGTCGTTGCAGTTGGTGGTCAGCGGTGGGATCGAGCCCACGTTCGTGACAATATAATATCCACTGGTTCTATGGTTCAGCAGAACTGAGTGGAAATTTGTACCGCAAAAAAATCAATGCACCCTCGGAGAATCTTCCTGAAACGTCCTGCTGCTGAGAGGAATGTCTGATTTTCATCTCATTTAGGATTGCTCTGTCTTTTAGTTGTTCACCACAACTTTACCAATTTAAAAATTTCAGGATGAATTTACAATATTCTAATGAATTTTTGAAGCCACCGATGAAGAACCGAACACAGTGCTTTACTTGAGTCAGTGAAGCATATCCTGAGATCTACGTTATTTGTCATTTAATCGTGATCAATTACAAATGTTCTAAGTCCTTAAAATACTTTAAATCAAAACATTTGTCTTCCAATGAGAACGCATTATTCCATTCGCTCTGAATGAAAATACTATTAGCAAAGGCAGGTGGAAGTTTTTTTTTAAACATTCAGGAATCAAACTTTTGGTACTGGCGGAAAGTGAAAAAAGAACACCAAAAAGGAATTGGCGGGCGATGATGAAATTTACATATGTTAATGGAGTCGAGTTTGCGTAGGTGTGATGTTAACTTCGGGACCAACCGGTGAGCGCTCACGCCACAGCACGGCATAATATGCAAATTATCGTCGGTGGTATTTAAGGAGTACGGCGAAGTGAATGTAATCAGTCGTCGGCTTACGGACACGTGCGAAGACCCTGAAGAAGCTGTAATGCCTGGACATGGAAGACGTGTACGATTTCAGCAGTTAGCAGACTTTGAGCGAGGTCGTCAGGTCGGACTCCGCGATGCCGGGTGGTTGTATCGTCGTATTGCGGAGCGAATTGGACGGGAAGTATCGGTGGTGGGACGATGGTGGCGTAGATGGTCCAAGGAACATTCCCACACGAGAAGACGTGGAACCGAGAGTCACAGACGGACTGATGAGCTGACCAATCGACGAATAAGAAGAGCGGCGTTGTCAAGCAGAACATCCACTGAGACGCAAATCCGAGCTGACGTTGCACCTGAGCTGACTGTGCGAACAATCCGCAACCGTCTACTGGATGCAGGACTACGTTCACGTGTGCCTCTGGCATGTGTACCTCTGACACCAGCCCGCCGTCAGGAACGGCTGCAGTGGTGTCGCCAACGTCTGTACTGGAGAAAGCAATGGCGATCTGTCATGTTCAGCGATGAAAGCAGATTCTGCTTGGGAGCCTCCGATTGCCGTATGCGTGTTCGCCGACGCACAGGGGAGCGTCTCCACCCTTCTTGCCTCCGCCAGCGATGCACAGGGCCTACACCTGGTCTCCTAGTGTGGGGAGCGATCAGCCATCACTCCCGTACAGAACTAGTGTTTGTACAGGGTAAGTTAAACAACACCTCCTACATCAACAACATCATTCAGCCTGTTGTTGACCCATTTGTACGGTCGGTCCATCGTGGTGTTTTCCAGTAAGATAACGCACGCCTACACTCGGCACGTGCAACGCAACATGCACTTCATGGTGTGAGACAACTTCCATGGCCTGCACGTTCACCGGATTTGTCCCCCATTGAGCACGAGTGGGATTTTATGGGACAACGACTTATCTGGTCTCCATGGCCAGCCACGACCATCCCCGATTTACGCGACCACGTTGAGGATGCTTGGAACTCAATACTCCAAACTTACATCCAACATCTGTACGACAGACCCCATGCCAGAATTGCACGGTGTGACGCAGTTCATGGCGGTTCAACCTCGTACTAACCATGTTACATGGAAATGTTATTTTTCAGTTTACCCGCAAATACAGTTGTATTTGGCCATAATGTTTTGATCACGTTATCCTCTGTATTCCGTTATTATGCTGTATACATTTCGTTGGTATCAGACGTCTCCTTCTTGGTGTTCTTTTTTCACTTTCCGCCAGTGAGGTTCTACATTCAGCTTTTTCTCCTCCAGTGTTTCGCGTCCATTACAAAGAATGCAGTTATGGGTCTTAGGTTGATATGTGTCTTATTAAAAACTCAGTGAGAAGATCGTGTGCTCATGGTACCTAGAGTATGTATATGCTATATACTGTATGTTAGGGCCACATCGTAAAAACAACAGACACGCGTATAAAAAATTGGCTGGAGAGTTTTCGAAGTTACAAAAGAAATGTTCAACAGCAATTTACCATTATGTCTTAAAAGAAAAATATTTATTCAGTGCCGACGTGGATCTTAAACAAAAGAGACTTAAGAAACTTCAGGTAACCCACAAAATATTGAGAGATTATACTTAGCGTAACAAGGAACGATAAGAAAAAGAATTCATGGATCAAAATAATGACAAGAGTGGATTACATCAGGTTGAAAGTAAAGATCTTGAAATTGCAATAGCATAGGAATTTTTGTGAAAGAAATGACCTCCGCTGAGAAACTGAAATACTAAATTGGATGCCAAGAGACAGGAAAAGATCCAGTAGTCCAAGGGGAGATATATGTTTTATCAAAGTAATGGAAACCCCGACAAGGACTGGAGAAAACAAAATACGCCGTATGCAAATCACAGGGACGACGTCACCATTGATATGAGTTATATAAAGCGGTTCAGTATGATATCAGTTGTAACGTAACAGTTCCACAGACACAAGAGAAACAGCTGTTGTGAAGTGATTGTAGACATGTCATGTCCCAGTTCTCTTCACTAACTAGAACGCCAGTAATGGTAGGCGTAAATCAGGAACTGTATCGAAGATTATGACTACATAGGAAACAGGTCTTTCCCCCAGATATGCTAATTGTGGACGTCATACGAAGATGTCAGATAGGGATAGGCGAACATTGGCACGGACTGTACAACGGAAGCACAAGACCACGGCACCGGTAATAACAGCAGAGTTGAACACCACTCAGAATTATAACGTTTCCGCTATAACTATTCGTTGGGAATTCCATCCTGACGGTACTTATGGCTGTGCTGCAATCCACAGATATTTTATTACCAATATGAAAGCAATAACATGTGTTCGATGGTGCAAAGCACATAGGGATGCTAGAGACCGGCGATGTGCCATCTGATATCTTGAATTGTTTCCCACCATTGGTAGAGATTTTCTTTGACAGAAACCAACCTGTAGAAGCGCACCACCCCGAATTTTCTGTTCAGACTGTGAAGTATAGATGTGGATCCCTCATGCTGTGGGGTGCCATATCACGGTATTCCTTAGGACCATCGATTATTTTGCAGGATCGTGTCACATTTGCAACTTTCGAATCCAGTTTTCTGCGCAACCTGCACCCAATATTGCACGAATTATTCCCTAATGACCGTCTCTGGTTTCAAGCAGAAAATGCACCGGTGCATTGTGTGAAACGTGTCAAATTGTGGTTTGCAGAGCATGAGGATGAGGTATAGCAGCTATTTTGGACACCTCAATATGATTGAACATTTATTGAAATATCTGGAATAAAAAGCCAGACCACACTTTCCACCTCCAAAATCACTGGAACAGTTGAGACATATTTTACAGAAAGAATGGTCCCACATTTCATTATGGTATATGCATGACTTGTAAAATGTGTTTAAAAAAATCTTCAATGCATGTATTAACCACGCATTTACTTATGCAAGTGAAATGTGGAGTATCACAGAACGACAATATGAAAAAATAAGTGTAGGGGGGAGAAATTATGCGCCTGTAAATTGTGTGATGGACATTAAATCAAATTGATCTTACAAGACATGAACATTTCAGATCAATTATTTTCATGTGTATTACTTAGAACGTATGTTAAACGTGTAATTGTACTAGGCAGGCGACATTCCGATGTGCCTATTGTAATGACGATGTATTCGCGGAGGCACCGCTTCTGTTCCTGGCCGGGGGAATGCAAGCTGAGGGGTACACGGGGAGCTCAAGGTCAGCGAGAGGATAGAGCAAGGTCAGTGCCGTAATTTGCAGGTCAAGGAGAAAAGGGTAGGGGGGCACAGAGAGGCGGGTGGGTCGCCTGCTCGACGCGTGCTCCGACTCGGAGAGAGAGTGAGCGCCTCTGGCGAAGAAGGCAGGAGACAATCAGGAGGCGAGGAGAAGTTACTCGTAAAAAACTTCAGAATAGAGAAGTGGGGAAGAAGAGAATTAGAAAGACAGTTAGTTTCGGGAGCGGATCGTGGAAGGTGCTGCGGGACAGCACGAAAAACAAAGTTGTTCATAGGACGTGCAAGCTAGGGCACGGGAAAAAAGATCGTGGTTGGAAGAGCCGGGCGGCGACACCGGCGGTCTGTAATGACGTACTGAGAAAGCGATATAAGAGGACACGTGTTAGGGGACAGAACACGAGGCATAGCTTCCAAACAAAAGACGAATCAGGTGAACGAAAAGTTCCTACCATTAAAATCTTTCACGTCTGTGAAAGAAAAAGAACTGGCAAAGAGTTATTGGCAGGAGAGAGTATTCTTTAATGAATAGAGACTCTGATCATTTGTTCGTGGAACTGCAACTTGCAGGAGCTCGGGTCAACAAACAATAGCTGCCGGAACGATTATCTTTGATTAAACATTTTTGTTAAGTTTTGAACAAGCCTGAGATTGAATTCATGCTTTGAATGTCTTGCCATTATTTTTACTTCCCCTCTCCCGAATAGCATATCATTTCTAGTAAAGGTGAGAGAGCAAGAACGCCGGGCTGTCTTCAACTTTTCGTTGATAGACAGTTTCCAGACAAAAAGGACCTTGCAAATATTTTTTCTTCCTGCTGTGGGGAATTTTCAACAGCGTTGGAAGCTAGAATTGTTGGCCGATAAGCATTAATTAACATAATGAGCTTCCACACCTACAATAAGAGTATCGGTAAGAAAGTTAGAGAGAAGAATGTTTGCAATAACAAGAAGAGACCGAGTTAGAAATATTATATATTAAAAACACAAAACGTCTCTTTGTCTGAAGCAGCAAAAACTCTCGAACGCCGAGCTGTGGCATCGTGAAATCTGCATAGCCTATTAATACTGGAATTTCTAGCTCAACGCAACTATTTTAAGATCCCTAAGTTGTTCCGTTCGCGATTTATGAATTAGTTAATAAGCTAATCAATAAAGTCAGCGTCGTTTGCTGCGTCATCGATATCCGGGTCAAAATCTGAAAGCACGTGACTGCATTCATCGCCGGGGCACATCCACAAGTGTTTCTATTCTTTGAGAACTGCATAAAATATGCAAAAAGGAACTTTGAGGAATCTTGAAGAAACGGGCTGACATTTTCATCAACACCATAAATTGGTAAAAAGAAGAGTCCCTCAAAATTTGGCCTAAATCCGGTGAACATTTTTTAAAATAGGCATAGAATTTTTAAATCATCGGTAAACAGAAATATATACGCAGAAACGGTTAATAAAGTTTTGACGGATAATTTAAAAAGTTATCTACCGATTCCGGCGAAATTAGGAGGTCATGTTCCTATTAACGATTTATGGTGTTCTTTAAAATTTCAGCCAGTTTCATAAAGTATGCAAAGATACGTTTTAACTTTTTTATCCCAGAGATTCGCCCCTCAAAGACGTTTGAAACTGATAGTCCGTGATGCATTTGATTGTCGATAACAAATTGTTAACGAATTTTGTTCAGTCAGTGTTCTAATGCTGTGTCTCCTAGACGCGTGTTAAATAATTCGTAACGCTTTTGTTCCGTTTGATTCTACTGATTTCATACATTCTGCATATTTCGTTGCTTTAATTCTCGACAAATAGTTTTGACAGTAATGTACGGCCAAGTGCTGAAATAATCAGACTATGAATAAATAATTTGTAATGACCGAATTTGAGAAATCAGCTTTTTTCTTTCTTGTAGGCATCAATTTTTTCCCGGATTATTTCAGTGACATATAAGGGAATATCAAAATAATAATCCTAAATCCCAGGCAAAGCCGGGTAGTAAAGCTAGTGTACTTATAAGAGAAGTAACAGGAATAGTAGATATTATAGAATTAGTAAAAGAAACAAAGTGGAGATGGGCTGGGCACGTTGGGAGACTGAAAGATGAAAGATGGACACGATTAACAGAATGGCAATCGAAAGATGGAAAGAGACGAAGTAGGCGCCAGAGAATAAAATGGGCAGATGACCTTCAGAAATTTAAAGGTGCTAAATTGTGGACTGAGGCAAAGGGTTGAAGAAGTTGAAAAGGACTGTGGGGGCCCTGTACCCTGAAGTGGGTGTCAACATGCTAAGAAGAAGAAGAAGAAGATGACTTGTATAAATCTATTCCAAGTCGAACCGCTTCTGTTCTGAAAGCCGAGATGGGCCTGCAGCTTATAAATAGAACGTCGTTCATAAACAGCAAGTGCTTCCATTATTTTGATAATTCCCTGCAAGTGGCTGAAATTCGAGAGCATAATTGGAACACCGCTACAATGATCCTGCTACATAAGAAAGGTGACATTGAGGATCTCGGAAACTACAGACCTATCAGCCTCCTATCAGTAGTTTATAAAATCTTCACTAAAGTTCTTTCACACCGCTTGAAGGTAACACTGGACATGGCTCAACCGAGAGAACAAGCTGGATTCAGGAGTGGCTACAGCACAATAGATCATATCCATGTGCTGAGAGAACTAATTGAAAGAGCGAGGGAATATGAACTTCCATTGTGCATGGCTTTTATCGATTATGAAAAAGCCTTTGATTCGGTGAAACCATCAGCAGTTACAATGGCTCTGAAAACCTGCGGTATTGAAGATGGATACATTAATATTATTAATAACATCTATGAAAATGCAAGTGCAAAGATAAGGCTGTTTGAAAATACAACACACATAAAAATTGGAAAGGGAGTGAGACAAGGTGACACCATATCTCCGAAGCTCTTTAATGCCACATTGGAGGGTGTTTTTCAGTCACTGAGCTGGGAAAACAAGGGGATAAAGATTAATGGAGATTATCTAACCCACCTTCGTTTTGCTGATGACGTAGTCATTTTTGCAACTAGCCCATCAGAGCTGCAGAGTATGATCCAAGAACTTGCTGACAAGAGTAAAGAAGTGGGATTAAAAATGAACTTTCAGAAGACAAAAGTGATGTTCAATGCTTTTACAAGAAATGAAGATTTATCGATTGATGGAGAAAAGCTGGAGATAACAGACACGTACGTTTATCTTGGACAGCAGATATCAAGTGAGGGTCACATTGATGAAGAAATTAATCGGCGTACAAAACTTGCCTGGAGAGCTTTTGGAAGAAACAGCATAATTTTCAAGAGCAATATGCCATTATGTCTTAAAAGAAAAGTGTTTGATCAATGCATCCTTCCAGTGCTTACGTATGGAGCGGAGACGTGGACCTTAACTAAAAGAGACATACAAAAGCTGCAGACAACTCAAAGCAGCATGGAGAGGTGCATACTTGGTGTAACCAGGAGAGATAAGAAGAGGAACTCGTGGATCCGAAAAATGACAAGAGTGGAAGACATCATGATCAGAGTTAAATCCCTGAAATGGCAATGGGCTGGACATACTGCCAGAAGGACAGATCATCGATGGACAGCCGAAATTTTAGATTGGATTCCAAGGGACAGGAAAAGACCCAGAAGAAGACCACATGGGAGATGGGTGGATGAAATTCGAAAGTATGCAGGGGTGACATGGAGGAGACTGGCACCAGACAGACCGTTGTGGAGGAAACTTGGGGAAACCTTCGTCCAGCAGTGGATTGATAATGGTTGACAATGATGATGATGTTGATGATGATGATGTAGTACCATGGAAGACTTTCTCAAGACTGCGAGTTGTGGAAGAGAATTGAGAACAGTTTCGTCCAGCAGTAGATAGAAAATGGTTATTGAAGAATGGTGGTATGTGTGTTTTGACCTCCGGTATATTTAGAAATCTTTGGAAATTTTTTCCTACGTTCGTGATTTCGTAGCAGTTAGTACATCCAAACATACATAACACATATATAATCACGAACGTATGTTTGGATGTACTTAACGTGATAATTAAGCACAGCCAAAAATACCTTTGCACTTTACTGCCGGAAGCTCAACAGTGCTTCTCATAAGGTTTCACATGCCACCGCATCTTCTGAGATCCACATTCTGTGTTATACCTTTTCCAAGACTCCTTTTACTGGAACAGATTTTTGACTGTTCTGAATAAAGGGATTTTTGCTAAATAAATGCAAAATGCTTTTTATTTGTGAAAGCTTTTGTCTCACTCTTTACCTTTAAATATTTAATTATATCACTTGATCTACATATCTTGGCTTTGAGGATCATTTTAATTAATGCATATGTGCATTACGTTTCACTGTGTAAATTTCACGCTGTTTCTAAACTGATTTCTTCCAGAATTTTTTCCCCTGTGTCTATTTAATTTTGAGTTACGTTCATTATTATTTTCCCTATATTTCTACAAAACTCTTGAATTTAAATGCGACTGCTTTTTAAAGTTATTTTCCTTGCATGAGGTTTGCTCTGCCGGATTAGGTTGGTACATAGTTTGTTCTTCAAGATGGATCAGACATGCTCCTTCACAATGGACTACTAAATATTCAAAGTCGCTTTTACCTTTTAAAATGCCTCGCAGCAATTTATTATTTGTAAGTAAATTTGTTCTTTTATTTTCATTTGGGAATTTTAATACCATGGGTGTAGCAGTGCTTTCCATAAATATTAGGATTTTAAAAAAATTATTTAATATAATTTTTTTCCTTTCTATATTAAAATCTGGGATCAAGTGATGGAATTAGTTTTCTTTTACAAACGTGACTATAGTATTTCTAAACTTTTTCGTTGCGCTCCAAAATGTTTTGTTCTTTTGCTGCTGCTTTCTTAGTTGAAGCAGACTGCCTATTCACAACGCATTTGACTTCTTCGTTTAGCTTCATTTCTTCCACATAAGACATATTTTACCTTGTAATAGCATTTTCCCAGTGGGATCAGTTTCTTCGGAAAGCCTAGAAATTTCGATGTAAATCCTAATGTAAATTTGAGCCTTTAGCAGAAGAACATATGTTGTCCCTCCGAGAGTCCTGGAGTTCTGAGGCGCTGGCTTCTGAACATTTATCCGAGTGCGCCTTTTCGCTCCAGCTCTATCCTACGGATCTGATTACGCAGTGTAACAAAATATGAACAATTACGGCCTTACCTGAATAATTTAATGTTTCTTTGTTAATCTTGGTGCGAGGATTTCGAAATTGTCACTATTCTTGGCATAGCATCAATTGTTTAACCATAATTTACGCTACTTTGAAATCTAAACAGTTGTATAATGTACGACGTGTATTACAATGTATTAGGCAATAGGACAGGGGATGGAAGGGAATGAACATCATGAATACTATCAATACACAGCACGAATTGAGACAAAGACAAGACGTATATCTATCTGTCCTAAAAAGCAACTTTCTATCGCGTTTGCCTCTTATTGACACTACTAGCATGGCGCACCAAATTTCAGATGTAGTCGCCCATCATGGCTTCTTCCTATCTTCCTTGATATCTCTTTTTCATATTTTGTATGTCTTGAGGAAATTTCTGAAGATGTTCATCACTCATTTCTTCCAAATTTTCTTTCAAAAGATCGAAATGTGAGTGCAAGTAATGAAGTTTCACTGACATTCGACATTCCATTCTTTCAAAATTGTCTACTTAATAGATTCTCAACCAGCTGCTTGCAGTTCTACTATTTCTAAGAATTCAGTCAAAATTAGGCGGAATGACTGCCAGGCATTCTTTTCAACATCAGTCATTCTGCTCTCTAGTTCTTTTGCCCCACCCCACAAATATACCACCTTTTACTATGGCATCCGAGAGATTTGGTAGCATTGACTGAATGAACCTGAAAACTTGTTCATCAATCAGGATTCAGCGCTTTTACAAACTGCTTCTCCAGTCTTAACTTGATTGAACTGCTTCTCCAGTCTTAACTTGATTGAACTGCTTCTCCAGTCCTAACTTGATGCTGCAATTCACAGTCCTAACTGTGGATTGCAGCACAGCACAGCCATAAGTACAGGCACGATGGAATTCCGAACGAACAGTTATACCGGATACGTTATCATTTCTTTACTGAACCAACGGCGTCGTGTACAACATTATGTGTACCAGCTTAAAGCTCAACTCTCGGAGGCCATTTTTTTTGTAATGTTCGCTGACTTCTCTGATGTCCCACAATAAAGGAAAAAGTAATTCTTTGTAAAGCCAGGTTACCGGCACAAAAGGAAACCAATCATCTTAAAATCAGCACACACATCCCAATTATATTCACGATACACTCTTTGCAAAAAACAAAACAAAGCACTCGGAGAAAATCTTTCGAATCTGTTGCAACTCCGCGTGCTGGTACATCAGGGACGAATATGCAAATGAACAAAAAATAACGGCAAATGACTAAATTGTTGTTCTCCACAGCGCATCCAGGAGGGTATAACAGGAGCAAAGCTCTCGCACAGGGAGAATTGTAACAGCTCATAGCGGTTACATTTAGCTCCACGAACAGTGACGATGCCTCGACGTCGGATTCGTACACACTAAAAGCAGTTGAGAGAGTTACAGAGAGGACGTATAATTCGGTTGAGAGAGGCTGTTGGTCAAGTTTCCATATTGCTAGGCATTTGGATCGGAGCGACGCAGCAATCGGACGAGGTTAGCGCCAGTGCGTCGTGGAGGGCACAACCCAGCGGCACGCGGGCAGTGGACGTCCGAGGGCAACGACAGAGCGCGATGATCGAGCGAGTGCGATACCGAACGCTCAGGACAGATTTAGTTGCACTCAACCATTCGTAGCCATGTTGCATCGTGTACAGGCACGGAATTGGGCATCCGAACAGTTGCTAGATGACTTGCAGCACGGGGACTACTTTCGAGGAGACCACTCCGCAATCCTATAACTGACCAGAATGACCGGCACCGGTTGCACTGGTGAAAGGCCCGATCAATTTGGTATGGTGTCCAGTGCGGTCGTGTTGTTTTCATTGATCACTCACGGTTTGCACTTGGCGACGATGACCAGCGCATATATTTTTGGAGACGAGCCGGGAAGCGCACGGATCCTATCCTTGAAAAACACACTGCTCGCTCACCGGGAGTGACTGTTCGGGAGCCATTTCATAAGATAGCCGGTAACCCTTCGTTATCCTCCTTGCCTACCTCTCGGTTCAACGGCACGCCGACGACATTCTATGATCTGTTGCGTTGGTATTTATCTCGCAGCATAACCTAGCGGTTTTCAACAGGATAATGCACCTCCGCACACAGCATGACTTTCGTAGGCCTGCCTCTATAATGTCGACACCTTTCCAAATCCAACCCGATCGCCCGACCTCTCACCGATCGAATGTCCTTGGACATGATGGAACGCCGCCTACGGCCATCGCGGAATGTCGGCAAACTGGCCCGAAATTTAGACACCATCTGGCATGCAATTCCTGAGGACAGTATCCATGAACTGTATGTGTCTATATCTCGCTGGGTAACAGCTTATATCTGACCCAGAGGTGGCGCTACAACGTACCGACTTGTCCAAATCTTGTGGGTGTTTTATATGAAAAAATGGCCCAACTGCTCTGGAATTACAATAATTTCCATTCCTATACTTCCACACTCCAATTTTCATCTTGATTGGATGATTCTTTCTGGGTTCCTCACTTTTTTTCTCTTTTTTCTTTTGTAAAGAGTGTATCTGATTTGTTCTAAAAAAACTTGACGGTGGTGTATCCTTCGCTCATCTCATCTACTGGTATTGTAGGGTATATATTTCCATTGTGCAATAGAAATGCCTTTGACTTTTAACCGAACTGTCTATAAAGAATCTCCATTCTTTAGGTAGGTTAGTCTCCATTATTTAGGTAGGTGAGTCTCCATTCTTTAGGTAGGTGAGTCTCCATTATTTAGGTAGGTGAGTCTCCATTATTTAGGTGTGTGTGTGTGTGTGTGTGTGTGTGTGCATTGGTTTGGGAAGGAGATGCTCTCCAACACTTTGGAGACTTAGTAGTATCTAACTGAGAAAGGAATTTTTTAGTCGGGTTTTTAAATACACAGACATTGGTATAAGTATGCTGTAGCCGCAAACGTAAACTTATGCTGCCAGGAGATATATCCGATGAGAAATAATTTTTTAAATTGATCATTTAAAAACCCCGATATCTAAGAGATCGCAATGTACCTTTACGCCTCCTAGAGGAAAAACTATGCATTACTTAAAAAATAAACTCAATCCAAAATTGTATTTGTTATAAATGGATCGAAAGGGCAGAAGAATTTTTTCAACCGGTTACTTAAAGAAATAATATGGGATAAAATGTATTTTGAATTCGATAGCATATTCATTAATGCCCTCTAGCGGCAACGTTTTGCATTGGGAAAAAGCTGGGAGGCAAGGATCACCACTCTCACATTTTGGGCTTCCCAACGTAAGAAGAAGTTTTTAAATCGGACTAATAGCTGCATCGATATGGTGCACACAGACGGACGGACAAAGTGATACTATAAGCACGCACTTTTTTCATAAAAGACACGCAAAAAAATTTAATCCAATGCCATCTTTCTTGGGGCATATCTTATCCATCGAATTTGAAATGTGACTCCTTCGCTAGTTTTTGTCCAGCACTTAGAAGCGTTATCGAGAGAAATATTTACCCTTCAATGTGGGCTGAAATTTCACTTTTTTAACTTTTTCAATTTTTAAGTTACGAAATTGTGAGGCTTACTTTGCTAAGTTTTGTATTTTCAACTTCACCAATGAGAAGCAAACATTCCATTAATTTCAAGGGGGGGAAGTGGAAACTTAAGGCACACAGCCATTTAAATTTTCTGACAGCTAGTGACATTTGATCTGTATAAAAGCAAACTTTTACAGATATTCATTCCGAATTTGTTGTTTTGACAAGAAACTCTATCAAATATGACTGATGTGTTAAAGAACGGCGACGATTTCGCGAATGACTGATATGTTAATTGAGGTCATCAATTTCTCTGTGCTGTTTTTCGATTTTGGGCTTTCTAATTTTTTGAGGATTCGCTTTCTGAATCCATTAAAATTTGAAGCCTTAAATTTCTTAGAGCTAGATGTAGAAGATTGATGTTAGTTTGGAGTTTGAAATAGATTCTTACTCGTTTTCATTTTGCATTTCACATATTGAACTGCAGATCCGTAAGTTAACCTTGCGGCGGGGAGAAAGTGCACTTCGCATTACAGCTTGAACACACAACTATCAGATTTACTTGGAAAGGTTTATTCGAAAAAATATCACATTCGGAAGAAAAATGACTCTCTGGGACAGTAACATTTATTCAGGGAATCCCTTTGGAGTTCGGACATGAGACTAACGTTTAAGAAAACGAGGTGCCGTCCGAACATTGCCTATGGTGTTTCGTAAAATGAAACATTGTCTGAACACAAAACATCAGGCAAATTTCGAGCGTTCTCAGAGCAACAGCACGTCTGGCAACTTTCTCTCTCTCTTTGTTTTTGTAGCGGGGCGAGGTTGCTGTTAATTTTACTACAGGAAAGTTTGTTCAAATGGAACTGCTGTTTTCATTTAAAAGCAGATAGGGATAATGTTGATATGGAAACAGTCATATGTCTCGTAATTAAATTGTTGACTCCTATTTTATTTTATTTAATCTTATTATTATTCATTTCACTGTAATTCATTGGTGTTGACTAGGATTCCTAAAATTTCGCAAAATCTAAGACCACATATCATATTTAAAGTGTGAAATTGCAAATCATTCAGGTAGAACACTGAGTGATTTGGAAATATTCTACATGTATGATACATGTAATACTAAAGAACTGTAGACAAGATAAATTAGCTACTGTAGTAGCGCAGCAGTCTAATATCTGGCTTCGGACCATTCGTCCGAGATGTGTCCGGGTTCGAATCCCTGTGAGGCAGTGGATGTTGTGTTTGTCTTACGGAGCTGGCCTTCCCCCTTCCTTGCATCCAACGACTCTAAATTAGGGACGGGAGACTGCTTACAAACCACTGAGTTGGTCACGGTGGTCGCTAAACCCCGATATAAAAAAAATGAATTCAGATTTGTTTCTATGGCAATCCTTTGAAACAAATTATATATTCTATAAACAAACGTAATATTTATCTAAAAGCAACTCTGTACAAACCACATCTGGTTCCAATGTGACAACTGTGTTTCCTTAGAAACCACTAGATTTAAATGCTAAGAAGTGTAAATGCAATAAATTAGGTAAAGCAGCAATATATTAATCCCGAAACTCCTTCAGGTATTGAATAAAATTGTAATTACTCATTTAAACCCAGTAAGTGACTATTTAAACTTTCTTCTCCACCGATCAGCTTTAGCTAACTTATACATTCCTGCGTTTGATGTTGGATTTGTCTTTCCGACATTTCGTGTCACTAAGAATTATTTTACAAGGTGAGCATTTAGAAATTTTACGGAAAACACCGCTCACTGAATATGTAGCAATAATTTTGAACATGCTATAATCTATCCCATTCTTTATAACTTAGGTGTACTAAATGTATACAAATCTGCAAAGTTTTCCTTAAGATTTGTATACAATTAGGTATGCAAATCTTCACGAAAATTTTCAAATGTACGTGAATAACAAAAATGCAGTAAATTCGCTGAATTACAAAATTTCAACATAATAGCCTCCCAAGTCCGTAAATTCCAAACAAGGGCCGCGGGTGGCCTAGTGGGCAGCGTTCGTGACTGCCACGGAAAGGCCTTCAGGTTCGATCCCAGGCAGGTACGAACGTTTGATCCACTAAATATCCGCCGTGCGTCGGATGGGGACGTTAAGCCGTCGGACCCCGGGTACTGGCCCCCGGTAATAAATAAGGGCGTCTTCCTCCCCATTTCTACTTCGCTTCCGTGTCACTTTCCTATCGGGCACTCTAGCCCAAATCTCCTAGCTTCCTATTTCTAGGGGTTGTTTAAGACATGGGATTAGACACTCCCTTCCTAAAATCCTCGACATATGATCATCATATGATCAAATTCCAAACAATGATTTTTGGTAAAATAAAATTACATAAAGTGTTTTATTCCGAATATAATCCATCATTTATGAAAATGCATGTTGGAAATACACAACATTGGATACTCCGTCCTGGTGGCAGAGTGGCCAGAGGCGCAGGTTCATGGCAATTTGTTCGAGCTTTTCCGGGATGTGGTGTAATTCATGTATTTGTGTTGCTGCGTAAGCTGTGTTATTGCTGATCCTTGCACGTTTCTCATAGTGTTCGATAAATCACGAATAATAAAGCAAAGAAAGTGCTTATACACTTTTTGTAGTATGCTGCCTTTTAAAGTACGAAATACTTTGTTAAATATGTTAGGATATTCAAAGAAAGAAGCGCGAAATATGAAAATATCAGCAAAAACAAATTTTCTTCTTAGCTGTTCCGGTGACGCAGTGGTGTAAGGGCTGGCTGCTGACTATTATTCCACAGTAGTCCGGGTTTGAATCACGGGTTCGGCAGGGATGGATCTCTCCCTTCATTTGGACCAGTGGCCCTAAATTACGGATGGGCCCATCTAGTTAGTCACGGTGGTCGGTATACCTCCAAACATCAACAAATTCTTTCACACGGTATTTTCTTCACTCAAGCTGAAATAGTATGCAGTGAGAAAGGGTGCACTGTCCTAATATGTGGCTAAAACAGTACGTTCGTGCAAAAATTTCAGGATTTATTTTCTGCACACCATCCATGCCTCACCTGGATTCGAACCCAGACTCATCTCGAACAAATTATTAGAAGCCAGCCCCTAATACCACTCGGCCAACGGCGCGGCCTAGCTTATATATTCAAAATATAATTAAAACTGTCTGAAAGAGTTAAAGCGCAAAGCAGATCACAGCCTTAAAACTGAAGCCATTGATTATATTTAAGTGAGTACAGGAAAGATGAGAAAAAACAAACTTGACCATAAGGTAGTTCATACTTTTTGCTAAATGTGACTTTTTTTAAGACAAGCTTTGCTGTCGACCTAGTAAGCAGAATACTTTTTTGGAAGGTATTGAATAAATACGGTGTTACTGGGAATCTAGTTAGTAGTGTAAAAGCCATGTTTGCTGGTGTTTCATCAAAATGGTTTCCTATTGGTGCAGGAGTCAGACAAGGTTTTGTACTGTCACCATGGCTGTTAAATATATTTATGGATGCATGCATGCGTGATGCCAAGATGGACAATAAGGGTTTATGTCTTACAAATATCAGTGTGTGCAGATTGCTGTATGCTGATAACACAGTCCTGTTGGCAGAGAGCAAAAGTGTGTTGCAGAGTATGTTGTACTGGATGTATGAAGTTTGCATGAAATTCAAACTGAGTATAAATAAGGGAAAATCCAAAGTTATGGTTTTTGAGAGAAGAACTGTTAGCACTGAATGTAATATAAGTCTAAATAGCACAATGACTGACCAGGTGAATGGGTGTGTGTATTTAGGAAGCATGTTTGACAGAGAGAACAAATTAGATGGAGAAATTAGTAGGCGAGTGAATTATTCATTGAAAGTCATAGCTGCTTTTGGAGGTTTTCATAGGAATGATGGGTTCTCAAGAGAGTCCCGCATGGCTGTGTATGAAAGCGTAATTGTTCCTACTCTGATGTATGGCAGTGAAACCAGGGTGCTACAGAAGAAACATAGAAGTTGTTTCTGTGCTAGAGAAGTGCGTTACTTACAGTGGTTTTGTGGTAAGATACGTTCTGATCGTGTGAGGAGTGAAGATGTGTTGCAGTTGTATAATGTGAAGAAAAATGTTGTTAACAAGGTTTCGGTGGTTTGGCCATGTTGAAGAAATGAGTGATGGTACTAATATTCTTCGGTGGTTTGGCCATGTTGAAGGAAAGACTGATGATACTAATATTCTTCGGTGGTTTGGCCATGTTGAAGGAATGAGTGATGAGATGCTTACCAAGAATTTTTTTAGCCCAACTGGCAGGAAGGAAAGGCAGAGGAAGGCCAAGGAAGTCATGGGAGGATCGGATTCAATAGTTTCTGCATGACACAAAGTTTATGAACATGAAGTAGAAAATGTCTTTTGTACGTCGTGTGATAAATGTCGGTGAAGCCTGAGTTTTATGTCAATATCCCTGTTAAATGGAGAAGTTTGATACGGCAATAGTACGTAAATTATCAGTTAAAAATATATCTGGTACTTTCTATTTCTTTGTGGAGCTAACCTCTGAATCTCACAGAACAGCTTCAAAACGGTCAAACTACAGCATCATAAACACGTATAAATTTCCCATTAACCTCGAAATTTTGGTAATGATTTGTTAAGTTTTGTCAGTGATTTGTTAAATTTTGTCAATGATTTGTTAAATTTTGTCAATGATCTGTTTAGAAATGTATTGGAATGAGCTCTAAATTCAGAACTACAAGAAGCAGTCTGGTATGCTGAAGAGCTAGTATGAAATTTTCCGTAGCCATTTGCGTTTATGAATTATGCCGAAATTAAACCTATCCTGGAACTCTCGTGATAAATTAAAGAATACATGATGAAAACTGGCAACTGCATCTTAATATAATTTTTTCTGATAAAAAAAAAGTTAGTTTGTAATTATTTTTGAAGACCAGTTCAGCCATCTATCGAAATATATCTAGTGTCACTGATGAGGTACTTACTCTCTTTTATGATTGTATACGTAAATAGGTATCAGAACGGATGACGCAGTTTACTTACATTAAGACGTGTATATGCTAAGATACGAACAATGCGTATTCGTTTTTGAGTCAAATGATTTTGCATGAATAAATTTCTTACAGTGGAAGTATAAAGAAAATGTGTTTCCTTTCGCTGCAGTTGCTCCGATCTTACATTTTCCGGCTTCTGAAGATAAACGAGAACACCAAACGCTAAACAACAGAAAGACACTCGTGAACGGTTACTTCAGACTTCTTTTTCTTTTCGTTTCCTTCCTGTAGCTGTTATTTGTGTAACGGAGAAAGCCTCTATTTTAAGAAACGAAGCAATTTGTTCAGACATCCATTGTTCCCTTTCAGTATTCTGACTGAAAAATGGGTCTGCAACTCCTTTCTAGAAAAGAATTCATAAAGTTGATAGAATGCAGACGATAAAAAAGAACACTCCGAAAATTCCGAAAAATGTCGACGGAGTAATAAGCGAAGTAATGAGACATTGCTACGTAATATTAATTTCAGATGTTTCGATCGGCTTCAAATAAATACGACGACTGAGAAATGAAACTTTTAAAACATTAAGAAAGAACACTTTTCAATGCTTAGCAGTATCAGTTGTACAAAAATGCGCGCTTTCCATTTTCTGTGATGATAAAAAAAACCTGACTTTCTGTTTAATCAGTTAGCATTACTTTCCGCGAAAAGATTAAAAACGTTTTTCGTGAAAAAACCTGTTTTACAGCAAAACTTTTAAAAGTTTCTATTTCCCACCTCTTTCAAATAACAAACAACTCATGACTAATTTGTAGTAAAGACACAATATTATGTATCTCGTTCCAAAAATATTTTTTCATTCATTTACGTGGGGTCGTAATGATGTTAACAGTAGACATTAATTATAGTCAAATTTACGTGTAGTTTTATTTCTAAATATTCCGTTATTTCCCACGTTATCCATCTTTGGATTTGGAGACGACCAAAAGAATTTGATTAATGAAAATTTTTCACGAAGCTAACATAGACCCGGTGGAATGTAAAATTTGTTTTCTTTTCACTAAATGTTCCAGCTCATTACCACTTACGTTTTTTTCTGAATAAGATCAAAGAAAAATTCCTTTTTTCTTTGCAACTACCACTTGAGTTGTGCCTTCAAAATCATATTTTTTATTCCTTTATTTCGAAATCAAGTGTGATGATGAATAAAATACTTTAAACGCAGATTTTTTTTTTACTTTTTTTGTAAACCAATTACGTCTCTTCGTACTGTATCTAATATTTAGAGCTTGTTTGCTCAGGAATGATCTTCACTTTTTTTTTAATTTTGTTTCATCTTTTTACTCCTGCACTTTTGCAAATATCACTTTTACTTAATTCACCGCATCGTAATACACAGTCGAGTCACATTATTGTGACCACCTTCTACTTTTGACATCAACAGCGCGTAGCCAATGAAAGAAGGCACGTGTCGTGAGCTAGCTTGGAGGGTATATAAGGTTTGCTGTAGGCATTCTGAAAACATATCACTCGTTGCTTTCATGGATAAAAGAAGCGATTTATATCAGATTTGCAAAAAGGGATGATTATCAGCTTTTGGGCCAAGAGTGGCAGTATTTCCGAAACAGTGAAGTTTGTTAACTGTTCTCGTGCTACTGTGGTTAAATGTATCGTGATTGGAGAAATAACACCATTGCGAATAAGCGAAGAGGAAACTGCGGAGCACCAAGAGCCACTGATGTGAGAGGAGAACGGCGGCTGCGAAGGTGTGTGAGAGCCGATCGGCATGCTACAGTGGAGAAACTCACTGGCTGAATGAACCAGGGGGCTAACGGAAGTGTGTCTAAAATGACAGTTCAGCGAACCCTGCTGCGTATGGGGCTCCGATGCAGAGTAAGAGTCACTGCATCTACTGTATGCTAACGAAGGTGCATCGGCAGAAAAGGCTTACAGTTGCAAGGCAGTATCAGAATTAGACCTCCGCTGATTGGCACAGGATTGCCTTCTCCGATAAGTCACGTTTTCTGCTTCATCGAACGGATGGACATTGTCGTATAAGGCGATTAACATCGGAGAACAAACACTCTTCAAAGATTGCTGGAAGAACACAAGATGGTGTGGGCAGCGTTATGGTCTGGAGAAAGTTTTCGTGGCATTCCCTGGGTCCACTCATACCTGTGGAAAGCACTATGAACCGAATTCATTATGAATCCATCCTTGCAGACCACGTACACCCATACATGCTTATTGTCTTCCCTTGGACAGATGGGATCTTCCTGCATGACAATGCGACGTGTCTCACAGCTAGAAATGTACGAGAGTGGTTGGAAGAGCACAATGAATACTTCAAAGTACTTCCCTGGCCACCTAATTCCCCAGACATAAACCCAACTGAGCATCTGTGGGACCACCTCGATCGTGTTGTACGACCTATGAATCCTCCACCACGCATCCTCCAGCAGCTGTTAGATGCACTACAGTCAGCATGGCTCCTTCACTTTTGGCACCATGTCTTAGTCGCCGAGTTGTCAGGGGCGTATGCTTCAATATAATATCCCCTGCTGATCTATGGCCTAGGTCCTAGATGAGACATAGATTGTGTACCAGTCCAGTTCGCTCAACTTCCTTCTCCCGGACCAGTAGCCTCCAAGTAGCGACGGACAACTTCCTATAGCCTTTGAATAGCACGAGGGTCGTTTACATTCGAATTAGAAAAAGTATGGCACCCAGTTTGTGCGCGCCTAATAATTCCGAGTCTTTCATTTAATTTTTTTCAGTGGTTCCGGAATCCCCTGTTTTACTCCGTACGAGAATTTTTCATGTAAATTTTTTCATTGGTTCCAATATCCTCGATTTACTCCATACAGCAGCTGTAAGGGTATTTTGCATGTAAATTTGCATGTAATTTCCTCAGTGGTTCCAGTATCACTTGTCTCAATCCATGCAGCGGCCGTATGAGAATTTTGCATGTAAATTTTTTAAGTGGTTCCACATATCCCGTTTCACTCTATATAGCAGCTGTACGGGAATTTTTCATTAAATGTATAATATAATTTATTTCACTGCTTCCAGTATCTCCGGTTTTACACTATATTGCAGCCGTACGAGAAATTTTAATTCTTAATGGTTCTAGTACTCCCATTTTACTCTATACACCAGCCATAAAGGAATTTTTCATGTAATTGTTTTCAATGCTTCCAGTATACTTCGTTTCATTCTGCACAGGAGCCGTACGGGAATGTTTCATGCAAACTACGGCATGTAAAATATTTTCAATGGTTTCAATATCCCTCTTTTTTCAGTCTATACAGCCACTGTACGGGTATTTTTCATGTAAATTATTTTCAGTGGTTACAGTATCCTCGTTTTACTCTGTACAACAGCCGTACGGTAATTTTTTATTTATATTTTTCGTTTGCATTGTTTTCAGTGGTTCCAGTACCCTCCGTTTTACTCTACACAGCAGCCGTACGGGAATTCTTCATGTAAATTTGTTCAGATGTTCCAGTATCCCTCCGCTTCACTCTATACAGCAGCCTTACGGGTATTTTTCATGTAAATTTTTTCAATGGCTCCAGTATCCCCCTTTTCATTCCTTACAGCAGCCGTTCGGTAATTTTTGCAAAAGGAGCTTCCTGATCTTACGGCATAATTTTATTGTAATCATTTCAATTACTGGTAAAGTGCGGTATCAGCTTTCTGTGACTCTCTGACTTGTTAAAACACTTCTGACCGCTCTACATACTCGTAAAGAGTGGTGTTAATCTCCAGAATGGGTATTAACACCTACTGGTGTTCATCTCCATTATTTGGAGCAGTTTCCTTCCTTTCAGCTAAAATTTCTGTCACTACCTCCAGCTTGCCCTTTTTGTTTGCTTTCTTCAGGATTATGGACAAGATACCACAAACTAAATTGTTGAATCAGTGGTTGCCTGGTAATTTATACTATATTCTACGAAGAGAAGATATAAATCTAAAAATAACTTATTAATATGTATGTTTTCTTGTTTCATACGCTGATTAGAATGTAATGTACGCTCACTGGGCGTAAACGTTTTTGTTTGTCTGAGGCTGTTTCCTCCCCGTATTATAACGTAAACTTTCACTTGTAGCCTGATGTCTCTCAAAGGCAACCAACGTTTCCGCTTTCCTGTAAAATGAATTTTACTGGATGCTGCGAGACAACTAAATTCAGTTGGTCGTTAGGGATGAAGTCAAACCTCGCAAACATTGTCTATACAAACATGTACGAATTTAAGCAATGCATGATGAAATGTGTTGAAAGCTCTTACAAATTATTTATTACGATATGAGGACATGTATACAGATTGGAGCCCGCTTGCACATTATCATAACGCGAGACATTAATTAACATGGAATAGGATAAAGTCTAAGCGACTCTATTGATGAAAAATAGTATTGACGTACATTAAGTGATCATCAAATGAAATGGAACTCGTAGCATGGTATACAGTACCCAGTGACATAAAACTCAAATGGTATACATTATATGTATGCAGACAGAGAACCGCAGCGGTACAAACAGAAAGCTTAAGTGGTGTACAAGGTATAGAGGCAGAAAGCCCTAGTGGTATACATTGTATAGAGAAAGGAAGCCATACTGGCATAGAATGTAATGTAGAGAAAAAAAGACATTGGTGTACAGTACATACAGACAGAAACCCATAGTTTTATGCAGTATTAGCGACCGAATTATTAAGTGGTATCCATTATATACTTTGTATGATACAGGATATCTTGATGGTATAGAAGAATGTAGAGAAGAAAAGCGTTAATGGTATTGAGTATGCAGAGACAAAAAGCCTAAGTGGTGTACAGTATATAGCGACAAAAATTTCTAACTGGTACACAGTATACAGAGACAGAGGGCATTCTTGGTATACGGCATGTAGATAGAGGAAACTGAAATGGTATACTATAGATAGAGATTGAAAGCATAACTCCTATACGATATATGGAGACAGAAGTCCCAAGTTGCATATAGTATGAAGAGACAGAAGTCCTACGCGGTATACAATGTGTACAGATAGAAATCCTAAGTGTTTTATATTGTGTAAAGACGGAAATTCTAAATGATACGTGTGTACAATACATAGAGACAGAAAGTTTTAGTGGTATACAGTGTGTAAAGACCGAGAGCTTAAGCAAGCCTCCGTACTAAGAG
The DNA here is from genome assembly GCA_039090855.1 of Macrothele yani. Classification (NCBI taxonomy): domain Eukaryota; kingdom Metazoa; phylum Arthropoda; class Arachnida; order Araneae; family Macrothelidae; genus Macrothele; species Macrothele yani. The sequence continues at coordinate 8,305,857 of CM077024.1, forward strand.
TATTAGTGTTACTGCTTTGAGCTTGAGCAAGGGTCAGAAGACGAAAAATTGTGGCAAAAATTTAAATGATGGCAGCAATTTAAACAAAACAAATGAATCGCGCAAAGGAAGATTGCAGATTCGTTCAGTTCACGCGAGAGGTAAAGTTGTGTAATGATGCTTTGTGGATAAATAGTATTGTTAGGGCGAGAAATTCGAAAAATCAGAAAGGGAACAGAGAAGAGGAAGCGAACACAGCATTTACTGCAGAAAAATTGTTTAATATTGAAGGAGTTAGAACTTTGATATGGCACAATTTTTCTGAAACTCAGGGAATGCTCGAGAATCTCCCTTTTATGTAGGCAACTTTCTTGATTTAGGAGACTATTCGAGAACTCTTGGTGCCATAGACTCAACGTGAAAACAGAAATAAAGAATTCCCTTCAGTTTCAACAAATGTGTTGGCAGAAAAATTTTATTTCTAACGTTCCATTTTTTGTTTCCTATACTGAGCATCACGTCTGAGCTCCCACGGAATTTTATTCTCTGGGAAATGAATGGCAGTCATTCAAGTCATGATAACTGTTGTAAATATATGGACCACGCAACTTAAAGGTCAGCACTATTTAGGAATTTTATTCATGCTGGTGTTGACGGCATCTATAAAAGTGTACCATTACGTAATCTTAAATCTTCGATTGTACGTGTACTACGCCCTGTAGGTTTATGAAAGCTTCGAATGTATTACGAGTAGTGGTGATGTTAAATCTTCTTCGTTTCTACTCATAGAATAAACCAGTCATTCGGAAGACCTGACTGGAAGTCAATTTATTATTACAGTAAACATATCTATACAAACTCCGTTTATTGGTGTGAAAGTATAATTAAAGAAGGAATACAAGGGAAAATTGTATCTCCCGAGCTTTGGCTCTCCAACTGGGAGGCTTTCTCAAGGGTTGCAGACGTTACTAACAAGTCTGGCGAGCATAATCAAAAGATTTCGAAACACTGGTGGTCCGGAACGTCGTATTTTGAAAATTTGATGCTCGAGGCACGAGGCGATACACGGGTTTCTTTCATGCGGAGAATCATCTCAGCATGTTCCTCCACGCGGACTGAATATCAACAGATTGGGTATCGTTGCATGCGTAGGGATGTGTGGAGATTTCAATACTCTCTTTGATCAGTGTACCTTTGTAGCTAGAACACGGCTCAATTTTCCCTTGTATTCCTTCTTTAATTATACTTTTACACCAATAAACGGAGTTTGTATAGATTTGTTTACTGTATTATTTAGGTGTGAATCCCGTTTAACAATTTATTATTGTTTGTTTCCCTGTAGTACTTAAGAAACCTAAATCATCGTATGGGTTATGTTAAAAATACGGTGCAATAGTAAACTGTGTAAATATCATCAGTGTGCAATGCATGTTTTTGATACGAATAAAAGAACGCAAAAAAAAGGTAAAAGAGCATGAGTACGAGCGCTTTTTGGAGGTGTAGTTTTTATTCCCCTCTAAATAATGCTGAAATAGATTTTATCCATTTCAACGTTCGATGACAAAAGATCATGGATTTGTTAAGAATAAACGTTTTAACAGTTTGCGTACTTTATTACATTAAAGATTTTCATTTGTCTCACAGCGTGTGTTCAAAGACATTTAGAAAGAAAATAAAACGTGGATTTTTTTTTATCGGAACAGGCTGTAAAAATTGAAACTACCAAAATGGTAAGAAAGTGCGCTCGGGAAAGAAATGGTTTTCAGCCTTTTCGTTCTTTGTTCTCCTGAAAATCAATTAAAACGAAGGAAGTGCTTTAACCGCACAATGTACAGACAGAGAGGTAACCCATTTAGCGAGATGAGTATATTGCAGAACCTTTTTAATCCTTTCCAATGTTTTATTCATTGATTTACCAAACACGGACACCTTTTAAAACATAAGACAGTCTTAGGGACCAAGACAGAAACAATAAATCTTTTCCTAAACTAGATGAAGTGAAATGTTCACTTGAACTCCAGTATTAAGAGACGAAACTACTCGATGAAGGCACTGGTCGATTTTCCTCCTCTCTACCTTCCCTGCGAGCAGAAAGACAAAGGGATTTCTTTCTATTCGAATAAAAGTAATCGTTTATGGAAAAGTTTAACGCGAAACGTTTTTTCAACAGCTTTGATCTGCTTTTCGAAAAGTAAAACTTTCAAACACTCTTGACAGTCGTTGCGGTGAGCTCTCAAGTTTTCAAATATTTTAACTCAGATTTTAATTTTTATTAGTTGAATAAATGAGTGAATCAGATTTGAATTTATCGTGCTTTAATGGGTGCTTTTGAGAATTTTGATGTGATGCTTACTGATTTAGAAAGCTTAGATTTACGTATGAGCTATTTCAAAAGTTTTTGGTATATATACAGCAAAATCGCGGGAATCTTGTCTTCACAGCACTAAAGCACTGCCAAAGTCCATCGACAGGTTAACATTCAGAAACTTATTTTCAACTTAAATAAGCAATGTTTGTAATTAGCAAATACAGGGTGTCCCACTCGCTACGAACCTGGCATTTCTTTAATAATATTAACACCAAAGAAGATATTGCAACGAAATTTGAAGTGGCCTGACCTCAATTCGTGCGAAATGTGATGACATCATAACATGTGCAGGAAGCGGCCGCCATTTGCGTTCAGACAGCGTTGAACCCGGCGCACCATATTGTGGAAAGCCCTTGCTAGTACGTCCGCCGTCACTGCCTGAATTCCTTCTGGGATGTTTTGCTTTCAAGGCATCTATGGTTCGCGGGCGGTTTCTTTTGGTAAACTTGCTCTTTTAGATATCCCTATACGACGTAATCAAGAGGTGTCAGATCTGGCGAACGCGGTGGCCATAGACCCTTCGAAATGACGCGATCGCCGAAAAGGGACTGAATTTCGGCCATGCTGGTGTGTGATGTCGCTCCATCATGCTGGTAATATCCAATGGAGAATTCTTCGTCGTCCAGTTGATTTACAACGGTTTTGAAGATTTCCATATATGTCGCTGTTGTGATGGCTGTATCAAAGAAGATGAGACCAATTATGCTGTGTCGGGTCATCCCAAACCAAACACCAATTTTCTGTGAAAGAATAGGTTATCCATGTATCGCGTTGGGATTTTCACTGACCCAAATACCTGAATTTTGAGAATTGACGTATCCGGACAGGTGAAACCACGCATCGTCCGAAAACCACGTGTGGTCCAGAACGCCTAGATTTTCCTGAAGAAATTTCTGAAATCATCAGCAGTATTTCACTTGTTTCACGAGGTCAGGCTCTTTCATTTTGCGGACCACGGATATACGGTACGCATGAAGCTACGCTTTTTTCACAGCACGTTTACAAGTGCTTTTGGACAACCCTGTTTCCTGTGACAGTCGGCGAAGTGACTTCCTGGGAAACGCAAGTAGTCGACCCTTTACATTATCGATCGTTTCCTCGGACATTTGTGGACGACCTTCTGCATGGTCGTCTAATAAAGTGTCCTTCGTTTCCAATTTCTTCGACAATGCCCAAATGGTGGATTCGGTCGGCGGATGTCTGCCTGCAAACCTCTGCAGTAATTGCTGTTGACAAGACTTTATCGATTCTGTTTTCCAATAAGTGCGAACAATAAACACTCACTCCTCCAGAGTATACTAATACATTTTCACACGTACGCGAAAGCCATGAGCACGAGCACTCACTCTCACCAACCGTATTGTGTAGACACGCTCAGCGAAATGGCATAGAAAAAGCAGCAGAGAGGCGCGTCCGGACGGCTGGCGAATTGCACCTCAGTGGCGCCGCACTTAGGAATGTGTCTGCCACTAAGGAGCACTCCAGTTGGATGGCGGACAGCGCCAGGTTCAGTGCTGTCTGGACGCCAATGGTGGCAACTTCCGGCACATGTTTTGATGTCATCACACTTCGCACGAAATGAGGTAAGTCCACTTCACGTTTTGTTGCAATATCTTCATTGGTGTTAATATTATTAAAGAAATGCAGGGTAGGTTCGGTAGCGAGTAGGACACCCTGTATAAAAATTGTTGGACCAAAGGAATACCACGCTACTGAAAAAGGATCTCATATCTCTGATTTGCCACACCCACAAACGATCATCAGAATGATAGAGTCCCGAAGGTACCCTTATATCATCAGAACGATACAGTCCCAAAAGTACCCTTATGATCATAAGAATGATACAGTATCCAAAATACACTTATCTCTGATTTGCCACACCCACAAACGATCATCAGTATGATAGAGTCCCACAAAGTACCCTTATGATCAACAGAACTATACAGTCCCTAAAGTACCCTTATGATCATCAGAACTATACAGCCCCTAAAGTACACTTATGATCATCAGAACGGTACAGTCCCTAAAGTACGCTTATCTCTGATCTGCCACACCCACAAACGATCATCAGAATGACAGAGTCCCGAAAGTATCCTTATATTATCAGAACGATACAGTCCCAAAAGTACCCTTATAATCATCAGAATGATACAGTATCCAAAATACACTTATCTCTGATTTGCCACACCCACAAACGATCACCAGAATGACAGAGTCCCACAAAGTACCCTTATGATCATCAGAATGATACAGTCCTAAAAGTACCCTTATGATCATCAGAATGATACAGTATTCAAAATACACTTATCTCTGATTTGCCACACCCACAAACGATCATCAGTATGATAGACTCCCACAAAGTACCCTTATGATCAACAGAAATATACAGTCCCTAAAGTACCCTTATGATCATCAGAATGATACAGTATTCAAAATACACTTATCTCTGATTTGCCACACCCACAAACGATCATCAGTATGATAGAGTCCCACAAAGTACCCTTATGATCAACAGAACTATACAGTCCCTAAAGTACCCTTATGATCATCAGAATGATACAGTATTCAAAATACACTTATCTCTGATTTGCCACACCCACAAACGATCATCAGTATGATAGAGTCCCACAAAGTACCCTTATGATCATCAGAACGATACAGGCCCTAAAGTACCATTATCTCTGATATGCCACACCCACAAACGATCATCAAAATGATAGAGTCCCACAAATTACCCTTATGATCATCAGAACTATACAGTCTCTAAAGTACCATTATGATCATCAGAACGGTACAGTCCCTAAAGTAACCTTATCTCTGATATGCCAAAAACACAAACGATCATCAGAACGATACAGTCCCAAAGGTACGTTTACCTCTGATTTACCACACCCACGCACGGTCATTAGAATGATAGACTGTGTACGGTGACTCGTGAGTCGAAAACAGTTTTCTATTGGTCTACAGTCCAAGATCAATATTCGTTTCAACACACCAATGGTCGTGTGGCTTGATTAGCGGTTTGTGGGGTGCTTCTCGACCATGGTAACCCATGTTGTACTGGTTCCTACGCACTGTTAAGGTGCAAACGTCACTCCAAGTAGTCTCACATAGGGTTTGTTTAAATTGAGACAATATCGGTTTGCGCTCAGGGAAAAGAATATTTTTTATAGCTCTCTTGTTACGTTCTATTCTTATTTTTGGATGTTTTATTGATCATAAAAGTTAGATTGAACATTTTTGCAACCGGTTCCATTTTGTTATGCATATCCCTCTGCTCACTCTACATGTTTTAAATTATGTGAGTTTTTCCCTGGGTGATGTAGCGTCGTATTATTACTTTTTAGCTGAATTTTTGGGTTTTCAAAAAATTTGCTTTAAAATATTTCTTTCTGGTCGTAAAATGTTCAAAAGACTACTGATTACAACCAAATATTCGATGCCATCTTTTCTTCTTATGTTTTAAAAACACGAGTTCCTCTACTTTAAAACAGGGGCAATGTTTATTATTGTGGCCTCCAGCGTACCATTTAATGATTTTCGTTTCTGTTGGAACAAAACCTTACTAAGCCTTTTCCATGTACTCACACTATTATTATTCGCAATGTCTTTCAAAACTGGGCACTTAATCAATAAGGAATGTTCGTTCAGTTCTGAAACAAAAGTGGCACTGCCGATTTTGAAGCTACACTGTAAAAAACAAGAAGTGTGAATTCACCGACAATTTCTGAAAATAACGCGCAGAGAGTTGCAGGTAGGTGTCCGTTTTTTAACGAAATTTCCGTTTTTAGAAGTTCCCGTTTTTCTTTAATGTCCGTATTTTCACAGATTTTACACAGTAAATAATTCCGTTTACTTCCGAAAAGACCATTTCAGGTTTTCTCGTATTAGGCAGAAATTTCGCAAAATCGAAAGGGCTGACTTTAAGCCCTTACGCCAGAGAATGCTTTTTCGCCGGTGGGACTCGAACTGAGGTCGTTAGGGTTGGCCCAACAGAAACCGCGCGTCGTAACAACTGAGCCAGAAACATTCAGAAATCTTCCTCACGCACAGTGCAAAACTCTAATTGCGCAATGTTGACAACTTGCACAACGAGCCTTCATGCTATTTACCAGGCTGTGAATGACGGTTTGAGGCTATAAGTACCTCTTCCCCACCAAGGCGCGTCGGAGTCCCGGAAGAGTTCTGGGTGTGGGTTAACGGTTTGCAATTGCTCTTCTCATGGCATTCCAGATATACTTTATCGGGTTCAAATCCAGATATCTCGCTGGCCACTCCATCCTGTGATTATCCTTACCAGCCAGGCATTCGACGACTAGCTAAACCGTATGGAGATGAGTGTTATCTTCCATAGAAGGGAACTGGTGGTGCAACGGCTCCCTTGAATACCTTATATAGGACTCTAGGATATATCATCCCTGCAGCGTGTAACGTGCCTCCTGGAAGTACTTGCAACGGCGTGCGTCCATCCAACATGATGCTAACGCTAACGTGAAGTCCTCCAACAACGCAGTGGGCAATTTCCTTAATGTTGAAGAAAAGATTTCGACTTTGCGCCTCTCTCCAAATGTACTCGTATGAAGAATCCGTATTTAGGCTGTACCAACGCTGAAGAGCACATATACCCATTGATCAGGAATTCAGGGGCGATGTTGTCAGGTCCAATTTAGACGGAACCTTCTTTGCGATGCGGCGGGTTGGATACACAACTTTGGCCATCTTGCATACAGACTTTTCACGGAGAGTCTTCTGTAAACTGTTTACCTCGATATCGCGATTTCCGTAGCAGAGATCTCTTGTGAGAGTTACCTGTCTGACCATTCTTTATGGCGGCAAGCTGTGAAAGACAAAAATTGGTCTTCATGACTTGTGGCTTGGTAGAAGTCCTTGTCTTCTGGTGTTTGCTCCGGTTTCCTGGAGTTGTCTTCAGATATTGGAGACTACCTGCCTTCACACATTCAGCCATTTTGCAACCGCAGTTTGCGATTGCTCTGTTTCCGATCTACCGATCGCTCGCCACCGTAAAATCTTCTAAGCGATGGTGCTGAGGTAGCTTTTCACCGGCAATCCAACTCAATCTTCAATTGCCGCACCCCACTCAGTACAACATTTAAGAAGGTCGAGTGCCTGCCAGCTCAATGACGTACTGTCGTCATTTGCATATTTCCATACAAGCTAGTATAATGTCGCTTGGTACATCGGCTTAGCGTTTTCCCTCGCATATGCGCCTAGAGATTTTTTACAATCGGACGTCTCGTTGTGGACTTATTCTAGAATTCGTATTTGTCACATTAATTTTGGACACCTATTTATTTCAGTAAAGTAGTAAAGCTATTATCAGCAATCCGATTTATTGGCGTAAAAGTAGAAATAGACGGTCACGAGATTTTCACATTAACCAGATGGCAGTTTCCTGTGTAATTTCCTTGAGAAAGGAATTTGGCTGATGTGCGAAAACTTGGAAAAGTTTATTTTTATTTATACGCCAATAAATAGTTCCTCCAAATACACTGGCGGAAAATGAAAAAAGAACACCAAAGAGGAATTGCCGGACGATCATGAAATTTACATATGTTAATGGGGGCGAGTTTACGTAGGTGTGATGTTAATTTCGGGACCAACCGGTAAGCGCTTACGCCACAGCACGGCATAATGTGCAAATTATCGTCGGTGGTATTTAAGGAGTACGGCGAAGTGAATGTAATCAGTCGTCGGCGTACTGACACGTGCGAAGACCCTAAAGAAGCTGCAATGCCTGGACATGGAAGACGTGTACTATTTCAGCAGTTATCGGACTTTGGGCGAGGTCGTTTAGTCGGACTCCGCGAGGCCGGGTGGTCTTATCGTCGTATTGCGGAGCGAATTGGGCGGGAAGTATCGGTGGTGGTACGATGATAGCGTAGATGGTTCGAGGAACATTCCCACTCGAGAAGACGTGGAACCGGGAGACACAGACGGACTGATGAGCTGACCGATCGACGCATAAGAAGAGCGGCGTTGTCAAGCAGAACATCCACTGCAACGCAAATCCGAGCTGCCGTTGCACCTGAGCTGACTGTGCGAACAATCCGCAACCGTCTACTAGATGCAGCACTACGTGCACGTGTGCCTCCGGAAAGCGTACCTCTGACTCCAGCCCACCGTCAGGAACCCCTGCAGTGGTGTCTGCACTGGAGAACGCAATGGCGATCTGTCGTGTTCAGCGATGAAAGCAGATTCTGCTTGGGAGCCTCCGATGGCCGTATGCGTGTTTGCAGACGCACAGGGGAGCGTCTCCACCCTTTTTGCATCCGCCAGCAACATACAGGGCCTACACCTGGTCTCGTGGTGTGGGGAGCGATCAGCTATCACTACCGTACACAACTAGTGTTTGTACCGGGTACGTTAAACAGCACCTCCTACATCAACAACATCATTCAGCCCGTTGTTGTGCCATTTGTAAGGTCCGTCCATCGTGGTGTTTTCCAGCAAGATAACGCACGCCCACACACGGCACGTGCAACGCAACATGCACTTCAGGATGTGAGACAACTTCCATGGCCTGCACGTTCACCGGATTTGTCCCTCATTGAGCACGAGTGGGATTTTATGGGACAACGACTTATCCGGTCTCCACGGCCAGCCACGACCATCCCTGATTTACGCGCCTAGGTTGAGGATGCTTGGAACTCAATACCCCAAACTTACATCCAACATCTGTACGACAGACTCCATGCCAGAATTGCACAGTGTGACGCGGTTCATGGCGGTTCAACCTCGTGCTAACCATGTTACATGGAAATGTTATTTTTCAGTTTACCATCAAATACAGCTGTATTTTGCAAGAATGCTTTGATCACGTTATCCTCTGTATTCCATTATTATGCTGTATGAATTTTGTTGGTAGCAGACGTCTCTTTTCTTGGTGTTCTTTTTTCACTTTCCGCCAGTGTAACTTGATATTTGGAGGAACGACAAACTGTAAATGTTACCTTTCAATTTAATGCTTTATATTTTGGTGAACAAGGTAGGCATTGTCAGAAAGATAAATGTGAATATTGTTAGTAATATTTGTGCCAATGCAATTTTTCACCGTGTTGTTGCATTTCTTCTCGAATGAAAGAATACTCTTAGGTTTGTTATTTTTAATTTGAATCCACTTTATTATAGGAAGTATTTTTTTCGTTTGTTTGACAGATTAAAAAACACCATGAAAAACATGCTAACAGTTATCGACAAAAACAGCCTTGAAAAAGCCTTGAATATATACTAAGTTTGTTTTACCGCAACATTTTAAATGGGATTGTCGAAGCAAGGAAACAACTCTAATGTACAGAATGTTTTCACTTTCCGCGAAATTTTTGAAACCGTTAGCAGGGTCATTAAAAATATTAGCATTAATATTGCTGCGTTAATATCCAAGACCATAAAATTAAAGAAAATGAAATATATAGTATAAATTTAATAAAAACTGTTGATATATTCAGTCACTAAAATTTGGTAGTAAGAAAAGTTTGCTTTGTTTATTTATAAAACTGCGACGGCGGAAAAAACTTTGAAACTATATTGACAAAGTTGCATGCATTTCTTTAAGTATGTGCTTCTCAAAATAATATATTAAAGATTTATTTATAGGCAAGATGCAAGCAAACTATTCATAAAAAGAGAGAATTATTTTGCGCTGACGGAGCATAAACTATTCTTCAGAGCCGTTGAGATTATGTTTGACACCTTTTATTCACTGACGCCATTAGTGGGGTTTTTACTCAGAATCATTAAGCGGTTTTTTACTTTATGTCCATCAGGTACTTGTCATGAGAAGATAAATTTAGCTTTTAAACATAATCAACTGCGTATATGAGAATCGGATGCGGCTTAATGCGAAAACGTCAAAATGTTTTATAAGATCGCTATGGAAATGATTCTGCATAAAAAGGATAAAGCACCTGAAACCTTTCTCGTGTTTCTTTTTGCAGTTTGACAAAGAAAGATTGAACACTTCGCGAAATGACCTTAACACTGCAAGAGAGTTAGGATGCCGAACTCTAGTTTCTATTCGAAATGTTCCGCAGAAGTTACTGTATCCCTGAAAGCACATTCACTTCAAAATGTATGTTAACACATGTGCAGAATAAGGCTGTTTCCAGGCATTTAGAACGTTATTGAATAATTTTGCAGTTTGGTGTATATTTTGGCAGACAACCACATGCACCTACTCATACGCACAAATGGAGATCTGTCTCAAAAATCTCTTTCTCTCGAAAATGTGTGCATATATGCTGTTGCTAAGATTTGTGGATCTTCATCGATTTTCTTTCCTGAATAGTCGTTTGCAATTATAAACTGAAATCATTGTACACTGGCGTGCAAAAATTAAGAACGAGACGGTTTTTCGAATGTAACGTCGTGCAGAAGTGCTCCACATTGACTCAAATCACACCATAAGATCCACAAGATGTAAGAATATTGGACATGTGAGCAAAACCGTCCAAACGAGGAATCCAAAGGATACAAAGACACTTTATTGAAAAGGTAGCTTCGAGCACAACTGGACAGAAGACAGAAACGTCCATGTGATAGGCGGCTGCCAAGAAAAATCCAGTCTTTAGTAATGGATATGATCACCCCTGACTGCGTTCCAGGATTTACAACGTCTGTCCATGCTGAGGCGAGGTTGTCAATGAGCTGTTGAGGCATCGCGGCCCATTCCTCTTGTAGCGCCAATCGCAGCTACGGAATCGTTGCTGGCGGCTGCTGACGTGCTGCCAAGCGTCTCCCGAAAAGGTCCCACACGTGTTCGATTGGATTTAGGTCTGGGGACCTTGTGGGCCAATCCATGCGTTGAATATCTTCACTCTCCAAGAGATCTGCGACAGCCACTGTATGATGAGGTGTAGCGTTTTCGTCCATGAAGAGGAATTCAGGACCCACAGCACCTCTAAACAGATGCACGTGAGGCTGGAGAACCTCGGTACAATTACGGACACCAGTGACTGAACCTTCTTAGAAGAGTTGGAGGTCAGTACGGCTACCAAGCGTGATACCGCCCCAAACAGGAACTCCGCCGCCTCCAAACTGGTCAGTTTCGATGATGTTTGAGGTATGATTTCGTGTTCCCTGCTCTCTCCAGATGTGTATACTTCCAGAATTGCTCGTCAGACTAAATCGGCTTTCATCCGTAAAGAGAACTCTACCCCATTGATGATGTGTCCAGTTCTTGTGTTCCTGGCACCACAGAAACCGCCGTCTCCGGTGAGCAGGCGTTAATGACACACACCGTACTGGTCGTCGTGCAAATAGACCACCTTTCTGCAACCTCCTGGCCACGGTAAAACGCGATAACGGACGTCCAGTTGTCTGTTGCATGTGCCTTGAGATTTCTCATGCTGTCTGACGTCTGTCTCTTCTCCCCTGTAGGACAATATACCGGTCGTCCGCCGCTGTGGTAGCTCGTGGACGACCACTGCTAAACTCTCGGACAGCTGTTTCATTCGTTTGAAATGCTCTCCAAGCTCGTGAAGCGATGCTGTGAGCGATCCCGAACTCCTCGCCCGTACTAGTCACACTTCGACCAAGTTCCAACTTCCCAAAGACGCGACCTCGGGTAAAGCCATCCAGATGTCGTCTACTGCATTGCCTGTTGGCAATCCCCTGTTGGTACACGGTGGCAGCAACTCGACGTCGTTCTAACCGATGTACACCGTGCAATAGCTTTCACCGAATTTCTGAGCGTACACCGCCCGTGTGCTTTGTACCCTTCCGACACCTCCCCCCCCTCCATACGTCATGTTGCATATATGCGCATGCCCTATCGTACCGGACCCTAGTCTATCTCCTGAGTGGTCTTTCGGTTCGTTATGCCTGCTCGTTCCGCTGTTATGCTAATTTCTCATCTTCGTCCTTAATTCTTGCACACCAGTGCATTATTAACTGATGCTTGGAAGACGAATGGTCAGAGAAGCGGTCTTGTGGCTAATTTTTAGGGCTTTGTCTGGACCAAGGTTCTAGTCTCCGATAAAGCAAGGCTTGTGTTTTTGTTCCACGGAACTGGTTCTCTCCATGTTTTGGATTGAGTGCCGCTAAATTACGGAAGAACGACTTCCTACAGTCTAAGATGCACCTGGACGTCGTGAAACATTTAAACGTAAACACGAAAGATGTCATACAGTTTTCGGTTGTAATGATAACGTCTTTTGTGTCCTTTGCAACACGGAAAAAATATCTAACAGCCGATTTTTAGAAAAAGAAAGAAATCTAACAAAAACAGAATGCATTTACGCTGATTGAAAAGAACTGCACATGATTTAAAACAGACACTACGAATACTGTTCTTCATGATAAACGGAACAGGTTACGAAAATAAAAAATCAATCGGATTTCTACAATCGTTTAGGCACCGACAAATATATCCTAGCTGAATATATCGCTGGCAAAAGCGACTTTTCAAGTTGAATACATGAAGATAAGCTAGGATAATGTAATATTTATTTAAGTTCTAGCAGAAAAGGCTTAAAGAAGAAAATGAGTACACAAAATCTTAGTAAAGTATCCTACCGAGAAGATTTTTCCAATGCATTTCTAGAATACGATATACTGTTCCACACCTAAATAGCAATAAATATACACCGATCACCAAAAACATTAAAACCACCTACCTAATATGATGCAGGTAAAACTAATATTCGAGTAGATTACGCCGAAAAAGCAGTAAAAAAAGGAATAAAACATCCGTTTATTGAAGTAAAAATATTATTATTAAAGCGTAATAGTATTATTAAAAATGGCGGAATGGGTAACCACATGAGGCATAGATTCACCCGATGAGGCATAGATTCGACGACATGTTAGTAAGTACCTCTTGATATTTGGAGAAACAGAAGATCCCACAGTTCCCGTAAATTACGTGGTTGGGTGGATGCTGCTCGTACCAGTTTCTCCAACTCAACCACAAATGTTCGATAGGATTCATGTCCGCCCAATTTGGCGGACGTGGTATTAAATGGAATTCTTCTTCATGTCCTCCCTAAAATTTCTGAACCTTCTTCGCAGTGTGGCATGGAGCCATTGTCGTGTTCAAAGACGTCATCTGGCCGAAGGGACACAGTCGCTATAAAGGGGTGTACGTAGTCAGCCACGATATTCGGGTACGTGACAGCTGTCAGAGTTCGCTCTACAGGGATAATGAGTCAGAGTTCGCTTTACAGGGATAATGAGTCCAAGTGCTCTCCAAGAAACCATTGCCCAGACTATCATACTCTCTCCAGCCGCCTTGATATGTCCTCAGTACATCCAGTGAGAAGGCATCATTGGTCAACGTCGCTTGACGTCCCGATCTCGTTTTTTAATACACCATGCCGATGAACGAGCTTGTCCATGGACATGGTGTAACAGAAAACGGTATTCGTCTGACAATGAAACCGTCTTCCTCTTCTACGGTCCATTGTCCATGATTATCTAAAGGTTGAGTATAATTTGCTGTCTGAAGCACGATAGTTAAAATTTTTAATGAATAAAATATTTACAAGTTAAAAAACACAATAACGAGATCTTTCACAAGGGCGACCCTTGCATCATCAGGTGAAGACTACATTTGAATATACTTAGTGCGAAGTTATAAAGTGTCAGTGTCTTGACGTCATGATGTACAGTGATGTTCATTAGTTGATGACGATTGGTCCCTCCTATCTAACTCCTGATGCTACGTAATTCCGTCTTTGAAAGGTGGTATTAGATTAAATTAACTGATTGTGTAGTGGGGGTTTTAAACCTTGATTTTTTCTTTAATATCAACTGTATTAAACAGCTGTTTCCAAACATATGGCAAAGTAGTGGGAATGTCATCGTTACAGCACTGTTCACAATAGTGATGGATGAACAGTGCTTCCGCAAACAATGTAGATCTTTTTTCTTTGGTGCATAGAATAATATATGCATCATTCCATGAGGAGGTATGGATTCCCTCCTGGACTGTGCGAGCCAAAATAGTGTTAGAGGCACCTGTTCGGGTTGAATATCGGTGTTCGGCTGTACGCATTCCTAGGCTCCGAAGGGTCGAGCCTATATACCAACTATTGTTGAACTCTGAGCTCAGACTCTTTAATGGTATTCAATACACACCATATTATTTCATTATCAGGCTTGACGTCCCGATTTCTGTGCATCAGCTGGAAAAGATTACTGGAGGACTCGCCAAATGAAATTCCGTGTTTCTTGCAGATGTTGTGCAAAATGTGCGAGATTTGCGACTGGTATTCAATAGTACCAACGTACTTAATAGTCTTATGATTGCTGGTTAAGATTGTGCAGACCTTTTTCTTGTGTTGAGCAATCAGAGCATTCACAAAGTTCCCATTGTACCCATTCTGGGTAGCGATTCGCATTATTTTTTCCAGTTCGGTTCTCCGCAATCTGGCATTCGACGTGTGTGAAAATGCTCGGCTTATGAGAAATCTAAAAGTCGCAACTTTATACTTGTGTAGATGATAAGAGTTACATGGGATGATCACAGTAGAGCTGGTTGGCTTACGATACACAGAAAACTGAATTAAATGGGTGATCATGTTCCGTCTGATGCTCGAGTCATGGTAGGAGAGAAATCCTTCATTCTCCAACTCCATAGAGAATGAAGGATTTCTACCCGTGTCCATGATTATGTCCCAACTGCAAGCGTTGACGATGGCGAACGGCTGTGAGTATAGCAACACAAATGGATCTGCGGCTGCGGAGATCTCTATCCAATACCGTACAATGAACTGTGTGTGCAGACACTTTGTGCCTTTCACCGCATTTGGAATTATGGCTAATGTCAGCCACAGTAACCCTCCCGTTGCTGCGGATAAGACGACGTAGCTGAGCTGATCTCCTGCATCAATAAGGGTGGACTTCCCTCCTCTTGTAGACGACTCGAAGTGTCACCTGTTTCGCACCACCTTTAGTAGGTACTAAGTACTGCATAGCTTGAGCAACCTACCGGCGTCGTGTTGCGGTGATGCTCTTACCAAGACGTCTTGTCATAGCGATTTGACTTTTGTCAGAATCAGATAATTCCTTTGCTCATGTGGAGACGAAACGAAATACTGTCTAAGAGGGCTCCAACCTAGGTATTATGTATATACACTATACCGACAAATGTCACCGGACTCCCATTCAAAGCAAATGAAAGAATCATCTACGTTGTTTTAAATTGCGCGATACAGCTGCTAACGGTATAAAAACAAGCCGCCTGAAGCTGACCGCGATCGTACCGCTTTGCGATGTTGAGTGAAAATGTCGTGGCAGGAGAGAACTTACTTTGAGAAAGGAAAGACTGTTTGGTGTTATATTAGTGTGTTGTCCATAATAGAAACAGAGAGGCATTTAAACATAGCCAAGTCAACTGTTTTGGATGTACTGAATAAGTGAAAGAAACATGGCGTGCGTGAAGTAGAAATACGTACTAGCAGACCAAAGAAAATCAGTGATAGAGGACGTCGAAGTATCAGCAGAGTCATCACAGCTAATCGACGGAGTACTGCACAAGGCCTCAGTGTAGAGGTGAGTAAAACTGCTGCAACCTCGGTATGTACACGTACCATTCTCAGAGAACTTCATTCCATGGCTTACTGTGGTCGTTTTGCTGCTCATAAGCCTTTCATCTGCACTCGGAATGCTACTCGTCGTTCAGCATGGTGTAAAGAACATTTATCGTGGACCGTAGACCAATGGAAACGAGTCCTATGAACTGATGGATCCAAGTACACGATCCATCAGTCTAATGGCCGTGTGTGGGTATGTAGACTGTCAGGAAAACGCCATTTCCCACAATGTATTGTTCTTACAGTCATGTTTGAAGCTGGCATTGTATTCCTGTCGGTTTGGTTTTCGTGGTATAGTCCCGGCCCATTGGTTATCGTGGACAAACCTATTAACCAGCACGTCTACCTCGATATTCTGAACAATTACGCCCTACCAACTCTGCGGCAATACTATAGAACTGAGCCTTGTTGGTACTAGCAGGATTATGCACCGAGCCATAAAACAAGGACTGTTAAGGGTTAGTTTGACGATAATTCCGTATCGTATAGGGATTGGCTAGCACAGAGCCCTGATCTTAATCCCATAGAGCACCTATGGAGTGAATTAGAACGCCGCATAAAGAGTTTGGAACCAAGGCCTACTACTAAGCAACAGTTAGCGGCAGCATTGTGTACTGAATGGAAGCGCATACCTATCGCTGTGTTCCAAAACCTTGTCGAAAGCATGTCTCGAAGTGTCAGTGCATGCATTAAAGCCAAAGGTGGACAGACACCGTACTAACGCATGTCTATAAATGCTATGTTGCGTTTCTCTTCTAGGTATCCGGTTACTTTTGTTAATATAGTGTACACACTGAAGAGCAGTTGAATTAGAGACACCTGTTTCGCTCTGATGACGGCGGCGATTCGTCTCGGCATGGACTCGACAAGACACCGGAAGCGTTGGGAAGCCATACGGATCCACGACCCCTGAACAAGCTCCGACCGTTCACGAAGATTTAATGGAGCATGGTCAGGGCCTCGATCATCTCTCTCGATGGAATCCCAGATGTGCTCGATGGGATTGAGGTCAGGTGACCTAGCTGGCCAAGGAAGCGAGGTCACGACAGTGGATTGTTCATCCAACCATTCGGATACAATTCGGGAGCAAAGGCACGGTGCATTGTCTTGTTGCAGGATGAGGTCCCCAGTGGGATGTTGAAGACGCACAAACGGGAGCAAATGGTCTTCCAGGATATCCCGGTGACATTGACCTGTGAAGGAAAATGTCACATGTACCAGGGGTCCCATTTTAGTCCACGTAAACAGTCCCCAAACGACAATGCCATCCCCACCAGCCTGAAGAGTACCCTGCTGGCAAGAAGGATCCATCGCTTCATGTGGTTTGCGCAGTACTCGTATCCTGCCATTCGCATGTACCAACGTGAATCTCGACTCATCAGACCAGGCAACATTTTCCCACATGTCTAGGGTCCAGTGGCGATGTTCCCGCGCCCATGCTAATCTTTGCACCCTGAGATGGCAGGTCAGCAGCGGTACCCTAGTGGGACGATGGCTTCTGTTCCCCATAGCGATTAGATGGTTCTGGATGGTGTGGCTGCTTACACGTTTTTGTGCACCAACGTTAAATTTCCGAGTGATTTCTTGCACTGTGGTCCGTCTATCCGCTGTTACAATGCGAGCTAGTCGACAATGACCCCGCTCATCCACACGCTCTTGTCCACGGCAGTTGGCCCTTGAAGGGATGGTTTTACCGGATTCGATGTACTCACGGTGCACCCGTGACACAGTGGTTCGTGAAACTCCCAGTGCCTGCACGACTTCTGAGATAGAGTGACTCATTCGTCGTGCCCCGACAATTTGCCCACAATCAAATGCGCTTAGATCCTTCGTCTTACCCATACTGCGTCCGACTCTTACTGATTCCCGTCGCATCACCTCTGATATTGTCAGATCGCTGCATACGTCATGTCGTTTCCGTTTACAGGGCCGCCGACAGCGCCATATTTGCATCACTCCAGCTATCTCTAATTCAATTGCTCTTCAGTGTATCATGTGCAACCCTGGTACGTAACGTTGATTGGCATCACGCGCGGTTATCTGGATTATGCAGAGTGCAGACGGGGATTTAATGGTTTGGGCTGATCGGTGTAGGCCGGTGGCAGAACTGTGAATGATAGAAAAGTAGAAAATAAACATTAAGTTTTCTTCATTGCAAAAGCAGAAAAAAGTAAAATGATTTTTCATTCAAATGCGACTTCTAGCTGCACAGTTATTGCAAAGAATATTTTACATGTACGCCTCTTAGCGGGAAACCTGTGCATTAATTAAGGAGCAAAATTTTCCCAATTTTGTAACGCATCAAATGGCAAGGTGTACAAAAGAATTTTTTAATAGATTTTTAGAAGCTCAAATATAGTTGAAACAGATATGTAAATTAGTGCCACCTAGCGTCAGAAATATATTCTAAAAAAAATATCAAGAATGCAAGCAAAATATTTCACAAAGTGAATGCTGCTAATGCATGGGAAACTGAAAAATCCCGTTACGTCTCCTAGTAGCAAAGCTGCTCGTTACGAATTATTAGAAATAATAGGTAAACCATTCTCCACCCGAAAATCTATGCTTTTCAGAACGATTTTGTAAATTCGGTTTATTAAAAGGACATATTTTGAGGGGATTACAGTGTATACTTAAAATGATCTAAGAGACACATTACGCACTGGTTCGTAAAGTAACCAACTAAAATGTTTTCCATTGTAAATAATATCTATAGCAAGAAAAAAATTTCAATAGGAAATTTAGAAGCAATGCTATGGAATAAAACACACTTTGAAATCAGTAGCAGGTGAATTTATTGACGGAGAGCAAAAAGTAAGGATTATCGATTTCATATTTCAGGTTTCGCTAAAACGACAACAGTTTAATATCGCACTAACATGCACCCATATAGGTATCCACAGACGAACAAACTACACAATAAAGACTTAAGCACGTCCTTCTGCTCAAAAGATATGCAAAAATATATTCAGGAAAAAGTAACGGGGTGGGGGAGGATCTGTGGTTGGCAGTTTCTAACAAATGCGCTTCAGTAACTGAAAGTTAAAAGAAACCCTTAGATCTTTAAAAGGTTGTGGTGACTTTTGATGTAACCATTTCCCATGAATTGCACTAACGTCCTGTGAGAAATAAAACATGAAAAACTGTCATCTATTATTTTCTCTGTGTTCACTTCTGCACAAAGTCTCTCGTTAATTCGATATTCTTTAAGTTAAGCAACATTTGTTAAACCCGTCGCAATACCTCCGCATATTTTTCCAGCGGCTAGGTATTGGCAGCCAATACTACTTTATCTTTAAATCTTTGCGAGTGTTTAGGGATATTCTTTTTATTTTTTGGAACGAGAAGAAATCAGATGGTACTAAATCCGGATCGTACGTGAATTTAAAAGGAAAACGAAACAGAGTTTTTCAATTTTTTTTTTCTTGCGATTCACGACATGCGAGCCATTGTGTTATGCATCCGCCTGAAAACGTTCCTTTTAGGCTTGCTGTATGATCACTTCTTAGTTGTTTCCTTAATGTGCTTTTTTAATGTTTCGACTTATCGAGATAAATTCAGCTCTTTTCCAGGCTCAAAATATTTTCAAGGTAATAACACCATCTGTACCCAAAAGTGATATTCTCAAGATAATTTTTTGTTTTTCTTTCTTTTTTTATGCTTTCCAACCGTAGGTTGAAGAAGCGTATATGCTCCAGCTTTGTCCGTCCGTCCGCACG
The DNA here is from genome assembly GCA_039090855.1 of Macrothele yani. Taxonomy (NCBI): domain Eukaryota; kingdom Metazoa; phylum Arthropoda; class Arachnida; order Araneae; family Macrothelidae; genus Macrothele; species Macrothele yani. Next base: position 8,325,476 of record CM077024.1, read on the forward strand.
ATAACTCACGTAAAAATCATTCGATTTCTACGAAATTTTAGTATGTGGTAGGGAAACACCTGGGGACGAATCCTGTTGTAAATGGGGTTAATGGGGTCAAAGGTCACGACATAGGAACGGGATTCATTCCCTTGACCTTATGCGTCATTATTTGCGTAAATATGATTCGATTTCAGTGAAATTTCAGTATATGATAGGGGATCGCATGGGAACGAACCCTGTTGAACATGGGTGAAACGGAGTCAAAGGTAAGGACATCGGAGAGGGATCCATTCCGTTGCCCTTATGCGCCATAACTTGTAAAAATGGTTCGATTTCGATGTAATTTCAGTAAATGATAGGGGATCACCTGGGGACGAACCCTATTGAAAATGGGTGAAATAGGGTCAAAGGTCAGGACATCGGAGCGGGATCCATTCGGTTGCCCTTATGCGACATAACTTGTAAAAATGGTTCGATTTCGATGAAATTTCAGTTTATGATAGGGGATCACCTGGGGACGAACCCTTTTGAAAATGAGTGAAATGGGGTAAAAGTTCAGGACATTAGAGATGGATCCATTCCGTTGCCCTTATGCGTAATAACTTTAATAAAAAAGGGTTCGATTTCGATGAAATTTTAGTATGTGCTAGGGGGACCTCCCGGGGACGAGCCCTACTGAAAATGGGTGAACTGGGGTCATAGTTCTGGACATAGGAGCGGGATTCATTCCATGTCCTTGTGCGTCATAACTTACGTAAAGATGCTTCGATTACGACAAAACGTTTTTGTGTTGTTCCGGAGGTATACTGAACCAATTCTGTTTAATATAATCGAAATGGGGTCAAGGGTCAGGGCACAGGAGCGAGATTCATTCCACAGCCATCCTCATAAATTGAGTAAAGATTTCTGGTATGTTGGAAAGCGTATCATAATCAATGCACTGCATGATTTTACTAACTTGTTTATGACGCTTGTGATTTTTAACTTTTCTTTACACTTTTGGGTTAGCTCTTGGAACGATACTGTGCGAAGTGAAACTCGTTTTCATTTTCAAAGTAGTGAGCTCATGTTTCGTTCTCCATAAAATGTTGCAAAAAATCATGGAACTCATTTTCATCTCTAATAATAAAAGAGAATGCTGGTATCTATGTTTATCGCAGCCACAACATTTTGGGAAACAGTTGCGCATACTTCAAAATCTGGTAGATTATCGTTCGAGTTGCAGTGGCTGATTTCATATCGAAATTTTTTTAAGGGGGCTTAATAAAATAACAAATTAGTAAAATCATGTAATGCATTGATTATGATACGCTTTTCAACATACTAGTAATCATTACTCAAGTTATGAGGAAAATGGCTGTGGAATAAACCTCACTCCTGTGCCCTGACCTTTAATTTCATTTTGATGATATTCAACAGAACTGGTTCAGTATACCTCCGAAGTAACATGATAAAGTTTTGTCGCAATCGAAGCAATTTTACGTAAGTCATGATGAATAAGGGCTATGGAATAGATCCCGCTTCTGTGTTCTAACCTTTGACACATTTCGCCTATTTTCAATAGGATTCGTCCCCAGGCAGGTCCTTACAACATACTAACATTTCATCCAAATCGAAACATTTGTACGTAAGTTATGACGCATAATGGGAATTGAAGTGCTTCCGCTCCTATGTCCTGACCTTTGACCCCCATTTCGCCAATTTTTTTATAAGGCTTGTCCCCAAGTGATCCCCTACCACATACTAAAATTTATTCGAAATCGAACCTTCTTTACGTTAGGTATGACGCATAAGAGCAGTGGAAGGAATGGATCCCACTCCTATGTCCTCACCTTTGACCCAATTTCGTTCACTTTCAATAGGGTTCCTTCACAGGTGGTCCCTTACCACATACTAAAATTTCATCGAAAGCGAACGATTTTTACGCGAGTTATCGTGCGGACGAACATACGCACACAACGCGTGACGTAATGAGGCAGATGGGAATCGCGACCATCTGCTCGCAAGACTGTGACGTCCTAAAACTTTAATAGGATCCGCCCACAACGCGTGACGTAAGGAGACAGATAGCATGACCGCGCGCCAACATCTAATCGGACGACGTCATTACATTACACTAAAAACGTGGTAATTCGGGATAGTTATTAACCCACTAAACGAATTTTCCTAAAATCGAGATCAAGCTAAATCGATTTCTAGTACCAGAAAGCGGTAGGCTAACGACTTTCATCAAAATCCTTACAGCCGTTTTCAAAATAAAATTTACATACATACAAGAATTGCTTCTTTAAGGTAAACGTCAAGTAATTTTGCTTCCTGTAGTTCGAATGAAAACATTTCTGTACACATCTTCTTCCCAATTAATGCGTTCCCGTGCAATACTTAATATTTTCTAAGACACAACCAGAATTATGCAATCCAACATTTGTTTGTCTACTGACGTCATGAAAATACAGGTTGCGCCATCTTTTATCTGGACAATAAATGCGTTCACAAGGATGAAAATTTAAACATTGATTAAAATAGCTTCATTTTATAACTTGGAATACCTAATATTTTCTAAAACATAACCATAATTATGCAATCCAAGATTTTTTTGTCTACTGACGTCATCAAAGTACAGGTCGCGCCATCCTTTTTCTGGTTTCAACATCACCAAAGGAAAAGTTATTGATTTTTAATATAATTATGGTTATGTTTTAGAAAATATTAAGTATTCCAAGTGATAATAAGAAGTTATTTTAATCGATGTTCAAATTTTCATCCTTGGGGACACTATAATTGTGCAGGAAATGTGTACAAAAGTTTTTCTATTGAAAATATAGGAAGCAAAATTACTTGACGTCCACCTTAATAATATGGGATAAGGGTGATGGAATGGATCGCAATCCTATGTCCTGAACTTTAACCCCATTTCGTCCATTTTCAATAGGGTTCGTCCCCAGATGGTCTTCTACCACATACTGAAATTTTACCTAAATTGAACCATTTTTACGCACGTTATGACGCATAAAGGCAATGTAATGCATCCCGCTCTCATGTCCTGACCTTTGACCCCAATTCACCCATTTTGAATAGGCTTCGTCTCCAGGCGGTCCCTTACCACATAGTCAAATTTCATTGAAATAGAACCATATTTACGCAAGTTATGACGTATAAGTTCAATGGAATGGATCACGCTCCTACGTCGTGACCTTAGACCCTATTTTAGCCTTTTTCAACAGGGTTCGTCCCCAGGTGGTCCCCTACCACATACTAAAATTTCATCGAAATTGAACCATGTTTACGCCAGTTATCGTGCGGACAGACGGACGGACAAAGCTGGACCATATACGCTTCTTCAACCTATGGTTGGAAAGCGTAAAAAATGACATATTACCACGCCGTGCTGTTTGCACGGGACCCGAGAAGTAATAAACGACGCATCTATAGATACTTTTTTAATATACGTGTATGCCATTGTCATCGTCATGCAATGCTCCTGTGAGGTATGCATCAAGAGAAGCAAAACAACTTCCCTTATTTTGTGGTCAGAATTTAGTCTTCATATTGGTGGTCAGAATTTTTCCTGGCGACAATTATTCGTCGCTGTGCTGATGAATGTAGTACTTCACTGCCGTTTTGGAGATGGAAAAATCAGTGTAGCTACAATTCGTAAGTCCTTATTCGGGGAGCGCTTACTTAGCTCATTTTGTTTCGCAAACTACTGTTTAGGTTTACAAGGACTTATAATTTTTTTTAATTTTTCAATTTTTACTTTTTCGCTTTTAGTTTTTCACTTTTAATTGTTTTCCCATTTTTTTCCTTTCCTCATTTTACCCCCCCCCCCCCCCCATTTTTTAATTTCAATATTTCTTCATTTTTCAGTTTTCGCGTTTTTTTTTAACTTTTTAGCTTTTCTTCCTTTTTTTTTGTTTTTCCCGTTTTTCATTTTTTTTTCATTTTTGGATTTACACTTTTCCTAAAAAAGAGGAAACGAGTTAACTAGAAATATAACTGAGAATATTACGCTACGATTCATAAGTTCTTATTCAGGGAATGTTTGCCAAGTTTATCCTCATAACATTTCTTCTGAAATAGGAAATTCATTGCTGCAGTAATGAATTTATTGATACAGAAGAATCTTTAAGGAAGAGGAAGCCGACAGTGCAGCACTAATAGAAAGACCATTACATAATTCATAAATAGGTATTTTGCACTTATATATTTTTTTCGTGTTCATGCATTCGAAAGGTAGTTTAACTCTTCTGCTACCAGTCGCGAGCAGTCACATTTTCGATACTGATTCCAGATTCCTACAACAGGCCATATAAGAGGTAATATACAACTCACCAACCCGCTTGGCCAGCGTGGTGAGTTATGGCCAAACCCCTTCAAAATGATTCCACAACTTAAATCTTGGCCCTCAGTCTCCGGCAGCTGTAATGTACCTGGCCAAGGCAGCGGCCAGTGCGACATGAAGGCAGAGGGTGCTAAGAATCCCGGAGGACCGGACTAGGCTGCCATCTGCTGCTGACCTTGGCTACGTATAACGGACGCTCCCTATCTTCTGATTCAAGGCTTCTTGAATTGGAAGAGGAACTACAAAGGATCAAGTGGGACATCGTCGGGCTAAGTGAGGTAAGGAGAAAAGGAGAAGATCTCATTGACCTTAAAAGTGGACATCTCTTCTATTATCGTGGGACAGATACTGACAGAACTAGTGGTGTTGGATTTATAATAAACAAGAAACTGAAGGATAAAGTTGTAGAAGTTGAAATTTCCTCTGACAGAGCTGCACGACTTGTTATCCAACTCTCGAAAAGATACCAGGCTCAGATTATTCAAACTTATGCACCCACCACAAGTCACCCTGAAGAAGAAATTGAAGAATTTTATGAGGAAATTCGCCATCTAATAATAAAGGTAAGCAGCACTTGAAGATAATTAAGGGCGATTTCAATGCAAAAATAGGGCAACGGCAACAGAATGAAACTTCAGTAGGTAAATTCGGTCACGGCAACAGAAACCGGCGGGAAAATACTCTCGTAGAGTTTGCAGAAGCAGAAGGGTTTTTCATCATGAACTCCTTTTTCAAGAAAAATACGCAAAGGAAATGGACATGGAGGCATCCCAATGGATTGACAAGTGAAATTGATTTTATTATGTGTAACAAGAAATGTGTCATGGAAGACTGCAATGTGCTAAACAAGTTCAACACAGGTAGTGACCATATGATGGTACGATGTAAGATGCACCACAACGCTAAACTCCAGCTTAGCAAGCTCATAAAACAAACAAAGTGTATTGACATGACCAACCTTAAAAAATATCATAAAACTTTCAAATTGGAACTGAGGAACAGATTCTCTGCTCTAGAAGGTCTAACGTCGGAGGAAGTGGACATCTCTGAAGTTAATAGAAAACTAACCAAGTCTGTTATGGAAACAGCAACAAAAATAGCTCGTACCAAGAACAAGTTGCACATGAACAAATAATTATGGAAAAACCGAAATTCTGATGCAAAAAATAAGAGAGATGAGGACAACTAAAGGAGATGCGACTTCCAAAGTGGAATATACAGAGCTATGCAAGACAGTACGAAAAAGTTATCACTGAAGATGTAAGGAAATTCAACTGTGAACTAGTGAAAAAAGCAATTGAAAACAACCAACGCCTGAAGAGAGGAAAGGGATAACTGAGTAAGGGAAGAAAACAGATTATTGCTCTGAGAAAAGAAGATGGTTCTGTAACAAGAAATAGACGTGAAATTTTGACAAGAGTGAAAGATTTCTACTCAAACCTGTATGAAAGGGATGATACATGTACTCCAGACATTATCAAAGGTACCAGTACCAGAGTACGTCCAGTCCTCCCAGCAGAAGTTGCACATGCAATCAAGAACATGGAACGGGGAAAAGCTCCAGGAGAAGATGGAATTACCATAGACATCATACACGGAGCAAGAGAGAAATTGAAACAGTACTTGTCCAAGTTTTTACTCGATGCCTTAATAAAGGGAAGACTCCTGAAGATTGGAACAATACTACAATGACCATGCTAAATAAAAAGGTGTCAATGAGGATCTCAGGAACTACAGACCTATCAGCCTCCTATCAATGGTTTATAAAACCGTCACTGAAGTACTTTCACACCGCTTGAAGGTGACACTGGACATGGCTCAACCGAGAGAACAAGCTGGATTCAGGAGTGGCTACAGCACTATAGACTATATCTACGTACTGAGAGAACTAATTGAAAGAGCGAGGGAATATGAATTTCCATTATGCATGATTTTATCGATTATGAAAAGGCCTTTGATTCGGTGAAACCATCAGTACATCAGCAGTCACAATGGCTTTGAAATCCTGCGGTATTGAAGATACATACATTAATATTATTAATAACACCTACGAAAATGCAAGTGCAAAGATTCGGTTATTTGAGAATACAGGACTCATAAAAATTGGAAAGGAAGTGAGACAAGGTGACACTACATCTCCCAAACACTTTAATGCCCATTGGAAAATGTCTTTCAATCACTGAACTGGGAAAACAAAGGGATAAAGATTATTGGAGATTATCAACTCACCTTCGTTTTTCTGATGACGTAGTCATTTTTGCAACTACCCCATCAGAGCTGCAGAGTTTGATCCAGGAACTTGCTGACAACAGTAAAGAAGTTGAATTAAAAATGAACTTTCAGAAGACAAAAGGGATGTAACAATGCTTTTACAATAAATGAAGATTTATCGATTGATGGGGAAAAGCCGGAGACAACCAATACCTACATTTATCTTGGACAACAGATATCAAGTGAGGGTCACATTGATGAAGAAATTAATCGGCGTATAAAACTTGCCTGGAGAGCTTTTGGAAGAAACAGTATAATTTTCAAGAGCAATATGCCGTTATGTCTTAAAAGAAAAGTGTTTGATCAATGCATCCTTCCAGTGCTTGCGTATGCTGCAGGGACGTAGACCTTAACTAAAAGAGAAATACAAAGACTGCAGACAACTCAAAGAGCCATGGAAAGATGCATGCTTGGTGTAACCAGGAAAGATAAGAAGAGGAACTCGTGGATCAGAAAAATGACAAGAGTGGAAGACATCATGTTCAGAGTAAAATCCCTGAAATGGCAATGGGCTGGACATATAGCCAGAAGGACAGACCATCGATGGACAGCTAAAATTTTAGATAGGATTCCAAGAGACGGGAAAAGACCCAGAATAAGACCACATGTTAGATGGGTGGATGAAATTGGAAAGTATGCGGGAATAACATGGAGGAGACTGGCACAAGACAGACATTTGTGGAAGAAACTTAGGGAAACCTTTGTCCAGCAGTGGATTGATAATGGTTGACGATGACGACGACGACGACGATGATGATGATGATATATATAACCCACTTTCATGAACCAATGCAGGGTCACACAACCACCAAAAGAAAATACGAAACCAAAAATTTCGAAGAATCATAAAACGCTTTCAAAAATACAAATAAAAACCAATAATAATGATCTTATAGTATAAATCCATACAAACACGAAAAGCACTAATGACACAGAATAGAACAGACTCAGCAACCCTAGACCAATCATCAGGGAAAGACATCTTGAGTCCCGAAGTCTTAAAAAATAGCTCAGGTTTCATGAGAGTGTTAAAATATAACTCGAAAAGTAACAAATATCAGACGTCCTAAAAAAATTTGTAATGTATTATGTCAATGCACTCTCATAACCTATAAACATCAAAAATACGTAATTTACATATGCACACCTCCCGGTAGAAATGTAAACATTGTAATGGGTTTGCGGTTAAGTCCCAGATCATAGTTGAGAAAGTAGCAACTAAGATTTTTAGAACAGCTTTTTCAGGGAACTTTGTGAAAATCTTTTGCCGCGCTTGTCAGTTCAAGAAATGACCTCATGTATGTAAGACCTGTGTGTTAATTTTCTCCATGACTACTTGGAGGAAACAATGTGTAATTGAGGCCCTAAGAAATGATTATTCGCCGCCTCGGTGGCGCAATCGTCTAAGCGATGGCCTCTAATCATTCACCCGAAAGGGGTCCGGATTCGAATCCCGGTGAGGCATGGATGTTGTGTTTGTCTTACGGCACTGGCTCTCTCCCTTCCCTGGAACCAGCGACCCTAAATTAGGGACGGGCGAGTGCTTATAGTCCATGGAGTTGCTCACGGTGGTCGTTAAACCTCCAATAAAAAAAATGATTATTCCAAAGATTTAGCAGGTGTGACATTACACAATCGAATCTTAAAAAGCGAATTAGGATTAAAAGAAAACAACAAATTATAGAAACAAACCCTACAAAATTTGAAAGGTTAATTATTTCTAACAGGATGGAAAACAATAATTTCAACGGTTTGGTGGTACTATCTCTATTATTACAGATTCGAGAAATACGCAAGCAATGTCAAATAATAATGTCTCTATGAATTCTTTCTGGTATCCCTGAGTTCTAAACATTTAAAAAATTAGGCCTAAATTCGAAATCTGTTCTTTTATCAAAGACACCTGTAAAAAGTCTTCCATTAACTCGAGTGATTCCTAAATCCAAGAAAGTAATCCTAGAGGTTTCGTTCGTTTCATCTAACAGTAAGTCCCGTGAGTAGCAATTTTCCAATTCAAATATCATGTTGTAAACTTTAAAGCTAATTAAATCATCCACATACTTAAAATATATACTTCTTCAATGGCAACTTGTTTCTCAATAAAATTTAAATATAAATTAGCCAATAAGCGAGAGAAGGAAGTGCCCATTGGAATTCCTTGCTTCTGAATTATAAATTTTTTCTTGTCATAAATGTAGTTATGAAACACACAAGACTACATAAAGAACCCCAATTGTTTGTTGTCTATTTTGTATTTTAAAAAAATGTTCTTCATTTTTAAAAATTTTTGGTTTCGTACTTTGGAAATAGTTTGTTTTTATCTATCTATCTATCTCTTTATATATTTATATCGGTGATACGTGCAACCCACCGATGGACAACCAAAATTTTGGATTGGATTCCAAGGGACAGAAAAAGACCAAAAGACCCTATGGGAGATGGATGGATGAAATTCGAAAGCATGCCGGAGGGATATGGAGTAGACATGCTCAAGACAGACATTTGTGGAAGGAACTTCGGGAGACGTTCATTCAGCAGTATATTGATAAGGGTTGTCAATGATGATATATATATATATATATCCAAAATGACTCTACAACTTAAATCTTGGCCCTCAGTCTCCGGCAGCTGGAATGTACCTGGCCAAGGCAGCGGCCAGTGCGACATGAAGGCAGAGGGTGCTAAGAATCCCCGGAGGACCGGACTAGGCTGCCATTTGATGCTGACCTTGGCTACCTACAACGGACGCTCCCTATCTTCTGATTCAAGGCTTCTTGAATTGGAAGAGGAACTACAAAGGATCAAGTGGGACATCGTCGGGCTAAGTGAGGTAAGGAGAAAAGGAGAAGATCTCATTGAACTGAAAAGTGGACATCTCTTCTACTATCGTGGGACAGATACTGGCAGAACTAGTGGTGTTGGATTTATAATAAACAAGAAACTGAAGGATAAAGTGGTAGAAGTTGAAAGTTCCTCTGACAGAGCTGCACGACTCGTTATCCAACTATCGAGAAGATACCAGGCTCAGATTATTCAAACTTATGCACCCACCACAAGTCATCCTGAAGAAGAAATTGAAGAATTTTATGAGGAAATTCGTCATCTAAATAATAAAGGTAAGCAGCACTTGAAGATAATTATGGGAGATTTCAATGCAAAAATAGGGCACCAGCAACAGAATGAAACTTCAGTAGGTAAATTCGGTCACGGCAACAGAAACCAGCGGGGAAATACTCTCGTTGAGTTTGCAGAGGCAGAAGGATTTTTCATCTTGAATTCCTTTTTCAAGAAAAAGCCACACAGGAAATGGACATGGAGACATCCAATTGGGACGACAAGTGAAATTGATTTTATTATGTGTAACAAAAAATTCGTCATCGAAGACTGCAGTGTGCTGAACAAGTTCAACACAGGTAGTGACCATAGATTGGTGAGATGTAAGATGCACCTCAACACTAAACTGGAACGTGGCAAGCTCATAAGACAAACAAAATGTATTGACATAACCAACCTTAAAAAACACCATAATACTTTCAAGTTGGAACTGAAGAACAGATTCTCTGCTTTAGAAGGCCTAATATCGGAAGAAGTGGATATTTCGGAAGTTAACAGAAAAGTAACCAAAGCTCTTATGGAAACAGCAACAAAATTAGCTGGGTCTAAGAACAAGTTGCATGTAAACAAATTATCAGGAAAAACCAAAATGTTGATGCAAAAAAGAAGAGAGATGAGGACAACTAAAGAAGATGTGACTTCCAAAGTGGAATATATAGAGCTATGCAAGACAGCACGAAAAAGTATCACTGAAGACGTAAGGAAATTCAACTGTGAGCTAGTGAGGAAAGCAATTGAAAACAACCAAAGCCTAAAGATAGCAAAGGGACATCTCAGTAAGGGAAGAAAACAGATTATGGCTCTGAGAAAAGAAGATGGTTCTATAACAAGAAATAGAGGCGAAATTTTGACAAGAGTGAAAGATTTCTACTCCAAATTATATGAAAGGGATGATACATGTACTCCAGACATCATGAAAGGTACCAGAGTTCTTCCAGTCCTCCCAGCAGAAGTTGCTCATGCAATCAAGAACATGAAGCGGGGGAAAGCTCCAGGAGAAGATGGAATTACTATAGACATCATACAAGAAGCAAGTGGAGAAATTGAAACAGTACTCGCCCAAATTTTCACTCGATGCCTTAATGAAGGGAAGATTCCTGAGGATTGGAACAATGCTACAATGATCCTGCTACATAAAAAAGGTGACATTGAGGATCTCAGGAACTACAGACCTATCAGCCTCCTATCAGTGGTTTATAAAATCTTCACTAAAGTTCTTTCACACCGCTTGAAGGTAACACTGGACATGGCTCAACCGAGAGAACAAGCTGGATTCAGGAGTGGCTACAGCACAATAGATCATATCCACGTACTGAGAGAACTAATTGAAAGAGCGAGGGAATATGAACTTCCATTGTGCATGGCTTTTATCGATTATGAAAAAGCCTTTGATTCGGTGAAACCATCAGCAGTTACCACGGCTCTGAAATCCTGCGGTATTGAAGATGCATACATTAATATTATTAATAACATCTATGAAAATGCAAGTGCAGAGATTCGGCTGTTTGAAAATACAACACACATAAAAATTGGAAAGGGAGTGAGACAAGGTGACACCATATCTCCGAAGCTCTTTAATGCCACATTGGAAAATGTCTTTCAATCACTGAACTGGGAAAACAAAGGGATAAAGATTAATGGAGATTATCTAACCCACCTTCGTTTTGCTGATGACGTAGTCATTTTTGCAACTACCCCATCAGAGCTGCAGAGTATGATCCAGGAACTTGCTGACAAGAGTAAAGAAGTGGGATTAAAAATGAACTTTCCGAAGACAAAAGTGATGTTCAATGCTTTTACAAGAAATGAAGATTTATCGATTGATGGAGAAAAACTGGAGATAACAGATACGTATGTTTATCTTGGACAGCAGATATCAAGTGAGGGTCACATTGATGAAGAAATTAATCGGCGTACAAAACTTGCCTGGAGAGCTTTTGGAAGAAACAGCATAATTTTCAAGAGCAATATGCCATTATGTCTTAAAAGAAAAGTGTTTGATCAATGCATCCTTCCAGTGCTTACGTATGGTGCAGAGACGTGGACCTTAACTAAAAGAGACATACAAAGGCTGCAGACAACTCAAAGAAGCATGGAGAGGTGCATGCTTGGTATAACCAGGAGAGATAAGAAGAGGAACTCGTGGATCCGAAAAATGACGAGAGTGGAAGACATCATGATCAGAGTTAAATCCCTGAAATGGCAATGGGCTGGACATACTGCCAGAAGGACAGACCATAGATGGACAGCTGAAATTTTAGATTGGATTCCAAGGGACAGGAAAAGACCCAGAAAAAGACCACATGGGAGATGGGTGGATGAAATTCGTAAATATGCGGGAGTGACATGGAGGAGACTGGCACAAGACAGACCGTTGTGGAGGAAACTTGGGGAGACCTTCGTCCAGCAGTGGATTGATAATGGTTGACAATGATGATGATGATATTCTGTGTGTTTATTCTTGTTAAGGGTTGACAATGATGATATATATATATATTCTGTGTGTTTATTCTTGATAAGGGTTGACAATGATGATATATATATATATATATTCTGTGTGTTTATTCTTGATAAGGGTTGACAATGATGATATATATATATATATTCTGTGTGTTTATTCTTGTTAAGGGTTGACAATGATGATATATATATATTCTGTGTGTTTATTCTTGATAAGGGTTGACAATGATGATATATATATATATATATTCTGTGTGTTTATTCTTTATAAGGGTTGACAATGATGATATATATATATATTCTGTGTGTTTATTCTTGTTAAGGGTTGACAATGATGATATATATATATTCTGTGTGTTTATTCTTGATAAGGGTTGACAATGATGATGATATATATATATATTCTGTGTGTTTATTCTTGATAAGGGTTGACAATGATGATATATATATATATATATATTCTGTGTGTGTATTCAGACCACAGGATTTGAGACAAGAAAAGCAGTAAAGATCCCAATTGAAAGAACGGAATGTTGCTCCGCAATATGGTGAGTGAGCTCGCCGAAAGTTATCTGCACCTGATCGATGCTCAATTGCTTATACCTCGCAGCAGTGGAAAGAGGAATAAGAAGAGGAAAGCATTCATGTTGGATGACTAGCATTAAGATTTTCAAGTAGCAACAACCACGACCGCTTCTTCCTTTTAAACAGTTTTGGCGAACAGGCCAACCACTTCGTCTAAGATTTGGAGTGTTGATGTATCTAACATGACATTTCGAACATTTCACCACACTTTCAGAAAGCGGCGCTGATATCTCGAACACCTTCTTTCGTTGTCACTCCTATTCATCGCCTTGAACATCTCTAGTGGTGTTCTTCACCGGTCAAAAGGAGGCTGGAACGGCATTCAGTAGGTTTAGTGACGCGATATTGTCAACTTGGGCGTGAGGGTTTCAAGAAGGGAGTTAGAGGATCTCCAGGGAAGAGAGAAAGAGAGAGAGAGAGAGAGAGAGAGAGAGAAAGGGAGGAAGTGGAGAACGTCGGTATATTAGAGGCATATCCTTTTCGAGATTACACTGGTTTCCATAAATTAAGGAACACCATGAAATTCGGAGCTTTTGTAAAAAAAAAAACACACAGTGAAAGTTGTTGAACCTACCACAATGCAAGTATTTTAGCCCAGCGATGTCTAACAGGGTAAATAAATGGACGTAAGGTGCCTGTAAAAATGAAAATCAGCTTAGGTTAAAATGACCCAGTTGGAGTTGGAAGCCTCTTGTCATTTCGCTTCTGGATTGCATGCCGAAAACGTTGTTTCAAAAGTTTGCATTTTGCTGTTATGGCGACATCTAAATATCGTTGAGAATAGTTAAGATGGAGAGCTATATGAATGCTCGAAGATGTTTAGTCTGAAGCATAGTAGCCAGGTGGCTAAATCGGAGTCGTTCCGTAGTCAATCGGCTTTAGCAGCGTTCCAAAGGATAAACACAGCATCGAGATGGTTCAGCAATGGAAGACCTCCGGCAATAAACTGAAGAGGTGAACGGTATCTCCTGCTATGTACTCGAAGAAGAAAGTCTGCCGCACATACATAACTATGCTCGAAAGTTATGGCAACAAGAGGATATATGGTATCTCTTTCCACAATGGGCAGTGGGCGTCTTGGATATGTTTTTATGCTAGGACACCCCAATGGTGTGTACCTCTCTCCTCTCTCTTTACAAAAGAGGACGTCTCAATTAGTGTTACAGTCATATCAACTGGATTAATGATGAACAGAGCTCTCTTCCTATTATGTATGATTGCGGATTTGCGCTCCAGAGCGTTGTCAGACGAATACTTATCTGAGAGAAACACAGACACATCATCATCCTTTAAATGTTATAGAACGGACACTTACTGTACGTTGGAGGTTGTGCCATGATGTAGGCAGACATGTCGTTGTGCAGCCGCACAGGTCTTTACTTCCTTCAAATGGGCTCTATGAATACACTCTTTGAAAAATGATAACATAAAACTATTCGTTAGGCCATAAGAAGGAACAATTGGGCAAACTTTTATCCAAGCGGACGCAAATGCACATACTCACTAAGTTATAATATCTGACTAATTTCCAATATCTTGAGAATATTATCAATCGTGTGGAGTTGCCAGCTCATTCTTCCGACCTGAATTCTATTGGGCTTTCTTCCGATGATTTAGGAAGACGTGTTCTAGCCCTTCAGCAGCCTCCGCAAAACCTACAGGTGCTGCGAAGATCCTTGGTGGAGCTCGTTATTGCATGAACAGCTTCTGGACAGTCTTATTATGAGCATGAAGAGTCGCTGTGAAACTTTCATTGTTGTAAGGTTCACATAATTCTCCATCTTGACTCACTTTGGCCATCTCGTTTAAGCAATCCTTTTGTCCAGGTATGCTAGCCTGCTATTTGTTTTTAATTAATAATTAGTTTTCTTGTTTGTACATATAATATTACTACTATAATACTTACTACTAATACATAGTGCATTAAGTAGTAAATATTACATAATACATAGTGCATTAAATAGTAGATAATAAATAGTGCATTAAATAGTAAATATTACTTAGTGCATTAAATAGTAAATATTACTTAGTGCATTAAATATTTAATAGTGCATTAAATAGTAAATATTACATAGTGCATCAAATAGTAAATAGTGCATAATAGATAGTACATTTCCTCAAATATCGCATGTAAGCTCCTTATACTTCGTAATTTTCGAGACGTTTCAGAATTTCATTTTGTTCTTTAATTTGTGGAAAATAGTATATCCCAAAAAGGCTTCGGCGACTTACGATTTTTACTTTGAAAATTTTATAAACCCAGTTATCACCATGTTATTCGCGAATATGAGTAATGTGGTGAATACCTATCCTGATAGTAATAAAACAGCCAAATCTTTCTTTCTTTTTTTGTTTTTTTGTTATTTATAAACCCAGTATGAGGCTATTTTTTTTATTCTGGATAATTAAACTAGGGTATTAATGTTCTTGAAATGGAGGGTTATACTGTACTTATTTAGTTTAGGGCGGGTCGCTTAGTTAAAAATCAAGGTCCCTTGTTTAAGAATAACGTCCATCGATAAATTTAAAAAGCAATGATTTGAATAAGCGTTTAATCCAATTAGTGTTACAGTCATATCAACTGGATTAATGATGAACAGAGCTCTCTTCTTATTATGTATGATTGCGGATTTGTATATATATATATATATATATATACTCTAATACAGTGTATATATATATATATATATATACTGTATTTTTTTAACACACATAAATATTGGAAAGGGAGTGAGACAAGATGACACCATATGTCCCAAGCTCTTTAATGCTACATTGGAAAATGTCTTTCAATCACTGAACTGGGAAAACAAAGGAATAAAAACTAATGGAGATTATCTAACCCACCTTCGTTTTGCTGATGACGTAGTCATTTTCGCAACTACCCCATCAGAGCTGCACAGTACGATCCAGGAACTTGCTGACAAGAGTGAAGAAGTGGGATTAAAAATGAACTTTCAGAAGACAAAAGTGATGTTCGATGCTGTTACAAGAAATGAAGATTTATCGATTGATGGAGAAAAGCTGGAGATAACAGACACGTACGTTTATCTTGGACAGCAGATATCAAGTGAGGGTCACATTGATGAAGAAATTAATCGGCGTACAAAACTTGCCTTGAGAGCGTTTGGAAGAAACAGCATAATTTTCAAGAGCGATATGCCATTATGTCTTAAAAGAAAAGTGTTTGATCAATGCATCCTTCCAGTGCTTACGTATGGTGCAGAGACGTGGAACTTAACTAAAAGTGACATACAAAGGCTGCAGACAACTCAAAGAAGCATGGAAAGGTGCATGTTTGGTTTAACTAGGAGAGATAAGAAGAGGAACACGTAGATCCGAAAAATGACAAGAATGGAAGACATCATGATCAGAGTTAAATCCCTGAAATGGCAATGGGCTGGACATACTGCCAGAAGGACAGACCATCGATGGACAGCCGAAATTTTAGATTGGATTGCAAGGGACAGGAAAAGACCCAGAAGAAGACCACATGGGAGATGAGTGGATGAAATTCGAAAGTATGCGGGAGCAACATGGAGGAGACTGGTACAAGACAGACCGTTGTGGAGGAAACTTGGGGAGACCTTCGTCCAAGAATGGTTTGATAATAGTTGACAATGATGATGATGATGATAAACTGTCTATATAATTCTTTATTTACCAAACCAATTCAAAGGACCAAAAGAATCCAGATTTTGCAAAAATACATCAAAAGCTGAAGAGTATTTGAAATAATGCGCCAAGCAGCAAAAAAATAATGGAAACCTAATATATTCTGAAAACATAACACTCGTTGCTGTCATGGATAAAAAGAGCGATTTATCAGATTCGCAAAAAAGAGATGATCATCGGCTTTCTGGCCAAGGATAGCAGTATTTCTGAAACAGCGTAGTTTGTGAACAATTCGCGTGCTGCTGTGGTTAAAGTATATCGTGATTAGAAAAATGGCTCCATTGCGAACAAGAGACATGGAATTTTATTTCATTTTCCATCTTTCAGGTTTTAAAGTTGTAAAGGATTTATTTGAAGTAGCTTTTTAGAAATTTAGCTAAGCGTATGTGCATTTCTGAATTGAGATTTGCAGCTATTGTTGGGGAGTTGAAATTATATATATATATATATATATATATATATATATATATATATATATATATTTATATAATTTGAACATTTCACACACATGCATGCCCACTAAATTTGCCGGCAAATAAGCAATGATTCTCATACATTCTTCAGTATTTCTGTATAGAGAAGAAACGGATTTCTTGTGCTTTTGAAGAGTATTGAAAAAAAAATCATTCTACAGATGTGTTATTCAGAAATCGTAATTTACATCTACTCTCAGCGCATAGGAGAACGAATGTTCACTCTTTCACTAACAGCACTGAAATCTTTAAAAAGGCAATAAGTCATGAATTTTCGCAATACTATGATTTTACCGGTAAATTAAGCTCCACAATGTGCGAAAACATCACGGAGTCAAGACTTGATCGCTCATAGATGCCATAAATAATTCTCCGGAAAGCAAAAATATGTTATTATTGAACGCCTCCGGTAATGCGCTCTCTCAGTAGTTATAAAGCATGCATAAAAGTCTCCTGTTCGAAGAAGTTTCAAATTTCCCTCTGGGATTTTGAAAGACTCAAATGAATAATTCATGACTCAATTCGACGTGAATTTTCTTCTGCCCAGTGCAGAGTGCACTAAGAATGGTTTAATGTATAACCCTTGAAAATTCCTTCTCCTCCTGTTCCAATGGGTGAAAGGTGTGAAACTGAATTATTCTCTTATATCGTAAAATTTAAAATCTTACGATCTTGGCGAGATATCTTAAAGAATGAAAATGAACTTACTTTGATAAAAACGCTTATAGAATTATTTATTTCTTACATTATTTAATTTCAACCATGATTGTTGATGCGCGATAAGATTTCTTTGTTCCAACGACTGTTGATACTGTTCATGTTATATTTACCAAGTACATTGCCTGATACTCATTCCAGATAGGTAAATCATGTTTTTCAATTAATGAATATTATTAACATCCAGTTACTGTGATAGAAGACAAATCTTTCATTTCACTTCTATCCCGTTATTGAGAGCTAGAAGCAGAGTACTGCAATAATTTCCTTTGGTATGAAACAGAAATCATAACCTAAACCTTTATTCCATGAATTTGCAAATTAACTGATTTTTAATAAGCATGAACACTAATTGTCAAAAGTTACCGGACACCCCTTCAAAAGCAAATGAACGTATCCGCTGTGTTGTTAAGATGCGAGGTACAGCTGCAAACGATATAAAAACAAGCCTGCAGCTGACCGCGATCATATCGCACTATGAGATTGAGTTAAAATGTCGCGGCGGGAGAGAACTGACTTTGAGAAAGGAAAGATTGTTGGGTGTTATATTAGTGAGTTGTCAATAAGAGAAACCGAGAGGCGTATAAACATACCCAAGTCAACTGTTTTGGATGTACTGAATAAGTGGAAGACACATAGCATGCTTGAAGCAGCAAAACGTACCGGCAGACCAAAGAAAATCAATGATAGAGGACGTCGAAGCCTCAGGAGAGTCGTCACATCTAATCGACGCATTACTGCACAAGACCTCAGTGTACAGGTGAGTAAAAATGCTGGAACATCGGTATGTACACGTATCATTCGCAGAGAACTTCATTCCATGGGTTACCGTGGTCGTGCGGCTGCTCTTAAACCTTTCATCTCCACTCGGAATGATACTCGTCGTTAAGCATGGTGTGAAGGACATTTATCGTGGGCTGTAGATCAGTGGAAACGGGTCCTAAGAATTGATGAATCCAGATACACGATCCATAAGTCTGATGGCCGTGTGTGTGTATGGCGGCAGCCGGGGGAACGCTATTTACCACAGCGTACTGTTCCTACAGTCAAGTTTGCAGCTGGCAGGGTACTTGTGTGTGTGTGGTTTTTTTTTTTTTTTTTTCGTGTTATGGTCTCGGCCCTTTGCTTATGGTGGAGAAACTTGTTAACCAGCACATCTACCTCGATATTCCGGATAATTATGCCCTACCAACTCTGTGAGAATACTATGGAACCGAGTCTTGTTGGTACCAGCAGGATAATGCACCGAGCCATAAAGTAAGGATTGTTACGGGGTGGTATGACGATAATTCCGTATCGTGTGTTGACTGGCCAGCACAGAGCACTGATCTTAATCCCATAGAGCACCTATGGGATGAATTAGAGCTCCGCATAAGAAGTTTGGAACCATGGCTTACTACTAAGCAACAGTTAACGGTAGCATTATATACTGAATGGAAGTGCATACCTATCGCTGTGTTCCAAAACCTTGTCGAAAGCACGTCTCGTAGGGTCAGTGCATGCATTAAGGCCAAAGGTGGACCTACACCGTTCTCATGTATGTTAATAAATGCTATGTGTGTTTATCTTCTAGGTGTGCGGTGACTGTTGTCAATATAGTGTGTACCTGAAACGTTTTGTGGTTTTCAAAGCAATCTTTAAAAAAATCATTTTGCATTATCATCATATCTAAAGTAATTATCAAGCTTTCGACATTATATTATTAGTTTTGTGTGTATATGGATTCGACTCGTTTTAGATAAAAAATATACCAATATTACATGATATGTACATTATATACTGCATAATAAAGTATATGATACAATTATATTAGTATATTATGCACTGTGCAGTATAGCACATTACAATTATACAAGAAGGAAATGCAGAATTAAACGTCATTACTGAGATAGCGTTGTACTGCTACCAAATGCTGAGTTCAAAATCTGGCATCATTTACTTTTAGCATTGCTTTTCCCGTAGTAAATATTTGTGCAGGATATAATTCTTCAAATCCACCTTAAAGAGGATTTATGCTCCAGAAGTGTGAAAAAGGAGTGGGCTTTTCACACCTTAAAATAATTTTGGACATTTTCTGCATTTAAATTTTAAGCAAAGTTGTCACCTACTATCTCGCTATGCTCCTGACCTTTTATAAAAAGACGTATATACCAACATGCAAGGGTTATGACCGATATTATAATTTAGTTTTAATTTCTTAATTTATTTCCTTATGTAAATTTTGAGTTCGTTCTTTTTAAGCGTTTCAACATTAATGTTATATTTTTTCTCACTCACTAAATGTTATGTGACAATAGCCTTGGGGTGAGGTTGAATGACGTGTGTATGGTTTGGTAAGATAAGAACAATGTATATAATGTGTGGAACGAGCAGTGTTAAGTGTGGGTAGGTTAGTGCAGCCTTGCGTTGTAGCTTCAAAACTACTATTACGGCTGAGATAGTTGAACGCCTATATTACTGTGCTTCATTTTGTTGTATTTGTTGAAGCATAGTGCTGTTAACTGTTTAAAGCAACCCGTGGGTTGCTGCCGATGGTTATCCTGGACTAGTTATCTCTGTGATGTGCCTTGATTTGATTGATTGATGAAATGACGGTTTAATGACCACCGTTAGCAATTCAACGGGTTCTGATGTGCCCTGAAGACAGAAATAAAGACATTAGTCCTTAAGTAAGATGACTATTCTCTTCTGGCCATTAGAAAGCCTAATGTTGCTCATTTTGTAAATAAGGATTTTGTGCTAGTTATCAAGAAAAATCACGTTAAGAAGCTCCTGTGTTACGAGTACTACAGATGCACGATGACTGATGACTATTTCCGAAAGTAAAACTACTATCTTCTGGACGTTAGAAAGCCTAATATTGCTCTTTATATTATTAAAGATTTTGTGCTAGTTGTCCGGAGCATAATGTTGTCAATAGCTCCGGACAACTAGTACAGGATTTTGTGCTAGTTGTCCGGAGCTATTGGTGGTTCTTGTAACACTGTCCGGAGCTATTGGTGGTTCTTGTAACACTGTCCGGAGCCAGTGTTACAAGAACCACTAATAACACGGTGCCGCCTCGGTGGCGCAGTGGTCAAAGCAATGGCTTCTGATCACTCGTCCGAGATGGGTTGGGGTTCGAATCCCGGTGAGGCATGGATGTTGTGTTCGTCTTACCACACTGGATCTCTCCCTTTCCTGGAACCAGTGGCCCTAAATTAGGGACGGGCGTCTGCTTATAGCCTACTGAGTTGCTCAAGGTGGTCGTTAAAAATAGTACGGCTAGTAATGTTATAAATGAACATTAACAAGAAAGATGACCGCATTTTCGTTTGTAATGAGCACGTCTTTTAAATCCGTTCTGACGCGAATTAAATTCCTCAAAGCTATTCAAACTCAATGGGAACCGGTATGGAAAGCAATAGTACCTAATCGAAGAAGTTTTTCAATCGGGTTTTTAATCCCGTAGATATTGCTGTAAACGGAATCGTGAGCTTACGCCCTCTGGTTGCAGACTTGTGCGTTAAGCAAAATATGAATTTATGTGAGAAATATTTCGCAGCGGAAACGCTCTCAGACAAAGAATTTTTCAAATCGGATTCTTAGAAGCAGAAATATTGGCAAATATAAGATATGCATCTACGCCCATTGGCAGGAAAACTATGCATTATTTTATGAAAGAAAGTATTCTCAAAAGGTTTTTCGATGTGAGCGGTATCAGTACAAAAAAAACATTAGTCGAGTTTCCAGTAGCTCAGATTTTGCTGAAAATACAACAGCAGCAGAAATTAACACCTATGACTCCTGGTGGCCAAACCATTCTTTACCAAATATTAGAAATTATATGAAAACCATTTTCCCTCAGGATATGTATACGATGCAGAAAGAATTTTTCAAATCGGAGTTTCAGAAGCAGAAATAACGCAGAAAACGCAATTTACCTTTGTGCCCCTAGCGGAAAGTCTATGATTCACTTGAAAAGTTTGAATTTATATGAAAAATATTTCGCATCGGAAACACTATCGAACAAAGAAGGATTTTTTTAAATCGGTCTCCTAGAAGAAGAGATATTGACTAAAACAAGATATACATCTACGCCCCTTGCAGAGAAACCATGCATAATTTCAAGAAGAAAATATTTCTAAAAGGTATGTCAACGTGATTAGTATCGATCCACAAACGAATTCGTTTCAATCAAGATTTTAGAAGCTCACATTTTGCCACAAATACATCAGAAGCCGAAATTCAAACTTACGCCCCCTGGTGGCCAAAGTATTCTTTACCAAAAATTAGAAATCATGTGCAAACGATTTTTCATCAGCAGCTGTATCAGTTGAAGAAAAAAAATTTGAAATCTGAGTTTTAAAAGAAGAGATATCGAGGAAAATGCAATTTATTTTTACACCCCTAGCGGAAAACTTATGCGTAACTTAAAAAAGTAACTATACCTAAAATACTAATAAATGGAATCGAAAGATAAAATATATTTTTTAATCGGATGTTTAGAAGCAAATACACGGAATAAAATGTGTTTTGAATTCGACATCATCTGCATTTACGCCCTGTGGCGGTGATATTACACATCGTAAATAAAAACGAAATAAAAGATTATCATTCGCATATTTCAAGGTTCCAAATGCAAAAAGAATTTTTCAAATCGGTCTAATAGTTGCAGAGATATCGTGTCTACAAATGGACGGAGAGACGGACGGACGGATGGGTAAAGGATAAACTGATAAGCACGATCTTTTTTTGTAAAAGACGTGCTAAAAACATTACTGGGTGTAGGAAACACTGAAACATCGTTACGAAGATTAAAATCCTGATCGCTGCGTCTGGAACTGGAAAAATCGGTTTTCATTCTGTCCTTCCCAAGCAGTCGAATGAATGGTTTCATTTTGGAACTGTTAAGTCCTCTGCCATCTAAATAAAAGCAGAGAGATGTAGATGGAGGAATATGTTAGTGACGAATAACACTACTCACCCTTTCTTTTGGTTGACGGTATTTGGGCGTAGCGTTTGCTGTGAGAAGGCTATCACGGGGAGTGCATTGTCCTTACAGTCCGGATTGAAAGGAAATATGCGATGGCTTGGAGCTGATTCTGCAATTTTTGGTGGTATATGGACCCCCGCATCGCATCTGACGGCCGCCAAGTACGAAAACATTTTGAACAATTCCGCACCTCTGAAAACCCAAATGTGTCCGTGCCCACTCACTCCGGTGTAAGTCCCACTCCCAACTGAGCTACGCGGACAGAATGTCTCGCTACAGATTTGTCGTCTTCAGACGTGTTTTTACCTCTGTAGTATATCACATCATCTCCCTCTTAATTGTTTTTTTCCTTTGAAGCTAAGTAGGAATTTTGATTGACTAGAAACAATAGGTGGAACAAATATCACGCATTTTTCGAAGAACTCAACGGCCAGTGGATTCATTTTCCACAATCGGGCGCCAATGTGAAAACGCATGTTTCTCCGCGACGGCCATCGAATCAGTGTCCCCTCACTCTGGAGTAAGTCGCTCTCCCAACTAAGCTACACTGACAGAATGTCTCGCTGCAGATTTGTCGTCTTCACACATGTTTTCACCTCTGTAGTACATCACACACTACAAACGCTGTGGTAGAATTTCAGAATAGATTCTGCTTGTTTCCTCAAGTTCGAGAGCCTTGTTATATTGCCAGGCATGCCAGGGTCTTGTGTCAGGAGCTGGCCATCTAAGTGGTGGACTGGTGGGAGCAACGTTTCTATCTGAATCCAACAGAATATTGCTGGAATGATTCAGAAATCTGAATTCAACATCCGGCTGTGAGGCCTTCCTGTACGGCAGTTGTGGTAGAACCTTTGTAGGTGTAATGAAGGGAAATTTTCTGTACAGACCTTCCACCATTTCGTGGTAAGCATACCTATAAGGATCCTTTCAGTCATAGGGAACAAAGGTCAGCCGACTCTAGTCCATAACAAAAGGGAGCAGGTGGAGATGTCCCCCTCCGAATCACATTGAACACCTTCTAACGAATTCTGTAGTTTAGAATTTTTAGATTTTGGAAAAAAATTATTCTGTAAAATACAATTGACAATTCTGTTTAAAACAAAGATAAAGCAAAATCGTTTTAAGAGTCGTGTCTCAGAAAAAACAATGGCATCATCATGAAACCAAATACACAAAACAAAGTGCAATTCTCACTATTTGAATTTTAGTATCAGCTAAAAGAGTAAAGTAAGCAACTTTACCCTCAATCGCCAATATATATTTGCTATTACAAACGGTCGTCGTCATGTCTTATTCATGATGTTCAATGCTGCCATCTTTACGTGCCTGTAATTGCATTCTCAGTTGTGACAACTGCAGCGAAACACAGTGAGAAAATGCCCATGCAAAGCACTGGGCATCACGAGTGTGTGAAGGAATGAGTTTCTCTTGTGATGTTCACGCTGAGTTGCTCATTTGCGTTTCGGAGTAAATTCTGTGCGTTGTAAAACGTTGCTCTACTATGGTATTTTTAACTATGAATTAGGAATGAAAAACACATTTGCGTAGCAGCATTGCTACCCAAATTCCTTACTTTCATTAAACTCTGGTCACCGAACAATAACATATCTTAGTGGTTGCTGGTTAATCACATAGAAACTCCGCTTATTTCTTTCACTTACTTTGTAATAATTATTACCTTTCCTTCTTGTGTTGCAGCAATTAATTTTTACCATTTTATCAAATTTGTGTTTCTATCTACAGTAATATTTCCTGTTTTGCTTTTCTTTTTTTTTTTTTGCTATTAGACGGGGTTTTTTTTTGAGAAAATGTTTATGTTAAATTACTCCTACTCTCATCACTAAAACACAAGTTTGTTTTTTCAACAGCATGAATGTGGATATCATTTATAGATCAGACATGCCTGAATTACGACAACACCCTCTCCTCTTGCTTTCAGCTGGTTATGGGCCTGGGCCGACTCTGTATTAATTTTGGCTAAAAATGTCTTTGTTTGCATTCAATCTAGATGTCCGAATATTTTTGTCCACATAGTGTATATAACATTATACGTGTAAATAACTTAAAAATAAAAATAAAGTGATAGGGAAAGTTAAGCCGGCAAAAACACCAAAGAGTAAATAATTAATTAAAAGACATCGATTGCTGACATGGAAGTTTTGTACTTAACAGCTCGGCTGATTTGATTTCAGAAACAAACTACAGGCTACACATTCTTTTTTCAAAAATGTCAAAAAATTAACGCTGAGGTGACATATTAGTTCGCATAACAGAGAATGTGATCAGTCAGCAGGGAAAGAAGTGAGGACTCTAATTAAGAACAAATATGGCGCGATGATATCTCCTCCTCTATCTGAAGTTTCAGAAGGTGCATGTAAATCATGGGTACCCAGCAAAAACAGTCTTGCTGGACCAGCACTCACGCACTCAGCACTCTGTTGCCGCTGCCCAAACGTCAATAAAATGTCCCGGTGGCCACCACATGGGCCAGCAGTTCGGGCCAACAGTTGGCACCCCTAACAGTTGTCATATGCCAGAACAGGGCTATCAGTTATCCATCACAGGCAGTGGCTGCTACAGGCGTTCCTTAAGCGATGCTGTAAGCACGATCCATAAATAAAGGAGCCTAATGTTGTCCGCAAGTTTCCCCGTCAGTGGCAGCGTGCAATCACCTAAGGTAACTGATGGCTTGCCGAATCTTGTTCATCAATTTCCCAGTAGTATCCATAAAAAAAATCCACTGTTCTCCAAAGG
This sequence comes from Macrothele yani, assembly GCA_039090855.1. Lineage (NCBI taxonomy): Eukaryota > Metazoa > Arthropoda > Arachnida > Araneae > Macrothelidae > Macrothele > Macrothele yani. The sequence goes on from CM077024.1 coordinate 8,350,824, forward strand.
CACAAGTTCTATTACTTTCCTAGCGAAATTTACCTACACGGCGTCACTGTGCTGGGTAAATTTCTTCAACAGTTCCGGAAAAACGCCCAGTTGATCATGGCAGCATCGAACTCAAGACAGTATGTTTTCCTGAAACGGACGCTTTAACCAATACACTAGGTTGTCACGTGCGCCAGGAAGACTGAAGGTAAATATCTTTCCTGTGCAATATGAAACGAAGGGTTCTCTTTTTTAATTTTACAATATTGCAAGTTATTTTTCAAAAATGTCACCTTTATATAATTCATAAATTTATTTTTTGAACGTAAATAATTTTTTTTATTTACCTTAAAAGAATTTCATTCACTTTCAACGACGGTACCAACTTAAAGACGTTCTCCAAAGTTTTGTGCTGTCCTTCTGGTCTTGAAAAGCGATTGTTTAATTAATATATTTACCCGTTCATGTCACATTCTGTTATATTTTTAACGTTCTATCTTTTTTTCGCACGGTCCGAATCTACATTTGTTTTACATAGGAAAAATATTTTAATTTACTTCTGGTTATTTTTAGCAGCGAATTCCTCCAATCATATGTATTCAATCCATGGATGAGTGCATTATATCCACTCACGTTTGTTTTTTTTTTCAAATATTTGATCATTTTGTAATGAAAATACCCATTTTGTACGTGTATAATCGTTATTTTTTTCAGACATAACGATTTTTAATGTCTTTCAGGGACTTTTGTTTGAAGCGGTTTAGTGTTTGTTAACAAAAGATAATGCGGTACGTTTACTAAGTTTTCAGAAATTATTTCTTGTTATTCATGCGAATAGAGTGGCTGTTTGTATTCTCGATTCTTCGTGTGTTAGCATGGATTTTGCTACGAAATACATAAAAGAAATAATCTCGATTCTTCGTGTGTTAGCATGGATTTTACTATTTCAATACATAAAAGTAATTGATTATTTCATAGAGTTCATTAATTATTTACATAAGTTCCTCCGATGGTAATCTTCGTCGACGTGTCATTTCATCACAAAATTAATTCGTCCCTGTACATATGGCTTTTTTTGTTTTTCAGCATCCACTAAAATAACACGATGGTGATGGCGTCGTCTCCAACTAACTGGTACCACGACAGACTGTGCATGTGTTGCTTCTGACCATGCGCAGTCCTGCTGCTTCCACTTCGTGTTTGGGTTGCCTCGGTTGCCAGCTACGGGCCACACGTGGATCTTGCTTTGGAGGACCGTAATTCATGGCGATCTTGCAGGGCCATCAGTGGCTGCCAATTAATGGCACTGCCACCAACGGATCGTTACCGTACCGTGAGCGGCAGATTCCAGCCAGAAGTGATCCATCATTGCCAGCTGGTGGTCAACAGCTTTCCAACACTTGTGTTTTTGCTGAGTATATAAAATGAAGAATAATTATTGATTCTGCGTAGTAAAAAGTGTTTTTTTTTGGAATATTATTTTATGTGTTGATCATTAATAAAACAAAGCACTAAGCACTTTTTAAAATTGCAACGAATTTTAGGGAAAATAGTATTTACAAAATTTCGTGCAGCCTGAAATTAAGAAGTTACCCCCAACACACATACACGTACACACATACTGACAACTGAATAATGAAAAGTGTGTTTGAACCTATAACAACGAGGACCCTAAAATCGTGTAACCCTTAAAATGTCATAATGACCGAAATTGTTTGTTGCTACCTTCCGAATTTCTGTCCAACCGTTTACAGGTTAACAAAGGAAGAATTGTTGCTGGTTCACTAAACAAATCATCCAATCTCTCGGCTTACTACGCATTAAACCACACTTTTCCCATGGGTAATCACAGCATTCTTCTACAGAGAACAAATGCGATATAATAAGAGTGAATGATATCACACTGGGAAAAACCATCTCCTGTTTCACTCTTTGTCTTGAGCAAATATTAGCGGCTGAGGGTGACGTTTACTACTTTTTCTACAGAAGTAGTAAAAGTCACCCTCAGCAAACTATAGAAAGAGCACGTGCCGTTTGGAAAGTTTTACTGACTATAGACTGGCGATCCTGACAGCCCTGGTCGTCTGCACGTATGGGCGTTTTGAACAGTATGGTATGTAACGATAATCACACCTTCTCTCCTTTTTATGCCTATACTTGTGATCCAGTGAGGTCATCACATTTTATTTTATTTTATTTTATTTTATTTTGGTTCGGTCAATCTCAGACAAGAAGCTGTTAGTTCCGCTTAAATGTGTTAACGTCTCTGATTAAACTGATGTGGCTCGACACATATAATCATATGCGTTAGATAAGAGACCAGACTTTTCTTTAAACTATTAGCAAATAAAGAATTTAATGAAATTTACTGTGGCTTCAGGATTAACCCTCGGGCTGTGATTGTAAGAATTCACAGATACACATCTCCGTCCGTTTTTTTGGACCCAGACTCCTTCGTACTTTTAATAATCAGCCTTACGGCTTCGTCTACGGGGGAAACAAACCTAAGAAATTCCAAAACATCTTTTTCTCACTTTGGACGCCAACAACATCTGTCCCAAAAATCTCCGTGTTCCTCCTAACCAATTAATTTATAAACTCCTTTACTTCCAGGAGCATCTTAATCTCCCTCTATACTACCTGCATTAAGGTGTTAATCCTTACCAGCATGGCTACGTTGTAAATTCTCCTCAAGTGCGCTTCTCTCATTCACACCGTTTAAAGCGGCAATCCCTTTCCCAATAACATCAGCACAATACATTTCGGAACGCATTTGCATACATATATTCTCAGCCGAGTCTGATGTGGCTAATTTGTTGTTGTTGGTCGCTCACGTGTTCCAAACACACGTTTTTCGACAGCTCTGCCCAAAAATGGGGAGGACAAAGAAATTCCACGTGTGCAGGAGTGTATTAAACCATATTTACAAAGATAATTTTTTGAACCTGGATTGGAGAATCTTACAACGGTCATTAAAGGGTTAAACCAGTTAAAGAATTTCAAAAAGATGAGTTAAAGTAAAAACAGGTAAAACATGAATAACACCGATGGGGAAAAGTTATCAAAGTCAAACAAGTTATGAACAATTTGGAAAAAACAGGACCAGTTTTGGGGGCTTGTGAACGGATGTGTTGTAGTTCACTACACGCATAGAAACATATTTTATGAAAAATGCCTTTTCAGGGAGTTTTTTGATATTTTACGGCATCACGCACACGAATAATATAACTTACTTTTTCTGAACGTCTGAACGTTTGTATCGCTTTGGTGACTCAGTGGAAAGAGAGCTTGCCTTTTTTATTGTCAAATCACTACCTCAACCAATATACGTTTTTTTATTTTTGTAATGTTCATGACATACTTTTACATTTGGACATTACAAACAAAAAGAATACTTGGTTATTAAAAAATTACTCTACATATCTTTTTGTTTTGTTTTTTAGAAAACGCAGGTGTATATGAAATTCCACTAAACCCCAAAAGAACGACAGATCCACAGAAATTTTACTATGGTAGCACTAAGAACAGGCTTAAAAAAGAATAGATCAGCGTAAAAATAATTGGAAAAAACAAGAAAATAGAACAGCTTTGATACAGCACTGCTTAGAAAAAAAAAAAAAACAAGCCAACATTTCGAAAAAATTGTGGTACATGGTGCATATCGAACAGAATGGGAGCTAAATAATTCAGAAGCAGTGCCAATTGAGAAGAACAGAGATATAGCTGGCAATGCTAATGACCCGTATATGATATCAGAAGTATGGAAGACCCCAATAAAAAAACAGAAAAAAAGGCACAAATTTCTGAAAAAAAAACGAAAAATAGTATCTTTCAAAATATAGGTGGCAGATACCATTGACGTAGGAAAGGGCTCAGGAGGCTCAAACCCCTCCCATTGGATATCAAGGCACATTTTTCTCTTGAACGCCAAATCACATGATTTATTTTTCTCTTTTAAAGCTGCATTTAAAATTTTGTTCATTAAAAATATCAAGATGAATCTGAAAAACCGATAAAAAAACTGACTCCACTCACATTTTTTTTCAACGAAGTCGCGGAATTTTTCGAATCACTTTGAATGCGTTTCATTGGCGCATTATTCCACGTACTAGGAACACTCACCTTCACTCGCTGTCGCTCACATTCCTGGAAGATGCCTTTATTAACAATAAGACAAGAGGAAAGACCGACCACTGGAATAGAATCCTTATCAAGTAGTAAAGCTACTGCTTTTATTTATTTTTTTTATTTTTTTACCCCAATATCAAGAAATTACAAAAAATTATCTCAACGTTTCCTGTCTCAACTGCCTCTTCAGAAAGTACATTTTCTCCTCTCAGGCGCCAGAAAATGTATCTTCGAAATACAATGTCTGATTCTCGACTTTCTGGACTCGCATTGCTGAACATTCATTGAGAAGTAGAAGTAAATACAGGATTCACATTTTGAAGACAATGGCGGCGAAGCGTAGTTACCACCTCGTATAATAATGACTTTCTGGATCTGCATTGCTGAACATTACTAGACTTTCTGGATCTGCATTGCTGAACATTCATCGAGAAGTAGAAGGAAATACAAGATCCACATTTTCAAGGCAATGGCGGCGAAGCGCAGTTACCTTGTGCAATGATGCTAAGATATGTAAGTATAATTTTATTAAAGTACTAGCAAGACTTTACATTTTCAATATTCTACACTATTACTTATTTCATAAAATAACTGATTTTAAAATTGCGCCTTTATCAATGACTGCGAGAAATTGAACACTGAGAGATAAGTACTCTATTTTACATTAACCACATTTAATAAATATACAGCTCTCCACATCACATAAGGCTTTGTATGAAAATTTGTAAATAAATATTTTAATTAACAATAAACTTGTTAATTTATTAATGAATTTATATAATTATTCTAAATAATGAATAATTAACGTTTAATTATTAATTGATTATTCTAGATTAGCAATTATTTTCTGTGTTTCGGTATGAAACTATACTTGAGCCATCCGCACAATTTTTGAATTGCTACGCCCCTCGGCGACAAAATTGTGAGAATTTGATGAGATGAAAGACCATGTGACCAGACATTCCACTTGCCAGTCATGAAGCCCCGTACGTATGTCATTCTAAACACATGCCTCTTGTGCAGTTGTGAACGTGCAACAACGTCTGATGATGAACACGGTGTGTTTGAAAGTCTTACGAATACATTACCTTAAGTGATTCTGTTGGTTCATTCAATGATTTCGTATGCACACAGATTTTAAATACTTTTAATATTGAGTTTAATTTCAACCATATGTGAGAATAGTCGAAAAATCGGTAGATACGACTGGAACTGAATTAGTGACGTTTCATGAATTTCTTGTTTTAAAATGCTCTGAGCAATACATAGATTTAATGCATTTTAATGGAACTTTATCTTCAGTAGTATTGTATAAATTATTAAAGCGAAAAAAAATGTTTGATGTCAGCATGAATGATATATTGAGGAACTTTTTGAAGGTTTTTTTTAATGAATAGTGTAAGATATTGCATAGTGTAAGAATGAAAAATAATGTTAAAAGCATGATAGTTAATTTATAAAATATGCAGGATTTGAATGATTTCACAGAGGACCTCAGAGAACTATTACACTTAAAAATATGTTGTTTTATGTCGGAAACTCTTGTTTCTCTGATGAAAAAAATATATATTAGTGTAAGTGTGTTGCATAGGAGGTTGTAACCTGTCTGGATTATAATTTTCTGATGTTTAATTATTGACGGGCTTTCAACTAGTACTTTAATTAGAAGCAAACGAATATAGTTTTGAGTTCTTCTAAAGAGCCTCGTTAAATCTTTGGAAGCTGACGATGGCATAGTTTTTGTTGTCTCAAGCCAGCAAAATTTTCATACAGTACCTTCATGGAGATTATTTTGCAGCATTTAGCAGAAATTATTTTTTAACGTTGAAAACGACCGTAGGGGTTTTCACTTCCGCAGTAAATGCGTGCAATAGCGAATGAAATTTAAGGACATTCACTCGACTTTAGTGAAACGCCTCAATGAAAGGAAAGCAAAATTTTCTTCGTAAGAACACTTATGAAATTAGAAAGTTGTCGCTTCCATGAGCTTAATGAAGTGGCAAAAACTTAATTTGCCGTTCCATTACTTCAAAGTTCGGGAAATATTAGGATAGCAATTAGTTAATGATGATGCACAATATTTTCTGGGAGAGGTGTCTCAGTTAAAAAAATGGAAGGCCGTCAAGGACCATTGACACTCGTGAGGCTTGATTAAAAACCCTTGCGGGAATCAAAATTCGCTTCGTTCGCGAAATGTGCTCTCTCACTCAATTTTGATTTTGTATGAAGTGGGGAAGTAACTGCGAGCCTCAGTCAATATCAAATATTTGATTCCGCAACGCAGCGACCGTCTATTTTCTGAGGTTCTAAGCAGACGCCACTGCCCTGCAAAGAAGAAATAGTATCAAATTAAAACCTCGCACAGAAAAGTTTCGGATAACATTCCTTTAGATTCCGTTCGCTCTGCGCAGTCAAAAGCAAAATCTCTCTCTTATGAAAAGAAAGTCAGGAGGAGAAAAAGGTCACCGCTATCAAAAGCGAAGTCATTCTTTATTATCCAGGAAACCTGAAGTAAAAAAAAATGTCACTAAGCAAAGCTGAAAATTTTGAAATGAAAGTCAATCAGCAGACATGAAGAAAATCCGTTACCTGAACCAGATACAGTAAATCCTTTATGGTAGAATCCCGACAGGAAAAAGAAATATAAATGAGAACACTAGAAGCGATTGCGGAACACAAAATGTATTCCACATATCATCACAAAGATTTTGTTCCTGCTTCTTAAGCATTTTTGTGATAGCAAGAAGTCCCCTTCACCCAGTGATGTAGTTCTAAGGAAAAAAGTGCTTTAGCGCTTTGGCGAAACAAACCCAGAAAGAAGAAATCTAAATTTTTTAAAAGCAGCTTGTGACGTACTACAGAGGTGAAAACATGTGTCAAAGAGAATGGTCTGCAGCGTGACATTTTGTCCGCGTAGCTCGGTTGGGAGAACGACTTACTTCGGAGTGAGGCTACACAGGTTCGATGCTCGTCTTGGAAAAACTTGTATTTTTACATTGGCGCCCGATTGTGGAAAATGGATACGCTGGCCGTTTTGTTCTTTGAGAAGTGTGTGACGTTTCTTCTACACATTGTTTGGAATTAACGAAAAATCCCTACTTCGCTTCAAAAAAAAAAAATAGAGGGAGATGATGTGACGTACTACAAAGGTGAAAACATGTATCAAGTCGATAGGTCTGCAGCGATACATTCTCTCCGTGTAGCTCAGTTGGGAGAGCGACTTACTCCGGAGTGAGGGAACACGGATTCGATGCCAGCCGCGGACAAACTTGTGTTTTCACAAGTTTCTAATTTAATTTTTGGTTTTGATCAGCTAATATTTTATTAAAGTTTTATTGCTAACTAATTTTTTCAACTTTTATTAAAATTGCTTAATTGTAGGAATTTTAAATCAAAGATAAAGATTATGTAGGAGTCAGGTTCTAAGAATGATACGTTTCCCTTTAGATACTGTCCTGTTTTTGTGTGCGGTTCCAAATATTTATTGGTGAATAACATCTGTCAGTCACACGTTTGTGCTGCCTTTTGTTTCTTTCCGGGTATAATGTCCACCGCGATCATTACGGTGCCATAGTCGCTGATCCCTGATTTTCAGCCACTGGTTTCAGGAATGGCCATCGCCTTGAGTCGGGTGCATTGCTCATAGCTCCTGCGATTGGCCAGAAGCCAGTGCCTCTGATCAATCAGACTCCTGGAGCGTTATTTTGCGTTACTTATAAAGAATCACAAAATAAGCTCAGAGCATGACAAATCGACTCATAAAGAATCCCAAAATAGGCTCAGGGAATCACAAATTACGCTCAGGGAATAACAAATCGGTTCATAAAGAATCACAAAACATGCTCCGGGAAGCACAAATCGGCTCATAAAGAATCACAAAATAGGCTCAAAGAATCACAAATCGGCTCATAAAAAATCACGAAATAGCCTCTTTTGTTGGAGTCAGTGAGGAGTTTTGCTAAAATGTCCTTCTTAACAATAAAACGTTTATCCTTTGGGGAAGTGGGTTAAAGACCACTTTAAGGAACTCTAAGGGATATAAGCAGCCGTTCATCCCTAATTTAGGGTCACTGGGAAAAAAGCAGTCCAAATACGTGGAGAAAAAAACAGTCCAAATACGTGGAGACAATGTGAATAGACAAAGTAATCGCTCTTTCTACGTTTTCTTTAATTGACACACAGCAACTGAAAAATTGTTATCCAGGACACCGGTCGGATCGTAGCCCATATCTCTCGATAATTAGCCAAGTGCGTTCGCCTTACGCTACAGTGACCAACAATGATCGGTTGCTGAGCACATCTCTACGGATTTGTGAAGTCAGAAGCTGACAGATAAACACACAAAGCCCCGTTGATTGTGGTCCGAAGACGATGTACGCGAAGTTGAAGATCCTTCCACGGCGCATATTTGCCGCTGAGATTGCACAGCACACCGGCATGACATCAGTAGGTGCGTGACTTAAGTTAATGGCAGTTAGCGGATAGAAAACGAAGAGTGTAAGCGCCAACCAACATGGAAGTGGACCAAGAGCACATCCGCCATTGTATGCTGTATGAGTTTTTTCGCGGAAGAGCCCCGAAAGTGATCTAAAGAACATTACCGGTGTGTACTCCAATGCCATATCACAACGTGGCACGGTGCACAAGAGGGGAGTTTAGATATCCATCAGCTCACAGTTGAGCAGAAAGCAAATCGCATGAGTGCTCCTGCTTTCGCGTTTCCCTGCTTGCACGTGACAGAACTGAACCGATCCTGGACAGAATTGTGGCAGGTGACGAGAAATGTGTCTTGTATGATAATATCAGCGCCCGGAAACAGTGGTTGGACGCAAAACAGAAGCCCATACCGATCCCTGAAGCCCGCTTACCATATCGTAAGATCGTGCTGCCTGTTTGCTGGGATATACAGGGTGTCATGTTTTTTGAGCTGCCGCCGGATGACGCCACTATCACTGCCTATGTGTACTGCCGTCAGCAAGATGATACGCACGCATTGCTCACATCAAAACGACCAGCACTGCTGAACCGCAAGAGCGTCCTCCTACAGCAGGATGGAGCAACACCTCACATAGCACCGGTGACCTGTCACAAAATCAGGGACTTGGATTTGGAGCTGCTGCCACAAGCAGCCTATTCTCAGATATTGTCCCCAAGCGATTACTACCTTTTCGGTTGTTGTAGTATTTATTCGACGGAAAGCGGTTCAACAGTCGAGACGATGTCTAACGCGCACTTATTAATATAAGGTCGTCCAATTCGCCACAATTCTACAGAGACGGTATCCAATAGCTGCCCAGAAGATGGGAGGAGGTCCTGGCAAACGATACCGACTACATTTTGGACTGATTTGTATTTGTTTATGCGGTAATTAGCACTTTTATCTAGCCTTCCAATTGCAGACATTACTTTCTTATAACCAAATAGATCCATAACATTTTAATATACACTAACGAAAAAAAAATCCCAACACCACGAAAAAATAGTTGTAGAGAAATGAAATGGCGGCAATATATTTGTATAGGTAACATATTCAATCGATTAAATTTTCAAGATCACAGCGTAATGTAATCGCGAGAAGAGCCATTTTAAATGTGAAATGCTGGTACATTAATGACCGGTGTAACCGCCAGAATGTTGAATGCAAGCTCGCAAACTTTCATGCATTGTGTCGTACAGGTGCTGGATGTCAGTTTGTGGGATGGAGTTTCATGCCTGTTGCACTTGGTCGGTAAATACAGGGACGGTTAATGCTGGTTGGGGGTGACGCTGGAGTTGTCGTCCAATGATGTCCCATACGTGCTCGATTAATGAAAGATCTGGTGATCTAGCAGGCCACGGCAACATGTCGACACTCTATAGAGCATGTTGGGTTACAACAGCGGTATGCGGGTGAGCGTTATCCTGTTGGAAAACACCCCATGAAATGCTGTTCATGAATGGCAGCACAACAGGTTGAATCACGAGACCGACGTACAACTGTGCCGTCAGGGTGCGTGGAATAACCACGAGAGTGCTCCTGCTGTCATAGGAAATTGCTTCCCAGACCATAACTCCAGGTGTAGGTCCAGTGTGTCTCGGCCGCAGACAGTTTGGTTGCAGGCGCTCACCTGGCTTCCTTCTAACCAACACACGGCCATCACTGGCACCCAGGCAGAACCGGCTTTCATCAGAAAACACAACAGATCTCCACTCCGTCCTCCAGTGAGCTCTAGCTTGACACCACTGACGTCGCAAACGGCAGTGGTTTGGGGTAAGTAGAATGCACGCTACATGGCGTCTGGCTCGGTGCTGTCCTTCAAGTAACCGATTTGTAACAGTTCGTTGTATCACTGTGGTGGCAACTGCAGCTCGAATTGCTGCCGAAGACGCGGTACGATGCGCCACGGCCATACGCTGTACACGGCGGTATTCCCTCTCAGTAGTGCCACGTGGCCGGCCGGAACCCGATCTTCTTGAGGTAGAACCTTCCCTTGACCACCGCTGCCAACAATCATGCACAGTGGCTACATTCCTGCCCAGTCGTTCTGCAATATTACGGAACGAAAATCCACCTTCTCGTAGCCCTATTAAACGACCTCGTTCAAACTCCGTGAGCTGTTGATAATGGCTTCTTCGTCTTCTTATCGGCATTCTTGACTAACATCAACACACTACGTCGAATCTCAACAATAACTAACGCTCAAGAACGTTACAGCGCGTATTTACAGCAAACCTGCTTTGCATGTTCCGAGGGGCGCTACTAGAGCCACATGTATGCGCCGAGCCCGAAATTTGCATAGACGTCATCTTACAGATGTACTCTCACCGCCTACCAACTGTCGGTTATCTAACACAATCCCTTCTTGGTGTTGGGACTTTTTTCCGTCAGTGTATTTATAAGATTTTATTAATTAACTACATTAGTGCTTTAGTTAATTAAATAAAATTTTTTCAAGCGTATGCAACTTGACGGCTACGTGAGACTGCCTCTTGTTTAATTTAAGAACACACGAAAACGAAGCATCGATTTTTCCAATCGCTCACTAGGAGGATGAAAGGAGCAATGGACACATTTCCAAAAAAGATTTATCCCGTGATTTACCCTCATGTGATATCTCCATTCCATTAAACTCCTATCCCTCTCTGCAGCTATTTCCACTTACATATGTATAAGGCCCACCCATCCTCTTTCTGTCTACTAATAGGTCGTCTGTTTTCAGCTCGGATGACGCGATGTACCGAATGCATAGTCCATTGGAGTGGCTGAAGAATAGAGTCTGTTGGAAAACTTGCTTTTGAGCATTTGACGGACTTCCCCGTATTGCTTTTCTATCGACATTCTTCTACTAGAAAAAGGGATTCCACTATGCTGTTGCGATGTCGTCCAGTATGCCACCATTTCTATTCTTCCATTGCAGGACAGTGCGCAGCTGATTTTCGCTGCCTGGCTGAATATGGAATTTCATTTTTTTTAACTTTCCTTGTGAAAAGAGATCATCTTAGTTTTCTCTCCATTGTCATTTCTTGTGACTTCATTAAAACGTTTTCGTTAAAAACGATCATTTTGTCTTTTTGATTTACATTACAGGAAATAAAAATTCCTCTTTTGAGCTTTAAAAACGAGATCACGCTAAATTGTGATCGTTATATGCGGGTTCTACCGTATTTAAAAAATATGAACGATTACTCATTTTATTCAACAATATTAGAGCAAACTTACTTTAGAATACATAACTCCTGTTGCTTAAAAATGACGTATTGTACGACTGAAAGCACAACTCATGAGCAATCAAAACCCACAATATCTGATACTGTATTTTTGGAGCCTCAAAAATCGATTTGAAGAAAACACTATGGAACACATAATTTCAAATATTTCTCTAGTTCTATAAATGCATCAGAGATTAACTTAAAGTCCACACCTTTTATAGCGCACTTTTACTGCTTTGGAACACGTGATTCTCACGACTCAATGCTGCTTCTCAAAACCGTTACATGAATGTAAATACAGCAGTGATTCATCTAGGATGTAGACTATTACGTCAAACACTTGCGGTTTGTAGAAAAAGCTTTGGGAAAGACAAAGTGTCACGAAAATTTTATTTGAATCATCGAAATTGCATTGCACGTAAAAGGTACAATATGTTATGTTTCAGTTGTAACGCTCCGAAGGACTTTTAGTCAAGCAAATGTACCTTAAGCACTGAAAACGTTTCTCTAAAGAATTAATTCAGAATGTTGATTGAGACAGTGTCATCGATATTATTATTATAAGAATAATTACACAACTACATACAAACATGTTCAAGTACACTGAAGAGCAATTGAATTAGAGATACCTGTCTAGTAACGTGTAGCACCACATTTCGCCCAGATGACGGCAGCGATACGTCTTGGCATGGTCTCGACAAGACACCGGAAGCGTTGGGAAGCCATACGGATCCACGGCGGCCGCTGAACAAGCTCCCACAGTTCACGAAGATTTGACGGAGGGGGCTCATAGCCTCGAACATTTATCTCGATGGCATACCAGATGTGCTCGATGGGATTGAGGTCAGGTGGAGTATTCATCCAACCATTCGACTACAATTCGGGAGCGATGGCACGGTGCATTGTCTTGTTGCAGGATGAGGTCCTCAGTGGGATGTTGAAGACTCACAAACGGGAGCAAATGGTCGTCCAGGATATCCCGGTAACGTTGACCTGTGAGGGACAATGTCACACGTACCAGGGGTCCCATTTCCGTCCACGTAAACTGTCCCCAGACGAGAATGCCACCACTACTAGCTTGAAGAGTACCCTGCTGGCAAGAAAGATCCACCGCTTCATGTGGTTTTTGCCGTACTCGTATCCTGCCATTCGTATGTACCAACGTGAATCTCGACTCATCAGTCCAGGCAACATTTTGCCACATGTCTAGGGTCCAGTGGCGATGTTCCCGCGCTCATGCTAATATTTGCACCTTGTGAATCTTTGCATCTTGTGATGTTCGGTCAGCAGCGGTACCCTCGTGGGGCGATGGCTTCTGTACCCCATAGCGAGGAGATGGTTCTCGATGGTGTGGCTGCTTACACGTTTTTGTGCACCAGCGTTAAATTGCCAGAGTGATTTCTTGCACTGTGGATCGCCTATCGGCTGTTACAATGCGAGCTAGCCGACGATGACCACGCTCATCCACACGCTGTTGTCCACGGCAGTTGGCCCTTGCAGGGATGATTTTACCGGATTCGATGTACTCACGGTGCACCCGTGACACAGTGACTCGTGAAAATCCCAGTGCCTGCACGACTTCCGAGATGGAGTGACCCATTCGTCGGGCCATGACAATTTGCCCACGATATAATGTGCTTAGATACTTCGTTTTACCCATACGGCGTACGACTCTTACTGATTCCCGTCGCATCACTTCTTATATTGTCGGATTGCTGCATACGTCATGTCGTTTCCGTTTACAGGGCCACCCACAGCACCACATTTGCATAACATCAGATGTCTCTAATTCAATTGTTTTTCACTGTATGTCATTGATAGAAACCTTTAAAATGTTATGATAGCAATTATGAAAATAAAAATGCAATATTGCTAGTGCTACATGACACCATTTCCTCATGTCCTTCAATTCATTGCATGATTTTTCTGATTATTACCTATTTCTTCATCCATCTCCACTGTCGGATCGTACATCTTGAATCCACTGCACTTTAGGCCAAACTTAAGGCGCGAGTCATCTTGCTCTAGAATGTAACATCTTTTGGGGTATTATTTCCTATATTGGGCATGTCCAAATGACAACGTTGTATAGTTCATAGTTTCTTCTACGGAACAAGTACCTAGTTCAGTTATAATGTATGCATTACTAATTCTGTTCTTGCAGTGATTATCCTCTTTTCTGCTGATGTTTCTTCTGTAAGTCGCAAGTCGGAATCTTCTCATATATCCGTTGTTTCTTATCTATACAGGGGAAGAAACGAAGTCGAGACCCAAATGATAAACCGAGTTTTGTAGTTTGCTCAATATGCATTGGTCACAAAAAGTTGCGATAGTGCCACTTCGAAGTGAAAACGTGCTGATATGCAAATTTAGCGACTACTGGAGATCGGTTATCAGCATGGGTAGCTACATCATATGTAAATTAGCATCTTGACAACACAGCACGTGACGTGCGAGTTCCGATAACAGCACCCTGCGAGAAGAGGGAAGATGGCCGTTTCACCGCTAATCTAGAACTTAGCCGAATGTATTGCCTTCAGTGTGGAGTTAACCTGAAATGATGTCCAGACGACGTTTAGACATTGAAAACCGAAATAGGGTTGTTCGAAGTTACAGGTAGGTATACTACAGATCGACGTGACTACTGCTTTAAGAGTTTCGCAAAGTGCAATATGTCGGCTACACACACGATTTCTAGGACAGGGCAATGTTCCTTATTGGTAAAGGAGTGGTTACCCAAGGAAAACCATAAAGAGGCAAGATCAATCCTTGAGAGCAAGTGCTCAGAGAACATCTAGTATCACTAGTAGTCAATTCCAGGAATAATTTCGAGCTACTTGAGGTGTCATAGTTTGTACTCAAACGGCACGAAACCGTCTTTACGAGGAAGGATTCAGAGCAAGGAGTCGGCTGAGATTCATAGAATTGGCTTCAGCTCACTGTCGTCAAAGATGTAGCTGGGTCCACCAGTGCATATCATGGAATAGAGAGTGGCACCATGTACTTTTCACAGACGAATCCCGTTTCGCACTTTATCCCGACACTCGACGAGGACATGTGTGGAGGATATCCGGCACACGAATGCAACAACACTATGTTTAGACCGTCCATCGTTACCGGCGGCAGCCAGCTGTGGTCTGGATAGGAGTGTATTTAAACATCCGTACTATAACGTACAGGGTTGTCCACGCCGGGCATCAAATCTCGGTCCCCTCACTCCGGAGTAAGTCGTTCTCCCAACTTAGCTACGCGGATATGTACTCTCTCTGCTATCTCCCTTTCTCTGATGTGCGTCCTTCAGGGCAAGCACGTCACAGTACATTCTTGCATGTTTATCAGGGCAAGCACGTCACAGTACATTCTTGCATGTTTATCAGGGCAATATGTATGCGGCATTGTACCGAAACAAGATCATTGTGCCCATTGTGATACTGTTTCACTTTGCTATTGGACATTTAAACCGTTTCCTCTTTGACAATGCAATCAGTCACTGTGCCTGCTTCGGGAGCTGGAAAATCATGGTACTGAATCATTACAACTGCCTCCGAGGTCCCCTGATCATTGTGAACAATTAGAACGCTGTAGAGCGACGTCTACATAATCACGTTCCATACCCCAGAACACTGACAGACCTCCGTAACGTGTTTCCTGTAATTTGGGAAGACCTTCCCAAGACATTCATCAACAAGGTCTTGGCAAGCATGGCTCGTAGATGTGAAGAGGTTCTCCGACACAGAGATGGCGTTACCTCTGAAATCCATAGGTATGGGCATTCTCCGAAGTTACCATTTTCTCTATAATGCAGTGCTTCTTTGTTGTGAGCAGAAATAGCACAATAAATTGATCGTGAAAGAAATACGGGATTACGCAATATAATACAAATTTTGAAGATGACAATCCGATTTTTGGCGTAAATGTAACAAGGATGGTTAGTCAGATAATATCCGAAAACTTGAAAATTTTCATCGTCCTGGAGCGGAACTCGAACCCGCGCCCAGGTATGCGTTTTCTGGGAGACGCGGTTTTGAGTCCCGCTCCAGGACGATGAAAATTTTCAAGTTTTCGGATATTATCTGACTTACCATCCTTGTTACATTTACGCCGAAAATCGGATTGTCATCTTTAAAATCTTTACAATAAATTGATTTTGTAAACGCACTATTTATCATTCGTGTTACATAGCCTCACTGATGTTATTTTAATGCGTGTTACTTGAGTCAGATACATGCAACTTTCATTTCATGCAATATCCCTAACATTTTGCGACCAGTGCATTTCTTGATAAAGTAGCAAAGTTCATCCTAGGCCTTTTCTCTGAGATAGCGATCTCAGCTTACACTCATGTCTGGAAAACATCATTCTGTTCGACTCCAAAAATTCAGGCTTCTGGCCCTCATGCTAAAATTACAAGTTCTACCAGAATTTAAGATTCAAAAGTTTCCTGTTGGAATTGTCTTCGAAATGAGCTGAAAAACGGCGCATTGTTTGGGTCAAATTAACTTCATTCGGATAAATGCAAATTACGTAAAAATAAAGAATTTAATTCTTTTAAGTGTTTTGTTATTTAAAGTATGGGCCCTGGGCTTTCATAACTAACCCATTTTTGATTTAAAAACTCACTCTTTTTAAATCCTGCAGTCTGCCCTTTTATAACCCTAGAATGTATCCTTGAAGGTGTACACATATACCATGAAACGGCATTTGCTTGGTTAATTCTGTTGCCTAATCTCTGATACAGCTTTCTCGTGTCAATAATCGCTCCAAAGGAAACAAAATCGAAAATATGTTCTACTCTTTAACTTTGCACTGTACAACCAATAAGTCGTTTTGTTTCATAATCATAGATTAAATATATGATTCTGAAACAAGCAAGCTGCTTTCTTGGTGTAATATGATCATATTCATATTACACCAAGAATTTTTCACTTCCTGCTCAGCTGATTAACATTACTCAGCGTGAATTTTACCTTCTCAACAATTGGTACTAAGTCACCAGCATATAGCAAAGCGCTGGCTTTGGAATCATCTTCTTCAGCAAGTAATACTAAGATTCTTTAATATATGTACAGTAATCAGTTCATATATGTACAGTAATCAGTTCATATATGTACGGTAATCAGTTCATATATGCACAGTAATCAGTTTATTTATGTACGGTAATCAGTTCATATATGTACAGTAATCAGTTCATATATGTACAGTAGCAAAAGAATACCGGTCGTTATCCTACGCTTAACAATTCCAGGATCAGCTCTGCCATTATATGAAGTTTTAAAAGTTTTGAGTAACATAATTTTATTTACCTTAATAAGAAAATATGGTCTTCCAAACCTCCTTGTCACTGCCACCATTTTTATCACTGTAAGTTTAGATCTCACTGCTTAGTGGTTTTTCATTTATCAATATATCGCTCTTCCTTTCTATGGACTTTCTCTCACCCGTATATCGTTCACCGATTCTGTGGATGTTTAATCATCAGCATATTACACAATCGGTTCACATTTTTGTGACCACCTCCTACTT
This sequence comes from Macrothele yani, assembly GCA_039090855.1. Lineage (NCBI taxonomy): Eukaryota > Metazoa > Arthropoda > Arachnida > Araneae > Macrothelidae > Macrothele > Macrothele yani. The sequence continues at coordinate 8,368,143 of CM077024.1, forward strand.
TTGACGTCAACAGCTCGTAGCAAATGAAAGAAAGCACGTGTCGTGAGCTGGCTTGGAGGGCAAATAAGGTGTGCTATATAGGCATTCTCAAAACATATCTCTCGTTGCTGTCACGGATAAAGGAGCGATTTATCAGATTTGCAAAAAGAGATGATTATCGGCTTTCGGGCCAAGGGTGGCAGTATTTCTGAAACAGCGCAGTTTGTGAACTGTTCGCGTGCTGCTGTGGCTAAAGTGTATCGTGATTGGAGAAATGGCACCATTGCTAATAAACGATGTGGAAACTGCGGAGCACCACGTGACATTGATGTGAGAAGTGAACATCGGCTTCGAAGGTGCGTGAGGGCCAATGAGCGACACCCTACAGAAGAGCAACTCACTGGCCAGACGAACCAGGGGGCTACTGTAAGTGTGTCTAAAACGAGAGTTCAGCGAATCCTTCTGCGTATGGGTCTTCGATGCCGACGGGTGGTCGCTTCACCTATGCTAACGAAGATGCATCCGCAGAAAGGTCTTACATTTGCACGGCAGTATCGGAATTGGACCTCCGCTGATTGGCAAAGTATTGCCTTCTCCGATGAATCACGTTTTCTGCTTCGTCGAACGGATGGACGTTGGCGTATAAGACGGGAAGCATTGTAGAACAAACACTCTTCAACCATATAACGTAACTGACATTAAATGCCATACATTACTGTTTTACAGATTTTATAAGTTCTGCGATCAGGAGATTACTATATGATGTTAATGCCTTCGGGTCACAATATCATTAATTAAAATCATGAAGTAATGAACGTCATATCTACTTACAATATCGGTAGTAGCTGCCGGGGCTTCATATGCATTCCTATAATGAGTCCACACTTAAGACATTGCCGTAAGCATCCGATTCACTCAACGAATGTGTGCCTTTTCAATTGTGAAGTTCAAAAATAAAATTCAAGATAGTGTTAAATCTGCACCTTATAAAATTGAACCAGATGAATATTTACAACGAAGGCAAATAAATCCTCGATATCGACGAAATATTAAAACGAGTTAAAATCTTGAAGAAATTTTAAAACGAAATAAAATCCTAAAGAAGAAATAATTATCCTGACTACGAAGCATAAAGAAAGAAAGAAATCTCCCGACTGCGAAGCACCAAAGTAGTTTCTGCTAATATTTATAGCCTTCTTCAGTGGTAGGTGCACTGTTGGTGTAAATACCGCATTCACATGTTCAGGTATGCTGTTCCAACCGAATGCATGTCCTACCCAGCCGTGCACATATTCCCTCATCATGGTTTAGGTTTTACTGCGCACCTGTATGGTATCGCCATGCGTAGTTAAATAAACCAATTAAGTTGCATTTCTGTTTTATTAACTGCAATTATAATGTGTGATAACTATAATTGCTTTATTTAACTACATATGGCGACACCATATAGGTGCGCAGTAAAACCCAAACCACCCTTTGTAGTCCCTTTTGAAAGTTCCCCCCTACTTTACTATAAATCTACAGCTGCCTCCCATTCCGTATTCTTAAAACGCCGGTCTGATTTTAGAACAACTCTTTGTCAGTTATGCTACTTATCCAGTTAAATACTGCTTAAAACCTCTATCTAAAGATCATTGAAATGTGTATTCTTCCTTGTTTGCCCACCAAAGGTTATGTTTCCAATTTCCTAATTTTAAGTATTTCCATGCCATATGATTTCTTTGAAGTCCTAATAATTGTTCTTTTACTGCTGTCTCATTTAGACTCGAGGCTTACGGCTTGTGACCTTTTGATTTTAACATAACTTCCAACTATTCGTCTCAGAATATTACGGACAAGAATACGAGTTTTTCAGTATCTTCTGATGGCCTTCTAACTATATGTGGAAGCTGATTCTGAGTGTAGGTGCTACTAATTAGAGATCATTGCCTAAAGCTTCTTATATGAATGCCTAGCATCCTTAATAATAACAGACCTCTTCACTACAATAGAGTCAATTACGCTCCTCCCAGCTCTAGTCTTCTTCGACCAAATCAATTTGTGGATGTATTTTACGCTTTAGAATTGTGTACATTGGTGTCTCCTAAATACATTAAACTTTTGTGAGGGGATGGCGTTGCTCAACACAAGAGATTAAATAAAAAACGTAACGTGTTGGACAACATATTCAAGTCAAAATCACGAACACTTGGCAACATGGCCCCTCTTTAGGTAGGCACGGAAAACGCAGGCAGTGGAAATCCATCGTCAACAGCAAGAACTCTGTGATCCTCAATTTATAAGCTCAGTTCCGTAAATAGACAGATGCAACAGGTGTACAAACACAGAGCCCAGGACGAAGGGGTCCTGAAAATATCGGATGAAGGAAGTAGCATGACACCCGCCGAATTATTAAAAATGCAAATTTACAGCGTTTCTGACACTATTATCTCAAACAGATTAGCGTTATCAGCAACTGAGAACTATCTGTGCCGATTTTGCTCAATGACGATTTTCGCTTTAAGTTTGAAACCGTGACACTAATACAAAACATTAAAACTCCAGCTGCGCTTGATATTCCACAGACTCTTCGTGCCTTTGGATTAATTGAGTCATATCCAAATATCAGCGTTGCTCTCCGATTGTTTTTTACTGGTTTCGTTTCTACTGCTTCGTGTGAGGGAAGTTTTAACAAGTTAAAATGAATTAAGAATTATTTAAGATCGACAATCGGACAAAAACAATAATCCAATCTTTCCATAATTTCTATTTAATGTAATATATTTAAAGCTATTAATTATATATGATGATGTAATCAATGGATTTGCTGAAATGAAAGCCAGAAAAGTGCAATTAAAATAACTATTTTCATTTATAAATACATCTGAATGATCTTACATATTTCTTGTATACACAAAAACTATTTACAAACAATTCCTACATCGTATTTGTTTTATTAAAAAAAAATAAGGGGCCCAAAAATAAAATATTACACAAGGCACGTGAAAAGCTAGTTACGGCATTGCATAGCATGTCAGAATGTTGTTCGAAATTCACGCAAGAGCGGAATGCGGTGACGGATGAGCAGCACAAGGAGCATGGCTTCAACAACAACGACATACTGTAACGTAGCGTGTATGCCAACTCAGGTAAGAGAAAACTGACAAGCAACTTTGCGCCAAATTGCTACAATGTCTTCAAGAAAGTCTTCAAAGTGCTGAGCGTCACATCCTTCAAGTTAAATACCGCGCATACCTCCGAGTGAGACCATGTGTTCAAGAAGCTCTCCAAGGTGACTTCAAGGTGAAGACTTGCTGAGACATGTCTTCAAGCAGGTCTTCACTGTGTATTCAAGGTGAAGACATGCTCAAGACATGTGTTCAAGAAGCTCTCCAAGGTGACTTCATGGTGAAGACTTGCTGAGATATGTCTTCAAGCAGGTCTTCACTGTATATCCAAGGTAAAGACATGCTCAAGACATGTCTTCAATCAGATCTTCAATGTGTATTCAAGGTGCAGTCATGCTCAATAATTTTCAAGGTGCCGAGCGTCACATCCTTCAACCTAAATCCTAGGCATACCTCCGAGAGAGATCATGTCTTCAAGCAGGTCTTCTAGGTGTCTTCAAGTTGAAGACATGCTGAGACATGCCGTCAAGCAGGTCTTCAAGCTGTCTTCAAAGTGAAGACAGACTTAAAACATGTCTTCAAGCAGGTCTTCAAGACGTCATCAAGGTGAAGACATGCTTGAGACCAAGTCTTTAAGCATGTCTTCTAAATGCCGAGTGTCACATCCTTCGACCTATACCTCGTGCATACGTCCGAGTGAGACCATGTCTTCAAGCAGGTCGTTAGTTTCACTTGAATTTGCTGTCCAGCACTTTTCTATTTTATTCGAACTCCTATATGGGAAAAATACCCTCTAATTAAGAGACTGCATGACGCTCTAAGGCACTGATGTTTCTAATCTGCGGCCATGGGGGATTGGTACATATTAATCATCCTACGTTAAATTTTTCGACGTAAATAAAATTCAACGAATCCTTCTATATTTACTAAGTAGTATTTTGTTTCAGAATTTACCGCGTTTACATCTTCTATCTTCCCTCTTATTTTGCCAAATCTTTTGGTCAAACCACAAGAATAGGCAGTATTTTATCTCTCTTTAGTTTTAACTATCATAATCCCCGTAGAAAGTGAAACCACTTCTGAAGAGTTCGAAGCTTTTTCCGTAAGCTATCATAACTTTTGAACCCATGATAATCTGATAGAAAACGCCTTATAATATTCAGCCTTATAGAAGTTCCTAAATGATAAACTTAGAAGTTATTGTACTATAAAAGAGCTATGTCCATGTCAACTTTTCAGTGACTTCATATCAAAATAATAAATTGCACTGAGCCATCGAACAAGATTATTTGTACAATTCTTGTAACACAGCATAAGATCTTTCGATCTCATGAGCTATCTTGCAGTGCTTTAATTGCAGCTAAATTTGTTATATTTTAATTAATTTGAGTCACGAAGGGCCGATATGAGAAGGACGTAAAGGCTTCAATCTATTAATCCTAATTGGAATCAAAGCTAATTATAATGGGATGTCCAGGTTTCTTGTTGACTCTGTTAAGTTGAAATGCCATTCAGTTCTCTGTAAGGCACAATCCGTTAATCCAAAGCGGATGGAGAGTTAATTATAATGGGGTGTCTCCAGGTTTCTTAGCAACTCTATTTGGCCCTAATACCATTCAGATCTCTGTACGATGCCTAATATATTGGCTTGGACTGGATTCAATTCTATGTGAGCGTCTTTGCCTAAGTATATCCTGTATCCGTCCACCAGTAGGTCACATAGATTTTAATCTCTCTTTATCAAAATAGAACTTCCGCTGCGCTACACGCGTAGGCGGACTAGAACACTGAATGCTAGTCCGCACATATGCTACACCCCTTTCTTGAAGTTCTGCGATTGGGTCATTGTGGAACAATGTATGCGTGTTACAAAGCACTGAATCTGATTTTGCTTTCCCAAATCATTACAGAAATACGGTTCGTTAAAGTCACTGAAACATAAATCATCTCATCATCAGTAACTCTCTTTAAACATAATTTTTGTATTAATTAACTCATTTTTGTACGCATGCTGTTTCATAAAAGTATGTTAAACAAACAATACGTTACTAGGAATGTTCAGAATCACCATGAAACTCCAGCGAAATGCGAGAATGGCTGTCCAATGTTTACTATTTAAATTTGCAAGCATTAGAAGTAGAATTTCAATTAAATATTCAGGACAAAGAAATTAGTTGCATCCTCAAAATGGCTTAAAAACCTCTTTTTATGACCGAAACTTCTTTTACGAAATTTGGAAAAAGAATGAAAATATATTAAATCTGAAAATGCTCCAAATGCGTGGCGTCAGTAAATAAATAAACACATCGCTTTTTCCATGTTCCAGAAACACATAGCAACCGAAAAATTGTTTTAAGCTGCCGCCATGGAATTAAACCACGGATCTCTCGATATTTGTAAAGCTAACGCGCTCGGCTAGATATCGAGAGATCCGTGATTCAATTCCACGGCGGCGGCTGAAAACAATTTTTCGGTTGCTATGTGTTTCTGGAACGTGGAAAAAGCGATGTATTTATTTATATATTAAATCTCATATCATTCTCAAATAAGCTTATTATTTTCTTAAAATTGCCAAGAATATCAATATTTTCCTGAATTTTTTTAATAATCAAACTTTTTCGCACCATCTGCTGGAGAGCAATTAGCATTTACTGCATATGTTTTACTTGCACCACGCAATTTTGGGATATCGTCTGAAATTTATGAGCGCAGATGAAGTATTTCGTCACAAGTGAACAGCATACACGTGTAAAGCCAGAGATAAAAATCCCACGCCAAAGAAGATCGTAGAAGTATATTTCCTAAAGCTTTCTGAATACTGGGAGTATTTACAAAATTTCCCAATAGGAGAGAAACAAAGTAATTACTTAATATTCCTTAATATCATGAAACTGCATGAGATTCAAAGGGGGCATGAGATAATCAATCATTCCAGTCGGCTGAGATGCCAAGGCATTCTTTCCGTATGCATTGCGCAACTAAATAGACACAAGGCTCACGCATGCGTCGTAACATTATTAAGGACAGGGTAATCAACCACAACTCAAAGCATGATTCATCCATTGACATCACCGCGATAAAAGTGATACATATTTGTGGCAAAGACAGTGCTTGGCCAACGAAGAATTCATCGTTAATGGGAATATTTGCATAAAAAATTTTGAGACGATAATTTAGCGATATTTTTATTTTAGAGCACAACTTTTAAAGCCCAGTTTTGTACAACATGAGAATTTTTCACTTAAAACACTGAAAAAGAAAACTCATGCTTCACCAAAAAGAAATATATTGCTGCATTATTTTTTGCACATTAAGCAATACTGTAAATTGCCGTACCAAACAGGAAATATTTCTTTGTCTTTATAGCAAAGCACATTGAAGTACATGAACAATTTTTAGCTACTCAGAATTCTGATGTTGCATCCAAAAATCACTACGTTGTTGCGCAATGCATTTTGCTGAACCATACTTGCCATATATGCCATGTTTACTGTTAAAAACATTTTGCAGCTGGAGCAAACTTGTTGCCAATTATTTAGCAGTTAAGCATTGAGTTGGGCGCAGCAGAATTGGTGATACTCGAACTCCCGCCAAGCAAATACGTTTTGCTACATAATTCTACCCATGTCTTTCCTTTACGAATTGCTATCCCGTTTCCAACGTGCAACCACAGGGCATTGCTAAATTCATATCAGAGTTGGTAAGTTGGCTGGGGATTGTTTGTTCTGCATATTGTTAACATTATAGCAATTATGAAGTTTTCAAATGCAACAGCTATGCTAAATACAACAGCAACAAAGAGCTGCTACCTGACAAGAGATATTATTCAGAGATTTCAGGTTAGGTAAGTCCAAACGCATTGTGTGCTGACTTTTCAAAGCAAATTTTAATATTTACAGCAATATCGCATTCTGAGTAGAGAACATGATTAAGCCTATGTTTGTACCTATTTCACGTTTTAGGGGAATTAGATTTTCGTACAAATTTGAATATCTGTCACATTGAGAGTTGCTGAAAATAATTAAGCCTATATCTGTATATATTTCATGTTTCTCTGAAATGAGATACTTTAAGTGATTCTGATAAATTTCAGCTGAAAATTAATAACGCATTAGTAGCAATCGCCAGAACCGTAAAGCTACATGGTAAGCCAAAAGTTTCTGTGCAGCTGACGTACCGTGATAAGAAATAATAATAAGAAATATATAATGTGTAGTTACCGCGCACGTACAGGCAATATTGTGAATGGAGAATATTCGTGTGGTTAAGGAGAGTTACGCGCATCCTGCCGCCTGACCTTGAACGACGTAGTCGGTATTTTCGGCGTCTGGCATATGGCCGTGATTGAATCTGTCAGTAGTGAGGTGTCACAATGGCTGGTTGAACATGGTGTTGTCGCTTGAGGGTCGAGTGTTTCTGATTCAACATGTGTTCCATAGTGGAGGTGAATACACAGACGGAGTGACACGTAAGTACAGAGAACAATTTCCCGATACTGAAGTACGAAATCGCAATGCAGTGAGGCGGTTAATTGAAAAGTTTCGTAAAAACCGGATCAGAGAGAGCTGCTCCGAGAAGCGGTAGGCCGCTTCTCGGAGCATCTCTCACTGATCCGGTGCTAACATAGGAAAAGGTGGACAATGTTTCCGTTCGAATCATTAAAAGTCCAAAGAAAGCGGTTCGAAAATTGGCACAACAAGCAGGTGTGTCATACAGCAGCATCCGTAGGGCACCGAATACGCGACTGCAGCTCTACCCGTACAAAATCCGAGCAGGTCAGAAACTGAAACACACAGACAACGATATGCATGTGGAATACTGCATCTCGTTCAAGGACTTCGTAAATGACAACAGAGAGGATATTCTGGACGTTACGTTTTTCCCCGACGAGGCGCTGTTTCTCTTATCGGGATATGTGATCAGCCAAAACAGTCGCGTGTGGTCTTCCAATAATCCGCATCAGATACGCGAAATGTCATTACATGATCAGAAGATTAGTGTGTGGTGTGCGATATTTCGGAGATGCATAATTGGGCCTATATTCGTCGACGGGACCATAAACGCGGCAAAATATTGTGACAATATTCTGTTCCAATTAATCGGGCACTAAACTGAGGAGGAAATTGTTAATGGCAACTTCCAGCTGGATTCCGCTTCATCCCATACAGCTCATGTCTCGATGGCGTTGTTGACTGACGTGTTCGGAAACAGGATCATCTCCAAAGGCATATGGCCGACACGTTCACCTGATCTCACGCCTCCAGATTATTATCTGTGGAGTTTATGGAAAAACTATGTTTACAAGAACAATCTCCGTTCTCTCCGGGAACTATGGGAAGCCATCATCACTACAGTAATCAGCAACATTTCTCTGTTGGGCCTGTCACGTGCCTTTTAGAACATGTTTAGAAGAGTGGATGCATGTATACACACAAGAGGGAGCCATTTCCAGCATTTATTGTAGCAGGTACGCTTGTAGTTTTTGTACGTGTATTGTCTTGGCAGGTGCGCAGTGACTTTTGGCTCACCCTGTATTTAACAATTACTGCATGATATTAGGGATGTCATAAATGAACAGTTTTTACCAGTGTGTTTTAAAACAGTGATCTTTGCTGAAATAGCAACTTTTGAATTTTGTGTAGCAGAAAATTTGGTGTGGTAGCCCCAGCAAAACTGTTGCTAGACCAGCAAGAATTGCTTGCGCCGGAAGTCTGAAATTTTGCCACTGTTGCAAAATGCAATTCATCTAATCGGAAAAGTACGCATAGCATAGCTCTTATAAACTGCTCCTATTTTCACTAAGGAAATTTGCTGCCACTGAATTTTTCTTTTCTTTTCTTTCTGTTAAAGCAAAACAAAATTTTTAGTGAATGAAGCATTATATTTGAAAACGTGACTTATCCAATTTTAATTTATGACAGATGGATAATAAAAAACTTAATGGCATGCTGAAAGATGAAAAAAGTTCTTCTCACCCGGGTTTCTGCTTATTTATTACGTAGGGCTGTATATCTCACAGCCAAAAACACTGTTATTCTACCGTCATTGGCCTAAACCTCAAGCCGATAGGACTCGCCCTTATACTAATATTATTTTTGCTGTGCTGCCAGTGCGTTTATCGGTTTATCAAAGAGCTACACTGTAGGTAAACAACCGTGAAACGGTTTGCATTTCTTTAAAGATGTATCAGTAAAACTGTTTTGTATTCCTGAAAATCAGCTTTTCATTCAAAGAAGATAAAAATAAAAAATTGTGTTTAATGAAGTCCCTACACTGACGTTGGCTACTGAAACATTGAGACGTTTTTTAACTGATGGATTGACATCGTAAGTTGATGTAATTGACTAAGTTTGAAAGCGCTTACCCAGTGCAAAATCATTTTATACAGAGGTAGAATTTGGAAAAAAAAAAAAAAAAAAGAAAAACTTTCTTTTTCTGAGGACAAGGTGTTGGTGGTCCGCACTGATTTTTTTCGTGTCCGCAAAGGCCACAAATATTAATACACCGTAGTTTTTATTCGCATTATACGCACACCGCGAAATTCAGGAAAAGAAAAAAAAACATTCGTATAATTCGCAAGTCGTGACACGTTCAGGAGAAAAGTCGCCATATAAAGCTACCGGCGATGTTAATCTTGCAATATAATTTCGAAGCAGAAAAGTCGTGATTCACGGGATGACCCAGCAGCCCAAATAAATATGGGGTGGGGGGCGATCTTATTTAAAATAATAACTGTCATTTTTAAATGCTTTTATGTTGCTTTCAAGTGATTAAAAGACAAAAATATTAGTTTTTTCGTTATTACAAGACTTTCGTAGTATACGTGTGACGCTGAGCTTCTCACAGCACGTGATCTGCCTCGTAAGGAAATAATATCGCCTTTGTTGCATCGTATTCTCTGCCAAAATGCCCGTAACTAAGAAAAAGGTTCTTTTTTACAGTTTGCGGAGTTCCATCTTGCGTTACGTTTTCCTGTCATTGCAAAGGCGTATCATCGCACAGATTCATTTTATAACAGAGTTCAACAGATAATCCACGGATTGTATGACGAAAAATAAGAGCATTAGTTTTAATACTAGTCTTCAAGCCGGCGTACAGTGAAACACCAACTTTTATTTGACATGAACTAAATAACACTGTACAGGTACAACAAAGCATTTTCATACTGATTACAATTTGTATGCCGACTAAAATTTCAGTAAGTATTTTGATGAGTGTAAGGTTTAGTAGCAACCTTTTTTTGCATTGAATCCACAGTGACACTGCGGGAAATGTATCATATTGTTCAACATCTAGGGTATCTTCTATAGTAATACCATCATTATGTCTCATACAGTTTCAGTGTTCGCCAGACTGTTTTTATTCCCCTCATATTACCGAACACTCGTTGAACCATCGGCTGATGTGGAATAAACAGAACATTCGTTTACCTGCAGTTTTTCCATACCCAATATGATGCTGTGAATTTATCTCACTCCATGACAATTTATTGGGTTCTATATTACAATGTAAGGTCAGGTGATGCGTAACAACACAGCCTCTCCTTGACAAATGTCAACCCCGCCTTCTCGTGGTGCATCCTGTTCCCACTAAAGGGGCTCTGACGACCGCCCATAGCGGTATAACTATACCATCGGGATTAGAGGAAATTCTATCCCACACTCACCAACCCGCTTGGCCAGCGTGGTGAGTTATGGCCAAACCCCTCCAAAATGACTCCACAACTTAAATATTGGCCCTCAGTCTCCGGCAGCTGGAATGTACCTGGCCAAGGCAGCGGCCAGTGCGACATGAAGGCAGAGGGTGCTAAGAATCCCCGGAGGACCGGACTAGGCTGCCATTTGATGCTGACCTTGGCAACGTACAATGGACGCTCCCTATCTTCTGATTCAAGGCTTCTTAAATTGGAAGAGGAACTACAAAGGATCAAGTGGGACATCGTGGGGCTAAGTGAGGTAAGGAGAAAAGGAGATCTCATCGAACTGAAAAGTGGACATCTCTTCTACTATCGTGGGACAGATACTGGCAGAACTAGTGGTGTTGGATTTATAATAAACAAGAAACTGAAGGATAAAGTGGTAGAAGTTGAAAGTTCCTCTGACAGAGCTGCACGACTCGTTATCCAACTATCGAGAAGATACCAGGCTCAGATTATTCAAACTTATGCACCCACCACAAGTCATCCTGAAGAAGAAATTGAAGAATTTTATGAGGAAATTTGTCATCTAAATAATAAAGGTAAGCAGCACTTGAAAATAATTATGGGAGATTTCAATGCAAAAATAGGGCAACGGCAACAGAATGAAACTTCAGTAGGTAAATTCGGTCACGGCAACAGAAACCAGCGTGGAAATACTCTCGTTGAGTTTGCAGAGGCAGAAGGGTTTTTTCATCTTGAACTCCTTCTTCAAGAAAAAGCCACACAGGAAATGGACATGGAGACATCCAAATGGGACGACAAGTGAAATTGATTTTATTATGTGTAACAAAAAATTCATCATAGAAGACTGCAGTGTGCTAAACAAGTTCAACACAGGTAGTGACCATAGATTGGTGAGATGTAAGATGCACCTCAACACTAAACTTGAACGTGGCAAGCTCATAAGACAAACAAAATCTATTGACATAACCAACCTTAAAAAACACCATAATACCTTCAAGTTGGAACTGAAGAACAGGTTCTCTGCTTTAGAAGGCCTAACATCGGAAGAAGTGGACATCTCTGAAGTTAACAGAAAAGTAACCAAAGCTCTTATGGAAACAGCAACAAAATTAGCTGGGTCTAAGAACAAGTTGCATGTAAATAAATTATCAGGAAAAACGAAAATGTTGATGCAAAAAAGAAGAGAGATGAGGACAACTAAAGAAGATGTGACTTTCAAAGTGGAATATATAGATCTATGCAAGACAGTACGAAAAAGTATTACTGAAGACGTAAGAAAATTCAACTGTGAACTAGTAAGGAAAGCAATTGAAAACAACCAAAGCCTGAAGATAGCAAAGGGACATCTCAGTAAGGGAAGAAAACAGATTATGGCACTGAGAAAAGAAGATGGTTCTGTAACAAGAAATAGAGGCGAAATTTTGACAAGAGTGAAAGATTTCTACTCCAAATTATATGAAAGGGATGATACATGCACTCCAGACATCATGAAAGATACCAGTACCAGAGTTCCTCCAGTCCTTCCAGCAGAAGTTGCACATGCAATCAAGAACATGAAGCGGGGAAAAGCTCCAGGAGAAGATGGAATTACTGTAGACATCATACAAGAAGCAAGTGGAGAAGTCGAAACAGTACTCTCCCAAATTTTCACTCGATGCCTTAATGAAGGAAAGATTCCTGAGGATTGGAACACCGCTACAATGATCCTGCTACATAAGAAAGGTGACATTGAGGATCTCGGAAACTACAGACCTATCAGCCTCCTATCAGTAGTTTATAAAATCTTTACTAAAGTTCTTTCACACCGTTTGAAGGTAACACGGGACATGGCTCAACCGAGAGAACAAGCTGGATTCAGGAGTGGCTACAGCACAATAGATCATATCCATGTGCTGAGAGAACTAATTGAAAGAGCGAGGGAATATGAACTTCCATTGTGCATGGCTTTTATCGATTATGAAAAAGCCTTTGATTCGGTGAAACCATCAGCAGTTACAATGGCTCTGAAAACCTGCGGTATTGAAGATGCATACATTAATATTATTAATAACATCTATGAAAATGCAAGGGCAAAGATTAGGTTGTTTGAAAATACAACACACATAAAAATTGGAAAGGGAGTGAGACGAGGTGACACCATATCTCCGAAGCTCTTTAATGCCACATTGGAGGGTGTTTTTCAGTCACTGAGCTGGGAAAACAAGGGGATAAAGGTTAATGGAGATTATCTAACCCACCTTCGCTTTGCTGATGACGTAGTCATTTTTGCAACTAGCCCATCAGAGCTGCAGAGTATGATCCAGGAACTTGCTGACAAGAGTAAAGAAGTGGGATTAAAAATGAACTTTCAGAAGACAAAAGTGATGTTCAATGCTTTTACAAGAAATGAAGATTTATCGATTGATGGAGAAAAGCTGGAGATAACAGACACGTACGTTTATCTTGGACAGCAGATATCAAGTGAGGGTCACATTGATGAAGAAATTAATCGGCGTACAAAACTTGCCTGGAGAGCTTTTGGAAGAAACAGCATAATTTTCAAGAGCAATATGCCATTATGTCTTAAAAGAAAAGTGTTTGATCAATGCATCCTTCCAGTGCTTACGTATGGTGCAGAGACGTGGACCTTAACTAAAAGAGACATACAAAGGCTGCAGACAACTCAAAGTAGCATGGAGAGGTGCATACTTGGTGTAACCAGGAGAGATAAGAAGAGGAACTCGTGGATCCGAAAAATGACAAGAGTGGAAGACATCATGATCAGAGTTAAATCCCTGAAATGGCAATGGGCTGGACATACTGCCAGAAGGACAGATCATCGATGGACAGCCGAAATTTTAGATTGGATTCCAAGGGACAGGAAAAGACCCAGAAGAAGACCACAAGGGAGATGGGTGGATGAAATTCGAAAGTATGCAGGGGTGACATGGAGGAGACTGGCACAAGACAGACCGTTGTGGAGGAAACTTGGGGAGACCTTCGTCCAGCAGTGGATTGATAATGGTTGACAATGATGATGATGATGATGATATTACAAGAGCACGGTGAAATTTTGAAAATAAATCTACTCAGCTTCTACACCGAAGAGGCAAAACATTACGACCAGCGCGTTTTTATGCAAATCGAAGTAACTGCAGGTAAACGACGGCGCATGTGAAGGTCATGAATCTGTTTAAATAACACCTGATACTAAGCTCTTGTGAAAACACAATATTGTCCGTGTCGCCTTACTCCGGATTAAGTCGCTCTCCCAATTGAGCTACGCCGACAAAATGTCTCGCGGCAGATTTGTCGTCTTGACTCACGTTTTCAATTGTGTAGTACGTCACATCATCTCCCTCTTAAGTTTTTTGTTCTTTGAAGCGAAGTAGGAATTTTTCAATAAATCCAAGCAATGTGTGGAACAAATATCACACATTTTTTGAAGAACCCAACGGCCAGTTGATCCATTTTCCACAATCGGGCACCAATGCGAAAACACAAGTTTTCAAAGTCGGGTCCCCTCGCTCTGAAGTAAGTTCCTCTCCCAACTGAGCTACGCGGACAACATGTCTCGCTACAGATTTGTCGTCTTGACACATGCTTTTACCTCTGTAGTACGCCACACTCTCTTAATCAGTGTTATTCTTGTTCATCAGATTAGAAAAACCAAAGTGTAACGGCCAGACAATTAGGTCATGCCATTTCCGTGTCGGCAAGTCTTGTGGAATACTCACGGTAAGCAGTGGTTAGTACATTTAGAAAGTGGTCCGAGGAGGAGACATCCATGAGAGCCTATGACAGCCGCTCATGGATGTCTCCTCCTCGGATTCTTCCTGAAGGGTCATCAGGAAGAGTCCGATTTTTCTCCAATGATTTTTCCTCCTCGGATTCTTCCTGACTACGGCTCATCGATGCTGGAGGTGAGCGAAGGATATCACGTATGGTACTGGCCAACAGAAAGGGATACTACGGTGTACCTCGCCGGTAATTGTAATGCTGGTAACGTGAGTAATGTGTCACAACACACAGTACATCAAACCCTGCTGAAAATGAGGTTGACTAGCTGCAGGTTGCACAGAGTGGCCATATTAACCTCGGTTTATGGTCGAAAGCGCCTACAGTGGCCACCGAGCCTCAAAACTAAAGATCGAATGATTGAAGGAAGACGCCTGGTCCTATGAATCACATTTTCTATTCCACCATGTGGACGGCCAAGTACGTGTTCTATATTTAAATGGAAAGGTTTTGGCATCAGGATGCACCGCGAGACCAACGCTAAATGCCGGAGGAAGTGTAATGCTTTGGGCAATGTTCTGGTGGGAAACACTTTGCCCAGTCATGTAAGTGAAACTATGACGTCTACCACACACCTAAACGTCATTGCAGATTAGGTACATCCTTTCATGGTAAAGGTATTTTCCCTCTAGTAGCGCATTTTTTCAGCAGAATAAAGTACCACTGGCTGGGATTTGTTCGAGAATGGTTCACGAAACATGAGAAAGATTTTCATTTTTTGTCCTTCCCCAGACGTCAATGTAATTGAACATCTGTGGCTTCTGTTGGAACAGCAAAAACGATCTGCAGCTGCTTAACAACAAAACTTGCAAGAGGAAAGAATCTGGTGGAAACGTATCGGCACCAGATACCACAAGACACCTTTAGAAATTTTGTAGCTTCCACCCTCGTCGGGAAAGAACTGTTTTTGGTGGCACGTGCAGGACCAACATTATATTATGCTGGTGGCGATAATGTTTTAGCTGTTCGGTGTACGCTGGTAGTTAAGATGTTTATTTCCTTCAATTTCAGTTCTGCAAAAACATGTAACCCTGTTAATACCACAAGTAAGCTGTTAAAGACTCTCCTTTGAGATGAATAAAATAAATTATTTACAGGCTTTATCTATTAAGTATGTTTGCCCAACAGCAACATTTTTCATAATATTTAGTTAGCACTACCATGTGAAATCAGTGAATGCCCAAGAATGTTCAGCTGATGTGCATGAGCAGTAGGAAATAAATTAATCAGTATGTTTGTTTGCATTCTGCAGCGACAGTAAAGTTTTGCTGGCTTGAGATGTTCCCCGAGTTCGTCTTAAAATTGTCTTGAATATTTTTACCGGTTTATGGGGTGTTCTGGGTTTATACCCTTTAATGGAATCAATTCTGAAGTCATCATTTTCAGTAATAAATGCTGACTTTTTACCAGCTAGTTTGAATGTTTAAGAACTGAACAAAACGTTTTAGCTGATTCCTAATGGAACTGAATCAACTAAATACCTTTAGACACTGATCAACTAAATACCTTTAGACACTGATCGGCGATCTCAATTATACTTGCTGTCTGAAATACTTTTGTATTAAGATGCTTTCCATTTTCTTGATGTTCGGAACCGATTCGGTAATGGTGCATTTTAATGGAATCTTAATAAATGAAATATGGTATTTCCCCATTGTACAATACAAATTTTGAAGTTGCGAATCCGTTTATTGGTGTAAATATGACATGAATGGTAAGTCGGATAATATCCGAAAACTTGAAAATTTTCTCATCCTGGAGAGGGAATCGAACACGCGTCTCCCGGTTTGCGTCAGAGTAGGCTAACCACTACCCCCACCCAGAAAGACCAAGTCTCAAGTTTCCGCTTAATTTGAATATAACCATCACAGTATTCGCTAATAGAAGCAACCGGCATTTATACACAGCGAACATGGAGGATTAGAATTCATTTCCGTGATTGCCCGGAGCAGCAGAATATCAATGAATGAAATACGGGATTACACCATTGTACAATACACATTTTGAAGTTGGGAAATTTTGAAATTTTCCAGTATTCGGATATTATGATTTACCCTTCATGTCATATTTACACCAATAAACGGATTAACGATTTCAAAATGTTTATTAATGGAATCTTATTGATGAATAATCACAACTCAAAAGTAATCCGGTTGTAGTTTTTCGTACTGACGTTTCCCATTCTACCGCTGTAACAACGTTATTTCCTTTCCAAAGTTCCTAGAACTGAAGAGGGAGTTACTATACCTCTCTCTGTTAATATTCCTTCGTTGCAAATGAGAACCTTATCAGCAACGCATTTGACTGGCTAGCCAGCTTTCAAATCTCTATTTTTCTGCGCTCGCCAAGACCTGTTTGCTGAAAGCAAACATTAGAGATTTCCCTTCACCAACACATAAACTAGGCAATTTTCTCTCACTGGACTGTAGAAAGAGAACTGTAGTAACTCATATGTTATTCGCTTTCTACCATGAACGAAAAATACTTTGCAATATCTCTTTACGGGTAAAAACGTACAGTTATTTTTTAAATAAATGACTTAACTGAATTTGTTTTACCGTTCAGTCAGGTTCCCGTCAGCTTTTATTTTGGTGGTCCGATTTTTCTTTTAGTAGTCTTGGATCAGCGGACCATCAACGAGTTCTAACGCTGATTTTATATGAGATTAAAAGACTATGAGTGCTACCTGTTCGCAAAGATTTCTCGTCAACCTAGTCATACCTTTCTCCGTGCTGACCGTTAATCCCGAAAATAAAAAAAGCATTTTCCTTTCTCCATAAGACTACACGCCTGGAGAGAGTTTTTCATATCTGATTTATGGCAGAAATAGGATATGTTATTCGCTTCTACTATGAACGAAAAATACTTATGGAAACTAAGTTTATGGCAACTAAGTTTATTCAATTCTGATAAAAACACAATATTCAGGTTGAACCAGATATCCAAATCTCTCCACCAGGAGTTGAAAATTAACCATTTAAGTGGCCGATGCACCTGAACCGAACGGTGCCCTAAATGTTTTGTAGTCTCCAAATAGAAATGTTCACATAGCGGCCGGGTTTTATGAAAGCTACCGCAAAACAATTTATTTACCCCTATCACATGAAATTACCAACCATAAAGGTTTTGACGGCGATAAGAGTTCGCTTCTAGTCCTCTTTTCTGCATTCCGTTTCTCAAAGCACGTTGGAGAAGTGCTAATCCCACCTGTCAAGTATATCTTGCCTGATGGGTAAAAATAAGTAACTCAAACATCTGCTCTTTCCTTTCTTAGGTTCCACGCCATTGTTCTAGTTTTTTAGAAAATAATTATTCAGAAAGAAGTAATGTCAATTATCTTTCTAAATTACAATTTGGAATAATAAAGCTAAGTGGAAAAACGACAATTCCTGATGCGATGCTCACTCGTTCCATCCGCGTTCGACACACTTCTTAGGCAGCGAATAAATTCATTCCAGCTCATTTCTATCCATTTGAATAACCCGAGATAATTCGTTCCATTAGTTAAATGCTGAAGTAAATTATTCTATTTACACATTTACAGTATATCGGGTATAACAGCTATTTGGCAGTAGCTTTTTTACACCATGAACTAGATATGCGCATCTCTCGCAATCTAAATTGTTATCAGAATAAATTTTTACTCAGTACAAGCTACACTAAACAAATATTTGTTGTTTATTTTTTCGACAAAAATAATTTGCTTCACCACTATAGTGGAAAAAAGTGCTTTATTGCAGTTCATGCACTACGAAGTGTTAAGTCAATGAAAAGGTATAATTGTACCATGAATGCTCACGTGATTTCATTTAGTAATACCATGTTTAAAAGGAATCGAAGAAAACATGATTCTCAACAATAGATATAGAAAGTAAAGAAAAACTTCTAAAGAGTGATAATTTAAAACCCTAGGTATATTTTAGAAGTCGTGAAAGAACGGTGGGTACGTAAAATATTTCAGAAAAAGGATAAAAAAGTGTATATATATATATATGCACACACCCATAATATACACATACACTTAGCTAAGTTCAGCTTTACAAAACTAGTCTTTTCTTTAATATTATTGTATTATAAGTCTAATCATTACTGTACCGTACAAACTGAAAAAACGTATTTTTCATGATCATATTATATGAAATTATTGTGTTAAAAAGGAGTTTGAGAGAGAGAGAGAGAGAGAGAGAGAAAGAGGGAAGAGAGATAGGGGGGATATGAAATCGATAAGTATCGAATTTGCATGATTTATTTTTGTGGAAAAGTATGGAAATGTATATAAACTTCCAAAATAAAGCGCCCTATACAGTATAAATGTTAGTATAACACAGAGTTAACTTTGCTTTCAAAGTATAAAACAGAGTTAACATTGTGCATTAAAAAACTCAATAAAATAAATTCGGGAATTCCAAAAATTTATTTTGTAACTGCAGTTCATTTTTTGTAAAAGTGATAATCATAGAATTCAGAAAGCTCATTTTACTTAATCATTGCTAGTTTTAATGCAGACGTTTTAACATACGTCCATTCAAAATTTCATATATTTGTACAGTAATTAACGCCAACAGGAATATTTTTTCACAGTAAAAGAGAAAACTTTAATTTCTCCTTAATTTCTCTGAAGCGTGTTTCGCATATTTTGTTGTGTAGTCCTTATTAAAAAAATTCCACGAGACAATAACTTTTATCTGTATCTGTCAAAACAGCAAAAAATCATTTGATCTTATTGTTAATGAAATAAACAACAGTATTTAATATACACTGCTGGACAATTGCTAAGGACGGATCATAAACGGCTATATAGCGCATAAAAAAGTAAGTGTGGTTGGATGCCAAGTGAAATAAAATAATGTCAGAATGCCAGGACATTACAAGAAAGACAATTTATTGTGCTCTGAAATCCAGAAGGCTTTGGAACGTGTTCAAGGGACAAACAGGCCATATTGTGCAGAATACGTAAACGTGAAAAAAATGCAATTACCGTCCGCAGGCGTTCCGGCGTAAGATGTCAATACAGGATATGGCCACCATGGAGGGCGATGCAAGATTCCACACGTCGTGTCATGCTTTGCACAATATTATCAAGCAGCTGTTGGGGTAATTTATCCCATTCCTCTGTCAGTGTATGGATGAGGGTGTCCTTGTTTATTGGAGGGCATTGGCGACCAGCAAGACTCCTCCCCAAAGAATCCCACACATTTTCAATGGGATTCAGATCTGGAGAACGTGCTGGCCATACGAGGTGTTGAATATCCTCGCTCTCAAGACACTCCTGGACAGCGACTGTTCGATGACATGTTGCGTTGTCGTCCATGAAAATGAATCTATCACCGACAGCACCACGGAACATGCGAACATGAGGTAGCAGAACATCATTAATGTATCGTTGGCCAGTCATAGTCCCAGTTGGAAGCACATAGAGGGACGTACGGCCATTGATCATGATGCCAGCCCATACCATGACACTACATGTCGGATATCGGTCCCTTTCCTGCATGTTTGCGGGACAATATGCAGTACCACTATCACGCCAGATCAGTTGTCGTCGACAATCAGACGATAGACTGTATCTACTCTCATCTGAGAAGAGGACAGCAGACCAGTCGTTATCAGTCCAATTGCGATGTTGATGGCACCATTGCAAACGGGCGGTACGGTGACGTCTGGACAATGGGATGCACACAACAGGACGGCGGGCGTATAGTCCTCCTTCATGCAAACGTCTGGCGACAGTTTTTCGGGAGATCCGCTTACCAGTAGCAGCCATAAACTGATTTGCTACCTCACTAGCTGTGCTGCGCCGGTGTCTTTTTGTTGATAGCACTATGTACCGATCTTCTGCAGGTGTCGTACTGCGAACACAACCTCCCCTGTGACGTTTGCTACACTCTCGATTTGTTTGAAATGATTTCCAAAGCCTTGAAACAACACTGTGGCTGACGTCAAACTCCTGGCAACATCTATTATTTTTCGCCCTTCTTCAATCTTGCCAATAATACGGCCACGCGTAAAATCATCTAGGTGATGTCGGGAAGACACACTGAAAACTGCAAGTTTGTCAATTGATTCTTTCCCTTTCAACTTTGCGTTTGAACAACAACGGTCAATACGCGTCAAATCCTTTATATCTGTTATCAGCGCTATGACGTCACGAACAAGTTCGGCAATCCAAAATCTGCATACGCACAACACGTCTTACTGTATCCCGCACTTATGCTAATTTCCATATTTTCCTGCCTTCCATTTTATGGTTGCTATCGTTGCTATTGTCATCCGTCCTTAGCAATTGTCCGGCAGTGTATCTCAATAAGAAATTTAACGATAGATCAATTTTCAGTTTCGTAAGTCTGAAGTCGATATTTTAGTTTTTTATCCGAAGTTTCAAATTAAAGTTTAATCCTCACCAAAAGCAACTTTTTCTTTGTATTTCTCAAACTGTAGATCATAATTTTTGATGAATGTTCATCTTTTAGTTTACTTTAAAAAAGTTTGAAACATTTAAAATTCTCGGTTACTCCTGGTATTTTGTGAAAAACTGAAATGATGTTTTTAAGTGATTCCATTTTAAAGCGCATTGAAGAAAAATAATTATTTTAATAAAAGGGAATAAAATAATTTCTTACTGTTAGGCACATCCAGCGACTCAAGTAGATCCAACATGAGAACGAAAATAGAGCACGAGAGTAGTCCCACCGTAAATTTCGGATAAACTTTACACTTTCTCATGGCATCCAAGTGAAACAAAATATCTGCAAAGGTTACTCAGTGTGCGCTGTACGGTGTAGATAGTATCCTGAGCAACAACATCGGAAGAGAAAAGTTTATCTTCGATTTTTCTTTGGGAACCACTCTCCGCAATTTCCCGCCCCAATTGCTATTACTACCAGTACAGTTGCTGTGCAGAAAAGATGTCTTTTATGCAGTGTGCGCGCCGATGCTCCCTCCGTCCGGGCTGGTTGTGTGAGGGACACTGAAGCTTTGCCAATCTGCGGAGAGAGAGAGAGCGGGAGAGAGGCAGATGCAGCGCTTCGACCCGGACAAGTCCACTGTCACCGGGTAAAGGGAGAACGACTAATTCTTCGATGACGTAAAATACTTCAAGCCTGCCTAACTTCTTATATAAAAGAGTGTGACAGTCTCTGGTATTAAGTCATAAGCAGTCAACTTCTTTCTGTTTCTTTTCCTTAGTAGTGAAAAATTCACTCAAGATTTTGCTATCTCGTCATTAATTAATCACCTGAAAAACTGTCTAAAGTTTTTATTCCGTTAGGCTTTTTTTTTTTTTGCACCGGCGCGTATGCATGTGGTGAAAATAAGCTTTTATCACAAACCTTCTTGGTCAGAACATGCTAGGATCATGTCACTGGGACATTTGCCCAAAAGAAAAGAAATAAATTAGTTTTTGAAGGTTGATTTATTTGTTAAATCCTTTAAGAGTTTTGATGAACGAAAGGTAATTTTGGTTTATGCAAGAGTTCAATATCACGGAAAAGAAATGATTTTGTTTTTAAGTTATTTCTGCTGCATTAAAAGAGTGTGATATTTTCCTTCTTTTTCTTCGAAAGAACCGCGGAAAACCAGAGGAAATTTTTAACATTTTTAAATAAGTAATGATATCTGAAATCAGCATGGACCTTTTTTTGTATCCGAATTTTACAACCACTATGTACAACTCTTAAAGCTACAAGCAATTATCAGTCCCAAATTTAGGGTCACTAGTTGCAGGAAAGGGACAGAGTCAGCGATGTCAAAAAAGCACATACACACCCCCACCCGCTTCAGTAGGGATTAGGACGTGGCCAATCTCTGTCGAATGGTTGGAACCAAGCGCTTCTGCCCAGTCGGCCATCGAGAAGGCAGCACTGAATGTAAAGGTTATAAGGAAATATGTAGGATTCTTTCGTTTGCTAAATTTGAATCAATGTCCACGCTTGCATATCAGGTTATTACTTGACACAAGGATGAGTCAAAACTTTGTGAGTTTTATTGTATGATTGAGAAATGCTTAATACAGAATAAATAGCAAATCCTATTCGTGAAAATGCACGACCATTACTGTCAGTAGTTCGTAGACAACTGTCGGCAAGTAGGTATTTTAATACTTGATATCGACTTCGGAGACGAAAAAATCCGACATCGGTTGTCGATTTTCTTTAGTGCGTGTCAGAATCACCTAACAGAAAGAAAGTGATGCCTGGAGGAAACAAGTTAGTAAAATCATGCAATGCATTAATTATGATACGCTTTGCAACATACCCAGAATCATTTCTCAACTTATTACTCAAGTTATGAGGATAATGGTTGTGGAATACATCTCGCTCCTCTGCCCTGACCTTTAATCCCATTTCGTTGATATTAAACAGAATTGGTTCAGTACAGCACCGGAACAACATACTAAAGTTTTGTCGCAATCGAAGCATTTTTACTCAAGTTATGAGGATAATGGCTGTATAATAAATCTCGCTCCTGAGCCGTGACCTTTAACCCCGTTTCGGTGATATTCAACAGAACTAGTTCAATATACTTCCAGATCAACATGATACAGTTTTGTCCCAATCGAAGCATTTTTACGTAAGTTATGACGCATATGGGGCGATGGATTGGATCCCTCTGCTATGTCCTGACCTTTGACTCCATTTCGTTGGTTTTCAATAGGGTTCCTCCTAAGGATGTCCGCTACCACATACTAAAATTTCGTCGAAATCGAACTATTTTTACGTGAGTTATTCTGCGGACAGACGGACGTACAGACAGATAGACAGACGGACGTACAGACAGACAGACAGACGGACAAAGCTGAAGTATATACGCTTCTTCAACCTACGGTTGGAAAGCATAAAAAAAGGTGAAATCCGAAATGATCCAGATCCGGACTACACTACTATTTGTGAAAATTGCAACACCACGAAGGACTGCTGGTAAAAGCTTGAAACTTGCAGGATATGTGCAACAGGTTGGGACATGCAAATTATCAAAATGCCAGTGAAATGCTCATGCGCTTTCGGAAAAGCGCTGCAAACATTGTCCGGTCTAGGGTTGAAAACCTGGCTCAACCCAGATGCTGCAATCACTGAAGAGTCGACATTGTGGAAAATTATGTTTCTTGGGTCTCACTATTCTCCGTTGACGAAGAAGGTCACATTTTGAGCACCAGACGAACTTTGAGCGAGGAAGAATTGTTGGGATGAGGGAAGCTGGATTTTTTACCCAAAATTGCCATTTGTACGGGTGAAAACGCCAGTACAATGATGCAAACTTGGCGTCAGTGGACAAATGAGATTTGGACACACAGAAATCCAGGAAATGGGCATCAAAATCTTACGACGTATAGCATGATAGACTCCTCTTCCGCATGGAAGTCACCGATCGCACAGCGACATCCACGGTGTTACAGCATCAGTGTAGCACTGTAACAGGTCAGAAGTTGTCCTCCAGCACAGTTAGCCGTCGTCTGCTTAACAAAGAACTGGTAGCCAACAGCCCATTGCTGCGCATTCCTTTGACCCTCAGATACAGACGTCACAGGCTGCAGTAGGGTCTAGAACACAGACATTCGCACTCTGGTTGACAACAGGTTGTATTTTCTGACGAGTCCCAATTTAATTCGGTGAATTATGATGGTCGCATACATGTTCGAAGACACCGTGGTGAAATTTGCAGCTTGAATTTTGCAGCGTCATACCGGCCTAACGCCAATGGTTTTGGGCGCCAGTAAGTTCAATTAAGGTAACTCTGACACAAATTGAAGAAACTCTCAACACCCAGCGATACAGCAGGGATGTTTTAGAGGCATAGGTGAAATCCTTTCTTCAGAGATGTCGTGGCGCTGTATTTCAGCATGACAATGCTTGGCTACACGTGGCCCGGAATGTCCAAGACCTATTCCATGCACTAAAGATAGGGCTTCTTCCCTGGCCTTGCCGTTCCCCGCATATGTCCCTGATCGAACATGTCTGAGACATAGTAGCTAAGCAACTGGCCCGTCAATTGCCTCCGCCGGTCACCAGAAATGAACTCTGATCTCACATAGAAGCAGCCTAGCTGGCTATTTATTCCCCTGGACTAGCCAAAACCTCTTCAACTCAATGCCACGTCGTGTACAACTTGTTACTCTTGCTCGAGGTGGCATCACACGATACTGAGTTCTGAAGCAAAAAAATCTTGTATAGCTCTAAAAATGTAATCAGTTATCTCCTGTAACATGAAGATTCGTGTGAAGCCACCTCATTAAGCAAACGATGGCTAACTGTGCGTCCGAGTCTAAATTTCATTTGAATAGCGCAATTTTTTCTTGGTTTTGCAGTTTTCAAAAACAGCAGTGTATAAACTGGATGTGAAAGCAGCTCAAGTGAGAGTTCAGTAAGATTTTTCTTTGATACGAACAGTGGTTTGGTATTGTCTTGTTGAAGGAGTAGCTACTGTATATTTACCAACCCTGGGCAATACGGAAGCATCACAGCGTTCACACTCTCTAGTTGGGAGGACTGTAGGTGACCATTGATTTCATGTCAACTGGGTACCCGTTCCAAGTATACGCTCGATATTCCACCAGACACAACACCCTCCTTTTAGGAGAGAAAATCTGTGCTTGCTTGGGTTTAAGCACTGTTTTTTTTTCAGTTCGGATTCTTCAGATTTACAAATTTGCAAAGGGATTGACATTTTCGGATTCTTATCTTTTTTACATGGTATGTAAAAAAATTCACTTCTTAAACAGATAGTTGCGTAAATTCTCAAGGAGTTTTTTTAAGATCTTCATGCAACTGTTGGCGTTTTCAATACAAATTTATTATGGAGGGTCGCATTGCCACCATTGAAACACTTGTGCAACAGGAAATGAATTGCTTCCTTCATCTTCCTATATTTTTCGAGAAATGAATTGCTTCCTTCATCTTCGCATATTTTGATGGCCGCTTCAGTAACTTTATCTGCTTTTCCCAGTAATTACAGTTTCCTCAATTGTGATGCCAAATACACTCATTTTAAAATATTTCTGACACTGGACAGCACAACTTAGGTGCTTGAGACTCCGTTTAACTTTATGCTTTCCATTCACACAACGTGCACAAGGATGAAAATTCAGTACTGTGAGATGACTTCGTAGATAAATACACATGGACTTATGAATTTCCGTAGTACTTTCTCATTCTCAGTTATTCTGAGTTATTTGAGGAAATCGATTCCCCGATAGCACAGCCTTGCAATTTAACGTAGGCCCAACACTGAGCAACGGTCATCTATTCCTAAATGACGGTGATCCAGTGTTGAGGCTACGTTAAATTGCAAGGCTGTACTACCTGGGTGTGATAAAAAATTAATATGAAAAATTAATCTGTACGTCTGAGCCATACAAGCATTTTATTTTTGAAAATAAAATGCAAAAAAAATTGTTTTCCGTGCAGCTTACGTTTCAGAAAACTCAAAAAGGTTGCGTTTCTGGGGCATAAACTGAAAGTTAAGCTACCTGTGCAACATATTTCTTAGCAAAGGCATAACAGTAACATACTTGGAAAAAAATATGGACTACAGTTTGGTTCCCTTTCCAAAATGAGGATATTTTCAAGCTTTCTGAAACAGTAGCACTATGAGTAAGTGTATTTTTTTATTTAACATATTGGCTTTCTCAGTGCAATTGAAAACAAAGACCTAAGGTTCTTCTTTTTTTTTCTTTTTTTGATTGAAGGTTTAACGAACACCGTAAACAGCTCAGTGTGCTATAAGCAGTCGCCCATCCCTAATTTAGGGTCACTGGTTCCAGGGATTGGAGACGGAAATTGCCGTAAGACAAACACAATATCCGTGACGCATTGGGTTCTGAATCCGGACACTTCTTGAAAGGCTGGTCAAAAGCCAGCACTTAGACCACTGCGCCACCGGGGCGGCCTAAGGTGTCTCCCATTTCAGTATGCATTGAAGGTGTTTTCCATTTCACTACGCATTGAAGATGTTTCCCATTTCCAGATTTGATGAATGCATCATATTTCACTGCAAAATTTGCAGTCATCGCGCATGAGGTTTGACATTAGATCACTGGAAAGCATCAGTTCGTTTGGTTAATATGGTCTTGCAATAGTTTCTTAACTTGCCTAATATTTGGTTTGTTTATTAATTCCCTATTTATAACGCTTAATGTTGGAAGAGGTTCTCACCTGTATGGCTAAGATTTATTCTGCTACGACTGAGGTAATTCATAGTTTGCGAAGCTGTCTGCAAAGCGATGAGGTCTGCTGCAGACGTT
This sequence comes from Macrothele yani, assembly GCA_039090855.1. Lineage (NCBI taxonomy): Eukaryota > Metazoa > Arthropoda > Arachnida > Araneae > Macrothelidae > Macrothele > Macrothele yani. The sequence continues at coordinate 8,394,904 of CM077024.1, forward strand.
TTCCTGAATTTAAAATGTTGTTTTGTTTATATCTTTAAAAGTAAGTAATTGAAAAATTCCTGTGATAAAAATAATATAAAAAACTAGCACACTTTTAGATTGCTAGGTATTTATATACTTTTCTTGTTATTGTAGTTTAACAGCCAAAATCAGCTATTCTGCTGTGCGATATAAGCAACCTCTCGTGCCTAATTTACGACCACTTGTTCTAGGGAAGGCAAAAAGACAGCATCATGAGACAAATACACCATCTATGCAATATGCATCACCTTGGACACGAACCCGGGCCCATCTACGGAAATGCAGCCCAAAGAGTGCCTACATAGAGGACTTTGGAATACTGCTAGTTTTTTTTAGCGCCAAATCCCGTGATTTATAATCGAAGAGGAAACGAAAGAAGCATCAAAACAAGTCAGAAACAACAAAAATGACATATAAAAACGTACATAACCTGCCCCTCAAAAGAAAAACCACGTGTACCGTCGATTTTTACTGTCCCAAGGGGTTAAAAAACTTTCTTCTTCATGCTAATTAACACGACACACTCCGGTCGTCTGCTGTTCCCTAAAAATGGAAGAGCCAGAAGTTCGGTTAGCTAGATTTCTGCTCAGAAAATCTGAATGACACCAGCTTGCAGCACAGAAGGAAAATGGCAGCTCCGGAGGGAATAGAGGTTCTCCGTGCTAAAATTCAACCTGTGTCAATCTGTTATAAATGCGCAGCTTTAATTCTTCCCAAGCGACTTCATTAAAGATAAAGCTTATGACTATTCATTGCTTACAACTATTGACTACGTCTAGGTTCGCCTAGTAAATGCAATTGCCGTAATTCATTTGGACCCGCTGAAGAACGTTTGGGACGAGATCGAATACTATTCTGGTCTCTGCTCTGGTGCAAAGGATTTAACTCATTTAGGACGTAAAAATTTTAAGTAGCTCTGCCTATGAATGTTCATTTCTAATTTATAGGGCCTTTGCTTTCTTCTCAATACATATTTGTTATTGGAAAGGTAATTTGTAGGCACCAAGTACTATCTGGCTAAAATATAATGTGAAATTCAAAATCTTGCCACAAACGAAAACACTTATAGGTACAAATAGTGTCATATCATTATGCACTTTATGCAAATTTTTCAAACCAGGCACAGTCACACCGCATGGTATACACTGAGTTAGGTTTGCATAAGGAACACCACCCGTTTTACATATTCGGAATGATAACAAAGTTCCACGTGATATCAACGTCAAGTGCGATACTATAAATTTTGCACAACTATCAATAAACGTAATAAGTGAACGTTTGCCAGTAATGGGGAAACGTGGTGACGTAAGCCAATTTGCCCGCGGCCAGACAGTTGGGGCCCGAAGGGCAAGAAAACAGCCGAACTTCTTACGGAAACAGCCGAACTTCTCACGGAAACAGCCAAACTTCTTACGGAAACAGCCGAACTTCTTACGGAAGCAGCCGAACTTCTTGCGGAAATAGCCGAACTTCTTGGCTGCTCCCGTACTGCTGTTTCAAGGTTGTAACAGGACTGGATTCACTAAGCACAGACATCTTGCAGAAGGGCTCATATATTGGTCAGCCACGCGCGATTGATCCGTTAGGTAAGCGTCGGTGTCACGATTGGTATCGCATCAACGACGGGCAATAGTCACCCAAAGCAGAAGGGCTTACAATGGTCAGCCACGCTCGGATGATCCGAGAGGTGAGCGTCTGTGTCATGACTGGTATTTCGGCAACAATCTACAACAGTCACCCAGCTTACCCACGAGTGCAACAATGGCGCAGTTCGATCTATTTTCACATGCGCCATACGCCGTACCTTGATTCTCCCGGAGTTTCACAGCCAGTGACCAATGAGTGTACCCATGGTGACACTCAGCCATCGCAAACAGCACCTTGCATTGCCCAAGACGCGTCGGCAACGGACTTTCAATAAATGGAAGGAGGTCGTTTGGAGTGAGGAATCCCCTTTTCTGTTGCACCATGCTGATAGCCCGGTTCATGTATGACGTAAACCACATGAAGCCCTATCCCCTGGTTACACAGTTTGAATTCAACAGGTCGGTGGGTGGAGGGGATGTTCTGTTCCGGGAAGCTGTTTTCTGGGAAGACCTAGGTCCGTTGGTTATCATCCCACAACACTGAGTGGTGGACACTACAGGGGCCTGCTAGACGACCATCTCTATCTATATGTGCAGGAGGTATACCCGAACCACAGTGCCATCATTCAACAGGAAAGCACATGGTGTCATCTGACTCGTATAACTACTGAGTGGCTTGAGGTACAAAACAGCCGATTCGCCTCATTGCCTTCGCCCCCAAACTTCCCTGACTATAACCCAACTGAACATTTGTGGGATATCCTTGAACTGGATGTGAGAACTGCTGATCTTCCTCCACATAATGAGCGTGAACCTAAGTAGCTGCTGCAGGGGACATGGGTCATGTTATGCACGGAGTATGTTTGAAACCTTGTAGCATCTGTTCCTCAGCGTCTGTGAACCGTTATTGTACATAAAGCAACGCGTTTCTAGGTAGGTGTTTCCAATGCAAATCTAACTCAGTGTATGATATATTTTATAACATGAATGATGTGATGCTGTTTCCCGATCCCCACAGAAAGGAGTACAGCCTTCATTTTTTGAGATACGCGTTACTGGGGGCCACAGAGCGCAGGTCCCTAATGGTGTCTTGTGGCATATTCCACCGATATTTCTCCAACCGGAGGAAGATCACCTTTGCTGGATTCTGAAGCTCTACGATATGGCGTCCCAAAATCTTAAAGATAAGCGCAATACGATAACATTATGGGGATACGACTGGCTTAGGAAGATAGAGGTCTTTATCACGCACATACTGTAAGCCGACGCGAGCTTTGTTGAAATGACACTAAGGAAGAGGATGCCATGGGGTTCCAGAATAGCATCCTCGTATCGTTGTATTCATAGCGTTCTTGTGATGAACACAAAAGGAAATCGGGCGGCATAAATTGTCACACCACTGCCACAATTTCTAAAGTGGAAGGTAGGATGTCTTGCCAAAACACATGCTGGATTCTCTCAGTCTTTTCGGAAAGAATAGGCAAGACATCCTATCTCCCATTTTAGAAATTTGAATTCACAATTTCTAAAGTGGGAGATAGAATGCATGCTGGATTCTCTCAGTCTCTTCGGAGACAGAGAGAATCCAAGAGGCACTGTAAAAGAAGAATCATGGTAACACAATCTTGCGTCTAAATACAAGCAAGACTCAAGGAGACGTGATGGCGTTCATTTACCCAAGCCGTCTGGTCTCGACCCCACAACAGACGTTTTTCTGAGACTCCAAACTGTCGAAGCATTGCACGCCGCGCATGTAATCCAATTTCCTCCACACGTCATAGGATTTTCCTTACAGAAACCAAGTATGTAATGCAGGAGCTACATTTCCTTCGATAGCAGAAGATATGAAAGACGGGTTTGATGACGCGATTCTCTCGGCCTGCGCTACGTCTATCTATATGGACTTAACCCATCGCATTGGTGAGAAAAAGTGCTTTTTTAATCTGTTTCTGTAAACAATATGTCACTGGACTTACAGCATGAACGATTTAGATGGCTATTCAGTGTCTGCAACAACCGAGTTAATCCATCCCTCACTTTACGACCCCACTCAAATGGCGTCAAATATTCATATCGCCGTCTTCAGAGAGACATTGACTCTACATTCATCCGTATTGTGGCAATTTTTGAGTGCATGCGTATATTTCACTAGCGCATTCGTTCTTCGAAAGAATCCTTTAATATTGTTCAGAATTGCAGATCATTCGTATTAGCTTCAGATTGGATCGAAGTGTGCTATTCCGATTTTCAATATATGTATCTATATCTTGTAATTTTAAGTATTTATAAAACTGCACATTTACGAAAAGGAGCTGAAAAAGTTTATAAACACTGTGGATTGTACAAATTTTTCATGCTAACCTACGTATGAATTAGTTTTTCAAAGTAAGAAAAATTCTCGAGCTTTGGATGAATTTGCGGATACCGAAAAAGTACGCAGATGTTCAACAGCTTTGTTTAAGATTTACTGCCAATTTCTGATTAATTTCCATGTACTGATTCCAAATTATGTCCAAATTTATCCATCAAGTACAGTTCTCCAAATCTAAATTGTTAAACCATAGGTTTAAGTAAAAATTAAAAGGCTTTATAAGTTACTGGTTCTATCCGATTTCCTACAAAATAATGTTGCCGCATCAATTTGTTTTGCTAAAGGTCTGAACACGAATGTGGTAACACTCTATGATCAGAGGAAGAAGTGCTGAGGAAAGAGGAGGTAGGAGGGAAACCTGTGGAAAGTGAATTAAAACGTGTCTTAACGTGCACTTGAGCTCATGTCCTCCTCACCCTGTAAAGCTGCAAGCTGCCTTTCGTGTGAGGTTACTGCAAAGAATAGTTGGTCATTAATTGCATGTTGTATCTGTGCGTTTTTTTTAAAACAAGGATCGTAAAAGTTGTGTCGCTGATAATACCGTAACGCTCGATATTGTTGCTAGGTGCTTTCCGAATTTATGTAACCCATTTTACAGGTTGACAAAAACTGGATTAGTATTGGAGCACCACACGAAACTGCCAATCTGTAAGCTTGATGTATGTTGACTTTCAAACACTTCTCTGGAACAGTCAACAATCAAAAGAGATGCGATGTGATGAGAGCTAATGATGTCGTCCATGGGAGAAACCAACTCCTTTTTCATTTATCTGTTTAGTTACAACAATGGAGACTGAAAATGGCTTTTGTTAACCCCGCTGAGGCCATGAAAATTCAAAATTCAGGTGGGGCTAGGAAACCCTACTCATTGAAGTCAGGCGTATGGAGCAGCCTTAGTCGTTTGCATATACGGGCATTTTGGGCATCATAATTGTTAAAGAGTTAACATAGTGAATGGCAGTTCTTACGACAAAGTGTTTCATGCGCGATTATGTGTTAATTCTCACTGGGCGTTTCTTTTATATGTGTATGGAGTTCTCATTAAAAGGCAACAGAGGAATATCAGAGACTTTTTAAAAACAACGCGTTTACTGTGCATGCTTTTGAGGGAAACTATGGGACAAGTTAGTAGAAAAATTAAAAACAGAATGAGTTTCTTCGGAGATCCATTTTTGGAAACCATCGACGTTGATGCCACTTGAATAGTGAAATACCTAACTTCTTCAAGGAGTTTTAATTTATTGATACTTCCATATGCATCTAATCAAATGAGAGCTCATGTCTTATCACGCTTAATGCTTCAGAAAATTTGTTTAAATGAGCTTGCAAGGAATTCTACATTTCTTATGGATTGATCCCTTACATATTATTTTAACTCTTTTGTTTCAGGTGACTTTAATGAGTGTTTGTTTTTGTTGTTATTCTGATTGGGGATTTACCGACCACCGTAAGCAACTCAATGGGTTATAAGCTGTCACATGTCCCTAAGTGAGGGCCACTCTTTCCAGGGAAGGGAGAGAGAGCCAGTGCCGTAAGTCAAATACAAAATCCATGCGTGAACGGGACTCGAACCGAGACACCTCTCGGACGAATGGTCATAGGCCAGCGCTTCGACAACTGCGCCACCGGTGCGGGGCTGCTGATTCTTTTTTATAGATGCGTTTAATGATTTTTCTGGCTACAGATGATTTTTATTCTATTTTCATCTGAGCGAATACAAGTTCACATGCCGCCCCGGTGGCGCAGTGGTCTAAGGCGCTGGCCTCTGATCATTCGTCCGTAAGGGGTCCGGGTTCGAATCCCGGTCAGGCATGGATGTTGTGTTTGTCTTACGGCACTGGCTCTCTCCCTTCCCTGGAACCGGTGACCCTACATTAGGGACGGGCGACTGCTTATAGCCCATTGAGTTGCTCACGGTGGTCGTTAAACCTCCAACCAAAAAAAAAAAAAAAAAAAAAAAGTTCACATACATGGTGGCCAAAAAGACTTTCCCAGATTATAAAAAATAATATTACAAATCTATGTAAGTTAAAATTAAATAGCTGGCAACATAATATAGCAGCACTCATAAAGGTTTTTTTTGTCTGCTCCTTATGTCTGCGCTACTGCTGGTATAAGAGAAGCATTTCGTCGATAATAGGCTCCCATGCAAGAAAAAGCGGCACGCGTTTTGAGGTTCCATGAGACCAAATCGGCGATTACTGCCCAGCGTCATTTCAGAAAAGAGTACAGAAGATCCACACCGGGCCAAAAAAGCATGAAAACTTGGTATGAAAAGTTTAAAGCGACGTGTAGTGTTTGCGATCTCCTACGAGCGGGCCGATTACCGGTTACACAAGAGACAGCTGCAGCTGTTCAGGAGACACTTCTGCAAAGCCCCAGGAAATCCATTCGTCGTGCTTCACTGGAAACTGGAATTTTCCGTACCCAAGTTCACAAAATTTTACACAAACGTCGTCATCTGTATGCTTATAGGGTACAGATCGTTCAAGCTCTTCCGCCTGATGACCGGCGTCGCCGTGCTGCATTTGCAACAGAGATGTTGTAGCGCATAGCTCATGATGGTGATTATCTGCACTGTGTCTGTTTCTCAGACGAAGCCACATTTCACATCTCTGGTACAGTAAATAGGCAAAATTTGCGAATCTGGGGATCTGGAAATCACCATTATGTCATCGAACAACAGAAGCCTAGCCCGAAAATGAACGTATGGTGCGGTCTGATGCATGACAGAATAATCGGACCCTTCTTTTCTTGCAGAGCCTATCGTAACATGTAGCGTGTACCTGGACATGCTGGAACTTTTTGTAGCACCTCTGTTGCATGCAGTCCAACCTTCGGTTATTTCCAACAAGACCGTGCCACACCACATTGGTCAATAATGGTTCGTTAGTTCCTGAATGCCAAATTTCCGGACAGAGAGATTGGCCTCGACGGTCCCATGACATGGACACCTTGATCGGTCAGTATGACCCCTCTAGACCTTTTCCTGTGGGGTTATGTGAAAGACTAAGTTTACTCTAGCAGTGTTCCGGATGTCAAGACGTTGAAAAGCAGAGTAACGGGACGCCATTGGTTCGGTTTCTGCTGAGATGTTAAAAAAACATGGCGTCAAAACGAATATCGCTTGCATGTCCTCCAGGCCACAAATGGCGCCCGTGTGAAGGTATACTGACACTGGTAAAAAAAACATTTGTTGTGCACTATCATTGTCGTGCAATCCCTTTCTTGTACCTGTAATACATTTTTTTATTACTTTTTGTAACGTGGGAAATACTCTATGGACACCTTGTATATTTACTGAAAATGTCGCAGAGAGCAGTGGTAAACACATGGGTTACTGTTATCTTTAGAAAGCGCTTTTGTACGAACTAATAATTGATCATTTGTGTTTCTGTTAGTTCATTGTTAAAGGTTAACAACTTGTAAGCGATGATACAGAATATATCTCGTAAATATTTGTGTTGGAGTTTCTGGAAGTAATTGGAAGAGAAAGTAAAAAATAAGATATTTTCAAATTATCTGTCTTTCTCCGTTACGGCATTCATTTTTGTGCCTATTTCCTGTGGGAAGAGAACTATGAATAGCATATTTTATTTTCGTCGGATACTCTTCTTGCTCTGCTAATGATTCCTGCTCCTGTGGGTTCAAAAAGGGAAAAAAAGGGCATGTTCTTGTCGAAGTTATGAAAAGCTACCAGATTTATCATCAGTTCCTGAAATAATACTCTATAACTCAGGGGAGCTCACACTGAGCTCGGTCATGTCATTAAAATAAGAAAACAGTCATCAAAATGCATAATACAGTGAACAGATACAAATGATATTAATGAACTCACTTTTTTGCGAGATACGAAAACTTATTCGAGAGATATACTTGTCTCACGTTCAAACATCTGATGTAAAGTTATGAGTAGAAACTGAACGAAAAATCTTACGACATTTATTGCCTACACAAGTATTCCTAATATTTTCATTCTGCACACTTCTGCGTGTCGTGAGATAGGGGAGTGATTCGTATTCTGCAAGAGGATCTGAATAGTTGAAACATATTTCAGGAAATAAGCTCACTTTCCTTTGCATTTTTCGATTTATCAAGGATCTGTCAGCTGGAAAACTTAAACTTTTTATCCTAACTTCTTATCATACGAGGGTTAGTTGTGACGTGTACTCCAATTTAACCGCCCTATTTAATTCCTGTATTATTATGCAAATTTGGTTTATTCTTGATCAATAGTTATTTTGTGTGAACGCCACAGATTCGTGATTCAACAAATATAACTTTGGCAACACCTCATAACATAACAGTTCAAAGTGCAATTACGTAGTCCAAAGATAGAGATAAGAACTCATACGTGAAATCTTCGAGAAGGTAATATAATTTCATTTACGAAAAGTGATCGTACCGCAGTCGGTTTGTTATAAACTAGAGAATTGAACTAGGCTCTTCAAGCAATGTTATTGAAGATGGTAGGGTGTTTAAACGAATTTCATTTAGTAATCTGGGTTAGTCTAATTTTGATGCTTGTTAAGTATTGCTAACGACTAATCAGCTAACGAACGTGCAAATTCTCAAGTTGTTCAGAGGGTAACTATTCTTCAGCGTGGAATGAACCACGTATCCTGGTGATCTGGAATTTAAGCCAATATCTGAAATTCATAAAGTGCATTGTAACGTACCTTCCCCGCAGGATACACATGAGATAAAGGCATATAGCAGTGAGAGCTCATGTCCGCGTAGCTCAATTGGGAGAGCGACTTACTCCGGAGTGAGGGGGACCCGGCTTCGACGCACGGCGCGGACACACTTGTACGTTATAGCATGTTTGATCGCGTGCCATTGCACTAAATTATTAGAATATTAACGCCAGCCGCCTATCTCCTTGCTGACCTTAGGTCATATATTGAAATTGATAATACTTCTAGTTAGAACTTTGCATCTATTTATTTTGGTGCTATTCGGGTCCACGAAAGTAACAGTACGACAAGCCTAACATGGGCCCTAATCCTATCGTGTTCTACAGTAAAGCTAACGCAACATTACTGCGTATAGTTGCAGTATAAGTTAAGCAGTGGCGTACCTGAAAAACTGCCACCCCCCCCCCCCCCCACGCAAAAGATATGTTTGAGGACCTTTTGAAAAAAAATTACATTTGCTTTCAATTACTGAAATTTTTAAATTCCATAGTACTAACTAGGTTTAACGGGCGCTTTAATAATTGAAATTCTCTGAAACTAATAGGTATTTTTTGTAAATCCAAAATTGTTACACTTTATTTCGTTTAACTCAAATGTCCACATTATAATTAAAATACTTGCCCTCGTTTTCCACCAATATAAAGTATTACAAAACAATTACGCCAAAGTTAATCATATAATGCAAATTTTATTATTTTAGAGAACTAACGTCCATCTCTTTCAAATGCCTCTCGATCACTCGCGCAAAACACGTGATTGCTGTGTGACATCAGTGTCTAATGGCCTTTCCCGATTTACAGGAAAATACAGAACATAAGAAGCAAATAGAAAAGCGTTAATTAAGAATTGTGGTTCAAAAATAAGGTAAAATTATTTACTCCTGAAAATAAAATAACACACTTATCATAATGTCACAATGTTTTGCACATAGGAAGAATATTTTCTTTTGACCTAGTTATAAAAGAAAGTTTCTGATTTTTCGTTCCCGCGAAGTACACCTTTTTAGCTTATTATATTCTGAAGCATGCGTAGTTATGAGCAAAAAGGTGTAATACATAACGCCTTTTCCTCACTGATATAAAACTTTCATTTATTAAACTGACATTTTATTCACATCCTCTTTTTAATATACGTGAATAGAAACTATTGCTATGGCTGTGAAATGGGGTCTCACGTCCTCTGGAATAGCTGCTTTTCCTCCCCCACTTTTTATACACAAAGGCGAAAATGATTTCTTGCTGATTTTACTTACTTACTGTAAAAAAATACCAAAAATTGCTTTTCTTTTTAATACTTCATTCAAAACTGCCGTCAAAAATTCCTGGCTATTTCTTTAACCAATTTCATACTAAGTTTTAGCACATAATTTTGTAAAATCCACCTATTGAAGCTAGAGGCCCACTTAGCTGTGAAGCCCCCACCCCGCACTGCGGGGGTTACATCAGTATGCCCACGAAGTTAAGGTGATAGTCAGTTAATATATGTTTACTGATCATTCTTAGCAGGTTCCACCAAGTTAAATTAATTTGAGTGTAAACATTATGGAGTCGATAATCATCCACAGTGTTTTACTAATTTATTTTCGGTATGCTGTATTGTCTATTGCGTTGGGACATGTAGACATAGTGCCGCTTTCGTCACTCTTATGAGCAAGACAACAATATAAGTACTGTTAAAGGCACGACAAAAACATAGGAACTAGATCTCTCCGTCCTTATATTGTTGTAATGCTATTAACATCGGAGCTGTGGTTTCGTTATGCCCTCCCCAAAAGTAGAATAGCGAGAAGTGACCAGTTCTTTTAGCTTTTTTTATTGGAGGTTTAACGAACACCGTGAGCATCTCAATGGGCTATAAGAAGTCGCCCGTCCCTAAGTTTGGGTCACTGGTTCCAGGGAAGAGAGAGAGCCAGTGCCATAAGACAAACACAACATCCATGCCACACCGGGATTCGAACCCGGACCCCTTTCGGACGAATGATCATAGGCCATCGCTTAGACCACTGCGTCACCGGGGCGGCTCTTTTGGTTGTTGGTTGTTTGGTAGGTTGAAGATGTACCGGGTACTACAATTCGTTGAATTCCTTCATTACAGCGTGGGAACGGTGTTTAGCCACATTGGAGTGCCTACTAATGGATTATCAAGTTCAAAAATCGTCGCGCATATGTGAGCTATGCAGAAGAAGCGGAAAAACTCTGAACGGCAACTGCTGATAACAATGTTGAATAAATCTGTAAAGTGTTTCTTTCCAAACAAGCTAATAGCAAATTAATAGCGAGGAACAGTGCATCAATTATGTAGAAATTAGTAAAACTATACTAGTGATCCGATTTATTAGCGTAGGAATATATAAATAAGCGTCTCCAAGCTTTCGCAGAACAACCAGAAGGGTTTTTCAAGGAAGCTGGACAGAAACTGCAATCTGAATAATAGAACGCTTTAACAATTTGAACGCGGTGACTTGACTTGACAATAAATAGATACGTCGTTATATTCATTTCAAGATACGCGGCATCACGTTGGTGTCGTGCCCGATACCCTGGTAGGGAGAAGACGTAACTTGAAGAACTGGTTCCAAATTCGTGGCAACTGAAGTGAGACGCTGTAATTGAAAATATCACTGTTGGTAATGATCTCCAAGGTTTCACGAATGGCTGTACATTTAGGGGAAGAGTAGGTAGCTAATTTCTTTATATCATCCTACATAGGAGAAGCGGACTTAAATTTGATTTCTCCGGATAGGTCCGTGGGTACTTTGCCGTATTTTGGATCCCTTTTGTGCTCGCTGACTCTGATTCTAAACGAACGGTTAGTAATTCCAATGCAGTAGCGTTAAACACATCATAATCATAAACACCTAAGCATGAGCACCTACTTCGCTGGATAAACAGGTGGTTTTTCAGTATTTCTCTTTAGCATAGTATATAAAGATGCATACAGATGTAGTATATAAAGCTAGTGACATTTGATAAAAGGACAAATTGTATGCAAATTAGGCATGGTTTAAAATGCAAAATTATCCACAGTGGACTTATCTGTTGTAAATTCTGTGGAAGATTGATTGCAGAGGTTCTCGTAAAAGCGCACAAACTAAATCGTTTAAACATTTATGAACACCATATCGACTGCTATGATAGGAAAAACGACTCTTTTTGTAAGGACCCGGCACTGGGGAAGAAACAATAATCGAACTTTACGAGTTGTGGAGTAAGTGTTGCAGTCTGACGCAACATCTTCAGTAAGGAGAAATTCCGTACTAAGCCAACAGCTGAAATTGTGTTGCTTACGGTTTTAAAACACTTACAAATAACAATACAGGAGCATTTTCAGAACAGTGTTGCAGTAATCATCCGCGCTCTTATCTGTGAGATGCTACATAAAAACCGAAATTTGGAATTCCGTGCAAACCACAACGACTACTGTAAAAAGGCATTTATTGTTGCACGACAATCTCTGTCGCCATATTGATGAAACTCTCCAGCAAATATAGCTTTCGGCATTTCGGTATTGGAACATCCTCCGTATAGTTCTAATCTCGTCCCTTTAGATTACCTGTTTGGTTTATCCGCCATAAGGGGCTACTGATTTGCTACGAACCCGGAAAAAGGAAAAAATGCGTTGGTAGTTAATCTCGGTGAAAATGTTTTTTTCTGACAGAATAAAAAGCTCGAGAAACCCTAAAATGTGTTTAAAGCAAAGGGTTACATTGAAAAAGTGAGATAATTAACTACTTATCTCTAGTTGGATAATTTTTCAAAGAGATAAATAGATAATTATTTGTCAATTGGATAAATAGATAATTATTTTTCAAAGAGATAAATAGATAATTATTTGTCAATTGGATAAATAGATAATTATTTTTCAAAGAGATAAATAGATAATTATTTGTCAATTGGATAAATAGATAATTATTTTTCAAAGAGATAAATAGATAATTATTTGTCAATTGGATAAATAGATAATTATTTTTCAAAGAGATAAATAGATAATTATTTGTCAATTGGATAAATAGATAATTATTCTTCAAAGAGATAAATAGATAATTATTTGTCAATTGGATAAATAGATAATTATTTTTCAAAGAGATAAATAGATAATTATTTGTCAATTGGATAAATAGATAATTATTTTTCAAAGCGATAATTAGATAATTATCTCTTGTTAGATAATAGATAAAAATAAGAGATAAATAAATAATTATTTTTCAAAGAGATTAATAGATTATTATCTCTCGTTAGATAACTTTTCATTTTTTAAAGAGATAAATATTTAACAAGAGGTAACAGCGACTCATCCATTTTTCTTTTACCCGTTAAGGTAGAAAGTTAAAATTTAACATGATTCTTGCCAATGGATCACTAATAAAAATGCTTTGTCAAAACTTTTATAAAACGTCTTCAAGAAAAATAAGGGGAGGGGTGTGGATTTCAGCATGGTTCTCAATCTTTCCTACAGGCGTGAAGGGGGGCGGGGGAGTTGGGTTTGATCTCCCACCAAATTCATCGATATGTACTGTTTGGCGATTTCAATTAAATTGGATAAGTAATAGAAAATATGTGTACTGTAAAGATTGTGTTTTACGTTCACTTTTCTTCCCTTTAATAAGATTAGTAATTGGTTTTCTATTACGGTTGATTGGTGACTGACTTGGTATGATGAATTCATTTTGTTGTGACTGTCCCAAATTCAATTTGAGGAAATACACCCAGCCTCACAGGCGCAATTATGAGAGTGGATAGCGATCGCTCAAAATCCGCGGACTATGAAGAAACCTCGACGTCGGATACGTGCACATTGCGAGTAGTTGAACAAGTTTGAGAGAGGATGTATGAATGAACTGAGAGAGACCGGTTAATTAATTCGCCGTATAACCAGACATTTGTGTTGATCTTGGCACCCATGGGTCGAGATAGAACGCGAAGATCGAGCGATTGTGAGGTCCAGACGAGCAGAACCAAATTCGTCGCTCTTGTCCACCCATGGCCATGTTGCGTCGTCTACAGTTCCGGAAATGGCCATCCCGACCGTTTCAAGACGACTTGTGGCACCGGAGCTACACTACAGGTGGCCGCCTACCACTGACCAGCGAGCATAACCGGCACCGGCTGTAGTGGTATCGGGCACGATCAACGTGGGATAGTGTTCAGTGGCGTCGTGTTGTCTTTAGTGATCAGTCACGGTTTGTACTTGGCGCCGATGACCAGCGCATTCATTTCTGGAAACGAGACGGGAAACGTATGGATCCGGCCATTATCGTGGAACGGCACATTTCTCGCACACCGGAAATGACAATTGGGGAGCCATGTCCTATGATAGCCGGACACCCTTGGTAATCCTCCGTACCACCCTCACGGCTCTACGGTACGTCAACAATATTCTACGACCTGTTTTGTTGCCATTCCTGTCGCAGCATCAGGAAATGGCAACATATCTTTCAACAGGAAAATGCCCCCCTTACACAGCATGACTCTTCCAGGCCTGCCTGCATAATACCGACACCGGTCCATGGCTACCCCGATCTCTCACCGCTTGAAACTGTTTGGGACATAATGTGACGCCACCTACGCCTATCCTGGCATGTCGGCAAATTGGCTCGCAATTTGACGCCATCTGGCATGTTGGACTTCAGGATAGTATTTGTGAATTCTATGCGTCTATGCGTCTATGCCACGCTGGGTAATCGCCTGTATCCGAGTCAGAGGTGACGCTGTAACATACTAACTTGTTCCACTCGCATTGCTGCCTTATCCGAGTAAATGGCCCAACCGCTCTGGAATTGCAATCTCATTTCCTTTCCACTATATATGCATTGTACATACTAGTTTTCAAATCGATTGAGTGATTCCTTCTGGATGCTTCTGTTTTGTTTCCTTTTCAAAACGTATATATTGACTGAATTTTTTATAATAAATTGCAGTCCCTTTCCCAATTGCTTGGTTCCTGCTCAATTAATTTGTAATCCTGTTTGATGTACGGAAATACTCAATGCAGGTTTGATATTTGAGATTCTATTGTGTCTCACGCGATTAAGATTTCGAAGAAAATTTAAAGTGTGGACTGAAGAACGTTGTAGGGATGGAATGTTCGAATCTTAAGACACATGAGACTGAGTGTGAGTTAATGGCTGCAAGCTAAATTTTGGAAATTTCGTTATCTGCAATTAACCCTTTATTGTTTCGAGGTATACCTAAATGGCCACTTTCATAACGCCTTCGGAGACCGAACGAAGCCAGTTAAGAGACATCGATTTAGTAGCAGCAACCTGAGTAATGGGGAAGCTGATGTTTATCAATCTCTTCCACTTTCATGGAGGATTATAAATTGCTAATGAAGGCAGTAAGTAGTTCAGCGTCCTAAATTAAACGACAAATTCGGCACAGCAGCTACTGCCTTAAACCTCTGTAAATGCAGAACAATCACAGAATATAATCAATGTGAATTACACAGATAATCAGTTAAGATTTCAAAAGACGGTAGGCCAAAAAAACCCCGGAAACCTGGAACATATAATACAGCATTTTTAGAGAAGGTTAGGAAAAACTAACTGCGAAACAATGCAGCCAGGTATGTCAAAAAGAGAAAAACAATAATAAATGCACAACAAGAATACAGCGGATTAATTAAAACCTATTTTATACATATGCAGAAAATTCCCGTGTGTGAATCGAGCTGCCGTTCCCACGTATGCAGAGAGATATCAATGGATGAATTAGCGATTACAAAGCAAGGAACATAATCAGATTTAAAAAAAACAGCTTATTCTGGATTTAGTTGAAGCCCAAACATTACCTATTCACCAGGTAAAAGTACTCGTATAAAGCTTGGATAAATGTGTTTTGCCTAAGAGTAGTGTAATGCTCTCAAGTGGAATGATGACCTTTCTCTTTAGGATATGTTTTGGTGGGATAGAAAACACATCTCTCTCCACTTTAGTCACAAACAATTTTATTTTCTTGATAACTACTTTTTTCACTGTACTTTCGCCCAGCGTCATCAGGTTAATGCTATTCAAATTCCTGTGAAATTGCCAACGGAGTTGATGATCTCAGATTTTGTAAATTTATTTCACGTCTTTGCTATATACAGGGTTGGACAGAATAATGGGAACACCACCTTCAGCCACGTGACTTTTAATGTAGCTGCGTACGCCACAATACGCAAAGCTATCCACCACTTTGGGAAGTAATCGCTTTGTTTAGAATCTCAAGGTCCTGTTTGAGTGTATTTAAAACGTATTGTTGCAAAATTTCTTCTTGGGTGAAGACGAAATGAGCGACCTAACGGACTTTGAAAAAAGCCTAATTGTTGGTGGCTGGGTAGTTGGTGCCTCCGTCACAACAGTTGCTAGAGTAGTGGGGATATCGAGAGCTACTGTGTCATGACAGCATACTGTGTTCGTGGCAAACACAAGAGCTGCCGGAAAACGACTCTGACTGATAGAAACAGAAGAACAAGAGAATTGTTACCCGCAATATGAAGACCACGGCACCGAAAATTATTGTGGAGCTCAATGTGCATCTCCAGACCCCAGTATCAACGTAAACAGTGTGCAGGGAACTGCATAAAAAAGATATTCATGGCAGAACTTCTATTGAAAAACGTTTGGTGACCCGGCTGATTGCACAACCGCGACGGTAGAGATGCCAGGAGCATAAAACGTGGACTGCCGATCCATGTAAGCGTGTAATGTGGTCGGATGAATCCACATTCATACTAATCCCCACACAGGGCGTGTTTACATGTAGGCAACACTGTCAGGAGCGTACATCTCAGATTGTCTTCATCCAACAGCGCAGCATAGTGGTGGTTCTGTCATGCTCTGGGTGGTCATATCTTTGTTTTCAGCATGTCCCCTGATCACCTTGAAAGGACGGATGACTATGAAACTATTTTGGCCGGCTATGAAACTATTTTGGCCGGCTAAGTCCATCCAATGGCTCAGGTATTGTTTCCTGCAGAGAATGCTATCTATGAAGATGATAATGATGGAGTTCACAGAGCTCGGAAGGTCCAATCATGGTTTGAGAAACACGAGGACGAACTTTCACACCTTCCTTGGCCTCTTCAATCCCCAGACTTACACATTATTGAGTCACTGAGGTCTGTGTTGGAAAACAGATTAAGATCTCGTTATCCTCCTTCTGCACCTCTCAAGGACCTGGAACAGTTCCTGCATGAAGAATGGTGTAACATCCCACTAACTATCATTCAGGATTTGCATGCTTACATTCCAAGAAGCATTCAGGCGGCTTTGAATGCCAAAGCTGGTTCCACAGGATTAGGTACTAAAACCGTTTTTTCCTAGGTGCTCACATTATATTATCCAATCCCTGTAAATACCATGGATGACATGTCGTTGACAAGTCGTGAAGAACTTTGATGCACATCGAAAGCTTCCGAATTATGAGGCTTGTTAATAAAACCCGATTTGTCAATAAGCTTAGCTTCTTCAGATAGAAAGTTATTATGGTTAATTTCATGAAGATGTTTAGCTGCTAACGACGAAACAGCGGACGAGAAGGAAACAAAATTCATTGTCACTAAACGCGGATTTTTTTTATTGTGATATGTTTTACAATTGTTTGTAGTCAACGATTTTTGGTTCTTGCGTACTAGTTCCTTTTAAATTACCTCTTTTGGAGCAAACCAGCCATTTTTCGCTCACATTTAAAGTTCAAGTGTATGTACACTGAAGAGCAATTGAATTAGAGATACCTGTCTAGTAACGTGTAGCACCACCTTTCGCCCTGATGACAGCTGCGATTCGTCTCGGCATGGACTCGACAAGACACCGGAAGCGTTGGGAAGCCATACGGATCCATGACCCCTGAACAAGATTTCATGGAGGGGGTCAGAGCCTCGAACATCTCTCTGGATGGCATCCCTGATGTGCTCGATGGGATTGAGGTCAGGTGACCTAGCTGGCCAAGGAAGCGAGGTCACGTCGGTGGAGTGTTCATCCAACCATTCGGACACAATTCGGGAGCGATAGCCTGGTGCATTGTCTTGTTGCCGGATGATGTCCCCAGTGGGATGGTGAAGACGCACAAATGGGAACAAATGGTCTTCCAGGATATCCCAGTAATGTTGACCTGTGAGGAACGATGTCACACGTACCAGCAGTCCCATTTCAGTCCACGTAAACAGTCCCCAGACGAGAATACCACACCCACCAGCTTGAAGAGTACCCAGCTGGCAAGAAGGATCCATCGCTTCATGTGGTTTGCGCCGTACTCGTATCCTGCCATCCGCATGTACCAACGTGAATCTCGACTCATCAGTCCAGGCAACATTTCCCCACATGTCTAGGGTCCAGTGGCCATGTCCTCGCGCCCATGCTAATCTTTGCGCTCTGTGATGTGCGGTACCCTCGTGGGACGATGGCTTCTGTACCCCATAGCGAGGAGATGGTTCTGGATGGTGCGGCTGCTTACACGTTTTTGTGCACCAGCGTTAAATTGCCGAGTGATTCCTTGCACTGTGGCCCGTCTATCCGCTGTTACAATGCGGTCTAGCCGACGATGACCCCGCTCATCCACACGCTGTTGTCCACGGCAGTTGGCCCTTGCAGGGATGGTTTTACCGAATTCGATTTACTCACGGTGCACCCGTGACACATTGGTTCGTGAAAATCCCAGTGCCTGCACGACCCGAGATGGAGTGACCTATTCGTCGGGCCCCGACAATTTTCACGCGATGAAATGCGCTTAGATCCTTCGTCTTACCCATACTGCGTCCAACTCTTACTGCTTCCCGTCGCATCACTCCTTATATTGTCGGATCACTGCAAACGTCGTGTCGTTTCCGTTCAAGGGCCGCCCAAAGCGCCATACTTGCATAACGTCAGCTGCCTCTAATTCAAATGCTCTTCAATGTACATCACTTGATGGTGAGTTTGTTATCTGTACTCCAGGGAGAACCTAAATTTCAACAGATTTACCTTTTCCGGGATGATGATACGGATCCTCCCAGCAGATGTGGAAACTTCCGTGCTATGATTCCTCAACTTTTGGAAGTTGTTGTATGACGGCAATAATTACGCCAAAGGCTTCAAGTACCCGATTGAAGGTATAGGCGAAGAAAATTAGCATCATATTTCACGATAACAAACCACCAAGCTCTCATAGAATCCATTTTAACCAAGAGAAGTCAGATAGTGCCATCGAACAGGAAAATCGCTGGGTAGTTTGGCAGATTCCTGAAGTCTTCCGAAACATAAATGGCTATATGAGCTTTAAGTACCACATCTCGGTGAAGTTCATTAACCACATTTATTAGCACTTTAAGGGTGCCTTTGTTGCAAATTGGCAATAGGCTTTGATTTCAAGCTAGTCATCCGAGATAGGCCCATATTCTAATCCCGGATGAAGCATGGCAATGTGTTTGTCCTACGTCACTGGTGTTTCCATTCCCAGGGATCAATTGCACCAATGAGAGTACCGCAATTGCTTATACACCAAAGAGTTGCTCATGGTGGTCGTTACACTCTGAAACAACAACAAAAAGTTAATAAACGTAGTGATGAGACTACAAAGGAAATGGGGAATGAACGCGATGATAAACATCTACCAATCAGAAAGACATGATCATTTTAAAAGGTATTTGGCACATTTTGGGTTTTCCAGAGTCATGTTTTCCTTCTATGCTGAAGATCTCTATTCGCTAAAAAATAGCCAATGCATACTGAACAATTTCTTTTTAATGTATGCCATTCCTTTCAAAGAATATTGCGACCATCATCCTTTTGATATAATGTACAGTTTTTTCACTAGGCGACGTAAATATCAAAACGCTTTTGCTGCGATCTCTACTCCGAGGAAAGATATTTGAAACATTGCTTTGCCTTGGCATAACTTTTGTTATAAAATATAATTTTCGCAAATTTTCTTTGTAATTTAAAATTCTGCCACAATGGGTGTTCGGCATATATTTCAATTTGACTTTATTTGATTCTAAAAATCCGATAGAACAATCATTTTTTGGTACGATACTTTTCATTATGAAGAATATTTTTAGTAATGCAGATATTTTCTGCTAAGGCACGCAAAATTATATTACGTTATATTATGTATCTATATTTCTAATTGTTCAATTTCAGTATCTCTTTTACCTGTGATCTCTTATTCTATGAAAATTTTTTCGTCTCGAATTTGTTAATTTTCGTAGCACACGGTTCAGCCACTAGTGTGAGTAAGTGTCAATTTCTGAGTCCTTCATCGATTAGTCAAACAGATGTTACGTGCAGATGATTGCCAAATCGTCCTGGAACGGGAATCGAACCCGAAGTTCCCGATTTACGTTCGAGTATGCTACCGTTACACTAACCAGGACTAGTGCTGTTCACGAATTTCGGATTTTTGGATATCCGGATATTTTAGTATCCGAAAACCGGATTTTTCGCATTTGAGTTGTTCGAACTCCGGATATCCGGATATTTTAGTATCCGAAAACCGGATTTTTCGCATTTGAGTTGTTCGAACTCCGGATATCCGGATTTCGAACTTCGGACATTCGGATTTCGGATATCCGGAATTAGAATACGGAATATTCAGATATCGTAGCTAAATACATCTATCTGGCCAAGATAGACCAGGTTGTTGAAACCTTAACGCAGCAGTTTGTGAACGTGGGTTTTTTTGCTACACGATGTCCGTTGGATTAGACAAAGTGATCTTTCGTGACATTGATATTGTACTAAGTGAAAGGCTAATAAATAAAATTGCAGTGTTTTAACCTGTAACAGACTCATGCGGCAAATCGGATTTCGGATTTGTGATATTTCCGATATTTTGAAATCCGAAATCCGGATTTTGAGAGCACTAGCCTGTTAGCCGGTTATCCGGATTTTGAAATTCCGATTTCAAATCCGGATTTTGGATATCATGCGGCAATCCGGATTTCGGATTTATGATATTTCGGATGTTTTGAAATCCGAAATCCGGATTTCAAAATATCCGGTTTTCGACTGCACTACCCAGAACATGCAGATAGTTCTAAAACTCGAACGTAAATTGGGAGATAGCGGTTTGAATTCCATTCCAGGAAGATGTAAGTTTCAAGTTTTCTGTGGCATGTCTACTTGCTTTATCGATTGTTGAAATGTGTGTGTTTTTTTCGTAACCAGTTTCATTGAATATGAATAACAGCATTCATTTAAATTACGCGTGTTGCACTTAAGGTGGTGTGAGCGTATTATTTTTAGATGAATTTACAGTTTTTAAAAAAATCTGCTTTGAATTATTTTTTTCGTGTCGGAAAGGATTCAAAACACGTGACGTGATATATCTCTATATTTAAGCCAAGTAACCTGTTGAGTTATTTGTTGAAAATTAATAGGGTTGAGTATAAAGTATTAAAGTGTATAGATTCTGGACTCCCATTCGTATGAGCTAAATTGTACCCTATCTATAATAATAATAATAATAATAATAATAATAATTTCAATATTTAACTTGGAAAACATCCCTTTGTGCTAAAATACGAGATAGCGCGACCATTTAGGAAAACGAAGTTTATTGCACCATGCTCTGTAATTTTTTGTAAGAGAAAGATCTCGGACTAAATCTCAGAAGTACAGTCAACTCCCCACTTACAGTAAACCTCTGCGAACTCGCATATTTTGTTCACTATGTCCGAGGTTCACTAAAACTGAAGTGTCTTCCCTTAACCGGAATTGAGTGGAACGGCGAGAAATAAAATTAAATAAGTACATATGTATCTAAAAAATAATATTTTTATGTACGTAGTCTGTATTCATTAAATTAAGTAAACAAAATTAATTTTTGATTACCTTAATTAATATGAAAATAGTCTGTTACGTGCAGCTGCTTTCTGCAAACAGTTTTAATAAATTTTTCTCTATGTCCTTTTCTAGAGTGTGTGCTTTTGCTACACTCGATTCTAGATTTTCCACACATTCTAGGAACTTTAGCACAGTCCTGATACTCTCCAACGTCTCTTTCACTGTTGGAACACGTTCTTCATTATTGCCCTCGTCATCTTCAGCTTCGTTTTCTTCGGTGCTGGAACCGCCTTTCACAGTCGACAATAGCTTCATCCGATAGGATTTCATTCGTTATAACATCACAGTCAGCATAAATAAAATCTTCATCTTCAGTGGAATTCGTATTGATATGCTGAAGCAGGTCCTTGAGATGCACATCATCCTCTTCTTCGAAGGCCACACGTCTAGTAGCCAAACCAGACTTCTGGAAACAGTTCTGTAGTGACAGATGGCACACTTCTATAAACGTTGTTTCTAAAACGTACAGTATTCAGAACATTTATTCACGCGTTCTTGTTTTGATTCCAAAGCTTGGATTAAATGAAGTGTTTGTAATAAGTTTTAAAGCTACGAATCACACCTTGATCCATGGGTCGGAGGACTGATCCGGTGTTGACAGGCAGGAACACCAGTTTGATGCTGCTGAGGTTTTTAATGCTACATTTGTCCTTCAATGTACTTAAGGAGTAGTAGGCCTACAATATTGTTCTCAACACCTTCTTTCAGGAAGGTTTGCTTTGAAATAAGTTACAATTTCATGTTACAAGTATATTCCTTTCCTTGAAGTTTTATTTTTTAGGTTCACTATAAGCGAAAAGTTTAATGTATTTTTCCGATGTTGCGGTCGGGACCAATGATTTAGGTTCACTATAAGAGAATTCGCTATATAAAGAGCTGACTATATCTCTGTTCACGTTTCTATTACTTAGTGATACAAGAAAACATCTTATGCTTGTAATTTAACTGAATTTCTTTTCATGCTTAAAAAGGTTTAATTTCGCATTGACGTGAAACTTCAATTTAAGAAATTATTGTAGGCATCTGTATAGAGACGTACGCTGTCAATTTATACTGGTAGGAGCACACACGGAACGAGATGAAGTCCAGATTTATTGAAATTTGTTTTCAAATTCCGTTATTCTCTAACTAAAACCTAACGGTTTTTAAAGTAACCTACCTATGCGAAAATTTAACGGTTTCTAGAGTAGCTCAGTTCAACAAAGTCCACAATCATTTGCGCAAAAATGTTATTAAAGGAACTTCAAGTTGTTCTCTCGCTACATAGCTCGACATTGAAAGTGTCACACCAGGAAGGATTTATCGGACCGTCATGAATATTTGTTCGTACGTGTCAACAATTAGGATAGGTGAATGATCGCATTTACGGAACAATCACCTGATAGGCGAGGGAAATAATAAGGAGGGTTTTTTTATTCAAGGTTTGTCTATCCCCATAAGCAACTCGGTCGGACATAAGCATTCTCCCGTCCCTAATTTAGGGCCAGTGATTCCAGGGAAGGGAAAGAGCCAGTGCAGTAAGACAAACACAATATCCATGCCTCACCGAGATCCGAACCCGGACCCAATTCGGGCGAAAAATAAGCCAGCGCTTAGACCACTGAATTTGGTCGTTCACACCTGGGCGTGTGCAACTGATCTCGATGACGAGTGCACGTGTCAGATATATAAATGCCTGAGCGATGTCATCAAGAATCCTAACATCATATGGGCATATTTACCTTTGGCTTAATCATAAGGCTGCCTATGACATATTTGTCGCTGCGTAGCATCGTCGCGGAAACTGTTCAAGGTGCGACAACCGTCCGTCAAATGCGGCGACAGTGCTTGAAGAATGGTTACGTGCGTTGCCCTAGTGAGATTGGTGAACGCAGATGGACGTCTGAACACCTTTCTCACCGATTTCGACGGCAAAACGTAACAGCCATACAGTCCACAGCGGACGACATTCGAAAAGGTGTACAGGCAGCTATTGACATCCCTGTGTAGACTGGGACAGTAAATCGCAGATTGGGTGAGGCAGGTATGTGCTCTCGTCATACGTTGCGACGACTGCCACTCACCGCAGTACATTGTGGTGCAGATTTGCAGTGGTGCCGTGCCAGACACGTTTAGTACGGCGAAAGGAACCATGTTGTGTTCACCGACGAGCCACGCTTCTACCTCAGCGCCGACGATTGTCGATTGAAAGTCTGCAGACGAGGTGCTGACCAGGCTGATCTTCTTGCCACTTGTGAGAGTCATACAACTTCTCAGTCTGGTGTCCTGGTTTGATGTACGGTCAGTTTCAGCAGCCGGTCATCGTTCGTATGTACATTCGGTACAAATAAATCATCGACGATACGTTGATGAGGTTCTGCAGCGTATTTTTTTGACGTATTTACCTGTATTTCCGTTCCGCACCTGCCATTATCAAGAAACAGTGTGTAAAGTATGTTCTGGTGCTTCCCTGCCCAATGCGATCCTCAGACTTCTTTCCAGAAAAGAGTATTTGGGATATCATTGGCACATGACTTAAAGCCACTGTACGACCCCCTTGTATTGTCGGTGAATCATGTGAACAAGTCAACGACGCATTCTCAGCAATATACAAGAACACCATCCGGGTAATTTTTCACTTCATCCCACGGCGTATTTCAGAATGTATAGCCCAACATGAAGATCATACGACCAGCTGTTTTAGGCCACATTTTGTTGTGCACTTGCCCATTGTATTTCTGTGATTGCTCAAAAATGAAATCACTTCTTTTCCACCTATTCGGGCTACATGTGTTCTAAGTTTCATCTCATTCTGTGCATTCTTAATGGTGTGGCATTTTCTATTCGACCAATGCGCCGTAACACTAACCAATAGTCAGCAGAAAGTAGTTAGTATCTAGCGCGAGAAATAATTCCTAAGCACATTACATTTCACAAGATCAGAAAATAAACTGGAATATTTTCCCACATTTCAAATATTTCAAAAATAAATAAGGAACTCTCTTCAGAGCATGACAGGCAAAACGATGATCTCGTATTACTCATTAAATTGTACTTTTCTCCGGTATTTTACGTTTCAAATTTTTATTTAAGATCTGGCTCAATCGGAATGTGAGGAGAAAATTACGGAAAAACGCAGCATACCCCCACGAGCCTAAACTCAGATCGGTATGAGCGTGCAAAAGATACAGTATTCATTCCCTTCTCATTCAGTACAGTAATATAAATGATTCAACGGTTAAATTTTCCATTTTATGCACACTAGTAGCTGAAAGACGTACTCAAAATCATTATTTGGGAGCCATCCAAACGAAGGGAGAATGTGAGACGGTAATGCTGGTAGCCATATGTCTGAATTTTTAATACTCAGTGACACGAGAATTCAAAATAAGTACTTCCTAGAAATATTTAAGTAAATCTAGGACATTTTGCAAAAAACGAAATGTTTCTAGTTTTGCGTGTTAGTTGATCACAAATGCTTGTGAGGTAAATCATAATGTTACTAAATTTCTTCTTGGCGTGCAGAAAGTAGAAAAAATATTGACTCAAATTTGGCATCTGATTGTTCTTTAGTTTTGTTTCGCTATACCTAATCCTCAGATCATCGAATAGCTGAAGGCAATGAGACACAAAAACAATTAACTGCATTACGCAAAGCCCTTACCCATGGGCTCTTTTCTATTTCTGATTGGTACGTAAAGTCGTTACCAAGGATAATTACACGAAAAGAAGTAATTCGAATAGCGGTGAAAAAACGCAGTCGTATAGTTAAGTGGATCTGAGCTACCCAAGAAAGTAAGACTACAGCGCCACTGGTGACAAAATGCGAAGGAAAAATGTATTGCAAAATACCGCAGATACAGCAAAAGTTGTAGAATGGTACGAATGACATGTAAAAATGACGAAATGAGGAAAACTGCTTTGTAGAGACAAATGATAGACAAGATATGAGACGAAGACTTATAATGTGGTCATATTACTCTAATGCATGCTTAAAGTGGCCCCTGTTAGCTACAATAGGATCACATGGAACAGTGATCGTATGAAGTCCATCCCGCACGGCTCCATCGATAGTTATGCAGGTATTGTGTAGGCCTTGTTCAAAGTCTACAGGACAACTAGCTTATTTCATAATCTTCGATTTCATAAATATCCTACAAAGAAAAATCCAGACATTACAGGTCAGGTGAATTTTCTCCCAGAGCACAGGACTCCCTGAACTTCCAAGAAATCAACCAAGCACGTATAGGCGCACTCTGTCGAGGTGATCTAGTTGCAAATAGGTTAACGTCACGTTTCCCAACCAGTCACTCAACTTATTTTGCAGGAGATTCACCAAGGGGTGCCCGTTCAGATTTGGTGCGTAACAATAACCCAATAATGGTGTTCCGTCAAATGTCCTTCCATATATCTGCGTAAAACTTGGTTTGCATACAAGCGTTTCGAGTCCATCGTCAGGACCGATGGACTAACGATAAACTCGAAACTACAAGTCCATTCATTGTCAGTTCATCAGTCCTAAATTTGTGTATAAGACGGAGAAACAGCGGAGCGTGCTTCTCCGTAGTTCGAGCTACGGGGAAGAATGCTATGCTGTGTTTCCACGTAGCTCGAACTCACGCAAAAGTGCTTAGAATCGTTTTATGCATAAGTCGACGAATCCTGGGATATATACTGACTGGCATAGAGTCTTGCAGCTGTACGGACTTTCCGTTTTCATTCACCGCACAGAAGAACCATTTCGTAAACTCTCACATGCGGGTAAGAAGACATGATGTTCGTAGTCTGTTTCTATGGCGGTTGTTCAAATAGCATTGTACTACATACGAGTGGTTGCCAGCTTTATCTTTTTCTCCTATACGAGCAATGATTTGCATATCACAACTTCGCATGCAAATTACATGGTTTTGCTGAGTGGTCAGATACATCGTAGAACCATGTGCCAACAGTGAATACACGAGAAATATCTCGTTACGAAGTTACCCGTTATTACACTCCTTTGCCGTTCCCTTTACGATTTGGAAATTTGTAACACTCATTTTCTTAATAGCAGTTGATGCTCTGTAATTGCAATATATGTTGTTTGCTATATTTCATTATCTATTTTTGTAATTTGTGCATTTTCCCACCACAGGCGTTGCGATCGTGCACAGCGGAATCGCATACCGACTTCCCTACACGACTGCCTTATTCCCACTTCGGTTGAATTACTTGAGTACTTTTCCAGGATAAGAAATCTGCATATCGCTTTGTATATTACGGATCACAAACGGTCACACATACACATACGCGTGCGCGCACACACACAGGTACACACATATATATACACATGTGCACACTCACGCGCGCACGTACAAAATTGTCTAGCTACTAGTCATGGCAGAACTACGCACATAATTTGAAAAATGAACGTCTTATGTATCATAACCGAGGAAACTTATTTCCAAAATGGCCGAATACACAAAATATTGGCAATGAATACAGTTTTTAAATAAATACTGCAATTTGGCTTGAGGACCAATCATTTACTTAAATAGAATAACCGATTCAGGTATCAGAGTGAGATATAGGAATAATGTCTGCGTTATTTCGGCACCAAACGAAAGTATTTAGCTGACATTTATGTACCTTAGATTGAAGGAAAACCGTTAAAAAATTACTAACAATGAAAGCTGATCTTTGGAGCTCACTGAAATCAGGAGGGCTAACGATGGTGCAGAAAACGGAAAGGGTTGTACAAAATATCATAAACTGAAATAAAGAAATCAAATTGCGTTTAAAGACAAATAAAGGGAATTGCATATATTAAAAAAGCAAAAAAAAATTAGTTATAGAACAAAGGATATAAAACCTAGAATTCATAAAACCAGATTAGGTCATAATTAGCATGATTTTAACGCACAACAACGGGATATAGAAATATAAAATGCGCAGCAAATAAATAATTTAAAACCACGTTTCTACATGAGCTCCACTCCTATAGTATTTATTTTATTCCATCGCAGGAAAAAAATATAAAATACGACTGCTGAATTCAAAGAGTAATCCTAAATTAAGAATTTAGAATACTGGCGTGTCCGGGTAAACTTGAATTTCTTTCATAGAAATGTACTTAGAACCTTTTAGCAATCAAAGTTTATATTTCAGAGTATGCACATCATATTTAAGAGTTTGTACTTGTTTCCTGCAAGGTGTTCATCTCGTTACGGTAGCATACCTTTTTTCTCCAAGAGAAGCAGGGCTCTTAATACTCGCTGTCGATATTTTCCAGATCAGTATACTGCCTTTTCACTGAGAAATTGCACCATCACACGAAAAATGTGATAACCAGAAAGGAAGAGGACTTGGCTTTACACTTGGTTCATTGTCTCGATACCATTGTTTTGTTTAAAGAGCGTCTGCTTTCGTTTGATTAAAGAACGCTACCCTTGCTTCAGAGTATTGCACATCCAATCCAGCTCAGGCGTCTCGAACGAGTTCAAATTGGATCGCAATCTCGTATTTACATGAACCACATAGCTTGATCTTTTCTCGAAAACAGCAAAAGCTAGTTCATCTTGATGCAACCACTGGTTGGAGGTGTTTAAATTACGCAGGAAGAACCGCTTACATTTCCAATAATTATTCGCTTGTTGAACAGTGCCACGCTCATTCTTAAGCTGTTCTTCGCAGACTTCGTTCAGCTGTTCAGATTGAGCAGACATGAATTCATTGAGGACCATGCGCCACTATCTGTTGATATTGATATTTTTGGGCTTGTGCAGGTGATTGGAGGTGATTGATTTGATGACTTCCAGTTCAACCGACAATTTGTGGGTGATGATTTTTGGATTTGATTTAACGGCCCTGAGTACGGCGTTCGAATCAACAACAGAGAGAGTTCCTGAAAGTTTGTTCTTCTCCAAACTATTCCACCAGCCGTAAACTTCTTGACCCTGATTTCCGAAGCCGGAGTCATCTCGACTTGAAAACGTACGCTTCAGCCGATTTAAATTCTTGTTTCAGGAATGCACAACAGAACAGATGTTTTGAATACGTTCGCCGTCTTATACAATGCAAAGCATTCAAAGCACGTTTCAATCCACGTGATCCTGTTTCCCACGCAAGGAACTTCTAATTGATATACAAAAACTACAACCTATCCCGATGAAACTATGCAAATTAACAACAGAAAGGAACAGAGTACAGAAACGTATTTTTCAATTGCACCACAATAGCATTTCTAAACTTTATCCCATGTCATTTTCCCCGGATGAGAAGCTGTGAGCTGAACTAAAGGATCAGGGATTTCCCGCCGTTTTCATGAGATTTAACACTTTAAGGGGCGATGTATTTGAACAAATGATGCTCAATGTTTTTCTCCCCAAACAGAAATGTTCACAGAGAGGCTGGGTTTTACGAAAGGTACGGGAAAACAATTAATTTGACCTCTTACCTCTGCAGTAATGAACATAAATATATCAGTGGTAAAAAGCGCCCCTTATAGTCTTTTATTCTCTGTTCTGTGACTTAAGGCATCGTGAGGAAGGGTTGTTCTCCGTGACACGGACATCATGCCACTGGGTAGAGAAACATGATTCAAGCATCTTCTCTCTATTTTCTTTGGTTCATTGCCATTGTTATAGCAATTTCAACAGCTAATAAATCAGAAAGAATTAGTGTTAACCTTTCCTATGAATGACTAATTGAATAACAAAGCTAAAGAAAAAGCAAAACTTTGGGATGTGTGAATTTACTAATTCCATTCACGCTAGCTAGGTCCATTTCTCAAAGAGCGCATTTATTCGTACAAGCTAATTTCAGACCAGTTTACTAATACCCAGTTATTTTGTTTCCAGCCGGTAAAACGGCTAATGAACCAAAAATTTTCTATAATGGAAACATTTCAACTGCGAGGCTTAAATGAAAAAAATGGCTGATTGATTTCAAGCCATAACTGCATTGGGAGAGGTTATCCTTAATGATCGCACTTTATTCTCCTGAAAATGACATGTCGAAGTTATGGAAGATATCGATACAGATCTGAAAGAGGGATGATGATTATGTGTATGTTGACCCCGCATCGTAATATTTCTGTAATATTTGTTTTCGGTTACCTAACATTCTGCACTGTTTTTGTTCTTTTTTATATTGTTTGATATCCCAAAGATAATAGCAAACAAAATACAGTAAAACGTTTTGGAAACAAGGTAAGAAATAATTATTCTTGAATAACTGAGAAAAAAAAGTTATAGGTACTGCTGAGATGATAAATTCTCTTAAATTTACGCAAAAAAAAAAAAAAACAGCGACGGAAAGAATTAGGTAATTTATTTTTTTAATTGAAGGTTTAACGACCACCGTGACCACCTCATTGGGCTATAAGTAGTCGCCGGTCCCTAATGTAGGGCCACTGGTTCCAGGGAAAGGAGACAGCCAGTGCCGAAAGACAAACACGACATCCATGCCTCAACAGGATTCGAATCCGGACCCCTTTCGGACGAATAATCAGAAGCCATCGCTTAGACCACTGCACCACCGGGGAGGCAATGAGGTACTTCATTATTTAAGATGAATCAATTAACTCAGTGAAATGGGTCTGGTCACTTTCCTTCCTTCTCAATCTATTTAACTATTTAGGAATAATCAATTATACCATCTCTTGTGAACTGGGTCTGGTTTCTTTGCTTCTTTCTCCCTCTCTCATTCACTGTTTTGTATAAATCAGTTACCATCCTCTGTGAACTGGGTCTGGCTTTTTTCCTTCTTTGTCCCTCTGTTTTGAACTATTTAAGAAAAATTAATTATACCATCCTCTGTGAACTGGGTGTGGTTTCTTTGCTTCTCTCTCTCCCTCTCTCCTACATTATTTAGTATAAATCAATTACCATTATCTGTAAACTGGGTCTGGTTTCTTTGCTTCTTTCTCCCTCTCTCATTCACTATTTTGTATAAATCAGTTACCATCCTCTGTGAACTGGGTCCGGCTTCTTTCCTTCTTTCTCCTTCTGTTTTGAACTTATAACGAAGTGGATTTCTCCGTCATTTTTATCCGCGCCGGGGTTCGAACCCGGGTCCACTCATTCCGGAATAAGTTGCTCTACCAATTAAGCTACGCGGACATTTTATTCTGATTCCTATCTGCCTTTATGTCGTGTGCGTCCTTCTGGCAGGTACGTCACATCTCCTGGTACGTTACATCATCTCCCCCTTATTTTTATTTTTTTTCGAAGTGCTGCTTTTATTTTTCCTATCTCGCGGTGTGGAAATAACATCACACCATTGCGAGATTGTGAACGGTCGGGTCATCCGGATAGTTCGGGCGCCATTATAACGAAGTAAAATTTCTCCGTCATTTTTATCCGCGCCAGGATTCGAACCCGGGTCCCCTCATTCCGGAATAAAGTGCTCTACCAATTGAGCTACGCGGACATTTTATTCTGATTCCTATCTGCCTTTATGTCGTGTGCGTCCTTCTGGCAGGTACGTCACATCTCCTGGTACATTACATCATCTCCCCTTTTTTTTTTTTTTTCGAAGTGCTGGAGAAGGGATTCTCTTATTTTTCCTATCTCGCGGTGTGGAAAGAACATCACACCATTGCGAGATTTTGAACGGTCGGGTCATCCGGATAGTTCGGGCGCCATTATAACGAAGTAAATTTCTCCGTCATTTCTGTCCACGCCAGGATTCGAACCCGGATCCCCTCATTCCGGAATAAGTCACTCTACCAGTTGAGCTACGCGGACATGTATTCTGATTCCTATCTGCCTTTATGTCGTGTGCGTCCTTCTGGCAGGTACGTCACATCTCCTGGTACGTTACAAACTATTTAGGAAAAATCAATTATACCATCCTCTGTGAACGGGGTCTGGTTTCTTTGCTTCTCCCTCTTCCTCTCTCTTACATTATTTAGTATAAATCAGTTACCATCCTCTGTAAACTGGGTCTGTTTTTTTTGCTTCTTTCTCCTGCTCTCTTTCACTATGTGGGATGAACCTATTACACCGTTCTTTGTGAACTGGGTCTGGTTTCTTTCTGTCTTGCTTCGTCTCTCTTTCACTATTTAAAATAAATTAATGATTTCATCCTTTGTGAACTGGGTCTGGTTACTTTCCTTCTTTCTCCTTCTCTCCTTCACTATTTAGGAAGAAACAATTATACCATATCCTGTGAACTGGGTCTGGTTTCTTTGCTCCTTTCTCCCTCTCTCTCTCTCTCTCTCACACTATTTAGGAAGAATCAATTATACCATCTCCTGTGAACTGAGTCTGGTTTCTTTGCTTCTTTCTTCCTCTCTAATTCACTATTTAGTACACTGCTGTGCAAAAATTAAGGACGAAGAGGAGAAATTAGCATAACAGCGGAACGAGCAGGCAGAACGGACCGAAAGACCACTCAGGAGATAGACTAGGGTCCGGTACGGTAGGGCATGCGCATATATGCAGCATGACGTGAGGGAGGGGGTCGGAAGGGTATAAAGCACACGGGTGGTGTACGCTTAGCAATTCGATGAAAGCTATTGCACGGTGTACATCGGTTTGAACGACGTCGAGTTGCTGCCACCGTGTGATATGGCCAACAAGCAATCCAGCAGACGACACCTGGATGACTTTACTCGAGGTCGCGCCATTGGGAAGTTAGAAGAAGGTCGAAGTGTGACTAATGTAGGCGAGGAGTTCAGGATCGCTCACAGCATCGTTTCACGAGCTTGGAGAGCATTTCAAACGACAGGAACAGCTGTCCGAGAGTTTAGCAGTGGTCGTCCATGAGCAACCACGGTGGCGGACGACCGGTATATTGTCCTACAGGCGAAAATAGATAGACGGCAGACAGCGGGAGAAATCGCAAGGCACATGCAACAGACAACTGGAAGTCCATTATCGCGTTTTACCGTAGCCACGAGGCTGCACAAAGGTGGTCTATTTCTACGACGACCAGTACGGTGTGTGCCATTAACGCCTGCTCATCGGAGACGGCGGTTTCTGTGCTGCCAGGAACAAATGAACTGGACACATCCGCAATGGAGTCGAGTTCCCTTTACGGATTAGAGCCGATTTAGTCTGACGAAGGATTCTGGACGTATACACATCTGGAGAGAGCAGCGAACACGCAATCACACCTCCAACATCATCGAAAAGTACCGGTTTGGAGGTGGCGGAGTTCTCGTTTGGAGCGGTATCATGCTTGGTAGTCGTACTGACCTCCACGTCTTCTAAGGAGGTTCAGTCACTGGCGTCCGCTATTGTACCGAGGTTCTCCTGCCTCACGTGCGTCTGTTTAGAGGTGCAGTGCGTCCTGAGTTCCTCTTCATGGACAACAACGCTACACCTCATCGTACAGTGGCTGTCGCAGAGCTGTTGGAGAGTGAAGATATTCAACGAATGGATTGGCCCACAAGGTCCGCGGACCTAAATTCAATTGAACACGTGTGTGACCTTCTCGGGAGACGCTTGGCAGCACGTCACCAGCCATCAGCAACGATTCCGCAGCTGATAGTGGCGCTACAAATGGCATGGGCCGCGATGCCTCAACAGCTCCTTGACAACCTCGTCCTCAGCATGGACAGACGTTGTAAATCCTGAAACGCAGTCAGGGGTGATCATATCCCCTACGAAAGGCTGGATTATTTTTGGCAGCCGCCTGTCACATAGACGTTTCTGTCTTCTGTCCAGTTGTGCTTTAAGCTACCTTTTCAATAAAGTGCCTTTGAATCCTTTGGACTCCTTGTTTTGACGGTTTTGCTACCTTGTCCCATATTCGTACATCTTGGGTATCTTATGGTAAGATTTGAGTCGATGTGGAGCACTTCTGCACGACGTTACATTCGAAAAACAGTCTCGTCCTTAATTTTTGCACGCCAGTGTATAAATCAATTACCATCCCCTGTGAACTGGGTCTAGCTTCTTTCCTTCTTTCTCCCTCTAGAGGTCTTGAACTATTTAGGAAATATCAATTATACCATCCTGTGTGAACTGGGTCCGTTTTCTTTTGTTTTTGTTTTTTTATTTGCTTTTTTCTGCCTCTCTCTTTTACTATTTAGGATTAATCTATTGTACCATCCTCTATGAACTGGGTCTGGGTTCATTGCTTCTCTCTCCCACTCTCTCTTTCATTATTTAGTATAAATCCATTACCATCCTCTGTGATCTGGGTCTGGTTTCTTTGCTTCTTTCTCCCCCTGTCTTTCACTATGTGGAATGAGCCTATTATACCGTTCTTTGTGAATTGGGTCTGGTTTCTTTCCGTCTTTCTTCGTCTCTCTTTCATTATTTAGGAAAAATCAGTTATACCATCCTTTGTGAACTGGGTCTGGTTTCTTTGCTTTCTTCTCCGTCTCTCTTTCACAATTTAGGATGAATCTGTTATACCGTCGTCTGTAAATTCAGTCTGGTTTCTTTGCTTTTTTCTCACTCTCTCTCTCTCTCTTTCAGTTTTGTAAACAGATCTTCAATTTTCATAACTGAGGAACACCGTATCAACGTTAAGTTTATTTTACGTAGCTACGTATAATCACTCACAAGTGTTTGAACGCATTGCATTTTCAAGTTTTAAAGTTCAATTATTAAGTACAAAGAGGAGAACTATACTTAAAGGAGATTTGTATTACAACTTTGGATGGGCGTTCTGCTGATAATACTTATGTATTATAAATGTGACTATCTACTTACTCTAACTTGGCTTATCAGTACATGCGAGTTAATTGAAATTATTTGCATTAATCTACACAGATCCGCTGATACATCATCAATAATGCTGCGCTTAAAATCTTAAGAGATCTGTTTTCAATGATGGATGTAAATTAGTCATAGCTAATTAATCGATGTCCGGGTCTATTGTACCTCATTTCGTCATATTTCTCTATACAAAAGTGACTAGTCTCAATAGCGTTAGCGCCACGAAATTTGCACTACCTTTCATTTTTCTTTGTATTTAAAAACTCCATTTAATTTCAAATATTATTTAATTATTAATTCTTCATCAATGTTTCGGGCTCCATAAATGAGGTTACACCAATATCTACATTTGCTTATTCAGGTGAGTGAAAATAGTAATGTGGTATGAAGTTGGTCCAGTGTGAAATGCGGTAAGTGGAATTGCAGTAATATGACTGACAATGGATCACCATACATTTATGTCTGCATGTCTGCCTTTTGTGTCTTTATAAATTTTTCGCTCGTCTGCGTCATTCATTTACTATGTCAAAATATTACTTCTCTCTCTCTCTCTCTCTTTCTCTCTCTCTCTCTCTCTCTCTCTCTCTCTCTGTTTATATATCTCGATTTATATGTCTGCTTGTGTTTCTCTGTTTCTCTGTTTTCTATCTGTACCTCTATCTCAGCATGTCTCTTCGTTTCTTTCTTTTGAAGTTTCTTCTAATTAACCTTCATAAACCGCCTCCTATATCGCAGATCCTTAAACCTCCGTGCATTGTACAATGTTTTAATGAAACATTTCTCTATCGACGAGGCATCATAGGCATAGTTATCTCATTAGAATGTCTGAAAATTCTGCTTTGCGCTCACACAACGTGACATTCATCATCGCTGGTGATGTGGACTTTTTCAAGGAAAATGACCTCATAACACAAAAAGTGTTTTGTTAATTTTCCGGTTTAGGCGTTCTTTCATATTGATCCTGGCTACACATAACTAACGAGTCCTGTTTCATAATTACTTGATGTAAGAAAAATATTAGGAAAATCAAAACCGAACGATGCCACTGGACCAAAAAATTGGCAAAGAAATGAGGATTTGTGATAACATAACTGAGAACTCATTAAGGCACGATACATAGCATCAGAAGCCGTAGATTAATGTAATGTAGGAATTTCTCGAAATGTCAACATAAATGTTTGCCGCTCTCAGCCTGCTTTCCCGACGACTGTGGGACATCTTCAGATGTTGAGCTGACATCGAAGGACATTCCAAACGCAGTAAATTAATAAAAACATTAATCCGGTTAACTTCTTGCAGAAAAACAAGTTTCATTTGTCCATATCTTATTAAATTACAAAATCTAAACTGGGACATGCCTCTTCAGCATTTTGAATCACTTATAAGGAATCATCTAATCAAGTCGAAAATTGGTATGTGCAATGTATGTATCATACTCAATCAAAAATGAATTTGCACCTAAGACGACGCATCTTATAAAACATGCTATTTATCTTGCCTATGATAAAGTCCTTGTAACACAAGTAGCATAATGCGGCAGCTCAATAATGCAGTAATAAGTACATATCGATTTGAATATGCTTTGGCCCAACATTTGACTGCAGAGATAACCGCAATATAAATATTGTCCTGACGGGAAATCAGATCCGTGAGAAATAGTAGATGTCCTTCACTAGAATTCGAATTCGTAACATTTGTTCTGAAAGTTGTTCGTTATTCTAGCGTGGCGGTAAACATATTAGCGATAAAATCGCTCAAATAATAAATATATATTTCGGTGATAAGAGTATCGCGCACCTGTTCAGAGACAAGCGGCTTGTGTTAATTTTTAATGTGTGATTCATCTGGGCTACTTATTCTTAATACCCAGTAAAGGATGTGTAATCGCTTTCTACTTGCAGACCGGTGGGGAAACTCTTCTGACAGACCAATATATCAAATACTTCCTCCTTCTGAAATTACGAAAGAGAATAACGTATTTTACCAGAGAAGCTGATCATTTTCATTAAGGATTTAATAAGATTATTCTCAAAATTGGTACTGCAATCCACTAACAGTAACTTGCCACACATATAAGTGAATGGTAATGGTTTCTTAGGAGCAGAATATGTACAGTAACTCTCAACTTTGAACAAATGTTTTCTTTTGTTAATAATATATCTGTCAAGGAAACACTTGTCTTTTTAGCCCATCTCCCATGGAGAAGGATAATTTTCCTTATCAGTTTACGTTTGGAGGAAAGTGAATGTATGCAAAATCTTTAAAATACGGAAATATATTCTTTCAAACGAATCATGCTAATCAAATAGCGAATACTCCATTCCACTCTGTTTTCATTGGATTTTAAGAAACTAAACGAATATCCCAAATAATTTCTATCAAAAACCACAACCCAGTACGTGAGAAAATACACCCAAGTGGATAACTGAGGTCAAATTTATAAAGTAATGTCTAGCCCGATGAATAGCCCATGAAGGCTTGCAGATATTATTGAACATTAAAGCATCATGAATAATGCATGAGAATTAAAGAAAGTGAGTTGAATAATCAGAGACATATTTACTAATCTCAGTTGAAGAGTTCCGTGGGAGAAAAGGAGAACTCTCCAGCACGAAAGGAGTAGGAATGCTTGAAGATTACCAACATGGATGAAAGCATCCCAAGTGTATTGAAATGCCAATTGTCGTCACGATATCCTTCTCTGTTATTAAAGGGAATAATAAAGTTTCCCTTCAAATAAGAGTCACGGAAAGCGAGATTAGTTCATGGAATCGTGATAAGTTGAGCAAGAGAAGTCCTACCACAGAGGATTAGACAGAGTTCACTAAAGTATAAAGGCAGATATAACTTCTGATCCTGCTTAGAGTAACCACAACTACCGTTTCAGAAGATGCTTACTGATTACATAAAAATTTGTTTTAACCTCTCTATTTAAAAAACAAAGTAACTGCCGCCGCTGCTGCTGCTGCCGCTGTTTTACAAATTTCGCAACACTCTTGCTTTCCTAGCTCGCAGCTCAAAACGTATTGAAAACAAATATATGAAATTTAATCGTTTGTAGAGAATTGTTTGGAGAATCAGCTGAAATAAACCGTTTCTCGATTCTAGCGATACTTCAAGAGCGATTGTATTTCAAAGTTAAGGTAAGCAAAAAAGTGCTATCAGGTCGCGTTCCGGACACACTAACAGCAACAGAACCACGAAACTTTGTAGGCATGTAGTGCCATGACCGAATTTGTGTACCTCGTCGCCCTTTTTTGAATTTCGATTTAGTTTACGAGAAATCAAATTTCTAAATTTCACAAAATTATCTATTTCGCGATGGGATCCATTTAAAAAACAGATATTTGGCAAACTATAAATCATAACGCATTGCAATTTTTAAAGCATAAACTTACAACTATCGTCCCTTTTTTACAAAGGAAGAAATTTAAGAAAAAGTCATTTTCTGATTTTTAAGCATTTTTTAAAGACGCAAACGAATGAAATGTACGGCTTGTCTGTCTTCACGGTAACCACAGAAGAACGTTCTGGTCCTGCGACCTGCTGCCATGGTGACGCAGAGAATTTGTTATGCATATGTTTTGTTGGTAAAGCTATCTCAGTTGTTTAAGGTGGACGCCAAGTAATTTTGCTTTCTATACTTCCAATGGAAAACTTTCTGTACTCATTTTCTTCACAATTAATGCTTTCCCAAGGATGAAAATTTGAACAACGATTGAAATTGTTTCGTTTTATAACTTGGAATATTTAATATTTTCTAAAACATAGCCATAATTCTGTAATCCAACATTTGTTTGTCTACTGACGTCATCAAAGTACAGGTCGCGCCATCTTTTTTCTGGTTAAAACACCACCAAAGGAAAAGTTATTGACTTTCTATATAATTATGGTTATGTTTTAGAACATATTCACTATTCCAAGTTATAATATGAAATTATTTTAATCGATGTTCAAATTTTCATCCTTGGGAACACAATAATTGTGAAGTAAATGTGTACGAAAGTTTTTCCATTGGAAGTATAGGAAGCAAAATTACTTGACGTCCACCTTAACGGTTTAGCATAACGGTTTACGGTTTACGGAAATGTTTTTGGACCGCTTTTGTTTTCCTTAGTGGTAAATTTAGTAAGTGCTATAAGTTCAAACGACAAAAGTCCGACCTTCCAAAAATTAACGACAGTAAAAAATAAACTCT
This sequence comes from Macrothele yani, assembly GCA_039090855.1. Lineage (NCBI taxonomy): Eukaryota > Metazoa > Arthropoda > Arachnida > Araneae > Macrothelidae > Macrothele > Macrothele yani. The sequence continues at coordinate 8,433,214 of CM077024.1, forward strand.
GAAATTTCGGAATTTCAGAGTTTTTTTTTTGCCTTAATTGCTTAGACATGCAATAAAAATTGAAATTTATATGAATTTTCCAGTTTTTATTTCATGTGATGTACTTGGAGATCGGGCTGCAGGGCCCGAGCGCTACTCTGGAAACGAGATTAGCGAGCCTAGAGGCGCAGCCCGTAGTTATGTTACAAATGCAAAGTTACAGTATAAACGCAACCACGCAAATATATTTACATTTCAGTATGCTTGATTGCTGGTACTATTTGCACATCATCAGCTTTTATGAATGCCACAATGAACATTTTTCTTCATGAAACTAGAGGACAGTTAATTCGAATAGAGGCAGTTTATTAGCAGTAAATAAATCTGAAGGAAAATTCTCAAAATGATTAAAGATAAATAATAACGAGGAACTGTACACCAATCACACTTAAAATATTATAACCATATTAGTAATCCGAATGTTTGGCGTAGATTATAATCAAAGTTTCCAAGCTTTCGCACATCAACTAGATGGCTTTTTCAAGGAAGGTAGACAGCAGTTTGCTGTCTGCAAACTGCTGTCTACCTTCCTTGGAAAAGCCATCTGGTTGATGTGCGAAAGCTTGGAAACTTTGATTCATAATCTACGCCAGGAAATTCGAATTACTAATATAGTTATACTGTTTTAAGGAATAAAGGTCTTTAAACTTATATTCTGAAAAAACGTAATTTGTAAAAATTTTTAAGTGAATAAAATTTTGACTGGATCTTTAAGTTTTCAGTTGAACTCAAGAGTGCTACTGTTGCTGTATACAGCAGGAATAAGAAATCTATGCCACTTAAAGGAGTACATATAGAATAAAAATGTGTCATATTTAGGATATTTTCAAACATCATGGCATTTTTTCTTCAGGTAGAATAGACAGCAGGTGACTGTTTCTAAAAATTAAAACGCTTCTTCAGAAGGAATCTTCTGAATTATTTCAGAATGGATTTTCTATCAGAAACATGCGCATTGTGCGTGTTTGAATTAAGATAGTGACTTTAGGCAGTGAAAATCAATACAATATATTTTATACAACATCCTGTAGCAAAATTTTATTGTCTTCCCCTTTTGCAGCAGAACAAATTGCTAAGTTAAGATTTTGATTAGGCAATCACCTATACCTGCTTCCTATGGCCTTATGGTAAACGCACATAATGCATTTAAAATTTACGTAAGCGGAAAAACAAATTGTTGTTCAATAACAGAGCACTAATATAAGCAATCTCTGTAAACTCAGTAACATCGCAAAAGCATGTTAGCTTACAGGTAGTTTGGGAAATTTCTCTTAACTCATATGTATGCTTTCTTTTTCAGAGTCTCAATGGAAAACCTTCGCTGTTGTTGATGTTATTCACCTAAGTGTGTGGAGGATTAAAGCTTCGCTTAAAAAAAAAGAAAGATGACACCGAATTCTCCGGTGTAATAAGCACGTCTTTTGGATTATTTTTTTTTCTTTCCAGGTTTACTGAACACCATAAGCAACAATAAATTTCGTATATAAACAGACACCTGCCCCTAATTTAGGGACCGTGGTTGCAGGAAAAGGAGACAGGATGAAGACCACTCAGCCAGAGGGCAGCTTTAGTCCTTTCCGAAACTAAAATAGTTTTCCAAAACAGATTTTAACAAAAGAAAGAAACAAGTGAAAACAGGTTGGCCTTTACGCGCCCTGGTGAGCAAACTACGTATTATTTAAAACGTACAGCAGTGTTCTTTACAATGAATGGAATGAGTTGCAAAATTAGGGAGATGACACTGATCCTTAGGTGTTGCGAGCAGGTTTCACAGCAATCCCCCGTCTTCTCTTCCGCAGCGGCCCATGCTTCCTTCCTCTTCCCATGCTTCCTTCCGGATAATCCTAACTCTCGCTCTCTCTGGACCTCCAAGTATGATAACCTCAATTTGTATCGAGAGTGAGACATACAGTGGAGGTTTCTGCATGAACGCCTTCCCATTTCCCTTACCTTTCACCGCTTTCGCATCTCGTCCTCTTCTAATAGTGTGCATTACCCTGTTCCAGGTACTGTCCTCCTCATGCATGTTTCTGATATCCTCCTTATTCCCCTGATCCAACTCATTTTTATAATTCTTTCCTGCGTCTCTAATCTGCCACACTCCTCGGCTGACTATCAGATGTTATGCTCTGCCAGAGGACATTCAGCTGTTTGCTCTTATGTGTGTATCCTGACGAAAATTGTCATCTATACTCGCCATTTAACTCACAGGAACTCTTTCGTCGCAGTTGCATTTCGCTCAGCGCTCCTTAACAACACAATTTATTTTTCGATTGCAAGCTCGACTCATCAGTGAATTCCGATATCATCGAAGCCGCGAATTTTACCTGCATTTCATAACTCTGGAGTCTAAGTGGCAAGTTATTTATTGTTGTTACAAATGCTGTCCCGACCTTGAATATTGTAATGTTGTAATACTCCCACTTACAAATGCTCTCCTGACCTTGAACACTGAAATGTTGTAATACTCCCACTTACAAATGCTATCCCGACCTTGAACACTGTAATGCTGTAATACTCCCAACTTACAAATGCTATCCCGACCTTGAACATTGTAATGTTGTAATACTCCCATTTACAAATGCTGTCCCGACCTTGAACACTGTAATGCTGTAATACTCCCACTTACAAATGCTATCCCGACCTTGAACACTGTAATGCTGTAATACTCCCACTTACAAATGCTATCCCGACCTTGAACATTGTAATGTTGTAATACTCCCACTTACAAATGCTATCCCGACCTTGAACATTGTAATGTTGTAATACTCCCACTTACAAATGCTATCCCGACCTTGAACACTGTAATGTTGTAATACTCCCACTTCTGAATCCTTTCCGACAAGAAAGAATTTTCCCAAAGTACGTTTTCACCATACGAAAGAGCTTGCAAAAGAGAATGCATTGCACAGACTGTTAGGAAAACTGCGTATAATTTAAAATACGTAGTGTGAGCAGTGTTTTTCCCAGAAAATAGGGACAATTACTGTGAACAAATAAGTAAATAATTCAACCATTCTTCCACAATATGTAAAACATCCACAATGTCCAACTAGTGACAGAAATGCATGTTACGAAAAATTACAAACTGCATGGAAAAGTTCCTCATAGAGGAAGATATTTGACGCTGAAGACGTTTTTCAAGTCAAACAATTAGAACACGTTATTTAAAGGACAATTGATATAACTTTATTTTCTCTACACTGTAGAAATAAATGATGTGAGTTCACGGAAAATTCCACAAAAAATTATGCAATAAATTTGCCTGTAAATATCCGATTTTTTACGAAATTGACGTTTTGAAATTTTTAAGTTTTTAATAACACAAACTTCAGTAATTTGAAAGTTTTTCCGGTGTCACTAACTCCATCGTTTTTACAGAAATGTCAGTTTCGGGGTTTTATACAGAAAGTTTTCAAAATCGGATTATCGGGAAAGTTTTCAAAATCTTCGATTTAAACTTTTTCATACCCTTTGCAAAGGCACCATTCGTTACCACTTGTTTCTTTTCAGCGTTGTTGAATAAAGTAGCCAGCTGTTAACGCCCCATACAAATTAATATTGTCCTCGTCCGGCCCGGAGTTGGGTTCGAGCCCGTGGTGACCTGCACGAGTGTATGGTGTCTCCCAGCCTAAGCAATAATTGCTTTCAGCCAGCTCACATTTAAGACAGGAACGAAGAGCTGAGTCGCGCTATGATGGCCTGTTTTCGCTTTGTGAATATATACGAGTTAATTAACCATTTTTGTGTATAGGAGCTCATCGTTTTCCTGAATAGGATTGTAATAAGAATGATCTTAAGGAACAATCTAAAAGATGTTAAGCATTCCGCTAAATAATTAAGTAGATGACAAAGTCATATAATCCGTAAATCGGTGTATAACAAAATTTGTTTTATTGTGTTTAGCTTTTGCCTTCCAACGGGAGGCTTTATGAAGGTGATATTACACTAGAACAGCGATCCGTTTGGAGTTTAAACAATCAAATAATAGCACGAGTATATCAAACATAAACATAATGCATCGCAAACACGTGAACTGACATTAACTTATTGCATGGCCCGATTCTCACACAAAGTAATATATAGCATCAAGTCATATTTTGTACTAGCCTCTGAAAATGGAGTTCCACTGTGATGGCATTTCAATGGATACCCCAGCATTGCATATGTCGCTTCTTGTGACTTTCTCAATGGATTCCCTGATTATCGTTCCCTTAAAAGTGGTGAATGGGATCACTATTTTTTTCCAGTCCATATAGGAATCGCTGGGGAGGTCATTTACAATGCAGCGATTCTTATACGGACTGAAAGAAAAATAGTGGCCCCATTCACCTGTATAAGGGAACTATGATCAGGGAGTCCATTGAATTATTGCAAGAAGCGACATATGCAAAGATGGGGTATCCATTGAGCTGCCACCACCATGGACTTCAATTTTTCAGAGGCTTGTATGAAATATGACTTGTTGTTATATCTTGCTTTGCGTTAGTATCGAACCATGCAGTTAGTTAATGTAAGTTCACGTGTTTGTAATGCATTATGTTTAATACTTGTGCTTGCTTGATTTTAAACTCTAAATGGATTGTTATTCTAGTGTAAATTCGCCTTGATAAAGCCTCTCGTTCGAAGGCGAAAGCTTATACTTGTGCTATTGTTTGCGAAAGCTTATACTTGTGCAAATAATCTTTTTTATACATTATTTACAGCTTTTATGACTTTGTCATCTACCTGATTAAGGATTGTTTTAGTTTACCATTTTTCTGCAGAACTTATCACAATTAACATTCTTTTTCATTATGATTTTTCAAAGCAACAGAATATTTTGGAACTCGAGTTGTTTTTAAACTGAAAATGATTTTCAATTATGTTTAAGAAAAGGTGAAATGTACTACATTGCTTCGGAGAACTATTTCACAGAACTGCTAAGTATAAAATGTGCTTTTGATAGCTATAATATAATAGCTTTTGTGTTACGGGGTCCTCAAGCTGATACATAGACATCATGAAATTACCTGGACGACACATGGAGTACTTGGTTCGTTTTGGTAACATAATGTACAATAACAGGCGCCCCAACTGTAGGAAGGATATCCGTGTGTTACAGTAATCTTAATATCATGTGATATGCTATCCGTGGTATCCGGTCTAGCTGTAATATCTCAAAATCAGATCTGTCAACAGGTAATTTAAACTTAGAAGTTTATCAGACTACATATATCTTTGAGAACCGATCTTATTACCTATAATTTTCCATCATATCGAAGCGGTAAAAGTGATGTAAAAATTAGCGGAAACGACGCTTGTTTGAATTTTTCAGAAATTATGGATGAAACATATTACAAAAAATGTTACAACAAACCAGTTTCTGGAATTTTATGTCTGCGTTTTTATAGGCAATTAAAATCTTAAATCGACCAATTGTGTATTTATATATGCAAAAATGCTCAATGATTTGAAAAAAAATTCTTAATGATAGAGGTATTATATCGAAAATGGCATAGTATTTTTGCGTGTTATGGTGGTAATCGTATATGCCATTTTTATACAATTTACAATGAAACTGTTTTGAGCCTTGTTCTTTCAGAGGTAGTGTAGTGCTGTACCGGCAACTTTGAGCTAAGTGAAACTTCAGCTGCCTGCTATGATTTGAAATATATATGTGAGACTGCACAGTTTTGTGTAATTTATCTGCCTCTTTGATGTGCTTTGCAAATTGCTCCTCACAGGGCATGCGGACTTTATGCGAATTTGTTTCTACTCAGCTGACACATGGAAAGAACCAAAATGACTGCGTAGGTGTATTCTCTTAAAACATACACATGCTGAAAAATGAACTTTTCCTATTGGTGTATAAAGTAGAAAACTTATCTGTAAATTGCACCTCGTGGATTTAGTATACTTTGAAATGATCCAATACTACAGGTTGTAGGGTTTATGTAGCAGTGCGGAGGTTAATCTTTCACGGGAATAAATTGTTTTTATAATAGCATACCAATCACATAACATTTGACTCTAATATGTTAGAAAGCGTATTAGATGAGGCTTGTGTGTGTGTGTGTTTGTTTGTGCACGTACCTATATCTGTTATGGTATCTCAACTAATACACTCGGAAAAAACACACAAATGTTCAAAGGATTACAGAGCTCTATAGGAGCTTAACAACTATGCACGTAAGTGGGGTGTAACGTATAAAGACATTCCATAATGTTCAGCCTGAGTGAAAATTTGCTGTGAGTACGTGACATCTGCTGAGGGTGTATATAGGCAAGAAACCGAGTCTTGTCTCATTTATTATTCATTCTCATTTTGCATGTAGTTCAGCGATGGAGCATGATACTGAGTGTCTGAATTAAAAAAGGGATGCCTATCAGACATGATATAGATGATTTTACCAAACGCCGACGTCTCAGTAAATTCGAGGAAGGCCGGGATTTGATTGATGTCACTAGAAAGTCTGGAGAACCGCAAAGCATAGTGCAGCAGCTTTGCTTAGCTTTAGGAGACACAGAACCACTGCCAGATGTTTCGCTGAAGATCGTCTTCGATGTAAGATCCACCATAGAATACGGTTACTCGTCCCTAATATCAAGTATGCGTCTGGAAATAACTGCGGACCAGTTGGTAAATCGTCTTCAAACAATTACAGGTATGACATCATGGCAGTGGAAGCAACAAACTTCACATGATCGATCCTTGGACATAACTGGGCAGCGGCAATACGTTTTTTTTTTACACGTTTGTTAGTCTCTTTATTAGTTTTGTGGGCGAAGATTTCAGTTTTATGAAAGATAACGCCCATCCTCACCGCATAGCAGCTGTGGATGAGGTATTGCCTAGTGAAGACATCTATCGGATGGTGGAGCTCCAGCGATGCCGTGATTTCAATCCAATCATACTTGTGTATGACGCTCTGGAAAGACTTATTACGCATACAAATCCCCCACCAGAATCCATTCCAGAACTTATCAGGTTTTTCAGAAGGAGTGGAAAAATATACCACCAGAGCTCCTAAACCATTTAGTAGTACGCCTTGTACCAAATGTGCATTGCAGTGTAGGCTGGACATATCCCGCCCTCAGTATATTACTCGATAGTCTGTTTACGCTGTGCTGCTGGAAATGTGACACTAGATGTGAGGTGAGAGTGAAACTCCTTCCTAACATTTTGTTTTGTTCCGGTTACACATTTCTCACGATTTTTGTTGCTGTCCATTCACTACGCTGTTACTATTTCACATCCTCGACAATAATCAACTTGCGAATCACTGTTCACTACCCCGCAGAAACCAAAGTCGGGACCTCTTGTCATATGCATGATAAATACGGAGAACTGATATCACTTAACCTCTAAGACATCCAGCGGCAGTCAGCGAACGACTAACATATGTCAATAGTAGCGAGCCACAAGAAATTAAGAGCATTATGCAAGAGAGTCAGTATTGACGTTATCATGAAGAGGACTAAAATTGCAACACTGTTTGTTATTCATGTTTAATTTAGGGAAACGCGCTAGTGTAGCATACGGTTCAATACGTCGGGCGTATGGCGAAACGGTTGCGGGTGAGCCAACGTGTCGAGAATGGTTTGCCATATTTAAGAGAAGTGATCTAAGCTTCGAAGGCAAACCACGTGCCGGTAGACTGCAGGAACTCGCAGACGAAGAGCTGGAATCGCTGTTGCAAGAGGATGCCACACAATCGACAACGCAGCTGGCGAAACGTTTGAAAGTGGCTCAATCGACGGTGGTACGGCGTCTACAGGCCTTGGAAAAGATCCAGAAGATTAGTAAGTGAGTTCCGCATACTTTAACGGAGCGTAATATTTGTCAATGATTGGGCATCAGCATGTCGTTGATGAAGAGGTTTCAAGGGAAGAATTTCTCGTGGAAGGTTGTCACCGAGGATGAAAAATGAGTCTATTGAGGCAACTCCGTACGCAAGCGCTCTTGGGTCGACTCAGGCCATCCATCAACATCCACTGCAAAACAGGATATCCACGGGGGAAAGGTGCTGTTGTGTGTGTGTGGTGGGATATGCACAGAGTGCTGTACTTCGAACTGTTGAAATCGGGCGAAACAATCACTACACAACGATACAGCGATCAGTTAATGAAACTGAACGCCGCAATTGAGCAAAAACACCCATGGACAGGTAAAGGACGCCGTCAAGTCATCCTGTTACACGATAATGCCAGACCACATGTCGGTGCCACCACGAAATCCACCCTGGAACAGTTACACTGGAAGGTTTTACCGCACCCAGCATACTCCCCGGACATTGCATCCTTAGACTTTCATCTGTTTCTGGGGTTATGAAACATGCCCTAGCCGAAGAGCGGTTCACCGCAATTCCAGAGGTGGAAAATTTCGTCACTGCGTTCTTGAGCTCAAACTCCGAGGAGTTCTACCATCACAGGGTCATTCATTTGTTGCCTGAAAATGGCAAAAGGTCTTTGATGCTAACGGCCAATATTTCGTTGAATAAATGTGTACTGGTTTCCTGATTGTTCCTGTCTCCTTTCTCCTTAAAACGGCGGAAACTTTTACGTGCCCCTAATATATAAATCAATTTCCGGAAATTGTAAATATTAGTGTATTCTACATGTTTGTGAATCATAACATCAGAAGCAATTGTTCCTTTTTTTATTTTTTTTATTGAAGGTTTACCGACTACCGTCAGCTACACAATGGGCTATAAATAATCTCCCGTCTCTAATTTAGGGGTACTGGTTCCACAGAAGGAAGAGAGCCAGTGCCATCAGATGAACGCAACATACATGGCACACCGAGATTCGTACCCGGACACTTTCTCGGACGCATGGTCATAAGCCGGCACTTAGACCATTGCGTCACGTTCCTATTTTCTTCAACAATATGGAAATTTGAACTTAAGATCTGTGTTGAAATGTTTCTTGAAATGTACTTTTTGTTCACAGTTTAACGGCCCACGTGAATATTGTAGTTTATATAAAGGGTCGCCTTTTCCCACTTCAGCGCGTCGTTTGCTGGGAAGTAGCACAGGGACGCTCTTTCTACGCTTGTTTCATCCCAGACTTGCATAGCTCTATATATTCCACTTTGGAAGTCACATCTTCTTTAGTTGTCCTCATCTCTCTTCTTTTTTGCATCAACAATTTGGTTTTTCCTGATAATTTGTTCACATGCAACTTGTTCTTAGACCCAGATAATTTTGTTGCTGTTTCCATAAGAGCTTTGGTTACTTTTCTGTTAACTTCAGAAATATCCACTTCTTCCGATGTTAGGCCTTCGAAAGCAGAGAATCTGTTCTTCAGTTCCAACTTGAAGGTATTATGGTGTTTTTTAAGGTTGGTTATGTCAATACATTTTGTTTGTTGTATGAGCTTGCCACGTTCGAGTTTAGTGTTGAGGTGCATCTTACATCTCACCAATCTAAGGTCACTACCTGTGCTGAACTTGTTTAGCACACTGCAGTCTTCTATGACGAGTTTTTTGTTACACATAATAACATCAATTTCACTTGTCGTCCCATTTGGATGTCTCCATGTCCATTTCCTGTGTGGCTTTTTCTTGAAAAAGGAGTTCAAGATGAAAAACCCTTCTACCTCTGCAAACTCAACGATAGTATTTCCACGTTGGTTTCTGTCGCCGTGACCGAATTTACCTACTGAAGTTTCATTCTGTTGCCGTTGCCCTATTTTTGCATTGAAATCTCCCATAATTATCTTCAAGTGCTGCTTACCTTTATTATTTAGATGACGAATTTCCTCATAAAATTCTTCAATTTTTTCTTCAGGATGACTTGTGGTGGGTGCATAAGTTTGAATAATCTGAGCCTGGTATCTTCTCGAGAGTTGGATAACGAGTCGTGCAGCTCTGTCAGAGGAACTTTCAACTTCTACAGCTTTATACTTCAGTTTCTTGTTTATTATAAATCCAACACCACTAGTTCTGCCAGTATCTGTCCCACGATAATAGAAGAGATGTCCACTTTTCAGTTCAATGAGATCTTCTCCTTTTCTCCTTACCTCACTTAGCCCCACGATGTCCCACTTGATCCTTTGTAGTTTCTCTTCCAATTCAAGAAGCCTTGAATCAGAAGATAGGGAGCGTCCGTTGTACGTAGCCAAGGTCAGCATCAGATGGCAGCCTAGTCCGGTCCTCCGGGGATTCTTAGCGCCCTCTGCCTTCATGTCGCACTGGCCGCTGCCTTGGCCAGGTACATTCCAGCTGCCGGAGACTGAGGGCCAAGATTTAAGTTGTGGAGTCATTTTGAAGGGGTTTGGCCATAACTCACCACGCTGGCCAAGCGGGTTGGTGAGTGTGGGATAGCATTTCCTCTAATCCCGATGGTATAGTTATACCGCTATTGGCGGTCGTCAGAGCCCCTTTAGTGGGAACAGGATGCACCACGAGAAAGCGGGGTTGACATTTGTCCAGGAGAGGCTTGATGTTACGCATCACCTGACCTTTCATCCCTACCTTTCGATATCATCTGTTAAATACCGGACCTAGTGCTATTAATACGTCTTGCAATACTTCCAACTTTGATACATTGTGTCTTTAAATGTCATATTTTAACATCCTTGACTTGAGAAAACTGCTAGTAACGTAGAATTTTACTGTCAGTGGGAAACAAAAAATGTCCGCAGCGTTTTAAAATTCCAAGACGATTATATATGCCTGAAGCTAGAATATGCTAATTTGTCCATTTAATGGTTGAAAAGACGATTTAATTAGTTGTACATATACTTATGAGTCAGCCTCATTTTCACGTATATTGTTTAATTAAATTCTGTGAAGGTATCTTGTTTTTTTAATATTGTGTACTTATTCGCTCTTAATTTAATCATGCATGAACCTATTTGTAGATGTTACACTTTAACTTTAGCTGTTGTGTCAGACTTTTGATGGTCCATAAACTTTTGAGAAGCACTTTCGGTTACAGTTGGTGCATGACGCTGGTTTCCACTCTTTCTGGAATTGATGAGCTGAAATTAGAAATGGACGAATCCCTTTAGCCTTTGGTGCTCATGGAGGTTTTTAAAGCATCCCTTTAAAAAGTTCGTGCCCAATACTTTTAATGTTTTTCGAGTCATTTATTCAAAACATAGCATTTAAAAATTGGAAAAAGTTAATGATACTTGCATTTCAGTTTTTATAAATGCATTAGAAGCGTCGAGTCTTATGTGCTTCGTGTGAAACAATATTAATTATGTTAGAAACCAGTAATTACTTTAAAAAACTGCAATGATTTCACGATGACTGGCAAAAATGTTTTAATTACTATAGTTCTTACTCTAGCGTAGTTTTTGTTTCATTGTTGATTTAGATACAAAAGATTTTTGATTCTGTTTATGGTTTTTGACATTTGCGGCTTCCCTTGTGCCTTGTGTTGCGCGACTGCTTTCCTTTTTACATAGGTTGATAGACATGATAAGAACTTCTCCGATATTTGGGGTTGTGTCCATTAGGAGAAGAGCAGAGCACTGTCCAAAAAATTATCGATTTCGCCTTCGCGTGTAGTAGCTCGCTGTACCGAGCCATTTTGCATTCACTGGCTCGGCGTACTTCAATTTTCTTTCATGATACAGTTTTCAGAGAAAAACAAACTTTTCTTGACAATCTGTTAATCGATGCCATGCGGAAGAATGTTGTCATTGATTCTTCCTTCTTATGAATTCAGCTTTTTATTTGTTTATTCATCACTACTTTTTTTTACCAGGAAAACAAATTCGCGGAATTTTTCCCCAGCGCGATGTGTCAAACATGTCAGTTTTTTCGACTTCGCTTGTTTTTCACCCGATTTAATTCACAGCTGTACATTTTCGCAGAAAAGCATAGAACTTCTGGCATCGCAACCTCAAACGACGTAGCCCGTTACCGTCTATGGAGAAAACATTACTTCAGAATCGATACCAGCAGCAGCAAGCCCTGGAACAATGGCTATTATTTCCTCTGAAATAGGTTTTGCAAACATCCCTTTCCTTTTTGCGCCCTGATATTACGTATTGTACATTACGGTGCAAAATATTCAAATATTGGCATATCTATCCCCGTTGAACTATTCTTTAAGATATAATAGGTATGAAAGAAATGCTATTTCTTTGTTTGTTCGATTGGCGTTTAAATTAGTCTGGTTTACCTTTAATTGTTTTTTTCTGCAGCTTCAAATTTTACTTTGCCCTTTAAGCGGCCGATGTATCTGAAGCGAATGGTACCCGAAATTTTCTGCGCACTCCAAAAAGAAAGGTTCATACGGTGTGTTGGTTTAGGAAAGCTGATGCAAAGCAAATCCTTTCTCCCCTCTCATCTCAACAGTACAGAACACAAACCTGCCTCTAGTGATAAGCGCTCCCTTCCCCTTAATTCTCTGCTTCATGACCCGACGCATGTTGGGTAATGGATGACTAGTCCCACTGACACTGACATCATGAGACTGAGTAGAAACAAATGACTCAAACATCTCTGTCATTTCTTAAGATCTTCGCCATTGTCATCAGCACGTAATAATCAGTTACAAATATTAGCAGATAATTTTTTAAGCAGGTAATGAGTTAGAAATTACGAGTATCAATGATCTCTCTAAATGCCCATTTTGAATAACAAAGCTAAGAGGAAGCAACTCTTTCCATTGCTCATGTTAATTCTTTCCAGCCGTGTTTGGCCCACTTCTTTGACACCGAACGTATTCGCTCGACCTGATTTCACCCCTTTTCGCTAACCCCGAGTTAATTCTTTCAAGCAGATTAAAGTGTTCATGCTTCTTCGTATCGTTGTTTAAAATTGAGCTTGTTTGTTCCTATCGTAGCTTGAAATTCGGGTCGTATGTTCGTATCGTTGCTTAAAATTCAGGTGGTTTTTTTTCGTATCGTGGCATAAAATTAGGGTCGTTTGTTCGTATGGTTGCTCAAAATTAGGGTCCTTTTTTCGTATAGTTGTATGAAATTAAGGTCGTAGGTTCGTATCGTAGCTTAAAACCAGGGTCGTTTGTCCGCATTGTTGCTTAAAATTAGTGTTCTTTGTTCGCATCTTTGCTCAAAGATTAGGGTCGTTTGTTCACATCGTTGCTTAAAATTAAGTTGGTTTTTTTCGTATCGTATCATAAAATTAGGGTCGTTTGTTCGTATGGTTGCTCAAAATTAGGGTCATTTTTTCGTATAGTTGTATGAAATTAAGGTCGTTTGTTCGCTTCGTTGCTTACAATTAGGGTTTTCTGTTCATAACGTTACTCAAGCTTAGGATCGTTTGTTCGTATAATTGTATTAAATTAGGGAAGCTTGTTTACATCGTCGCTTACAATTAGGGTTGTTTGTTTGTATGGTTGCGTAAAACGAGGATCGTTTTTTCGTATAGTTGTATAAAATCAGGACCCTTTTTTCACACCGTTGTTTAAAATGTTAACTAAGCGCGGAATTTCTGATTAAAAGGTTATAGTAAATTGGCTAGAATTTAACAACAGAAATCTACTTAATGAAAACCATTACCGCTGTTTTTCGTATTTAGGCACGTAAATAATACAGAATCATCAACAAGTCGTTCGTAACACAATACTCTGAATAAAATAGCACTCAATCAAGTAACATCTCACAGTATACGTGACAGTTATCATTCTTCGAATAACAATCACTTCAATCAATACAAACTACATTTATAAAAATCGCAATAAAAGAATCGCTCGATACTTGCTCGTATCAACATTGCACAGACAACACTCGCCTTTCTAACATTGCACTGAACTGCTGTCCGACCTCTTATTTTAGGAAACTTTATATATGGTGATTACTCTTTGACCTGCTATCATCTTGCTGCCTTCAAATTTTTCAGAAGGATTTTTGCGGCATTTAGTCAGAAAATCCTTAACGAGGAGAAACTAAATTTAAATAAGAATACGTAAATTCAAAGGGAACGTTACATCTGAGGTACACATTACACACCTTAAATTAAATAAAAATATGTTGTGTTCCAAATTTTTTGATAAAGTATTAATCATTCTTTTTTGTCAAAAATTATGGTGCAATTTACACAAACACGTTCGAAAACTGAAGTTCCTTTTTCGTGTGTTCTTCATCATTTAGTCACGTTAATTGGGCGTTACTAAAAGCAATGAAGTGTGTGCTAAGCTTTGCAGTACTGAAATTAAATTCGACAAATGGAAATGTTAACTGTGTGTTTTGGTTTGCGCAACTGAAGCCTCCGGCGGTGGTGCTTTGAAAGTTGAAAGCAGTGTACGGCTGTCGAATCATAAGCGTGTGTATAAGAGGCTTAACAAAAAATAATTGAATGCGTGTGTTACGTCAGAAAACCGTAGCACGCCCAGCAATAAGTGATGTCGTTTTCCAAGGTGTGGCCTCTTAGCTCTTAAGCATTCAGCTGAAATCTTCACAAAGCACAAAATTAGAATTGGAGACTTTTGCAATCATAATTCGGCGAATGCTACGCAAACGTTATTTTTTTTAATTTGCAACCTTAAAAATCTACACCAAATTCGTTTTCCAGTAGTAGCTGTATTCGACACAAAAAATAATTTCCTAAATCGGAATTTTAGAAGTAGAGATATCGGGAAATTCTAATTATAACATTACGCTCCGTGGCGGACAAACTATGCACTACCTGACAAGTAAATTGCAACCCAAAATAGTCTTCGTTATAAATGGTATCGAAGGTAATAAATAATTTTTTCAATCAGATATTTAAAAACAATTATATGGAATAATATGTATTTTGAAATCGATAGCATCTGCATTTAAGCCCTGTAGCAAAAAAGGTATGTATCAAAGAAAACCGGAAGCAAGGATTATTGTTCTTTCATTTTAAATAGCTTAATGCAAAAGGAATTTTTTTAAATCGGACTAATCGTTGCACAGATATAGTGTCGGTAGACTGACGAACGGAAGGACAGAGCGAATACAAACACACGTACTATTTTCTTACACGAAAGACGTGCTCAAAAAGAAACTTACTTTGTTGCAGTATTTCAGAAATTGTATCGAAGAGGCATGCGCTGTGTTGGTGTGAAACAGCGAAGTTGTGATTCATATTCCATGCACCACCACAAAATGAATGCGCTATACATTAGAAAAAGATCTTCTTATCGTCACACCCACTATACATCCAGCACAGAGAAAAACTCCACTGGCATAAGAAAAGTTTTATAATAGTATGTTGTAATATGTTGTTTTGATTATTCTTGTATTATGAGGATGCAGGCTATTTGTTCAAGACTTAAGGTTAGGTTTGACTTGTTACTCGTAATAGCAGAAAACATAATTAAGCAATTTGGAAATATCTCTAACTAAACCATTGCATATACACTGGCGTGCAAAAATTAAGGACGAAGAGGAGAAATTAGCATAACAGCGGAACGAGCAGGCAGAACGGACCGAAAGATCACTCAGGAGATAGACTAGGGTCCGGTACGGTAGGGCATGCGCATATATGCAGCATGACGTACAGGGGGAGGGGAGAGTGTCGGAAGGGAATAAAGCACACGGGCGGTGTACGCTCAGCAATTCGGTAAAAGCTATTGCTCGGTGTACATCGGTTTGAACGATGTCGAGTTGCTGCCACCGTGTGATATGGCCAACAGGCAATCCAGTAGAAGACATCTGGATGACTTTACCCGAGGTCACGTCATTAGAAAGTTGGAAGAAGGTCGAAGTGTGACTAGTGTGGCCGAGGTGTCCGGGATCGCTCACAGCATCGTTTCACCAGCTTGGAGATCATTTCAAACGACAGAAACAGCTATCCGAGAGTTTAGCAGTGATCGTCCACGAGCAACCTATTGCGGCGGACCGACCGATATATTGTTCTACAGGCGAGAAGAGACAGACGGCAGACAGCGGGAGAAATCGCAAGGCACATGTAACAGACAACTGGACGTCCGTTATCACGTTTTACCGTGGCCAGGAAGGCTGCACCAAGGTGGTGTATTTTCATGACGACCAGTACGGCGTGTGCCATTAACGCCTGCTCATCGGAGACGGCGGTTTCTGTTATGCCAGGAACACAAGAACTGGACACATCAGCAATGGGGTCGGGTTCTCTTTACGGATTAGAGCCGATTTAGTCTGACGAGCGGATTCTGGAACGCATACACATCTGGAAAGAGCAGGGAACACGCAATCACACCTCCAACATCATCGAACGGGACCGGTTTGGAAGTGTCGGAGTTCTCGTTTGGGGCGGTTATCATGCTTGGTAGCCGTACTGGCCTCCACATCTTCCAAGGAGGTTCAGTAACTGGTGTTCGCTATTGCACCGAGGTTCTCATCAAAATGGGGTCAAAGGTCAGGCCATAGGAGCGAGATTTATTCTATAGCCATTATCCTTATAACTTACGTAATAACTTGAGTAATGATTTCTGAAATGTTGGAAAGCGTATCATAATCAATGCATTGCATGATTTTGCTAACATGTTTATCTTTCACTCTGCTTCTTTGAGTTTTGGTGGTTAGTTATGGTGCCACATATTGGCAATGCTTTTGTCGGCCTACATGCAATCCACTTAAGCTCACGAGGAAAATCATGAACTTCGCATTCTAAACTGCAAGTATGCTTTTAACTGCATTAGTCAAAATAGTATACCACTTCTAAAGATTTTAGCTTTTTAAAGCAACAGAAATTCATCTTTCATTCAGATAAAGTATCGTGTCAATGAAATTCTGGGAATTCTCGGATCTGTGCTCATTCTGGAGTCTACGAGCAAGTCGATACAAAATGAGAAACCTATTTTTGGCCTCTGATAAAACTGAGTAAGCTCCGGAACTTTTATAGGAAATATTGGTTCACGAAATACTTTTTTAAAAATAAAATAATCCCTAATTAAATCATAAATATGAAAATCTTTAATTTTGGGAGATAAGAATAAGAATGATAACACCAAAATTTCAGTTGTAATGAGCACGTCTTTTGAATCCTTTCCGACAGGTATAAAACCTCTGAAAGTTCTTCAAAGTCAATGGATCCATTTAGAAAAGAAAATCAATTGGATTTATTCAAGCAATAAAACATCCAGAAATAGAAACATCTACTTACTTCCAGTGTAATAAACTTCCTTACTTCCAAATTACAGGACGCTCCTTACTTATTTTTCGGAGCAATAAGCTATTATGTTTTAAAAGAAAATGTCTTAATCAATGCATTCTTTCAGTGCTAACGTATGGAGCAGAGACGTGGACCTTATCTAAAAAAGACATACAAAAACTGCAGACAACTGAAAGTTGCATGGGGAGATGCATGCTTGGTGTAACCAGGAGAGATAAGAAGAGGACCTCGTGGAAAGGGAAAATCACAGGAGTGGAACACATCATGATGAGAATGAAATCCCTGAAATGGAAATGGGCTCAGGACATATTGGAAGTAGGGCGGCACACCGATGGAGGATCGAAATTTTAGACTGCATTCAGAGGGACAGAAAGAGACCCAGAAGAAGTCCACGTGGGACTTAGGTGAATGAAATTCGATAGCAGAGTGACATGGAGGAGACTGGAGCATGACAGACCGTTGTGGAAGAAACTGTGGGAGACTTTCATCCAACAGTGGATTGATAGTGACTGAATGTGGTGATAGGGACTTACTTCTACCAGTGCCTAATAAGTTTGTTAAAAAATTAAGAAATGTCACACAAAAAGTTTATCATAGCAGTATTAGAGACACAGAAATATTCAAATCGAACAGTTTAAAGAAGACATATAGAAAGAAACATTATATAATTCCACGCCTTCTACCGTACGAACTTTGCATAATTGAAAAGTTGAAAATAAAAGCAAATTATTCTAGCGAGAAAAGGGTTTTGAAATTTACGCCCGCTAGCGAGAAAAGGGTTTTGACCTTTACGCCCATTAGCGAGAAAGATGTCCATTAATTAAAGAGGATAATGTTCCGTATCTTCATTGTAGCGAATGGCATACAGTAAAAGAAGCAAAAAGAAATGTCTCAATAGGACTTTTAGAAGTAGAGATATAGTTGCAAACAGAAATAGACAAATACCACCTAGCTACAGAACTGCGAACTGTGAGCTACAAAACTCCTAAAATACAGAGTTAAAGTATTCCACAGGGTAAATGATATCCGGTGTTAAAATATTTTTTTTAAATCGGATATTCAGAAACAGAGACATCGAAAAAAACCAGATTAAATGTTTGCGCTCTTTAACGACGACAATGTACATCAATTTGGAAAGAAAATATACACAAAGAGTTTTCATAATTAGTAGTATCTGACCGAAAAAGAAAGTTTGCAATTGCATTTTGAATCTCTCAGATATTACTGCAAACGAAATGTGAACAATATGCCAATCTTGGCGAGCCGTAGTTTCCCTTGAACAATCGCTTTTGGTCATCTCTGTGTCATCGCCTTAATCCCGACAACCGCCACGAGGTCAACTTATCACACTTCGGGACACATCTTTGTATAAGAGCACGGACTGAAGCATTCCAATGGTCATGTGCTCTCTGAGAGAGAAATTACTCCTCTGACATCGAAAAATTAAAGAACAACTACGATGATTGTTTTTAGAGTAATCAAATTTAGAGTAACAAAACGTCTTGCAATAACATTTAGGAGGAAGTGAAAATATTTGATCAGGCAACTTTCAATTGTTGTTTGCGTGTATGGGCTTATGCGTGAATATCCTCTAAAATTTTATTTTCTAATTTTTATATATTTGTGCTCTTTGCTTTCTAAACGTGAATATTCTATTGATATGACGTGGTAAGGATATTTGCAAATGTAAGGATGCCATTACAGTAGAAAACTTCATTTGATAGCAGACTGGAATTATAAAGTAAAGATATGTGTAATCTGGACTTTCTTAAACGAGGAATATCAAGGTGCTACGCATACAGCTAAATATTTTACGTGACCTCACAGTTAAATATTTTACGTGGCGCTGGCAAAATGATTAATCAAAGTTTTACTAAATTGGAAGGTAAACTCCGTTTAACAGACCAATTTTGATCTACAAAACCAATAAAAAATTAATAAAAACGGTACAGCAATTAAAAACAATCAGCCTGGAGCTTTTCAATAAAATATGCGAAAACGGTATCAGATGAAACATTTCGATAAAGGCAAAATTAATATCACTTTTAGGTAAGTTATATCTTTTGTTAAATTTGCATATACCGTAGTTTTTGTCTTTTTCTGTAAAAATGGATTGATACTGCCCTTAAAACACGCGTGGAAAAATACATTTTCTTAGTCTACTTGTTTTTGACGTTTTTGGCTTCTATAAAAGAAAATGATACCATTCTGAAATTTTAGTTAAAAAAACTGTTCGTTGGATATACTTTCAATTATTATGTCAAATGTGTTGTTACAACAAGCAACAATGTTGAAAAGAGGAAGCTTTGGTCATTCATTTTTCTGAATTTTCTTTCAGGATATTACCACAAAAAATTGGAGGTTGTTCCAAAGGTTGAATAATAACCTTTTGGGGTATTGAAACTTTAACTGAGGTATTGTTATTATTAAGGGATTTCTAAAATACATTTTAATTCAATGACTCCGGCAGAGAAAAAATAATAACGTGTTGAATATTAACAGAATTAAAAAGGAGAAAAACTTTCTTCCTACCTTCGAATAATAACACAAGTATTTTGGTAAACACTTTGCAAATAAAGTGACCTGCATATTTTACCCGTCAACATTTAAAAACTAGTTTGGGAAATTTGAATTAAAAATGTAAAAAATCTATCAAAAAATTAGTTTTGAAGAGAATCAGTAGCAACGATGCAGAACTTCAATGCAGTTTTAAAAATAACCATTAATTTTGAAAAGCTGAGAAAAACCAGCCATCCTTTGCGGAAATAAGTGCAAAATGCACTCAAAGCCAGTTAATTTTTTTCTCAACTTTCTCACTTTTTTGTGTTTTATAATTATAAAAATATCTGAAAATTTCGTACATAAAAGGCAGTCAGGAAACCTTTTATCTTTGATGTGACAATGTAATTTTTAGAAACAAAGAATTCTGTAGCGCTGTGGTTTACATGAGCTTTACAGCAAACAATAGCCTCATAGGCTATGCGTTTAAGAATATTTTCTTTGCATTTTACGATTTTTGACAAACAATATTTCACTAAAAACAAAAAAGAAGGTTTTTGAATGCTTATAAAATGAAACTTGTCCATCCAGTAGGGAAAGAATGTTCTTCTATTGCGTTGCATTTGTCCAAGGGAGAACGTTTTGCCACTTCATGAGATACAATCTTTATTCCGGCACGGAAGTAGAGATCACGACAAAAACATTAATTAGTCCACCTACCTAAGTAGAGATCGATTCCAGGTATTAGTACCTTGTTTGGTGTTATGATTTTATTTACTTAGTTACGTACCGGACTGTGGCTCGCTGTGGTTGTGAGAGACACGAATAAATTGGGTGCTTTGAACGTAAATAAACGTATGATCTCGAATCTTCCGTTTTATTTCACACCCAGAAAAATATTGGTTTCGGAAAGATGTATAGCATAAATTATTCATTCACACCAGAAAGATCTTGGTTTGGGAAAGATGTATAGCATAAATTACCCTTCACACCCACAAAGATCTTGGTTTCGGAAAGATGTATAGCATAAATTACACTTCACACCGAGAAAGATCTTGGTTTGGGAAAGATGTATAGTATAAATTACCCTACACACTCAGAAAGATGTTAGTTTGGGAAAGTTGTATA
The DNA here is from genome assembly GCA_039090855.1 of Macrothele yani. Lineage (NCBI taxonomy): Eukaryota > Metazoa > Arthropoda > Arachnida > Araneae > Macrothelidae > Macrothele > Macrothele yani. Next base: position 8,453,903 of record CM077024.1, read on the forward strand.
GCATAAATTACCCTTCACACCAGGAAAGATCTGGGTTTGGGAGATATATATATAGCAAAAAATACCATTTGCGCCAGAAATATCTTGGTTTGGAAAAAATATATAGTATAAATTACCCTTCACACCCACAAAGATCTTGGTTTGGTAAAGATGTATAGCATAAATTATCCTTCACTCCAGAAAGGGTTTGGTTTGGGAAAGATGTAAAACATAAATTACCCTTCACACTGTGAAAGATCTTGGTTTGGGAAAGATGTATAACATAAATTATCCTTCTCTCCAGAAAAGTCTTGGTTTGGGAAAGATGTATAGCATAAATTACCCTTCGCACCCCGAAAGATCTTGATTTGAGAAAGATATATAGCAAAAACTACATTTTGCACCAGAAAGATCTTGGTTTGGGAAAGATGTATAGCATAAATAACCCTTCACACCCACAAAGATCTTGGTTTGGGAAAGATGTATAGCATAAATAACCCTTCACACCCACAAAGATCTTAGTTTGGGAAAGATGTGTAGCATAAATTACCCTTCGCGCCAGAAAGGTCTTGATTTGGGAAAGATGCATAGCATAAATTACCCTTCACATCCAGAAATATCTTGGTTTCGGAAAGATGTGTAACATAAATAACCCTTCACACCGAGAAAGATCTTGGTTTCGGAAAGATGTATAGTATAAATTACCCTTCACACTCAGAAAGATGTTGGTTTGGTAAAGTTGTATAGCATACATTACGCTTCACACCCAGAAAGATCTTAGTTTGGGAAAGTTATTTAGCAAAAATTACCCTTCGCACCAGAAAGACCTTGGTTTGGGAAAGATGTATAGCATAAATTACCCTTCACTCCAGAAAGGGCTTGGTTTGGGAAAGATGTAAAACATAAATTACCCTTCACACTGTGAAAGATCTTGGTTTGGGAAAGATGTATAACAGAAATTATCCTTCTCTCCAGAAAAGTCTTGGTTTGGGAAAGATGTATAGCATAAATTACCCTTCACACTCAGAAAGATCTTGATTTGAGAAAGATGTATAGCAAAAATTTCATTTTGCACCAGATAGATCTTGGTTTGGGAAAGATGTATAGCATAAATTACCCTTCACACCCACAAAGATCTTGGTTTGGGAAAGATGTGTAGCATAAATTACCCTTCACGCTAGAAAGGTCTTGATTTGGGAAAGATGTGTAGCATAAATTACCCTTCACACCCAGAAATATCTTGGTTTGGGAAAGATGTGTAGCATAAATTACCCTTCACACTGAGAAAGATCTTGTTTTCGGAAAGATGTATAGTATAAATTACCCTTCAAACTCAGAAAGATGTTGTTTTGGTAAAGTTGTATAGCATACATTACGCTTCACGCCCAGAAAGATCACGGTTTGGGAAAGTTACTTAGCAAAAATTACCCTTCGCACCAGAAAGACCTTGGTTTGGGAAAGATGTATAGCATAAATTATCCTTCACACCGAGAAAGGTCTTGGTCTGGGAAAAATGTATAGCGTAAATTACCCTTCACACCCACAAAGATTTGGGAAAGATGTATAGCATAAATTCTGTACAAAGAGTACCAGAGTACTTTTTTTACGTGTCGCGCTGTTCACTGTTGACTTTTCTCTGACTGTGAGTGAAAAGACTGCCGTTTGAGATACGCTGGGACAATTAGTAACTATTTTTTATGACACGTTTTAAATCATTCAGATTACTACTCTTAACCATTCATATTCCCAATAAAACGCTAACTGATGTTCGATGAGCTAGTTTGCCAAGTTCATATCACAAGAGGACTTACGTTTTGGAGTGAGTAACTTAAGTGAAGAATGTAGTGTACCTAATAAAGTGGCATCTCAGTATGTCTGTGTGATCACTAGCAGGTTTTTTTTCTCACGAATGTTGACATTATTGAAGCTATTTCAATATTTCAAAAAATATATCTTATGAAGGAATCCCGCACCAGAAGCAAAGCTGGGATGGAGAAATAAACAACAGCTTAACACTTGGAGATTAAAAACAGAAATTCTGAACTCCAGTGTCTTTTAAGCGCTGTGAAATTAAAGATTAAAGTGCTTTAAGGAGTAAACGCAGAATCGCATTAACACCGTATCTATTCCAATAGAATAGTTGCACTTGAAATCTTCTCAGCTAGGGATATCTAGTGTTGTGCGGAGAAAATAAATGAGTGAAAGGCCGCTCAATGGGAAGAGAATAACAGAGAAAATTCAGAAAGAAAATGAAGCAACAAAGAAGAAACATGGAAGAAAGCAAAAGTAGTCGTCGTGAGAAAACAGCCCTAAAACAACACGCGAAGCACAGGTGTCCCGAAGGAGCTAACAACAAACTCAACACAGTATCACGCTCACAAAAAAGTGGATGGATTCGTCTTGGGAAAAAAACAGAACTGCTGCATCGAAAAAAGGGAATGGTTTTTTATACAAAAGTAAATAATGGATCACTTTTAGATATAAGAAAGACATGGAATTAAAGAAACCATTACTTTCCTTGATGATGAAAAATTATATATTTCAAAGAGTGCAAATCTTTATTCTGTAAAGTCAAGAAAGTTTTTACTTGAATTCGAGAGCAAAGAATGTACTTAAGTCAACCAAAGAAAAAGCATTCGTCAAAGTTATTAGTCCAAACCGTATAGCTACAATTTGGTTCTTATATATGTACATTGTACACTCACGGACAATGAAATTTGCGCACCTAGAAGAAAACATGCTGCAACCGCGAAACTTTGCAAATAGCTAGAGTGCGTGCTGGTATGCAAATGATCCACGTTTGGTGAGAGTGCGCGTGACCGCACACCTTGTAATGGCGCTGCAAACACGAACCGGCAGCCTTATAAACCGGCGTGTGGTCGATGCCCATGAAAGTGAAAAGAACCGGTCGACGCAAGCAAGTGTACAGGGTGACAAGAATCTCGGGTAGACGCCATAGACGTCGATTTACGCAACTTACGACTTTGAGAGAGGCCTGATCATCGGGCTGAAACACACAGGGTGGTCGGCGCACCGTATAACCCACCCCGTGGATCGTTCTGACCATACCGTCTGACTTCTTTGGGAGCACTGGACACGTATGGCACTGCTAAACGGCGGAGTGGCTCCGTGCGGACCAGGAGGACAACCGGTAGAGAGGCTCGACGGATCGTGCGCCAGGCATGAACGGATCCCACATAGACCCGGTCCACTATACAAGCAGATGTAATGTGCCTACGAACCATTTCTCGACGCCTCGCAGAAGTGAATCTGCGATCCTATCACCCCGTACCTGGGCTGCCATTAACACAGGAGCATAGCCGGCTCCGTGTGCAGTGGTGCCATAACAGAGCCACCTGGAACGCCACAGACTGGCGACGTGCGGTGTTTAGCGATGAGTGCGCTTCGTTTTGGGGACAGATTAACATCGTGTCCGGTTGTGGAGGTCCCCCCCCCCCCCCGGGACAACGGCACAATCTCAACCTCGTTATTGAGCGCCACACCTCTCCCACTGCAAGCATTATGGTCTGGGGAGCCATTGCCTACGATGGCCGATCGGCTCTAGTAGTGGTTCGTGGATCATTGACGGGCCAGCGGTATGTGGAGGAGATCCTACGGTCCCTTGTGCTCCCATTCCTGTAGGGGTTCCAGGTGCTCCATACCAGCAGGATATTACCCGCCCGTACACGGCTTGGGTTGCCCCGGACTGCCTACGTCATGTACAGACACTTCAATGGCCTGCCAGCTCCCCGCACATGTCCCCTGTATAGCATGTGTGGAACCAATTGAAACGCCTGCTGCCACCGTTCCGCATTATCCGGGATTTGGAGCTCACGGCCCAACTCGTGTGGGCTAGTCTGCCGCAGGACAACATCAGGCGTCTGTTCGCCTTCATGCCGGAGCGTATTGCAGCATGTATTGCTGCACGAGGCGGTGTGAAGCGCTATTGAAGATGAACAGACTTCGTGCCACAGATCCTTCTGTAATTGTCCTGCAGCTCTGTTTTTGCCATCTTGTGTATCATTCATCTAGTCCATAAAATTTCAGTTCAATCCGATGCTTCCTTCTTGGTGCGCAAAAAATCCTTGCCCGTGAGTGTACATATAGCCGTATAGCTGAATGCGATATTTCACCGCTCATTTTTAGTATTGTGAAACCTCGTCGTCGTTGTTCGGACCGGAAAAATAAATGATTGTTGTTGGGAGGCGGCCGTTGTTCGCAGGTTAAGCCGAAATTGATTTTTATTTGCCAGTTGTGTTTGGCTTCAGCAAGTCCTAGAACTCAATGCACAATTAAAACAGTTGCAGCGATTCTGAGATCAGAATACAGACAGCATAATGTTAGCTTATAAATACTTTAATTGTTTCAAGAGCGTAAATGCCCAGCTTTAGAACAATATATAATACTCACTGTTTAGAGCTGACTTTTTGAACCAGTAATGGTTCTTCTCATTCTCTCAACTAATTATACTAGAATTAGATGCTCTATAGCTAAACATCATGGTGTAGATTATTTTAGGAAGGCGGTGTCCGAACCCTGTTTTTCAACAGCCCTAAGAAACCTCTAATAAAAGTTGCTGTTCGGACCGGAAAAATAAATGACTGTTGTCGGGAGGTGGCCGTTGTTCGCAGATTAAGCCGAAATTGATTTTTTTTTGTCAGCTGTGTTTGGTTTCAGGAAGTCTTAAAACTCAATGCGGAATTAAAGCAGTTGCAGCGATTCGGAGATCAGAATACAGACAGCATAATGACAGACACCTTAATATTTTCAAGAGCGAAAATGCCCAGCTTTAGAACAATATATAATACTCACTGTTTGCAGCTAAAATTTTGAACCAGTAATAGTTTTTCTCATTATCTCTACTAATAATTCACTAGAATTAGATGCTATTTACCTAAACATTATGGTGTAGATTATTTCAGGAAGGCGGTGTCCGAACCCTGTTTTTAAACAGTCCTAAGAAAGATCAAGCTAAGAGATTAGGGTTAAGGATGGTGCAAGAACAGAAAACAGAACAGTTTTAGATACCGTGAAGTGTAACTGCACAGTTAGGCGATTGTGCGTGGGAAAGCAGGAAAGGAACCTACAGGAACCAAACTGAGACACACCTTCGCTGGTTATATTCCAGGCACCAGCACCCACCTCCTTGAGCCTACACGTGGGATTGAGACATACACGGAAGCGGTAGCATACACTAAGTAATTGCCGTTGCACATCGAACTAAATTTCAGCTCCTTACTTTTCTCGTAAAAACTCCATTCCACCCTCCGTAGTACAAACAATCCAGATATTTAGTGACATTCTTTGTCATCATCTTACTCAACCGCCGGAGTACCAAAGAGCTAAGTAAAATTCTAAGGGACAAGTCGTCCGTTAGTCCTTCTTCCAAACAGACTGGTGTGTCCTTTGAATGTGTTTAAGAAATTCAGTTTTACGCAGGTTATCGCCAATGCTAATCCTATAGCAATAGTTGTACCAACAAAAACTAGCATTAATTGGAGGTTACCGTTGTTCGGAGGTGACTGTTAATGGAGGCTTCACTGTAGTTAACGTGACAGAATAGAGAAGAAAAAAATAATGTTAAAAAAAGCGTCTCCAGTTCAGGGGACATAACGGAACTAATAAACGCCTCTGAAGGGCAATCATTACCTTTAAATGAATGGGACATTTGCCATGCAGTTTTCAGGAAAGAATTTTCCGAAGAACTACATAAATGTAGACCTAATCTCAAACATGATTGCGGCGTCTACGTAGAGACGAAAGTACCCTCTAATGCGGAAGACTTCTGGTCACGTACTTTGTAAATACGCACCTGGAGGATTTTAAAATTATCTGCAATTTACAGTTCTTTTATTCATTTTGTTTTATTTATTTAAATATGTTTTTTTAATCTTTGCACTACGATGTTTTCCATGACCACACTATTTCAAAATTCAAAGGCGTTGTACGCTACTTTTCTCTTAGTAGTCACTGAATGTGCATTTCATTATATAAAGGAATATCCATTAAATTCGGGAACTACAGTTGGATATCTGCTATAGGTTATTCGGTTATACGTTTTCCGGGTTTTTATCAATCTACGTTAGTACCGCTATGTAGCTGCAGTTTCTATCGCTTTTTCAATTCTGTTATATGTAATTGATTTATACAATTTTTGGACTATACGTTGAATTTTCAATTTTTGAGTATATAAAAAAATGCACGGTTCTTGGGTTCTTGTATATGTAACGCAGTATGTAAGAACTTTGAAGGAATCGAAACACCATATTTTTTGTTTCTCTTTTTGAAGTTATGAAATAAATAATGCAACTAAAATTTACTAAATAACTCCCATAGTACCCTTTCTTCTCTAAATTCAAGAAATCTGGAATAAGAATATCTGTTTTTACTAAGCATTAATGTTGCATCATCTGGTGCAGGGGTCGGGAGAAGGCGGCCCGTCGTGTCTTTCTATGCGGCCCGCAGGTGCTTAACCAATCACCTTATGTTTTATTTCAAAATGAGCTATCTATGCTACAAAAACCGCTAAAAATCGGAAGTGGTCTCCACTCAATATTAATATGTAATAAATATATATATATATATATATATAAGGTACACTATAATGACAAAAGTCACCGGACACCACTTCAGAAGAACATGAACGGATCCGCTGCATTTTAAAGATGCGCGGTACAGCTACAAACAGAATAAAAACAAGCCTGCAGCTGACCGCGATCATATCGCACTGTGAAGTTGAGTGAAAACGTAGCGGCAGGAGACAACTGACTTTGAGAAAGGAAAGATTCTTGGGTGTTATATTAGTGGGTTGTCCATGAGAGAAACCGAGAGGCATTTAAACATACCCAAGTCAACTGTTTTGGATGAACTGAATAAGTGGAAAACACTTGGCGTGCTTGAAGCAGCTAAACGTACCAGCAGACCAAAGAAAATCAGTGAGAGAGGGCGTCGATTCCTCAAGAGAGTCGTTTCAGCTAATCGACGGACTACTGCACAAGAACTCAGTGTATAGGTGAGTAAAAATGCTGGAACCTGGGTATGTACACGTACCATTCGCAGAGAACTTCATTCTATGGGTTATCGTGATCGTGAGGCTGTTCATAAGCCTTTCATATCCACTCGGAATGCTACTCGTCGTTTGGCATGGTGTAAAGAACATTTTTCATGGACCGTAGATCAATGTAAACGGGTCCTATGGACAGATAAATCTAGATACACGATCCATCAGTCTGATGGCCGTGTGTGGGTATGGAGGCTGCAGGGGAAACGCTATTTACCACAGTGTACTGTTCCTACGGTCAAGTTTGGAGCTGGCAGTGTACTCATGTGGGGGTGTTTTTCGTAGTATGGTCCCGGACCATTGGTTATCGTAGACAAACCTGTTAACCAGCACGTCTACCTCGATATTCTGAACAATGATGCTCAACCAAATCTGTGGCAGTACTACGGAACCGATCCTTGTTGGTACCAGCAGGAAAATACAGCGAGCCATAAAGCAAGGACGCTTACGGCGTGGTTTGACAATAATTCCGTATCGTGTGTGGACTGGCCAGCACAGAGCACTGATCGTAATCCCACAGAGCACCAATGGGATGAATTACAGCGCCGCATAAGAAGTTTGGAAACAAGGCCTATTTCTAAGCAACAGTTAGTGACAGGATTATATACTGAATGGAAGCGCATGCCTATCGCTGTGTTCCAAACCCTTGTCGAAAGCATGTTTCGAAGGGTCAGTGCATGCATTAAATCCAAAGGTGGAACAGCACCGTACTTATGTATGTCAATAAATAATATGTTGTGTTTTTCTTCTAAGTGTCCGGTGTCTTTTGTCAATACAGGGTATAAATACATATATTATATATAAATATATAATAGATGTGTATTATAAACTGCACTTGTGGCCCCCTTACTGTAACTGAAAATTCGAACGCGACCCGCGTGTGAAAATAGTGGACCAACTGCTTTCAAAAGAGAAATGTTTTTGAGTACAAGATGTGAAATAGGGGTACTGAATATAAAACGAAATCGTATTCTGATTAACTATCTCTATTTCAAAGGTTAATTTTTATCATATATTGAAAATATGGGGTCGTACAGAATTTTCTAACATATTTTTATAAAGAAATTAGAATAAAGTAGTTAATACAAATGCCAAAATGAGGGTAGGTTTAAAGTATCAAACAAAGTATTTATGCATGTCTTACATTACAAATTAGTGTAATCAAACATTATGTGGTTATTTTCCCTTATTTTCTTTTTTTCTTTGAGAGAGAGAGAGAGAGTTTCAATATTTTACAATAGTAATAAATTTATAATATTTATTTTACACGTTTTTATGATTTATTCATATTTAGAGGTCTTACCCTTGAAAAAATTATAACCGAAGTTTCACTGTACTATATTTCTCCGTACTTTTGGGTATCTATCTTTAAACTCTGGAAGGTTTCTAAGAATTCGACATCCTTACAAAGGCTAATCACGCCATCACGACCAATTTCAAGTAATTAGTTTGCCCTTAGACTAGCACAAGTACTAGTAAAAGAAATTATAAACCTTTATAATATGGCAGTCAAAGACAATAAACACAAATACGTGCAGATGTAAAAGTTACGTGTGCTGATGGCGTTTTGCATTGCCCTTCAAAAAGAGCTTATACGTTATTCGGATACATTTGGGCATGTACACAAAGGGAAACCCGGGGTATGTTGGAAATCTAAAGCGATTTAATCGTAGGCGTATGGTAAACGAGACCACGAATAATAATAATAATAATAATAATGATATTATCAGGCTGAGAAAGTCATAGGAAGTGATCAAGTTTAGATCTTGTGGAATTTTCGAATTCAAACCGATCGAAACGTAGGACATAATACACCAGACATAACAGTTACAGAAAATCGGTAAGTCTGAATAACTGATATAGTGATCCCTGGAGATGATAGAGTTGATGAAAAAAAGCTGGAAAAAGTGACTAAATATAGAGACCTGGCCATAGAAATTACCCGATTATGGACTAAACACACAACGGTAGACCCCATTGTCATCGGGGCACTTGAAACAATGTCAACAAATGTTATGAATCATTTTGAAAAATTGCAGCTTTCTGATATACCACCTACAAGGCTGCAGAAGACAGCATTATTTGGGATATCATATATTTCACGCCAATTCTTGACTAATACGTAGATCTCCGGTGTAAACTTGTATTAGCTCAACAACACCAGTCAATGATAATTTTGTTATTTATTTTGTTTGTCTTTGCCTGTGATTCGCATATTTCGAATAAAGAAGATAATAATCAGCACCATAAAAAAACATTTTGAAGCTGTTTAGCGACTGGAATATAATACAAATGGATAATTATGTCTAAAATGCAAAAATATGATTGGGAATCTAAGCTGAACGAGAGCCACCCTTATTCTGTGCGGAGGATTGTATGGAAGAACATGTATTCCTGTTGGTAGCAACTGACTTTCGAACTCAACCAAGAGCAGGAGCAGCCGATTTCAAACCCAGCAATTCATACGTGTTTAAAGAAATCGGTTCTTGGAAGTTGTCTGCCCATTCAGAAGCACACGTCTCAGCTAGAAACAGAAACATCCTCTTACAGTAATGACAAGAATGTAAATGGACAGTAGAATAGTGGAAGAAAGTGGTGTGGTCAGATGAATAACGCTGTTCATTATTTTGCACTGCTGATCGACACGAAGTGCGGTGAAAACCTCCTTAAGCGGTGATCTTGGCTTTATTTGGCACCGCGTACCCACTGACTCTGCTCATAAAAGTGACAGCTAATACGACATCCAGAGAATACCTGAGCGTTGTGACTGACCAAGAGCACCTCGCATTATTACTTCATGGATGACAATGTAACAACACTTCATGCCAGACTCATTAAAAATTGGTTTAATGACAATGAGAAGTCATTCCAACATATCACCGGGCCACCACAGTTCCTGATTTGAATTCTTTTGAAAATCCATGAAGCTTCGAATACTTGCTCGATGCAAAATAACGCTTTGTACTTTTATGGACCAGTATGTGTGTACTATAATTGTGAAACGTGTTTCAACAGAAACTAATTATTTCAGATAATTACCGTGTTCTTCCTTTATATTTTAAATACATTTCAATACGTCATACATAGTTATCGGAATTCTGTTTAACTGATTCCCTCCCTCCTTCTCTTTCCTTTTTCTCTTATTTATCAAACGAATGCACTTTTTTGTGCTTTGGATTTATGCCAATTCAAATGATTTGCAGATAATGTCATACGCACGGTTTCGTATTTAGCATATGGCTCAATTAAATTAGAAATTATATTCTTATGGAGTATAATTTTTAGTGCTTTTTGTTTGTTGTATACAGTTAAAAATTTCAAAAATATTACTTGAAAAATTCCTCTCACTTGATGGCTCAGGTTACTAATTCACAAAAAATATTCTGGATAGCTCCGTGATTCAAAGATTTCAAATCACACGAACGTTCAAAACCTTTAATTAATTAATTAATTAATTTCCCATCACATGAACGTTCTAGAGCTTTAATTAATTAATTAATTTCCCCTTCACATGAACGTTCTAGAGCTTTAATTAATTATGCTGGTCCTCAGATTTGGAATTCACTTCCACCACAATTGTTGGCTATCAATAATTATAAATTGTTTAAAAGAAAACTGAAACACAACTTATTTTCCTGAAAACAGTTTCGTAACGTCCTTATTATTATTATTTTCATCTTCTGAACGGGTTGTAAGGTGTGTCTGGCTTGCTTTGTTTTTGGACAATTTTTATGTGTTTCACTCGTCAGGATGAGAGGGCTCGTCAGGCCTCGTGGAGGCCTTTTCCCTCTTATTTCCTGTTTTTTTCTGTATTGATTTGTTTTACATTTTAATGTCTAACAAATATGCAGATATTTGTAACAACAGAAATATGAAATAAATGAAATGAAATGAAATCTATAAATTCAAATGGTAATCAGTTTTAATAAATTAACTGTAAAGTTTTAACAACCATTTGCTCAGCAGCCTTCAAATTGCCTCATTTTAATAGAAACCGCAGGTTTCCTAAAGAAATTACCTAGACCAAAACTTGTTCCGTAAAGAAAAAAATATTTTTATGTATTATAAATGTATGAAAAACATTTTACATTCAAACTAAAATTAACTGGTTCGAGAAATATTGAGGATGCGCAAAGCAATAGATGCGTTTTTGAAAGTTTACTTCTTATTAACGAAAAGAACTAAAAAAATACATATTGACTGAAAAATTCGAAAAAAAAAAAAGGTTTTATTTCGATGATATTTCCAGGCAAATCTTCATATCTTTGGACTTGGGGATTAACAGCCTCATCGATTTAGTAACAAAAAAGGTTTCGCAATACTAGTGAGATATAAAATATAAAGAATTAGAAACCTGGATTTTAAAATGCTAAGAAACAGCTAAGGCACAAAACATAATTAATTAATAAATCCGTTTAAGATTCAACTTGGAAAATAAGGCAAAACAGCAAAAGAAAAATGCACAAAACTTTACTGAAGCACATGGTTCTTACACCGCCATAGTGTAACAATCACGAGATTTTAATCATGAGAACAAAAGGATAAGAAGTTGTTCAGAAAAACGAACGTATTCAGGATTATTTCAAAAATCAGAGATGCGTTCTTAAAAACTAGAATATAACAGAGCGAATTGCTTAAACCATATTATTAAACTGCAAGAAACAGATTGAAAAACGAAAACATCTTTAATAAAAGTTTGCACAAAGAAAATGAAACAAATCCGAATTATGAAGGAACAAAACGTCCAAACGCGGGAGCCAGAAAAAAATTAACAGCAAATTTCCTTCAGAAAACAAATTTTATTCGAGTTATAAAATGAAAATAAAATGTCGGATAGCGTTTCCTACGGTTTAGAAACTTCTAATTAAAAAGAAAAAAACATCTTATTATATAAGAAAGAAGGAATTAAAAGGCTTGCAAAAAAACTAAAGTATACTCTCCACAATGCGAGAAATCCATATAAGGCTTAAATCATATACATACGAAATACCTTTTAGAATAGGAAAAAGAACAAAAAATAATATTCACTGTGAAAATGGCTGTAGAGTTTATATTTGAAACATATGTTGGAATGGAATCATTCACTTGTTGCCTGGGTCTATTTACAATCACTTGTGGAAACAGTACCTGAATAAGGAAAATCATAATAGATCTGCATCTTAATTTGCGTAGAGCGTTTAAACATTACTTCTGGACATTCGATGTAGCGCTGATCCCCAAAAGAATATTGTTGGACAAGTTGCTTCTAAGACAAGTACGACAGGTGGCTGTAAATTCCTTGGCTATTCATTGAAAGAATGAAGACAAAAGAGTGTTTTTTATATACTACAATATTCTACGTATTCATTTCTTAGGTCAATACACTTCTTATAGAGAATACTTCAGCATTTTTAAGCCTTCCAAATAAAATTCTGATGATCGTGCACACAACCACGTGTCAACATCGGAAATGGACTGAAATTTTGCCCCAGTCAAATGTGATATATTAACTAGAATTTTGCTCCAACCAAGTATCATATATGGTATGAAATGTTATTGCAGTCAAATATTATATATTCGACTGGAATTTTTCACCAGTCAAATTGGCATATTTAAAGTGAATCAAACTTACCTCATAATTTAGTTGGTACCCAAATATTATCCGGTCCATTGATGAAAAACTGATTGATATTGCAGCCATTGAAAATCTAGAAAATGAAAGATGATACTACTTTACTCTTAGACGATTTTGAAAAGCAAAATATAGCACACTATGCATATACATTTCTAAACATTAGAAGCTGTGGTAGCCTTTGCGTCATTTAAAGAATTTTATATATTTATCACGTAAATTCATTATCCTCTAATTTTTTCAACGGTGAACAAAATAATGAAACCATAAGTCACTAGAATTAAGTACTGGTTTAAAGCAGCGTTACACCATACGCTGTTCGCAATACAGCTCAAATGCTGTATTTATGCACCGGAAGATATTTCCAAAAGTCTACAAAGCGCTTGTTAGACAATTCTGTGTAAAGGAAGAGCGCATGCTGCGCCTGTGTAGAAACGGTGAACAAATGATAATCAGACGGTGCCAAATCCGATGAATAAACATGATTTATTAAGAGTTTATAGTTAATTTCACATACCTTTGCCTAAGTTTTGTCAGCCATGTGAGCATTGTCCTGCGAAAACAAAACCCTTCTTGACAACTTTTCCATGCCTTCTGATTGCCGTTCCTGGTGCGATTTCTCCGTAAGAAATGTACAATACGTTGTTGTTGTGGTGGTAGACTGTTCCAGATAGACCACCTGCACTACGACGTCTGGTCCAGAAACATAAGCATCATGAGCAGTGGTTCAACTTCCTGGGCTCGAAAACTTTTTGGGCGAGTTGAATGGCTGTGTCTCCGCTCTTAGGAATGTGTGTTGTACTCAGAACCATACAGATTTATCCATGGGTAGCAATCGAGCCAAGACTCTACCCACATTGTGCTGGGATTGCAAGAGCATTGCGTTAGGTCCTTCAACTCGTGACTCTTGCCATCCTTATAAGCCATTTCTTTACTTTCTTAGCCGAGAGCTTCCTCATGCCAAGTACATTATGGAATACGAATCCAAAACATTCACAGGTCATCCCCAGAATCTTTACTGTCTTTTTCTCAAAGATCATTTGATCTTCCAAAATCGACCTGTGGAAATGTTGCCACAACAGGTCGACCTGGACGGTTTTCATCCTTAGTGCTGAAATTTTCCTAGCAACCTAATACACCAGACAAAAAATTATGGAATATAAACTCTATTCCTTAATATAAAGTTATATTGTCACCTGCTTTGATTACAGCTTTAATTTGGTTTGGCATGCTATCAGTATGACTCAGTATCAGATGCCTATCAAGTATATTCAACTCCATGCTGTGACGTACTACCGAGGTGAAATCATGTGTCAAGACGACAAATCTGTAGCGAGAAATTCTGTCCGCGTAGTTCAGTTGGGAGAGCGATTTACTCCGGAATGAGAGGACACGGACAAGCATGTATTTTCATAATGCTCCAAAGATCCCTTAATTCCACCAAATTTTTAGAGTGTTGTTTTCTCTTTTTGACGGCCCTTTCTAACATGTCTCATATTTTTTCAAACACATTTAGGTCGGGTTAATTTGCAGGTCAATTGAGATGTGGAAAGTCTCTCTCATGTTCTTCAAACCAACACAGCACGATTCTAGCTTAATGAACACGAGAGTTATTATCTTGAAGCACATGATCCACTATGTGTTCCTCTCGCTCCAAAAACTGAACAAATGACAATAATGCATTGTTTAAATATGGAAAATAATCCATAGACTACAAATTTCATGCAACTGGACATTTGAAATGCAGTTCCAAAATAAAAGACTTCCACCTAGTTTTTAGACAGCTCTTTGGACACATTCTGAGTTAAATGTTTCTGCAGCCTTCCTCACGACCCTAGATCGACCCTCATTGGAATAGAAGCAGAATCTGGATTTTTCTGACCATATTAATCGTTTCCACTGTTCAATAGTCCAATGACAATACTGTTTTTCCCCAGAGGCAATTTTTCGTCTGGACAGTTGTTAACTTCAGACGCATCCGGGCAACACGATTGAAAATGCCCAAGACACGCAGTTCTCTCCGTAGCTTTCGATTGAAAATGCCCAAGCCACGAAGTTCTCTCCGTAGCTTTTGATTGAAAATGCCCAAGCCACGCAGTTCTCTCCGTAGCTTTCGATTGAAAATGCCCAAGCCACGCAGTTCTCTCCGTAGCTTTCGATTGAAAATGCCCAAGCCACGCAGTTCTCTCCGTAGCTTTCGTTCTGAGACTTTTTCACTGGGTCCAGCGTTGTACTATTAAAGCAGTTCTTGACGAGTCCAGAAACCTGCAGCAGTTTCTAAACGTCTTAAACGCTTGTGATCCCGCTTTGTCATCGTACAGTTTCTACCACAGTTGATCTGCCTGCACTGTCTTAAACGTTTCAAACGCCTCCGATGCCGCTTTGTCATCGTGCAACTGCTTCTACCACAGTTGCTCTGTAATTCTTCCACTGGAAATGGACACTACTGACGGCTGATTCGGACAGATCAACAACAACATTTGCCATATCTTGTGAGGAATGACCCTGTTCTGGGCTAAAAACAATGACACCTTTTTGACACTCAGCAACTTTATCTTTACGACCCATAATTGTACATCTAAAAGGAAACACAGAATACTACAGATTCTTTAATTGCACACGTCAGACATCCACAATTATAATACAGGTTTCAGTCTTCATATTTATACACAATACCTTATCAAGTGAATTCTTATGTATTAATACTTATGTACATGTGTCAATTAGCATTCCGTAATTTCTTGTCCGAGATGTTCAATTTATAACTGTGTAATGGGAAGGACACTGATCATATCGTGTGTCCGACGTTTCATTATGGATTTATTTCGCTGTCTTCCCTTTCAGGAAGAGAACAAAATTACTATTCTTCTCTATTTCGTTGTGAACTCTACACGAGAGTACGCCATCTTTTCTTCTGATCGGAAAATGATATCGTTATTCGTGTCACAATTCGATTATAATTGTTCAAAAATATTGCAAGATATATATTTTACTGTGACATATGTTTCACTTGTCAAGAAAAGTAGGAACGTGTGAAAGTCAAAGATTTATCACCATCTCTTCATATTACATACCATAGAACCCACTTATAACTAACAGCTCAGGACCCACAAAAACCCTTGTCAAATCGTAGCTCTCGCTATACCCGTTTGAGGGTGAAAATTCCCATCATATAAAAATATGAATACGTGATAACACGGATATACACCGAAGAGCCAAATTTAATAGTCACCTGCTTACACTGATGTCAGTGCTCCATGTGCAGCCACAACTACCCATATCCGATGATTTCTAAAGGTGTGTTTTGGTATCTGGTACCAAAATGTTATCAGCATCAGCAGATCCTTTAACTCTTATAAGTTACGTGGTTGAGCCGCCGCAGATCGGATTTGCTTTTGCAACACAAACCATAGATGCTCGATTGGATTGATGTCTGTGGAATTCAGGGCGTAGGACAATACTCGATAGTCCCCTTCATATTCCTGGAACCCTTCTCGAACAAACCGGAGGGTGTGGCACATCGCATTATTCTTCCGAAAGAAGGCACAGCTAGAGAGGAATACCGTTGGCATAAAAGGATGTGTCTGATCTGCATTGATGTTTAGGTTGGTGGTACACATCACAGTTCTCAACACATGAATGACTGGATCCAGGATTTCTAAGAAAAACATTTCCCACAGCATTGCCCTCCCTCCACCGGCTAGTTTTCGTCCCACTGTGCGTCCTGGTGCCAAAACTTATCCAGGTGATTCATCGGGCCAGACGACTTTCTTTCAATCATTCGAGGTCTGGTTTTGATGCTCGCATGCCCATTGTGGGAACTTTTTATGATGATCCGAGTTTAGAATGGGCACTTGGAACTGCTTGCAGCTAAGGAGCTCCATTTTCAGCAGAGATCGATATACTGTGTTTTGTGACACATTACTCCTGTCATCAGCACTCAAATTACCTGCGAATTGCGCCACTGTATTCCTTCTGTTGGTTGGTATCATACGGAATAGCCTTAGCTCACCTCTAGCATAGATCAGTCATGGTGGGTCGACACTTAGCTGGCGGTTCGTGGCTTTACCCTTTTCGGACCGCTTTTTGAAGGTACTAAACCGTGGGTACTCCACAAAACTTGGCGTCTCGGAAATGCATTAACCCAGCCGTCTCACCTTTACAATTTGGCTTTCGTCAAACTCGTTAAAGTCCACTACCTTTCCCAGCTGAAAAATAAGAATAACACAGATTAGCATACGTAGCTCAGAAAAGTGTTAGTTATACACTCACTTCCAAAAGTGAAGCACGGAGCAGTAAGATTTGAAAAAATGGAGAAGTACTGCTTGGATTGACACGAAATGCGGCAGGAACGTAGGAAATATGTTTATTAATGAATCAAAACAAAGAAATACAGTCAGAGTTGAAAATAATATTGAATTTTCAGAAATTATAAGATGACGTCAAATTGGAGTCATTTACAAAGTGAGTAATAAAGTCACAACAAACAACAAAACCCGACATTAATAGGGTATGTGAGCACCCCTCATCTGCATACAAAGTTTACCACGTCTGACCATGCTTTTTATGAGGTGATCAACCACCGCAGAGTCGAGTAATCGCCATTCCTCCTCTACAGTAGTTTCCAAAGCTGTGAGAGTGGTTGGGGGCAGGAGACGTGAACACACAGCAGGGCCGAGGGCATCCCAAAGATTTTCAATGGGATTAAGGTCAGGCGAGTACGCCGGCCACTCCATACGCGCAATCCCCTCACTCTCCAGGTAGTCGTCGACGATGGCAGCTCTACGGGGACGCGCATTATCGTCCATTAAAACGAAGGCAGGACCAACTGCTGCAGCGTACAATCGCACAGTGGGGTCTAGAACTTCATCCCGATACCGTACAGCCGTCACAGAACCCCGTCTGTAGATGTGGAGGTCGGTGCGATATCCCAACGAAATTCCTGCCCGGATCATGATGCTTCCACCTCGGAATGCATGATGTTCGGTGATGTTCTGGGGTCGATTGCGTGCGCCTTCTTCCTTCCACACCCGTATACGCTTGTCATCGGGTTGCAGGTCAAACCTGGACTCATCCGTGAACGTTATTGTCCCAATCAGACACAGTCCAATTGACATGTTGGCGACACCACTTTAATCGTGCCCCTCTGGATTGAACGGATAGAGGAACACAAACCCGTGGTACCCGGGCGTACAGTCCCTTCATGTGTAGCCTTCGACGCACAGTAGTGGCAGATATCGTCTTACCAATGGCCGCCGTAACCATAGATGTCACACGTGTGGACGTCGCTCTTCGATTCCGCTTGGCTACAACAGCAATATATCTGTCTTCCGCGTAGGTCGTAACCCTTGGGCGACCGGCCACAGGTCTGCGGACAACTGTTTGGCTGCTTAGAAATTGTTTCCATAAACGTGAAATGACGAAACGATTCACACCGAAGAAACCAGCAACATCTGTGATTGACTGTCCTGCTTCAATGCGTCCGACGGCACGCCAGCGCTAAGAATCTTCCAATCGTCTTCTGGAAGCCATAAAATCAAGTCTGTCTTCAAAACAAATCCTCCGACAGTTCTCAACACCTTCTAGCAGCACTTGCATGCAACTCCTCTACCCCTTCAGAGTGCTGGCTTCTTATACGACTGGTTGTTTTGCATATTTTTCGGCAAGACACCGTGATTCGCTGTTACCTACCACATTTGCATACTTCCATCTCCCGCTGCGGCGACTTGCAGCATCTCCAATTCCAATTGGCTTCCGGAAATTAACTTCTCCCTCCGCGTGCTTAACTTTTGGAAGTGAGTGTACATGTCCTTCACACGCTGCGTCGTATACCGAAATTGCTTCGATTAGTATAAAGAAACGCTGGTCATAATGTTTTGGCCCATTCGGTGTATGTTTATACCGATATTATAAGTCTATAACAATTGGATGCACTTGAAAAAATTTAATGAAGCATTTAATTAATTATCTAGATCAGAACTACAGAAAATTAAATTTTTCAAGTATATTCAACTTAACATCCGTACGAGAACGACCGCTGTTTAACTACATAACAGAAATTAAGAGAAAGTAGCATCGATCCTCCCAGTGCAGCACTCATTTGGAGGGTACGTCACTACCCTATCCGTCTCTGCAATTGTTGCCCAGAAATCCATATACATGTGCATGAGCGTTACCCATCCGCTGTTTGTCTAGGAATAGGTCGTCTGTTTTCAACTCTAGTGACTCAAAACTCCCAAGGCATAACCTCTTTTAGTGAGTGGAGGAGAGTCTTTTGCACAGGTCGCCTTTTGAGCGTTTGATGTAATCCTTCCCCATTGCTTTTCTATCAACATTCTTCCGCTGGCATACATGGATTTATGCCAGCGTTTAGGCTCGTTAAATTGGATATCTCGCTATATACGGGCTCGTTATAAACGGGTTCTACTGTACTTAGCATCTAAAACACCTAACACACTTAACATACCTAACAGCTAGCTTTATCTCAGTTCATTTGACCTGACTGACAGCCAATGCTTGCGACGGGGATCAAAAATTGTTGGAAGTTAAGATACGACGCTAACTATTGTATGAATAATATATATGAAGTTTAACGAGTTATAAACAAGCGTTTCCATAAGAAACAGTAAACAAAAGCGGCAAGTTAAAACAGAAATATAAGTCACCTCTTTTCCTTTACTTTGGAATAGTTGATAATTATTCGCATGCCTCCAAAATGAAATTCTACGTAACACGTGATAGTAATGTAAATTAAGATCTTCCTCTGATTTTCTTACCTTTTTTTCCACTTCTGAAAATAGGTTTGACTGATTAATAAGACGTAAGCGATAAATAACCTGCTAAATAATATGACAAAAGGAAGTTTTCTTCCTTTGTTAAACACAAAATGATTACCACAGAATGCCTGTGAAAGTCGAATGCGTAAATGCTTGTTACGCAAAAGACAAATAAATTATTGGAGATTACTTTTCGATAGGATGATCAAAATCCTGGGTATTCGAATTTCTTAAAAATTCATTTATATAAATAAAACCTAGATACCAGTTTTTGAACAGTCGGTAAAACATCTCTATTTTCAATTTTCTTAAAAAAATCAAATAGAAATAGTCATGTTCATACGTAATCATGAAATATTGCAAGAACGTTGCAGTTCCATATGTGCAATAAATAAATTACGTATGTTTGCAGATAGTTTGTAAGTTAAGATTGATTTAACAATACTTCATTTTTCTGGTCAAAATGAGAAAATCATCGATCTTTTTGTTAGAGGAACCAATATATGCATCCATATATCTTCAGGCTTTTGAGAAACCCTTTTTGCTTCCTAACTCTCATGCTTTTCAAGTTCTAGCGAAATTTTTATCTTTCGTCGTTAGGCATTTCCACCATCGTTTTCATTGAATAGAATCATTTATTAACCAAGAAAGCGTTATTGTTTCCCGACTAAGACAGTACAATTGCAAATTTTCTTAATGAGTTGGTTTTGTTATTTCCTCTGATTTATTGCATCCTCTAAAGCCTCCCATCAACGACTCCTTCCATTCGGTTAAGAGTTCCAAAAAACTTCAAATCAAGCAAGCAGGTGGTTCTAACTTCATGTTTCCCAAACTCGTTTCCGTAAACACATACAAACAGACACGTTTGCAAGAATGCTGAAGAGCAAAGTGGCATGAATCTTTTTATTTCTTCGAATTTGGTGAAAATCGTCTGTAATTTATTTCACCCACTTTTTGTTGTATTAGTATTTTTGGCGAGATGTGGAATGATATTCTTTTAAAATTGTACAAATCGTAAGCATTTCATGCTGCGTGTCATGAAGAACGTCGGTGTTAGTATAATAAAATTGCTGCTGCTAAGCAAATCTATTAAATTTCTTTTACATAACTTCAGCACACGGAGTTATTGTACTTGAAATGGCCAACTACAGAATATCGCAACTTATCGCCGTTCTGCACAGTTGGCTTTTTACAGCATATGCCCGTGTGATACGTCCTATGATACCTTGGACTGTGGGCTATACACCATGATTGTCAGTTCTCAATGGCTCTTGGTGGTAACGAACCCGGTTAGGTCTAACTAGGTCACAGAGCCAAATAAAATTACCATTTTTTCGAGCAAACAATTCGTCGCTGGTTCGCCAAGTTCTAGCCCGGCGATACCAGTCTCCAAATTGAACTCCGCAGACACAAACCTTCAACTACTGATCCTCTTTAATTGAAGGAAATCTCTGTATTGGATAAACGCCAAATTGTACGAGAGGTCGCACAGACGTTAAACATCCACTATTAAACATTGTCTTTACACCTAGTATTTATAGGTAAAATGAAAATACTTGATCAGTGGGTACCGCATGTCTCAACGTGTGCTCTTTTCTGCTTAATGGCAACTAAAGAGAATGATTTCTGCAGAGCATTTTGACATCTGATGAGAAGTGGGTGAACGTGTGGCTGCAGAGTTGGAAACGAGCCAATAATGTTGAACCCGGACCTCATATAATTGGACCTGACACGAATTTGAAACTCACCCGTACCCGACCCGGAGAAATCTGCTTTGAACTATAATATATATATATATATATACAGGGTGTCCGAGAGTTATTGTACACATTAACAAATTATGTACAAAAAAACCTGTGAGCATTGTCTGTTTTTCTACGTCACGTATTACTAACACGGTTTCTATATTTTTGTTTTGCAGAATTGTTATTCCCAGAATCCGATAGATGGCGCTAGGTGTGGCCTGATGAGGAATGTATGACAAATGCGCAATCAGTAGTCATGTCATCCGTACAGCAGAAAGCGATGTGTGTGTTATGGCTTGCGGAATTAAAGTCCGTCTTTAAAGTTAAAAAACGGTACCGTTCACAGTATGGTTGTAATCCTCCGTCAACGAATTCAATTAAGCGGTGGATGAAACAGTTTAAAGAAACTGGCAATATGGAACATCGTGGAAGAGCCGGTAGGCCTAGCGTCAGCGGTGAGACGGTTGACCAAGTTAATGAAAGTTTCCGACGAAGCCCCAGGAAATCCGTTCATAAAGCAAGCAGAGAACTGTGCATTCCGAAATCGACAGTTCACGATATCTTGCACAAGAAATTAAAGTTTCATGCTTATAAAATTCAAATAGTGCAAAAGATGCATGTAAATGATCACACACTGCGATACGATTTCGCTGTGGATATGCGGAATCGAGTGAAAAACGACGAAAACTTTCTCAGTACTGTAATTTTTAGTGATGAATCCACATTTCAGGTATCAGGTATTGTGAATCCTCACAACTGTAGAATATGGGACAGTGAACCGCCTCATGCTGCTATTGCACTGGAACGCAATTCTCCAAAAGTTAATGTGTGGTGCGCCCTATCAGAAAGCTAAGTGATTGGCCCTTTCTTCTTCTACAACCCCCCCCCCCATAAATGGTAACATTTACTTGGATATGCTAGAAAATTTCGCTGTACCCCAGATCAAAAGATATGACAATGTCGTTTTCCAACAAGACGGCGCGCCTCCGCATTAGTCAACGTGTGCACGTAAGTGCCTAAATGAGCATTTCCCCAACAGATGGATTGAGAGTGGTGGTACCATTCCGTGACCTCCTCGCTCTCCAGATCTAACTCCATTGGATATTTCATGAGGGGTTATGTGAAAGATCGTGTCTATCAGACGCCTTGTACTGATTTGCAGGAACTGAAACAGCGTATCACGGCTGCTATTAATTCCATAACTCCTGAGATGCTTACCAATACATGGCATAAAATCGAGTATCGCTTGGACGTACTACGAGCAACCAAGGGATCTCACATCGAAATTTATTAACTTGTGTAGTTACATTGTAAGTTAGTACAGTCAGTTTCTTTCTATCTGTTTAATGTTTTGTTTTATATAATTTTGTAATGTGTCCAATAATTCTCGGACACCCTTATATAGTGCGTTCAAAAATTATCTCCGCAGTGGGTATCTTAGATTATATGGAAATCAAAGAAATGCATTATAGGAACGTATAATCCACTCACTTACAGGAAGTGTTGAAACTGTCGGCCTTCATTTGCACGACATAACTTAACGGTCGAACACACGTTTTCAAACACATCTGGGAGAGTCAAAATGTCTCTCCTCAGTAATGTTAAGTCTGTTCCACATAAATTTCATGGCGCTACCGTTAAAATGTTTGAATTGGGCAACTTGTTGCATGCCTTATTTCAGGTTTTCCAGTTTTCTTGATAATATATCAAACTTCCGAGTATGATACACAGCAACACCATTTTCCACAAATTTATGATGAGTTGAAAGTTTCCAAAAGGTGGATGTTGCTTTCATCTTTACCCCTCAGGAGGAAGGGACACTTTTCCTTCTGAGGACAGACACTCATCCTTCATATTGCATGACAAATCATTTTTCTGTCCGCAGAGCCAGCATCCAGCGCAAATTTCCACTGTGCGCATTTTTCTTTGAACTTCGTTTTTCAAAAATAAAACGAAAATACAACCGAGTCGAGATCGGGTCAGGAACACCTTGACCTAACCCGTTTGTTTGCTAGAAACTGTCTATTCACTGTCCCGTTACCCGTTTCCATCTCTGATGGATGGAGGCCGATAAAGAGCCCAGATCATTTTGCTAAAGTAAATGTTAAAGTCAGCCTTACACCAAACGAGAGTGATGGTCACTATATGGTGGTCATCTGCAGGCGTCATGCACCATTCACTGTTGAGACCTGGTCAGACTATTAGATCAAAACTTTATTGTGACGAATTTTGAAGATGGCAATCCGATTTTTGGCGTAAATAAGACAAGGATGGTAAGTCAGATAATATCCGAAAACTTGAAAATTTTCATCGTCCTGGAGCGGGACTCGAATCCGCGTCTCCCAGAAAACGCCTAGGTATGCTAACCACTACACCACCCAGAACGACCAAGTTTCAAGTTTCCGATCAATTTGAATTTAACCATCACAGGATTCGCTAGTCGAAGCAACCGGCATTCATGTTTAGCGAATCTGGAGGTTATTCTTTCATGATTTATTGTGACGACTTGCAACAAGTACATGAGAGATTATTCAAAGCAAATAGAACATAAATTCTGAAATTGCTTTTACCATTTACTGGTCATCCATGTAACATCTCTCAGAAAACTTGGAAACTTCATCGCCCTGGAGCGGAACACAAATTCGAATCTCCCAATTTACGATCGAGTATGCTAACCGTCAAACTTTCTGAGAGATGTTACATGGATGACCAGTAAGTGGTACAAGCAATTTCAGAATTTATATTGTTTGCTTTGAATAATCTATCAATTTCCCAATTATTATGATAAATATTTCTTCCTTCAAAAATTTAAATGTATGAAAAACTGCACAGAAAAGAGCCAGCATTCTTCAACAAACATGATGTCTTGATACTTTGTAAAAACATAAGTTTGTCCGTAACGGGCAGCGAATCAGTGTCCCCTCACTTCGCAGTAAGTCGCTCTCCCAACTGAGCTACACGGACAGAATATCGCGATGCAAATTTGTCGTCATCACACATGTTTTCACTTATGTAGTACATCACATCATCTTCTTCTTTCTTTCTTGGTTATTGAAGCGAAGCAGAGGTTTTTCATTAATTCCAAACAATATGTGGAAGAAACATCACACATTTTTCGAAGAACTCGACGGTCAGTGGATCCATTTTCCACAATCGGGCGCCAATGTGAAAACAGAAGTTTGTCCGCGACGGGCATCGAATCCGTGATCCCTCACTGCGGAGCAAGTCGCTCTCCCAACTGAGCTACGCGGAAAGAATGTCTCGCTGCAGATTCGTCATCTTGACACATGTTTTCACCTCTGTAGTACGTCACAACTTCTAGGAAAATCTCGCTCTTGCGTCGCACGCACATGTGGCATTGTTTCGTATCCTAATTGGATTCACCAATTGAGATATGAGACAATGCCACACTGGGCTTATTCCCCAGAACTTGTACCAACAGATTATCCCTTCCTTAGTACCTGGACCATTTTCTCTGCAACAGGAGCTGCAAATGTGATGCAGCTGTTTGTCAGGCGTTTGAAAATTTTATCTCCTCCAGAAAACTGGAGTTTTTCAAAGTTGGCATAAACAGCGCAGAGGCCCGCTGGCAGAAGTGTATTGACGCTGCTGGTGACTATTTTGATCCGCGATGGTCCTAGTGCTCAACATTCGTCGATCAGCGGAACCACAGGTTCGATCCCGGGCAAGTACAAACGCTGAAACCAGTAAATATCCGCCGTGCGTCGGATGGACACGTTAAACCGTCGGACCCCGGGTACTGCCTCCCCAGTAATGAATAAAGGCGTCTTCTTCCCCCTTTCTACTTCGCTTCCGTGTCACTTTCCTATCGGGCACTCTAGCCGAAATCTCGTAGCTTCCTATTTCTATGGGTTGTTTCAGACCTGGCGTCAGACCCTCCCTTCCTAAAATCCTCTACATATGATCTGATCTATCTGATTGATCAGGTACGTTGCTTTTTTCCATGCTTTCAGCGACCCAAATGAAACTGGTCATTTTAACTGCAACAAGCCAACATTAATGTACGTCATGCTCTACTTTCAATGAAAAAAAGCAGGGGCCTGGGATACTGTTCCTTCCGATGGCCAACTGGCCATTCTTCCAATTTAGACGTGGTTCATTTCTTTGATGAGACCTAGGTGACGTTCTTGCCTTACGATGCTGGTTTTGTCACCTCCCAGGAACTAGCGTCCCTGAAATTAGAGGCAGGCCTATACCTCTGGATGTTCGTAGAGGTCGTAAAATCCCCCAAAACTTAAAATAAATATTAATATAGAAAACTTTCTGATTCCGTTCGATAAAATAAATATATTCGCCTTGAGAATTTAGTTAGTCATCACCTCCCGTCGCCATTGAAGCATGCATTTTATAATATTATGATCTTAGATGCTTATTGGAGTCGTAGAATCTTGAAACAAAATAGCAAATAAAAAAAGCTTTTCAAGGATTTCCCTGAAATTATAAAAAAATCATATCACGCTTTCTATGTACTATAACAATTCAATTTCCTTCCGCCTCAACAAATGGAACATTTTGATTGTAAAATAGTAGTCACTCTTAAATCGAATTTAACACAAGAAAAATGACACCAAATTTTTGGGTGTAATAAGCACGTCCTTTGAATCCGTTCTGACACAAATTAAATTTATCAAAGCTATTCAAAATCAATAGAACTGGTATGGAACACAATAGTATCTGACGGAAGAAAGAAGTTTTTCAATCGATTTTTTATTCCCTCAGATAGGGCTGTAAACTGAATCGTGAGCTTACGCCTTTTCGTTGCAGACTTGTGCGTTAAGAAAAATATGAATTTATATGAGAAACATTTCGCACCGGAAACGCTCTCCAGAATAGAAAGAATTTTTCAAATTCTTAGAAACAGAGATACAGAGATACTCTTAGAAACAGAGATATCGACAAAAATAAGATGTCACTTTACGTCCCCTGGTGGGAAAACCATGCATTATTTTAGGAACAAATTATTTTCAAAAGGTTTTTCCATATAAGCATATCGGTCCAAGAAAAAAAAAATTTAGTCGAGTTTTCAGGAGCCCAGATTTTGCTACAAATACATCAGAAGCAGAAATTAACACTTATGCCCCCTGGTGGCCAAACCATTCTTTACCAAACATTAGAAATTACATGAAAAATATTTTTTATCAGGATCTTATTTGCGATACAGGAAGAATTTTCAAATCGGAGTTTTCGAAGCAGAGATAACGCAGAAAACGCAATTTACCTTTGTGCCCCCTAGCCGAAAGTCTATGATTTACTTGAATTTATAGGAAATAAATTTCGCATCGGAAACACTATCCAACAAAGAAAGAATTTTTCAAATCGGACTCCTAGAAGTAGAGATATTGACAAAAATAAGATATACATCTACGCCCCTGGCGTAGAAACCATGCATTATTACAAGAAGAAAATTTTCCTAAAAGATTTGTCGACATGAATAGTATCGGCCAACAAACCACTTTTTTTTCAATCGAGATTTTAGAAGCTCATATTTTGCTGCAAATACATCAGAAGCGGAAATTAAGACTTACGCCACTTGGTGGCCAAACCATGTTTTACAAAAATTTGAAATTATCTGCAAAGGATTTCCCATCAGGAGCTATATCCGGTGCAGAAAGAATATTTCAAATCGGAGATTTAGAAGCAGAGATATAGGTGGGAAAGCCATTTACCTTTACGCCCCCTAACGTAAAGTCTATGAATTAATTGAAAATTTTGAAATTATATGAAAAACATGTCACACTGGAAACACTATCCAACAAAGAAGGAATTTTTCAAATCGGACTTCTATAAGTAGAGATATTGACAAAAATAAGACATATATCTACGCCCCCTGGCGTAGAAACCATGCATTGTTTTTAAAAGAAAATGTTTCTTAAAGGTTTGTCGACATCAGTAATATCGGTCTACAAACGACGAATTTTTTCAATCGAAAATTTAGAAGCTGATATTTTGCTGCAAATACATCAGAAGCGGAAATTAAGATTTACGCCCCCTGGTGGCCAAATCTTTTTATACAAGAATTAAAAAATTATCTGCAAACGATTTCCCTTCAGGAGCTGTATCCTGTGCAGAAAGAATTTTTCAAATCGGAGATTTAGAAACAGAGATATAGGAGAAACGCAATTTACCTCCACGTCCCCTAGCAGAAAGTCTATGAATTACTTGAACATTTTGAAATTATATGAACAACATGTCACACTGAAAACACTATCCAACAAAGAAGAAATTTTTCAAATCGGACTACTAAAAGTAACGATATTGACGAAAATAAGATATACATCCACGCCCTCTGGAGGAGAAACTGTGCAATATTTTAAGGAGAAAATATTCCATAAAGGTTTATCTTTGTGAGTGGCATCAGTCCACGAAAGAATTTTTTCAATCGATATTTTTAGAAGCTCAGATTTTATGGCAAGTACATCAGTAGCAAAAATTAACGCTTACGCCCTCTCGTGGCCAAAGTATTCCTTACCAAAAATTTGAAAGTATATGCAAAAGATTTTCCATCGGGAGGTGTATCCGCTGAAGAAAAAAAATTTTAAAATCGGAGTTTTAGAAGAAGAATTATTGGGAAAAATGTAATTTACTTTTACGCCCCCTAGCGGAAAATTTATGCATTATTTGAAAAAGTAATTATATCTAAAATACTCTTTGTGATAAATGGAATCGAAAGATAAAAGAATGTTTTCAATCGGATGTTTAGAAGCAAATATATGGAATAAAGCGTATTTTTGAAATCTACATCATCTGCATTTACGCCCCCTAGTGGCGAAATTGTACATCGTAAAAAAAACGAAATAAAGGATCACCATTCGCATGTTTCAAGCTTTCCAATGCAAAAGTTTTTAAATAGGAATAATAATAGAGATATCGTCGGTACAGACGGACGGACAAAACCGGTAACATAAGCACGATCTTTTTTTACAAAAGACGTGCTAAAAAAGTAAATTTAAACCTGAGCTATAGTTGCAGATGTGTTTCTAAGCCCCGCCTTAGTGTGAAGTAGTGCATCTAAAAGATCAGAAATACCGGGTGGCTCAAAAGACCGATTAAATTTCAAAACATTAAAACAAAAGAACAAAGGTTCGTATATTAGAGTGCGGTTGTCACGAAAATCATTAACTTGTAAAGGACTTTTGTTTGGCAACTGAAATCTTAAAATTCGAAAAATGAGATGAGACGAAGTGCCTTACACGCATGCAAAACATGAAAGATACGTGCATGTAATGCCTTTAAAAAGCATTAAGTGATCGCCTTCAGCAATTAATCTTCTGTGCATTGTCTTCATCCCTCTCGTTGTTGAAAATATCGTTCAAAAGGAGTGTTGTTATAGTGTTAACTTTGCCGGCTAAAGCTTTATTTCAGTGAAGCCTTTTTATGTAAGCCGACAGATTGTGGGCAACAGAAGCTTTGCGAAAGTTCCGAAGACAGAAGTGACTAAGGAAGTGACAGGGCTCAATCGCCTGTGCCGGTTGTAGGGTGTGTGTTTTTTTATTGGAGGTTTAACGACCACCATGAGCAAGTCAATGGGCCATAAGCAGTCGTCCGTCCCTAATTTAGAGTCACTGGTTCCATGGAAGGCAGAGAGCCAGTGACGTAAGACGAACACAACGTCTATACCTTACTGGGATTCGAACCCAGACCCTTCTTGGACGAATGGTTATATGCTATCGCTTAGACCACTGCTAAACCGGGGAGGCGTATGCAGGTTGTACTGACAAGATTTAAAGAAAGTGGTAGTGTATTACATCCTCCCCAACGCGGAAGAACAAGATTAAAGGAGTTCCGATTGAATGCTGTGATAGCCCAAATGGGTGAACGTGTGTCTCAAATTACAAGTGGGACAAACAGTGCTCCTGAAGCGACAATATGTTTAGGCCTATCGAGATCATTAGTAAATCGTATCCTTCACGGTGTGTTAAATCTGTACCCATACAAACTCCGAACTTTACACCACCTGTTACAGGCGTGTTCCACACAGATGGAGGAATTTGTCAAATGGGGCTCTGGCAAAGATCATTGAAGATCGCCAGTGATTATTAAATGTGAAACGCAACTCATTTTTAGTTACATGGGTCTGTCTACACGAATAATTAAAGAATATGGGTACAGGAAATTCTACATGGGTACACAGAGGAACCACTATGTTCACCACGAGTTAAGTGTAATGTGGTTTATAACTTCATCTGTCATTCTTGGGCCTTTTTTTCTTTGAGAAATGGTACGACATAAACGACTGGAAGACCTCAGTAAATGTCGAACGCTATTTGAAGGTGCTGAGCGAAAACCTGATGCCATGTTTGCAAGAACAAAAGTGCTGCACACAGACACGTATTTACTGCAAGGTGGGCCAGCTCACGTTGCACCTCCAGTAAAGAACTTTCTTGTCACAACATTTGGTGCAGAAAGACTGATCAGCAGGAACTAAAGCCTTCTGTGGCCACTGCGGGCTCCAGATCTGACACCGTGGATTTCTGGTATAAAGTTAAGAACGTACCAGAGAAGACCTTCCAGAGCCGCGGATGGCTTAGTGGTTAGCGAGTCAGACTATCAATGCAAGGTCCTCAGGTTCGAACCTGGGATGATCTTTCAGAGATGGTGTGATTTACTAACAATCGCTGAATATCCGCAGTGCATCGGACGAGCACGTTAAGTGACGGCCCAATGGTTAAATGGGTATCCTTTCCTATGCCCCCCTGAAATTCTCTCACCCCTCTATGTGCAACATGGTACTTGTGCGGTGGCGCCATCTACTGTACTCTAATCTCACTACAAACTGTTCTGTCGAAGTCGCTAGACTTGCTCTCATTCCTTCCCGTTTCTATGTTCTGCCCGAAAGGCGATCTCGCTGTAGGTGGCTGGGATCTAAACTCTACTCGCTGTGGACGGCAGTCCTAAAAGAAAAAAATGACAAAAAGAAGACCTTCCATACTGCCGCAACTGAAGGAAACAATTCACTACTAAATTTTTCATGCATCCGAACATGCTATATTAGCCGGTTAGTGGAGTTGTCACACGATTGAATGCTGCATTACCTTGTTGTTGAGGACTTGTTAAATAATTACTCTTTTGGTTGAGTCACCCAATTAATGCAACGCATATATTTTTTATAGGTTTTAGCTGTATTTACAAGTTTTTTTAGCCATTATTGCTCTCTGCTGATGACTATTTGAACTAAATGTTTTCACTGGCCAAACAAAATCTCACTACTAGCTTATGCTTTGCGTGCAATCCGCGATTAATACACGTATTGTTTCTCTTTTTTTTTTTTTTTTTGTGAAATGTTGAAATTTAAACGGAATTTCGACCAACGGGGTATTTGGAACAGAGAAATACAGCTATGATCCTCTGTTGGAGAAATTTAATTTCTTAATTTTTATTTTCCCGTGAGCTTTGTAAAACCTAAAATAATGTTGAACAAAAGATCTATAAAGGCCTCCCGAATTCTGGTCATTGGCGCATTAATCGTAAATAGAAGCCCATAGACCTGATTTTTAGGAATGTTGATACATTTTCAAATGAAAATGCTTTGCGACGTCATCTCGCGGAAAAATAGAATGCCTTAAAATCATACATTATATTGTTCTCTGCAAAATGTGGTACATTTGCGAAGAACTTTTCCAACGTCACGTTTAGAAGCCTTGGAATATTAGCCTAAGTTAACGGAATAGCATTTGAAATGGCAAGAAACATTCAGGTTCTTTGCCAGAAATATGCATTTATATCATTCAATGGTAAAACTTGTAGAGTTCAGTGACAGAAATGCATCGAAATACCAACTAACA
This sequence comes from Macrothele yani, assembly GCA_039090855.1. NCBI lineage: Eukaryota > Metazoa > Arthropoda > Arachnida > Araneae > Macrothelidae > Macrothele > Macrothele yani. The sequence goes on from CM077024.1 coordinate 8,484,877, forward strand.
GTTCCATCTGTAGAACGCAAAATTTTTTTTCAAAGCTGTCATTTTGAATTAGATATATGAAACGAAACGCCGGAGCACGTTTACCTCACATAGCAAAAAATTTTTGCATCGCTGTATTTCGAAATAGGAGGTGTTGTTATTCCTCTCCGATGCAAAAAAAGATTTTTGTAATCCAATTTATAGGTGTGGAAATAGTTGGTCTGACAACGTGATAATAAAAGAACGTGTTTTAATTTTCAAAGCATGAGCTAAAAATAGAAAAAAATGCTATAGAAGTTTTACAGTTTCCTTGACAACCATCCCAGTATACAATAGCACATTAAATGTGTCATTGACATGGCACAGCTGGTAACGTGATGATCTCTATGTCCATTCTTGTGGCGGGCATGGAGTTTCCAAGTTAGGACTGATCTTTTGCTAGGTTTAATAATATGTTTGAATCTTTCTTCACGGTTTATCGACTATCACTGCCGAAATTCAAATTTTAATTCCATAATTATAAATTTTGCATCACTGATGAAGGGACAAGAGGATTGACCTCAGCACCAATAAGGAAGTAAATGTATTGCACTGGTTGTGAACGCTGCATGTTCATCCCACTTATAAATTAAGAGCAAGATCCAGTTCTACTAAAAGAAAAGTGCCAGAAGTGACTCCATGTACCTTTTTCTTGGAGGGGAGTGGGATTAGCGGGCGCAACGCGTAAAATGCGAACGTAATTTTCCGTTCTGTGACAATTATTTTGTCCACGGGCACAAATTCACCGCTGCAGGAACCAGAAATTTAATATTTTTTTTTAGAAATTATATTGATATTACGTTTTCCATGGTGAAGTATAATGCTTAAACAACTGCAGACAAATACGAACTACGTGATATCCCAAAAGTAAAAACGTTTGAAAACAGAAGTGATTACAGAGAAATCTTCAAGATCTGATGGGGACTTATAAAACCCCCAAACGCCCTAGGAAGGTTAAGGAATCTTTGATTCTCGACACATATGCATTGAAAGTGTCTAGAAAACTTAACTTTTTCATTAGCTACACTACATATAACTTTTGGTAACCACAGTTTAGTTGTAATTTTTAACATATGGACTAAGTATGTTAACTTCTGTGACTCATTTAGTGTAACTAATGAAAACTCAGTAAATAGCTAAAGATTTTCCCTTCGCTTCATTTTTATTAAATTGACAAATCTATGGAGTTTGGGAAATATGTGAATTCATGCATGCAGTTTAAGTACAAGAAGCCGAATATGATGGACCTCAATCCCCAAATTACGAAAGTACAGCAAATTTGGTTTAGGTGTTCATGGTATTTATTATACATCTGGTGGAGGAAATAAAGAACATTTTACTGGTACAAATAAAAGTTTTAAAGTGCAGTTTACAGTGAGTTTTGATAAAATATGGTTTAAAATCTACTAAAATTATTCCAACCCCTACCCCATATATAAAACTTTTCATTCACATCGGTCAAATTTAAAACACATAAGAGGATGCCCCAAATACCCAACATTTTATTATTTTACTTATAATTTCTTTTAAATGCATGCGAGCATATATGTTAATGCTTTTAACTCGAAAAACAGATTCTGCTCTTGGTACAGTAAGACTTGCGCCTAGAATTTTAGGTACAGGAGCAATTTTGCACCTGCCAAATTTTTCTAATTTCCCACCCTTGTAGCAACCACCGTTAGTAACTCGATGGGCTATAAGCAGTCGCACTTCCCGAATTTATTTCTGACTTGCTTCAGGGAACGGAGAGAGCCAGTGCCTTAACACAAACACAACATCTATGTCCCACTGGGATTGGAAACTGGACCACGACAAATGATAAGAAGTCAACGCTGAGTCCACTGCGCCACCTTGTAGACAGATTCCATTTCGACAAGTGTAATCAGCAGAATGCGATATTTGAACAAAAAAAAAAAATGCTCCCACTTCTTCAGATCAAAGGAATTTTCTCTGTTCCAGACAATGAAACTGCAAATATTAATTAATATTATTATACCGTCGAACCCCTTTATATTAAACTTTATGGGACGGACATAATTGATCTACATACCAAATAGTTCGATTTATACGGAATGGCTTAGTTGTCATCATAAGTGGAACTCAATACAAATGTTTTGCGTGCATTTACAGAACAGTAGTAAATTTGCAATACGTGTTTTTCAGATCGTACAAGCCACATTTATTTTCTTGAGCCACATTTATTTTCTTATATTTTAAGTGTTGTAAAAATTCAAATAAATGTACACCTAACATAATGCTAGAGAAAGATTCAATCAGATTGAATTAGAAAAAAAAAAGACTTGCACTAAGCTTTTTTATACATTTATGCAGCAAACAAAGCTGCCAGCTTTGTTCGCTTCTTATATTTGATGCATGTATTAGCATAATGCCCTATATTTCTTGAATTTTGCTAAGCGAACTTTGCTCATTACCATCAACAGTTGAACATCGAGGAGAGAATCCTTCCCCATTTATTGTCTTCGTGTTCTTTCCAGCCATGAACAGGCCATGAACAGGATTAAATGGATTAACAGTTCTATATTTAAATAATTCTTTATAATTTTGCTTTATTCGGAAGTTCTATATTTTAAATAATTTCTTTATAATTTTGTATAAGCTCCTGCAGCGGGTTTTTGAAGTCTTAGGTGGTGTGCTACAGTTGAAGACCGATTCTGTTAATGTTTAGTGGGATTGAAGGCATCAAATGTTCGCTATATACTTTATGCTATGTTTTTGACGTTATAACGTTTCTCATTTCCGTATCTTTTAAAGTAATTTTCTCTGCGTTTTTCTGATGTTCGACAAAAGGAATCACTCGATGTCCTATATAAACGGGTTTTACTGTATTGATGGTACTCCGAAAGGTTGAGCCCATCTGACGGATTTATGATGTAAGAAGCCAACAGAAAAACACACATAGCGCCGTGGATTGTTTGCCACCGTGGTGTAAGGTTAACGCGCTCGGCTAAATATTCCAGCGGTGCCCGAATAACAATATTTCGGTTGCTATGTGTTGAAAAGAGCGATGTCTTTGCTTATTCACTCACATCACGTATTTGGAGATTTTTTCACTTTGGACCTCGCCCTTTGGATTTAACTGCTATAATTAATATATAGCCTGCGCCGTTAATGCCCACCAGATGGAGACATCTCAGATACTGGGCCCATCTTACGGATTTATGATGTCAGAAGCTGACAGAAAAACACACATAGCGCCGTGGATTGTTGGTCACCGTGGTGTAAAGCTAACGCGCTCGGCTGGATATCGAGAGATCTCGAATTCGAATCCCCAGAGGTGTTCAAATAACAATTTTTCGGTTGCTACGTGTTGCTAAAACGTGGATAGAGCGATGTCTTTGTTTATTCACTGATCCCACGTATTTGGAGGATTTTCACTCCGAAAGGTTTCCAAATTTCGATATTCGCGTTTATTTGTTTAATTCAATTCATTATGCTATGGATTTGAATCCCTGTCTATTATGGCAAATCTTTCTGCTCAGCGCTCTTGTTGGATTTTTTACTGCTGGAATTATGAGACGTTGAACGAATAACCGACATTGTTTTAATTGGAAAACTGTATGTGTCGAACATCAGAAGCTTTGGAATGAACCAGAAGATGGACACGGCCTGTTCTAAAAAGAAACTAAAGAAAGCTTCAATAATAAAAAAAGAAAATAAACCATTTCCCCTTTGTTTCCTCCAGAGGCTTCTACTGTCAGTCCAATCCAATGAAAGACGCAATTCACCTGTTCCGAGCTTTTGAACCCTCATGGGCTCAAATACTCGGAAAAACTAAGTGAGCAAAATATTAACAATCACACTTTTCTGGAATAGACTAGAAACAGGATACTTCTTCGACTGAGTTAGGCACTCTAGTTCTTCTATTCTATCTAAATGCAGAACAATGTAATCTCCTTAAACCCGGCTTGTTCTACTATTAAATCAGACTAGACGTTGCAAACTTTTAGACACAATGATCTTTATTTGTAGCCAGCTGCATTTTCGCTCAATCGCATCAAATTAAGAATAGGCGTTTCTCCATAGCTCCTAGTGTTCTATTGTAGTGATGTCATCATCGAAACTTTTGATCACGAATTTGAAAATTAAGGTTTACGAAAACAAGTAAGTTTTATTCCGTTTGATTCTAATATTTATTACAAATTTCAAAAGTCCTCAAGACTTTTCGATGTCACTTTTAAACCTGTAAACAAAATGAGTTTGTCTCTGCCAAAATAATACATTTGGTTTATGAATCCATGATGACCTCAACAAATAACGTGTGCGTGTGATCTTTTGTACGGTCATACATACATATCCCTGAACTGTTATCTAAGATTCAGAAGCCAGCATTTCAAAGAAAACTTCCAAATTGAAGTTTAAAAATGTATAGTGCTAGATTTCATTTAATGTTAATGTATTAAACGTCTCCATATAGAAATCTTTCGGCACAGAGCTTATGCTTCACTGGCTTCCAGAACATGTCTCGCACACTATCTTTTTCATTTCACACGCATTATCTTTTATTCATGCAAACATTGGTGAATATGGTCTTCTCATGACTTCCTCCAGCTATCTTTCTTACCACTTGGTCTTAAACATCTCACCACTTATTGTTTCAAGATGGTCAAATTACTTCATAATATTTGTGTTTACCTAACTTACAACATTTTGCTTCACATTACACGTATAAAACATATCTTTGTTCCTCACATGATCAGAAGGTGTCTTTCCACAAATCCGCGGTAACTCATCTCTCCAGCACACAAAAGAGTCGTATGTGTCTTCTGCAGTACCCAGGTTTTACTGTCATACTTGAGAGTAGGAATAATTATATTTTCCTATGCAGCCATTCGGGACCTTTTCGATAACCCATCATTCCTGCGAAAATTTCTTAAATCAGCTGTGGCCTCTAATGTGAATTCACTTGTCTACTAATTTGGCCATCTAATTTATTCTTTCTGTCAAATATGCTCCCTAAATAAACAAATTTGTTCACCTGGTCTATCGCTCTACACTTTACAGTTGTGTGAACCTTTGTATGTAGAACAAATCCGTAGGGACTTATTTTTCCGTATGAAAGAAAACATGACGCGCGCAATCAACTGTTAAATAAGGAAATACCACATAATTCAAAATTTGAATGAAAATAAATCATAAATTTGAGTTCCAAAAAGTTAAACAAATTAATAATCCGATTCATTCATGAAACTCCATATTTTAGAACTTTTTTTTTACTTATCAAAATTGCTCCTAATTTGTTAACGAAGTTACTTTCACTCTGTTTTTGTGTTGTTCGGTAAAGCACCTGACAAACTCCATTGCCATAAATGTTGATGTGGCCACTCCACAACGAATAGCATACAAATACATCATATATCCACCTAAAGCTGTATCCGATGGACAGAAAATCTGCAGCCGCAACTTAAGTTTACTGTTCCTAAAATGTTGAAAATGTGTATTCTAATCTTATTGAAGCTTTACGGTTTTCCATCGCCTTGGGTTCCACATCAAGGCGATGAGAAATCGTAAAACTAGAAAATCGTTCAGAATATTATATTCTAGGTGAAATATCAGTACCACGAGTATATATCAATATATATGCACTGAGATGACAGTTTATTCGATGCACTTTCTTCGTAGAGAGTTGCGCTGACATTCCTTGGCCTGTAGGACAAACAGCCCGAATTCGTCAAGGCACAGAGCGTACCAGATGTTGGAAGAGTCGCGCAGCAATGTTATACTATGCGGAAATGATTGTGTCTCGCAAACGCAGCAGATTTCACGGTAGCACATTCTTGCAGCAAACAGCCTGTTCCACCTCATCCCAGAGAGGTTCGATGAGGTTTGGATCAGGAAACATGGCAGATTTTGAAAGCAAGAAAAACTCGCCGGCATGGTATTGGAAAGGTTTGGTAATGATACGAGCTTTTTGAGGTGTTGGGTTATTTTGCGGAGCTCGTCCATCTGTTTGAGAACAAACAACACTCATTAAGAGATGAATTTGGTTGGCAATGACGTGCAGCTATTTTTTCGTGCTCATATGTTGTTCTAAGGAAATCAACGGACAAAAAATGCATACCAGAGCGATGTTTCCCACACCAGTACACCACCGCAATTAGCCTGTACCAATGGCCCCTGTAACTGAAAGCGTAACAACTTGTTTATGAAATCATCGTAAGTGGACCACATGTTTATTAACAGTGCTCTTCAGCGAAAAGGAATACGAGGTTTCTGGTGTAGTCTGAACAGTCGTAGATGTTCAAATATGGTGGTTATTTGTAGTATTTTGTGTAGTAAAACCGAATGGATTTGTGATATAGCACAACTATGGGGGGGCTGTGAGTTATGTTACTGGACACGACATTTACGCTCTTATCGCTAACCCAGTTAGTTTTGTGACGCGAAATACCATAACAGAATAATAATGTGCACAATCATCTGCTGCTCCGTCTATTCAGGCTCCGTCTATTCTCGTCAATAGACGAACACGCAAAACGAGAATGTGGTCCACCTATGATGACGTCATAAACAAGTTGCTTGGCTTTCAGTTAGGGAGGGCGTTGCTGGTACTGTTGACACATGACAAGGTGATTTTACGGTCTCACGCTGCTTGCGCCGAATTCGGATCCTACCATTCGCATGATGATATAGAAGGATCCCAGTTTCATCCATCTAGCTGACGTTTTCTCGGTACAGATGCTCTTGCGCCCACTTGATGTGGGCTTTCGTGATTTTGACGCTGACAGCATTGGCACTCGATATGGACGTAGGTTATTCAATCCTCGTCGCACTACTGTTGAAATCTGATATGATTTTCTGAGATATGGCACGTCGTTTTGCGTGTTGGGTTCTCACCAGAGTCCCTTGACCACTCCGGGTCACCATATGCTTTCGTCCACAGGATTGCGTATTACTGTACGTCTTTTGGGTGTCGTATTATTCACCGTAAATCCTTGCTACGCTTATGTGTGTGTAGCCCATGGAGACGGCCTTCGTAAAGTTCTTGAAGGTGTATGTCACAATCAAAGTCGTACAAAACAGACTTTTTGCTTATTTGAACCTTCAAATCGTACGCTAATTGGCGCTGCATGAGCTGATCTGCCTTATTTATACAACACACCGCGTTCACATGACGTTTTGTGTATTGGAAGGAGCCACTTTTGTGATGAGGGCAGGTGTACCTAATAAACTAGCATCTCAGTAGGTGATGATAACAATAATAAACTAGAATCTCAGTATCTGATAACGGTAGGTGTATTTAATAAACTACTCTCTCAGTATGTGATAAGGGCAGGTGTACTTTAATGAACTAACATATCAGTATGTGATAAGGCAGGTTTACTTGATAATCTATCATCTCAGTGTGTGATGCGGGCTGGTGTACGTAATAAATTACCATCTCAGCATGTGATGAGGGGAGGTGTACCCAATAAACTAGCATCTCAGTAGGTGATGAGGATAAGAGTGCCTAATAAACTAGCACATCAGTATGTGATGAGACCAGATGTACTTTATTACCTACCATCCCAGTATGTGATGAAGAGAGGTGTACCTAATAGAGTAGCATCTCAGTAAATGATGAGGGCTGGTGTACTTAATAAACTAGTATCGCAGTATGTGATGAGGGCAGGTATATTTAATAAATTAACATCTCAATAAGTGCTGAGGGCAGGTGTACTTAATAAACTGGCATTTGGGTATAAATGCCTTGATTTGGTTAGAGGTAATCAAGTGTGTGTAGATAATTTATCACTACTAAACCAATTATACTGCAGGAAACTACACAGTGTGGCATCGTGCTATCCATTAATTTCCCTACTTACCTTAGATATCGTGATCTGTAATAAATATGCCGATTTTTCACGGAAAATAATATGCAAGGCTTTGAAAATTCTATATATTGTTGCTAGAGCATCGGAAGGAATTTAAGTTATTCATTGTCGATATATAGTAGCCTGATCGTCAATCAGAAGTTTTTCTGAAGGGAAAATATATGTGATTTCTCCTAGAGAAATGTATAACAATCATAGCTGCGCTTTATTGGTCGCTCAAAATCGCACTATACCTAAAAATGTTAACGAGAGGCGTATCGACGGGAGAAAGGGAAGACCAGAGAGACGAATATGCCTCTACGAGCAGTCCATGCGGGCGCAGAAAATGTTTGTATGATGTTACTGCTGAAAAAAGGAGGAAATGCGCTCCTGCAAGTAATTGTATACACTGCTGGCCACCCAAATGCGACAACAAGAAGGAAGCATCCGATTGGCTTGAAATTCGCAGAATGCGTCTCCCGCGAGAGGTCATGCAAATGATTAGCATTGCAGAGCATATGCAAATCATGTGCACCCGGCACGCCAGCACTATAAGAAGGGTGCACAGAAGGCGGGGTGTAAGTAGTGGAAGTGTGTTGTGCTACGTGGGAAGCTTCTTGATGCCTCGTCGAAGAATACGGCAGTCATTCCAACACGTTTCGGAGTTCGACAGAGGACGAATAGTGGCTTATCGCGAACGCAGTTTATCGTACCGATACATCGGCATTCGTGCGGGACGACATCCAGCCACAGTGAGACGAGTATGGATTCGGTGGGAGAAGGAGGGACGGACGGACCAACGTGAGCGATTGCCTTAGCCGCGGCACACCACCTAGCAAGAGGACCGGCATATTGTGCGCGGGCATTGAAGGCTCGCACCCCCACATCACGAACGTTAGCGCAGGAATTAGGGTGTGTTGCGCAACAACCTGTTTTAGCACGTACCGTTCGACGTCGTCTGCAGGAGCGGGGACTTGTCGCACGGCGCCCATTGCTCTGATTACCATTGACGTTACACCGACGGCGAGTGCGGTGGCAGTAGGCCGTTGAACGCCGCACCTGGACTACGGAATGGCACGACATTGTCTTCTCCGACGAATCCTGCTTCTGCCTGCAACACCACGATGGTCGGATCCGCGTGTTGCGGCACCGCGGCGAGAGACTGTATGACACCTGCATTATGCAGCGCCATGCTGGTCCGTCGCCTAGAGTTATGGTATGGCGCGCAATTGGATATGACACCCGCACCCTTCTGGTACGCATCGCCGGTACACTCAACAGCCACCGGTACATCTCAGACGTTTTGGAGCCAGTAGTCCTCCCTTAGCTGCAGGACCTGCCAGCGGTCACGTTTCAACAGAAAATGCGCGCCCGCACGTGGCACGCATCGCGCAACAGTTCTTCACGGCCCACCAGATGTCTCACTGCTGCCGTGGCCCGCCTGTTCTCCCGATATGTCGCCCATCGAACACGTCTGGTCGCTGATCGGCAACCGAGTGGCCCTGCAAGCACCACCCGCGGCTACGCCTGATGAACTGTGGCAACGTGTGGAAGCAGCCTGGACCGATATACCCCAAGCCTGCATCCAAAGCCTCTTTCGTTCGATGCAACGGCGTGTAGCGGCCGTTATTGCCAGCCATGGGGGCCACACGAACTATTGATGTCAGCATGTTCCGCAAGTCGCACGGGCCTGTAAGCTCAATCGTTTCATGTTTGTATCTGTTGTTATGTGTCCAGTATATCTGGCTTTGCTATCTCGTGTCCTTGTTGGTGTTGTATTTTGGGTGACCTGCAGTGTAATATAGAAACATACGTTTTTTACATGTGAAAAATTTCCTTACAATTCGATGATAACCAGTTTTTTTTTCGAGTTTAACTAACACTACGATAACCACTAAAACCTATGGGCAATCGCCCATTCTTAATTTAGGGACACCAACTCTAGGGCTATGGGCAATCGTCCGTTCTTAATTTAGAGCCACCGGCTCTAGGAGTAATGGAGAATCGTTCATTCAATTTAGAGCCGCTGGCTCTGGGAACTATGGGCAATCTTCCATTCTCAATTTAAGGTCATCGGCTCTAGGAACTATGGGAAATCGTCCATTCTTAATCTAGGGCCACCGGCTGTAGGAGCTGTGGGCAATCGTCCATTCTTAATTTAGGGCCACCGGCTCTAGGAACTATGGGCAATCGTCTATTCTTAATTTAGGGCCACCGGCACTAGGAGCTATGGAGAAACTTCTATTCTTAATTTAGGGCCGCCGGCTCTAAGAGCTATGGGCAATCGTCCATTCTTAATGTAGGGCCACTGGTTCTAGGAGCTATGGGCAATTCTTAATTTAGGGCCACCGACTCTAGGAACGCCACGGACTCAAACACCAGCCCGTCTCTGATGAATGGTGAGAAGTAAACTTTTCAGATCATTGCCTCCTGGGGGCCTGTAATTTTTTTTTTATTACAATTATTTTTTTTTTAATTTGCTAGTTTCTTAGGTGATATGCTGTTTTGGTACTCATGGATTTGGACGGGAACTAATCTAAGGAATTTACTTTTGTTTCGGCTGTCTAATCCTGGTCAAAATTAATACTTCTGAGAGTCTTACGATGTCAAGTTTTAAATTTGCATCGAATGAACTTTCAGAAAGTATTCAATATATTATAGAAATGGAACAAACGTTTCTCTGGTAGGTCTTTAACGAAGATCTTACCGAAACCTTTAACGAAGATCTTACCGAAACCACTTTCTCAATCTCTCTGTTTTTCCCAAGGGCCACAAGTTAAACAATTGCATATATCTTGCCCCTGGGGCAAATCACCTTCGCAATGCCACTGCAAATTATTATTTTTCCACCATGAATTAAACACGAAGTTTGATATCCTTGTAGAAGTAGGGCCTCAAGTTTAATTTGGGTATCTTTTAACAAAGCTGTGCAACGGTAAAACTGTATACATCAATTCAGAAAATATCAAAATTAAAACACCCTTGAGCCGTGATATGACTCGTTGCTTCGGATGACTGACTGCGCATGCTCCCGTTACACTCTCCACGACAAATTCACAGATGCTAAATGTCTGAAATATGCCTCTTCTTATATGCGTCATTTTGCATCATGTTAAATTTAAGGGTGGAGTCGACAGCGTTAAATTTAACATAATGCCAAATGACGTCTCACCCTGGTGTTAGCTTCGGAAAACAGAAGAGCACAAGACGAAAATCATGTATTGTGAAAACTGCTTTTGAAAATTACTTAAGTAGCCCATAAAAAGTGCATATGACGTTGTATAGGCCAATAGAGACCTGTACAGAAATACTTTTATACATGCATAAATCCATTACGTACGAAGTAACGTACAGTGTATATTGAAGAGTTTACTACATGCGCAGGATATAGTTTTACAAAACGTAAAAAACTGACCTATCTGAAAGGGAAACCACTGGGTGCTGTCAACAGTAAGTAATTCCTTGTTTCCCAATGAAAAACTGCCATTTATTTTGTATGTTGATAACAGTGCTAAACTTCGATGTATGCGTTTTCTCCCAAAATTATTGCTCTTAGTATACGGTTAAAATAAAAAGGGTGAATATTACGAAGTTTAAGGGATCTATAGAAACTTCGGTTTATGTGGAACTTTGAATTATGCGAGCTCGTTATATGTGGGTTTGAGTCCAATTAAGAATTTGATATTTCTGTTTACTGCTTTAGAATTCCAAAGTATTACGTATATTGTTCCACCCCAGTTGCACTGCGGGTTTGTTTACGTTTCAGTCCACGGCTCTCCCTATGTTACTACTGGCTATAAATAGTTTAAAATTATTTGACGGGAAGATTTTGACTAGGTTTTTTCAATCACGGTTTCGAATTTGGCATATCGCGCATGATATTCAATTCAAAATTTGATTTTATTATTTACCTTGTTAAACTTCCAAAATGTCGCCGCAGTTGCTGGCAGGTTTGCTAACTTTTCGCAGTGCGGCTCTGCATGTGTTACTACGCGCTATCACTATTTAAAAAACAACAGTTCCGTGATTTTTAGAAAGGAAATATATTTCAATGAAATTTATATTAAATACGTGAAAGGAAATGAGAGGAAAATGTGAATTTCCTCCATTTCCTTTTTTAAACTTTGGTGTGGGAGAATGCGCGAACGGAGGAAGATTGCTCTTTCTCCGTTCGCGCATTCTCCCACACCATATTATGTTTTTATTTATTTTATCGCGGTGAAATCTAGATACGCCAATACTCTACAATGGAACACGGATGACTCTCACGAAATTCATGTCAAATGTCATTGGAGCTAGCATCATTACTAGCCATGCTGCAGGAAACCATGATTTTATACCACCCATTCCAATCTTCCCATTTGGTACTTCATCTTAGTTTAAACGCATACAGTTTCGTGTTGTTCTCAGTTTTGCCATGAGTATCAACAAGGCAAAGGTTAAATCTTTAAAAGTTCTTGGGTTGAACCTGCTAAATTCAAGCTTTTCTCATGTCCATCTCTATTTTTGGTTTCTCCCGAGTTGGTAAAATGAAGACCTCTTCACCTTGGTTCTAAATAAAAGAACATCAACATCGTAAACACAGAATTTCTTCAAGGGCAAACCTACTTGCGCTTCGCATTTACTGTACATTACGCTGATCACAACACATAAAAAATGTACATATTCCAAACATCAAATTTCCTGTATTTACAGTTAATAAAGACTGTTGGTTTAAGCCCATTCGTCCGGCACAAGTACATATTTTGTCCATTTTTTTATATTTTTCTTTTCATTTTCGGAACACATTTCAGTTAAATGTTTCCGTGCAATAATTCCTATTATAATTTGAGGAAAACTGGAAAAACGCTGGCCCAGCAGCTGATTCATGTACTTTTTTGTTAAACCCGGGCAACGCCGGTAGTGCGTATGCATATTTCGGAGATTGTATAGTTTAATACGCCAGTGACGCTACTTCACTATACTGATAATAAGATTATCTAATATTTATGTCGCGCAAAGTATTTCGTCATTACTCTACGGCATATTTCATATTTCGCAAACTATTGATGTGTGAACTGATTTGCCTGAATACGTGGAAAAACGCTTTGTGCTGCAAGGACAGAAGTGCGTACGCTGTCTTAATTTGGATTCTGCTGAGAATCATTCCACTCAATGGTTTTGAGAATATATTGCTGTGTAATATATTCTCTGACTTCTACAGAAGTTTGTCGCGTGGATTAGAATCAGGGACTAAGACGGTATAGTGTCTAAATTATTTAAAGAGCTGGAAAAGTGCGCAGCAGTTATTGCTAACATATACGTATCAGAAAGAAGCAAATATTAATCTCACTTTGTGTGCTACCCGATTGAGAACAAATGTTTTTCTTATTATGTTGGGATTTTAAGATTACCACCCAGGGAAATTTTGTGCAATTTGAAAAAAATACGTACATTGATACCTTGGATAGACTATACGATTAACGACAAAATAAGAAGACTGAAACTGACACTGCTTTCCCTTTTCGATTAAAATTACAAACTTCAAATAAATTGGGAACATGAACATCATTTTTACGTATTATCAAATCTTCATTAGAACGATCTCACCTTCATATAATGTAGACATCTAAAACCAAAAAACTGTACTTTATATAGCTCCCCCGAGTTTTGAATTTTCTTTCTTGCTGATTTGAATTCTGTACAAAATTTTAAGTTTGGAACTAAATTCTTTTTGAAACACTTTTTGAATTTTTCTAGAATTCATTTGAAGAGAAGCGCTTTATTCACGTTCGGATGTCGAGTAAAGCTTAGAGGACGGATTGTGTCTCAGAAGCAACGATATGAAAAATTTATAGGAACGCCTTTTTCGTCCTGGATGCTCGAAGCTTTCATGTAGGAAATCACGGTGCCTAGCACTTACCATCCATTTTATTTTTCCTTCCGGTGCTCGTAAAGTTCGTTTGGTCTGGGACGTCAATGAGGAAAATCTGTCAGTGGCGTCCACATCTGTCGTCGAAATTACTCTTCCACACTATCTGTTTCGACTCACTCTTCTCTTTGACAATCTCCTCTCCCGCGTGACATGAGCGAAATGTAGTTCCGAAGTAAAATAAAAATAATGAAGAAGTTATTTCACCGTTCGAGCGAAGAGAGAATTTTTTTTCTGAATTGAGCAATATAACAGCTTCGTTCGGGGATTTAAGAAGGATGTCTTTTCTTAATCTAAAACTCCGAAAAATGTAATGTTCGAACTCTACTCTGCTCCCATGTTCAGCTCTCTTTTTCCGCCAGATTAACGAGAAGTGCACTGTTCCACGTCTTTCGGGAAGAATTCTTCAGTTACTATTTTATGTGTGGAGCAACTTATGGATAAGCACAAATAAACCTGAATGCGCAAAAACCTGAATTTTTTTATTTATGTCGCTGTTATGATATCAACAGTGACCACATCTCTATTGTGATAAATAAATTCCAAATCTGAAATGTTAAAGCTTGTATTAGTGATGACATACATCCTTCTTGAGAGTTCATTCATCATTCACTCAAAAGTGTCATTCACGAATGGGCATTCAGTTTCCAGGTTGTCTTTACTTTAAATACACCAGACTGCGAATACTCATGAAAAAACGCATATAGCGTATTGAATCCGTTTATTTTTTCTGGTGTAGTAAGCATTTTTATACATATTTGGAAGATGTGAATCCGGTTATTTTTTGGTGTAAATAAGACATTTATGTTAAGTCAGATAATACACGAAAACTGAAAAATGTTGTCTTCCTGGAACGGAAATCGAAACAGCGTTCCCGGATAGGGCCCGAGTATGATAACTACTACACCACTCAGAACGACCAAGTTTCAAGTTTCCGATTAATTTGAACATAAAAAGTTTTTCTCTTCTCTCAAGTTTTCAGATATTTTCTGACTTAACATCCACGCCATATTTACACCGAAAAAAAGAAAACGGATTCACATCTTCCAAATTTGTATTGTACAATGGTGTATTCCCGTATTTCAATTTATTGATAAACATTTTTATGTCGACGAATACCTTGAAAAAGCCTCCCAGGGAACTGCGAAAGTTTGGAGAATCTTTGTGCTTATTACACCACAAAAATAAATGGATTTAATACGCTATATATACTTTTCAATTTTCAAGAGCAATATGCCATTATGTCTTAAAAGAAAAGTGTTTGATCAATGCATCCTTCCAGTGCTTACGTATGGTGCAGAGA
Organism: Macrothele yani; assembly: GCA_039090855.1. NCBI lineage: Eukaryota > Metazoa > Arthropoda > Arachnida > Araneae > Macrothelidae > Macrothele > Macrothele yani. The sequence goes on from CM077024.1 coordinate 8,499,920, forward strand.
CGTGGACCTTAACTAAAAGAGACATACAAAGGCTGCAGACAACTCAAAGCAGCATGGAGAGGTGCATGCTTGGTGTAACCAGGAGAGATAAGAAGAGGAACTCGTGGATCCGAAAAGTGACAAGAGTGGAAGACATCATGATCAGAGTTAAATCCCTGAAATGGCAATGGGCTGGACATACTGCCAGAAGGACAGATCATCGATGGACAGCCGAAATTTTAGATTGTATTCCAAGGGACAGGAAAAGACCCAGAAGAAGACCACATGGGAGATGGGTGGATGAAATTCGAGGGTATGCAGGGGTGACATGGAGGAGACTGGCACAAGACAGACCGTTGTGGAGGAAACTTGGGGAGACCTTCGTCCAGCAGTGGATTGATAATGGTTGACAATGATGATGATGATATACCTTTCATGAGTATTACAGGTTGTCACTGCAAGATTCTACAAAATTCAAGCTATGTAAACTCATAAATACAATAATCCTGGATGTGACATACTAATTTTTTTCAATTTCAAAAAACATGGTAAAATCTTTCTATTCTAAAGAAAAAGTAACTGCCACCGCCGCCGACGCCGCTGTTTCAGAAAATTCGTGACACTCGCTCATTTCTAGCTCGCAGCACAAAAAGTATTAAGCACAAAAATATAGAATTTACATCGTTTGTAGAGAATTGTTCTGTGAACACGCTGAATTAACCAGTTTTTCTATTCTAGCGTTAATTCAAGAGCTATTGTATTTCAAAGTTCAGGTAAGCAAAAAAGTGCTATCAGTTCGCCTTCCGAACACACTAACAGCAAGAGAACCACGAAACTTTGTAAGCACGTAGGGCCATGACCGAATTTTTGCACCTCTCGTCTCCGTTTTTTTTTTAAGTTCAATTTAGTTTATAAGAAATTAATTTTTTTAATTTCACAAAATTCCCTATTCCGCGATGGAATCCAGTTTAAACAAGAAAGATGGCACCGAATTTTTGGGTGTAATAAGAACGTCTTTTGAATCCGTTCTGACGCAAATTAAATTTATCAAAGCTATTCAAACTCAATGGAACCGGTATGGAAAACAATAGTACCAGACGGAAGAAAAGTTTTTCAATCGGGTTTTTAATCCCTCAGATATTGCTGTAAACGGAATCGTGAGCTTACGGACTCTTAGAAACAGAGATATTGACAAAAATTAAAAAATGACTTTACGTCCCCTGTTGGCAAAACCATGCATTATTTTAAGAAGAAAGTATTCTCAAAAGGTTTATCCATATAAGCGGTATCGGTCCAAGAACAAAAAAATTAGTCGAGTTTTCAGGAGCCCAGATTTAGCAACAAATACATCAGAAGCAGAAATTAACACTTATAATCCCTGGTGGCCAAACCATTCTCTACCAAACATTAGAAATAAGGTGAAAAATATATTCCATGACGTCTTGTATGCGTCACAGAACGAATTTTTCAAATCGGAGCTTTAGGAGCCGAAATAACGCAGAAAACGCAATTTACCTTTGTGCCCCCTAGCGGAAAGTCAATTATTTACTTGTAAATTTTGAATTTATAAGAAAAACATTTCGCATCGGAAACACTATCCAACAAAGAAGGAATTTTTCAAATCGGACTCCTAGAAGCAGGGATATTGACAAAAATAAGATATACATCTACGCCCCTGGCGTATAAACCATTCGTTATTTCAAGAAGAAAATGTTCCTAATAGGTTTTTCGACATAAGTAGTATCGGTCAACAAACGACTTTTTTTTCAATCGAGATTTTAGAAGCTCATATTTTGCTGCAAATGCAGCAGAAGCGGAAATTGAGACTTACGCCACCTGGTGGCAAAACCATTTTTCACCAAAAATAGAAATTATGTGAAAACGATGTCCCATCAGGAGCTGTATGCGGTGCAGAAAGATTTTTCATATCGGAGATTTAGAAGCAGAGATATAGGGGGAAACCCAATTTACATTTACGCCCCTTGCGGAAAGTCTATGAATTACTTGGAAATTTTGAAATTATATGAAACACACGTCGCACTGGAAACACTATCTAACAAAGAAGGAATTTTTCAAATCGGACTCTTAGAAGTAGATATATTAACAAAAATAAGATATACATCTACGCACCCTGGCGTAGAAACCATGCACTATTCTTGAAGAAAATGTTTCTAAAAGGTCTGTCGACATGAGTAGTATCGGTCAAAAAACGACGTTTTTTTCACTCCAGAATTTAGAATCTCATATTTTGCTGCAAATTCCTCAGAAGCGGAAATTAAGATTTACGCCCTCTGGTTACCAAACCATTTTTATTTACAAAAATTAGAATTTATGTGAAATTTTTTTCAAATCAGGAGCTGTATCCGGTGCAAAAAGAATTTTTCAAATCGGAGATTTAGAAGCAGAGTTATAGGGAAAAACGCAATTTACCGCTACGCCCCCTAGTGGAAAGTCTATGAATTACTTGAAATTTTTGAAATTATATGAAAAACATATCCCACGGAAAACACTATCCAACAAAGAAGGAATTTTTCAAATCGGACTCCTAGAAGTAAAGATATTGACAAAAATAAGATGTACATCTACGCCCATGGCGGAGAAACTGTGGAATATTTAAGGAAAAAATATTTCAAAAAAGGTTTATCGATGTGAAGGGCATCAGTCCACGAAAGATTTTTTCAATCGATATTTTAGAAGCTCAAATTTTATGGCAAATACATCGGAAGCAAAGATTAACGCTTACGCCCCCTGGTGGCCAAAGTATTCTTTATCAAAAATTTGAAATTATATGCAAAAGATTTTCCATCAGAAGATGTATCCGCTGAAGAAAAAATTTTCCAAATCGGAGTTTTAGAAGAAGAGTTATCAAGAAAAATGTAATTTATTTTACGCCCCCTAGCGGACAATCTATGCGTAATTTGAAAAAGTAACTATATCTAAAATACTCTTCGACATAAATGGAATCGAATGATAAAATAATTTTTTCAATCGGATGTTTAGAAGCAAATATGTGGAATAAAACGTATTTTTGAATTCGACATCATATGCATTTACGCCCTCTAGCGGCAAAATTGTACATCGTAAAAAAAACGAAATGAAGGATCATCATTCGCATATTTCAAGCTTCTCAATGCTAAAAGAATTTTTCAAATCCTACTAATGTTTGCAGAGATATCGTGGGTACAGGCGGACGGACGGACAGACGGACAAACCGATAACATAAGCACGATCTTTTTTTACAAAAGACGTGCTAAAAACGAATATATGGCAAACTACGAATCATAAGACATTGCAACTTTTACAGCATAAATTCATAACTATCATCCCTCTTTTAAAAAAATTAGCCGCCCCGGTGGCGCAGTGGTCTAAGGCGCTGGCCTCTGATCATTCGTCCGTAAGGGGTCCGGGTTCGAATCCCGGTCAGGCGTGGATGTTGTGTTTGTCTTACGGCACTGGCTCTCTCCCTTCCCTGGAACCAGTGACCCTAAATTAGGGACGGGCGACTGCTTATAGCCCATTGAGTTGCTCACGGTGGTCGTTAAACCTCCAATCCAAAAAAAAAAAAAAAATTAAGAAAAAATCATTTTCTGCTTTTTAAGCATTTTTAAAGACGCAAAGGAAAAGAACGAACGGCTTCCTCTGTCTTCAACTGTAACCACAGGCAAGTTTTGGTCACGTGACCTACTGCCATGTTGACGCAGCTATTTGTAGCATTCCCTTCTGGTTTGCGCGGAGTGACAGCCACTGTACTTGCAACCTGTGCAGGAAGACATTTTTATGGGTGTGTCCTTGGAACATTTACTGCGTCATCATGAGGAAAGTCACCGCTTCATTCACAGAATCATTGCAAGAGATGAAACGTTGGGCTTTCGTTATAAACCACAGAGAGAAAGAAGCCAATGGAAGCACACGTTTTCTCTATCGCCAAAGAGGCCAACGAGAATGCCGCCAAGAGCTAGAAAGGTCATGTTGACCGTCATCTTTGACTACATGTGATATCCGTTGATCGAGTTTCTCGCCACGGGAAAAATAGATTTGACTGTGCCCGGTATGGGGGCACGTTCAATTCTATGCAAGCATCACTCAAGTCCAAGTGGATGAAATGCAAGGAAAATGGATGAAACATCACTGAAGTCAAAGTGGATGAATTCGAGTTTCTCGCCACCGAAAATTCTGCCCGTTATGGGGACACGCTCAAATCTATGCGAGCATCACTCAAGTCCAAGTGGCTTGAGCTGCTCACCGCAGGAGTCATTCTTCTCCATGACAACGCTCGCCCCCACACTTCGAAAATCGTCCAGGGTTACCTCTCTAACTTCAGGTGGGAAACTTTCCAACTTCCGAAATACAGCTGTCAATGTGTCCTTCTGTGCCTTTCACATTTTCGGAGAGCTGAAAAGTCATCTGCGAGATCACAGATTTCACTCGGACGAAGAGGTACAGGACGCTGCTCGGGAATATTTTCGCCAGCAACCGACCGCCTTCTACGCAAAAGGAATCGAACGTCTAGTGTCACAGTGGGAAAAGTGCCGTAATAACCACGGGATTATTTTTAAGGTAAATCACAACGTCTTTCTCATACGCCCTTTGGCTCATTTTCGTTTGAATGACCCTTATACATATATACATCAAACCTGGAAATATTAATTCCAAACAAATTCCTTTCGAAAAAAAAAACAGTTGGATCTGTAAATTTACATTTAAATATAAAATCTTGCGATACCTTCCCCACCGTTAATCGATTTCTTTTTCGGTAATTAGTTGTCTGGCTTTGGAAAGCACAAAGCAAAATTAACGTAACAGATGCGACTGTAGTGTCATCAACCAAGAACGAAGTTAGTGCACGAAAAGTGGCCTCATTGAATGGACTCACAACAAAAGCGGCTGCGAGGTGAAGGTAGATTTTGGTGAAATGCCAAAAGAGCAGGAACTTAGCAAACATTCACTGCTCAAGTTGAACTTCACTATAGTGAACGAATCGTTATATCATTTACGTAATTAGAACCCATTCACCTTTTATGAGGAGTGAATCTCCGTTCGTCCTGAACACACCATTCGCATTTAACGGCAGAGCAGAAATTGCCCAAATGCCGAAACGAGGGGGAACTTAGTTGAAACCCAGTAATTGTTCACGAATGAATCTCAGCTCGTATCCAATACATCATTTAAATGTCATTACGCTTCATTCCTGTTTTCAAGTTACACCATATTTTCTAGCTAGCTGCTCACTGCTCACATTACGGATGACATTTATTAACTCTCCACATTGCGTTTTTTTTTCGAGGATTTCGTTCCCCAAGACGTGGGGGGCGCAAGACAGTTAAAGATCCTGCGTCTTCAGTGAGTGTCGCAATAATGGCGGACTGAATGATCACTTGAAGCGGTGAGGCTGAGACATTCACCATTCACGGTAAAGAATCATTCGTTGTGAAAGAATCTTTCGGGAATGATTCATCACTAGCGTGTATGTACGAGATATTCTGGGGTATCATTTTTCTACTTCTCAACTTAGTTTCCTGTAGCTTCAGAAAACAAAAGAGATTTTTATTAAAAATGTGTTAATCCTTTGCAATTGGAGTTCGCCATTCTTACTGATCTCGCCCTTTGTGATTTCCTAGACTCGTCGTCTGCAATACATTGTTCTAGCAAAGTAAGATACAAGGAATATCCATGGTCATGAAAGCCGGGAAACACGTTTTACTGGCAAGCACCTTGACAAATATAAGCTATATATGTTCTATGCACTGTCATCTTTGTCGTCAAAGGGTTTAAGTTCATGTTTTGTTCCAGGCTTTAAACAAGACATTTTCGCGAAAAAGAAGAGTACAGGGAAGGAAAACTTTAAAATACTGATGGAGCGAAGAAATAACTAGACAAAGGAGTTAGAATATTCGAAAAGATATGAGAAGCGTTTTGCTTCACGGGAGACTGAGATTTGCAATCTCTCAGAGGAAGAAAGTAGAAATAGGGGTAAACAGAAATTAGGTAGAATACCACAAACAAAAAGATTTCAAATAGCAGAGTTACGAAGACGTGGGCCGCCCCGTGGTGCGGTGATCTAAGCGTTGGCTTATGATCATTCGTCCGAGAAAGGGTCAGGGTTCGAATCCCGGTGAGAAACGGATTTTGTGTTTGTCTTACGGTACTGGCTCTCTCTCTCTCTCTCTTCCGTTGAACCAGTGACCCTAAATTAGGGACGGGCGACTGCTTACAGCTCATTGAGTTGCACACGGTGGTCGTTATCCCTTCAATTAAAAAAAAAGATGAGTGGAGTATACAGAAAACTATAATGGAAAATGTACAAAAAATGCATTTGATTTGGTATAACCTTTAAATACAGATGGCTGATAACAAACTTCCCGAATTGCTGTGAAATGTATGCCCAAAGAAACAAAGAAAGGTGATATATTAGGAACTGGTATGATTGGTTTGGAAAGGCACTCCATTGCATTAATATTGTGCACGAATGATGTTTGGATAAAAAAGCTCAGCGAAAAAAAAAACAATGAAAGAAAATGGCAGATCTCAGAAAACTTACATATACAATCAAACCTCGATTTAACGAACTTCAAGGGACCAACAATCTTGTACGTAAAATCGCGGAATTCGCTAAATCGAGGAAATCTTTCGAATGAAACATTCAAATTAAGCTAGTGTTCATAATAGAATACGTAAGCATATGTAAGAATACCTAAGTAATACGTGTTCTCTTTCTTTCAGTAACTATGTTCTCTTTTTTTCAGTGATTAACCTTTCTAGTGCTAACTGTGTTCATCAAAACTTTGTCCGTAAAGGAGCTGTGTTGTTTAATTTGAGCTGTAGATGTAACACTGAGAAGAAAAGAAAAAAAGTGCGATTTGGCGAAAAATTCCAGAGGTTCAGAAATGGGTACGTACCATGTGTGTCCCTGACTTCACAGAGAGTTATTCTTCTGTCTGCAGTTGAAAACAAGAATTTCCATTGTACTCTAGATTTCCTCCCCATACCTCCTTTCATTTTCCAGCTTCCTACTCATGCAAAAAAACGTTGTGATCCTTTGGCTTGTTGGTCCTTTGCTTCGTCCTGTAAGAAGCTTACGCTTGATAGTCGGAGGAAAAGCGAACTGATTTATGATTCCGTCAAGCTGTGTCGCAGATGGTGTTCTTTAAAACGCTGGTTAACTGCATGAGTAAAATTTTCCTGTTACGCGAAGCTCTCTTTCTAGCTGACTTTTAACGTAAAAATGTGGTTAACATATTTTGGTACTTAAAAAAAATGTTCGCTAAATTGACGAAATGTGTTCGTTAAATCTGGAAACGCCAAGCATTTATTATAATGTGGTTCCGTCCGGACCACAAAAAATGTACGTAAAATCGCGGAATTCGTTAAATCGCAGTCCGTTAAATAGGGGTTTGACTGTATATCTGATACGTATACTGAAGTCGAAGATTATTAGTAACATCTACCTATTAGCGTGATCGGCGGTTCATCGCCTTCAAACTGCCTCGATTTGATGTGGTATGGATTGTAGGAATAATGGCGTCCAGCTCAGATGACTCATCAGAAACGTATGCCTCTGAGAACTCCGTCACCAGGATGGTGTTCCACCTTTTTCCTGAACAACAGCAGCAACACGTCGTGACATGGACTCTTAGAGGTTGAGAAAACGTACGGGTGGTATTACGACGCATGATTGCAGTACATCCATTCGCACGGTGACGAGATAACGGGTTGTGGGTTTTATGACCGTTATGCATTGCTCCACATCGTCCCATTCTTTGGTTCAAATCCGGGAACTGAGAAGGCATTCGAATGCTCCCTCAACCAGTCCTTCGTAAACCGGTAGCGATGAGATGCGGCATTGTCATGTTGGAAGAAGGCACCCTGCTGTGGGAAATGGATCGCCATGAACTGTTATAGGTGATCGTCGAGTACATCAAGACAGCGTTCTGCCGAGATGGTGGTCTCTATGGCTTCAGTAGGTCCAAAGGAGGCCTATTTAAGCATGTCCTCTAACACCTCACTGCCTCCTTAGTCCTGTAACACACCAAGTTGAACATATGACCAGGAGGTGCTCATTTGCTTTTGTCGGAACAAAGTTTCGTTGGACTAAGATACGCATTTCCATATTTCCACGGTCCGTTGGCGATGTTTCTTCTACCACCGCTACCTCATAAAGCGGTGATGTCTAGTTAACAATGATACTCGATGCTGGTGTCATAGCTTAGGCATCGTACGTCGAAGGGTGTTTGTACAGATCTTCGTAGGTACCCCATTGTTGAATGCATACGTTATCCTCCTCGCTTTGGCTCATCGTTTAGAGGATGTGATTTAAGAGAAGCGCTGCTCACCCCAAATACAGCCAAATTTTTCTTGGAAGGTGCCGGTTTTGCCGTTTTTGATGTACTCCTGGCACTCATGTGAGCCGGTCGGACGCGGAACTCCCAGATGCTCTGCAGTCACGGAGATTATCTTCGTCTTACGATTATCTGCGCACGAGATAAACCCAGATCACAATGTTTACCCATCATCTCAATCGCAGGTAAGAAATGCACCAGCTATGTACATTATCTGAGCAAAAGTATTCTCACACTTGTATAACCACAAACTTCCTGTAATAGGAAAGGAATTAATATCGAGTTGGTGCAAGCTTTGCTGCTATCACAGACTCCATTCCATTGGAAAAGGCTTTGCATTAGACTTCAGTACATCGGCGCGAAAATTCTGCTCATCCTGCCTCAAGAACTTCAGTAAGGTCTGTCACGCTCCTCCGAGGGGAGGGGGTGGGGGTTCGCCCTGGTTCGAAGTCGGCGTCACATATGCTGTACATTCGATATTAGATCATATCAATTTTTAATTCGTTAATAATAACTTTTTAAAATCTTTTAAGAAAAGTGCATCGAATAGTAAAAGTGCGCGTGTGAAATCATTATTTTACAAAATTCTGACACTAGGGAACAATCTGATTAACTTTCATACTTCAGCTCCATTATAGCTTATCATAAGTAATCGTAAATATTAATTTGTTCAGTTGTCTAAAACTTCCATTATGGTGAATGTATTTATTCCAAATTTGAATGTATCGGTCAGTCACTCTATTAAAAAAAGTTCACATTTTATCGAAAAAGAAAACGAATATGAAAGGAAGGCGGAAGATTTTAGACATCGGTAAGGAAACGTTTCAGATAACTTTTGTCAAGATTCAGTGTTTTCGTCTGGTATTGTTGCGGGGATCTAGATTCAAAGATTCTCAAAAGTGTAATATAAAAAGAGCGCATTGCACCCGTTTACATAACCCCGAAACCATTTATGAAGCATGCAAAAACATTCTGGGGAATCTGTTTTTAGAAATATTTTTGGTTTGATTTCAAAAAAGTCACCTAAAGCAATTTCTCTGTGTATGTGATAACGTTGTAAATCTTCTAAATATGTGGAGATAATGTAAATAGGCAAAGTCATCGCTCTTTCCACATTTTTCTTTAATTAACACACAGCAACCAAAAAAATGTAATTCGACACCGTTGGGATCGAACCCCAGATATATCGATAACTAGCCGAGTGCGTTCGCCTTACGCTACGGTGAGAAACAATCCACGGTGAAGCAACAAAACCTTTGTTTTGTTTGTTTCTCAGTTAAACGACCACCATGAGCGATTCTCCGGGATAAAAGCAGTCTCCCTTTCTTAATTTATGCTCACTAGTTCCAGGGAAGGATCCGGTGTTTCAAACCAAGCTTAACACGGGTGATCATTCAGATACCATAGCCTCTGACCATTCAGCAACCGAAGTGACTGTGTACTTAATTGACATTAAATGTCAGTCATTACTGTTTCACACGTTATGTAAGTTCTGCAATCAGAAACATGAAAACAAATTAAAAACTTGCCGAGTTTTTTTAAAAAACGAACTAAATAATCATCTTGACTGCTGCAGCAGTCAAGATGATTATTTTCTCTTCACGATTTTTGTTCGTTTTTTAACAAAACTCGGCAAGTTTTTAATTCGTTTTCATGTTTCGTTGTTGTCAAGGTTTTATTTGCCTTCATTGTAAAAATTCATCTTGTTCAATTTTATCTGGTGCAGATTTTACAGAGTCATGATATTTATCTTTGAACTCCACAGTTGGAAAAAGCTCACATTCATAGAGTGAGTTGAATAATTACGGAAACGTCTTGTGAGTGAATTCATTACAGACATACATATGAAGCCCCGACAGCAACTACAGATATTGTAAGTAGATGTAATGTTCATTATTTCGTGATTTTAATTGCTGATACTGTGCCCTATACGTATCTAACATCATTTAATAATATCCTGATTGCATAACGTGTGAAACAGTCATGACTGACATTTAATGTCAATTAAGTACAATATTTTGGCCACGTAAAAATATGTTCATCGCAAATTGGCGAAATTTGAACAACGATATATACGAGGTGACTGTGTTTGGTAATTCGAAAAGGATTGGCCGAAAGTGAGCGTCCAAATAAATTTGACTCAGGGTTTTAAAAACGCATTCTCTTTTCACAGTTTTAAAGAATTAATCAATCATTACTGGATTATTCCTATATTGTGTGGTAAAAGGCTTCTTAGAAATCAGTTACACTAATAATTTTTTACTCTCCTTTGAAGTAAAAAAAAAGCAATTCAGTCTAAGAAGTTAAACTGCTGTACTTCATGATTTAAAGTTTTTGTTGATAACACGATTAGAATTAATTTCCTCTTCAGGAAACTTACTTAGCTCTTCTGTAAGCAAAAATGTTTACTTATAAGCTGCCGTCACCATGCAGATGGATCGATGCTAATATTGTAATTTCAAAAATTTTGCTTTCTGCATTGTTGAAGGGTAATTGTTTACTCGTTATATGAGGAACAAGAAAAAGAACCGTTGATCTCATTAGCCCTAATGGCAGAAGACCGGCCAAGAGCGCTTTTCTGTTCCTGTGTTAAAGTAATGGACGCCTTGGTTTTCCTGGAGATCTCAACTTGCAATTCGTGTGATCATTACTGTTTGTGAACTTCAAAATTAGCTTATTTGACGAGGATATCAGCTAGAATACCAAATGGAATGTGCTCTCCTGAAATCATTAGGGGGAATTTTCTCTTCTTTATGCTGCAATGCTTTTGGAGAAAATGCTCGGAGAACGATGATTCTAATGTAGTTTGCCATTCCATTGACTCTCGAGGAGATAATAGGAACTGCGTTGGGAAGCAATGCTGAATTACCAGAAATACCCTCTTTTCCTTCCAGTAGGAGCATTGACTTGTTCGGTCTCTGCTTTGAGTTTCAAAAACACAATAATCTGTCGGGCTGCCTTAGCGAATGGCATGTTGCTTTTCCCGTAGCCTAATGGTCGAACTGAAAGTCTTACAGGAGAAATAGTTCAGGAGTTTGATTTTCCATTCACCTTTAAAGAAATAGAGCAGCACAAATATTATTTTCCGAAAAATATCTTAAATCATCGGACATGAAACCTTTTACTTAGATATAAAATGGAAGAAATTTATCAATCCACGGAAATTTCTCATTTTCTCTATCTAGAAAAGAAGTCCGATTCAATAAAATCTTATGGGCTGCGCAGCGGCAGAGATTGCGCTTTCAAAGAGACATTCAGCTAGCTTTTTTTACCGCATGCGTACAGACAGCTCACACATACATGAAATACTCAAAATGTCTTGGTGTAGAAAATGGATTGCAAACCGGTGAAATAGAAACGAAGCCTCATTATTTTTATCAGATATCTGCTAAAGGAAACATTAAATATCGATCATTAAATGTTCATTAAATGTCTTCCAATTATAATATGTTCATTAAATGTCTTCCAAGAAAAATGCATTTAACTAAACAATAAGGCATGGACGCGAACAATTATAAGAAACATCTTTGCAGTAAACAGAAGTGCCACTTGTAGTTGTTTGACTCACGAATCGATATTTCAGAGCATTAGGTAATTGCTTTGATTGAGACATTGATGTGAAAGGCCAAAAAAGAGCATGGAAAGAATGGGGAGTCACTGAAAATTTGCTTTTATTTTAAATTCTAAATATTTTTTGCCAATGTTAGTGCTTCGGAAATCATAGCTAAGTTGTAAAAATAAAATAAATGCAGTCAAAATGAGTTATGTGTATGTATAGTTTTCTTTACTTCTTATACCTCTACGACTTTGCGTACCTTTGATTTTTAGGCACCAAGTTCATTTTAATGCAGTAAGTGTGTACTGCAGATTTTTATTATGTTTTTTAATATTTAGAACATTTAAATATTTTCTGTTAAGAACAAAACAATTTGTCCATACACTTTAACCTTCGGTATTAGTTGTTAGTAACCTTTTCATTGAGTTACGCCCAAAATATCTTAAATCATCGGACATGAAACCTTTTACTTAGATATAAAATGGAAGAAATTTATCAATCCACGGAAATTTCTCATTTTCTCTATCTAGAAAAGAAGTCCGATTCAATAAAATCTTATGGGCTGCGCAGCGGCAGAGATTGCGCTTTCAAAGAGACATTCAGCTAGCTTTTTTTACCGCATGCGTACAGACAGCTCACACATACATGAAATACTCAAAATGTCTTGGTGTAGAAAATGGATTGCAAACCGGTGAAATAGAAACGAAGCCTCATTATTTTTATCAGATATCTGCTAAAGGAAACATTAAATATCGATCATTAAATGTTCATTAAATGTCTTCCAATTATAATATGTTCATTAAATGTCTTCCAAGAAAAATGCATTTAACTAAACAATAAGGCATGGACGCGAACAATTATAAGAAACATCTTTGCAGTAAACAGAAGTGCCACTTGTAGTTGTTTGACTCACGAATCGATATTTCAGAGCATTAGGTAATTGCTTTGATTGAGACATTGATGTGAAAGGCCAAAAAAGAGCATGGAAAGAATGGGGAGTCACTGAAAATTTGCTTTTATTTTAAATTCTAAATATTTTTTGCCAATGTTAGTGCTTCGGAAATCATAGCTAAGTTGTAAAAATAAAATAAATGCAGTCAAAATGAGTTATGTGTATGTATAGTTTTCTTTACTTCTTATACCTCTACGACTTTGCGTACCTTTGATTTTTAGGCACCAAGTTCATTTTAATGCAGTAAGTGTGTACTGCAGATTTTTATTATGTTTTTTAATATTTAGAACATTTAAATATTTTCTGTTAAGAACAAAACAATTTGTCCATACACTTTAACCTTCGGTATTAGTTGTTAGTAACCTTTTCATTGAGTTACGCCCAATATGTACATATTTCAGAAATTAGCAATTAATAATCTGCGAGCGAGAAACATTTTCGGTCCATTTTAATCATGCATTTATGGTCTCTAAGCAAGAGACAAAACGATAGATAACTTTTGCGCATTTCATTTTGATACGTATGATTTCGTCTTCCTCTTGCAAAACTTAAAACGTCACTCTTAAAATATGGAGAACAGCTTATTTGAAGCATTTCTTATGACTAAAAGCCTCAGGAAAGAATTTTTGAATTTTAACCTTTTAACCATCTAGAACGAGAAAACTCGATGTTAGTAAAATTCCTGAAACCAGCTCGAATGAATATACAAGGGTTGAGTGAAAAATAGTGGCAACAGGTGTTATACATATTACGCTTTATTTAGACTGGAATGGAACATCACTGGCCCTCAATGTAATCGCCGGCCATATGAATAACTGACTGTGGGTGAGGTCAGCAGATCCGTTTCTATTAATAGCTGCAATAGTTCGGTCTACAGCACGGAGTACCTCAGGAACACCACGAAAATGTTGTCCTTGTATGGGTGCCTTCAATCTGCGAAACAGAAAAAATCACAGATACCTCTTTCTGCGGAATATGGATGCGTGCTCCAAGGTTTCCCAACGCCATGTTGTCAAAAGTTCCTGCACTGACTGGACAACATAACAACCATTGTCGTGATTGAGTACGTGTGGATTGTGTTTAATGAAATACAGCCGCTTCTTTTGTAGTGCCGGACGCAGATGTTTTTAGAGAAACCGTCGATAGTACTCGGTATTCACAGTTTGTTTCTCAAGAACCTGATATATCGTTGGCTGTTGATGGTTGCCTCAATTCAGATCAGGCGAGATCGCGAAATGTACCCAATAGGGCCATACACCATGACGCTTGGCGTTGGACCGGTATGACGCTGCAAGGTTCCATTTACCACGATGCCTTCGAACACGTATGTGACCATCATGGTGCATCAAGCTAATCGTGGCTCATCAGAAAGAACGATCTGTTGGCAGTCAGCGCGCCAATGTTTATGTTCGACACCATTGCAGCCTGAGGCGTCTGTGGGTGAGGGTCAAAGGAATGCGCAGAGATTCGCTTCTAGCGACCAGCCATCTGTAATGCAGACGACGTCAGACTGTGTTGGGTGACAAAGCCTGACCTCGTCAAAGTGCTTATACAGAAGATGTCGCTGGGCGATCAGTCACTGCCATGTGGTAGAGGTTTCTGTCATCCTGTGAAATTGTGTGATTTTGCGGTCCACTTCCTGAATTTCTGTGCTACGAGCCTCATCTGTCCACTGACGCTACGCTCGCATCACTGTAGCGGCGTTTCGTTCCGATTGGCAATGTCGTTGTAGGAAAATCTAGCTTCTCTCATCCCAACAGTCCTTCCTCCGTCAAAGTCAGTCAGGTGTCCATAATGCGACTTCCTTCAGCGGCGAGATATAGTGAGACACAAGAATCAGCCTTTCGACTCATTGTTGTCTCTTCACTGATTGCAACATCTCGTTAGAACCAGCTATTCATACCCAAGACCGGACTGTTCAGATAGTGCTGCTCCGGAACCGCATGCGCATTTTCACTGACATTTTAATCATTTGCATGTCCCAACCAACTGTACGCATCTTGTAAGATTCCAGCTAATACCTGCAGTCCTTAACGGTGTTGCAATTTTCACAAAGAGTGGAGTATCATATTAAGATAATACAACGTAGTTTGTCACAAATATTAATTTTTTCAAGTAGACCATGGTTTCGCTGGGTATTGATCTAGCTAGCTTATAAGGACGAACGGCACATAAATATTAAAATTGTATATGATATCATAAATTGCGTTCAGAGTCACGGGTTTTGGTTAGTTGCTTCCACGCGCTTGATAGAAATGGGGTGGATGCCAAGACTTCTGATATAAGTATATGGAAAACTTCCAAAATATCGAATTTGGTAATTGAATCTGGCTTGTCAATTAGTTTTGCTTCTTGAAAGAGAAATCTATGGTAATTTTTTTGTAACAGTGTTTAGCCATCGATGACTTCTTTAGGTCACAGTTCCGAATGTAAGTCTTGTACTCCTTCAGTCAAAAAATGCAAGGCTCTACGGTTCTGTTCAATATACAAAGCGCCGCATTCACATGGAATTTGATATATTCCCCACGAGTTTTTGTCTTCAACATAGTCTTTTGATCCTAAAAAGTTCATTTTGTTCATCGGTTTAAAAATCACTTTAAAATTAAAGATTTTGAGAGTTTTTGAAATTTTGAAGAATATGTCACGGGAAAATGGAATAATGGCAAAGTTCTCTCGCAATTGGGGCATCACAGGAGTTAATGTGGAGAGAGGCTTCGGTTTCCGGAATTTTGTTAGAACCTTGTCTACTGTATAATGAGAGAGTTGTACCCTAGCTGTACTGCAACACGTTTAAGGAAATAAAGTTCTTTTTCCAAACTGTCTTTATCTGAACATATATGTATCGCGCGATATAGGTAACTGTAAAAGGCTCGGAGTTTTTGTTGCCAAGGGTGATTGGATTTGGTATGTGGAGGTGAGAAAACAGCAAAAGGCTTCCGATAAATTTTGGTTGGGAGTGATCCATTTAAGCGAGAAACCAGGACGTAAACGAACAGTAGGCATCCGTTGTTTTCAGTTTCGCAGCTGAATTTAATGTGGAGATCAATGGAATTAGTAAGTTTGACTAATTTCAGAATATTTTCCTTTCCATGGAACGAAAGTATCGTCTACATATCGTATCCATAACTCAAATTTTACGAGTTTGAAACGTAAAATTCAAATCGACGCATGTAGATTTCACATAATATAGGTGACAGTGGGCTGCCCATGGCTAGACCTTCCGTTTGTTCATAAAACATTCCACGGAAAGTAAAACTGTTCCGTTTTATGCAAATATCCGCCAATCTTGTTATTTCTTCTACTTCAGGTTGGCTGTAATGATGCTCTATAAGAATTGCTTCTAGGGATTCCAGAGCTCTTTTTACTGGAACATTGGTGAACATAGATATCACATCAAAGGATAGCATAAGTTGATCTACGCAGGGGTGTGTGTAGTTTGAGTCGATTGGTACACTTAATGGAAATTTTCACAGATGTTTCGTTTGAAATGGCCAAGGTAAATAATTTTGAAGATAAGAACTTGGATAACTTATATAACACTGTTACAAAAAGGACCATAAATTTCTCTTTGAAGGAGAAAAACTAATTTACAAGTCAGATTCAACCACCAAACTCGATATTTTGGAGGCTTTCCATATGTATCAGAAGTCTTCGCAACTTGTTAATGACATGGCATCCACGCCATTTCTATAACACGCGTGGAAGCATCTAACCAAAACACGTGACTGTAAACACCATTTATGATATCATATAAAATTTGCATATTTACGTGCCATTCGTCCGGATGAAGCTACAGTAGGTCAACACCCAGAGAAACCATGGTCGAATTGATAAAATAAATAGTTGTGACAAACTACGTTGTATTATCTTAATATACGTATATTCGTCATAAGACTGTATGCAGTCTTTGAGATCAAAGATGGAGTAGCATATTTCTTTCTTAATTTTTTTTATGAAGGTGAATTATTTTCAAGCATTTAGCAGATCTAGTAGATTAGAAATAAAGAATAATGCCAGTGATCTAGCGATGCGGAAAAAATCCTCTTCTAGAAAAATGTTAACGACGTTTAAACATGGATCAAACTGTTCCAGCAAAGCCGACCAATTGGTAGAGAAGGAGCCATAACATCGAGATACAGTATATAGAAATGTCATTCATGACTTTGACTGGATGTAGGTGGGTAAGTCAGTTTATTCCTAGTCAGTCCCACGCACTTAACAAGAAGTATGTTGACAAGAGGAAAAGCGCCCTGTCTTAAGCGTTTTGGTACAATCACATGAAATACAAGTCAATGGAAAAGCGAAGAATACCGCTAGGGTGTTTTCCTTAATCGACATGAGATGCATTGCTAATTTAGTCGAAAAATATACTGACCTTACACCAATACAGAGGAATGAGGTTAAAGGAGCAAGTACGAATGTCTGAACACTGAATGTTAGAAAATGAGAAGTAATGAACCTCATGGAAAGGGGAATGATCGAAATACAATAAGTAAAAAAGGTGTAAAAGGAAAAAAAACACGAGAGCTCGATGCTTGTTAAAAGATATTTTATAGTGCAAGGAATGGGGAGGTAAGAAATGAAGTGGTGTATATACACAGTCGAGTCACATTATTGTGACCACCTTCTACTTTTGACGTCAACAGCTCGTAGCCAATGAAAGAAGGCACGTGTCGTGAGCTGCCTTAGAGGGTATATAAGGTGTCTTGCAGGCATTTTTAAAACATATCACTGGTAGCCATCATGGATAAAAGAAGCGATTTATAAAATTTACAAAAAAGATTATTATCGGCTTTCGGGCCAAGAATGGTAGTATTTCTGAAACAGCGCAGTTTGTGAACTGCTCGCGTGGTGCTGTGGTAAAGTGTATCGTGATTGGAGAAATGGCATCATTACGAATAAGCGACGTGGAAAACTGCGGAGCACCACGTGCCATTGATGTGAAAGGTGGACGTCAACTTCAAAGGTGCGTGAGGGCCGATCGACACGCTACAGTGAAGCAACTCATTGGCCAAATGAACCAGGGAGCTACCGGAACGGTGTCTAAAACGACAGTTCAGCGGAACCGCTGCGCATAAGGCTCCGATGCAGATAGATGGTCACTGCACCTATGCTACTGAATGTACATTGGCAGAAAAAGCTTACATTTGCACGGCAGTATCAGAATTGGACCTCCGCTGATTGGCAAAGAATTGCTTTCTCCGATGAGTCACGTTTTCTGCTTCATCGAAACGGATGGATGTTTGCATATCAGGCGAGAAACATCGGAGAACAAATAATCTTCAGCCATTGCTGGAAGATCACAAGCTGGTGGGGGCAGCGTTATGGTCCGGATAATGTTTTCGTGGCATTTTCTGGGTCCACTTATACCTGTGGAAAGCAGTATGGGCCGAATTCATTATGAATTCCTCCTTGCAGCCCACGTAAACCCATACATGATGATTGTCTTCCCTGGTGTAGATGGGATCTTCCAGCACGACAATGTGACGTGTCACACAGCTAGAAATGTCTGAGAGTGGTTGGAAGAGGACGATGAAGACTTCAAAGTACTTCTCTGGCCCTCTAATTCCCCAGACTTAAACCCAATTCAGCATCTGTGGGACCATCACTATCGTGTTGTTTGCTCTATTGATCCTCCACCACGCATCCTCCATCAGCTGTCAGATGCACTGCAGTCAGCATGGCTTCACATACCTGTGAACACCCTCCAGCACGTTATTTAGTCACTCCCAGCCCGTCTAGCTGCTGTTCGCGCTGCACACGGCGGTTACTCTATATATTAGCTTGTGTTCACAATAATGTGACTCGACCGTGTATTTTTAAAGTAACTATAGAGTAATATCTTGAAAGTGAAGTGGACCACATTAATCTACTGTAACAAAAATGTATTTAACCACGCCGACCTGCGTAAGTCCTTTCCGATTTTCAACCGTCCCGTAGCGATATCCCTTCTACCATCAGTTTAATCTAATAGTCCATTGACGTGCTCTTATGAAGGGTGATGGATGCCAGAGATAGATACCATAGCACAGTCTCTACATCATATATCGAATGGCTTTTACACAAGCCTTCACATTTGTCATTTTGTTAAATGCCGACGTTATCCTCCAATTGGTAGATTTTCGTTTCGACGTTATGGTACGTGATAGACGCAGCTCATTTCCAATAGCAAAATAAGCATTTCTCTTGTAGTTTCATCAAAGTCGCTGGTTTTACCGTTTTTGATGTAGACTTGTCGCAAACTTCAACAGTCGCACTCGAAAACTTTAGGCTTTATGCAGTCACGTAAATGGAGCACACCATTTTCCTCGCGCTGTCTCCCCCACGATCGAATCGACTCAGGTCGCCACGATCGAATTGTCTCTGGTCATCAGGATCCAATTGGCTCAGGTCTCCATGATCGAAATAACTCAGGTCACCGAGTTTACCTATTGTCACTGAAACAAGTACCTTATTACGTTTCCTGCTTATGACGTTTTTTCTCTTACTCTTAGTTCGCTGTTTTATTTCTAGGTCTAGGAAGGAGCACATAGTGTTGCAGCGTAACGCTTTTCCATGGCATTACTTCAAAGCAAGCATGTCTTGTTTTTAGCCTTCAGTTTGTCTGGTGTATACCAAGCATGTCTTGTTTAATGTCTTGTCTCGTTTAATGTCTTGTCTTGTTTAATGTTTTCTCGGTGTGTCTTGTTTAGAGCAAGTATGTTTTGTTTACATTCCTCAGGGTACCTCGACCACCCACTTTATTGTAAAGTTTTGAGGTTGAGTGTTGCAAGTACAATAAATTGTGCTTTCAGTGTTTCTGGAAGAATTACCTTAAGGGAAATTATAATGAGCCTATATATTTTAATTCAGAATGAAAAAGCTTCTGTTACCCGGGAAAAACGATTTCAGGGTCCCAGTGAACGAAGAATTAAAAAAGCATGAAAGAATCAGTAAGTGAAAAAGCATCAGTGAGAGATTGTTTTCATTAACATGCACAACGTGACCTTACTGGTAATATTGGGAAACGTATAGAATCCCTGGAGACTACGTTTGTAGAAGAAAGATATGACGACGAAAACCGAGATGAAAACAGAGTAATTAATTTCACCATAGCATATGTTATGGAATTGGTCAATACTTTCCTTTAGAAGTAGGAAGCAATACGTTATCACTCATGAGAGTCGAGAAAGAGTGTTGTAAATAGATTATAAATTTTAAGACTGATCCCAACGGAACGAAGCTAAAAACTGGAAAAAATTGAAACAATACCATACAGGAAATTGTTACCCTACAAATCTGCGTGCTCGTCCTGGACCTAGTGTAAGAGAAAAAACAACATAAACAGGAAACAATAATTGACTGAGCAATCAGAAATATCTGAATTGACTGTTCCACATGTAATATCAATCACATCAAAAAACTTGAAAATTTTCATCTCCCTGGAGCGGGAACCGAACCCGCATCTGCCGATTACCGTTCCAGTATGCTATTCGTTACACTTTCCAAGACGAGAAAGTCACATCTGAGTGTTAAGAGCATCGGAAGGTAGTCCGACCGCTTTCTCAATCTAGCAATTGTGCTGCCAACTAGCTTTGTTAAGCATATCACCAGTCGTCCAAGTACATTGGCGTGCAAAAATTAAGAACAAGACGGTTTTTCGAATGTAACGTCGTGCAGAAGTGCTCCACATCGACCCAAATCATACCGTAAGATCCCCAAGATGTAAGAATATGGGACAAGTGAGCAAAACCGCTCAAACAAGGAATCCAAAGGATACACAGTCACTTTATTGAAAAGGTAGCTTCGAGCACAACTGGACAAAAGACAGAAACGTCCGTGTGACAGGAGGCTGCCAAGAAAAATCCAGTCTTTAGTAGGAGATATGATCACCCCTGACTGCGTTGCAGGATTTACAACGTCTGTCCATGCTGAGGACGAGGTTGTCAAGGAGCTGTTGAGGCATCGCGGCCCATTTCACTTGTAGCGCCAATCGCAGCTGCGGAATCGTTGCTGGCGGCTGGTGACGTGCTGCCAAGCGTCTCCCAAGAAGGTCCTACACGTGTTCGATTGGAATTAGGTCCGGGGATCTTGCGGGCCAATACATGCGTTGAATATCTTTACTCTCCAACAGCTATGCGACAGCCACTGTACAATGAGGTGTAGCGTTGTCGTCCGTGAAGAGGAACTCAGGACCCACAGTACCTCTAAACAGACGCACGTGAGGCAGGAGAACCACGGTAAAATAGCGGTCAGCACTGACTGAACCTCTTTGGAAGATGTGGCGGTCAGTACGGCTACCAAGCATGATACCGCCCCAAACGAGAACTCAGCCACCTCCAAACCGGTCCCTTTTGCTGATGTTGGAGGTGTGATTGCATGTTCCCTGCTCTTTCCAGATGTGTATACATCCAGAACCGCTCGGCTGACTAAATCGACTCTCATCAGTAAAGAGAACTCGACCCCATTGCTGATATATCCACTTCTTGTGTTTCTGGCACCACAGAAACCGCCGTCTCCGATGAGCAGGTGTTAATGGCACACACCGTACTGGTCGTCGTTGCAGTAGACCACCTTTGTGCAGCCTCCTGGCCACGGTAAAACGCGATAACTGGCGCCCAGTTGTTTGTTGCATGTGCCTTGCGATTTCTCCCGCTGTCTGCTGTCTGTCTCTTCTCGCCTGTAGGACAATATACTGGTCGTCCGCCGCCATGGTTGCTGGTGGACGATCACTGCTAAACTCTCGGACAGCTGTTTCTGTCGTTTTAAATGCTCTCCAAGCTCATGAAACGATGCTGTGAGCGATCCCGAACTCCTCGGCCACACTACTCACACTTCGAACATCTTCCAACTTCCCAATGACGCGACCTTGGGTAAAGTCATCCAGATGTCGTTAACTGGATTGCCTGTTGGCCATATCACACGCTGGCAGCAACTTGACGTCGTTCAAACCGATGTACACCGTGCAATAGCTTTCACCGACTTGCTGAGCGTACACCGCCTGTATGCTTTATGCTCTTCCGCCACCCCTCCGTACGTCATGCTGCATATATGCGTATACCCTACCGTACCGGACCCCAGTCTATCTCCTGAGGGGTCTTTCGGTTCGTTCTACCTGTCCGTTCCACTGTTATGCTAATTTCTCCTATTCCCTAATTTTTGCACACCAGTGTATATAAAATGTGGAAGAAATATTCCACTCGTACGTGAAAGATACGTCATAGTAATTAACACAGAAATCTGAAATATCTGAATTGACGGTATTTACGGTTCCACGCGTAATATCTCGTCCTAGGTGGTGTAACGGATAGCAGACTCGAAAGGTAATCGGGAGATGCATTTTCGATTCCCGCTTTAGGGCGATGAAAATTTTAAAGTTTTCTGATGTGATTGATATTACGTGTGGAACAGTAAATACAGTCAATTCCGAGATTTCTGATTGCTGCATTAATTACTATGACGCATTTTCCACGTACGAGAGAAATATTTATTCCACATTATATATAAACAAGAAAATTCTAATCACATGAAACAGTCTCAAGTAGAGAAACAGAGATTAGTTTTAGAAAAAATTTCTCAAGAAATAAAAGAAGCAGTGAAGTGTTACAGGATGATTTCAGGAAGATAGCATTAAAACTGGTAAGAAGGGAGGCTTTTACAGTAAATTTGGAAGGACAGACAATTGAAAAACAAATCTGGTAGTAGAATGATGAACTGCTTAAAAGAATAAAGGAAATCAAAACTATGACAGAGGACAAGCAGTACTGGGTGTTGCACAAAATAACTACAGAAGCAGCTAAAAAGCAAAGGTAATTGCTAAGGCACAGTATTAAATGGATTTCATGAAGCAGTAGGCGCAACAGACGGGTAGAAGAAGTATTCAAAACTGCAAAATCACAAAATAAGTTGCAAAAAATATAACTTCGATGAGACAAATGAACAACGAGCCTGGCGCGGTGCTGATAATGGCAAAGGCGTAAACATGAGACCGAAAGAGGGCTTTGAACGACTCCTTAATGAAGAAAATCAAAGAGTAATTAGGGAAGAGTAGCAATTATGGAAGTAGCACGGAGACAAACAACAGATGCTCAAAACAGCATGGAAAATTCAAAGGTTTGTGGAATATACAATACCTTCAGGAAGAGTGAAACGTTTTGAACGAAGAAGCTACAGACATTTTGTTGAATTAAATAAGAGATGTATTTGAACAAGCAGCTATACCAAATAAATGGTGTAGTATGTTGTAATTTATTTATAAAGAAAATTTGGATGCATGGAATTAAGATCGCAATCGGAAAATGAAACTAATTTTGCATGCAATGTAGATATGGGAAAGAGTAGTCAATAAGCGTAAGAGATAACAGATAAGGAGAACGAAAGAATAGTTTGGATTTGTCCCAGAGACAAAAGTATTGCTATATTTCCCCCAAGACAACTCATGAAAAAATGTGAGGAAGTAAGATACCCTTGAACGTGGTATTTATGAAACTGCAGAAAGCATTAGAGTGTATGAAAACACAGTTTTGTCCACGCTGGGCATCGAATCCGGGTCCACGCTGGACATCGAATCCGGGTCCCCTCACTCCTAAGTAAGTCGCTCTCCCAACTGAGCTACGCGGACATATGCGCTCACTGCTATCTGCCTTTTTCTCATGTGCGTCCTGCAGGGCAGGTACGTCACAAGTGTACATAGTCAGGAAATATTGATCATTCTGAAAGAAAAACACCGTATTAGCCGAAAATAAGACAAACCTCTTAAAATTGTATATCGTTTGTAGGAAAAAAACGTACATTAAACGTATAGGACCACACTAACGCATTTCTGAAATCAAAACTCAAATCCAAATCACAACGAAAAAACTTGTGTTTTAAGAAAAAGTTATATTTATAACACATGAGGTGATATATACCTCGAACTATAGTTTTGTCAGTATCAGAAACGAAGACTGAGTTCTCTATTTAGTCGCTATCATTTTCACTCTCATCACTTAATAATTATGACCGTTAGTAGTCATTATCGTTCCATATCACATCTTCAGTTTCATGTAATTTGTTTGGTAAGCAGCACTTCTTGAAGGCGTAGCCTATTGAATTTAAAATAAAACAGAAACGATCGAAATTAATAAACAATTTACACAGAATCCCAAGACCTTATACACTGCTTAAAGAATGCTACATCAAACAGTTTTTAAAAAATGGTCGTAACACTAATAACGATAAAAAATCTGCCAGGTGACAAGATGCTGCAAGGTGTCTTGTTCTACCGCCCCAGTCATTTTTTCGAAGGTTTCCTCAGTTTCCTAAAAGGTGACCATTCCTATTCAGCATCCATTCGGCGTAAAAGCGTCGAAGGTGGTCCTTAAACGGATTGTTGAAGGCAACAACAAGGAACTGCAAATGGAAGGCGATGTATCCTAGTATAATTACCAAGTTTGTGTTCATCTACGAAACTGCTGATTCCACATTTTGATTTACGTGCCAAACACCTTAAATAAAACCTGACACTTCTGGCAATCACTCTGACCCTACAACTACCAGCAAGCCTGCTCGACGGGAGTCCTGGAGTGCTCCGCGGACTCCGCTCCCTCCTCGCATCGGTGCTGCAAGAGGTCGTTCTGTTGACTCATCTTCCCGCTCCTCCTCTCAACGTCGTACTTCGCCACGAACAAGTCGACACCCTGCTGTGATTCCAGGTTCTAAGACTCCACCCCCAGTGCTTTCCCTAGATTCTTTTCTCCGATACCTAGCTGAAGCGAAGGCTGATATACCGGTAGGTCCGCTTTCTCTTCATAAAATATATGAAGTATTATGCTCTCATAAACATCCTAGATTCTTTAATCAGTTTGTTGCACGTCATTTGCTTGATCTTCCTACTGTTCTAACCCAAGTTTCTAGTGTGATATCTGTGTATCGAAATCTTGTGCTTTCCTATCCCGATCTCAAATTTAGTGTTGACAGAATGAAGAAGCAAGCGAAGAAAATAACAGATTCCAGCGCACGTGCGTGTCGACCTGGGAAGGACCTACCGATTCAAGGTGGTCACACTTAACTGCAGAGGGTTCTCTGCTTCTCCTAGAAATGCTCTAGTGTATGAGGACTTGGCGCCTCTACACGCAGATCTTCTCTTGCTCCAAGAGACCAATTGCTCTGCTACCACTTTGTTCTCTCGTTGGCGGGCTTGGCCCTACGATTTTCACCATGCTTATCGAGTTGGACGGAATGGTGGCCTTGCACTTGGGATCCATCACCGCCTACTCCCTCTGATTTCGACGCCAGTGATTCGTGCCTTACATGTGGACAACCTCCAAGTCGCTGTCTTTTGCATTGAAAACGTGACTTATCATGTTTTTAACATATATGTCCCCTGTGATGAACGTCTGTTACCTGATCTTCTCTCCACACTCCGTACAGAGCTGTCATGCATCCCACCGTCTGAATATATTCTCATCGGCGGAGATTTCAATTGTACGTTGTTGCCGGCCCTTGACCGCAATTCAACCGTTGGAGAATACCGCAGACAACGTGTATTACAGATTTCCCAGCTAGTTGATGATTTTCAATTGGTTGATGCGTTCCGGCATCTACACCCGTCGGAAATCTCTTTTACCTGGCGCTCTTCCATCCATGGCAGCACTACGGCAGCACGGTTGGATAAATTTTATGTTTCGACTGCTCTTCTCCCGTCAATCGCAGCTGCTGCCCATCATCCTTCCGCCGCTTCAGACGACAGTATTGTCAGTCTGTCGGTGTGTGTTTCGCCTTCACCTTCAAGGACTCAAAGAGTATGGACTTTTCCGGACTCGCTCCTGGATGATCAACAATTTTGTGTTGCTGTGCGTGAGTTCCTCCGAAGACGTCAGCCCCTTCTTGATACTACGTCCGACGCGATGCAACTGTGGCTCAGTGTCAAACATGACTTGGTCCTTTTTGTACGGCGCTACTCCCATGCCTCTCGGAATGAGAGCGATATGAAAATTGCGAATCTACGTGCTCTATTATCGATGCTCTCTCTTGATGATCCGCAATACCCCGGCTATCTGGCAGATCTCCACGCTTTGCTTCTTCCTCGCGCATCCGATGCAGCCTGCAGGATGCATTTCTTGCATCTCTCCCCTACAGCTGATTCTCACGATTACTTAACCGCCTTGGAATCTCAACATCGTTCTGCTACATCTTTGCGTCATCTTCGCCTCCAGGATGGTTCCATCACTTCGAACCCATCGAAGCTATGCACTTTCACCAGACAGTATTTCATCGCCAAGTACAGTGCGGTAACGCAGTCTTCATCCTCATTAGCTTCTCCTCTTCTCTCCTCTCTTCCTCAGGTCCCCTCTACTTTATCTACTTCTTTACTCTCTCCTTTCTCTCTTCGCGAACTCCGCGAGGCGTTCGCTACTCTCAATCCTCATGCCGCTCCTGGACCTGACGGCCTTCCTCTGTCCTTTTATCGTGCTTTTCTACCGTGCCTTCTGCCTTTTCTGTCTGCGTGTTTCTCGTCTGCTTTTTCCTCTCCTGCGTTACCGCCCGACTTTACTTTGGCACACACCATCCTCCTTCCTAAGAAGGGTGACCTCTTGGATCTTGGAAACTAGCGCCCTATCTCCATCCTAAACACTGACTATAAGTTTTATACAAAACTCTTATCCCGTCGCCTTAATTCTGTTCTCTCTTTCGTTATTTCTCCTGACCAGACATACACTGTGCCTGGTCGGACTATTTCCACTAACGTTTCTCTTCTCCTTCATCTTCACTTCCTCGCTCGCTCTTTTTCTGAACCTCTTGCCTTTCTCAATCTGGATCAAAAGTCCGCTTTTGATAACGTTTCTCATTTTTATCTCTCTGCTGTCCTTTCACAATTTGGCTTTCCTCCTACCTTTTCTTCCGCACTCTTGGCCCTTTATCAGGGCGCCAGTTTCCATGTTCGAGCGGCCACATTTCTAACCGCTCCAATTCCGTTTAAGCGAGGCATCCGGCAAGGATGTCCGCTCTCCGGCCAGCTATTCGCTCTCGCTTTTGAGCCTTTCCTGTTAGCAGCCCGAAGATCACTCCTGGATGTCCTACCGCCGACAGTGGCTAGTACTCGTCATCATCGAATAATTTTCACCGCCTATGCTGATGATGTGACCTTTTGCGTCCGGGATGAATCTCAATTTGATCGCCTGTATTCTGTATATCAACAGTATGTTGCATTATCTGGAGCAGCGCTGAATGCCACTAAAAGTACTGGCTTATGGTGCGGGGCATGGGCTGCCCGCACCGATGCTCCTTGGGGTGCGCAGTGGACAGCCACTACACAGAAGATCCTCGGTGCGTATGTCGGTTTGCTCTTGGCTTCTGCATCTGCCACCTGGACTGCTCTTCTTCCCCGGATACAACGGACTGCTGCCTACTGGAGTAAGGCCCGCCCTTTCACATCGTTCCGTCAACGAGCAGCCGTTGTTCGTCGACAACTTATCTCTCTATGCGAATACTCTTGGATGTCGACGGTTGTGCCCGTGTCACAAATGATGACCATCACTCGCCTCTCAACTTCCGTCATCTGGTCTTCACATCACTGGGTTAAACCTGCCACGCTTCATCTGCCAGCCTCTTTGGGTGGCATCCAGCTTCCTGATCCAGCTTTCCTTTATAAAACACATCGTATTATTCATTTCATTCGCCTTGCCACTTCAACTGTTCCGTCCCTTACCACTACCTTGAATGTTCTAGCTTCTTTCCGTGACCCATCCTTCATCTTCCTACTGTTTCTAAAGATGGATGCATACTCTCTTCTCCCGTCCCACCTCCCTCCTGTCCTGCGAGAGGGCCTTTCTCTCTTTCGTTCGCTTCCTCTTCTCCGTTCATTTCCTTCTTCAACTCTTGATCTCCTAGATGAACCTCTCTTCTTCTCTTCTCTTATTCACCCTCCTAACCTCCCTTACTTTTACTTTCCTCATTGGATCCGCTCTGGTGTGATAACTGTCCGTTCTCTCGTAACTTCTGATCTAACCTGGAGACCTCTTTCTTCATTGTTTCTATCTCCAACCATTACTCTTGCTAACGAATATCTTCTTCTTCGCACAGCGCTTTGGAGCCTCTTTCCACTCCTCGCTTCACCTGATGGTCTCTTCTCGGTCCCCTCTGCTCCTCTTTCCCTACCGTTCTTTCTCCTCATTCGTAGCTCCCCGGTTCTAGTTACTTCTCTCTCCTCCTCTTCTCTTTATTGGCTTCTTCTTTCCCCTCCCGCACTTCCACTTTCTGTTCATTCTGCTCCTCCTTCTCTTCTCCCAGCCATCTGGACAGCGTCTACCTCTGCCCTTTCCTCCCCTCTTGAACTCAATGTCCATTGGCAATTTCTTCACCTTCGTCTCCCCGCCCCATCAGTACTGTTTCGCATGACCCTTCTCACCTCTCCGCAGTGCTCCTTTTGCCCTGAAGTCAGCGACGTCCAACATCAATACCTATTCTGCCCCGTTCTCCTGCCAGTCCTAAACACAGCATTTCGTCTTGCTGATCGAATTTGTGCTCGATCGTTACCATTTCTTGCATATGCTTGGCTACTCCAAACTAAGCATCCACCTACTCACTTGCCTCCTGTGTGCCGTTACATTTTTCTTCTTGTGAAGTTCACTGTCTATGCTTTCCATCTTCAACAACGCTTCCCCGCTCTTATTCCACCTCCTCAGGAGGCAAGTGCTATCATTCGGAGACGCTTCCTAGCACGGTTAACCACTCGCCTCCAAATGGAGCACTCTCGTGCTGCCTCAACAAACACCGATAGCGTTTTTCAATCCACTTGGGCCCAATCGGCTGGGTGGTTCCATATCCACAATTTGCAGTTACATCTCAACCTATAAGTGGGATTTTTGTTGTCGCCCACGTTCACTGTAACAAATCATGTTTTTACGTATTAATTTTGGTGCTTCGCTATTTGTGATTTTTCTGTTTTAATGTGCCATTGAAGATAGCTCACCATGTTTCCCATGTTCTCTTCGATGATGTTGGGTTTTATGTTGTTGTATATAATTCTTCCTTCTGCACAGTTTACTGCCCACGCAATGTCCCCTTCATTATGTTGAATATTTTTTTAAAATATTAGTCACTGTGTGTATAATAATATAATGTAACAAGATGCCCTTCTGAGTACATTTAGCGTTATTTCCCCTTGTCACTGAATACTTCTGTACATATGTTGTAAATTTTGAATGTAGCATCACTGTTGCATTTCTGTGAATTAGTACCTAATGTTTAATCTTTAGTATGGTAGTAATGCTTAATTGGAATTTGTGCATAGTATAGAATCATGTCTTGCCCTGTCTACAATACTGTAGGTAAACATTTTCGTTTGTATCGCTCGTGCTTTATTGTCTGCCTCTTCTTCGCCCTACGTGGCGAAATAATTTTTTTTTTTTATGATTTTAACAATATTTTGTTTAACGTTTCACTGGAACTTTCCAGCTGATGTATATACCGCTGTATTTATTGGCAGAATTCCATTGTCATGTACATAGAAATGTTATTTTACTGAAGAATAAAGGCAATTTTGAAATGTAACCGGCTGGAACGAATTAACTCGGCGTTAGCAAAAGGAGCTGAAATCAGTTCCAACGAATATATTCTTTATCTATGAAGTAGCCGAATGCGGCTGCAACGAGAGAACGTGCGCATCATAAAACGTTGCTTTCTCCTAAGCTTTGATTATTTATAAAAAGGATTATGAAGCCAACGAACCTAAGAAAGGACAAAGACGTTGTTTAAGTCACTTTTTTGTACTCATTGGCATGGTGTCCCTGTTAGAGAAATTAGCCTATCCCTACGAAACCTTGGGTTATGGAGCAGAGAACAAAGGACTAGGAGTGAGCTGTTATCACCGACGAGATATGTTTATGGTAGGTACTGATGAGATCAGGGGAGAAGGAATTGTTTTGCCGTTGCTTTCATAAACCAGGCAGTTATCAGAACATTTCTTTTCACGGAGCTCATGGACACCATTTAGTTCAGGTACATCAGCCGCTTAAAGATTTAAATGCATCCAGATATAGCCGGCATTAGTTACAACGTATCTTCTGGCTTCAGCGCACTTGCTGTTTCCCTCGGCACATTTTATCACCACAAATTTAAAGTTTGCATCATGACAACTGCGCAGTAATTTCAATAACGGCGTAACTTAGACGTTCTTCACTCAACTTTGTTAGGCATTTCTGAAATAATGTATTAAAAATCTCGATGCACTTAGCACTCTCACTCTCAAGTTCAGTGCTTGAGAACAACATAGTGGGTGCGCCTAAGGCAAGTCAGAAGCATCGCTGTTGTTCATTGCTTGCGTGCTGGCAACTGACGGGGCGTGAAGAGCTTGACATTGAACTGCAAGGAGCTGCTATCCAATACTATCCAGAGTTACATGCAAAGAAATTGACCCTGACGGTGAGTTTTTCTAGCATGCAAATGTAATTCTACGTAGAGTTTTGGGGGACCAAATGCGAAAAAAACCTCGTCTTATATTCGGGTAAATGTGGTGTTTGCCGTAGATTAAATAAATATGTAGAGATTCCCGAACAGGAGTCAGACTTAGCCTACGGCTCACGGAAATACATGAAAGTTGGAGTACACCATGGAGCGTCAATAAGCCCGTTCTCATTTGATATCGGTTTTCAAGCCGCAACAGTAATATTGCGGGCTCAAGTAATATTGCGGGCTCTGTTGTTTTCAGACGATATTGATTCATGTGTCTAAATGGAACATAAGAAAAGAACAAACCTGGAAAACTGGAGAGCAGCGTTATTAGTCCGGAGGCTAATCAGAACCAAAACACACATTACATGTGCTGAAAGAAAGAAAGGGAGAAAATAAAATTACGGATGCCAATTTCCTGGAAGGAGTGATTAAAAAGGTAATAAGATTCAAATGCCTGCGGTCAGTCTTGGAGAAGTGAACATCAGAGTTATACCTTGATGGAATAACTGAAGAAAAGAAACAGATGTATTGTGTGGCAAAAAAAATGCCAATGAGTTTAAAAAATCGGAAATTCGAAGTCGTCAGAGCATCATTGCTGTGCAGCGTCGAGACTTGGCCAAGAACAATATATTTGGAGACAAAGCTAAATGCCGCAGAAATGATAATGCTGAAATGGTGGCGAGGTGTCATCACCAGAAAGGACGGAGTTAGAAATTAGATGGTTAGGGCGATAGTTAACTTGACAGATATTTCAAAGAAGGTTCAAAGAGCGAGATTGTGTAGGCAGGGTCACATTTTGAGAAAAGACAAAATATTCGTAGGAAGTAGAATCACAATCGTAGAGTTTTGACTGCCAACTAGATGGATATCTGAGATAAGATGGAAGGACCATGAAATTAAAAAAAATGAAAAGAAATGGGACGTAAGAGAGAAGGACGGACCACAAGAGTGATCTTTGATATTAATCATTTTGTAGAATGAGAGCAAAAATCATACTATTCTTTTCAGGTGGGATTTTGATCAAGAAGCTTTTCTCACAGAACTTGTAATGTTCCTCAGTTGTTTTTAATGACGAACTCCCCAGAAACTTACTAGAAACAGTCCAGAAACTTACCAGAAACAGTGCAGAAATTCAACACACAAATTTGTCGTCACAAAAATTAAAATTCAGTATGAAGTCCAAAAGCAAATACAGTAGCTAACTGTTCACTGCAGACACACAAGTCAGACTGCCAGTTTTCAGCTTTGAGGCAGGGATGAGCTCGAGTGCAAGTTCTGACATGTTTGAACATTCTTTCCTCATGTTTTAGTGTCTTGTTACACGCTCGTCCCTCAGTTCTTCTTCCTCCATTTTTCAATTGCGATTGTCACAAAATTAATCTTTAGACCTTTTACAAAACTGGTTTTAGTGGCAACAATTTTTTGTTTGAGCATTATTGCCTGCTTTTTACTGATTTTGATGACTCATTTCAAATTGAGAAATTGGAGCAACGTTTTTGAAATTAGTATATCAAAGGCAGTAAAAAGAGGCAATAATTCTCAAACAACAAAACTGTCGTACACCTGTTTAATTATCATGTGCTTGTAATGTTAACTTGATAACAGAAACTAAAGTTCTGTGAAATTGAATAAGGATATGGTAACCTCTCTGCGTGCAACCCTATAATCAGGATATACGCCGATGAACCATTCCATTATGACCACCCGCAAGCTGGAACCATGAGCGCGCCTGGAGACCGAACGGTGCAGCAGATGAAGTTCACAGAGCAGTATTTGTGCAACCCGAGAACCGGCTTTCGTTTAGTAGTGTTTGGAGTCAGAATGGGAAAAAGCTGACGTTTCATCGGAG
Organism: Macrothele yani; assembly: GCA_039090855.1. Classification (NCBI taxonomy): domain Eukaryota; kingdom Metazoa; phylum Arthropoda; class Arachnida; order Araneae; family Macrothelidae; genus Macrothele; species Macrothele yani. The sequence continues at coordinate 8,532,004 of CM077024.1, forward strand.
TTTGATAAAGGACAAATTAAGATTGCATAGCGCCTCGGAACTACGATCTAGGAAATGGTGTGGCTTGTGCGTTGTTCACGTGCCGCTTTAGTGGCACGTGAACATATCCTTTGGAGTCAAAACCGTCCAAGCAGGTATCATTTGGATTCCTTGTTTGGACGGTTTTGCTCACTTGTCCCATATTCTTATATCTTGTGGATCTTATGGTATGATTTGATTCAATGTGGAGCACTTCTTCACGACGTTACATTCGAAAAACCGTCTCGTCCTTAATTTTTGCACGCCAGTGTATTTAAAACAAATGTTCTCCCGATTGAACTGCGGAGGATACGAGGTGAACGCGCTGAACGGTAGTATTAAGATGACGAAATGAAACTCAAAGAAGTGGCAACTTACTTACTTACTAACAGCTAAAGTTTTAAAAAGGAAATTTAGTTTTCATCAACAATCATGTGACAAATGCGCATAGGAGCCGGCCACCAGATGGCATCTGACTACAATCGCCCTGCATTTTTACTACCAGCACATCGACATTCATTTGATAAACCCTGTCATAGAAGGGGAACCAAGGAATAAGTGCGTCCGAGGCCAACTTCATCATCGTGAACAATCGTGGGACACATGCCCGTAGGAGCCGGCCACCAGATCTCAATAGATTACAATCGTCTTGTATTTTTGCCACCAGCCTGAACAACCACGACTTCATCATCCTGAACAACCATGGGACAAATGCCGTAGGAACCGGCTACCAGATTGCAGTAGATTACAATCGTTTTGTATTTTTGCCACCAGCCTGAACAAACAACGATCATCCTGAACAGTCATGGGACAAATGCCGTAGGAACAGGCCACCAGATTGCAGCAGATTACAATCGTCTTGTAATTTGCCCACCTGCGCATAGGCACTCATCTGGTAAACCTTTCCAGGGAGAAGAAGGAGCAGGAACTAAGCTTGTCCGGGGAAGACTTTAGTCGGAACCATCCACGAGTCCCAACACCTAGAGTTTGGGGGGGAGTTTGCGAAGGAAAACCGCAGACTAAACGGCCGGCAGGACCGGGCTTGGACACCGGATAGAAACAACTGCGGTATGCAGTGGTAATTTGGTTTTAGAAACTATAAAAACAGATATCTCGTTGGATGGTGTTTTATCTCACATTTAAAATACTTGTAAATCCCTTAAATGGGAAAAGAAACCATATATTTTCACTGCAACTATTTAATATCTTTTGAGAAACCAGCAATGGAACTCTCTGCTTTCCAAATAATGTAGCAAAGTGCGACACACTTGCGGAAACACTGTTTGTATTCGAAAACTTAAAATCCTGCAGTGAATTTTCTCCCCATCATATTCGTGAGAGTAGATTGCCTTGCATGTGTCCTCACGCGCCTTCCCTGCTGGGGAACAGACAAAAGGAGGAGAAAGTCAGCACGCGCTTTGTGATGAGAAAAGAGCAATGGATGGATGGATCAATAGAAGCGAAACTTTTGTGGTTGTCATCTGACAGATGTAAGTGGAGGATACATTTCTTGGCGCCGGGAATTTGGCCTAATCAGCGGAGCGGTCGTAATCGTCACGCATGACGGAACTCTCTCACTGTACCCATTGTGCTTGCGGTTTCTTCGAAACCAGGGTGATGGGTTCCACACACGGCACTTGTATATATATATATTCTTGAAACATTTTAAATTATTCGCGACGTAAGATTGTTGAAAGAAGCTGAAAAGACTTGAGAGTAAAATGCTGACATATTGTTTCTTCGGCGTCTTCCGAACTGACTTTAAGAATAGGAATAAAAATAATTCCATGCTCAGTTACTAAATGAACATGTCAAAACATAACTGCAATGCCCTGGTGAAAATGCTCTGCTTGGTACTATTGAGCATAAGTAAAGTACATTTATTAAGGTGTTGCAGTTTTAATGCCCTACAACAACAAGCGAAAATGTTTGCCTATATACACTGAGATGTCCATTTGTTAGAAACACCTGTCCTCGTACCATAAATGTCTCCTTCCAACACATAAAATGGCACGCAAGCGCGTTGTGAGGTATAGCTGAAGTGGAGCATCTCATCTAGCATTTTGACTGTAGGCCGGGATGCACAAAACGAGTGATCTTTAAATGCAGCATTGGTGTGTTGCATAAATAAAGGACCCAGCTTATCGAGCATCACTTAGCGTTCGACTAATGGTAGGAATGGATAAAAAGAGTTACTTGAGAGCCATTCAACGAGGCATCAGTTTGCGTGAACATCATGGAGACCACCATGTCCATAATCATTTAGCATTCTCTTGAGAGTCCGAATGGATGGAATGAGTGATCGGAGAGCCTCTGAACGTTGTAGCGGTGTGCTGTATAAATCAGGAAAATCCTATTGTCGAACATCAGTTAGCATTCCCCTGAAGGTCAGCATGAACAAAATAACAAAATGAGTAATTTGAAAGCTTTGAACGCAGTATCGATTTGCTGTATTAATCAGGGAATCATCTTGTCGAACATCAACTAGCATTCGACTGATGGTTAACACGGGAAAATTGGTGGTCTGAGAGCCTTTGAACGCGGCATAGGTGTGCTGTATAAATCAAAGAATCACCTTGTCGACCATCGGTTAACAGTCGAGTGTGGGTCAGCATGAACAAAATGAGTGATTTGAGAGCTTTGAACGCGGTATCGGTGTGCTGTATAAATCAGGGAATCATCTTGTCGAATATTAGTTAGGATTCTACTGAGGGTTAACACGGACAAATGGGTGATCTGTGAGAATTTGAACGCGGCATTGATGTGCTGTATAAATCAGGAAAATCACCTTGTCGAACATCAGTTAGCATTCGACTGAAGGTCAGCATGAACAAAATAACAAAATGAGTAATTTGAAAGCTTTGAACGCGGTATCGATTTGCTGTATTAATCAGGGAATCATCTTGTCGAACATCAACTAGCATTCGACTGATGGTTAACACGGACAAATTGGTGGTCTGAGAGCCTTTGAACGCGGCATAGGTGTGCTGTATAAATCAGAGAATCACCTTGTCGACCATCAGTTAACAGTCGACTGTGGGTCAGCATGAACAAAATGAGTGATTTGAGAGCTTTGAACGCGGTATCGGTGTGCTGTATAAATCAGGGAATCATCTTGTCGAATATTAGTTAGGATTCTACTGAGGGTTAACACGGACAAATGGGTGATCTGTGAGAATTTGAACGCGGCATTGATGTGCTGTATAAATCAGAGAATCACCTTGTCGACCATCAGTTAACATTCGACTGTGGGTCAGCATGAACAAAATGAGTGATTTGAGAGCTTTGAACGCGGTATCGGTGTGCTGTATAAATCAGGGAATCATCTTGTCGAATATTAGTTAGGATTCTACTGAGGGTTAACACGGACAAATGGGTGATCTGTGAGAATTTGAACGCGGCATTGATGTGCTGTATAAATCAGAGAATCACCTTGTCGACCATCAGTTAACATTCGACTGTGGGTCAGCATGAACAAAATGAGTGATTTGAGAGCTTTGAACGCGGTATAGGTGTGCTGTATAAATCAGGGAATCATCTTGTCGAATATTAATTAGGATTCGGCTGAGGGTTAACACGGACAAATGGGTCATCTCTGAGAATTTGAACGCGGCATTGATGTGCTGTATAAATCAGAGAGAGAGATCCTATTGTCGAACATCAGTTAGTATTTGACTGAGGGTCAGCATGAACAAAATGAGTGATTTGAAAGCTTTGATCGCGGCATCGGTCTGATGTATAAATCATGGATATCATCCTGTCGAACATCAGTTAAACAAAATGAGTTATCTGAGAGCCTTTGAACGCGTCATCGGTGTGCTATATAAATCAGGGAGATCATCTTGTCGGACACCAGTTAGCATTCGACTGAGGGTCGGCATAGACAAAAAAAGTGATCTGAGAGTCTTTGAATGTGGCATGATAGTTGGGGAGAGGTACGCCTCTACTTGTATCTCAGAAACGTCCGTCATCCGGGGCTTTTGACGCACAACTGCAGCTATTATTCACCGACAGTTGTGTGACAAGCAAAACACTTCTGGTAATCGACAATCCTGTGGACCAAAACATCTGGGCGATTAGAGTAGTCCAACGAGACTACCGAGAATCGTGCAAGCTAATACATTGTCCACAACCCAGCAAATCACAGCTAAATTAACTCTTCTGGGACAAAACTGTTGACAGCAAATGAGCTACAGCAGCTCACCTTTATACGCAAGTCTCCTGTGATCCCTCTGATCTATTAACCGCTTTCGTCGACAAGATCGCCGGTTACTGGAAGATTTCTGGCTTTTCGTACTTTTCGAGGTAAACCCTTGCTACGATTGTACGCAACCCAGACGTACAGCCAATTAGGAGTTGATTGAACCTGTACGACTCGTAGGATCTATCACGGGACGTTCAACTTCTCCTAGATTACTCGTTTTGTCCGTTCCGACTCTCAATCGAGGTAGACAAGCTCGTCTGCCTTATTTATACCGCGCACTGTCTTACGTGTTGGAGTGAGAAATTTATGTTACGATCAGGTGTGCCTATCAAATTGATCAGCTTAGATCATGTGTAGAAGATTTTAAGAAGGGAGTGTCTGACCCCAGGTCTTAAACAACTCTTAGAAATAGGAAGCTAGGAGATTTGGGCTAAAGTGTCCAATAGGAAAGTGACACGGAAGCGAGGTAGAAAGGGTGAGGAAGACGCCCTTATTTATTACCGGGGGTGGGGGTAAGTACCCCGTGTCTGACGGCTTAACGTGCCCATCCGACACACGGCGGATAGTTTGTGGTTCGAGCGCTTGCACATGCCCGGTATCGAACCTGAGGTTCCGCCGTGGCAGTGACGAAAGCTAACTACTAGGTCATCCATGGCTCACCTATCAAACTCTCATCGCAGAATAGAAGTTATAGTTTCATGCTGCTTAACACAAAGGGAAAATTTGTTATCAATGTGAATACTATGCTTTTAATGTCACTTAGAATAAAGACAGAGCATTTACTGAAAGATGCATGAATAAAATACGGTATTACACCATTGAACAATATAAATTTGGAACCTGTGAATCCGTTTATCGGTGTATATATGACATGAATGGTAAGTCAGATAATATCCGAAAACTTGAAAATTTCGTCGTACTTGGAGCGGGAATCCGCGTTTCCCGGATAGCGCCCATTTATGCTGATACCACCCGAGTTCACGATCCAGGACAACGAATGTTTCAAGTTTTCGGATATTATCTGACTTACCATTCATGTCATATTTACACTAATTAAAGGATTCACAACTTCCAAATTTGTATGGCAAATTGTATGGCTTGCGTTGCGTTTAATACAATGAGAAAGTCCTGATTACATAATGTAATATCTCTGAGTATTTTGCCGATAATATGATAACTTTGAGTATTTTGCCGATAGTATTATACCTCTGAGTATTTTGTCGATAGTATGATACATCTGAGCATTTTGCCGATATTATGATACCTCTGAGTATTTTGCCGATAGTATGAAACCTCTGAGCATTGTGCCGATATATGACACCTCTGAGCATTTTGGCGTTAGTATGATACCTCTGAGCATTTTGGCGATCGTATGATACTTGTGAGTATTTTGCCGATAGTATGATACCTCTGAGGAAATGTTTACATACGTAGATAGTATACTTGCAGTGACATTTAACACGAAGTATAAATATTTACAGATATTTTTTTGTTACCGTTTAGCATGAACAAAACTTCTTACAAGCACAGATAATCAGTGTGGTTGATATAAAATAAATAATAGTTCGATATAAAAACATTTGCTAGCGAAAATTATATATTTGGTGCCATTTTGAATGACTAGGAAATTTTGTGCCATCCAGACGTTAGAATTTCGGAGAATATTTGTTACCGGGACAAAGATATTCCGTTTTTGGGACACAATGGATCTAAAAAATATTTCTTCCAACATCAGCTATATTATGTTTTCAGTGCCATTCAGCATGAACACAAAATTTTTGCAGCCCCGGCACCATACGTTTTTTGGTATTTTTCCTACCCATAGAAAGTTCATTTTTACTCGCATAAAAGTTTAATTGGTGTATTTTCCACGAAATTAAATTGTTACCAAAACCGTATAGTTTTAGCGTGATGTAGCAATACGTGAGCTTACCACCAGTTACCTAATGCGAGCCCATTTTATTTGAAATGATCTGCTAGGAAATATAAATAATTAAAATATAATACGGATGCAATAATTTCGTGCAGTACGGTTAGTACATTGTAACCAAAATGCCCAAAAACTTTATCCTTTATTATAATCGTAAACAATCTATACAGTGGTTAAGCAAGGCACAGCCTGCTGGTCGCATCCTAAGCCGCTCATACACACCAAGAAGATGATGCTCCTTGTTTGGTGGTCCACAGCTGGGATAATCCATCGGAATTTCTTGGCCAGACGCCAAACCATCACTGAATAACACTATTGTGCTGAATTATCCCAGATGCATCAGAAATTGCTGCAGACACAACCGGCATTGGTAAACAGACATGCTGTTCTTCTGCTCCAGGACAACTCTCCCCCTCATGTCGCACAACGAACGATGCTGACACTAAGTGTCTTGGGCTATGAAGTATTTCCTCATCTTGCCTATTCCCCGGACTTGTCTCCGACAGACACTCATCTATTTCGTTGCATGGATCACTTCCTGTCCGAGAAACAGTTCACGACATGCAACGAGGCTCAATGTACGGTTGAAGACTTCTTCGGGTCCCAGCCACAAGACCTTTTTCGTTCCGGGATCATGGCCTTGCCGGACAGATGGCAACTATGTGTCGATGCCGATGGGGATTATTTTGCCTAGGCAAGTTGTCCTACTTTTCCGTTCTCGCCGTCCATGTGTGCTGGTACTTTGCCTGGCATGTCATTTGCATTAACCCAATGTCATAAACCTCAAGTACTCTCTTTCCGTTTGATACGTAGTAACCTTTATTCTGAAGGACCATTGGCAGAAGCCATGCATAGCTTCTTTAATGCCTTCGTTTGGAAAATAAAGCGATTTACTTCATGTGCTTTTTAATTCGGAAAATATTAAAACGTCTTATGATGCAAGCTTAGTAGCGTGGTAATCCCGTTATTTGTTTCGTGACTCGAAACGCAGTATGCAGGAAGATTTGATTCCAAGTATTCTTACATCTCAGAAACATAGACATCTTTTAGTACATCTTCTAGAAATAACGGGCATGCTTATAGTATTCATTTTTAAGTCTTTTTCTTTATACCATATCTTCGCATTTGTGTTGGATACAAATATCCTTATTGTATACCGCTGCCATGATGATTATGAATAACACAATTTAGAATTACTCGGATGCACCGTTTTCCCGTTAGGTAACGTAAATTGATTCTTGTGTTTGGCAAGATAGCTATACTTCTGAGACTCATATTTGAAAAATTAGTTTTTCATTCAAAAGATCGATAACTAGCAAACTTTTCTGGCATTTCTCGGTATTCACACGATGCACGATTTTGCAGCTAGATGATAAAAATGTGTATTTCTATGAGGTTAGGCAAATGTGCATTCCAACTTTGCACTGTACTTCTACTTCTAAAATATCTGATTACAAATTTAAAATTGTAAACACAGAATATGCTCTCCAGGTTACATGAATTACGAGTTTTGGTAAAATGATGTAACCGTCCCTTTATGGCGTCACCCAATAATTATTTCAGAATTGGCTTCACTTGGTTTGCTCAGCATGGTTCACATACCTAATAATTGTACAGGTGCACAATTTTCCCGCTAGGGGCCGTTGCAATATATTTTGAACTAAGTCACTGTTTTCAAAAGCATGTTTTGGAAGAAAAAAAAATGCGCCATAGTATAGCAACCGCTACCGCAAATTTCGATAAATCTTTCCCGATTTTCAAATGCATTATTTTTCCACTCCAGTGGTTTCTATTTAGATTGTGATTTCTCATTACCTCTGCTTCGGTACAAGTTCAAGTGAAAAAAACATTCTTCTAACTCTCACAACTTCAATTTGTCCATAATTTTCACCACAAGTTTTATGATTTTCAAAAACATTCTTCTAACTCTGACAACTTTCACCACACATCTTATGATTTTCAAAAATATTCTTCTAACTCTGACAACTTCAGTTTGTTAGAAATTTTTACCACATATTTTATGATTTTCAAAACACTCTTCTAACTCTGACAACTTCAATTTGTCCACAATTTTCACCACAAGCCTTATGATTTTCAAAAACATTCTTCTAACTCTGACAACTTCAATTTGTCCACAATTTTCACCACTTATGATTTTAAAAAAACATTCTTCTAACTCTGATAACTTCAATTTTTTATCAACTTTCAAAATGCGTCTTATGATTTTCAAAAAAATTCTTCTAACTCTGACAACTTCAATTTGTAAGCAATTTTCACCAAACGTCTTAGGATTTAAAAAAATTCTAACTCCGACAACTTCAATTTGTCAACAGTTTTCACCACAGGTCTTATGGTTTTTAAAAAAATCTTCTAACTCTGACAACTCCAATTTGTTAGCAATTTTCAACACACGTCATATGATTTTCAAGATACCCTATTTTTGCAGTATCGGAGCACAATATTAATATTTATATCTGCCTCTACTTACTCGCTTCTACAAGTCATCTTCGTCTGCCTGCTTTCAGAGTTTTACGAAGCTTTGGCTCCTAATCATAAAAAAAAATTAATATAAAATTAATATCACAAGGAATCCGGTGCTTCTCTTCTTCCATTCGTAATTTCGGAATTTCTCTTCGTTCTTAAAAGATTCCAGTTCCTATAACACCCTCACCTCCGCAGACGTTTACAGTTCAATGCGCTCGTATCTATTAGGGGTATACAAAAGTTTCCGCCGCCCCGCTAGCAGGCGCTGTAGGGGTCTAACCAGCGGATGTGTCCAGAATTGTTTGTCAAGTTTAAGTAAGGGCATCTAAGCTTGGAAGACAAGCCACGAGCAGGTAGACCACGGGAACTAGCAGACAAGAAGCTGGAATTGCTGTTGCATGAGAATGTCACAAAATCGACCACGCAACTGGCGAAATGTTTGAAAGTGGCTCAGTCGATGGTGGTACGGTGTCTACAGGCCTTGGAAAAGATCCAGAAGATTAGTAAGCGGGTTCCGCATACTTTAATGGAGCTTAATATGAGTCAACAATTGGGCATCTGCATGTCGTTGCCGAGAAGGTTTCAAGGGAAGAATTTCTTCGGGAAGGTTGTCACCGTGGATTAAAAGAGGGTCTATTACGACAACCCCGTACGCAAGCTGTCCTGGGTTGACCCAGGCCAGCCACCAACAACCACTGCAAAACAGGGTATCCACGGGAAAAAGATGTTGCTTGTGTGGTGGATATGCATGGAGTGCTGTACTTCGAACTGTAGAAACTGGGCGAAACAATCACTGCACAACGATATAGTGATTAGTTGACGAAACTGAGCATCGCAATCCAGCAAAAACGCAATTGGACAGGTGAAGGACGCCACCCAGTCAACATGTCACACGATAATGCCAGACCACATGTCGGTTCCACCACCAAATTCCATCCTTGGATAGTTATACCGGGTGGTATTATCGCATACGGCTTACTTCCCGGAAATTGCATCCTCAAACTTTCATCTGTTTAGCTCTACGCAATATGCCGTAGCCCAACAGCTGTTCACCACGATTCCAGAGGTGGAAAACTTCGTCACTGCATTCTTCAGCTCAAAACCTGAGTCCTTCTATCACAGGGACATTCATTTTTGCCTGAAAAATGGCAAAAGGGCATTGAGGCTAACGGCCAATATTTCGTTGAATTAATGTGTACCGGTTTCCTGATTGTTCCTGTCACCTTTTTCCTTAAAACAGCGGAAACTTTTGCATAACCCTAATAATATACTGTTGTCTGTTGATGATGCAACACAAAGAAAGTCTTCAGAAGTTCAAGTGCGACTTATAGGGTAGATTTTTTGTTTAATGGCGCAAGGGCCTCAATGGTCTAAAGATATATGGTACATTATTTATGATACAAGACTTAAGTGATCAGAAGCATTGATCTGTAAGTGATGTGGAACACACAATACTAAGTATTAGGTGCTTGAACTAATTCCCGTTGTTCTTTGCCACAAAAACACCTGTGTTTTGCCACAGGACGGTACAGGATAGTCTATTCAAAGTAGTGTCCGTTGGCAGCTACGGCCCTTTCCCACCGTTAGGGTAACAAATGGATTCCGCGGTAGAAAAACGCAGGTTCTTTCGAGGCGAACCATTCATCGAGCCCTTTTTGGATATCCACGACAGAAAGGAAGTGCTGCTCTGACAAGCCATGTTGTAGCGACCGGAACAAATGAAAGTCCGAGGGAGCAATGTCCGGGGAATAAGGCTGGTAGGGTAAGAAGTTTCAGCCAAGTGCCTCCAAGAGTCCCTTCACGGATTTCGCGACATGAGGTCTAGCATTGTCGTGCAGAAGAATAACCTTGTCATGTGGGATCCAGTTTCCGAGCTTCTGGATCATTCCCATTGCCTTTAAACGTTTCCTAACCATTGACTCATCGACCCGTAGTGTTTCAGACAACTCGTGGAGCGTCTGACATGAATCGTCGTCCAATAAGGCGACCGATACACCATCTTCGAACTTTTTCGGCTGCCCATGGCGCTCTTTGTCCTTCACGTTATGTTCGTTGGCTTTGAAGCGTCGGAACTACTCTCTGCATGTTATTTCCGATAAGGCATGTTCCCCTTAGGTCTGCACTAGCAAACGATGATTTTCCGCTGCAGATTTCTTGAGATGAAAGCAGAAGAGTAATGCTTCACGCAAATGCTCCTTTTTTGGTACGAAACTCGACATCGTGAATGCGACACAAACTCGTGTTCTGTGCCCTCCGATCGCGTGTCACACACTGATTCGCCCAGACTAAGGACGATGCGCGCATGCGCAAGGGGGATCGCGTGTGGCTCGGGTCACAGCGCACAACTGCTGCGCTCTATTGGGCAACAACGGGAATTAATTCAAGCATCTTATATATTGTTTACCCACCACGAGGGCGATAATGTTTCGTACACGGCTTAGTATCGACTGTGAGAGGTTCTGGATGTCGCACTGCGAAAGATTATTTCCTGCTTTCTCGATTCCTATCTAAAGTTCTTCTTTCGTAACTGGCGGCGGAGCCTGTCTGTCCAGGCGTCGAACGACCATATCCCACATTTTTTCAACAGGAGACAAAACAGGCGAACACGCTGGCCAAGAAAAACGTAGTACATGTTTGACATCCAAGAGCTGTAATGCATTCGACATCATATGTGGTCGAGCATTGCCCTGTTGAAAGATGGCACCGGAGACCATCGGTAGGTACGGCAGGGTTTTTGTTACCCCCGTGAGCAACTGAATGGGCTGTAAGCACTCGCCCGTTCCTAATTAGGGTCACTGGTTCCAGGAAAGGGAACCAGTGACCCTAATTAGGAAAGGGAGAGAGCCAGTGCTATAAGACAAGCACAACGTCATGTCTCTCCGTGATTCGAACCCGGACCGTTCTCGATCAAATGGTCATAAGCCAGCACTTATACCATGGCGTTACGGGCTGCTTTACAGCCTAAACAACGTCCGTGATGTACCGCTGGCTGGTCATGTTTCCTGCAATGCTTAGGAGGCGGGAATGTGAATGGGATCTAACAACATCCCACACCACAATTCTTATTGTCGGGTCCTTATGACGCTGCATAATACATGCCTCCAGTAACCATTCACGACGGTGTCGCCGTACAACGATACGCCCATCATGTGGTCATGAGGTTGAACCGCAGCTCGTCGAAAAAACTATGTGCTGCCATTCATAACGCAAGTGTTTGCGTTCATGTTTGTCTCGACTGTAGCAGCTGAAGTCACTGGTTTTAGGTCAAATGACCTCGAAGCAACTCACGGTAAACGACGAGAACTTCCTGAAGCAAACGGCGTCCAACAAAGGTTGTAGACAATCCTTAATCTCATTCAGACCTCCATTGTTGTGTTAACCCTCGAGACGCGGCTGTTCGGTACGCCACACTGTAAAGATGATGGACTTCCCGTGAGTTTGTCCATCGCTGGGCTTCAACTGCTCACGTCAGTGCGTCAGACCTCCTCTCCTTACTGACGCCATATTCGCTTCACTGTGCTCGCGTTTCATCCAACACCAGCGGCGATGTCGCGAAACGAAAGCCCACTTTCCAAGAGTCCAACAGATCGTCCTCGCTCAATGTCCATCAGCTGTACATACGGGCCTAGTCTGCTGCGGCGTGGCATACTCAGTTCTTATGGCTGCCTTATTGCCACAATTCGCGCGAATGGCAATTGCCCTGTACGTCGTGATTTCATATCTCCTGAAGGACAGCTACGAGGGCATGGCTGGTCACAAATCATTTGAATATGCACTTCGGTTGTAATCATTTGCATCTCCTCACGTGACCTATTCATCCTGTGATTTTCCGTCCAATTTCACACGTTTTTCTTGGTGTTGCAGTTTCAACAAACGCCGTGTTTATCGTGTTATGAATATTTGAGAAATTTCCTCACCCAGTTTTACATAAAATGTTTGGCTGAATTTCTTTCCGAGGTGTGATTAGTCGATTTTTAGTGCAGCGCAAGAATTTCCTAATGTCGGTTAATACAACAATTAAATAAATTGCATCCAAACTATTACTAACACAATAACGTCTACGTAACCTTCCGCGGTAACATTACCTATTGCACGCGTGTTTCCAAATTACCCGGAGGAGCTTAATCTGTTTGCCTTTGAGAGCTTAATCTGATAACGTGAAATGATATAAAAATAATGTCGATATAAGCTTGATTTTTGTACTTCGAAATTTCCCTTATTACTTCAGTCCTTCTAAAAGATATATATTCCTGCTCAGGACAAGGTCTTTTTTTTGGAACGATAAAAAAAATCCCAAATTTCGGTATCGTTATTACATTTCTAAAACAATGGACTTTAAAATTATCTATTACTTTCTAAACAATGCCAGTGAAATTCAAATCTTAGACAAAATAAACACACCGGACAAACAATTACGGAATATAAACTTTATTCCTTAATATGGGGTCATATCAGCATCCTACTTCAATTACAGTTTTACGTTTTGCTTGGTAAGCTATCAATGTGACTCAGTATCAGACGCTAATCGAGTTTACCCTATTCCATGCACAAAAGATCCCTTAATGCCGACAAATTTCCAGAGTGTTGTTTTTTCTTCTTCACGGCCCTTTCTAATATGTCCCAGATTTTTTTTTCAAACTAGTTCAGATCGAATGAATTTGCAGGCCAGTTGAAATGTGAAACGTCTCTCTTATGTTGTTTAAACCAGTTTAGCACAATTCTAGCACGATGGACATAAGGGCTATCATCTGGAAACACAGGATACAGTTCGTGTCCTTCTTGTTCCGAAAACTGGACAAATGGCAACAATGCATTATTTAAAAGTGGCACATAATCCATGGATTTTATACGATGGGACACCTCAACAAATGGTCCAACTTCAGTATATGGAATACAGCCCCAAAATGTAACATTTCCACCTCCTTTTCGCACCACTCCTTCGACACATTCTGAGTTAAATGCTTCTGCAGCCTTCCGCATGGCCCTGGAAGGAGCATCATTGGAATAAAAAGCAAAATCTGGAAGGAGCAACATTGGAATAAAAAGCAAAATCTGGAAGGAGCATCATTGGAATGAAAGCAGAATCTGACATTTTCACTGACATTTTCCTTCCGCATGGCACTGGAAGGAGCATCATTGGAATAAAAAGCAAAATCTGGAAGGAGCATCATTCGAATAAAAGCAGAATCTGACATTTTCACTGACATTTTCCTTCCTCGTGGCCCTGAAAGGAGCAACATTGGAATAAAAGCAGAATCTGACATTTTCACTGACATTTTCCTTCCGCAAGGAGCATCATTGGAATAAAAAGGCAGAATCTGGAAGAAGTATCATTGGAATAAAAGCAGAATCTGACATTTTCACTGACATTTTCCTTCCTCATGGCCTTGGAAGGAGAATCATTGGAATAAAAAGCAGCATCTGGAAGGAGCATCATTGGAATAAAAGCAGAATCTGACATTTTCCTTCCGGATGGCCCTGGAAGGATCATCATTGGAATAAAAAGCAGAATATGGAAGGAGCTTCATTGGAATAAAAGCAGAATCTGACATTTTCACTGACATTTTCCTTCTTCATGGCCCTGGAAGAAGCATCATTGGAATAAAAGCAGAATCTAACATTTTCACTGACATTTTCCTTCCGCAAGTAGCATCATTGGAATAAAAAGCAGAATCTGGAAGAAGCATCATTGGAACGAAAGCAGAATCTGACATTTTCACTGACATTTTCCTTCCTCATGGCCCTGGAAGGAGCATCATTGGAATAAAAAGCAGAATCTGACATTTTCCTTCCGGATGGCTTAGGAAGAAGCATCATTGGAATAAAAAGCAGAATCTGGAAGGAGCATCATTGGAATAAAAGCAGAACCTGGCATTTTCCTTCCGGATGGCCCTTGAAGGAGCATCATTGGAATAAAAAGCAGAATCTGGAAGAAGCATCATTGGAATAAAAGCAGAATCTGACATTTTCCTTCCTCGTGGCCCTGGAAGGAGCATCATTTAAATAAAAGCAGAATCTGACACTTTCACTGACATTTTCCTTTCGCAAGGAGCATCATTGGAATAAAAAGCAGAATCTGGAAGAAGCATCATTGGAATAAAAGCAGAATCTGACATTTTCACTGACATTGTCCTTCCTCATGGCCCTGGAAGGAGCATCATTGGAATAAAAAGCAGAATCTGTAAGGAGCATCATTGGAATAAAAGCAGAATATGACATTTTCCTTCCGGATGGCCCTGGAAGGAGCCTCATTGGAATAAAAAGCAGAATCAGGAAGGAGCATCATTGGAATAAAAGCAGAATCTGACATTTTCCTTCCGGATGGGCCTTGAAGGAGCATCATTGGAATAAAAAGCAGATTCTTCAAGGCGCATCATTGGAATAAAAGCAGAATCTGACATTTTCCTTCCGGATGGCCCTGGAAGGAGCATCATTTGA
Source organism: Macrothele yani (assembly GCA_039090855.1). Classification (NCBI taxonomy): domain Eukaryota; kingdom Metazoa; phylum Arthropoda; class Arachnida; order Araneae; family Macrothelidae; genus Macrothele; species Macrothele yani. The sequence goes on from CM077024.1 coordinate 8,547,078, forward strand.
ATAAAAAGCAGAATCTGGAAGGAGCATCATTGGAATAAAAGCAGAATCTGACATTTTTCTTCCGCATGGCCCTGGATGGAGCATCATTGGAATAAAAAGCAGAATCTGAATTCTTCGGACTGTATTAATCATCGCCACTGTTCAATGGTCCAGTAACGATGCTGCTTTCGTCCAAGGAATGCTATTTTTCTTCTGGACAGTTGTTAACTTCAGACGTATCCTGACAACACGACTGAAAATACCCAAGTCATGCAGTTCTCTCTGTAGCTTGTGACGTACTACAGAGGAGAAAACATGTGTAAAGACAACAAATCTGCAACGAGACATTCTGTCAGTGAAGCTCAGTTGAAAGAGCGACTTACTCCGGAGTGAGGGGATACGGATTCGAGGTCCGTCGCATACAAACTTATGTTTTCACATTGACGCCTGATTGTGGAAAATGGATCCACTGGCAGTTGGGTTCTTCGAAAATTGTGTGATGTTTGTTCCACACATTGTTTTAAAATAATGAAAAGTTCCTACTTCGCTTCAAAAAAAAAAAAAAGAAAAAAAGAAGAGGGAGATGATATGACGTACTAAAAAGTCGAAGCATGTGGCAAGACGACAAATCTGCAGCGAGACATTTTGTCCTCGTAGATCAGTTGGGAGAGCAACTTATTCCGGAGTAAGGGAACACATGCTCGATGGCCGTCGTGGACAAAGTTGTGTTTTCACAAGCTTTCGTTCTAAGAGTGGTTCACCGGATTCGGCATTTTACTATTGAAGCAGTTCTTAACAAGTCCGGAAACATGTAGCACTTTCTCGACACCCTAAATGCCTGCGATCCCGATTTGTTACCACAGAGCTTCTAGCATAGTTGCTCTGCCTTCGGTGATAGCTCTTATACTTCTTCTTCCACTGAAAATTGACACTACTGACTATTAACTTTGACAGTCCAACAAACTTCGCCACCTCATGCCAGGAATGGCCATGTTCTCGGTAAAAAATAATGGCCCTGTTTGCCACTCAGTAACTTCACCTTTACGACCCATAGTTGTACCTGTAAAAGGAAATGCAGAAGGCTACAGATGCTTGAAACACACACCTCAGACATCCACCAACATAATCTAGCAGTTTCACTTTCCATATTTATACAACTCGTTACATTTATCAGCTTTATATTTCTGTACATGTTTCAATCAGCATTCCGTAATTTTTGTCCGGTGTGTTTATATTATTAGAGAATTTCTAAACCTGCAAAATGGCAAAGAACAATTCTTTGGGACATTTTATCTGAAATAGTTACAATCAACTAAAATCACCTGCTTCTCTGCTGATTTGTGACTGGAAGTCAAGAAGAGCTGTACAAATTATCATTTAGTTTGTTTCACTGCTTCCAATTTTTTTTACTTTTATTGCTACAGATTAAAATTTGATGCGATTCTACATGTAGGAATTCGTATATTAAATCATGAAAACTTTGATGTCATTTCTAATACCGAAATTAATCGCATAAAGCAAAATGGTGTGTGGCAAGCAAACAGCAAAAACGACTGAAATATTTTAATGTCGTTAGTTTTCTAACTCTCCTGAAAACTGTAACTTCGGGTACAAGAGAAAACCAATTTGAGATAAGAATTGGTTTGCATGAATGTATGAAATTTTGATATCTATAAATTTGAAACCTAAATATAAAACGGAAACATGCTTTCGGAAAAAGGTGTGAGTAATTTTTATACATAAAGCTTTCCTCTGAAATTTATCTCCGATATGCAGCTCGCATCTGATTTTCAACAAATGATTTCAGTTGTATCTACGTATACTGAGAGAACGGGAAAAAATAGAAAATTTTAGGAGTTACTTGTGTTAAAAAAAAGACACGTCTATTTGTTTGCCTCAAAGCATGCTGCGAAAACAGCATTCCTATTTCTGTTACTAGCAGTTGTAATTAATTACATGGAACAATTTTCTGAAATTTTCGTACCTAATGCCATAGCGTACTTTTTGCGTCGCTTTATCTACTTTGCGTATATATAAATGCCTAAAAACTGAATTAAATGTCAAAACACTTTTATTATCTTAAATTTATATAAATGCTTTCTCGCAAATATATCACCTTTTGCAAAACGACTTATGAGATTTAATACCTTGTTCACTTTAATGATTAAACGAACTGTATTTCTTATGTTTTATAACGCTGAAGAAACAAAAATCTGAAAAGAAATACGTATCTGTCATGCAAACACATCACCTCTTAAATTCCCGAGCACAAGATATTTTTAGCAGGCTGGAAACTATTGGTTAACCATTTGGCAAACTTTTTCCTCTTTAAATTATATCTGTTACTTGGTCTCTTTGAGATATACATTGAATCTCCTCCTTTCTTTCCAGCCTTCTTGCTGCTGATAGAGGGCGGAAAGTCATCTCTGTAAATTGGCAACGTTTGTAATGAGTTATTGATCCCAAAGTTAGGAAAGACCTATTGGTTCTTGCCACGTTCGGGTCGATTCTATCCACAAACCACGGCGTTTTCCAGCACCAGATTAATCCAAGCGTCTAATAAACAAGTAAGCTGTGGAGTACGTCCTTTTCCTGGCTCGCCGTCTTCGACAAACACGTACTTTGCTCCGTCCAAGATGCCCGAGGAGAAGATGGAGAGTCAAAAAGATCAAGGAACAAAGAAAAAGAGCAGCAGTCAGAGTGAACTTGGATGAAAATGAGGCAAAGCTCCGTAAAGATAAGAAACATGATATCAGCAAAGAGCCAAAGAAAAAAGAAAAATGTGCGGGTAGGAAACATCCTGATATGACTTGCACGGCTTTTATATCCATATAAATATAAATTTCTCCTAAGCAGCGCAGCGTTTCAGGAAAATGGCAAACTTTAGTATTCAAAAAACCATCGTAACAGGAGAAGAATAATTTACTTGAGGAATGCTTAGGATTGCATATAACCTTAGCATATTTGCATCAGTTGAAAGTTTTCACAAAAGTATGCAAGCTCGCATACTTTCACAATAAAATCAATGTTTTTTCAATGCAGAGGTTTTCCTGAACTTCATGTTTCGTTTAAAGCAGCTCGTACTAACCGCAAAAAACGTAACGCAGCAGTTTTTACCAACTCCTCTTTTCATTCGCTTCAGCTTATTCACTTCTGAATTTTAATTAATTTAGAAACTGCGCGATTATCCGAATAATGTGATGTTACATGTTTTCTATTTCCTAGTTTTGTTCGATAAGATATGTATATTTCATGATTTATATTAATTTTGAAACTGCTAATAGTATCCAGAAAATGCATTAAGTATTTATCAGTTTTTCGCTTTGTTTCATGAAGCGTGTTCACTTCAAAATCCAATAAAATGACTGCAAATGATTTCTGTCATTTTATAACTGCTCTTGGCTCACATCTACTACAGCATGCATATAATCAGTGATTTTAAAAGAACCACGTTCGTTCGATAGCTTTTCTTTGTTTTGTTTACCGTGAATCCAACAACCACCGTGAGCAACCCAGAGGAATATACACTAAAGAGCAATTGAATTAGAGATACCTGTCTAGTAACGTGTAGCACCACCTTTCGCCCTGATGACAGCAGCGATTCGTCTCGGCATGGATTTGACAAGACAGCGGAAGCGTTGGGAAGCCATACGGATCCACGACCCATCTACAAGCTCCCACAGTTCACGAAGATTTGATGGAGGGGTCAGAGTCTCGAACATCTCTCTCGATGGCGTCCCAGATGTACTCGATGGGATTGAGGTCAGGTGACCTAGCTGGCCAAGGAAGCGAGGTCATGTCGGTGGAGTGTTCATCTAACCATTCGGATACAATTCGGGAGCGATGGCACGGTGCATTGTCTTTTTGCATAATGAGGTCCCCAGTGGGATGTTGAAGACGCACAAACGGGAGCAAATGGTCGTCCAGGATATCCCGGTAACGTTGACCTGTGAGGAACGATGTCACACGTACCAGGGGTCCCATTTCAGTCCACATAAACAGTCCCCAGACGAGAATGCCACCCCTACCAGCTTGAAGAGCACTATGCTGGCAAGAAGGATCCATCGCTTAATGTGGTTTGCGCCGTACTCGTATCCTACGATCCGCGTGTACCAACGTGAATCTCGAGTCATCAATCAAGGCAATGTTTTTCCACATGTCTAGGGTCCAGTGGCGATGTTCCCGCGCCCATGCTAATCTTTGCATCCTGTGATGTGCGGTCAGCAGCGGTACCCTTGTGGGACGATGACTTCTGTACTCCATAGCGAGGTGATGGATCTGGATGGTGTAGCTGCTTACACGTTTTTGTGCACCAGCGTTAAATTGCCGAGTGATTTCTTGCACTGTGGCCGTCTATCCGCTGTTACAATGCGAGCTAGCCGACGATGACCACGCTCATCCACACGCTGTTGTCCACGGCAGTTGGCCCTTGCAGTGATGGTTTTACCGGATTCGCTGTACTAACGGTGCATCCGTGACACAATGGCTCGTGAAAATCCTAGTGCCTGCACGACTTCCGAGATGAAGTGACCCAGTCGTCGGGCCCTACAATTTGCCAGCGATCAAATGCGCTTAGATCCTTCGTCTTACCCATACTGTGTCCGACTCTTACTGATTCCCATCGCATCACTCCTTATATTGTCTGATCGCTGCATACGTCATGTCGTTTCCGTTTACAGGTCCGCCCACAGCGCCACATTTGCATAACACCAGGTGTCTCTAATTCAATTGCTCTTCAGTATATAAACAGTTGTCTGTTTCTAGTTTAGGTCCAATGGCTCCAAGAGAGGGAGAGAGTCAGTGCCGTAAGGAAAAAATACAACACATGTTCCAGTCGGGATTCGGACCTACCCAACTCTGGTGAATGGGCAGAACCTTAGGGCCAGCCCGCTGCGCTACCGGAATGGCCTTCACAGGCTCATTGGAAACACATATTTTTATTTTTCACGTTATATGGTATTTTTCAATGAATTCATTCACAACTGAAACACAAAATTTCAAATTTTGTGTTCGTAAACCGGCTGAAGTGTGAAAATGTGTACTGTATCAAAGTCCATGTTGTACGAAGTCCGACTGTACCAACACAAAGACTTACAAAAATAGACACAGCACCTGGTTTTTCTACCGACACTGATAAAAATATCCGTTATTCGAACTCATATTTTAATTCGTCTTATACGCCCATAGGTTTGCATTGAGGACTAATTTGATAATAAATTTTGTGACGCAGATTTTTAAGTCACTTATACAGAGCAAACATCTTAAGACAATACATTATTTTTATATAGGCTGATTCATGAAGCATAAAACTTTTAGAAAACCGTTTAATTACATGAGTGTATGCACACGAGCATTCGTCATATTTATCTAAAAGTTGTTTTCAGTGAAATGTCAATTCATTATGAAGCAAATCCTACCGGGTGCTGTATAAACATTGTAACCGATGTTTATTTCATCATGGATTTGTCGTTGACTTATACGTCCATTTGAAAAACGCAACGGAAGGGAGCGTAGAATTCTGATGTGGCAGTTTCACTTCTGTGGTTGGTATTTGCACAAAAATAGGAAATTTAAATTTTACACGGCTTCCACAGCGAACAATAGCTACATATTTAGAAAACGTTGCCCGGTGTGTTAATCAGTAATCAGTCTCAAGAAAGAAACTCCGTCTTTCTGGATTCAAAAATCTCTAGGACATTAGGAATATGAGTTACGAGCATGTTCCATGAGAAGTTCTCTATTTAGTAAAGTAGCACGCTCAATAGCTATAAATATGATGTTTGAAGCAGCGCGGCAGGTTTAGTCACTCGACATAACAACCATCTCATAGTATTGTGTTTACTGTATCCGGCCATTATTTCTTACATGTCATGAGAAAGAAGGAAGTGTTAAGTACTATAAAAAGTTGTACGATGTTTCATAGATTTTCGTGAGACAAGCTGAATGGCTAATTCGAATTTGCATTGACTTGCAATAGCGCACACTTAACGGCGCGCGCTCATTGCTCGTCGAAATTAATATCACGTAAGTGCAAACACATCGCTGTTGTGACTCTCAAAGGTCATATAAATAGGGAACAAATATGCCTATAACTCATTTGAATACAGGGCTTTGCACAAAATATGTTCCTATTTCGTATCACTGGTATTTCAGAGCCTTTTGTAGCTAAAAGGCGTGGTCGCTTTCTTTAGACTGTTAACAAGCTGGGCTACATTTTCTAAATAAACTAAATAGATATTGTTCGCTGTGTTGGCAGTACTCATAGTTCGATTTCCTATTTTTATGCAAACACCACCCACGAAAGTGAGACTTCAGCGTTAGAATTCTACGCTTCATTCTAATGATTTTTACAAATGGACCTATACGTCTGCGACCAACTGCTGAAGAAATAAACCCCGGTTACAATGTTTATGCAATACATGGATTAAATTCCAGAAACAAGAATGAGCGGCAAACTGCTCAGGTGAAATTTTAATTAGTGTTTTATTCGGGCCGTATTGATATAACTTAACATGAGTTGTGCTGTACCGCGTGGTTTAGTGCAGGAAGTATAATTTGTCTCTGGACCAGAAGCATCTACAGTTATAAGATTTATTGAAATCAATCCTTTTTTTTTCTCGTTATAGCAATGCAGAAACGTACGTGAATGCGCACTACCGTATATAAAGGCCACGGGACAGCAAAATCTACTATGCCACACAAGTGAATTCCATAAATTTAAGTGTTTGAAGGAGAATAAGTGGGCGAACTTCTGGTTTGTGCTCTCACGTACGGTGATAAGACAATATTATATCCCAGAAAGTTCATTTAAATTCTTCATTGAGTTGGAGCATTGTAAGGAGGTTAGAAGCAGGATAGTCTCAAGCTGAAGCTGCGAGATGGTTCAAAGTGGATTCATACTTTATCGGCTTTATCTGCAGAGAGTTTCAAGAAACTTTACCCATTTCCAGACGATCTGGTAGGCGATGGCTGAGTGTCACTTCTGGTCGACAAGACCGCTTATTGCTGCTAAACGTTAGGCGCAGTCCACGCAACGCGGAATGTCAGTTAGCCCAAACGCTCACTGTGACAATCAGACGGACAGTATCCTTACTTATGGTATACGGAATATTACATGACGTTGGTCGGTATGCAAGACGGCATGTTGAGTTTTGATGTTTTCCCTCGAGAGTAACTCTGAGAAGAGCTTGCTTCAGATTGTGTGGTCAACATGCTCATTTGACCCACCAAGAATGGGCACGTGTAATCTTTACCTATGAGAGCAGATTCTGTTTGCAACCGCATTATCGGAGAGCATTCATTTGGCGAGGACGGGGGATACGAGTGTAACTGATGAACATTTGGATAAGGGACCAATTCGGAGTTGGGGTAATATTTGTTTGTGCCTGAATCTTTGTCGAAAATCGTTCACCTCTCCACATAACATCTAAGGAAAACCATCGAGGTCTAGCGGCTGCCCGATATCGCAACGTGATACTAGATTTTTATATTAGTCGTTTTTGGATGTACAGTGACTCCAGATTAATGGAAGACAACGTTCGATCCTACACGGCGTTGTTAGTCCATGAATGTCTTGGAAGCGAAGATATTACACGCATGTAATGGCTGGTACGGTCACCAGATTTTATTCCGGTTGAATGTATTTACGACAGTTTAGGTAGACGAACTACTGAATAAATGAAATAACAAATATACCGCTATTTCCACGTTTTAGTAAAACACAACAACCCAAAAATTGTTATTCGGCCACTGCTGAGGAATCGAATCCCAGATCTCTCGATATCTAGCCGAACGCGTTAACCTTACACCACGGTGGCCAACAATCCACGGAGCTATGTGTGTTTTTCCGTCAGCTTCTGACATCATAAATCCAAAAGATGGGCTAAGCTACTGAGACGTCTCCATCTGGTGGGCATTAACGGCACTGGCTATATATTAATTACAGCAGTTAAATCCAAAGGGTGAGAATCCTCCAAATATGTGGCGTCAGTGAATAAACAAAGACATCGTTCTTTCCACGTTTTAGCAACACACACCAACCGAAAAATTGTTATTCGGCCACTGAGCCCATCTTACGGATTTATGACGTCAGAAGCTGACAGAAAAACACACATAGAACCATGGATTGTTGGCCACCGTGGTGTAAGGTTAACGCGCTCGGCTAGATATCGAGAGATCTGAGGTTCGATTCCCCAGCAGTGGCCAAATAACAATTTTTCTGTTTGCTGTGTTATGCTAAAACGTGGAAAGAGCGATGTCCTTGCTTATTCACTGACACCACGTATTTGAAGGATTTTCACTTTTTCACAGACGAACTGCTGCTTGTTCCGCTCCTCATACAGCATTACCGTACTTACAGTGTACTCTTGTGGAAGAATGGGACTTAATCCTATAGCATCTTGTGGACACCCTAATTCAAGGCAATGGTTTGGTGCTGTGACACTTGCATTGCTGTTTGTAGTGACTGCATTCTGTATTGAAGACTGTGGTAGCGTTTTTTCAATGATATATGTGATATGGCTTCATGCCCCGTTACACTGATTCTTTTACAGGAACAAAGTTTTGGGGAAATTCGTGGTGTAAGGTTAACGCGCTCGGCTAGATATCGAGAGATCTGAGGTTCGATTCCCCAGCAGTGGCCAAATAACAATTTTTCTGTTTGCTGTGTTATGCTAAAACGTGGAAAGAGCGATGTCCTTGTTTATTCACTGACACCACGTATTTGAAGGATTTTCACTTTTTCACAGACGAACTGCTGCTTGTTCCGCTCCTCATACAGCATTACCGTACTTACAGTGTACTCTTGTGGAAGAATGGGACTTAATCCTATAGCATCTTGTGGACACCCTAATTCAAGGCAATGGTTTGGTGCTGTGACACTTGCATTGCTGTTTGTAGTGACTGCATTCTGTATTGAAGACTGTGGTAGCGTTTTTTCAATGATATATGTGATATGGCTTCATGCCCCGTTACACTGATTCTTTTACAGGAACAAAGTTTTGGGGAAATTCGTGGTGTAAGGTTAACGCGCTCGGCTAGATATCGAGAGATCTGAGGTTCGATTCCCCAGCAGTGGCCAAATAACAATTTTTCTGTTTGCTGTGTTATGCTAAAACGTGGAAAGAGCGATGTCCTTGTTTATTCACTGACACCACGTATTTGAAGGATTTTCACTTTTTCACAGACGAACTGCTGCTTGTTCCGCTCCTCATACAGCATTACCGTACTTACAGTGTACTCTTGTGGAAGAATGGGACTTAATCCTATAGCATCTTGTGGACACCCTAATTCAAGGCAATGGTTTGGTGCTGTGACACTTGCATTGCTGTTTGTAGTGACTGCATTCTGTATTGAAGACTGTGGTAGCGTTTTTTCAATGATATATGTGATATGGCTTCATGCCCCGTTACACTGATTCTTTTACAGGAACAAAGTTTTGGGGAAATTCGTGGTGTAAGGTTAACGCGCTCGGCTAGATATCGAGAGATCTGAGGTTCGATTCCCCAGCAGTGGCCAAATAACAATTTTTCTGTTTGCTGTGTTATGCTAAAACGTGGAAAGAGCGATGTCCTTGTTTATTCACTGACACCACGTATTTGAAGGATTTTCACTTTTTCACAGACGAACTGCTGCTTGTTCCGCTCCTCATACAGCATTACCGTACTTACAGTGTACTCTTGTGGAAGAATGGGACTTAATCCTATAGCATCTTGTGGACACCCTAATTCAAGGCAATGGTTTGGTGCTGTGACACTTGCATTGCTGTTTGTAGTGACTGCATTCTGTATTGAAGACTGTGGTAGCGTTTTTTCAATGATATATGTGATATGGCTTCATGCCCCGTTACACTGATTCTTTTACAGGAACAAAGTTTTGGGGAAATTCATACATCTTTTATGTTCACAAGCGTGAACACAAAAGATGAATACACCAAGTTCCTTTCCTTGCATTCATTATTTCGTCAGTTATGGTCTGTTCACCAGTTTTATGCAGTTTCAGGGTTAATTTTAAGCAGCACTGCATTTTCGCATACACTATCCAGTTGAAAAATAAACATACATCAAACTATTGTCAGTTAAGTAATATAAAATTTTTAGTAGCAATCGTACGTATTGTATTTTCTAAATATCTCTCTGAAAGTTTCTGAACGCTCAGTAACAGTAAGATTATTAAAAAACCCACTTATGATGAACATAGCTATCTATATGTACTATTAAAATATCTTTATTCAGGTGAAGTATTCTTGTTTTCATGAGATTGACTTCGTATAATCAGATTGAGAATGGTTTGCTGAACAGTTTTTCAACTCTAAAAAAGGAGAACAAAAACGACTACGTGAATCGTAGTTTTAAGGAATACTAGCTTATGCTAGGGAATAGATTGACACGCGGCTTTAGTTTGTACATACGAGTTATAACGTACAAGTTTGTTCGCGCCGGACATCGAAACCGGGTTCCCTCACTCCGGAGTAAGTCGCTCTGCCAACTGAGCTAGGCAGACAGAATGTCTGGCTGCAGATTTGTCGTCTTCACACATGTTTTCACCTCAGCAGTACGTCACAGAGTATACAAAATGCGCATGGTACCATTCCCTACCACAAAATAAGTTACTAAACGTAAATATTACAAATCAAAGACAAGCGTATAGTATTCTCTATTTACAGCCATGACGTGACGTAGATGACGTATTACTGAGGTGACTCATGAATCAAATCATCAATGAAGCAGCAATTAGCCTGCAGGCATAGTTCAGCGAGGAGAACAGCCTTTTCGGAGTACGAAAATTCAGCGAGAACTTTCGTACTCAGCAAGAACAGCCTTTTCGGAGTACGAAACCGTTGAATTCCAGAAAACTTTTCGGAATTTTCTATAAACTTGAATTACAGTGAACTCAAGAGTTCTATGAAATTCACCAGATAACTATAATAGAGAAATCAAAAGTTCCGAATTCACCTGCGAGAATTACATGGTTGAACAACTCGCAATAACAGAGAGAATTAGTTATCTATAGTTAGTTCTCTCTGGAATTCAACAGAGATAATTATATAGAACTCAAAAGTTCCGTGGAATTCAAAAGTTCTCTGGAATTCACCACCGGCAAGTTCTCTATAAACTTTGAAGGTGGTGAATTCCAGAGAACTTTTCGAAGTTCTCTATAACCTTCACCGGCGGTTAATTCCAGAGAACTGTTCGGAGTTCTCTATAAACAGAGAACTTTTCGGAGTTCTCTATAACCTTCACCGGTGGTTAACTCCAGAGAACTTTTCGGAGTTCTCTAAAACATTTGCCTGTGGTGAATTCCAACAGCCTTTTCGGAGTACGAAATCTTGGAATTCGAAAGTTCTCTGGAATTCACCACCAGCAAAGGTTAACAGACAACTTTCGTAGTTCAGGGAGGAGAACGGCCTTTTCGGAGTACGAAACCGTGGAATTCGAAAGTTCTCTGGAGTTCACCACCGGCAAAGGTTAGCAGAGAACTTTCGTAGTTCAGCGAAGAGAACAGCCTTTTAGGAGTACGAAACCGTTGACTGGAATTCCACCACCGGCAAAACGTTATATGTTGTAAAGCAAACGACCTTTTACGTGAATATTTTCAATGACTCCATACAAGTGGGGTCGATTCGCTTCGCGACTTCTTAGATGTCTACCGGAGATGGCAAAACTCGAAATGCAAATAATAATTGATTCCTTTATCTAAATGGATGAAATACATTTAACTGTTCAACTCTAAAACAGAGCTCATCCGGGATGAAATCTGAAATTATGCCGGCTTGAAAGGGTGTGCCTATCCTAAAGTAGCTTTTCATATCAATCTTATTGAACGGAATCAGCATTCAGTACGTTACTTCAGGTGAAATTAAAAGCCTCGAAGTTTTATGTTTCCTTCAGGCGTGGTTATTGTTAGGATGTAATAGTTTCTTAGTCACCGCCGCGTTTTTCCTGGGGCCCAGTGATCTAAGCGCTCTCTTCTGATCATTCGTCCGCAATGGGTCCAGGTTCGAATCCAGTTAGGTATGGAGGTTGTGTTTGTCTAACGGCACTGTCTCTCACCCTTCCCTGGAAACAGTAGCCCAAAATTAGGGAGGTCAACTGCCTGTAGCCCGTAGAGTTGGTCACGGTGGTCATAAAGCCCCCCCCCCCCACATCACGTGTCTCAGCTAACATGTGTTCATCGCTGCAGCAAATCACGGGGGAAAACACTCCAATTTACGAGGGAAAAAAAAGTTCCTTTTTCATGTAGTAACTGGACCAAAACAGAATTTTGTAAATGTTACCAATTCTACAGGAAACTGCAACGGCGTGGTACAACAGCTGGAATAGAATCCACATTTATGTCACGATTAACTCATTCGGAATTTTTTTCAATTCTTTTTTATAAAGGGCTGCATTTGTTTAGAACATCAGTGCTACAGTAAAATATCTTTACTACTTCAAAATTTAATTCTTTTTCATTCACGCGATTTACTGGATTATCTGTTTTGTTATAAAAGGCATTCTGAAATACAGAGATTCGTTGCCTCTCCACTGCCCCTAATCCAGACATAACACTTAGAAATGTATGAATAAACCACACACAAAAAAAAGGTCAGTTTCAAAGAAAACAGACCTGTATCAAATAATATCAAGAGGTGTTGATCACTTTTACAAGAATTCAGTTCACGTTATCGCACGTCTCATCAAAACTCACATACTTTCCATTAAAACAAAGGAAATTTATTATTTTTGATTAAAATGCACCGGTAGTCGTATAAAATTGATTTAGAGCGGTTACAGCACAGTATCAGAATCATGCAAACATTATCTTTCAGAAAAAGTGAAATTCTCATAGAAATTGTGTCTCTTAAAAGCACGTGTAATTACGTGTAATTAAAATTCTTAAGAGAGAAGAACTTAAAGTGAAACGACGGAAATTTCGAATTATATCTATGCAAATAAAGTCGTATGACGACGCAGAATTTAAATAAAAAAGCAATTAAAGAGTTTCGTTGGCAAAGCACAACAAAGGCACATATGCAGATTCTGAAAGACAAAAAGAAAGGAACTGTGAAACTGATGAAAAAATATTTCCCACAAAAAACTGAAAAAAGTATTATTTTTAAAAGCGACGGAAAAAATGATCAAACAGAGCCAACGACTAACTGGCACAGAATATATACGGCATGCGCATGAGACAGGTGGAATTTCCAAACAAAAACGACTAGTTATCTCATATTATTGCAAAAAATGGCTTCAGGACCGATTTCAGGATAACGCTACAAGTCTCGTAATAAGAGTTAAAAATTTAACAGTGCAGCAGAGAATAAGGGTGCTGCTACGTATATCTTGTTTCCACGTAATGAATAATAGTGCGCAACAAATATTGAAGACTCGTGCGACATTAATCACTGAAGCGATGAAAGATTTCCGTCTTTAGCACGATTTAATGATTAAAAGATGAGAAGTATATACAATTAAAACCATGAGCACTTTCGAGGCAGCGGCTGCCTCATCTTCAGATGTAATAAATAGATACACATTTAATCTATATATAATATAGATCATTGCATTGTGGGAAGCATGGTAAGTTATTAGCCAGTAGTAATCTACATGCGCCAAAAATGTTGCGTATACTGTTGGCCCAATGGTCTGAAGAAAACATGGAAATATATTATAGAAATAAATGGTGTAGGATGGGGTGAACATTCAATTTTAAGTTTATATTACAATTTATAATTTACATTTTTAATAAGGGATTTCCAAACGTTATGTAACTCATAGGGGGCATGTTCATGACAACATTGCTCACCGGAGGCCTCTATATACACACTTTCTGCAATTAAAAGATCACCAAGTTTACTAGGAGTATTACTTAATCTTACTTCCACTTGTGTATATAGAAAAACCTGTCATACACCTGCTTTAATACCTTATTATTCATCACACCCTAAACAACATAAGTTGACAGCATTATTCTATTTGTTTAGAAGAGCTCACTCACATTCATCAACTACTGAATTATTTCAGCAAGAAGTTAACTACATTTTTGGTTTGGCTGAGCAATATGAGTTCCCTAAATATCTGATTAGGCAAGTGTTTGGCAAGGTCAAATATGCCCTACATACTACCCTGTTAAGAAACTCCAACTGCAATTCCATATATGTTGGCTCTATGCAATACAATCCACATTTAACGAGAGCCTTAACGCAACTATGTAAACCATATGGCTTGAAATTTGGTTCACGAACACGAAACTTATTTTCAGTAGTTCGTAAGGATCGTGAACGGAATAGCAAAATGGGACAGTGGGGTATTTACAATATCCCTCTGGTTAAGGCAACTACAGGACAAGCAGCTTCTAATTATGTGGGTTCTACAAAACGCAATATTGCATTACGAATTAAAGAACACAAATACAATATTAAAACAGGCATGTATTGTACATCACTAGCCAAATCTGTTATACAAGATGATCTTAATCCCGACTGGAGCAATGTAAGAATAATTAATACTCCTAGTAAACTTGGTGATCTTTTAATTGCAGAAAGTGTGTATATAGAGGCCTACGGTGAGCAATGTTGTAATGAACATGCCCCCTATGAGTTACATAACGTTTGAAAATCCCTTATTAAAAATGTAAATTATAAATTGTAATATAAACTTAAAATTGAATGTTCACCCTGCACCATTTATTTCTATTATATATTTCCATGTTTTCTTCTTCAGACCATTGGGCCAACAGTATACGCAACATTTTTGACGCATGTAGATTACTACTGGCTAACTTACCATGCTTCCCACAATGCAATGATCTATATTATATATAGATTAAATGTGTATCTATTTATTACATCTGAAGAAGAGGCAGCCGCTGCCTCGAAAGTGCTCATGGTTTTAATTGTATATATTTCTCATCTTTTAATCATTAAATCGTGCTACAGACGGAAATCTTTCATCGCTTCAGTGAATAATAGTGCATTTCTCAATTTAGATTTAGGGCTGTTCACTATGGCTGCAGAAGATTTCAGCTTCAGTTTGTTTAACAGCCTTCAGTCATCTACTATTATTTTGGGTACTGTACGTATCTTTTCTCTTTACTTTGGGGGGGATAAAAGTGGTGGTTGTGATGATGTGAAAACCGTTAGAAAAAAAGAATTGGAAAAAATGCCAGTGGTGCACAGGAAAATGGGAACTGCTGAAATTTAATAAAGTAAACGTGGGAAAAATCAGAAATGGGCAATGGAACGCCATTTTGAAGTGAAAAGCAAGGAAGAGAGAAGGACAGTCATCTTGGTGACCTATTCACAAGGTCATTACGAACCCATGATTCCTCAGAACTTAGAGCAGGGAATTCTTCGAAGAGCAAAGCAATAGCGAGGGAAGGGCTAACGGGCGGATGTAAACCGTGAGAACTTAGGACGCGGAGAGTGATGGATGGCCAGCGACGGGGGTCGAATGCGTCGTCGGGATTGGTCAAGCGCTCGCTGGGGCTCACAAAAGTTTGGGATAACTCAGGAAGTTAGTTTTTGGCTGGTCTCTTCTCTTATAGCTTTCACAGGAGTACGACGTCAGGACATCGCGTGGGATGATTTCGCCATAAGAAAAACGCTCGGTTGCGGTCGAGTTAGCTAGGAGTAGATATCAACTAACTGCGGTTAGTAACTATCTACTGTATATTTTTTCCAAGGGCTGTGGTCTAGATCCATGATACCTGAGATTGGACAATCTAAATGTCAGAAGTGTTGCATAATTGCCTGCATGAGATAAACAGCTATTAAAGCGGACATGGGTGCTAAAGTGTTACCTTATGTGCTGAATATGGCTTATCCTATGAACTCAAACAAAAACTGAATTTAACATCACTGAACTCTTGTCAAAAACTGAACGGTGCCAACAAGGAAGCACCATATTTCCATTTGCCCAGCTCAAGCTCTATTGTCACCTAAAATTCCGACGAGCATCTTCTGTATGATCTAGTGCAAGGTGTAAAACCAACCTTCATCCAACCCTAAGTGGGGGATAATAAAGTCCATTGTTATTTGTTAAATATCTTCAGCTCATTTCTACACCAGCTTGGAATTATTCAACCACGCCTCTGTCTCGAATAAAGTGGATCTACAAAAGGCGTCTAGACCTTACTCCAATCTAGACTGGTGGTAGCAAGAAAAAAGTAAATGCATCTGGATGGTAAGAGTATCGCAGTGAAATAAAGTGCAGTAACACTCACCTATCCCACACCAAACGAAATAAACAGAAAAATACAACAATAAAAATCGTGATAGTAAGATTCTGACAGTGGTGTTGGTAATTCTTCTTTGGATACCCTTCTTCATGACATTTATGATGTGGTTGCTCATTTTTTTTTGTTGAGAATGGGTACAATTTTTGCTATTATAGGCGTGTTGACTGACTTACTGGTTTCCTTTATTTTTCGGGACATGACAAATCCTAAGGTTATGAAGCTTCAGTTATTAAAGTACTGTAGTGAAAAGGATGTCTTCCTTTAACTCGATCATTTAGAAAAGGAGCATAATGTTTAGAAGCAGGTAAAACGAACTATGATGGTATTATAAGAAATATGCTAATGAACCTAATTAACATGCAAATTAACGCTCTATCTCCACACATACCAATAGAAAGTGCATTTAATTCTGTATGCATTGAATTCCATACATCAAGAAAGTCAAACCTATAATTTGATTCGGATCGTAAGATGGTAAACGCTGGCTATATTTACAAATAATAACAGAGAGAGAATCCACTTACTGTATTTAGTCTTTACAAAGCAATCACCCATTACTACGGGCTTTCCCACATGACTGTGGCAATGTTGGGAAACCTGTGCGTGGGTGTTGGAACTGCTGCGGTTTAGCAGTTTTCATCGAAAACTGTTGATTAATAGTTAGAGATGAGAATCGGCCTGGGGTCTGTTGCTGTGTCCTACCGGAACCGATAGCGAATAACAAATGCCTGACTACGTAGGAGGCAACCTACGGCCATGTGCTGTTATTTTATCTTGCACTTGCTGTTGTAATGCCTTATATATTTGTTTTAACTTAATTATTTCTCACAGAAAATCGGATTTGGTTTATGTTAACAAATGCGTGCATCCAAGCACTAGATATTTAGAATTGATTGAAGACGTAGTTTGTTTTAAATGTTTCCTTTTCTATCGTTGTTGGTGATAGGGCATCGGGAGTCAACGTACTACTTAAGGGAGTTATCTGCCGTATTAGGGAAGTTTAGTGAAAACCCTAATCTGATGATTGCTAAATTAAATGAGATTCGAGAAGATCCACTAAAAGCAAATCAGCAATATATATTCACCAGTATCACCTCAAGTCCTACCACCTGGCGAAGATATGAGGAAGACGATGTATTTTTTATATGGCCTCAGGGAAAGAAGACTATCCTAATTCTCGTAGATAAAATCAATGCCATTCATCTTACGATCAATTTCACTATGGAGCTCGAACACAATGTTGCCTTACCTTATCTGGATGTTTTACTTAGCAAATTGCCTGAGAATCGCATTCGTACAAAAGTCTATTATAAACCCACAAACGTCCCCAACCTGATGCTCCGCAGCTGATTCTGCCCCGCTGAGCACAAGACAGCTTTATTCCGTTCTGGAATCAGAAGAGTCTATGTAGTTTCCTCCGATATTCCTTCTAGGCAGTGTGAATTGAAAAACGTTGTCGAGATGGCCAATGTGGCAGGATACGCCCCGAACCTGGTACATCGCTATATCGAGAAAACCGGAACCAGTCATATTAATCTTTCTATGCCGCAGCTACGCTACTTTTGTTCAAGTCCCTATACGCCAAATGTTTCCTATCAGCTCAAGAACACGCTCTAGAAGATGAACCTCGGTGTTGGCATCAGGTCTCCAACGTCTTTATACATGTATACCATGCTTAAGGGAAACAATGACAAGACCCCAACTTCCAATGAAACAGGTGTTTTTGCCATTCCTCTACAGTATCCGGACGGCTCCAAGCGATACTACATTGGAGTGACTAAACGTTCACTTAGGATTAGAGTCAACGAACATAAAAAGGACATAAAGAACGCCATAGTAAAAAATAACCACGGTGCTATACATAGAAGACAAGTTCAAGTCCGCTGCTCCTATGTCGGATAACGTAAAGGAATTAGCTTCCTACTCCACCACAAAATCAACAGCCATTCGGGAAACTTTGGAGATAATTACCAAGAGCGAGTCATGCAATGAGAGCGTGTCACTGGAGTTGCCACGAGTTAGGAACCAGTTCTTGAAATAATGAATACCTTTACTTTTCTTTTCACTATCCCGCGTGCTAAACGAACATAACGTCTTGTGTCTTTTGAATGGATAATCACATTCGCATGTGTTCGTTTATTGTGAAGATAACTCACAGCGTTCAATTTGTTGAAGCATTTTATAATTCAGTTTGCTGCCTACTTTCCTTAAAAGTGCCATCTGGTTGATGTGCGAAACGATGAAAACTTTTATTTCTGTTCTACACCAAGAAATTCGGATTACTAGCATAGTTATGCTACTTTTAAGTATAATAGGTGTACAGTTCCCTGTTATTTAATTCAAAAAGATATTGATAAAATCGATTATTATAGGATTAAACACTCTTTACATTTCAGGAGTAATGGCGTGAAAAACCACCATGACCCAGTTGGTGGTGTTCCTTTTTAGAGGGCTTCGGGAACATTACATTATGGAAGTCGTATGCTTTCCCAAGTAGTATTTGCAAATATCTCTGTCTTTTACCAAACGATACGAATGCTATTGCATATTAAAGGGAAGGACAGATTGTTAGAGCTTGATTTATTTTGATCTTTGCGTTTCACGATTTTGTAACGTCACATCATCAGTAGGAACAACGCGCCAGTGTTTCCTGCTAAGGCACGCATTTCGTCTCAGTTGAGTTTTTCAGTACCTTATTGGCGGTGTTGTGTTTTGATGGCCGATCGTGAAATTATTAAGGGGACTCGAAGTGTATGTTTACTCTTGGAATATTAGTCAGCTCCTATGAAATACCCACAGAGTGGCGATGCCTATCCTTAAGACGAATTAACAGACTGTTTTTCTTTCAGATGACCAGAATCTTCATGACGGTATTTTGACATATTCCTTGCACGATATTATTTCGTTCAGAATATAGTTTGTTCGTTTTATATACGAGGGTTGTACCGAAAGTAATCCAAAAGTGGGTATAACTTTTTTCTTAACTGACAGAGATCGTTCCAATTGCACATGTTGATAGAGTAATTCTTTCCCCATACAAAAGTACTACTCAACATAGTCTCCATCACAAGCGGTGAATTTGCGCCATCGTTGAACCCAACTCTCGAGTCCTCTTCGAAAACATTCAGGTGTATAATTAGGTACCCACTTATTCACAGACACTTTCACCTCGTCTGTGTCATTAAATCGGTGTCTCCGAAGACTGTCCTTCATTGGACTGAACAGGTAGAAGTCGGAGGGCTCCAGATCTGGGCGGTACGGTAGATAGGGGACCACCGACCAGCGTAATTTGCTGATTGCCTTATTTGTAGGAAAGATGTGTGTGGTCTAGCATTGTCATGGTGAATGTGGATCCTTTTCAGATTCTTGTTCGGTCTCTTCCTTCTTATGGCTTCTCTAAACTTCTTGAGTGTCTCAATGTACAGCTTGCTGGTCACGATACGGCCACGTTCCAGAAAATCAAACAGAATGACACCCCTGTCATCCCCAAAAAACAGTCACCATGATTTTCTGTGCTGATCGCTGGCTCTTGAACTTCTTGGGCCTTGGTGAAGATGTGTAATGCCATTCCATGGATTGATTCTTCGTTTCCGGATCGTAAAGATACGCCCGCGTTTTATCTCCTGTCACCAGATCTAAAAAAAAGTGTCTTCATTGGCTTGAAACGCTTCTAGCAGATCAGAGCAGACTTCCACCCTTCTCTCCTTTACATCGGGTGTCAACTGCCGAGGTACCCACTTTGCACACACTTTCCGATACCCTAAGTCTTCCACCATCTTCTGTATGGCATTCTGGCCACATTCCAGTTGTGCAACAAGCTCACACATTGTGACTCGTCTCTCAGCGAGAATTAGTTCATCCACTCGCTGGAAATTCGTGTCAGTGGTAGCAGATGGTCTTCCAATGCGTGTTTTGCTTTCAATGCTGATTTCCTCCTTCTTTAAACTTCTTCATCCATCTGTGCACATTGCTCTTGTCAATGACGTAATCTCCGTCAACATTCGGTGGTCTTCTGTGGATGTCGTACAATCTCCACCCTTCCTTCGTCAAGAACTCAATAACGGCACGTTGCTTCTGCTTGGAATCCATTATTTACCTGCAATGAAGACGAATGGTTACTGTAGAGGAAGAGTTACTTTACCAACATGTGGAATTTGAACGACCTCTGTCAGTTAATAAAAAGGTTAAGCAGACTTTTGCAAAATTTTTGTTACAACCCTCGTATTATGCGGAATGACTCATTTCTATTATTTCGGGCTAATTTCGTTTACGAAGACGGACAACACAGATTCTATTTCAGTCAGATGTTTTGGAAACACTAACGAAGTAATCAAATGATGGAAATGCAAAGGAGAATACATACTGTATAACGCAATGTAATGTTTCTCTACAACAAAATGCAGAAAAGTTCTAACTTGGGATGGCCGCAGTTGTACAAAAGAAAATGGTTCCTAAACTTTCAGGAGAACTAGGGCTACATAAATCTGCGACTGGTCCTCAAAAGTAAGTCTTTGTTGATCTCTAATACAGTCATGCATCACACGGTGCACAGAGACGTTGCCTTTGATTCTACGAATGAAGGTAAGAAATCAAACAAAAATACTGTGTTCAAAATATATAGACAAAGTCATCACTCTTTCCACTTTTTTCTTTAACCAACACACAGCAGCCGAAAAATTATTATTCGACACCGCTGGGATCGAACCCCAGATATCTCGATAACTAGCTGAGTGCGTTTGCCTTACGCTACGGTGCGAACAATCCACGGCGCTGTGTGTGTTTATCTGTCAGCATCTGACTTCACAAATCCGTTGGGATGGGCTCAGCAACTGAGACGTCACCATCTTGTGTGGCTTAACGGCACAAGCTATTTAATTATAGCTAACAAATCCAAAGGGCGAGAGAAATGTTGAAAATCTTCCAAATGCGTGTAGAGAATGTAAATAGATAAAGTCATTGCTCTTTCCACGGTTTTCTTTAACAAACACACAGCAGCCAAAAAATTGTTATTCAACACCGTTGGGATCGAACCCCAGATATATCGATAACTAGCCGAGTGCGTTCGCTTTACGCTACGAGGCCACTACTAGAGTAATGTCTAAGTGCATAAGTGCACCGACGGACACCTGAACTTATTTTAAGCAATAATTTAAGAAACTGGAACCCAGTGTGGAAGGAAATTTGCGCATAAATCCAGTTTCATTGATGAAGATATACCTCCGTACTGAGCTAGTTAAAACAGTTTCTGAATTGCCTTTAATAGTACTGAAGACATTTTGAAAACTGCTTCAATGAAATGGTTTGATTTCTTGCAATTCGACAAAATAATATTTTATTGAAAACTGAGCACAAGATAACCGAAAAATGAGTAAACTTCTCTGCCTTGACAAACACGAAATTTCTATCGGTTATTAAATGTTTTCTGGTTGTTTTTTTTTTGTTTTTTTTTTGTTTTTTTTTGAAAATTATTCTTCAGCCTGATAAAAACTGATGCAGACCAAAAATTTTAATCACGAATGTCGTTGGAGAGGGTCAAGAACCAAATTCAAGTTTTAACCCTTTTACCGGCTGAACTAAATTAACCCGAACCAATTAACTCTGGAGTTAGCGAAACGGGTTGAAGTCAGCTCAAACGAATTAATTCGGGGTTAGCAAAATGGGCTGCAATCAGCTCAAACGTATATACTCGGAAAGTGTGAATCTGAGCTTCAGAAGCACTCTATTACCCTTAGCTTTGTTATTCATACTGATCATTTAGGGGAATGCTTGGAACTAATCCTATCTGACTGATTACCTGTTAAATGGGCTATAACAATGACGACGAACCTAAGACAGGAAAGCGAAGATGTTTGAAGCACTAGGTTCTACCCAGTGAAAGCCCTTGTCAGTGGTATAAGCCCTGCCTTATCATGCTGTGGGTTATAGAGCTGAAACTAGTGGACCACAAGCGAGGTAAATCCATAGGGATTGATAGGTTTATGGCGGGTACTGCTGAGGTTATAGAGTGTGAATGGAATTGTTTTGCCGTAAATTTTTTAAAACCCGGCCGCTATGTGAACATTTATTTTTGTGTTTCCTTTTTTCAATTGCATTTCGCTAACTGAACGTAGTTATGTCTAAACATATAGAGACATTATTATTTTGTAAGTTTATTAGCTTACTGGTGTCTTTTCTGTGTAGAAATAACTTCGTTGTTTCTAACCAACAATCTTATATACAGACCTATTCACATTTATACTTGCGCTTTCAGTTTCATTAATTCTGTACATTATAAAGTCTATCGTAAATAACAGACAGAGAAAAGGTTCGCTCAGTTTTATCGTAGGAGACGACTTCGTAGATATTACTAATCCCTTACAAATGGCGCTGGATAAAACGTTTTGCAGGCTAGAGCTTTTACTTAGAAGGCAAAAATCTCTCACTCTGTCTCTCCCTCTTTCTCTCTCTCTGTAACAATGACTGCTGATGCTAAGCCAGTTCTTTCTTTTCGGGGTAAGGATCACCCGAAGGATAATTCTGTTGCGCGATTATTGTTGGTTGCAAGAACTTGCTCACAAGCTACAAAGATCATGCTGTCTTTCAAGACGTTTATCTTCAGCCGAAGAAAAGGCTTTCGTCAACAAAAATTTTCTCTTTTTGCATCATTTGTAACGGATTAGTGGAATCTTGTTTACGAACTATTTCCAAGCTTACCTTTTATCTGATCCGACTGAGTGATTGGTTCGTGCCTTTTTGTTCTGTTCAAACCACGCATTTACCGTTAACGACAGTCACCTAGTCCATTTTGCTTAGCTAAATAAATTTGCTTTTTTTTACCAAATAAGTTTTACTAAAATCTCGAAACAGTTTTCCAGTTATACCTATCTATGGCATTCGAAGAATACAAAATACGTCCTATGTATTCCGATTTCTACCAGAAAACGCGCGCAACTTGAAACCACGTGCCCATTTTTATACGCAAGAAAAAATTGGTTTCTCTAGCAAAACTGTGAACATTTTGAACACTGTTTCAGCAAAAATGTTTAATTTCTGGAACATTTATAATTTTGAAAATGTGTTTGTCCTGAATTTAAAAGGATTATTACAGTTAGGAATAGTTGCATATTAGTTAACAAATTAATTATTTACCGAAAACTAAACAACACATAACCTAAGAAAGTGAGGAAAACTATCTGCACTTAGAAGATTAATTCTTTATGTAGGTTATGATGTGTTTTCTAGATATTTTTAGAAATGCTTCTTCATTGTGATCAAAATTCATGAATACGAAAAATAAGGATAAGAATAAAAATCATCAATATTTCTATATTCATGAAATATTTCGGGCACGGGATTTCATATTATCTAAGATATAATAAAAAACAGAATATGGAAATGATTTTATCATTAAGTGTTCCTACAGTGAACTAGTTTCTGTTCAGTAAAATCCGTTAATCATATAACATACGTTCTGAAAATTATAACTTTGTGGCATATACTCTAATTTAACTTTTATTTTTGTTTCCTGTTATCCTATGTAAATTTTGAATCATTATGTTTAACCCTTTAACGACCATAACGCCCAAAACGCCCGTGCATACAAACGGCCATATCCGTCAGAAATGCCTGCCTAGGGTGAGTCAGATTTTCTGCCCTTGCCTGTTCTTCAAATTTTTCGATCTATGAGGGATCACAGAAGTCACTCTCAGTCACTATTGTTATTATTAAACAAAGTAGTAAACCAACAGTCAGTTTCGGGTGTTATGGTATTTGGAGTGACAAAAGATTTTTGGGTCATGGTTGTTAAAGGGTTAAGCACTTTCTCTCGCTGAATGTTGGTTTGGCAACTTGAGGTTAGGTCATAAGTGAACCATATATGTTAAACAGACGGAAAAGGGTCATGTTTACGATTGTATCTTGTTAGGAGTTGCCTAGAGCGTAATATTGTTGTAATTGCTTCGGTGAGAGATTGTTGAGAGGGCTCAGATTACTTTGACGTTATGCCTTTAGCACTTTATTTTATATAATTTGATTAATTCCTTCACGCTGAATATTACGCTTGTTTGATTACTGAAGTCAAACATCTGTACAGTAGTAAAACTTGAAGGGTTAGAGAATATTGTACTCGGATGTTGAAGCAAACGATTATTTGAATACCAAGTTGAAATCATACTCCACATGCGAATATTGTGCATGGAGTTTTCAGTTTCTAGAGTGGGCCAATTGAACAAGTTGATTACTTTAAATACAAGACTATTTATTTATGTTGGGTTTTAGTGTAACATAAACAATTAATAGAGATCTACTACCAATAACACCAAAAACATTACAATTTAAAATATGAATTGGACAATCGTTGCTCATGCTTAGCTGTCATGAGTTACGAAGAAAAATGTTTGATTTATATCTCTTTAATTTTTTCTGTGAAGATTTACTGCTTAAAGGAAAAATAGATTGATCTGCAATTTGTGCAGCGCTAAAATAATTCTATTTTAGGTTATGTGTTAATTAATCCAAACTATAAAAGCATTTTTACAAAAGTAATTAAATAACATGTCTGTGGTGAAAAAATGATCTTTATGGACCATGTTCAGTTGCACAGAATACTCATTTTAAAACTCAAAAGAAGCAGAAATTACAAACTACGCTGCAAAAGTTAAATATTAAACCTTTTGTCTTGTGTATCGAAGTTATCTCACTTTCATCACCATCCACGAGTTAGATGGATTCTTTAATTCATGTCTGACTTCAATTGGATAAGAGGAGCAATGATTGCGCGATAAATAAGAGCGTTTTCGTAAGGCAATTCACATAGGAATATTTTTCTACTTAACGCTAAACATACAGCAATCCGTTTTTTTAAAGAGCTAAATGAGGCAGTTGTAAGTCATTCTTGGATTTAGTTTTCTCATTTTGCGGCTCGAAATGCCCAGTGTCGGAAATGACAATGATGTACCTTCTCAATCTGTTCTCAAACCTGTCACTTCTCATCGTTTATCTCACAGTTTGTACGGAAATTTCTACAGGAAATCTGTTTCAAAAAGTAAAACAAGATTTCTGTAGAGTAAGTATAATGCTTCTACAGGGTGATTCCCTCGGGGATGAACACTTATTATGTAGAATATACAGGGTGCATAAGAAAGTCCCTTTAGCCTGAAATAACTTGCAAACGGAGAGAGGTACAGTTATGCAAGTGAGATAACAGTATAGTAAAGCGTCTACGCCTGATATAATGCAACCAGTAGCAGCGCTCCTAGTGGCGAAATGCGAAAGTTAGCCATTGCAAATCGAAAACGAAAGGAGATAGAGCAAAATTTTCAATACAAAGTAGTAGAGCATCAATTAATTAGTACCAAATGACATTTGTTTTACACGGATAAGATAAATTGTTGCCTGAATACTCTAAAATGTCCGAAATCGATGCACGAACTTTTGTATGAACGTTTGAAGGGAACAAGCATAGGTATGAGCAAATACACACAGGTTATTGCATAAATGCGTACTTATGTCAATACAGTTTGATGACGTCAGACAAAACAAAAACAAAATAGGCAAACTCGCGCACAGTGATAAAAATTTAATGTCGAGTATGTTCGAAGATTTCGCCAATGCCCATGACACACATTTGTATTCGTGAAAATAACTCTGCATGCACATTCCTCAGCATGGAAGGTGCCGCACTGTTGCCAGCATCTGTAACACGACGTCGTAGATCCAGCAGACTTGTAGGCGCTGTTGCATACACCTGATTTTTTACGTAACCCCGGAAATCCAAGCTCGCGATTCTCACACAGCGTACGCAGACCTAAACTTCTGATCAGGGTACATCCTGCTAGTGGTTGTTATATCATAGGTACGGTACAACGCCACAATCTGTATTTGCATACGGCTACATTTTCGAAATATGAATATGGAGATTCGAATCGTCACACATCGATTTCGGACATTTTGGGGTATTCAGGCGACCATTTATCTTATCCGTGTAAACCAAAGGAGATTTTGTACTAATTACTTGATGGTCTAAAAGTTTGTAATTGGACATTTTGCTCTATCTCTTTTCGTTTTCGTTTTGCAATGGCTAACTTTCACATTTCGCTACTAGGAGCGCTAGTATTGGTGGCATTCGATCGGGCGTAGTTGCTTTACTATACCGTTATCTCACTTGAATAACTGTATATCTCTCCGTTTGCAAGTTATTCCAAGCTAAAGGGACTTTCCTATGCACCCTGTACAATAAAAAGCAATTGAATTGGAGACAGCTGGCGTTATGCCAATGTGGCGCTGTGGGCGACCCTGTAAAGGGAAACAACATGACATATGCAGCGATTCGACAATATAAGGAATGGTGCGACGGGAATCAGTAAGAGTAAGACGCAGTATGGGTAAGACGACGAAGGATCTAAGCGCATTTAATCGTGGGCAAATTGTCATGGCCCGACGAATGGGTCACTCCATCTCAGAAGTCGTGCAGGCACTGGGATTTTCACGAGTCACTGTGTCACGCGTGCACCGTGAGTACATCGAATCCGGTAAAACCATCCCTGCAAGGGCCAACTGCCGTAGACAACAGCGTGTGGATGAGCGGGGTCATCGTCGGCTAGCTCGCATTGTAACAGCGGATAGACGGGCCACAGTGCAAGAAATCACTCGGCAATTTAACGCTGGTGCACAAAACGTGTAAGCAGCCACACCATCTAGAACCATCACATCGCTATGGGGTACAAAAGCTATCGTCCCACGAGGGTACCGCTTCTGACCGCACATCACAGGGTGCAAAGATTAGCATGGGCGCGGGAACATCACTACTGGGCCCAAGGCATGTGGGAAAATGTTGCCTGGACTGATGACTCGAGATTCACGTTGGTACATGCGGATGGCAGGATACAAGTACGGCGCAAACCACATGAAGCGATGGGTCCTTCTTGCAAGCAGGGTACTCTTCAAGCTGGTGGGGGTGGCATTCTCGTCTGGACACTGTTTACCTGGACTGAAATGGTACTCCTGGTACGTGTAACATCGTTCCTCACAGGTCAACGTTACCGGGATATCCTGGACGACCATTTGCTCCCGTTTGTGCGTCTTCAACATCCCACTGGGGACCTCATCCTGCAACAAGACAATGCACCGTGCCATCGCTCCCGAATTGTATCCGAATGGTTGGATGAACATTCCACCGCCGTGACCTCGCTTCCTTGGCCAGCTAGGTCACCTGACCTCAATCCCATCGAGCTCATCTGTGATGCCATGGAGAGAGATGACCCCCTGCTACGTGCACTGTAGGAGTTTTTTTAGGGGTCGTGGATCCGTATGACTTCCAAACGCTTCCGGTGTCTTGTCGAGTCCATGCCGAGACAAATCGCCGCCATCATCAGGGCAAAAGGTGGTGCTACACGTTACTAGACAGGTATCTCTAATTCAATTGCTCTTCAGTGTATATGAGATGGAGAATATACAATGAGCGTGAAACCCAAACAGAGCCCTTCTTTATTCCTTGAAGAAGTCGAATTGCATTACCTGTGAATAAAATGGCTGCCCCGCAGCTTGGTGGCGCATCTGTCTAGTAGTGCTGGGGAAGTAGCTTGTCCCCGTAGACAGTTTGAGCGAGGAGGTCGAATGAAAATGGTCTACTCAATTGAAGGGCCTGTTTTCATTGTGCGTCAATACTAGGTAACCGGTTCCTTCAAACAATGTCAGAAGGAGTTTCTGAAGAAATTTTGTAGGGGTAAAACACACACCGGAGCCGCAAATTCGCAATTGGCAAAGATGCTGGAGAGAACGTGAAGCTTGGTGGATCAGCATACTGGCGGATCACCCCGGGTGGCGGAGGACACAATAGAGGATGTGAGGTAGCTGTTATTGGCATGCCCATGAAAATCTATTCGGCGGCTATCCCAAGAGACTGGACGAACGTATTCGACATGTCAAAGAGCATCCAAACAGGGAAGATTAAATCGTACCGTATCACGGCTGTGAACGAGTTACAGCCACAGGATTTTGCAAAGCCATTGGCATATCGTCAATGGTTTGCCAAATTTTTCGCCGAAAACACCGCCCAGTTGGACATAACATGGTTTAATGACGAAGCATGGTTCCATTTATCCGGCTATTTAAACTCGCAAAATCACAACGCCATAATTGAAGAGCCATTGCATCCAGCGAAAGGTGTCCCGACAATTCGTCGCGTGCGTCAATTCGTCGACTACGTCAATTCGTCGCCTGCGTCAATTCGTCGCGCGTCAATTCGTCGACTACGACAATTCGTCGCGCGTCAATTCGTCGCGCGTTAATTCGTCGACCACGACGATTCGTCGCGCGTCAATTCGTCGCGGACAAATTCGTCGACTACGTCAATTCGTCGCGTTTACAGATTTTGGTTACATACAAAACGAATTCAGGAAAACGTACGATTTCGAACGTCTAGCTCCCTGATCAAATTTATAAAATTTGGACACGCAGACAGGATAGGAATATTACGTTTTTCTTTGGCACTAAAAATATTAGACGGTAAACGGTTTTTGGAACGGGGCAGGGCCCGGTTGGTCAGAGCCCCCCATATACAAAATTTTCGTAAAATCTACAGTTTTCAATTCAGAACCACCAAATCTGGTATACTATCTCGTGGTATTCTAACTTAGACTGTAGACGGTTTTGGGAAGCGGTTGCAGAGAGGAGGGGGGGTTACAGCCCCCCTACAGAATTGCCGTAAGATATAGTTTTCAATTTAGAACTACCAAATTTGGTATATTATCTCATAGCGCTCTAACTTAGACGGTAGACGGTTTTTGGAACGGGTCAGGGGCCCGGTTGGTCAGAGCCCCCACACTACAGTTTTCAATTCAGAACCACCAAATCAGGTATCCTATCTCATAGTACTCTAACTTAGACGGTTGTCGATTTTTGGAACGGGTCAAGGCCCGGGGAGTCGTAGCCCCCCCCTCCCCCCATACATACAAAATTTTCGTAAAATCTAGTTTTCATTTCAGAACCATCAAATTTGGTATCATGAAACTCTAACTTAGACGCTAGACGGTTTTTGGAAGGGGTTGGAGCCCGCGGGGTCGGACCCCCCCTCTCATAAAAAATTTCGTAAAATCTACAGTTTTCATCTTAGAACCAACAAATTTGGTATACTATCTTATGGTACTCTAACTTAGACGCTAGACGGTTTTTGAAAGGGGTTGGAGCCCGGGGGGTCAGACCCCCCGAAAAAAACTTTTTCGTAAAATCTACAGTTTTCAATTTAGAACCACCAAATTTGGTATACTATCTCATGGTACTCTAACTTAGACGCTAGACGGTTTTTGAAAGGGGTTGGAGCCCGCGGGGTCGGCCCCCCCTCATAAAAATTTCGTAAAATCTACAGTTTTCATCTTAGAACCACCAAATTTGGTATACTATCTTATGGTACTCTAACTTAGACTGCAGACCGTTTTTGGAACTGGTCAAGGCCCGGGGGTCAGAGCCCCCGCACACAAAATTTTCTTAAAAACTACAGTTTTCGATTCAGAACCACCTAATCTGGTATGCTATCTCATGGTACTCTAACTTAGACGCTAGACGGTTTTTGGAAGGGGTTGGAGCCCGGGGGTCAGACCCCCCGAATATTTTTTTTTCCTAAAATCTACATTTCAAAATTGCCTTTATTCTTCAGTAAAATAACATTTCTATGTACAGTTTTCAATTTAGGACCACCAAATTTGGTATACTATCTCATGGTACTCTAACTTAGACGCTAGACGGTTTTTGGAAGGGGTTGGAGCCGGGGGTTAGACTCCCCGAAAAAAAACTTTTTCGTAAAATCTACAGTTTTCAATTTAGAACCACCAAATTTGGTATACTATCTCATGGTACTCTAACTTAGACGCTAGACGGTTTTTGAAAGGGGTTGGAGCCCGCGGGGTCGGCCCCCCCTTATAAAAATTTCGTAAAATCTACAGTTTTCATCTTAGAACCACCAAATTTGGTATACTATCTTATGGTACTCTAACTTAGACGGCAGACCATTTTTGGAACGGGTCAAGGCCCGGGGGGAGGGTCAGAGCCCCCGCATGCAAAATTTTCTTAAAAACTACAGTTTTCGATTCAGAACCACCTAATCTGGTATACTATCTCATGGTACTCTAACTTAGACGCTAGACGGTTTTTGGAAGGGGTTGGAGCCCGGGGGTCAGATCCCCCGAATAAAATTTTTTTCCTAAAATCTACAGTTTTCAATTTAGAACCACCAAATTTGGTATACTATCTCATGGTACTCTAACTTAGACGCTAGACGGTTTTTGGAAGGGGTTGGAGCCGGGGGGTCAGACTCCCCCCGAATAAAAACTTTTTCGTAAAATCTACAGTTTTCAATTTAGAACCACCAAATTTGGTATACTATCTCATGGTACTCTAACTTAGACGCTAGACGGTTTTTGGAAGGGGTTGGAGCCCGCGGGGTCGCCCCCTTATAAAAATTTCGTAAAATCTACAGTTTTCATCTTAGAACCACCAAATTTGGTATACTATCTTATGGTACTCTAACTTAGACGGCAGACCGTTTTTGGAACAGGTCAAGGCCCGGGGGTCAGAGCCCCCCACATACAAAATTTTCGTAAAATCTAGTTTTCATTTCAGAACCATCAAATTTGGTATCATGAAACTCTAAATTAGACGCTAGACGGTTTTTGGAAGGGGTTGGAGCCCACGGGGTCGGAGCCCCCCCCCCCCTCTCATAAAAAAATTCGTAAAATCTACAGTTTTCATCGTAGAACCACCAAATTTGGTATACTATCTTATGGTACTCTAACTTAGTCGGCAGACCGTTTTTGGAACGGGTCAAGGCCCGGGGGGTCAAGGCCCGGGGGTCAGAGCCCCCCACATACAAAATTTTCTTAAAAACTACAGTTTTCAATTCAGAACCACTTAATCTGGTATACAATATCTTATGGTACTCTAACTTAGACGCTAGATGGTTTTTGGAAGGGGTTGGAGCCCGGGGGTCAGACCCCCGAATAAAAACTTTTTCCTAAAATCTACAGTTTTCAATTTAGAACCACCAAATTTGGTATACTATCTCATGGTACTCTAACTTAGACGCTAGACGGTTTTTGAAAGGGGTTGGAGCCCGCGGGGTCGGCCCCTCCCCCCTCATAAAAATTTTGTAAAATCTACAGTTTTCATCTTATAACCACCAAATTTGGTATACTATCTTATGGTACTCTAACTTAGACTGCAGACCGTTTTTGGAACGGGTCAAGGCCTGGGGGTCACAGCCCCCCACATACAAAATTTTGGTAAAATCTAGTTTTCATTTCAGAACCATCAAATTTGGTATCATGAAACTCTAAATTAGACGCTAGACGGTTTTTGGAAGGGGTTGGAGCCCGGGAGTAAGAGCCCCCCTCCCATAAAATGCCGCGTAAAATCTACAGTTTTCAATTTAGAACCACCAAATTTGGCATACTCTCTCATGGTACTCTAACTTAGACGGTAGACGGTTTTTGGAACGGGTCGGGCACGGGGTCAGAGACCCCCGCACATAAATTTTTTTCGTAAAAACTAAAGTTTTCAATTTAGAGCTACCAAATTGGGTATACTATATAATGGTGTTCTTAATTAAACGGTAGACGGTTTTCAGAACGGGTCGGGGCAAGGGTGGTTACCCCCCCCTACACACAAACTTTCGTAAAAACTATAGTTTTCAATTTAGAACCACCAAATTTTGTATACTGTCTCATGGTACTCTAACTTAGACGGTAGAAGGTTTTTGGAACGGATCAAGGCCCGATGGTAAGACCCCTCCCACATACAAAATTTTCTTAGAATTTTTATTTTTCAATTCAGAACCACCAAATTTTGTGTCATGAAACTCTAACTTAGCGAGAGACGGTTTTTGGAACGGGTCGGGGCTCGGGGGTCGGAGCAAACCCTACTCCCCCTTCCCCGTACAAAATTTTAAATTTCCGTAAAACCTACAGTTTTCAATTTAGAACCACCAAATTTGGAATACTATCTCATTGTATTCTAACTTAGACTGTAGACGGTTTTTGGAAAGGGTCGGAGCCCTGGGTTCAGAGGCTCCCCCCCCCCCCCCTCATACGAAATTTCGTAAAATCTAGTTTTCAATTTAGAACCACCAAACTCGGTATACTATATAATGGCACTCTAACTTAGACGGTAGACGGTTTTTGGAACGGGTCGGGGCCCGGGGGTTAGAATGCCCTCCCCGACAAAATTTTCGTAAAATCTTCAGTTTTCAAGTTAGAACCACCAAATTTGGTATACTATCTCATGGTACTCTAACTTAGACGCTAGACGGTTTTTGGAATAAGTCAAGGCGCGAGGGGTAAGAGCCCCCACATACAAAATTTTCGTAAAATCTATAGTTTTCACATTAGAACCACCAAATTTGGTATCATGAAACTGTAACTTAGACGGGAGACGGTTTTTGGAACGGATCGGGGCCCGGGCGGTAAGAGCACCCCCCTCCCCCCAAAGAATTTTCGTAAAATATACCGTTTTCAACTTAGTACCACCAAATTTGGTATACTATCTTATGGTACTCTGACTTAGACGGTAGAGGGTTTTGGGAACGGGTCAGGCACGGGGTAAGAGCCCCCCCCATAAAAATTTTTCGTAAAAACTACAGTTTTCAATTTAGAACGACCAAATTTGGTATATTATCTCATGGTTCTCTAACTGAGAATGCAGGCGATTTTTGGAAACGGTTGGAGACAGGGGTTCAGAGCCCTCCCCCATGCCAATTTTTGTAAAACCTACAGTTTCGAATTTAGAACGACCAAATTTAGTACACTCCCTCATTGTATTGTAACTTAGACCGCAGACGGAAAGGGTCGGTGCCCGGTGTGAAGGGGGCCCATTCAAAATGTTCGTAAAAATTACAATTTTTACTCTTAAGAACTGCATCCCAATACAGCACTCCATTACCGCACCTACGGTCTAGGTTAGAGGCCGTAGATAACAATAAAGTGAAAAAATATCCGGTTCATGATGTATTAAAAACACAAATTAATAAACGTTAGCTTTCACCACCAACGTTTGCCTTATCAGGCAGAAATACAATGTACTGTAAATAATGTAAATTCTTTTTTGTTTCGTATAATTAAATTAACTAAATCAAAATATTTAAAATAAGTTTCCTGGAAATTTACGGAAATAGCTTTTTCATTCATTAACTTTCACCCGCTGAACTTGGTGATTTTAGAAATAGTAATATTTACCTGGGAAATACCGGGTACCCCTGCTAGTAAGAACTAAAGATAATGTTACACTTTTAGTCAGGTACAAAACAATAATTAGATAACCCTTGGACTGGGCCTGTTTAGCAATTTTCAGTGTGCCGTGATAATTTTCATAATGTTTTCATAGAAGTCCAAGATTTTTGCAATGCGCTTTTCTGAGGTTGGAACTATTAAGCAGACCCTAGGCCTAGATATTTTTGATAGTTTTCAGTCCTCCGAGCTGATATTTATGTAGTTTTCATAGAAAATAAAATGAATTCTGTTTAAATGTTACTCGAGCACAAAGCATTAATAGCTACGCCCGAGACCTCGGCATATGCATTTACAGTAATTTTTATAATGCTGTGATTATATGAGGTTTGCATGACAAATCAATTTAAGAGTGTTACGCTTATCAAAAATTATTTAAAAGGCCTAGGCCTAGCGGCCAATAATTAGCATTTGGTGCTTAAGTGAAAGCGCAACATTATTAACTTGATTTGTTATGCAAACCTTATAAATACGACCACAGCGATTAAAAGTTACTAAAGAGTCCTTGTAAGTAATATTTTTTGACCGAGTGCAAGTACAATTTACGAAATGTCAACAGGTCAAAATATCTAAAGTAACAATGAAATTTGGAATATTTCTTTTTTCTTTCTTTTTATTTCAGTTTTGACACTTGTATTAAGTTTTAAAAACATATATTTCTCCTATCGTATACCTTCATTGTGCTTTCAACAGAATTTCTTACCATGTTTTGGGTATTTTGTTTCGTGTGGTTGCAGTTTTTTTAATGTGTTGGGCATTTCATTTTGTGAAATCAATTTTACTAGAATATGCAGATTCTGTAGTTCAGTGATTTGAGGAAAATTATGTTCTTGGAAAATTTTGTGGAAGCAGAAGAAACAATCCAAGCAGAAACCCTCCGCTGTTCCCGCCAACAATTTGGTCAGTTAGTGAAAACAATTTATTTGGCTTTCCCAGAACACAAAACCAACTTGAAAGATTAGACAGACGCTGGAATACAATTCTGGGAGAGAAAAAACTGTGACTGTACGAAATAATCAGTGAAATTGCGAAAGAGCAGAGAACAACTATGGCTAAAATCGAAAGAGTGATAGCACAGATTCCAACAAATCCACCCAGAAGAGAAACGCTGGCAAGATAAAAAGGAATTCGAACTTCTTTGGTGCACAGAGACAATGTTAACATGCTGGACATTTTAAGAGGAATTTCATATAATTCTACCCTTTACTAAAATGTGCTGGTATTTCTCACTAATTGAATTATACCTTTTACTAACTTGTATTTGAATTTTTCAAGAATGTAATTCCGCCGAAGATGCAAGAATGTAAAACCAACGCAAAATTAAAAAAGACAAAATTTTCAAAATAGCATGTCAAAAACATAAAATGTCAAAAAGTAATCCAAAATGTGAAACATATAAAAATTCAAAATGCAATCCAAAATGTGAAACAAATAAAAATTCAAAATGCAATCACAAGTCACAAGCATTACAAAAATGCGAAACGCTATGTAACAAGTACAACACAAAATTAAAACAAATGCCAAAAAAAAAAAGTGCATACGCTTTGTAAAATGTACAAAATAAAATAAATGCCATATTCACAAGGATTTCATGACGAGTCATGTTAAAAATGAGCTTTTATTTAGACTTCAAATAATAATTACTAGCCTCTACACCTTTTTAAGTCTTTAATAAGTGCAACATCATTAACCTGACTTGTCATCAAACATTATCAATATGACCATAGCATACAATCACTTAAAAGACTTGTTAATGGATGAATTGAGGAATCACCAAGTTCAGCGGGTGAAAGTTAATGGCTGTTTATAGTTTTGTACTCGAGTAAATGCGCAACACAGTAAACTTGACTTTCTCTGAAAATTTTATGTATATGAGCACGGTTGATTGAAAACTGATAAAAGGGCTTAAGGCCTGTTTATTAATTTTTGTGCCTCAGTCAAAACGCAGTACCATAACCTTGGCATGTTATCGAAACCTTATGAATACGTCGGACTAAAAATTCCTAAAAAAAGAGGGTAAAACTGCAACATTAATAACTTGACATGTTATGTTAACGTTGTGAATATGAGCACGGCGGATTAAAGATTTCAACAAATAGCCTTCGGGATTAATGTGTTGTAGCTGAGTAAAAATGTAACATTATCTTGATTTTCTATATAAACCAAACTACGTGCTGAAATGGCCCAACTATATATACGTATACTTCAACCATATACCGAAGCGCTGACAAGGTGAAAACAAAAGTGCAATTTTGTACGGTCTCCTAACATTTTATGGCCAGCCTACATGGAAGTGGACACCTTGATATCAAAAACATACTTTTTGTACGGTTTAATTAATAGACCCAGAAAAAGACCACATGGGAGATGGGTGGATGAAATTCGTAAATATTCGGGAGTGACATGGAGGAGACTGGCACGAGACAGACCGTTGTGGAGGAAACTTGGGGAGACCTTCGTCCAGCAGTGGATTGATAATGGTGGACAATGATGATGATGATGATATATATATGATTTTTCAAATATGTATGTCTAAATGAAAATATGCGCACGTGTATTTGCGAAATAAAGGCTAATAATTCCGTTAATATGCTAATACCTCTCTATACACCGATGATCCATTACATTATTATGACCATCTATCTAATAAGCTGTAGGACCCTATTTAGCCCGCAAAACAGATGAAAATCTGCCAGGCATCAATTCGATGAGTGGTTATAGGTATCCTGAAATATCTGGTACCATAATGTCAACAGCAGGTCCTCTAGTTCCCGTACATATCGGGGTAGTGGCGATTTAGTGCGAACCCGATTTCCCAAGTCCAAACAAAAATGTTCGATTGGGTTCATGTCAGGTGAATTTAGAGGCCATGGCATTAACAGAAAGTCACCAGCTTGTTCCTCGAACTACCCCTGGACGATTCTGGTAGTGTGTGCATTATCATGTTGGTAATGACCATCACCAGCAGGGAACACAGTTGCCATGAATGGGTGAACTTTGTCCGAAAAGATGTTCAGATACCTGACAGCTGTCAGGGATTGTGCTATTGCGATAATGGGGCCTAAAGTGTCCCATGAAAACCTCGCCCACAGCATAACACCGCCGCCGCTTGCCTATTTCTACCCAACTGTGCATCTCCGTTGGTAATCGGCGAATTTGTTCTCGGCTGTCTTCGTGATGCACCAGTAATCCTGATTCTTCAGACCAGGCCTCTTTCTTCCAATCATCCACAGTCCAATCTCGATGGTCTTGGGCCCATTTCATGCGTTGTTGCTAATGACGTGCAGTGAACATGGGGACCCGACTGGGCTCAGGTCATCGGAGCCTATACGTAGAAGGCTCCGATGACCTGAGCGCTGTTACACATTGCCTTGATCACCTATGTTGTAGTATCACCCCTGAGGGTGATCAGTCGCACTGTGGCCCTGCGGTCGCTGTGAATAATGCGCGACAGTCTCCGCTCCTCTCTGGCATTAGTGAGCTGCGGACGACACACGATTGTACGATGGTTCGTTGTTTGACTAATTGTGCACCACTTTTGATACGTACTCAATAGAGCGGCACGTGAACAACCCACAAACCACGCCGTTTCCGAGATCATAGTTCCGAGGCTCCGTGCCATCAGAATATGTTCTTTATCAAACTCCGATAAACCGGCAGCTTTTCCCATTCTGACTCCGAACACTCTACTAACGGAAAGCCGGTCCTCGAGTTGTATACATACTGCTCGGTGAACTTCATCTGCGCCACCGTTCGGTCTCCAACCGCGCTCATTTCTCTAGGCTGGGGTGGTCATAATGTAATGACTCATCGGTGTACACTGAAGTGCCCAAAAAACTAGTACACCAGTCTAATACTTGGTAGGTCCCCCGCGGCAGCGCAGGACTGCAGAATAACGACAAAGCATGGACTTCACTATTGTCTGGAAATATGCTGTAGGCAATGCACACCATACTTCCCCCAGAGCGTTCCACAATTCGGGTGTATTCCGAGGTCTCGGATTGCTGTGTTCGATAGCGCGTTGCATGGCATCCCAAATGTGTTCTATCACGTTCAGATCTGGGGACATGGGTAAGAATGGCAATACTCCAAAATCAGATGAGTGCTCCTCTAACCATAATGTGGCGTCCCGACACTTGTGTGGAGGTGCATTGTTCTGTTGGAACAGGCCCAACCCATCAGCATGAATGCAGGACATGAACGCGTGTACCTCGTCAGAAAGGATGCGCACATAGCGTTGGCCGGTCACAGACGTTTGTGGACGTGCCACGATTCTCAGTGACGTCCAGCTAAACACACCCATACTAATGCGGAATCCCCCTCCGCCAGCCGGTACAGTTCCCTGTTGACATTCTGGATCAATGGCTTCTTGGGGTTTGCGCCACACGCGAATTATTCCATCTGCCCGATACAATTTGAAACGCGACTCGTCACACCAGGCTACTTGTTTCCAGTCATCAAGTGTCCAGTGGTGGTGTTCACGTGCCCAAGCAAGGCGCATGCACCTATCAAGGGGACTCGAGTTGGGCGTCGTCTCCCAAAGCCCATATCTTGCAAGGTACGTTGCACAGTCCGGACGCTGATGCTTGTTAAGGCTCCATCATTGAATTCCAATGATACCTGCGAGAGTGTTGCACGCCTATCGCGTGAAACGATTCTTGACCGCCGACGATGGTCACGTTCACCCAAAGTCTTTTTACGGCCACACTGGTATCGTAGGTTGGAGGTTTTGCCGGAATTCTTGTAGTCACGGTACACCCTTGCAATGGTCGTCCTTGAAAATTCGAACTTCATTTCTACCTCCGAAATATACTATGGCCCATCTCACGAGCGCCAACTATAACACCGCGTTGAAAATCGCTTAAATCGTTCTCATGCCGAAAATAGCTCTGACAGCTGGCAAGGATGTCTATCTCATGCCGAAAATAGCTCTGACAGCTGGCAAGGATGTCTATCGCTGTATATACGCACTGGCGGACGCAACCGAGTACGCGCATAGGTGACGCTGCTACTGCTATGTATTTTGCATAAGCTCGTCTGTAACAGTTTTTCTGGCACTTCAGTGTATATCATTATGTGTTCCCTTAGTTTCTAACAAAATTCAAACAGTTTTTGTTCTGATAACCGCTGTATCTTGGAAACACAAATAACTATAGGAGCTTGAATCGCTCAGTATAACCCAGCACTTGTGGAAACGTATATACTCTTTTAAATTGAAACTCTATAATCTGGATTTACTCCAGAGTAATAACAAATGAAACAACTAGAATGAGAAAGAAAAGTAACTTTCTGAAGACAGAATAACAAGGGTATTTTTTGGATTACTAGTGGACTAGCGTTGCGATTATATATCCTCTCTCTACTTGTCAATGTTTGATGAAGACTTTCCCCTCTGAAGCTCGTTTTTAGTAAACAAAAAACAATAGAAAACGGCCAGAGATGGACAACTCTAACATCTAGGTAGAAGGAAAAGTTATCCCACACTCATTACTTCTCCTTGAGGAAAGAAAGTTCCTTCCTCGTCTAACGAATCCCTGAAGCTAACGGAAAAGAAAGTTGACGACAGCAACAGCATCTGATTGCAAAGCTTTTAATATAACACCTGGAAATATGGATCGCAGAAAGAAAAAGAAAAAACAGAGTACTCCGTAACGGACCTGCATATACACTGAATGGGCAAATTATTATATACACCCCGATAACAATGTGCAAAACATAAGTATCGTGTCCAGTACAGTGGAACGATGAAACTGGTAATGCCAGTAAATGGGCAGGTTGTCGCCCCGTTGGCTCAGTGGTCTAAACGATGGCTTCTGATCATTCATCCGAGATGGGTTCGAGTTCGAAACACGGTGGGGCACGGATTTTGTGTTTTTCTTATGGCACTGGCTCTGTCGCTTCCCTGGAAACAGTGGCTCCAAATGAGGGACAGGCGGCTGCTTATAGCCTATTGAGTTGCTCACGTATTTGCCATTTTCTTGTAGGACTTCCGTCCACAGTGAGTAGAGTTTAGGTCCCAGCCACCTACAGCGAGATCGCCTTTTGAGCAAGACATAGAAACGGAAGGAATGAGACCAAGTCTAGCGACTTTGACAGAACAGTTAGTAGGGAGATTAGAGTACAGTAGATGGCGCCACCATACAAGTACGATGTTGCACATAGAGGGGTGAGAGAATTTCAGGGAAGGGCATAGGAAAGGATACCCGTTTAAC
Source organism: Macrothele yani (assembly GCA_039090855.1). Taxonomy (NCBI): domain Eukaryota; kingdom Metazoa; phylum Arthropoda; class Arachnida; order Araneae; family Macrothelidae; genus Macrothele; species Macrothele yani. Next base: position 8,586,736 of record CM077024.1, read on the forward strand.
CAGTGGGATCAGCCTGGGGGCCGTCAGTTAACGTGCTCGTCCGGTGCACGGCGGATATGCAGCGTTTGTTAGTAAATCACACCATCTCAGAAAGATCAGCTCATGCTCGAACCTGGGGACCTTGCATCGATAGTCTGAATCGCTAACCACTAAGCCATCCGCGGCATTGAGTTGCTCACGGTGGCTGTTAAACCTCAAATAAAAAAAATTGGCAGTTCTCTAAGCATTGGAAATCAGTTTCGGAGAGGTAATGCCTAGAGGCGATCGCGTGAATTTGTCCGTGGTCAGATAGTAGATCCGAGGATTGCGGGTTGTTCAATCACTACAATTTTTCAGTTGTTGGAATTTCCATGTCGGACGGTCACACGTGCACAGCAAGGCTACGTACATAGCAAGACAACGTGTGGCAAAATTTCCAACCAACGCGAGAAAATGTTGCCACAAATGCATAGCCTACTCTCGAGGTGAACGTAGCTTGTCTTGTGTCGTTACAAAGACCAGCACTGCCACTGTGGAACAGATAACATCGGAGTTTAATGGCACATCCAAAAATCATGCCCAACGAGTGTTCGTCGAACCATGCAAACCATATGCTATGGCAGTCGACGTTTCTCGTCGTGAATTCTTATTAGACAATGATCCCAAACTGTTGCAAAACCATGCATCTAGATATATTCCCTTTGTTAAAGTTTAGGATACACTCCAAATAACCTCAGACTACACCAACACAACAGTAAAGACACTACAGTTTGCGTGACGGTCACTAATGAAATCTATCAGTTGTTGTCACGAAGCACATACTTTTATTCCCTTGCGGTAGGATTGCCAACTTTAAACAAGAAACTTCTGGCCTTAGAACTGTGGAATATGTAGTACTATAAAAAACCACGATATAGCGTGAGATCAAATGCCAAATGAGGGCAACGCGCGAAAAACCTCCTGACATGTACTCACCTTTATGGCCATAACTTTTGTTCTATCAGTAGGATAAGTACAAATGAGGTGTCAAATTAAAGACAATGATTCATGCAATGGAAATATGCAATAATACAAAACTCGATTTTTGTGCCCATATCAACCTACCGAACCCCCTTAAAAAGACCTTGGCCTTATGAATTAATATTGAGTGCCTAGGTAAAGGCGCAATATTATTAACTCGATTTGATATGTAAAACGTTAAAAATATAACATCGGCAGAATATAAACTGTTTAAAAGGACTAGGTCTTATAAATTAATATTGAGTGCCTAGGTAAATGCGCAGTATTATTAACTTGTTTTGATATGTAAACGTTATGAACATCACATCGGTAAAATAAAAACTGTTAAAAAGGTCTGGGTCCGAACCCTGTTTAGTTTTCCAGTGTCCACTAAGCCGAACCCCCCTGCATGCTACAAACATAAAAGTGAAATAGTGTCTTAGCTATTATTTAATACAAGAGAGAAACATCAAAGTTGATTGAATGGCTCGTACATCAGTAACTTCATACGGCAGCGAGAACAGTATAACAAGTAAAACCGATTTAGAAAAGAAAATTCTATAACCACAATACTACGCATCAAATGCATCATTATTTTACATTCTTTGGATTACTGGAAGACAGAATCAGAACGGATAAGATTTGTTTCGCACGAGTAGCTATTCGGTGAGATCAGATGGAATTGGACTAATCGTACCATTGGACCAATTGGTATTGGACCAGACGCCCCATTAGATGAATCGCCATTGGACCAATCGTATCATTGGACGAATCGCACCTTTGGACCAATTGCCTATTGGACGAATCAGCATTGGACCAATCGTATCATTGGACGAATCGCACCTTTGGACCAATTGCCTATTGGACGAATCGGCATTGGGCCAATCGTCGTTGGACGAATCGTACCAGGCCCGACGGGTGAGCATTACTGAACGATGAAGATCAGCTACCGTGACACTGTTTTACGTGGAAGATACGAGAGACTATATGCACGTATTTGTTTCTGTAAATACCTTGTTCTTATCACTTAGGTGATAAGAACAAGGTATTTACAAAAACAAACACGTAGTTATTTCACGTAAGATTGGCATTTTTAACATAACATTTTACCAACAGTAAAAAGATGCTCTTTGATAACCGGCTTAGTCTGAAGTAGCAATACCGTAATGCTCATTTAAAATCCAATACAGACTAAAGTGGGAAATAATAGTGAAATGCAAAGATTTAGTAAGAAAAACCATATTCAAGAACCCGAATCAGGTCACATAAGCATCAAAACGTGAAACAATGGATATTTTATGCTGTGCATGTTAAGGGTAACAATCGGCTTGCTGAAGTTAAACAACTCGTGCTTTGGATACATTTAATTCGCTTCAATTTTGAAGGTATGGAGGTCAAAACAAAAGAATTAAGATGCTGTGACGTGCCTGCCCAGAAGAACGCACACGAAATAAAGGCAGATAGCAGCGCTACGAACGTTCGCGTAGCTCAATTGGTAGAGCGACTTATTCCGGAATGAGGGGACCCGGGTTCGATCCCCGGCGGGACAAAAATGACGCAGAAATTTACTTCGTTATAATGAGTTTGTACCTGATTAATATAAGAAATTTTTGGTGCACGCTGAAGGTTTTACACGGTGGATTATTTCCGCATGATTTTTTTCCAACCAAGCACAGGAGCAATAGAAAATAACAAAGATGCACATCTACATATGTAGATGTGCATCTTTCAAAAAACAATTGTCAATCACCATAATTAATAAAGCGCAGAATTTGTACAGCAAAAAACGTTCCTTAGTTCTGAGTGATACATTTTAATATATGCATTGAAGTGCCAGAAAAACTGGTACAGACGAGCTTATGCACAATACATAGCAATGTCACCTATGCGCGTACTCGGTTGCGTCCGCCAGTGCGTACATAAAGCGATAGACATCCGTGCCAGCTGTCAGAGCTGCTTTAGACATGAGAATGACAAGAAATAACGATTAAAGCGATTTTCAAAGCGGTGTTATAGTTGGCGCTCGTGAGATGGGCCATAGTATTTCGGAAGTAGAAACGAAGTTCGGATTTTCACGGACGACCATTGAAAGAGTGTACCGTGACTACAAGTATTCCGGCAAAATCTCCAACCTACGATGCCAGTGTGGCCGTAAAAAGACTTTGGGTGAACGTGACTATCGTCGGCTGTCAAGAATTGTTTCACGCGATTGACGTGCAACACTCTCACAGGTATCATCGAAATTCAATGCTGGAGCCTCAACAAGCATCTGCGTCCGGACTGTGCAAAGTACCCTGCACGATATGGACTTTGGGAGCCGACGCCCAACTCGAGACCCTTGATGGGTGCACGGCACAAAGCTATGCGCCTCGCTTGGGAACGGCAACACCGCCACTGGACACTTGATGACTGGAAACAAGTAGCCTGGTCTGACGAGTCACGTTTCCAACTGTATCGGGCAGATGGAAGAATTCGTGTGTGGCGCAAACCCCATGAAGCCATGGATCCCGCCTATCAACAGGGAATTGTACTGGCTGGTGGGGGGGCCGAAATAGTATGTGGTGTGTTTAGCTGGACTTCACTGGGACCTCTGGTACGTCTACAAACGTCTGTGACCAGACAATGTTATGTCGCATCCTTTCTGACGTTCTACACCCGTTCATGTCCTGCATTCATGCTGATGGGTTGGGCCTGTTCCAACAGAATAATGCACCTCCACACAAGTGTCGGGACGCCACATTATGGTTTAGAGGAGCATTCATCTGAGTTTGGGGTGTTGCCATTCAGACCCAAGTTCCCAGATCTGAACGTGATTGAACACATTTGGGATGCCAAGCAACGCGCTAACGGACACAGGAATCCGAGACCTCGAAATACACCCGAATTGTGGAACGCTCTGCAGGACGTATGGTGTGCATTGCCTACAGCATATTTCCAGAAGCTATTTGGAGTCCATGCCCCGTCGTATTTCGGCAGTCCTGCGCTCCCGTGGGGGACTTACCAAGTATTAGACTGGTGTATCAATTTTTTTCCGGCACTTCAGTGTATGATTTCTCACTGGAGCAGAAGTTCCACAAATCTTTATATCGGTTTTATTCTTATGCCAATGTACTGTAGGTTCCTCAGATATCAAAATGAGTTATACAGAGATTGTTGTGGACCTACCTTTCTAAGGCAAATAATATGACATGTTACCCTAAACTAAATATGTCAGACCGTTGCAGTACCCTTAATTTTCCACATTATTCCTCTTTCCAGAATGTTCGCAAAGGGGCAATTTGCTTTATAGATTAACAGCTCAGTATGTTGAGTTAAGTAACTTGAATGCGATTTCAATTATAATTACATTTTGCTTCGTTTAAAAAATATTCATTTACACAGAAATATAGTAAGGTCAGGTGATGCGTAACATCACAGCCTCTCCTTGACAAATGTCAACCCCGCCTTCTCGTGGTGCATCCTGTTCCCACTAAAGGGGCTCTGACGACCGCCCATAGCGGTATAACTATACCATCGGGATTAGAGGAAATTCTATCACACACTCACCAACCCGCTTGGCCAGCGTGGTGAGTTATAGCCAAACCCCTTCAAAATGATTCCACAACTTAAATCTTGGCCCTCAGTCTCCGGCAGCTGGAATGTACCTGGCCAAGGCAGCTTCCAGTGCGACATGAAGGCAGAGGGTGCTACGAATCCCCGGAGGACCGGACTAGGCTGCCATCTGATGCTGACCTTGGCTACTTACAATGGACGCTCCCTATCTTCTGATTCAAGGCTTCTTGAATTGGAAGAGGAACTACAAAGGATCAAGTGGGACATCGTGGGGCTAAGTGAGGTAAGGAGAAAAGGAGAAGATCTCATCGAACTGAAAAGTGGACATCTCTTCTACTATCGTGGGACAGATACTGGCAGAACTAGTGGTGTTGGATTTATAATAAACAAGAAACTGAAGGATAAAGTTGTAGAAGTTGAAAGTTTCTCTGACAGAGCTGCGCGACTTGTTATCCAACTCTCGAAAAGATACCAGGCTCAGATTATTCAAACTTATGCACCCACCACAAGTCATCCTGAAGAAGAAATTGAAGAATTTTATGAGGAAATTTGTCATCTAAATAATAAAGGTAAGCAGCACTTGAAAATAATTATGGGAGATTTCAATGCAAAAATAGGGCAACGGCAACAGAATGAAACTTCAGTAGGTAAATTCGGTCACGGCAACAGAAACCAGCGTGGAAATACTCTCGTAGAGTTTGCAGATTCAGAAGGGTTTTTTATCTTGAACTCCTTCTTCAAGAAAAAGCCGCACAGGAAATGGACATGGAGACATCCAAATGGGAAGACAAGTGAAATTGATTTTATTATGTGTAACAAAAAATTCGTCATAGAAGACTGCAGTGTGCTAAACAAGTTCAACACAGGTAGTGACCATAGATTGGTGAGATGTAAGATGCACCTCAACTCTAAACTTGAACGTGGCAAGCTCATAAGACAAACAAAATCTATTGACATAACCAACCTTAAAAAACACCATAATACCTTCAAGTTAGAACTGAAGAACAGGTTCTCTGCTTTAGAAGGCCTAACATCGGAAGAAGTGGACATCTCTGAAGTTAACAGAAAAGTAACCAAAGCTCTTATGGAAACAGCAACAAAATTAGCTGGGTCTAAAAACAAGTTGCATGTGAAAAAATTATCAGGAAAAACCAAAATGTTGATGCAAAAAAGAAGAGAGATGAGGACAACTAAAGAAGATGTGACTTCCGAAGTGGAATATATAGAGCTATGCAAGACAGTAAGGAAAAGTATCACTGAAGACGTAAGGAAATTCAACTGTGAACTAGTGAGGAAAGCAATTGAAAACAACCAAAGCCTAAAGATAGCAAAGGGACATCTCAGAAAGGGAAGAAAACAGATTATGGCACTGAGAAAAGAAGATGGTTCTGTAACAAGAAATAGAGGCGAAATTTTGACAAGAGTGAAAGATTTCTACTCCAAATTATATGAAAGGGATGATATATGCACTCCAGACATCATGAAAGATACCAGTACCAGAGTTCCTCCAGTCCTTCCAGCAGAAGTTGCACATGCAATCAAGAACATGAAGCGAGGAAAAGCTCCAGGAGAAGATGGAATTACTGTAGACATCATACAAGAAGCAAGTGGAGAAATCGAAACAATACTCGCCCAAATTTTCACTCGATGCCTTAATGAAGGAAAGATTCCTGAGGATTGGAACACCGCTACAATGATCCTGCTACATAAGAAAGGTGAAATTGAGGATCTCGGAAACTACAGACCTATCAGCCTCCTATCAGTAGTTTATAAAATCTTCACTAAAGTTCTTTCACACCGCTTGAAGGTAACACTGGACATGGCTCAACCGAGAGAACAAGCTGGATTCAGGAGTGGCTACAGCACAATAGATCATATCCACGTGCTGAGAGAACTAATTGAAAGAGCGAGGGAATATGAACTTCCATTGTGCATGGCTTTTATCGATTATGAAAAAGCCTTTGATTCGGTGAAACCATCAGCAGTTACAATGGCTCTGAAAACCTGCGGTATTGAAGATGCATACATTAATATTATTAATAACATCTATGAAAATGCAAGTGCAAAGATTCGGCTGTTTGAAAATACAACACACGTAAAAATTGGAAAGGGAGTGAGACAAGGTGACACCATATCTCCGAAGCTCTTTAATGCCACATTGGAGGGTGTTTTTCAGTCGCTGAGCTGGGAAAACAAGGGGATAAAGATTAATGGAGATTATCTAACCCACCTTCGTTTTGCTGATGACGTAGTCATTTTTGCAACTACCCCATCAGAGCTGCAGAGTATGATCCAGGAACTTGCTGACAAGAGTAAAGAAGTGGGATTAAAAATGAACTTTCAGAAGACAAAAGTGATGTTCAATGCTTTTACAAGAAATGAAGATTTATCGATTGATGGAGAAAAGCTGGAGATAACAGACACGTACGTTTATCTTGGACAGCAGATATCAAGTGAGGGTCACATTGATGAAGAAATTAATCGGCGTACAAAACTTGCCTGGAGAGCTTTTGGAAGAAACAGCATAATTTTCAAGAGCAATATGCCATTATGTCTTAAAAGAAAAGTGTTTGATCAATGCATCCTTCCAGTGCTTACGTATGGTGCAGAGACGTGGACCTTAACTAAAAGAGACATACAAAGGCTGCAGACAACTCAAAGAATCATGGAGAGGTGCATGCTTGGTGTAACCAGGAGAGATAAGAAGAGGAACTCGTGGATCCGAAAAATGACAAGAGTGGAAGACATCATGATCAGAGTTAAATCCCTGAAATGGCAATGGGCTGGACATACTGCCAGAAGGACAGATCATCGATGGACAGCCGAAATTTTAGATTGGATTCCAAGGGACAGGAAAAGACCCAGAAGAAGACCACATGGAAGATGGGTGGATGAAATTCGAAAGTATGCGGGAGTGACATGGAGGAGACTGGCACAAGGCAGACCGTTGTGGAGGAAACTTGGGGAGACCTTCGTCCAGCAGTGGATTGATAATGGTTGACAATGATGATGATGATGATGATAGTCGGGTGCGACTCAACATAGAAAGAACGAATTCGTTTTCTCAGGATAAACATGCTAAATAGTTTTATAATAATTTCGGCAGGGAGTAAAACAATAAATCGTCGTAGGCCATTATTTTCGAATATAATTTTTTGTTGGAGTCGCATAAATACGTGATACCACAGAAGCAGTAGCACTTATTGAAATGATGTAAAAATGTACAATATTTTTCTCTACCAGCTATTACAAAAGTCTTTTTGTTAATATCGTAGTAACCGACATATGCCAGGCTTACGGTTTTTCTAATAGCTTGTATTAATTCGGTAGACATTTGTTCTTCTTATTTCCTTATTTGTTTTCTCTTTCAATGTACAAATTCACTGTAAGATACTTTTTTTTTCGGTTTTATCGACCATAGTAAGCAACTTGATAGGCTATAAGATGTTCTCCGTCCCTTATTTAAGGCCATTGGTTCCACGAAAAGGAGACAACCAGGGACATAAGACAAACACACAATTTTCATGCCTCACCGGGATTCGAACCTGGCCCCGACTTTAGCGATTGCTCAGAAGCCAGCATTTAGAACATTGTGCTGCAGGGGTGGTGTAACGTACAACGTAACATGACGTAAATGGCGTACAACTGCAGTGAAGCAAGAGTCAATTCGACAAATTGCAGCGATAAGCCTTGCCGGCGTAGTTGAGTGTGGAGAATAGCCGCCTTCGAAGTAGAAAGACGTGGCTTCGAAGCCCTTAATCGACAAAAATATTTTGGGCAATGGAGGCTAAAATATTTATTGCAGTGTATACGAATATTTTTTATTCAAAAGCGGTTAATACAATTGCGCTTTTGAGAACGAAGAAACATTTGTAGTAATAATACGTTAACATTTTTACTACTAAAGATTGTGATATATCTTTATGCAGCTTGAAAGTGTTTAAATGCTGCGTCGGTGGCCAAGTGGTCAGAAGAGCTAACTTCCGTCCAATCATTGGAGTTTGACCTAGGTGCAATCTCTAGATGAGCCCAGGATGATGCACTTGTCCCAAGTGGAGGACTCATTCTCTTCCCTGGAAAAAGTTACCCTAAATCGATTATGGTCTCTCTTCCGCACCGCCGGCGCAGTGGTCTAAGCGCTGGCTTATGACCATTCGTCCGAGAAGGGTACTGGTTCGAATCTCGGTGAGGCATGGGTGTTGTGCTTGTCTTACGGCACTGGCTCTCTCTCTTCCCTGGAACCAGTGACCCTAAATTAGGAACGGCCGACTGCTTATAGCCCATTGTGTTGCCACGGAAATCGTTAAACCTTTACTCAAAAAAAATGATCTCTCTTGTCTTAAATACGTACAGGTAAAATTAAGCTACAAAAGGAACAATTTAAAAATTACATTTTTCAGGTACACTATCGAACGAATTGTCAAGCATTACCATTTTAATTTCACGAACTTTTTCAGTGCTTTAAACTAAATTTCTTAACTCGCAGAAAATGATGCCTATATCAAAAAAAAAAGTGTCTACATAAATAATGGTGTCATAAGTGTGCAGTTAAAAACTTTGCTGTCGATACAACTTTAAAAAGTGATCGGAACTGTATTTTGTGGTATCGAAGTTGAAATTAGTTTGTAAGTTGCTATATTCGCTACAACATTTGTTGATGCAAAATGTATTTACGGTAGATGGAATGCATTATAATTGTCTTTAAGGAAACAGAGAGTTTGAGGGACTGGATCAACGCAGTTTGTTTGATTAGTAGATCATATACCTGGATGCACGTTTCAAGTCAACAAAGTATCCGATTTCTATCCCGGTACTGCAGAAAATGTATTGTGACAAGATTAGTTTTGCACTTATGATGGAAAAGGCTTTAAATGCCCTTTGTGATCGGGTACAAATGTAATAACATTTTCCGCTAGGATATCTAGAAACCATGAACGATTTATTTTATCTGACGCCATAAGTCACCCAATCTGCCAATATCTGACCTAGATGCCCATGATTTATTGGCATCTCATCTGATGAAAGCACGCTACACTGGAAAGGATGGACGAAGATTTCATGGCTGTCGCTTTCAATTAGACTCTGTCCCCAATCCATGATGTATTAATAATATGTTGTTTCTGAACGCCGATGATTGATTTCGGTTTTTAGGGCTTTAAACTACTACTAACATGCGCACGGGTTTAAGCAAAACAAATTCCATTTAACGATTGACCCAAATATGGCATTGAATGAATCATTCGAGACTGCTTTCGCATTTTAATTCTGCTCCAAAGCAATATATGCGTATATATTTTAAAACATAACTGGAATGGGCCCAGATTTCGTATACACCTGCAAGACGAAAATATCATTCACTCACAAGCACGAAGAATTACCCCTTTGATAAACTCAGTACAGGTATCTCCTGCTTTCCGAAAGTTCGCTTTACGCCACTTCGATTTTGAGAAAGATCAAAATTAGTACCTGTTTTCGCTAACCGAAAGGAATCCGAAGAAATATTTTTGCTTTTACGAAAAAAAGTCGAAAAGGGAAAATAACGTTCAGCGTTTGTTTTGCAGTGAGCCGTTATAGAGGCAGCGCGCACCCGAAGCAGGGCGAGTGGCGCTGCCAAGCTCCTTCCCCGGGAACTACACTCAGCATCAAGACGCCATAGCTTTGAACTGTGTGTGCTAGCAGCGGTGCTTTATCATGATTTATTTTGTGCATCCGTTAGAAAGAAGTGTCCAGATGTATCAAAAATGATAAGAGAGTTCGTAAGGGTGTTACGCTTAGCATATAGCTGCACGTAATTAAACGTTTGGATCGTGGTGAATGAAATAAAGATATTGTGGGTGCGTTGTCCTTGACTTCATTCGTACCATTTGCACTGTTTGTACTATTTACACGCAGAGAGAAAGAATCTTGCAAGCTGCCGAAGTTGCTATTGGTTCTGCTAGTAGCAAAGTGTTCTCTTTTAGTCGACATCCATTAGTGGATAAAATGTGCATCTATGAAAATCCTGGGTATTTATCATATAAGAGTTCTAACAAAAGTTCTGGACACTGTCCATTTTTGAGAAAAGTCTGAAGTAACGGAGAAAACTTGCCTTATTCCAGTTCTATGTACTCCCCTCCGCTGATAATGACAACTTGCCATGGTGAGGTAGGTCCCGGATGTCCCGTAGTACGCCATCTTTGTTCAGGTATCGTATTATTCAGGCCTCGTCCAAAGAAAGTTCGTCCAGCGATTTGTAGTGGATGCCACGGAGCCATTTTTTTTAACTTTGGGAAAAGATGAAAGTGTGGTGGACTGAGATCAGGGCTGTACGGTGGGTGTGATAAAGTTTCCCAGTCATATTTCAACAAAAGTTCCAGTTCCGACGCTGAACAATAACATGATGCATTGTCATGCAGCAAGATTGCTTTCGCTTCCAAGAAGTTGGGGCGATTTTGACGAATTTCCAGTTTCAACTTTGTCCTCAGAAAGTCACGATAATATTGTGCTTTGACATTTTGCCCTACCGGCACTCCATCAGCGACCAAAACACCCAGGGCATCGTACTCCAAAATCATCATTTGCTTCACTTTGGGTTGTTGCTGACGACACTTTGAGGGGCGTGGGGAACTTGGATTCCTCCATTCCGCTGATGGTGACTTCAGTTCCGGCTCCAAATCACGGGAGGACGACATCTTTTTGACACCAGAAAGATGTCGGCCTCCCTTCCGAAGCTGTGGAGGTGATCCTGTGCGATGCTCACTCTGGCTGCTTTCTGCTCGGGGGTGAGTTAATGCGGCGCCCACCGCGTGACGATTTTCCTTTTTCCCATTGAATCGGTCAAAGTCCGGTGAACAGACATGGTTGGCAAATTTGCCTGATGAGCAATCTCCTCAACTGTCAAAGGGCGGTTCTCTTGGAGAAGCGTTGCAACAATGGTGATTCGCCCTGCTGCGTACCGGAGCTATTGACTGCAATACAGAGAGCTTGCTTGCAGATTCGCAGATAGCTGTACAGACATCCCCTGGACAAGATGCTACGCCACGTGGTGGTGTTCCTGCTAGTGAAAGGAAGGCTTGCTAAGTATTGCTCGAAACTCATTGAGACCTCAGTATACACTGAAGTGCCAGAAAAACTAGTACACCAGTCTAATACTTGGTAGGTCTCCCACAGGAGCGCAGGACTGCAGAAATACAACGGGGCATGGACTCCACTAGCTTCTGGAAATATGCTGTCAGCAATGCACAGCATACTCCTGCAGAGCGTTCCACAATTCAGGTGTATTCCGAGGTCTCGGATTCCTGTGTTCGATAGCAGATTGCTTGGCATCCCAAATGTGTTCAATCACGTTCAGATCTGGGGACTTGGGTAGGAATGGCAACACCGCAAACTCAGATGAATGCTCCTCTAAACCATAATGTGGCGTCCCGACACTTGTGTGAAGGTGCATTGTCTGTTGCAGCAGGCCCAACCCATAAGCATGGATGCAGGACACGAACGGGTGTACCTCGTCAGAAAGGATGCGCACATAACGTTGGCCGGTCACAGATGTTTGTAGACGTACCAAGGGTTCCAGTGATGTCCAACAAAACACACCCCATACTATTACGGACCACCCACCAGCCGGTACAGTTCTCTGTTGACAGGCGGAATTTATGGCTTCATGGGGTTTGCGCCACACACGAATGTTTCCATCTGCTCGATACAGTTGAAAACGCGCCTCATCAGACCAGGCTACTTGTTTCCAGTCATAAAGTGTCCAGTGGCGGTGTAAGCCGCCCCGGTGGCGCAGTGGTCTACGCGATGGCCTCTAATCATTCGTCCGAAAGGGGTCCGGGTTCGAAACCCGGTAAGGCATGGATGTTGTGTTTGTCTTACGGCACTGGCTCTCACCCTTCCGTGGAACCAGTGACCCGAAATTAGGGACAGGCGACTGCTTATAGCCCATTGAGTTCCTCACGGTGGTCGTTAAAACTCCAATAAAAAAAAAGTGGCGGTGTTGCCGTTCCCAAGCGAGGCGCATAGAGCTCTGTGTCGTGCACCCGTCAAGGGGGCTCGAGTTGGGCGTCGGCTCCCAAAGCACATATCGTGAAGGGTACTTTGCACAGTCCGGACGCTGATGTTTGTTGAGGCTCCAGCATTGAATTCCGATTATGCCAGCGAGAGTGTTGCACGTGTATCGCGTGAAACGATTCTTGACAGACGACGATGGTCACGTTCACCCAATGTCTTTTTACGGCCACACTGGCTTCGTAGATTGGAGGTTTCGCCAGAATTCCTGTAGTCATGGTACACCCTTGCAATGGTCGTCTGTGAAAATCCGAACTTCGTTTCTACTTCCGAAATACTATGGCCCATCTCACGAGCGCCAGCTATGACGCCTTGTTAAAAATCGCTTAAATCGGCATTACAAGTCATTCTCATGCCGAAAACAGTACATTCTTCCATCTGCCCGATACAGTTGGAAACGTGACTCGTCAGACTAGGCTACTTGTTTCCAGTCATCAAGTGTCCAGTGGCGGTGTTGCCGTTCCCAAGCGAGGCGCATAGCTTTGTGTCGTGCACCCATCAAGGGTCTCGAGTTGGGCGTCGGCTCCCAAAGTCCATATCGTGCAGGGTACTTTGCACAGTCCGGACGCAGATGCTTGTTGAGGCTCCAGCATTGAATTTCGATGATACCTGTGAGAGTGTTGCACGTCTATCGCGTGAAACAATTCTTGACAGCCGACGATAGTCACGTTCACCCAAAGTCTTTTTACGGCCACACTGGCATCGTAGGTTGGAGATTTTGCCGGAATTCTTGTAGTTACGGTACACTCTTTCAATGGTCGTCCGTGAAAATCCGAACTTCGTTTCTACTTCCGAAATACTATGGCCCATCTCACGAGTGCCAACTATAACACCACTTTGAAAATCGCTTTAATCGTTATTTCTTGTCATTCTCATGTCTAAAGCAGCTCTGACAGCTGGCACGGATGTCTATCGCTTTACGCACTGGCGGACGCAACCGAGTACGCGCATAGCTGACTTTGCTATGTATTTTGCATAAGCTCGTCTGTACCAGTTTTTCTGGCACTTCAGTGTATATAGGAAGAATTTCCTGGTTCGCCAGGAAGTCATTGTGTGGAAAACATTATATTTTAAACATTTGGAAAAACAATCAGCTTGACTGGGTGTTTTCTCATCGCAAGTTCGTCATTGCGGGATGAGGTCCCTACGTTTGTGACGTCAATGTATGATTATGTTTTTTACAATGCCGACCAGAAGCATTGTATAAAACATACATTATAACGGAAAATTCCAACTGCCAGACTATCTTGCATATCTGTCTTTTATTATCTTTTATGCCCGAAAATGAAATTATAAAGAGCAATTTTCAGAGAGCAATAATTTAGAAATATAGCTCAGAGAAATTAAGGTGAAAGACGCAGTTTCTTGAATGAAGTGCGTTTAAAATGCACTGAAATTTAAGTCAAGTTCATTTGTGTGTGAGAGGCCACAAATTAGTGAAACTTGCCATGGAGAAAACGCTTCATTCTCAAAAATACTAGAGATGAAAGCAAAACTTCGTAATTTGAGCCTCATGTTTTAAACGAAGTAATTCGATTCCGAAACAGAGGATGGATTGCTGTGTTATTACGTGTTGTTCCAGACAGACACGTTTCTTCAAGGTAGCTACAAGGAGTGCTCAAATGAAAAGGTACAAAACAACACTGTGGGTATAAATGAAGACTTTATTCAAAGTATACAATATAGGCCGTAGCACAACGATCCCACTGATTAACGAGCCGAAGGATTCCTTGTTGTCAGAATTCCTGTGGCCGTGACGAGACCCAGTCCTGCACAGCGTCTTTGAGTTCGTCGTCCGAGTGGAAGCGCTTCCCGTTCAGATTTTTTTCAGGGGACCAAACACATGGAAATCGCAGGGCGACATGTCCGGGCTGTAGGGCGGATGGTCAAGCTGCTCCCACTGGAACTTGGCCAGTTCCGCGTGTGTGACCCTGGAGACGCGTGGACGCGCGTTATCATGGAGCAGAACCACACCCTCCGCGATGAATAGCGGCCGGTTTAACACCTTCCGCTGTCAGAAATCGGATAACGCCTTTCTGCTCCTCAATCGTCGAATTTTGCAATGTGAACGCCATCCTGTCCTGACACGCACTGCCGCGTCAATTGGACGGCGCTCTTTATAAGAGCCTCTGCTCTCTCCTGCGCATGCGGGCTCCCGCGCTTGCTCCGATCCACGCCGGCGACTCCAATCGCATCCCTAGATGTGTCGCTACGTTCTCCCATAGCGGCATAGGCAAATATGTTAACGGTTACGTTCTTATGACGTTTCGTACCTTTTCATTTGAACACCCCTAGTATAATAAGATGCGTTGCATCATAAATACAGAGAAAGTGTACTTTGCGCCGTGAACGCATTCGAATATAGGTAGAAAGCTCAAGCATTACCTAATTAGACATAACCCTACAACGAAAGTTTCGATCCGTCGAGATGACCGGAATGTGTGAAAAGAACACAACTAACTGAATAAGTGTAGTTTTAGGTTCTCATAATTATAAGGATAACAATGTAAAGTAGCCACATGCAAATGAGATGTACAAATTAACATGTCGTACGCACGTGCATGGGCCTTAATTTGTTCCAGTATACAAAAGACAGCGGACCTGCCGTCAGACATTCATTTGCCGAAATGCCACGCAACAGTCAACTTTCTAGTGAGGAGGTGCAGAAGATTTGGAGACTGAGAGCAAATGGATTGCCTGCAGCGAAAATTTGTAAAGCCATGGGGAGGAGTAGAGAAGTTATTTACAAGACTTTATCGAAACGCGGTGCGTTAACTGCCAGAAAATGGCCTGGAAGGCCTCGAATAACAACCAAACGAGATGATCGTGCCATCATGCGTTTAGTTTCATCCCAAAGGTTATTACTACGTCAAGTTTCTCGGTCTGTTGGTATCACCGTCTCAAAGGACACAGTTCATCGACGAAACAAAGAAAGTCGCAACATTGTGCTCCGTAAAATGCGCCGTCTGCCACACCTCACGCGGCGCCACAAGGGACCTAGATTTTTATGGGCAAGCAGCGATATGCACTGGACGGGCGAGTGGATCACAACTATTTTCTCCGATGAGAAAAAGTTCAACCTGGACGGCCCTGACGGTTGGAACTGCTATTGGCATGATTTACGTGACGGCGCCTCTTGCCTTGATAACAGCATGAATCTGGTGTGGTAGAGACCACGAGATTGTTACTGCATTGAATATCGATTTACAGCCATCGTGCTTCATTTGTTCCCAAAGTTCCGCCAGAGAACGCAGATGTCTATACCGGCGTTCCACCTTTTGTTCCAAATGATCCCACACATTTTCAATAGCATTAAAATCTGAGGATGTGGCGGGCCAGCTGAGGTGAAACGGTGTTGCTGCTGGTTCGTCGGGCCACTCAGACACAGTATTAGCCATGTGCACCCCACAATTATCATCTTGGAAGATAGGAGTGGCAATGTGATGCTGCTCCAGGAGATGTAGGACAAAGCGCAACAATTCATCATTCAGAATGCGGAGGTACGCATGCTGGTTCAAATTCGTCATCACTGCAACGATAAGGACCATTTCGTGATACGTAAAAGATTCCCAAAACATCAGAGAACCCCTCCAGCTTGAACAGCGCCTTCGACACAATCAGGATTAAAGGCTTCATTGTGCCTGCAATGTGTTCGTCGCCTCCCATCATTGTAGTACAAACAAAAACGATACTCAGACCAAATTACTCGTTTCCAGTCCTCCACAGTAAAGTTTTGGTGTCTCTGAGCCAGTTAATAACGTGCGACTTTTTGACTTGCTGTTAAAAGAGACCTCTTCCGTGGTACTCTGCTCCATATATCTATCGCATGCAGTTCCCGTCGCAATACCCTTTCAGGAACTGGTTGGAGTTAACTTTTATTGACTTTTTGGAGCAATTGTTGCCTGTTTTCAAACCTATTTGCGGTTACTAGGCGTGAAACATTGCGGCGGCCCTTGTCGGTGAGAATCGTTTTCCGGCCGCAGTTACGTCGCCTATTTTACGTTGACTGCAAACTACAGCACTATTTGTAGACCCGCTGGACATTACGCTTCGACACACCAACAAATTGATCGATTTCATTCACTTTGTGTTTGTGGGCACGGCCCAACATGATGGCTCCTTTTTGTCATTAAGTACCGTATGTCTTACGACCCATATTGCAGACTACATTCAGCATACACGTTGCTGTTCCCCACTGCACGGTACAAAAAGGATCCTGAAGACCACGTCAGTACTATTTATCTACCAACAATGCTATCACGGAGCCCTCTGTGCAACTGGTAACTTCTTATTGCCATTTCTGTTAGGGGTGACTCATTTTTTGTCCAGTGTACTTATCCTTATAGCTATCCACCGCAATGAATCATCTAAACGAACTCTGTAAGGCATAGTGATATCTTCTTGCTGCATGTGACCTTCAAAACTCTATATTGCTGAGGACTTTGACTCCAATTACCTATACACGGAGTCCTCTTGCGCGTGAAATATACAAATGTTACTCTCCCGTGGTTTCCTAAATCACCATCGTTCGTTTATTGGCTAGAGTATTTGAACATTACCGGCTTCTTTTGTACCATTTACGTGGGATTCCGAGGTAGGATTCCACTGTCAACGAGGATTTTCTGGTTGTTTAAATTCTGAGCACCAGTGTATAAGCCTGTTAAACATCGCGGTACTAAATCCAAAACAGTACCTAGATATGATATAGCAGTCGCAGTGTGCACAACGGGAATGTGAAGGGATGATCTGGTGAAGTATAGGAAAACAATCTCTGAACAATCTCACGGCCACCACTCGACCGTGCCTGACCAAACGTAGTCTGGTTGTTGCAGTTCACCAACGCGAGTGCTTCTGTGCCAACTGTAGGCGGATTTCTCGATGACGATCGCCGAACATGCCATAGGCCATCACGAGCAACTCAATGGGCTGTAAGCAATCGCCCTTCTCTGATATGGGGCCATCATGAGTACCTCAATGGGCTATAAGCAGTCGCCCGACCCTGATTTTGGCTACTGGTTTCAGGGAAGGGGTAGATAGCTAGTGCCGTAAGAAAAGCACAAATTCCATGCCTCACCTGGAATTCGAACCGGAACTCATCTTGTACGAGAGATTAGAATCCAATGTTTCATATCATTTGGCCTAAGGGGCGGCTTTCGGTGGATGTTTGTGCCTCTTCGGACTATCCCTCCCTTATTTTCACTACGGAGGCTTTTGAATAGCCAGAAATATCTGCTGTTGTTGAGATGCCGGCTTCCACCTCCATCGCACCAATAATCATTCACACTTCGAATTTCGACATTTCCTTCTCTTTCCCCGTTGCATAGGCGTCCTACTGGCGAACGGAAGTGCCTTTCTCTTATCGTCTAATATATATTCCATGCCGTTCGGTGACGTCACTGCTAGCTTTTTAAATAAAAGTTAAATGGTTGAACTTGGTGTAAGGAGTTTTGCGCCACACAAAATCTACCTAAAATTCTGAAATTTAGCATCACTTATTTGTCGCATTAATTCCAGTACGCAAGGTTTTCTTAGAGACATTTACGCAGCCCCGGTGGCGCAGTGGTCTAAGCGATGGCTTCAGATCATTCGTCAGAAAGGGGTCCGGGTTCGAATCCCGGCGAGGCATGGATGTTGTGTCTGTCTTACGGCACTGGCTCTCTCCCTTCTCTGGAACCAGTGGCCCTAAATTAGGGACAGGCGACTGCTGATAGCCCACTGAGTGCCTCCCCTGTGGCGCAGTGGTCTAAGGCGCTGGCCTATGATCATTCGTCCGTAAGGGGTCCGGGTTCGAATCCCGGCGAGGCATGGATGTTGTGTCTGTCTTACGGCACTGGCTCTCTCCCTTCCCTGGAACCAGTGGCCCTAAATTAGGGACAGGCGACTGCTTATAGCCCACTGAGTGCCGCCCCTGTGGCGCAGTGGTCTAAGGCGCTGGCCTATGATCATTCGTCCGTAAGGGGTCCGGGTTCGAATCCCAGTCAGGCATGGATGTTGTGTTTGTCTTACGGCACTGGCTCTCTCCCTTCCCTGGAACCAGTGGCCCTAAATTAGGGACAGGCGACTGCTTATAGCCCACTGAGCGCCGCCCCTGTGGCGCAGTGGTCTAAGGCGCTGGCCTATGATCATTCGTCCGTAAGGGGTCCGGGTTCGAATCCCAGTCAGGCATGGATGTTGTGTTTGTCTTACGGCACTGGCTCTCTCTCTTCCCTGGAACCAGTGGCCCTAAATTAGGGACAGGCGACTGCTTATAGCCCACTGAGTGCCGCCCCTGTGGCGCAGTGGTCTAAGGCGCTGGCCTATGATCATTCGTCCGTAAGGGGTCCGGGTTCGAATCCCAGTCAGGCATGGATGTTGTGTTTGTCTTATGGCACTGGCTCTCTCCCTTCCCTGGAACCAGTGACCCTAAATTAGGGACGGGCGACTGCTTATAGCCCATTGAGTTGCTCACGGTGGTCGTTAAACCTCAAAAAAAAAAAAAAAAAAAAAAAAAAGCCCACTGAGTTGCTCACGGTGGCCTTCAAAACTCCAATCAAAAAAAAAAAAAAAAAAAGAAAAAGAGAGAGAGATATAATTTTACGTAGAGGAGAGCCTGAGTAACAAGTACCCGCAGTTACGCAGGATTTCTATGGATAAAGAACTGTGCATTAATATATTGTAGAATTGTTTATTATTTACAAATACCGGGTAGGATCCAAAAGTTCTGGGACTTGGCGTATAGTTGCTTACCTTGAATACTTTAAAACACTGATGCACAAACACCTTCAAAATAATCCCCTTTGCGACGATGCACTTTTGTCAGCGTTCGCAAAGCTTGTGGATGCATAGTTGAAAGCCATGTTTTGCAACCCCTCGTAATGTCTTCCTCCTGCGTTACTGTTTTTGCCTCATTTGTTGACACAAAACGACGTCCCAGCAGATTTTGTTTCATCAGTGGAAAGAGGTAAAAATCGCAGGGGCTATGTGTGGTGAATAGGCGGCATATGGAAGCACATTAGTACGATTTCTGGCGAGAAACTCCGTGACTAGTACGGACCGATGTGCAGGCGCGTTGTCATGGAGAAGGCATCATTGTCACTTCACCACATCTTCGGCCTTTTACGATGCATTGACTCTCGTAAGGGACGTAAAGTGTCCAGTAACGCCCCTTGTTAACTGTTGTGCCCTCAGGAATAAATTCGGAATAGACAATGCAATGAGAATAAAAAAAAACCCTCCAGCATGACTTTCCGTTTGGTTCGATCCTGCCGGAATTTCATTAATCGCAGTGAAGACGGTGAATTTCAGAATGAAGAGGCACGCCTTGACTGAATATCAAACACGTAGCACCACGTTTCATCACCTGTGATGATGCTATCCAAAAACGTAGGATCGCTATCGGCTTTGTCGATTAATTCGGCCCATATCCGCATCCGTTCATCCTTTTGTTTGGAGGTCAATAGGCGATGGACAATGTGCTGACACACGCATGCAATATTCTCCGTCAAACATGCGCTGCCATTTGGTCTCCGATAAGTTAGTTGCGATAGCGATTTCCTCAATGGTTTGGCGACGATCTTGAGGAACACACTGCGCCACCATCATAATGTTTTCCTCATTCCGTGCAGTCACACCGCTTATTATCTGCGATGGATTGTCGGCCATTTTTGAAACACCGATACCACTCGTTCACCTTCGATCTCGCCATCGTACAGTGACCGTACACCTTCGAAAGCATTTCTAAGGGGTCTGCAGCTGTTTTACATAAACGCTGACAAAATTTTATGTTACAACGTTGCACTTCAAATCCCATGTTCTCACATCGTAGAAGACAGACGACTAACCACAGCAGCAAACGACTGAGCGGGCATTCCAATCAATTTCCATATAACCAAACCATTCTGACTACGGAGAGGAGGGATGGTGGGATGTATTTCAGACGCTGCAACTTTAACTACATGCTTGCGTTGTCACGGGTTGTTGAGTTGCCAGAGTTGGAAACGGGTCAAAAATTTCGGACCCGACCCGGACAAATCTACTTTGAACTATAAATTCAAACCTCAATTTATATATATATATATATATAAATTTGCTAAATTTTAGTGCCGTTTTTCGTGCCACTATTTTGCGTAATCAAGAAGTAATGGCTGACCATGACCATGGCCATGAATTATATTACAAATAGGAATCATTATTTACGATTACACAAATGTATATTTCTAAATGTATTTAGTATGTTCACTCTTTCCACGCTTTGATGTAGGTGCGTATACTTTCATGTTAGATTTTTGGTTCCATAATCTTTTATTACACCGTCGACATCTTTCTTTGTATTTATACACTTTCCGCACTTTGAACAACGAGCAAGACCAAACAACACAGAATTATTCAGCGGTTCCTTAATGAGACGAAACAATTTCCAGCATTCACTCTTCCCCCTTGTGGTTTTCAACAAGCACGTATTTGTTGGCCTCGACGCCTTTCTCAACCTTCTTAATAATAAATCCGTCGATATTAGCAAAGAAGGAGTTAATTTCGACATGACATGTCATTGGAACGGGATGTTAGCACATCAATCGAAAACCTCTGAATGCTCAATGTAAAAGATGTGATGTGAAAAGTAACTCTTAGTCATACAGTGAACTTCGCACGGAGAGAGTGAATCAGCTGAGAAGCAGGGGAATGGCTTTTGCCTGTACCTTGTCCTGCATAATCGCACTGTAAAAGAACGCAAAGGAAGTATCTTTTTACGATATTGTGTTGGTGTGTCTGACGTTGTTCGGTGGAAATCTTCATTGCTTTAAGAAAGGGACGACAATAGTTTTGCATGGCAAATCATTATTCACTCCGTGGGCACCAGTTATCGACTACAGAATTCAACAACGCATTTTTCTTTGGTATATATTTTTCTCTTTTCAAAAATAAAACGGGAATAAAACCGGGTCAGGAACACCTTGACCCGACCCGTTGGACCCCAAGAAATGGCGACCCGCTGGCCCGTGACCAGTTTCCATCTCTGGTAGGCGCTAACCCCGAACTTTTGGATCTTACTCCGTATGTTTATATGACTCAGTTACTTCACTGAAAAAAATAAACTACCTGGTGGAATACGTGGATCTAAAACATAGTAAAAAAATTCAATGCTACAAATACGTATGTACAGTCCACAGGAGGAGAATATCATGGGGTGCCCAAATACGGCACACAGTGGTCCCATTTTTAAATCGAAGGTAATGCCCTGCAATGCCCGAAGTATGGCGGTCCATTTTTTTTTAATTTTTACATTGCCTAGTTACTGAAATGGATGTGATAAATCCACATACATTTCTGCCAGTTAACTAGAAATTCGTCTGCTAATACAAATGAGTTATTTCTATCCGTCTTTTCAACAACACAAATACATCTGGGAAGACCCTCTAAATACGTGACGTGAGTGAATATCCAAAGACATCGTTTTATTCATATTTATCAACACATAGCAACCGAAAAATTGGTTGCTATGTGTTGATAAAAAGCGATGACCGGATAACAATTTTTCGGTTGCTATGTGTTGATAAATGTGGAAAGAGCGATGTCTTTGGTTATTCACAAATGCATCTATGAAACGTAAGGGAAAATTATAATTGGACAAATCGAATACAATGAAAAGTGTCCCTCCTTACGTAACTTGATCACAAAGAAAAACGACCCCCTTTACACGAAAGATTATAAAGGAAAGCGGCCCCTCTTCTTACTGCAAATGACGATAAAAGAAATTCCACGTAGTATAAATGAATGAGAATAATAGAAAGTTTAGTCAACATTCAGCTCAATGGAAACACAGGTGATAACTAGTAATTATGTGGCTATTTAAAATTCAAGGTCCTTTTCCCGAATCCACAAAACACCCTCTGCAGTTCCAAGGATACCAGTTAAATCGCTGATCTTTGAGGGTAGAAATCTTTCAGGGTAAGCACGGTTACCTAGATTCATTAGATCTAATTGTTCAATCTTTGCACTTCTTATATCATGCGTTTATATCCTGAATTGAAGGGTCAGAAATATAAATTGAAAGGTCAGAATTGAACATACGCAGCAAAGAAATATGAAAGTCAGAGTAGACTGTGCCGGGGTTGGAACCTGTATATATTAACTACTTAGATGAAACATAAAAATCGCACGATTTGGTCAGAAAGTTTAGATTTAATATGCTTCAATAAAATTGATCCTGGCATTCTGGCATAAACCCACGCAGTCCGAAGTTTGCTATTGAACATCGAGTCGTACTTTTAATATTTTCACTTCCTTGGGTGGTGATTTCAAGATTCTAACAGGAGAACATGGCGGTAGTTATAAACACGTCAGGAAAAGGAAACATACATCGAAGAGAAAACTAATTTGTAAATGAGTGACAGGGAACTTTGCGCTTCAGGCAAACACTCAGGAAACTTCAGCAACGTTTCCGCAGGATATTTTTGCGCAAGTTTTGGAAGTATCTTTCACGAAATTCAGGAAATTGTGAATCATGCCAACGATCGAAATGGACGTTTCACATCAAAATATTAGATCTGTTTTAAGATTGATGAAATTAACATTTCATGGCAGAATACTAGCTTTTAACACAAGAGGAATGGAACATTAAAACAAATATTTTTAACACAAGAGGAATGGAACATTAAAACAAATATTTGACGAATTTCACTCATGAAGGTCTACTGGACAAAATGTGACTATCAATGAATGAAATACGGGATTACACTATTGTATTATACAATACAAATTTGGAAGATGTGAATCCGTTTTCTGTTGTAAATATGACATGGGTGTTAAGTCAGATAATATCCGAAAACTTGAAATTTTCGTCGTCCTGGAGCGGAAATCGAATCCTCGTCTTCCGGATAGCGCCCGAGTATGCTAACCACTACACCACCCAGGACGACCAAGTTTCAAGTTTCCGATTAATTTAAACATAACCATCACAGGATTCGCTAGTTTTAAAGAGAATTGTAATATGAACTCGGAATTTAAGAAGATATACAAGCATAACTTTTTGTCAAGCTTTGACACTGAGAATGCCAGATTCCACTAACATAACTGATACACTGCTGGACAATTGCTAAGGACGGATCATAAACGGCTATATAGCGCATAAAAAAGTAAGTGTGGTTGGATGCCAAGTGAAATAAAATAATGTCAGAATGCCAGGACATTACAAGAAAGACAATTTATTGTGCTCTGAAATCCAGTAGGCTTTGGAACGTGTTCAAGGGACAAACAGGCCATTTTGTGCAGAATACGTAAACGTGAAAAATGCAATTACCGTTCGCAGGCGTTCCGGCGTAAAATGTCAATACGGGATATGGACACCATGGAGGGCGATACAAGATTCCACACGTCGTGTCATGCTTTGCACAACATTATCAAGCAGCTGTTGGGGTAATTTATCCCATTCATCTGTCAGTGCACGTATGAGGGTGTCTTTGTTTATTGGAGGGCATTGGCGACCAGCAAGACTCCTCCCCAAAGCATCCCACACATTTTCAATGGGATTCAGATCTGGAGAACGTGCTGGCCATACGAGGCGTTGAATATCCTCGCTCTCAAGACACTCCTGGACAGCGACTGTTCGATGACATGTTGCGTTGTCGTTCATGAAAATGAATCTATCACCGACAGTACCACGGAACATGCGAACATGAGGTAGCAGAACATCATTAATGTATCGTTGGCCAGTCATAATCCCAGTTGGAAGCACATAGAGGGACGTACGGCCATTGATCATGATGCCAGCACATACCATAACACTACATGTCGGATATCTGTCCCTTTCCTGTATGTTTGCTGGACAATATGCAGTACCACTATCACGCCAGATCAGTTGTCGTCGACAATCAGACGATTAGACTGTATCTACTCTCATATGAGAAGAGGACAGCAGACCAGTCGTTATCAGTCCAATTGCGATGTTGATGGCACCATTGCAAACGGGCGGTACGTTGACGTCTGGACAATGGGATGCACACAACAGGACGGCGGGCGTATAGTCCTCCTTCATGCAAACGTCTGGCGACAGTTTTTCGGGAGATCCGCTTGCCATTAGCAGCCATGAACTGATTTGGTACCTCACTAGCTGTGCTGCGTCGGTGTCTTTTTGTTGATAGCACTATGTACCGATCTTCTGCAGGTGTCGTACTGCGAACACGACCTCCCCCGTGACGTTTGCTACACTCTCCATTTGTTTGAAATGAATTCCAAAGCCTTGAAACAACACTGTGGCTGACGTCGAACTCCCTGGCAACATTTGTTATTTTTCGCCCTTCTTCAATCTTGCCAATAATACGGCCACGTGTAAAATCATCTAGGTGATGTCGGGAAGACATACTGAAACTTGCAAGTTCGTCAATTGATTCTTTTCCTTTCACTTTGCGTTTGAACAACAACGGTCAATACGCGTCAAATCCTTTATATCTCTTATCAGCGCTATGACGTCACGAACAAGTTCGGCAATCCAAAATTTGCATACGCACAACACGTCTTACTGTATCCCGCACTTATGCTAATCTCCACATTTTCCTGCCTTCCATTTTATGGTTGCTATCGTTGCTGTTTTCATTCGTCTTTAGCAATTGTCCGGCAGTGTATAAGCAGGGCAAAATAAATCCTCGGTCAAAATATGTCGCAGGCTGATCCGCAGCGAATTCTTGTTATTCTGAAAACATTTTCATAGAACTAATTGAAATCAGGGACATCTTATAAGTCTGTATAAAAATTGTATTTAGAAAGTATACTCATTTGAAAAGAGGCAATTGGAAGGTAGTTCATATGATTACAGCCTGTATTTTTGAAAAATGCATAAAGCATTTCAGCGCTTTAATGAGTCGGATGATTTATTAGTAGTTTTTAAGCGTGTTTTCATATGCGCTTGTAAAAACTTAAGTGCTTATAGTATCACTTTGTCCATCCATTTGTAGACACCACATCTCTGTTGGATTTAAAAATTTATTTTTGCATTGAAAGCTTGATATGTGAAAATGATACTTACATTTCGTTTATTTCTTTGTTTTTTTGTTTTTTGTTTTTTTATGCATAACTTTGCCGCAAGAGAGCGAAAATGTAGATGCTACCGAATTCAAAATACATTTTATTCTATACATTTGCTTCTGAATATCCGATTGAAAAAAAATATCTCTACCCTTCGGTATCGTTTATAACGAAGGGTATTTTGGTTACAGCTTCTTTTTCAAGTAACTCATAGGTTTTCCCCTAGGGGGCGTAAAGGTAAATAATGATTTTCCCGATATCTCTGCTTCTAAAGTTCATATTTGAAAAATTCTATCTGTATCGGATACAAATCCTGGAAGGAAATGCCCCACATATTTTTTCTAATTTTTGATAGAGAATAATTTGGCCACCAGTCAACGTGTTTATTTCTCTTTCTGCTGTATTTGCAGAACAATCTACGCTTCGGAAAACCCGACTGGAAACATACTTACATGGACCTATAACACTCACCTCGGAAAAACTTCTGGAAACATTCTTACGTGGACCCATACCACTCACCTCGGAAAACCTTTGGCCTAAAATCGTCTCACCGGGAAAACCTTCTGGGAAACCTTCGGCTTAAAATAGTCTCACCTCGATAAACCTTCTGGGAAACCTTCGGCTTAAAATAGTCTCACCCCGGCAAACCTTCTGCTTAAATTAGTCTCACCTCGGCAAACCTTCTGCTTAAAATAGTCTCACCTCGGCAAACCTTCTGCTTAAAATAGTCTCACCTCGGCAAACCTTCTGCTTAAAATAGTCTCACCTCGGCAAACCTTCTGCTTAAAATAGTCTCACCTCGGCAAACCTTCTGCTTAAAATAGTCTCACCTCGGCAAACCTTCTGCTTAAAATAGTCTCGCCTCGGCAAACCTTCTCCTTAAAATAGTCTCACCTCGGCAAACCTTCTGCTTAAAATAGTCTCACCTCGGCAAACCTTCTGCTTAAAATAGTCTCACCTCGGCAAACCTTCTGCTTAAAATAGTGAATAGTTTTGTCCGTCAAGAGGCGTAGTTGCATATCTTATTTTATTTATACCTCTTCTTCTAAGAGTCCTATTTGAAAAACTCTTTTGTTTATCGGATAGCGTTTCTGGTGCGAAATGTTTGTCATATAATTTCAAATTTTTATTAACGCACAAGTGTGTCACTAAGAGGGCGTAAGTTCACGATTTCGTTTACAGCATGTTTGCAATAATATCTGCGGGTCTAAAAACTCGCTTAAAAAATTCTTTTTCGGTCAACTACTACTACCTTTAGAAACTCTTTGTGCGTATTTTCTACCCAAAATAATGCACCATGTCGCCGCTAGGGGACGCAAGCGTTTAATCTGCTTTTCTCGATATCGTTGCCTATAAATGTGGGGTTTAAAAAATAATTTTAACACAGGATGCCATTCCCCTTGTGAAACAATTTAGGTTTGTATTTGAAGAGATTTAAAGTTCACAGTTCTGCGCTAAATGGTTGGTTGGTTGGTTGGTTGTTGGATTTATTGGCGCAAGGGCCAGGTTTGGCCAAAGAGCGCCAGACCAAGAACTATCAGCCACAGATTTTTAAAAAACGTGGAAAATGAGTAAGAGCAGACAGGCTTGGTAAAAGTTGAAAAAGAGTATGATGAAAGCTGTGAAGACAAGGTAGTTAATTAGGTTTATATAAAAATTTATTAATTGACTATTATAATTATGATTTTTTTTTTTTTTTTTTTTAAACAGAACTACACAAAGGATGAGTCACTCTCCTCCCCCCCCACACTCCCCTGCAATGCTGGCAGAGGGCGGGGACGAACTGTCACTCTCTTCTCCCCCATGTTCCTCTGCAATGTTGTTTGAGGCTGGGGACGAACTGTCACTCTCCTCACCCCTATGTTCCTCTATAATGTTGGTTGAGGGTGGGGACCCTCGCTGAGGCCGAGACAGTTGGATGGACACTGCACACCTTTGCGGATTGAGGGCCGGGTCGTCCGCACGTGCAGGCTTTCTGCTTTAAACTGGAAGAGAGGGTCGGCTGCAAAAGAGAAGGCCCAGAATCAGGTAGTCGAAAAATCGCGAGCTCGGGGAAAAACACCTGTGTCGCTTGGTCAGCTGTAGATCGCTTGGCAAGCGCTGCGAGAGCTACAGGGCGCGGAACAAAGGGCTGCACGGGTTGTGGCAGACTTAACAACTGCGGCAAAACTACGCTGTCGGGTGTTGGGAATACCCAACTTGGCTTTGGCAGCAGGGTACGAGAGGCCTTCCAGGGTCTTGAGGCGCTGGATCGCCATCTCGTCCTTCCATTTCATACAGTTGCGGGAGTAAGCTGCATGGGCCTCACCGCAGTTAACACAGCAGGCCGCAGAAGTGCAACCTTCCCCGTCATGTTCACCGGAGCCACAATTAGCGCAACGAGCGGAACTCTTACAGAATCGTTGTGAATGCCCGTACCTCTGGCACCTGAAACAGCGCAGAGGACTGGGAATGTACGGGCGAACTGCACAGACCAAGTAGCCTGCTTTGATTTCTGTCGGAACTTTCGGGGAGTCAAAAGTCAAGATGACATTTTTTGACTTAATCATGGAACCATCACGCCGGAACATCATACGACGTGCAGCAATAACACCTTGATCAGCAAGTTCAGTCACGAATTCGTCTTCACTGCATGGCAAGAGATCAAACTCCGAAATAACACCCCGAGAGGTGTTAAGAAACGGGTGAGGTGTCACTTTCACAGGAATGCCTTGAAGACTAGTGAGGTTCAGAAAAGTGTTACTCTGAGAAACACTGCAAGTTTGGACAAGCAGGTCCCCAGAGCGAAGCTTCCTCACAGACTTCAAGGGGCCAACCGCAGCGTCCAAAGCTTTAGAAATGAAAAAGGGAGATCTGGTGGACAGTCTC
Source organism: Macrothele yani (assembly GCA_039090855.1). Taxonomy (NCBI): domain Eukaryota; kingdom Metazoa; phylum Arthropoda; class Arachnida; order Araneae; family Macrothelidae; genus Macrothele; species Macrothele yani. The sequence goes on from CM077024.1 coordinate 8,615,176, forward strand.
TCATTCGGATCGATGGATTCTACAAGCAAGTGAGTAGCATGCGTAGTCACAGCAATTGAGGGAGACGACGCTTCGGAGCGACTGGTACAGCTGCCGAAGAAGAGGTTCCACATTCTTTGGTCCAGGTCAAGGTCTAAAGACCGTTTAAGGGTATGAGACTTGGTAGGTTGAGAAGACGAAGGAGTGTCGTTGGCAACTATCATTTTGTCAGGTGACTTAAATTTGGAGTTTTTGTTCTTTTTACCCATGGAAAAAGGAGGAAGATTCGTCTGCAGACTACTCCACCCACCACCGAGCCCTACAAGGGAGAACTGGAGGTCTGCAAGCCAAGAAAATGACGCTGGACACAGTTCTGGAGCTTATACGTTGCAGATATAGTCCGTTGGCTGTGATCACACGCACTCGGCGGACACTTCGGCCTCCGGGTACCGTCATGCCAACGCCTTTGGCATGATCCCACAGCCCCCGGGCTCACCCTGCCGTGCTATACGACAAAAAAGCCGCTAAAGCCGTGTACACAACTTGGTACAAGACTTCTGACTAGAGGTGGGTTAGTCTCTAGCCTCCCGTTTACAGCGAAGCCGGGGTCGAAGAGGAGTGTTGGTACACAGGAGGCACTTATCCGGTCTCCTGCGACCTCAGCCGCCAGACATCCCATTTCCGCCTCACGGGTCTCCGCACGCGGCAAACATGCAGGTAGGTCTAGCACCCAAACCAGCGAAAAGGAAAAAAAAGAAATCCAAAGAAGACAAATCCTGTCAGGGAACCTAAACGGAATCTCAGCAACCTACGAACTGAGCGGTTAATATAAATCAGTTAGTGGTGGAGGGTAACAAAACCACAAGACCGGGGTGTTAGTGCATAACGTGGTAGCGATTAGGTAAAGTATACAACACGGGCAACTAGCCAGTGGAGAAAATAAATAAAAACGAAAAAAGCGAGACACAAGACCAGCTCGGGAACGTGGGGCCGCGACTCCCCAACAGCTGGATGAACAGCTGTCCCCTGCAAACACCAAAATAAAAAAACAAGCGGTGGCGTGACATCAGATGGTGACCAGTCACAAGGTCAGCTCGGGCCGTGGGGGCGCCGCTCCCCAAATAACTGGAAAACCAGTTATCCCCGTGCGGGAGCGCTAAATGGTGTTGTGTACTTCTGTTGCAGCTGTATCTCCGCTTCCAGAATCCCTATTGAGAAATTTCTGTTTCTTGCTGTATGCTCTTCGCTACTGTTAAGATGGTAAATATTATCCTCTTTAAATAATGCACAGCGTTTCCGCTAGACGGCGTAAATATCAAAACCTTTTTCTCGCTATCTCTGCTTCCGAGAAATATATTTGAAGAGTCCTTTTTCGGTAGCATAGCTTTTTCATGAATAATATTTTTCACCTATTTTCATCTTTTCCATTATTCATAATTCTACTGCTAGGAGGTGCATATTTCTGACATTTTTCTTTTTACATTTCTTCTTTTAACTGTTATGTGTCTCTGATACTTCCTACTGTTATGAGCAACTTTTGGTGCACGATTAGTTAATTTCGTAACATACTGTTTTGGTCGCTAGTGAAGTAAGTGCCTGTTTCTAAATCTGAATGTTTCATCGATTGTAGAAACCGGCTGGAAAGAAAGGTTGACCCTTCTTTCCAGCCAGTTCCATTGACTGTGAATAAATTTGATAAATTTTATTCGCGTCCGAAGAGATTCAAAAGACGTGATACTTACAACCGAAAATTCGGTGTTATGCTCCTTATTTAAAAAAAATTCCGGGGTTACTAATCTCCATTCATATTCCTGTGATATTGATGTTTTCTCACAAAGATGAACGACTGAAATAGGAGTTTATTGTGTAGAGCCCTACATAATCTTATAAATAAATAATAAGCAGCTTAAAATATGAGTCACATTCACTTTGATGTCAGTGAAATCTTTATGGAAATTGAAATAAATCTTTTCAGCGAGCACGGGAAATTTTGCCGCAACGATGAAGTTAAATCATACTAGGTTTCACCAGTTAAAATGACATGACATCTGTTTAAACTCCTACCATGGGTTTTTCCTTCTAGGAAATAATTATTTAAAATCGCAAATTTTCGGAAGAAACGCTTCTCCTTCAACAAGAGTTCTTTTATTGTCACTCTTTCTACGTCACTATCGCGGTTCCGGTTAACCCTTACGGTTACGGTTATATTTCACCAAATCTTGCCAGATGTTAGACAGGGAGAAACCTCTGCAGTCATTGATGATAGAATTCTGATTTTTCTCATTTTCTATTCCTTCTTTTAATTTTCTTACCCTTGTCTTTTTGGAGCATTTTTTATTATTATAGTTGCTTCATGATCTGATATTCGAGTTCCTAGTCGGCGACCTGTCTCGCCCATGTATAATAGTCTACAACTACATTTTACATGACATACCACTCCTTACATTTTTAAAATATCTTCTTGACTTAGATTTAGAACGATTTTCCCCAAATAGTTCTAAACTTGTTCTCTAAACTTGGAGCAAGACTTATATTACAATGTATTTCTTACTAATTCTGGTTAAAGATTCGAATAAACCTCTGTGACAAGTAATTTTTCTAGTGAATTTTATTTTTTGCAGCTGTGTGTTCTTGTTAACTGAAAAAATTTAGAAGTTTTTCAATTTCATTTTTAGGATAGTTATTTTCTGTAAGGATGTTTTCCTTGATTAAAAATTTAATGGAACTAAAAGAAATATCAGTACTTCTTCATACATTAGATTCACTTATTATTGGTAGTCTTTACATAGTTTCTGTGTATACCCACATCAATATAGATCAACTTATGGAGTTTATAGCTGAAGATCTGACACTTTTAAGCAACAAAGATAGAAGCATATTATTTGGGATTTTTAAAATGCTTATCTTCTCTTTGCCAAACAACTTCTTTCAATTTCAGAAGTTTCTCGTTCAAAAATCAGTACTTTCTATGGGGTCACCACTCTCTCCACTTTTAACTAATTATCATGTGGGAAAACTTGAAGCGAAGTTCCTCATACAACCCACATATTTTTGCCTATACACTAGGTATATGGATGACATTTTATTTATAACAGATAACTCAGAAAATGATTTTCCAGAAAACATTCTACACTAATTCAATCAATTAGTTGATTCCTTTAAGTTCACATTAGAACTTCAAAAAGAAAGAAAAAAATAACTTCTTAGGTATTAAAATCTATTATGAGGAAGGAAAATTTCTTACAAAATTGTATAAAAACTATTGAAGGCAAATACATTATTGGATTTCAATTAGTACCATCCGTATTCTATTAAGAAAAATGTGGCAAGTCAGGTTTTAGAAAAAATAAATTAAGTAGTATTTACTAAACCTCCCACAAAGAAGAACTTCAAGACATCGTTACAGAAAATAACTATCCTAAAAATGAAATTGAAAAAGTTCTAAATATCTTCAGTTAAGAAGAACACACAGCATCAACAAATAAGATTCACTAAAAAAAAATTACTTATCACAAAGGTTTATTCGAATCTTTCAAGTGAATTAGTAACAAATGTAATATAAGGCTAGCTCAAAGTTTAGAGAACAAAAGTTACAAAAAATTCCCGAAGATATTTCAAAGAGAAGAAGATACGTGTTTTAATAATACAAGAAGTGGTATATGAAGTAAACAGGTCGCGGACTAGAAACTTTAATAGCAGAGCATAAAGCAGCTATAAAAATGCTCCAAGACAGGTTTAGATAGGCATGCTAGAGAAACTTCTCACAATATGAACTGGAATTTTTCCTTGTGGTAGGGCAGTGTAATTTGAGACAATGATTTCTGAAGACATAATTTTGTGAAAAGGTGCAGTGTAGTGCAGTTTGTGATAAGGATTTGATTGAGCGAAACTTAGAAAATGTCTTTATAATCTGTATTTCTGAAATAACGACTTGGGAGTCAGATGTGTATTTTTATATTAGCATATGCTTTAAACACGACTTTGCACTTTAGTAATGTGTCAATGAAAAAGAATAAAGCTTGGACTGTAAAAGGTTAGTGGCTACATGCTGATTGCTTACCATAGACCGTTAGTGCTTTCTTGTTTTCTAAACTTACGAGTATTTAATATTGATTACTGAAAGGCATAGAAAGGTGTTAATTGGAAGCGAAGATTTTTTTATTTTAGCCAAAAATGGCATCAGTAAGCTAAGAAACATACAATACAGTACAAGACGATACAACACAACACAATAGGGCGTTCTACATGTTTCGACGTAACCACAGTTACACCTTCACCAGGAGCAGGTCTAACAGTACGTTCCGTCAGGGAACAGGCATTTTGAAATGGGAAACTGTAGAAATAGCCTAGTAGAGACATACCTCGTAGTTTAAGTCAGCAGGTGCGTCCATCATCTCGGTATCAGAAGTTCAGAAACTTTGCTTTATTTAAAACATGATTTTTTTTCTACAAGATCTGTAATGCTGAAATCAGAAAGGAAAAAGGACTAAACAAACGGTGTTTTGTGGATCAAAAGCCACAAAATCTGCTCTTGTCCAACATTCAACTAATCCAAACCATGTTAAATGGGAAGATGCGAAAATAATTTTTAAGACTTCTTTTCTTCCGCAATTCAACATAAGACATTCGTTGGAGATCTTCAAGAACAAAAATTAGGTTTTAAACAGAGATTTAGACCCAGTTGCACACATTCTGTATTTCTAGGAACTTGTTCTTGAAGCGCTGGAAAGATGAACGTACCTTATTTCAATTATGTGACTACGGAACTGTTTCTACCGTTTCCTTTCTTCAAACTGCATTTTCGCAAACTGAACGTATTGTTAGATTTGCTCCAGGTGAAGACAAAACTGTAGAGTGCTTTATTGTTCAGTAATTTTCCGTTTAACAGAGCACCTGATAGTTCATTACATTCAACGCTATTAAGTAGCTGTTTTGTGAAACCAAATAAGATTTGCTTCACGGAAACGAAATTTTGAATAAAAATTAATAACACTTATTGCCAGTTCATTTTCGCCGTTCACGGAACTACTTGGGGTGATGACAGTATCTGTACATTTCATGTGCATTTTTGTTTCACTTGGAAAAAATGTACATGAAATGTACAGATATAGCAATAAATATTTTAAATAAAAATATTTATTGCTAGTTCCCTTGCCCCGTTAATGGGTCTGCTTGATGTGCTGATAATAGGGAAGGTTAGCCGTAAGTTTTTTAGCTTACTAATGCCTTTTGTATGCAAAGGTAAAAAATCATGGTTTTCAACCAATATTCTTGTGTTATTAAGCACGAAAATTTTGTACAATATTTTTAGGGAGTTTAGTACATAAATATTCACTTGAAAATGAAGCATGCTTCATATTTTGTTTGCTCATAAAGAAGTTTTCAATTATTAAAACCATATTTTATTCATGTTTTCGTGAGTAGCTTACATTTAATTCATTTTAAATTACTACTGGATATGTTATGTTCTTCAGTGCAGCTGAAAATATTACTGGAAGGCAATGTAATCTCAAACAGAATGTGAAATCTGGTGGGGAACCGATCGATCAGGCAGTTTCTACGTCTACGTGCGCACGCTTACGTTTGTGGTTGCGCGAATTATATAACTAGAAATGTGAAAGAAGTGATGAGGCTTTTTTTAAAATGGTATTGCCGTTTTCTCGAACCGCAGCATCTCGCGTCAATTCCTTGGAGAAATTTCATATGTATTACTTTAATCCCATATGGTATTTCAGTAAAATCATTTTTTAACATTAAGGCAGCAGCAGCATTGTATTTACATCTATTGCCACTATATCTCTGGAAATAATGCCTGCATATATAACAGATTCAGTAATAATGAATCTTTTATTATGTAGATTATGCAACGACTCTTTCGCAGCACATGATGCAATTTTATTCCACCAGTAATGAAAAGCGTCAGGAGAAACCAAGAAACAAAGAAAATTGCACTACTTTTAAATAGCTAATCTGAATTTACTATTGAAAGCCACTTTATTAAAAAGCCCCCAAAAAGTAAAACTAAAGAGCCGTTCCTCATGTACACATGAAATTATTTATCATAGTATAGAAAATTTGCCATCTAGTTGACAGATTAACAACAAGAGTCATGGGAATATCCTTAAATCATCCAAATCATGCTAAACATACAGACACTATCCAAAACCAACTATGACATAAATACCAACAGTAAAATATATCTAACGAAATGTCAGTGCAGTTCAAATTACAGCGCAAATTTTTCATCGCTCGTAGGGAGAAACATTAAGTTAAAATGGTTTACAGGGCAACTAAAGTACGCACGAGGTAATGAGTTTAAATTTACCAACTAGGAAAACGAGCAAGAAGCAAAGAACAGAAAACACTTTATCGATCGCAAATTTCCTTCCGCTGTGTTTAAACGAATTTAGGGGAATTCATTAAAAAGCTGCGCTTTGACAATTCCCTTTCACTACTTTTCCGTAAGTTCACCGGCGTTCAATAAAATTTAAATTTAAGAATTTTGTAATTTGCTTTGACTTTGCTTCGTCGAAATTGCCAGGCCTCCCAGATGAACAACTGAAGGCAAATTCTCTTTTAAAGATAATATTGAAGGGCGTTTATATCCGCCAGTAAGAAGCTTTTAGGCATTTACAAGGAAGAGCCAAAACATTTTGAGCAGAGCGTCATTATGCAAATCGAAGAAAGTGCAGCTGTGAGTGTGAAAAACATGAAACCGTATAAATAACACTTATACTAAGTTCTGTTAATCAGAGTTATTCTTGTGCTTCAGATGGCAAAGGCAGGCGACTTAAGTGACTTGTTTGACAAAGGCTAAGTTGTAATGGACAGAAGACTGGATCAGAGCATTCCCCAGACAGAACTTCAAAAATCCTAAAAAGCTTTAATTTCAAAGTTATTTTCAAACCCATAAACAAGATGATTTTTTACGGATCAAAAGACTACGTCGAAGACTTAAACTCCTGGGGAATTTATCAGATGCCTTGTGAATGTGGATTTTCATATATAGGACAGACCTGCAGGGCTTTAAGTTTCCGTGTGAAGGAAGACAAGACCTATGTACGGAACTATGAACTGAAGAAATCGTCTATAGCTCAACATTGTCCCGAAAAATAACCATACATTTTTGTTTGGAAACGCTATGCTTATTGATAAACCGGACTCGACTAACCAGCTTAATATATTAGATGCTTTCCACATATACCGGAACTCGTCACGGCTTGTCAACGACATGACGTCGACTCCATTTCTTTCAAGCGCGTGGAAACAACTCACCAAAACCCGTGACCGTCAGAATTCTGATGATGTCACAATGATTTGAAAGTTTACGCTCCATTCGTCCTGAGGAAGCAGAGCCAAACGCTATGCGAAACTATAGTCGATGTATAATAAACATTTTATTGTGCGAAACGTTGTAATTATTATTCTATCTTAACACCGCAAGCTTTGTAGTCATAAATTATATATAAGGCTTGTGGAATGCTCATTGTTCAGCCGTGGCTAGTATTTTGAAAACCACGAATCGCCGGCAAGGTGTAGGCTGACCAGTGATCATCGATGCTAGAGGTGAGCTATCCCGTGAGGTACGAGCTCACTGCAAGGATACTGTGGAGCCACCCTCGGGTAATTTGAACGCTGGTGACGGAAGTAATGTGTCACAACACGCAGTGCATCGAACCATGCTTTAAATGGGACTACTTAGCAGCAGGCAGCTCCGACTGCCCATGCTAATCTCGGTTCCCGTAGAAAGCGCCTACAATGGACAAACAATTATTAAAACTGTGCTTTAAACAATTTAAGGAAGGTCGTCTGGTCCGCTGATTCTCGTTTTCTGTTATACCTCTTTGAGTCCAGTCATTCATGTGTAGGTAACTATGACGTCTACCATCTTTTTAAACATCATTACAAACCAAGTACTTCCATGGCAAAGGAATTCCCCTCCAGTAGTGTCTCGATCGAGCAGATTATTGTGACATTCCACACTGCTCGGATTGTTCGAGAATGGGTCCCGGAACATGAGGAAGACTTTCAGATATTGCCCTGTCCTTCAAATTCCCCAGACATCATTCCAATCGAGCATGTGTGCAAATCCGATGTGCAGTGGCTCAACAACCTAACTCACACGAGTTAAAGGATCTTCTGGTAACGAATTGGTACCAGATACCACAACACATCATCAGAAACCTTGTAGAATCAAAGCCTTTCCGGATAAGAGCTGTTGTGGCAGCCCAAAAGATTCAACGAAAAAGAAATCATACCTTGCACTACAATTTCTCGATAGTTTTGACGTATATTCTAATTTAACTTTCATTTTTAGTTCCTTTTCTTATGTAAATTTGAGTTTGTTCTCTTTTGCACTTTCCAAATTTAACGTGATGTCTTCTCTCTCACATGAATGAGGTTAGCAACACTTTTGAGGTCAGAGAAAGTGACGTATGAATGTGATAAGAACGATAGAAGAAAAGGACGATACAGCAGTTGCTTAGTGTGTGTGTGTGTGTGTGTGTGTGTGTGTGTAGATGTTCGATCTGTGCAAAAGTTAGATTATACGGTATTTTATGTGGCTATATTGTGGATTTCTTCAATTTGCTGGACCCATAAAAGGTTATCGTAAGTTGACTTCTGTATATGTTTCGTCTGGCCGTAAACTATTGCATCGCATTCTCATTTAATTCAACATTTCCTCATTCATGGTTTTACACATAGCGTAACACCAATCTCGCCCACGAAAAAGCCTTACGTTATACAGTCTTTAAATGCGTTGTGAAGTCTATATATTTTGCTTAACGGAAAATTCCCTCCAGCTTCAGTCCTGCAAAATGGCATAGCAATTACTTCATATTTTGTCCTTGGTAACGTGGTACACGGAAATGTTTGCAGCTTAGAATTAGAATGGCCTCGATCTCTCATTTAATGACACCGTACAGAACATTAAGAAAGGGAGCCTTTCTTCTCGAGGTCATCTTAAAAAATAACAGAGGCTCAGCAGTCGGGATATCTGTGATACATACTCCATTAGTATACGAAAAAAGTGTCGCAAAAAGCTTTTCTGTGCTGTCCCGAATTCATTTATTTGTGTTTTTGTTGGGTTGTCGGAAAAGTCGTGACGTATTTTAGCCGTGTTTTGCAAAAGGTCATTTATTGATAGAAAGAACAAAGATCAATCAATGATATAATGCCCGTTTTGTTTGATAACCTTTTGCCATCTTTCATTGAGCTGCAGAATGCCTCGTTCATAGAAGGACCTGTCTTTCGTGGCAAAAAACTGTACAATTTACAGCCTCATCTGAATTGAACGTTATACTACGCAAGGACAGTTGCAGAGAGCGAAACAAGTGGAAGTCTGAAAAGTATGTCAGAAAAGTATGCTGGGTGTGGCAACACATCCCACCCAAGCTCCAATAATTTTTGCCGGGTGATCAAACTTGTTTGTGATCTCGCATTGTCGTGATGGAACATAACACCTTTACGATTAACGAGCTCTGGACGTTTCTGGATCATGAATTCATTCAAACTGTCCAATTGCCGATAATACACATTCAAATTGATTGTTTGGTTCCATCGTAGGAGCTCGAAAAGTACGACACCTTTAAAATTCCACCACACTGAGACCAGAACCTTTCGCTGATGAATGTCTGCTTTGGATGTCGTTTGAGGCGAAGCAGGACATCGGGACCAAGACCGTTTGCGCTGCACATTGTTGTACACAATCTACTTTTCGTCACCAGTTATCAGTCGCTTCAAAAAAGGATCTTTTTCCTCACGTTTAATGAGCATATCGCAGATGTTTATTCTAGCCGTCAATTGAGCTTCTTTGAGTTCATGAGGAACCCACACGTCGAGCTTGCTTACGTATCCCAGCTTCTTTAGGTAGTCGTGAACGCTTGAATGATGGATGTGCAATGTGTCTGTAATCTCTCGTTTCGTGTAACGTAGGTTTGACTCGATCAATGCCTTGATTTCGACGTCATCATCCTCGGTGAGCCTCCCGGGCCGAGGAGCGCCGTTCAGGTCAAAATCGCCAGCACGGAATTTTGCGAACCACCGCTGGCACTGACCTTTTTAATAGAGCATTACCACTGTACACTTTACGCAACTTTTCACAAGCTTGATGTGTGTTCTTCGCTTCACTGAGGTAAAACAGTAAAATATGGCGAAAATGCACAGTTTGGTCTCCCATCTTCAACTTGATGTCAAATCTCCGCTAATCAACCAAATCGCTAACTATTTCTTTTAGACTGCAGCTAGAACTGGTATCTGTCGAACGCCATAGCGATAACAGAGCTGCGCATGCCTCTAGTACTTCCGAAACCGCCCAACCGCCATATGGTGCCAAATTACTTCATGACTTTTCTGACAACCCAATAGATTAAAACTCCAAATGATAGTATGATACTCTAATGACTGTCTGTCCATATTCTCGAAAATATGAAAAAGGGTCTGAAGATTAAAAAAAACAATTAGAGAGTCGCATAATGAATTCGAATAAACAGAGACACCGCTCTTTCCACGTTTTAGCAATACATAGCAACCGAAATTTTTTTATTCGATTACCGCTGGGGTTCCGAATCCCAGACCTCTGGATATCTAGCCGAGCCCATTAGCCTTACACCACGGTGGCCAACAATTCACAGCGCTATGTGTGGTTTTTTATCAGCTTCTGACATCATAAATCCGTAAGATGGGCTCAGCTACTGAGATGTCTCCATCTGGTGGGCATTAACGGCACTAGCTATATATTAATTATAGCAGTTAAATCCAAAGGGCTAGATCCAAAGTGAAAATCCTTGAAATACGTGGCGTCAGTGAATAAACAAAGACATCGCTCTTTCCGCTTTTTCGGAACACACAGCAACGGTAAAATTGTTATTCGGTCACCGCTGGGGATCCGAATCCCAGATCTCTCGATATCTAGCCGAACGCGTTAGCCTTACACCACGGTGGCCAACAATCCACGGAGCTATGTGTGTTTTTCTGTCAGCTTCTGCTGTAATGAATATATGCCAGTGCCATTAATGCCCACCAGATTGAGACGTCTCAGTAGCTGAGTCTATCTTACGGATTTATGATATCAGAAGCTGAGAGAAAAACGCACATAACGCCGTGGATTGTTGGCCACCGTATTTTAAAACAAACGCGCTCGGCTAGATATCGAGAGATTTGGGATTCTGATACCAAGAGGTGACCAAATAACAATTGCGGTTGCTAAAACGTGGAAGGACTGATGTCTTTGTTAATTCATTGACGTATTTGGCGGATTTCCGCAATGAATTCGAAACTTGTGTAAGGAGGAACGTACAATTCTTTGGATGTGGCTTGTAAAGTGCAAGTTGGAATCAAATGAAACTCTGAAGTCCGTGACATTGTTTGTCCGGCACAGGGTATGATCGTTAAATTTCTAGGTGAAAAGAAATGTGTTTCTTTTCCGTGGAAAGGAAATGACACGACGTTCGGAGATGGTAAGGAGGAGGAGATATTTTAAAGCACACCACTCAAGCAGATTATTTATGTTAGTTTGAAGGGTAAGACACAGATCTTGATTATGAACTGCAAAATGAGATATTTACCAACTAAACGATAAGGGTGGTTTATATGTAGTAACTCATCCCCAAAGAAGTAAGAATATGCGCTATTTTTTGGAATTCATTTGTACGAGGATTATCATATATGCATTTTATTTAACGAATTTTCTTCTAACACTAGCGACGCAGAAAACTGCAACCAATTTTATAAATGAATGAAAAGAAAATTCTGAAACTCATTATCATATTACATTCTTGACAGCTTGACAGAGACTTGACGGGATTACATAAACTTGACAGCTAGCTGATGCTTACTTTCGTCCGTCGAAATGAAACACAGAATTGCTTAAGTGGTGCTGGAAATCGGAAGAAAAAATGTTTGTGTATTTACGGTATGATAGTCTTGTCTTTGTTTCAGAATAAAAGCATGAAAGAGCATTTCATTCTAATTCTAACTTAATCTTCGGTCGCGAGGTTTTGAAAACATCTGTTTTACAAGGACATTAGCATTTCAATAAATTATGACTAAATAAAGAAAGAAAGAAAAGCCTACGGAATGTGACAGAGCATTAAAAAATGAATCAATGCCTATGTCAAATGAATTCCAAAGTTCCTTGAAATTTGGTATTTTAAGTCCCGCCTGTAAATTAAAAAAGGAATTTTGCAATAGGCAACCTAGGCTTCATTCATGATTATCATCAAAACACTTTATCCTGTTATGGTTATAAAATACTGCTCATTAAAAGCTGAATTATATTTTAAATCTTGATAAAAATGCATTTTGCCAGTCTTTTCGAAACCACATTTTTGTTTTCCGAAAGAGGAGTTTAAATTGACTCTTGATAAAAACCCACCATTATAATGAAATACTTTATTCCAGAATTAAAGGAAACGTACGTGGTTATCCCAAAGGCACAAGGCCGAAGCTCATATGAAACTGTTAAGGCATGAAAATTCAGTATCCCCATATTCTAAGGAACCTGTTTTTTTTCATCTTTGAGATTCTTTTGAGAAAATAACGCAGCTTGTTATTATTACAAAGGTTTGAAAATTCCATTTTAATGATGCTAATCCCTTCCTATCCAGTGATTAAAACTATGTGTTATTGTATCTGTTAAATATTAAGAATAACGTCTGAATCATTTTGGGGATTTTAGTATATATGAGATTGTACTTTTGGCATTCTAACTTGATTAAAAACTAAAAGTACAAACTACGTAATAGTACTTGACGATCTGTAAACCGAAATGCACGTGAACACATACTTCTAACGAATGTATCTTCGGCCGATTCCAGATGTGCGCAAAAGAATACATCCTTCGAAAGTCTAAGCAACCTGGGAAAAGAATAGGTTAATTCGTAATCTCTAGAGGGCTTTCTTACATGGGAATTAATAAAGTAATTGCTAAATTGTACAAATTATATTGATGTACAGATCCCTCCTGCTCGAAAAGTTGGGGACGAAATATTAATAACGGTCGTAGGCAACTTTCGAAGAATCTACAAACGGAATAATCAGCTACTTTTCAATTTCGAAAACCTCCTACTACCAGGTGCGTGAATGAAGTAACACCATGAAGTCGAAATTACGAGACTTTCTGAGAGCATAATGCGCAAAGTAAATGCAAATATTAAAATTCAAAAAAATCTTCTGAACATATCAAGAGAAATGCGCAAAAAGATAAAGCTCAGAGAACGGATTTCGTCTGATATAAGTTATGAGCTTCTTTTACCTGAGTTTAAAATTAGATAAGATTCCAAAATCGAATCTGATTTTAAGATTCCTAGCATAGAAACTGTGCCAAAATGATGCAATATCACTATTCTTAAGATTAGCTGCCTTAGATTTAAAAAGGAAGTTTCTATTATTTTCCGTAGTTAGGAAAATATCGTTTCCACAGACGGACAAAAGGACGGACGGCAGTACAAAGAACTGCTATATACTCGCATTATTTTCAAAGGCGTGACAGAAATTTCTCATTACTTATTGCTGCCTTCAAACCACATATTTTCGTTTTCAAATATAGGAGGGATACATAAATATATAATGATATATATAATGATAGAGATACAGAAACACTTCATGGGTAAAATATATTCATGTTTTATCCATGAAGTGTTTCTGTTTCTCCTTCATACCTGCAAGGACATGAGTAAAATCGTACTCTTTTGCCCACTGTTTTTGTGTGTGCATGTGTCGGATTGTACTTCATTTTCTCTGTACTTGTTTGTGCATATATAAAAATGTACCCAATGTTTTTTGTAGCTATTTGTGTGTTCTCCATTTCTTTCACTAGTCTGCTTGTATATGTCCTAATCTATTTCTCTCTGTACCTGTTTTGGGCATGCATACGATTGTACATTATTTCCTTTATACATCTTTCTGCATTAATGAAATCTTACTTTATTTCCTTTCACAAATTTTGCACATATAATTACTTAAGCTGTCTGTGTATGCGCAAGATCGTACATTGCAGTCTATTTATGTTTGTTCATGTGTAAGATTGTTCTACAATTCTCTCTGCCACTGTCTGTGCGTGCCTTAGATCGTACTTCATTTTCAGAACCTAATCCGTGAAATGTTCCTCCCCTCTTTGGTCGTATTCAGTACTTGCACCATGAAATTAAATTAAATCAGCCAATTAAAGCAAAAGGCATGGTTGCAGAATTTCGTAAATGGCAATGCATGATTGAGAATCGACATAACTTCTGAAAGAATATAATAAGGCAGAAGAATAAAAACAGTGAAAGAAAGAAAGGAAACTTCAGCTACAAAAAAAATATTGTAGCTAAACGCAGAAGGCAAATTTTGACTTCTAATTTTTGTTGTCAGGTTTAAATAGGGGACCGTCCTCTAATAAGCTAAACAAGATTCGGAAAGAACAATAGTACTTTAAATAGAATTCCAAATGTTGTGTTAAGATTTCTTTTCTGACTCACGTGTACCCATGCGATACCACTGTACAGTATATGCACTCGCGAAGCCAGAAGTAAAACCTGCTTGTGTAAAGTGTAAATTTTCCGCAGGTTCCCTGTGGTAGCGGACGCGAATGTGTAGATGGTTCCCTTTGAATTCGGCCCCGGATGTACTTTTATCTTTATCTGTACGCAGTGGAGGAATGGCAAACCAGCTGCATTAACTTGACATTAACCCTCAAGGACGCATAGTCTCCTTTGTCGGACTCAATCAGCCGTGGGCTGACGAAATGGATGGATGGATGGATTTTGTATAAGCACAGCATTTCAGATGTACTACAGTAACGCCTACTTTTGTGCAAGAAATCTTTGTGGCACGTGCCATCTAAAAGAATGTCAGCGAAGAAAAACATTCGATAGATCGCATGATAGGTACTGTAACATACTTCTTAAATTTATCGAGGAATACTTTTCCATTTCAAGATTTTGAATTACATATGTACTAGTACCAGATGTGCTTAACAGACCGGATCCCAAATTTTTGAATTTCTTGATATTTTTAATAATTCTGGGATTTAGCTGTTTTCCATGTGCATCGATGACACAGAATCTTTGATATCTAATTCTTGTAACCAAACTCATGGGCCTCGAAAAGAAAGGGAATTCGTACATCCAATAAAATTTCACTGGCAACAAGGAAAGTTATAAAGCAGTACTGAAGCAAATAAACACGGTGATCCATGCTTTATCCAGGAATAAAATTCCAAAACTCTCAATGGAAACACAGTTTATCGGCCTGTAAGAGGCTGTTTTCTGACGCAAGTGTCAAACTGCAATTGCTTAAATATCCAACTTCATGGCTACTGAATTTATTACCCTCATGGACACCAATCAGGTAGATGAAATTTGTTGTATTAATCTGAGGTACATCGGAAACGTAATCATTTGTTTTATCCATTATGAAATTTTTTCTGGTCTGAATAAATGTACGCATTATTATACCCCAGTCGATTGCTTTTTCGTCAAAACTCATTTCTCGTTGACTTGCAATTCTGAGCTCACTTGGACAATTGGTAGCTGCTAAATTTCGTAAACGTGTAAAATTACTTAACTTTCATAACATTCATTTGCCAACACCTTGGTGTTTGGTGAGCTAGATCCATTCTGAAACGAGTCTGAACGCAAATTTAATTCCATCACGTTCCTCTGACGCTTCAAGCTGGTGAAGAGATTGAAAAATCCGATGAGTGACACTTAAAAACTGTGGTGCTAAACTTTGTTTAGTGTTCGTAGTAAAATATTTATTTAAAAACTTTTCTGTATAGCTACCCTTGCAGGCAGCTTAACAATGGCATCGTTATGAGATTTCGCTTCAGTTATCTATATTATCCAGGAGGCTGGGACATTTTATGCAATCCTCAGTTTCGTTCAGAATTAAAAGTCCGCCTAGGTGGTCTAGTTGTCTAAGGCGCTAGCTTCTTTTATTCTTCCAAAGTAAGCATGAGTTCCGGTCTCTGGTGAGGCAAAGGTGGTGTGACAGTTTGCTGGTGTGTCTTTGATGCTTCTCTTGAACTAATACCCTAATTACCTACGGGCGACTACTTATAGCCCCTGAGATTTGCCCATGCTAGTTGTTAAACCCAGAAACAAACAGACAATACAATCAAAAAGACTAGTAAGGAATCCAACAGAATTCAGGGCACATATTGCTGGTGTTACGAAGCAAATCCCCGTCCCCTTTGGCCTAGCCTCAGCACCACCCAGTGAAAGGTGTCGCAATGTGGAATAAAGGAAGAACAGAAATTTAAATATGCCTTTGCGGTCATTCCCCAACACCCCGAAGAGAAACCTCCAGACACAAATACTGCAATAAAAATGTCGATGGACTCAGGCAAAGTCCTGCCCCAAAATAAGGGCAATTTAACACTGAAAAATATAAATGGGGGTTGGGGGTAAAGGTTGTAATTTAGCTAGTAGTGAGCTGTAGTGTGCGGAGATAGGAGTCTGGTAGAACTTTTAGAAATGGAAATAATAGTGGCCTCATAGGTGGTAGACTGAAAGTGTGACATCAGCATTCTGCATTGAATATACACAATACGTCTTCTGACTGAATCCACAGCCAATGATTCTGAAGCAATGAAGTAGAGCCGATGTAAAGAGAGAGCTGGAACAAAGGAGGAAAAATATCTAAAGCAACCGTATTGGGGTCTACCGTACGAGAAAAACGCAATTCCGTGTTTGCCTTGGAAGTGGGAGTTTTCTGAAATGTGAAAGTACAACGTTCTTCCTGAGTATGCAATGAAAGTCTAGCGATGTTTGGAATCAACAACTTATTCAAAGCGTGAAGAGTGTGTGATCGAAAAAACATGTTTTTCATACGCAAGCGTCTGCAAGCCATAGCAATATATATACAGTATATACATAGCCGTTAACTCACAGTAAAACTGTAGAACCAAAACTGAACTGTTGTGCTTGTTGCTACGTCAACGAAGTAAGACTGGTGGTTTCTACCTCATTTTCACTTTACTGAGAGAATATAGTAACACTTGCTAAGGAAGTGTGTTATGATGGACTTTGAATCTTTTATGTAGATCTGCACATTTGTCCCTGCAAATTACCACTTAGGCTCTTCCAAACCCGTAAGAAAGTGCGGGCAATAAATACCTCAGGAAATCTGCTGCGAAAAAAAGGGCCCAGAAAGGTTCAATGCAATTAACATACACGGCATGACAGGGGCGGGCCAATAATAAATCGGCAAGAAAATAATGAGAAGATTCACGTAGAAGCTCGTTGTATCAGTATCAATGCGTGCAACTCGAAAGGTTAAATTCATCTAGTCAATTAATGAAAATCCTCTTCCATGATTTAACGAATAAAGAGTACGACAGGGAATTCTCTATCCTGTACAAGTATTATCTTGTTGCATACTATCAATGAACTTGAAAACAAAATCCATCGAAAACCTAAATTTTCTGCATTTCTTCTAGTTGTGTGCAAAGGATTAATTGATTTAAAATTTTTCAAGAAAATTTATATGCAAATTTATATGCAGTTTCAAAGAAAGCAAACTATGCATATTTATACGCATTTTTGGTAGTATGAATTAATTACATTACCATGAGGAGAGGACAGTATTAATGCACCTAGTAAATAATTGGAGGGCTTAAGTTTTCAATGTGCCAAAGTAATAAACCTATAATAAGTCCGTTACTATGAAAATGTAGACACTGTCGCACATTGGGAGGCAAAGAATCTGCAAGTCGGTGGGGTAAGCACGTTGGTTGGCCCACCAACATCGCCTTGATTCTTGCTTTTCCAAATGTGGAAAGCTATTAAAAATATCCAGCGCACGGGTTCTGTACGTAAGTTTATGGTGATTTCTGAAAGTAGTGGGTGACGGCTCAAAAGAAAGGAAGATAAAATTTAAGCGGGGGATCATACGCGTGGGTTTCTGACGTATTGTATGGCTTTCTCATACTGCGCTCCTAGAAATTTTCGACCGAGAACAGGAAAGAACTAGCAGGTGAGATCAGATAGAACCGTAGCAACAAAATCACTGAGAAGCAAGCAGCCAAGAAAAGAAGTCATTCCGCTGGGGTTTACGAAGGCAGAAAGGTATGCAGGAGAAGAATTTAAGAGCTATGTAACATAATTTTATCGGAGGATCATCATTTTGTTTAGATTGTAATGTATATTCTATGTAACTTTCCTTTTGAGTTCCTTTTTCTATGTAAATTTGAATTCGCCACTTAGACATTTTCAAACCTTAACGTTATATCTTTTCCCTCAAACGAGAAAGATGTTGGCAACACACTGTGTTCGGAATAAGAGTGACGTGTGTGTGGCCGGATAAGAACGATAGATAAAACGCCAATGCAGCGGTTGTTTATGGGGATTGATGTTATTGATGGTAGACGTGCTGTTACACTGCGATTGGATGTTAAATCACTGATACTGTATCGAATAGGCCTATAAAGCAGATGTGAATGTGGAGTACGCACCATGCAAGCAAAATAAACGTATTTGTAAGTACTACAATTGACCTCTTTCTTGTAATGCGTATAAGTACCTTCTAATATTACATTGACTTTAGCACACAAAACGTAATAACTGACGTAAGGACTAAGTTACAGTGGGAAGACAATTACTTTATAAGATAAATAGCAAGAAAGTGGTTTCAAGAACCTTTTCTGAGACCGAGAAAAGCAAAAAGAATGTGTATCAAGAATGAGACAACTTTAATTTTGCTTTGAATAGGGAACAGCACAGCATGTTTTTCACGATTACAAAAGTCAGATAGCATCCAGCAACAGGAAGTCAGAACGCGTATCTAATTTGCTGGTATGCATTTCTGTTTGACTGAGCGACAAAAAACCTTTTGGAGAAAGTTCCTAATGGAAGTCTGTAAAAAGTATAACCAGAGCGCCGAAGCAAGGCTGAAAACTGAGCTTTGAAGAAACTGGTGTTTAGTGACATTCCTACTAGCTGTGAATTACCGAGGCCGGTCAGCGTCTTCGGCTAGCAAGAGGACGGACAGAGAGAGACACCAAAGGAGAAGGAAGCAGCCTTTCACCCCTGTGTGAGCACCAAGGGACCAGCTTTCTGCCCGCAACCCGCTGGGTGACCAAGCGCAGAATAGAAAAGAAGGTGTGTAAGTGTGCTTTTCAGTGCAGCCGAAAGCCCGGATTGGCGACTTCTTGCCAATCGAGCATGTGGGACACGATTGGACGTCGGTTGAGTACCCTTCCACCCCCGCAAAATGAAAATGAACTGTGGACTCTGATTAACACCATATGGTCAGTGATACCCGATGACTCTATTCGAACTATCATTGCCTCATCGAATTCAACGCTTCATCGTTCAGAATGGGGGCCACACTCCTTATTGATCATCATGTGCATTCGGTCTCTGGAGCCTAGTCTGTATGTGACAATTAAATAATTTGTTCAGGACCTACTTGGACCAGTGTGCGTAGTCTGGTATATTTTCGAGCATTCCTTCATGGTGTGGCATTTTCTCTGTCAGACAGTGTATTTTGTTGTTCTGTCCATTGGCTGTGTTACAGTGTTCCGCTTCTGAATGTTACTTTCCCTGATTCATCTTTAGATAAAAGTAACATTTATTTCAACCAGTCCCCAAATAAAATTGATTTTCTTATCAGTACACTTCCATAATTTTATTCCAGTGAAAAAAAAAGTTAAGTCCGATGGATTGCGTTTGGATTAAGGCTCACTGAAAATTTCAGTTAAATAAAAATATATGTGTAAAACAGAGCTCATTCAGTTTCTGTACGATGATGCATTAGTTTTATTGTTTGATACATAATGTACACTGAAAAAGGTGCTCACTTCAATTTAGTGAAAATTTATCTGATGGTTACTATTTTACAGCAATTTGTATTGAAGTAGTTATTACACAGTCGTATTTGTAATAAAAATATAAAGATACTAATGTTCTTCTCCTGGACTTTACACAAACGTTTTTACTTTGATTTGAAACAATGTACCAATGGTTATAGTGAAAGCATTTTTCGATTAGTTGGAAAAAATCACTTCTTTTCAAAGTACATTTCAAAATTTGCAGTTTTGGTGAGATTCGTTAAAGGCCTCTGTGAGGTGATTCGGGAATCCAAAGTTCGTTGAAAACGTCGTGAGTAGGCGTTGGGAGTATTACTCGTAGAAAGTGGGTCAATCGAAAGAAACAGCGGACGTCAAATCTCTGGTCACGCCATTTGACACAGCGACAAAAAGGGAAGAACTTCCGCAAGGAGTTTAATGGAAGAAAATGGATGAAACGGTTTAGCGGCGGTTCCTGTTTACTGAGCTTTTATTTGCTGCAAGCTTTTAGTGGTCTTTAGATTTTTCTGTTCACGTACAGGCAGATAGTCCACTTCCGACTACTTTAAGGCAGCTACTTTTTTATTGGAAGGGACCCATTGTTATCCTTAAAGGATAACATATAAAAAAGGAAGCCCTTAAAATGTGACGTATATTGCAAATAAACCGAGAAAACATCTTCCCGCTGTGAAGTCTAGTTTTCCCGGATACTACGTCTTATTTCTGCTTCTGATGACCAGTAGGCTTAAAAACGATTGCTGGACGCTGCTAAACTAAATATATTTTCGGAATCTCCGGTTAAGCAAAGAAGAAATCGATTCCTATGAGCCTTCGTTTTGTTACGTTTCACACTGAGACACACTAGAATAGTTGTTTCATGTCGTACAGAGAAATGCAGCACTGCAATTAAAAATCATATTTTGTTTCTCTTTTACAAATATCACCATTCATTTAGATTCGTTTGTGAAAAAGAAAAGAAAACAGAATTGTTTTTACTCATAGTTTTGTATTACGCGTTTAGAAAGAATTACCCGTTTTGAACTACATTTCAGAACTGAACAATGCACAGAAATTTCTAGAAAGCGGATACCTATATCATAATTTTGTGGGCTTCACGAGGCCGTCTGGAAAACATAAGACCTTGATACTAGTGAGATGAGTCCATTTGTCACTGTTACTGGTGTAATACCTTGATTTTGCCACAAGTGATGAAAATGTGCATACAGTTTTAAAGTATATTTCTATAATTTCAATTATTTAGATATCTGTCAGCACATTAACTTTGCTAAATAATATTTTGATCTTAAAATTGTTTTTCCTTTTTTTTTATCTCTGAAAGTGACATTTTGCCTGAATTATACAAAATATATTTTAGGAGTCATGTCATCCTCTTTATCACAAGAACAGCATTCGTTGTTCCCTCTATCAAAGAGAACTGGAGTCACTTATGTCAATTACAAAAAACACCCGTTGGTATAATTTTGAAATTTGATGATGTAAGTTCCACGGTTGCTCATAGTAAAAGATTACACACTTTATAAGAAAGGAACAAAACCCTCAGATCTCGTTTCAGGATGAATCGGTATATTAGGGTATAACTTATTGGTGTCCAATGGATGTGCTTTAGTTCCTGTTGATCTGTATCAAATAAGATATATTTGCTCCTCAAGCTCTGCTCAAGAAATTGTAAATGAAAACGTTTAAAGACAACAGGGACCAGTTCCACTTTCAATGAAAGTAATTTATCATATAAGAAAAACTCATTCCTACTAATTGCATTGTATGCCGCTCATACAACACATTATGTATGTTCTTTCTAGAATATCATTTCCAAAATCAATGTTTCAATAAACTTTGGTTAAAATATGGTCTTAAGAGACTTCAGCAAAACCTGTTGCGTCGACTGAAGCAAGCAATATTTTTCAATTTCTAAATCTTAACAAGTTTTCATCAACCCTAAAGATTCTTAAAAAAATGGAATTTGGTCTCTCACATTATTCGGATTGTTAGCAGCAATTCTGAGGATTAAATAAAATATAAAATGGAAAAAATATTTCTTATTTTGGTATTTAATGACCCCCACGATTAACCTTGAGAGCCATAAGTTGTTGCCCGTCCCTAACTTGGGGCAATTACGTCTAAGTAGGGCCAACGCCATGTGGCGAGCGCATCACAAATAGTGACTCGAACCCGACACAGCTCGATGAACTACTCAGAAACATACTGCATTAAACACGTGGTCGCAGAAACCGGGGAATAATTATTAAAGTTAAATATAAAGCGTTAGTTTTTACGTATTGCAGATGCTCTCCCAAAACTTTTGGATTTTGAAACCTGTACACTCCATTATACCTTTTATGAACCACTTTTTGAGTTTTTATACTGTAACATGATAAACAAACAATACCCAATCCGAACATCATTAACCTACCATGCGAACCCAAGTTCGTGACCAAACGACGTTTAGCTGCTTTACTTTAAAAACTTGAGGATTTCTCAAGCTATGTTTTGGATCAACGTTTACTGAAAGGAAGATATGTAAGCGCTAACGCACGCCCACATACACACGCAAAAGATACATCAAACCTATGAATAGAACTCAACATTGGAAACATTGTTTGTTGCATTTGATTTATTCTTTTTCAAGCCTTGTGTCTACCACTTTTCAGTCGCTGGTTTACCCTAAAATATAACAATTTAATTTTAAAGAAACTGAGAAAGCTGAGTATTTTCCTTTAGCCATGTGAGTAAGTATTAGAAGTTTCACATCGAAATGTTCCTGTTTCTCTAATGGATTTTTAATACTCTTATATTTTGCCGAATAAGGGAAATTCAGAAGGACTTTCACTTTAAAAATGTAAAGCATGAAGATGAAAAGTCGGTTTTCCTTAGTTCAACGTTTAACGACAAGGTACGTGTTTGGTATGAAGTAGTTCTCACTCACATACTGATGTAACTTCTGTTATAGACGAGTTTTGTTTTTGTTTTTTTGTTTTGTTGGAGGTTTAAAGACCACTGTGAGCAACGCAATGGAGTATAAGCGGGACATATATGTATGGCTCTGATAAATTTGATTTGTGTTTTTATTTTCTCTTGACTGGTGAGTCTTAATGACTCTCCTCCTTTTGTGACACCCCTTATCAATAAGACCAACGGCGGTGTTGATTGCAGGTATTTTCTAGCATTTGTTTTCTCTTGAGGGGGAAAGGGATCTTTAATGACCAAAATGAGCAACTCCATGCGTAATTCTCGTCCCTAAATTTGGAACACTGGCTCAAGAAAACGAAGAGAGCCAGTGCCTTAAGACAAACACAGCATCCATGCCACACCAGAATAGAAATCTGTACCCATCTTGGACGATTGGTCACAAGCCAGCGCGCTTAAACACACTGCGCCACAAAGGCGGCTTACAGACTTAATGAGGATAACAAAAGACGTCTCTGTTTCTTAAAATTTGTTGAGAAGTTTTCAACCGCCCTTCGGTGCATGGGTTTAAGCGCTGCCATCTGGCAGTTCGTCCGACTATACCCGCGCCCCCGACCTGGTTGAGGCATAGGTGGTGTGCTTGTCTTGCGGAAATGGCTGTCTCTATTCCCTGGAACCAGTGGCTGCCAAATTGGGACGGGCAGTTACTTCTTACAGCACATAGAGTTCCTCAGCAACTCAATGGGCTATAAGCAGTCGCCTGTCCCTCTAACCTGGTCACAGCCGTCCTGTTCGCGCGGTGGTCTAAGCTATGGCCTCTTATTATTCGTCCGAAAGGTGTCCGGGTTCCAGGGAAGGGAGAGAGCCAGTGCCGTAAGAAAAACACAACATCTATGCCTCATCGGGATTTGAACCCGAACCCTTCTTGGCAAATTATCATAATACAGCGCTTAGAGCACTGCGCCACCGAGGCGGCCCTCAGTGTTCCACAAACCTCGAAAAAAATCGTGTTGTATGGCAATTATATTTGTAACTCGAGTTTGAAATTCCATAAATTGAATTTTATTCCTTCATTCTGTAAATTGTAAAATGCCGCCCCGGTGGCGCAGTGGTCTAAGGCGTTGGCCTCTGATCATTCGTCCGTAAGGGTCCAGGTTCGAATCCCGTTCAGGCATGGATGTTGTGTTTGTCTTACGGCACTGGCTCTCTCCCTTCCCTGGAACCAGTGACCCTAAATTAGGGACGGGCGACTGCTTATAGCCCATTGAGTTGCTCAAGGTGGTCGTTAAACCTCCAATAAAAAAAAATTGTAAAACCTTATCATTGCTGAAAACTAAGCAAAGTAACATACGGGATTTCATATTTGACTATGAACTGCTATAAAGATTGCAATGATTTTTTTTGGAGGTTTAACGACCACCGTGAGCAACTCAATGGGCTATAAGCAGTCGCCTGTCCATAATGTAGGGTCACTGGCTTCAGGGAAGGGAGAGAGCTAATGCCGTAAGACAAACACAACATCCATGTCTCACCGGGATTCGAACCCAGACGCCTTTCGGACGAATGATCAGAGGCCATCGCTTAGACTACTGCGCCACCGGGGCAACAATGAAATTCCCATATTGTTAATTATGGAAATATTAATTTGGTTCTGAAACTGTGAAAACGGCATTTTTTTAATGGTGGTTTAATGACCACCGTGAGCAACTCAATGGGCTATAAGCAGTCGCCCGTCCCTAATTTAGGGTCACTTGCTCCAGGGACGGGAGAGAGCTAATGCCGTAAGACAAACACAACATCCATGTCTCACCGGGATTCGAATCCGATTCCCTTTCGGACGAATGATCAGAGGCTATCGCTTAGACTACTGCGCCACCGGAGAGACAATGAAATTCCCATATTGTTAATTATGGAAATATTAATTTGGTTCTGAAACTGTGAAAACGGCATTTTTTTAATGGTGGTTTAACGACCACCGTGAGCAACTCAATGGGCTATAAGCAGTCGCCCGTCCCTAATTTAGGGTCACTTGCTCCAGGGACGGGAGAGAGCTAATGTCGTAAGACAAACATAACATCCATGTCTCACCGGGATTCGAATCCGATCCCCTTTCGGACGAATGATCAGAGGCTATCGCTTAGACTACTGCGCCACCGGAGAGACAATGAAATTCCCATATTGTTAATTATGGAAATATTAATTTGGTTCTGAAACTGTGAAAACGGCATTTTTTTAATGGTGGTTTAACGACCACCGTGAGCAACTCAATGGGCTATAAGCAGTCGCCCGTCCCTAATTTAGGGTCACCTGCTCCAGGGACGGGTGAGAGCTAATGTCGTAAGACAAACATAACATCCATGTCTCACCGGGATTCGAACCCGAACCCCTTTTGGACGAATTATCAGAGGCTATCGCTTAGACTACTGCGCCACCGGGGCGACAATGAAATCCCCATATTGTTAATTATGGAAATATTAATTTGGTTCTGAAAATGTGAAAACAGCATTTCTGACTCACGTGTTTTTTTTTTTATTGGTGGTTTAACGACCACCGTGAGCAACTCAATGGGCTATAAGCAGTCGCCCGTCCCTAATTTAGGGTCACTGGCTCCAGGGATGGGAGAGAGCTAATGCCGTAAGACAAACACAACATCCATGTCTCACCGGGATTCGAATCCGATCCCCTTTCGGACGAATGATCAGAGGCTATCGCTTAGACTAACTACTGCGCCACCGGAGAGACAATGAAATTCCCATATTGTCAATTATGGAAATATTAATTTGGTTCTGAAAATCTGAAAACGGCATTTCTTTTTTTGATTGATAGTTTAACGACCACCGTGAGCAACTCAATGGCCTATAAGCAGTCGCCCGTTCCTAATTTAAGGCCACTGGTTCCAGGGAAGGGAGAGAGCCAGTGCCGTAAGACAAACACAACATCCATGCCTCACTGGGATTCGAACCTCTTTCGGACGAATGATCAGAAGCCATCGCTTAGACAACTGCGCCACTGGGGCTGCTCACATGGGTGTTTAATTCACAAATGGACCAGAGTCAGCAACATGCATGTTTAATCTATGTTATTTATTATGTTTGTTGTAAAAATTAATGTGTATCTTTGTAGCAATATAGAGGTGGTTGTTTAAAACGAACATTTGGTGTAAGCTGTCAAGAAAGATTATTGGAATTTTTCAATGAGTCCGTTGTTTTATGAACAAAATTCTCAATATACAGAACAGTGTTCTAAACGTCGAGCGCAACAGATGAGGCATTTTTGCACATGTTATAGATGTTGTTCTTTGAGTCTGCCAAGAGAAGAACATTGCCACGATACATCATGCTTTTTCACTGTCAAAAGCCACAGTGGTTATTGTATGGTGAGCGACTTGTTCATTCTGTTATAAGTTCTTCACATATCCCTCTGTCCTTTGTTTAACCTGGTCACAGCCGCCCTGGTGGCGCAATGGTCTAATCGATGGCCTCTGATCATGCGTCCGAAAGGAGTCTGGGTACGAATACCGGTGAGGAATGGATGTTGTGTTTGTCTTACGGCACTGGCTCTCTCCCTGCCTTGCAACCAGCGACCCTAAATTAGGTTGGGCTTATAGCCCATTGAGTTGCTGACTGTGGTCGTTAAACCTCCAATAAAAAAAAACCCCAGAAAAACCTGGTCACAGCAACTGTTGTACAAAATTAGCGCTGTGTGTAGTTGCGTAATCAAATTTTCCACTAAGTAGTATAATGCAAATCTAACTGCAATTGTACTGCAAGGGGCTACAGTGTTAATATTTAATAATTTCGTCAGTTAGAAAGTACGCACGATATCTCAGCATTAATAGCACTGCTACCACACATTCATTTTTCCCAGATTGCTCTACTAATTATAATGATGAGATGGGCTTTCAATTTTGTGACCCAAAGTTCTCTGTGTAGACAGCATAAGTATAATTCTATGTTTAACACGATGTCTATACCTCTGATTAACAGAATGGATAACTTCAGTTGGCAGTAGCCAAAGTAAGTAAAGGGCAAAAGCCTTCATATACGCTGCAGTGCAAGAGAGACCTGAGATATTGAAGTGAGATTGGCATGGAACTTTTCATTACTTATGATATAAAAGGAAAGTGATCAGAAGTACAGACCTGTAATGAATGTGAATCGCACAATACTCTGTACTTCGTCTACCAATCACGAGAGACGATAACGGCTCGTACACGGCGTGGCATGGACTGGAAGAGGTTGCCAGAACCTCTTGGAATGACCTGCGAAAGGTCATTCCGTGCGGTCTCGATTCGTAAGTTAATTGCGGCACTTCGAATTCTCTTATGGCATCATTCATTTGTTGTTGTCTAGCTTTCTTTATTCTTCTCTTTATTCTTCTCCATCCAAAATCTCTAACGTGGGTGCGTTCGTCCCCAATCATACTTAGCAATATATTCTCTGGGTGACTGAACAACGAGTTTCTCTTGATCACTGCATCAATATCGTCGCCACTCAAAACCCATCATAAACTTTGATCTGTGTTGCCAACTACATAATGAAGGTAAATGCCCCGCTCTGGTTTTGCATAAAGAAGAAGTCTTCGTGCACAGAAGAGGCCAAACACTTTTGGAAACTGATCAACTTATCGCGCTTCATGGATTTGAAGAGCAAAATAATCATTGATGCAGTGATCAACAGAAAAACGTGTTCTTCAGTCATCCAGACAATATATTGCTTAGTATGATTGCGGGGAAGAACGCACCCACGTTAGAGCTCTTGGATGGAGAAGAATAAAGAAAGCTAGACAACAACAAATGAATGATGTCATAAGAGAATTCGAAGTGCAGCAATTAAATTTGGATGCTAATGACTATTATGAGATGATCGATTGGACTAAAACGCGTCGTACCGACCCACCCCTGACAAAACACATCTCAGACGAAGATCTGAATCGACTAATGGCAACTTCTGCCGCAGCTGGCAAAGAAATAACCAAGTTTCCCTGTCACACGCAAGATGTGGAACGTTGTGTGAAACTGATGACCGAAGCAGCTGCCTCAGTGTGTAGATTTGAAGCTAGAGATTCATTCATAAGAGCAACAATTGCATCACGGCAATTAATGCCACATGTTTTGAGTAAAGTGGATTGCCGAACAAGAAAATACCACGTAGAAATAAAAATATGAGCACGGTAATCGAATGGTAGCCAGTAGCCACCTCCTCGTGGTGACTTCTGGGTTGTTTCCATATCTGACATTGAAAGCAAGCGAAGACCTACACGCTACACATTGCAAAGCAAACTGAGTGTACTACACATGCACACGCATGGTGCACGCAGAACAGTGCTATTTTCCAACGGATTTTTCCGGTGGCCTACATGCCAGGATGCTTTTACCTAGCCTTCGCCTACAGGCCAAACGTGGGAAAAAAATGGTGAAATTCGAGAGCAGTGCGAAGACATAGCATATTGATCAACTTCAAAACTTTTTTTTCACTCATATTGGGAACACTGAGGGACAATTTTCCGCACTAGAGGTTACTCGATTTCAATTACAGAAAAATCCTATCTCTTTTTGCTTACGGCCCAATGCGGTCGGAAAAACGCGAACTTAGTGTGCCATGGGAAACGTAAGATATTGGTTGATTTCAAAAAACTTTCTTTTGTTATTCTTGTTGACCTAAATGACAACTTTTGTGCATTAGGCGATATGCAAATTACAAAAAAAGTTTTTTTCGGCCCACCCTACTATACCCACTTGGTCTGCAGTAACGAATTTATACAAATACAGGAAACTCTGTGTCTGGCATTTTATTAATCGGAATTGTTCTACTATGATGTATTTTTGAGATCGCTTATTTATTTATTTATTTATCGTGTTAAGTGAGACATAAAAAACATGGCAGTTGGAATCGTAGTTAATTGTTTCTTTATAACATCAAGATGCCAGATTGGGATGTGTTGTGTTTCGAAACATGTGGGTGCAGTGAGGTTGAATTTGAAATTCCATAGACCGCAGGATCTAAAGCGACTCTAGGAGACCCGGAGATCGAGCGCTCAGATAAATGCTGCTCTGATTTCTCTTTCAGTTTAACTAACCGGAGAGGAGATGATCGGAACAAGTATAACGAAGTAAATTTTTGCGTCATTTTTGTCCACGCCGGCACTCGAACCCGGATCCCCTCATTCCAGAATAAGTCACTCTACCAATTGAGCTACGCGGACGTTCGTTCTGACTGTTATCTGCCTTTATGTCGTGTGCGTCCTGCTGGCAGGTACGTCACACAAGGCAAAGTGGTCAGTCTTTTCTTGGTATCAACATAGTTGCTATGATAGCAACTATTAGACGGCCAATTCAACGTCAAAGTGTCTTGGTATAGTGGCTTCATCTGTCGTTATCGGAATTTTTAAAATCCACTTCCTGACGGAGATTTTACATTTCTTTTTTTAATTTTCATTTTTCAGACTGTACTTGCTTTCATCCTGCCTCCTGTTTAATCTTGTTGTTTTCATGTGATCTCTGTCTCATATTGTTCAGTTTGTTTTTCTGTAAATACTGAATGATTTCGTGTCTCGTTACTCGCTAACTAATACTGATATACTAAAAATTAAAGAGTTAATATTTGTTAAGTGATTAGATAGATAGATTGAAACGAATTAAATTTAATTTAAATTCACAAATAAATTACATAATTTAAATCACTTTAATTTAAATTAACTTTTTGTTACTTTTTCTATATACATTTGAGTTCATTCTTCATTAGCGTTTTTGAAATTTAACGTTGTATCTTCTCTCTCGCAAAATTATGGTTGACAACACCTTGAGGTCGGAACGTATGACGAGTGTGTGGTCCGATGAGAACTGGAATATATATTACATAATGTTTGAGCAGCAGCAAAGGGTGGAGATGGTAGTATTGTTATATAATAGTTGTTGCAGAAGTTGAGTTACTTCAAATTGGGGCTTCCGGACGTCTGCGTATTATCTTTAGTGCTGGTGTTTTGTTTTTCATTAACCAAGTTCCTTCTCATTAGTTGGATTGCGTCACTAATATTGTTGAAGAGTGAGTTGTGCCAAAGGAGTTTTGTCTGAATAAAGACTACTGTTAGTAACTTTTTCTCGACCTCTTCTTGAATGATTCTTATTTCACTCTAGGTGAAGTTTCTGTGAACTGATAAATGTAGTGTTCAGTCAACTATACATACACGAGCATTACAAGGTAGATAGATTTTTGCTGTGGAATATTTTTTATTTATAAAACCCTGAAACAAAAGTCTAGTTACGGCCCTGATAGATAGATAGATAGATAGATAGATTACATTTTTAGTGTGGAATATTTTAACGCCACCGAAAAGAAGTCTAATTACGGCCCTGACTTCAGACGTCATTCACCGAGGTATCTTCGTGCAAGGATACGTCCATCATGCATCATTAGGCTGAATCGCGTCTCATCGGAGAACGCTATGAGCTACCATTCATCACGCCAGTGTTTGCGTTCTGAGCTCCATTGCAGCCGCTGACGCCTCTGTTTTAAAGTCAAGTAAAGCTGAAGCAACTGACAGCTAGCGACGAGTCCTCTCCAAACGGGGTAGAACCAAGCTAGTAGACATCCTTTAATATGATACAGACCTTCGCTTTTGTGCTACCTTTTGGGGTTTGAATTTTCGGTCTGCCACCACAGTATTGTAAAGATGATCGTCTTCCCGGGCGCTTTTTCGTCAATGGGCTTGAGAAACCTCACCTCGGTGAGACAGAGCTTTCTCTTCCTATTGACACCAGATTTGCATCACTGCGCTCGCGTTTCATCTAACACAAGTGACTATGTGGCGAAATGAAAGTCCGTCTTCCCACAGTCCAACTCAAAGCTCACGCTCAAAGTCCATCAGCTGTATTTACGGCTTTCGGCGGTTGCTTCGGCGGAATATTCTCAGTTATTACAACTACCTTACGGCCACAATTCCTGCGCGTCGACTACGGAAACTGGGCCTACGCGTCCTGCTTTTGTACCTCCTATGGGACAGCTATGAGGGCATAGCTAGTACAAATAATTTGCATAATCTCTGTGGTAATCATTTGCACCACCTCACGTGACCTACCTGTTTTGCGTGTTTCAGTCCGTTCGCACACGTTTTTGCGCCTGGTGCATTTTCAATAAACAATAGTGTATTTTTTATTGCTTCTCTGATGCAGTGTTTTGCTACTATGTCGCGCAAATGTGTACTCCCAAGAGGTCACCCAAATGCATGACTACGTTTAGTATTTTGCCTAAGCTTCTAAAATTCCTATTTGGTAAATTATTATGACATCTAGTAACTGTAAATTAGTACAAGATTTTTCATGCATTTGTGAAACTCCTCTAATGTTAAAATGTTCCATACGTGACAAAAATTCAGATTCTAGAATTTGACAAATACCATCTTTACCGGCTATTTGGCCTTACTTTCATTTTAATTAATATACAACATCATTATCCCGCTGAATGTATTCAACTTCCAGCTATAAAATAACTACGGTTTTTCTTTAATCACCTTGATATATCTTACCTACACACTTCTGTCCTTATGAAACTACCACGCACACTCTTAGTTACGTTGAGTTCTTCAAAGAGACATTGAAATGCTTCTGTTTCTCGCGGATGCATGAGAGAATTTTAGTTTCATTATTGTTCCATAAAGATGTTCAAAATGAATAAGCGTGTGCTCCTTCTCCTGAAACACTATCAAACACGGTTATTAATATGATTACTCAGAAGCCCTTATATTTGGTGGAAGAAGCTATTATCGAAAAGTATGTCAAGATGTTGGTAACAGAGTTGGAGGCAAGTTTTTCTCGCTCTAAATGTTGATTGATGGCTTCATCAATCAACATTTAGAGTAAGGAAAACTTGACGCAAAGACTAACGGTGAACCCCACTGTCTTTTATCTGAGTGCCATATGTTCCGGCCTATGCGACACGTTAAACCGCAGAGTTTAATTACCTTATAGAGGAAAGCGACATACAGTATTTGAACAAAGAAATGTCTTTCACATGTTTTAGCAACTCCGAAAAGTAATATGAGAAATTAGTGTTCCAGTGCAGCACTATAATGATTCCTATTGTAAAACTGCTTTTGGAAACAATAAATAAGTAACATCAATGGATACGTAGATAAAAATAGAAATTTATGCTCGTTGTACATCTGAAAGTCAGCAAAAGCTATGCTGTTACACACTTCTTTGTATACTTAAAGGCAGTTTTCCGGATCCTACTAATACTGAGTCCACAACAAATTATAAAATGGATGAGAACTGCTGAAGCTCTCCCGAAACAAAAATGTGCGAATTTTAATACAAAGCGGAAGCAAAAGATATTATTTGATGAATAAATTATTTTGCACGTTTAAATTGAATACCGAGCGGCATGTATGCACCCAGGAGATATGGTTTTCGGAAATTCACGATTGTTGCTCTACAGAGATGTCCGTGGTTTAAAAATTGCTTTCGACTGATTAGGAAAGACTCCCACGCTTTTGCGTTTCGTTTTAACAATTTATAGCGGCAAATGCTGGCATTTTGGAACTTGTCAACTTTAGAGACAAAACAATGGTTCATTTGAACGGTTATACGAACTCGTACTACACTCGTGAAACAGCGCGAGAATATCGGCATGCAATACGTGCTGATCCTTTGCCCATAGAGAACATTGGTTTGTGGCATAACGTAGAAGAATTATTGGCACACATCTCACCGTAAAAAAACAAATGTACTTCAGATTTTCAGCGAATTTGTAACTCATTTCACAGATGGAGAACTGTGACTTGTCGCACTGCCTTATTAAAAATACCGTTCGGTATTTTTAATAAGACACTGCAACATGTACTGAGAATTAGTTGTCGTGCACCACTCTAATAATCCAGTAATAATCAACACACTCACTGCTGGATTTAAAATCTATTTTAACAAGATCGCGTTAAAGGTTTATTACCTTAAAATATATTATTTACAAGTTAAAATCTACTAGATCTTTCGGGCCGTCAAACGTGCCCATCTTCAGTTAAAATTTAAGGGAAGTATACAGACGGCAATGACTTATATACAGTTGGTTATTGGTTGTTGACGTAAAACGTCCGCCAAGCGCATGCTCAAAGAGATAGTCTTAAAGGATTGGGATGGGTAACTCCGCTTCCTATGGCAATGTTGAGATGTCCTCATCGTCAATTATGGTGTCTTGTAGTGTTCCTTCGGTGAAGGATTTCTACGGTTGTGGCACTAAATGAGGCGAATCCTCATTAAAACATTTATAACCAAAGGCAGAGATGTACACATTCTCGGCAAAAAAGGCTGAGGTCCTGGTCTTTTGACTACCAAATATTAAAGATTCATCCCATATTGGCGGGTATGAACCTTCTCTTGTGAGTCGAAAGGGGAAGGTATTTGTTGAATGGCTTCCAACGTTATATTTATGTTCGCTTATTCTTACACCAAAAGTACGTAGATAAACCCCACGTTTTGATAGGAACAACTTTACGTGCTTTGGGCGTAAGAATAAATGAACATAAATACAACGTTAGAAACCCTTTAACAACTACCTCCCTCTCTCTCGACTCACGAGAGTAGGCTCATATACGGCAATATAGAATGAAGCTTCAACGTTGGGTAGTCAAAAGATCAAGGCCTCAACCCTTTTTGTCGAGAGTTTGTACATCTGTGCTTTTGGTGATAAATGTCATAAATGTTGTATTTAATAATATATGTTGCAATGTCGTTTGACGGCTCTAAAGATCTAGTAGATTTTAATTTGTAAATAATATATTTTAATGTAATAAACTTTTAATGTGGTCTTGTTAAAATGGATTTTAAATCGTGCAGTGACAGTGTCGATTATTTTTTGACTGCAACATGTCACATATCTATTTCAAGCACAGTTTTGGAGATCGAGTCAACCCAAAATGCCGTTGCCCCACAAAATCCATAGATTGATGTGGTCCTTTGTGAGATGACTCGGTTCTTTGGGAACCGAGTCATCTCAACATGCCGTTGGCCCGCAAAATCCATAGATTGACGTGGTCCTTTGTGAGATGACTCGGTCCTTTGGGGACCGAGTCATATCAAAATGCCGTTGCCCCGCAAAATCCATAGATTGACGTGGTCCTTTGTGAGATGACTCGGTTCTTTGGGGACTCAGGCATCTTAAATGCCGTTGGCCCGCAAAATCCATAGATATTCCTATGGAGACTGCTAAGGTGAAAGTGTACGTTGAAAAATTCCCACAATCGAAGACGTCAAAGTAGCTCTACACCCAACCCCCTCTAATAAAACTGTTGCGGTCATTACTGATGACACTAACAAAAGTACGAGTATTCAGGGATTTGAAGCATCGCATACAGCTGAGTTTGAGTGCTGGAGAAGATCGTTTTTAAACATATTGTGTCAGGTAGTCCTGTTTCATAAAGATTAAGCTAGAAAAGGTGTATATAAATATTAACAGAAATACAATAATTATCAGAGTTTTTACTGTGGAAAGTCTGAGGCTTTCAACAGGAGATTCCCTCGATACTATCCAATCCGAAAGGTTCGTTATTTACCCAGTAGAATAAATAATAATGTATTTGCATTTCGCGTTGTAACCGAGAGTCCCTTTTTAAGCTACACTGACGGGAAAAAATCCCAACACCACGAAAAAATAGTTGTAGAGGAATGAAATGGCAGCAATACATTTGTATAGATAACATATTTAATCGATTAAGGTTTCAAGATCACAGCTTAATGTAAGCGCGAGAAGAGCCATTTTAAATGTGAAATGCTGGTACATTAATAACCGGTGTAACAGCCAGAATGTTGAATGCAAGCACGCAAACGTTCGTGCATTGTGTCGTACAGGTGCTGGATGTCAGTTTGTGGGATGGAGTTCCATGTCTGTTGCACTTGATCGGTCAATACAGGGACGATTAATGCTGGTTGGGGGTTACGCTGGAATAGTCGTCCAATGATGTCCCATACGTGCTCGATTGGTGAAAAATCTGGTGATCTAGCAGGCCACGGCAACATTGCGACACTCTGTAGAGCATGTTGGGTTACAACAGCGGTATGCGGGCGAGCGTTATCCTGTTGGAAAACACCCCCTGGAATGCTGTTCAGGAATGGCAGCACAACAGGTTGAATCACCAGACCGACGTACAACTGTGCCGTCAGGGTACGTGGGATAACCACGAGAGTGCTCCTGCTGTCATAGGAAATTGCTCCCCAGACCATAACTCCAGGTGTAGGTCCGGTGTGTCCGGCTGCAGACAGGTTGGTTGCAGGCGCTCACCTAGCCTCCTTCTAACCAACACACGGCCATCACTGGCACCCAGGCAAAACCGTTTTTCATCAGAAAGCACAACAGATCTCCACTCCGTCCTCCAATGAGCTCTAGCTTGACACCACTGACGTCGCAAACGGCAGTGGTTTGGAGTAAGTGGAATGCACGCTACAGGGCGTCTGTCTCGGAGCTGTCCTTCAAGTAACCGATTTGTAACAGTTCGTTGTGTCACTGTGGTGGCAACTGCAGCTCGAATTGCTGCCGCAGACGCGGTACGATGCGCCACGGCCATACGCCGTACACGGCAGTCTTCTCTCTCGGTAGTGCCACGTGGCCGGCCGGAACTCGGTCTTCTTGAAGCAGTACCTTCCCTTGACCACCGCTGCCAACAATCATGCACAGTGGCTACATTTCTGCCAAGTCGTTCTGCAATATTGCGGAAAGAAAATCCACTTTCTCGTAGGCCTATTACACGACCTCGTTCAAACTCCGTGAGCTGTTGATAATGGCTTCTTCGTCTTCTTAAAGGCATTCTTGACTAACATCAACACACTACGTCGAATCTCAACGATAACTAACGCTCACGAACGTTACAGCGCGTATTTACAGCAAACCTGCTTTGCATGTTCCGATGGGCGCTACTAGCGCCACACGTATGCGTCGAACGCGAAATTTGCATAGACGTCATCTTACAGATGTACTCTCACCGCCTACCAACTGTCGTTTATCTACCACAACCCCTTCTTGGTGTTGGGATTTTTTTCCGTCAGTGTATTTTATTCAACAGACTTATGCTTCCTGCAACACGAATTTCCGGGCCTTTTTCAGCTTTAATGACGCACGTTTACCTGCCAGGGTGTATTAAATTCTATATTTTATGATACGAAAATATTGATTTCACGGTTTAAAAAGAAGTCTTTGAAATGTCCTCAGCTTACAAGGCATAAGGCTCTTGTCAAAGGATGCAATCTTTTCACTCCTGAATTTAGTTGAACCCTCCATTTTATTTTCCCCCTTTTTCAGATAATAAATGAGCAGATATCACGAATGTGATTTTTTATCTTATTAATGAGTTTTTCACGGTCTTAGCACAAATACTTTTATGAAATATAAGCTCATCCTAATAAATATGTTAAAAGGAAGCTGACTCGTACAGTCATATGCTGCATTCAATGCATTTCACCACTGTTTTCAGACATCGAACAATAATTAGTTCGCTTATTTTCTTTCAGAATCTTTTATACTGTGCAGAATAAGAACAGTAAAACTTGAATAAACACGCAAATATACATTTGTGTTCTTATTCTTCATCTCGTCATGTTGGTCACATGACGAGATGTCAAGTTTAGTGGAATTTTACATCATGCTATCATTCTTGATGACTAAAGATATTCATGCGGCCCACACGCGCACGCACTTTCGAGTTTCAGAAAGTACATTTCTAAACTGATTTCCTTTGCAAGCTTGGATTGCATTCTGTGACATTCTTATTTCACGATGCTAAATTTATCACTGTATTTAATTTTCATGATTATAAATCGCTAGATTGCATAAAAGGTGAGAAAATAAATAAAAATATTTTATGGCTTTTCCAGAATAATTTTAAAATGTTCCTTCTTCTATTACTACTACTAAGCGCACTATTGGTTTGA
Organism: Macrothele yani; assembly: GCA_039090855.1. Taxonomy (NCBI): domain Eukaryota; kingdom Metazoa; phylum Arthropoda; class Arachnida; order Araneae; family Macrothelidae; genus Macrothele; species Macrothele yani. The sequence continues at coordinate 8,651,766 of CM077024.1, forward strand.
ATCGTTGGGATTTTTAAGTTACTGGTCATATCTCATGAATAGTATACACTTTGTGGCCACTTTATTATGACCACCTGACAGTTTTAAGCGAATGAGCTATGGCTGCACGTTGTTGCCGCCTGAAGGCGAGGCTAGTATAAAAAGGGAAAGCTTAGTGCTTGCGACAGTAGTAGAAATGATTTTTGGGTAACTAGATGGGTAAAAAATGCGATTTGACGGACTTTCAACGGGGGATGATTGTAAGAGCTCGGAGCCATGGAACGAGTATCACCGAAACTGCCGCATTCGTGAAATGTTTCAGAGCAGCTGTTGTTAAAATGTTTAACAACTGGACTGTCAGCCAAAAAACTGGGTCTCTACGTGGAACGTGTGGTCGTCATCGACTACTGACTGCTCGCAAGGAACGGAGAGTGTCCAGACTGGTAACATACAACAGATGGGCAACAGTGCAGCAAATTACAGACCATCTTAATCAAGAATCCCCTCAAATGATCTCTGCACGCACTGTTCGCCGTACACTGCATCGGATAGGATATGGCAACCAAAGGCCTGTTCGAACACCTTTGCTGTCTGCAGTTAACAAGAGAAAACGTCTCCAGTTCACACAGGAGCACAAGGATTGGACAGTCGATAATTGGAAACAAATTATGTGGTCCGATGAATCACGTTTTCAGTTGCACCATGCCGATGGCCAAGTGAGAATTTGGCGGAAACAGCACGAAAGCATGGACCCCGAATGCCTTGCTACAACCTTTCAAGCTGGTGGAGGCAACGTTATGGTTTGGGGAATGTTTTCCTGGCATGCTTTGGGCCCTTTAATTCGCGTTGACGTCTGACTGGCACATCATATCTAAACATCGTTGCGGACCAAGTGCTTCCTGTCATGTGGATGGTTTATCCCAATGGCGATGGCTACTTTCAACAAGATAATGCGTCCTGCCATAGTGCTCGTATTGCACAGGATAGCCTCCCCATTTCTGATACCGTTTTCTTCATTTAGTCCTCCACAACACAAGAATGCCGCTTTGGCATTCCTGTTTAACCGAGCTTATACTCACTCATCGTGTGCCACCCTAAGAACCCGTGAAATTCAATATATTTTTGATTTGGCTAACCAGTTTGGCTTTCCTTGCCATTACGTGTTAAAACAACATAAATGCCAACGTTCTAAACTCTCTACGTTACAAAGAAGTGGTGAAGCTAATACCTATGTAGGTTCCATTGATTACATCCCCGATGTTGTACAGATCCTGAAAAAAGCGTGTGCCAAGCAAATTAAGGATATTGGAATTCAGACTCAAAAATTACTCTCTTTGCTTAAAAGAGATCGTGACAAAGTCAACCCTTTACATAGGCACAAAGTGTACTCTATACCTTTAATTAGAAGTGTACTCTATACCTACCTAATGTGCATGACTCCAGATACATAGGATCCACCCTTCGAAATATTTCGACTACGTTTTCTTAACATGCCTACAATGTAAGGAAAGGTTCGTGCGCTACGGCATTATGTCGACTGGTTAATCAGGGCCGCCATATACCGGATTGGAACAATGTTAAATACTTAGCAACCGCATCCAACAAAACTAATTTACTTTTTATGGAGAGCATTTTTATCAACTTGTTCTCCAACCAATGCTGTAACGATGACTCACCATGTATATTACCATCGTCATGGAGACATTTCATTTTTAATCATTGCACTTTTTATCACAATTCATAACTCATACCATGATATTAACCTGTAGTGATTTTCATTTGTGTATGTGTATGTCATGCTGAAGTGCGCTTGCGTTAAGTGGAACTACGTTATCCAACCAGTGACTAGGTAACGAACCATCTCCTTATAAACAGGAGTTCGGCCTAATATGTTGCCCGATGATGGACCCAGTGTGTGTCCGAAAGTACTAGCATGTTTCCTGTGATGGTTTTAGATGTAAATAAAGTTCATTTTTAATTGCAACTGAGACCTACTTTTTAAATCGTGTAACGACAGCATTGTGAAGGTGATTTTTTATAATTTATTGACGCGAATCCCCGCGAATGTTTAGCATCAAATAACATCTCGTGGAGTTCATGCCACGAAGAATCGACGCAGTATTAAAGGCAAAAGGGGGCCCAACGAATTACTGAGGGGGTGATCATAATAAAGTGGCCACTCAGTGTATAAACGGACCAAACTAAATGAACATTTTATATTTCTCACACTTTTCTTTAAGGTGCTGATTTAATTATTTGCCCCAAACGCGTCCTCAAGCACAAAATGTTTTACTATTCTTACTTCAGAAGAGTGAAAAATATAAATGTAAAAGCGGTGACAGGGGAAGAAAAATGCAATTTTTCAATCTCCACTAGATGGTACAGATAAATAATATTTTACATGGCAGCAAAGCAAATATTATATTGAGAACAGTGTTAGTATTGAGAATTGAATGCATTCCGTCACAAAGTAGAGGTTCTATGAAAAGTATTTTCCAAGAACAGAGATTCTGGTATATGTTACGCCCCAAAAGTAGTAGCTAAAGTGAATAAGAAGAAAAAAGAAAGACGTACGTGACTTCTTCCACAGGAAGATGTTGGAAGAAAATAAATATTTAAAAAGAAAGGAAGCTTTCTACATTGAGATGAACCCAGACCAGAAATGCGTTATTCATTGTGAAAGGAAAAAAATATTTTACAAATATACAGTATCTAACTCAATAACACACACCGTCAATGCACGATGATTTATTAAATCATCGTGCATGGACGGTGTGTGTTATTGAGTTGTATATAGCACGAAGTTCACTTGTACTTACAGTATCTATTTTAACAAGAATTTCCTTAGCAGACCAGTAAAGAACAAGCTGATGAGAAACGATACCCGAAGTTTTCGAAAAGAAGTACGTCAGGAATTCTGAATGTGTGTTGAATGACTTTTTGCAGAAAACTTTCTTTCTCTAAATCACCTCGAGTTTTGATATAAAAGGACTAGTTTCGTTCTTATTATTCAGATGAAATAAACATAATTTATACGTGTTTACGTTCTTGTGTGTATTTTTGTCGCTCGACAAACCCTTAATGGAAAGAAACCACGAAATCAGACAAAAAGTCAGAATAATAGTAATTATTCGGATTGATTTGCTACATATTTAGTTCTTCAACCACGGTAAAACGACATCTTGTAGCAGATCGTATATACATATCTGATCAAATGTATCTTGATATTTTCTTATTCATAAACTCCCTTTGATAGAAAAGGAACTAATATCGAGTTGGTACACCCTTTGATACTATCACAGCACTCGTCTTGCTGTGAAGACTCTCCGCTAGACTCTGGTGAATTGCTACAAGAATTGCATTCCACTCTGTAACAAGAGTATCAGTCATGTCAATGCGTACTGTCAGGTGGTTCGGCTTGGCTCGCAGCCGGATTTTCAATTCATCAAAAAGCTGTTCTATGGGATTCAGATCAAGGCTTTGTGCAGGCCAGTCAAGTAATTCTATGCCCATCTGATTCTTCACGGATCTCGTTTTGTGGACAGAGGCGTTTTTATGTTAGTAAATAAACAGGTTTCACGGAAATGTTGCCATATTACTGGGAGCACAGAATCGTTCAGAATGTCATTTTACAGACAGCAGCGTTGAGATTGCTACGCACTGAATATAGGACGCCCAGCCCAAATAATCAAAATTAGGCGCAGAACGTGATGCCTCCTCCACCAAATCTTTCTGTTGGCATATTACAGTCGAGTATGTGCCGTTCACCTCACATCCTCCTCACCCAGACCAAGGCCGTCTAGAAAACATAAGGCCATGGCATTAATGAGATGATTTCTTTCTTTTAGTGACGTCACGCAGTAACCAAGGCTTCCGATTGGTTTCCAGCGCTTTCATGTATGACGCCACACACGATACCAACGTATCAGGCGGTATAACATGAGAATGACGTTACCAAAGAAGGGAACTTATCTCTCTGATATCATGGCTTTGTGCTTTCTGGACGGCCCTGCCCAGACTCGTTCATCGGACTGTCAGTTGGGGACGCGTGATTCATCATTCCAGAGGCAGAGTTTTCACTGCTGCGGAATCTACTAACCTCTAGATTTATGCCACTCGAAAAGACGCTTGTCGTTGATCTTGCTGATGTTTGGCTTGGGCGCTGCGGCGTGTCACGACATCTCATGCTCTTCAGTTCTCATTGAACCGTTATTGTGCTGGTGCTGTTTCCACAGGCATTTTCTTTAATTCGTGGTTAATGTTGCTATCTAGGACAAGGCATTTTTCTGCACCATCCGCTTCAACATTCGGAGGTCCATCTCTGTAAGTTCAGTGCCTTACCACACGTCGATATTGCGCTGTTATTGCAGCTAGGCGTTTCCACTTTACAATAACATCACATGCAGTTAATCGGGGGCTGATTTGTTCTGAAGATGGCATCCTGCAGTTTATCCGAACTGATTTGTTCTTAAGATGGCGTCCTGCAGTTTATTCGAACTGACTTGTTCCTAAGATGGCATCCTATCACAGTGCCACATTGAAAATCACTGAGCTCTTTCGTACGGCGTATTTTCCTGTTCATGCTTGTCTATGGTGTTTATCAAGCCAAGTGCAGATGCATTTGGCATCTTTTTAAGCATAAATGGGCCATGGATGTGACGAAGATGGCCAAATCCACTACTCAAAAAAGGTATTCCAACACTTTTTATTATACAGTGTATGCTTATCACTAGTTTGCTCAAAATACTTCCCAAAATTAAAAATAAAATCGGCGGAGACATGCGTCTAATATATATAAAAAATGAAACGTAATAAGTGTAACTCCGACATTCTGTGAGAAATTGCAATTCGAATTGTCAGAGTTTCGAATACTTGGCAAATATATTTTTACAAATGAGGTAAGTCTCGATTAACCTAAACGAGAAACTTCTCACATTCAAGTAAAAAAAATTAGTTAAGTAAACGTCATTAAACCTGTACCGATTAAAACCGAAATGTTTGACATTTAAAATGTAAGAGGAAAACAAATACAGTCAACTCCGCTTGTAGTGAAATTCTGCGGACTTGCATATTTCGTTCACTGTGTCCTAGGTTCACTAAAGCCGAAGTCACTTCAATTAACCTGAATTGAGAGGAGTGGTGAGTAAGAAAATAAAATATGTACATATGTATCTAAAAAATAATATTTTTATGTTGTTAGGGTATATTCACTAAAATAAGTAAACAAAATTAATTTTACGTTACCTTAATTAACATGAAAATAGTCTGTTATGTACCGCTGCCTGCTGCAAATAGTTTCATTAAATATTTTCTGTATGTCCTGTTCTTGAGTCTATGCTTTTGCTACACTCGATTCTACATTTTCCATACTTTCTAAGAACTTTAGCACAGTTCTAACTCACTCCAACGTCTCTTTCGCTGTTGGAACACGTTCTTCATTATCGTCCTCGTCATCTTCAGATTCGTTTACTTCCGTGCTGGAAACGCCTTTCACAGCCTGGACAATAGCTTCATCTGACGAGATTTCATTCGTTTTAACTTCACAGTCAGCATCGATAAAATCTTAAGCTTCAGTGGAATTCGCATTGATATGCAGAAGCAGGTCCTTGAGAGCCACATCATCCTCCTCTTCGAATGCCACATGTCCAGTAGCCAAACCAGACTTTCGGAAACAGTTTTCTATAGTGACAGTTGACACACTTCTCCACGCTTTGTTTCGGAAACGCACAGAATTCAGAACATTTATTGATGTGTTCTGTTAAATGAAGCGTTACTTCCCTCTTGTAATAGGTTTTAAAGCTACGAATCATATATTGATCCATGGGTTGGAGGACTGACCTGGTGTTGACAGGCAGGAACACCAGCTTGATGTTGCTGAGGCTTTTTGACCCTACCTTTGTCCTTCAATGCACTTCAGGAGTAGTAGGAATAAAAAAATTTCCTCAACATATTCGTTCAAGTTTTTACAAAAAGGTTTGTTTTGAAAGTAGTTACAATTTCATGTTACAGTTACATTCCTTTCTTTTTAGATTCACTATAAACGACATTTTTAATGTAAATTTTTCATGTTCGAACTTAAAACTAAAGAAAAAAAGAGAATAAAACAAAGATCTGTATAAAAAAGATATATTGAAGCTGCTAAGAAGAGTTCTAGCTTTATAGCTAATGTTGCCTAATTTGTACTGATATCGATGAAGTTATCCTCATAGCTCCGTTACTCAAAAATGCAGTGTTTTGGATTCCTATCTTCATGGTCTACAAAAACTTGTGTTATGTTGAACGTAGCTATTTATCAATAATCCGAAATGAATGTGACGTGCTTTATGTTGGAATATGAAACTCTGCCAAGTTTCAAAGAAGAAATATTTCTGAATGTTGGTAAGACAACTACAGCCTATACATCATTTCAAGACATTACGTACAATATGTGCATCACGTATAATACAAAAGGAATCACATTTTTCTTATACAGGATATCTATACTAGTTGGTATTTTTGTGCCTTTTGCGAAACATAATATATTAATCGTTGATACGTTTTTCTTACTACTAATGTAACAAAACAAAACTGTACTCAGGTGTCAGAGTTTTATGGTTTATAGATTCTTCACATGCAATGAAGTGCAAAGACGATCATAAACCTTCATATATCTGAGGCTAGTCGACCCCAGAGTTTGATATGTTTACTTCTTACACTTTTAATGAGGTGTTTCACTCTTTCTGTAAGAGCCAAGTGGGAAAATCTAAAGCTAGTTGAAATGAAAGATTTTTAAAACTTACTTTTTATGCTGCTATACATACATATACAAAGTGTTTACCAAATTACGACCACCACCCATTACTTCGCAAGCTCTCTTTTATCTTGGTAGGACGGCCACCACCCGGCGTTGCATCGTCCCCTTGAGGTATCTCTGCAGTTGTAAGGCGAGCTGCATCCAAGTAGTTTATACACAGTCTAGTCACATTATTGTGATCACCTCCTACTTTTGACGTCAACAGCGCGTACCAATGAAAAACAGCACATGTCGCGAGCTGGCTTCGAGGATATATAAGGTGTGTTGTAGGCATTCTGAAAGCATATCAATCGTTGTTGTCATGGATAAAAGGAGTGATTTATCAGTTTTGCAAAAAGAGATGATTATCGGCTTTCGGGCCAAGGGTGGCAGTATTTCTGAAACAACGCCGCTTGTGAACTGTTCGCGTGCTGCTGTGGTTAAAGTGTATCGTGATTGGAGAAATGGTACCATTGCAAATAAGCGAATGGAAACTTCGGAGCACCAGGTGCCAATGATGTGAGAGGTGAACGTCTGTTTCGAAGGTGCGTGAGGGCCGATTGATGCGCTACAGTGGAGCAACTCACTAACCCAATGAAGCAGAGGGCTACCGGAAGTGTGTCTAAAATGACATTTCGGCGAACCTTGCTGCATATGGGGCTCCGATATAAATGGATGGTCACTGTACCTATGATAAAGAAAGGTGCATCGGCAGAAAAGGCTTACATTTGCACGGTAATATGGGAATTGGACCTCCACTGCTTTGCAAAGGATTGCCTTCTCCGATGAGTCACGTTTTCTGCTTCATCGAACTGATGGACGTTGGCGTATTAGGCGTGAAAATTCGGAGAATCTGAGAACAAACACTCTTCAACAAATGCTGGAAGAATCCAAGCTGGTGTGGGCAGCGTCTCTGGAATGTTTTCGTGGCATTCTCTTGGTCTAGTCATACCTGTGGAAGACACTATGGACCGAATTCGTTATGAAGCCATCCTTGCAAACCATGTACACCCATACGTGCTGATTGTCTTTCCTGGGGCCGATGGGATCTTCCAGCGCGACACTGCAACGTGTCACACAGCTGGAAATGTTTGAGAGTGGTGTGAAGTGCACGATGAAAATTTCAAAGTATTTTCCTGGCCTCCCAATTCCCCAGACTTAAACCCAATTGAGCATCTGTGGGATCAGGTCGATCGTGTTGTTCGCTCTATGGATCCTCCACCACGCACCCTCCAGCAGCTTCCAGATGCAATGCAGTCAACATGGCTCCACATAATTGTTAATACCTTCCAGCACCTTATTGAGTCACTCCTAGCTCGTCTAGCTGCTGTCTGCGCTGCACACGGTGGTTACTCTGGATATCAGCTGGCGGTCACAATAATGTGACTCGACAGTGTATAATGTCTACAGTTCTAATATGGAGCCGGGAGGTGTTTCCAACCTATTGGCCTGGCTTTCTACGAAATGTTTTCTTTTGCAGTCAGGGTTAAGTTTAAGCGAGTTTGTAGGATATTCGAGATGTCTCGTATTAGCACTGTGTTCGTCGAAATATTCCTGCACGATGAGGGACCAATGATATGGGTCATAATAGTCTTGAAAGAACGCATCCCCCTTTAGCAGGAGGTACAACATTGAGAAGCGTGTACTGTCAGCAAGCAGTCCTTGAGAGTATCCCGCGTTAATACTTTTGTACAAAGGCCGTTCCATAAATTGAGAGTATTTTGTTTTTGTTGGCAACAGTGCGAACAGGGAAAATAACCACGCAGACGACAAACTGAGTTATGGAGTTATCTATGGCAACAGATGTTAGCCGTAGAAGACGATACTGGTTTTGGTATTGCGCAGTTTTTAAGGTACGTGTGCATTTGGTCATACAGCGATGGAAGTAAGTGATTCAGAGTTAAGGAGTGAAATGCTTTGTGATATAAAATTTTGCTATCGCTAGGGTAAAACGGCTCCATAAACAAAAACACATGAGCAAAGCTTACAAAGATAAATGTTTGAGTGAGTCAACAATTTTAGATGTCACCGTGATTTCAAAAGGGTGCGTTTGCTGGCAGAGCTCGCACCTAGGCCTGGTCGACCTGAAAGTGCTGTTACGGAACGTATTGTTCAACTATTTGGGTAATCCTGCAACAAGACAACGAATGGCGTGCGAAGGCATAACGGCGTCAACTAATATTTAGAAAACATCGGCATTCGTCAATTCGTCATTCTACGCGACAAATTACTGCTGCATCGTGTGTGTTCCGGATGGGTACCTAATGACCTGACAAGAAAACAATTGTTAGCCAAAGTTCAGGTGTGTTATGAGTTGAAACAAATGATTGCAAAGGATCTAAACTTTCTAAACACAGTAATATCTGCAGATTAAACATGGGTTTCTTATTTCGATCCCCTCACGAAGCGCGCAACGAGTGCCTGGAAACACACAGGCTCGCCTCCCTCGAAAAATGTCCGCCAAACCAAATCAGCTGGGAAAGTGATGATAATAATTTTCTTTGATCATAAAAGTGTAGTCTACCAGCGTGCTGTTCCTCCACAAATTACTGTCAATGCGGAGTATTACATTTCAGTCTTGAAGCGTCTACCACGACACTTATCGATTAAGCGACCGGAACTGGTGGGCAAGTGGACCCTATACCATGATAACGCCCTCTCACATCTGGCTGTTTGTGTCCAACAGTTTCTTTCGAAATGCAATATTGAAATCATGCCACAACCTGCCTACATTCCTGAACTCGCTCCATGTGATTTGTGGTTGTTTCCAACAATGAAGAAGACGTTCCGTGGCGCAACATTCAACACAGATTCTAACGTTAATCAAACTGCACTGGGGTCGCTAAAGCAGCTTCCACAAAATGTTTTCGCCACATGTTTTGAAAAGTGGACTGAACGATGGAACGGGTGTATATCATCCGAGGGAAGATACTTTGAGGCAGAATAACATATAAATTTTGCTGTACCTATATTTCTTCATTTTGCGTGATTTTACTCTCAGTTTTTATGGAACGGCTGTTGTACACACGCGCTAGAGATCCCAGTTCAAGCCAGCTAAGTATGACCCATGTCATATAACCTCCCCACTCGACTAGATGGTTGGTGCGATTCATGAGGGATCCCTGGCATCATGCTGTTGACTCCAAATACGGACGCGACCAACAGAAGAATGGAGGTCATATATATTGATTCAATGGGAGGAAACACCAGATTTATATCGTCCAATCCGCATGTTGTTGGAACCAGGAAAGTTTTTCCCGTCGATGAATTGCTGTTAGGAGACGTACTCTTCTACACCATCGGTGCCAATGTGCGACGCCCATGGGGATTCCTTTTCTGCTTGACCCATAGTGAATTGTGCCGCTAAATGCTAAACCGTGTTGCACCGATTGACCTGTACTAAGCGACATATCCGTCGTTCACCTATGGAATCCATGCTTCACCCCTCATTAGAGTTGTTTTCGTTGAACGGTTGTTTTGCCATTTCCGCAACACTCCTGGTGGTTCTCCAAAAACACAAGAGGGGGCGCAGTTTCCGAAACAGACGCACCAAACCTTTGTGTGGAAACAATCTGGCCTTTCCTAAACTCCAATGAACACTTTGTTTTATTCTTCATATCCATAATGTCGCTGTAACTAAAGTAAGAACTTCTTTTATACACCACTTTCGGATACAGGCCACGCTCTTCTTCACATTAAGTTAGTATCTGGCATAATTCACTTTTCATAGGGTGGCCAAGCTTAGTGAGCATTCAGTGTACACAAAGCGGCAATTGAAAAACGAGACTTATGTTATTGCACGATGCAGGTGCTCTCATCGAATATAAGAAAGCATGAAATGAAGGTGTGATTGTTCTTACAAAATTGCAGCAACGATCAGCAAAAATTGTCACCATTTGAGAGAATAGTGTGAGGTGAAGTGCTAGTCTCTCCTGTGTCTGCGTTATGAAGGGAAAATGGAACAAAAATCAAACAAGTTTTGTGTTCGCCTGAGAAATAATTCCATGGAAACATTTCACATTATGAAGCAAGTGCATAGAGAGAATTGCCTGTCTCATGCAACATGTTTTCGATTGTCATTTACTTTTCTACCTCGGAAGTGAATCAGTGGAAAACGACGAACTTCCCAGCCCAGATATAAGTTTTAGAACGTATGATTTCATTGGGAAAATGCAGGAAATTTGTATCAATAACTGAACTGCATTTCTCTCAAAGATTTCAGGCGATATGAGCTAATAATTAAACCATTCAGCAAATAATAACCCTGGATTTAAATGAAACCAAGATTTATGGGAGTTCGGTTCGACGTTCTTAAACAAACGAGCAACTACAGTCGCGAGATGAACTCTTCATAGAACTCATTGCGGCAGATGAAAGCAGTCTAAGTTCCTGAATCCGATTTTTATGTTTGACGGTTAATGGTGTTTTCAATACGACCTCGAAATGAAGCAACGGGCTGAGTGGGAGATATCAAACTCTTCCAAAGCCAAAAAAGTTGTCAAGAAGGGTGAAACATAAAAACAACGCTCATCATTTCTATGTTAGAGAGCGACTGTGAATATACAGTTCGTATCGAACGACCAAAGTGTTACTACTACTACTATCTAGACATTAAAAAAAGTTTATTTCAGATAATTCTTTGTTTGCGGCCTCATCAATAATATAAACACCCAGATCTATCTGTCTGTCTGTCTGGCACGCTTGACGTCACATCAACGTCTGCATCGTTGCCATCACTTATCGATCAATTCGTGTGTGCTCTCGCGGTGTCAAAATGATTGCCTGCTATATAATAATAGCACGCGATCACTTTTAGATGTCAAGATGATCGCGTGCTAATTTAGAACACTGGATTATTAATGACTCCTATTCTGTTTTTTCGATCTACAAAATTCGAATTGAGTTCTTAATATAACAGCAAGCTGAGTTTGCACGCGATCAGACTGAGATATCAAGGTGATCGCGTGCTAATTTAAAAACACTGGATTATCAATGACTCGAGTCCTATTTCTCCGAACTACATAATTCGAATTGGATTCTGTATATCACATCAAATTCAGTTTGCACGCAATCACACTGAGATGTCAAGGTGATGGTGTGCTGATTTAAAAACATTGGATTAATCAATGACTCGAGTTCTATTTATCCAATCTACAAAATTCGAATTTAAATCTTAATAACACGGGAAGTTGCGTTTTGTATATTAATTTAATATATCACAATTCGAATATTAATTTGTACGCTTTAATTATTTTCTACTTTTTTAATGTAACTAACTTTCCGAGTTTAATGCTGATTATATTAAACATTTTGCAAAATATAGATCTGTCTAATCGCTCTAACCTACAATAAAAACTGAATTCTTGAGATTTCAAAGTGAGCAAGACTGCATCTGAAAGCAGATGTTGCCACCAATCGAACCTTGTCGAGGATTTAGATAGTTCCGATTTGTAATACCAGACGCCGCATTATTTTGTAGAAAAATCTTAAGTTTGAAGTTTCAAACTAACCGTCGAATAGGACAGTCTAAAACAAGCCGTGAACGGAATAACAAGTGTGCCGGAGAAAAAGTAATTTACCGTGAAAAATCAAAGTAAAAGTTAATAAGGTAAGTTTACGCATAAACAACTTTCCGAGTTTATTGCTGATTATTATTACACATTTTGCAAAATGTCGATCTATCAAAACGCTCTAATTTACAATTGTTAAACAACAAATATTTTATACAGAATGTTATTTATCGCGAGGTCATTTGAAAAACGGAAATAAGTAGGATATAATTTTTAGTCTTAAAATGAATTAATTCTTATTATATAAGTTTTTACTATATTTCCTTAGAGAAATCCGGCGTCTATTTGATTTGTTTTCAATTTGCCTTAATTAAAAATTTCACTCCGTCACAGGACGGTCAACATCCTCTATATATTAATATTTATTTAAAGCTTAAAACCAACCGTCCTAGGACGGGCTATAGGCTAGATATCAGGTTTTCTCTTGCTCGGCAACTCACCATGCCACAAATCTCGCATTGCTCGGGAGCTTCTGTCTTTCAAAAATATCTCCTACTATCGGAACCGTCGCATTCACAGGACTTGATCGGTGCGACGAGGTCTTATGTTCAAAGGTCAAGGGACCACTGAAAGGTTGTTATTTTATGCCATAGACAACATTCAAGAGCCTGTTGTGAGAAAATTGAATAGCATACCAGACACGGCCCTCCACCAGTTGTTCCAGTCTCTTTGTTGTGTATAGTGTCTCGACGCAGGAGGAAGTTATTTATGATAAAACAACGTTAGTTCATTTATACATGGGAGCACATTTTTTGTAATATTACCTGGTTTTTCAGTTGTTGCACAACGTACAATTGCTTTAATACGGAGCATCGAGTATGGCTACACTACAAAGGTTCCGTTCGTTGAAATAAGACAGTTTTTCAGGTATATATTTGCCTTTTATTTACATTTGACATAAAATCGCCCTTCGAGGGATATGATCTAGCACTTTAAACTCAGTGTTTCTTAGTACGTAATGATTGTACATGCTTTTTGTTTGTTTACGACCGTTATGAGCAGCTCCTAAGGTTATAAGCAGTCGACCATCCTTAATTTGGGGCCTTGGTTTTGAAGAGGTTGCCCCATCGCGGGAAAAGCGTATCATCCCTGAATCAGCCGGAGTTCAAGTCAGTGCCCACCTCAGATGAGTAGCCAGAGACTAGCGCCTCTAATTACTCAGCAAGTAGGGTACTCCTGGTAACTTCTAGAAATATGTTGAAGATTTTAGTTATTTTGCTGCGAACAACATGATACGATGGTGTTCGCCAGAGTTCTACAAAAAGCTATATCTCCAAGATAACACGCATAAAAATAAATTTTTCTGTGAAATCGCAGCGTCTTTAACTGTTCGAAAATCTTAGGAGAGTTAGCTATGAGAATCATTACAAAGGTATTAAGTACTGTAGTCACTCAGATAGTAGTAGTATAGAGATGTCTGCAATAAAGAATTTGTGCTGACAGCTTTTATTTCTTGAAGGAAGAATAAGAAGTAAATCACTGGATATCGATTATTATATTTGCCACCCCGGTGGCGCAATAATCTAGGCGATGGCGTCTGATCATTCGTCCGAAAGGGGTCCGGGCTCGAATCCTGGTGAGGCATGGATGTTGTGTTTGTCTTAAAACACTGGCCCTCTCCCTTCCCTGGAACCAGTGAACCTAATGTAGGGACGGGCGACTGCTAATAGACCATTGAGTTGCTCACGGTGGTCGTTAAACCTTCAATCAAAAAAATATATATATTATGTTTGTCAAGTTTTACATCAGTTAGAAAATGTTAACACCAGGAAGTGGCTCAATTTGTAATGAAGAAGAAACTGGAACACAATTCTGGTTAATTTTCATTAGCGTGAAGTTTAACGTCTGGGATGAAAGTGAGCTACCTCACCTCTTCCTAGATTTATTCGTCGTTTCTAAAGCATAGAGTACATGTTAAAATCTTCCAACAACCATAAAAGCGTAATTGGTTATCGTAAAAATGTTTCTTAATGAGGATTAGCACAACTCTAACGGAGATGCAACGATTTCCTAGTACTTATCGGAAATATAAAGAGTAGTGGTGGCAAGATTTCTGCTTATTGCATTGTTTTGCATCATGTTAACATTATGCCGGTGAGTGCTGAACATGTTCCAGGCATATTAGACTCAAAATCCATTTAGATGCTTGCGAACAGTAACATCTTCCAACTTCTGGAATTCATGATTGTAAAGAATATATGATGAATACAAAAGGTAGCAATTTTACCCTACCTTAATGTGAATGCTTTATTTTAAATTTCTGTTAAACTGAAAACAAATTATACGTAAACATTTAGGGCATGCATGAATTTAGCTATAGAATATTCAGTCGCTTTTCTCGTAGTTTGAGACAAATTCAATGTGAAGGCCTAATTAGAAAATATTATACTATTTAAATGTTTTAAAATATTTCTTTCAAACTAAACGACCATGTGTGGATTTTTATTGTTATTATTATTATTAATATTATCATTATTAGTATCATCACTATCATTATTAGTATCATCATGATCATTAGCAGTATCATCATTATCATGATTAGTATCATCATTATAATTATTAGTATCATCATTATCGTTGTTGTTGTTGTTGTTGTTATTATTCTTATTATTATTGGTTTATTTATTCGCCCAAATCTGATAAAAATTTAATACAAACAAAGTTCGTAATCGTAGTTTTTAATCATAGTTCAAGTACATACGAAAATTTTCTCATATATTTTAAGTATTAAAATTTTGATCAATTTTTTAATCTGTGAAAATTGCCGTCCCGTTGGCGCAGTGGTCTAAGCGATGACTTCTGATCTTTCGAACAAGATGGGTCCGGGTTTGCATCCTGCTGAGGCATGGGTATTGTGTTTGTCACACGGCACTGGCTCTCTCCCTTTCCTGGAACCAGTGGCCCTAAATTAGGGACGGGCGACAGCTTATCTCCAACTGAGTTGCTCACGGTGGCCGTTAAATCACCAATTAAAAAAAAATGCGAAAATTTTAGCCTTCCTTCATTATTTTTAATGAAGTAAAATTTCAAATGATAAAATTTGGTATGTTTCATTCAAACAACCAAGGACTTCAACAACAAAATGTTTAAAAACACATTAAAACAAATTATTGCACGATTCATTCGAAAGAATGTCTTTTAATTAATGGACGCTTGCAATCTTAGTGCAGGCTGCTCAGATATGCAGTTGATACGACTGCCAAGTGGTCAGACGTCCGATCTTTGTGCTAATCATACAAATTGAGTCTCGGATAAAACACAAATATTGGGTATGCCCTATGGCGTGGTTCTGTCCGTCCTGTAAAGACAGCGATGTTTGAAATTGGAGGCGTACAGCTCATTACATCCTTAAGTGCTCATAGGAATCATTAAAAACTAAAATAAAATGTTTTCTAAATATCTGTTGCGGATGCGGAATGAAAAATGAAAAGCGATCCAGAAAAATGCAAGTTACCAAAATGGAAAATGTAATATTACATCGACAAGACTTTGCAGAATAGAAAAAAGCTATATATAGATAAGTAGGAAAAGTAAAACAGATGATGCATTAATGATCATCAAACCCATCAAATGAAAATATTTCAAAGAAAAGATGCCAGACGGTTAGCTAAAATAATTATGTAAAAACCTTGAGCTAAGGTACCGTAACTGTTGCGATAGCAGAACAGTACAGTATGAGGCAATATCCTCTGACCTTTAGTCTGAAATGTATCACGGTTTTGGTCTTTAATAAGACATGAGTGCTGTGTGTATGTGATGATGCTGCTTGATCCTTTCACAGGAACGAGTGGTTCTGAATAAGGAATACGAATCTGCACATTTTGTTTTCTTGTATTAGAGTATAAAGACAACCGTTGGCGACTCTGATAGGGGAGTAGTATCTCCCAGCCTTACTTTAGGCTCACTGATTCCAGGGAAGGAACACAGCCTGAGCCATCGGACAAGCGTACCACCCATGCCTCACCTGTGATTCGAATCTAGCCATTTAGAACGCATGGCCAAAATCCTGCGCCTCGTACCACTCGGTCACCGAAACGGCGCGATTGCTTATACTTCACACAATGATTCGTGGTGGTCCATAAATACCAAAATGGAAAAACTAAGGCATTGTTAAAGAAGAGAGCTCAGACAGATGTAGATGGGGAAAGAGAACTTCAGGAAGAAAATGGAGATGATGATAAAAGCCGGAGACGCCTAGAGGAAAATCGAGGTTTTCGCATGGCAATGCGCCCAAGTGGATTTGGAAGAAGAAAGGTAATTGTATGAAATTTAAATCTCCTGGTATTGAAGTTCACTTTTTTATGCTTTTTAGATTAAGTATTCTGGTCTTCAATACAACGGAGTACGGTAGGTTGATTGATGGAAAGACTTACTTCAACATGTGCAGTGGCGTAGCTAGATCTTTTTCTCGCGGGGTGCTCACTCGGGAGTACAAATCCCTGGGCCTTCAGGTTGCATTTTTTTTGTATGCGGCATTAGTTGGCGTACATCCCCTTTCCCTAGACTAAGGAAAAAAGCACACGATAAGCATATCCTTCGATAAGAGTACCTCTTAAACTTTTAGAAAGCAGAAACGTCGTCTCCGGGGAGAAAAATTCGCATCCCCTTAGGAACATGATTACTAAAACTTCGTGTGGAATCTGATATCAATCTGTTGCTCAGTCAGCAGCAGTAAGGACTATGTCACTGCCTTTGGGTTAATCCTTTTAACCCATTTTGCTTCGTACAGGCGATCGTCTCGTTGGAATTAAGTTCTGTTGGAAGGATCCAAGGGTAGGTAATCACGAAAAAAAGCACTGGAAGACATCTAACGAAATAAATTGTTAAAAAGGAAAATTTGCTCTTTCGATGTAATGAATTATTCGCTAAAGAAACCCCAGTTTCGTTGGCCAAATACGGAAATATGCTCATCAAGACCATTTTATTTTAGTAGCGCATCAACAGGGATAGTAGGATTAATACAGAATTCTACATATACCAGACAGACGGGAAATTTTCTAAATTGCGTGAAACGGGTTCACACTTCTCAAAACAGAACACACCGTCACACACAAACAATAGTTAATGTCAGTTGAATAAGTTAGGAAGGAGAAATTTTAGTCATGCCATGGGTACTTTCACCTGGATCTAGCGCGTTGTAAGCAAATTTTGGTTATTAATTGATGAGTTGTCTCAAAACTTTCGAGCGATGCCTATTCTTTTCCTCTTCTCTCTCTCTCTCTCTCTCTCTCTCTCTCTCTCACCCTCCCTCCCTCTTTCTGTCTTTTTTTATTTTGTTTTTCCCTCTTTCTTCTGATCCATACTTAACTGTTTAACTCCCCCGCCCAAAAAGAAAGATAACTAATCTGAAAGATTTTAACTCCCGCATTTAAAAATCAAAGAATGATATAAGGCACAAAATTTCGGAAGGTGTTTGGGCTTATTTCTTATCAGACGAATGTAAATAAAAAACTGAGTCCTTGAAGTTTTAAAGAATGTGCTTTCCGTCTCAGTTTCTTTTACTTTTACCTGAATTAAATGCTCAACCATCAGGATTGAAATTATAGCCACAAATGAAAGTAATGTAAAATCATCATTACATGTTTAAGCGCTGTATAAATTGAGAAACCATAGACATCGAGTTGGGAAATAATAATTTCTTCTAGTAAAACATAGTGAGATTGGAATTTGTTGAAATCGTAAAATGGGAATTTCTTTCAAACTCCCCAGCACAAATTTATTAAACCATTTTCTTCCCCTATATAGCTGTTCGTAGCACGTTGTAGTGCAACGTTTACAAGAACGACCCAATCCGTTCTACAATGGGAATGCTGTCTCCAGGGTTTTATTTCACATAAGTTACATGAACTCCGAGGAATTTTCTTTAACATGGTTTGGATGGAGAAACTGTTTTGTGTGAAAATCGCTTATCACTTGAAATAGAAATAGGATTCCCTTCCAGAAAATCATGTTACAAAAGAAACTGGTTTTTCAAAGAGAATATCCCTGATGAAGATGATACGTGAAGATGCGCGGGGCGCAATTCGGAGTCTGAGTGAGAGATTCAATGGAATGGCATTCTCTTTCGAAGAGCACATACACTATTTTGATGCTACACAACAGGAGTCCTAACTTCTTAAATTAAATTTGGGAAACTTCGATGAGCAGTTTTCCTCACGCCTTCCTCCAAATTGTTAGAAGTCAGACTTTAAAACGAAAAAAAAAATAAGAACAGAAGCATCCAGAACTCTTATTACCAGTTTGAATGAAACAAATAGGGATGAAGAATGAAAAGTGTTTCTTCCTCTGAAAAGCTGACGACAACAGTAAACGCGTTTAAGTAACACGCAACTTTTCGGTGCAGGAAATAAACTTGAAAATTTTTCCGCGCGAATCAGCAGTGAAAGCAACTGGATATAAATTCTCTCGCAGCTTCAATATGTGTTTTGAATAAAAACTTTACATGTCTTGCTTTAGATATGTATGAAAACTTTAGCTGGCATGCAGAAGCGAATATTTGGTTTATATTAATCCAAAGAAACGGCCTTCAGAAAAGCCAATATAAATCTCCGATGTCAGATTTATTGCTGTCTATCAGATCTTTCTAAGGACATAGCTTTCATCCCATTCAAAATATAAATTTGTAATCAAATAAAAGCCATTTTTAAGAAGGCATTTTAAGTCGTGATTTGTTTGAAACCCATTCATTTCACGGAAGATCCTTTCTTCAGGTTCATGGTCGGTATATAACCTGTTTTCATGAAAAGACGTGAAATATTACTTTTCTTGGCACCTCTACAGATGTGGAAAAGTGCTTTAAGATCACATTCAAAAGAAGATAGCCTGCATTATTTATTTTTCCATTTATTTTCTGTTCTCCTTTCTTGTATCGAAATGTGAGAGTTTAAAAAACGCGGTACATAATATTAATTTTCATCTCCATGTACGTTTTATATGCATTACCTTTTTTCTCTCGCGTGAAATGAAAAAGGATACTGCTCTTTATAGGCTTATGAATTAGGCTAAGCCCTGAAAAACTAACTTATATTTCCATTGCACGGTTTGCTTCCTATCTGTACTTTCGAAAGCAGCATATATATTTGAAGTGATAACTCCTGAAATAAAAATACCATACGTAAACGGCGCCTAAGAAAATCTGTAGAACTTTTAAAACTCTAACAGTAATCACATGTTGCTTCATCTTAAAATGAAACCTAAAATCTTAGAAATGACACAACCCTCTCAAAGAAGAATTTGATATCTTAAACCTATTTGATACTAAACATATTGCTTATGGGAACATTTGTCCATTTATTAATTTAATTTTATGTACTAAAATTTATTCTATGAAATTTCAGTAAAGCTGACTAAGGTAAAAATTAATGGAAAAACAGGGACCATGAATTGGCGGAGGTAGATTACAAAATAGCACATCTACTCCAAATGCAAACTTTTAATATTAGTTCTTGGTCAAATTACAAAAAAAAACATTTCAAAAAGTCAGCAACAAGTTTGCAGGAAAAGAAGCAAATTTCCACGCCCTTTTTCTCCTGAGACTTTTTGTTAAAATTTTATTGCAAACATTTTCCTTGAAAAGACACAGAGGCGTTTTTCACCGCAACTTGTTAGTCAATCAAGAATATAAATTACATCCTCCCGTTATCAGAGCATACACACGATAATTATACGGATACATTTAGAAAAGAGTCTTAATAAGATTTTAAATTAATAGCAAATAGATATGTAAGAAAAATTTACTACTACTGAGAGTACGAGAAAACAAACTGGTTTGACTAAGCATAATATTCATGCGTTAGAAAAGTTTTGAGTTTTATTCTTCAGTTACTGAAAATAATTAGGTATTAAACCCAAACCCGGCCGCTGAAGAAGTGTAGAGTTTTTCTCAGTACTGAAGTACATTTTAATAGAATGTTACAAACAAAGACAAATGAAAGGTTTTCTTGAACAGAGGTGATAAAAAATATTTCTGAAAATGTAAAAAAAGATAACAAACATTTTCCCAGATTTTAACACCAAAAGAGAAGATAATCATCATTCTCAATGGATATTAAAATGTAATAAAAATATATTAAAATAATATATAATAGGACGAAAAATCATTGGCCGTTCCGAAAATAGAGTTTGATGGCTCCTGCCAAACTGTTCTAGTTGGATCGGAGTTCAAGTCTAGACCAGGGAAAAGGTGGTGAACTCATCTTGCAACAATAGTTCTGTTTCTTCCCTTGAACTACTGGTTCTGACTCAGTGACGTCAGACTCTTACTAGTCTCGAAGTTTTACTGGTGTCGTTAAACCACGAAATAAAGCGAAATCATTTTGGTTACTCAGAAATGGAGCGAGGTCTTAGACTTGGTCCAAATTTCAAAGTATAGAAAATTTATTATTAAACACAATATAGGTCTTTTAATTTTACGAAAATGCTATAAGCAAAAAAGCCATATACCTACAGAAGTCAAAATCTCTTCCAAGACAGGCGTCTTACGTAACCTCAGTTGTACGGTCTCAAATCCAAAATTGAACTCATCTTTTCCCTTTTGTTTGAAACGTGATATTGGCACACACGCACATGAGGTGCAGATTTGAATGGCGACCTGGGTAGAAAGCGGGCCTGTTGTTTTAAGCCCTAAACTTTTCCTTTTTTTTATTTTAAGGGGTTCATCCTCAGAAATAAAAGAAAGGAAAAACTGATGAATTATAAACGAAGGCATGTTTCATCTCAAAAGTGAAGTACTCTGCTCTGTAGAGATGCCGAAATGGCATTCGAAGGCAATAATACGATTATGAGTGAAGGTACTGATAATCAACTTGCATTCCCAAAAGAATTCCAAATGCGCTCACTGTAAATCCTGTGCGACTTTTTGAAATTCAACTCGCTCCTCAGAAACGTAATGATGCAGAGAGCATTGAGTCGTCGTAGGCGGCTTACTTTCACCAGAATATACAAAAACAAAATCGCAACAAAGCTGTCATTGCAACATCCGTAGATACGATAGTTATTCCCAGAATCTCACCTGGAATATAAGATTGAAATTTACAATTAACTATCAGAAAAATAAACAAGCTTCTTTAACAGTTTGATTTTGCGGTAACAGTCAAACAGTCGAACTTTCGAAAAAATATGCATTTACTAGCTGAATCTCTTTTTAGCCTCGGCTAGTTATATGTTAAAAACTAATTATATGAACAATACAGAAAAGAATACAGAAAATGCTTTGATAGAAGGAAAAGAAATCGAAAAAGTAGATGAATACATATATTTAGGTCAAGTATTCAGTTGTAAAGAAAGATAAGAAAGAGAAATCAATAGAAGAAATATGCAAGGAATAGAGCCCGTTGGAGACAAAGACTATTTTACAGGCGATCTTCAACTGTATTTAAAAAGACAAATCTTCAATGCATGTATTAACCCCGTATTTACTTATGGAAACGAAACGTGGAGTATCACTGAGCAACAATGTGAAAAAATGAGACTATCGGTAAGGAAGTTAGAGAGACGAATGTTGGAAAGATATAAAAAGAAGAGACAAAAACGAACTTACTCTATAAAAGAAAGAACAGGAATGATAAATATTATAAAAATAATAAAAGAATCAAAGTGAAGATGGGCTAGACATGTTGGAAGACTGAAAGATGAAAGATGGACACGATTAACAGAATGGCAACCGAGTGTTGGAAAGAGACGAAGGGCACGCCAGAGAACAAGATTGAGAAATGACCTTCAGAACTTTAGAGGTGCTAAATGGTGGACTGAGGCTAAGGGTCGAGGAAGCTGGAAAAGACTGGGGAGGCCTATACCCTGCAGTGGGTGTAAACAGGCTAAGAAGAAGAAGAAAAAGTTATGTGTTACTTTATGAAGAACTGATTCATTTGACATACTTAAAGTAGTGTCCCGAAGAACTAAGAAATTGACAACTGGGTACACGTAGGCATATTCCAATAAGGACTCATATGTGACAATCACTGTCGATGTACAGTTGGACGCATTTTAGTATCAATGAAGGGTAACGTGCAACTGGCATGGCTAAATCATGTATCCCTTAAGAGAAACCATCGCTGTAGTCTGATTCCACACTAGTTCATAGTTTGTTTGCCATAGAAAAGGAGTTCAGTTCCTCTTGTAAGTTCGGGGTTTAACGACCACCATAAGCAAATCTAAGGTCTGTGGTTTCAAGGAAGGAACAAATCCAGAGCCATAAGACAAAATACCTCCCACATCTCATCTTCCCTGTGACATACTACAGAGGTGAATCACGTGTCAAGACGACAAATCTGCAGTTGTACATTCCGTCCGTGTAGCTTTGTTGGATGAGCAACTTACTCCGGAGTTTGGGGGTCCGATCCCGCCACGGACGAATAAGTGTTTTCACACTACCAGACTAAACCTCCGGTTCAAAATCGAATGACTAGTCAGAAACCCACGCTTCGAACCACTCATTTATCGATATATAAAAATTCTACCAGACGTTGTTTTTGTGTATTATTACTTGAGGGGAAAAGATAAAACTTTCTATATTACATAACGTCAGCTTTACTAAACGCATTTTTTATTATGGCATACAAGCCTTATCTATACAAGCCTTATATTATGGCATACAAGCCTTATCTCGGAACGGAAGGCATTTTCTTCACAATTAATCTGAAATATTCATATTTTTTCACTGCGCGTTGGAATATAATACTAAACACTAATAGGCATTTGTGAAGTTTTGCTTAGTAGAAGAAAATCATTCGAAAGAGAATTCCTTTTTCCTGTGAAAAGCATTCTTTTCAGTTTTTGGATTGCCTTTACGTTTATTCAGCCGACTGAATAAAGGTTTATCATGTGTTCCCTTGAAGATTGATGCATTCTTGCTGCGTAAACCTTTAAATGCCGCCTCGGTGGCCAGTGGTCTAAGCGATGGCTTCTGATCATTAGTACGGAAGGGGTCCGGGTTCGAATACCGTTGACGAATGGATGTTGTGTTTGTCTTACGGCACTGGCTCTGTCTTTTCCCTGGAACCAGTGGCCCTAAATTTGGGACGAGCGACTGATTATAGCCCATTGAGTTGCTCATGGTGTTCGTTAAACCTAAAATCAAAAAGAAAAAAAAATTAAAAAATTAGTTACCGAATTTAGTATCTGGTTAAATCTTATAATGCTAGTTAAGTAAGGAATTACCAGTGGATGGCTTTAATGCTTCTTAGTATGATATACAGATATAGAATATTGTTTTATATCGAGGATTTATGAGCCATATGAAAGTTTAACGCTTTAACTCACCAACCCAATGACTCTTTGTTCCAAGCGCTGGCTTTCGACCCTTCTTTCGTTCCAATTCATTCGTCTGCGATCAGCTAGGGTTCGAATTCTGGGTGAGGCATGGATGGTATATTTGTTTAACAGCACTGGCTTTCTCCCTTTCCTAGAGCCGCAGACCCTAAATTAGGGACCGGCGACTGTTTATCGCCCACTGAGTTGCTCACATGGTAGTTAAACCCTGAAGTAAAGAGTAACGCTTTAATGACAAACAGCAACAGATAAGGTTATTTCGAACCTGCCTTACACAGCTTTTGATTTATTTTGTCTTTGGAAGATAAAGAGTAACAAATACGAAAGTTTCGATCGTACCTTACACAGGACAACTAGTCTCCGGAAAGGGAGGGATAGAACAAGCGCGACTGGACAGACGCATCTCCTATATATTATTCAAGGCTCAAACACAGACGATAAGTCAGAAGCTCTAGCCTCTGACGATCCGGCTATTGAGCATAACCATAGAATATCAGACATCTTACTTCCCTAAGTTGATATGCTACATAAGCTTTAAATAGACGGATGAATAATCAGTTTTACCACACCGGCAATGAAATAACTAATTACACTGACTAGTATTCACGAGATTTTCGGCCATCCATCCTGTGTCATACTGGATCTTATCATGGAGTTTGAAACGGTAGAACATTTTTCCTTACCAAGCACTAGCACAACTGTAGCACAGATATGTTTTGTGTCTTGAACATACGGACAGCCGTATGCTAAAGCAATGCGATAATGTTATCACAACAGAAGACATAATTACTTTAGGCTTGAGTCCTGTCGAGGCCCGTTTAAGCATTTCTTGGGTTCGTAGTTCCAAGTTGTATGTTATTTGTTTTTACAGCACGATGAGTATCGTTCCTTTACTTAATAATTCTGTATTGTACTAATGCTAAACTTAAATTTTTTTCAGTCGTAATTTCTTAAATCAATGTATTCGTATCTCAGATCTTCTTCTTTTCATGTTCTCTGCCATCGTGTCTGTTAATTTTCATCCGCAAACACTCTCGAGCAAGGGAGCTGACCAAGTAAGCCCAGAATCAACGCTCAATCAAAGTTAATGTTGTCCTACAGGGGAGAGTCAGTCAAATTAAAAACTTAAATAGTATTTTCTCACAACTTACTGAACAAACGTCGTGCACACTTGTATCATTTATTAATGCAATCTCCATGGTGTGCAACAGAATTCCTCCAGCGCTTACAAAATGCATACATTCCTGTAGAAAAACTTTCTTTCGGTCGCGTGTGCAACCACTCATGCATCATCTGCTGCCCTTATTCATCGCATCTGAAAGTCCATCCTCCGTGGCATCTTTGAGTGGTCCACTTAGGAGCAAGGTCTGGTTAATGGAGCGAATGTGGAAGACACTCGGATTGCAGGTCTTATATGGCTGAAAACGTTGCACGGGAAGTATGAGGCCGGGCGTTGTCATGTTAAAACAAGACACAAGTACTAAGAAGTAAACGTCGTTTGGATTTTATGGCAGTTCGAATAAGATTCCTGGTAAGATCTGCACACGTGTCACTGGTTGCAGTGTTACCCCTACGCGTGTGGTGCTGAAATATTACGCCTCGTTTATCCCAAAAGAGAGTCAGCATAACTTCCCTGCAGTTGGCTGCGTGAGGAACATCTCCGATTTTGTTGAGGAGAGATGGCACCATTCCTTGCTCGCTCTCTAGGTTTCTGGCTGAGGATAGTGAACCCAGGTTTCATCCCCAGTAATAATTATCTGTAGGAAGTCATCACCTTCTGCTTCAAGGCGCCGCAGAGGTCTTTAAAGGCATCAAGACGTCGTTGTTCTAATTCTGGAATCCACTGGCGAGGCTCACCCACCTTGCAGACTCTTTGTTGAACTGGAGCAGACCATGGATGCTGTGGTGTGCTAAACCATGACTGATGTCATTACAGCAGCAAAAAGCACTCATCACAGTGCGTTCAGCTGCTGTATTGGGAAATGGTGATACTACTCTGTTTGCCTGACTCGGTCGAGGAGAATCTGTCACAGAACTCAGGCCGTTTTGGTACTTCCTAGTCCTTTCGTACACTTGCGAAAGTGACAGGCATGCATCACCATATTAAAACTTCATTCGCCGATGAATTTCAATAGGTTTCACCCTTTGACTGCTCCGAAAACGAATGGCGGAACGTTGATCGTCTGTGGTGCATATCTCAAGTGGGGAAGCCTTCGTTACAGTGATACTGTAACGCCACTCAGCTTTTTGGCGCCGTACTGCAATCCGTAAGAAAATATTTTAGCCATTGGTAAAATTATTACCAAGTTGCAGGACAATGACACTGTATTTTAAATTTTTTCTCGCTCTCTTAAAGTTTTCATTTGACCCATGTATAATCCTCTATTATCTTCATTGAGTACTGGCGCATTCATAAGAAACTGATATTCTCTTCCAAACTGAATTTGTCTTCACATGATTCAATGAACTGCTTTGGACACTCTCGTGAGAACATAAATATTGGTGATGTCGTAAATCCTTCCTTCTTTGGGAGTTCATACATCATTCACGAATGATCATTCAAATGAATGGTCATTCATTTTGCTTCCACTGTCATTTAGTTGTCTCACTTCACTCACTGTGCAAATCATTCTTTGATCTGAAGTACCTGTGAGTGCGATGCCAAACGGAAATAGGCAAACTGCCCTAAAGAGTAGATTTGCACCCTTCACCACCAGCAGCGCATTCACAGCTCGTTTTGGCAAACTTCCTAAAAGAGCAAGAACTTATGACATCCATTCACTATATGACGTATTCGGTTGTCGGAAAAATCATGACGTATTTTAGCCATGTTTCGCAAAGGACATTTATTGATAGAATGGAAGTACTAGAGGCATGCGCAGCTCTGTTATTTCAGTGAGCTGCAGAATGCCTAGTTCATACACTGCTGGACAATTGCTAAGGACGGATCATAAACGGCTATATAGCGCATAAAAAAGTAAGTGTGGTTGGATGCCAAGTGAAATAAAATAATGTCAGAATGCCAGGACATTACAAGAAAGAAAATTTATTGTGCTCTGAATTCCAGAAGGCTTTGGAACGTGTTCAATGGACAAACAGGCCATTTTGTGCAGAATACCTAAACGTGAAAAAAATGCAATTACCGTCCGCAGGCGTTCCGGCGTAAGATGTCAATACGGGATATGGCCACCATGGAGGGCGATGCAAGATTCCGCACGTCGTGTCAGGCTTTGCACAACATTATCAAGCAGCTGTTGGGGTAATTTATCCCATTCCTCTGTCAGTGCACGGATGAGGGTGTCCTTGTTTATTTGAGGGCATTGGCGACCAGCAAGACTCCTCCCCAAAGCATCCCACACATTTTCAATGGGATTCAGATTTGGAGAACGTGCTGGCCATACGAGGCGTTAAATATCCTCGCTCTCAAGACACTCCTGGACAGCGACTGTTCGATGACATGTTGCGTTGACGTCCATGAAAATGAATCTATCACCGACAGCACCATGGAACATGCAAACATGAGGTAGCAGAACATCATTAATGTATCGTTGGCCAGTCATAGTCCCAGTAGGAAGCACATAGAGGGACGTACGGCCATTGATCATGATGCCAGCACATACCATGACACTACATGTCGGATATCGGTCCCTTTCCTGTATGTTTGCTGCACAATATGCAGTACCACTATCACGCCAGATCAGTTGTCGTCGACAATCAGACGATAGACTGTATCTACTCTCATCTGAGAAGAGGACAGCGGACCAGTCGTTATCAGTCCAATTGCGATGTTGATGGCACCATTGCAAACGGGCGGTACGGTGACGTCTGGACAATGGGATGCACACAACAGGAAGGCGGGCGTATAGTCCTCCTTCATGCAAACGTCTGGCGACAGTTTTTCGGGAGATCCGCTTGCCAGTAGCAGCCATAAACTGATTTGCTACCTCACTAGCTGTGCTGTGCCGGTGTCTTTTTGTTGATAGCACTATGTACCGATCTTCTGCAGGTGTCGTACTGTGAACACGACCTCCCCGTGACGTTTGCTACACTCTCCATTTGTTTGAAATGATTTCCAAAGCCTTGAAACAACACTGTGGCTGACGTCGAACTCCCTGACAACATCTGTTATTTTTCGCCCTTCTTTAATCTTGCCAATAATACGGCCACGCGTAAAATCATCTAGGTGATGTCCGGGAAGACATACTGAAAATTGCAAGTTCGTCAATTGATTCTTTCCCTTTCAACTTTGCGTTTGACCAACAATGGTCAATGCGCGTCAAATCCTTTATATCGCTTATCAGCGCTATGACGTCACGAACAAGTTTGGCAATCCAAAATTTGCATACGCACAACACGTCTTACTGTATCCCGCACTATGCTAATTTCCACATTTTCCTGCCTTCCATTTTATGGTTGCTATCGTTGCTATTGTCATCCGTCCTTAGCAATTGTCCGGCAGTGTAGAAGAACCTGTCGTTCGTCGCAAAAAACTGTGCAAGGTGCTGATTTACAGCCTGATCTGAATTGAACGTTACACCACACAAGGACTGTTGAAGTATGACGGCGCAAGGTCAGGCGAGTATTATAGGTGAGACAACACATCCCACCCAAGCTCCAATAATTTTGCCGGGTGATCAAACTTGTTTGTGGTCTTGCATTGCCGTGATACAACACAACACCTTTACGATTAATGAGCTCTGGACGTTGCTGGATGATGGATTCGTTCAAACTGTCCAATTACCGACAGTATACATTCGAATTGATTGTTTGGTTCCGTGGTAGAAGCTCGAAAAACACGACAGCTTTGAAATCCCACCACACTGAGACCAGAACCTTCCGCTGATGAATGTATGCTTTGGATGTCGTTTGAGGCGAAGCAGCACGTCGGGACCAAGACGGTTTCCGCAGCACATTGTTGTACAAAATCCACGTTTCGTCACCAGTTATCAGTCGCTTCAAAAAAGGATCGTTTTCCTCACGTTTAATGAGCATATAGCAGATGTTTATACTCGCCGTCAATTGATCTTCTTTGAATCATGAGGAACCCGTACATCGAGCTTGCTTACGTATCCCAGCTTCCTCAGGTGGTCGTGAACGCTTGATTGATAAATGTGCAATGTGTCTGCAATCTCTCGTGTCGTGTAACGTGGGTTTGACTCGATAAATGCCTTGATATGGTCGTCATCAACCTCGGTTGGCCTCCCGGACCGAGGAGCATCATTGAGGTCAAAATCACCAGCACGGAATTCCGCGAACCACCGCTGGCACTGACGTTCTTGTAGAGCATTATCACCGTACACTTTACGCAACTTTTCACAAAATTGGCGTGCGTTCTTCTTTTTACGGAAGTAAAACAGTAAAATATGGCGAAAATGCAGAGTTTGGTCTTCCATCTCCAACTTGATGTCAAATCTCCGCAAATCAACCAAATAGCTCACTATTCCTTTTAGACTGCAGCTAGAACTGGCACCTGTCGAATGCTATAGCGATAACAGAGCTGTGCATGCCTCTAGTACTTCCAAAACCGCCCAACCGCCATCGAGTGCCAAAATACGTCATGACTTTTCCGACAACCAAAATATTCTAATTTAACTTTCATTTTTATTTTCTTTATCTGTGTAAATTTTGAGTTTCTCATTTTAAACGTTTTAACCTTAACGTTATTTTTTCTCACTCACAGAATTTTATTTGTTAACAGTCTTGAAGTCAGGTCAAACTGATATGTGTATCTTTTGACAACATTAGAACGATGAATGTAATATGTGGAGAGAGCAGTTTTAAGTGTTTGCAGATTAGTGCAGCATTGCGTTCTATGCTATACCTTTGTCGTGTGCTACGCAGTTTGCCCACTTTAGCGTCGCCATTTGTACAGGGTCATGGATTTGACGAGGGAGCAGAGAATATGTTTACTTGAAGCTTATTTGTAAACTCAGTCTTACAAACAGTGTATAGAAGAGTTCAGGAGAAAATTTCAGTAGCATACTATGCTGAGTAAATGAACGATACACAGTTTACTCATACGTTTTCGGAAAACTGGAAGTGTTGATATTCCTAGAAATGGCCAGCTAAGTGTGTTAACTCCGGAAGTGATAAACGATGTTGAAAAACGTTTGCAACAGTCACCTATAAAATCGTTTCGTAGCTTATCTCAGCAAGTGAAACTTTCTTACGGTTCAGTACAGAAAGCGACTAAAAGATTGCAGCTTCATGCATACAATGTGAAAGTTGTCCAAGAACTGAAGGCACCTGATACGCATAAGCGCCAGCTGTATTGCCGTTGGTTTCGTAAATTTAATCGACACAACAAGGACTTATTGAACAATGTTTTCTTTTCGGAATAATGTTCATTTGTTTCCCTGTGGAGATATTTAAATGACCGTGTTTATGCAAAGAACCCGCATGACTTGCAGTCCTTGAAAACAAACATTATTCAAGCTATAGCGGGAATCACGCCATCTATGCTGAAACGCATAACGTAACACATGTAAAACCGCATGGATATTTGCCTCCAGCAACACGGAGGTCATTTCCGGCGCCTTCTTTAGGCCAACATCAGTTGCTCAAACGTCGATAGAAGATTGATGTAAGTAAACTTTATGTATCTGTATAACGCGAATAAAAATTGTTCAAATTATGGTTTGGGAACATCTCGGTTACCCTGCATATACACGTATATATTTGATGAATTTGTATTGGTATTGAGACATTTAGAACCTCACGTTACATAAGTCCAGTTTGTTGAGTTTGTCTGTGTGTATTACTGTTGACTGTTTTCATTTAACCCGTTGGTTACCGATTATTAACATTCATGAGTTATCCAAGTTATGTGTTGCCGCCCCGGTGGCGCAGTGGTCTAAGCGATGGCTTCTGATCATTCGTCACAAAGGGGTCCGGGTTCGAATCCCGGTGAGGCATGGATGTTGTGTTTGTCTTTCGGCACTGGCTCTCTCCCTTCCCTGGAACCAGTGGCCCTAAATTAGAGACGGGCGACTGCTCATAGCCCATTGAGTTGCTCGCGGTGGTCGTTAAACCTACAATAGAAAAAAAAAAAGGTTATGTGCCATATAGACCAATAAAGCCTAAAGCCTATTTTTGTAAGTAAAGGCTACACACTTCTGGCTGCTAGAAAGCCTAATATTGCCCATTGTGTAATTTATGATTTTGTGCTAGTTATCCTGAGCGTAACGTTAAGGAGATCCAGTGTTACAAGTATCACAGATCAACGATGACTTTTTCTGTAAGTCTACTCTTTTCTGGCTGTTAAAAAATCTAATATTGCTCATTGTGTAATTAAGGATTTTGTACTAATTATCCGGAGCATAACGTTAAGAAACTCTACAGTTACAAGTATCACAGATTGACGATGACTGATGGCTATTTCTGTAAGGCTACTCTTTTCTAGCTGTTAGAAAGCCTAATGTTGCTCATTGTGTAATTTAAGATTTTGTGCTAGTTATCCTGAGCATAGCGTTAAGAAGATCCAGTGTTACAAGTATCACAGATCAACGATGACTGATGACTATTTCTGTAAGGCTACTCTTTTCTGGCTGCTAGAAAGCCTAATATTGCTCATTGTGTAATTAAAGATTTTGTGCTAATTGTCCGGAGCATAATGTTATGAAGCTCCGGTATTACAAACAATAAGTAATATTTTAAGGGTATAGACTTTCAAGGCCATGGGCAAATACAAATATAGACTTTTTAAAGCATTATAACTGTTCGTTTACGAAAGAACATTCGCTCGTTGCAAACAACTCGCTCACATTATTCAAATGAATGTCATCCACGTATCATTTTCATTCTGAAGATCCGCAACATTTCCTAGATGACAGTTCTTTTCTCCCTTACATAAGGATTGATTCTTATTAATTTCCGATAGCACTTTTCTTATGGGAAACGTGTTTCCGAACACATGGAGCGGAAGATAGTAAAACGTGTTGCGACTTCAAGGGGTGTAGCGGTAATGGTGGATTGAATGAAAATAGCATATGCTTTCTGTATGGGCTTCTTTAAACTGATTTCGCAATAACTATATGACTAACTTCTTAAATCTTTCTGTATATATACACGGTCGAGTCCCAGTATTGTGACCATCAGTTAATATTCAGAGTAACCGCAGTGTGCAGTGCAGACAGCAGCTAGACGGGCTGGGGGTGACTCAGTAAGGTGCTGGAAGGTAATCACAGGTATGTGCAGTAATGCTGACTGCAGTACATCTGACAGATGCTGGAGGGTGCGTGGTGGAGGATCCATACAGCGAACAACACGGATCGAGGTGGTTCCACATATGCTCAATTGGGCTTAAGTCTAGGGAATTAGGGAGCCACGGATGTACTTTGAAGTCTTCATCGTGTTCTTCCAACCACTCTCGGACATTTCCAGCTGTATGACACGTCGCATTATCGTGCTGGAAGATCCCATCAGCCCCAGGGAGGGCAATAAGCATCTATGGCTGTATGTGGCCTGCAAGGATGGATTCATAATGAATTCGGTCCATAGTGCCTTTAACAGGTATGAGTGGACCCAGAGAATGCCACGAAAACATTCTCCAGACCATAATGCTTCCCCACCAATTGGCGTTTTTCCACAAATGGTTGAACAGTGTTTGTTCTTTGATGTTTCTCGCCTTATACGCCAACGTCCATCCGTTCCGTGAAGCAGAAAACGTGACTCATCGGAGATGGCAATTCTTTGCCAATCAGCGGAGGTCCAATTCCGATACTGCCGTGCAAAATGTAAGCCTTTTCTGCTGATGCATCTTCGTTGGCATAGGTGCAATGGCCACCCGTCTGCATTGGAGCCCCATACGCAGCAGGGTTCGCTGAAACTATCGTTTTAGACACACTTCCGGTAGCCCCCTGGTTCATTCGGCCAGTGAGTTGCTCCACTATAGTGTGTCGATTGGTCCTCACGCACCTTTGTAGCCGAAGTTCGCCTCTCACATAAATGGCACGTAGTACTCCGCAGTTTCCACGTCGTTTATTCGCGATGGCCCCATTTCTCCAATCACGATACACTTTAACCACAGCAGCACGCGTAAAGTTCACAAATTGTGCTGCTTCAGAAATACTGCCACCCTTGGTCCAAAAGCGGATAATCATCGCTTTTTGCAAATCTGATAAACCGCTTGTTTTATCCGGGACAGCAACGAGTGATATGTTTTCAGAATGCCAAAGGCACACCTTACTTACCCTCCAAGCCAGCGCACGACACCTACTTTATTTTATTGGCTACGCACTGTTGACGTCAATAGTAGGAGGTTGTCACAATAATATGACTCGACTGTGTAAATCATACATGTGTATAATGTCTATACGCACGAAGAAGACATTTGTAGTTAAAACAGAACTTAAAAGTCATTAATAACTTCGTGCTAAAATCACTAGGTGTGTTGATAACTCCGTCACCGCACGATATTGTACATAGTCTTGAGTCAAAGTGAATGATGAGAATCACTTTATTTACACTATGAAATAATAATAAATGAATGAATATTGGCTAAAACATCACACGAGATCTTTCGTGCCAGCGACTGGCACATAATCAGGTTAAGAAAAGAAGACCCAGTGAATTGCATCATTATCAAGGCGCATGCCCACTACGTCTACGAATGTTTGGTGTTGCATATATAAAGAACAGAAGCAGATAACGAAAGTTTTTTTTAAGTTTTTTACACTATCATAGGATTTTAACTTTAACCTGATGATTTGCTAGTCGCTGGCACGAAAGATCTCGTGTGATGTTTTAACAAATATTCATACTTTTATCATTATTTCATAACGTAATTAAAGTTATTCTCATCATTCACTTTGGCTCAAAACTATGCTCAATATAGTACGGAGACGAAGTTATCAGCACATCTTGTAAAACATAACTATTGTTCATATGAGAGGATCACGATGAAATAGGTTCCTCACCTTTCTGTGCAAATATTCCGTTGTATATACGCAGTA
Source organism: Macrothele yani (assembly GCA_039090855.1). Lineage (NCBI taxonomy): Eukaryota > Metazoa > Arthropoda > Arachnida > Araneae > Macrothelidae > Macrothele > Macrothele yani. The sequence goes on from CM077024.1 coordinate 8,685,308, forward strand.
TATTCAATATCGCATTGCCACATAGCATTTCATCATACAATTTTGTAATAATAGGTTTTAATAAAGACTTATTAAAGGCAGATTGATGATCATTCGCAATGGTGGGAGCGAACCATTCCGACCTCAAGTCATTCGTTGCGAACGAATCGTTCACGAAATGTCCACCACTGATAAATATAGTCACTGCCCATATACGGTAATAATTAAATAATTGAAATTAAGATTTCAAATCACAGTGCAGGTAAACTGGAAGATGTAACAGGAATTTTGAGCTTCTCCTTCTTTCTGCTCCGCAGAGGAATGTGTTATTTAATAAATCTGTATACTTTTGTCTTACACAAAACGTGTCCTGTTAACAGAAGGCAAGTGCATTCTTTGTCATTAGAAACATCTTTCCAAAAGTTTTGGTCTACTTTTCTTAAGAAACTATAGCTTCTTTTTCCTCCTTTGTCTTTGGACGACAAAGGGTAACAGATAGGGCTGTTTCGATAAGATGACGTGATTCATGAGATGCCAGCCAAAGAGATCGATGAAGGTCAAATCTCCCGTTCTATTTCTTCCTTTCCTATTCTTCTTGTTTACTTGATCAAGTATCAGACACCATTAGTTGTGTTAGATTTCACACGGGGAGTGGACTGGTACGCTGGTCAGAGACATTCATCAACTTCTTACGGTTGTTTTAAACTTAACCTTTCTCAGAGCTCCAAGGAATCCCAGCAGTCAGTCCTCATATAATTCGGCTTTTAGTCTTCTAGAAGAAATCAAAATTACTGACAAAAAGAAGGAAAACTTTCTGTGAGCGAAATTTGTTCTCTTTAAGCATTATAGAGAAAGAAAACCTAGTGCCCTCACTTGAAGTGACGTTAATGTACACTGAAATAGATAATCTGAATTGTCAGCCAATCAAGACAAAATTAATTCATCAGTGAATACAGTTTATGAAAGTACTTTATTCAAAATACATAAAATTCGTCTACAAATGTAATTGGAATTGCATTTACTCATATCTTGGACTATTCTTATTGTTTTTATCTACTCATCTACTGAAAACCCTCCACAATAGAAAATTTAATTTTTATGAAAAGGAGCAATTTTATTTAAGCTGAAGTTAAAATAAAATACTTGAAAATCCACCAAAAATTATAAATATTTAGAAATTATAAAATATTTGGAAATGCGCCAACATTTATAACATTTCGGAAAATAACAAATATTTGGAAATGCGAGGGTTATTTTAAATGTTTTGCACACTGTGGGTTATCTCTTAAGAAACAAATTTACTTCACAACATACCTTTACAGGCCTTTGAAGTGATCTCCATGCTTCTTTATGACAGCTGCCCAAAGTTTGGGCAAGTCTTATGTTCCAGTAAGGACAACTGCATTATTGAGGCGTCGGATTAGCTCTTGTGACTTCATTAGAAATATCATGAATCGTACTGAATCGTTTCCCGCGGAGTGTCTTTCAATTTTGGGAACACGTTAGAGTGTAGTGGGCACATGTCAGGACTGTATGGCGCCTAGTGAAGCAATTCCCATCCATACTTTCCAGAATGTCTCTTACTGTACGGGTAACATGCGTTCTCGCGTTATCATGCAGGACGTTGATAATAGCTTTGAGCATGTCGGGCCTTCTTTGGCGAATATTTGAGCGCAAAACGTTTTGCAGAATTCTTCTGTAGTATTCCGCTGTTAGACTGGTCCCACTCGGGCCCTCTGTCTGTTGCTATCACTCCAACCATGTCATAGGCCATAACCAACATCAGGTAAACCTTGATTGTTGGGGGCTGAAGTTTTTTCTGCGATTCTGGATGTTTCCACTGGATGGACTGAGACTTCAGTTCTGGTTCAGAATCTCGTATCCACGTTTCCTCTATAGCAACAATTCTGTCCAAACACTGCTCGCCTTCTATCTCGTACAGCTGGAGCAATTCTTCTGGATTTGCGGAACCCATTTGGCAGCCACTATTCTCTTCTGTAACTTTTCAGTTAGGATTATGAAAACCGAAGCGGTATACATGTTGGCTTCATATGCAATCTCTTCACATGTCTTCCGTCGATCCTCTTCCAAAATGCTGTTGATAACCACAGAAGTGTCGTCCGTTGCATTTGATGGCCGGCCGCTTCTTGGATCGTCTTCGATGTTTTCCCGACCTTGGCGGAAACGAGAAACTCACCATGACACAGGGATACTATCCACTACGCTACGCTAACCCCACAAGCTTCACACAAAGATTTTTAAATTTTGGTGGGGCTATTTTCCTCGAAAATTTTCAATTTTAATGTAAGATCACTGGTGGCTACACGAGTTCAGACATGACTCATTTTCGTTCTCCATTTCTAGGTTTTGGAGCAGGAATAAATTAGCCAACAAACGTGGACACAACTTTGTATACTAAAGTCTGACTCATAACTGGCGCAAAGATTTGAATGATTGCATTTTCCTACGGGCAGCGCATGCCTAGTGTGCGAAACGTTTGAAATGACCCACGTATAATTTATAAAACCCACACCGATTAAAAAACCTGCTCTACTCTGGCATAATAATTCTGTCAGTAAAAATCCGGTGAAGGATATAATTACACTGGTTTTCATAAAATAAGGAAACAACACGAAAATCAAGATTGTTTGTGGAAGAAGGTTTGAAAGTAAACGAAACTTGGGTACCTGACGCAAAACGAATTTCGGAGTCAGGGCATCGTATGCACCTGATTGGCGATGGCATCGGTTTATGCAAATCGTCCACATAGTAAAAGGGGATGCGAAGGTATTTGTCACTTTGTTTGCGATAAGTAAAGAAAGGATTTTAAGACAGAAATTTTTTTGTAACGGCTGCGAAACCGTATTTAACAGATGAACTGACGGGGAGAGCGATTGGAAGAATAGAGGTAGGTCAAAGTCAGTTGCAAGATGGCTGCATGTGAGCCTTTCATGGTTCACAGACAATATGAGCGTCATAACAAAAGTCATGCACACGTTAATCTAAAACGGAAGCGGATGATGCAATGGAAAAAATAATTTCGTCATGTTAAGATCGGACTCTCAGCAACGCAGTGGTGTCTGAACGACGTGCTATCATTTGCTGTGTGGACGTGGGAGAGCTTGGAAATACAAGCGAGGAGCTCCTCAGGTTGGGTCAACGGGTTAAACCAGCCCTCTTACGTTAAAAAAGAAATCCACACTGCCTTGCAGGAAGTTTGTGGGGAAGAAACTCCTGACTGAAGCACACCTTCTGGCTGTTTCATCGCGCTTTCGGGAGGGCCGAAGCAGCATCGAAGATGATCACCGCTCAAGACAACCTCAAACGGCGGCAGGCAAAACAGTTGTCATCATTGATGCAAAGCTTTTCGAAGAGAATCGCCGTTTGGCAGACGAGGAGACTGATCATCAGGCAAATCTGTCGGCCATGTCTGTTAACCGGATTTTGACCGACTCACTGAAAAAAGTAAATTCGCCGCGACTGGGTGCCCCATTAACTCACCTCTGAGCAGAAAGCAGCCAGAGTGAGCATTGCACAGGAACACCTCCATAGGTTAGGAAGGGAGGACGATATCTTCCTGAACAGAATTATCGTAATTGGGGACACTTGAACCCATGATTTCGAGCAGGAACTGAAGTCACAATCATCGGGATGGTGGCATCCAAGTTCCCCACGCCCCTCAAAGTGTCGTCAGCAACAATCCAAAGTGAAGCAAATGATGATTTTTGCGTACCATGCCCAGAGTTCTGTGGTGTCTGATTGAGTGCCGGTAGGGCAAAATGTCAACGCACAACATATCGTGACTTTCTGAGGGCAAAGTTGAGACTAAATATTCGTCAAAATCGCCGCAATTTGTTGGAAGCGAGAGCAACCTTGCTGCATGACAACACATCGTTAGATGGTGCAACCTCGGTATGGGGACTTTTGACGGAATATGGCTGGGAAACTTTATACCACCCACCATACAGCCCTGAACTCAGCCCTTGCGACTTTGATCTTTTATCAAAGTTAAAAAATCTGCTCCGTGGCATCCGCTACGAATTTCTGGACGAACTGTCATTGAAAGTGACCCGACTAATACGACTTCTGAACAAAGATGGCGTACTACGGGACATCCAGGACCTACCTCACAGTTGGCAAGCTGTCATTAACAGCGGAAGGGAGTACACTGAATGGCAATAAGGTACGTTTTCTCCTTCACTTCACGCTTTTCTCAAAAATGGACAGTGTGCAGATCTTTTGTTGTGACCCCGGTAGAACCAATTTCAAAATACGCAATCATCTTGCCGAAGGTAGAGCGAAGGAAGGTCTAAGACTACAGCATCCGTGCTGGTACAAGAACGGTGGTGTCTGCTTCCATTGCATGCACAAAGCTTAACGGAAAAGGCCTTTATGTTAGGTGACCATCATCTGCGTGCCTCTTACCCCTGTTTGGGGGGAACGTTTGAAGCAGGCAAGACTTCACGTCAATGAGAACTCTTCACAAATCAGTCCACATTTGCTTTGCAGAGAGATTCCAGGCGTTCTCTGATTGGAAAAGAACGACTATCACTATTCTATGACTCGTGAAAGGGACACTTATGGTGGTGGAAGCGTTCTGGGTTGGGGTGGTATCTCATTATGTGTTTCCAAGATGAACCACAAATGTTATACCCTATAGGAATAATGACCTGGAACCGTATGTTTTCCCTTACTCAAGTTCCATAGGAGATACATTTCTCCTACATGGTAATTAATCTCGTTCCCATCGAGTGAGGCTCACCGAACAAATCCGACATCAAACCGACTGAATATGTCTGAGTGCTCCCGAAATACGTGTAGCTGCCCTCAACCCTCTCCGTAAAACGTGGGGTGGCTTAGACAAACTTTGCACGAACAATGAACTTTGCCACCTACTGAGTTTCTAGATATCATCTTCAACAGCATGCAACATCGGTGTAAGGCCTACACTGCTGTAAGGTGTGGCCATACTCGCTGTTGAGGTACTTTGGCTACTCCATTTGGACATCTTACATTCATTTGGTTCACGCTACGATTTTTATCTGTTCCGAGGTGTAATCTCGTAAGTCAGGCTGAACAACCACCAGTAGGATTATGGCATTATGGCAAGCTGACGTGAATACCACCAGTAGGATTATGGATTAGGGCAAGCTGACGTGAATTATCGGAGTTTGAACATGGCGTGGTAGTTGGAGCCAGACGGATAAGACATTCAATTTCAAATACTGTGTAAACATTCAACATTCCTCGATCCACGGTGTCACGTGTGCAAAAAGAATACCTCATGGAAGACATTACCACCCACCGTGGAAAGCGCAGTCGCCGACCATGGGTGCTGAATGACCGTGACCAAGGCCGCCTGACCAGGATTGTCTATGCTAACAGTCAAGCGACACTGGCTCAATAATATCCACATTCAATGCAGGAGGTACCGGAGACATGTCCATCAGAAGCCTCCATGATGTATGGGGACAGAAGACCCACCAGTGTGTCTTTGTTAACACTACGACATCAGACACAATGCCACACCTGGGCTCGTGAACACGGTAATTAGACCCTGGAATACTGGTAACATATGGCGTGGTACGATGAGTCACGCTACCAGTTGTTATGAGATGACGGTAGGGTTATGGTGTGGCGCAGGCCCCATACGGCCATGGACCCAAGCTTTCAACAAGGCACTGTGCAACCTGATAGCTGTACTGTCTTTACGTAGTACGGTCTGGGTCCTCTGGTCATCTTAAACACATCTTTAACCAGTAATCGTTTTGTTTGCATCGCAGGGTGACCAACTGCAGCCCTTCATGTACCCCAACAACGATGGAATTTTCCAGGCGGATAGTGCATCATGTTATCAGGCCCAAGCTGTTCAAAATTGGTTCGAGGATCATTCTGAACATTTCCGACAGTTTCCGACGGTGGCCACTATGTTCGCCCGACATGAACCCAATAGAGCATTGATGGGACATAGTGGAAAGGTCCATTGGCACCCAAGATCCTGCACTACAAATACCAGGGAACTGAGAGCGGCTATTCAGACGGCATGGCTCAAAACCTCTCCAGAACTCTTCCGAACACTTTTGGAATCGATACCATGTCGAGATGCTGCACTTCGCCGGGCTTGAGGAGGTCCTATACGATACTAGATACAAATCTCACGACTTTTAGCACTTCATTGTATAGTTAGATGTTGTGTCAAAAATATGAAGTAAATAAATCACGTATTCCATGTCCTAATGTTTTTGTTCCTGAAATACTGATATTGTTTTTTGATTGGAGGTTTAATGACCACTGTGAGCAACTCAGTGGTATATAAACAGTCACTCCTCCCTAATTTAGGGTCACTGGTTCTACGCATGGGAGAGAACCAGTGGTGTAAGACAAACACAATATCCATGGCTCACTGGGATTTGAACTCGGACCCATCTCAGACGAATGATCATAAGCCAGCAGTTGGGCCACTGCGCCACCGGGTCGGCTGGAATTTTTAAGATTTCAAATTTGTATCGCATAAATAATAGAGTAAATAATTAAAAGTGCATGTTAAAGTGAAATGTAACCTAAAATGCAGACAATGTTTCATTCCTAGTCGACCCTGAAACCTTTTCCTTGAACACATAGTTGTGGCTGTCTGTTTTGTCTTCTGAAACGTAATATGCTTCTGATAACATTCTAGAACGCGCAAGAAGATCACAACTTGAAGATTTTGCACGGCTCGGTAATAAAGCTACATTACATTGTGGTCATGTGAGGAAGTGCTTAAGAGATCGCCACAAAGAGTCATAAGCACCTGCGCACGTCTCAATCGCTCATTCGTGTCGGTTAATAAAAGACTTTAGAAAAAACCTCGGAAAGTTTTTTTCTCCTTATTTAAAAAAAACGCCGGAAACATTAAGAATAAAAGTTTAGCAAATCTCTCCAAAGAATGAGAAAAAACGCGTTATCTCTGCAAAATTAAAAAAGGAAGATCATGTCTTGTCATAATAAGCTTATTCATTGTTTCGTTATTAATTCCCATCAATCGGGAACAAATATATCTTAGATTAGTATACGCAAAGCAAAATTTTCCACGTTAGTATGAAAGCATTACAGTGTGAAATAAAATATCCTAGAAAGATAAATGGAAGGCCGAAAACACACTGCGTAAAACCTGTCCCGAGTGGTTCTTCCTGGTCAGCCCACACACACACATTGTTAGTGTGAAAGTTCTGCATGAATGAATTATCTAAACTAATTATTACAAATTTTATGTAAATATTAATGGATCCATAGGAACTTAGATTTTCTAGTGGATGAGAAATGGATTTCAGTTTATGTTCCTTTGCTGTTTTTTTTCAACCTAGAACCTCTTATTTTGAAATACTTATAATAATTTTATCTAAATAAAAAAGTGGTATCTGTAAAACTTTAGTTAATAAATGAATACATGTTATTAAAAGAGTGTAAAAGTTGTTTACAAAAATGAAATAGGAAAAAAATCATAAAACTTACCAATACTCATAGTCGGCTTTCAATAAATCCGTTCATGAGAAAAACAAATAGAATAACAAAAGACATGTACATTGTCGAGAAAATCAGGCTCCTTTTCCAGGAAAAGATATGCCCTTCCAAGAGCGCGCATGTGAGAATCATTACGATTTACTATTGTGTTCACGAGAGGACGAGTCCGAAAACACTTAGTGGTGACGTCACCAAACGTCGCGGAGTGGATGTAGACGATGCGGACTAGACTTGTCAGAACTAGAAAATTTCATTATTATTACGAGTAACACGCGGCCAATATCTCAGCAAGCGCGGGCATTGTTATCTTTTTAGAGGGAGGACGTAACGAAGGCACGGCGGGAATGATCCGAAGAGAGACAAACAGCCATCCGACGTGCCGAAGAGTGAAGACCACTACTCGCTATTCGTCGAGGTGAATGTGGTTTGGCACGTAATTTCACGAACAGTAGAAAAATCAGGATGTCGCAGTTAAAGGTAGATTATAACCAAGGCACACAGTCATTCGTTTCCGAGCTCGCAATTTAACGACGCCCCTGTGGATCAGCCTAAAGAATCGAAGGCTCATTCATGTGCGCATGTTGATCAACTGTCATCTGAGGTTACGCGTTTAGTTGGTTACGTGTTCATCGTTGCTAGATATTGGAATACTGGAAAATAAAATATCTTTGTCCAATGAGTTCCGGATCCAGATCCCACATGCCGATGGAGGAGACTATATTCGATGCCACGTAGGTGAACAGCTAATTCACATACCAGCAACTGAATAGGATACTTTTATTCAATACCGGGTTGTGCATCGTTTAACCCGAATTACAGCACGTATGCGGTTTGTTTTTCATTGATTCCATAAGGTGTTGGAATGCATCTACTTCTACCGCATACCTGACGATCACCAGACCGTCTTTTAACAGGCTCAGATTTGCCGGAAGAGGACTTTGCTCCAGGATCTGTCTTTCTAATATGATATGTCTTTCTATATCGATCTTGTGACGTATATTCTAAATTAACTTTCCTTTTTAGTTTCTTTTCCTATGTAAATCTTGAGTTTATTCTCAGTTATACTTCACTCTTAACGTAATATCTTTTCTCTCAAACGAATACTGTTGGCAGCATAATTGAGGTTGAATGAACGTGACGTATGCCTGAGATAAGATAAGAACGTGAGATAAAAACGACGACTAAACTGTTGCTTGGCGAGCGTTGTTAAAGAGAGCGTTGCTTGGAGAAGTGTTGCAAGTTGAGCGTTGTGTTAAGAGCTGTGTGGTGTCTGGAGAGTTTAACGAGAAGTACTATGTGATGTTATGATTTGTTATGGAAGTGCTACATCCTGAATAAAGCATCTTTTCCGTAAGTTTGACTTCTGTTGTTTACATGTTTCGTCTGGCCGTTAAGGTTTAATTTAGGAACTATTTCATCTTTTGGTTATGTTTTATTAAATAACGTAGAAGTGCGAAAAGACTTCTGAGTCATAATCTGTCTTTCTAATATGATATGTCTTTCTATAACGATCTGTCTTTCTAATATGATATGTCTTTCTAATATGATATGTCTTTCTAATATGATATGTCTTTCTAATATGATATGTCTTTCTATACCGATCTGTCTTTCTAATATGATATGTCTTTCTATACCGAACTGTCTTTCTAATATGATATGTCTTTCTATACCGATCTGTCTTTCTAATATGATATGTCTTTCTATACCGATCTGTCTTTCTAATATGATATGTCTTTCTATACCGAACTGTCTTTCTAATATGATATGTTTTTCTATATGGATCTGTCTTTCTAATACATATATCTTCTAATATGATATGTCTTTCTAATATGATATGTGCCGCCCCAGTGGCGCAGTGGTCTAAGCGATGGCCTCTGATCATTCGTCCGTAAGTGGTCCGGGTTCGAATCCCGGTGAGGCATGGATGTTGTGTTTGTCATACGGCACTGGTTCTCTCCCTTCCCTGGAGCCAGTGACTCTAAAATTAGGGACGGGCGACTGCTTATAGCCCATTGAGTTGCTCACGGTGGTCGTTACACCTCCAATCAAAAAAAAAGAAAAACAATATGATATGTCTTTCTAATATGATGTCTTTCTAATATGATGTCTTTCTAATGCGATATGCCTTTCTAATAGGATACGTCTTTCTACTATGGATTTGTCTTTCTAATACGATACGTCTTTCTAATATGGATCTGTCTTTCTAATATGATACATGTTTCTAATACGGATCTGTCTTTCTAATATGATGCGTCTTTTTAATGTGATATGTCTTGTGACGTATATTCTAAATTAACTTTCCTTTTTAGTTTCTTTTCGTATGTAAATCTTGAGTTTATTCTCAGTTATACTTCACTCTTAACGTGATATCTTTTCTCTCAAACGAATACTGTTGGCGACATAATTGAAGATGAATGAACGTGACGTATGCCTGGTTTGATAAGAACGAGAGCTATAAACTACGAGTAAACTGTTGCTGGGAGCGTTGTAAAAAGAGCGTTGCTTAAAAGCGTTGTGAAGAGCGTTGTGAAAAGAGCGTTGTGTTGTATAGCGTTGTGTTAAAAGCTGTGTGGTGTGTGGAGCGTTTAACGCAATATGCTATGCTATGTTACGATGTGTTGGCTACATCCTTGAATAAAGCATCTTTTATGTAAGTTTGTCTTCTGTTGTTTTCATGTTTCGTCTGGCCGTTAAGGTTTAATTTAGGAACTATTTTATCTTATGGTTAAAAGAACGTAGAAGTACGAAAAGAATTCTACGTCATAGTCTTTCTAATAAGGATCTGTCATTCTAATATGATATATCTTTGTAATATGTATCTGTCTTTGTAATACACTGCCGGACAATTGCTAAGGACGGATGACAATAGCAACGATAGCAACCATAAAAGGGAAGGCAGGAAAATGTGTAAATTAGCATAAGTGCCGGATACAGTAAGACGTGTTTGTGCGTATGCAAATTTTTGATTGCCGAACTTGTTCGTGACGTCATAGCGCTGATAAGAGATATAAAGGATTTGACGCGTATTGACCGTTGTTGTTCAAACGCAAAGTTGAAAGGGAAAGAATCAATTGACGAACTTGCAATTTTCAGTATGTCTTCCCGACATCACCTAGATGATTTTCCGCGTGGTCGTATTATTGGCAAGATTGAAGAAGGGCGAAAAATAACAGATGTTGCCAGGGAGTTCGACGTCAGCCACAGTGTTATTTCAAGGCTTTGGAAATCATTTCAAACAAATGGAGAGTGTAGCAATCGTCACGGAGGAGGTCGTGTTCGCAGTACGACACCTGCAGAAGATCGGTACATAGTGCTAACAACAAAAAGACACCGGCGCAGCACAGCTAGTGAGGTAGCAAATCAGTTTATGGCTGCTACTGGCAAGCGGATCTCCCGAAAAACTGTCGCCAGACGTTTGCATGAAGCAGGACTGTACGCCCGCTGTCCTGTTGTGTGCATCCCATTGTCCAGACGTCACCGTACCGCCCGTTTGCAATGGTGCCATTACCATCGCACTTGGACTGATAACGACTGGTCTGCTGTCCTCTTCTCAGATGAGAGTAGATAGAGTCTATCGTCTGATTGTCGACGACAACTGATCTGGCGTGATAGTGGTACTGTATATTGTCCAGCAAACATACAGGAAAGAGACTGATATCCGACATGTAGTGTCGATACATTATGATGTTCTGCTACCTCATGTTCGCATGTTACGTGGTGCTGTCGGTGATATATTTATTTTCATGGACGACAACGCAACATGTCATCGAACAGTCGCTGTCCAGGAGTGTCTTGAGAGAGCGAGGATATTCAACGCCTTGTATGGCCAGCACGTTCTCCAGATCTGAATCCCATTGAAAATGTGTGGGATGCTTTGGGGAGGAGTCTTGCTGGTCGCCAATGCCCTCCAATAAACAAGGACACCCTCATCCGTGCACTGACAGAGGAATGGGATAAATTACCCCAACAGCTGCTTGATAATGTTGTGCAAAGCATGACGCGACTTGTGGAATCTTGCATCGCGCTCCATGGTGGCCATATCCCGTATTGACATCTTACGCCGGAACGCCTGCGGACGGTAATTGCATTTTTTTCACGTTTACGTATTCTGCACAAAATGGCCTGTTTGTCCCTTGAACACGTTCCAAAGCCTTCTGGATTTCAAAGCACAATGAATTGTCTTTCTTGTAATGTCCTGGCATTCTGACATTATTTTATTTCACTTGGCATCCAACCGCACATACTTTTTTATGTGCTATATAGCCGTTTATGATCCGTTCTTAGCAATTGTCCAGCAGTGTATAATATGTCTTTTTGATAAAGATCTGTCTTTCTAATACGATATATCTTTCTAATATATATGTCTTTCTAATATGGTATATCTTTCTAATATGGATCTGTCCTTCTAATATGACCCACGCATTCTCTCTGGCTTTCATATCCGGGCTTTGTGGTGGGCAGGGAAGATGGTGGAAGTCGCTGACATGCTCGTTGAACAGCTGCTGAGCACATCTTGTGCGATGGATTGTAGCATTGTCGCTCACGGAACAGGCGTCACTGCTAGATAAAAGGTCAACGATGCAGAAGGCACTTGATCGGAAGCAATGTTCGGATAACCCTTGGAGGATACCCGACCTTCCAGGGATATCAGGACACGCGTTACGCACCAGCTAAACCTGCGCCGCACAATGAAGCCACATCCAGAACTTTGAGTTGTATTTACAAAGCAATCTGCGTCCATTGATTTACAGGGAACCAGCAAAACTATCTGCCTACAGTCGGAACAGAACAAAGTGTACCGCGGCTAGTCGAACACCATGACTTTTTTCTAGTGTTATAATGTCCAGTCACGGTGTGTCTGACCCCACTGTAGCCGAATTTTCCGTTTCTTCGCAGAAATCATTGGTTTTCATAAAGACATGCGACTGCCAATATAGATCTTCAATTCTCTGCTCACAGTTCGATGAGATATGGGTCGAAAACAGCATCCATTGAATGTTTCGCTTAATTGCTGCACGAGGAAGTCCGGTTTCTCCGCACAAGCCTTCTGAGAAGAGAGATCTCGTTTTTGGCAGATTGTCATCACTAGCGTCTCGAGGTAGAGACATCCACATGTATCGAGTTATCTCATTGGCAGCAATACAACTGGGACCCACCAATTGGCGAACGGCATCGTAACGGCTTTAACAGTTTGGCGGTAATAATGGTGGATAATGGCTACTGCTACGCTGCGAAGAGGTAAGTTTGAGAGAATAAGTAAGTAGTTTTCTTTAAAACTTCTATCTAGTTAATAATTATATTTGGATGGATACTGCGAACAGGTTAAGTTGTTCGATTTGTACTGTTTCATTCGGGTAGAAATACAATTTGAGCCAGATATACGTCGTCGAAGTCGTGACACAGGTTGTTTACATCTTAGTTAACAGTTTCTTCGTTGGCGGTTGTCGATAGTCCTGTACAATTGATATTTTAAGGTGAAATTGGATTTATTTGATGTGCTTTTATGTTTTGCAGCTTACTGTAATCACCAATCACCAGACTGTGAGAAATCAGTGTTATTTTTATAGATTTCCGCCAAACTGTTAAAGCCGTTACGATGCCGTTCGCCAATTGGTGGGTCCCAGTTGTATTGCTGCCAATGAGATAACTCGATACATGTGGATGTCTCTATCTCGAGACGCTAGTGATTGTCATTGCGACACAGGTAAGCTTCTTAGACAAGCAATATGCGTAATTTTTCCAATAAAAACCTGAGATTTCATACTTTTTGAGAAACCAGTCAGTTTTCAAAATCGTCTCTCCAGTCAGACAGGATCCCTTATTTTAACCATTTTGATTAGGATCTCTTGTTTTGACCATTGTGGTTAACACTACTGACGAGCAGCAGTCTTAAACCTTTAAGCCGCAGATGTACCAGAACCAAATGGTGCCTAAAATTTTCTGTGCTTCTCAAACGGAAATGGTTACATATGTATAGCTGCCGAGTTTTACGAAATCTAATTGTTTTCGCGCTGAAACCATTGCTCTCCTTTGTCATCTCAACAGTACCGATCATAGACCTGTTACTGGTGGGAAGTGCGCCTTCTTTCTCTGCTCCGATGATCCAACGCATGACGGAGAATCCATGACCCCAAACGCGATCTCCATGAGAAATAATGCTAGTCCACCTGACACGAACATCAGGCCACTGGATAGAAGCAAATTACTCAAACACGTTATCTCCCTTTTCTCAAGTTTGTCGCCATTGTTATTGCTGTTTTAGCAGTTGAACAGCCACAAAGAATTAGTGTTAATAACCCGGCTAAATTGTCATTTTAAATAACAAAACTAAAGAGAAAGCAACGAGTTTGGTGCTGTGCACATTCCGACCACTTCCAGCTCACGTTTAGACAGCGAACACATTCATTCGAGGTTAATTAAACACATTTTGTTAACCACGAGTTAATTCGTTTCAGCCGGTTAAAGGGTTAAATAGGTGTATAGTTCACACGGTGACGCACCTGACGACGTATTTTGCATATACCTAAAGTAAGAGACGTTTATGGTCAGTATAAATGTTTATAATTCAGTGGCAGGTTTGTGTATTAGACTGCACAGTTTGACAGAAAGATACTGTGCGGGTTGTCCTTTGTTTATGTATATATATAAGTGGATTGTACCAACTTCCTGGTTCACACACCCTCACCGCAAGTCACCCCTAGGCATTCTTTCAAACCGATTGTTGTTCTACATGGTTACCGGGGTGTCAATGGAGAATTTCAGCAAGATAACTCCCCACAGTACAAGCCCAACACCGAAAAGGAATGGTTCGAGTATAATATGCAAATAGTTCGTGTGTTTCCCTGGCCTCAAAACTGCCTCTACTGGAGTCCCATTCCACATTCATGTGATGCAGTAAAGCTCAACATTCCTCGGGTAACACCATTTTTCTGGTTCTATCGACATGCAGTCAGACGTTATTCTGTTCGCCTGGTACAGATGCCTAAGAAACCCCTACATCATTCCCGATTCAATAGGGTCAATGCTATGCCTGATGCAAGCGGTTATGTGGACTTTAGAAAGCTGCCGAATACGCAACTAGGCAGGTGGTTATAATGTTAATGATTCAAACATGTATCAGTTTATTCTGAAGTTATTTTGAAGTGTAAGCTGTTCTACAACCTAACCTGCGACACGAAAGAATTTCCTATCACCACAAGTCACAAGTTCCTAAATGGCTCTCGAAACGGCAAGTGGAGCTTTTAAATTAATTGCGTTGGTGATCCTGTAATTTGCGGACGTTTAAAAATATAGGTTGTGCGGCTTAAAGTGGTAAGGGGAGCCAGCTCCATTATAGAAAGCTCTTCATTTTAAGAGAAATGTCCCGCGAATTTCACGTAATTCAGATAATTGTGGCAGCTTTTACCTTACGCTCGTCATCTCACATCCATAGAGATACCCAGAAGCAGGTTATTGATGTGTATACACATTTAGTACACCGGATGAAAATGAAATAATATGTACTTTCATTACTAACTCTAAATCGGCCTCGGAGTTCATGTGGAGGACGTCATAAAATATGACACCAATTTAGACAGAGCTTGATGGCCGAAATCAGACGGTGCATGTTTCCCCGTTTGCGCAGCACCTCCGTAACTCATCAGTAACTGCTTTCCAGTGGGTGAACGTGCGTGGCACAAAGCCAGAGCTGGACCACGCTCGAAAGACAATTTTCGTTGAACACTTTGTCAAGAGCGTAGTAGTGGGGGATGGGGGAGTTGAGGAGGGGTGGGGAGGCACAACTTGCGGGTGGGCACGAGTGTATTTCACTTGGCATGAGACAAATGGATGTTGCAATCGCTGGCCCTCGCAATTACTGAAAGTGGGTATTTGTTACCACCAGAGCGTGAAAAACAAGGGAGCATTAGATATAGCGGGATTACAGATGGATGTGCTGGTTGTAACAATATGCTCACAACCAAAGAGATATTTCGGGTACACCAGAAAGATTCCTGCGACAGTGCAGAAATACGTGTCATCCGCGTTGTTCGAATCTTGTGTGCAGACAGAGTAACGTTTGCTCCCCGAAAAGGAACAGAAGCATAATATCGAAATATCAAATGCATTTTAAAACGTATTCTCGGTTTAGCTCATGCGCATAATGCGTTTATCTTACTAAATTACAATTGCTTGTCATATGTTATTGTTTCTGAAAAATAATGCTGTGTCCTAAATTTAAAGGATCATATACAGATAACAGGCACTTGTTTTCTTTGCGAGGAATTGGTAATGAAAAGGAATTTGCATAGCGCAGCGTTTCGTAAAATTGTTTTGCTAACCCATTTTAATTCGTGAAACTCCCAAAACCAGTTTTCACATAAGGAATAGAGATTTTTCGATATAGCAAGAATTACTAATTTCGAAAATCAAATAGTGTGACTCACAATCAACTGAAACCCCAATGGTTGCATGAATATACACTGGCGGAAAGTGAAAAAAGAACACCAAGAAGGAGACGTCTGATACAAACGAAATTAATACAGCATAACAACGGAATACAGAGGATAACGTGATCAAAACATTGTGGCAAAATACAGCTGCATTTGCTGGTAAACTGAAAAATAACATTTCCATGTAACATGGTTAGTACGAGGTTGAACCGCCATGAACTGCGTCACACTGTGCAATTCTGGCATGGAGTCTGTCCTACAGATGTTGGATGTAAGTTCGGGGTATTGAGTTCCAAGCATCCTCAACCTGGACGCGTAAATAGGGGATGGTCGTGTCTGGCCGTGGAGACCGGATAACTCATTGTCCAATAAAATCCCATATGTGCTCAACGGGGGACAAATCCGGTAACCGTGCACGCCATGGAAGTTGTCTCACACCCTGAAGTGCATGTTGCGATGCACGTGCCGTGTGTGGGCGTGCGTTATCTTGCTGGAAAACACCACGATGGACCGACCTTACAAATGGCACAACAACGGGCTGAATGATGTTGTTGATGTAGGAGGTGCTATTTAACATACCCGGTACAAACACTAGTTGTGTACAGCAGTCATAGCTGATCGCTTCCCACACCAGGAGACCAGGTGTAGGCCCTGTGTGTTGCTGGCGGATGCAAGAAGGGTGGAGACGCTCCCCGTGCGTCTGCGAACACGCATACGGCCATCGGAGGCTCCCAAGCAGAATCTGCTTTCATCGCTGAACACGACAGATCGCCATTGCGTTCTCCAGTGCAGACGTTGGCGAAACCACTGCAGCCGTTCCTGACGGTGGGCTGGAGTCAGAAGTAAACATGCGAGAGACACACGTGCACGTAGTCCTGCATCCAGTAGACGGCTGCGGATTGTTCGCACAGTCAGCTCAGGTGCAATGGCAGCTCGGAGTTGCGTTGCAGTGGATGTTCTGCTGGACAACGCCGCTCTTATTATGCTTCGATCGGTCCGCTCATCAGTCCGTCTGTGACTCCCGGTTCCACGTCTTCTCGTGTGGGAATGTTCCTCGGACCATCTACGCCACTATCGTACCACCACCGATACTTCCCGTCCAATTCGCTCAGCAATACGACGATACGACCACCCGGCCTCGCGGAGTCCGACTAAACGACCTCACTCAACGTCCGATAACTGCTGAAATCGTACACGTCTTCCATGTCCAGGCATTGCAGCTTCTTCAGGGTCTTCGCACGTGTTCGTACGCCGACGACTGATTACATTCACTTCGCTGTACTCCTTAAATACCACCGACGATAATTTGCATATTATGCCGTGCTGCGGCGTAAGCGCTCACCGGTTGATCCCGAAATTAACATCACACCTACGTAAACTCGACCTCATTAACATGTAAATTTCATGATCATCCGCCAATTCCTTCTTGGTGTTCTTTTTTCACTTTCCGCCAATGAATTACTTCATGTTGCCGAATAAAAAACTTTAGGAAATGCAAAACGAAATCACAGGTATTAAGTGCTTATGTTAGAAAATACAGTGAAACAGACAGAGATTAACTGAGATCTCTTTAATATTTGGGATACAGGTATTCGTTCTTGTGATACAGGATGTAACAGAGAAATTCTCGTAGCAGAGTAAATTTTGTTATCTAATGCGCATTATTTTCTATACGTAATTTGCTTTATGCTTGCTTGCTTATATCATTTCACAGAATAGATCGTTTAGAGCAGTGTTTCCGGTTTCGGAAGATAAATTCTGATTTCTCCAAAAAATGCAGGAATTCGCGGTTTCACACACAAAGAAGACTCAATAGAAATGTTAAATGTGAAGTACTGATAAAATAAATTAATACAATTTTAAAGAGAAACAGAAAACTTTCTTAAAAATAAGTTTATTTTCACGATGCTAATTACAACCCAGGAAGATTTCTACTTTTTTTGTGATTTCAAGGTACATAAAGAGAAACTATCGTTCTACAAAAGTTAACGCTTCTGATAATAACAATATTTTGTATATAAATTAGCACTTTTCCGATTAAGATTTAACAATTGATGAAGAACGAATGTTTAAAAAAATGAAATTTATATTTTATTATAAATAATGAAAATACAAAAGAAAATTCAGGTTCCTAAGTACTTAGTATGATATGATAGAATAATACAGAAGTACTATCGATTTGTCTTTACTTTTCAGTATGGGGATATTTCAAATGAATTCACACTTGACGTAAATCATACAAACTTAAATAAACCAGAAAATAAACATTTTTTTTAGAAAAAGTAAATATTATTAAGATTTTCAATTGATTCAAAGTCAGCCTGATAGGCTAAAAGAATCTATCGTCCCTTCTTAGGAGAAGAGAAGTTTTAGAAAAAGATTAATTTATTCAAAAGATAGGTTTGTTTTAAGTTAGCATATCATCGGAGAGAAATGATGTAAAGTTTCTTGATCAGCAAGGGAAGAAGGATGACTTGAGATCAGAACTAAAAGACTAGGTCCCAAAAATGAAATAAAGGTGTCCTCCAATACCTTAAGAAACTGACAAAGCGTGATACCCACATGGACCCAAGCCCCATGGATCAAGAATCCAGGAAGAATGCTAAGTCTAATATTCCTCCTTTCTCAAAATTTTCGCGTTCTCTGATTCATTTTCGTCTTTTTACTGATAGCTGGAGTGGAATTGTTGTTATTTCAATCACTGTCGGATCCCAAGTAGATAGTTTCGGAATTTAAAATGAGTTGAAACATAGAGCTAAAATCTATGTAATCCTGTACAATTCTTGATTAGGCAAACGGCAGAGTTAGGCAAATATAAGTAATATTAAGTACTTAGTACAGATTTTTGATTGCATATAAAAGGAAAAACTGATAATGAATGTTGCACGTACTTTATATACGATACCATCGGAATGTAATAGGATTTGTATCTCGTTAATTAATAATTTTATTAATGATGAAGGTGTAATTTGAAAATGCTGTCGAAAATAATCAAATTTGTTAACGTTCGATTTCCCTCAGAACAAATACTTAAATGTTCCAGTTCTTTACCGACATTGATATTAAAAATATTATTATTTGTTAAACATGGGTCATGAAATTATTTCCCGGTATATGTTACATTTTCTCTGTAAAACGATAACTAATGGTCAAAAGGAATACAGAATTTAAATTGTAACTTATTTTTAGTACAAATTAACGGGCTGCTCTCTGATATCTCTACACCAGTGATGCAGATAGGGTAAATCACAACGCGGTACTCTCTAATATGTTCATTATACATTCAAGGGGTATTTTTTTATTTATATAAATCTTTAAAAGGGTAGTATGTGTACGCCGGTATGTGGTAGCGCATACCGGCACACATACAGGAGGTTTAAGAACTTATAGTCTACAGTTATTAAACCTGCTGGTCTTAGTAGAGCAACTCGATGTGCTATAAGCAATCGCCCGTCCCTGATTTAGGCCACTGACTCCAAGGAAAGAGCCTAAATTTGGACAGGACGTAAGACAAACACAACAGCCAGTGATGTAAGACAAACACAACATCCATGCTTCAAATGGATTCGAACCCGGACCCATCCCGGACGAATGGTCAGAAGCCAGCGCTTAGACCACTGCTTCTCCGGGGTGGCAGAGACGTGTGATTTGGCTTCTCGTGGTTGCAGTGGGATCCCAAAGTAGGTTAGGCGCTGGTATTCTGTGATTCCTTCTCTGCACAATAAGGAAATGTATTATTCATTCAGGGTTAGGGATACATGAGTGTATTGCGACGTCAGGAAAATTAAGTACACGTGCATGCGTAGGTGCAGTTCTTTGTTGCTTTTGCTGGTCGTCAGGTTATCGACGATAGTGATGGTTCATATATTTTACATCGCATTTTTAAATGACAGGTTTAAAATTTCGCTTTATAGCGCATTCATGCCTACGACTTTTAACGAAAGTTCAACCTCCGAAAGTCATTTTGTTAATTACAGCATCTTATTAGCTGGAATGCAAGGTCACGACCTTAGAGCAGCGTATAGGACGGTACTTACCCTCGTTTCAACCTAGTCGTCCGCGATGACCACGGCTTTTAGTCCCGGAGGAGGAGTTTTCTTTTATTTCGATGTTTAACGACCACGATGAGCGACTCTGAGGTATATAAACAGTAGCTTTGCCCTAATTTGGGGCCAGTGTTTCCAGGAAAGCGACAGAGTCAGTGCTATCAAACATGCAAAACACTCATGTCTCATTCTGGTATCGAACTTGAGCATTTCTTGGACGACTGGTCAGAGGTCAGAGCCTCAGACCACATGGCCACTAGGGCGGAGGATGATGTAAGGATGACGTGCTTTTTGACTGGTTCTTTCCGTTTCCTGGAGCCAGTGAGCACAAATTACGGACGAGTGACTGCTTATCGCTTTTAGAGTTCCTCATGATGATCGTTAAACTTTGAATTCAAAAAGAAACCGCATCGTAACAAGGTCGAGTAGCATCTAGTATAACGGATCCAAAAGAAGAACAATATAACGGAAGACCAAACCGTGAAAACGTAGTTCAGCTTTCCACTCTTCTTTCTTCTAAAGGCGACGTGTTTCTTTCTTAACAGCAGAAGATTTTTTTCTGATGACAGGACAGGAATTTTCTTTAAATAAACAGAACATAACTTGCAATAATTAATTTCACTGACGAATATTTCTTGCCTAGCAATTTATTTCGGCATATCTTTGAATCAAAAGAGATATAAAAAGATGAAAAGATGTCACAACGAACTTATTAAACGTGTCACCCACTTGAGAACTTATTTAGTCAGTAGGAAACCCTTTCTCCAAATAATACCCAATGACAGGTGCAAGATAATGACATAGCTGTAGCGAAATTGGTACCGGAAATTGACTTCAAAGAGCGTTTATAACGACATCGAATTTTACAGAACATAATTATTTGACGCAGTAAAGAGACATGAATAAATTATTTTCGGAACAGATATTATTTCACCGCACAGCTAAGAGAGTTACATCTGAAGGATTTCGGAGATAAATGCTTCTTAATTAAAATGCTCTCTGTTAGGCATGGCATTAAATGTGACACGAGAGACTATGATTAGCTCTGAAACAAAACGGATATCAATCCTTCTGAAAGTACACAAGGCACAAATAATAATCAAAGTAAAATAATGTATAAATATATCGGCGTTGTGTATATGTTTACCTACACTAATGAAAAAATGGATAGAAGCTACTATTTTCTTAAAGATTTTGATAAAATTGTAAACATTTTTCGCAATTAGCGTATCTGGAAATTTCCGTTATTACAAAATTCTTTAACATGGTATTTTTATGCATTGATTCAAAAGGATCCAAAGATTGGCTTACAATCTGATAAGCGTGGCTTTCTTCTTAATTTAAATACATCAGATTTCAAGACCAGACGAAGGGTCAGTACCTAATTTAAGGATGCTGTTCCCAAGAAATGGAACTTGTACGCATGTTGTTAAAAAAAGACCTCGTTAAAGACACTGCCAGTACCCGAGTTAAAGGCACTGTTCCCAAGAAACGGAGCTTGCACCCTCGTCGTTTGAATCTTATCCCAAATTGAGAAACAGGGTAATTTGAAGCAGAACAAAGAATTGATGTCCTAGACCACACGACCATTCTGTAGACCATTTTATTTTTCATTTCAGAATCCCATTGAAGTTTTTAATACCTTTCTTACGTAAGATACAGCTTAAATGTTTTCTAGGTAACTCAAATTGATTGAATGGGGCATTAACCATTCTCGTATACAGCACCTACAGTCCCTGCCAGCAATGGGAGCACATCAGGCCGTATGATCTCATCAATATACCGCTGGCCCGTCAATGATTCACGTTACACTACTAGGACTAATAGGCTACCATAGGCTATAGCTCCCCAGACCATAATGCCCGCAGTCGTGGAGGTGTGGCGCTCAATAGCGAGGTTGGGATTGTGCCGTGGACTCAAGGACTTCCACACCCGGACACGGTGAACATCTGTCCCCAAAACAAAGCTGAACGCATGGCTAAACATCACACATTGCCATTCTGTGGCGTTCCACGTCGCTGTGGCCTGGCACCACTGCACAGGGAGCCGGCGATGTTCCGGTGTTGATGGCAGCACACGTAAGGGGCGCTGGAATCGCAGCTTCGTTTACGCGGGGCGTCGAGTAATGGTTCATGGTCACACAGGAGCCGCTTCATTTTCCTGTATAGTGAACCGGGTCACCTTGGGATCCGTTCGTGCCTGGCGCACGATCCGTCGATCCCCTCTACAGGTGGTCCTTCTGGTCTGTCCGGAGCCGCTCCGCCGTGTGAAAGTCCCGTCATGTGTCCACTGCTCCCAACACAGTCAGATGGTATGGTCAGAATGATCCACGTGGCGGGCTATACGGTTTGCTGACCATCCTGCGGTTTTCAGCAAGATGATCAGTCCTTTATCAAAGTTCGTAAGTTGCCTAAATCGACGTCTCTGTCGTCTACGCGGCATCTTTGTCACTCTGTACTCTTTTTTGCGTTGGCCGGTGCTATTCACTTTCATGGGGTATCGACTACACACCGATTTATAAGGCTGCCAGTTCGTGTTAGCAGCGCCACCATAGGGTGTGTGGTCATACGCACTCGCACCAAACGTGTATCATTTGCATACCAGCACGCACTCTAGCTATTTGCAAAGTTTCGCGGTTGTAGCATGTTTTCTTCTAGGTGCGCAAATTTCATTGTCCGTGAGTATATTTAAAAGCCATGGAGGCATTACTAAAACTTGTCTGTCTCCTTCACCAATATTAATTATTAACTATTATAAATTATGCGTTGCGTTAAACTGAATAGACAAATTATTATACACACCAACCTTATAACGTGTTGCTCCACCTCCTGCCCTGATAAATGCACTACCGAGACGGCTTTCTGAATCTGTCTCTTTCGTAGACGTACAAAGTACGAAGTCTGAAAACCATGCACTAGTGTTGACAGCGGGTTACTTCAACTAAAGTCATCCACAAAGTAAGTAAGAAATACTTCCCACTCCCCAGAATGGATTCAGGCTGGACGTGCTATTTGCATCTTCAGATATTTCGGGCGTTAATGTCTTTAAGGGATTTAAGAGATCAAATGAAGGTGATACTTGCAGACTGCCGCTCTGATGGCGCATACGTGTAAGCACCAGAATCTTACCGTTCCGTCAAGTGGGTTCGGGCTCGAGACTCTGATGAAATGATGCTTTGAACAATGGTTTCCAATTCGTAGCAGAGAAGTTGTTTTATGTATCTGCTACAAGTACCGGATATTACGGCCTTTTATTTGATTTGTTTTAGTTTCAAAGTTAATAAACCTTCATATGGATAATCATATGGCCGAACGTTTAAATCTCTCACATCTTTAGATTAAATCATATTAAACTATAGTAAAATATAAGTTCAAACAGTCATTTCAAATTATGCTTTGGAACAACAATATGGTTATAAATATAATGATCCGATTTATTGGTGTCTAAAGTAAGAAATCACACAAATTTCACTCCGCAAGCTTTCTCCGTCAACGGACGGCTTCATCAGGCGGTTACATAAAGAATATAGAATCAAAATTGTAGACAGAACGTTAATTCTAATATGACAAATGAAATCATGCGTGAAGACCGCGCGCATAAATAACCACGAACGTGGTGAATACAATATCTTAAAAGTTAATGCAAAAGCAAAAAATGTAAACTTTAGGACGAAACTAGAATCATGAAGTCTATCTTGTGATGCCTAGCAGATGGTTCCAAGCTACCGGTAGTTCGAAAGCTTGCGGAGTGAAATTCGTGTGATTTCTTACTTTAGACACCAATAAATCGGATCATTATATTTATAATTAGTTTTCTGATGTTAGCGTCCCACAAGCTATATAACAATATGGTTCTTAAATCATGTTTTTACTCACATACACTACTTCTATGAGATATTTTTATTAAGACATAGAACTATGGGCTCTGCTAGTGATAGGTTTTATATTTTCACTTGTGGTATAGAATAGCCTTTTCGACATACTTCAGATTTGTAGCAGGTGGATTGCACTCTTTCGATTTTCTCTCCAGATACGATGAATGTCCTAGAGATATTGAAACACTTTTGTCCTTAAACGTAGGCTCTTTCTGAATCTCTTTCCTGGAACCAGAGTACTAAATGATGTCCACTGATTCCTAATATACCCCCTCCTTGCACTGCTCTATAGCGATTTTGGAAGATTTTGTCGGCAAAATAACCTAACCCAAAGCAACGCAAATTGTACTATCGTTTTATAACTTCATTTGTCTTTCCGCTGTAACTTAGTCCTTACGTCAGTAAGTACGTTATGTGTGCTACAGTCAATGTAATATTAGAAGGAACTCATACGCATTACAAGAAAAAGGTCAATTGTAGTACTTACTAATACGTTTATTTTGCTTGCATGGTTTGTACTCCGCACTCACATCCGGTTTATTGGCGTACTCAATACAGTATTAGTGATTTAACATCCAATCGCAGTATAATAACATGTCTATCATGTGACGTGCCTGCACTGAAGAACGCACTTGAGATAAAAGAAGATAGCAGTGAGATCAAATGTCCGTGTAGTTTAGTTAGGAGAGCGACTTACTTCGGCGTGAGGACCTTTCGGGTCTGATGTCCGGCGCGGACAAACTTGTACGTTATAATCATCAATAACATCAATCCCCTTAAACAACCGCTGCATCTATCGTTCTTATCCGGCCACACATACGTCAGTCTGCATCTATCATTCTTATCTGGCCGCATATATGTCAGTCTATATCCTGGCCGCATATACATAAATCATACGTCAGTCTATATCTATATTTCTTTCTTTTTTTTTTTTTTTTTTGATTGGAGGTTTAACGACCACCGTGAGCAACTCAATGGGCTATAAGCAGTCGCCCTTCTCTAATTTAGGGTCACTGGTTCCAGGGAAGGGAAAGAGCCAGTGCCGTAAGACAAACACAACATCCATGCCTGACCGGGATTCGAACTCGGACCCCTTACGGAAGAATGATCAGAGGCCAGCGCCTTAGACCACTGCGCCACCGGGGCGGCCTATATTTCTTATATGGCCGCACATGCGCAGTCTATATCCAGACTAAAAAAGACATACAAAGGCTGCAGACAACTCAAAAGAGTATGGAGAGGTGCATGTTTGGTGTAACCAGAGGAGATAAGAAGAGGAACTCGTGGATCCAAAAAATGGCAAGAGTGGAAGACATCATGATCAGAGTTAAATCCCTGAAATGGCAATGGCTGGACATACTGCCAGAAGGACAGATCATCGATGGACAGCCGAAATTTTAGATTGGATTCCAAGGGACAGGAAAAGACCCAGAAGAAGACCACATGGGAGATGGGTGGATGAAATTCAAAAGTATGCGGGAGTGACGTGGAGGAGACTGGCACAAGACAGATCGTTCTGGAAGAAACTTGGGGAGACCTTCGTCCAGCAGTGGATTGATAATGGTTGACAATTATGATGATGATGATGATATCCAGTTTATTTCTTATCTTATCCGGCCACACATACGTCAGTCTGCATCTATAATTCTTATCGCTCCATCTATCGTTCTTATCTGGCGACACACCTTTTTATCTATCGTTCTTATCCGGCCACACATACTTCACTCCTGTTCCTACTTCAGTGTGTTGCCAACTTCATTCTCTTTTGAAGGAAAAGACATAACGTTAAGGTTTGAAAATGTCTAAGAGCACGAACTGAAATTTACATAGAAAAAGAAACTTAAAAAGGAAGTTAAAGAATATACGTTACAGTTTGGCATTACGAACACACATTAAGGTAAATCTGGTAATACAGGAAATAAAGAACCACTAAATAAGTAGTTCTCTGCCAATATGAATATTAGACAAAAAACAACACACTAATTTTTTCCGTACAAATTTTGATTTAGCTAAACGTTTTAGAAAGAAAACACCCTAAATACCAGAGGAAAAAGGCCCTGGAAAATCACTTAAATGTATTCAAAAGTTTTCTAAAATGGAATTGATATTCACCATAGAAGAAAACAGAAACCGTTTAGTAATTGATGATTATAATATGAAGACTCGAATGGACAGTTAATAACTGCCAGTTTTTTATTCTTTGCTTTTGAAACAGGAGCTCCCTTTACGTTTTGCTGGTTTCTTTTTGAATAAATATTTTGAAAAACAAAATAATCCAAAGCAAAGCATTAAGCAAATATCCATTTTGGAAATAACCGAAACGAAAATAATTGCAGCGAAACCAAATACCAGAAATGCGAAGAGAAATATCGATATTTATGACCCGAAGTGATAACAAGAACAGCTCTGTCAATAATTGGTACCAAATGGAATTAATTAAGAACACAAACGCTTAGAACACGAAATGAAATAAATAATTTGACATTGTTGAAGACAGAGAGTAAATATTTGAAGAGATAGAAGAAAACACTCTAATGCATTTACCGATCGATCTCTTGACACAGATCAATAAAAATGTGCAACATATTCACTTTATTATAAACAATAAGGATTAAAAGAACATTAAAACAACTGTATCTCTGAATAGAACACTAGGTCGGAGACGTCGTTTACTTCTTTTGAATTACTCGTATACACCACCTCTTGAGCCGATTCCATGTGAATATCATGAGCTCGGTTTCAGAGTTCTGCATGTTTTTTTATTTGTTTTTTTTTCTTATTCCTTTTTTTGTGCTACATCGAACGAAGACACGAAAACAGAAAAATGTAGTTTCGTTTCAAATATTTTTTTTTCATATTGCATCAAAATACCTCATTAAACTACTGCGTGCATTGCTGACATTCAAGAAATACATTATGCACGGTCGAGTCACATTATTGTGACCACCAGCTAATATCCAGAGTAACCGCCGTGTGCAGTGTGGACAGCAGTTAGATGTGCTGGGATGGCCTCAATAAGGTGCTGGAAGGTGTACACAGGTATGGGGAGCCATGCTGACTGCAGTGCGTCTGACACCTGCTGGAGGGTGCATGGTGGAAGATCCATGGAGCGAACAACACGTTCGAGGTGGTCCCACAGATGCTCAATTGGGTTTATGTCTGTGTAATTAGGGGGCCAAAGAAGTACTTTGAAGTCTTCATCGTGCTCTTTCAACCACTCTCGGGCATTTCTAGCTGTGTGACACGTCGCATTGTCGTGCTGGAAGTTCCCATCCACGCCAGGGAAGACAATAAGCGTGTATGGCTGTACGTGGTCTGTAAAGATGGATTCATAACGAATTCGGTCCATAGGGCCTTCCACAGGTATGAGTGAACCCAGGGAATACCACGAAAACATTCCCCAGTTCATATCGCTGCCCCCACCAGCTTGTGTTCCTCCAGCAATGGTTGAACAGTGTTTGTTCTCCGATGTTTCTCGCCTCATATGCCAACGTCCATTCGTTTGATAAAGCAAAAAACGTTACTCATCGGAGAAGGTTGTCCTTTGCCAATCAGCGCAGGTTCAATTACGATACACTTTAACCACAGCAGCACATGAACAGTTCACAAACTGCGCTGTTTCGGAAATACTGCCACCCTTGGCCCGAAGGCCGATAATCATCCCTTATTGCAAATGTGATAAATAGCTCCTTTTATCCATGACAGCAACGAGTGTTGTGTTTTCAGAATGCCTACAATACAACTTATATATTCTCGAAGCCAGCTCAAGATACGTTCCTTCTTTCATTGGCTACGCGATGTTAACGTCAAAAGTAAAAGGTGGTCATAATAATGTGACTCGAATGTGTATATTAAAAAAAATAAAAATAAAAGACACATTTGAGATATTTGCAGATGAAGCACAAAACTAATTTCTTTTAATTTCTTTTTAAATAGCTCCTTTTATCCATGACAGCAACGAGTGTTGTGTTTTCAGAATGCCTACAATACAACTTATATATTCTCGAAGCCAGCTCAAGATACGTTCCTTCTTTCATTGGCTACGCGATGTTAACGTCAAAAGTAAAAGGTGGTCATAATAATGTGACTCGAATGTGTATATTAAAAAAAATAAAAAATAAAAGACACATTTGAGATATTTGCAGATGAAGCACAAAACTAATTTCTTTTAAGTTATCTCTAATGACGTCATTTACTTAACACTAATACAATATTACAAGGAGTGTTCAAATGAAAAGGTACGAAACGACACTGTGGGTATAAATGAAGACTTTATTCAAAGTATACAATATAGGCCGCAGCAGAACGATCCCATTGATTAACGAGCCGAAGGATTCCTTGTTCCCTGAATTCCTGTGGCCATGACGAGACCCAGTCCTGCACAGCGTCCTTGAGTTCGTCGTCCGAGTGGAAGCGCTTCCCTTTCAGATGTTTTTTCAGGGGACCAAACACATGGAAACTGCAGGGCGACATGTCCGGGTTGTAGGGCGGATGGTCAAGCTGCTCCCACTGGAACTTGGCCAGTTCCACGTGTGTGAACCTGGAGACGTGAGGACGCGCGTTATCATGGAGCAGAACCACACCCTCTGCGAATGAATAGCGGCCGTTTTAACACCTTCCGCAGTCAGAAATCGGATAACGCCTCGCTGCTCCTCAGTCGTCGAATTTTGCAATGTGAACGCCATCCTGTCCTCACACGCACTGCCGCGTCAGTTGGACGGCGCTCTTTATAAGAGCCTCTGCTCTCTCCTGCGCATGCTCCGATCCACGCCGGCGACTCCAATCGCATCCCTAGATGTTTCGCTACGTTCTCCCATAGCGGCATAGGCAAATATGTTAATAGTTACGTTCTTATGACGTTTCGTACCTTTTCATTTGAACACCCCTAGTAAAATGAAATACACTTCGGCAAAGTTGCAAAGCACCTCAGGAGGAGTGCAAAAGCTAATAATTCATTAATTGGGACCATTAATCAACTTTTGCTCATCTCCTCTTTGCTGCGTTGTTCCGGAAAAATTAGCGGTAAATTTCTACAAAAAAATGTATTCATTTTTTTGTCTATGCTCCGAAAACTTTCAAGCTACAATTGCTTCTTGCTACCTTTTAAGTTACATGAATTCCTATTGCATGGTTCTTCATGTTATGAAATATTGTGTACCCAAATTATAAGCTGTTTCAACCTCTTTTTCTTCTCACGCATCTTTTTCATATGTTAAAAATTTCATAAATTCTATCTTTTTCAACCTCTACTTATTATACACTGCTGCACAATTGCTAAGGACGGATCATAAACGGCTATATAGCATATACAAAAGCAAGTGTGGTTGGATGCCAAGTGAAATAAAATAATGTCAGAATGCCAGGACATTACAAGAAAGACAATTTATTGTACTCTGAAATCCAGAAGGCTTTGGAACGTGTTCAAGGGACAAACAGGCCATTTTGTGCAGAATACGTAAACGTGAAAAAAATGCAATTACCGTCCGCAGGCGTTCCGGCGTAAGATATCAATACGGGATATGGACACCATGGAGGACGATGCAAGATTCCACACGTCGTGTCATTCTTTGCACAACATTATCAAGCAGCTGTTCGGGTAATTTATCCCACTCCTATGTCAGTGCACGGATGAGGGTGTCCTTGTTTATTGGAGGGCATTGGCTACCAGCAAGACTCCTCCCCAAAGCATCCCACACATTTTCAATGGGATTCAGATCTGGAGAACGTGCTAGTCATACGAGGCGTTGAATATCCTCGCTCTCAAGACACTCCTGGACAGCGACTGTTCGATGACATGTTGCGTTGTCGTCCATGAAAAGGAATCTATCACCGACAGCACCACGGAACATGCGAACATGAGGTAGCAGAACATCATTAATGTATCGTTGGCCAGTCATAGTCCCAGTTGGAAGCACATAGAGGGACTTACGGTCATTGATCATGATGCCAGCCCATACCATGACACTACATGTCGGATAT
Organism: Macrothele yani; assembly: GCA_039090855.1. NCBI lineage: Eukaryota > Metazoa > Arthropoda > Arachnida > Araneae > Macrothelidae > Macrothele > Macrothele yani. The sequence goes on from CM077024.1 coordinate 8,715,115, forward strand.
CGGTCCCTTTCCTGTATGTTTGCTGGACAATATGCAGCACCACTATCACGCCAGATCAGTTGTCGTCGACAATCAGACGATAGACTGTATCTCCTCTCATCTGAGAAGAGGACAGCGGACCAGTCGTTATCAGTCCAATTGCGATGTAGATGGCACCATTGCAAACGGGCGGTGCGGTGACGTCTGGACAATGGGATGCACACAACAGGACGGCGGGCGTATAGTCCTCCTTCATGCAAACGTCTGGTGATAGTTTTTCGGGAGATCCGCTTGCCAGTAGCAGCCATAAACTGATTTGCTACCTCACTATACTCGGGGCAAAGCTATCCTGGCAATGGGGATAATGCTACGGATCCTTAGCACTCCCAGTTGCAAGTATTACTCCGCACTAATGGTGTGTAATTAATCTTCACTCCGAAGTTTTGCGAGGGAGCCCACGGTGACAGACTGACCCCTCATTTTAGCACCATGTCCCAGCCCTGACCATATCCCTAGTACTCCCCCCCCGCGCGTGCTCCTCGCTGACCGGTAGACAAGCAATTTATCTCTCTCTCTCTCTGTCTCTCTCTATTTATCTTTTTTTTTCTTTTGAAATGTTACAGAACGTGTAACTTTTCTTTCTTTTGAAATTGCTAAACACGGGAAGAAGTCTTAAGTGGCCTAATTTTGTTTTCACCCATTTTTCTATTTTTTTTTATATATATTTCATTTATTTATACTTACTGCTTGAAGATTACCAACTGTGGGATTTAATTCAAAGTATTTTTACCATGTCATCAGCTATGCGTAAAATTTCGTTCTTCCCAAAATTTTGCATTGATTAGGTTTTTTATAACAGATACCCGTTAAATGTGTATGCCTTTTTAACTACACTGTGTTGCCATAAGTACTGGACAAGAGCCGGTCTCTGTGATTAATGATATTTTAGGGTTCACTGTAAACTGCCACACATCTTTCAGCAACTTGGAAAATTGCCACATGTTTTCCATTGAGGGGCCGGGCACAAATTGCTGTTCCTCTGAGGAACACTTTGAATGTGTGGCAATTTTCCAAATTTCCGAATTATGTGTGGTAGTTTCCCGAAGTGCCTAACGGCGGGAAGGAACTCTTTCATTTGTCTGAATTTTGATGCCGGTTCAATCGCGTTTAGGCAACTGCGCACAAAAGTTGAAAAGGAAAAGATAGCCGTTCCTTGGCCTATATTGAGAACTGAATTGGGAACTCCAAACTAATTTCAAGAAAACGTTCTATGTAAGCCAAGCGAGAATTGTATTTTAATTTGAAGAAATAAATTGCCGATGGATCTGAGGTACTTCAATACTAAATTCAACCTTCATTCTCGCAATGGTGCGACTTGAAAAACCAGTGAGTTCTGCCGTAAGAACTGCTAATTTCATTTTCCGATTTATTCGGCAAATGTTTTTCCATTAATTTATTGAAAACATTCATAACGATCACCTTAGCAGAGCTTCGTAATGGTTTCCCAGTTTTATGCGGCTGAAATACACTCGAGTGACCGGCAGATGCCATTCGGAAAGACAGAAGAGTGTTTTAAAACAACAATCAAGAAGGAGAAAGCAGGGGGAGAAACGCGAAATGCCCTCGGAAACACTTTTTTCGCCCTCATCTTTCCGCTAATGACCCCCACCCCCACAGCAATAAATATCCACTGGATTGACAGCTTAACTCTGACCCAAACAAGAATGCTGTGACAGAGAACCATCAGTGACGTCACCAAAACACGAATTTCTATATATTTTTTTTTTTTAGAAATGCCGCTGAAACTGAGATCTGAATTTTTTAAATGCACACACACAACGTATGAACATCTGTGTCCTTTTTAGGTGCCAGTTGAAGCTGGAGTACGAGCTTTCAGACCGGAACTATTTTATGCAGTGGAAGTATATACTCTGTAGCCTTCCTTCCAATGACAGGTTAAGTTTGCCCCGAGTATAGCTGTGCTGCGCCGGTGTCTTTTTGTTGATAGCACTATGTACCGATCTTCTGCAGGTGTCGTACTGCGAACACGACCTCCCCCGTGACGTTTGCTACACTCTCCATTTGTTTGAAATGATTTCCAAAGCCTTGAAACAGCACTGTGGCTTACGTCGAACTCCCTGGCAACATCTGTTATTTTTCGCCCTTCTTCAATCTTGCCAATAAAACGGTCACGCGTACAATCATCTAGGTGATGTCGGGAAGACATACTAAAAATTGCAAGTTCATCAATTGATTCTTTCCCTCTCAACTTTGCGTTTGAACAACAACGGTCAATTCGCGTCAAATCCTTTATATCTCTTATCAGCGCTATGACGTCACGAACAAGTTCGGCAATCCAAAATTTGCATACGCACAACACGTCTTACTGTATCCCGCACTTATGGTAATTTCCACATTTTCCTGCCTTCCATTTTATGGTTGCTATCGTGCTATTGTCATCCGTCCTTAGCAATTGTCCGGCAGTGTAGTTTGCTTGAAAATATGTAGAAAAGAAGTGGATTTGTTTTAAGAACTGTGTTGGCACTGCTGCTGAAGAGGTCTGTGGCACCAAAATAGTGTGTAGCTCTAGAGATGACGATTGGTGGAATTGTGAGATTAATAGGCAGTAAAGAGGAAGAAGGAAGCAACTTTGGTGATGTTGCAATTTCTAAGAATGAATATCGCTGTAAGAAGCGTGAGTCAGCGAAGCTGGTTCACCAGAATACGGCAAAATATAGGAAGGAAAAGGTGGAAAGGCATATATTGGCATTTTGGAAAGATAGAAAAACTTTCTGGGAGCACATGAGACATAGGAGAAATAATGGGAACAAAGTTGCATGTTGTGTGAAGAATAGGATCGTGGAAAATACATGGGAGCCCAATGAGTTAAGCGAAAGATGGGGTGAATAATTCTGTGAGTTATTAGATCAAGAAAGCGAACGTGATTCTGAGGCAGAAGCCGATGATATCATAGTGAGAGATGGAAGCACAGGAGTGATCTCGAAAGAAGATGTGGTGTGCAAAAGCTCTAACATTTCTTCAGAATGGTAAGTCTCCAGGAGTTGATGGCATAACGGCTGAGATGTTGAAATATGGTGGTGACCCTGTAAATGGCAGGTTAACTGAAATCTGCCAGTTGTGCTGGGAGTTAGGAATGTTACCTCGGAATTTGAGGGATGCTATCATTGTTCCCTTGTATAAGGGAAAATCTGATCAGACTGAATGCAAGAACTATCGTGGTATTAGCTTACTGACTGTGCAAGGGAAAGTCTTTGGTAAGGTCATTATTGAAAAGGTACAATGTCTAACATCAGAAAAAGTGTGGAATGTTCAGAGTGGTTTTATGCCTGGTAAAGGCTGAACTAACCAACTTTCTGCATCACGCATGATGATTGAAAAGTATCTGGTTATTGGTAAGAAAATGTTTGCTGCCTTCATAGATTTAGAGAAAGTTTACGACCGAGTAAATAGGACACTTCTGAGGAAAGTGTTGAATGAATATGATGTCATTGGGATTCTACTTAATAGTGTGAAGGCCATGTATGGTGGCAGTAGAGCTTGTGTACGAGTGAATGGTGTTTTATTAAAATGGCTTTTTATTAGCGCAGGAGTCAGGCAAGGTTGTGTAATGTCACCATAGCTGTTTAATATACTGTATTTATGGATGCATGCATGCTTGATGCCAAGATGGACAATACTAGTTTATGTCTTGATAATACCCGTGTGTGTGTAGATTGCTGTATGCTAAAGACACGGTGCTGTTGGCAGAGATCAAAAATAAGTTGAAGAACATGTTGTCCCGGATGTACGAAGTTTGTATGAAATACAAACTGAGTATAAGTAAGGAAAAAACAAAAGTTGCGTTTTTTGAGCGAGGTACTGTTAGTACTGAATGCAGTGTAAGTCTAAATGGTACAGTGATTTACCAGGTGAATTAGTTTACATATTTGGGAAGTTTGTTTGACAGAGAGAACAGATTGGATGGAGAAATCAGTAGGCGAGTGAATTCTTCATTGAAAATCATATCTGCTTTAGCAGGTTTTCACAGGGATGATGGATTCGCAAAAGAGTCCCGAATGGCTGTGTATGAAAGTGTTACTGTTCCTACTGTGATGTATGGCAGTGAAACGTGGGTATTACAGAGGAAACATAGGAGTCGTTTGTGTACTGGAGAAATGCGTTACTTTCGGTGGGTTTGTGGTAAGACACATTCTGATCGTGTGAGGAGTGAAGATGTGTTGCAGTTGTATAATGTGAAGACAAATGTTGTTAGCAAGGTGGAGACTAATATGTTTTGGCTGTTTGGCCATGTTGAAAGAATGAGTGATGAGATACTTACTAAGACAATATTTTCGGCCTAAGTTGCAGGAAAGAAAGGCAGAAAAAGGCCAAGGAAATCATGGTAGGATCAGATTCAGTAGTCCCTGAATGAGAAAAAGATTATGAGTATGAAGTATAGAAGGTCTTGTGTATGTCGTTTGATGGGTGTCACTGAAGCTTGTGTTGTGTGTCAAGTCGCAGTAAATGGAGATGTTTGATACGGCAACAGTAAGTAAATAATCAGTTAAAAATTTATCTGGTGGTTTGTATTTCTTTGTGAAGCTAATCTCAGAGAACACCTTAGGGATATGTATTATCAGTTAAATATTTATTTACCAAATGATCTTTCTTTGAGGAACTAACCTCTGAATATCAGAGAACAGCTTAATGATATGTATGAAACTTTTTGATAAAAATTTCATAAATTCCATTTTTTAACAAATAGTGGCAAATTCTGGGGTTGTATCTAAACTTCGAAAATCTGATTTTCATTTATATGTCCAAGTAGGCAAGAAGTAAAATCATTGCCTTATTTACTTTTGGTCTCCCGAGATGTTTTTTTTTTTTGGGGAGGGGAGGAGGTTTAACGGATATCTTGAATAACTCCATGGAATATAAGCCTTCATCCATCTATAATTCAAAGCCGCTGGTTCCAGAGAAGGGACTGAGCCAGCGTCATAAGAGAAACTTACCACCCATGCCTCATCCGGGACTCAGACCAGCTCCTATCCCAAATTAATTACCGAAAGCCAGCGCGTTCGTATACTCGGTCACCGTGGTCGTACTTTTTTCAATTTCAGCAGAAGTGTCAGTGCAATTTTTATCAAAGTCCATCGGCAGATTATGTTTTAATCGACATTACAATGTTTCCTCTTTGCTAAGAAGATTTTGGGTAATCTCAAACAATGGCACTTGATATTACAAGCTTTTGATAAAAGCGTGGATTGGCAATATTCGAATTGAATTCAAGTCAAAAATCTTAATTTGTGTTTTACAAGTTATGGTTTAATTTATTATTAATACATGAGGTACATTTAGAGCAGAATGATCTTTACAATATAATGCAATTCATTCTGAATTGAATTTGCATTAACGTAGAGATTTTTTACACTCAATGGACAAAATCTTATAAATACCTATCTAATAGCATGTTGGTCCTCCTCTAGCGCAAATAACAACCTGCACACGCCGTAGCAGTGACTTCACCCGACACAAGACTGTTTCCGGAGGTATATAATTCCAGGCGTGCCTTTTGAAACATTGTCAACAAATTCCCCAGAGACGATGGTCCAGGATCTGTGAGTCTTATGTTCCAATCTACGTCGTCCCAGGAAGCTTTCACACGGGATTTCGGGGGACAGTAGATGGTTCCAAACTCAGATTATTGTTCCTCGAGCTTTCCTGTGTGGTTGCTGCCCTGTGGGACAGCGTATTGTCCTGTTGGAACAGATCATCAGCCGAAGGATGCGTGAAGGCCATGAAAGCGTGTAGATGATCAGCCAACACATGCTGGTAGCAATCAGAAGTTCAGCATCTCTACAGACACAGTAAGGGGCCTACTGTATCCCATGAGAAGGCTACCCAAACTATCACAGAACAATCACTGCCTGGAACAAAGACGACTTGACACGACGGAACCATAGCTTCATGCTATCGATCATCCAGTCAGTATCGATCTGATGGGAGAAGTACCACCCATCCATCAACTCGGCACAGCTGAAAACGGGATTAATCTGACCACATGGCGCTGAGATCCTCTGCAAAGGTTCAGTTTTCATGTTCCCGGAACTGGGCGAGGCACAATTTCCGATGGCGATCTGTCATCAATAACACACGAGTAGGGCGTTGGCTCCCGTGCACAGGGATGCAAGGTGCAGTGAGCAACGTTCACTCGCTTACGCTGCTTGAGTCTCCAACATTTAATCTGGAAGGTAATTGTGCCGGCATTGCCAAGCAGTCGATCTGCACGAGCCTGGATGGTCTACTACGTTGACCCAGGTCATCAACGTCGTATGGTCGGTCATCGCTTGTTCTCTCGTTGTTGGTACGTCCATCGATGGTGTATCCTGGATACGGTTGCCCTCGGGAACCCTAGGATTCTTATCACTTGGAAGATAGAATGACCCATTTGTCTTGCGCCGACAATGCGACCACGATAAAAGTCGCTCAGATCACATTTACCCATATTGGTAGATTGCGATATAGTGTTGGGAAGACCTGCTGTCCGACAATTTATCGCTTGCGTTCGGTTTGGGTATGTTCCGCTCTGCGCAGGGATGCTAATCTCAACTTCCCATCACCACTATCTCAAATGTGTTGTCTATGGAATGTAAAAATATTGTTGACTTGTTTGACTCGGCATTATGATTCTTCTAGTTCTGGGTGAATGTCCGTGGTCTCACTGTTTCGGCCAATTCAGATCACAGTTTCCTTTGACGACTGTACCGTTCACACCATTTATGTTCTGCTCTCTTTACGTTCTCGAATGAACGTTACAAATCTGGTGAGCGATTTAGCCTTCTACACGAAACCTGTTTCCACTAAAAAGTATCAATAGTAACACTTTCTTCCTAACTTCAAGTCGCATAAAATTTTGATAGCAAGGTAGTTCGTTGTCTTTCCCTGATCTAAATATTTCCTCCAATGCGTGATGGCAAAGTCAATATCCTTCTATTCTTTTTGTATCGAACAACACACTATAGTGAGTAACTCTGAGGTATCTAAGCAGTCTCCCACCCTTAATTTAGGGTCACTGGTGCAGCGCCATTAGAGGAATAATCCATCCATGAAACTCTTCACCCATTTAAGGTCACTGGTGCAGTGCCATTACAGGAATACTCCATCCATGAAACCCTTCATCCATTTAAGGTCACTGGTGCAGCGCCATTAGAGGAATAATCCATCCATGAAACTCTTCATCCATTTAAGGTCACTGGTGCAGCGCCATTAGAGGAATACTCAATCCATGAAACCCTTCATCCATTTAAGGTCACTGGTGCAGCACAGTTAGAGAAACAATCCATCTATGCCCATCCGGATCACGAAGCCGAGACCAACTCGAACGACTGGTCAGATATCTACACTGGTGGGCAAAAATTAAGGACGAAGTGGAGAAATTAGCATAACAGCGGAACAAGCAGACAGAACGGACCAAAAGACCACTCAGTAGATAGACTAGGGTCCGGTACAGTAGGGCAAGCGCATATGAGCAGCATGACGTACAGGGGAGGGGTGTTGGAAGGGTATGAAGCACACGAGCGCTGTACGCTCAGCAATTCGGTGAATGCTATTGCACGGTGTACATCGGTTTGAACGACGTCGAGTTGCTACCACCGTGTGATATGGCCAACGGGCAATCCAGTAGACGACATCTGGATGACTTTACCCGAGGTCGCGTCATTGGGAAGTTGGAAGAAGGTCGAAGTGTGGCTAGTGTGGCCGAGGAGTTTGGGATCGCTCAAAGCATCATTTCACGAGCTTGGAGAGCATTTCAAACGACAAGAAAAGCTGTCTGAGAGTTTAGCAATGGTCGTCCACGAGCAACCACGGCAGCGGACGACGGGTATATTGTCCTACAAGCAAGAAGAGACAGACTGCAGACAGCGAGAGAAATCGCAACACACATGCAACAGACAACTGGACGTCCGTTATCGCGTTTTACCGTGGCCAGGAGGCTGCACAAAGTGGTCTATTTGCACGACGACCAGTACGGTGTGTGCCATTAACGCCTGCTCATCGGAGACGGCGTTTTCTGTGGTGCCAGGAACGCAAGAACTGGATACATCAGCAATGGGGTCGAGTTCTCTTTACGGATGAGAGCCGATTTAGTCGGACGAGCGATTCTGGACGTATACACGTCTGGAGAGATCAGGGAACACGCATTCACACCTCCAACATCATCGAAAGGGACCGGTTTGGAGGTGGAGGAGTTCTTGTTTGGGGCGGTATCATGCTTGGTAGCCGTACTGACCTCCACATCTTCCAAGGAGGTTCAGTCACTGGTGCCCGCTATTGTACTGAGGTTATCCTGCCTCACATGCGTCTGTTTAGAGGTGTTGTGGGTCCTGAGTTCCTCTTCATGGACGACAACGCTACACCTCATCGTACAGTGGCTGTCGCAGAGCTGTTGGAGAGTGAAGATATTCAACGCATAGGTTAGCCCGCAAGGTCACCGGACCTAAATCCAATCGAACACGTGTGGGACCTTCTCGGAAGACGCTTGGTAGCACGTCACCAGCCACCAGCAAAGATTCCGCAGCTGCGATTGGCGCTACAAGAGGAATAGGCCGCGATACCTCAACAGCTCCTTGACAACCTCGTCCTTCTCAGCATGGACAGACGTTGTAAATCCTGCAACGCAGTCAGGTGTGATCATATCCTTTACTAAAGACTGAATTTTTCTTGGCAGTCGCATGTCACATGGACGTTTCTGTCTTCTGTCCAGTTGTGCTCGAAGCTACCTTTTTAATAAAATGCCTTTGTATCCTTTGGATTCCTTGTTTGGACGGTTTTACTTACTTGTCCCATATTCTTACATCTTGCTGATCTTATGATATGATTTGAGTCGATGTGGAGCACTTCTGCGACGTTACATTAAAAAAACCGTCTCGTCCTTAATTTTTGCGCGCCAGTGTAATCCTCAAAAACATTTAGCAACGGAGTTCTCCCTCCATTAAAGATTATTCCCTTGTAAGCTTAGGTGGTAATATTCGGTCTAAAATATATGTTCCTTCTTAACACCATTGATGTTTCATGAACATCAAGTTTTCTCGACTATAGTTGTTTTAAATTTGTGTGGTATGCTCAAATCCAGCTTTAAATGTTTTTCGTTGGTCAAACCAAATTGTAGTATATACCTTCCATACGTATTACCGCAATGTAGAATTTTCACAGGTGTGGAGACACTTTGCATCAATAGCGTTATAGTGTATTACTCATGCAACACTAAGCACTGTGCATCAATACCGTTATAGTGTATTACTCATGCAGCACTAAGCACTGTGCATCAATACCGTTATAGTGTATTTCTCATGCAACACTGAGCAATGTGCATCAATAGGTTATAGTGTATTACTCATGCAACACTGAGCACTTTTCTCCTGTCTCCTAACAAGTAATCTGATATGTCGCAGGTATTTCTCTCGCCTATTACTTTCAGCAACACTGTTTTCAGAGTTTGTCGTTCTCTAATTTTCATTTAATAACCAAAGTTAGTTCAACTAAATTCGTGTCATTTAGATTATTTCAGCCAGCGCCTTACGCCCGTTTCCGCCTCATCAAAGTTTCGGGGACAAATCGTTCACCTCAAAGATAAAAATAAACATTTTGTAGCAAACGGAAATGAAAACTTGGTTTGAATACATTAACTGCTTAAATTTCTATCTGTGCCCTGAGAAAAAAAGCCTGGATCATATGAAAGCAAATGGAAAATGTTTGATTTAGTTTTCAACCCAAGGCAGCAAATAAATGAAACGGAACATAAGAAAAATATATAGCAAGACATGATGTTGCTCTCTTTAAATGCGACCGACACCCATCATGTTTTACGAGATGCGTAGCTGCGTGAAGCCACGTGTCTGATCCTGGGAGATCTGGCGACACTTTCCGTTCACTTACAAATAGAAGTACGCGATTTTACCGCTTCAAAGATCGATGAAACTTTCACAGAATGTTGCAAATGGGGTGGAATGAATATCTTAAAGTGTTGCTTTTTGTAGCTATTCCATCCTCAACCTAATATATAAGATTCTTGATTTTTTAGAGTTTATCGCCAAGTTCTCGTACCGTTTGACATGGATCAGATTCAATAAATGCCTCTGAACTAGCATAGTCGATAGCTCATTCTGGTCTATCACGTGGTTCATTTCGAAGTTCATATCGCCGGGTTGTAATTTAGCAAACCAATGTTCTGTCTTGCTTTCACTAGTGGTACTTTCCCCAAACTCTGCGTTGGTGCTGCTAGTTGTCTCCAATATACGACGTCCAAGTTTAAAATCTTTTAAGAAAATGACACGAATTTGGATCTAATGAATCGTTCTCTTCTCTGTAGATCAATCTCTTTGGAACAGATGCCACTGGCAAATAACCAGTACTTTATAGACAGCGGCTTCGACGCTTTAAATTCACTCATCACAATGCGCCTCCCGTGATATGTTAATATCTAAATTAACTGCCAGCTGCACGAGTCGGCAAGATACGACACTTCATCTGCAACAACCTAATGGAATGTATACACTCAAGGTAATAGCATACAAATTTGCAACCGTTAGTACACGCTTAGAAGACTGTTGTTACATACATGGTACGTGTAACACAAAATTTAACGGCATTGCCCATTACCTTAATCAAGACATGTCAAACAATGGTAAGTGTAGTCTCTGTATATCATTGTGATGTAACTGCTGAACACCGTGCTGGACATAACATTGTGTTTCACACCAGTAACATGTTATTAAGCATTTTCTTCATATTCAGATTTGTTACATACCCATATGGAAAAAAATGTCATTCAAACTACATTTAACAAGAAAGATGGCACCGAATTTTCGGGTGTAATAAGAACGTCTTTTGAATCCGTTCTGACGCTAATTAAATTTATCAAAGCCATTCAAAGTCAATGGAACCGGTATGGAAAGCAATAGTATCTGACGGAAGAAAGAAGTTTTTCAATTGGGTTTTTAATCCCTCAGATATTGCCGTAAACGGAATCGTGACCTTACGCCCTCTGGTTGCAGACTTGTGCGTTAAGGAAAATATGAATTTATATGAGAAACATTTTGCACCGGAAGCGCTCTCCAACGCAGAAATAATTTTTCAAATCGGACTCTTAGAAACAGTGATAGAAACAAAAATGTGATGTGACTTTACGCCCCCAGGTGGGAAAACCATGCATTATTTTAGGAAGAAAGTATTCTCAAAGTGTTTTTCAATATGAGCGGTATCGGTCCGAGAAAAAAAAACCATTTAGTTTATTTTCCAGGAGCCCAGATTTTGCTACAAATACATTAGAAGCAGAAATTAACACTTATGCCCCCTGGTGGCCAAACCATTTTTTACCAAACATTAGAAATTATGTGAAAAATATTTTGCATCAGGTCTTGTTTACGATACAGGAAGAATGTTTGGAATCGTAGAAGCAGAAATAACGCAGAAAACGCAATTTGCCGTTGTGCCCCCTTGCGGAAAGTCTATGATTTACTTGAAAATTTTGAATTTATAGGAAAAACACTATTCAACATTAAAGGAATTTTTCAAATCGGACTTCTAGAAATAGAGATATTGACAAAAATAAGATATACATCTACGTTCCCTGGCGTAGAAACCACGCATTATTTCAAGAAGAAAATGTTCCTAAAAGGTTTGTCGACATGAGTAGTATCGGCCAACAAAAGACTTTTTTTGCAATCGAGATTTTAGAAGCTCAAATTTTGCTGCAAATGCATCAGAGGCAGAAATTCAGACTTACGCCACCTGGTGGCCAAACCATTTTTTGCAAAAACTGGAAATTACGAGCAAAGGATTTTCCATCAGGCGCTGTATCCGGTGCAGAAAGAATTTTTCAAATCGGAGATTTAGATGCAGAGGTATAGGGGAAAAGGCAATCTACCTTTACGACCCTAGCGGAGAGTCTACGAATTACTTCAAAATTTTGAAATTATAAGAAAACATGTCACGCTGGAAACACTATCAAACAAAGAAGGAATTTTGGAAATCGGACTCCTGGAAGTAGAGATATTGACAAAAATAAGATATACATCTACGCCCCCTGGCGTAGAAACCATGCAATTATTTTAAAAAGAAAATGTCTCTAAAAGGTTTGTCGAGATGAGTAGTATCGGTCTACTAACGACGTTTTTTTCAATCGAGACTTTAGAAGCTCATGTTTTGCTGCAAATATATCAGAAGCAGAAATTAAGATTTACGCCCCTTGGCGGCCAAACCATGTTTTTTGCAAAAATTAGAAATTATGTGCAAACGATTTCCTATCAGAAGCTGTATCTGGTGCAGAAAGACTTTTCAAATCCGAGATTTATTAGCAGAGATATAGGGGAAACGCAATTTACGACTACGCCCCCTAGCGGAAAGTCTATGAATTACTTGAAAATTTTGAAATTATATGAAAAGCATATCACACTGAAAACACTATCCAACAAAGAAGGAATTTTTCAAATCGGACTCCTAGAGGTAGAGATATTGACAAAAATAAGATATACATGAGAAACTGTGGAATATTTTAAGAAGAAAATATTCCGAATACGTTTATCGATGTGAGTGAAAAAATTCTTTCGAGGACTGATGTCCTCGAAAGAATTTTTCAATCGATATTTTAGAAGCTCATATTTTATGGAAATGCATCAGAAGCAAAAATTAACACTTACGCCCCCTGGTGGCCAAAGTATTCTTTACCAAAAATTTGAAATTATATGCCAAAGATTTTCCATCAGCAGGTGTATCCGCTGAAGAAATTTTTTTTTCAAATCGGAGTTTTAGAAGAGGATTTATCGGGGAAAATATAATTTACTTTTACGGCCCCTAGAAGAAAATCTATGCGTAATTGGAAAAAGTAACTATATCTAAAATAGTCTTCGACATAAATGGAATCGAAAGTTAAAAGAATTTTTTCAATCGGATGTTTAGAAGCAAATATGTGAAATAAAACGTATTTTTGAATTCGACATCATCTGAATTTACGCCCTCTAGCGGCAAAAGAAAGCGAAATAAAGGATCATCATTCGCATATTTCAAGCTTCCCAATGCAAAAGAATTTTTCAAATCGAACTAATAGTTGCAGAGATACCGTGGGTACAGGCGGATGGACTGACGGACAAATTGGTAACATAAGCACGATCTTTTTTTACAAAAGACGTGCTAAAAAGTGTATAAATACCTTGTCGAAAAGTAGCCAGTTAATGTCGGTCGTATCGTAGGATAATTTTCCCTATGCTGATGCATAGGGAAAATTCTGTCGTGACCGTTCCGGACACCCTTCTCATCCTCAAGACGCATTTCTTTTTTGGGAGGGAGGGGTGACGACCACCGTGAGCAACTTAATGGGCTATATATAAGCAGTCGCATGTCCCTAATGTAGGGCTATTGGTTTCAGGGAAGGGAGAGAACATGTTCCGTAAAACAAACACAAAATCCATGCCTTACCGGTATACCCATCTCGGACAAAGGGAGGGAAGCTAGCGCTACGGCAATCATTTATACTGCCAAAAGGATATTTAGAAGTTGGGTTATCTTGTGGTTTAATTTGTATAATTTCTATTCTTTTGGTCCTCATTGCTCAGCTAATCATCTTGGAATAGAAAATAGTCCTCCACCTTCGCTTTCAAGGTATTTACTATGGCGTACGCATTAATCATTTCCCGTTATTAAGCATTGATTCATGTAGGTAGTTTCATTTACAAGGACTTCCGCTCTTTTAGATAGGAAAAAAAGGAACACATTTTACGTTCAAGTTAAAACCCTTTCCCTGAACACCAAAAAATTACTGTTTTGCTTCTGGGGAATCTCGTGCACAACTGATCTCAGTAACTATCTATGTACTTTGTTTTGGCCACTCTGGAATTACTGAAATATCTTTTTTAAATGACGTGCCCACTGAAATTGTAATTCTAAATTGAAAACAACTAAATATTATTTAAGAAATATAGCACTTTCAACATATCTTGCCAGTGTTTTTATTGTTGCCAGTCCCTTCATGTTTCAGGAAGCATGATCCTCCTACCTTTGAGCGTTGGAAAGGGCCGATGCACTACCAACAGAGAAAAATTACGATATTATTTTTCTCCTTTTTGGAGAATACAAAAAAAAGGAATCCATTGACATTTCCTCTTTCTCAGAACTCAAGCTTTAGGCTCTCGTGACTGAAATTTATTCCTATAGTGAGTTTCATTCAACTGATTTCTCAAATAGACGTGAAATGTTTGGAAAACTTTCTGCTCATTTTACTTCAAATCAATCATGACTGCAGAAATTTCAAAATTCTGGAGTAGCAAATAATTATGCAGTGAAAATTATTATATTCGCTAGAACTCAGAAATCCAGAATTTCAGTTGCATGCATCTCTTATTACACTATCTACCAACAAGTAATTGGACACCCCTGCAATCGACGATATCTGCGGTCCTGATACAGGTCACGGACGCCGCCGTTAAATATCGTGTGGGAAACAACAACGCAACCAGTCGCATGCAAGATGCCACGCAGTTCGGAGTTCTCTGATTTCGAGAAAGATGTAATCGTCGGGTATCACAGAAATGGCCGATCCATACGTAACATATCCAGCGAGTTGAAGTACCCAAAATTGACAGTGATCTACGTGATTGGCAAGTGGAAGATGAGAGGTGACTGTCGGAATGTGCCGCGACCCGGCAGACCTACAAAACTGCGAGTTAGAGACCGACTGGTGTTGGCCAGAGAAATTCGGCAAAACCGTACCAAATCGATGGGCCACATCCGCGACGAGTTTCAACAGGCATCCGGGAGTGTTCTTTCGATGAATACCATCCGTAAGGAAGCCTATCTGCTCGGTTATCATGGACGTGCTCCCGCCCACAAGCCTTTGATCACGAAGTCCAATAGAGCTGCTCGGCTAACGTAGTGCAAAGAACGTCGTCAGTGGAAACAGATTCTCTGGAGCGACGAATCAAGGTTTAACCTCTACCGTTCGGATGGCAGGGTCTGTGTTTGGCGCCTGCCTGGAGAACGCCTCCTGCCGGAATGTATTGTGCCAACTGTGAAGTTCGGCGGCTGTGGAATTATGCTATGGGGGTGTTTCTCCTGGTATGGCACGGAACCCTTGGTTGCAATTCCTGATAGACTCAACGCCAAGACCTACTGCACCATTTTGGATGACCATGCGCTTCCTACGTTGTGGCAGTTTTACGGGGTGGACCCATGTTACTTTCAGGATGACAATGCCACCTGTCATGTTGCGAGGTCCACCATGGCTTGGTATGGTGACAATGGGGTTAATCGACTGGACTGGCCTGCGCAGAGCCCGGACCTTAACCCTATCGAGCACCTCTGGGACGAGTTGGAGCGTCGACTTAAGGGGTTCCCCCACCATCCGAAATCGGTGAAGGAACTGACCTATCTTCTCCAAGCCAAGTGGAAGAAAATACCGCTAGCCGTCGTAAAAACGCCTAGTTGAGAGTATGCCCCGGAGGGTCGCAGCTGTAATCGCCGCTCGTGGAGGCTCCACCAACTATTGAAGGTGAATAAACTTCGTTTTCCTTTGCTATCACAGGTGTCCAATTACTTGTTGGTAGATAGTGTATTAGCAAAGGACTACATATTTAAATGACCTGTATCATTTTCACAATTATTTATTAAGTACAGTGGTAACAACCACAGTGAACAGCTCCAAGAGCTATAAAACAATCTCTCGTCGCTAATGTAAGCATACTGGTGCCAGGTAGGAGGAAGGATCACTGTGGTGTTCATGAGTCATCCGGAACACTGGCCCACACAGACATATGGCCAGAAGCCAGGACTCTAATCACTACGGCACCAGGACGGCTCTAGAAGCTCAGTCGTCTGAGTGATACAAAAACCATCCAGAAAACACAAGGTCATGACATTAGTGAGATGAGTTCCTTCCGTTTGTGACGTAACTGTCATGTTACACGAACTGAGACGTCGGTGTCGTGTTTAACGTCACACACGACAGCGTTGGAAACCAATCGGAAGCCTTAGTTTCCGCTTGACGTCATTAAAAGAAGGTACTCATCTCTCTAACGTGATGGCTTTGTGTTTTCTAGACGGCTTTGGTTTACGTAATGCAAATATTTCTGTTCGATATTCCAAATTTTACGTATAAAATGAAAAGGTGTATATGCAACTTTTTTTTTTCATTCAGATATTTTTCATATCATATTTGGATCAGCACAGTTTCAGTTGTTTACCCGCTGCACTTTTGTTATTGGACTCAGCATATTACCATTGCTCTTGCGTAACATTTTAATTCTTCCTACTAACAGACTATCCATGCTTCCTGAAAGACAAGGAACGTGTCCTCTGAAATACGAATTTCAGGTTAAAAAGAAGGTTCGAAAAACAACCATTTTTATAGTGATCTCATATATTGGCCGACATAAACTATTTAGTAAAATTCCCTCAAATTTAATGTTGCAGCTCCAGTAGGCCAAAACGCTCGCTTGTGACTGTCAATCCGAGCAAGTGTGGGCCCGAGACCGTTTGAAACAAGGGCTGTGTCCCTGCCTAACGTCACTAGCTGGGATCCGGCTATCCTAAATATGGGACAGAAGACTGCTTATAGCTATTAAAGTTGCTCGCGGTGAGCGTTAAACACAGAAACAAAGAACAAATTAGTGCCGAATGCGTCTCTTCTTTCTTTCACAATGCAGGAAATGGACAGCAGAATATATGTTATATTTATATAGAATGAGATGTATAATTTCATTTCTCAGTAGATCCAGAGTGATTTGATATAAAATCATATCCTTATTTCAATTCTTTGAAATATTTATATTTTAGTAGTTAACAGCTTTTCCCAGGATAGTTTGCCGTTGTCACATTCGCTTTTGCTTTCTTTTCTCCAAGCTACAGAAATATGAAGCATGAATGAAAGAAATATTTTCCAAAGTTCGTTTAAACGCTAAACGTAATCCTTTTTTCATAACGATTTAATCCCGCTGTAGGTCGCCGTTGCGGACGAAAGATCAGTTGCTCAGGCTTCTGTCAATTATCTGAGTTGTGTGTAAAATAGAATCCCAGTTGAGGAATGGGTGGTGCTTCTGTTTCTTCCCTGGAGTAAGCGGCCCTAAAATAGGGATCGGTGACTGTCTATAGCCTTATGTGCTCTGAATATTATTAAATCCCTATGCAAAAACCCCGCTGTAGTTCACCCTAGTTAATCCCGCTGTAGGTCACTCTAGTGGCCGAAAGATCAGCGGCTCAGACTCTCTAATTCCGGTTGAGGAATGGGTGGTGCGTCTGCCCCTTCCCTGGAGTAAGAGGCCCTTTATAAGTATTGGTGACTGCTTATAACTTTGGGTGCTCTGAAGAGTATTAAATCCCTATGCAAAAAAGAAAAATTCACTCTTGTGTAGGCCGGGTACTTGAAAATACGATGTTTTCCCATTTCTAAAGCTGATGTTCAAAGAACGAGAAAAACGAAATATTTTAAGTTGTAGACCTTTGTACACCGTTTGCTTGTTTTTCACACACTTGTTTAATCTTGTTTATTCTTTAGTAAGTAGCATCACCTTAAATAAAAACTGAGAAATGCGTTCTGTTAAATCTTTAACACCACATTCCCTGCTGATAGATATTCTCGCTGTGTCAAAAATGCTCTTAAAAAGGATACAGAGGTAAATCTGGCTTAAGTTCTCATCTAGAAAAACAGAATAATCAAATTCTCAATATTTGTCCGCAGGACAATACGAATTTCATCTCAATCCTCGCTGAATGATGAGGAATGCTAGTGTGAGCTTGATAGAAGAACCTTTGCTCCAGTGTAAGATCGAACTACAAGACAGTATAAAGAAATAAAAGCCATGGTAGTCCTAATACTGTTTATTGGTAACGGTCGTTTATGAAAGTATTCAAATCGATTCGACAAAGAAAGGAGAGCCATTCGGGAAGCAATAGAATTCTTAAGAGGGCAATAACAGATGTAGTAAAATTTATGGACAAAAGCTCATCTTATGGCATCTGTTTCCACTCATTTCATACGGTTCGGGAATACCACAGTATATAACTTCAAGGAAACGTTTTTCAAGGTTGCAAAAAATATTTTCCAAAAATGCACACATGCGACAAAACTATTTTTAAAACTCATTCGGAATAAAATAACTGAAGCTTACCTACAAATGAAAGGAAGTTTCGTATTTATCCATTTTTGAGGGAAAATAGCAGTTTTCCCTCAAAAATGGATAAATACGAAACACAAAGCATTGATTTTACTTCTATGGTTCTTAAACTTTGTTCATGACGCAACAATTTTTTTCCCGTTTTAAAGCATGTCCTTATTCTTCAAAATATGATGATGCGAAATATCACGCTATGCAGTGTGTTACTAGAATATGCATAAGAAAGAATGGTCTTATTTCCATTGACCCTTCTGAGTTCTGTAAAACTTCCGGGTTGAGTTCTTGCTCTCTTAATTAATATTGTAATGACAAAATAAGCGATTTCTCGTGGATCCTAGAAAAGTACTTTTTTATTTGATTTTTTTGTAAATCCAGATTAATTGTAAGCTTCCCATTGCCCGAATATTGATGTCAGGGCAGTATGTAACAATAATGAGTTAGACATCACCCTTCCTGAAAAGCCAAGTATCAATGCCCCTACGAAGAACAGTAACTTTTGGTAACACTGTGTCAGATGTCTTCAAATTTCAGTCTTAAAAGAAGAATATCGCCCAATCGGTGAAATGCTGAAAATAATACTTATTAAGCTTTTATCACTGTTGCAGTAAAGAAAATGCGAACTGTACGTGTACTTCAAATTAACTCCTATCCACAGATTTTGAATGTTACAATGCATGCTTATCCGCAATCATACAGCATAATAATGGCAGCAAATATGACTTGACTACCACTAAAGAATCTTTTTTCTAGTCTGGAGCTATCCATTGTCACCGTGCATGAATTGAGTACCGTAGCACCCCAACCCAAACTCTGGCAAGACAAAATGAACTAGAGATGCGAAAGACATTGCCCGTTCTACTTGAAAATACACTAACCAGCATTACTTACTAAGAAGAAGCATCGTGTGAACACGCATCTGCTAAGAAAACAAATCGCTACTGAAATTCTTAGAAATCATGTGAAATCCTGTAGTTTTGGAAATTAAAGGCAAACATCCAGCACATCGAGGAGCAATACAACGCTTTGCATTCGGGTTATCTACAAGGAACTTCGTGTATTAATAATACTGAAATCTTTATGGATTTATCGTACACAAATAAAAATCAGTTCCCAGTTTTTGCAAACTGTGACACGGCTAAAGTCAAAATCCTTACATCACAGAAAATACAAGTGTCATTTTGCTATATAACTACCTGCAACGTAAGCAGCCAGTGGCTATTAGTCCTAGTAGACTCACTTAGTGCAACTCTTTTTGGTGGGGGGATGAGGTTTAACAACCACCATGAGCAACTCTAATAGCTAAAAGCAATCGACCGACCTTAATTTGAGACCACTAGTTCCATAGATGGGAAGAAGCAGTGCCGTAAGACACACACAAAGCTCCCATTCCTCGTTCGTGATTCGATCTCGCTCGTACTCCTGGGAAAGATCAGAAACCGGCGCTTAGATTGCTGGTCAACCGGTGGTCCCACACTTATTTGCAGCGTGCTATAAAAATATCCACTGGAAAGCAACTCGCTGTAACTTTAGTGACGATTTCTGATGATGTTGAAAACTGTTGACAATAACATATGAATAATTAATACAGACATATGACGTGGACTAGGAACATCAAACAGAGGTAATCGCTCTTTCCACGTTTATAAGTGAGTCACGGAAAAATTCTCATTGGCTGCCACCGGGAACCAAACCCAGGGTATTCTAGTTACGCGCCTGATATGCTTCCACTGCACCACAGCGGCCTCGAATTCCTCCAGACTCACATACACTTCACTGCCAAGCCAATTTGGCAGGTTGCTTCTTGGAGCCCCGCACAATGCTGGGGATTCAACAAAGATGGTAAGCAGCAACTGAACAAATAATTAGAAGGCGACCACCAACCCAGTTTTATCCATTCTAAGAACCAACTCAGTTTTATTCATTCTAAGAACCAACTCAGTTTTATCCATTCTAAAAACCAACTCATTTTTTCCATTCTAAGAACCAACTCAGTTCTATTCTGAAGAGAGAACGATGACCTATCTTTGACATCTGAATAAATCTCTTTCGCCCTGGTGGCGCGTGGTTTAATTGATGGGCTCTGATCATTCGTCCGAAAGTGGTCCGGGTTCGAATCCTATAAGGCACGAATGTTGTGTTTGTCTTACGGCACTCGCTCTATCCCTTTGCTGGAATCAGGGACCCTAAATTAGGGACGGGCGGCTACTTATAGCCCATTGGCTTGCTCACGGTGGTCGTTAGACCTCCAAACAAACAAAAAAGAATAAAACTCTAGTGACGATGATAAGATTTATATACTGTATAGATATTTTTTACTGGAAGTGAGTTTCAATGACAAAGCCCACAAGTGGCTTCCCGTCCCTAATTTAGGGTTAGTGATTCCAAGTGATGTAAATCATCGTCTCATCTACCACTCAGTCTCAAATCGATGGATTAGGCAAAAGCCAGATAATCTGGCCATTCAATCACTCAGTCAAAAAACAGTATTCCTCTCTGCGATATTTTAAACTTCTTGTGTCGATCTACATTTTTTTCAACCTTTAACGCATACGCTGTTTTCCCCGGCAACTCAGTTTTATCAATTCTAATGTGTAGATATAGTATATAGAAGCGTCACTTCGTTGTAACTAATTTCTGCGAATGTACTAATGCCATTCATGATAAATGCATAATAGAGTGACACACTTTATATGAAATGCAAAACTGTATTATATATACACTGAAGGAAAAAAATCCTAACACCAAGAAGGGGTTGTGTTAGATAAACGACAGTTGGTAGGCGGTGAGAGTACATCTGTAAGATGACGTCTATGCACATTTAGCACTCGGCGCATACGTGTGGCGCTAGTAGCGCCCCTCGGAACATGCAAAGCAGGTTTGCTGTAAATACGTGCTGTAACGTTCGTGAGCGTTAGTTATCGTTGAGATTCGACGTAGGGTGTTGATGTTAGTCAAGAATGCCTTTAAGAAGACGAAGAAGCCATTATCAACAGCTCACGGAGTTTGAACGAGGTCGTGTAATAGGGCTACGAGAAGGTGGATTTTCTTTCCGCAATATTGCAGAACGACTTGGCAAGAATGCAGCCACTGTGCATGATTGTTGGCAGCGGTGGTCAAGGGAAGGTACTGCCTCAAGAAGACCGGGTTCCGGCCGGCCACGTGGCACTACTGAGAGGGAAGACCGCCGTGTACGGCGTATGGCTGTGGCGCATCGTACCGCTTCTGCGGCCGCAATTCGATCTGCAGTTGCCACCACAGTGACACAACGAACTGTTACAAATCGGTTACTTGAAAGACAGCTCCGAGCCAAACGCCCTGTAGC
This sequence comes from Macrothele yani, assembly GCA_039090855.1. Classification (NCBI taxonomy): domain Eukaryota; kingdom Metazoa; phylum Arthropoda; class Arachnida; order Araneae; family Macrothelidae; genus Macrothele; species Macrothele yani. The sequence goes on from CM077024.1 coordinate 8,736,577, forward strand.
GTACATTCCACTTACTCCAAACCACTGCCGTTTGCGACGTCAGTGGTGTCAAGCTAGAGCTCATTGGAGGACGGAGTGGAGATCTGTTGTGTTTTCTGATAAAAGCCGGTTCTGCCTGGGTGCCAGTGATGGCCGTGTGTTGGTTAGAAGGAGGCCAGGTGAGCGCCTGCAACCAACCTGTCTGCGGCCGAGACACACTGGACCTACACCTGGAGTTATGGTCTGGGGAGCAATTTCCTATGACAGCAGGAGCACTCTCGTGGTTATCCCACGCACCCTGACAGCACAGTTGTACGTTGGTCTGGTGATTCAACCTGTTGTGCTGCCATTCATGAACAGTATTCCAGGAGGTGTTTTCCAACAGGATAACGCTCGCCCGCATACCGCTGTTGTAACCCAACATGCTCTACAGAGTGTCGACATATTGCCGTGACCTGCTAGATCATCAGATATTTCACCAATCGAGCACGTATGGGACATCATTGGACGACAACTCCAGCGTCACTCCCAACCAGCATTAACCGTCCCTGTATTGACCGACCAAGTGCAACAGGCATGGAACTCCATCCCACAAACTGACATCCAGCACCTGTACGACACAATGCATGAACGTTTGCGTGCTTGCATTCAATATTCTGGCGGTTACACCGGTTATTAATGTACCAGCATTTCACATTTAAAGTGGATCTTTCCGCGCTTACATTAAGCTGTGATCTTGAAACCTTAATCGATTAAATATGTTACCTATACAAATGTATTGCCGCCATTTCATTCCTCTACAAATATTTTTTCGTGGTGTTGAGATTTTTTTCCGTCAGTGTAGAACCTACTTACAAAGAGATGATGCATCACCTGAACTGGAATAGATATAAAGTCGGATTTCTACCAATTCTAATTTCCATCCACTGGAAAAGCATCATCGACCCTTCATAATCCCATTGCAGACCGTATCTGTATACATCACTCTGGAATGCACATAAATCGGAATTTGTACCAATTCTAATTTCCATCCATTGCAAAAGAATCATCTACCCTCCATAATCCAACTGAAGACCACATCTGTATAAATCACTCTGGAATGCACATAAATCGGAATTTGTACCAATTCTAATTTCCATCCATTGGAAAAGAATCATCGACCCTTCATAATCCCATTGTAGACCACATCTGTATACATCACTCTGGAATGCACACAAATCGGAATTTGTACTAATTCTAATTTCCATCCATTGCAAAAGAATCATCTACCCTCCATAATCCTACTGAAGACCACATCTGTATACATCACTCTGGAATGCACACAAATCGGAATTTGTACTAATTCTAATTTCCATCCATTGCAAAAGAATCATCTACCTTCCATAATCTTACTGAAGACCACATCTCTATATATAAAGCAGGTATAATATCCTTGACCTCTTACAAATGTATCCTGCATATTTAGGTATATCCCCTGGCACCATTTCTTTTCATAACGAAATCTTGCAAGATTGACATCCTTGGCAAAAGAAAGCTCAATTAAAACGTTCGTAGGGTCGTAGTTTCTTATCACTCGTGTCATAATTCTTCCAACAACGTTCTAAAAGATTCGAATCACTCTTTAACACACATCAAACTGCAAATTGAGATAGATGTAACTAACAGTTTTTCTTCATTGTCTTAGAACGCAGATGATGTAATTCAAACTTCTAAAATGCAAATAGATGAATTCAGTAGTTCAGAATTAAACGTAAAATTAAAGGATTTGCTGAAGAACTTGCATTAAATCGTCAGGCAGTCAAGAGAACAAAAGCCGGATCATCGACTGTATGTCACACCCGTCGCTCATGACCCAGCTCCCTGGGGATTTCTGATTTCTCTTCATGCAAACAGTTCCGAAAAAGTAGGCTGCCTTGTGAGTTTAGATATGACGTTAAGGTAAGAACTGATGACTCAACCTGTACCGTCCCAGGTATTTCAACAAGGCTAATGGGACTCATTCAAGTTGTTTGGTTTGAACGCTTTGAGAGAGCAATCCTGCTCGAGAAGCCCAGAGCCATAATAGGGCGCGTAACCTGCAAGCCGTGGCTGTTATCACTGACTCACCACCCAACACCTCCAAGACCGAAACACGTCCGCAATGAAACGTGCTTATATGGACAGGATGGCCAAAAGTAGGGCATATGCTGGGATAAATGTTTCGCCCCGCCGAATTCTTCTTGTAACTGGAATGGTCCTTTATCAGACTCAAAACATGCATTTAGATACACGTTTACATAGAAGTTACGTAGGTTTAATTAGTCACATTAAAATCACCTGACTACATGCAAAACATGAGTGAGAGTATGTTCAATGAAAGTAAAATTGTTATGGTGACGTTAAGGGGATATGAGATAGCGCAAAGCAAAATAAATTTAATAATAACAGACAACCAATATTTAAAGTCAAATTAATCTGTATGTGTCATATTTCGCGAGAATAAATCAGTACCAAAAACAAAATTGCGTAACAAATAACAAAACCTGCATATCTCCATAATACTCTTTTTAAGCGTTTTTTTAATCATCTTTTGAAAAAAAGAAATGAACTCGCAAATTAATTACACCGGAAGTCGCGGTCATTACAACATTTTAACTAACTATTCCAATAACTCACACCAGTTAATTAATTATTACTTTTAATATAAATATCACCCCTGCGGCACAATGGCCTGGGTTCGAATCCCCGGTGAGGTATGGATTGTGTGCTGACTCTCTCTCTCTCTCCCGTTCCTGGAAACAGCAACCCTAAATTAGAGACGGGTGCATTTTTAAATTATGCGCAAGTTTCCTCTACGAGGTATACACCGATGATTCATCATGACAACCCCCAGCCAAGAGAAATGAACGCACCTTGAGACCGAAAGGTGGCGTACATGAAGTTCACAGAATAGTATATATACAACCCGAGGACCAGCTTTCGGTTACTAAGGTGTTCAGGGTCAGAATGGGAAAAGCTGCCGATTTATCGGAGTTTGGTAAAGGACAAATTGTGAAAGCACGGTGCCTCGGAACTACGATCCCCACAAGCAGTGCGTTGGAACTACGCACTGCTTGTGGATAGTCCAAGTGCCGCTGTAGTGAATAGGTATCAAAGGTGGTGCACAGATGGCTAAACGACGAACCGTGTCTACTCGTGTGTGGTCCGCAGTTCATTGATGCCACAGGGGAGCGGAGACTTTTGCGTATTGTTCACAGCGATCGCAGGGCCACAGTGAGACAAATCACCCGTATCTACAATAGTGGTGATCAGGGCAATGTGTTACAGAATACAGTTCATCGCAGCTTTCTGCGCATGGGCCTGCGTAGCCAAAGACCCGGCTAGATCCCCATGCTCATGGCACGTCATCGCCAACAACGCATGAAGTGGGCCCAAGATCACCTAGATTGGATCGCGGATGATTGAAAGAAAGTGTCCTAGTCTGACGAATCAATATTCCTGGTGCATCACGTAGACGGCGGAGAGCGGATACGCTGACTTCCAACGAAGGCTATGGCACCTGGATGCACTGGTGGGTGGAAACAGGCCGGTGGCAGCGGTTTTAGGCTGTGGGCGATGTTTTCTTGGAACACTTTAGGCACCACTATCCCAATAGCACAATCCCTGACAGCTGTCAGGTATCTGAACATCGTTGCGAACAAAGTTCACCCATTCATGGTAACTGTGTTCCCTGCTGGTGATGGCTATTACCAAGAGGATAATGCGTCATGCCACACTGCCAGAAGCGGGCTCGCTCTAAATCACCACCGCCCCGAAATGTACGGGAACTGGAAGTCTTGCTGTTGATATTATGGTACCAGATACTCCGGGATACCTATCGCCACTTCATCGAATCAATGCCTCGCGAAATGGCAGCTGTTTTGTGGGCTAAAGGGGGTCCTACAGGTTATTAGGTAGGGGGGCATGATGTAATGACTGATCGGTGTATATGCATTCTATTTTTCCTTGAATTTTTCTTCTAGAAATCTGCTTTGAAATATTTTCTTCGCTTCGGAAAGGATTCAAAAAACGTGCTTATTAAAACTACGAATGCGGTGTCATCTTCGTTGTTTGATTTTTGAAACAACAAAGTTTGTTTTATCTTTCATGATACACTTTTTAAAAAGAAAATGTTTGTCTCTCTCGGTTTTGTTGTGATTATTTTACATGTGCTACGATTTACTATAAAATACGGGTATGTACTTGAAAATTCCTCTCTTGATCCGAAGTGTAGTATTTATCTTTCGGAAAAGAATTGTTGTGAAGTTATCGATTTTTAAAAATTTATCTTCGTAAACACCATTGAACATCATTTAATTTGCTCCAAGCATATTCAGCAATTAATATAAAGTTTCCTTTTGCGGAAAAACAGTCTGTTCGACAAAAAAAATGTGCTTGGCTTGAGATGCAGGTATTTACCAAACGTATCATCCTGGAGCACAAAATAACGTCATAACTGCATTTCGACCTCATATAAATACGCATGATGTATTTACCAGATATTGTTTCCCAACAGAAAATCATTCTGAAAAGTATTTTCCTGAGCCATGGCTTACGCATCCATTCACGTTCCAAGCACGAACTGATGCATATACTTCAGCCGATTAAGCTGCCACGAGCAGTTTCGCTGGGAAGCTGCAGCGTTTCTTGATCTGTTTGTCCATTGCTACTTTCATTAGAGCATTAAGAAGAAAACTAGTTGCCTTTTAACCCCGACTTCATTTATTTCTGACTCCAACTATTCCCCTGCTTTCATCAACTCTGCTTCTCGTGAAATTGCTTTCGCAACGGAAATAAATGAGCGATTAAAGGTGATTTGGAACGCATTTATCTCTCGTTATTCTTCTTACGTAAAGGAGCACGGAAGACTACTCACCCCTTCACAATGTCGTGTTTAGAAAAACTGCAGTTATTTTAAGAAAGGGAGTAATCAAGGGCATATAAACAAGTTCTCCACAGCACTGTGGCGGGCTAACAGATTTCTAGAGACTAAATATTTCAAATTTCCTCAGGCGGGGTTGCGTACCTTTCCTCTATTTCTTTAAATAGTGGCTCAGTTAATTTTTCTTTTTCAGATGCCATTTAATGTTCTGATTATTTCCAAAACTTTTAACTCCTTAATCGTCGCCCCGTGTCTCTTACAGGCAGGCATCTTGATCAGATTTTGTCCTGCCCGTGTGTCTTCCGGGTTTCTCTCTGCGTGGTCTATAATACTCATAGCGATATGTATGACAAATTTTGTCATACCCGTTCTCTCTACACGGTTTATAATACTCATAGCGATACGCATGACAAACCCGTGACTGTCGTACCCGTTCTATCTACACTATTTATAATACTCATATCGATACGTATGACAAATGTGGTCGTACCTGTTCTCTCCACACGGTTTATAGTACTCATAGCGATATGTATGACAACTTTTGTCGTACCCGTTCTCTCGCCCGGTTTATAATACTCAAAGCGATATGTATAACACATTTTGTGATACCCGTACCTATTTTAAATACACCAATCGTCACTACAGTGTGTGGCAGTAGTAATACTGTGAATGCGATTTTACAACAATAGTAGCTTGTTAAACAGGTTGAAACCTCGTGTTTAGAGTAGTCGCGCTTTGTTCAATGTTTTGATTTCATTCCATAACTTTCGTAGTGAAATGAGCTCTTCTAGTGATACGGAAGAAGATTTTTTGTCGATGCGTATGGAAGTGAATCAGAAGGATACAGGTTTACAGATGTTTTTTATTCTCAAATATCGGAATCTAAGGATAGTGATGATGCCGCACAACTTCTGCCGGGGCGTCAATGGCATGAAATTACACCGCGTGTTCAAGATTATGCACCCCCATGTTTTCAATTCAGAGCATCTCGGAAAGTTAATTATTTATCTCAGACGCATTTTTTTGTTCAAATCATAGGAGAAAAATCCTGCATTAAAGCATTCCTGCCGAGCTTATGTGTGAAAGAAATGCCAAAAATAAAGTAAGTAAAGTGTAAACCTTTTAGCACTTCCATAGCCCAGAAATACCTTTAAATCTAAAATACAACGACCGGTTTGAGATAAATTATGATTAAATATGATATGAACTTTGAAATAAGCCGATAAAAATCGATATTTTTTAACGGACATTTCGAAAAAAATACGACGACTAAGGGGTTAATTGTCGATTACCTGAAAACTTACCTTTCAGTCGCTGAAATGCATGGTCTTTTGTATTACACCTCTGTAATAACTCACCTTTCAAACGTATGTGCTTTTGCAGATTATGACAGTGTATGACGTGAAACTGTGGAAACCAGAAGGAGGGGTCCAAATCAGAGGACAATTGTAGACAAGGTAACCTAGCGGTTCATTAAGACATGACTACAATCGCAAAACAAGGGAACAAATTCGTTTCATAAGCACAGGGATTCCTTACTGTTACAAAACACTTTTTCTTGCTGTTCGATCCCTGTGCCACCCCATGCCACAACCAGGAGTCATAAGCAAAAGTTTAAGACCACTTGTCAATTTATTAAAAATTAAGATTTTCAAAGAAACAACTAATTATTAGTCAGAGATATTTGAAAAAATGACACCACCGGTGAATATTTACATTCTTCAGAACACAGAAAGACTGAAATCTATAGTTTGTGTGGCCACCTTTGGTTTTTATAACGGACAGAAAAAGATGTGGCATACTCTCAATGAGGGATTTGCAGTAGTCACTTAAAATGTCTTTGCACAACACTTACTTTATAGCGTCAATAAAAGCTTGGAAATTTGATGGCTATTTTTCTGCTATCTTGTCTTTTAAAATGGTCCACAAGTTTCTGATGGGGTTAAAGTCGGCACTATTACAGGGCCAGTCAAGCACCTTCCTCCGCAGTTAATCCTTTGCTGTCTTTGATCTGTGGCATGGAGCACCATCATGCATAAAGATTGTGATTCTGTGCATTTGCATATCAGCTTCTCACGTAACATTTCCACATAAAAAGGACCAGTCACGGTAGTGCCTGTCGGCGAAAAGGATAATGAAGCAGTGCCGGATGCTGACATAGCATTCCATATCCTATGACTAGGAGGATGTCTAACGGTGTTGCTTTTTGGTCGTCGAAACATGTTCACGTGATTCAAATTGACACACAGTTGATTCTTCGGAAAAAGAACTTGGGTCCTATTTTCAACAGTCCACGATTGATGACGCTTCGCAAACTGGACTCTTCTTTTTCATTACACAAATTAATCTAGGTTTATGTGCAGGTTTATAAGACTTTAATCCAAAATCTTTAATAAGACGTTGGGAAACGGTGCTGATACTAATGTCAGACCCTTTTGAATGTAGAAAGGCCTTGAATGTCTTGCACGAACTCCGCGGAGAACGCCTTATGGTATTGGAGAACGGAGAACGCCTTATGGTATTGGAGAACGAAGAACGCCTTATGTATAACTCCTCGCCTTATGGTATTGTCATCACGTCGGGTTGTTTTCCTTGAACGTCCACTTCTCTTTCGGTCGCTAAATTCCCCTGTATCTTGATATTTCATGATCGTATTACGAATAGCAGTCTTGCTCACATTCACCTTTTGGCTTATGTCATGTTCGGAGTATCCTTCATGATATAACCATGATGCCCTCTGATTAACACTTAAAGACGCCTTTTTGCCCATTTTCCGCTGTATAGAAAATACGTACAAAACCTCTGAGCATGCAAACCAGAAGCAAATTGACGCTCGTACGCTTCCCCCAACTCTATCAAAAATTGCCGCTGTAGGATGATTCAGCACCGACCGGAAGTTGAGTAATACAGACAGCAGCTGACGCAGTCGGCGAACAACTCCTAATAGCAGCAAGTAGTCTTAAACTTTTGCAAATGACTGTACATGTTTAGCATAACAGAGCCGCGTAGGTATCAAACACTGTTCCGAAACAGTGTTTGATACCTACGCGGCTCTGTTATTATAGTTTTCGAAAAGCATTAGGCATCGCAATTGGAATAGAATATCTGACGAAACTATAAATTAAACGACTATAGCATTTTGCAGTCCATAACTAGATTGCTCTGGCTTTGAACAATAAATCGTACGAGAAGTAAGATTGCTGCCCAGTGACGGGATTATCTCATAATCCTAACTAATTCCTATCTCTCGAGGACGTAACTAAAATTTTTATTGCAGTGAGCCGCGACTGAGAAAATTCTGTATCAGTATCATTACAGTCTTACGAAAGATAAAGCTATTTAACTTAGATGTCTTGAAGGTGGACGTCTAGTGATTTTGCTTCCTATACATCCAATGGCCAAATTTCGGAACACATTTTCTTCATAATTAATGCGTTCCCAATGATAAAGATTTGAACATCGATTAAAATAACTTCATAATATAACTTGGAATACTTCATATTTTCTAAAACATAACCATAATTAAGCAAGCCAATATTTGTTTGTCTACTGTCATCATCAATGTACAAGTCGCGCCATTTTTTTTTCTGGTATCAACACCACCAAAGGAAAAGTTATAGTTTTTTAATACAATTATGGCCATGTTTTAGAAAATATTAAGTATTCCAAGTTATAATATGAAGTTATTTTAATCGATGTTGAAATTTTCATCCTTGGGAACGCATTAATTGTGAAGAAAATGAGTACAGAAGTTTGCCCATTGAAATTATAGGAAGCAAAATCACTAGACGTCTACCTTAAAAGCTCTATATATACATGCGATCTTCAGAATAACCGTCCGTGTTCGGCCAAAGTTCGAATTCCGGTAGTACAGTGAAAGGTGGGATTGGGTTCCATGGGAGATTTCTATTGTCGTGGTCACCCTAACGGGAAAAACCAAATGCCTCGGCGCATTGCTCCGGCATTTTGGGTAATTTGATTGCTCTTTTAGGTAATCTGATTGCTTTTCAGCGGACAAGTGATGTCATCGCTGCCCATGTGTCTTGGTCGTTCATCTGCGTTGTGTTATGGGGACTGTCGTTTATGCTCAGTGCCCGTTTGCTGGATTTTGTATAAATATTTCGCTTAGGATTTTTGAAGAAATTTTGATAACCGACACAAGAAAATTTTTAATGCTGCACGTGGTTGTATTGCTCAAAGCGGCCAAGTGGGAATTTTTTTAATAATTGTCGATTTCTCTCATCGTCGAAAAGTTTTTTGAAACTTTTTTCTCATCGAAGCGCAAAACCATTTATAATTCCGCTTGGCCGATTAGGAGCTTTTGCTCCTAACTGAGTAAATGCGCTTTGGCTAACAACGCACACATTGCCAGGATCAGTGATTTCCGAGACAAGACGTTACAAATTGAACAGGCCAGTTATTAGTGGCATGTGCTTGATAGGGACTCTTTCATTACCAATCGATAAGATAATGTTCTACAAGGCTCTTCTGCTATTTTCTATAGCGAATATACTCGTATATTTCCATGAAGAACTCCCGTCTTGGACACATGAATTCTAGCTATTAGCGATTTCTCCTCGCGCTGATGTTACCCGTAGTGATCTCAACGTACTGAAGGTGACGAAGATTGCATGTTTTTTCGTCGTCATTAAACGTTTATTTTAGCCAGTTAAGAAATTTATTACAAATTTAATTTTAATAATAAGTTTCCGACATGTACCTGCTGTAAATTCGTTGATTTTCTTCGAATGCAGCATTATAAATGTTAAGAAAGTATGGTTAATCGTTTTTTATTGTGAAATATATTTTTCATATCACATGAGTATGTGATATAAAGAGTTAAAACATTATGACCACCTTCCTAATATGATATTGGTCTTCCACGTGCCACCAAAACAGGTCTTACCCTGCCAGACATGGGCGCTACAAGATTTCTAAAGATGTTTTGTGATATCTAGTGCCCACACGTAACCAGAAGTAAATATATTTCAAATACATGGAGATAATGTAAATGGACGATGTCATTGCTCTGTCCAGATTATTTTATAATCAACGCATAGCAACTGAAAAATTGTTCTAGAGCCCATCAATGCGGATTTGTGTAGTCAGATGCTGACTAATAAACCACACATAGCGCTGTGAATTGTTGGCACCGTAGCGTAAAGCGAACGCACTCGGCTAGTTATCGAGAGATCTGTGGTTCGATCCAAGCGGTGTCGTAAGAATATTTTTTCAGCTGATATGCATTGGTTATAAAATAACGCGTTCAGAGCGATGACATCGTCTATTTACGTTACCAGAAGATTATTTATGTATTGTACGTTACGTGGTTCAATCGTCTCTGATCGGATTTGCGGGTCCAACACAAACCACAGATGCTAAATGGGTTTGATATTTGAGAATTCTGGATGCTAAGTCAATATCTTGAAGCCTTCCTTCTGTTCCGTGAATAATTCGGGCATTGTAGCATGGCGTATTATGCTGCTGAAAGGAGAAACTCTTAGAGGGAGAATACAGTTACCATCAAAGGATGTACGCGGTCTGCAATGATGTTTAGCTAGGTGGTAGACGTTATAGTATTTTGCACATGAATGACTGGACCCAGGGTTTTCTTAGCAGAGCAAGCATTACATTTCCTCAACCGGCTATATTTCGTCCTAGGGTGCATCTTGATGCCAACACTTCCCGATGTAAACGATGCACACGTACCCTGGAGTCTGCATGGTGCAACAGGGAAATATATTCATATGAACAGGAGACATTTTATCCAATTATTCAAGGTCAAGCTTTTATGGTCGCGTGCCCACTGTAGGCGCTTCCGATGGTGAACATGGTGATGTGACACATTACTTCCGTCTCACCAGCATTGAAATTATCGGCTAGTTGCGTTACAGTATCCCTTCTGTCAGCTCGCACCATACAAGAAAGCTTTCACTCACCTCTGTCACAGATGACCCGTTGACGGCCCACATCTTGCAAACGCTTCATGGCTATCCCTTCTCGGGCCACTTTTTACAAACGCTTCGTGGCTTTTCCCTTTCTCGGGCCACTTTTAAACAGAGTTCGATGTACTGTGTGTTGTGACACATTACTCCCGTCAACAGCCTTGAAAATATCGGCGAGTTGCGCTACAGTATCCCTTCTGTCAGCTCGCACCATACAAGAAAGCTTTCACTCACCTCTGTCACAGATGACCCGTTGACGGCCCACATCTTGCAAACGCTTCATGGCTATCCCTTCTCGGGCCACTTTTTACAAACGCTTCGTGGCTTTTCCCTTCTCGGGCCACTTTTAAACAGAGTTCGATGTACTGTGTGTTGTGACACATTACTCCCGTCACCAGCCTTGAAATTATCGGCGAGTTGCGCTACAGTATCCCTTTTATTAGCTCGCACCATACAAAAAAGGTTTCACTCACCTCTATCACATATGACCCGCTGACGGCCCACATCTTGCAAACACTTCGTGGTTTTTCCCTACTTGGGCCACTTTTTGAAGGTACTAACCATGGCTGACCATGAACACCCCACAATCCTTGCCATCTCGGAAAAGCTCTGACCCAGTCATCTGGCCATTACAATTCGGCCTTTGTCAAACTCGCTTAATTCGGCTGCCTTTCTCACTTCATAAACGAGTATAACACTGATAAACAGAGCTCAGTATCAGATGTTAAATACAGTATATATATCTTTGCATGCCTTTCACACGCTCCATAGTTTACCTGCATTTGCTTCGATTCCCGCCCCGGTGGCGCAGAGGTCTAAACGATGACTTCCGATCATTCGTCTGAGATGAGTCCGGGTTCGAATCCCGGTGAGGTATGGATGTTGTGTTTGTCTTACGGCGCTGGCTCTCTCCCTTCCGTGGAACCAGTGGCCTTAAATTAGGAACGGGCGACTGCTTATCGTCCATTGAGTTGTTCTTGGCGGTCGTTAAACCTCCAATCAAAAAAAAATGCTTCGATTCGCGTACAGACGCGGTCACAATATTTTGGATCTTCGGTGCCCCTTTTCGGGAAATGAAAGGGTGTTTTGTAGTTGCTCGAAATTGTTTGTGTTTGCAGTTTGATCACGTGTTAGTGTTCATTTATGCTCCTAAATTTTATTATTTTTGTGTATTATTTTCTAAACGTGCATATCATGGAATTACGTGTTTTCCGGAATATTTCCATTTTTTTATGTTGAAAATTAAGCAACTCTGGACTCTGCATTATGCTCTCATACAATGGCTTTCGAAGTTTGTGCTTTCCTTCCTTTGAGAAAAGGATAAATTGCTTGCATATTGATAACGAATTTTGACATATTTTTCTTCATACGAGATAGGATTATTAAATAACGAGACTGTGTTTGTGGCGAATGAAACGTGAGGTGTAAGTCGAAAGTGAATGGGAGGCCATTGAACGTGAACTATTATAACGTAACCCTTTTCACGTTATGCGAGATTTGTTGTTAAGCTAAGGTCCAAATAACCGGCTGAAGAGATGTTGAACTAAGGGTAAATGTGATGCACTAATTGTTCCGTATAGCTCACCGTAAAATTATGGCTTTTAGGGCCACGCAAAACATATACAGAAAGCGGAATCACTTACGTAACTTTTTATTGGTCCAGTAACTTTAGACTGCCAGCAGTTTTACAGGAAATAACATAAAGTTTTCTATTTACGAAATCAAAAACATATCACAGTGAGGCACACCTCACACACATCTGCTGCTTAGTCACTTTATATCTCTCGTACAATCAATAAGCTCAGCAAAGATTTAACATCTCCACACCAGAAAACTGCGTTGCGAAATATATATATTCCTTCCCGTTCTTATCAACATGCATACATCACTTACATACTGACCGCAGTGGTGTTGCCGAACCTCAATTCATGTGAGAGAGAAGATATCAGGTTAAGTTTGAAAGGTGCTAAAGAGAACGAACTCAAACTTACGGCCGCCCCGGTGGCGCCGTGGTCTAAGGCGCTGGCCTCTGATCATTCGTCCGTAAGGCGTCCGGGTTCGAATCCCGGTGAGGCATGGATGTTGTGTTTGTCCTACGGCACTGGCTCTCTCCCTTTCCTGGAACCAGTGACCCTAAATTAGGGACGGGCGACTGTTTATAGCCCATTGAGTTGCTCACGGTGGTCGTTAAACCTTCAATAAAAATACAAAATTACAAAAAGAATTTGTGTATTTCTGTATCACAACAGCTTCGCCATATCTCAAAGGCCATTCGTTAGGGTATCTAGGTATTAAGTGTATATCGTCCCATACAGGTGTAAATGTCTCCTCTATACAAGTTTTCTCATACAGTAAAATTTAAATTTCAGGTTATGTAAAATTTAAACACATGTTTGCTTTACTATTTTATACATACACCGGTATATTACAACTTTGACAGAACTGAGACAGCGTTGTTGTGTTGCTTCTTGGTGTCTCCAATGTTGAAACTTGATTCCATCAGCGATGAGTATGTTGCTTACTTTTGGTTTAGTTGAAAAATTAGTTTCCCCTTTCAAGACTCACACACATATGCGTATTTAAAAATTGATAAATCTCAAGAGCGTAACTTTGTGGCTCCTCGAACGTGGTGAAATAGTATCCTCGACGTGTCATCAATATTCAACATTCTGATTTCAAACGGAGGCACTCAAGATCCGCATAAAGAAAAGCTGTTACTCCGTGAGTTCCACACTGCAGCACTGATCTCAGATTCACATTCGTGAGGATTTCGCTTAATCTAGAATACGGAATTTTACAGACAGATAGTCATTAAAAGAGAAGCTTGATTTTTATAGGGTTTATGAATTTTGCAATGCGATAAAGTATATTATAATATTTAACGCTTTTTTTCTTTCCCCGCCAATTTTACTTTAAATAAATTATCGTTAAGATACATCATATATTCCTTTAAAGCTTAAATTTTACAATATTACTTGTATTTAACGTTTTGTAATTTGGTTATTACATTTTTCATATTTATACCTTTTTAAGGCAATCCCCAAGGATGCGTACAACCGACGTTTCACTGTACATTCTATCGGGTATGGTGATTTACAACACAACGCCCTAATTTACAAACGCGCACTGAATTTATCTTGCTTCGTCCACTGTGTTTCCTTTGCAAAGTCATAGACTGTAGGAGTAGGAGGTTTTGGTTTCGAATTCTTTCTATACTGGTGTGCAAAAATTAAGGAGATAAACTAGGGTCCGGTACGGTAGGGCATACGCATATATGTAGCATGACGTAGGCGGGGGGGGGGTCTCGGAAGGGTATAAAGCACACGGGCGGTGTACGCTCAGCAATTCGGTGAAAGCTATTGCACGGTGTACATCGGTTTGCGCGACGTCGAGTTGCTGCCACCAGTTGATATGGCCAACAGGCAATCCAGTAGACGACATCTGGATAACTTTGCCCGAGGTCGCGTCATTGGGAAGTTGGAAGAAGGTCGAAGTGTGACTAGTGTGGCCGAGGAGTTCGGGTTCGCTGACAGCATCGTTTCACAAGCTTGGAAAGCATTTCAAACGACAGGAACAACTGTCCAAGGGTTTATCAGTGGTCGTCCACGAGCAACCGCGGGGCCGGATGACCGGTATATTCACCTACAGGCGAGAAGAGACATACGGCAGACAGCGGGAGAAATCGCAAGGCACATGCAACATACAACTGGACGTCCGTTATTGCATTTTACCGTTGCCAGGAAGCTGCTCAAAGGTGGTCTATTTGCAAGACGACCAGTACGGTGCTTGCCATTAACGCCTGCTCATCGGAGACGGCGGTTTTTGTGGTGCCAGGAACACAAGAACTGGACACATCAGCAATGGGGTCGAGTTCTCTTTACGGATGAGAGCCGATTTAGTCTGACGAGCGATTCTGGACGTATACACATCTGGAGAGAGCAGAAAACACGCAATCACACCTCCAATATCATCGAAAGGGACCGGTTTGTAGGTGGCGGAGTTCTCGTTTGGGGCGGTATCATGTTTGGTAGCCGTACTGACCTCCACGTCTTCCATGGAGGTTCAGTCACTGATTTTCGCTATTGTACTGAGGTTCTCCTGTCTCACGTGCGTCTGTTTAGAGGTGATGTAAGTACTGAGTTCCTCTTCATGGACGACAATGCTACACCTCATCGTACAGTGGCTGTCGCAGAGCTGTTGGAGAGTGAAAACATTCAACGCATGGATTGGCCCGCAAGGTCCCCGGATCTAAATCCAATCGAACACGTGTGGTACCTTCTCGGGAGACGCTTGACAGCACGTCACCAGCCGCCAGCAACGATTCCGCTGCTGCGATTGGCGCTACAAGGGGAATGGGCCGCGATGCCTCAACAGCTCCTTGACAACTTCGTCCTCAGCATGGACAAACATTGTAAATCCTGCAACGCAGTCAGGGATGATCATATCTCCTACTAAAGACTGGATTTTTCTTAACAGCAGCCTGTCACATGGACGTTTCTGTCTTCCGTCCAGTTGTGCTCGAAGCTACCTTTTCAATAAAGTGCCTTTGTATCCTTTGGAATCCTTGTTTGGACGGTTTTGCTCACTTGTCCCATATTCTTAGATCTTGGGGATCTTATGGAATGATTTGAGTCGATGGGGAGCACTTCCGCACGACATTACATTCGAAAAACTGCCTCTTTCTTAATTTTTGCAAGCCAGTGTATTACGGTAGTCCTAAGTCGACATATGGGTTGGCGACTCTTAGATGCTCACTCCGGATGTTCCAAAAAATGAATAATTAAAAGCTTTGGAAATGGGTTACTTTCAGTGATGCGCATCTGACGAAGAAATGTGGTTTACGTAGTGCCATTCTAACGTCAACTGAGATGCTTCTATTAAATTCATGTCTGGAATATAAGAAATCCGTTACGTTGATCACAATGGTTGCAATGGGCTATTCACCAGAACTGAAAACAGAAACCGCCTCTTTCACGTTAATAAGACCTATTCCACAAAGTGGGCAAAGATTTCTTCCTAGGAAACTAAAAGGTCACGCGGGTAAGAATAGTTCTAGAAAACAATGAGCTGGGCAGGCACTACGTTACCCGAACATCGAGCTTTGTGAAAAAAAAAGGAGCTGTAAGATCACTCTATTCTAGGAGTTGCGTGATCCCAGACTGATGGGGTCACAGAATGTCTGCTCCAAACGACAGTTGACGCGGGATGTCACAGAGGTTAGAACTGTGTTGTGTCATTTTACTTTTCCGTCTATCCATCAGAAGTACATGAAGCAGCACACGGCAATTACTGTTAATATGATTCTTTACAAAAGGTAGTTTTTCTATGCCACCTGCTATTTGTAAAAATATTGCACATTCATTCAACACAAATATTTCAGTTATCCCCGTCTTTGACGGTAAAATTTACATGTTGATTAATCACGAGCTTTTCGACTACACAACAAGGAACTTCTTATGAAACCAACACTTTCTGTGGTAGCAACGACTGTTATACCTCTCCGCACATTACATACACTACATTGACAAAAGTTACCGGACACCTAGAATAAAAACACCACATAGCATTTATTGACATGCATTAGTACGATGTCGGTCCACCTTTGACCTTAATGCATGCACTGACACTTCGAGACATGGTTTCGACAAGGTTTTGGAACACAGCGGTAGGTATGCGCTTCCATTCAGTACATAATGCTGCCGCTATCTGTTGCTTAGTAGTAGGATTTGGTTCCAAACTTCCTATGCAGCAGTTCTAATTCATCCCATAGGTGCTCTATGGGATTAAGGTCAGGGCTCTGTGCTAGCCAATTCCCACTAGATACGGAATTATCGTCAAACCACGCCGGTAACAGTCCTTGCTTTATGGATCGGTGCATTATCGTTCTCGTGCCAACAAGGCTCGGTTCCGTAATATTGCCGCAGAGTTGGTAGGGCATAATTATCCAGAATATCGAGGTAGAAGTGCTGGTTTAAGGGTTTGTCTACGATAGCCAATGGGCTGGGACCAAACCACGAAAAACACCCCACACGAGAACACTGCCAGCTCCAAACTTGACCGTATTAACAGCACACTGTGGTAAATAGCGTTCCCCCGGCTGCCGCCATACCCACACACTGCCATCAGACTGATGGATCGTGCATCTGGATTCATCAGTCCATAGAACCCTATTCCATTTATCTACGATCCACGATAAAAGTTCTTTACACCATGCTAAACGACGAGTTGCATTCCGAGTGGAGATGAAAGGTTTATGAACAGCCGCACGCCCACGGTAATCCATGGAATGAAGTTCTCTGCGAAGGGTACGTGTACATACCGAGGTTCCAGCATTTTTACTCACCTGTACACTGAGGTATTGTGCAGTACTCCGTCGATTAGCTGTAACAACTCTCCTGAGGCTCCGACGGCCTCCATCACTGATTTATTTTGGTCTGCCGGTATGTTTTGCTGTCTTAGGCATGCCATTTGTCTTCCACTTATTCAGTACATTCAAAACAGTTGACTTGGGTATGTTTAAACGCCTCTCGGTTTCTCTTATCGACAACCCACCAATATAACACCCAACAATCTTTTCTTTCTCAAAGTCAGTTCTGAACATCATAGTGCGATATGACCGCGGTCAGCTGCCGGCTTAGCAGCTGTACCGAGCATCTTAACAACGCAGTGGATCCATTCATTTGATTTTGAAATGGTGTCCGGTGACTTTTGTCAGTACAGTGTATATGTGTCTGGAAATAAAACCAAACAAGCCAGCTTCGTCGTATAGTTCTTAAACCCAAACTCACAACCATTGAATTGTAAAATATCATTTTTCTGTTTCTCAGCAAGTTTCTTTCATTAGCTAATCCAACGCATATCTCAACTCAAAAGATGGTACAAAATGTCTCCCCACACAGACGTACTAGTCTAACGGTTTTGTCGTGTACCTCTAATTTAACTTTCTTTTTAAATTTCTATTTCTTAGATAAATTTCGATCATTTTCTCCTGATTTTCTTACTGAACGGCACGATATTTCTCCGCACAGCTTTTATGTTTTGGCAAAGCTGACTTTAAGTTAAAATAAAATACAAAGTCTACGTCGAATGCAGTGTGTAGAGTAGAAAAGGGATGAATATCGTGTTATAGCCATATGGCTGACATTTCTTTGTTTATATATTGCTTGCTGTTAGAAGTCATCTGACGAATTACGACTTGATGATTGTCGATTAAAATGTATTAGTGTCTGACACTTGCTGTTCGTTACCACTTCGTGTTAAACAAAGACCGATTTCCAGTTTACGCAAGTGCTCATTCGTTTCATTCTGACCCTTTGTTTCTAGTCAGTCAGATAAAATGTTCAATGTTCACCGAATTTAGTTAAGAGCTAATTAATTAATCATTCAACAACGAATAACATTCAGTTACTAAAATACCACACAGTAAGCAGAGTTCCATATTCAAATATAAGTATAATAATAAATACAGGCCCAAAATTTAAATAAAACAATTCCGTATTGTAACGTATACTCTCGATTCACTTTCCTTTTGATTTTTACTATCTCTGGTTATTTTATTTTACTATGTAAATTTTCTGCTTACTGAACGAGATGTTATTTCACCAGCTGAATGAGATCTGGCAATGAGTGTAAGTCATGACGTGGTGGTAGTCAGTTAAAATAGGCGCGTTCAACGATACCAAGAGAGCTTTTTGTTGATGTGCGTAGGGTGAGCTGTTGTTTATGTGTCAGAGAGCGTTGGTTTATGTGAAAGAGAGCGTTTGTTGTTGTACGAAGTGAACTGTGGTTTATGTGTAAAGAGATCTTCGTTTATGTGAGAGCGAAAAGTTGACCAAATAAAAGATTGCTTTCGTAAGTACGTCTTTCTCAGTTCATAGTTTTGTCAGATCTCTGTCTGGCTGTTAGGTTTATTTCATTTAGTGTTATTAGTAACAACCAGCATAAGACTTTATTCATCTTAATTACTACTACAACATTACTACCAGTTATAAGCTTGTTCATTATTGTTACTACACTACTAGCAGGAAAGTTTATTCATGATTTAATTAACAAACAACAACCATTAGTACAAGCATTGAATTCATTATAATATTAGTGAAAGCTATATTCACTATAATTAGCTTAGTTAAAAGCCATATTCATTATAGTATTTTTACCAAATAATTTGAGTTACAAACCTTTTGCAATGATTTATTGAAGACTCTCACGTATCAGCTGTTAGCTGTGCAAAATCAGAGCTGAAAGCAGAAAATTGGGTGTTGTTCAATGATTCAACGTACATCTTTACATAACAGCATACGATTCATTGCTTTTCACCAAGTTTTTATGTTAAAGAATATCATCCTTTCACCAAAATGTCATTCCTCAAAGGAGGTAAGTCCCCTTGGGGATTCCCTACACAAATATTTTATGTTGTCTATGAGAATTCGGTTTTTTGTATTACTCTGCTTTCGTTGTGCTGTTGGTATAGATGTCTTTTGTAAACGAAACATTTCGACAGTCGATCTCAATCATCTATTTTGTGTTCACTAAACGCTACCACAGTTTCCTCTTTGAATGATTATCAATCTTGATATTTCTTTCTTGACAATTCCGCAAAGTGGCAAATCAGATCTTTCCTCGGCAGATCCTTCAGATCAATCAACAGGGGTTTCAGGATTATTTAACAATCAATTTATTACTTCAAGAATATTTTTCATGAAAATATAAATCCATCAAGATAGATTTCATTTTTCAATGTTATCTTTAGTTTCGCAGGGCAACAGATGGTATACTGTAACATTTCCCCCGTAACTGAACAGATAAAAAGGTTAAAGGTGTGTATCGTTTCTTCAGAAAAAAATGTTGACATGCATTGAAATTTCCTAGCTTTTTTACCTCTTATTATTAGAAATCTTACGACAAAAATTTATTTTTAACTATACAAACAAGAAAGATGACACCGAATTTTTAGTTGTGTTCAGTAGGTCTTTTGAATTCTTTACGACGCAAATAAAAATTATCAAAGTTATTCATATTCAATAGAACCGGTTAAAAAAATCAACAGGATTTCTATAATCGATAAAACATCCTGAAATAGAAAAAAATGCTCATTTCCACCAGGGGCTGAAAAGTTTGCTACGAAAAGTAACAAACTGTGCACAAAACATTTCTCATAGCAGAAGGAAGGCATCAGGGACAAAGAAATTTTCAAGTAAGACATTTAAAAGAAGAAATATACAAAGAAGCATAATATAATAGTACGTCTCCTAATGGAAGAATTTTGCATAGTGGAAAAGCTAAAAATGTGTAAAAAGTATTTTTCATGCCAAAAGAAATGCTGAGGATAAAGAACTTTCAAATACGTCTACGGGAAGCAGAGATGGCGAGAACAAGGTTTTGACCTTTACGCCCCCTAGCGGGAAGGCTGTGCATTATTTAAAATCGATAATGTAACACGTCTTTACAGTAGCGAATGGCAATCAGTAAAAAATGAAATGTTTCAATTGGGTTTTTCAAAGAACAGATACACCAGAAGTACACAAACACCACCTAGCGAGATAACTGTGAACCACAAAACTCCTTAGATGCAAACTTAAAATGCTTCAAGAGTTTCTAAATCAGACATTTAGAAGCAGTGATATCGGGAAAAATAGGTTAAACATTTGCGTACTCTAACGGGATAATTGTGCAATACTTTTGGGAAGGAAATACACTCAAAATGGTTTCATAGTCGTACTGCCTGACCGAAACGGAAACTTGCCTATTGGGTCATTAGTTCCGCAGATATTGTTGCAAACAAGCTGTAAATGGAAATGTGATCGCATGCTTCTAGAATCAAACTTGTGCTTTAAGGAAATCTTGAAATTATAGGAAAAACATTTCGCACCGGAAACGGTCTCCAATAAAGAAATAATGTTTCAAATCGGTTCCTTTGAAATAGAGATATCCACAAAAACAATGCATTTGCCACCAGCAGGTGTATCCGATGTATAAATAATTTTTCAGATAAAAGTCTTAGAAGCAGACATACACTGGATATTGCAATATACCTTTACGCCCAGTAGCGGAGAATTTATGTATTACTTGAAAACGAAACTGTACCCAAAATAGTCTTCGTTATAAACGGCATCGAAGGGAAGAAATAATTTTTGCAATCGAATATTTAGAAGCAAATATATGAAATGACAAGTATTTTGAATTCGATATCATCTGCATTTACGCCCTCTATCGCCGACGTTATGCACCAAGGAAAAACCGGAAGGCCAGAACCATCGTTCTTACATTTCAGGATTTCCGGTGCAAATGGAATTTTTCAAATCGGAATAACAGTGGCAGAGATATGCTGTTCACAGTCGGACGGACGAAGTGGTTCTATAAGCACGTACTACACTGCTGGCCACACAAAATGCAACACCAAGAAGAGCACGAGATAGCAAAGCCAGATTTACTGGACACATAACAACAGATACAAAGATGAAACGATTGAGCTTACAGACCGTGCGACTTGCGGAACACGCAGACATCATTAGTTCGTGTGGCCCTCATGGCTGGCAATACCGGCCGCTATACGCCGCGGCATCGAACGAAAGAAGCTTTGGATGTGGGCTTGAGGTCTGTCGGTCCAGGCTACTTCCACACGTTGCCACAGTTCATCAGGCGTAGCCGCGGGTGGTGCTTGCCGGGCCACGCCACTCGGTTACCAATCAGCGACCAGACGTGTTCGATGGGCGACATATCGGGAGAACAGGCAGGCCACAGCAGCAGTGACACCTGGTGGGCCATGAAGAATTGTTGCACGACGCGTGCCACGGGCGGGCGCGCATTCTCCTGTTGAAACGTGGACGCTGGCAGGTCCTGCAGTTAAGGGAGGACTACAGGCTCCAAAACGTCGGAGATGTAGTGGTGGCTGTTGAGTGTACCGGTGATGCGTACGAGAGGGGTGCGGGTGTCATATCCAATTGAGCCCCAAACCATAACGACAGGCGACGGACCAGTATGCCGATGCATAATGCAGGCGTCGTACAGTCTCTCGCCGCGGTGCCGCCACACGCGGATCCGGCCATCATGGTGTTGCATGCAGAAGCGGGATTCTTCGGAGAAGACAATGTCGTGCCATTCCGTAGTCCAGGTGAGCCGTTCAACGGCCCACTGCCGCCTCACTCGCCGGTGGTGTTACGTCAATGGTAATCGGAGCAATAAGTGGCGTGCGACAAGTCCCGGCTCCTGCAGACAACGTCGAAAGGTACGTGATGACACAGGTTGTTGCGCAACACACCCTAATTCCTGCGCTGACGTTCGTGACGCGGCGGTACGAGCTGTCAATGCCCGCCGCACAACATACCGGTCCTCTCGTTTGGTGGTGTGCCGCGGCTGTGGCAATCGCTCACGTCGGTCCGTCCGTCCCTCCTGCACCCACCGAATCCATACTCGCCTCACTGTGGCTGGATGTCGTCCCACACGGGCGCCGATGTCTCGGTACGATAAACCGCTGTCGCGATAAGCCACTATTCGTCCTCTGTCGAACTCCGAAACGTGCTGGAATGACTTCCGTATTCTGCGACGAGGCACCAGGAAGCTTCCCGCGCACAGGTCCGGCAGCACAGCACACTTCCATTACTTACACCCCGCCTTCTGTGCACACTTCTTATAGTGCTTCTCGGTGGCGTGCCGGGAGTACATGATTTGCATATGCCCTGCAATGCTAATTGTTTGCATGTCCTCTCGCGGGGGACGCATGATGCGAATTTCAGGCCAATCGGATGCTTCCTTCTTGGTGTTGCATTTTGAGTGGCCAGCAGTGTATATCAACTAAAACACTTCCTTTTAATGGCGTAAAACACATACACAATTTAAGATGAGCTTTCTTTCTTCACCAGGAGGCTTCATATGGGCTGAGCTTTCAAAGCCTTCTTAGAGATAACAACTTACAATGTTGTTACAATTCAATTTTTTTTTAAATTTTTAAATTGTAACAACATTGTAAGTTGCTATCTCTAAGAAGGCTTTGAAATCTTAGCCCAGATGAAGCCTCCAAGTGGAGAACGAAAGCTCGGCTTAAATTGTGTATGTGTTTCATGCCATTAAAAGGAAGTGTTTTAGTTTATAAACGATGTAATAGTATTCGATAAACGTACTATATCTTTACAAAATGTGCTGGAAACAGGAATCCAGAGTAGAACTGCAGCGTTTAAAGAAGTGACAAATTTGTCGCAAGCAGTTTTTTTGTTCTACGTATTAAATAGCAAGAGGAAATGAAAGTACCCTGCTTGACATATTAAATGACACACCATGAAGTAATGCACGCAATTAAACACAACTTATAACAAATGCAGATAAGTAGGTTTGGAAAGGGTGATTTAATTTCTGAAGTATTGTATGAATGCGATGGGCGACGAGATATTATAATATGGCCCGAGCCATTAGGTTGTATGACCGTCATATTCGGTTATACATTTGCAAAAGAGTGTGACATCCAACGGGAAAGTCTTCGTATGATGACCAGGTGTCCACAATGAGTCAATATCTCGAGGGGGTCGTGCTGGGGCGTTGGGGTGTCTTCCAATGATATCCCACACGTTCCCTATTGTTCGGGGAATAGTGCTGGTCAGCACAGCACTTCGACTCCTTGCAGGCACTGTGTTTGACGTTGGCAATGTGCGGACGGGCGTTATTTTGTCGCAACTTGGTATGAAAGATACCACGGAGACCAGCAACAAAATGGGCTGCAGCAGATCTTTGACATATCGTAGTGCTAACAGTTCACACACCATTCGTGCGAGCGTTGAATGGTTGGTCAAACTGATAGCTCCCCAAACAATTACACCAGGCTGCGGAGCGGTATGACGCTCATGGATGGCATCAACATTTGCCGGGTGATCACGTTGTCTCCATTTTTTTCTACTTATGAACTTCTGCGCTGAGACAGAGTCAAGACTCGTTACTGATTACGACATGGTTCTATTCTTTCCACGCGCAAGTCGAGAACGGCACGACTGCAACCTTGAGCGACGATAATAATAATAAGTAACGGTAAACCATTGGAAGCATATCCTGAAGGACACGACAGTGGAAAGCAACTCCTGTCGGCAATGCCATCAAGCCCCAGAGACCATCCAACATATCAGAGCAGGGTTCAGAGTCATCACACAAACTGAATGCACAAGCAGGCACAATGAAGTTTCCAAGGTCCTCCACCAGAAATTGGAAATAAAACACTACCTCTTCACAACCGATGCTTTCCCCTTCTACAAGCATGAGCCAACAACATTCCTAGAGAACAATGCCCATATGATGTACTGAGACAGATCGATCAGAACTGATAAGACCATCCAACACAATCGGCATGGCAGCGTCCTGGTGGACTAGGAGAAGATTTCAACATACCTCACTGGCATATCCGTGCCCAACACATGCAACATCCAGAAGACGCATGGAGAGAATTTCTCAATGTATAACGAACTAAGATACGAAGTCAGGGAAATGCGGCCTATGGAGAACGTCCTCACCGTCCCCGTAGTAATATCAGACACATGAGTTGTTCCTAAGACCATTCACAGCTCTATACAGACACTAGACCGTCAACCTAAGATCTACATGAAACAACAGAAGACAGCTATCCTGAATATTTGAAGGACAGTAAGGAAGTTCCTGGACAACTGAGAGAAAGAAATACATCTTCCCAGACTTGGTACGTCGTACCCGTCCCAGAAGGAAAAGCATAAAAACCTCAGGAAGAAGTGGAATCTCTAATTGTAATAATAATAATAATAATAATAATAATAATATGACCTACACGGAAAGCACTACAACGATCTGCGATCGCACCATGTGGATAAGACTGCATCCAATGCATGGCTAACAAACGGATCACTCTTACCCGAGACCAAATGATTCCTGATGGCTATACAAGATCAAGTTGTAAACACCAGAAACTACCGACAGCATATCCTGAAGGACAGGTCAGTGGAAAGCCACACATGTCGGCAATGCCATCAAGCGCCAGAGACCATCCAACATATTACATCAGGGTGCAGAGTTCTCACACAAACATATATACATGAACAAGCCCAATCAAGTCGCTAAGATTGTCCTCAGAAAGTGGCAAGAAAGCGCTACCTCATTACAACTGAGCCTGTCCCCTACTACAAGTATGAGCAAACAGCGCTTCTAAAGAGAACAACACAAACAAGATGTACTGGGACAGATCGATCAGAACAGATAAGACCATCCCCCACAATCGATGGTTTTATCTTGTCTGTCGCACAGTGGGGAGACATGATATAAAAAACTATTAGCATATCAACAACGGTCATATACAAAAACAATATTAACAACCATATCATATTTGCCACAACAGTTATGTCTATCACCCGAGCGGAAGTTTCTGGAAAATCTCCCGAGATAGATTATGATTATTTTAATACTTTTCGGACTAATTTTGTACAAAAAAGTTAAAGTGTTTAACAAACTTTTATTGTGTCCATAAAAAAAGAAACGGTGAGCAGCTTTTAAGAAACTTCTGAATCAAAACTAATGTGATTAATCTGTCAATGCTGTTGTATGAAGATACACTGCTGGACAATTGCTAAGGACGGATCATAAACGGCTATATAACGCATAAGAAAGTAAGTGTGGTTGGATGCCAAGTGAAATAAAATAATGTCAGAATGCCAGGACATTACATAAAAGACAATTTATTGTGCTCTGAAATCCAGAAGGCTTTGGAACGTGTTCAAGGGACAAACAGGCCATTTTGTGCAGAATACGTAAACGTGAAAAAAATGCAATTACCGTCCGCAGGCGTTCCGGCGTAAGATGTCAATACGGGATATGGCCACCATGGAGGGCGATGCAAGATTCCACACGTCGTGTCAGGCTTTGCACAACATTATCAAGCACCTGTTGGGGTAATTTATCCCATTCCTCTGTCAGTGCACGGATGAGGGTGTCCTTGTTTATTGGAGAGCATGTGCGACCAGCAAGACTCCTCCCCAAAGCATCCCACACATTTTCAATGGGATTCAGATCTGGAGAACGTGCTGGCCATACGAGGCGTTGAATATCCTCGCTCTCAAGACATTTTTGGACAGCGACTGTTCGATGACATGTTGCGTTGTCGTCCATGAAAATGAATCTATCACCGACAGCACCACGGAACATGCGAACATGAGGTAGCAGAACATCATTAATGTATCGTTGGCCAGTCATAGTCTCAGTTGGAAGCACATAGAGGGACGTAGGGCCATTGATCATTATGCCAGCCCATACCATGACACTACATGTCGGATATCGGTCCCTTTCCTGTATGTTTGCTGGACAATATGCAGTACCACTATCATGCCAGATCAGTTGTCGTCGACAATCAAACGATAGACTGTATCTCCTCTCATCTGAGAAGAGGACAGCAGACCAGTCGTTATCAGTCCAATTGCGATGTTGATGGCACCATTGCAAACGGGCGGTACGGTGACGTCTGGACAATCGGATGCACACAACAGGACGGCGGGCGTATAGTACTCCTTCATGCAAACATCTGGCGACAGTTTTTCGGGAGATCCGCTTGCCAGTACCAGCCATAAACAGATTTGCTTCCTCACTAGCTGTGCTGCGCCGGTGTCTTTTTGTTGATAGCACTATGTACCGATCTTCTGCAGGTGTCGTACTGCGAACACGACCTCCCCGTGACGTTTGCTACACTCTCCATTTGTTTAAAATGATTTCCAAAGCCTCGAAACAGCACTGTGGCTGACGTCGAACTCCCTGGCAACATCTGTTTTATTTCGCCCTTCTTCAATCTTGCCAATAATACGGCCACGCGTAAAATCATCTAGGTGATGTCGGGAAGACATACTGAAAATTGCCAGTTCGTCAATTGATTATTTCCCTTTCAACTTTGCGTTTGAACAAATCCTTTATATCTCTGATCAGCGCTATGACGTCACGAACAAGTTCGGCAATCCAAAATTTGCATACGCACAACACATCTTACTCTATCCCGCACTTATGTTAATTTCCACATTTTCGCGCCTTCCATTTTATGGTTGCTATCGTTGCTATTGTCATCCGTCCTTAGCAATTGTCCGGCAGTGTATTAAGAAAATTGTAAACATATTTGTATACTCATCGTCAAAAAAGTATTTGCACCCCGAAGAACGTGTCGGATTGCAATGATATTCGCGAGGAAGGTAAAGGTTACCAGGGGCAATAAATGATTAAACATTGAGACTGATATGCACAATATTTATTGAGCTACAAGCCAATAACTAGTGTCTTTCTCTATGGCGTCGGGCCGCTATGTTTGCTCACACAAAATGCCAGACCCTTCAGCATGTATTTGAACAGGTTCCTAATGGTGTCCTGCGATAAGCCATCCCCTTTCAGCTTGAATCTTTTCACGCAGTTCCTGCAGATTGTGGGATAGGGGTAGAGTGTGGATAGCCCGTCGAATAGCATCCCACACGTTTTCAATCGGCGATGGGTCTCCCGATGCGGCTGGCCAGGGCAGAGTGTTTGTGTCTGGAAGCCATGATCTCGAGACAGCAGCAGCATGCGGACGAGCGTAGTCTTGTTGGAAAATCGCACTAGAGTGAGCTGTCAGAAGAGGTAGGGCCATTGGTTGCAGGACCTCATGAACGTAACGTTGGGCTGTCAAAGTGCCTGTAATGAATACCAAAGGCTATCGGGCATCGTAGGCAATTGCACCCTCACATCATGGCACCAGGCCTTCTGGACGTGTGACGCTCGAGAACAAACCGTTCATTTTGGCGCTGACCACGGTGCCTACACACAGAGATTCGTTGGTCGTCTCCTACAAAACAAAAGCGGGACTCATCACTGAAGATCACCTGCTGCCATTCTGAGCGGCTCCGTGACAATATGGCACGACACCATTGCTGTCTTTGGTGACGATACAGTGGTTTTAAGCGCAGTTGTCGCAACGGTCTGCGTGCTTGTAGTCCTACGTCGTGCAGCCGTCTGCAAATGGTGTTGTAACTAATCAGACGATGCATGGAGGGAACCACTGCTCGCTGAATATCCGTAATCGTGACTGTTGGGTCACTCTGCGCGTGTTGGACAACCCGTCAGTCCTCTCTCTCCGTGGTTCATATAGGTCTTCCACACCCTTTCCCGTCGCTGCTGCGTGCCTAGTTCTATCCAATGCCGCCAAGAGTTTGCTATGGTGATATCCGCACGACCAGTACGGCCCACAATATGACGATAAGACCATCCTGCTTCGCGGAGCCTGACGATGCGGCCACTCTCGAACTTCTCCAACTGATCGTATTACTTCCGAACTTTTCTTCGGGCTTATTTCACTTTCAAAGGATGCAACCAACAAAACAGCAAGTCAGAATGGTAAGCACCCGCAATGGAACTACCTTATATAGCCGGTCAGGCACAGCACTACGACCCCTCCATGCTGGCGTCACATGTGCGGCCGAGCGTGATACTTGAATAATTTACATGTCTCACGATGTCAAACCTACCCACCAAGTTTCGTTCCTGTCGGTTGATTCCTTCTGGGTGCAACTATTTTTTGACGATGAGTATATATCGGTAAACAAATGTAACAACGCAAAGATGCACATTTATTCTTTCTGCTTCTCTAAATATTTTCATATATCTAGCTGATAACATTAAACATTCTTTTACTACAATCCTTGTGATCATGAGATAGATAAAACGAACAATATTTATTCAAAATAGATTTTATTTTAAGGTTTAGTATGGTTTCGCTAAGCGTTTGACGCTGCTTCATCAGGACAATTGGAAGGTAAATATTTAAATCACTGTGGCATCACCAGTGTTCTGACGGTCACAGACTTAGATGAGTTGTTTCCACGAGCTTGAAAAAAATGGAGTCGATGCCATGTCGTTGACAAGTCGTGACGATTAGTGATATACGTAAAAAAACTTCTTCTATCGTTAGTCTGAAAAGTATTAAAATCATCACACTTTGGAAGCTTTTCACATATAACAGAATGTCTAAGATAAACTTAATATGACGCCCCAGTGGCTCAATGGCCTAAGCACTAGCTTCTGACCATTCGTCCTAGACGGGGCAGGGTTCGGATCCCAGGGAGACATAGATGTTGCATTTCGCTGTAAGTCATCTGCAGTATTGATATCTAGATTTTACTTTGGGTTATTATACACCGAATGATGACTGAACTATGAGCACCCCTATCAAAAGGTATTGCGGCCCATTGACCATGTTATTTCTGAGACGGCGTGATTAGTCGATAGACGCAGCATAAATAAGGTGTGAGGGGAAGCTATAGATAGTAAAACTCGGAGTGCGATAAGTTAACGGAAGGATGTATCGGACTTTCAGGAAGGACAGGTTGGGAAACGATTTCCCAAACGGCTGAACCAGTTATTTGTTCGCAAGTCACTGTAGTTAAAGTGCATTAGGATTGGCATAAAAATGGTCAAACAAAGACTCGGAGGTAAAATTGCACAGGTTAGCGAAAGGTTGATGTGAGAAGTGAACGCAGGGACCGACAACTCGTACAGGCCAGCAGACGCAGCACTGTTCTACAATTATCTACCCAATACAAGAGAGTCAACCAGGAACAGTGTCTGTCATGACCATGCGTCGCACACTTGAACGTGTGGGCTATAACAGGAGACAACTTCGACAACGTTCTTTTCTAACTACGATTCATCGGCGCAAAAGATTCGCTTGGTTTAAAGATTATCCATGTTGGTCGTCGGATTACTGGAAAAAATTGTACCGGTGTGCCGAATCGCGTTACTTCCCACCGTTGATGGTCCTGTACGTATTTGGCGCAACCAACATTAGGTGCTCAATACATCCTGAATAGTGGCCATAGTGCAAGCTGGTAGGGACAGTTGTATGGTGTGGGATACGTTAACCTGGTAGAAACATGAAACAACGTATCACTAGTGCCCACTATCGTGAAATGCTTGCTGACTCTGTACACCCAGCAATGTCGCACTTTATCTCGAATGACGACGGTGTCTTCCAAGATGTCAATGCGCCGAGCCACATGCCCAATTGTGTGCAGGAATGGTTTGTGGAGCACAGCACAGACACTGAAGGCCGCATTACACACAGCTTGCTGACTCTGTACATCCAGCAATGTCGCACTTTATCTCGAATGGTGACGGTGTCTTCCAAGATGACAATGCGCAGAGCCACAGGTCCAATGTTTTGGAGGAATGGTTTGAGGAACACAGTACAGACACTGAAGGCCAGATTACACACAGCTTGCAGACTCTGTACATCCAGCAATGTTGCTCTTTTTTTCGAATGGCGACGGTGTCTTCCAAGATGACAATGGGACGAGCCACAGGTCAAATGTTTTGGAGGAGTGGTTGGAGGAACACAGTACAGACACTGAAGGCCAGATTACACACAGCTTGCTGACTCTGTACATCCAGCAATGTCGCACTTTATCTCGAATGGTGACGGTGTCTTCCAAGATGACAATGCGCAGAGCCACAGGTCCAATGTTCTGCATGAATGGTTTGAGGAACACAGTACAGACACTGAAGGCCGCATTACACACAGCTTTCTGACTCTGTACCACCAGCAATGTTGCTCTTTTTCTCGAATGGCGACGGTGTCTTCAAAGATGACAATGGGACGAGCCACAGGTCCAATGTTTTGCAAGAGTGGTTTGACGAACACAGTTCAGACTTCCAGCGTATCGAGTGGCCACCGAACTTCCCCGACATCAATCTTATAGATCAGCGGTGGGACATTATGGAACTGTGTAGGAGGCGTCTGGATGCACCAATCAACTCCATACCTGCATTGAAGTCCGAGTTACAGTTTACAGTTTTTTGTTTAGGTTAGTATGGACACACCAATCCCCTCCATACCTGTATTAAAGTTTGTTTGACCCTACATTTCAACTGCTTCCAGCCACATCGTAGAGCTCCTGTACAGAGGGCGAAAGAAGGTCCTACGAAGAATTAGGTAGGTTGATCATTGCCTGTATATTTTTACGAAAATAACTTTTTCGAAATGAATTAAAGTGAAAATGATTTCGAACGCATTTGTTCAAAATTATAAATGAATGTTTGTGGCTTGAGGATCGGTGTGTGTGGAGAGCAGAGCTTTTTGCGGGAAGCCTTGAATGTGGCGTTAAATGTATTTAGAGGAGAGCTGGCTTACCAGATTTCAGCGTCCCCTTCGAAAAGCGTAGTCTGTGGCAAAGGAGATTTACCGCAAAATATTGGAAGAGAATCTATACTCCTTTTTGGGCAGGAATGCATCTGGTATTGCAAAATAAAAAGGTCTCATTCGTGGAAGAAAAGAACACAATGAATCCGCTTTCAAATTGAAATGTCAATACGATGTGTGTGGTCTATTTACCGTGATGATGATGTGAACTGAACTGCTTTTGCGACAGATAATTTGGAGACAGGTCTAAAATGAAAAACTCGAAGATCAAACACGACACAAAGAGAGGTTGAAAGCAAAAGATCTCCACAGAGGGTCTGTCCCACTTCAGGCTACTCAGTGACCATTGACGGGAAGCACGTGCGAGACGGCGTCCTTTCCGAAGCAAGACGACGAAAAGATTATACCGGCGGAAGAATGCTGCGTATAGGTCCTTCTGTCCACGAAGATGGAGGTTGATGATCAAACTTTATACATCCTGCAAAAGGAAATATTTACCCAGCCGCTAGTAGTCTGAGACCCTTATGACTCCGAAATGATAGCGTACGTAAGGGTAGTGCTGAGGAAGGTTCTGCAGGGTACGCATGAGTAAAATCTGCAGACACATTGAAAGACGAAACGGAATTACGAGTGTTTCCTGTCAGCGGGCCATGACGAAGCATTTTCTCAATATATCCAACGATTTTCAGACAACATTGAACGAGAAATAACTACTCAGCCAAGTGTTCATCGCCTGTGTGTGCAGGGTCATACTGTTATGTGTATACGTACGTTTTACGTACTGTGTGTGCAGGTACTCTGCTTACAAACAACGTAAGCACACAAGTTTCGTTATTCTTCAGGACATAATATGTACTGAGACATAAAATTAAGAGTAATGTGGCACTGGACGGTAAATAGCAGTGCAAACTTCTGCATTTACTCAGGACAAGAGTTATTTCAATTATTGATTACATTATGGCGAAACATTAGCGTCATCTGATCAGACAGTTCCTCAGTAAAATTTAATTTGGTATTTACCATTTGTTATTTAGTCTCATTTAGCCGCATTTCATCTGATATTAAAGTGTGTGTGTGTGTGTGTTCGTTAAATCTCAGAACCCAGTTAATTGAGTAATGTGCACTGATTAAATAGACTTATTGGTACTTTCGCAGAAAATATTAATTTAATAGTGTCTTCATCAAGACCCTCTTTGATCCACAGATTTGAACTCTGCCAGAAGGGAGAGTTATCCTTATTTTAAGTGAAGAATGATAACAGTACCTAAACTTGTGCTGAAGTAGAGTTTCATTTGGGGTCATCCTGCCGTTACGTTTTGGCAAGTTCTTTAACTCTTTAAGCGACGGATGTACCTGAACCAAAAGTTACCCAGATTTTCCTGCGCTCCTCAAACAGGAGTATTCGCATAGTGACCGGGTTATACCAAAGCTACGTCAAAAGAAGTCCTTTCCTTCTTTCATCTAATGAGTATCGACTATTAATCTGTCGCGGGTTGTAAGTGATCCCTTACAGTCCTTAGTCTTATATTATGTAGTCTGATTTCTTTATAGTCCCTTACTCTCTGTTCCATTAACCAAGAAAGGATTCGGAAGCAGCTGTCCCCCGGACACGGATATCATGGCACTGGGTGGAAAAATTTACTCAGACATTTCTCTTCTTTCTTAGGTTGGTCGCCCTTTCCTTAGCGGAAACGGTCATCAGACAGAGAGGATTAATGATAATCATATCCCCCAAATGACCACTTAAAATGACAAACGGTAGGTAAAAGCAACGATTGCTGATTCGCAGATTCACTTGTTTCTGTCGCATTCGTCCCACTTCTCAGACAACGAATGCATTCGTTCCAGCTGATTTCAGCCTATTTTGTTAACCCCTAGTTAATTCGTTCCAGCCGGTTAAAGGGTTAATTGAGAACACCATTGTTAGGCTTAATTCTTGGGCGAGAACAAAGTGAAGGGTTCTTGTCATATTTAGTGTTAGGGTACTTGTAACATTTTCAGGGTTGAGAAGCTGGTTTCGTGTCCAAGAAACGTAACACTTTTATTTCCAGGAGTGGGATGCGAATACGAATATGCCCAGGGAAAGGGGTCTCGAAAGTAATATTTTTTAGAATAGGTGCCACTCAATATTATCATCTATACGTGGTACCTATGCACAGTAGATTTCGGTTAATTGGGGCACATCGGGGCTATAACACTTTGGCCCAATTAAGGTCCTGCTCTTAGCCAGCCTCTTAATTGGGCCCTCTTAGGCAGCCACTTAATTCCCTAAGAGCTAATTTGGGATAATTTTTGAAGATTTGTCTCATATAAACGACTGCCCCGATTAACCAAAGGGCCAGTTAACCAGACTCTACACTATTTCTGTTTGAAAAAAATAAAGCCACCAGGATTTGTACATAGGTCGGTTGACTTCCATTTCTTTCGGCCATAAAAATATGCTTAAATCAAAGCTGATTGGGACATCAACTGAAATGACACATTCACCGCTTTTGCTAGAAGGCGTTGAAAATGAGATTCGTTCTTCGTAAGAGTACTTCATTGCTTCATAATCGACTGGCGCCGAGCCTTACAGCATTCCAGCCGACGCATGGCGTTGATCTTGCTGATTTTACGCTTGTGTGAGGTTTCTCGGTCGTGGAGACCCATTTCTTTCTCCTCTCGACGTATCGTTATAATACTGGCGTTGCTTCCAGAGGAATTTTTAACTCGGTGGTGACTGTTGAAACCGAGGACGGGGTTTGCTGTCGCACTACCAACTTGAAAACTCGGTTGTCCAGTCTGTCATTTTAGATCACGATTGCGCTGTTTTTGCTCCTATGGTTTTTCATCTCAAAATAACGTTTCGTACAGTTGATCGGAACAACTACAGCAGCAAATT
The DNA here is from genome assembly GCA_039090855.1 of Macrothele yani. Taxonomy (NCBI): domain Eukaryota; kingdom Metazoa; phylum Arthropoda; class Arachnida; order Araneae; family Macrothelidae; genus Macrothele; species Macrothele yani. The sequence continues at coordinate 8,770,419 of CM077024.1, forward strand.
ATTTTCCTGAACTGATTTGTTGCCAAGATGGCATCCTATGACTGTGCCGCGTTTAAAGTCACCGAGATATGCCTTATGGCCCATTCCACTATTCATGCTTGCGTATAGTGTTTGCCAGACCACAAGCGTCAAATCCACTACTCAAAAGGGCAGTTCGGTTACTTTTGATCATATGGTTTACTTTGAAAAAGGATAGTATCTGTTACTTTTAGATCTGTGTCTAAATCAATAAAAAAAGTACTGCGAATTAATTTTCATTCGATCTCACATCACATGTTACGCTGTGTTATTTTACCATCTAGAAGCACGACCATCTGTGCCTCTAGGCTAAGTTATAGCCTCACATGTTCGCGCTAATTAAGAGCAGCAAGGCATGAGCTTACATTTTCATAAGGCGGCACTGTAAACACGATGGTCATTAGAGGTGGGCATAACGGTGATTTTACTGTTTCAGTGACAACGGTGACAATTCCACGGAAGTAAAGGTGACTTTAAACAGTGACCAAATCACTGTTTAAGACATGAAGAACGGAACTGGAGCGGGATGGCGGGTCACCGTTGAGTGACAAAATAACTGTTTACGACGTGGATAACAAGAGGAGTAATGGAACGGTGAGTCGAACTTCTGTAAGAAAGCTTTGACTTACAAATATCACACGAAACAAAATTTTCATCAACGATGGCGAAATTAATCCGCATTTCAATGGTTTTTCTGCGCTTGGCATAAGACATCCTATTATGTTGAAAGCTGAACAGCATTAACACTTTATTATCGTTCACGTCCATTCCTAAATAAGGTTCCTTATGAAGAGACGAGGACGAAAAACCTGTTTCTTCTAAACAGAGTAGACATCACTAGCGACCTATGTGACGTTCAACAGGAACGACATGGTGACATGGTAACCGTAGACCCCAAGTATTGCTCATACACGGCTAACAGTGATATTCTAATCGGTGACTTTGTAACTGTTACTTTTTGTCACTGTTCGTGACGGTCAGGGTGATTTTTCAATCACTGTGGCAAATTAACAGTTACGTGATTTTCGACCCGTCTCTAATGGTCATTAGCTCCGATAGAGATATCCCACGTAACACAGTCTTTTGAAAATGGCTCAAGAAAGAGTCTCGTAACAGGTCGTATAATTCATCTGTAAGCCCTCTTTCAGAGAGAAGTCAAGATTGCCATATTTTTCATCATCACCTAAAAGTTAGAATAACAGGTAATGATACATCTACCTTCAAAAACTCTCCTTTGTTATGATAAAAGTACTGTATATTTTATGTTGGAAATATGTTTTTTCCTAGCCCTATTAATACATTTCTCATTTAAAGTTAATTTTTATAAAGACTAATATTTTCTGGACTTAATTCAGAATAAAATTATGATAACATTCTTAGTACAGTTATATCAAAACAAGAAAAATTAAAATTATAAAAATAACACGTATTCAGGATATTTAACATGATCCTATAGCAAGAAGCAGAAGCGGTGGGAAACACAGTTCCTTTAATTAATAGTATCTACTTTTCGAAGAACAGCGAGCTATCTACGCATACTTAAAGATTTAAGTTTTATTTATTTAAGAAGTTAAGAAAAGAAAATTTGTATGATATTTTACTTTTTGTAAATACCTGTTACAGGCGAAAATTGAAAAGGGAATATTTTAATATTTTTATTACCATGACCGCAAATGGTGGCACACACTGACAAGGTTATGGAATAACTTGTTCGTATGAAGATTACAAAATACCCCGAAATCTTAAATTAAAGAGATTTCTTCTGTTTTTTACTAAAAGTTAATTAGTAGCTGGCATAAACTCTAGTAACGTAATTAATTTCAAATTAACCTTTACCTCAGACCCTTCTTTTGCATTTACTACAGAATTTATAGAATTAATTTATTATTATTTCACGATTCAAATTTTACGTTGCTGTTTAGTGATAAAGAACGCCGCATATACACCGAAGAGACAAAACATTATTACCAGCGCATCTTTATGCAGATCAAAGTAAGTACAGATAAACGGCGGCGCGTGTCAAAGTAATCAAACGACACAAATAATACCTGATGCTGAGCTCTGTTAATCAGTGTTATTATTGTCCTTCAGATGGGAAAGGTAGCGAGCTTGACAAAGTCCAAATTGTAATGACCAGGCAAGCGTCAGAGCATTTCCACGATGTCAAGGCTTGTACGACGGTCACTCCCAGTTGTAGTTAGTAGCTTCAAAACGTGACTCGAGGAGGGTACCCACAAATGTCCGAGAAGGTGTTGGTCGACCACGGCTCATCGATACTAGAGGTGCACAAAGTTTACGAGTCAGAAAAAGTAATACTGTCACTCAGCTCGCCTGTAATTTGAATGCCGATGACGGGAGTAATGTGTCACAACACCAGAACAGACCTTGTTGAAAATAAGGTTGCGTAATCGTAGTCCGTTCCGAGTGCCCCGCTAACTTCGGATACCCGTCGAAAGTGCTTCAAAAAGTAGCTCAAGGAGGAAAAAACCACAAATGGCCGGCAAGGAAAACACACAAATGCCTGTCGAAAGCACTTCAAAAAGTGGCTCGAGGAAGAAAAATCACAAATGGCAAAGAAAAAGTGGCAAGGAAAACCACAAATGGCAGTCGAAAGCGCTTCAAAAAGTGCCTCAAGAAGGAAAAAAGCACAAATAGCAAAGGCAAAATCGCAAGAAAAGCACAATTGGCAAGAAAAACCACAAATGGCCGTCAAAGCGCTTCAAAAAGTGGCTCGAGGAGAGATAAAAACCACAAAGGTTACGAGTCAGAAAAAGGAATACTCTCACTCAGCGCGCCTGTAATTTGAATGTCGATGACGTGAGTAATGTATCAGACTTTGCTGAAAACAAGGTTGCGTAATCGTAGTCTGTTCCGAGTGCCCACTTCGGATCACCGTCGAAAGTGCTTCAAAAGGTGGCACAAGGAGATAAAAAACCTCAAATGGCAGGCAAGAAAAGCACACAAATGGCTGTCGAAAGCACCTCAAAAAGTGGCACAAGGAGGGAAAAAACCTCAAATGGCCGGCAAGAAAATAACACAAATGGCTGTCGAAAGCACTTCAAAAAGTGGCTCGATAAGGAAAAATCACAAATGGCAAGGAAAAATTGGCAAGGAAAACTACAAATGGCAGTCGAAAGCGCTTCAAAAAGTGCTTCAAGGAAGAAAAATGCACAAATGGCAAAGAAAAATTGAAAGAATACCACAAAAGGCCGTCAAAGGCGCTTCAAAAAGTGGCTGGAGGAGAGGAAACCGCAAATGGCAGTCGAAAGCGCTTCAAAAAGTGCTTCAAGGAAGAAAAATGCACAAATGGCAAAGAAAAATTGAAAGAATACCACAAAAGGCCGTCAAAAGCGCTTCAAAAAGTGGCTGGAGGAGAGGAAACCGCAAATGGCAGTCGAAAGCGCTTCAAAACGTGGCTCAAGGAGAGAAAAAAAAAAACAAAGGTTACAAGTCAGAAAAAGAAATACTGTCACACAATGCCGATGACAGGAGTAATGTGTCACAACACACACTGCATCAGACCTTGCTGAAAATAAAGCTGCGTAGGCGTAGTCCGTTCCGAGTGCCCACGCTAACCTAGGTTTACCGTCGAGAGCTCCTACAATAGGCACTTCAGTATCAAAATCGGACCTTGAATGATTGGAAGAAGATCGTAAGGTCCGAAGAATTTCGTTTCCTGTGGCACCATGTGGCTGCCCGGATACGTGTGTGTTGTTAACCTGGCGAAGTGTTGGCACCAGGATGAAGCATGGGACGATAACAAGCTGGTGGTTTTGGGCAATGTTCTGCTTGAAAACCTTGAGTTCAGTCTTTTATGTGCAGCATACTATGACGTCTACCACCTACCTAAACATCATTACAGACCAGGTACATATTTTCATGTCAACGGTTTTCTTCCTCTAGTAGAGTCTTCCTTCAGAAGAATAATGCTCCATGCCACACTGCTCGGAATGTTCGACAATGCTTCTCGGTTCATGAGGGATACTTTCATGTATTAATCTGCCTCCAAATTTCCAAGACGTCAATCCAATTGAGAATCTGGGGTTTGTGTTGGAAGGGGAAATATTATCTGCGGCTGTTTACCCATATAACTTACAAGAGTTAAAAGAATCTTCGGGTAACTGTCGGTACCAGATACCATAAGACACCATTCAAAATCTTGTACCTTCTATCCCTCGCCTGGTAAGAGTTGTTTTAGCGGCATGTGGAGAACCACTCTCATATTACTCAGGCGGTCATAGTGTTTTGAATCTTGGGTGTATGTTTCCACGGTTTTTGAAAATTTAAATGAAAACGACGTATGGAAGATATTACGTGCGTGTACAAGGGCAGTCTCAAAACCACTGAGAATATTTCTATAAAAAAATTGCATACATTAATTATCAAGGAAGTGGTCATCTTTTTCTAAATGCTGTCCATTGCATCTAATACAGATGTCCCAACGTTCATCCCACTTTTTAAATATCTTGGAATATTTCTAAAATGCTGTCGAAGTACCCTTGCCTCCGGGGATGTATAAAGTTGTTAATGAGTCCCAAACTGTCGTCGCCGCCCCGGTGACGCAGTGGATTAAGCGATGGCTTCTGTTCATTCGCCCGAGATGGGTCCGGGTTCGAATCCCGTTTAGGTATGGATGTTTTGTTTGTCTTACGGCGCTGGCTCTCTCTTTTCCCTGGAACCAGTGGCCCTACATTAGGGCCGGGCGACTACTTATAACCCACTGAGTTGCTCACGGTGGTCATTAAACCTCCAATAAAAAAAAATGTCGTCTCCGTAAATTCTTTTTAAAAATAGCGAACAACCGGAAGTCACATGGTGACAAGTTTGGACTAAATTCAGGTTGGGGCATCAGCTTAATATGATGCCCCATCGCTAGTTCTGTCGTTTATTATTTTCTCCAAATAATAAACGACAGAACTAGCGATGTACGGCTTTGCATTCGAGCGCACATGAAAAAATGGAGAACCCAAGTTGAACAAGCGAGCTTCGTGCCCAAGTGATCGGTTAAAATACTGTGAATTGATGATTTTGAAATGTGAACCATATTCCGTATCTCTAATTGATAGTTGACTGTTTTCCCGTATAATAACACCTATTGTATTGATGTTTGCCTCTGTAACACTCTTTGAAGGTCTTACTCCATGTGCGATTAAAGCCGGTGACCCACGACCATCCATACATTCGTTATGGCATCTGTAAAGTGTTGATTTTCCTAGACATTCATAAGACGGAAAGTCTCTCAAACAGACTTCGTAAGTCAACAGCAAAATTGAACGACGCATCTTTATCCCACTTTCCACATCCAGGTTTACGAAAAATCACAGCGCGAAAACACTTGTTAGGGGTTCAAGAAACAATGCTTATCAAACTGCGCGCTTCTGACGACGCATGCATGATAAACATGTGTGGCCAGTTGCTATGGTTACTACAACAACTACCTTTTTTCGAGACTCGTGCCAAGGTCGAATGCAGTATTGCACATTTTTTATAATAACATTCTCAGTTGTTTTGGGACAAGACATGTATGTTCCCTGAAGAGCAATTAAATTAGAGATACCTGTCTACTAACGTGTAGCGCCAACTTTTGCACTGATAACGGCGGCGATTCGTCTCGGCATGGACTCGACTAGACACCGAAGCTTTGGGAAGCCATACGGATCCACGACCCCTGAATAAGCTCCCACAGTTCACGAAGATTTGATGGAGCTGGGGTCATCCCTCTCGATGTCATCCCAGATGTGCTCGATAGGATTGAGGTCAGGTGTCCTAGCCGGCCAAGGAAGCGAGGTCACGTCGGTGGAGTGTTCATCCAACCATTTGGATACGATTCGGGAGCGATGGCACAGTGCATTGTCTTGTTGCAGGATGAAGTCCCCAGTGGGATGCCATTGAAGACGCACAAATGGGAGCAAATGGTCGTCCAGGATATCCCGGTAACGTTGACCTGTGAGGGACGATGTCACGCGTATCAGGGGTCCCATTTCCGTCCACGTGAACAGTCCCCAGACGAGAATGCCACCACCACCAGCTTGAAGAGTACCCAGCTGGCAAGAAGGATCCATCGCTTCATGTGGTTTGCGCCGTACTTGTAACCTGCCATCCGCATGTACCAACGTGAATCTTGAGTTATCTGTCCAGGCAACATTTTTCCACATGTATAGGATCCAGTGGCGATGTTCCCGCGCCCATGCTAATCTTTGCACCCTGTGATGTGCGGTCAGCAGCGGTACCCTCGTGGGACGATGGCTTCTGTACCTCATAGCGAGGAGATGGTTCTGGTGGGGCTGCTTACACGTTTTTGTGCACCAGCGTTAAATTGCCGAGTGATTTCTTGCACTGTAGCCCGTCTATCCGCTGTTACAATGTGAGCTAGCCGACGATGACCCCGCTTATCCACACGCTGTTGTCCACGGCAGTTGGCCCTTGCAGGGATGGTTTTATCGGATTCGATGTACTCACGGTACACCCGTGACACAGGCTTGTGAAAATCCCAGTGCCTGCACGACTTCCGGGATGGAGTGACCCATTCGTCGGTCCCCGGCAATTTGCCTACGATCAAATGCGCTTAGATCCTTCGTTTTACTCATACTGCGTCCGACTCTTACTGTTTCCCGTCGCATCACTCCTTATATTGTCGGATAGCTGCATACGTCACGTCGTTTCCGTTTACAGGGGCACTAACAGCGCCACATTTGCATAACGCGAGCTGTCTCTAATTCAATTGCTCTTCAGTGTATATACATTTTTGAGTCATGTAGTTAGTTACTTAGAGTACAATGTATAGGAATTTCAAAATCAGTCGTATGAGAGGTACAATAATGCAATTAATTTGGCTTTTCAGTTTAAACATCTATAATTTGCACATTTCTCTAAGATTGATGTTTTCCTAATAAGAAAGAAATGCCGAATTTTCCTTGAAAATCTTTGACCAAAGAAAAGATACAGTATCAGTTAACTTTGAATGGTATTGCTTAGGTAATAATATATAATATTGCACACAAGAAAAAATTACGATAGACATCTTAGAAGTTCCATAGCAGAGGTAAGGTTGTAAAATAACGAGTGTGCTTACGGCGAAAGAAACTCGCGGTGCAGGTGAAAGTCTGTGGGAGGCTATTAACCTTGAACAGTTGTGACGTACCTACCCCGCAGGACGCACATGAGAAAAAGGCAGATAGCAGTGAGAGCACATGTCCGCGTAGCTCAGTTGGGAAAGCGACTTGCTCCGCAGTGAAGGGACCCGGTTTCTCGCAATAATGTGATGTTCTTTAAACACCGCGAGACAGGAAAAATGAGAATCCCTTCTTCAGTGATTCGAAAAAATAAATCAGTGTGATGTTACGTTCCACACACCAAATTGGCTGGAATTTCTCAAAAGCACGTTTTTCATGGGATGACTGCCTACAGCGACACATGGTCACGGCTGACCCGTGGGCTATGCCTCCGGCCCTCTTTCTGGGAAGGGAGATGGGACGTGTCTGCCCCGTAGGACACACATGAGATAAAGGCAGATGGCAGTGAGAGCACATGTGTGTGTATCTCAGTTGGGAGAGCGACGTACTCCGGAGTGAGGGAACACGGTTTTGTTGCCCGGAGCGGACAAACTTGTACGTTGTACAGTCCACAATCAGAAATGTAAAGTTCACATTACTCTCTGCGTTAGATCGATGACACGTGTCGTGAAAGTAGAATCGTTGTACTTATGTCGCGCTTTGGTGAAACGCTCATTTTAAGAACTGAGCAACGCATGAACTTGAAATGTATGGTACAAATTTAAGAAAATGCCTCTACCGAATCTCTTCGTATTTGAAGGAAAGTGTACGGAGAAGAATGCATGTCACGTGCACGTATATTTACGTGGCATAAGAGCTTCTGTGAAGGAGGGAGAACATTAAAGACGACGGATGTCAGGGACGCAAGCACTTCAAAAAAGAAGACCATTTGCATAAAATGTACGTAGTTGTTTGAAATGATCAACGACTGAGATGGTAAAAATATATAAAGGAACTGTTAAGCAAATTGAGCAAATCCAAGTTGAAGGCCATATTTATTGTTTCCTTTGATATTAATATTGAAATGTTTAGCCCAGTGGGTTCCTGATAGAACAACAGTAAACTAGCGTTACTACAAACAGGTTGTGGTGCATTTGGTAAAGGCCAGAGATGTTGGAAAAGGGCTGCATCCATCACCAAGACAACGTGCCAGCTCATCTAGCGCTCCTAGTGAATGAGTGTTTAAGAGGGAAACGCATCGCAGTGCTTAAACATCCCTCCTACATGTCAGGTCTGGTCGAGTGCGGATTTTTTCCATTCTCTAAAATCAAATCTGTACTCAAGGGGAAGCGTTTTATGTCAGTTACTAGGCTAAAGAAGAGAACAACCATGCTTCACAAAGGGATCGCACTAGAAGAGCTACCGTACTGTTCTCTCCAGTGGAAGATCAGAATCCAGTTGTTTGTTGATGGGAAAGGGAAGCATATTGAAAGGGACAAGGGTTGAACATGTAATTTTCGTATTTAACAACAGTTAGTCACCCCTATGGCGCAGTGGTCTAAGCGCTGGTTTCTGCCCATGCGTCCGAGATGGGTCCGGGTTCGAATCCCGGTAAAGCATGGATGTTGTATTTGTCTTACGGTACTGGTTATCTCCTTTCCCTGCAATCAGTGGCTCTACATTAGGGACAGGCGGCTGCGTATAGTCCATCGAGTTACTCACGGTGGTCATGAAATCCCACATAAAAAAAAAAAGTTTTAGCGTTAGTCTCATTATTTAAGGGCCATACCTCGTGTGCCTGTGTGCGTGTTTAAACTTAAACTGTCAATACACCTTAAAATCTGGGTGATTTTGCATTTGCGTGCGTTAGATAAGATTTGTGTAATTCATTTCTTTTCTATTAGGTTGTCCTTAATTAAACGTCCGAATTCTTGATCTCTCGTCTTTTTTTTTTTTTTTTTTTTTTTTGATTGGAGGTTTAACGACCACCGTGAGCAACTCAATGGGCTATAAGCAGTCACCCGTCCCTAATTTAGGGTCACTGGTTCCAGGGAAGGGAAAGAGCCAGTGCCGTAAGACAAACACAACATCCATGCCTCACCGGGATTCGAACCCGGACCCCGTTCGGACGAATGATCAGAGGCCATCGCTTAGACCACTGCGCCACCGGGGCGGCCTCTCGTCTTTTGACAATGTATTGTATTCAATACAGTGAATATACACTGACGGGAAAAAAATCCCAACACCAAGAAGGGGTTGTGGTAGATAAACGACAATTGGTAGGCGGTGAGACTACATCTGATGATGATACGTGTGGCGCTAGTAGCGCCCCTCGGAACATGAAAAGCTGGTTTGCTGTAAATACGCGCTGTAACGTTCATGAGCGTTAGTTATCGTTGAGATTCGACGTAGGGTGTTGATGTTAGTCGAAAATGCCTTTAAGAAGACGAAGAAGCCATTATCAACAGTTCACGGACTTTGAACGAGGTCGTGTAATAGGGCTACGAGAAGGTGGATTTTCTTTCCGCAATATTGCAGAACGACTTGGCAGGAATGTAGCCACTGTGAATGATTGTTGGCAGCGGTGGTCGAGGGAAGGTACTGCCTCAAGAAGACCGGGTTCCTGCCGGCCACGTGGCACTACTGAGAGGAAAGACCGCTGTGTACGGCGTATGGCTGTGGCGCATCGTACCGCGTCTGCGGCAGCATTTCGAGCTGCAGTTACCACCACAGTGACACAACGAACTGTTACACACCGGTTACTTGAAGGACAGCTCCGAGCCCGGCGCCCTGTAGCGTGCATTCCACTTACTCCAAACCATTGCCGTTTGCGACGTCAGTGGTGTCAAGCTAGAGCTCATTGGAGGACGGAGTGGAGATCTGTTGTGTTTTCTGATGAAAGCCGGTTCTGTCTAGGTGCCAGTGATGGCCGTGTGTTGGTTAGAAGGAGGCCAGGTGAGCGCCTGCAACCAATCTGTCTGCGGCCGAGACACACTGGACCTACACCGGGAGTTATGGTCTGGGGAGCAATTTCCTATGACAGCAGGAGCACTCTCGTGGTTATCCCACGCACCCTGACTGCACAGTTGTACGTAGGTCTGGTGATTCAACCTGTTGTGCTGCCATTCATGAACAGCATTCCAGGGGGTGTTTTCCAACAGGATAACGCTCGCCCGCATACCGCTGTTGTAACCCAACATGCTCTACAGAGTGTCGACATGTTGCCGTGTCCTGCTAGATCACCAGATCTTTCTCCAATCGAGCACGTATGGGACATCATTGGACGACAACTCCAGCGTCAACCCCAGCCAGCATTAACCGTCCCTGTATTGACCGACCAAGTGCAACAGGTATGGAACTCCATCCCACAAACTGACATCCAGCACCTGTACGACACAATGCATGAACGTTTGCGTGCTTGCGTTCAACATTCTGGCGGTTACACTGGTTATTAATGTACTAGCATTTCACATTTAAAATGGCTCTTCTCGCGCTTACAATAAGCTGTGATCTTGAAACCTTAATCGATTAAATATGTTACCTATATAAATGTATTGCCGCCATTTCATTCCTCTACAACTATGTTTTCGTGGTGTTGGGATTTTTTTCCCCCTCAGTGTATATGCAATTGTAATATATCATTGGAAAGCTTGAAATCTGCAGATTGTTACACTTTGGTTCATTTTATTAACAAATAATATTCCTTACTCTATATTTCCGTTTCAGTGAAAGATGAATAATCGTGATTTTCTGGCAGTTTTCCTCTATGAGTTCAAACTGGGCCACAACGCAGCGCAAGCGACGTGAAACATTGTTGGTGCCTTTGCAGAGGATGCGGCTAACGAGCGTACGGTGCGAAGATGGCTCGCAAAATTCAAGGCTAGCGAAACGAACCTCGAAAATGAAGAGTGTGGACGACCGAGTACCGTCATCGATGACGACGCATTAAAGGCGCTTGTTGAAGCAGATCCACACACAACTGTTTGTGAGCTTACGAGAGAAATGGGAGTAAGCAAATGAGCTGTTTCTGTGCACCTCGACTAAATTGGAAAGTCCAAGAAGCTCGACAAATGAATGCCACATGAATTGAACGAAAATCAACAAAATCGTCGTTTGGAAGTCTCGTCGGGGCTGCTTTTGAGCAACAAAGCCGATCCTTTTCTGGATCGCATCGTGACATGCAACGAAAAGTGGATCCTGCACGACAATAGTCGACGTTCCGCGTCGTGGTTGGACCACGACGAAGCTCCTCAACACTTCCCCAAAGCAAAACTCCATCAACAGAAGGTTATGGTGACTGTTTGGTGGTCTTTAACCGGTTGTATCCACTACAGTTTCCTGAATGAGGGGGAAACGATTACCGCGGCAACGTTTGTCAGGAAATCGACGAAATGCACCGCAAACTGCAAAGCATTCGCCCATCATTAGTCAACAGAAAGGGTCCAATACTTCTGCACGACAACGCGAGACCGCACATTACGTGTGACTCTCTGCAAAAGTTGAACGAATTGGGCTATTAAGCTCTACCTCATCCACCATATTCACCAGAGCTTTCACTAACCGACTACCATTTTTTTTAAGCATCTGGACCAATTTTTGCAGCGGAACATTTTTCACAACCAAGCTGATGCTCAAAACGTCTTTCAAGCTTTCCTCGCGTCCAGAACTCCTGATTTTTATGCAACCGGAATACATAACCTTGTTTCTCGTTGACATAAATGTGTTGAATCGAACGGTTATTTCGATTAATCATATTTATTCTGAGCTAAGATATGTGTGATTGACGTACAGTCTACGAATCGGACATTTCATTATGGACAACTAAATAAATTCCGGTTTCGGAGGAAAAAGCTATTCCTAAAGTTAAGTGCTTCTTTGAAGCGTATTGTTGTTCACATAATGTAAAACTACGGTGTTTCTTAGTTATAAAATTTATTTTCGCTATTTTCTTTTCTGCGAAGAATAAATTGTGACTCATTTTCCAGTAAAACAGTTAATAGTTTTGTGACGGAATTCCTGATAAAGTTATTAGTATCGATTGCACACCTACTACCAAGGTTGCCGAGGGATCTGGGGCGCTAGCTATTGGCCGTTCCCTCGAAATGGGTCCGGGTTTGAGTTTCAGACGAAGTGATGGTTAAGTGCGTTTATCCTACGATGCTGGCTCTTTCCTTTTCCTGGAACCAGTTACCCAAGACAATTTTTTATAGCCTTCAGAGTTGCTCATAATGGACGCTAAAGCCCGAAACAGGAGGTTGGGAGATTACGAGCTTGTAGGTAAGAGCAACTTATTAAATCAGTTTATTTTCATGTGGAATAAAATGTTTCCTTCCATTTAATGACAGAATATCGGAATATCCAGATCTCAATTCAACTCGTCAACCGTATCTACCATTTTTTAAATTTCATTCCCGAAATGAAGAGAAAATGATAAGCAGTAATTTTGAAGTTCCTTTAATCAGATAATGTGGTGATTTTATAGAATAGAGATTTCATGAAAAATAACATTTTTTTTTGCAACACTCTAGTAAACTCAGCAGTCTAAAAAGACGTGCATATTCTCTTCGGAGTTTGAAAGGACGTTTATGAAATGGCTAACAGAAGAAATTGTAGCGAACGCGCAATACCTGAACCCCATTCAAAGATTTGATGTCATTTTTGGTTTTACGAAATTGTTTTTCGAATATATTTAAATATTGGTGATATGCACAGCTCACTACATTTTCTTCCTAAACCCAGAATAGAAATTAAAAAATCCGAAAGAAGTCTAACTTAATTATTTGATCAATAACATCGCCACCTCTAATTTCTTTAATTAATTCACCGAAACAAAGAACTTTTTAATATAGATATTTGTGAACCCAATTTATTCCCTTTTAGGAACCCAGATGAAAAAATAAAGTAATAAGAGAATAACGGCCTTATAATGCAAAATCATCACTAAAAGCAGGAAAAAAAGTCACTTCCAATGATAGACCACATTCGTCACTCGCAATAATACCCCACATCTGTCAGTCGTCCAAGCGGTATTAATTATAAGAGCTTGTGCAGGTGGACTAAAATGCCAGGATAATTCTTCTTCTCACGGAACAGTAACCGAAGGAACGCTGAAGATAAATCAACTTGGGTCATATATCCCAGAGAAACAGTTCCGAACGATGGCATATCTAGGGAATCTGAAGCTGACACTAAATAATGTCAATTTCAAGACTCCATGTGAGTAAACCACAATACACGAGGAGACCAAAAGCATATGTAGGCAGAGTGCTTCTCCTAGAGTCATTCTTTCTACTGAAGCAGAATTGCACGCTGGCTTACCTATTTCGTAATTTTGCGCGTTATCTAATTCACCACGCCATTTTGCGGAATCGCTGACTTATACATTGGATATGCTGTATATTATTGATGCAAATCAGTGATCTTTAAAAACATGCTGAGATATGAGATTAACTCCAGTCAGAAAAATATCATAACTTAAGTAAAATATAAATCCTCTTGGAAATACTAGATTTTGCATGCTTTAGTACATCTTACTGTTTCTTGCAACATTATCCCTTTCCTTTTTCTAAATTGGTTGTAAAGAAATGAAGAAATTTACATAACAAAACATTACCGCAATTTTTGGATTAAGAAGCGAAGATCTTACATTGGAAAATGTGTGGCTTGCCAACCTCGCGGCTTTTATTGCGAAATTGCGCTTACCCCGATTATTTTTTTCCCTAAACAATTGCTCAGCAAACAGAAATAGTTAAATAACAAGGAATTTTCTCTTGTTTTTGAACCATACGCTTATTCAGGGTTACTGAGAACGAGAGAAACACCCATTACGGCTATTTTTCCCAGCGACTTGTCTTTTCAATTTTTCTTACAAAACTTTACTGAGCAAAAGTTTCAGATCACAGTAAAGCCTCACAAAAATATCAAAATTCACCTTTTTATGTCACTAAATTTAATACACTCACGGACAATGAAATTTGCACACCAAGAAGGAAGCATCACATTGAACTGAAATTTTATGAACGTAATGATACAGACGAATGATACGCATGATGGCAACAACAGAGCTGCAGGAAAATTACAGAGGAAAATGTGGCACGCAGTCCTGTCATCTTCAATAGTGCGTCGCACTTCCTCGTGCTGCGATAAATGCTGCAATACGGTGAGGCGTAGGCAATCCTGTGCATTCCGATCCGTGTGCGGGCGGGCATTATCCTGCTGGTATAGCGCACGTAGAATCCCGGCCAGCAATGGGAGCACAAAGGGCGGTAGGATCTCGTCCACATACCGCTGGTCCGTCAATGATCCACGTACCACTATTAGACCTGATCGGCTATCGTAGGCAATGGCTCCCAGACCATAATGCCTGCAGTGGGGGAGGTGTGGTGCTCGAGAGCGAGGTCGGGATTGCGCCATTGACCCTGGTACTTCTACACCCGGACTCTGACCATCTCTCCCCAAAACAAAGCGGCACTCATCGCTAAACACCACACGTCGCCAGTTTGTGGCGTTCCACATCGCTCTGGCCTGACACCACTGCACACGGAGCCGGCGATGTACCGTTGTTAATGGCAGCACACGTAAAGGGCTCTGAGATCGCAGATTCGCTTCCGCGAAGCGTCGGAAATGGTTCGTGGGCACACAGCTACATCTGCCTGTTTGATGGACCGGGTCCCCTAGGGATCCGTTCGTGCCCGGCGCACGCTCCGGCTTTCCTCTCTACAGGTGGTCCTGCTGGAGCCACTCTGCCGTGAGGCAGTGCCGTCACGTGACAACTGCTTCCAACACAGTCTGACGGTATGATTAGAACGATTCACTTGGCTGGTTATACAGCTTCCGACCACCCTGCAGTTTTCAGCCCGATGATCCGGCTTCTCTGAAAGTCCGTAAGTTGCGTAAATCGACGTCCTTGCGTCTACCCGGTATTTTTGTGACTTTGTACTCGTGCTTGCGTCGTCCGGTGGTTTTCACTTTCATGGAGCGTCGACTACACGCCGATTTATAAGGCTGTCGGTTCGTGCTTGCAGTGCCACCACACAATGTGTGGTCATGCGCACTCACACCAAACGTAGATTATTTGCGTACCAGCACGGACTCTTACAGTTTGCAAAGTTTCGCGGTTGTAGCGTGTTTTCTTCTAGGTGCGCAAATTTCATTGTCTGTGAGTGTATTAATAAAGAAGAGACATATTTAAACGCATTTCACACCTTTTTATTAATGAAACTCGTAATGTAATATTTTTTGGCAATAAATATATTTCCTACAAAAATATTCAATTTGAAATAATACAGGTATTTCTGTTTAAAGATGAGGGTTAGCAGAAATTTACACACTTTACGCTGCGCTCCCTCGCACGTGAACTTTTTAGAGGCATACGTCTTTGATCTGTACGCCATAGTTTATGCCTTGGCTTTCTCTCTTGCCCGTTTTCTAATCTGGCTGCGGCAGGCAAAACTTGGCTACTTTTTCTTTTTGTGGATAATTTCTCTCTCCCTGTTCACCGCCATACGACGTCTCTGCCTCACCCCCTATCCCATCCCCACAAAGCGGTTCTTCCTTTTGTCCCCTTCGTACCTGGGAGGCTGAAGTCAGGGACAGCGACTGCTGTTCATAGTAAAGTTTGGGAATAGTTCTCCCATACATGATTTGCAGTGAATTAAGAGTCAAATAATAAATCACAGGAATTTGTAACACTGACCTCGCGTTTGGGTTATGTCACAGAGTGCAACATTTTGTAAAACTTAGTTCTGTTCTGGAAAACAGGGTTAAAATTATTATCAAAAATAGCATTCGTGGTTTTAACACCGGCAGTGAAACTTCTTGAAATAAAAATCAAAATTGTTTTTTATTTCTTCCCTCCATCATGTTTCTGCTTCATGCATCGATTTATTTATATACTTATATGAGCATTCTTCCATAAGAAAAATACGTATTCAATATTCTAACTATATTTCCCAACAGATATTTTTTTATTGAACAAATCAGCCTTTTCAAACAAAAATACCGGCCGGTGGTTCATGCCGTAAAAAACTATGTTTAGAAGCTCGAATTAATAGTCAGTATCATATTGGGTTGGAAAGAAAGTAATGTCTGTAACTGCAAGGCAACAGAAAAGTGCTAATTGTAGTATACTACTACGTTCAAAAAGTTTCGGAACTTTTTAAATATATTTGCCAAATGTCAGTGAATTACATCATTCCCCGCTTAGCAAGCAAAGAGCATGATGTTACAAACCAACCAGAACCGGTTTGATCCAGATCCAACACGTACAGCGTATGTGCGTAGTTCGTGATTACAGGCATTCGAGGCTCTCCGTCGCGAGGACAACGATGTCGAATTTTGAACAGCGTTTAAGTGTAAAATTTTGTGTTCTGCTCGGAAAATCTTTCGCTGAGACTTTTCGAATGATTAAGTCAGCGTACGGTGAAAGTGCAATGAGTCGAACTAGAGTTTATGAGTGGCATCGACAATTCGAAAACGGTTGACAAAGTATCGAGGATGATGAGAAGTCAGGACGACCTTCAACATCCATAACGGATGGACAAATCGCCATTGTCAAAGAAATTGTGAAAAATGACAGTCGAAAAACTATTACAGCGATTGCAGATGTTGCCGGCATCTCAGTTGGAAGTTTCCATGCCATTTTAACCAAGACTCTGGGCATGCATCACGTGTGCCAACAAATTGTTCCCAAAAACCTGTCACAAGAAAAAATGGATGAGCTCATGCAAGTTTGCGTCGATAACATCGAGGCAGTGGATTCAGATCCCGATCTCTTGAATCCATTGATCACTGGCGATGAGACTTGGTGCTTCTGTACTACAACCAATCCGACCGACAGACAAAAGTGTGGAAATCACCATCATCACCACGACCAAAAAAGTTCAAGGCTGACCGCTCCAAAGGAAAGGTCTTGTTAACAGTTTTCTTCAATTGCAAGGGGGTCGTACACAAGGAATTCCTTTAACATGGTCGCACAATCACTAAAGAAGAGTACGTCAACGTCCTGAAACGTCTCCGAGAATCAGTGAGACGCAAGCGACCCGATCTTCGGAAAACCAACTCGTGGGTGCTCCATCACGATAATGCGCCTGCTCACAGATCCCTCCTGGTGTCTGATTACCTGTCCAAAAATCACATTCCCGTTTTTCAAACACCATCTTATTCCCCTGATCTCGCCCCGTGTTACCTTTTCCTTTTACTTCGGATGGAGAATTTGCTTAGGGGCGACGCTTCTCAAGTTCCGAAGAGGTACAACGAGCTGCGACGGAGGCACTGGAGGATCTGGCAAAAGAAGACGTGAAATCTGCATTTAAATCTTTGTATGAGCGCTGGCAAAAATGCATAGTTGCACAGGGTAACTACTTCGAAGGAAACACCGCATAAGCAGGTATTATTTGAACACATTCGTTTTTAATATAAAAAGTTCCGGAACGTTTTGAACGTAGTAATATATATATATATATGTGCGTGTGGGATGTAAGGTCAGGTGATGCGTAACATCACAGCCTCTCCTTGACAAATGTCAACCCCGCCTTCTCGTGGTGCATCCTGTTCCCAATAAAGGGGCTCTGACGACCGTTAATAGCGGTATAACTATACCATCGGGATTAGAGGAAATTCTATCCCACACTCACCAACCCGCTTGGCCAGCGTGGTGAGTTATGGCCAAACCCCTCCAAAATGATTCCACAACTTAAATCTTGGCCCTCAGTCTCCGGCAGCTGGAATGTACCTGGCCAAGGCAGCGGCCAGTGCGACATGAAGGCAGAGGGTGCTAAGAATCCCCGGAGGACCGGACTAGGCTGCCATCTGATGCTGACCTTGGCTACGTACAACGGACGCTCCCTATCTTCTGATTCAAGGCTTCTTGAACTGGAAGAGGAACTACAAAGGATCAAGTGGGACATCGTCGGGCTAAGTGAGGTAAGGAGAAAAGGAGAAGATCTCATCGAACTGAAAAGTGGACATCTCTTCTACTATCGTGGGACAGATACTGGCAGAACTAGTGGGGTTGGATTTATAATAAACAAGAAACTGAAGGATAAAGTTGTAAAAGTTGAAAGTTCTTCTGACAGAGCTGCACGACTTGTTATCCAACTTTCGAAAAGATACCAGGCTCAGATTATTCAAACTTATGCACCCACCACAAGTCATGCTGAAGAAGAAATTGAAGAATTTTATGAAGAAATTCGTGATCTAAATAATAAAGGTAAGCAGCACTTGAAGATAATTATGGGAGATTTCAATGCAAAAATAGGGCAACGGCAACAGAATGAAACTTCAGTAGGTAAATTCGGTCACGGCAACAGAAACCAGCGTGGAAATAGTCTCGTAGAGTTTGCAGAGGCAGAAGGAATTTTCATCTTGAACTCCTTTTTCAAGAAAAAGCCACACAGGAAATGGACATGGAGACATCCAAATGGGACGACAAGTGAAATTGATTTTATTATGTGTAACAAAAAATTCGTCATAGAAGACTGCAGTGTGCTAAACAAGTTCAACACAGGTAGTGACCATAGATTGGTGAGATGTAAGATGCATCTCAACACTAAACTTGAACGTGGCAAGCTCATAAGACAAACAAAATCTTTTGACATAACAAACCTTAAAAACACCATAATACCTTCAAGTTGGAACTGAAGAACAGATTCTCTGCTTTAGAAGGCCTAACATCGGAAGAAGTGGACATCTCTGAAGTTAACAGAAAAGTAACCAAAGCTCTTATGGAAACAGCAACAAAATTAGCTGGGTCTAAGAACAAGTTGTATGTAAACAAATTATCAGGAAAAACGAAAATGTTGATGCAAAAAAGAAGAGAGATGAGGACAACTAAAGAAGATGTGACTTCCAAAGTGGAATATATAGAGCTATGCAAGACAGTAAGAAAAAGTATCACTGAAGACGTAAGAAAATTCAACTGTTAACTAGTGAGGAAAGCACTTGAAAACAACCAAAGCCTAAAGATAGCAAAGGGACATCTCAGTAAGGGAAGAAAACAGATTATGGCACTGAGAAAAGAAGATGGTTCTGTAACAAGAAATAGAGGCGAAATTTTGACAAAAGTGAAAGATTTCTACTCCAAATTATATGAAAGGGATGATACATGCACTCCAGACATCATGAAAGATACCAGTACCAGAGTTCCTCCAGTCATTCCAGCAGAAGTTGCACATGCAATCAAGAACATGAAGCGGGAAAAAGCTCCAGGTGAAGATGGAATTACTGTAGACATCATACAAGAAGCAAGTGGAGAAATCGAAACAGTACTCGCCCAAATTTTCACTCGATGCCTTAATGAAGGAAAGATTCCTGAGGATTGGAACACCGCTACAACGATCCTGCTACATAAGAAAGGTGACATTGAGGGTCTCGGAAACTACAGACCTATCAGCCTCCTATCAGTAGTTTATAAAATCTTCACTAAAGTTCTTTCACACCGCTTGAAGGTAACACTGGACATGGCTCAACCGAGAGAACAAGCTGGATTCAGGAGTGGCTACAGCACAATAGATCATATCCATGTGCTGAGAGAACTAATTGAAAGAGCGAGGGAATATGAACTTCCATTGTGCATGGCTTTTATCGATTATGAAAAAGCCTTTGATTCGGTGAAACCATCAGCAGTTACAATGGCTCTGAAAACCTGCGGTATTGAAGATGCATACATTAATATTATTAATAACATCTATGAAAATGCAAGTGCAAAGATTCGGCTGTTTGAAAATACAACACACATAAAAATTGGAAAGGGAGTGAGACAAGGCGACACCATATCTCCGAAGCTCTTTAATGCCACATTGGAGGGTGTTTTTCAGTAGCTGAGCTGGAAAAACAAAAGGGATAAAGATTAATGGAGATTATCTAACCCACCTTCGTTTTGCTGATGACGTAGTCATTTTTGCAACTACCCCATCAGAGCTGCAGAGTATGATCCAGGAACTTGCTGACAAGAGTAAAGAAGTGGGATTAAAAATGAACTTTCAGAAGACAAAAGTGATGTTCAATGCTTTTACAAGAAATGAAGATTTATCGATTGATGGAGAAAAGCTGGAGATAACAGATACGTACGTTTATCTTGGACAGCAGATATCAAGTCAGGGTCACATTGATGAAGAAATTAATCGGCGTACAAAACTTGCCTGGAGAGCTTTTGGAAGAAACAGCATAATTTTCAAGAGCAATATGCCATTATGTCTTAAAAGAAAAGTGTTTGATCAATGCATCCTCCCAGTGCTTACGTATGGTGCAGAGACGTGGACCTTAACTAAAAGAGACATACAAAGGCTGCTGACAACTCACAGAAGCATGGAGAGGTGCATACTTGGTGTAACCAGGAGAGATTAGAAGAGGAACTCGTGGATCCGAAAAATGACAAGAGTGGAAGACATCATGATCAGAGGTAAATCCCTGAAATGGCAATGGGCTGGACATACTGCGAGAAGGACAGATCATCGATGGACAGCCGAAATTTTAGATTGGATTCCAAGGGACAGGAAAAGACCCAGAAGAAGACCACATGGGAGATGGGTGGATGAAATTCGAAAGTATGCAGTGGTGACATGGAGGAGACTGGCACAAGACAGACCGTTGTGGAGGAAACTTGGGGAGACCTTCGTCCAGCAGTGGATTGATAATGGTTGGAAATGATGATGATGATGATGATATATATGTATATATATATGTACAAGGGATGTAAGGTCAGGTGATGCGTAACATCACAGCCTCTCCTTGACAAATGTCAACCCCGCCTTCTCGTGGTGCATCCTGTTCCCACTAAAGGGGCTCTGACGACCGCCAATAGCGGTATAACTATACCATCGGGATCAGAGGAAATGCTATCCCACACTCACCAACCCGCTTGGCCAGCGTGGTGAGTTATGGCCAAACACCTCCAAAATGACTCTACAACTTAAATCTTGGCCCTCAGTCTCCGGCAGCTGGAATGTACCTGGCCAAGGCAGCGGCCAGTGCGACATGAAGGCAGAGGGTGCTAAGAATCCCCGGAGGACCGGACTAGGCTGCCATTTGATGCTGACCTTGGCTACCTATAACGGACGCTCCCTATCTTCTGATTCAAGGCTTCTTGAATTGGAAGAGGAACTACAAAGGATCAAGTGGGACATCGTCGGGCTAAGTGAGGTAAGGAGAAAAGGAGAAGATCTCATTGAACTGAAAAGTGGACATCTCTTCTATTATCGTGGGACAGATACTGGCAGAACTAGTGGTGTTGGATTTATAATAAACAAGAAACTGAAGGATAAAGTGGTAGAAGTTGAAAGTTCCTCTGACAGAGCTGCACGACTCGTTATCCAACTATCGAGAAGATACCAGGCTCAGATTATTCAAACTTATGCACCCACCACAAGTCATCCTGAAGAAGAAATTGAAGAATTTTATGAGGAAATTCGTCATCTAAATAATAAAGGTAAGCAGCACTTAAAGATAATTATGGGAGATTTCAATGCAAAAATAGGGCAACGGCAACAGAATGAAACTTCAGTAGTTAAATTCGGTCACGGCAACAGAAACCAGCGTGGAAATACTCTCGTTGAGTTTGCAGAGGCAGAAGGATTTTTCATCTTGAACTCCTTTTTCAAGAAAAAGCCACACAGGAAATGGACATGGAGACATCCAATTGGGACGACAAGTGAAATTGATTTTATTATGTGTAACAAAAAATTCGTCATCGAAGACTGCAGTGTGCTGAACAAGTTCAACACAGGTAGTGACCATAGATTGGTGAGATGTAAGATGCACCTCAACACTAAACTGGAACGTGGCAAGCTCATAAGACAAACAAAATGTATTGACATAACCAACCTTAAAAAACACCATAATACTTTCAAGTTGGAACTGAAGAACAGATTCTCTGCTTTAGAAGGCCTAACATCGGAAGAAGTGGATATTTCGGAAGTTAACAGAAAAGTAACCAAAGCTCTAATGGAAACAGCAACAAAATTAGCTGGGTCTAAGAACAAGTTGCATGTGAACAAATTATCAGGAAAAACCAAAATGTTGATGCAAAAAAGAAGAGAGATGAGGACAACTAAAGAAGATGTGACTTCCAAAGTGGAATATATAGAGCTATGCAAGACAACACGAAAAAGTATCACTGAAGACGTAAGGAAATTCAACTGTGAGCTAGTGAGGAAAGCAATTGAAAACAACCAAAGCCTTAAGATAGCAAGGGGACATCTCAGTAAGGGAAGAAAACAGATTATGGCTCTGAGAAAAGAAGATGGTTCTATAACAAGAAATAAAGGCGAAATTTTGACAAGAGTGAAAGATTTCTACTCCAAATTATATGAAAGGGATGATACATGTACTCCAGACTTCATGAAAGGTACCAGAGTTCTTCCAGTCCTCCCAGCAGAAGTTGCTCATGCAATCAATAACATGAAGCGGGGGAAAGCTCCAGGAGAAGATGGAATTACTATAGACCTCATACAAGAAGCAAGTGGAGAAATTGAAACAGTACTCGCCCAAATTTTCACTCGATGCCTTAATGAAGGGAAGATTCCTGAGGATTGGAACAATGCTACAATGATCCTGCTACATAAAAAAGGTGACATTGAGGATCTCAGGAACTACAGACCTATCAGCCTCCTATCAGTGGTTTATAAAATCTTCACTAAAGTTCTTTCACACCGCTTGAAGGTAACACTGGACATGGCTCAACCGAGAGAACAAGCTGGATTCAGGAGTGGCGACAGCACAATAGATCATATCCACGTACTGAGAGAACTAATTGAAAGAGTGAGGGAATATGAACTTCCATTGTGCATGGCTTTTATCGATTATGAAAAAGCCTTTGATTCGGTGAAACCATCAGCAGTTACCACGGCTCTGAAATCCTGCGGTATTGAAGATGCATACATTAATATTATTAATAACATCTATGAAAATGCAAGTGCAAAGATTCGGCTGTTTGAAAATACAACACACATAAAAATTGGAAAGGGAGTGAGACAAGGTGACACCATATCTCCGAAGCTCTTTAATGCCACATTGGAAAATGTCTTTCAATCACTGAACTGGGAAAACAAAGGGATAAAGATAAATGGAGATTATCTAACCCACCTTCGTTTTGCTGATGACGTAGTCATTTTTGCAACTACCCCATCAGAGCTGCAGAGTATGATCCAGGAACTTGCTGACAAGAGTAAAGAAGTGGGATTAAAAATGAACTTTCAGAAGACAAAAGTGATGTTCAATGCTTTTACAAGAAATGAAGATTTATCGATTGATGGAGAAAAGCTGGAGATAACAGACACGTACGTTTATCTTGGACAGCAGATATCAAGTCAGGGTCACATTGATGAAGAAATTAATCGGCGTACAAAACTTGCCTGGAGAGCTTTTGGAAGAAACAGCATAATTTTCAAGAGCAATATGCCATTATGTCTTAAAAGAAAAGTGTTTGATCAATGCATCCTTCCAGTGCTTACGTATGGTGCAGAGACGTGGACCTTAACTAAAAGAGACATACAAAGGCTGCAGACAACTCAAAGAAGCATGGAGAGGTGCATGCTTGGTATAACCAGGAGAGATAAGAAGAGGAACTCGTGGATCCGAAAAATGACGAGAGTGGAAGACATCATGATCAGAGTTAAATCCCTGAAATGGCAATGTGCTGGACATACTGCCAGAAGGACAGACCATAGATGGACAGCCGAAATTTTAGATTGGATTCCAAGGGACAGGAAAAGACCCAGAAAAAGACCACATGGGAGATGGGTGGATGAAATTCGTAAATATGCGGGAGTGACATGGAGGAGACTGGCACAAGACAGACCGTTGTGGAGGAAACTTGGGGAGACCTTCGTCCAGCAGTGGATTGATAATGGTTGACGATGATGATGATGATGATGATATGTACAAATCGGTCCAAAATGTAGTTGACATCGTTTACGACGACCTGCTCTCATCGTCTGAGTAGCTATTGGATACCGTACAGTCTGTAAAATTGGGGCGGCATGGACAAAAAAAGTGATTATGTGCGCGTTCGACATCGTCATTGTTGGTGAACCGCTGTCCGTCCACGATACGCTGGAACTACCGGAAAAGCTGGTAGTCGCTTGGGGCCATGCCCGGGGAATAAGCTATGGGCGGCAGCAGCTTCCAGCTCAGGTCCCTGATCTTGTGAAAGATTGCGCGTTCTGTGTGAGATCTCGCTCCATCCTGCTGTAAGAAGATACCCTTATGGTTCAGCAGTTTTGGTCGTTTTGACGTGAGCGATGCTTGCAGATCGTCGAGCTGTCGGCAGTACACATCGGCGATGACAGTGTTGTTGTTCGGCAGAAGCTCAAAAAACACGATACCCCGCATATTCCACAAAACAGACAGGAAGGCCGTACGTGAGGATAAGCCGGCTTTGGGCAAGACGTGGGCTTCTGTTTCAAGTTCAACCACTGCTTCCAGGAGCTGACATTGTTATACAGGACCTACAATGCGTTTCGAGAACGGTTCAATTTGGACCCACAATGTACAGGACCTACAATGCGTTTCGAGAACGATTCAACTCAGACACACAATGTGCAGGGCCCACAACGTTCTTCGAGAAAGGTTCATCTTGGACCTACAATGCGTTTCTAGAACGGTTCAACTTGGACCCACAATGTTCAAGACCTACAATGCTTTTCGGAAACGGTTCAACTCGGAGACACAACGTACAGGACCCACAATGCTCTTCGAGAAAGGTTCAACTTGGACCCACAATCTACAGGACCTAGAATGCGTTTCGAGAACGGTTCAACTTGGACCCACAATGTACGGGGCCTGCAATGCGTTTCTAGAAGGATTCAACTTGGACCCACAATGTGCAGGACATTCAATGCGTTTCGAGAACGGTTCGACTCGGACCCACAATGTACAGAACATACAATCCGTTTCGAGAAAGGTTCAACTTGGACCCACAATGTACGAGGCCTGCAATGCGTTTCTAGAAGGATTCAACTTAGACTCACAATGTGCAGGACATTCAATGCGTTTCGAGAACGGTTCGACTCGGACCCACAATGTACAGAACATACAATCCGTTTCGAGAAAGGTTCAACTTGGACCCACAATGTACGGGACCTGCAATGCGTTTCTAGAAGGATTCAACTTAGACCCACAATGTGCAGGACATTCAATGCGTTTCGAGAACGGTTCGACTCGGACACACAATGTGGAGGACCCACAATGATCTTAGAGAACGGTTCAGCTGGGACCCTAAATGTACAAGGCCTACAATGCGTTTCGAGAACGGTTCAACTCGGACACAAAATGTAAAAGGGACCTGCAATGCGTTTCGAGAACGGTTCAACTTGGACCAACATGTACAGGACCTACAATGCGTTTCGAGAACGGTTCAACTCGGACACACAGTGGTGTGCAGGACCCACAATGCTGTTCGGGAAAGGTTCAATCTGGTCACGTTCAATCAGCGAAACGCATGCACTCATACGATTCGTTTCCTGCTGAACTGTCAGTTAAAGGGATACCAAAACTTCTCTCCTGTGCACCTTCCCAAGTTGACGCAGGTGCATGATAATGCTCGTGTCGGGAGTCCCCAAATATTCGGCCAACTTCCTCATGGTCACACGTACTTCGGTCTTCACCAAGCTCTTCAACATGTTCATATCCACAGTTGCGGGTCTTCCGGGTTTCGGATTTACTTACAGGGCAAATGTTTCCCTCTCCAAACCGTTCGAACCAACGGCAGTACTGACGATGAGATATGGCATTGCGGTACGCACTTGGAATTTTTCTTACAGCACTTGCGGGGTGCTATCGCTATGAATCTCACACAACGTGCAATGGCGGATGTGCTCCTTGCCCATTTCTTCGCTGCTTGACGCTTACACTCTTCGCCTTCTGACGGCTAAGTGCGATTGACCTAAGTCCCCTTACCTTCTGATGTCATCCTGGTGTGCTGCCCAATTTCAGTGGGCAATGTGCGTCGTGGATTAGGTGCGCGTTTGGGAACCTCGTCATCGGACACTACTTTCTTTCCAACTCAATACTTTAAAAAAACCATAGTAAACCACACATAAATAAATAAAAGAAGGACAGCATTTTCAATGTCATCATCCATTTTATTCTTATACTATGTCTCTGAATTACCTAAAACAACATAAAAAACTATGAAATAATGACTTCAAAAGTACTTACGCAGGAAGATCAGATAGTGATCCATATTGTTATGATGTTATACGTCAAAGCTCTGACTCCGATTGCTAGGGGATTAAAAAGTTTAGGGCTGTGCCATTTACGCCGATGCGGGTCTTACAATAAAATTGTTTCCTAAGTAAAAGAAAAAGCTTCGCTATATAGTGATTTATGCCAGGTGAAGTGTTTATGCCAATGCGGCGCTTAACCCAAAATTTAAGGTATATTACAACTGATTTTTTATGACCTATTTTGTCTTATCTAAACTGCCTACAAAAGAGTTCAGCAAAGAGCATGCTAATTATTTTAAAATAGTAACACACATCTTTTTAAATGAAAGTTGACTCACCAATACGATTACTTTGCTCAGTGAATGTTAACATAGCTGCTGCAAATTGCAATGAATTTGTCAGAAAAATAGAATTAATTAGCCAAAAAATTCAACAACGATCCTAAACATTTAAACGTCAGAATTAATCTTGCTTAACTTTTTTCCGTTCTTCTTTTTTTCTTTTTCTTAAAAAGCAGCATGTTTCAGTTTAAAATGTCATAACATCGAGTGGTTGAATTCCCAACAATGACACAAAGGCAGTTGTTTGTAACTAGGAATTTTGTAAACTGTTACGTATATTCTAATTTAACTTTCATTTTTAGTTCCTTATATTATGTAAATTTGAGTTTGTACTCTTTTGCACTCTCCACACTTAACGTGATATCTTCTCTCTCACATGAATGAGGTTGACAACACTCTTGAGGTCACAGAGAGTGACGTATATACGAATGTGATAAGAACGTTAGATAAAACGGACAATACAGCAGTTGGTTAGGTGTGTGTGTGTGCGTGAAGATGTTTGATACCTGTTAAGCTAGATTATACGACAGATAATAAAGTATTATGTGTGAAGAATAAAACTCTTAGTGCTATATTTTGGATTCCCCCTACTGTGCTGGACAAATAAAAGGTTATCGTAAGTTTGACTTTTGCATATGTTTCGTCTGGCTCTAAAAGCTTAATTTGAACTATCATGTGCAACTATTGCATCGTATTTTCATTTAGTTCAACATTTCCTTAGTCATGGTTTTAGACATAGCGTAACACTAATCGCGCACACGAAAAAGGACGCCCGAACTTTCAGGATGACATGGCTGTTAAGTTTCTCGCAATGATGTGATGTTCTTTCCACACGACGAGACAGGAAAAATGAGAATCCCTTCTTCAGCGCTTCGAAAAATAAATCAGTGTGATGTTACGTTCCACACACCAAATTGGCTGCTGGGTTTCTTAAATGCACGTTCTTCACGTGATGACTGCCTACATCGACACGTGGTCCCGGCTGACTCGTGGGCCATACCCCGACCCTCTTTCAGGGGAAGGGCAGATGTGACGTGCCTGCCCCGCAGCACGCACATGAGATAAACACAGATAGCAGTTAGAGCACATGTTCGCGTACCTCAGTTGGGAGAGCGACTTACTCCAGAGAGAGAGGACTGGGTTCGATGCCCGGCGCGGACAAACTTGTACGTTATGAAACATGTTACAATAAAAGAGTGTTCAAAATATTCTTCCCGTCTTTTTATCAGAGAAGTGGAACATTTTGTGTATGCATCCATATCATACAGTTCTTTTAAATGATCAATATCAGTACCTGAATTTGAATTAAATATCATTAAATAGCAAACTTAAATTGAAGAATTTTGGGGCAGACGAAAAATCACGGTGTTACTTTTTTTTGCATCAGAATATCTGCTAAGATAAATTTGAGAATATTACCTCTTCAATTCCCAAAGACAATAATTACGCATACTTCAATCCCTTTAGCATTTTGGGGTGTATGACCCCTAATAATTTCACAGATTGAAGATATTTTCAAGAAATATTACCTGTTATTAGCAAAAAGTAATCGTTCTCATAACCCTATTTCTAAATTTACTTCGCGAAAGCAAAACACCTAAAAAAACATATCATTTCGGATGTCAGTCATAACAGCGGAACGAAAGTGAATGTCACTCCTAATTTTGTAAGGAACTGTTTTTTACGAAACATGGTGTTTTCTGTTAATTTTCGTGTCGAAACCACAATTTTTTGAGCAGGATGAATAACAGAGAAAAATCTTAAACTCGATTAATCATGAGCTCCTAAGAAAATGCATATTTCTACAACCTACGCCCAATAGGTTTCAGGACTGATCGCATAACTAGCGTAACAGAAGTGGGATAAAAATATCGCGTGCATGCAAGAAGGCACCAGACCTTGTCCAATCAGCGAACATCTAAAAGCCGGTTTATTCCGATACCGGCAGGCGGCAGAGGAACATTAAGGGAGTCATAGCAAGCGAACTCGTATCATTTACTTTTACCCATGGGAGAGCAGAGAGTAAACATCCGTTTTTGTTGGAAACTTGGCAAAGCAACTACTGAAACTTACAGAATGTTAACCTTTTAACGACCATGACCCCAAAACCTTGTATCACTCTAAATACCATAACGCCCGAAAGTGTCTGTTGGTTCACTTCTTTGTGTAATAACAACAACAGTGACTGTGGGTGACCCTTGCTGATCTCCCATAGGTCGAGCAAATTTGAAGAACAGGTAAGGGTAGGAAATCTGACTCACTCTAGACAAGCGTTTCGGGAATCTATGTTCGTTTGTATGTAGAGCGTTTTGGGCGTTATGGTCGTTAAAGGGTTAATAGAAGCGTATGGAGATACAGAGATTATCCCGCGGCAGAGTTTGCGAATGGTATGCCTGGTTTCGTGACGGGCGGGAATCGTTTGAAGATGATCCGAGATTTGGACGTCCCTCCAGTGTGCGGACAGAGCGAAAAATTGAAGAGGTGCGGAATCAGTTAAAGAACGATCGTCGAATTACAATGAGGCTTTTGGCTGAGTCGGTGAGCATCAATAAGTCTATCTGTCATGAGATCCCGCGCAAAGATCCTGGAAAACGAAAACTTAAAGCCGATGATTGGTACCCCGCATTGTGATTGATGACCAAAAGGAAGCAGAGCTGAGACGGGCCGAGCCCGAGCCCGAACCGGGCTCTAAGTGAGGGAGATAATTTTCACCCTTTTTCTTTGAATGTGATTTTACATGATTTATCACACGATACTTTTTTACATTTTCGAGTTGTTAAAGAGAATTCTTCGGCAACTGGGTCTAGATGGGGAGTAGGAATATGGCAAAGCTATTCATTCCGAGCTTAGGTAACGAAATTCCATAGGCCATGGATTACATTATTTCTGCGAAGGAAAAGTTTCTATGAGAACTATAGACGGTAGATAGCAAGCTGACGAAATTTTGCTTCCTACCTCAAAAAGGCAGCTCCCTGCTAATTCTATTGAGTAACGTACGACGTAGATTGTTATGCCTCCCGATTTTTCCTGATTCCCTGATACCCCCCCGCCCCTTCCTCCCCTTTCGAAACATTTCAGGAAAAAATGAATGGTCAAAGAAACTATAGAAGTAGATAGACATCCCTTTCCCACTCCGCAATTGAGAAAGTCATCGGGTAATTGCACGGGTTAGAAAGACTGGAAGTCTGGAAGAGATGAGTTTTTTTAATGCCTAAACAGGTTAATCATAGTTTTCGGGCTCTTTCGGGCCCGGGCTCTATCTTGCAATATAAAATTCGGGCTCGGGCGGGCTCGGGCTCTTAAAATTCAGCCCGAACTCAGCTCTGAAAGGAGGCTCGTTCATCGATCTGTTCCGATCTGCTGGGGATCCTGATATTTGCTCCAGAATTATTGCGGGAGATAAAACACAGTACCTGCAGTATGATCCACAAACGAAGCGACAAAGCGCTGAATGGAGAGGTACTCATTCGCAGTATCATGCAGACATTACATCTATCCAAGCAGCCATGACAAAACAACTTGCGGACATCCCAGAAAGCGCCTTCCAGAACTGTTTTCACGATCTTCCTACCTCAAAGGGGCAGAAAGGTGGTATTTTGACGGTGACCAGCATCAAAATTTCCCACAGGTACGTCATTAGCTTCCCCTCTTTTTACTTGTTCTCCCTCTTTCTTCTTTTTGCCGCTTCTGTGTAGCTTTGTCATCTCTCTTTAACCAATCTCTCTCCATATCACCATCTCTTAGCCCTCTCTTTTTATCCCGCCTCACTCTTTCTCTGGGTATGCGGAGTACTTACCATGTAAGCAAACCCACATCATATAGAACTATTTGCTAATTACGTACTACTGCTATGTCCGTGAGTTTCAATTTCTTGGCTCTTAGCTGCGCTGATATTACATCTACAAGCGCATTCGTAGGGATTTGATTTTAAAGAAAAAAATTACATTTATAACGAGGAACAGTGCACCAATTAAGTAGTAAATAGTAAACACCATACTAGTGATCCGATTTATTGGCGTAGGAAATAAACACATAAGCGTTTCCAAGCTTTTGCACATCAACCAGATGGCTTTTTCAAGGAAGTAAGACAGAAACTGCAAACTAAAAAATAGAACGCTTAACAATTTGAACGCGGGAACTTGACAATAAACAGATGCGACGTTATAGTCATTTAAAGATACGAGGCATCACGCTGGTTTCACGCAGGATCCTGGCAGAGAAAAGCGTTACTTGAAGAATTGGTTCCAAATTCGTGACAACTCGAGTGCGACACAATCATTGCAAGTAACGCTCTTGGTAATGATCTCCAAGGTTTCCCGAATGGCTGTACATTTAGGGGTAGAGTAGCTAGCTAATTTATTTATATCATCCCACATAGGAGTAGCGGACTTGAATTTGACTCTTTTAAATCTTTATTACGTCAGTCATTAAACTATTCGGATCGTACGTAGGATGTATTATTAAAACGTACCGCATTTTATTTCTAAAACTCATTCTTTCGCAAACTTTGTTTTGGTAGAAAATTACATGTGCTGTTCCATACACAACGTTTCGAAACAGCTTTAATTACATGAATATCTGATTCGGATATTGAGAGCCTGGTGAACGAACTTAATTTAGATATGTTCTTATGAAAAGTTTTCTTAAAAGAGATTTTAATGCTATGCGCGCACGTATGTTAAAACGGCCTCACACAGGGTGTGTTGGGTCACATTTGAACCTAATGACCTGTAAGATAGATTGATCTCTAGTACACACAAACTAGAAAGCAGCAATATGTAATACGTCTTCTTTTCTCTTTCTCGTGGGCTTTTCTTCTCTATTCTAAGTGCTTAGAGCCGGTTGCATGTCACGAATGGATGATTTACATTTCAGCTGAATAAATATCACGAAGTTCCTTAGCAATTTCACGTTGGCAGTTTTATGCAAAATGCTGCCCAGGGTTTGCGCTCTTAAAGTTTACGGTCATTAAGTTCAGCATTTTTATGCGATTGACGTGTCGCAGACCTCGGCTTAACAGCTGAGATATGCTCAAGGAAGTATGAAACAGACTTCCAAAAGACGCTGCTGCCTCTGCACGCTTGGAACGCCTTTCCATAAATTTTCAAGCGTGTATTCGAGTTGACAGTTGGGCATCTTCCGAGGACAAGGCCAGTGACGGTATCGTTTTCCGCCCGCAATTCTTTATCCATATTTCCTGATGGACACTCACACAAATGATATGTATAAGAACAATGTGCAGTGCTGACGAGAAACACGCTTATAAAATGCAATAGCGATGAACGTTTGGAAGAAACAAACAGAAATAGAATAAAATGTTCAAAACCTTTTGAATTCTTTGGATCTCACTTCAGTATCCTTGTTTTATTGATTCCACAGACGGAGACTAAAGTATCATGCACATTTCATTCTCTTCTTTAAATTTGGGTTAGGTACCTTTAGTGGAACAAACATTGCATGCACATAACCAGTCAGGATTACTATGGCAATCTATGCTTACTGCCGCAGCTTCGGTGCTCTTAATTTAAAACCGGAGATTAAAGGTTTACGCTTAAATGAATTTTATCGGAAATTTCCCAGCATTAGTTTGCGAAACTCCATTCGGAACATCCCCAATAATTTCATTCTGTTAGTGTTTTATTTTGTTTCAAAGTAGAGAGGTAATAAATACGACATTAACGCACTTACAGATCTGGACTTAGGAAATTCATCTGTTTTGTTTTCCAAAAATCCGATTTCGACTTGTAAGTTCATGGCGTTTTCTACCACTTCGCGACTGATATTTTGTAAGAAGTGATCATAGTATTCAGTTCAAGTAGAGAGCTATAATTTCAAGTAGGCAAATAAGAAATTCATGTACTTAGATATCTGGACTCAGGAAATTCATCTGGTTTGTTTTCCAAAAAATTCAGTTTGGCCTTGTGATTTCATGACCTTTTCTGTTATATAAAGTGTGCAACTTAATTCTTGGCCACAGACACGACACGTTGACAACAAACTATAGCAAATAGAATAAGTACCTAATCAGGGAAATAATCCCCATCGTGTTGGATACATTTGAGTCATCAGTCAGGGAGCTGCCGAATGCCACTGCGGAAAAAAACGGGCTGTTTCGAGTTGATAAAGTCATCAATACTTGTGTGGACCTCCTCGACAGAAGTGAAGTGCGTATCACTCAGGTGATGCTGCAGGGTGCGAAAGAGGTGATAATCCGACGGGGCAAAGTCTGGAGAATACGCCGAAAGAGACAAATCTCCCATCCCAGGTCGGTGATCGTGTTCAAAGTCGTTTTCGCGGTGTGAGGACGCGCGTTATCCTGAAGCAACCGGACCGACCTTCTGCTCTTGCCGGTGTATAACCTTTTCGCCTCCATCGCGTCACTCACACGAATGAGCTGCTGACAGTAACCCTCAGCATTGACCGTTTCACCAGGTTTGAGCAACTCATAGTGTACGACACCGCGCTGATCTCACCATATGCACAGCAACAACTTCCTGGCATGGATATTCGGTTTGGCGGTACTGGTGGTAGGCTGACCTGGGATTATTGTAGAGGATCCACTTCTCATCACAAGTCAAAATCTTGTGGAGAAAATCTTTCTTCTTGAATCTCGAGGGCAAGGACGCTGCAACATCGTAGCGCCTAGACTTGTTCGCAGCTTTGAGTTGGTGGGGCATCCAACGGCCCTCCTTGTGAATCCGTCCAAGCTTGTGCAGGCGCTTTGCAACGGCTTGTGGTGTTACTCCGATTTCCTGGGCGAGCTCTAACTGTGTGCGACAGGGATCCGCGTCCAACAGTTGTTCCAGTTCCTCATCGTCAACTTTCTGTGGCTGTACCAGGCGTTTTGCATCACGGAGATCGAAATGTCCATGCTCAAACCGCTGGAACCACTTCTTACACGTACTGTAGGACACCGCAGCCTCACCCAAAGCAGCACAGATCATTTGCTGGTCTTCCGCGGCATTTTTTGTCAGCTGAAACGTGAACAGAAGGGAATGCCTCAAATATTGCTTCTCGAACGACAAAGGTTGACTGCTTTTACCGTCAACTTTCGTCCCTTCTGTCAACACAGCTGTGAGCAGTTACGGTTGCCTGGAAAACTGTTGGATGGCGCCGACAGCTTTTATATCTACAAGGGGCATCCTGAAAGTAATACCTCGTCCTTCATAAGATTTCTATTTGTAGCAACAAAAATGTGAAACTTGGTGGCAAAATACTTGGACATGTTAATAATGCTACCCTATTCAAAGTATTTTCCATCCCTTTCTATACATTTCCGCCATCTTTGAACCCATTAGTAAAATCCATTTTGAAAAAATTCCTGAGGCTGTCGTTTCACCCATGAGTTCACAGCCAATTTAATGTCTGTCATATCGTCGAAACGTTCCCTACGAGGAGTGTTTTTAAAAGGGACAAACAGGAAATAGTCTGAGGCAAATGACGACTGTAGGGGACATTACTGTCCACCCTATTTTGCCAATAGCCTATGAAGTCCCCATTGAGGTGTGGGGACGTGCGTGTTATCATGGTGTAAAACAACACTATGAAGTGGAATGTCACGTCTTTTCCTTCTGATAGCTTCCTTTAGCTTCTTCAATGTCTAGACATAGTGAGCACTGTTTATTACTGCAACTCCTGGATGGTGACACGACGATTAGCTGTGATGAGGGCTTGCCTGTTGGCATCTATCACTGCTGTTAAAAGTCTTCTACTCCGTTGTTTGTCCGACAATGAATTTTCTCCCTCTCGAAACCTCTTTATGCACCTTCAGACATTACTGATATCGATTGTGGCAGCTCCATACACGCCCAGGAATCTTCAGTGGATTTCTAGGGCCTCACATCCCTCTTTTTCCAGGAATTCAGTTGCGGCTTGCTGCTTTTTTCTGTCATTCATGATCTTTATTTCCGATTCTTAAAAACAAAATTTGTTGTCACCTTGGTAACATGTCATAGAGCATGTCAGTGCAGTTTCATCAAAATCACTTTAAAATTTAAAAAGTTATTAAGGAGGAGGCATTATTTTCAGGATGCCTCTTTTAAAACAAAGACATTGAAGTTCTGGGGTACTATATCAGAAAGGAATGGCAAATGTAAGGCATATATATTCTGAGTTTAATTATTGCTAATCGCCATTCATGCAAAAGAATAATCTGAAACCTTTTGAATAATCTGAAACCTTTTCCATTTACTTATTTTTTGTTTTACGGCACCATTGTGATATAAGGTTACAAGGAATTTCTCTACTCTAATTTTGGGCCACTAGCTCCAGAGAAGAGACAAACAGATTACCCATGCCTCTTTCGGAAATGTGGACCCAGCTCTGCAGATTAGCCACAAACTCGCAGCTCTAACAATTGGGTTACCGGGGCAGCATTTTGGAATTCAACAGCTAAGAAACGAACGTTTCAAAGAAAAAAATGAAAAACAAACTATGGAAAACGAAACGTACGAAACAGTAGTTTAGACTCTTGTTTTCGCCATATCACACTTTACGAACTTCGTTTCCTTTCACGTTACAGCTGAGATAACATCTTTGCTGCTTTTATTTCCTTATAGAAATATTGCTTTTGACAGTGCTGATGACATTCCTGAGAACAATAGCGAATCAGTTACTTCATGCCTAGTTTACGACATCATTAAATCCTTGCATAGCTAACTAGATTCCTCAGAAGACCTCAACCGGTTGATTTTGCTCTTCCGGATTTCAGTCTGCTACAATGAACACAGTAAAAAGGTAATCACTTTCAAAACACACTGAATGCTCAGGGATTTATGATCATCCCTATGCAAAGTGAGTTATACTCGATACTGGCGTAACGAGCAGAAGGGCGCAGCATGTGGATGAAAGCGGAAAAAATACGACGCTCGTGGTTCAGTTGATAGCGGAAGTTCTGACGTGATGGGTGAAACCAAGAATTTATCGCAGCTTACGAAAGAGTAAATTTTGGGCAAACGAATGGCTGGTTCGTCGATTCAGAGAACGGCGAAACTTGTGGGTTATTTGAAGGCATCACTCGGTAAAGTGGACCAGGAGTGGTGGAGAAATGGCGGAACAACCAACCGGAGACACAAGTGAATAAATCGGCGAAAGGTGGATTCCGGGCCAGAACTACAGGTCTCTCGGCTTATACAGATGCAAATGGTGGAACACAATGTCCCAGTTGATGGCCAACACAATGTCTCAGTTGATGGCCAACACAATGTCTCAGTTGATGGCCAACACAATGTCTCAGTTGATGGCCAACACTATGTCTCAGTTGATGGCCAACACTATGTCTCAGTTGATAGCCAACACAATGTCTCAGTTGATGGCCAAAACTATGTCTCAGTTGACGGCCAACACAATGTCTCAGTTGATGGCCAACACAATATGGGTCAACCAGAAGCAATATACAGCGTGACTATGGGTCGCAAGCTGGCATATACAGCGTACAGGAGTAGGCTCACTATATCATACCTCTCCAAACAAAAGCCCATCGACGCAAACCAGGCTATTTATGCAAACAGATTGCGGATTGGGCTATACAAAGTACGAAGTAGGATGCAGGTCCCATAAATCACGATATTTACATCATTCTGCCGATGGTCGACTCCGCATTTGGCGTAAACATCATGAGGGTATGGATCCCACGTGCATGGCATCGGCTACACTGGTCGGGTGGGGCGATAATAAGATGTAGGACATGTTTTGCTGGCATGAACAAGGACCCCTGTTGCGTGTGGACCTAGTAAGGATTCCGGCTACGAACAAGGACTGCTTTAGGGCCACGCACATTCCACAATATGGTTCCTTTACCCAGAGGGGATGCGTTCTACAAGAATCATGATGCCCCATGCCATCGGTAGGCTGGTACAGGAATAAGTTCTGTGAACACAGGGTTGATGTAAGACATTCCGAATGGTCCACAAATTCGCCTGGTGTCAACTGCAATCAACAGCTGTGAGATGTTGCAGGACGCCAGGCGAATATATTGGGTTCACCACGCCGCTCGAAATAGGAATTGTGGACCGCAATACAAACAGCTTTGTTGCAGTTATCCAGCCAACTCGTAGAGTCGATGCCACACCTGGTGGCCGTCGTTCTCCGAAATATAGCTCGGCCTTCGAAATATTAAGTAGGTGGACGTAATTCAGTGAGAGTTCTGTAACTAAGGCATCACAGATTCAACATAATTAAGGTATAATAACCGTTTTGAATATGGTGAGTTCAAATCATCTCCCCCTTACTTATCATGTTAGGTATTGGGTTGTCGGAAAAGCCATGTTTTGCAAAGGTCATTTATTGATAGAAAGAACAAAGATCAATCAAAGATATAATGTCCGTTTTGTTCGATAACCTTTTGCCATCTTTCAGTGAGCTGCAGAATGCCTCGTTCAAAGAAGTACCTGTCTTCGTGGCGAAAAACTGTACAAGGTGCTGATTTACAGCCTCCTCTGAATTGAACATTATACCACGCAAGGACTGTTGAAGAGAGCGAAACAAGTGGAAGTCTAACGGCGCAAGATCAGGCGAGTATGCTGGGTGTAGCAACACATCCCACTCAAGCTCCAATAATTTTTGGCGGGTGATCAAACTTGTGTGTGGTCTCGCGTTGTCGTGATGGAACACAACACCTTTACGATGAACAAACTCTGGACATTTGTGGATGACGGATTCATTCAAACTGTCCAATTGCTGGCAGTACACATTCGAATTGATTGTTTGGTTCAGTGGTAGCAGCTCGAAAAACACACCTTTGAAATACCACCACACTGAGACCATAACCTTCCGCTGATGAATGTCTGCTTTGAAAGTCGTTTGAGGTGAAGCAGCACGTCGGGACCGAGACCGTTTACGCAGCACATTGTTGTACACAATCCACATTTCGTACCAGTTATCAGTCGCTTAAAAAATTCGTTTTCCTCACGTTTAATGAGCATAGCGCAGATGCTTATACGCGCCGTCAATTGAGCTTCTTTGAGTTCATGAAGAACCCACACATATAGCTTCCTTACGTAATCCAGCTTCTTCAGCTTCGTTCAGTTTGAATGATGGATGTACAATGTGCCTGCAATCTCTCGTGTCGTGTAACGTGGGTTTGGCTCAATCAATGTCTTAGTTTGGTCGTCATGAACCTCGGTTGGCCTCCCGGACCGAGGAGCATTGTTAATGTTGAGTTCAAATCCCCAGCACGCAATTTTACGAACCACCGCTGGCACTGACGTTCTTGTAGAGCTTTATCACCGTCCACTTTATGCAACTTTTCGCAAGCTTGACGCGCATTCTTCCCTTTACGGAAGTAAAACAGTAAAATATGGCGAAAATGCACAGTTTGGTCTTCCATCTTCAACTTGATGTCAAATCTCCGCAAATCAACCAAATCGCTCACTATTCCTTTTAGACTGCAACTAGAACTGGCACCTGTCGAATGCCATAGCGATCACTGAGCTGCGCATGCCTCTAGTACTTCCAAAACCGCCCAACCGCCATCGGGTGCCAAACTATGTCCTGACTTTTCCGACAACCCAATAGTATAAGCAAAAATGATGCTGTCTAACGCCAACCTCATTTTTCTTTTGTAGGTGGAGATACTGTAAGCAGGCAACACAGATCCAACAGGATTAAACTCTAATACCCATTTTGCATGCGATGAGTTCAGTTATCTCCCTTTCCTTAGCGCTTATTTCGATACGGTTCCATTTTGCCCATTTCCGTGCAGCTGCGTGAATGCTGCGAATTGTCACTTATTACGCAGACGTTTTTCACAATGGGAGGGAGATTTGATAATAGACCAGGGGTGCAGACAATTAAAAGCGAACTCTCGGCGTCTTCTACGAATTGCTTGACACTCTTTCGTTTCTTATTCATCCAAATCGAGGGAAAGTTCGACTTTAAGACTTCACTTTTCTGCTGGGAAAGATGTCAGGGGGCGTCAAAAAGGCGGTAGGCGCGCTCTGGCGGAAGAGAGGAATGACTAAAAGCAAAGGATTCGGGAGGAGAGAGAGAGAGAAGGGTTTTCACACACTCGAAGGCTAAAAACATGCCGGGCGGATTAACGAGGGCTGTCGTCAGGGCAGAGTGAAAAGAAAAGTAGGAAACGGAAACTTAGAGACCAATTGTGTAGCTATAAGCAAAGGAGGACCCTCAAAGGAATATTACGACTCGTATCACAGCATAAACTTGAAATACTATCCCCTCAACGTCTCATAATAAATATATTCATCACTGCAAAAGAAAGAATCTTAATTTTAGCATATGTTTTATGTATCTGTTTCATCAGTGGGGAAAATACAAGTTAAACCTCGAAACTTCAAAATTCTCTACATGCTGAGGTCCAACGGAGCCTTCACACGGGCACTAAAACATAATTCAGTGGGAACATCTTAGTCTGCGTTGATGCTCTATGAAATGTTCGTCACTAGTTCAATGCTTAAAGTAAGTTTATTAGCTTGATATCCTTTTATGGATTAACCTCTAACCCATTGAATCCCACCTGTCTTTTACCGATTGCGCAGCGGTCTTAGCGCTAGCTTATGATCATTCGTTCAAGATGAGTCCGGGTTCGAATCATGGTATGAATGTGTTTATCTTACGGAACTGTTTCTCTCCTTTCTTTGGAGTCAGTGACCCTAAATTAGGGACGGGCGACTGCTTATAACAATTCGAATTGCTCACCTTGGTCGTTAAACCACAATAAAAAAAGGAAAGGACTACGGGACACCGAAGTTGTCAATGTTCGTAACGGGTGCATGTGAAAACTCAACTATCACAATGGCAACGCAGAGGACACATTTGAATTCGGAGAACGAAACAGAGCCATTGTAACACTGTAATCCAGGTTCAGGCAAACAGATGCTGCAGTAGCTCTTCGTGTGTCACAAAGTGTGATAAACGGACTTCGTGCGCTTTTTTGAAAGCAAGACAATGTCACAGAATGACCGAGAAGTGGCGGTCGGAGGACATCCACGGCCCAGCAAGATAGACATATCATCCTAAAAGTTCGCCGAAAATGCATAGTGTTTAATCATTACATCTTAGATGTCATAAGTAGTGCCACTGGAGTTACGGTAAGTCCGTAATAAACCGTGTACGGAAGATCTATGATCTTAACGTTTATTGCGCAGAAAAAATCCCGTCTGCAGAAAATATGTAGGAAAAGTGTGAGTGTGTACAACAACACCAATTGTGGAAGGGATTATCGGCAAAATATCCTGTTGTGGGACGAATTCAGATTTTGTCTTCATTCTGAAAGCAGATGATTTGGTGTCTGGAAATTTTCCGAAACACGAGACTATAACCATTTTGCCCACTTGCGCATCAGTCACACTGTGCGGAGTTCGATGACCAATCAGATCTGTATGCTTGTCAATGGTATATGAACTCTAACGGGTGCAGAAACGAAACGTCATCTTCCGGAGCATTGTAACTTTCTTGTGGTGCAATAAGGCATACTTTCCTTTTTGTAGATGATAACGTACTACTTTGTCGAGCTGGCATCAGTATTCACACGCTAGAACATCCCTGTATTCTACGTTTTCCGCGACTTCGGGGGTTCCCCTGACCTGAATCTTAATGAGCACGCCTCAGATGCAAAGAAACTTGGACATTCATCACTAGGCCTCAAAAACACTTTCAGAACTCCTAGGCTTAATCCTTTTTGTCGGCGGCATTCTCTCAAAGTAACTGAACGGTTGTAAGCACGCCTGTCGTGCTTTTCATTTCTCTTCTGAATCAGTCAAGTGTTCCTGGCTTTATCTCCAAAAATGCCATGCTACCGCCTTTGTCTAACCATTTGATATGTTTCTTTTCTTCCACATCCCTTATTGTCCATAACTAAAATAATACGATTGACTTAAGTGGCGCTTGTCTCCCTGTTTCTGCAATGCAAAAGGGACGCCAAAAGTAATTAATTACATCATTATGAGTTAATGTAATTCCAAACAAAAATATGCATAGAGCTTTTAAAAGTAATCTCCATTAATATTTATACACTTTTTCATACGTGCAAACCACCTGAAGATGTCTCTTTTCAGGTTTGTTTCTTTATGCTGTCAAGTGCCTCCTAAGACAGGGCCTCTTCACTCGATAAAATTATTTATTTGAAGCTTTTCCTTGGCTGTCGGAAGCAGAAAGAAATCTCTTTGTTCCAAGTCAGGCGAATAAGTTAGATGAAACAACACCCGCACCTCTTCCGTTGCCAGGAAATGTACTGTCTAGGTTGCACTGTGGGCAGCCGCATTGTTGAGGGGCAGGAGGTGTCTCGTCTCCATACTAGGATGATGTTTCTGTCATCATATTGTTACACGGCACTAGCAGTGTTCCTGCCTAGTCTGCCGGTAACGGTGCTTGAGACCTGAAGTACAATTTAGTTGGCCACGGCACCAGGTGAGAATCTCAGGTGCACTGCTGCACTCAAAGATTCACACCAGAACATAAAAAATGAAAAGTTGAAGAATGACCCGAAGCATAAGGCTTGGGTGAATCCACCTTGTGAACAAAATAACAACAACAAATAAACAATAAAATAATCTAAAAAAAATGATACTTTGGGATCAGAGTTGTGATGAGGTTCACCCTGCAATCACCAATTCGTGACTGAGTGTAGTGGTCCGGATCTTACTCCGGTACATTCAATCCCCAACCAGCCAGTACAACACTCACTTTCGCAAATAACACATGATTCTCAAATACACAACACAACATTTAATAACGTTCTGCGAGATTTAAACAGATCCGGCGCTCTCTAGGCGCATAGACAATTGCCCCTCATATGTGGGCATACGGTGTCACACTTTACTGTCGGATAACGCAGCCGACTGAGTCTCCACCGGACTATCTGAACAAGAGATACTACTCGTTTACACACTAAATAGAGCTGCAGGTGATATTCATATACAATTGCTTAGAGAATGAAAAAAAATTATATGCAAACGATCACATTAAAAATACTCGCGACACAAAATACACAAGCACGTTAATTTGCGGTATAAGATTATAGGTGCGAAATACTGCCAAAGTTAATTAACTAAATCTAATAAGCATGCACATGCAGATCCCTTTCCCCGCTCGCTTTGGCCCTGAACCAAAGTTAAAAGAAACTGTCCCGCCCAGCGGAATTTGTGGCCACACCCTCTCCCTTATTCATGTAAAAAAAATAATCAGGAAATGGGCCCTGTAAGAAATAAATCTGTATGTGCAGGTATTTCCTCTGAAGTTCAGTCACTCAGCATTACTGCATCTATGTCCCTGCAGCTTTGGGTGTCGGAATGGCACAAGTTCGCAGATGTGCGAAGAAAGAAAAAGGAAATATTCATCTACTTACAGTTACGTGACTTTGCTGTGCAAATCCGTTGTGCATCACATAATATCACACGACAAAAAAAACACACACACAGACACTTGCACCATGTGGCAGCACCGATGATTCAACACTTCACTTTGACGCTTGATGTAAATGAAGCACACAATTAAAAATGGTAATATCACGCCGCACTTTGTTGCAATGATTAGCGTGCACACTGATCTATTCTCGTGACGATTTGAAGGTGGGCGTTAAGCAAAATAGGCCCTCTCACATCTGATGTTGCGGTTTCCAAGATTAATTTTCTCGGCCGAGCGAAATCAGACGTGCTTTTACCTTAAGCGTATATCGGCAACTCAACATTTCACCTGTATATTTGTTAGGTATCGAAGCCACCGCTCTTACGCTCATATTTTTCTTTCGACATGTTTTTATCCCGTCGCACTTACACGTAGTGGCTTCTGCTGCTTACGCGACCACACACACGCACACATGGGGCCTCGCTTCACCCCGTAAGACAAGCGCATCTCTTCACTTCCTCCACAGTAGGGGATGAATGGGGGTGACGATTCCACACTGCAGTGGTTGGCATCCGAACCCGACTTTGCTTGGCTTCGCTTCTCATAGGAATGACCACTGTCCACTCGCAGACTTCTTAATTCCCCTGTAACTTGGCTTTCATTAGGCCAAACAGTCGCTGAGTTCCATTACGCTCCAGCCTAGAAATTTCTGCTTTATCCCGCGGATTTAGGCATTCTGCTGTCTTTATGGCAAACTGGCATCTCCAGCTGCCTCGAGTTGTCTCCATTTCTTACCAAATGCGGGGAGGTTTGCTGCTTCATTTTTCCCAATTCATTTTTTGCAGATCCAAGGCATCCAGCCTTTCACATCGGAGAGTGCACAGACAACTAACTTTATTCCTTATGTTCACGCTATAGTGCGAAATCTTATTTTTCTGCACGGACCACACAGAGAGCAATTGTTCTCGAAAATGCCCCAAACAATCGACGAATTTACGATTATTCGCTAAACCTTTGTCCCCATCTTCATTCATTTCTACTCAAGTGGCTCATTCGATACGTATTCCTCTTTCCCTTTCCGTGTTGCATAGGCTGCCCGTCAGCTGCGCCCTGATATTTATGACCTAACAGAGCTATTCTGAGACCACCCAGCCAGAGAGAGAATTCTTCGCCTCTTTTCTTTCCAAACCCCCAGATAAAACTTTATCTGCTGTTTACACTTTTAAACTCCAATCAAGCCTCGAACAATTAATACTTAATTAATTTCACACATCAACCACGCCCATTAATTACTAAATTAATGGCGGGGGTGGGTCGTAACATCGGCCCCTCCTCAAGAAATCTAGAAGTCCTCTTTCTGGGCCTATCGCTTTGCTCTTATCAATTTCCAGAGCAACCATTGAGTGCTACCTTTTCCCACAGGTAGAAATAATTCAAAATGGCAAAAATATTGCGTTTCTTGCCTTCAAGAGCATTGGAGCGACTTCCCAATTATCCCGCAATTTTGTTAATTAATTTAGAGAACATCCGAAAGAAAAAACAACGTAAATGAGAAATAAATAAAAAAAACTGAACTGTAAAAGAACATGTGATCCTGCGAACTGTGATTCCTAGCTGCCTCATACCATACGCGACATGGCGGACAAATTTTAGAGTTTTCTTCAGGTTTTAGGATGGGGGGGGTGTCCACTGTAACATTCCATCCCCCCATGAAAGAAAAAGGGATGACTGGATGAAGTTTATTCATCCAATCACTCTATTTTTTTTTAACTGTAAACACTCAACCCTTTCCCACCGTCGCAAGGCACCTAATTCCGGATTTAAGTGCCCGGAGTGGAAGGAAAGTTTAAGGATTTCATCACACGTTCATTGCTACCCGTCGAGATATGCGGAAAGAAAGTTTAAATATGAGGCATAGCTTCGAGAATCCACGAGTTCCACAGATCTCTCACGTTCGATGCTCCTACGCCCGCGAAATGATTGGAGGACTTTTGACCTGGCTTCCCTGCACTCGTAAGGGATCCACAATCATGCGGGTTCGCGCTGCAAAGGGTTCGGTTTCTGCCCTCAGCTCATCGCTATCAGATAGAAATTCAGCAGCTCTCTCCCGAAATTTAGATTTTGCAATCGCGAGTTTA
Organism: Macrothele yani; assembly: GCA_039090855.1. NCBI lineage: Eukaryota > Metazoa > Arthropoda > Arachnida > Araneae > Macrothelidae > Macrothele > Macrothele yani. The sequence continues at coordinate 8,814,374 of CM077024.1, forward strand.
GTTTGCTCACTCCATCTACCCACCATCGCTACACTTTCGACATCCTGAAAAAAGTGTTTAGCACGATACAGCGGATCAGTGCCTGTAAATAGCCTCAACATGTTTATGCATCCCGCTATTTGCTCACCGTAAACCATAGGTGCGGCTAAAGCCGTTTGTCTCAGCTGTGATGTACCCGCTGTACTTGTAACAGGTGTACTCTCTTCCGGAACAATTGCAGCCCCAGTGCTCACATGTTCTCCGTCAGAGTGACCACCAGAATCATCTGAATCCATGTGACTCGCAGATGACGATTTTTTCGTGTTAGCCATTTTGTTTTTCTTACCCACTAAAATTATGGCAGTTCTTAGAAAACAGCTTAAGGCTTACTTAATGCTAAATTATACAAAATTCGCACCGAACAAAACTAAATAAAAATAGTAATGGCAGTCAATTCGCACTTATTTTACGAACATGAGTGTTGTTCCGCTAGCTGCAGAATATAGGTATCGATCCTGGGACAACGGCATCATTAATGTTACACGGCACTAGCAGTGTTCCTGCCTAGTCTGCCGGTAACGGTGCTTGAGACCTGAAGTACAATTTAGTTGGCCACGGCACCAGGTGAGAATCTCAGGTGCACTGCTGCACTCAAAGATTCACACCAGAACATAAAAAATGAAAAGTTGAAGAATGACCCGAAGCATAAGGCTTGGGTGAATCCACCTTGTGAACAAAAATAACAACAACAAATAAACAATAAAATAATCTAAAAAAAAAATGATACTTTGGGATCAGAGTTGTGATGAGGTTCACCCGCAATCACCAATTCGTGACTGAGTGTAGTGGTCCGGATCTTACTCCGGTACATTCAATCCCCAACCAGCCAGTACAACACTCACTTTCGCAAATAACACATGATTCTCAAATACACAACACAACATTTAATAACGTTCTGCGAGATTTAAACAGATCCGGCGCTCTCTAGGCGCATAGACAATTGCCCCTCATATGTGGGCAGCATACGGTGTCACACTTTACTGTCGGATAACGCAGCCGACTGAGTCTCCACCGGACTATCTGAACAAGAGATACTACTCGTTTACACACTAAATAGAGCTGCAGGTGATATTCATATACAATTGCTTAGAGAATGAAAAAAAATTATATGCAAACGATCACATTAAAAATACTCGCGACACAAAATACACAAGCACGTTAATTTGCGGTATAAGATTATAGGTGCGAAATACTGCCAAAGTTAATTAACTAAATCTAATAAGCATGCACATGCAGATCCCTTCCCCCGCTCGCTTTGGCCCTGAACCAAAGTTAAAGAAACTGTCCCTGCCCAGCGGAATTTGTGGCCACACCCTCTCCCTTATTCATGTAAAAAAATAATCAGGAAATGGGCCCTGTAAGAAATAAATCTGTATGTGCAGGTATTTCCTCTGAAGTTCAGTCACTCAGCATTACTGCATCTATGTCCCTGCAGCTTTGGGTGTCGGAATGGCACAAGTTCGCAGATGTGCGAAGAAAGAAAAAGGAAATATTCATCTACTTACAGTTACGTGACTTTGCTGTGCAAATCCGTTGTGCATCACATAATATCACACGACAAAAAAAAAACACACACACAGACACTTGCACCATGTGGCAGCACCGATGATTCAACACTTCACTTTGACGCTTGATGTAAATGAAGCACACAATTAAAAATGGTAATATCACGCCGCACTTTGTTGCAATGATTAGCGTGCACACTGATCTATTCTCGTGACGATTTGAAGGTGGGCGTTAAGCAAAATAGGCCCTCTCACATCTGATGTTGCGGTTTCCAAGATTAATTTTCTCGGCCGAGCGAAATCAGACGTGCTTTTACCTTAAGCGTATATCGGCAACTCAACATTTCACCTGTATATTTGTTAGGTATCGAAGCCACCGCTCTTACGCTCATATTTTTCTTTCGACATGTTTTTATCCCGTCGCACTTACACGTAGTGGCTTCGCTGCTTACGCGACCACACACACGCACACATGGGGCCTCGCTTCACCCCGTAAGACAAGCGCATCTCTTCACTTCCTCCACAGTAGGGGATGAATGGGGGTGACGATTCCACACTGCAGTGGTTGGCATCCGAACCCGACTTTGCTTGGCTTCGCTTCTCATAGGAATGACCACTGTCCACTCGCAGACTTCTTAATTCCCCTGTAACTTGGCTTTCATTAGGCCAAACAGTCGCTGAGTTCCATTACGCTCCAGCCTAGAAATTTCTGCTTTATCCCGCGGATTTAGGCATTCTGCTGTCTTTATGGCAAACTGGCATCTCCAGCTGCCTCGAGTTGTCTCCATTTCTTACCAAATGCGGGGAGGTTTGCTGCTTCATTTTTCCCAATTCATTTTTTGCAGATCCAAGGCATCCAGCCTTTCACATCGGAGAGTGCACAGACAACTAACTTTATTCCTTATGTTCACGCTAAGTGCGAAATCTTATTTTTCTGCACGGACCACACAGAGAGCAATTGTTCTCGAAAATGCCCCAAACAATCGACGAATTTACGATTATTCGCTAAACCTTTTTGTCCCCATCTTCATTCATTTCTACTCAAGTGGCTCATTCGATACGTATTCCTCTTTCCCTTTCAGTGTTGCATAGGCTGCCCGTCAGCTGCGCCCTGATATTTATGACCTAACAGAGCTATTCTGAGACCACCCAGCCAGAGAGAGAATTCTTCGCCTCTTTTCTTTCCAAACCCCCAGATAAAACTTTATCTGCTGTTTACACTTTTAAACTCCAATCAAGCCTCGAACAATTAATACTTAATTAATTTCACACATCAACCACGCCCATTAATTACTAAATTAATGGCGGGGGTGGGTCGTAACATCGGCCCCTCCTCAAGAAATCTAGAAGTCCTCTTCTGGGCCTATCGCTTTGCTCTTATCAATTTCCAGAGCAACCATTGAGTGCTACCTTTTCCCACAGGTAGAAATAATTCAAAATGGCAAAAATATTGCGTTTCTTGCCTTCAAGAGCATTGGAGCGACTTCCCAATTATCCGCAATTTTGTTAATTAATTTAGAGAACATCCGAAAGAAAAAACAACGTAAATGAGAAATAAATAAAAAAAAACTGAACTGTAAAAGAACATGTGATCCTGCCGAACTGTGATTCCTAGCTGCCTCATACCATACGCGACATGGCGGACAAATTTTAGAGTTTTCTTCAGGTTTTAGGATGGGGGGGGGGTGTCCACTGTAACAATATGATAACCTGAGGGCGGTAATGGCAGGTATACCATTCCGCAGTAATTGCTCGTTGACTTGTAAGGGCAATCGCCACCCCATGTCCCGTTTTAGAGAAGAACAAGGAATCCATTTTCATCTCTGCGTTACGGCTTCTTTATTCTCTCCTGGGTATCTGATCACTTAGGAAGCACCAGATACACGATTGTTGTTTTCTATCCGGGTCACAGTTATAATACACTGCCGGACAATTGCTAAGGACGAATGACAATAGCAACGATAGCAACCATAAAATGGAAGGCAGGAAAATGTGGAAATTAGCATAAGTGCGGGATACAGTAAGACGTGTTGTGCGTATGCAAATTTTGGATTGCCGAACTTGTTCGTGACGTCATAGCGCTGATAAGAGATATAAAGGATTTGACGCGTATTGACCGTTGTTGTTCAAACGCAAAGTTGAAAGGGAAAGAATCAATTGACGAACTTGCAATTTTCAGTATGTCTTCCCTACATCACCTAGATGATTTTAAGCGTGGCCGTATTATTGGCAAGATTGAAGAAAGGCGAAAAAGAACAGATGTTGCCAGGGAGTTCGACGTCAGCCACAGTGTTCTTTCAAGGCTTTGGAAATCATTTCAAACAAATGGAGAGTGTAGCAAACGTCACGGGGGAGGTCGTGTTCGCAGTACGACACCTGCAGAAGATCGGTACATAGTGCTATCAACAAAAAGACACCGGCGCAGTACAGCTGGTGAGGTAGCAAATCAGTTAATGGCTGCTACTGGCAAGCGGATCTCCCGAAAAACAGTCGCCAGATGTTTGCTTGAAGGAGGACAATACGCCCGCCGTCCTGTTGTGTGCATCCGATTGTCCAGACGTCACCGTACCGCCCGTTTGCAATGGTGCCATCAACATCGCAATTGGACTGATAACGACTGGTCCGCTGTCCTCTTCTCAGATGAGAGTAGATACAGCCTATTGTCTGATTGTCGACGACAACTGATCTGGCGTGATAGTGGTACTGCATATTGTCCAGCAAACATACAGGAAAGGGACCGATATCCGACATGTAATGTCATGGTATGGGCTGGTATCATGATCAATGGCCGTACGTCCCTCTATGTGCTTCCAACTGGGACTATGACTGGCCAACGATAGATTAATGATGTTCTGCTACCTCATGTTCATATGTTCCGTGGTGCTGTCGGTGGTAGATTCATTTTCATGGACGACAACGCAACATGTCGTCGAACAGTCTCTGTCCAGGAGTGTCTTGAGAGCGAGGATATTCAACGCCTCGTATGGCCAGCACGTTCTCCAGATCTGAATCCCATTGAAAATGTGTAGGATGCTTTGGGGAGGAGTCTTGCTGGTCGCCAATGCCCTCCAATAAACAAGGACGCCCTCATCCGTGCACTGACAGAGGAATGGGATAAATTACCCCAACAGCTGCTTGATAATGTTGTGCAAAGCATGACACGACGTGTGGAATCTTGCATCGCCCTCCATGGTGGCCATATCCCGTATTGACATCTTACGCCGGAACGCCTGCGGACGGTAATTGCATTTTTTTCACGTTTACGTATTCTGCACAAAATTGCCTGTTTGTCCCTTGAACACGTTCCAAAGCCTTCTGGATTTCAGAGCACAATAAATTGTCTTTCTTGTGATGTCCTGGCATTCTGACATTATTTTATTTCCCTTGGCATCCAAACACACATACTTTTTTATGCGCTATATAGCCGTTTATGATCCGTCTTTAGCAATTGTCCAGCAGTGCACATCTACCATTCGGCATCAGTAACAAAGCTGCAAGTGCCCCCGCTGTACCATAAAATGGCCCTGTTCAACACGACTCGTCTTTTGTTGGTCTTTCAGTGAATTAGGCTCAAATAATCATACTGATCATTTCCGCTACTGTTGATCTGATACTAAAGGAGGCCTCCATCTGCGAAATTTTCACATGAGATTTCGAATAGCATTTCAGGCGTTACAACGGTACGAGACGACTAGATCCAGGCAAGTCCTCCAGTGAATTTCTGTTCCTGCCAAACTGACGAAACCGGTTTCTGACTATTGCTCGTGAAGAAATGGAGTCCGTAAATATATTTGACAGCTACTCTATACTTTTATTCGCGCTTAAGCCGTTTTTGAAATTGTTTTAAATTATTGCGCGAAAATCACATCGAAAAAGATCTATCACGGATGCAAGTCAGACGAACACTGTTGCACCTTTGCCCGCAGCAGACACACTTTTTTAGAAATAAATGCGGCACATCGTTGTTTACTAAAAACATTCTCCTTTTTTACATGCGCGGTGTTTTTCTGGTTGGTTAAATCTCCGGATTCAGGGCACTCCTAAAAACTCTAGGCATAGCTTAGATACCTCTTAACTTCTCTGAGTAATTTATCACATGAGTCAAAATGAAAAGCCTTAAAAGTGTGACAAAAGATTAAAAGTATAGTGTCATTGTACTGCAACTTGGCATTATTGTTGCCAATGACTAACAGATTTTACATTACAGATGGCATCACGGTGCAGACAAGCTTAGTGACGTCACAGTTGAAGTGTAAAGATGGCCACTCCACGTGAGACATGCACCAAAGACAAGCAGCTTTCTGGTATCCGTTTTTTGAGTAGTGAAGGAGTGAAACCTACTGAAATTCATCGTCCAATGAAGCTGTAATATTGTGATGCATGTCTGTCACTCCAGCAAGTGTACGAATGGACCAGGAAGTGTCGAAACGGCGGGAGTTCTGTGACAGATTCTTCTCAACCGGGTCAGGTACACAGAGTAGTGATACCTGAGTCCATTACAGCAGTTAAAGGCATTGTGATGAGAAATCGCCGAGTGACGATGGATGAAATAGCCGCACATTTCAACAACAGTCATGGTTCAGCGCACTACATCATCCATGATGTGCTTCCGTTCAACAAAATGTCTGTAAGGTGGATGTCATGCTAGCTGATTCCAGAATTGAAAGCACGACGTGTTGATGCATATCGAGAAATTTTGCAGCTCTGTGAAGCAGAAGCTGATGGCTTCCTACAGAGAATTGTTACTGGAGATGAAATCTGGTTTCGCTATCATCAGCCAGAAAGCGAGAAAGGCGGCAAGGAATGGAACTAGTTCTCCTCACTAAAACCGAAGGAGTTCCTCATGCAGCCAACTGCAGGGAAGGTTATACTGACACTGTTTTGGGATGAACGAGACGTAGTTTTGGAACACCACATCCAAGGAGAAACACTGTATCCAGTGACACGTGCGCAAACCTTATCTGGAATCATCTTCGGACTGCCATCAAGTCCAAACGACGTGGATTTCTGAGTACTGGTGTCTTGTTGCAACATGAACGCTTTCGACCCCATACTGCCAGTGCAACGTTTGCAACCATACAAAACCTGCCCTTTGAGTGTCTTTCACATCTGCCGCATTCAACAGAACTTGCCCCAAGTGATTACCACACCTTTGGACCACTCAAAGGTGCGATGGGAGGAAAGACTTTTAGGTCCGGTGAATAGACGCAGCAGGTGGTGCATGAGTAGCTGCACACGCGAACGAAAGAATTTTTCTATAGGAATCTATGCACTTTGAAAGAGCTGGAGGACATGTACTGCACAAAATGGAGATTTGGAGATTACATTGAAAAATGATACAGGTATGTGCCACTTTTGTTCAATGATTTATGGAAAATATTATTTAAGGTTTTTATTTGAATCTTCCTTGTATATGAAACTTGAATTTTTATGTGGAAGCACCATTTTCTTATAACATTGAGCAGTTCTTTTAGCAACAGTTTTTCTGGGGTTTCCCTAAATGGTTCTAATGCGTTTGTTCCAACTAAGTAAAATCTAAAGATAGTTAAAGTGCTGGTGAATGTTTTTTTTATTTCTGCACTTTGGGTTATTACTTTATTACAAATGTCACAGAGGAGGAGAAACAGAGGTCCACCTTTCGTGCTGAAGACAGCGCCCCAGTGGTCGGACATGAAACTACGATAGCGTCTATTACGTGATACGATGCCAGTGGCTATATAAATACCACCGCGGACAGAGTTATAAACTCTTGAAAAACAATAAGGAAGACAGACGGTTACGGGTAGACGTTTTAGTTCCATGTCCATCCACTGGCGCAATGTTCTATTGAGATCTTCGAAGCCAAATTGTTGCCATGTGTCTCTATGGAAGATTAACCTCTGAGACTCCTGCTCTGTGACAAATGTTATTTAGGAATATAACGCCTATTTACAAAATTGCATTCGCTGCAAATTATATTGAAACCCAATTGCCGCCCATGTTTTACGAATTGCTCTTACGAATTTTGAATTTCTGAAAAATGTGTATTTAAATAAAATATTAGTAGCCACGGAAAATGTGAAAATTTCTTACATAGAATTTAAGCCACAGGCATCTGTTTACGCTATCGTTTAAACGATCGATAAGAAATTGGGATTTGTGAGATTTTGATTCAGGAAATATAAAAAAAATCTTCAAATGTGAGGCTGACATTTTAAAAGCTACTTGACATCACAAACTAATCGATCACGGAACATTAATTTAGAGGGGATTTGGCTGTGACGTGAAAGCAGGCAAACATTCGATTTCATGGGAAATGGTGTGCAACTTAAGGTGCAAAAATCAATCTATGCCAGTCTCGTTTCCTTGTCTCGAGAGGACCCTTCGTGGGAACTAAAGTTCCGCGAATTTTAACTCATGCAAAGATCAATAAGCGAACGGAACATTTTCAGCGCACTTAAGACCGGAAATGCTATAGAACAAGCCACTTGCTTTTACGTTTTCCATTAAAATTTAGGAAATAAATTTCGTCTTCCGTCTTGATGTTCGCTTCCTCAACGCACCTTATCGGAGCAATCTTTGCCATCAGTTGTGTGGATTCCTGACAATACATGACATTTCACAAAAAGCGGCAAACGTCTATGTTTACTGATTACAAGGTTCAGGAAGTCTAAAAGTATAATTATGAGTGAATCTAAGACAAAATTCAGTGGAAAAGATGTGATTCTGAACTTTCGAATTTCGATGCAAATCAGAATAATTTTCATTATATTTGTCAGCTTCACTGCCCCAAACTGAAAAGGTAGAATGCAGCTGAAGTGTATAACTAACCGTCCTGTACATCCGACAGGCTATACGTTTTAACACGTTCGCTTCGGAGACGTTTTTTTGGCGATTTTTTTGTAGTATGTTACGACCAACCGGCGGGGTCGTAACTGTTTCAATACAGTTCTGTACGACACACCGGTGGGTCGTTTAAAGATATATACATAAAGTGACTGATATCCACTACAGATTTAGTTATATAAACTTTCGTCCCAGTCGGGCCGGGGCTCAAATCCGGTAAGACATATATGTTGTGCTTGTCCAACGACACTGGCTTTCTCTCTTTCCTGAAAGCAGTAGCCCTGAATTACAAAGGGCGGCCTTTTTGCTAATCGAGTTGCTCACGGTAATCGTTAAACTCCCAAATACAGTCATTTGCAAAAATTTAAGACCGCCTGTCAATTTATTGAAAATTAAGATTTTCAGAGAAACAACTAGTTACTAGTCTGAGATATTTGAAAACATGATACCACAGATGAATACTTACATACTTTAGAGCACAAAAATACCGAAATCAGTATTTTCTATGGCCACGTTTATTTTGTGCTGTTGGTAAAAACGTTTTTGCCGCCTTCAAAAATTTAGAGAAAGCTTATGACCGAGTGAATAGGACACTTTTGTGGAAGGTATTGAATGAATATGGTGTTACTGGGAATCTATCAAATAGTGTAAAAGCCATGTATGCTGGTAGTGGAAATTGTGTACGAGTAAATGGTGTTTTATTAAAATGGTTTTCTATTGGTGCAGGAGTTAGACAAGATTGTGTAATGTCACCATGGCTGTTTAATATATTTATGGGCGCATGCATGCGTGATGCCAAAATAGATAACAGTGGTTTATGTCTTGGTGATATCTGTGTGCGCAGATTACTGTATGCTGATGAAACTGTCCTGTTGGCAGAGAGCAAAAGTGATTCGCAGAGTATGTTGTCTCGAATGCATGAAATTCAAACTGAGTATAAATAAGGGAAAAACCAAAGTTATGGTGTTTGAGAGAAGAACGGGTAGCACTGAATGTAATGTAAGCATAAATGTCACTGTGATTAAACAGGTGAGTGAGTTTGTGTATTAAGGAAGCATGTTTGGCAGAGAGAACAAATTTGATGGTGATATTAGTAGGCGAGTGAATTCTTCATTGAAAGTCATAGCTGCTCTGGGAGGTTTTCACAGGAATGATGGGTTCTCTAAAGAGTCCCGCATGGCTGTGTATGAAACTGTAATTGTTCCTACTCTGGTGTATGGCAATAAAGCTTGGGTTCTGCAAAAGAAACATAGGAGTCGTTTGTGTGCTGGAGAAATGCGTTACTTACGTGGGGTTTGTGGCAAGACACGGTCTGATTGTGTGAGGAATGAGATGTGTTGCAGTTGTGTGATGTGCATCAAAACGTTGCCAGAAAGGTGGGAATCAATATGCTTCGGTGTTTTGGCCATGTTGAAAGCATGAGTGATGAGATGCTTACTAAGAAAATCTTTTTAGCCCAAGTGGCAGGAAGGAAAGGCAGAGCAAGGTCAGTGAACACATGGGAGGAACAGATTCAGGAGTGTCTGCATGACAAACAGATTATAAGTATGAACTATAAAAGATCTTGTGTACGGCGTGTAATGGATATCAGTGAAGCCCCAGTTGTATGTCAAGATCGCTGTAAATGGAGAAGTTTGATACGACAAGAGTAAGTAAAAATATCTTGTAGTTTGTATTTCTTTTTGGAGCTAACCTCTGAATCTCAGAGAAGAGCTTAGTGATGTGTATGCATGTACTTTTGTTTTTTATAATGGGGAGAATACGATGTAGCATACTCTCAATGAGAGATTTGCAGTAGTCACTTGAAATGCCTTTGCACCACACGTACTTTATCGCTTCAATCAAAGCTTGGAAATTTGATGACTGTTTATTTTCTATTTTGTCTTTCTAAAATGGTCCACAAATTTTCGATGGGGTTAAGGTCGGTATTATTACCGGGTCAGTCAAACACCGTTATGCCTTTCCGCCGCAGTTAATGCTTTACTGTCTTTGATTTGTGGCATGGAGCACCATCATGCATAAAGATTGTGCATCTGTAAACTTGCATACAATTACCAGCTTCTCAAGTAACATTCCCACATAAACAGGACCAGTCATGGTAGTGCCTGTCGGCAAATAGCATAATGAAGCAGTACAGATGCTGACATAGCACCCTATTTGACTTGGCGGATGTCTCACTGTGCTAACGGGGTACTTTTTGTCAAACCTTTTACCTTTAGATCGTCAAACATGCGCTTCACGTGATTCTAATTGACGCACAATTGATTCATCGGAAGAAGAACATGTCTCCAATTTTCAGCAGTCCACAATTGATGACTCTTCGTAAACCGGATTCTCTTCTTTTTCATGACAGAGGTTTGTCTAGGTTTATGTGCAGGTTTTAAGCCTTTAACCCACAATCTTTGCTAAGACGTCGGGAAACAGTGCTGATACTATCACACCTTTTCGAATGCAGAAAGTGCTTGATTTTTTTGCATGAAGTAATTTTACTGCTAAATTTCCTCCGTTAGTCCTCCGAGAACGCGTAACTATTTGCATTGGTGTATTGTCATCAAGTGGTGTTCTTTTCCTTGGACATCCTCTTCTCTTTCGGTCGCTAAACTCAGCTTTATCTCGATATTTCATGATCGTATTATGAATAGCAGTCTTGCTCACATTCACTTTTCTGCTTATGTCACATTCGGAGTATCCTTCATGATGTAAAGTCACTATTTATGCCCTCTGAGTAACACGTATTGACGCCTTCTGCTCATTTTTCGGTATATAGAAAATACGTACAAACTCTATCAACAGCTGCCTCTTCCCCCAACTCTATCAACAGCTACCTCTTCCCCCAACTCTATCAACAGCTGCCTCTTCCCCCAACTCTATCAACAGCTGCCTCTTCCACCAACTTTATCAACAGCTGCCTCTTCCCCCAACTCTATCAACAGCTGCAGCTGTAGGATGATGTAACACCGACAGGAAGTTGAGTAATGCAGACAGCAGCTGATGCAATCGGCAAAAATCTTCTAATGCAGACAGGTGGTCTTAGACTTTTGAAAATGGCTGTAAAAATAAACCTCCTTTTAGAGAGTTGCCTTCTATGATTTTTATCGAGTCTTCGTGAAGCACGTTTGAATTTGTGGATAACTATAGTACGCCAAATGATCATAATCCACTCCATCACAAGTGGATGAGTCCCGTTGAATACGTGATTTCCGAGAGAACGCTATTAATCAATCAATGTAATATATATATAATTTCTGAGTAGAGCAGTAGGTAGTATAATTCCGAGCGTGATGGGAAAACGGAAGGATTTATCGCAGATAGGACAGATTGTGGTAGCTCGAACTGCGGTTACTTCGATTTCCCAAAGGCTGAACTGGTGGGTTGTTCGCGAACCGCCGCTGTTAATGTGCATCAGTACTGTGGTGAAAATTGTCAAACAACGAGCTGGAGACAAAACTGCACAGCAGCGAAAGGTTGATGTGAGAAGTGAGCGCCGGGTCCGGCGACATGTACAGGCCAACAAAGGCAGAACTGTTCAACGGTTGACTACACAATACAACAGAGATCAACCGGAACACTATCTGCCATGACCACGTGTTGTACGGTCGCACGTATGGGCTATAATAGCAGACGACCCCGACGACATTCTCTCCCCACGACGGTTCATTGGATCAAAAGACTCGCTTGGTGAAAAGATCATGAAAGTCGAACGTCGGGTGATTAAGAAGAGGTGTACTTGTCTGACGAGTCGCGTCTTTTACTTCACTTTGTGGATGGTCGGATACGTATTTGCGCAAATGACATGGACTACCCAATCCATTATGCATGATCTGTACAGTGCAAGAAGGTGAAGGCGGTTGTGTGGTGTGGAGCATGTTTACCTCGTAGTATCTTGGACCACTGATGCATGGGGAATAGCATATGACTGGTGCCCACTGTCGTGAATTGCTTGCTGACTCTATACACCGAGCAATAGTTCACTTTTCCCGAATAGCGACGGTGTCTTCCAAGATGAAAATGTGCCGATCCACAGATCCAATGTTGTGCAGGAATGGTTTGAGGAACATGATACAGAATTCTAGCATGTCGACTGGCCACCGAACTCCCCCAACATCAATCCTATAGAGCACTTCAGGGACACTATGCAACGGCATACCAGGTGTCTGTATACACCAATCACCTCCATACCTGCATTGGAGGCCGCATTGTACACAGCCTGGTTGGCCATACTTCTCAACGGCTTCCGGCATTTTATTCAATCGATGTCAATGTGCTAAGGTTGAAAGGAGGACTTGCGAAGGTAGGTGGTCATAATTCAGTGATCTCTCAGTGCAATTAAAAGGTTTGCTTGTAATTTCTGAAGCTCGTTAATGGATTTACTACCTTGTTTGTTTTTTGTTCTTTACATGTTTACGCGAGCTCAGATTTTGTATATTTGTAATTTATTGCAGTATATAATTTGTTTTTTGTTCTTTACATGTTTACGCGAGCTTAGATTTTGTATATTTGTAATTTATTGCAGTATATAATTTGGTTTTTGTTCTTTACATGTTTACGCGAGCTCAGATTTTGTATATTTGTAATTTATTGCAGTATATAATTTGTTTTTTGTTTTTCACGTGTTTACGCGAGCTCAGATTTGGATATATTTGTAATTCATTGCAGTATATAATTTGTTTTTTGTTCTTTACATGTTTACGCGAGCTCAGATTTTGTATATTTATTATTTATTGCAGTATATAATTTGTTTTTTGTTCTTTACATGTTTACGCGAGCTCAGATTGTATATTTGTAATTCATTGCAGTATATAATTTGTTTTTTGTTCTTTACATGTTTACGCGAGCTCAGATTTTGTATATTTGTAATTTATTGCAGTATATAATTTGTTTTTTGTTCTTTACATGTTTACGCGAGCTCAGATTTTGTATATTTGTAATTTATTGCAGTATATAATTTGTTTTTTGTTCTTTACATGTTTACGCGAGCTCAGATTTTGTATATTTGTAATTTATTGCAGTATATAATTTGTTTTTTGTTCTTTACATGTTTACGCGAGCTCAGATTTTATATATTTGTAATTTATTGCAGTATATAATTTGTTTCTTGTTCCTTACATGTTTACGCGAGCTCAGATTTTGTATATTTGTAATTTATTGCAGTATATAATTTGTTTTTTACGTGTTTACGCGAGCTCAGATTTTGTATATTTGTAATTTATTGCAGTATATAATTTGTTTTTTGTTCTTTACGTGTTTACGCGAGCTCAGACTTTGTATATTTGTAATTCATTGCAGTATATAATTTGTTTTTTGTTATTTACATGTTTACGCGAGCTCAGATTTTGTATATTTGTAATTTATTGCAGTATATAATTTGTTTTTTGTTCATTACATGTTTACGCGAGCTCAGATTTTGTATATTTGTAATTCATTGCAGTATATAATTTGTTTTTTGTTCTTTACATGTTTACGCGAGCTCAGATTGTATATTTGTAATTCATTGCAGTGTATAATTTGGTTTTTGTTCTTTACATGTTTACGCGAGCTCAGATTTTGTATATTTGTAATTTATTACAGTATATAATTTGTTTTTTGTTCTTTACATGTTTACGCGAGCTCAGATTTTGTATATTTGTAATTTATTACAGTATATAATTTGTTTTTTGTTCTTTGCATGTTTACTCGAGCTCAGATTTTGTATATTTGTAATTAAAATTTTTTTTGTTCTTTGCATGTTTACGCGAGCTCAGATTTTGTACATTTGTAATTCATTGCAGGAAATAATTTGTTTTTTTGTTCTTTGCATGTTTACGCGAGCTCAGATTTTGTATATTTGTAATTTAATCTTGTTTTTTGTTCTTTGCATGTTTACGGGAGCTCAGTTTTTGTATATTTGTAATTCATTGCAGGAAATAATATTCAAGAGAAAATTCGGTCTCGACCGGTTTGTTTGTTTTGGAAGAAAGCTATTGAGGTTTTACAGTAAAACCAATTTTCATCCAGAAGGATCTTATTCTATGATCAATCCTAGCGAAGATTTTGAGCACTTTCGAACATGAATCCAAATTCATATATTAGAGCTTTTGATAGGGCATATTTTTGATGGCACTTAAAACGTGCTTGTATTTTAGAAATCTAGAGACAAAACTTCATTCTATTTTTTAATTTCAAAATGAGCTGTGATCCATAAAATTCAGAAATCACACATTCGAAAATTAATTTTCTGCTTAACACCATCTAGGAAGTAACTAACTCAGAATAAATATTATACCGGTTCAGATATTCCAGCTGAAGAAAAGTAGATCATTTACATTAACATTTTACTTAATTATTCTCGATTTTTTGTAACACTCATGCTATTGTTTACAGAGCTAAGAATTCTCAACATTCCGCGACAAGTTCAGAAATTTAGTGAACAAGTTAAGAAATAAATTTACGGAAAATTGACCTGGTATAACATGCATAATATGAAACCTATGTAATTTTAGACATTTCAATCTGCCAGTGATCATTAAATGAAAGACTATTGTAAGAATTACGGAAAGAACATGCATGCAAATTGGCGAGAAAGATACATGGTAGCATCAATTTAAAATTAAAAAAAAGACTTGGAAAGAACTGATTTTTCACTTGCAAACAAAAACCTACTGAACTAGTCAAAACCCAGAAAGTTCTACTGAAATTTCAAGCGCAGCTGAACTCAAGAAACATAAATAATTCCGTCTTATTTATTTTGTACTGTTCATTAGAACTCTGGCTTTAATAAACATTTTAAAAATATTCGTATATTAATTTTGCACATTAAAATTACATAAAGATATATTTGCTAGAGGAAGAATAAGCTAACTGAATTTAAACAGCACACTCAGTGTTCTGTATCCTACAGTAATAATGAAAACTCACGTTAGCTAATGATAGTATTTGCTCTCCGTACTAAAACAGGCGTGGAAAAACTAAACATGGGAAAGTTCTGTCAGATTTTCAAGAAAGTTAAAGAATCCGAATAATGACAATAATATTTTTCCTTACCGCATCTCCAGAGAATTCGTCCCACAATTGGGTTCTGTTGTACCGAAAACGTCCTCGCTCCTTCTGTTTTAATGCTGAACCCCTATATATCATTCTGTAGATTACTGCTGTATGTGAGAGCAGTGATAACTATCAAACAATTACTTCAGTAACGTCTGTCAGAGAGATTTGCAGAATCGTTAGTAAATTAGGGTGTTATAAATTATTTCCCAAAAATGCCACGAACAAACAAATCAAAATATTGGGCTTTTCCAGAAATTTCTTACAACTTCAATTAATTATTGAACGCACATAAATGAAGAAACCACGTCTCCACAGTTAAAACGTTTCACTAACATTTGTTTAACTTTTCAATGCGCCACTCTTTTTTATTGTATATTTTTACTCATGGTAATTACCTGAAGTTACATGATAGCATATGCTCCTTTAGGCACATTTGTTTTAACTGTTCAACAAATATCCTTCGATTGATTGATGGTATAAAAATGTGTGATCTAACGAAGTAAATCATTTGGTACTGTTTCTGTTAAAATAAATTTATCGTAATATCAGAAATATCTTCAAAATATATTATTTTCAGCCAGATTCCATTCTTGGAATATAGGTTTCATAATCACAACTATGTTAAACACAAATTCAAAAATCCTTACCATCTAGTGGCTTTTATGTCATTCTAGGTTAGATATCTTTGACAGATATAATTTTTTTCCCAGAAATACATTTGACACAGGTTCCTTAAATTTTGGAACGAAGTGCTGTTGGTATCGGGAAATGTGTCCCGCTGATCAATCCCCTACTGGTTTTACTAAGCCTTTCTAGATTTTACGTTATTATTAATTTTTCACTCGTTACATCTCTCCAGAAAATGCTCAGACTGCTATCCGCTCTTTCTGGGGGCTGTTATATTTGCACCTTTGTTACATATTTTTTATTACAAAGGTTTTTCTGTTAATAATACAAGCCAGGGAAGAAAAAATAATTAGAAAAAAATAATAATTATGCACATTGTTTATTTGAATATACCTTTTCTAAAGTATTTCAAAAATACATTTCTAGTTATTAAGAATCATGGGTTTCCAAATGCGCTTCTAGAAATTTCGAAACTGAAGGGGAATATTGTGTACATTTCTAAGCAGCCTTTCTTAGGTTTCTTTGGCGGCATACGTTATCAAACGATTGCGTATTTAATTATCAAGATGCATTTTGACATTCAGCTTGAAAACCCTTCAGTAAAGCGTGCCTCATTCCTTTGGAATTCGACCAAAATGCTCTTATATCATTTCCTATAATGTGTGCCAAAGAAAAATCGAAAATACTTTTGCGCACTTTTTATGAGCTAAACACGCAGTTCCCCGAAGAACTCGCTTCAGGGTGATATCGCATTTCGTATTCATGACACGGCTTCATAGTGTTTACCAAGTAATAATTTCAGGCAACGCACAATACTTGAAAAAATATTTCCGCTGGAAAAAGAATGCTTGAATTCCAGGGAATGCAGTCTGCTGCTGTTTCTGTTTTATTACTTATCATGACTATTATTTTGCCTAGCAGCCTTTTCTGTCGTACACACACAAGTGATGGATTTCGTAGGAACGCTTGGGTAAATCATTCACGTTTTGACACTTCTCTCTTGTCTAACGCTTCATATGCGCGAAATACGCGCTATAAGTATCTATAAAATGTGATAGATGTAGGTAGAGGCGTGAACTAGAAGGCTTTCTTTCTTCCGTGAAGGGGCTGCGACAGCGCATTAAAGGCAATGGAAGCCACGAGGAAACAAGAAATTCTCAGAAAAATTATATTACTATCGAGTTGGAAGATTTTGTCTTCTGGTTGTTGAACAACATAATCAGCATTTTATGTTATATTTGACGGAATCGGACTCCTGTAAAGAGACTACAAAACTCCCAAATAGTCGTAAAATTTCCTTTCTTTTACACTACAATACATCGTATGAGCGTCAGCAAAGATTTCTCCTCCTCATCGCGAACCATAGCGTATGGGCGCGTTTTATCTGGAAAAAAATAATGCCTTAGTAAAAAAGACAAGAACACATCCATCTTCTTTTGACAAGAAACTCTTCGGATCCCGCTCTTCACTGAAAACTTTGCAATGACTTCAGTTATTTAGGCTTCAATGACTGAGAGTAAATCCAAGAACTTTGAAATTTTAGAATATCTTTTGAAGTTACGTAGAAAAAATTTAATCCAGTATTATTTTCAAATCTAAACATCAAGCATTACTTTTATGTATGCACGAGATGAATTTGATTTTAGGTAAAGAACTTAATAACTCTAAATTATTTAGTTTTTCATGATTTCCATAAGTATAAATATTACCAGCAACATGGAGATGCTTTCAACTATATAAAATGATGGACTTTCAAAACAAAATATCATAATACATTACGAAATATTTCATCATTAACTTGTTTCTTCTAAAACTCTTCAGAGCATCACTGGCTGGATGGTGAATGGGAGAGAAATAATAATAATAATAATAACAACAACAAAAGGGACAATACTTAGTATTATGCTTATCGGTATTTGACTGGCTGACTTTGACCTGCAAAATAAACTGCATTTTGCTTTTCGCTGTTTATGATGAAAATCCTACATATAAACTGCATTTGCTTTTCGCCGTTTATGACGAAAATGCTGTTATGCTTATCGGGATTGACTGGCTGACTTTGACTTTGCTTTATTGCTTTCATGTACAAATGCTGTATGTTTGCGCCTTATAGCGTTTACGAACAAAATGCGGTATGCTTCTGGATTATGGCGGTTGTAAACAAAGTGGGGCATGTTTCTGGCATATGGTAGGTATGAAGAAGATGCTCACAGATTAGTAAAAGCGGTATTTTACAACACTTATGACCTACAATTTACTTCATGTGAATTCATTAATTCAATACATTGTAATTTTATTTAATCTCTTTGATCCAAATCATAAGAACAGAATATTATTTAACTATTGAGAGTGAAATCTTAGTCTACTTAAACTAACTTTAACATCGCTCCTCAATGTGTAGAGAATTTTAATGAAACAGTACAAATTACTGTAAAAAAAAAACTTCGGCGCGATGTTAATGATAAAAGTAGGAAATTTGGTAAGTTCTTTTTACCACGTCTTTTGTAAAAAAAGATAGTGCTTCTGTTATCGGTTTGTCCGTCCGTCCGTCCGTCCGTCTGTACCCACGGTATCTCTGCAACTATTAGTTCGATTTGAAAAATTATTTTTGCATTCGGAAGCTTGAAATGTGCAAATGATGATCCTTTATTTCGTCTTTTTTTACGATGTACAATTTTGCCGCTAGAGGGCATAAATGCAGATGATGTCGAATTCAAAATTACGTTTGATCCACATATTTGCTTCTAAACATCCGATTAAAGAAATTATTTTATCTTTCGATTCCATTTATGTCGAAGACTGTCTTAGATATAGTTTCCTTTTCAAATTACGCATAGATTTTCCGCTAGGGGGCGTATAAGTAAATAACGTTTTTCCCGATAACTCTTCTCCTGAAACTCCGATTTGAATTTTTTTTTCAGCGGATGCATCTCCTGATGGAAAATATTTTGCATATAATTTCGAATTTTTGGTAAATAATACTTTGGCCACCAGGGGGCGTAAGTGTTCATTTTTGTTTCTGATGCATTTGCCCTAAAATCTGAGCTTTTAAAATATCGATTGAAAAAAATTATTTCGTGGACTGATGCCACTCACATCGATAAAGCTTTTCGGAATATTTTCTTCCTTAAATATCCCACAGTTTCTCCGCCAGGAGGCGTAGATGTATATCTTATTTTTGTCAATATCTCTACTTCTAGGAGTCCGATTTGAAAAATTCCTTTATGGTTGGATAGTGTTTTCCGTTTGACATGTTCTTCATATAATTTCAAAATTTTCAAGTAATTCATAGACTTTCCGCTAGGGGGCGTATAGGTAAATTGCGTTTCGCACTATATCTCTGTTTCTAAATCCCCGATTTGAAAAATTCTTTCTCACCGGATACAGCTCCTGATGGGAAATCGTTTGCACATAATTTCTATTTTTGGTAAAAAATGGTTTGACCACCAGGGGGCGTAAATCTTAATTTCCGCTTCTGATGTATTTGCAGCAAAATATGAGCTTCTAAATTCTCGATAAAAAAACGTCGTTTGTAGACCGATACTATTCCTGTCGACAAACCTTTTAGGAACATTTTCTTCTTAAAATATTGCATGGTTTCTACGCCAGGGGGCGTAGATACATATCTTATTTTTGTCAATATCTCAACTTCTAAGGGTTCGATTTGAAAAATTTCTTCTTTGTTGGATAGTGTTTCCAGTGTGACTTGTGCTTCATATAATTTCAAAATTTTCAAGTAATTCATAGACTTTCCGCTAGGGGGCGTAAAGCTAAATTGCGTTTCTTCCTATATCTCTACTTCTAAATCTCCGATTTGAAATATTATTTCTGCACCGGATACATCTCCTGATGGGAAATCGCTTGCACATAATTTCTCATTTTTGTAAAAAAAAATGGTTTGGCCACCAGAGGGCGTAAATCTTAATTTCCACTTCTGATGTATTTGTAGCAAAATATGAGCTTCTAAATACTCGATTGGAAAAAACGTCGTCTGTATAACGATACTACCCGTGTCGACAAACCTTTTAGAAACATTTTCTTCTTAAAATAGTGCATGGTTTCTACGCCAGGGGGCGTAGATGTATATCTTAGTTTTGTCAATATCTCGACTTCTAGGAGTCCGATTTAAAAAAAATTCCTTCTTTGTTGCATAGTGTTTCTAGTGTGACATGTTGTTCCTATAATTTCAAAATTTTCAAGTAATTCATATACTTTCCGCTAGGGGGCGTTAAGCTAAATTGCGTTTTTCCCTATATCTATGCTTCTGTACCTCCGATTTGAAAAATTCTTTCTGCACCGGATACAGCTCCTGATGAGAAATCGTTTGCACATAATTATTAATTTTTGTATAAAAATGGTATGGCCACCAGGTGGCGTAAGTCTTAATTTCCGCTTCTGATGTATTTGCAGCAAAATATGAGCTTCTAAAATCTCGATTGAAAAGAAAAGTCTTTTGTTGGCCGATGCTACTCATGTCGACAAACCTTTTAGGAACACTTTCTTCTTGAAATAATGCATGGTTTCTACGCCAGGGGGCGAAGATGTATATCTTATTTTTGTCAATATCTCTACTTCTAAAAGTCCAATTTGAAAAAATTCCTTCGTTGTTGGATAGTGTTTCCGATGCGAAATGTTTTCCCTATAAATTCAAAATTTTCACGTAAATCATTTAGACTTTCCGCTAGGACGCATAAAGGTGAATTGCGTTTTCTGCTCCTAAAACTTCGATTTGAAAAAATTCTTTCTGTATCGCATACAAGACCTGATGGAAAATATTTTTCACATAATTTCTAACACCCATGACTCCTGACGACCAAACCATCCTTCACAAAACATTAATTTCTGCTTCTGATGTATTTGTAGCAAAATCTGGGCTCCTGAAAACTCGACTAAATTTTTTTTTTCTTGGACCGATATTGCTCATATGGATAAACTTTTTGTGAATACCCTCTTCCTAAAATAATGCATGGTTTTCCCACCAGCGGACGTAAAGTCACATCTTATTTTTGTCGATAACTCTGTTTCTAAGAATTCATAAGCTCAAGATTCCGTTTACAGCAATATCTGAGGGATTAAAAACCAGATTGAAAAACCGTTTTCTTCCGTCAGATACCATTGTTTTCCATACCGGTTCCATTGCCTTTGAATAGCTTTGATAAATTTAATTTGCGTCAGAATGGATTCAGAAGACGTGCTTATTACACCCCAAAATTCGGTGTCATCTTTCTTGTTTTTTAACGGCATCACACTGAACATCTCTTTATGTATTACTATTTGAGGAATAAAATGCTATAAAAAGTTTTCAGTGTTATTTTTATTTATTAAAGCCCCAAACACCACAAAAACCCGAAAAAACAGTTTCCAATTTCAAAAATAAAATTTTGGGCTGGAAAGTGTAAACGGTTTTGCAGCTGTTTCTTCATATTGGGAACAGTTTTCCCCGAACTTCATTATCTCTTCACAGTCGTCCACCTCTCCTGTTCATAAGAACTAGCGACTGCACTTTCATTTTTGCAAATACGAATGCGTTCCCGAAAGTCTTTCATTAGCTCTTCATCATCGCTTTTTGAAATTCAGCCTGTGTCTATAAGTTACCTCGTCTAAAGAAAAGAAATAAATGAAAACCGTGCCTTTATTAACGGCGTTTCTGTGTACCTAAAATATGTTTCGCAAACCGAAAATATCATTAATCTATGCATTATCCTTAGTGAATACTGGAAGAGCGTCTGAATACCAGAACAATTTTCTTTTGACTAATTTTGGTCTCGGCTTCCCTGATGGCCATGTGGTCAGAGGTGTTGTTTTCTGTCCAGTCATCCGAGTGGCTTCCGGGTTCAATCCCGGAGGAGGCGTAGGTGGAGTGTCTGTTTTACGCGATGGTCATCTTCCCTACATAGAACCAGTGTTCCCAAATTAGGGACGGGTGACTTTATTATTATACTCGTATACTGTTTCTGAACAACAATGGGCTGGAAAGAGTTAAGTTTAAAATGGAGCGATATAAACCAAACAAAATCTCCCTGAAGCAAAACGTTTCGGAACCTAGAAGAACATGCCCAACTTAGACAGCCACCGATGAATGGCAATAAGGAAGAAGAAGGTAATTTCTTCTATAACTCATAATTTAATGATATTTAAAATAAATGATTTCGACGAAAACTTAACTTCTTACGTGAAATGCGAATTTCCTTCCTAGTTGAAGCGATAAGTGTGAGGAAATTCTCATAAAACTTAAAAACATATTATTCTATCTTAAAGCACCTTTGAAACAAGTGCTGGAGGGGCAGTACTTTTCTGTGTACACAGTAACAATTGCAATTAGCAGACAGTCCTTGTCATTGCAGAGCAACAAATCCAAAAAATATTGAATCAAGGAAGCATAATTAATGTCAAAACATTGCATTTAATGAATTAAAATTTTAAAAAGGAACCCATTTCGTAATTAAATTTCTTAAAGCGGAAAAGTGAAAGGAAGTATTGAACACGAAGACGCTGTGTTGATTTGGAAATTAAAATCAAGAGCTTTATTAGAGAAATATCATTAATTCAAATTGATCGGAAACTTGAAACTTGGTCGTTTTGGGTGGTGTAGTGGTTAGCATACCCGGGCGTTTTCTGGGAGACGCGGGTTCGAGTCCCGCTCCTGGACGATGAAAATTTTCAAGTTTTCGGATATTATCTGACTTACCATCCTTGTCACATTTACGCCAAAAAATCGAATTGTCATCTTCAAAATTTGTTCAAGAACTTTTGCTACTGAAGCGACTTGGTCGGTGTTAGAAGTGGAAAAATTAATTTATAGTTTCTCACAAATAAACACTGTTTCTTCAAAATAAAAAACGTGCCACGTGCAGTAGCCCACCCGGTTTCTTGGTTAATAAAAAAATTATAACACTGAACCCATACCACGATAAAATGTCATATGATCAAAACTGTTGAAGAGGTAACGGAACTGGTTTTTAGAAATAAGTTCGAAAAACCAAAACAATTTCAAGCCTTTCTGAACATATAATCATATAAATAGGAAATTTTTCTTCCTCCCATTTAAAAACACTTTGCCGTCCCGGTGGTTCAGAGGGAGGTCAAAGCGCTGGCTACTGGTCATTAGTCCGAGATGGGTTCTGGTTCAAATCCCGGTGAGGCATGGATGTTGTGTTTAGCTTAAGTCTGTCTTTGAATGAGTGTAACAGAAATGCTGTCCTTTATCTGTAAGGCAAAATCTTTTGTACACATTTTCTCAAAAACTATTTTTTTGTGGAGTTTGAAATTCTGAGCACAAATAAAAACGACCCATATCTAATACGCGTCGCAGTTATTTTTCCGAAAAATTTGTTAGAATTGCTTTTAAAATTCAATTTATGTTACTCGAAAGTATTCCAATTTGGCGCTAGATGGTGCCAGAAGTTAGCTTGACAGTGTGTCTGTGTGGAAGAAACGAAATCTCTCATTTCTGTCTAATTTTTTAAATTATCTAGGCCAAACAGAAATCAAAGAATGGGCACTGATGTGAGATTTGAATCTTGTCTTCCATAGATCATCTTAAATTCCACTGTACGTTCATTTTTGGAAGAGAAAATGTGTACATTAGCAGAAAACACTTGAATTTGAGACATAAACTACGCCTACCTACTAAGCTCCATCCCCAAACAATGTCATTGGTTAAAACGTCGCAGCGCGCATTTTGTCTTTCATTGTGGAGCCAACGAGAGAACGCTTCCATTCTGAATATGGTAAGGTCTTTAGTTATTTGCTGACGCTAACTTCTGGGACAATCCCTCAGGACGTAAAAGCCACACCCAAGGAGTGATATTTTGCGCCATCTAGCGCAGAAGATGAAGCCTAACACTCATTCAAAGACAGCCTTAAGGCACTGTCTCTCTCCCTTTCCTAGACTCAGTGGCCCTAAATTAGGGACGGGTGACTTCTTATAGCCCACTGAGTTAGTCACGGTTGTCACTAAACCTCCCCTTCCCCTCAAGGCACTTTTAGCCATTTTGTGTACGAATGGTGACAGACTCGTACATCTGGCTAACTCTCCGCGTTGGACCAGGCTCGGGACCCAAATGTGGCATGGGCAATGTGTTTTAACCTGGAGTCGGTTCATTCCTTTTCTGGAATTATAAGCCCCAATTTACGAATTTGGGTAGCTTACAACCTTAGATGCTCATGGTCGCCTTTAATCCTCGAATTAAAGGAAAAATTACTTTATTCTAATTGGTTGCTTCAGTACTACATCTTGAAAAACGCAATAAAAGCGGGAAATAAATCGCGGCAGCTAAGAGGGGACTTCACAGGTACAAACAGTTATACCTTGTGCCCAACAATCTGATATCATTCACAGAGGAAAGTAGCAAGATATATCAACATGAAAATCATCTTCGTTGCCTTGTGACAGGGTGCTGTCTTTCTGTACTGACCCAGACAAGGACTGTCAAAAAACTGTAATGATAATCATCCCGGCTGACGACTGAATCGAAGTGAAATATCAAGAGATCACAAAGTATCATGTTCTGCTGCTGGAAGTAGGACATCTTAGGTGGTCATTAAATTACTGGAACGAGGACGTCTCAGTAGTAATTGGTGCGCTTCCAGCAGAGCTCAGGACCCTGAGGAAACACTTGGACTCTCTGAGCCTTGAAAAAAACACATCATCTGAACTCCAGCAGAATATATTGCTAAGAACAGCACACACATTGTACTTATAACACGGCGTTCCAGGTTTCGATTTCTTGAGTGTTCTACAACTATTCCATAAACCTTGGTGCACTACGATAAAGTGCAACAATAATAGTAGCATAGTAACAGACACCCATAATACTTTTCTACTTCCTTATTTGCAGCACTAATGTAGATATTTCGTATTGTTATGATAAAATTACTGTTGAAAGTAGCAGCTTACAACCCTGCAATATAGGTGAGTTTTATAAATCATCTGATAATTGTTCAACGACAATATACATTTAAATTGCTAGGTAGATGTTCCAACAAGACCTTCACCAACAAATTTTCAGCATAAAATCATTATCATGATATATGTGTGTGTACATTGTGGAAAATTTCCATTTAAGAAATTAAAGAAGGATATTATAAATAAAGCACCTACAGTTTCCCAGCATTTTTCTGTTAGACGATAAATTGTTTCCAAATAGTTCATTGAAGGGTAATATTCGTTCATCTCCCTCGCGTCTTTTGAAAGGAAAGGAAGTTGAAATTCAGCGTAATGCTAAAATTCAATACGAAACATTTTGCGTTCCAGTATTTCATACTTGCAGAAAATTAAGGAAATTCATTACATGTCTGAACTACCTTTCGTATGATATGGTTTAGACATTTTGGAAACGGTGCATTTTTATTTATTATTGTCTACTACTATGGATATCACTTCCCTTCATTTCAAAGTATAACTTTCAACAAATAATAGATCATAGTTTTGCTGTTCTTTCTAAACAATCCACATATGAAATTCAAAGTAGTCCATCGTTGCAAATTTGTTACCATTTACATATATTATGTAAAATCAGAGAATACGAGAAACAGCACCAAATATGTGAAGCGTCAGTTTTGATTAACCTTTTGGTTTTAGACAGCCATTTCTGAACAAGGAGCCCTTGAGAAAATATGTGCAAACCACGTTTGTTTAAAGAAAATGAACTCGTTAGATATTTTCGTATTGGTACTAGGAATGTCAAACAGGGTGACTATGTAAAATGTAATTTTATCAATAAAACGTATTAAGCCTAAATTAAATACACCGTGCCTTAATCAATGAAACACATAAAATCTAATTATGATAGTCATGCATTTTTTGTGTTGATGAACAAATATGAATAACCGTATTCTTGATAAGTTATATTTTAAGGAAGATGCAAAATAAATTTTAAAACTTTAGAGAAGATTTCATCTCTTTAGATGGTAACAGTAATAATTCGTTACCGCTGATTTTCGGCAAGAATTTCTAGTCGAAAGCGCTGTAATGGTTTTGCTAGAAATGAATTCTTGTAATTACGATGCAAAATGGAGTTGATTTGATATTAACAAACCCTGATCCAAGCAAAATTCCACTTGTGATTTTTGAGTACTGATTCCACTCAAAGAATTTACAGCAGAACAAATGGACACGATTTTTATACTACTCGACACTGAAATTGTTCCACCCAGAAACAGTGAGCACAATGAGCAGAAAATCACTAGAGATGTAGAATATTGTGGAAATACATGATTAAATTTCCATGGCAGTGCAACAGTGAGACAGCCTAGAAGACAGGATCACATGACAGAAGTCAAAACCTTGTGTTGCCACTAAGTTCTGCCGTGCAATCACACACATGGCGCTGATTGGAGGGATACAGCCCTCTACTGAAACTGTTCCACCCAGAAAGAGTCAGCACAATGAGCAGAAAATCACTAGAGATGTTGAATATTAGGTAGAAATACATGATTAAATTTCCATGGCAGTGCAACAGTGAGACAGCCTAGAAGACAGGATCACATGACAGAAGTCAAAACCTTGCGTTGCCACCACGTTCTGCCGTGTAATCACACACATGACGCTGATTGGAGGGGTACAGCCCTCTACTGAAACTGTTCCACCCAGAAAGAGTCAGCACAATGAGCAGAAAATCACTAGAGATGTTGAATATTAGGTAGAAATACATGATTAAATTTCCATGGCAGTGCAACAGTGAGACAGCCTAGAAGACAGGATCACATGACAGAAGTCAAAACCTTGCGTTGCCACTAAGTTCTGCCGTGCAATCACACACATGGCGCTGATTGGAGGGATACAGCCCTCTACTGAAACTGTTCCACCCAGAAAGAGTCAGCACAATGAGCAGAAAATCACTAGAGATGTTGAATATTAGGTAGAAATACATGATTAAATTTCCATGGCAGTGCAACAGTGAGACAGCCTAGAAGACAGGATCACATGGCAGAAGTCAAAACCTTGCGTTACCACTAAGTTGTGCCGTGCAATCAGACACACGGTGCTGAGTGGAGTGATACAGCCCTCTACAGAAATCGTGAGGTATCTGAGACCACACAACTGATATTTGGTCCCATAATTCGGCGACATTAAGCATTTGCCTCTGAGAGACTTTAGAGCGTCGTCCAATGAGGTCCTATAAATGATCGATGGATGATAGGTCCGGAGATCTCACTGGCCATGGAAGCATTTGGACCAGTTGTCACAATGCTCGGCATATATTAACTGTCTGTAGCGGAATTTGCCTTTTGCAACAAAATGAACTTAGGAATACGTCATAAAAAGAGAAACAACATTGTACAAGGTCATCCACACACCTCTTGCTGTGCCGTGCCCATCATGTGTAGCAAAGACGACCCACTATAGTGCTCTGTAGCGATGGGTCGGAAACCATGTAATTGTCATTGTGCAACCGTTACTGAAATAGCATTGTCCCCGTTACGACTAGTGACAAAAAGTCACCGTTAGCGGTGTCCCAACGATGCTTGGGTCCAAGGTTACCATGTCAAGCACCACAGAGGTCGCTAGTGATGCCAGCTTTCTTCAGAATAAACCGGTTTTCGTGCTCGTCTCTCGACGAGGTGGCTTATTGAATGAACGATAAAGTGTTAATGTTGTTCAACATTCAACATAATATAATGTCTGACGCCAAGCGTATAAAAACCAGTGAGATGTGTAATTATTTCACCGTCGTTGATGAAAATTTTGCTTCGTGTGATATTTGTAAGCAAGAGTTTTCTTACAAAAATTCGATTCGCCGTTCCGTTAGTACTCAGTCATCCCTGTCGTAAACGGTGATTTTGTCACTGTTTAAAGCCACCGTTAATTTCGTGGAACTGTCACCGTTGTCACTGTAACAGGAAAATCTCTGTTAAGTCCACCTCTAGTGATCTGTGGCATCAGTTGGGATTGGAACAACGTAATCGTAGAGGGTAAAGACAACCCAAACGAGGTGCCTGGTTTCCTAGTAATTTGCTGCTTGCGGGCAACAGATGGATTCTCCGTGCGGTCACTATACCGCCCAGACACGGACTCGGTGATCGTCGGACTCATTTATGTACACGACATGGTGCTATTCTCGACGCCACGCATAATAATATCTCATTGCAAGTTGCGTAAATTACGAGAAGCTCATGATAAATGTGATGCAAGCAAGCCATTACTAAACTGCATTTTTCATTTTTCCGTTTTCATACGGTGCGTCGAAGTGAAATTTCGCCTCCTTTCGACCCCCAAGATGTACGGGGGAGGGTTACCTTCTAGTGACGAGAGCTCGAAAATTATGTATAACACGATGGTATTTCATCTGCAGATATCCTAGACCAAAGTTACCAATCCCTCTAACTAACACACTTGCGATCAGGTTTTTTATTTCTATCTTAAGGTCAGATTTTACCTTCATGGAGTTTGGTAGCTACATGACCTTTCTTCAGTGTCAGGTTCGTCTAAGTCTGAATAATAGATAATAAAAGAACAGATATTGTTTTTAAAAAACTAGACCGTCAAAATACGTACTACTGCCGCCGCCATACTTTCGTAAATATTTACTTTTATGACTCAGATATTTTCTGTCATGAGTTTTACCACAATAACATTCCACAATAACCACAATAACCTCAGAACCGCTCAATGTCAGGAATCAGTAAATCTTATTGTTTGTTGTTTTGATTTAATTCCACTTAGTATGTACCGGACTGCGGCTCGGTGTGGTCGTGAGTGAGGCGAATGTGTTGTTATGATTTAATTCCACTTAGTATGTACCGGACTGTGGCTCGGTGTGGTCGTGAGTGAGGCGAATGTGTTGTTATGATTTAATTCCACTTAGTATGCACCGGACTGTGGCTCGGTGTGGTCGTGAGAGAGGCGAATGTGTTGTTATGATTTAATTACCCTTAGTATGTACCGGACTGTGGCTCGGTGTGGTCGTGAGTGAGGCGAGCGTGTTGTTATTGTTTGTTGTTATGATTTAATTCCACTTAGTATGTACCGGACTGTGGCTCGGTGTGGTCATGAGTGAGGCGAGCGTGTTGTTATTGTTTGTTGTTATGATTTAATATCACTGAATATGTACCGGATTGTGGCTCGGTGTGGTCGTGAGTGAGGCGAATGTGTTGTTATGATTTAATTCCCCTTAGTATGTACCGAACTGTGCCTCGGTGTGGTCGTGAGTGAGGCGAATGTGTTGTTATGATTTAATTCCCCTTAGTATGTACCGGACTGTGGCTCGGTGTGGTCATGAGTGAGGCGAGCGTGTTGTTATTGTTTGTTGTTATGATTTAATTCCACTTAATATGTACCGAACTGTGCCTCGGTGTGGTCGTGAGTGAGGCGAGCGTGTTGTTATTGTTTAATTCCAATTAGTATGTACCGGACTGTGGCTCGGTGTGGTCATGAGTGAGGCGAGCGTGTTGTTATTGTTTGTTGTTATGATTTAATTCCACTGAATATGTACCGGATTGTGGCTCGGTGTGGTCATGAGTGAGGCGAATGTGTTGTTACTGTTTGTTGTTATGATTTAATTCCATTTAGTATGTACCGGACTGTGGCTCGGTGTGATCGTGAGTGAGGCGAATGTGTTGTTATTGTTTCTTCTTATGATTTAATTCCCCTTAGTATGTACCGAACTGTGCCTTGGTGTAGTCGTGAGTGACGCGAATAAATAGAATGTGTTGTACGTAAATATATGCATATTCTCAAATTACTCGTTTAATTTCACACAAACAAAATCTTGGCATGGGGGGAGACGTATACCATAAAATACCTAGAAAGAGTACTGGGGTACTCTCTCGATTTTCTTTTTGTCAATAAATGTGTTCAGTAGCATCAAACTTTATCATGCCGTCCTTAGCTTCCTGACTGTCTTTACTGAAAATATTGTGCCTGCGTTCTTGTTCTTTATGGGTGCTGAAATATTAATGTTACAAAATTTAGTATAGGTAATTAGCAGCTTGAAAGTTTTCCAAATATCATTTGCGAAGCTGAAACGCACAAGTATCTTAGTATTTCTTTTCTTTCTTTCCCTAGTCGTTGTCTATGGTAATTTTCCATAGACACTTCAGATATTTCTACAAAACTGCTGTGTTGGCATTATAAAGTCTTTGCTGTCCAACGCAACGCCATCAACATTTTCTGTTGCTTTTCTTCATTTTTCAAAGTATATTTCGATCTGATTAAAAATGGGAACTGTACACCAATTATACTCAAAATAGTATAACTATACTAATGATCCGAATTTCCTGGCGAAGAAAAGAAATCAAAGTTTGCAAGCTTTTGCACATCAACCAGATGACTTTTTCAAGGAAGGTAGATTGTAAACTTTCAAGGAAAGTAGATAGTTTGCTGTCTACATTCCTTGAAAAAGCCATCTAATTGATTGGCAAAAGCTTGGAAACTTTTATTTCTATTCTACACCAAAATATTCGGATGATTATTATAGTTATACTATTTTGAATATTTCAATCTACTTGCGCGTGACATTCTGAATTCTATCATGCAGACCTTTATAATATTATTCTCGTTTTAAATTACTTTCCCAAGCAGAAACTAAAACGTTTTCATGAGGTTTACTAATTTAGTTTTAATTAGTGGTGGAACTATTGTTGCCAGCCAATGCGAGTTTTATTTCGGGTTGAAAAATCATAAGTTTAAGATGAGTGCATTTCACCAGCCTGAAAAACTTTCGATAGAAATCTATTCTCTCAGAAAGTATAATAGCATACTTTCCCAGCCTCTGCTGAAGTAAATTGACGTTCCTGACATCAAGCCTACATTTCAGCACCGTGAACATATCTCCTCCGTCACGCTAGGCGGCCATTATCCATTACCGTTCTGCTACAATTGTTACACATTTACGGTAATGTAATTTTTGAAACTTCTATTTTTGGTCATTCTCTGCGTAAGATTCATGTCGGCAAGGCACCTAATGCAAACTTATTTGCATTCGTCTATCATTTTCATGTAGCTCATTATTTTCAGCCATTTCGTTTAACAGAAAAATTCTTCTTTTCTTCGCTGGAAGTATGGATTCGCATTAAAAAACAGCGTTTAGAAGAAAATGAATTAAATTTAAGTTTCTTGAGACAAAAAACTGAGAATGCATTTTTCCCCCTATCTTTTCGCTGTGAAGCATACATGGAAACTTATGCTTATGAAACATTTAAATGCTCCTAAAATACAATTAGAATTGTATCTGTAAAATATGCTGTATATCAAGTAATCAAACATGTTGTTGTAAACCAATTAAACGTATCAAACATGCAAAATACTATTATCCTAAAAATGATGCGTAACTATCTTCCGTTAAGATTTAAAAAAGGTACAAATAATTTCATTTCATTTTTTCTCATTTGTTGAATAAAACTATTTTCAAAAATATTTAATCAATATAATTTGAATGATTATTGGAAAAATGTTTTAGTATTAGGAAACGTGTAATGTGAGAATGATGATCTTTGCATTCCGGCTTTTTTCCGATGCATAACTTCGGCGCTAGAGGGCGTATATCCAGATGATATCGCATTCAAAATACATTTTATTCGATATATTTGCTTCTAAATCCCCGATTCAAAAATATATTTGTGCTGTAGATGCCATTTATATCGAAGTCTATTTTAGATCTGTTCTTTTTTCAAGTAATGCATAGAATTTTGGCTAGGGAGCGTAAACTATTTTCCTAAAAGTTTTGCATCCCGTCATATCTCTGCTTCTAAAACTACAATTTGAAAATTTCTTCTTGTATGGGGTACAACTCCTGATTGAAAATGCTTTACCTATAATATCTAATTTTCGGTAAATAATAGTTTGGCCAACAAGGGAGTGTTTTTTCTGCTCCTGGGGCATTTGCAACAAAATCCACGCTTCTGAAAATTCAACTGAAAAAATTATTTTCTGAACCCATACCTCTCACCTCGGGAAACCTTTTCAAAATACTTTCTTCTTAAAATATTACATAGTTTTTCCGCCAAGAGGCGTAGATGTATATTTAATTTTTGTCAATATATCTGCTTATAAGAGTCCCATGTAAAAAAATATTTTTTGTTGGAGAGCGATTTCCGCCTCTTAAACCTCCGATCTGAAGAATTCTTTCAGCATTAAATACAGCTCCTGATGGGAAATGTTTTGCATATAATTCTTAATAATGAATAGTTTGGACACCAGGGGAGCGTGACTGTTTATTTCTGATTCTCATGTATTTGTAGCAAAATCTAAGCTTCTCAAAACTCGATTAAGAAAATTATTTCGTAGACCGATACCCCTCACCTCAAAAATCCTTTTCAGAATATTTTTCTTAATAATGCATAGTCACCCACCCCCGCCAGGGGAGTAGATATACACTATATTGACAAAGGTCACCGGACACCTGGAAGAGAAACACAACATAGCATTTATTGACACTTGTTAGTACAGTACCGGTCCACCTTTGGTTTCAATGCATGCACTGACCCTTCGAGACATGCTTTCGACAAGGCGTTTGAACACGGCGACAGCTATGCGCTTCCATTAAGTACAATGCTGCCGCTAACTGTTGCTTAGTAGTAG
Source organism: Macrothele yani (assembly GCA_039090855.1). Classification (NCBI taxonomy): domain Eukaryota; kingdom Metazoa; phylum Arthropoda; class Arachnida; order Araneae; family Macrothelidae; genus Macrothele; species Macrothele yani. Next base: position 8,846,915 of record CM077024.1, read on the forward strand.
GCCTTGGTTCTAAACTTTTTATGCGGACCTCTAATTCATTCCAACGGTGCTATGTGGGATTAAGGTCAGGCTCTGTGCTGGCCAGTCCACACACGATACGGAATTATCGCCAAACCACGCCGTAACTGTGCTTGCTTTTATGGCTCGGGGCTTTCTCCTGCTGGTACCAACAAGGCTCGGTTCCATAGTATCGCCACAGAGTTGGTAGGGCATAATTGTCCAGAATATCCAGACAGACTTGCTGGTTAACAGGTTTGTCCACGATAACCAATGGGTCGAGACCATACCACGAAAAACACCCCCACAAGAGTACCCTGCCAGCTCCAAACTTGACCGTAGAAACAGTACGCTGTGGTAAATAGCGTTTCCCCGGTACCGCCATACCCACACACGGCCATCAGCCTGAAGGATCGTATATCAGGATTCATTAGTCCATAGGACCCGGTTCACATTAATCTACGGTCCACGATAAATGTTCTTTATACAATGCTAAATGACGAGTGGCATTTCAAGAAGAAAAAAGAAAAGACAATTATATTTTGTAATAAACAGTCATTAGATGGAAACGGAAATGTTTCATGCAAAGAGTAGCAACAGTACCACAATTTACGCAGGAATTAGGCAAAAAGGAATGGCAAATAATCCCCAAAATGTGAGATTACTTACAGATGAGTTCTCGAAAGGATTTTACATTCAGCACTTAATATCATGAATATGAACTGCAGTGATACCGACCGAAAGGGTGCACATGCGACTCCATTTAAATGACATGAAGCAAGCTGAAATTTACAGTGTGGGAATACCCGCAACTGTTCTGATTAATGCTTTTGAAGGAATTACTGCGGAGAATAAAATGTTTCCATTTAAATTGAAAATCAAAAATACTACTAACATTACATTTAAAACGGAAACGACATTTGAAATTTTGACAACAGATTAACCCTTTCAGCGGCCGATGTACTTAATGAAAAATTTCCCACATTTTCCTGTGGTCCTCAAACAGAAGCGTTTCCATAGTGACCGGGTTATAACAAAAGTTTCAGAAAAACAATTCCTTTCTCTCTTTCATCTCACGAGTATCGACTGTAAATCTGTCGCTGGTTGTAAGTGCTCCTTACTGTCCTTAGCTTACAGTATGCAGTTTGACTCCCTTATAGTCATTTGTTCTCGGTTCCATTATCCCAGAAATGATCCCCCGGACACGAATACCATGCCACTGGGTACAAACAAGTTACTCAAACATCTTTTCCCTTCTTTCTTAGGTTCGTCGCCCTTTTGTCAGCATTCTTAGCAGAAAAGGTAATCAGACAGCAGGAGTAATGACATTTGTACCCCCCAAATCACCACTTAGAATGATAAACATAAGGTAAAAGCAACGCGTTCTGACGCGCAGGTTCACTAGTTCCTGTCACAGTCAGTATACTTCTCAGACAGCGGATATATTCGTTCGAGCTTATTTCAGCCTATTTTTTAACTCCGAGTTAATTCGTTCCAGCCAGTTAGAGGTTTACCCCTTTAGCAGGCTGGGACGAATTAACTCGGTGTTAGGAAAATGGGCTAAAATCAGCTCGCACTGATATATTCAGTATCTAAGCAGTGGACCGAAAGCGGTTGGAACGAGAAACGTGCTCATGAGAAAGATTTGCTTTCCCCTTTAGCTATGTCATTCAAAATAGTCATTTAAGGAGATGATTGACTCTAAACCTTTGACTGATTACCCTTTAAAAGGGCTGTAACAATGGCAAATAACCTAAGAAAAAAGAGAGCAGATGCTTGAGTCACTTGTTACTACGCAGTGGTATGATGCCTCTGTCATGTCTGGTTACGGAGCAGAGAATAAAAAACTTTAAACGCCTGTCACCAAGAAAGCACTAGTGGAGTACCAAGGACTATATCACCAAGTAGTAGTGGGATGAATATCACTATAGACTAGTGGGAAGTCTACCAACGGTAACAGGTTCATGGTTATTGTTGATCAGGTGAGAGGGGAAACAAATCGTTGTGCAGCAGCTTTCGTAAAACCCGAACGCTATATGAATATTTCTGTTTGGTAAGCGTGCAGAGTTTTGGGCAACATTAAGTTCAGATTCCTCGGCTGCTTAAAGGGCTAAAAAGTTACACTAACGAAGGAGATCAATAGATTACGCAACTTTCGTCCTCTCTCGGTAGAAACAGCCTAGCCTGTGCCCAGATCTTTTGTTATGAGTGTTTTTATTTTCCAGGAAAGGTATTCTCATTTTTTTTTATTTTTACGCAGGCGTAATATATCTTCTTTTCCTCCGAAATACCTCCCTGTTACGAAATCAAATTTATTATATAAGACTACCGCTAAAACGTAATTTTCTTTCCGTTGTAGCTGAAGAACTTAGTCCTTAACATCAGTGATTTCTTTATGTGTACTAAAGTCAATGTAATAGAAGATGCCCATAGTCATTCAAGAAAGAGGTCAATATTTGTACTTACTAATACGTTTATTCTGCTTGGATGTTGTTTACTCCACACTCATATCTAATTCATTAGCGTACTCAATACAATAGCAGCGATTTAACACCCAATCACAGTGTAACAGCAATCAACAGCACGTCTAACATCAATAACATCAATCCCCCAAAAGGAACCTCTGCATCGCATTTTTATCAACAGTTCTTATCATTACACACATACGTCACTCTCGATCCGTTCTCAGATTGTTGCCAACGTCATTCTCATTTGAGGGAAAAGACATAACGTTCAGGTTTGAAAATGTCTAAGAGAACGAACTCAAATTTACATAGAAAACAGAAACTCAAAAGGAAAGTTAAAATAGAATATACGTTACACCTCCCTGTTACGAAATCAAATTCATTACATAAGACTACCTCCCTGTTAGGAAATCAAATTTACTAATGAAGCTCACTAACGCGTTTTGAACATGCTCCTACAGAATTCTCCAGTTACGTTTAAACAAATATTCAAGTATGTGATCTCCCAAATCCTCTTTATGAATTTATCAAATGCTGGGAATTGATATCTGCTACCAGTTATTTATAAGGATTTGGTTGGATTTTATTCATTCTTTAAGATTATGAAATTTTAGGAAAATGACCGGTCGCTACTGCGGACGCCCATAATTGCTGGCCAGTAACCCATTTACTACTAAAGTAGAAATAGTTAGCACCATCTATCTGTCACATACGTTCAGTTAAGATTGTATTCCCTTTTCTCAAGTTCATCCCTGAAAACGGAATAGCTTGTTTGTAATCGTAATGAAATTTTGACGAGTCTGAAATTTTCAGACTCGTCAAGTCAAAGTCGTGGTCGAAGTCTAATATCATACAGCTTTCATTAAGAACAGTGCAGCTCATGTTTCCTTTCTAAGAGTGTTGAAGACGTGCAATGAAGTAACACCAAGATACTTAAATTTTCATGGTTTACATGTGTGAATTTCAGAATTTTGTTTACCAGGTAGTCTAATAAATTTTCTTTTTTGTTTCTAAAACTTCGGTTTGGCTTACCAGCATAGCTCCTCATAGTTAGTAACAAAACGTATATTTCCTTCGGAAATATACGTTTTGTTTACTAACTATGAGGAGCTATGCTGGAAATGATTAATTTCTCCCCAGAATATAGTTCTCCCACATCCAACAGATTCGGCTTTTTCATTCGGCAATCAATTGAGGAATGAATTAATTATACTGATCGATGTGCTCTAAACTACAGAATTTTATCATTAAAAGCCATGATAGTCTTGTGAATCAGAGAACTGAGACATTAATATGACGTGATTTACACCTGCATCAGAAAAGCACCTGGAAATAATCCTTTTTTATATTCCTGTATAAAGTAGTTTCACTCGGTATCATTGGTCATCATTAGGCTTGTTCAGCGTCTGTGTCAGGGAAATGAAGTAACCCAGTCACGTTCCCGTTTCGCTTTAATAGTGATTGGTATTTTGCGCAGTTTGACGGAAGCTGTTAAATTTTTTTCAGCAGACAAGGCGCGGCCGCACTTGATGAATTAGAAGCGCTTCAGTAACTCTGGAACAGCAGACGTGATAAAATTACCGCAAATTATCTACTCTGAGGGGTGGCAATCTTTTTAATTGCCTTTTCTGCTTTTACGCCCTCAGTGATAATGGTTTCGGAACGTCGTGTTGAAGCATCGTCCTTTTGATCACTGTTTATTTTCTAATTCACGTCACCATCATGAAGAAATAACGGAGCAGAACTTATTATACCTTCACGAGGTAATGCTAAATCTTCACCACAGAATTTTATTCAGGAATTTTAAGAGACCTAGGCATCTTAATTTCATTCTAATCAAAGCAATTGAACTGTTCAGTTTTTGTCAAAGTATTCAGAATTTTTGAAATAACCAGCTGTTTATTGCTTTGGTTCTGTTTCTAATATTCCTGAGTAATGAAGGAAATATGGTTACGAAAATTTCATAACAACACTTTCATTCATTGTACTTGATAAGAATATGAATCAGCAATTTAATAAAACAGTAGCGAAGGGACGCAAATTTAGCACATTTCTTCCTGCTGGAGTTTCGCCTGTTTAGATATTCATAAACTGGTGTTAGATGGAAGAAACTCAAACTGGTAACAAATCATTTCAGAGATCCTGAAGAGATTAATAACTAAAACAATTGAAAAATTTGCAATCCAAAAGCAATGTTGTTTGAATTACCATTTTCGCTCCACATTTCTTACGAAACTTTTTTCTCTGAAATTTGTAACGTATCAAGAAAAATGTTATTTAGTTTTGCTATTATGTTTTTCTTTTTGAAAAAGTACGTCTAGCTCTGGAAAGCAAGAATTCAGAGTGTTAAGCTTACTTATCTAACAAGAGGCAATCAAAATATCATTAGTACATAACCTGTACACCTTCCCGCGTCATATATCTCACTCCAATAAATGAGACGTCACGTGATCTCGATCTCCGGTAAAACAAATCAAGCAGATTAGATTGTTGAGGGCTAATTAGTGTTGTTTTGAATGTCAGAATGGGCAAACCGACTGATCCTAGCTACTTTAAACGTGGTATTATAATTTGGGCAGGGTATGTCGGTGCGAAAATTTTCCACGTGGCCGTTATCCTGGGATTTGTACGCAAAAGCGTAGCCATGGTTTACCCAGAATAGTGCGAATCAGAAAAAGCTGTCAGCATTTGGAGCTCCTGTGAACGGCTTGGGCGTCAGAGAGGTCAAAGGATAATGCCAAAAAGCATGCAAGTGAACACACTGACCACAAGCCGGTAAATCATGACAGAATTCTACTCTTATGTACCTAGGGTCATCTGCAAACGTACCATATATCGGACCATGTCGTGACTGGGTAACAACAGCCGAAGTCCATGTCACCAGTGTCTTTTTATTTCTTTGGTCCTTCAGTTGCTGTCGTCCACAAGGCCGCCTATTGCTGGCAGTTTCTTCTGCGTCTCGCTCCATTCGCGTAAAACCCTTTTTAACGGTTGTGTACGTGAAAGGCCCAGGAATATGGCCGTCTGCAAAATGCTTGAACCGGTACACCTGGCGCCAACTACTATATCACGTTCAAAGTTACAAACATTACTCGTTTTGGTTGCCCATTCCGATCCTTAATCATACGCTAATTGATGCTTGAACAGCTGGGCTGTCTGATATATTTATTCATCACATCGCGCTCACATGCCATCCTCTGTGTTAGAGTAAGCCATTTATGGGATTAGGTAAGTGTACCTAATGATTTGGTATCTCAATTGTTTTGCAGAGTAGAAATCCAAGAGTAAAGCTTCATACACAGCATGATAATTAAGACTGAATTTAGAAAAAGAATGGAAAAGCAGGAAAACGTGCGTGAATATATTTTATTCGAAGTACGGGATCTTTACAGCTTCGACCCTCGATATAACCTAAACGAAATAAGATAGCAAAGTTCCGTTTTTTGTACATGGAACCACAATACATAAAATGGAATTACTATGCAAAATCTTTTTGTTTACTTTCAGGTACGACCCTGAAATTGTGATGGCTACTCCACACGAAAAGGCCCCCGTGTGTGTCATGGTTCACAGAGACGAAGTCAGATACACAAGTCCAAAGGACTTTCGGTAACAAATACCGACGTAAACCACCATCCAGACCCTCAATTCGCGAGTGGCACAAGAAGTGTATGGAGACTGGCAGTATGCGTCATAAAAAGGCGGCCAACACAAGTGAAGAGGATATGGAAGGTGTTCGACAGAGTCTACAACGAAGTCTAGAAAAGTCATTTCGCACAGTCTCCAGGGGCAGTTGGGGTTGCCACGATATACAGGGTGCTGCACAAGCGCTTGTACCTGACTGCTTACAAAGTGCATTTGACACAGGCACTGCACCCCGGTAAAAAACCGAAACGTATCGATTTTTGCTGTTGACATGCTAACACAGGATTGAAAATGAGGAAGGCTTCCTGAAATGTATATTACTCAGCGATGAGGCAACATTTCACGTCTGTGGTGTTATCAACAAGCATAACTGCAGAATTTGGGGATCTGAAAACCCACATGCCGTCTGTGAGATTGAACTGATGATACGCTCTAGAGAAGATGGCAGGAATTCGAATAACGTCTCAACGTTATTTGTGCAACCAACGGTGCCCATGTGGAGTTCTACTATCATCCCAGCAAACTTTGGAACTCGCAATTCAATATGCAGTAAACCGATATTTGTTCTCTTATTCCGTTTCTGTTTCTTTAAGGGTCAAATTTGAAAAGATAATTTTGGAACATTCTGTACATTCCTCCAGCGTCAATACAAGAAGTGGCATGATGACCCAACGAAAGGACGGAATTGCGAAGGTCATCTTTTGATACGGAGCGAAGAGCTGATGTCATAGCTCTTTCCATATATTCAATGTCTTGAACAAACTTGTCCTCTTAAAGGCAGCTTTAATTTAGGGAATAGAATGTAGACACAGGATGACAAATTTGGAGAATAGGGAGATGGTTGAGTTCAAACACCAGTTTCGTGCTACAAATTGCTGTACTCTGACTGCTGTGCGTTTCGGTTGCGTTATCGTGAAGAAAGAAGCTTTGTCCATTTTAGACAACAAGCCTGGTACGCACAAACCTTCTTCCACAATCGCTCCAAAACGGATGTGTAAGCTTTGTCAAAGACAGTTGTACCTGCTGGAATGAACCCGTGAGCAGAATTCCTTTGCTGTAATAAAAGCATACAACTATTGTCTTGATTTTAGACTTCTGTAACCTGATATCTTTCCCTTTGCATGACTGTAGCGACTTCCACTGAACACTCAAACACTTCGTTTTAGGATTATAACGAAAATAACATGTCTCGTTACCTGCCACGATGCTTTGCAGAAATTTTGCATTGTTTCTGCAGTGTCTAATACGAATTTTGCCTACTCCACTCGTGGATGTTTCTAGTCGACTGACAAAGTGTCCAATACGAATTATATATAGTGTCCAATACGAATTTTGCCTACTCCACTCGTGGATGTTTCTAGTCGACTGACAAAGTGTCCAATACGAATTTTGCCTACTCCACTCGTGGATGTTTCTAGTCGACTGACAAAGTGTCAAATGCGAATTATATATAGTGTCCAATGCGAATTTTGCCTACTCCACTCGTGGATGTTTCTAGTCGACTGACAAAGTGTCAAATACGAATTATATATAGTGTCCAATGCGAATTTTGCCTACTCCACTCGTGGATGTTTCTAGTCGACTGACAAAGTGTCAAATACGAATTATATATAGTGTCCAATGCGAATTTTGCCTACTCCACTCGTGGATGTTTCTAGTCGACTGACAAAGTGTCCAATACGAATTATATATAGTGTCCAATACGAATTTTGCCTACTCCACTCGTGGATGTTTCTAGTCGACTGACAAAGTGTCCAATACGAATTTTGCCTACTCCACTCGTGGATGTTTCTAGTCGACTGACAAAGCATGCGAAACAAAACGAACACATACGTCTCGCCTCCAAAATCTTGCACTGAAATTTGACGAATCATCTTTTTAACACGGAGCTCACATTCCAGCATCCTTTAGATCACTCAAGAACCAACTTTTTACCTTTCGCGAACTGTCTCAATGAGTTCAGACATACGCAGTGAAATTGGGCATCCGGTCCTTTCGTCATTTTTCAAATCTGCCCTTCCATCCCTGCAACGTTTATGCCATAAGAATATTTGTGCACGAGATAGTCAATTAGAGCCATATACAAGAGTGGAAGACATCATGATCAGAGTTAAATCCCTGAAATGGCAATGGGCTGGACATACTGCCAGAAGAACAGACCATCGATGGACAGCCCAAATTTTAGATTGGATTCCAAGGGACAGGAAAAGACCCAGAAGAAGACCACATGGAAGATGGGTGCATGAAATTCGAAAGTATGCGGGAGTGACATGGAGGAGACTGGCACAAGACAGACCGTTGTGGAGGAAACTTGGGGAGACCTTCGTCCAGCAGTAGATTGATAATGGTTGACAATGATGATGATGATGACATCATAGAACAATTGAATTGTCTCAGATGCCGTTTTACTGATTTTCAAACATAACCGTATATTTGCTCTCTTCTCCATGAGAGAGCGGTAACAATGTTTTTCCACCCGATGACGTCATTCACAGCGTAAATAACAGTCTACTCAATTCTCACGCAAACGCTGTTGACACCGCAGAGCTGATAAATGGCTTATCAAAAAACCATGCTTTCCTAACGCGTGTGCTCTTCCGAGATTTAAAAAAAATCAGTCTCGTTACTTAATTGTCGCACTGCGTATTTTTTAATTTGCTAAAATTTGCAAAAGCACAAATTCTCCGATAGGGTAAACTTTCATCCACTGTTGTCGGCAACAAATTTGTATTCCTAAGTAATCTGAAAATGGATTTACGGAAGTGATCTCATATTAATGGCAAATCCATCAGGAGACTACGATCCTGTTAATAATGAATACGAAAAAATTAAACGACTGATCACGGGAATAATAAACGAAATGAAAGTTTAAATTGCCGCTTTTACTCGATGTTATAAATGAGTTTCCAGTAGTTCTCTTTAATGTAGATTTTATGAAACACCAGCTTATCAATTATAATTTAGAAAGTCCTGAAATTTGAAACATAACAGATGTATTTATTCAAAGAGCAGGAACATCAACAAATGCTTGGTGTTAAACGATATGGAAAAAAACATTCTTTTCATGAAGAAGTTGTTAAATGAGTTATTTGTATTACTTGGCAAAACAATTATTGGACAAGCATGCATCTTAAATAAAAATAAGAGCATTCATTTTCCCGAAAATGTTTTCCTGAAAGAGGAATCTGAATATGTTGAAAAAATTCAAAACACGTTTTTTAGAAAAAAATCAAAGAATATTGCTTTCAGCAAAATTTCATTTAAGTGCCACCAAAAAAAGCAAGCCATTGTGAAATTTAAATACGTGACTAATTGGTGGAATAAGTGCTATTTAGAGAACTAATTCAGTAAACTTATTTTTTATTCTTCACGAAAAGCAAAAGGTAAAACATTTTATTTATTAATATACTGGTATAACTAGTAAAATTTCTGTTTCTAGGCGTAAAACGTTTTTCGTTTCTAGGCAAAACTTTGCAAATTTTAATGTCGTAGTGTATTACGCTTAAAAACGGAAATTGTACTAGTTATACAAGTATACTAATAAATAAATTATTTGAAGGTGTATCTGAACCCCTGTGTATTTCAAGATAATACATTACCCGATAAATCAACAACTTAAATATCTTTCCAAAATATTTTTTTTGTTTTAATTGATGCCTAGGCTAACTGCAAACCGTCCGCTTTCTTTACTTCACATAACGTCAATGTAAAAATATCTTTTGGATATTTATAATTTTTCATGTCTGCTTGCCCAAGATCTTTTATTTCGGGTTTAACCCTTTAACGACAATGACTGTAAAATCTAGTATCACTCGAAGTACCATAACGTCTGAAACTGTCTATTGTTTCACTTCTTTGTTTAGCAACAACAATGGTGACTGACGGTGACTCTTGCTGATCTCTCACATAGGTCGTGCAAATTTAAAAAACAGATAAGGGTAAGAAATCTGACTTACCCTCGACAGGCGTTTCGAGCAGCTATGGTCGTTTGTATGTATTGGCGTTTTGGGCGTTATGGTCGTTAAAGGGTTAATGACCACCTTGAGCAACTCTAAAGGCTATAAGGCAGTTGGTTTTCTCACATTTGAAGCCACTTGTGCCTGGGAGGAAGCAGCGTCAGACAGCAAGCCTTCCTATACCACAGCCGGTGCTCGAACCTATACCATCTCGGAAGAATTATCAGAAACCAGCGCCTAACCCTGGCGGTTTTGGGTGAGATGTGAATATTTACTGGATATCCGAGATCCTTTCCAGGTGCCAAATGCTTCCAAACGCTGTCCATCACATTTCGAAGTGCACGGTCCATGTAGGTCGATCCTGAACAGTGATTTTCCTCCCAAGAGGGTATTAGAGTATTTCTGCTGCTGCTTTCGTATAAACACAAACCGTGCCTTGTATTCCTTCCCGGACGGGCGGACACACACATACAAACGCGCGCGCGCACGCACACGCACTGATACAGACAACGATAGAGAGATGAAAAGAGACAGAGAAACAGAGAGAGAGCGAGAGAGAGAGGGGGGGACAGAAACAGAGAGAGAGAAACAAAGAGAAGAATAGAGAAGAAAGAGGGACAAAGATAGAAAGAGTGAGAGGGAGAAAGATGGACAGAGAAAGAAAGAGAAGTAGAGAAAGATAGAAAGAGAAAGTAAAAGAGAGAGATTCTCTCTGTCTCTGTCTGTCTGTCTGTTTCTCTTTCTGTCTCTGTCTGTTTCTCTTTCTGTCTCTGTCTGTTTCTCTTTCTGTCTCTGTCTGTCTGTCTCTCTTTCTGTCTCTGTCTGTCTCTCTTTTTCCTTTATCTAGAGACGTTTCTTTATAGGGAGAGTCCTTGTCAGCCATAATCTCTGTGTATGGAAGGTATTCATTTAAACCATCGACGAAGCATTCAGTATAAATAAAAAAAATATATTCACATTATAATATACTATAGTGAAACACTTAAAAATACAGCTTGAGGCAAATTATAATTCTTTCAAAGAGCTATATCGTAAGATTTTATCAAATACCTCATTTAAGAGAGAAACAGTTGATGCAGTTTGCCTTTGGGATATAAATTTTATGAACGGAAGATTAATGATTTTATCTTTCGCGAAAAATAGCATCATGATAAATATAGTTGACGATACGAAAAGAAGTCCAAGATGTCCACTACATCAAGTTGTAATTTCTTACCACGAAGTTTTGAACGGCAATTACGTGAGTCCTTTTCTCAATCCAAATCAGAGAGCACTCCTGTGGTAAAAAGGCGTGGCGTTTCTTCTTCGTAAAGCAAAAATGATGTGCGTTTTAACGATCCTCTTGTCCTTTCCTAAAACATACGCTGGTTTCCAAATTTTAAGCAACACATAGATTACAATAATGGAACTTACACCTTAGTATTATACAACTGGAAATATTGAATCCGGATTTAATTGGTGTAAAAATTTATTAAACATACAACGACTAAGTGCCGAGCTTTCACACTCCGAACGGGAGGCTTTCTCAAGGTCAGTGAACACAAGAATATTTCAAGAACAACGATAATTTGAAATTTTGGAGCGCGTATTTATTACGTGTCTAGGTGATATTGCGTCACGCGGAATGTGTTGTCTCGTGACCTACCTTTCAGACATTCTCTCTCCTTTTCCCCTTAATGTTCTATTTCAGTAGAATCTTCCACGCAGCCGAGAGCAACGAGAGCCCTTCCCTCGAACTCTCGGCTGCGTGGAAGATTCTACTGAAATAGAACATTAAGGGGAAAAGGAGAGAGAATGTCTGAAAGGTAGGTCACGAGACAACACATTCCGCGTGACGCAATATCACCTAGACACGTAATAAATACGCGCTCCAAAATTTCAAATTATCGTTGTTCTTGAAATATTCTTGTGTTCACTGACCTTGAGAAAGCCTCCCGTTCGGAGTGTGAAAGCTCGGCACTTAGTCGTTGTATGTTTAATAAATTTTTACACCAATTAAATCCGGATTCAATATTTCCAGTTGTATAACACATAGATTTTTAGCATTTTCCCTCACGTAAATGAAACAAACATTGTTAACCTGCATAATGGCTCAAATTCGCTATACCGCTTTAAAATATAGTGGGTAAATTACTGTAGGTTGCCGCTATGATGATGCAACTGGTGTTTTTGTTGTAAAACAGCAGTCAAATGGCAAGCATTAGCAGTATAATATAGAAACCAGAATGGCAAGCATTAGAAGTGCCACCATGTTCACTTTGAACATAACTTAGAGCAGATACTCTGATCGTTCCATTGAGCACAGACTTCAGAGATTCTTGAAAGAAACAGAGACTGGTTTCAGGAGACCTGGCGGAGGTAGATCTAGGGCCATTACCTGACGTGAAAACATGCACTATCAACTTACAACGCGACGCCATACGTGACAATATCATCGCAGCTGCGTTCTGACCGAGACCCAGCCACAGAAACGTAAACTTCTACAACAATCATACACAGTGAAAATCCTCCAAATACGTGCAGTCCGTGAATAAACAAAGACATCGCTCTTTCCACGTTCAGCAACGCACAGCAACCGAAAAACTGTTATTCGATCTCCGCCGAGGAATCGAATCCCGGATCTCTTGATAACGCGTTCGGCTAGGTATCGAGGTATCCGGGTTATAACGCGATCGGCTAGATATCGAGAGATCCGGGATCAGATTCCTCAGCGGCATCCGAATAACAATTTTTCGGTTGCTGTGCGTTGCTAAACGTGGAAAGAAATCTATTTATTAACCATACATAGATTTCTTGTGGATCGCCTGCATACCAAATGTCCAGTGGCGTGTGTGTGCGTGTGTGCCTTTCATCTGACCTCATCCCAGCCAAGGTAATTTCTGTTTCTGCAACGCATATACACAGGGGTTTCCACGTGGATGCCCTATGCACAAGACGTCCGGTGATGTGTATCTCTTACCACAAGCTACAGGAGAGGGCAGTTAAATAAGTATAGGGACCATGTGACATGGACTGAAGACGAATGGCGTGTGCATTGTTCACTGATGAGTCACAAATTTCTATAGAGGGTGAATCACTTATAACGAAGTAAATTTCTCCGTCAGTTTTGGTCTACGCCGGGGATCGAACCCGAGTCCACTTCTTCCGGAAGAAGTTGCTCTACCAACTGAGCTACGCGGACGTTCATTCTTGCTGCTATCTGCCTTTATGTCGTGTGCGTCATGCGGTGTAGGCACGTCCCACACTGTTGGTACTCGTATAAAGGAAACCTGAATGACGTAATCACCCCTCAAACATAATTAAGACACCGACGATGAGTGTAGTGGCAAGGTTTAAAACGTCTTAGTTGGAACTTTATAGAGATAAAGTCGTAGATCTAGAAGTGCAAACTTCTCTCGGTTCAACAGGAGAAATGTTTATTTTGCAGGATGTTAGTGCTCGACTTAACCGTGTGTTTCCAGTTGACGAATATGTGGAAGTAAACATAATTTAGAACATGAAGTGATCACCACAAACTCAAACAGATCGAACGTGCTTGACATGCTCTACGAAGAAAACGTATACACTCCCATCCCCACCACAAATTTTCAGTTAGCTAAGGTACGTTCTTTTCAACCAGCGGCAATAATTGGCAGAGCAGTCTTTGGAGAGCCCCACTGAATTCTATATTGCAAATGGGGGCCTCCATTGCCTTCATTGACCTTCATCATCTATTCCGCATGGTATTCCATTTTGCGTCGTTTCTCATTAGCGCCGATTTTGGGGAGCGTTTTCAAGTGTTGAACGATAACTTTCAACCACTCCACAATAATCATCACATGTTGCCACTGCTCTGAATTTAAGACAATTATTTCCTCCGGAATCCAAGATAGGTTTATCATTTTTGTGAATACTCATTAAGTCTTGGAAACCAATGTGGTATTCCCAATTCCGAATTGAAGCAGGCCTTTATTTTTTTCTCCGGGTAAAACAGAAAAGTATGTACTACTCCTGCAATATGAAATAATCATGCGGCAATGAAAGCAATATTTTTTTGCTATAATATCATCATTGTCAACCATTATCAATCCACTGCTGGATGAAGGTCCACCAAGTTCCTTTCTATATATATATAGTTATACATTCGAACCTGTTGTTGGACAAACAAAGTGTTTTCCATCCCGATGAAAGATATCCTGTACATCAAAGTCACTTTTTTACTACGATATGTGTGACGCATATCTCTAATTTTACTTGGCTTTTGAGTTTTATTTCTTATGTAAGTTTTGTTAATTTTCAGTTAGATTTCTCATACTGAAACGCAGGTTACTTCTCCGAATTTCCTTGTGCGTTTGGTAACGCTGATATCAGTGGAGTGTGCGAAGATTGCAAAGATTCTAAAAGCGAGTTGATACAATTATTATTAGAAGGTGTGTGGAATATAATTAGAAACTTCACAAGTATGAAACGTATTTTTGATTACTGCTGCATTATTGTGTGACGCCCACAACTTAGAGAAAAAGATAGTTGGGATTTTAACGAAAGTTGTTCTTATTTATGCCAACCTTGGCCGTTTTCCATTTTGTCAGTGTTTATATTTTGGTAAGACTAAAATAACTACAAAGCACTTAAAACCACTGCAGAGGATTAAAAATAGCTTTCTGCTTGGATAGAGAGTGAGAGCAGAAGTAAAGCAATTGCTTCAGGAATGTTATTACTAGTAGATTGTTCTTCTGCAGTAATAAATTAGGAGTAACAAAATGCAGCAACCGATTCGTAAATTGTTGTGCTCTTAGCGAACGTCCATCGCGAAAGTGAATGTTCTCTAGGAAAATGTTTTTGAGCCTCGTAGACTAAAGGCAATGATAATGTTATCCAAACAGGTGCCATGACACTTGGCCAGGCAGAAGTAACAGTAAATCGTCCGAGATCAAAGCCAGTGTTCTGAAGCAGATTTTTTCTCTCCTCTAATTACTCCAACATCTGTTTCAGGGTGTTCCAAAGCAAGCAACCATCCTTAGTCGTGACATAGTGAAGATTTATGTGTCAGAGTCGCTTCGTACTGTTACCAGCTGCACTTGTCTTATTCGTAAATCAGTCCGTGCTCTGTGAACTCATATTACTGTCATCCAAGTTCACTCATCACTTATCGGACTCCTTAGAAAAACAATAGAAAAGTACACAATCTATTTCTGGAAACCTACAACGCAAAGCTTAAGCATTAGTGGTAATGCTCTCAGTTTATATTCTGATATCATGTACACTGCCGGACAATTGCTAAGGACGGATGAAAATTGCAACGATAGTAACCATAAAATGGAAGGCAGGAAAATGTGGAAATTAGCATAAGTGCGGGATACAGTAAGACGTGTTGTGCGTATGCAAATTTTGGATTGCCGAACTTGTTCGTGACGTCATAGCGCTGATAAGAGATATAAAGGATTTGACGCGTATTGACCGTTGTTGTTCAAACACAAAGTTGAAAGGGAAAGAATCAATTCACGAACTTGCAATTTTCAGTATATCTTCCCGACATCACCTAGATGATTTTACGCGTAGCCGTATTATTGGCAAGATTGAAGAAGGGTGAAAAATAACAGATGTTGCCAGGGGAGTTCGACGTCAGCCACAGTGTTTTTCAAGGCTTTGGAAATCATTTCAAACAAATGGAGAGTGTAGCAAACGTCACGGGGGAGGTCGTGTTCGCAGTACGACACCTGCAGAAGATCGGTACATAGTGCTATCAACAAAAAGACACCGGCGCAGAACAGCTAGTGAGGTAGCAAATACGTTTATGGCTGCTACTGGCAAGCGGATCTCCCGAAAAACTGTCGCCAGACGTTTGCACGAAAAAGGAGGACTATACGCTCGCCGGCCTGTTGTGTGCATCCCATTGTTCAGACGTCACCGTACCGCCCGTTTGCAATGGTGCCATCAACATCGCAATTGAACTGATAACGACTGATCTGCTGTCTTCTTCTCAGATGAGAGTAGATACAGTCTATCGTCTGATTGTCGACGACAACTGATCTGGCGTGATAGTGGTACTGCATATTGTCCAGCAAACATACAGGAAAGGGACCGATATCCGACATGTAGTGTCATGGTATGGGCTGGCATCATGATCAATGGCCGCACGTCCCTCTATGTGCTTCCAACTGGGACTGTGACTGGCCAACGATACATTAATGATGTTCTGCTGCCTCATGTTCGCATGTTCCGTGGTGCTGTCGGTGATAGATTCATTTTCATGGACGACAACGCAACATGTCATCGAACAGTCGCTGTCCAGGAGTGTTTTGAGAGCGAGGATATTCAACGCCTCGTATGGCCAGCACGTTCTCCAGATCTGAATCTCATTGAAAATGTGTGGGATGCTTTGGGGAGGAGTGTTGCTGGTCGCCAATGCCCTCCAATAAACAAGGACACCCTCATCCGTGCACTGACAGAGGAATGTGATAAATTACCCCAACAGCTGCTTGATAATGTTGTGCAAAGCATGACACGACGTGTGGAATCTTGCATCGCCCTCCATGGTGGCCATATCCCGTATTGACATCTTACGCCGGAACGCCTGCGGACCGTAATTGCATTTTTTTCACGTTTACGTATTCTGCACAAAATGGCCTGTTTGTCCCTTGAACACGTTCCGAAGCCTTCTTGATTTCAGAGCACAATAAATTGTCTTTCTTGTAATGTCCTGGCATTCTGACATTATTTTATTTCAATTGGCATTCAACCACACTTATTTTTTTATGCGCTATATAGCCGTTTATGATCCGTCCTTAGCAATTGTCCAGCAGTGTACAAGCACCATGTGTGTCTCTCTTTCAGGATTTTTAAAAAAAGATCACACTGCATTCTTGATTCATTTAAATATTTTAATATTGTCTGAAAGAACTCTGATTAATGTATCAATATGATTCCCATATTCCGTTGATTTTTGTAAGACCTTTTTTTTGGCATTATTGAAAACACGAAAACACAATTGTCTGTTACGTTCAATTACCTGTAAATGTTCAAATTAGATTAATTTAGCTCAAAAAATATTGCGAAACAAATAAAACAATTTCATATGAGTGCGGTAAATATCTAAGGGACTCCATGACACAAACGTTTGCCAGAATCTCAATGTCATACATCTATTGTTCTAAAATCCACTGCAACCCAGGTGGCGCAGTGGTATAAATATTAGCTTTTGACCACACGCCTGAGATGAGTGTGGGTTCGAATCCCGGCTGAGGATTGAGTGGTGTGTTTGTATTACGGCACTCACTTCCTCTCTCTTTTCTCTCTTTCTTCCTTGGCACTAGTGGCCAGTCCCAAATCCCCTTCCCCCAAGGAAAAAATAATTTAGTGGAAACTACTCATTACTTTAATGTACATTCATGGACTAGATCACATGTTCCCAATCTGTGCGTCGCCGGTATTGGTCTGGGGCGTCGGTACTATAAGGAAAAACTAAAACTTATAATTTGTAGATTTTCAATAAATAACATGCAACGTTTCAATACGTATGTAAATTTTCAATACGTGTGCATATTTTAAAGAGTGAATTGTAAGAAAGAATGTTAAAGAAAAAAGAAAACATAATTTTTCTTGTTGTGAAAACGCTCCCTTCAGCTGAGTTCCGGACTGTAATGCTCTTTGAAAACTTGGCGTGACGTCGTGCGGATTTCGCTCCCCCTGCAGTCTGAAAACGGACTGAGCCAGGCAAGGTCAAGCGATAACGTTCTGCCGCCGCGTTGAAATTGAGTAAGAAAGCTGTGAGAGTAATTCTCTTCTTTTGCCACATCGTACTTTTGCTAGGCAGGATTTTCAGCTCAGGCGGTGATAAAATCTAGATATAGAAGCAACGTTAACGTTGAAAAAGGAGATCCGCGTGGCTGTATCGAACATTGTTCCCAGATTCGATGTGTGACGAGAAACAAGCTCCCCCATCTCCTCAAGACGCAAATACCTCTGTTAGGTAGTTCCTAAAATTACTTTAAAAATGTGAAGGCCAAATGAAAAGTGTTACCATTGTGGGAAAAATATGCCTACCTCGTGAATTTCTTCTTATTTAGTTCTGTAATTTTATTCTAATTTTGTATTTTTTACATTAAAAAAAATACAAGTTAGTAAAAAATACCAGAAACTCGAATTTGGGCAATTTTGTTTTATTTTGGGTACAGGGGCGTCGCCGGAAAATGTGACATGTGAAGAGCGGCGCGGTCTCAAAAAGTTTGGGAACCCCTGGACTACATCATTATGACCACCAGTGTAAACACTGTTACACACGTCACACAACGTGAAGACGTTACACTGTGTTGAACATGTATTTAGACCGCATCGGCAAAGTGTCTTAGTTCTCGAGTACAGATCCCGTGAAATGAGAAAAACAAATGACTTGTCAGAGTTTGAACGGAGAAATTTTATCCGCACAAGGGAGGCGGGGCCAGCATGTCAGCAACCGCAGGCATTCTTGGCTGTTCAAATGTGACTGTAATAAAGGTACGTTTGGAACTGTCAGGAGAGAAACAGATATGCAACCTACGTGGTGGAAAGATCAGAACTACTACTAATTGGCATTTGAAGGGAATTTCTGTTGGCACATTCTCCCTGGAACAATAGGCGGTACACGTTTAACGGCAGGCCAAGGCAAGCACATAATCCAGCAGCCGCTCTCATGGATGAACCTAAAGTGTCGAGGGCAAGTTAATGCGTCTTTTTGTGAGCGACGGTCATTGATAGTTCTACCTGCGGGAGAGACCCATAATGGACATTGGACGATTGAAAAACACCAACTTGGTCTGATGCGACCAAGTTCCAATTCCAACGTTCCAAGAATGGCTACTGCTAGACTGCATGGTTGGACGAAAACATGCCAGAAACGGCAGTATCGAGGTGTGGGAATTGTTCTAATATAGCAGTATGAGTCAACAATTTGCCCCGTTCGCAGCTAAGATGTTTAATGTTACAAGAAAGCCATGCACGCTTACTTCTTCCTGTAAAGTACAGGCCCTTATTTTCTATTGATCCTTTGCAGGTATTAATAGTATAAACACCCAGATCTATCTGTCTGTCCCTTTGGGGCGCTTGACCTCACTGCAACGTCTGCATTGCTGCGCCAACACTTATCGATCAATTCGTGTGTGCTCTCGCGATGTTCGATTGGATTTAGGTCCGGAGACATTGCGGGCCAATCCATGCGGTGAATATCTTCACTCTCCAACAGCTCTACGATAGCCACTGTACGATGAGGTGTAGCGTTGTCGTCCATGAAGAGGAACTCAGGACCCACAGCACCTCTAAACAGACGCACGTGAGGCAAGAGAACCTCGGTACAATAGCGGACACCAGTGACTGAACCTCCTTGGAAGATGTGGAGGTCAGTACGACTACCAAGCATGATACCGCCCCAAACGAGAACTCCGCCACCTCCAAACCGGTCTCTTTTGCTGATCTTGGAGGTGTGGTTGCGAGTTCATTGCTCTCTCCAGATGTGTATACGCCCAGAATCGCTCGTCAGACTAAATCGACTCTTATCCGTGAAGAGAACTCGACCCCATTGCTGATGTGTCCAGTTCTTGTGTTTCTGGCACCACAGAAACGTCCGTCTCCGATGAGCAGGCGTTAATGGCACACACCGTACTGGTCGTCGTGCAAAGAGACCACCTTTGTGAAGCCTCCTGGCCACGGTAAAACGCGATAACGGACGTCCAGTTGTCTGTTGCATGTGCCTTGCGATTTCTCCCGCTGTCTGCAGTCTGTCTCTTCTCGCCTGTAGGACAATATACTGGTCGTCCGCCGCCGTAGTTGCTCGTTTGACGACCACTGCTGAACTCTCGGGCAGCTGTTCCTGTCGTTTGAAATGCTCTCCAAGCTCGTGAAACGATGCTGTGAGCGATCCCGAACTCATCAGCCACACTAGTCACACTTTGACCTTTTTCCAACTTCCCAATGACGCGACCTCGGGTAAAGTCATCCAGATGTCGTCTACTGGATTGCCTGTTGGCCATATCACACGGTGGCAGCATCTCGACGTCGTTCAAACCGATGTACACCGTGCAATAGCTTTCACCGAATTGCTAAGCATACACCGCCCGTGTGCTTTATACCCTTCCAACACTCCCCCTCCCTCCCTTCCCTACGTCATGCTGCATATATGCGCATGCCCTACCGTACCGGACCCTAGTCTATCTCCTGAGTGGTCCTTCGGTCCGCTCTGCCTGCTCGTTCCGCTGTTATGCGAATTTCTTCTCTTCGTCCTTAATTTTTGCACACCAGTGTATATGTTTAAATTTTATTTTGAATCATTTGATTTGCCAGTTCCATATTTTGAATCGTTCGATCGCCATTGGAAGAAACCTTCATTATTAAAATAGAATCTTGGGCCCAGCCATTCAGAGTTAGGGAAGGCAACTTGTTCAGCCACACTGACCTTATTCTATTTACCCGCGAAAAGTTCGTTGTCATGTGATATCCAATTGCCGCTTTCTATTTCGCCATCTGTATTTTTCTTAGTCACTAACATCCACATCTCTCTCTCGCTCTTGCTGTTACATTCATTTTAAGTTCAAGGAAACTCTTAACTACAAGTTTCATCCGCAAAATAGATTTTTCGAAAGAGAAAGAATAAAACTGTGCGAAAAATTTAGAAACCTTTCATGCCTCGCCATTTCGTTCTTGCCATCGAAACGTTTTTCGTCCAATTGCCTTGAAAGAAGGACATCGTCATTCATGATTTTGTTTTTTGTTCCCTCCATTGGGACTTAAGAGGGGTCACACTGGAGTTTATGTCTTTCTTCCCTCCAGCCTCGCTGAAGTAAAATCTGGCAACCATCCAGAAATGTAAACCGAAAAAAATTGCTGCTTCCACACTGAATTTATGACTGAGCAAGGAGAAACTACGTTACGATCTCGCCTGAGTAGATGCAGCCTCGCCTCATTCGGCCATTTTCTTTCTTTTAAATGTATTTTTCAGCCCCTTTGTTTCCTGCATTTTTATTAGTCGTTTGGTGAGGTCCCTCACAAAGCACGATTTAAACGCGGTATACTGAATACTTCAAGAAATTTAATTTGGGAACGTCGCATAAATATAGGATATAGCCCCAAGCAGAATATGCTCACAACATAATAACGTGCGCTTTCAAGTATATAAGCTCCTCCGGTTTTCAGTCAAGACACCCATAAAACATAATGAGCACAAGAATGAACAAACAAGGGCCACAGGAGACACATCCATTCCGTAAAACAATGTTAAAAACAGGTAAGATTTTTTCTATCGTTAAGCTAGAGAAAGAAGGAGATCTAGCTTGAATTACTCTGTAAAACTTTGTTACCAAGCTACAAGTGATGCAGCTCATTACAACGAATTTCTAATGACTACAAAATATTATAGCGAAATTATAAAATTTAGAAGCATTTTAAAGTGAAGTATTGTATTTCGCCACATAATGATGGCTTCCTGTTCTCAGAAATTCGCTCATAAAATTTCGTCGTGATGGATTCCTGTTCGTCACGTCGATTTAAAAGACGGGTAGAAAGAGCAGTGTGATGAGCTACTTGATCACGTACCGAGGGATGTGCGTAAAAATCCTGGTCTTGACATCTGGATGCTGGGTGGCTTAGCCAGATTGCGATTCGCAATTTCGAGTTACTCTCTTTATTAATTGGGCAACGCAGATTCGTAATTCAGTATGTGCCGTACTATCCGAGACAGAGGGATACGAAGTATTTCTCACTTGTCATAGGCAAATTATAATGAATAAACTTCTTCTACCAGCTAAGCTAATTATAATGAATAAAGCTTTTAACTACTGAATTATATGCTTGTACTAAGCTTCTAATAATGAATTCAAATGGTTGTGGTTACTAGTTAATTAAGGTCATGAATAAAGTCTCCTGCTAGTCGTGTAGTAATAGTATTGAACAAACTTATAACTGGTAGTAATGTTGTAGCAGTAATAAGGATGAATAAAGTCTTAACGCTGGTTGTTAATAATAATACACTAATGACATAAACCTAACAGCCAGACAGAGATCTGACAAAAACTATGAATTGAGAAAGACGTACTTACGAAAAAGCTCTTTTATTATATAACTCTGGAATCATCTAACGCACACACACAACTCGTTTCACAAAAATGAAGAATCAAACTAATCACATAGAACGAAGCTCTCAATACAACAACAAACTCTCTCCTTCACATAAAACCAACGCTCTCCGTACAACAACAAATGCTCTCCTTCACATAAACCAACGCTCTTCGTACAACAACAAACGCTCTTCTCAGGTATCGCTGAACGCGCCTATTTATACTGGCTACCACCACGTCATGACTTACACTCATTGCCAGATCTCATTCAGCGGGTGAAATAGCATCTCGTTCAGTAAGAAGATAATTTACATAGAAAAATAAAATAACCAGAGATAGTAAAATCAAAAGGAAAGTGAATATAGAGTATACGTTACAAAATATAAAAACTGTTTTTCTGGCTTCAATTTTAATGTGATCTTGTTAGGTGAGCAGATTAGGAACACATCTGCGTAAAAAGTTTTCAATGAGTGAATAGTGAGAGTGATACTGCCGGAAACTAAAAGACAAGTACAAAAGCACCAAAGTTTCAGGATGCTTGTTTGGAGGTTTGAGAAGGGCGAGTTTCAAAAACACTAGAATTTGAAACTCCTATTTTTGGCTTTAGAGATAACGCACAGTAAACACAAAAAAAACCCCACTTTGCTGGCTTCGATTTTATTGTGATCTTCTTAGCTGAGCAGATTAGAAACACATCTGCGGAAAACGAGATTTCGGGGAGTGAATAGTGGGTACGATATTGACGGAAACTAAAAGACAAGTAAAAAAGCACCAAAGTTTCAGGATGCGCGTTCCGAAATTCGGGAAGGGCGAGTTTTAGAAAGACTAGAATTTTAAACTTCTTCTTTGGCTCTAGAGATTACGCACAGTAGATACATAAAAAATATTTTGCTGGCTTCAATTTTAATGTGATCTTATTAGCTGAGCAGATTAGGAGCACATCTTCGGAAAGCGAGTTTTCAGTGAGGGAATAGTGGGTGCGATATTAACAGAAACTAAAAGATAAGTATAAAACACCAAAGTTTCAAGATGCGCGTTTTGAGGCTCGAGAAGGGCGAGTTTCAGAAAGACTAGAACTTTAAACACCTCTTTTTGCACTAGTGACTAGGCACAGTAGCATACATATGGAGTTATGAACAGCTGTTGAGACACCTGCAATAGGGAAAGCGGCTATTATTGTTATGACACAGAAGGTGTCATTTTGATGAATTCGTACTTTCAGAAAATATACGAAATTTTAGTAAGTGTAACGATTACAACCCAAGCAATACTGGTGAAAAACCAATGCCAACTTCCTCTACATAAGAATGTGCAATATATTATATAGGATACGATATTGAATAACATCAAATAGTAAAATATTAAATATTTTAAATAATTGAGTTGCTTTTATTACATATCTAAATTTAAATTTCCCATAATGGTTACACTCTTCTTTATCGCACAAAATTGAGACATAATATGAGCGCTGATTATCTGAGGAATTATTCCTGCAAATATTTATGTCTAAACAGGCCTTTTTTCTGGCGGAACGCAAAAAAAGCACATTCTAGCATTTCTTTAGCACAATTTGTTTTATTCTGAGTTCAGGAATAGTTATTTAATTAAAATACCGTAACCTGTGACAACATTCAATTACTTTAACATGATAGGAAGTGTAATATCAGGATTTAATCCTTTGCGTTTTATTAATTTTTTTTCAAATTGTACGTGGAAGTTTCTTTCTTGTGCATAATATATCATTGTACAAAGGTTGTGCAAAGGTAAATTATACATAAAGGAAAACAAACTCTGTCGTAAACAAAAAATGAAGAATTTATCTAAGAGGTTTTAATTCAATGAAAGAGACGTGACTCGTGTTTTTGGAGAATATCTACAACTTCAACGAAACTGAAAGCCTACGTAACTTTTACAGCTGAAGTAAACTTTGTAAAATATTGCCGTATCTTCTATCGAATGTAAAAGTTGATTTTCCCGGGCGAAATTGCTAATCACTGTAGTTAGATCTTCTCTTTCAATCACACCAGTAATCTCATTGTTATTCAAAAAACTTGATGGATCCCAGTTAACCAAGTTTGATCCTAAAAATGAAATAGTGACGCTTTTGTGAGTCACTATTGGTCGTAATTGTTGGAATAAATTCTTGTAGGCGACAGCAAGGAAGATAGAGACGCACGCGTCTCAGTGAGGCTTGTAGCGTGACTCTGAGAGTCGGAAACGGCTTTCTTACGCTCATATTTTATAGATGATGAATCCATAATGACAGAAAACTATACTCGGAAATAAACAACATTTCATGCATGTTCTTGTGTGACTGAATGCATTCAACGCTCATCTAAGAAAAAACAATCTGCTATTTAAAATAAGTTCTCCATTTGTTGTTGCGAAGATGGGGAACAGAGAGGTAAAGAAGTTTGGTTCACATTCCTGATTATAACGGTAATTTCAGGTTTCACTTATAACTTCAATAACAAAGAAACTCAATGATAACATAGATAGTAGTTTTTCGTACGGAATAGTCATAATGGTTTCCAAATAGCTGTCTACGTACGATAAGGTTTAACTTATCGTATAAGTTAAAACTTATCGTACGTAGACAGCTTTTAGAAAACCATTAAGAACAAAGCAACTGATCGTTCTTTTTTTTTTTTTCGTTTGTTGTATGTTTAACATAATGAAGCGCTTTCTGAGCGTTTGTGAAATGGTTGCTTTCTCCACAAGGCTGTTTACTAGATTTTTTTCGGCGCCCTATCTTGTTGGTTTGTCAGGCCTTCGCTCGTAATGAAATTAAGCAGTTCTAGGGATTTAGCTATCTTTCTCCAATGATGAAATGAATGAATTATTAGTTAAATGATATCTCGCTATTCTGCAGTAGTGCTTTTATTTACTCCTGTATGTGGGGAAGATCACTGTATTGCATGTCTGAATTTACACCTGTCTTACACTTTTTATTGTTCACACATTGATCTGTTCCAACTTTTCTATCAGACACTTTTCTCGGTTCCCTCTCAGACGAATTCCTTAACTTAATTTCATCTTGATTTCCCATTTCGGACTTCAAAACTATTTCCCTTCTTTGCTCGGGAGTCCAAAAACTCTGTACGTCACACAGATAATCACCAAATCTCTTCTCTTTCGAGTACCAGTTCAAAACGTTTTTCGTATCTCTCCATTTCCAGAAAGTACGCGGCTTCCGTTTCCTTTACTAACACTCTCGAACCACTTGGGTAGTTTTTCAAGGGGTGTCTGTCGTCACCTCTTTGTTAGCTACTTTCTTTTCAAGTGTGCATTACTATCATTGCGCTTTCCTCTTATGTGTGAGCTATTGTTCTTTCCACATCCTTGTAAAAAATAAGATGAATCCTGAGATCACTAAAAGGATCAAATTTTCGCATCTCTTCCTACGCAGATACTGATGCTATCAAACCTTTATACATTTAACTCCAAGTTAATTAAAAACAGATGCAGGAAACGGCCCATAGCAGGGTTTCATCTGAACATCGGATGCAAAGCTAGGAGTGACCATCTTCCTTCCCTAATTAAAAGCTTTCTAAAAACGACTGAACGATACCATATTCGTTTCCCTGAAAGCTGAAAAAAAAGTAATAATTTTTACCTATGATATGACGTTAAAGCACGTTATTAGTGTTAACTAATAACGTAACTTTCAAATAGTGTTAACTAATATGTTAACTTTCGTTGAGATGAATGGGAACATGGCTTTGTTTCACAAAGAAATCTTTCACACTATTTGTGATGCCGCATATTTTGCTACTTTTAAATGTACCTGTTTTAACCATTTGTCCTTTGGGTATAATAAAAATAGTCATTGTGCAGAAAATTTCTTTATTTCAGGATTCATTAAAAGGAAGTTCCAGCTATCTACATTTTTGTGACTTACGACCTGGCTTTGTAACAGAAAGAGATGCATGACAAATCGGAAACTACAACCGGGAAGTTAGTACGCCATTCCATTCAACTTGAAATGAAAAGTAGGCCAAGAAATTCAGCTTGAAATGAAAAGATTAATTTCGCCTACATTACGCGTAAGAATAGGTACTTATATGCAAACGTAAAGTACATTGTTGCAGTAACCAAAGAGCTATAGAATAAAATATACGCCGATGAGACATTTCAAAATGACCAACTACCTAATAAGCTGTTGGGCCCCCTTTAGCTCGCAAAATAGCGGCCGCTCGGCGAGGCATGGATTCGATGAGGTGGCGATAGGAATCCTTGGGACCGTATCAGGTACCAAAATGTCAACAGCAGATTCTCCAGTTCCCGTACATTTCGGGGTGGTGCACAGTGGTTCCAAATTGCGAATCTAGAGGTACAAAATAGTTTCTAACTTGAAACTGATAGATCTTATAGCTCAAACTGATAGATCTATAGCTTATTTCCTATAATTAATAGTATATTGTTTTCTTGTACATATATAATTATTTAATAACACATGTAATATATTATTAATTATAATAGTAAATATATATTAATAGTATATAAAAATATACCATTAATTATATATTACATGCGTTATTAAATAATTATATATGTACACGATATCATAATTAATAGTATATTTTTTCTTGTACATACATAATTATTTAATAACACATGTAATATATAATTAATAATAACACATGTAATATATAATTAATAATAACACATGTAATATGTAATTAATACTATATTTTTTCTTGTACATATATAATTATTTAATAACACATGTAATATATAATTAATAATAACACATGTATTATGTAATTAATACTATATTTTTTCTTGTACATATATAATTATTTAATAACATATGTAATATGAAACTGATAGATCTTATAGCTTATTTCCTATAATTAATAGTATATTTTTTCTTGTACATATATAATTATTTAATAACACATGTAATACATCATAGGAAATGAATAGAACAAAGTAATATTGCACATAATAATTATAATAATAATATCACATATGTTAATATAATAATATAATATGACGTAATATAAGGATACATTATTATTTAAAACATTACTTCCTTTTCTCCTGATACATGCACATATAACAAATATGACTACATTATTACCAGATATTATCATCGGTATCATCAACAGCAGAAATTTGTTCTTTGTAATTTTCCTCCTCATCATTATCAATAGAAGAAAACTTCCTTTCTTCGTTCTTCTTCATCATCATCATCATCATCTTCATCATATTCTTCATCTTTTTCAGGTGCTGTATTTTTCTCTTCTCCTTAGTCTTTCTTGCTTTTAATCAAGTGTGGTGTGGCTCCAAGTGTGGTGTGGTTCTTTCAAGAGCTGTCGAACTTCAAGGGGTAAAGTAGATTTCTTCTTCTGGTGTAAAGTACTTACATTTGAGATGAGAGAATCTGAATTGATAAGTAGTAGACCCAGAACAACTTGTATTGTGTCTTTCCGTGAATTTTTCGTGCATGGCTTTCAAGAAATTTTCTTATGTGCTTATTCCTAGCCTGTTATCTTCTTCGGAAGGCATGCCAATCGGTAACATTGCATATTCAATGACCTGTGCTAAATGTATAAGCACCTTATGCACAGTGACAGGCATATAAAACCATGGATACAGCTTTAAGAACATATTTTTTTTTGTTTCACAGCGTCAAGGTCAAGTAGTTTAGCATTTACTGAGAAACCAAGAGAGGTGTTCTGAAAATTGTTCTAAATCTCTGTACTAAATGTTGATCAATGCCAGTTATTTCTGCTGAAAATTTCAGGTTCTGAAAAAGCTGCAAGGGGTATGGCTTTCATTGGAGTTTACACTTCCTTCCGGGGTTAGCTGGCTAACAAATCAATTCTTTTTCTTTTTGAAATTTTTGAGTGCAAGTTCTTTTTTTTTTTCACTGAATCATTTTCTTCTTTTCCTCTAATCTGCTATTTCTTCAGATCCAGCCCATTTGAAATGTGGGGCATTCAAAAACACCTAATGCAGGCATGTAAGGAGAAAGAGGCCAACGTCATGTGTGATAATTTCGTAAAAATAGTTTTAAAAAACTATTATTGCGAAATTACTACACATAACGTTATGAAAACATCAAAATCCCGATTGTTCAGCCTACGTATTTAATACGATAAATTTAACTTTCATTCCAAGATTAACGTTGTGTAATACGGACGCATTAAGTTAATATAAATTAAATTTAATGGCTACATTTAATTAAACCTGCTTAAATAAACATCTTATTTGCGTTTACATGAGGTATATGGCTCGTTTTTTGTGGATTTAGTTCGGTACTGAACCGACGCCCTTGCTTTCGATAAAGAGCAAGTTCTGGTTGTAGAATTATTTTATTGATAATCAGCTTGGAAAAAAGATTACTATCAGAAAACGGCGAAAGCGGCGCATATTGCGGTTTAAAGCCCCTTATAACGCATAAAATTCTCTATAATATACTTGCATTTTATGGATATGTTCGGAAATGCTTTTCCTAAAAGTCACTTTAAGGTTTTCGAAAAAATGAATAATTAAATATTTTTTTCCATAAGGAATGCTAGTTAATAGCATGGGAACACAGTTTTCAGTATATGTATAATTACACTGGTGTGCAAAACTTAAGGACGAAGAAGAGAAATTAGCATAACAGCGCAACGAGCAGGCAGAACGGACCGAAAAACCACTCAAGAGATAGACTAGGGTCCGGTACGGTAGGGTATGCGCATACATGCAGCATGACGTTGGGGGAGGGGTCGGAAGAGTATAACGAACACGGGCGGTGTACGCTCAGCAATTCGGTGAATTGCAGGGTGTACATCGGTTTGAACGACGTCGAGATGCTGCCACCGTGTGATATGGCCAACAGGCAATCCATTAGACGACATCTGGATGACTTTACCTGAGGTCGCGTCATTGGGAAGTTGGAAGAAGGACGAAGTGTGACTAGTGTGGCCGATGAGTTCGGAATCGCTCACAGCATCGTTTCACGAGCTTGGAGAGCATTTCAAACAACAGGAACAGCTGTCTGAGAGTTTAGCAGTGGTCGTCCATGAGCAACCGCGGCGGCGGACGACCGGTATATTGTCCTACAGGCGAGAAGAGACAGACGGAAGGCAGCGGGAGAAATCGCGGAGCACATGCAACAAACAACTGTACGTCCGTTGTCACGTTTTACCGTGGCCAAGTGGCTGCACAGAGATGGTCTATTTGCACAACGACCAGTACGGTATGTGCCATTAACGCCTGCTCATCGGAGACGGCTGTTTCTGTGGTGCCAGGAACACAAGAACTGGAAACATCAGCAATGGGGTCGAGTTCTATTTACGGATGAGAGCCGATTTAGTCTGACGATCGATTCTGGACGTATACACATCTGGAAAGAGCAGGGAACACGCAATCACACCTCCAACATCATCGAAAGGGACCGGTTTGGAGGTGGCGGAGTTCTTGTTTGGGGCGGTATCATGCTTGGTAGCCGTACTGACCTGCACATCTTCCAAGGAGGTTCAGTCACTGGTGTCCGCTATTGTACCGAGGTTCTCCTGCCTCACGTGCGTCTGTTTAGAGGTGCTGTGGGTCCTGAGTTCCTCTTCATGGGCGACAACGCTACACCTCATCGTACAGTGGCTGTTGCAGAGCTGTTGGAGAGTGAAGATATTCAACGCATGGATTGGCCCGCAAGGTCCCCGGACCTAAATCCAATCGAACACGTTTGGGACCTTCTCGGGAGACGCTTGGCAGCACGTCACCATCCGCCAGCAACGATTCCGCAGCTGCGATTGGCGCTACAAGAGGAATGAGCCGCGATGCCTCAACAGCTCCTTGACAACCTCGTCCTCAGCATGGGCAGACGTTGTAAATCCTGCAACGCAGTCAGGAGTGATCATATCCCCTACTAAAGAGTAGATTCTTCTTGGCAGCCGCCTGTCACATGGACGTTTCTGTCCAGTTATGCTCGAAGCTACCTTTTCAATAAAATGCCTTTGTATCCTTTGGATGGTTTTGCTCACTTGTCCCATATTCTTACATCTTGGGGATCTTATGGTATGATTTGAGTCGATGTGGAGCACGTCTGCACGATGTTACATTCAAAAATCCGTCTCGTCCTTAATTTTTGCACGCCAGTGTATATACAACACACGCGCAATTTTTTGAAAGTAAATTTTGGTAATACAAATTTTAGTACATCCTTTAGGATTTATTTCGCAGTACTTTCATGCGAATGAAAAACAAATGGAACTGTTATTCCACATCGTGAATAGTAAGAGAATGAGAAACGGTTTCTTGAAAAATTCCTAAATATGTAGTTGATCTCATTAAGATATATTTATGAGCTGAATACTTAGCGTTTGTTACCTTTGACATTATGATTAAACTAAAACGAAGGAACTTTCTGTTGCTGATATGACACGTTTTTCATGAGGTAAGCTACCGCAAGAAATGCTTTGCATCACGCACAACACGTAATTTTGCTGGCATAACTATACTGGCTCTCTTCCGTTGTTATGTTTTATCACCGTTACTGAGTTTCATTTGAGTGCTGTACTTAGAGATAAGGGCCTTTCATATTCTAAAAGTAGTTTGTTATAGGTCTGGAAGGAAAGGCTTCTTATTGGTAAATATAGTATTTAATATCAGGCTTGTGTATGTATTACAGCAAAGTAAATTTTCTTTCGTTCTCGAAAAGTAAATCCTAGGTGTCTAACATTTGAAAATGATCACTGCGGAAAAGATGTGTACCAATCGCATGAATGGTTTGTAAAGTTTTTCGTTGTTGAGTTCTTTATGGTAGATTTTCAATTTAACTTTCCTTCACGTTTTATTCTTTTATAATTCTAATTACATGTTTTTTGGGACCACTCTGCTTTTGTTTCGCAGTTTTGAATCAACTTTAACTCATTATAGTTTAGTAAATGAGCTATCAAATTAGTATAACTAATTAAATAAGAAAGCAAACGGAAACTCAAAGAAAAAGAAGCAAAGACTGGCCAGAGTCGCGTCCCATTATTGTAACCACCTCCTACTTTTGACGTCAACAGCGCGTAGCCAATGAAAGAAGGCACATGTCGTGAGCTGGCTTGGAGAGTATATAAGGTGTGCTGTAGGGATTCTGAAAAGATATCACTCGTTGATGTCATGGATAAGTGGAGCGATTTATTAAATTTGCAAAAACGGATGATTCTCGGCTTTCGGGTCAAGGGTGGTAGTATTTTTGAAACAGCGCAATTTGTGAACTGTTCGCGTCCTGCTGTGCTTAAAGTGTATCGTGATTGGATAAATGGCATCATTGCAAATAAACGATGTGGAAACTGCGGAGAACCACTTGACATTTATGTGAGAGGTGAACGTCGGCTGAGAAGGTTCGTGAGGGCCGATCGAGACGCTAGAGTGGAGCAACTCTCTAGCCGAATGAACCAGGGGGCTAACGGAAGTAAGTATAAAACGACAGTTCAGCGAACCCGGCTGCATATGGGGCTCCGATGCCAGACGGATGATCACTGCACCTATGCTAACTAAGGTGCATCAGCAGAAAACGCTTGCGTTTGCACGGCTGTATCGGAATTGGACATCCGCTGAATGGGAAAGGAATGCCTTCTCCGATGAGTCACTTTTTCTGCTTCATCGAACGGATGGACGTTGGCGTATAACGCGAGAAAAACGGGAGAACAAACATTCTTGGGCCGCGGGTGGCCGGGCAACGTTCGTGACTGACACGGAAAGGACCTCAGGTTCGATCACAGGCAGGTACGAACGCTCGATCCGCTAAATATCCGCCGTGCGTCGGATATGGGCACGTTAAGCCGTCGGACACCGGGTACTGGCCACCCGGTAATAAATAAGGGCGTCTTCCTACCCCTTTCTACTTCGCTTCCGTGTCACTTTCCTATCGGGCGCTCTAGCCCAAATCTCCTAGCTTCCTATTTCTAAGGGTTGTTTAAGACCTGGTTGGTCAGACACTCTCTTCCTAAAATCTTCTACATATGATCATTTGATCAACAAACACTCTTCAACCATTGCTGAAAGAACACAAGGTGGTGTGTGCAGTGTCATGGCCTGGGGAATGTTTTCGTGGCATTACCTGGGTCCACTGATACCTGCGAAAAGCGCTATGGACTATGAATCCATCCTTACAGATCACGTACACCCATACATGCCGATTGTCTTCTCTTGGGCGGATGGGACCTTTCAGCACGATAATGCGACGTGTTACACAGCTAGAAATGTCCGAGAGTGGTTGGGATAACACAATGAAGACTTCAAAGTACCTCCCTGGCCTCCTGATTCCTCAGACTTAAACTCAGTTGAGCCTCTGTGAGACCACCTCGATCGTATTGTTCGTTCTACGAATACTCCACCACGCACCCTCCAGCAGCTGTTAGATGCACTGCAGGCAGTATGTCTCCACCTACCTGTGAACACCTTCCAGCCCCTTATTGCGTCACTACCATCCCGTCTAACTGCTGTCCGAGCTACACATGGCGGTTATTCTGGATATTCGCTAGTGGTCACAATAATGTGACTCGACCGTGTAGTTCAGGGAAGACTTTAGCTTTCGTGACGTCCGGTGTGACAATTTCTGCTTACCCGCCCAGACAACCTTTTTTGTGTATGCTGGATCGTATGGTTTTTCAGCCACCTAAGAAATGTATGCACTATGAATTAACGTCGCGCTCGTTGATACCAAATTCAACGCAAAGAACAATGATCCTTGTTACGCTTAATTGTAATAATACCCTGTTGTAATGGATTTGGATGGCTCCGGAAACAGCAAGACTTTTTATAGTCTTTAGTCATCATCGCGCATCTTAATTGAGTATACACTACGTTGACAAAAGTCACGGGTCACCTAGAAGAGAAACATAACATACCATTTTTTGACATACATCCGTATGGTGTCGGTCCATCTTTGGCCTTAATGCATGCGCACTCACCCTTCGAGTTATGCTTTCGACAAAGTTTCGAAACACAGCGATAGGTATGCGCTTCCATTCAGTACATAATACTGCCGCTAACTGTTGCTTAGTAGTAGGCCTTGGTTTCAAACTTTTTATGCGGCGCTCGAATTCGACTCATAGGCGTTCTATGGGATTAAGGACAGGGCTCTGTGCTGGCCAGTCCACACACGATAAGGAATTATTGTCAAACCACGCCGTAACAGTCCTTGCTTTATGGCTCGGTTCATTATCCTGCTGGTACAAATAAGACTCGGTTCCATAGTATTGCCACAGAGTTGGTAAGGCATAATTGTACAGAATATCGAGGTAGACGTTCTAGTTAACTGGTTTGTCCACGATAACCAATGGGCCGGGACCATTACACGAATAACGTCCCCACACGATTAGACTGCCAGCTCCAACCTTGACCGAAGGAACAGTACACTGTGGTAAATAGCGTTTCCCCGGCTGCCGCCATACCCACATACGGCCATCAGGCTGATGGATCGTGTATCTGGATTCATCAGTCCATACGACCCATTTCCATTGATCTATGGTCCACGATAAATGTTCTTTACGCCATGCTATACTACGAGTAGCATTCCGAGTGGAGATGAAAAATTTATGAGCAGCCGCACGACCACAGTAACCTATGGAATGAAGTGCTCTGCGAATGGTACGCGTACCTCGATCAGCTGTAAGACTCTCCTGAGGCTTCGAAGTCCCCTATCACTGATTTTCTTTGGTCTGCCGGTACGTTTTGCAGCTTCAGGCACGCCATGTGTCTACCACTTATTCACTACATCCAAAACAGTTGACTTGGGTATGCTTAAATGCCTCTCGATTTCTCTTATGGACAACCCACTAATATAACAACCAGCAATCTTTCCTTTCTCAAAGTCTGTTCTCTCCCGCCGCGACATTTTCACTCAACCTCCTAGTGCCATATATTCGCGGTCAGCTTCAGGCTTGTTTTATACCGTTTGCAGCTGTACCGCGCATCTTAACAACGCAGAGTATCCGTTCATTTGCTTTTGAAGGGGTGTCCGGGGACTTTTGTCAATATAGTGTGTATGTCTACCCCATTTTCATTTTAAATGGACTATCTTTTCACTTATGTTTAAAAATATCTATGGTTCCATTCCCGTATAACGAAGTAAATTTCTCCGTCATTTCTGTCCACGCCAGGATTCGAACCCGGATCCCCTCATTCCGGAATAAGTCACTCTACCAATTGAGCTACGCGGACGTTTTATTCTGATTCCTATCTGCCTTTATGTCGTGTGCGTCCTTCTGGCAGGTACGTCACATCTCCTGGTACGTTACACCCGAAAGTGCTTTACAAGGTCAGCGATAATTTTCTTATCAAGTGGCGAAATATTAAGATTTGGCTTACGAAATGCTTCTGATACTTTTCATATGATCGATGAGCGAAATATTGCTCAATTACGTACACACGCTGGCTTTCATGGAATGGCATGATTATCTCGCAAGAAACGAAAAGATAATAGTGTCATTTGGTACAACGAACGCTTTCAGAACTCAAATATACATTTCAAGAAAATGCATGGATGACATTTGTTGCCTGAAATCAGAAATAAAATAATTCCACTAATTTACGCAGTGCTTTGAAGTTCAAGGGGCGCGAGGTAGTGAAATCACTGAAATGGCAATGGACTGGACATATTGCCAGAAGAACGGATCACCGATGGACAAACGAAATTTTAGACTGGATTCCGACGGACAGGAAAAGACTCCTAAGAAGACCCCATGGGAGATGGAAAGAATGAAATTCGAAAGTATGCTGGAGTGGAATGGAGGAGACAGGCTCAAGACAGGCAATTGTGGAAGGAATTTGGGGATAACTTTATCCAGCAGTGGATTGATAACACTAGTCAACAAAAAAAATATATTCTGGCCTGGACTTTTGTAACTGTTTTAGATTAATTTCAGGGTGCTGATTCCAAATCTGATCTCAGATTTGCTCTATCACATCTCATTTTTATGCTATCGACATACCCCATTTTCATTGATTTTACCCGAAATTAACTCTTTGTCACTTATGATTGAAAGTTGTTGCGAATCAGTGACTGATTTAGTGTTAAAATATGGTGTTGTATTTTTAGGATAGTGTGTTTATAATATCATTTTATGTAGATATCCACATTTATTTAATATTTTGCTTCTGCAGATCCTGATCTAACAATGGCTACAACATCCGAAAGAAGGAAATGCAGAAATCACCCAGATATCTTCTGCTACATCTGTGGCAGCTTCACTTTGCAGGATCAAAGGCGCAAAATCAATACCTTTGTCAAGAAGGTTTATTTTGCCTACTTTAAAGTACGACTTGGAGACCAAGACAAAAATTGGGCTCCTCACAAAGTGTGTAAAACCTGTGTTGAAACTTTGCGATCATGGTCTAAAGGAAAGAATGCTAAGCTGAAGTTAGGTGTGCCAATGGTTTGAAGAGAACCTATAACGAAGTAAATTTCTCCGTCATTTTTAGTCTACGCCGGGATTCGAACCCGAGGCCGCTTATTCCGGAACAAGTCGCTCTACCAACTGAGCTACGCAGACGTTTATTCTGATTCCTATCCGCCTTTATGTCATGTGCGTCCGGCTGGCAGGTACGTCACATCTCCCCCCCCCCCCGAAAGAGGGCCGGGGGCATGGCCCACGGGTCAGCCGTGACCATGAATCGTTGCAGCCAGCCATCCACTGTAGAACGTGCACTTGAGAACTCCCAGTCAATCTGCTGTGTGGAATGCAACATCACACATTTTTATTTTTCGAAGCGCTGGAGAAGGGATTCTCTGATTTTTCCTGTCTCGCGATGTGGAAATAACATCACACCAATGCGAGATTTTGAACGGTCGGGTCATCCGGATAGTTCGGGCGCCATTATAACGGAGTAAGTTTCTCAGTCATTTTTGGTCTACGCCGGGATTCGAACCCGAGGCCGCTTATTCCGGAACAAGTCGCTCTACCAACTGAGCTACGCAGACGTTTATTCTGATTCCCATCTGCCTTTATGTCGTGTGCGTCCTGATGGCAGGTACGTCACAAACCCACAAACCATTTGGATAACTGCTACTTCTGCCTTGTCAATGTAAAATGTAAAAAGTTTCAATAAGAAAAACAAGCAACACTTACAATATCCAGATATTCCATCTGCCATACGTCCAGTTAAGCACTGTGAGGAAATACCTGTGCCTGTATTTATCGAGCTACCAGAGATTTCTGTTGAATCCCTCAGTTTATCTGCTTCTACAGATGATGATGATGATGATGATGATGATGCTCAGATCGAATATACGCCATCTGATGCAGATTGCGATAAAATATCTCTGCTTAGTCAGCCTGAATTGAATAATCTTGTAAGAGATTTGTATTTGCCGAAACAGTCTGCTGGATTGTTGGCTTCCAGGCTGCTAGAGAAAGGACTACTTAGACACTGGCAATAGTGTCTCCTTTAATCGTAATAGAGAAGCAGCACTGCGAAAGTACTTCCATTCAGATGGTCAGATTGTTTATTGTAATGGTGTTGAAGGGTTTCTTTTCAATATGGGACTGCCCGCATATGATTCAAGTGAATGGAGACTTTTTATTGACAGGAGTAAAAGGAGTTTGAAATGTGTTACTTCACAACAGAAATATATATGG
Source organism: Macrothele yani (assembly GCA_039090855.1). Classification (NCBI taxonomy): domain Eukaryota; kingdom Metazoa; phylum Arthropoda; class Arachnida; order Araneae; family Macrothelidae; genus Macrothele; species Macrothele yani. The sequence goes on from CM077024.1 coordinate 8,883,607, forward strand.
TTGAATCCCAATAGGACACTCTGTAAAAATGAAAGAAGAGTATGCCAAATCAAGATTGTTCTGGATAGATTGGAATACCATGTTCATGGATGGGTAATTTGTGTTGATTTGAAAATTGTTAATTTTCTGCTGGGTCAGCAAGGAGGTCACACCAAATACAGTTGTTTCCTGTGCTGCTGGGACAGTAGGGCTACATTGGAACACTGGGTTAAAAAGAACTGACCACCAAGAATCAGTTTGACGCCTAGTGACAAGAACATCAAGAATGAGCCTCCGGTTGATAGGAATAAAATTTTATTTCCCCCACTCCACATAAAGCTTGGGTTAACGAAGTAATTCGTCAAAGCTCTTGATGATCACACTGGAGACTGCTTCAGCGATATATGTTGTACCTTTTCAAGTCTCAGTGCCGAGAAGAAAAAGGCAGGAATATTTGATGGCCCTCAAATAAGAACATTCATCAGGGATCTACACTTTGTTACAACAATGACTGCAACAGAGGCTAGAGCTTGGAATGCATTCTCTGATGTGGTGCGGAATTTTCTTGGGAACAGGAAAGCGGACAACTATCGAGAGATTGTGGAGGAGCTGCTCTTGAGTTTCCAAGCACTTGGATGTAGAATGAGCATCAAGGTTCACTACTTACATAGTCACTTGGCCCAGTTTCCAGAGAACGTGAGTCACGTGAGCGAAGAGCAAGGTGAACGCTTTCATCAAGACATTAAAGCTATGGTAGAACGTTACCAAGGCCAATGGCACTCAAACATGATGGCAGATTACTGCTGGTCCTTGATGAGAGACATTCCACAAGCTATACATCGGAGATCGTCAAAGAAGGTCCTTTATGCAGATGTAACATCACTATTGTTAATAACCTTTTTGTACATATTTTTCTTATTTTCACAATTCAATTCTTACATGGTAATATGCATTCACTCACATTGATATGCAGTCACTCTCACAACTTTGTGCTACTGCTCATTAAATGTTTGTTTCACTATTATTGTATATTGTATCTTATCTTATTCTTGTATGTATGTCTGTTTAGCTATTCGTATATGAGCATAAATTTAATGTTTTTATTGAAAATGCAATATTTGATATCTCAAAAACCTGATGTGATAGACAAAAACTGATGCCAGATTTGGAATCAGCACCCCAAAATAACCTTAAAACCTTAGGAATACCTTATGCCAGAAAAAGTGTGTTGACCAGTGTAATAGTTGTTGATGATGATGATGATGATATATATACACTGACGGAAAAAAAATCCCAACACCACGAAAGAATTGTTGTAGAGGAATGAAATGGTGGCAATACATTTGTATAGGTAACATATTTAATCGATTAAGGTTTCAAGATCACAGCTTAAAGTAAGCGCGAGAAGAGCCATTTTAAATGTGAAATGCTGGTACATTAATAACCGGTGTAACCGCCAGAATGTTGTATGCAAGCACGCAAACGTTCATGCATTGTGTCGTACAGGTGCTGGATGTCAGTTTGTGGGATGGAGTTTCATGCCTGTTTCACTTGGTCGATAAATACAAGGACGGTTAATGCTGGTTGGGGGTCACGCTGGAGTTGTCGTCCAATGATTTCCCCTACGTGCTCGATTGGTGAAAGATCTGGTGATCTAGCAGGCCACGGCAACATGTCGACACTCTGTAGAGCATGTTGGGTTACAACAGCAGTATGTGGGCGAGCGTTATCCTGTTGGAAAATACCCCTGGAATGCTGTTCATTAATGGCAGCACAACAGGTTGAATCACCGAACCGACGTACAACTGTGCCGTCATGGTGTGTGGGATAACCACGAGAGTGCTCCTGCTGTCATAGGAAATTGCTCCCCAGACCATAACCCCAGGTGTAGGTCCAGTGTGTCTCGGCCGCAGACAGGTTGGTTGCAGGCGATCACCTGGCCTCCTTCTAACAAACACACGGCCATTACTGGCACCCAGGCAAAACCGGCTTTCATCAGAAAACACAACATATCTCCACTCCGTCCTCCAATGAGCTCTAGCTTGACACCACTGACGTCTCAAACGGCAGTGGTTTGGAGTAAGTGGAATGCACGCTACAGGGCGTCTGGCTCGGAGCCGTCCTTCAAGTAACCGATTTGTAACAGTTCGTTGTGTTACTGTGGTGGCAACTGCAGCTCGAATTGCTGCCGCAGACGCGGTACGATGCGCCACGGCCATACGCCGTACACGGCAGTCTTCCCTCTCAGTAGTGCCACGTGGCGGGCCGGAACCCAGTCTTCTTGAGGCAGTACCTTCCCTTGACCACCGCTGCCAACAATCATGCATAGTGGCTACATTCCTGCCAAGTCGTTCTGCAATATTGCGGAAAGAAAATCCACCTCCTCGTAGCCCTATTATTACACGACCTCGTTCAAACTCCGTGAGCTGTTGATAATGGCTTCTTCGTCTTCTTAAAGGCATTCTTGACTAACATCAACACCCTACGTCGAATCTCAACGACAACTAACGCTCACGAACGTTACAGCGCGTATTTACAGCAAACCTGCTTTGCATGTTCCGAGGCGCGCTACTAGCGCCACACGTATGCGCCGAGCGCGAAATTTGCATAGATGTCATCTTACAGATGCACTCTCACCGCCTACCAACTGTCGTTTATCTAACACAACCCCTTCTTGGTGTTGGGATTTTTTTCCGTCAGTGTATATATACCATACCATTTCAGAAAAAAGAATAACAAAGTTCATCTCAGCGCCCTTCTGAACTTGATGTCCGGTGCAGCGGCACTGCTTACACTTCCAAAGGCCGGTCCTGTACCAGTTCGATGCATGCACCACTTAACTGCATGAGTTCAAATTCCTGCAAATATTCATTTTTCCCTATTACAATTTCTTTTAACTTATTAATGTATAACTACCTTAATGCATATTAAGAACACAGTTTGCCGTCTTTAGTCTTGTAAAGACGGCAAACTGTGTTCTTAATATCCTTCAACATGAAAAATTGACTTCCTATGGTACCTTAATGCATTTTGTTTCTTTCTTCTGAAACAGAGGTGCAAAACAGATACAAAATTGGTATGTCTCCGACAGTGTTCTTTTGAAGGTTGTAGTGTTTTAAGCATTTAAACTTTGCTTACCGTTAAAGTTAGTGTATTTAGCCAAGCCAAACATGCTGATGAACAAAATAAACTAATACCCTTAATTAATTCAATCAACATATATTTCACATTCTGTAAATAACTACGTGAAAAGAACTGCCGAGTTCAAAGAATCAGTAAAAATAAAGTACGTAACGTCAATTGTTTATTCTCAATGCATTGAAAATTCAGATCACCTGCACGCGATAATCATGAAGTCGTACGACTCACATTTAATAACAAGATGTGGTATCCACTTTTACAGTGATGAGTCATTACATTATGACCACCTACATAATAAACTGTAAGACTATATTCGTTGGTATTCCCTTTAGCCCGCAAAGCGGCGGTCACTCGGCAAAGCATCGATTCGAGGAGGTGGCGATAGGTATTCTGGGGTATCTGGCACCATAATGTCAACAACCAGTTCCCGTACATTTCGGGGTGGTGGTGATTTAGCGCGAACCCGCTTTTCCAAGTCGAACCACAAATGTTCGATTGGGTTCATGTCAGGTGAATGTGGAGGTCAGGACATTAACAGAAAGTCACCAGCATGTTTCTCGAATCAATCCTTGACGATTTTGGTGGTGCGGCATGTCGCATTATGCTGGTTAGTAATGACTATCACGAGCAGGGAACACAGTTGCCATGAATGGGTGAACTTTGTCAGCAACGATGTTCCGATACCTGACAGTTGTCAGGGATTGTGCTATTGGGATAATGAGGCCTGAAGTGTCTGAAGAAAACATCGTCCACAGCATAACACCGCCTCCGCCGGCCTGTTTCCGCCCAACAGTGAATTAAGGTGCCATAGCCTCCTTTGATAATCGGTGTATTCGCGCTCGGTTCGTCAGACCAGACCACTTTCTTCCAATCATCCCCAGTCTAATATCGATGATCTTGGGCCTATTTCATGCGTTGTTGGCGATGACGCGCAGTGAGCATGGAGACCGGGCTGGGGCTTCGGCTACGCAGGCCCATGCGCAGAAGGCTGCGATGAACTGTGTGCTGTGACACTTTGCCCTGATCACCACTGTTGTAGCTGCGGATAATTTGTCGCACTGTGGCCCTGCGGTCGCTGTGAACAATGCGCGACAGCCACCTCTCCCATCTGCTATTAATGAGCTGTGGACTATGTGGCGTAAAGAAAGTCTTGACCTTTACGCTAACTTAAAATATCAACATACTAATAAATTATTCGTAAATGAAACAAACCTTAACGGCCAGATGAAACATATAAACAGAAGTCAACTTACGGAAAAAGTCCTTTATTCGGAATGGAATGCACTACACTCTCCACACATTTATCTCAACACTATTCAATTCTCTCGTACAACACTTTCTTAACAACGCTCATCATAATCGCTCACAATAATAGCTCTTATCAACACCCCCTCTCACAACAGATCAGTCGTCCTTTTTATCTCTTGTTCTTATCTTATTACATGCATACGTCACGTGCATTCAACCTCAATTGTGTTGCCAAACGTATTCGTTTGAAGGAAAAGATATTTCGTTAAGCATGAAGAATACTGAGAATAAACTCAAGATTTACATAGGGAAAGAAACTAAACAATGAAAGTTAATCTAGAATATACGTCACAACTACTCACGGCTGGACGACGGTTCGTCGTTTGGCCATCTGTGCACCACCTTTGATACGTACTCACTACAGCGCCACGTGAACAACCCACAAGCCGCGCCGTTTCCGAGATCGCAGTTCCGAGGCGCCGTTCCATCGCAATGTGCCCTTCATTAAACTCCGATAAGTCGGCAGCTTTTCCCATTCTGACTCCGAACACTCTATTAATCGAAAACCGGTCCACGATTTGTATATATACTACTACTCTGTGAACTTCACCTGCGCCACCGTTCGGTCTCCAGGCGTGCTACGTTTTCTAGGCTATGAGTGGTCATAATGTAACGGCTCATCGTTGTTAATTTTAACAAGATAGCTACAGCACTTACTTGCCGCTTTACATAAATCTACAATAGTGACAAGCTCATTCGTTATTCTTAGTATATCGCAAACATAACCAATACGTCCATCATCTTTACAGTCTCCAACGTTGTCTATTTATTTTTGCTGCTTTGCTACAGTCTGCTAGATTTTCCAGGAAGTATTGTGCTTTCAGCGAGAAGCCATTTATCGAGAAATAAGGAAATGTACATAAGGAAACAGAAAAGCAAAAGGAACATTAATACGTCACAAGCTGTTTGTATTATATAATATAGTACGTCAACAGCTGATGAACAAAGCAGTTTTTTTTTATCTTGATTTCATTCACGATTGATTGTTTTATTGTAAGTATAATATAATATACTTACAATAAAACAATTATTTGACTATAATCTTGGTAAAATAATGTTCAGAAGAATTAAAAATGATTTACACCATGACTTAATATCATTAAATATTCGTACTCATAATTATGAAACCAGGAATCGATCAACACTCATTCCTAATTTACCTCGGACAGAAACAATTAAAATGAATATTAATTATTCGGGTCCAAAACTTTGGAACTATTTGCCTTGTGACATAACATCTATTAACAATTTTGACCTATTTAAAAAAATTCAAACACCACCTTATGAACAAGTCTCTAAATTAGTATGAAATTAATCTGAGCTGGTCGCTAAATTGATTTCACGGCTTATGGATAGACCCTGTATTATATACACTTATGTATTTATTTAATCTTTTAGTTATATTCAATATGCCTTTGACTTCTGAAATTTAATATGTGGCAACTGAAAAATGAATAACTGAAATGAAATGAAAAAATGTGTCTTAACAGGGATGTCTTACGTTCTGTCTTCCGGTTTTACAAATTTAACTTAAAATCCGTTTGTCTAGAAATAATCTCGTTAGATGTTGAAGACCTTCGCTTCCCCAAACATAAATTTGCCTTTGAGTGAAGTCATATTGGTAAATAAAGGAGATTACTTAAAAAGTTTGATTCCACATTGTCATGGCAAAGGAAAGAATGAATAAAATCTATTTTTCAAAAGCACACTGGGGACCAAATCAATTACAGTAATGGGCAAAATTGTGGAAACCTTTTTGGAAATCGTGTATTTTTGAGGTTTGATGGCTCATAACAGCACTTTTTGTGGGAGTAATACCATAAAATTTTATATCAATGAAAAGATAATTATATCAAGAATGCAATGCAATAACGTTTATGAAGGAGTCTGTATTAGAACAGCAGTTATAAAGAAGAAAAGTGAAACACATAGAAAAAATGAGATATACAAACATTATTACCATGTCAGTTAATACTTAATTGGGTAACCTTTAGCGTTAATTACCACCTTACAACGCCTTCCCATGGAGTGAATCAAGTGTTTTAGTTCTGCTGCTCTTATAATGTGAAACCAAGATTGAATTATTGCTTCTATTAATTAGGTTTTATTTCTGGGCTGCATCTGACTAACAAGTTTCTTTAGTCGGCTCCATAGATTTTTGATGGGGTTAAGGTCTGGGCTATTCCCAGGCCATTCCAGCGGTGGAATATGATTATCTTAAAACCCCTTTTTGCACAGAGCAACACCATTACATGAAGCTACATCCTGTTGAAATATATATGCTTCATTATCTTGGAAAAGATAACTTGCGGGAAGGCTTCAGTTTGGGCTCAAGTATTTCAGTAATGTATTTTTGGCCATTTATATTCCCATTAATCATGCAAATTCTGCCCACACCTTTTGATATCATACAACCCCAGATCATAACACTAACTGGGTGTTTCACGGTACATGTAATGCAATCAGGATGCAAATCTTCTCCGATTCTTCTCCTTACATGTTTTATGCCATCACTACCAAACAGAGAGATTTTGGTTTTATCATTCCAAATAACACTGTCCCATTGTTCCGCTGTCCAGTTAACATGGGGTTTAGCCCAGTTTAATCTTTTCAACCTTTGTTTGAGAGATAAAAATGGGCTTTTTTCGTGGAATTCTAGCTTTTAGACCAAATTCCCGCAGTCTGCGCGGAACAGTCCTTGCAATCAACTTCACATTGCATTGCGCTATTTCATCTTGTATACATCCAGAGGATTTTCTTCTGTCACCTAAGCACAGTCTCTTCATTCTTCTATCATCACTTGTTGTTGTGCACTTTTTCCTGCCTTTACCAGTCTAGTTTTGTAGTAACTGAGTCTCCTTATATCTCTTCAAAAATTTAGAAATGCCTACTTTGGTGAAGTTTCCACCAATTGTTCTTCTAATTTCTTCATAACTGAAGCCTTGTTCACTTAAGAGTACTATTTTATATTGCTTTCTGGGTGACCAGTCAACTCTTTGCGCCATTTCTTTAATTTTATTACGTTTTACAAGCTATCTAAATGAAAGAACACAGAAAAAAGCAAACAAGTGGATAGCAATCACATAACACACGAACAAATGCCCTCCTCTCAGCTTCAATACATGACATCAATAGCTGAATCCTACTGTGACCTGACTAGCTCATTTTCAAAACAAGAGGACACCTGATTGGCTCTGAAAACACTCATGCTCATTGGCTACATTCAAATGAAAGAAAGCTACTTCATATTAACCTAAGCAAGTTGCGCTTCCTTTTTCTGGTTATTTAACACAGATAATTGAACAAAGTAGCAAACTTTGTTGCATTATATTCTTGATGAAATTATCTTTTCATTGATACATAATTTTATGGTGTTTCTCCAAAAAAAACGTGGTGTTAGGAGCCATCAAACCACAAAAATACACTTTTCCCAAAAGGTTTCCAGAGTTTTGGCCAATACTGTATTTTGTAATATCATCTAGAAATTCTTCTGACTCCTTCCGTATAGAATAACACAAATAAAACTTCTGTTTTGTTTCAAATTCCCTCTTGCATATTTCTCCGAAATTCTCTTTTTAACACATTGTTCAGTTATTAGGCTGATTTAATGTAAACAGGAAACCGTCTCATCGATTTGTTTCTCACTATTATCCTCTTCGATGTCCATACGGATTTTAGGTTTCCAGCACTATCTTGATTTAATGTTAACCAGCAGTTCTTTGTCTTCTCATCTAGCGGAGTCTATCTCAAGAGCAGCAACAACTTTTCGGTAGCTTTCTTGCTCCTCTCTAAGATGATTCCCTGGCTATTTATTTCCAAAATCACTTCCTTTCTAAACAAAACAAATCCGGAAATTAATACAAGTACGCGTTACTTTTATCCAGCTTAATGACAGCCACTGAACATTTCTGTTCGTTTCTGTACTTCACGTTCGGACACCCAGCTGCTCTGCCATCGATATGATCTTCAGCAAAAGAAAGGATTCTTACAAGTTTATCATAGTCAAAACTACCCTATTAAAAATATGTTAGTGCCGTTTGTTGGAGTTAGCTGTCCAAGCACGATACCACAGGACACACATGCCTTGGTTGAAATACTTTAAAATTTAATGATTAAAATATATACAAGGCTAAAAACACACAAGATATTTCAAACGGGCGCCCCGTGCATCATCAGGTGAAGGAAATTGGCAGCACAAAGAGTCTACTTGCTTTATATATATAGGTTGGATACATGATGTGCATTTCGAATGCACCGATCCTGGTGGACAGGGTAACAGTCGGTATAGTTCAAGATAAGGTGTACTACGTATATAACTATACAACATGGCATAAGGTTGTTGAAAAACTCATAATGCAAAGTATAAGATGGGACTCTGGGAGGGTTTAATGGTAAAAGTGACGGATATGTTATCCTGTCCACCAGGATCGCTTCATTCGAAATGCACATCATGAATCCATCCTATATATACGTACAGTATAAAGCAAGTAGACTCTTTGTTCCGCCAGTTTTCTTCACCTAATGATGCACGGGGCGCCCGTGTGAAATATCTTTTATAATTTTAGCCTTGTATATATTTTAAAGATTTAGATTTAAGTTGTAGAGTCATTTTTGAGGTGTTTGGCCATAACTCACCACGCTGGCCAAGTGGGTTGCAGTGTGCTAAACAAGTTCAACACAGGTAGTGACCATAGATTGGTGAGATGTAAGATGCACCTAAACACTAAACTGGAACGTGGCAAGCTCATAAGACAAACAAAATGTATTGACATAACCAACCTTAAAAAACACCATAATACTTTCAAGTTGGAACTGAAGAACAGATTCTCTGCTTTAGAAGGCCTAACATCGGAAGAAGTGGATATTTCGGAAGTTAACAGAAAAGTAACCAAAGCTCTTATGGAAACAGCAACAAAATTAGCTGGGTCTAAGAACAAGTTGCATGTAAACAAATTATCAGGAAAAACCAAAATGTTGATGCAAAAAAGAAGAGAGATGAGGACAACTAAAGAAGATGTGACTTCCAAAGTGGAATATATAGAGCTATGCAAGACAGCACGAAAAAGTATCACTGAAGACGTAAGGAAATTCAACTGTGAGCTAGTGAGGAAAGCAATTGAAAACAACCAAAGCCTAAAGATAGCAAAGGGACATCTCAGTAAGGGAAGAAAACAGATTATGGCTCTGAGAAAAGAAGATGGTTCTATAACAAGAAATAGAGGCGAAATTTTGACAAGAGTGAAAGATTTCTACTCCAAACTATATGAAAGGGATGATACATGTACTCCAGACATCATGAAAGGTACCAGAGTTCTTCCAGTACTCCCAGCAGAAGTTGCTCATGCAATCAAGAACATGAAGCGGGGGAAAGCTCCAGGAGAAGATGGAATTACTATAGACATCATACAAGAAGCAAGTGGAGAAATTGAAACAGTACTCGCCCAAATTTTCACTCGATGCCTTAATGAAGGGAAGATTCCTGAGGATTGGAACAATGCTACAATGATCCTGCTACATAAAAAAGGTGACATTGAGGATCTCAGGAACTACAGACCTATCAGCCTCCTATCAGTGGTTTATAAAATCTTCACTAAAGTTCTTTCACACCGCTTGAAGGTAACACTGGACATGGCTCAACCGAGAGAACAAGCTGGATTCAGGAGTGGCTACAGCACAATAGATCATATCCACGTACTGAGAGAACTAATTGAAAGAGCGAGGGAATATGAACTTCCATTGTGCATGGCTTTTATCGATTATGAAAAAGCCTTTGATTCGGTGAAACCATCAGCAGTTACCACGGCTCTGAAATCCTGCGGTATTGAAGATGCATACATTAATATTATTAATAACATCTATGAAAATGCAAGTGCAAAGATTCGGCTGTTTGAAAATACAACACACATAAAAATTGGAAAGGGAGTGAGACAAGGTGACACCATATCTCCGAAGCTCTTTTAATGCCACATTGGAAAATGTCTTTCAATCACTGAACTGGGAAAACAAAGAGATAAAGATTAATGGAGATTATCTAACCCACCTTCGTTTTGCTGATGACGTAGTCATTTTTGCAACTACCCCATCAGAGCTGCAGAGTATGATCCAGGAACTTGCTGACAAGAGTAAAGAAGTGGGATTAAAAATGAACTTTCAGAAGACAAAAGTGATGTTCAATGCTTTTACAAGAAATGAAGATTTATCGATTGATGGAGAAAAACTGGAGATAACAGATACGTATGTTTAACTTGGACAGCAGATATCAAGTGAGGGTCACATTGATGAAGAAATTAATCGGCGTACAAAACTTGCCTGGAGAGCTTTTGAAGAAACAGCATAATTTTCAAGAGCAATATGCCATTATGTCTTAAAAGAAAAGTGTTTGATCAATGCATCCTTCCAGTGCTTACGTATGGTGCAGAGACGTGGACCTTAACTAAAAGAGACATACAAAGGCTGCAGACAACTCAAAGAAGCATGGAGAGGTGCATGCTTGGTATAACCAGGAGAGATAAGAAGAGGAACTCGTGGATCCGAAAAATGACGAGAGTGGAAGACATCATGATCAGAGATAAATCCCTGAAATGGCAATGGGCTGGACATACTGCCAGAAGGACAGACCATAGATGGACAGCCGAAATTTTAGATTGGATTCCAAGGGACAGGAAAAGACCCAGAAAAAGACCACATGGGAGATGGGTGGATGAAATTCGTAAATATGCGGGAGTGACATGGAGGAGACTGGCACAAGACAGACCGTTGTGGAGGAAACTTGGGGAGACCTTCGTCCAGCAGTGGATTGATAATGGTTGACAATGATGATGATGATGATGATATATTTTAATCATTAAATTTCAAAGTATTTCAACTAAGGCATGTGTGTCCTGTAGTATCATGCTTTGACAGCTAACTCCAACAAATGATATTCTTTTAGCACGAAATATTTCTTCTACCTTGATATGTGAGTGCTATCAAATTCCTTTGTTCCCCTAACTGTGTACTAACTCCAGTCACGATGGGAAAAAGTCGCTAATTTACGCAAAAGAGGTTTTGAATTAATGTTAAGAACATGCACATGTAAAAGATCCCTTTGCCTTGCCGCTAAAAGATGTTTCAGAAATGTCATTCTTGTTCAAAGGTAACTAGCCTGAACTGTGTGTATTCATTGCATCAAAATTAGTTGTAGCAAAGACACGGTCGCATCGGCTCTATGGAAAGTTCCGCTTCTAATAGAATATCATTCTATTTGCTTTGCGCTTGATAGTATTTGAATTAGTAATGTTTCAATAAATTTGAGCAGAGCAGTTCCGAGGCATTTATTTATTTTCTTAACATTACCAGATTTTCCCTTTGTTTAAGGGAACAATGAAGCTGCACACTTCAAAACTTTATAGGTCGTCTCTATGGCGATGTCTTCAAAGGCGCGAGTTTCTTGCTGATCCACTTATATGGACCCGAACTCGATTTTTTGGAGCTCGAGCCCATATAAGTGGATCAGCAAGAAACTAAACTGATTCTTATATTTTCCCGAGCTCGATTCTTGCCCTATGGCCCTGGCTTTGTTCTCTTTCCTGAAACCAGTGATCCCCAATTACTCCTAGTAACCCCCAGAAGTCCTAGGCATTCATGTAAGTCGTTTAACCACCTCCGCTTCCGGAACTTGAGGTAGAAATTTTGTTCCAGGATTAACATTGCGATTAATGCCTTCTTGAGATATTTTCTCTGCCTTTCTTTTTTGTTCCATGTATATCTTCACAATACATATGCCATGTACTGTGAAGACTCTGGAGACAGTTTGAACTGACAGCAGATGTTCTTCGTCCACCAAGACAAGGCCGTCCCAGAGCCACAACTGCTGTAGATTGATCTTTAAATGAATCTGATTGCCAGACAGGACAGAGAGATGCCAGCTAGGTATTTGGTTGCCAATAATGAAATGTCCGATTTGTACACTGTTCGTCAGTCACATATATCTCAGCGCAGAATAAACATGATTAATCGAAATAACCATTCGATTCAACACATTTTTGCCAACAAAAAATAAGGTTATGTAATCCGGTAGCATCAAAATCGGGAGTTCTGGAAGCGACGAAAGCTTGAAAGGCGTTCTGAGCATCAGCTTGTTTGTGGAAAAATTTTACCCTGCAAAAATTGTTCCAGATTCTTCAAAAAATAATAGTCGGTTGGTGAAAGGTTTGGTGAATACGGTGGATAAGGTAGAGTTTCACAGCCCAATTCGTTCAACTTTTGCAGAGTGACACGCGCGACGTGCGGTCTCGCGCTGTCGGGCAGAAGTATTGGACCTTTTCTGTTGACTAATGATGGGTGAATGCGTTGCAGTTTGCGGTGCTTTACGTCGATTTCCTGGCAATACTTTGCCGCGGTAATCATTTCGCTCTCATCCAAGAAGTTTTAGTGGATTAAACCGGTTGAAGACCACCAAACAGTCACCATAACCTTCAGTTGATGGAGATAGGGTTTGGGGAAGTGTTGAGGAGCTTCTTCGTGGTCCAACTACGACGCGGAACGTCGACAATTGTCGTACAGGATCCACTTTTCCTCGCATGCCACGATCCGATCGAGAAAAGGACCGATTTTGTTGCGCAAAAGCAGCCCCGAGGAAATTTCCAAACGACGAATTTGTTGATTTTTGTTCAATTCATGTGGCACTCACTTGTAGAGCTTCTTGGACTTTCCAATTTGGTCGAGGTGCACAGAAACAGCTGATTTGCTTCGTCCTAGTTCTCCCGCAAGCTCACATACAGTTGTGTGTCGATCTGCTTGAACAAGCGCCTTCAACGCGTCGTCATTGATGACGGTATTTGATCGTCCACGCTCTTCATTGTCGAGGTTCGTGTCGCCAGCCTTGAATTTTGCGAAGCATCTTCGCACCGTACGCTCATTAACTGCATCCTCCCCCAAGGGCACCAACAATGTTTCGCGTCTCTTGCGCTGCGTTGTCGCCCATGTTGAACTCCTAGAGGAAAATTGACCGAAAACCACGATTATTCACCTTTCACTGAAACGGAAATATATAGAGTTGGAAATATTATTTATTAATACAGTGAACCAAAAGGTTACAACCTGCACGATTTCAAGCTTTCCAATGATATATTACATTTGCATGCATATTAACTGCATTGGACATAATACATTGTCAAAACCCGAGATATCTAAAATTGGACATTTCATTATGGGCAACCTAATAATTCCCTTTGGATCTTGCATCTACTATGGGTGCGTGAGTTTCATTACATACCGTTTGTAAAAGACTTCCTGGATGATGCGTACATGCAAACACACCGCTTATTTGTGTCCTTCTATCTTAAATCAGCGGTGAACTTGTATAACTTGGAGTCCAGCCCTTTGGTCGGATGTTTTCCCCGCAAATGAATCATAATTCAGCTTAAATAATGATTCGCAACATATTCACATCTGCAGATAACCAAGAACCAGACTACTATGGTGGAGGTAGCGTGATAGTCTGGGCAGCAATCATGTCGAACAAGGCGCAGACCTGCGAACCTCACGGGGTAATTCTCTTACGTTCCGCAGGTACAAAGACGAGATCCTGAACTCATAATACTGGCCGTTAAGAAGAACCGTCCTTCCGGATTTCATTCTTATAGAAGACATTGCCCAACTTTGTCGAGAACATTTGGTTGACGATTTTTCCGAAGAAGAAGATTTTCACCAAATGAAATGGACACTCAGGATCCCTGACCTCAATCCCATTCAGCAAGTATCGGATGCTCTAGGAAAACGCATTGCAGCTTGTTAGTCTCCTGCCAGAGAACTTCAAGAACTCAGAATAGTTTTTGTTGAGGATTGGTCATTAATCCATCAAGATCTCATCAATGCCCTCATAAACAATGTGAAAGAATCGTTGCTTGAGCTGCATATCTTCTGCTTAAGTTACATAAGTAATATAGTAACAAACCTCTTTTTCGAATTTCATTGAATTTCCTCTTAAATACTTCGAGTTATGTACGAATTTGCAAATTATGTTTTAATTTTGAGAACTAGTGTATAGAAAATTCTCCCTAGTGTCCAAAGGTTTGCTGGACATCTTACGTCCAGGTTATAAACAAGTTCCTTATAAGAAATGACTATATCTGCACCTCAACTTCTCAACTTCTGTTGGCATTTTAACGACTCCTATCTCAGTCTTTGTTGCCCCGAGGATCGTTAAACGAGATAAAAAAGCTTTGTTTATATAAAACACTATAAGATCTGTACACTAGTAGACGATTATCTGATTGTTAACAGCCGCCTATAAAACGTCATCACCTAGGCCGTTACAACTGATGATGAAATCATATCTATGATGTCTCAGGTGATGACGAATGATTACCAGTTTATGCTGAATTAGGATATTTATTTGTATCAATAACTTTTTGCATCAAATCTTTATTCCGTTACCAGGCGTCTGGCAGACAGAAAAATCATCTGAGCGTTATGTCAAATGTAGAAATTGTCCTTAGCTGTCAGTAACTAAATAAGAACTGAAGTAAGGAAGCTGATCCTAAGAAGCAACATTTATTCTAAAGTTCTGTTGGGATAATCCTTCGTGTTACGGAAACTGCATCTCAATACATAGAATTTTACGGACGAGGACAAATAGAGGTCTTCTTTTCTCTCGGAGGAAAACTGAAGCGATGTTTTATTACTTTCATTCGCATTTTACGTAAGACTTGCTCATTCCGTTCGGCTGTATGAGATCTCTTTGGAACCCTGCTAGAGGTAGGGCAATCCTTCAAATACTACTAACAGAGATAGATGGCATGCCGCTGGTAGTACACGAAGTCAAACTCACACGAAGGAATTTAAATTTGCCTTTAAAAATTCAATGTTAATTAGTAATACAGTACATCTCAAAACACTTGATGAAACTCAGAGTTTCCGAAGCCCGAAGTTTCACCGTATGATTTGTGTCTCTATGCCTGGTGTTCAGATTTGGGATTATGTGATTTAGTATTTAGTGCTACAGAAAGACATGATTAATGAGCAAGTTCCTGATCTTCATGCAAAAACATTTACAGGTATGTGATTTTAACACAGTTGTGAAACCATCCCAGACACACAAAAAACTGTGTGAGAAAAGCCGCAAAGTGGTGTTAGAAATATTCCTAGGCGTTGAGACTGCGTTTGAATGCATTCAAGCTAGTTTAAAATTAATCTTTGATTTAACTTAAACATATCTCTTCACGGAACGTTTAATGATTATCATGACTCCTGCAGGTTTGCAATACGTCCCAGGCGTTGAGACTGTGTTTGAAAGCATTCAAGCTAGTTTAAAATCAATCTTTGATTTAACTTAAACATATCTCTTCACATAACTTTTAATGATTATCATGACTCCTGCAGGTTTGAAATACGTCCCAGGCGTTTAGACTGTGTTTGAAAGCATTCAAGCTAGTTTAAAATCAATCTTTGATTTAACTTAAACATATCTCTTCACATAACTTTTAATGATTGTCATGACTCCTGCAGGTTTAAAATATGTCCCATTTTATTTAGAACGCTTGTGCAACTCATGTTATCTCACCGTAGACCAAATTTAAATGCAATGTACGAAAAGAATTCGAAAGCAAATCCTGATTGCTGGCACATATTTCATTTTTAAGTAGCATTCTTCAGTTTCCAGGTAAAATTTGAAGAACACTTTTTACTTCGTAATCACATGCAGAAGATATTTTTCGGGCATATTGAGTACTGTCACTATGGAAAAACTCAGACACATTTCTTCGACAGCTTCGTGCTCACCATGGAAATGTATCGCTGTTGTCACTGGCTGTGCTCCACTTACACTTTTGGCATTGACATTTGAAAACTCTTTCTGCATTTCGCACAAAATATACCGTTAGTTCCAATCTCAAATTGCATGAAATGTGTTTCTACTCCAGCACTGAAAAATAGGCTTATCCCAAGGAATTTTACGCGTACAAATATATATGCGCAACTAAATAAGAATATTTGCGTTACTAGCTAAACACATTTGAGAGCGATTGACAAGGCATGGATCATCACGTCTACATTTATGGAATGTAGCTACTGTTCAAACTCCCGTGATACAAGTATACTGTATATACACTGCTGGCCACCCAAAATGCAACACCAAGAAGGAAGCATCCGATTGGCCTGAAATTCGCATCATGCTTCCCCCGCGAGAGGACATGCAAACGACTAGCATTGCAGGGCATATGCAAATCATGTGCTCCCGGCAGGCTACCGAGAAGCACTATAAGAAAGTTGCACAGAAGGCGGGGTGTAAGTAGTGCAAGTGTGTTGTGTTGACAGACATGTGCGTGGGAAGCTTTCTGATGCCTCATCGCAGAATACGGCACTCATTCCAGCACGTTTCGGGGTTTGAACGAGGACGAAGAGTGGCTTATCGCGACAGCGGTTTATCGTACCGAGACATCGACGTCCGTGTGTGACGACATCCAGCAGCAGCGAGGCGAGTAAACATTCGGTGGGTGCAGGAGGGACGGACGGACCGATGTGAGCGATTGCCGCAGCCGCGGCACACCACCGAACGAGAGGACCGGCATGTTGTGTGGCCTGCATTGACGGCTCGCACCGCCATGTCACGAACGTTAGCGCAGGAATTAGGGTATACGGCAGCAGGGGGCTGTTGAACGCCGCACTTGGACTACGGAATGGCACAACATTGTTTTCTCCGACAAATCCCGCTACTGCGTGCAACACCACGATGGTCGGATCCGCGCGTGGCGGCACCGCGGCGAGAGACTGTATGACGCCTGCATTATGCATCGCCATACCAGTCCGTCGCCTTGCGTTATGGTTTGGGGCGGAATTGGATATGACATAATTGGATATGACACCCGAACCTCCCTCGTACGCATCGCCGGTACACTCATCAACCACCGCTACATCTCCGACGTTTTAGTGCCTGTAGTCCTCCCTTACCTGCAGGACCTGTCAGCGGCCACGTTTCAACATGACAATTCGTGTCCGCACGTGGCACGCATCGTGCAGCAATTCTTTACGGCCCACCAGGTGTCACTATTGCCGTGGCCCGCCTATTCTCCCGATATGTCGCCCATCGAACAAGTCTGGTGGCTGATCGGCAACCGAGTGGCCCGGCAAGCACTACCCGCGGCTACGCCTGATGAACTGTGGCAACGTGTGGAAGCAGCCTCGACCGACATACCCCAAGACCACATCGAAAGCCTTTTTCGTTCGATGCCGTGGCGTATAGCGGCCGTTATTGCCAGCCATAGGGGCCACACGAACTATTGATGTCTGCGTGTTCCGCAAGTCGCATGGGCCTGTAAGCTGAATCGTTTCATCTTCGTATCTCTTGTTATGTGTCCAGTAAATCTGGCTTTGCTATCTCGTGTCCTCTTGGTGTTGCATTTTGGGTGGCCAGCAGTGTATATTTATATATGTCCAAACACATGCAAAAATTCACACTTAAGTGGTCAAGTGGTCAGAGGCATGTACTTCTGTGTTTTTGGCCGGTATTTACGTGCCGAATGTGACATGAATGATGCGTCAGTCTTGTAACGCTGGAACTCTGCTGCACTGAAATTGCTGACCCAAATTAAGACTGGATGCTTCATATGTCCTTAAGTGCTCGCTTGTTCCTATATACCGCCACAACCGTCCTTCAAAACAAAACTAAACAACAAAAACATCCAAATGTTTGTGACCTTTGTAGCACGAATGCTTTAAGATCTATATCTCATGCAGAACTGCAATACATTAGATGAGATCTATCATTGAAATGAACAAGAGTTTCAGGATTGAAATATCACCTGTTGATGTATTTTGCCCCCTGATATTTCGTTTTTTTTTTTTCAATAGAAAAACATTCAAAAGTTATTTCTTAATAGAAAAACTACTCAGTACCATCGTAGAAAATATTCCAAATTAAGTGCCAATTAATTTGGCACTTAATTTGGAATATTTTCTAGTTTCTATTAATACCTTTTTAATCATATCGACAAATTAAAGGGTTCATTCATTTTTAACAATAATCTGAAAAAGACGATAACAAGCAAGATTTTTTGTTGTTGTTTTTATTGAAGGTTCAACGACCACCGTGAGTATCTCAATTGGCTATAAGCAGTCTCTCGTCCCTAATTTAGGGTCACTGGTTCCAGGGAAGGGAGAGAGCCAGTGCCTTAAGACAAACACAACATCCATGCCTCACCGGGATTCGAACCCGGACCCTTCTTGGACGAATGGTCATAAGCCAGCGCTTAGACCACTTCGCCATTTGGGCCGCAACAAGCAAGAGTCAGATATATTTGTTCTCTTGAGTCAGTCATTTTTATGAACATAACTGCTTCCCAGTCGACTGAGATTTCAGACACATCAGTTTTTCTTTCTGCCACTATTCATTGGTAGGTACAAGTGGATCTTAGTAAGACGTGTAGCTTTAAAATTTCTCTCAACATTGTGTTTTTGCTAACAGAAACATTAATGCTCACAGAAACAAACTTCTGCGTACAAGTAGTCATGTCGCCATTCTGCGTAGAAGTAGTAGCTTTATACTCATAATTTTTTTTCACATTAACGAATTCACAATACGAACAAAGAAAACACAACCGTACAGTGAATACTTAACTCCCGCAAGTTAAAAGCTTTCATCATGTGACCTACAAGACGTCTGGCTTATTATGCAACCAGGCACAGAACAGCTCCTGCTTCCCACACTCTGTTGCGAATGCGAAGCCGTTAACTGAGATATTTTTGTTTCGGATTTCCTTCAAATGTGATAGTGCCAGGTCTACGTCTGCGAGATTCATGTTTGCAATTCCTAAACTACACTGCTGGCCACCCAAAATGCAACACCAAGAAGGAAGCATCCAATTGGCCTGAAATTCGCAGCATGCGTCGCCCGCGAGAGGACATGCAAACGATTAGCTATGCAGGGCATATGCAAATCATGTGCTCCCGGCACGCAACCGAGAAGCACTATAAGAAAGGTGCACAGAAGGCGAGGTGTAAGTAGTGGAAGTGTGTTGTGCTGCCGGACCTGCGCGTGGAAAGCTTACTGATGCCACGTCGCAAAAATACGGCAGTCATTCCAGACGTTTCGGAGTTAGAGAGAACGAATAGTGGCTTATCGCGACAGCGGTTTATCGTACCGAGACATCGGCGCCCGTGTGGGACGACATCCAGCCACAGTGAGTCAAGTATGGATTCGGTGGGTGCAGGAGGGACGGACGGACCGACGTGAGAGATTACCGCAGCCGCTGCACACCACCGAATGGGAGGACCGGCATGCTGTGCGGCGGGCATACGGCTCGCACCGCCACACAATACGAACGTTAGCGCAGGAATTAGGGTGTGTTCCGCAACAACCTGTGTCAGCACGCACCGTTCGACGATGTCTGCAGGAGCGGGGACTGTTCGCACGGCGCCCATTGCTCTGATTACCATTGACGTTACACCACCGGCGAGTTCGGCGGCACTAGGCCGTTGATCGCCGCACCTGGACTACGTAATGGCACGACATTGTCTTCTCTAATGAATCCCACTTCTGCCTGCAACACCACGATGGTCGGATCCGCGTGTAGCGGCACCGCGGCGAGAGACTGTATAACGCCTGCATTATGCATCGCCATACCGGTCCGTCGCCTGGCGTTATGGTTTGGGGCGGAGTTGGATATGACACCCGCACCCCTCTGGTACGCATCGCCGGTACACTCAACAGCCACCGCTACATCTCCGACGTTTTGGAGCCTGTAGCCCTCCCTTACCTGCAGGACCTGCCAGCGGCCACGTTTCAACAGGACAATGCGCGCCCGCACGTGGCACGCATCGTGCAATAATTCTTAACGGCCCACCAGGTGTCACTGCTGCCGTGGCCCGCCTGTTCTCCCGATATGTCGCCCATGGAACACGTCTGGTCCCTGATCGGCAACCGAGTGGCCCGGCAAGCACCACCCGCGGTTGCGCCTGATGAACTGTGGCAACGTGTGGATGCAGCCTGGACCGACACACCCCACGCCCACGTCCAAAGCCTCTTTCGTTCGATGCCGCGGCGTGTAGCGGCTGTTTTTGCCAACCATGAGGACCACACGAACTATTGATGTCTGCGTGTTCCGCAAGTCGCACGGGCCTGTAAGCTCAATCGTTTCATCTTTGTATCTGTTGTTACGTGTCCAGTAAATCTGGCTTTGCTATCTCGTGTCCTTCTAGGTGCTGCATTTTCAGTGGCCAGCAGTGTAGATCATCTTTCATCTTCCCTTTGAGCAAGGTGACCTGCGTGTTTCCATTCCATTAGTCTGACGTGCACTGAAGTGTCATCTGTTTTATTTAACGTCTTATCCACCTTTTTTTGCATTTTGTTAAGTTAAGACTAACCATTTTCCTTTGCGTGACTCACGATTTTGTAGCTCTATTTGCAGTCAGTGTCCACAGCTCTCCGTCATACGCCGATGAACCAAAATATCATGTCCTCTTACATAATAAGATATTATTCCTCCACGTGCCTCCAGAACAGCTGTTACACAGCGACACTACAAAATTTTTATAGGTTTCTTGTAGTATGTGGCAACACGTTACCAGAAGATCCTTTAACTCTTGTAAATTATGTGATTGAGCAGCAGCAGATAGGATTTATTTTTGCTCCGAAAGAAACCACAGATGTTCGACTGGATTGATGTCTGAGGAATTTGAAGGACAAGGCAATACCTAGAATTCTGCCTCATGTTCTCCGAACCATTCTCAAACAAACCAAGCAATGCCACATGTTGTTGTTGTTGGAGGTTTAACGACCACCGTGAGCAACCCAATGGACTATAAACAGTCGCCCTTCCCTAAATTAGGGCCACTGGTTCTAGGGAAGGGAGAGAGCCAGCGCCGTAAGAAAAACAGAACATACATGCCTCAGCAGAATTCGAACCCCGACCCATCTCGGACGAATAATCACAAGACAGCGCTTAGACCACTGCGCCACTGGGGCGACAGCGCTTAGACCACTGCGCCACTGGGGCGACAGCCAGTGTGTCATGGCGCATAATCCTTCTAAAAAAATGCACCACTACAGGGAAATACCGTTACCATGAAAGGATGTACCTAGTCTACAGTGATGAAAGTTAAAATATCGACTAAACAGGATAAAACACACATGTAGCACACATACACTACATGCGCTTAAGCTTTACTGATAAAAACACACACCACATGAGATCTTTCAAGGATCGCAACGTCCCCATCTTCAGATGTTACATTCACGAGTAAGACCAAGATATGACACGAGTAAGACCATCTTACTTGTTAATGTAACATCTGAAGATGGGGACGTTGCGATCCTCGAAAGATCTCATGTGGTGTGTGTGTTTTTATCAGTAAAGCTTAAGTGCATGTAGTGTATGTGTGCTACATGTGTGTTTTATCCTGTTTAGTCGATATTTTAACTTTCAACTTTTTTAACACGAATCATCCTTCATCAAGTCTACAGTGATGTTTAGGTAGGTGGTAGACACCATAGTTTCTTGCACATGAATGACTGGATGCAGGATTTCTCCGCAGAACATTATTGTAAGCATTACACTTCCTCCACAGACTTGCTTTCGTCCCACTGTGCATCCTGGTGCCAACAGTTCCCCAGATAAACGACGCACACGTACCTGGCCGTCGATATGGTGCAACAAGAAACGAGATTCATCAGACCAGACGACCTTCTTTCAATCATTCAAGGTCCAGTCTTGATTCACGCGTTTCCATTGTGGGCGATTTCAACGATGAACCATGGTTATCATCGATAATCGGAGTTGGCTACGGCTACGCAGCTCCATTTTCAGCTCGGCTCGATGTACTGAGTATTATGACACATTGCTCCCGTCACCAGCATTCAGATTATTGGCGAGTTGCGCCACAGTATCCTTTCTGTTATTTTGTAAAGTACGGGATAGCCTTCGCTCACCTCTAGCATCGATGAGACGTGGTTGGACAATACCTTGCTTGCGGTTCGTGTTTTTTTGTTCGGTCCACTTTTTTGAAGGTACTAACCACTGCTGACAGAAAGCACCCACCAAGCGTTGCTGTCACGGAAATCCTTTGATCCTGTTGTCTGTCAATTTCAATTTGGATTTTGTCAAACAGAGCGCAATATCAGGTGTTGCTGATACCATTTTGTGACTTTCACACGCGCCGTTGTTTACTTGAAGTCACTTCGATTTGTATGAAGATGTGCTGACCATGATGTTTTGGTTTTTCGGGAAATCCTAGGGCTGGAAGTATGAACTGACCCGAAATCTTTCATTTGAGAGAAAGCTGAATGGTTTTACTGAAAATAACACCTAGATTCTAATAAATAAAAATCCGTGAGTCTGACTTTCGCTTTTCTCTAGTTCTCGGATATTTTCAGCTATCTCTCCTAGTAATTGAACTAACTTTGTTCCTACAGCTGCTCCGATTCAGAATAATTGCATGGGGAACCGGTTTTCTACGTCTTTTTCTTTTAACTTCATTTATCTCAAGACTCGGGTTTATTGCTTTCTCATATAAATCACTTTCCATATGGTTACAATTTCTTGTCACATTTGAATTTCAAATGGTTTATCCTTAAAATTCAAATGAGACAAAAAATTATTTTTCATGCACACTTATGCAGAGACTAAAGTACCAGGTAGTTTTCAGCCTGTTACGCAATTTTACTTTGATTTCTACATTGGTGAATAAAAGGTAACGTAAAAGCAGAAACGTTGAGATAACAATAAATCGACTCGATACAATTTAATGAAGTCCTTTTTTTTTCTGAAGGTTTAACGACCACCGTGAGCAACTCAATGGGCTATAAGCAGTCGCCCGTCCCTAATTTAGGGTCACTGGTTCCAGAGAAGGGAGAGAGCCAGTGCCGTAAGACAAACACAACCTCTATGCCTCAACGAGATTCAAACCCGGACCGCTTTCGGACGAATGATCAGAGGCCATCGCTTAGACCACTACGCCACCGGGGCGGCTTAATGAAGTTCGGTACATAAGTACATTAAACATGACAAAGAACATAGGAATGTCACTTGAACCGTGATTATGAACACACATGAGGAATGATTTAAAAGAGAGCACAGATACTGTGATCGTCATATCGTACCTCGGACGCTCCGTGACCTTGCAAGAAAACTTGGCGAACATACAAACGAGCATTGGTAGTGGATTTGAGAAACCGACAGAACCAAGTTGAGATAGCTAGAGCGCATAATATCTCTTTGTTGCTCATCTCCAGCCTGATGTTATGTAGGAATTGGGAATGCGCTTCACTAACAGTTCCGTGCTGGCAAAAGATCACAACATCACAGAAGTGCTGATATCTGGCATCAACAACGAAAATGTATATATGTATAGGAAAGGGATAGTCATACAGCTCGCTGTTGAACTAGCCTGTTCTTCAGGCACCATTACTTCAAGTAGAACTGTGTCAGGGAGATTTCATGCGAAGAATTCGTATATTGTGAGACTGATTGTTAGCCTGAATCTCACCCTCCTCTGAAAGAAGAAATCTAAGGATTTGGTAGGTACAACACCACATACGGACCGAAAAGCAGAGGGCGAATGTGTCCTTCACGGATGAATCTCGTTTTAGTTTGACTGCCAGTTCCCTCTGTGTGCTGATCTGGTAGAAAAACGGAACTCGTCATTACCGCAGCATTCGAAACACGCTATGGAGAAGCAGATTTTCTGGAGTAGAGCGTATGATACTGAACACCCGTATGCCATTCTATGTGCTCGAGGGTGACACCGTGAAACGTTATGAAATGAAATTATCGAAGACACGCAAATACGATCGGTGATCATTATGTAATGGTTTTCTGGGATGTCATAGTGCCCGAATGTATTTTGTGGAACGACAATGCTCAATTTTTATAGGACTCAGCTGGTTGACTATTGCTTGGGAGGAGACGATATCCAGAGCAGGATGAGGTGGCGAATGAAGACTTCGGGTCTTATTCCTAGTGAGCAGCTCTGGGACGCTGCATGAACGTGCATTGCTCTACTTCAACTTCTCGAGGGAAGCCTCCTAGATCTACGACCTGGGCTACCAGAAGAATCACTTTTATTGCTATTCGACCTCATTTGTCATCTTGTCTCGGCAAATCATATCACCTGCTCATCACTGGAACATTTTCTGCTACCATCGCCAAAGGACTGATTTGGCATTACTCCCGGCCATCCATTCCTATGCACCTCCCATTTGTATCTGTACCTTTCTTTCTATCTTTTACATTGTTTAGCGACGACCAGAACATCTCAGAAGGCTATAAGCAGTGACCTATACCTAATTTAAGGACACTTATTCAAGGGAAAGGAAAGAGCCAGTTCATTCGGACAAACACATCGCCCATGCCTCCTCTGGGACTTGTCAGACGAGTAACCAGAGTTCAATGCCTCAGCTCACTGGTGAAAATATTTGTTCATTGCCATAAATGATCACCTTCGAGAAAAAAAAATTTTTTTGTCATGATCTGATGGACCTCCAGGCTTACTTTTTTTAAGGTCTATTGAGTTGTTTTCTTTCAATGTTGACGTTTGTGCTTAAAATTTAACCATTGCCCACAACTGTATAATAGTTCGTTTTGGAAATTTCACGTATGATGGTAGCATTGACCAACGGTTGGTACAGTTGAACTCAGGTCTAGATGGGGGATAGCATGTAGTATCTTTATTGATAAATTACAGACTGTGTCTCGTCACTTGATGTGTACTAGAGGTGGGATTAATCGTGTTCACCCGGCCACAGTGACGACGGTGACGGTTCCGCGGAGTAATGACAACTTTAAACAGCGATAAAATCACAGTTTACGAGAGCAGTGACGTAGCTGTAAAAAAACCGGAACTGCGAGTCATCGGCTTATCTCTAACAGTGAAAAGAATCACCGTTTTTGTGGGGTACGATGCGAAATAGGAACAGAGTGGAGAATCACAGTGACTGAAGCTGCGCACTAAATAGAAGAAAAAATATTAAATGATACTGTTCAACTATTCGGCAAAACTAGACAAGCGTTTTCACACCCACCACTTCGTCACAACTTATCCAGACGTGATTCGGGTGATAACGAACTCGCTCAGCTTAGCTTAGCTTGAGGGGTCAACGGCCTATTGGCTAAAACTCAGCTGCAGAGGGAGATTTATCTTGGAACCTAGTGGTCACCAAGGCAGGAACTTTGAAAACTTAGCAATAATATTGCAACTGCTACTTTCAATCACTGGTTTAACAGTAACATGATTTCTGACGGATCTCTAACGCGCACGCGTAATAATGATTTACGGTTTTCTTGCTATTTTTCCTCCATTGCTATTTTACTGTAATGTAATTGTTAAATCATCATGAGCAGATTAAAATCCCTGAAATGGTAATGGGATGGACATATTGCCAGAAGAACAGACCATTGATGAGCAGCTGAAATTTTAGATTGGATTCCAAGGGACAGGAAAATACCCAGAAGAAAACCACATGGGAGATGGGTGGATGAAATTCGAAAGTATGAGGGAGTAACATCGAGGAGGCTGGCACGAGACAGACCGTTGTGGAAGAAACTTGGGGAGACCTTCGTCCAGCAGTGGATTGATAATTGTTGGCAATGATGATGATGATGATGAATTGTTAAATCATAAACAAAATTAGCTTTTTTATCTTGTTTTGCAGATAATTCTTTAATTTGCAGCTCTTCCTTTACCATGACTTATGGGAATGGATCGTTTCGTGTGTAAATACACGTCTTTTTTTTAATAAATGGAGACTATTTTTTCACACTTAAGATTTGTGCTACGAACCAAGGAAAACAGCAAAACCCACGAGCAGAATGTCTTATCAGTACATAACAGAGGTAGTCATTTTTTCTCTCAAAATGTTTCTAAATTCTCGCGAAAGGTAGTATAACTTCATAGAATTGGTGCCCATTTTTTCCGGAATTTTGAGAGACACATAAAGTTCATCTGGTGGTTGCGAATAACCAATCGTGGTGGTGAATGCGAAAGATGCCCCGAGATATCCAGATACATAGTCTCGTAAAAGTTTTACTATCAGATTAAATAATGGATCATGAACGGAACTGAAAAGAAGATATAAGACAAAAAAAATTTTATTGCAAAAAAAAAAAAAAAACACAGATAAAAAGAACAGATCCTTTGATGATAGATTAATGAAGAAATAGGGATGTGACGCTCTTCCACCTTTTTTTTATTCTATCTAACCTCCGACTGATTTCAAACCGCGGTTTCCGTACTACAATGAATAAAGTTGCTGATATCAGAGATTTCCAATATTTCCGTGAAAAGGAATCTGATAGCGAAAATCATTAATCATAATATCCCTTTGCTAATATCGAAAGCTGAACATGGCGTTTGGCTCCTGACGTGAAGACAAGGTGTCCGTATTGGACACATTTTCCGAATATGCAAGGTGATAATTGTAACAGCTATTTTTAGCAGTATTTTAAATCCCTAATGATTAAGAATTTGACAAGCTGCTGTAAAATTATAGGTGACAATAAAATAAAAAGGAAGCAGGCTGCAAGAGAGTTAAACCAATTAAGTTATTTGCTTTTTTTAACTACCTTAGATTCGCTTTTCTGTTGATCATGAATTTGCGTAAAATTTAAAATAAAGCTTACATTTATTGTAAAGCCGCGAGATATAAATTGATTGCAAGAACTCATCTCTTCGCAGTTCGTTTCCTGAGGTGTCGATGCTGTGGTTAATGAGCTAACTGTAATTCTTTTAATAGTTTGGTAAAAAAGTTGATTACCAATGTCTGTTTCGTTATCATCATCATCATCATTGTCAACCATTATCAATCCACTGCTGGACGAAGGTCTCCCAAGTTTCCTCCACAACGGTCTGTCTTGTGCCAGTCTCCTCCATGTCACTCCCGCATATTTACGAATTTCATCCACCCATCTCCCATGTGGTCTTTTCTGGGTCTTTTCCTGTCCCTTGGAATCCAATCTAAAATTTCGGCTGTCCATCTATGGTCTGTCCTTCTGGCAGTATGTCCAGCCCATTGCCATTTCAGGGATTTAACTCTGATCATGATGTCTTCCACTCTCGTCATTTTTCGGATCCACGAGTTCCTCTTCTTATCTCTCCTGGTTATACCAAGCATGCACCTCTCCATGCTTCTTTGGGTTGTCTGCAGCCTTTGTATGTCTCTTTTAGTTAAGGTCCACGTCTCTGCACCATACGTAAGCACTGGAAGGATGCATTGATCAAACACTTTTCTTTTAAGACATAATGGCATATTGCTCTTGAAAATTATGCTGTTCCTTCCAAAAGCTCTCCAGGCAAGTTTTGTACGCCGATTAATTTCTTCATCAATGTGACCCTCACTTGATATCTGCTGTCCAAGATAAACATACGTATCTGTTATCTCCAGTTTTTCTCCATCAATCGATAAATCTTCATTTCTTGTAAAAGCATTGAACATCACTTTTGTCTTCTGAAAGTTCATTTTTAATCCCACTTCTTTACTCTTGTCAGCAAGTTCTTGGATCATACTCTGCAGCTCTGATGGGGTAGTTGCAAAAATGACTACGTCATCAGCAAAACGAAGGTGGGTTAGATAATCTCCATTAATCTTTATCCCTTTGTTTTCCCAGTTCAGTGATTGAAAGACATTTTCCAATGTGACATTAAAGAGCTTCGGAGATATGGTGTCACCTTGTCTCACTCCTTTTCCAATTTTTATGTGTGTTGTATTTTCAAACAGCCGAATCTTTGCACTTGCATTTTCATAGATGTTATTAATAATATTAATGTATGCATCTTCAATACCGCAGGATTTCAGAGCCGTGGTAACTGCTGATGGTTTCACCGAATCAAAGGCTTTTTCATAATCGATAAAAGCCATGCACAATGGAAGTTCATATTCCCTCGCTCTTTCAATTAGTTCTCTCAGTACGTGGATATGATCTATTGTGCTGTAGCCACTCCTGAATCCAGCTTGTTCTCTCGGTTGAGCCATGTCCAGTGTTACCTTCAAGCGGTGTGAAAGAACTTTAGTGAAGATTTTATAAACCACTGATAGGAGGCTGATAGGTCTGTAGTTCCTGAGATCCTCAATGTCACCTTTTTTATGTAGCAGGATCATTGTAGCATTGTTCCAATCCTCAGGAATCTTCCCTTCATTAAGGCATCGAGTGAAAATTTGGGCGAGTACTGTTTCAATTTCTCCACTTGCTTCTTGTATGATGTCTATAGTAATTCCATCTTCTCCTGGAGCTTTCCCCCGCTTCATGTTCTTGATTGCATGTGCAACTTCTGCTGGGAGGACTGGAAGAACTCTGGTACCTTTCATGATGTCTGGAGTACATGTATCATCCCTTTCATATAATTTGGAGTAGAAATCTTTCACTCTTGTCAAAATTTCACCTCTATTTCTTGTTATAGAACCATCTTCTTTTCTCAGAGCCATAATCTGTTTTCTTCCCTTACTGAGATGTCCCTTTGCTATCTTTAGGCTTTGGTTGTTTTCAATTGCTTTCCTCACTAGCTCACAGTTGAATTTCCTTACGTCTTCAGTGATACTTTTTCGTGCTGTCTTGCATAGCTCTATATATTCCACTTTGGAAGTCACATCTTCTTTAGTTGTCCTCATCTCTCTTCTTTTTTGCATCAACATTTTGGTTTTTCCTGATAATTTGTTTACATGCAACTTGTTCTTAGACCCAGCTAATTTTGTTGCTGTTTCCATAAGAGCTTTGGTTACTTTTCTGTTAACTTCCGAAATATCCACTTCTTCCGATGTTAGGCCTTCTAAAGCAGAGAATCTGTTCTTCAGTTCCAACTTGAAAGTATTATGGTGTTTTTAAGGTTGGTTATGTCAATACATTTTGTTTGTCTTATGAGCTTGCCACGTTCCAGTTTAGTGTTGAGGTGCATCTTACATCTCACCAATCTATGGTCACTACCTGTGTTGAACTTGTTTAGCACACTGCAGTCTTCGATGACGAATTTTTTGTTACACATAATAAAATCAATTTCACTTGTCGTCCCAATTGGATGTCTCCATGTCCATTTCCTGTGTGGCTTTTTCTTGAAAAAGGAATTCAAGATAGAAAAATCCTTCTGCCTCTGCAAACTCAACGAGAGTATTTCCACGCTGGTTTCTGTTGCCGTGACCGAATTTACCTACTGAAGTTTCATTCTGTTGCCGGTGCCCTATTTTTGCATTGAAATCTCCCATAATTATCTTCAAGTGCTGCTTACCTTTATTATTTAGATGACGAATTTCCTCATAAAATTCTTCAATTTCTTCTTCAGGATGACTTGTGGTGGGTGCATAAGTTTGAATAATCTGAGCCTGGTATCTTCTCGATAGTTGGATAACGAGTCGTGCAGCTCTGTCCGAGGAACTTTCAACTTCTACCACTTTATCCTTCAGTTTCTTGTTTATTATAAATCCAACACCACTAGTTCTGCCAGTATCTGTCCCACGATAATAGAAGAGATGTCCACTTTTCAGTTCAATGAGATCTTCTCCTTTTCTCCTTACCTCACTCAGCCCGACGATGTCCCACTTGATCCTTTGTAGTTCCTCTTCCAATTCAAGAAGCCTTGAATCAGAAGATAGGGAGCGTGCGTTGTAGGTAGCCAAGGTCAGCATCAAATGGCAGCCTAGTCCGGTCCTCCGGGGATTCTTAGCACCCTCTGCCTTCATGTCGCACTGGCCGCTGCCTTGGCCAGGTACATTCCAGCTGCCGGAGACTGAGGGCCAAGATTTAAGTTGTAGAGTCATTTTGGAGGTGTTTGGCCATAACTCACCACGCTGGCCAAGCGGGTTGGTGAGTGTGGGATAGCATTTCCTCTGATCCCGATGGTATAGTTATACCGCTATTTGCGGTCGTCAGAGCCCCTTTAGTGGGAACAGGATGCACCACGAGAAGGCGGGGTTGACATTTGCCAAGGAGAGGCTGTGATGTTACGCATCACCTGACCTTACATCCCTGTTTCGTTATAAGCTGCATATAATACTGGGGTTCTATTCCTGGGCGAAATGCGCGCCAGCGTTCACTGAATACCGCGATGACGTGGGACACATGAAATCTAATGACATGCGTTTGGCATGGAGCCATCTTTCATTATCAGGACCGCAGGGCATGGAGGTCGATAAACGTGCCCTTCGGGTACTCCTTGGTTGGCCTTTATTGGAAACAAGGGTTAATTGTGGCAGCAGCAAACGCGAAAGGAGTTTGTGCATTTGAAGGTGAGGGAATAGCGGACAGTAGAACTGTACAAAAAAGGTGATGACGTTTCAATCGTGGAGACAACAGTCTCGAAGACCGACTGAGGTCACGTGGGTTTTTTCCAGTCCATCACGCTCGTTACCTGCACCAGCCTGGTTTATGCTTCAGGTGCCATTGATGGGTTCCCCATGAATTGGAAACCTGGAAGGAGTAAAAACTTGTCACTCGCTTTCTCAAATTTTTATCAAATCCACAGGACGATAGGTATTTTGTGCTTTATATTCACAGGTGATTAAAATGGGATACTCCTACTTTATCCCACCACTGGAATCGAATGGATGAAACCACTCCAGAAAGCCTGTGATGCAAAGAGGGTTACACGAGAGGAACGTTATACTGTGCGTTTGGTGGAATTGTCAGCTCTATGTGCACTGGAAACTCCTTCTAGATGATCAGGTTTTGTTCAGAAACCTCTATACCGAAGACCTTCAGCGGATTCATGATGCTGTGCGCCAATAATGCCAGAGCCCATCAATAGGGAGCGGGTGTTGCTGCAAGTGGAAAATGCCCCAAGTCACACTAAAAACTGCACCCAGAACTACAGGAAGTGGATGTGTTTGATCCCCATACCCATATCCCCATACAATACGCAACTTCGCCCATCCGATTACCACCTGTACGCCCCGTGGCTAATCTCCCACATTAGATTGAATTTCGTCAGCGTGGTGGATGTGGAATCCGGCATCTGAGAGTTCCTCTCCTCCAACCCTGCCGAGTTGCACCGCCGTGATATCGTGGCTTTGGGGTAAGTTGGTGTGAGCTACAGAAAATAACGGCGTCGCCCGAGTGGCGCAGTGGTCTAAGCGATGGCTGCTGATCATTTGTCGAAGTTGGCTATGGGTTCGAATTCCAGTGAGGCATGGGTACTGTGTCTTACGGCGCTGGCTCTCACCCTTTCCTACAGCCAGCGTCCCTAAATGAGGAAGGGGCAAATGCTTATAACCCATCGATTTGCTCACAGTTGTCGTTAAACCCCCAATCAAAAAAGAAAAATAGCCTCCGCTTTGCAGAATTAGGTGAGTATTAATGGCTTTCTTGAATGATTGAACGCTTTAGTACCAAACGGAGAGAAATGTTATTTCATCCTGGAGTGTAAAAACGGCTGTTATAATAAATATAAAATGCTGACACAATGAAAGGCAACGCCGTATGCAACATTTTAAAGTATGAAAATATACGGTAATGAAAATTCCCATCTATCTAAAAGAAGCTATGATATAATTAGTATCGTTGCCTTCTCTGAGCATTTTAAGTCAAATATATTTGCAATTACCCGATCGATTTCAACTTTCTTTGAGGCAAATGCAGGTCGCCGTCCCTGTAGCGCAGTGGTCTAAGCGTTGGCTAATGACCATTCATTCGTTCGAGAAGGGTCTTGGTTGGAATCCTGGTGAGGCATGGATGCTGTGTTTGTCTTACGGCACTGGCTCTACCCCTTCCCTAGAGTCGGTGACCCTAAATTAGGGACGGGCGACTGCTTAAAAGCTCATTGAGTTGCTCTTGGTGATCGTTTAACCTCAGTTAAAAAAAGAAAGATGACACCGAATTTTCGGGTGTAATAAGCACGTCTTTTGAATCCGTTCTGACGCAAATTAAATGTATCAGAGCTATTCAAAGTCAATGGAAGTGGTATGGAAAACAATAGTATCTGACGGAAGAAAAATTTTTTTCAATCGAGTTTTTAATCCCTCAGATATTGCTGTAAACGGAATCTTGAGCTTACGCCCTCTGTTTGCAGACTTGTGCGTTAAGAAAAACATAAATTATATGAGAAACATTTAGCACCGCAAACGCTCACCAACACAGAAAGAAATTTTCAAATCGGACACTTAGAAACAGAGATATCGACAAAAATAGGATGTGACTTTACGTCCCCTGGTGGGAAAACCATGCATTACGTTAGAAAGAAAGTATTCTCAAAAGGTTTATCCATATAAACGGTATTGGTCGAACAAGAAAAAATTAGTCGAATTTTCAGGAGCCCAGATTTTGCAACAAATACTTCAGAAGCAGAAATTAACACTTATGACCCCTGGTGGCTAAACCATTCTTTACCAAGCATTAGAAGTTATGTGAAAAATATTTTCCATCAGGTCTTGTATGCGATACAGGTAGAATTTTTCAAATCAGAGCTTTAGGAGCAGAAATAGCGCAGAAAATGCAATTCACCTTTGTGCCTCCTAGCGGAAAGTCCATGATTTACTTGAAAATTTGAAATTCATAGGAAAAACATTTCGCATCGGAAACACTATCCAACAAAGAAGGAATTTTTCTAATCACACTCTTAGAAGTAGAGATATTGACAAAAGTAGTATATATATCTACGCCCCCTGGCGTAGAAACCATGCATTTTTTCAAGAAGAAAATTTTCCTAAAAGGTTTGTCGACATAAGTAGTATCGGTCAACACACGACTTTTTTTCAATCGAGATTTTTGAAGCTCATATTTTGCTGCAAATATATCAGAAGCGGAAATTAAGACTTACGCCACCTAGTGGCCAAACCATTTTTTACAAAAATTGGAAATTTTGTGCAAAGGATTTCCCATCAAGAGTTGTATCCGGTTCAAAAAGAATTTTTCAAATCGGAGATTTAGAAGCAGAGATATAGGGAGAAAGAGATTGACCCTTTTTGCCCCCTAGCGGAAAGTCTATAAATTACTTGAAAATTTTTAAATTATATGAAAAACATGTCACACTGAGAACACAGTATCCAACAAAGAAGGAGTTTTTCAAATCGGACTCCTAGAAGTAAAGATATTGACAAAAATAAGATATACATCTACGCCCCCTGGCGGCGAAACTAGAATATTTTAAGAAGAGAATATTCCAAAAAAGTTTATCGATGTGAGTGGCATCAGTCCATGAAAGAAGTTCTTTAATCGATATTTTAGAAGCTCATAATTTATGGCAAATTCATCAGAAGCAAAAGTAAACACTTACGCCCCTGGTGGCCAAAGTATTCTTTACCAAAAATTTGAAATTATATGCAAAAGATTTTCCATCAGGAGGTGTATCCGCTGAACTTTTTTTTTCAAAACGGAGTTTTAGAAGAAGAGTTATCGGGGAAAATATAATTTAGTTTTACTTCCCTTAGCAGAAAATCAATGAGTAATTTGAAAAAGTAACTATACCTAAAATACTCTTCGACATAAATAAAATCGAAAGATAAAATAATTTATATGTGAAATTAAACGTATTTTTGAATTCGACATCATCTGCATTACGCCCTCTAGCGGCGAAATTGTACAACGAAAAAAAAAACGAAATGAAGGATCATCATTGGCATATTTCAAGCTTCCCAATGTAAAAAGAATTTTTCAAATCGGACTAATAGTTGCACAGATATCGTGGGTACAGATGGACGGACGGACAAACCAATAACATAAGCACGATCTTTTTTTACAAAAGACGTGCTAAAAAATGCAGGTTCTGTTTCTAACCTAACAATAACGTGGAATGCCATCTGGGAAAAAAAAATATTTGAAAGCTTATGGGCCGTATACAAATTAGGAAGATCTTTAAAGAAAATGTTGCCACTATTTTTATGGAAATAACATTTATGGGTAAGTAACTATCTTCTGCACGGCATTCAAAGACATGCGTTGTGCGTGAGTGTGAAATTGGAAAAAGGTTTGCGTTTCCTGTACCTACTTCCCAAAGAAGGAAGGAAGTATCTTACACTGCTGCGTGCAGAAGGAAGTATTTGCCATAGAAACACTTCCTACAAAAAGCAGTAGGCATCCTGAACCACTGCCCACAGAATGCAATATCTTGCAGGATTGCCCGCACAGGGAAGTATCTTGGACTTATTGACGACAGAAGCATAAAGTATCCTATGCTACTGTTCGTAGAAGTAATGAAGTATCTGCACATCTTTCCACAAAGGGCAGTAATTTTTTTTTTATTGGAGGTTTAACAACCACCGTGAGCAACTCAATGGGCTATAAGCAGTCGCCCGTCCCTAATTTAGGGTCACTGGTTCCAGCGAAGGGAGAGAGCCAGTGCCGTAAGACAAACACAACACCCATGCCTCACCGGGATTTGAACCCGGACTCCTTTCGGAAAAATAATCAGAAGCCATCGCTTAGACCACTGCGCCACCGGGGCGGCCAGTAATTATGCACGGCTAGCCAAAAAAATTACACTGCTAGCCAAAAATTACACTAATTACAGTAATTACACTGCTAGCCAAAAATTACACTAATTACAGTAATTACACTGCTAGCCAAACAAAGGCAATGGATATCCTGAACCACTGCCTATTTGTTGTTGGAGATTTATCGACTACCGTGAGCAACTCAATGGGCTATAAGCAGTCGCCAGTCCCTAATTTAGGGTCACTGGTTCCAGGGAAGGGAGAGAGCCAGTGCCGTAAGACAAACACAACACCCATGCCTCACCGGGATTCGAACCCGAACCCCTTTGGGACAAATAATCAGAAGCCATCGCTTAGACCACTACGCCAACGGGGCGGCCAGTAATTATTTAGCACTGCTAGCCAAAAACGGCAATGGATATCCTGAACCACTGCCTATTTGTTGTTGAAAATTTAACGACCACCGTGAACAACTCAATGGCCGCCCCGGTGGCGCAGTGGTCTAAGGCGCTGGCCTCTGCTCATTCGTCCGTAAGGGGTCCGGGTTCGAATCCCGGTCAGGCATGGATGTTGTGTTTGTCTTACGGCACTGGCTCTCTCCCTTCCCTGGAACCAGTGACCCTAAATTAGGGACGGGCGACTGCTTATAGCCCATTGAGTTGCTCACGGTGGTCGTTAAAACTCCAATCAAAAAAAAAAAAAAAAAAAAAAAAAACTCAATGGGCTATAAGCAGTCGCCGGTCCCTAATTTAGGGTCAATGGTTCCAGGGAAGGGAGAGAGCCAGTGCCGTAAGACAAGCACAACATCCATGCCTCACCGAGATTCGAACCCGCACCCCTTCGGACGAATAATCAGAAGCCACCGGGGCGGCCAGTAATTATTTAGCACTGCTAGCCAAAAAAAGGCAATGGATATCCTGAACCACTGCCTATTTGTTGTTGGAGATTTAACGACTACCGTTAGCAACTCGACGAGCTGTAAGGCCCTAATTTATGGGCCACTGGTTCTAGGAAAGGGAGACAGCCAGTACCATAAGATAAAAACCACATAAACCCCTGAACCCATTTCGGGCGAATGGTTAAAGCCAGCGTTTAGACCACTGAGCCACCGGGGTTTCTTTAGCGACTTCACGCAGGAGACAAGTATCCTGAACTACTGCCCACAAAAGCCAGTAAGTGCCCTGCACTATTGCCCACAAATAAGTACCCTCCGCTACTGGTAATTCTCACTTCTCCATGTTAGGTAACTCGATAAGACTGTCCAGTTGTCCTCACTTGTGTGTATTACTTTTTTTCTGCTTTCGGGTTTAACATTACGGTGAACAATTCTTAAAGTTATAGGCAGTCTTCCGTTTCTAACTCATGACGCTATTCCCGATAAAGATACAGTGCCAGTGCCGCAGGAAAAACGTACCATTTATGCTTGATCCAGAACTTGAACCGGACCCAGCTCGGATGACAGGTTAGAAAGCAATGTCTCAGACCACTGGACCACAGGGACAGCTCCTAGCATTAAATTCTTCCTGAATTAACAGCTTCAACTTGAAAGTTGTGTTTCTGCCATTGAATCTTCTTACGGTTCGAATCCTCTCTTGATAAAAATTTTACGCAACAGCTAGTGATTTCCTGATATCTCAGAGCTGGAGATAAATTGGACACAATCACGGAACGACTCGCTTGTTCAAGACGTTTCTGGAGCTTCGGTCAAAGTGCAAGAAGCAGAAACAAAACAGGCGATACTCAGTGTCTGAATATATAACCAGCCACGTGGAAGAAATTCTCGTTCGCAAGTTTCCGGACATAAAGTATATATAAAAGGACGAAAATTAGCATCTAATTTCAGCTTTCCAGGACCCGAAGAATTAGGAGATCTATCATCTAACACTCATAATGTTTATGCCAGGAACTGAAACAAAACCAGAAAGAATTCGAGATAGCAAGAATTAAGTGTCACCACAGCCTTCTCAAACATTAGACTAAGAATGGAATTGATCTCCTCTGTATCGTGATAATGGATCAGTTTAGTTTCACCCAACAAATAGGTCAAACTTACAAATTTATTCTTAATACAATTCTCACTTTCTTGAATTTATGATATGTAATATTTTAAAATGTTTAAATGCTTCTGCTTGTTTGTTTTTTTCTTCAAAAACCTTAGTTCCTTCTCAGATCTTTTTCTTTAAATGTTTGTACTTTTGAAATTTCCTTTTTAACGCTTTATTCATATAAAACTGGAAAAAGAATGAGAGCAATATGAAAGAAGAAAAATAATAACAGGGGAAATAAAGTTCGAAAATGCACGCTTAATTGGAAGTTGCTGCCCCGGTGGAGCAGTGGTCTAAGAGATGGCTTCTGATCATTCGTCGAAGTTGAGTATGGGTTCGAATCCCCGTGAGGCATGAATGCTGTGTTTGTCTTACGCACTGGCTCCTTACCTTCCCTGGAACAGTGGCCTTAAATTAGAGACAGGAGACTACTTGTAGCCTATTGAATTGCTCACGATGGTTGTTAAACCCCCAAGAAAGAAAAAACATAACTAGAAGTTAAGTGAAAATCATAACGGAAAGAGAAACGAAAGCAGAACTAATGGAAACTACTGAAATCAATAAAGGCCAGGATAACGCTATCAGTCATACGTCCAAATCTACCACTCTTTTTCTTTTAAAAATAAAAAGAGAGAAGGGTATCAAATCTATACCTTTGGCTCATATTCCTTGAAAGTACCTTGATGTGTCATCAACGCATTCGGACTGCTGAAAAGGGCGCTTTCTAAACGCGGACCTAAAACAATAAATGGACCATGGAAAGCAGTGGAACAGAAATGGAATAAAATACCTCTCCTAATTTTGAGAAATGCCCTCTCTCCTTGGAAATGTAGATGTAGGCTCATAGTCCATAGAAAGGGGCTATCAGATAGAACATATAAGAACAAAAATGGATGTTTATACCCATAATTTCCCGTTCTACATAAACCGAAAAAATACAACATAGAGTATATATCTGAAAAATTTTTTTTCACTGGGGATAACATCATGAGGGTGGGATAAAATCTACTCGAACGTAATTTTTGGGCAACATTTCTGAGAAGTTCATCAAAATTTGAGCTCTCTTCCCCATAGGTTACCCAATTGTGAATTGCTGGCTTCGCCATTGGTTACCAACCAGGTCTAAACCACTGCTCCACCAGCGCGGCTTATATACGTTTCAGGGATTGCATTTTAAATAAATAAAATAAAATCATAAGTTGTGCATCTGTCAACTACAAGTAATATTTTCGAACGAGCATATTATCTCCTTGCTTTATAGAGTGGGTTGTATATGAAATAACATTTATTGTTGTTAAAAACGAAACAGTGTTTCCTTCTAAATGGCATTTTTAAAACAGAGACTTGAAGCCTTTTAAGATATGGAAGCAATTCTGCATTTGTGTGTGTGTGTGTGTGTGTTTCATTTTTTTTTATTCTTCTCTAGAATTGAACAAAAATATTCAGATTCATTCTGATGTGTGTTCATATGTTCTATTCCTTTCCTGAAATATTCGCATAAAAAATTCCAAGATTCGGTTTCCTTACTCGTTATCATAGCGAGCTCATTCACCTTTATGGCGAAGATGCAAATGAGGTGACATTAGCATGGCATTTACATTACCAACTGTCATTTTTGCTCTCAGATCTAACTACGAAGAGTCACGATTCATACTTCATTCCACATAGCACAACGTATTGATCCACACAATAAGGAATGTATGCGTGCGTGTTATTTCTCAGTGGCGATATATTCGAGTACAATATATATATATATATATATTCTTTTTTCTATAAAAGAAAGGATATATTGCTTTTAAGAGGAGCATGCATCTGGTAGTAAAAGAGGCAAATACTGGGTTCGGCATTCAATAGACGAGAAACCGATATTTGATGTGGGCAATCTGAACAGTGTGGAATAAAAATAACTCATGTATGAGAACGGGGGCGTTGTTTCTCATAGTCTAGGATGTCATTAAATGAGAAACAGGATTTATTGAAGCTAGAAAGAACTGCATGTCGTCGCCTTCTTGCACAATTGTTTACAAAAACTGTATCCTACATATTGACTGCGATTGTGGAATGCAAAATCCATTAATCGAAGAAGTGAAACTGTTAAAACAAAAGGATTTTCAAATAAAATCAATGCTCATTTTTGCACATGGATCAATAGGCTGAGTGACTATTGTCTGTCGCATAAAATAAATTGCGGAGTGGTGCTGACGAATTATGTAATTTGG
The DNA here is from genome assembly GCA_039090855.1 of Macrothele yani. NCBI lineage: Eukaryota > Metazoa > Arthropoda > Arachnida > Araneae > Macrothelidae > Macrothele > Macrothele yani. The sequence goes on from CM077024.1 coordinate 8,922,618, forward strand.
AATATCACCGACATTTAATTTGTGCTGTGGGCAAAACTTCATGGTATATAATGTAAGCAGTATATTATCTGAAAGTGAGAATGTCCAGTCAACTCATTCATAAGCAGAATCTCGATTAGCAATGTTGACTAGCAGAACCAGGAGCATTCCTTTGGAATATCACCGTATATACCTTTCGCAACAAATATATTTTCCAGAATCACTGATTTAATTGAATTGAATGCCTAAGTGGGTTAATGCGACATAATATTAGCATACTTTGAAGAGAAACTGTTAATATAATTTTCAAGATCACTAAACGAAACATGTCTTTCAATGTCACTGACACACAGGGTTTTGGTAAAGTAGTGTGTCCACTTTTTTATCTACAAGGTATCGAAATGGTACAAAAACAGAAACCAAAATGTGTCTCAGAGTAAGTTTTCTTTATACTGTTTTTGCACGTAGTCCCCTTTCATACAATACAAGTACAATGTCAAGAGCTTGTACAAGTTTTTTTTACTCGTCGCTGTATAGCACTTCAGGCTGTTCAATAAAATTTTCTTCTAGCGGCTTCAATTTTTCCATCAAATGGGAAATGTAGTCCTTTGATATGCCTCTTCTGTTTTCGCAAACGACCAGATGTCAGACGGTACCAAATGTTGGGTTGGAAAGAACGCAATGTCTGCAAATGCAAGGTAACAGAAAAATACCAATTATTGCATATACAAGTACAAATCAGTCCAAAATGTAGTCATCATCATTTTCTACGACCTTCTCCCATCGTCTGAGCAGCTACTGGATACCGTTCCTGAAGAACTGTGGCGTCTTGGACGTAAAGAAGTAACCAAGTGTGCGTTCGATATCGTCCCGTTGGTGGACTACTGTCCATCCAGGATATGCTGCAACGACCGGAAAAGGTGGCAGTCGGCTGGGGCAATGTCCGTAGAAGCTCCCAGTTTCGTAGAATCTCCCAGACCAGGTCCCTGATCTTATGACAGGTCACCCGTGCAGAGTGAGGTGTCGCTCCATCCTGCTGTAGGAGGACGACCTTGCGGTTCAGAAGTGCTGGTCGTTTCGACGTGAGAGATGCGTGCAGATCGTCGAGCTGAGGGTAGTTAAAAAAGACGCGACACCCCGCATATTGTACCAAACTGACAGCAAGACCTTACGGGGGTGTAAGCCAGCTTTGGGGTCCATATGGACTTCCATTTTGGGTCCACCTACTGTTTCCGGGGGCTGACAATATCATACAGGACCCATTTCGCGTCACCTGTTCCAATGCAGTCCGAAAATGGTTCAACTTGGTTACGTGCAAGTAGGTGAACGCATGCACTCATGCGACTTGCTCTCTGCTCCACTGTGAGTTGGTGGAACACCTAAACTCACCCTTTTCTGCACCTTCTCAAGTTGACGCCTGAAGTTATTGGGCCAACTCGCGCGCGGTTGCGGGTGATTCGGTCTCCACTAAAGACTTCAGCATGTCTGCATCTAATATTGGGTGTCTTTCGACCTTGGGAAGGTCTGAGAGGTCAAAAATGTTCCTCAAGAAACCGTTCAAACCAACAACAGTACTGACGATGTGATATGGCATTAGGGTACACACTGGTAATGTTCCTTGCAGCACTTGCGGGGCTGCAACGGGACGAAACTCAATCAACATGCAATGGCTGATATACTCCTTGTCCACTTTCATATTGGATGGCACTTACACTCTTTGCCTTCTGACGGATAACTACCAGTGACTTAATCTACCCACCTGCTGATTTTACTGTAAGTTAGAGAGAATTAAAAATTTAACGATAGTATAAAGTACGTAGCAGGAATTTAAGAAAGAATATGTTCAAAATAAAAAATTAAATTATTTTTAATTGAATTTAATACGCGTTCAAGCACGCATGAATGCTTATGAGAAATTTATAAGTGAACCTTATTATATTAAATCCTATTTGTGAGCTCATAAACGATCCAAAATTACAGATCAAAAGGAATATTATGCATAGAGATCCTGTAACGTGATTTTTCTTCCCTTTCCTTCAATTTCCCATTTGGTAATTTCTAAGGATTATATCACGGGTAATTTTAATATCTTCTGGGGGTATAATGTTTACCTATATTATTGAGGACTGTGGCTTCTCAGTTTAATTTGCTTTAAATGATCTCTCCACTCTTCGGTTTTATGCTTCTACTGAATGCGTCGGAAAAAACTTCCAACTTTAATCTTGTATAAAGATCAACATTGGAAACCTTCATATAAGTGGCCACTCATGACGTCTCTTGAAGGCTTGTAATACAATTTATGACTGGTCTGCTACCGTACTCTTTCATCGACCTGCAAAATTAATTATTCAGTTACCACTGATTTACAATTGTGTCGTGGTTTGCGTGGATTAGATAGCTGCGCTGTCCGACCTAAATCCCAATATACTGTTAAGTCATGTTGCTGAAAATTTATGTATAAGTGCATTGCTAGCTTACAGTTTAATGCAATCAAGTTATAACAGCGCCTAATTAAATCTTATTATACTCCTGTTCTCTAAATTGTACTATGGAGGAGAGTTACGCCTATCCTCACTTGACACCGTTATGAATGTGGCAACAGCATTAGGGTAGCGAGAAGTATCTTGGATCATTTTGTTTAAGAATAATGAAATGGAAACTATGAAAAGTGTAACATATATTTTATTTTAACTTTCTTTTTCGGTTTCTTTTTCTATGTAAATTTGAGTTTGTTCTCTTAGACGTTTTCAAACCTTAACGTTATGTTTTTTCTCTTAAACGAGAATAACGTTGGCAACAATCTAAGGTCGGAACGAGAGTGATGTATGTGTGTATTGATAAGAACGTTTGATAACAAGTTAGCAAAATCGTACAATGCATTGATTATGATACGCTTTCCAACATACCAGAAATCATTACTCAAGTTATGAGGATAATGGCTTAGGAATAAATCTCGCTCCTGTGCCCTGACCTTTGACCTCATTTCGATGATATTCAACAGTACCGCTTCAGTAAACTTCCGGAACAACATGATAAAGTTTTGTCGCAATCGAAGCATTTTTACGTACGTTGTGACGCATAAGGGCGACGGAATGGATCCATCTCTATGTCCTGAACTTTGACCCCATTTCGCCTATTTTCAATAAGATTTGTCCTTAAGTTGTCCCCTACGACATACTGAAATTTCATCGAAATCAATCTATTTTTACGTGAGCTGTCGTGCAGTCAGAGAGACAGACAGACAGACGGACAAAGCTGGAGCATATACGCTTCTTCAACCTATGGTTCGAAACCGTAAAAAATGCGATGCAGCGGTTGCTTGAGGAAATGTTAGATCGTTGCTGAGTTTGATTGTACGAGAGCTAATTGATGTATGAGAAGTGGTGTGTGTATCTCACCGCGGTATGTTTTGGATTTCGTCTAAAGTTGCTGGACCAATAAAAGGTTTACGTAAGTGATATGACTTTCTGCATATGTTTCGTCTGGCCCTAAAAACCTTAATTTAAAGTGAGCTATCCGGTACAATTAGTACATCGCATTTACCATTAATTTAACATCTATTCAGCCAGACATTTGGAACTTTCGCATAACCAATCTTACATAACGTTAAAAGTGTTACGTCATACGAGGCAGAAGAAAAACGTGATATTTGGAGAAGATAGATCACCAAAAGTTCTTCGCGAAAGCAGAAGAGAATTAAATCCAAATTAGAGCACATGTACTGCAACAAAAATGATGGCGAAGAATCGTATTCTTTATTTTATTATCCAAGTTGTAATAAATAAAGCAAAAATCGGATAATAGTTGTTTTACGGAATATGATTATGTTGCAACTATTACTGTACATGAAACTTCACTGTAAAGCTCTACAATGATTGCAGACTAAAAATTAACTTGCCGAAGTAACTTGCTACACCGTAAAGCTTATCTAATCACTTTAGATGGATTCCGGATAGCTTCACTTCGTTGCGACTGTATACTTAAATAAATATTAATTAATTTAATTAAGCATTAGAAATCATAGTCAGATGAAAGATAAATAACTCCTACTTGCTGGTTCCACTCTTTTATAAACGTTCGTCAAGAATAGGTAGCATGGCAAACACTCTGGTTAATCAAAACTCTTGTTAACAGAACATATCCTTTCAGTTACAATCCTCCCTCTATCACTCAGAAGAACACAATACTAAGCCTGATTTGATACATTCGTAATTACACAAGTGTGAAAATTAATTGGGAGAAAGGGAAAAAAGTTCATTTCCTTGAGTTTATATGGTCGTTGCTCGTTATTGACGGAAGTGGGCGTACCCAAACTGCGCATCCACTCCGGTGTCGCAGTGGTCTAAGAGATGGCCTCTGATCATTTGTGCGAAAGAGATCCGGGTTCGAATCAAGGTGAGACATGGGCGTTGTGTTTGTCTAACAGCACAGGTGCATCGCTTCCCTAGAACCAGTGGCCCTAAATTAGGGACGGACGACTGCTTATAGCACATTGAGTTGCCCACGGTGGTCGTTAAACCTCCAATAAAAAAACACTGCGCAGAAATCCTACCGTAACCGTCCAGAACCGGGATTTGCTAGGTTCACCTGCCTAGTGGTAGATTACTTTAATTCAATTCTGAGCCGCCGGCGTTCAATAACAGCATACACGAGTCAGTTGGCGGTGTAAAGTGAAGTAATGGATATTTCACCAAGGAAACGTGCTAAAGTTTCAGCGCTTATGCAAAATACTTCGATGCCTATTCGTGAGGTTTTTGCGCCCACAGACGTCAGTAAATCCAGTATCTCAAGACAAAAAAAAAAAAAAAGACTAAAAAGATGGTGGACTGATGTCACTAGCACAAAAAAGGAATCTGTGGACGAAAACGTCAGTCATCCACACGAACTGATAAATTGATAATAACGAAAAGTGTAATATGCCCATCAATGACAAGTCAGGACTTGCAGAGAGCGTTAGCCGCCGGAGGTGTAAAGATACACTCATTTACAGCGAGCCGCAAGCTATTAGAACCTGGACGACTTGCAAAAAAGCAGCTACGGGGCAGCTTCCATGAAGAAGAAACGCTTGTGATGGGCAAAAAAATATAATCACTGGACTTCTTATGGTGTCGCAATTTTCGCAATCAGTAGTGTAGTTAACACTTAATTATTCACAGTTTAAACATAGCCAAACCACAGCAACATGTATTTGTCTTCGCAGAACTAACAGCATGTCGCTTCACATAGCAACATATCTTCGTTCCTCATGTGATTCAAACGCTGAGAAAACACAAATTTTGTCAGTGACGGGGATCGAACCTGCTTCCCCTGGCTCCGGATCCAGCTGTTCTAGCCGACTAAACTACACCGACAGAATGCATTGCTGCAGATTTGTAGTCTTGAGACGTGCTTTACCTCTGTAGTACGTCACAACGCGTTTAACTCTTAGTACCGTTTAAATAGCGCGTCTAACTCTTAGTACCGTTTAAATAACGCTTCTCTCCTGCACATAAAGTACCACTCTGTCTCTTCTGCAGTACCAGGTTTCAGCGCCGTACATCCGAAGATTCGGGATTTTTTCGATATACCATCAGTAATATGAAATCCATCTGAAGCAGCTATGACTTTCAAAGCTGAATTCTCTCCCTAGCAGATGTAACCATTCAGCCTATTTTTTTGTCAAACATGCTTCCTAAACGCACAAACTCACTCACTTGGTCTACGTGTGTACTTTTTGCACCGCTCATGCATTCAGTGCTAATAGTTCTTAGCTCAGAATCCCTAAATGTGTTGGTTTTGCCCAGAATTTATATCCAGTTTCCATTTTATACAAATAGTAAGTAGACATGAGGTGAAATAACTGGTATGCTGCGTAACAGAGGCCTGCAATGAGGCAAAAAAAAGCTAAGTTTTAAAAATCACTTTGCTAATGGTTTTTAAAACTTTGACTAGCGATGTTGAGCAATGCTGACCACGTGGCAAGTGAAAAAAGATAGATCGAGAATAGGCTAAACGTTTCACACATGAAGACGCTAAGGGGCCATCCATAAAGTACGTCCGTGATTTTTTACTATTTCTAAGCCCCCCTCCCCTTTGCTCTATGTCTCATTTTGTCCGATTGTTGACAGCCCATCCACTAGAAAGTACGTCCTTATTCCCGCAAACCGCTTTATTTTTGACGACTGCTTTTAGAAGTCCGTTCAGAAACAGAAAGAAAACATGTAATTATGTAAAGGATTCTTCCATATATTTACAGGTTTACTTCAGAAAATATTTATTATTTAGGCTTTAACTGATTCCCAAATACTTCCCGAACTTTATCATTCTGAAATTAAGATCTACAAATGAACGCACGCATTCCAGGTTGCAATACTCCCGATTATATCATCTACAAAACACGATAGATTTGGTAGTACAAATACGAGAACTTAATATTAATATTCTGATTTAGCTAAATATCATCAGAAATCTGAAATACTTCATAACTTTTTTAACTATTAAAAGAAGAAAAAAGAGAAAACCAAACGAAGAAATACCATCCACTATATTTTTGCCGCTGGACGTCCGAATTTGTAAACCTCCCCCTCCCCATGTCACATTTGGTCCGGTTATCAGGAAACCCCCTCCCCTCCATCTGTAACCTCGGTCGAACTTTATGAACGGCCCCTAAGCTAGATATACGATATCAGGAGAAAAGACAGTATTACTGAGGGGGAATTTGACATCATCCCAGGATATGGAGCAGAAAAAGGTAAGTTTAAATATACTGTGAAGTTAAAACATTAAAACAGTGGTGTATTTCCCTTACGTATGAACATACTGTATCTGCGACTTAGAATTGGTTCGTAAGTCGAAAAGATCGCAAATTCGAACTCTAGATTATTTCCTGAGGCCGAACATGTGTTGCACGAGTAGTTGCTGAACGTATAGATATAAATAGAAACTATGGTGAACTATTCAAGATCAGATTAGATCATACATACAGGATTTTAGGAAGGGAGTGTCTGATCCCAGGTCTTAAACAACCCTTATATATAGGAACCTAGGAGCTTTGGGCTACAGTGCCCGACAGGAAAGTGATACGGAAGTGATGTAGAAAGGGGGAAGAAGACTCCCTTGTATATTCCCGGGGAGCAAGCACCCGGGTCCCGACGGCTTAACATACCCTTTTTGCAATAAAGGCAGCGTAGTAACAGAAATAGCGTCAAATAAGTTGTACTGCTGTGCCTTGAAAGGCAGTATACAGATACTCATGAATTCAAAGAACGAGGTAATAGGGATGATCGAAGAATCTTGAGGTTGTTTCCTATTGGCCTTAGAAAGAAATGAGTAATACGAGGTTGTTGCTGGTTATTGAGCCACAAATAAAAAAACTACCTTTTTTGTTGCTAACAAACGTCGATGATTACTGACGCAGATACTTTATTTCCTAATTCAGTGTTGGTCCTTTATGATTGCAAGAATCGCCGATTTTCTTATTCCTTACGCACTGGCCTCCAGGCGCGACGCTACGGATGGGCTAGATTTGACTTCAGCCCACACAACTTTTCTTTGAGCCCAACCTTTAGCCCTCTCAAAATTGTTAAGCAGTTGGAACATATTTCTGTTGCAACTATCTAAGATTCTAGGGAGCTTGTATAAATCTATGTTAATTTTTCGAATTCGCTGAAATTTCGTTATATAAAATGAAATCTTTGTTAAATTTAGTGTGTGTACTCATGGGAAATGGAAGGGGTCCTGTGAACGAATTTTTGAGATTGTAGAAACACACCATTGTTGTAATTATAATTTAAAATGATAAGAGAGAGAGAGAGAGAGAGAGAGAAATGGATATTCATCGTCAGGTTCAGATATGGAAACAACAATGTTTGGTGGGTCAAACGGATCGGTTCAAGTGTTCCTGACCCGGTTTTATTTCAGTTTTATCTTTGAAAAGCAAAGAAAGAAACAAAAAACAAAAAAAAACAAGAATTTGCACTGTGGAATTTTGTTCTCGATACCGCCTCTCGCGGACTGAAAAATTATTTGTCCTGCAATATGAAGGAAAAGCTTCTCTTCCTTCTGAGGAGCAATAATGAAAACAATATTCACATTTTGGAAACTTTCAACTAATCATAATCCTGTAAAAAATGGTGTTGCTGTGAAACATATTCTGAAGCTTGATATGTTATCTAACAAGTGAAATTAAACATACAACAAGTTGCTTAATTCATAAATTATAACTCTAGCGACATCAAAATTAGGCGAAACAGCATTAAAATTACTGCTGATGGACTTTTTGACTCTCGCAGATGTGTTTGAAAATATATGTAAAGCATTCATTAAGGTTAAGTCATGGAAATACAGGACGGCAGTATCAATACTTCCTGTAAGTAAGTGAGTAACTTATACGTTCCTGTAATACATTTTATTGATTTCCATATAACCTAAAGTACCCATTGCACAGAGACTTTTTAAACGCCCTGTATATACACTGAAGAGCAATTGAATTAGAGATACCTCTCTAGTAACGTGTAGCACCACCTTTCGCCTTTTTGGCGGCGGAGATTCGTCTCGACATGGACTCGACAAGACACCGGAAGCGTTCGGAAGCCATACGGATTCACGACCCCTTAACAAGCTCCCAAAGTTCACGATGATTTGATGGAGGGGGGTCAGAATCTCGAACATCTCTCTCGATTGCATCCCAGATGTGCTCGATGGGATTGAGGTCAGGTGACCTAGCTGGCCAAAGAAGCGAGGTCACGTCGGTGGAGTGTTCATCCAACCATTCGGATACAATCCGTGAGCGATGGCACGGTGCATTGTCTTGTTTCAGGATAAGGTCCCCAGTGGGATGTTGAAGACGCACAAACTGGAGCAAATGGTCGTCCAAGATACATCGATAACGTTGACCTGTGAGGGACGATTCACACGTACCAGGGGTCCCATTTCAGTCCACGTAAACAGTCCCGAGACGAGAATGCCACCCCCACCAGCTTGAAGAGTACCCTGCTATCAAGAAGGATCCATCGCTTCATGTGGTTTGCGCCGCACTCGTATCCTGCCATCCACATGTGCCAACGTGAATCTGGACTCATCAGTCCAATCAACATTTTCCCACGTGTCTAGGGTCCAGTGGCGATGTTCCCGCGCCCATGCTAATCTTTTCACCCTGTGATGTGCGGTCAGCAGCGGTACCCTCGTGGGACGATGGTTTCTGTACCCCATAGCGAAGAGATGGTTCTGAAGAGTGTGGCTGCTTACACAATTTTGTGCACCAGCGTTAAATTGCCGAGTGATTTCTTGCACTGCGGGCCGTCTATCCGCTGTTACAATGCGAGCTAGCCGACGATGACCCCGCTCATCCACACGCTGTTGTCCACGGCAGTTGGTCCTTGCAGGGATGGTTTTACCGGATTCGATGTACTCACGATGCACCCGTGACACAGTGGCTCGTGAAACGTCCAGTGCCTACACGACTTCCGAGATGAAGTAACCTATTTGTCGGGCCACGACAATTTGTCCACGATCAAATGCGCTTAGATCCTTCTTCTTACCCATACTGCGTCCGACTAATACTGATTCCCGTCGCATCACTCCTTCTATTGTCGGATTGCTGCATACGTCATGTCGTTTCCGTTTACAGGTCCGCCCACAGCGCCACATTTGCATAACGCCAGCTGTCTCCAATTCAATTGCTCTTCAGTGTATATTATAGTTCAAAGCCGATTTGTCTGCTTCGAGTACGGGTCTCTTACAGATCCGAGTCTGGTCCGGGTCGGGTAAAATTATGTGACGACAAGGTTCGGGTCCAAAATTTTTGACCCGTTTCCAACTGTGGTTAGGTTACAGACTAAACTTAACAAACAGCCTTCTCCAAGAAAAAAATTGAAAAACATAAGGAAGCGAAAATTACGAAGAAATAGTGGCTTGCCATATAGATTCGTATCCATGGTTCCCATACTACATACACTATATTGACAAAAATCACGGGACACACCTTCAAAAGCAAATTAACGGATCCGCTGCGTTGTTAAGATTCGCGGTACAGCTGCAAACGGTATAAAACAAGCCTTCAGCTGACAGCGATCATATCGCACTGTGAGATTGAGTGAAAATGTTGCTGCGGGAGAGAACTGACTTTGAGAAAAAAAGATTGTTGGGTGTTATATTAGTGGGTATGACGTAGAAGTCTTTTCGTACTTCTACGTTAATTTAAAACATCAACATACTAAGAAATAGTTCCTAAATGAAAGAAACCTTAACGGCCAGACAAAACATGTAAACAATAGAACTTACGGAAAAGATGCTTTATTCACGATTGTAGCACGTCCATAACAGAAAGATATCAATATTTAAACACACCTCACAGCTTTACAACTCTTAACACAAGGCTCGCTTTACAACGCACTCTTTCAACGCTCTCAATAATCGCTCACCTACAACAGTTTAGTCGTCGCTTTTATCTCTCGTTCTTATCAAAACAGGCATACGTCACGTTCATTCAACCTCAATTGTGTTGCTAACAGTATTCGTTTGAGAGAAAAGATATTACGTTAAGAGTGAAGTATAACAGAATAAACTCAAGATTTACATAGGGAAAGAAACTAAAAAGGAAAGTTAATTATAATATACGTCACAAAGGTTGTCCATAAGAGAAACCGAGAGGTGTTTCAACGTACCGCAGTCAACTGTTTTTTTGTTTTTCTTTATTGAAGGTTTAACGACCACCGTGAGCAACTCAATGGGCTATAAGCAGTCACCCGTCCCTAATTTAGGGTCACTGGTTTCAGGGAAAGGAGAGAGCCAGTGCCGTAAGACAAACACAACATCCATGCCTCACCGGGATTCGAACCCAGACCCCTTTCAGACGAATGATCAGAGGCCATCGCTTAGTCCACTGCGCCACCGGGGCGGCACAATCAACTGTTTTGGATGTACTGAATAAGTGGAAGACACATGACGTTCCTGAAGCAGCAAAAGGTACCGGTAAACCAAAGAAAATCAGTGACAGAGGACGTCGAAGCCTCAGGAGATTCGTTACAGCTAATCGACGGAGTACTGCCCAAAACCTCAGTTTACATGTGAGTAAAAATGCTGGAACCTCGGTATGTACATGTACCAGCCGCAGAAAACTTCATTACATGGGTTACCGTGGTCGTGAGGCTGCTCATAAGCCTTTCATCTCCACTCGGAATGCTACTCGTCGTTCAGCATGGTGTAAAGAACATTTATCATGGACCGTAGATTAATGGAAACGGGTCCTATGGACTGATGAATCCAGATACACGATCCATCAGTCTGATGGCCGTGTGTGGGTATGGCAGCAGCCGGGAGAACGCTGTTAACCACAGTGTACTTTTCCTACGGTCAGGTTTGGAGCTGGCAGTGTACTCGTGTGGGGATGTCTTTCGTGGTATGTCTCGGCCCATTGGTTATCCTGGACAAACCTGTTAACCAGCACGTCTACTTCGATATTCTGGGGAATTATGCCCTACCAACTCTGTGGCAATACTGTGGAACCGAGCATTGTTGGTACCAGCAGGATAATGCACCGAGCCATAAAGCAAGGACTGTCACGGCGTGCTTTGACTATAAGTCCGTATCGTGGTGGACTGGCCAGCACAGAGCCCTGATCTTAATCCTATAGAGTACCTATGGGATTAATTAGAGCGCAACATAAGATGTTTGGAACCAAGTCCTACTACTAAGCAACAGTTAGTGGCAGCATTATGTACTGAAAGGAAGCGCATACCTATCGCTGTGTTCCAAAACCTTGTCGAAATCATGTCTTGAAGGGTCAGTGCCTGCATTAAGGCCAAAGGTGGACTGACACCGTACTAATGTATTTCAATAGATGCTATGTTGTGTTTCCCTTCTAGGTGTCTGATAACTTTTGTCAATATAGTGTACATTTAATAAATACCATGTACAACATTCACTTGAAGACTTTTTTCCTAGAGATAATATTTTCAGCTTCGGATAAAATTTACATGAACATATTTTTTGCCAAAAGTCCTTCCAAACACTTTAAAATGTGCGTCCTCCTCACATCATGCTGAGCCTCCCTAACAGCCCCCTTTTCTTAAGTGGCTGGCGTTGTCACTGCTTGCCACTTTTGCTGTCTTACCTCTATCTTCGATATTTTTAAAGATTTGTATTTCTGGTTACCTCTCTCGTTGCTGGCATCGACATCTGTATTAACAATCCTGAGTTCCTCAGATGTTATTTAGAAATGATACAGTCCCATGGTTAACAAACTCCCTACCGTATTGGTGTTCGAGTGGTATCCGACGCTGTCTTGTGACTAATCATTCGAGATAGGCCCAGGTTCGAGTCCCTGATAAAGCTTTGGTTATGCACTCGTTTCAGCGCTCTGACTCTTTCTCTTCGCTGGAATCATTAACCCTGAATTAGTAACGAGCGACTGCTTAGAGCCTAATAAATTGCATTAGGCGGTCGTTAAGCCTTGAAACTAAAAATGTAAAAATCACTAGGTGTTCAATGACAAATTTCAATAAAAGACCAGCGGAAACCTGAGTAGAGGTAAAACGCCCATATTTGCTACACGCATGTGCTCCACATCTGTTTTGCCCCGTCTATGAAGCCTCGTCACTATGTTTGGAAAGGTTTGTGTCTGTGATACTACATAAGTCGGATGTTTGTAAATATGGTGACATTATAAATAACGCAGAAAACATATGAGTGAATAAGAGTGATTCTCATTGCAGCGTTTTCCAATATAGATCTTCCGCTCACAACTGAGACTGCTTTCCTCGTATAAAGTGTCTTTGGTCTTCGATCGGCGTTTCTAGGAAGTAAACAACTCCGTACAGGTATCAAATTAGCCAAACATATCGCCAGATGATTGTATATCAGAGGGATAGGATTATTGACCTCCAATAATGGAATGGTCGATTTCCCGTGTTGCGCACTATTTGGCACGTGACAACGCAAAAGTGCGCCGTTGTTGGCAGATTTATAAGGAGTACGACCTCGCACCTGTCTGGAACTGCAGCATTGAAGACAAGCACATCACGAGAGCATTCAATCCGGCGACAATCTTTCCCTGACAACTACTATCTCTACCATCACAGGCAGAGAGATTACACATTTAAATGTTGCTTTAAGTCGATCATTCTAAAGATAGACCCTATCTCCATGAATGGCGCACGCAGGACTGTCGCAAGGCATCCATTGCATCGCATGTCTCTATCCACGGATCACTGCAGCCAGAGCCTGGAGTGGGACCATGCTCGATTATTGGCAGATATAACTGCGTCGTGTGACCTTCAGCGACGTAACTTGCTTTTTCATGGAGTCCGATGGTCACCATATTCAAGCATGAAGACGAAGGGGAGAATTGACCAGTAAAATAGCAATTCTGCAGCGACATACAGTGTGAACTTCAGGGGTGATGCCCTGGGCAAGAATCAGCTATGACAGTCGAATATTCATAGTACTCCTTACAGGCAATTTCAAAGTTCTGAAGCTCGTGTAGACTATTCTGAATTATGTTGCAGTCCCTTTGGTTGAAGAACATCTAGTTACACGTTTAAGTAAGATAATAGGCGTTCGCAACTTCAAACATCTTTAGAGGTGTCCACGCGCTGACAGCGTGCTGGAGTGACCATTAAAATCCCCAGATCTGCCTCCACTAGCACATATATGGCACATGGTTGGATGGCAACATAACATCCACCTAAATCAACGCAGACAACGGTCTATGCACAAGATCAGGTGCAGGATGCATGGCAGGCAGCGCAGGAAGAAGCCATCAGATGTGTCTACGATTCAATGTAATGACGCATTGCTGAATACATTGCCAAAAGCGGGGCTATACCTCCTACAGACATACCTTATTTTTAAAGTAATAAAATTGTCAATTATTTCTGAAAGCTGAATCATGTGTTTCTTGTTTCCCATCTTGCTCCATTCATGGACAATAGGTAAACTTTCGTGTAATTTCTGGGGTCTGTAATTTTAATTTCAAAGAGCTAATCGTTCGGGCTTTATAGAATACAGGAAAAGGTTTTCGAAATGTTTCATTGCGATTACAATAATGGGAATTTACAAAGAGAAGGGGTCAAGGAATACAAACTGAATCTCCTGCCTCTACTCTCATGCAAATGCACTGGAACTAATATATTGGGAAGAATTGCTTGCTTAAACGAACGTCAGTATCGTACGGGAACATCAAGAAACAATTTATAAACATTATATCATCATCATCATCATTGTCAACCATTATCAATCCACTGCTGGACGAAGGTCTCCCCAAGTTTCCTCCACAACGGTCTGTCTTGTGCCAGTCTCCTCCATGTCACCCCTGCATACTTTCGAATTTCATCCACCCATCTCCCATGTGGTCTTCTTCTGGGTCTTTTCCTGTCCCTTGGAATCCAATCTAAAATTTCGGCTGTCCATCGATGATCTGTCCTTCTGGCAGTATGTCCAGCCCATTGCCATTTCAGGGATTTAACTCTGATCATCATGTCTTCCACTCTTGTCATTTTTCGGATCCACGAGTTCCTCTTCTTATCTCTCCTGGTTACACCAAGCATGCACCTCTCCATGCTTCTTTGAGTTGTCTGCAGCCTTTGTATGTCTCTTTTAGTTAAGGTCCACGTCTCTGCACCATACGTAAGCACTGGAAGGATGCATTGATCAAACACTTTTCTTTTAAGACATAATGGCATATTGCTCTTGAAAATTATGCTGTTTCTTCCAAAAGCTCTCCAGGCAAGTTTTGTACGCCGATTAATTTCTTCATCAATGTGACCCTCACTTGATATCTGTTGTCCAAGATAAACGTATGTGTCTGTTATCTCCAGCTTTTCTCCATCAATCGATAAATCTTCATTTCTTGTAAAAGCATTGAACATCACTTTTGTCTTCTGAAAGTTCATTTTTAATCCCACTTCTTTACTCTTGTCAGCAAGTTCCTGGATCATACTCTGCAGCTCTGATGGGGTAGTTGCAAAAATGACTACGTCATCAGCAAAACGAAGGTGGGTTAGATAATCTCCATTAATCTTTATCCCCTTGTTTTCCCAGCTCAGCGACTGAAAAACACCCTCCAATGTGGCATTAAAGAGCTTCGGAGATATGGTGTCACCTTGTCTCACTCCCTTTCCAATTTTTACGTGTGTTGTATTTTCAAACAGCCTAATCTTTGCACTTGCATTTTCATAGATGTTATTAATAATATTAATGTATGCATCTTCAATACCGCAGGTTTTCAGAGCTATTGTAACTGCTGACGGTTTCACCGAATCAAAGGCTTTTTCATAATCGATAAAAGCCATGCACAATGGAAGTTCATATTCCTCGCTCTTTCAATTAGTTCTCTCAGCACGTGGATATGATCTATTGTGCTGTAGCCACTCCTGAATCCAGCTTGTTCTCTCGGTTGAGCCATGTCTAGTGCTACCTTCAAGCGGTGTGAAAGAACTTTAGTGAAGATTTTATAAACTACTGATAGGAGGCTGATAGGTCTGTAGTTTCCGAGATCCTCAATGTCACCTTTCTTATGTAGCAGGATCATTGTAGCGCTGTTCCAATCCTCAGGAATCTTTCCTTCATTAAGGCATCGAGTGAAAATTTGGGCGAGTACTGTTTCGATTTCTCCACTTGCTTCTTGTATGATGTCTACAGTAATTCCATCTTCTCCTGGAGCTTTTCCTCGCTTCATGTTCTTGATTGCATGTGCAACTTCTGCTGGAAGGACTGGAGGAACTCTGGTACTGGTATCTTTCATGATGTCTGGAGTGCATATATCATCCCTTTCATATAATTTGGAGTAGAAATCTTTCACTCTTGTCAAGATTTCGCCTCTATTTCTTGTTACAGAACCATCTTCTTTTCTCAGTGCCATAATCTGTTTTCTTCCCTTACTGAGATGTCCCTTTGCTATCTTTAGGCTTTGGTTGTTTTCAATTGCTTTCCTCACTAGTTCACAGTTGAATTTCCTTACGTCTTCAGTGATACTTTTTCTTACTGTCTTGCATAGCTCTATATATTCCACTTTGGAAGTCACATCTTTATTTGTCCTCATCTCTCTTTCTTTTTTGCATCAACATTTTGGTTTTTCCTGATAATTTGTTCACATGCAACTTGTTCTTAGACCCAGCTAATTTTGTTGCTGTTTCCATAAGAGCTTTGGTTATTTTTCTGTTAACTTCAGAGATGTCCACTTCTTCCGATGTTAGGCCTTCTAAAGCAGAGAACCTGTTCTTCAGTTCTAACTTGAAGGTATTATGGTGTTTTTTAAGGTTGGTTATGTCAATAGATTTTGTTTGTCTTATGAGCTTGCCACGTTCAAGTTTGGTGTTGAGGTGCATCTTACATCTCACCAATCTATGGTCACTACCTGTGTTGAACTTGTTTAGCACACTGCAGTCTTCTATGACGAATTTTTTGTTACACATAATAAAATCAATTTCACTTGTCGTCCCATTTGGATGTCTCCATGTCCATTTCCTGTGTGGCTTTTTCTTGAAGAAGGAGTTCAAGATGAAAAACCCTTCTGCCTCTGCAAACTCTACGAGAGTATTTCCACGCTGGTTTCTGTTGCCGTGACCGAATTTACCTACTGAAGTTTCATTCTGTTGCCGTTGCCCTATTTTTGCATTGAAATCTCCCATAATTATTTTCAAGTGCTGCTTACCTTTATTATTTAGATGACAAATTTCCTCATAAAATTCTTCAATTTCTTCTTCAGGATGACTTGTGGTGGGTGCATAAGTTTGAATAATCTGAGCCTGGTATCTTTTCGAGAGTTGGATAACAAGTCGTGCAGCTCTGTCAGAGGAACTTTCAACTTCTACAACTTTATCCTTCAGTTTCTTGTTTATTATAAATCCAACACCACTAGTTCTGCCAGTATCTGTCCCACGATAGTAGAAGAGATGTCCACTTTTCAGTTCGATGAGATCTTCTCCTTTTCTCCTTACCTCACTTAGCCCCACGATGTCCCACTTGATCCTTTGTAGTTCCTCTTCCAATTCAAGAAGCCTTGAATCAGAAGATAGGGAGCGTCCATTGTAAGTAGCCAAGGTCAGCATCAGATGGCAGCCTAGTCCGGTCCTCCGGGGATTCTTAGCACCTCTGCCTTCATGTCGCACTGGCCGCTGCCTTGGCCAGGTACATTCCAGCTGCCGGAGACTGAGGGCCAAGATTTAAGTTGTGGAATCATTTTGGAGGGGTTTGGCCATAACTCACCACGCTGGCCAAGCGGGTTGGTGAGTGTGGGATAGAATTTCCTCTGATCCCGATGGTATAGTTATACCGCTATGGGCGGTCGCCAGAGCCCCTTTAGTGGGAACAGGATGCACCACGAGAAGGCGGGGTTGACATTTGTCAAGGAGAGGCTATGATGTTACGCATCACCTGAACATTATATATATATATATATATCATCATCATCATCATCATCGTCAACCATTATCAATCCACTGCTGGACGAAGGTCTCCCCAAGTTTCTTCCACAACGGTCTGTCTTGTGCCAGTCTCCTCCATGTCACTCCCGCATACTTTCGAATTTCATCCACCCATCTTCCATGTGGTCTTCTTCTGGGTCTTTTCCTGTCCCTTGGAATCCAATCTAAAATTTCGGCTGTCCATCGATGGTCTGTTCTTCTGGCAGTATGTCCAGCCCATTGCCATTTCAGGGATTTAACTCTGATCATGATGTCTTCCACTCTTGTCATTTTTCGGATCCACGTGTTCCTCTTCTTATCTCTCCTGGTTACACCAAGCATGCACCTCTCCATGCTGCTTTGAGTTGTCTGCAGCCTTTGTATGTCTCTTTTAGCTAAGGTCCACGTCTCTGCACCATACGTAAGCACTGGAAGGATGCATTGATCAAACACTTTTCTTTTAAGACATAATGGCATATTGCTCTTGAAAATTATGCTGTTTCTTCCAAAAGCTCTCCAGGCAAGTTTTGTACGCCGATTAATTTCTTCACTAATGTGACCCTCACTTGATATCTGCTGTCCAAGATAAACGTACGTGTCTGTTATCTCCAGCTTTTCTCCATCAATCGATAAATTTTCATTTCTTGTAAAAGCATTGAACATCACTTTTGTCTTCTGAAAGTTCATTTTTAATCCCACTTCTTTACTTTTGTCAGCAAGTTCCTGCATCATACTCTGTAGCTCCGATGGGGTAGTTGCAAAAATGACTATGTCATCAGCAAAACGAAGGTGGGTTAGATAATCTCCATTAATCTTTATCCCTTTG
This sequence comes from Macrothele yani, assembly GCA_039090855.1. Taxonomy (NCBI): domain Eukaryota; kingdom Metazoa; phylum Arthropoda; class Arachnida; order Araneae; family Macrothelidae; genus Macrothele; species Macrothele yani. The sequence continues at coordinate 8,940,804 of CM077024.1, forward strand.
TTTTCCCAGTTCAGTGATTGAAAGACATTTTCCAATGTAGCATTAAAGAGCTTCGGAGATATGGTGTCACCTTGTCTCACTCCTTTTCCAATTTTTATGTGTGTTGTATTACCAAATAGCAGAATCTTTGCACTTGCATTTTCATAGATGTTATTAATAATATTAATGTATGCATCTTCAATACCGCAGGATTTCAGAGCCATTGCAACTGCTGATGGTTTCACCGAATTAAAGGCTTTTTCATAATCGATAAAAGCCATGCACAATGGAAGTTCATATTCCCTCGCTCTTTCAATTAGTTCTCTCAGTACGTGGATATGATCTATTGTGCTGTAGCCACTCCTGAATCCAGCTTGTTCTCTCGGTTGAGCCATGTCCAGTGTTACCTTCAAGCGGTGTGAAAGAACTTTAGTGAAGATTTTATAAACCACTGATAGGAGGCTGATAGGTCTGTAGTTCCTGAGATCCTCAATGTCACCTTTTTTACGTAGCAAGATCATTGTAGCGTTGTTCCAATCCTCAGGAATTTTCCCTTCATTAAGGCATCGAGTGAAAATTTGGGCGAGTACTGTTTCGATTTCTCCACTTGCTTCTTGTATGATGTCTACAGTAATTCCATCTTCTCCTGGAGCTTTTCCCCGCTTCATGTTCTTGATTGCATGTGCAACTTCTGCTGGAAGGACTGGAAAAACTCTGGTACCTTTCATGATGTCTGGAGTACATGTATCATCCCTTTCATATAATTTGGAGTAGAAATCTTTCACTCTTGTCAAAATGTCACCTCTATTTCTTGTTACAGAACCATCTTCTTTTCTCAGTGCCATAATCTGTTTTCTTCCCTTACTGAGATGTCCCTTTGCTATCTTTAGGCTTTGGTTGTTTTCAATTGCTTTCCTTACTAGTTCACAGTTGAATTTCCTTACGTCTTCAGTGATACTTTTTCGTACTGTCTTGCATAGCTCTATATATTCCACTTTGGAAGTCACATCTTCTTTAGTTGTCCTCATCTCTCTTCTTTTTGCATCAACATTTTTGGTTTTTCCTGATAATTTGTTCACATGCAATTTGTTCTTAGACCCAGCTAATTTTGTTGCTGTTTCCATAAGAGCTTTGGTTACTTTTCTGTTAACTTCAGAAATATCCACTTCTTCCGATGTTAGGCCTTCTAAAGCAGAGAATCTGTTCTTCAGTTCCAATTTGAAGGTATTATGGTGTTTTTTAAGGTTGGTTATGTCAATACATTTTGTTTGTCTTATGAGCTTGCTACGTTCGAGTTTAGTGTTGAGGTGCATCTTACATCTCACCAATCTATGGTCACTGCCTGTTTTGAACTTGTTTAGCACACTGCAGTCTTCTAAGACGAATTTTTTGTTACACATAATAAAATCAATTTCACTTGTCGTCCCATTTGGATGTCTCCATGTCCATTTAATGTGTGGCTTTTTCTTGAAAAAGGAGTTCAAGATGAAAACCCTTCTGCCTCTGCAAACTCTACAAGAGTATTTCCACGCTGGTTTCTGTTGCCGTGACCGAATTTACCTACTGAAGTTTCATTCTGTTGCCGTTGCCCTATTTTTGCATTGAAATCTCCCATAATTATCTTCAAGTGCTGCTTACCTTTATTATTTAGATCACGAATTTCCTCATAAAATTCTTCAATTTCTTCTTCAGCATGACTTGTGGTGGGTGCATAAGTTTGAATAATCTGAGCCTGGTATCTTCTCGAGAGTTGGATAACAAGTCGTGCAGCTCTGTCAGAGGAACTTTCAACTTCTACAACTTTATCCTTCAGTTTCTTGTTTATTATAAATCCAACACCACTAGTTCTGCCAGTATCTGTCCCACGATAGTAGAAGAGATGTCCACTTTTCAGTTCAATGAGATCTTCTCCTTTTCTCCTTACCTCACTTAGCCCGACGATGTCCCACTTGATCCTTTGTAGTTCCTCTTCCAATTCAAGAAGCCTTGAATCAGAAGATAGGGAGCGTCCATTGTACGTAGCCAAGGTCAGCATCAGATGGCAGCCTAGTCCGGTCCTCCGGGGGATTCTTAGCACCCTCTGCCTTCATGTCGCACTGGCCGCTGCCTTGGCCAGGTACATTCCAGCTGCCGGAGACTGAGGGCCAAGATTTAAGTTGTAGAGTCATTTTGGAGGGGTTTGGCCATAACTCACCACGCTGGCCAAGCGGGTTGGTGAGTGTGGGATAGCATTTCCTCTAATCCCGATGGTATAGTTATACCGCTATTGGCGGTCGTCAGAGCCCCTTTAGTGGGAACAGGATGTACCACGAGAAGGCGGGGTTGACATTTGTCAAGGAGAGGCTGTGATATATATATATATATATATATATATATATATATATATATATATATGCATTTTAAAGTACATTTCATGCAGATGCCAACTCACTTTAGAGAATGGGAATATCTTTAACAAAACTCAAGTTATGACCAGAAATGTGCTACGAAAGAAGCACGTTATGTGAAATGTCATCGTCGTTGCTACAACCCGACGGAGCTTGCTTATACGTTCTCGTACAGGCAATGCGCGTGGGGTTATTGCAGACGTTTTTGCAATGCGCATAGGTAGATCGTTTGCATTGGTGAGTGTGTAGTCGTTACTGCTGTGGACTGCAGTGTAAATGTGAAGTTTAGAGGGCATTTTGTTTATTCTGTGCAAACTGTGTTGCAGTTATGGGAAGATTAGGTGGTATTTCACCCCGAAAAGCTTCGCGATTGGTAACTTTATGTGAATTAGGCAAAAACAATGCAGAAATTTCCCGGATAACAGGGGTGCACAAGAGTACAGTTGGACGACAGCTGGCGAAGGTCCGTGATATGGGTGCAATTAAGAATGGCAGGCTGGATAAATATGGCCGAAAAATGAAAACAAATCGTAGAAGTAACAATTCGTTGAAAACGGTTATGTCTGCAAAACAGTTTGGTCCTGTCAACAGTTCTTGCCAAAGAATTGCGGGAGAGCTGTGGTACTGTTGTTTGTCCTCAAACCGGAAGGAAAAGGGTTACGTTCTATGGGTCTCACAGGAAGGTAAAGAAGTCATTGCTAACCAATGTACAATGCAAAAAACGTTTAGAATAAGCAAAGGAGCATAAGGAGTGGAACGCTGATAAGTGGCGTGTCAAGTGTTGTTTAGTGATGAAACAAAATTGAACATCGACGGTATCGACGCGGGGTGCCGAGTGTTTTGACGAAATAACGAGGCGTTGCATCCCTCTTGCACACTTAAGACAAGAAATGATACATGCAGCCCTGTGATTTGCGGATGTTTTGCTGCTGCTGGAGTGAGCATAATTCATGTGTGTAAAAGCAATGTTAATGCACAGGTGTACAAAAGTATCCACCAGAACAAGATGGCGCCTTCAAGACGTGATTTGTTCCAGGGTGAGCCATACATCTTCTAGGACGATTCGGCCCCATGCCACCGCACAAAAAACATTTAAGCTTATGTGACGTCTTTAGGCAATGTTGTGTCTCTTCCTTGGCCTGGTAACTTTAGGCAATGTTGAGCGTCTTCCTTGGCCTGGCAACATTAGGTAATGTTGAGCGTCTTCCTTGGCCTGGCAACTTTAGGCAATGTTGAGCCTCTTCTTTGGCCTGGTAACTTTAGGCAAGGCTATGCATCAATGTTATGAATCTTCCTTGGCCTGGTAATTCGCCCCGTTTGAGAATTTGTGGCGCATTCTGAAAAGAAAAGGGCACAAACGACACCTCACAAACAAAGGGGAACTGATTAACGAAATTACTGACGTTTGGCACAACTGTATTTCATCCAATATGTTGCATACGTTGGTTGACTCCATGCCCAACAGGTGTGCAGCCGTTGCTAAATCAAAATGTCACCCAACGAAATATTAGGTACGTAATTGTATTTGAATTTGAACATGTTACTTTGCCATGATTTGTGTTTCGCAGCACATTTCTGTTCAAAACTTGAGTTCTACAAATTTTGAAGGTGACAATCCGATTTTTGGCGTAAATGTGACAAGGATTTTGGCGTAAATGTCACATTTACGCCAAAAATCGGTTTGTCACCTTCAACATTTGTATTATATGGCGTAATCCCGTATTTCTTTCATGACTTGAGTTCTATTAAAGACATTCCCATTCTGTAAACTGAGTTGGCTTCTGCATGAAATGTGCGTTAAAATGATATATATATATATATATATATATTGTGAGTATTATTTGCATATTTACTTTTGTAGTAACACTGAAAACCCAAAAACGTCAGAAATTTTCAGAGTTGCTATTAATTTTTCCGTAACTGTACTGTATATATTTAGTGGATGTCGGAAAAACCGCCATTTGCACTATGAAAATTGAGGATGTGCCTGTTGAGTCAGCGGGTACTTCCTTTTATTGATTTTAATAAATTAATAGTCCCTTATTGATTTTAATACATTTGACTTCTGAAATTTGCATTGGGAAAGGACCATCGAGGATTTCTGATCGATTATAAAAATTTTGGTGACTAGGAATGGAACAGACTGCACAAGTACGCAGCAAAGAAATTATTGCACAACAATAATGCCAGATTAAATATGACTGATGGTGGCGTGGAAGTATATCACATTCTATGGTTCTCTGAAAACAGCACGGCGTAATGTAATTAGTCTAGTAGTTCTGTGTTTTCTTCTTTCTTTCCTTCTAATGGTTTTGTTTTAAAACCGAGGATATGCAATTCAGGGCATCGACGAGACCACTCTCCCTCTCTGCACGACTCTCAGGATATCAACATGCTAAGAGTTCAACATTCATCATTTCACTGTATAAATAACTATTCTGAAGCAAATTACTATCTAATAGTTTGATTTCAGAATGACCGACAAAGTAGCTTGTGTTTTATTTTAGCTCGCTACCTAGGAAAAAAGACTTTCCTTTAGAGATAAGATTAAAATCTTCTTGTCATTTCTCCTTTTTTTTAAAGAAAACTATAGAAATCGAACATACCTTACTTTACGGAACAGCATTTCAAAATCTATGATTATGATGAAATTCGAGCACATTTGTTCAATGGAGATACGGTGAAAAACATTGGAGAATTATTATTACGCTGCAATAATTTCAAAGTTAATAATGCGACCGTGCGATCCTTGCACTTGGCGTGTTTCATTAGTTTAAAGAGAATTTAAAATACATCACCGAATCATTAGACTCATTCATTAGACTTCATATTTCTATGCTTACTTTGAAGAAATTCTAATACGTAAAGAAGACATTCTTACGCGGGTGTACTTTTATTTTATAAGCTATACACTTTTTCTGAACTGTATTAAAGGAAATTAAATTAGACTGTCAGCTCTTTCTTCTCGCCCTGCGCAGGTATCTGTTTCGTACACACATAGATACGGGATACAACACATTAGAGTTCTTAATATCTCAGAAAAGTAAATATATCATTGATTCATCTTCATGATTAGAGCTTCGAAATTACACTTATCAGAAATGTCTAGCCAGTTATTTCCACCTGGGATTTAATTCCTTTTTTCTCTGTGGGCCTGAAATTCCTATGTCGCTAGAAACATGTAAATTTTTATTAAACAAATACCGCTGGCTATTTTCCAAAACGTGAGTAGTTCATTCCTTTTAATACTGAATCGAAAGGATCATTTTTAAAGAATTGCTCCTTCTTAAATTATGCAGCGAAATTTCATTAATTCTTGAACAGTAATGTTGATCCTCCGATGCTAAAGTCTCTCGCGTACGGCTAAATTAAGGATGGAATGCATCCACTTAACTTCGTACAGATGATGACATCCCTGTAAATCTGTGATAGCAAATCTCCACGGAATGCTAATTGATTTATTTCTTGCTATGTGCCTTTTCTCAGTGGAGCTTTATTTCTCGAGCAAACTACAAAGGCTTATATTATAATTCCCTTTGAGTATTTATTACGAAATACTACATTTCATTCATTTTGTCCTTGAAAGACAGATACATTTAAAATGTTAGCTTCTTTGACTTCAATTTATCGAGTATTAATTACTGTGGCATTAAAACATGCGTAATTATTCACATCTATTATACAATCCGCGATGAAAAAGCACGGAAACATGATATTCATACAACAAAAATGGGTATTTGAATTAAAATTTAAAATTAAGATTTTCTAATGTACCTGGCCTCATTACGTTTCATCATCATGTATAATAACTTAATCCGAAACAGACAATCCAGTGAAAGCATTGTGAAGCACTGGCATACATAAAATACAGGGATTTCGCTGAGCATTGGGATTTCGACCCTCGTTTTTTATCTTTAGACTGAAAATATACCAAGTGTTTTATCAGAAAGAAAGCATAACAACCAAGGAATATTTTCTGGACTTCCCAAAAAATTAATTCGACCCAAACTGCGGATTTCTGCCATCGCGGAATAGCGAGAAAACGAATCGAAAGAAAAAATAGAACTCCTGTCTGGAACTCTGGCGCGTTTAACAGGCATCCTAAACTCTGGAAAGAAAATACAAAAAAATGTGGGCTTAGGATATTGAAAAAGAAAAAAAAATCTCAAAAACGGAAGCCTTGTTTTTCAGCAAACAATGAAAGAATATAAAAAGTAAAGGATAGTTGCTAAAGCTCATAATATTGGGTCGTGAAGAAAACACTTTTTTCATTTCGGTATAGATATTATTAGAACCAAATTTAAAGGGTAATTTGCATTGTTGACACATCGTATTTACATAATGTGAAAAGTGAAGTCTCGACACATCTATATAAATGTGTCGCGGCTTAGTAGTGCTACTTTGGCATAGGTTTGAAAAAGGGAGACAGTAAGGTCCATTTTCTTCATTTAATGCTGTTCTTCTATCGCAAGGTAAAAAACGCGACACAAACCCAAAAAACGAAATGTGCTGCGTCTGATGAGGATGCTGTAAGCGCCATTTCGTGTCAGCACTGGTTTGCAAAGATTACTAGCTCGCAGACGAACCACGCTTTGAAAGACCCGTTCAAAATGACGACGACCAAACCAAAGAATTAATCAAAAGAAATCCACATCATTCAACCCCAGCGATTGCGCAGCCACTGATGATACTCAGCTACTTCGCGTCATTGCATTTGGTAGAGCTTGGATATATGAATTACTTTGATGTTTGGGTACCGCATGTTTTCAGTGAGTAAAATATTCTCAACCGCATACCTGTTTGCGTTTTTTTTTTTTTTTTTTGCTCAAAAGGAATGAAAACGATTGTGGGATAATATGATAGTTGTTTGTCGCACATATGTTTGGCTAATTTGATAATTGTTTGTGGTTCATGCTACAGTAATACCCCAACATGAATTTCAATTTTAAGCACTAATCTGTTTACAAGCTAAAGCTTAACCCTATTGAAGCGAACTGCTTCACCGTAAACGTGCTGAAATATCTCAGCTGAGTCACTTTAACTGCATCCCGGATAGTTTGCGTAACTTCGTCACAGCTTTTAATTAAAAAGAATCAACAATTAGACCCTACAAATCAAAAAGGCTCAGACAATGTCAATGAAATCTTACTAATAGCTTCAGTTTCTTTATAGGTCCAGATGCAGCACACTGCAAAAACCTTTCTGAAATTCATGTGTTACTTTCCGATAATCAAAGACTAAAGGTCTGGGCGTTTGAAAGAAAAATCTTGAAAAACTTGGGTATTTCTAACCATTTATTTACATAACAAATCAAGTTCATAATGTTATACTTACTCAGGCACCAAACACTGGTTATAAAACCTATGGTTATTGTTTTGAGCCTGAGTGAAAGTGAACATTATTAATTTCACTTGTTATTCAAATCTTATAAACATAAACACGGCGGATTAAAAATTGCGAAAAAGGCCTAAGCCTAGGGCCTTATAAACTCAGTTTTGCGCTTGAGTAATAGTTCAACATTATTAACTTGACTGTCAAACATTATGTCTAAGAGCACGGCGGATTAGAAATTATTGAAAGTGTCCTGGCCAAGAGCTTTATAATTACTCGTAATGTTAGCAGTCAAAAAATTGACCTACGAGGAAGTGGCCACCGAAAAATTAAAACTGCAGTTTTCTTTACGATCCCCTAAATTTAGGTGGTCAGAACCATCAGTAGACTTTAACAGATCTATAACGCAATTCCAAGTTTTCGATAAACTGACACTTCGCAGAAACTATCTTTCGATGAAATGAACTTTTAGGTGAAGCGATACTTCGGGGAAAGATACGTTTCGATCAAGTGACTCCTGTGAAATGAACTTTTCAGGCCGGTGATTTGCGGCCAACTAATTTTCGGTGAAGTGAAAGCGTGTGAACGATCCAGTTTTCAACGATGCAGCTAAAACACTTTCTCTGGACATATTTTTTTTATTCTAAGATGGATTACTTCAAACACTGTCTTCGTTTTAGATACGTGAAAATTCACAATATTTGTAACTTCCTTTCTGTACTAATGCTAGTGAATGATATGAATTTGATCGTGTGAATCACGTAAATATATGACACTTCTACATTCAGATTCAGCCTCACGAAGCTTTACAGTGCGTGCCGGAATGCTTGAATGTCATTTCGAACTGTGCAATTACACTCGCAGGTCGAAGACTCTTCATAGCTCCATCTGCACCCTTGGCCAACTCGGAGGTATTTAGTCACGTCGCATATTTGTTCTTAGTGATTATATTATATTTCTTGAAAATTTTAATCACTGAAATATTACTCTCAGGGTTCTCGATTACTTCCGATTTGGCTAGAATTGGGAGATAAATTGGAGTATTATTTTTGTGCTATCATTCTACAAACATGTTCAAAAGCCCTGTACCAGTAGATTGAAAGCCACTTCTTGATGTTTGAAGTCAACTTATACAGCGTAATGGTAAAGTCAGGAATACATATTATACATCATTTTAAAGGAAATTGTATGCTGAATTCAAATGTTTTTACAGATTACTATTACCAGTAACGAAAGTGAAGTTACAAGCAGCAGTACAGCATCTAGTCATAAAAAGCAAAACATAGTAGGATTTGTGAAATTAGTGTACAATGCATTTAATCTAAAATTACTGTACAATGCATTATTGAAACTTGCAGGACACTTGAAATAACTTACCAACAACCGAAATACGCTTTAATTTTTAATTGGATTGCCACTGTTTTTTAGTAACAAAGTGCACCTTCTTGGCATGGAACTAATGAGCTTCTCAAGTTGTCCATTGGTGATAACACGGTGACATACGGCCCTTACAGACTCAATTAATGCTGTTTAAGATGTGGGTCCTTGTTGACGGATCTTTTGTATTAATCTCACGCACAGATTGTTTATGGGATTAAGATCTGGCGACTGTGCCGGCCACTGAAGTTTTCTTATAAATGTTCGATTAAACCACTCGTTAACCAACTTTGACCGATGACATGGCTCGTTATCATTCTGAAAGATAAAATTCCGCAAAATTATGCCTTGTGAAGATGGTAGCAGTTTGGACTCCAAAATATAGACACATCTCGATCAATTCAATGTGCCATCAACAATATTCACACGGCCAACACCACTGGCTGAAATACAGGACCATAACATCACACAATGAGGGTGCTTGATTGTTGGTTGCGTGCAGCATGACTTATATCTTTCACCAGCCCGACGACGTACATAATTATTTCCATTATTAGCGGAAATTGTAACAGCTGTTTCATCACTGAAAACAGCATTTGTCTATTCATCAACAGTCCAATTCTTCTGTGCCTTGTCTGTTGTTCAGTAAGGAAAGGTTTTCGTGCAGTCAGTCCATTTTCTTGTAGCCTACGACGAACTGTACGTGCAGATGCAATAATGCCTACTTCATTCTACCACACACTTCTTAAATCAGTGACAGTTTTAAACCTTGATTTTAAGGAACGACGAATCAACCTGCGATCATCACGTTCATTACACAGCCTTGGTCGACCTGTTCTTTTTCTGTTTCCCACACATCCAGTTTCTGCAACACTTGTAATGGTGCGCAAGACAGTGGAATAATCACAGCCACATTTAACAGCAATTTTATTACTACTGAATCCAGGTTCATGCAAATTTATAATTGTTGCCCTGGTCTGAAGAGGCAGGACCAATTTTTGGGTCTTTGACATTCCAAAATATCAAATATCACCAGGAATTCTGCAGAAACTTCCTTCAACTGACTACAAGCAGTTGCGTTCTTAGTCGGCAGACGATTCTACATCCTTTTATATCTCACTAGCTAACGTCGGAGAAAGCTATAGTCGATTAGAGGGGCGCAAAAGATTTTCAGAACAGGATTTATGTTTCCTCACTTGCAAATTTTTGCTGGTAATTTCACTTCTATTACTGGTAATAGCTTTCTGTACAAATATTTTATTCAGCATAAACTTTCATTTAAAATTATGTATAATATGTATTCTGGACTTTACCATTACGCTGTATAAGTTGACTTCAAACATCAAAAATTGACTTTCCGTCTACTAGTTCAGGACTTTTGGCCACGACTGTATGTTACTAGTTTATCAATTTTTTATCTAACTGTCAAAACTCTTCAGAAAGGAAAAACTAAATACGAAGAAAAATTATGCGAAGTTCATAACCGTGTTCTGCAGTTCATTAACATCATCCTTTCATCCAGTTCTCTCAAAATTTGAACGAAGTGGAATGAACTTTAACAAGTTCTGTCTATTTTAAGTGTTTCGTGGCTTAACTTTGACGAACTTTCTCTTGAATAAAAAAACCCATCGCTTCTTGCACGTTAGGCAACACACAGCAACCGAAAAAGTGTTATTCGGCCGCCTTCGGGGAATTGAATCCCGAATCTCTCGATATCTGGCCGAGCGCGTTAGCCTTACACCACAGCGGCCAACAATTCACGGCGCTCTGCTAGATATCGAGAGATTCGGGATTCAATTCCCCGAAGGCGGCCGAATAACACATTTTCGGCGGTTGCTGTGCGTTGCATAACGTGGAAAGGGCGATGGATTTGTTTATTCAACTGACGCCACGAATTTAGAGGATTTTCACCTTGGATCTCGCCCTTGGATTTAAATATCTCAGTAGCTGAGCCCATCTTACGGATTTATGATGTCAGATGCTGACTGAAAAAGAAAAACACCCATAGCGCCGTGAATTGTTGGCCGCTGTGCTGTAAGGCTAACTCGCTCGGCTAGATATCGAGAGATTTGGGATTCAATTCCCCGAAGGCGGCTGAATAACAATTTTTCGGTTGCTGGGCATTGCTTAACGTGGAAAGAGCGATGGATATATTTATTCAACTGACGCCACCCACGTATTTAGAGGATTTTCACTTTTTGAACTTTCTCTTTTCTCGTTCTAGAGTTTGACTTCTGCTAGAAAATTTCAATTATATTTTCCTGTTATTACAAATTACAGCATTTTCACATAGGGTGGTCGAATTTGGTCGAATTCTTGCTGAGAGCAGTAAATACGTTACAATAGCCTTTCGGAAATCCATACACCAATACATTTCCCAGGAAGCATTTGGGAAAATGGATGCTTTTAATCAGATTTTTAGAGAAAGGTTTCTGCAAAACTACACTCAAAATTCTTAAAGATTTCATGAAAACGGTGCGCAGGTGGCGAAAATCATTACTCAACTAAATGCCAGTCTTGATTAAACACTTAATTTTCTATTAGTTATCCTGCTTTACTCATTAATTCGATTTTTCAGCATCTTCGTAACAGTACTCATCAAAACGGAGTTCTCGTTTCCAATATTTAATGCTTTTACCTTGATATACCCATCTTATATTATTTCGAAAGTTAGGGAATGTGAGTTTTCAAATCGAAGTTTTATGCTGCATAGTTTCTTCTTTCATTTTCACTTCGTCGCGACGTTATTCAGCCATTTTTGTATTACGTCCAGAGAAAGAGACGCACGTTAACCATGTAACGTATCTACTGCCAGCTTCCAGAAAAACGATGTAGTGCAGGCAACTTATACTCGGCAGTCGACATGGCTTACATAAACGCTAAAACATTGGGTGTATAGTTACAACATAATTTGAGATGGGATGCACATGTTAGTGAAATTGCGGTTGGGCTCAGTTCCCGCATTGGTGACATTTATAGGATTTCAAGTTTGTTGCCTGCCAAGGTTAAGTTGTTATTGTATTTTTCATTTATTTATCCATTTCTGTCTTATTGTCTCTTGGCTTGGGGTCGCAGAACTATTGGGAATGTTATCAGAATTAATGTGTTGGCAATTTTTTTTTTACGCGTGGTAAATTCGTCTTTACAGGTACATTCCCTTTTCCTTAGTTATCAGATAATGTCCTTTGATAAATTATACAGTTTTCGATTATTACTGTTTATGCATGAACGTATATATACTAAAAAATATTTCAGATCTCATTACCTTACATTTGCGTTCCCATGATCATGACACTCGTGGTAATGCTAGTTTTTTAATAAATAGAGCGCGTAGTAATTTATTATTTAATAATATTAACGTGACCTGCTCTAGGTCCTGGAATATGTTGCCGCTTCAGATCAAGACGATGACACACTATTCGGTATGTAAAAGAGAGCTTAAGACTTTCTTAATTAATGGTTGATTAACGGTTGGTGACATATTATGTATTATTACTTCAAGTTATTGTATTACGGTTAAAGTGTCCCTTCACTGGATGATTTAAATTATTTTTGGAAGAAGGGGGGGGGACTAGGGGCTCGTCAGGCTATTTGTTAGCCTTTTTCCCTGGTTCCTTTGCCACATTACATCGCAACGATTTGTTTTAAAGAATCTGTTCCAGTGCTACAAATTATTTAAAACTAAAAGATTATAGTGTTACTTTGGTGTTTTGTAATTATTATTTGGTTTGGTTATGCTCTCTGTGGTGAGACGTTTGAAGTATTATTGGCTATGAAGCGTTCGCACCTTCTTGTCAGTTTGTGTAACTTAATAATTTATTTTAGTATGTAACTTTTTGAAAATAACACTTTCGTCAGTATATATTTCATCATGTGTATGTCTTAATGAAAATATGATGTTACAACTTGCAAAAAATCGAATTGTATGGAAATAGTTATACTTCTGAAGTTTTGTAATGGTTATGCTTTTTAAGTTTTGTAATGGTTATACTTTGGAAGTTTTGTAATGGTTATACTTTTGAAGTGCTGCAATTTTTTAGTTACTTTGGTTACATTGCATATTGCGTGCAACCGTTGATTTCTATGATATAGAAAGCCTCTGTTCATTAAGTTTCTTTGCACATTTATATTACCATTGGTATTACTGTGTTCTTGGACTTTTGTTGTTTATTATGATTGTAGATGTAGTCCAGGTGCGTATGGGCTAAATTCTGTTTTGTTGTGGCGTGGCATGAAAAGGTAGGTAAATAAAAAAAAAAAAGTTATATTTATTTTCAAAAACATGAGACCTCAAATTTTTGGGAACAGATTATACAAGATAAGTATTTAGTATCTGACAAAAATTTAAGAACTGTTCTAACTATAGGAATTGCTGTCATTTTCCTATTTTAATCAAATTTGTAAATTGATTTCTAACTGCTTTAGCGTATTTAAGTTTCCATGTCCTTTAGGATGTCTTTGACTTAGTGTTAGGGTTCATCTTCTGCGATAGATGGCGTAAAATATTACTCGTTTGGCGTGACTTTTACGTCTTGAGTAACTGCCCCAGAAGTTGGCGTCGGCGCAGCACTGGAGACCTCACCGTATTTGGAATGGAAGCAGTTTCTCGTGGGCTGCACAATGAAAAGACAAAATACGTGCTGTTACGTTTTAATCAATGACGTTATTTAGGGGTGGAGCTTAGTAGGTAGGCCTAGTTTCTGTCTCAAATTCAAGGGTTCTCTGCTAATCTACACATTTTCACTTCAAAAAATGAACGTACAGTAGGATTTAAGATGATTTATGGGAGACAAGTTTTCATTCTCACTTTCGGTCCATTTAATTATTTCTATTTGGTCTAGATAATTCAAAAAAGAAAAAATCAGACAGAAATGAGAGATTTCGGTTCTTTCAGACAGAAATACTACTAAGCTAACTTATCGCGCCATCTATCGCACAAATTAGAATATTTTCGAGTCAGATAAATTAAATTTTAAGAAAAGTTCTAACAATTTTTTTCGGAATAATAAATGTGGCACATATTAGCTATAAGTCGTTTTCATTTGTACTCGAAACTTACAACATTACAAAGTAATAGTCTTCAAGAAAATGTGTACAAAAGAATTTACATTGCAAATATAGGACATAATTTCTCTTACACTCATTCAAAGACAGCCATAAAAGGTGGAAGATGGGTGACAAAACTCTATCTATTTTTATGTTGCTAGATACGTCAACCATGAGAAGCTCAAATGACTATAAGCAGTAAGTAGCCCATTTCTAATTTCTCCGCCTCGGTGGCGCAGTGGTCTAAGCGATGGCTACAGATAATTCGTCGGAGATGGGTCCGGGTTTGAATCCCGGTGAGGCATGGACGTTGTTTTTGTCTTACGGAACTGGCTCTCTCCCTTTCGTGGAGTCAGTGGCCCTAAATTAGGGACAGACGACTGCTTATAGCCCATTGAGTTGTTCACAGTGGTCGTTAAACCTCCAATAAAAAAAAATTCTAATTTCAGGCCACCGATGCCTACAGCGGAACCCAAGCCTGTCATCTGTTCGTAAGAGGAATTTTAATTCCCTCTCTTCAGACAATTCGACCATATGGACTATAACAGTAATATATGCAAGAATGAAACCATTCTTGCATACAGTAGTGTCCAAAAGTATTGCATCACTTGCAAAAATCCTGATTTGCAAAAACCGTAAAAAAAATAGTTAACCGTGTGTTTAACACTTCTTTCAACTGACAAATTTTCATAGTTATTTCTTTGTTTATATCAGAGTTGGAAACGGGTATAATATTTCGGACCCGGACGTCCTATTACTGGACCTGACTCGTGCCCGACCAGATCCAGACCCGTAACTGACCCGGACAAATCTGCTTTCAACTATAAATTCGAAACTCAATTTATGTATATATACGTATAAACGTAATATATGTATTCTTCCCAATACTGCTTGATATTTAATAACTAAAATGGCTTTTTAATAATAAAATTTGGTTACTTGCTAAATTTTAGTGCCGCTATTTTGCGTAATCCAGAAGTAATGACCATGACCATGGAGTATATTACAAATGGGAATCATTATTTACGATTACACAAATGTATTTTTTTAATGTATTTAGATTGTTCACTCTTTCCACACTTTGATGGAGGTTCGCATACTTTCATATGGTCCGTTAGATTTTTGGTTCCATAATCTTTCATTACACCGTCGACATCTTTATTTGTAATTATTCACTTTCCACATTTTGAACAACAAGCACGACCAAACAACACAGAATTATTCACCGGTTCCTTAATGAGACGAAACAATTTCCAGCATTCACTCTTCTTGCGGTTTTCAACAAGCACGTATTTGTTGGCTTCGACGCCTTTCTCAATCTCCTTAATATTAAATCCACCCATCTTAACAAATAAGGAGTTAATTTCGACATGACATGTCATGGGAACGGGATGTTGGCACATCAGCGTCTGAATGCTCAATGTAAAAGATGCGATGTGAAAAGTAACTCTTAGTCATACAGTGAACTTTGCACGGATAGAGTGAATCTGGTGAGAAGCAGGCGAATGGCGTTTACCTGTGCCTTGCCCTGGATAATCGCACTGTAAAAGAACGCAAAGGAAGTATCTTTTTCCGATATGGTGTCGGTGTGTCTGACGTCGGTCGGGGGAAATCTCCGTTGCTTTAAGAAAGAGATGATAATATTTTTGCATGTCAAATCATTATTCACTCCGTGGGCACTAGTATCGACTACAAAAGTGAATAATGCGCATTTTTCTTTGAAATATATTTTTCTCTTTTCAAAAAATAAAACGGGAATAAAACTGGGTCAAAATCGGGTCAGGAACACCTTGATCCGACCCGTTGGACCCGCAAGAAATTATGGACCCGTTGATCCGTTGACCTGTGACCCGTTTCCATCTCTGGTTTATATGTCATTAGATTTGAAATTTAATGGAAATTTCAAAAATGTCTTGGTTTTTCCTGCAGTTACTTCTGTTCTTAAGATACATTACAAAAATCACGACCAGGTTGAAGTTATTATGAAAGGGATCATTTATCCAATACTTAGGTTTCAGCAATAAATCGTTTTTGTAATTCATAAGAAATGAAATAACATTTAAATACAGAAATATAGTGAAGCAAAATTATAAAATGTGCCTAATATTTTGCTGCCTAACCTTTAGCTTCAATCACAGCTTTGCATCTTGATGGCATACTGTGAATAACGTTTTGTAAAAGATTGGGTTGAGCAATACGATTCCAAATTTGAATTACATCTTCAATGAGTTGAATTTTGGTTATTGGTTTCATTTGATAGTTCATACGATACTTTGAACCGTACATTTTCGACTGGGTATATATATTTTTCCAATGATTGTGGTGGCCAATCAAGACGCTGAACACTTTTTTCCCCTGAAACCACTTTTTCACTACTTTAGCATGATGACAGGGAGCATTGTCATCTTGAAAATTAAAATTGCCGTCATAAAAACTTCTAGGTGATGGTAGCATCTTGTTTTCTAATATTTAGAGGTATTTCTGAGCATTTATCGTACCATCGACAATATGGGGGCTCCCAATGCCATGTGCGCACATGCAGCTCCAAACCATGACATTCACCGGATGCTTAACAGTAGTCATTAAGCAACTTGGGTTGAAGTCTTCATACTTTAATGTCCTTACATAGGCACAACTCTGTTTCCCATTAAGGCAAAATTCTGATTCATCACTGAAAAGAACATTCTCCCATTGCTTGGTTGTCCATGAGACATGCTGTTTTGCCCACTGAAGTCTACGGTGTCTTTGATGTGCAGTTAACAATGGTTTATACCTACCTTTGCAGCCACGTAAGCCGTAATCAAGCAGCCTCCTCTTAACAGTAGATGTATTAACAATAACGTCAGACACTTCAGACTATCTTTAAAGCTCGCGTGAATTGGTCCCTGTCTGCCACGCTTAGCTTTCTGAGCACTCTGTCTTGCTTGGTTGCAGTGGATCTGGGCCTTCCACTGCGACGCATGTTTTTTTATATCACCAGTGTCTTGTACTTTCTTCAGCAGCCTAATAGCTGTAGATTGATTACAGCCCAGTCTTTCATCGATTTGCCTTGAATATCTCTCTTCATACAGAACAACTACAGTATTTTTACTCTGTCCGCTGTGGACAATTCCGTTGTTTTAACCATTATTGGGAATGTAATACATAAATTATAACCTAATAACCACAAGAAGCGACCACTACAGTGCTCTGTTAGCTCTGCGTCAACCCTTGTAAAAGCTGGAGTAGGATTAGGATAGCATTAAAAAAGAAAGCCACTCAGATAAAAGAATGTCTGTGATTAGCTGTAACAACTGATACGCAGGTAACGTGAATTCCAATGTGTTTGTCAAACCCCTAGTCTTATCTTAAAAAAAGAAGTAGCTACTAGAAAAACTAAGACATTTTTGAAATCCCGATTAAATTTCGTTCCAATTATATACACTGAGGGAAAGTGAAAAAATAACACAAGAAAAGAAGACGTCTGATACCACCGAAATTTATACAGCATAATAACGGAATACCGAGGATAACGTGATCAAAACATTATGACAAAATAAAGCTGTATTTGCTGGTAAACTGAAAAATAACATTTCCATGTAACATGGTTAGTACGAGGTTGAACAGCCAACAAATGCGTCACACTGTGCAATTCTGGCATGGAGTCTGTCGTACAGATGTTGGATGTAAGTTTGGGGTATTGAGTTCCAAGCATCCTCAAGCTGGACGCGTAAATCGTGGATGGTCGTGGCTGTATGTGGAGACCGGATAAGTTGTTGTCCCATAAAATCCCACACCTTCCCAATGGGGGAAAATATCCGGTAAACGTGCAGGCCATGGAAGTTGTCTCACACCCTGAAGTGCATGTTGCGTTGCACGTGCCGTGTGTGGGCGTGCGTTATCTTGCTGGAAAACACCACGATGGACCGACCTTACAAATGACACAACAACGGGCTGAATGATGTTGATGTAGGAGGTGCTGTTTAACGTACCCGGTACAAACACTAGTTGTGTACGGGAGCGATAGCTGATCACTCCCCACACCTAGGAGACCAGGTGTAAGCCCTGTTTGTCGCTGGCGGATGCAAGAAAGGTTTAGACACTCCCTTGTGCGTCTGCGAACACGCATACGGCCATCGGAGGCTCCCAAGCATAATCTGCTTTCATCGCTGAACACGACAGATCGCCATTGCGTCCTCCAGTGCAGACGTTGGCGACACCACTGCAGCCGTTCCTGACGGTGGGCTGGAGTCAGAGGTACACATGCCAGAGGCACACGTGCACGTAGTCCTGCATCCAGTAGACGGTTGCGGATTGCTCACACAGTCACCTCAGGTGCAACGGCAGCTCGGATTTGCGGCGCAGTGGATGTTCTGCTTGGCAACGCCGCTCTTCTTATGCCTCGATCGGTCCGCTCATCAGTTTGTCTGTGACTCCCGGTTCCATGTCTTCTCGTGTGGGAATGTTCCTCGAACCATCTACGCCACCATCGTACCCCCACCGATACTTCCCGTCCAATTCGCACCGCAATACGACCACCCTGCCTCGCGGATTCCGACTAGACGACCTCGCTCAAAGTCCGATAACTGCTGAAATCGTACACGTCTTCCATGTCCAGGCATTGCATCTTCTTCTCAGTTAGTGAACTGGGGTACAGAACACGGCTGTACACTGTTCTGCTGAAACCCATATTATGGGTCAGCCAAGGCACTATCATCATCGAAGTGAAACACACACACACACACACACACACACACACAAAAGAAAAGAAACTACTTACCTTACTTACCAAACTCGGAAGACGAAACACAAGCAATAACACTTCCAGGGAAGAAGTATCTCTGAAAACATGGTGGATGTGCTTAGAGAAAAGGTGGACCGACATCTAAGCACCTCCAACCAAAACAAAAGCATGAAAAGTCATTTGTCACACCACTCTCCGCCCGAGAGGCATGACAAAGGCGCAGGAAGTGGTCTGAACTGTCGTCCGAGAGGTACAACACCTGCCACAGACAACAGACAGAACAAAAGCGCGGGCCAAGCATAGACAAATGCAGACAAAGACAATATATATACACAGTAGAAAAGCATGTAAATACAATTCATGATGCAAACACAGGATCCAGACAAGCAAGTAAAAAGATCAGCGGTAGTCAGGAATGCGACATGCTCCAACAGAAAACACATTCAGAACCGAAAGCAGAGCACATTATTGCGTAAGGAAACCAGTCGAGACCAACAAAGCCATCGGACGCGAAAAACGTCTTCCGGCCAGTGGTGAAAGTCGGAAATCACTCTCACGCAATCTGATCTTGACAAAGAGGGCGACCACATCAGGCCTATTCGAATAGAGCCTAACGTGGTCAGACAGAGCAGTATCATGTAACACAGTACAAGAAGTAGCAAGGATCACCTTTAAACCATAGGCACGCTGACCGGAAACAGGTAGCGGGTGCTTAAAAACAATAATTTTAAAATTACACATATTAACAGAAATCTATCTAGACAAAAGTTGCCAAACTTTTCGAACAAAATTACATTCTACAAATCGGTGGTATAAAGACTCCGGCTGTCCTAAGTGGGGACAGTCCGGGAGTCGATGACTCCCCAACGAAAAAGGGAATCACGGGTGAAAATCCCCCCATGGGCCAAGCGCCACTGCAGGTCACGCACACGACCTTCCACACCCGCAAACGCAACATTGGCCCATGCGACTCTCCAGTTCATCCCCAAGGCGGGAAACCTGCGCTGAATGTAAGGATCAAAGGATGGCAAGAATACATTATAAAGGGCATCGGGTTCATGCCAAGAGGAACACCTTATGTTCTGGCTAGTTAACAATCTAGCCTCACAAATGGTAGTGCCATGTGGTCCACCGAGCCTCGGAGCTCTAGGCCCAAGGTAGTTACAAGCGAAAGAAAATAACCTAAGATTATAGGAAATGAAATAACACGCGAAGTTAAAGCTAGGATGAGAATCGCTTTTCAGGATGTAAGCCACATTAGAAACCATCAACGCGCGACACCACGCAAGAATGTGCCGAACACCCAGTCCCCCCCCCCGATGGACTGGTTGAACCAGGCAATCCCGAGAAAGCACAGCTCTAGTTCCCCAGACAAATCGAAAAACAAGAGAATTTAGAGCCAAAAAGACCCTGTACGTCGGGAGTTGTAGGGTACCGCAAAAAGCAATTTTGGAAACCAAGAGACTGTTAGCCAATTTAGCCCTAGAGACTGTTAGCCAATTTAGCCCTAAAAGAAATTTGGCAGCCCTCCCACCAAACACAATCCGACGTGAGCTTCTGTTGAACAGAGCGCCACGTCTTGCGGTGAACCCCCTTTTTATCAAAGTAAACACCGAGGATCTTTATGGGATCATCGGTTGAGCCTACAAACTGCAAAACGTCAGGTGACCAATCCCCAAAACACAAGGCTTTAGTTTTATCCACATTCAATGCAGCGCCTGCACTGTCCGCATAAACATCATAAACATGAAAAAAATTTCTCAAGGAAATCTCATCCCGAAGGAAGAGAACAACGTCATCTGCATACGCAAGGTATTTGAGCTCGGCTGTTGTAAAGCTCGAACCCGGAACTGGGATACCAGAGATATTCGGTGCAGATTGAATATTCTTAAGGAGAGTTTCAATGCTCAGTACGAACAGTGCAGCAGACAACGGGCAGCCTTGGCGGACCCCTCTCCGGATGGGAAGGCAGTCCGTAGGCTGACCGTTGACTCAGATAAAACTAAAGATATCAGTATACAAGACCTTCACTATGTGTACAAAATCTTGGCTAAAGTTACAAGCCTCCAGCAGGGTCACAAGGTACTTGTGAGAGACCCTGTCAAATGCTTGCTCTGATCCAAAGAAAGGATACAGCACTTCAACCTCTTGCGGTCGAGGTAGTGAATACCGTCCCGCACGAGGACTAAATTTTGAAAAATTCTCCTCCCCGGGATTCCAGAAACCTGGCACACGCCTACTAGGCCAGAAAAAACCCTAATCAGTCGGTTAGCAAGGACTTTAGCCAAAATCTTATAATCGTAATTGAGAAGAGTGATGGGTCTCCACTCTCCCAAATGACGACCAGGACCATCACGCCGCTTGTTAACCAAACCGATCTGACCAAGCCGCATCGTCGTGGTTAACTGCCCAGTTGACAGAACATGATTAAAAACATTACATAGAGGTTCAGCAAGCAAATCAACAAAACGTTTATAAAATTCGACACGGATGCCATCAGTACCCGGACTGCGACCATTACGCAAGCCGGCAATGGCTTGCCTCACCTCAGAAATACAGACAGGGCCCGATGTAAGCACAGAAGCCGCGGCGTCGAGTTGGGTCACGTCAGCGACCCAAGAGTCGACGGACGACTGCTGCACTTCATCAGATGCAGACAGGTCTCTGAAATGCGAGAAAACCAAATTGTGAATTTCTGGTTGAGAGGTCACGAAGCGTGACTCATGCTGTAAGCCAGGAATTACCTGGGAAATAATTTTGTTTCTGCGAGATTTCGCAAAAAAACTTGCAAGTGAAATCTCGTTTTCCAAATTTTGTGAAATAGAGTCCTGTGTGAATCTTTGGCAGGTTTTACAATATAAATCTGTCAACTGAGCTTGAAGTTCAGCAATCATACCAGCATTCTGCGCTCCCATTTGCTGCCCGGCTTTGCATGCACGCAACATACAGACAAGGCGAGTTCGCTCTAAAAGCCGCTGACGAGCCGAAAGTTTCCCCTGAAGTTGTAAATAAGACTTCACTTTAAGTTTAACCCCCTCCCACCACTCACCAGTGTGATGAGTCTCAGACTGAATTTCACCCCGAAGCAACCTCTCAAGGCCCTGAAGGATGTCGTCATCTTCGAGAAGATTCAAAATCATCCTCCACGGGCTCTGAGTTCGTGTCCGGGCCCCTGTTAGAACGATCTCACCAGAAACGGCACGATGGTCACTCACACGGAGAAACAGAATTAACATCACAATGAACAAAAGACACAAGGTCACAATCCCCAGGGCCCCCCACAAGAATCCTGTCCAGGCGGGCCCGAACCGAGCCATCCGTCCAAGTCCAGTCAAAGACCCCAGGGTGAGTAGAACGCCAGGCGTCCACCAGCCCCGCCCCCGACATGAACCCGGAGAAGACAGCCCGGGAAGAGTCCGTCTGCCAGGTACCCCCCTGTTTATCAAGAGGCTCAGTTACAAGATTAAAGTCACCCCCCAAAATGAGGAAGTCTTCACCACCCCCAAAAAGTAAAAGAAGACTCCTGAGGAATCTACCCCGTTGGGCGGGTTCCAATGGCGCATAAGCTGAAATAACGCGAATTTTAAACTCAGCGAGGGCGAAGCTGACAGCAGCTACTCGACCCTCGTCATCATATTGAAATTTCAGTTGTCGACCCTTGAAGTTAGGGTTGACAATAATTCCGACGCCCCTGTGACTAGTCGGAGAAAGACTAAACCAGCACGGGGCATTAGTGTAATGACGAAAATCCGAAACATGCCTAAAGTTGTTAAAAAATGTTTCCTGGACACACAGGATATCAATATCCTGGGTCATAATCCAGCCGATGAGCCAACGCCTTACTGACCGGGACCGAAGTCCCTGAATATTTAATGTTGAAACTTTAAGGTTGAAGGTTAAGCAGATAATTGAAATACAAAAATACACAAAAAAAGGTCAGTAAGGAGGGTAGATTCAAATTAGCCCACCCGTTTTAGAAACGTGGACCGGCACTTAGAACTGACGATGCCAATCTGCAGTGGTGGAACGGTTGTGATTCCGGCGACGGTTTCGTTCGGCGGCTACTTGGGGGAAGTTCCCCTTCCTCCAGTTAGACGGGAGATCTTTCCCGACGGCCAGGATGAACACTTGCCGAACGGCTGCCGCGAGTCCTGCCCTCCGAAGATGTAGAGGACTGTCATTGTTGACGGTAGGATGGTCAGCAGGACGAGTCTCTCTGGAAGGAGTAACATTGTGGATGGTAACAGGAACACGTCCCGGCGGCCTGCTGGAATGGATAACGGGCACAACTTTGTCCCCGGAGGTGGAAGGTAGGGAGACAGTTCCGACAGGAGAGGTGAAAGCAACATCATCAACGGAATCTATGTAAATGTTGTCATCATCCGAAATAACCTCTGTAAATGCAACAGTGGTAACAAGTCCGACTTGGGCGTCAGGAGAATCAGGTGAATGAGGCTCAGGGACCTCGGTACATACGTCGGCGTCCATGGGAGGCTCAGACTTAATAACAATAGCCGATTCGACGGCAAGAGGCAATGAGGTGACCTCTGTAGATGGCATGTCAAGAACCTCAAGATCTTGCACTGGTGAAACAGCAGAAGAAGCTCCAGGCTCGACGCGGCCGTCAACAACCAAGGTCTCTTGATTAACAGAAGTCACGACATTCTCGGAAGGCGGATCAACAGGTATGACAACCGGTAATTTCAAAGAAGCAACATGTTCCGGGTCCATGGTAACAACTGCATCAGGAACACCAGAGTCCCCGGGAACAACAGTAGTACTGGTGGACGGTAGCTCTGGAAACTCCTCATTGAAAACAAGGGGAGCTGTTGAAGGCCTAGCTACAACATCTGCGAAGGATGACTGGGTGCATTTGGATTTGGTGTGAGAATCCGCACCGCACTTGGAGCAGGCTTGCTCGCACGAGATCTCTAAGTGCCCCACTGTACTACAGTTGGGGTAAGCTCGGGATGGGCACTGAGGAGCAATGTGACCAGCATTGCCGCATCTACGGCATGTGCGTATCATGCCAGCATATGTGACCATGGCCTTCCAACGGCCCACTTGAAGGAAATTGGGTACTGGCTTTGTCATACGCAGGCGAACAATTCTTGTGCCTGTATAAACATGTTCCAGACCTTTGAGTGTGTGCCGCTCATTCTGAATGGAGGTGACAATCTCACCATATCCAGTAAGTGCCGCAGAGATCTTCTCATTAGGGATGTCAATGGGCACGAGTCTGACATAGACGGTACGAATGCCGTCATCTACTGGCGAAACGTTCACCGCAACGTCCTTGTAGGCTGTCAAGGGGTGCTCAAGGTAGTGCAGCGCTTGTGCTGCAGTTTGGAAACGCACTGTGAAAAGTCCATTGTTAAGTCGCTGGACTGTGTGCAAATGTTCCGGATAGTCAAGTTTGTCGACTAATTCCTTAAGAATATTAACATTGGGATACTTCCCATTATGAGTAAACTGAATGGTTTCAGGTCGGTTCAAAAAGTTCGCCATTCCGGAGGCACGGAGCCCCGGTTGGCCTGGAACCGGAAAACAAAAATAAAGCTTCTAACTTGAAGTTTAAAGAACAAGAAATAAAAATAACTCACAGTCAAATCCTTGACGACCACAAACTATATGAGAATCACTTAGTGGTGAAGCAACTCAACTCCATGCAGCTAAATAATGAGAAGGATTTCTCCCACGTACTTTGCTATTCACTACTGCACGAGACCGAAAATACGTAAGTACACCGTCTTGCTCGGGGGCCTTCGCACGTGTCCGTACGCCGACGACTGATTACATTCACTTCGCCGTACTCCTTAAATACCACCGACGATAATTTGCATATTATGCCGTGCTGTGGCGTAAGCGCTCACGGTTGGTCCCGAAATTAACATCACACCTACATAAGCTCGACCCCATTAACATATGTAAATTTCATGATCGTCCGCCAATTCCTTCTTGGTGTTCTTTTTTCACTTTCCGCCAGTGTATATATATTTAAACAATGAAATAACTATTAAAATTAATTAGTTAAAAAAAGAGTTTTACTTCAAAAATCACGGTCTTTGCAGGCGATGAAATACTTTTGCACAGCACTGTATATTTCTTTATCGTGTGAACCTTTTTAATATCTTAGAAACTTGTTTACTAATTTGATCTCTAAAGGCATTTCTGAGAAGTCACCGCATGATTCTGAATCAATAAATATATTTTTCTTTCTGAAAGGAACACTGAGTGCTGGAAATTTATAAAACACTGGGAAATAAAAAAAGATATACGCATTAAGCATATAAAAAGTCATATGTGCATTGCCTTTTCCATCCATTCACGCAACTGTCTAATCGCAACTTTTATCACCACGTTTTAATTTTCAGTTCTATGGAATGGTCGGTCACTTTGAAGGGGGGGGGATAAAAGAAAATAAAAACAACTACAGTTCGTTCGAACTGTTCTGTTTGCCTTCATGAGCAACTGTATTCCGGAAGAAAAAAGTAATTTTCGCAGTCCTTAGGAAATGTTCTTTAAGGACTGAAGTTATTTACTCAAGTTGAATGAAGGTGTACTTAAGCCAAGCTGAAATCTTTGCTTAATTAAAATAACGTGTTATCTTTTCGAAAGAATTCAAGCGTGACTCGTCAGCTTTTTTTTCTTTCGCTCTTTTTACACTTGAGTCGCCGAATTCCGCCACTGTGAACCAAAACGTGTACGTTGCGATAGTCATTTTAATTAGTGTAGAATGTGGTGAAGTAGTTTCACTTTTACCAAAACCGAGAAACTGGATTATATCGATTGGCTGCAGAGATTAAGAAAGAAGTTAAAGCAAAAAAATCTCCTAGGGTCTCATTTACAGAAACGCCTGGCTTGTTTACCTCAGGCAAATACACGGATAGCTACTTTCTTTTATTCTGAAATGCGTGTGGACTGTAAAACACTTATTATAAAGAATATTTTAGCTATGTACCTTTCTATTATTTTCAACATATCCTTACAAAAATATCAGCTAGATATCGTAAATTTGAATCGGCCAGAAGTAAAAAATCACTGCTTTATACCTTTAAATTTCAGATGTTGTAAATTTGTATTAGCCAGAAGTAAAAAAATAAGTTCTATACACCTTTTAATATTTTGTTTTTAGGTTTATCAACCACCATAAGCAACTACAAGGGCTATAAACAATCGTCTGTCTCTAATTTGGCGCACTGGTTCAGCGAAGGGGAGAGGTCCGGAAAGGAAGGGTAGACCCACTGATCATGCCTGACGAGGAATTGAGTGGGGCTTCTCTCGGACGATTGGGCAGAGGCTAGGGCTTAGGCCTTTGTACCACCGGGGTGGCTACGTGTATCTTCTCGCAGTTATGTATAATGCAGCATATAGCACGTCAGATAAACAGTAAAATGGGAATCCTTAGTCTCTTTCTTTGTGTTGCCGTATACTTATTTTAATTTGAAAATTCTTTGGCTGCAGATACACTCATTATCATAAACATTCGCGCACCAAAAAAAAAACCCGTGTGATTAACGCGAAACTCGGTGAATTGCTACGGGAAGGGCAGACATGTAAATGATTAAAGTTTCGTGCGGTTCCGAATGTCCGCGCGTCCAAGACCGGCACTGCAATCGTAATCCGTGGGGCTTATAAAGCGCCGCGAAGGGGACTCCGCGTTCGCGCCGAAGTGCACGGTAAGAGTCAGGTGAGATCCCTGAGCGATAGACATGCCGAAGTGCACGGTAAGAGTCAGGTGAGATCCCTGAGCGATAGACATACCGAAGAGCCACCGTAGATGTGCGTAGAGGCAGCTGACGGAATTTGAACGAGGCCGTATCGTCGGGATGAGAGAGGCAGGGTGGCCGGAGCGCCGAATCGGCCGCCATTTGTGCCGGTCGGACAGTACGGGGCGAACGTGTTGGGAGCAATGGACACGGAAAGGCAACCAGACACACAACCATAACCATAAGAGAGGACAGTGGGATCGTGGGAGCAGCACGCACAGATGCAACGACGTCCTTGTCCAATATCCAGAGACATGCGGCGGCTGTACAAGGGACTATTGTTTCCACCCGAACCATTCCCAGTCGCCTGTCGGTGGCGAATCTGCACTCTCTTCAGCCCTTACGTTTTCTGCCATTAACACCTGACCATCGTCAGCGTCGATTGCACTGGTGTCATCAGTGAGCAACGTGGAATACTACGGACTGGCGATGTACAGTGTTCATCGAAGAATCCCGCTTCTGTATGGGAACGGAAGACCACCGTGTCAGAGTGTGAAGGACTGCAGGTGAGCGATACAACCGCAACCTTACTGTACAGAAGTATACGTCTCGAACTGCCGGCGTGATGGTTGGGTGAGTCATCGTGTATGACAGCAGGACTTTCCTCGCAGTGCTCCGTAGGACGTTGACAGCCCAGCGCTATGGACAGGAGATCCTGGGGCCCCATGTGCTGCCTTTCTTGGCGGGGCGACCCAGAACCATTTTCCAACAAGATAACGCTCGTCCGCACACGGCTCGGATTTTCCAGGACTGTCTACTTCGACGCTTTCGTGGCCTGCCAGATCGCCTGATCTCTTACCCATCGAGCACGTGTGGGACCAGATGGGGCACCAGCTTTCTCCATGTCCCAGTGTTTGTGATTCAGAGCGTCAGTTGCAAGACGTTTGTACTAATCTGTCCGAAGGATGACATACGGCGTCTCTTTAACTCCATGTCGTACTATGTATATCACCGCATGCATCCGAGCACGACGCGGTACTAACACTGACCGTAATGTGTACCGTATTTCCGCGGGAAATCGTCCTGCTGCTGTGATATTGTAATAACTTCTGTCCTTGGTATGTACCATCTCACTACTAAAACCTCATTTCAATCCGACGCCTCCTTCTTGGTACGCGGATTTTTATGACAATGAGTGTAAATAGTAGACTTCGTTGGAAAGCTTCTCGCCTCCTCAATGTTATTCTAAGGTTTTCTTCTACTATACGGACGGCAAATGAATTTTGCAGTGTTATATTTTAGGATGAGGTCTGTAGTTATGACTCAAATTCTAAAGCATTTGCGATAAATGCTTTATTTTAGAATAATCTCCATAGTCACTTCTTTGGCTGACGAAATCTGACCCTACTACAGGGACATATAAGTAACTGTTTGTATCCATTACGATAAAAAAAAATTTTAAAGCAAGGTAAAAAGAATAATAAGTGATAAAAATATAAAAGAAATAAATGCTGAGATTGCCGCCATATTCCGAATCGACAGTCTACATATTATTAGATCAGCATAACATGTAATGACTAAGCGTTCGCTTCATCAGCTCAATTTAGTCAAATGAGACTTATGCTTAGCTGTTTATACTAAACACTGTAGTGTAAAATCTATTCCTAAGTTTCTAACTGGCTAAGCACTACATGTGCTAAATGTCAAGTTCATCAGTAATGAAATAGGCGTTTACTCTAATTAACGTAAACGTGTTGTATTTACAAGTCTTTTATTTGTATCTAATTTCAATATAGCATGGTGGTGTACAACGTCGTTAGTTCACAACTGGTAACGGCAATAAAAATATAACTTCACATACCTTATTAGATCTCGTACAATCAATAAGCTCAGCAAAGATTTAACATCTCCGCAGAACAAACAACTGCGTCGCAATATATATATATATATCATCATCATCATCATTGTCAACCATTATCAATCCACTGCTGGACGAAGGTCTCCCCAAGTTTCCTCCACAACGGTCTGTCTTGTGCCAGTCTCCTCCATGTCACCCCTGCATACTTTCGAATTTCATCCACCCATCTCCCATGTGGTCTTCTTCTGGGTCTTTTCCTGTCCCTTGGAATCCAATCTAAAATTTCGGCTGTCCATCGATGGTCTGTTCTTCTGGCAGTATGTCCAGCCCATTGCCATTTCAGGGATTTAACTCTGATCATGATGTCTTTCACTCTTGTCATTTTTCGGATCCACGTGTTCCTCTTCTTATCTCTCCTGGTTACACCAAGCATGCACCTCTCCATGCTGCTTTGAGTTGTCTGCAGCCTTTGTATGTCTCTTTTAGCTAAAGTCCACGTCTCTGCACCATACGTAAGCACTGGAAGGATGCATTGATCAAACACTTTTCTTTTAAGACATAATGGCATATTGCTCTTGAAAATTATGCTGTTCCTTCCAAAAGCTCTCCAGGCAAATTTTGTACGCCGATTAATTTCTTCACCAATGTGACCCTCACTTGATATCTGCTGTCCAAGATAAATGTATGTGTCCGTTATCTCCAGCTCTTCTCCATCAATCGATAAATCTTCATTTCTTGTAAAAGCATTGAACATCACTTTTGTCTTCTGAAAGTTCATTTTTAATCCCACTTCTTTACTCTTGTCAGCAAGTTCCTGGATCATACTCTGTAGCTCTGATGGGGTAGTTGCAAAAATGACTATGTCATCAGCAAAACGAAGGTGGGTTAGATAATCTCCATTAATCTTTATCCCCTTGTTTTCCCAGCTCAGCGACTAAAAAACACCCTCCAATGTGGCATTAAAGAGCTTCGGAGATATGGTGTCACCTTGTCTCACTCCCTTTCCAATTTTTACGTGTGTTGTATTTTCAAACAGCCTAATCTTTGCACTTGCATTTTCATAGATGTTATTAATAATATTAATGTATGCATCTTCAATACCGAAGGTTTTCAGAGCCATTGTAACTGCTGATGGTTTCACCGAATCAAAGGCTTTTTCATAATCGATAAAAGCCATGCACAATGGAAGTTCATATTCCCTCGCTCTTTCAATTAGTTCTCTCAGCACGTGGATATGATCTATTGTGCTGTAGCCACTCCTGAATCCAGCTTGTTCTCTCGGTTGAGCCATGTCCAGTGTTACCTTCAAGCGGTGTGAAAGAACTTTAGTGAAGATTTTATAAACTACTGATAGGAGGCTGATAGGTCTGTAGTTTCCGAGATCCTCAATGTCACCTTTCTTATGTAGCAGGATCATTGTAGCTGAGTTCCAATCCTCAGGAATCTTTCCTTCATTAAGGCATCGAGTGAAAATTTGGGCGAGTACTGTTTCGATTTCTCCACTTGCTTCTTGTATGATGTCTACAGTAATTCCATCTTCTCCTGGAGCTTTTCCCCGCTTCATGTTCTTGATTGCATGTGCAACTTCTGCTGGAAGGACTGGAGGAACTCTGTTACTGGTATCTTTCATGATGTCTGGAGTGCATGTATCATCCCTTTCATATAATTTGGAGTAGAAATCTTTCACTCTTGTCAAAATTTCGCCTCTATTTCTTGTTACAGAACCATCTTCTTTTCTCAGTGCCATAATCTGTTTTCTTCCCTTACTGAGATGTCCCTTTGCTATCTTTAGGCTTTGGTTGTTTTCAATTGCTTTCCTCACTAGTTCACAGTTGAATTTTCTTACGTCTTCAGTGATACTTTTTCTTACTGTCTTGCATAGCTCTATATATTCCACTTTGGAAGTCACATCTTCTTTAGTTGTCCTCATCTCTCTTCTTTTTTGCATCAACATTTTCGTTTTTCCTGATAATTTATTTACATGCAACTTGTTCTTAGACCCAGCTAATTTTGTTGCTGTTTCCATAAGAGCGTTGGTTACTTTTCTGTTAACTTCAGAGATGTCCACTTCTTCTGATGTTAGGCCTTCTAAAGCAGAGAACCTGTTCTTCAGTTCCAACTTGAAGGTATTATGGTGTTTTTTAAGGTTGGTTATGTCGATAGATTTTGTTTTTCTTATGAGCTTGCCACGTTCAAGTTTAGTGTTGAGGTGCATCTTACATCTCACCAATCTATGGTCACTACCTGTGTTGAACTTGTTTAGCACACTGCAGTCTTCTATGACGAATTTTTTGTTACACATGATAAAATCAATTTCACTTGTCGTCCCATTTGGGTGTCTCCATGTCCATTTCCTGTGTGGCTTTTTCTTGAAGAAGGAGTTCAAGATGAAAAACCCTTCTGCCTCTGCAAACTCAACGAGAGTATTTCCACGCTGGTTTCTGTTGCCGTGACCGAATTTACCTACTGAAGTTTCATTCTGTTGCCGTTGCCCTATTTTTGCATTGAAATCTCCCATAATTATTTTCAAGTGCTGCTTACCTTTATTATTTAGATAACGAATTTCCTCATAAAATTCTTCAATTTCTTCTTCAGAATGACTTGTGGTGGGTGCATAAGTTTGAATAATCTGAGCCTGGTATCTTTTCGAGAGTTGGATAACAAGTCGTGCAGCTCTGTCAGAGGAACTTTCAACTTCTACAACTTTATCCTTCAGTTTCTTGTTTATTATAAATCCAACACCACTTGTTCTGCTAGTATCTGTCCCACGATAGTAGAAGAGATGTCCACTTTTCAGTTCGATGAGATCTTCTCCTTTTCTCCTTACCTCACTTAGCCCCACGATGTCCCACTTGATCCTTTGTAGTTCCTCTTCCAATTCAAGAAGCCTTGAATCAGAAGATAGGGAGCGTCCATTGTACGTAGCCAAGGTCAGCATCAGATGGCAGCCTAGTCCGGTCCTCCGGGGATTCTTAGCACCCTCTGCCTTCATGTCGCACTGGCCGCTGCCTTGGCCAGGTACATTCCAGCTGCCGGAGACTGAGGGCCAAGATTTAAGTTGTGGAATCATTTTGGAGGGGTTTGGCCATCACTCACCACGCTGGCCAAGCGGGTTGGTGAGTGTGGGATAGAATTTCCTCTAATCCCGATGGTATAGTTATACCGCTATTGGCGGTCGTCAGAGCCCCTTTAGTGGGAACAGGATGCACCACGAGAAGGCGGGGTTGACATTTGTCAAGGAGAGGCTGTGATGTTACGCATCACCTGACCTTACATCCCTATATATATATATATATATATATATATATATATATCCTTTCTAGTTCTTATCAACATGCATACTTCACTTCGGTACTGACCACAGGGGTGTTGCCAAACCTCCACTCGTGTGAGAGAGAAGATATCACGTAAAGTTGGGAAATGGCAAAAGAGAACAAACTCAAATTTACATAGGAAACGGAACTAAAAATGAAAGCTAAAATACAATATAGGTCACAACGCTTCCTCGTCCGTTTAAAAATTTCTAGAAATGATGATATTCAATATCTTTGCAGAGAGAACATCTTACGTATAAAATACAAGAATTACGTAATTCTGAAATTTCTCATCTTACAAAAATTGTTCCCACATCTTCTTGAAAGATGTACAAAACACGGAATCATTTGATCCAAAGTAAGGAAATAGTCAATTAATAAGCAATTACTATCTTAGCTTGTGTCTTCTGTGCTCATTAATGACTGTCAATATGACCTTTGCTCAAATCAATAAAAAGGAAGTTGAATGTTCGAAATATAAGGTTATTTCCAGCAACTATAATTAAGGGAAAACAATCACTATCATGAATATACACTATATTGACAATAGACACCAGACACCTAGAAGGGAAACACAACATATTATTTATTGACGTACATTAGTACGGTGTCGGTCAACCTTTGGCCTTAATGCATGCACTGACCCTTCGAAGCTCAGTGGTTGGGTTTTAAGCTCCGTGATTTTCGTTGCTATAAGGTGTTTATTGAGTGCTTTAGTTTCTGTGGTTGCGTGTACCTTCAAGTTGAAGTTCTACGCTTTACGTTCGTGTATCTCCCAGGTTGGTGAGTGCCATATTTTTTCATTATTCACTGTTTTATTTTTCAACCGAGCTGGTCTTTTTTCGTTAAAGTCTCGCCATTGCTTCGATGGCGGATGCAGACAAGGGTGACGCCCACATCCTTATCTTGGCAGATCAGCCAGCACCCTCTTCTTCTTCTTCTACGGCGGCAGCTCCTGCTCAGCTAAATGAGGTGGCTCCCGAGCGTCATTGCGACGTCATGGATACCTCTTCTTCTCCAGCAGTAACTTCCTCCCTTCCCACCAAGTGCGGTGGTGCCAAGTCTCCTATCTACATCTCAGCAGATGATGACGTCTCCGTGATCAGCGATACTGAGCTCATAGCTTCTACTTTTCATCAACTTTCTGATCCGCCCTCACTGCTAGGAGCCGCTTCATCGAGTTCTCGACCCATGATTGCCCAAGCATCCTATGCTTCTGCAACTTCTGGGGTCCTCACACCCCCAGTTTCATCTGCTATGCCTTTTCCTGAATCCTATGTCACTGTCGTCGGTTCTACTGCTACAATTGACATACCAGAGGATTCCCGAGCTGGTCACCATTTTTCCTCCACTATGGAACGGGGCGTCTATTTTGATGCGCTTCCCGACACTAAGCTGTGGCAATATAGCCGAGCCCTCAAAACTATCTTACCAAAGGATGCAATAGACTTTGTAGCTCGAAAACCCAGATCTGTCTTGGTCTATTTTAAGGATAAAGCGCATGCTGACCAGGTCCTTACGGAAGGTCTAACCATCAATGACGTGCATCTGTTAGCACAACCGGTTGCGCACCGCTCGGTGCAGGTGACCTTCTACCCCGTACCACCAGAAGTATCCGACGCTGCACTTTGCACCTTGCTCAGCAGGTACGGCAGAGTTGTTGGCTCCATAACAACTCTCTCTGCGGCTCCCAGAGATCCTGAAGACAAATCGATTCGAGGTTTTCGCCGCACTGCTCGAGTCCTCTTTTCATCTGATGCTCAGCTGAAAGCGGTTCCGAATGTTTTGCACATCCGGTGTGGACAGCAACGCCGAAGAGTTGAGATAATCACTTCACAGTATTGCACTATATGTCAGAGCGAAAGTCACATAAGGGCTCAGTGCCCACGTGCCTCCCTGCAAACAGCTCCACACACTACATCTTCTTCTACTTTGTCCACCAACGCATCACAGACTTCTTCCTATTCGAGGAAAGTCGCGGAATCAAGATCTTCCAAAAGTCAGCTTACTGCCATTGGTCAACAAACGACTTTGATGCCTCCACCTCCTGCTGATCCTAAGAATTTTCCCAGGCTTCCAAAATCGACTCCCCTTGTACTTTTACAACCACTGCTGATGTACATGTTGACCACTCCTCAGCTTTTACCGTTGGCTCCATGACACGAGTCACAGGTAACGCTTCGGGTTCAGACTCTCCAGACGATCATGAAGCTTTAGTGGTTGCTGGAAAACGCAGTGGTGCTACTCGCTCCAAGACGAAGAAGTCAAAGACTCTGGCATCCCGAAGATTATCTCGCTCTTCTACCCGCTCATCCACTCGCTCCGTCAGCTCTCGACGACCTTTCTCCAGGTCGCCTCTACACACTTCCTCTGAGACAGCATGTGAGGGTGCCTTTCCCTCACTAGAAGAATTCACAACTTTTCTTGCTGAAAATGCTTTCCCTGCTGAGCCTCTGCCATACGAGGACGTGCTGGATTGCCTTTTAGGGTCCTCTAGCCCTTCCTCAGCACGCACTTCCATTCAGCAGTATGAAGCAGCTCTTCCACAAGTGCTGGTTCAATTACACTCACTTGAAAACACTCTTCGGCGCACTGCGGACGAGGTCCCGTGGAGTGCTTGTTTTCTCCGTCGACTCCACTCCATCACTACAGCCAGTCAATTCCTACTGCATCCCACAACTAACCTAGACATTCAAGGTGGTGTCACTTAATTGTCGCGGTTTTGCGACACCTCTTGCGAATGCGCTGGTACGAGACGATCTTGCTCCGCTGAATGCTGATATATTACTTCTGCAGGAAACAAACTGTACTTCCACCACTCAATTTCATCAATGGCGTCAGTGGGATCATACTTTCCATCACGCCTACAGCCAACTGTCGCGTGGTGGCATGGCAGTTGGTGTTCACTCACGTTTTCGTTCAACTCTTTCCTCCTTCTCAGTGAAAAACTTATGTCGAGACTTATTATAACGAGTCTTTTTCACCGTCGCAGCTGAAAAATTTCATGTATTCAACATTTATGTTCCTTGCACTCCTACTCACGTGCCAGAGTTGTTTGCAAAACTTCGACGGGCTCTGTCACGTATTCCCATCACCGACCGGGTACTTACCGGAGGTGACTACAATTGCACTCTACATCCCCTAACTGATCGCTCTTCTTCTTCCAGAGAACACCGCACGGAAGTAGTACATCTCTTACAGTCTATCACTTCAGACTTCTCACTAGTAGATGTTCAACGCCATTTGTCACCAACCCAGACTACACATACATGGCGTGCACCAAGAGCCATTGATCCTCCTACAGCAAGATTGGATCGCTTTTATGCAACTTCTCTTCTTCTACCAGCAATATCAGATTCATGCTGTACACCCACAGCTTCCTCGGATCATTGCGCCATTGCCATAACAGTTTTTGCTACTTCAACACAGCCACGTACAAACCGGCCTCTGGTTGAGAGGTCACTCAGCCTTCTGCTCATCGGTGCCAGATTTTCTTGCGGATTAGCGTACAAGGCTTCATCCTGCACCGTGCCCCCTCAACGTTTGGTTGGAAGTAAAACGCCACCTCATATTACTGGTACGAAACCTGTCATACTCGATCATGACACAACGGAGGATGCGACTTGATCATACTAGGCAAATGCTTTCTTTGCTCAATCTTGCTGATCCCCTATTTCAAGTCTACCAGGCAGAATTACATTCACTTTTGGTGCCACTTGCAAAACAAGCCCTTCAACGCCTTAAACTACAACACCTGAAACCTGATGCTTATTCGTACGAATTCCTTACGTCACTTGAGTCAACTCGCCGATCCTCTTCTGATCTGCAGCACCTTCGTCTTCCAACTGGAGTAGTTTCATCCGAACCAGTTCCAATTTGTTCTATGGTACGTAATTACTACATTTCAAAATTTTGTGAAACTCCTCCTCCCTCCCCTACGGCTTCTGCTCTTCTGTTCTCTTCTTTGCCTCAGGTCCCTTCTCATCTTTCAGCCAGCCTCCTCCATCCTCCCACTTTAACTGAGCTCTCTGACACTTTCTCGTCCCTCAACCCCCGGGCTTCACCTGGCCCGGACGGTCTCCCTGTTTCTTTCTATAAGGCTTTTCTTCCTGCCCTCCTTCCATTTCTCCTCTGTGCCTTTTCTACTGCCATGCATCTTACATCTCTTCCAAGGAGTTTCACGCTCGCACATGTTGTACTTTTCCCCAAGAAGGGTGATCCGCTTGACTTGGGGAATTGGCGTCCCATCTCACTCTTAAATACTGATTATAAACTCTATACTAAATTTCTGTCCCGCCGGCTTAACCCCATACTCCCTCATATTCTCTCCACTAATCAAACCTATACTGTACCCGGGCGCTCCATCTCCCATAATATTCAGCTTCTTAATGATCTAATTCACCTCGCCCGCTCTCGCTCAGAACCCCTTGCTCTTCTTTTCCCTCGATCAACGCTCAGCGTTCGATAATATTTCTCATGATTACCTTCTTGCTACATTACTAAATTTCGGATTTCCTCCTTCCTTTGCTTCTCTTCTCATCTCCCTCTACCGGGACGCAGTTTTCCACGTCAAGCTGCTCAACCTTCTCACAGCTCCCATACCCTTTCGTCGCGGCGTGCGTCAGGGTTGCCCCTTATCCGGGCAGCTCTTCGCCCTCGCAATAGAACCTTTTTTACGCGCAGTCCATCGATCCTTCTTTGCTTCACTACCACCGGTGGTAGCCAGCACACGTCATCATGGTGCTACCTATGTTGCCTACGCCGACGATATTACATTCTGCATTCGGCAAGACTCACAATTTCACGATCTCCACAATCTCTACAATACTTACGCCTCATGTTCCGGAGCAGCGCTAAACACAACGAAAAGCACAGGCCTATGGACCGGTTCGTGGACTAACCGCACTGACTCTCCTTGGGGAGCAGAGTGGTCCAACACCTCTCAACGATTCCTAGGAGTCCACCTTGGAAAACCAGCAACTGCTTCACTCGTCACCTGGACGACTCTCCGGCCACGCCTACATCGCTCGGTCGCAATCTGGCGGCGCGCACAATTCTGCACCTCCGTCTTTCAAAGAGCACGTCTAACGCACACTTACCTGCTTTCAATGTGCACGTATTCCTGGTTGGCTTCGAAGCAACCAGCACTACGTCTTCTTGAACTCACCCGCTGTCAAACTCAGGTTATCTGGCCCGGCCATCACTGGGTCGGAGCACCTCAACTCAGCCTGTCTCCTTCCAACGGAGGCATTAGTCTACCCGACGTCAGATCCTATTACAAGGCTTATCGTGTGTCTACGTTTTTACGATCACTTGCGGCACCTGCTCCCTCTGCAGTTGCTGCTCGTGATGTCATAGTATCTCCGCATAACCCACGCTTTACTCTCCTTTCGTTCTTACTCATGGACCACTGTCCCCTTCTCACACTTTTCCCTCCTGTCTACAAAGAGGCTATCTCCTTTCTTCGTTCCCTCCCTCTTTCTCGCTCTCTCCCTGCCTCCACAAATGACCTACTTTCCGAACCTCTTTTTTTTCTTCTCTGCTACACCCTCCCCATCTCCCATGTTTTGCTTTTCCTTCATGGCTCAGAGCTGGAGTCGTTACTCTCAGCGATCTTGTTAACACCGATCTTTCCTGGCTCCCCTTCTCTTCTCTACCCTCTGCTCTCCGTTTCAATGCCAACGCTCACTTTGTTCACAACTCTCTTATTTCTACTATAATCTCCCTGTTCCCTGAGCTTGCTACTCCCTCAGGTCTCATTTCTGTTCACTCTGCCTCTCTCATTCTCCCATTTTTTCTGTCGTCCATTGGTCCACCTCTTCCTCTTGTCTCTTTCTCAACAGCTGATCTCTACCGTTTTCTCTCTCGCTCTTCCGCACCTCTTCGCATTTCTGGTATTCCACTTTCTTCTACCTCCGCAGTGTGGTCCGCTGCGCTTTCCCCACTTTCAGCACCCCTTGAAGTCAATTCACATTGGCTTTTCTTACACAACCGCCTCCCTGTGCCGTCGATTTTACATCGCATGACCATTTTATCTTCACCCTCCTGTCCGTATTGTGGCGAGGAGGCTGACGTTCAGCATGTATTCATGTATTGCACAGTATTTTTGCCAATACTCCATCTCGCTTTCACGCTAGCGCAACGATCCTGTGAGACCGTCCTCACCTTCAGCGCCTACCGAACACTACTTCTGAACTCTTCTCGCCCTATTCACCTTCCGGCAGTCTGCTCCTACATCTTCGTGCTTGTAAAACATATAATTCACGTGTATCATCTTCAGCGTTCCCCCGAAGCTTCTACTGACATAAATAAAGTCAGTACTGCGTTACTTTGTCATTTTCGTAATCGCCTACTGTCCCGCCTTCGACTAGAACTTACCACTGCAGTTGCACGCTGCAGTGAACCACAGTTCCTATCAACTTGGTCACCAGCAACCACTTGGTTTGCAGGGTCGCCCACAACGCTTCACCTAACAGTCGGAACTTTTGTTTCACCTACCTCCTGATAGATACAATTTTTGCCATGCTGATTTGTCTTCAATCTCTGCTTCATCAGAGACTATTTTTTGTCTTTTCCGACAAATTATCATACATAAACTGTATTCTCTCACCACTATATCGAGCTTTGTGAATAGGTCGTTGCGTCAGCTACAAGCACCTGTAAATCTTCTTTTCATATGTCATTTTGAGACGATTTTTCTATACACATTTCCTGTTTTTTTTCTTGCTTCGCAACTGAGTGCAATCTTGTTCCTCAACATTCACTGTACTATATTATTTGTACTCTCTATTTTATCAGAATTTTTTTGTTTGTCTCACTATTGTACATAACTTTTAGTAGATCAATTATTGTATAGAATCCTATGAATTGTTCGAAGCATGAGCTACTTATAATTGTCAATTTCTTTTCACGCTTTTTTTAAGACTCTGTTCTCATCCTCTTCACATATATCATTTCGTGTATAACTCATGTGTACATTTTTTTGTTTTTCATTACTCATCTTGCTGAATTATGTATTCTCTCTGCGATGTCAGAGACTATTTCTTTTTACCACCTCTGACAAATCAATATATATAAATTGTAACTTCTCATTGTACAGAATCATGTATATAGGTCGTTTCACGAACCACAGACATCTGTAAACTTTGTGGTTTTTACAGTATATTCTTATCTTCAATTCCTGATTCAACAGTGTAATTTTACTTTTCAGCTGTGTTAATTTGTGTTCTCCAATACTCACTGTGATGAGTTGTGTCTTCTCTCTGTATTTTCAGAGATTATTTTTTCTTTTGTATTCTCAGGAAAATTATTGTATATAACTATTTTTCATATCACCGTTGTATGTAACATGTAGTACCGCGAGCCACATTCATCTGTAAATTTTTCATCGTCTGTCTTTCGAACTTTCGATTTCATGTTTGTCCCTTCATCACCTGCAACCTCCTGGTTTTCCAGGTCACCCACAATGTATCACCTTTCGGTCAGAACTTTTTTTTCATCAATATTGTGTAAAATTTATACTCTATAGTGCTCATCATTCTAGATTGATTTTACTCTCTGTATTACCAGAGATTCATATTGCCTCGCCAGATTTCTACTGCACTTAACTGTTGTCATGCAAACGTTGCACCGAATCCTGTAATTAACGTAGCGCAAGCTGCACATTCTGTTAATTTCTCATCACCTGTCTTTTGAATCTATGTCTGCAAGCTCGAATTCTGTATTATTCCTTGCATCAATACTGTGCAAAATTAATATTGTATAACGCTCTTCAAGCTGAATTGTTCCTATTCTTTGCTTTGTCAGAGACTTTTGTTGCCTCACCAGACACTCGAGTGTAATTAACTGTTTTTTTACTATCATCAATGTACAGAACCGTGTAAATAAGCAGTAGCGTAAGCTACAAGCATCTGTAAATTTTTTTTTTGTCATACATCATTTGAGATGATTTATTCAAGCACATCTCCTGTATCTTTCTTCTAATAAATACTGTGTGAAAACTGACCCTTCCAGACATACATTCGACAAGGTTTTGGAACACAGCGATAGGTATGCGCTTCCATTCAGTACATAATGCTGCCACTAACTGTTGCTTAGTAGTAGGCCTTGGTTCCAAACTTCTTATGCGGCGCTCTAATTTATCCCATAGGTGCTCTATGGGATTAAGATCAGGGCTGTGTGCTGGCCAATCCCTAAACGATACGGAATTATCTTGATTCCACGACGTAACAGTCTTTGCTTTAGGGCTCGGTGCATTATAATGCTGGTACCAACAAGGCTCGGTTCCATAGAACTGCCACAGAGTTGGTAGTGCATAATTGCCCAGAATATCGTGGTAGACGAACTGGTTAACAGGTTTGTCCACGATAACCAATGGGCCGGGACCATACCACGAAAAACACCCCCACACGAGTACACTGGCAGCTCCAAACCTGGCCGTAGTACACTGTGGTAAACAGCTTTCCCCAGGCTGCTGCCATACCCACACATGGCCATCAGACGGATGGATCGTGTATGTGTACTCATCAGTCCACAGGACCCGTTTTCATTGATCTATGGTCAACGATAAATGTTCTTCACACCATGCTAAACGACGAGTAGCTTTCCGAGTGGAGATGAAAGGCTTATGAGCAGCCACACCACCACGGTATCCCATGGAATGAAGTTCTCTGCGAATGGCACGTGTAGATACCGAGGTTCCAGCATTTTTACTCATCCGTACACTGAGGTCTTCTTATGTACTCCGTCGATTAGCTGTAAGGACTCTCTTGAGGCTACGACGTCCTCTATCACTGATTTTCTTTGGTCTGCAGGTACGTTTTGTTACTTCAGGCACGCCACGTGTCTTCCACTTATTCAGTACATCCAAAACAGTTCACCTGGGTAATTTTAAACGCCTGACGGTTTCTCTTATGGACCACCCACTAATATAACACCCAACAATCTTTCCTTTCTCAAAGTCAGTTCTCTCCCACCGCGACATTTTCACTCGACCTCACAGTGCGATATGATCGTGGTCAGCTGAAGGCTTGTTTTTATACCGTTTGCAGCTGTACCGCGCATCTTAACACCGCAGCGGATCCGTTTATTTGCTTTTAAAGGGGTGTCCGGTGATTTTTGTCAATATACTGTATTTCTACGCTTCAAAGATAAACACGAAATTTCTTGAACACACACTAGACTAAATATGAATGTTCCGCTATACAAGAAACTTTATAGAATGAATCTCACCATCACTTCATAAGTGTCCGCAAGTCTTTCTTAAGAAGGGTGGTCGACCCATTTCGCCAATGTCTCTAATAGAACATATCATGACTAACTCGCTGCGGAGAATGCTCAGTTACTTACCTGGATTGGAGCACGTTATGTGGACAAAAGTGATTGGACAACCCCACGCAGGCAAAATGGTGTGTTCCAGCAGCAGACACGTGGTCTATAATGTATAAAAATGGCAACTCAGATCAATAGCTGATAAAATGGCTAGCAGGAGAGAGCTATACGAGTTTGAAAAGGGCATTATATTAGGCTGCTTAATTAGAGGTCTGAATATAACAAGCATTGCTGATGTCAGACAAGTGGTTATTTCCTGGACATCCCACCAAACACTCAACAAAACCTTTTTGGGATGCAGTCCTCCTTTTCAGGTCAATGAAGCTAGCTCCGCACCTTAGCACACAGTCCGTCGATGTTTTACATTACGGTACAGTACCCATTTCTCATCACCCGTTACAATTCGTCCTGAAAACGGTTCATTTCTGTGACGAGAAAGCAAAGAAATACAGGTACGGATTCCTTCCTCTCGTAGCTTTGCAGAAATCTAGTGCGGAACCCGGTTATCGAACTTGATGATGAACCCAAGCACATGCATCCGTCTTTCGACTGTTGTTCTGTGTACCAACAAAGTTCCCGCTAATTCCCAAATGGTTGGATGTGGGTCATTTGTTATGACTTGGTCCACATCCTGGTCAGAAACCACGGATGGACGTCCAATTTCTCATCACCCGTTACATCACCCGTTATTTTAAAGCTTCTGTCTCCGTCCCGGAATTTTCAAAACCAACAGCGATATGTGCTATAATCAACTGCATTCTCCCAAACACTTGATAGATGTTGCGGCAAGCCGCGGCTCTAGTACTGCCTTTGTCGAACTCATATAGTAAACAATGTCTAATGTGATCCTTATTGCAAGCCATGTTACACCGTCCATGATTTCCGTTACGAATGAATTACTGGGACAAATTTAGTGCCTCTATATGCTCTACTGCTGTACGCTTTATTGGTCGAAAATTGGGGCCGCTCCGGGGGCGCAGTGGTCTAAGCGATGGCCTCTGATTATTCGTTCGAACGGGGTTGCGGGTTCGAATCCCGGTGAGGCATGGATGTTGTTTGTCTTACGGCACTGGCTCTCTCCCTTCCCTGGAACCAGTGACCCTAAATTTGGGACGGGCGACTGCTTATAGCCATTGAGTTGCTCACGGTGGTCGTTAAACCTCCAATCAAAAAAAAATTGGGCATCGCAGCGTAATCAGTGACGTAACTACTCCGATCGCAATTTGCAGAAAACGGGTAGAAATTGTGCACACATCCAATGAAAACAGAAAAAAAACTAAAAATTCCGTAGAAAAGACATCTCAAAATGGAATTAATGCGTGGCACCACAAGAAACTGCATAGCCAATATATGAAAGAAATAAGTAGCAAAGTAGATTATGAAAACAACCAAAAAGGGCCAGCAACAGAAACTGAAGAACGAACGAGGAGCTCCGATTTTTTCCTCACAAAAGCCAGCATTTCTTACTAATGTCCCGAAAGCTATCATTGAGAATGTCACAAATGACAATAAATGGAAGCTGAGCAAATGAAGAAATATTTGATGGCATGGACCGCACACCACAAAAAATGCCCCACCAGGAAGTACGTAGGCCGATAGATGGGTTATGCAAAAGATTGCACTTGCAAACCAAATGCGTGATGGGTGATTGACATAAAAGGCGAAACAGACGAAACGGCTCAGAGTGGATAAGCTCGTTCGTCCTCATATAGGAGTGTAGACCAGCACATTGCAATTATCTCGACGGCGAACGCACGCGTAAGGAGTGCGAATATCTCGGCGACATCATCTGGAATCCTACCACCGAACATCTTTATCAGAAGCTCCATCATATGATTGCGTATGGTCATTGATCCCTGCGTTTCATCGCGGAGGAAGTCCATCGGGATGGCACAAGTGTTGGCCGAATATGGTTACAGTGGTTGGAGGATTGTAATGTGCGTTGTCGTTGTTGGACTGGTGTACGTAGACGGATGCTGGAACACATTGATTGCTGCATTTGAAGAGAAACCAAAATCCACAGCGGATGACATTCGACGTATTGCACAGGGAGCTATGTCATCAGAGTATCTACACAAACCCGTGAATCGCAGGTTGGTCGAGGAAGGTTGATAGGTAAAGTCCTAAAACAAGTAACTTTGAATTCCACTGGTAGATGAAGAGAAGCCTACCGGCGTAGGTCACGGTCCTTGTCGAAAGCTCTCCTAGTTGATGAACGTCGGTGCTGCTATCACTAAGGGGTCGGTCTACAAATGGAATTTGTAACAATAACCTGGGAAACACAGCCAGGGTTGTGAAGGGGCGGCATAAAAATTGTAATCTGACTTACTAAATTGACAGAAATCAAGTGCACACTGGTTTAGTCCGACGACATGATTCGTCCAATCCCTTGCGCACGTACATTAGAACCTTACCCTCTCCATAAGATATGTTTTTACTTAGAATGGGGCGAGTAGCTTTTCCCCTCTTCCTGCGTTTCCTGTCTGGTATTGTTTTGGGTTAGTGTCATGCTACTGTGCTCTGCA
Organism: Macrothele yani; assembly: GCA_039090855.1. Taxonomy (NCBI): domain Eukaryota; kingdom Metazoa; phylum Arthropoda; class Arachnida; order Araneae; family Macrothelidae; genus Macrothele; species Macrothele yani. Next base: position 8,984,383 of record CM077024.1, read on the forward strand.
TTATATACAATAGCTAATTTTTACATATACTTATACTTTCTTTTCACTCCACGGGTGTCCTAAGTACATGCTCCCATAATTCTTAGCTTAAGTGTTCCGATCATTTTTTTGGTAATCAGGAGACTGGATCTCATGAAAATTACTAAAATGGTCTCTGGTGCTTCCAACTAGTTTTTCATGTCTGCTACGTGTCGTGATCTTCCTACTAAGTGCTGTTATCACATTGTAAAAACTAAAGTTCAGAAGTTGTTTTATTTTCACTAGTTTCCTCACTGTTTAACCTGCTGTCAAAATATTTAATAACTTTTTTGGTATTAGCTCACAGCCCGTTTCGACAACGTAACGCAGAGAGCGTTTGTTCAACGTTTTAAAACGAGTGGTACTATATTTCTGTATCTCCCTTTGTTGCGGAGATAGCCCTTGGTGTCAGCTCATTTGCAAACACTGACTCCTTGTTTTTCTCATTTGGATTGTCACTCGTTTTCCTGCTGCACAGCTGCTTGGTACAAGAATCATTTCACAAAAGAGTGCAGATTCTTTGTCAATTTTGTAAGTTAGATTCCAATTAGTATTATGGAGGACCTTGGCAATCCTGTCTGTTTTACAAACGCAATTTTCAGACGAGCCCTTTAGGGGTTCCAGCTCCGACAGTAATCAGCGAAGGAAGTTGTCGGTTCAGCTCTTAATCCATGCAGGGAGACTTCGCTGTTTCTATCCGTTGATGTTGGGTGTATTAGGACATTGGCGGTTTGTACTCTCGCGAGTCATTGCGACGACGGCTGCTAACCGCGGAACATCGTTACGAAATGTTGAAGTGGCGCCGTACCAGATATGAGTTACGGGACGAATACAACCATGTGGTATTCAACGACGAGTTTTGCTTCTGTCTCAGTGCCGACGATCCCCGAGTGGGAGCTTGGAGACGACGTGGTCACCGGGCTTATCTTGTTGTCGTCTGTAAGCTTCATACGGGTCCTCGGCCTGGTGCTAGTGTTTACGGAGATATCAGTTTTAAAAGCCGTTCACCGCTCGAACGCATAGTGGGTACAATGACTTCAGGATGATACGCCGATGAAATGCTCCAGTCCGGTTTTTGCAGTGTCTCCGTCGCATCTCTGATGCGCAGCTGCAACAAAATAACGCTCATTCACGCACTGCGAACACCAGAAGACACTGCCCAGAAGGTGTTCATTAGTTGCCCTATCCAGGCTGATCCCCAGATTTCTTCCCAAGAGCAAACGTGTGGGACCCCACTGAAAGAGAATTTAATGTCTCTGCACCACCCTCTTAAAATGTTGGTGATTTGTAGACAGAGGTCTCCAACGCACGGTTAGCTGTATCTTAGTACACCATCCAGGTATTTTCCCAGTCGGTTGGCACGGCGTGTTGCAGAATGTATAGCCTAGCATTGTCGCCACATGACGAACTGACTCAGGCCGCATCATACTGACTCCTCACCACAGTATTCATCTAATTCCACAGAAATTAAATCACTTCTTCTCCACCTACTTGTCTATATCTATAGTAAGTGTCTTCTTATTTGTGGCATTTCCCATGTCGACATGTGTGGCATTTCCCATGTCGAGCAGTGTACGCTCATGGTAGTCGATAGCTCAAACAGAAAGTACGAAACGCCACGACAAAGTTGATGCGTTGGAAGGTATGCAAAAAAAGAAGTAAATATAGCTAGTCTCAGTTCTGATTGAGGTTTCAGTTTGGAACGTAGGACAACGACTTGCAGATCGGAGAATTGAAATGTGCTAGTCGAGTATGGTTTCAAAGCGTTTATTTAATTGGTTATAACCAACACATGTCTATGATCATCAAACACAGGTCATCGCTCTTTCCACGTTAACAAGTGAGTCACGGAATATTTCTCGTAGTCCGCCACCGGAAATCGACCCCAGGGTCTTCCAGTTACGCGTCGGACATGCTACCACTGCACCACAGCGGCGTCGCATTTCTCCAGACTCACACACGGCTAACTGAGATAATTTTTCCGTGACTCACTTATAAACGTGGAAAGAGCTATGACTTCTGTTTGATGTTCCTAATCCACGTCAATTGTCTGTATTAACATGTCTATGATACGAAAAGTAGCTTACATAATTTTTACAAATGATGCTAGATACACTGCGAACACCAAGCAGATCTATACAGAATTACCCAACTTGGTGCTTTGTCTTCTTGTTCTTCTTACATTCTTCATGACTTGCTTTTGCCTCTCGTTTTGATTTTCTCCACTTTAGCTTGCGTTCATACTTCGAATTCCGCGGCATTTTCGAAAATGTTCACCCGTTAGCAGAAAAACAAGTTTTAAAATTTCTAGTTTAAACCACTGCGATATGTCTTTTACATATTTGAGTAAATATCCTCGAGAACTTTAAAACGATAACACGCACAATTGTGCTGCGCCCAGGGTTGCTGGGATTGACTGAGTCAAACGCGGAGGCATACTCACTCCCTGTGCGCGGGGGAGATATTGCATCATCTCTCCCGCGCACAGGGAGTGAGGGGAACGTCGCGCGCGAGTAAGCGAATTGGACTACATGCTGTTCACGAATATGCTAACACTATTAGTGTGCGGCACGTATTTTTAACGGTATAACGATTTCAGTTGGGACCTAGTTTTGTCACAGGCAGTCGGCCGTAAGTCTCCCCATACTATCCGCGGAGTTAAAACTAGTCCTACGTCAAAAAAAAGAAATTTACCATCTAGAGGAAATTGGTAGCAATGTAAGAGTACAACCATAGCGCGAAATTCTGATGCAAAAACTGTATGGGATTTTAAAATTCAAACAGACAAAAACTATTATATTAGCACAACAGAAAGCACATCTTCTTCTCAGAAAAACAATAGGGCCTTTCCCCCTCATGCCCTACTTTGTAAGCAGTATTTCTTTGTACAATCAAAGGCAAAGTGGTAATAGTAAGTGCTATACTGCAGCTGTTGAGTATACTTTCGCCAAAACGCATGTTTTGCAAAAGTGCCTGTACTCAACATATCTTTGTTCCACTGAAGAACAACAATAATGACAGCTTGATTAAGATACAGAAGTGGGTATCGAAATGCATTGCGAGTTCCGGATTTCGTGCGGAAGTGTAAGTGTTTTGGTAGTGTTGACTTTTTGATGTTTTTTAACATAGTATTTTGTCCTTAATGTTTCCTTCAGATTTTAATTGTATAAAGTTAGCATAATCCAGCGAGCATTTGAGACGTTGTTTACTAAATGGTAACAAATATTTCTTAGTGAAGTGTTTTCAATAGTAAGACTAATAGTCTTTTGAACTAAATAGTCCCTGAAATCTCTGGTTTTTAATATATTTTTTACTGCAGTATCCAGATTGCTACAGTTTTTAGTGCATGCATCGAAAGGGAAACTAAACTACTCACATGAATGAATGTGCGCAGAGTTTAAGATACTGAGAACTGTATTTGAAAAATATATCTCATCAGATAAGTTATTTAGCACATTAATACAGACCATATCCAAATAGTTCTTATAAACAACAATGATGTTTTAATGTGCGAGGCTTACAATCCTACAACAGCAGATAATTCCACAATTATAGATGTTTGCTAGATTTTTAAGTATACAATATTACTTGAGCTACATAGTGTAGCTTTAATTTTTCACAAAGAAGTTAAGTAATGGGGAATTTATTTATTCCCGTTTTGGTAAGCCAATATCGATCAGCTCATACTAAATGTCATGCAGGTTTTCTTGTAACTTGCATTTATGAAAGAGTTGCTTAAAATGCCTACCTGAAAATCTGCTATAGCAGATTTCTCGGAGATACTTAGAAAGAAATCCTTTTATTTATGCAGATGAACAATTCGGTAAAGCAAATGGCATCACATGCTGGGTTAAATATCGTTTTTCTTTTCATGTGTGCAGCGATATTTGTTTGTTTTGGTGTTTAATTTCCACTGTGAGCACCTGTCTCTAAGTTTTGGCCTCTGGTTTCAGGGTGGGGGTGAGCAGCAAGGCAAGTGCAAAGTTCATATCTCATCAGAGTCGAGTTCTGCCACAGATCGGTCGGTTTGTATAACCCCAGCCTTTGACGAAAAATAACGTTTTTCTAACATTCGTTGTACTTCTTTCTAGAGAATGACAAAACCTGAACCGCAGGTTTACAAAACTGTTTTCTTAGGGGCAGGGCATAATGACCACCGTGAGCAAGTCAAAATGCTGTAATCAGTTGTTTCTCCCTAATTTGGGGCCACTGGCTCTACGGAGCGGAGAGAGCCAGTGCTCTAAGCCAAACACACTACTCATGCCTCACACGGAACCACTCAGATGAAGAGTCAGAAGCCAGCAAGCACTTAGACTACTCCGACACCGTGGCGACACCTTCAAATTATGTACTAAATATTTACACCCGGGAATTCTTCGTAGATTTTATGTTGGAACGACTAATTATAGATATTAAGTAATTAATTTGTAATACACAGCATGTGATGCTTTATAATATGGATGAGATAATTCGAGCCATCTCAGGCGATTCGTGTTTGTAAGCTACTGGATCACAAGTTTTCGGACAGATGGATTCTCAAGAATGGCGCGTTTTCAAGATACATGCTTTTCTGGGAATGCCATTCTGTTAGACGTTTTCTATTGCAAGTTCATGAACCACGTGATATGATTTATCATACGTTTGTGCTTCAAAGGGATATAAGGCATACGTCGCGTAAGCAATCAAACAAGTGACGCTGCAGGGCACAGGTAGGCAAGGTGAATTCTCAGAAACATGGTTCCAAAAATCGACCATGCTATTTTGAAACCTTTGCGACGTGCATCATTCACAGTATTCAATGATGTGAGGCGCAAAGTTTGAATGTTTCCTTAGATTCAGAGAGCGTATCTCAAAGGTTACAATAAAATGTGTTCTACCAAAAGCACTGCATACACAACGTACAAAATGCAAGTGTTCTCCAACTCAAAACTATAAATTACTGTCTAAGTACGATGCTAACTCACTAGATATTAGATAAAAGAGGATATTTATTTACATTTTAAAACCTACACACACGTAATTTAAAAAACGAAAATAGCGAGATCTTTCAGAGATACTATACCTGAATCCTCAGGCCTAGCGCGCAGAAATGAAAGTGCCCCAAGTGTAAATACATTCACAAGCAATACTATCATTCCCCCAGTCTAGGAGAGTACTTTGCCAACTGAAAGAAACATTATAAAGAAAACAAAATAGTAACGTTATAGTTATGAGTTATTTATGGGGTACCTCCGAATCATCAGGAAAGCATTTCTTCAGTAGAAAACTCCAGGGTGAAGGCAGAGATAACGGTAACTCGTCGTTGCAACAGGAAGACAAGAAACGTTGAATATACAAGCTTTCTGTAAATAACAGAGAGAATTTATCAGAGGTGACTGCCAGAATGGAAGATTTATTCCATTCGGTATAAATTCTCCCTCAGCAACAATCCTAGCCAAGGCAGTTGAAGAGTGTCCTGAACGAATATCATATTTATGTTCTGAGATTTTGACTTTCAATGTCCTTAAAGTAGAGCCGATGTATATCTTCTCATTCCCCGTTGAGTGAGCAGTCAGAGGAACGAAGTATGCCCCATGCCTGCTAAGAGTATCAACAGGATCTCGATCACAGCGGATAAAAAAAAACATTAGAAGTGAGAATACCAAAATCTGAGTCAAAACGCCTACAGAAGTTTTCAACACATTTACTACTTGAGGGAGAAATTTAGTGGCGCCAAAAAAACGACGATTCGTTTGGGCACGTTGCAGAGGGTTAGAACTTCGTCTATATTCGTAGTTCCTGTATTACCAATAACTTCTCGCATTTTTATCTCAACAAATGGTTTCATATATCTTCAAAAATGGGTTCATAAATCTCAACAAATGGTTATATTGGATTTAGATGCATATTTATCAAAAACGCGCATCTTAACAACACAGCGGATCCGTTCATTTGCTTTTGAAGGGGTGTAAGGGGACTTTTGTCAATATAATGTATATACACAGCTGAGATGTGAAAATCAGTAATGACGACACGGCATTCGAGTTAGAAGACTGATTTCTGGTGTTATTGTGGTGTTTTCTGCACCCTTTTTTATTGTACCAAATTCTGTTATTTTTTTGTGCTTCCACATCCTGGAAAAACTGTAGGAAATAAATAAATGAAGTGGTGAAAACTGACCTTCCTTTATTTCAGCATTATACTCGTATATTAACAGTAAATAGAAATCAGATTATGTAACACGATTTGTATGTGAACTAGACCCAGGAAGATAGTAGCACAGGTCACTATTGCCGAAAAACGAAGAAAACATTATCCTAAGTAACTCGTGAAATGTCTTCTTTGTGATCTCAAATTATTGTGGTGATCTTTTTGGACTAATAATCTTGCCTCCAGAGCAGTAATAATCAAATTATTATACTGTCTTCCTAGTGTTTCCACATCGTTGTACGTCTTCTTTGTGCTACCAAATTATAGGCCTTTTTTTTTTGGATTGGAGGTTTAACGACTATCATGAACAACTCAGTGGGCTATAAGCAGTCGCTCGTCCCTAATTTAGGGTCCCTAGTTCCATCTAAGGGAGAGAGCTAGTGCTGTAAGTCAAAAAAAAAATGCCTCACAGGGATTTGAACCCGGACCCCATTCGGACGAATGATCAGAAGCCATCGCGTAGACCACTGCGCCGCCGGGAACAGTTACAGGATTCGTAAGCTACTTAAAATTGATGTTTTTAGATTAATTACTTGGTAGGATGTCAGACGTGTGAGAACTCTAGTTGAGAACTTTAGCGGGAACATTTCAGTATTCAGTTCGTAGAAGAATTGTTGTGCAACGACATGAGAGTATTGTAATTATTTCTTAAATACCTGCCGTATTAAGTGTACGTGTTTGCTATATTCTCATACCTTGTACCGCAAAATGAGTTCCTTCAATTCTTATATTCTATAACACAGAAAATGTTGGGAATTTTCTCGTTTTGAATAAAAATGAAACTTTATTAATATTTAATTTCTGAAATACATTGAAATCGAATAAGATAATTGCTGTTGAGGATTTCTAGAGCTGTATCGCAGGGATAAAATTCGTTTCAGACATTAAAAATCTCTCTGTAGTCTGCCACTATGCTGGATTTCTCATGTTTCGGGTGATTCAGGTCAGCAACAGTTCTCTGATACATGTTTAATTGAGTTGAGGGCACTTTAAAAAAAATATGCCAAGCTGCACTAGTAGATGTTCTGCGATGAACATAGCGAGACAGACTACCAAAAAGAAACCTTCACATTTTTTTCCAGAAACAAAATAACGTGCAGTTTTCTCCAATAGCTGTTGTTCTCAATTGATAGAACCTGCACACAACATTACTACAGAAACTGAAATTTTGTGTTCCATTTTATTACTTAGTACAGCTTCCATCACACTGATGCAAGCGCTTGAAGATAGATACGGTGCTTGACACAGAAATTGTCCCGCCCAGAAGAAAATGAGCTGAATGTGACAAAATTCCTTAGAGACATTGGATATGAGGTGGGTAATACATAAATTAATTTCCGAGGTCGTACATACATCGGTTTGTCAAGCTGCAAGGAAGAATCACATGACCGTACTAAATACCTTGTGCGACCACCATGCTGTGCAATGTAACCATACACATGGGACGGCATGGAGTGGTATAACCTTTTAATGGTACCTTGGGGTATCTCAGACAGCGCAACATTTACCTTGTCTCATAATTCAGCGGCACTCCAGTGCGGCCGAAGAGAGGCTTGCAAGTATTGTCCAATAAGGGCGATGGGTGATGATTGTGGAGATTTCGCTGGGCTTTGAAGCATATGTCTACTATTAAGGCACGCTAGGAAAGTGCGGGCTGTGTGTGACTTAGCATTATTTGTCGGGAAAACACCTCCCGGGATGTCACTTAGAAGTAGCAAAAACACTGCTGTATGACATCATCCACATACCACAAGGTTAACAGCGTGCCCAGCATATGTATGAGATGATACCGTCTATCGTAACTGATGGCATCCCATATGAGGATGCCTGGTTGGGGAGCAGTGTGCTTCTCACGCACAAAAGGTAGATCGTTCCTGTGGTCACGTCTTTCTTGGACGTAGACTCGATGATCGTCGGCACCAAAAATCAAATAGTACTCATCTCTGAACAAGCGATAGGGCTATTCCGGTCGACGCGAAAATATACTACGACATCAATCCAGATGAGTTTGGCGATGTCATTCTGTCAACGGTAATCAACACAATGGCTGCTTAAAAACGCAGTCTTGCCTCCGCGGATCGTCGCTTTGCTCTTCAAGTCGTGATGGGGGTGACCACCGTTGCCGATACGGCTCGAAGAATGATCTCTGTAGTAGCTTGTAGCTCCGGAATTTCCTGGTGACGAATATGCTTATTAATGCGTTCTGACGTCTTCCTAACTACACCTGTACCGCTACGGCGACTAGCAATGCCTTAATCAATCATTGTTGCTGACAGCGTTCAATTATCTGGCCTCCTGATTCACATAAGCCTCAATTCGGCAAGTCAATCAACGAACTTTACAAAGGCATACAATCCTTCCTATACCAAAAGCTTCCAGACGGTTATAACGTTAACGACTACCAGGTATAAAAAGCACATGGATCCTCGTACATGCTATAACGGTCCTAAACAGTCCATTATCATCTTCGTTTCATCCAGAACACGATTCAAGACATGGCATCGGTAGCCATTGTATCTCACGCGTTTGGTTGCTTACTCGCGTGGTATATAAGCATACCCACGTGCCTGCGCGCACCAACAAATTGACATGTTGGTTTTCCATCATAGTGGGGTAATTAAGGGTTATCGATTTCCGGAATGAGCAAGGAAGCAGTGACTTATAGACAAACACTTGGTTTACTGGGTTTCAAAGCAAACTCAACAGCACGAAGATTCTAAGAAACATTTTCAATCTCTGCTTAACTGTGGGTAACAAATAATTTCATTTCAATTTATTTAATAAATCTTTAGATTTTAAATACCTTTATTTGTGCCGTTGGCGTTTATTTATGATAACAACCTGCTACATAAATTAAAGATCGAAGTGTTTATCGACATATCATTGATGCCAAATCGGATTGCATAAGTTCGCCTTATGCATTGTAACGTATACTCTAGATTCACTTTCCTTTTGATTTTTACTATCTCTGGTTATTTTATTTTCCTATGTAAATTATCTTCTTACTGAACGAGATGTTATTTCACCCGCTGAATGAGATCTGGCAATGAGTGTAAGTCATGACGTGGTGGTAGCCAGTATAAATAGGCGCGTTCAACGATACGTAGGGAGAGCTGTTGTTGTACGAGGAGAGCTTTTTGTTGATGTGCGTAGAGTGAGCTGTTGTTGTACGAAGTGAGCTGTGGTTTATGTGTCGGAAAGCTGTTGTTGTATAAAGAGATCTTCGTTTATGTGAGAGCGAGAAGTTTACCAAATAAAAGATTGTCATAGTAAGTACGTCTTTCTCAGTTCATAGTTTTGTCAGATCTCTGTCTGGCTGTTAGTTTTATTTCATTAGTTGATTATTATTAACAACCAGCATAAGACTTTATTCATCTTAATAACGACTACAACATTACTAGCAGTTACTAGCTCTTACATTTCTTACCACACTTTTTATTCCTTAAGAGTAAATATTTCCTTTTCTGTTTTCCGCTTTTGTACTAAATGCACTGGTTTCTATCAATTTAGGAGAGAAGATAAAATTTGCAACAGCCGAATACAACAAACAATGTAAAATATTAGGCTGAATCGAGATAACGCATGGCAATGGACTCACCAACAGCGCCATGTGCAAATTATGAGTCAGATAAAAGGAAGCATCAGAGAGGGGTGACTCATTACGTGAACAGCAGTGTTTCAGTTGAATGTGCATGGGACATCAAGTCAGTATTGTTTCGATGAGGACGAGAAATCGTTTATTGGACGAAATCCAGTGTAGCACCATTGGCACATTAGAAACTGGTTAAACACAAGCTGAGGTTGCCCAATGTCTGAATATGACCTGCCCTATAGTGCATAGACTATGGAGGCAATTTCTACAAATGTAAGCAGTATCCCACATATACAGCAAAGGAAGAGGATTGGGTGGACGACCAGTTTTGATAAAGTACACGAAGAACGCCATGGGCTACATCGCCAGAGGACAACTGGTTATGATAAAGTGCAAGAAGGACGTGCACTTATCATAGCCGGTCGTAATCTACTTTATCTTAATCCGTCGACCGCTTATGATAAAGTACAGGAAACACGGCCATGGGTTGCAGCTCCAGCGGACGACCGGCTACGATAAAGTGCATGAAGGACTGCAATAGGTTACAACTCCAAAGGACGATCAGCTATGATAAAGTGCATGAAGCCATCGAACGACGATTTCCACGCAGTAGCCACGTAAATAATAAAATATTGGTATCTGCAAGCACCTTGTGTGAAAAACTACACGAATGGAGTGTGAATGAGAGTCGTCCGGTTTTATACTTGTCTCTCCCATCTCGATAGACGAGAGAGCATTTAATCTTCGCAAGGGACTATATGCATTGTACAACAGATCAATGGAAGCCAATACTTTAAAAATCACGAGTCACAATTTTATCTAGAAATGTATTGCTTTACGAGGTAATCACACTCCATACCGATGCCCTTTTGCCTCTACTACGAGGGTGGATCAAAACGTAACGCACATTTTTGGGGGCAACAGTTTTATAGATATGCGAAAAAAGACATATACACAGTGAAACTATATTGATTAGCTAGTTTCCAACATAAGAACCGAGACCACCGAGACATTTATCTCAGCGTGGTACCAGTTTTAGTATACCTTGTTCACGAAATTCCGTTTCATGGGCTTATAGCCACCCGCTGAAAACCGATTTGATTTCTTCAGCCAAATCAAAGCATTGGCCGTCCAGGAATGTTTTCAAGGTACCAAACAGATGAAAGTCCGAAGGATCCAGGTCCACACTGTACAGTGGGTGCTGGAGCACCTCCCAGCCAAACTGCACGATTTTTTCACGAACGTGTTGTACAACATGTTGGTGAGCGTTGTCGTGAAGCAGTGTGATATTTGCAGCATCTCTGCTGGGTCTTTTGTCACGAAAGACATGACGCAACTTTGTCTGTGTATTAACGTAGGTTTTGGCAACCACAATGGTCCCCGTTGGATGAAACTACACCAGGAGAACGTCGTACCATTCGCATTCGCGTCGTGCCCACGCATGTCCCAGAACACCGTCATGAGGCCTTTTTGTGCAGATTAGGTTGCACTGAATTGTTTTAGTAGCTGAGAGTCGGAATCTTTCCACACTATACTGGCCTTCTTTGCTTCGGGAGTGTAGTGGTACGCCCGGAACTCATCACTCGTCAATATACACTGAAGTGCCAGAAAAACGTGTACACCAGTCTAATACTTAGAGGGTCCCCCACGTGAGCGCAGGACTGCAGAAATACGACGGGGCATGGACTACACTAGCTTCTGGAAATATTCTGTAGGCAACGCACACCATACGTCCTGCAGAGCGTTCCACAATTCGGTTGTATTCCGAGGTCTCAGATTCCTGTGTTCGATAGCGCGTTGCATGGCATCCCAAATGTGTTCTATCACGTTCAGATCTGGGGACTTAGGTGGGATGGCAACACCCCAAACTCAGATGAATGCTCCTATAACCATAATGTGGCGTCCCGACACTTGTGTGGAGGTGCATTGTCTGTTGGAACAGGCCCAACCCATCAGCATGAATGCAGGACATGAACGGGTGTACCTCGTCAGAAAGGATGCGCACATAGCGTTGGCCGGTCACAAACGTCTGTAGACGAACCAGGAGTCCCACTGAAGTCCCGTTAAACACACCCCATACCATCACGAACCCCCTCCCCCCAGCCGGTGTAGTTTCTTGTCCACAGGCGGGATCCATGGCTTCATGGGGTTGGCGCCACACACGAATCCTTCCATCTGCCCGATACAGTTGGAAACGCGACTCGTCAAACCAGGCTACTTGTTTCCAGTCATCAGGTGTCCAGTGGCGGTGTTGCTGTGCCCAAGCAAGGCACATAGCTCTGTGTCGTGCAGCCATCAAGGGGACTCGAGTTGGGCGTCGGCTCCCAAAGCCCACATCATGTAGGGTACGTTGCACAGTCCGGACGCTGATGCTTGTTGATGTTCCAGCGTTAAATTCCGATGATGCCTGCGAGAGTGTTGTCAAGAGTCGTTTCACGCCTATCGCGTGAAACGATTCTTGACAGCAGACGATGGTCACGTTCACCCAATGTCTTTTTACGGCCACAACGGTTGGTGGTTTTGCCGGAATTCTTGTTGTCACGGTACACCCTTGCAATTGTCGTCCGTGAAAATCCGAACTTCCTTTCTACTTCCGAAATACTATGGCCCATCTCACGAGCGCCAACTATGACACCGCGTTGAAAATCACTTAAATCGTTATTACTTGTCATTCTCATGTCGAAAACAGCTCTGACAGTTGGCAAGGTTATCTATCGCTTTATATACGCACTGGCGGATGCAACCGAGTACGCGCATAGGTGACGTTGCTATGTATTTTTCATAAGCTCGTCTGTACCAGTTTTTCTAGCATTTCAGTGTATATGTGCCAAACATTCGCGTCCTTCTTCTGAGAAATGCATCAAGTGGTCCAAGGATGGCATCATCCTATGTCCCTTCTGATCATTTGTCAACGTCTTGGGTACCCACCGCCCACTGAACTTGCGAAATTGAAGTTTGTCGTGCACAATATCGTACTCTATGCCGTACGAAATTTTGAACTTCTGTGCCAATGTGCGCAGATGGATCCGCCGATCCCTCAGAATTGCCAGTTCAATGCCTCTGACAGTAGCAGGTGATGACGCGGTTACAGGTCGACCGGAACGTGGCGCATCGGTAAGATTGCCTCGGCCCTCTGCAAAGTCACTTCACCACCCGGAGATGTTGGTGCTGTCCAGGCAATCAGCACCATACACATCGACCACTTCTTTGTGAATTTTCATCAGAGTTTTGCGTTTATCCCTCAAAATCGGACTACACCGTGTTGCTCTTCATTCGTAGACGACACTCACAAACGCGGCATCTCTGTGCCGTCGTTCACACTGTCTTCCGCCATGGCGACACCTCATCCAGCCAAACCAGTCTGTAACGGGATATTCAAACTTGTTGTCTGTTGAATTGCAACTTACTACTTGCAACCTGCGAAGAGAAAAAACTTGCTGAGCGTTACTTTTCGACCCTCCCTCCTATTTCGATCATTGCTGTCCTGCATTTTCGGCATTCCCTGTATTTTTTTTAAATAAATGTGTCCCCACAGTTTTTGTAGCTTTTCTGGAATGGTTACAGACGTCAACGTTTTGCCTGTTTTTGTTTTTCTTATTGAAGTTTTAGCGACCACCGTGGGCAACTGAATGGGCTATAAGCAGACGCGCGTCCCTAATTTAGAGTCACTGGTTCCAGGGCAGGGAGGAAATCAGTGCCGTAAGACACACACAACATCCATGCCTCACGGGATTCGAACCCGGACCAATCACGGAAGAAATATCATAAGCCAGAGCTTAGACCACTACGGCACCGGGGCGGCATGTTTTGCCTGTAAATCACACGTATTGTTTGTTTATTATCGTATAATTTGAATTTGTTTCTTAATTTTTGGAAAGTAGTGTACATTTTTAGCAGCTCAAAAAGAAGCACACTTTAAAATGATGACCTTTAATACTAGCTATAAGCATGTTTACTTAGTGAGGGAAATGTATCATAAATACCTTCGTTGCTAAAAAGCTTCATATGGATGGTTGTGCGCGTGTGAGAGGGAGAAAGCATAAGCCTACACATGTATTATCACAGTTTTAGGTGGTGACATACAGAGTCAGTAATACGAAATGCATAACATGTATTGGCCTGCCAATAAAGTTTATACTATACCATTACCATTTATATTCATTTTTTGGTTAGGTACATTAAATAAAATTGAAATACTGTTTGCTTTCAAATATAGCCTAAACATGAGAGACCCTCTTTGCAAGAGAAGTAATCGTACTTCAGTGAGGAAAGATAAATGAAGCGCAAAACCTCTGGGACATGCAAAGCTGAGGGACATGATACGTCATCCTGATGTGACAAAAATCATGTGCCAAAAGAAAAAAATCCTTTATCTCATGCCATGCAATGATTTATGCAAAACTTCTCAGATGTATGCATTGCATAATATATGAGAGTTTCTGGGAAAATGGTCTGGATTGAAGAAAATACAAAAATAGAAAACAAAAGACCAGATGATATCATGAAATATTCCTAGCGGTTTTCTTGAGAATTGTAATGAAATGGATATTTTAATGTTCTTCAGAAATTCTCATCTTATCTCAGTCACGTGAGGAATCGGAGATGAGTTCTTACCTCCTCGCATATTGATCACAACCGGTACGCCATTCTCAGGATCATAATAATCTCCTGTAACATATGTGTAAACTATTGTATTTCAATTTTAACTTAAAAATCCAGCACTCTCGTTATTTTCTTAGAAACAAAACCATGCTCCAGCGAAGTAGAAATAATTTTTATAACACTCGAAAAACCCTATCAGCAGTGGCGCCTAGCCAGTGGAGGTACGTTCCCCACTGATCAAGGGCTGCATGGGCATTGTTCCCAATTGTTCCGTAAGCCACAGGATCTTAGTAATCATAATATTTGTACCTTTTTTTATACTCCTTATGCTCCCACCAAATGGGACACCAACATACTTTGGTAATTACCCTGATGCTACGAAACACAATATTTTTCTCCGTAAATGCCCTCAGCTGTGTCGGTACACAAATCATTAGCGATAGGGGTGATGGGCAGATGACATCGGCATCCCTCGCGCTGAGTGGAACATTCTTTATCTCATGTCATGAAACGATTTATAAGCAATAAATAGGCGGACAGCACGGCTTCCCAGCAGTTTCGCACAATAGACGAACAAGGGTAAACGTGGTTATCTGAGCGCCGTTGATCGTGGACACATTGTCGGCGCAAGACAGATGGATCATTCCATTGCCCAAGTAGTAAGAACGATAGGGTTCCAGGGAGCAACCCTATCAGGAGTGCACAGCGACTAGCGCCCAGAGAGGAAACGTTGGCCGACCACACGACATTTATGACAGGGGTCGACGTAGATTATCCAATTCGATATAGACCAACCACTTGACAACGGTTCCCAGGGAGCAAACCTATCAAGGGTGTACAGCGAGTATACCATCGGCAGAACAACTAGCGCCCAGACAGGAAGCGGTGGCTGACCACACGACATTGATAGCAGGGGTCGACGTAGATTATCCAGGTCGATATACACTGAATTATAGTTACCTGTCTAGTAGCGTGTAGCACCACCTTTCGCCCTGATGACGGTGGCGATTCGTCTCGGCATGGACTCGACAAGACACCGGAAGCGTTGGGAAGCTATACGGATCCAAGACCCTTGAACAAGCTCCCACAGTTCACGAAGATTTGATGGAGAGGGGTCAGAGCCTCGAACATCTCTCTCAATGGCATCCCAGATGTGCTCGATGGGATTGAGGTCAGGTGACCTAGCTCACCAAGGAAGCGAGGTCACGTGGGTGGAGTGTTCATCCAACCATTCGGATACAATTCAGGAACTGCATTGTCTTGTTGCAGGATGAGGTCCCCAGTGGTATGTTGAAGACGCACAAACGGGAGCAAATAGTCGTCCAGGATATCCTGGTAACGTTTACCTGTGAGGGACGATGTCACACGTACCAGGGGTCCCATTTCAGTCCACGTAAACAGTCCCTAGACGCGAATGCCACCCCCACCAGCTTGAAGAGTACCCTGCTGGCAAGAAGGATCCATCGCTTCATGTGGTTTGCGCAGTACTCGTATCCTGCCATCCGCATGTACCAACGTGAATCTCGACTCATCAGTCCAGGCAACATTTTTCCACATGTCTAGGGTCCAGTGGCGATGTTCCCGCGCCCATGCTAATCTTTGAACCCTGTGATGTGCGGTCAGCAGCGGCACCCTCGTGGGACGATGGCTTCTGTACCCCATAGCGAGGAGATGGTTCTGGATAGTGTGGCTGCTTACACGTTTTTGTGCACCAGCGTTAAATTGCCGAGTGATTTCTTTCACTGTGGCCCGTCAATCCGCTGTTACAATGCGAGCTAGCCGACGATGACCTCGCTCATCCACACGCTGTTGTCCATGGCAATTGGCCCTTGCAGGGATGGTTTTACCGGATTCGATGTACTCACGGTGCACCCGTGACACAGTAACTCGTGAAAATCCTAGTGCCTGCACGACTTCCGAGATGGAGTGACCCTTTCGTCGGGCCCCGACAATTTTCCCACGATCAAATGTGCTTAGATCCTTCGTTTTGCCCATACTGCGTCCGACTCTTACTGATTCCTGTCGCATCACTCCTTATATTGTCGGATCGCTGCATACGTCATGTCGTTTCCGTTTACAGGGCCGCCCACAGCGCCACATTTGCATAACGCCAGCTGTCTCTGATTCAATTGCTCTTCAGTGTAGATCAACCACTTGACAACTGTTCCAGGCAGCAACCCTATCAAGGGTGTACAGCGGATATACCATCGACAGAACAACTAGAGCTCTGACATGAAGCGGTGGCCGGCCACACGACATTGATGGCAGGGGTCGACGTAGACTATCCAGGTCGATATAGATCAACCACTTGACAACGACGGCGCAAATCAAATCCAGGCTAAATATTGGAGGCCCAAACCACATCAACAAACAAGCAGTACGACGCACGTTGTGTACTCTTGGCTACGGGTGCTGACGCTCTACTTGCTGGACACAGTGGTCTGCTCGTCATTGGACAACAGTACTGGACCTCCGCAGAGAGGCTTCGAGGCATGTTATCAGACGAATCCCTTTTTCAACTGTATCGAGCTCACGGGAGGTTACAGGGGAGGCGTCGACTTCATGAAGCCATCCCCCGTCCTGTGAAGTCGGCTCTGTTCAAGGAGATGGTTCTTCTGTGGTGGTTTGCGGAGCCTTATCATGAGATACATTAGGTTCGTTAGTGCGTCTGGAGAAGTCCTTAACTCCTGCTTGCTACCAGCATGTGCTGGCTGGTCACCTACACGCATTCGCCGTCTTCGTGCATCCTGTGGCAGTATTTACCTAAAGGACAATGTCCCGCCTCACCAGGCTGCAACCACCCAGGCATGGCTCCTGAAACACTCATCTGTGTTTGAAACCATCCAGTTCTTCCGTGGTCCCCGGATTAAAACCCTGTGGAATCTCTCTGGGGTGCCGTGAAGAGTAACATCAGATTCATAGATCGCGGACTGATGTCTCGATCAGAGTTGTGAACAATTCTGCAACAGGCATGGTTGGCATTACCTGCGGAAATTCTCAGGCATCTGGTGGAGTCGATGTTTTGGCGTATAGAGTCTGCCCCAGAGGAGAACGAACGCGCTATTAGGTAGATATTTTTAATGTTTTGTCCACTGACTGTAGAACTTCATGTAAAGAAGCTCTCTTTAACTCACATTACAGGGTCACATATATCAGTGTATCCTTATTATGCTGATGCTCGCGTGTGCAATGACGTTGAGGTCCAGAGAACGCGATGTAAAGTCCGTACGCCTAATGTCCTCTTTCTGAAGCATGATTAACCCAAGCTGGTCAGAAAGCGAGCGTTCGTCATCATGCATGGAGGTGAAAGTGTCCCTAGATGCTAAATAGTAGGGCGCAACTGCAGGCCGTAAGATATGATCTGGGTAAAAGACTCCGTCTGAGGTCTATAGGGACTCACACTGTGCCAAATGCTGATGCCCGATCACTTGCGAATTCTACTAACACCACCGAAAGAATCCTTTTCTTGTAATATGGCTGTATGTGTTCGTGTTCCTCGTTCACTACAGTATAGGAAGCGGCGATCTTCGAACTGCGGGCTGAACCACGACTGATCCCTGCCGCTTCTCACAGTTTCAACTACTATAGTGTGCAGCCCACTCTGTGCGAGCTCTCCGGTTATGTTGAGAGAGGGGCATACACCCCGTCAATCGTCTGGAATACAATACTGCTTGGTGGAGATGATTGTTGGGTGGACAAGCGTTGTGCATCTAGTTGGTGGTTCCTATGAGGAAGTAAAGAGAAATATTGGTTTTATGCTGTTTTTGTTGTTGACCGAACCTGAGCTGGCCTGCTTCATACTGCTCCAGTCTCCTGGAAATTCCTTCCAAGTCTAATGATGACGCTTTGAAACAATCCAACCGCTTCTACCCCTATCTCATGTGTGTATGACAAGTTTCCAAGTTTTCGACTGCTTGCCGAGCTGTTGATTTTGATACATCGCATTCCTGAGACACCGTCCAATACGAAAACACCTGCGACGTCCTACAGAAAGAGCGATAATCAGCTGGAGCGATACTCATAACCGTTTGACTTATCACATATGTTCTCAACAGTGACTGGAAGTAGCGCACTACATGTAACACGCTACATTTACAGTAGCGTCCATCGCTAGAAATAGAAACATTTAGTTGGTTATAGAAGGAAATCATGTGACCAATCGTGCTACTTTAAAAACAAAACCTTCAAATCACGTAGCATTTCCGTATTTCCTGGAGCATTATTGGCTGGACCAGAGAGTTTAAGTGCGCCCAACCTAAATTCGCGTACTGGCCGGACTTGCAGTGTGGTTAACCAAAATGTTAATTATAATGTATTATCTTATTTACTATACGCTATTTACAGAGAAATGTTTGTTCTTAGTCAGCCTTAGAATACATTGCGCACGAGGTGATAGAGCTATCAATTTTGTTAATGCCATTTGATATCAAGATTCTAGTTTCTTAATTAAGAGAACGAATTCGCGGATACTCCTTGATAGCGTTTTTATTTGAATTTCCTGAGAAGATCAACGGGACTGGAATGTTAGGCCACTGAATGTGATCAAATGGGTGACAAACCGAAGTAAATACAAAGATATATTACTCGTATGATTTACTTTGGTATGTAGCTCTGAATGCCATATGTAAAATGTTTTATATGTACATATCGTCTTCAGAGTTTCCATTTTTAGCAAAAGACTAAATGTAGAAAACCTAGCTAAAAAGTTGCGAGAGGAACTACTGTACTTTTCAGAAAAAGTAATGTACAGCTACTTTTCAGGAAAAAGTAGTTGTAACTGTGGGAAGCTACTTTCTTAGAATGCAGTTGTAGCAGTAGCCATCTACTTTAAAAAGAAGCTTTCCAATCACTGGCTCCCTCTCTTTCGGCAGAATTCCGTTTTGCTGTATACTTTAAAAAATTACCTCATTTCTGCAATTTCGGATAGTTCTTTCTAGTTCTCTCAGAACTCAATTCTTCCGTGTTTTCGTTCTCACTTCGGTCTCTGTCCATGAGCTATGCTCTTCTTATTTCCATCTGGCGGAAGTATATGTATTTGTAGACGTAAGCACAGCACGTTTTTTCATTACATTATATGTCGTACGAAGTATATGAATATTCTAGTATCACCCATATCTGTTTAGAAAGATAGATAGCTGGGCAAATATCACCTCATGCATTTCTAAATATTTGCCTCACTAACAATCTTTCTCTGAAGGTTCTTTTAGTAACATTGTTTTTTATTAATCATTTGGTTTTTCGAAAAAGCTTTTCCCTGAAATATTGGCAACAGATGAAACATCTGCATAAATACTAGGTACCTAACATATTACAATTATGTGAAGCGCAACGTTGGTAATGGTACACATGATCTTCCCTTGCATTAATAAAATACACTGCCGGACAATTGCTAAGGACGGATGACAATAGCAACGATAGCAACCATAAAATGGAAGGCTGGAAAATGTGAAAATTAGCATAAGTGCGGGACACAGTAAGACGTGTTGTGCGTATGCAAATTTTGGATTGCCGAACTTGTTCGTGACGTCATAGCGCTGATAAGAGATATAAAGGATTTGACGCGTATTGACCGTTGTTGTTCAAACGCAAAGTTGAAAGGGAAAGAATCAATTGACGAACTTGCAATTTTCAGTATGTCTTCCCGACATCACCTAGATGATTTTACGCGTGGCCGTATTATTGGCAAGATTGAAGAAGGGCGAAAAATAACAGATGTTGCCAGGGAGTTCGACGTCAGCCACAGCGTTGTTTCAACGCTTTGGAAATCATTTCAAACAAATGGAGAGTGTAGCAAACGTCACGGGAGAGGTCGTGTTCGCAGTACGACACCTGCAGAAGATCGGTACATAGTGCTATCAGCAAAAAGACACCGGCGCAGCACAGCTAGTGAGGTAGCAAATCAGTTTATGGCTGCTACTGGCAAGCGGATCTCCCGAAAAACTGTCGCCAGACGTTTGTATGAAGGAAGACTATACGCCCGCCGTCCTGTTGTGTGCATCCCATTGTCCAGACGTCACCGTACCGCCCGTTTGCAATGGTGCCATCAACATCGTAATTGGACTGATAACGACTGATCTGCTGTCCTCTTCTCAGATGAGAGTAGATACAGTCTATCGTCTGATTGTCGACGACAACAGATCTGGCGTGATAGTGGTACTGCATATGGTCCAGCAAATATACAGGAAAGGGACCGATATCCGACATGTAGTGTCATGGTATGGGCTGGCATTATGATCAATGGCCGTACGTCCCTCTATGTGCTTCCAACTGGGACTATGACTGGCCAACGATACATTAATGATGTTCTGCTACCTCATGTTCGCATGTTCCGTGGTGCTGTCGGTGATAGATTCATTTTCATGGACGACAACGGAACATGTCATCGAACAGTCGCTGTCCAGGAGTGTCTTGAGAGCGAGGATATTCAACGCCTCGTATGGCCAGCACGTTCGCCAGATCTGAATCCCATTGAAAATGTGTGGGATGCTTTGGGGAGGAGTCTTGCTGGTCGCCAATGCCCTCCAATAAACAAGGACACCCTCATCCGTGCACTGACAGAGGAATGGGATAAATTACCCCAACAGCTGCTTGATAATGTTGTGCAAAGCATGACACGACGTGTCGAATCTTGCATCGCCCTCCATGGTGGCCATATCCCGTATTGACATCTTACGCCGGAACGCCTGCGGACGGTAATTGCGTTTTTTCACGTTTACGTATTCTGCACAAAATGGCCTGTTTGTCCCTTGAACACGTTCCAAAGCCTTCTGGATTTCAGAGCACAATAAATTGTCTTTCTTGTAATGTCCTGGCATTCTGACATTATTTTATTTCACTTGGCATCCAACCACACTTACTTTTTCATGCGCTATATAGCCGTTTATGATCCGTCCTTAGCAATTGTCCAGCAGTATATTACCTTCTAGCCCCCATTGCATGCCACTTTACCCTCTAACAGAGATAAGAATGTCTTGCATGATATTTTACAAATTAAATTAGCAGTCAAGCAAGACAGGTTATTTTTTTAATTAATTTTGCGATTACATTCTAAAATAAAAATTTAGTTTAGAGCGACATTTTTGGGTGTAAATATTTCCTTTTCAGAATTTTTATATTGTTGCAGATTTCACTAAAAAAGATAATAATGGATTAAAAGCAAAGGACGCAATTACGCCAAAGATACAGTTTTTTAAATTTGCTTGGTTCTCTCGTCTGCCCTTTTTTCTGCTGAAATTAGCGAAAACTTTGCCCTTTTTTTAATTCTCGCGATAATTTTTCAGGGAAACAATAAATTTCATTTTTTCTTTAATGGCTTCCCTTCGTGTAATGCATTTTTTGGCATATCAAAGGAGATAAAAAAGCGGTTCCATCAAGAGTAAAAACGATTAATTTAAATTTTGTTTTGCTTCATTATATTACATTTTAACCCAGCACATCGCATTCCTTTCTAACACATTTTCATTCGCGTTCGAAAGTGCTTTTCCTGCAAAAAAAAAAAAATATAACAGAAATTAAGAGACTCTCTGTGGAACAAAGTTGGTGTTCATATGCGCAGAATAAGATATTTTGTTATAATGTTGCCATTTTAATGGAGGTCTCTTCCTTCCCCAGTAGCACAAGTTTTTTTTTAATCAAATGCTCGTTTTCAACATGTAACCAAAATGGAGTTGGAATTTTTAAATTCATTTTAAATGCAGTCATTTCTTCAAACTCCTGTATGTCGTTAACGATGCCATAAATCTTCTAAAAAAACACTTCTCAAAGATAAAATGTCTAGATTTTATCCGCCGAAGCGAATATATTTCTTTTCTTAGGTACTGCAGCACCGTGACTCTGAAATAACGAGTTGAACCTGAACAAAAGTAAGGTTAAGTGTCAATTACAACATTTAACTTCGACATTGCGTCATTCAACTAATTGTTGGTAATCAGTTTTTTAAGAAATAAGGAAAAGATGCTGGGATAAAATACACTGCCTGACAAAGAAATGCCACACCATGAAGGAATGCTCGAAAACAGACCAAACTGCACACGCAGATAGTCACGTAGGTCCTGAACAAATGATTTAATTGTCACATACAAACTAGGCTGCAGTGGCCGAATATACAGGATGATCAATAAGGAGTATGGCCCCCATTTTGGGAGATACAGCGTTGAATCTGACGTGGCATCTAGGAAATGAGAGTCCGAATAGAGTCCTGGGGTTTCGTGGACCACGTGGTGTTGATCCGAGTTAAAAGTTCATTTTCACTTTGCTGGGGTGGGAGGGTATTCAACCCACGTCCAATCGTGTCCCGCAGATGGTCGAAGGGCCGAGATGTCGGGTAATCGTGCTGGCCACGGAAGCATCCACACACCGTGCAAAACATTCAGGCTAATCCGAGCGGTATGCGGCCGGGTGTTATCTTATTGAAAAACGGCTTTTGGGATGTCCTGAAAATACGGTAGTGCTATGAGCAGCAGTACCTCGTCAACATAGCGGCGTGTGGAAGCAGCCTGAATGCTTTACATAATACGGTAGTGCTATGGGCAGCAGTACCTCGTCAACATAGCAGCGTGTGGAAGCAGCCTGAATGCTTTACATAATACGGTAGTGCTATGGGCAGCAGTACCTCGTCAACATAGCGGCGTGTGGAAGCAGCCTGAATGCTTTACATAATACGGTAGTGCTATGGGCAGCAGTACCTCGTCAACATAGCGGCGTGTGGAAGCAGCCTGAATGCTTTACATAATACAGTAGTGCTATGGCAGCAGTACCTCGACAACATAGCGGCGTGTGGAAGCAGCCTGAATGCTTTGCATAATACGGTAGTGCTATGGGCAGCAGTACCTCGTCAAAATAGCGGCGTGTGGAAGCAGCCTGAATTCTTAGCACGGCGTGTGGAAGCAGTCTGAATGCTTAACACGGCGTGTGGAAGCAGCTTGAATGCTTTACATAATACAGTAGGGCTATGGGCAGCAGTACCTCGTCAACATAGCGGCTTGTGGGAGCAGCCTGAATGCTTAACACGGCGTGTGGAAGCAGCCTGAATGCTTTACATAATATGGTAGTGCTATGGGCAGCACTACTCGTCAACATAGCGGCGTGTAGAAGCAGCCTGAATGCTTTACATAATACGGTAGTGCTATGGGAAGCAGTACCTCTTCAACATAGCGGCGTGTGGAAGCAGCCTGAATTCTTAACACGGCGTGTGGAAGCAGCCTGAATGATTTACATAATACGGTAGTGCTATGGGCAGTAGTACCTCGTCAACATAGCGGCGTGTGGAAGCAGCCTGAATGCTTTACGCGGCGTGTGGAAGCATCTTGAATGCTTTACATGGCGTGTGGAAGCAGCTTAAATGCTTTACATTATACGGTAGTGCTATGGGCAGCAGTACCTCGTCAACATAGCTGCGTGTGTAAACAGCCTGAATGCTTTACACGGCGTGTGGAAGCAGCCTGAATGCTTTACATAACACAGTAGTGCTATGGGCAGCACTACCTCGTCAACATAGCGGCGTGTGGAAGCAGCCTGAATGCTTTACATAATACGGTAGTGCTATGTGCAGCAGTACCTCGTCAACATAGCGGCGTGCCGTCAATGTGCCCGTAATGCGTACCAGCGGTGAGCGGCTGTTGGCGCTGATAACAGCTCACACCATGATTCCCCGATGCCGGACCGTATGGTCCTCCACAATGGCGAAGGAATCAGCCCGTTGGCCACGTCTTCTCCATACTCTCACACGACGATCATCCGTGGTGAGACAGAACCACGATTCGTCGCTGAACACCACACTGTTCCATTCGGCACCCCACGCAGCTCTGGAGCGACACCACGCCAAGTGGTGACGACGATGACTAGCTGTTAAAGGTAGCCTTCGCAACGGGCGACTGGAAAGCAAACCAGACGCATCCAATCGGCGTGACACTGCCCGGGTCAATATCGGAGCATCCAAGCCTCCCCGTACACTCCGCAAAAGGTCCGCATCAATATCGGAGCATCCAAGCCTCCCCGTACACCCGGTAAAATGTCCGCGTCAATATCGGAGCATCCAAGCCTCCCCGTACACCCGGTAAAATGTCCGCGTCAATGTCGGAGCATCCAAGCCTCCCCGTACACTCCGCAAAATGTCGCCTGTTGTGTCCTGTGATTCCGCTACGGCATGACGTCGGATGCGAAGGTAGGTGCGCTCGGACGTCCGTTTCCATGCTCCAGTCCCCCTATGACGTTGCACAAATCCTTTCTGGGACCACTGTCTCCAAATGCGATTGACGGTTGTGGCATCACGTTGCCTTTCTTCCGCAATACGACGCAAAAACCATCATGAGGTGCGAAGGCCTAATATGACACTTCTCCTGAACTCATCCGTTTGAAGAAATCGCGTACGACGGTGTTGTAACGGCATTGGCACCCCTTGTTCGTTCTTCAGACACGGTTACAGAAGAACCACTCACTTCTCGCAGCCGTGAAGACTCCTCGACTGATGGCCTCACGGGCTGATCGTCCGAATATATTCCGCGCGCCGTTCGAGCTATTGGCCTGCAAATGCAATCATTTGTATAACTTCTACGTGTGCACCTACTCTGCAATTTCCATGGCGCTGCGTTCATGTCTTCGTGGTGTGGCATTTTCTCTGTCAAGCAGTGTATTTTCTGTACGGTTGTTTTACGTTGAACCGAAACTGCTTTCCATTTTTGGAAAATACTCCTAAAGAGAGATTTTCTTATTGTGAAATTGTGAACTTGAATCATAGAAACCGTTTCGGTGAATTGCAAATCGAAGTTCTCACATAACGGGGAGTGCAATTAGTCGACATCCTTTGTCATTACTATTGTATAGGGTGTTCCACTCGCTACTTTACCCAAGTTTTTATTAATAACATCGTGAATAATTACAGCAATTAAATGATATTTGGTTGGAACATACCTTCATCCATGGAAAACAGAACCATATCATAAGAGACTTTAAAAGTGTCTGCCCTGTGTATCAAGACAGGCTCGAAAAGGAGACTCCATATTTTGAAAAGGTCACGCCAGTTGCTCCGGAGTAGTCACTGCCACTGCCTCGCAGATGTTGTTCTTCAGTGCCTCAAGGGTTGTCGGCTTATTATGAAACCACTGATTTGAGAGAATCAGGAAGTGTCAGGTCAGGAGATCGAGGTGGCCACTTTCCTTTGGAAATCACGTGATCTAAAAAAATGACTCGATTTCAGCAATACGCACATGTGATGTATGGCAAGTTGCCCCATCTTGTTGGAAATACTAAACTTTCCATGTTGACGGCTGTTGTGACCGCATCCTAAAAGGAGATGGACTCAATGATTCGCCGACGTTACAGTGCGGACCACACTCCAATTTTTTGTGGGTGAAGTGGTTTCTTGATAATGCATGAGGATTTGCCGCAGCCCACGTAGGTGTGTTTTAGTACATTTATGTATCCCGATAAGTAAATCCACTCTTCGTCGGAAATAAAAAGGTGTAATCCAAGGTGACCCGTCGTTCCGCAACAAATGCCTGAAACCCCTGACTCCTTCTTTTCTCTTGGGCTAGCACTTTCTGTTCGTGAACAGCAAGCAGACAAACCGTACGGTTACATTGCAGCCTTCTTTGCTTTTGTATAATACTTGCTCTTTGACCAACCGGTGGTTCCCTGGGCAAGTCTATGCAAAGATTTTGGTGGCGAAGCAAAAGGGGTTTGCTGGACATCCTGCACTACTGTTTTTGACATTTCAGGACGGTCCCTCCATGCAAATCAAGTAATGGTCCATATGTCTCCAGCTTCTCAACCAATAGCAGAATAAACGGTTTGAGAAAACTCAAGTTCGTCCATGTCATATTCGTGTTGGCTGTAATACGTATATGTGTATATTCATGTACGTACTCATTGTGATTTTCTGTGGGGTTGGTAGATTTTACTATATTTGCTTATTACTCGTTCTTTATATTTTGCGGGAGTAGATTGGAGTTTGATTAATTTTCTCCGGTATGGTAATTAGCTGCCACCAGGCCAGGATATCTCTGTGCCAGTCAACTTACGCTGTTGTTTTGCTCCTCAGAGGCATGGTGAAGGCAAAGATGACTTGTGGAGACATACTTAGAGCTGAGACATATGCACAGGTTTATTTACATATATTCTTCATCAGGGAAGTGATCTCCGCTGCTAACATCGTCGATTATGCATTTGATATACAGTAGATGGTTCTTGATGTCGAACAAACTAATCTCACAGCACGGTCAGAGTTCAGTCAGAGTTCAGTTCTGCACAATTAGTGTGCACATAGCATCAAGAAGTTATTATACATAGCAATTATGCTCTTCACAGGTGGCTGGTTTTCTCAGGTGGAGGGTCTCCTTGGCAGACCGCAGTCTCGCATGTGATTAGTATTACTATCCAATTACCCGCAGGTAATGCAATGCAAGTACCCTAGTTGCCTTAACCCGCAGGTAGGCTTCTAACTAGTTAACTTGTCAGCCGCAGCCGAATAGCGGGTGTACATCTCGAACGCTCTAATCTCTTGAGCGACGACTACAAAACGACCGTCCTCTTCGTATTCGAGCAAGAAGTGTCCCGCAAAAGTTCGTTACAACTTTTTCCGCTTAGACTCTTGCAGACCGTGCCTTGCACAACCTATCCTGTAAGCGCACGCCTTCAGAGCAAGAGGCCATGTGGTAAACATCTTTTTCCTTCTCAGCTGTCTCTAGCTGCTTGAAACTTTCTGCGCTAGGAAGACATCCCCAGCATGGAATTCATCATGGAAAGAACTTCCTTCCCCCTTCTCCTCTCCGTGGGACCCTGGGCACACAATACGGCAGACCTTAAGTCATTTCTATTCCTACAGGCAAAAAATGGCGTTCTACCTCCCATTTTGGATTTTTTCTATTTTCCCTGTCTTAAATATTTTTACATCATCTCAGTCCATGTCGAGTATTGAACCCCCGCACCCTCACTCCGGAGTAAGTTGCTCTCTCAACTAAGCTACACGGAGGGAATAAACAGCTGCAGATTTGTCGTCTTGACACGTGATTCACCTCTGTAGTACGTCACATCTTTTCCCCTCTTAACTTCTTTCTTTTTAGTTTTTTGTGAGCGAAGTAGGAATTTTTCATTAATTCCAGACGATGTGTGGAACAAATATCATTTTTCGAAGAACCCAACGGCCAGTAGATCAATTTCTACGTTAGGGCCGCAATGTGAAAACATATATTTGTCCGTGACGGGTATCGAACCAGCGCACCCTCACTCCGGAGTAAGTTGCTCTCCCAACTAAGCTACACGGAAGGAATGTACCGCCAGAGATTTGTCGTCTGGACACGTGATTCACCTCTGTAGTACGTCACAGGTCTACTTTGTGCTGTCCAACATCCGAATTTCCTACGAAATTCACACTGACACTTTTTTATCGACTTACTTCCATAACAAATAGTGTAAAGAAACACACGCTCGGGTATGATTAATCGGGAGTACATCGTTAACGCATACGATCAGCCTCGCGACAAATAAACAACTGAACTAACCACGGGGAATCACAAACCTGACATGCGCGGCGGCCAAGGTCACAACGGCCAACAGGCATTGAAGAACAACATTTCAGAGGCAGTGGCAGAGATTGTACCGGAGCAACTGGCGCGAACGTATTCAATCTTGTTTCGATGTAATACTCTGTTTTTCATGGATATAGGTATGCTCTTACCAAATATCATTCAATTACTGTAATTGTTCGTGATGTTATTAATAAAAACGTGGGTAAAGCAGCGATTCGGACACCATGTAGCATCCAAAAGGGGTATCAATGCAGATAGTTATTGATATCCAAAAGAATATGGAACACATTTTTTTTAATTCGTGGTTTAACGAGCACCGTGAGCACCTCAATAGGCTATAAGGAGTCGCCCGTCCCTAAGTTAGGGCCGCTGGTTCCAGAGAAGTGAGAGAGCCAGGGCCGTTAGACAAACACAACATCCATGCCTCACCGGGATTCGAACCCGGACCCATCTCGCACGAATGACCAGAAGCCATCGCTCAGAGCACTGCGCCACCGGGGCGGCACGGAACACATAACAAAATTTGCAGGTGCTAATTAGCGCTTTTATTGGCAAAAAAGCATACTTTCTATCGGTGGATCAGCATGGTATATCGCAATCTGCGTTTAGGATATATTGAGCTAAGCGTTTAGGCCTGGGGTCGTACAGCTGCAGTATTTTCCACAAAGCTTCTTGCAGAAATTTACGAAGGACAACCGTGGTCCCTGTTGGTGGCACGTGAATCTGAAGATCTACACGTGCTCTATTTAGAAGTCACGGGTCTTGGCTGGCTACGTTCACATTACAAAGACATGCAGAAAAAACAATTGCTGTATGTACTCGCCTCAGGCACACCAGTAAGGAAAGGAAGAGCTTTGCGTTCCAAAATGTCCGTGAAATAGTGGAGAGCTGTCAATTGCCATTGATTAGCACAAACGAGAAAAGATGATCGCAACTGGTCGTTCTCAGTATCACAACAGCAGCATAGCGAGCAGTAGAGCTTTCACTAAACCGTCTCCACCCGTTAATGTGCAGATTATCGGGCTGCAAGGAGACTCTGGGTTCATCGGCGAAGACCGCGCGATTCTATTCTATTCTGCAATTGGTTTCTGGGCGGCACCATTACATACGCTTTGGCGATAGCCAGCGGCAAGTAGCAATCGACACAAGGGATAGCATTCGCGGAGGCATCCTTCATCAAGTCCACATGAAACCATGGATATAAGGGTACATCAACGGAAAGTCAGAGCTCGTTCGACAGTCTTTAGCGGGGCTGTAAGTGCGATATGAATTTGTCGACTGGTAAGACAATCCTCCTTTTTCTGTAGCCGGTCGTCATGCTGTACTACCAATTCGAAAACTTATTCTGACCTTCTTCCAAACACTTTTGCCAACATCCACGCACCATGCTGTTGTCATGGCGCACGCATTCCTCTAGAATACGAAGCCACTATCCTCCCCGGAAAGGGACAATAATGCCCACTCTGTCAAGTGTTGCTGATGTCACATTTGAACCTAACCGCTCGGCGCTGCCGATAGTCTTCTTTAACTTTGAAGGTGTTATAATACATAGTCGAGTTACATTATTGTGACCACCTCCTACTTTTGACATCAACAGCGCGTAGCCAATGAAAGAAGGCACGTGTCGTGAGCTGGCTTGGAGGGTATATAAGGTGTGATGTGGGCATTCTGAAAACATATCACTCGTTGCTCTCATGGGTAAACGGATCGATTTATCAGCTTTGCAAAAAGGGATGATTATCCGCTTTCGGGCCAAGGGTGGAAGTTTTTCTGAAACAACGCAGTTTGTTAACTGTTCACGTGCTGCTGTAGTTAAAGTGTATCGTGATTGGAGAAATAGCACCATTGCGACTAAGCGATGTGGAAACCGCAGAGCACCATGTGCCATTTATGGAAGAGGTGAACGTCGGCTGGGAAGGTGCGTGACGGCGATAGTCACGCTACAGTGGAGCAACTCACTGGCCGAATGAACCAGGGTCTAACGGAAGTGTGTCGAAAACGACAGTTCAGCGAACCCTGCTGCATATGGGGCTTCGATGCAGACGGATTGTCACTGCATCTATGCTAACGAAGGTGCATCGGCAGAAAAGGCTTACATTTACACGGCAGTATCGGAATTGGACCTCCGCTGATTGGCAAAGGATTGCCTTCTCCGATGAGTCACGTTTTCCGCTTCATCGAATGGATGGACATTGGCGTGTGAGGCTAGAAACATCGGAGAACACACACTCTTCAGCCGTTGCAGGAAGAACATAAGCTTATAGGATCTGGGAATGGTCTAAGGGAATGTTTTCGTAGCATTCCATGTTTCCACTCATACCTGTGGAAGGCAATATGGACCGAATTCGTTATGAATCCATCCTTGCAGACTACGTACACCCATACGTGCTGATTGTCTTCCCTGGTGCAGATGGGATCTTCCAGCACGACAATGAGACATATCACACAGCTAGAAATGTCCGAGAGTGGTTGGGAGAGCACGATGAAGAGTTCAAAGTACTTCCATAGCCACCTAATTTCCCAGACTTAAACCCAGTTCAGCATCTGTGGGACCATCTCGATCGTGTTGTTCGCTTTATGGATCCTCTACCACGCAACCTCCAGCGGCTGTCAGATGCACTGCAGTCAGCATGGTTTCACATACCTGTGAATACCTTCGAGCACCTTATTGATCATTCCCAGCCAGTCTAGTTGCTGTCCACGCTGCGCACAGCGGTTAGTCTGGATATAAGCTGGCGTTAACAGTAATGTTACTCGACGATGTATATGCATAAGCAAGTTAATTGCCTCACATATGGGTGACTTTGAGCTTTACTTTAAAGGTACAATTGAAGAATCAAGTATAAAAAGGTTATGCTACCATTTCATCTTATTGAAAAATTTAACATGACATTCAAAAATTTAACATCAACTGTTGAAACGTGTCTCTTGTCGTTCTGTGAATGTTATTTGGTAGTTAACATCACGCGTATCAGCAGACAAATCACGTTTCGTTTTCCTTAATACTGATACTGCTCTTCGTATTCAAGGAATCGAATTCGCAAAACATGTTCCAAAATGTTTGTTTTAAAAAGATGATGAATACATTAGAGGGTTCAATTTTTGAAGATTAGTGGTATTTAGAAATCCTAAGAAATTAATTTTATTCATTGCATTTACAACCTGCTGAAGATTTGATGAAGCACTTGAAAAAGCATGGTCTTCTGTAGAGAAGTGTAACTTATGAAATAAATTTTAAGCGGTATATGAGGGGTTATCGCGCAATCTAGAGATAAATGGTAGTGACATGTTTTAGCAGATTAACTTTATTAAATGAATGCACGGATGTTTTTCTTCTTAGAAAGATGGGAAATTTTGATATGAGTTACAAACGGCAAGAAGCTGTAATAAAATCATGACAGTCTTTGGTTCAGATTCGTCTTTCTGTTGCCCTGCTCGCAAGGCATAAACGCTGCGCAGCAATCTCGTCACGTTTCTACACCAAAATACAGTTTAATTTATAAAGTTACCAGCGAAAGTCAAAATTTCGTCCCCTTTTGAGCTAGAACATAATAATGGGTCTCTATTCCTGTGCGCAACGCTCGCCAGTGTCGACTAAGTACCACGATTATGTGGAACATACTGGGCTGACGACGTGCTTTTGCAATTTGCCACATTGCTTTATCAAGTGAGCAGATGATTAAGTTCGGTAAATGTGCTGTTCTGGTAGTCCTACGCCATTATTGTGAAAAAGATTTAAAAGCGGCAGCAACAGCTAAAGTAATTAGCGCAGTTGAAAGCGAGGAAACAGTGAACTACACGAAAATCTTTCAGTCTCTCTAATGCTGCTGACATCTGTCTCGAGAGACAAGCCTAGATCACGACATCCAACGTCCAATGTCGGAGCTGTGACAGCAAAACCCTATACCAGTCCACGGTAATTGGCAGCTCTGGTGGGGTCTTTCCAATCCACCATCGTTCGCCATCTGCACAAGCTTTGTTTCTTAACCAGGCACCGTCAAATGGGTCCCCATGAACTGACACCCCAGTAGGCCAACAACGTATCACTGTCTGTCGCAGATTGCTATGAAATCCGGAATACAATCTGTTTCGGCGTCGTATCGCTATAAGGGATGAAAAGTGGATATTCCTAGGTTATCCTACCACATGAAAGTAGCCACTAAGGCCATGCTAGAAAGCACAGCTATTGACGCAAAGACAGAGTTTCGAAAGGAAAGGGATGCTGTTCATTTGGTGGATATTTTGGATGTCCTGTTCAATGGGAGTTCCTGGCAACTGTCAGTGGACTGGAATCTCTATGCTGAGCAACTACATGGAGCCCATGATACTGTACGACAACGCTGTGCAGTGCTCATCAATAAAACGAAGGCGTTGCTGCAGTGAAAAATGCCTCACGTCCCACCTCCAGAATGGTTCGCCGAAAATGATGGACACGGGACGGCGTTGAGTCCCTACCTCGTCCTCCATGCAGTCCAGATCTGGTCCCATCCGGCTAAAACCAGTTTTCCTCTATGGCCCACTTCCTGCAAAGACCGCGCTTCCGTTAGTGGTGGATGTAGTATCTGGAGTCAGGGAACTGATGTCTTCCAAACGTGCTAAGTAGTACAGCTGTGGGATCGTAGTATTGGTGGAATGTTGGCAAAGAAATATAAAAAACAATGGTCTGTACTTTGTAGAATAAGGTGAGCTTGTATGGACTTTCTTGTATCATTGAACTTTCTACCTGCAAACGGGAAGAACGTTTGGCTGTCTCTGGTAAAAAATCAAAAACTCTAAGCAGGGGTATGCTAACAGCCTTTATGCAACAGGAAGTACGTCAAAGTAAGTGTGTGTAGAATGCTAAATATTGTAATTGCTTTGGTTACTTGTTTTCAAGTTAGCAATTAATTATTAGTTATTTAACATTAGAAATTATATAAAGTCGGGGAAATGTATGACTAATAGACAACACAATACTGACAGGAAATCTAAGGCATTTTTTATTCTTAGTGGATAACGACAAACCACTATTTCACACAATTACACCAATCTTGTAGCAGATAATAATTAACTAAATCATCGCATAAATAATAATAGTCGCCGTCTTGGTAGCTTCAGATTATCCAAACGTCAACCATCTCGCTCTCTCATGCAGAATATAAGCATTTATTCACTGTTTGTCCTGTTGTCCGTTGTAACCGAGGCGTACGGAGAAACTTGAACGTTCTTATGTGTTATTCAAAATGAAAGTACAACCAAGAGGTGAGGTGATTTACATAAAAGAAAGTAATTACGTATGTAGGTAAAGAATAGGGATAAAGGTCTCAAGGTTTCTGTCTGGGTGCTGACGATCGACGGATCCGTGTCTGGCGACAACCTGGTGAGCGGGTGGACTCCGGTTTCGCTCGCGACCGCCACACCGCCCGTCATGCAGGCATCATGGTATGGTGTGCTATTGCGCATGACAGCAGGTCGCCTCTTGTCCGCATCAGGGGCACACTGGCAACTGCACGATACACGAGCGAGGTTCTGCAGCCCATTTTGAAACCGTTCCTGAATTGCCTACATCACCTCATTTTCCACCAAGATAAAGACAGTGTATCCACTGCTCAGGTCTCCAGACAATATTTGCAACATGTTCAAACACTGCCATGACCAGCACGTTCGCTCGATGTATCCCCAATCGAAAATATGTGGAACCAGGCTGGACGTCGTCTGCAGTCGAATTGGCCTGCGCACGATCGCGAGGAATTATGGAAGCAAGCCAATTGTGCTTTGTGTTCCATTCAAAATCAATCGACTGTATGACTCATTGCCACGCAGTATTGTTGCCTGTATTGCCGTTCGTGGCCGTGCAACCACTTTCTGAGGCGTACCCACTGGACTGCATTACATAATCTCATAAACACTGTACATTGCTGAAAATAGAATGCCTTATGTACTGCTATTTGCATGCTCAATTTTCCCCTTTATCCTCACTCCTTCTGAGTGAGGAAATTTCTGTCTCAAGCAGTGTAAATTAATCCAAATACATTGAAGCCATAACTACAAACTGCAGTGGAAACCTACAGTTCACGCGCACCCGTAAAAATACGGCAAATTTTATAATGTTCACCCTATAAACGTATTACATTTTCTCAAGGAAAATTCCATGGAGCAAAATCTGCACAAACGTGTTTGTTTTTACTTTGCTGTGGCAAATCAGTTCGATAAAGACCAAAACGAACTTGAAGAAGAGACAGATAGCTCAGGTGCACAGTTAGTACTAGTATATTTACGAAACGAAGACATTTTCACCTGCGATTTTACGAGCTTCTTCCGGAAGTGTTATATCGGCGGTTCTTCATCGAGAGAAACATATTCTTGCCCCTGGCCATTTCCTGTCATCCTGCAGTAAAACGCATTTTTATTTATTTTCATCTTTGCTGTGAAGTAAGAGGTCGAAAACGTACTTTGTGGAATAACAGGGTTAAAAGATGGTGTTAGCACGTCAAATCGATCATAGCACGCGTTTTTCGAAACATTTTTTATCAGCGGAACAAGGTATCGAACGAAGCTGGCTCCACTCTGAAGTTTCCTGTCAAGGTGATGTCAGTAAACGAAAGGCAGTGATATGATGTTCATAGAAAAATATCTTCCATTATTTAGGCTCTGAAGATGTCTACGTCTATTGACAGCATCGTCGAAATTCTCAGGGAAAGCATGTACATCGTTGATAAGAGGTGCAGAAGTGGCTGTGAAAGCGATCAAAGTAAAATATATCACAGTGGAGGCTCAGAACCAATTTTTGAAAAGGCTTTGCGAAAGTTGAGATCTGCTCTAAACTTGACAAAGATTAGTTGCTTTTTTTTTGTCAGCATTGTGACGGAAACCTACGAGAGTTAGGAACAGTAAATCAGTGCGTCTGAATCACATATACACACGCGCGGTACCGGAGAAAAAAGGTGACAGCGAATTATAAATACTTTCAGCACGGCTTTTAAAAATAAAAAGGGCCTGCTTATGGTACCGCTAAGGCTCACTTTCTGGGAAAACCATATCTTTGCACCTGTTAGTCCGCTTCATAAATTGGGAAGATTGGAGAACTTAATCGAAGATACAGATCTCTGGATCAGTTTCAGACTTATAACCTTGTATCTACAGGAAGTAAACGCAGATGCAATTAAATTCAAGATGTACTTTATTCCATATAATTGATTCCGGAAATAGATTCAGCAACGTAAGAGGTTTCATATAAAGGACACTGCACACATTCTGCATTTTAAATAATGTGTAGTTTTTCAGGTACGTATGAAAATGCATTTTCTATGGTTGCCTTGCCAGAAAATAGTTTGAAAAAATATTTTTGTTTCAGAAAGAAGTCAAAATACTTGCTCATTTTGCCCGAGAATTTGATGCCATCAGAGGCATTGGAAATTGCACGGAAAATTGTGTTTACAGTAATTGAATGCGAAAAAAGGGATTTTTTTAAATAAGACTTTTTAAAGGGATGATATTTAAATAAACATATGCATGTACAGTATATTGATATGCTAAAAAATCATTGCTTTTACACTTCTCTTTCCTCAAACGTATTTATTTCAGAATCATTCCACATCAGATCGACATAGTACTTATGTATTATGTGAGTGATCGAGTGAAAACAGACTGCGATGCGATGAGAACAAATGATATGCTGTTCAGATTGTGATTGCTTCTTTTGTTCACTTGCCAAATCCTATAGTCGTAGCTTTAGTTCTTCTTCCCACTTCGTCTCAGCTCTTCGAACTGCTTTCCTGCACACATGTTTGCAGGAATATTGGAGCTTCTTTTATCCATTGTTGGTGATACTGTTCTCAATGTTCTTGGTAATGTTCCAGCTTCATCTGAAACTATTCAAGCCTGTGACCCAGATGGCATACTTACTATCAAATCTTGTGAACTTGAACTGGAACACATTTTAAATTTCTTTCCTTTTCCTTTTGTTGTTTTTGTTGCCACTCTTTTTTCCATCTCTATCTTTTTCTCCAATTCTGGAACTACTTTTCCATATTCTCTCTTCAAAAGGTGATTTTGCTATGCCCATGGTATTTTCTTCCTGTATGCATGACACATGTTTTACCTAATGTGTTATTTATAAAGCACTGCTTTATCTGCAGTAATTTTAAAAGTGCGAATCAGTATGGCTCAACACGTTTTCTTTTGGAATATATTGAGGATATCTACAGCATGGCTATGCACAAATTCAGTGAAGCCGAGATAATGACACTTAGTATTTTAAAGGACTTCGTAAAAATATATCAATGAAGTTTACATTTCTCTTTGTTTTCATTCACCGAAGTTTTCATTTCAGTTTTCATCACCGGATTTTTCAACACTCATTCACGGCCTTGTAAACAACGCGAGGGCTCTTTGTTCGAGCTATACCGCTTTTTGGGATAATCACACTAGCTTTTAGTCCCTCGCAATTCGCGCCACTTGCTGCGTCATTTTTGGACTGCCCTGCTGTCATGCGAATGCTTCCTCCTCATGCGATGATGTTATTCCTTTTCTGTTGTGCACTTCCGTGTTTTCGATATACCCGTATGTATATTCCTACCAACTGTCATTAAACTCTGATCGGACCAAAAATTCTTTATATTTTACACTTTTGGTTATAACCCCCCCCCTCTCCCCTTGACAGTTTTCCTGAGTCAGCATATGCCCTCAGATAATTTGAAGAGTTGTAGTTTGTAAACCCTGAAATCTTTTTGCAGAGTTGTAGTTTGTAAACCCTGAAATCTTTTGCAGATTTGTAGTTTGTAATCCTTTGTTTTATTCATGATTTTCTGTTTGTCAGCTTAATTTTGGACATCAGCGTAGATTGTAGGCGCCATCAATACGACGTCTAATGTCTTTTGAAACTCATACATTATATTAGACATCGGTTATTTAAACGCAACGAAGAATATCTTAGAAATCAGTCTGGATTTTGCCGATAACAAATTTTACACACTGACTTTGATGCAATAACTTGGTTCTGACGGGGATTTCAAAAGATTGATTGCTTTTAAAGACATAAGTGGTAATTCATTTCATCGGCGTAAGGAAACAAAGTACGATTTCTCAAGCTTTCGCTTATCTGCAGATGGCTTTTTCAAGGATAATAATATAAAAATATATGGTATTGATCCCAAGTACTGCAGCTGAGTGGTTGAATTAGTACATATTACACGTAGCGTGTTTTGGGTCTTCCTGATGATGCTGAGAATGCTTTTGTATGAGTACCCTGCTTTTGTGGCTGGATTAGTCAATTTGTTTAATTGAAACTGCCTGACAGAGACATCTGAGCATACAGTAAAAGCTCCTCCAATTCGCCAGGTGGTCTGAACAAAATAAAATAATTAATCTAGCCACAAAAGCAGGGTACTCATACAAAAGTATTATCAGCATTATCAGGAAGACCAAGGACGCGCTACGTGGAATATACACTAATTGAACGACTGAACTGCAGTACTTGGGATCAATATCATACATTCAAGGCTTGTCTTATATCCTGAAAGACGCCCTAAGAAAAACGGGACTCAGTGTGGACATAAGGGCCCTAAGATCCGTGTACAGCACGATTTCAAAGTTCTCTGTCAGACCTCCGATCAACAACGAAGCTCGCGTTTATGCCATACCATTTATATTATTACCCTGACGGTATGAAACGTCATTATATCGGAATGACAAAACACTCATTTGGAATCAGAATCAGAGAATACAAAAGAGACGCAAAGGAAGGAGGGTCCTCTATAGCTCTATCTTGAGAAGTGTGTTCCAAGTCCGCGAAACCTATATAGGAAGGTATTAAAAATTAGCCCCTACTCTAATCTAAAAGTAACAGCATTCAGGAAATTTCTAGAAATTATCACCAGCCGCGAAGACTGCAACGACAGGGTCTCCCTGGAGTTGCCAAAAATGACGATCAAGTGCTTTAATGACCCCCCTCCCCACACACACACAACGAAACAAACCCGCCACTTTCCAAATTAACGTATCTCGTGACTTCATAATCATAACAAGCTGCGCTGCGTATTTAATAATTCTTTTTGTGTCTCGTGTAACCATTATCATATTTGAATTGTAATTCGTTCTAATATTTCAGTTTGTTTACACACTATTAGGCTTTAAAAAGTCATCCGTTGATGAGCAAAAGCTTGGCAAATTGTACAAATTTGTATTTTCTTTTCTTACGCCGATAAAATGGATTGCCACTTATGTCTTATATGTTTGGTGTATTATTCAGTTCTGCTATTTGGTTTGTTTTTATCTCTCGCGTATCAGAACAGGCCCTACTCTTAGCGTTGGGATGAAATGTAGTTCCAGTGCCATAAAATCCCGAAATCATCTATAGTCAGCTGACAGACACAAAAAAACTACCGAACATTTGAACTCAATCTGTGTTCAAGCGTACGTTGATAGATTTCTTTGTGAATCTACAAACAGAAACAAACATCAATCTCTTTTGATTTTGGATCTACAAGCCGAAACAGACATCAATCTCTTCTTTGTGGATCTACAAACAGAAAAAACCACTAATCACTTACAAAAAACTAATTTCGTGTGTGTTTGTGGTTTTGTTTATCATGTAACCTTACAAAAAACTTGTTTTAACTTACACGCGTCAAATATTTCTCATCAAAATTTATTCTCCTTTTTTTCGGAAGTCATTTAGTTTGTCGTGAGACGTTATTTTTTTTCATAATATCGTTTGTAAGAAAAAGATAATTTTACCCACTTTAAAATTTGGTTGAGGATTTTGCAACATAAAATATGATGTGCTTATCTACATCTTAATAACATTACCTTGAGAAAAACAAATATGGAGTTTTTTAGCAGATATTTCAACGAACAAGGAAAATGCTGTAAAAGAATAAAGGATTGTGAGCAACCAAGAAATAAGACGTAGACAGATATACTTTACTTAATTCTTCAGCTCCCTACTCATAATTAATGCACTTTAAAAAATTACGAGACCTGCTTTTACCCTCAACCTCTGGAATACGTAATTTTGTTCATAAACAAATAAGTACGAAACAGAAAATTAGCAAATAAAACATTAGCTGCAAATTATGATCCTTTCAGAAATAAATTTTTCATTTTCTGCCTGAGTTTTAAGAATGAAGGAGTAATCCACGTAATTAAGGACAGAAGATGTTTCATTAAGGAGACTGTAAATGTTGAACGAAGGGATGCAAACTGGGAAATGCTGAGATGATGATATACCATATTTAACCCCAGAATCCCTTCTTTAAAACTCCGTAATATCTAATTGCTTTGATAATATGTGAATATATGTGACAGTAATCCCACACAGATAATGAATAAGTGCCAATTACGCGTTTTGAAAGCTGGCTTAATTACCGCGAAGAATGGAACGCTTCATAGGCATTGCGCGTATTTATGAGAAGATTTCTGCCGGAAAGCCGCTATAATATGCAGCTCACGGTCAATCCTCCGTGAAATGTTTTGAATGAATATAAACGTGCGTTTCATGCCGGCATTAGAAATATTAATTAGGGTTAGTTAAGTAAAAATGGAGAAATAAACTGCCTTTTAAAGAGGACTTTGTTCCAAAACTTTCGCGCTATTTCAAAAGAAGTCACTAAAGCTTCAATAATTAGTTCATGCTGTTTACATATTGAGTAAAAGTGGATATAGCAGGATTCAGCTAAATGAGTATTGCAAAGCCGAAGCCGTCGCTTTTGGACATCTCCGCAACTCGAACTTCTTTTTCGCTGCAGCTTCATGCGCAATCTCTGAGACCGGAGCAGCGAATCTTTACCGAATGACGTAGTGCTGCATTTGTGCAATTTTCTCCTGTTTGCAAGACGTGGCGATTAAATAAGAAGGCTTGGGCTATAACTTTAGTTAGATAAGAAACATACATTTTGTACTCTTATCCCCTTCAATGTACTTCCTTTCCGGATAAGCGCACTCCTGCATTTTAATTTTTCGTTCATCAAAGCAGTGCTGTACCTCATGTGGGGGAATCCCTTTGAGAAATTTGATCGCTCTCTTCTTCACCACAGTAACTGACTCAAAACAAATCCGGTTCAGTACAGGCTTGGCTTTAAGTAAAAGAAAAAGTCGCATGGGCCATGTCTGACGAGTAGGCAGGATGTTCCAGCACTGTACTGCGTTTATAGGCTAAAGGTTGCTCCTTTTAGAGCCCTGTACGATCTGGTGCATTGTTCTGATGAAGAATGAAGCCATTTTCCGACAACTTTGTGCTCTTTCTTCTAACTCTTTGCCTTAAATCCACCGGAACCTTTGTATGAATTCTGTTTCACTGTTGTTCCATTCTTTTTATTGGAGGTCTAACGACCACCGTGAGCAACTCACTAGACTATAAGCTGTCATCCGTCCCTAAGTTAGGGCCACTGGTTCCAGGGAAGTGAGAGAGCCAGGGCCGTAAGACAAACACAACATCCATGCCTCACCGGGATTCAAACCCGGACCCATTTCGGACGAATGATCAGAAGCCATCGCTTAGACCACTACGCCACAGGAACAGCGCTGTGCCATTGGAAACCCACTCTAAACCCGTTATGTAACCAGATACGCGCACGCACACACACACAATTAAGTTGAACTTGGATTTGCTTTTCTGTTCTTTCTTCTTCCTTGGTGACCCTGGTGTTCTCCAATGCATTGGCTGTTTTTTTTTTTGCTTCAGCGTCGTATTGGAATATCCAGGTTTTAACATCACATGATAACACTTTCTAAAAGGTGTGACGCATATTCTATTTTATCTTGCATTTTTAGTTCCTTTTCCTATGTGAATTTCAGTTTGTTCCCTTTTGCACTTTCCACATTTAACGTGATATCTTCTCTCTCATATGAATGGAGGTTGGCAACAGCATGAGGTCAGTACGTAAGTGAAGTATGCTTGTGATAAGAACCAGAAAGCATATATATACACTATATTGACAAAAATCACCGGACATCCCTTCAAACGCAAATGAACGAATCCGCTGCGTTGTTAAGATGCGCGGTACAGCTTCAAACGGTATAAAAACAAGCCTGCAACTGACCGCGATCATATCGC
Source organism: Macrothele yani (assembly GCA_039090855.1). NCBI lineage: Eukaryota > Metazoa > Arthropoda > Arachnida > Araneae > Macrothelidae > Macrothele > Macrothele yani. The sequence continues at coordinate 9,025,340 of CM077024.1, forward strand.
ACTGTGCGGTTCAGTGAAAATGACGCGGTGGGAGAGAACTGACTTTGAGAAAGGAAAGATTGTTGGATGTTGTGTTAATGGGCTGTCCATGAGAGAAACTGAGAGGCGTTTAAACATACCCAAGTCAACTGTTTTGGATGTACTAAATACGTGGAAGGCACATGGCGTGCGTGAAGCAGCAAAACGTACCGGAAGACCAAAGAAAATCAGTCATAGAGGACGTCCAAGCCTCAGGAGAGCTAATCGACGGAGTACTGCACAAGACCTCGGTATACAGGTGAGTAAAAATGCTGGAACCTCAGTATGTACACGTGCCATTCGCAGAGAACTTCATTACATGCATTACCGTGGTCGTGTGGCTGCTCATAAGGCTTTCATCTCCACTCGGAATGCTACTCGTCGTTTAGCATGGTGTAAAGAACATTTTCCGTGGACCATGGATCAATAGAAACAGGCCCTATGGACTGATGAATTCGGATACACAATCTATCAGTCTGATGGCCGCGTGTGGGTATGGCGGCAGCCGGGGGAACGCTATTTACCACAGTGTACTGTTCCTACGGTCAAGTTTGGAGCTGGCAGTGTACTCGTATGGGGGTGTTTTTCGTGGTATGGGCCCGGCCCATTGGTTATCGTGGACAAACCTGTTAACCAGCACGTCTACCTCGATATTCTGGACAATCATGCCCTACCAACCCCTGTGGCAATACTATGGAACTGAGCCCTGTCGGTACCAGCAGAATAATGCACCGAGCCATAAATCAAGGACTGTTACGGCGTGGTTTGACGATAATTCCTTATCGTGTGTGGACTGGCCAGCACATAGTCTTGATCTTAATCCCATAGAGAACCTATAGGATGAATTATAGCGCCGCATAAAAAGTTTGGAACCAAGGCCTACTACTAAGCAACAGTTAGCGGCATCATTATGTACTGAATGGAAACGCATACCTATCGCTGTGTTCCAAAACATTTTCGAAAGCATGTCTCGAAGGGTCAGTGCATGCATTAAGGCCAAAGATGGACCGACACCGTACTAATGTATGTCAATAAAGGATATGTTGTGTTTCTCTTCTAGGTGACCGGTGATTTTTTTAATATAATGTATACTTTGCGACGTAGTTGTTTGTGTGGAGATGTTAAATCGTTGCTGAGCGTATTAAGTTTGTAAATTTGTATTGTTATTGGCGTCTACATAACTATGTTGTAAATGTATGTGTGAAATACTATTAATTCAATAATAGTGTTGGATTAACGACGGTGTAATATACCATCCTTTCTTAAAGTTGAATGGAAATAAAAAATTAGTAAGTACCAGCCCTTGACATTATTTAGAGAGAACGCCTATTTAATTGGTGAACTTGACATTTAGCACATGTAGTGTTTAGCTAATTAGAAACATTTAGGAGCAGACATGCACTACAAAGGTTCCAGTTCACTTGAATTTAACCCAGAATCTCAGTACAAATTTGCTTGAGATAACCCATACAGCACAAAACGTTTCAGATATGTATCAGTAATGTTAAAATCTCTCATTTTTGTTACACTTTCAGAGATATCTTCCAACTACGTTTCAGCAACATCTATTTTGGTACATAACTCTTTGTACATTACGGTTACGTTAAAAATAGCATTCACCGATACTACTGCTTATAGTTTCCATTGTACATAATTGTTACCTTGATGTTACATTCCGGCGATATTTAAGATTTTTGATTTGGCAACTGCGTGGATACGCATGCGCATTTATCCCATTTCATCGAAGCCCTCTCGTCGTCGTTCCAAGTGCTGCAAGGATATTCTTTGGTGATACTGTCGTGCTCGAGTTAGCTGGGTGTAGGAGAAGTGGCCACAAAAGCTTTAAGGGACCCTTATAAAAATTGCATTTTTGAGCACTTCGTGACCACGATCCCCAGAGGTTGGTTATCTGAGTCATATAAAGTCTCCGTAATTTCGTCTTTTCTTAATTGCGATTATTAATGTGATTCTTCATAAAAAAATGTTTGTGATCTACAACTCAACAAAATATTTCAGGGTTTACAAACTAGAAATCTGCAAATTATCTGAGGGTATATGCTGACTCAGGAAAACTGTCAAGGGGGCGGAGGTATAACCAAAAGTGTAAAATATAAAGAATTTCTAGTCCGATCGGGAAATTTTTAGCATTTACAGGCTACAAATCAACAAAAATATCTGAGGGCATGTGCTGCCACAGGAAACCTGTCGGGGGAGGGGTATAAAGAATTTCTGGTCCGATCGGGAGATTTTAAGCACTTACAAGCTATAACTTGACACATTATCTGAGCGCATATGCCTACTTAGCAAACCGGGAGGAGGGAGGGGGGTAATACCAAATGTGTAAAATATAAAGCATTCCCAGTCCGATCGGGAGATTTTTAGCATTTAGAACCTACAAGTCAACAAATTATCTGAGGGCGTGTGCTGCCTCAGGAAACCTGTCGGGGGTGGGGGGGACACCAAAAGTATAAAATATAAGGAATTTCTGGTCCGACCGGGAGCTTTTCAGCATTTACAACCTACATCACAACACTCTGAGCGCATATGCTGACTCGTAAAACCTTGTAGGTGCGGGGTATTACCTAAAATATAAAACATAAAGTATTTCTGGTTGTAAATGCTGAAAATTTCCCGATCGGACGAGAAATGCTTTATATCCTACAATTTTGGTATTAACCCCTCCCCCCCTCCTGGCGGATTTCCAGGGTAGGCACTTGCTTTGAGATAATTTGTTGAGTTGTAGCTTGTAAAGGCTGGAAAAAATATCCCGATCGGACCAGAAATCCTTTATATTTCATAATTTAGGTTTTAGGCACCCCCCTCCCCCCGATAAGTTTCCTGAGTTTGCACATACCCGCAGAGAATTTGTTTAGCTGTAGTATATAAACCTTGAAAAATATCGTAAATAAGAAAATACGAAATTACGGAAATGTAATATTTTTCAGATAATCAATCTCGAGAGACGTAGCCACGGAGCAATCCAGAACGCAATTTTTATACGGCCCCTTAAAGTTTTTGTGGGCAGTTCTCCTGTGGTCACTTCTCCGGTGGTCAGTTCTTCGGTGGCCAGTTCTCCGCTTTGTCTTTGGCCTGAAAATTGTGGATATGTCTAAATTTTTTACTGAAAATGAAATATTAAAAGCAAATATTTCATGCACAATAGTTGCTCAAGTAGCGGAGAATATAGCCACACGAAATGTGTTTATGCAGAATAATTTAATGGCACTGAAATTCCAATGTGTCCAGTTCTCCGGTGGCCACTTCTCCGTACCCGGAGTTAGCTAGTTAATGTACACTAGTGTCCGTCCTAAAGTTTTGCACGACAGTGTATAATATCTTAATACGTCTGTTGGTTTTGAATCAGAAAAATAAAGTCTCAAAAAAAGTAGTTGTTAGTTTGTAAAGGTAGAAAAAAAAGTAATGTTGATATATTGAGAAGTTTAACAACTACGCAAGTTTTGAAAAAAAAATAGAGTAAGATATTTATTAAAAGGTACATTTCGTTAATTAATCATGAAGAAATTTAAGACATCCTACAGAAAAATAAAATGATCGATGGAAAAAAAATGTATTTCTATTAAATAACGTATTTGCAAGGCATTTAGAAATAATAGATTAAGATATACATTAAAAGGTATATTTCGTTGATTAATCTTAAAGAAATGTAAGCCGAGTGGCTCAGTGGTCTAAGCGATGGCCTCTGATCATTCGTCCGAACGCGGTCCGGGTTCGAATCCCGGTAAGGCATGGATGTTGTGTTTGTCTTACGGCACTGGCTCTCTCCCTTCCCTGGAACCAGTGACCCTAAATTAGGGACGGGTGACTGCTTATAGCCCATTGAGTTGCTCATGGTGGTCGTTAAAAATCCAATCAAAAAAAAAAAAAAAAAGAAATGTAAGTCATCCTACAGAAAAAAAAATTATCTATGGTAAAAATAATGCATTTCTATTAAACAGCGTATTCGCAAAGCACTGGCCTTCTCGTTAGTTCCTACAGAACGCTATAATCGCGAGGCATCAAATGGTCGAATGGGATAATACATCTGCCTAGAAACCTGGTGGACAGGGGTTTGAACCTGGCGCGACTTCGAGGATTTGTATTTCTTTGGAAAGAAAATTTCTCTAGCGTCGTGACGTCACACCGTAAAATTTCCTGATGGGGAAAAACAAAAAGGCGTACAAAAGATATCTCTGAGACCACGTGGGGAGGTAAAAAAAAAATTGGCGAACAAAACATGTTCGGTAGGATCACGTGACACACAAAATGTTATGGTTGAACACAAAGAGAAAATAGCGGACAAAAGATGGTCGGGAAGATCGCGTGGAAAAACAATGGCTGCGACTGACGTCATGATTGACCAGAAATCGGCCACATACGTCCTTGAGGCAGCACGTGGACTGGTTCCTTTTTACAGAAACCCCCTATTAACACGTAACAGTAATGTAACGAAGTTACAAATATCTTTCAAACACGTAGCAGTAATGTAACGAAGTTACAAATATCTTTCAAATACACAACAGTAACATGAAGTTGGTATCTTGAAATTAGAAAGACTTTTCACTGTAACGTATCAGTTATGTTTCAAAGTTATGTAAAATTTGCGGACATTTTGACGTAACCGTAAGTTTTCTAAAACATTACTGTTACAGTGCGCAACCTATCTGAAAAATCTCAATGTTTCAGTGTTACGTACCTGTAACATATACGAAATATTCGGTGCTGTGCGGGAATCTTTTTATTCAGGCGTGAGAAAATTCGGAACCATCTTTGCACCAACCTTCATCATGAACATATTTCCATGTAATAATTGCATAACAGTCACTCTATCGATGTTTATCATTTCAACTACTTAGTCGTAGAAAATTTCGAGCATATGGCTAGATTACTGAGGCCCTTTCTCAGTTTGATCCAGGTTGTTACAAATGTTAATCCGAATATCCGCCATGCTTCGGATAAGCACGTTAAGCCGGCGGACCACCGGTACTGCTTCTCCGATTATAAATTAAGGGCGTGTGTTCTTTCCGCAGCCCCCTCTCTCTCTGCCCACCCCTTCCCGCGAACCCATTGGGATGTACTTTGGCGTCATGTTACGTCAGTCGCTCCGGGAATGCATGCTAGTGGCTATATCTACTGTTCTCACTCTACCTAATGTCCTATCGTGAGTCGCTAGACTCCACCTACCTACTTCCGCTTCCATCTCCTGCCCAAAATCCTGTACAGGCGAAGCTGCTTGGAGTGCTAACCTCCTGTGTGGACGGAAGTCCTACATGACTGATTTCTGAGTCATACGTGATACTCACGGGCTGACGGGTAGGGTACTGTCATTCACTCTCAGAGCATTAAATGGTCTGAGTTGCTTTAAATTAAAGTCTCACTTTTCATTGATGCCCGGATTACTCTCAGTCGTTCGTATCATTGCCGAAGATTTTAGCTAGACATGAATATCACTTTCACTGTAACGGCCAAAGTTAAATGACAACAGAGTTCTACTTAACAAAACCCACTTCCACTTTACTCGTACTTAAGTACGAATAATGGTAGTTCTGCTATACACAAGTATTTTGTAAAACTCTACGTTGAAAAGAACTGAATCAAAATGTCTCAAAATGAATTTTGAGACTTATCTTTTTCTAATAACAATCTGCTCACTCAATATTTTTGCAAGAATCGCTCGCTATCTGCTCGTATCAACATTTCACACTGCACATCAGGCTCTTATCTCAGAACAATTTATCTACATTAATGTTGTTTGGCCCGTTGTCAGGTTGCCAACTTTACAAGCTTGAGTTAAAGTTCAAACTATGCATATACTTGGACAATCTAATACTTGCGAGATAGTCAATGCATATTGGGATAAAGTCCCATCAAATACTGGTACACACGTTATTGTACAAGAGTCCAAAAACGACCAGTTGACATCAATGCTAATGAAATATGATATCAGAACTTAAAAACATCGCTACATATTCAACGTATTTCTTTTAAATTTTGTAAGCTGGTATTTCAGCCAGTAGGACAAAAGCACCAATAAAACTTATTCAGCTACATACATGTAAGTGATACCAGTTTCTTTCGTGCTGATGAAGTATGAAATTAAAAGTTGCTGTCTTTAGCACGATATATTAAAACAATTTACCAAACCGTAAACAAATTTTACATTTTATTTACAATCTAAAACCGTTCAATGAAAGAGACAAGTACTTTCGAAGCCACAATGGCTTCATCCTCAGGCCGACAATGACACAGTACAAGAAACAACCATCATTGGAGCACTGCCTGAGGAGGAAAGGGATCTCATACGCCATTCGGCTGCAAAGGTTCTTTCACAACCACCTAAAATACAACCTGCTTTGAAATATGAACGAAAACAACTTTTGGAAATTGCAAATAACCCTAATCTATCTATAACTGGAGCTGATAAAACACAACAAATTATTATTATTAATCAAAAAGATTACCACTATAAAATGATTCAAGCCATAGCTGACGTCACGCATCGCATTTTAAAATCTGATCCTACAGTAGCTACAATTGCAGAACTGAGCAGAATGAGAAACAGTGGTTGTCTCCCCCAATTCATTTCCTCCAACATGAAACCCCCAGTCGGCCCTAGGGTTCCAGAAATCTTCGGAAAATTAAAACTACACAAGCCAGGTCATCCACTTAGACTACTTGTCTCCGGGTATGCTAGTCCTACCCGTACTCTGGAAACTGCATTAGTCACGTACGTTAAACCACTCACCCTGAATTCTAGTGTCTCTATTCATAGTTCCACCCAAGCATTAAATTACATTAATTCTTTTCACTCTCAGGGAACTCCCTTTATTATGGCTTCATTAGATGTTGTGTCATTGTTTTCCAGTGTACCTCTTCATTTGGTTCACGATATCATTGATAAAAACCTTCACGAGGATAAATCTGTTCCACCTCTCGAAGCACACGCTGTCATTGCGGCCCTTCAGCTAATAGCCAAAAGATCTTATTTTAAGTTTGACAATGTCATTTATCATCAAACGGAGGGAGCCCCAATGGGGTCCCCACTTTCTCCCATTCTGGCCAAAATACTGATGCAAACTCTTGAAGAAAAAATTATGTCGGAATTTCCGGTTCAACCATTATTATTTTTGCGGTATGTCGATGATTTGCTAATCTTTTGGCCTCATCCCTTGTTCTTACTAGAACGTTTTACAGATTGTCTTTCTAACCAGTACCCTATCATTAAGTTCACTTGTGAAATTGAAGACCAAGGAAAACTGCCGTATCTGGATATTTTATTACTCCGAGACTTAAACACTCACCAACTAAACTACTCTGTGTTCCGCAAACCCACTTCGATCCCATGTTTGATACCTTATTCATCATCTCACCCTTTTGAACATAAGGTCTCCACCTTCCTTTTTTTGATAAAACGTGCTTTCACTCATTCGTCTTCACGCAGAGCTCGACAGCTTGAATTAACCAGGATTTCGTCTATGACACAATTTGTCGGCTTCCCACCTCACCTTTTCCAAGGACTTTTGCAAAAATTCCAGAGACTGAGATTTACCACATTATCTACTCAAACTACCCCTACACAATACGTTGGTAAGATAGAATTCATACCCCCACTAGTAACTATTCTGAAAAAAGCATGTCAAAAACATAATACGTCCTTTGGAATTAGCACCAGGAATGTTTTTTCACTGGTGAGGAATGATAGCGACATGGTCCCAACCCTCAGTAAATCTGGTGTGTATAGTATACCTTTATTACCTGAAGATACTTACAGTGAAGTGAAGTACTATGTAGGCTCTACACTTCGGACCTTAAATACTCATTTGCCTGAACATAAATCTTTCTTACGTACTGATTCAATAAATACCGCACTCACTGCAGCAGTAAAACAGGATGGATACACCCCCGATATGAACAACGCCAAAATCCTAATATCTACAGTCGACAAACGCTCAATTCTTCTGTTGGAAAGTCTCTGTATTCTTTCTTACGGGGAAATGTGCTGCAACATAGAACTACCAACTGTGATTCACAGACCCTGGAGACGAACACTTTCTTCACATGCACAACCGAGTCTTGGGGACTTTGTACAATAATGTACATATTATTTATTATATTTTTTTATATCTGAACTTTAACGATTAGGTTTTAGTTGGATGGCAACACTACCTGATTGGTGAACTCATGAACTGATGTGCCTCGTATCACGGTGCAAATTGACTGGTTGTTCTGTACTGTATCATTTTCGGCCTGAGGATGAAGCCATTGTGGCTTCGAAAGTACTTGTCACTTTCATTGAACGGTTTTTAGATTGTAAATAAAATCTAAATTTGTTTACGGTTTGGTAAATTGTTTTAATATATCGTGCTAAAGACAGCAACTTTTACTTTCATACATACATGTATATTACGCTCACCCTATTTCAGTTTCAGTCCTCTTTGCTTACCCATGTGAGCCGTAAACGTACATATTATATATCAGTTCAGCCATGTCACTTGCTTGGTATCTTCTGCTGCACTACACCATTAAAGAATATGGCGTCAGCAATGACGTCACTATCCAAGACTGGGAACGGCACACCATTCTGTTGAAGTACGGAACACTTTTCCAAGTATTTTGGCTAGAGTTCTTGCTCGCGTTTGTAGCGTAAGTTCTGAAATTGGCAAATTTATCACTCTTGCACTAACAAACCATTCCCAGACAATCTTATTCAATCGACTATTCCGGCCTCTTGATTTTCGGCTTTTCGCATTTTAATCTTCGTCGAGCTATTTTACCTTTACGCTACTTCTCTGTTAACTCGTCTTTTCGCTTTTAAATGTCGCAGATTTGTATTTTTTCTGGCATTCAGATTTTCTGCCATATATTTGATACTTACATTTTCTTTTTCGTGCATTTCAATAACTTTAACTTTTGTATCCGAGTCGAGAACGAAATTCTTTGGCGTCATGGTAAGAGGAAAGCAAACCAACGCAACTCACAACAAGCAAAGTTGTGAAATGTTATGAGAATTAAATGGGGGGGGGGGGGTCTGGTTCGAAGTCCGTACCAAACAACCAGCTTTGAAGATTTTGGACTTTGTATCCAGCAAAGAGAGCAATGCTGGTGGCATGAACTAAACCTGAGTCACGGCACGTGCTTAGGAAGAAGCCAAAACGTGAATGTGCGGCAGTTTGTGTTTGTTTAAACAACTCAAAAGCAAACTCTCTCTCTGTTTAATTATTTTATCTGCAACTGCAAACATGCTTGTTTCGTGTGAATTCATCAATACACTTTATCGTGAAATATTTTGTATCCAATTAAAACACTTGCCAGCACGGGAACGTCTGGAAAGTTTCTGTTGTTACCAGGTTGATTTACTCTCTTGCCATTTTTGTTTCCACGTTTCTGTTTCAGACAGGAACGTAATTTTCTGTTATCCCTTTCGGGACCAATAAAAGTTCAGTGTTGGACAGGTTACTGTTTCATTCAAGTTCCGTATTAAATAGGTTTTATTGTGCTTTATCATTACTGATTAATAAATAAGGAGCTGCATATTTGTAGTACCAGAAACTTCAGCTTGGCTGAAGTGACTGTCTTTTTCCATTGTGGTTCAAATGAATTGGAATTAGCTTTTATGATAACTTGCATTTCTTTCTCAAGTGTCACCAGTTGTGCAGTCTCAAAAGTGTTGAATAATAACTGTACACGTAAGTGCGTTGAACCTCCTTTCCCAAAGTTTTAAACACAATTTCTTCTTTAAAATGCTATATAAACATTGTGTTCTTATTAAGCATTGTGTTCCTAAGAATTTGCCTGAAATTGCCCTAAATATTAACTGTAATTTATCAGTTCAGAAATGTCAGAGATGCTTCCAGTCAGTCATGTTAAAAGTTTAAATATCTTTCAGTTTCATTAATGCCAACTGGATCATTTCTGTGCGATTCTGAAGTGCGGAATGAAATTTTTAGGTTTAATGTACGATATCGTGCTCCACACAGGAAAAAAAGTTAGTTCCGTGCGCTGCCAAAAGTGAAAGCAAAATGACTACAGCTAGAACGGTATGAGGCCTGTTTGCAAAGGTCCACACAAATTCATATACTTTTTTGTAAATATCAGTGGATTCAGGAATATATTCGCTAACAGAGAAATTTGAAATCTCTTACAGGGAAAAGATAAGCAAAATGTTTAAATATTTGGTTTGCTTGTCTATCCAAATGTGTTTCATGGCTGGTTTAGCGGAGTTTTCCCTCTTGATAGTTTTTTACTGCTGTTCATGCTGCATGTTTGCGATCTTGTTCTTCAGACTTCAGAGCTGGTAGGGAACGAGAGCAATCAAGTGTGAAGAGATGGTGGGTGAAGACGCACTCAGCCGTGTATTTTCCTTTCTTGTTAGTGCGTCGAGTATGCTTACATTTGCCGTCAGAAGAATTTGAATGCAGGAGAATCGATGCGAGAATGCTGGAACCAAGGAAATTGAGAAAGATTCTTCCATAATCTTTAACTCAAATCGGGAGCAGCTAACAGTGCAGCCTCTCAAGAGAAATAGCCCGACATTCGCATTTCTTTTTCGCGTAAAGGTTTCACGTCAATATGATGTATTTGACCACAATGATTATGCTAAAATTTTCGAAGAAAATACTAGTGTGATTTTTACAGAAATTTTTCTTTACTCGAAAATATTTTCATATCGTACCTTTAAATCCAATATATGATTCTCATGAAAAATAAATGTATTTCCCTGCTTCAAGGTAACTCTTACTTGAAGGATTTCAAAATATAACTTTTAGGAAAGCAAACGAATTGGAATCATGCATAACTGAAGTAAAATATTTTGTATTCCTTTTCATTGCATATGTATTAGACATTATTTACCTTAGTCCTACATCACAATATCAGAAAGAATTAAAGCTGAAATGTTATAACTTGAAATCCAGTAGGTGATTCGAAACATTAAAAAACTTATTTTGAAATTTTCCTTTCCCAGGTAAAATAATGACGGTTAAAATAAAAATGTCTTCAAAAATCTTTTTGCTTAACACGACAAATATATTTGTGTATATTTCGTTTTGTTTACTAGTTTGTATGATTTGACAGGAAATATTTACAAGGGTTTGAGAAACAGCTGAACTCTCTGATATCCTTCACGAAGGAAACAGAAGTCAGAGAAAGGTTATACACTGACGGAAAAAAATTACCAACACAAAGAAGGGGTTGTGTTAGATAAACGACAGTTGGTAGGCGGTGAGAGTACATCTGTAAGATGACGTCTATGCAAATTTTGCGCTCGGCGCATACGTGTGGAGCGAGTAGCGCCCCTCGGAACATGCAAAGCAGGTTTGCTGTAAATACGCGCTGTAACGTTCGTGAGCGTTTGTTATCGTAGAGATTCGACGTAGTGTGTTGATGTTATTCAAGAATGACTTTAAGAAGACGAAGAAGCCATTATCAACAGCTCACGGAGTTTGAACGAGGTCGTGTAATAGGGCTACGAGAAGGTGGATTTTCTTTCCGCAATATTGCAGAACGACTTGGTAGGAATGTGCCACTGTGCATGATTGTTGGCAGCAGTGGTCAAGGGAAGGTACTGCCTCAAGAAGACCGGGCTCCGGCCGGCCACGTGGCACTACTGAGAGGGAAGACCGCCGTGTACGGCGTATGGCCGTGGCGCATCGTACTGCGTCTGCGGTAGCAATTCGAGCTGCAGTTGCCACCACAGTGACACAAGGAACTGTTACAAATCGGTTACTCGAAGGACAGCTCCGAGCCAGACGCTCTGTAGCGTGCATTCCACTTACTCCAAACCCTGCCATTTGCGACGTCAGTGGTGTCAAGCTAAAGCTCATTGGAGGACGGAGTGGAGATCTGTTGGGTTTTCTGATGAAAGCCGGTTCCGCTTGGGTGCCAGTGATGGCCGTTTGTTGATTAGAAGGAGGCCAGGTGAGCGCCTGCAACCAACCTGTCTGCGGCCGAGACACACTGGACCTACACCTGGAGTTATGGTCTGGGAAGCAATTTCCTATGACAGCAGGAGCACTCTCGTGGTTATCCCACGCACCCTGACTGCACAGTTGTACGTCGGTCTGGTGATTCAACCTGTTGTGCTGCCATTCATGAACAGCATTCCAGGGGGTGTTTTGCAACAGGATAACGCTCGCCCGCATACCGCTGTTGTAACCCAACATGCTCTACAGAGTGTCGACATGCTGCCGTGGCCTGCTAAATCGCCAGATCTTTCTCCAATCGAGCACGTATGGGACATCAATGGACGACAACTCCAGCGTCACCCCCACCCAGCATTAACCGTCCCTGTATTGACCGACCAAGTGCAACAGGCATGGAACTCCATCCCACAAACTGACATCCAGCACCTATACGACACAATGCATGAACGTTTGCGTGCTTGCATTCAACATTCTGGCGGTTACACCGGTTATTAATGTACAAGCATTTCACATTTAAAATGGCTCTTCTCGCGCTTACAATAAGCTGTGATCTTGAAACCTTAATCGCTTAAATATGTTACCTATACAAATGTATTGCCGCCATTTCTTTCCTCTACAACTATTTTTTCGTGGTGTTGGGATTTTTTTCCGTCAGTGTATGACCACAGACCTAACCAAGTGGGTACGCTATCCTTAAATTATTCACCCGCAAATTGTTGGCATGCAGTTATTTCCAAACACGTACCTTTTAAGGCATAAGGTATGATTTCACACAATTTATGCGTTGCTTTTCTGCTCCTATTGTTTCTCAACAGGTGATCATTTCTGCTGTAGTTATAACTACTGAATTTGAATATGCATCGTGTCACACGTCCAACATATTTTCTCTGATAAATTTTGAAGATGACAATCCGTTTTTTGGTGTAAATATGACAAGGATGGTAAGTCAGATAATAACCGAAAACTTGAAAGTTTCGTCCTCCTGGAGCGGGAATCGAGCCCGCATCTCCCAGAGAGCTCCCTGGTATGCTAACCACTACACAACCCAGAACGACCAAGTGTCAAATTTCCGTTTAAGTCGAATATAATCATCACAGGATTCGCTAATCGAAGCAACCGGCATTCATGTTTAGCGAATCTGGAGGTTAAGAATCCAATCCCGTGATTGCCCGGAGGAGCAGATAAATCATGAATGGAATATGGGATTACACCACGCAATACATGTTTTGAAGATGACAATCCTTTTTTTGATGTAAATATGACAAGGATGGTAAGTCAGATAATATCCGAAAATTTGAAAATTTCTTCATCCTGGAGCGAGAATCGAACCCGCATCTCCCAGATAGCGCCACATGCTTGTCATATTTACACCAGAAAAAGGATTGTTATCTTCAAAAATTTGTATTGTATGGCGTAATCCCGTATTCCATTCACGATATTTTCTCTGATTTCTTATTGGCGTTGACTTCTGTTTCTCTCTCTCTCTCTTTCTCTCCATCTTTCTCTCGCTCGTTCGCGAAAACATTGCCGTCTCTGTGCAGTAAGGACGCTCAAGTGTCATCCGGACACATTTAATTTACTAAATCACTTAGAACCTTATTTTGAAAATCTGGGATTCGTGCAATAGTAAATTAAGAATATTTTGTGTTGTTAGAAATGGAGACCGGAAATGTCCCCAGAAAAATTAATACTCAAAGTTACACAGTTGCTTTTGCCTCTGAACAAGAATTTTAATCAAGTGTTTGAAGGCAATTAAAAATTCAGAGTTATAGCTCCTAGTCTTAATGGCAAATAAACTATTGGTTTTGATGATGGAGACGGTTACATCCGTTTTAAGAAACGAAACTGGGCAGCGATGACTGAGTAGTTTAACCCTCTTTTTCAGTGCATTCTGATATTCTTCTTACAGTGTAGAAGAAGCCATTTCTTTTATTTATTTTTTTCAGTTACCACACTGTATTACACATCACAGTTACATTATACCGAGGGTGAGTCGAAAGTTTTGCAATATTTGGATTACTTTATGTCTTCTGTGACGTGCTTGCCCCGCAGAACGCACATGAGATAAAGGCAGATACGAGCGAGAAGATACGTCTGCGTAGCTCAGTTGGTAGAGCGACTTATTCCGGAATAAGGGGACTCGGGTTCGTTGCCCGGCGTTGACAAAAATTACGGAGATATTTACTTCGTTATACTTCATACGTACCTTTACGGCGAAAGCTGACTAGCATTCAAAGTATAGGCCATCGTATTGCACCGTTTTTAGCCACCTGTCTGCCAGTTCTTCGTTTCCGCGGCGGTACCAGTTCTTGTCCTTCGAGGCGAAGAACTCCTTCACCCCAGCTGGCCCCTACTCCTGGTTGATGAGCTGCCACCCGCGAAGAGAGTGGGCCATGGACCGGAACAAGTAATAATCCGACGGGGCAAGATCCGGACTAGATGATGGGCGTGGCATCAGTTCGATGCCCTCAAGTTTCTGGAATGTTGCGCAGGTCGTTCGCGCGGCATGAGGCCGAGCATTGTCCTACTGTAGAAGAGCGCGCTTTCTGTTCATCAATGCCGGATACTTCTCCTCCAAAACGGCATGCATCTGCTCCGGTTGTTCAGAGTAGATAGAGGTTGGCGTTGATTGTCCGACCGTCTGTAACAAATTCGTATTGGATTATCCTCTCAAAATTCCATCAGACGCAAAGCCTCATCACCTCGTGGTCAAAGCGACCACGTTTGGCAACAGGTTCTAGAAACTGGCCCTGCCTCAACCACTGCCGATGTGTGTTAGGATTACGGAAATAGACTCACTTTTCATCGCACGTAACAATTCTCTTGATGAAACGTACAACGCGCGGGTTTTCTTGAAGTTTCACGCACACTTCCACTCGGCGGTTTGCTTCTCCTGGCGTCAGCTCGTGAGTGACAATGCGGCAAATCCTGTAGACCTTGCCGAGGTCCTAAAGTGACGAGTCACAGTGGTCGGTGATATTTCCAGCTCCCCTGATAATCTATGAGTGCTGGTTGTCAGATTTGCCCCTATGGCCTGGCGCACGGCCTCTGAATCCACTGTTTGCAGCCTACCTAACCTTAGCTGATAGTAGGGGGTTTCTGTCACCTGAGTGAAATTTCTTGATCCATCTAGTTGCGGTGCTGTGGTCCTCCCGTTTCGCATGACAAATGTTTCGTATTGCTTGAGCAGCGTTATGACCGAGTTTGAACTCGTAAAGCAAAAGTTCCCTAATTAGCCGGTTGTGGCTGTTCATCTTTTAGGCGTCCCAACCACAGACAGAACGAGGACAAACAATGCTGTTCACAGCAACGACTACCACTTTATATCCCTTTTGACTGACTCCAGTGTGGGACTTCAACTAGTTTAAACACGTGACATACCCTCCGTAGCACATGCGTTTATGCAAATATTTCTAAACTTTCGACTCACCGTCTCTAGTAACGATATACACATATTGTAGCAACCAGGAAGAGTAGGGAAACGGACTTATGCCTGACATTTTTTTTTATTGGAGGTTTAACGACTACCGTGACCAACTAAATGTACTATAAGCAGTCGCCTGTTCCTAATTGAGGGCCACTGACTCCAGGGAAGGAAGAGAGCCAGTGGCGTAAGACAAACACAACATCCATGCCTCACCGGGATTCGAACCCGGACACTTCTCGGATGAATGGTCATAAGCCAGAGCTTAGACCACTCCGCCACCGGGGCGGCAATGTCTGACATAACCCTCCTCTCCGTAATCAAAGGTAAATAATGAAAGAACATAACAAAAAGACAAGCAAGCACACATATGGTAGTTCAGTAGATAAATAAACTCAGCAATTAAATCATTACAAACATATGTACATGTCAGCGTGCACAAGACATCAATAGCCTTCTTTGTAGTTGATTGAGCACTAGACTTCGATTTCACCTCCTACAATTAAATATAACAATTCACACCCTAGCCATGTCCCTCTTCACAATTAATCATAATAACTTTACCTTACATTTTTACTCTTCAATTTTCTCATTGCATCTTGTACTATCTTAATGTTACCATCCTATTCAACATGTATTGCCAATTACACTGAAGAGCAATTGAATTAGAGATACCTGTCCAGAAACGTGTAGCCCCACCTTTCGCCCTGATGACGGCGGCGGCGCTTCGTCTCGGCATGGACTCGACAAGACACCAGAAGCTTTGGGTAGCCATTCGGATCCACGACCCCTGAACAAGCTCCCACAGTTTACGAAGATTTGATGGAGGGGATAAGAGCCTCGAACATCTCTCTCGATGGCATCCAAGATGTGCTCGATGGGATTGAGGTCAGGTGACCTAGCTGGACAAGAAAGCGAAGTCACGTTGGTGGAGTGTTCATCCAACCATTCGGATACAATTCGGGAGCGATGGCACTGTGCATTGTCTTGTTGCAGGATGAGGTCCGCAGTGGGATGTTGAAGACCCACAAACGGGAGCAAATGGCCGTCCAGGATATCCCAGCAACGTTAACCTGTGAGGGACGATATCACACGTACCAGGGGTCCCATTTCAGTCCACGTAAACAGACCCCAGACGAGAATGCCAAACCCACCAGCTTGAAGAGTACCCTGCTGGCAAGAAGGATCCATCGCTTTATGTGGTTTGTGCCGTACTCCTATCCTGCCATCCGCATGTACCAACGTGAATCTCGACTCATCAGTCCAGGCAACATTTTCCCCTATGTCTAGGGTCCAGTGGAGATGTTCCCTGGTCCATGCTAATCTTTGCACCCTGTGATGTGCGGTCAGCAGCGGTACCCTCGTGGGACTATGGCTTCTGTACCCCATAGCGAGGAGATGGTTCTGGATGGTGTGGCTACTTACACGTTTCTGTGCACCAGCGTTAAATTACCGAGTGATTTCTTGCAGTGTGTCACGTCTATCCGCTGTTACAATGCGAGCTAGCCGACGATGTCCCCGCTCATCCACACGTTGTTGTCCACGGCAGTTGGTCCTTGCAGGGATGGTTTTACCGGACTCGATGTACTCACGGTGCACCCATGACACAGTGGCTCGTGAAACTCCCAGTGCCTGCACGACTTCCGAGATGGAGTGACCCATTCGTCGGGCCCCGGCAATTTGCGCACGATAAAATGCGCTCAGATCCTTCGTCTTACCCATACTGCGTCCAACTATTACTGATTCCCGTCGCATCACTCCTTATATTGTCGGATCGCTGCATACGTCATGTCGTTTCCGTTTACAGGTCCGCCCACAGCGCCACATTTGTATGACGCCAGCTGTCACTAATCCAATTGATCTTCAGTGTATATTCAAATTATTTGATAAGATAGGTTTATAATTTTTTCTTAAATAAATTAAAATTATTGACAGATGTCAAATCATAAGGTAATGAATTCCATAATTTTGGGCCAGTATAATTTATGTTCATTTTAAATGTTTCAGTTTCTGGAAACATTGGTATTAATTGTGATCTATTCCTAGTCTTTTGAGATATTATATCTTGCTGTAAATCATTTTTAATTCTTTAAACATTATTTTACCCAAATTAAAATCATATAATACCTTCATAGTAAGTACATTACATTTATTGGGGTTTACATTTGACGGCATAAATGTAATAGGTTGAAAATCATTTGATATTTTCACATCTATTAGTCTTATATATCGATTTTGCCGTAGTTTATGAATATTATATTGAGTAGTTTGTCCCCATGTTAAGGTACAATAATTAATATGATTTGTTTTTATTGGAGGTTTAACGACCACCGTGAGCAACTCAGTGGTCCGTAAGCAGTCATCCGTCCCTAATTTAGAGACACTGACTCCAGGGAAGGGAGAAAGTCAGTGTCATAAGGCAAACACAACATCCATGCCTCACCGGGATTCGAACGCGGACCCATCTCGGACCAATGATCAGGAGTCATTGCGTAGACCACTGAGCCACCGGGGCGGCAATATGTGTTTGAATTAATGTGTAATAAAGTAGAATCAATGTTTTTGGTGTTATATTTGGAAAGATGCGACTAACCACCCCATTTTTCTGAAAATCTTATTAATTAGATTTTCAATATGTTTATTCCATTTCAAATCATGCTGAATAACTGTGCCCAAGTAAGTAGATTTTTAAATAATATCAATTTTAACTCCATTTAACAAAATCGTTGAGTCCCCTAGTTTGAGGTGTTTCTCATACATGCAGTACATGGCATGGGATATAGCATAAGCTCACAAGACTTCAGTTCCTTCTGGTTAGTTGAAAAAATGTGTGTTTATGTTACGGTAAAAGTGACTATCCGGTGATTATGTATAATCACCGATCATCTTCGTGAGTTGGATAAATTTCTCTAAACGGCGACTTTACATAATTTCCAAAGGAAGATGGTAAATTTGATAAATATGCCAGAATTTCTTACTTTTACAGGCGATTTTACATAATTCCCAAATGAAGTTGGTAAATTTGATAAGTATTTCAGAATTTCTCATTTTGACCAGCGATTATGTGTAATTCCGAAATGAAATTGGTAAGCACGTATGGATTTAAACTAATTTTAATAAAATAAATAAAAAAATACATTTTTTTTGTTTTATTAATATTAGAACGATTTAATCAATATAAGGAAACTAAAAAAATCTGTTTCAACTTAATATTAGAGTTATGTTTACAGACATTTCAAAAACATTGTAGAGAAAAATATAGAACTCTAGTAATTCTTACTGCTTATTCAAACGATGCAAACTATCATGACATTTTGAGTTATATAATTTTTCATATTTCTTGCATTTGCATTTGGTTGAATTTCACTTTACCTTATGTTAGCACATTTGGAAACCCTGACCTTCTAAAATTTTGATTTTTCTTGCACACTCCCTAAGAGACAGATTGATATTTGGTGCTTTCTCTACTGTAAGAAATTGTTCGTCACATAGCACAAACTGGTTTCTGGTATGCAATTGTGAAAGGCGTCCATGCTTTGTTCTCAATTGATAGTACTCATTATTTTCAGTAGCTAATATTACTGCCAATATATTCCGCGAATCGCCTTTTCCCCTAACCACATCTGGTATTCTTAGCTTCCGTGGATCTTCTACTTTCGCTACAGGAAACTTCAGCTATGACATTTTCTATTGGAGAGTTAGTAAAAATTATTACTGGTACAGCTATCTACCGGAGAGTAAATGAAATAAATCTACTCGAAGAAAATGTAAATGAAATCAAGGCTACTTGACGAGAATGCATTATTTATCAAATTTGCCATCCTAGAATGGCAATTATGCATAATGTCCGGTAAATTTGGTTAATGAAGTACGATTTATCATATTTACCACTACGAACTGGCGAGTTTGCATAATCACCGGTAAATATGATTCATTCGCAATATATGAAATCATTTATCAAACTCACCAAGATGATTGGTGATTATGCATAATAACTGGCGTTTATGCATAATCACCAGATTAATCAATTTTATCGTAATATATGTATACACTCAGGGGACAAAACGTTAGAGACATGGTTCCTGGGCAGTCGACTTTGACATCCTCCACGCAGAGTGGAACAGGCCCAAATCAAACGCAGGTGATAAAGAAGCACACAGCAGCGTCTCTCAATAGTGTATCGCAATCGATGAACATGGGTAAACGTAATGATCTGAGCGCCTTTGATCGTGAACGTATTGTCGGTGCAAGACCGACAGGTCATTCTATCGCCCATGTGGTATGACCTCTAGGGTTCCCAAGGGCAGCCGTAGCCAGGGTGCACCGCGAGTACATCATTGATGGACGAACTAGCACCGAGAGAGCAAGCGGTGGCCAAACACACGCCAATGATGACCGAAGTCAACGTGGACAATCTAAGCTGGTAAAGACAGAACGTGGTGATCTGAGCGCTTTTGATCGTGGACGTATTGTCGGCGCAAGACCGACAGGTATTCTATCGCCCATGTGGTATGACCTCTAGGGTTCCCAAGGGCAGCCGTAGCCAGGGTACACCGCGAGTATATCATTGATGGACGAACTAGCGCCCAGAGAGCAAGCGGTGGCCAAACACACGCCAATGATGACCGAAGTCAACGTGGACAATCTAAGCTATTAAAGACAGAACGTGGTGATCTGAGCGCTTTTGATCGTGGACGTATTGTCGGCGCAAGACCGACAGGTATTCTATCGCCCATGTGGTATGACCTCTAGGGTTCCCAAGGGCAGCCGTAGCCAGGGTGCACCGCGAGTACATCATTGATGGACGAACTAGCACCGAGAGAGCAAGCGGTGGCCAAACACACGCCAATGATGACCGAAGTCAACGTGGACAATCTAAGCTATTAAAGACAGAACGTGGTGATCTGAGCGCTTTTGATCGTGGACGTATTGTCGGCGCAAGACCGACAGGTATTCTATCGCCCATGTGGTATGACCTCTAGGGTTCCCAAGGGCAGCCGTAGCCAGGGTACACCGCGAGTATATCATTGATGGACGAACTAGCGCCCAGAGAGCAAGAGGTGGCCAACCACACGGCAATGATGACCGAAGTCAAAGTGAACAATCTAAGCTGGTAAAAACCGACCGCTTGGCGGAGGTCTGTACGAGCCCGAGCAAATCACATCCAGCTTAAATGCCGGAGTCTCAAGCAGAGTCAGCGAGAGAACGGTACTGCGCACGTTGCGTACCCTAGGCTATGGAAGCGGACGCCCTACTGGTGCGCCACTTTTCAGTGCACGTCATAGGAAATTACGCCTCGCCTTGTGCTGAGAACATCAAAACTACACCTCTGCAGAGTTGCGACTCGTCGTGTGGTCAATAGAATCCCGTTTTCAGCTGCACCGAGCTGACGGGTGGGTGCGGGTGTGCAGTCGACAGCATGAGGCCATGGCCCTGTCGTGCCAGGTCGGCTCTGTTCAAGGTGGTGGTGGCTCTATGATACTTCAGGGAGTCTTCTCATGGGCAACACTAGGTCACTTAGTATATATGTATGTACGGAGAGGTCCTTAACCGTTGCGCGCTAACAACATGTGCTTGCCGATTGGCAAAACGTTTAGCTTTGTCACTTCTTTATGTGTGCATACCCAAATAAAAATTGAAAGCGTAACGTCACGAGAGGTCATTTTTATACGAAGAAACGTGAGAAACGGATTTAAAAGTGAGAATTCCGAAAACCAAACAAATCTTGAAGAGTGGGTGTAGATCTCCAATCTGTGAAAGTTTCTCTACAAACTTTGCTAGTTTTTTTTATGTTGACACAGCCATTACGTTTAAAATCAGGGCTTTCTTTCTTCGTAGAGAGATCAGAAATAAAGTGTTTGAAGTCTAGTTCATTGACGATGGCGACAAACACAACACGACCTCATGAATGATTTCTGCAGCCCCGGTGGTTCATGGTCTAAGCGTTGGCTTCTGATCATTCGTCCGAGATGGAGCCGGGTTCGAATCTCGATGAGGTATGGATGTTATTTTTGAATTACGGCGCTGGCTCTCTCCCTTCCCTGGAACCAGTGGCGCTGAATTAGGACTAGTGGCTGCTTATAAGCCCATCGAGTTGCTCACAGTGGCCGTTAAACCCGCAAACGAAAAAAGAATACTTCCTTCAGCATTCGTTACTTAGAAGACAGCAGCATACGTAACAGGAAGAGAATATACAATCCTTGGAAAATATTTTTTCAGACAATGTATACTAATATGGAATAACATCAAATAAGTTGTGTCACAAACCTTGAAAAATATCAAAACTAGAGTGATTCGAAATGTGCACTACCCAACTCAAGTTGGATTTATTATATAATTTTATCTAAACTGGTATGCAAATTTCGCTGCGTGAAAGACTATTTCCTGTTTAATTTTGCCGCAGGTAAAGCGGAATATGCAAACAAGGATTGCGTCAAATAGACGCGTGACTCTACTCGCATCTTGTAGCTGTTTAAGCCAACTCTGGATTTCACTTGAGGTGCACGATAAGAAGATGATATTACGAAGACGTCGTATGACTGTTTTTCACAGGCGGACAGCGACTGGAAATTATCGACAGAAAATGTTTCACAGAAAATCCTGTCAAGAGCAAGGAGTCAGTTTCAACAGACGCCAGATGTTTGTCGTCGACCAAGACCAGGCTTTCCGTGATTCTTTTTTTTTTTTTTTTTTTTTTTTTGGTTGGAGGTTTAACGACCACCGTGAGCAACTCAATGGGCTATAAGCAGTCGCCCGTCCCTAATTTAGGGTCACTGGTTCCAGGGAAGGGAGAGAACCAGTGCCGTAAGACGTACACAACATCCATGCCTGACCGGGATTCGAACCCGGACCCCTTACGGACGAATGATCAGAGGCCAACGCCTTAGACCACTGCGCCACCGGGGCGGCTTTCCGTGATTCAAATTGTTCCAGACGATCATTATATGAGCCTAGCTGCCAGACGAAACAGGGAGATTTCGCCTAAGGAACTTGCAGGCTGCTACCGGAACGAGGTTTTCAAAGCGTACGGTTTGTAGAAGACTTCTGAAGCAATGTCTTAATGCAAGAAGGCCAGTTATTTGTGATATTCTAATTTTCGCTGCCCGATGAGCTCTTTTAGCGTGGAGTTACCAACATCACTCTTGGAGCTACGATAAAGTAAATTTCTCCCTCACTTTTATGCCAAGGTATGGATACGAACTCCCAACTCTCGGCTATCCATTATACTACACTAGCATGTGCTCTAACTGTTATCTGCCTTTATCTTATGTGCGTCCTGCTGGGAAGGTACGTCATATCATCCCCCCCGAAAGAGGGCCGGGAGCATGTCCCACGGGTTAGCCGGGACCATGTGTCGCTGTAGGTACTTATCCCATGAAGAATGTGCATTTGAGAAATCCCAGACAATTTTTGGTGTGTGGAACGTAACATCACACTGATTTATTTTTTCGAAGCATTGAAGAAGGGATTCTCAATTTTCCTGTCTCGCGGTGGGGAAAGAACATCACACCATTACGAGAGACCTATCAGCTAGGTCATCCTTGAAGTTTGGGCGCCAATATGACGAAGTAAATTTCTTCATCACTTTTATGCCAGGGGCGGGATTCGAACCCACAACTCTCGGCTCCAGAGCTCCGAGTGCTATCTACTATACTACACTGGCATGTGTTCTCACTGCTATCTCATGTGTGTCCTGCGCGGCAGGTACGTCATAGAGTCCAGAGCCGTGGGCGCATTTTCTTTTCATAGGTGAATCGCGATTAAGCTTAAGTACTGACTCGCAACGTATTCTTATGTAGAAAAAACCCGGGACCTTCAACAGTCCCTCTAACAGCAGAGATAGGGACTACTGTGGTGACGGTGGCGTGATGATCTGGGCAGGAATAATGAAAACTGAATACGCAAATCTGCAAATCTTTCAGGGTCTCTCTTTGTTACTTTCCTGAGGCAGAGAGACGAAATCCTGAACCGACATGATAGGACATTCAGTGGAGACGAAGGGGTCAAAGTTTTATTTTTATGGGTGACAGTGCCCAACTTCATGCAGCTCGTTCTGCCGACTGGTTTCGCAAAGACGAAGATATTCACTGAATGATGTTGCCACATTAGTATGACCGCAATCCCATTGAGGATGTATGGGATGCTCTAGGGAGACGCATTGAAGCGCTCTGCTAGAACACTTCAAGTACAGAGAACACGTGCCGCTCCGGTGGCGCAGTGGTCTGCGCGATGGCTTCCGGGTTCGAATCCCGGTGAGGTATGGATGTTTTGTTTGTCTTACGTTGCTGGCTGTCTCCCTTCCCTGGAATCGCTGGCCCTAAATTAGGGACGTGAGACTGCTTATAGCCCACTGAGTTGATCGTTAAACCTCCAATAAAAAGAAACAGCTTTTGTTGACGATTAGTTCTTAATTCTTCCAGACCTCGTCAGTACCCTCATAAACAATATGAGGAGTCAGGCAAGTAGACATGCATGCCTCAGAAATTCTGAAAATTACGTCGTCCTAGAGCGGGAATCGACCCCGCAGCTCTAGATTCACGTTCAGGTATGTTACCAATGCGTCCATCTGCCTGCACATTTATTTGATTATCAATTCAAGGAGTCGTTGCTTGAGCAGCTTAGCTGTCATGAATAATCACGCTCCTTATTAAAATACTACATGTCTTAAGCAAAATATTTAAAATATTATTCCCTATGTATTGCTCTTTCATGTAAAATACAGTAATATACTGATTTTCTTCTGCTTGAGTTACATACCGTAAGTAATGTACGTAATAATAAACCTCTTTACCGAATTTAATTAAATTTTCTCTTAAATACTTCTAGTTATGTGCGAATTTTTAAATAATCCTTTAATTTTGAGCACCAATGTACACTCTTTTATGTAAAAATATTTCTGTCTTTTGCTTTGATTTTATATTAATGAGGAAATCAAACTGAATTTATGCAAACCAAATTATTTAATAGACGTCATGTCAATTCAAGATATCAATGTGTGCTGATAGTACACTTCATTTATTGAGTCAGAGAAAAGTAACTTAATATCTTTATGTCCATAGCTTGACTTTTCTATCACGAATGCACGCATGCACAAACAAACGCACAAACACACTCTCTCTCACACACACACACACACACTAATATTTTTTATTGTGTGACTGCCCGAACTCTACACATGTGCAAGCGAACTAAATGAAAGCCTTTATTTGTAGACCCAAAAGGATTAATAAATAACAGGCACTTTTGATTTATTACTAATGATACAATTCTAAGAAAGAAAGAGTCATTTTGTAATTTCGAATTATATGTCGGGTTTCTTTGTAAATCTAAATGTTAGGGTTCAGCTGTGAAAGAGAAAATCGTTTTCTGAGGAATCAGTATAAGGGTGATTGGCACTATGGAAATTAGAAAAATCGCTGAAAACAGACATTTTCCAATTGAAAATTATGCGCCTCGCTAACTGACACAAGTGAACGAAATTCTTGGTGAATAGCCGGGAGGTACTTAAATATTCGAGTAGTGTAATTATTTAAGATCAGACACAAATAGTTTTCTTAAATTTTATTTCCATTTCATTTATTCGTCTTCCTGGACTTTTCATTGAACATAGAAACCCTCCTGCATCTCTGGCAAAAATTACGCAGCTTAGAAATTTCAAGACAATCTATCTTTAATCAAAACAAATACGCACAAGATTCACAATCCTTTGATGCTTCAAGATTAAGCATAACACTAAATGAAGAAATTCATCGAATTAAATTAAGTGAAATGAGCAATTTATTGCCAGCTAAAATGTTGAAAACCTGTGCGTCAGTATCTATGAACGCGACTCTTGCTGAAAACAAAAGTAGAAATAAAACATATAAAAGTGGATTTTCGAAATAACATCATTTTCTAGCAAATGAGTAATTCTGAATAATGTTTTTAAGCATAAGAAGGACAGCACGTAACTGGAAAAAATAAAACAAGTGAACTCGTAGATATCCTTGTGTCACACGAAATTACACAAAAGAAGAACAGCTTCACATATTCATATTCTAAAGCAGTGGTTCCCAACCTTTTTTTGGTCATGTTCCACCTAAGCATCGCAAAATTCGTGATGCCCCCCCCCCCCCTCCTCCCTCCCTGTGACATATAATTCATATTATTCAAAAACTGAACTCCTATCCTCCACGTATAATGACATATACGTATAATTCTGTGAGATATAATTCTTATTATTCAAAAATGAACTCCTATTCACATGTCCTTTGGAAGCTTGTTAATGGCCTAAAAGGCCATTATCAAGCTTCCAAAGAACATGGCATCCGTGAAAGAGAAAAATAAAAGAACGAAATTACAGTTGGAGTACTGAGGAAGAAATCCCTAAGAAATTGCTAAAAAAAAAAAATAATATGAAATGATATGTGTGTCAAAGTAATGCTAGAAAACCTACACGGCGGTATGCCATGCAGGTTTCCAGGCATGGTCCACTTCCAACACCGGAGACCATGTGCGCGAGGTTGGATATGGCCATTCTTTTCTAGTTCATGTCCAACGCCGGTAACCATCTGCTGTGTTGTTAGACAGCTCAAAGAGGGGAGGCGGAAAAACGACTCATCCACAATCGGGCAGCTGTACAATATCTGGGGTATGTCCTCTCTCCCTCACGAGCGCTGCGGTTTAACAGCAGCTCTTGTACCGTACATCTGTGCCATTGGTCCTGATGAACGATTTCCTCCCAACAGACTGTCAAGGGTGTTTAAATTTCTACAATTTTGTTCAAAACACCTCAGATGATAGCTCGTCCTTTTTGCTCGAGATCCTCTGGACAAGTGAGAGGCGACTCAGACCGGCCAAAACTCCTAACAAGTGGACGCTCTTTATTGCGCTCTTAGCACCCAACCTTTTGGACGAGCGGTATCTAGTAAAGTAGCGTCTTTGGAACACAACAATCGTTGGACCAGTCTTTTATGACAGAACTTTAAAAAGTTGGAGGTACTCCAACTCTCAAGAAACATGATACAGAACTCTTTGGATGATCTTCTCCTCAGGACATACAATGCATGTGTAGTACCAAAATGATGGCTCATCGTGGAACCAGCTAGCAAATCTATTTGTTTTCCCGTCGGATATGTTCGGACACCATATCAATACGTATGGCGGTCTTCTGAAATGGATTCCGAGACAACCGGACTTACAAAAAATAAAAGCGCATAACACAGAACCACAAAGTTTGCAAGATCTTTTTTTTTTTTTTTTTTTTAGGTTTAACGACCACCGTGAGCAACTCAATGGGCTATAAGCAGTCGCCCGTCCCTAATTTAGGGTAACTGGTTCCAGGGAAGGGAGAGAGCCAGTGCCGTAAGACAAACACAACATCCATGCCTCACCGGGATTCGAACCCGGACCCCTTTCGGACGAATGATCAGAGGCCATCGCTTAGACCACTGCGCCACCGGGGCGGCAGTTTGCAAGATCTACGACTTCGAATCATCGACGCCTGTGATACAGTGGCAGCTGCATTACTGGCTGTTTTACAAAGAGCTATTATTTCTCCCATTCAAATGTTAAATGTTCAACGCGTGAGTGACGTCAAACAGTCTCGACGGCAGACTCGCGTATCTGTGAGTTTTTTATATCACTCGTGAATTCGAATATTTTCATTTGGTAATAATTAAAAAATAATTAATCTATTTAATAGTGGAAAAACATTATTTCGTCACTCTTCTCTCTGTGTCATTCAGTTATACGTGTCACGTTTCCCACACTCTCTGAGCTATCACGTTTTGCGGCGGTCGAGTTACGTTTAGTAGCTACATAAATTCGCGAGTCGTTGCTATCGATCAGGCTGGACACGTTTCTATAGACAGACTTGACTTTTGCACCTCTAATGCCCTTCGTTATAATGTTATTTCCGTTGTTTAAAGACTTTCCTTTGAATTCTCCTGAGATCGTGCGACCTAAACGATGAGAAAAATGAAAGTAACGATAATAAAAAGAACACACGGAATAAAATGTAAATAAATAGAAAACAGAAGTCAGCTAGTGCTGAGTTTGTGATAACGAGCAGATTTAAAATCTTTACAATTTATCAAGAAAAATGCTTATGACGTTCAGGACTTTAACAGCCAGAAATCTAATGCAAAGAGAATGGCAAATTTTAGTTCTTTGCATTGACACATCTGAAATTGCGTGGGATCTCAAAGGAACAGAAGAGAAATGAATCAATACTGACAGCGTCTGCATTATTATTGAGCACTTTAGCGAAAAACCTCAATAACGCAGTATTTCGCATCATGTCACCAAATTTGTTCTTAAAAAAAGGATAAAAACGGCTCTCATGACTTAAATAAGTCTTTAAACGCAAATCTCAGAGGAAATTATTCTCAACAAGTTCAGTTCGTGTTTATGTACACAGTATGCATAATAATTCTATAAAAAATTTGTTACCATATTCCAGATAGAATATAGTCTAAAAGAAGTCTCAAGAAAATAAAGAGTTTCTTAAAAGTGCTGTTGTTACAAAAATTGTCAGAGTACTGTGTAATGAAACTCGAAACCGAACTTTTCCTTATTTTAGAAGCAATTGTGCTGGCCTATTCAAAAAAGGTAAATGAAGTATTAAATGTGACACCTGAGCCTCTGATGTGATCGAAGTTTAAGAGCACATAATCCTTTATTATACAAGGTTACGAGGAAAATCAGTGATCAGGCTCTTAAACTTCGATCACATCAGAGGCTCAGGTGTCACATTTAATACATCATTTACCTTTTTTGAATAGGCCAGAGACAATTGCTTCTAAAATAAGGAAAAGTTCGGGTTCGTGTTTTGTTCGGGTTCGGCTTTGCCACGTAGGCAAGTCCACGTAGGCAAGTCTCATGAACTATGGTAGATAGCAATTTACTTCTTGTGCAGTTGTATAGGAAACCCCTGTGGCGCACATAATAACACAACGACGGATCCCTGGCCCCTTTTTTTGGAGGGTGAGAGGGCAATCTCACCCCTTTGCAGATAGGACAAAAAATCAATTAAAAACTTGTTCAGCGAGGCAAAAATAGTACATAAATGTTTTTGTCCCATAACAGAAGATGGAAGGAGATTCTCCAAGTGCGAAAAAATGCGGAAAGCTATCTGAGTCGCTGTGTCTGAATCATATTTGCATAGATTTAAGATGTCTTGCTTTCTTCTCCGTCGTCAGAATAAAAAAAAAAGACATGCGTGGTCGGTATGCCAACACTTCGTGAACCAGTGACTGAAAGTCGAACGTTTTGCACGTAGGCAAGTCAATTAGATATGCATACAATTTTCCTATTAGATGAGTGTTTCGCCACTTTTTGCTATTTCTCCTTGTTTCAGTGTATTTTTTACTGCATTGAACATCAAAGTCTGATATTGAATGTGTCAAGGAACTGCGTTTTATTTCAGAACGAGAAGAGTTGAAAAGGTTTGTAGGAAAAGTTTTTCTTTGTGCTTTCATTTGCTTAGAACTTACCAGTTTAGAAGGTTAGCAAGAAGCTGCCATCAATCTGTTAACTTTATAGGTAAAGTACAAACACTAATGTCGGCTTTTATGTACGAGGAATTGTACGAAATGGTCCTGATTTATGGAGAGTGCAATCGGATTGCGAGTGCATTAGTACGGCTGTATGCACAGCGGTTTCCCAATGCCAGACATCTGGATTATCAGACATGTAGTCCAACGCCTGCGTGACATAGATAGTGTCAGCCACCGCTCACGTACAGGTGGCCAAAGCCGGACGATACGGATATTCTGACATATTTGCACATCCCCACAGCAGCACAAATGAAATTTCCCGAGAAAGTGGATTAATCTAAGAGCGTGTACTATAAATTTTGCACAGGAACCCTTTGCATCCATATTCGTTTCTTCTCAGCAGGCTTCGTAGTTTGGAGGTGCGGATAAAAGACTTGATTTTTGTAATGTCATGTTGAATACTTTACAAGAGGACACAGAGCTTCATTCAAACATTTTATGGACAGATGAGTCACGCTTCACAGGAGATGGCGATGTGATTGCGCATGCTGTACACTACTGGGCACAGGAAAATCCCTATTGCACGAGAGACACATACCGTCAAGTGAGGTGATTCATCAACGCTTGGTGTGGCATTTGGTGTAACCAACTTGTAGAATGTTTTTTTTAAATGCAACTCTGAATGGTGAACGATTTTCACATCTCCTTCAAACTGATGTAACGGATTTCTTGGACAATGTACCATTACAACCTTTATTGAACATGTGGTGCAAGAACGGCGGCCCACCACCATATAGGAGTGCCGACGTGTCAATTTGGCTAAACGATGTGTTTGACCAGAGATGAATAGGACCAGGAGGTCCTGTAGCATGGCCTCCACGCTCACCAGATCTTAGCCCTCTTGACTTTTTCCTCTGCGGCCATCTTAAATCACAGGTGTATGCAACAACACCGCTAAATGTAGCAGATCTGCAACAGCGTAAGTATAACATCCGCCTCTGCCTCTGTTGATGGAGATATGCTGCAAACCATGCACGGTCAGCTCGTAGAACGCTTGTAGGCGTGCACCGTTGCTGGAGGGCAACATTTTGAGTACCCAAACATGTAAATTGTATTTTCTAAACTAATAAAATCTCTACAGTATTATGCATTCACATCTTGTAGCTTTGTCTAAACACTCGGTTGTTGCTTCCGGATGATATGTTTTTCTTGGGGCCACATTCCCGGTCCCCTTCTATCTTTTGCTATGGGACAAAAACATATATGTGCTATTTTCGCCTCGCTGAACGAGTTTGTAATTGACTTTTTACCCTATATGCAAAGGGAGGCGCGATAGCCCATCACCCCCATAAAAGGGGGCGAGGGAATCCCTCGTGGTATTATTTTGTGCGCCACAGGGGGTTTCGTATACAACTACATAAAATGTAAATCGCTAACTGCCATAGTTCGTGAGATATTGACCTGGTCAAGGAGTTTCCTTGTAACCCTGTATATGAAGCTTCATATATTTCTTTGCTTATATATTTCTAACTGTAAAAAATGCACTTTGGGTTATTTTGGAAAAGTTTATTACGATTGCAAAAATAAATTAAACGATGAATCTTGCCTTTCTGTATACCTGGATTACGGCTATAAAGAAAAAAGTTCCCGAACTCTAAATTCGGGACTTTTGTTCTTCCCTAAACATTGCATATATACACTGACTGGCCACTTTATTATGACCACCTGACAGTTTTAAGCAAATGAGCTATGGCTGCACGCTGTTGCCGCCAGAGGGCGAGGCTAGTATAAAACGGGAAAGCTTAGTGCTTGCGACAGTAGTAGAAGTGATTTTTGCGTGCCGAGATGGGCAAAAAATGCTATTTGACGGACTTTCAACGTGGGATGATTGTAGGAGCTCGGAGCCATGGAGCGAGTGTCACCAAAACCGCCGCATTCGTGAAATGTTCCAGAGCAGCTGTTGTTAAAGTGTTTAAAGACTGGACTATCAGACAAAATACTGGGTCTCTACGTGCAACGTGTGGTCGTCATCGACTAGTGACTGCTCGGGCGGAACGGAGAGTGTCCACACTGGTAACAGACAACAGAAGGGCAACAGTGCAGCAAATTACAGACCATCTTAATCAAGGATCCCCTCAAATGACCTCTGCACGCGCTGTTCGCCATACACTGCATCGGATGGGATAGGGCAACCGAAGGCCTGTTCGAACAACTTTGCTGTCTGTTGTTAACAAGAGAAAACGTCTCCAGTTTGCTCAGGAGCACAAGGATTCGACAGTCGATAATTAGAAACAAATTATGTTGTCCGATGAATCACGTTTTCACTTGCACCATGCCGATGGCCGAGTGAGAATTTAGGGGAAACAGCAGGAAAGCATGGACCCCAAATGCATTGCTACAGCCCTTCAAGCTGGTGGAGGCAACGTTATGGTTTGGAGAATGTTTACCTGGCATGCTTTGGGCCCTCTAATTCGTGTTGATCAACGTCTGACTGGCATATCATATCTAAACATCGTTGCGGACCAAGTGCAATCTGTCATGTGGATGGTTTATCCCAATGGCGATGGCTACTTTCAACAAGATAATGCATCCTACCATAGTGCTCGTATTGTACAGGATTGGTTTCAGGAACCTGCCTGTGAGTTTACGTTGCTTAGGTGGCTCCCACAATCTTCAGATCTCAACCCCATTAAGAATTTGTGGAATGAAGTTGAACGAGCCATCAGACAGCTGGATCCACAACATTGCAATCTCACACTCCTGGAAAGTGCTATTCATCAAGCATGGTCTCAGATTCCACAAACCACCTATCAACGTCTCGTGGAGTCCATGCCACGAAGAATCGACGCAGTATTAAAGGTAAAAGGTGGCCCAACGAAGTACTGAGGGGGTGGTCATAATAAAGTGGCCATTCATTGTATAACGAAATGCTAGTGTATGTCTTCTATGTGCTTCTCAGATTACGTTTGCGTCACATAGAAGACACTAGAACTGATCCGTGTCGGGCTCAAGACACATATTCACACATTGGCACATGTTATGAAATACGTGCTTTAGCAATGAAGGGAAGACATTTTAGTTATACTGCGACTGATGTCAGATTTCAAAGTCTCTGGGTAAGATGAATTATCTGCATACACTCTTTCTATTAAATATGTCCACAGAAAAAGGTATAGTGGCGATAAATCCAAACGTTGTGGAGGCCAGAGTGTCAAAGTGTCGCTAAGATGATAAGATTATCAAAAAATCTTCACAGAAGTTTCATTGATATGTTTGTGGCGTCGCATGTCACCCCGTCTTACTGGAACCATTGGAACCATGAAACACGCTGTCAAGAATGTTACTCCAGAAGACCGATGAAGCACAATGTTACTCCAGAAGACCGATGATTCAGCTCATGAAACACGCTGTCAAGAATGTTACTCCAGAAGCCGATGAACTGAAACAGTAGATCCTGGTAAACATTGGACCACTACTCTCACTCGGGATATGACCCATCATACACCGATCTTCAGTTAATGGCTGGTAACTACTATCGTAGGTTTTGCGAGTTCACTCATTCACTCAAATGAAATAAGGCTTCTCCTGTAAAAACACGCTGTCAAGAATGTTCTTTCAAGGTGAAAATCCTCCAAATACGTGGCGTCAGTAAATAAATAAATACATCGCTCTTTCCACGTTCCAGAAACACATAGCACCCGAAAAATTGTTTTCAGCCGCCGCCGTGGAATTGAACCACGGAACTCTCGATATCTAACCGAGATATCGAGAGTTCCGTGGTTCAATTGCACGGCGGCGGCTGAAAACAATTTTTCGGGTGCTATGTGTTTCTGGAACGTGGAAAGAGCGATGTATTTATTTATTTAATGTTCTTTCTTCGTGCAAAATTTTGAAATAGGCGACAGCATGACATCTCGATATCCTTATTAAGCTTTTTCAGCTCATGAACCGCTTCCACTACTCGATATGCATTGCGTCTCCTAATTTTTTGTAGCTGTGTGAACAGAAAGAAAAGTTTTCAATTGGATATATAAAAGCAAATGTACGGAAAAAAATGTCTTTTGAATTCGATTACATCTGGCTTCACGCCCTCTGGTGGCGAAATCGTGCATCATAAAAAAAACCGGAAATCCAAGATTATGGTTCGCACATTTCAAGTTTTCCAATGCAAAAAGAATTTTTCAAATCGGACTAATATTTTCTGAGTTACTGTATGTTGGCTGACGGACAGATAAAATGATACTATAAGCAGGCACTTTTTTTTCTTATAAAAAATGTGGTAAAAAAATAACTAGGCGTTTAAAATCTGCAAAGTAAGGATTTATTTTTCTTGCATTGACAGTATAATTAATTTAATCCGATCGCCATCTTGATTTCTCGCTCACTTAAAGGCTCCGGGAGCGAGAAATCAATATATTAGATCCATCTCGCTCCCGTGAAGGCTCCGGTCACCGTATATAGATTTCAACAGGTCTGGGCGATTGCTGTCGTGACGTCTGAAATAATTGAAATTATTGGTTTCCTCTGACTTCTCTGTATATAGTGAGAGAGTCAGCCAATGGTGTTAGATAATTTAGCGACACTTCGTGATGTCACAAAGCAGTAGCCAAGCTATATAGGTAGGTAGGCGTCCGAGCTTTGCTCCAAGTGAAATGTGTGTATGCGTGTGACGATTTCAACTCTTTTAACGAAATGAACGAAATAATTCCATTTTAAATTGAATCTTGGTACATGAGTAAAGCATAAAATCTTCGACGATTATGAGAGAAATTACTGTACCATTCTACGTACCGCCTACTCGAGGATGCGTGTTTGCCGTACTTAGAGTTGTGTTGCAGATCGTGTTTTGTGGTATACATTTGGCATGAGCAAATGAGACAACTTCACCTTCTGTCGATTGCTCTATGCGCATATAAAATGATGAATTTCTACAATTCCGCTGACTGTGAAATTACGAAGTTTCGTTTTCTTTTGATTTTTTTTTAAAGCGCGTTAATTTTTTCTCATTTCGAAATTTCAGACTAAAGTGAGCAACTCTAAGAGCAAAAAGCAATCGCTAGTCCCAAATGTAGGGCCTCGGGTTCAATGGAAGGGACAGGTTCCGAGCCATTAGACAAACACACCTCCCATGTTTCATCTGAGAATCCGATCCGAGCCTATCTCGAAAGACTGATCAGATGCCCCATGAAATTGCATTACAGCCAAAACACTTAAACTGAGATTGTGTATAATGAGGGACACTTGTATCCGAACAAATGGCCGTCCCGAGAGCCGAGTAATCGGAGGCGTAGGTGTTTGGCTATTCGCTCCAGCTGGGTACGAGTTGGAGTCCCAGATGGGTCATATTTTTGTCTGAGAGAGCTGGCACTTTCCTTTCTCTGGAACCAGTGGCCGGAAATTAAAGAGGGATACAGTTTATAACATTTACAGTTGTTCATAGTATGTGTTATACCCCGCAAATAAGAAACATAGCCATGTGTTTCGCATGGTGCTCACCGCAAGAATCGATTCATAGAACAAGACCCAGAATCGATTCATAGAGCAAGACCCAGAATCGATTCATAGAACAAGACCCAGGATCGATTCATAGAACAAGACCCAGAATCGATTCACAGAGCAAGACCCAGGATTGATTCATAGAACAAGACCCAGGATCGATTCATAGAACAAGACCCAGAATCGATTCACAGAGCAAGATATCTGCAGTTATCAAACGTCGTATGCTTTGATTCACTGAAGACAATCTTCTTATATTAACAAATATCAGTAGTAAAAATCAATACATTAATGCATTTTTGCTTAATTAAGCCAGGGACATCTAGAAAGTTTGAAAATCAATAAATCTCAGTTGTAAAAATCCATGTCTTACTGTTTAATTTAGTCGCGTATGACTCATGCCTTTACCTTAATCTTCCTTTTGAGTTTTTGTGATTTTTATTTAAATTCAGTTTTTTCTGTTTAAATATTTTCCGACTTAACGGCACATTATTTTCCCCGACGGGGTTTCTAAGTTTGGTATCATTAGCAGTGAATTTGAGGAAAATGTAATGCAGTGACTGACTGTAACGAGGGTGGAAAGTTGAGATATTTACAAAAGGGCAGAGTTGAGAAATTTCTTTGTTAAGAGCAGAACGAAATAGAAAACTAAGTGAATCATTTTGAAATAACATCTTATTGACAATAAGTGTATTTCGGATTGTAAGATTTGATGTTGTGACTAGATTCAAGACAACATGTTGAATCCCAACTAATATTCTCAATCTGTGATCAGGTACCACAGCAACGAATAAACCAGTAGATTTATAGTTAATGTATGTTGATTCAGTCATAACCCTTGGCCGTTGTTGTGTTTTTTATAACTGCAATGCCAATATTATGTTCACAAGTTCATAGCTCAAACATCGTTGACATTTCAGCAAGTAAATTTTACAGCTAGCAGATTACGCTGAAGTTTTAAACCGACTGTTGCAGTGAAAACAACTATTACAGGCGTTTAAACCAAAACATAACATTGCTCAAGTAAATAATTTCTTCTTGTATGTGTGCATGTAGAAAGTTTTAATTTCAGATAAATTTCAGTGTAAAGATTTTTTTAATTTTAAACCCATTTATTAGATTTAAAGAAAGAGAATGGTGTCTGTCGAAATGCTTTTGAGAAGAGGCATCTGACATAAGCCCATATTTCACTAAGCGAAGTGTGTTACAGGTTGCTGTAATGAAATCAAGAACTGATACAGCATCACCAGTGCAAGAAGTACGATTGACAAGCGTACACGTTTCGTGGCCAAATTTGTTCAATTCAAGTCATTTCCTCATAGTGGATTTTCAGAGATGCCTTACATTGAAATGACTGTCAAGAACAATCGGACGAATTAACAGGATTTCCCGTAAGATGTTATGCATGCACACAGTGTGTGAGCGAAATTAGCTTAGGTTTAGGTAAGATTAATCTCACACGTGGCTCACCTATATGACCTAGGAGAATGATCGGCAATTTTCAAGATAAATGGCATTCATCACATCGCTATTCAGGACCAGAAGCCGCCTGAAAGCTCTATTAGTCGCCCATTTGCTCTCTTCTGTACTCCGTAATGCTCGAAATGTTGGAAAGGGAGAACGTGTAACAATGCAGTTTCTAGAAACTTTGCACTACCCATTTGGCAGCATTATACGCAAAGCATAAGTAACGTGCCTACGTAAATGAAAAGCACATCTTTCTCTTAAGTGATAGCAAACTGCATTCCTCCGCAAAAACACAATGTTAGGTTTTTTATTTATATGGGAACTGAAGAAATGGAAACCAAATCATTTGTTAAATTGGATAATAAACGCAAATGTCCATAAAGTGGCGGTATGCGATTTCGAGAAAACGCTGCGTAGCTATACGCCTAATTTGATATTTGTTTTCCAGGTGACTCCGAAACAGTCCTTACCCGGCGAGGCACAAACGCTACAAGATTTCTAAAGATTTCTTGTGGCATCTGGTACTAACATGTTACCAGCAGATCCTTTAGCTCTTTTAAGTCAGAGGCGCCGCATATCGGATTTTCTATTCCAACACAAACCATAGATGCTCCTTACAATTTTTTTTCTTATTGGAGGTTTAACGACCACCGTGAGCAACTCAATGGGCTATAAGCAGTCGTCCGTCCCTAATTTAAAGCCACTGGTCTCAGGGAAGGGAGAGAGCCAGTGCTGTAAGACAAACACAACATCCATCTCTCACCGGGATTCAAAACCGGACACCTTTCGGACGAATGATCAGAAGCCATTTTTTAGACCACTGCGCCACCGAGGCGGCCCATTAGATTAATGTCTGGGGACTTTGGAGGTGACTGGAGATCTTCCTCGTATTCCGAGAACCATTGTAGAAAAATCCGGGGAGACTGGCATCGCGCATTAATCTGCTGAAAGAAGGCACAACTGGAGGGAACACCGTTGCCATGAAAGAATGTCCCTGGTCTGCAGTGATGTTTAGGTAGGTAGTAGACATCATAGTTTCCTGGAGATCAATAACTGGACCATTTCCCAGCGGAACATTGCCCAAAGCATCACACGTCCTCCAATGCGTTGTCCTTATCCCACAGTGCATCTTGGTGTCAACAATTCTCTAGGTAAACGACGCACACATAGGCTGCCGTACACATAGTGGAAGAGGAAACCAGATTTTCCTGGACCAGACGACATGCTTCCATGTATTCAAGGTCCAGTTTTGATTCTTTCGTGCCGAATGTAGGCGTTTTTGACGGTGAACCGAACTTAGATGATGGGCACGGGCATAGTCCTATGGCTACGCAAACCAATTTTCAGCAGGAGTAGATGCACATACATCAAACAAAGGTCTTCACTTTTTCCACGTTTTATAAGTGAGTCACGGAAAAGTTCTCATTGGCCGCCACTGGGAGTCGAACCCAGGGTCTTCCAGTTATGCGCCGGATATGCTTCCGCTACACCACAGCGGCCTCGAATTTCTCCAGACTCACACACGCTAACTGCCAAGCCAAGTTGGCAGGTTGCTTCTTGGAGCCCCGCACAATGCTGGGGATTTACCAAAGATAGTAAGCAACAACTGAAGAAATAATTAGAAGGCGAATGAATAATTAATACAGACATTTTACGTAAACCAGAAACATCAAACAAAGGTCTTCGCTTTTTCCACGTTTTATAAGTGAGTCACGGGAAAATTCTCATTGGCCGCCACCGGGAGTCGGACCCTGGGTCTTCCAGTTACGCGCTGGATGCATTTTACTAAAAAGATGCACTTAGTTTTATAACACATTACTCCTATCTGAGTTGCGCCACAAAATCTTCTCTTTTGGTTCGTACGAAACGGGACAGCCTTTCCTCACCTTTAGCATCGATGAGCCGTGGATAGCCCACACCCGACCAGCGGTTTGTGATTTTCCCGTCTCGTAGCACTTTGTGAATGTACCAAGCAAGGCTCATCGTGAACACGCCACAACCCTTGCTGTTTAGGAAATGCCCAGACCCAGTCAACTGGCAACAGCAATTTGGCCTTTGTCCTATTTCTTTAAATGAGCTGCAGTTCCCCATAGAAAGAACAAGAATAACACTATATATCAATACAACGGTGTTGTGCTTTATATACGTGACTATTTAAAAGGTTGTTAAATTAATAGCTCAAAATACTGTTTCACGCGTCATGTGAAACCCCATTGTCATTTGCGTAAGAGTATCAAAGAAAAAACTATTGATATTAATCAGCATGAACCGATGTTAGATCATGGGCACGTGGTGAACCGAATTTAGATCATGGGCACGTGGTGAACCGAAGTAAGATCATGGGCACGTGGTGAACCGAAGTTAGATCATGGGCACGTGGTGAACCGAAGTTAGATCATGGGCACGTGGTGAACCGAAGTAAGATCATGGGCACGTGGTGAACCGAAGTAAGATCATGGGCACGTGTTGAACCGATGTTAGATCATGGGCACGTGTTGAACCGAAGTTTGATCATGGGCACGTGTTGAACCGATGTTAGATCATGGGCACGTGTTGAACCGAAGTTTGATCATGGGCACGTCAGTCAAATCATGACACTGTAGAAGTTGTATTTGTGCTGCTCCTCACTGTCAAATTTTCCTTGTTTATTAATTATTCAGTACCTGTTTCCTTGGTTTGTTGGGCCTCCAGTATAAGGATTACCACTGTGAAAAGTTAAATTAGTTCATTAATATTCGCCTTAGCTGAATTGAAGCAAAAACAAAAATTGTTGGTGCACATTTTACCATCCTTGAACATGGGTGACCAAACATTATATATAGTGTGGAATTTCTACACTTGTGCTAAACAAATGCCGTTTACGTTGAATATTATATTGGCAAGAACCTGCTGAGTACTTT
The DNA here is from genome assembly GCA_039090855.1 of Macrothele yani. Classification (NCBI taxonomy): domain Eukaryota; kingdom Metazoa; phylum Arthropoda; class Arachnida; order Araneae; family Macrothelidae; genus Macrothele; species Macrothele yani. The sequence goes on from CM077024.1 coordinate 9,064,041, forward strand.
TGTTGACTATTTCGCATTTAACTCTTTTTGATTATATGTAATTGAACTGAACTATCCTGGGCTGTAATATACTCGATGGCGTTTAGCGGGTTCTGTGCTGCCATCTACTGACCACTTCCCTTATTACTTACTAAAATTTATTTCTTTGCTCAGTGAGTGTGTTCTGAAATAAGATTCAGATATACTGTTATTTATCTTACATGGTTAACAGAAAAGGAACCATAAGGAACAATAAATCAGTGCTAGCGACGCCGTTTTCCAGTGTTGTGTCAAATGCAAATGTGGATCTTATTATGCAATCTCTTAATGAAATAAACTTGGAAATTCAACATTCTCATTCTGGAATTCCGTTGGAGCTAAAGCAATCGCTAGATGAAATTAACGCAAAACTTGACTCCATTCCTGCTTTATAACAGGAACTGTATGAATATAAGCAAACAGTGGACTTTGTTGCTGGTAAATATGATGAAATTTCCAAAAAGATGCACAGAACGTGAACTTGATAATGCTGCATTGAAAAAGACTCTTGATAATGTTATTAGAAAAGATGACATTAAGCAACGAAAAATACAGACCTTGACCTGTGAAATTACTGAATTAAATCAGTACTACCGAAATAAAAATTTAAAGATTCATGGTATGGACTTAACGTTAGTAGGCAATGCTACTGAACTCAGAAATCAAATTGACAGACTTGCAACTTCGCTGGCAGTATCGTCCCTTGACATGGCCATTGGCTGTTGTAGTACATTCGCTGACAACATCATCCCTTGAGATGGCCGTTGAATGTTGTAGACCATTCGCATCATGGTCCGATACGTGGTACCTCGGGAGACGACCACGTCGTTGGTGAATGCTACAATAATTTGTCAAGCTTCTGTCCCCATCTGTTCGCTTGCAGGAATTACGGTTCGCCGTCAGCTTCTTCAGCTGTATTCTTCCACAGGTTCACCTGTTTTGTCCATTTTTATCCTCAAGCGAACGCTAATTCATGGATGGTGTTCCGCGAGGTAATGTGCCTCATTTATATCATATTCCTGCTCACGTGTCCGTTTACGTGTTGAAATGATTCATCTTATGCGACGATGCAAAGTGTGCCGAATAAACTGGAGTATCAGTTTATGTACTTATTCATTAAATTACAAAATTTGAACATCAAAGGACGAGATGAAGTTTGAACAGAGATTACGTTAATTCTAGAAAATTATATTGGAGAACAAGAGAGAAAGCCTGCTCAACACGAAAAAAAAACCAAAGATTCTGTCCTTGTGACATGTTTAACCAACTAATGTTAATGCTAATGTTGTTTTGATCATCATTAGTCGGCGTAAACAGTAAGTTGAACTCTTTGCTTTCGTATTTTCCCTTAAATTACATATGAGTCAAATGGACAACGAAACAGTGATACGCCTGCCGGTGTAGTTTAATTGGGAGAACAGCAGTTCCAGGTAGGAAGGCGTAGGCGCGAATCCTACTGTCGGATATCCTATGGGTACTGTCGGATACCCGACTCTCGAACATGTGGGTGCGAATCCTACTGATGCATATGTGACGTATGAGTAAAATGGGCAATGAAGCAGTGATAAGCCTGCCGGTGTAGTTCAGTTGGGAGAACAGTAGCTCCGGGAAGGAAGGCGTGGGCGGGAACCCTACTGTCGGATATCCTATGGGTACTGTCGGATATTTTACTATCGAAGACGTGAGTGCGAATCCTACTGATGCATATGTGATGTATAAGTCAAATGGACAATGAAGTAGCGATAAACCTGCCGGTGTAGTTCTATTGGGAGAACAGCAGCTCTGGGTGGGTAGAAGTTAGTGCGAATCCTACTGTGTGCAAAAAAAAAAAAAAAAAGGTTATACTTGATTGCTAACACTAAAAAAGATAAGATCAGAATATAACATAAGATCAGAATATTAGGTGTATTCATTAACACATAGCCAATTTCATAAAAACAACCCCACAGAGAGTACTAAAGCAGTATTCAAAAGAGCATTAACTACTTTTCCTTGAACAAAGTAAAAGCAAAAAAACAAAAACACTGGGCATCACATATTACTACAACAGAAGTACATGGACAAATCCCTATCTCAAAATTTTCCACTGAATTACTAATTAGCTGAGTAAGTGTAATCTATTAGTTTTTTCACATTTTTTTAAACTACGTCGCATATTATTTTGTATGAGCCTCGTTCCATTCTTTTCTCTTAAATAAAATATGCGTCTTCTGGTGTTGAATTAAACAGAAAATAGCAAAATAAAATACGCATACTGTAGGTTCAGAATAATGGTGAAAACAGAGATCTTGATAAGGTACGTCAAAGGTTGAAGAAACTAGATAAAAGCCTTTGTAAGACGGCTTTCTCTGAAAGATAGCTCACAAAACGGAAGTAATTATCCCAAGATTCAGACCACACGTTTTCTCCATTACGTCGGATCCATTTAGCTATTGTATTCATGTACATACAGACCACGTCTCTGCGATAAATGAATAAATATTTTTCTTCAGTTTTGTTCACAACTGGAGGGAACAGCTGTTATGGTCAGACACTCATAAAAATTCGTAACTTTGTCTTTTCTACTCATTCACGCTTAACAAGTTATTTTCTTATACTTCACATGCAGGACACTTACTCTAACTTTTTGCAATGTGCTTTGTCGTTGTGCGCAAAACGTAATGTTCCCATTTCAACGAGGATTTCTTCGGTTAAAAAAAAGCTGTCTACGCGAGAGCCGGAGTAGACAGTTTTTTACGGGCGAAATACAAACTATTTCATTGTTTTTTAGAGTTCCACTGATGCCATGCGCTATATCTATGAAAACAACAGACATAACTTAAAACTTTTTCGTATCAATAAGAATGGTAACGTATAACTTTATGGGGGAAAATAAGATCGAAAATGAATTATGGAACAGTAATACGCATACTGGCCGAAATAAAATTATTCTTTATTTAGTGTTACGTAGGGCGAAGTTTCTCGCAAGCGAGAGCAAATATGCTAAGTGGCATGGACTCTGTGAGGTGCTCGCATTTGTGTTGGTCCAAAGATCGGCATTAGTGCAGAAAATATCGCGCAATTCTGTCAGTGTTGATGCCAGAGGACATCTACCCTGAACCCCGTTCCACACTTTTTGATAGGACGAAAATCAGAGGACTTCAGTAGGATCGAGACCAGATGAGATTATAGGCGTTCACCTCCTTCTCATCAAATGATTGCTGCCCGTGTTTGGCATGGCTCACTGTTGCATTATTATCTATAAAGATATCAACACACAAAGGAAAAAGTGTTACATTGCAAGCAGCACTCCGTCAGATACAACCCTCAGTTACTCCCTGGATTTCATCTTAATTTGCACTGGTGCCTGTGGACTGATTTCGTAAAAACGGAACATCCCAGAATTGTTGACGAGTCCAGTAATTTTGGACCCGGATCTGATCCAGACCTGGACGTCACATGATTAGACCCAACCAGAACACGACCCGGATTTGACCCGGATAAATTGACTTTAAATTTTTGAACTATAAATCTGAACCTCAATTTATAATTATACGTACTCATATTATATACATTAACAGACAATGAAATTTGCGTATCTAGAAGAAAACATGCTGCAACTGCGAAACTTTGCAAATAGCTAGAGTGCGTGCTGGTATGCAAATGGTGCACGTTTGGTGCGAGTGCGTATGGCAGCCATATAAACCGGCTTGTAGTCGATGCTCCATGAAAGCGAAAAGCACCGGCCGAAGCAAGCAAGAGTACAGCGTGAAAAGAATGCCGGGTAGACGCCAGAAACGTCGATTTACGCAACTTACGGAATTTGAGAGAGGCCAGATCATCGGAATGAAACTCGCACCGTCAGACTGTGATGGGAGCAGTGAACACGTGACAGCCCTGCCACACGGCGGAGCGGCTCTAGACGGAAAAGGAGGATAACCGGTAGAGAGAATCTATGTATCGTGTGCCACGCACGAACGGATCCCACAAGGACTTGATCCACTATACAGGCAGATAGGTGTAGCGCCTCCTGTATGCTCACCAACCATTTCCCAACACTTCAAGGAAGCGAATCTGCGATCCCAGCGCACTTTACGTGGGCTGCCATTAACACCGGAACATCGGCGGCTCCGTGTGCAGTGAGTGCAGTGAGTGGTGCCAAGCCAGAGTGACGTGGAACGCCACAGGCTGGCGACGTGTGGTGCTTAGCGATGAGTGCCGCTTCGTTTGGGCGACAGATGATCATCGTGTCCGGGTGTAGAGATCCCCGGATCAACGGCACAATCCTAACCTCGCTATCGAGCGCAACACTTCCTCCACTGCAGGTATTGTGGTCTGGGGAGCCATTGCGTACGATAGCCGATCAGCTCTAGTAGTGGTACGTGGATTACTGAAGGGTCTGCGGTATGTGGATGCGATCCTACGGCCTCATGTGCTCCCATTCCTGACTGAGATTCCAGGTGCGCTACACCAGCAGGATAATGCCCGCCCGCACACGACTCGGGTTCCCCAGGACGGCCTGCGTCCTGTCCAGACACTTCCATGTTTTTCCCGCTCCCCGGACATGTCCCCTGTCGAGCATGTGTGGAACCAGTTGAAATACCCGCTGCGGCTGTGCCGCACTATCCGGGATTTGGAGCATACCGACCAACACGTGTGGGCCAGTCTGTCACAGGACGACATCAGGCGTCTGCTCCCCTCCATGACGGACCGTATTCCAGCAGGTATCGCCGCATGGGGCGATGCGACGCGCTATTGAAGATGATTGGACGGCGTGCCACAGATCCCGCTGTAATTGTTTGTTTGTTTTGTTTTGGTTTTTTTGAAGTTTAACGACCACCGTGAGCAACTCAATGGGCTATAAGCAGTCGCCCGTCCCTAATTTAGGGTCACTGGTTCCAGGGAAGGGAGAGAACCAGTGCCGTAAGACAAACACAACATCCATGCCTCACCGGGATTCGAACCCGGACCCTTACGGACGAATGATCAGAGGCCATCGCTTAGACCACTGCGCCACCGGGGCGGCCCGCTGTAATTGTCCTGCAGCTCTGTTGTCGCCATCATGTGTATCATTCATCTGCATTATTACGTCCATAAAATATGAGTTCAATCCGATGCTTCTTTGTTGGTGCGCAAATTTTATTGTCCGTGAGTGTAAATATACACACCGGTTTCCAAAAATTAAGCAGCAAATGGAAAAATCGTGATAACTCAAAAGGTACGCAACCGATTTGGATTAAATATAGTTCTCGAAACTGTTTTTGCACGATAAAAAATGTAGTTAAAAGCTGATGATAAATTAAAGACTTTACTAAGCACAGTTAAAAAACATAAGACCTTTCGGAACCGCATCGGTCCCATCCTCAGATGTAACACAATCACACAATACACGAAGGAACAATGATATAAGTACATCAGGAAATTAGTCACGTGATGAGGTGGCGTAGTTTATATGCGCAGATGAACCGAGAAGAAAAAAAAAGTGGCCTGAGACCAGAGGTTGAATAGGTTGTCCAGGTTTATGTAATTTTAATTTACCAAAGAGATTAGGGACACTAGGTCCAAAAGGGGGTGGATACAAGAAGAAATACAAAGCGGAAGTGAACCAGATAGTCGAAGCCTACTTAGGGCTGAAATAATAGCTGCAACAGGGTTATTTTTGACTTCCAGATGAGGGATATCGGCAAGTGCATCATACATTTTAGAAAGATAATCAGTTTTATTTAAAATGACTATTTGCGAAGATTTATCAGCGGAGACTATGGATACATTAGGGTTACAACGAAGGAGATTTAATTGCTTTTTTTCCTCCTTGAAAAGGGCAAAATGTTGTCGATTGGTTTTAACACTGTACGATTTTAAGGCATGAACAGAGTTAAATCTAGCATGGTCCCGAATGGGAGAAGGAAGAGATTTAATAATACTTTCAGATTGTGGAATTAATTGGAACTTATTGATACGAGTGACTGGATAACAAAATTTAGCACCTCGGTTTAAAGCAGAAGTTTGAAGTGGATTAAGTGAGACAGTACTGAGATTAAGAAATGCCGAAGGGTTGGACGTCTGCTAAGGTTTTGAACGAAGTTTTGCAGAAGGCAGTCTTGTCAAGAGTTCGTCTGAAACTAGATATCTAAGTTTCTTAATATGGGTTGACTGTAAGTGTTCAGAAGTTGAGTAAGAGGTAGCTGATATAGAAATAAGAAGTCGGTCCAAAATAAGATAAGGTACACGTGCAGCCAGGTGTGAGTAAGCAACTGTTGCCGACCTCTTAATATTGACTTCGGCATTCGGACTAAAAGCATTTTTTCATTGGTCAGAAACGAAAGACCACCTAAAGATAAGGACCAAAGGTACGGTGTTTACTGTGTTCCACTAGTTTCAACGAGCTCACCTCCTGCTAACACTGTCTATGTGGGATCTACCATGCGCTCATTACAGACCAGATTGAAAGAACACAAATATACAGTCAAAATGGGTTCCCAAAATACTGCACTATCTCGACTTACTTCGAAAGGCTCTCACCAGCCTTACTCTGACGAAACACGCATTCTAACCACCCTAACTTCGAAGCCTAATACTCTGTTTGCTGAAAGCTTAATTATTTACGAATTTGGGTCTGCGTGCTGTAATGATGATTACCCTACTATTATTCCTAATGCATGGAAACTCGCATTGACAGCCAGAAACAACTCCCTTTAACATTTGTAAATAACATCAATTAAGTCTTTTTTTCTCGGTTCATCTGCGCATATAAACTACGCTACCTCATCACGTGACTAATTTCCTGATGTACTTATATCATTGTTCCTTCATGTATTGTGTGATTGTGTTACATCTGAGGATGGGACCGATGCGGTTCCGAAAGGTCTTGTGTTTTTTAACTGTGATGTTTTAATTGTGCTTAGTAAAGTCTTTTAATTTATCATCAGCTTTTAACTACATTTTTTATCGTGCAAAAACAGTTTCGAGAACTTCAATTCATTGTCTTGCTCAGCACGAATGTTTTTCGATATCTTAAATATAATGGTAAACTTTATCAGACGAAATGTAACAAAAAAAACGTGGGAACATGTCAGTACTAAAACATTTTGTGCTGTCAAACATCATACTTCTTAACAAACGCAGTCTCTTCACGATCGTAAAAAGTTTTTTTTTTTTTTTTTTGATTCGAGGTTTAACGACCACCGTGAACAACTCAATGGGCTATAAGATGTCGCTCGTCCCTAATTTAGGGTCACTGGTTCCAGGGAAGGAAGAGAGCCAGTGCCGTAAGACAAACACAACATCCAGGCCTCACCGGGATTCGAACCCAGACCCCTTTCGGACGAATGATCAGAGGCCATCGCCTTAGACCACTGCGCCACCGGGGCGGCAAAGATAGGAGTTTAAACTACAGTATGTTTTTTAAAATAACGTTTAATTTAAAATCATAGATTAAAAACACATCAGATCTTTCTTTCGGGGTTTGAAAGATCTTATGTGTTTTTAATCTATGATTTTAAATTAAACGGTATTTTAAATAACATAGTTTTAACTCCTATCTTTTTACGATCGTGCAGAGACTGCATTAGTTAAGAAGTATGATGTTTGACAGCACAAACTGGCATACGCCGAAATCAAGAGATTAACTACAGAAATAATACTAAAACGTGTATACATTGATCGTCTACAACATAGCTCTATTGTAGCGTATTCAAGCTTATCAAGTTGCATTCACCTAGGTTTATTCGACAGACTTCTTATAACAATTATGGCGCGTATCAAATCCCAAGTGCAGATAACTCAAGACATTCAAATCAAGAAACTCTGTAATTTGGTGGATCGATATCTACAGTTCAGATTCTCATATGGTTTATATGTAATTAGACAACATGGCTCAAGCAGTTCCCCACTCTATTTAATATTTAAACCTTAGCTGCTATCAGCTTAACCCTTTACAAAAAGGTGCCTTGGAAAGAGGACTAAAGTTTGCCTATCCCACCACAAACATAAATAAATTTCAACTCATCCATCAAGTTGAGACTATAATTAGAGCTCTACCATCCAAAGAACAAGATTTCGCTCGTTATAAGACTGCCAAGACTGTTGGAGCATTCAACAAACCAATTAAAAGTAACATTTCTGTTAAATATCAAGAAGAATGTAAACAACTTCAAGTCCTCGGAAAAAAACACAGCCTGTCTATAGTTACAAGAGATAAAACAACCCAAGTAATCATTCTCGATGAAACAGATTATACTGCAAAAATGGATCAGACCATAGAGGATTTACCTCTTACGATTACCACCAGAGATCCGACACAGGCTACAATATCTTCTATTAACAGACTTAAAAACCATTGTCCCTTACCTGATTCTATTGTGCCTAACATGCATCCACACTTTGCGACTCGAATTCCGGAACTATTCGGAAAAGTGAAACTCCATAAGGAACGCCTACCAATGCGACACATTGTTTCTGGGTACGCAAGTCCATCTAGGCCTTTGAAAAAAGCACATGCTCGATTTTTGGCCCCTTTGACTAATAATTCCAGTTATTCTATTTCTGCGTCAACACAGGCATTGCAAAGAATTCGCCAATTTCATCATGGTAACAATCTGTTTATGATGGCGTTATTAGATGCTATTTCTCTGTACCCTAATTTACCTGTTGAGGTAGCTCATCAGTTGATAGAATCTAAACTTTCGGACTTAGCCACGGTCTCCAGTCAAGAAATCCAGCCTATTATTAGGGCTTTGTAACTGGTCTTAAACCGCATGTTCTTCCGATTCAACAACGTCATTTACCATCAAAATGAGAGAGCACCCATGGGGTCTCCACTATCCCCTATGTTGGCCGAAATAGTCCTGCAACAACTCGAAAATAGAGTACTACAAATAGTCCTGCAACAACTCGAAAATAGAGTACTACAAATAGTCCTGCAACAACTCGAAAATAGAGTACTACAAACCTATCCTACTAAACCCGCTTGTACATGCGCTATGTGGACGATGTATTGCTGTTCGGGCCACACTCTATGGAGGAACTTAATCATTTTGCGCTTTGCTTATCCAGTCAGTTCCGAAACATTAAATTCTCAGTTGAGACCGAGGACCAATTGACTTTGCCTTTCCTAGATATCAACCTTCAACGAGGTCCTGTCACCCACTACATCTCCGCATTCGTATTTCGAAAGCCAACTTCAAATGTTTCCATAATAACAATGACTTCCGCAGACCCATTGAAACAAAAACTTTCATCCATCCACTACATGTTACGACGTGCACGTAACTACTGCTCCAGTGATACGCTTCTGGAAATTGAGCTATCAAAGATTCGGGCGATCGCCAGAAATCATAGATACTCGGAAACAACGGTCAGCAACCAATTAAGTAAAATTAGGTTGCTGACCACTCTACTCCACGATCATAATGAGCCTAGGTTTTGAGGATCCATGACTTTAGTGCCTGAACTTACGCCCATTCTAAGAAACATTTGTAGGCGTTTTAATATAGCCTTTGGGATAAAAACAACTATGATCGTGACGATGTAGAAACAGTAAATAAATGCGGTATTTACTTGTATTACATTGAAAGCTGTGAATCCAGATGACACCGATCCACTTCAAGATCAGTTAAATTAAGATTGTCTGAACATACATACAATCCAAAAACCGGGTCTATGGCGACTGTCTTTTCCCGTTTAGTTAACCGAGGAACGCACTACCCAATTTGGGAAGATGTTACTCTTTGCCCACACCACTTTCTAAATTTTCTGATACACTATCTACCAACAAGTATTTGGACACCCCTGCAGTCGACGATATCTGCGGTCCTGATACACGTCACGGCCACAGCCGTTAAATATCATGTGGAAAACAACAACGCAACCAGTCGCATGCAAGATGCCACGCAGTTCGGAGCTCTCTGATTTCGAGAAAGGTGTAATCGTCGGGTATCACAAAAATGGCCGATCCATACGTGACATATCCAGCGAGTTGAAGTACCCAAAGTCGACAGTGGCCTACGTGATTGGCAAGTGGAAGATGAGAGGGAACTGTCGTAATGTGACCCGAATCGGCAGACCCACAAAACTGGGAGTTAGAGACCGACGGGTGCTGGCCAGCGAAATTCGGAAGAACCGCACCAAATCAATGGGCCACATCCGCGAAGAGTTTCAACAGGCATCCGGGAGTGTTCTTTCGATGAATACTATCCGTAAGGAAGCCCATCTCCTCGGTTATCATGGACGTGCTGCCGCCCACAAGCCTTTGATCACCAAGTCCAATAGCGCAGCTCGGCTAACGTGGTGCAAAGAACGTCGACAGTAGAATTTTTGCCACACTCTTTGCCGGCCATCAGTGCAAAACAATGTGTAGCGTGATTCGTCTTGCCACGTTACTTTCTTCCATTGTTCTATTTCCCATTCGCGGTGCTCTCAGAACCAATGTAAACGTAACTTTTTGCTTTGTGCTAATACAAGTGGCTTCCAAATGGTCATCCGACTTCCAATGACGAATTTCATTAAATCCCTATGCATAATTTCCATCGAAATGGACAGCTCTTTGCTTTGGTTGAATCCAGTAGTTAGCTGCTGCACACTGGAAGACTTGCTCTTCTGCATAATCCTGCTCGCAGCACGGCAATTATACTCCTTAAGTCCAGTTTTCTGACCACAGTTATGCCTTTCGGACATCTAAGGTAAGGTTGTTTTTGGTCTCTAAATACCTTTGGAATGGGTGATTTGGGGAAACCAAAAATTCACTTGGTATTGTTAATCCCGGCTCCCGTTAAACGTGTGTCAACAATTGTACCATTTTTTTCAATTCCGACAAATACTGCTGGCTTTTTCCATGTTTAAAGGACAAGGAATTTACGTAATCTGAATGCTAATTGCAAAGGGCAAGGTAAAATAGCATCAGCTATCTCATCTTACTGTTGTATCTTCTGCATACAATGACTCTTATTGTCTGTGATTGTCTTTTCATAATGGCTCGCAAATTTCTGCCATTTTTTTCTTCTGTACATATGTGTTTATAGCGCTGCCCAGTTTTATAGGATCTTTTGTTAGTACACCAAGGACGTAACTGTCACTTGATATCCACTGATACGTTTCAGCACCTTTATCTGTTTTGACTATTAGTAATATGAAAAAGTGAATGGGGAATCCGAAGCATCTGGAAACGACTAGATATTTAACGAAAGCTGAAATTCCGCGACCAATGGTGACTCTCATACTATGATTCTTTATTATTCTAAGCGATCTTCATACTCTTCACTGCTTCTGAAGTCGTAAACTGCATTTTGGAAATTATGGAGAAGTACAAAACATCATAGGGGACCGATTTGAAGAATATGACAAAGATATTTATTAACAAGAACCAACTGAAACACAGATGTCTTAAGAACATTGAATTTCCCCAAAACTACGTGAAAAAGATACGGTACAGAATATGGAAAACAAGTACGTAAGGCACAAATTTACTGAGTGCCTCTCACACAGCGTCATGCAAGCTAGTAGATACCTTCCAAGAAGCAGTGGAAAGGCTACCATCGCTTCAGAAACTTCAAAATATAAAACAATTGCCAAAAAGGGAAGTGTTGTCAGCCTCATAATCAAAGTATTTTTTTTTCATCACGGTGCGATGCAGAACACGTTCTCAAAGTTTGACATCGAGTACAAATACATTCTGTATTTTGCACTCAAGAACTATTGAAAACTGAAGATTTGCGATTCAACTGTTTCAATTATATCATACCCGAGGCAAATGCGCGAATGCTCATATGATCAGAGCAACCAATCCGCTATTTCAAATAAAGATCTATTGCGCTTGCGAATTCTAATTGCTTATGTTGCAATCCATGCTGGAAATGAACTGGTCCGAAGCATCTACACATACAGACGTGGCGATTTACTACGCTTCTGTGAAGACAAAGGTAAACTGAAGAACATTTGAGCCAATATTTTGGCCCATGAAGAAGCAAACCAATCAGGAAATTACACTAATATTATCTTTAGAAAGATGGACAAAATGAATATACTGTCATCATTAAGAAAGCGCATTTTTCATCATTAGTTGCATTAACTCATTGAAATATTTTTCTGCGTTTTATTTATTCAAATCCGTAAGTCAACTTCTTGCGCACGACTGGTGGCCCAGCCGCAACCAGCTGACTTACGTATTGGTATAGGGCGAACATTTGCATTTACTTTGGTGCACAGCTTTAGGTTAGAATCCTGACAATGCATGGACACTGTGTCTATCCTGCGGCACTGATTCTCTCCCTTTGCTAGAAAAGGTGTTTCTAAATTTGGGAAAGTGTATTACTTCTTGCTTTCGACGCTCGTGGGGGTGAGTAACCCCAAAAAACTTTTCACTCATTTTACTTTTCTTGTTGTGCTTATATTTGGGCGTTAGGGACCAGTGTTTATAAAAGACAAACCGCATAATTCATAACACTCTGATCAATTTTATTTACTAATTTTAAAGTGTCAAAATCAGTAAAAGTAGTTTGTTTCCTATCTACTAAAGTAATGTTTAAGTTTTTAGCATTTCGGAAAATTATAACAAAGTAAGTAATTCGAAATTTTTACATTAGCTAGAATGAATGAACTAAAATAGAATGAAATTATTCAGCGGGACACAAAATCGGTATTTGAAGGTTGTGCCTTTTTGTAACACTAAAGGGAAGTTGGACAAAATCAAACAAATCTTTAGGGCTGCTGGGGGTAATTAACTCGTTAGAGCTCCTGGGTGTCCGTGAAGGTATCGAAAAAATATTTATGTACGTGCCTTCATATGAGACAAATATTTAAGAGAACCACCGAATGTCTGACTGTTAAACCATTGGAAGACCTGTTTCATGCATAGGATCAACATATTTTGCATTTACTTTGGTGCACAGCTTTCAAAAGCCTTAACGGACGTCAAGTACAATACAGTTTATTAGGTGGAGTTCTCTTCGTCTTAAATTGTAAATAGCTTATTTTGACACTAAAAAAAAACGTTAGCACGGTGTGTGGTATAACCAAACATATCAGTTTATCAAGCAGTACCTTTCTTTCGGTTGAGTAAAACGTAGCATGATAGTTTAAATGTAGCATGAGAAGTTTAAACGTTGCATGATAGTTTTATTCAGATGTGCCAGTTGGAGGTTCTCCCAAATAACCGCCCTCCTGGGCATTTTACACAAAACCGTAGAAAGAGTTCACCGTGAGTGATACTGCACTCAAGAAACTTCCAGAAATCGGCGAGCCTGTGGACGAAATCAGCTGGTGGATCAGAATGTTCACAGAACGCTGACGACGGTTTTTGTAGCCATTTCGAGACTTGGCTTGACATGTGGTGCGTTCAGAGATGACCCTCATCAGCCCAGTGTTTGTTATTCGGCTTTCTTTTTTTTTTTCTTTTTTTGACTGGAAGTATAAAATGATTTATTGGACCTGATGGTAGAAAGACATACAGCCAGACATAAACAGGAGACAGTAATTACACAGCAAAAAGTACAAATCATACGTGATTGACAGCATGCCAAATGATCAGTTTACAGAGTTGATCATGTAGCATATTGTGAACAAGTATACATCAAATAATGGAATTTACAGTATGCTAAATGGCCAATGTACACAGATAACCAGTGTTGGACAAGTAACATATTGAGAGCCAGTGAGGTAGGACAAACACAAACATCATGCCTCATCGGGATTCCAACTCAGACCCAACTAGGGCAAATGATCATAAGCCAGCGCCTTAGACCATTACGCCACTGGGGTGGCTATTGGAGGTTTAAAGACCACCGTGAGCAACTCTGCGGGCTATAAGCAGTTGCCCATCCTTAATTTAGGGCTACTGATTCTAGAAAAGCGAGACAGCCAGTGCCATGAGACAAGCACAATATCCATGCCTCATTGGGATTCGAAACCGGACGCATCTCGGACAAATAACCAGAAGCTATCGCTTATACAACTGCGCCACTGGGGCGGCACACCAATCTTGAAGTTTACAGTAATTTGCTCTGATGTGGTATTTGCTTTCATAATACTATATAACCATTCTCCTTTGATCTCTCCGATCCACCACCTGTTGTTGTCCAAGGAATGGGAAGTTTTTTCGTGCCGTACCATTCACGATAAACAATTTCTACGGTTGTGCCTGAAAAGCCCGTGACGACGGTCATTTAGGGGATGCCACTTGACACCAACTATCATGCCACTTGACACCAACTATCATGCCACTTCTGAAGTCGTTTAAATCACTCCATGTACCAATTCCGACCTTCCTTCAAGCGCTAAGTGGTGGTCCCCGAGGTGGTCTGTCTGATGTACACCGCACACCACGCTGATGTGGAGTCTTACTTGTTGGAGTAAGCTATTTTGGTGACAAAGGCAGGTGTACCTAAACTACTGGTATCTCAGTGTGCTATCAAAGTTTCACATATTTTTAAAAGCTGCACATGGGGAAGGTATTTTCTACAGAAAAAAATTCCTTATTCATTTAAGGCACTACAGCCTAGGGGCAATAGTAAAACCTAAACGAGAGAAATCTGAATGTCAAAGACTTAACCGAAATGTAAACAAGAGGAACCTTTCGATCTGTTTTGCCTATTGCATTCAGTCCCCAAACAAGATTTTTCTTAAACCCACTTCATTGTTATCGAAGCATGAACGCACAAGTTTTACATGCACGCTTTCCCCTTCACAATATGATCTTGTTTAAACAATAAATTAGCCAAAAGTAAAACTTCATTTTGCAACATTAAGTGTGCTTTCGTTTCATTTTGTGTCTTTGTATCCCTCCATACTTCACAAAATTTTTATTTTTCCTTAGGTATTCTGAACACGGATGAAACACTATGCGTTCGTTTCACCAGAAATGCGAGCTCATCATGTATTCGTTTGCTTTTCTTCTGGGTCTCATGATAGGGAAGTAATAAGTCAGACCGTAAAAGAAACGTAACTCGAAAAGAAAGCAACTGTCTTGAGATAATGGTGCCTGTTTTCCTTTCATCGAGAAAAAGATTTTCAGATATTCCGTAAAAGAAAATAAAACGCGCTGAAAGAAGGAATGACGGTAGACTTAAAAAATATTCCGCCGTAAGTGGCGCCACCCTTGCTACATAACAGGGCTCAAACGAACTTCATGCGCTTCCCCAAGTCAAGTTGAAGGATAAGAACGATGGAGACCTCTGTGTGTTTGTGTGTGTGTGTGTGTGATTTTTCAACGTCCAAACAAGAAGGATGAGAAAAATGAAAGCGGGAGAAAGATGCTGAGATGATTCAATAGGCTGCAGTTTCCCAAAATCGACATTCGGTTCTATTATAAACCGAAGTTATCATTCTTTTCTGCCACTGATTCGAAGCCGAAGGAATTGTGTGCTGAGGGAAAAAAAAGTTTGAGTTTTGAAAGAGAAGAAAAGTTTTTTACCAAGCGCGAGAACTAGACAGACTCCATTCGAAAATAAAAATAAGCTATCTTTGAAAAATTAAATTGTGCCAGTCGTACAATTGGATTCACGAATTGTAATAGTTCTAAAGATTTTATTAAGAAACAACATAATATTTTTCTTTGTATTTTTGTCTACCAGAAATGAATGCGGTGAAAAAGAAATTTGCTGACAAGCTGTCTCATGGGCATATTGTTACCAATTGTTGCTAAAGGTTGCTATACACCTTGAATAATTATACATGGGGTGTTTACTTTGAAACTACAAAAATTTAAGTTATAACTGCAATGCTTTGAAACAATGCTCGTAAATAATAATTATTATGCTTCGTTAAATACTTTAAATACGATTTTAAAAATGAAGCTTAGAAAATGAAGGTTAAAAATCTTGAGACATTTCAGGTCCACCTTGGACCCATCTTCAGATGAATGAAACAACAGTCCGGGGAGAGAGGGAGAGTAACTTAAGTATACAACAGTGGTAGACACGTTATGTGACATCTGTGCAAATGGGCTGCTGCGCGGAATTCACAGAGTGAAACGGCAATTAGCAGGTAAAACTCGTCATTGCAGCAATGAATTAAACCTTATATCATAAGCATGAGCAATCACAGATATTATTACTAACATAAGTTTTCAATAAGTTAAACATCTTTAACTTATTGAAAGCTTATGTTAGTAATAAAATGTGTAATTGCTCAAGTATGTGATGTTAATATAAGGTTTAATACATTGCAGTAATGCTGAAAGTTATATCTGTTAATTGCCATGTCACTCTGGGAATTTCGGGTGCAATCCAATTTGCATCGATGTCACATCACGTGTCTACCACTCTCGTATACTTAAGTTACTCTCTCCCTCATCTCTGGACTGTTGTTTCATACATCTGAAGATGGGTACAATGTAGACCTGAAAGGTCTCATGATTTTTAACCTCCAATTTAAAAATTGCATTTGAAGTATTTAACGAAGCATAATACTGTGTAATATGTGTGTGTCTCTTGCCTATGGAAATAATTACATCGTGCTGTGGGAATTGGCAATATGTGCGTCTTTTGCCTATGGAGTCGTGCTGTTGGCATTTGGCTGCCCTATTATTTACGATTACTTGTTTGCACAAAAATTTTGATATTAATATTACAAAAATACATCTGGGAACATTGCTACCACGAACTGGAAAGAGAATTGAAGCGAATTGGTAAATTATTTGACTGAGAGGCTTATTCATTCTGAAGATTCACAGAACAAATGCAAGAGTTCAGACCGAATAAAATGAAACTATGCTTGGTCAAATAAAGCCCGATCGTTTTGAAAGCAGGTGAAAACTAGTCCTGAAATAGTTCTAGTTGAGATGCTTAAAGGTTTGCCAAAGTAAACAATTCCACATGATCTGCTGTCCTGAATTTCATGACGACATAGATTCCGCACGAATTTGCCCAAAACTCTGATATACACTATATTGAAAAAAGTCCCCAGACACCCTTTCAAAAGCAAATGAACGGATCCTCTGCGTTGTTAAGCTGCGCGGTACAGCTTCAAAAGGTATCAAAACAAGCCTGCAGCTGACCGCGATTATATTGCACAGTGAGTTGAGTGAAAATGTCGCTGCGGGAGAGAACTGACTTTGAGAAAGGATAGATTGTTGGGTGTTATATTAGTGCGTTGTCCATAGGAGAAACCCATAGGCGTTTGAACATACCCAAGTCAACTGTTTTGAATAAGTGGAAGAAACTTGGGGTGCCTGAAGCAGCAAACCGTGCCGGCAGACCAAAGGAAAATCAGTGATAGATGACATCGAAGCCTCAGGTGGTGAGTCGTTACAGTCAATAATCAACGGTGTACTGCACACGACCTCAGTGTACAGGTGAGTAAAAGTGCTGGAACCTCGATATGTACACGTACCATTCGCAGAGAACTTCATGCCGCCGCCCCGGTGGCGCAGTGGTCTAAGGCGTTGGCCTCTGATCATTCGTCCGTAAGGGGTCCGGGTTCGAATCCCGGTCAGGCATGGATGTTGTGTTTGTCTTACGGCACTGGCTCTCCCCTTCCCTGGAACCAGTGACCCTAAATTAGGGACGGGCGACTGCTTATAGCCCATTGAGTTGCTCACGGTGGTCGTTAAACCTCCAATCAAAAAAAAAAAAAAAAAAAAAAACTTCATGCCATGGGTTACCATGGTCGTGCGGCTGCTCATAAGCCTTTCATCTCCACTCGGAATGGTACTCGTCGTCTAACATAATGTAAAGAGCATTTATCGTGGACCGTAGATCAATGGAAACAGTTCCTGTGGACTGATGAATCCAGATGCACGATCCATCAGTCTGATGGCCATGTGTGAGTATGGCGGCAGCAGGAAAAACTCTATTTGCCACAATGTACTGTTCCTACGGTCAAGTCTGGAACCGGCAATGTACTCGTGTCCCGGGCCATTGGTTATCGTGGATAAACCTGTTAATCAGCACGTCTACCTCGATATTCTGTACAATTATGCCCTACCAACTCTGTAGAAATACTATCGAACCGAGCCTTTTTGGTACTAGCAGGATAATGCACCGAGCCATAAAGCATAGACTGCTATGGCGTGGTTTGACGATAATTCCGTATCGTGTGTCGACTGGGCAGCACAGAGCCCTGATCTTAATCCCCAAAGCACCTATGGGATGAATTAAAGTTTGAAACCAAGGCCTACTACTAAGCAACAGTTGGCGGAGGCATTATGTACTGAATGGAAGCACATATCTCTCGCTGTGTTCCAAAACCTTGTAGAAAGCTTGTCTCGAAGGGTCAGTGCATGCATTAAGGGCAAGGGTGGACCGACACCGTACTAATGTAAGTCAATAAATGCCATGTTGTGTTTCTCTTTTTAAATGTCCGGTGCCTTTTTTTTTTTTTTTTTTTTTTTTTTTTGATTGGAGGTTTAACGACCACCGTGAGCAGCTCAATGGGCTATAAGCAGTCGCCCGTCCCTAATTTAGGGTCACTGGTTCCAGGGAAGGAGAGAGCCAGTGCCGTAAGACAAACACAACATCCATGCCTGACCGGGATTCGAACCCGGACCCCTTACGGACGAATGATCAGAGGCCAACGCCTTAGACCACTGCGCCACCGGGGCGGCCCGGTGGCTTTTGTGAATATAGTGATGTTATGAATAAGTGACATAATTTACGTAAGAAGAAAAGCTTAAAAAGGAAGAAACATATATGCGTTATGGAATTCCATAGCAATTGTTTAGAACCACGTTCGCCGCCCTGGTGGCGCAGTGGTCCAAGCGATGGCTTCTGATTATTCTTCCGGAAGGGGTCTGGGTTCGAATCCTTCCCTGCGGCTGTTTTCAAAATACCAGCACATGACTTACAGTCCCCAGCTTTCTAGTCGGAACAAAGTTTTCTTAGCAGCCCCGGTGGCGCAGTGGTCTAAGCGATGGCTTCTGATCATTCGTCCGGAAGGGGTCTGGGTTCGAATCCCGTGAGGCATGGATGTTTGTGTTTGTCTTTCGGCACTGGCTCTTAATGTGTTACTTTGTCCAACACTGGTTATATGTGTACATTGTTCACTTAGAGTACTGTAAAACCCATGTTTGACGTATAATTGTTAACAATATGTTACTTGATCAACACTGTCTATCTCTGTGTACATTGATCATTTGGCATGCTGTAGCAGCATGTATGATTTGTACTTGTTGCTGTGAAATATCTGTCTCCTGTTTCTGTCTGCCTGTTTGTCATGTCTGTGTACCACCAGGTGCAATAAATCATTAAGGAAAAACAAAAAAAAACTTCATGAACCTCCAATCAAAAAAAAAAAAAAAAAAAAAGAATCCCGTGGAATACCAAAGGGCATAAAAACTTGAAAAAACGTTATGTGGTCACGTGGCCCAATCCGTTAGGAAGGATGGCATTCCGGAGAAAACAACTTGAGAGAGATCCATCTTGCAATGCAACTACTCTCCAGGCTGGTGAATATTGGGTTAGATATAATGGGATACTTCAGGTTCCTTGATTCTGGTGGACCTCAGTGTGAATATGAGAACGAATATAACAATCCTTGCACATACACCGAACCATGATCACTCTCTGCTCCCACGGTGTTGGATAATTCCAGAAAGTTAATACACCTTGTCACTATGCCGAAACTGTCACGAAATAATTTCAGGATCATGAAGGACAATTTTTCGTTTTTCATTCTCTAGACCTAGAGCTCAAGCACATGTAGCACCAAGTCACAATGAAGAAAATATCTCAAAGTTGTTTCCGAATCATGATCGCCACTTTTCACATTTTCGTTGGCCACCTCAATGTACAAAACTCAACCCCATCGAAGAACGAGCCACAATAAATTTTGTCTGGAAGTACATTCAGGAAAATAATGGAGAGTGTATCCTGCTTTCTTGCTGCTGCTTTTTTAATCAATTTAGTTTTCAGGCATCAATTCCATAGAGCACTTGTGGGATGGGGTTAAATCGTTTCCAAACTATGATCTCCTGATATCAAGCCTGTATGATTCAGAAGATGCTGTTGGTCACGCATATTCAAAACTTTCAATGAAACGTTAAAAAAGTACGGATTTTGCACCAATATTAAGAAATTGCAATTCCAAATTTTGCTGCAAATTTTTCGTAAAACAAGGTTGACATTAACGTAAGTTTTCTTCTTTTTATGTGGTACGAACTGCATTGCGATCCCAGCACTTTAGTAACTATTCCTATTTTTAGCCTGCAGCTATTTGTTAAAGGACGAAATCCTTTAAGAAAATACTTGTCAATATCCGAAAGCCTGAGATCATCACGTGTATTCCCCATCAGCCCAACCTACTTCACTAAGAAATTCTTAACTCTAGTCTGAATGACGTCACATGGCGAAAGTTCTCTTTTTGATTTGGTATACAATCTCCCGTGCTTCTTCCTTTACATTTGATAACACAAGACAGCGAAAGGGCAACTGTAATCCTTGGAGAAATCATGACTTTTGAGCATTTCGCTTTCTCACTCATTTCTCAGGTACCATTTCGTAGATTTGCTCATCTTTCATTTAAACAGGATTCGTTCTTCATAGTGCCAACAAGCCCACACAATTAACCGTAAAACGTATTTCTTCAAATAATATGGTCAGCGGGTTATTTATTTTTCATCTAACGCGTAAAAAGACGACAGATGATTTTAGGAAGATGATTTTAGAAAATATTTTTCACTATATTCACAAAACAAACAGTTTATTTTAATCTAAAGAAATTCGTTTTTGAGCTTTAAGAATTGCATCTGTTTTTCCTAAAACTGTTTAATGTTTTTATAAAGGTTTTCGTTCGCCAGAGCTCTGTTATTTTGTAGTAAAGTCTCAATCGTTATTATTCAATTTGATATTAGTATTGTACAAAATTTGTATTTGCAGAAATTACAGTTATGCATTATGGACCATCTATCTGATCAATGATTGACTATGCAATATCCAATTTCAAATATTTGTTTTAGTTTCCGTTTCATAAATTCCTGTCGGTAATTAACATTCCTATCTCACTTCAAGACAGGTAAAAATAATTTGTTAACAGTAGTATATAAAAAGAATGAGTTAAATAAGAATCTCAGAGAGAGAGAACGGGAGGAAACACAAAACACTTCATCGCCAAGAATAGTATGAGTTAGTCACTGACTACGATAGTGAGGATCCAAGTGCTTAACGATAGCCTTTGCACAGACAATGGTGAAGTGATGTTGAGCAGACGTTTTGCACAACTCGTCCCCAAAATAGTAGAACTTTGGAGCAAACCCCAAAAAATGTGTAATAAAGGAATTTAGCAGCACACACAAGAGACAGCCACGAGTTCTTCCATTCCATGAAGAATCTTTATTCTCTTGTCATGACTTTCTTTGAGAAAGGGGTAAACTGACTGAGAACCTTTATTCCTTTCGTGTAGCATTATTTTCATTTTGAAAATTAATCCGGTTACGTTGAACTTCATGACAAAGTATATTCCTCCATCATTTTTATGCCCGGAGCAGGATTCGAATCTGCAACTCTCGGCTTCGGAGCGCTATCCACTATGCTACACTGGCACGTCCTCTCACTGCTATCTGTCGTACGTCCTTTATCTCACGTGCGTCCTACGGGGAAGGCAAGTCACAACTTCATGTTGTAAAGGAAGTGAAAAACTTCCAGAGCGTGATTTATATTTAGTCAGTCACGAGTTTAAGAAAAGCGACTTAAAGTTTAAATGCCTTTCTAGTTTGAAATCACAACCCTCATGAGAAGACAAATAAGGAAAGCTTTCAGAACATTAAAAAGTATAAGAAGCACATAACTCATCTTAGCACTTCTACTGGAAAAATGAGTACGTCTTTTATATCACTACGTCCGTCCTTCCGCCCGTCTGTGGGCAACATATCTCTGCAACCACTGGACAGATTAGAAAAAAAATTTCTGCAGTCAAAATTATGAACTGTGACAGCAATGCTACAAACAATTTTGTCTTTTTCCGGCGCATTGCCTCTCAGCTAGGAAGTGAAAAAGCATAAGCAAATTAAATTAAAAATATATTTTGTTCTGGGCAACTGCTTGAAACAAACCAATTAAAGGAATCGTTTCTAATGTTCGATTTCTTTTATAGGAAAGCCGTTTTACGTGCAGTTTCTATTTGAAATAAACCATGGTGTCGCAGCTCGGAGGAGTAAGTTACATTGTACTATCCCAGCAATTTCTGCTTGGATAAATCGGATTTTAAAATTATTTGTTGATATAAATGCAGGTTCTAGCGATACACACTTTGCATGCTTTTTACAATATTTTTGGAGAGAATGCTTTGACACTAGAATGCACAAAGCACATTTCTGTTTTTAGCGTGTTTGTGTATTTGGGCAGTCTTATCGTCGCTTCTAAAAATCGGACTGAAAGGATTATTTTGCAGCACAACGCAAAACATTTGTATGTACTTTTTGTTCAAATTTTATATGTAATTTTTTCACTAATATTTAGTTTTGCTGCTAGGGGTCATCAACGTGAATCTCTGAAATATTGATACCTCCGCTTCTGAAAGTCCAGTTTAAAAAATACATTTTTTGTTAATGATCGCCTCTATGATGTGGAATATTTCTCACATATTTTCAAGCTTTTGTACCACACATCTTTGCAAATAGCGGGTGTAAGTGTCCATTTCCGTTAGGACCGTACTTCGAACCGCATCTTCGTATCCCAATAATGCCTTAAAAAATCCCTTTTGCCTTGCATATATTTATGAGAAATGCTCTGTACGCCAGTGGTGATGCAGACATTTCAGTCCCTAGAGGCGGAAGGTAGATGCTTCTATTTGTGGATGTTTTATCGATGGTGTAAAAATCTGTTTGATATTTCTTTTTGGAATCGTTTCAATACACTACGAAGAACACTGCTAACGTTGCCCGTTTTAAATTGTGAGCAGATTCTCTCTAGTAAATGCATTCTCTTTTGCCGATTTTCTCTAGTAAATATTGGGTTGGTCCGAATGAAATGTCCGGCACGAACGAGCAGCGGAGGCAGGCCTCCACCACAGGGGGATGGAACCACCCACAGATGTTGCGCGTATTACGTCGCTGAATAACTATAAATAGCTAGCACGTGTGTGAAGAACAAGGTTCAGGCGTGGTTTGTTTGGACATACCGTGGCTTGCAAAGGAAACATGCAGACGCCGGATTTGATATTTATCTTCCTGTATGAATTTAAACTGGACCATTCTGCAGGAATTGCCGCTTGAAACGTTAACAAACCGTTAGGGGTGGATACAGCCGAAGAACGAACCATTCGGCGATGGTTTGTGAAGTTTCGAAGTGGAGATACGGACTGCAAAACAAAGCGCGTGGTCACCAACTTGTTGCTGTTTCTGACGATGTTCTGTTGTGTGCGGTTAAAGCGGACCCGCGAAAAACGTGTCGTGAGATAGCGGCAGAGGTAGGTGTCCACCACACGACAGTTGTTTGGCGTTTGGGTGTACTGTGTAAGGTCAAAAAGCTGCACATGTGGCTGCCGCATGAGTTGACAACTGCCAACAAGGCTAAGGTTGAAAGTCTGCACGTCTCTGCTTGCCAGGGATAAACAGGCACCTCTACTGCATCGAATCGTCACCTCCAACGAGAAGGGGGTCTTTTATGATAATCGCAAACGATCTGCACAATGGTTAAGCAAGACACAACCTGCTGGACGGTATCCTAAGCCACCCCAACACACCCAGAAAATGATGTTCTTTGTCTGGTGGCCCACAGTCGTGAAAATTCATCGGCGTTTCTTGGCAAGAGGCCAAAGCATCACTGCAAAACATTATTGTGCTGAATTATATCAGATGCACTGGAAAATTATGCAGAAACAACCGGCTTTTGCTAAGAGACATGGAGTTCTCCTGCTCCAGGACAACTGCCGTGCTCATGTCACACATCGAACGATTCCTAAGTTCCTTGGGCTATGAAGCACTGCACTTAGCCTATTCCTCGGACTTGTCTCCAACAGACTATCATCTGTTTCGTCTCCTGGATATATTTATGAGAAATCCTGTGCGAGAAGCAGTTCACGACAGAAAATAAGGTTCAACGTGCTTCCAGCCACAAGACTTTTTTCGTTCCGAGATCATCGCCTTGTTGGACAGATGGAAACTATGTGTCGATGCGGAGGGAGAATAATTTGCGTACGTAAGTTGTCCTACTTTTCCGTTCTCGCTGTCCACGTGTGCTGGTTCTTTGTCGGACATTTCATTCGCACCAACCAAATATATTCTCTCTTTCGCCAATTTTTTTCTAAAACTCTTCTTTGAAATATTTTTTACATGCTGGAATAGATTCGAAATGCGTGCTCATTACACCCGAGAATCCGATGTCATTTTTTTTGTTGTTTTCTTATTTACGGAAAGCAAATCAGAGGTATTCTAAACCATACTTACATTTCAAAGAATACCAAGAACACCAATGAGAAATACGCCATTATTTTAAACATTGAACGTTATCTTCGACCTTGCATATTCTTTAAAGAAGGATTTGATTATATCAGAAGCAGAGCTTTCATCAACCACGCGTAAATTTTAAAAAATTAATTTCTTCTAGGTTTAGGAAATTTGACGTCTCAGTAGTAGGCCTCAGTAATCATTCAGAAACAGATGAATCTAACATTTTAATAAAATTTCGACATTTGTTTTGCATTACCATGGAAACCAATATTTTACAAAAACAGCGCTATGCTCACCAAACGTAGATCACATTTAATAATTTATTTTCTCTTTTTATTGCGAGCATCAGTTTTCGTTTAAAGACCAAAAACTGTTGCTTTTTTTTCGCCAGATGCTGAAGTAGAACAAATTGTGCACGAAATTTGATCAAGAACTAATAAAAAAGCTTTCATTTCTCTGAACAAGACGTTTCTCTTTACTGAACCGCTATAAAAACGCTATAGATGACGCATCTGGAGAATCTCATTTTACTACATTTCCTGAATTGTTTTCTGTTTCTGAAAGGAAGTTTTTTTGCTTTACGTGAGTCTTCCAGCCGAAAAATATAAATATTTCTAGTTCAAGATCATATGCAAAACCTCAGAAAAATTCCTTCTGTTTTTATATGAAAAAGGTTATTTATGTTTGATTCTTGCTGATTCGGCGACGGAAGATATACCCTCTGGTGGTGTAGGATTTTAATCATCGTAGAACCAGAAAATACCTTTTGGTGGAAGAAAATCCCCGTATTTGATGCGAAACTTTTAAAACTAAAACAATCCATCTTCCTGATGAAGAAAATCATATGGTTATGTGTTCGACGGATTCAATTTCATGCTACCTTGTAATGGTTATACCGCATCATGATGTGAAGTAATTTTCATTTTAGAAAAGTTGAAAATAATTTGAATAGAGGGTGATAGCTAACACTGGTATCATTCAGTTTAATTTTGCGACTGCAGTTTCACTGCTGTTAAAACTAATACAAGTGCAGTATCCCTTATCTGAAATGCTTCGGGCAGCAAGTGTACCGGATTTTTTCTTAATTGAAGGATTAACAACCATCGTGAGTAACTCAATGGGCTATAAGCAGCCAGCCCGTCCCTAATTTAGGGCGACTGGTTCCAGGAAAGGGAGAGAGGCAATGCCGAAAGGCAAACCCAATGTCCATATCTCACGGGGGTTCGAACCCATCTCAGACGAATGGTCATAAGCCAGCGCTTAGAGTATCTGGGGCGGTTAGCGGATTTGGGATGTTTCGGGTTTTTGGGGAATGTTTCGGGTTTTTGAGTATATGGAATATTTACATAATATAGTTGTAGCACTAGACTAAGACTAAACACTAAATTAAATTATGTTCCATAAGATATAAAAATAAATTTATACTGAAAGTCTTTCACTAAACCGAAAGAGTCAATTAACGACACAAACGGACTCTACTATGAACCGATTCGTGAGAGTCATTCCCAGCTGAAATATTTCACTCGTAGGGTCAACGAAGGACTCAAATAGATTCGATTCCCAATCTACTTGTGAGAATCGTTCCCTGTGGAAATTGTTCGCCGGAAAAGTCAACGAAAGAACACAAACGGATCTGATTCCAGAGTCATTTCTTGAAGAAATCCTTCACACAAGGAGTCAATGAACAATACAAAGAGATCCTACTCACGGTCGATTTGCGAGAGTCATCCCCTACGCTAATCGTTAACCGGAAGTATCAACAACCGACGCAGCCGGATCCGACTCCCAATCTATTTATGGGAGTTGTCCCCTGCCGTAATCATTCACAGGAAAAGTCAACGAGCAACACAGATGCATTAAAATCGTAACCGATTTTAGAGAACAATTTCTAGCAAAAATGGTTAACCGGAAGTGCCAACGAACGACACCAATGGATCAAACACAGAATCTATTCGCTTGAATTATTTCCAGCAGTAATCGTTCAACGGAAGTGCCAACGAACGACACAAACGGCTTGGGACTCACAATTGATTCGCGAAAGTGAACGATTCCCTGGGAAATCGTTGACCGCAAGAATCAACCCCCTGAACAAAAGGCTTCGACTTGGAATCTACTTGCGAGAGTCATTTCTAGTAGAAATGGTTCACAGGTAAAGGACCCATTTCTCGTCACCGGTCAAAATGTAGTCCAAGAACGGTTAAACTTTGGGCACAAGCAAGCAGGCACTGTAAGTTGATGGCGCACCCAAACTTCCATTCCCAATTAATACAGAATAAACGTGGAAAGAGCGATGACCTCTGTTTGATGTTCCATTTCCAAGTTGACTCAAGGTGTGTGAAAATTCTCGTGTGGTTAGTTCCCAGCTGTTCGGGCAACTCCCGCATGGTCAAATGTGGGTCAGTCTCCACTGTTGCTGCTCTTCCGGCTTGGAACGGTATGACAAGTCAAAGTTTCCCATTCGAAACCGTTTGAATTAACGTCAGCGCTGACGAATTCATATGACATTGTAGTACACAGTGGTAATGATGGTTACAGAATTTGCGGGAGAGCCACCGAGACAAAACTCATACAGCATGCAGTGGCTGATGTGCTCCTTGTCCACTTCCATGTTGGCTGACACTTACACTCTTCGCCCTCTGACGGCAAACTGCCACTGACTTAAGCTACCTTCCTGCTGATACGATGCTGGTGTAGTGCGCAATGTCAGTGGCCAATGCGCACCGTGGACGGGACTTCGACTTCGGGTACCTCGTCATCGGATATTACTTTCTTTTCAATCCAATACATGTACAAGAAACGAAATTATTTCAATTCCAGTGGAGTTGGGCCATTCATTTGGATAAAGCAGCTAAACAAGTGGAACAAATCGGCACGTTGTTGCGCCAGTTCTGTCTCAAATACAAGCAGTTACTGGGGGTGGCATATACGCATACTGTTTGCGGATACTGTCCTGAGGTATAGCATGCCAGAAGGTGTCGAAATTGCGGGCCAGTTCGCCGGAATTCCGGGATGGCGGTAGGTGGGTTCCCTTCATGTCCCAAACATTTCGATCTGTGAGAGGTCAGGTGATCGGGCTTGCTGTTCAAGAGTGGCCTGGGAGAGCCATGCCGTGTGTGACCGGGCATTATCCTGTTAAAAAATTGTTCAGTGTTCCTACGATAGGAATGGTAACACAACAGATCGTAGAATATCGTCAATCTACCGTTGATGCATGGGCGTGGTAAGGCTGTGCGTTTCGGTGAAGGGCAGAGCCTTACCACCCCCACGCATCAATGGTGAGGCGAGAGCTCTACGTTTCGGTGTGATAAGCACATCGGTTGGCCTCCTAATATAGCCAGGATAATTACTTTTGCAGATGTGGGAACCCTTTAAAACTGTCAAACGAGAGATGCTTGTAGGAGATGTTATAGCGATTTGCGAGAGCAAAATGGACAGTTAGGGAGAACATAGCTGAGATTTAAGTTAGGGACATTGAAACAGGTTACAGACGTGGAACGTTAAGTTCGTGTTACTCCCATCTTGCTTTTCTAAAGCTTTTCGATGCCAAAATGACAACTGATGGAAGACGGAAGTCCTAGCAACAGGAGAAAAAACCCGAAGCCAAGCAACAGACAATTGAAGTTATTCTTGTTGTATTAAGGGCACCGGGCGGTTGGATAGATGACGCGATGTAGATTGAAGACAGCTGACTGAGGATTAGCAATTTTAGCTGAAGGATAACCTATCAAAAACTCTTACCGACGTATTTCACCTGTCAGAGGGATAGCGACTCCAGCCATTTTTTCGGGCCAAGAAAAAAATTCAGTCTACAAAAGTCTATCCCAAAAAATTGGGAACTATCCTGTGCATAGAAGAGTAGCGGATTCCGGTGAAGACGTAAAGAACAGCTGAAAAGATAGCCGCGACGACGGAGGAAGCAAGAATCTTGCCGTGCAAACTCTAATTGAAAGGTACCTAAACGTCATATGCCGGGAAAGAACTTTGCCGCCTCGTAGAACAACGAACAAGTTGCTGAGTTTTTTTAAGGAGATTTGACTGTTCTTCTGCATAAAGAGATTGGAAGACTAAGAGAATGGAAGGAACTGGCCGGGCCCCGTTCATCAATAGCTTCCCTTTGAAACGTAGCAGGGAAATGTGCTCCTCGACAAATCAGAGGCATTAGACCTTCTTCGGAGAAGAGAGAGAGATTTCTACCTCCCTTACCCCACTAGGTAACACTATCAAGGGAAAAGGCATACCGGAGAAAAGAGGGTTTTGTCGGAAAAGACACCGGAGAAACGATTGCGTACTAGATAGTGCATCATCATGCGTGTGCTAGATAGTACGTAAATCATGACTGATGTTGCGTCACCAATTACATACAAATTCGATTAAACGGAGAACAACATCTTCTAAGTAGCCTTTAAATATTCGCGTGTTTACGTTACCCGAGTGCAATATACAAGTGTTACAAGATTGATCTATAAAATTAAGAATGTATTGGGTTGATGCAAACGTTTATGCCGTTATTTTCACCGCACTACAGGAATGTATTACATCACAAGGGAAAAGGGAATCAATCAACTGTGTATCCCCCTATTGCTTACGATGGTGTACCAACGTCTGGAAAGGTCTGCCATGCCATTCTTGAAAAAACGTGCAGATTTTTCCCCGAAGAAAACATCAGGGAAATTCTGGAGATCAACATCATTGTTGAACGTTCTGCCACGAAGTGCATTCAACAAAAATTCGAACAGGTGTTAGTCTGAAGGTGCGACATCTGAGGAATAGGTTGGATGTGGGAAGATATCCCATTTCATGTCTTGAATGGGTATTTTGGTTATGTTTGCACTGTGAGGGCGTGCTTTATTATGTTGGAGAAGGACACCATGGCACCAATGTGGCCGTTTCTGCTGAATTGCTCCCTCCACACGATGGAGTTGCTCACAATAGAGTGCAGACTTGATGGTTCGATTCCTCGGCAGAATTTCCCAGAGCATCATGCCTTCCATGTCCAACTAGACACAAAACATTATCTTCGCAGAGTGAAGGCCATGTTTTGGACGTGGTGTGGGCATCTTGTTTAGGCTTAACCATTCCTTCTGATGCCTGAAATTCACGTACAGGCACCACTTTTTATCTCCAGTAACAATACGTGACAGAAAAGATTTGTGTTGCTGAGAACATTTGCGATAATGGGCGAGCAAGGAACCACATATGGCAACACGCTGATTCTTGTTGCCCTCGGTGAGAGTGTTTGGCACCCAGGACCTCAACTTCTGGAACTTCCCCATACGTTCCAGGTATCGCACCACGGTGGCCTGATCGCAGTCCATCTCAGAGGCCATTTCGCGTGTGGTTTGATGCGGATCCAAGTGGATGAGATGGTTCAAACGATTCTCATCAAAGTGAGATGGACGACCTGAGCGTGGAGAGTCATTGAGGTCAAAATTGACACATTGGGACAGCTCAAACCATTTGCGGGCTGTCCTCGGAGTAATAGCATCCTCCCCATACCCAGCACACATTTTTCGAGTGGCCTTGGCGGCTGTGGATCCCTTGTTAAACTCGTAGAGGAGCAGATGCCGGAAATGTCCATTCCTCTCTACTTGACAGTCCATACTACCGGAATTGAAAACCAAAACCCATCAGCCACAATCCCACAACGCAATATGATTTAGATACACGATATTACTGGCTACATTTTGATATACAACTGGCCATCTGCACCCTTACTACTGACCTGGGAAACACTCGTGAATTAAAACGGCATGAACATATGCATCAACTCAATAGTTCAAACAACAGAATAAGCGACCTGTGCCTGATATCAATATGTAATATGCGACATGCGCCTAATATCAATATACAATAAGTGACCTACGTGCCTGATATTAATACATAGACTAAGCGACAGGTGTTCGAAATAAAAGCTCGGAATGCAATAGCTGGCAAATAACCAAAAGTGTTCAATGAAATGTTTCGATGTTCAGAGGATGTATTTAAACGGTAACGAGAAACATATTTTTGCAGTGAATTTTGCATATCCGTGATTAAAATGTTGTCCAGTATATAAATTGAGTTTCATACTTAAAAAGCCAACCGGGAAGAGCAGTGGCACTTCTCGTTGACAGAGCGCGTAGAAGCATTCCGGTAGGCACAAATGCTCTCTTAATATCTCATACACTTATATCTGTCGCTGTACAGTGGCAAGCGATAGGGCGAATAGAAACAGGCCAGGCTCAGGCCCTGGTAGCAAGGAACTTGAATACCACCCCAGAGTGGTTGCATGGTAATGGCAGTAATTCAACAACACCGGTGAGATTTCACGAATGCTAGACAATGATTGTTCAAGATGTCGGACACATCTTGAGGACTATTATGTCGTTTTAACCGCACGGCATTATAGGGTCCAACATATCTAGGCAATTGTTTTCGGAGATCTCCGCTGTCACTCAGCCAACAGCATAAAGCAAACGATATATCGAAGGCTTCATGCATTCAGCCTTTATGCCAGGAGACCCATGGTTTAGATAGCACGCGTAAAGCGGTGCACGCTAAAACGTTCCTTAAGGCCAGTGTTTTTTTTTTTGTTTTTACAGACGAGTCGGGATCCAGTCTACAGAAGGATTCTAGTCGGTATTTCATCTGGAGGGAACGGGGAAACCTGTAATGGCCTTGAAAACTCCTTCTGAGGAGATGATCTGCTCCTGTGGGATGACATTATGTTCAACGGCCACGCACACCATTCCACGTGTTTGTAGGAGGCAATGTGAAAGATAACCGCTATAGGGATGTGAACCCACAGTTCTATGTCAGACTTTTTTGGGAAGCTGTTCGCCATCTGTTTTTTTTTAATAGATGATAATGATCACACGCACAGGGCTCAGCTTTTCGATGATTTACTGCAGAGCGAGGATATCCGCTGTATGATTTAGTTAGGCAGGTATGCAGACCTAAATCCCACAGAGAATGTCTGAGGTGCTATGGGAGGACACGTAGCAGCTCGTCCGCCCCCTTCAAGAACCCTTTCCGAGCTACGCACCGTCCTCATGAAGGAATGGAACTCTTTGACTCTAGATTGCATTAGCAACCTGGTGATGAGTATGCATCATCGTTGTTAGAGTTGTTTCTTCGAACGAGGTGATCGTATTTCTTTTGAAGACGTTTTTAGGATACATTCATATACACTGCTGCTAATATAAATTGCAACACCATGAAGAAATGCACGGATTTGCCCGAAATTTTCAGGGTGGATAAGGGCACCGTTGGAAGTGCAAATCATTACAATTGCAGCGCACATGCAAATGTGAGACTTGCACAACGCCATCGGAAATGTCACATCATGGGATACAAAAGGATGTGTACAGACAGCAGGTTTTAGACTTGCTATCGCTGAACTCGACCGTACGCCGTTGCTGACATGTAAACATGCCGCGTAGGAGGATGAGACAACCATACGAACACTTGACGGAGTTTGAAATTCAGTCGAACGACTTTACAATCGTTAGACTCAGAGAAGGTGGTTTATCATACCGTGATATTGTTGCACGCGTCAGGCGTAGCGCAACTACCGGTACGCGTACATGGACAGCAGAAGGCTCTAGGCATCATCGTGCAGGGTCTGGAGCTCGAAATCGCACGCCCGAGCGAGAAGACAGGTACTTGCACGGTATGACAGTGGCGTTGCGCACAACACCATCCGCGACACGTGCGCAGTAATGGAGGATGGTCACACTGTTCGTCACTGCGCTGCGACTTCCCATGACTCTGAACCACGGTTGCCAGCGATTTGCAGTAGTGCCGCTAACGTCGAAACATGAGTGCTGAATGGGAGCATATTGTGTTTTCGGCAGAGTCCGGATTCAATCTAATGCATCACGACGGGAGAATCCTTGTTCGCAGATACCGTGGTGAACGGCCTCTGTAAGGCTGCACTATGCAGCACCATACCGGTTACACGCCGAGTGTGATGATCTGTCGCACGCCGAGTGTGATGATCTGTCGCACGCCGAGTGTGATGATCTGTCGCACGCCGAGTGTGATGATCTGTCGCACTATTGCGTTTCATTCACGCATTTTCCTACTACGCATCCCAGGCACATTGAACAGCCAACGATTCATAACAGAAGTGCTGGAAGCTGAAATTCTACCTTTCTTTCAAACGATCCAGGGAGCCGGTTTCCAAGAAGATAATGCCCGACCCCATGTTGCTCCAGCTGTCCAAGACATACTCTGTGCGCATGAAGTCGGTCATCTTTCGTGGATTGCTCGCTCGACAGATTTGTCGCTTATAGAGACCTGGGGTCTCATCGCGCAACGGCTGGCTCGCATGGTCTCGCCGCCTGTCACAACCAAAGAATTGTGGATGCGCTAGAAGCAGAATGGACTGCGATACCAGTGACGATCATTCAAACTCTGTTTCATTTGATCCCACAGAGTGTAGTCGGTTATCACCGCCCATGATGGATTTACTTATTCCAAATGATATGGCCTTCCTCATCATGAATCGGTATGTAATTGTAATTGTTTGCAGCATGTACCATAATTATCACTCCCATAAATTTCATTGTGATTGCTTGCTTCTTTCTTGGCGATGCAATTTTGTTTTCTAATCCATCTTGATGACACTTGCGGATGTGACTTTGTATACGCAAAACGTGTACATATTTGGCTGTTGTTAGAAAATGCTTATTTGCCTTATGATTGTGTATCTTCATATGGCAAACGTCTCTACCTGCTGTTACGTGTTTTCCTTTTTATCCCTGCGAATGGCTTCTACACTTTAATTTCTAACACCAGTGTATTTGAACAGTTTTAGAATTGTGCAAGCAAATTGAGCCTGTGATGGCAAATAATATTTAAGGCCGTTAAAGTCCTTCCCTTTTCCTATTTTTGTGTGTATTCCCAAAAGTAGGGTCTTCACTGTTGTTTTATGTTAGTTAAACATTTCTTTATCTTCTTCCAGTTCTGATTCAGAATTAAGTAACTTCTAAGAACCAGCGGTTTTAAATTTCAGTCGAGTAATTTTAAGTCCTATATCCCCTAACCAGTAAAATTTCGATGATTAAAATGTCTCTGCAGGTTCATAATAAATTATAGTGTTTACATCTAGCTCACGTCGCTGACATGCTACCAAAGTAATTTTTCATGCATGCTACGTGGCCAAGGCCGAGGCCGCAAGTGTAACAATATTTATGACGAGTGGTATTTACCGTTTGTTAAGTATTCATGTTTTAATATAAAAGATTTAATTGTATGTACTGCTAAATACTTTAATGTGGAGTATGTGTAGTTTTAAATAAGTATTTTATGTTTATCTTCCAACGGTAAACAAAGGAACATAATTTCAGAGTGAGTTTGAAACGTCAGTCCCTTTGCCCATTTGCAAATATTTACATGTCATTCAAGAGGCAAGGAGGTAGCTATGAAATGTGAAACGTTCCGTTGCGAAAGTGCAAATAAGTGAAGCCTTTTTTTTAAATATATCTCAGAAGTAAGGCAGTTTGCGGGGAAAAGATATAAACTTTTCGCTTATTCTTTACGTAAAAGAAAGACAAAAATTTTATGGAATCTTCATAGTGCATTTCGATGGGGTATCGTAACCTCAAATTTGCATGAGCATAAAATAAAACGGCTGTTCTATAAAAACTGAGAGAGAAAAAACAAGTAATATGAAGAAATATAGGTACCTCAAAATATATATTTCTTTCTCAAAGTCGGATGATATGCAACAATTTCATCGCCCAGTCCACTTTTCAAAGCATGTGGCGAAAGCATTTTGTGGAAGCTATTTTGGCGACCCCTGTACAGCTTGAATAACGTCAGCATCTATGTCGAATGTTGCTGCATGGAATTTCTCCTTCATTGTTAGAAACAACCAGAAATCGCACAGGGAGAGGTCAGGACTGTAGGCAGGCTGTGGCATGATTTCAGTACTGGATTTCGTAAGAAACTGTTGAACACAAGCAGCCACATGTGGGCGGGCGTTATTATGGTGTACGGTCCACTTGTCCACCAGTTCCTGTCGCTTAGTCGATATGTGTCGTCGCAGAAGCTTCAAGACTGAAATGTAATACTCAGCATTGACGGTAATTTGTGGAGGAACGGCAGGCTTGTAGTCTACACCTCTATGATCAAAGAAAAGTATCATCACCTTCCCAGCTGATTTGGGTTGGCGGACGTTTTTCGGAGACGACGAGCCTGTGTGTTTCAAGACTTCGTGAGGGGATCGAAATGGTGGACCCATGTTTCATCGGCAGTTATTACCATGTTTAGAAAGTTTGGATTCTTGCAATCATTTGTTTTTACTCATGACAAACCTGAAATCTGGCAAACAATTGTTTTCTCGTCAGGTGATGGGATACCTATCTGGAACACACAGGATGCAGCAGTAATTTGTCGCGTACAATGCGGAATGCGGACGTTTTTGAAATATTAGTTGACGCCGCCATGTCTTTATACGTCATTCGTCGATCTTCTTGCAGGATTTCCCAAACAGTGTTAACAATACTCTCCGTAACAACACTTTCAGGTCGGCCAGGACTTGGAGCGAGTTCTGCCGATAAACATCCTGTTTTGAAATCATGATGGCATCTAAAAATCGTTGACTCACCCAAACATTTATCTTTGTAAGTTTTTTTCATTAAATCAACTATTTATGGAGCCGTTTTACCCAAACGATAGCAAATATTATCGCACAATTCATTTCACTTGTTAACTCTGAATCACTCACCTCCATAGTTGTATGGCGAAATGCAGACGTACCTTAAACAACTGCGCAATAATAAATCCAGAGTCGTCTGCCACGGCTAATAACTGTTGTGAGAGATACTTCTTTAATTCAGTTAGTCGTCTGCGTGGTTATTTTTCCCTTTCGCACTGCTGCCAATTAAAAAAAATACTCTCAGTTTTTATGGAACGGCCTTTGCACATGGGAAATGTTGCCTTGAATTTTCATGAGCTAGGTGTAAAAGTAAGAGACATCTTTATCACACGAGTTGAACTCAAGGAACAGCCATAAAGTATTGTTAAAAGAAAAGCTGTCCTGAATGAGCAGTTCAAAAGTTAATATATTTAATTTGAGACTGCTCAAGTTAATGATTTCTTTCATTGCTAGCAATTTCAACGCCAGGAAATTTAGTTGAACACTGTTAAACATAGAATTGATGAATGGCAATCATAGCACCTAACAACTATGCTATTGCATTAAATCTCGCCGGAACAAGAGAAGAGTTTTATTTTGTTCACCGGCAGCAGAAAACATGAATGGAATACCGGATTACATCATACAATACAAATTTTGAAAATGTGAATCCGATTTTTGGTGTAATCCATTTTTTAGCATACTCGGGTGCTATCTGCGAGACGCGGATTCGATTTCCGCTTCAGGACGACGAAATTTTCAAGTTTTCGGATATTATCTGACTTAACATTGTTGTCATATTTACACAAAAAAACTAGATTTACGTCTTCAAAATTCCTATTTAATCTATTTATTTTTATTAATATTGCGCATATATGCGTGACACCTGCAATCCCTAATCTTAAATCAAAGCCCCATAACTTCATTAAGTAAGAAAAAAATTGCATGAAAAATAACCTTTCACATTTAATTTCTGTTTACTGAAAAAAAAACTGTAATTCGAAAAAGTTATTTGCTAGTTAAAGAAGCTAAGATAGAACGCTCTAAATGAATGAAACATTTCTGGATGAATAAATACACATTCTCACAGCTACCACCAAAATATTTATCCATGAGGAACTTTAGAAAAATCAGTTGTTAGAGTGCATTCTCGAAGCACATGAGCAGTATGGAGACAAAAGTGATAACGGTTGTTAAAGAAAAGAAAATATAGGTGATTGGCATTAAATTAGTTGGCAATTATTTGCGATCAATCTCTAGAGACTTCTCCTCTCAAGTTTTTTAAAAAATTGTTTTCTTGTAAACTTCTAAAGTCGGTGTAAAACAGTGAGCAAGGTCTTTTTCTCTTCTGGTATTCATGAACTATCACAAAGCCGCTGTCTCAGTGAATTAACTTTGAGGAAACGAGAGCTCCTAACATATCTTTGCTAGAAGGACAAGATTTTAGCTGAAAGGCAATATATCAAATCTGACTGTAATTATGCAAATAAATGTATGATCGCTCGTCATGAGCTTGTCAAATTACCCTGGTGAACCACGTCCCCTCTGCGTACCGGCCAAGTCATCTCACATGTTCAGCAATGATTTGGAAAGTGTCCAGTGTACCCTGCAAACGTTCGCGCAGGGGGAAGATGTAGCAGCAGCTGTTGATTTAACAGAAGTGCGCGGTGCTCCAGTTAATTACTATGCGGCGAGGGTATTCGTTCTTGGGGAAGACGCCATAGTTCTGTTTCCCGTGCATTAACAAGACCCGAAATGAGGGCAATTTGCGGCAACATAACCAGCCATCACCAGCTGACGACACTGCGCATACGATTTGATCCAGAACGCCCACGTTCGCCTACATACATATAACCTGGAGCAGGTTCAAAATCCTAAGTTTATCAATTTTGCAACACATTAATGGGAAGAAAACGAATTGTTCGGAGGAAGATTTCTCATTATATAATAGTTATATCTGCAAAGCGGTGCTTTGCATCATTTGAAACATTTTCAGCACTTCAATACTGCCGTAAACAAAGCGATGCATTGAAGTCTGGAAGACACTTGTGGATGAGGAACCACATATGCCATTACATGAAGGAAACCAACATTTATTTTAAAAGGATATCATCTGAGTTTCACGAATTAGGTTCGAATGCTTCAACAAATGATCTTTCTTCCATGAAAAGGATTTCAACTATAATGTAAATCTTATCCTTAGTTCTTTAGAAACCAATTGACAAAAGCCAATCCCTTTCCATAGTAATATGAGAAAAACTTCTAACAATACTTCGAAATAATTTTTATCATTTTCTGCCATCGAAAAAAAAGAAACCAACCTAAAACACTGCAAAGTTTAAATCGCAGGTATACATTCATCGATCATCCCAAACACCCTTATCTTCTCAAATGGAAGCGTCTTACAGCCCACATGAGTAACGTAAAGGATCGGTTCCCAATAAATATAAATATAAGGGGAGAAGTGTTAATTCGCCAGTGGGATTACCGTGCAAAGTAAAATGGAAAGGACTTGTATTTTGAATGGAAGATGGTCACCGGCGCGAAGAAGAGGAGAGGCCAGAATCTCAGCTACCGCAGGCATTGTTGGCGGCCGCTCGATGGACACTCTAGTTAAGGTGTGGCGGAAATAATCAGAAGAAGGGTAAACCTTTACAAAATGTGCAGTGCAAAGGAGACCTCCACTAGTTAACTGACGAGGTGAACGCTGGTTTCCACACGCTGTCTTGAAAAACAGACGAATTTTACGGCAGATTGACACCAAGGAGCACAAAGAACCGTTTCCGATCACATAATCTA
The DNA here is from genome assembly GCA_039090855.1 of Macrothele yani. Taxonomy (NCBI): domain Eukaryota; kingdom Metazoa; phylum Arthropoda; class Arachnida; order Araneae; family Macrothelidae; genus Macrothele; species Macrothele yani. The sequence goes on from CM077024.1 coordinate 9,101,774, forward strand.
GCGAATGCGCTTGCTCATGGGCCTAAGGTGTAAGCATCTCTTCCACTATCCATTTTTACTGACCATTATCAATAGTTCTACCTACAATGGGCACTGACAACTCTAAAACTAATCGTCCAGTCTAAAACGTTCAAGGCCGCCCCGGTGGCGCAGTGGTCTAAGGCGCTGGCCTCTGATCATTCGCCCGAAAGGGTTCCGGGTTCGAATCCCGGTGAGGCATGGATGTTGTGTTTGTCTTACGGCACTGGCTCTTTCCCTTCCCTGGAACCAGTGACCCTAAATTAGGGACGGGCGACTGCTTATAGCCCATTGAGTTGCTCACGGTGGTCGTTAAACCTCCAACCAAAAAAAAAAAAAAAAAAAAAAAAAACGTTCAGGTTCTAGCTTCAGCATGCATATCGAAGCTTTAGTATTTGGCACCATGACCGTGAACAGTGCATCCGGATTGCACGTTTAGATGGCAACAGGCTGTGAGTGGGGATCCAGGGTATGGAGATTGTTTTAACGGACATCACTGGGCTCCTTGATCCCAATTCAACACACTCTATCATACCCAGGCCTTACATAACAACAGTATATCTGAATGGATAACGCCTTATGTTACAGGGCCCACACAGTGCAAGAATAGGCTCCAGGATCATATAGCTACTTCGTAATCTTCCCAATGGTAGAATCTCTAGGCAATCGTCCGACTTGGGTCCCGGGTTCGAATCCCGGAAGAAGAAGAAGGATGGATAGTGTGCTTGTTAGAAGAAGCTAGCCCTCTCCCATTCCTGTAGCAAGTGACCCTAGTATAGGAAAGGGTGACTGTATATAGTACTTTGGTAGTTAGACCCCTAAACAAAAAAAAGAAAAAAATTAGAGACAGATGGTACACTGGTACTCTTTGTAGATAATTTATGCTGAGCATCTTTCTCATGCCCTTTGTGGGTGTGAAATGAAATAAGTGATTCCAGAGCATACATTTATTTACGTACAACACAGTGCATTTCTCCATGTCACTCACCACAGCACCCAGCCACAGTTTGGTACATACTAAATGGAATTAAATTGTCATAACAAACAATAAGGTTTACTAACTCCTGACATTGAACGATACTTAGGTAGGTGGATTAATGAATATTATTTTCGTAAAGCTAATAAAAGAAGATATGTGACTTATAAAAGTAATATTTACTAAACTATGTCGGCGCCAATAGTAAATATTCTGACTGTTTAGCTCCTTCAAAAACAATATTTATTTTTCATTATTATATACGTATAAAAAGGGTGATTGTAAACTCCTTCAACAAAACAAGAGGGGTGATAATACACATCAAGACGAACAATATTTGCAATTTAACCTAGGGCCGTATTCCACTCCTAGTGCCAGTAAAGAGCGCGTTCGAAAAACGTCCAGCAGGCACACGGAGTTCCAATCACTGCATGAGAAGCACAATATGCAAATCAGTTGCACTAAACACGTGCGTAGACGATAAGGAGCAAGCATTTAAAAACGCAGCCGAACCCGTTCAGCGGTATTACCGTGCGAACATCACATGAAAATTGACGTATACGTCTGACCTGCGCAGCGTACCGCGTGTTCCTGGAGCAAGTGCTTCCCGGTCTGTTGCAGGATGTTTCGCTCACCACACGGAAGGACATTTGGTTTATGCATGATGGGGACCCAGCACACTTTGCCACCGAGGTCTGGTACTTCCTAAATGCGATATATCCCGGGTGGACCTGTGGCTTGGCCTCCACACTTCCCGGACCTTAATCCACTGGGCTTTTTCTTCTGGAAGCACATGAACACATTGGTGTACGAGACATCTGTGGACTCCCTGGAAGATCGCGTCGCGCGAATCGTTGTTATTGCGCACAAGATCAATAACACACCGGGAGTCTACGAGAGGGTGCGACAGTCCTTCATTCGCCGGTGTGGGCTGTGTAACGACGCCCTTGGACGCCAGTTTGAGCAGCTCCCTTTGAGTCTTTCTCTGATGTGATTGGAATTGTGCAACTCTAAATTAGGTATGTCTCTTTGTTTTCACTGCTGAAGGCTCAACGTGGATATGTAACTTTACTCTTTTCTGGCACTAGGAGTGGAATGCGGCCCTAAGTTCCATCGCACATATTGCTCGTATTGGTGTGTAAAATCCCCCGTCTTGTTTTTTTGAAGGAGTCTACAACCACCCTGTATTATCCAGAATTAGACGAACGTAAGAAACGACTCTGAAACTGATGAAATGGGATGTAGCTATGAAAGTCCATCTGCGCATGCGCAAGCTAAAATCTAACCATAAAGAAAAGCTGAATCGCAAGTGTTAGTTAGGGAGATTGGTAACTTTTGGTCTAAGATATCTACAGGTTACTACCCATCGTGTTATACATCATTTTAACCCTTTAATGACCATCACGCCCAAAACGCCCGTACGTACAAACTGCCATAGCCTCCCGAAACGTCTGTCTAGAGTGAGTCAGATTTTCAACCCTACTTGTTCTTCAAATTTTTCTCAACCTATGAGGGATCAGCAGAAGTCACCCTCAGTCACTGTTGTTTTTATTAAACAAAGAAGTGAAACGACAGACAGTTTCGGGCGTTATGGGATTTTGAGTGATACATGATTTTTGGGTCATGGTCGTTAACGGGTTAAAGCTCTCGCAAATAGCAGCTATCCAGTCAAGAGGAAGCTAAATTTTGCTACGACGTACTGTTTCCGAGATGTTTTTGAAAATCAAATTAGTTGGCGCACCGACGACGCACGTCTCTTACCCATTTTCGTTGCATCGACAGTTTCGGCACGTCTTTTGGAAAAAAGATAGTGTTTATGTTACCGGTTTGTCCGCCCCTCCACCTGTCCGTTCGCCTGTAGACACCGTATCTCTGTACCTATTAATTCGATTTGAAATTTTATTTTTGTGTTGGGAAGCTTAAAATGTGCGAATGATTATCCTTCCTTTCGTTTTTTTCACGATGCACAATTTCACCGCTAGAGAGCGTAAATGCAGATAATATCAAATTCAAAATACATTTCTTCCGTATTTTGGCTTCTAAACATCCGATTGAAAAAAAATATTTTACGTTTCGATTCTATTTATGTCTAAGACTATTTTATGTATAATACCTTGTTCAAGTTACGCATAGATGATCCGCTAGGTGGCGTAAAATTAAAATGCGTGATTCCCGATATGTCTTCTAAAACTCCGACTTGAAAAAGTTTTGTGCAGCGGACACAGCTCTTGATGGGAAATCTTTTGCATATAATTTCGGATTTCTTCTTCTTTGGATGTATTTGCAGCGAAATATGAGCTTCTAAAATATCGATGAAAAATTTATTTCCTGGATCGATACCATTCACGCCGATAAACCTTTTGGGAATATTTTCTTCTAAAAATTATGCATGGTTTCTCCGCCACGGGATGTAGACGTATATCTTATTTTTGTCAATATCTCTGCTTCTAAGATTCTGATTTGAAAAAATCCTTCTTTGTTGGATAGAGTTTCCAGTGAGAAATGTTTTTCATATAATTTCAAAATTTTCAAGTAATTCATAGACTACCATCTAGGGGCGTAAAGGGTTTCCCCAGATATCTCTGATCCTAAAACTCTGATTTCAAAAATTCTTCCTGCACCCCACAAAGCTCCTGATGGGAAATGTTTTGTGTATAATTTCTTATATTTAATAAAGAACGGTTTGGCTACCAGAGGGCGTAATAATTTCTACTTCTGATGTATTAGCAGCAAAATCGGAGGTACTAAAATTTCGATTGAAAATATTCCTCCGTGGACCGGTACCACTCATGTCGATAAACCTTTTCGAAATATTTTCTACTTAAAATCATGCATAGTTTCACCGCCGGGAATCGTAGATGTATAACTTTTTTTATCACTATCTCTGCTTCTAATAATCCGATTTGAAAAATTCCTTCTTTGTTGAATAGCGTTTCCGGTGGGAGAAATGTTTTTCATATCATTTCAAAATTTTTAAGTAATTCTGAGTCTTTTCACTACGGGGCGTTATGGTGAATTGCGTTTTCCCCGGTATCTCTGCTTCTAAAACTCCGATTTGAAAATTTTCCTCTTCTCATACAGATGGCTCCTGGTGAGAAATGTTTTGTATGCAATTTCAAATAATTGGAAAGGAATGGTTTGGCCACCAGGGGACGTAAATGTTAATTTCTGCTTCTGTTGTATTTGCAACAAAATCGGAGCTTCTGAAAACTCGGTTGAAAAAATTATTTCATGGACAGAGGCCTCTCACATCGAAAAACGTTTTGAGAATACTTTCATCGAAAAGTATTTCATGGTTTTACCGCAAGAGGGCGTAGACGCATATCTTGTTTTTGACAATATCTCTGCGTCTAACACTCCGATTTGAAAATTTATTTTTTTGTTGGAGAGCGTTTCCGCTGCGAAATGTTTCTCATGTAATTTCCAATTTTTGTTAACGCATCAGTTTGCCACCTGACAGCGTAAGTTCACCTTTCCGTTTAAAGCAATATGTGCGAGATTGAAAACCCGATCGAAAGTCCTTTTTCCGTCAGATACTACAAACTATGAAAACTCTGTGTGCGTGTTTTCTTCTGACAATAATGCGCAATTTCGCAGCTAGGGGGCACAAATGCTTAATCTGTTTCTCTCAATATCTTTGCTTCTAATTGTGCTGTTTAAAAATTTCTTTCAATGCCGGATAGCATTTACCTTGTCGAACACTTTACGCTGGTATATGAGGAATTTTGTAGTCCATAATTCTGTTGGTAGGTGGTGGTTGTGTATTTCAGTTTTAAGCTGTATTGCCACATCTAAAGACAGATCTCTTTGCAACCACTTGAGAGATTTCTTCTTTACTGTATGCCATTTGCTAAAATAGAGATGTGGAATATTATCCTTTATTAAATAATACAAAGAATTTCCACTAGGTGTGTAAAGGACGAAACCTTTTCTTTCGCTATCTCTGCTTCGGGGAGACGTATTTGAAAAGCTTTTACAATTAGCATAGCTTTTCCATGAAGAATATTTTCAGCCTATTTTCAACTTTTCTATTATGCAGAATTCTTCCGCTAACAGACGTAGATCTTCATCATGTTTCCTTTCACATTTCTTTTTTTAACTGTTTGATTTCAAACTTCCTTTGTCTCCAATACTTTCCCTTGTGCTATGAGAAATTTTTTGTGCGCCATTTGTTAATTTTCGTAACATGCTTTTTAGCCGAGGGTTGAACTAAATACATGTTTCAACACGGTCGAGTAACATTATTATGACCACCTGCTAATACCACAGTAACCGCCGTATGCAGCGCGGACAGAAGCTAGACTGGCTGGGAGTGACTCAATTAGTTGCTGGAAGTTGTTCACAGTTATGTGGACCTTGGCTGACTGCAGTGCATCTGACAGCAGCTGGAGGGTGCGTGGAGGAGAATCTATAGAACGAACAACATGATCGAGGTGGTCCCACAGATGCTCAATTGCGTTTAAGTCTGGGGAATTAGGGGGCCAGGGCGTACTTTGAAGTCTTCAACGTGCTCTTCCAACCACTCTCGGACATTTCTACCTGTGTGACACGTTGCATTGCCGTGCTGGAAGTTTCATCCACCCCAAGGAAGACAATCAGCTTGTATGGGTGCACCTGGTCTTCAAGGATGGATTCATAACGAATTCGGTCCATAGTGCCTTCTACAGGTATGAGTGGACCCAGGGAATGCCATGAAAATATTCCCCAGGCCATAACGCTGCCCTTACCAGCTTGTGTTCTTCCAGCAATGGTTGATGAGTGTTTGTTATCCGATGTTTGTCGCCTTACGCCAACGTTCATCCGTTCGATGAAGCAGAAAACGTGACTCATTGGCGAAGGCAATCCTTTGCCAATCAGCGGAGGTCCAATTCCGATACTGCCGTGCGAATGTAAGCCTTTTCTGCCGATGCACCTTTGTTAGCATAGGTGCAATGACCATCCGTCTGCATCGGAGCACCATACGCAGCAAGGTTCGCTGAACTGTCGTTTAAGACACACTTCCGGTAGCCCCGTGTTTCATTCGGCCAGTATGTTGCTCCACTGCAGCGTGTTGATCGGCCCATACGCACCTTCGCAGCTGACGTTCACCTCTCTCATCAATGGCACGTGGTGTTACGCAGTTTGCACGTCGTTTATTCGCAATGGTGCCATTTCTCCAATCACGATACACTTTAACCACTGCAGCACGCGAACAGTTCACAAACTACGCTGCTTCAGAAATACTGCCACCCATGACCCGAAAGCCAAAAATCATTCGTTTTTGCAAATCTAATAAATCTCTCCTTTTATCCATGACAGCAATGAATGATAGGAAATGATCAAAAATGATCAAATGTAGAGGATTTTAGGAAGGGAGTGTCTCACCACAGCTCTTAAACAACCCTTAGAAATAGGACGCTAAGAGATTTGGGCTGGAGTGCCCGATAGGAAAGTGACACGGGAGCGAAGTAGAAAGGGGGAGGAAAACACCCTTACTTATTACCAGGGAGCCAGTACCCGGGGTCCAAAGGCTTAACATGCCCATCCGACGCACGGCGGATATTTAGTGGATCGAGCGTTCGTACCTGCGTGGGATCGAACCTGCGGACCTTTCCGCGGCAGTCACGAACGTTGCCCACTAGGCCACCTGCGACCCGAGTGATAAGAAATGCCTACAACACACCTTATATACCCTTCTAGTCAGCTCACGGTACGTGTCTTTTTCATTGGATAAGCGCTGTTGATGACAAAAGTAGGAGGTGGTTACAATAATGTGACTCGAGCGTGTATTTCTGGATGTTTTATCAATTGTAAAAACCGAATGATATTTTTCCTAACCAGATGCATTGACTTTGAATAGCTTTAACAGTTTAATTCGTGTCAGATCGGATTCAAAAGACATGCTCATTACCACAAATTCGGTGTCAGGTTTCTTGTTTAACTTGGGATTAACTTTATACTATTGTAGGGAAAGATGCATTGCATCTTTCCCTAAAATAGTAAAGTTGCTTTGACTTTGAATTGCTTTGAATTGACTTTGAATTGCAGAAAAATCTATCTTGAATTGACTTTGAATTGCTTTGAATTGACTTTGAATTGATTTTGAATTGCAGAAAAATTTATCTTTCCCTACATGTGTTGCATTGACTTTCAATTGACTTTGAGTTGTTTCTGGATGTTTTATCAATTGTAAAAACCTGATGATTTTTTCCTAAGCGGTTGCATTGACCTTGAATTGCTTTGAAAGTTTAATTCGTGTCGGATCGGATTCAAAAGACATGCTCATTACAACCACAAATTCGGTGTCAGGTTTCTTGTTTAACTTGGGATTAACTTTACTATTGTAGGGAAAGATGCATAGCATCAAATCTCATTTCGGGATCTCCCATTCTGAGATTCCGATCCCATTGAATATTTATCAGCATGTACGCGCTCGTACCACCGTCCGTCGCGGAACTCGGGGAAGTAATTCTGTTCAGCTGGTGCAATATACTGAAAGACACCTTACGTGCTCTTGTGGAATCAATGCCACACTTGTCGCGGCGAAAAGGGCCTAAGACGGTACCTCGTAGCTGGTTATTATCTTGTGGCTCATGTGTATATCAGCTGTGGTAGTTACAAATGTAAAAGTTACCCATTAAACTTACTGTCATTATCATAACAGAAATGCAGTACACAAAATAAGTCAAACTTTATTTGTGATAACTTCTACTGTTACTCAGCGTTTACTAACATATTACTTTTTATTCGAGTATACACCGTGAAACTTAAAAAGTTAGTAAATGAAAGTGGAAGACGTTTTTCCTGCAAAACTCGAAAATATCTGCTACTTCGAAAAGTTTTGTGGTCGCAAAAGATTAAAACACTCAGTTTGTAAAAAGCAAACGGAGTGATCCAACCTTTACCAAGAAATGTACTCACTCCGAACTTAATTAAATTCAGTTCACTTAACTTGAGCTCGTATTTAGCAAGAATGCGGAGTTAACAAAAATACGGGAACATTTGTCTGGCATCTTTTTGAGAGAGCAAAATTTAATAAACTACATGGATTTAAGAAGCGAATGAGAAGCAGAGCCTCTCATTTTCAGCGAATAAAATAATAAAATTTTCTGGTCTTGTATTTAACATGGAAGAAAAAATATCCTGAGTATTAACTTGGGAACTACGGACAGAAATAACAGTATGCATGAAAAAATTTTGTGATTTTCTTTACTGCAAAGGGATGAATGTAGCTAGGTTTTTTTTGTTTTTTTTTTGGGGGGGGGGGGGTTCAGACAAGGTATCAAGACATTCCTTTCTTACACTCACGCCGAGGAAACTTTAGGATAATTGTATGAGCTAAGTTGAAAATAAACTGTCTACTCCTTCACAGAAAGATAACGGCTGCCGAATAAGTAAATATAAACACATTTCTGGAGTTAATGGATGGGAGAGTGACGAACAACAAATGCAACCTGAGAAGCAATAGGAATTTAGGCATTTCAAAGCTGTGTCCACACACGCATGCTTCGCACATTTGAATTACAATCGTGGCCAAAAGTCCTGTACCAGTAGACCGAAAGTCACATTTTTGATGTTTGAATTCAACTTATACAGCGTAATGGTAAAGTCAGTAATACATATAATACATGCCGCCCCGGTGGCGCAGTGGTCTAAGCGATGGCCTCTGATCATTCGTCCGAAGGGATCCGGGTTCGAATCCCGGTAAGGCATGGATGTTGTGTTTGTCTTTCGGCACTGGCTCTCTAACTTCCCTGGAACCAGTGATCCTAAATTAGGGACGGGACACTGCTTATAGCCCATTGAGTTGCTCACGGCGGTCGTTAAACCTCCAATCAAAAAAAAAAAAGAAAACATATAATACATCATTTTAAAGGAATTTTATGTTGAATTCAAATATATGTACAGAATGTTATTACCAGTAATAGAAGTGAAGTTACAAGCAAAAGTAAAAGCAAAAAATAGTGGAACAAGTGTACAACGCATTTAACGTAAAATTACTGTACAGTACATTATTGAAACTTGCAGGACACTTGAAATTTCTTACCAACAAACAAAATATGCTTTTATATTTAGTTGGATAATAACGGTTTCTTAGTAACAAAGTGAATCTTCTTGGCATGGAACTAATGAGATTCTCTAGTTGTTCATTGGTGATAACACGGCACCATACGGCACTTACAGACTCAATTAAAGTTAACTGAGTAAAGTTAATTGAATGTGTAAGGGCCGTATGGCCCATGAGTAAAGTTAATTGAGTCTGTAAGGGCCGTATAACTGCTAAAGTTAATTGAGTCTGTAAGGGCAGTATGACTGCTAAAGTTAATTGAGTCTGTTAGGGCCGTATGGCTCCTAAAGTTAATTGAGTCTGTAAGGGCCATGGACAACTAGAGAAGCTCATTAGTTCCATGCCAAGAAGGTGCACTTTGTTTACTAAGTAATCGTGATTATCCAATTAAATATTAAAGCGTATTTTGCTTGTTGGTCAGTTATTTCAAGTGTCCTGCAGGTGTCAATAATGTACTGTACAGTAATTTTACGTTAAATGCATTGTACACTAATTCTACTATTTGTTGCTTTTTATGACTAGACGCTGTACCTTTGCTTGTAACTTCACTTCTGTTACCGGTAATAATATTCTGTAAACATATTTGAATTTAGCATAAACTTTCCTTTAAAATGGTGCTTAATATGTATTCCTGACTTTAGCATTACGCTGTGTAAGTTGACTTCAAACATGAAAAATTTGACTTTCAATCAACTCGTGCAGGACTTTTGGCCACGATTGTATATTCTTACGATCGAGGATTTAGCAAGAATAGATGTTGTTGTCGCCACTTCTGGTATTTTTTCTATCGATGATATCGAAGATCTTCCGTGAGAAGTTTTGTGTCACAAAACTGCTCAGGGAACTAAAGAATGAGAAAGGAGCCCAAATTCTTAAAAACACAAGAATACGGGTTTTTAATTAGCCATCGTTCCTTTAGTACGTAAACTGAGATCAAATACACTCTTGTAACCAGAGCACCAGAGGTTTTGCAAAACCGATAAGACTTAGGTCAGCGACTGCTACATCTATCTTCATCAAGTTAAGGTTAATTCTCCATTGTTATGCAGATACCTCGTCCAGGAACTGCGCAATTGTGACTTGCGATTACGCTGTCATACTCCACTTTCCAGCCAAAATCAGTCGAAGAAATTAATTTGGTAAAGTGTCGTATGTCGTCAAAAGAGAGTTTTATGAGACTGACAGCATTCCTCCCTACTAGTAGCCGAGTTTCAGACGCTCTTCTTTATCACAAGCAAAGCAAATGGCTCATAATGTTTCAATTAAAATACGAAATTCCATCATTTTAAATTTGGAAGATTACAATCTGTTTTTTGATGTAAATATGGCAAGGATGGTAAGTCAGATAAAATCCGAAAACTCGAAAAATTCGTCGTTTTGGAGCGGGAATCGAACCCACGTCTCCCAGATAGCGTCCGGGGATGCTTTTTTCTGGCATACCCCGGATAAATCATACATTGCTTCAAGTTCCCGGATCAGAAACTTGAGACTTCGTCGTTCTGGGTGATGTAGCGGTTAGCATACCCGGGCGCTATCTGGGAGACGTGGGTTCGATTCCCGCTCTAGGACGACGAAAGTTTCAAGTTTTTGGATTTTACCTGACTTACCATGCTTGTCATATTTACACAAAAGTAAAAACGGATTGTCATCTTCAAAATTTTAATCGTATGGTGTAATTCCGTATTCCATTCATCAAAATTCCATCATATTTATTTTATTGTGTTCTTCATGACATCAAGCCAATGGCTGGAAATTCTAATACTTTATGATATCAAACTTTATTTTGTGCTTCCCAAAATGCTAACAAAGAGTAATTCTATTATTCTTGTCTTTATAAGCTCATTCAATGGCTGCAGTCATATAAAATGGTAAAATAATTAGTGTGGTGATAGGTATTCCAGTTTTGTGTTATCACATGCTATTACGTGAAATTACATATTACAAGTTCTATTGCTCAATTAAAAGAAATCATTTTCGCTTTGATGACTGTTTCTTATTCAACAAACACGCTTTTCTTTAGTTAGCACAGCTGTAGAACAAATATGTATAGTATATTTTATGACTTGGATGATAAGAAACCGCGCATTAATTCTAATTCGCACAGTAATAGTTCTTATTCAGAATACCAAAGAAATGTTTATCTGATGAAATTCAATCTGAAATTTAAAAAAAAAAAAATTCAAACCACTTTATTCCTTTCCGTTTTCGAAACGATATTTTCTTTACGCCCGACAGCCGTCGAAAGAGATTTTCTGGTCGTGTGAACCCCAAAAGGTAATGCGTTTCATATCAAAATAAATTTATAGGAGAACCATCGTTCAGAGTTACTGAATACAGTTTCTCACAAGGTTTTAGTTATTTTGCCGTTTTGAATGAACCTTTATAATATGGTTTTATGAACACTGAAAATGTTTTTTCCTTCATTGATACCACATATTTCTTATAATCTTGTGAATAACATTCATTGATGGTAGTAATCATGCTACTGAACTCATCTCACTCTCCCTCTCTCTCTCTTATTTTTATTTCCCCGCCTACTTGTTCGAATCATTTGGTGCACGTCTAGAAGAGACAGCTACACGAAAATAGTCAAATAGTAGGTGTACAAGAAAGTTTTAAAGCGTTTTAAGACAACGCAACATGTAACTTGAGAGAAAACAACAATACCTTTACGAATCAAAATATGCGCCGTCATTATTTATCACCTTCCGCCATCGGTCGGGCAGCTGACGGATTCCAGACATGAAGAATACTTCGTCGTGCAACGCGATGAAGTCTTCAACCCATTTTTGCACTTCGTCACATGCCCGGAACTGTTCAGCAGACAAACCATGTTGCATCGATCGGAACAAATGATAGTCTGAAGTGGCTGTGTCCAGACTATACGCCGGGTGCTCCAACACTTTCTAGCCAAGCGTCAATAACGTTTCCTTGACAGATTTCACGACATGCGGCCTAGGGTTTTTATGCAGTACTTTCAAGGGACGCAATACTTTGTCTGTGAATGGACGTTTACGACAGATTTCCTGGTTCAATCGCAGCAATTGTTGCTTGTAGCGATCAGAAGTAATAGTTTGACCCTGTTATAATAGTTCATAATAGAGCACATCCTTCATATCTCACCAGATGCACAGCAGAACTTTTTTGGAGTGAATATTGCTGCGTTTCGGTGTCGAAGTCGTTGCTTCACCGGTGTCAACTCAGTGTTTTTTGAATTTGGGATTGTCGTACCATATCCACATTCCATCACCCGTAACGCTTTTCCATGGGAAAGACTTTCTGTGTTGTTTATTCAACAGATTCAAACACTTCATCAATGGCCATCCTTGTCCTTCTGGTTCAGGTCATGTGACACCTATTTTCCTTCCTTCTGAATTTTTCCCATTGCGCGTAAATGATTAGAAATGTTTTTTAAGTTACCCCCAGTTGTTCAGCTACTTCGTTTTGCATTTGAGACGAATCTTCATCTGGTAATGCGTGCAGCTCCTCATGTGCAACCTTCTCCGGGGCGCCGCTACGTTCTCGATCGCTGACATCAAAATCACCTGCTTTAAACCGTCTAAACCAAACCTCACACCTGCTTCTCGATATAACATTCTCCCCGAGAACAGAATAGATTGTTGCACATGGTTTTGCAACACTTTTTCCTTGATGAAATTCGTAACGAATGCAGTGTCGAATAAATGCATTATCGTTTGCCATCTTTCACCTACCTATGTGCAAGTGTGTTTGACAGTTAGGCAAACTTCTGTGTCACATTTTATACTATGGACCAGTTACGGTCACATGACAACAACGCGGGGGAATGTCGGATACGTAAATTAGCGATATACATCACACAAAAGACGCTTTAAAATTTATTTTTACACCTAATAGTTAAATATATTCAGTACAGTTTCTGAAGATATATTGGTGTTCATAAGGCATGGACTTAACAGCATCTGAGATGGAAACAATAGTCCAAGTTTTAAATTTACCGACGCTGCCCCGGTGGCGCAGATTCGTCCGAGATGGGTCTAGGTTCGAATCCCGGTGAGACATGTATGTTGCGTTTGTGTTTATGGCACTAGCTCTCTCTCTTCCCAGGGACTGGTGACCCTAAATTAGGAATGAGCGACTGCTTATAACTCACTGAGTTGCTCACGGCGGTCGTTAACCCTCAATAAAAAAGTTCACCGAGATAGATAGGACACTGAAAGTTTTGTTGGCGAAAAACTTAAAACCAATTATGCTGAAAAAACAGAACTCAACATGCAACACTGATCACGTTTCCAGCAAAATAATTCGTTAGAAGGTGTACAGAGTCATCATTTATGGCATATTACCTATTGTTAAATCACCTATCGCAAAATCCAATCCTCTGGAGTGAAAGCAGTGGAGTAATAGGCTTCAGAGCCGGTGCATCGAATGCCTAGAAGCGTATCATACAGTCCAAAGAATCTTTCTTTTTCACACTTTTCAACGTATGGTAGGATTCATATTTGGAAAATGCTAAAAAAGCTTATAATCCTACAGTCATGGAATAAGAATAATTCTTCAGCTCAGCCTTTGCATTGTACTTGTTTTCTAGATTTACAGCCAATGGATGCGTCAAGATTTTCAATGACAAAGTGCGTGCTATTGTATAGACACTATTCTCGTAGATGATGCCATGTTCCAAGATGCGTGCCATTTCCCAAATACAATGAGAAGCCGTAGTTGGAGGAACATGAAGACGATGGCTCCCATGGCCTGCACAATCACCCGATTTTTCTCGTGTTCTGATGGTCGGTTCCTCAAAATAGGTTCCAAAGTGAAAATCCTCCAAATACGTGGGGTCGGTGAACAAACAAATACATCGGCCTTTCCACGTTTTAGCAACACACAGCAACCGAAAAATTGTTATTCGGTCACCGCCGGGGAAATGAATCCAGAATCTCTCGATATCAAGACGAGCGCGTTAGCTTTACACCCCCAAATAACAATTTTTCGGTTGCTGTGTGTTGCCAAAACGTGGAAAGAGCGATGTACTTGTTTATTCACTGACGCCACGTATTTGGACGATTTTCACTTTGGATCATGCCATTTGGATTTAACTGCTATTATTAATATACAACCAGTGCTGTTAATGCCCAACAGATGGAGACGTCTCAGTAGCTGAGTCCATCTTACGGATTTATGATGTCAGAAGTTGACAGTAAAACACACATAGCGCCATGGATTTTTGGCCACCATGGTGTAAAGCTAACGCGCTCGGCTAGATATCGAGAGATCCGGAATTCATTTCCCCTGCGGTGACCGAATAACAATTTTTCGGTTGCTGTGTGTTGGTAAAACGTGGAAAGGGCGATGTATTTGTTTATTCAAAATAGGTTGCATTCTTATTCTCTCATCTAGGAGTCTGACACTTTACTTCTTGAAGAACACTCTGCTCGTGGTGAGTATCATTTATTTGCTTCTATTCCTCGAAGAATTTAAGAGTTATTACAAAAAATCGCAGTTGCACACAATATTAATAAAGTCATGTCATATTCACTATGCTTGAGATATAACTAGGTCTTCCAGCTATGGTTTAAATGTCTTCATTTGAAAATCCTATTACTTCGGAGGGTAATCTTTAGCTATAGTGCCAGCGGAAGAGCAAAATTTGGATAAGTTTCGACGGTAGTATTCCTCCAGTTTTCCTGCAAAGCTGCTGTCAAAGCTTATTTGGAAGAAGGTCCCTGGGATGAAAATCTGATCTGGTGTTCCAATGGGTACGAAACATTCTTAATTTTTTGAGGTCCCGACTTGGAGTTAACAAGTCCAACATTTTTTGAATGATGTTCTCCACGGGCAGTCGACTACATATCATGTAGGGTCGCACGCAAAATTGTGGTGCTGAAAGATAGAAGTAATTATGTATTGTCCCAGTACAGACGTCGTGGAATTACACAGACTTCGCGGAATTACACAGACGTCACGGAATTACACAGACGTCGCGGTAGAAGTTGAACTTTATGATTTCTAGTAAAACAACTAACGGGCTAAGTCACATCTAGCTAAAATATCTCTACAAAACTGTCACGAAACTTGACGGTTGGAAATTGAGTCGTGAAAGTGACGTCTTCTAGGTAATCGCCTGATCTGTTTACCTCCTTCGGAGAAAAATAGTATAAAGCGTGAATTGCAATTCGTGGCTCCATACAACTGTCCTCCAGCGCTCTCTTGTCCAGACACTACAATTTTCAACTTCGTTGAGATTCTAAAAGCGTGATGTTAAGCTTGTACATGCCATGGAAAACTTACGGAATGTATGCTACTGTTTGCGGAAATCCCAATGCCATGAAGAACTGCTGGTATTAAGTTGAAACTTAAAGGACATGTACAACAGGGTAGGACGTGCAAATTATTAAAATGTCATTAAAAATGCTAATGCAGTTTCGGAGCAGCGCCCTCTGAACTAAACAGTCTTGGGTACAAACAGTTTGCTCAAACGAGATGTTGCAATCAGCGAAGAGCCGACATTGAGTCCGAAGAGTGTGCCTTGTGTCTCACTATGCCCCGTCGCATTATGAGCACCTTACGGACTTTGAGCTATTGTTGGGACGAAAAGAGCTGGATTTTCCTACCGTCTGGTACGAAACGCCAGTAGCCGCCCCGGTGGCGCAGTGGTCTAAGCGATGGCCTCTGATCATTCGTCCGAACGGGGTCCGGGTTCGAATCCCGGTGAGGCACGGATGTTGTGTTTGTCTTACGGCACTGGCTCTCTCCCTTCCCTGGAACCAGTGTCCCTAAATTAGGGACGGGCGACTGCTTATAGCCCATTGAGTTGCTCACGGCGGTCGTTAAACCTTCAATCAAAAAAAAAAAAAAAAGAACGCCAGTATATTGATGCGAACGAACGTGGCATCAGTAGACAGATGTGTCGAATTAAACATGTGCATGTTCTCTGCGTGCGTGGTATCACGAGGCTACTCAGCTTACAGTAGGTACCGTTTCCTTGTCAGTCGGCAGTGAGACCGTTAAGCGAACTTGTATATTGTGCGACCGTCTCATTCACCATGACCGAGCTGGTATTGGGGTGCGAACCTACAGAAATTTTGCTTCAAACTCTGGCATTCGTTTGCGAAAAATATTCGAATGGTTAAGAAGGATTTCAGCAATGATTCAATGAAGGAAGCCATGATAAAACTGTGGCACCGACGCTTCAAAGGTGAACAGGAATCCTTATGACAGCGATCCACGTTCTGGATGGCCCGCGACAAGTAGAACCCCCGAAAATGTTGAACGCGTGCGAGTTGCAATCAATGAAAATCAGCGATTGATGATTCGAGAATTAAAAGAAGATCCGTGGATTGCACAGACAACTGTTTCAGAGATTTTGACGAAAGGTGGGTCGGCAATATTCGTTCCGAGGCGCCTGTCACAAAAGTAGAAAGAATTTCTTGCTGCTCTTGCAGAGGACTTGCTTGAAACTGCTAACAATGAACCAGATTTCCCCCAAAAGGTCATAGCCGGAGATAAGTCATGGATCTACGGCTATGACCCTAAAACAAAAACCCAGTCTTCCCAGTGGAAGTCCCCTGAGTCTCCACGTCCGAAGAAAACGCGGCAAAGTCGGAGCAAAGACAAGGCCATGTTGACGCGGTTTTTTTTTTTTTTTTTTTTGTATAATAAAGATGTTATTCACGACGAATACGCTTCTCGGGGAGAGACAATAAAAAAGAAGTACTACATCAAAGTTCTTCTCCGGCTGATGGATGCAGAAAGAACACCGCTGCAGCTGTGGGTAAGTGGTGACAGGCATCTTCATCAGAATAATGCGCCTGGCCATTCTTCATGTCCGGTGCAGCGCTTGTTTGGCAAAACACTAAACCACCCAAGTGTGGCAGCTCGGTCCCTTACAGCCCTAATTTAGCTTCTGGCGACTTCTGGCTTTTCTCAAAGCTAAAATCACCGTCAAAAGGCAAACTATTTTAGACGGGGGACCAGATAAAGCAGAACGCGAAGAGGCAGCTGATATCTTGAAAGGGGACTTTGCAGACTGTTTTGAAAAGGGGAAGAGACGCTGGGATAAGTGTGTGAGTTCCTAAAGAAAGTACTTAGTCGTCATTTTCCTAGATCAGCTACTTTTTGTAATAAATATTTAATGGGTGAACACTTTCTGGGCAGACCTCGTAATGAGGGTGCGCCCACAAGTTTATGCACACAGGCTATCCTTTGTACCATGAAACAAATAGGCTATAGCAGTTGACGTCCGCATCATTTCCCCTTTGACTTCAAGACACCGAAATATTAGGCTGCAATCTGCAGAGATCTACCACAGCTGGAGTACCAAGGACTGGCAACACGTCACCTGGTCTGAGGAATCACGGTTTATGCTCTATCACACCAAACGGAGGGTGCGTGTTTGTAGAATAAACCACACGAAGTGAAAGATCCATCTTACCAGGTTGGAGTTATACAGATAGGTGGAGGCGGTGTAACCGTTTGGGATGATTTTGAATGGGCTGCCTTATGGTTCCTCGTGCAATCGAGACCTCTGACATCGGAAAAAGATATGTGAACATGTCGCCGACCATCTACACTCGTTCGTAACGATTGCCTTTCCTCACCGTAACGTCATATTCAAATAGAACAACGCCACACCTCCTACTTCCTCTGTGGCGACCAATTAGCTCCAGGAGTATTCAAGTGAGTTCATCACACGAATGGCCCGTTCGATCGCTGGACCTTAACCCAACTGGGGATTTGTGGAACGTATTAAAAGATCTGCTCGAGCCCGCCAACCACCACAAACGCTTGTGGATGTTCTACTACACGTGATTATCACTTCCTAAGCAGCAGTGTCACCTTCGTGTTTTCAATCCCTCACTGAGACCTTACATTGACGTCTGACTGTTGTTGTGAGGACACAAGAGCAGCCAGACTTCAGGGTGAGGTCTCAGGGTGGCAGCACGTTATTAGGTAGGTGTATTAATAATTTTCCCATTCAGTTTATTTATAGTTTTCATTAATTTGTTCAACTAGTAATATAAAAAATATTGAAAAATTATCCCAACGAAATAATGAAAATTTTCAACCTGTATATGTGCTGCTCCGTTATAATGGGTTGATATGCAAAATACGAACAAGAGCTAGTAAAAGGAAATAAGTATGCTGAACATATCAGTGAAGTTGAGGAATCTCTTAAGTAGCGTAGGAGTTCAACAACAGATCATCGTAATTTCATGGTACGACAAAATGTAAACCGGTTTATTGGGGAAACACCAAAGAAAATTCGGTTTCGACATTTTATGCAAAATATAAAATACGCAAAGTTCTTTATAAATATAATGATCCAATTTATCGGTGTCAAAGCAAGAAATCACACGAATTTCACTCCGCAAGCTTTCTCCGTCAACGGACGGCTTCATCAAGCGGTTACATAGAGAATACAGAATCAAAATTGTAAACAGAACGTAAATTCTAATATCACAAATGAAATCATGCGTGAAGACCGCGCGCATAAAAATACACGGAACGTGGTGAATACAATATCTCAAAAGTTAATGCAAAAGCAAAAAATGTAAACTTTAGGAAGAAACTAGAATCATGAAGTCCATCTTGCGATGCCTAGCAGATGGTTCCAAGCTACCGGTAGTTCGAAACAGACATCTGTGTTGCATACATCCTGCCGCGTTAATATTTCAACTGTTTCCCTTATGGCAGCTGTTCTTGCGTCTCCATATGGTGTGATCTTCAAGATATTCTGCCATTGGGGTTGAGCCTGATGGTTAACTACTTCTTTGGCAAGGGATGTAGAAAGCTTCTTTTGTGCAACGTCCGTCTTGTGCTCATTTATTCTCTCTTCAAATGACCTTTTTGTGAGACCTACGTAAAATTTAGTAGAAGAGTCTGGGTATAACAATGGGAAGCAATAGATACCCGCATCTATGAGCTTCAAGGTATCATTACCTCTTGCTGTGCTGAGGACGGTTGCCATGGGTTTAGAAGCTTTTAGGCCGACATCCAATCCTTTCTTCTGTAAGCGATTTTTTATAAAAATAAGATATTTTGGGGATGTACGTGATCGAACCAACAAATTTTAAAGGTGCTCGTCTAAGTTCTTATCTCAACAAAACTAAGAAGCAGAAAATCCAAACAATTGGAATTTTATTTTACCAGAAACTATGATAATTATGTTTTTACCCTTTAAATATCTATGAAGCGCAGGTTAAATGTGATGCCTCCTCCTGAAATCTCTGATATTATGAGCAATTTCTTTTATTTCATATGCTTATCGGCTCTTGGTGTTATATTTTACCTTTTCTAATGTAACTAAACTGAACTAAGCTTATAAATTCTGGCAAATTTAATCAATATTTAAAAACTGTAAAAGCTAAATTAAGATGTTTAAAAAGTGAGTACAAATTAAATCAGATTTTTTCATAAAATTACTTACGAATAGTTTTCCAGACCAGCTGATCACATGACTCCAGTGATGAAAAAAAAATTGTTCTGAGGAAGACCAGTCAAATTTTGTCAGAAATTTAATCTTATTTCCTGCAGAAAAGTGACGTGAGACGCTAGATAATGTCCATTCCGCCAGACAGGCACCAGAATATTTGACTCCCTCCGTTTCCTGGAACCAGTGTGCTACATTTGATACTGGTGACTTCTTACAACCCTTTGAGTTTCACATGGTGGCCGTCAAACCCTAAAATTTAGAAAAAAAATTATTTATCTCATTCTTACTTTTCTTATCTGTAGATGTTTTTATCCCAAATAAGGAAAAAATTCGAAGCACTGTATTTTTTGCACAGAATTTTTTTACTCCCAAATCACGAAAAAGAATAACATGCAATAAACCATTTGTTGGCTTTTATTTTAGAATAAAAAAAATTCCAGTCTTTGCAGAATAGATCGTAAGAAAAATGTGAACTTAAGGAAGAAATATTCCTCAGAAATGGATGGGAAATTCCCTAGATTATTCAAAGCAGTCAGAATGGTGTACTGAATTCCCTGTAGTTTACAACAACTCCTTAAAATTGCATCGTGTGGAACAGGAATCGAACCCGCATCTCCCGATTGCCGTTCGAACATGCTATCCATTACACGTTCCTGGATGTGAAAGGGTTGTTGGCGTTACGACAAGGCAGGGCCGCTTCAACTAATGAAAATCTGAGATTCAGATTCCTAAGATGTAAAGGTTTAGCCTTAGTTGGTTGGAACTTCATTGTCCTGGGTTGTGTAATGGATAGGAAATCTGGAGATGTGGATCCGATTCCAGCCCACTCCAGGGCGATGTAATTTTCAAGTTTTCTGAATAGATGTTACATGGACAGCAGTAAACTACACGCAATTCAATACAAATTCTGATTACTTTGAATTATCTAAGAATTTGAACATTTTGATAATATAGGAAAAAAAAATAAGCTTCATATAATATGTACATGTCGGAGGTCGATTTGACTAGTAAATATTAGGAAAATACATTTGACTGACTTCATTAAACCATGCTTAATAGTTTCTACGCAAAAATTGGATGATAAAAAGCCAATTTCATTTATGGCATATACACGGTCGAGTCACATTATTCTGATCACCTCCTACTTTTGACGTCAACAGCGCGTAGCCAATGAAAAAGGCACGTGTCGTGAGCTGGCTTTGAGGGTACATAAGGTGTGCTGTAGGCATTCTGAAAACATATCACTTGTTGCTGTCATTGATAAAAGTAGCGATTTACCAGATTTGCAAAAAGGGATGTGATTATCGGCTTTCTGGCCCGGGGTGGTAGTATTTCTGAAACAATGCAGTTTGTGAAGTGTTCGCGTGCTGCTGTGGTTAAAGTGTATCGTGATTGGAGAAATGGCACCATTGCGAATAAGTGATGTGGAAACTGCGGAGCACCACGTGCCATTGATGGGAGAGGTGAACGGCGTCTTCGAAGGCGAGTGAGGGCTGCTCTACGCGCTACAGTGGAGCATTACACTGGCAGCATGAACCAGTGGGATACCGAAAGTGTGTCTAAAACGACAGTTCAGCGAAACCTCCTGCATATGGGGCTCCGATGCAGACGGATGGTCACTGTACCTATGCTAACGAAGATGCATGGGCAGAAAAGGCTTACATTTGCACGACAGTATTGGAATTTGACCTCCGCTGATTGGCAAAGGATTGCCTTCTCCGATGAGTCACGTTTTCTGCTTCATCGAACGGATGGACGTTGGCGTATGAGGCGAGAAACATCGGAGAACAAACACTGTTCAACCATTGCTGGAAGAACACAAGCTGGTGGGTGCAGCGTCATGGTATGGGGAATGTTTTCATGGCATACTGTGGGTTCACTCATACCTGTGGAAGGCACTACGGACCGAATTCGTTAAGAATCCATCCTTGCAGACCGTGTACACCTATACATGCTGATTGTCTTCCCTGGGGTGGATGGAATCTTCCAGTACGACAATTCGACGTGTCACACAGCTAGAAATGTCCGAGAGTGGTTGGAAAATCATGATGAAGACTTCAAACTGCTTTCCTGACCCCCTAATTCCCCACACTTAAACCCAATTGAGCACCTGTGGGACCACCTCAATCGTGTTGTTCGCTCTATGTATATTTTCCCACGCACTCTCCAGCAGCTGTCAGATGCAATGCAGTCAGAATAGCTCCACATACCTGTGAACACCTTCTAGCACCTTACTGAGTCACTCCCTGCCAGTCTAACTGCTGTCCGCGCTGCACACGGCGGTTACTCTGGATATCAGCTGGTGGTCACAATAATGTAACTCGACCGCGTATTTTTTTTTTTTTTTGATTGGAGGTTTAACGACCACCGTGAGCAACTCAATGGGCTATAAGCAGTCGCCCGTCCCTAATTTAGGGTCACTGCTTCCAGGGAAGGGAGAGAGCCAGTGACGTAAGACGAACACAACATCCATGCCTCACCGGGATTCGAACCCGGACCCCGTTCCGGCGAATGATCAGAGGCCATCGCTTAGATCACTGCGCCACCGGGGCGGCACCGCGTATTTAGGTGGATTAATGAATGTTATTGTTCTAAAATCAATGAAAACAGATATGTGAGTCAAAAAAGTAAATATTTATTAAACTATGGCGGTGAGAATAGTAAGTGTTTCGACTGCTTGTGTTTTTCGAAAAAATATTTATTATTGTTATTATTATCATAATATATTGTTCAGAATTAGACGAAGGCGTGAGAAACGACCCTGACATCGATGAAATGTTATGTAGCTACGAAATTTCATCTGCGCCTGCGCAAGCTGAAATCTGGCCGCTAAGTGGAAAAAAGCTGAATCTCAAGTGTATTAGTTGGGGGGGGTAACTTACGGTCTAGGACAGAGATGGGCAGCGTTTTCATGTATGTTGGAAGACCGCATTAAGCTTTTATTTAAGCGGCCGATGTAGCTGAACCAAATGATTCCAAAAAATGTCGGCTCTCCCCAAACAGATGTTTCCATAACGACAGATTTCACGAAAGCTAAGGCGAAACAATTTCCTTTCATTCTCTCATCTGAGCAGCACCGACCATAAACCTGTCACTTGTGGTAAGCGCTACTTTTTAGTCCTTTATTTTCTACTCCATGACATGATGGAAAAGGTTTAGTCCCTCTGACATGGATATCATGCCGCAGGGTAGAAAAAGTACCTCAAACATCTTCACTTCCGTTTCTTAGGTTCATCGATATTGTTATGGCACTTTCAGTATCTAATCAGTCGTAAAGGATCATTGTCAATCAACTTCTCTAAATACCGGTTTAAATAGCAAAACAAGGGGGGGAGTAACACTTTCTTATCGTCTGGTTTTTCAGGTCACTCCTTGGAGCGGCGTTAAGACCACGAAACATACCTCGTATGAATTCGTTCCAGGCACATTTCACTGACTTCTTAGAGAGCGAATATATTCGCCTGAGAATTCAGCCTATTTATTCAACCCCTAGTTAACTCGTTCAGGCCATTTAAAGGGTTAAGTTAGCTGTAATATAACAAGGCTACATTCAAGAAACTTCAATTAGATATACTTCGAAATGTACATCATTTTGAAAAAATCTTGCTGTATACATAATAACTTCAAAAAATGAAAAAAAGATGTTAATTCTAAAATTAACTAACCTTGTAATGACTTTATAATGACTGCTTTTTGTTGGAAAGCATTTCAATATTTAGTTTCAACATGGAGATCCACACTTTTAGCTGAACCTTTAGATGGGTACTCGTCATTTATAACCTTAATATCGTCTTGATTTGGGTTAGGTAGGAGAATGAAGATTCCCAGCAATAAGTGGCTGAAAAACAAGAAAGCTTCTTTCGTGCATGTTGCCGAAGGCGTGGGTATTCTATTACATTTTTCAATATTTCAAATGGATCTTTCTTAGTATCAAATAAGGACTTTAAAATGTCATCTTCTGATGGCTCAAGCAATTCCATCTGTAGTTCTTTAGGAGCCATTGAACAAATCATGAGCGTAGCTGGTGTCAAAATAGCCCTTATGACTTACTAGTGTTTTAATTGTGGCCGTCAGACGGGGAGCATCATTTCGTTAAATCTTCTTTTACTATTTGGCATTTTAAATACTGTCATTTTAAGATTAAAATAAAAATAGTAAAAGACGAACAAAACATATTAATAAAATTAAAAGGGTTTGTTTTGCAAAATTTGTATTTACTCGAAAGGCCGCACTTAATGGCCTAGCAGGCGGCATACGGCCTTACGACCTTAAGGCCGAAGGTTCCCCACCCCCGGTCTAGGATATCTAAAGTATATCCCCATCGTGTTATACATCCCTTTAAAGCATTCGTGAATATCACGCAACCATCTTTGTGGGGAGTTGTCGAAAAGAAGCCAAATATCACTGTGGCTTATACTTTACTATTGTCGAGAAAGATGCGTAGCATCAAAATCCAGTTTTGTAATGGCTTCTGTCACCTTTAGCATGAGGTACTCGCAATTTACGCAGTTTCCAATGAGATACTGTTAGGTTTTGGTAAAACGTGAGGAAAGAATGTTAGGTGATAATTTGGTAAAAAATATTTTTGAGGAACAATGATATTATCTACACTCACGGACAATGAAATTTGCGCACCTAG
The DNA here is from genome assembly GCA_039090855.1 of Macrothele yani. Lineage (NCBI taxonomy): Eukaryota > Metazoa > Arthropoda > Arachnida > Araneae > Macrothelidae > Macrothele > Macrothele yani. The sequence goes on from CM077024.1 coordinate 9,125,865, forward strand.
AAGAAAACATGCTACAACCGCGGAACTTTACAAATAGCTAGAGTGCGTGCCGGTATGCAAGTGATCTACGTTTGGTGCGAGTGCGCATGACCGCACAGCCTGTGATGCCGCTGCTAGCACGAACCGGCAGTCTTATAAACCGGAGTGTAGTTGATGCCCTATGAAAGCGAAAAGTACCGGCCGTCGCTATCAAGAGTACAGAGTGACGAGAATTCTGGGTAGACACCAGAGACGTCGATTTACGCAACTGACAACCTTTGAGAGAGGTCTGATCATCGGGTAGAAAACCGCAGGCTGGCCGGCGAGCCGTATAGCCCGCCCCATAGATCGTTCTGACCATACCGTCCGACTATTTTGTGAGCAGTGGACACATGACGGCACTTCCCCACGATCCGTCGATCCTCTCTACCGGTGGTCTCCGGACGGACCAGAAGGACCACCGGTAGAGGGGATCGACGGATCGTGCGCCAGGCACGAACGGATCCCACGGGGGACCCAGCGTACTATACAAGCAGATGTAGCGGCTCTAGTGTGCCCACGAATAATTTCCCGACGCGTCGCAGAAAAGAATCTGCGATCCCAGCGCCCCTTACGTGCGCTGCGATTAACACCGGAACATCGCCGGCTCCGTGTGCAGTGGTGCCAGGCCAGAGCGACGTGGAACGCCACAGACTGGCGACGTGTGGTGTTTTGCAATGAGTGCCGCTTTGATTTGGGGACAGATGTTTATCGTGTACGAGTGTGGAGGTCCCCGGTTCAAGGGCTCAATCCCAACCTCGCTATCATGCGTCACACCTCCTCCACCGTAGGTATTATGGTCTAGGAAGCCATAGCCTACGATAGCCGATCAGCTCTAGTAGTGGTACGTATATCTTTGACGCGACAGCTGTATCTGGATGAGATCCTGCGGCCCCATGTGCGGCCATTCTTGGGCGGGATTGCCCAGGATTGCTTACGTCATGTTCAGACATTTCCATGGCCTGCACGCTCCCCGTACATGTCCCCTATGGAGCACACCATTCACCACGTTTGAGCCAGTCTGCCGCAGGACAACATCAGCCGTTTGTTCGCCTCCATGCCGGACCGTATTTGCAGCACGTATCGCCGCACTATTGAAGATGACCGGACTGCGTGCCACAGATCTCTCTGTAATTTTCCTGCAGCTCTGTTTATGCCATATCATGTGTATCATTCATCTTTATCATTACGTCCGAAAAATTTCCGTAAATCCGATGCTTACTCCTTGGTGCGCAAATTTCATTGACCGTGAGTGTATTATTGCGTCACTTCACGGAATAGCATTCGAAAATCAGATTTCAACAGCGGTTTTTGGCTACTTCTGTTACAAATTTTCGTTACATCGAAAGTTTTTGCTTGGAATTTATTTCGCTACTGCAGGGAAATATGCATGGCATCAAAAATGTGCAGTGACCCTTATTTGAAATTTCATTTCTTTGAGCACAAAATTTCCGACAGAATAATATTCGCAAGAACAGTACATGTTAAATTTGAAATTCCATGAAGCGGAATTCAACAAGCCATGAGAATAAAGAAATGAATCGGTGAACATTTTCTAAAACTTCGCAAACAAAAATGGCATCACTGTTTCGCGCTATTCTGTATTACGTCATTTTGAAAAACAAATTAACTTTGTGTTTGGAATCCATTAGGGACCGCGATCTTTTCTACTACGAGATCCAATACAAAGGCCTACTCAAAAAAATATTTCAATGTTTAATTCAACGCCAATTCGACATTCAGCGACCCTCTCGTTGCGATGCCTTTGGGGTCTCAAGAGTTATTTCGTATTTATTGCGTTTACATTTTCCTTTATGGAAATGCGTCAACTAGAGTATTGATCCTTGATTTTGGATGCCAGGATCCTAGTTTTGTGATAGAAATCAATTTGTCTTTTACCTCCGAGAAAACAAACAACCGCACTAAAATCGAAGAACGGCATTTCACCGGGATGCCCGCAAAATGGCGAATCTCTTTTATTGTATTTTCTGAGCTCCGTGGATTTATAGGATGTTTCCGTTATCCGCAATAATTCCAAAGTATTTACATTCTTCTATATGCCGTCCCAGATAATGCTCTGCACCTATATTGAATCAAAATTCCTGAAAATAAATCACTCATCAAATTCATGGATCGAGTGTAACTGCGGTTGATATCGCAAATGTGAAAGACACAAGAATGAAGCATTCGACTCTTAAATACATAATCTTTCATCTCTCACATGAATTCTGTGGAGAATTTATTTTGTAATTTATAGGGAAAATGTTTTCCACCGTACCTGTTAGCTGTTAGATATTAACTATCACGCATAACTACGCGCGTGCTCTTGTTTGTGTGTGTCATATTGTTGGGCTGAAAGTAGACATCTTTTCTGCTACGGTGGAACAGATACTGTCAGAACTAGTGATGTGTGGGATTTATAATTAGAAAAAATAAAGGACATGGTTCGAGAAGTTGAAAGTTTCTCAAACAGAAACGCGCGACTCGTTATCCAACATTCAAAAAGGTATCGGATTCAAAGCATTCAAGCTTACGCACCGACCACTAGTCATCTTGGTGAAGAAATCAAACAGCTTTACGAGGAAACTCGGCTTCTAAATCAAAAGGGTAATCAGCACCTGCAGATCATTATGCGAGATTTCAACACAAAAATCGGGCGTCAACAACAAACTGAAACTTCGGTGGGTAAATTCCCCCCGAAGTTTTATCATTGAGGATTGCAGTTTACTTAACAAATTCAACACAGGAAGTACTCACAGAAAGTTGAAAAGTGAGATGCACCACAACATAATACAGGAACGTTTCTAGCTAATCGAGCAAATGAAATGCGTTGACATAACAAGCCTTAAAATAATGAAACTTTTAAATTGGAAGTGAAAATCCGATTCTCTTCGCACTAGGAGATCAAAGAGAAGATGTTGACAACTCTGAAGTTAACAGAAACCTTACGAAGTTCTTTATGAAAACTGCGACAAAACTGTATTAAACTAAGAGCAAATTGCACACAAAGAAAACATCAAAACAAATAAAATATTTTGGTGCAAACCAGAAGGGAAATGATAATAAACGATGAAAATTTATCTTCCAAAGTGCAATACATACAGCTATGGAAGAGAGTGAGCAAAAATGTCGCTGACGTTATAAGGAAATTCAATTATGGACTAGTGAAAGAATCAATTGGAAACAACCAAAGCTTAAAGGAAAGCAAAAGTCATATCAGTAATGGAAGAAAACGGATTTTGATATACAGAAAGGATTTCATTGAAACAAGAAGTGGAGGCGAAATTTTGAGGGGAATTAAAGACTTGTGCACAAAATTATGTGAAATGGATGTTTCATAAATGTCAGACACAAAGAAATACACCAGCACGAAAGCTCCTGCAGTTCTCCCAGAAAAAGTTGCACATGCAATTAAGAACATGAAACGGGGAAGAGCTCCAGCGGATGATAGAACTGGAGACATTATACAAGAAGCCATCACTCGCTCAAGTAATCACTAGGTGTCACAACGAATGGAAGGATCCTAATGATAAGAACAATTCTACAATAATCTTGATACATAAGAAAAGGGGGAACATTTTCGATCTCAAGAACCATAGACCCATCAGCCTCCAGTCAGTAGTTTTAATAATCTTCACTAAGGTACTAACGCACCGTTCGAACAAAATGACTCAACAAAGAAAAGAAGATGGATTCAGGGTGGTTATAGCTATATAAATCTCATCCATGTACTTAGAGAACTAAGTAAAAGAGTGAATAAGCTCGGACGTCCATTATGTACGGCTTTTATTAATTATGAAATGGCTTCTGATTCAGTGAAACCATTAGAAGTTGTAATGAATACATACATTATTATTATTTATAAGATCTGTGAAACTGCAAGAGCAAAGTTTTGACTGTTCGAGGAAATAGAACATATAAAACCTCGTGAGGGAATAAGACAAGGTTACACCATTTCTCCCAAGGGCTTCAATGCCACATTTCAGAATGTTTTTCATTCACTAAACTAAGAAGATTAATGGAGGCTATTTAATCCACATAGTTATGCTAGTGATTAGTTATTTTTGATAGTATCCCTTTTGTGCTGCACAGTATGGTCTAGGATATAGCTAACAAGAGAGAAGAAGTACGCTTAAAAAAGGAATTATAGAAAGCAAAATTATATAGAAAACAAACAGTGGTTTAAAAACAAAATTGATGTACAGCGGTTTGAAAACAAAATTGATGTACAGTGGTGTGGTTTTGAAAAAGGTGAAGAAATAGCGATTGATGCATAAAAGCTAGAAGAAACGAATGCCAACTTTACCTAGCATAACAGACATCAACCGAGAACACATCGACGAAGAAATTAATAGGCGTGTAAAACTTGGTTGGAAAACATTTGGAAGGAACAGTACAATCTTCAAGAGTAATTTACCCTTCTGTCTAAGAAAAAACGTGTTCAATCAGCACAACTTTCAGCTCATACTGGATGAGAGACATGAACCTTAAATCAAGAAAATGATATTCAGATGCTGTAACATACCAAAGGAATTATGGAGAGCTGTATGCTTAGTGTAATCAGGAAAGATATGAAGAAAATTTCACGGAGAAGGAAATTGACGACATCGTGACAATAGTTGATGACATCGTGATCACGATAAAATCCCTGAAATCGCAATTGGCTGGATATATTTCTAGATGAACTGATCACTGTTGGACAACTGAAATACTATACTGGATTCCAAGTGACAGAAAAAGACTCAGAAGAATACTACGGGGAATGTGGTGGATGAAATTCGAAAGCTTGTTGGAATAACATGAATGAGACTAGCTCAAGACAGAAAGTTGTGTTAGAGACTAGGGAAGACCTTCATCCAGCAATGGGTAGATAATGGTTGATGATGATGATATGTTACCATCATTTTACAAAACAGCTTTGTGACATAAGCCACAGCAATAAGGCATTTATTCAAGAAAGGCTTTAAGAATATGCTGCTCTATAAAAAAAGAAAAAAGAAACCGGCCTGTGCCCAAGTACTACGAGATGCTGGCTCCCGACTATTTGTTAAGATACGATCGGAGGATCGAATTTGTGTTCCGGCTGAGTCATATGGGGTGTGCATGTCTTACTACACTGTCCCTTGCCCTTTCTTTTTCCCAGGAACCAGAAACGGCGAATTAAAAATGCAGCACTGATTATACAATACAGATCCAAGAATCACATATAGCAGTCATTTAACCCCGTCGCTTTCCCCTATCACCCAAGAAAAGTTTTAAAAATACAGTCCGCCGCTGAGATTTAGCCTACCCTTTCCATGCAAGGGACCAAACCAATAAATACCCTTGGGCATGGAAACTATCGTGTCTCATCCGGGAACTCGAACCATTGACCAATAACCCTCGCTTTGACCGCTCCTCCATAGAAGTTGCGAAAAGCAAATTTATACATTTATTTGACTGAATTTTAATGGTATTCATTTTATCATACACGCTCATGGACACAACAGCACAAATATCTTCCAGGCCAATCATAGTAAAGCGCATTTCCCACCATTTGGAGACAAATGCGCCAAGGCATTTTGTAATTGTTGCGTACAGCTTTCTACGAGTGTCCTGTGTCATATTCTGCTATTCTCCTGAAAACTAGACACGCATAATGCAGAGTGACTGTGCTGGATCTGGCTGGCCTTCGTGAAAGAAGACGTCTAGGGGTACTCTATATGAGACCAACTGGGAAAAAATCCGGTGACATGGCTCACCAAAGTGAAGTTTTCATATCAAGAGGTTACGGTATTGTGACGCGAACGACATGGTGAGGAAAATTTCCTTCCGGTAGTATGCCATTAAGGATGCCGAGGTGTAAGGTTTAGGCAATAGAGTTTCAGAATAGCATTTATGTGTCTTTGGGTGCCAACGTTCCTCTCATAAACGGGAATGGGGATAGAATGTCGTTTGGTACCGTTCATTATCATTACGTTGGTGCAACATAGCGTCTGTATACCTGAACGGGCTGCTATGTATCCCCCTCTGTCCATACGACACCCAGAAGAAGACTACGGGGTTAGGATCTACCCATATGTGGCCATCATCAACATCCTAACAAGAGCGGAACCTATCACTGAAGAAAACTTTGTGATATTCACATGTGACCGTCATCGGCATCCTAGCAAGAACGGAACCTATCACTGAAAAGAACTTAGCGACACCCATATAAAGCCATCATGGGCATCCTAACAAGAACGTGCCTATCGCTGAAAACAACTTAGTGTCACCCATATGTGGCCATCATCGACATCCTAACAAGAACTGAACCTTTTACTGAAGACAACGTAATAGCATTCCTCTTTCAGAGCCCTACCATCTGTTGATATCTCTGTTGGCTGGGTTGTCATGACATCTACACTGCAGCAGTACGCATCTAAATATCAGCTGCTCTCATAGTAGCATAATCACGTTGTTTTAAATATGGGCGTCATTAGAGACCACGCCATTTTCTAATGACATCATATATTTCTGTCCATTTCTATGGCGATCAGACATCTCAAATTCTTAATTGATTGTAAGATCAAGACTGTTGTTATGTAATTTAAATAACTGGTGAGAGGAACTTCACGCTCACTTTCAAAGAAATAAAAATTATTTCTGAATGAATACTCTTTGGAGACTGATAAATGGATTTTGCGAGAGTTGCTCTTGAATTCCATGGAAGAAGATTTTAAAGTGCATGTTATACAATAGTTGCGTGTGTGTGTGTGCGTGTGGCATAACATAACAACGTACGCCATTTCATTTTCACCACGTGTTGCTTTGGCAATGTGTTTGCGTATGCTATAGTTAGCATCTGTAAATAAGCCAAAGCAACTCTTTTTGCAGAACACAGTGTTTACTACGAGGATGATGAGTCACGCTTTCTCGAATTTCTTTCATGAGCATTTTTCCGACCAGGTGGGATAAAATTGCTTTCGTGTTTGGCACGTTACTGCCTTCCTAGAAACGTGGTTGGAATAGAGCTTTCTTTGCATTGGTTTGCATTCTGAAAGACCAGAAAAATGCTTCTGGGATATTTTGTGCGTGTGTGTGCTGTTTGAACGACGTAGAGTTTTTCCACCAGACGGCGCAAACGTATATTTCTGTGTTGCTATGGAAATGAGCATTTGCTTCGGGTGCTATGCATACGCTTCTAAAATTCCAATCAGAAAATCTGTATAGTAGTTACTGTAACTATTACCAAATTTCCTAGCACATTTACGAGCCTCTTCTGATGTACACTGCCCTCGCTTTGTAGGTCAAATTCAGGTTTTCCGTTCGACGGTACTACAGCGTTCACAGATCAGATAGGAAAAATTCATCTTATAATTCGCGAATTGTAATTGCTATCGTTATTTCTAACATGGATAATGATTCTTAAAGCAGCCTATATTTTCCCACTAAAGAGCGTAAAATCTATTTGTATTTGACACGGCACGTTCGCTTTTAAAAGCTGTATTTTAATATTTGTTTCTTCATTTGACTGTAGTAGCCATAACCATGATTTCTTTTGTATTTTCCAGCATCTTGGGGAAAACATTTTCTCATTTGGTTGAGTAAAATGTGATTCATGTGTGAAGACGTGCTAACACACCGAATAATTCGATATATTTTTTTCGTTTTGGGTTTTAACGAGCACCATGAGCAACTGAAAGGGATACAAGCCTTCCGTTCCTAATTTAGGAGCAGTGGTTCCAAGAAAAAGGAAGAGCTAGTGGTGTAAGACATTCAGACAGCCCACCCATACCGCACCAGGACTCCCACCCTGAACCACTCATACGAACTGTCAGAAGAAACCACTGAATCTCCGGGGCATCATAATTCTATATCATTTATCTCGCTGCTGAGAGTTAAGACTTGTACTTTGTACTTGATACACAAATCTGAATTTTTTTAATTTTGTAGTAAATACACAAGAAAGTTCCAAAAAATTTTTGTGATCTATCTATCTGAAAGTAAGGCTGGGCATACATTCTTCTACTTTCGGATACTATACACCAAACCTTTCTGTAGTTTCCCGTTATAAGTGAACGAAATCATTATAATTTGCACAAGTCACAATTTGTAAATTACTGAACCCAGTTAATATTTAACCCTTTAACGACCATAACGCCCAAAACGCCAGTACATACGAACGACCATAGCCGCCCGAAACACCTGTCTAGAGTTAGTCAGATTTCCTACCCTTTCCTGTTCTTTAAATTTGCACGACCTGTGAGGGATCAGCTGGAGTCGACGTCAGTCACCATTGTTGTTACTAAACAAAGGAGCGAAACAGCAAACAGTTTCGGGCGTAATGGTATTTTGGGTGGTAGCAGATTTTAGAGTCATGGTCGTTAAAGGGTTAAGGCAGGAAAGTTTATGCATTTTTTGACTGCGATAACTCTCTCCATGAAATTAAGATATCCAGATCCGTAGAATAAACCGAGGTCTCACCGAAATATTTCCTTGCTGACAAAAATTGTTCTCCCTAATTGTTTCATCGCAAGCCAGTAATAAACTTTTCTTACATTAACAGGAGTCCAAAATTACACTCGTCCACTTGTCCATGACGAGTCGAAAATTATAGCTGACAAATGACGGTACAAGGCACGCATTTTTTTTAAATTCCCAGCCATGTTAACCCCACTGGTTTTAATCGGTTTCATAATCTTTTTTTTTTAATTTTGTGCGTCAGAACAAGAGTAATTAGTCATTATTAGAACAACCCAAATGCATAACATGCATTTCGACCCCGGAGACCCTGGGTTGCTATATTAAATAAGATGCTTATACAAACTGTGCTGAGAAAGTGCTTAAACCTGGATACCCATTTTGCATGAAATGCATAATTTGCCATCAATATGCATGAAATACATAAATTTTCCATCAATTTGCATTGCATGCATTTTCCGCTCCAAAATGCATAAGCTACATTTTTCCAAGCAATATCTGGCGTTCAACGTTTTTTTATTTGATAAAATTGAGGTGTGCGCTGATGACAACGCAACCGGCGACGCGACGGTGCGAGGTGGATTTGTCTCTGGCGGTAGCGGCGAGGCGGACATAGCTGAGCGGCGTTTCAGGTTTCATTGGATAGGTTGTAGGAGTGTGAGCTGGAAATCTGCTGAGATGACGCAGTTCAGGTGCCAAAGTCCAAACTTGTCTTAGTTCTCTTCCCATCGCAGCCGCGCCTGTTAGCCGTCAGACGGCAGCGCATAAGCACATTATTTTTTTCCAGCGAGGTGTTAAAATTTAGTTAAAAAGTTTACGAAGTCGCCAAAAATGGGAAAAGACAAAGTTACTGCCTTATCTCGTCTTCTACAGTTCCCAAAAACTGGACTTAATTTGAAATCGAATAATTTGTGGTGCAAGTACTGTTTAGAAGATGTCAATTTCACAAGAAAATCTGTCGTGTCTGCCCACGTCGCAAGTGGGAAACATTTGCGGTGCAAGGAAGGACACACCCATCAAGAGACTTTATAAATAGCAGTAAACAACAGTGGGAGGAAATTGTGTCGGCCTTCGTTGGTGCCCAGATTCCGTTCCACGTGTTTCGGAACGAAATCTTTCATCAGTGGATGAAGAGAAACGTCCCTAATGGCCAGAATCTCCCTTCTGAGACCACACTCAGACGGATCCTCCCTCAAGTAACCAACTCTGACCTCCAAGAAACGTGGAACCTTTGCAAAGATCACGATGTTTGTGCAATAGTTGACGAAACGCAGGATTTTCTTACTCGGAAAATAATAAACGTGTTGCTGACTCCACTGGGGAGCCATGCAAGGCCAAGAGTGGTCGTTTCAAATATCGTAGAGAAGTGCAACGCAGATACTGTCGTAGACGTCACCATCACTGCTTTGGAGATCGCAAGCGTCACGGGAATAAATCTAGTGGTCTATTCCACGGACAATGCCCCTGCATGTGTGCTGCTGCAAAACGGTTGAATGGCGTTTGCAGCGGACTTATGCACAGCACGTATTGGGCGCACGTTCTGCACCTAGTCTGCAAAGAAATATAATCTTCGTACAAAATCCTTGATCACTACGTCACATGCGTCAAGTCTGCTTTGTCTAAGGCTCCAGCGAGACAGCAAGCCCTACAAGACTGTCTACGAGCTGACGGGAAAAACCCAATACTTCCGCCTTGTCCAGTAATTACCCGTTGGGGGACCTGGCTTCGAGCCGCCAAGTACCATTCCGAGAACGTTGAGGTAGAAGTGCAGTGGGTAGAAGCTCTTGATGACGACAGCCTGGCCGTAGAGGAACTGAAGGAGCTGCTCTGCAACCCCATCTTGGTTGAGCAAATGCAGCAAGTTGCATTTGCTAGAAACTCGTAGAATCCATTCCTCGGAAATTTGGTTGCTGCTAGCCTCGATCTATAACCTCTTGCAGCGAAGTGGCCTCCCGTGCTCCACGCTGTTGGAGTACCTAGACGGCAGGCACTCTAGTGCTCAATTATGGAAAAAAGTACAAGTTTTTGATTCTCGCACGTGCTGTCCAGAAGATGTGGGACTGTTTCTGCACCAGGAACTGCAACAATTTACGCTAGAAGTTATAACAACCCGACAGTTCTCACTCTATGCTGCGACACAGGTGGAAGACAAGTCGACGAAAGAGATAGATTCTGTGTCCTTCTGGAGAAAGATGAGCTGGTACTGTCCCCGGTTAAGTGATTCAGCAGTGAATGCGCTTTCCGTCGTAACAAGCACTGCTGACGTTGAAAGAAAATTTCTCCTACGACAAAAAAATACTATCTGCGGATAGATCCGGATTTACCGAAGCGAATCTGGAGGCCCATCTTCGAGTGACATTTAACGGAGCAGCTGAAGAGTTTGAATCAGAACTTGAACATATTACTTCTCGGGATTCATATTCTGAATAAATGGTGAGCAGCTAATCCTGTAATATTTGATTTTTAACACAGACAATTTTTTTAAATACTGTAGACATTAAAGCCCAGGCATTAATTAAAGGCATTTTCAAAATTTATTATTCGAATTTTACCTGTTTTTCACATAAGCGAAAAACATAATAAAAAAAATATACCAAGGGCAGCAGGGGTTTTCTACTAAATTTACATATATTTAAACGCAAAATGCATAATTTGAATACTTTTTTGGATTTAAAACGCATACGTAATTTCTAGATTTTATTTGCACAAAATGGGTTGCCTTAGTCATTATGTATGACTAATTACTTTCTTGTTCTGCATTTTTGAGGTAGCTTTAACACTTTAAACGGCCAAACTACCTGAACCATATAGTGCCCAAACTCTTCTGCACTTTCCAAACAGAAATGTTGACGACGTGGCCGGGTTTTACGAAAACTACGGCAAAAAGATTTCTTTCCCCCACTCATCTCAGTGGTACAGACCATAAACCTACCATTTGTGAGAAGATATCCCTTTTAGTTCTATTTTCTTTGCTTCATGATCCAACTCAGGATGGGGAAGGATAGTCCCTTCTGACACGAACATCATGGCACTGGGCAGAAACCAGTGGCTGAAACATATCTCTCTTTTAATAGGTTCGTCGCCATTGTTATAGCACATTTTAGTAGTTAATCACCCAGAAAAGATTAGTGTCAGCCATCTCAGTAAATAAGCTTTTGTTTTGAACAACAAAGCTAAAAGGGAAGCAGCATTTTCTGATGCGCAGGTTCACTTGTTGCAGTCTCTTTTTGGAAACCGAATATATTCGTTGGAGCTGATTTCAGCTCATTTTACTAACCCCGAGTTAATTTCCTCCAGCCGGGTAAAGGGTTAAGGCAAAGAATAAACAGCTGTGCCAGGAGAGCCAGTAAGTGCTGAGCTGTGCAGGTAGGGGTGGAGGTGCGCGTGAAACAGTGGAGGCCAGTTCTAGAATAAAGAGCAAAGAGTGCGCACGGGAAACGCTAAGGCTGGGAAGGGAGCTGTCTTGTGTGATTGAGGAACGCAAGAAGTTGATAGTGGGCAGTCTTGTTACTGAGGAGTTAAATAAAAAAATCCCTGGCTAATGACATTTACTGCTGCCTGGTGGACAAGTATACTATTTTTTGACCCCTGTACATTAGATATTTTAGAGAGCGATCATTTAAGTACCAACATTCGTATTCAAAACAATTTAAGTGCTAAATTCGCTTTAAGGCTGTCTTTGAATGAGTGTTAGGATTTATACTCTGCGATAGATGGCGCAAAATATCACTCCTCCTTGGGCGAGGCTTTTACGTCTTCAGGGACTGTCCCAGAAGTTGGCGTCAGCGAATCATTGCAGACTTTACCATTTTCAGAATGGAAGCAGTCTCTCGTTGGCTCCACAGTGAAAAGACAAAATACGCGCTGTTACGTTTTAACCAATGACGTTATTTGGGAGTGAAGCTAAGTAGGTAGGCTTAGTTTGCGTCTCAAATTCAAGGGTTCTCTGCTAATGTTCACATTTTCTCTTCAAAAAATGAACGTACAGAAGATAAGTTTCCAGTCACACTTTTTGGCCCATTTAATTATTTCTATTTGCCCTAGATAATTCCAAAAAATCATACAGAAATGAGAGATTTCGTTTCTTCCAGACAAATACTACTAAGCTAACTTATCGCGCCATCTAGCGCCCAAATTGGAATACTTTCTAGTCAGATTAATTCAATTTTAAAAACATTGCTAGCATCTTTTTTTCAGAATAATAACTGTGGCATACATTAGCTATACGTCGTGTTTATTTGTACTCAAAATTTCAAACACTACAAACTAATAGTCTTCGAGAAAATGTGTACAAAAATATTTACATTTGCAGATATAGGATAGAATATCTTTTACACTCATTCAAAAACAGCCTTAACTGTCAATTTCATTTAAGAGACAGCAGTCAAAAATTTATGGTCCCCATTTGGGAATATTGGCATCATCTCTTTTATTTCTTTTTTTACCTGAAGAAACTTCTATGTAATGGGTAAATAGAAAAAAGCTATATTTTTTTCAACTAGGTTTTTTATCTTTTATCCTACGCGGATTTCTTTTTGTTTGCAAGGTTCTTTGAACTACGCAAAGGATTGCCTGTGATCCACTTATGCATATTGTAGTGCAAAACTTTTCATTTATTATACAGTATCAACTGATTTCGCGCTGGAGAGAAAAGGATGGCAATATATAAGCTACTTTCAATGCAGGGGTTCCAGGAGAGGTGTGAATTACATCTTCGGATTTCGTGTGGATCCCATTCCATTGAGCAAGAGACATGGCAACTCAGGGAGTCAGTAATTGAATCACTTTGCAAGTTTCCGTTGGATTTCGACGATAAGCATTTCGCCTGACACGGGTCACCGGAAACAACTGAAAGGCGTGTGGAAAGTGGATGATAGACACGGCACGTTACAAGGGCTGCGGTTGGGGAATTCATCTGTTCTTTGCTTTAACTTTCTTCTTCGCTTTTTTTGACCTCTGTCTCTTGCACCCGGCCCTTCAATTCTTCGATTCTCAGCCGTCTTGAGATGAAAAGATTAACGGCACCTAAATTCAGCTCTTGGGCGTCTATTATTGGCAGTCGGAGTTATTCTGGAAAAGGGCATCGATTTTCTGATCGTTCAGTTACAAAGAGAAAAGAGCAAAAATTCAGAAACATTTAAATCAAATTTCCTTTTCTCCATTGAAAAGCAAGAAGCAACTCACAAAGAAAAGTATTTTAAAACGAAAAAAGAGAAGGAAAAAAATGTTAAAAATGTTCACATGGGTCAACTTTTCTTATAATCTGCTACAGCGTCTGTGATCTTGTCCCACTCTTCAAGTTTTTTAATCCATTGATTTTTTGAATTACTATGTCCCAAAATATTACAAATGAACTGAATCTTGTGTTTCGGTATCTAAATTCGCGTAGTATAAATGGGACACTAAGGACGTTTTTCTAAATAAAATGGCATACGATAATATACGGAGAATTGATATCTGAAATGAAATATGTCGAAAGAATTTGAAATATTAAAGAGGTCCAAAAGGAAATCAAAATTAATTTAGATAGTTATTTTAGGCCGCAAATCCACTTCTAACCTTAGAGAAAATTAAAATTGCGTGACCCAGAGCATCCCTAAGCGCTGCAACCAGCCACCCGTCCCTAATTTGAAGGCCCGGGTTCCAGGAAAGGGGCAGAGGCACCGTCGTCAGGAAAGTATAACACCCATGCCTAATTTGGGGCTGGAACCTATCTCTCTGGAATCGTTCTAACCAGTCTGAGTATACCGCTCCGGTATACTCAGATTAGTATTATTCAAACTTCATTGTAGTTTGTGTAGATTTGCAAGACCACGCCCGTGACGCAATCGTGTTAACGCTGACTTCTGACCATTCGTCTGACATGGGTACGCGTTCGAATCTCAGTGCGGCATGAATGTTGTTTTTGTCTTACGGCACTGGCCCTCTCCTTCCCATAAAGTCAGTGACCGTACTTTAGGGACAGGAGACTGCTTGTAGTCCATCGAGTTGCTCACTGTAGTCGTTAAACCTCCAAATAACAACATGAAGCAGATATCTCTGGTATTTCTGTCAGTACAAGGTACTGATGTCCTCGAGACAATTAAATCGGCTTACTCGTAAAGGATTACAAGGATATATAATTTATGATTACAAAACTTGTGATGTTGAAATAGAATAAAATAGCAACGTACAGTTAAATGTTTATTTAAAATTGACGTCATCAGGACAAATGCAACGTAAAGATTCAAATTAATGTGACATCATTAGAGTTCTGACAGTCACGGATTTTGGTGAATTGTTTCCACGCGCTTGAAAGAAATGGAGTAGACGTCATGTCGTTGACAAGCCGTGAATAGTTGCGGTATACTGTATGTGGAAACCTTCTAATTTATTGAGCTTGATAGTCGAATCAGGTTATCATCATCATCATCATCATTGTCAACCATTATCAATCCACTGCTGGACGAAGGTCTCCCCAAGTTTCCTCCACAACGGTCTGTCTTGTGCCAGTCTCCTCCATGTCACTCCCGCATATTTTCGAATTTCATCCACCCATCTCCCATGTGGTCTTTTTCTGGGTCTTTTCCTGTCCCTTGGAATCCAATCTAAAATTTCGGCTGTCCATCTATGGTCTGTCCTTCTGGCAGTATGTCCAGCCCATTGCCATTTCAGGGATTTAACTCTGATCATGATGTCTTCCACTCTCGTCATTTTTCGGATCCACGAGTTCCTCTTCTTATCTCTCCTGGTTATACCAAGCATGCACCTCTCCATGCTTCTTTGAGTTGTCTGCAGCCTTTGTATGTCTCTTTTAGTTAAGGTCCACGTCTCTGCACCATACGTAAGCAGTGGAAGGATGCATTGATCAAACACTTTTCTTTTAAGACATAATGGCATATTGCTCTTGAAAATTATGCTGTTTCTTCCAAAAGCTCTCCAGGCAAGTTTTGTACGCCGATTAATTTCTTCATCAATGTGACCCTCACTTGATATCTGCTGTCCAAGATAAACATACGTATCTGTTATCTCCAGTTTTTCTCCATCAATCGATAAATCTTCATTTCTTGTAAAAGCATTGAACATCACTTTTGTCTTCTGAAAGTTCATTTTTAATCCCACTTCTTTACTCTTGTCAGGTTATAAACGTAGTTTTTTCACACAAAAAATTATGGTTACTTTCCTGACAACGCTGGGCTAAAGACGACTTCTTCAGTTCACAGTTCCATACGTAAGTCTTGTGTTCCTTGTCACGGAAACTTATAGCACTGCGGGTCTATCCTATATATGAAAATCCACATTCACAATGTATCTGATATATTCCTGGGGATTTTGACTGTCAGAACATAGTCCGTAAAAAATCCCCTTGTTGATGGGTATGAAAATATCTTTGAAATTAAAACTTTTGAGAAATTTTGAAATTTCGAAGCAAATCTGAGGACCAAATGGGAAAACCGCCTATTTTTTTCCCACTGGAAGGTCTGTTGGGCTTAGCGGAATAAAAGAAGTTTGAAAGTTAGCCCAGTCGTTGAAACTTACACATTAGCATTGTTGTTACGTCTCATTAAAGACTTATTTAAAAAAAAAATACCTCCGTAACGTATGTATCTTGCCACAATACTTTATTCACGTTCAACATTTTGACAAAACAAACTACGAATCTTCGAAATTATGTGTGTATTTCTTCAAATGCAGCGGTCTTTTTTAATAAAATAAAAATTTGGAAACAGCGAACGAAAACAAGATGTACTTCATATTACATGCAATGTTTAACATTTAAATTCAAACATGAGCTTCTTGAACAGTCGATGAACAAAATAAATTGCTTTTTTCCATGAAATCAATATTTGAAAACGGCTTGCTAAATCAGGGATGTGAAAGAACGTGATGACTCGGAATGGTGTGACGCTGATTCACAATATTTGCAGAAATATGATATCATTATTTATTATAAGTATGAAGGAAAATGACATAAAACACTATTTGATGGAAATGGAGTTAGCCTCAGAGCGCACAGTTTCAGCGAAGAAGAAGCATAAACGACTTAAAAAACAAAAGTCGGAAAAAAAATGATGATCCTAAATCCACTTAGTTCACTGCAGACATGTTTTAATCCATCCAGAATGTTTTGTAGGGTGCTTGTGCGAAGCTTCGAAATAGATTCATTTATGTGACGTGCCTACACCGCAGGACGCACATGAGATAAAGGCAGATAGCAGTTAGAACACATGCCAGTGTTGTATAATGGATAGCACTCGGAACTCCGGAGCCAAGATTTGGGGATTCGAATCCCTCCCCTGGCACTTCTTTCGGGGAAGGGAAGATGTAACGTGCCTGCACCGCAGAACGCACATGAGATAAAGGCAGATAGCAGTGAGAGCACATGCCAGTGCAGTATAGTGGATAGCACTCAGAACTCCGGATCCGAGAGTAGTGGGTTCGAATCCCACCCCTGGCGTTAAAATGCTGGAGAAATTTACTTCATTATATGTAAAGACAGTAACTGTTATTACACAACGTGACAAAAACGTATATACATATGTATATTTTTCATAATTGCTAATATTGTTGTACAATGAAGTCAACTTTTGGAAAAACATATTTTCCTCGTTTTTCAGCTTTCGCAGAGAGCGTGTCATGCTTTGGAATTTCTGTAGGAGATAAATTTTAGGAGGTGACCTTTACATGAAGAACAGTTTAGCAAGCCTCCTATGCTGTTACTACGTTTTTAGAGATTCCCTACCGACGAGGTTCTTTTGTTTACAGTACAAAGCTCATTGCATTTTCACGATAGAAGTTCATATAATTTGCACTGAAATGCCTACAGAAATCTATTGTGAAATACGTTCTGTGTTTCAATGACTTCTGCAAAGCAGATGTGCTGTCTTGTGCGATGTGTGTACTTTTGGAAGCATGGCCTGCATTGAATTTTATTGTAACTGAAACTGCAATCAGCATTAATATACTTGTTACAGAGGGTGAGTCAAAAGTTTTGCAATATTTGCATAAACGCGTGTGCTGCGGCGTGTATGCCACGTATTTAAACTGGTTCAAGTCGCGCACTGCAGTCAGTCGAAAGGGATATAAAGTGGTAGTCGTTGCTGTGAAGAGCATTGCATGTTGTCGTTCTGTTGCGGTTGGGACGCCTTAAAGATGAACACCCACAATTGGAATTAGGGACCTTTTGCTTTACGAGTTTGAACTTGACCATAATGCTGATAAAGCAACGCGAAACATTTCTCATGCGAAAGGGTAAGGTTCCGTGGACCACAGCACCGCAACCAGATGGTTCAAGAAATTTCACTCAGGTGACAAAAACCTCAACGATCAGCCAAGGTCAGGTAGGCCACAAACAGTGGATTCGGAAGCCATGCGCAAGGCCGTAGAGGCAAATCTGACAACCAGCACTCAGATATTATCAGGGAGCTGCCGCATTTTCTCTCACAAACTGACGCCAGCTGAAGCAAACCACCAAGTGGAAGTGTGCACGAAACTCTTGGAAAAAACCCATGATATACGTTTCATCAAGAGAACTGTTACGTGCGATGAAACGTGGGTCTATTTCCGTAATCCTAACACACATCGACTGTGGTTGAGCTCGGGCCAGCTTCGTGAACATGTTTCCAAACGTGGGCGCTTCGAGCACAAGATGATGCTCTGCGTCGGGTGGAATTTCGAGGGAATAATCCATTACGAATTTGTTCCAGACGGTCGGGCCATCAACGCCAACTTCTACTCTGAACAGCCGAAGCTTATGTATGCCGTTTTGGAGGAAATATACCCGGCACTTGTGAACAGAAAGCGCGTTCTTCTATTGCAGGAAAACGCTCAGCCTCATAACGCGTGATCGACCCGTGCAAAACTCTAGGAACTTGAGTGCATCGAACTGATACTGAGTCACACCCAGCAGATAGTCCGGACCTTGCCTCGTCGGATTATTACTTGTTCCGGTCCATGGCCCCCTTCCTTCTCGGGCGGCACTTCAACAACCAGGAAGACGTGGCAGCTGGGGTGAAGGAATTCCTTGCCTCGAAGGACAAGAACTGGTATCACCGCGGAATCGAATGGCAGATAGATGGCTAATGACGGTGCAATACGATGGATTATACTTTGAATACTAATCAGCTTCCGTTGTGAAGGTATGTATAAATGCATAAAGTGATCCAAATATGGCAAAACGTTCGACTCACCTTCTGTAGATTTCAGACTTAAAGTTCATTACCTACGAAAAACTGGGAAGAAACCTAAAACAAAGATAATCACGTGACTGTGATATAGTGCGCAAATAAGAAAAGCATAATCTCGATATCGACAATTTTAAGTGAATATGGTAAATGACGAAAAACGAATGAGATCAATTAGTATAGTAGTAAATAAGTGCTAACGATATAGGTTTATGAGTCAGATATTATAGTTTCTTTATTTTCTACTCAAAGCAAGAATTACATAATTATCTCATCTTCTCTGCTTCAGGTTAGTCATACTTCATACTATGGGAAGAGATTTGTTTGGTGGTCATAGGAATCTTTATCCTAAGTTACAATATTGTGTGAAACCCTTGCTCCTAGAGGATTTTGACACTGTATGAAACCACAATACAAAGAACATTTTGGCACTTCTTGAAAAATGTGTACATGCATTTCTGAAAATTTGTAAAAAATGAACACCTGGATGATTTCAACACTTCGTGAAACCCTAGGTGACTTTGATGCTTCCCAAATCTCAAACTCCAATATGATTCCGACACTTCATGAAAATTAATTCCTCTTTCAGTTGATTTTAACAGCTGTTTCTTGTGATAGGTAGAGTACCGTTACTCATAAAGAATCTTCATCGTTCTGTTACTAACAGTCGCGCTGATGCACTTAAGTCATGACGGATGACTTGATTAATACAGAGGATGCACTTGATTCATGATCCTCTGTATGAGTATCTTAAGAAACAAGCTGTGAGAATAATTTCCCTGCACTCGGTCACACTTGATATAAATTTCATGGATCTCCTCTTTAGATTTTGTTCCCATCCGTTTGTCAACTTCAAATGTCTTGTCTTTAGGTACGTCTGATGCACTGCAAAAGCGAGATTTGCATGGAACTCTTATTTAGATTGAGTTCCTATCGGTTTGAATCTCTGGACACACCTGTTGTACTTAAACTGGAAACTATAGTATGGACCTACTGTTTAGATGCTGATCTTATCCATTAAACACGTTCAATTTACAACTTACTACTCCTTGGACATACCTGTTGCTCTGAAATACCGAATAGTCGAAGGAATCTTCTGTTTAGATTCTGTTCCTACCCATTCGTCTGGTTCAATCGACTTAATTTTGAATTTTCCTGCTGCACCTAAAAAAATGAGGATAATTTTGGTGGACCTCCTATTTACATTATGCTCCTATCAGTTTATCATGTTCACTTAAATTGCCATTGGACATACCGCTTGCATTTGAAAAGGGAAACTTTCATGGATCTCGTATTTGAATTATGTTCTTATAGACTGGCGTGCAAACATTAAGGACGAGACGGTTTTTTGAAAGTAACGTCGTGCAGAAGTGCTCCACATCGACTCAAATTATACCATAAGAACCCCAAGATGTACGGATATGGGACAAGTGAGCAAAACCTTCCAAAAAAGGAATCCAAAAGATACAAAGGCACTTTATTGAAAAGGTAGCTTCGAGCACAACTATACAGAAGGCAGAAACGTCCATGTGACAGGCGCCTGCCAAGAAATATTCAGTCTTTAGTAGGGGATATGATCACCCCTGACTGCTGTTGCAGGATATACAACGTCTGTCCATGCTGAGCACGAGGTTGTCAAGGAGCTGTTGAGGCATCGCGGCCCATTCCTCTTATAGCGCCCATCGTTGCTGGCGGCTGGTGACATGCTGCCAAGCGTCTCCCGAGAAGGTCCCATACGTGTTCGATTGGACTTAGGTCCGGGGACCTTGCGGGCCAATCCATGCGTTGAATATCTTCACTCTCCAAACGCTCTGGGACAGCCACTGCACTATAAGGTGTAGCGTTGTCGTATATGAAGAGGAACTCAGGACCCACAGCACCTCTAAACAGACGCACGTGAGGCAGGAGAACCTCGGTACAATAGCGGACTCATGTGACTTAACTTCTTTGGACGATGTGGAGTTTAGTACGGCTACCAAGCATGATACCGCCCCAAACGAGAACTCCGCCACCTCCAAACCGGTCCCTTTCGAAGATGTTGGAGGTGTGATTGCGTGTTCCCTGCTCTCTCCAGATGTGTATACGTCCAGAATCGATCGTCAGACTAAATCGGCTCTCATCCGTAAAGAAAATTCGACCCCATTGCTAATGCGTTCAGTTTTTGTGTTCCAGACACCACAGAAACCGACGTATCTGATGAGCAAGCGTTAATGACACACACCGTACTGGTCGTCGTGCAAATAGACCACCTTTGTGCAGCCTTCTGACCACGGTAAAACGCGATAACAGACGTCCGGTTGTCTGTTGCATGTGCCTTTCGATTTCTCCCGCTGTCTGCCGTCTGTCTCTTCTCGCCTGTAGGACAATATGCCAGTCGTCCGCTGCCATGGTTGCTCGAGGACGATCACTGCTAAACTCTCGGACAACTGTTCCTGTCGTTTGAAATGCTCTCCAAGCTCGTCAAACGATGCTGTGAGCGATCCCTAACTTCTGGGCCACACTAGTCACACTTCGAATTTCTTCCAATTTCCCAATGACGCGACCTCGGGTAAAGTCATCGAGATGTCGTCTTCTGTATTGCCTGTTGGCCATATCTCACGGTGGCAGCAAATCGACGTCGTTCAAACCGATGTACACCGTGCAATAACTTTCACCGAATTGCTGAGTGTACACCGTCCGTGTGCTTTATACCCTTCCGACAGCCCCCCCCCTGCGTCATTCTGCATACATGCGCATGCCCCACCGGTACCGGTCCCTAGTCTATCTCCTGAGTGGTCTTTCGGTTCGTTCTGCCTGCTCGTTCCGCTGTTATGCTGATTTCTCCTCTTCGCCCTTAATTTTTGCACACCAGTGTATATTCGTCGCGTTCAAGTGAGTTATCTTGGATATATCTGTTTCAATTAAACATGAATACTTGCATGGAGTTTTTGTTTAGATTTTGTTCCTACGCATACATCACGATTAGATAACTCTTATAAAAGACGCATGATTGGTGCCAGCTGATTTAACGTGCAATTCTCTTTTTTATTCATTCGAGGTTTAACAACCCTCTTTTGGATCTAAGGCTATGAAAAGTCACCCATCTTCAACTCTGCACCACTATTTCGATTAAAGAGACCCAATCAATGTCGGATGACAAACAAACTGTTCATATCTCTTCCAGGACCTAAGCCATGATCCAACCTGAACGGTTTGCAAGGAACCCTGGGTCTCTCCAGCTAGTGCGGTGTACGAATTCTACAAGCCGCCCAGGTGGCGCAGTGGTCTAAGGCGCTGGCCTCTGATCATTCGTCCGTAAGGGGTCCGGGTTCGAATCCCGGGCAGGCATGGATGTTGTGTTTGTCTTACGGCACTGGCTCTCTCCCTTCCCTGGAACCAGTGACCCTAAATTAGGGACGGGCGACTGCTTATAGCCCATTGAGTTGCTCACGGTGGTCGTTAAACCTCCAATCAAAAAAAAAAAAGAATTCTACAAAACTTAATGAATTTCAGTGGTATAAGCACAGGAAACGTAAGTTTTTTAACTACGAGGTTATAAACTTTATGTTTTTGTTCAATAATCAAAATCAGCAGTTCCTTATAATATAGTGACACATAGCCAATATTAAAGGGATATAACATTTTTAGTCCACTGTTATGTCGATACTGTTTTGAATACCTGGTACGCGCTTTAGATATCTTCAAAGCAAAACCCGACTTTAGTTTTAGATCCTTTAAATACTGAACACAGAACTGACATGTCTTCAAAGCAAAGCCATACTTAAACCCTTTAAATACTGAGCACAATATATTTTTGATTCGATAATGTGTTATACTAATGAAATGTTAACAAATCTGCTGCAGGAAATAGTTCAGATCCGATACCGAGAAAGTGATGCGCAATTTGAATAAAAATAAAATGAGCTTATCTCTCGAATAGGGATAAAATTGAGCGAAATGTCTGTTCAAGTACTGAAATTTGCGAAAACACCTCAAGATCATGAAACAGAGAATTACAGGAAACTCGTAGCACCTGGTTTACTCACAGAGGAAACTGATAACACAACGTGCTTCTAAAAAAAACATTTCAACCGAAGGACCGGAAATTACAAATATGCATTATTTATTAGCTGGCTGAAGCAACATTGCTGCAGCAGGAATAATTTCCACATTAGTACGTGAAATGGAAAAGTAAATGACTTGATATGGAAAATAACATAAATTTATCGAAGACAGCAAGAATATTTTGAGGATATTTGCTGGTTTATGAAATTCTCATAACGGATTTCTCCGGTGCTCCGCTTGAAAGAAAAACATTGCTTTCATAAATAGTGTTCCCTCTATGCGAATTTCACTTCATCAGAACCTATTTTGCAAAAGATATTTCGATTTTCACTTATTCAAGAAAATCAAAGAACTTAGAATTTATTTTGCGCAAGTTTTGCTCGCGTGTGAGTCTATGCATTCGCGTAGACTTCGATTTTACTGAATTGCCCATGATTCTTCAATGCTAAAGTGAATATCATCATATATTATTAAAATAATATTATATAATATTTTACACCGCAGAAAAGTATATAAAGTACATAATGAGATAAGGTACCCAAACTTCAGTCATAACAGTGCAATAAGTGAACAGTAAACGAAAAGGGATTTTAAGTAGCATCTTTGCATGAAATAATATAAGAATTTTAGTAATCCGAGAATTTCTTGGCGTATCACTATACCAGTAATTCGAATTTCTTGCCGCATCATTTTGAATTTTTTCGCACATCAACCAGATGGCTTTTTCAAGGAAGGTAGACTGCAAATTATTCAGTTTACAGTTTGAAAAAAGCTATCTAGTTGATGTGCAAAAGCTTGGAAAATTTGATTTCTATTCTACACCAAGAAATGCGGATTACTAGTGTAGTTATACTATTTTAAGTATAGTTATTGTACAGTTCCTTGTTGCTAATTAGCATCTTTGCATTTCCCCAAAGAAGATATTTCGAGTTTTTAGCAATTTTAACCGTGGCCATGTTTATTCCTTATGAATAGAAATAACATGAATATTGGCATGAGACTGCATAATTTTCTCACCAGGTGCGGCCGTTAAAATTTTACTAAAGATTTGTATCGTTTCTTTCTTTCATAATAAAAGTAATTAAAAAGTAATATCTCTAAGACAGCAAAAAGGAGAACAACGTCAAAACGCCTTAACATACAAAAAATTCGAGATTTCTTTATATATTTAGCATGGAGTCATCCAAGCTTACAAAGAAGCTTGTGTATATTCTTGTAGACAGTACGTCTACAGAAATGTCAGTTATTAGATTAACCTATCCTCGTCACATAAACATCTCACTCCTACGCGTAACATGGCATGTAAAAGGTTGTGTGGTCTATGAATCAGGCAAAGGAGATAGTGGAGCCACAGTCATCATTCGATTGGTTTTCGAAATAAGCGAAACGAATGATCTGAGTGATTTTGAACGTGGCATGATAATTGACTTCAAGCATACCGTTCGGGCATCTTTCAGATGGCACTCTCCCTGCCCAGGTAGCACAGCTTTGTAATTTAAAGTAGGCCTAACACTGATCCACCGCCATTTTAGAAATAGAAGACGTTGGCTCAGCGTTGGGCCTGGGCCTACGTTAAATCGCAAGGCTGAGCTACCTGGGTGGACTTTCCAATTCCAAACTGGGGAAGCATTTACCGTTATGTTAAAAGAAATTAAAAATATCTCCAAGACGGGTAAAAAGAGAACAACGTCGAAACGCCTTAACATACTAAAAATTCGGGATTTCTTCACATTTAGCATGGAGTCATCCAAGCTTACAATGAAGCTTGTGTATATTCTTGTAGACAGAACGTGTACAGAAATATCAGTTTATTAGGTTCATTTGTCCTCATCATATAAAACGCTTACTCCGACGCGTGTCACGGCATGTAAAGGCGGTGTGCACTATGAGTCAGGCAAAGGAGATAGTAGAGCCACAGTCATCATTGGATTGGTGGCCGAAATAAGCGGAACGAATGATCTGAGTGACTTTGAACGTGGCATGATAGTTGACTCCAAGCATACTATTCGGACATCTCTCAGGTGGAACTCTCCTGCCCAGGTGGCACTGTCCCTGCTCAGGTGGCACTCTCCCTTCCCAGGTGCCACATTCCCTGCTCAGGTGGCACTCTCCCTTCCCAGGTGCCACAGCCTTGCAATTTAAAATAGGCCTAACACTGGGCCACCGTCTTTTAGGAATAGAAGACGGTGGCTCAGCTTTGGGCCTGGACCTACGTTAAATTGCAAGGCTACGCTACCTGGGTGGGCTTTCCAATCCCAATCTGGGGAAGCATTTACCGTGAATGGTGTGGCAAGCAAAAAACATCGAGCAATCATTCATCTCGCGAATGAAAACAGCGGGTGGATCAGAGGGGTTGAAGGAAACTTGGGATATATTTACATGAATAAACAGGTGCAAACCACCAGATCAGTAAACTGGTAGTCGAACCCAGGGTCTTCCAGTTACGCGCCGGATATGCTTCCACAGCGGCCTCGAATTCCTGCAGACTCACACACGCTAACTGCCAAGCCAATTTGGCAGGTTGCTTCTTGCAGCCCCGCACAAGAAGCAACCTTGTTAAAACTTGCTGGGTCGAGAGTTCTCTCCTAACGCGCGCCATGTATCAGAATGAACACGAAAGTGCGTCCTCAGTGTGCGCGGGAACTTCGTTTCTTGACCACCTGCTGTGAACAGGAAACATATCATCTGCGTGAACTAATCAACTTTCCTTTTGTATCTGGAGGCTGGCAAGATACAAATTTCGTACAAACAACACGAGGCCATGGAGTCATTCCGTCAAGTGTTAACAGTACACGCCTGTGGCGGCGGTTTACTGGTGTTGAGAATGTTTTGCATGTCTCTTCTGGTAATGAGTGGTACGAAGCGGTGGCTTCCAGTCATTTGCTCGAAATCGGTCCGGGTTCGAATCCCGGGTGAAGCACGGATGATGTTCCTGTCTAATCGTGTTGTCTCTCTCCCTTCCCTGGAACCAGTGGCCCAAAATGTGGGACGGGAAACCATATTCCATTGAGTTGCTCCCGCCAGTCGTTAAAACCCCAAACAACAAAAGTGTTGTCCAGGCACTCACTAGGCAGCCTGGTACTCATTAACGGACAGCTAAATACTAAATCGTATCTAAACATCGTCTCCCATTAATTTCATATGGTTTACCCTGAAGGAGATGGAAACATCCAGCAAATAATGCAGCCGTTCAGGAAGCTCGTATCGTCAGCTTACAATGCCTGTTACACGGAGAGGAGTTTTCCTTGCCTGGTTTCCCTGCGCAGCTCCTGGATTTAATCCCCATCGAGCATCTCTGGGATGAGATCGAACGGAATGTTCTCTGCGGGACTGTGCCCCATCCAATTTGTGGCTCAGTCATTGGTGCACCTCAGTCATTTCCGTGTAGTACAAAATTCCTGCACGATGCTTCCAGCACGTGGTATGTATGCTCCATGTCCAGACAAATTGGCTGTTCTGTAGACTAACAACGGCGTAGGACACTGCTAGGTAGGTGTACCTAATTATCTTGCATTACATTGTATTTTTAAATTTTGTAAAATTGTATTTCCTAAGAGATCTAGGAAAATTGCGAACTTTGAAAGATTTTCTATTTCTTAAGGTTTATCAAAGTTATCACGAGATTTATTTTTCAAGGGAATAATGGTTCAAGTTTTGAATGTATCCATTGTAGATTGTATTACTTTGATTTAAACCCCCATGGGAGTTTAAGGATGGAGCGAGTCGCCTATCCTTAATTTATTGTCACCAAGTCGTAGCCAGTACTGTAGGCTAGGCGAACAATTAATCAAGTGTGGACAATTTAGTAGTGACAATTAGTCAGAAGCAGTCGATTCTGGTCTCTCGACAACAGGAGCGACCCCTTGTGGATCAGAGGTAAGAATTCGAAGACGGTGGTGAGCACAATATGGGGTAACTCCAAAAATTACTCAGCAGACAATCTGCTATCCCACTGTATTTGCAAAGTGCTGAGTCTCCGATAAAAAAAATTCTGAGCAGACATCAAACTTTTGGGCTACATGGAACATTGCCACATTAAAGGAGGTTCACACAAGAGGCATATAGAAATCAAACCCTGCAAGTTCTTGTACAACTGGTCAGGATAGAACTATCTCGTAAACTTTAAAGTAATAATTGGACATAATCGGGTGAAACATGCAACAAATGGACATAATCGAGTGAAACATATAACAAATGGGCATAATCGGGTGAAACATGCAACAAATGGACATAATCGGGTGAAACATGCAACAAATGGGCATAATCGGGTGAAACATATAACAAATGGGCATAATCGGGTGAAACATGCAACAAATGGACATAATCGGGTTAAACATGCAACAAATGGGCATAATCGGGTGAAACATATAACAAATGGGCATAATCGGGTGAAACATGCAACAAATGGACATAATCGGGTTAAACATGCAACAAATGGACATAATCGGATGAACATGCAACAATTGGATATAATCGGGTGAAACATGCTACAAATGGACATAATCGGGTGAAACATGCAACAAATGGACATAATCGGGTGAAACATGCAACAAATGGACATATTCGGGTGAAACATGTCGCTGTAGGTTGAGGAGTAGACACAGTTATCATACAGCATTCCATGCACTAATAAAGTAGCGGATGATGCGGTCGTGTGAGTAAATCGATGCATATTCTCGTATTGAGTCACAGAATACCTAAGCAATCGCGTGGAAAAATCATACGGTCATCCGAAGATCAGTTAATCGTTTAGTTTCTCTTTTATTGATATCTTTATACACAGGTTATCTTCCGAAGGTTTGTTGTTTACGAAATGTGACAAAAGCAGATGTTTGGCACATTGCCTGTTTGCGGTGGAGCACCATCCTTCCTGAAACTCGTTGTACTGAGGATTAAAACCTCATAGAAGCAGTCAGTATGTCATCAGTCACATCTACTGTATATCGTCTTTCATTCTGAGAGGATAATAATTACTTGGAAATCGTTCCAGGATTATGGATTGTTAGTGTTTTTGTCTGTCATTTTCGATGCCCCAGATTTGACGCCTTGTGAATTTATGTGTAGGACGCGCATCAAAGAAAAGCTTCCCACTTAAAACCACAAAGCATTGAAGAAAAAAAGAACCAATAGCCTATGTTCTTGCCAAAATTCCTAAAAACGTGTCACAAATAGTAGTAATCAACTCCCAATTTCTTTAAGAAACAGTGCTCAAGATGCAACTCGCAATAAGGACTTTTAAGATAATTTACAGAAAGCATATGACATTTTAAGATACTTAGGTAAGCTCTCTTATACATAAAACTTTTGCTACAGTTTCAAAATAAGTGCTGACCCAGATATCATGTAAATCTGTTTGACGTGGCCACCTTGAATATAGCAAAGTTAGTGACTGTTTCGCGGAAGTTTTTCTCATGATAAGAAAGACCCATTGTACCTCCAAGAAAAAAAGAAAGTTGATTTTTTTATTGCACAGCTGCGTAAACATCATGCAATGCTAAGCACTCGTTGCTACATCAATGTAACACAATCTCTGCCAAATTCGATTTGAAAACTTTTTTGGCATCCGATTATTCTGTGTACGATAAAAATATTCCGTTAATATATGTTCGCGTCAGTTGGCGTGAAACTTAAAATTTTGCGGCATGGTTTACCAGTTAAAAAGTTTCGATCGTAAAGATTCTGTCAACACTGCTTATTTCTACCTGCGACGAATATTATCGACATGTTTTTAATTTTTCATATGCACAGTTTTCAAGTTATGATATATAGAACTTTAAATTTGTTATTACATATTGACATCTAAATATTCTGTTTATCGAAATTCTTTTTGTTTCCTGCCTATTGATCTAATTCGGCTTTTTTAAGCCTATGTTCTAACCGAAAACTTGATTTTCCACGCATGTTCTAGATTTTCAAATGTAATATTATACCTATTTAATAGCTACATGGGTTATAGTTAGATTTTAATTTTATCTTAGTACTAGGATATGTAGAGCTTCAAATGAATATATACCGTAATATGTATATAGTGTAAAGATCGGTAATTTTTGCCAGATACTTTCTCATTACATTCTAGTATTCATTAACTTTATTTCTATCCGATACATTCTCATTTTTTTCTATCCGATACATTCTCATTCTCTTCTCCTTGTGTTGCTAGGTAACAGACCATTCTAAAAACGTTGCATTAAACACAATTAACTTGTCTTTTGCCATCACTGAAAACCATAAACCATTTCTATCTATAAAGGAATAAAAAAGGAAGAAAAATGCAGAAGAAATGAAAAGCAGAAAGAACAGCAAGAAAATGAACAACATGCAAGATTTCGAATTGATCGTGATTACATTTTTGTTCCACTAGGATTTTTCAGCATAAATTTGAAACACGTAATGCGGTGGTATCTTGATATCGCAAGGTCCCAGATAGAACTAAGAGCGCCCTACATCAATGTAAAGCAACTTCCAAACGAATATGGAATGCATTTAAATGAAACCAAAAAAAAAACAGCGGCTAAAAATAGGGGTTTTCAGCCAAACTCATAGTTCAGAGGAATGGAAAACACCGGAAACTTCACGAATTTCCGAAAGGCCATCGACTTATGAATGTACAAGAAATTCAAATTAAACCTTTTTATCGCAAAAATATTAAATTTTTCGCAAAAATATTTTATTTCTGAACACCTCCGATCAGAAAGTGAAGATTCCAATTAATACACCATAAAAATATGTTTTAATGATTCTAGGAATCTTTATCTCTTCACCTCTATTGCTTTTGCTGTTGTGGTTTTCAAAATGCTGAGACAAAAGATGGAACATATAAACTCTATGAGAGAACTACTTAATTTCTATGACTACAGCATGACTTGCTATGAAATTCATCACTTTTGCTTCTTTTGCTGGTGATCCGCGCTATGATGACATTTAAGAAATGAACATCTTTGATGATAACTATGTCATAAAGATGAATATATATATATATATATATATATATATATATATATAGGGATGTAAGGTCAGGTGATGCGTAACATCACAGCCTCTCCTTGAAAAATGTCAACCCCGCCTTCTCGTGGTGCATCCTGTTCCCACTAAAGGGGCTCTGACGACCGCAAATAGCGGTATAACTATACCATCGGGGATCAGAGGAAATGCTATCCCACACTCACCAACCCGCTTGGCCAGCGTGGTGAGTTATGGCCAAACACCTCCAAAATGACTCTACAACTTAAATCTTGGCCCTCAGTCTCCGGCAGCTGGAATGTACCTGGCCAAGGCAGCGGCCAGTGCGACATGAAGGCAGAGGGTGCTAAGAATCCCCGGAGGACCGGACTAGGCTGCCATTTGATGCTGACCTTGGCAACGTACAACGGACGCTCCCTATCTTCTGATTCAAGGCTTCTTGAATTGGAAGAGGAACTACAAAGGATCAAGTGGGACATCGTCGGGCTGAGTGAGGTAAGGAGAAAAGGAGAAGATCTCATTGAACTGAAAAGTGGACATCTCTTCTATTATCGTGGGACAGATACTGGCAGAACTAGTGGTGTTGGATTTATAATAAACAAGAAACTGAAGGATAAAGTGGTAGAAGTTGAAAGTTCCTCTGACAGAGCTGCACGACTCGTTATCCAACTATCGAGAAGATACCAGGCTCAGATTATTCAAACTTATGCACCCACCACAAGTCATCCTGAAGAAGAAATTGAAGAATTTTATGAGGAAATTCGTCATCTAAATAATAAAGGTAAGCAGCACTTGAAGATAATTATGGGAGATTTCAATGCAAAAATAGGGCACCGGCAACAGAATGAAACTTCAGTAGGTAAATTCGGTCACGGCAACAGAAACCAGCGTGGAAATACTCTCGTTGAGTTTGCAGAGGCAGAAGGATTTTTCATCTTGAATTCCTTTTTCAAGAAAAAGCCACACAGGAAATGGACATGGAGACATCCAATTGGGACGACAAGTGAAATTGATTTTATTATGTGTAACAAAAAATTCGTCATCGAAGACTGCAGTGTGCTAAACAAGTTCAACACAGGTAGTGACCATAGATTGGTGAGATGTAAGATGCACCTCAACACTAAACTGGAACGTGGCAAGCTCATAAGACAAACAAAATGTATTGACATAACCAACCTTAAAAAACACCATAATACTTTCAAGTTGGAACTGAAGAACAGATTCTCTGCTTTAGAAGGCCTAACATCGGAAGAAGTGGATATTTCTGAAGTTAACAGAAAAGTAACCAAAGCTCTTATGGAAACAGCAACAAAATTAGCTGGGTCTAAGAACAAGTTGCATGTAAACAAATTATCAGGAAAAACCAAAATGTTGATGCAAAAAAGAAGAGAGATGAGGACAACTAAAGAAGATGTGACTTCCAAAGTGGAATATATAGAGCTATGCAAGACAGCACGAAAAAGTATCACTGAAGACGTAAGGAAATTCAACTGTGAGCTAGTGAGGAAAGCAATTGAAAACAACCAAAGCCTAAAGATAGCAAAGGGACATCTCAGTAAGGGAAGAAAACAGATTATGGCTCTGAGAAAAGAAGATGGTTCTATAACAAGAAATAGAGGCGAAATTTTGACAAGAGTGAAAGATTTCTACTCCAAACTATATGAAAGGGATGATATATGCACTCCAGACATCATGAAAGGTACCAGAGTTCTTCCAGTCCTCCCAGCAGAAGTTGCTCATGCAATCAAGAACATGAAGCGGGGGAAAGCTCCAGGAGAAGATGGAATTACTATAGACATCATACAAGAAGCAAGTGGAGAAATTGAAACAGTACTCGCCCAAATTTTTACTCGATGCCTTAATGAAGGGAAGATTCCTGAGGATTGGAACAATGCTACAATGATCCTGCTACATAAAAAAGGTGACATTGAGGATCTCAGGAACTACAGACCTATCAGCCTCCTATCAGTGGTTTATAAAATCTTCACTAAAGTTCTTTCACACCGCTTGAAGGTAACACTGGACATGGCTCAACCGAGAGAACAAGCTGGATTCAGGAGTGGCTACAGCACAATAGATCATATCCACGTACTGAGAGAACTAATTGAAAGAGCGAGGGAATATGAACTTCCATTGTGCATGGCTTTTATCGATTATGAAAAAGCCTTTGATTCGGTGAAACCATCAGCAGTTACCACGGCTCTGAAATCCTGCGGTATTGAAGATGCATACATTAATATTATTAATAACATCTATGAAAATGCAAGTGCAAAGATTCGGCTGTTTGAAAATACAACACACATAAAAATTGGAAAGGGAGTGAGACAAGGTGACACCATATCTCCGAAGCTCTTTAATGCCACATTGGAAAATGTCTTTCAATCACTGAACTGGGAAAACAAAGGGATAAAGATTAATGGAGATTATCTAACCCACCTTCGTTTTGCTGATGACGTAGTCATTTTTGCAACTACCCCATCAGAGCTGCAGAGTATGATCCAGGAACTTGCTGACAAGAGTAAAGAAGTGGGATTAAAAATGAACTTTCAGAAGACAAAAGTGATGTTCAATGCTTTTACAAGAAATGAAGATTTATCGATTGATGGAGAAAAACTGGAGATAACAGATACGTACGTTTATCTTGGACAGCAGATATCAAGTGAGGGTCACATTGATGAAGAAATTAATCGGCGTACAAAACTTGCCTGGAGAGCTTTTGGAAGAAACAGCATAATTTTCAAGAGCAATATGCCATTATGTCTTAAAAGAAAAGTGTTTGATCAATGCATCCTTCCAGTGCTTACGTATGGTGCAGAGACGTGGACCTTAACTAAAAGAGACATACAAAGGCTGCAGACAACTCAAAAAAGCATGGAGAGGTGCATGCTTGGTATAACCAGGAGAGATAAGAAGAGGAACTCGTGGATCCGAAAAATGACGAGAGTGGAAGACATCATGATCAGAGTTAAATCCCTGAAATGGCAATGGGCTGGACATACTGCCAGAAGGACAGACCATAGATGGACAGCCGAGATTTTAGATTGGATTCCAAGGGACAGGAAAAGACCCAGAAAAAGACCACATGGGAGATGGGTGGATGAAATTCGTAAATATGCGGGAGTGACATGGAGGAGACTGGCACAAGACAGACCGTTGTGGAGGAAACTTGGGGAGACCTTCGTCCAGCAGTGGATTGATAATGGTTGACAATGATGATGATGATGATGATGATATATATATACACTCATCGTCAAATAAAAGTAGCACCCAGAAGAAAGCAACCGAACGCAATAAAACTTGGTGGGTAGCTTTGACATCGTGAGACATGCAAATGATTCAGGTATCACGCTCGGCTGCGCATGTGACGCCAGCAAGGAGGGTCGTAGAGCTGCGCCTGACCGGCTGTATAAGGTCGTCCCGTTGCGCGTGCTTGACCAGCTATATAAGGTCCTCCCTTTGCGCCAAATTGAACTGTTTGTTGTCGAGCGTCACACTTCCAGAATGGCACTGGTGTCATTGTGTGGGGTGCAATTGCCTACGATGCCAGATCATCTTTGTTGTTCATTACAGGAACTTTGACAGCCCAAAGTTACGTTAATGAGGCCCTGCAAACATTGGCCTTACCTTTTCTGAACGCTCACTCCTGTGAGATTTTCCAATAGAACAACGCTCGTTCGCATTCTGCTGCTGTCTCGAAAGCTTGTCTTCATGACACTTAAACTCTGCCATGGCCAACCGCATCGCCAGACTTATCGCCGATTGAAAATGTGTGGGATGTAATTGGACGCGTTATCACACTCCACCTTTACCGCACAATCTGCAGGAACTGCGTGAGAAGATTCAAGCTGTATGGGATGGCTTATCGCAAGACACCATTAGGAACCTGTACAACTCCATGCCGAGATGTCTGGCATGCTGTTTGTGCAAAGAAAGCGGCCCGACGCCATACTGAGGGACACTACTTATTGGCGCGTAGCTCAATAAATATTGCCTATATCAGTCTCAACGTTTAATCATTTATTGATCCTGGTAACCCTTACGTTCCTCCCGAATAGCATTGCTATCCGACACGTCGTTGTAGATGCAACTAGTTTTTTGACGATGAGTGTATATATATGTGTGTGTGTGTGTGTGCGTTTGTATATTGTATATGTATGTATATACTATTTGTATTTATATAAATATAAATAGTTGCACCCAGAAGGACATGTCGGATAATATATATATATTTCATATATAATGGTTATGTCATAAACAATTTGCCATTGGAGATCAGAAACTACAGCTTCAGTTTTGTTGCCATTCAGAGAGAATACACTTTAAAAAACTTCTCAGAGCAAATTAACACCAAAGACATTAATGATACGCAGCTTGGCAAAGCATGTAGTTTTTAACCACTGGGATGGTTAAAAACTACCTGCTTTGCCAAGCTGCAATTCCTTCGGTAGACGCGTCACAACTTATCTCGAAGGGCAGAAGAACGACACCGGAAATATACGTCTAATGAAGTTTATCAATTTGAAGTTAATGGAAGCACAGTATAAACGGAGGACCATAGAAAGAGAGGCTTATGCAGCTGTCAACGTTGTGGAGATATTAAAGATGTGGACCCGTGGGAGACAGATTACTCTACACAATGTTCTTACGACCCTTTAAATATTTAACAGAAAACATTCCCCAAGATCAAAAATTAAAATGATGGGCGTTAGCACTAACTGGATAAAATGCAACAGTTTGTTACAAAGCTGGGAGTGGTGATCTTGATACGGTTGCTCTCTCGACACTCGACATAACGATCTGTCGAGATTACTGAAAAAATGAAAATAAAAGAAAAAGTCCGTTGTCATGATACATATATGTATCGGAGAAGTTCGGGGCTTGCCAGTATTATGTGTATTTGATGTAAGTGGTAAACGTCAACTGAAACAATTAGTATTTTTCAACGAACGATGATTAATTCGTTTTACGTGTAAAGTTGTTAATAGTAGTTTTTTTCATTGAACAACACTATCCTCCTATATGTGAAATATTACGTACTGCATAGGTAATAAGTGTTTGTTAAACCACAAGAACCACATTGGATGCTAATGGTAACACCTCAGCAAATCGAAAAGAAGGTTATTATTTCTGGTATTAGATTCTTGAGAGAAATCACGCCTCTCCTGTTTGCAAAAAAAGAAGAAAAAAGTCCACGGAAATTTTACTGTATTGCCTATTAAAACCAAGAGCTTTAGAAGAACATGCACACACTATTATACTCTTCTTTTTACATTTGGCTGTGATTAACTTTTTGTGAAGAAGTGAAACCACGACAAAATGCCATTAATATTGAGAACTCATTATATAATATTATAGTTGTGTCAACAAAAATATTTTTGTTATTTAAAAAAATTCTTAATAAAAAGCAATTACTTTATTTTCAGAAAACTTAGAAACTTGTCAAAAAATACCCTGGACGGTTCATTATCACCAGTGGTTGAAGTGTAATGCATTAAAAAAAATTTGTTATGCACTTAAAATATCTCCATTATGTGGCATGTATGGAGAAACCGTCTGCAAGAATTACCTTTCTCGTGCCGCCCCCCCCCCTCTCCGCCCCTCTTCCTCGGAAAACATCATTTGACACTTATTCGTACTCCCTCCTCAAAGGAAAACATCAGTTTATACTTATATCTGTCTCTGCCTCCAATTGTTTCGTCACGCTTCGCCTATGCCACCGACAACCTGTAAAATATGAGATGCTGGGAGCGCTTGATTGTGCTTGTGAGTCAAAGGTCATATTTTATCAGAAAAATACTCTGTGTGCGGCTTGTTATAAATCATACGAAACTGTTACTACATTATTCATTCTGGTCTATTCAGGAGAAAGAAGATGGCCTTATTAACAACCCAGCAGTCACTCTATCTGAAAGCCCGTTTCTGAAGGAGAGAACTTGCAGATCTGTGTACTTCCAGTTAATATTTATGATTCTTCACCCAGTAATGAAGAGGCTGTCTCTTGCACTCAAACCCTAGGAGTTCATCGCAGAATATACTCGATGAGATGTTCGTCTAGAGATATTTCAGCAACGAAATTTATAAAGCATCCAGTGAAGAAACGCTGGTGGACCATGAGGGATGCCAACGTCTGAAAACTCGTTTCAAATCATTCCAAACATTACCAAAGGGATTCAAATCAGGATAGACGGAGTATGAAGTTATTGGAATGTTCTTTCATTCATAACACTTCACAAGTTCAGAGAACCTTGATGGGTAGGAATGATGAAATATTATTCGTGTCGTCTACAGAGTGGGAGGTATTCATCCAGTTAGTTTATTCATCCAGATGTTTATTCATCCAGATGGAAACTGATCTGCAGGATCCCCTGTTCACGAGGTAGTAGTCTCCTTACAGGAGGTTAGCCACTCGACAAACAATGTTATTCTACTCTCCTATCACTCAGGACAGTCACTAGCCTTATGCGTAGGAATTACTGCTGCTTGCAGTTGGCAGTTAGTTATTAACAGAATACAATACTGCTTGCAGTTAGTCTGTTGAAAAACAAAGCCTACTTGTTGTATTACTATGTCCGTCCGTCAATCGCCTGTAGAAACCGTAACTCTTCATTGGCTAAAACAATTTTTCATAGGGAAGACTTAAGTGTGTGAGCACAAAACCTGAACACTTTTTGCTGTCTCCAACGCATAACTACTTATCAGCTAGAAGACGCAAATGCAGCTAAAGCACAGAATTTGTTTTGTTTTTTTTCATATCATCGCTCCTAAAAATTCTACTGGGGAACTTCCTTTTTCCTTTCAATATGATCTACCACTATCATTTTTTATTTTTTGTGCAACTTTGGCTTCAAATGATTCACAGTTTACGCGCTAGGGGTCGAAAAAATAGTTTATTCTTCTTAATATCTCTGCTTTCAAAATTTCAATTCCAAAAACCACTTTTCTTTTTTTTTTCTTTTCGTTGGATAGCGTTTATGCCGAAGACGATTTTCCATATAATTCCTAATTTTTCATGAATCGTAATTTTGCTATTTAGGAGCGTAAGAGTGTATCAGAATAATATGATCACCTACCTTATAATGGGAATAGCCACCCTTGACCCGGATGACAGCGATGAGACGGCGTGGTATGGACGTAATAAGGCTTTGGAAGGTTGCCTGAGGCACACGTGCCTATTCGGACTGCAGCAGAGCACGGAGGTCCCGGAGATGATGAGATTGTGGGTCGGCACGTCAAACCTGTCGATCCAAATAGTCTCCCAAGTGCTCAATGAGATTGAGGAAGGGCGATTTAGCCGGCCAAGGGAGAACGGAGACATCGCTGTCGTATTCCTGGAACCAATCACACACCCCTTAGCGACGTGGCACTGCGCATTATCCTGTTGGTAGACACCATCACCACCAGGGTAAACGTCCAACATGAAGGGACGCATGTGGTCAGTGAGGGTGGACAGGTAACCATTGGCGTTCAGAGACCCATCCTGTGGTACCAGAAGTCCCAGGTCATGCCAGAAAACATCGCCCAGACATGCGCACTGCCACCGCCGGCCTGTGCTTGACCGACAAGCCTGTAACGGTGTTGGCTCTCGTGTGCCCCTGCCGTATACACCATCGCCCGTCACATCTTTAAAGTAGAAACCTCGATTCGAAGGAAAAGGCAACCTTTCTTTACTCTCCCACTGTCCAATGACGGTAGTCCCATACGAACTTGAGGCGTCGTTGATGATGGACCTGGGTTAACATGGGCGCCTTGACGCAGCTCCGATTGCGAACGCCCATGCGTAACAAGATTCGCTCTACTGTTATCGGGGACACGTAGCTGGGTACCCCAGCGTTCATTTGTGTGGTCATCTGCTGCACTGTTGCGCATTGATTGCCCTTTACCAGTCGATGGTGGCGACGTTCTTCTCTAGCGTCAATGGCATTTGGGATTCCACAGTTACGCCGTCAAGAGGTACTCGGTGTGTCAGCGGTCCATTCTTGGTACACCCTTACTACAGGACCCCGCGGACAGCCCACGAAGTCTGCTGCTGTTTCTGAGATGCTTCCATCCTTGGCGTTGTAGCCGATGGTCATTCATTTTTGAACGTCACCTCTTCTTATTTTGTTCACTTTACGCACTATGGCTTATCTGTCCTAGCTTGCCTCTTATATTTCCGTGTGGTCGACCTTGTCACGTGCACTCTGTGACGCGCCTGGGCGGGTATACTGTGATTCCGGGGGTGGTCATATTATTCTAGTGCGACCGTGTATTTGCAGCTGTATCTGCGCTTTTGAAGATCCAACTGGAAAAGGTAATTTTTGGTTCCATACCAGTTACTGCGGAAAACACTTAACGTATATTTTCCGATCAAATTATGCACAATTAAGTATGCATTTTAGTTTTCTCAATATCTCTGCTTCTACGAGGCCAACTTTTTTCCCGCCGGTGTCCAAGAGATCTTAGGCGAAGGATCCTGACCATTTTTCTGGGGTGGAGTCCCGTATAAGTCACGGGTTTTATGCTTTGACTACGGTGCATGCTGTGTCCTTTCCCTGGAACTAGTAGCTCTAAACTAAGGACGGGAGACAGCTTATGGAATTCATAGCTGCTCTTGGTGGTCGTTAAACTTCGAAACAAAAATGAAAAAAAAAAAAGACTGATTTCTACATCCGTTTTGCGTCGTATGGCGTTTAGGGAGAAGAATATATTGCCTACGAGTTCTTTGGTAATGTACAATTTCGCTGATGGGGGTGGGGGTGGTGGTGGTGGGGGTGGAAGTGAACGCGTATTTTTGTGTACGTCATATTTTCAGCAATATCTACGTGTAAAAAAACCCGATTGCGAAAATGTGTTTTTGATCAGATACAGATTCCTAAAAAAAAATTTACTTTCCGTAATGTTGAGTTCTGCAATTAAGTGAATGAAATGGGATTTTCTGTTTGTAACTGTATCTATGCGTCTAAATATCCAGTTGAAACAAAAAGATCCTTTTGCACAATATTTCATTTAATATGGATTGTGAACATGATCCGCTTTAAATAACACACAGCTTTTCGACAAGGCGGCTATATGTTAAAATTGTATACATGGTACTTGGAAAACTTTTAGACGCATTTGACACATTCTTTTTTCATTGTATATCTACGCTTATGAAGAATAGTTCTCTCGATTTGCTTCAGATATCTTCCTCTATAAAAAATATTTTGTGCACAGTTTGCGATTTTTATTTTCTTACCATTTTGATGCATATTTCTGTTTCTATGAGGAATCAGTTTAAATGTATATTTTCCAAGAGTATCTCCAGACTCCTCTTTATTCAAATGAAGCCCTGGCTTCTTATCAATCATTTGAAACGGATCCGGTTCTGTGTCTCCGATTAGATATGGGTAAGGCGCTTGTCATATAGCGGTGGCTCTGTCCCTTGTTCCCAAATTAGTGACGGGTCATTGCTTGTGGCCCTTACAGTTGTTCATGGCGCTAAAATATAATACAGATAAAGCATCTGCGGATCCGACTGAATGGAGGCATTCTCGGTCAGATACGCGTGACTGAAAAAAAACATTTTGCTCCCATTTTTTTCTTTATATAATTCAGTTTTCCACGTTAACGCTCGCTAATGTGAAAAACTGGATTATATAAAGAAGAAATTGTTAACACAGATGTAAAACGTTTCGTGCATATCTATGCTCTTATTAGCTCGATTTCGAAAATTTATTTTACTTCGGATATCTTCCGCTATAAAGAATATTTTGTGTACATTTTGCGATTTTTCGTTTCTTATCATTTTTGCCACTACAGGTTATACATATAGCTTTTTCTACTTTCACATGCATTACCGGTTCCAAAAATCCTATTACAAAACATTTTTCAACTAGTCCCTTTTTCTATGAAGAACACTGCGCATATTTCCTGTTTCAAATAATTTGCAGTTTTAAGCTAGGAACGTGAATGATTTCTTAATGATTCTTAATGACGCGTGAATGTTCTTTCTTATATCAGCCGATTTTTCCTTTTTTTAAAATCCGCTTTAAAAATTTCCTTTTTTGGGAGGAAAGGATTCAGACAAACAATGTGCTCATTACAGCCGAAAATTTAGTGTCCTGTTTCTTGTTTATTCATTTTTGTTCTGTGTAATTAGCTTCACCATTATGATCCGCCCACAAATAACTTCATGTGATACGTTTTAAATGGATGTGTCTGAACTCCAGCCCCCAAGAATCATCTTTCTCTGAAATTCCTTGAAACTAGTTTATTTCCCCATATTTCTTCCCAGTAACTTTCGCCTTCGCTACAACCAGCCTCTACACTCTACTGATAAAGCAATAACCATCTACGATAATTCTGTCGCACAGTTTTTTCTTCTCAAGACGGGGTGGTGACTATAATGTTTTGCTGACTCGTGGATTTCTTACCAATGCCATTGTCCAATGGATTTCTTTCCATGGGCATTGTCCGGAAGGGTTGACAGTATTTCTTGTTAATGTGTCTAGCTAGGCTGGAGTTCTTCACTAGCCTAGATGGACACATGTAAAAAGGAATCTTGGCCCAGGCTGTTTTTCTTTTCATCAGTTAAGTGAAAAATCCTGGGCTAGGTCTATACTGGAAGGTTTATCCTTTTTTCTCCTTAATCAAAGAAAAATGTTTCGACTCACAGAGATAAGATTGTTTTGTTAAATAATCAGATGGCGAAAATGACTGAGTAAAACAAAAAGTATGGAAGTACATCCGCCACCAGATGCGTTGATTAATTACAGCTGAAACCGAAAAGCCGGGTTGAAAGTGAGAGTCTGAAATGAGCCCGTTTATGTCTTTAAAGGTTCAAATCATATTCCGTTTTACTTCACCGGACTTAGCGACTAAATCAAGTGGGGTTGTTTTCCGTAAAATTTAACAAAAACACCGAGTCTCTGGCACTATTCGTTGCTACAACGAATATGAAGTTCAAAATATGTGTTTAAATATTTGATGATCGAGGTTACGTTATTTATATTTAAGTGTGAAAAAGAAAATGCGTTTGCATTTTTAACAGAAGTAGGTAGTCTTGTATGAACTTCATGTGTGGGAGGAATTCCCACAAGAAATAACATATCTTCCTGCGTTGCATTTCGCTTTTTATTTGGGCAGTCCAGCTCAGCAGAGCAGATTTATTTCTCCAGAAGGAGCCCTTGCGTTATTTGCAAAAGTGGCCGAGACCGCGTGATGTTAGTCTGAAACAGGCCCCCTAACGTTCGAATTCGGTCAGGGCCAGAAGACCTCTACCATGATCTTTTTTATTTTCCTTTTCTTTTCCATTTTAGGGAAACCAAAGTTTTCCATTACGCTAAAACTAAATTAATAGCAATTTCACTGGTGTGTAAAACTGAAGGACGAACCAGGTTTTGACCTGTAGCGGCACACAGGAGCATAGGAACTCCATTACTTACCGAAATGATGTCGGAAAGAACACCGACAAAACTGTAGATACTAAATGATATACTAAACTTTATTAAGAATTGGCTACATAGGACTGGGTGCCATGATACAGATGCATTACTGCCAAAGACGGTACGAAGGGAAGAGAAGGTCTTCAGTAGGAAATATGATCACCCGACACAACTGCAGATACTAAAGGATATAGTGGAACTTTATTCAGAATTGGCTGCCATGATACAGATGCATCACTGCCAAAGATGGTACGAAGGGAAGAGGAAGTCATCAGTAGGGAATATGATCATCCCTAACGTCGATGCATGAGTTTCACCATCTGTCCACACATCAAACTAAGTTGTTGATGAGTTCTTGCGGTAGCATTGCTTATTCTTCCGTCAGCACCGTCTTCGCGTCCCTCCAGAGCGTATCCTACGTGTTTGGTTGGGGAAAGGTGCTGGCCAATTCATCCGCTGAATGACCTCACTTTCCAATATCTCATCCAAGGCCGCGTTGCGATAAGGTGTGGTGTTATCGTCCATTAACACAAACTGTGGGCCAATGGTACCTCGGAACAAACGAACACGCGGAAGGATTATCTCATTACAGTTGCGCGTACCAGTCAGAGTATCACCTACCAGTATCTGGAACTCCGTACGTCCATAGATCAGAATAATTACCCATACGAGAACGCCGCGGCCGCCATATTTATATTCCTTTAAATTATGTTTCAGGGGCTATACTGACTTCTTACCTCGCGCCAGATTAGATGACGTCCAGAATCGCTAAAGGGACGTAATCTACTCTCATCAGTAAAGAGTAAGTATCATACCCCACTGTTCTGCTGTCCAGTCCTTATGTTCTCTGGACCACTGTAAATGGGGTCTTTGGTGAGCAGTTGTTAATGGAACCTGTACTGGTCGTTGGGCAAACAGTCCACCTTTGTGTAGTCGCCTGGCTTCTGCAAACCGCGATATTGTGCGTCCTTCGCTTATGTTCAGTTGTTTTACAAGGTTGTTTTCGGTTTGGTGTCCATTCCCATTAGCCTGTAGGAGCGGATAAAGGTCCTCACTGGGGGTGGTTTTTGGTATACGACAACCACCGGTCTTTCGCACAGCTCTACCTGTAATCGTGAAGGCCGACCACGCGATACGAGCGATATTAGACTCCCGTTCTGGTGCAGGTTTCGTGCAGGCTTATAATTAACTCCAATAAGTTCCAAACGATGGCTAGCAATTTTTCTTAAAATTTAGCAAAAACGCCTAGTTTTCCCTATCTGAGCCATAGCAATTTACAAAACTCACATAGACCAAACATAGCATTTACCGCAAGTAAAAAGAACCTTGAAAATGAACCAAAGTGACCAAGTCCAGACCCAAAAAATTACTACTCTTTTAAGTACATGTGAACCACTAACCACTTCATGACAACTGACAAGATAAAAGCAATTTGAACGAATATACGTAAATACTACAGTGGCGACGTGTAGCGAATTATAATAGCAAAGGAAACAGAACGTGTATACAGAAGTGTATGTAAAGGCGGATTATTTGTTATTTTTCTGGGGCGACTCGGAAGAAGTTACTATAAATTGTGGCCCGAAGGATGAGGTTATTTTACAGAAGACGTTAAAACGATATTGCAAAGTTTAATTTTTGAAATATTTATGTTATTATAATGAGACATTAACTTTTTGAAATAAAAATGACAAAATTTTCTTGGATAGTTATTTTTAATACAAGATGAAAAAATATTTCTTAATTGCTTTATAGTATTAAACATAATATTACAGATTCTTATAATCCTTAAAAACTGTGAAATAATAACATTTCTATGAACACTATTTGAAATATTTGAATGCCAGTTGCTCAACAGATTAGAAATGAAACCGAAATAAATTATTTTGTCGTAAATATCTATTTCTATACCATGTTTGCGGGATGTAAGGTCAGGTGATGCGTAACATCACAGCCTCTCCTTGACAAATGTCAACCCCGCCTTCTCGTGGTACATCCTGTTCCCACTAAAGGGGCTCTGACGACCGCCAATAGCGGTATAACTATACCATCGGGATTAGAGGAAATGCTATCATACACTCACCAACCCGCTTGGCCAGCGTGGTGAGTTATGGCCAAACCCCTCCAAAATGACTCCACAACTTAAATCTTGGCCCTCAGTCTCCGGCAGCTGGAATGTACCTGGCCAAGGCAGCGGCCAGTGCGACATGAAGGCAGAGGGTGCTAAGAATCCCCGGAGGACCGGACTAGGCTGCCATCTGATGCTGACCTTGGCTACGTACAACGGACGCTCCCTATCTTCTGATTCAAGGCTTCTTGAATTGGAAGAGGAACTACAAAGGATCAAGTGGGACATCGTCGGGCTAAGTGAGGTAAGGAGAAAAGGAGAAGATCTCATTGAACTGAAAAGTGGACATCTCTTCTACTATCGTGGGACAGATACTGGCAGAACTAGTGGTGTTGGATTTATAATAAACAAGAAACTGAAGGATAAAGTTGTAGAAGTTGAAAGTTCCTCTGACAGAGCTGCACGACTCGTTATCCAACTCTCGAGAAGATACCAGGCTCAGATTATTCAAACTTATGCACCCACCACAAGTCATGCTGAAGAAGAAATTGAAGAATTTTATGAGGAAATTCGTGATCTAAATAATAAAGGTAAGCAGCACTTGAAGATAATTATGGGAGATTTCAATGCAAAAATAGGGCAACGGCAACAGAATGAAACTTCAGTAGGTAAATTCGGTCACGGCAACAGAAACCAGCGTGGAAATACTCTCGTAG
The DNA here is from genome assembly GCA_039090855.1 of Macrothele yani. NCBI lineage: Eukaryota > Metazoa > Arthropoda > Arachnida > Araneae > Macrothelidae > Macrothele > Macrothele yani. The sequence goes on from CM077024.1 coordinate 9,169,678, forward strand.
AGTTTGCAGAGGCAGAAGGGTTTTTCATCTTGAACTCCTTTTTCAAGAAAAAGCCACACAGGAAATGGACATGGAGACATCCAAATGGGACGACAAGTGAAATTGATTTTATTATGTGTAACAAAAAATTCGTCATAGAAGACTGCAGTGTACTAAACAAGTTCAACACAGGCAGTGACCATAGATTGGTGAGATGTAAGATGCACCTCAACACTAAACTCGAACGTAGCAAGCTCATAAGACAAACAAAATGTATTGACATAACCAACCTTAAAAAACACCATAATACCTTCAAATTGGAACTGAAGAACAGATTCTCTGCTTTAGAAGGCCTAACATCGGAAGAAGTGGATATTTCTGAAGTTAACAGAAAAGTAACCAAAGCTCTTATGGAAACAGCAACAAAATTAGCTGGGTCTAAGAACAAATTGCATGTGAACAAATTATCAGGAAAAACCAAAATGTTGATGCAAAAAAGAAGAGAGATGAGGACAACTAAAGAAGATGTGACTTCCAAAGTGGAATATATAGAGCTATGCAAGACAGTACGAAAAAGTATCGCTGAAGACGTAAGGAAATTCAACTGTGAACTAGTAAGGAAAGCAATTGAAAACAACCAAAGCCTAAAGATAGCAAAGGGACATCTCAGTAAGGGAAGAAAACAGATTATGGCACTGAGAAAAGAAGATGGTTCTGTAACAAGAAATAGAGGCGACATTTTGACAAGAGTGAAAGATTTCTACTCCAAATTATATGAAAGGGATGATACATGTACTCCAGGCATCATGAAAGATACCAGAGTTCTTCCAGTCCTTCCAGCAGAAGTTGCACATGCAATCAAGAACATGAAGCGGGAAAAAGCTCCAGGAGAAGATGGAATTACTGTAGACATCATACAAGAAGCAAGTGGAGAAATCGAAACAGTACTCGCCCAAATTTTCACTCGATGCCTTAATGAAGGGAAAATTCCTGAGGATTGGAACAACGCTACAATGATCTTGCTACATAAAAAAGGTGACATTGAGGATCTCAGGAACTACAGACCTATCAGCCTCCTATCAGTGGTTTATAAAATCTTCACTAAAGTTCTTTCACACCGCTTGAAGGTAACACTGGACATGGCTCAACCGAGAGAACAAGCTGGATTCAGGAGTGGCTACAGCACAATAGATCATATCCACGTACTGAGAGAACTAATTGAAAGAGCGAGGGAATATGAACTTCCATTGTGCATGGCTTTTATCGATTATGAAAAAGCCTTTGATTCGGTGAAACCATCAGCAGTTGCAATGGCTCTGAAATCCTGCGGTATTGAAGATGCATACATTAATATTATTAATAACATCTATGAAAATGCAAGTGCAAAGATTCTGCTATTTGGTAATACAACACACATAAAAATTGGGAAAGGAGTGAGACAAGGTGACACCATATCTCCGAAGCTCTTTAATGCTACATTGGAAAATGTCTTTCAATCACTGAACTGGGAAAACAAAGGGATAAAGATTAATGGAGATTATCTAACCCACCTTCGTTTTGCTGATGACATAGTCATTTTTGCAACTACCCCATCGGAGCTACAGAGTATGATGCAGGAACTTGCTGACAAAAGTAAAGAAGTGGGATTAAAAATGAACTTTCAGAAGACAAAAGTGATGTTCAATGCTTTTACAAGAAATGAAGATTTATCGATTGATGGAGAAAAGCTGGAGATAACAGACACGTACGTTTATCTTGGACAGCAGATATCAAGTGAGGGTCACATTAGTGAAGAAATTAATCGGCGTACAAAACTTGCCTGGAGAGCTTTTGGAAGAAACAGCATAATTTTCAAGAGCAATATGCCATTATGTCTTAAAAGAAAAGTGTTTGATCAATGCATCCTTCCAGTTCTTACGTATGGTGCAGAGACGTGGACCTTAGCTAAAAGAGACATACAAAGGCTGCAGACAACTCAAAGAAGCATGGAGAGGTGCATGCTTGGTGTAACCAGGAGAGATAAGAAGAGGAACACGTGGATCCGAAAAATGACAAGAGTGGAAGACATCATGATCAGAGTTAAATCCCTGAAATGGCAATGGGCTGGACATACTGCCAGAAGAACAGACCATCGATGGACAGCCGAAATTTTAGATTGGATTCCAAGGGACAGGAAAAGACCCAGAAGAAGACCACATGGAAGATGGGTGGATGAAATTCGAAAGTATGCGGGAGTGACCTGGAGGAGACTGGCACAAGACAGACCGTTGTGGAGGAAACTTGGGGAGACCTTCGTCCAGCAGTGGATTGATAATGGTTGATAATGATGATGATGATGATACCATGTTTGCGAATACATAAATCCAAATCAAGAAAATGAATATTTTTATTAGAATTGGTTTTACATAACAATAGTTCTAGAGGGTAAACGTCTTTCAACTCAATAAAATAGCCTTTGAACGTAAAAATAATTAAATCATCAACATACCAAAAAGGAAAAAAGGTAAGTGAACCAAATTTGCTTTCATAATAGTGAAGAAAAAGCTTAGCCAACAAACTAGAACAACTGGATTCCATAGGTACCCCCTGTATCTGTACACTGATGTGGTTAGAATCATAAACATAATTATGAGAAACACAGAAAGCACACAAAGGTTGCCAATAATCCTCTTCCACACCCAACTGGCACCAAATTGGAGGTAATGAAAATCCGAAACTCTCCTCAAGTCTTCTAAATTAATTTACTGTTCTACTTCCTTTCGAGTATTTGGCGTATTGCAAAGGTTTCTTCGTTTTTATGTTGAATGAACAGGAAGGAGGGGGAGGGATAATTTTATCTTAAGTAGGGGGTTTCTTGTTCCGATATGAGTGCTTATTGCTAATATGCTCTGCCCGTGGTTCCCGCAGCTTTGCGCGGTTCCCGGAACAGATATGTAGTACACCATTGCAAGTTTATTTACTTTCTTATTGTGTGTGTGTGTGTGTGAATTAACTGAAATATATATATATATATATATATATATATATATATATCATCATCATCATCATCATTGTCAACCATTATCAATCCACTGCTGGACGAAGGTCTCCCCAAGTTTCCTCCACAACGGTCTGTCTTGTGCCAGTCTCCTCCATGTCACTCCCGCATACTTTCGAATTTCATCCACCCATCTTCCATGTGGTCTTCTTCTGGGTCTTTTCCTGTCCCTTGGAATCCAATCTAAAATTTCGGCTGTCCATCGATGGTCTGTTCTTCTGGCAGTATGTCCAGCCCATTGCCATTTCAGGGATTTAACTCTGATCATGATGTCTTCCACTCTTGTCATTTTTCGGATCCACGTGTTCCTCTTCTTATCTCTCCTGGTTACACCAAGCATGCACCTCTCCATGCTTCTTTGAGTTGTTTGCAGCCTTTGTATGTCTCTTTTAGCTAAGGTCCACGTCTCTGCACCATACGTAAGCACTGGAAGGATGCATTGATCAAACACTTTTCTTTTAAGACATAATGGCATATTGCTCTTGAAAATTATGCTGTTTCTTCCAAAAGCTCTCCAGGCAAGTTTTGTACGCCGATTAATTTCTTCACCAATGTGACCCTCACTTGATATCTGCTGTCCAAGATAAACGTACGTGTCTGTTATCTCCAGCTTTTCTCCATCAATCAATAAATCTTCATTTCTTGTAAAAGCATTGTACATCACTTTTGTCTTCTGAAAGTTCATTTTTAATCCCACTTCTTTACTCTTGTCAGCAAGTTCCTGGATCATACTCTGTAGCTCTGATGGGGTAGTTGCAAAAATGACTATGTCATCAGCAAAACGAAGGTGGGTTAGATAATCTCCATTAATCTTTATCCCTTTGTTTTCCCAGTTCAGTGATTGAAAGACATTTTCCAATGTGGCATTAAAGAGCTTCGGAGATATGGTGTCACCTTGTCTCACTCCTTTTCCAATTTTTATGTGTGTTGTATTTTCAAACAGCCGAATCTTTGCACTTGCATTTTCATAGATGTTATTAATAATATTAATGTATGCATCTTCAATACCGCAGGATTTCAGAGCCATTGCAACTGCTGATGGTTTCACCGAATCAAAGGCTTTTTCATAATCGATAAAAGCCATGCACAATGGAAGTTCATATTCCCTCGCTCTTTCAATTAGTTCTCTCAGTACGTGGATATGATCTATTGTGCTGTAGCCACTCCTGAATCCAGCTTGTTCTCTCGGTTGAGCCATGTCCAGTGTCACCTTAAAGCGGTGTGAAAGAACTTTAGTGAAGATTTTATAAACCACTGATAGGAGGCTGATAGGTCTGTAGTTTCTGAGATCCTCAATGTCACCTTTTTTATGTAGCAAGATCATTGTAGCGTTGTTCCAATCCTCAGGAATTTTCCCTTCGTTAAGGCATCGAGTGAAAATTTGGGCGAGTACTGTTTCGATTTCTCCACTTGCTTCTTGTATGATGTCTACAGTAATTCCATCTTCTCCTGGAGCTTTTCCCCTGCTTCATGTTCTTGATTGCATGTGCAACTTCTGCTGGAAGGACTGGAAGAACTCTGGTACCTTTCATGATGTCTGGAGTACATGTATCATCCCTTTCATATAGTTTGGAGTAGAAATCTTTCACTCTTGTCAAAATTTCGCCTCTATTTCTTGTTACAGAACCATCTTCTTTTCTCAGTGCCATAATCTGTTTTCTTCCCTTACTGAGATGTCCCTTTGCTATCTTTAGGCTTTGGTTGTTTTCAATTGCTTTCCTTACTAGTTCACAGTTGAATTTCCTTACGTCTTCGGTGATACTTTTTCGTACTGTCTTGCATAGCTCTATATATTCCACTTTGGAAGTCACATCTTCTTTAGTTGTCCTCATCTCTCTTCTTTTTGCATCAACATTTTGGTTTTTCCTGATAATTTGTTCACATGCAATTTGTTCTTAGACCCAGCTAATTTTGTTGCTGTTTCCATAAGAGCTATGGTTACTTTTCTGTTAACTTCAGAAATATCCACTTCTTCCGATGTTAGGCCTTCTAAAGCAGAGAATCTGTTCTTCAGTTCCAATTTGAAGGTATTATGGTGTTTTTTAAGGTTGGTTATGTCAATACATTTTGTTTGTCTTATGAGCTTGCTACGTTCGAGTTTAGTGTTGAGGTGTATCTTACATCTCACCAATCTATGGTCACTGCCTGTGTTGAACTTGTTTAGCACACTGCAGTCTTCTATGACGAATTTTTTGTTACACATAATAAAATCAATTTCACTTGTCATCCCATTTGGATGTCTCCATGTCCATTTCCTGTGTGGCTTTTTCTTGAAAAAGGAGTTCAAGATGAAAAACCCTTCTGCCTCTGCAAACTCTACGAGAGTATTTCCACGCTGGTTTCTGTTGCCGTGACCGAATTTACCTACTGAAGTTTCATTCTGTTGCCGTTGCCCTATTTTTGCATTGAAATCTCCCATAATTATCTTCAAGTGCTGCTTACCTTTATTATTTAGATCACGAATTTCCTCATAAAATTCTTCAATTTCTTCTTCAGGATGACTTGTGGTGGGTGCATAAGTTTGAATAATCTGAGCCTGGTATCTTCTCGAGAGTTGGATAACGAGTCGTGCAGCTCTGTCAGAGGAACTTTCAACTTCTACAACTTTATCCTTCAGTTTCTTGTTTATTATAAATCCAACACCACTAGTTCTGCCAGTATCTGTCCCACGATAGTAGAAGAGATGTCCACTTTTCAGTTCAATGAGATCTTCTCCTTTTCTCCTTACCTCACTTAGCCCGACGATGTCCCACTTGATCCTTTGTAGTTCCTCTTCCAATTCAAGAAGCCTTGAATCAGAAGATAGGGAGCGTCCGTTGTACGTAGCCAAGGTCAGCATCAGATGGCAGCCTAGTCCGGTCCTCCGGGATTCTTAGCACCCTCTGCCTTCATGTCGCACTGGCCGCTGCCTTGGCCAGGTACATTCCAGCTGCCGGAGACTGAGGGCCAAGATTTAAGTTGTGGAGTCATTTTGGAGGGGTTTGGCCATAACTCACCACGCTGGCCAAGCGGGTTGGTGAGTGTGGGATAGCATTTCCTCTAATCCCGATGGTATAGTTATACCGCTATTGGCGGTCGTCAGAGCCCCTTTAGTGGGAACAGGATGTACCACGAGAAGGCGGGGTTGACATTTGTCAAGGAGAGGCTGTGATGTTACGCATCACCTGACCTTACATCCCATATATATATATATATATATATATACCCTGTACATAAGAGTGGCGGAAAGTGAAAAAAGAACACCAAGAAGGAGACGAAATTTATACAGTATAATAACGGAATACAGAGATAACGTGATCAAAACATCATGGCAAAATACAGCTGTATTTGCTGGTAAACTGAAAAATAACATTTCCATGTAACATGGTTAGTACGAAGTTGAACCGCCATGAACTGCGTCACACTGGGCAATTCTGGCATGGAGTCTGTCGTACAGATGTTGGATGTAAGTTTGGGGTATTGAGTTCCAAGCATCCTCAACCTGGACGCGTAAATCGGGGATGGTCGTGGCTGGCCGTGGAGACCGGATAAGTCGTTGTCTCATAAAATCCCACACGTGCTCAATGGCGGATAAATCCGGTGAACGTGCAGGTCATGGAAGTTGTCTCACACCCTGAAGTGCATGTCGCGTTGCACGTGCCGTGTGTGGGCGTGCGTTAACTTGCTGGAAAACACCACGATGGACCAACCTTACAAATGGCACAACAACGGGCTGAATGATGTTGTTGATGTAGGAGGTGCTGTTTAACGTACCCGGTACAAACACGAGTTGTGTACGGGAGTGATAGCTGATCGCTCCCCACACCAGGAGACCAGGCGTAGGCTCTGTGTGTCGCTGGCGGATGCTAGAAGGATGAAGAAGCTCCCCTGTGCGCCTGCGAACACGCATACGGCTATCGGAGGCTCCCAAGCAGAATCTGCTTTCATCGCTGAACACAACAGATCGCCATTGCGTTCTCCAGTGCAGACGTTGGCTACACCACTGCAGCCGTTCCTGACGGTGGGCTGGAGTCAGAGGTACACATGCCAGAGGCACACGTGCACGTAGTCCTGCATCCAGTAGACGGCTGCGGATTGTTCGCACAGTCACCTCAGGTGCAATGGCAGCTCGGATTTGCGTCGCAGTGGATGTTCTGCTTGACAACGCCGCTCTTCTTATGCGTCGATCGGTCCACTCATCAGTCCGTCTGTGACTCCCGGTTCCACGTCTTCTCGTGTGGGAATGTTCCTCGGACCATCTACGCCACTATCGTACCACCACCGATACTTCCCGTCCAATTCGCTCCGCAATACGACGATACGACCACCCGGCCTCGCGGAGTCCGTCTAGGTGACCTCGCTCAAGGTCCGATAACTTCTGAAATCGTACACGTCTTCCATGTCCAGGCATTGCAGCTTCTTCAGGGTCTTCGCACGTGTCAGTACGCCAACGACTGATTACATTCACTTCGCCGTACTCCGTAAATACCACCGACGATAATTTGCATATTATGCCGTGCTGTGGCGTAAGCGCTCACCGGTTGGTCCCAAAATTAACATCACACCTACGTAAACTCGACCTCATTAACATGTAAATTTCATGATCATCCGCCAATTCCTTCTTGGTGTTCTTTTTTCACTTTCCGCCAGTGTATTATATATGTTTTTTTTTTCTTAATATTATATGTTATAAAATTAATATTAAAATGTAATATAGTCAAATGGAACCTCATAACGAAGAATAAATGAAATGAAAACAAATTTGTCATGGGGCTATCTAATGCCGTCTTTGTTGGCTTGTCTTCCATGCTAATTTTTTATGAAACATTTCTCCCCTATAAAACCGAAGATATTGAAAATAATACTACAAACATCTTTCTTAGTGGCAATCACTGACAAAATATTTGCTCGTGGAGGAGTAACATTTTAAAAAGATAATTATTTCATTATCGTATCCTTAAGAAAAAGTTAGCAAATCTGAATGAAAGACGCTCCTGAAAGATGAAAATACCTTTTTATGTAATTATGGCCAAATGAATAAAATATAAGATATTGATGATTTCTTTTTCAAACTTTCTATCAGATAAATTGCACGTTCATTTTTTCCAAGTGGTATCTGAATTATTATTTTCTTGGTAAACAAGCTGATTCCAATTACCTTAAAATACGTTTACCGCTTTTGTTAGCCTGGGTTTGCACAAGGGATTTGTAAACACATTTCACCAAAACTATATAGTTTTGCGGAGAAACATTCGTAGTTTGTTTTCTGAAAAGAAAAATCAGTTTCTTATAGAAACTAAAATGTTTTTGTGTTGTTGCTACATTTCTTCTTCAAAGTTGAAATAATTTCATCAAACAAAGGTTATAAATTTCTTTATAAACTGCTGCATTTTAGTAAATGTCGATCGAAAGATTTTTCTTAGAAAGTATATCTGATAAATTATGCATTACAGGCGTTTCCTTAAAAATGTTTTTGGCTGCCGCTGAAAATCGTCTTTTTTTCGAGTGAGAGTTCGGCTGGCTGATCATGGCTGCAAGTGCAATTTTTATTTTCTTGAGCTTTTTACGGGAGAAGTTATTACTAAATCCGTTGGCTCGTCTACACACGCAGGACTGATAGATGAAGAAAGGTACAGCGCTTTAGTTCCCTTAATCATTTCTACTATGTCTTAAACGTTCTTTCTGGGTAGCCAAGAGCAAAGAAAAATGAGAGACAAAGTGAATGACAGAGCTTTCATTTCCTATCTTTATTTAATGAGATGAAGAATTTATGTCACATAAATTTTCGGAGTCGAGATTTCAAGGAAAGCAGGCACGCAAACCTTTCAGTAAAATAATTTCAAACCCTGCGTTTTAACGTAGTGTCTTTTTATCTTACCCATGACTACAGTTACAAATTCAAAATTACAAAAAGGAATTTGGGGCGATTTTATTAAACATTACACATGTACGTATAACTTGTAACGTACATTTCTAAATACAACTTTCCTTTTGAGTTTCCTTTGCTAGTATAGTACAGTTCTTCAATATCGTGGGACAGCGAAAAAATACCGAATCGAATGCGACTCAAGAGGATTTGAAATCACTCGCCTTAAAGAAATATGTCAACTTCCAATTTCATTATAAAAAGGAAGACATGAGTTTAATTCATCAACGGTGTAAAGAGGACAATCTACACTAACAGAAGCATACTGAACAGATTTTGTCGAGTGTTAATGATTTATTTTTACAATCGCGCATTACAAATAAAAACACGAAGACCATCACTTTCCATTGCGCTCACAAAACTGCATGTCTCGTTGTCAGCTCTTTCACGAACGCTTGTACATGGTTCTATATATTATCGAGTTGGTAGAACGTGGCGCGTTGCTTGACATCTTCCGCTATTCATATTGGTCACGGCGTGTTCCCAACATTATTTCCTTTACACTTTGAGTTATTTCTAGGTTGGGCCTTTCACTTCTAGATGTCACTTTCTGGACTTTTAATTTCTTTATGTTTGGAAAAGACGGCAGCTAGCTATGTGAAAGCTCACTTCCGAAGTGATAAAAAGCGACAGTAACGAAAGTTCTATGTTTGAGAAGTTGAAGTAATGGATTGTTATAGACGCAACCTAGCGAGCTACAATTTACGAAATGTGCTTCCCTATTGTTATCACTGTTCGTAACTAAAGCCCGTTATTATTTTTTCTGACTAATTAGCTTACTAGTTCATCTATTCCTTCTGTAGTGTGAATTTATTTATGCGGAGAGCGTATACGTAGGAATAAAGACACGTAAGTGCTAAACCTCTTTTATTCATTTGACCTTGGCGTTCGATTTCTTGTGTTATAGGCAATAAGTGTTCATTCTGCGAAAGGCTAAAACACAAACGTTTCTTAACACACATTAAACCTTACAAAATTTGGAAAGCGTTTTGGAACGTAATGGCAAACCATATTATACAATATAGTAACTCTGAAAATGACGTAGTCATTTTTGCAACTACTCCATCAGAGCTGCAGAGTATGATCCAGGAACTTGCTGACAAGAGTAAAGAAGTGGGATTAAAAATGAACTTTTAGAAGACAAAAGTGATGTTCAATGCTTTTACAAGAAATGAAGATTTATCGATTGATGGAGAAAAGCTGGAGATAGCAGACACGTACGTTTATCTTGGACAGCAGATATCAAGTGAGGGTCACATTGATGTAGAAATTAATTGGCGTACAGAACTTGCCTGGAGAGCTTTTGGAAGAAACAGCATAATTTTTAAGAGCAATATGCCTTTATGTCTTAAAAGAAAAGTGTTTGATCAATGCATCCTTCCAGTACTTACATATGGTGCAGAGATGTGGACCTTAACTAAAAGAGACATACAAAGGCTGCAGACAACTCAAACAAGCATGGAGAGGTGCATGCTTGGTGTAACCAGGAGAGATAAGAAGAGGAACTCGTGGATCCGAAAAATGACAAGAGTGGAAGACATCATGATCAGAGTTAAATCCTGAAATGGCAATGGTATTGGTATTGGTAACTGTGGGTACCATAGTGGTACCCATTTTATTGCTATAACGAAATACAGACATAGGAGATTCATTAAAACCTGCAGTACAGAAAACAACAGTGCGGAAAGTCAGTATATCCACGATGCAGCACAACGTCACACAGAAAGGAAATGAATATGCACACGAACAATGAATGGCCTAACGGCATGTCAAACACTATAACACATGTGCACAAATGCATGAAATGTACTATGCTATGACAAATCAACCGAACGGAACTGAAATATGGTTAGAGCGCAAAACAACTTTGAGTACCTCAGCAACTTTATAAAAATAACAAAGGTAACAAACGTACCACTATAATAATCCGCGATAGAGGCAAGCACTAACACGGCAAGCACTAACACAGCAAACACTCACAATTATAGGTAATTTAAAAACCAGGCAGAAATTCAGGAAACAACAGATAAGATAACGATGAGATAATGAGGAGATCACACAAGTAACGAGGCCGATTAGTTGTGAAAACAGCAAAAACACGCAATTATCGGAAATTTAAAATACATTACTTGTAAAACACAGCCAAACACACAAATAAAGCAACTTTACAATACATTACTTGTGAATCACAGTAAAAACACACAATGAAAACATCAGCATCAACATGCACTAAGTCTGAAAAACCAGGGAATCTGCGAACGGGTTCGCAAAACCCCTAGCATTGAGAAAACAAAAAGTAATCGGTGTGAGGAAGAGAGCTAAAGTTCATCGGTAAAAGGATAGAAGGTATCACATATATGCTTCTCAATGAGCTCCTTCAATGAGGCGAGATGGCGCGTATGACGTCTCAAAAAAGGCTGATACCGAGGATCGGTGGCACACAGAGATTTAAAAAGTGACACATAAGCTTCGAATTGCGTTACCGCTGCATACAGGTCCAGATCAGGTGAGTGAAGGATTTCTTCAGAACCAACAATCGTACGTGCAGGTTGAAAAAGACGTAAATGTTGCTGTCTGGACAGTGGTCCAGGAACTGGAGGAAACGTATAAACGGCCTGTACAACCTCAGCATCAGAGAGAGGATTGACAGGACCTGAGCGGAGAAGCATACTGTTTAAAGAATCATCAGGTGGAGAAACACCGGAACCGGAAATCTCGGGAACACTAGATGAATCCTCAGAATGTGGCACAGAAAGTTGTTTTAACTTTTTCTGCTTTACAGCGCCTTTGGAAGTTCCAATCCGCTTCGAAGAAGAAGCTGAGGCGGTTGTATCCATTAGTGGATCAGGCTCACCTCCCAAGTCAGGAGACGAGGAAACGAACGTCGCCGAAGAAACAGTACGTAGCTGAGCTGCCTTAGTGGAGACTGGTACAGCAGCCGAGGCTTCAGGAAAATGTTGCAACAAGGGTATGGTAGACAGGGTTGTAAATGGAGATCCGATATCCGAGAGGCTAGGAGAAAAGCCAGACGGCCGATCTGCCAAACCACCACTCAACACACCCGGATCAGAACACTCCGCTGTAGACACATCTGTAGTCGAAGACAACTCTGTCAATCTTGAAGGTGGATGCACAATCGTACGGGTCGGGAGAGGAGGAAAGGCAGCATTGTCCGTGACGGAAATGTTCGTCTGACGGAGAAACGAAGAATTCGCGTCAGGCAAACTACCGGTAGTGGGGATAGTAGAAAGAACAATGTGGTCAGCAGTGGGATGAGAACTTGATGAACGTCCACGTCGAATGCGGTCACAGGAGGCAGTGGTGTGATTCTGTGTTAAACAGTGTGTACAATAGTGAGCAGTGAAAATATTGAAACTGTACGTTCGTGCGACAATTTCAACAGTAGCTTCTGTAGGGCAATCCGCCAAGGCTTTCTCGGTGGGAAAGACGACCAATCCCTGCCGGCGAGGTCCGGTTGCATGTTCAAATCGAGTTCCGCGGGGAGCGTCAGAGAGGCGACGGACCTTGCCAACAATTTTACAAACATGACTGACAAGAAAAGGAAGTGCATTATCCGGCACTTCCTGTGGAACAGGATAGAACGTGATGTTCACCGGTCGCTTGGAAAGAGGCGACTGGATGAGATGGTTTGTCCCAATCGAAAGTCCGTTTGCAAGAAAAAAGTCAGCAGTCAGCATCCTCCTTGTGATTGAACTGTACCGAAATACCCCGAGGAGTACGAGAAATTCCTGCAATGGACGCAGACGACACATGTCCCGAGAGGGCTTCCATGTAGCGTGGCAATGGAGTATTTGGTAAAGCATGAAAGAGCACACCTTTATCCAGGATGTTATGGAACTCACGGCCAATCTGCGAATTGTCATCTATCGTTACCTTCACCTTGTGGTTGGATACCTGAATAATAGGTGTTGCTTGCAAAAGATCATCTGGTTGAGAGGAATCGGACGTAGAAGTAGCGCCTCGTTGCACTTTAGATGCAAATGGCATCCTCGGAATAGAACTCTGTTCGGATTCGGCAGGCACAGAAGGCTGTCAGGGAAGAAAAGCACAGGCCGAAGGCAAGGCAGTAGAATCAGTAGTACCCAGCGAGTTCACCGTGGCAAATGCAGGAGCTGAAGAAGAAAGCGCAGCCATGTCTAGTGAAGGCACCGGTGCAGGAGTACTAGAAAGCTGGGAAGGCATCTGAGCAGACACATCTGAGGACGAGGGTATGTTAACTTCCATGGACGTGGGAAGTGTGACGTGACGTGCATCCGCCACGCCCATAGATGATAAGGAAATACCGGAAGCCACCACATTGGCAGCTTCCAAACGTAAACAAACGAGCAAACGATAAGAAAACGGATGAATATGAACTAATATGAGGATGAGAACGCTAGAAAAGTAGCTCAAAACGTACACAGTACCTTTAGACAGCCGGGCCACGCAACAGGTGAGTGAGGGACGAGGTATTCCACACTAAAATGCATAAAATATTGGAGCCACCAACACTACGTCTGTCACGAAGGAGCAATGGGCTGGACATACTGCCAGAAGGACAGACCATCGATGGACAGCCGAAATTTTAGATTGGATTCCAAGGGAAAGGAAAAGACCCAGAAGAAGACCACATGGGAGATGGGTGGATGAAATTCGAAAGTATGCGGGAGTGACATGGAGGAGACTGGCACAAGACAGACCGTTGTGGAGGAAACTTGGGGAGACCTTCGTCCAGCAGTGGATTGATAAAGGTTGACAATGATGATAATGATGATAGTAACTCTTAACCAGTTTCAAATAACACAATATTCCTCAGTTAACACTGCAGTTTGAAGACACCGAAATCCACATTCCTTGTTTGAAAAGAAACAGTAAACGTTTCTTATTTGGAAAGAAACTTATTTGAAAACACTCCTTGTTTAAAAAGAAGCAGTAAACTGTTATTTGGAAAAAAAAACTTAAACAACAAACTACTTATTTGGAAAGAAACAGTAAACTGTTTTTATTTGGACACAAACAGTAAACTGTTTTTATTTGGACACAAACAGTAAACTGTTCTCGTTTGGAAACAAATTTATTTGAGAATAAACTTTATTTGAAAAAAACAGTAAACTCTTCTTATTTGGAAAGTAACATGTGGAAACATTCTTCATTTGAAAGGAAACAGTAAACTGTTCTTATTTGGTAAGTCACTAACTTGGAAACATTCTTCATTTGAAAAGAAACAGTAAACTGTTCTTATTTGGAAATTAACTTACTTTGAAATATTCTTCATTTGAAAAGAAAAATAAACTGTTCTTATTTGGAAAGTAATTTACTTTGAAATACTCTTCATTTGAAAAGAAAAAATAAACTGTTCTTATTTGGAAAGTACTAGTAACTTATTAGGAAACATTCTTCATTTGAAAAGAAATCGTAAACTGTTCTTACTTGGAAAGAAACGGTAAACTGTTCTTATTTGAAAAGAAACTGTGAACTGTTCTTATTTGGAAACAAACTTAATTGAAAACACTCTTTATTTGAAAAGAAACAGTAAACCGTTGTTATTTCGAAAGTAACTTATTTGGAAACATTTTCCATTTAAAAAAAACAGTACACTCTCTTTATTTGGAAACATTCTTTATTTGAAAAGAAATAGTGAACTTTTCTTGTTTTGAAAAGAAACACTAAACTGTTCTTATTTGGAAATTTGAAAAGAAACAGTAAACTGTTCTTATTTGGAAACGTTCTTTATTTGAAAAGAAACAGTAAACTGTTCTTATTTGGAAACGTTCTTTATTTGAAAAGAAACAGTGAACTGTTCTTATTTGGAAAGAAACTTATTTGGAAGCATCCTTCATTTGAAAAGAAACAGTAAATTTTTGTCAGGCACTGTGCATGTACAATCTGTAACACTGAGATTGCAGGGCACTGAAGGACTGCATGCAGACTAGCTGGAGTAACGACAGCCAAAGTGGTAGGGAACACGTGACATTTTTAGAAGCTGGAGAACATATTTATTGGCATGAAACGATGCTTAATATAAACATATTAGTATGTTGTAAAAACACTTCCGTTGCGGCTATATCTGGAGCTATACGACTCGGCATGGAGTTACACAGCTGTCAAATGGCCGCGTGCTGTGCTTTCCATCAAGCCTCTTGCACCTGCTCCTGAAGAACAGCAGCGGTTTACGATGGCTGAAAGAGGTGCTCAATAACGGCCGACACGCAACTAATTGAAGTACAACCCGGGAACTTGGTTATCCGCAGCAGTACGTCCAAACCACGAAGAAAGCATTCCTGTGGCATATGTTCCAGCGTTATCATGCTGAAGAAAGGAAGTAGTATCCCCAGATATAAACCGAAGAGCAACGGTTTTCACAATCTTCCCGCTCCCGAGTACCGGCCGTGAACGGCGATAGTTAATGATTGCTCCCCGCACCATAACTTCAGCAAGATATTCAGTACAGCGTATCACAATGGCGCTAGGTGCATTTCGTACACTTCCTCATCACCACATGTGTTTCCGCATATTACGGGACTGTAGAAGAATAAGTGTGATTCGCCGTTCACAACGACTTGATGTAGTTCCGCATAAGAGGCGACACGTAGGAGGGATCATCAAAGATCATCTGAAGGTGAGCAGCGGTGAGTGGTAATCGTTGCCATGGCCAGCATGCAAGAAATTCTCCTTCCGCCAGCCGGCATGGAGTAGTTCAAAGGGAGACATGGCTACAACCAGCGGCACTCCCAGCTCACTGAGAGGTCTCTAGAATGGCTGTAAGTGTGGTATGAACATGTCGGTGGAAAGGCAAATTTCATGTTCTTGTAGTTGCCCGTTATGCTCCGCTACGAATTCCAAGAATACTCGGATTTTCCTCCAACGACTCCTGCGAACATCGATGCAGTGTGCTGTTATTCTTGAACACACGTTCTCTACATGCCGAAGAGTCCGTACCACCTCACAAAAGCAGATAACCCGCTCTCTGTTTGAAGTCACAAACTTGCTGATATCGGTGACGAATATGACGTCTTGGAATTCCGGATAATTTCCTTGCTAACTGAACTCGATTCCTGCAAGACAGAAACCGGTAAACTGTCTTGCACATGCGTTACTTTGAAATCCACGCTCTCCAGGTCGGTATTTGTATTCGCCGAATCTCCTGCTTGATTTGTCCCACATTTTATTCATTTGAATATTACGAAACACGTCCATCTGCCTTTCGGTTTCTCCTTCTAGTTACTGGAGTTTCGATGTTACAGAGATTATATCATCATTGTCAACCATATAAATCCAATGCAGGATGAAGGTCTCGCTAATTTTCTTCCACAACTGTCTGTCTTGAGCAAGTGTTCTCCATGTGACTCAGGCGACTTTTGAATTTTATCTAACCAGCTCTCACGTGGTCTTCTTCAGTGTCAGATAACCAGGAGATGGTTGAATTTTATCCAACTGTATCTCATGGGGTCTTATCTGCTGTCTTTTCCAGTTGCTTGTTAACCAGTCTAATATTTCAATTGTCCAGCGGTGGTTCGTTCTTCTAGCAATATCATCATCATCATCATCATCATCATTGTCAACCATTATCAATCCACTGTTGGACGAAGGTCACCCCAAGTTTCCTCCACAACGGTCTGTCTTGTGCTAGTCTCCTCCATGTCACTCCCGCATACTTTCGAATTTTATCCACCCATCTTCCATGTGGTCTTCTTCTGGGTTTTTTCCTGTCCCTTGGAATCCAATCTAAAATTTCGGCTGTCCATCGACGGTCTGTCCTTCTGGCAGTATGTCCAGCCCATTGCCATTTCAGGGATTTAACTCTGATCATGATGTCTTCCACTCTTGTCATTTTTCGGATCCACGAGTTCCTCTTCTTATCTCTCCTGGTTACACCAAGCATGCACCTCTCCATGCTTGTTTGAGTTGTCTGCAGCCTTTGTATGTCTCTTTTGGTTAAGGACCACGTCTCTGCACCATACGCAAGCAGTGGAAGAATGCATTGATCAAACACTTTTCTTTTAAGACATAATGGCATATTGCTCTTGAAAATTATGCTGTTTCTTCCAAAAGCTCTCCAGGCAAGTTTTGTACGCCGATTAATTTCTTCATCAATGTGACCCTCACTTGATATCTGCTGTCCAAGATAAACACCAACCCGCTTGGCCAGCGTGGTGAGTTATGGCTAAACCCCTCCAAAATGACTCCACAACTTAAATCTAGCAATATATCCAGCCCTTTATCACTTCAGTGTTTTTACTTTGATCAATATGTCTTCGAGTTTTACCATTTTCCTGATCCACGATTTTCTCTTCTTATCTATCCTGGTTACTCCAAGAACCCGACTCTCCATGTTTTTTTCCGTTGTCTGCAGCTTCTTTATGCCTATTTTAGTTAAAGTATATGTCTCTCCTCCGTCAATAAGAACTGGAAGGATGCACTGATTGAACACTTTTTTTAATCATAATGATAAACTGCTCTCGAAGATTGTACTGTTTCTTTCAAACGCTCTCCAACCAAGTTTTATACGCCGATTAATTTCGTCATCAATGCGGTTCTGGGTTGTTATATGTTGCCCAAGGTGATTGTAGGCATCGGTTACCTCTAAAGTTTTCTCGTTAATCACCAACTTTTCAGTTCTTTTGAAACCTCATTGTACATTAGTTTCATTTGCTGAAAGTTAATTTTTAATTCCAGTTTTATACTCTTGCCAATTAGTTCCTCGACCAAACGCTGCAGCTCTGAAAGGATAGTTGCAAAAAGTACTATATCATCAACAAAACAAAGGTGGATTAAATAATTTTCATTAATCTTTATCACCTTGTCTTTCCAGTTCAATGATTGTAAGATGTTCTGCAATATGGCATTGAAGAGTTCGGGAGACATGGTGAAATCTTGTCTCTCTCTCATTTGAAATTTTATTGGTGCTGTATCCTCAAATAGCCGAACCTTTGCACTTTCGGTTTCATAGATGTTATCAACAATGTTGATGTACGCATCTTCAATAAAGTAGGATTTCAATGACATTTTAACTATTGATGATTTCACGGAATGACTTTTCATAATCTATAAACCCCTACACAATGGGAGTTCGTAATCCTTCGTTCTTTCAATTAGTTCTCTCAGGGTATGAGTATGATCAATAGTTCTGTAGTCGTCCATGTATCCAGCTTGTTCTGTCTGATGAGCCATATCCAGGGTTATCTTCAAGCGTCGTGAAAGAGCGAGCCTTAGTGAAGATTTAATAAATCCGTGATAGGT
The DNA here is from genome assembly GCA_039090855.1 of Macrothele yani. Taxonomy (NCBI): domain Eukaryota; kingdom Metazoa; phylum Arthropoda; class Arachnida; order Araneae; family Macrothelidae; genus Macrothele; species Macrothele yani. The sequence continues at coordinate 9,187,839 of CM077024.1, forward strand.
GGCTTACGGAATGGTACAATGATCCATAGCAGGACCCTTGTGGCGTTGTTCCAATCATCAGGATTATCTTGAACTACGAATACTTCGTTGTTTAGTGAGAGTTATTTATTTCATCACGTGCTTGCATATGAAATATCAGTGCATACATAATGTTAAACGACATACAACGTTGCAATGTCATAGTAAAGGAATTTGCTTCACATTATAAGCCCTGATTTTCCAGCGCTACTGTCAAGCGCGCCTATGTGAGAGCATCGGATTATTTCTCAAGGATCATATTATCCTGCCCATTTTCAGCACAGCTGGCCTTCACTTCTAACGACAGTAGATCATAGTAAACCAGGATGGGGTTTCTGAAAAATTATCAAATTTAACTAAGAACCAAATTCGATAAACCATGCATACTGTTCTTTCCTTACTCAGTTGAAGGTTCTATTCGCTTTCGTCATTAATTTGGGAGCAAGAGAATTTATCATGAACGAATTCATCAAAAACAAATTCATCGAAAACGAATTCATCGAACGCGAATTCATTGAAAACAAATTTATCGAACGAACAATTTACCGAAAAACGACGTTTTCGAAAAAAGTAAAACGAATTCATCGAACACGAATTCGTCGATGCCAATTCATCGATAACAAATTTATCGAACGAGCAATTTACCAAAAGCCGACTTTTTCAAACAGAAGTGAAACGAATTCATTGAAATGGATTTTAAGACAACTTAAGAACTCAGCCAATAAAATAATTCAAAGAAAGATAATTTTCAATTTAGTATGCTAACAGAAAATACAAAACACGCCGTAAATTATGAGCAGAGAGATTTAGAAAATGTTCTTCACGAAGGGGATTTTTAAATTACTGTAAACAAAGTAAACATCGTTCATGATCTCGTGTAATAACATATTGCTTTCAAAGGATAATACAACGTCTAAAACGTATTTTTCCAATAAAATATCTTTGTCAGCGCATTACCTAGGGTTTGTTAATATTTCATACTAATATTTCAGAACTGCAATGACATTACTGATTATTTTCATTCCTTAAGTTAAGAAAAAGCTAATAAGAGTGATATAGCTCAGGAACGTTATTTAAAATCCTACCTTGAAGTTTTGTATGTCTTTAAGCAGGCACACTTGCAGAGGTTAATGGACGCTATATGATTTCACGCAACCACTCACACAAACAGACGTGATTTTCTACTCTTCGAGACTGACGTGAGATCTGGCAATCTCTTAAGTAGTCTTGGGCTGTTGAAGATATTGTTAAAACATTCCTGTAGTACGTGGTCGTGTAAGTGGTATTTGTAACACCGCCAAAGAGGGGAAGAAGAAATAAACGGTTAATGATGGTCAAAACTAATAGTAACTCCTGGCGTAAAAGCACGGGATTATGAATTTCTTTCTTTTCTTTTGTTTCTTGCAGGTAGTACTGGCAAAGATCGGGTAAACAAGAAATAGCTTCTTTAAAGGTGAGAAATTCCGCACATGAGACAAAATGACCAACCTGTCTGAATTCCGAACAGGGGACATTTTGGGAACCCGTTTGACTGAAGCATCAGTGACTGGAACTCCGGGTTTGCTGAATGTATACTGAACAATTATTTTCAAAATTATCACAACATTTACCAAGTCTGAAGAAACTGCATGCGATTGAACAAGTTGTGGAAAAGAAGTAGAAGCTGTGTGAAAGAAACTGTCGGAAAATAAAGTGGATTGAAGCTCTTGCATATAAAACTTCTGCAGCAAAAAATAACAGCAGAAATTAAAGTTAGTCTCAGCAATCAGCTATCTATCAAAACAGTTTTAAATGTGAGAATGATGATTTTGATTTCCGAATTTTTCCGATGCCTTAGTTCCTCGATAGATGGCGCAAATGCAGATTCTATTGAATTCAAACAATATCTCAATCCATATATTTCCTTCTAAATATCCGTTTGAAAAAAGTATTTCTTCCTTTCGATGCTTTTTATAACAAAGACTTTTGGGTATAGTTTCTTTTTCAAGTAATGTATATATTTTACGCTAGAGGGCGTATAGTTAAAGTCCGGTTCAAACATTTTTTCCTCGTCGAATACAGCTGCTAGTGGGAAATGTTTTTACATATAATTACTCATTTTTGGTTAACAACAGTTTGGCCACCAGGGAACGTAAGTTTTTATTTCTGTTTCTGATGTGTTTGCAGTAAAATCTGATCTTTTGAAAACTCGATTGAAAATATTCTTTCATGGACCGACACCACCCACATCGGAAAAGATTTTGAGAACATTTTCTGCTTAAAATATAGAATAATTTTGCCACCAGCAGGCGTAGATGTATACATTTATTTTTCTCGATATCTCTGCATCTAAGAATCCGACTTGAAAAATTCTTTCTTCTGCGGAGAATGTTTCCCGAGCAGAACGTTTTGCATAAAATTTCAAATTTTTTTCTTAATGCACAAGTGTACTACTACAGGGTGTAAGTTCACGTTTCCATTCACAGAATGTTTGCAACAACATCTGGTGGACAAAAAACCCGATTAAAAAACCATTTTTTGGTCAAATACTGTATAAAAACTATGAAAAAATTTCGTGCATGTTTCCTTCCCAAAATAATGCATAATTTTCACGATAGGGGAGCAAATGCTTCATTTCATTTTCTTGATATCTCTGCTTCTAAATGTCCGAATTAAAAAATTATTTTGACAACGGATACGATTTGCCTTGTGGAACACTTTAATTTAATACTTCCGGAGTTTTTTTTTTTTTTTCTAGTTCACAGTTCTGCCGCTAAGTGGTGTTCGAGTACTTTTGTTTCCAAATTTGTATATCTCCGCTTGTAAAAACCCTATTGAGAAATATATGTTTACTGTCTGCCCGAATTAAAAAGTACTTTTGACGACGGATACGATTTGTCTTGTGGAACACTTTAAATTAATTCTTCCGGAGTTTTTTTTTCTAGTTCACAGTTCTGCCGCTAGGTGGTGTTCAAGTACTTTTGTTTCCAAACACTCGTATATCTCCGCTTGTAAAAACCTTATTGAGAAACACATTTTTTACTGTCTGTACGAATAAAAAAATACTTTTGACAACGAATACGATTTGCCTTGGGGAACACTTTAAATTAATTCTTCCGGAGTTCTTTCTAGTCCACAGTTCTGCCGCTAGGTGTTGTTCGAGTACTTTTGTTTCCAAATACTCGTATATCTCCGCTTGTAAAAACCCTATTGAGAAATATATTTTTTCTGTCTGCCCGAATTAAAAAGTACTTTTGACAACGGATACGATTTGCCTTGTGGAACACTAAATTAATTCTTCTGGAGTTTTTTTCTAGTTCACAGTTTATCCGCTAGGTGGTATTCGAATACTTTTGTTTCCAAATACTCGTATATCTCCGCCTGTAAAAACCCTATTGAGAAATACATTTTTTTACTGTCTGCCACTCGCTAAAATAAAGATGGGGAACATTATCCTTTTTAAATAAGGCACATATTTCCCGCTAGGTCTATTAACTGTCAAAACGATTTTCTTTCTATACCTGCTTCCAGGAGACGTGCACAACTATTTGTGAAAATTGGAACACCAAGAAAGAATCGCGCTATTGAAATGAAATTTTTATCACAGATTCCTCATGCTATAGGAGTTAACTCATTATCTCCGTAGCGTTATACAAGATCTTTTCGCTTCAAAACTCAGTAATGCGTGAAGCTACCGCGAACAACAATAACAACCTCTGCACAGCTTGGTATTGAATGGAAGAGGTTTTTGATATCGCCCTGGAGAATTTCTTTCCAGGCTGCTTCTGCGCGACACCACAGTTCATCTGTGTGAGTGAAGCGTCACTCACGCTTAGCAACCAAGTCCCCGACATGTTCGATCGTACACATATCCGGTGAAAGTGGAGGCCAGGGAAGAAGCGGTATCTGCCGTGCACGGAAAATATCTTGCACGTTCCGGACCACACGTGGCCGAGCATTAACATGCTGGAATATTGCTCCAGAACAACTCTGAAGAAAGGGTAGCAGCTCTGCGTTGAAAACATCCCTGATGTATCGCTGGCTGCTGAGCTTCTCTCACTTCGTATCAGGCCAGTTCGCGAAATGAACCCAATGACGTCGCGAATAATGACGCTTGGCTTTGGGCCCGTATGACCCTGCAAAATTCACGTTGCAAGGTGCCGTTCAGCACAGTGTCTGCAAACACATATGAGACCACCATGGTGCGTTAAGTTGAATAGTGATTCGTTGGAAAATACGACCTGTTGCCAATCGGCGCACCAATCTCTGTGTTTGGGACCGCATTACAGCCTGAGGCCTCTCCTGAGGTTGAGGGTCAAAGGAATGCGCAGCAACTGGCTGTAAGCAACCAGACCTGTGTTAATACGACTTCGAACGAAATTGCGCTTTAGGACAAAGCCTGATCTGTGACAGTGCTCCACAATTTACCTAACACCGTAGATGTCGCTGTGCGATCGGTCGCTGCTTTGCGGTATAGGTGTCTGCCATCCCGTGCAGTCGAGTCACTTTGCGCTCCATTTTCCGGATTTCTGTGCGTGCGAGCCTCATCCGTCAAATGACGCAACATTCGCATCACTGTACTGGCGTCTTGTCCTGTACGAGCAGACATTTCTCAACGGGAAAATCTTGCTTCTCCCATCCAAACAATCCTTCCTCGCAATCCATTACAGCAATCCTTACGATACGTATTCATTATGACACCCTTTTTTTAAAGGGAAAGAGCCACTGCTGTGAGACAAACGCAACGTCCACGCCTCACCGGGATTCGAACCCAGACCCCTTACGGACGAATAATCAGAGGCCATCGCTTAGACCACTGCGCCACCGGGGCGGCAAACACCCTTTCGACTCAATGTAGGCTATTCACTGATTGCAACATCTCTTTTGAGCCAGCTCTTTACCCCCAGGACCGGACAGTTCAGAGGGAGCTGCTCGGAAACGGCATGCACATTTTCGCTGATATATTAATAATTTGCATGTTCCAACCTGTTGTGCATATCCTGTAAGTTTTAAGCTAATACCAACAGTTCATCATGGTGTTTCACTTTTCACAGACAGTAGTGTATTTAAAAATTCTTTTTCCTTAGCATAGCTTTCGCTATAAAAAATACTTTTCACATATTTTCAACTTTTCCATTATGCAAAATTTTTCCATTACGGAGTGTAGAGATATATCATGTATGACGTATGTACTAGTAACTATTTAACTTAATGCGCCATAATTCGCATAGGTGGTCGAAAACATCGTGGCGAACGACATCTGGCAGCGTGCATTTTGTAGCCACATACCGCACCAGCGCCAAGCGTCATGGTTTGGAGCAATATTTTGTTCGATTTGCAATTGAGGAAATCCCCAAGAGCCATGGATACATCACTAATGTTTTTGACTCAGAGGTGCTACCCTTTCTTCAGAGTTGTCTTGGTGCTATATTCCAGCAGGAGAATGATCGGGCACATGTGTCCGCAATGTCCAACACCTCTGCCATGCACTTCGAATACCTCTTCTTCGCTGGCCTGCACGTTCGCCAGATATGTCCCCGATCGAACATGTCTGACCCATTGTAGCTAAGCTACTAGCCAGTCAAGCGCATCCGCTGGTCACCACAAATGAACTTTGGTCTCGCATAGAAACATCCTGGTAAGCTGTTCTCCTGGACGATATCAAGAACCTTTTCCATTGAATGCGCCGTAGTGTGGAGACTGTTATTGTTGTAGGATGTGGCTTCATACGATACCGAGTTTTGAAGCGAAAAAATCTTGTATAGCTCTGCAACTGTAATCAGTCATCTCTGTAGCATGTGTAATCTGTGATATAAATTTCATTTAAATAGCGCGATTATATCATGGTGTTGCAATTTTCCCGAGCTACTAGTAATGTATGCACTATGATCTGACTACACCAACCTCAACATTCTTTCACGTGTAACACAGAAATAGTCTGCAAAATCTATCGGAAAATGTGTTACTATAAAGGTTCTACACTCACGGACAATGAAATTTGCGCACCTAGAAGAAAACATGCTGCAACTGCGAAACTTTGAAAATACACTGCTGGCCACCCAAAATGCAACACCAAGAAGGAACAATCCGATAGGTCCGAAATTCACAGCATGCGTCGCCCGCGAGAGGACATGCAAACGATTAGCATTGCAAGTCATATGCAAATCATGTGCGCCCGGCACGCCACAGAGAAGCACCATAAGAAAAGTGTACAGAAGGCGGGTGTAAGTAGTGGAAGCTTGTTGTGCTGCTGGACCTGTGCGTGGGAAGCTTCCTGTTACCTCGTCGCAGAATACGACAGTCATTCCAGCACGTTTCGCAGTTTGACAGAGGACGAATAGTGGCTTATCGCGACAGCGGTTAATCGCACCGAGACATCGGCGCCCGTGTGGAACGACATCCAGCCACAGTGAGGCAAGTATGGTTCCGTGGGTGCAGGAGGGACGGACGGACCAACGTGAGTGATTGCCGCAGCCGTGTCACACCACCTAACGAGATGATCGGCATGTTGTGCGGCGGGCATTGACGGCTCGCACCGCCATATCACAAACGTTAGCGCAGGAATTAGGGTGTGTTGCGCAACAACCTGTGTCAGCACGTACCGTTCGACGTCGTCTGCAGGAGCGGAGACTTGTCGCACGGCACCCATTGCTCCGATTACCATTGACGTTATACCAATGGTGAGTGTGGCGGCAGTGGGCCGTTGAACGCCGCACCTGGACTACGGAATGGCACGACATTGTCTTCTCCGACGAATCCCGCTTCTGCCTGCAACACCACGATTTGTCGGATCCGCGTGTGGCGGCACCCCGGCGAGAGACTGTATGACGCCTGCATTATGCATCGCCATACCGGTCCGTCGCCTGGCGTTATGGTTTGGAGCGCAATTGGATATGACACCCGCACCCCTCTGGTATGAATCGTTGGTGCACTCAACAGCCATCGCTACATCTCCGACGTTTTGGAGCCTGTTGTCCTCCCTTACCTGCAGAACGTGCCAGCGGCCACGTTTCAACAGGACAATGCGCGCCCGCACGTGGCACGCATCGTGCAAAAATTCTTCACGGCACACCAGGTGTCACTGTTGCCGTGGCCCGCCTGTTCACCCGATATGTCGCCCATCGAATACGTCTGGTCGCTGATCAACAACCGAGTGGCCGGAAAGCACCACCCGCGGCTATGCCTGATGAACTGTGGCAACGTGTGGAAGCAGCTTGGACCGACATACCCCAAGCCCACATCTAAAGCCTCTTTCGTTCGATGCCGCGGCGTGTAGCGGACGTTATTGCCAGCCATGTGGGCCACACAAACTATTGATGTCTGCGTGTTCCGCAAGTCGCACGGGCCTGTAAGCTCAATCGTTTCATCTTTGTGTCTGTTGTTATGTGTCCAGTAAATCTGGTGTTGCTATCTCGTGTCCTTCTTTGTTTTTCATTTTGAGTGGCCAGCAGTGTAGCTAGAGTGCGTTCTCGTATGCAAATGATCCACGTTTGGTGAGAGTGCGCATTACCCTACACCCTGCGGTGACGCTGCACGCACGAACCGGCTGCCTTATAAATCGGCCTGTAGTCGAATCCCCATGAAAGGGAAAAGCACCGGCCGACGCCAGCAAAAGTACAGAGTGAGAAGAATGCCAGGTAGACGCCAGAGACGTTGATTTACGAAACTTACGGACTTTAAGACAGGCCTGATCATCGGACTGACAACCATAGGGCGGTCGGGAGGGGTGCCGTATAGCCCACCACGTGGATCGTTGTGACCATACCGTTCGACTGTGCTGGGAGTAGTGGACACGTTACGGTACTGCCACACGGCGGAGCTGCTCCGGACGGACCAGCAGGACCACCGGTAGAGAGGATTGACGGATCGTGCGCCGGGCACGGACGGATCCAACAGCAACCCAGTCCACTATACAAGCAGATGTAGCGGCTCCTGTGTGCCCACGAACCATTTCCCGATGCCTCGCGGAAGCGAATCTGCGATTGCAGTGACCCTTACATGTGCTGCCATTAATATGGGATCATCGCCGGTTCCGTTTGCAATGGTGCAAGGCAAGAGCGACATGGAACGCCACAGACTGATGACGTGTGGTGTTTAGCGATGAGTGCCGCTTCATTTTAGGGACAGATAAGCATCGTGTCCGGGTGTGGAGGTCCCCGGGTCAACGGCACAATCCCAACCTCACTATCGCGTGCCACGCCTCTCCCATTGCGGGCATTATGGTCTGAGAAGCCATTGCCTACGATAGCCGATCAGCTCTAGTCGTGGTACGTGGATCGTTGACGGATTAGCGGTATGTGGATGAGATCCTACGGCCCGATGTGTTCCTATTTCTGGCTGTGATTCCAGGAGCGCTATACCAGCAGGATAAAACCCGCCAGCACATGGGTGGGATTGCCCAGGACTGCCTACGTCTTGTCCAGACACTTCCATGGCCTGCCCGCTCCCCATACATGTCCCCTATGGAACATGTGTGGGACCAGTTGAAACTCCAGCTACAGCCGTGCTGCACTATCCGGGATTTGGAGCACACCGTCCAACACGTGTGGGCCAGTCTGTCGCAGGACAACATCGGGCGTCTGTTCGCTTCCAGGCCGGACCGTATTGCAGCATGTATCGCCGCACAAGGCGGTGTGACGCGCTATGGAAGATGACCGGACTGCGTGCCACTGATCCCTCTGTAATTGTCCTGCAGCTCTGTTTTTGCCATTATGTGTATCATTTATCTGCATCATTACGTCAATAAAATTTCAGTTCATTTCGGTGCTTCCTTGTTGGTGCCCAAATTTCATTCTCCGTGCGTGTATTACGAAGGTCGAATTCTAGAGCGCGCCTGTGAAAATGTTTCCTAGAAGCAGTGTCGATATTTAGTAAATGGCCGATAAGTGACCTAAAATAACCGTGAAAAGTTAATATTATAATTTATTCTGTTAACGATTTCCCCAAAACCCACAAGTTCAAATATTTCTACCTGGGCAACTGATTCCGCAGTTTGAACTTCTTATCTAAACTCACAGAAATGCGATTGGTATAGAAGTACTCCAATCCGTGAAAGAAAATCCCGCAGAAACCTTCTTTCAACGAGTTTTTGTAGAGGCATTTCCTGAGAAAAGGATTCGAAAGATTTCTCAATAAAAGTATTCCCCTTGTGCTTTCTCCGAGAAACACAGTCCATTGGATACCCTCCGCAAAACACTATCCACAAAGCTCCCTTCGTAAGAAGGCCGCTGAGAATTTAATGTAAGAAAGCTTCTTCTTTGAAAAAAAACCAGTTTATCCCTTTGGCGATTGCTCCTAGGACTGTAACGAACCAAAAAGGTGCTTAGATTCTTCTTTAAGAAACACCGGATAATAGGCAGTTCCTTAAAACATTTTCTTTTCAAATGTGTTAACGCTAGCAAAGAAGTTTTCATATTGAGAGAAACAGAAAATATCGCAAGAAAATATTTATTTTAAATTATTTACTTTTGGAGCCTTTCTACACTGCTGGGCACCCAAAATTCAACACCAAGAAGGAAGCATCCGATTCGCCTGAAATGCGCAGCATGCGTCGCCCGCGAGAGGACATGCAAACGATTAACATTGCAGGGCATATGCAAATCATGTGCGCCCGGCCCGCCACCGAGAAGCACTATAAGGAGGGTGCACAGAAAGTGGGGTGTAAGTAGTGGAAGTGTGTTGTGTTGCCGGACCTGTGCGTGGGAAGTTTCCTGATGCCTCGTCGCAGAATACGGCAGTCATTCCAGCACGTTTTGGAGTTAGACAGAGGACGAATAGTGGCTTATCGCGACAGCGGTTTATCGTACCGAGACATCGGTGCCCGTGTGGGACGACATCCAGCCACAGTGAGGCGAGTATGGATTCGGTGGGTGCGGGAAGACGGACGGACCGACGTCAGCGATTGCCGCAGCCGCGGCACACCACCGAAGGAGAGCACCGGCATGTTGTGCGCGGGCATTGACGGCTCGCTCCGCCTCATCACGAACGTTAGCGCAGGAATTAGGGTGTGATGCGCAACAACCTGTGTCAGCACGTACCGTTCGACGTCCTCTGCAGGAGCGGAGATTTGTCGCACGGCGCCCATTGCTCCTATTACCATTGCCGTTACATCACCGGTGAGTGTGGCGGCAGTGGGCCGTTGAACGCCACACCCGAACTACGGAATGGCACGACATTGTCTTCTCCGACGAATCCCGCTTCTGCCTACTACACCGCGATTTTTCGGATCCGCGTTATGCGGCACCGCGGCGAGAGACTGTATGACGCCTGCATTATGCATCGCCATACCGGTCCATCGCCTGGCGTTATGGTTTGGGGCGCAATTGGATATGACAGCCGCACGCCTCTGGTACGCATCGCCGGTACACTCAGTAGCCACAGCTACATCTCCGACGTTTTGGAGCCTGTAGTCCTCCCTTACCTGCAGGACCTGCCAGTGGCCACGTTTCAACAGGACAATACGCGCCCACACGTGACACGCATCGTGAAACAATTCTTCACGGCCCAACAGGTGTCATTGCTGCCGTGGCCCGCCTGTTCTCCCGATATGTCGCCCATCGAGCACGTCTGATCGCTGATCGGCAACCGGGTGGCCCGGCAAGCACCACCCGCGGCTACGCCTGATGAATTGTTGCAACGTGTGGAAGCAGCTTGGACCGACATACCCCAAGCCCACATCCAAAGCCTCTTTCGTTCGATGCCGCTGCGTGTAGCGTCCGTTATTGCCAGCCGTGGGGGTCACACGAACTATTGATGTCTGCGTGTTCCGCAAGTCGCACGGGCCAGTAAGCTCAATCGTTTCATCTTTGTATCTGTGGTTATGTGTCCAGTAAATCTGGCTTTGCTATCTCGTGTCTTTTTTGGTGTTGCATTTTGGGTGGCCATCAGTATACATCGACAAATATATTTTTATTATAAACTAATGCTAAAGGATTTCATTGGAATGATCGCAAATCAAAAATTCTCTACAGTAATCATAAGAGTGAAACAATTGTTTTCCATGTTTACCGAGAATATTTATTGTTAGTCTCTGAGTTACAACTGCAAAAGGATGCGTGAATAAAAATTATGAAAAAATTTCGTAAAGGAGTTATTTCGAAACCTTTCCCACTGGATTTTCAGGATACATTTCTCCTCAGAAATACATTTTTTTCTGGAAGTTGGCAAGGAATCATAATTTACTTAAGTTCACTGAATACTATTTATTACATTTGCCGTATTTCGGGTTCCTGGTGGGTTAGTTTACTTGCTTATGCTCTCTTTTTACACGAGTTTCGAGTTATACCAAAAAGTTACAGTACAAATACCGTCTATGTTAAAGCAAGTGACAGTTACGCAAATGAAACCTATACCGGGCCTGAATGACAGGACCGGGCCCTGAAACAAAACCGGGCCTGGTTCGGGCCTAAAATTATTGCCTCTGCAGGGCTCTTTCGGAGACTGAGAAAAAGTATATAACACATACGTAGTAGAAAAACAATTTATTCTTCAAAGTAATTACCATGGGCATCAACAACGTTCTAAGTAATTACCATGGGCATCAACAACGTTCTGCCAACGTGTTAACAACTTATGTATAACCTTGAGATAAAATGCCGGGTCATGGGAGGAGAAAACATTTTGGAGGACAGCGTACAACTCATCAAAGTTGGAGAAATCGTGTTCACGCAAATGATTGTCGAGTCAAAGAAACAATTAATAGCCTAAAGGAGAGATATTTAGTGAGCAAGCTGGATGATAGAAAAACACCCACCCAAGTTCTTTGATAGTGTTTGTGGTCGATGAAGCGGAGAGGGCACGAAGGTTATCTTGAAAAAGCAGAACTCCCTTTCTGTTGACCAGTACTTCTTCCTTCTTTTTCAGGTCCTCGTGCATACGTTTCAGTTGTACACAGTAGGCTACACAACAGCGATGATCGTTTAGCCGCGTTGCAAGAGTTTATAATGAACTACATTATGTGCTGTCCACCATAAACACAGCACAATGCAGTGCTGTCTTCGATGTGTGAGGAATTGGGTCACTGTTGGACAACCAATATCGGGAAAACTTTGGGGTGCTGTACTGGACCCACTTCTCATCACATATGAGTAACATGTCCGAACATTGTTCCTTGTCATGGCGAGACAGCAAGACAAGACAAGCAGAGACATGCTGCTGTTTGTTCACTGCAGACAATTCATGGGGGACCCATTTAGACAATTTGTATGCCTTACCTATCGCATGCAGACGTCTTTGGGCAGTTTCATTGCTAATGACTGGGCTAGTTCCTGGCATCTTTAACTAGTGTCGTGCTTAATAGCACGTTTCAGGGCTCCTGTGTCAAGACTGACAGGAAAACCACTCCGGGATTTGTCTTGAAGGGATTCGTCTTTGTCTTAAATTTTCGAAACCAATTCAGAGTTGGGCATTCTTTCGCAGCACCTGCTCCGAATGCTAAGCAAATGCGACGAGTTGTTTCTACAGCACAAGAACCGAGTTTAAATTCGTATAACAAACACCCACGAATAATCTCCACTCGTACTGCCATTCTAATCTCGCGGCTTTGTACTACCAAACTGCTTACTCATCTGATTCATATGCACAGGGAATCTGGCTGACAATATACTGCGGGCGGAACGCCATCTCTCCGCAAATTCAATCACTAAAAGGTTTTTCTTTTGCTCCCTCGAAAAACGGCAAATACTTTTGTGGTTACCTGATAGTTGCCATGTAAATTGGAGCGAGGATATCAGATCCTATCGTGCAATGAGAAATGCCGAGGAACATAATGCAAAGATGATAAAATAACGTATTACACAAATTTTGGCAAATATCGTTCGGGTGTATAAAACATTGTCTCCAAACAAAAAATGCGCTTCTTAAACGTGATACACAGACATTCCAGTTTCGTAGATACAACTACCCTCGTCAAATTAATGTGTCATTCCATCACATAAAACGTCATGCGAAGGCAGTGTATGGTATAAATAAAAAACAAGAGCTTGCGCAGCATCAACTGGCGTTTGATTAATGGTCAGGTGGGGGAAAACGAGTGATCTGAGCGACGTTGAATGTGGCATGATACGCACACTGGCCATTCAATTAGAAAACTCTTACGTAGATATACGTAAACGTCACTTACGTCTATATGCAAAAAACATTAGTGTCCAAATATAATGTGACAAATATAAATTCGAGAATGTGTCCAAATGGAAATGGCCAATTTTTTAGGGACATGTGCCAGGGGAAACCCTCAGTCGAGGTATCCAAGCAAAACTGTGCAAGCACCTATGGAAATATGCAAATGAGAACCCAGGTAGTACAGCCTTGCAATTTAACGGGGGCCCGACACTGAGCCACCGCCTTTTTGGAACAGAAGACGCTGGCTCCGTGTTGTGCCTACGTTAAATTGCAAATCTGTGCTACTTGAGAACCGTACGCCATCGATCCGGCAAGCACACGACTTTGATAAACGCTGTTCTGAGCGCGGTGCAGCAAATGAAGCTTGAGTTGGTTTGTTAGTGGAAGAATGGCGCCCCGCACCATCGCTTAGAAGACTCTTTTCGCTGGAGAAGGATCGGGAAATTCGCAGCAGGTCAAACGCAAGCTGAGGTAGCAAATGGCTGAGCATCTTGAGCCAAGTGGTTTCCAATATCTGGTGACAGTTTCAGGAAACCAGAACAATAACCAGAAGGTGACGCTCACGAGCCACAACAAGTCAAGACGACAGGTATTTGTCTCTAACACCTCTACACTGTTTGGAGATGACAGCCAAAAAACTCGCGCACGCGCTCCCTTCTACTACGGGAACCACGATATCGAGGAACACAGTTTACAGAAGACCGCAAGAGAAAGGCTTGTATGCAAGAAAGCCAACAGTCTGAATCACACTGGCCGCATGTCACAGAAGGATCCGGCTGAATTGAGCACGACAACATCATCCCTGGACCCTTGATCAATGGTCTGTGAACACGGATTCTCAACGTCCACGTTATAATGAATAAAATTCTCCGGCTGGACGTGTAGTGCAGGAAAGCTTACGTTAAGTCACGTTAGGGTTATTGAAAGGTTACTTGACGTAGCTAAAGTGTGCTTAAATTTGAAAGTGCTAGAGTTTGTTTAGGTAAGACACGCACGTGCAATAAATTCCAAGAATATGGAATTTATTTTTACTCAGCGTTCCTCATTATCTTGAATATCAGTAATATAACTTCGGTTTTAGTACATTAGTACCTTGAAGGCTCCTTATTAGAGCGGTAAACACAATATACCCTGAACTTAACGTAAACACTCAATGAAATAGACTTAACGGCCAGACAGATATCTGACAATAAAATGAACTAAGTAAACGTACTCACTTTTAACCTTTTATTGGAGAGCTCCTGGTATTACTCAAATACACACTCCAAAATAACACAACTACTGATAGCCCGAACTTTCGTAATATCGTAGAAACGTAGGTAAATCGCATATCAATAATCAGGAAGAACCTATCACATATCAAACGAAGCTCTTCGGTATACTTGAGCGCGCCTATATATATATACTGCATACCACCACGTCATGACTTACACTCGTTGCCACATATAATTCAGCGGGAGAAACAACATCTCGTTAAGTGAGAAGATAATTTGCATAGGAAAATAAAATAACAAGAGATAGTAAAATCAAAAGTATACGTTACAACGTGTAATTGCAAGGCAAGGCACAAAACTCTGAAATCATCGGAGTCTCCCTGTAACGCAAACGAATAAACTTGAAACATAAACGAACAAATGCGAGTATCCCTCCCCCCCCCCTCAACAACAATCACCCCTGGTGTACATTTCGAGAGAGACGGGAAGCCCAAAGCTTCCTTCCAACATTTAGTTAATTGACCACTACGGTGGTGGAGGACTCCTGGTTTGGGTTGGTATCATATTGAATGCATGCACGCTTCTGCACGTTTTTCCAAGAAGCACCCTGACTGCTGTACGCTACAGGGATGACATCCTAGAGGGAGCTATTTGCCTCCCGTTTCTTTTCATTAAAGATAACGTCCGTCCTCCATAGGGTTTTGCTTGACGACGAATTCCTGGAGAGTGGAAATATTCACAGGATAGTATGGCCCACGACGTCTCCGGACCTGAGCCCGATAAAGCCTGTTTGGGAGGCCCTGGGAAGAGGAACTGCAATCCGGCAGTCCTCTCCCAGAAACCATCCGCAATACCGAGGCTGCTTGGTGGAGGAGTAGAAACTATTACCCAAAACTCTCATTCACAGCCTCGTAACCATCATGAGGGTTCATTTTGTGAGCTATATCGCTGTTCGAGATAATCACACTTGCTATCACCTCCTCGAAATGCGAACCGGTTGCCTCATCACTTTTGGACTTCCATTCTCTTATGCGCATGCTTCCTCCTCATGCGATGATGGCATTCCTTTTCCGTTGTGTATTTTTTCTATCGATATGTGAAAGTCCGTACAAACTTTCATTAAACTCTGCCGTATGGGTTTTCGGTTATTCATGATTTTGTGTTTGTCATGTTTATTTTGGACACCCTTGTAAGTGGACACATGCATACCACTTGATCTGGAAAACTATTTAAAACTACTGCCCTTCGGGAATCTCCAGCAGTGTTGATCACAATAGGAGAAGAACAAAGGCTCTTTCGGATTTTGATAAAGGGCTTATTGTGAATGCCCGTCTGGACGGAATGACGATTTTTAAAATAGCAGAGCTGACTGGCTTTTCTCAAAAGGCGAGAGATCTCGGGTCTTTAATCAGTGGAAAAATAACTCACTTTGCTTGTTTAAGAAGCGTAACTATGGCGTGACGATAACCTGTCAGGAACCAGATCGACAACGTCTGAGAAATCTTATAGGGAGACACAAGACGCCCTATTTGCAGCAACTGGCCTACGCATTAAATGAAGGATGTTCCAGATCCATATCTCAGTGAGCTATGCGTACAGAATTGAAGAAGATCGGTACTGACAGTCACATCCCTGTACGGAAACCACTGATTTCTGCGAAGAACCAGAACGTTCGTGTACATTGGTGTAAGTAGCCCCGTGACTGAACATATGGTACCACGAGTCGCGTCACACGTTTTTACGTACTGACGGTAGGCAGACTTCGGCTGGAGCTCTATGAAGCAAAAAACCCAGCTTGCCTTGTAAACACAGCTCACGGTTCTGGGTGTCATAATGTGTGGAACTTTCTGTTGATACGGAACTGGTCCCACGATATTGCTAGAAGTTCGGGTGTCCTCCAAGAATTATCTGAACATTGTTGCCTTTTAAGTCCATCCTACAATAGTGACTTTTCAAACGTTATTTTTACTACACTACAATGTGAATTCTCAAGAAACGCATGTAGCACATTACATCCGTTTATTTTTATGGCGTAATAAGCATAAAGATTTGCCAAGCTTTAGCATTCCACTGGGAGGCTTTTTCAAGGCAATGGTAGGCATAAAAATGTCTACCATTGAAAAAGCCTCCCAGTGGAGTGCTAAAGCTTGGCAAATCTTTGTGCTTATTATGTCATGAAAATAAACGGATTTAATACGCTATATGAGTTTCTTGAGTATTGACTTTTCATTCAGCAAGTGATGGCTGTTTTATGGACGACAATGTTACTGTCATCGCGCAAAATGTGTTCAGCAGTGGCGCAGCAAGAATGACAACAACGTTCACTATCTATCGTGGGCAGCAGAAAGCCCGGATCTGAACACCATTGACAATGAAAGGGACGTGTTAGAAAAACAGATCAGGGAGCAAAGTCTTCTTCCGTTAATTCTGAGTCAGCTAAAATACTGTCTGGAGAACGCCTAGTATGCTGTTCATTTCGATGCACTCTAATAGGTTGTGGTATCTTTTCAAACTGCATACATGCTGTAATTCGGGATAAAGGTGGCCGAACCATGTATTGACTAAAAGTTTATAATTCAGTGGCTGGCTTATGTATTTGGCCCCAAGCGTGATGGTTTGATCATCACCCAAACAACCGTTCTCCTGGGCTTTTCACGGACGGCCGTTGGAACGGTTGATCGTGAACTGTGTGACATTGAAAAAAACTTCCGACAGACGGCGATCCTGTGGACAAAACATGCAGGAAGATCGAAGGAAGGTTGAAAAAAGACAGGACAAAATCGTGCAATCGAACATCCAGGCAAATCACTACGGAATCCAATATTGGTGTGCAGGGGGTCATCTCATAACTCACCACCTATGGGATCACTGCGTAGAACACGAAAGCGCCCCCTTCGTGTTGTCAGCGCGAAACACGATAGCGCCCCTTTAGTGTTGCCAGCGTAGAACACGAAAGCGCCCCTTCAGTGTTGTCAGCGCAGAACACGAAAGCGCCCTTTCAGTGTTGTCAGCGCAGAACACGAAAGCGCACCTTCAGTGTTGTCAGCGCAGAACACGAAGGCGCCCCTTCAGTGTTGTCAGCGCAGAACACGAACATGCCCCTTCAGTGTTGTCAGCGCAGAACACGAACACGCCCCTCCAATGGCTGAGGGAGACTTGACACTAGACCGTTGAGGACGCAAAATCCTTAGTTCGTCTGTAGAGACGAACTAAGGATTTTTTCTGCATCATGCGAAAGAAAGGATACCAATTTTGCACAAGCTACTCCAGGCCATGGAGCTATTCTGTCAGGTGTCGACAGCACAAGCCATTGTTGGTTGAGTGCCTGACTGGAGAACAGTTTCCTTCCTGACACCCATCGAAGAACACTTCAACTGCATGGCGTCTCTGAACATCATTGTCAACCAAAATCATCACTTCATGACTGTTGTTTGTCATCAAGCAGATGGGCCGAACAGCAAAATAAAATACCAGATCAGAAGTCTCTTGTATCGTCACCGAGTAGTTCTTGGAACTTACCGACGACTTTTCTTGTTTTCAGCTGTCTGTACAATTTCCGGATTGAATCCCCATAGAACAGTTCTGGGATGAGCTGAAGTGAGATGTTCGCTGCCAGACTGTGCTGCCTTGATTTTTGTTTTTATTGTAGGTTCAACGACCACCGTGAGCAACTCAATGGGCTATACGCAGTTTCCCGACCCTAATTTAGGGTCACTGGTTCCAGGGGAGGGAGGGAGCCAGTGCCGTAAGACAAACACAACATCCATACCACATCGGGATTCGAACCCGAACCCCTTTCGGATAAATGATCAGGAGCCATCGCTTAGACCACTGCGCCACCGGGGCGGCGCCTTGAAATTTACAGCGACTGCGTTACCCAGTCATTTTCGCATGTTACAACATTCCATCATGACCCTTCCACCATGTGCTGTGTTTCATGCCCCTAAGATTTTCGAGTGATTTGAAGGCCTACTTGGTAGGTGTAATAAACTGACATCTCAGTGCATGTGTCTATTACCTCAAATTAAAAAGACTGCAGCTGTTTATTTCCAAGGAATTAGTAAAAAGTGCATTAGTATTCACGAATTTGTAAAGCTGGTTTCATCTGCAATGGGCTCAGCTTTTCTTTCTGCTTGAAGTTCTTCTCCATTAAAATTTATAAAAATTGTGTTATTTTTTTCTCCAATACCATCAGAATGTAATTTAAACAGCATATGCTCGATTTTTGCCTTCTTCGTTTTCCTGTCGCTCCTCCTTTCTTTGTTTCAGATTTCCAAACGTTTTTACAGCCATTCTTTGCTGTGCATGTCAAAATAAAAAACGGTATATTTTCGTGACGAAATTCAGCTTATCCTGCATAGCCTGGATTAAAATATGAAATATGATACAAAGGTTCCTTTCTTCTTCTTTTCAGTGATATGTCGGACTGCCCATCAAAACAGCAGCCGCCGTTTTTTCTTGTTGGATTCGGGAGTGTTGAAATATAGCAGAGTATGCAAAGGCGTCTTGGATTTACGTATGAGGGGAGAAAGAGACTTTCGAAAAAGTTGTTTCTTTGGCGACATTTGCCAGAGCACCGCGATGACAGGAAGTTGGTGGGGGCGGTGATGGGTGTGATTCAATTTTTCACATCCCTAACAAATGGAGCGTCAGACTTGAAAGTATTTTTCAGGCAATGGATTATTTCTTTTTTCTCCAACCCCGCAGTCTTGCATTTATTCCCGCAATTTCCTTCGCGATTGCTATAACAAAAGAATTGTAGAATTTTGTTGAAAGTGTATTTCGAAAAAACTGCGGTAAGAATAAGTTTGAAAAAGCTGAATATTATGCTTGACAGAAAAGAAAGGCATCTTCGTGAAATAGGTTTTAAGGTGTCTGTTACCTGAATAAGCATGTAGTATGTATACTTCATGAAAATTTTGACAAGATAAACTTCAAGTGCGAAATATGCCATGGAGTAAATAATGAATATTTCGTTAAAAAAAATTACTGAAAGTTCAAAAAAGAGATATCGAGGAGCCAAATAAAATGCCATGACATTAGTTGCAGAATGTATCACTCACGTATTACGAGTAACCGCAAAGAATGAGCGCACCTAAGATATAAATAAGACAGAAACCAACAAAGAATCGAGGTGATATGTTTAAATTTTAGAAAGCTAATTTCATCTGTGTTTCCGTTTTGCCGTCATTATTTTAGAAATATCAGAAAATCCTCCTAAATTTTGATAATTCAAATGAGCTTCATTGCTTCTGAAAAATTGCTTTACTCCGTACTGAATGGAGGCTATGATACTGTAAATGTTTGACTAGTAACCAAAAATCGTAGTTTGGTCTCTTGAAGCCTCTGCACAAATCAAAAGCTACGGTTTCCTTAAAATAAGCAGAAATATGCGTAATGTGATTCTAGTCCAATTAGGTATTGCGTAAATAATAGACCTATGCACTCGAGTCTCACCTATACAGGTATTAGTCGCCGATACATTTCAACAACTGGAGCCAGAAAAGGCCACGGAAAAGTAACATCCCACTTCATGCTTTTTGCATGAAGTAGGAAGAGTACGAGGAGTTTAACAAACTTTCTCGGTTCAAGCACGAAGTAATGATGGCGAAAAAACATGGTAATATTTTTTGTCTTCATTGTCCTCTTGAAGGTTCACACTCCTTTCCCAGAAATACTCCAATTCTCTGATGCCCCCTAAATAAAATGGTTTGTCAAAGTCGACAAAATAAGTTTCTACAGCATAAATAATGCCCTCATCTGTCACAAAATGCACACATCAGACAAGTTATTTGTTACATAGGGAACAGGTGGTGTTCACGAAGGCGAGATAAGGTGAGCAGGGAGGGTATAGTAGCAGTTGATGCCAACATTTGTGAATGGCAGCCATGCACCTATTGATTTGTGCCTTACATCGCTCTCCAGATGAAATAACATACCTTTTGGTCAGCCTTCCGCTGCGTTTATTCTTCAAATGTTGCCTACATCTTCTTAGTATGTTAGAATAGAATGCTCTATTGATAGATTTTCGCTTACTAAGGTGATCCACCAGCTTCTCCGCATAATGCAGCGTACTTTTGCCATGACCTTCCAGCAGAAGTGAGATATTTCGTCTTTTTTTTAAAGAGAAACAGAGTGAGCTGCCATGCTTCCATTTTTTTACTCTGGAACATTATGGTGTGCCTATGTTCTGTTCAGTGTTACAAATCGTTTCAGAAGATCTTATGGAATGGCTTTAAAGAGAAATAGATTGCCTCGTGACAAGATCCATGGGATCAGCTTTTGCTGAGATGTCAAAAATTTTGGGACCCAATGGGAAGCTGATCTTTGCCATTGCCAGATGTTCTGTTAGAAAGCGATCAACAGTTGTTTTTGATATTTCTAACGTATAGCTGATATGACTGACGGTTAAACCTCTATCTTGCAGTATGGTTTGTGTGACCTGTCCACATTTTCTTGAGTGATGGCTCCAGAGGGTCTGTCGGAACGAGTGTAAGCTTCCACTCTCATTCTCCCACGCGTGAATTCCGCTTCCCACTTCTTTACAGTAATGTGTGAAGGGGCACCCTCGCCTAGTATTGCCACCATATCTTCATGAATGTCCTTCGGCTTCTCTTTCATAGGGAGACTTTATCAGAGCTCTGATCTTTTGCTTCTGCACATTTTCTCTCTTGAGCTACTTTTCACTTACTAGGTTCAGCAAAAATAAATAAATAAATATGAAGCTGAAAATTAATATTTGGTCATGTAAGGACTTCTTTTTCTTCTGAAAAATCGCCAACCTGCGTCTATTTATTCATCCTCGTAGCGAGAGATATTAATACATCCTACGTAGAAAATAATAGGTGCTGCGTTTGTTTCCCTTTGTTTCCTTATTTTTCAGAATGTTACTTGACAATTGCATTATAGCCAATAATTGTTGTTTTTACGTTTCATTGGCGCTTTTCACTGAAATTTATTAATAGCCTCCATAAAATCTGCCCTTTATCTATGACACATCTAGATGAAAAGTGTTTAGAGTTTTTTGATAGACCTTACAGTATATTATACCAAGTTTCTCTTTCGGATTTGCTGAGTTCAACCTCCTACAATTGTAAGTGTTAGCTTTCCTCAATAATCGAACTACATTTCACGTGTAACAAAAACTTAAGGATAAATGGCAATTCTTTCACTTCTTTACAAAAATATATAAACTCGCATTTCAGTAAATGTACAGATATCATCATATCTACTGTATATTACCACTAGTTAGCCATTTGCAATGTATCCTGCTTCTTCAAAATTCATTCAAGTTAAATGAGGTTTCGTAATTTGAGAATTTCTGCAAAACGATTTCCTGTGAATTCCTTTTATGAATTTTTTCCGGATGTATAATTACCACTTCTTCGACAGTGATTGTTTCTATGTATAATCATGTGCGTTTACTTGCTTCCAATGGTTCATTTACTGACATACATATGCCAACTTTGATAAAGGAGTAGGAAACCTCATTTTTTCCCGAAAAGTGATCTCATAACGTAATAGGTAATTTGTCTTTCCGCTGTAACTTAGTCCTTACGTCAGTAATTGCGTTATGTGTGCTAAAATCAATGTAATATCAAAAGGTATCCATACAACTTCCGAGAAAGACGTCAATTAGTACTTACAAATACTTTTAGTTTGTTTGCAAGGTATTACTTCACACTCATCTCCAGTTTATTAGCGTACTCCACACAATATCAGCGATTTAACAACTAAACACAGTATAACAGCACGTACAAGGTTTGTCCGGGAAGTAATGAGACCACTTTTCCTGGGCCAATCAGAAAGGCCGGTGGGCGGAGTCTCCGGGCGTGACGGGTGGCGGGGTATGTTACTTAAACAATCGATGTCTCCTCAGTTGGCTCTGAGCTTTTACTGAGTGAGAGTCGCTTGCAAAGTGGACAGCTGTGTGAGGGTCGCGTAACGGTCAAAATGCGGAAGAGTGTCGAACAGCGATACGCGGTAACGTTTTGTGTTAAACTTGAAAAATCTGCGACCGAAACGCTTGCTATGATACATAAAGCCTACGGGAAGGATGCTTTATCGAAAGCACAAGTGTGTCGGTGGCACAAAACGTTCACGGAGGGAAAAGAGAGCATCGAGGATGAGCCACGCCCAGGGCTCCCTTCAACGTCTCACGCTTCGGACAATGTGGAAAGGGTGAAATAAGTTTTGGACTCTGACCGACATCTGAGTTTTATATTGGTAGCAGAGCACGTGGGACTGGCGAAATTCATTTTGCATGAAATCATCACGCAAGAAATGCAGATGCGGAAAGTTTGCGCCAAACTGGTTCTTAAGGTTTTGACCGATGAACAGAGGAACAACCGTGTGTCGATTTCTCGTGAGCTTGTGGACCGTGTGAGGAGTGAACCTATTTTTTTTTATTTTTTTTTTTTGGAGAAAGGGATAACAGGTGATGAAACGTGGGTGTTTGAGTGCGATACGAAGACGAAACGACAGAGCTCAGATTGGCACACTCCCGAGTCTCCTCGACCAAAAAGGGCTCGAATGTGCAAATCGGAGACGAAATCGATGCTCTTTGTCTTCTTTGACTGTAAAGGTGTTTTCCATAACGAGTTCATAATACCCGGACAAACGGTCAACGCTGCATTTTATGTGGAAGTGCTTAAACGGCTGAAGAACAGAGTTGCGTGTGTTCGGAGGAGATCACCAACACTTGGGTTCTTCACCACGATAGTGTGCCGAGTCATGCGTCGCTGAGAGTGAGAGAGTTTCTGGCAAAACAAAACATGGCAACGCTTCTCCAACCTCCTTACAGCCCGGACTTGGCTCCGGCTGACTTCTTTTTGTTTCTCTGGCTCAAATACAGCCTCAAAGGACATCATTTTGGGGCTGTTACAAACGTGCAAACTGCCGCGACGAGTGCTTTGAAAGCGATGCCTGTTCTCGACTTCCAGGCAAGCTACGCGGCGTGGCAGAACTGCTGGCAGCGGTGTATTGATGCTCGAGGATGTTATTCAGAGGAATATTAATGCTATGTAAGTATAACTTTAATTAAACGTCTGTTATTGAATGAGTCTCGTTATTTTCCGGACAGACCGTGTGTATCATCAATAACATCAATCCCTCAGAAAAACCGCTGCATTGCCTTTTTGTCTACCATTCTTATCCGGCCACACATACGTCACTTGTTCCGACCTCAGTGTGTTGCCAACATTATTCTCGTCTGAGGGAAAATACATAACGTTAAGGTGTGAAAATGTCTAAGAGAATAAACTCAAATTTACAGAGAAGGAATTCAAAAGGAAAGTTAAAATAGAATATACGTTACAATCTGTTTGGCATCTTTCCAGCCTTATCTTCTTCATGTCGATTTCGCTATTAGTTCTGAAATAGGGCAATGTTTTCGTGCCTATGTTTATTGGTTTCTTACTAAAATTCTAGGCTGAACTTCAGTTTGGTCCTTTTCAATTGGAATTGGAGTTTCAGTTTTAGTATTCATGACCAACTAAGGGCCTGAATTGCACTATTCCCTTTATATCTTCTTGATTTAATTAACTATATATCTCTCAGTGTCAATGGAGCGTTGCCCTCCATTAGACGAACTGATACGAAATGTTAAATACAGAGGTTTGGCCTTGAATAAGTGTGGAAGAAGCGAATTAATCAACTTTGAATTTTGATTATACAGTATGAGGTGCCCAACTTCGCCTCTGTAAGGGTACAAGACTGCATTTGAAATGATTTTGATACTCCGCTTTGACACTTCGTCGAAACAGGAGAACTGCGGACGAACGAAGAGCGGCGACAAAACAAAGACACAAATGTCGTCGATGGCTCAGTCGAGGATTTGGGGGAAAACGTTAAAATTTTATTCAATCGGAATACTGTAGCTGGAAAAATAATCAGTTTTAGCCTTTTCTGCTGGGTTTTCCAGCAACGAATTGTCCGATTAAAGGCAAATTTAGAGTAATGGTTCTCAGTAATTTCGCTAATACGTGTAATACATTCTAAGCTAAAGGCTTGTAAATTCGCTGAGTGTCTTCTGAATTTGCGATCAGGTACAACCTGCGTCATTTAAATCCTGGCCTCCTCCCATCTACATGATTACATTTCTAGCCGGGAGCCCGTGCTAAACAAGGGTGGAAAAACCGGTTGCTAAACATTTTCTTCTTATCTGGTTAAAAAAGGATATCAATTAAAATAATAGAAAATAATCTCCTGTTTCTAATTTGTTAAACTGCTGGTGCTAATAATGTCATTACCTAGTTTTTTACAAATATGTAGTAAAATATATTTTCTAAGGCTTTTGGAAGATCTTGTAATTAATAACTTCCCAAAAGTTTCCTGCTTGCCACAATGACTTCATTTAGAAAAGATAATTTTACTGACTTATTTATGCATGCATTAAATAACATCCTCATAGCTTGCTTACCCGTGAAGAAATGATGGGACTAGATATTAACATTTCAATTAAGCAGGTCATTATTTCTGGCCGAAGGCAATGCGGTTGGAAATTGCGAGGCTTAGCAACTGAGAAGACCCCGGCTTTGCTGAAACAGTGCATAAAAAATAGGAACAGAGTCAGTCAGGGCAGTGGCGTACGAACGGGGAGGTACAGGGGTACAATGTACCCCCACATTTTGGAGAGGGGTACATTAATATCTACTGTAACCCCCCCCTCCCCCAGATATGAGCAAACACAAACCAATCATTCATAAAGAGTGAATTGTAAAATTTATATGATACTTATTATTTTTTATTCTATTTTTTTTTCAAAGAAATATCACGGGTCATCTGTTTTTTTTTATATCCGAAGCTTGTAGTGGGAGGCTTTTCATCCACCAAAAACTGACCGACCATCTGGGAAACTCCAGCAAATTAGTTCTGCAGGGAAACGACGAGTGCGAGGTTTTTGTTAATAACTTCAAACACCATATGGTAGGGCTAGGGCTTGATAACATACTTGTGATCAGTGTTTCTTTTCTCTTAAAATTCCATGCATCTTGATCAGGTCGTCCTTTCTGCACTTTAAAAAAAATTGAATGCACAAGTAAACATTTCAGCGCCCGCAGCCCCGGCACTAAAATTGTTTTCTGTCTTAAGATCTGTAGCAATACAACAAGTGCATTACGGATTTCACATATCACTCATAGAACTCCAATTCCTCGATATCTCCACCATCATTTAGCTTTGCACCAGACCAATGGGCTTTTTACATCAATTGTCAGCCTATGTATCGTTCAAAATTTTTAATATATACTTCATAATGCTTCAATGGTACTATTTTCGCGGGTAGAGCAGTTTTTATCTTACTGCGGTTTTACTTTAGTAACGTAAACAAAAATGATAAGAAATTTAATTCGTTCTTGTTAAGAGTTATATAACATTTCCTGAGAAATCCCTCTTTTCCAAACTCTGCTGACAGAAATTCATCCTAATTTTGACTTGTCCCTGCTCAATATTTTAATGGAAAAAAAAGTACAAAAATTAAAAAGAGGGTGTAGACGAACTTCGTGTTACAAGTGATACCTATATGGAAGTAGACATTCGTCATACATAACACGATATGCAACTTGCTCATTAACCACCTTTGACGAAATGATGAAGATCACTTCTACATTTAATCAAATTAAAAACGGTATTTACAAGTTAAAACATATGATAGATTAAAACACTAGATCTTTCGATCACACTAGTGATCTTCAGCAGGTAACTCACCTAATGACATCAAGGTACGTCGACACGCAATATATAGGGATTTTTGATGACCCAAACAATGGGTAAAGCGCATGCTCACGAAAGTTGTTGTGAACACAGAGAGAGAGAGACATAGAGAGACAGGTAACAGTACTGCAAACGAAGAAAGTAAAAATGATGCTACACAAGTGTTAATAATTCAGTTGTAATGATTATTTCCGCAATGTTCAAGTAGAGCAGTCCATGTTCGTGGGAGGAAAGAAGGTACATCGTCATTACAGCAAATACCTCTATAATGGTGAATATATAAGCTTTCTGCAAAGAGGGTCATGCTTTTCGTGCTGTGTGTAATGAGGATTTTGCATTCATCCCATAATGGTCTATGTGTGCCGCTAGCTACCAATCGGGCTAGGGCAGTCGAATGTGAGCCTGTTCTGACATCGCGTGAGTGTTCAAGCAAACGGGTTTTTAAATTGGGTAGGGTGGAGCCTATGTACACTTGATCTATTTCACTGGGGTTTAACGCTCTCAGGGGAATAAGGTAGACTCCGTACCTGTGTTTGGTTTCAACGGGATCCCTGTCAATGTACACTTGATCTATTTCACTGGGGTTTAACGCTCTCAGGGGAATGAGGTAGACTCCGTACCTGTGTTTGGTTTCAACGGGATCCCTGTCACGTTTAATTCCCAGTGAAATAGATCAAGTGTACATAGGCTCCACCCTACGCAATTTAAAAACCCGTTTGCTTGAACACTCACGCGATGTCAGAACAGGCTCACATTCGACTGCCCTAGCCCGATTGGTAGCTAGCGGCACACATAGACCATTATGGGATGAATGCAAAATCCTCATTACACACAGCACGAAAAGCATGACCCTCTTTGCAGAAAGCTTATATATTCACCATTATAGAGGTATTTGCTGTAATGACGATGTACCTTCTTTCCTCCCACGAACATGGACTGCTCTACTTGAACATTGCGGAAATAATCATTACAACTGAATTATTAATACTTGTGTAGCATCATTTTTACTTTCTTCGTTTGCAGTACTGTTACCTGTCTCTCTATGTCTCTCTCTCTCTCTCTCTCTCTGTTCACAACAACTTTCGTGAGCATGCGCTTTACCCATTGTTTGGGTCATCAAAAATCCCTATATATTGCGTGTCGACGTACCTTGATGTCATTAGGTGAGTTACCTGATGAACATCACTAGTGTGATCGAAAGATCTAGTGTTTTAATCTATCATATGTTTTAACTTGTAAATACCGTTTTTAATTTGATTAAATGTAGAAGTGATCTTCATCATTTCGTCAAAGGTGGTTAATGAGCAAGTTGCATATCGTGTTATGTATGACGAATGTCTACTTCCATATGAGTAAAAAGAGAGAACACACAAAAAAAACTTCTCCATTCATTTTCTGATAAGAATTTAATAATGTGAACTTTTTGTCAGCATTAAAAATAATAATTATATGATGATAACAATGTTCATTCTGATGAATTCCTGATCAGTATGCGTATTTTATAAAAACTCTAATATACTACCCCCCCTCCAAAAAAAATTCGGAGGGGGTCATCCATAGATGGCTTAATCCTTGAGATGTAAGGTTCATGAGCTTGTACCCCCTAAATCAAAAGCGTTCCTACGCTACTGAGTCAGGGTATTAATATGTGAAATTTTGCATCTGGATCACCTTCCGTATTACATTAACATAAAACATTGCCAGTATATACACATGGTTCTTAGTTGGTAAACCAAAAGGCTTGCAGAAAATTTTATAATTCGGAAATTATCCTAAAACAATTATTTCATTGTAATTTCATACGTAAATGCTGAGTTTCCACAGAAGCAAACAAGTTTTTTGTATGTGCAGTTTTACATGACACCAGAGTTATGTTACGTCACATGTTCAAAGCAGTCTCATCTGTACATGCAGACGTGCATCAAATTAATACCTAAAACACTTCCATTTAATGGCGTAAAATTAATACACAATTTAAGCCGAGCTTTCGCGCTCCACCGAGAGTCTTCGCTTGGGCTAAGCTTTCAAAGCCTTCTTGGAGACAGCAACTTACAATGTTGTTACAATTGAAAATCAATTTATTATCAAAACTTTTTGAATTGTAATAACATTGTAAGTTACTATTTCTAAGAATGCTTTGAAGGCTTAGCCCAGACGAAGCCTCCCAAAGGAGCGCGAAAGCTCGGCATAAATTGTTTATTAGTTTTACGCTATTAAAAGGAAGTGTTTTTGTTTATAAATGGTGTAGCGTCTTTGATGAATTAATACCCGCTTAGAAAAATGGAATGGAAAACGGGGCGTAAGGCTCTTTCACTTTCACAGTTTTTGGTTGTAAATTAACAACGTTTTGAACACAAATTAATGAATATGTAAGTAATGAAAACAGATTTCTTCTTTCATTTCTTGTGTAACTCTACACAGGAATAAGAGCGATGAAAAAATATATAGAATTGAGTTACACGTGTGTTTTAATAATGTTATTTTGAAAGAGCAACTGAATCACTCTCTCACATCGAAATTGTGTTTTCAAACGTGGTTTACAAGACCCCTATAACCAAAATGATCCCCTATTTGTTGATTTATCTGTGAAGCAAAGCTTCGAGATCCTGAATAAGAAAGCATTTAAAAAACTGATAAAACCATAAAATACTAAATATATCTCAGAGGGAGTACGCTAAGCTTTTCTCTTTCACCATGTTTTGAATTTTCTACAAAAGGAAGGCTTGGGATACGCAGCTGTCATGTACCTTTCGCCTTGGTCAGCATGGGACTTCTTGGGACGGGTTGGACTCCATGAGATACCTGGTGGTTATTTTGCGCATAAAGGCTGCGCGCCTCTAATGCTCCGTTTAGGGAGACTCAGTCCAGATAAAAGGTGAACCAAATAAGAAATGGTCCAGGGAATACCTCAGCTTAACCAGTTAAGCTCCATCTATAATAGTTGTTCCTGGTTCCGCCAATTTTTAAATGGATAGAACCTGACACCATAAGTAAATACAAACACTTTCGTAGAAATAGGCTGAAGAGAACACAGTTACAGACGAAAGTGTAAGTACACGAAACTGCAAGTACTCAGGCTGAAGAGGACACAGTTACAGACGAAAGTGTATGCACACGAAACTGCAAGTACTCTTTTCATTGGGTACAAATGCATCGGAACCAGTGGAAATGAACGTGCATATGAGCTGGAAAAAAAGGCTGCTGGGAAAGGAGACATTGCTTATCATCTGAAGACGCTACTGCAAAGTGTGCGAACTCAGATGAAGAAAGCCACGTTAAAGGAGTGGGAAGGAATGTGGAACAAAAGAGTTACGGGTAGAAAGACGAACCGCATCTTTCCCATAGTCTCAACCAGAAGGGTATGATCAGATGGTTTCATTAACCAATTAACTCACTAGCCATGGCGTTTCGCCGGAGTACATCAGCCGGTTTGTGGTTAAGGAAAAGGCGTGCGGATGCGGTGCCCAGTCCACAGACGTGATTCACATTATTCTTGATTGTAATTCTCTTTCAGCGAGAAGAAACGTTCTCGTTCCTGTACTGAAAAAAAGAAAAGGATCTCGATCCTGGTCGGCTTTCCTAGAGAAAGACAGGGACGCATCAAGATGACTAAAGACTTCGCGAGACAAGAAAATTTCCTGACAGAAGAAAAGTGGAAGACAGGAAGTGGAACATGACTCCTGCCCATAGTCATCACCATAGCACCTGCTCAAATGCTATAGTTTTGTATCAAGTTCAACTACCATTCCCGATCCCTTAACGGTAAAACACAATAGAAAAATGACATTTCGTCAGCTGGCTTTAGAGCTGACAGCAACGATTGGACGATGCGTATCACGCTAAACAGTTACAAGAAGACTTCAGGAAAGTGGCCTTTATACCAGAAGACCTGTAGTGTGCGTGCCGCCAACATCTCCCCATAGGAAAGAAACGGGTTTGGGAACACCTGCACTGGATACGTGAACAGTGATATAACGTTCACTTCACGGATAAGTGGCGTTTCATGTTGCAGACGGATTCCGGCGTGTATTCATCTGGAGAGAACGTGGCATGCGTTACCATCCATCAAACACCCGAGAGAGGGATACATATGGAGACAGTGGTTGTATTCTGTGGGTAGGAATAACGCGTAACGGGCGAACCGACCTGCATCTATTTTACAACGGTTCAATCAATGCTATCTGCTATCGAAATAAATTCGTAAGACCTGTTGATCGCTTGTCTGCACCTGCTGTCGGCTCGAATTTGTATTAATGCAGAGCAATGCCCAAATCCATAACGCTTGACTGCTGCTGGAATACGCTGAAAGTGAAGGTGTTGCGATTATGAAGTGGCCAGCAAGGTCTCCGGACCTTCAAACCATAGAGCACCTGAGAGACGCTTTAGGGAGCCTGATGCCTGCTCGGAGACCCCCTCAGAAAAACATACAGGAGCTGTGAATTACTCGTGTACAGCAGTACGACAGACTGCCCTCAGAATTTATTGACTCTCTTCTAGACAGCATGCTGCGACGCTTTCGGTCATTTGTCACCATGAGAGGCGATCGAACACATATCAAAGCCAAAGTATGTCCGTTTAGTATGTTTATTAATTTGTGCATTTGTGTTTTTTGGAATAACACGATGTATTCGAAATGCATGCAGTGCTTTATCTTCATTTTGGGTTACAGTACGTGTTGTTGTCCGTGTTATTCATCTGCCGCCTTTCCGTGTGATATCTTTAACAAATTTCTCACAGTGTTGCAGTTTGTGTTTATAACTTAACCTTTCCACATGAGTGCAGTTTCGGTCACTAGAACAGCTGATGTTATCTCACCCAGCAGTAATTCTCACTGTACCTCAAGAAATCAGTAGCAGACTGGCGATTCATAGACAGCCCAGGAAGCTATTTTGTGCCACCCACTTTTGCGAAAAATTATCAGGGTATCCCTTACCTAAGAAACAGTATGTCAGAATCACTGCTTATAGTGTGGACGAAATATTCTCATAATACGTGGAAAAAGATCATGTGGAAAATAACACTGCACAACAAAAATAAACTTTTTGTTTGTTACAAAGACTGCATATGCCGAATCATACAATACTTGTCATGCTGATTACAAATCTGCTTGCTACATTGTGATATCGGGCATAGTTCTCGAGTAACCTGTTGTCTCCGCGTACAATAAGCCTTCATTGCGGCATGTACACTGAAGTGCCAGAAAAACATGTACAGACGAGTTTATGCAAAATGCATAGCAACGTCACATATGCGCGTACTCGGTTCCGTCCACCAGTGCGTATATAAAACGATAGACATCCTTGCCAGCTGTCAGAGCTGCTTTCGGCATGAGAATGGCAAGTAATAACGATTTAAGCGATTGTCAACGCGGTGTCATAGTTGGTGGTCTTGAGATGGGTCATAGTATTTCGGAGGTAGAAACGAAGTTCGGATTTTCACGGGCGACCATTGCAAGGGTGTACCGTGACAACAAGAATTCCGGCAAATCCTCCAACCTACGATACCAGTGTGGTTGTAAAAAGACATTGAGTGAACGTGACCATCGTCGGCTCTCAAGAATCGTTTCACGCGATAGGCTTGCAACATTCACGCAAGTATCATTGGAATTCAATGCTGGAGCCTCAATAAGCATTAGCGTCCGGACTATGCAGCGTACCCTGCACGATATAGGTTTTGGGAGCAGACGCCCAACTCGAGTCCCCTTGATGGGTGCACGACACAGAGCTATGCGCCTCGCTTGGGCACGGCAACACCGCCACTGGACACTTGATGACTGGAAACAAGTAGCCTGGTCTGACGAGTCCCGTTTCCAACTGTATGGGGCACATGGTAGGATTCGTGTGTGGTGCAAACCCCATAGCGCCATGGATCCCGCCTGTCAACAGGGAACTTTACCGGCTGGTGAGGGATCCGTAATGACATGGGGTGTGTTTAGCTGGATTTCACTGGAACCCCGGATACGTCTACAAACGTCTGTGACCGGCCAACGCTATGTCCGCATCCTTTCTGACGAGGTACACCCGTTAATATCCTGCATTCATGCTGATGGGTTGGGCCTGTTCCAACAGAACATTGCACCTTCACACAAGTGTCGGGACGCCACATTATGATTAGAGGAGCATTCATCTGAGTTTGGGGTGTTGTCATTCTCACCTAAGTCCCCAGATCTGAACGTGATACAACACATTTAGGATGTCATGCAACGCGCTATTGAACACAGGAATCCTAGACCTCGGAATACACCCGAATTGTGGAACGCTCTGCAGGAAGTATGGTGTGCATTTCCTACAGCATATTTCTAGAAGCTAGTGGAGTCCATGACCGGTTGTATTTCTGCAGTCCTGCGCTCCCGTGGGGGACCTACCAAGTATTAGACTGGCGCACTAATTTTTCTGGCACTTCAGTGTATATTTCGCTACAAGCAATCAAGTACACTTACCATAAAAAAGAATTATTATCGATTTTCTTCTGTACTTTGGTTGTACTACATCCCTTTTTAGAGTCCAACAGTAATTAGCTAGCACTTTAGGACTTTATTTTCCTTTATAACGGCTTTCTATTGTATATATCTCTTGATGAAAACGTTCTCGGTGCTCATCGCTTACAGCTCCTAAGTTCTGTTGGGAAAAGTCGAGATGCCAGTGAAGGAAATGTATTTTAAGCGACATATTGCATCCCAGTGCCTTATAGTTTTCTAGCAGCTCAGTAACAAGTTCTTTATAATTTTCTGCCTTCCGGTTACCTAAAAAGTTCAGTACCACATCTTTAAAGGACTTCCATGCAGCAGATTCAGTCTCATTCAAAGTGCCTTAAACTGCAAGATCAAGCATAAGTTCCCTTGTTTGTGGACCAATAAAAATGCCTTGTTTAGTTTTGGGTTTAGGTATTTTGGGGAACTTGTTCTTTAGAAAACGAAAGGCTTCTCAATCTTTATTCAATGCCTTCACAAATGTTTTTATCTAACCCAGTTTGATGTGAAGCGGTGGTAAATACACGTTTTGAGGACTTACTAAAGGCTCAGCAACAACATTTTTATTACTTGGCGTGTCTTTGGTCTTAGCTGTAATTCCAGATATATTAGTGATGCAGAAGCAACAGTCTGTTGAGTGATCTTTCGGTTCTCTCCAAACTATTGGTGCCGCAAATGACATTTGACGTGATCCCTTCAACCAGCCAGTCAATAAATTTACCCATGAATTACAACAAATGTGAGGCGCCCAAAATTAATCTTCATCACCCACTTTGCACTGGAAATAAAGTTTATTCGATTTTCTGATCAACGGTGTGAAGTGTCGCCTTTGAGACTTTAAAGTAAATTGCCCACAAATGTAGCAGAAACTATTTGGATGGTTCACACAAGTACGCGGCATTATTTAACGTACGCTCTACACAATCCACACTACTTTTTAAAACCACGAGAAAATGCACATGCTTCAATACCGATTAAATGCATTCAAATGACAAAATTTTTACTTTGTTCCCTCTTCCCAGAAAGAATTGCACAACAGGAAGTAATGGTGCCAGTATTCTACTCTCGGAGACACAGCTATCCTGTCTCCGTTGGGAAACATAGGGAAATCCCTTTACGTAATACAATATTCACCCCAACAGAAAGTTCAATTACAAGAAATTTGAGCCCAGTGGAGCAGTTATGACTTCATATTTGGTTTCAGCACCCGTAAATACATACAAAACCGTTAAAGTTTTTTCTTGTAACAAAATCATTGTTTGTTGAACGGGATTCACACCTAAATAATATAGCAAACAAATCTACACAAACTCCGTTTACTGGTGTGAAAGTACACTGCCGGACAATTGCTAAGGACGGATGACAATAGCAACGATAGCAACCATAAAATGGAAGACAGGGAAATGTGGAAATTAGCATAAGTGCGGGATACAGTAAGACGTGTTGTGCGTATGCAAATTTTGGATTGCCGAACTTGTTCGTGACGTCATAGCGCTGATAAGAGATATGAAGGATTTGATGCGTATTGACCGTTGTTGTTCAAAGGCAAAGTTGAAAGGGAAACAATCAATTGACGAACTTGCAATTTTCAGTATGTCTTCCCTGACATCACCTAGATGATTTTACGCGTGGCCGTATTATTGGCAAGATTGAAGAAGGGCGAAAAATAACAGATGTTGCCAGGGAGTTCGACGTCAGCCACAGTGTTGTTTCAAGGCTTTGGAAATCATTTCAAACCAATGGTGAGTGTAGCAAACGTCACGGGGCAGGTCGTGTTCGCAGTACGACACCTGCAGAAGATCGGTACATAGTGCTATCAACAAAAAGACACCGGCGCAGCACAGCTAGTGAGGTAGCAAATCAGTTTATGGCTGCTACTGGCAAGCGGATCTCCCGAGAAACTGTCGCCAGACGTTTGCATGAAGGAGGACTATACGCCCGCCGTCCTGTTGTGTGCATCCCATTGTCCAGACGTCACCGTACCGCCCGTTTGCAATGGTGCCATCAACATCGCAATTGGACTGATAACGACTGGTCTGCTGTCCTCTTCTCAGATTAGAGTAGATACAGTCTATCGTCTGATTGTCGACGACAACTGATCTGGCGTGATAGTGGTATTGCATATTGTCCAGCAAACATACAGGAAAGGGACCGATATCCGACATGTAGTGTCATGGTATGGGCTGGCATCATGATCAATGGCCGAACGTCCCTCTATGTGCTTCCAACTGGGACTATGACTGGCCAATGATACATTAATGATGTGCTGCTACCTCATGTTCGCATGTTCCGTGGTGCTGTCGGTGATAGATTCATTTTCATGGACGACAACGCAACATGTCATCGAACAGTCGCTGTCAGGAGTGTCTTGAGAGCGAGGATATTCAACGCCTCGTATAGCCAGCACGTTCTCCAAATCTGAATCCCATTGAAAATGTGTGGGATGCTTTGGGGAGGAGTCTTGCTGGTCGCCAATGCCCTCCAATAAACAAGGACACCCTCATCCGTGCAGAGGAATGGGATAAATTACCCCAACAGCTGCTTGATAATGTTGTGCAAAGCATGACACGACGTGTGGAATCTTGCATCGCCCTCCATGGTGGCCATATCCCGTATTGACATCTTACGCCGGAACGCCTGCGGACGGTAATTGCATTTTTTTCACGTTTACGTATTCTGCACAAAATGGCCTGTTTGTCCCTTGAACACGTTCCAAAGCCATCTGGATTTCAGAGCACAATAAATTGTCTTTCTTGTAATGTCCTGGCATTCTGACAATATTTTATTTCACTTGGCATCCAACCACACTTACTTTTTTATGCGCTATATAGCCGTTTATGATCCGTCCTTAGCAATTGTCCAGCAGTGTATAATTAAAGAATGAATACAAGGGAAAATTGTATCTCCCGAGCTTTCGCTCTCCAACCGGGAGGCTTTTCAAGGGTTGCAGACGTTACTAACAAGTCCGGCGAGTATAATAAACAGATTTCGAAGCACTGATGGTCAGGAACGTCGTATTTTGAAAATTTGATCCTCGAGGCACGAGGCGATACACTGGTTTCTTTCATGCGGGGAATCATCTCAGCATATTCCTCCACGCGGACGGAATATCAACAGATTGGGTATCGTTGCATGCGTAGGGATGCGTGGAGATTTCAATACTCTCTCTGATCAGCGTACCTTTGTAGCCAGTATACGGCGCAATTATCTTTACCTTATCCCATAACGGGACTGCGTTTTTTTGTGCTACTTCTTTAGACAAGGCTGTTAAGGTCTTTCCCAATCTGATGTCTCTCATGTGCTCCTTAGTCCTTACAGCAATCGACCTTTTCGTCATTCCGAAAAGGTCGATTCAACACAAGACTTTATAAGTAGGACTAGAGGCGTAGTCTTGAACGAGCACGACATATTAGCAAGCCTCGACATAACGTCCTTATACCCGTCAATACCGGTAGAGGAGGCCTGTGACAATCTCGAGATATGGTTATCCAGGGATGATGAGTTTCCAGAAGCGGTGCAAGATATAAGAAGAGCCCTAAACCTGACTGTGAACAACAATTTCTTTCGTTACCAAGGAAATATATACAAACAGACCAGAGGTGCTCCTATGGGTTCACCGCTGTCAAGCATATTAGCAGAAGCAATATTACGCCCACTGGAAGAGAGAATTTTCTCCTGCACTGTCAAAAAACCACATATATGGTTCAGGTATGTCGACGACATATTTTTCATATGGCAGTATTCTGACGCAGACCTTCAAGAATTCTGGGGACAAATCAATACATTGCATCCATCAATCAAATTCACCCTAGAAAGGGAAACTGAAGGAAAACTACCATTCCTAGATGTTATGTTGCATAAAAATCGGAATGGCAGACTTGACACGGCGGTTTACTACAAACCAATAACAGTTCCCAACTTTATCGCACCTAAGTCTGTATCTCCGAATTCATATAAAATGGCAGCATTTAGAACATATTTTGTACGAGCTTTCAATGTCTGTTCCAGCGTAGAAACAAGGAAAAAAGAGATAGCAGATATCATTAATAAAGGCATTGCAGCTGGTTTCCCCTGAATATGATCTAAGAAAAATCCTACAAAGAGTTCAGTCCAGGTATCGTACAACCCCCAAGGCAAAAAGAGATAATTTGCGTTACGCCGGATCTGTGCCGTATATCCCAAATTTCTCTTACTCATTCAAAAGTCTAATGAGACGCCATGGGCTTCACATCGGCATCAGATCCCCGAACAGCATACACAGAGCAGTAGCAAACACGTGCAGAAACCCAGACAGGAAATCGGAAGCAGGAGTGTACATGATACCTCTGATGTACCCAGGCGGTTCGTCGAAAGTTTACATCGGAATGACGAAAAGGTCGATTGCTGTAAGGACTAAGGAGCACATGAGAGACATCAGATTGGGAAAGACCTTAACAGCCTTGTCTAAAGAAGTAGCACAAAAAAACGCAGTCCCGTTATGGGATAAGGTAAAGATAATTGCGCCGTATACTGGCTACAAAGGTACGCTGATCAGAGAGAGTATTGAAATCTCCACGCATCCCTACGCATGCAACGATACCCAATCTGTTGATATTCCGTCCGCGTGGAGGAATATGCTGAGATGATTCCCCGCATGAAAGAAACCAGTGTATCGCCTCGTGCCTCGAGGATCAAATTTTCAAAATACGACGTTCCTGACCATCAGTGTTTCGAAATCTGTTTATTATACTCGCCGGACTTGTTAGTAACGTCTGCAACCCTTGAGAAAGCCTCCCGGTGGGAGAGCGAAAGCTCGGGAGATACAATTTTCCCTTGTATTCATTCTTTAATTATACTTTCACACCAGTAAACGGAGTTTGTGTAGATTTGTTTGCTATAAAATCATTGTTGTTTAGTGATAATTAATTATCATGACGTATTTTCCACGCATTATGAAAAGAACATTTCTTAGGCACTATATACTTAGCCGATTGGTGATATGCTTAACAACGCTAGATGGCAGCCTAGTTGCTTCGATTAAGAATGCGGTCGGACTACATTCCGATGCTCTTAACACGATTTAAACGATATTTGCACGATATTTGTAGACGTTTTAGGAAGGGAGTGTATGACCCCAGGTCTAAAACTGCCCTTAGAAATAGGAAGCTAGCGGATCTGAGTACGTGATTTCAATAGGAAAGACAAACAGAAAAATGTAGTGAAAGGAGAGGGTAAAGAGAGATGCTCTTAACACTGAGACACTTGTGACTTTATTGTCCTGGATGGTGTAACGAATAGCATACTCGAACGATAATCGGGAGATGAGGATTCGGTTTCCGCTCCAGTGCGATGAAATTTTCAAGTTTTCTGATGTGATTGATATTACGTGAAAAATACTAAATATAATAAATTCAGAGATGTCTGATTGTTGTGTTAATTATTATGACAGAATCATCGTTTACTGCATAAACATCTTTTCAACATAACTCTATGTATTGAAACAATTATTATCATTTTACCTATTGTCCTGAACCGAAGGTCCCTAGCAAAATTTAAGGTAAATGCAAAATTACTGCTGTTGCTGAGAAGCGACAGACAGGGTAATTTCCCTGAGAGACTCTATCGAAGACTTCATTTTTATGAATTTTTTGCGATAACTGAATTCAGAATTTTCAGTAGTGTCTCCGGTTTTAGTGAGAGCGTAAATCCAAATGTGACAAACACTAATTTATTTTTCAAGACTTACTTATCAATAATAAAATGATTACAAAAATTCTCTTGAAAAACTAGAAAATGTCAAGAATTGCAAGAATTTCAGTGCGCACTGATAAAGTGAGAGAAATTAAATAATGCAAAAATGATATTTTATGTAATTATTTTAAAAAGGAAAAAGTTTTTTTGCTGTAGCATAAATAGACTGACTTTCCAGAACTGAAGTTCAACAGTTCGTGTAACTGTAAAGCCCAAAATATAGTAAAACAGATTCAGATCTTCTTCTCAAGAAAAAAAGAAAAAGAAAAGCATGTACATATAAAAATCAGCAACCCAAAATGTTTACTGAAGGTAAACCGCAATGCATTATCATACACAGTGCATTTCGAGTTTCTATCCCACCTAGATTATTGACCTATTGACAGCAAATTTAATTAGATTGTAATGATTGTTTAACTGCAAATGCAATTTGCAAAAGTTGACTGAGGAAGTGGATATCTGCCCAAATGGATGGGGCTTACATTTGAAAGTCGAGAAAAGGAAAGGGTGTGTGTCAAAAACAGCGTTTGGCTCAACTAAACATTTTCTGCGAAGGTATTTTTTTACGCTTTCCAACCGTAGGTTGAAGATGCGTATATGCTCTAGCTTTGTCCGTCCGTCCGTCCGCACGATAACTGGCGTAAAAATGGTTCAATTTCGAAGAAATTTAGTATGTAGTAGGAGACCACCCGGGGACGAGCCCTGTTGAAAATGGGACAAATGGGGTCACAGGTCACGACGTAGGAGCGGGATCCATCCAATCGCACTTATACGTCATATCTTGCGTAAATAGGGTTCGATTTCAATGAAATTTGACTATGTGGTAAGGGACCGCCTGGACACGAACCCTATTCAAAATGGGTGAATTGGGGTCAAAGGTCAGGACATAAGAGCGGGATGCATTCCATTGCCTTTATGCATCATAACGTGTGTAAAAATGGTTCGATTTCGACGAAATTTCAGTATGTGGTAGGGGACTACCTGGGGACGAACCCTATTGAAAATAGACGAAATGGGGTCAAAGGTCAGGACATAGAATTGCGATCCATTCCATCGCCCTTATCTCATATTATTAAGGTGGACGTCAAGTAATTTTGCTTCCTATACTTCCAATGGAAAAACTTTCATACACATTTCCTTCAAAATTAATGTGTCCCCAAGGATGAAAATTTGAACATCGATTAAAATAACTTCTTATTATCACTTAATATTTTCTAAAACATAACCAT
Organism: Macrothele yani; assembly: GCA_039090855.1. Taxonomy (NCBI): domain Eukaryota; kingdom Metazoa; phylum Arthropoda; class Arachnida; order Araneae; family Macrothelidae; genus Macrothele; species Macrothele yani. The sequence goes on from CM077024.1 coordinate 9,227,309, forward strand.
AAATACATTAAAAATCAATAACTTTTCCTTTGGTGGTGTTGAAACCAGAAAAAAGATGGCGCGACCTGTATTTTCATGACGTCAGTAGACAAACAAATGTTGAATTGCATAATTATGGTTATGTTTTAGAAAATACTAAGTATTCCAAGTTATAAAATGAAGATATTTTAATCGATGTTCAAATTTTCATCCTTGGGAACGCATTATTTGGGAAGAAAATGTGTACAGAATTTTTTCCATTCGACTTGCAGGAAGCAAAATTACTTGACGTTTACCTTAAAGGAGCAATTCTTGTATGTATGTTAATTTTATTTTGAAAACGGCTCTAAGGATTTTGATGAAAGTCGTTAACCTACCGTTTTCTGGTAATAGAAATCGTTTTAGCTTGATCTCGACTTTAGGAAAATTCGTTTAGTGGGTTAATAACCACCCCGAATTACCACGTTTTTAGTGTAATGTCATGGCGTTGTCCGATTAGATGTTGGCGCGCGGTCACGCCATCTATCTCATTACGTCACGCGTTGTGTGCGGATCCTATTAAAGTTTTATGACGTCACAGTATTGCCAGCAGATGGTCGCGATTCCCATCTGCCTCATTACGTCACGCGTTGTGTACGTATGTTCGTCCGCACGTTAACTTGCGTAAAAATCGTTCGATTTCGATGACATTTTAGTATGTCGTAGGGGAACACCTGGGAAGGAAACCTATTGAAAGTGAGCGAAATGGGGTCAAAGGTGAGGACATAGGAGAGGGATCCATTCCACTGCTCGTATGCGTCATAACTAACGTAAAAAAGGTTCGATTTCGATTAAATTTTAGTATGTGGTACGGGATCACCTGGGGACAAACTCTATTGAAAATTGGCGAAATGGGGGTCAAAGGTCAGGACATAGGAGCGGAATCACTTCCATCGCCATTATGCGTCATAACTTACGGAAAAATGTTTCGATTTGGATGAAATGTTAATATGTTGTAAGGACCTGCCTGGGGACGAATCCTATTGAAAATGGGCGAAATGTGTCAAAGCTTAGGACACAGGAGCGGGATCTATTCCATAGCGCTTATGCATTATAACTTCCGTAAAATTGCTTCGATTGCGACAAAACTTTATCATGTTATTTCGGAGATATACTGAACAAGTTCTGTTGAATATCATCGAAATGGGATCAAAGGTCAGGGCACAGGAGTGAGATTTATTCTACAGCCATTTTCCTCATAACTTGAGTAATAACTTGAGTAATGATTTCTAGTATGTTGGAAAGCGTATCATAATCAATGCATTGCATGATTTTACTAACATGTTTTTTTTTTATGGAAACGGGAGCCGTCAAAGTGATAAACAAACTTTGATGCTTTAGGAAACTTGGTTTTCTTCTACAAGGATATTGAAATGCATATATAGCTATTTGTTTTTTGAATTAGCATAAGTCTTACACCAGTCCAGAATATGGCGGCCCATCGGGAAATCTCCCAGTATCCTGGCGCCCAGTCTGCTCATGCAAGAGATATGTTCTTACATCTCCGCACTGAGCGCCACAACTGTAAGCTCTCCCAAAAATGTGTAATTGAATGCCAGTAGTCATTAAATCAAATTGTGCTATGCTAGACCCAGACTTCGTACTTTGCATGTCCTTTTGGTGTTTGTTCGTTAACCAACTATCATTGAAATTTCGTAAATCTGTTACCGCATATTTTGCAAAAAAATTTCATTTCTGCGTTAAACTTTTTAGTTAAATGATATTAGGCTGGCTCAAAGTCTGTATGCTTTGAAGGAAATTTTGTATCTTTAAGAGCACTTTTACGCGAAGATAGAAACCGCTTGACGAAAAAACGAAATTTGTCATTTTCTCTCGGAGAAAGATGGCAAAATACTTAAAAGTAGTTATTAATGATTCGGAATCTGAAATTATAGTTAAGTATTTCGGGGAAGCGTGACTCTTTTTTCTGTAACAAAAGTTCCATCATTTTTGTCGGAAAAGTTTCCTTTCATCAGACTGAACCTCTATAAACGTATGGTCGTGTATCCAAAAATGCATTAATTTTACATTAAAACGGCGCGGCATGGCCGATAAATAGCTCTTAGTAAATTAACTGGTTCTTTCACCCGTTCCCTTGGGATGAAAAAGGGGCTAAGCTGAACAATGGAACGAAAGTTGGATTCTTTCGCATGATTTAAGAGGAAAAAATCGCGAATACTTGGTTAAAGAAGGTAACGGCCTATTAGCAAAGATGTGATTCGGTTCATTTAGTTTCATCGTCTGGAGAGCCAAAAGACGCATAAGCGGTCAGGTCGACAAGGCAAAGCATTAGGCTAAGTGGATAGGTTGGCTATCCTGTCCTGTGGGCTTTGCTAATGATTTTTACGCCAAATTTCTGTACTGCTAAGTGCTTAAAGGCGGTTTCGCCCAGAAAGAACGCCAATTTAATAATTACGTATTAACATGGTTAACTTTTCAGCGTTTCACCTTCAAAGAAATAAATCTCCTTTATCGCACATCATAAGCATTTAATCAATTATTCTCCACGACAGAAAGGACTTCGGAAACATTCAGCTGCGCAGGAAAGCGATATTTATTATTTACTCGCGTAAAGTTATCGCTCTTCCTAAATCACCGCTTCAACTCTCATGCCCACGGATATGGTAATATCTTATGTTCAATCGCTACTAACATGAAGATAAATGTTTTAGAAGGAATAGCATTCTGGGAAGATCCAAGTATGAACAGGAAGTGTAAGGGGTGGAGTACAGAATCTCGAGTAAGAAATTTACTTTAATAAGATATTAAATTATGTTACAGAAACCTATTAATATTTCTTTAAGTGGTTAATGTGAAATTACGCTTATAAAATATTCATTGCGCTCTCGATTACCAAAAAATAAAGTTTAAATTAGCAAATCAAAAAAGGCGAAGATAAGAATAAATTGGAAGCTTTTGATTTTAATTCGATGCAGACTGTTAGATCTTTAGTTGAAACACTTAAAACATTATGAAAGGAGACAGCAAGACACACCCTCTTGGTGTATGATCATACCACTATCCTCTTTGTAGCGAGCAGGCATATCGCCATAAAAAACATAAGAAAACAGAATGTTATTAGCAGTCGTTATCAGATGTCGTTTCGGTACTGATTTGCTTATGTGCTACTATAAAAATATGAGTTTACCTCATTTTCTCCCGATCTGAATATTTTATGCCGGATAATTTGTTGAAGATCATCCTGCCGCCTCTATTTTCTTCGTCATCCTGCTTTCTCGTTTTCTATTTTCTTCGTCATCGTGCTTTCTCGTTTTTTATTTTCTTTGTCATCCTGCTCTCTTTTTTTATTTCTTCGTCACCCTGCTCTCTGTTTTTTTTTCGTCATCCTGCTCTCTTTTTCTAATTTCTTTGTCACCCTGCTCTCTTTTTTTTATTTTCTTCGTCATCCTGCTCTTTTTCTTTATTTTCTTCGTCACCCTGCTCTCTTTTTCTATTTTCTTCGTCATCCTGCTCTTTTTCTATTTGCATGTCCAATTCAAATCAAAGGTTATTCTGGTTTTCGGAGTTGTTCTGCTTCCTTTTCGTTGTCTCTTCGAAGAAATATTTCTCACCTATGTCTCTCAACTTTCGCGTTCGTTGCAAATTTCATTTTTAGCATTCCTCTACCACAACACATATCAAAACTAGTACCTTTGCTTTGAATGGTATTTTCAGGGGTAGATGCTTGATATCTACACATACCGGTCACAAAACTTGAAACGTTTATTTAATACCAGGTTGGACCTTCTTTATCTCGAATTAAATATATGTGGTTTGGCATAGACTCCATAACGTGGTGTAGTCCATCTACGTCTACAGCATACCAGGCGTTCATCAGACACTCCTTTAATTAGCTTAGATTTGACGAAAGAGGACTTTCATCCCGGAACTGGTTTTCGAACATGCCCCCTATATCTTCAGAAGGGATCGTATTCGGGAATTGTGTTGACCACGGAAGATAGTGGAAGTTGCTCTCCTGTACGCTGAACAACTGCTGAATACATCTTGCACGATGGACAGTGTCATTGTCGTCCATTAAACAGCCCTCACCGGCTGGGTAAAAAGTCAACATTGCGCAATGGACTTGATCAGCAATAATGTTCAGATAATCTTTGGTAGACACCCGACCTTCCAGTAATATCATAAAAGCTTCTCTGTAAAGACAGAATATGCCCCAAACCATGGCACTACCCCCATAATCTTGAGTTGTGTTTACAAGGAAAGTTGGGCTCATTACTTCATGGGACTACCGTACTGCCTGCCGTCGGTACAGGACAAAATGTACAGCCATTTGTTCAACCACATGACTTTTTCCTAGTCTTCCAGTGTCCAGCACGGTGTTCCTGACACCACTGTAGATAATCTTACCGGTTCTTACCAGAATTCAGTGTTTTCTGTATAAGCATACGACTTCCAATAGTGATTATCTTCAAATCCCTGCGCACAATTCGCCGAGATATGGGTCTGGAACAGCCTTCAATTAATGCTTTGGTCAACTGAGCTTTTCAGTACAGGTCTTCTCGGGCGACGGCGATCGCGTTCCTGGCAGATTCTCCTCCTGCCACAGTTTCGCCTTTTATACAAGCACTTATTAAAAACGCAGAATATCTCACCTTGTGAGAAACCAGTTAGCTCTGCTGTTTTCAAAATCGTTGTTCCAGCCAGATGGTCAATCACAGTAAGCCGTCCTTTGTTTTTTCCATATTGTGATCAACACTGGTGAAGTTTACTGACGAAACGCAGTCTTAAATAGATGCCAAGATTAGAGGTCTTTACGGGCCTTATTTGGTGAGTCCGGCCCGGCTTAAGGCCATGCATTTAAGGCCCAACCCGGCCCGTTGATTGCAGCTGTTATTTAGGCCCGGCCTGGCTCGTGATATACCATTTTGTATTATTTTGTCTTTCTAGTGTATTTTATAAAATTATGAAGATTAAATAATGAAATGATATGTTATTGAAAATGTTTAGTTGAATGTAAGTCAAAAAGTATTAACTAAACTTTGGTAATTATCGAAGAATATAGCCATTAAGGAAAAAAAACCTAACCGTGCTTACAATCTCCCTTCCTTTGAATTAGCTAGCGGAAACACTATAAAAGCCAATCACTATACGGATTAGGGACAGGAGAAACAATCGATGTTGTCCCACTCTCTCATAAACACACAAACACATACACGCGATCGAACCTTTTTGTTGTCCACAAGCCCGAATATGTTTTAACCATCTTAATACCTACAGATGGTAAAATCACTGTAAGTCCCTCTCTTCGCCTCTGTAATCACCAAACCCTGGGCTATGTCACGGAAGTAAGTAAAGCGAGCAAAACAGTTAAACAGTCCAGGAAATTGGGAAACACCACTTTTTTTCTCCCCTTACCATTGCAATAACAACAATGGTTCGACTTGACTCTGCCCGAACGTAAGTGCCTAGGAAAATGCCAGGCCCAACCTGTTGCTTTTTTCTCTAAACTGATGAAAGCACGGCCCGCAGGTCAGGCCGTGCTCGGGCTTTGCGGCCGATCTCTAGCCTAGATCACGTGGTGATGCAAGTGACAACGTATTTTGCATACGCTACGTACCTGACGCTTAGGTACATCTGCATAAAGGTTTCTAATTCACTGACCAATGTGTGTATACAGAAAGGGCGAATTTTCACAATAACTTTGGGATGAGACAGTTTCTCCTTAACAAGTCAATGGGAATATTCAATCAAGAAGATGAATAGTCTTGGCTTTGACTTGTTCTTCGTCAGCTTTGTAATGCTTGTACTAGTAATGAAGAAAAATAGTCAGCACGTCTTAAACAAAAATGAAAATGTAAGAATAGATAGTAACTTAGAGCCACGAAATAAAATATATGATAGAGGTAGGGCGGGGTCTACGAATATGTGATACCAGATTTTAACAACTGGCAGGAAAAAGAATGGAGTGCGAACGACATGCATATTTGCGTGAGTCTCAAACCGTTTCGGCATGTAACGGGATGCTCTACAGAAATTCTTTCTGGATTTGATAAATGAAACGTTTTTGCTTTCAAAACTGAAGTTTTCTCCTTTCGTAAAAACTGCAGTTTTCTCCCATTGATGTACAGTGCAATACCGAATATCAACTTCAGCGTCTTCTTCCTCAGGGGCAGACGCTGAAGATGATATTCGGTATTGCACAGTAAATTAATGTAAAATTTTTAAAATACGCATTTCTTATTGCTGTTGTGGTGCTTTTGTGTGGCGGCAATTAAAAAAATGTTTAGGTGTACAGCAGTCTTTTGAATCGCTATAAAATGTATTTCTACAGTCTGCTCCTTCTCGTCACAGTTAGAAGCTGGTTTCGTGAATTTAAGAGGGGGAAATATTCTTTGGAAGATGACCTTCGCCGTGATTGGCTCCGTACCGCCATAACGACTGAAAACATCGATGCTGAAAAGGAATCTTATCAAAGAAGATCCCCGTGTAACATATCATAAAATAGAGACGGTCCCGGTCATTGGATCAACTCCTGTACAAACAATCATTGATTATCATTTGCATGTCAGAAAGTGATGTTCCTGTTGGGTGCCTCATTCATACACCAAACAGCGGAAGACAAGCCGAGTTAAATGGAGCCAATTCATTCTGTCAAAATTCAAAGGAGGACGTAGTAGACACCTTCCATATCGTATCTGGTGATGAATCATGGATTTATCACTATGATCCGGAAACAAAAAAACAATCAAGGATCTGGTGCTTCGAAAGCAACGCACCTCCAACCAAAGTCTAAAAAATACGCAGTGCAGGTAAAAAATGGAAGCGTCCTTCTGTAAAACAGAGCATGTGACAACTATTGTTCTAGAAAATCAAAGAACTGTTACTGCTAATTGGTATACCACACAACTTCTGCCAAAGGTAATCGCAGAATGGAAGAAAAAGCACCCAAGATCGAAAACTGAGCACCTTCTTTTGCGCCACGACATTACATCAGCTCACATTGCAGTCAATATTTTTGATTTTTTCGCCAACAGAATGCATGCGAGTTTTCCTTCATGTAACTTATTCTCTTGATGTAGCACTTAGTGACTTCTGCTTTCCAAAGACAAGGAAACCCTGCGTGGACGTCGATTTTCTTCTGATGAAGAGGCTCTAGCTGCTTATTTTGAGGCAATTGGCAGCCTGCCAAAACAAAGCTGGGAATAGATATTTGCAAAATGATTTTGTCAAGTGCAAAAGTGTCAGGGAGATTACTTTGAAAAGTTTTAAGTAATTATTCGTAAATAAATATATATTTCTATAAACAGCTAAAACCTTTCGGCATGCCCATCGTACCTATCAAACTTTCCGTTTTTTGTTTACTTCCTCGAATTTAAATAATGATTACCACTTGCTATATTTCTCTGTCACATCTGAACACCCAAGTGTTTATTTCTTTAGAAATTCAATGGCAATCGGTCAAGTCAAGAAAGGATATTGTGACGTGCCTGCACCGCAGGACGCACATGAGATAGCGGCAGATAGCAGTGAGAGCACATGTCCATGTAGCTCAGTTGGGAGAGCAACTTACTCCGGAGTGAGGAGACCCGGCTTCGATGCCCGGCGCGGACAACCATGTATGTTTTATTGGCGCCCAAACTTCGAGGATGACCCGGCTGTTAGGTTTCTCGCAATGATGTGACGTTCTTTTCACATGGAGAGAGAGGAAACATGAGAATTCCTTTCTTGAGTGCTTCGAAAAAATAAATGTGTGTGATGTTACGTTCCACACACCAAATTGTCTGGGATTTCTCAGATGCACGTTCTTCATGGGATGACTGCCTACAGCGACACATGGTCCCGGATAACCCGTGGGCCATGCCCCCGTCCCTCTTTAAGAGGGAGATGTGTCGTGCCTGAACCGCAGAGGGCACATGAGATAAGGGCTAATAGCAGTGAGAGCACATGTCCACGTAGCTCAGTTGGGAGAGCAACTTACTCCGGAGTGAGGGGACCCGGAATCGATGCCCGGCGCGGAAAAACCTTGTACTTTATAAGATATACGTGAAAACTTTGCTGTTAAAGGTGTAGTGTTATGAATTGCTGTCGTTAACTTATTTTTGAATCTAGTTATTGGCAAGCTATCCTAGAGTTAGTTTTTGTTTATCTCTGTTTCAGCTTTGATAAATGTTTTGCGTTATCTCTTCAATTGTTAAACTTGAAATACGTGTTTCATACTTCATGACACCGACAACTACTATGACTACTCATAGGTGTGAAGCTTTCGTCTTTCTTGTCAGAATGAAGATTCTGAAACGAGAACTAAATGTGTAAATGAGAGAGAATGATTTGCAATCATCTTGTTCAAATCACAGTTTATTTTCAGCAACTCATATCAGCAGATATTTACTTAACAAGCGTTCGTTTTCTTTAGAATCGTTGTTTAAATTCAGGTGAATAGTACAGACACAATTTCAAGAATTTGTTCACGCCGAAGAATAAAATACAGCTTCGTGCTTCCGTAGATTGTAAAAAGCAATATGTACGTATTTCCGAAACTATTCCTCTGCGAAACACCATTAGTCACTTTGTTTCTTTTGTTGTATCTGTAACGTCGGTTGTTTTTCATTGTTTTACTGAATCTGGGAAACGTCACGTGCGTCATCTTTTATTAGATTTCTCCGATGGCGAAGTAAACTAATTTGCCATCAACAAAACATCTCATATCTTTCTTTTATTATGTCTTATCAATAATTTAGATACTGGTTTGCTGAAGACATTTTCGAAGTTCTGCTGTATGTCATGTCATATTCTCTAAGTAATCCGCCACGTTGTATTCAACTAATTACAGTAACACCGCTTCTAATCAAGTTCAGGAAAACAAACACAAACATACACTAGAAGCCAGTGGGCGTGAGGAACATCCTTATGAAACCACCTTATAAAAGTTCAGTAGATGTTTCCACAACACAAAAAGAAACAATTGTGCATTTTATTGTTTCTCCTACGTTTCCTGTTTTTTTTTTTTTTTTTTTGTCATCAGTGAATTGCTTATCTGTGAATGGAGTGGGTATTTTAATCAATAATGCATTTGAAACATTATTTTATATAAATCTTAATTGCAAGTGTCTTGCTTAATACTTTAATTTTAGTTTTCTTATTATTTTCAACTTCTGAAACAGTTTTTCTGATATGGTTTAGCTATTTTCATTTTTACTCACACTCTCCCAGTTCGTTCTTTAATTTATTCATTTATTCATTTTCTTTCTGGCTCTGCGTCGTCCTTGTATGTTTTCATTTTACCCTGTCCGCTAAAAGTTCGTCATGAAATAAGAGAGCGTAAGTAGTCCGAAGCGCAATAAACTAATTATGTCAAACTTCTCAATGTGGTACACTGATATACATAAAATATGGCTTTAAAGTATGAGTCATCACGAACTGATATGAGTCGACAAGCACCGGTCTCGATTATGAAACATCGAAATATGAAAATGTTTGGGGTGCAAAAGCACAGTCCGTATTACACTGCCACTCACAAAAATTCGAATATTCAATATCTCACCCTCTAATTTTGTTCATTTTAATTAAAAAAATAAGGCACAGAAAATTTTCAGACAATTGGTCAATATTTAATGGTGGCTCAATGCAGCCGAACATTGTAATGCGTTCCGATATACACAGTGTATATTTGTAATGAAAAGTTACAGGAAAGATTGCGGATTACAACAAGTAAAGTAATTTTTATCGCATTCCTTGAGCAATTATTAGTTTATTTGGGTTGGAGTACTGCGGGCGATACTTTTCAACTACTTCCAGAAGGTACTGCTTCTGTTCTTGGTTAGTTAATACAGCTTTAAAAGACTGTATTAGCGAAATGTCCCTTTCTGCTTCATCGTTAACAACTTTGAGATTCTTGACCCGACGTTTGGCTTTAATGAATTCTTCATCTTCTTCCCAGGTGCTAGGATCAGCTTGAAGAAAGTTATCAGAAGCAGGCAAAACCACGAACAGCTTCTTGGTGCTGTTTGTCACAAAGTCTTGCAGTTTACTTTCTTTTATCTGTTTTTCACCAATCTTTATTCTTTGAGGAACAGTATTCTCCCCTTGTTTTTGTCTAAGGATGCAAACATAGTATTCTCCCCTTGTTTTTGTCTAAGGATGCAAATCGAAAAATGCAAGATCAACTAGAATTTCACTCAAATACCACAAATGTCCAGAAAAGCTTTTGATTGCAGCATTTGCAACAGCTTTATTTGTAGTCTTGTATGTGACAAGATTATGTAGGGGTTCAAGGTCCATCCTTGGAGCAAGTGCAGCAGCTGGTGCGGTAAACCACAATTTTACGTACAGCTATACGACAAACAAGTTGAACTCACGAAGGCCGAATAGTTCTCGAGCAGTTATCTGAAACTGAGATCGGAACAAGTATATTTTTAAACTGTAAATCAGTTTTGCCATCCACCTAGCTCTGTAATAAGCACCAAGAGAATGTATGGAATAATCTTCTAGTGCAAGTGCATCCCCAAGAAACAGCAGTGAGAGTTGCAACAGTTCTTTATAATCATTCCTACGGTGGGACTCGCACAGCTATCCACGAATGAAAAAAACTAAGCCTGCTTTAATTGCTTATATTCGCTACGTGTGGTCCGACGGTGTACAGTTGAAAGATGGCACCAGGGAACGCCTGAAAATATGACAACACTTTAGCCTCCACAACTCCTGTGATGTACCGCTAGCTGGTCATGGTTCCTGCAATGCGCATGAGGCGGGAACGTGAATGGGACTAAACTGCACCCCACAGGAGAACGCCCGGTATCCGGCCAGCCTGATGCTGCATAATGCATGCCTTCAGCAACCGTTATTCACGGTGTCGCCGTACAATGATACGTCCATCATGGGTCATTAGCTTGAACGGCGACTCGCCGCAAAACACTATGCTCTGCTATTCAAATCGCCAGTGTCTCCTAATAAATTTTCACTTTCAGTGTCTCCTGTTTAAGGTCAAAGAAAGTCGATCTAAGCAACAGACGGCGAGCGACGAGGCCTCTCTGAAGCAAACAACGTCGGACAGAGCTTGCTGATAACTTTTCATCTGATACAAACGTCCACTGTTGTACTAACCTCGGGACATGATGGTTCGGTTCACCACTTCTATGCAGTACAGACCATAGTCTTTCCATGCGTTCGTCCGTCGCTGGAGTTCAAAATATCTTTATTGGTATAAAAGCACTATACACAACGAGACTAACACTTATGTCTCAAATCAAAACACTTTGTGACAGAAATTAAAATAAACAAAGTGATGACTTGATAAAAGGATGAACAGATAAAAGCACGATAAAACCATCTCAAAAAAGGCATTAGTCACAAAACGTGTTGTTTGAAATCAAAAGGAAAATAAAATATGTAACAACGCAAACTTAAAAGTCGACAAAAAGGAAAGAAATGCAGGGGGAAAAAGCACAATTGACACACTGAAACAAAAAAGAAATCCAGGAGCAGAGGCCAAGCTGTAGAGAAACACAGTACTGAACAACAACACTTACAGAGGCGCATGGACCAACTGCTCCAGTCGGACGGATTTCAAAAAGAAATAATCGCAGAAACACAAGACTAACTAAAACATGGGGAAAACAGGACTTAACAACACAGCAAAAGGCATTACGAGAAAACACTGAACAAATTACAACAGGCTGAACAAAACATAACGCAAGATGCAGAACTAGGTGCAAGCACAATTACATAGTAAATCAACACAAGCGAGAAAAACAACCGGTTGTACCCTATAACCCCCAGTAGAAAAAAACACAAGCAATATTAAGTTTGGAAAACCACACGTTGCAAGGGTTGTTGAAAACTAGTAAACATCACTCGGTAAGATAGCGGAACACAAGCATGGTGCAATCTCAGTGTAAAGAAAGGGCATTCAATTACAGCGTCAAGCAAGAGCACAATGCGCTAGCACACATATCAAGACACCAAAAAAGAAAAAAAACTGAGAAAAAAGGCATGAAATTCAACACAATAATAACAATACACAAAACAAATAGCAATAAAACAAAAAGGAAAGAATTCACAATGCGAAGGTAAAGTGCTGGCCTATTGCATCGGGCAAACGCTCTCTCGAAGAATTAGTGTGTAGAGGCAAAGGTACACAATTGGTGTTTCAAACCTTCCTCTTGTTACTGACGCCATACTTGCATCACTGTGTTTTCGTTTCGTTCAATACGAACGTCGAAGCCGCGGATGGGAAGTTTGGCTTCCCGCAGTTCAACACATAGGCCTCGCTTAAACTACGTCAGCTGTACGTATGGGTCTCGTCTACTGCAGCGGAGCATATTCAGCTACTGCCACTTTCACATGGTATTTGTCATTTTCTTGTAGGACTTCCGTTCACAGTGAGTAGAGTTTAGGTCCCAGCCACCTACAGCGAGAACGCCTTTTGGGCAGGACACAGAAACGGAAGGAATGAGAGCAAGTCTAGCGACTTTGACAGAACAGCTTGTAGTGAGATTAGAGTACAGTAGGTGGCGCCACCGTACAAGTACGATATTTTACATAGAGGGGTGAGAGAATTTCAGGGGGGACATAGGAAAGGATACCCGTTTAACCTGTGGGTCCAGTCTGGGGGCCGCCACTTAACGTGCTCGTCCGATATTCAGCGATTGTTAATAAATCACACCATCTCCGAAAGATCAGCTCAGGCTTGAACCTGGTGACCTTGCATGGATAGTCTGAATCACTAACCACTAAGCCATCCGCGGCTCTTACTACCACTGTCTTACTGCGTTCAGCTTTTATACCTCCTGTGGGACAAATACGAGGGAATGGCTGGCACAAATTATTTGCATGTGCGCTGTGGTTGTTGAATGAGCTCTAGGAAGTTGACATTTTAAAGTTCTTATTTCACGCTAAGAAAGATCCAATTTAAAATATGGAAAAATGCGATAGAATACGCACGCCTTCGGCAACATGCACGAAACATTCTCTCTAGCTTGTTAACCACTTATTGCTGCGAATCTACATTCTCCTATCTTACCCAGATCAAGAATCCCTTAAGGTCACAAATGAGGGGACCCATCTAGGGGATCAGCTAAAAGTGCGGTACCCATCTAGAGGATCAGTTAAAAGTGCGGTACTCATCTAGAGAATCAGCTAAAAGTGCGGTAGCCATCTAGAGGATCAACTAAAAGTGCGGTACTCATCTAGAGGATCAGCTAAAAGTGCGGTACCCATCCAGAGGATCAGCTAAAAGCGCGGGACTCATCTAGAGGATCAGCTAAAAGTGCGGTACCCATCTAGAGTATCAGTTAAAAGTGCGGTACTCATCTAGAGGGTCGGCTAAAAGTGCGGTACCAATCTAGAGTATCAGTTAAAAGTGCGGTACTCATCTAGAGGGTCGGCTAAAAGTGCGGTATCCATCTAGAGGATCAGCTAAAAGTGCGGTACCCATCTAGAGGATCAGCCAAAAGTGCGGACCTCCATGTTACAATCAAATATTCAAATGCTTTCCAACAAAAATCAGTCGCGACAAAGTCGTTAAAAGGTTAGTTAACTTCAGAATTAAAATTGATTTTTTCATTTTTAAAGTTAGATAGTACATAGTAAGATTTTTATAAAATAATATACGTTTCGAAATATATCTAATTAAAGTTTTTTGAATGCGGCTTTGTTAGATTACAGCTAACTTAATGCGTTAATGGGCCGTACAACATGAAAAGGTTCCCCACATCTGATCCATGGGATTTGATTTAAGATCGTTGCTTAAAAATAGCAAGCTTAGCGAGTGAATCAGGGTACATGTTTTTCAAAGACGATTTTAATTATATTTGCTGAAAAATCTCATCTAGAAATTCATATTGTTTCTTTTTTTTTTGTGGCTTCCTTGGTGCCGCTTTTAATTAAAGTCGAAATACAATGTCCATTTTTCCATTTTTAGAATTGAGGAAAATTTCGTGGTTTTAATGTTCAGCTACAAAATTTTGAATACAGAAGAATTACAATTCATGGAAATTATATTTTGTTATTCTGTCGCTTCTAACACCGGAAAACGTTTGGTTCCATAGACAAACTATGTACAAGCTTTTCCAAAACTTGGCACAGCAAAGGGTCCTCTTGGACACCCAAAATATTAACATTAACGCATTGTTTTATAAAAATTAACAGAGCCAAAAGCATATTACTTTTGCTCTAGCGAAGTGAAATGGATAATAACAGGATTTACAAAACAACACATTACGTACATTCGTGATTTGCTAAGTTTCATTTTTGCGCCACACTTCGAACAGCAGTGTCGTGATCATGAACTGATTGCAAGTATTTTGATGTATACCTCTATTTCAACCTCCTATTCAGTTCCTTTCTCTTATGTAATATTTTACACTTCAGCAGTATTTTCATTCTGAAGGACGCATCGTAACCGCTCAATTCCTTCGCATGTTTTGGCAACAACAAGCAGCTAGTCCGATGGTGTTCATACCCTCAGTAAAGAGAGAGAGACGACAGGTATATTAGTAGACAGTCTGTAAAAGAGATGAAAACTGAAGTTAATTGCGATTCAGGGATATGTGTTAACTTGTTGACTTGTTATTCAACGTGTGTTTTCAACTTGTTCCACCAAGTGTTTCGCCGAGTATATGTCATCAATTGGCTACTAATAAAGAGAGTTGCAAAATTCAGTAAGTATATTATTTCTCACACTCAAGAACTCTGTCCGTTAGTGAATGTTTTCTAGCTTTAGTACGCAAGTGTAGTTTTAATATAGAATGACTCTCCATTGGCAGAAACAACCAGAAAAAATTTTAGAACATTATTTTATAACGAACAAATTTGCAGGACCGTTCGAGAGTTAATATTATAAATAGGGAAAACAGAACTTGAAAAAGAACTTCTCGCTAAAGGAAAGGTCGCATTAATAAAGGTGGCACACTTAAGATAGCATAGTGCCCTTATAAACTAGCGTGAACACCAACTTGACAAGCACACGTTCATCAAGACAGGATTAATTATCAAGGGGCATCTACCAGGCTTCTAAGAAACGCGATCAAATACAATTTGCGATTAGACTTTTTAATGGTGGATAAGAACGTATGGCTTCTCAGTTAAGAGTACTGACATTTTTCAAGAAGCTGAAGAACGAAATAAAAGCAAAGACGTTCCCCTAGATAAATTTAAAGGAAAATTAAAATTTATCTAAAAAACGATGGCTACATGTGACTCCTAAACACGTGTAAAGGTAGCAAAACGTAACAAATTCCTAACAAGAAACTGCAAAGCTAAACAATAAAGCAAAGCAAGAAAAACGTATGCTTGCGACATCACCAGTGACATGAACCCGGGTAAATATATATTAATTCAACAATCTCCTTTCAAGACGACAAGGACAGTACAAAACTTTGGAAAGCGACTCTAAGTATGTACACTCCTTGAAAATGACTGAAGTTCCCTTAAGGTAAAAAAAAAACTATCGTTACACTGAAAAAATAAATTTATGAATTACATGAAACTGACTTTTATGAAAAATACCTCGCAATATTGTAAAATGAAAGGGGAGACCATTCGATTACACATTCCGCACGAAACAGACAGCTTCAGGCACGCTCTTGGGAGTGGCAAATTAGTCTGGTGGTTAGAGAGCTCATCTCCCACGCAAACGGCCCTGGTTTGTATCTAACCAGATCCAAACGGGCGTTTTTCCGGTCTGTTGAGAAAATTTCCGCAGCGCCGTGCCATAATTCATAAGTTTCGTAAGGGTAGAAAAAAAGAGTTGTAGCTTTGGGGAACTGCGGTTATCCTTGATTTTTTTATGGCTACTAGTGGGAAATTGGCGGACAAGATTCGGCAAGCCACCAGTTACGTCACGTGGTTGCCGGCTGCCACTACCGGTAAACTAGCGGACCATATTAGGCTAGCCATCATTTCTGGCACGTGCTTTCAGGGCCATTGAAGGGGCACTTGTGGCAGCTACTGCCTATGATGGACAACTGATGACCCTGTTGTGTCATATGACAACTGATGGGGTGACAACTATTGGCCAGCTGTTGGCCTGAACTGCTGGTCCTTCTGTTGGCCGCCCGGACATTTTATTGACGGTTCGGCAGCGGCGACATGGCGCTGGGACATTGCTGGCAGTGCTGGCTGCCAGAAATGGCCCAGTGCTGGCCCAGCAAAACTGTTTTTGCTGAACTGTGACACCTTTATTTTTGCAGCTGCTAAGATGAGAGGGATAAAGAGAAATTATTTTACAGTAGCTTTCGTAAACACCGTCGCTATGTGAACATTTCTATTTGGAGGGAGCAAAAGTTTTGACACAGCTTAGTTCAAGCGCAGTACTTCGACCGCTTAAAGGGTTAAATTCAGTTTATATAACAGTTCCTATACATTTTTCATGTGGTATACGTGTACTTCCATTTAACAAACCGCCTTCCCACAGTGCCTAGCTGGATGAGGAAAACTGAACCAAGTTTGACTCCGTTAGACAATCGAAAAGCATCCTGAAAATGCGCACTCAGCTGTGAAGTCTACGTGAATTTCTATGCAACTTAGCCGCCAAATTTAACCCATTCTGTTGTCTGATGGGTCAAGAAAGATCCTTACAGAACTACTGATGGGTCGAGAAAGATCCCTACAGAACCACTGAAAGAATTATGACCATATTTTGCAACACAGGTTTAGTTTATGGTGCCTGTCAAAAGTCGCATAAAAATAAGGATTCATAATATTTCAGGGCAGCCACTCACCGGATGCGCTCGCATTCGTAAATTGGAGTATTGGAAAAGCAAGAGTGTCTTACATGCACATCCGGCCGTGGGGCTGAAGACAGATGTTACTTGCACTATTGGAATCTCTCACACCTTCTCAAAGGTGGACTTGGCTTGTGAGTAATCTGAAGAATGAAGATTGCTACCATAATATTCTAAAGCGATAAGAAAGCGTTAAAAAGTTTGTTTGGTTTTTTAAATGAAAAAATGAAAGCAAGTTATGTGCATCACACATTATATGTATAACTCAAGGTGATAAAAATATAGCCTGACGTTCCAAGTGCTTCCGCAGCAACACCTACAAATCAGGAAGTCCAGCATTTGGTCTATAGTGCGTTGCATAAATATAGAGACAGAACAAAGTTTCGAATAAAAAAGAAACAACAACGAGCTGAAATGTACACCTCATATTTATAGCAAAAATAGCATAGTACACGCAGCTGTACAATAGTTTTACGGAAACATATCAATTCCAACGCCAAGTACAAGTAAAAAACAGAAATACGCTGTCTCAAAAATATAAAGACTTACTAGTTATGAGCACCTCCGGTACGAATAGTGGAGCCGTTGTTCCGATTGACACTGAAAACCCGATTGTGCATGCTGTCCATGAAGTGATGTAAGTGTTCTGGACGGAGTGTGTACCAGCTTCGTTCAATCTGCTCTTTCAATACCACCACACTTGAGAACTGCCGTCCATTCGCATACACATCACGAGCTAGGATACCCCAGAGGTTCTCGATAGGGTTCAGATCTGGACTCAGGGCTGGCCAATCCATTGCGGTCACATGATGAGGGTTAAACCAGCTTTTCGTTGATGCAGACAGATGGATAGAGGCATTGTCTTGCTGGAACAGATAATCAACACCCGCTAGAATGTCGGCAAACGGGAGAAGGTGGCTGTTGAGTATATCCTGATACGTTTCAGAGTTTTGCCTGCCTTGCATAAAAGCAATATTCGTTGTCCCATTGAACGCAAAAGCTCCCCAGACCATCACAGATCCCCCTCCTTTCTGTCTGCTGAAGAAGGTGCGTGGCTCGCGTCGTAAAACATACCAATAGCAGTTCCAACCGTCAGGGCTGTCCAGGTTGAATTTTTCCTCATCCGAGAAAATAGTTGTGATCCACTCGCCCGTCCAGTGCATGTGGCTGCTTGCCCATAACAATCTAGCTTCCTTGTGGCGCCGCGTGAGGAGTGGCAGACGGCGCATTTTACGGAGCATAATGTTGCGACTTTCCTTTATTCGTCGGTGAACTGTGTTCTTTGAGACGGTGACACCAACAGTCCGAGAAACATGACGTAATAATAACCTTTGGGAGGAAACTAAACGCATGATGGCACGATCAACTCGTTTGGTTGTTATTCGAGGCCTTCTAGGACGTTTTCTGGCAGTTAACACACCGCGTTTCGATAAAGTGTTATAAATGACTGCTCTACTCCTCCCCATGGCTTTACAAATTTTTCGCTACAGGCAATCCCTTTGCTCTCAGTCTCCAAATCTTCTGCACCTCCTCACCAGAAAGTTGACTGTTGCGTGGCATTTCTCAAATGAATGTCTGACGGCAGGTACGCTGTTTTTTGTAGGCTGGAGCGAATTACGGCCCATGCGCGTGCGTGCAACATGCTAATTTGTACATCTCATTTGCATGTGGCTACTTTACATAGTTCTCTTTATATTTATGAGCGACCTAAAATCAGACTATTTCACTTTGTGGTGTTCTTTTCACACAATCCGGTCATCTCGACGGATCGAAACGTTTGTTGTAATGTTATGTCTAATTTGTTTCCACTTCGACTTCCTACCTATATTCGCATTGCGTTCACGGCGCAAAGTCGACTGTCTCTATATTTATGCGACGCACCTTAAATTGGGTGACTTGAAAAGAACGACAATGCAAAAGACTTTAGGGAGTGACACAAATTTTATGAAAATAAATCCTACATACAGTATACAGTATTATACAAGCATGTTATTGTTTAGGAAGTAGGAGTTAATTTAAAGCTGCATTTAAAAACAGCTTGTGAGATGCACAGGGTAATTTTAAAATGTGTATTATTTTTGCCTTAAAACAACTCTGCCGAAAAGTATTGTAACAGAAATTTACATACACGGTGAGTATCACAAGTAGATAAAATATAAGACCTCAGGTATTCTTAGTAATGCTGCTTAGAATAGTTAACGCTACATGGTCTATGGCGTGTTGTTCAGTTCAACCAGAACTTTCCAGATGTCTGCTGTGTGAAAATCCCAAGGCACGACCTAGCGTTTCAGCAACAGCCGTTTTAATAGCAACTTCGACTTTTAATTTCCCTTCGATATTATCAATAAGAAACTTCTTTCGCCGTTGTATGAAGAATAATGTGTTGTCCACGGTATTCTCTGATCGTCGCATTTGAAAGATAACTCGAAAATTTATAAAATATATGTAGACGTGGTATTATGAAATGCAAATCCTTTTATACACAGCAATAGTTTTTAGTTTATACGTATAATATGGAAATTTTAGACAACACATCGTGTTATTCAAGAGCAAATCTTGTGTTCGGGGACTTCATCGCCTAACAGGAAATTTCGCTGCAAAAGATGCAAACAGCGATGAAATTTGACTAATATGTCGAAACAGAATCAATCCACACTCTAAATTATTTTCAGGGAGGAATACAACTCAGCACTTTGGAGGGTAGGCTAAATTAGCATGCTTCAATCCCTTGAACAGTATTTACAAAAGACGCATAGAGCTAAATAACGTAAAATTGTACAACATCAAGTAAATTTCGTTGTCTTGACGTTGTAATAAACAACTTGTTGTGCCACCTGAATTCTCATTAATAGTTTGAGCCCCACAGGAAAATAATATTTTTGTAAAAAAGTGAGTTATTTGTTGCTGGAGTGTCCAGAAACAAGAACGACACTGTATTCCTGGTGAGAAGGTATAGCTTTTGACAAAAGTCTCAAACTGTTATCACAATTCACTTCAGGTACGTTTTAAAAAATTGTGCACTCACTAGTATTCTATTCTTTTCCTTTCTGGCTTAAGGACTACCATGAGAAAGTATAGGTATATACAGCCACGGATTCTAAAAAGGATAGAGATACACCAGACATTCCATCAGAGTTCGAATCCAGGACAATCACGGACCACTAGCGTTTGTGGCAAAAAGTTCCACTCCTCTAGCAAAGGCGCGTCGTAGACCCAAGATGGGTCTGACAGGGAGCTGCCGGCTTGCTTTTGCTCTTTCCAGGGTATTCCAGACATGCTCTATCGGGTTTAGATCTGGAGAACTAGCGCGCCATTCCATCCTGTGAATATCTTCACTGTTCAGGAACTCGTCGACTAGCCTTTTCCAACGGCAAGCAAATTATCGTCCATAAAAAGAATCTGGCGGCCAACAGCTCTCCTAAAACGCCCGCGCACAGGGCGAGGGTTTCTTCTGGGAAAACGCGCAGCGGCGTCAGTCCATCCAACATGATACCAGGAGTCCTCCACTACTGTAGTGGTCAGTTTCCTTAATACTGGAGGGAAGTTTAGGGTATGCCGCCTCTCTCCAAATGTGCACAAATCGAAAATCCATGTTTAGGTTATACCGCAACTCGTCGATGAAGAAAACACAGTGCCATTGCTCAGGGGTCTAGAATTGATGTTCTCAGGCCCAGTTCAGACGGATCCTTCTGTGTGCTACAGCGAGTGGGATACAGACCCCTGATCTTCTTGCATGCAGATCTCTCTCCTGGAGTCTTCTGTAAACTGTCTGCCTCGATATCACGGTTCCTGTAGCAGAGAAGAGCTCCTGTGAGAGTTGCCTGGCTATCAACTCCCAATGGCTGCGAGCTGTTAGAAGCAAATACTGGTCGTTTTGACTTGTTGTGGCTCGTGGACGTCCTTTTTCTGGCCTTCTGGTTATTTTCCTCGTTTTTCTGAACTGTATCTAGATATTTGGGACCAATTTCATTGACATAAGAGCCATATTGGTGCCTAAGCTTGTGATTGCCCTGCCTCCAAGCTACCAACCGC
Source organism: Macrothele yani (assembly GCA_039090855.1). NCBI lineage: Eukaryota > Metazoa > Arthropoda > Arachnida > Araneae > Macrothelidae > Macrothele > Macrothele yani. The sequence continues at coordinate 9,248,041 of CM077024.1, forward strand.
TCTGCACATAGTCTTCTAAGCAACGGAGCGAAGCTATTATTTCACTAACAGTCCAACAGAAGCTTCAGTTGCCCGACCCCTCTCAGACAACGTTCATCAAGGTCGCGTGTGTGTCAGCTCGCTGAAGTACCGTCGTTATTTGCATATTCTCATAGAAGCTGGCACAATGTTGTTTGGGTACGTCGACTTAGCCTTTCCTTGACATATTCAGACGTGTCTCATGTCCCCTTTGACATGTCTCGGGAAAATCTTTACATTCGGTCGTTTCATTTGCAATATATCCCCGAATTTGTGTTTGTCCCGGTAATTTTGGACACCAGTTGAGATACAAATACGAAAATTAACTAGGAAAGCGTTCTTTTACTTTTTCATGAACTCGATCGATTTTTTCAATGCTGCGTCTGCTTTCGAAGTAAATAATGTGTCGCTATCTAATTTTTTGGCATGTTGTTCATATTTCGTCACGTGCATTTTCCGAATAGGAAATTTATTATTTGGGCCAGAAATTGCAAAAAACTGTTGGTGTAAAATGACAAATTCTAATGTTTAAGCGGATCTCAAAATTGAAAAGAGCAGGCACTTACACGTTTTGAGTGATCAGGCCTTGCGTTATTTTAAAACAAATTGCGCTGAGATATTTTAAGCTAGTTTTCATTTGGAAATATCTGGTAACTTGACAACTGGCGACATGTGAGTGTGCATGGTACGTTAGCAGAAATATTTGCGCCAGTATGTCCAATTGTCCATGTATATGTTTCCAACGTTTCTTCATATGGTACCCATTTTCGCAGTTTTTTAATCTTTCCCATGGCATGAAACAATCGAATCAGTATCTACGGCTTCATACCATGGGAAAGATTCACGCTTAACTGTATTCTCAGTTTTTTGGTTAATTATGTGGCATCTCTGTCGAGAAAAGCTTGCAAATCTGCTCTCTGTATCCCTTTCAGCTGTCCGCTACGCTACATGTCCTCCATGCTGCAATCAAAATTTCTGATATTCACAAATCACTCACAACACAAGCTTGCACGTACAGTTTTCTCGCCGTATGTGGAATAAAACAATTCCCGTGCTTTTCCAGCGGCTTTTTCGTTATTTAAACATACACAACAGACAATGACGAACATGCACTTTGCCAGCTGCGTGTAATAGCTCAACTAACCGCAAGTGTGGACACGTGATTTTGATCGCAGTTTTACCACTTTATCCCCGCAGCAAGAAATTCGGATAACAAGTCAACCGATTCAATCTGATAGCGTGCTGCGGGGAGTGACAGAAACTTACGCATGGACGTAATAAAAAGAGATAAAAAGATTAATTCAACTCAGAGATTTGTGGGACATGGTAACAGCAGGATTTTGTTTTTCGTTTTTCCTGCCTACAACACCTGAGAAAGTTTGTGTGGCATTAAACTGTACACAGCATTACTACTACAATCTACTTCAGAAATGAAGTTTATGAACTAGAGGTTTATCAAAATAACAGAAATGTTTATTGTTTGTGGAGAACAATTTATTAATGAGGCCCAGCTCTGGCTTTCAGAACGAAAGCGATTCTACTTATTATAAACTTATGCGAGTTTTGAGCATACGATAATTTTATTTAGATCCATTCTTACGGTAAAATATGCCCCAACTGTGCCAGTGATGGAGGTGAAAAGTATAATCTGGCCATGCGCTGCAGATATTCCCACAAATGTTCAATAACACTGAGATCTAAAGATTGAAGTGCTGCTGTTCCTCATCCTCATGCTCTGCATACCACAACTTGATACATTTCGCACAATACACGGATACATATTCTGCCCGAAACCAGGAAGGTCATTAGGGAACAATTCCGGCAATACTAGGTGCAGGTGGTCCCAAAGAGTGTAATTGTAGGTTGAAGATGTGACGTGACCCTAAAGAATAAAAATGATCTTAAGGAATGCCATAATATAGCACCCCACGGCATTAGGGATCCACCTCCATGTTTCACAGTCGGACAAAACTGTCGGGGTGGTATACTTCTGCAGGATTTCGCCAGGCGTACACTTTTCCACTGGTGGGAAACAATGTAAAGCACCATGCACGATTTATCAGACCAAATGACACGTTTGTAGTCTTTAGCATCCCAGTTTTTTACGTGCTTTGCACTGCCTTACACGTTTTGGTTCGTTAACGTTGGTATTCTGAGGTTTGCATGTTGCAGAACTGCCCTAAATACCAGAACGATGGACTTGCGCTGAACTATTATGAAGAAAACGGGATCATTTCGACAGGTGTTCAAACCTGCTCCTCATACTTCCAGTGCGCTGGTCTTGTGCTTCTCTTGTGCGATTTGTGCCAGTGTTTTGCTATTCCTATGTGACATCTTCGTATCGCGTTCACAATTTGCATGTTCGGGAGCAACGCCGTGACATTTTTACGCTTTCCAACCGTAGGTTGAAGAAGCGTATATGCTCCATCTTTGTGCGTCCGTCTGTACGTCTGTCTGTCGGCATGATACCTCGCGTAAAAATGGATCGATTTCGATGAAATTTTAGTATGTGGTGGAGGAGCACCTGGGGACGAACCCCATTGAAAACGGACGAAATGGGGTCAAAGGTTCCGACATAGAAGAGATATCCATTCCATTGCCCTTATGCGTCATAACTTGCGTAAATATGGTTCGATGTCAATGAAATTTTCATATGTCGTAGGGGACCACCTGGGAAGGAACCCTATTAAAAATTGGTGAAGTGGGTCATAGGTCAGGATATAGGAGCGGGATGCATTCCATTGCTCTTATGCGTCATAACTTGCGTAAATATGGTTCGATTTCGATGAAATTGTATGTCTTAGGGGACCACCTGGGGACGAACCCTAATAAAAATGGTTGAAATGGGGTCAAAGGTTAGGACATAAGATCGGGATCTATTCCATCGCCCTTATCGCATGCTATTAAATTAGCACTTCTTGTATGTATGTAAATTTTATTTTGAAAACTGCTCTTAGGATTTTGATGAAAGTCGTTAACCTACCGTTTTCTGGTACTAGAAATCGATTTAGCTTGATCTCTACTTGAGGAAAATTAGTTTAGCGGATTAAATAACCACCCCGAATTACCACGTTTTTAGTGTCATGGCGTCGTCCCATTAATGTTACCCATTCTTAGAAATCTTATGACATCACAATCTCGCGATTGAGATGTTGGAGCGCGGTCACGCCATCTGTTTCATTACGTCTCGCGTTGTGTGTGAATCCTATTAAAGTTTTATGACGTCACATTCTTGCGAGCAGATGGTCGCGATTCCAATCTGCCTCTCGCCGCCCCGGTGGCGCAGTGGTCTAAGCGCTGGCTTATGACCATTCTTCCGAGAAGGGTCCGGGTTCGAATTCCAATGAGGCATGGATGTTGTATTTGTCTTACGGCACTGGCTCTTTCCCTTCCCTGGAACCAGTTACCCTAAATTAGGGACGGGCGACTGCTTATAGCCCATTGAGTTGCTCACGGTGGTCGTTAAACCTTGAATCAAAAAAAAAAAAAAAAAAAAAAAAAAAAACATCTGCCTCATTACGTCACGCGTTTTCAGCGTATGTCCGTCCGCATGATAACTCGCGTACAAATCGTTCGATTTCGATGAAATTTTAGTATGTGGTAGGGGAACACCTGGGAAAGGAACCCTAATGAAAGTGAACGAAATAGGGTCAAAATTTAGGACATAGAAGCGGAATCTATTCTTCTGCTTTTATGCGTCATAACTAATGTAAAAAATGTTCGATTTCGATGCAAATTTAGTATGTGGTAGTGGACTGCCTGGGAACAAACCCTATTGCAATGGGCGAAATGGGGTCAAAGGTTAGGACATAGGAGCGGAATCACTTCCATCGCCATTATGCGTCATAACTTACGTAAAAATGCTTCGATTTGGATGAAATCTTAGTGTGTTGAAGGGGCCTGCCTGGGGACGAATCCTATTGAAAATGGGCGAAATAGGGTCAAAGGTTAGGACACGGGAGCGGGATCTATTCCATAGCTTTTATGCATCATAACTTACGTAAAAATGCTTCGATTGCGACAAAACCTTATCATGTTATTTCGGAGGTATACTGAACCGGTTCTGTTGAATATCATCGAAATGGGATCAAAGGTCAGGGCACAAGACCGAGATTTATTCCACAGCCATTATCCTCATAACTTGAGTAATGATTTCTGGTATGTTGGAAAGCGTATCATAATCAATACATTGCATGATTTTACTAACTTGTTTGATATGTAGTCATAATCTTCCATACAGTTCCACGTGTTACACCTACTACTTCTGCCATTCAAATTAATGAAGCTTTTGCAAGACGTCCATCGATGATTACGCGTTTTTTGAGGTCACTGAGGTCTGACATTGTCGTCAATTAGAAGACAACGGCTGTTTCACTTGTGACTGGGGCACTGCTACATGATAGCTGACATTGTACTGCATTCCTTTATACACCTCGCATTGCAGGTGACTTCATTACTGTAATATACACTATATTGACAAAAGTTAACGAGCACCCTTCAAAAGTAAATGAACGCATCCGCTGCGTTGTTAAGATTCGCAGTACAGCTAAAAACAGTATAAAACAAGCCTGCAGCTGACCACGATCTTATCGCACTTTGAGGTTGAGTGAAAATGTCGCGGCGGGAGAGAACTGACTTTGAGAAAGGAAATATTGTTGAGTGTTATATTAGTGGCTTGTTCATAAGCGAAACCGAGAGGAGCTTAAACATACCCAAGTCAACTGTTTTGGATGTACTGAATAAGTGGAAGACACATGACGTACCTAAAGCAGCAAAACGTAGCGGCCGACCATAGAAAATCAGTGATAGAGAACGTCGAAACCTTAGGAGAGTCGTTACAGCTATTCGGCAGAATACTGCACAACACCTCGGTGTGCAGATGAGCAAAAATGCTGGAACCTCGGTATGTACAGTACATGTACACATTCGTAGAGAACTTCATTTCATGGATTACCGTAGTTGTGCGGCTGCTCATAAGCCTTTCATCTCCACCCGGAACTCTACTCGTCTTTTAGCATGGGGTAAACAGCATTTATCCTGGACCATAGATCAATGGAAACGGGTCCTATGGAATGATGAATCCAGATACATGATCCATGAGTCTGATGGCCGTGTGTGGGTATGTCAGCAGCCAGGGGAATGCTATTTACCACTGTGTAATTTCCTACCATCAAGTGTGGAGCTGACAGTTTACTCGTGTGGGGGTGTTTTTCGTGGTATGGTCCCGACCCACTGGTTATCGTGAACAAACCTCTTAATCAGCACATCTATCTCGTTATTCTGGACAATTATGCCCTACCAACTCTGTGGCAATATTATGGAACCGAGCCGTTGTTGGTTCCAGCAGGGTAAGGCACCGAGCCATAAAGCAAGGACTGTTACGGCGTGGTTTGACGATAATTCCGTATCGTGTGTGGACTGGCCAGCACAGAGCCCTGATCTTAATCCCATAGTGCACATATGGGATGAATTAGAACGCCGCATAAAAAGTTTGAAACCAAGGCCTACTATTAAGCATCGATTAGCGGCAGCATTATGTGCTGAATGGAAACGCATATCTATCGCTGTGTTCCAAAACCTTGTCAAAAGCATGTCTCGAAGGGTCAGTGCAAGCATTAAGGCCAAATGTGGACTAACACCGTACTAATGTATGTCAATAAATGCCATGTTGTGTTTCTCTTCTAGGTGTCCGCTGACTTTTGTCAATATACACTGCTGACCACCCAAAATGCAACACCAAGAAGGACACGAGATAGCAAAGCCAGATTTACTGGACATATAATAACAGATACAAAGATGAAACGATTGAGCTTACTGGCCCGTGCGACTTGCGGAGCACGCAGACATAAATAGTTCGTGTGGCCCCCATGGCTGGCAATAACGGCCGCTACACGCCGCGGTATCGAACGAAAGAGGCTTTGGATGTGGGCTTGGGGTATGTCGGTCCAGGCTGCTTCCCCACATTGCCACAGTTCATCAGGCGTAGCAGCGGGTGGTGCTTGCCGGGCCACTTGGTCACCGATCAGCGACCAGACGTGTTCGATGGGTGACATATCGGGAGAACAGGCGGGCCACGGCAGCAGTGACACCTGGTGGGCCGTGAAGAATTGTTGCACGATGCGTGCCACGTGCGGGCGCGCATTGTCCTGTTGAAACGTGGCCGCTGGCAGGTCCTGCAGGTAAGAGAGGACTACAGGTTCGAAAACGTCGGAGATGTAGCGGTGGCTGTTCAGTGTACCGGCGATGCGTACCAGAGGGGTGCGTGTGTCATATCCAATTGCGCCGCAAAACATAACGCCAGGCGACGGACCGGTATGGCGATGCATAATGCAGGCGTCATGCAGTCTCACGCCGGGGTGCCGCCACACGCGGATCCGACCATCGTGGTGTTGCAGGCAGAAGCGGAATTCGTCGGAGAAGACAATGTCGTGCCATTCCGTAGTCCAGGTGCGGCGTTCAACGGCCCACTGCCGCCGCACTCGCCAGTGGTCTAACGTCAATTGTAATCTGAGCAATGTGTGCCGTGCGACAAGTCCCCGCTCTTGCAGATGACGTGGAACGGTACGTGCAGACACAAGTTGTTGCGTAACACACCCTAATTCCTGCGCTAACGTTCGTAATGTGGCGGTGCGAGCCGTCAATGGCTGCCGCACAACATGCCGGTCCTCTCGTTCGGTGGTGTATTGCGGCTGCGGCAATCGCCCACGTCGGTCCGTCCGTCCCTTCTGCACCCACTGAATCCATACTCGCCTCATTGTGGCTGGATGTCGTCCCACACGGGCGCCGATGTCTCGGTACGATAAACCGCTGTCGCGATGAGCCACTAATCGTCCTCTGTCGAACTCTGAAACGTGCTGGAATGACTGCCGCATTCTGCGACGAGGCATCAGGAAGCTTCCAACCCACAGGTCCGGCAGCACAACACACTTCCACTACTTACACTCCGCCTTCTGTGCACCCTTCTTATAGTGCTTCTCGGTGGCGTGCCGGGCGCACATGATTTGCATAAGCCCTGCAATGCTAATCGTTTGCATGTCCTCTCGCGAGCGACGCGTGCTGCGAATTTCAGGCCAATCGGGTGCTTCCTTCTTGGTGTTGCATTTTGGGTGGCCAGCAGTGTAGTTTACGTACGACGTATTGCGTGTACTCCGGTCGCAGACGGTGTTTCCATTATTTTGGTAAACGCCTTTAGTTTTCACTGCAATTGCCGTATTCCGGAGGGACACAGATTAGCTCAGCGTGCTGAAGAAATGAATATACCTATCATCATGAAAGCAGTGTAGTGGGTTATTAAAGACGGGAGGAAAATAATCTATTTCGATCAGTAAACAAATACTCGAGCATCACATGTACTAATGCATCGGAGTGACACCATCGACAACCACATGTGTGATGCAAATAACAGTACAGCAACAATTCGAAAGAGATTTTTAAGCAGGGAATACGTCAATTACCAATTCTATTTATTATTTTTTCTTTTTTCTTTTTAACATTTTATTATTAATTAGCTAAAAATTAAATTTGCTTGAAACAGACATTTCTGTGCAAAATTTTAAACTAAATTAGATTTAATTGTGGATGAAAAAAATTATAGTAGTTTTAAGTAATGAAACTGAAAATCTCTTTCCTTCCGGGAAAGTTTAAAAACGCTTCAGAAGTATCCACGAGATTTGTCATCAGTGATCGATACTTTGCTATTTTAAAATAAGTCTACCGCTACTGCAATTTACGAAACCGCTTATGTTCATGTACAAAACCTTGTGTAAAGGGTTTCAAAGTTTCCTTCTTGTAATTTGGAGCTTCTAACAGTGTAGTACCTGGAAACATTCGAGTACCGCCACCCCCTCAAAAGATATTTTGAGACCATTTTGCGAAAATCCATTAGCTTTCAATTACTGAAAATGTTAACTTCCATATTATTTACTACGCTTCTGGATTGTTCTAATAAAACAATTTCTCTGGAACCCACCAGTATTTTTCGTAAAATCAAAATTATTCCACTTTATTGGGTGAAACACAAATGTCTACGTTGTAATTAAAATGATTGCCCTGGTTTTATTTAGATACAAATTTCTACAATGTACAAGATGTCCCAAAACGGTGTAACCAATTTCAAATTATAACTTTGGATACAAAACTAATATCAGCATTCCATTCTGTTTGTTGCAGGTGGTAAGGATTAATACCCTCAATTTTTCTAGAAGTATTTCCAATGGATCCTGCGAAGAAAGCAGAGACTGTGGAGTGGTTTATTGAAACCCGATCCGAAACTCAGGTTCAGAGGAATTTCAGAACGAAATATGGGAGCAAACCGCCCACCCGTAACAGCATCAGAAAGTGGTACAAGTCACTGAAGGAAACTGGTAGCGTCCTTACAAAAAAAAGCCCTGGACGACCATCGCTGGTTCCAGAAAGGGAGGAGGTTGTGAGAAAAATATTCACTCGTAGCCCTCGAAAGTCAATCTGGCCATGCCAAAGTCCTCAGGGCACACAGTGTTACGTCAGAGATAGAAAATGCACCCCTATAAACTGCAGATAACCCAGCACATAACCTCAGATGATCATGTGAAACGTAAACAGTTTGCTGAAGAGATGTTGGAGAATATTGCAAGTGCTGAATCTTTCCAGAGACAAATCTGATTCTCGGATGAGTGAACATTCCATGTTTCTGGAAAAGTTAATAAACAGAATGTGAAAATTTGGGGAACTGAACTCCCACATTGCACAATGGAACATAAACATGCTAGGCCAAAGGTATATGTTTGGTGTGGCATAAAAGTCGACCGTATTACTAGACCCTTTCTCATTCAGAAGAGACCGTGAAAGCTGATAATTAATTACCTGGACAAGATTGAGCGGTTTGTGTATATCCAGTTGGATGAACTTTCAACTCCGGCCATTTTCCAACAAGATGGGGGGCCACCTCATTGGGTTTTGTTTGTGAGGAGGTCTCTGGATACCAAATTTTCGAATCGATGGATTGGGCATGTTGGTCCCATTGCATGGCACCCGCCTTCCCGGACTTAATACCCTGTGACTTTTTATATGGTAATTCATCAAAGGTGAGGTTCACAGCACCCCTGCTGCAGATATTGCTGACCTAAACAGGTAGATTACAAACGCACTGAAGAAATTTAATACGGACATCCTTGAACTAACATGGTTGGAACTAAAATACCGTTCAGACATTGTTCGGGTGAGACTAATGGTGCCCATGACGAATGTCTATAAAACTTCATGACCTGTTCTGTCAATTAATACAAGTTGTGTATTGAGATCATTTGTATTAAAACTGTTAGGATTATTTGAAATTGGTTACACCTTTATGGGACACACTGTACTTTCGTCAAAGTTAATCACATTATGCAATGCCGAGTGAAAGGATCTAATGACTTTTCCGATTAATACGAAATGTCACAACATAAGTAAGCAAATGCCTAAGTACCGATTAAGAACTGTAGCACAAAAAGCGTAAAGCTGCTTAAATGATTTACTCTGGAATATAAAAAATTACACTTAACATAATGCCAAAATATTTTGCTGGTAGTAAAAAAAGTTCTTTTGACTCTGTTATAAAAAAAATGACACAGGTCTCTGATTTTTCGCTCCCGCGAAGAACACTTTTTAGTTCATTATATTCTGAAGAATGCGTAGTTATGTGCAAACAACTGTAATACATAACAACTTATCCTTATTTTTATAAAACTTCCTCTCATTCAACTGATATTTTTTTCACATTTGCTTATTAACATACATGCATAGAAAATACTGCAAGGGCTGTGAAAAGGGGCCTCAAGTTCTCTTTAATGGCTGCATAACCATCATCCAGTTTTTATGAACTAAAGCAAGGAAGATGATTTCTGAATATTTTATTTATTTATTGGGAAAAAAGCAAAAATTGCTTTTCTTTTTTAAACTTCCTTCGAAACTGCCTTAATGCATGGCTATTTCTTTAACCAATTTCATAAGACGTTTCAGCAAAACAATTTGTAAAAAAATCATTTTGCTTAGGCTAGAGGCCTCTTTAACCATGACCTCCCCCGTGCGGTGCGGGGGGCTATAAGTACGCCCATGGATTCTAATCTGTCAAAGGAACAAATTGCTTGAAAAGAAAACTAAAGTGACCAAGAGATTTTGCCTCTTTTCATTTCGTTTATGTTAGCTAATCTTGCAATAGCACTGCAAAAATACCCTTAAACGGAAGTTTCATATTTTTGTCTCAGAAAAGAAAAGTAAGGAAAATATATTTCTTTCTTATATAGCACAAAATAGAAAAGGAAACGTTTATTGATCCTATTATCTCTTCTTTTTTCTGTACTGACTCTTCCGCAATTTTTTCATGACTCAGTGTTTTTGCAAGTTCTCAGTTCTGTCCAAAGGCATTTCTGGTACATCTGAAAGACGCTCTCATCACTTCTAATATCTAAGAAGCGATGTAATGTTCGATATCTCTGAGAAATGCGTTTTTTTTTCTTCCGCATTAAAGCCCAAGTGATTCGGAGAAAGTTAGAGAGAGAGAACGAGAAAGTGCCCTTCTGATCGTAAAAGGGAAAATAACCCTGAATACAACTGGTTCTCATCTACGTTCTGCAAGGAACTCCACTTAGAAATTTCGGCAAATTGTGATCCTAAGGAACACCGTGCGTAAAGAAAAAGTATGCTCTGTTTGCCCCCTTATGAGTCCCTACGTAATTTTAGACGGATCATTAAGTTTTGCGAACAGCTAAATTGTGGAACTGAAAGTTTCGTTTCACAAATGCTATTCCAGTGATGTATGTGCCACGTTTATAGAAACCAACTGAAAAAAGGCACAGGATCAAGGAAGAAAGATAAACTATTGGCAAAACAGTGTCAACGTTTTCCGATCTGTAATCTACTGCCGCAGCCAGTTGCCTATTCGTAAGCAAACGTACTTAACATTCGCTGAAATGTCGCATATCCTGAAATGATGCTTCTGTAAAGAAGTTTATCATGAAAATATTTAACTCACAAAAATATCTACCGTAGCATGCTTTGAATTAGCTTTTTATATGTTCTATTTCCGAGATTTTTACGAATTCTTAAGGTAGTTGTCTGGTTAGTTTTAGGTCAGTATCTCATGAGGGTTGTTACTTATCATGAGTTTCGTGAAAACGCAAATTTGTCCGTGACGGAGATCGAAATCGCTCTCCTTCACTCCGGAGTAAGTTGTTCTCCCAACTAAGCTACACGGACGGAATGTGTGACTGCAGATTTGTCATCTTGACACCAGATTCACCTCGGTAGTACGTCAGAGTTGTAATCATAACACAGTATGTATTTCACATAAAGAGTGAATGTTCAGGACTTTTTGTGCATAAACTAGTAACAGAACTGAATTTTTAATATACGGTTATATTCTGGTACAACATATCTTGGTAACCAGTATCAAAACGCATGTTAAAAATTCAATTAAGTAACTAGTTCACAGAAGAAAGATTAAATTATCTCGGAAGTATGTGACGTATAATTAAATATAATTTAACCTTCGTTTTGAATTTCTGTATTTTTATACCAATTTGTTTTATTCTCGTTAAACAATATTCTGACTTCACGCATTATTTCTCTAGACGAGTTTTCAAAGCTGGCAATCACTGGCAGTGGGTCAAAAGTCAATAAGAGGATGTGATCAAAGTGTACCGTGTGCGAAGAGCCAAGAGCGATAAGAGATGTACGAGCGAGATAAAAGCGAACGATAAGATTGTATGAGCAGATATACGTGGATTACGCTTTGTTACAGCCAGCTAAAATCTGACAGCTATGTCTTGTTGAAGTAGCGAGTTGATAGTTTGATGTTCTTGATTTATATCTTGATCTTGTTATTGCGAATGAAGTACCTTCATCGTCGTTGCTCTTGAGTGCCCATCTACTGAATAAACATGGACATGCTATTAGTAACTAATCCATTCTCTAGATTCTTGACCTTGGACCGTTATTATTTAGTTTTATGCAAGTACGCAATTTGGATTGATATACGCATTTCAGCTGCAACGATTCAATTTAAAACTTAAAGGTTCGGCAAATAGATTTAAGTTGAAGTGAAACAATCCTTATTGTTTTAAACATGGGTATCACTGAAATGTAAAAAGCAAACACATTTGCAAACACATTTTGGGACATCGTAAGTGGTAAAAGCTTCTGGAATTTACAGAATCTTGAACTGACTGCGTACTTTTGGAGATCATGTACTTTTGTAATAAACTTTAGTGAACATAGTTACGACACATTCTAAAATACTACCGCTTAAATCTGATTCTTTTCTCACATTTTTCTGACTATGGTTATTTTTAATCGATAATGTTAACATGAATGCATTTTTCACATGCTTTCTAAAAGAAAAGTTCGTTCAGAAATCATCATTTTCTCTGTTTTTTTGTTCACAGTGCGTTGTTTTTGCAACTTTGTGTGGAACATAAAATTATTTTTCTTTGAAAGCGCTAAAAACTTGAAAAATTATTTCTGCATTTTTAATATTATACCTTCGATGCACAGCTTTTCTTCTAGGTATGTACACATACGGATCTTTGTACTTTTTTCTTCTACGTCCATTTCCAAAAGTTTTATTATATGTTAAACGCGCAATAGCCTACACTATGGTCAAATATTTCTACATGATTTTATCTGTGCACTTTTCTCAGGTTTCTGAGAGATCCCTTTAACATACATTTCTTCGAAGTGACGTGAAAACATATCTGCATTTCGCCCAACATCTGTGCCCAAGAAATTCTTATTTGAAGGTTTCTTTTTGAATTGAGAGTGGGTAAATTATTTTCTCCTGGTAAGGGTTTCGATGCCGAAACTTTTCGATTTGTTTTCTAGGATTCTCAGTTCACAATTTTTACCCCAGTATTTTACATCATAGCCAAATATTTCTACGTATTTGACCGGGGCGTAAAATACTGGCGAAAGAGTCAAAATTATGTTTAAGGTCTATTGAACGAAATCCTTCACAGACGTTCTTCTATTCAACGAACCTAAGTTTGGCGAATACCTCTATTCAGGAAATTTTATAGGGAAACCTTGAAACTTGAGCTGAAGGGCTTTCAAAAACAACTCCATTTAACGAATCAATTTTCCATTCAACTGAGTCCTTCGCAAGCTTCATTGTAATTTATTTCATTTTCTTGTACTCGAAATTGATAAGAATGTTTCTACTGCCAGTCAGAGTTCAAAACCAACAATTGACTACGCAGCGTAGAGCCAAAAACATTTTTACCAGCGCGTCTTCGTGCAAATTGAAGCACCTCAGGACTGCGCGTGTTAAGTTCATGAAACGACATAAATAATACCTGATTCTAAGCTCTGTTGATCAGTTATTCTGGTTCTTCTGACAGCAGATGCAGCGCACTTCAGTGAGTTTGACTAAGGCCAAATTGTAATGGCCAGATGACTCGGTCACAGCATTTCCGAAACGGAAAGGCTTGTGTAATGTTCACAATCGACCGTGATTAGTATCTTTAAAAAGTGGTCCGAGGAGTAAAAACCCACAAAACGCCAAGGTGTAGGCAGATCAAGGCTCATCGTTGCTAGAGGTGAGGGAAGGTTATCTCGTATGGTACTTGCAAACTGAAGGGACTCTATGGTGCAACGTGCCGGTAATGTGAATGCTGGTGACGGGAGTAAGGTGTCACAACACAGAGCGCATCGAACCCTGATGGAAATAGAGCTTTGTAGCCGTAGGGTGCTCCGAGTGCCCATTTTAACCTTGGTTAGCCATCGGAAGCTCCTACAATGAGCACGCGAGCATCGAAACTTGACCTTGAATGATTGAAAGGCCATCTGATCCGATGAATCTCGTTTCCTGTTGCACCATGTGGACGGCCAGATAAGTGTGCATCGTTTTCCTGGGGAAGTGTTAGAACCAGAATGCACCGAGGTCCAAAAACAAGCCAGTGGAGGAAGTGTAATGTTTTGAGCAATGTTTTGCTGGGAAATCCCCGAGACGAATCATTCATGTGCAGGCAGGAATCTGTGACCTGTACCAGCTACCCAAACATCACTGCAGATCAAGTGCATCTTTTCATGGCAACGGTCTTTCCATGTAGTAGTGCCTTCTTTCAGCAGGATAACCATGACAGGTTGCCTGGACTGTTTGAGTATGGTTCGCGGAACATGAGGTAGATTTCCAGGTATTATTACCCTGGTCCTCAAATTTCCTCAGACGTACCGAGCATCTGTGGTTTGTGTTGGAATAGTAAATTTGATCTGCGCTGACACAACTGCGTAATTTACAAGAGTTAAAGGATCTGCTGGTAACATGTTGGCACCAGATACAACAAGACGCCATTTTGAAAGCTATAACGAAGTAAATTTCTCCGTCATTTTTGTCCACGCTGGGGCTCGAACTCGGGTCCCCTCATTTTCGGAATAAGTTATTCTACCAATTGAGCTACACGGACGTTCGTTCTGACTGCTATCTGCCTTTATTTTGTGTGCGTCTCGCTGGCAGGTACGTCACAAAGCTTTTAGCGTCCATGCCTCGCCCGGTAAGAACTGTTTTGGCGGCACGTGCAGAACCATCATCGTATTAGGCAGGTGGTCATGATGTTTTAGCTCTTCAGTTTATAAACAAAGTATTCCAAACGATTCCAAATGGGCTTCAGTTCTTTGATAATGCGCCAGAAGATACTTTTTCTCTGACTTAATAGATGTAACACTTACTATGAAAAAACATCTTGTGCAGAAATTCAGAAAAAATCATCGACTCCTTTGTAGATGATCTTAAAGTTCTATTAGATAGTATCATTTTATTTTTGTAAAACATATGCTTATGGTCTTTGTGAAAACACATGTTTGTCCGCGACGAGCATCGAATCCGTGTTCCCTCACTCCGGAGTAAGTCGCTCTCACAACTGAGCTACGCGGAGAGAATATCTCGCTGCAGATTTGTTGTTTTAACACATGTTTTCACCTCTGTAGTACGTCACATCTTATGCATGTATATTACGTACATTTTTAAACAATACGGTATAAACTGTTATTAAATTATTCCTTAAACTCAGAATGGTCTACGTCAGTGGTTCTCAATCTGTGGGTCGCGACATTCAGGGAGGGGCGCGATAGTTGCTTAAGGAGGCGCAAGAAATACTTCGAGTATTAAAAATTATTTTTAGCTTGACCTAACATACTGCGTCACTTCGTGAAAGCAGTTTCTTGTCGAACTCATTCGTTGATGTCGCGACGGCCATGACACGTCACCAGTTGTGACGTCATTTATGAGGACGCGACGACCTTTATTGGCATACGACGTATGCAAGTGTCGTCACTGTCGACCGTCAGCTGCAAATGGCATCGCCTCGCTACATTGAATATTTTTCTTGATTCAATCCATGTTTGTGTTTCTTTATAGGTTCTGTGTTTTACATTTTGTGTTTGTCTGTTCTTGTTCACTCAATGTCAAGACGAAAATTATTGTTCTACCAGCTATGGCGTTAGCGAAAAGAAACCTACGGAATCAAACCACGACACCTTCACGGAGTGCAAAAAAAGGAGGTGTGATGAAAATTAATTCTCTCTGGATTTCCCAAAAATTACCATGAAGAACGTCAACAGTGGGTAATATTTAAAATAGTATAACTATATTAGTAATTCAAATTTCTTGGCGTAGATTATAAATCAAGATTTCCAAGCTTTTGCACATCAACCAGATGGCTTTTTCAAGGAAGGTAGATTGACCTTCATTGAAAAAGCCATCTGGTTGATGTGCGAAAGCTTGGAAACCTTGATTTATAATCTACGCCAAGAAATTCGGATTACTAATATAGTTATACTATTTAAGTGTGATTGGTGTACAGTTCCTCCTTATTAATTTGTGGGTAATATGTTTTTTTTTATTAAACGTTTAGAGACTCAATGGGCTATAAGCAGTCACCCATCCCTAATTTAGGGTTCACGGGTTCCAGGCAAGGAGAGAGCCAGTGCTGTAAGACGAACACAACATTCATGCCTCACAGGATTCGAACCCGGACCCATCTTGGACGAATGGTCAGAAGCCATCGCTAAGACCACTGCGCCACCGGGGCGGCAGTAATATCTTTAAATGTTTTATCTTCAGATAGTATGAAGCCTAATAAATTAAAAAAAAACATCTTGAAACAAGACATGTAGAGTAGTTTGTCAACAAACCAAGATTTTATTTATCAGAAAACTTATTAATTTCCATTCTACCCAGCGAAGCTTTACTAAAACAACAAGTGTACCATCTAAAGCACTTCTGTCTTCTTATCAGGTTTCCTACAGAACTACCAAGTGAAAAAAATCTCCACACACAATATGTGAAACTCTTGTAGTACCGTCAGCAACTGATATTGTTTCTACAGTATTTGGTGAATCTATGGTGGAGCAATTAAAATATCCCCCGTTTTAATGACAGTATTCCGGCGAATATTACAAATTTCAGAGGATTCAAGTGAGCAGTTAATAGACAAGTTGAGAGACAATAACTATGCACTTCAAGTTGATGAAGCAACTGATGTGCAAAGAGATGATGCTCATCTAATTGCATTTGTCAGATTCATTGATGGTGATAAGCTGCGAGAAGTACTTTTTGTGAGCCTTTTATCACATTATGACCTGGGAATGCATTTTCAATATGACTTATACTTTCTTAGAAGAAAATGGTATATCTTGGGAGAGATGCGTTGATACAGATGGAGCTCGAAATATGTCTAGAGAGCTCACTGGACAAGTAAGGATTGCAGCAAAATCTCCTGAAGCCAAGTGAACGCACTGAATGACACATCCGAAATACTGGCATCTATAGAGCTAAGCTGCGCTTTGAATGAAGTGTTACAGGCAAATATTAAAAAAATAGGAGACTTACTATTGGCACAGTGCATGATGTTGCCAAATCCTATTTAGAAAACATTTTAAGTACGTGGTTTTTCAATATTAAGCCCTAATCTCCCGGCGAGAAGATATGCTCACCATATCCGTACTAATGTCAATTAAATATTCAGGAAAAACCTTTTCGGAGTGAAAGGAATTTTTTCTAAGAAAAAAATATTTTTAAAGCTGAGTTCTGTTAGATTTAAATGGGTTTTATGCTGAATAATTAATTGACATTATTAAGGATATGGTGAGCATATTGTCCCGCCGGGATATTAGGGCCAAATATCGAAAAACCACCTGCTCGGAATGTTTTTGAAATACAATTTGTAGACATGCAGTAGCCGATAGTAAGTCTCCTATTTCTTAAGCTGTCATTTGAAATGGAAGTACACTATATGTTCAAGTGAAATAGAATACACTGTGAGGAAATGGTTGGACACCGTCACGCAGGCGCAATGGTGTGCTCCCGCAGCAGACACGTGGTCGATAAGGTGTAAAAACGGCAATGGGAGTACGTTAACATTAATCGCTGATAAAACACTGAGAAAAACGTTTTGTTAATTCAACAAAAAATTTTGTCGATATGCTGTCAACAAAACATTTTGTCGATATGCAGTCAACAAAACGTTTTGTTGAATATTTATTTATGTTTTGTTGGAAATTATTGTTGATTTAAGAAAATTTATTGTTATCACGAAAAAACGTTTAGTTCATTTAACAAAATGATTAGATCGATTTTTGTGGGAATTTGTTTGATCCAACAAAACATATTGCTATCATGATAAAATGTTTTCTTGCTGCAACAAAGCATATTGCTATCGTGACATAATAAGTTTTGTTGCTATAACAATATGTTTTGTTGGATCAAACAAATTCCCCAAAATCGACCTAATCATTTTGTTAAATGAACAAAACGTTTTGTCGTGATAAAAATAAATTTTGTTAAATCAACAATAATTTTTAACTAAATAATTTTGCAAATTCAACAGAAAAATTTTTTGACTGTATATCGACAAAAATTTTTGTTGATTCAATAAAAATTTTTGTTGAATTAACAAAACGTTTTTCTCAGTGAATGGCTAGCAGGAGAGAGCTCTCCGAGTTTCAAAAAGGTGTTTTAACAGCCCGCTAAATTGGAGGTATGAGCATAAAAAGCATTGCTGATATCAGACAGGTTGCTAAATCGTATGTGACCTCTGTCATCAACAATTGGAAAGAAGACGGGACATTGCAGGAATTCACCTCGCTCTGGAAGACCCACGAAACTGCAACGACGAAACTGCAGAGGATGCTGAGCACCCTTCTTGACCTTCGACTATACTGTAACGGACCAGAGGATACTGCAGCGAACCAAAATATACTGCAACGGACCAGAGGATACTGCAGCGGACCAAAATATACTGATACTGACCAACTATACTGATACTGACCAACTATACTGATACTATATATATATATATATACTGATACTGACTAATACTCTATATATACTTATACTATACTGATACTGATAGTATACTGATACTATATATATATATATATACTGATACTGACTAATACTCTATATATACTTATACTATACTGATACTGATACTGACTGATACTATACTGATACTTATACTATACTGATACTGACTGATACTATACTGATACTTATACTATACTGATACTATACTATACTTTAATATATGATACTCATAATATACGTTACTGATACTATACTACTGATACTATACGTTACTGATACTATACGTTATTGATACTATACTACTGATACTATACGTTACTGCGCTATACGTTAGCATATGATATACCGATATACTGATACTGATATACTGATACTGATACTGACCAACTATACTGATACTGATACTGCAACGGACCAAATATATTGCAACAATATATTGATACTGACCAACTATACTGATACTGATACTGCAACGGACCAAATATACTGCAACAATATACTGATACTGCAACAATATACTGGTACTGCAACGGATCAACTATACTGCAACGGATCAACTATACTGCAACGGACCAAACTATACTGCAACGGACCTGAGGATGCTGCAAAGGGAGATCCAGAAAACCAGGTCCCGACCAATGCACGCCATACCATAGCACATTAGATCCAGATGGCCACAGATGTTATGGTCTCCACCAAGACACTTCGAAAAGAGGCCCATGCACTCAGGTATCATGGCCGAGCAGCCGCCCTTAAACCTCTCATCAGAAAGACCAATAAAGCCCCGCGGCTACGATGGTTTCAACATTACAAAAATTGGACATTGGAACGATGACGGCAGGTGTTCGGATAGGATGGGCGTCTCTGGGTTTGGCGGTTACCCGAAGAACGTCTGCTTCCGGAGTGTAGAGTGTCAATTGTGAAGCATGGAGGCGGTGGAGTTATGCTATGGGGCTGTTTCAGCTGGAACGGTGTTGGTACACTAGTTATTAGTCATGGCAACATGAATTCTGTGCTGTGTAGAGATATCCTGGATACTTCAGTACTCCCAACGTTGCGGCATTTTTACGGACACGACGATTATTTCATCCATGGACAACAATGCCACTTGTCCTGTTTTCAGGGCTACAATGGAGTGGTATGAACAAAATCAAGTCTCACGGATGGACTGGCCTGCTCAGAGCCCGGATCTGAATCCCACTGAACGCGTACAAGTTGAACTTGAACGACGGGTGAGGTCTAGACCAACGCGACCTTCTTCACTGACAAAGTTAGTCGATGTACTCAAGGCGGAATGGACGAACATCCCGCACCCCTTACTCCATGGACTTGTGGACAGTTTACCTGTCTTTCAATTATTGCACTGGGAAAACAAGACGATAATGTTTAATTCAGAAAGTTTAACCAAGCTTCATTATGCTGATGATATAGTCATTTTTGCGAATACATTTTGAGCTGCAGAATGTGATAAACGAACTTGCTGAAAAGAGTAAAGAAGTGGCATTAAAGAAGCGTTTACGAAAAAAAAAGCCCAGTGGTTTTACAAGAACTGAGGATTTGCAGTTTCAGGGGCCAAACTTAAAAATAAAATATAAAGTATAATTTACAAACGCATTTTAATAATAAATATTTTATTATTATTAAAATATTTCTGTAACAAATATTTTAAATAAGTTTGCTGTTTCTGGTTGATCCCTCCAGCAAATCGGGTATGGTCATGTCTTAATAATCCCGCATAACTATCTCTGGTAGATAGCTCATGGGATTACCAATTAAGTTACAGAAATAACTGATACCTATATTTACCGTGAACAACAGATATCAAGTAAAGGCCACATATTAGAAAAAAGTAATAGGCGTATAAAACTTAGCTGGAGTGCGTTTGGGAGAAACAGCGCAATTTTCGAGAGTAATTTACCGTTCTGTCTCAAAACAGTGTTTAAGCGAAATTCATTCTTCTACTTCTTATTCATAAATCAGACCTACAGAGGAGATAACTCAAAGTAACATGGATTGAGACGTACTTAGTTCAACCAAGTGAGACAGGAAAAGGAACTTAGGGATCAAGAAAATGATAAGAGTTGATGACATCATGATCAAAATGAATACCCTCAAGTGGAAATCGGCTAAACAAATTCCCAGAAGAATTGTCCACCATTGGAAGACTGAAATACTAGCCTGCATTCAAGAGACAGAAAAAGACCCAGAAGACTACTACGCGGGAGATTGATGGATGACATACGAAAGCACACCGGATTGACATACTGTAACAGAAATGCTCCAGACAGAGAGTTGTATTTCAAACTTGGAGAAACCTCCACTCACAAGTGGATCGAAAATGTCTGATATTGATCATAATTACGATCATTAACCAAGAAGCATTAGAAATTATTTCCGTTAATAAAATTGATTTCGACGACGGTGCACACATAATTTCGTTTTAAAACGTAAAATGCATTTTCTTGGTAATTTAAACCTTCAAAGATTTTAAGACTAACAGTTTTTTTCAGAATAAGGAAGGTTGTGAAAAACAATCATAAAACACAGATGGCTTCATCTTCAGCCTGCAAAATTATTGGCTTGAGCAAACCGACATAAAAAGAACTAAGGATTCCAACGCACATTTTCAAACTACAGACAGAACTCATCTGACAATTTCGAAACTTTCCTTCACTTTTCTTTTGAAGTTTTTGAATAAAAATTAGCTGCAAACAAAAACTGATGAAAAATATAAAAAAAGCACCATTGCACAAAGCTAATCAGCCACAGTTCTTTCCGGTTTTATGCACAACCGTTATGTCGTCTGAATAAAATCCTTGCAAAAGAAAAATACCTATCCTTCCCCTTATCCTGTCCTCATCTAAGGGCAAGCTTTAAATATCAAAGACGTTTTAACGTTAATTTAATGGGATTCCTGGGAAACAGTAATGGATAGGCGGGCTAAAGAAACCAAAGTTTCGCAAGAAGAACTGAGATGCGGGGAGAAAATGATGAAGAGGCCGGAAGCGAAGCAGTTGCAGATGGGTAAAGAGCGTGTCTCTCAGTTCGCTTTGATTGATGGTTCCTGGCAGATCCATTTTAAGCAATGCACCTGTAAGGAGCCATGATAATTTTTTAGGCCACGAGATTAAAGCGGACGTAGTTAAAACTTCAGATTTTTTTCTCTTTTCCTTTGATCAATTCTTTCGCATCCTAGAACGTCAAAGATAATTGAAAGTAATATATAACGGAAAATAAACATACTAAACTGACACATTTAATGTGTCCGTACCGACTCTTCATATAAGACTGATGAGCCGTCTAACTCATGGTAAAATTCGGACGTAGGAAAAGTCAAACTTTATAAGGGACAGACTTTACAAACAGAAAAATATGTTATGACCATAAAGACAGCTACCTAAACAATTTTTAAATTCGTATTTCTTTATTAACAGGAATTCGACCTGGAAAATCGTTTTTATGATTTCTGTAGCAGGAGATATCCCGATACATGCTTACCGATGCCAGAAATAAAATATACACTGACGGAAAAAATCCCAACACAACGAAAACATAGTTGTAGAGGAATAAAATGGCGATAATACATTTGTATAGGTAACATATTTCATCGATTAAGGTTTCAAGATCACAGCTTATTGTAAGCACGAGAAGAACCATTTTAAACGTGAAATGCTGGTACATTAATAACCGGTGTAACCACCAGAATGTTGAATGCAAGCACGCAAACGTTCATGCATTGTGTCATACAGGTGCTGGATGTCAGTTTGTGGGATGGAGTTCCATGCCTGTTGCACTTGATCGGTCAATATAGGGACGGTTAATGCTGTTTGGGGGTGACGCTGGAGTTGTCGTCCAATGATGTCCCATACGTGCTCGATTGGTGAAAGATCTGGTAATCTAGCAGGCCACGGCAACATGTCGACCCCCTGTAGAGCATGTTGGGTTACAACAGCGGTATGCGGGCGAGCGTTATCCTGTTGGAAAACACCCCCTGGAATGCTGTTCATGAATGGCAGCACAACAGGTTGAATCACCAGACCGACGTACAACTGTGCCGTCAGGGAGCGTGGGATAACCACGAGAGTGCTCCTGCTGTCATAGGAAATTGCTCTCCAGACCATAACTCCAGGTGTAGGTCCAGTGTGTCTCGGCCGCAGACAGGTTGGTTGCAGGCGCTCGCTGGCCTACTTCTAACCAACACACGGCCATCACTGGCACCCAGGCAGAACCGGCTTTCATCGGAAAACACAACAGATCTCTACTCTGTCCTGCAATGAGCTCTAGCTTGACACCACTGACGTCGCAAACGGCAGTGGTTTGGAGTAAGTGGAATGCACGCTACAGGGCGTCTGGCTCGGAGCAGCTGTCCTTCAAGTAACCGATTTGTAACAGTTCGTTGTGTCACTGTGGTGGCAACTGCAGCTCGAATTGCTGCCGCAGACGCGGTACGATGCGTCACGGCCATACGCCGTACACGGCGGTCTTCCCTCTCAGTAGTGCCACGAGGCAGGCCGGAACCCGGTCTTCTTGAGGCAGTACCTTCCCTTGACCACCGCTGCCAACAATCATGCACAGTGGCTACATTCCTTCCAAGTCGTTCTGCAATATTGCGGAAAGAAAATCCACCTTCTCGTAGCTCTATTATACGACCTCGTTCAAACTCCGTGAGCTGTTGATAATGGCTTCTTCGCCTTCTTAAAGGCATTCTTGACTAACATCAACAAACTACGTCGAACCTCGACGATAACTAACGCTCACGAACGTTACAGCGCGTATTTACAGCAAACCTGCTTTGCATGTTCCGAGGGGCGCTACTAGCGTCACACGTATGCGCCGAGCGCGAAATTTGCATAGACGTCATCTTACAGATGTACTCTCATCGCCTACCAACTGTCGTTTATCTAACACAACCCCTTCTTGGTGTTGGGATTTTTTTCCGTCAGTGTAGATTGACCGAACATTATGAGCATCCTATTTATTTCTACGCTGTGCAAAAATATCATTTTCCGATCCGACTACTGGACACAAGGATATAATAAGTGTGACAGCAGAGAAGCAAAGCAATAAAACAAAAATGGCATTTTTCGATATATTTTTACGTCTTAAAATACGCAAACAATACCCCCAAAGAGGCCATGAGATTTATCTCTATGGTTTAACAGCATCGCAAATTCAAAAATTATGTATACGGTCGAGTCATATTATTGTGACCACCGGATAATATCTAGAGTAACAGCCGTGTGCAGCGCGGACAGCAGCTAGACGGGCTGGGAGTGACTCAGTAAGGTGCTGGAAGGTGTTCACAGGTATGTGGAGGCATGCTGACTGCAGTGCATCTGCCAGCTGATTGAGGGTACGTGGTGGAGGATCCATAGAGCAAACAACACGATCGAGGTGGTTCCACAGATGTTCAATTGGGTTTAGGTCCACGGAATAAAAGGACCAGGGAAGTACTTTGAAGTCTTCATCGTGCTCTTCCAACCACTCTCAGACATTTCTAGCTGCGTGACACGTCGCATTGTCGTGCTGGATGATCCCATCCGTCCCAGGGAAAACAATTAGCATGTATGTGTGCATGTGTTCTGCAAGGATGGATTCATTACGAATTCGGTCCATAGTGCCTTCCACGCGTATGAGTGAACCCAGAGAATGCCACGAAGACATTCCCCAGACATACTGCCCCCAGCAGCTTGTGTTCTGCGAGCAGTGGTTGAAGAACGTTTGTTCTGCGATGTTTCTCGCCTTATACGCCAACGTCCATCAGTTCGTTGAAGCAGAAAACGCGATTCATCGGAGAAGGCAATTCTTTGCCAATCAGCGGAGGTCCAATTCCAATACTGCCATGCACATGT
Source organism: Macrothele yani (assembly GCA_039090855.1). Taxonomy (NCBI): domain Eukaryota; kingdom Metazoa; phylum Arthropoda; class Arachnida; order Araneae; family Macrothelidae; genus Macrothele; species Macrothele yani. Next base: position 9,272,227 of record CM077024.1, read on the forward strand.
AAGCCTTTTCTGCCGATGCACCTTCGTTAGCATAGGTGCAGTGCCCATCCATCTGCATGGGAGCATCATACGCAGTAGGGTTCGCTAAACTGTCATTTTAGACACACTTCTAGTAGGCCCCTAGTTCATTCAGCCAGTGAATTGCTCCACTGTAACATGTCGATCGGCCCTCATGCTCCTTCAAAGACGACGTTCACCTCTCACATCAATGACACGTGGTGCTCCGCAGTTTCCACATTGCTTATTCGCAATGGTGCCATTTCTCCAATCGCGATACACTTTAACCACAGCAGCACGCGAACAGTTCACAAACTGCGCTGTTTCAGAAATACTTCCACCCTTGACCTGAAAGCCAATAATCCTCCTTTTTTTGCAAATCTGATAAATCGCTCCTTTTATCCATGACAGCAACGAGTGATATGTTTTCAGAATGCCTACATCACGCCTTATATACCCTCCAAGCCAGCTCACGACACGTGCCTTCTTTCATTGGCTACGCACTGTTGACGTCAAAAGTAGGAGGTGGTCACAATAACGTGACTCGACTGTGTATATATTATTGAAAAACAATTTATAATTAATGCACTTTTTACCCTACTGAGCGAAATTTCGACTTCCGAACTTTCAAAAATTAAAACTTTTTTGTGCCAAGACTTTATCGACGAAATAACCGTTGTCGTTGTTCGAATGTAAACAGCTACATTGGGTGTGTTCTCTCCAACGTTGGTCCCGCTGCCGATGTTGTTGCACTTACAAAGATTGTTAACAGAACTGAAGCTAAATAGAAGATTGAGAACGTGCCATATGCATGCGGAATTAATAAATCAACAATCCATACAGTTGTAAAGGATAAAATAGTGTATTTACAGTCAGAGAAGTCATTACACGTTACAGAAAAATTTATGAAGAAAACTATCCGTACGTCAACTGAGATTGACGAAAGCAATAAGAAGAGAGGAAGAACAATTCGCAGATGTTTTAATAACATTTACCTTTACCATTTCAGAAGCGGAGGTAAGTAAGAACATTTCATCAGAGTTGTAACTCTACGATTTGTATAACGTTGCACATTTGGAATGTTATGGTCAAAGACTATGCCTTTCCAAGAAAAACAGTGCTTCGTCGCAGAGCAAACTGTACCATGGTCTCAACTGAAAGGGCAAAAGAAAGATGACAATGTATTTTCGGTTATAATGAGCACTTCTTTTGAATTTTTTCCGACGCGAATAAAATTTACCAATGTTATTCGAAGTTATTATTTTTGGAACCTTTTAGAGAAAAGTCAAAGGGATTTCTACAATCGATAAACCATCCAGAAATAGAAAGAGCAAATTACTTTCAGCAGCGGATTAAAAGTATATTACGGAAATAAAAAAACGGTGCACAAAAAGTTTCATAGCAGAAGGAAGGTTTCAAGAGCTGAGAGATTTTCAAATCGAGCAGTCAAAGCACGAAATGTGGAATGGAACATGATATAACTTCTACGCCTTCTAACAGAAGAATTTTGCATAGTACAAAAGTTCAAAATAGGTGAAAAGTGTTAATCATGGCAATACCTATGCTAAGGAAAAAGAACTTTTAATATAGGTCCCCAGGGACCAGAGATAGAAAGAAAAAGTTTTGGCCTTTACGCCCCCAGCTAAAACGCTGTGCGTTATTTAAAGAAAATTAAAATTTTGAAAATTTAGGGAATGTGGACAACAAAACTGGAAAATAATTTCCTTACCAGCGCATGTTTTGTTAAAACCTACATTTTTAGTCGCTCGCTAAGAGTTACGATTTCTGTCTTGTTATACACCACATAGGAAACACATCAATGGCGCCAAGAGCTCTTATTGATCGAGATGAGGTGCATGTAGTAGTATGCAGCTGCAATAAAGTATATATATATATATATTCTAAAAAGAAGATACCTAAGCAAAAAAATACAAATATAATTTTGACTCACACCTAGTACAACATAGAAAAGGTTATGTATCTACCTGTGTGAGTAAAAGGAGAAAAGAAAAAAATAAAATAAAACAACTGAATGTAGAAGGTGTCGAGAATACTGAGCCTTGGCTTTATCAAGGACCAGCAAAAACTCTGCATTTTCTCACTTCCACAAAGACCTAGTTGGAAATGGGTTTCTGCAAGGCCATAGATGCAAGTAACATTCCCACCTAAAATAGTTTAAAAAATATATATATGTCATGTCCTCCGTAGAGTTGCATGACCTAGCACTAGTTAACAATTTCGCTTGCATCCATTAACCTTCCTGGCCCGACCCATGCTCTTCATCTGTTACTATTAAACAGAGAGAAGAAGATTAAAGAGAACTCAAGCTGTGAGAGTGACATAATAATTAGAAATGATTTTCAGCCATAACGAAATTCCAAGTTCGTTTGAGAGAGAATTTAAAATTGAAAATCAATGCAAAAGAAATCCAAATTTTTACATTGCAATTAAAAAAGGAAATATTAATTTTTAACGAACAGAATTTTGAAAGAAAACTTGAGTCTAAAACCCCCTACTCTACAACTTATGACAGCACGAAAACGAGAATAAGTTAAAGATAATAATTAACTAAAGAAAACTTTGTGAAAGTTATATACCTTAAACAGTTAGTTGCAATATGTACAAAGTATTTCAGCAGTGCTTTAAGTGCATAATTAATTAGTTATTAAGAACTTAACTACTTTGAAGAAACAGCGCATAGACAGCGCATAGAAAAGGAACAAGCTTAGCCATCTTCTGTTCCTAGGTACCCCAAAAGACGCTCAAAGTTACAAAGAAAAGAAAGAGTTAAAACCCGCTAAAATGTTAACAGACAAACCAATGCCTAAAAGCTGAAAAGCTAAAAAACGACAGAGAAAAAGTACATGAAGTACAAACATTGAACTTATAAAACCTAGAACCCAAAAACAAGGAAGAGAGCTTACCTCTTGTGTGACAAAAACTTTTCTCCTCACAAGAGAAGAACATGGCTGACCTCTTCCGCCACTCCCTAGACGCTGGGGGGCAGTGAGGGTGGGGCTGATGGCCTCCTCATACAGCAAGAAACCAACGCGCGGAGATTTTAACCAGAGAAAAAAATATATATAAACTTAAGACTGTGGATCTGTATGATCAGAAAGAGCAGAATTAACTCTCCAGAATACATGAGAAATATTATAAAATACACGAGCAGTTTATTTAATAATCTTTGCATGTATTAAATCACCTTAGTGAGCTTCTATAGATTAATCAGAATCTTATTAATTTTAATGTTGGTTTTACTATTTTTAGTATAGCTATCCTAGTGATGAATAACTAGTTTTCTTTTTTATTTGTTTTTATTTTCTTTTATAAACAGATTTTTAAGCTTTTTTTGTGATTTTGTTTATATTATTTAATTTTTTGTTTTAATAGGACCGTCATATCCATAGCACTAAGGTTCCTTTAGGTAGTTAATAGGCATCCTCTAGCCAACTTCCTTACGGCTTTGATTGGTCAGAATCATATTATTAACTGTGTAGAAAATTAAAGCAGATCTGCCAACCTTACTCTATTATTCAGAATAATTTTTCTTAAAGTTCTTTTGATGAAGGAAGAAGGAATTTCGTTCTCTAGAAAACTATCTAATAGTATATTAATGTGGTAATTGAAGTCCAAATTGTTGCTGCAAATTCTTGAAATTCTTAGGACCTGAGAAATTAGTACATTCTCAATTACTTTGGTTGATATGTTATTATTCCAGTGTAGATATTTAATTACTTTGAAAGGAAAATTAACTCTTTTATCAAAGAGGCTAATAGATGGGTTACCTCTGTTGAGCTTAATGCTTAAGTCTAGGAACTCAAGTTCCTGATTACTGTGGTTGGTTTTACATAAGTTAAGAGAGCTAGGATAGATATTATCAAAATCACTCTCTATAACTTCTGAATTATTGATACACAGCAGATCATCAATGTATTTAAAAGTGTAAAGGTAGTTATCTGAGCAGGTGGGGTGATTTTTAATGAATTTATATTCCTTAAAGAACAGGAATAGATTAGCGATATTCGTGGACGTTGATGTTCCCATGGGAATCAGGAACTTGAGTTCCTAGACTTAAGCATTAAGCTCAACAGAGGTAACCCATCTATTAGCCTCTTTGATAAAAGAGTTAATTTTCCTTTCAAAGTAATTAAATATCTACACTGGAATAATAACATTTCAACCAAAGTAATTGAGAATGTACTAATTTCTCAGGTCCTAAGAATTTCAAGAATTTGCAGCAACAATTTGGACTTCAATTACCACATTAATATACTATTAGAAAGTTTTCTAGAGAACGAAATTCCTTCTTCTTTCATCAAAAGAACTTTAAGAAAAATTATTCTGAATAATAGAGTAAGGTTGGCAGATCTGCTTTAATTTTCTACACAGTTAATAATATGATTCTGACCAATCAAGCCGTAAGGAAGTTGGCTAGAGGATGCCTATTAACTACCTAAAGGAACCTTAGTGCTATGGATATGACGGTCCTATTAAAACAAAAAATTAAATAATATAAACAAAATCACAAAAAAAGCTTAAAAATCTGTTTATAAAAGAAAATAAAAACAAATAAAAAAGAAAACTAGTTATTCATCACTAGGATAGCTATACTAAAAATAGTAAAACCAACATTAAAATTAATAAGATTCTGATTAATCTATAGAAGCTCACTAAGGTGATTTAATACATGCAAAGATTATTAAATAAACTGCTCGTGTATTTTATAATATTTCTCATGTATTCTGGAGAGTTAATTCTGCTCTTTCTGATCATACAGATCCACAGTCTTAAGTTTATATATATTTTTTTCTCTGGTTAAAATCTCCGCGCGTTGGTTTCTTGCTGTATGAGGAGGCCATCAGCCCCACCCTCACTGCCCCCAGCGTCTAGGGAGTGGCGGAAGAGGTCAGCCATGTTCTTCTCTTGTGAGGAGAAAAGTTTTTGTCACACAAGAGGTAAGCTCTCTTCCTTGTTTTTGGGTTCTAGGTTTTATAAGTTCAATGTTTGTACTTCATGTACTTTTTCTCTGTCGTTTTTTAGCTTTTCAGCTTTTAGGCATTGGTTTGTCTGTTAACATTTTAGCGGGTTTTAACTCTTTCTTTTCTTTGTAACTTTGAGCGTCTTTTGGGGTACCTAGGAACAGAAGATGGCTAAGCTTGTTCCTTTTCTATGCGCTGTCTATGCGCTGTTTCTTCAAAGTAGTTAAGTTCTTAATAACTAATTAATTATGCACTTAAAGCACTGCTGAAATATTTTGTACATATTGCAACTAACTGCTTAAGGTATATAACTTTCACAAAGTTTTCTTTAGTTAATTATTATCTTTAACTTATTCTCGTTTTCGTGCTGTCATAAGTTGTAGAGTAGGGGGTTTTAGACTCAAGTTTTCTTTCAAAATTCTGTTCGTTAAAAATTAATATTTCCTTTTTTAATTGCAATGTAAAAATTTGGATTTCTTTTGCATTGATTTTCAATTTTAAATTCTCTCTCAAACGAACTTGGAATTTCGTTATGGCTGAAAATCATTTCTAATTATTATGTCACTCTCACAGCTTGAGTTCTCTTTAATCTTCTTCTCTCTGTTTAATAGTAACAGATGAAGAGCATGGGTCGGGCCAGGAAGGTTAATGGATGCAAGCGAAATTGTTAACTAGTGCTAGGTCATGCAACTCTACGGAGGACATGACATATATATATTTTTTAAACTATTTTAGGTGGGAATGTTACTTGCATCTATGGCCTTGCAGAAACCCATTTCCAACTAGGTCTTTGTGGAAGTGAGAAAATGCAGAGTTTTTGCTGGTCCTTGATAAAGCCAAGGCTCAGTATTCTCGACACCTTCTACATTCAGTTGTTTTATTTTATTTTTTATCTTTTCTCCTTTTACTCACACAGGTAGATACATAACCTTTTCTATGTTGTACTAGGTGTGAGTCAAAATTATATTTGTATTTTTTTGCTTAGGTATCTTCTTTTTAGAATGTGAATTCTGAATTTTCAAAACTGCTGCGTTGCGCGTTCTGATTTTCAGGTTATTTTGCAACCTTCGTTTTAAATTCTAAAGTTTTTCCTCAGTCTTCAGTTTTTCTCTTAAGTATATATATATATATATATATATATATATATATATATATATGGGATGTAAGGTCAGGTGATGCGTAACATCACAGCCTCTTCTTGACAAATGTCAACCCCGCCTTCTCGTGGTGCATCCTGTTCCTACTAAAGGGGCTCTGACGACCGCCAATAGCGGTATAACTATACCATCGGGATTAGAGGAAATTCTATCCCACACTCACCAACCCGCTTGGCCAGCGTGGTGAGTTATGGCCAAACCCCTCCAAAATGACTCCACAACTTAAATCTTGGCCCTCAGTCTCCAGCAGCTGGAATGTACCTGGCCAAGGCAGCGGCCAGTGCGACATGAAGGTAGAGGGTGCTAAGAATCCCCGGAGGACCGGACTAGGCTGCCATCTGATGCTGACCTTGGCAACGTACAATGGACGCTCCCTATCTTCTGATTCAAGGCTTCTTGAATTGGAAGAGGAACTACAAAGGATCAAGTGGGACATCGTGGGGCTAAGTGAGGTAAGGAGAAAAGGAGAAGATCTCATCGAACTGAAAAGTGGACATCTCTTCTACTATCGTGGGACAGATACTGGCAGAACTAGTGGTGTTGGATTTATAATAAACAAGAAACTGAAGGATAAAGTTGCAGAAGTTGAAAGTTCCTCTGACAGAGCAGCACGGCTTGTTATCCAACTCTCGAAAAGATACCAGGCTCAGATTATTCAAACTTATGCACCCACCACAAGTCATCCTGAAGAAGAAATTGAAGAATTTTATGAGGAAATTTGTCATCTAAATAATAAAGGTAAGCAGCACTTGAAAATAATTATGGGAAGATTTCAATGCAAAAATAGGGCAACGACAACAGAATGAAACTTCAGTAGGTAAATTCGGTCACGGCAACAGAAACCAGCGTGGAAATACTCTCGTAGAGTTTGCAGAGGCAGAAGGGTTTTTCATCTTGAACTCTTTTTTCAAGAAAAAGCCACACAGGAAATGGACATGGAGACATCCAAATGGGACGACAAGTGAAATTGATTTTATTATGTGTAACAAAAAATTTGTCATAGAAGACTGCAGTGTGCTAAACAAGTTCAACACAGGTAGTGACCATAGATTGGTGAGATGTAAGATGCACCTCAACACTAAACTTGAACGTGGCAAGCTCATAAGACAAACAAAATGTATTGACATAACCAACCTTAAAAAACACCATAATACCTTCAAGTTGGAACTGAAGAACAGGTTCTCTGCTTTAGAAGGCCTAACATCGGAAGAAGTGGACATCTCTGAAGTTAACAGAAAATTAACCAAAGCTCTTATGGAAACAGCAACAAAATTAGCTGGGTCTAAGAACAAGTTGCATGTAAATAAATTATCAGGAAAAACGAAAATGTTGATGCAAAAAAGAAGAGAGATGAGGACAACTAAAGAAGATGTGACTTCCAAAGTGGAATATATAGAGCTATGCAAGACAGTAAGAAAAAGTATCACTGAAGACGTAAGAAAATTCAACTGTGAACTAGTGAGGAAAGCAATTGAAAACAACCAAAGCCTAAAGATAGCAAAGGGACATCTCAGTAAGGGAAGAAAAGAGATTATGGCACTGAGAAAAGAAGATGGTTCTATAACAAGAAATAGAGGCGAAATTTTGACAAGAGTGAAAGATTTCTACTCCAAATTATATGAAAGGGATGATACATGCACTCCAGACATCATGAAAGATACCAGTACCAGAGTTCCTCCAGTCCTTCCAGCAGAAGTTGCACATGCAATCAAGAACATGAAGCGGGGAAAAGCTCCAGGAGAAGATGGAATTACTGTAGACATCATACAAGAAGCAAGTGGAGAAATCGAAACAGTACTCGCCCAAATTTTCACTCGATGCCTTAATGAAGGAAAGATTCCTGAGGATTGGAACACCGCTACAATGATCCTGCTACATAAGAAAGGTGACATTGAGGATCTCGGAAACTACAGACCTATCAGCCTCCTATCAGTAGTTTATAAAATCTTCACTAAAGTTCTTTCACACCGCTTGAAGGTAACACTGGACATGGCTCAACCGAGAGAACAAGCTGGATTCAGGAGTGGCTACAGCACAATAGATCATATCCACGTGCTGAGAGAACTAATTGAAAGAGCGAGGGAATATGAACTTCCATTGTGCATGGCTTTTATCGATTATGAAAAAGCCTTTGATTCGGTGAAACCATCAGCAGTTACAATGGCTCTGAAAACCTGCGGTATTGAAGATGCATACATTAATATTATTAATAACATCTATGAAAATGCAAGTGCAAAGATTAGGCTGTTTGAAAATACAACACACATAAAAATTGGAAAGCGAGTGAGACAAGGTGACACCATATCTCCGAAGCTCTTTAATGCCACATTGGAGGGTGTTTTTCAGTCACTGAGCTGGGAAAACAAGGGGATAAAGATCAATGGAGATTATCTAACCCACCTTCGTTTTGCTGATGACGTAGTCATTTTTGCAACTAGCCCATCAGAGCTCCAGAGTATGATCCAGGAACTTGCTGACAAGAGTAAAGAAGTGGGATTAAAAATGAACTTTCAGAAGACAAAAGTGATGTTCAATGCTTTTACAAGAAATGAAGATTTATCGATTGATGGAGAAAAGCTGGACATAACAGACACGTACGTTTATCTTGGACAGCAGATATCAAGTGAGGGTCACATTGGTGAAGAAATTAATCGGCGTACAAAACTTGCCTGGAGAGCTTTTGGAAGAAACAGCATAATTTTCAAGAGCAATATGCCATTATGTCTTAAAAGAAAAGTGTTTGATCAATGCATCCTTCCAGTGCTTACGTATGGTGCAGAGACGTGGACCTTAACTAAAAGAGACATACAAAGGCTGCAGACAACTCAAAGAATCATGGAGAGGTGCATACTTGGTGTAACCAGGAGAGATAAGAAGAGGAACTCGTGGATCCGAAAAATGACAAGAGTGGAAGACATCATGATCAGAGTTAAATCCCTGAAATGGCAATGGGCTGGACATACTGCCAGAAGGACAGATCATCGATGGACAGCCGAAATTTTAGATTGGAATCCAAGGGACAGGAAAAGACCCAGAAGAAGACCACATGGGAGATGGGTGGATGAAATTCGAAAGTATGCAGGGGTGACATGGAGGAGACTGGCACAAGACAGACCGTTGTGGAGGAAACTTGGGGAGACCTTCGTCCAGCAGTGGATTGATAATGGTTGACAATGATGATGATGATGATATATATATACTGTATATTCAGATCCAGTAAACGCAATTTTCGCTATTAGAGTTGACAGTCATCAAATAATAGTTAAAAATTCAGAGTTCAAATCTCAGAAAGTTACGTTAAGAGATAGAACCATTATATTATTGAATATATTTTTCTTTTCTTTTTTTTTTTCATGTTTATGAACCTCTACGAGCATCGAAAACTGTAAGGAGTCGTCGGACTCTAATTTAGATTCCAGGACAAAGCCAGAACCACCACCATAAGAACAAAACAGCCTGAGCATCATCTCTGACCCGAATCAACATCATCTCTGAAACTAACTCGTATGCAGCTGCAATAAAGTACTCGTATGCAGGTGCAATAAGGTACCATCTATATAAGTTCAAGGTATGGAGCTGCAATAAAGTGCTCGTATGTAGCTGCAATAAAGTATATATATTCAGATCCAGTAGACAAAATTTCCGCCATTAGAGTTGACAGTCAAAGAATAGTTAAAAATGCAGTGTAAAAAATTCAAATCTCAGAAAGTTACATTAAGAGATGGAACGACTATATTATTAAATATATTTTTTCTTTCTTTTTTCCATGTTTATGAACCTCTACGAGCATCGAAAACTATAAGGAGTCGTGTGACCCTAATTTAGATTCCAGGACAAAGCCAGAACCACCACCATAAGAACCAAACAGCTTGAGCATCATCTCTGACCCGAACCAGCATCATCTCTGAAACTAACTCGTATGTAGCTGCAATAAAGTACTCGTATGCAGGTGCAATAAAGTACCATCTATATAAATACAAGGTATGGAGATGCAATAAAGTACTCGTATGCAGCTGCAGTAAAGTATATATATTCAGATCCAGTAGACAAAATTTCCGCCATTAGAGTTGACAGTCAAAGAATAGTTAAAAATGCAGTGTAAAAAATTCAAATCTCAGAAAGTTACGTTAAAAGATGGAACGACTATATTATTAAATATATTTTTTCTTTCTTTTTCCCATGTTTATGAACCTCTACGAGCATCGAAAACTACAGTATAAGGAGTCATCTGACCCTAATTTAGATTCCAGGACAAAGACAGAACCACCACCATAAGAACAAAACTGCCTGAGTATCATATATGACCCGAACCAACATCATCTCTGAAACTAACTCGGAAGATTAGCCAAATGCTAGCAGCTGTAACTATTCACACACTCGCACACACACACGTACACTAGGTCGACTAAGTACTCTTTTCGAGATCTCAATTGGTATTTGACATTAACACTGTTATTTCCTTGACCGTTATTATATGCATTACTGAAATTGATTTATCTTATTTGCAAAAGAATGTGGAATTTCCGTTCTGCGCAGACTTATTAAGCATCTTTTCAACTTAATTACTTATTGCATTCAAATCAATAAGCGTATCTGTTATCGAATTTAAATCGTATTACCATGTAGATGTAGATGCATCATATTGTTGTCCTTAACCCTTTTTTCTATTTTCCTATTCTATTTTTTTCCTATTCTTACAATAGGAAAAGTAGCGTCTGTAACGGGAGATGTGTATTCCTGACAGCGCCTGTATTCAGACGATGCAGAAGTGGATTCCTAGCAGCGTCTGTACGCGAGATATAAACACAAATATTTTGTTTCGGAAAAAACGTTTTCATGATTGTATTGCACTTTCTCCTCAGGTTATCCACAATGTTTTCTTCCGAACCTAAATATACAGCAAAATAGACCAGGCTCCAGTTCGATTGTGAAGCTCACATACTAGGCAGTGGAGCAGCAATTCATGCAAATCCAGCATCTGTCACCTGGTTCGTTTAATCTCCTTTCCAGGAATTCTGTATAACACAAAGCTTTCCGTAACCTCCCAAAAGTCCCAACACATTGATTAATTTGACTACCACCTCTCGCACGTTTTTTTTATAGTCTTCATCTCTTAAACCTCATTGATGTATATCAATCCTTACTCCATCCATCCAGATACTGCTCGCTATTCTTTTTCTGTAATCTTAAGAGAAATCATCGCATTAGTAGAATACCATCACTCACTCCTGTTTCATAGACTTCATCTCTCACCCATTCAGAAAGTCATTGAACTATTACAATCGATTCTTCTATTCATCCATCCAGGATTTCTTCGTTCTTCCTTCTGCTTCTATAACTTCCGAAAATTCATCACATTAGTCGAATTCTTCATTACTACTCGTATTTATTTGCATTACTGTATTTCTCAAATATCGTTCAGAGATTTCAGTCATTGCACCTTCAATGAAGGATTCATTTGGTCTTCTACCATCAGTAGTCCTCTCCGGAATTAGTTCAAGTACCAATCCCACTCTCATCAGCTTTAGTTTCCATAATCGTAGACGCTTTGTTTCGATAGCATCAATCACTATTTTATCAAATTCCTTTGACGCTCTGACATTCACACTTCTTTCTCCTTCTCCCCAACCTACGTAAACTTGCTCATCGAGACTAAATGTCCATCCCTGTATCACGTACATCGTTCTGTTGATGTTTATTCATCTTTAATGGGCAGCAATACGAATCTTAATTGCTATGTAAACTAAAACATGGAAAAACTACAGGATTATTAATACGACAATCAGGACAGCCTCAGTTGTCTAGTTAACTGTCTAACATGTAACATCAGTTTAGAAAACTTGAAAATTGCATCGCCCTGGAGAGGGAATCGAACACGCATCTCCCGATTTCTGTTCCACTCAGGACAACGACGTTCTAAGTATCTGAAGATGAAGAATCTCAACAACTTCAGATCTTTGCTAGTCGAAAAAATCTTCATACCGTAATACACTACTGTTTGTGAAAATTTCAGCCCTAAGAAGGAACCATGCGATTCAAATGAAATTTATACCACACATTACTGATATGACCGTAGCCTACATAAGTGATTTAGATTACAGAACAATACAATAATTTTTACTTGCAAAATTCAGTATCTTGTGAAGCCCCCGCAAGCTGCAATAAGTGCTTCTAGACGGAGTGGCATTGAATTGAAAAGGCGTTGGGTTGTGTCCTGGGTAACTGCTTGCCAGGCAGCATGTATGAGAGTCCACAGATCATTGATACTGACCGCTGTACGACTTTGATGGGCCAGTTGCAGAGTGACTATATCCCAGACATGTTCAATAGGCGACATGTCTGGCGAACGTGCAGGCCAGGGAAGAACCAGTATGTTTTGTGCTGCGAAGAGGGATTGAACATTCCTGGCAACACGTGGTTGGGCATGGTCCTGCTGGAATATAACGTCAGGAGTGCTCTGAAGGAAGGGTATGACTTCTGCCTGTACAACTTCCCAGGTGTAGCGGTCGTTGTTGAAATTGCCCTCAAGTCATAGCAGCCGAGATCGTGAATGGTACTCAATGGCACCCCACACCGTCACACTTGGCGTTCGGCCTGTATGACGCTCGACAGTACATGCTGGAAGACGACATTCACCATAATACCGTCTAACGCGTATGCGGCCATCATGGTAGCCCAAACTGAATCGGGAATCGTCTGAAAACATGACATGTTGCCATTCAGCACGCCATTGTCTGTATTGAAAACCCCATTCCAGCCTGAGGCATCCATGGTTCAGGGTCAAAGGAATCCGCCGCAAAAGGATGCGTGCAACCAGTCCGCGGTGCAGCAGACGGCGTTGAACTGTGAAGGCAGACAATGCCGCACCTGTTGCATTGCTCCAATGGTGTGCTAGCACTTGCAAAGATACGGAACATTTCGTCACTTCCATGCGGGCGAGGTGTCGGTCATCCCGCTGTATCGTCACATTTCTCGATTCACTGCCGAATTGTCGATGCACCTAGTTCTCTTCGGTCCACCGCAGTCACACGCGCATCGCTATCGTGGCATTAGGTCCCACCCGAGCAGCAATGTCGCGGTACGAAAGTGTACCTTTCGTCCCCGTTCAAACTCTGTCGTATGATGATATTTCCCCCTTCGTCGTCGCCGAGGCATTATTGAATCCTGGAGACCCTTTTACAACTCGCTGTCTGCGATACACTACTGGTGTGTATCCTGAACAGCCCTCTCCTTCTACCCCTCACTCGACTGTCCAGAAGGCGCTGCTGGGCCCAGATATGCGCAATGACTTTGCACTTCTAATCATTTGCATATCCTGTAAGTTTCACGTGATTACCATCATTCCTTCATGGTGTTGCAAGTTTCACAAACAGTAGTTTATACTAGGGGTGTTTAAATGAAAAGGTACGAAACGTCATAAGAACGCAACCGTTAACATATTTGCCTATGCCGCTATGGGAGAACGTAGCGACACATCTAGGGATGCGATTGGAGTCGCCGGCGTGGATCGGAGTATGCGCGGGCACCCGCATGCGCAGGAGACAGCAGAGGCTCTTATAAAGAGCGCCGTCCAATTGAAGCGGCAGTGCGTGTGAGGACAGGATGGCGTTCACATTGCACAATTTGACGATTGAGGAGCAGCGAGGCGTTATCCGATTTCTGACAGCGGAAACTGTTAAAGCGGCCGCTATTCATCGCGGAGAGTGTGGTTGTGCTCCATGATAGCGCGCGTCTACACGTCTCCAGGGTCACACACGCGGAACTGGCCAAGTTCCAGTGGGAGCAGCTTGACCATCCGCCCTACAGCCCGGACATGTCACCCTGCGATTTCCATGTGTTTGGTCCCCTGAAAAAACATCTGAAAGGGAAGCGCTTCCACTCGGACGACGAACTCAAGGACGCTGTGCAGGACTAGGTCTCGTCACGGCCACAGGAATTCTGGAAACAAGGAATCCTTCGGCTCGTTAATCAATGGGATCGTTGTGCTACGGTCTATGGGGTATACTTTGAATAAAGTCTTCATTTATACCCACAGTGTCGTTTCGTACCTTTTCATTTGAACACTCCTTGTATCATCAGCATCACAGAAATGGAAATTATGGAAGAAATGTTTTTCACAAATCCATGTATTTTTCTGAAATTATGTTAGACATTGACAATATAGGGTATTCTGATTGCCGTGTTAATAATTTTTAATTATTACATTGCATGGAACGTGCAGAAACATTCTATGTTCCTCGATTATGTTTTAACTTCAAATTAATACCTTTCATTGAATTTCTTCCCAATCTTGATACTTCTTCATTATTGCTTTCCATTATTACTAGCATGGAATTCCTCATCAATTAGTGCACCGATCAAAGCAATCAATCCTATGTTTTTGAACTCATCCACTACACTTATTTTTCTTGTTTCCTTAAAGTCTTCTTTAAGATTTAAGCTGTTTATTTTTTGTTAATTAAGTCCTTGAGAAACGACTTATCGCTCTCTGATAACAGGGCCTTTATGTCAGAGCAGCATAAAAGAAACAAAACTTATCGCTCTCTGTAATAGGAATTCTTCCAGGACGTTCCCATCCTCATATTTTGTCTTCGTTTTCGTTGCTTCTAAATTGTTAGTCGTAAAGACATCAGTAGTTTTTTATCTGGAAAAAGTACTTTACATACGTTTTATAACGACACTGATTTCTCGACCAATGGGAAAAGAAATAAGGCCGCCATATTAAAAAACGACGAAGAATCTTTAATAAAATAAATATTACACAGTCCCCCGTTGCTAGCAAAAAAGGAGCGAAGAAACTTTAATTTAACAAAAAACGTATTTAAATAATTTTTATTCGCTTGGCTCAGCCTTGCCTAAGAAATGGACCGTGGAAGGTTTTCATAAAAAAGTAGCGATTAAATGCAGAATGAAATCATGTTTTTTTACTTGCTTTGATTTACAGTCTTTACTTATTTTTTACGAGTAGAGTTTCGAAATTACACCAACAGAAAATTCCTGTGTGGGAAAATGAAACTTTGGAAAGGCCATAAAAGTGAAATTATTGCCCTCATAAACCGCGTGGCTTCATTTTCCCCTCGTAATCAAAGGAAAAGGCAGAATTATTTCCGGTTGCATTTTTACGCGACTGTCAACTAATCAAATGCAGAGTGGACCGTAAAAAATATGTCATTTGATAAAAGAAGGATCTTGTAGCACTTTAGGGAAGAGCGCATTGCGTACTCAATTAATTCTTGCTAATCAATAAATCGCGAATAAATATGCAATAGCGCCACGAAAGTTAATGAAGCGTTTTAAACCCTTAACAAGTGAAGCTTCCCTTTCGTTTCCATAAACACCACGCACTATCTGATCTAATAAAAAGGAGACATTTTAAAATGTAAGAAAAAAAATGCTATTTTTTCCTGAGAATGATGTAATTGCCTTGTAATCTACACCGGGGATTCTATTGCAAATTATGTTTAAAACCTTTTTACTTCATGAAGATAAGAACTTTCTTTTGAATCTATAGTGAGTGTTTAACAACTCTCGCCCGCATCGAAAATGCAAAGTTGTTGTCCATTCGATATTCAGGGTTAATAGAACCTATAATAATTTCTAAATAATATGATTAATTCAAGGCTCGTGTCGGGGCCTTCACCTCTGGAAATCAAAATCACAGCCGACATGTTACCACCTCGGTTCGTAAGGAAAGTACAGTCTAACCTCAGTAAACCGCCAAAGTTTGTTTCACATTCTTTTCCGGAGGCAAGCTAAGGTGGCGATAAAAAGAGCATGCATGAAAATGCAGGCGATAGTTTCAAAAATGGGTAGTGATCTATTTTTCTTAATTAACAGCTCTTCCTTAATTTAGGACCACTTGTCTTGTGGAAGGGAGAGAGACAGTGCCGTAAGACAAACACAACATCCATGCTTCACGGGGTTTTGAACCCTGCCTCATTTCAAAAGGATGGTCAAAAGCTAGCGCTTTGACCACTGTGCTGCTCTAGATTCCTGGCAGATCTATAAGACCATGGCCGTACCCAGCGGAAGGGGTTTTAGTGCCCAACCGAAATTTTTTTAACTTGTTTAGTGTAAGTTGTTAGATCAACAGGAGTCACCATTATCTTATTTTCATTTTGTTTTACAAATTGTTTCTCTTATTTCCTTTGATAACCCTTACTTCAGAAGGACATTTTTTTCTCATTTTATCCACTGGTCAGCAGTAATAAATTTATAGAAGTACAAGAAACTCTGTGTCTGGCACTTTATTAATCGGAATTGTTTATTAGCAGGTATTTTTGAGATTGCTTATTTATTTATTTATTTATTTATTTATCGTGTAGAGACGAAAAAAAATGGCAGGATCGTTTTTTTTTTATTGTTTCTTTACAACATCAAGATGCCAGGCTGGTATGGGTCGTATTTAGAAATGTGAGAGAGCAATGTGTGATTGCATGTTGAATTTGAAACTCCACAGATCAAAGGATCAATTCAACTTCAAAGTGGCATGATAGCAATTATTAGATGGCCAATACAACATAAAGTCCCTTGGTATGGTGGTTTCATCTATCGACTATTGTTATCGTAATTTTTAAAATCCACTTCCTGACGGTGATTTCAAATTGTTTTAAAATTTTCATTTTTCAGACTGTACTTGCGTTCATCTCCTGTGTAATCTTTTTGTTTTCATGTGATTTCTTCTCATATTGTTCATTTTGTTTTTATGTTAATACTGAGTAAGTCCATACACTGAAGTGCCAGAAAAACTGGTACACCAGTCTAATACTTCGTAGGCCCCCACGGGAGCGCAGGACTACAAAAATACGACGGGGCATGGACTCCACTAGCTTCTGGAAATATGCTGTAGGCAATGCACACCATACTTCCTGCAGAGCGTTCCACAATTCGGGTGTATTCCGAGGTCTCGCATTCCTGTGTTTGATAGCGCGTTGCATGGCATTCCAAATGTGTTGTATCACGATCAGATCTGGGGACTTGAGTGGGAATGACAACACCCCAAACTCAGAGGAATGCTCCTTTTACCATATTGTGGTGTCCCTACACTTGTGTTGTCGTGTTGGAACAGGCCCAACCCATCAGCATGAATGCAGGACAAGAACGGGTGTACCTCGTCAGAAAGTATGCGCACATAGCGTTGGCTGGTCACAGACGTTTGTAGACGTACAAGGGATCCCAGTGAAGTCCCGCTAAACACACCCCATACCATTACGGACCCCCACCAGCCAGAACAGTTCCCTGTTGACAGGCGAGATCCATGGCTTTATGGGGTATGCGCTACACACTAATCCTTCCATCTGCCCGATACAGTTGGAAACGCGACTCATCAGACCAGGCTACTTGCTTCCAGTCATCAAGTGTCCAGTGGTGATGTTGCCGTGCCCAAGCGAGGCGCATAGCTCTGTGTCGTGCACTTATCAAGGGGACTCGAGTTAGGCGTAGCCTCCCAAAACCCATATCGTGCAGGGTACGTTGCACAGTCCGGACGCTGATGCTTGTTGAGGCTCTAGCATTGAATTCCAAAGATACCTGCGAGAGTGTTGCACGCCTATTGCGTGAAACGATTCTTGACAGCCGACGATGGTCACGTTCACCTAATGTCTTTTTATGGCCACACTGGTATCGTATGTTGGAGGTTTTTCCGGAATTCTTGTAGTCACGGTACACCCTTGCAATGGTCGTCTGTGAAAATCCGAGCTTCGTTTCTACCTCCGAAATACTATGGCCCATCTCACGAGCGTCAACTATGACACCGCGTTGAAAATCGCTTAAATCGTTATTACTTGTTATTCTCATGCCGAAAACAGCTCTGACAGTTGGCAAGGATGTCTATCCTTTATATACGCACTGGCGGACGCAACCGAGTACGCTCATGGGTGACGTTGCTATGTATGTTGCATAAGCTCGTCTGTACCAGTTTTTCTTGCACTTCAGTGTATATCGTTTGTCTTTAACTAATACTAATAAACTAAAAACTGAAAAGTTTATTTTTTGTTAAATTATTAGATAGATATATAGATAGATAGATAGATAGATAGATAGATAGATAGATTGCATTTTTGCTGTGGATTATTTTTAACCCCTTCCCCGAAACTAAAGTACACTTACGGCCCTGTGTGAGACATATAAACTCGGTCTGAGCACTGTCTCGAGGACAATGTTTGTGATTTTATGCAGTTGAAGACTAAAACTCCCTCTGTTTAAATTTCTCTGGTATTTCGCAAATAAAGAATTTGAGTTTCTTTTGTATCTTCATTATTTCCCGATATTTTCGCTTAGGAAAGCATTGTTGAATTGTGATCACAAATTGCATAATAAGATAATACTGAACGAAGCAATATATAACAACAAGTATGTGACAAAAATAAAGTGTTTGGCTAATCAGTTTATTGGAGTAGAAAAATCGCAAATACATACCAAGCCTTCGCATTCTCCGGAAGAGGTAGGCAGCAAACTTTTATTAGTTTAATTGCATTCCTTTAATTAGTTTTACTGTTCGCCTCGTGAAAGCCGCCCACAGACGTGAGAAACCTCGGTATTTGTTTGTGATTTTTCTACGCCAATAAATGGATTAGCGAGACGCTTTATTTTGTTCTCACTTAGATACTAATTCATTTTATGCTTCAGACTTTGTTTTTAAGTCACAACGATATTGCGCCAGTCTATATTTAAATTTAAGAAATTTAATATACAATAGCGTCCACACTCAAATGTATTGCAATGTATAATTATGTTTTACTTCTGTTGAATAGAACTACTTAGATTATAGATGAATAATATACCTTTAGTTCGTGCGCTTTGCATTTTCAGGTTAAAGCTAATTAATTTATTTCAGCATGCTTAGATGCATTTTAAAGCATTTCAATTCTCCCGACATGGGAAAGTGGTTCGTAAGTCCTCAGCTTAATCTTGCAGTAACTAATGCTAAAACGCAATGAACTGAATGCAGAAATAAAGTGATATTATTTAATTAAAATATTGCTAACGTCATCACAGTTGATAATTTCAGAAAAGAGTGTAACATGTTACATATTTATGACCATGATCAATAGATATATGTTTAAATGATAGCAACGTGCTAGCTAAATGCAGACCATAATATTCAGTTGTCGGAAACGTCATGACGTATTTTAGCTCCCGATGGCGGTTGAATGGTTTTGGAAGTACTAGAGGCATGCGCAGCTCCGTTATCGCTATGGTATATGACAATTGCTAGTTCTAGCTGCAGTTTGAAAGGAATAGTGAGCGATTCGGTTGATTTGTGGAGATTTGACATCAACCAAACTGTGCATTTTCGCCATATTTTACTGTTTACTTCCGTAAAGGGAAGAACGCGCGTCAAGCTTGTGAAAAGTTGCGTAAAGTGTACGGTGATAATGCTCTACAAGAACGTCAGTGGCAGCGGTGGTTCGCAAACTTCCGTGCTGGTGATTTTGACCTCAACGATGCTCCTCGGTCCGGAAAGCACACCGAGGTTGATGACGACCAAATCAAGGCATTGATCGAGTAAAACCCACGTTACACGACACGAAAGATTGCAGATACATTGCACACCCATCATTCAAGCGTTCACGACCACCTGAAGAAGCTGGGATACGTAAGCAAGCTCATTTAACTGCGCGTGCAAACATCTGCGATATGCTCAATAAACGTGAGGAAAACGATCCTTTTTTGAAGTGACTGATAACTGGTGACGAAAGGTGGATTGTCTACGATAATGTGCTGCGCAAACGGTCTTGGTCCCGACATGCAGCTTCGCCTCAAACGACATCCAAAGCAGATATTCATCAGCTGAAGGTTCTGGTCACAGTGTGGTGGGATTTTAAAGGTGTCGTGTTTTTCGAGCTCCTACCACGGAACCAAACAATCACTTCGAAAGTGTACTGTCGGCAATTGGACAGTTTGAACGAATCCATCATCCAGAAACGTCCAGAGCTCGTTTATCGTAAAAGTGTTGTGTTCCATCACGACAACGCGAAACCACACACAAGTTTGATCACCCGCCAAAAATTATTGGAGCTTGCGTGGGATGTGTTGCCACACCCAGCATACTCGCCTCACCTTGCGCCGTCAGACTTCCACTTGTTTAGCTCTCTTCAACAGTCCTTGCGTGGTATAACGTTCAATTCAGATGAGGCTGTAAATCAGCACCTTCTACAGTTTTTCGCCACGAAAGACAGGTCCTTCTATGAACGAGGCATTCTGCAGCTTACTGAAAGATGGCAAAAGGTTATCGAACAAAATGGGCATGATGTTATTGATTGATCTTTGTTCTTCTATCAATAAATGACCTTTGCAAAACATGGCTAAAATTCATCATGACTTTTCCGACAACCCAATAATTTCCTCGTAACTGATACTAAATGTTTTATTTCCTGCGGTTGCACCTTTCCATAGAAACTCTCAGGTTACTCGAAATTTCCGACGCAAGTTTACAATGGAACTCGTCTGCTTCGTTAAACATGCTAATGACGAGTTGTCAAAAATGACGGCAGAATAATAGAAACTATTTAGATGAAGATATTTGAGCTTGTGAGAATTTTCCCGGGGGAGAAAAAAAAGCTAATAAAACATTTCTATCTTTGAAAGAATTAGAAGTCTTTTTTCTTTTTTGCTCGTATGCTTTTCCTCAAAATCCTTTTTTATCCAAGAAAAATATGTTTAATAAGTCACAAATTATTGTTTCGCAGACTCAAAAAGCATTTCACTCGTATTTACTTGAGTTTTAGTGCTTTGAAGTAACTTCAATAATACATAGCACCACATTTCTAATCGCTGTCATTCTACTTAATCACTCACGAACGGACTAACGGACGCTAGCTTTTCATGATTACGCGCATGCGTGAAGAATGATTTCCCCGAGGGCTGAGTGGTCTGAGCCGCTGGATTTTGACTATTCGTGTGAGATGGGCACGAGAAAGCGCGGACTGGGCCGCCGGAATACCGGGAGGTCTCCCAGTGGTAGGTCGCCATGCTCTGGGCTGATAGGGCTTACGGTAATTCAAGAAAAAAATAAGTATATTTGAACTTCAATATCCTTGTAGCAGAAAAGCAAGTAATACTGAAACGTCAAAATTTGTTTACCATTTTGACGGCTTCAGTAAAAAAAAGAGAACCTTAATAGAAAATGTTTAGTTGAACCAAACGCTGTTTTTGACACACACCCTTCCTCTTTCAAGACGTCCAAATTTAAGCCTCATCCCTTTGGGAAGATATCCTCATTCTCAGTCCACTTTTGCAAATTGCATTCGCAGTTAAATAATCAATACAATCTAATAAAATATGCTGTCAGTAATCTGGGTGGGATAGAAACTCAAAATTCAATGTGTACCTTAACGCATTGCGGTTGACCCACGGTAAAAGTTTTGGGTTGCTGCTTTTCATATGTATATGCTTTTTCTTTTGTTTTGTTTTGTTTTATTTTGAAGAAGATCTGCATCCGATTTACTATCTTTTGGGCCTTATAGTAGTTACACGAATTCTTGAACTGCAGTTCTGGAAAGTCTGTTTCTGTGCGAAAACACAAGACGTTGTTTCCGTGACGGACAGCAAAACCGTGTTACCTCACTCCGGAGTATGTCGCTCTCCCAACTGAGCTACGTGGACAGAATGTCTTGCTGCAGATTTGTCGTCTTGACATGGTGCCACCTTACATCACATCATCTCCCTCTTAATTTATTTTTTATCTTTGAAGCGAAGTAGGAATTTTTCATTAATTCCACACAATGTGTGGAAAAAACATCACATATTTTTCGAAGAACCCAACGTCCAGTGGACGCATTTTCAACAATCGGGCACCAATGTGAAAACACCAGTTTGTCCGTGCCCCCTTATTCCGGAGTAAGTAGCTCTCCCAACTAAGCTACGCGGATAGAATGTCTCTCTGCAGATTTGTCGTCTTGACATGGTGCCACCTTACATCACATCATCTCCCTCTTAATTTATTTTTTATCTTTGAAGCGAAGTAGGAATTTTTCATTAATTCCACACAATGTGTGGAAAAAACATCACATATTTTTCGAAGAACCCAACGTCCAGTGGACCCATTTTCAACAATCGGGCACCAATGTGAAAACACCAGTTTGTCCGTGCCCCCTTATTCCGGAGTAAGTAGCTCTCCCAACTAAGCTACGCGGATAGAATGTCTCTCTGCAGATTTGTCGTCTTGACACATGTTTTCACCTCTGTAGTACGTCACATCTGCTACAACAAAAATACTTCTTCCATAAAAAAAAATGTTTTTCATTATTTAATCTCTCTCACTTTATAAATGTGAATTGCAATTGTGGACACAGTTTTCTTGTTTTCCAAGATAATTTTTGTAATCATTTTATTATTGATAGCTAAGTTTCAAAAAAGAAATTAATTTTTGGCACATCGGATTTCCGCTCTCACTAATAGCTAAGAAGCTACTGCAAATTCTAAATTCAATTACCACAAAAAATTCATAAAATGGAATAAAGTCTTCGACAGTGTCTCTCAGGGGAAGTACCTTGTCTGTTGCTTCTCAGCAACGGAAGTATTTTTGTTCTTACCTTATATTTTGCTAGGGATTTTTGGTTCAGGACAATGGGTAAAATGATAATTATTGCCTCAATACAAAAAAAATGCAATGGTTCGTACAGTTATGTTGAAAAGATGTTTATACAGTAAACGATGATGCTGATATATTGTTCCTCAGGTAAGGGATCTCCAAAAGTGGGCAGCAAAAAATAACACCCAGGGCCCTTTTATGAATCGCCAGTCCGCCACTGGGCTCGTATTTGAGCCCCAGGGAGGCATGGGTAGAGCACATCTCCGATGGTGCTCGGCCCTTTACCGTAACTTAGGACCAGTGGCCCTAAGTTACGGTAGGACGACTGCTTAATACCCCTACAAATATTTTCACGTCCGTTCTTAAAACCCCAAATAAACAAAAAAAAGCAAGAAAGAAAGAGAAATGCATGAAGAATATATATTCGATATCACAAACTCTAAGCAGAAGCCGGTGCGCAAACAAACGGTCAAGTCATACAGTTTACTAGCAACAACCATGGGCAAGTCTACCACAGCGGATAAAGGAGAAGACGTCAGTAATTCAGGTTGCAATAATTATTCCTGGCAGTACAGTCGAGCCTCTTTAATCCTCTCCTCCTTAATTCGACACTCTGGCTTTTCACCTCCTGGAACGGATTCTTGAATACCTGCACCATGAAAATTCCCCTCGATGAGCCGCTACCCCGTCATTCAAAACATCCGATTCCCATTCTGCCCATTCATAGTTCGTACAATTTTCTGGAAACTCGAGCACAAATGCTTTTTCATCCCCTGCCACAGCTCTATTAGTTCGTTTGTCATTTCCCTTCAAGGCTGAATTACTGCGTTTGAAGTACACGTTAATAGCTATATGCAGTTATTTGAAACTTCATGGCTATTAACGTACGTGTGTTTATCTTTGGGGGTTTTTCAATACATATCAGTGCCTTAAAGGTGACAGGACAGACGAATATTCTCCTACGAATTGACCTTCTGCGTAAAAGACACAAGCCACCCACCCCTGCGTTTTTTTTAAGTGGACAACATCGTTTTACAGCTCAGCGCATTTACTGTTGGAATTCATAAGTAGAATAAACTACCTGAATTAAAGGATGAGTTATACATGCTCAGTCTTATGCTAAAGATATAACTATCAGAAAAAGGACAAGGTTCGATTTAAATACAGAAAGCATAATAGCACATCATTTTAGATAAAATTGTTTAAAAAACAATTCAATGCAAGAAAACAATTGTATCTTTAAGTGGAAAGTACTTGGAAACAAGAACACAACTGATACACATTATAATAGACTGATACACAGTTTCTCCTTTGAAGATCTCTGGAAACAACTCTCACATACACATCTATACAAACTAAATTAGGGGACCAAAAAAACAAAACAGAAGTACTCTATTGTTTATTTTACTTTCTTACGCAAAGGTTTTCGCACGAGAACCTGATCAGTCTAGATCAGTTGAACGCGTCGTCCTGTTACGTGCTCTCTCTGTCTCTCTCTCTCTCTCTGTGTAAGCATTCTGTTTTTATGCATTGAGCAAAAATAATCTTCGCTGAGATCATCCAGCATTTATTACATTTCCACGTGGTTTATCACATAGGTAGGGAATTGTTACAAGTGTGGCTCCCGCGTAACTAAATCTTGTTTTCAACAGAATTTTACAGCAATAGGAAAAACTGTCTTGAGTGTCCATAAAAAGATTGAATTTGTGAGTTTAAGGGGGAAATCGTCTTTGAAAACATCAATTTACTTCAAATCATTTCTCAAATTTATTTGAGAAAAGCAGTTTTCGATAGGTGGCTCCAGAAGAAATACACTCATCATTTTACAATTAAAGTAATAAGCGGTTTACAAAAATTCTGCGTATTTCTGCCATGTATACCTTAAAATTTGCGGAATAATGATAGCCCTAAAATAAAAATTTCCTCTGTTTGTTAGAGCTCATTTTAGTATTACACGTTGCTCTGCTCGCAGTACAGCAGATTTTACTACTTGACGCATGTTGAATTCCCATTTTCTCCCCAAAAGTGCGAAGTCATGGAAACCTTAAGTTTTTATTTTCGTTGGGGAATAAAGATCCGAAGAGCTGTTCTTACTACTTTGTCGTTAATAGAAAACTTGAGAATACCAGGTGGTATGAAGCTAAACGGGAGAAGACTTGTTATCGGTAGGGTCACGAAAAAAGTACTGGTCCAATAGCAGGAACCTGATTAACAGATTACCTTCTACCACGATTGCAGAAGTTAATACAGTGACCTGACTCCTCACACTTTCTAAATTTGGTCGCATTGCTACGCCTTTATAAGCAGGAATGTGGTGTATGTTATGGGAACTATAATGTTTTCGGAATTCTTAGAGGAATACCATACGTAGCGTTTGTCTGCTGCTATAAACAAAACAAAACTGTTCAGCATAGATCAAAATGCGGTGGTGGAAAACAAGAAGTGACAAATAAGTACGGTGAAAAAGTTTGTTTATTTGGAACGATTATAATAACAGAAGGATAATCGGCTAAGGATTAGAAGATGTATTGTGGAAGAGATGAACCACTGGAATTCTGTATTCTGTTTTATTAGGTGAAGATGTCAGAGTTTCCTTTCGAAACTACTGTCTGCGCAAAGCAGTACATTTTTTTATGAGTGAGGACGACAAACAAGAATAGCCAACAAAACATTTGACACGCTACAGATGGACTTTTGACTTCAAGTGGCAAGATAACGAAGGTTGGAAAGAGTAAGAAATGATATCAAATCTTCTGTTGAAGTAGTTAGAATGTTCTTTAATATTATAAAGAAAAAGCGCTTCGGATCGTATCCACACAGTACATGAAAGGAGGAAGGTTGCCAAAAAGAATCCAGTAATGGAATCCTCTAGTAAAAAAACGGAACAGGAAGATTAAAGTAGTTCTGGATAGAGGAAATAAGAAATACATTGGAACTACAAAAGCTCAAAGATGAGGACTATAAATAGAGTTAATAGAAGAGAAAACATATGCTTGGGGAAATTCCGAGAAAATATCGTCCAAAGACAGAACATGGGTTCAATGCAGGCACCTGTTTTCTATTAGCATGGGCAGAGCACGTGTTAATAATGTTCTAAACCAGGAGCATCGGCTTCGTTGGTTTCAAAACAATGTGAATTGTGTGGCCAATCAGAAGCAACTTTGAGAATGTGATACATAATCATGCATATCTGTAATTCAAAGACAGTAATATTATCTTTCGGTATATTATTATCCCGCTTCCATAATTACCCCATTTGGGATTCAGCTGCAATTGGTAATTCATTTAGTACTCTAAATTACATTTAACTGAATGAAATAGAAATAACAGAGGCGATGGCAAAAGTACAATTGCCACTGCTGTTTTCAAAAACACCTCGAACGTCTGTCTTAAGAATGAAAGAGCAAAAAGTAAAGCAACGATGGGAACTAGAATTATTAATACAGACATTTGACGTAGACTAGGAACATCAAACAAAGGTCTTCGCTCTTTCCACGTTTATAAGTGAGTAACGGAAAAATTCTCATTGGTCGCCACCGGGAATCGAACCGAGGGTTTTCTAGTTACGCGCCGGATATGCTTTCACTACACCACAATCTGGAGGAATTCAAGGCCGTTTTCTCCACTACACCAGAGTCTAGAGGAATTCAATGCCGCTGTCTCCACTACACCACAGTCTGGAGGAATTCAAGGCTGCTGTGGTGTAGTGGAAGCATATCCGGCGCGTAACTGGAATACCCTGGGTACGATTCCCGGTGGCGGCAAATGAGAATTTTTCCGTGACTCACTTATAAACGTGGAAAGAGCGAAGACCTTTGTTTGATGAACTAGAATGATATTTTTAAGATGATTTCCATATTTAATATTCGTTTTTTTATTTCCTTTGTTATACCGATCCGACTAAGATATGCCCCTAGAACTAAACTACAATTTTGGTCTTGCCTGGACTTCTATAAAACACCACGACGTTTTGGAAACACAGCATTCATCTTCTTTGTATCCGCGTCTTTATACGTATACTATGATATTTCGTGACACGCAACGACATCTGTAATGCAGATCAGAGATTGTGTTTACATTTAATTCAACACATTTTAAGGTAACAATAGGGTTGTCAATGGACAACGCGGAATCACAAAATTCATTTTAAGTATGTGGACTTTTGAGAATAAAATTTTACCTGCAATCTTTAAAACCAGCATTCTCTCGCATTTTTTGCCATACTGTAATTTTAAAATAACACTTAATTAATTACTGTAACTATTTCGAATTCACTGAGCTTTTTTTTTATTTATTTAAATTTGCTGTTTACACAGGCAATATATAATTAACCAAGAACTGCATTTTGGGTGCTATATTTAATGTTATGGTTTATTGGGAAATGGATTTTAAGAAAAATCCATTTTCCTATAAACCATAGCATTAAATATGACTCCTCATAGAAAAATGGAGGCTGCTATATTTCTCTGTAACGCCTCTTCTATTCCGGTAAACACGCTTGAACAGATTTTCTCCTTTCGCTAAAAGTGTTTTTGTCATTTTACGAACAAATCGGAAAATGTTTTTCTGATATCTGAAATGCAGCACAAATAGGGCGTTTTCTTTTGACCCAGTTTCAGTTCTGCAGCTGATGATAAACACAAATCCTTTACGAATTAGTTTTTCCTATTTTCTTTCTTTCACTAATGTAATCTTTCAAGAAAATCTTTGGTAAAAAAAACACCACCATATATGTGTGCTCACAACCTCTTTATTTTGTTTTGTTTTTTTCTCTTCAGCAGTGACAAGGACATGGAAGAACTTCTCTGAAGCAAATGTAGCTTATAGATGACAGACCGTCATCATTCTGTTTCTGAGAAAAGGCTTTTTAGTTCCACATAATTTTTATCGTAGCAGAAATTGTGCCTATTGTCTGTATAACGCCTTCCGAAAGGGGGATGGACAACATCAGAATGAGGAAAATAAGTAGAATGCTTCCCGAGAACACATTGCATGTGTACCAAGAGTCCATTACATGATATTAACACAAATTTCAACGAAGAATGGATACTTCGTTTTCTACGAGTGTCGACATGTCACTGTCTATTTAGCCGATAAATTTCCTCAGCCTATCACAAGTTGCAAGCCATCAATCATTCCAGGCATGACTCAGCTCATTTCCTTGTAGAAGTCTTGACCTTGACATGTGAAAATATCTTCTAAAATTTAAACTCTTTTATAGCTGTATTTTTAGATTCAATTGGTTACCTGATTAATTGGAAGATATTCTAGGATAGCTACGTTGCATTTAAGTTACACTTTGTAGCAAATAAGCAAATGCTGAGAGATAAAAATCATCAAGAGACTTACGTTATGTCGACTGCTTTATTTCTTCATTCATTGAAAGGTCAAATCCACTGAAACGTGTACAATGTGACTCTCACGTCGTCTCACAAAATTTGTCCCACTGGCAGCAATAGTCGGTAACATATAACTCAAAGAGCTATGTAGCAACGTTTTACAATTTCAGCATTTAATATCTACTCGTAATCACTATAATTCAATGTACAACGGCCGTTCTATAAAACCTAAGAGTAAAATTACACAAAATGAAGAAATATAGGTATAGCAAAATGTATGTTATTCTTAAAGTATCTTCCCTTGGATTATATGCAACTGTCCCATCGTTCAGACCACTTTTGAAAGCATGTAGCGAAGGCATTTTGTGAAACCTGCTTTAGCGACCCCTGCACAGCTTGAATAACGTCCCCATCTGTGTTGAATGTTACGCCACGGAACTTCTCCTTCATTGTTGGAAACAACCAAAGATCGCACGGGGAGAGGTCAGGACTGTAGGCAGGCTGTGGTATAATTTCAATACTACATTTCGTAAGAAACTTCTGCACACAAGAAGCCACATGTGCGCGGGTGTTATCATGATGTAGGGACTACTTGCCCACCAGTTCCAGTCGCTTAATCGATATGTGTCGTCGCAGACGCTTTAAGACTGAAATATAATACTCAGCATTGACAGTAATTTGTGGACGAACAGCATACTGGTAGACTACACGTTTATGATTAAAGAAAATTATCACCATAACCTTCCCAGATGATTTGGTTTGGCTGACGTTTTTCGGAGGAGGCGAGCCTGTGTGTTTCCAGACACTCGTTGCGCGCTTCGTGAGGATGTCGATATAGTGAACCCATGTTTCATCGTCAGTTATTACTATGTTTAGGAAGTTTGGATGCTTTGCAATAATTTGTTTCCACTTATGACACACTTGAACTCTGGCTAACCATTGTTCTGTCGTCAGATGATGAGGTATCCCTCTGGAACACACACGGTACAGCAGTAATGTGTCGCGTAGAATGAGGAATGCCAACGTTTTTGAAATATTAGTTGAACCCGCTATGTCTTCACACGTAATTCGTCGATCTTCTTGCAGAATTGCCCAAACAGTGTTACCAATACGCTCCTTAACAGCACTTTCAGGTGGATCAGGCCCAGGAGCGAGTTCTGCCAAGAAACGCCCTTTTTTGAAATCATCGTGGCATCTAAAAATCGTTGACTCACCCAAACATTTATCTTTGTAAGCCTTTTTTACTACATCAACTGTTTCTGGAGCAGTTTTACCCAAACGATAGCAACATTTTATCGCACAACGCATTTCACTTCTTAACTCTGAATCACTCACCTCCATAGCTTATAACGAAGTAAATTTCTCCGTCATTTTTGGTCTACGCCGGGATTCGAACCCGAGGCCGCTTATTCCGGAACAAGTCGCTCTACCAACTGAGCTACGCAGACATTTGTTCTGAATCCTATCTGCCTTTATGTCATGTGCGTCCTGCTGGCAGGTACGTCACATCTCCCCCCCCGAAAGAGGGCCGGGGACATGGCCCACGGGTCAGCCGTGACCATGAATCGTTGCAGGCAGACAACCACTGAAGAACGTGCACTTGAGAACTCCCCGTCAATCTGGTGTGTGGAATGCAACGTCACACACATTTATTTTTCGAAGCACTGGAGAAGGGATTCTCTGATTTTTCCTATCTCGCGGTGTGGAAAGAACATCACACCAATGCGAGATTTTGAACGGTCGGGTCATCCGGATATTTCGGGCGCCATTATAACGAAGTAAATTTCTCCGTCATTTTTGGTCTACGCCGGGATTCGAACCCGAGGCCGCTTATTCCGGAACAAGTCGCTCTACCAACTGAGCTACGCAGACACTTGTTCTGAATCTTATCTGCCTTTATGTCATGTGCGTCCTGCTGGCAGGTACGTCACAAGCTGTATGGCGAAATGCAGACGTACCTTAAACAAGTGCGCAATAACAAAACCAGAATGGCCTGCCACGGCTAATAACTGTTGCCATTGATACTTCTTTAATTCAGTTAGTCGTCGGCGTGGTTATTTTCCCCTTTCGCACTGTTGCCAACTCAAAACAATTACTCTCCGTTTTTATGGAACGGCCTTTGTACATAGATCTCCACAACTTTAAAGTATCCTATCTTTATAATCTGCTCTTATTGCTATCGGCTTAATCAACCTCTGCCGTCGGAACATCATACGATCCACACTCTGCACATGCAATGTTTTCGTTTTCTCGAGCTGTAATCCGCTGTCTGCTTTGCCAAACAGAAAAACCTCTTCGGGTAAGCAATGCATAGTTCAGAGAGAAGTTTTTTAACCAAGACGCAGCTAAATTTACTTTAGAAAACGGGGGAGTGTTTAGAGAACACTAAAAAGGAAAGTTATCAGAATTTGTAAAGTGAGCTTACACTTTGCGATCATCAGAAGAAGAAACAATTAAAACATTTTTCATTTCTTGTTGTTATTTTGTGAAACAGCGATCAATTTCACTTCGTGTAGAAATACTCTTTAAAGTAAACTGAGAGGATTTCTACAAGTTATAATATACAATCTGTAATACTGAAATTGCAGGGCATTAAAAATTTGATAAAACGTGCATATAAATCGGTAGAGGGATGACATGTGCCAAGATGGCCCGGGTACTGGCCCCTCGGTAATAAATAAGGGCGTCTTCCTCCCCTTTCTACCTCGCTTCCGTATGACTTTCCTATCGGGCACACTAGCCCAAATCTCCTGGCTTCCTATTTCTAAGGGTTGTTTAAGACCTGGGGGCAGACACTCTGTTCCAAAAATCCTCTACATACGATTTGATCTGATGTGCCAAGTTGGGCCGCGAATGGCCTAGCGGGCAACGTTCGTGCCTGCCACGGAAAGGGCCTCAGGTTCGATCCCAGGCAGGTACGAACGTTCGATCCACTAAATATCCGCGGTGAGTTGGATGGTCACGTTAAGCCGTCGGACCCCGGGTACTGGCCCCCCGGTAATAAATAAGGGCGTCTTCCTCCCCCTTTCTACTTCGCTTCCGTGTAACTTTCCTATCGGGCGCTCTAGCCCAAATCTCCTAGTTTCCTGTTTCTAAGGGTTGTTTAAGACCTGGGGTCAGACACTCCCTTCCTAAAAATCCTCTACATATGATGATTATGTGCCAAGGTATTCATATGATTAAAATACTCGACCAATCGAGCGGAGCCTTTGTCTGTTATAAACGCAGATGTAGAGCGCGTGTAATTTAAATCAATGCGTGTGTCAGGCAATTAAGAAGCATTTAGTGCTCATGGTCCAACTTCAAAGTACAAGGAGATTATCGAAAATGCCAAAATGTCACATTTGACACTGATATCAGTAACTCAGAGACATTGGTATGGGGTGGATGATCGTTGGCCTCAGAGTGTTGTAATGGTCGTTTCTCCGAGCAGTATAATTTTGGAATCGTGACAATAGCTTAGCGCATTAACGTTGGAAAGAGTGACTTCAAGAAGATCAGAATATTAGTGAAATTGGTTGTGGACCACGACGGACAATTACAAAACGTTACTCATATCTAAACAGAACTTATTTCATCGACAGATTCATACCGCACCTAAAGCCACCCTAGCAGCCACCTGTCGAACTATTGCATCCCGACTGACGCAAGTGGGAGATCCGGAATAGTGTCACCCGCAAGCAACCCTGGGAACAGAATGGCATCAGGAGGTATTCACGATAAATTCCACTTCTGTCTGAAGGCCCGATGGTTGGTGAATGCAAAAGTGGTGATGACGTAGTGAAAACAATAAACCTAGATCCGTTCAGGAACGCTATACTGCACCCCACTTTATGATATGGTGAGGGGCAGCGATCAATTACATCGTCTTTAATCGTTAGCGTTCGTCAGCGACAATCTAAATAATCACCGCTATGTCGCAAATATTCTGAAATCCGTAGCCTCACCTTTCTTTCCGGTGTGACTGGCAAATTTTTTTTTCATTATAACTCCTCCATATGTACAGCAGGGTTTTCTTCTAAATATCTTCCTGGTGTGGATACACAATCTTGGCCAATGTAGTACCTGAATTTCTCCCCTCTCGGGTACGTATGGTGCATGACTGGACACTATCTGTAGATTCACCAGCAGCGAAAGCAAAAGACGGCTGTTCTGAGAGCCCAGGTCCAAAAGGTTTGGCAGGAAAAACAATAGAAGGCTCTTTGATATTTATACGGCTCTATGTGGAGACACTTAACTCAAGATATCTGCAGCCGTGGTGCTTTCACGTTGTATTGCTCTGCCCATATAAGAGATGCTTTGTTTCAATAAATACACGGTGGGGTCACATTATTGTGACCACCAGCTAATATCCAAAGTAACCATCGTGCAGCGCGGACAGCAGCTAGACGGGTTGGAAGTGATTCAGTAAGGTACTGGAAGTTGTTCACAGTTATGTTGAGCCATGCTGACTGCAGTGCATCTGACAGCTGCTGGAGATTGTGTGGTGGAGAATTCATAGACGAACAACACGATCGGGTTGGTCCCACAGATGTTCAATTGGGTTCAAGTCTGGGGAATTAGGGAGCCAGAGAAGTACTTTGAAGTCTTCATCGTGCTCTTCCAACTACTCTTGAACATTTCTAGCTGTGTGACACGTCGCATTGTCGTGCTGGAAAATCCCATCCGCCCCAGGAAAGGCAATCAGCCTGTATGGGTATACGTGGTTTTAAAGGATAGATTCATAACGAATTCGGGTCATCGTGCCTTTAACAGGTATGAGTGGACCCAGGGAATGCTACGAAAACATGCTCCAGACCATAACGTTACCTCACCCAGCTTGAGTATTAGTGACAATGCAACATGGTCAATGGTGTCGTTCTTCCCTCTCCATATCCTCATCCGTCCATCTACATGGTGTAGTTGAAAATGTGATTCGTTGGGCCACACTACAATTTTCTACTCGTTTACAGCCCAATTCTTGTGTTCCGAGGGAAACTGAAGGCATTTCTTCCTGTTTGATGCAGATAGCAATGGCTTACGGACAGGCCCGTCTGTTGGACTGAGCAAGTCTAACTACTTTCCGCTCAGCTCGAGTATCCAGTATCCGTTGACGATAACATACCTTGCGCTCAGTTCCGGTTTTGTTAATGGTGGTCCACTCTCTTTAAACTTTAGCAATTGCTGCCCTCAAACACTTCACAAGGGCAAGCATTTTGATAATACTTGCACCAACGCTTTGAGCATCCACAGTCATTCCACGTTCAAAGGCCTTTACATCGCATCTTTTACCCATTATTTCTTGCGTAATGCAGTTCATTAGGCTCTGCATACCTTTAGCGTTCACTTTTTATTCCGTTTCAGCCATCTTGCGTCAACATCATCTGCAGGACAGTTACTTTGCAAAAGAAGGTCTGGTGGTTATAATAATTTCGTCACTCAGTGTACATTGGCACACTCTAAATAACTGAGAGATACTGTCTTTAATGAAAAATTCTAGGTAGTTTCCACCCAAACGGAACTTCACTTTATCTACAAAACTAAATGCGGATAATTCGCACCCAAAGAAGAAATCCTAGTACATAGAACAGCATAATGCTCCATAGCAGGCGGTCAGTTGTCATAACACAACTGGAGAATGCAACAGGCAAACACACTCGCTACGACATTGATATGTCCAAGCATGCTCAACGCACCGTGATGCTTTTTAAGCTTATGCAGGAAAATGCGGAGCATCCTGCTCAGAATTCAGTACGGTGCCGAAATGTTTAAAAGAATTTTGAGAAAGACGTCAAAGGGCACGCACCTTCCACGACGTCTGCACTATCACCGCATCATCACGCAGAAATTCATTGCAGTGGTATACAGAAAATCGGTGTATGTCCCTTTAACAATTAAGTACATCAGCATGGAATTCCTCAGCAGTATCGTGAACGTTCATCACGGGTATCGAACAATGTGTGCACAATGGATTCTAGAAAGCCTATCGGTAAATACAAAGCAGTGGGTACGGGTATGCGTTAAAGCACCTTACACTCTCTCCACCAGGAAGGACAAAATTAGTTTATGTCACGAATTATCACAGGCAACGAAACTTGGTATCACCATTTCAAGGAGCGGCGAAATTTGGTATCACCATTTCAAGGAGCGGCGAAACTTGGTATCACCACTTCAAGGAGCGGCGAAATTTGGTATCACCATTTCAAGGAGCGGCGAAACTTGGTATCACCATTTCAAGGAGCGGCGAAATTTGGTGTCACCATTTCAAGGAGCGGCGAAATTTGGTATCACCATTTCAAGGAGCGACGAAACTTGGTATCACCATTTCAAGGAGCGGCGAAATTTGGTATCACCATTTCAAGGAGCGGCGAAACTTGGTATCATCATTTCAAGGAGCGGCGAAATTTGGTATCACCATTTCAAGGAGCGGCGAAATTTGGTATCACCATTTCAAGGATCGGCGAAACTTGGTGTCACCATTTCAAGGAGCGGTAAAATTTGGTATCACCATTTCAAGCTAGCGACAAACCCATGATCATGCTATAAAGCATGATGCATCACTGCCACTAAGGGCGTTTGTATCTCCGTTAGTGTAGGCAAGGTCATTTTCACCATTTTATTTTATCACAAGGGTCTTTTCTTTGCTGATTGGCTACCACATGCTTCTACGATTAACGCTGAAAGTTACTGTGACACTCAGTACAGACTTTACCAAGCCACCAGAAACACGCCTCCAGGCATGCTGACAACTGGTATCGTGCTGCTGCATCACAACGTCCGACCCTATACCGCCCATTAAAGCACAGCGGTACCGCAGATCATCGCTGTGGGTATCTTAAGCTCCCGACATGTGTGACTCCATGCAACTTTCGCATCTTCAGGACCCCGAAAGTGCTGTACAGGAAACTGTCAAGGACGGGTTCTTCGAGCAACCGATTTTCTTCCATGAGAAAGGAGTCCAAAAAAAACGTATGAAGTGATAGGACACATATCGGAACACTGGAGTTGACTACTTGTAAACATTAGAGCAATCCTTTCAAAGAGCAACAGCAGTCCAGATTATAGATAAGATCATATGTAGATGATTTTACAAAGAGAGTGTCTGACCCCAGGTCTTAAACAACCCTTAGAAGTAGGAAGCTAAGAGATTTGGGCTAAAGTGTCTGATAGGAAAGCGACACGGAAGCGAGGTAGAAAGGGGGAGGTAGGTGCCCTTATTTATTGCTGGGGCCAGTACCCGGGGTCCGACGGCTTAACGTGACCATCCGACGCACGGCTGTTATTTAGTGGCATGAGCGTTCGTAGCTGCCTGGGATCGAACCTGAAGTTCTTCCGTGGCAGTAACAAACGTTGACCACTAGGTCATCCGCTGCCCGCAGTCCAGATTTCATTTCAATAACCCATATAAATAAATTGCTCGGAAACGCCAACAAGGTACATTGACTTGCCACGCAGTATTTCTCCAAAAGAGCAGATCATACGTCCGGTCACTTTCGGTCTCAGCACGAAATGGGAAGTGGAGGAAGAGGATTCAAAGACCACCGGCAATCTCGGCTGTAAAAATTCCGTGATTCTCAACAGATATCGCTTTTCTAAGAGAAGAATCATTTATCAAATATATTTTACTCTGCTTTTGAAAAATCTGCTTTTCCAAATGTCTCTTTTCTTTTATTTAAGTTCGCTGTGCACGGAAATCACATAGTTTTTGCAGCACATTCATTTCTAACATTACTTTTTTATTGACATGTTTTCTTAGTGCTTACATTACGTATTTACCAAAATTCTTTTCCGAGAGAAATAATGTAATTCCATTTTCTTCCAACAAAATGAAAACCCAAAAAATTCGTTTACAGGACTAGAATCAGTGATAGCAAACATTATTTGAGTGATGCGCCGTTCTCATCGCAGCTTCTTTTCCTGGTTGCATCGATTTCTTGAGATACCCACAAAAGTATGGCTCAGCAGCATATTAGGAGAATAGATATCGTACTCTTAGAAGAGTGGATAACACTGGGTGCATATTAAATTTAGTTTCTTTTATTTAAATAAAAATGTGTCGAAAGGAAGACTAAATTTCTTATGATAAAACAAAGGAATTGACATCACGTTCTCAAAACATAGATAAAATGTGCTTTATGCGGTTTTTTTATCGCGGTTTAACCCATAACGAGCGCTACTAAGGGCTGCACGCTTGTGAATATCTTTCTTGCAAATCAGGCCAAATCACCTGTAGGGTGCATTTCCTAGGGAAGGTGCGTAGGGTGTCGAAGTGAGGTGATTTTCCGCTGCAAATCGTTTTACTATACTCTTGCTTCTACGCGATCAGGTGAAATAAACTCCCTTTATGCTTGATCCCTTGCGTATTTGACACAGTTTGATCTAAATACTCTTATAATGTTTTTATTGCTATTCTGAGAAATGTTTCGACTCCTTGGGTATACAAAATTCATTTGTCATCTTAATTACGTCTTGAATAATTTTAGGTGCGAACATTAAGATTATTCACGAAAAAAGTGTGATGGAAAAATGGTTAAGAACCTTTTTTTTTTTCTAGCTGCTGTTCCATTCTTGCTATGACGTAAAAATCCAAGCGAAAAAGAAAAAAAAAAAGAAAAGGAAATATGAGACAAATTATCTCCACTCCGGGTCTTGTGATACATCCATGATCAGTTCCGATTTAGTACCCCTTTCAAAAAAGGGAGGAAGAGAAAAACATCCATGGATATTTTTCCGGAAAGCTAAAGTTTCATGAGTTATTAAGTTAATGTGCTGATTTAAATGAAATTATGCAACAGAAACTCTAAATACTGCGCTTTCGCACATTTGGTAAGTCAAGAATTATGCACCTGACAAGACACACCGTCACCAAATAACTCATACCGCACATTTAAGACACTAAGAATAACAAATTCTTTTCTGTGGGGCCGAAATTATCCTCCATTTATCCGAATATCCATTTCGATAATGCATGATTTTCCCTGGCGCAAGTCGAGTTTGATGCTGCTAAAAGTACCACGTTTTCCCAGAAAATGTTTTCGTAGGCACATAAGAAATAGGGAGAAATGAGGGTTGTAAAATGTATATTTCATTCCTGATGGGCAATGGCTCCCTGAAAGTCGTTCCGTTTCCAAATATTCTCCCGCCAGTCCTGAAAATCGTTGTTTCCTCTGTGCGGCTATTTCCGGATCACACGTTTTATCGATAGGAAATACAGATACATGCTCGTCATGGAAATGGTACATCTTGATGAATGCAACGTTGCAGCGACAGTTTCTGCTACAAGCCCACAAATCTGATATGTCAAAGCTACGAGCCTAGAATTCGAAAGTACGGGGTATTTCGCAGAGATGGGAAGAAGACCTTTCACCCTTATTTGAGCGGAATACCAAGACACGGCTCTCCAATGTAATCTTTTAATATGAATATGTTTTTGACACGAAACTGCTAAGTACGAATTGCTGGCAGTGTGTCCGTAATCGCAAAAGTGCTTATATTTCTTTCGAATGTTTTCCCTTAGAAAATATTTTTGAATTATACAACGGTATTCAAATCATAAAGATATTTTATCATATGGAGGTGATCGTTTGATTTATCTAATCATTTATTTACGTCATATATAATTGGGAAACGAATTTTCCCGAATAAATAATTTTTTATAAATACATGGTAAGCATTGTAATGCTATTATTGGCATATTTTCACTGTATTCCATGTAACCACTTCCTTCAGAAAACTTGAAAATTTTCATCGTCCTGGAGCGGGAATTGAATCCGCACCTCCTGATTTCCGGTGGTAAGGTTCTCAGATATCTACGTTTAGTTTCTGTGAATTTTCTTGTCCTGGGTAGTGTATTAAATAGCAGGCTCGACCGTAAATCGGGAGGTGCGGATTTGATTTCCGCTCCAGGACGATGAAAATTTTCATGTTTTTTGACGGAAGTGGTCACATGGAATACAATGACAATACTCCAATAATATCCTTATAAACATTTATTTATTTATTTATTTGTTTTTTCTCCCTACAGATTTTTTCAAGGACTGCACTTTGTCCTCTAAGCGAAGCTGATTTTTATGTGCATTGCGAAATACTCGTATACTCTGGTCGACTGTCTGACGAAGTTCGTATTCGAACTTCCTTTTCCCTCTGTTGTCATTTGTTCCCCAAAGGTTAAGCAGGAAACGAAAAAAAAAGTAGGGCAAAGTTCACAAAAGACAGAAGACATTGAGGATAATTAGCACGTCTCTTGAATCCTTTCCAACACGATAAAAGTACACTGAAGTACCAGAAAAACTGGGACAGACGAGCAAAATACATAGCAACGCCACCTATGCACGTACTCGGTTGCGTCCGCCAGTGCGTATACAAAGCGATAGACATCCTTGCCAGCTGTCAGAGCTATTTTCGGCATGAGAATGACAAGTAATAACGATTTAAGCGATTTTCAACGGGGTGTCATAGTTGGCGCTCGTAAGATGGGCCATAGTATTTCGGAGGTAGAAACGAAGTTCGGATTTTCACGGACGACCATTGCAAGGGTGTACCGTGACTACAAGAATTCCGGTAAAACCTCCAACCTACGATATCAGTGTGGCCGTAAAAAGACATTGCGTGAACGTGACCATCGTCGGCTGTAAAGAATTGTTTCACGCAATAGGCGTGCAACACTCTCGCAGGTATCATCGGAATTCAATGCTGGAGCCTCAACAATCATCAGCGTCCGGACTGTGCAACGTACCCTTCACGATATGGGCTTTAGGAGCCGACGCCCGATTCGAGTCCCCTTCATGGGTGCACGACACAGAGCTATGCGCCTCGCTTGGGCACGGCAACACCGCCACTGGGCACTTGATGACTGGAAACAAGTAGCCTGGTCGGACGAGTCGCGTTTCCAACTGTATCGGGAAGATGAAAGGATTCGTGTGTGACGCCAACCCCATGAAGCCATGAATCGCGCCTGTCAACAGGGAACTGTACCGGCTGGTTGAGGATCCGTAATGACATGGGATGTGTTTATCTGCACTCCACTGGGACCCCTTTTACGTCTACAAACGTCTGTGACCGGCCAACGCTATGTGCGCATCCTTTCTGACGAGGTACACCCGTTCATGTCCTGCATTCATGCTGATGGGTTGGGCCTGTTCCAACACGACAACACAAGTGTAGGGACGCCACAATATGGTAAAAGGATCATTCCTCTGAATTTAGGATGTTGCCATTCCCACCCAAGTCCCCAGATCTGAACATGATGGAACACATTTGGGATGCCATGCAACGCGCTATCGAACATGGGAATCCGAGACCTCAGAATACACCCGAATTGTAGAATGCTGTGCAAGAAGTATGGTGTGCATTGCCTACAGTATATTTCCAGAAGCTAGTGGAGTCCATGCCCCGTCGTATTTTTGCAGCCCTGCGCTCCCGTGGGGGACCTACCAAGTACTAGACTGGTGTACCAATTTTTCTGGCACTTCAGTGTATTTTAAAGCTAATTTTTAGGAAAAAAAAGATCAGCGAAAAACAGAATAAATACTCCCCTCCTATTAAAGAGCGGCGCGTAATTTAAAATGCGCAATGTAAGCAGTGTTCTTCATAGTGTATTCAACCAGTTTTACTAAAATAACAAGATGACACCGAATTTTCGGGTGTAATAAGCACGTCTTTTGAATCCGGTCTGACGCAAATTAAATTTATCAAAGCTATTGAAAGTCAATGGAACCGGCATGGAAAACAATAGTATCTGACGGAAGAAAGAATTTTTTCAATCGGGTTTTTAATCCTCAGATATTGCTGTAAACGGAATCGTGAGCTTACGCCCTTTGGTTGCAGACTTGTGCGTTAAGAAAAACATGAATTTAAATGAGAAACGCTCTCCAACATAGAAAGAATTTTTCAAATCGGTCTCTTAGAAACAGAGATATCGACAAAAATAGGATGTGACTTTACGTCCCCTGGTGGAAAATCATGCATTATTTTAGGAAAAAGATTTTTCCATATGAGCACTATGGGTCCAAGAAAAAAATGTAGTCGAGTTTTCAGGAGCCCAGATTTTGCTACAAATACATCAGAAACAGAAAATAATACTTATGCCCCTGGTGGACAAACCGTTCTTTACCAAACATTAGAAATTATGTGCAAAGTAGTTCCAATCAGGAACTGTATCCGGTGCAGAAAAAAATTTTCAAATAGGATATTCAGAAGCAGAGATATAGGGAGGAAAGCAATTTACCTTTACGACCCCTAGCGGAAAGTTTATGAATTAATTGAAAATTTTGAAATTATATGAAAAACATGTCACACTGGAAACACTATCCAACAAAGAACGATTTTTTTTCCAAATCGGACTCCTAGAAATACAGATTATGACAAAAATAAGATATACATCTACGCCCCCTGGCGTAGAAACCATGCATTATTTTAAGAAGAAAATGTTTCTAAAAGATTTGTCGACATGAGTATTACCGGTCTACAAACGACGATTTTTTTCAATCGAGTTTTAGAAGCTCATAGTTTGCTGCAAATACATCAGAAGCGGAAATTAAGATTTACGCCCCCTGGTGGCCAAACCATTTTTTACAAAAAATTAGAAATTATGTGCAAACGATTTCCCATCAGGAGCTGTATCCGGTGCAGAAAAAGAATTTTTCAAATCGGAGATTTAGAAGCAGAGATATAGGGGAAAACGCAATTTACCTCTACGCCCCCTATCGGAAAGTCTATGAATTACTTGAAAATTTTGTAATTATATGAAAAACATGTCTCACTGGAAACACTATTCAACAAAGAAAGAATTTTTCAAATCGGACTCCTAGAAGTCGAGATATTGACAAAAATAAGATATACTTGTACGCCCCCTGGCGAAGAAACTGTGTAATATATTAAGAAGAAAATATTCCGAAACGGTTTATCGATGTGAGTTGCATCAGTCCACGAAATAATATTTTCAATCGATATTTTAAAAGCTCAGATTTTATGGCAAATACATCAGAAGCAAAAATTAACACTTACGCGTCCTGGTGGCTAAAGTATTCTTTATCAAAAATTTTATATTATATGCAAAAGGTTTTTCATTGGGATGTGTAACCGCTGAAAAAAAATTTCAAATCGGAGTTTTTGAAGAAGAGTTATCGGGAAAAATGTCATTTACTTTTACGCCTCCTAGCGGAAAATCTATGCGTAATTTGAAAAAGTAACTATATCTAAAATACTCTTCGACATAAATGGAATCGAAAGATAAAATATTTTTTTCAATCGGATGTTTAGAAGCAAATATGCGGAATAAAACCTATTTTTGAATTCGACATCATCTGCGTTTACGCCCCCTAGCGGCAAAATTGTACATCGTAAAAAAAAACGAAATAAA
This sequence comes from Macrothele yani, assembly GCA_039090855.1. NCBI lineage: Eukaryota > Metazoa > Arthropoda > Arachnida > Araneae > Macrothelidae > Macrothele > Macrothele yani. The sequence goes on from CM077024.1 coordinate 9,313,575, forward strand.
GGATCATCATTCGAATATTCCAAGCTTCGCAATGCAAAAAGAATTGTTCAAATCGGACCAATAGTTGCAGAGATATCGTGGGTACAGGCGGACGGACGGACAAACCGGTAACATAAGAACGATCTTTTTTTAAAAAGACGTGCTAAAAAATGAATATCAACGGAATTTCTACGTGGAGGATAAAAGATCTACCAATAGAAATTGCTGCTTTTGGCCTCCAGGGGCTGCAATGCTTTCTAAGAAAAATCAGAAATTGTATATAAGGCATTTTTCATAATAAAAGATATCCATAGCGAAGATACGGTTTCAAGTAGGGTGCAAATATAAATAAACATTTGCGCCCCCTAATGGCAAGTCACGAACGTTGACCACTGGGCCGCGGATGACCTAGTGGTCAGCGTTCGTGACTGCCACGGAGATAACCTCAGGTTGGATCCCAGGCAAGTACGAACGCTCGAACCACTAAATATCCGCCGTGCGCCGCATGGCCATGTTAAGCCATCGGACCCCTGGTACTGATTTCCCGGTAATAAATAAGGGCTCCTTCCTCCCCTTTTCTACCTTGCTTTCGTGTCGCTTTCCTATAGGGCACTCTAGCTTCCTATTTCTAAGGGTTGTTTAAGACCTGGGGTCAGACACCCTCTTCCTAAAATCCTCTACATATGATCTGATATGATCTAATGGCAAAAGCGAGTGGCAAAAGAATTTCAAGTGCATGGAAAATATTCCTCGCCAAAAATGCTAAGAGTAGTAGAAGAATTTTTTAAATCAGACTTTTAGGAAAGGTGGTATCATCATTACAGTGATTTACATTAACGTCCTCTAGCGGAAAAACTAAGCGTTATTTTTCGCAAATAAAGTACTTTAGAATTGTTTTCCGCGATGAGTGGCGCCTGACTAGAAAAAAAAAGGAATTTTTTCAGTTAAATTTTTAGAAGCGGATATACGATTGCAAACATGTCAAAAACAGAAATATGTACTCAGGCCCAATAGTTGCAGAGTATGTGTCAAAACTCAACGAATTGTGTCAAAACTTATATCATTTTGTAAATGATGTATAGGCAATATACCTTACAACGTATGAGCCAATATAGGCCCATGACCCAACAAACATATGCCCTTAAGATAGATTCGAAAAAAGGTGGATATTTGATATGCAAAATGTATAAACCTCTGGAAGTAATGCAGACTTTGCACCGACGAGTCACTCCATCAGTATTATATATCAAATAGGATGGCAGTAAATGCCATTTGTGAATGAAAACGGTTTGAGGTTTCGGAGGCTTCGGGGAGAGGATTTTAGGCCAGCGATACCTTTTTTTAACGCATCCCACGGGTGTTCAATGGGATTGAAATCTGGAGACAATGCACGACACTACATTCGGGACGCACATTATTTTTCCAAATATGCTTCCACGACGTCATCTCGTGGGGACGTGCGTCATAATGAAATCTACGTCACCTGCGACCACTTATGTTCCCACGTCGAGAATCTCATCTTTACGGGGGTCAAAGGAATTTTAGAAAGGGCATGAAGTTCCTAAAAGGCAGCTGATGAAAAATAAGAGCACACAGTGACAACACCATGACAAAAGGCTCTTCGGATTTTGATGTTACGAGTCGTTAAGTTGCTTTCAGCCTCTCGCCAGTCTAATACAAGTTTGACGTCCAATTCGAAAGAGAAACGCAGCTCATCAGTGAATTTAACATTACGCCATTGTTTCAGTGTTCTGTTGATATGATTCTGATACCATTTTAAATGTTACAAAGCGACAGCTGGTATGGTTCTACTGGCATGGAGTCTTCAATAGAGACCCATATCTGCCTTCTTGTGGCTTTCGTTGAAGTCCGATTGTAGACATTTCCTCTACGATTCCGTCTGTCCAATTGTGAGATATATCTGAGAATGTCATTCTAATGACATCTTGGAACAGGTTTCTGGAACATTTTCCTGCGCATTTGAAGCCATTTGCAAGGCCTTGAGATTACGGCATGTTAACTCCAAAGATCGAGAAACCTCCATGATTCTAACCTACAAAGGGCACACCCTCTAACGTCCTTAAACGTGTAATTGTTTTCATTGCATCACGCCGTCGAAAATGACTGCTCGAAAATACTGGAACATTTCTCGCTGTAGTGCTGACACTCGCGCAAATTACTCCTTTTAACAGGAGTTCTAATTTCCATATTACTCCTTGCCGGTATCGTCATTTAAAACAAAATTTGGCATTTACTTGCTTCAACAGGCGAGCACTTTGAAAAGTTTGGGGTCGCATCAGTTCACCTGGGTAAGTTCGTCGTGGACGAATTCATCACCTAAATCAATTCGTTGCGTGCGAATGCGTCGAGTTTCAAAATTTTAGTTACATACAAATTGGTCAAACGATTGCATGCGATCTTACTTGTGTCAATTCTTCCGTTTTTCTCTTCTGCAAGAATGAAGCTACTTCTTCAAAATGTCTACTTGCTGAAACTTTTTCTCTATCCGATAGAGGAAACATGTGCGTAAGATTTTATACCTCACACCTCCTGTAGGCTGAAATGTTATTTCCGCTTCCAAAATCCGGATAGCCGAAATTTTTTCAATATTAGACAGAGATTGCAATGCCGCCCGGTGGCGCTGCGCTCTAAGCGCTGGCTTATGACCATTCGTCCCAGTGAGTATGGGTTCGAATCCCGGTGGGGCATGGGTGTTGTGTTTGTCAAGGCACTGGTTCTCTTCCTTCCCTGAAAGTAGTTGCTCTAAATTGAGGACGGGCGACTACTTACAGCCCAATGAGTTGCTCATGGTGGTCAATTAAACCTTTTAAAAAAAGAGAGCGTGAGCACCATGCGACAAACTTTGCGATATGTTTGTCTATCCATCTGTTGAAACATTACATCAACTTCAGGTCGTTGATTTGCTGCAGTTTTTCTCTATGAGATAGAAAAAGCAGATAAGGATCCAGACATCATTCCTTTTGTACATTCATTCGTCAATTTCTCTGTCTTCCATACCCCAGAGATTTTATTTCCGATTCTGACTGCCCATTTGAAGAAATTATTTTTTGTGACAGTTATCGACACATCTGTTTTTCTGTCAGTCCTGCAGAAACGATAGTTTCGCTTTTAAATGTCGGATTGCTAAATTGTTTCCTTATTCAATAAAGATAACATTCGCAAATGATTCCATGCATTCCTACTTCCGTGCGTTTATCCGTCTCGTTCTCAGTCCGCAAAAACAGACAGGCAGATTGATGGACAGAGAAGATATGTGTAAAACCTTTTAACTGTCACATTGAAAAATCGTTCTGTAAATGGTAGTTAATAGGTTTATGTCAAATATTATCCATATATCTGAGAATCTGTTTATCTGTTTATCCTTCAGCATAAACGATATGCCGCTGATCGTCACTTGCTGAAATAAGCGTATACACAAGATTACGGGTTTACCTGTGCCACCGTTCTCCTAACAAAAACAAAAACTACAATCATTTGCAAACGTTTAAGACCACCTGTTGATATTAGGAGATCTCTGCCAATTGCGTCAGCTACTGTCTGTATTACTCAACTTCCTGTCGGTGTTGAATCATCCTACAATGGCAGCTGTTGATGGAGCTAGGGGAAGCGTGCGAGGGTCAGTTTGCTTCTGGTTTTCATGCTGAGAGGTTTTGTACGTATTTTCTACATAGCGAAAAACGGGCAAAAAAGCGGCATTAAGTGTTACTCAGAGGGCCAAAATAGAAACTTTATACACTGGCGTGCAAAACTTAAGGACGAGACGGTTTTTCGAATGTAACGTCGTGCAGAAACGCTCCACCTCGACTCAAATCATACCATAAGATCCCCAAGATGTAAGAATATGGGACAAGTGAGCAAAACCGTCCGAACAAGGAATCCAAAGACACTTTATTGAAAAGTTAGCTTCGAGCACAACTGGACAGAAGACAGAAACGTCCATGTGACAGGCGGCTGCCAAGAAAAATCCAGCCTTTAGTAGGGGATATGATCCCCCTGACTGCGTTGCAGGATTTACAACGTCTGTCCATGCTGAGGACGAGGTTGTGAAGAAGCTGTTGAGGCATCGCGGCCCATTCCTCTTGTAGCGCCAATCGCTGCTGCGGAATCGTCGCTGGCGGCTAGTGACGTGCTGCCAAGTGTCTCCCGAGAAGGTCCCACACGTGTTCGATTTGATTTAGGTCCGGGGACCTTGCGGGCCAATCCATGCGTTGAATATCTTCACTCTCCAACAGCTCTGCGACAGCCACTGTACGATGAGATGCAGCGTTGTCGTCCACGAAGAGGAATTCAAGACCCACAGCACCTCTGAACAGACGCACGTGAGGCAGGATAACCTCGGTACAATAGCGGACGCCAGTGACTGAACCTCCTTGGAAGATGTGGAGGTCAGTACGTCTACCAAGCATGATACGGTCCCAAACGAGAACTCCGCCACCTCCAAGCCGGTCCCTTTCGATGATGTTGGAGGTGTGATTGCGTGTTCCCTGCTCTCTCCAGATGTGTATACGTCCAAAATCGCTCGTCAGACTAAATCGGCTCTCATCCGTAAAGAGAACTTGACCCCATTGCTGATGTGTCCAGTTCTTGTGTTCCTGGTACCACAGAAACCTCCGTCTCCGATGAGCAGGCGCACTGGTCATCGTGCCAAAAGACCACCTTTTTGCAGCCTTCCTGGCCACGGTAAAACGCGATAACGGACGTCCAGTTGTCTGTTGCATGTGCTTTGCGATTTCTCCCGCTGTCTCTTCTCGTCTGTAGGACAACATACCTGTCGTCCGCCGCCGTGGTTGCTCGTGGAGGACCACTACTAAACTCTCGGACAGCTGTTTCTGTCGTTTGAAATGCTCTCCAAGCTCGTGAAACGATGCTGTGAGTGATCCCGAACTCCTCGACCACACTTCGACTTTCTTCCAACTTACCAATGACTCGATCTCTGGTTAAGTCATCCAGATGTCGTCTACTGGATTGTCTGTTGGCCAGATCACACGGTGGCAGCAACTCGACGTCGTTCAAACCGATGTACACCATGCAATAGCTTTCACCTAATTGCTGAGCGTACACCGCCCATGTGCTTTATACCCTTCTGACATTCCCCCTTCGTCATGCTGCATATATGCGCATGCCCTAACGTACCGGACCCTAGTCTATCTCCTGAGTGGTTATTCGGTTCGTTCTGCCTGCTCGTTCCGCTGTTATACTAATTTCTCCTTTTCGTCCTTAATTTTTGCACAGCAGTGTATCATGAAGGATTCTCCGAACGTGACATAAGTAGAAAGGTGAATGTGAGCAAGATTGCTATTCATAGTACGATCATGAAATATCGAGCTACAGGTGAATTTAGCGACCGAAAGAAAAGTGGAAGTCCAAGTAAAACAACCCCACGTAATGCCAATACCATGAGGCGAATAGTTATGCGTTCTCCTAGAAGTTCGTACAAGAAAATCAAGGCCTGTATACATTGAAAAGGGTATGGTGTTATAGTATCAGTACTATTTTCCGATGTCTTAGCAAAGATTTTGGATTAAAGTCTTATAAACCTGCACATAAACCCAGACTAGCCTTTGTCATGAAAAAAAGAGACTCCACTTTGTGAAGCGTCATCAGTCGTGGACTGCTGAAAATTGGAGCCAAGTTCTTTTTTCAGATATATGAACTGTGTATCAATCTGAATCACGTGAAGCACATGTTCGACAACCAAAGGGCAAAAGGTTTAATGTAAAATGCACCATTAGCACCGTGCGACATCCCTCTAGTCAGACGATATGGGGTGCCACGTCAGCATCCGGTGCTGCTTCATTATCCTTTTTTGCTGACAGGCACTACAATCACTGGTCCTTTTTATGTGGAAATGTTACGTAAAGAGCGGTTAAGTCATATGCAAGTGCACAGATGCACAATATTTATGCATGATGGTGCTCCATTCCACAGATCAAAGACAATACAGTACTGCCTGCAGAGGAATAACATAACTGTGCTTGATTGGCCCGATAATAGTCCCAACGTAAACCCCATGGAAAATTTGTGGATCATTTTAAAAGACAAGGTAGCAGAAAAACAGTTATCAAATTCCCAGCTTTGACTGATGCGATAAAGTACGTGAGGTGCAAAGTCATTTCAAGTGACTACTGCAAATCCCTCATTCAGAGTATGCCACAACGTATTCTGGCCGTCATAAAAAAACAAAGATGGCCACACAAAGTACTTATTTCGGTCTTTTTCGTAATCTAAAGAATATAAGTATTCATCTGTGGTGTCATTTTCGAAATATCTTTGACTGGCAATTAGTTTCTGTAAAAATCTTAATTTTCAATAATTTGACAGGGGGCCTTAAACTTTTGCAAATGACTGTAGATCTGTGGTAATAAAGGTTTCCAAAACGTCTTGTATAAAAAAGCATATGTACGATGCTTAACATACTAGCCATTCTGCCGTTTAGATGTATGCGTTAGAATTCGACATCTCTGATTGTAAACGCTCGATGAGAAGTTATATTTGCATGGCAGTTACTCGTTTTTCCTTTTCTTATGTTTTAAGGAAAACGTTTGAAACATTTTGTTTTTTTACACTGAGGATATTTAAAGTAAAACTGAATGTTCAGTCAGTAAAAGAAATTCTTGTGTAACAAGTAGCGACAGCAAATGCCTCTACGCACAATTTCCATAGAAATATCTCGTTGTTACATGACATACCGTAAAATTTCATCCGTTTGTTACTCGACAAATAATTTTGTTATGATCGCTTCTTTAGTTATTTCTATATTATTTGATTTGTGAGAAATGAAAAAGGAAGCGAAGTACAAAAACTAAGAATTCAGGATTGTTTTATATTAAACGAGCACAAAAAGCTGCTAAGTGATCTTTTACGAGTATATAGGTTTTGTTTCAGCAGTGTGTCAATATCGAATAAAATTATGGCATCGTTTCATTCGTTCAGATGCAAGGGGAATAGGCTAACCTCTACGATCTGCGTTGAATGCGATGCCCTTATAAAAATTTAACTTCATTAGACATGACACACTTACGCCAACTTTTGTTATGAGTCATTTCTTGTATCGTGGCACAAATTTCTGGATACCTTTAACATAAGTGCAACCTCACAAAATGGCGTCAGGGCGTGGATAATGGATGAGTCAACACGACAGCGCATGACCGACTCTGAAGCTAATACTTCCGAGGGAGTTGTAGGGCCAGACATATCAATTCTTAGATAATACCTTTTGTTTCCCGCCGTATAGCGAGCAACCGCCTCGCCTTTACTATATGATCTGGCTATCAAGGCATCTTTGTGTAGAAGAATAATTACCTCGACAAAACTCAGTCCAGTACACGGAAATAAAAAACAGCAAGATTTTATTATTCCGATAACATTTGCTTCACGAGTTTCCGATGGCTTCTTGCTCAGGGTCCCCGTCCTGACCACGTGCTACTTTTTCACAATTCTTTCCGCGATACCCGGTGGTCGAAGGAATCCTCCTTCCCGTTCACCATGCTGTACTTCTGGGATACCCGCAGCCCTTCCGTTAAAAACCTGTGTCCAAACTAGGACCCCTCTCTCCTTGACGACCGAAGCTCAACTGTCTCACTCAAATCTCCTGGCCCTTTTTGTACTCTACCACGCATGCGCAAGAAAACCTGGTTACCCCGGTCAGCACGTGAAATACCTTAGCTCAGGAATGTTGCCGGATACCCGCAAGCGATTACAACCTTGCACGTATACAAAAGCGGTATAACAACTTGTTTAACAGAAGCACTCGAGGGGGTCGACTCTTCAAGGTCAGGTGCCCCAGGTGTTCATGCACCACTCCCTTAATCCTCACATAGGATTAAAATTGTACCACGTGGGTGATGAAGAATGTCAGTTCTTAGTTGAAACAACAAAATGGCGGAATGAAGCGTCCGTCCGCACGTGTGTTTTTTTTTTTATTGGAGGTTTAACGACCACCGTGAACAACTCAATGGGCTATAAGCAGTCGCCCGTCCCTAATTTAGAGTCACTGGTTCCAGGAATGGGAGACAGCCAGTGCCGTAAGACAAACACAACATCCATGCCTTACCGGGATTCGAACCCGGACTCCTTTCGGACGAATGATCATAGGCCATCGCTTAGACCACTGCGCCACCGGGGCGGCCCGCACGTGTTCATCACAACATTGAAATTAAATAAATTCATAATTGACAGTTTGATTGCGGGCGACCCTTACAGGAGTGATGCGCGAACTGTACTTACTTTGGATGGCCTCTCGTATGTTCGTCCTTTCCATTTTCCAGCAATAAATTTCTCGTACGAAACATGAAATACGCACTACACAGATACATTTACGAATGTATATGACGAAGGGAAGGTTTCCTGAATTCCTATGCGCTTGTTTCCTCCGATCGATCAGAGAAAGAATTTTATCAATCTGACATTTTAAAGCGGAGCTTTAGTTTCTGGGCAAGAACAAATGCAAGGTTAGTTTGAAGGAAGCATAGACGTTTAAAATCTTATTAAAATGTTTCCCCTCTTGATAAGAGAAGAAAGTTTAGCAATTCGACATTTTGAAGCAAATATGTCGTTTTCACGTGAGGACGAACAAAGGAAAGTACAGTACAGATGTTTCGATAACAATGTACATTTCCCTGTCTATATCCTTCTCAAAAACAATTTCTTCAGTCTGACCGTTCGATTTGAAGATTTAATTTCTGCGACAGACAAAGTAACAAATGTGTGGATGACACCAGAGATGTCTGAATTCTTATACCTAATATTTCGTCTATCGAATACAGAAAAATTTCAGAAAATCAAAATTTAGAAGCAGAAGCATCGTTTCCGCAGATCAATGGACCGACGCATCGATGATATTGTGCATATGGCTTCCTTATCAAGTACTCAAATATGTTTTTCAATCTCTTCCTTTGAAGCGGAGATATCATTTCTGTCTAAGGGTAGACGTACAGACGCACTGCAGAACTGATGTGTAAAATCTAACGCACATTTTTCGCTCTATTGGATAGAGAAAAAAATCAGCAGAGGGAAGTTTTAAAGCTCAAATATTTTTCTTGCAGAAGAGAGAAACGCAAGCGCGGATACAACTAAAGCGGTGTGCATTTCTCTGTACGATATATAAGTAGAATTTGGAAACGCGATAAATTGACACACAATCGATAAATTCGCCTACGTTTTTATTGATATATTTGTCATTCACACTTTTGTGCTTTGTGAATAAATTTTGACGGGAAGAATATACATTTTTTTCATCGTGACAGCTTTCTTTCACTTGATGTATATTTTTTATGTTCAGTTTTCCGGGGTTTAAATACGATCTTCGTAAAGCGAGTGCCTAGTAAGAACATCGTAACGGAAAAATGAGCTTCAGCGGATAGATAAAGTGCCGCTATAAAAACACGCACGATCAGAGAAGAAAACGGAAACACCTATAACAAGCAAAATTTCTTTGATCTTTGAATTTTATGTTGCAAACAAACTCCGTAGAAATTGCAGGATACTGTCATAACTACAGGATTGGCTGCTTCAGGCTAAGAACATACAGTTCCGTTTTCCCAGAACACGAAACCAGTTCATCATCCATATCATTATTCTCTAAATGAAAATATCTAAGTTTTAATGATATGTTGTAAAACTTACTGATGCAGATAATGTTTCTTTATATGAGAATATTAAAGAGGGATTTCAAGTTATGCAGAAGTACTTTACATAATGCATTAGGGAATAGAACTGAGCTTGAAAACGCAAAAACGATTGATATACAGCAATGCTTTAGTTAATAAGGCTCAGACTAAAAACGCAGAAAACTTTTACATGGTTTAGTGAATAAGGCTTAGTCTGAAAACGTTAATACGAGGGTGAATCAAAAGTAGGGTCAACGCTCTCATTACGAAGGAAGCAGAGCTGCTGCAGATTGTTATTATTGGGGAGGGGAGAGCACGTGACATTGATATGTGGCGGATGCAATCGCTAATCTTCTAACCGCAGTTACTTAGAATTTGTAAGGGTGTACACATGGCTACTCGTTTGTCGGAATGCTCCATCGTCGAGCAGCGAAGTGTAGTGAGATTTTCATGGGCTTAGGGTGTGCAGCCAGCTGAAATTCATCGTAGGATGCTTGTGCAATATGGGGAGGGCATTTCTGTAAGCTAGAGACATGTGTACACGTGGATAGAAAAGTTTCAAGCAGGTAGAAAGAATGTGTTTGATGAAGCTCGCTCGGGCGTCTCTCGAGCTCTCGCAGAAATGACCATCTGGATCGCATCGATGCGTTCATTAAAAAAGAGTTTCTTTGTTTGAGATCGCCCAAAAGGTAAACATTAGCCATAGTTCGGCATTCTCAATAGTGCATGACGATCTTGGATACTATAAAGTGTGTGCCAGACGGCTGCCACGGCAGTTGTATGATGCGCACAAGCAGCAGCGCCTGGAAATTGGCAGAAATTCCTTGCAAAGGTATGAGCCAGATTCCAGTATTCTGGAGAGAACTGTCACTGGAGACGAAACATGGGTCCATCATTACGACCCTGAGAGCGACAGGCAAGGCATGGAGTGGAAACGTCGGAGTTCCCCATGCAAAAAAGAGGTTCAAAGTTGTCCTTTCGGCACGAAAATTAAACCTGACTCTTTTTTGACATGAAAGGACCCATCGTTTAGCACCATCAAGCAGAGGGTGACGTAATTAACAGTCGGTCATATTGTGACTTCCTGAAAGACAAATTGAAACCAGCAATTCGCACAAAACGACGGGGAATGCTATCCAAAAAAGTGCTGTTGCTGCACGACAACGCTCGTCCACATACGGCATTGACAACTCAACAAACAATTGCTGAGTTAAAGTTTGAGGTGCTATCACATCCTGCTTATATTTCCGATTAGGCGCCGTGCGACTTTAATGTGTTCGAGCCTCTGAAAGACGCTTTGCAAGGCCGCCGTTTTGAAAGTGATGTCCAGGCAGAGAAAGCGGTGCATTTTTGGCTGCAGGAACAACCCAAAACATTCTTCTCTGCAGGAATCTAGAAGCGTGTAGACAGATATACTAGATGAAAGCCTGTCAATAATGACTTGGAAAAATAAAATTTATGATACAGGAATTACTGACATTTATTTATTGAGTTTTTGAGTTCCACGTCAATAGATGGCGACGTTGGCTCACAGCTTTCTGAAAATTTCCCGAGCAGTCGGTTACGGAATTTGATACGACGGGCTGTCTGTTTGTTATATATTTTGTAAAACCTTCAGTCCCTACACTTCCTTGTACACAACATTTTTTATAAACATTGACTGTGAACCCTGTATCAATTTCCCTGTTCTTTTCCGTGAACTATTTTTATCTTGACGTCGTCAGATCGTCGTACTGTTGACGTTACCACATACAGATGGCTAAACACCGGTTCAGGTAGTGAACCGAAATTCCTGATGTAAAGTTTTTTGTAGCCGTCCCGGTGGCGCAGTGGTCTAAGCGATGGCCTCTGATCATTCATCCGAAAGGAGTCTGGATTCGAATCATGTTGAGGCAAGGATGTTGTGTTTGTCTTACGGCACTGGCTCTCTCCCATTCCTGGAACCAGTGACCCTACACTAGGGACGGGCGACTACTTATAGCCCACTGAGTTGCTCACGGTGTTCGTTAAACCTCCAAAAAAAGGGGGGGTTCGTATCACTAGAGTTGACCGTGTGACGTAACGTATCTCTGACGTCTAACGTCATGTGAGAATTATTTGGATTAGATGACGTCACACCAGCAATTGTGTTCTTTGTTGTTATGACAACAAAACAAAGTGGCATACGCGTGGTCTGTGAGCGTGTAGGTTATGACGTCACCTACACAAAAACACGAAAATCTAAGCGTGATGTCACAAACATTTGTTTCTCGGTTGTTGCTATGACGACTTAAAAAGTGGCACAGAACAGGAGGAGGGCTCTAACAGATTATATATAAGACTGTGTTGAACGACAGGGGGACTATGTTGAGAAATAAGGTAATTGTTTTCTGTATGCCTCTTAGTTTCTTTAATATACGACAACATTGGCCTGACTTTTTCATTTACCCTCGTATACTGGTTTAATAAATAAGGCTCAGTCTGACAGCTCAGAAACACATGTGACAATACTTTAGTGAACAGAGCCGAAGGTGGAAACGCAGAAACGCTTGGAATTATTCTTTAGTGAACATGGCTCACGGCAAGAACGCCGAAACACATGACATACGGCTCAGGCTGAAGATTTGGCATAATGCTTTAGTGAATATGACTCAGGCTGAAAACGCAGAAACACGTGATATAATGTTTTTATACATAACTGTAGAGAATAGGGCTCAGGTTGAATAGGCAAAAGCACTTGACATAATGCTTTAGTGAATACGACTGAGCCTGAAAACGTAAAAATGCTTGGCATATACAAATTTGGAAGATGTGAATCCGTTTATTGGTGTAACTATGACATGGATGTTCAATCAGGTAATATCCGAAAACTTGAAAATATCGTCTTCCTGGAGCGGAAATCGAATCCGCGTCTCCCGGATAGCGTCCTACTATTATTAGTTGTTGTTTTTTCAAGTTTTCGGATTTTACCATGCCATGTTTACACCGGTAAACGGATTCATATCTTCCAGATTTGTATTGTACAATTACGTAATCCGGTATTTCATTCATTAACATTCTACGACTCCGGGCAATCACGGGAATGTATTCTAAAATTCCAGATTCGCTATATACGAATGCCGGTTGCTTCGAGTAGCATATCCTGTGAGGGTTACATTCAAATTAATCGAAAACTTGAAACTTGGTCGTTCTGGGTGGTGTAATGGTTAGCATATTTGGGCGCTATCCGGGAGACGCGGGTTAGATTCACGCTCCAGAAAGACGAAATTTTCTAGCTTTCGGATATTATCTGACTTAACATCCTGGTCATACACAGTCGAGTCACATTATTGTGACTACCTCCGAGTTTTGACGTCAACAGCACGCAGACAATAAAGGAAGGCGCGTGTCTTGAGCTGGCTTGGAGGGTGTATAAGGTGTGCTGTAGGCATTCTGAAAACATATCACTCTTGCTGTCATGGATAAAAGGAGCGATTTATCAGATTTTCAAAAAGGGATGATTATCTGCTTTCGAGTCAAGGGTGGCAGTGTTTTTGAAACAGTGCAGTTTGTGAACTGTTCGCGTACTGCTGTGGTTAAAGTGTAACGTGATTGGAGAAGTGGCACCATTGCGAGTAAGCGACGTGGAAACTGCGGAACACAACGTGCCACTGATGTGAGAGGTGAACGTTGGCTGCGAAGGTGCGTGAGGGCCGATCGACACGCTACAGTGGAGCACTTCACTGGCCGAATGAACCAGGTGGCTACCGGAAGTTCGTCAGCGATCCCTGCAGCGTATGGGGATCCGATGCAGACGGATGGTGACTGCACCTATGCTAAAGAAGGTGCATCGGCAGAAAAGGCTTACATTTGCACGCCAGTATCGGAATTCGATCTCCGCTGATTGGCAAAGGATTGCCTTCTCCGATGAGTCACGTTTTCTGCTTCATCGAACGGATGGACGTTGGCGTATAAGGCAAGAAACATCGGAGAAGAAACACTCTCCAACCATTGCTGAAAGAACACAAGCTGGTGGCGGCAGCGTTTTTTTTTTTTTTTTTATTGGAGGTTTAACGACCACCGTGAGCAACTCAATGGGCAATAAGCAGTCGCCCGTCCCTAATTTAGGGTCACTGGTTCCAGGGAAGGGAGAGAGCCAGTGCCGTTAGACAAACACATCATCCATGCCTGACCGGGATTCGAACCCGGATCCCTTAAGGACGAATGATCAGAGGCCAGCGCCTTAGACCACTGCGCCACCGGGGCGGCCGGCAGCGTTTTGGTCTGTGGAATGTTTTCGTGGATTCCCTGGGTCCACTCATACCTGTGGAAGGCACGGACCGAATTCATTATGAATACATCCTTGCAGACCACGTACACCCATACATGCTGATTGTCTTCCCTGGGGCGGATGGAATCTTCCAGAATGAAAATGCGACATGTCACACAGCTAGAAATGTCCGAAAATGGTTGGAAGAGCACGATAAAGACACTTCAAAGTACTTCTTTAGCTCCTTAATTCCCCAGATTTGAACCCAATTGAGCATCTGTGGGGCCACCTCGATCATGTTGTTCATCTCTGGATTCTCCACCACGCACCCTCCAGCAGCTGTCAGATACACTGCAGTCAACATGGCTCTACATACCTATAAACACCTTCCAGCACCTTACTAAGCCACTCCCAACCTGTCTAGCTGCTGTCCGCGCTGCACACGGCGGCCACTCTGGATATTAGCTGGTGGTCACAATAATGTGACTCGACCGTGTATTTACACCAATAAACGGATTCACTTCGTCCAAATTTTTATTGCACAATGGTGTAATCCTGTATTCATTGATACTCATTGATAAGCTTGACATAATTATTTATGTAATAAACCTAAGGATGCAAACGCAGAAAATTTTAACGAGGTTTAATGAATGGGGCTCAGGTTGAAAACAGAAATTCTGGATATAATGCTTTAATGAATAATGCTCATACTAAATGCGCAGAAGCATATGACATAATACTTTAGTGATTAGGCTGAAAAGGACGACACGCACACACACTTGGCATTATGCTTTTGTGAATAAGGCTCAGGATAGAAAAGCAGAACAGTTTGGAATTAAGATTTAGTGGATATGCCTCAGGGTGGAAACGCAGAAAAACTGGACATAATGCTTTAGTAAATAACTCTCGGCCTGAAATTCCCCAAAAAGGTAGGATGCTTTAGGCCGAAAAGGCGGAACGTTTGACATAATGCTTCGTGAATAGGGTTCAGGTTGAAAAAGGAGAAAAAATTTACATAGTGTTTTGGTGGCCAATTGTCAGGCTGGTAGAGCAAGAACTCTTGACAATGTATTAGTGAATAGGGTTCATACTTCTTCGTTCTCGTACGGTTATGTCAGTTTCGAACTATTTATAACACATGGGTATTGTGATCGTTCTAAGTGCATAAACTTTTTCCCTTTCCAGGAAACAGTAATTCTAAATTAGGGACTTCTCCAAGTCGTAGGCGGCCTTCAAATTTCAACATTTATTGAAATACTGCGCTGAGAGAATTTTTGTCTATTTCAATTCAATGCAGAATAAATACATTCTGACACCAAATTCCAATACAGGAAAATCATCCCAATCCAAGCGTTCTTATGCTATCCCTGAGACCGTGTTTATCCGAATTTCAAAATTAATTCTAAAAAATTATCAAATCAAATAATTAAATTCAACACACATTTCTCATTTCAATAAAGTTTACTAAAAGGTGTGACATTTGATTTTTCAGAATTTTTCCATTTAATTTTTCTTTCAAGCCTTTTACTTCTCTGAACATAAACAAATGCAATTACTGTAATTTTGCATTGCTTGAAAGTTTCTCTTTTGAAAGGTATTTCACTAATCTATGTATTTAATTAAACAATTAAATTATTTCTTTTATGTTGCCGTACTCTGTTCATCTAGTGAAAAAAAATTTCAATTCTTTTTTTTTATCTTGTTTAATTTATTTATCTTCACGAAATTTCAGACTGTTCGAAAACATAGCTTGAGCGTCCTACAGATAACATTTCCAGTAGCAACGTTTCTCAACGCAACGGATCATTCCTCCATTTTGTTTAATATTGGTGTCTAAAATGGTACGTAATTTTATTAAGTGATTTGCCTTATATTTTTGTTTTGAGCTCAAAATTCCCCTTACGTTTTGTTGCGATTGATACTCTTTTTCATATGTTACGTATATATTTTTACATGAAAACGTAATTTTATTCCTAAGCACTTGAATTTACTTAAGTGTAGAAAGAAGCATTAAAAGAAAAGAACCAGTAAAAAGGGGGGAATCAATCCGTATTAATTTCAAAGAATCACATTTGCCTTTGCTGTTACATGGCATCTCATCATACATGACAGGTGCGGTACTTTTGACAGCGATGAAATTCTGTGCTGCTGAAAAATACTGCGGCAATCTCTTGTGGGCATTCAAAAATATAGGATTTTTATACGCAACAAGATAGTACTTTGATGAATCGAAGACAGATTATATGACCCAGTAAGAGGATCAATATACCAAGTCGGATTATCAAAAGTATAAGAAAATTAAAAACCTAACATTTCATGAAAAGAAAGCAACTTTTTGCTATCTGATATATCCAAGAGCAGATGGTATAAGACTTTCAACAGCTGATTATCTTACCAAAAAGAAAAAGAAATCACAGAAATTATTAAAAACATAATTTTTGATTGTTGTTTACTAACGTACTCGTAATCAGTAGCAAGGTACGTTGTCTCAAACGAATTTAATCTCGCTCCCACTGGAATCTCTTACCAAGACGTTTCAAGACTAAAGAACGGCATTACATTTGCAACAAAGATGACCATACATAGGAGTAACCACTGAGGGGTTGGGGGATCAGGACCCTCCCAGCTTTTCAGAGTCTGGGACCCCAATGTAAAGGACCCGTCCAATTTTTTCGGATATATAACGATATAATGCATACTTTTTTATGATGTGAGCCAACTAAATTTAATAACATAAGATTGTAATTTTTCGTTGAATGCAAGTACGTGTATAATGTGTACTGAATAAAACAGCGATATCGTTTCCTAATAAGCAAAGTCAGTTGTACAACTTTGTAATTTACATTTCTGCCCTATTTATTATAGTTTTATAGTTATATTCGCTAAGTTCCACAATTCGCCAACAGAGGTGCCTATGTCGTGCCCATTAAATCGCGTCTCAGCAACTGCTTTGCTCCTGAGAGTGTGTGTGTGTAGTGGGAGGGGGTCAAAAACTCTCTTATACAGTATGCATATAAAATTAGTTATATATATATATATATATATATATATATGGGATGTAAGGTCAGGTGATGCGTAACATCACAGCCTCTCCTTGACAAATGTCAACCCCGCCTTCTCGTGGTACATCCTGTTCCCACTAAAGGGGCTCTGACGACCGCCAATAGCGGTATAACTATACCATCGGGATTAGAGGAAATGCTATCACACACTCACCAACCCGCTTGGCCAGCGTGGTGAGTTATGGCCAAACCCCTCCAAAATGACTCCACAACTTAAATCTTGGCCCTCAGTCTCCGGCAGCTGGCATGTACCTGGCCAAGGCAGCGGCCAGTGCGACATGAAGGCAGAGGGTGCTAAGAATCCCCGGAGGACCGGACTAGGCTGCCATCTGATGCTGACCTTGGCTACGTATAACGGACGCTCCCTATCTTCTGATTCAAGGCTTCTTGAATTGGAAGAGGAACTACAAAGGATCAAGTGGGACATCGTCGGGCTAAGTGAGGTAAGCAGAAAAGAAGAAGATCTCATTGAACTGAAAAGTGGACATCTCTTCTACTATCGCGGGACAAATACTGGCAGAACTAGTGGTGTTGGATTTATAATAAACAAGAAACTGAAGGATAAAGTTGTAGAAGTTGAAAAATCCTCTGACAGAGCTGCAGGACTCGTTATCCAACTCTCGAGAAGATACCAGGCTCAGATTATTCAAACTTATGCACCCACCACAAGTCATGCTGAAGAAGAAATTGAAGAATTTTATGAAGAAATTCGTGATCTAAATAATAAAGGTAAGCAGCACTTGAAGATAATTATGGGAGATTTCAATGCAAAAATAGGGCAACGGCAACAGAATGAAACTTCAGTAGGTAAATTCGGTCACGGCAACTGAAACCAGCGTGGAAATACTCTCGTAGAGTTTGCAGAAGCAAAAGGGTTTTTCATCTTGAACTCCTTTTTCAAGTAAAAGTCACACAAGAAATGGACATGGAGACATCCAAATGGGACGACAAGTGAAATTGATTTTATTATGTGTAACAAAAAATTCGTCATAGAAGACTGCAGTGTGCTAAACAAGTTCAACACAGGCAGTGACCATAGATTGGTGAGATGTAAGATGCACCTCAACTCTAAACTCGAACGTAGCAAGCTCATAAGACAAACAAAATGTATTGACATAACCAACCTTAAAAAAGACCATAATACCTTCAAATTGGAACTGAAGAACAGGTTCTCTGCTTTAGTAAGCCTAACATCGGAAGAAGTGGATATTTCTGAAGTTAACAGAAAAGTAACCAAAGCTCTTATGGAAACAGCAACAAAATTAGCTGGGTCTAAGAACAAATTGCATGTGAACAAATTATCAGGAAAAACCAAAATGTTGATGCAAAAAAGAAGAGTGATGAGGACAACTAAAGAAGATGTGACTTCCAAAGTGGAATATATAGAGCTATGCAAGACAGTACGAAAAAGTATCACTGAAGACGTAAGGAAATTCAACTGTGAACTAGTAAGGAAAGCAATTGAAAACAACCAAAGCATAAAGATAGCAAAGGGACATCTCAGTAAGCGGAAAAAATAGATTATGGCACTGAGAAAAGAAGATGCTTCTATAACAAGAAATAGAGGCGAAATTTTGACAAGAGTAAAAGATTTCTACTCCAAATTATATGAAAGGGATGATACATGTACTCCAGACATCATGAAAGGTACCAGTACCAGAGTTCTTCCAGTCCTTCCAGCAGAAGTTGCACATGCAATCAAGAACATGAAGCGGGGAAAAGCTCCTGAAGAAGATGGAATTACTGTAGACATCATACAAGAAGCAAGTGGAGAAATCGAAACAGTACTCGCCCAAATTTTCACTCCATGCCTTAATGAAGGGAAAATTCCTGAGGATTGGAACAACGCTACAATAATCTTGCTACATAAAAAAGGTGACATTGAGGATCTCAGGAACTACAGACCTATCAGCTTCCTATCAGTGGTTTATAAAATCTTCACTAAAGTTCTTTCACACCGCTTGAAGGTGACACTGGACATGGCTCAACCGAGAGAACAAGCTGCATTCAGGAGTGGCTACAGCACAATAGATCATATCCACGTACTGAGAGAACTAATTGAAAGAGCGAGGGAATATGAACTTCCATTGTGCATGGCTTTTATCGATTATGAAAAGGCCTTTGATTCGGTGAAACCATCAGCAGTTGCAATGGCTCTGAAATCCTGCGGTATTGAAGATGCATACATTACACATTATTAATAACATCTATGAAAATGCAAGTGCAAAGATTCGGCTGTTTGAAAATACAACACACATACAAATTGGAAAAGGAGTGAGACAAGGTGACACCATATCTCCGAAGCTCTTTAATGCCACATTGGAAAATGTCTTTCAATCACTGAAATGGGAAAACAAAGGGATAAAGTTTAATGGAGATTATCTAACCCACCTTCGTTTTGCTGATGACATAGTCATTTTTGCAACTACCCCATCAGAGCTACAGAGTATGATCCAGGAACTTGCTGACAAGAGTAAAGAAGTGGGATTAAAAATAAACTTTCAGAAGACAAAACTGATGTACAATGCTTTTACAAGAAATGAAGATTTATCGATTGATGGAGAAAAGCTGGAGATAACAGACACGTACGTTTATCTTGGACAGCAGATATCAAGTGACGGTCACATTGATGAAGAAATTAATCGGCGTACAAAACTTGTCTGGAGAGCTTTTGGAAGAAACAGCATAATTTTCAAGAGCAATATGCCATTATGTCTTAAAAGAAAAGTGTTTGATCAATGCATCCTTCCAGTGCTTACGTATGGTGCAGAGACGTGGACCTTAACTAAAAGAGACATACAAAGGCTGCAGACAACTCAAAGTAGCATGGAGAGGTGCATGCTTGGTGTAACCAGGAGAGATAAGAAGAGGAACACATGGATCCGAAAAATGACAAGAGTGGAAGACATCATGATCAGAGTTAAATCCCTGAAATGGCAATGGGCTGGACATACTGCCAGAAGGACAGACCATCGATGGACAGCCGAAATTTTAGATTGGATTCCAAGGGACAAGAAAAGACCCAGAAGAAGACCACATGGAAGATGGGTGGATGAAATTAGAAAGTATGCGGGAGTGACATGGAGGAGACTGGCACAAGACAGACCGTTGTGGAGGAAACTTGGGGAGACCTTCGTCCAGCAGTGGATTCATAATGGTTGACAATGATGATGATGATGATGATGATGATGATATATCATCATCATCATCATTGTCAACCATTATGAATCCACTGCTGGACGAAGGTCTCCCCAAGTTTCCTCCACAACGGTCTGTCTTGTGCCAGTCTCCTCCATGTCACTCCCGCATACTTTCTAATTTCATCCACCCATCTTCCATGTGGTCTTCTTCTGGGTCTTTTCCTGTCCCTTGGAATCCAATCTAAAATTTCGGCTGTCCATCGATGGTCTGTCCTTCTGGCAGTATGTCCAGCCCATTCCCATTTCAGGGATTTAACTCTGATCATGATGTCTTCCACTCTTGTCATTTTTCGGATCCATGTGTTCCTCTTCTTATCTCTCCTGGTTACACCAAGCATGCACCTCTCCATGCTACTTTGAGTTGTCTGCAGCCTTTGTATGTCTCTTTTAGTTAAGGTCCACGTCTCTGCACCATACGTAAGCACTGGAAGGATGCATTGATCAAACACTTTTCTTTTAAGACATAATGGCATATTGCTCTTGAAAATTATGCTGTTTCTTCCAAAAGCTCTCCAGACAAGCTTTGTACGCCGATTAATTTCTTCACCAATGTGACCCTCACTTGATATCTGCTGTCCAAGATAAACGTACGTGTCTGTTATCTCCAGCTTTTCTCCATCAATCGATAAATCTTCATTTCTTGTAAAAGCATTGTACATCACTTTTGTCTTCTAAAAGTTCATTTTTAATCCCAATTCCTTACTCTTGTCAGCAAGTTCCTGGATCATACTCTGTAGCTCTGATGGGGTAGTTGCAAGAATGACTATGTCATCAGCAAAACGAAGGTGGGTTAGATAATCTCCATTAATCTTTATCCCTTTGTTTTCCCAGTTCAGTGATTGAAAGACATTTTCCAATGTGGCATTAAAGAGCTTCGGAGATATGGTGTCACCTTGTCTCACTCCTTTTCCAATTTGTATGTGTGTTGTATTTTCAAACAGCCAAATCTTTGCACTTGCATTTTCATAGATGTTATTAATAATATTAATGTATGCATCTTCAATACCGCAGGATTTCAGAGCCATTGCAACTGCTGATGGTTTAACCGAATCAAAGGCTTTTTCATAATCGATAAAAGCCATGCACAATGGAAGCTCATATTCCCTCGCTCTTTCAATTAGTTCTCTCAGCACGTGGATATGATCTATTGTGCTGTAGCCACTCCTGAATCCAGCTTGTTCTCTCGGTTGAGCCATGTCCAGTGTCACCTTCAAGCGGTGTGAAAGAACTTTAGTGAAGATTTTATAAACCACTGATAGGAGGCTGATAGGTCTGTAGTTCCTGAGATCCTCAATGTCACCTTTTTTATGTAGCAAGATCATTGTAGCGTTGTTCCAATCCTCAGGAATTTTCCCTTCATTAAGGCATCGAGTGAAAATTTGGGCGAGTACTGTTTCGATTTCTCCACTTGCTTCTTGTATGATGTCTATAGTAATTCCATCTTCTCCTGGAGCTTTTCCCCGCTTCATGTTCTTGATTGCATGTGCAACTTCTGCTAGAAGGACTGGAAGAACTCTGGTACTGGTACCTTTCATGATGTCTGGAGTACATGTATCATCCCTTTCATATAATTTGGAGTAGAAATCTTTCACTCTTGTCAAAATTTCTCCTCTATTTCTTGTTACAGAACCATCTTCTTTTCTCAGTGCCATAATCTGTTTTTTCCCCTTACTGAGATGTCCCTTTGCTATCTTTAGGCTTTGGTTGTTTTCAATTGCTTTCCTTACTAGTTCACAGTTGAATTTCCTTACGTCTTCAGTGATACTTTTTCGTACTGTCTTGCATAGCTCTATATATTCCACTTTGGAAGTCACATCTTCTTTAGTTGTCCTCATCACTCTTCTTTTTTGCATCAACATTTTGGTTTTTCCTGATAATTTGTTCACATGCAATTTGTTCTTAGACCCAGCTAATTTTGTTGCTGTTTCCATAAGAGTTTTGGTTACTTTTCTGTTAACTTCTGAAATATCCACTTCTTCCGATGTTAGGCCTTCTAAAGCAGAGAATTTGTTCTTCAGTTCCAATTTGAAGGTATTACGGTGTTTTTTAAGGTTGGTTATGTCAATACATTTTGTTTGTCTTATGAGCTTGCTACGTTCGAGTTTAGTGTTGAGGTGCATCTTACATCTCACCAATCTATGGTCACTGCCTGTGTTGAACTTGTTTAGCACACTGCAGTCTTCTATGATGAATTTTTTGTTACACATAATAAAATCAATTTCACTTGTCGTCCCATTTGGATGTCTCCATGTCCATTTCCTGTGTGGCTTTTTCTTGAAAAAGGAGTTCAAGATGAAAAACCCTTCTGCCTCTGCAAACTCTACGAGAGTATTTCCACGCTGGTTTCTGTTGCCGTGACCGAATTTACCTACTGAAGTTTCATTCTGTTGCCGTTGCCCTATTTTTGCATTGAAATCTCCCATAATTATCTTCAAGTGCTGCTTACCTTTATTATTTAGATCACGAATTTCCTCATAAAATTCTTCAATTTCTTCTTCAGCATGACTTGTGGTGGGTGCATAAGTTTGAATTATCTGAGCCTGGTATCTTCTCGAGAGTTGGATAACGAGTCGTGCAGCTCTGTCAGAGGAACGTTCAACTTCTACAACTTTATCCTTCAGTTTCTTGTTTATTATAAATCCAACACCACTAGTTCTGCCAGTATCTGTCCCACGATAGTAGAAGAGATGTCCACTTTTCAGTTCAATGAGATCTTCTCCTTATCTCCTTACCTCACTTAGCCCGACGATGTCCCACTTGATCCTTTGTAGTTCCTCTTCCAATTCAAGAAGCCTTGAATCAGAAGATAGGGAGCGTCCGTTGTACGTAGCCAAGGTCAGCATCAGATGGCAGCCTAGTCCGGTCCTCCGAGGATTCTTAGCACCCTCTGCCTTCATGTCGCACTGGCCGCCGCCTTGGCCAGGTACATTCCAGCTGCCGGAGACTGAGGGCCAAGATTTAAGTTGTGGAGTCATTTTGGAGGGGTTTGGCCATAACTCGCCACGCTGGCCAAGCGGGTTGGTGAGTGTGGGATAGCATTTCCTCTAATCCCGATGGTATAGTTATACTGCTATTGGCGGTCGTCAGAGCCCCTTTAGTGGGAACAGGATGTACCACGAGAAGGCGGGGTTGACATTTATCGAGTAGAGGCTGTGATGTTACGCATCACCTGACCTTACATATATATATATATATATATATATATCAGGCTTCTTGAATTGGAAGAGGAACTACAAAGGATCAAGTGGGACATCGTGGGGCTAAGTGAGGTAAGGAGAAAAGGAGAAGATCTCATCGAACTGAAAAGTGGACATCTCTTCTACTATCGTGGGACAGATACTGGCAGAACTAGCGGTGTTGGATTTATAATAAACAAGAAACTGAAGGATAAAGTTGTAGAAGTTGAAAGTTCCTCTGACAAAGCTGCACGACTTGTTATCCAACTCTCGAAAAGATACCACGCTCAGATTATTCAAACTTATGCACCCACCACAAGTCATCCTGAAGAAGAAATTGAAGAATTTTATGAGGAAATTTGTCATCTAAATAATAAAGGTAAGCAGCACTTGAAAATAATTATGGGAGATTTCAATGCAAAAATAGGGCAACGGCAACAGAATGAAACTTCAGTAGGTAAATTCGGTCAGGGCAACAGAAACCAGCGTGGAAATACTCTCGTTGAGTTTGCAGAGGCAGAAGGGTTTTTCATCTTGAACTCCTTCTTCAAGAAAAAGCCACACAGGAAATGGACATGGAGACATCCAAATGGAACGACGAGTGAAATTGATTTTATTATGTGTAACAAAAAATTTGTCATAGAAGACTGCAGTGTGCTAAACAAGTTCAACACAGGTAGTGACCATAGATTGGTGAGATGTAAGATGCACCTCAACACTAAACTTGAACGTGGCAAGCTCATAAGACAAACAAAATCTATTGACATAACCAACCTTAAAAAACACCATAATACCTTCAAGTTAGAACTGAAGAACAGGTTCTCTGCTTTAGAAGGCCTAACATCGGAAGAAGCGGACATCTCTGAAGTTAACAGAAAAGTAACCAAAGCTCTTATGGAAACAGCAACAAAATTAGCTGGGTCTAAGAACAAGTTGCATGTGAACAAATTATCAGGAAAAACCAAAATGTTGATGCAAAAAAGAAGAGAGATGAGGACAACTAAAGAAGATGTGACTTCCAAAGTGGAATATATAGAGCTATGCAAGACAGTAAGAAAAAGTATCACTGAAGACGTAAGGAAATTCAACTGTGAACTAGTGAGGAAAGCAATTGAAAACAACCAAAGCCTAAAGATAGCAAAGGGACATCTCAGTAAGGGAAGAAAACAGATTATGACACTGAGAAAAGAAGATGGTTCTGTAACAAGAAATAGAGGCGAAATTTTGACAAGAGTGAAAGATTTCTACTCCAAATTATATGAAAGGGATGATATATGCACTCCAGACATCATGAAAGATACCAGTACCAGAGTTCCTCCAGTCCTTCCAGCAGAAGTTGCACATGCAATCAAGAACATGAAGCGAGGAAAAGCTCCAGGAGAAGATGAAATTACTGTAGACATCATACAAGAAGCAAGTGGAGAAATCGAAACAGTACTCGCCCAAATTTTCACTCGATGCCTTAATGAAGGGAAAATTCCTGAGGATTGGAACAACGCTACAATAATCTTGCTACATAAAAAAGGTGACATTGAGGATCTCAGGAACTACAGACCTATCAGCTTCCTATCAATGGTTTATAAAATCTTCACTAAAGTTCTTTCACACCGCTTGAAGGTGTCACTGGACATGGCTCAACCGAGAGAACAAGCTGGATTCAGGAGTGGCTACAGCACAATAGATCATATCCACGTACTGAGAGAACTAATTGAAAGAGCGAGGGAATATGAACTTCCATTGTGCATGGCTTTTATAGATTATGAAAAGGCCTTTGATTCGGTGAAACCATCAGCAGTTGCAATGGCTCTGAAATCCTGCGGTATTGAAGATGCATACATTAATATTATTAATAACATCTATGAAAATGCAAGTGCAAAGATTCGGCTGTTTGAAAATACAACACACATACAAATTGGAAAAGGAGTGAGACAAGGTGACACCATATCTCCGAAGCTCTTTAATGCCACATTGGAAAATGTCTTTCAATCACTGAAATGGGAAAACAAAGGGATAAAGTTTAATGGAGATTATCTAACCCACCTTCGTTTTGCTGATGACATAGTCATTTTTGCAACTACCCCATCAGAGCTACAGAGTATGATCCAGGAACGTGCTGACAAGAGTAAAGAAGTGGGATTAAAAATAAACTTTCAGAAGACAAAAGTGATGTACAATGCTTTTACAAGAAATGAAGATTTATCGATTGATGGAGAAAAGCTGGAGATAACAGACACGTACGTTTATCTTGGACAGCAGATATCAAGTGACGGTCACATTGGTGAAGAAATTAATCGGCGTACAAAACTTGTCTGGAGAGCTTTTGGAAGAAACAGCATAATTTTCAAGAGCAATATGCCATTATGTCTTAAAAGAAAAGTGTTTGATCAATGCATCCTTCCAGTGCTTACGTATGGTGCAGAGACGTGGACCTTAGCTAAAAGAGACATACAAAGGCTGCAGACAACTCAAAGTAGCATGGAAAGGTGCATGCTTGGTGTAACCAGGAGAGATAAGAAGAGGAACACATGGATCCGAAAAATGACAAGAGTGGAAGACATCATGATCAGAGTTAAATCCCTGAAATGGCAATGGGCTGGACATACTGCCAGAAGGACAGACCATCGATGGACAGCCGAAATTTTAGATTGGATTCCAAGGGACAGGAAAAGACCCAGAAGAAGACCACATGGAAGATGGGTGGATGAAATTAGAAAGTATGCGGGAGGGACATGGAGGAGACTGGCACAAGACAGACCGTTGTGGAGGAAACTTGGGGAGACCTTCGTCCAGCAGTGGATTTATAATGGTTGACAATGATGATGATGATGATATATATATATATATATATATATATATATATCAGGCTTCTTGAATTGGAAGAGGAACTACAAAGGATCAAGTGGGACATCGTGGGGCTAAGTGAGGTAAGGAGAAAAGGAGAAGATCTCATCGAACTGAAAAGCGGACATCTCTTCTACTATCGTGGGACAGATACTGGCAGAACTAGTGGTGTTGGATTTATAATAAACAAGAAACTGAAGGATAAAGTTGTAGAAGTTGAAAGTTCCTCTGACAGAGCTGCACGACTTGTTATCCAACTCTCGAAAAGATACCAGGCTCAGATTATTCAAACTTATGCACCCACCACAAGTCATCCTGAAGAAGAAATTGAAGAATTTTATGAGGAAATTTGTCATCTAAATAATAAAGGTAAGTAGCACTTGAAAATAATTATGGGAGATTTCAATGCAAAAATAGGGCAACGGCAACAGAATGAAACTTCAGTAGGTAAATTCGGTCAGGGCAACAGAAACCAGCGTGGAAAAACTCTCGTTGAGTTTGCAGAGGCAGAAGGGTTTTTCATCTTGAACTCCTTCTTCAAGAAAAAGCCACACAGGAAATGGACATGGAGACATCCAAATGGAACGACAAGTGAAATTGATTTTATTATGTGTAACAAAAAATTTGTCATAGAAGACTGCAGTGTGCTAAACAAGTTCAACACAGGTAGTGACCATAGATTGGTGAGATGTAAGATGCACCTCAACACTAAACTTGAACGTGGCAAGCTCATAAGACAAACAAAATCTATTGACATAACCAACCTTAAAAAACACCATAATACCTTCAAGTTAGAACTGAAGAACAGGTTCTCTGCTTTAGAAGGCCTAACATCGGAAGAAGTGGACATCTCTGAAGTTAACAGAAAAGTAACCAAAGCTCTTATGGAAACAGCAACAAAATTAGCTGGGTCTAAGAACAAGTTGCATGTGAACAAATTATCAGGAAAAACCAAAATGTTGATGCAAAAAAGAAGAGAGATGAGGACAACTAAAGAAGATGTGACTTCCAAAGTGGAATATATAGAGCTATGCAAGACAGTAAGAAAAAGTATCACTGAAGACGTAAGGAAATTCAACTGTGAACTAGTGAGGAAAGCAATTGAAAACAACCAAAGCCTAAAGATAGCAAAGGGACATCTCAGTAAGGGAAGAAAACAGATTATGGCACTGAGAAAAGAAGATGGTTCTGTAACAAGAAATAGAGGCGAAATTTTGACAAGAGTGAAAGATTTCTACTCCAAATTATATGAAAGGGATGATATATGCACTCCAGACATCATGAAAGATACCAGTACCAGAGTTCCTCCAGTCCTTCCAGCAGAAGTTGCACATGCAATCAAGAACATGAAGCGAGGAAAAGCTCCAGGAGAAGATGAAATTACTGTAGACATCATACAAGAAGCAAGTGGAGAAATCGAAACAGTACTCGCCCAAATTTTCACTCGATGCGTTAATGAAGGAAAGATTCCTGAGGATCGGAACACCGCTACAATGATCCTGCTACATAAGAAAGGTGACATTGAGGATCTCGGAAACTACAGACCTATCAGCCTCCTATCAGTAGTTTATAAAATCTTCACTAAAGTTCTTTCACACCGCTTGAAGGTAACACTGGACATGGCTCAACCGAGAGAACAAGCTGGATTCAGGAGTGGCTACAGCACAATAGATCATATCCACGTGCTGAGAGAACTAATTGAAAGAGCGAGGGAATATGAACTTCCATTGTGCATGGCTTTTATCGATTATGAAAAAGCCTTTGATTCGGTGAAACCATCAGCAGTTACAATGGCTCTGAAAACCTGCGGTATTGAAGATGCATACATTAATATTATTAATAACATCTATGAAAATGCAAGTGCAAAGATTCGGCTGTTTGAAAATACAACACACATAAAAATTGGAAAGGGAGTGCGACAAGGTGACACCATATCTCCGAAGCTCTTTAATGCCACATTGGAGGGTGTTTTTCAGTCGCTGAGCTGGGAAAAGAAGGGGATAAAGATTAATGGAGATTATCTAACCCACCTTCGTTTTGCTGATGACGTAGTCATTTTTGCAACTACCCCATCAGAGCTGCAGAGTATGATCCAGGAACTTGCTGACAAGAGTAAAGAAGTTGGATTAAAAATGAACTTTCAGAAGACAAAAGTGATGTTCAATGCTTTTACAAGAAATGAAGATTTATCGATTGATGGAGAAAAGCTGGAGATAACAGACACGTACGTTTATCTTGGACAGCAGATATCAAGTGAGGGTCACATTGATGAAGAAATTAATCGGCGTACAAAACTTGCCTGGAGAGCTTTTGGAAGAAACAGCATAATTTTCAAGAGCAATATGCCATTATGTCTTAAAAGAAAAGTGTTTGATCAATGCATCCTTCCAGTGCTTACGTATGGTGCAGAGACGTGGACCTTAAGTAAAAGAGACATACAAAGGCTGCAGACAACTCAAAGTAGCATGGAGAGGTGCATGCTTGGTGTAACCAGGAGAGATAAGAAGAGGAACTCGTGGATCCGAAAAATGACAAGAGTGGAAGACATCATGATCAGAGTTAAATCCCTGAAATGGCAATGGGCTGGACATACTGCCAGAAGGACAGATCATCGATGGACAGCCGAAATTTTAGATTGGATTCCAAGGGACGGGAAAAGACCCAGAAGAAGACCACATGGGAGATGGGTGGATGAAATTCGAAAGTATGCAGGGGTGACATGGAGGAGACTGGCACAAGACAGACCGTTGTGGAGGAAACTTGGGGAGACCTTCGTCCAGCAGTGGATTTATAATAGTTGACAATGATGATGATGATATATATATATATATATATATATATCACCACTTCTTTACTCTTGTCAGCAAGTTCCTGGATCATACTCTGCAGCTCTGATGGGGTAGTTGCAAAAATGACTACGTCATCAGCAAAACGAAGGTGGGTTAGATAATCTCCATTAATCTTTATCCCTTTGTTTTCCCAGTTCAGTGATTGAAAGACATTTTCCAATGTGGCATTAAAGAGCTTCGGAGATATGGTGTCACCTTGTCTCACTCCCTTTCCAATTTTTATGTGTGTTGTATTTTCAAACAGCCGAATCTTTGCACTTGCATTTTCATAGATGTTATTAATAATATTAATGTATGCATCCTCAATACCGCAGGATTTCAGAGCCGTGGTAACTGCTGATGGTTTCACCGAATCAAAGGCTTTTTCATAATCGATAAAAGCCATGCACAATGGAAGTTCATATTCCCTCGCTCTTTCAATTAGTTCTCTCAGTACGTGGATATGATCTATTGTGCTGTAGCCACTCCTGAATCCAGCTTGTTCTCTCGGTTGAGCCATGTCCAGTGTTACCTTCAAGCGGTGTGAAAGAACTTTAGTGAAGATTTTATAAACCACTGATAGGAGGCTGATAGGTCTGTAGTTCCTGAGATCCTCAATGTCACCTTTTTTATGTAGCAGGATCATTGTAGCGTTGTTCCAATCCTCAGGAATCTTCCCTTCATTAAGGCATCGAGTGAAAATTTGGGCGAGTACTGTTTCAATTTCTCCACTTGCTTCTTGTATGATGTCTATAGTAATTCCATCTTCTCCTGGAGCTTTCCCCCGCTTCATGTTCTTGATTGCATGAGCAACTTCTGCTGGGAGGACTGGAAGAACTCTGGTACCTTTCATGATGTCTGGAGTACATGTATCATCCCTTTCATATAATTTGGAGTAGAAATCTTTCACTCTTGTCAAAATTTCGAGTAGAAATCTTTCACTCTTGTCAAAATAACTATATATATATATGTATATATATATATATATGTACACATATTATGTGTGTATGTGTGATCGGACCCCCCCCCTCCGATTTTGAAACGTGGTTACGCCACTGTGATCATATGTGCAAATTTTTTAGTGTATTTACACTGTAGTTGAAAATATCCGTTAATTATCTATGCTACAGCAAAGCACTAGCGTCTCTTCAACGTAAATACTCTTCGTACTGAAAAGTTCCACAAAGTTAAATCGTGCTCCGAGTAGCTTAACTAAGCATTTAAGCAAGCTTCAATTTAGTGATGCTGTTCTCTGAGATTCAGAGGTTAGCTACAAAAAGAAATACAAACTTCCAGATATTTTTACTTATTGTTGTCGTATCAATCTTCGCCATTTACACCGACCCTGACACACAACTCGTGCTTCACTGATATCCATTACACGCCGTACACAAGATCTTTTATTCTTCATACTCATAATCTTTTTCTCATGCAGACACTCCTGAATCTGATCCACCCATGTCTTCCTTGGCCTTCCTCTGCCTTTCCTTCCTGCCACTTGGGCTGAAAAGATTTTCTTAGAAAGCATTTCACCACTCATTCTTTCAACATGGCCAAACCACCGAAGCATATTGGTCTCCACCTTGCTAACAACATTATGCTTTACATCACACAACTGCAATACATCTTCATTCCTCACACAATCAGATCGTGTCTTGCCACAAACCCCACGTAAGTAACGCATTTCTCCGGCACACAAACGACTCCTATGTTTCTCCGGCAGTACCCAGGTTTCACTGCCATACATCAGTGTAGGAACAATTACTGTTTCATGCACAGCCATGCGGGACTCTCTAGAGAACCCATCATTCCTGTGAAAACCTCCCAGAGCAGCTATGACTTTCAAAGAAGAATTCACTCGCCTACTGATTTCACCATCCAACTTGTTCTCTCTAACAAACATGCTTTCTAAATACACAAACTCACTCACTTGGTCAATCGCAGTGCCATTTATACTTACATTACATTCAGTGCTACCCATTCCTCTCTCAAACACCATAACTTTGGTTTTTCCCTTATTTATACACAGTTTGAATTTCATGCAAACTTCGTGCATCCGAGTCAACATACTCTTCAACTCACTTTTGCTCTCTGCCAACAGGACAGTGTCATCAACATACAGCAATCTGCACACATGGATATCACCAAGACATAAACCACTATTATCTATTTTGGCCTCACGCATGCATGCGTCCATAAATATATTAAACAGCCATGGTGACATTACACAACCTTGTCTAACTCCTGCACCAATGGAAAACCATTTTAATAAAACACCATTCACTCGTACACAAGCTCTACTACCAGCATACACGGCTTTTACACTATGAAGTAGATTCCCAGTAACACCATATTCATTCAATACCTTCCACAAAAGTGTCCTATTCACTCGGTCGTAAGCTTTCTCTGAATCTATGAAGACAGTAAAAACTTTCTGCCCAACAGCCAGATACTTTTCAATCATCATGCGTAATGCAAAAGTCTGGTTAGTGCAGCCTTTACCAGGCATAAAACCACTCTGAACATCCCACACTTTCAATGATGTAAGACCCCGTACTTTTTCCAGAACAACCTTACCAAACATTTTCTCCGGCACACTCAGTAGGCTAATACCACGATAGTTCTTGCATTCAGTCTGATCACCTTTTCCCTTATACAAGGGAACAATAATAGCATCCTTCCAATCCCGAGGGACCATTCCTAACTCCCAGCACAGCTGGAAAATTTCAGTTAACCAGTCAATTATAGAGTCACCACCATACTTCAACATCTCTGCAGTTAGTCCTTCAGCTCCTGGAGCCTTACCATTCTGAAGAGATTTTAGAGCTTTACACACTTCTTCTCTTGAGATCCCTCCTGTGCATCCCTCATTGTGACATCTGCATCTGTCTCAGAATCATTTTTGCTCTCCTGATCTAATAACTCCCAGAAGTATTCACCCCATCTGTCACTTACTCATTGGGCTCCCATATCATTTCCCCAATCTCATTCTTCACACAACTTACAACTTTGTTTCCCCTATTTTTCCTGAGTCTCATGTACTTCCAGAAGGACTTTTCTATCTTTCCAAAAAGCCAGTTCATGCCTTTCCACTTTCGCCTTCCTATCTTTTGCCATACTGTGGCGAACCAGCTTAGCAGCTTCACGCTTCTTACAGCTATATTCATCCACAAAGACTCTACCCTGCAACATCCCCAAATAGGCTTCCTTCTTTTTCTTTACTGCCTCTTTAATCTCACTATTCCACCAAGCATCACCTCTATTGTTACCCACTATTGTGGTGCCACAGACCTCTTTAGCAGCAGTGACAACACAGTTCTTAAAGCATTACCACTTCTTTTCTACATCCCTCTCACCAGACTTCAGATCCTTCAGTCGTTCTCTGAGTAAGTCAGAATACCACTGATGATCTTCAAGGAGCCTATCAACCTTTATTCTTTCTATCCTGGGTCTCTTAATATTCCTTTTCCTCCAACCAACATTAAGTTTCACTCGTGACACTACTAAGTAATGATCAGAACCAACATCCGCACCTCTCATCACTCGGGTGTCAACAACTAAGTGTTTCAAACGCTGATCGTAGGCAACAAAATCTATCACACTCTTTTGACCAAGAGTACAATTTTCCCAAGTATATGTGTGGATATACTTGTGGTTGAAAAATGTATTAGGTACACACAAACCATTCTCAATGCAGAGTTCAATTAATCTTTCACCATTATCATTCACACAAGGATCATTAAACTTACCCAGAACATTGTCAGAAATTGCATTCTGCACACCTACTCTAGCATTGAAATCCCCTGCTATTATAACTTTTTCTTTAGCACCAAACTGGCTCAAAACAGCTTTTAGCTCATTCCAGAAATCTTCTTTCTTATCAGAAGGTTCCGAGTCACAAGGAGCATGCACTACAACAATTACAATTCTCTGAAGTTTCACTTTCAAACGAATCCAAAGAATTCTCTCACTTATGCAACTATAGTGAATCAAGTTGTTCTTCATCTTTTCACTTAAAATAACACTTACACCAGCCTGTCCTCTCATATTATGCAATACTCCAGACCACACACTCACCGTGCCATTCACTTCTTCTACCCCAATTTCCTTCTTTTTGGTTTCACTTACACACAGCACATCCAGTCTATACTTATTCATCTCCTCGATCACCTCACTCATCTTGCCATTTATACCTCTAGTATTCTATACACCAATCTTATATTCACTCAGCCGAGATCTCTTTCTCATACGCCGTTTAGAAACTTGTACTTACAGTAATAAATGTTTATTTAAATCCAATTTAGTCATGTACGTTAGCACAGCACCACATAAAAATGTAGCGGTTGAACGTGAAAAATAATATGTTTTTCGTGTAGTAATATAGAATGAATAGAACACACATTGTCTTTACACGATTTTAAAAACTTGATGAACTCCTAAAGCTTACACAAGTTAAAAATTAGTACAATACTAAAACGTTTCAAATACATATGAACATGAGACCTTTCATGAACTCGTTGCTCTCCACTTGTGATAGAGTAATAATCCGAGGATGAACCCACTGTGGTTTCGAAAGGTCTCATGTTCATATGTATTTTAAACTTTTTAGTATTAAACTAATTTTTAACTTGTGTAAGCTTTAAGAGTTCATCAAGTTTTTTAAATCGTGTAAAGACGGTGTGTGTTCTATTCATTCAGCACAGCATCAGTTGCCGAAATACTTCAGTCGTACTACTCAATGATTGCTTCAATGGCTGATGAATAATCCAATACTCGAAACACCAAGTAATATCCATGTCACATTAACTGGATAACAATTTGAGACTACAATGAAAAAGCAAATGAAACATACATCAACTCTATCTTCGCTGTCCGAAGATGATGTTGTATCTAACAATCTCCCTCCAAAGCAATTACAATAATCTCACACTCTAGCCGATTTCTAGCGATAGCTATGATACAATCGTAAACATCGCTCCTGTCAGTGTCACCCAGGCGGCAGAGTGATCTAAGCGGTCGCTTCTCAGCATTCGTCCGAGATGGGTCTGGGTTCGAATCCCTGTAAGATATGGATGTTGTGTTTGTCTTACGATACTGGTTTTGTCCCTTCCCTGGAAAGAGTGGCCCTAAATTAGGGACGCGCGACTGCTTATAGCCTGCTGAGTTGCTCACGGTGGTTGTTAAACCCCTAAACAAACAAAATATTATCAGTCTCGTTATCATACGTAACTTACCTTTGACCTAAAGTCAGATTACCTAATCAACATTCAGATAGCACGACTGACTGAGCAACAGCTGCACGAAAATTCAGAGCCAGAAACGTAGTTAATAATATTCAGAGACCCAGTTTCGGACCCACGCTCGCCCCATATCAGCACCATTACCTAATAAACTAGCATCTCGGTGTAGATATGTGAGTTCGTGTGTGTGCGTGTTCGTGTGTTTGATGACATGGATTCACTTCGAAAATCCTGTCTTTGGATACTATAACGATAATTTACCTTCATATCCATACTTCCATTTACGTCAGTATTCTGACTTCTACAATGCCGACGGAAAAGAATTATTTTATCATCAAATTCCGTTATAGCTAGAATTTATTTACCTATTATAAGCCCTTAGTTATAAGCTTTCATAATCGGATAAATGATCGATTATTTCTACCTTTTGCGTTTTCACAATTGTCGTTATTCCAAAAGACGTGCAAATTCCACCCAGAAATTGGGTGCTTTCTCCACTTTCTTCTAACCTAATGAACAACTGTACTTAGGCGAAAGTTTGAATCTTATGAAAAGCATTTCCTGTTCGAATGCGGCCTCATTCGTCGAGGTGTTGGCTGACAACTATTACTAATCACTCTGCCTATATTGCATTCAATTCTTTTACATTATATCTCACATTCAAGCGGTTTAAAAGCGTTTCTT
The DNA here is from genome assembly GCA_039090855.1 of Macrothele yani. Classification (NCBI taxonomy): domain Eukaryota; kingdom Metazoa; phylum Arthropoda; class Arachnida; order Araneae; family Macrothelidae; genus Macrothele; species Macrothele yani. Next base: position 9,348,442 of record CM077024.1, read on the forward strand.
CTCATCCCAGTGCAACATGTAACGACTCAAAATTCTGCCATCTTAGAGTAACGTACTTTTGTTCCAAAGAAATAGGGATTTCTGAATAACTGGAAGTATGCACTTTAACTTAAAAGAGCGTATGGTGCATATTCATTCTGTGTGACACTTTGGTTTGCCAGAATCACACAGTGTGGGAATTTCAAAAGACATTTTCTCGTATTTTGAAATGAAGTTGACCAAATAGTAAGTACTGCCTTCTAAAAATTACGTAACGACGAAATATGTAGATGCGTTGACCTATGGAGATAACTTTACGTTGTTCGAAAGTCAGCTGAAAGGTACAGTCGAGTGGTGAGTACTCGAGTACTTTTTTATTTCAGTGCTTAGAGAATCCTATGGATATCCAAGTCTACGAGGAGTTGCCAGTTTTTTAATTTACCGCCAATGGTTTCATGGGAGAGGAAAAAGCGAAGAGAAACGCCCCACAGCCGAACTAGGGCGATTACCCAAAAGCTCGCGCCTCTGATCATTGGCCACCGAGGCCACGAAGAGAAATCATGCGTACGTATTTGAATACCATAACGGGAAATGTGTGAGTTAAATTACTTCTCCAGTAGACATTCTCAAATTCTTAGTCAGTGCTATACTTAAGAAACGCAAGTGTGCCTCTGTGAAGCACTCCGTTGAGTCGATGGATGACAACACTCGACATGTCCAGAAAAGACGGTAACTTTATCATGGGCTTAGAAATGGGAACAGGCGTACGAAAGCCTTTAAAAATTTCGCAGTGCTACATACATGATATGAATTACCAATAATGTTATGATGTTCGCAAACTTCCATTACAAAGAGATACAACGCAAGATCGGTTGGCATGATACCAAGCTCGCTCAAAAAGAATTTTACATAAATGGAGATCAGCTTTATTAAGCGACGAGTCACGCCACACGTCCTTCTTTGACAGACATTTTGGCGTATGGAGAATGCTCGCAGAATGCTTATTACCTAAATGCATGTATTGGCTGTAGGATTTAGAGCTGAAGGCGTCATGGTGTGAGCGTGTTTCTCGAGGTACAGATTAGTGTCGCTGGTAAAAAGCATGGAAGGAACAATGACTGGTTCGTCGCATCCTGATATTCTGAAAATTTTCCAACAATGTGACAATTTTATGCAAAGTATCATCTTCCAAAGGCGAAGTACGTGGCACACCACACGAAATGTGAATACGTGGTATGAAAAGAAACGTTTGGAATGAAATGGAACGGAAGACCAAAGAACAAGAGAATCCTCTTGGAAGAAAATCAAACAAATACCAACATCCTTCTGCTGGAAATTGGTTAAATGTCCTACGACACTTTGATGAAATCACAGAGGAAAATATTATCGCACGAGGCACTAACTTCTTTTACTGACATGTTTTACTGTTAAATACATATGTTTTACGATCTTTGTTTCGAGAGCGTACACGAAATGAAACTGTATTGTCGTAGCCTTCGTGACAGGCAGCATTGTCAATATTTCCAGGAAGGCTTTCAGAATATATACGTTTTGGAATATACACTCATCGTCAAAAAAAAAAAATAGTTGTGCGCAGATGGGAGCAACCGATAGGAATGAAACTTGATGGGTAGGTTTGGCATCGTGATACATGCAAAGATTCAAATATCAGGCTCGGTCGCGCAGAAGCAAGGAGGGGTCGTAGCGCTGTGCCTGACCGGCTATATAAGGTCGTCCCGTTGCACTTGTTTGCCATTTTGACTCGTGCTGTAGTACTAGTTGCATCCTTTGCAAGTGAAGTATGCCTCGGAAAACAGTTCGGAAGCAATTCGAGCTGTTGAAGGAGTTTGAGAGGGACCGAATTGCCCGGCTCGGGAAGCGAGATAGTCTTACCGCCGTACTGCACGCCATACCGGACGTGCGGATATCACCATAGCACGCTGTTGGCGGTAGTGGATAGACCAAGGCACGCAACAGCGACAGTAAGGGTCCGGGAGACCAGGACGAACCATGGAAAGAGAGGACCGACGGGTTGTCCGACATGTACGGAGTGACTCAACAGCCACGATTGCGGATATTCAGCGAGCAGTGGTGCTCTCCATGTATCATCCGATTAGTGCCAGCCCCATGGACTGCACGACTTAGGGCTACACGCATTCAGACCGTTACGATGACTGCCCTTAACACCATTGCATCGTCGCCAAAGACTGTAATAGTGTTGTGCCAGACTGTCATGGAGCTTCACAGAATGGCAGCGGGTGATCTTCAGTGACGAGTCCAGCTTTTGTCTTGGAGGAGAAAATCAACGGATCTGCGTGTGGAGGCACCGTGGTCAGCGTCATGATGAACGGTTTGTTGTCGAGCGTCACACCTCCAGAAGGCCTGGTGCCAAGGTGTGGGATGTAATTGCCTACGATGCCAGATCACCTTTGGTGTTTATTACACGCAGTTTGACAGGCCAACGTTACGTTAATGAGGTCCTGCAACCAATAGCCCTACCTTTTCTGAAAGCTCACTCCGGTGCGATTTTCGAATAGAACAACGTTTTTCCGCATACTGCTCGATTATTACAGGACAAGCTCGTCGGCATAGATATCATTAGAAACCTCCTCCGAAGTCGTCAGCCCCTTCTTGATACTACGTCCGACGCGATGCAACTGTGGCTCAGTGTCAAACATGACTTGGTCCTTTTTGTACGGCGCTACTCCCATGCCTCTCGGAATGAGAGCGATATGAAAATTGCGAATCTACGTGCTCTATTGTCGATGCTCTCTCTTGATGATCCGCAATACCCCGGCTATCTGGCAGATCTCCATGCTTTGCTTCTTCCTCGCGCATCCGATGCAGCCTGCAGGATGCATTTCTTGCATCTCTCCCCTACAGCTGATTCTCACGATTACTTAACCGCCTTGGAATCTCAACATCGTTCTGCTACATCTTTGCGTCATCTTCGCCTCCAGGATGGTTCCATCACTTCGAACCCATCGAAGCTATGCACTTTCACCAGACAGTATTTCATCGCCAAGTACAGTGCGGTAACGCAGTCTTCATCCTCATTAGCTTCTCCTCTTCTCTCCTCTCTTCCTCAGGTCCCCTCTACTTTATCTACTTCTTTACTCTCTCCTTTCTCTCTTCGCGAACTCCGCGAGGCGTTCGCTACTCTCAATCCTCATGCCGCTCCTGGACCTGACGGCCTTCCTCTGTCCTTTTATCGTGCTTTTCTACCGTGCCTTCTGCCTTTTCTGTCTGCGTGTTTCTCGTCTGCTTTTTCCTCTCCTGCGTTACCGCCCGACTTTACTTTGGCACACACCATCCTCCTTCCTAAGAAGGGTGACCTCTTGGATCTTGGAAACTGGCGCCCTATCTCCATCCTAAACACTGACTATAAGTTCTATACAAAACTCTTATCCCGTCGCCTTAATTCTGTTCTCTCTTTCGTTATTTCTCCTGACCAGACATACACTGTGCCTGGTCGGACTATTTCCACTAACGTTTCTCTTCTCCTTCATCTTCACTTCCTCGCTCGTTCTTTTTCTGAACCTCTTGCCTTTCTCAATCTGGATCAAAAGTCCGCTTTTGATAACGTTTCTCATTTTTATCTCTCTGCTGTCCTTTCACAATTTGGCTTTCCTCCTACCTTTTCTTCCGCACTCTTGGCCCTTTATCAGGGCGCCAGTTTCCATGTTCGAGCGGCCACATTTCTAACCGCTCCAATTCCGTTTAAGCGAGGCATCCGGCAAGGATGTCCGCTCTCCGGCCAGCTATTCGCTCTCGCTTTTGAGCCTTTCCTGTTAGCAGCCCGAAGATCACTCCTGGATGTCCTACCGCCGACAGTGGCTAGTACTCGTCATCATCGAATAATTTTCACCGCCTATGCTGATGATGTGACCTTTTGCGTCCGGGATGAATCTCAATTTGATCGCCTGTATTCTGTATATCAACAGTATGTTGCATTATCTGGAGCAGCGCTGAATGCCACTAAAAGTACTGGCTTATGGTGCGGGGCATGGGCTGCCCGCACCGATGCTCCTTGGGGTGCGCAGTGGACAGCCACTACACAGAAGATCCTCGGTGCGTATGTCGGATTGCCCTTGGCTTCTGCATCTGCCACCTGGACTGCTCTTCTTCCCCGGATACAACGGACTGCTGCCTACTGGAGTAAGGCCCGCCCTTTCACATCGTTCCGTCAACGAGCAGCCGTTGTTCGTCGACAACTTATCTCTCTATGCGAATACTCTTGGATGTCGACGGTTGTGCCCGTGTCACAAATGATGACCATCACTCGCCTCTCAACTTCCGTCATCTGGTCTTCACATCACTGGGTTAAACCTGCCACGCTTCATCTGCCAGCCTCTTTGGGTGGCATCCAGCTTCCTGATCCAGCATTCCTTTATAAAACTCATCGCATTATTCATTTCATTCGCCTTGCCACTTCAACTGTTCCGTCCCTTACCACTACCTTGAATGTTCTAGCTTCTTTCCGTGACCCATCTTTCACCTTCCTACTGTTTCTGAAGATGGATGCATACTCTCTTCTCCCGTCCCACCTCCCTCCTGTCCTGCGAGAGGGCCTTTCTCTCTTTCGTTCGCTTCTTCTTCTCCGTTCATTTCCTTCTTCAACTCTTGATCTCCTAGATGAACCTCTCTTCTTCTCTTCTCTTATTCACCCTCCTAACCTCCCTTACTTTTACTTTCCTCATTGGATCCGCTCTGGTGTGATAACTGTCCGTTCTCTCGTAACTTCTGATCTAACCTGGAGACCTCTTTCTTCCCTGTTTCTATCTCCAACCATTACTCTTGCTAACGAATATCTTCTTCTTCGCACAGCGCTTTGGAGCCTCTTTCCACTCCTCGCTTCACCTGATGGTCTCTTCTCGGTCCCGTCTGCTCCTCTTTCCCTACCGTTCTTTCTCCTCATTCGTAGCTCCCCGGTTCTAGTTACTTCTCTCTCCTCCTCTTCTCTTTATTGGCTTCTTCTTTCCCCTCCCGCACTTCCACTTTCTGTTCATTCTGCTCCTCCTTCTCTTCTCCCCGCCATCTGGACAGCATCTACCTCCCCCTTTCCTCCCCTCTTGAACTCAATGTCCATTGGCAATTTCTTCACCTTCGTCTCCCCGCCCCATCAGTACTGTTTCGCATGACCCTTCTCACCTCTCCGCAGTGCTCCTTTTGCCCTGAAGTCAGCGACGTCCAACATCAATACCTATTCTGCCCCGTTCTCCTGCCAGTCCTAAACACAGCATTTCGTCTTGCTGATCGAATTTGTGCTCGATCGTTACCATTTCTTGCATATGCTTGGCTACTCCAAACAAAGCATCCACCTACTCACTTGCCTCCTGTGTGCCGTTATATTTTTCTTCTTGTGAAGTTCACTGTCTATGCTTTCCATCTTCAACAACGCTTCCCCGCTCTTATTCCACCTCCTCAGGAGGCAAGTGCTATCATTCGGAGACGCTTCCTAGCACGGTTAACCACTCGCCTCCAAATGGAGCACTCTCGTGCTGCCTCAACAAACACCGATAGCGTTTTTCAATCCACTTGGGCCCAATCGGCTGGGTGGTTCCATATCCACAATTTGCAGTTACATCTCAACCTATAAGTGGGATTTTTGTTGTCGCCCACGTTCACTGTAACAAATCATGTTTTTACGTATTAATTTTGGTGCTTCGCTATTTGTGATTTTTCTGTTTTAATGTGCCATTGAAGATAGCTCAATATGTTTCCCATGTTCTCTTCGATAATGTTGGGTTTTATGTTGTTGTATATAATTCTTCCTTCTGCACAGTTTACTGCCCACGCAATGTCCCCTTCATTATGTTGAATATTTTTTTAAAATATTAGTCACTGTGTGTATAATTTAATGCAACAAGATGCCCTTCTGAGTACATTTAGCGTTATTTCCCCTTGTCACTGAATACTTCTGTACATATGTTGTAAATTTTGAATGTAGCATCACTGTTGCATTTCTGTGAATTAGTACCTAATGTTTAATCTTTAGTATGGTAGTAATGCTTAATTGGAATTTGTGCATAGTATAGAATCATGTCTTGCCCTGTCTACAATACTGTAGGTAAACATTTTCGTTTGTATCGCTCGTGCTTTATTGTCTGCCTCTCCTTCGCCCTACGTGGCGAAATATTTTTTATGATTTTAACAATCTTTTGTTTTACGTTTCACTGGAACTTTCCAGCTGATGTATATACCGCTGTATTTATTGGCAGAATTCCATTGTCATGTACATAGAAATGTTATTTTACTGAAGAATAAAGGCAATTTTGAAATGTACAACTCCGTGACGAGACGTCTGGCATGATGTGTGAGCAAACATGGCAGCCCGACGCTATACTGAGAGACACTACTTATTGGCGTGCAGCTCAATAAACATAGCCATATCAGTCTCAATGTTTAACCATTTATTGTTCCTGGTAACCTTCACTATCCTCCAGAATACAATTGCAATCGGACACGTCCTTTTGGGTACAACTATTTCTTTGAAGATGAGTGTATTTTGATTTGCAAATTCTCCAGCAACAAATATTTTTTTTTAAGAAAAATTGCGAGACACATACAGATTTATCATGAACTTCATATCACATTGCCAGCACATGAAACCTCAGCTCTCTTTATTTATTTCTTATTTTATCGAACTTGTAGAGCACCAAGTAAAATTTGATTTAATTTGAAAACCAAAGAGCGCGGTTACTTTTTGAATCGATGTTCTTCAACCCACACTCTGCTTCAGGTCGGAAAATTGTACGAATCCTATGCCACGAATATCCAAGTTGTATATCTATCTGTCTATCTCTCTACACACCTGCGGCGTATATTCGAGACAAGCTAAGCAAGCTGCGAAGCCCAGAGAATGCCCAAATAAAACTGAATTAAATATACACAAATAAAAGTCAATTATCAACGGTATTAAAATATGTCGATGCTTTCGCTGCAAAAAAAAACGCTTGCGGATTCGCTTCTTTGACTCAGTCTGGTGAGCAAAAACCAATGGCATAACACAAGCCGTTCTTTCAGAGTCTTCGCAGTTCTGATGCGTAGACTCTGGAGGAGCGACTTTATACACATAATAAGTCAATTATCCTTCTTCCAGAGACTTCGCAGTTCATATGTTCCATCGCCTGCTAGCGTTTCCACGACAACATGAATCGGCTGGTAGAGGAGAATGGGCCATTGCTTAGGGAAATGGTTCGCTGAGAATAAAGAACTCTTAAACTATCTCAGGCACTCGCATACTCCCGCCCATAAGTGTTTCGCGAGAGTTGTTTCAGTTTTTGTGAAGTGTCAATGAATTAAAATCAGAGATATTATATCTTAAATTCGTGACTTTGTTGGATTCGATGATAAATTTTGTGAAAGCTTCCCTGAACATCTACTGTCAGAACTTAAAGAACTCTATGCTTCAAATTTTGATACAGCTCGACTAAAAAATGAACTGAAGGTGTTTTATTCCCTTAATGAATACAAAAACAAATCAGTAAGATACATTACGTGCTACATAAAATTAAATAAATTTAACATAGTGTTTAGTGAGGTGTACAAATTAGCAGACCTCATATTAAGCTTTCCATCAACAACTGCAACTGCCGAAAGAAGTTTTTCTGCATTAAAAAGAATCAAGATATATCTCAGAGCCACACAAGGACATGCACATTCGAAAAACTTGGCTGTTTTGTCAGTAGAGAAAAACATTCTTCTTAAAAAATGTGAAAAAGTACTCGAAAGAAACATTTTATGAAAACGCAACACTCAAGTACACACAAAAGGAAAGAAGAATGGAGTTCATGTACAAATAAAGTATTCAGAAGAAGGATGGAGTTCGTGTAGAGATAAGTGTTCAAATCCTAATCCTCATAATTATTTGGTATCATGTTAGCAATGGCATGTACCTAAAATTTAGAAAAAAGTTACTTGTATTACTTAGCAATTTAAAACAAAAACAGTACTAGGAAAGGAGGGGCGGGTGAGATAGCACAGGTCTCGGACCCAAGATACGCCACTGCTACACACCTACTTGCCAATATGTCTATTTATCTATCAATGGTCGATTCTAGATCATGCAAATCATGGTAATTTCACAATACCTCGAAAAAATACACATATCCTGTAAATCTGCCATATTAGCAATGCTGATGTCATGTTCTTAAATCGAAGTTTGTTTTTTTTTCATAATAAGTTTTTTACATACACTATCAGCTTTTGCCGGTGGTGACACTCGAATCCTCGTATTTTCTCCAAATTGAACTTCCTGATCCCCAATCTATTTGACTAAGTAAGCAGTACGTCATGACACGCAGTGCGTTGTCCCCCCCCCTCTTGAGAAAGGTAGGGGCACGGAATCGCAGGTTTCGGGTAAGCCGACAACCATGCTCGAAGAACCATCTCATTTCCGAAGAATTAAATTTTATTTAATTAAATGTGCTGGGTGGAAGGCTCATCGCGCAATTTTTTTAAACCGAACGGCCAGAAAATTCACATGCGTTCGGGCGCCAATATAACCTTTCTTCTGTCAACACTGGGATTCAAAACCACGTCTTTCAACTCTGGACCGACTGTTCTCCCAACTGAACTGTGCCTGCAGGCTTATTTCTGCTTCATTTTCGATTTGACTCATGCGACACATCAATAGATTGTCATCTACATTATGCGATGTTGTATGTTACAAGTTTCCTTAAAAATCATTGTTTTTCTCCGTTAAAATAGAAAGAGTTTCGTTTTCTAACTGAGCGACTAAACAGCGCTAACGCTGTTATCATGGTGCCACCAGAAAGGATAAGATAAGAAATGCTAATGTTCACCAATTTTCTAATATCGGAATTACAGAAAACTGCAAAACATAGTACATAAGCCATGATGCCAATAGATTTCTTTGCATTCATTTTCTTATTTCAATAATTAAAAAAAATCTTGCTTCACTTAAGGATAATTTGAGGAGTCTTTTCGTTTGCGAATCTGATATTCTTGCTGTGCTTTAAACAAAACCTGACTCACGTTTTGCTTTGGCTGAAGTCTTATATCTGCAAGCAATTCTGTTAAGTTTTTCTTCAATGTCAGTAATGCTTAGATACCTGCGAGAAATTGAAAAGCATTCCAGAAGGCGTCTTACATCAATACATAGCAGTATTCGAAAATTCTAGAAAATGATTCTAAGTTCATCTCAGGTACAAGAAAAACGACGCTTAATTCTGGGATGAAATGGGCACCTGTTTCGACATAAATTTTAAAACTAGCATATCGCAGAGTGTAAAATATTTCATCAAACACCTCTGAGGAATATTTGAATAATCTCATCCATCGTGCCGGATATTCGTATAAAATAGGATTTTCCAATGGAATTTTGAATCCAAGAGGTAATAATAAATTTGAAAAATATACTGTCCTGCCAAGTAGCGGGAAAACTGAGTACATGAAAAGAAGCTGGAAAGCGATGAAAAATATCCCTGATGATTACTGCTACGCACTGAAGAAGTATTTTTTGACGCGACTGATATAAGAGGAGTTATTCTTCCTAATCCCAGCATGCTTTTGAACCACTAACCAGGAAGTTTTATATCAAGAAATTCCGAAAGATTTGTGATCGATCTTCTTCATCGAAAAACATATATTCCGCAAAAAATGTTTTAAATGTACATCTCACAAATGCAGATATAATATCAGCTACAAATATATTTTTGCGTCATTCTGAGAGAAAACGTAATCCTTCAGAAAAATTGAAGAGCACGGAAGTATTATTGCGCACGGTTAGACTGAGCAGAAGTTAAAAAAGTTTCCTCAAATAAACACTGAAATATCGTCGAACTAAAAATTCAAATCGAATTTGCCATAACAATTCTGAATCAGAAGTAATACGAAAATGCGGAGAAGATTTGATTGTTTTTATAGAAATCGTATGAAAGAAATAAAACATTTTAGATCGGAATTTTTGAAACCGAGATGTATTCCAAGTACAGTGGCACACTGTAGTCAAATGCGGGCGTGCGTTGTCGTGCAGCAAAATAACCTCATTTGACAACATACTGGGTCGCTTACGCTTGGTGGCCGTTTTGAGGTTGCTTAACGTATTGCAGTATGTGGTTGCCTTGACTGTACTGCCTGCTCCCAGCCAATCGAACAACAACGGGCCATTCTCATCGAAGAAAACCGTGAGAATCACTTTTCCAGCTCTTATTAAGAACTGAGCTTCTTTTGGGCGTGGAGAGTTGGGATGCCGCCATTCCATGTTCATCCATTTTGTCGCCGGATCGAAGTGGTGACTCCAAATTTCATTTGCGGCCACAATCTCGGAAATAAACCGACCCCCATCTGCGTGGTAACGATGCAGATGCTCCAGGCAAGCACCCATTAACCGAGTCTCCTGCTCCTCCTGGAGATGCTTGGGGACGCATTTTGCAAACATATTTTGCTGTATCCCAGTCGGCGATGGAGAATGGCGTTAACAGTCCCCTTAGTTACGGACAACGTTGGCGCAAGCTCGCGGGTGGTGATTCGGCGATTCTCCTTCACAAGGTTATCAACGGCAGCAAACGATTCTATGGTGATGGTCACGTGTGCTGCCCAGGTCTCTCTATGTCCTCCATGCTCACACATCCTTTACGAAATTCACTACACCAGCGGAACACTGTACACCGTGACTGACATTCGTTCCCATACACATCCTTCATACGACGATACATTTCGGCTCCATTAACACCTTTTGCGTCAAAAATTGCATAACTGCCCGCTGGGACTGTTTGGACGAATCTATGTCAGGACCCTACGTTGTCAACTTGCCTCCGCACGTGCAAACAGCACATTGACACGTGACGCCGATACCAGCGTGCTCCCTGACATGACACGCCATCTACCGACGGAAATGCACGGCTCTGTGTAATTATACAACGACGCTATAACACGAGTCTCACGTTCATTTGGACGACCATTATACACTATCTACCAACAAGTAATTGGACACCACTGCAATCGACGATATCTGCGGTCCTGATACACGTCACGGCCGCCGCCGTTAAATATCGTGTGGGAAACAACAACGCAACGAGTCGCATGCAAGATGCCACGCAGTTCGGAGCTCTCTGATTTGGAGAAAGGTGTAATCGTCGGGTATCACAGAAATGGCCGATCCATACGTGACATATCCAGCGAGTTGAAGTACCTAAAATCGACAGTGGGCTACGTTATTGGCAAGTGGAAGATGAGAGATGACTGTCGAAATGTGCCCCGACCCGGCAGACCCACAAAACTGGGAGTAAGAGACCGACGGGTGCTGGGCAGAGAAATTCGGAAAAACCGCACCAAATCGATGGGCCACATCCACAAGGAGTTTCAACAGGCATCCGGGAGTGTTCTTCCGATGAATGTTATCCGTAAGGAAGCCCATCTGCTCGGTTATCATGGACATGCTGCCGCCCACAAGCTTTTGATCACCAAGTCCAATAGCGCTGCTCGGCTAACGTGGTCCACAGAACGTCGACAGTGGACCGTTGAACAGTGAAAACAGGTTCTCTGGAGCGATGAATCAAGGTTCACCCTCTACCGTTCGGATGGCAGTGTCTGGGTTTGGCGTCTGCCTGGAGAACGCATCCTGCCGGAATGTATTATGCCAACTGTGAAGTTCGGCGGCGGTGGAATTATGCTATGGGGGTGTTTCTCCTGGTATGGCACGGGACCTTTGGTCGCAATTCCTGGTAGACTCAATGCCGAGACCTAGTGCACCATTTTGGATGACCATGCGCTTCCTACGTTGTGGCAGTTTTACGGGGTGGACCCATGTTACTTTCAGGATGACAATGCCACCTGTCGTGTTGCGAGGTCCACCCTGGCTTGGTATGGTGACAATGGGGTTAATCGAATGAACTGGCCTGCGCAGAGCCCGGGCTTTAACCCTATCGAGCACCTCTGGGACGAGTTGGAACGTCGACTTAAGGGTGCCCCCACCGTCCGAAATCGGTGAAGGAACTGACCTGTTTTCTCCAAGCCGAGTGGAACAAAATACTCCTAGCCGTCGTACAACGCCTGGTTGAAAGTATGCCCCGGAGGGTCGCAGCTGTTATCGCCGCTCGTGGAGGCTACACCAACTATTGAAGGTGAATAAACTTCGTTTCCCTTTGCTTTCCTGGTTGTCCAATTACTTGTTGGTAGATAGTGTATATCCCAATTCCTCAATATTGCGATGGGAGGGACTTTAAGCTGTCTTCCAATGACGTCTCACATATTCTTTATTGAGGAGAAGTCTGGACATCTCAGCAGCCAGGACTGCATGTGGACACCTTGTAGGCACCGTTTGCTGGCGTTAGAAGTGAATGGGTTGGCGTTATCTTACTGAAGCTGAGCATCAGAGATATTGCGGAGGTAAGGGAACAGGACAGTAGCATCTAATGACGTACTGTCGTACCGTCATTGTACCCATTATGCGTACAAGCGGTGACCCACTGTTGAAACTGATAGCGCCCCAGATCATGACACTTGGCTGAGGAGCCATCTGACGCTCACGGGTGGCAGCAAGATAATTCCGGTGACCACGTCCTCTCCATACACTCAGCCGGCGATTGTCAACGCTGAATCACGAGCGACACTGGTCGCTGAATATGACATCGTTCCACTCGTCTCGCAACGCATATCTCGTTCGTCACCAATGCAACCTTTCGTGATGAAATGCTGCGGTGAGTAGCACTCGTCGTAATGGCGGGCTACAGTGCAAACTTGCTTTAACTAATCTGAATCCACTTACGGGGATGCCCATAGCTGCCTCTAAACCTCGTCCAAGTCGAGGTATATAGGCTGCTATGGTTTCCGGCTATGCCTCCCCATTTCCGCAGGGTTCGATATACTGTGGGTTGTGACAGAATTATCCCAATAGCCTTCACACACACACACACACACACACACACACACACACACACACACACACAGCATCGATGAGCGATGGTCTGCCCACTCCTTGTCAGGGGTTCGTGGTTTTTCCCTACTCGGACTACGTTTTGAAACTACTAACCACAGCTGACAGTGAGCATATCATAAGCCTCGCCGACTCGGAAATGTTGTTACCTAGTCGTCTGGCTATTGAAATTTGGCCTTCGACAAGCTCGCAAGTCTGCTGCCTTTTCCATCTAAATAGCAACACCAATTAAAAGAGCTCAGTCTGTTTATATCGTTTCATAAACTTCGCACGCGCCGTCGTTTACCAGCTGTTGCTTCGATATGCATGAAACGCGCTGGTCATAATATTTTAACTCCTCGGTGTATGTGCAACATTTTCACTACGAACATTAGCAGACACACATTTCAGCACATAAGAATTTAAACTGAATCACCATAGTGTTGAAAATCTAAATTGGGGAATTCATTCTTTATTTATTATCTGTGTATTTTTGTATTACCCTTCTAAGAGAATTTTCGAATTTTACTTTTAAGTCAGATCTCAGATGAAGTGATAGAAAAGTGTCCATAGATTTCAAAAAAATAAATATATACAAATTTTGAAGATGACAATCCGATTTTTGGCGTAAATGTGACATGGATGGTAAGTCAATTAATATCCGAAAACTTGAAAATTTTCATCTTCCTGGAAGGGGACTCGAACCCGCGTCTCCCAGAAAACCCCGGTTATGCTAATCACTACACCACCCAAAACGACCAAGTTTCAAGTTTCCGATCAATTTGAATTTAACCATCACAGGATTCGCTAGTCGAAGCAACCGGCATTCATGTTTAGCTAATCTGGAGGTTAAGAATCCTATCCCGTGTTTGCCCGGAGAAGCAGATAAATCATGAAAGAAATACAGGATTACGCCATATAATTTTCAAGTTTTCGGATATTATCTGACTTACCATCCTTGTCACATTTACGCCAAAAATCGGATTGTCATCTTCAAAATTTGTATTATATGGCGTAATCCCGTATTTCTTTCATGATTTATCTGCTTCTCCGGGCAAATTCTTAACCTCCAGATTCGCTAAACATGAATGCCGGTTGCTTCGACTAGCGAATCCTGTGATGGTTAAATTCAAATTGATCGGAAACTTGAAACTTGGTCGTTCTGGGTGGTGTAGTGGTTAGCATACCCCGGAGTTTTCTGGGATGTTCATCGTCCTGGAGTCCCGCTCCAGGACGATGAACATTTTCAAGTTTTCGGATATTATCTGACTTAACATCCTTGTCACATTTACGCCAAAAATCAGATTGTCATCTTCAAAATTTGTATTATATGGCGTAATCGCGTATTTATTTCATGAAGTAAATATATAATTCTAAAAAACCAACGAGGGCCGGTTTTCTCGAAATGTTTGGAAAATATATATCTAAGCAAAAGAGAAAGTCGAAGAACAATTTGCGGATAACACGTTCAAGATATAAATGTTTTTTTTGCATCCAAGAATAAAATTTCTCTGCTAGAAGTTTCGTTCTTGAGCTGAATGTTGTTTAAAGATATACCCATTATATCTGAACCTGGAAGACGTTAAAAGCAACGTTACTTTTAGTTTCAAAACCGCGAATTGCTTAAACTACTTTTTGTTTGTTTACGAAAAACTGTCATTTTTATTTATACTTCATGGAAGAGAATGGTAACAAATATAATCAGGCTGTCCCTGACACCATCTGTCAAGACTATGCGTTTTAAATTAAAAACATCCTTGCTTTAGGTTCGGTCCCTTTTCAACAAGGAAAAGGAATTTATGCTGTCGTAGCTTTTCCTTATCCTCAAAAAATTATTTCCCTGCCATCTCTGAATTCCAAGTAAAGCTTGAATATTTGTTTTCGTCCTTTCACAATGTGGTTGTTACTTTTCTTCTTTAAAGTAGTGTTTTCTTTTTAAGCGCAGTAGATGGACCCAAAAGTATTATCTTTCCTTAATCATGCGAATGCAAGCTTTGCTGTTTTGAATGTAAGATATGGATACATTTTCATCATGGAAAAAAATTAAGCGTGCTTTACGAGTAGCTCATAATTTAGCACAAGCATCTAGAAATGGAACTAAAAATGCTGCGGTTTTGTTTTTTACTCTTTCTCTCTCTCACTTTTTTTGCTCCTTTCCTTTCAACTTATAAAAACGACTCATGAGACTAAAACGAGGTGCTGTACAAGGTAATGTTCTTCTCAGCATCAGAAGAGTAATGGACAGAAAAAGGAAAAGAATTTTTAAGCAAAAATAATAATTACTTATTTTACTTTTTATAATCTTGTAGCACTTAAATTAGTGTAATTTTCGTCCCACTAGAAAACGTAAGACAGAAATGCATTTAAACAGTCAGCCATTCAAAACTTTGGATAACAGAGTGCATTAATTTAATGTACAAACTAATGTATACAGTGCATTATACATTCTACAACGAGTGATCCCTGAATTCTGACCACCCCTATCAAAAGTGGCTGAGGCCCGTTGACCATGTGACTTCCGAAACGGCACCATTAGTCGACGGAAGTAGCATATGTAAGGTGTGAGTGGAGCTGTGAGTAGTAGGGGCCGCGGGTGGCCTAGTGGGCAACGTTCGTGACTGCCACGGAAAGGTCCTCAGGTTCGATCCCAGCAAGTACGAACGCTCGATCCACTAAACATCAGCCGTGAGTCGGGTGGGCACGTTAAGCCGTCGGACCCCGGGTACTGGCCCCCGGTATTACACTGCTGGCCACCCAAAATGTAACACCAAGAAAGACACGAGATAACAAAGCTAGATTTACTGGACACATAACAACAGATACAAAGATGAAACGATTGAGCCTACAGGCCCGTGCGACTTGCGCAACACGCAGACATCAATAGTTCGTGTGGCCCCCATGGCTGGCAATAACGGCCGCTACACGCCGCGGCATCGAAGGAAAGAGGCTTTGGATGTGGGCTTGGGGTATTTCGGTCCAGGCTGCTTCCACACGTTGCCACAGTTCATCAGGCGTAGCCGCGGGTGGTCCACTCGGTTGCCGATCAGCGGCCAGACGTGTTCGATGGGCGACATATCGGGAGAACAGGTAGGCCACGGCAGAAGTGACACCTGGTGGGCCGTGAAGAATTGTTGCAAGATGCGTGCCACGTGGGGGCGCGCATTGTCCTGTTGAAATGTGGCCGCTGGCAGGTCCTGCAGGTAAGGGAGGACTATAGGCTACAAAACGTCGGAGATGTAGCAGTAGCTGTTGAGTGTACCGACGATGCGTACCAGAGGGGTGCGGGTGTCATCTCCAATTGCGCCCCAAACCATATCGTCAGGTGACGGACCGGTATGGCAACGCATAATGCAGGCGTCATAAAGTCTCTCGCCGCGGTGCCGCCACACGCGGATACGATTATCATGGTATTGCAGGCAGAAGCGGGTTTCGTCGGAGAAAACATTGTCGTGCCATTCCGTAGTCCAGGTGCGCCGTTCAACGGCCCACTGCCGCCGCACTCGCCGGTGGTGTAACGTCAATGGTAATCGGAACAATGGGCGCCATAAGACAAGTCCCCGCTCCTGCAGACGACGTGGAACGGTACGTGCTGACACAGGTTGTTGCGTAGCACACACTAATTCCTGCGCTAACGTTCGTGACGTGTCGGTGCGAGCCGTCAATGCCCGCCCCACAACATGCCGGTACTCTCGTTCGGTGGTGTGCCGCGGCTGCGGCAATCACTCGCGTCGGTCCGTACGTCCCTCCTGCACCCACCGAATCCATACTCGTCTCACTGTGGCTGGATGTCATCCCACACGGGCGCTGATGTCTCGGTACGGTAAACCGCTGTCGCGATAAGCCACTATTCGTCCTCTGTCGAACTCCGAAACGTGCTGGAATGACTGCCGTATTCTGCGACGAGGCATCAGGAAGCTTCCCACGCACAGGTATGGCAGCACAACACATTTCCACTACTTACACCCCGCCTTCTGTGCACCCTTCTTAGAGTGCTTCTCGGTAGCGTGCCGGGCACACATGATTTGCATATGCCCTGCAATGCTAATCGTTTGCATGTCCTCTCGCGGGCAACGCATGCTGCGAATTAAAGGCCAATCGGATGCTTCCTTCTTGGTGTTGTATTTTGGGCGGCCAGCAGTGTAAATTAGGGAGTCTTCCTCCCCCTTTCTACTTCGCTTCCGTGTCACTTTCCTATCGGGCGCTCTAGCCCAAATCTTTTAGTTTCCTGTTTCAAAGGGCTGTTTGAGACCCGGGGTCAGACACTCCCTTCCTAAAATCCACTACATATGATCATATAGTAAGTAGTAGACTTGGGAGCGTGATGCACAAACAAAAGGATTTATCGGTCTTTGAGAAAGGACAGACTGTGGGAGCTGGGCGAATAGGTGCCTCGATTTCCCCAACGGCTGAACTGGAGTGTTGTTCGTGAGACGCCGTTGTTAAACTGTATAAGGACTGACATCAAAAAGGTCAAACAACGAACCGGAGGCAAAATTGCACAAGACAGGAAAAGGTTGATGAGACAGGTGAGCGCCGGGTCCGACGACTCTTACAGGCCAATAGACGCAGCACTGTTTAATAGTTCATTATCCCATACAATAGACGTTAACCTGGAACAGTATCTGTCTTGACCATGCGTTACACGCTGGGCCATAACAGTGGACGCCCCGAAGACATCCTCTTCTACCCACGGTTCATGGGCGCAAAAGTCTAGTCTGAGAAATAGTCTTAACATTTATCTCTTGTCGGAAACCAGCACTCAGCGCGAGAAACAAGTTCATTACTAAGTGGACTACCAAAGAAACAAAAGGTTCGTTTGCATTTTGCGTGGAACAGTGGGTTTACGGAGTGCTAAGTATGTAGCTATTATAAGTAGTTTTAGAGAGCAAAGAATTATTGAAATGTATGCAAAAAGGTCCTTGCATACTCCTTAGAGGTTGCGAAGAGTCATACTTATTTAAGAACTTCTATTCAGAGTGATCTTCGGTTTAATAGTCACATTGATGACCGTGCTAGAAGGATTTCACGGGGTATTGGAATAACTATTAACGTCCTTCCTTTCTTAACCCCAAATCTGATGATTCAGATTTATTTGACACTGGTAGAGCCTTATTTAAATTATTTCATATTATCTTGGGGATTTACTACTCAATATAATATCGATAAACTGCAAAGGTTTCAAAACAAATTTATCAGATTATTACAACTGAAAAGTCAATTTTCTCAACACCAGACCCTGCTCAATGTTAGGCGTGCTCATCCTAACGATTGATCAACTTTTCAAATATAACTTTGGCATAATAATGTTTAAAAGGGTGAAACTTGATCTTTTTCAAGATTTAGTTCAGTTAAATAGTCGTACTCATCCACAGTCTACTCGCAATTCTCATTTATTGGTCCCTATGTCAATAAAAACTGAACGATTGAAATCTCACATAAATTTTGTTGCTGGTCCAACGTTTTGGAACACCTTGTCCATATCCTTGCTATCAATCAAGAGTATAAAATTATTTAAATCACGGCTCAAAAAATACTTAATGCAACTGCCAGACTTGAAAAACTGTAAACCAATATTTTGGTGAACATTAGCTATGCGGTTATGCCCATACACGGTTTTTATTTATTATAGGCATTTCTTAGGGTCTTATGATGCTACTTCTTTATTATTCCTGAAACTTTCCCGGGTTTTTTTTAACTGCTAACTAATGTTTTCTCATTTTTTCTTTCTAACTATTACCACACATGATTTTTTTTATTTTTTTACGCTTTTCAACCGTAGGTTGAAGAAGCGTATATGCTCCAGCTTTGTCCGTCTGTCCACACGATAACTTGCGTAAACATGGTTCGATTTCGATGAAATTTTAGTATGTGGTAGGGGACCACCTGGGGACTAACCCTATTGAAAATGGACGAAATGGGGTCAAAGATCACGACATAGGAGCGGGATCCATTCCGTTGCCGTTATGCGTCATAACTTGGGTACATATTGTTCGATTTCAGTGAAATTTTAGTATGTGGTAGGGGACCACCTGGGAAAGAATCCTGTCGAAAACGGACGAAATGGGGTCAAAGGTCAGGACATAGTATCGGGATCCATTCCATCGCCTTTATGCGTTATAACTTACGTAAAAATGCTTCGATTGAGACAAAACGTTATCATGTTGTTCCGGAAGTATAATTTACTGGTTGTGTTGAATATTATAGAAATGGGGTTAAAGGTCAGTTCATAGGAGCGAGATTTATTCTACAGCCATTATCCTCATAACTTGAGTAATAACTTGAGTAATGATTTCTGGTATGTTGGAAAGCGTATCATAATCAATGCATTGCATGATTTTACTAAAATGTTTTTTTCCTTGACTTACATCTATTGATTTGAGTTTATAATATAATGTTTGAACAGTTCTGACTTGACTTGTATTTCTGTTTTTGCGTGTTTTGAGTTGGGAGAAGAGGACTTGTTAGGCCATTCAGCTTGTTTCCTCTTTACTATCCCAGTTGTCACATGTGTATTGTGTTCTGTATGTATTGGATGTGACAGCTAAATAAAATAAATCAAATCAAATCCAACCTATAAGCCACCTATCCTTAAGCTGAAGAAAATACTCATACACTTCGAAATCTCATATCTTTGAATTCATGCGCAATCGATCCCATTCTCCGGTGTTACAAATAAATGTGTGCGGTTTCGTTCCTTTTCGTTGCAGGGCGATTAACTCCCTGCAATTTACACACATCAATTTAAAAAAAAAAATTCAAACTTCTAAGCAGATCAAAATATGTACAGCGTTGATGATGAAAATCGTCTTGACCTCCCTGGTGGCGGAATGCTACAAAGCGTTGGTTTCTAATCATTCAACCCACATAGTTCTGAGCCTCAATTCCGGGTCCTTACGTTATGGCACTGGCTCTCCCCCTTCCCTGTAACCGGTGGCCCCACATCAGGGACAGGCGATTTCTTTTTGCTCAAAGTTGTTGTTAAACTTGCGAAAGCCGAACCGGTGGCGCAGTGATCTAAGCGCTTGCTTATTACCATTCGTCCGAGAAGTGTCCGGGTTCGAATCCCGGTGAGTTATGGATGTAATGTTTGTCTTACGGCCTTAGCTCTCTCTCTCTTCCCTTGAACCAGTGGCCCTAAATTAAAGACAGGCGACTGCTTATAGCCCATTGAGCTGCTCACGGTGTCGTTAAAACCCCCAATCAAAGAAACTTCCAAACAAAAGCCATCTTGTTAGTCGTTTCTTTATGATCTCCAATTAACAATTGGAGACATTCTCGTAATCAGCTCTTCATAATCATAAAGCTTTTTCTTCACACCAAGAAGAAAATAAACATCACTATACCCCATCATTCTTGAAGAACAACCGGAAGATCGACTCTGTATTTATGTTCTTCCTTTTGTAAATATGTTGCAATATAATGACATGCCAACCGTCAACGAATTTTTGCGTTTATAAAGGACTACAAAATCAGGGTGTCGCCGTATCTGACACTAGCTATGAATATTTTCGGCTACCGCATAACGCCGTTGGAAAAGAGCGCCGCCTTTACTTTGATAAATATGGCCTCTGGGCGATGAAATACTATCGAAGAGAATTGTTAATTTAATAACAGTTCTCGGGAAAAGTGATTAGTTGGCGTTGGCTCTGAGAGGAAAATCGTTCGTGCGCCGTGGATAGCAGCCGACGAGCACCGATCGATGAACTCAGACCAAACAGCAGCCCAAAAGGAACAAGAACTTCCTAGGAAGAAATTCAAGTATTCTTCGCGTGTTCCCTGCACATAAGAAGCTATGCACTCATTTTGGGTCAAATAAAGGGGCCAGAAACTCGGCCTTCACAAACTTATGTCTGAAGAGGAGCAAAAAAGAACCCATCGTATATATATTTTAACGTTCTCCGAAAGTTGTTTTTCTTTCCATTAGGAACGCAAAAGCTTTTGAGAGAGATTGTCGGAGTGTCATGCTGTGTTATTCTCCGCGTACTTACTCTCTCCTGGAAGTTGTTAACGCCACTTTGCAAGATGCTGACAGAATCGGATTTCGAAGCATCGTGGAAGGAGAGTGTTTAACGTCGAAATTAAAGAATCCTTTCTTCTTCCTCTTCTTCTTCTTGTTTTGGGTTTCAAGAAAGGCGAAGTTTCTTTTGAGGCAAACTTCGATTTTAAGCACTCATATTCCGTGTTTCTTCTAAGAAGCAGTTTATTAAAATATATTTGGGTAACTGCCAACTCTGAAAATCGGATAAGAATTCTAATCTGGAATTAGTGCAGCGTAATAGAGAAAATTGTTAACTCCTCAAATGTGTGGACTGGGAGAGAATAAGCGACAGGCAATGTTGTTGGGTACATGAGTTCTTGGGCCCTGTGATGCCTTTCACATGTCCTGAATACTAACTACTGGTAAATGCATTATACGTATTATATGAGATCAACACAACACTAACTTCTGGTGAATTCGTTATAGGAAGTCAAGAAAACGCCAGAGACTGGATTTTATAATACTAAGATGTGCTACACTCTTAAACATTTTGTGGTAGGTTGCATCAAAAAATGGTGATACACCAGCTGCACCAATTTCTGAGAAAAGATACACCACTATGTGGTGCAACCTTGCAACATTGTAAAATACCGTTGTGCAAAGTTGCACTATGCTGTTAGGTTTTGTTTGCACCACACAGTGGTACATCTTTCCTCAGAGAGTGATGCAGCTGATGTAGCACCACTTTTTGGTGCAACCTACTACAAACTTTTTAACAGTGTACAATTGACATTGGATTATTACCACCAAAATACTGGGATAAACGATGCATACGCATAATCGCTCAATTTTTTTCTAAAATAAATATGTTTCACAAAAAAATTAAGAAAAAGGACCCCTAAAATAATAAATGCTAATTTGAAAAACATTTAGTAAATTACTCAATTAATATTTTCGTGAAAATTATATGTTCGTGGAAATTTATCAAGCAAACATAAAATCCAATGTATTAATTTTATTATAGCCTGAAAGCGCAAAGAAATCTTTAATTCAAATGTTAATTATTCTTTCTCTGATTGTATAGGATTGACAGTGAAAAGAAATATTGCGTATGTGCTGACATCACTCATTTGTGTGGTCAGACCCGAAGAACAATGTTCAATGTTCTGAAAAAACTGTGCCATGAACAGCTTGTAGATTTTGTTTTTAATTGATCCAGTATAAATGAAAGTGTGACATGAACAGCTTCTAGATTTTATTTTTAATTGATGCAGTATAAATGAAAGTGTGCCATGAACAGCTTGTAGATTTTGTTTTTAATTGATGCAGTATAAATGAAAGTGTGCCAATTAGCGTTACCCAGGGAAAACCGCGAAACCGTTCAGATCTTTACTCCCCTCCCCCTTTTTGTTGTTGTTGTTCTTGTTTGTCAACTATTTGTTTTTGTTCTGTTAGAGAACTGTGATTCCATATCGTCCAAAAATTCATACGCTCTTCACGTTTTTGTAACACAACACTATCTCCAACTTCCAGAACCCTCCTATCCTTTATAAAATGTGTTACTGCAGGGCAGTATCAATTTCTACCTTCTGTGGTTGTACATACAAACTCCATGGTAAAGGCAACGAAGACTTTAGCCAGTAGGAAGAAGAACTAGACACCCTTAGAAGTGCCTGTACCCTCCATTCCAACCCACCAACCTCCAGAAAGAACAGATGGATTTTATTGTCTAGCTTGACATTTGGTTAGATTCCTGTTACTTAGTCTGAGACTGGCAACAGTCTAACACATTTTCTGTTGAGAAAACAGGAGTTATTAACAGTACGGTGTTTTCTCCCTTTTTTTTCCTGTTTATCTCATTTCTCTTAACTCTAAGAAGGCAGAGCTATAGTTTATTTCAGGGAAGTTAAGAAAAAGTCAGAAATATTGTTCTCGAAGGCTATCTTTACTTTCCTGTGAGTGCTGTAATGTTTCTTACAATTACAAACGATGTGTTTCTTACATTTACACGATATATTTTTACACACGATATTTTCTACATATCGTGTGCAGGTGAGTGTGTGTGAGTGGGTGGTTGGGTGTGGGGAGTGTGGGGGTGTTCGTAACACGCAACTTAACCCGACTATAAAGGGCTTTCTGTGTGCCCTTTTTGTGCCCTTCTTTGAAATAAAAAGGAAAGAAAAAGAAACATGTGTGTAAAATATTAAATTGAAAGGTCATTGAACAGTCTGATCCATTAATTGTATATGAACAGGTGTGTACTATATAATATATTCATCTTGTTATGTCGGAAACCTTCTGCTTTCTCTCAAGGCGGCTAGAATTCCTTCTCCGCCCCTCCACGCCTTGTAAGTTCTCACAGATGGCAAATTCGCTAGCATACGTTTGGCGTACGTTAATCCCTTAGTAAATTCTCAGCTGTTAGAGGAAGTACGAAGTTTACATAATTTGCAGTAAGATTTCAGAGCAGGGATGTGAGGGATCCTCATGATCCTAGGACAGTGGCGTAACCATGTTTCAAAATCTGGGGGGGGGGTGTTCCGATCACACATACACAGTGATCGTATCCCCATCTCCCGATTATATGTATTGTGACGTGCATGCCACGCAGGACGTACAAGAGATAAAGGCAGATAGCAGCGAGAGTATACGTCCGCGTACCTCAGTTGGGAGAGCGACTTATTCCGGATTGAGGCGACCCGGGTCTGATGGCCGGCGTGGACAAAGAGTTCGGAGAAATTTACTTCGTTATATTGGCGCCCGAACTTCAAGAATGACCTGGCCGTTAAAGTTCTCGCAATGGTGTGATTTTTTTCCGCATCGCGAGACAGGAAAAATAAGAGAATCCCTTCTTCAGTGCTTCGAAAAGTAAATGTGTGTGATGTTACGTTCCACTCACCAAAATTGACTGGGATTTCTCCAATGTACGTTCTTCAGCGGATGACTGCCTACAGCGATACGTGGTTCCGGCTGACCTGTGCCGCCGGCCCTGTTTCTGGGGGGGGTGTAATGTGCCTTCCCCGCAGGACGCACATGAGATAAAAGCAGATAGCAGCGAGAGCATACGTCCTAAGATTTGGCGTAAACCCCTCCCCCCCCCCCCCCTAGTGGTTACGCCTATTTCTTAGGACAATGACGACAGTGGATTCTCATAGGATCTCTTTCCGCATCCGCAACAAAAGTGGCAGCAATTCTCACTCATTAAGTAAAATAACTTATACTTTAATCATTGTTGTTTTTTTGTAACTGTCACCTTAAA
This sequence comes from Macrothele yani, assembly GCA_039090855.1. NCBI lineage: Eukaryota > Metazoa > Arthropoda > Arachnida > Araneae > Macrothelidae > Macrothele > Macrothele yani. The sequence continues at coordinate 9,372,538 of CM077024.1, forward strand.
AAATAAGAAAAATGTTTGGGTTTAAATATTGCTTTGCTATATAGATTGTTGAACCATGAATAATTACTTCATATTCATTTTGTTTTAACAGAATTAAATAAATAAGCAGATCTTTGTTCTTTGTTTTCTGATAGACACGTTAAAAAAATGAAAAGAGATTAGGCTATTACTCCCCCCCCCCCCCATCTCCGCATAACAGTAGGTTTCGGAGAACGGGGACTAAGATAAGTAGATATTGTGAGGTTGGAAACACTCCCAATATTTTTTTATCTTAAGAGAATATTGGGGAGTTAGAAGCATCCATATTTTATTCTATCGGCACTAATGCTAAACCCTGGAAAAAAGAATATGACAGAGATATGCTTCTGTGCGTCAGAAAATCACAACTGCTTAAATTATAAAAGTATAACATCTGACGTTTAAAAATAAAAATTAGATTTCCTATGCAATCAAGAATCAGAGATGTTAGAAATCAGAAAATGAAGAGTGCATTTAAACCATTTGAAATACAGGCAAAATGTTTCCGTTTTGAAACAAGTACCTTTACGATCTTGGTATAGATTCATAAGGTTTAAGCCCGTTAGAATGTATGCCTAATTTCCACACGAACGTACGCGGACCCATTAGACTGAGACGAGAACTTTGGAGTCCAGAGATCGATGATTTAAGCATTTGAAAATTAAATCTAGATATTTGCTCTAAGACTAATTAAAAACAGCTACTGTACTTTGTGTTGTTTGTCTTTATACTGAAGCACAACAAGAGTTTAAAACTGAAAAAATCGTAACGGTGTTTTAGAAGGTTAATCTGTAAACTTTAAGAATTTAAGTTAAAACCAGCTTCTTTTGGTCCTTTTTGAACATTTCGGAGTAGAAGAATAATACAAATATTCATTATTTATTGAGGACACTCGATGATTCAGGAACATTCTATGCCACCATGAAGTTCTATACTGTGAATATTAATTAGGACAAAGTAAAAAATCACTCTTTTTTCCAAACCTATGCCTTTATATCATTCTATGCCTTGATATACACTGATAAATACATGTCTTAGTATGAAGTATGTCCTCCTTTAGCAGAAATGACCTCTTGAATTCGTTTTGGCATTGACTCTATAATGAATATCTTTTAACTACTAAGCCAATTATAGTGAATATAACTTCTTCTACTAAATTGCTAAGCTAACTATCGTGAATATAGCTTTCACTAATATTATAATGAATTCAATGCTTGTACTAAACTAAGTATAATGCTTTATAATGCTTCTTCTAATGCTTCTGCTACTAGTTTCTTCTAGTAATGGTTGTTGTTTGTTAATTAAATCATGAATAAACTTTCCTGCTAGTAGTGTAGTAGTAATAATAATGAACAAGCTTATAACTGGTAGTAATGTTGTAGTAGTAATTAAGATGAATAAAGTCTTATGCTGGTTGTTACTAATAACACTAAATGAAATAAACCTAACAGCCAGACAGAGGTCTGACGGTACTATGAACTGAGAAAGACGTACTTACTTAAAACCTTTTATTATGAACTTCTACTGGTATCATCACACACACTTCACACACAGCTACTCAAATAACACGTAGCTCCTTGCACATGAACGAAGCTCTACTCCCATAAACAACAGCTCTCTGACACATAAACAAACGCTCTCTCTATACAACAACAAACGCTCTCCCTATACAACAACAAACGCTCTTCTTAGGTATCGCTGAACGCGCCTATTTATACTGGCTACCACCACGTCATGACTTACACTCATTGCCAGATCTCATTCAGCGGGTGAAATAACATCTCGTTCAGTAAGAAGATAATTTATATAGGAAAATAAAATAACCAGAGATAGTAAAAATCAAAAGGAAAGTGAATCTAGAGTATACGTTACAACTCCACTAATTGAGTGCACATATTTTTGACTTCATAATCATGGAACCACACTTTTATAGCATTCGTTATCATGCGTTCTTTGGTTGTACAGTCCATTTTACCTAAACGTCTCTTCAAAATATTCCACAAGTTTCCTATGGGATTTAAGTCTGGTGAATTTCCAGGCCAATCAAGAAAATCAACTTGATTTTCCAGCATGAAATTCTTGACCAATTTCGAATTGTGACATGGGGCCAAGTCATGTTGAAATGTCCCGTCAAAAGTTTGCAAGAACGGAACAATCTTACGTTGTAATATTTCTACGTACTTGGCTGAATTCATCATACCTTGAACAGGAACTAAGCTTCCAGTGCCATTTGATGTGAAAAAACCCCAAAACATCTGTTTCAGAAGGTGTTTTACAGTTTGTTTGACATGCTCAGGTCTTAAGTGTTTACAGTTGCTTCGTCTAACGACATTTGCTTGGTAACTCTGCACAAATAAATGAGTTTCATCTCTGAAAATTACCTTTTTCCAGTCGTCAGTAGTCCATGATTTATATTTTTTGGCCCATGCTAAACGTTTTATCTTCATTTTCGCATTCAAATATTGTTTTTCGTTGGTCTTCTTGCCTTCCCGCCAGCTTCCAGAAGCCTATGGCGTACAGTTGAATCGCTAACATCACAACCACTAGCCAATAAATCTCTCTGAAGGTCGGTGCTTTTTTTTTTTTTTTTTTTATTCTATTCATTTTACTATTTCTGATTAGATATTTATCGGTTCGTGGAGTTGTTTTTCGTTTTCTTCCACATTTACCTGTCCTTTTTGGAGACGATGATCCAGATGCATTGTATCGCTTAAGAAGTCTTGATACACTTGATTTGCCTACACCAACTGCAGAAGCGATATCTCTCACTGTCATAGAAGTGTGATCCTTCAGAGCAATTATTTTTGCACGCTTCCTTGGGGAAATATCCATTTTTCAATACACGAAAGCAACACGTACTCACAGAGAGCAAAAACTAACATCCACCTGTCACATGCGAAAGCTCAAAGCTGAAGTGCCTATTTCCTGTTGAAAACCGGTCAAACCACATTCTTACTATCAAGTTCTAACAGTCACACCACCTCACAGCTGATAAAACTGGTTTATGTGGGTTTCCGACATCAACTGGCAATCACATTACAATTCTGAGAATAAAATAGCTTGTCCGAATTAATTTGCACGGTATAGTACCTGCGGTGTTCTTTTGGAAAAAGCTTTGCCAGGCAGAGCTAAATGCACCTCAGGTATTGCAGTTTTGATCCTGTCCTAAGAACAGATATGAATACATATTTTGCTCCTTTTTTTTTTTCATCCCGAACACAGAATTACAGAACATGATTCTTTTTAGCACGTCTCTTGTAAAAAAAGATCGTGCTTCTGTTATCGGTTTGTCCGTCCGTCCGTCTGTACCCACGATATCCCTGCAACTATTAGTCCGATTTGAAAAATTCTTTTTGCATTGGGAAGCTTGAAATATGCAAATGATGATCCTTTATTTCGGTTTTTTTACGATGTACGATTTCGCCGGTAGAGCGCGTAAATGTAGATGATGTCGTATAAAAAAAAAAAACGTTTTATTCCACATATTTGCTTCTAAACATCCGATTGAAAAACAAAATTAATCTTTCGATTCTATTTATGTCGAAGAGTATTTTATATATAGTTACTTTTTCAAACTACGCATAGATTTTCCGCTAGGAGGCGTTAAAGTAAATTACATTTTTCCCGATAACTCTTCTTCTAAAATTCCGATTTGAAAAACATTTTCTTCAGCGGATACATCTCCTGATGGAAAATATTTTGCGTATAATTTCGAATTTTTGGTAAAGAATACTTTGGCCACCAGGGAGCGTAAGTGTTAATTTTTGCTTTTGATGTATTTGCCATAAAATCGGAGCTTCTAAAATATCGATTGAAAAAATTCTTTCGCAGACTGTTGCCACTCACATCGATAAACCTTTTCGGAATATTTTCTTCCTTAAATATCCCACAGTTTCTCCGCCAGGGGGCGTAGATGTACATCCTATTTTTGTCAATATCTCTACTTCTAGGAGTCCGATTTGAAAAATTCCTTCTTTGTTGGACAGTGTTTTCTGTGTGACATGTTTTTCATATAATTTCAAAATTTGCAAGTAATTCATAGACTTTCCGCTAGGGGGCGTAGCGGCAAATTGCTTTTCCCCCTATATCTCTGCTTCTAAATCTCCGATTTGAAAAATTCTTTCTGCACCGGATACATCTCCTGATAGGAAATCATTTGCACATAATTTCTAATTTTTGTAAAAAAAATAGTTTGGTCACCAGGGGTCGTTAATCTTAATTTCCGCTTATGTTGTATTTGCAGCAAAATATGAGCTTCTAAATTCTAGATTGAAAAAATCGTCGTTTGTTGACCGATACTACTCATGTCGATAAACCTTTTAGAAACATTTTCTTCTTGAAAAATGCATGGTTTCTACGCCAGGGGCGTAGATTTATATCTTATTTTTGTCAATATCTCTACTTCTAAGAATACGATTTGAAAAATTTCTTCTTTGTTGGATAGTGTTTCAGATGCGAAATGTTTTTCCTATAAATTCAAAATTTTCAAATAAATCATAGACTTTCCGCTAGGGGACAGAAAGGTTAATTGCGTTTTCTGCGTTATTTCTGCTCCTAAAGCTCTGATTTGAAAAATTCTTCCTGTATCGCATACAAGACCTGATGGAAAATATTTTTCACATAATTTCTAAAGTTTGGTACAGCATGGTTTAGCCACCAGGGATCATAAGTGTTAATTTCTGCTTCTGAAGTGATTGTTGCAAAATCTGGGTTCCTGAAAACTCGACTAATTTTTTTTTGTTCGACCGATACCGCTTATATGGATAAAACTTTTGAGAATACTTTCTTCCTAAAATAATGCATGGTTTTCCCACCAGGGGACGTAAAGTCACATCTTATTTTTGTCAATATCTCTGTTTCTAAGAGTTCGTAAGCTCACGATTCCGTTTACAGCAATATCTGAGTTATTAAAAACCCAATTGAAAATATTCTTTCTTTGGTCAGATCTATTGTTTTCCATACCGGTTCCATTGACTTTGAATAGCTTTGATAAATTTAATTTGCGTCAGAACGGATTCAAAAGACGTGCTTATTACACTTGAAAATTCGGTGTCATCTTTCTTGTTTGATATATTTTCACACGAACAGCATATATTGCGTGATAGATTACTTTGCCGCAAGGTAGTAAATTATAGACAATGTTAGCGCAAAACAATTTTAAAGAGTACCACTTCTGAAATGCATAACGCAGAAGCAGTTAGCGTACACTTTGACTGATCTGAGAGATAGGTAGTTTCTGAAGGTTCATCCTCTATATTCACAGTATAAAAGTAAAAAGACAAGAATGCACTTGAAGCAGTTCTATTTCTTGAAGCAATAAGCCTCTTATCCAAGGAGTTGTGAATGACATTCTTGCGAAATTTAAGAACTAAGCAATCGACGGGAAATGAGGATCTATCTCAGAATACTTTAGCAAATAGTACATTTTTTTGAAGAAAAATTTGGAAGTAATTCTTCGCATACGCGCTGAACAGATAAGTTGTTTTATCACTGCGTATTCTGCGAATGCATCTTCTTCATTTTTCTTCTGTTGAATGTCGAACGCCCACCCACTTGTAATTATTCGATCTGGATGCCAGTCTAATATGACACGGAGATTCCTAACATGGAAAAAACATTGGTTTCTCCGACAATTAAGGTTTTTTATCTTCTGTGCACTTAATGTGCTTACATCTGGTACAGAAGGTGTCTAGTAAATCAAGGTCACTGGAAGCAATATGAAACAACTTTTTGCGGTTGATTTATGTTTGTTACTCTCCATGGCTGTCACCTGTGACGTCAAACTAATACTTCAAGTTTCAGTTGCTTTTGTATTACAGCAATAGATGTAGTCTAAGATGGAAGTGAATCAAAGAAGCTGTAGAAACGTTTACTTCTGTAAAATATCATGAAACCGTAAGGACCTAGCGAAGAGTTTTTGCCTTTCATTATTTCTTCTGTGTGTTCAATGATTACTAGCGTGCTTTTGTTTTTACCTTGAAAATACTTTTCGAGTCCAAAGAATTCCTAGAAATTAAATTTGCGGAGTTTTCATGAATACTTCATGAACGATAAAAATTTAAAAGGTATTTTTCTTTCATTGTGTTCGTACGCTTTTACTAATATCAGAAATTATTCCAATCGGATAGCATTATGTGTCTTTCGCTAATGATCATCGGCCTTTTTTTTTTTTTTTTTTTTGATTGGAGGTTTAACGACCACCGTGAGCAACTCAATGGGCTATAAGCAGTCGCCCGTCCCTAATTTAGGGTCACTAGTTCCAGGGAAGTGAAAGAGGCAGTGCCGTAAGACAAACACAACATCCATGCCTGACCGGGATTCGAACCCGGACCCCTTACGGACGAATGATCAGAGGCCAACGCCTTAGACCACTGCGCCACCGGGGCGGCAATCATCGGCCTGTATGGCACTGTAGAAAATATGTTTTGCTGCCTAGATATGAATGAACTGCAAAAATTACTCAATGTTGTTCCAGTTTAGCAGAGCAGATGTTGCTTCTCAGTACTAGAACACTACTGTTTATTAATTGGAAAGGGAAGTTAAGTATGCAATCCTTAAAATACACAGTCGTTTTAATGTTAGCTATATTGCTTTGAGCGTTTCGTTAAAACAGTAAACACCGTCCATTTGGCCCACGGAGCTGGCTCCGAATTATTTGTACTGGATGAGACATGGGTGGTGTGTTTCTCTTACTAGAAACAAGAGAGGTCCTAAATTAGCCTCAGCCGACAGCTTGTTGTCCAACGAGTTGCTCATTAAACACCGAAACATACACTGTAAAAATATGCGAAATTCAAGAGCCATTTTCTGTGATTTCTTTCCAGAACTAACATCGCATATTCCTGACACAACTTTTCCGTGAAATGACGGAAAAAACCTGAATCTCACAGATTTTTCCAACGCCAAGAAAGTTCTGAATTTTCAGAAACCTTTCCGCAATTCCTATCGTATGCTAGCGGAAATAATCTGTTCTCACTTTTCCCGTTTCCAAATAACCAAAAATTTCCGCTAATAGGAGTTATTTGCAGGATTACTTGAGGTTTGATTAATTATTAAATTTCAATCGTCTATCCGAACTTCTGTAACGAGATTCAATATTGATGATTGTGCGTCGTACAAAATTGTGGTTATTCTGTCACCGGATATTCCTTCTCCTATTCCACATTTTGTGCACTAGCTATTGTATATTGTGTAACCGTAAGGAAAAGGATATTTAAATGATTGCACATTATATCTATGTATCAGTGTGTGATCCTTTAAGACAAAAGCTGGTGTAACTATTATGATTAAATTTTATATATTTGAGCTTTCTGAAGCAATAATTAAAGTAGTACATTTCACCTTTTTTTAAAGATCATTGAAAGCCATTGTCAGTTTAAAAAGTTCTCAAGTTCCGAAGCATTCTGTTGCTTTGAAAAATGAAGATGAAAAACATACGTAATTTACAAAAAACCCTCCTACAGGAAAAATGAAAATATTACAAACCTACGGAGAAAAATAATAAGCTGCAACGGGAAAAATAGCTAAATCAGCCGCTTTAATAGCGAAAAATATTTCATCACCGTGCGACTAGAATTCTACTTTATACGTAACTGTGCGTTACGTGCCTTTTTGGTCCTACGGTGGTACACGTGGTTGCCGTTCAAGACGAATCCGGTCCGAAACCCACCAGGGCCAAAGGGAAAGTTTTCAATAACTTTGTACGTCAGGAAATGAGATTCTCTGGTAAATGGGCTGAAAAAGGCAAAATCTAAGATTTTACAAAACTTCTGTATAATATTTACGGAAAAGCCCGAAACTGACTTGCCTGGAATTCACAGAATTACTGACTACGGTAAATCTGTCTAAATACTGAACATTAGAAGCACTGGAAACTTTTAAAAACGGAAATTTGAAATAACAGTTGCTAGCAAGAATTACACAACGAATGTTCACGTAGTAGGCAAAATTCTCTCTCTCTCTCTCTCTCTCTCTCTCTCTCTCTCTCTCTCTCTCCCTCACACACACACACACAAATTTCCATGTTTGGATGATTTTGTACTTTAAATAATATAATGAACTTCTTCTCTGAGAAATTGTATACATATGTTACACTAAACTATTCGATGAGATTCAGACTTTAGCTTACTATATACATACATAGATACAAATCCCCAAACTTTTCTCTCAGATTCAAAAGTTAGCTCCTCAAAAAAAAAGCTCATCTTCCTGATTAAAGATTTAAAAGGGAGCTGTATTTTTTACTTTATAAAGGTATCCATTTACAGCGATCGACACACCGCTCCAACTTCACTGACACCTATCACACGTCTCACCCAAGACCTTTTCTACTTCATACATTGGATTGAACAAATTTACTTTGTAAGCGTCTCACCACTCTTTCTTTTGACATGGCCGAACTACCTAATAGCTGTATATTTGTCTCTGCCTTACACATATGCTGCACATTACACATTTGCAGCATATATTTGTTCTTCATAAGAACAGAACGTGTCTTGCCACAAACCTCCTGCAAGTGACGCATCTCTCCAGTACACAAACGACTCCTATGTCATTTCTACAATACTCAGGTTTCACTGCCGTACATCAGAATAAGCGCAATTACACTTTCATATACTGTACAACCATTCGGGACTTTTTCGAGAACCCATTATTACTGCGAAATCCTTCAAATTCAACAATGTCTTTCAAAGATTATTTCACTTGACTACTAATTTTACCATCAAATATATTTCCTCTGTTAAACATGATTCCTAAATATACATTACCAGGTCTATATAACATTTATTCAGATCTTGCATCTAGCTTACTTATGATGTTGTATTTCTTTTTACTTTTAAAATATAAAACGTTTTTAATTAAAGAGGTCTTGGACCACAATTTCAGCTTCATCAACGTCTTACATACGACAGTTTGTAATTTATTCGCACTATTTTTTCATCCTTGAAGAATTCCTGAACCTGATCCTCACATGATTTCCTTGGTCTTCCTTTATCTGTTCTTTCTTACTCTCATCTCGGTGAATGAATTCTCTTAGTTAGGACCCCAAGGCTCATTCTTCCGGCATAGAATGTTTATCCTTTCCATACTAATGGCGATGTTTCACATTACGCATCTTCACTTCTCAGATGATCCCCCTAAAAAGGCATCTCTCTAGCACACAAAGGGTTTCCATGTTTCTATTTAGCTGTTTCGCTACTATGCATAACAATTAGAACAACGAAAGTTTGATGCACAGCTGTTTTGTAGCTTTTCGACAAATCTTTAGCTTGGTAACGTCCTAAATCTTTCAGAGCCGAATTTTGTCGCCTACTAATTTCACTATCTCATCCATCTATTTTTCGTATCAATCTTTTCTTAAATGTACAAACTCATTCACGTGATATACCTCTGCTCATTAAGATTGATTTTGCATTCACTAGGGATAAAACTTCGCTCATAAGTCAAACTTTTTGTTTTCCCCTTATTAATACTTAGTTTGAATTTCACACACATGTTCTTCATCGTGGAAAACGTATAAACAGAAAAACTGTTGTATCATTAGCATACAACAATTTGAGCGTTTTATTTCTAAATTTCTCTGACAAATTCGTTTTCTTGAATTCTGTTAAAGCGCCAGAAAACAGCGAGTCAGTTTTCTGTATGTATTCAATGCACATGAAAGCTTGGATATACCTAAAAATTTATCCAAAATTCATAGGAAAATCAATTTTCCAGAAAAATATGTTTCAAAAGTGTCAGCTTCCTTACTTTGTTAAATTAAGGATTGGGATTTCGTGATGTGCTTCGATGCTTCCTATTAGTTAGTTTAACTTGTTTTCACGCTTTTCTACCTTACGGAACTGTAACTTAAAATGTTATACTACTGCGAGTTTGCTTTTACACTAAGCAAATTAGGGTCGGTTAGGGTAAAGTTTCCAGGCAGTGTATAGTAAATAAATGAAACAAAATACTTTCTTCCTTAAACCGAATTAACAGATCTCGTACTGCATCTCAAAAGTGTATATTTGTGAGTTTTCTTAAATCACATTTGTTTCAATCTCTCCGGTGGATTCCAACTATTTTCAGCCTCTTATTTATTACTTTTTACCGGGAAGAGTTTCTGTTTCTTACTCGTTCATGTCTTTATTCGCCATATGGATCACCTCTTCATTCGAACGTAAATCACAGTAAAAGATAAAAGATTTTGCTTTATTGAGTTTAGAAAGTTCTGGAAGTTCTTCTACAAAGTTGCTGAAGTGTACAAATACAGAGTGGGCGCTGTTTCACCGGTCCATTTATACAAACCGTTCCATTACATTGTGCTGATCTTATGTTCCATGATCTGTCGCTGTTATCCGATTTCAAGGCATCTGACCATTTCGATGGCCCGCAAACGTGTGTTCCATATAGAAAGCGCTGATGCTAGGCACCGTTTTCAACAAAGTGAAGTGCCTACGCTTTTATTTATAAGAGTGGCAGAGAAATACTTCATCCATCCATTGGGACTCCAGTGTTTACTTCTGGGCATTGCGCCAGATACTTCAGGATGGCTCTCTGCCGCAGGAAAGTAAAGAAAAAGAAATTCTCAAACACTTCTTCCTTTAAATTGTCTGCCGCCCCGGCTTCACTGAGAACATTACGGTGGAACGAACTACCCTCTGAAGGGAATATCTTTGGGGTTTAAGTGTCTCACTTTTTGACAAACCGGGCGACAAAAGTGTCGTCGTTTCTGTCCACATTTATTATAACTTTATGTACCCGCATCGATATGGTGCGGGCAGTGTGAAATTTGAAACAAATAAGACACGTGAGATAAAAAATAATGACATCTGTGCTACATTTCCCTCACCTAACTGAAAGCGAAACGCGATGCTCGGATCGATTTCTGACGTAGCGTGTCATCAATAAACGCAGAACATTTTAGGTTTCAGTTAAAACATGCTAAATGCAGCTGCAGCACTCGTTCCACAAAAATGCACAAATCATTTCTTATCTATTCCACTAACACTTTCTTTCGTCCTGTTACTCGTACTTCTGCAAAATTAGCTACCTCATGGGAAGTTACATAGCTGTACTTCAGGTCTATAAAGCGGTCCCGTTACTGTGGTATGAGTATTGACGGTTTTTTTTTTTATCTGTAAACACGCACGAAATCTTCATAAAAGTTGTTGAGATGGAGCAGTTTATGAAAACGCATGCTTAGCTCAACACTTATAACGACTGCTCTATTAAACTGCGATGATAGGCTCCATGATCCGTTTCCAACGCATTATTTTTCTACGTCTACTCTTTTTCGGTAGTTTGAACATTTAAAGAGGTCGGTGTACCTGAACCAAATGATGCCAAAAAATTTCTGAGCTCCCCAAACTGAAATGTTAACATACCAGCCGGTTTCTACGTAACTTACAGCAAGGCGTTCGTTTCTTCCTCTCACCTCAGCACTCCCGACAATAAACTTGTCACTGATGATCAGAGAGCTCGCTTCTAGTCTTCTATTCTGTGCACTATGACGTGCCTGCACCGCAGGACGCACATGAGATAAAGGCAGATAGCAGTGAGAACGCATGTCCGTGTAACTCAGTTGGGAGAACGACTTACTCCGGAGTGAGAGGATCCGGATTCGATGCCCGGCGTGAACAAACTTGAACGTTATAGCTCCGTGACCCATGATACGACAAAGATAGGTTGTCCCTCTGATGGAGACATCCTGCAACGGGGCACAAACAAGTAGCTCAGACATATTCTCACTCCTTTCTTAGGTAGGTTGACATTGGTATACACTGTATTGACAAAAGTCACCGAACACCACTTCAAAAGCAAATGAACGGATCTGATGCGTTGTGAAGATGCGTGGTACAGCTGCAAACGATATAAAAATAAGCTTGCAGCTGACGGCTATCATATTGCACTGTGAAGTTGAGTGAAAATGTCGCGGCGGGAGAGAACTAACGACGTCGAAACCTCAGGAGAGTCGTTACAGCTAATCGATGGAGTGCTGCACAAGACCTCAGTGCACAGGTGAGTAAAAATGCGGGAACCTCAGTATGTGTACGTACCATTCGCAGAGAACTTCATTCCATGGGTTACGGTGGCCGTGCGGCTGCTTATAAGCCTTGCATCACCAATCGAAATGCTATTCTAGCATGGTGTAAAGAATATTTATCGTGGACCTTAGATCAATGGAAACGGGTCCTGTGGACTGAATAATCCAGATACACTATCCATCAGTCTGATGGCCGTGTGTGGGTATGACGGCAGCCGGGAGAACTGTATTTACCACAGTATACTGTTCCTACGATCAAGTTTGGATTTGGCAGTGTACTCGTGTTGGGGTGTTTTTCGTGGTATGGTCGCGGCCCATTGGACATCTTGGACAAACCTGTTAACCAGCATGTTTACCTCGATATTATGGACAATTATGCCCTACCAACTCTGTGGCAATACTATGAAACCGAGCCTTCTTGGTACCTTAAGGATAATGCACCGAACTATAAAGCAAGGACTATTACGGCGTCGTTTGACGATAATTCCGTATCGTGTGCGGACTGGCCAGCACAGAGCCCTGATCGTAATCCCATAGAGCACCTATGGGATGAATTAGAGTGCTGCATAAGAAGTTTGGAACCAAGGCCTATTACTAAACAACAGTTAGCGGCAGCATTATGCTCTGAATGGAAGCGCATACCTATCGCTGTGTTCCAAAACATTGTCAAAAGCATGCCTCGAAGGGTCAGTGCATGCATTAAGGCCAAAAGTGGACCCACACCGTACTAATGTATGTCAATAAAGGTTATGTTGTGTTACTGTTCTAGGTGTCCGGTGACTTTTGTCATTATAGTGTATGTAGCTATGAGGGCGGATCAAAAAGTTAGTTACACTCTTGTATATTCGTTCCAGTTGGTAAAAAGGTTAATCTCGGGGTCTAAAGCTGACCCAAGTGTTTTCCTTTATTTTAATATGCTCTGCATCCTCCCTTTTTACTTTGACTTCCTTCACGTCTTCCACTATGTTTTTCACCAGTTTTCCCTGAGTTTCCGTAATCCCTTTTTTTCTGGTAACCAGGGCCGGATCAAGCCCTTGGTGGATCCCTAGGCTAAGATATTTGACTGGGTCCCAAGGATAAAACATCTGAGTGGGCCCTCAAAGAATTATGACGGGGAATCATTACGAAATCTGTTAAGGTATCTCCGTTGAAAAAGTCGTTTTGGGCCAAATTTCACATTTTGTAAAAATGCGTTCATTGTAGAGCTCATTTTTTTAGGATTCCAAAACTACCTTTGTTTCTTATCTACGATGAATAGATACAGAGTTATGGCAATCGGAATATCTAAACCCAGGTGTTAACCGAACGGGTATTGACACTTGAAAGGCTGGAAGTTGGGGAATAATTAGGTTAGTCTTACTATTTGTGCATAAAATTGTAGTAGAAAATATTTTGTTCAAGGTTTTATGGATTTGGCAATACTTTGGATACAACTATGTGATGCAATTTATGTTTGCGAGGGTGGCAAACACAAACATACTTTTCATCCCATCAAAACTGTGTCTTTTAAACTTTAATCGTGTTTTTTGCAGGATGAGATTTTCGTCACGAACTCTTTACGGAAAACCTGATAACTGCAAAAGGTATGAGAATAAATTGATGAAACTTGGTATGCATCTTTCTTATAATGTTCTGCATGCAATGAACTAAACGTTTTGCTGTTTGTCAGTTCAACGTTAGGCTATGGTTATTTACATTCGACATAGTGAAGAAATTTGTCGAACATTCATACTAATGCATGTAGGAATGACTGTATCTCAACAGTGTTTAGAAACATCACTTACCTTTTAGTTCACTGCATAGATAATGGTCATGCGCATGTACTGATGCAAAAGATGCTAGCATAGATCTGTAGCATTTTTATTTAGAGCGTTTACCGTAAACGACATATTTCCTCAAATTCTTTCACAAATTTCCCAATTTCTTGACAATTCTTTTCACCGTTTATGTGTTCTTGTGTGTTAGCCTTCCTAAAGCAAATTACCCATTCTTGCGGTTTTTCAAAACAAAGTGTCCACAACGTAGTGGGATACCTTAAAACACGAAACTGTAGCAATATGTTTGTGATAAACTGTAGTGCATTCTTCAAACTAACGAATTATCTCCAGAGTTTTCACAATAAGTCACTGCATTTTCTATTGTTTTCACAAGAACATGAGTTAGAAGCTTAAGATTCCTAAATTTTGACTTGACATTTTTTAATGCTTTACCACTGTATACTTTTCTTTGTGAATGTTTTTTGTAATGCAATGTGAAACCACAGGGGACTTCGTCCATTAAGAGTTCCAAGTGCAAATTGGGAGGTGTGGGTGGATGGTAGTGAAAAAGCTAAAACTGTTTCTCCGACCCCGCTGTACACAGCGACATGAAACCTTAACCTTTTTGTAAGACATTACCTGGAAATCTGTTCGTCTACCAGCACCTGTTTCTGACCAAGTGGAAATTATACGAGACAAAAGTAAAATTATTTTACAAACTCTCTCTTTCTCTCTCTCTCTCTCTCTCTCTCTCTCTCTCTCTTTCCCTCTCCCTCTTTTACTCTCTCTCTCTCTCTCTCTTCCTCTCTTTCCCTCTCCCTCTTTTACTCTCTCTCTCTTCCATCTCTCTCTCTCTCTCTTTCGCTCTTCCTCTTTTACTCTCTCTCTGTGTTTCCCTCTCGCTCCCTCTTTTACTCTCTCTTTCTTTCTTTTTCTCTCTCTTTCTTTCTTTTTCTCTCTCTTTCTTTCTTTTTCTCTCTCTCTTTTACTCTCTTTTTCTTTCTTTTTCTCTCTCTTTCTTTCCTTTTTCTCTCTCTTTCTTTCCCTCTCTCCCTTTCTTTCGCTCTCTCTCTTTTACTCTCTCTTTCCCTCTCCCTCTTTTACTCTCTCTCTCTTCCGTTTCTCTCTCTCTCTCTCTTTCTCTCTCTCTCTCTCTCTCTCTCTCTCTCTCTCTCTCTCTCTCTCTCTCTCTCTCTTCCTCTCTCTCTATCTCTCTCTCTGTCTATTATTTGCCCAGGCATGTCTCTCGGACCCTTGGTCATGGTAGGCCCCAAGGCTATTATAGCCCTTGTAGATCCCTTCCCTCTTAATCCGGCCTTGCTGGTAACGCATTTCCATTGCAGCTTAAGTATCTCTCTTTTCCAAACACGTCTAGCCCATCTTAGATGAATCTCTGGTAATATTTTGCTATTTTGTAAATACCAATCGCGTTACTTACGTTCTCGTTTCTGTATATTCTATGAGCACGTTCTACGTATGCTGCTACCTGTTATCTAGGATGTATATCTTATCTTGGTAAACTAATTGTTTTCAGGAGTATTTGCCAGGATTTCTATACTGATTTCTGCCCTTCTGGCTCAAAATTACTCTATTACATATGTAAAGTATAATTACTCTACTACGTAATGTTGCAGAGCTGTAGTTTTTCGGGGGTTTTTTTTTTTTTTTGAGGGTCTTCCATCCCATTCCGCTACTTTTAAGCTGGTATTTCCGAATTAGGAATTTGAAGATGGCTCTCTTAACTTTAGATCATCTAGAGGATGTTTTGGAAAAGATATTAAACAAATTTTATGGATGTGTCAGTCTAGAGGGACTTAAATGACCAAGAAAGACGAAGTGTGCTTTTCATGAATACACTTGAAGCCCTCAAATACAACACAAGTGGTGCATTGTTTTTCGGAGTTCAAATAGCCCTCTTTTATGGCTTAAAAACGGCCATTACTAACTCTAACGCGTATAAACAGAAGCAAGCGCCTCAGACTTGTCGGCCACCAAGGCATCATTCTCTGATTACCTCAGGCTGTGAAAAAATCGCCCCTACTTTATTTTGGGCCACTGGTCCGAGGGAACGGAGGAAGCTGGCTCTGCCGGTCATCAGCACCACCATGTCTTATTCGGGATTCGAATCTAAACCCATCTCGAGCGATTATCCAGAATGCCACGCTTCTGGCTACTTGTTTGTGGAAGAGGTTGAGTGGAGTAGCGGAAACATACTTTCACAGTGTAACTTGTATTTTAAAATGCAATATGCTTCTTTATATGGCAAGGTGCTCTGAATCGACGTTCAGCCACAAAAAGTTTGGAAAAGTTGAAAGACCATTTTTAGAAATATTTATATCTTCGTTTCATGGGGTGTGACGTACCTGCCAGCAGGACGCATACGACATAAAGGCAGGTACCAGTCACCACGAACGTCCGCGTAGCTCAATTGGTAGAGTGACTTATTCTGGAATGAGGGGACCCGGGTTAGGGCCTCGGCGTGGACAAAAATGACGGAGAAATTTACTTCGTTATAATGGCGCCCGAACTTTCCGGATGACCCGACCGTTCAAAATCTCGCAATGGTGTGATTTTCTTTCCACACCGCGAGATAGGAAAAATCAGAGAATCCCTTCTCCAGCGCTTCGAGAAATAAATGTGTGGGACGTTGCATTCCACACACTAGATTGACTGGGAGTTCTCAAGTGCACGTTCTACAGCGGATCGCTGCCTGCAACGATTCATGGTCACGGCTGACCCGTGGGCCATGCCCCCGGCCCTCTTTCGGGGGGGACATGTGACGTACCTGCCAGCAGAACGCACACGACATAAAGGCAGATAACAGTCAGAACGAACGTCCGCGTAGCTCAATTGGTAGAGTGACTTATTCCGGAATGAGGGGACACGGGTTCGAGCCCCGGCGTGGACAAAAATGACGGAGAAATTGACTTCGTTATAGGGGGCTTTTTTCATACGCACAACAGAGTGAATTATCGGACTGCATTCTTGTAGGAATAAGAAGTGACCATATGGCTCCCAGCTGGCACCCGATTTTCTGTTTAGTGAACGTTACCAAACTTACACACATTTGAGCAATTCCATGTCAGATCAATCACCTTCTTGACCTCACCATTTATAATTTTGATGAAATTTGGTATGAAGTACACACATGACAAGGTAAGTAATTCTGCCAATTTTCAGATTTTTATTTTGAAAATTGTCCAAGATACACACATAATAAAAATCGAAATTTTCGTAAAAAATGACAAACTCGCACACTTATAAATGGCTGTATTTTTTTCCTAATTGTAGTAAAGTGACAATTCAAACACAGTTGCAAAGCTAAAGACTTGAGCTTTCTATAGATACCATACATGACCTTCTCACAACAGATTAAAGTGTCAAGGTCATCCACTGTGACCTTTGACCTTAAATATCTCAAAACATACCATCTTAAAAAATTACGAAAAAAATATATTTTATTGCTACAACATTCTTCTACCCATGTGCCAGATATTAGGCTGGTACTGATATGGCAAGGCAGTGTAGGATTAATAGGAATGTCATGCTGCACCCTTCTGAATGTAAGGCACAGAGACATACCATGCAATAAATATTTCTTACGTTAAGGATCTGTGTTTATTATACATGAAATATGTATATATTATAACAGATCAACAGATTTATCAGAAATATGCTATGTGACAGCGATTTTACTTGATAGACACAATTTTCAACAGTAAATAATGTCAACAAATCTTTGAGATCAGAGATTGAAACTCCACCCATTTTAGCCAATGGCAGGGCTTCTTCTTAGCCAATGACAAAGCTTCTTATTAGAGCCAATGACAGGGTTTCTTATTAAAGCCAATGGCAAGGCTTCTTATTACAGCCAATGAGAAATTTTACTGGTACACCATTTTACATTTGCTGTTATTTCAATTCTGAGCTTGTGAGTGTGTGGTTATCAATTTATCTGTAACATTGTTAACTGTTTAATTGTTATTTTATTTTATCTTTATTGTTATCTTTATTTAATCAATTTCTTTTCATCAAACTATATTTACTTATCATTTTTTTTGCAGGTGCAGTTTCATTAACTAAAATGGACTTTAAAAGTCAAATTTTTTGTTGCAATCCTCTGGGTAAAAGTGGACACACAAGGTTTAGAAAGAATCTGAGAAAAGTACAGCCTTGGATGGTTCAGAAATGTCCAAATATAACATTAGAACAGAAAATATGTAGTTCATGCAGAAAATCTATCTTTGAAATGCCAGGTCCTTCATGTATAATTGAAACAGATGCAGAGGCAGAACAACCTCGGTTAAGTGAAGATAATTCAGAAGGAGTGGTGAAGAGTGAGATATGGACTGACAGAGACTCAACTTTGTATAGTCTGAATGATACGTTACTTTCTATAGGCGAATCTCCTGTGAAAAAAAAAAGATTCGGTGTTGAACAGTAGTACAGTAAGAAGAAATATCAGAAAATTGGTGAAGTGATAAAAGACTACATAGGTGTTCCAGAATGTGATAGCCCTGTGACAGTGTCTGATGAATCGGTCATGATTTCACAGTTGAAAGAAAAATTTCAAGAAACAGACTCTAGTAATGTTAAAATCCAAATACTAACAATATTATTTAGAACCTGGAGTATTCGTAAAATTCAGGAAGAATTTCGTGTAACATATTACATGGCACGAAAGTCTAAAAATCTTGTGGAAGAGCAGGGTATTTTAGCAACTCCAAATCCTAGGCCTGGGAAATTCTCAGTGACAGCACAGTTGAAAACGTTATTGCATACTATAATAGTGATGAAGTGAGCCGTTGTTTACCAGAAAAGAAAGATTTTGTTACAATGATGGAATCAGGATCAAAAGTACAAAAACAGAAACGTCTTATTCTAGGAAATTTGAAAGAGATATTTCAAGGATTTAAAGACAAGAATCCTAATGTCAAAGTAGGGTTTTCAAAGTTCTGTGGTTTACGCACAAAGAATTGTGTGCTGGCTGGTGTAAGTGGAACACACTGTGTCTGTGTGTGTTGTGCTCATGAAAATGTAAAACTTATGCTAGCAGGGTGCAAATTGCAAGACTTAACTCGTAATGATGAATTACCAGTTAGGACATACAAAGATTACCTTGCAAGAATAACTTGTAACCCTCCTCTTCCAAAATGCTTCTTTTTCAAGTGTGATTCTTGTCCTGGTATAGCACACTTACTAGAGCAAATAAGTAGCTTATTCACCATGAATGGGATTGATGAAATTGTATATAAATTGTGGACTACAACTGATCGCACAACACTTATGACAGTCTGTAACACTGTAGAAGAATTCCTTGAGACCTTTGAATCAAAAGTGAAATTGCTATTGCCACATTCTTTTATAGCTATTCAGCAGTCATACTTTCTGTCAAATCTGAAAGAAAACCTTGATGAAAATCAGTGTGTTGTGTTGTGAGATTTTGCTGAGAATTATTCCTTCATACTGCAGGATGCAGTCCAAGGATACCACTGGAACAATTCCCAAGCTATATAATGAATATAATTGCTTCTTCTAAATTGCTAATTATATTGAATACAGCTCTTCTACTACTGAATTATGATGAATTCAGCTTCTTCTAAGCTAAGCTTCCTTCTAACTAATTACAATGCTTCTTCTAACGATTTTTGTGTGGTTAATTATATCATGAATAAACTTTCCTGCTAGTAGTGTATCATGAATAAACTTTCCTGCTAGTAGTAGCTTATTCACCATGAATGGGATTGATGAAATTGTATATAAATTGTGGACTACAACTGATCGCACAACACTTATGACAGTCTGTAACACTGTAGAAGAATTCCTTGAGACCTTTGAATCAAAAGTGAAATTGCTATTGCCACATTCTTTTATAGCTATTCAGCAGTCATACTTTCTGTCAAATCTGAAAGAAAACCTTGATGAAAATCAGTGTGTTGTGTTGTGAGATTTTGCTGAGAATTATTCCTTCATACTGCAGGATGCAGTCCAAGGATACCACTGGAACAATTCCCAAGCTATATAATGAATATAATTGCTTCTTCTAAATTGCTAATTATATTGAATACAGCTCTTCTACTACTGAATTATGATGAATTCAGCTTCTTCTAAGCTAAGCTTCCTTCTAACGAATTATAATGCTTCTTCTAATGGTTTTTGTGTGGTTAATTATATCATGAATAAACTTTCCTGCTAGTAGTGTATCATGAATAAACTTTCCTGCTAGTAGTAGCTTATTCACCATGAATGGGATTGATGAAATTGTATATAAATTGTGGACTACAACTGATCGCACAACACTTATGACAGTCTGTAACACTGTAGAAGAATTCCTTGAGACCTTTGAATCAAAAGTGAAATTGCTATTGCCACATTCTTTTATAGCTATTCAGCAGTCATACTTTCTGTCAAATCTGAAAGAAAACCTTGATGAAAATCAGTGTGTTGTGTTGTGAGATTTTGCTGAGAATTATTCCTTCATACTGCAGGATGCAGTCCAAGGATACCACTGGAACAATTCCCAAGCTATATAATGAATATAATTGCTTCTTCTAAATTGCTAATTATATTGAATACAGCTCTTCTACTACTGAATTATGATGAATTCAGCTTCTTCTAAGCTAAGCTTCCTTCTAACGAATTATAATGCTTCTTCTAATGGTTTTTGTGTGGTTAATTATATCATGAATAAACTTTCCTGCTAGTAGTGTAGTAATAATAATGAACAAGCTTATAACTGGTAGTAATGTTGTAGTAGTAATTAAGATGAATAAAGTCTTATGCTGGTTGTTACTAATAACACTAAATGAAATAAACCTAACAGCCAGACAGAGGTCTGACAGTACTATGAACTGAGAAAGACGTACTTACTTAAAACTATTTTATTAGATAAACACTTGAATCATCCAACACACACACTAATCGTATCACAATAATGAAGAAAAAACCTAATCACATAGAACGAAGCTCTCCCTACGCACATCAACAAAAAGCTCTCTCCCGTAACACAAAAAGCTCTCTACGCACATAAACAAAAGCTCTCTCTATACAACAACAAACGCTCTCTCTTGGTATCGTTGAACGCGCCTATTTATACTGGCTACCACCACGTCATGACTTACACTCATTGCCAGATCTCATTCAGCGGGTGAAATAACATCTCGTTCAGTAAGAAGATAATTTACAAAGTAAAATAAAATAACCAGAGATAGTAAAAATCGAAAGGAAAGTGAATCGAGAGTATACGTTACAGCTACTATTCACCCTTTCGTCGTGTACTACAAAAGTTCACTCACACTTCAGTTGGATCATGTTTCTTTTGTTGTCATCTCAGAATGTCTTAAGCAAGACACTATCAGTGTTCACCTTTTCCAGAGCCAATTTGCATTTTATATCATCACATTTTGAGAAGAAAGTAGAACACATCTATTACTTTTCAGACGGTGCAGCCTCACAGTATAAGAACAGGAAGAATTTTGTCAATCTGTGCCATCATGATGTAGATTTTGGTATCACAGCTGAATGGCATTTCTTTGCCACCTGACATGGAAAGGGGCCATGTGATGGCGTGGCAGGCACCATTAAGAGATTAGCTGCACGTGCAAGCCTTCAGTGTTCATACAATGACCAAATTATGACACCGCGACAACTGTATGATTGGGCTTCCAGAAATATTCCTTCGTGTCATTTTAAATACAGCACAGACAAGGACTATGAGAACCACAAGGAGTTCCTCGAGATACGTCATGCTAGTGCTCGACCAATTCCTGGTACTCAAAAACTTCACTGTGTAATACCAGTAAGCCGCACAGCTATTAAAACCAAGATGTATTCAAACTCAACTGAATACAAGGTTGAGTCAGTATTGCTAAATCCAATAGAACTGGATCTGGAGGATATTCGTGACTATGTTATTGTTGAGTATGATAACCAGTGGTGGGTTGGTTGTGTTTTGGATGTGAACATTCATACAGAACAAGTTAAGATAAGTTTTCTGCACCCACATGGACCTTCAGTGTCTTTCACATACCCACAGAAGCCAGATATATTAGAAGTGGATAAAACAGCGGTCATTACGAAGGTTGACCTACGAACAGCAACAGGTCGGACATATTTTATGGAGAGAAGCGAAATAGAGATGGTCACTAGCAAGATGGCATCACATTCTTTTGGTTTGCAACCTTATTAACCAAGCGGTTCACTTGTATGTGTACACCACTAATATAACCTGTAACACATTGTGAAATTAATACATACATGCATCTGGAAAACAGTTATTGTACATTTGTCCGAACCTAACCTGGAAGATATATACTCCTATTAATCCTGCACTGCCTTGCCAGTGCCAGGCCAATATCTGGCACATGGGTAGAAGAATGTTGTAGCAATAAAATATATTTTTTTCGTAATTTTTTAAGATGGTATGTTTTGAGATATTCAAGGTCAAAGGTCACAGTGGATGACCTTGAAACTTTAATCTGTTGTAAGAAGGTCATGTATGGTATCTATAGAAAGCTCAATGTTTTAGCTTTGCAGCTGTGTTTCAATTGTCACTGTACTACAATTAGGAAAACAGTTACAGCCATTTATAAGTGTGCGAGTTTGTCATTTTTTACGAAAATTTCGATTTTTATTATGTGTGTATCTTGGACAATTTTCAAACTAAAAATCTGAAAATTGGCAGAATTACTTACCTTGTCATATATGTGCTTCATACCAAATTTCATCAAAATCAGAAATGGTGAGGTCAAAAACTTATTTTTTTTTATTGATCTGACGTGGAATGTCCCATTTGCAGAATTTTTCTGGTGTGTGAAATCCAGATATCCAGATAGTAGATGCCATGAATCATTGAAAAGGCAGTTAAAACGAATGGGCATTGAATAATAAACACTTTTGAACATAATCAGTGTAACCTCGGGTTAACTGCTTCCGATTAATGAGCACTACTCAACTTAGATTTAAAGCCTTGTAGCGTTAAAGTGAAAATAATTAGAACATTTCAGCAAAATGATTGTATTTAAATATTTGCTACAGCCTCTTTGTACAACCGGAAGAGCATCCGTAGGAAAAGTAGCATTTCGTGCAGCTGTCAGTTAAGTTCGTGCGACATAGCTGATAATTATGGGGATTATCACAAACAATATAATTTCCTCAAAGAGAAATCATCGCTCTTTCCACGTTTTTAAGAGGGTCACGGAAAAATTCTCATCGGCTGACACCGGGAATCGGACACAGATCTTTCAGTTACGCGCCGGACATGCTACCACTGCTACACAGCGGCCTCTAATTCTCCAGACTCACATGCGACTAACTGCCAAACCACATGGCACGTTGTTCCTTGGAGCCACGCACAATGCTGGGGATTCACCAAAGGTGGAAAGCAGCAACTGAACAAATAACTAGGAGGCGAATGAATAATTAGTAAACACAATTGACGTGGATTAGGATCATCAAACAGAAGTTATCGCTCTGTATTAATTATTCATTTGCCTCCTAGTTATTTGTTCCGTTGCTCCTTTCCATCTTTGGTGAATCCCCAGCATTGTGCGGGGCTCTCAGAAGCAACCTGCCATGTTGTGTAGCAGTTAGTCGCATGTGAGTCTGGAGAATTAGAAGCCGCTGTGTTGCAGCGGTAGCATGCTCGGCGTGTAACTGGAAGACCCTGGGTTCGATTCCCGGTGGCGGCGGGTGATACTTTTTCCGTGATTCACTCAAAAGCATGGAAAGAGCGATGACCTCTGTTTTATGTTCCAAATCCACGTCAATTGCGTGTATTAAATATAATTTCCTTTGCCTGAACAGTTTATCTCACTTTGGTGGCGCTGTGGAAAGAGTGCTTCCCTGTTTTAACTGTCAAATCCCTGCCTCAACCAAAATACTTTTTTTTAATTTTTGCAATATTCATTGTTATAATGTACAGGAAACATACCTTCATATTTGGACATAACAAACAAAAAACATTACTCCACATATCTTATTCATTATCCCCCGTCATTAATGACAGACTTTCATTTAGTGTATACATAATCTCCATGTACTTGAGTGTGATATCGTAGAGATTGACCACTTGCAAGAAATTTTCATAGACGTGAAATGCTTCTCAAACATCTAGTGTTATTTTTTTACTTTTTTATGCTGTTCAGCTGTCTCGAAAAAGAACTTTGTAATTCTTTTCGTGACAATTTTGAGGTACAGATCACTTTCTTTAACAATTTTTAAAATTTTCCTAAAACATGTGTGGAAAATTGTAAGGAAAAGCGATCCTTGGTATCCCAATATTTTCGTGTAATAATCACATATTTCTTTTCAGAAAAGTTTAATTGATCGGCAAATCCAGTTCAATCGAGAAATTGTACGTTTTAGAAGCCATTTAAATTTTTCAGAATTTCTCGCAATTAGTCATCAAAAGCAGTTCCACTCCATATTTTCTCACAAGCATGTAACAATAAGACTGCTGACCGTCAACATTGCTACGTTGACGGTCAGCAGTCTTATTTCCTTCTTCTCCCCCACCCCCTTCCCGCTTTAATTTTCTTTCTAGAATCAGTTAGAGCATTGAATACCTTCTATCCGCCAAACCAACGCTCCGTATCACTTGTCCGATGGTCTTGCGATACGTAGCGTTGGCTTGAAATCAGTGTTCCGAGACGGGTTTAGTTTCTAACCCTAGGCGAAGTATGGGTTTTACGTCTTAATCCTAGGTGAAGCATATTTGTCATACGACACTGATTATCTCTCTTTAAGTGCAATGATTTGTCGTTCAATTCAAATTCTCTCTCTCTCTATCTCCCTCTCTTCCGTGGAACAAGTGTCCTTAAATTTGTGACGGGCGACTGCTTGAGCCCATTGAGTTGCTCAAGGTTCGTCGTTAAACCTCCAAGCAAAAATGAGGATATTTCCACAGTACGCATTTGGACAGTCTGTACAAGTTGTTTCTGCATTTTGAACATGTGAAGAACTTGATTTGTTGTCTTATTGGTCCAATTAATGTTCTTTCTTCTTCTCTTGCACCAGCCTCCAAGACTTCTGGTAACTTTTTTCTTGAGAACACAAGTATCACAACCATACAATTAATATGGGCCATATGTAGCATCTCGTAACAAAAAAAAATCAAATTAAAATGTAATTGTTTTTACTCAATATTTTCTCATCTGGCCGAATATTTTTAGCCTGACCGATTCTATGTTCTTTTTCTTTTATTTGGTCGTTATATGAGAAAAGGCATTTCATCCAAAATAAGAGAAACTGTTAATCCGGCCTATAATTTCTTTCAAGACATTAATTTACTTTATTTTTTTTTCTACAAATGCACACGGTTTCTGTCTCTCTTTCGTCAATTGTAAGTCTCATCTCCTCACTCTTCCTTTCTATGACATTTATAATGGTTTGAGGATCTTCCACTGAACTGTTTATTAGAAGAGCATCGCTTCCATACTGAAATTAGTTTTTAAAAGTCTGTTACTTTTAATAAACTGTGTTTGGTTTATCAAGGCATTTAACTTTTAGCATAGATTTTGTGTGGACTTTAAAATAAAATTTTTGTTGCAAGATGTTCAATTCGTGTTGATTTTTGTATAATGCTGTATTCAAGCAGCTCTTCATTCTACTACCGATCTCGTGCAAGCCTATGTCTATCTAACTATGTCGATTATTTCCTGTTCCACATTAATTCGACTACAAGACTGTTGTTACTGCAGCGTGTTTGGATACATCGCTGGCATAGCTTGTCCTTTGTGATAAAACTGCATAGTTGCCCTTGTTGTACAGCCTAACAACGGCAACAAGTGCCTTCCCTTTCTTGAACAGCAAATACTTGAGGGTAAGCAAATGACCATTATCGATTTCTTAGAGCTTAGAAGAATACTGTCTGCCTACAGGCCATTGAACAACGAAACAATGTTGGGGCGATAAATGCCATAGTAACAGGAATAAAACATTAGAACGTTTGTACTGTTAATCATCAACTGATTCAGCAAAGCAGATTTGGAAGTGCTTTAATCAACTATTCAGAATCGGTTTCCACAACAGCATGCTGAAGATTGAATGCTTTAGCTGCAACAGAAGAATGAGGCATTGCTTTCAGTTGTATAGAAAAGCATTCTCTACGAAAAGTAATTATCAAAATGAAGGATTGCAGCTCCACTACTACAGTACATCGCAACGAACGGTTTTCATATTTGATTATGAAAATCATTAAATCCCTTCCCACAAACAAAAATAAAAATGAAAAAGTTTCCTTCCTTGATCAATCCATTATTTTCACTGTACACTCAGTGAACCAAACTCCTCTGTAGTATCCATACCAAATTAATTATCATCTAGGATCTAAAGCGAAATCAATTATCATCTTCGAGCTTTTCACTTTTGATTACTTTAAGTAACATTTCTGAAGGGTCAATAATTAACCGATAATCCTGCAGGGGGTTCATTGCCCTTTGCAATTATTATAAACTTTTTTTCGCTCTCATATGTGCGAAATTATGATTGACGTTCAGTCTTCTTCATACTAGACTCCTTAAAATTAACGTCATCAATCATTCGAAAGAGTTTCGATTCCTTTACTTCCTATAGCCCCCGAACTTCTGAGCTCAACAAGAGTTGAGGATTCCAGTGATCTACACATTTAGGAATATTAAAAATTTCAAATCGCCGCTGGCAATCAATGCTTTTACTCTCACAGGGATGTGAAATGTTAGCATGCTATTTTATCATAGCTTTGTCCAAATTTTTGCCAGAGGCTTTTTTTCATTTTCACGATCAGGTTACATGGCTATTTTCCTTTCTTGAATGTCAGTCATTTGATGGCATTTGTAGACCAGATGTGGACGACTTTTGCTATGTGACCACAACATCTTTAAATCCATCACTTCATATTTTTCGGAATTTGTTTTGTATATATGCGCTTAAATTTTTCGTTTCCCTCTGTCTGTAATTGCTCACTTTTTTTGACATGTATTTAGCCGCTTTTTTGAAAAATTTATTGATGTTCTTATAAATCTACCAAGAGAAGTACTTCTATTTAAGTATCAAATGCATAGTTGCATTTTATTTCTTATTTTTAAAAGCCCCACCATTTCGTATTTTTTTCAGTTCAGAAACATCTTCACACTGTTTTTTTTTCGAAGGGTGAGCCAACGACCGCTATGAGCAACCCTGTGAGCAATGAAAAGTCGATCACTTCTAATTTGGGGCCACTGCTTCTACGAAAGGAAGGTTCGACAAGTAAACCACGCATAACTTAATAGTGGGTGCTACGGACGAATAGTCAGAAATTTACTTCTGTGACCACTCGGCCACCTCCCGTGAATAACTTCAATATGTTATATGTATGTGTAATATAAGCGACAAGAGTTTGTACCTGAACCTGGTGAAGAATTAATTGTTTATCCTGATTTTTGAATCACGCTTTAGCCATAACATCATGGATCTGATATCTATTACAGTCTCGAGTGATAACTTAAGACTCATAGATATCAGATCCACGATGTTATGTCACAGATATCAGATCCACGATGTTTGTCATAGAATCAGATGCATGATGTTTGTCATAGATATCAAATCTATGATGTTTATCATTGATATCAGATCCATGATGTTTATCATTGATATCAGATCCATGATGTTTGTGTACGAACTTGCGAAGAAATCATTTTTCAGGATAAACAACTATTTGTTCACTAGGTTCAGACACAAGCTCTTATCGTTTATATTACACCGATTAACCATTGCATTATGACCACCTAACTAATAAGCTGTAGGACCTCCTTTAGCTCACAAAACTGCGGCCACTATGCGTGGCATCAATTCGGTGAGGTGGCGATAGATATCCTGGGGTATCTGGTACCATAATATCAAGCACAGAGCTTCAACAGGTCCGTTGATGCATCTTTTCGGCGCTCTTTTTTTTTTTTTTTTTTTTTTTTGCAATGGCTTCAGCAGTGACGGAACACAGCGGGCGGAGAATTTCGTCATGTGAAGTTCATTTTGAATTATGTTTATTACTGACCCATCACTAATATTGACCTGTGTGATCGCTGCGACCGTGATGCGTCGGTCTTCGAGCACGAGGAACACCAATTATTTCGCAATGCCTGGTTCTTCCCTGAGAGACGGTCTTCCGCTTCGTGGATGGTCTTACAGACTTGTTTGCCCACATTGAAAGAGTCTACGCCACTTTACCACTGTGTCATACAATGGGTCATTGTCCCCGTATACGTTCACGAGCTCAGCATGAAACTGTTTAGCATTGTGTCCCTTCAAATGTCGGAACCGAATAACTAAACGCCATTCGAATTGCTCGACAGGATGCGCCATTTTCATTTCGTAGCCCTAGTGGTGTTGCACGTTACGACAACGCAGGATCATTCGCACGTGCTAATAGCTCCAGGTCATGCGTCTTCCGCGCAGGGAAAATTTTTACGCTAATCCCACTTGCTTTAGGCAATAATAAAACCTTTTTGACCGCTCCTCGTACATACTAAGGAGCCGTGTCACTGGGAAACTTATATTGTGTACTAGGTAAAACCATTTTTTAAAACTGTTCCTGAAATAATTTCATTTCATTTATTGAACTATTCTGCCACACAAATTCAATACGTAACAGTAATTATGCAGCATACACAACCGCAATAAAACTATACGTAATATTAAGAAATTAGTCAAAAATAGTCAATATACATGAGTACCATTTTAAATATTCCCTAAACATGTAGAGTTAATGTTGTAAGCCCTATAACGAAGTAAATTTCTCCGTCATTTTTGTCCACGCCGAAGCTCGAACCCGAGTCCACTTATTCCGGAGCAAGCCGCTCTACCAATTAAGCTACGCGGACGTTCCTTATTGCCTTTATGTCGTGCGCGTCCTGCTGGGCAGGCACGTCACATCCCCCCCCCCCCAAAGAGGGGCGGGGCATGGCCCACGGGTCAGCCGTGACCATGAAACGTTGTAGGCAGCCATCTGCTGTAGAACGTGCACTTGAGAACTCCCAGTCAATCTGGTGTGTGGAATGCAACGTCACACACATTTATTTTTCGAAGCGCTGAAGAAGGAATTCTCTTATTTTTCCTATCTAGCGGTGTGGAAAGAACATCACACCATTGCAAGATCTTTAACGGCCGGGTCATCCGGGAAGTTTGGGCGCCATTATAACGAAGTAAATTTCTCGGTATTTTTTGTCCACGCCGGGGCTCGAACCCGAGTCCACTTATTCCGGAACAAGTCGCTCTACCAATTGAGCTACGCGGACGTTTGAATCGCTGCTATCTGCCTTTATGTTGTGTGCGTCCTGCTGGGCAGGCACGTAACATCACATAAATTATTTAAGACGCCTTGAATCACCAAGATGAATGGCATGGAGACAGGGAAAAAAGGCTTCACTAAAAACTCTTGACAAGCCCCTGATCCCCAATTTAATAAGT
Organism: Macrothele yani; assembly: GCA_039090855.1. Taxonomy (NCBI): domain Eukaryota; kingdom Metazoa; phylum Arthropoda; class Arachnida; order Araneae; family Macrothelidae; genus Macrothele; species Macrothele yani. Next base: position 9,401,758 of record CM077024.1, read on the forward strand.
GCCGGGCGAGAACAACGAAACAGAAAATGTGTAGTATAACACAGGTTAGTCATGGAAACTAATATAATAAGAATATCTTAAACTGTATCCAGCATGCAACAAAATATGAGCAACAAGTTCCAAACAAACCATCAAATACATAATGTGAAGTTATTTAAATATTACAAAGTCTTGACAAGCCAAAATGCCGAAAGTCAAACTAATGAAAATGGTCAAGTATAAGATATAATAAGTACACTGGTGCGTAGCACAATATGTGAGAATAGTCCAAAGACTTACATCTCGAAGCTACATATGAAATATGTATCACACACGTAACAGTAGGTGGGAACTGTAAACAGAAAGGAACTGAATATAACCCGCACTCCACTAACAGTGCCCCACACACCATGTCAATATGTTAACGGTATAACTAATATTCACAGCAAATCACCATACCGGCAATACACCACATTAAATAAACACTAAGCAATAAGTTACGCCCAGAGTAGCGTGACCAACATGCAGTAAATCAATGATCAAGTTATAATACTTTATTATGCACTGAGTGGCCACTTTATTATGACCACCTGAAAGTTTTAAGCAAATGAGCTATGGATGCACGCTATTGCCGCCAGAGGGCGATGCTTGTATAAAAAGGGAAAGCTTAGTGCTTGCGACAGTAGTAGAAGAGATTTTTGGGTGAAGAGATGGGTAAAAAATGCGATTTGCGGACTTTCAACACGGGATGATTGTAGGAGCTCGGAGCCATGGAGCGAGTATCACCAAAACAGCCGCATTCGTGAAATGTTCCAGAGCAGCTGTTGTTAAAGTGTTTAAAGACTGGAATGTCAGCCAAAAACCTGGGTCTCTACGTGCAACGTGTGGTCGTCATGGACTAGTGACTGCTCGGGCGAAACGTAGAGTGTCCAGACTGGTAGTATACAACAGAACGGCAACAGTGCAGCAAATTACAGACCATCTTAATCAAGGATCCCCTCAAATGATCTCTGCACGCACTGTTCGCTATACACTGCATCGGTTGGGATATGGCAGCCGAAGGCCTGTTCGAACACCTTTGCTGTCTGCAGTTAACAAGAGAAAACGTCTCCAGTTCGCACAGGAGCACAAGGATTGGACAGTCGATAATTGGGAACAAATTATGTGGTCCGATGAATCACATTTTCAGTTGCACCATGCCGATGGCCGAGTGATAATTTGTCGGAAACAGAAGGAAAACATGGACCCCGAATGCATTGCTACAACCCTTCAAACTGGTGGAGGCAACGTTATGGATTGGAGAATGTTTTCCTGGCATGCTTTGGGCCCTTTAATTCGTGCTGATCAACGTCTGACTGGCACATCATATCTAAACATCGTTGCGGACCAAGTGCATCCTGTCATGGAGATGGTTTACCCCAATGGCGATGGCTACTTTCAACAAGATAATGCGTCCTGTCATAGTGCTCGTATTATACAGCATTGGTTTCAGGAACATGCCGGTGAGTTTACTTTGCTTAGGTGGCCCCCACAATCTCCAGATCTCAACCCCATTGATAATTTGTGGGATGAAGATGAACGAGCCATCAGACAGCTGGATCCACAGCCCTGCAATCTCACACTTCTGGAAAGCGCTATTCGTCAAGCATGGTCTCAGATTCCACAAACTACCTATCAACATCTCGTGGAGTCCATGCCACGAAGAATTGACGCAGTATTAAAGGCAAAAAGTGGCCCAACGAAGTACTGAGGGGGTAGTCATAATAAAGTGGCCATCCAGTGTATATGCCTATAGTCATAGTACCATTATGTATAACCATGAGAAAAAGGCATGCTATTGAGTCATGCATTAAAGAGATCTGATTTACTGATGAAATGTGTAGTCAGAAAGTCAAAAAATGGTAAGTGAATGGTCTAAGAGACATGGGATCATTGTCCATGAGGCCCACAACATGGGTAGCACGAAATTTAAAAAGGCGTTAGTGAATTAGAATCAAAATAACAGATTAAAAAGTGCAGACCACAATATAATTACTAATCAAGTAGCCACTAAAATAGTAAATTCTATTTTCCTGAATGCCCTGTAGTTTACAACACCTCTAATGTCCGAAGGCAATTCTTTCCATTTTCGAAAACCAGCTGCATTAATACCGTAGTATGCTATGTTCGAGTGAACCCTAGGAGCCAGAAAGTTCAGACTGCCCCTAGGAACATGAAAATATGAAAAATGCATCAACTCCAGGACGCCCAAGTATCTATTAGAATGAATTATATTATGAATGAAAAGTAATAAACGTAAAGTGTATAATTTAAATCAGACTTGAGGGTAACGCAGCTTGAACAATTACATCACCATTTCACTTCAGCTGCTGCTTCAACATTATGTATGATTCAAAAGTCCCCGAACTCTATATTTTAAAACGTATTTTCTGTAAAATCATAAAAGATGTCCGAGTATTGCTGCGTGTGGCTCTTGTCTGTGACCTTGGGGAACGAGCTGCGCCACGTGCTAGCACCAAATGGCACTACGCTTACGCGGGCGCTGGCAAGCAGTAAATTTCAGCCCTGAGTCTCACTCAAGAACACAGAGTAGCATTGCTAAAAGTTTATTTTGCGGGAAACTCTTACCAACATTGAATCCAGCTCTTTCAAAGGAAGTTTCCCGAAGCTCCTATACCAGGGAAAACAACCGTATATGACCTTCTGAACCTATTTCGCCAGGCAGTGTTCAGGATAAGCCTAAGAGCAGCCGGCCTACCGTCCTTGGTGACGACCACGTTTCTGGAGAAAATTCACGTTTCCCTGCAGCGCTTTTCTCGGAAGTCACTTCAGCGGCTGTCTCAAGAGTTAGGGTCATCGTATTCAGCCTGCCAGATCAAATCAGATCATATGTAGAGGATTTTAGGAAGGGAGTGTCTGACGCCAGGCCTTAAACAACTCTTAGAAATAGGAAGCTAGGAGATATGGGCTAGAGTGCCCGATAGGAAAGTGACACGGAAGCGAGGTAGAAAGGGGGAGGAAGTCGCCTTTATTTATTACCGAGGGGACAGTACCCGGGGTCCGACGGCTTAACGTGCTCATCAGACGCACGGCGGGTATTTAGTGGTTCGAACGATCGAACCTGAGGTTACCTCCATGGCAGTGACGAACGCTGACCACTAGGCCACCCGCGGCCCCTTCAGCCTGTTAGTGGGCTACTAAACGACTAAAGCTACGGCCGTACAGAATTCGAGTAGTGCAAGAGCTACGTGTCCTTTGGACTCGGAAAAGCGCGTTGCGTACTGCCATATGGCTTAAGAGTTTCACGCGCAACAATGTGACTAAACATCATTACAGCCGTGACATACCAGCCAACACGCTGAAAAGAGTGTTAGCCAACATGCGTCGTCGGGTGAATTTGTTTCCAGCATCTATTGTAAAGCGGTTTTCATTACCTGTAAGTATGAGTGGCAATATAACAGTATGTAAAAATAGTTATACATAACTATATTCGTGGAAGAAATTTTCGAATTCAGAGTTCGGGTACTTTTGAATCACCTTGTTTCTCTAGGTCTTATCTGTCACATGCATAAGTCACGCTCTCTGGCCTCAAGATTGTTGCCAACCTCATTCCATGAGCGAGAAGATATAACGTTAAGATTGAAAACGCTAAAAAAGAATGAACTCAAATTTGCATAAAGAAAGCAACTAAAAATGAACGTTAATTTAGAGTATACGTCATAGTTCTTAGCACTAAAGAAAAACAGAGGACAGAGTCTTCTCTAAATTCCAAACACGATGATTTGCTTACTCCAATAACCAGCTACGAACGTTTGTTGCTTGGTAACAAACAACGACGCCATTAGAACCCGTATCTATGCACAGTTCGCAACACCGTGTATGATGCTTTTCTGAAAAGGAATCACGTTATCCTTGCGAGAACGTCACGTCTGTTTCGAAACAGAATCACCAGACAAATATGAATTTCAGTTGAACGTAGCAGATGGACGGACGTTTGTTCCAAATTGACGAGGAGACACAAAATCTCATCTCTGACTGTCTGAGTGATCAAAGATCGGCATTTTATTATAATAGACCTATTTTTTCTTGTGTGGTGATGAGACAAATGTATTTATATCCTTGAAAATCATATGTTAAAAAGATCTGTGTAGTGTGCTCAAAACTCTCACTTTCGCTGCGTTACGACCCACCCGTGGGTCGTAACGCGTTAACTTTTACATTTTTCAGAGGAGGAGGAAAAAAAAGTTTATGAACATAAATTTGTAGTGGATATATCAGTCATTTTATGTATATATCTTTAAACGACCCACCGGTGTATCGTTCAGCACTGTATTGAAAGAGTTACGACCCCACCTGTGGGTCGTAACATACTACATAAAATCGTCGAAAAAAGTCGACGCAGCAAACGTGTTAAATTATTCATTATTGTAACCAATTGTTTGCTGCCTTGAAAATTTTACGTTACCGTCACCCTTCGGAAATGTCTAGAGCTGCTGGCTTTCACTAGTCATATTGCAAAACACCATGGGCATTCTCTCTCTCGCGCGCGGCTACTTATAGCCCATTGAGTTGCGCACGAATGTCGTAGAACCCCGAAACAAACAATCACAAAAACTATTTCTAATTCTCTCTCAAGCCCGGAAACCCCAGCGTCCATTAGCGCTATTTGAAGCGAGAGGTAAGGAAAAGCTGGCGTCAATGTTCAACGTGGTTTAAGCCGCATACAAGAGATGGTAATAGTAAATCTTTCATTAACGATTCGTAGTAGACGCAACCAGCTTTAGAAGGGAGTATACAGAGAAGCACTGCATTTTTATGAAAAGTTACATTTCGACGAAATCTTTTGCAGTAACAAGAATATTGTAGCGCAAGTTCATACACGGGCGTATCAGAATAATATGGCCATCCCTGTGAATCACAGTGTACCCGCCCAGGCGTGCCACAGAGTGCACGGAACAACGTCAACCACACGAAGATATAAGCGACCGGCCAGGACAGATGAGCCATAGTGCTTAACGTGAGCACAATTGGCAGATGTAGTGATTTCACGGACGTTCAAAAATGAATCGTCATTGGCTGCCGCGTAAAGGTGGAAGCATCACAGAAACAGCAGACTTCGTAGGCAGTTCACGAGGTGCTGTAGTGTGCTGTAGCAGTTCACGAGGTGCCGTAGTACTAAGAATGGACCGCTGGCACACCGAGTACCTCCCGACGTCATAACTGTGGAACCCCAAAGGCCATGGACCCCAGATGAGGAACGTCGCATCCGTCGATTGGTAAAGGGCAACCGACGCGCCACAGTGCTCAAATTGACCACGCAAATGAATGCTGGATCACCCAGGTAAGTGTTCCCAACAATAGTAAAGTGACCCCTGTTGCACATGGGTCTTCGGAGTCGAGGCTGCGTTAAGGCGCCCAGGTTAACTCTGGTCCATCGGCAAAGACGTCTGCAGTTCTCATGGGACTAGCGTCACTGTACGGTAAAAAGGGTTGCGTTCTCCGAGGAATCAAGGTTTCTATTGCACAGAAGTAACGGGCGGTGGCGGATACCGTGTCAGACACACCAGAACCAACACCCGGACACGCTTGTCGGTCAAGCCAGGCCGGTAGTGATAGTGTGAGTGTCCAGAATATGCTTTTCTGGTATGTCCTGGGACAGCTGGTACCACTGGATGGGTCCCTGAACGCCAACGGCTACCTGTCCATCCTCGCTGACCTCATGCATCTCTTCATGTTGGACGTTTACAATAGTGGTGATGGTGTCTACCAACACGAACATGCTGGCCCAGGGGAGCAGTGGTCTGAGCGAAGGTTTCAGAGCATTCGTCCGAATGCTGTCCTGGTTCGAATCCCGATGAGGCATGGAATGGATGTAGTGTTTGTACGGCACTGGCTCTCTCCCTTCCCTGGAACCAGTTGCCCTGAATAAAGGACGGGCGACTGCTTATAGCCCATTGAGTTGCTCATGGTAGTCATTAAACCTCCAATAAAAAAAACAAAAAAACACGAGAATGCACCCTGCCATGTCGCTAAGGGGTGCGTAACCTGTTCCAGGAACACGACAGCGTTGTCGCCGTTCTCCATTGACCAACGAAATCGCCCAGCCACAATCTGATAGAGCACTTGTGGAACTATTTGGATCGACAGGCTGACGTGCCGACCCACAACCACGTCATCCCCGGTACCTCCGTGTTATGTTGCAGTCCGAATAGGCGCGTGTGCCTCGGGCAACTTTCCAAGGCCTCATTGCGTGCGTGCCACGCCGTCTAGCCGCTGTCATCCAGTTCAAGGGTGGGCAATTCCCATTATTAGGTAGGTGGTCATTATTTTCTGATACGACTGTACAGACTTCTCGCGTTGATGCGAAGTATTTTGTCGAAAATCCTTTTCAAGCCCTTCTGTGCGCAATACCCGGAAATATGCATGCTTCCTCGGCTCTCATTGTGGCTTACGTTTGGATCTTTTTTTAAGAAATGACGTGCATTCTGCTTTTTCACTGTTCACACATCAGGAATGTCTATCATTTCAAACGACCAGAAGAATGTCAGCGAAAGGTTTGTTGCCATCGTTTTTTCTCAGCACATCGTGGATATTTTCAATTCCTTAGATCGCGTATGCTATACGGATGAAGCATGATTTCATTCATCCGGCTATTTAGTCTAAAACAAAAATGTTCCACAGCAGAAACCCACACTGATTGCGGAAAATGACCTAGCATTCATTTAAACTCTCGTGGTGTGGGATATCAGTAGTGTTCGTTCTGAATTCATAAAGGTGCTGAATTCTACCAGTACGGGTCTTCAACGTTTTCAGTTACTAACTGAACGACGTTAAGTCTCGCCGCGGTTATTTCCCGTAAGATAATGCTACATGTCATACACATTGGCACCGCAAGATATCAATCTTTGAGGAACAAGCGATATCAAAAGACTTGCGTTATCCAAGCTCTTGGGAAATTACCTCTCCTGATATTTTTCTTCGGGGCTATTTTACGATCATTTTGTTGAAAGCAATCCCGATACACCAGATTTATTTTAAAAAACAATACGTTCAAGCCATACTGCCTGCCTAGATGGTGTCACGTTATGTCGTGTGTTTAAGAGTGTAGCTAGTAGCCTAAATGTTTGTTTACTGAGACGGCAGGAGGTAATTTGAACATCTATTGTAATACTCTTTTGCTACACAAATACATTAGGTTTTCCAGACAAAACCCCCTTTTACCACTATCATCGTCTTTACAATGCATTCGGTTTTAGGTTTCCTGGCTTCTGAAACATGATTTCAGATTTTCGTTCATAAAATCGAATAAATTCTTTTTAAACATTAACGAAGTCTTACCCCCCCCTGCAAGATTCCTAATAAAAATGCAAGATTCCAGTTCCAAGTTAATCTGTACAATTCTCCAATACGATCTTTATTTTTTTATCCAGATTATTAAGGTATTTGACGTATTTGGGTAATTCTAATTTTCTGAGAGCAATATCTTAAAAACTGGAACTTATGTTACATCACTGTTCAGAAAGAAAGGAGGGAATAATGATCTTGGTATGGAGTCTGAGCATTCCAACATACCATACAAAACTTGTGGAAATATTTAGATACAAGGCGAAAATTACAACACGCTTTTGTATAGTTTCGCCAGTCTTGGGAAGGAGAAAGCTAACTTTCAAAGTATTTTCTTTTTCTTTTCTTTTTTTTTTTTTTTCGGAAGACCAACTCATTTCTCTGAAAAAAAGGATATCGATCCCTTCTTCAGGGAGTAAGCGATTTCCGTCTTTAGAACCGTTAGATGCAGCCTTTCCCTGGAGAACGCATGTTTAATAAACCGTGAGACATGAATAAGGCAAGTTGACTGGATAGGAAATAAGATGTGTGACATTGGCTTTTACACCTTTGTTACACAGGAAGTATTTCTTTTTTCTTATGAACACGTGCATTCCGCATCCCAGACAAGATTTTCTGAATTAGCACTCTACTAAATAAAAACAAACACTGTGTTTCTGAAACCTGTTAAATTTTTGTCTTTCCAGACACCTCACTTTTACTTTCATTTTTCACAATATATATGCCTGCCTAATTTATTTTAGGGAAACTATGATAAAAACGATACGCAATTTCATGTTAGTTTAACAATCTATCTTTTCTAGACAATGTTAGATTAACGATATTGTCTCTCTATCTTCTCCGAACATTTCTTTAGCCGTATGAAACGAGAAAACTCTTTATGTAAAAATACGGAATTCTCTCGACAATGTAAATGTTTAAATCGGCTTGATGTACACAAAACTACAAGGCATGTAATTTGGATAAATATTTTTTATTTGGAATGAAGCTGGAAAACTGAGCATCAAATATATGTCTCGCTGAGATTTAAAACCTGTTTTCTAGCATGCGGATATGATATATATTGTAATCTGGCGAAGTGTGCAAATTAACAATAATCTAATGTACCTTTGTTTCTGCTAAATTTGTTTTATATATACTTTTCATCATATAGTTTACATATGTCTGTGTATGTGTGCGTGTGTGTGTACATATACACTGAAGTGCCAAAACTCGTGGGCTAGCAGTATGCAAATTTTTAAATGCGCTGCCGTTGTATAAAGGTATCGACGCATGCCATGATTTTTATCATTTGCGAGGTGTAATCTCGGGAGTCAAGCTGAACAACCGCCGGTAGGATTATGGCAAGAAGACGTGAATTATCGGAGTTTGAACGAGACATAGTAGTGGGAGCCAGACGGATATGACATTCAATTTCCAAAGTTGTGCGAACATTCAACATTCCTCGATCCACAATGTCACGTGTGTACCGAGAATACCTCATGGAAGGCATTACCATCCACCATTGGACAGTGCAGTGGCCGACCACGGGTGCTGAATGACCGTGACCAGCGGCGTCTGACCATGATTGTCCATGCTAACAGACAAGCGACACTGGCTCAAATAACATCCACATTCAGTTCAGGAGGTACCAGAGACATATTCATCAGGCCAGTGCATCGTAATTTAGAGTCCATGGGGTATGGGAGCAGAAGACCTTCCAGAGTGCCTTTGTTAACACCAGGACATTGGACACTGTGCCTCACCTGGGCTCGTGAACACGGTAATTGTAACCTGGAAGACTAGCAACATGTGGCGTGATCCCATGAGCCACGCTACCAGTTCTTTCAAGCTGACGGTAATGAAGCATAGACACCATGAGGTCATGGACCCAAGATGTCAACACGGCACTGTGAAAGCTGGTGGTGGTTCCATACATGTGTGGGTGTCTTTACATGGCACGATTTGGATCCTCTGGTCCTCGTAAACACGTCATTAACCGGTAATCCCTTTGTTGTTCTGCTAGGTGACCATTTGCATCCCTTCATGGACTTCGTGTCCCCAACAACGATGAGATTTTCTAGGCGAACTACACACCATGTTATCGGTCCCACGTTGTCTAAAATAGGTTCGAGGAGCATTCTGAACAGTTCCGAATGAATGGTGTGACCACCACGTTCGCGCAACATGAACCCAATAGAGCACTTCTGGGACGTGTTGGAAAGATCCATTCGCACGCAAGATCCTACACCTACAAATACCATGGAAATGTGGGCATCTATTCATACAGCATGGTCACTTCTCTCCAGAAGTCTCCCGGTCACTTTTGGGATAGATGCCGCGTCGAGCTGCTGCACTTTGCCGACCTAGAAGAGGTCCTACAAGATACTAGGTAGGTATCCCATGACATTTGGCACTTCAGTGTACACTATATGATAAAAAGTATCCGGACGTCCCTTTTAACTAGTAGATTGGCTCACATACGTCAGAGTTATGGCCAAAACAAGTATAAAAAAACGCACATGAGATGACAGACGTCATAGGCAATCATGAACAGTAAAACGGACGGAACGGTAGAGCTCAGTGACTTTCAACATGACACAGTAATAGAATGCCATCTTAGAAACAAGTCAGTTTAGAAACTTTCTGATCAACTGCGGTGCTTCGAACAACTGTTTGTGATGTTATTGTGAAGTGGAAGCGCCTAAGATCAACAATAGCGTAATAGCGATCTAGTAAGCCACGTAAAATAACAGATCGTGACCCTCGAGTGCTGAAGTGCGTGGGGCGAAAAAACCGCTTTTCCTCTGTTGCAACGTTTACCACAAAATACAGAAAATTGCCTCTTTAAGCAACGTCAGCACCATAACGCTTCGTCGAGAGCTGAGGGGAAAGGGGTTTCCATGCCCGAGAAGCCTTAAAGAAGTCACACATCATCCAGTTCAACGCCAATCGGCTGGTGAAGAGGTGTGAAGCTGGGTGCCAGTGGACTCTAGAGCAGTTCGAGTTTTCTGAAGTGATGAATCACGCTTCACTACCTGGCACCCTCCACACCCCAACTCGTCTGGGTGTGGAGGATGCTAGGTGATCACTACCTTTTCCGACAGTGTTATGCCAACTGTGAAGTTTAGTACAGTAGACATAACTCTCAGGGGTGGTTGTTTTTCATGGCTAAAGATGGGCTCTTTAATTCCAGTCTACTGGGATCTTATTGCTGCAGCTCATAAAGACAATTTAGTGCTCCCAGTATTATGGCAACAGTTAGGTGAAAGCCTTTTCCTTCACTCACAGAACAGTGTTCACAAAGCGAGGTCTGTGAAGAAATGGTCTGATTAGATGAACGTGAAAGAACTTGACCAACCCGCACTGAGCCCAGATCCCAACCCCATGGAACACCTTTGGGATTAAATGAAAGGCAGACTCTGATCGAAGAGCTCAACCTCGCTGGCAGACATCACTAATGCTCTTGTGGAGGAATTGAAGGCATTTTTCGAAGCTACATACCAGAATCCAGTGGAAAGCCTTTCTTGGAGTTTGCAGGCTGTGACAGCAGCAGAGTGGTCCAATAAATCAACCCTTACTAACCCACAGCTGATGAAGGTGTCCCGAAATCTGCTCCAGAAATTCTTGTCTTCAGCCAGTCTCTTCTAAGTCACTCCACCATCCTTTGAATTTCATCCACCTATCTTCTTGGTCTTTTCGTGTCCTATGATGTCCAATCTAGTAATTCAGTTGTCCAACTGTGGTGAGTTATTCTTGTAATATATATCGTTATCATCATTATCATTGTCAACCAAGCTGCATGAAGGTATACCATTTCACGGCTGGATTTCAAGTTCTTTCCACAACTGTCTGCCTTGAGGCAGTCTCCTCCGTGTCACTCCAGCATGTTTTCTAATCCAATCCATTATCTCCCACGTGACCTTCTTCTGATTCTTTTTCTCTTCTTTTGCACAGAGTCAAATATTTCAGTTATCCTCTGGGTGTCCATTCTTCTAGCAATATGCCCAGCCCATTACTATTTCAGGGAATAAAAGACATCTTGATTGATTCTACTCTAATCAAGACGTCTTCCATTCTTGCCATTTTCCTGATCCACGAGTCCTTCTGTTCTTTCCTGGTTACACCAGGCATGCATCTTTCCATACTTTTTTCAGTTGTCTGCAGCCTTTGTACGTCTTTTTTTTTAATTTAAAGACCATATCTCTGCTCTGTACGTAAGAACTGGTATGGTATGTTGATTAAATACTTTTCTTTTAAAACATAACGGGGAATTGCTCGTGAAAATTGTAATATTTCTTCCAAATGCTCTCCAACAAAGGTTATATGCCGATTAATTTCATCATCAATGTAGCCCTCACTTGATACCTGTTGTCCAAGGTAGATGTAGGTGTCAGGTACCTTTAGATTTTCCCCATCAATCGCTCAATCTTCATTTTTTATAAAAACATTGTACATCAATTTAGTTTTCTGAAAGTTCATTTTTAATCATACTTCTCTGCTCTTGTCAGCAAGTTCCTGGATTATGCACTTCATCCCTGAAGGGTTAGCTCAAAAATGACTATGTCAACAGCAAAACGAGTAAAATAATTTCCATTAGTCTTTATTCCCTTGTATTCCTAGTTCGATGATTGTAAGACATTTTGAAAGTGGCATTGAAGAGTTAGGAAGATATGGTGTCACTTTGTCTCTTGTCGCACTCTCCAATTTTTATTGATGCTGCATTCTCAAATACTCGTATCTTTACACCTGAATTTTAATAGATGTTATCAGTAATGCTAATGTATGCATCTTCAATCCACAAGATTTCAAAGCCATCATAAGTGCCGATGGTTTCAGGGAATCAAAGGCCTTTTCATAATCAATAAAAACCATACACAATGGGAGTTCATATTCTCTCGTTCTTACAATTAATTCTATCAGTACATGGATATGATGTTATAATGCTGTAGTAGTCAGTTCTTCTAGCAGCGTATACACGGTATACCTAAATATTTCGGCTCCCAATATTTTGTCATTTCTGAGAGTACTGTATATGTATCTTCTTATTTTTAGAGATCATTTAAAGGACGCTGTCTAGACGTGGTTTTCATTCTTGCTCTAAATGTGGAAGAAACGACACTTAAATTACGATTCGTAAAATAATTTGCAGATATCTAAGTCATAGGTTGTGCGTGCGTGCGTGTGTGTGCGTGTGTGTGTTACTAATTAAACGTTCAGTGATAAATTACTGTTAGAAGTCCTGATAAGTAGAGTAATTCTTCAGCAAGCATTTGCTTCTAGACGATTTTATCGGCTAAAGTATCCTCTTAATATAGAGCCCATGTTTGAGAAAATATGGCTTGTTTCCTGAAATGTCGTATCGATTTTTTCTTATCGCTATAATAGTTTTAGAAGTACATATTAGTTTATGGATGAGTGCATAGTCGGTAGTATGGTTGTCTTTGTGATTCACCAGGATGATGAAAAATCCGTTAAAAAGACTGCTAACTTCCATTAGATGAGTGTTTGTAGTATTAAATATGAAAGAAGGATGGAAAAATAATTGATACATCCTATGTTTTATAAGACCTACACAAAAATATACTTTAATGTGTGTATATGTTACTGAACCGATACCCTGTTTCCTTTTTCACAGAATGTACACGTTTTGCAAAAAATTATGTAAACACCTGCTTTAAAAGTAATTATGATGTTTTATAGTTCGAAAGCTCTAGAATATTCAATGAGTTTACTTTCAACCAAGTCTCCGAAATTACTAGCTTACTCCTTGAGTAAATAAAATTCGTAGCAAAGTGGGAGTCTGAGAGGGCAAACCAATGGTTCGAACCTAAGCTAAGAAGACCCTGCCAAAGTTCGGAGTCCAAAAGCACAAAGCTACTGCAGCTTTGGCAGGCAAAGAATTTACTGTGCTTCTCTGCCACTAATTTCCCAACGAAATATTTCTTCGGAAGTTGCACATAAAAACTATTATTGGTAAATCTGCTGTGTCTAATCCTCTTACAACGAAAGCCAACGCTCTGAAACAGAAAGAATGAAGTAAAAATCCTAGGCACTAAGACTTTTTCACTCTTTTCAAAACTGGCAGTGTTAATGTTTGATGTATGGAAACAGAAACAAACCACACTAGATCTTTCATATCTACAGTTATACATACAGTCATCTGCAAAAGTTTAAGACCACATGTCAATTTATTGAATATTAAGATTTTCAAAGAAACAACTAATTACTAGTCTGAGATATTTAAACAAATGACACCACAAATGAATATTTACTTTCTTTGAAACACAAAAAAAAAACGAAATCAGTACTTTGTGTGGACACCTTTGTTTTTTATGACAGACAGAATACGATCGGACATACTCTCAACTAGTGATTTGCAGTAATCATTTGAAATATCTTTGTACCACTGTGATGTGCCTGCCCCGCAGGACGCACACGACATAAAGGCAGATAGCAGCGAGAACGAACGTCTGCGTAGCTCAGTTGGTATAGCAACTTGTTCCGGAATAAGTGAACTCGGGTTCGATCCCCGGCGTGTACAAAAATGACGGAGAAATTTACTTCGTTATAATGGCGCCCGAACTTCCTGGATGACTCGGCCGTTAAAGATCTCGCAGTGGTGTTATGTTCTTTCCACACCACGAGATAAGAAAAATAAGAGAATTCCTTCTTCAGCGCTTCGAAAAACAAATGTGTGTGACGTTGCATTCCACACACCAGATTGACTGGGATTTCTCAATTGCACGTTCTACAGCGGATGGCTGCCTGCAACGATTCATTGTCACGGCTGACCCGTGGACCGTGTCCCCGGCCCTCTTTCGGGAGGTGTGGGGGAGATGTGACGTGCCTGCCCAGCAGGACGCACACGACATAAAGGCAGATAGCAGTCAGAACGAACGTCTGCGTAGCTCAGTTGGTAGAGCGACTTGTTCCGGAACAAGTGGACTCGGGTTTGATCCCCGGCGTGGACAAAAATGACGGAGAAATTTACTTCGTTATACCACCCATACTTTATTGCGTCAATCAAAGCTCGGGAATCTGGTGGCTGTTTTTCTGCTACCTAGTCTTTTAAAATAATCCACAAATTTTTGATTGGGTTAAAGTCGGGACTATCACCGGGCCAGTCAAGCACATCATGTTTCTCTTCTGCAGACAGTCCTTTAATATCTTTGATCTGTGTCACGGAGCACCATCATGCATAAAGATTGTGCATCTGTGCACTTGCATATGAGTTAACAGCTTCTCACGTAACATTTCCACATAAAAAGGACCAGTCATGGTAGTGCCTGTCGGCAAAAAGGATAATGAAGCAGTACCGGATTCTGACATAGCACCCCATATCATCTAACTAGGCGGATCTGTCACGGTGCTAACGGTGTATTTTCCATCAAACCTTTTGCCTTTTAGTCGTCGAACATGTGCTTCACGTGACTCAAATCGACGCACAATTGATTCATCGGAAAAAAGAACCTGGCTCCAATTTTCAGCAGTCCACGATTGATGACGCTTCGCAAACTGGAGTCTCTTCTTTTTCATTACAGAGGTTAATCTAGGTTTATTATAAGACTTTATTCCAAAATATTTGCTAAGACGTCGGAAAACAGTGCTGATACTAATATAAGACACTTTTGAATGTAGAAAGGCCTTGATTTTCTTGCACGAACTCCTCGGAGAACGCATAACTGTTCGCCTTATGGTATTGTCTTCACATGGGGTTGTTTTCCTTGGACGTCCACTTCTCTTTCGGTCGCTAAATTCACTTGTATCTCGATATTTCATGACCGTATTAGGAGTAGCAGTCTTGCTCACATTCACCTTTCTGCTTATATCACATTCGGAGTATCGTTCATGATATAAAGTCACTATTTGTGCCCTCTGACTAACCTTTAATGACGCTTTTTTTTTTGTCCATTTTTCGCTATATAGAAAATACGTACAAAACCTCTCAGCATGAAAACCAGAAGCAAACTGATGCTCCCACGCTTCCCCCAACTCTATAAACAGCTGCCACTGTAGGATGATGCAACACCGACAGGAAGTTGAGTAATACAGACAGTAGCTGACGCAGTCGGCAGAAATCTCCTAATACCGACAGGTGGTCTTAAAGGTTTGACAATGACTGTATAATACTTATTTAGGTAGGTACATTGTGTCATTCCTTTGGTCTTATTCCCAGACTTCATGACAAAATTTCCGCTGATGAATACGATACCTTCTAGGTGGCCATCTGCATCCGATGTCATACATTTTTTTCTAGGACATGATGTCATCTTTCAGGTTGATAATGGTCCTACACATAGAGACAAATATGTCAGTGTGGAGGTGAAGAAGAAATGAGGTTCAACACGTTATTTCCGTTCATTCCAAGAATACTGTTAAATCTATTAAGGGAAAATATTGCGCTAACACCATGGTTTTTCATGAACGAAATAACGGATTACACCATATAATACAAATTTTGAAGATGATAATCCGTTTTTTTGAGTAATTGTAACAAGGATGGTAAGTCACATAATATCCGAAAACTTGAAAATTCCATCGTCCGGGAGCGGGAATCAAACCTGCGTCTCCCAGATAGAGCCCAGGTATGCTAACCACTACACCACCCAGAACGACCAAGTCTCAAGTTTGCGATTAATTTGAATATAATCATCACAGGATTCTCTAGTCGAAGCAACCGACATCCATGTTTAGCGAATCAGGCTCGATTCCCGCTCTAGGACGATGAAATTTTCAAGTTTTCGGATATTATCTGCTTATCATCCTTGTCATAATTACACCAAAAAACGGATTATCATCTTCAAAATTTGTAGTATATGGTGTATATCCCGTATTTCTTTCATGATTTATCTGCTCCTCCAGGCAATCACGGGATAGGATTCTTAACCTTCAGATTCGCTAAACATGAATGCCGGTTGCTACGACTAGCGAATCTTGTGATGGTTATATTCAAATTAACCGGAAACTTGAGACCTCGTCGTTCTGGGTGGTGTAGTGGTTAGCATACCCTGGGGCTATCTGGGAGACGCAGGTTCGATTCCCGCTCCAGGACGATGAAAGCTTCACGTTTTCGGATATTATCTGACTTACCATCCTTGTCACAAAAAACGGATTGCCATCTTCAAAAGTTTTACCATAATTTTTCTTTTTTTCACGATTTAACAACTTCCGTGAGCATTTTATGTTATAAGAGATTGCTCATCCTTAATTTAGAACAACTGCTTTCAGGATTGGCGTATAAAGCTGGTGCCATAGGACAAACCCACAACTCAGAACCCAGCCTGATACTAGACTAGAAACTGAGTCCAACTCAGAGAATCATCTAGATGCCAGGGCTTCTGCCCACTCAACCGCTTGAGCATCTATGCCTAAGAATACAGTGATCATGAGAAAAGCATTGCTCATTAAGTAAAAGAAAGAAACACCATCTTGAGATCTAGAATATCCGTTCTATAGCTGTATTAAAAATTCAAAGTTGTCGAGCTTTCACATTCACCCAAGCGGTTTTATCAAGGCAGTAGACGAAATTTCGACAATTCTGTAGAATTTGTAATACCCCTAAAAACGAATATTCTGAAAGATTTCAGGTTTGTTCTTGTAGTTATAAAATGTTTTCTCCGTTGTATTCATAAGGCTCCTATTCGACGTTTCATACATGTAATACTGACACGTTTTTGATATCCACTACATTAACTCAGATTAAGTCAGTTTTTCTTCCCGTTGTGAATACCTTAATTTTCTGATGCAAGGTTTCTCCAAGTTATATAGCCCTCATGTTTGAAAACTCAAAGTAAAGAAAAGGTTGTTTTCTTTCTTTTGCGTTTGAAGATAGTTTAGTAATATTCCATCTCATTCGTCTAGAAATTTCAACGAATGTTCGTTCTATGGTTTCAATATTTTCAGAAACTAAACATGTCCCTATTGTCATTTTCTACCTCTCCTTTGCCTTTTTTTCAGATCGTAAGACCAGAACATTGGATTAAGCCCAAAGCTTTATGGGCTAATCAGAGCTAGTGCTTTCAAAGGAGAAAAGACATACGTATCCCAGAGACTGCAATCAGACTTCTTTTGCTAAGCTCATCTTCAAAATCATTTTGAAGACGTAATATCATCAGCCTGATGAGCTCATAAAGGGTTATAACTTACTGTCGCTTGCTTCCTTCAAACAGAACAGATTTCTTCTTCTAGGTTAATCTTCCTTGGCAACGAGTTATTACTGATACTTCACCTTTCTGTCACAACTCGGCTCTGATAAAACATTTAAAGATGAATTAAGAAAGAAAGTCTAATTAAAGTAGAGAAATACAGAAGTTAACGTGAATATACAGTATCTCGCTTAAGACTCCTTTGTTTTCAGACAAATTTATTTATTCATCATATTCGATTCAAAAGAGATGTAATTGACATGTTTCATATTGTAGCAGTCTTACAAACTACTCACGCTTTTTTTATATATACATTGACTGCTTCTCAAGAATGTGTTTTGCTTACATTCTGTGAGAAATACTTTTTAACAGCTGCATCTACTCATATATCAATATTCACACAGGTAATTACTCGACGCCTAACAGAAGATACATCAAAATCCTCTGTCATGTTGTATCTTTAAAGCATTTACCCTATGAGTTCTTCATGGAATATACGCTGCCTTGCGATTGATATCCGGACACAAACATGACTACAAATAATCTTTATTCACACAAAACTCAATATCCCATGCTGGAACCTTTGTGGCCCAAATGATGCTCTCTAGTCTTCGTGGAATTCTTTTCACCACTTATTTGTAAATATCTGCAAATATTTTCGGCCAATCTGCCTTCAAAGTAGTGTTGTTTATCGAGTTATCCCTTATTCCACGCACTGGACGATCCAATTCGTCCCAGGCCGCCCCGGTGGCTCAGTGGTCTAAGCGATGGCCTCTGATCATTCGTCCGAACGGGGTCCGGGTTCAAATCCCGGTGAGGCATGGATGTTGTGTTTGTCTTACGGCACTGGCTCTCTCCCTTCCCTGGAACCAGTGACCCTAAATTATGGACGGGCGACTGCTTATAGCCCATTGAGTTGCTCACGGTGGTCGTTAAACCTCCAATCAAAAAAAAATTCGTCCCAGAGATCCTCTACATGGTTCAGGACAAAACTCTAGGCTGGCCGTTACACGTTTTTGAAACACACATCCTTAAAGCAGTCTCTAACAACGCGAGCAGTATGATACAGTGCTTTCTTTGCCCTGCTGATAGAAAGTAACGTTATAATGCCCATAGTACATAACTATCCGGGACATCTTGGTAAGAGCTCAGCATTCAGGTATTGTCCAAAACGACGAATGGGCCCAAGCCGAACCACGAAACACTGCTCCATGCCATCAAGCTGCCTCCACCAAATTAATAATATAAACACCCAGATCCGTCTCTCTGGAACGCTTGACGTTACACCAACGTCTGCATTTTTGCTCCATCACTTATTGATAAATTCGTGTGTGCTCCTGCGATGTCAAAATGATTGCCTGCTGTATAATAGTACCCGATCACTTTTAGATGTCAAGGTGATCGCGTGCTAATTTAAAAACATTGAATTATTAATGATTCGAGTTCTGTTTTTCCGATCTACAAAATTCAAATTGAGTTCTTAATGTCAGAGCAAGCTGGGTTTTCACGCGATGACATTGAGATATCAAGGTGATTGTGTGTTAATTTAAAAACATTGGATCAACAATGATTCGAATTCTATTTATCCGATCTACAAAATTCAAATTGAAATCTTAATATCACAGCAAGTTGCGTTTGTATATTAATTTAATTTTGCACAATTCGAATATTAATTTGTACGCTTTAATTATTTTTTACTTTTTTAATTTAACTAAATTTCCGAGTTAATGCTGATTATACTAAACATTTTACAAAATACTGATCTATCTAAACGCTCTAACCTACAATAAAAACTTAAATCTTGAGATGTCAAAGTGAGCAAGATTGCATCTAAAAGCAGATGTCGCCCCATTAGCACATTGTGGAGAATTTGCATAAAAATAGTTCCGATTTGTAATACCAGATATCGCATTATTTTGTAGAAAAATGTTCGGTATGAAGTTTCAAACTAACCGTCGAATAAGATAGTCTAAAATAAAACAAGCCGTGAAGCGAAATAACAAGTGTGCCGGAAAAAAAAGCAATTTAACGTAAAAAATCAAAGTAAAAGTTATTAAGGTAAGTTTACACGAAAACAACTTTCCGACTTTATTGCTGATTATATAGACGATTTTGCGAAATATCGATCTATCTAAACGCTCTAATCTACAATTGTTAAACAACAACAAATATTTTACACAGGATGTTATTTATCTCGAGGTCTTTTGAAAAACGGAAAAAATAGCATGTCATTTTTAGTTCTAACGTGAATGAGTTTTTACTATTTCTACTATATTTTAGTTTTTACTATATTTCCTTACAGAAATCCGGCGTCTATTTGATTTGTTTTCAGTCTGCTTCAATTAGAACTTTCACTCCGTGATAGGAAGGACAACATCCCTTATATATTAATAGTTATTTAAAGCTTAAAAACAGCCGTCCTAGTACGGGTTACACGCTAGTTTCTTTATAGGAACGATAGAGACTCGAAGGTACATCTCTCCTGGCATCCCCTACACCCAGGAACTAGTAACTCTAAGATTGTGCACCGTGACTCTATTCCAAAGCATAGAATTCCATTGGTCTGCAGTCCAAGATCGACGTTCCTTGCACCACGTTAGTGAGCATGTGGTATTAGTCGAAATGAATAAATATTTGTGGATGGCTGACCAATCGAGTAGCACATTGTGTGCAGTGTCTTGCAAAGTGCACTGATGCTAACGTCAGTTCTAATAATTTCCCATAGGGTTTGAGCGATTTGAGACAAAGTTGATTTTCGTTCTGAGCGTACATTTTTTGACGAGCTCTCCTGTCACGTTCTGTTATCATCAGATGTTCACCAGGTTGTTTTCCGACAGATTCAGCTCCAGTCCGCTTCAGTTTGCATTCCATGTCACCAACCATCGACCAACAGATTTTCAGTGTCGGTGAAAATGTCTCGTACGAAGGGATAAATTACGTGGCACCCTGTTATCAATCCTCTCTGGAAATCCGTTAGCTCTATCGATCAAGGCCTCTTGCATTCACGGTCGTACTATTATCACATCATTGCCTTACGAGCATACACAGTCGTATCCGAATAATACGCCCATCCCTGAAATCACAGTGTACCCGCCCAGGTGCATCACAGAGTGCACGTGACAAGGTCGACCACAAGGAGATATCAGCGGCCGGCCAAGAGAGATGAGCCAGAGTGCGTAACATGAGCACAATGGGCAGAGGTAGTGATTTGATGGACCTGCAAAGAGGAATGATCATCAGCTTCTGCAACAAGGGTGGAAGCACCTCAGGCACAGCAGACTTCGTGGGCTGTTCGTGAGGTGCTATAGTAAGGGTGTACCAAGAATTAACCGCTGGCACACCGAGTACCTCCCGACGTCATCATTGGGGAGCCCCAAGGACCATCGATCCCAGAGGAGGATGTCGCCTCCGTCGACTGGTAAAGGGCACGTGACTTGCAACAGTGCAGATCCGACAACGCAAATGAACGCTAGGGCACCCAGGTACATGTCCCCGATAACGATAGAGCGAATCCTGTTAGGTATGGATCTCCGGAGTTGACGCTGCGTTCAGACGCCCATGTTAACCCAGGTCCATCGGCAACAATGCCCGTTGGTTACATGGGACTACCGTCATTGGAGAGTGGAAGAGTGAGAAAAGGTTGCCTTCTCCGATGAAATGAGGTTTCTACTGCGCAAAAGTAACGGGCGGTGGTGTATACGGCGTGAAGCACACGATAACTAACACTCGGCCACGCTTGTAGGTCAGGTACAAGCGGCGGTGGCAGTATGCTTGTGTGGTGGATGTTTTCCTGGTATGAGCTGGGACCGCTGGTTCCACTGAATGGGTCCCTGAACGTCAAAGGCTACCTGTCCATTCTCGCTGACCACATGCATCCTTTAATGTTGGATGTTCATCCTGGTGGCGATGGTACTTACCAAAAGGACAATGCGCCGTGCCCCGTCGCTAAGGGCGTGAGTGACTGGTTCCAGGGACACGACAGCGATGTCTTCGTTCTCCCTTGGTCGGCGAAATCGTCCGGCCTCAATCCCATAGAACACTTGTAAGACTATTTGGATAGACAGGTTCGACGTGCCGACCCACAACCACGTCGTCTTCAAGACCTGCGTGCTCTGCTGCAGTCTGAACGGGCACGTGTGCCTCGGGCAACCTTCCAGGGCCTCATTGCGTCCACGCCACACCGTCTCGCCGCTGCCATTCGGGACCAAGAGTGATTATTTCCATTATTAGGTAGGTGGTCATATTATTCTGATACAGCTGTATGTTTATAGTTCAATCTGTGACGTGTTACTTGCGCAGTGCCTAATTCACTATCAGTAGCGGGGTGTCCTGATATTAGTTGTTAGGCAGTGTATATGATTTTTTTATTTTAAGGTTTAATGACCCCCTATGAGCATAAAGGAATATAAGGAGCGTCCCAACAGAAATGTATGTCCACTAGCTCTTGGGAAATGACAAAATCCGCGCTTTAGGACAAACACCCAAAACACCCTATCCTGAGTTGGATCCTCAGCTAGAAACGACGCTTCTGTCTACTCGCTCACTAGTACAGCACAGTAAAAATATATTCGGCTATGTGTCCTTCATTCTTATTATATTTTACAAGAATAGATCTTCAACTCAAAAAGGAATAAATACGAAACTTTTTCTGCGTCAGCTCTGCTAATTTCATGTTTTACTTTATATTCTGCCTTTCCTCCAGGTATTAAAAATTAGTTTTCTGCATACAGTAAGTTGGCGATGAACCAGTGGTTTTCTGGAAAGCACAGTGGCTCTCTATTCTCATCCACTATCTCGTTGTACCGTGATTGATGAATACACCTAAGTTTCCTGTTTTCAACTAACAAATAAACGTTTAGGATGAGGGGTAAGTGCAAGTGATCTATCAGTAGGAGAAGCAAAATTTCCAATTAATGTAAATTAAGAATGAAAGAATGACCCAGTATTTTCCGTCGATTTGTTAAGGCAACCAATTTCCGAAAGATCAGGATCAATGGAAAGAACGTGACCTGATTCGCAGCAATCCTTTCGATTTCTGTTCAACAGCATTCGAGGGTGAAATTCCTGCTTTGTCGAGTCCTGTGTCTCCATCTGCTGCAGATCATTAAATTCCACGCATTGTTCTCTTCCACGTGGCGTATTCCTAGTGGACATCCGTTCAGAAGTTTCTCCAGCAGCCATCCTAATCAAGCGTTCAACTTCTTTCCGCATACAGCCGTGACCAGCACTGTGAAAGCCATTCCGAAATCAATCTCTAGTTCAAAGGTTGAGCCTTTCACTCAGACAAAAGCATGTTCTGAATTATAATCAAGTAATTAACTAATTGGTTCTCTTTAAATCCATCGTCTTCACGGTGCATCATTCATTCAGACAATTAAAATTAGTCCACCGTGAAACGGAAAACTTTCTACTTTCCAGTTCTCATCATTTGCTTCCTGCAAACACTTTCTTACTGTACAGATATCTCTTATTTTCTTTGTTTCTGTTTTTCTTTCTGTCTTTTCATGCCAAGCAAACAAAATAATATACTTAACGTCACCAAGCTTTTTTTTCTTGAAAAGTGGTGTTAGCAAACTCTGGCTGATAAGACATTATTTGTTTTCTTTTTCTCTCTGAAAACTAATGAACATTAATCTTTTTCCCCCAATTACTAGTTGTACAAGAGCAAAAGAAGTCTTACTTGCACTTCATTTCATAAATACAAAGCATTGTGTTAGAGATATTGTATTATTCTTGCTTTTTATGGTTCTTAGAGTGGCAAAAATTAAAGTGTGAATTAGGAACTCGGTATTGATGTAGCTCAGAAAGATTTATCTCGAGCTCCAATGAAATCTGTATAAAAGTTCACACACTTCGTTTTTCAAACTACTAATTTGGAAATTAAGCTGTATGTAGTTAGTTATGGTATGAAATTCTTTACATCTTAATAAAACCGAAGAACTAAAGATCCTCCTGGAAGTCACACACCACTGCAATTTAGGTTTTGAATAAAATAAACCTATTAACTCTTTTAAGATTTTATTTGATTGGTGTTGATTTTCTGCCTTTTGAATTCACGGGAGAAATAGGGTTCCCAGATACATAACTATATTCACATGGAGCATTTACCTAATGTCATCTTGTTGCTTTTGACTGCGGTACATTTAAACAGTTCTCTCACCATACTACCATTATACAGCATATGCTTCAGAAATCATAGGCACCAGTCTTTATTCAAAGCCTTCACTTCTCTTGTAACTTGCTCGTATATTAAAAACCTCATTCGTATTTCTAGTTGATGTTCTTAAAATATGTAAATTTGTTCTATAAAAAGTAGAAATTATACAGGGTGATCCGTTTGGGTAGGGATAATTTAAAACTTCTGTGGAATGGCTTATAACAGATATAATAAATCACTATTTGGCAGCCCCCATTCCCCCCGTAATTAACGCATTCCTCCAACACATAAACGACTCCTATGTTTCTTCTGTAGTACCCAGGTTTCACTGCCATACATCAGGGTAAGAGCAATTACACTTTCATACAGAGCCTTACGGGATTATCTTGAGAAACTATTATTCCTGTGAAAACCTCTTAAAGCAGCCATGACTTTCAATGAAGAATTCACTCTCCTACTGATTTCACCATACAATTTCTTCTCACTGTCAAACATGCTTCCTAAATACACAAACGCATTCACCTGGTCAATCACTGTGTCAATTAGACTTATCTTGCATTCAGTACTACCAATTCCCCTCTCAAAAACCACAACACCATATGACACACCAGATATCAATTTAATTATTCGTTTTGAAGTTATCACTACTTGTACGTTTTTTTATTTTCAAAAAGTAAATGCTGCATTATTAATTCAGTATTTTCAAAAAAACACACAGAGAGCGAGAGAGAGAGCAAGTAAACCAACAACATATTATTGCAACTTTGTGATTTGCTGTTAGGGTTAACTATATAGGGTGTTTCTAAAGGGTTTGACCAAACTTTGGGAATTTCCTCTACCTCTGATTCTGTTGAAAAGAGTCATAAATACATAGGACCGGAAAAGCTTTACTATATATACACTGCTGGCCACCCAAAATGCAACATCAAGAAGGACACGAGATAGCAAAGCCAGATTTACTGGACCCATAACAACAGATACAAAGATGAAACGATTGAGCTTACAGGCCCGTGCGACTTGCGGAACACGAATACATAAATACTTCGTGTGACCCCCATGGCTGGCAATAACGCCCGCTAGACGCCGCGGCGTCGAACGAAAGAGGCTTTGGATGTGAGCTTGGGGTATGTCGGTCCAGGCTGCTTCCACACGTTGCCACAGTTCATCAGGCGTAGCCGCGGGGGTGCTTGCCGCGCCACTCGGTTGCCGATCAGCTACCAGGCGTATTCGATGGGCGACATATCGGGAGAACAGGCAGGCCACGGCAGTAGTGACACCTGGTCGGCCGTGAAGAATAGTTGCACGGTGCGTGCCACGTGCGGGCGCGCATTGTCCTGTCGAAACGTGGCCGCTGGCAGGTCATGCAGGTAAGGGAGGACTCCAGGCTCCAAAGCATCGGAGATGTAGTGGTGGCTGTTGAGTGTACCGGCGATGCGCATCAGAGGGGTGCGGGTGTCATATCCAATTGTGCCCCAAACCATAAAGCCAGGCGACGGACCGGTATGGCGATGCATAATGCATGCGTCATACAGTCTCTCACAGCGGTGCCGCCACACACGGATCCGACCATCATGGTGTTGCAGGCAGAAGCGGGATTCGTCGGAGAAGACAATGTAGTGCCATTCCGTAGTCCAATGGAGAAGACAATGTAGTGCCATTCCGTAGTCCAATGTTCAATGGCCCACTGCCGTCGCACTCGCCGGTGGTGTAACGTCAATGGTAATCGGAGCAATGGGCGCCCTAAGACAAGTCCCCGCTCCTGCAGACGACGTCGAACGGTACGAGCTTACACAGGTTGTTTCGCAACACACCCTAATTCCTGCGCTAACGTTCGTGATGTGGCGGTGCGAGCTATCAGTGCCCGGCGCGCAACATTCCGGTCCTCTCGCTCGGTGGTGTGCTGCGGCTGCGGCAATCGCTCACGTCGGTCCGTCCGTTTCTCCTGCACCCACCGAATCCATACTCGCCTCACTGTGGCTGGATGTCGTCCCACACTGGCACCGATGTCTCGGTACGATAAACCGCTGTCGCGATAAGCCACTATTCGTCCTCTGTTAAACTCCGAAACGTGCTGGAATGACTGCCGTATTCTGTGACGAGGCATCAGAAAGTTTCCCATGCACAGGTCCGGCAGCACAACACACTTCCGTACTTACACCCCGCCTTCTGTGCACCCTTCTCATAGTGCTTCTCGGTGGTGTGCCGACGCACATGATTTGCATATGCCCTTCAATGCTAATCGTTTGCATGTCCTCTCGCGGGTGACGCATGCTGCGAATTTCATGCCAATCGGATGTTTCCTTCTTGGTGTTGCATTTTGGGTGGCCAGCAGTGTATAGAGCATGCTGTCATATGCGGCAAGAGTATAAATATAATCCCTGAGTACGAAAGACTGTGTGGTAAGTACAGTGCTGTGGAAATAGAAATGATTCCCGTGTCACTCGATATTGGGCACCAATGGAAATATGTGACACAATCACGCAACTGTAGTGTGCCGTAGGATTACTTTAAGCGAACCGGTAGTTGTTTCTCTAAGCACTCGTATTAGACAACGTATATGCCAAGTGAAAAAGTACCGTAGTTGATATTGTCGATTAGGTTTGTATAACACTGAATATGCGGATCCGTTTACCACTGCAGAATGGGCTGACAGTCCTTCGCGTACAGAGGAACAAACAGAAATATCAGAGAAACGCAGCACTTCTACAGAATAGCTTTCCTGCACAGAAGGTATCCCGGGAAAGCTACGTTTGTTGCCGTCTATAAGCACCTGTGTGAGATAGGATTAATGAATCCGTATACTACAGATCGGAAGCAACAAATGTACTACAAATCGGAAACAACAAATGTACTACAAATCGGAAACAATAAATCCACGTACTACAGATCGGAAACAATGAATCCACGTACTACAGATCGGAAACAACAAATGTACTACAGATCGGAAACAACAAATGTACTACAGATCGGAAACAACAAATGTACTACAGATCGGAAGCAATGAATCCGCGTTCTGCAGATCGGAAGAAATGAATCCGCGTTCTGCAGATCGGAAGAAATGAATCCGCGTTCTACAGATCATAAGCAATGAATCCGCGTACTACATACAGATCGGAAAACAAACCAGGCGTGCACGTGCATGTGCACCTACATTAGGTAGATTGTTCTGAACGTAGTGCTGGAAGATACGGGAACTCGTACAAGAAGAGTAGCCTCATAGATAGACGTATCGAATTCCGCTGTATTGAGTATTTGTCATCAGGAGCAAAAGTATGCTTGCCATGTGTAAAAAGTGCAGGCACTCTCAACAGCGGATGTTTCTGTTCGAGTCAGCTTTGGTCAATGGCTACTGCAAAATGCAACGAACCTGATTTTCTCCATATTATGCTTTTTACAAATAAATCGCAATTCACTCAGCTCAGGACGGGGTTGTGACCAGTATTTGTCATAGGTGTGGGACAATCTGCATGAAATCAGGCAGTCTCGACATCACCAAAGATTCAATGTGAATATCTAAAACGGCGCCATTGGA
Organism: Macrothele yani; assembly: GCA_039090855.1. Classification (NCBI taxonomy): domain Eukaryota; kingdom Metazoa; phylum Arthropoda; class Arachnida; order Araneae; family Macrothelidae; genus Macrothele; species Macrothele yani. Next base: position 9,428,897 of record CM077024.1, read on the forward strand.
GATTACAGCATCGTCCGTTGTTCTTGCCACCGACGCTCAACAGCCAGCCGTACCAACTTCTTCGAGGAACAGCATTGTTGAAAGACGTGCTATTAGAAACACGCCGGCGCATGTGGTATATGTATGATGGAGATCCAGCTTATTTTCGTTGAACTGTAGAGAACGTCGCCATAGTAACACTTCCCTGCCGTTGGATAGATAGAGGTGACTGAAATTCATGGCTCCATTATCTTCCGATATGAATCCACTGGATTTATTTCTATGAGAACAAGTGAAGGCCGCGATGTTTATGCTGCATCAGTATGTAACGAAAAGGCTCTTCGCTAAGGGATTGTGGATGGTTGTGTTATTTGAATATAATTGATGTTTGTAGAAATATTTAAATATCAGCTAATATCGTGAAATAGTGACTCGAATGGTACAACTTGAAAATCAGAGAGAAATTCCTCTTCAGGAAAAAAAGTCCCTTAACATTTCTTTCAGAAAGACGATTTCGTTGTTATTTTCTTTTCTTTTTTTATTACAGGTCAAACAGAAGTCATCGCTCTTTCCACGTTTGTAAGTGAGTCACGGAAAAATTCCCATTGGCCGCCACCGGGAATCGAACCCAGGGTCTTCCAGTTAAGCGCTGGACATGCTTCCACTGCACCACAGCAGCCTCGAATTCCTCCAAACTCAAAATGAATTCGAGGCCGCTGTGGTCCAGTGGAAGCATGTCCGGCGCGTAACTGGAAGACACTGGGTTCGATTCCCGATGGAGGCCAATGGGAATTTTTCCGTGACTCACAAACGTGGAAAGAGCGATGACTTCTGTTTGATATTCCTAATCCACGTCAATCATCTGTATTAATTTTATTACAGGTTTAACGACTACCGTGAGCAACTCATTGGACTATAAGCAGTCGCCTGTCCCTAATTTAGGGCCAGTGATTCCCGGGAAGGGGGAGAAGCAGTGCCGTAAGACAAACACAACACCCCTGCCTCACCGGGATTCGAACCCTGACCTCTTTCGGACTAATGATCAGAAGCCATTGCTTAGACCACTGCACCACCGGGAGAGGGGGACTTTCTTTGTTAACGGGACCACTCTTATAGTCTTTCCCCTTCCCCAATCCTCTTTCGTGACGAAGATGTTCTCCACGCAACGCGATCCACTTAACAACTTTTGCTTGGAGAATTAATTTTGCATTTTCCTCCAGAGCGAGGAGAAAAAGAAGGAGGAGCTGAAATACACATTTGCAGTAGGACAGTCGATGTTAGAACATCGGTGTCGAAAACAGAATGATTTTTCTACACGGTGTACAGTAGATGGAAGGGGTAAAGGCGGAAATTTTCGCGAGGAATATGAGAAGCGTCTGTATACCCCATCTCCTCACTGGAAGCAATAAGTGTTTTACCATATCAATGCCCCCCTCTACCCCCCATTTAGAGAAATGCCTAAAGATTTCACGTGAGTTAATTCACTTGTTTAAGTTCATTTATTCATTTTATTGCCTGATCCTAAAGGTTACGAATCTGCAATTTTTCTAATATCACTTGACGTCCATGCAATCTTCATTCGATCTCGCAGTATGCGCACCAACTTAACCATACTACGCCAACACATTTTCGATCATCTCTGTGTACAGTGCTAACTGGAATACAAACTTTTACCATCTCATTGTGTATGACATGCAGTTTAGCACCTGCTATATCTCTAGAGGAAATAGAGGAAAGGGTTTTCGGCATTACGATTGCATGACGTTTTTGCAGCAGAATCGGCTGTAGAACAAGTTTGTAAAATTGGCCAAACATTTTAGAAACATCAGGTATAAACAGCCTAGAATAACCTTTCGTTCTAGCAATGGGGCTCAATCCCCTCGAAAGACTGCCAGTTACTGCATTCTCTGTTGAATTTTGAAAGTCATACTTTTCAAGATGCTTGAATCAGTTTCGCAAACACTCGTCGTCACAACAATTTTCAATTCATAAAGCTCTCTAGGCATTACTTATGCAACAGTCTGATATGATTCCGAATAAATGCTATGGATGAAGATAACGGTATGATTGCATTTGTGTCTACAAATGCAATCATACCCAGCCAGCACTGCCAGCAATGGCCCAGCACTATGTTGCCGCCGCCGAACCGTCAATAAAATGACCGTGTGGCCAACAGAAGGGCCAGCAGCTGGCCAACAGTTGGCACCCCCATCAGTTGTTATATGCCACAACAGGGCCATCAGTTATGCATCACAGGCAATAGCTGCCACAAGTGGTCCTTCAGCGGCCATGCAAGCACGTGTCATAAATGATGGCTAGCCTAATGTGGTCCGCTAGCTTCCCGGCAGTTGCATCCGGCAATCACGTGACGTAACTGATGGCTTGCCGAATCTTGTCCACCAGTTCCCCAGTAGTAGCAATAAAAAAATAAATGACAACAGTAGTTTCCCAAAGATACAACTACTTTTTTTCTCCTTACGGAACTTCTGAATTGTAGAAATGCGCTAAGGAAATTTTCTCAACAGGTCCGGAATAACACCCGTTTGGATCTGGTTGGAAACGAACCAAGGACTGCCGGCGTGGTAAACTGGTGCTCTACCAACTGGACTAATTTGGCACGACCAAGCATGGCTTGAAGCTGACCCTCTTTTTTGTTGAATGTGTAACGAATGGTTCTCTATTTAATGTTACAATATTACGAGGTATTTTTCCTAAATGTCAGTTTCATATAACTCATAAATTTATTTTTTCAACGTACGATTGTTTTTTTTTTTTTGTTTGTTTTTTTTTTTTTACCTTAATGGAACTTTACTTTTTCAACGAGTGTACCAACTTAAAGGCACTTTCCAAAGTTTCGAGCTGTCCTTATCGTCTTGAAAGGCGATTGTTGAATTAATATATTTACCCGTTCATGTTACATTCTGTTTCATTTCTAACGTTGTATCTTTCCTTTCCGCTGTCCAAAGCTACATTTGTTTTAAAGAGGAAAGATATTTTATTTTACTTCTCGTTGTTTTTAGAAGTGAATTCCTCCAGTCTTCTGTATTCAACCCATGGATAAGCACATTATATCCACATAGCGTTGCTTTTTTTTTTTCAAATAATTGACATATTTTGTACGTCTATAATACTTCTTTCTTTTCTTTTTTTCAACATAACGCTTTTTTAATGTTTTTCTAGGACTTTTGCTTTATAAGCAGTTTAGTGAATGTTAAAACGAAAGATTACACAGACATACTTTCTTGTTATTCATGGGAATGAAGTGGGTGTATTTTATGGCTGCAATCTAGTATTTCAGGGCTTAATCTGATATCTTCGTCGACGTGGCATTTCATTAGGAAATTAATTCGCCTCTCTACATATGCTTTTTTTTTTCTTAACATCCAATAAAATAACACGATGGCGATAGCGTCGTCTTCAACTAACCGGTACCACGAGAGACACAGCAAGTGTTGCTTCTGCGCATGCGCAGTTCCGTTGCTTCCACCTCGTGTTGGAGTTTCATCGGTTGCCAGCTACGGGCCTGCTTGGTGGCCCGCAATTCACGGCGATGCTGCAGGGCCATCAATGACTTCCAACTGATGGCGCTGCCACCAACGGACCGCTACCGGGCCGTGAGTGGCAGATTTCAGCCAGCAGTGACCCATCACTGCCAGCTGGTGGCCAGCAGTTTTCCAACACTTGTGTTTTTGCTAGGATAATATTGAAAGGCAAGCTACAGTACTGCTGTTTCTCACAAACTGCCGTACTGGCTATAAAGACATGCCAGTTGGTTCTAATTTAATAAAAAGTCACAGCGCCCCTGCTATTCTACCGTATTATTTTTTGTAACAGATTTGTCTTACGATTCGCTTCCGAATCTATGCTAATATTTATACTGCGCCTATTAGCAGCAACATATTTTTTTGCGTTTCTAATCTTCAAATGCTTCCAACATGATATCATTTGCTGCTGCTAGAAGATCAAACATTCAATTTTCAGAAATCAGTTCCACTAGGATTTAACAAAAACAGGCGGTTTTAAACACATCGAACGTTTGAACATTTGACGCATTTGCTACCGTCGATTGTCATCTTTATTGACGTCAGAAAATTGACGCAAATAAACTTTTGGTACAGGTTTTACAATTTCTCTACTTTTGCACATGAAGCTTCAAAAATCTTTACCATTTTCTTGACTTTAAAAGAATTGTGTTAAGATAAAAGGCGGCACACAGAATGGTGTTTTGCTGCCGTTGGAAACTGAACGACGGTTCAACAAGCACTGACATTCACGAATGGATGTTCACAATTTATACTGAAAAGTGAAAAGAAAAAGATTTCGAAATAAAGCCAAGAAGAATAAGATCTCTCCATTAGCAGAATTAGGTTCTTGTTTTTTCCCATTTGCTCATAAAATCTTCAAGAGCTAGGAAGTAATCCAACTTGTGTTTTTGTCTCCGGCGACAGGATATTTAATCTTTTTAATTGAAATACTCGAGTGTGCTTTGAATAATTCACAGCAAAACGGGATCTACTAACCTCCTCACTTTAGTTAGCGCTTTCTGCTCTCCGGAAGAGACGGTGTGCAATAATTCCATTGTTTTCGATGTAAAGGCTGACGTAGAGTATGTTCGCGCCAAAGTAAAGGGACGAACGTCTTTAATAAAACAAACAGAATTACACGTCGTCCGTAATTTCCCTAGATGTTTGTTTTAAATATAAGAGGATCTGAAAATCGCGTTTTCGTGCAGAATTCAAAATGTTTTATTTAAAAGAAAAAGCAAGAGAATTCGAATTTCCTCCGAAATGACAGAAACAAAGAACTTTGAACGAATGTTTTTAACTAAAACAATAATATCAAAAACTGAAGCATGGTGATTAAAATTACGACTAGCTCTTAAATTGGAAAACAACGATGTTATTACTATTTGGTTTTCTTAACAACGAACTCTTACAATAATGTTAGCAGATCCATTTTATTTACATATCTAAATATTTCCCTAAAGCCTGGAAATCATTTTCTAAAAGTCTACGTATCATGTTTCTACAAATGTCTTTAAATTTATTTTGAATGACATCATCGCAAAGAATTTTCTGGCTTGATACGACTCGTATGGATAAGAAATCAAAACAATGACATCGGATTTTACAAAAAAGAAAAGCCTCACCCGAAGAGCTTTCAAGAAGTATCTTTTAGTGTTTGTTCTACTGGAAGATTTTCCAGCACCATACTGATATTGATTTTATCTCATACCCAGATGTTCGGTTAAAACCAAACAAAAAATTTCGAGTAGTTTTTCCAAGAAACTTCGGAACACAACTGTGCATAAGCAATGACGTCTCAAGATTCGGGTTTCTTTTTCCGATTTTAAAATCAGTCCGTGAAATTGATTTGCTGATTACAATAGAGAAATTAACTTGGGCATTTTTGAAAGACTCCTTTCTAGAGCAACAATGGGCCTACTTTGACTTCTGCGGCGATGTTGAGTCATTGATTAAGTCTAGCCAGTCTTCAAGCACGGAATAATCTACAAACAAGACAGCAGTCCAAACGACAACAAGAGGACTTCCTGAATTTGGGGTAGCCCCGGTGGATGCGGGGGGAGAGTCATCAGACCATCTAGTAGTGCAACAAAACTGAGTAGGGTTCAATTTAAAGATACCGAAAGACTCCGAGCCCGAATTTTATATTGCAAGATAGAGTCCGGGCCCGAACGAGCTCGAAAACTATGATTAAACTGTTCTGGCATTTAAAAAAATGTTCTCTTCCAGAATTCCACTCTTTCCTCCCCGTGCAGTTAACCGATGTATTTCTAAACTGCGAAGTGGGGAAGGGGTGTCTATCTATTTCTATAGTTTCTTTGATGATTCATTTCTTCCTGAAATGTTTCTGGGCGGCGGGCAACAGGAAACATCGGGAAGCACAACAGTCTACGTCGTACATTGCTCAATATAATTAGCAGGGAGCTGCCCCGTTGAGGTAGGGAGCTAAATTTCGTCAGCTTGCTATCTACTGTTTATATTTCTTAAATAAACTTTTCCTTTGCTACAATTCATTAATTCATATCCTATGGTTTTTGTTACCCAAAAGCAGAATGAATAGCTCTGCCGAGTTCCCACTCCCCAACTACACCTAGTTGCCGAAGAATTACATACTGAGTGGCCACTTTATTTTGACCACCTGACAGTTTTAAGCAAATGAGCTATGGCTGCACGTTGTTGCCGCCAGAGGGCGAGGCTAGTATAAAAAGGGAAAGCTTAGTGTTTGCGACAGCAGTAAAAGTGATTTTTGGGTGACAAGATGGGTAAAAAATGCGATTTGGCGGACTTTCAACGTGGGATGATTGTAGGAGCTCGGAAACTTCAAGCGACTATCACCGAAACCACCGGCTGTTGTTAAAGCGTTTAAAGACTGGACTGTCAGCCAAAATACTGGGTCTCTACGTGCAACGCGTGGTCGTCATCGACTAGTGATTGCTCGGGCTGAATGGAGAGTGTCCAGACTGGTAACAGACAACAGAAGGGCAACAGTGCAGCAAATTACAGACCATCTTAATCAAGGATCCCCTCAAATGATCTCTGCACGCGCTGTTCGCCATACACTGCATCGGATGGGATATGACAGCCGAAGGCCTGTTCGAACACCTTTGCTGTCTGCAGTTAAAAAGAGAAAACGTCTCCAGTTCACACAAGAGAACAAGGATTGGACAGTCGATAATTGGAAAAAATTATATGGTCCGATGAATCACGTTTTAAGTTGCACCATGCCTATGGCCGAGGGAGAATTTGGCGGAAACACCACGAAAGCATGGATCTCAAATGCATTGGTACAACCCTTCAAGCTGGTGGAGGCAACGTCATGGTTTGGGGAATGTTTTCCTGGCATTCTTTGGGCCCTTTAATTTATGTTGATCAACGTCTGAGTGGCACATCATATCTAAACATCGTTGCGGACGACGTGCATGCTGTCATGTGGATGGTTTATCCCAATGGGGAGGGCTACTTTCAACAAGATAATGCGTCCTGCGTATTGTACAGCATTTGTTTCAGGAACATGCCGGAAAGTTTACTTTGCTTAGGTGGCCCACACAATCTCCAGATCTCAACCCCATTGAGAATTCGTGGGATGAAGTTGAACGAGCCCTCAGATAGCTGGATCCACAACCCTGCAATCTCACACTCCTGGAAAGTGCTATTCATCAAGCATGGTCTCAAATTCCACAAACCACCTATCGACATCTCGTGGAGTACATGCCACGAAGATTCGACGCAGTATGAAAGGCAAAAAGTGGCCCAACGAAGTACTGAGGGGGTGGTGATAATAAAGTGGCCACTCAGTGTATTGGGTAGGTGCGAATGAAATGTCCAGCGCGAACGAGCAGTGGAGACAAGTCCCCACCACAGCGACATGGAACCACCCACAGGTGTTGCGGGTATTACGTCACAGAGTAACTATAAATATCTAGCACGTGTGTGTGAAGAACAAGGTTCAGGCGTGGTTTGTTTGGACGTAACGTGGCTTGCAATGGAAACATGCAGAAGCCGGATTTCAGAGTCATCTTCCTGCATGAATCTAAAATGGTCCATTCTGCAGGAATTGCCGCTCGAAACATTAACAAATCGTTTGGGGAAAATACAGCCAACGAACAAACCATTCGGCGATGGTTTGTGAAGTTTCGAAGCGGACATACGGACCTTCAAACCGAACCACATGGTCACCGACCTTTTGCTGTTTCTGACGATGTTCTGTTACGTGTGGTTGAAGCGGACCCCAGAGAAACGTGTCGTGAGATAACGGCAGAGGTAGGTGTCCTCCACACGACAGTTGTTCGGCGTCTGGCTGCGCTGGGTAAGTTAAAAAAGCTGGACATGTGGCTGCCGCATGAGTTGACAACTGCCAACAAGACTAGGCGTTTGGAAGTGTGCACGTCGCTGCTTGCCAGGAATAAACGGGAACCTCTACTGCATCGAATCGTCACCTGCGACGAAAAGTGGGTTTTTTATGATAATCGGAAACGATCTGCATAATAGTTAAACAAGGCACAACTTGCTGGACGGTATCTTAAGCCACCTCTACATACCAAGAAGTAGATGCTCTTTGTCTGGTGGTCCACAACCGGGATAATTCATCCGAGTTTCTTGGCAAGAGGTCAAACCATCACTTATAACGAAGTAAATTTCTCCGTCATTTCTGTCCACGCCAGGATTCGAACCCGGATCCCCTCATTCCGGAATAAGTCACTCTCCCAGTTGAGCTACGCGGACGTTTTATTCTGATTCCTATCTGCCTTTATGTCGTGTGCGTCCTTCTGGCCGGTACGTCACATCATCTCCCCCTTATTTTTTTTTAATTTTTTTTTATTTATTTTTTTTCGAAGTGCTGGAGATGGGATTCTGTGATTTTTCCTATCTCGCGGTGTGCAAAGAGCATCACACCAATGCGAGATTTTGAACGGTCGGGTCATCCGGATAGTTCGGGCGCCATTATAACGAAGTAAATTTCTCCGTCATTTTTGGTCTACGCTGGGATTCGAACCCGAGGCCGCTTATTCCGGAACAAGTCACTCTACCAGTTGAGCTACGCGGACGTTTTATTCTGATTCCTATCTGCCTTTATGTCGTGTGCGTCCTTCTGGCAGGTACGTCACACACTGCAGAACGTTATTGAGCTGAATTATACCAGATGCATCGGACATTGATGCAGAAACAACCGGCTTTGGTCAACAGACATGGTGTTCTTCTGCTCCAGGACAACGTCCGTCCTTATGTCGCACAACGGACGATGCTGACACTAAGTGTCTTGGGCTATGAAACACTGCCTCACCTTGCCTATTACCCGGACTTCTTTCCACCAGACTATCAACTGTTTCGTCGCCTGGATCACTTCCTGTCCGGAAAACAGTTCACGACAGACAACGAGGTTCAACGTGCAGTTGACGAGTTCTTCGGGTTCCAGCCATAAGACTTTTTTCGTTCTGGGATCAGGGCCTTACCGGACAGATGGCATTTACGTGTCGATGTCGAGGGGGATTTTCTTCCCTAGGTAAGCTGTCCTACTTTTCCGTTCTCGCCGTCCACGTGTACCGGTTCTTTGCCGGACGGACATTTCGTTCGCACGAACCCAATATTTAACAACTAGAAAATCTAAAAAACGTCTCGTGTGCTTAATCATACAAAATCACATAGAAAAGGAAAAACATTTTCTCCCTCTCCCAGAGCCCGAGCCCGCACAATCCCCGTTCGGGCTCGGGCACGGCCTGTCTCAGCACTGTAGTGGAAATTGGGTTCAGACCCGAGTCCCGGATGAGACACAGGTGATACACTTGTTCTGCATCGGTATATATCGCCTTGTTCTGGGATCATGGGTTCAAAATTAGGAAAGAGGGATTGTTTACATACCTAATAACGGTCGTTAAAACTTGAACATTTAAAAGAGCTTTTATACAGTGAGATGTATAAAGCCCGTTTTTTTTCTCATCTTTTCGTTCTTCATAAAATCTCTTAATCGTCACAGAAAACTAGATATTTGCTTTCATTAATTTCTTGTATCATTTTGTAAAATTTGAATGTTTATACCGTGACCTAGTATCCATTGTTTTCCCCATTTTCTAACGTAAGTCCAGACATTCTTGTGGTGAGACACTCACCACCACCGTAAACAATTAAAAACAAAACGTGATTGCCAACTACTGTACTATAGAACACATGCAATCAAGTGGCTCAACTACACCTCATACCGGAGTACCAATGTGGCAAAAGAGAATCGGTAAGCAATAAAATCCGCTTGTAACAAGGAGCTCGGGACTGACGGAAATCCTCGTTAAATCTGAGAATTAGTGTCTGATTTCGGGCTATTCTCTTCGTTATGAAAAGCATTTTTTTACTGTATGTCATAATTCTGGTTCACACCTTTACAGGGAAATTTGACTCTGGTTAATTTTACTGTTATGATTTTAGCGATTCATTGCTTTTGAGTCGTATTATTTTGATGACATTCGAGACAGAGGAAACGCTGGAGAAATGAGATCTTTTGAGAGACTGTATAGAAGAGAATAATAAGATTTAATCTAAAGGAAGTATTACATATTTACCCCAGCACGGTGTCTCATTCCCCGTTTTAACCCATCCTTAAAAGATGTTTTACAGGCGGCATAGGCGTAACCACTGGGGGGTCGGAGGGCCAGGACCCCCCAGATTGTCTGAGTCGGGGATCCGCCATGTAAATGACCCCTCCAAGTTTTCCGGGAATATAATGATATAATGCACACTTTTTTATGATGCAGCCCAACTAAATTTAATAATATCAGATTGTAGTTTTTCGTAGAATGCAAACACGTGTATAATGTGTACTTAATAAAACAGCGATATCGACTCCTAATAAGCAAAGTCAGTTCCACAACTCTGTAATTTACGTTTCTGCCCTATCTATCATAGTAGTTTTGTAGTTGTGTTCGCTAAGTTTCACAATTTGGCAACAGAGGGGCCTATGTCGTGCCCGTTAGATCGCGCCTCAACAACTGTCTTCGGTTCTGCGTGTGCGTGTGTGTATGTAGGGGAGGGGTCCCAAACTCTTTCATACAGTATGTATATAATATTGTATATATATATATGTGTATACATATAATGTGTGTATGTATGATCGTACCCCTCCCCCTCCAGATTTTGAAACATGGTTACGTCACTGACAGGAGGTATAAAAACTTCCGTCCATGAACGTCGTGTTTGCGCACCCCGTTAAATCCACGAAATAGATTCTTCATGATGCAAGCCCATAGTAAATCTTTCCTAATTTAAAGGACTTGATTTTCAATGCTCTTACATTGCTTCTTTCGGGTATTAGATCACATACATTAAACGACTTATTTTAAGGCTTTCTGTTTACACAAAGATGGAACACTCAGGCTACGTATTCCACTATGAGATCTTAAAACATATCAGAAGTCATTTTATTAAGCGTCTTTAAATAATGTGAAAAGGAAAATAACTGTTAGTCCATCAAACAACTAACCATATGAGTTACAGAAACAATTTCATTTCGTTGATCTAATTAATGTCTTATACGAACAAATGCATACAAAAGAGAGTTGCGCTGTTGATGTAAAAAATTGCCAGCTGCGTTTATTTGTATACGACTACATAAGTAGGCATTTTCTTACTGCGCGCTTTTGAAATTTTCATAAAAATCTCTGCAACCATCGACAGCGTAATACTCTAATTTTTAGCTACTGTATAACAAAAAATTATAATAAGCCAGTTAAACATGAACGTAGTTATTTTTTGAAAAACGCTTCAGGAAAACCAAACTTCCAGACATTCAATAAAATACTGCAGTAACCCAGATTCAACTTGCAAGATTTTAAAAGATAATAATCTGGTTTTATAGGTACAAACGGAATCACAGAGGATCAGCCGAGCTTTCGCGGCTTTTTCGTAGCACTTGAACAACGTATATACTAAAACTGTAAAGCATAAATAAAGGAAAATCGTCATATAATGAAGCAATCTCACTCTACAACAAAAGCAATCTTAAGGGAAGCCATAGTAATTCTCTCTCACAGAGAAGCGTCCAACTATTTTATCTCGATAGGTTTGTAACATGTATGAACTACTCTTTTAGAACTAAAAAATAGCTATATCAGATGTATAATGCAAGATATTAATCTAGTGTTATCTCACGTGACCATTGTTTATTTGATTTCAACCTCTCTGCTCTATTTATCCTTTGCACGTGCGAAAGCTCGGCAAGTCCTGTACGATCCCGTTTACACTTATAAAAACACAATTATTATCTTTTAAAATCTTGCACTTCTTTGTTTACCAGTTCCAGTTATGCATTTGATATAACGTTTCTGACTTCCACATAAAATTTCCTTAATCTTTTGATAAAACAAAGGAAATCCAAACTTTCAGGCATGCATTCGGTACGCTGTTTCTGAATTATATAAGAAATTTCCCTAAACAGCACAAAAGTACTTTTACTTTTAGAAAAGAAAATCTCAAAAAATCACTAAAAAAACCTATTCGTTTTCTCACCATGTGGGTATTCGTTTAAACTCCTAAAACCCGTCGTCCTTTTCTTTGTGATAGCTCTCAAGAACTTGAAAAAGTCTTTCATGGAATATTTCCAGAATAAGGGCGACAAGGAAATACACCATTTTCCCACCTTTAAACATTGTCGAGCAATACGAAGAAACTTTCTCCCAGCAATTTTCTCCTTACGTATAGCGAACATATGACTTCTAAATATCTACAAAAGGAACTGCAGAACATTTTTCTTATCGAGATAACAAGTGACTAAGTTTATACCACTAGTATGCATAAAACGTAAAGAACAGCTCCCATAAAAATATATTTCAGCAAATGCAAAAACTGAGGCATTCAAGTTTTGTGTAATCAATCTCAGTTTTTTCCATAAAGAAACTCTCTTTAAGAAAAATGCATTGATGGCCCTTGTTAATAATCCATTGTTCGGCTTATAATTTTTCAATGCCCTGTTTAGAAAGGGAGCAAAAATTATTAGTTTCAAGAAAAAAAAGTTAAGAGGAAGCAATAAGTATGCAAGTACGCGGTAATTAATTACGGTTCATTTATTATACAGGTAGTATGAAGTCACTCTCGTTAATTAAACAGCGCAGTTTAAACATTAATAAAAATTTGTTTCTAACTTCAGCAACTCGGGTGTTTTATAAGGACTTATAATTGTCTTTGAAACTATGCAGAAAATCTGATTCACAGCGACAGGAGTTTTAAACTTTAATGCGTCCTGGAATTTTACCAGGTGAGTAAAATTAAAAAATCATCTTTCTGCACTAAAACTTAATATAAATACTCTGAAACAAAGTTATTAGCAGCAGTTGAAATTTTTGCTTACTCTCACAGGCATATAGTAATTGCTGAGTTCATAGATCATGAGTATTATGAGTCAGAAACAGATTTTTGATATTAGAATAAAGAAATATGACAGAAAATTATCGGACACACCCAGACGTCTTTGATTTCAAAATAATGCGAGTTAAGATAAAATGTAATAACCAACTAACTGTCTCTGGCATCTGAAATATTACAACTAAATGTTGATTACATCTAACAGTGTTTGCCATGGAAAAGATAACAAAGAGGCAAAACGAATATTTAAATGCGCTCTTTTGAAACTAAGATGCAGTTGTAACTAAATTCAATCGTGGCCAAAAGTCTTGCACAAGTAGACCGAAAGTCAAATTTTTGGTATTTGAAGTCAACTTATACAGCGTAATGGTATAGTCAGGAATACATATTATACATCATTTGAAAGGACATTGTATGCTGAATTCAAATATTTTTACAGAATGTTATTACCAGTAACAGAAGTGAAATTACAAGCAAACGTACAGCGTCTAGTCATAAAAAGCAACAAATAGTGAAATTTGTGAAGTTAGTGTACAGTACATTATTAACACTTGCAAGACACTCGAAATAACTGACCAACAGGCAAAATACTGTACGCTTTAATATTTAATTTGATAACCACGGTTACTTTGTAACGTACCAGGAGATGTGACGTACCTGCCCGAAGGACGCACACGACATAAAGGCAGATAGGAATCAGAATAAAACGTCCGCGTAGCTCAATTGGTAGAGCAACTTATTCCGGAATGAGGGGATCCGAGTTCGAACCCCGGCGCTGATAAAAATGACGGAGAAATTTACTTCGTTATAATGGCGCCCGAACTATCCGGATGACCCGACCGTTCAAAATCTCGCAATGGTGTGATGTTATTTCCACACCGCGAGATAGGAAAAATAAGAGAATCCCTTCTCCAGCACTTCGAAAAAAATAAAAATAAATGGGAGATGATGTAACGTACCAGGAGATGTGACGTACCTGCCCGAAGGACGCACACGACATAAAGGCAGATAGGAATCAGAATAAAACGTCCGCGTAGCTCAATTGGTAGAGTGACTTATTCCGGAATGAGGGGATCCGGGTTCGAATCCTGCGTGGACAGAAATGACGGAGAAATTTACTTCGTTATAACTTAGTAACAAAGTGCACCGTCTTGGCATGGAACTAATGAGCTTCTCTAGTTGTCCATTGGTGATAACACAGACTCAATTAAAGTCTTTAATTGAGTCTGTAAGGACCGTATTAAAGACTAATTGAGTCTGTAAGGACCGTATTAAAGACTAATTGAGTCTATAAGGACCGTATTAAAGACTTTAATTGAGTCTGTAAGGAACGTATTAAAGACTTTAATTCAGTCTGTAAGGACCGTATTAAAGACTTTAACTGAGTCTGTAAGGGCCGTATGGCACCGTGTTATCACCAATGGACAACTAGAGAAGCTCATTAGTTCCATGCCAAGAAGGTGCACTTTGTTACCAAGAAACCGTGGTTATCGAATTAAATATTGAAGCGTATTTTGTTTGTTGGTCAGTTATTTCGAGTGTCTTGCAAGTGTCAATAATGTACTGTACAGTAATTTTACGTTAAATGCATTTTACACTAATTTCACAAATTACCACTATTTGTTGCTTTTTATGACTAGACGCTGTACGTTTGCTTGTAATTTCACTTCTGTTACTGGTAATAACATTCTGTAAAAATATTTTAATTCAGCATAAATTTCCTTTAAAATGATGTATAATATGTATTCCTGACTTTACCATTACGCTGAATAAGTTGACTTCAAACATCAAAAATTTTACTTTCAGTCTACTGGTGCAGGACTTTGGGCCACGATTGTACATCCATTTGCATGTGTGTGTGTACAAGAACTTAATAGTAAAAATTACACGCAACATGTTATTCAGAAAAAAATCTATCGAAACAAAAGATGTTTTCCGTCAGACTTTTATCAGAGGAGATATTGTTGCAAATAGAAATGAACTTCTGTACTTTTAATAAAAATAGTTAGCATCTTTAAAAGAGGCAAATGTAGGACAGTTTTTGTCATAGTGACAGGTATATTCCGCAGAAGTAATGCTTTTAATCGATGTGTTTGAAGGCAAGCTATGACTTCTGTGAAACCCAAATTTGCCGGTGGTGAAGGTCGAACCTACATCCTCCTGCTGCAGAGCCGAATGTTTTCCCAAAAAGCTTCCCCGGCAAGGGCTTATCACTTCTACTTGCCTTCTTGACATGTGCGTCGCCACTGTTGTACGTCACATTTCAAATAAATTTCCTGCAGAGCTTTGCTTCATGACAGAGTATGAAAGTATACATGAAGCCTTTCCCACGGCAGACGCTCTCTGACACAAAATGAACTGATCGTACCCTGTATTTCTAAGTGAAGAAAATCAAGGAAACTGGGTGCTAGGTGGTGAAGATGTGCATTTAAATTATGTACGCCGCTTAAGGAGGGAATGAACTGCGCCATGGATATCCGGTGTAAAAAGATTTTTCTAAATCTGATTCTTAGAAGAGGAGATATAGTCGCTAAGTTAAATGCACACCTTCACGACCTAGTAGCATTAAGTTGGATTGTGAAAAATCAGAAAATAACAGTAAAATATTCCTCACAGTGGAAGATAGTCGATGAAAATTGTTTCTCAAATGTGAGTTTTAAATTCAAAAATTCTCAAATGTTAGTTATAAATTTAAAAAAGCTCACATTTAAGAAACACAAAATGTAAGTTTTGTGTTTCTTAAATGTGAATTGTTTTTAAAACATAATCGTACACGTGCTGAAAGAAAACTTCTAGATTATTTGAAAACAAATATGTATTCAAGATGCTTTTCACACTCAAGCATATCTTATCAAAAAAAATTCAGTACAATTTTTAGAAGCGAAGATACTGTTGAAAATTCAAATATAACTTTATTTCACCTAGAGAAAGAACTATTAATTATGACGAAAGAGAAAATGTACGCGAAATGGTTAATGCTATGTGCCTGCGGGGAACGGAATTTTTCCTAATACGATTGTTAGAAGCAGAAACAACAACGAAAATAGAATATACCTGTAGGTTTTTTGTAAAAAATATGTGAATTATTCGGAGAGGGAAATGTTCCCAACCTTCGTCCTAGTGAGTAGCACCCAGTGTAAAACAAACTTTTTGAATTAATTTTTTAAAAGCAAAACCCTTGTGCAACCTAGTGAATAAACTGTGCATTATGAAGATTCATAAAGTATTTTCACAATGTTCCTCGGGCTGAAAAATATTTGTTTTCATTTTTTTTAAGTGTATCGCCAAAAAACGTTTTCTCGCAGGTACCAAGTCATCAGAATGAAGAAGCGCAAATCGAACATTTTCATTATCAGAGAGGTACAAATTACGATTTTTTGAAACATCCATTAACTACAAAAACCAAAAATCGCTGTAAAGAAGGGTCATTCTTTCGCCCATAAATAAAAATTCAGGCACCTTTAGTTATAAGGTTTTAAAACAAATTCTGAGGGCCTCAAGAGCACGAATGTATCGATACTGTTTCAGAGAATGACGTTGCGGTACCCGTCCCACTCAATTCTTTAGAGATACGTTAATTCCACCACACAATCTGGCTTTAAAGATTTCAGCTCACATAATTATCCCCAGGAATTCCGATAAACCGAATTTATGCAACTGCACAAGAGAGACAGCATTAGAATCTTCGTCTTATTCCTTAGAAACCATTATCCTGACGACCTGATCTCGAGAGGAAATGGTGATATTCCAGACAAACATGCCATTTAAATTTAACTTCGCCAATTTCTAACGAACAAAATACCTTTTTAAATTAGTTCTTTTAAACTATGAGAGTCCTAGGTTTTCCCATGACCAATTGTACAATAATAGATAAATTGTGATTTTTTGTAGTAACAAATAATACCTAATGTTATATTAGTTTTGTTGTAAAACATTAAACTGTGAGCCTGTTAGGTATACGTTCAATTCAGATATTAACTTCAGTGTACCACCCTTGCGACCTATTGCCTTAACTTTATGACTTAAAACTTTTCAAAATAGTGTAACTATACAAAAATCCGATATTTCTTGGTGTATAATACAAGTAAACTTTCGAAGCTTTCGCACATCAACCTGTCTACCTTCGTTGAAAAATCCATCTGGTTGATGTGCGAAAGCTTCGAAAGTTTATTTGTATTCTACACCAAAAATTTCGGATTTTTAGTATAGTTATACTATTTTGAGTATAATTTGGTGTACAGTTCCTTCTTATTGAACTTAAAACGTCTTTGTCTTTGTACCCAGATAGCTTCACTCTTCATGAAGCTTCAAGAATAATAAGGTCCAGGTAGAATCATAAGGCAGTACTTTCAAAGTCCACTTCTTTATTGGCTCTAGTCAAGTAATACGTCTCTTTTTAGACACTTCACTCAATCAACAGTAACCTGTTCATAACAAATATCCAAGTAGCACAATCCACTTTACTTTAAAACAGTTAGCAGCTTACAACTCTGCGCTCGATTTTCAGCAATCGTAAGTATCAAAACGATGAGCCTGATAACCTTTAAAATTCCAAAAACATAGTGACGAATAACATTGTGAGCAGCAAAGTCATCGAGTGTAGACAAACATAGCACAACCAAAAAATTGTGCCCCCAAACATTACAAATAGCAGTTCTTATCTTTCGAAACTCATTACTTATCTCAACTACGTCATTGCCTCCTTTCCTTTCCCAGGAGTTGCCAAATTTAAGTTCGTTATGTGAGAAAATGTGGCGTTAAGCTTAGAAAAACGTTTACCAAAAGGAAACCAAATTTACATAAGGATACAGAACCCAAAAATAAGGTTAAATTAGAATATACGTCACACAGCTCTATGCCGTATGGGTCCATATTGGCTCCAATACCAAATATATTGTATACTAAACGGATGAATATTTACAAAATAAAATGACAAAAATCAGGACAGGAATATTTTCATTGTTTAAATTCGTTTCGGGCAAGACTAGCATTTTTGCTAACAATAATTAAAAAAATAAAATAGATGCGTTGTTATGTGGACAGAAAAGCAGCAAAAATTATTGACCAAATTGGAACTGAAACGTCATGCTTTATTCTCGACAAGAGACGCGGCTTACAGACTCGTATTTTGTCTTTTTAGTGAACTCTTTTGACATCATTCGAAAAACATGAATGCAAAAACGCGAAACAACGGTACATTTCCACAAAACGTTTTACACATCCAGAGAGCCCTATTTTTTCTTTCTTTATTTATTTATTTTTGCATGCAATTTCACATGAAATGGCTTGGTCGCATTAATGACCTAATTTTCTGAAAAGCACTTTATTTCTAGTAATTCTTTTTTTTTTTTTTTTTTTGTATTTCCATTAATTTCTCTGCCATGAACTTCCTTTGAATCACCCACTTGGAAACGAAGCAAGCACAGCCTCTAGATATCACAAGAAGATTGGTTGTTCAGGGTAAGTTGAAGTGGGTGTGGTTTAAACTGTTTGTCGGAAGAAGAGGATCTCATACTCCATCGCTTTGTTTGCTTGCAGATAAAAAGCGTTGCAAATTGATGTGCTATCTCCAAAGGGAAAAGCAGAGATTATCATTGGAGCGTGAATGCAGACTGCGCACACCCGCTTTTGAATAAATAATTCGTTTACTTGTTTAGTTGATAAATGTGCCTCGGTACAATAGAGATATGGGGAATTCGCCCTGGAATAGTTCATTCCGTACAAATATAACTGACTAATGAAAGGGACATTTTTCATTTGCTCCTTTAGCAACGTAACATTGGTTTTTGGTTTTTTAGTTCTCTTTGATTAACGACTTCAACGAGACACCATTTGATGCTAACAAGTTTGCTCTATCTCTTGCGAAACACAGTCTTAATTTTTCAATCCAGCTTCAGCAAACTGGAACTAAAATGAGTGTTTTGTAGACGATAAATTTATGAAAAGTCTTAGTGTTTTATTCTCCTCACAAAGAAAATTCTCTGAAACGTTTGCTCGCTCATTCTCTGAAAAGTTATACTTACATTGCTAGTCCACTTTATTTGAGCAACTCCACCATTATGTTTAAGATAAGCAATAATTACATCCAGTTCACTACATATAAGGCTCACAAATGTTGCTGCTTGTTTCAACACTTACAAGAGGCGAAAAGAAAGTATAAAAAGATACTGATATTACAGCATAAAAGACATTTGCCGGTCGTGTATATCGAAACCGTATCCCACTGCTCCAGAGGCGAATGGTTCCCCAATTCAGTTACACCGACATAGTTTGTAGCTGGAAATTTGCCGTATTGACATATGCGTCGCCTCTGTATCTAGATACGTCACATATATCTCCCCTTCCCTTGAGAAAGAGCTGGGATGGAATCGTACATTTCCAGGTAAGCCGGCAAATCTAGATTGAAGGAGAGCGCTGTAGAAGAAGGAATTCTAATTCCAGGCGGTGAGTGAGTGGAACGAACAGCGCACATTTTTCGAAGAACCCAACGGCCAGCGGATTCATTTACCGTTCGGGGTCCAATATAGCGTAAAAGCCATTTGCCGGATGGAGGAAATGGGACCGCATCCTTCTGCTCCGGAGCCGAGCACCTTCCCAACTATGCTACACCGGCAACGGCTTATACCTGCTACTTGCCGTCTTGACATGTGCGTAACTTCTGAGCTAGGTACGTCAGAATATAGAGTATACTGTGTGAAATACATTCCCCGTAGATATTAATACATCCGTATATTAAAGCAAAAGGGAAAATAATACTTACGCGTAATATGCTGCATGTTTACGCTTAACAACTTAACCCACTGAAAGAATTAACTCGAGGTTAGTAAAAACTACTGAAATCAGCTCGAACGAAAATATTAGCTATCTAAGAAGTGAACCGAACGTGACTGAAACGAGTGAACGGAACGTGACTGGAACGAGTGAACCGAACGTGACTGGAACGAGTGAACTGAACGTGACTGGAACGAGTGAACCTGCCCATGTAAAAGCTACGCTGCCCTTTTAATTTTGTTATTCAAAGCTGTCATTTAGGATGAGGATTGATCCTAATTCTTTCTGACTGATTACCTGCTAAAAACGGCTATTAACAATGGCGAGTAACCTTAAAAACGAAGAGAGCAGACGTTTAAGTCACTGGTTTCTACCCAGTAGTAACCTTTTCCCATCATGCCTTGGGTCACAAAGCGGAGGATAAAGGACTCTAAAGGAGCGCTTATCACTAGTGCAATGTTTATGACATATTCTGCTAAGATGAGAGGGGAAAAGGAATTGTTTTGCGGAAGATTTTGTAAAACCGGTCCCTGTATACCAGAGTTGGAAACGGGTCAAACATTTTGGACTCGAAACCAACCCAGATCCAGACGTCAACTAATTTTTTTTTTTTTGAATGAAGGTTTAACGACCACCGTGAGCAACTCAATGGGCTATAAGCATTCGCCCGCCCCTAATTTAGGGTCACTGGTTCCAGGGAAGGGAAAGAGCCAGTGCCGTAAGACAAACACAACACCCATGCCTCACCGGGATTCGAACCCGGACCCCTTTCGGACGAATGATCAGAGGCCATCGCTTAGACCACTGCGCCACCGGGGCGGCGTCACCTAATCGGACCCGACCCGAAAAAAATCTGCCTTGAATTCTAATATCTATATTTGTATACATATACAGGGAGTTCAAAACGTCTCTCTGCAGGGGGTATCTTATGTAGGTCATACCAAAATCAAGCAAACGTATTATGGGAACGTATAATTTACTCATTACTTACAGGAAGTATTGAAACTATAATCCTTTATTTGCAAGACGTAACCAAATTGTTTTACACATATTTTCAAACACATCTACCGGCGTCAAAAAGTCCTTCCAAAGTACTATAAAGGTTGTCCCACCTAATTTTGATGGCGCTACAGTCAATATTTTTGAATTACGTAAATTGTTGTATGTTTCATTTCAGCTTTTGTTGTTTTCTTGATATCATATGAATCTTCAGAAAATGTTTCACAGCAACACCAATTTCATAAGCTTATGATGAGTTGAAAGTCTGTAAAATGTGGATGCTGTTTTCATAATTGCCTCTCAGAAGGAAAGGCAGTGTTCCTTCTGAGGACAGTCTTCGTTTAATTTTCATGACAAATCATTTTTCAGTTCGCGGGCACCAACACCGACCCGTTTGACCCGCAAGAAATTGGCGAACCGTTGACCTACTGACACATTGACCCGTGACACGTTTGCATCTCTGCTGTATACAAACAATTCGGGGGGAGCGCAAAACATTTTAGGCACCATATAGTTCACGTGCATCGGCCGCTTAAAGGGTTATTATATTTATACACTATATTGACAAAAGTCACCGGAAACCCCTTCAAAAGCAAATGAACAGATCCGCAGCGTTTTTAAGAGGCGGGGTACAGCTGCAAACGGTATAAGAACAAGCCTGCACCTGACCGAGATCATATCGCACTGTAAGGTTGAGTGCAAATGCCGCGGCGGGAGAGAGCTGACTTTGAGAAAGGAAAGACTGCTGGGTGTTATATTAGTGGGTTGTCCATAACAGAAACCTAGA
This sequence comes from Macrothele yani, assembly GCA_039090855.1. Lineage (NCBI taxonomy): Eukaryota > Metazoa > Arthropoda > Arachnida > Araneae > Macrothelidae > Macrothele > Macrothele yani. Next base: position 9,450,299 of record CM077024.1, read on the forward strand.
GGAGGGTTTAAACATACCCAAGTTAACTGTTTTGGATGCACTGAATAAGTGGAAGACATATGGCGTGCCTGAAGCAGCAAAACGTAACGGCAGACCAAAGAAAATCAAAGCCAGACGACGTCGAAACCTCGGGAGAATCGTTACAGCTAATCGACGGAGTACTGCACAAGACCTCAGTGTACAAGTGAGTAAAAATGGCGGAACCTCGATATGTACACGTACCATTTGCAGAGAACTTCATTCCATGGGTTACCGTGGCCGTGCGCCTGCTCATAAGCCTTTCATCTCCACTCGGAATGCTACTCGTTGTTTAGCATGGTGTAAAGAACATTTATCGTGGACCGTAGATCAATGGAAACGGGTCCTATGGACTGATGAAACCATATACACGCTCCATTAGTCTGATGGCCATGTGTAGGTATGGCTGCAGCCGGGGGAACGATTATTTACCACAGTGTACTGTTCCTACGGTCAAGTTTGGAGTTGACAGTGTACTCGTGTCGGGGTGTTTTTCGTGGTATGGTCCCGGCCTATTGGTTATCGTGGACAAACCTATTAACCAGCACGTCTACCTCGATATTCTGGACAATTATGCCCTACAAACTCTGTGGCAATACTATGGAACCGAGCCTTGTTGGTACAAGTAGGATAATGCATCAAGCCATAAAGCAAGGACGGTTTCGGCGTGGTTTGACGATAATTCCGTATCTTGTATGGACTGGCCTTTACACAGCCCTGATCTTAATCCCATAGAGCACCTATGAGATGAATTAGAGCGTCGCAAAAGGAGTTTGGAACCAAGGCCTACTACTAAGCAACAGTTACCGACAGCATTATGTACTGAATGGAAGCGCATACCTATGACTGTGTTCCAAAACCTTTTCTAGGAGGGTCAGTGCATGTATTAAGGCCAAAGGTGGACCGACACCGTACTAATATATGTCAATAAACGCTATTTTGTGTTTGTCTTCTAGGTGTCCGGTGACTTTTGTCAATATATTGTGTTTTAATATATGAAGAAAACGTACGTGTTTTCCTAAAACACATACCCATTATCTATTGTTGACAAGTGTCCCTAATAACGTTTGTATTTCACACACACACATTAAAGTTCCTAAAACTTCTTATGAGCCTTTCGGGAGCCTCCACTTTGTTAAGACGTTTTTCTAAAAATTTAAAGAGCCTCACATTCGTGTTTTGCCTAACAGTTTTTAATCGACGATTGTGGTTTTCCCCTTTGCAACTTCTGATATCTGTACTGATTTCAGAATTTCTTCAATGATTCATCATCTAACTTCTTCCTTTTTTGTTTGTTTGAGAGGTTTAGCCACCACCGTGTGCAATTACATGGGTTATATTCAAGCGCTGTCCCTGATTTGAAGCCACTGATTCTGGGGTGGGAGGCGGCCAGTGCCGAAAGATAAACTCACCATACATGCCTCATGAGAAATACGGACGTAAACCCATCACCGACGCGTGATTAGAAGCCAGCACCTCGAACCACTCGGCCACTGGCGCGGCCATCTGATTTCTCAGAAGCTTTTTGTGAGCCACTGTATCATTAATCTAGTTTTCATACAGTAATAATCCTTTCTTTCTGCTTCCTCAATTTATCTGAGCTTATGACGTTGTTATTGTACTTCTCTTTTCATTTTACTTGATAATTTGTTTTAAATGTCTTGATTATTCCTTGGTTCAGGACAGAGATAAACGAAATCCCATTTCAGGACAAGAAAGTGACATTTATGCTTATTACCTGAACTTCGAGATGTGCTGAAGAAGTGTCTAATATCAACACGATGTTTACTTTTTTCAATTCTTTATCCAATTTAAGAAGATATTAAGTAAAACTTTTGCGGTTAATCCATGCGTGGTTTGAGCACTCATTATCAGCAAGCTGCTATTTAATGCCTTTCAAACATCTCTGATCTTGCTTTTTCTTTAAACAGTAGCATCTTAACTGATCTTACTGCTGACCAGAGGACCTGTTACGTGCTCTTCCTTTCTGCCCCCCAATGCCAGATAGGTTTTAGACACCGCACACAGCTTAAGTAGTGCTCTGAAATAAAGACCCGTCTCTCCGAATTGAAAATTTTGTGAGTGTCGGAACTTTTAAAAACTCTAGGTAGACATTCAGATGTGCCACTTTCTGCAGCTAGGATGTCAGAATCTTCCTTCTTGATACATCCTTTTTTTAGTATGCATTTTAAAAAATAATGCATGCTCATAGTGTAATTATGTCCGTCCGTCTGTGAACACCAAATCTCTACAACTATTGATCCTATTTGAAAAATTATTTCAGCAATGGAAAGCGTGAACTGTGAGAACAACGGTCGATATGTTTTTGTCTTTTTCGATGCATAACCTTGCGGCTAGGAACCATAAACGCGCATACTATTGCATTTAAAATATAATTTACTTTATGCATTTTGCGTCGCAAACAAAACATTGTTTTTATTTCTTTCCGATGCCATTTCACGTGCTATTTGAAATAATGCACGGTGTCCCCACTAGAGGTCATAAATATATATTGCATTTATCCCAAAATCCCTCGTTCTAAAAATCAGATTTTAATTTTTTTTTCTTTCGCTTTATATACAGATCTCAACGATGAATATTTTGCATCTAATTTATAATATTTTATGACAAAATGCTTTTTCGTTAAGTACGCATTTTTATTTTTGGCATTCTTGCCATCGTGTCTTCGCTTCTGAAAATCTAACTGGAAAAATAACTTTTTTCAGTCCGACGCCACTCACTAATATATTTAGTCTTTCCGCTCGGTGCGTTAGCGTAAATCTCTATAATGATTATAATCTTTGCTTCCAAAAGACCGATTTAGAAACTTCTTTTCGCTACCTATAATGTTTTTGACGAAAAGAATATTTTTGATATATCTGTCAGTTTTTATACCACACAGACAGTTTTGTCTCTATGGGAAATAGGTATTCATTTCTATTTGTACGGCACCTGAATTCGTATCTTGGGCTCTAAGAACCCGATTTGAAGAATCCCTTTGGCCTCGGATATTTTCTTGTGTGACGTGTTGGATGACACACACACACACAAACAAAATAGTCAGCAAAGGTGTTACAGCGTTCCCACTTCTTTTTCCTACACGAAAAACTAAGAACTTTTTAGGCACCTCTCGCCAATTTTTTTAAAGACCTTAGCAACTGTGTACACAACAAAGACGTATGCCCAAATACTTTTACAAATGACTTCACTGTGCAAACTGAAGTCTGCCAATTGAGTTTGCAATATGTTTCTATATATAGACTGTAATTTAAGTTAAAGAATGTAATAAAGTTGAGCTTATGCAATTTAAAAGAGAGTTTAGAACGTGTCTGCGACGCACATGAGGTAAAAGCAGATAGTAGTGGGAGTACATGTCCGTGTAGCTCAGTTGGGAGAGCGACTTACTCCGGAGTGAGTCGCTCTGCAACTGTCGGGCAACGAATCCGGGTCTCTGAGGGGTCCCGGATACGTTGCCCGGCGCGGACAAAGTTGTACGTTATATTGGCGCCCGAACTTCCTGAATGACCCGGCTGTTTAGCTTCTCGCAATGATGTGATGTTCTTTCCACACGGCGAGACAGGAAAAATGGGAATCCTATCTTCAGTGCCTCGAAAAAATAAATCAGTGTGATGTTACGTTCCACACACGAATTTTTCTGCGATTTCTGAAATGCACGTTCTTCGTGGGATGACTGCCTACATTGATACATGGTCCCGGCTGACCCGTGGACCTTGCCCCCCCACGCTCTCTTTCCGGGGAGGGGAGATGTGACATGCCTTCAGGGCGCACATGAGATAAAGGCAGATAGCGCCGAGACATTCCGTCCGCGTGGCTCAGTTGGAAGAGTGACTTACTCCGGAGTGAGGGGAACCCGGATTCGATGTCAGGCACGGACAAACTTGTACGTTATACGTTCTGCTGTTCAATTCAGTTTTCCTACATGAGTGAATAATCACATATGCAATAAAGGATGTGTAAATTATAAAACTGTGGTTAAATTACGAGTTCATGATTTGAATTTTGCACTTAATCATCTCATAGTTTAAATTGCAAAACCGCAGCTAAATTTATGAGTTGAAGATTCCAATTTTGCACTTAATTTTCTCTTGGTATAATTGAATACTTGTTACTTGCATATACAAAAAGGGGAAATACAAAAGCAAGTTGTCAGTTTCAAGAGATGGTGATGGGACTTGAACAAACAATGTCCAGAACCTGCTGATATGTGTTATTTACAGAGCCCATGGTTCTTCACTTTTTTCATCAAATTACTTATCTCATACTGTTCTGTGCGTTTCCACGGACTTTTGCTTGAGATCCTGTTACATCCTCATACTAATCAGGAGCAAATGTTCTTTAGGCTCTACATCATAATTCTTGGATTTCATGCAGCCACTTATGAAAAATAAGCACCTTTTAAGTACTTTTAGGAATGTTTGTCAAAAATTGAGGACTTTTAAGCAACTTGAAAAAAATAAAGTACTTTTTACGGACTTCTAAGGATTTACAAGGACCGTGAGAACCCTGTGTTATGGTTTTTGCTAGGTGTAAATTAATACACACAGGGTGAGTCGAACGTTTTCCAATATTTGCGTGAACGCGTGTACTGCGGGGTATGTCACATGTTTAAACTAGTTCAAGTCGCGCACTGCAGTCAGTTGAAAGGGACATAAAGTGGTAGTCGTTGCTGTGAACAGCATTGCATGTCGTTGCTCTGTCAGTAGTTGGGAAGCATAAAAGATGAACAGCCACAACCCGCTAATTATGGAACTTTTGCTTTACGAGTTTGAGTTGGGCCTCAAAGCTGCACAAAAAACACGAAATCTTTATCATGCGAAAGGGGAAGATTCCGTGTACCACAGCACCGCAATCAGGTGGATCAAGAAATTTCGCTCAGGTGACAGAAACCTCGATGATCAGCCAAGGTCAGGTAGGCCGCGAACCGTGGATTCGGAGGCCGTGCGCCAGGCCGTAGAGGCAAATCCGATAACCAGCGCTCGAAGATTATCAGGCGAGTTGGGCATATCACAGACTAACGTGGTTCGTCACCTTCACGTTCAGGACCTCAGCAAGGTCTACAAGAACTGCCACATTGTCCGTCACGAACTGACGCCAGCTGAAGCAAACCACCGAGTGGAAGTGTGTACGACACTCCTAGAAAACCCACACGATGTACGTTTTATCAAGAGAACTGTTACGTGCGATGAAGAGTGGGTCTATTTCCGTAATCCTAACACACAACGGCAATCATTGAGCCCGGGCCAGCTCCCTGAACCTGTTGCCAAACATGGGCGCTTTGAGCAAAAGGTGATGCTCTGCGTCTGGTGGAATTTCGAGGGAATAATCCATTACGAATTTGTTCCGGATGGCCGGACCATCAATGCCAGCCTCTACTCTGAACAGCTGGAGCGGAAGAGTACCTTTAAGAATGTTTTTCAAAATTGAGGCCGTTATATGAGGCCAGGTGTATGCCGTTTTTGGAGTAGAAGTACCCCGCACTGGTGAACAGAAAGCGCGCTCTCCTACAGCAGGACAACGCTCGGCCTCATACCACGCGAACGACCCCGGCAAAACTCCAGGAGCTTGAGGGCATCGAACTGATGCCACATCCGGCACATAGCCCACTTCTTTCGGGGCGGCACTTCAACAACCAGGAGGAGGTGGCGTCTGGGGTGAAGGAGTTCTTCGCCTTGAAGGACAAGAACTGGTACCACAGCGGAATCAAAGTAATGGCAGACAGATTCCTAAAGACGGTGCAACACGATGGCCTATACTTTGAATGCTAGTCAGTTTTCGTCGTAAAGGTACGTATGAAGACATAAAGTGATCCAAATATTGCAGAACTTTTAACTCAGCCTGTGTAATAAAATGAAAGTACCTTTTCTTTATCAGTACGTGTAATGTTGACTGAAAATTGATTATACCATTCCGAGGATACGGAACAGCATAACTGACCAGAAATATGCGCCATTTTTTTTATTTTTTTACTAGGAGCGTACAAGCGCATGTCCAATTGGACTAAAATTTTGAAAAAAGTATGGGTGATTCGACCTAGATAAATAATGGTACAAATCATTTGATCGAGGATATGCAGCAAATGCGTGAGACTGTATGATTGGCTGAAGATGTATGATAGTATGGTGTGGTTAAACTGTGAATATGTACTACCAAAGGTTGATCGAGGATACGTCACAGTGAAGGACATTTGATTCATGACATGCATTACTTCTCCGAAGATTGCTAAACTGTATTTGATCGAGGACCTACAGCAGTACGTGAGAAAAACATCCTGCGGATCGTGACACTTGGAACACAGTGTAATTACGACGGGTCGGGACACTTGAAACATAGTGTAATTCCGAGGATCGTGACATTTTACTTCACCAAAAATTCATGTGATTTGGCCAAGAATAACCAACGGCATGGGTTATTTGATCGAGGTATCTGATGGTATGGATGAAAGAAGATATGGTACTGTGCGGTTGACAAAACATACATAATGGTATGGCGTATTTTGACTACGATTACCATTATGTATTTTTTGTCTTCGTACGTACATGTTTTTGTGTAAATTTTGTGTGAGGTATTTTCATAAGTGTGAAGGCATCGGAAGAAACACAAATCTTTCAATTTATAGATGTCCAGAATGTGCAGTGTGATGGCTTCTCCCCTATGAATTTTCACTATTACGTATTTTCAAACTTTTCTAACACATTGTTCGTATTGTGTGAAAGATTGTATTTTGTGTCCAACATCATTATTTTTAATAGCCGAGTAAGTTCATAACATATTTTTCTGTACTACAGCTGTTGTTCAAGCTGCAAGAAAAACTTAATAATGAATCAGTATTTTATCATTTTGTCACAAAAACTCAAAATGGATTTGATATTGTTGTATTTTAGTTAAATAATATCAGTTTTGGGAAAAAATATTTCGTAATGTTATGTTAAAGAATAGATGGCGTTAATTGTGCCACATGTTCCTAATGACGCCATCATGCGAGCTTTTCCTAACTCAAGTTTTATTTCACCTTCTTAAATACTTATTATCCATAAAATTATGCTGTTATCTACAGAAGAGATTAAACTGCCTTCGTCATTACTTTCCTGATTTTATGCACCTTATTTCCAGAGCTACACCTATTTAAGTGTTAAGGTGGCGTTATTCGTGCCTGATACTTTAATTCAACGACAATACGGGGAGGTCTTGCAGAGGTTTTAAGTCGTCCGCCAATGACATCACACAAGTTCTCTATCGCGAAGAAGTCTGAGGATCGTTCTTGCCAGGCAAGCACCTGGACACTTTGTTAGCCTCATCTGCTGATGTTGGCAGTGTGCGCGCTGGCATTATCTTGTTGGAACCAGACAACAGGTGTATCATGGAGGTTTGGCAACAAAACCAGCTTTAGCATCTAATCGACATATCGTTGTGCTGTCGTTGTAGCCATCATGCGCAGAAGCGTTGAAAGGATGTTGAAACTGATAGCACCCAGAGCCTTCACGCCTGACTGAAGAGTCATATGATGCTCATGGATGGGCGGTTGACTACATCGTCTTCACACTCTTAATTGACGATCGTCTGCGCTCTGAGAGAACCAAAGCTTGTCGTTGGATGCGGCATAATTTCACTCTTCCTGCCATAGTTCAGTGCGACATGGTTCCATTCTTCCTGCCATGGTAGAATACGACATGGTTCCATTCTTCCTGCCATGGTAGAATACGACATGGTTCCATTCTTCCTGCCATGGTTGAATACAACATAGTTCCATTCTTCCTGCCATGGTTGAATACGACATGGTTCCATTTCTCAAACATGGTTCCATTTTTCCTGACATGGTTGAATACGACATGGTTCCATTCTTTCTAACATGGTTGAATACGACAAGGGTCATTTCTTCCTGGCATGGTTGAATACGACAAGGGTCCATTCTTCTTGGCATGGTTGAATACGACATAGTTCCATTCATCCTTCCATGGTTGAATACGACATAGTTCCATCCCTCAAACATGGATCCATTCTTCCTGCCACGGTTCAATACGACATGGTTCCATTTCTCAAATATGGTTCCATTCTTCCTGACAAGGTTGAATACGACGTGGTTCCATTCTTTCTGACATGGTTGAATACGACAAGGGTCCATTCTTCCTGGCATAGTTGAATACGACATAGTTCCATTCATCCTGCCATGGTAGAATACGACATGGTTCCATTCTTCCTGCCCTGGTAGAATACGACATGGTGCCATTCTTCCTGCGATGGTTGAATAAGACATGGTTTTCATTCTTCAAACATGGTTCCATTCTTAAAACATGGTTCCACTCTTCCTTCCATGGTTGAATACGATGGTTCCACTCTTCCTTCCATGGTTGAATACGATGGTTCCACTCTTCCTGCCATGGTTAAATATGACATGGCTCCATTCTTCCTGCCATGGTTGAATACGACATGATTCCACTCTTTCTGCCAGGGTGAATACGACACGGTTCCATTCTACAAACATGGTTGAATACGACGTGGTTACACTCTTTATACTTCCTGCTATGGTTGAATAGGACATGCTTCCACTCTCCATTCTTCCTGCCATGGTTGAATACGACATGATTCCATTCTTCCTGCCATGGTTGAATACGACATGGTTCCATTCTTCCTGCCATGGTTGAATACGACATTGTTCCAATCTTCCTGCCATGGTTGAATACGACATGGTTCCATTCTTCCTGCCATGGTTGAATACGACATGGTTCCATTCTTCCTGCCATGGGTGAATACGACATTGTTCCAATCTTCCTGACATGGTTGAATACGATTTGGTTCCATTCTTACTTTTGCAACGATGTGCGGCAATTGCTTGAAGTCGTTGTAATGGCAGGCGAGAGCGCAGACCTCCTTTAGCCAATATGTTTTTCGCAGTCCCTGTCGAAATGAGGATGTTCATAGCTTATCTAACGGTACATCTCCTCTAATGTGGTTCGCTGAGGATTGTAGGGCTGCTACGTCTTGCAATCAAATGCGGCGATGAGAATGTTTGGACGTCTCCCCATGTGCACCAGTCCCACTATGGCCACATCTTTCTTTAATCACTTTCTACCCATTCGGCCGGTATTTGCGGCATTCTGACGCTTTTCTGCAGCACTGCGACGAAGGGTTCAACCAGCCGTACGTAACTGATAGATCAAGCCTTTGATAAAGGTGTTTCGGTGATGGTAGCATTCCCGATGACATCTCCCATACATTCTCACCCCTTACACATTATTTCGCCACCGAAATCACTCCGATGCAATAGTCCACACGCCCAGGTATGAACAACTAAATTTAGCTACGCCGTGCGGTTTTCTCCTACCACGAGATTTGCAACCATTTATGTAACCCAATTGTCGACAAGTATTCACTAGTTTGCATGGCGCTCGAAAAATACTTTCTTGAGTGGCATTTTTCTATGTCGAACTGTGTAGTATGAGCTAGATAATCACGGATATGTGACGTCATGGTTCAATATGGCGTGGTTTAATCGAAAAACAATGCTAGACGAAGGAACTGTGACCGAGAATTATTAGATTTTTCGGATATAATATTTGGATAAATATTTCTGGTTATTTTCTGGAGCAAATTCCCAAAGAAAATGAATTTATCCAGTAATTTTTTCAAACGAATAAATTTATAGGCGAATATTTAAACTGAAAATTACCTCGGAGAGGTGAGATTCCTTGTATGAATGAATTTCTCAATTAAAGTTGACCTCAGTTGGAAATACTCAAACGAATGCTATGTTGATCTCTTAGGAATGCATGCAACACTTCTAGATGGATCTCGTTATAAGAAAACTTCCAAACTGCTCTACCAGGAGAGAACTTGGTGGGTGCCTTTCTCAGAATTGAAAGAAATTCTTGACTGAAATCAATTTCCGAAACCGCTTCCTAAGATCGTTTTGTGACTGGTTAACTTTTTGCGAAACCTCTCGCTGGAAAAATTTTTATGAAAAATTCTTGCCTATTCTTACTTTATACGGTGTCTTAGCAACGGTTAATGGAGAAAAATGCTTAAGGAACAGTAATCAATATGCGATGCAAAGGTGCATGAAATTGGAATGCGGGATAATTTTCTCTACTAGTAGCAAACATTGGCTATTCCAGTTCCTTTTCTATGATGCTAAAGGTAAGAAAAGTCAGAAATAATATTTTACTGATCCAAGAATAAATTCACTTTAGTTTTGATATGAAAAATGAAAAGCAAAAGCAGAGAACTGGAATTTCATTACCCCCCCCCCGACCCAAGAATAAACTGGATGAATTGAACAGAGGAATGTGCTGGAAGTTCAGAAAAAAAAGTCTATCGAAATATGCAGTACGATAGAGATTTTTTTTTGTATTACAGTGTCTGATAATAAACTATTTTCAAACTTCCCCAAGATAACTCTCATCTACTTACAATCTTTGATTTATGGAGGTATTCTTAATGAAGCGGAGTTAATTTTTCGAATTATTTCCTTCCGTTCATCACTAGAACTACCATTTTATCTAAGAGCAACGACGATTATCATTAGATAACATTGCCAGAAATATTCAGGAGGGAAATATGATACCTTCCGTTTTCCGTTCCTTTTAACACGGAATTAAAAGGTCACCCTGTTCCTGTGCTATTTAGCACAGTTCCATTTCTGTGGAATACGGTCGATGAAACATCAAACTTCTGGGAATTAATCCGGGAGCGTCGGTGACTGGCTCCTTCCTCCTTGTAGGAAGCACGGGAGATGACGCAATTATCTCTAGCCTTCGAAAGTAACTTGTTAGAGATTTGTTCTGAAGGTCTTAATGAGGTTTTCCGGCGCTGAATCAGATGATTTGCCCGCTCCTCAGATTTCCGATGCAAATGCAATGTTTAAACACAGCTTTTTTCCTCTTATTTTTCTACTAAAACTACAAATGTTCGCATTGTGTAATCAGCGATAATGATGAAAGTGCTCCGAAAAGTATTCATGCCACATTGCGTGACGTTACTGCAATAATCCGTTTTGAACGGTGTTTAATTGAGAAAAGTAAGGTTTGTTTACAACGTTCGGTATTTATTTACTTGTTTTAGGATCAGGTGCACGTCTGTCTTTTAATTAACAAATATGAGGAGTCGAAGGGAAATTGAAAATAATTAACGAAACAATTTCTGAAGGATTTGTACAACGGGGATAACGTGGATATGAAAACAAACGCAGCAACACTATTCAGTACGAAGAAAATGTGCAGTGTTTTACAATGTGTTACGAATAGGGGTTTCTCCAGTACTATAAAGGTAAGTAAATATGAATTAAGATTGGTCTGGGAAGAATTTTAATTTGATTCATTATCCAATATGGGACAGTCATTTTCTTTGAAGCCGTTCTGCCTAACGCAATTAAAGTCGCTTTCGTCAAAATCGATGATACAAAAACATCACAAATAGCCCAATACTGTGAGTCAGCCTTCAAAACGATTATAAATTGAATAAAATGCCTTTTTGAAAGCATTTCTGCTTTAGAAGCACAGAAACCAATGCATCCTGAAGGAATGTGTGTTTCACTTGCTTTCTGAGCAAACATGCATAGATAATAATGCTTTCATAGCCACTTGTAACCTGGAAATTCAATGCGCTAAGGATTCCATGCTGAAATGGTATTTCAAAATGTGATAATAAATGACGTGGAATCCTAACAACAAAAAAGATATTATCTTTATTTTACTTTCCTCTCAAATGCTAGGTGCCTAATAGGACAAGCAACAACTATCTTTCCACAATTTCCTTGCGTTATGAACAAGTACGAATCTTCCACAGCTTAAGACGGGGATGAAAAACTCAGTAAAGTTCGCTTCCAATATGTACATAGGGTAAATTATTAACTAAAAAGCGCTTCGGGTATCGCTATAATTTGAATATGTGATACGAATTCTGTACGCAGACACTTCTCGCTACGAAAACGAGGTATGCAAAAGGGAGAGTGTAGTTATGGTTAAAGGTGCAGTTTCTCACACCTTTTCCGCGTTTAGTATCGTGCAGTTGAAAAGCAATGGAAAGAACAGCGTATGACTTTGGGACGAAGTCTCTAGTCCTTAAAACAACAGAGATAACAGGAATGAAATTATGAAAACAGCCTTACTGCACTCACCGGGTCAGCGCACTTCTCTCATGCCGTGTTTGAGATCCTGAGCCATTGTGCTTTTTTCCCTTTTCTCTTTTGTTCTGACTAACGTGAGAAAATTCCCTGACTGCTCGTGTGAAGTCTGATACAGCTACTATACGAATATTTCTTTTCCTATTTTTAGTATATTTGGTGTTCGAAACTTTGTTTGCTTACAGTCAGAGTCGACAAGATGATGGCTTCTACCTCGCTTGGGTTAGTGACTCCGTTACATCCAGAGCCAGATCGAAATGCTGATCCTGCCTGTGGTTCAATGTGTAAATGATCTGTAACAAAAGATTTTTCTCATGTATAGGTGATATGGAGAGTTATGGTCCTATGGAGAGTCTTGCTTCTCCTCTTATATGCATAGGCGTAACAACTGGGGAAGTCGGGGATGTCAGGACCCCCAGATTTTCAGAGTCCGGGAACCCCAATGTAAAAGACCCTCCCAAACTTTTCGGGAATATAATGATATAATGCACACTTTTTTATGATGTGAACCAACTAAATTTAGTTATATAAAATTTGTAATTTTTCTTAGAATTGAAACACGCGTATAATTGGTACTTAATAAAACAGCGATATCAATTCCTAAAGAGCAAAGTCAGTTCTACAACTTTGTAATTTACATTGTAACGTATACTCTAGATTCGGTTTCCTTTTGATTTTACTATTTCTTGTTATTTTATTTTCCTATGCAAATTATCTTCTCACTTAACGAGATGTTAGTTCTCCCGCTGAATGATATGTGGCAACGAGTGTAAGTCATGACGTGGTGGTATGCAGTATATATAGGCGCGCTCAACTATACCAAGCAGCTTCGTTTTATGTGATAGGTTCTTCTTAATTATTGTTATGCGATTCTACGAAAGTTCGGATATTCAGTAGTCGTGTGATTTGTTGAGTGTGTGTTTGATAATACTAGGAGCTCTCCAATAAATGTTTTAAAGTGAGTACGTTTTCTCAGTTCATATTATTGTCAGACCTCTGTCTGGCCGTTAAGTCTCTTTCATTAAGTGTCTCCATTAAGTCCAGGGTATATTGTGTTTACCGCTCTAATAAGGAGCCTTCAAGGTACTAATGTACTAAAACCGAAGTTATAGTACTGATATTCAAAATAATGAGGAACGCTGAGTAAAAAGAAGTTCCATATTCAATGAATTTATTGCACGTGCGAGTCTTACCTAAACAAACTCTAGCACTTTGAAGATTAGGTACACTTTAGCTACGTCAAGTAACCTTCCAATAACCCTAACGTGACTTAACGTAAGCTTCCCTGCACTACACGTCAAGCGGAGGACTTTATTCATTATAACATTTCTGCCCTATTTATCATAGTTTTACAGTTGTGTTCGCTAAGTTCCGCAATTTGCCAACAGAGGCGCCCATGTCGTGCGGCGCCCATCGCGACTCAGCAACTGCTTTGCTCCTGCGTGTATGTATAGGGGAAGGGGGTCCCAAAATCTATCGCATACAGTATGTATACAATATTGTATATCATCATCATCATCATCATCGTCAACAATTATCTATCCACTGCTGGACGAAGGTCTCCCCAAGTTTCCTCCACAACGGTCTGTCTTGTGCCAGTCTCCTCCATGTCACTCCTGCATACTTTCGAATTTTATCCACCCATCTCCCATGTGGTCTTCTTCTGGTCTTTTCCTGTCCCTTGGAATTCAATCTAAAATTTCGGCTGTCCATCGATGATCTGTCCTTCTGGCAGTATGTCCAGCCCATTGCCATTTCAGGGATTTAACTCTGATCATGATGTCTTTCACTCTTGTCATTTTTCAGATCCACGAGTTCCTCTTCTTATCTCTCCTGGTTACACCAAGCATGCACCTCTCCATATCTTTTTGAGTTGTCTGCAGCCTTTGTACGTCTCTTTTAGTTAAGGTCCACGTCTCTGCACCATACGTAAGCACTGGAAGGATGCATTGATCAAACACTTTTCTTTTAAGATATAATAGCATATTGCTCTTGAAAATTATGCTGTTTCTTCCAAAAGCTCTCCAGGCAAGTTTTGTACGCCGATTAATTTCTTCATCAATGTGGCCCTCACTTGATATCTGCTGTCCAAGATAAACGTACGTGTCTGTTATCTGCAGCTTTTCTCCATCAATCGATAAATCTTCATTTCTTGTAAAATCATTGAACATCACTTTTGTCTTCTGAAAGTTCAAATTTAATCCCACTTCTTTACTCTTGTCAGCAAGTTCCTGGATCATACTCTACAGCTGTGATGGGGTAGTTGCAAAAATGACTACGTCATCAGCAAAACGAAGGTGGGTTAGATAATCTCCGTTAATCTTTATCCCCTTGTTTTCCCAGCTCAGCGACTGAAAGACACCCTCCATTGTGGCATTAAAGAGCTTCGGAGATATGGTGTCACCTTGTCTCACTCCCTTTCCAATTTTTAGGTGTGTTGTATTTTCAAACAGCAGAATCTTTGCACTTGCATTTTCATAGATGTTATTAATAAGATGTTATTATATAATATGCATTTTCATATATTGTATATATATGTATACATATAATGTGTGTATGTGTGATCGGACCCAACTTCCCCCCCCCTCAGATTTTGAAACATGGTCACGCCAGTGCTACCATAGCACTGTCTCAGATCCCTTTAAACCACTTAATGGCTTCCTCCAATCAGTTTACCCGATTTGTTTTGGAAAATATGGATCGAAATTCGTCGGTAAATTTTGTACCCTCTCCATTCGGCGGTGAAGGTCAAGTGTCCGGCGATGTAAAACAAAGTATTTCGCATAGGCCCACTTTTTGAAATTCTTAACAATCACGACTCTCCAGGAGCAGTGCATTTCATCAGATTGTCCTTCGTGTAGGCAGTCATCTGTGGGCTTACTGTCTGAACCATCAGAGAGATGGGCCTCCACTCAATTTTGTGTATCCATCTGGAACCCTTCTACTCTTCTTGTCTCGTCATCTGATGAGCATGCGCAGTTTATCGCTCTTTCCTTTGCTATTCCCTCGCTATATTTCAACTCTCAAACCTCTCGAAGTCGGTATTTTTGTATTTCCTACCTGAAGGCGATGCTGTGGAATGGCTGTCCACCATCTGCTCCCTTACCATTTCGAATGGAAAGTTCTAACATGTTATTCGTGTGCCTCTTCCAACACCTCAAACTGCAGTGTAGTAAGCTTGTAAAACTTGCTCTGAGGATCAATTATCCGGACTTGTTTACAAAACCAGGGTCACGCATCCGGTCTTGTTACTGAACTTTCGCTCTCTGACGAACACTATCAAGGTTCTACTTACATCAAGTTCAAATGGATACACCCATTACATACAGTATTTATCACCTGCTTTCTCTCTCGCAAGCATATGTGGCAGCTGTTTTTTTTTTTTTTTTTTGCTCTTACGATTTTAGAACCCTACGGCCTCCGTTTTGACACATAATGGGGAGCTAGATTACGCACCGTATACTTACTTCCGTTGCACCATTCTTGATCGTTTGATCCCTCTCGTTTATCGTCTGCTTTATGCGTATTGCACAGCCCGTCACATCGCTGTTGACTGTGTTATGTTGTGTTCAAGTCATTCAGAAAGTCCTTTGCGGTAGTTCTGTAAATATCTGTTTCCCCTTATCAAGGCAACAATCTACCGATTTCACCTGCGCGGACCATTTAACTCTGTTCGGACAACCCACTATCTGGCACAACGAACATTAATGACTCCAAGAGTTTCTCCCACGATCCAAACGTATATTCCAGAGAACACTATTGCAACGACTATTCTTCGGAATTTTAACCCCAATAGTAGTCGTTCGCATTACCCTGAGTAAAATCAATTTTGGTTTTTCATGGCACTGCTGACAGTAATTGTAATATCACAGGAGTCAAACGAAAACCTTAAAAGTGCAGTTAATAATTCAAAGTACAGTGTCATTGCCCTGCAACTTGGTAAAATTGTTACCAATGACTGAAAGATTTTCTTACAGGTGGCAGCACGGTGCAGACAAGCTTAGAGAGGTCCCAGTAGAGATGGCCACCACATTTGATACATGCACAAAAGAGGAACAACGTTCTGTCATCCGTTTTTTTTAGTGAAGGAGTGAAAACTATTGAAATTCATCGTTGAACGAAGTTGTACTATGGTGATGCATGTCTGTCACTCCAGCAAGAGACACAAGAGGAAGTATGGGGAACCAAAACTTCCTCTTGTGCACCTTCCCAAGTTGGCGCAGGTGAGTGATAATGCTCGAGTGGTTAGACACCAGCTGTTCGGCTAACTCCTGCGTGGACACACGTGGGTCGGTCTCCATTAAGATCTTCAGCATGTTTATATCCACTGCTGCGGGTATTCCGGCTTTGAGACGGTCTGACAGGTTAAAATTTCCCTCTGGAAACCGTTTGAACCAACGACAGCACTGACGATGTAATATGGCATTGGGGTACACCCTGGTAATGTTCCTTACAGCACTTGTAGGGTTCTACCGCGACGAAACTCATACAGCATGCAATAGCGGATGTGCTCCTGTCCGATTTCCATGTTGGCTGGCGCTTAAGGTATTCGCCTGTTGACGGCTAACTGCTACTGACTTAAGCCAGCTATCTGCTGATGTCATGCCTGTGTGCTGCACAATCTCAGTGGCCAGTGTGTGCGTTGGCCGGGGCTTGGACTTCGTGTACCTCGTCATGGGACATAACTTCCTTTCCAACCCAATATAATGGCTTTTGTTTTAAGGGGTCCACAAACTGATACATAGACATCATACAATTACCTGTACAATTATTAAACTAGCCGTTTTCTTACGGTAAAACAGTATACTATAGATAGTACAAGAACAATATCCTATATCTGTACAGAACTTCAAAATCAGAACCTTTGAAATTTAATAGTCACTCAAAATCAGATCCTTTGAAATTTAATAGTCACTCAAGCATTCCACCAAATCGGCACTATTACCGGAAATTTTCGTTCAAACAGATATGGTAAAATCGAGAACACAAGTTTTCCGTTAATACACGAAGGAACTAGTGAAAAGGTTTCTGAAAATGCAAAATTTTCCAAGCTTACGAAAAATTCGTGAAATTTAAATTTTTTTTTAGTCTCATTTCACCGAAAAGGTTGTATCACGGATATGTTTCGTTAATTCACGAAATGAATCACGGATAATGGCTAGTGAATTTCAGAATTTTTTACAGTGTATCAGATAGATTCTCAGATCACTTTTTGAGCAGGAATTGCTGGCTTGGTATGGTACTGACGAAATTCGGGTAGACGAAGCCACCAAGATACACACATCGAAAATCGACCCACAAATTCTTAGGCCAGATAGACCAGAAAACCAAAATTCAAGCAATATTATACGCTGTTAAAAATTTTGTGGTAGGTTGCACCAAAAAATGGTGCTACACCAGCTGCACCACTTTCTGAGAAAAGATACACCAGTGTGTGGTGAAAACAAAACCGAACAACATGGTGCTACCTTGCCCCATAATGTGGTGCAGCCTTGTACTATAACATGGAGCAAAGTTGAACCATATTGTTTAGTTTTGTTTGCATCACAAAATGGTGCATCTTTTCTCAGAAAGTGGGGCAGCTGGTGTAACACCATTTTTTGGTGCAACCTACCACAAAATTTTTAACCTGTGTACAGTGAGATCCCTGCCAAATGTTCTGATGCATCTCCGATAAATTTTTTCCCTTCTGAGTTATTGAAGTATGCTCTTCGGCTCAGACGACCACGTACAAGTAAAGTTGTTTGAAAGCGTGAAAGGAGGAGTGGCATCATTTCAGCACGACCACTTCAAAAAACAGCCTGCTACAGTAGATATTGCATTGGTAGAGTGATAGTGGCAAAAAAGGCTACTATATCGAACATCATTGATTTGTATAGTATAAAGAACTTTTGACTCCTTTGTCGTCCAAACGTCGTCGCCATAGATCTTGAACGACTTGTAAAATAGTTTAAGTGTTCAAATAGGTGGCGCAGTGGTCTAAGCGCTGGCTTATCACCGTGGGTCCGGGTTCAAATCCCGTGATGCATGGACGTTGTGTTTTTCTTTCGGCACAGGCTCTCTCCCTTCCCTCGAATCAGTGGCCCTAAATTAGGGACGGCGACTGATTATAGCACATTGAGTTGTTCACGGTGGTCATTAAATCCTTAACATAAAAAAAAAAAAAAGTTTGGTTCGTACCAATGAAACGTTAATAAAAATCAGGTATACGACCAAATTTTCTGGCATTTTTGATTTTCGAGAAATTGTGGTAATATGAAAGATAGTTTCGTCGTCCTGAAGCGCAAATCGAAGCCGCGTCTCCCGGTTAGCGCCCGAGCATGCTAGATTTTTTTCTTTAAATTGATCGGAAACTTGAGTCTTGGTCGTTCTGGGTGATTTAGTGGTTAGCATACAAGGCGCTAGCCGGGAGACACGGGTTCGATTCCCGCTCCAGGACGACGAAATTTTCAAGTTTTCGGATATTATCTGAATTACCATTCATGCCACATTTACACCAAAAAACGGATTCACAGTTTCAAAATTTGTATTGTACAATGGTGTAACTCGTTTTTCATTTATAGGATTTGAAAAATTCTTTTTCAGGAGGATAATTAACACGACAATAAGAATATCTGAATTGCCTAGTTTACTGTTCAGTATGTATTAATAGCATCATAATAGATGGCTTGAAAATTACATCCCCCTGGAATGGAAATCGAATCCGCATCTTACGATTTCTGTTCGAGTATGATAACCGTCACACCACCTACGGCAGTTAAATTCCATGTATTATATCTTAATCTAATTACATCGACCTGGAGAAGGAATTGAACCCGCATCTCCCTGATATTTTTTCCAAGTATCTGGGAGACGCGAGTTCGATTCCCGCTCAAGGTCGGTGCAATTTTCAAGTTTTCGAAAATATTATTGCATATTGGACAGTAAACTAGATAATTCAGTCTATTCTGTTTGCCGTGTTAACAATCCTGCAGTTGTTCCACGTACTGTGTTTGTGAAGAATACTTCTCCCATAATTTCCATATCTGAGATACTTGTGTTTTATTACGCTACGAGAAAGTTTTTGATTGTTTTAAATGGCGTGTATTTGTTGTTGAATATAATGTATATTTGTTAAAATTTCTCATCTTCAGATATACTTGGAACTCCGTTGTACTGGGTGGTGTAACTGATAGCCTGTTTCAAAGCAAGATGAGGGTGTGATTCCCCTCCAAGGAGATGTAATATTCGAGTATTCTGATATGATGTCATATATTGAACAGCAAACTAAGTAGTTCGGGCTACAGTTATTTCCGTGTTAATTATCTGTAGTTGTTCCATGTATTTGAACAATATCTTTTCCATAATTTACAATTATTTTTCTGTTGGGGCGGCGAACCATATGTTCCTTCTCCGACAAGCAGTCGACAACAAAAAGACATAAAAGCACGTGGGTACATGCATCTCATAATATTTCATCCAACATCATAGTTACTATACCTCTTACCTCGACATTGATTTTAAATCTGTACGCTTTTAAAAATCCGACCAGAAAATATTTTGACGTAGGACTACGTCTAACTCCGCGGATAGTATGGGGAGACTTACGGCCGACCGCTTATGACAAAACGAGGTCTCAATTGAAATAATTATAGCGTTAAAAATACGTGCTGCACACTAATCGTGTTAGCATATTCGTAAACAGCATGAAGTCCAATTCGCGTACTGCGCAATACATCGTGCGCGTGACGCTCCCCTCACTCCCTGTGGCCAGGGGAGATGATGCAATATTTCTGGGTGTGTCGCCGCGTTTGACTCAATCTATCTCGGCAACTGCGACCGCAACACGACTGTGAGTGGTATCATTTTAAAGCTCTCGACGAGATCTGTTCAAATATATAAAGACCATATTGCAGTGGTTTAAACTAAAAATAATGTAATTGTTTTCGTGTGAAAGGGTTAAGATTTTCGACAATGCTGCGAAATTCGCAGAATGAATGCAAGCAAAAGTGGAAAAAATCAAAACGGGAGACAAGAGCAAATGATGAGGAATGTAATAAGCCCAAGAAGACAGAGCACCACATTGGATAACTCGTGTATCGATTTGCTTTGTGTTCGCAATGCATCGAGCATTATTTGTAAAAATTATGTAAGCTACTTTTCACATCATAGACCTGTGTTGGCTATAACAAATTAAATAAACACTTTGAAACCATACTCGACTAGCTCATTTCTACTCTCCAATCTGCAAGTCGTAGTCCTACGCTCCAAACTAACGGCTCAATCAGAACTGAGCCTACCTGTATTTTTTTCTTGACATACAAACTTTCACTATCATGGACAATTTGCGTATATTAGTTAATTTAAATAATGCTTTCCCCCTGGGGTAGGCATAGATGTTCATCCTACACATAACTCTCATTCCAAAATCTTTCTATGCAATTGTTAGGACCAAGATTGCTTTAATTGGTTACAGTGTATTTTGATGGAGCTAAATTCCATGCATTTTCCAGTTGTTCTGTTTAACTTATTTTATAAAACTTGATTCCACAGTTTAAAATTAAAAAAAAACGTTTAAAGAATTTGTCCTTCACGTGATTTAAACCATTCGTTCAAGGACTTTCTGAACTCACCTTATAATTTGATATTGAGTTTTTTTATACAAAATAAAGCTTTTTGTACCCTCATTAAGGGATATCATCGGTTTTTAAAATACTGTTCAAAATTGTGTGGATTTATTACCATGTCTTGGAATTTTGACAAAGGTATTTGCTTGTTGTACATGTCACTCTCTTGGTACAGCTTAAGTAGTTTGAATCTAAAAATGGATTTACTGGTATACAATCATTTTTGCTGTCTTAAGCACGAAAAACAAGACATTAACAATTCCAACACAAAATAAACCAAACCGAATCATCGCAAGCCGTAAAACACCTTTACTTACGAAAATTAAAACTTGTTTAAAAGGTTAAAACCGACGAACATGCGAGATCTTTCGGGTCCGTCTTTACAGACCCATCTTCAGGCACAACGAGAAACTCATCCGTGTCCCGAGTAAGTTTCTCGTTGTGCCTGAAGATGGGCCTGTGGAGACGGACCTGAAAGATCTCGCACGTTGGTTTTAATCATTTTTAACTTTTTAAACAAGTTTTAATTTTCGTAAGTAAAGGTGTTTCACGGCTTGCGATGATTCGGCTTGGTTTATTTTTTGTTGAAATTGGTTATGTCTTGTTTTTCGTGCTTAAGACAGCAAAAATGATTGTATACCAGTGAATCTCAATTACCACGACAAAAACTTCTTTCCATCGTAAAGATGGATTTTATAAAGGATCATTGTGTTATGTCGCTGATGAATCAACAAAAGTAGTTTGAATTTTATGCTTTTCAGTACGCTTTTCACGGCAAGAATTAGTTCGCTACTAAATCACTGGTAAATCATGATGTGACGAATATGCGGAGTTCTCTCTGCGTAATGAAATACAAAGTTTCGGGGAAGAGAAGAAGATTGCATAACAATAGCTAATCATACAAACGGATGCGGAATTATATTTAATTCAAACGTACGTGACTTGATCCTTTGATTCAATATATTCTTCTGTTTTCATAATTTTGAAGTTCAGCACCATTAACGAACAAGGAATTACATTTGCGTGCATAGTTCTGTTGTTTCTGCGCTTTCACAATAGCATAAAATTACGGAACAGACAGCAACGCTAAACTCTTTTGCTGAACGCAGTAACTTAGGGGATTCTTTCTGGGATCACGCACCTGGTCTTAATTGCGAATCATTCAAGTTATGTTTAGTCACGATTTCGGCATTCTTTCAGAATGAAACATTTCAACTTCGAAGAAAATAAATGATAACATAATTCCCCATATCTTAAAAATAAAGATTGTTCGCAAATTTGAGCGCTACTCAAGTAGCAAATGAAATTGCTGGTTTTTCATTCATATATTTTTCAAAGCTATCAGGAGTAAATTGTACATGTGAAGTACACTGTCGTATCAGAATAATATGACCACCCCTGAATCACTCTGTGACGCGCCCGGCCGCGTCACAGAGTGCACGTGACAATGTCGACCACACGGAGATACAAGCAGCAGGCCAATACAGATGAGTCGTAATGCGTCACGTGAGCACAATGGGAAGATGAAGTGATTTGACGGACGTTCAAAAAGGAATGATCATCATCTACCGCGCCAAGGGTGGATGCATCTCAGATACAGTACACTTCGTGGACTGTTCGCGAGGTGCTGTAGCAAGGGTGTACCAAGACTGGACCCGTGCCACACATAGTATATCCCGACATCATAACTGTGGAACCCCCATAGGCCATCGACCCCAGAGGATAACGTTGCCTCCGTCGACAGGTAAAGCGCAATTGACGCGCAACAGTGCAGCAATTTACCACGCAAATGAACGCTGTGGCACCTAGGTACGTGCCCCCGATAAGAGTAGAACTAATACTGTTACACGTGGGTCTCTGGAATCGTCGTTGCGTCAAGGCGCCGATGTTAACTCAAGTCCATCAACAACGACGACTACAGTCCGAATGGGACTGCCGTCATTGGACAGTGGAAGGTTGGAAAAAGGTTGCCTTCTCCGATGAATAGAGGTTTCTACTCCACAGAGGTGACAGGCGGTGGCGGATACGGCGTCAGACACACGAGATCCAACACCTGGACACGCTTGTAGGTCACGTACAGGGCATCTATGAGAGTGTGCATGTCTGGGGGATGTTTTCCTGGTATGGCCCAGGACCGCTGGTACCACTGGATGGGTCCTTGAACCCCAATGCCTACCTGTCCATCCTCGCTGACCACATGCATCCCTTCATGCTAGACTTTTACCTTTGTGGTGATGGTGCTTACCAAAAGGACAACACGCGGTGCCACTTTGCTAAAGGAATACGTGACTGGTTCCAGGAACACGACACCGATATCTCCGTTCTATCTTGCCCGGCGAAATCGCCCGACATTAATCCTATAGAGAACTTGTGGGACAATGTGGATCGACAGGTTCGACATACCGACCCACAACCACGCCATATTCTGGACCTCCATGCTCTTCTGCAGTTCGAATGGGCACTTGTGCCTCAGGAAACCTTCCAGGGCTTCATTGTGTCCATGCCACGACGTCTCGCAGCTGCCATCCGGGCCAAGGGTATTATTCTCATTATTAGGTAGATGGTCATATAATTCTCATACGAGTGTGCATATATGAATGCTACAGTGATCTTGATATGGTAAGAAAGAGGCATGAAGGCCGCATGGACTACAAACCTATCAGCCCCCTATGAGTTGCTTATGTACATAATCTAAGGCACTGTCGCATCGCTTGAAGGAAATGTTATATATAGCTACCCCAAGGAAACAAGTTGGATTTATGCGCTTCTGCAGCACTGTAGATCACATCCATGAAATGAGAGAATTAATTGAAAAAAATGCATGAATATGAACTCTCACGATGTACACTATATTAACAAAAGTGACCTAACACCTAGAAGAGAAACACAACATAGCATTTATTGACATACATTAGTACGGTGTCGGTCCACTTTTGGCCTTAATGCATGCACTGACCCTTCGAGACATGCTTTCGACAAGGTTTTGGAACACCGCGATAGGTATGCGCTTCTATTCAGTACATAATGCTGTCGGTAACTGTTGCTTAGTAGTAGGCCTTGGTTCCAAACTTCTGATGCGGTGCTCTAACTCATCCCATAGGTGTTCTATGGGATTAAGATCAGGGCTCTGTGCTGGCCAGTCCACACAAGATACGGAATTATCGTCAAACCACACCGTATCAGTCCTTGCTTTATGGCTCGGTGCATTATCCTGCTGGTGCCAACAAGCCTCGGTTCCATAGTATTGCCACAGAGTTGATATGGCATAATTGTCCAGAATATCGAGGTAGACGTGCTGGTTAACAGGTTTGTCCACGATAATGAATGGGCCGGGAGCATACCACGAAAAACACCCCCACACGAGTACACTGCCAGCTCCAAACTTGACCGTAGGAACAATACACTGTGGTAAATAGCAATTTTCCACTGCTGCTGTCATACCCACACATGGCCATCAGACTGATGGATCGTGTATCTGGATTCATCAGTCCATAGGACCGTTTCCATTCATCTACGATCTACGATAAATGTTCTTTACACCATGCTAAACGATTAGTAGCATTGCAAGTGGAGATGAAAGGCTTTTAAGCAGCCGCACGACAACGGTAACCCATGGAATGAAGTTCTCTTCGAATGGTATGTGTACATACCAAGGTTCCAGCATTTTTACTCACCTGCACACTGAGGTCTTGTGCAGTAGTACTCTGTCGATTAGCTGTAACGAATCACGAATCTCCTGAGACTTCGACGTCCTCTATCACTGATTTTCTTTGGTCTGCAGGTACGTTTTGCAGCTTCAGGCACGCCATGTGTCTTCCACTTATTCAGTACATCCTAAACAGTTGATTTGGGTATGTTTAAATGCATCTCGGTTTCTCTTATGGGCACAACCCACTAATATAACACCCAACAATCTTTCCTTTCTCAAAGTCAGTTCTCTCCCGCCGCGACATTTTCACTCAACGTCACAGTGCGATATAGTCGCGGTCACCTGCAGGCTAGGTTTTTATACCGTTTGCATCTGTACCACGCATTTCAACAACTCAGCGGATCCGTTCATTTGCGTTTGAAAGGGTCTCTGGTGACCTTTTTCAATATAGAGTATGTCTTTTATTGATTATGAAAGACTTTTGATTCCATGAAACCTTCTGCAGCTTTAATGCCATAGAATTCCTGCAGCATTGAATATGCATGCATCAAGGATATTAACTACATCTACGAAAATACATGCGTAAATTTCGACTCTTCGACGCCACACTACAGAATGTATTTCGATCTTTGAACTGGGAAGACAAGGAGATAAAGATTAAAGTAAATTATTTACTGTGTTTCGTCTCATTGATAACATACTCATTTTTGCAAGTATTCCTTCAGTGCTACCGTGTATCATCCCGAAACTTGCTGACAAGATCAAAGAAGTGGGTTCAAAGATAAACTTACAGAAAATAAAATTGAGCCGCTCCGGTGGCGCAGTGGTCTAAGGCGCTGGCCTCTGATCATTCGTCCGTAAGGGGTCCGGGTTTGAATCCCGGTCAGGCATGGATGTTGGGTTTGTCTTACGGCGCTGGCTCTCTCCCTTCCCTGGAACCACTGACCCTAAATTAGGGACGGGCGACTGCTTATAGCCCATTGAGTTGCTCACGGTGGTCGTTAAACCTCCAATAAAAAAATTGAAGTATAATTCTTTTGCACGAGCTAAAGATTTGGAAGTTTAGACAAATCTAAAAGTAACAAACGTTTTAATTTACTTTCGACAACAGATATCAAGTGAGGGTCACGTAGATGGAGTAGTAAATAGGTGTATAAAAATTGAAGATTATTCAAGCTTATGCATCTATTACAAGTCATCCTGAAGAAGAAATTGAAGAATTTTACGAGGAAATTCGGAATATAAATAACAAAGGCAAATAGCACTTGAAGTTTATTATGGGTGATTTCAATGCAAAAATAAGACAACAGCAACGAAATGAAACTTCGGTTGGCAATTTCGGTTATGGGAACAGAAATCAACGTGGAAATACTCTCGTAGAGTTTGCAGAAGCAGAACGGTTTTCATCATGAACTCCTTTTTCAAGAAAAAGCCACACAGGAAACGGACATGGAGACATCTCAATGGGATAGCAAGTAAAATTGATTTTATTATGTGTAACAAAAAATTCGTCATCGAAGACTGCAGTGTGCTAGCGAACCATTCACGGATAAGGCATTCGTTGTGAACGAATCCCTCACGAATAGTCCCTGACCGTGTGGCACATAATCTGATGGCTTTTCCATGGCTGACATCAAAGTACAAACTGAATACCACAACGTAAGAATTTAAATAAGCGTATGACTAGACCTAGGGTGGAGAACCTGAGGCCTTCTAGGCGATTATGTACGACCTTTAGAGTGAATTCAAATTTTGCCAAACGAATCCTTTTATTTTTATTATGTTTCTTTTCGCATTTCATTATTTTTATTTTAATCTTAAAATGACCGTATTCAAAATATCAAAGATTAAAGGAATATTCAACGAAATAATGCTCTCCAACTGAAGGCCACAATTAAAACGTTACTTCTTCAAAACGAAGTTTCGGATGAACGTTTCCCCTAGTTAGCAAAGGTCATTGATGAGCATGAAGATTCATACAAATCATGTGAAGAATACACAGCTGTTTTAGACATATTAATTGTAGAATACAATGAAAGTTTCACTGACTAAGAATCATGACATCACACTCAAATCAGCATTTCAACCTCATCTAGTTGATGTCTCCATAACTCCTAAGGAACTACAGGTGGAATTGATTGAAGTCTCAGAAAATGACATTTTAAAATCGTTATTTGTCGCTAAGAAAGATCCAATTGAAATATGGAAAAATGCAAAAGAATGCCCACGCCTTCGGCAATATGCACGAAAAATGCTTTCTTGCTTTTCAACCACTTATTGCTGCAAATCTACATTCTCCTACCTTACACAAATCAAGACGCCCTTAAGGTCACAAATGACAGATACCCATCTAGATGATCAGCTAAAACTGCGGACCGTTATGTTGCAACCAAATATTCAAATGCTGTTCAACAAAGAGCAGTCACAACAAAGTCATTAAAAGGCTACTTAACTTTAGAATTAACATTTTTTTTTTCATTTTTTGAAGTTAGTTAGTACTTAGTTAGATTTTTACAAAATAATGTACATTTTGAAGAATATCTAACTGAAGTTTTTTGAATGTGGCCTTATTAGATTACAGCTAACTTAATGCGGAAAACGTTCCTCACTTCTCGACTAGACTAAACAAATAAAGAATGATTAAATGCAAATAGCAAATCTGGCGTTGCCAAAAATTTTAATCCCATGCCTCGATAATGTTTTTCTCTCCAAAAACGACACGTGCTCAACCAGCATATCTAGTGACTTCTAATACGTACTTCTCTCAAACATTATAACTTTTATTTAATTATTTTGGCAATTCATGTTAGTATTTAAATTATAACGTTTTTGTATTCGGTTTGTAGTCTACTTTCAGCCTTGGTAAAGCCATTCGTTAAAGTGTGAAACCTTGGGGATAATGCTTATTTAATTCCTTGCGTGAATAAATGGAGAGCCACTATAGTTCATTTTCATTCACTGCCCTTTTATTGGTTAGGAAGTACGAAGAAAAAACTACTATTCCTGATATTCTGCTCTCTTCAGTGGAACTATTGCAGCAATATGATGAGCGACTTTGACTGGTCAAGGAAAATGACTGACCAACACTTTGACTGGTCAAGGAAAATGACTGACCAACACTTTGACTGGTCAAGGAAAATGTAAGAGTTGGATTAAACCAGAAACTTTTTTTCCAAATGAAAATGTTTAATCTTATGAGGATTTCCTGTCACTCTTCCCATTGCGATGAGGTTTTCCAGTTTCAAACATCACAGCCTCTTCATTAGGAATCCGTGAGGAAATCACGTTAGGAATCCGTAAGAAAATCGATACATCCACAATGAATGTGGATCCAAAACGTACCAAAGGAATATATCAATCACACAATGTAAGAGAAGGGGTGGAAACTTTTGTGAAGCGTGTGTGTGTGTGTGTGTTTCTGAATATCATGACCAAGAGCATCACTTTCATTACCAAAATATTTCATCTTCCACTCCTTAATAAAAACTGATTAAATAGTTTGCCTTGTGAATATGTTAGCGCTCCTACGCTACGTTTTATTGATCTGATTTTTATTCATTCGTTTCTCAGCTCGTTTGGAAAATTCTGATATACATTAGGTTCTCTCATCTAGGTATTAATCAGTCATGCTTCAGTTATTTACTTTTCATTATTTCATTCATTTATTTTCTTATTGTGTTCCATTTCAATGGAGGACTCCATTTACTTATTTTTCTTTGCAGACTGTCTTTTAGTACCTGTGTTAACTTGCATCCAGGGTGAATTTCAGGTCGCGGAATAAATTCCCCCTCATTTATCGAATAATGTTTTGTGTGTTTCAAGCGTGTACTTTCAAACTAACAAAAACTGTTTTCCTGAAATATTTACGTTCAGCACATATGAGGATAAAAAAATTTATCTACTTATATTTTTTAATAACAATTTTTTTTCTTGTTTCCTGGTCATGTGCAAAATGAAGGCAAGTACTGGTCTCTTGAAGAAAATTTCAAACTCAAAACATAAAGTCTTTCCAAAATTGAGTTTCTGCGATCGTTGCAAATTTGCCATCGCCGCCCCGGTGGCGCAGAGGTCTAAGCGATTGCCTCTGATCATTCGTCCGAAAGGGGTCCGAGTTCGAATCCCGGTGAGGCATGGATGTTGTGTTTGTCTTACGGCACTGGCTCTCTCCCTTCCCTGGAACCAGTGACCCTAAATTAGGACGGGCGACTGCTTATAGCCCATTGAGTTGCTCACGGTGGTCGTTAAACCTTCAATCAAAAAAAAAAAAAAAAATTGCCATCTAAATTTAATAATGTCTTGTCTTAGCGTGTTTAAGAAATCAGGTTTTATTTTTGTAACTTTCACAAAATAAATCGGACGAAATCCTACGTAAAAGTATTCGTAAAAAGCGGATGACATTCTACAACGAATCAGGTGATAAAGATAAGCGTTTATGCAGTACCGTACCTTAACAGTAATACACAATGATTCATATAGAACGAATCCCAGATTTTGGGCTGTAAATTGTGATCGCCGGCACTGATTGCTGTCAAATAATTTTAAACTCGCGGGCATTCTACGCGGAGTAGTTCACCACATGTAAATATTCGCAGCGTTCGCGAAAACTGGATGTTTGCGGCGATCTTAATTTTCCGCGCGCGCGTCATTGCTCCATCACGTCGTATACGTTGTAAGGAGCGTGTTTCCCTGTGCGAACTTACTACTGGATGGTTCGCTCACACCGTGGATTCATGAAGAAATTTAGTTGACATGATGACCCGCTAACTCGGCAATGAGCAGTTGTTGTTGTTGTTGTTTTGGGAGGTTTAACACGACCACCGTGAGCAAATCAATGGGCTATAAGCAGTCGCCCGTCCCTAATTTAGGGTCACTGGTTCCAGGGAAGGGAGACAGCCAGTGCCGTAAGACAAACGCAACAACCATGCCTCACCGAGATTCGAACCCGGACCCTTTCGGACGAATGATCAGAGGCCATCGCTTAGACCACTGCGCAACCGGGGTGGCATACAAGGTTTATCCGGAAAGTAATGAGACCACTTTTCCTGAGCCAATCAGAAGGGCCGGAGGGCGGAGTCTCTGGGCGTGACGAGTGGCGGGGTATGTTAGGTAAACGATCGATGTCTCCTCAGTTGGCTCTAAGCTTGCGAATTGGATAGCTGTGTGACCGTCGCGTCGCGGTCAAAATGCAGAAGAGTGTCGAACAGCGATACGCGGTAAAGTTTTGTATTAAACTTGAAACATCCGCGACCGAGACGCTTGCTGTGATACAGAAAGCCTATGTGAAGGATGCTTTATGGAAAGCACAAGTGTTTCGGTGGCACAAAGCATTCACAGAGGGAAGAGAGAGCGTCGAGGATGGTCCAAGATGAGGGCGCCCTTCAACGTCTCACACTTCGGACAATGTGGAAAAGATGAAAGCGGTTTTGTACTCTGACCGTCGTCTGAGTGTTAGATTGATAGCAGAGCACGTGGAACTCGCGAAATCCATTTTGCGTGAAATCATCACGCAAGAATTGCAGATGCGGAACGTTTGCGCCGAATTGGTTCCAAAAGTTTTGACCGAACAACCGTGGGTCGATTTCTCGTGAGCTTGTGGACCGTGTGAGGAGTGAATCTGTTTTTAGAGAAAGTGATAGGTGATGAAACGTGGGTCTTTGAGTACGATCTGGAGACGAAAAGACAGAGCTCAGAGTGGCACACTCCCGAGTCTCCTTGACCAAAGAAGGCTCGTGTTTAATTGCAAATCGAATATGAAATCGATGCTTATTGTCTTCTTTGACTGTAAAGGTGTTGTCCATAAGGAGTTCGCACCACCCGGACAAACGGTCAACGCTGTATTTTAGGTGGAAGTGCTTCAACGGATAAATAACAGAGTTGCGCGCGTCCACCCGGAGATCACCAACACTTCTTGGGTTCTTCACCACGATAATGCGCCAAGCCATGCGCCGCTGAGAGTGAGTGAGTTTCTGGAGAAACACAACGTGGCAACGCTACCCCAACCTCCCTACAGCCCGGACATGGCCCCGGCTTACTTCTTTTTGTTTCCCCGGCTCAAAGCCAGCCTGAAAGGACACCATTTTTGGACTGTTACAAACGTGCAAACCCCCGCGACGAGTGCTTTGAAAGCGATCCCGTTTCCCGACTTTCAGGCAAGCTACGTGGCGTGGCAGAATCGCTGGCAGCGGTGTATTGATGTTCAAGGATGTTATTTCGAGGAATTTTAATGTTATGTAAGTATAACTTTAATTAAAAGTCTGTTATGGAATGAGTCTCATTACTTTCCGGACAGACCTTGTATAAGCAGTTTGGCACCGAAATTAAAAAACGGCAGGATCTCTTTCAGATAAGCACAGAAAACATCGTCTGCAAATGTCACATACTACGGTTATCGTTGTGCATATCACGTTTCAGCAATCTCCCAGAAAAATTCTTCAAAGATTGTCCCTGAAATTTTGTGCATTTTGCGAAGTTTCAGAGAGGTGTTGAAAGGCCCAGCTGCGTCCATACACAGTGGCAGCGGTCCGTTCGTGTCTAGAACCAAAGAAGAAGAACCATGTTTGCTACCACTAGTTGCTTCCCAACCTCGATCAAAATTCACTCGGAATACTCTACTTCGCGTGGTTTATATTGTAGATGAGGTTTTTTCGTTTATTTAGGCGCATGAAATATTAAAATTTTAGTACACGGGCTGCCAGGAATCGTTACACACTGAAGGGCCAAAGGTCATGGGGCAGCAGTATGCAAATTTTTAACTGCGCTGTCGTTTTGTAAAGGTTTCGACGCATGCCATGATTTTTATCATTTGCGAAGTGTAATCTCATGAGTCAGACTGAACAACCGCCAGTAGGATTATGGCAAGAAGACGTGAATTATCGGAGTTTGAACGAGGTATGGTAGTGGGAGCCAGACGGATGGGATATTCAATTTCCGAAGTAGTGTCGAACATTCCTCGATCCGTGGTGTCACGTGTGTACCGAGAATACCACATGGAAGGCATTACCACCCACCGTGGACAGCGCAGTGGCCGACCACTAATGCTGAATTACAGTGAACAGGGGCGTCTAACCATTTCCATGCTAACAGACAAGAGACATTGGCTTAAATAACATCAACATTAAGTGCAGCGGGTAACAGGGACATATCCATCAGATCAGTGCAGCGTAACTTAGCGTCCATGGGGTATGGAATCAGAAGATCCCCAGAGTGTCTTTGTTAGCACCACGACATCAGCCACAGCGCCTCACCTGGGCTCGTGAACACGGTAATTGGACCCTGGAAGACTAGCAACATGTGGCGTAGACCGATGAGTGACGCTACGAGTTGTTACGAGCTGATGGTAGGATTCGGCTCTGGGCAGACCCCTGAGGCCATGGACCCCAGCTACCAACAAGGCACCGTGCAAGCTGGTGGTGGTTCTATACATGTGTAGTGTGTCTTTATGTCATGCTATGTTATGTTATGTTATGTTGAGATCGAAATTATGGGCAAAACCCCAGAGATTTATCAGAATTTACAAAGGCCAAATTGTGGGCGAAAGGAGGTTTAGGCTTTTATTTCGGAAACGGAGAAACTTGTGAGTTGTTTGAAGGAATCCATTGTTAAAGTACAACAAGGCCAAAATGGCGAAATAACCACTCAACGGCGCAACTGTAAAGGGCGGCGAAAGATGGATGCCAGTGGTGAATGACGACCACGTCTCCTTGAACAAAAGTGATTAGACATTGTAAATAAATGGAAACACAGTATTGTATTTACATCAGTAAAGAGTAAGTCCTCCGTTTTCAGAGATTACAGCAGCCACCCATCGAGATAAACTGTCCACAAGTCCATCGAGTATGGAGAGACTTGAGTACATCGACCAACTCTGTCAGTGAAGAAGGTCATGTTGGTCTACGCTCACCCATCGTTCAAGTTCATCCTTATAAGTCTTCAGTAAGATTGAGGTTCGAACTCTGAGCACACCAGTCCATCCACGAGACCTGCATTTCCTCATACCACTCCATTGCGGCCCTGGAAGTATGATAAGTAGCATTGTCGTCTTTCAAGACGTCATGTCCGTAGAACTGCCACAAAGTTGGGAGAATTGAGTTATCCAAGATATTTCTATACAGCACAGAGTTCATGCTACCATGATAACAACCAGTGCACATACACCATATCAGCTGAAACAGCCCCACACCATAACTCCACCCCTTCGTGCTTCATAGTTGGCACTGTATACTCAGAAAGTATACGTTCTCCGGGTAACCGCCAAACCCGGACACGTCCATCCAATAGGAAAGTGTGAAGCGGTATTCTTCGGTGCACAGCACCTACCGCCATTGCTCCAATGTCTAATATTCGTGCTGGTGACCACATCGTAATCGCGTGTCTTTATTGGTCTTTGTGATGAGAGGTTTATGGGATGCTGCTCTGTCATTATACCCAAGTGCATGGCCACTCTTCAAAGTGTCTTGGTGGAGACCATAACATCTGTGGCCATCGGGAACTCCTGTGCCATGGCGTGCATTGGTCGGAATCTTGTTTTCCGAATATCCTTCTGCAGCACCCTTCGGTCCCTGGGTTGCAGTTTCATAGGTCTTCCAGGACGAGGTAAATTTCTGTAAGGACATGTCTTCTTCCACTTGTTAATGGCAAAGGCCACAGTCGATTTAGAGACCTGTCTGACATCTACAATGCTTCTTATGCTCATGTCTCCAATTGAACAACCTATAATATTATTACGCCCTTTCAAACTCAGGGAGCTCTATCCTGCTAGCCATTTTATCAGCGATTGATCTGAGCGTCGCTCCCTTTTACATTTTTATACTGTATACACCACGTATCTGCTTCGGGAACTCACCATTACGCCTGCGTGGGGGTATCCAATCACCTTTGGTCCACATAGTGCATAAGGCAATGTGCACAGCACAGTTTCCCTGTTGACGTCCAAACACAGTATGGATCGAGCATGAACGGTATCTCACGCGATTATGCGTCGTACGCTGGTACGAATGCGGTGTAACAGTAGCACCCGCCTAACAACAGTCAATCGAAGTAAACGATTCTTTTGATGCAAACAACATGCTGATTGGACAATAGAAGAATCAATGAATTACGGTATGTAATCCATTCTACCAATGCTTGATTGCGTATTTATGGTCTACAGCACGAGGATGTGGATCCCTCGTACATGGTATCGTATATCCAGGCGTGTGGGAGCGTTTGCATTACATGGGGCATGCTTAGATGGCATGAACTGGAACTCTTGATGCGTGTGAATCAATGTGTGGAAGCTAGGCACTATCAGATCTGCTTGCAGACCATGTACACTTACTATATTAAAGCTCTACCCTAAGGGGCTTTGGGCTCTTCCAGGACAATAATGCCCCATCTATCGGTTCTGCTTCGAGAAGGAATAATTCCACGAACACAGAGCTGATAGGAGGCATGGTCCCAAAACTCGCCTGATCTTAAACCAATTGAACTTCTATGGAATGTTGAGAAACGCCAGGTAGGCAGTTGGACACAGCTCTTCGCTCCATGCTGGAATTGTTTACAAATGACTTTGTTGCAGATCTCCACACAAATGTGCAAACACCTTTGCGGAGCCCATGACACGCGAGGTGGCGGCCGTTCTCCCAGAGAAAAAAGGATCCGCGAATTCTCAGGTAGGTAGTCGTGATTCGTTGAGAAGTTGGTGCATGTAGTGTGTATATTCGATGACGCTTAGTAATTTCGACAAGCTTTCAATTAGAATATTTTCGATTTTTTCTATGCAAAATACTCCCAATTTCAGGTTCAACTTGCGTCAGTGGACAACAAAAAACTTGTTACCCAAACAGGGAAAAATTGTTTTAAAAAGTTGGCGAGAAAAGGAAAAACAAAACTCTGTTACTCACGTAAATGTAAGTTCTAGAAACGGTGAAAGAGACTTTGAGGGGAAATACATTAAGGTGGTCTACAAATTTGTGGATTGTACTGTTATTTATAAAAACAATATTTTTCTTAAAATGAGCAACCGAGCAATTATAAATCTATAATAATTAAATTGAATGCGTGTGTGGGGGTGTTGATGATGTCTGTTTGTCTGTCGGTGACAATCATAACTCATCCACAAATCGTGGTTGACAATTCAAAATTAGGAAGATTGTTTTTCATGTTTTTCTGAGTTGTAGTGGCGATGCTTTCAAGCGGTGATTTCAAAATGAGTGTTTGCTAGATGCAAAAGTACTTATTTCGATATGCCGTTCTGACTGACGAGAACCAGGAAGTTATGAGTTATGAACAGGACAGATGAGAAACCGAATGTGTGACTTTTAAAACACAGGTGTACGTGTGCTGGTATGCCGACCTCATAAAAATGTTCCTCTCAGTATGCATAAGGGGAATCAAATCAACGTCTGTTATTTGGGCATTGTTATTTCCAGCAGATCTCTGGATGCAGTGCCGCGCTACAAATGTTTCGCGTATTCTCTGGAATTTGGTGAAATATTTTAACTACAGTTCATACAGAATAATACAGTCAGTGTTTTTCAAGTGATTTTCTCTTTAGTTTTGAAGCTGCAAGTACAAATACTGCAGTATTTGAATTAAGTCCACTAATGCAGGATTAAGTAACACGGTCACTTACCGCAGTAAAAATAATAATATGCGGCATACATCTTAAAGGTTATACCGTCGCTCTGGTAGACCAGTGTTCTGAGACGCTAGATTCTGACCATCCATCTGAGATGTGCACTGGTTAGAGTCAAAGATTAGTTATGGCTGGGTGGTGTGCTTGTCGGAAGACCCTTACTGTCCCTTTCCTAGAACCATTGTCCATAATTTATGGCCGGGCTACTATATTACCACGAACAATCTCTTCGAGTTGATCGTTGTAATCGTTAAACCCCGAACCAAAAAAGCAAAAGCTATACCCGAGCAGCAACGGGTATTGTTTAGTTAATAATTATTTCAGAAAAACAGTACCTCCAAAAACGGCATCAATTTTACCTAAGTGCATAGTTATCTTGCAGGAAAGCAAAAATATTAAAAATGCCCAATGAGACGTTTGCATGCAATGGATCATAGAACTATGAAAAGTGAACCAGGATTAAATTAAATTTTAAAATTTACAGTAGGCCTTCCAAGTTGCGCATTTAATGCACGAACAGAGATTTTTTTAAGTTACCATCTAAAGATAAGAGAAGTCTATCATTTAGGGGGCGGGGAGACTGGTTCCAGGAAACTAACAACATCAGTGCTGTAAAGAAAAGAAAACCACAGCATTAATGCCTTACTCGGAATTAGAACGCAAGCAGGGAAGGCTAGAAACCCTTACCTACTTCACACGACCTCCGTGCGACAGAGCTGATAGCAAAACAAGCGCTTCGAAATTCATCAAGATGGATAAACCATTACAGACCGCCATTCTCTTCCAATACCGTGTGTCTCGATAGGTGAGTATGATGGCTCTGAGTCTTGGTTATTTTATATACTGTGCATACACGGTAATAATGGATTATGTCATCAGAGCAAAGATGAGCCTGGGTGACTGCCGTGCTTAGATACTGACATCATTTCCTCACGCGCTGAAGAACAGTGCTCTTCGCAAGTGATCATATATCATCTCCTTCGGATATCGATCCAGGGTCAAGAAGGTGTCTGTGTGAAGAATTATTTATAACGCTGACTGTGAAGATCACAGAAATCGATTAACTTGTGATAAGATTTCCTAGGATGCTTCTAAGGAACACAGAAATGTGCAAAGCAGTTATACGTACAAAAATTTTCTCTCCACATGGGCACACTCAAATATAAATATCTTCACCTCTTAGAAAACTTTCCAGCCACATTTATAATCTCCCAAACTGCTTTAAGTTCGTGGATATTGCGTGTGAACGGTTTGTTTGATGGCTTTAGTGGTGCATCGCTATAATTCATTTATTCGGCTATATTGCTTACACCACTGTCGGAAGAATGGAATTTGAATATTTAGCCACGCTTTAGAAGCTATTATTTAGATACTACGAAATACGTATATATAAATTATTTATGTTAACTACAGCCTAAGTGTTAAAAAGACAGCTATGACAATCTAGGAATAACATTTACTTTTAAATTTTTTAAAATACGCGGATGAGTCATGCACAAAACAACGTTTTCCCTGTTATGTCTTATATACACTGTATTGAGAAAAGTCACCGGACACCCCTTCAAAAGCAAATGAACGGATCCGCTGCGTTGTTACGATGCGACGTACTGCTGCAAACGGTATAAAAACAACAATCCTGCAGCTGACAGGAATCATATCGCACTGTGAGGTTGGGTGAAAATGTCGCGGCGGGAGAGAACTGACTTTGAGAAAGGAAAGATTGTTGGGTGTTATATTAGTGGGTTGTGCATAAGAGAAACCGAGATGCATTTAAACATGCCCAAGTCAACTGTTTCGGATGTACTGAATAAGTGGAAGACACGTGGCGTGTCTGAAGCAGCAAAACGTACCTGCAGACCAAAGAAAATCAGTGATAGAGGACGTCGAAGTCTCAGGAGATTCGTTACAGCTAATCGACAAAGTACTGCCCAAGACCTCAGTGTGCAGGTGAGTAAAAATGCTGGAACCTTGGTATGTACACATACCATTCGAAGAGAACTTCATTCCATGGGTTACCGTGGTCGTGCGGCTGCTCAAGAGCCTTTCATCTCCACTTGCAATGCAACTCGTCGTTTAGCATGGTGTAAAGAACATTTATCGTAGACCGTAGATGAATGGAAACGGTCCTATGGACTGATGAATCCAGATACACGATCCATCAGTCTGATGGCCATGTGTGGGTATGGCGCAGCCTGGGGAATGCTATTTACCACAGTGTACTGTTTCTACGGTCAAGTTTCGAGCTGGCAGTGTACTCGTGTGGGGTTGTCTTTCGTGGTATGATCCCAGCCCATTGGTTATGGTGGACAAACCTGATAACCAGCACTCTACTTCGATATTCTGGACAGTTATGCCCTACCAACTCTGTGGCAATACTATGAAACCGAGCCTTCTTAGTACCAGCAGGAAAATGCAACGAGCCATAAAGAGAACTGTTACGGCGTGGTTTGATGATAATTCCGTAACGTGTGTCAGCACCAAACCCTAATCTTAATCCCATATAGCACCTGAGGGATGAATTAGAGCTCAGCATATGAAGTTTGGAACCAAGGTCTACTACTAAGTAACAGTTAGCGGCAGCATTATGTACTGAATGGAAGCGCATACCTACCGCGTTGTTCCAAAACCTTGTTGAAAGCATGTCTCGAAAGGTCGGTGCCTGCATTGAGGCCAAAGATGAACCGACACCGTACTAACGTATGTCAATAAATGCTATGTTGTTTTGCTCTTCTAGGTGTCTAGTGACTTTTGTCAATATAGTGTATATTAATTTATTTACTTTGTGCTTCGTGTGGCAGCCCATATGGGTTGTTTCTTCCTTTGCATTTTTTTTAGGTGAATTTCATATCGCCTTTCTCGTCGGTCATTGACGTAAGTTAACATGTTATTTTTGTAACGGGAACTATGTTGCATCCGTAGTTTATGTTTCTATGTTATGCTTTATTTCTATTTTATTTATTTTAGTGTGGAAACGTGGAATTTGTATCATTTATTGCGCGAAACATTTAAACATAGAGCAATAGTTTGTGAGAAGAAAATTATTTAATAGCAACTAGAATTACGCCTTCTTTAGGGAATGAACAGTTTTGGCGACTAAATGATCAGGTTTCGATTGCCGCCTCCGGTGGGCGAGAGGTCAGAGGCCTAGGTTTCAGGCTTGAAGTCCGAACTGGGCCTAGCCTTGTGTCCCATATGATGCATGGTAAGTACACTTGCTTCACAGCATTACAGTGCTGGACCACTTCCCTATCAGGAGCAGCAGCTCTAAATTTGGGACGGAAACTGCTCATACAAATTAGAGCTGCCCATAGTGTCGTTAAACCAGCACTCATTATAAAGTCTTACTTAATTTCTGTGCTATAAATATTATTTTAGTAGTAAACGAGACGAGTAGTAAATCTTTTCGAAAATTAAACTCCCTCACAAAGGGTTTTGATTTTTAGTAACCCTTTGAAATTGAATATACACCCTAAAACATTGGGGTTTTTTATTAAAAATAATTGATTTGTTTTCATTTTTTCCATATTTCCCCCTTATCTGCTTTTCGAAAATTTTAAATTTATGCAAAAAGACCGAGTAGATCATGAGATATGATTTTAACTTTAATTTCTTTTATTTAATATTACTTAAATAATGTCATTTTGTTTCTAAAGTATGGCATTTCTAACAGTAACTTCATATACAGAAAATAGTTGAGACACGTTTTCGCAACCTGAAGAAAAAGCGAAAGGCTTGTGGAAAAGGTAGGTTGACAGACGCTTTGTATGACCAAATTCAACATTATTATTATATTAAAATTTGGGAAAATGTGAATTAGAAAATAAGGGCCGAAACACTGTAACAACCCTTTTTCATTGCGTTTCATGAGACGGGTCGGGCCAGGCTTTTCAAATTAAAGCCCGTGCTGACCTCTACAGAGGCTGTATATATAGGAAAATAGCACATTTATACATGTGTATTTCATCTGCAAGTTTCAGATGAAATGCACTGCGATTTTTCCGCCTTCTGTATTACTCACATTTGAAATTAAAGTGACTCTATACAAATCAGTTTTTACAAATTCCCTAGATTCTGATTTTGCCTAGCAATCGTAAGCTGTGTGATGGTTTTTGAGCGTCTGTGTGTGTGTGTGTGTGTAAATTCGAAAGCATGCGGATGTGACATGGAGGAGAGACCGGCACAAGATAGACCGTTGTAAAAGAAACTTGGGAAGACCATCATCCAGCAGTGGATTGATAATTGTTAACAATGATGATTGATGATGATGATCAATAATCAGAGTTAAGGAACAATAATCAGAGTTAAGCGGCAAATATCATGTTAGTCATTTTTCACTGCAAGAAAAAAAAAGTATTTTTTTCCCCAAAATGTTTTTCCTTTCATAATAATTAATTAATAAAAAAGCATATTTTTTTTGCATTGCGATTCTGGGGTCCCTAAACGAAAGGGCCTCAGGCCCGGGCCCTGCAGGCTTAGGCGCAAATCAGGCCCTATTTATAACTAACGTCGGGTGTCGGATGTCATCTGGAATTTTGTTTCTCGGATATCATCTAGAACTTGTTGCCATATCTTACCAGCAATAATTTCCAAGGACTCATCCTGAATTTCACTAGAGAAGTAACCAACTCGCCCTCTTTTGTGGCGCTCCAAATGTTTCTAAAGTGAAGGATGGTTGTAAGAAACAAGTTCAATTGTGTACAGAATGTTTTTACTTCGAAGATCTCCTAGTAGAAATGTTCCTTCTTCTGATCCACGTAGTGCACTTCCTTGCTGTGCTAAGTACAAGAGAGCATCAACAACAGCATACATGACACTACCCATCTTCACCGACGGTGGCAGCCAGTGGGTGATAGCCGAGAATTTTGCAGCAATGAGGAAGGCACTCGTGACGTCACTGACAGAATAATCGTCTTTGAGCTTTCCCGTCCACAGAGCAGAGTATGAGAATTACAGCATCATAAACTGAGCAGCCTTTATTTTACTGTACAAATAAGCTCAGTGATCTTATTCGTACAGTTGTAAAGGCTATGTATATTTTACCAAAGTTTACGACTACTGCGATCGAGCCATTACTCGCTTTTGATTAAAAAAAAATTATACATTATCGAATTCGAGATGTAATTCAAAAACATATAAGGGGTTTATGAGAGTCTGCGTCCCGTCTCTCCATGTCGCCCCGCTCTGCGCCCCCTATCACCGGCGCC
This sequence comes from Macrothele yani, assembly GCA_039090855.1. Lineage (NCBI taxonomy): Eukaryota > Metazoa > Arthropoda > Arachnida > Araneae > Macrothelidae > Macrothele > Macrothele yani. The sequence goes on from CM077024.1 coordinate 9,490,527, forward strand.
CAGGGCACGTGCCTCTGTTTCCCCCTTATCTCCGCCTCTGGCAGAGCACATCAGAAAACTACGGAAGACCCTGTTACTTTTGAACATTTGAATATACTCATGGCTGTCATTTATGGATATCAAATTCTTTGCTTCGTTAGTCTGATGTTATATTTCAATCTCTCAGAAGAAAAAGACCAAATTATCGAAGTGACCACTGAAAATATTTTTGAACTGTTTGTGACAGAAATTGCACTTGCATTTAAAAATCAGCATTTCCCATTGCATGCTTGGTGTAACCCAGAATATTACGTAGGAAAAGGAACTCATAGATCTGAAAAATGACAAGACTGGATGTGATCAAAATAATGACCATGAGCTCGACATATTGCTAGAAGAATTGACTACCGTTGCACAACTGAATTACCAGACAAGATACCAAGACCCAGAAGAAGACCAAGTGGGAGATGAGAGGATAAAATTCGAAAGCATGTCGGATCGACATGAAAGAGGATTTCTTAAGATAGTAAGTTCTGGAAGAGACTTGTGAACACCTACATCCAGCTGTGGATTGATAATGGTAAAAAAAAGATGATGAGCAGGAGGAATTTTCTCTGAGTAAGATGCGAAGGAAAAGTTTTTTACTCTGACTTCTGAAAAATCGAAATGATAGATTGAGACACTATACATTCATACACACCATTGACGTGGACTAGAAACATCAAACAGAAGTCATCGCTCTGTCCATGTTTATAAGTGAGTCACGGAAAAATTCTCATCGGCCGCCACCGGGAATCGAACCAAGGGTGTTTCAGTTACGAGCCGGACATGCTACCACTGCACCACAACGGCCTCTAATGCTCCAGATTCACATACGTCTAACTGCCAAACTACATGGCAAGTATTTCTTGGAGCCCCACACAATGCTGGGGGTTCACCAAAAATGGAAAGCAGTAACTGAACAAATAACTAGAAGCCGAATGAATAATTAATACACACAATTGACGTGGTTTAGAAACATCAAACAAAAGTCAGCGCTCTTTCCACGTTTTTGACTCGCTTATAAACCTGGGAAGAGCGATGACTTCTGTTTGACTATACATTCATCTGACTGATACCTTTGCACTACGTAAAAAAATTATTTATTTACTTCGGATTAGTACCAATATGGCCGCCCTATCCGTATATGGACACTACATCTATCCACTCTGTTGTTAAGTTGTCATAGGCGCCCGTTTTTGATTAGTCATCAGTGATGAGTCCGGATTCGAGTTCTAGATGATGCGTGGGTGGTGTTTTTGTGGAACCTGTAGCTCAAAATTAGGTCGGGAGACTTCTTATATCATCATCATCATCATTGTCAACCATTATCAATCCACTGCTGGACGAAGGTCTCCCCAAGTTTCCTCCACAACGGTCTGTCTTGTGCCAGTCTCCTCCATGTCACTCCCGCATATTTACGAATTTTCATCCACCATCTCCCATGTGGTATATATATACCACATGGGAGATGCAAAATTACTACGTGTTCAGCAGCCATTTTCGCATCTACTCCGTCGAGCTGCAGAATATGATCCAGAAACTTGCTGACAAGGGTAAAGAAGTGGGATTAAAAATGAACTTTCAGAAGACAAAAGTGATGTTCAATGCTTTTACAAGAAATGAAGATTTATCGATTGATGGAGAAAAGCTGGAGATAACAGACACGTACGCTTATCTTGGACAGCAGATATCAAGTGAGGGTCACATTGGTGAAGAAATTAATCGGCGTACAAAACTTGCCTGGAGAGCTTTTGGAAGAAACAGCATAATTTTCAAGAGCAATATGCCATTATGTCTTAAAAGAAAAGTGTTTGATCAATGCATCCTTCCACTGCTTACGTATGGTGTAGAGACGTGGACCTTAACTAAAAGAGACATACAAAGGCTACAGACAACTCAAAGTAGCATGGAGAGATGCATGCTTGGTGTAACCAGGAAATATAAGAAGAGGAACTCGTGGATCAGAAAAATAACAAGATTGGAAGACATCATGATCAGAGTTAAATCCTGAAATGGCAATGGGCTGGGCATACTGCCAGAAGGACAGACCATCGATGCACAGCCGAAACTTTAGATTGGATTCCAAGGGACAGGAAAAGACCCAGAAGCAGACCACATAAGAGATGGGTGGATGAAATTCGAAAGTATGCGGGAGTGACATGGAGGAGACTGGCACAAGACAGGCCGTTGTGGAGGAAATTTGGGGAGACCTTCGTCCAGCAGTGGATTGATAATGGTTGACAATGATGATGATGATGATGACATTATCTAAATGAACGTTTCTGTCAGAAACGTTTAGTTTGCATAGGAATCTTGCTAGTGAGTTTTTTTATTTATTGTCATTGGAATTGCTCATTGGCGGAAGTCAACCGCCAAAAAGGCAAAAGAAAATCTGAGCGTCCCCTGGTCAGATTTGTGAAAAAACATTAACTTAAAAAAATCATAAACCCATACGGTATTTCCTTTCCTTTCCGATACACAGTCATGCTCCAAGGGGTAGGTGCACTTAATTATTTGCCTCGATGTTTATTTTACAAATTAGATCACTAATATAGTTCTACTATTTTATGTACAGTTGGTGTGCAGTTCCTCCTCATTAATTAGTTCTTCGAGGGTAATTCCTCAAATATCTTCATCTCCCTCCATCCATTGTCGCACCTCCTTCTTCTGCTTCCTCCAAATTTTCCAAGCATAATCGATTTTTCCAATACCTCGTCAACATGCATCACATGTCTAAAGTACGTGCTGTTTTACTTGCAAATCATTGCCTCGAGGCATCATCACGCCATGATTTCGTCTAGCACTAATTGATTTGTTCTTCTTGCCGTGCATGGGATTCTGAGTGACCGTCCCAAACTCCGTTGTTCAAAGTATCCGTCCTCTTTCTCTCATATGTCCAGTAGCATACAGTTTTAACGTAAACTGGACTGTATGTATACTGTTATTTGATTATGCTACAACTAAACTCCTAATATACTTCACTGCGCAATTTATTCTTTTTACTGAAGTTCTCCGTAAAGTTTAATCGAACTCCGGATAGCTTAAATATACAGGTTCTCCGAGAATTATTGGACACATTACAAAATTATATAAAACAAAACATTAAACAGATAGAAAGAAACTAACTGTACTAACTTACAATGTAACTACACAAGTTAATAAATTTCGATGTGAGATCCCTTATTGTTCGTAGTACGTCCAAGCGCTATTCGATTTCATGCCATGTATTGGCAAGCACCTGAGGAGTTATGGAATTCATAGCAGCTGTGATACGCTGCTTCAGTTCCTGCAAATCAGTACAAGGCGTCTGATAAAAACGATCCTTCACATTACCCAACATGAAATAATCCAATGGAGTTAGATCTGGAGAGTGAGGAGGCCACGGAATGGGACCACCACGCCCAATCCATCTGTAGGGGAAATGCTCATTTAGGCACTTACGTACACACGTTCACCAGTGGGGAGGCAATGCAAAAGTTAATGTCTTGTTGGAAAACGACGTTGTCATATCTTTTGATCTGGCGTATAGCGAAATTTTCTAGCATATCCAAGTAAATGTCACCATTTATGTTTTTTTCGCAGAAGAAGAAAAGGCCAATCACTTCTCTTTTTAATAAGGCGCACCACACATTAACTTTTGGATATCACGTTCCAGTTCAATAGCAGCATGAGGCGGTTCACTGCCCCATATCCTGCAGTTGTAACGATTTACAATACCTGATATATGAAATGTGGATTCATCACTAAAAATTACAGTACTGAGAAAGTTTTCGTCGTTTTCCACTAGATTCAGCATATCCACAGCGAAATCGTATCGCAGTGTGTGATCATTTGCATGCATCTTTTGCACTATTTGAATTTTTTAAGAATGAAACTTTAATTTCTTGTGCAAGATATCATGAACTGTCGATTTCGGAATGCACAGTTCTCTGCTTGCTTTACGAATGGATTTCCTGGGGCTTCGTCGGAAACTTTCATTTACTTGGTCAACCGTCTCACTGCTGACGCTAGGCCTACCGGCTCCTCCACGATGTTCCACATTGCCAGTTTCTTTAAACTGTTTCATCCGCCGCTTAACTGAATTCTTTGACGGAGGATTACAACCATACTCTAAACGGTACCGTCTTTTAACTTTAATGACAGACTTTAATTCCGCAAGCCATAACACACACATCGCCTTCTGCTATACGGATGACATGACTACTGATTGCGCATTTCTCATACATTCCTCATCAGGCCACACCTAGCGCCATCTATCAGATTCTGGGAATAACAATTCTGCAAAACAAAAATATAGAAACCATTTTAGTGATACGTGACATAGAAAAACAGACAATGCTCAGTTGTTGTTTTTTGTACATAATTTTGTAATGTGTCCAATAATTCTCTGGCACCCTGTATAACATCGAACTAAATAAGCACTGAATAGCATTAACTTCCTGTTTTAAAAGAAAGTCTTCTACTTACGATATCAAATCATGTTTGTTTGATCCTTAATCAACACCAACTGTAGAATATAATTCCAGTTCGTACTTAATCCAATAATCGCTACAGTATATGAACACAGCGTATGCTCGTAACACAGAATACTCTTCAGGTCTTACTAACTCGATAACAACTTGAGACTTCAATGGCAAGAAAGCATAACATTTAACGTAAGCGATTATATCAAGCACGTAAAAATTATCTATTTCTCTCTCTCTCTTGCTGTCAAACAATTGTAAGCAGCATTCTTATACTCTCGTTCACATGCATCATTTTTTTGCTTGGGGTTTAACGACTACCGTGAGCAACTCGATAGGCTAAAAGCAGTCACCAGTCCCTAATTTAGAGCCACTGGTTCCAGGAAATAGTGAGAGCCCAGTGCGATAAGAGAAACACAACATCCATATGGACACCGTCTTGGACGAACGGTCAGAAGCCAGGGCTTAGAAGACTGAGCCATTAGGGCAGCACGTATACGTCATTCATTCACTTTTAACCTAACGTCACGTTGCCAATATCACATTCGCCGAAAGAGAAAATGTAGCGTTGAGATTAGAAAATGCTTAACGAGAATGAACCAAAAATTACACAGGAATACAGGAACCAAAATGGAAAGTAACATTAGAGTATGCGTTACACGGTACGTTACTACAGAGAAGTTCATATTTTTACCCATTCTGAACTTTGTTGTCATTGAGATTCTTCATCCTCCTTAGCTTTACCTAACTTTTCCATCGCCATTTTGCTAAGAGATAATCGCTTTCAAATAGAATTCTTCTTTCATAAAACGCGATTTATTTCTATATACTATTTGTTACTCCTACTTCGATTTCACAAGAATTCTTCTTTCATAAAGCGCGGTTTTATGTCAAAAACATCTTTGTTGTTAAGATAAACATTTCCGTCCGATGGGCGACTGGTCAGAGTTGTAGGCTTCTGCCTAGCCTTTCGAGATGGGTTGGGACGCGAGTCACGGTGAGGCTCTAGTGGTGCTCCTGTTTTACGGAAATGGTTCTCTACCTTCCCTGGGACCAGTGACGCAAAATAAAGGCTAAAAAACTTCCCCCAGCTCTTAGAGTTGTCCGTGGTATTCTATAAACCCCGAACCCGAATCAAACAAATGATAGATCGTGTGACGTATACCCTTAAGTAATTTTCCTTTCAATTTTTTTCCCTTTTGTATTGTAAATTTTGTTGCTTCTTGGTGAAATATTTTCTAACTGAACGGCACGTACCTCACCGAATAGCTTTTATATTTTGGCAACGCTGATAGTGCATCCGAGCAACATAAAATAATGACATTCAATGTACAGAGGCTGGGGTTTTGTCGGGATGTGGAAAGATTGAGGGTGGAATGTGAAGCATTGATACCCAGAAAGAAATCAAAGCCTGTTTGATATACACAGTCGTATCAGAATAATATAACCACCTACCTAATAATGGGAATTACCACCCTTGTTCCGGATGACAGCGGCGAGACGGCGTGGCATGGACCCAATAAGGCTACAGCAGTGCACTGAGGTCCCAGAGATGACGTTTTTGTGTGTCGGAACGTAGAACCTGTCGATCCAAATAGTCCTACAAGTGCACTATGGGATTGAGATCGGGCGATTTTGCTGGCCAAGGAAGAACGGAGACATCGCTGCTGTGTTCCTGGAACCAGTCACTCACCCCTTCAGCGACGTGGCACTGGGCATTGTCCTGTTGTTAGACACCATCGCCATCAGTGTAAACGTCCAACACGAAGGGGTGCATGTGGTCAGCAAGGATGGATAGGTAGCCATCGGCGTTCAAGGACTCATGCACTGGTACCAGCGGTCCCACGTCATACCAGGAAAATATCTCCCTGACATATACACTACAACCATCGGCCTATAATTGACTGACAAGGGTGTCTGGATGTCGGTTCTCGTGTGTCTGACGCTGTGTTCGCCACCGCCCATCATTTCTGTGGAGTAGAAATCTTGATTCGTTGGAAAAGGAAACCTTTTCCCACTCTTCCACTGTCCAATGACGGTAGTCCCATGCAAACTGCAGGCGTCGTTGCCGATGTACCTGGGTTAACATGGGTGCCTTGATGCTTCGTTGACTTTAAAGACATATGCGTAACAGGGTTCGCTCTACTGATATCGGGGACACGTATCTGGGTTCCCCAACGTTCATTTGCGTGGCCAACTGCTGCACTGTTGCGCGTTGATTGTCCTTTACCAGTCGACGGAGACGATGTTCTCCTCTGGGGTCAATGGCCTTTGGGGCTCCGCAGTTATGACGTCAGGAGGTATTAGGTGTGCCAGCGGTCCATTCTTGCTACACGCTGACTACCGTACCTCGCGAACATCCGACGAAGTCTGCTGTTTCTCAGATGCTTCCACCCTTGGCGCATTAGCCGATGATCATTCCTTTTTGAACGTCCGCCAAATAACTACCTCTGTCCGTTGTGCTTACGTCACGCACTATAGCTCATCTCTCCTGGCCGACCGCTTATATCTCCGTGTCGTCGACCTTGTCACGCGCAGTCTGTGACGCGCAAAGCAAAATAAGGATTGTAGAGTTTTGACTTTTGATACTTTGTCATCAGGGCGAGTACACTGTGATTCCGGGGGTGGTCATATTATTCTGATACGACCGTGTACATGTGATCCACAAAATATAAGGAAGGCGGTATCTTTATGCGTAAATCTCTTTGCTCATTGTTTCTACCTGAATTATTTCATTAGATATTCAAGGAGTGTGAATACATGTTCTGTGAAGTTCTCTACGAGCATCAGCTTAGCTACATTATAAATCAATTATGCTACAGGTATCAAAAGTTAAAACTCTATAATCCTTATTTTGCTTTGTTTTAGGTCAAATGACATGCACATTACACTAAAAAATTCCTTGTAATCATTCCTCTTTTAATTACCATTTTTGAATTATGTACAGCTGTATGATCAAATTGAATATTTCTTTTTACGCATTAATTTCATTGCCATGCTAGAATTAAATTGCGTGTGGCGTATACTTCTCATTTAACATTCCTTTTAGGTATCTGTGTTCTTGTGTACTGTCATTTCTTCTCATTTTTACTTTTGCTGACTGAACGAGACATTATTTCTCCGAAGAGCTCTCTCAGTTTCTCATCACTGAGAGTGTGTCACAGGTCGATAAAATGTCAACTCCGAATACAGAAAGAGGTAATTCTGATAGCGACTTGGTAAAAGGAAGTGTGTTTTTTGGCAGAGAGGCATTAGAAAGAAGTGCATTTTTGATAGAGGCATGAGAGCTGAGACTTACTCTTTTAATTAATCCTTTTTTCTTATTCGGGGTTTAACGACCACCGTTGGCAACTTACTGGGCTATAAGCAGTCGCCCGTCCCTAATTTAGAGACGCTGATTTAAGGGAAGGGAGAGAGCCAGTGCCATAAGATAAACACAACATCCATTCTCCATGAGGATTCAAACCCGGACTTATCTCTGGCAAATGATCAGAAACCCGGGACGGCCTTTAATTTCTTCTACTTTTCCATCTATGCCACTTTCATTTTCTCTGTGATGTGTTTAACCGAAAGAATGAAATAGAATTCCTTGTGCGAGTGTGGATCAACATAACTTGCAAAACATTTAAAAGGGGTCCATCCTACCAATGAAGTAGAGGAGCAATGAAGTAAGATATTCACCTTCACTTCCTTTACAGTAACAGAAAAATGTTTATTTTTATTTCAAATAAAATAGAAACGACCGTGCTAAATATGTCATAAAAAAAGTAAAAACATTTCACAAAGATTTTATAAACAAAAAGGTCACAAAATGAATTTTTCACGAAGAAATAATTTTAACTTCCTCAATTACTGAGATCCTAATTTTTATTTTCCTGTTTAATAAAAATGTATCTTCAAAGAGAAGAAAAAGTTATTTTTAATGGCTTAGTAGAAACATGCTTCCATGAAGCGAATTTAGTTTGGAGAGTGAAGTGAGGAGGATAAAAGTTGCCAGATAACAGATGTCATGCTGTCAAGTCCAGCTTCTTCAAGATCCTGAGAACAACAAAAATGTTTTTAAACTTTTTTACGTGCTTGTACTGTGATTATGGATAAATAATTATCTTTCCTAAAATTATCATCGTAACAGCTCCTTAACATGAAAAAAATATATTAACTTCAGCTTATCTTCTTCAACAGCTACTGCGGGAAACACTTTTGAAATACCCCTTACCGGGCGAACGTGCGTCGCCGCTCTGAGAAAGATAAACGCAAAACTGGGCTGTTCTCCGAAAGAAGCTTCGACGGTTATCGCGCAAAACATGGCTCTTTTTTGCACGGATATAAAATTGACCAATTAAAATTGGTCTCATTCTTGTTTTTTCCAGAAACACTATTTAAATACCTTTCACATCTCTTCGAAAGGCAACAAATGTTGTTACGATCGTTTCTACAACAAAAACGAAATGCATTGCCCTCTTGGAAAAACTCTGTGAGATGTATTGACTTGACAACATTTCGTTTTTCGATTGTTTAGATGTCTAAGCCAGCTGTTTAGATTTCGAAATTTTCCCGACTAACGTCTGCTCCTTTTCAGTTTTGCGATTACGATGTTGAGCAGTGTGTTTCAAAAATATAACGATTCAAGGAATCTCTCAAAATTAAACACTTCATTATCATTGCAGTACCAGTAAAACTATAAAACGGTAAATATTGATGTCCCCTATTGTTTGTTTTATTTGCGATCTATAATAACTGAAGAAGACCAAGGTACTATCAGATTCCCATCATCTGAGCTACAAAAAAAAAAAAGACCACATCTACCCGAGTGCTCAGTTGCTATATGTAGAGCAATGGGTTGTGTGTGATCATACAATTTAAATTATGCCGAGAACAGGAACTCGTGTAACAATTTTGGTTCATGTCATAATGGTTTCATGGCATGACATTATATTTAAAATTCTGTCATTCTTTAGAAAAATAAGAAATAAGTTATTGACAGTAAATAAAATACTTAGTGCTGAATACATCACTGATGATTTTACAACGAAATTAAGAGGCAATCATATCAGTAAGAAATACAGTGGAACCGACAGGAAATTTTGTTTGGTATAATGTTAATTCAAAGCTCATTTGATCACTTTTAATAAATAAATTTTAGTGAAGTCCCCGGATTTAATGTGGGAGAGAAAAGCTAAGATGACCATTTTTAACAGGCGAAGCAACATAATTTAATAAAATTCCATATTTAATGAGGTAGAGGAAATCTGCTGCTCACTGTGCTGGAATGGAAGTATAGAAATGGAGGTATATAGAACGAAATTGCAGCAGTGCAGGGGAATCGTTGTGTGCTAGTGGGAAAATGTTAATAAAAAAACACAATGGAAAAAGAGTACATCAAATTCTCAACAAGTGAGTTGCGTAAGAGGCTTTCGCTTCCATTCATTCCAAGGGGGCTATGACTGGGGTGTAGGGAAGAGAATGACTTGAAAAACGTAGGAAAAAAGAGAATGGGTGGGGCTCACGCACATTAATGTGAATTGCTGGGGCATAATTGCAGAGGATAAGAGAGTAATGAAATGACGATGTCACCAGAGTGGAAGAAGGAGATAACAATTCCTGGAATTCCGTCGATTTCCCCTTTCATCCTCCAAGTGAGCCCTGCACTTGGACAATCGGTGCAGACTTTTCTCCATGGTTGTTGCGTAATTAAACTGAGGTCAGTCTCATGTGGGCGTCAAGTTGAATGTACTTGAAAAGTTTCATTATTAATTATAGTACTATGTAGTTAATTAATTAACAAAATCTTTCAATTATATCCAGTTGTTTTGGATATGTAATACACGGTTCCATAAAGTCTTTCCTACATTACAAAAAATAATATAAAAATGTATTACAGGTACAGGAAAGGGATTCCACGACAATGATGGTGCACAATTAAAGTTTTTTTTCCAGTGTCAGTGCAACTCCACATGATCGTCATTTGTGGCCCGGAGAAGATCTCAGCGATATTCGATTTCACGCCATGTTTTGTTTATCACCTCAGCAGAGACAGAACCAGTGACGTCCGTTATTCTGCTCTTCAACGCCTCGACATCGGTAACACTGCTAGAGTACACTTGGTCTTTCACATAACCCCACAGGAAAACGTCTAGAGGGGTTATGTCAGGCGATCGAGGTGACTATGTCATGGAACCAGCGTGGCAAATCAATCTGTCCGGAAATAGTGCATTCGGGAACCCACGAACCATTATTGATCAATGCGGTGGGGCACCGTCTTGTTCGAAAATAACCGAAGCTTGTAGTGCATGCAACTGAGGTGCTACAAAAAGTTTCGCATGTCCAGGAACGCACGAACCATTATTGACCAATGTGGTGGGGCACCGTCTTATTGGAAAATAAGCGAAGTTTGGAGTACATGTAACTGAGGTGCTACAAAAATTTCGCATGTCCAGGTACACGTTACATGTTACCGTGGGCTCTGTAAAAAGAAGGTTTGGATGATTCTGCCATGCATCAGGCAGAATCATCGGAACCTTCTTCTCGGGCTAGCCCTCTGTTGTTCGATGACATAATGGGAATTTTCTGATACCCAGATTTGCACATTGTGCTTCTTTATTGTACCAGAGACGTGGAATGTGGCTTCATCTGAGAAACAGACACCATGCAGATAATCAATATCATGAGCTATGCGCTGCAACATCGCCGTCGCAGATGCAGTACGGTGACGCCGGTCATCCGGCTGAAAAGCCTGAGCGATCTGTAGCTTATAAGCATACACAGATGAAGACATTTGTATAAAATTTGAGCCGTGGCACGAGGAATCCCAGTTTCTAGTGAAGCAAAACGAATGTATTTACTGGGGCTAGGCAGAAATGTCTCCTGAACAGCTGCAGGTGTCTCTTTTGTAACCTGTGGTCGGCCCGCTAGGGAGATCGCCAACACTACCCGTCGCTTTAAATTTTTCATACCAAGCTTTTATACTTTTTTGATCCGGTGGTGATCGTTTGTACTCTTTTCTGAAGTGAAGCTGGACAGTAACCACCGATTTGGTCTCATGGAACCACAACACGCACGCTGCTTTTTCTTTCATGGAAGCCATGAACGATGAAATGCTCCTCTTATTCAACAGTAGCCCTCACCAAAAAAACAGAAAAAGAAAACTTTATGAGTGCTGCTATATTATGTTGCAAACTATTTTATTTTAACTTATATAGATTTTTATATGATTTTTTGTAATTTGGGGAAGACTTTGTGAATTTATCACGTACGCAGATTTTTACATGGTGGGAATTTTCACCCCACGACGTATTTAGCGAGAGCTCGGATTTAACGAAGATTTCTGCCAGTCCCAAATTCTTTGTCATATAAGCTGGCTCTACTGTATAACGATTGCTGCCAAAATATTAATTTATACTGTCCAAAGATATGGGCCAAATAAGACATGTCCTGTGATGATTTTAAACTCTTATAATCTTACACTGTGACTATAGAAGCCAATTTTCAAATGGTTAAGTACACATTATTTCTTATTTTTCTCGCCGTTTTCATACATGAAAAAGAAAGTTACTTTTTTACGTACTCAATGTTTTATTTCAATCTATTGCATAGTCTCCATTATCAGCGATGACCTGTTCCATAGTTCTGTTGGCTGTCTAAATTCCCCTGGCAAAGAAATTAGAGCCCTTAAAGTTGAAAAACTTTTGAATCGCCCTTCGATCTCGCATGGTTTAGCCAGCCATTTGATTCTGCAGCTACCGAAACAAGTGAAATCTATTGCTGAGAAATCCAGCGAATACGGGAAGTAAGGTAAAAGTTTCCACACAAGTTCTTGCAGTTTGGGCGGTGTTCCCATAACCACATGCTACCTAGCGTTATCGTGATTGAAGGCACTTTTCCGGCTAAACTGAGATGCTTAGAATTCATGTTCACGTTCCCTCTTGTTAAGTTGCTGAGAGCAAAGTCTGGGAATCATTGTTTCAATAATGGTCAATTATTCGAACGATCAGTACGAATCTGTCCCCTCTGTGGCTGTCTTTGCTCCCGTTGGGAGTCTTTATTATCGGGGAAGTATATACTCTCGCTGGGACTCTTTACTCTCGTTGGGACTCTTTACTCTCGGTCAAAGTCTTTTATCTCGGTGAGAGTCCTTACTGTCGTGAGAATCTTTACACTCGGTGAGAGACTTTAATCTCCCACTTGCTTGAGCCTTTACTCTAATTGGGTTACTTTACTCCCTCTGAGACCCTCTACTCTCACTGAGAACCTTCTCTCGCTATGTATCTCTCTCTAGTAGACTTTGCTCTCTTTGAGAGTCTTTACTCTAGCTGGGAGGCGGTCTTTGCTCCTGTTGGGTGTCCTTACTCTCGGTGGGAGTCTTTACTCCCGCTGGGATTCTTTGCTCTCGGTCAGAATCTTTTATCTCGGTAAGAGTCCTTACTCTCGGTGGTAATATTAGCACTCGGTGAGAATCTTTACTTTAGCTAGACGTTTTTACTCCCCCTGCGATCCTTTGCTTGGGAATCTTGTCTCACTCTCTCGAAGTCTTTGCTCTCGTTAGGAGTCTTTATTCTCGCTAGGAGTCTTTACTTTCGGTGGGAGTCTTTACTCTCATTTGGCAGGATTGCAAAATAATAACAGATTATTCCCTCGCAATCTCACCAAACTCAGAGCATCGCATCGCTGTCTTCGGGTGGAAATCTGTTTTCAAAGTCGTTCCCGAGAAAAAGCTTTCCCTTTTTTTCAAAAAGCTTTCGTGCATTTAATATTCTTGTATAGCACCTATTTTTCATCTCCAGTAACTATTTGATTCAAGAACGAATCGATTTTGTACCAAGCTTGTAAAGATAAACGTATCGTAACTGTTTAAATTCAAAATTGATACGGTACCCATTGATCCAGTTTTCGTACCATTCGAGCAACCTGATTTCTTTTCGTGGTATTTGCTCGATTGCTCCACAATGCTCTTGTAGGTTTGATGAGGGCAGCACTCAATTATTGCCAAAATTGCTTCATCCACACTTCAGAAAAGCACTCAGAAAGTTGCTTATCTTCAAACGTCCTATCACTTGAAAGAAACTTCGGGAACAAATTCCGGCATGTTTACTCACTTTCCAAGTTCATCCTGTATACAGCGCATATGTCCTTATGCAATTCGGCTGACGTTACGTTTTTTATCGAACGCAAAAAGCAAAACTCGTGTCAAGTGACGAATGTGAACTTTATCAAAACTCGTGTTAACACCTCATATGTTACCCACTAAATGAACTGCAATTGCCAAAGTTGCTGTTTTTATCATAACAAAGTTCCATCCTGCTAACTGCATGACGATGCCATTTTCTCTATGCTTTGAAAGCCTAATTACAGAGCTTCCTTTCCAGGCAACCCTAAACGGCGAGAACTTATTCTCTCACCCAATATATACGAAGGCTGATCAATATGTTACTCCAGGCGTCCATTGCAGCTCTAAAGAAATGTTCAAATGAGTTGCTTTCAGTGCTGAAAGCAACTCATTTGAACATTTCCGTACAGGGCGTGAATCGACCCTAGGATTTTTCAGAAAATACTGTAATAAAGTACAGTTCTTCTAGGATCATAGTCTCAACACCAATCGCGTGCCATAATTTATATTTACTATAATCTATATTTTCTCTGAGATTGGAAAACGTCGGCAGCAGATATCCATTTCTAGAATTGTGTGATAATTGCATGTGGACGAAAATTTCACACAGCAGTGCGTCTTCTGTTGGGCTCTCAGAGCTAAAAGACAGGCTTTCGTCTTTTAGGAAACTACAAAAGATTAACATGAAAAGGAACATTTTTACAATGATTACAGAGATGATGACCGATGGATACGAACACCCGACGCAGACTTCGAGCACGGAGTACAACAGCAACAGGAAAAATGTGTCAACTGCTGAGGATATAATATACATAGAAAACAAAAAGCACTCAGCAACATAAATTATTCACATGGACTGCTAAATTCCTTAATAACTCACTCTGTAACTTGGTTTCAAGTATGCACAGGGTATAGAAAGGTCGTGCAGCAGCCGCTTGTAGAACCAACGGAGTCGGTGTAGCTGCAAGAGATCTGATGCAGCGCCTCTAGTGGCGAATCTTCTAACTTAGCCGTAAACTCAGAAAATATGATCGACAATAGCTCAAAAATATCCGGTGAAAAGTTTAAGAATACCGTACGTTTGCTGCACATCGGTAATTAAAATTTGGAAGTCAAAAGGTTTATTCAAACTGTACCTTAAGGAGGCAAAAGCATCAAGGGCTGCTGTGTCATTGGAATGCTGTATGGAACTGGGAAGAGCGCCAATGATACAAAAGGCCCTCTAAACGAAGGGATGAATACATTGTGAAACTACGTCTATCAGCACCCAGCCCCCGTCTGTACGCAGCTGCCGCACTGCTAGATTGCTTTTGTCAGTTGCATTTCCATCCTCTAACATCGTATCAGACCATTGCAGCTAATGTAGTATCTTTATGTAACTACTGAGTACAGTTTTCCAAAAAACGAAAGAAAAACGACACATGCATTCTTCTGTCCGGATGTCATGTCCAAGCATTAGTCATCTGTCTTTTCTGTACCCACTACAAACATTCCGTGTGCATTTAGTAACAATCGGCTGTAATGGCTAAACAGTTTTCAGTGTGTATCCAGGGTGAGAACAAAGAAAGGTAGCACGTCTCACAGGAATCATATGCAAAATACTGCGACTTCCGACGTTTGCGTTTTACGAGCAGTTGTCACTGCTCGTAAAATGCAGTACAGTTATTAATCGTGGTGTGAGATTGTGTTGATATACACCGATGAGCCTTTACATTATGACTACCACCAGCCTACAGAAATGAGCGCGCCTGGAGACCGTACGGTGGCGCAGGTGAAGTACACAGAGCAGTATGTATACAAACCGAGGACCAGCTTTGGGTCAGTATACAGTTAGAATGGGAAAAGTCTCTGATTTATCGGAGTTTGATAAAGGACAAATTGTGATGGCATGGCGCCTCGGAACTACGATCTCGGAAACGGCGCGGGTTGTGGGTTGTGTACCTGCCGCTGTAGTGAGCACATATCAAATTGGTGCACAAATGGCCATACGACGAACCTTCGTCCAGCCGTGTGACGTCCGCATCTCATTGATGACAGAGGGGAGCGGAGACTGTCGCGCATTTTTCACAGCGACCGCATGGCCACAGTGCGATATATCACCCGCAGATACAACAGTAGTGATCAGGGCAATGTGTCACAGTGCACAGTTCACCGAGGCCTTCTGTGCATGGGCCTCTGTGTAGCCGAAGACCCAGCCGTGTTCTCGTGCTCACTGCACATCATCGTTACCAACGCATGAAATGGGCCCAAGATCATCGAGATTGGACCGTGGATGATTGAAAGAAAGTGGCCTACTCTAACAAATCAAGATTCGTGGTGCATCACGTAGACGGCGGAGCGCGGATACGCCGATTACTAACAGAGGTGGCGCAGTGGACTAAGCGATGGCCTCTGATCATTCGTCCGAAAGGGGTCCGGGTCCGAATCCCGGTGAGGCATGGATGTTGTGTTTGTCTTACAGCACTGGTTCACTCCCTTCCCTGGAACCAGTGACCCTAAATTAGGGATGGGCTACTGCTTATAGCCCATTGAGTTGCTCACGGTGGTCGTTAAACCTCCTATAAAAAAAAATCAACGGAGGCTATGGCACCTGGATGCACTGTTGGGCGGAAACAGACCGGCGGCGTTGGTGTTATGCTGTGGGCGATATTTGCTTGGGACACTTTAGGCTCCATTATCCCAGTAGCACAATCCATGATAGCTGTCACGTATCTGAACATCGTTGCGGAACAAGTTCACCCATTCATGGGAACTGTGTTCCCTGCTGGTGATGGCCATTACCAACAGGATAATGCGCCATAACAAACTGCCAGAATCGTCAAGGTGTGGTTCGAGGAACATGATGGTAACTTTCTGTTAATGCCCTTGGCTTCCAAATTCACCTGACATGAACCCAATCGGGCATCTGTAGTTCGACTCGAAAAAGCGTGCTGGTGCTAAATCATCACCATCCTGAAATGTACGGGAACTGGAGGACCTGATGTTGACATTATGATACCAGATACCCCAGGATACCCATCGCCACCTCATCGAATCGATACTTCGCCGAGTGGCCGCTGTTTTACGGTTCAATGTGATCCTACAGCTTATTGGGTAGGTGGTCATAATGTAATGGCTCATCATATGTCAGCGAAATGAACATGAAGTGCTGGACTATACTCCCAGCGTTTCAATGGTAGCCGCTGTACTAGATCTTCCACGATAAACCGCCTCGTATTACGGTTCTGGCAAACGGGCACTACGATGATTGGGAAGCACTCCGATAAACTACGTCAGTCCTTTCATAGAGTGACCATTGTGGATGTCATGGCCTATGAACTTGCCGTCAGTTTAGTGCATGTGAACTCACTGCTACTTCACTGCGAGACATGCGCGTAGGAAATACTGCTATGCACAGCATGGGATTCATCGATACACTGTAGAAAATCTGCAGGTCATGTACCTTGACGATCATCGGATCCGTATGGACTGGTGTAAGCATGTAATACGAAAACGAACCTTGTTCTCTAGAGAAAATATTGTTAATGGATGAATCTACTTTCACCCATGAGGCCTGTCATAATAGGCAGCACGGGAAAACACACGACGGCTACAGAAAGTCCATCTTCAGGTACTTTAGTCTATTAATGGCTAGTCTGGGATCTGGAATGACAGCTCCGTAGGATCAATGTTTCCCCAAGACACTTTCACTGGACAACGGTATCTGCAGTGGCTCCACGATACTGTATCGCACTTTTTGGATGACATTGCCTTTCATTTACGGTTTTCCACGTGGTTTCATTACGACAGCACATCCACATACCACACAGCACATGTCGGCATTTCCTCGCCGGAACATTGTGTGTTACGGCGGGCCCACCATCGCATTGCACATGCCTACGGTTGGACATGTTCTGAACATAATGTAGTCACTTGGAATACGCTGAACCGTGAGAGGTGCGATTCAACTGGTACTTCTGAGAATCTGGCAGTAGGTGGTGAATTGCGTAAGCTGATTGCATGATTAGTGTCTTCAATGTCTACAAACCATCCTCAGCCTATTTGTACAGCTTGTATTAAGCTTCTATTATAGCACTATTTTTTCATTCCTTATGTGATTTCATAGGTCTTAAATAAAGTCACTTTCCTTTTTTGTCTATAGCCTAAATTCTTCCATTGATCTACACTTTTTGATCGATTTGCAGCAAGCGAATGATGCTCTCCAGCTTTGCAACTGACATTTTTGCACTATCAATCACATTTCTGAAGTTTAAAGGCTACGTTACGGATTCCCCGTTAGGAACGACGATCCCCTTGGTTCCACACCGTTCGCAACCTCCATTGCCCTGCGACGCCGCTATTGCGTGACTTTACCTTCCATCCTATATATTTGATTAAAATAATTATTTTCAATATTATCAACATTCTCCATGTTATATCTCCTTCGTGGTTGTTGTCATTCAAGCATAAATTAATTTTAGAAATCAACAAATTTTAAAATCAGAAAAAAAAATGCCACCTGAGAAGACTATGTTTTTCGTCTCACAACATTCTTTCGGTGCATGATTTCTGAAGAAAATCTGAAAATCCCGGCCGGATTACAGACTGGTCAGTGGAGTAAATTTCTAGCTAGTGGTCTGAGTTCGTTCTGGATTCGAGTTCAAGATGAATAATGTGTTGCGTGTTGGTTTTATAGAACGGATGTTTTCTTTCCTTGAAACAAGTGGCTGTAAATTAGGGACAGCCGATTGCTTACAGCTCTTTTCTTCATGGTGGGCGTTCAAGGCCGAAATAAGAAAAGTAAACCCTGAGAAGCTTTTGAACACATTATTCAAATTAGAGAATGATATTTTTGTCTTGAATTAAGTGTGCATAGTTTACATCAGCGATTCTTTTAACATCCAAAAGAAAAAAAAGGAAATACGATTCGAATTCGCGTTTCAGATGTACGCTGTACCCATTTTTAAAGGAAAGGACCCTTCTAACATTAATCCAAGACTTTTCACAG
Organism: Macrothele yani; assembly: GCA_039090855.1. Lineage (NCBI taxonomy): Eukaryota > Metazoa > Arthropoda > Arachnida > Araneae > Macrothelidae > Macrothele > Macrothele yani. The sequence goes on from CM077024.1 coordinate 9,509,101, forward strand.
CTGAGTGATTTTGATGTTAACCTTCAAAGAGTTGCGCTTTTGCCGTGGCGCCATCTTTTGATGTTTTCTCGAATCTTTTTGGTGAAATAATGTTTGCAAAAATATAATATGCGAAATAATAAAATATATTCTTATTAAAAATATATATGCGAAATAATGTTTCGGATATTCCGATTTCTCTTAAAGCATGTTATTGTTACACCTCACACAATACAACTCAGTTCAAAGCAACTGAAGTATTAATATGCAGGCACCGAAACGAATTCTCAAGGTCGGCTGCTTGCCTTCTCATAATATAGACTCTTTTTTTTTTTCTTTTGAATGGAGGTATAACGACCACTGTGAGCAACTCCGTGGGCTATAAGCAGTCGCCCGTCAATAATTTAGGGTCACTGGTTCCAGAAAAGGGAGATAGGCAGCGCCGTAAGACAAACGTAACATACATGCCTCACGACATTCGAACCCGGGCCCATCTCGGATGAATGATCAGAAGCCATCGCTGAGACCACTGCGCCACCGGGACGGCTCATGGACTCTATCAGTTGAGACAACAATTCAAACCATGTATATATTTATTTGTTTGCTTTGTTTTTTGGATTTAGTGACCAACATGAGCAACTTGCAAGGCTATTAGCGGTTGCCTATCCCTAATTTACGGCCATTGGTTTCAGGGAGGGGACAGAGCCAGCGCCATTCGACAGGCACATCGATGATGCCTCAAACAGGACACGAGCCCGTCCGGACGACTCATCAGATGCCCGCGCCTCAAACCTCTCGATCCCGGAGCTGCACTGATATCTGGAGTCCTCAGTTGTAAGTGTAGAACAAAAAACTATGAAGAAATATTTCCCAATTAACAACAAAAAGAAGAGGCTACACCACCGAACTTTCTTTGCCACAAACTCGTCATTTTGTGGCTTACAAAGAATCAACGTCCATCGCCCTGGCTATTTCTGAAAATTGCACTGCCTTGGAAAGTCCAACATGATTTCAGTTTATTGAAGTTGAAGGATATCAGTGACGTAATGTAATGGTAATACACTCGGACGGAAATCAGGAGATTCGATTGGATTCCCACCAAATAAGATGGGTTTTTTTAAGCTTTATGCAGATTTATACACGCAGATGAAAATTCATTCTGGAATGTGTACGACATAAAAAATGGTTTCTGTACATCATCAATGTGAATTGCTACATAGCACTGGATCTATGGCTTCATTGGAAACAATCACCCTGAATTAGAAATGAGCATTCCCTTATTACCTTAGGTATTCTTAGGGATCACTAAACAGCGAAAACAAGAAATATTTATGTACGTAAAAAGTGTACAGAACTCATTTTGTTTTCCCACACTTACCAAATATGAATTCGATTCCACTTATTTTAAGAAAGAGTGTGTGTAAGAAAATTGGATCAGTGCATTTGAACTTGCTTATCCACTCTGGCACCCCAGGAATTCTCATGAAAAGCCTTTGTACGGTTATTGGCCTGAAACTGAAAACTGAATTTTTTTCTTAGTTGACTGTTTCAGCAACTCTGGCTGGAAAGCAAAAGCGATTTATTTACTTAGGCGAAAGAATTCAGTCTCCGGAAGGAATTTAATTCTAAAATGCTGTATTGGATATCGATAGAAAATTTGATTTGCTCAAACAATTTTATTTTGTGAACGCAGAAAAAATTGGCCAAAAATAAAGCATGCGTTTTCAGAACTGAAGACACTGCTAAAACTGTTTTTAGCTCCCCAACTTCACTCATCAGAAACATTCCTTCCAGATACATAAGATTGCTCTGGATAGTTATCTCAAAAACAACTCTGGAATAAATAATCATCTATTTCCTGAGAAGGTGGACTGCTGCTGGGTCAGAGGTGCATTCAGTGGAGTGACAGTGAAGTGGTGAACTGAAACAGTGACCATCTACTGGGTTACAACTATATTCAGTGGAGTGACAGTGAAGTAGTGAACTGAAACAGTGACCATCTGCTGGGTCACAACTGTATTCAGGGGTGACAGTGAAGAGGTGAATTGAAACAGCGACCATCTCCTGGGTCACAACTGTATTCAGGGTAGTGAAGTGAAGTGATGAACTGAAACATTGACCACCTGCTGGGTCACAACTGTATTCAGGAGAGTGACAGTGAAGTGGTGAACTGAAACAGTGACCATCTGCTGGATCACAACTGTATTCAGGAGAGTGACAGTGAAGTGGTGAACTGAATCAGCGACCATCTGCTGGGTCACAACTGTATTCAGGGTAGTGAAGTGATGAACTAAAACAGTGACCATCTGCTGGTTCACAACTGTATTCAGGAGAGTGACAGTGAAGTGGTGAATTGAAACAGTGACCATCTGCTGGATCACAACTGTATTCAGGAGAGTGACAGCGAAGAGGTGAATTGAAACAGCGACCATCTCCTGGGTCACAACTGTATTCAGGGTAGTGAAGTGAAGTGATGAACTGAAACATTGACCACCTGCTGGGTCACAACTGTATTCAGGAGAGTGACAGTGAAGTGGTGAACTGAAACAGTGACCATCTGCTGGATCACAACTGTATTCAGGAGAGTGACAGTGAAGTGGTGAACTGAATCAGCGACCATCTCCTGGGTCACAACTGTATTCAGGGTAGTGAAGTGAAGTGATGAACTGAAACATTGACCACCTGCTGGGTCACAACTGTATTCAGGAGAGTGACAGTGAAGTGGTGAACTGAAACAGTGACCATCTGCTGGATCACAACTGTATTCAGGAGAGTGACAGTGAAGTGGTGAACTGAATCAGCGACCATCTGCTGGGTCACAACTGTATTCAGGGGAGTTACAGTGACCATCTGCTGGGTCAGGGGTGCATTCAGGTCAGTGTAAGTGAAATTGGAGAAATGAAAACATATCTTTCTGTTGGGTCGGGAATGACTTCAGGCTGAGTGTCAGTGAAGTTGGTGAACTTAAAACGTGGCCTTCTGCTGGGTCAGGGGTGCATTCAGGTCAGTGTAAGTGAAATTGGAGAAATGAAAACATGTCTTTCTGTTGGGTCGGGAATGACTTAAAGCTTAGTGTAAGTGAAGTTGGTGAACTTAAAACGTGGCCTTCTGCTGGGTCAGGAGTACATTCAGAAGGAATGTCGATAAATTTAGTAAACTCAAAGCGCTGCCTTTTGCTGGATCAGTAATGCATTCATAGGGAGTGTCACTTAAGGTATGACTTTTAAACCTAGTCTTTTCTACTGGACCAGAAGTCTATTTAGGCTGAGTGTCAGTAATATTTGTGAACTGAGAACATCGCCTTTTGCGGAGTCAGGGGTGCATTTACAGCGTTAGTGATGTTCGTGAAATGAAAACATGGCTTTTTCTGCTGTGCCAGAAGAACATTTACCTGGTCTATCGGGGAGGTTGGACTAAATTTCTTTTGGTTTGAAAGTGTATTTAGGAGGAGTATCAGTGAAGTCGGTGAACTTGAAACATGAATTTCTGTTGTCAAAAGCGTATTTAGAGGGACTGTAAGTACAGTTATAGGAAACATAACAGGATTTCAAAATTTTCTGATTCCCAGGAATGTGAAGGGTAGCGGTAACGTTTTTAAAATCCTGCCATATTCATAATTTACGGCTCATATAAATGGTTACGTATCTCAGGAAAATGAATGATTATGTGTATTTTCCGTTTTCTGACGCTTTAACTCTGTAGAAGCATTCTCTGGTCTGTGAAAACACAGATTTATCCGTGACGAAGATCGAAATCGCGCCTCCTCACTCCGGAGTAAGTTGCTCTCCCAAATAAGCAAACGGAATATATCGCTGCAGATTTGTCGTCTTGACACGTGCTTTACCTCTGTAGTACGTCACAGGTCATTGTACAATGAAAACTGAAAGCAAGGAATCACAAGGATCATCCCGCAATTTGTACAATTTTTCAATAATAAAACTAAGAATTAAGGGCCTCGCAAAGAGAGAGAGAGAGAGAGAGAGAGAGAATCATGATTTTGCTAATGATCAATTGTAAAGGATTTTAAAAATTTTTAGCTACTGAAAACATGTTTTTGGTAATGATCAATTTTAAAATCCTATCTTTATTTTTATTGCTTATTTAATGACATTAGTTTTGATAATTCTTTTTCCATGAAAGAATGTTTATTTACCTTGGACTTTTTTCTTAAAAATTTAAACACTTGTAATGCACTTCTTGATTTTTATATCTAAAAGGATATTGAAATTCGTTATGAGTCATTCATCAGATTCCATTCGTTCATTTATAAACTTATTCTTGTAGTTACGTTATTAAAAGAAACAATCAAAAGTACGGGTTCAAAACAATTCCTGCCTGAAAACATTTGTATTTTTGGAAGTGAGCAAAGGAATTTTGTAAACCATTATTTTTTACTACGTAATTAACTGAAATAACACCGACTTTCCCCTACAAACCGAGAGCACAACATGCGATCATGTGCAGCCTGGTAAGGCATGAAGAAGGTAGGGAGATCAAAATGAGCATTTAAGCACATATTCTGCAGAAAATAAAGTTAAACCATAATATAAGACATGAAAGAAGACCTAGCAGACGCTGACTCTCATTAATATAAATGCACATAATTCTTAATCCAGGAATAAAAAAATGCCATGACTTGCGTAGTTTAACTGTTCTGTGTCTAACATTCATCACATCAGAAAATTAAAAATTACATCACCCTGGAGTGGGAATAGAACCAGCATCTTCCGATTTCCGTTCGAGTATGCTAAATTGCGTTGATGTAATTAGGAAGGTGCAGGTTCGATTCCCGCATCAACGCTATGTAATTTTAAAGTTTTCTGATGTGATTGGTGTGTGACGTGTGAGTCAAATGGACAATGAAACAGCGACAATCCTGCCGGCTAGTTCAATCGATAATACACGATAGGCATGGATAACAAACAACCCACACCTAGTTTATTCAGTAACCAGAAAAGTGCGATAAATACATCCGAACTGAGTTAAAACAACAAAACATGTGTAGCAATAAATTATATGAAACTGATATTTAAGGTATAACATTTTCCGCAGAACAACCCTTGAAAGCGAATACGGTATAAAAGTAAGCAAGTATACAATAAAATAAAACGCTGCAAACACTAAGGCAACCACTTGTCGCACCGTAGAATTATTAACACTATAAAACTGCCAAAAAACAATTAACCATGATACCAAAGAAGTACTCCCGCCAAAATAGAAAACCAGATACAATCAAGTCGTGCGCTGACCATGTACTGCAACTTACTTCTTCTAGTAACAAGAAAATGAAAGCACACTGTAACGTACCAGGAGATGTGACGTACCTGCCAGAAGGACGCACACGACATAAAGGCAGTATAAATAGGCGCGTTCAACGATACCAGTGAGAGCTTTGTTTTATGTGTAGGGAGATCTTCGTTTGATGCCAGAGAGCTTTGTTTTATGTGAGAGATCTTCGTTTGATGTAAAGAGAGCTCCGTTCTATGTGATTAGGTTCTTCGTCATTATTGTGCTCTGTGAAGTGTGTGTTGGATGATACCAGGAGTTTTCAAATAAAAGGATTTAAAGTGAGTACCCTTTTCTCTGTTCAATTATTGTCAGACCTCTGTCTGGCAGTTATGTCTCTTTCATTAAGTGTTACTATTAACAACCAGCTTAAGACTTTGTTCATCTTAATTACTACTCCAACATTACTAGCAGTTAAGTTTATTCATCATAATTAACTACAACAACTACTAGCAAGAACGTTTATTCATTATAACACATATGAAACAAAATGACACCTCTGTATATGGAAGTATCGGACAAAGGATAATATTCAGAAATGATGGAAGTTTCACAAAAAGAACAGGATGGATTCCATGAAAAAAGTACATCCAGGAAATTACAACGAGGACGCTTCATTAGAACTCCAATTAATGAAGTCCAAAACAAAACCAATTAATATTAGATTATGTAGTGTATGTCTATTCCTAATTGTTCCTAACTAGCTAAACTCAACATGTGCTAAAAGTCAAGTTCATCAATAAGGAAATAGGCGTTCATTCTAAATAATGTCAAGTGTAATAATGTACTAATCTTTTATTTCCATCCAACTTCAAGAAAGCATGATATATGCCAACGTCGTTAATCCAACACTATTAATCAATCAATAATATATCAATCACCCCTTTATAACATAGTTATGCAGACGCAAATAACAATATAAATCCACAAACGTAATACGCTCAGCAAAGATTCAAAATCTCTACACACAAACAATTACGTCGCAAAATATTTATATCCTTTCTGGTTCTTATCACATGCATACGTCACTTACGTACTGATCTCAGGAGTGTTGCCAAAACTTGTGACGTGCCTTCCCCGCAGGACGCACACGACATAAAGGCAGACAGCAGCAAGAACGAACGTCTGCGTAACTCACTTGGTAGAGCGACTTGTTCCGGAATAAGTGGAGTCGGGTTCGATCCCCGGCGTGGACCAAAACTGACGGAGAAATTTACTTCGTTATAATGGCACTCGAACTTCCCTGATGACCCGGCCGTTCAAGATCTCGCAATGGTGTGATGTTCTTTCCACACACCGAGATACGAAAAATAAGAGAATCCCTTCTTCAGCGCTTCGAAAAATAAAATGTGTGTGACATTGCATTCCGCACACTAGATTTACTGGGAGTTTTTAAGTGCACGTTCTACAGTGCATGGCTCCCTACAACGATTCAATGGTCACGGCTGACCCGTGGGCCATGCCCCCGGCCCTCTTTCGGTGGGGGAGGTGTGACGTGCCTGCCCCGCAGGACGCACACGGCAGATAGCAGCAAGAACGAACGTCTGCATAGCTCAGTTGGTAGAGAGACTTGTTCCGGAATAAGTGGACTCGGGTTCGATCCCCTGCGTGGACAAAAATGACGGAGCAATTTACTTCGTTATAACCTCATTCATGTGAGAGAGAAAATATCACATTAAGTCTGGAAAGTGCAAAAGAGAACAATAACGAAGTAAATTTCTCCGTCATTTTTGGTCTACGCCGGGATTCAAACCCGGATCCCCTCATTCCGGAATAAGTAACTCTACCAATTGAGCTACGAGGACGTTTCATTCTGCTTCCTGTCTGCCTTTATGTCGTGTGCGTCCTGTTGGCAGGTACGTCACATCTCCCCCCCCGAAAGAGGGCCGGGGGCCTGGCCCACGGGTCAGCCGTGACCATGAATCGTTGCAGGCAGCCATCCACTGTAGAACGTGCACTTGAGAACTCCCAGTCAGTCTGCTGTGTGGAATGCAACATCACACATTTTCATTTTTCGAAGCGCTGGAGAAGGAATTCTCTGATTTTTCCTGTCTCGCGGTGTGGAAATAACATCACAATAATGCGATATTTTGAACGGCCGGGTCATCCGGATAGTTCGGGCGCCATTATAACGAAGTAAATTTCTCCGTCATTTTTGGTCTACGCCGGGATTCGAACCCGGGTACGCTTATTCCGGAACAAGTCGCTCTACCAACTGAGCTACGCAGACATTTGTTCTGATTGCTATGTGCCTTTATGTCGTGTGCGTCCTGCTGGCAGGTACGTCACAGAATAAACTCAAATTTACGTAGGGGAAATAGAAAATACGTCATAATTAGTATTCTCAAAGAGAATTAACCCTATTCAACAGGATTCACCATGTATCCATGACAATTTTTAAAACTGAAAACAATACCCAGCGTACACTACAGCACATGGGTAAAGTCTACACATAAATAGACTGTAATCACCGAAGTCATATCATGTCACATCACAATGGAAAAATTACAGTTCAAAAGATCATCACTGGAAATATTAACCATTCGGGCGCTGCCTCTGTTCCTTTAGATTCATGTAACTGTCGTCTATTCTATTGACGAAAATATCCTAGTACTCACCCATGAATGCGGTGAAGAATGTTTTCAATTGGGAGAGAGAATAGCTACTCTGGAATAAGAAGATGATAAATAAAAACGAACATATCCCTGTTGGAAAAAAGGTTATATGGGTATCCGAACGAAAAGAGATTTCCTTGCGGTAAAATGTGTCTGGTTCTTCCACACAGCATACGTAAATATTAATAATAAATAATAAATACTTCTGCAATACAATTGTCGTCGAATGTTTCTGTCTGTTGACCCCAAAACTGCTGAGCGATTTTGTGAGCCCCGCCTGTCTCAAAGGGGATTTGATGTGACGTATGATTTAAACGGATAATGAGGCAACGAAAAATGCTGCCGGCAAAGTTCAATTGGAAGAAACTCCACTCTGTAATAAGAAGAAAATAAAAGCGAATATCAATGTTAGCAAAAATATTATAGATGTTACATGCAGAACAGTGTAAACTAGTCAATTCAGGCATTTTTGAATACTGGGTTGAGAATTATGTAGTAGTTGCATGTGTTCCTGAAGAATGTCTTTTCCAAAACTTCTATATAAATACACAGAAATTTAAGGGTAGCTACTGCCAAAAATTTGTAGAAAATAATACGAGTCACTGAAGGCATACCGATTAGAACTGAAAAGGCATCTAAATTGAAATTTATGGTACTATGAAATTTTTCATTAAACCTTTAAAAAACTTAAGGAATATTGTTTGGATTTTAAAATAATGTGATTCAGTTATACCAGTTTTAATAAATCCAAAACTTTCATCATAATCTGTATCCCCTTGTATCCTTTGGGTTTTCGTCAAGATGTTGTTTTTCACATCTTGACGAAAACCCAAAGGATACAAGGGGCATCCCGAAAATAACGCTTCCTTATTAATAGCTTTTGAAATTTTGAAGAGGTTTTAATGAAACTGCACTTACCAATGTGGGAACAAATGTTTTTCAGAATCGGAAATAAAGATCATGAATGACAGAGAAAAGCAGCGAGCCGTAATTGAATTCCTGGAAAAAGAGGGATGTGAGGCTCCAGAAATCCACAGAAGTCTCCTGGCGGTGTATGGAGCTGCCATAATCGATATCAGTACTGTCCGAAGATGGGTGAAGAGGTTTCGAGGGAAGGAAAGTTCAGTGTCGGACAAACAACGGAGTGAAGGACCCGCAAATGCAGTGATAGATGCCAACAGGCAACGAGTGAAAGACCTCATCACAGCCGATGTTCGTGTCACCATCCAGGAGTTGCAACAATAAACAGTGTGCACTATGTGCAGACATTGAAGAAGCTAAAGGAAGCTATCAGAAGGAGAAGACGTGACATTCCACTTCATAGTGTTGCTTTACATCATGATAACGCACTTTCCAACACCTCAATGGAGACTTCACAGGGTATTGCCAAAATGGGGTAGACGGTGATGGCCCAACCCCCTTCTCTACAGTCCTGATTTAGCTCCCTCAGACTTTTTCCTGTTTACCCCTTTAAAAAACACCCTTCGTGGGGAACGTTTCGATGATGGGACAGACATTAAACTGGCTGTGAACTCATGGGTAAAACAACAGCCACAGGAAATTTTCCAAAATGGATTTTATCAATGGGTTCAAATGGGGCAGAAATGTTTTTAAAGAGATAGACAATACTTTGAATACGCTAGCATTGTTAACAATATGTCCAAGTATTTTGCCACCAAGTTTCCCATTTCTGCTGCTACAAATAAAAATCTAATGAAGGACGAGGCATTACTTTCAGGATGCCCTTTGTACTTTCTCTGGTACGGACGGAATGAATATCGTTTGTGAAGATTGAGTTTACAGATGCATTTGATTCAGTGCAACCAAGAATCTTTACTGCGGCAGGACTGCGTAATTTCCATGACAATGAACTCTTCAAAAATGCCCCACCCATCATTTTTCTTAATGACTTTATCGTCCGCTTCTCGTTAAATCTTCTGTTTCCCCGAAAGTTCATCTTTTTCTTGCTAAAAACGTAGAAGCGTAATTCTAAATCAAGATCACATTACGATTTCAAGCTGGCATTTGCATCCTCCCCTCTTTCTGTGTCAGCATCTTAATTTTTGAAATATTTCTTTTGATAAAGCGTGGTGCGCTAATTATTTTGAAATTAGGGGATCACTCTCACTCTCCGTCACAAGCGCTGTATGACAAATAGGAAAAGAGGTCTAAATTATGAAAAGTTTGGACGTCCCTCACTCTAGGAAGGATAAAAACCATGATTAATGGAACATAGTTTATGAATTTATGCAATGTAATATGAGAAACACATATTTTAGAACAGAGAAATCGCATTCACCATAAATCTTCGTTTACAAGGCGCAAAAATTTATTCCCTTTCGAGAGAGTACTAGAAGGAAAATTAATATCATGACAAATACCTGTAAAGAAAAAATTGATATTAATCATAACTCATGAAAGCAAAGATCACATGCGTAAAACGGGAATTCGGGCTATTAATTTGCATTAATCGGTTTGCTTTGCAGCTGAACCAGATGCTTCAGAAAATTCGATTTACGTTATGTTCTTTCAGAAATCTTTGAGATGGAAAATCTTTGTTCATGTTGGTTTAAACACGATCAACATCCGGAAACAGCTGCCGGTATAATTTTTCGACAACTTCGTATTACATTCTGAATCCAGTCTTCTGGTTACGTGATATTCTTTGTGACGTACTACAGAGGTGAAAACATGTGTGAAGACGACAAATCTGCAGCGAGACATTCTGTCCGCGTAGCTCAGTTGGGAGAGCGACTTACTCCGGAGTGAGAGGACACGGACAAACTTGTGTTTTCACATCTTTTATTGAACGTTTGCTTCAGTTTCTGTTATAAACATGTAAAAAAGAAAAGCATTGCATTAATGTGTTAAGAAAACTTTTTTAAATGTTTGTCAACACTGAAGACGTGTTTATAAAGTGCATTGAAAATGCTCTTACGGATCATCTACACTAACAGTATCAACACTGACAGCCTTTTACTAAGCATTTATGTTCATAATTATAGAAATCATACACTGAACTGTCATTAATATCCGGACACCAACATGTCTACAAATAGTCCTCTACTACAGAAAGTTTTATAATGTGTGCTGAAATCTTTGGCATTTATGGCGGTCCGTGATCTTCGTGGAATAATCACCACCAGATCTTTTGTAAATGTTCGCCGATATGTTCCACCATTCGACCTTCAAACCTACAGTAGCGAACAAAAGTATTTGGCGAAACACTTTTTCGATTTTCTGCTGAACCAAATCGGGTCATTTTGGGATATGATATGTGTTGATTCGTGGGTTACAAAACCGCGTAGTTTGTATTTCGCTCAGAGCGGATTTGTTGTTCGAAATGGGCCATATTCAAGAGTCGCCAATTATTACCCATTTGTTTGCTGCATGTATTAATGTTTTTCGTGTGATTTTTGTGGGTTTTGTGATGTGTAGTGTTAGAATACGTCAATCTTAGGTTTTCAGAAATGGGTAAAAAGGCGGAGATCCCTGCTGCAGCTCGTCAAGCGGCAGTGAACATGATGGAATCCGGAATGCGCGTCACCGATATTGCGAGGGCCCTGAAGATCCGACACCAGTCCATTTCAGCTGTCCTGCAACGTTATAACAAGACTGGGACCGTCGAGAACAGTCCGCGATGTGGTAGGCCTTGTTCCACTACGTTGCGTCAGAATAGACGCATCCTCCGTCGATCTCGTGCTGATCCCACCTTGACTGCTGTGGACATCGCCGCCGAATTCCGCGACAGCGATGACCTGAACGTCAGCCAAATTACCATTTCCCGTCGTCTCGGTGGATTGAATGGAAGACGCTCCGCCAAGAAACCACTCATCGGAGTCAAGAATCGACGAGCCAGAGTCGCGTTAGCCAGCCGTCATCGACACTGGACCGCGGCGGACTGGAGTAAGGTGCTTTTCACCGACGAGAGCAAGTTCAACTTGTTCGGAAGTGATGGCATCCGACACGTATGACGTCCGCGTGGCCAAAGATTCAACCCCCAGTTCATTCAGCCGACTGTCAAGCACGGAGGAGGATCGCTCATGGTTTACGACGCCTTCTGTCGCAATGGAATAGGCCCCATCATCAATATTGACGGAATAATGACCGGCCAGAGCTACACGAACATGCTCATCAACGATGTCTTCCCGTGAGCAAACCAGAACATGCCACCCGGATAGATCATGCAGCAAGACAACGACCCGAAGCACACCTCCAGAGTAGCAAAGGCAACCTTCCAGAAGCAACAGGTCACACTTCTAGACTGGCCAAGCCAATCTCCAGACCTCAACCCTATCGAGCAAGTGTGGGAGAAGCTGAAGAGATGATGTGCGAAGAAAACCTGCCGGAATAGAGCCCAGAAGTTCGACCAGCTGTCTGCAGAATGGGCGCGAATTTCGCAGGTCACCATCGAGAAGCTAGTGGACTGGATGCCGGCTCGTTGTGCAGCTGTTATTAAGTCTCGTGGTTATCCCACTAAGTATTAGTTATTGTTTTGTCGTTTTCTCGTACTTGTTTTCTGTTATCGTTGCATTAAATGAATATGATACACACCTACTTTGTTGGTCAATTTGTATGATCTTTGCGATTAAGCTCGGTACCTGATCTGTGTTAAGGTTTCCGATCCATCTGCATATGAGTCGTGTTTACAACTGAATAACACATATCATATCCCAAAATGCCCCAATTTGGTCGAGCAGAAGAAGTATTATGGTCGAAAAAAGTGTTTCGCCAAATACTTTTGTTCGCTACTGTATAACCAGTTCAGCTCTGTATGTCAGTCTATCTCTTATTTCAGCACCCGACGATCTAAATCGTCAGAGAGATTACTCGGATTCTATCCAGGATTCTAACTTGGTTCATTTACCTTTTCGACACTGTGACGTGCCTGGCCCGCAGGACGCAGACGAGATTAAGTCAGATAACAGTGAGAGCACATGTTCGTGTAGCTCAGTTGGGAGAGCGACTTACTCCGGAGTGAAGGAACTCGGATTCGATGCCCGGCGCTAACAAACTTGTACGTTATATTGCCGCCCAAATTTCCAGGATGACCCGGCTGTTAAGTTTCTCGCAATGATGTGTTGTTCTTTCCACACGACGAGACAGGAAAAATGAGAATTCCTTCTTCAGTGCTTCGAAAACATAATTCAGTGTGATGTTACGTTCCACAAACCAAATTGTCTGGGATTTCTCAAGTGCACGTTCTTCATGGGATGACTGCCTACAGCAACACACGGTCCCGGATGACCCGTGGGCCAAGCCACCGGGCCTCTTTCTGAGTTGGGGAGATGTGACGTGCCTTCCCCGCAGGTTGCACACGAGATAAAAGCAGACAGCAATGAGAGCACATGTCCGCTTAGCTCAGTTGGGAGAGAGACTTAATGCGGAGTGAGGGGACTCGGACAAACTTGTACCTTATAATACACATGTCTTTAAACCAATCTACAACAAAGTGAGCAGTATGCCATGGTGCGCTGTCCAGTTGATACAAGGATGGGCCTTCCTGAACGTACTGCCACAATCTTGGTAGAGTATAACTGTCTATGACGTCTAGGTGGAGCTCTGAATTAACAGTTTTGTCCAAAACGACTAATTAACCCAAACGTAACTATGAAAAACAGTCCCATACCATCCCACAGCATCCACCAAACGTCAATGTAAGGATGATACAGTCCGGCAGCTGTTTTTCTTTCCCGGGTCCGCCACACCTAGAGCTGACCACCAGACTCGTAGACGGCATACTGTGACTCCACGGTCGAAAGCTGTTTTCCGTTGGTATCTAGTTCAAGATCGACGTTCTTCACACCACGCTAATTGGCGTGTGGCATTAATTGAAGTGATTAGCAGCTTGTGGATGGCTTCTCAAGAATTGTAGCTTCTATCATGTAGTTTCCTGTGCCGCCTCGGTGGCGCAGTGGTCTAAGCGATACTTTCTGATCATTCGTCCGAGATGGGTTTAGGTTCGAATGCAGATGAGGCATGGATGTTGTGTTTGACTTACGGCGATGGCTCTCTCCGTTCCGTGGAACCAGTGTCCATAAATTAAGGACAAGAGACTGCTCATAGCCCACTGAGTTGCTCACGACGGTCGTTAAACCTCCAATCATAAACCAAAAGTTTCCTGTGCCCTGTACTGTTGCTAACATCATTTCCAATAGTCTCACATTTGGTTTGCGTGATTTTAGACACGGTTGATTTACGTTATGAGCGGACATTCCTTTCTGCAGAGCTCTCCTATCACGTTCTGTTAGCTTCGGGTGTATACCGGCTTGTTTCTTGACAGGATCATTCACTTTCCTTTTGATTTCTCATCACCAGGTGTAGACCTAGAAGTTTTAATACCACTAAAAAGTCGAGTACGGAGCGATTGCTTATGTGGTACCCTATTATTATTCTGCGCTGGAAATCAGTTAACTCTGTCGATCGAAGTATCTTGCATTCACGTGTTTGCTACTGTCTCATCATAGCCCCCACGAGCATATTTACAGTTAGGTCTATGACGTGATGCTTGTGTATGACGTGTGGCGTGTTAGCAAAGCTTTTGAAATGTATTTCTGAATACTGGAGGTGTGTTAATAAACCAAAATACTGCTGTATAGAATATAGGTATTACTCGTGGTTTTGCATGGATGCGAGACATAGAACACCGGGAAAGGAGATAGAAGATAATTAATGGTCTTCGAGAGAAGAATCTTGCGGAAAGCATATGGTCCTGGAATTTGGCACCAAAGCGGATGAATGGAGAAGAAGGCACGATGAAGAACTTTAAGCACTATGTGAGAGAAAGACAATTGAAGTAACGAAGGCCAGACGACTTGAATGGGCTTGATATGTGGCTAGAATGCAAAGGAATAGTAATACTTGGTGAAAATCCTCCAAATACGTGGCATCAGTAAATAAATAAATAAATAAATACATCGCTCTTTCCACGTTCCAGAAACACACAGCAACCGAAAAATTGTTTTTCAGCCGCCACCGTGGAATTGAATCACGGAACTCTCGATATCCAGCCGAGCGCGTTAACTTTACACGACGGTGGCCAACAATCCACGGTGCTATGTGTATTTTTAAGTCAGCTTCTGACATCATAAATCCGTAAGATGGGATCAGCTACTGAGACGTCTCCATCTGGAGGGCATTAACGGCACTGGCTATATACAGTATATTATAGCAGTTAAATCCAAAGGGCGAGATCCAAGGTGAAAATCCTCCAAATACGTGGCGTCAGGAAATAAATAAATACATCGCTCTTTCCACGTTCCAGAAACACACAGCAACCGAAAAATTGTTTTTCAGCCACCGCTGTGGAATTGAACCAAGGAACTCTCGATATCCAGCCGAGCACGTTAAGAGTTAAAGCGCTCGGCTGGATATCGGAAAGTTCGGTGGTTCAATTCCACAGCGGCGGCAGAAAAACAATTTTTAGGTTTGCTGTGTGTTTCTGGAACGTGGAAAGAGCGATGTATTTATTTATTTATAGTAATACTTGCCCTGGAGTACAGGTCATGGAGTATAATACCTTTATGAAGGCAAATGATTATCTGGGAAGGTTATATAAGCAATATTGAAAAGTCTGGAGGCGAATGTTGGAAGTAGCAGGTGATCACCTTGCCTCAACCGCTTCTTAATGATGATGAATGTCTTCTTATAAATTGCATTTAAAATTTTTTTTTGAGACACATCTGGTTTGATAGCCTTTTTAGAGCCAACACCTATGGTTTTTATAAATCTAGAAAAACGTTGTGCCCGCGTGTTAACAAAATCTTCAAAATGTATCAAACAGGACTGTTAATGTGTTTTCAAAGTGCACTGAAAATGCTCCTACGGAGACGTAACAGGACTTCGAAAGCTTTATTAACCTCTTCTAAGCTTCAGAACATGTGTTTTCTAGCTCATTAACATAAGAACTGCGGTTGTTTACCTGATGAGATCCACAGGTAAGCCTTAATTCTGTCATAAAGATAATTATATTTTCTCAGCTGCTTTTTAATTGCATTCCAAGAATGCAATTAAAAAGCAACTGAGAAAATATAGTTCCTGAACTGCTTTTTAATCGTCATGAATGCAGATCTCAAACGTATTTAGTCAAACTCAAATGAGAATGAATGTGGAAAGCAATTAATTAAATATGTTATTGCAAACTGATATGAATATTAAAGGATTTCCTTCAGAAACATTCTTCTGCAAAAGAAAATCAGTGTTTTCGAAGTCCTTCAAATAATGAAATGGAACCCACTGAATTGCAACCGGAGGACTTTCATTATTGATACACCTTTGTATTTTTTTTCAAAATACGCTAAGATAAAGCAACCATTTTTATCTATACACTATTTACTTTTTATCTTGATCTTCGGTAATTGGTACAAGTGGCAGAATGGAAGTCTTGCAGAGATATCGTTATGGCAACTGCTGAAGCGACAGTTCTCGTAAGATGAAGACGTCAGCATAGAATTCTTGGGCGTTAAGAGCATATCTCTTAACAAGGCTCTCAAACCTTGTGTACTGAAAATATTTCAAGGATTTTTTTTTTAATATCAGCAATTAATTTTGAACAAGAAAACTTGCTTTTAGTGCCTGACTGACTATCGATAAACGACCCTGGAGTCAGATTTATTTGCGCCCACTATTTGAGAAAAGGTATCACGTTACCAACCACTAAGAATAACAACACATGCCAGAATCAGCATTTTCTCTTTAAATGTTATTTAATTCTTAGAATTACTACAGTGTTCGTGTTCAAGCAAAAATCAATAGCATTTTACACATTGTTATGCATGAACTTCAGTTAAAGATATTGCTAGTGAAACTTGTTATAAAAAAAGTATAGTTGAACGATATGAAATGGAACTCATAATACATTAGTCATGCTGCTATAATATTAATCCACGAGATTAAAGTTAAAATCAAATATTATCAATGTTTCCTCTTAATTGCATACTTAAAAACGACGGCAGATTTCTTTATATACAATTCACAGATCAAGAGTCACTTCTGATTTTGGAACACTTGTCTCTGATCGTGAAGTTCTACTACACAGTTAGCTAGTACCTGGAGTCGCAGCTGTGGCGCTGCTACATGATTGGCTCACACTAAGTGACGTCACGACCACATAGCTCCGATTTTTCCCAAAAGACGAAAAACGTACAAAGGAACACCAAGAGTTATTTCTTTAAAAATATGTGCTATGTTTATATCCGAGAACTGCTGATATCCGACTTGAAATCTTGCTTCCGGTGAACGAGCCTCTGCTTTGAGAACACAGGAGTCTTAATGTACAATGCTTTTACAAGAACAGATTTAGAGGTTGATGGTGAAATAGATACCGTGCAATACATTGCGAGAACCACATCGAAGAAGAAACCGGTTGACCTATAAACCTTGGTGGAAGCTATCTGGAAAAAAATAATACAATTTTAAAAGAGCAGTTTGCCATTATGTCTTAAAAGAAAAGTGTTTATCAGTGCATCTATCCCGTTCTTACTTATGGATCAGACACATGGATCTTAACTAGGAAAGACATATAGTGGCAGCTGACAACTAACTGAAACATGTAGAGATGTATGTATGCTTGGTGTACACCGGAAAAGAAACGCCAAGTAAAGTGAATGGCAAATATCATCATCAAAAATTCTGTAGTGGAACGGAATGAAATGGAGCTCATAATACATTAGTAACGTTCCTGTAGTGTTAATCCTCAAGATTAAATATAAAATCTAATATGTATTATCAATGTTTTCTCTGAACTGTATATTTAAAAAGGATGGAAGCCTTTTTACATAAAATTCAGAGATCAAGTCTCTTCTGATTTGGACCGTTTGTCTCTGATCGTGAAAACTTACTGGGCAATTGGTTAGTTCCTGGAGTCACAGCGGCAGCGCTGCTATATGATAGGCTAGAACTAAGTGATGTCACGGCCACATAGTTCAGAGTGTTTCTTTTGCGATGTAACTGGAAAACGATCACATGAATCAAAATAACGACAGTTGATGATATCATAACCAAGGAAAAAAACCCCTCAAATGCCAATAGGATTACGACGTGAGCGACAGGTGGATGAAATTCGATAGAGGTCCGGAATGATATAGAAGAGACCGACACAAGACAGAATTTCGTGTGGGAGATACTTGGAGAAACTTTCATCCAACATGGATTGTTAATGATTGCTGCTGCTCCTGCTGAAGTTGCTGATGATGATGACGTGTGTGTGATATACACTATATTGACAAACGTCACCGGATACCTAGAAGAGAAACACAACATAGCATATACTGACATACATTAGTTGTGTGTCGGTCCACCTTTGGTCTTAATAGATCTTATCCTAGCTCAAGTTCAAATAGATCTTATCCTAGCTCAAGTTCAAATAGATCTTATCCTAGCTTAAGTTCAAATAGATCTTATCCTAGCTCAAGTTCAAATACACTGCTGGCCACCCAAAATGCAATGCCAAGAAGGAAGCATCCGATTGGCCTGAAATTCGCAGCATGCGTAGCCCGCGAGAGTACATGCAAACGATTAGCATTGCCGGGCATATGCAAATCATGTGAGCCCGGCAGGCCACCGAGAAGCACTATAAGAAGGGTGCACAGAAGGCGGAGTGTAAGCAGTGGAAGTGTGTTGCGTTACCGGACATGTGTGTGGGAAGCTTCCTGATGCCTCGTCGCAGAATACGGCGGTCATTCCAGCACATTTCGGAGTTCGACAGAGGACGAATAGTGGCTTATCGCGACAGCGGTTTATCGTACCGAGACATCGGCGCCCGTGTGGGACGACATCCAGCCAAAGTGAGGCGAGTATGGATTCGGTGGGTTCAGGAGGGACCGACGGACCGACGTGAGCGATTGCCGCAACCGCGGCACACCACCGAACGAGAGGACCAGCATGTTGTGCGGCGGGCATTGACGGCTTGCACCGCCACATCACGAACGTTAGCGCAGGAATTAGGGTGTGTTGCGCAACAACCTGTGTCAGCACGTACCGTTCGATGTCGTCTGCAGGAGCGGGGACTTGTCGCACGGCGCCCATTGCTCCGATTACCATTGACGTTACACCACCGGCGAGTGCAGCGGCAGTGGGCCGTTGAACGCCGCACCTAGACTACGGAATGGCACGACATTGTCTTCTCCGACGAAGCTCGCTTCTTCCTGCAACACCACGATGGTCGGATCCGCGTGTGGCGGCACCGCGGCGAAAGACTGTAAGACGCCTGCATTATGCATCGCCATACCGGTCCGTCGCCTGGCGTTATGGTTTGGGGCGCAATTGGATATGACACCTGCACCCCTCTGGTACGCATCGCCGGTACATTCAACATCCATCGCTACATCTCCGACGTTATGGAGCCTGCAGTCCACCCTTACCTGCAGGACCTGCCAGCGGCCACGTTTCAACAGAACAATGCGCACCCGCAGGTGGCACGCATCATGCGACAATTCTTCACGGCCCACCAAGTGTCGCTGCTGCCGTGGCCCGCCTGTTCTCCCGATATGTCGCCCATCGGACACGTCTGGTCGCTGATCGGCAACCGAGTGGCCCGACAAGCACTACCCGCGGCTACGCTTGATGAACTGTGGCAACGTGTGGAAGCAGACTGGACCGACATACCCCAAGCCCACATCCAAAGCCTCTTTCATTCGATGCCGCGGCGTGTAGCAGCAGTTATTGCCAGCCATGGGGGCCACACGAACTATTAATGTCTGCGTGTTCCGCAAGTCGCACGGGCCTGTAAGCTCAATCGTTTCATCTTTGTATCTGTTGTTATGTGTCCAGTAAATCTGGCTTTGCTATCTCGTGTCCTTCTTGGTGTTGCATTTTGGGTGGCCAGCAGTGTAGATCTTATCAATTTGCTTAGAAACACGCAGAGGAAAATAGGAAGTCACGTCTCTTTAGTATCTTAGTTACCTTTCGGAAACAAACAAATGAATTTATAAATAATTAAATGAGGTACTGCTTTTATTTCTTGTGTAGCTTTGCATAGGTGTTGGAGGGAACAATACATGCGGATAATTACGAAAAAAACTCGCACCTTTTTTGGAAGTACATGTGTGACTTTTTTTTTTTTGATTGCCTTACTTTGAAAATGCATTGTTAAATCTGATTTAAAACATGCCAGCTCCATATCTTCCTTAATTTTTTTTTTATTTGTGTACCGATTCATTAAGAAAAAGTCGAAGTTACAGGGAAGGAAAACTCCTGCGATCCGTTAAAAAGCTGATGAAAACTAGAATTAGAAGATATTGTTGTAATTTTTACCGTGCCCAGTATTCTATTTCGTGGAACTCCTTAGGCTCGAATAGGAACATAGAAGAGATTTTATGCACGAAGGCTTCTTGTCTCACTTATTCCTTTGTAGAAGACTCAGCCCCTCGTGAAAGACGCACCAATAAGAAATGGCGCAGAGTAAAGTTCACTCTCCCCTATTGAGATCTACTTAGTCTTTTCTAGGTAAACCAGTTTTTAATGTGACTGTAGCATAGGTATTCTATAAAAGAAAATTTTAAAATCTGAAGAACGGGTATTACAAGATTCTGAACTTTTCTGTCTTCTGGAAAGTATAATACAATTCTACTGAAAAACACCAAAAAGTCTATGCAGTGCGTACGAGAAGGTAGTGAATGTTCGGTTTGCTGCATATCCATCAAAACTTAATTGCATTCTATTAATAAAAATCAAAAAGTGGTGTTAGGAAGAATGATAAAGTATGGTAGATACATTGGTAAGATTTTAAACACAGGACAAAACATCCAAGTTTTCTTTAGTTTTTTTTTTTTTTTTTTAGATTGGAGGTTTAACGACCACCGTGAGCAACTCAATGGGCTAAAAGCAGTCACCCGTCCCTAATTTAGGGTCACTTGTTCCAAGGAAGGGAGAGAGCCAGTGCCGTGAGACAAACACAATATCCATGCCTCACTGGGATTCAAACCCGGATCCCTTTCGGACGAATGATCAGAGGCCATCGCTTAGACGACTGGCCCCAACAGGGCGGCCATCCAAGCTTGATATAAAATTCTCTGAAAGAAAATTAATTACGAATCCTGTGTGCTATATGTAATAAGGTTTCGATCGTTTTGTCCGATTCACAGACGACATAAGAATTTAGAAACCACCTACGTAAAATGGGTGTCTGACACATTCAAAATCCTTATTCTATCTGTATTTCTTGTTTCGTCTTGACTTTATTCAGCGAAGTTAGAAACTGTATGTTTCATTATAAAAGCCATTCATTCTGCTGTTCTCATTTAAATAATTCTCAAATACTTTAAAGAAATTGAAGTATTTGCTTGCGTAAACATCAACTTATCAAGAGATGGACAAATGTTTTTCATATTTAAATTCACAGTTTGCAATCATACGAAGAAAATACTTCTTTTATTCAATTTCAAGCAAATAGCATGGAGTTACCTATGGTGTATTAAATAATTCGACTCTTAATACAAGAAAAAAAGTTTCCTCTTCTCTGGAGATAATGAAACGAGAATGACTTCAGGAATTTAATTTTATCACGAAGATCATAATTTAGGGATGACTGCTTTAAAGATTTTTCTTCAAATCCATTGTGTTTCCATTCATTCGATTACTTTTCTTTATAGTTTGGAATATAGGAAAAACCTGCATAACTTTTTCTGAAGAATTTTTAAAGTTTACGATGTAGGAGCATCTTCACTACTTTAATATAATAGAAAAACAAGTACATGATATTTTATTCATATAAACATTTTTATGCAAACGCATCGACATTTATTTCCATGCAGCAGAATGTTTTTTTGTATTTGAACATCTAGTCTGAAAAAAAGCTCTATATCTTATTTCTTTAAAGGATACTGAAAATTATGTGATGTTGAACTGTTTACGGAATCTGCTACAAACCTCTTTCATCTGCCGCAAAATATTTTTCCCACCTTTTTTTATTAAACTGGCGTCGATAAAAAAAGAAAAAGCACCGTTACATATCAGCTCTTATTTGTTTCCTGATCGTTCACTATCCCAGAATGCAAAATTTCATTAATCACATTATGTCGCACTTTTCCGAAAGAATATATAACGCACTTCTCATAAGTTAAATAACCGAAAGCTTTATTTCTTAAAACTTCCTCAAACCAACGATTCACCGAAACGAAATTCAAAAAGACTAGTAAGTAGTTTTAGTTTCTCTCATTCTCAACCAAAATGATAAAGTTGTAGAATTTTGGAAGATATTACAGTGATCCTACTAACCAATGTAAGCCCGAAGTTGACAGCACACACCAATTTTTCCTGGTCCGCATATGGCGCAAATATGAATGCATTTAATATACACACTGGATTAGTTTTATTGTTCTTCAAAGCGAGATATAGTGAAGCATAAACTTTAAATTCAAATTAACTAACTAATATTGTACAAATACAGGGTGATTCATAAAGAAGTATACAGTTTCAATGCACTATAAAACAAGACCAATGTAAGATATTTTATGTTACCTGTAACAGAATTGTACGGGGAATGTTATAAGTTTTTTAGAGACAGTCACAGATGTTCTATATGTGCACCCTTAGTCCCACGACACACATCGAGCCGGTAATTCATTTTCGCCCAAACGCGAGGTACGATATCTGAATCAAGTGCAGTGATAGTGGCTGTGATACGCTGTTTCAGCTCCGCTAGATCAACAGGAAGAAGAGGGGTGAATACCTTGTCCTTTACGTACTCCCACAGGAAAAACTCACAAGTTGTTAAGTCGGGACTTCTGGGTGCCCATTGGGTCAGTGGCATTTTGTAGTCCGCGGCTCGTCCAATCCATCGGTGAGGAAGATGTTCATCAAGGTAATCTCGCACGTCATCTAACCAGTGCGGTGCTGCACCATCCAATTGGAGAATAAAGTTGTCACTGTCGTGCTGCAACTGTGGCATCAACCAAAGACTTAACATATCCAGAAAAGAGCCTCCCG
Source organism: Macrothele yani (assembly GCA_039090855.1). Lineage (NCBI taxonomy): Eukaryota > Metazoa > Arthropoda > Arachnida > Araneae > Macrothelidae > Macrothele > Macrothele yani. Next base: position 9,531,906 of record CM077024.1, read on the forward strand.
TGACAATTTTCTCGTGAAAAAAGAAGGAGCTGTACACTTTCTTTTTGGACACAGCACAGAACGCATTTATCTTAGGGGAATCTCGCATGTGTTGCACTATAAATCTGGGATTCTGCTTTCCTCAAAAGCGAACATTGTGCTTGTTTACCTGACCACTCACGTGAAATGTAGCTTCATCGGTAAAAACAAACTGATCGACAAAATAGTCATTTTCAAAAGTGCTGCATTTCGGCACAAAATTCAAAGCGCTTTGTCTTGTCAAGGTCAGTGAAATTTTGCAACATCTCCACTTTGTATTTAATCATTTTCAGCTTCTTTTTCATTCTCCAGACAGTGGGCTGTGAAATCTGCACTTCACGACTCACCCTCCGCGTTGATTTTCCCGGGCTTCGTTGAATGGCGGTGCAAACACTATCGACGACTTCTTCCAATACACACAGTCGTCCAGGACTTTTAAGTTTGTACAAACAGCCCGTAGTTTCAGAGTTGCTATGCCAATCGTAGATAGAGTTTCTGGTTGGAGGTTCTTTTCCGAATCGTGATCAAAAATGTCATTCGCACAACAGTTACATATTCCGTTTTGCTCAATTCAAGAACACAAAACGCCTTCTCCACTGCAGACGCTGCCATTTTGACTGGCTAATCACGTGACACGCCCGCTGTCGTCTACGTCATTTCCCTCAGTAGCGGGACACAAACTTTATGTGTACATCTACCTAACGGTTCGCAATTGTGGTCCGTGTCTTCAACTGCTACTGTTTTACAGCATCTGAAACCTGTACACTTCTTTATGAATCAGGGTGTATTACAAAATATTTCCACACGTAAAAATTTGTGTGCCAACTAAAACGAACATGTATGTTACATTCCACTTTATTTCAGCATTTTGAAAAGGTTGTAAGGTTTAATAGCAATTTCTTTTGTCTTTTTGTCTGACTGCAACCATAGTGACAAGTGGATCGTATTGTGAAATACCTGGGATACCTAGTAATACCCTCACTAAGTCTGAAACGATTTCAGTGCTCAGTTTATGTCCCAGTTCCGTTTTGAATTTTCCCGCATTTGCTAAACTCCCGTTGACACTCAGCTGGGTTGAAATGTGTTACCTGATTATGCGGTATACTCGACGCATGCGCCTTGATAGAATCAATTTTGAAGTTGTTACTTCCACTAATAGATGCTGGCTATTTATCAGAAAATTTAGAATTTTTCGAAAGTGAGGGAAGCATTCTGTTTGTTTTAGAATCGTACTGAAGGCAACTAAATGTCTTCAGCCACTGCTGCTAGAATGTACATGATCGACGGTTATAGTCATAATAAATACACAGCTGATGTGGATTAGGAACATCAAACAGAAGTCATCGCTCTTTCCACGTTTATAAGTGAGTCAAGGAAAAATTCTCATCGGCTGCTACCGGGAATCGAACCCTGGACCAGGTAGTTTGGCAGTTTGTCGTATGTGAGTCTGGAGAATTTCGAGGCCGCTGTGGTACAGTGGAAGCATATCCGGCGCGTAACTGAAAGACCCTGGGTTCGATTCCCGGTGGCGGCCGATGATAATTTTTCCGTGACTTACTTATAAACGTGGAAAGAGCGATGCTTTCTATTTGAGGTTATAATCACATTATCCATCACGGGTACTTTTGGATTCACATGCTTTTCTGCTCTGTTGAAAAAGCTCAGAACGATGCCGTAACTCCACATGTTAATGGAATGTAATTGATTATTGTTCACAAAAGCAAAAATAATTTGGGTTGCCGCTTTTTAAACTGACGCCTTCCAATCTTCCTTTGCAACACACAAACACGCACTTTCCTTCCCAAGATTTCTGGAATTGAAGGGAGGGTTAAATTACTTTACTTCTAATATTCCGACGGTGTAAGAGACATTCATAACAACGCGTTTGGCTTGTTTCCAATCTGTAAATTTTTGGTCTTGCCTGGGACTTCTTGCTTTGAACATACTCTACATAGGGATTTCCCTCACCAATGCATAGACTATGCAATTTTCATATTCGCTGGACGTCAGAAAAGATAGTAATAACTAAAAGGTTATTCGCTGTCTACCATGAACGCAAATTATTTTGCAACTTTCTCTTACGCAAAAGAAAACTAACTGCTGTAGCTTTTTTCTTGAATGTATGATGTTACCTGCAACAGTGACTGTCATTTTAATTTTGGTAGACCGAATTTTTGGTGTTCTCGGACAAGCGGACCTCCAAAGAATTCGAAAACTGTAGATCTGCCTAGCACCCTCGTTGGTTTGGAAAAGGAAATAGATGTGCTAAGAAATTCTGAAGAAGAAAAATTTAATGAAATCTATGTTGCTTTAATGGGGCAAAAACCATAGAACTCAATACCTTCTCCTCACCGACCAAAAAATATACATCGTAATAAATTCAAATGAATGGTGAATATATGCATGTGGCTACTCATTAACTTGAGGCCTCACATTGCAGAGAAGCGTCACGATGCACAATTCGCCAGCTTTCTAGAAAAATAAGTTATCTATTTCACTTTTGTATGTCAAATGGTTTAATGCGTGCACTTCATTATTTCTTTTTCGTTTCAATATATAACATCCTGAGCAATCGTAAGGATTATAAGCTGTCGTCCCTCCATAAATTTGAGCCTCTGGTTCCGTGGACGGGAAAGGGTTTCGCATTATGTCAAATACACTACCCATGCTTTATGAGAGTCTCAATCCCGATTCCATCTTGAACGAACAGCCAGAAATCTACGCTTCTGACAACTCGGGCACCGTGGTGGCCTCTAGGATTTCGTATATGTCCCATTCAGAACATAAAATCCAGTTTCGTGTGCGATAAACACATTACAGACAGTTTCTGTCTAGGAAGAGAAGTTTTAGCGTTTTTTTAGTTGACATTTTTGGGGCCGCCCCAGTGTGCAGTGGTCTAGGCGATGGCCTCTGATCATTCGTCCAAAAGGGGTCCAGATTCGAATCCCGGTGAGGCATGGATGTTGTGTTTTTTGTCTAACGGCACTGGCTCTCTCCCTTCCCTGGAACCAGTGACCCTAAATTAGGGACGGGCGACTGCTTATATATAGCCTATTGAGTTGCTCACGGTGGTCGTTAAACCTCCAATCAAAAAAAATATTTTGGGGAAGCAAAAAAGATTATAGTAGCATTTGGGGTTTTTTTATTCCATTAACCATAAAATGTTTGCAGTTTCTCAATAACTGGAATTAAGAACATTCATCATTACGACGATGCAAGGTATTCCTTAGCTGCGATTAGAAGAAAATCTGAAAACCTTTTCGCTACGCTACTATGAGACACTTTATCTGGTTATTAGCAGCTCAGAATATCAAAAGGAAATATGATTAACAGTTTCATTGTTTATGACCACGACTTACTACGTAAAATAGTAATCATTCACTCACTACGTAAAATAGTAATCATTGAGTTCATTGTCAAAAAACCAAAGTGGGTTACAGTGACTTCCTCTAAGAGCATTACGATTATTTCTCACCTCTGTAAAATTGTTGAGCCGCCCCATTGTCTTAATCTTTGGCTTCTGATTGTTCCCCCAGAAGTGTCCGGGTTCGAATCCAAATTGAGGCATAAATGGTGCATTTGTCTTATGGCGCTGGCTCTCTCCCTTCCCTGGAAACAGTAGCCCTAATTCAGGAACGGGAGACGACTTGTAGCCTCAGTTGCTCACAATGTCCTTTAAATCCACATAACAAAACTTTCAAAAGGAAGAAAAACTTTTCAGAAAACACCTTCTAAAAGGAAGAAAGCTCTTTCACAAATATTTTCAAAATTAATTAGACTTGGAGGTGTTGACTTATTTCTGAAAACCAAAGACACTTTTAATTCTTTTTTTTTTTAATTTAAAATTTAGTACGTCATGTCGAAAGTTGTGGTAAAAGCAAATATCCCTATAATCGCATAAACAAAGTTAATGGGATTCAACATTTAAAAATTACAGTGGTTATTTACATTAATTTCTCCTTATCTCAAGTGCTCTGCCAATCCAACTTGTATAAAACTATTTGCAACCAAATCGATCGATGTTCGTATCGCATAATCTCATGTAAGAGAATTGAAAATGTAAAAAAGCACATACCAGTTTCGCCCTCATAAAAAATGGGAAAAAAATTATTTGCGTTGAAAAGGTTTCGAATTTTGATGCGTCCTTTTAAGACGCTTTTTTTAAGTAATTACCTGGCTAGTTTTCGTCTTCAAAGCAAAAATGAAATTCGGTAATTACGAAGAAACTTCATTCTGAATTCAGTGCAGAGCTAAGGTAGTATTTGCATGCTACTTTCGAATTAGTGTAATACGGTACGACGACACTTGAAAATGAAGCACATTTGGCTCCGTGGAATCTAATTATCAAAGACATTTTGCTTCACATGAACCGATGAAGGTGCTAATTAAGAGTGGCAAAACAAAATTTTATATGAAAGGTTTTCCAATCGTGCCCTTGTGATTAAGCTTTTTTGTTTTTTTTATCTTTCCTAGAAGATAATCAACTGAAATTAAAAGTAAGGCTGTGAAATTTCTCCTAGTTTTCGAAGAAAAAAAGGTGCAAATAGTGAATCATCATTTTCTTTGTCTAAATTATTTCAAAGATCGAATACTTCTATGTCTTCGCTGAATGGTAGATTTCGCATTAAGTTTAAGGTGCATTTTCACTTGCATGTGTGATGAAAACTGAAAGGTACAGCAGTAATCAAGTTTGAAATAAACCATGTGAACTTATAATAAGGATGATGTGCTAGAAATTGGTTGGATGAATTTTCTTTTAGGAAAATGTGAAATACATGTACATGGTGTCTAAATGGGAATTGTGCAAAACGGAAGAGCTAAGTGGAGATATCTTTCGAATGTTTCTGTACGATCACGGTAGTCTGAGGGAGTCCAAAGCTCCGAAATTTATATCTAGTGGATCGTCAAATTTTGTTCGCTGTTAAACATGCGGTAAATTGCTTACTTAAATGGTGATTTTCAGTTAATTTTTTGAAGAGGGCGGTGGCAATTCCGTGAGAATTTAATGCTGTAATGGGCAGCCCCTCGATAAATCCACTCGCTCTAGGAAACTTTGCAGGAAATGACTCACGTTTTCTGTAATATTCGGAATGCTAAAGGAAGCCGTAGATAACTGAGATATGAATTCTGAAGATTGATAATGGATTGTAAGACTATCTATAACTGAGTATATTAATGCTTATAACTGAACTGAGTATATTAATGCTTATAACTGAACTGAGTATATTAATGTTTATGACTGAGTATATTAATGTTTATAACTGAGTATATTAATGCTTATAACTAAGTATATTAATGTTTATAACTGAGTATATTAATGTTTATAACTGAGTATATTAATGCTTATAACTGAGTATATTAATGCTTATAACTGAGTATATTAATACTTATAACTGAGTATATCAATGCTTATAACTGAACTGAGTATATTAATGCTTATAACTGAGTATATTAATACTTATAACTGAGTATATTAATGCTTATAACTGAACTGAGTATATTAATGTTTATAACAGAGTATATTAATGCTTATAACTGAGTATATTAATTCTTATAACTGAACTGAGAATATTACTGTTTATAACTGAACTGAGTATATTAATGTTTAATACTGAGTATATTAATGTTTATAACTGAGTATATTAATGCTTATAACTGAACTGAGTATATTAATGTTTATACCTGAACTGAATATATTAATGTTTATAACTGATTATATTAATTTCTCTAAGAGAATATATCACAACTGAGTATATCGCATATTTGAATCGAATAGAATCTCTCTCTCTCTCTCTCTCTCTCTCTCTCTCTCTTTCATTCTGCAGGATTCTTGGAAAACCGATACAACGCAGATAACATTTTCTTCGATCACTGATATATACATTGTTTGTCTCCTAATGTATAATACATGATTGCAGTGCGATTTTTACTTGTGATAAATTTGAAAACAGAATTTTCTGTCACCCACAGATTTTGAAATAAATTTTAAAAGACTGCTTTTCAAACTCCCTATGTAGTACAGTTTGTTCATAACTGTAAGAAAAAGGAAATATTTTTTGTATCTCTTTATTAACGCCACTATGGTAAACACAGTACACAAAACCCAGAGCAGTCGTGGAACGCCTGCGCAGCGCGTCCTTCTATCGACATAGGGAGCGGAAAAAGCATTGAATATCAGCTCCCGTCGGCATTTCCCCATACAACCTGACTCAGGCCCACCCGTATGTAGCGACATCACGCTCATACATGCTTGCACAAACTCTAAAGATCTTCATCTCTGCACTGTTATTTAATTTGTTATTCCTTTCCAATACTTTAGTAAGCTTACATCAAAGGGTCGGTGAGTATCATTATCCCTCGGAAGTGCGATAACGATGTAGATAGTTTTGGTTATGTGTATGGTAAATGTACTACAAAACCTTAGTGTAAAACTACGACACCATTAGATAAGAAAGCATAAGAGATCTACTTTGGTTGCAAAATAAGTGACCAGAATAAACCATGAATACTTCATATTCTTCGCGCCACCCTAGCGGTGTTGATGAAGGGATTGTTGAATGGTCTTGGATGACGTTCTATTCCAACCGTCTATTAAGAACAAAAATATCATTTCACACTTTTTAACCAAATTATCTGGAATTTCCTTAAAATTAAAATATTGTGTACAGTATTTATCATTAACTTCTGCCATTAAACCAGGATATCATAATCAAGATCTGCTCTTCCTACACCACCCGAAAAATAAAGCGTAGACGATGACGGCAGTAATCTGGAGCCAGTCCCTATGTAACAGAACATCACTGATCAAGACATTAATCCTTTAACATCAAATGAGCCGAATCTCGTCTTCCAGGGTGAGCTAAACGACCTTTTTTCGGGCTTTTTTTAACTTATCCAAGTCTCAAGCTGAATTGTTAGGGTCACGATTGCAAGACTGGAACCTGCTGCTGTCTTCCGTTACCAGCAAGAGGATCCTGTTCAGTAATTTGCTTCATTTGATGATTTGGTTTACTATACAGGTATTGATTGCGTCGTGGCTGCCTTCGGACAAAATCTCAAAATCGATGAGTGCATACCTTTGCTTTCATTGTTTAATCGAAATACTGTCTTAAAGTAATTAATCTTCACAATAGCAAGAAGTACCTATCCATACCTGTTGCTTATACTATGCACAGGAAGTAAACTTGCGACAATACGAAAAGCTTACTAGACAAAATAAAATACAAAACGCACTGTCGTAATTTGCTCGGTAACTTAAAGGTTATAGCTATCTTTCTAGACATGCAGTTAGGATATACGTAGTACTGTTGGTTCAGTTATCAAGAGAATTGTTCGTGCTAGAGGAAGCACGTGTTGGTGAAAAAAACATCAGAAGCTGAATCCAAGGGGAAAAGGAATGTTGCTAAATAATCCATGAGTTGGTGCTCTTAAAGTATTTTTACCACCATTTTATATGAAACTTGGTTTATTTAAAAATTTATGTAGGCTGTGAAAAAAAGGCATTTCTCGTTTTGTGTGTTTGCTACTGAAATTTCCCAGTCTGAAAAAGGGAATGATAAAAGAAAGGATCGCTCCGGGGCTACAAGTAAAAGAACTTACAAAAGACACAGCACATTACTGTAATTTGAATGAAATTGAACTAGCGCATTGGATAACATTCAAAGATGTTTGCAGCAACTTCTTGCGAGTTAATAAAATTTACTTATACAAGAAAATTTTGGAAAATTTCATCTGGGTATAAAATAAATGGGATGCAGTATGTCGCTCAAAATTTACTTCCTGTACTCACATTTGGATTTCTCCCAACAAATTCTTGGTGCAGTCAGTGATGAACAAGCTGAAAGTTTTCATCAACACATTACAACTGAATAAAAACGTAACTAAAAGAAATGGAATGCTAATATGCTACTGAACTACTGCTGAAGTATGATCGTGGATGTGCGTTAAGTTATTTACAAGCAAAAATCAACTGCTATAAGTTTTAATACACTAATAATTTCTATTTCATATTGTGATTTGCAAAATAACACACACAATGAAATATAAAAAATTACGGGTATTTTTTTCAAATTTGACGAATGTATCGTTAGCTGAGGGTGAACGAAAAATGTTGTAGGCATATCTGAAATCAGATTTAAGAAAGGTCCAGAAAGACATATCACACATAAAGAAATATGTTTTTCAAAACAATCGTGCAGCAGCGTAATCTTTGCGTGTGTTCGAGAAGCAGAAAGTCTCGTGCACCATTTCGTAGCCTTAGAAGTAGGTTGATGTCAGGTTTGAGTTCATGAGAGGATTTGGCGGTCCAAGTACAACTACTTAGTGTTATCAATCAAGATAGTATCTATAGTCAAGAAGATCACTGAAGAAATTAATTTAGTCTACTTTCAGTAACATTCAGTGTTCTCTCACTGTAAATTGTAGACAGTTGACCGAGAAGACCTTATAAGGCTCTGATTATATCTGGCTCACTGTAGCTATAAACTTCTCTGTAGCCTCTAATAAACAATTAAATAAGCTAAGCTAATCATACAGCGTAAAGATTGGGTTTATTTTAATGCAAATGTTTTTTATTGTTCTACAAATCGGTACTGTTTTTAATGGTATCTATGATGATTTAGGGTTCCAAAGTACACTAACAGAAACAGGTCTTTTGAGTCATTGATTTATTTCTTGAGTAAAGCAGGTGACTGAATCACCGACACATGTCACGTGACAGTACACATTCATAGACGTAGTAACCACAATAGCCCTAATCAGTATAGACAGTCAAGTTGCACGGTCCTTGGCATGACTTGACTGGATACCAGTAACAGCGCAGATGAGAATAATGTTCAGTATAAAACACATAATGAGAAACACCTAAAATTTACATAAGCGAAATGTCAGCAAGAAAACAAAAGGTTAGAAATTCAGTATACCTTACATGTGCAGCTTTCTTAATTCATAACTTGATTTACGTGTAAAGGTTGTGAAGACACAAGTTTGTCCGTGCCCCCTCAGTCCAGAGTAAGTTTATCTCCCAACTAAGCTACATGGACAGAATGTATCACTACAGATTCGTCGTCTTAACACGTGCTTTTACCTCTGTAGTACGTCACGTTATCTTCCTCTTAATTGTTTTATTTTTATTTGAAGCGAAGTAGGATTTTTTTAATTCCAGACGATGTGTAGAACAAACATCACACATTTTTCGAAGAACCCAAAAGTAAGTACATCGATTTTTGCGTTCGGGTGCCAACGTAAAAGCACAAGTTTGTCCAGGTCCCATTACTCCGGAGTAAGTTGCTCTCCCAACTAAGCTACACGGGCAGAATGTATCGCTGCAGATTTGTCATCTTGGCATGTACTTTTACCTCTGTAGTACGTCACAAGGTATAATCACACACTAGCATACAGTGAAACACAGAAATAAGAGACCAGGTATACATAAACTAGAGATATGTCTGAAATCACGACACTTACTGAAAAATCACTGTCACCATTATGATCAGTGATTCAAAGTTCCAGTTTAAAAATCACTGTTAAGGTGTCCTAATTTTGGCTCTATTACCATCGAGTTCGTAGATAAATCTCCCCATCGCACAGGAGGTTTATCCCACAAAGGCTGTTGAGCGCTCATGTTCAGCTGAGCGAGACTGTGATCCCCCTAATTCAGCCAGGATAAATGGTGAAGATTTCTACAGGTAAAAGAGCTACACTACTCTTACCAAACAGAGGGAAAATGCCTTTTTATTTATTTATTTATTTACTTATTTAATGCTAGGTTTCTGTCCAAATGATTCTCTTTTCTGTTCTCACTTCGTATCGTACTGCTCAAAAAAGCGATTTTGTCACCATTTCAGTCGCATTTCTTCTGTAGAGTTGTCATCGTCGTCACTGTGACAGGAAACTCACTGTAAGCGCCCCCCCCCCAAAAAAAAAGAAAACAAAAATTGCATTCTTTGCATACGTAAGATAACAAGCACGAGAACTTGATAGACAGAATTAGAACTGTGAATATTTGCAAAATAAGAGGGTTGTCATTTTGTAAACCAAACAGTGCTTCTGAATTCTACTAAACCACCTGCTAAATCTAGGAAAAAACCTGTGTTTTATAGCATCAGGCACGAAAGAAGAGACGAAAAGGTTACATAAAAATTTGCCTACGAATATCATGCAATCGAAAATTTGCAAATCTGAGACACGCAACCAGTGGAAGCAAATGGATTTTGAATAATCTTTTATTTGTACTACATTTTTTTCCCGAAAGCGTCACTTTGAAAACGCTCACAATTAAATAGACTGACGCGAAGCTCTCCTAAGAAGCACAGAATAACGTTGGCGCTTTCCACGACGGTTTTTGCACCTATTGTGAAATTAGACTCTAACTGCTCAAATGAAAAAATCAAACAGTCCTTCAAACAGCATGTACCTTTTCAAGTCAGCATACAGTACACTACCAGAAGAAATTAATCAAACACGCATTGACAAACAGAAGTAACACGTAAACGAAAAAATTAATTGTTCCCTTTCATTTAAAATTAATTAACCTGATGTTTATCGAATGTCGATCTTCTACTCTGCTCTTTCTTTTGTATATGTGGACACTTGACGAAAACCAAGGTTCGAATTCTGCAATATGCGTGGTGAAAAAATATGTCCTGGCGGCGTTTTTTTGTTTTTCCTCTTTTTTTGTTTTTCTTCTGTCGGTTTTCTTGTCTCACTAATCTAGTTTTAGCAGATAATTTTTATCTCATTGTTAACACGCAATAGTAAAAAATATCAGCAGTGAAATTAAACAAAAGGCAGCATTTGGAATTTCGTACTTATGCATGTTAGTTAAAATTTTGAAACCAGAATTTTTTGGGAAACGTACCCTGATAAGAAATGCCTGCAGAGCCTTGAAATTAATGAAACAAGAGTTAAATGCCACATGAAACCATTTGTGATGTATACCTTTAATTTAATTTTCCCTTTGAGTTTCTGTATTCTTTTGTAATCTTGGTATCTTCTCGCTAAACCTTTTTCTGACACATTATTTTTCCCATGATTTTTTAAACTTGATATTACTTGCAGTGAGTCAGAGGTCCATAAACTTTTAACAAGAGATAGATACTTAAGAGAGCGAGATGACGATTTTAGCAGATACTGTGCAGAGTTGAGATTTTGATTGTTAAACACCAAGAGCAGAGTTGATGTCTTAACGTAAGGAGCAGATCTTTCGAGCTAAATTTTTGCAATGAGCAGATCGCTTGAGTTCACGATTTGTTAACGACAAGTGAATGTTGGGTTGAGAGAAATACTCTTATGATTTGATTTAAATCCTACAAGTGTTTTCTGGCTAGTGTGCTCAACCTATAATGAGGTTGCGTAGCATCTAAGCAAGACAGTACATTTATGCCCATACCAGCCACTGAATTAAAAAAATTTTATTCGGATGGTACGAATGAAATGCCCGGCGCGAAGAAGCAGAGGAGGCAGGCTCCCACCACAGCGGAATGGAACCACCAATAGGTGTTGCGGGTGTTACGTCACAGAGTTACTATAAATAGCTAGCACGTGTGTGAAGAACAAGGTTCAGGCGTCGTTTGCTTGGACGTAACGTAGCTTGCAAAAGAAACATGCAGACGCCGGATTTGAAAGTCATCTGCCTGTATGGCTTTTTTTATTGGAAGTTTAACGATCACCGTGAGCAACTCAATGGGCTATAAGCAGTCGCCCGTCCCTAATTTAGGACCACTGGTTCCAGGGAAGGGAGAGAGCCAATGCCGTAAGACAAACACAACACCCATGCCTCACCGGGATTCGAACCCGGACCCCTATCGGGCCGAATGATCAGATGCCATCGCTTAAACAACTGCGCCACTGGGGAGGCTCTGTATGACTTTAAACTGGGCCATTCTGCAGGAATTGCCGCTCGAAATGTTAATAAAGCGTTTTCAAGGAATGCAGCCACCGAACGAACTATTCTGCGATGGTTTGTGAAGTTTCGAAGCGGAGATACGGACCTGCAAAACGAAGCACATGGTAACCGACCTTTTGCTGTTTTTGACGATGTTCTGTAGCGTGTGGTTGAAGCAGATCCCCGAAAAACGTGTCGTGAGATAGCAGTAGAGGTAGCTGTCAACCACACTACAGTTGTTCGGCGTCTGGGTGCGCAGGATAAGGTCAAAAAGCTGGGCATGTGGATACCGCATGAGTTGACAACTGCCATAAAGACTAGACGTTGATACGTCTGCACGTCGCTGCTTTCCAGGAGTAAACAGGAACCTCTACTGCATCCAATTGTCACCTGCGACGAAACGTTGGCCCTTTATGACGATCAGAAGCTGTCCGCACAATGGTTAAGCAAGGCATAGCCTGCTGGACGGCATCCTAAGCCATCCTTACACGCACACACACACACCAATAAGATGATGCTCCTTGTCTGGTGGTCCACAGCCGGGATAATTCATCGGAGTTTCTTGGCAAGAGGTCAAACCATCACTGAAGAACGTTATTGTGCTGAATTACACCAGACGCACCGGACATTCCTGCAGAAACAACCGGCTTTGTTCAACAGACATGGTGTTCTTCTCCTCCAGGGACAACACTCGCCCTCATGTCGCACAACGAACGATGTTGACACTAAGTGCCTTGGGCTATGAAGCACTGCCTCATCCTGTCGGTTTCCGGACTTGTCTCTGACAGACTATTATCTGTTTCGTCGCCTGGATCACTTCCTGTCCGGGGAAAACAGTTCACGACAGACAACGAGGTTCAACGTGCAGTTGATGACTTCTTCGGGTCCCAGCCATAAGACTTTTTTCGTTCCGTGATCATGGCCTTGCCGGACAAATGGCAACTATGTGTCGATGTCAAGGTAGATTATTTTGCCTAGGTAAGTTGCCCTACTTTTCTGTTCTCGTCTTCGACTTGTGCTGGTCCTTTGCCAGACATTTAATTCGCACTAACTCAATATTTAATACAGTGTTGAACCTCCTTTAGCCCGAATTACATCACGTATGCGGTTTGGCACAGAATCCACATCTACGTATACAGCGTACCAGGAGTTCACCAGACATTCCCTTTAACTGGCTCTGAAGATAGTTAGAGGACTATCTGGGGAACATGGAAGAAGACTTTGCTCCCAGATCTGTTTTTCTAACATGTCTCATACATTCGCAGTGGGGTTCAGATTCGGACTTTGCTGTAGTTAGATAGGATGGCGTAAGACGCTATCATGTTCGCTGAACCATTGCTGATCACGTATTGAGCGATGGACAGTAGCATTGTCGTCTATGAAACAGCTGTCACCTGTTAGATAAAGAGACAAAATTGCAGGATGGAGTTAATCGTCAAAAATATGCAGATAAACACCGGAGGACACCCGTCCTTCCAGCAATACTAGGGGACCCGTTCCATATCGGCAGAACATGCCCATCACCATGACACCATCTCCAGAACCTTGAGCTGTGTTTACAAGGCAAGCTGGGTCCATTGCTCTATGGAGCTCCATCGGTACAGAACAGCCTAACGTAGGTACAGAACAGCCTACCATCGATACAGAACAGCCTACCATCGGTATAGAACAAGGTATAAATCACATCGTTGGACTATAAGACTTTTTCACAATGTCCAGTCACGGTGTTTCTGATAGCACTGTAGACGAACTGAACTTTTCGGTTCTTCGCAGAAATCAGTGGTTTTCGTAAAGGCGTGAGACTGCCAACAACGATCCTTTTCAATTCCCTCGGCATAGTTCCTGAGACATAGGTCAGGAATAGCTTTCAGTGAATGCTTCTGCCAAATATTGCACCCTAGGAAGTCTTGTTTCTCCGTAACACTTATAGTTCCTTCTCAGACTACTGCGGTTGCGCTACTGATAGATTGTCGTCGCGGCACAGTTACGCCTCTTAGTTAAGCAATGAGGGTTATTTTTTCCACTGATTAAAGACCCAAGAATATTTCACCTTTTGAGAAACCAGTCAGCTCTGCTGTTTTCAAAATCGTCGCTCCAGATAAACGGGCAAGCAACAATAAGCCCTTGATCGAACTCCTAAAGATCCGTTGTTTTTCCCATTGTGATCAACCTTACTGACGATTGTGAGAATCCTCCAAATACGTGGCGTCAGTGAATAAACAAAGACATCGCTCTTTCCACGTTTTAGCAACACACAGGAACCGAAAAATTGTTATTCGGCCACTGCTGAGGAATCGAATCCCATATCTCTCGATATCTAGCGGAGCGCGTTAGCCGCTCGGTTAGATATCGATATATCTGGGATTCGATTACCCATCAGTGGCCGAATAACAATTTTTCGGTTGCTGTGCATTGCTAAAACGTGGAAAGATCGATGTCTTTGCTTATTCTACTGACAATTACTGACAAACAGCGGTCTGGAATAGTTACCTACATCACGTGGCGACGCATGTGACCACATATTTTACATATACGCTGCGTAAATAACGTTTACGTACATCTGCATAAAGGTTTCTAATTCAGTGGTCGGTGTGTGTGGAGTAAGTCAATGTTGATTAATTTTGTAACCTTGGGAGTTAGAGTGTTATTCTATACTCACGAGTGTTTAGTTAGTGATATTTACAGCTGCATAGTTAAGTTTAAAACTTTCCAAGGAAGCTAACTGCTACGACTAGCTAATCTTAAAGATAACAGTTGCACGATAACTACAAATCACCATGAGGGACACAATATCATTATAAGTTGAATGAACCGATTCTACGGCTTCTTGAATTATTTTTTGCTGATATTGAAGTACAACATCAGCAAAAAATAATTAGATTGAATAAATGAGACATAAAACATCAATTATTTCTTGTAGTCGTAAGTATAAGAGTCGCCCAAATGAAAGTGAGACTCCTGTAATAGCGTCATTGTATAATTACAGAGAGAAGTGCATTTGCGCTGGTAGATGGTGTGTCATGTCAGGAAGCACGCTGTTTTCAGCAGCATGTGTCAGTGTGCTGTTTGCACGCTCAGCGGCAAGTTCGCTACGTAGAGTCGTGACATGGATTCCTCCAAACAGACCCAAGTAAGCAGTTATGCAATTTTTTATATCAGAAGATGTTAATGGAGCCCAAATTTATCGTCGTATGAACGATGTGTATAGGAATGAGTGCCAGTCACGATGAACAGTGTTCCGCTGGTGTAGTGAATTTCGTAAAGAACGTGTGAGCACGGAAGACATGCAGAGACCTGCGCAAGCACACGTGGCCGTCACCAAGGTTGTCCACAGCGATTGCTGCAGAGGACAACCTTGGGAAGGAGAATCGCCGAATCACCACCCGAGTGCTTGCGACAACATTGTCCGTGGGTAAGGGAACTGGTAACACAATTCTCCATCGCTGATTGGGATATAGCAAAATATGTTTGCGCTCAATGGGTCCCCAAGCATCTCCAGGAGGAGCAGGAGACTCGGCGAATCGGTGCTTGCCTGGAGCATCTACATCGTTACCACGCAGATGGGGGTCGGTTTCTTTCCAAGATTGTGGCCGCAGATAAAACTTGGAGTCACCACTTCGATCCGGCCACAAAACGGATGAGCATTTAATGGCGGCATCCCAACTCTCCACGCCCAAAAAAAGCTCAGTACTCCTTAAGAGCTGGAAAAGTGATGCTCACGGTTTTCTTCGATGAGAATGGCCCGTTGTTGTTCGATTGGCTAGGCGCAGGCAGTACAGTCAAGACAACTCCATACTGCGATACGTTACACAACCTCAAAACGGCCATCAAGCGTAAGCGACCCGGTATGTTGTCAAATGTGGTGATTATGCTGCACGACAACATACTCCCGCATGTCGTGACAGTGTGCCACGATTTGCTGCGGAGCTTCCGCTGGGAGGTCCTCGACCTTCCCTCCTACAGCCCCGATCTGTCGCCCCGTGACTACTACATCTTCGGGCCATTGAAAAAAGCTTTCAAGGGCCGGCGGTTCATTAACGACGCTGAGGTCCGGGACGTCGTTGAAGACTGGTTTCACAGTCAACCACGGACGTTCCTTGCAGGTATCCACAACCACGTGCCACGGTAGGACGCTTGCTCGAACCGACAAGGCGACTATGTATAGCGGGTATGTAGCCCATTTATCACTCTTACTTCCTATATGTTCACAAATTCAAACCCATAAACCCTTACGGGGAAAAAACCGACAGTCTCCGTTTCATTTGGGCGACCTTTATATGTTAGTTCTCGTAATCGTATGTATGCCAGTTTTCATATTCGAAAGTATATTAGTTCTTGTAGTCGTACGTATGTTCGTTCGAACATATTTAGGACTACGAGATCTAACATACGTAGTCGTAAGAATGCTAATTATTGAAGTCGTAAGAATGTTAATGTTGGAATGACCGGATATCAAGAAAACCGCAGACGTTTAGAACGTATTTATCTTCTCATCGCAACGTTCTTCGTTAATTTCAATAGCACATCACACTATTAAAGTCATTTGATAACCCTGATGATCTCAGCATTCATCACTAGAAGAATTCTTAAGCACTCTTACTGGAACCGCCAGGTCTTCTCATGAACTTAAACTTGAAGCCCACCTATGAAAATGAAATGGTACGAAATTTTCTTCTTCTTGAATACACCCAAAAATTACACCGATGTGCAAATTTTTTTTTTAATTACCCCCTTACATATGACACGTTCTTCTAGACAGGTTTTCAAGCCTGATTTCAGATATAAATTCGAATTGTTTCGATCAACCTCAGTTAAAGAAAAATTCATCATTTAAAGAAACTTAATTTTTTTTATATTTCATTATATGCGTTATTATACAAATAAATTTATTTACAGCATATTAAATGTTTAGCTCTTGTTGTAAGCTCAGGCAGATCCCTAATGATACTCCAACAGAAGTCCGCTAGCAAGTCAACATTCCATTTTCTTTGGTAGCGTCTTTCAACAATTGCAATGTCCACATCACTTACTGCGCCAAGATATTTTTTGTAGGCATTGAAATGTGAATTTAGGAAGTGAACTTTAAGCGGCATCACGTTAAATATTTGCCCCACCTATGAGGAAATTGCGTATTACTTTGCTCAGGAAATGCGCATAAAATGTTTAGGTAGTTAGTAGTAGTATCTGACCGGAGAAGGCATTTTTAATAGAGATATTAAGACACGCAAATATTGCAGCAAAGATGCTTTACCGCATTTCTGGCCTTTAGATCTTTACCAAGATCAAAATTGTTTTGCCACTAGAGAACATGTGTGAATTTATGCTCTCTAGTGACAAAGTTGAACATTATCAAAATTTTTAAATTATATGTAGAATATTTTGCATCAGAAACACTGTTCGACAAAAAATATTTTTTTTAAAATAGAATTGTTAGAAGCAGAGATATCGAGGAAAGTAAAACATATATCTACGCCCCTGGCGAAAAACCGTGCATTATTTTAAGCAGAAAAAAAGCATGAAAGGTTTCCCGTTGTCAGAAGTACCTGACAGCACTTCAGTCGAGTTCCCAAGAGCCCCGGTATTGCTGCAAATACACGGGAAATGGAAATATGTACTCACGTTTCCTAGTGGTAAAACATTTCTTTTCCATAAACTAGAAGTCATATGCAAAACATTTCGTAGGAGAAACTCTATTCAACACAAAAAGGAGTTTCGAAATCGAACCGTTAGAAGCAGAGATAGTTGGGAAACCGCTATTTACCTTTACGTCCCCTAGCGGAAGAACTGTGCATTACATGATAAAAAAACTCTACCCAGAATAGACTTCGTTATAAATGGTACTGAAAGGGATAAAGGCTTTTAATCGGTTAATTAGAAACAATGGTATGGAATAAAATGTATTTTGAATTGGATTACTGAAAGGGATAAAGGCTTTTTAATCGGTTAATTAGAAGCAATGGTATGGAATAAAATGTATTTTGAATTGGATTACTGAAAGGGATAAAGGCTTTTTAATCGGTTAATTAAAAGCAATGGTATGGAATAAAATGTATTTTGAATTGGATTACTGAAAGGGATAAAGGATTTTTAATCGGTTAATTAGAAGCAATGGTATGGAATAAAATGTATTTTGAATTGGATTACTGAAAGGGATAAAAGGCTTCTTAATCGGTTAATTAGAAGCAATAGTATGGAATAAAATGTATTTTGAATTGGATTACTGAAAGGGATAAAGGCTTTTTAATCGGTTAATTAGAAGCAGTGGTATGGAATAAAATGTATTTTGAATTGGATTACTGAAAGGGATAAAGGCTTCTAACCGATTAATTAGAAGCAATGGTATGGAATAAAATGTATTTTAAATTGGATTACTGAAAGGGATAAAGGCTTTTTAATTGGTTAATTAGAAGCAATGGTATGGAATAAAATGTATTTTGAATTGGATAGCATCTGCTTTTACGCCCACTAGCTGCGACGTTATGCATCAGAAAAAGATCCGTAAGCAAGGAATATCCTTCTCACATTTTGCGTTTCTCCACGGAAAAAGAATCTTTCAAATCGCATTAATAGTTCTGTGCTTTTATTACAAAAAAACGAGCAAAAATTGGGTGTTCAGAGAAAGCTCTGATTAATAAGTAACAGCTCCCAAATTTGTATGTTACTGTTTAGTAAAGAACCTTTCTGCACTAAACCGACTTATGTTGTTACGTTGGGTACACCAAGTAAGGTTATAGTTTTATTACTGTGCTTATACATATATGAAATTTATGTACATCATTCAAACTTAAAGCTGAATAATGTAGCAAGTAAAATTATGTTCAGAACTACATTTTTATGGTTGTGGTTTAGTATAAACATCACGTCGTTTATTGAATATATATACGACGTGAAATCTGTACTAAACACCAAAACACATTAAAAGCAACACGCAAAGTAAAGATCAAATAATGGAAATAATTAAGTTGACTGCTGAGGCATGACACCACATGATAAAATAAAGTACTATTCTTTAAAAAAATTCTTGCAGAAATGTGCATCATAGATTCCTTTGGCTACTTTTATTTCACTTGTCTTAAAATGACTTATTTAACAAAAATAGGAAGGGATTCGCCCAATTTTCTAGCAAAAAAATACTCTCCCATGGGAGTTGAAAAGACACAAAACAGGTCACGGTTGAAACCTTCCTTTACCTACAAACTGTGCTGTTTTGTTTCCAATTGAAACAAGAAAGCCATTTAAAGGGAGTGTATCTATACAATTCAGGAGGGGTAGGGGTCTTTTGGGGGTGCAAGCCGTGCTGTTACACTATGTGCTAAATTGAGGGAGGGGAGCGCCAAGATGAACTTTGTGTGTGTGTGAAACGGCTAAATATAAAAAAAGGAAAAATAGCCTGCGAGTATTGTAATTCACGGCGATGAACGATGACGATTGAAAAAGAAGAAAGGTCTTGTCCGTTGTACAATCTAAGATAGTATAACTATACCAGTAAACTGACTTTATTGTCATATAATAGAAATCAAAGTTTCCTTGAAATAATAGAAATCAAGTTTTCCAGGGGAACTTTTATTTCTATTATACGACAATACAATCGGATTACCAGTATAGTTATACCAACTTAAGGATAGTTGGTTTAAAGTTCCTTCTGTTATTATTTAGGTTGAACATTCTAAATCATCGCAATAGAGTATTGTTACAATTATCCGCAAAAAGGAACGTTCTTTTTGACGTTGACCTCGAGTTCAACGTTGCGACTATTAATTTACGAGTAAATTGTATATCTTTATTATGTGGCTGAAAAACCATAGAGTCCAATACACAAAAGAAAAAAGCTGGGGGCGTCAACGAGTACCGCCGCACAGTGCGCCGCGAGCGATAGTCACATATGCATTAGTCATTTCAGGAAAAGTTCTCCAGTGAGAACAAGCGCGGAGTTTTCCGATTCATTGAAATTCCTTCCAAATCTACTTTTAGTTTGAAATACATTAGAGGTCCAAAAGCGGAGGTGATTCCAATCTAAACCATTGTCATAATTAGCTTAATATCACAAAAAATCTTTTACAGCTAAGGACGAGCCCATTTTTTCACGCAAAACTTGGAAAAAGTGGCAATCATTTCCCAAAATTTTATATTAAAATTTTTGAGGCTTACTATACATAAACACAATAAACACTACTGAAAAAAACGTTAGCTCCTATATGTACATGCTATTTACAATTAAAGCTGTGCATATTGGCTTAACTAAAAATTGAGTCTATATATCACCTAAGAGCACAAATATATGTTCACGTAAAGGTAGTGAAAACATTTGGTCGTCCAGGAAGTAAGTGAACATCTTCAGTTTACTATAATTTCTGTAATAGAAAAGCAATGATTACAATATTTGAGAGTAATTATTTGTAGTCCCCCTCATTATCAATTATGTGTCCCTAAACTGCAGGCAGTTCACAAGAACCATTAAAAGTATCAATGTCATTAAGGCTGCGGAAAATGTCTGTGATTCGGAGATCCAAATCTTGTTTGTTGCTGTAGGGAATTCTAGATATCTCCCATTTCAAATGATTAAAACAGTTGAAATCACAGGAATTCATATCCGGTGAATACGGTGGGAGGGCAGCTCCAGTAGACCGTTCTGTTCAATGCAAAACCGAACAATCCGGTCTTTTGCCTTACGTTTTCACGTAAGGCAGCACAAGGCCTGGATTTATCTGTACAGATGTCTGTGTATGATGTCGCAGTGGTCATGCTTCTCTACAGATGATTTATACCGCTCCGATGTCATGGTGATATTCTCATAATACGTCTTTCAAAAAGCCATGCCTCAAAAATCCAAGCCTGCGAAGAGTAAGATATTACGCTCATACAACTCTGGATGTGGTAAAGAAGCAGCGGAAGATCCTAGTTCAGTCCAGGACTGTAACTGATATTGTGTCCTGGAAGCGTGAAATTCCACTCATCTTTCATCTAAACAAGGAAATCTTGTGAGTACCCTACTGTTACGACGATAGTAAGGTTACTCCGTGCAATTACGAAGCGGAATCAATTCCCTACTACTACAGAGGTGTAGCACATGTCAAAACGGAAAGTTGCAGCGATATATTTTGTCGGTGTAGCCTAAATGGAAAAATATTCGGCTACGGACCTGAAGGATGCGGATTCGAGAGCCGCCACCAGCAAATGTGAGTTCTCACATTGACGCTCGATTGCGGAAATGAATCTATTGGTCGTTGCGTTCTTCGAAAAATGTGTGATGTTCCTTCCACACAACGTCAGGAATTAATTGGAATTCCTTCTTCGCTTCGAAAAATGTGTGATGTTCCTTCCACACATGCTCTGGAATTAATTGGAATTCCTTCTTCGCTTCGAAAAAAATACGTCATATTCGTACCACACAGCGTCTGGAATTGATCAGAATTCCTTCTTCTTCAGCGAGCTAGTTCAAGCATGGTTTGCCGACTGACCCGGAAACTAATGATTCCGTCCCAGCCCTTTCTCAGGGGGGGTATATGTGACATACTACAGAGGAGAAACACATGTCAAGACGGCAAAGTTGCAGCTGTAAATTCCGTCGGTGTATCTTAACTGGGAAAGCATTCGGCTCCAGAGCAGAAGGATGCAGGTTCGATCTCCGTCACAGGCAAACATATGTGTTTTCACATACCGACGTTATGGTTTGCTCATTAGGCCTGAATTACCGTGGCCATGGTATAAACCGTTGTGTAAGGGATATCCAGTTGTTTAGAAAGATCATTCACACTCACTCTACAGTACTGATGTAAAGCCTATTATATGAGTCATTTGGCTTCTTGTGTGGAAGTAAAAATCGGTTGATACTATCTGGGAGAATTTTTGGGTGATCGATTCCCTGCCTTCTTTACATCCTTTCACCCAATTGTGTACCATCATTTTTAAGGTCAGTTTGACCTACTGCTGTCGGAGGAAGATTTTGTGACACGCCATCTAAATGCCACAATGAGATACAAAACTTCAAAAACACACTTTGTTTTACCACTGTCGCCAATAGTTTCAGCTTCTCCATCGTTATTACAACTTTCTCTTTCCGATCAGTAGGCACGAACTGAGTATGAAGCCTATTCTACTCAACTGCCAAACGTCGCATGTGTTACCACTTCAGGTTTCAGAAACGCACGCCAATAAAAGTGATCGCGTACTTTCCAAACAACCTAATATTGGCGGATAGCATAGGGATGACGCACACGATTACTCATTTTTCTTTTATTTTTTTCTTCTTTTTTTTTTTTAATTTTTTTTTTTTTTGAGTAGGGGTTTAACGACCGCCGTGAGCTACTCAATGGACTTTAAGCAGTCGCTTGTCCCTAATTTATGGCTACTGTCTCCAGGGATAGGGGAGAGAGCCAGTTCCGTAAGATAAACACAACACCCATGCCTCATCGGGATTCGAACCCGACCCTTCTCTGCTAGACCACTGCTGTAAATGTAAATTCATGGTCATGAGACAGCGCTTAGACCACTGCCCCACCGGGACGGCCACGATTACTCTTCAAGACACACACAAAAAACTAACTCAAACAGTTTTTAGCTCCACATGATTTCGCGGTATCCATGACTGAGCTAATGATCTTTCATAGAACTCGTTTTCAGATCTTCACTTCCGCTCGAGTAATTATACTTTCCATGTTTTTTTGGGGTTTTTTTTTTCCATATTGAAAATGTAATGAGAATGTTGCAGAAAACGTTAAATTCACATGCTCGAAAGTACTGAATAAAAGAGTGTAAGTAATTATGGCTGAGAAAGAAAATATGATATCGAATTTATGATATCCAGTGTTAGGCAAAATGGCAGATAATACTGACAATATTGGCGTGGTAAAAGCAGTTTTTTTTAGCATATCTTTTGTAAAACAAGATCGTCATTATGTTATCTGTTTGTCCGTCCGCCTTTAGGCACCATATCTCTGTAACTATTAGTCCGACTTGAAAAATTCTTTCTGCATTGGAAGCTTGAAATATGCTAATGACGATCCTTTATAACGTTTTTTGTTTAACATGTACAGTTTCGACGCTAGAGGGCGTAAATGTAGGTGACACCGAATTCAAAATACATTTTATTGCATATATTTGCTTCTAAACATCCGATTGAAAAAATTATTTTACCTTTCGATTCCATTTACGTCGAAGAAAAATTTAGGTATGATCACTTTTTCAAGTTACGCATAAATTTCCCACTAGGGGACGTAAAGGTAAATTCATTTTCCCTCGATATATCTGCTTCTTGAATTGGAAGAGGAACTACAAAGGATCAAGTGGGACATCGTGGGGCTAAGTGAGGTAAGGAGAAAAGGAGAAGATCTCATCGAACTGAAAAGTGGACATCTCTTCTACTATCGTGGGACAGATACTGGCAGAACTAGTGGTGTTGGATTTATAATAAACAAGAAACTGAAGGATAAAGTTGTAGAAGTTGAAAGTTCCTCTGACAGAGCTGCACGACTTGTTATCCAACTCTCGAAAAGATACCAGGCTCAGATTATTCAAACTTATGCACCCACCACAAGTCATTCTGAAGAAGAAATTGAAGAATTTTATGAGGAAATTTGTCATCTAAATAATAAAGGTAAGCAGCACTTGAAAATAATTATGGGAGATTTCAATGCAAAAATAGGGCAACGGCAACAGAATGAAACTTCAGTAGGTAAATTCGGTCATGGCAACAGAAACCAGCGTGGAAATACTCTCGTTGAGTTTGCAGAGGCAGAAGGGTTTTTCATCTTGAACTCCTTCTTCAAGAAAAAGCCACACAGGAAATGGACATGGAGACATCCAAATGGGACGACAAGTGAAATTGATTTTATTATGTGTAACAAAAAATTCGTCATAGAAGACTGCAGTGTGCTAAACAAGTTCAACACAGGTAGTGACCATAGATTGATGAGATGTAAGATGCACCTCAACACTAAACTTGAACGTGGCAAGCTCATACGACAAACAAAATCTATTGACATAACCAACCTTAAAAAACACCATAATACCTTCAAGTTAGAACTGAAGAACAGGTTCTCTGCTTTAGAAGGTCTAACATCGGAAGAAGTGGACATCTCTGAAGTTAACAGAAAAGTAACCAAAGCTCTTATGGAAACAGCAACAAAATTAGCTGGGTCTAAGAACAAGTTGCATGTGAACAAATTATCAGGAAAAACCAAAATGTTGATGCAAAAAAGAAGAGAGATGAGGACAACTAAAGAAGATGTGACTTCCAAAGTGGAATATATAGAGCTATGCAAGACAGTAAGAAAAAGTATCACTGAAGACGTAAGGAAATTCAACTGTGAACTAGTGAGGAAAGCAATTGAAAACAACCAAAGCCTAAAGATAGCAAAGGGACATCTCAGTAAGGGAAGAAAACAGATTATGGCACTGAGAAAAGAAGATGGTTCTGTAACAAGAAATAGAGGCGAAATTTTGACAAGAGTGAAAGATTTCTACTCCAAATTATATGAAAGGGATGATATATGCACTCCAGACATCATGAAAGATACCAGTACCAGAGTTCCTCCAGTCCTTCCAGCAGAAGTTGCACATGCAATCAAGAACATGAAGCGAGGAAAAGCTCCAGGAGAAGATGGAATTACTGTAGACATCATACAAGAAGCAAGTGGAGAAATCGAAACAGTACTCGCCCAAATTTTCACTCGATGCCTTAATGAAGGAAAGATTCCTGAGGATTGGAACACCGCTACAATGATCCTGCTACATAAGAAAGGTGACATTGAGGATCTCGGAAACTATAGACCTATCAGCCTCCTATCAGTAGTTTATAAAATCTTCACTAAAGTTCTTTCACACCGCTTGAAGGTAACACTGGACATGGCTCAACCGAGAGAACAAGCTGGATTCAGGAGTGGCTACAGCACAATAGATCATATCCACGTGCTGAAAGAACTAATTGAAAGAACGAGGGAATATGAACTTCCATTGTGCATGGCTTTTATCGATTATGAAAAAGCCTTTGATTCGGTGAAACCATCAGCAGTTACAATGGCTCTGAAAACCTGCGGTACTGAAGATGCATACATTAATATTATTAATAACATCTATGAAAATGCAAGTGCAAAGATTAGGCTGTTTGAAAATACAACACACGTAAAAATTGGAAAGGGAGTGAGACAAGGTGACACCATATCTCCGAAGCTCTTTAATGCCACATTGGAGGGTGTTTTTCAGTCGCTGAGCTGGGAAAACAAGGGGATAAAGATTAATGGAGATTATCTAACCCACCTTCGTTTTGCTGATGACGTAGTCATTTTTGCAACTACCCCATCAGAGCTACAGAGTATGATCCAGGAACTTGCTGACAAGAGTAAAGAAGTGGGGCTAAAAATGAACTTTCAGAAGACAAAAGTGATGTTCAATGCTTTTAGAAGAAATGAAGATTTATCGATTGATGGAGAAAAGCTGGAGATAACAGACACGTACGTTTATCTTGGACAGCAGATATCAAGTGAGGGTCACATTGATGAAGAAATTAATCGGCGTACGAAACTTGCCTGGAGAGCTTTTGGAAGAAACAGCATAATTTTCAAGAGCAATATGCCATTATGTCTTAAAAGAAAAGTGTTTGATCAATGCATCCTTCCAGTGCTTACGTATGGTGCAGAGACGTGGACCTTAACTAAAAGAGACATACAAAGGCTGCAGACAACTCAAATAAGAATGGAGAGGTGCATGCTTGGTGTAACCAGGAGAGATAAGAAGAGGAACTCGTGGATCCGAAAAATGACAAGAGTGGAAGACATCATGATCAGAGTTAAATCCCTGAAATGGCAATGGGCTGGACATACTGCCAGAAGGACAGATCATGGACAGCCGAAATTTTGGATTGGATTCCAAGGGACAGGAAAAGACCCAGAAGAAGACCACATGGGAGATGGGTGGATGAAATTCGAAAGTATGCAGGGGTGACATGGAGGAGACTGGCACAAGACAGACCGTTGTGGAGGAAACTTGGGGAGACCTTCGTCCAGCAGTGGATTGATAATGGTTGACAATGATGATGATGATGATGATATCTGCTTCTAAAACTCCGATTTGTAAATTTCTTTCTGCACCGGAAACAGCTCATGGTGGGAAATCTTTTGCATATAATTTCTAATTTTTGGTAAAAATGCTTTGGCCACCAGGGGACGTAAGTCTTAACTTCCGCTTCTGATGTATTGCAGCAAAATCTGAGCTTCTAAAATCTCGATTGAAAAGTATTCGTTCGTGGAATGATACTACACACGTCGATAAACCTTTTCGGAATATTTTCTTTTTAAAATAATGCATGGTTTCTTCGCCACGGGGCATAGATGTAGATCTTATTTTTGTCAATATCTCTAGTTCTAAGAGTTTGATTTAAAAAATGTATTTTCTTGTTAGATAGCGTTTCCGGTGTGAAATGTTCTTCATATTATTCCAAAATTTTAAAGTAACTCATAGACTTTCCGTCAGGGGACGTTAAGATAAATTACATTTTCCCCAATATTTCTGCTTCTAAAATTCCGATTTGAAAAATTCTTCCTATATCGCATACAGCTCCTGGTGGGAAATGTTTTTTTGTATAATTTCTAATGTTTGGTAAAGAATGGTTTGGCCACCAGGGGGCATAAGTGTTAATTTCTGCTTCTTGTGCATTTGCAGCAAAATCTGAGCTCCTGAAAACTCGACTGAAAAAATTCTTTGCTGGAACGAAACAGCTCGCATGGAAAAACCTTTTGGGAATACTTTCTTCGTAAAATAATACATGTTTTCCCGCCAGGAGGCGTAGATGCATATTTTATATTTTTCGACATCTCTGTTACTGAGTCCGATTTTTAAAATGCTTTCTTTGTTGGAGAACGTTTCTGCTGCGAAATGTTTCTCATATAATTTCAAATTTATCTAAACGCACAAGCCTGCAACCAGAGGGCGTAAGATCACAATTCCGTTTACAGCAACATCTACGGGACTAAAAACCCAATTGAAAAGGTTCTTTCTTCGGTCAGATACTACTGTTTTCCATACCGGTTCCATTGACTTTGAATAAGTTTGAGGAATTTAATGCGCCTCAGAACGGATTCAAAGGACGTGCTCATTACACTCGAAAATTCGGGGTGATCTTTCTTGTTAATTGATGCAAAGAATGTCCGAAACAATATGCGAAAATGCAGTCTTGTCCCACACTATGAATAGAGCAGCTAAAGTCCGCATGAGAGAAGTTGTTTATTTTTTATAACCTAGCCCGAAATTTGAAATGGAGACTTAAATATAGATATACGGCTTAAAATGGACACCGCTGCTCCTAAGAAACCAAGAATATAGTACTATATAGAACTTCTCAAGTTTTCTTTCGATATTTTGTGACGTATCATCATCATCATCATTGTCAACCATTATCAATTCACTGCTGGACGAAAGTCTCCCCAAGTTTCCTCCACAACGGTCTGTCTTGTGCCAGTCTCCTCCATGTCACTCCTGCGTACTTTCGAATTTCATCCAATTGTGACGTATATCGCTGATTAAACCTTCCCTTTCTATTGCCGTTTTTACGTAAATTTTGCAACTTCTCAATTTTATTTTCGTACAGAACGGCAGGTTACTTCCCCGAATTTGCTTGTACGATTGTCCAACACTGATAGTGAGTGAAAGAGTAAACAAGAAAGATGACACCAAATTTTCGGGTGTAATAAGCACGTCTTTTGCATCCGTTCTGACGCAAATTAAATTTATCAAAGCTATTCAAAGTTAATGGAACCGATATGGAAAACAATAGTATCTGACGGAAGAAAGAAGTTTTCCAATAGTGTTTTTAATCCCTCAGATATTACTGTAAACGGAATCGTGAGCTTACGCCCTGTGGTTGCAGACTTGTGCGTTAAGAAAAACATGAATTTATATGAGAAACATTTCGCACCGGAAACGCTCTCCAACACAGAATTTTTCAAATCGGACTCTTAGAAACAGAGATATCGACAAAAATAAGATGTGACTTTACGTCCCCTGGTAAGAAAACCATGCATTATTTTAGGAAGAAAGTATTCTCAAAAGATTTTTCCATATGAGCGGTATCGGTCCACGAAAAAAAGATTTAGTCGAGTTTTCAGGAGCCCAGATTTTGCTACAAATAGATCAGAAGCAGAAGTTAACACTTATGCCCCCTGGTGGCCAAACCATTCTTTACCAAACATTAAATATTATGTGAAAAATATTTTCCATCCGGTCTTGTATGCGATACAGGAAGAATTTTTCAAATCGGAGTTTTAGAAGCAGAATTAACGCGGAAAACGCAATTTCCCTATGTGCCCCCTGGCGGAAAGTCTATGATTTACTTGAAAATTTTGAATTTACAGGAAAAACATTTCGCATCGGAAACACTATCCAACAAAGAAGGATTTTTTCAAATCGGATTCCTGAAAGTAGAGATATTGACAAAAACAAGATATACATCTACGCCCCCTGGCGTAGAAACTATGCATTATTTCAAGAAGAAAATGATCCTAAAAGGTTTGTCGACATAAGTAGTATCGGTCAACAAACGACATTTTTTTCAAGCAAAATTTTAGAAGAATGAGTGGCAGTTGTCGCAATGGCTGGCCACAGCCCCAACCTGTGTCAGTCAATCTGCGATTACCAGTCCATATCGATATGGTGATGTCCGTATCTGCCTGTACACCTCGTTAAATGTCGTCTGCTATGGATAGTGGACGTCTACGGCTTGTCGTATAGATCAAGGCGTTTGGATGTCACCCTACGTGCACTAGTCCCACAACAGCGACGCACCTTACCTTTCTCCAATCTCCGTCGCTACATTCGGCTGGCAGTTGCTGCAATCCGATGTGACGCAGGAACAAGCCTGACGTGCGCAGACCTATGGTGAAGACTCTGACAATGGTTGTCTCTGTGATAGTAGGATTATCGATAACGTCGCCCACGCATTCTCTCACCGTGGTCACTTCGATGCAGTAGTCCACACAAACAGGTGAGGACGACAAAATTTAGCAATGCTGAGTCGTTTTGATCTTTTATCATCCTGACCTATCACGGGATTGGTCAGCAACTGAGACCGTTTCCATAACCCAACTATCAACACGTATTCACCAATTCGCATAAAGGTGCCACAATACATACTTGTGTGGCATTTTCCATGTCCAGCCATCTGGATTGTCATGTTAATTTACTGCTACAAGCGTTTTGAGATTTTATTGATGTTCAAGAGCATATTATTGGTGTTTAAGTAAAGCTTCTATAACTTGGCCGTTCTTTATTCTGTTAAATTTAATTATCTGTGTTGTTGGCTCACAACGCGAGTAATTTGCCAAAAACACCAACTCTAAAGCATTAAAACATCATAGTGCATCTGGCTGTGGCCTCGAAACTTATGGTTTCGCGGCACAGCTAGATGCACTATGGTCTGCATTTTCCTCAAAACTTATGGTTTCGGGGCAGAGCTAGATGCATTCTGTTCTGCATTTTCCGCGAAAATTGTGGTCTTGAAGCAGAACAACATGTCGGTCTTCATTTTCCTCAAAACATATGGTTTTGAGGCACAGATAGATGCACTATGGTTTGCATTTTCCTCGAAACTTGTGGTTTCGAGGCACAGCTAGAAGCACTATGTTCTGCATTTTCCTCGAAACTGGTGGTCTGGAGGCGCAGATACATGTCGGTCTTCATTTTCCTCAAAACCTATGGTTTCGAGGCACAGCAAATGCACTATGGTCTGCATTTTCCTCGAAACTTGTGGTTTTGAGGCTCAGCTAGATGCATTACGGTCTGCATTTTCCTCGAAACTTGTGCTCTCGAGGCACAGCTAGATGCACTATGTTCTGCATTTTCCTTGAAACTGGTGGTTTGGAGGCACATATACATGTCGGTCTTCATTTTCCTCAAAACTTATGGTTTCGAGGCACAGCAAATGCACTATGGTCTGCATTTTCCTCGAAACTTATGTTTTAGAGGCACAGCTAGATGTCAGTCTTCATTTTCCTCGAAACTTATGGTTTCAAGGAAAATGCAGACAGGCGGACAAATTAATACCTGAAGCCGCAGACTTCCTTTTATCGTTATACACGCACTTGGGTAAAATGTTAGAATATTAATTCATCTGAGATTTGCTTGAAAATGTACCAGAGATGTCGTTCGACTAGTTTCACAAAAGTATTTTTTTTACGTTAAAAAAGTGGCAGTTACGCAAAAGAAAAAAACAATTAAGGGCTTGAAGATCGAGTTTGAAGTTCACTATAAAATGCCTCCTTTAACCCAAACATGAGAAAAATTAGTTCATACTTTGCAGAAATACGACTGACGCCTACTAATGTCTAAGATATCACTGAACAAAAACTCTGTTTCCTGTTTTTAGGAGATCCTGTCTCAGCGGCTTTTCCTTGGAGTTGTTTCCTTTCGCCAACGTTGATTTCAGTTTATTGTGCTCTTTAAACTGTCAGTGGAAAGATACAGCGTGGCATTATCCTCGCACCAGAAACCAGGATCCAGATAAAACCCGGGTAATAAATAACAGTGACACATCCCATGGTGTATCTGTGTGTGTATCTCGGCTTCTCCTTTACAGTAGTCGCCAAAGCCACTCTTTCGAGTCAATATTTCCTCATTTATATTGCACACTCTCGTGGACTCTGTCAAAGCGCTTGAAAAGAGTTCTTGCTATGATAAGTAAAAATTGATAAATTCAAAGCAAGAGCGAGTAATCTTGTGGTGCAAGAGGATGAAATTAGAAAACTATGGAAGCAAATTACGGACGGAAGAGTGAGAGCAAAAGAGAATGTTGATAAAAGAAGAAAAACGAAGAGGGGTGATGATAATTCGTAAGGCACGCTTATTATTCTTCTGGTATCTTTTGTTTGTTCTAACCAGAAAGGCTCAACATCGCATTTTTTCAGGCATGCGCGTTTCATTTTTATTTCCTTCACTGGAACAAAATAACTGCTACGAAGATTGATGGTTTCCGTTCTTTCAAAAACGAGCTTGCAATCCTTTTTGTTTTTATCCTTCTATTTACTTATTTAGCGCCTTCTATTTTTTCCGTGTTTAAACTTTCCAGTTTCTGCGAACGTCCGCGTGAAATAAGGACTGTTAGGAACACAAAACCCAGAGACTGATTGAAACATGTTTCGACAGAGATAACCCCATCCGGCCTTCGTATCAAATGTAATTGAAATTGAATCGAAATGTGCAAACGTGTATTCCGGAGAAAGACTGGATAGAATCTGGAAAATTACAATCGT
The DNA here is from genome assembly GCA_039090855.1 of Macrothele yani. Classification (NCBI taxonomy): domain Eukaryota; kingdom Metazoa; phylum Arthropoda; class Arachnida; order Araneae; family Macrothelidae; genus Macrothele; species Macrothele yani. The sequence continues at coordinate 9,563,043 of CM077024.1, forward strand.
GAGAGTCAGATGCTCTAGTGCGCGCTGAATGCATAATGAAATCAGGAAAAAGGATCTGAAGCAGCTTATGTTTTAGAATCGTCACCGAGCAGCACAAATCCGAATATCTGCTGATGTTATTTTCCTTCAGATCAACCATTCGGACTCATTTATATAATGCCATCTTTTATTTATTTTGGGGCATGCATTTCGGTAATGCAGGATTTTCGAAAGCGAGTTTGCAATCATTGTGCGAAACAAACTTTTTACATGCTGCTTTCATGGAATGATAAGTTTGTTTACTAAGAAGTTCTAGTGCAACTCGTGATGTATCTATCATATTTAGTGAAGTCAGCTATTCGTTCTACATGAAATTATTGTGAAGCATAAAACTAACAGTGTTAGCATATGTCACATACAGCATGGGTCAAATGGACGATGAAGCAGTCATAAACCTGTCGTTCAATTGGGAGAACAGAAATACGTGAGTTCGAATCCCACTGTCGATAAAACAAAGGTTATGCATAATAAAAACAATGAAAGTAAAATTTATAACACCGGTAAACTAGATGAAATGTTTCGTACAGTTATAGAACGACGACAAAAAGAGAATATCTGCTTTCCTTCCTCGCGTATGATAGTTATAGTTCAAGGTTAGAAAACATTGGCTTGTTTACACAATTATTGAGACTAATGATAAATGTTTCCTATGTTTTTTTGTATTTTTTGGAGGGGGTTATTGAACTCCGTGAGCAACTCAATGGGCTATAAGCAGTCGCCCGTCCCTAATTTAAGGTCACTGACTCCAGGGAAGGGAGAGAGCCAGTGCCGTAAGACAAACACAATACCCATGCCTCACCAGAATTCGAACCAGGACCCATCTCGGACGAATGATCAGGAGACATCGCTTAAACCACTGCGCCACCAGGGCGGCCTTGGGTTTTTCACTGGTGTATGTGGCGTATATCTCTAATGTAACCTTCCTTTTTAGTTTTTATTTCATAAATAAATGTTGTTATTTCTCGAGCACGTTTGGCAACGCTACCAGTGAGTCAAAAGTAAAAAGCGTGTTCAATAAGTAATGCCTCCGCGCAAGTGCTTCACGCATGACTTATTGCCTCGCAACCAGTCAAACGAGAAACGACTCTTTGTGTCATTACCTTCGTTTTACTGCGTAATATAACTCCGTGCATCTGTTTGCTCGTATTTAACTGTGTTTAAAATGGGTGCTAGTTTTTCAACTGTGTCGACGGCTGTCAAACAACGATTAGTTACAGAGTTTTTAACTCGTGAAAATATACCTCCCAAAGGAATTCGCGCTAGATTAGTGGCAGTTCATGGTTCTGGAACTTTAGACATAACCCTTTTCGTCGTGGATAAGAAAATCAAAGTACAATGGACGATTGTTGGCCGTAAAGGATCAACCGCGGAGTGACAGGCTCGTAATCTCGACTTGCGATTTGAGCAGGCAAACAGTCGATGATCTCCTTAGGGAAAAATCGAAGAATGACTCAGGCAACCATAGCAGGTTGGCTGAAAGTTGGTTTAGGTAATGCCAATGTCATTGCTAACGTTTCAGGATACAACAAAGTGTGCACTCGGTTGGTATCACGCCATTTAGCGAGTGAAATGAAGAAATCAAGGCCGCCCCGGTGGCGCAGTGGTCTAAGGCGTTGGCCTCTGATCATTCGTCCGAAGGGGTCCGGGTTCGAATCCCGTTGAGGCATGGATGTTGTGTTTGTCTTACGGCACTGGCTCTCTCCCTTCCCTGGAACCAGTGACCCTAAATTAGGACCGGGCGACTGCTTATAGCCCATTGAGTTGCTCACGGTGGTCGTTAAACCTCCAATCAAAAAAAAAAAAAAATCAAGACTTGAAATATGCCAGAGATTGCTTGCTTGCTATGAAGAATATGGAAGTAATTTTCTGCAAAGTATTGTGATTAGTGATGAGAAATGAAAACTCATTAGGTGGAATACCAACACCCATCTTCTCCTCGAGCGAAAAAATTTTAACTCAGATTTCTGCTTCTCACTATGTTATGGGACAACAGAGGGATTATTCATCAGTAGCACATGGTTAAAGGCACAACTACCAACTCTGAGAGCTACGTACCTTAAAAAAAGTCAAAGCAAAGAATTAACCATGTACGGGAAAGGGGAGGAAACCAGTGGTTCTGCAACACGAAAACGTCAAACCCCACGCTAGTGCTTTCACTTTAGGGGCCATAGACCAAATCGGGTGTGTAATTCTTGAACACCTTACCTACAGCCCATATTTGGTGCCGTCTGACTTCTGGTTTTCTCTGCTTTCAAAGAACATCTGAAAGAATTCAGTTCACCTAGGATGAAGATGTTCAAACCGCTACGAGAAAATATTGGGTTGTTGCATAAGTTCATGCTGCTTTTTTTCACGAGCGTTTCCCATGTCAGTAGTAACTGTGCAGATGGCCAGTTGTATATCAAAATGTAGCCAGTGATATCGTTGTGCGATTTTGACTAATAGTTTTTTAGTTTTCAGGTCCGGAAGTACGGAGTCTCAAGTAGAGAGGAATTAACATTTCCGACATCTGCTCCTCTACGAGTTTAACAAGGGATCCACAGCGGCCGAGGCTACTCGACAAATTTGTGTGGTGTATGGGGAGGATGCTATAGCTCCGAGGGCAGCCCGCAGGTGATGTGAGGGGTTCCGAGGTGGCAATTTTGACCTCAACGAGTCTCCACCCTCAGATCGTCCATCTCACTTGGTTGAGGATCGTTTGAACCGTCTCATCCACTTGGATCCGCGTCAAACCACACGTGAATTGGCCACTGAGATGGACTGCAATCAGGCCATCGTGGTGCGACACCTGTAACGTATGGGAAAGTTCCAGAAGTTGGGATCTTGGGTGCCAAACACTCTCACCGAGGGCAACAAGAATCAGCGTGTTGCCATATGTGGTTTCTTGCTCGCTCGTTATCGCGAATGTCCTCAGCAGCACAAACCCTTTCTGTTACGTATAGTTACTGGAGATGAAAAGTTGTGCCTGTACGTGATTTTCAGGAATCGGAATGAATGGTTAAGCCCAAACAAGACGCCCAAACCACGCCCAAGACATGATCTTCATCCTGCGAAGATCATGTTGTGTGTCTGGTGAGACATGGGAGGCATTATTCACTGAGAAATGCTGCTGAGGAATCGGACCATCAACGCTGCACTTTATTGTGAGCAACTCCGCCGTGTGGAGAGAGTAATTCAGCAGAAACGGTCACATCGACACCATGGTGCTTTCTCCAACATGATAACGCACGCTCTTACAGTGCAAACGTGACCAAAATGGCCATAAAATGGAAGATCCTTCCACATCCGGCCTATTTCCCAGATGTTGCCCCTTCAGACGGTCATCTGTTCATATCTCTGTGGAATGTACTCTGTGGAATGTACTCCGTGGTAGAACGTTCAACCGTGATGTTGATCTCCAGAATTTCCTTGATTTCTTCGCAGCAAAACCTGCAAGGTTTTTTTTCACTGTAAACAATAGGGAGGGAATACATAGTTCATTGATTCCGTTTTCTCTTCATTCCATAGACTTATGTATCAACCCAATAGTTCCAACAAGAACCTGAAGATTTTTCAGAGACTGGTTTTAAAAAAAAAAAAACTTTTTAAACGTTGGCGTACGTGTATCTAGCGTGTGAGGGACTGTGTATAAAAACGAAATACAGTATATGAATTAAAGCAGAAATTCTGAGCGTTTCTCTTGCTTTATTTCAATCTGATATTTTGTCACTGGGCTTGCATATAAATATGGAGGCATTATTTTCTCTACACCCTCGGTAAATAAAAATCTACGTCGAAAACAAACGTGGAGAATGTGGAGTGCGTGGAAATATCTAAAGTTGTTAAGACTATAACAGCTAGTTGATACTATTGTCAGATTAACATATTATCATTATCAATTAGAAATTACGCAAGTACTCCGAGTAACGGATTTACTCGCACTGAAAAAAAGACGTTGGGAAATGGCCATTGTTCAGAAGTTAGACCGATGTCAACGTTGTTAGTCCGTTGCGTTTGTACAAAAGCAGAATAAGTGTATGAAACTTACGCACAAAGAAAACGGTTGCAGTGCTTTCTACAGTACTGAATAAATATTATAATAAATCAAGAAATCATGGAGTACAGAATTTTATTAGAGCAGCGTATAACGTCCAGTTTTAAATATCCCTTGGAAATAGCAGGATAGGAAATGAGAATGCACTATAAGAAAGAAAAATGTTAGACAGTGAAGGGAAAATACACAGTTAATTACGCACGCCACAAAATAGGAGCATAACCACATGAACCAAACTAAGATATACCGCCGCCAACATGCAACATTTCAGGCACCAGCAACCAACCTTGCAACTCCTAGAGTGCTACTCAAACATATACTGGAGCTGTAGTTCACCTCACGTAGAACTAAACTTTAACTTCTTTATTTTCCCTTAAGTACATTATTGTACCCTTGTAATCTAAACCAGCAACCAACGTTGTAACATCTAGAGTGCAACTCAAACATACACTGGAGCTGTAGTTCACCTCACTTAGAACTAAACTTTAACTCCTTTATTTTCCCTTAAGTACATTATTGTACCCTCGTAATCTAAACCAGCAACCAACGTTGCAACTCCTAGAGTGCAACTCAAACATACACTGAAGTGCCAGAAAAACTGGTACAGATGAGCTTATGCAAAATACATAGCAACGTCACCTATGCGCGTACTCGGTTGCGTCCACCTGTGCGTATATAAAGCGATAGAAATCCTTGCCAGCTGTCAGAGCTGTTTTTGCCATGAGAATGACAAGTAATAACTATATAACCGAATTTCAACGCGGTGTCATCGTTGGCGCTCGTAAGATTGGCCATAGTATTTCGGAGGTAGAAACGAAGTTTAGATTTTCACGGACGACCATTGAAAGGGTGTACCGTTACTACAAGAATTCCGGCAAAACCTCCAACCTACGATACCAGTGTGACCGTAAAAAGACATTGGGTGAACGTGACCATCGTCGGCTGTCAAGAATCGTTTCACGCGATAGGCGTGAACACTCTCGCAGGTATCATCGGAATTCAATGCTGGAGCCTCAACAAGCATCAGCGTCCGGACTGTGCAACGTACCCTGCACGATATGGGCTTTGGGAGCCGTCGCCCAACTCGATTCCCCTTGATGGGTGCACGACACAGAGCTATGCGCCTCACTTGGGCACGGCAACACCGCCACTGGACACTTGATGACTGGAAACAAGTAGCCTGGTCTGACGAGTCGCGTTTCCAACTGTATCGGGCAGACGGAAGGATTCGTGTGTGGCGCAAACCCAGTGAAGCCATGGATCCCACCTGTCAACAGGAAACTGTACCGGCTGGTTGGTGGTCCGTAATGGTATGGGGTGTGTTTAGCTGGACTTCACTGGGACCCCTGGTACGTCTACAAACGTCTGTGACCGGCCAACGCTACGTGCGCATCCTTTCTGACGAGGTACACCGGTTCATTTCCTGCATTAATGCTGATGGGTTGGGCTTGTTCCAACAGGACAATGCTGCAGAGCATCAGGTTTGGTACGGATGTGGGTTTATAATAGACTTGCGTACGAAGGCGATTTTCGGGTAATTTACTCAGTAAAACTTCCAGATAAGGCAAGGCACCATTGTGTTCGAGCTCCATAATAAAATTGATCGTAGGGGGAATGTCATTGATTTTATCTAGAAAAAGTGGGATGGTCTCCTTTCCGTGACGCCATATGAAGAATACATCATCCGCATATCTTAGCCAGGAGGTAGGCCTTGGGGTGATATTGGTGAATATATTTTGTTCAATTGGGCGAAGTATTGCTTCCGCGAGGACGGCTGAAAGCGATTCTCCTATCGGAGCGCCATTTATCTGTTTGTAAATTTGTCCTTGGAAACTGAAGTAGCTGGAATTTGAGACCACGTCCATTAACTTGAAGGTACTAAGGAAACACTCCTACGAATAGAGAGGCGAATTAGATATGGCTTAGTTTAACGTTCCGATGGCTTCCGGCACGCGTACCGAAAGGTAAAGAGAAAGGACTTCGAAACTGCCGATAATGTCGCTTTGTTGGACAAAAATTTGCTTGACTTTCATAATAAAATAAAATCAGAAGTTAAAGTCCAATTCAGGGAGATGATTAGCCAGAAATTTGCATAGTGCTTCCTCTAAACAGCAAATCGGTGCGAACCTCCTTGATACGATGGGTCTCACTGGATTACCGGCCTTGTGATGTTTAAGTCTTCCAAAGAGCTTCGGGATCTGAGGGATTGAAGGTAATTTGGTGGCTTTCTTGAGATCGTCCGGAATAGCGGTCAGCCTGGCAGCTCTTTGTACTAGAGCGATCCAACAATTTTGAGGGTTCCTACGCAGTACTGTAGATCCAGAAGCGGAGATGAAATCTTGGAGTTTCTGATTGTATTCTACAGCATCCATAATCGCTATCTGGCCGGATTTGTCCGTTAGCGTTAATATTATGGAGCGGTCATTTCTGAAGATCGAAATCAGTCTCAGAATTTTAAATTTATTAGGTGTTCGTTTTGAATTGTACCACGATCGTAACCTAAAGCAATAGAGGTGGCGTAGTTCATCTTTCGCGTCCTCCGGAACTCGCGATATTAAGCCCTCAAAATCAGAAATGACGCTTTTAGGATTCGGTCGCGTTTGGAAACAAAACTTTGGTCCAAGTTTTAAAATTTTAGTTTCTTCTACTGTGGGCGTCCGGTTAGATATATTGACGAATGGAATGATGAAATCTTTAGATTTTGGATTCTGGGATGATTTCAAGATATCCAGCTTTTTCTTGTGTCTGGAGCATAAGGAAAATTGGTTTCTTTCAACTAATATATCCACTCGGAGCGTTAGGTTGCTAAAAGTCATCTGGTCGCAAAGTCTGTGTAACTTCATATACAATGTATATAAGGTGTAGCACTTGTTTTCCGAGGACATGAAGTCTTTTCTTTTCAGGTTTGCTATCCTTGATAGTGTCTGGCGAAGAAATTTGTCCTTTTTCTTTTCGAAGCATGTTCCTTTTACCGGTTTTAAAATTAAAAAACTTTGGGATTAAGTCGAACGTCTTGCAAGCTGTTAGAAATTCGAGGTGGAACCGTTCCTTCTCCAGTTTGAGTTTCAGCTGTCGAAATAGTTTAAAAGTGTTTTTTTTTTAATTATTGGAGGTTTAACGACCACCGTGAGCAACTCAATGGGCTATAAGCAGTCGCCCGTCCCTAATTTGGGGTCACTGGTTCCAGGGAAAGGAGAGAGCCAGTGCCGTAAGACAAACACAACATCCATGCCTCAGCGGGATTCGAACCCAGACCCCGTTCGGACGAATGATCAGAGGCCATCGCTTAGACCACTGCGCCACCTGGGCGGCGTTTAAAAGTGTTTCACATTGCTCGGAGAGTGCAAAAACTAATTAAATAACAAGGAACTGTACACCAACTGCACTTAAATAGTATAACTATACTAGTAATCAGATATTTCTTGGTGTATTTCTTGGCGTCCTATGTTTTTTCTATTTATTAGAATACTATTTTCCATATTCAGCAATATACTGTTTACTAAAACAAGAAGTAATTTATCATTGAGCAGACACTTCTTGCAGTTTGAAACTTTTTTCATTGAAATGGAAGTAATGGCTTTTAGTTATATGTTCTATTTTTCTGTTATGTTATTCAGTTACAGATCACTCAATATTTTCAGAGCTTTGCTTTTTTTGTGGTTTTCTCTTCTTTTTTTTTTCTTTTTTGCTTTTTTAATACTTTTATGTTTGTTACATCATCTTCTGCAATTGCCAAAGACAGAAAATATCGTCGACATATGTACTGTAAAACTTAATGATTTTTTATATTTTCTAGAATACCATTTTCTATATTTAGTGTTATGGTGTTAAAACAAGAAGGAATTTATATTCCGGCAGATACTTCTTGCTGTTTGAAAATATTTTCATTGAAACGGAAGTAATGGTTTTTAGTTATATGTTCTGTTTTTGTATTATGTTATTCAGTTACAGATCTCTCAATATTTTCAGAGCTCTGGTTTTTTTTGGTTTTTTTTTTTTGCTTTTTGTTAGGAGGTATTAGAAGACAAAGAACTGAAATATCGAAATCGATGAGCTTGCTGTTTGAGAAATTACTTTTTTCTCATTACAATTGAATAAACTCTAACGAATATTTTACTGTATAATATGCATTTCATTTTCTGAGAAACGAAGAAAAATTATATGTATTAATTAAAGCGGATTTTGTTTTCGAAACTTTAATTTTTACAGATTTGATATTAGAAGTTTTCTTTTTAACAACTGCTATCGAAACCGTAAAGTGGGAAGCAAAAGCTGTATTTTTAATCTGTTACGGCAACATACTGTGGTTCATGATGTTGCTATGGCTATGAAGTAACTAATTTGTAGTGTCTTTTAAATTTCATTTTCATTTTTAAAATGGGACAGATGGGGTCATAGGTCACGACGTAGGAGCGGGATCATTCCATTGCCCTTATGCGTCATAACGTGCGTAAAAATGGTTCAATTTCGATAAAATTTCAGTATGGGGTAGGGGACCACCTGGGGACGAACCCTATTGAATGTGGACGAAATGGGGTCAAAGGTCATGATATAGAAATGCGATCCATTCCATCGCTCTTATCCCATATTATTAAGGTGGACGTCAAGTAATTTTGCTTACTATACTTCCAATGGAAAAACTTTTGTACATATTTCCTTCACAATTAATGTGTTCCCAAGGATGAAAATTTGAACATCGATTAAAATAACTTTAATACAACTTGGAATAGTTAATATTTTCTAAAACATAACCATAATTATATTAAAAATCAATAACTTTTCCTTTGGTGGTGTTGAAACCAGAAAAAGGAATGGCGCGACCTGTACTTTGATGACGTCAGCAGACAAACAAATGTTGGATAGCATAATTATGGTTATGTTTTAGAAAATATTAAGTATTGCAAGTCATAAAATTGAAGATATCTTAATCGATGTTCAAATTTTCATCCTTGGGAACGCATTAATTGGGAAGAAAATGTGTACAGAATTGTTTCCGTTCGAAGTACAGGAAGCAAAATTACTTGACGTTCACCTTAAAGGAGCAATTCTTGTATGTATGTAAATTTTATTTTGAAACGGCTCTGAGGATTTTGATGAAAGTCGTTAACCTACCGTTTTCTGGTACTAGAAATCGATTTAGCTTGATCTCCACTTTAAGAAAGTTTGTTTAGTGGGTTAAATAACCACCCCGAATTACGAAGTTCGCTGTGTGATGTCATGACGTCGCCCCTTTAGATATTGGTGCGCGGTCATGCCATCTATCTCATTACGTCACGCGTTGTTTGTGGATCCTATTAAAGTTTTATGACGTCACACCTTGCTAGCAGATAGTCGCGATTCCCATCTGCCTCATTACGTCACGCGTTGTGTGCGTATGTTCGTCCGCACGATAACTTGCGTAAAAATCGTTCGATTTCGATGAAATTTTAGTATGTGGTAGGGGAACACCTGGGAAGGAATCCTGTTGAAAGTGAACGAAATGGGGTCAAAGGTCAGGACATAAGAGCGGGATCCATTCCACTGCTCTTATGCGTCATAACTAACGTAAAAATGGTTCGATTTCGATTAAATTTTGGTATGTGGTAGGGGACCACCTGGGGACAAACCCTATTGAAAATTGGCGAAATGGGGGTCAAAGGTCAGGACATAGGAGCGGAATCACTTCCATCGCCATTATGAGTCATAACTTACGTACAAATGTTTCGATTTGGATGAAATGTTGGTATGTTGTAGGAACCTTCCTGGGGACGACTTCTGTTGAAAATGGGCGAAATGGGGTGAAAGGTTAGGACACAGGAGCGGGATGTATGCCATAGCGCTTATGCATCATAACTTAAGTAACATTGCTTCGATTGCGACAAACCTTTTTCATGTTATTTCGGAGATATACTGAACCAGTTCTGTTGAATATCATCCAAATGGATCAAAGGTTAGGGCCCAGGGGTGATATTTATTCCACAGCCATTTTCCTCATAACTTGAGTAATAGCTTGAGTAATGATTTCTAGTATATTGGAAAGCGTATCATAATCAATGCATTGCATGATTTTACTAACTTGTTTATAAATATTATTATTAAGAATTGTGATTTGTTGCAATTTGTGTGCTTAAATATTATAAATGAAGAGATTACATTTTTAATTGGGGTAATCCTTTCTTCGTATTTAAGTAGGGCATTTTGAACTGCCTTCTTGATATTAACTGGGTCGTGTTTTATCGTTATTACTATTTTTTTTTTTTTTTTGCTGAGCATTGAATTCTCTAAATAGTTTCGATGTTATATTTGTATCTGAGGGCAATTAGATACATTCGAGATGAACAGAAAATAGTGTTTCATCGTGCCCCATTTTAACGGTGTGTGTGTGTGTGTGTGTGTGTGTGTGTGTGTGTGTGTGTGCGTGCGTGTGCGTGTCGAGGTGCCAAACAAAATTGGTATACTTCTCTAATACCACGTTTCTTCGACGGCGTTTAAATCTGGGGAACGAGGGGGTCACGTCAAGATGCCAAACTCGGTGAAATGTTCTTCCAGCCATAAGCGGCGACTGTGGACGTGTGTGGGGGCGCATTGTAGGGTTGAAAGATATCGCACCCGTCGGAGTGGTTGCCTGACATTAATTGGTGCAAATGATCCCCAAAGATGGTTACGTAGCCTCCACCAGTCCACGTGGCCTGCAGAAGTATGAGGGGTATAACAGAGCCACCGCCGGCATGCATTGTCCCTTGTAGGCATGCAGGACCCATTGCCTAATGGGGTTCTCGCCACACCCGGAGTCAGCCATCTGCACGAAACAGTCCGTACCGCGATTCGTTGGACCAGGCTACACGTTTCTAGTGATCTTCCGCCCAATGGCGGTGTTTCCCAGCCTCACAGCATTGTGTCGTCAGGTCAGCAATGGCACCCGGGTAGGCCATCGGCTCGAGAACCCCATGGTAAACAGGGGACGTTACACTGTCCGGACGCTGATGCTGCTACTGAATTGATTTGCGCTGTAATTTGCGGCAATGCTGCACAACGGGCGAATGTTACGAAGCTTGCCAGACGCCGTTATCCACGATCATCCAGGGCTTTCCTACGTCCACACTGGTCTTACACTAATAATTTTTCCCCTGAGTTTGTGTACACCCTTAAAGTTGCTGACTGGGTAAATCCAAATTTTGTGGTAATTTCCGAGAGGGAGTAACCCATCTACTGCACTGCCATACTACGTTCGAAATCGCTTAATTCCTGATTAGCTGCCATCTGAACTGCGAATGCTACTTACTTGAGCTAGCGGAAATATCTGCTTCTATATATACACTATATTGACAAACGTCACCGGACACTTAGAAGAGAAACACAACATAGCATTTGTTGACATACATTAGTAAGGTGTCGATCCACATTTGGCCTTAATGCATGTACTAAACCTTTCGACAAAGTTTTGGAACACAGCGATAGGTATGCGCTTTCATTCAGTACATAATGCTGCCGCTAACTGTTGCTTAATAGTAGGCCTTGGTTCTAAACTTCTTATGCAGCATTCTAATTCATCCCATAGGTGCTCTATGGGATTAAGATCAGGGCTCTGTGCTGGCCAATCCACACACGATACGGAATTATCGTCAAACCACGCCGTAACAGTCCTTGTTTTATGGCTTGTTGCATTATCCTGGTGGTACCAACAAGATTCGGTTCCATAGTATTGCCACAGAGTTGGTAGAGCATTATTGTCCAGAATATCAAGGTAGATGTGATGGTTAACAGGTTTGTCCGTGATAACCAATCGGCCGGTACCATACCACGAAAAACACCCCCACACGAGTACACTGCCAGCACCAAACTTGACCGTAGGAACAGTACACTGTGGTAAATAGCGTTCCCCCGTTGCCGCCATACCCAGACACGGCCATCAGACTGATGGATCGTGTATCTGGATTCATCACTCCATAGGACCCGTTTCCATTTATCTACGGTCCACGATAAATGCTCTTAACACCATGCTGAACGACGAGTAGCATTGCGAGTGGAGATGAAAGGCTTGTGAGCAGCCGCACGACCACGGTAACCCATGGAATGAAGTTCTCTGAGAATGGTACGTGTACATACCGGGGTTCAAGCATTTTAACAAACCTGTACAATGAGGATTTGTGCAGTACTCCGTCGGTTAGCTGTATAACGACTCTCCTGGGGCTTCGACGTTTTCTATCACTGATTTTCTTTGGTCTGCCGGTATATTTTGCTGATTCAGGCATTCCATGTGCCTTCCACTTATTAAGTACATCCAAACCTGTTAATTTGGGTATGTTTAAACGCCACCCTGTTTTTCTTATGGACAACCCACTAATATAACACCCAACAATCTTTCTTTTCTCAAAGTCAGTTCTCTCCCGCCGCGACATTTTCACTCAACCTCACAGTGCGATATGATCGTGGTCAGCTGCAGGCTTGTTTCTATACCGCTTGCAACTGTACCGCTCATCTTAACAACGCAACGGATCCGTTCATTTGCTTTTAAACGGGGTGTCCTGTGACTTTTGTCAATATGGTGTATATATACGCCGTTTGCGGACTAAATCACTTACCGCATTTGTGTAGTGGCATGTAATGAAAATGGTAGCACCCTTCGCAGGTTTTTTGGCACCTCAGTACATATATATATATATATGTATCCCAAACTCTGCAATATTACATTTCTAAATGTCTTTCTGTCATTGAACTGTGAAGACAATGGGATAAAAATTAACTGAGATTTTACTGTAGAACTCACCTTCATTTTGCTGAAAATATAGTCATTTTTGCAACTGCCCCTTCAGATCTGTAGAGTAATATCCACGAACTTTCTGACAATAGTAAAGAACAGAAAACAAGAGACAGCCACATTGATGAAGAAATTAATCGGTGTACAAAACTTGGTTGGAGTGCTTTCGGAAGGAACTACAAGTTTGAAGAGCAATATGCCATTATATCTTAAAAAAAGTGTTTAATCAATGCATTCTTACCGTTTTGTTATGAAGCAGAGACATGGACCTTAACAAAAAATGACATGCAGAGGTTGTAGGCAACTGAACGAAGCGTGAAAACATGCATGCTTGGTGTAACCAGGAAAGATAAGAAGAGGATCTTGTGGATAAGGAAAATAACAAGAGTGGAAGACATCACGATCAGAGAAAATCCCTGAAATGGCAATGGGCTGGACATATTGCTAGAAGAACGGGCCCACGGTGCAGAAGTGAAATATTAGGCTACATACCAAAGGACAGAAAAAGACACAGACGGACCACATGACAGAAGCGTGGTTGAAATTCGAAAGTATCCTGAAGTGACATGGAGAAGACTGTCACAAGACGGACAGTTGTGGAAGAAACTTGGAGACACCTTGATCCAGCAGTCGACTGATAATGGTTCACAAAGATATACGTGTGTGTGTGTGTGTGTGTATGTGTGTGTGTCACAAGCATTCTATAGTCAACCGTATGTTTTCCAAAACTATGGCACGAAAGTGTTCAACGTTGTCAAGCAACAGAAGACGTGGACGGGCTTTTATTTATTTTTTTATTTTTTTATTTATCAGTTCCACTTGTGAGACCATTTTGAAACTTAGAAGCCCATTCGTAAGCATTCCACTGTGAGAAAATGCTGTTCCCATGAAGTGCTAAAAGGCTTCGATTAATTTCCACACTTGTCCATTTGCAGTTCACAAAACAACAGAACAACTAGCAATTCGTCGCCCCGGTGGCGCAGTGGTCTAAGCGCTGGCTTCTGACCGTTCGTCCGAGATGGGTCTGAATTCGAATCCCGGTGAGGCATGGATGTTGTGTTTCTCTTATGATATTGGTTCTCTTCCTTCCCTGGAACCAGTGGCCCAAAATTAGGGACGGGAGACTGCTTCTTACAGCCCATCTAGTTGCTCACTGTGGTCATTAAACCTCCAATATAAAAAACTAGCAATTCTTTTGTACATAAGGAAAACGCATCTGTCATGTTAAGCGCAGCTAACAACACACAATAACTCAGAGATCAAACCTAAACATCCACTGCAGTAACAGCAATGGCATCTTATCTACACATGCTCACACAGCAAGCAGTGCTGCCAGCGGGAAAGAAATTAGAATTAATTTGAAATTAGAACTGTTATTGACTCAGTCGCGTAGATTAAAAAATATTTCGGTAGAGCGATATTAGTTAACTACGGATTTTTGGTATTAGTACTTTGAATTTTTGAACTGCCTCTCTTACAGATTTTGGTGAAGCATAGCTACAATACGATTGAAAAGCTAGTGACGATTAAGCTCTTAAGCAAACTTAAAACTGTCGAGTTAATGATGGCAGATAGCTCTTAGCAATTCTGTATTCGTTTCCGGTTAGCAAATCAGAGCAAACGGTTTCTCAGACATCAAACATTCAACATGAAATTCCTCATTGCGAATCACTACTAGCGTGTTTTGGTCCCTGAACTGCCTCAGTAAATCCAAAACAGCTTCTGTGGCATCTGACAGTTCGTCCGAGTGGGCTCGAGTTCGAACACCTGATATGGTATGGGCATGAGCGCCGACAGGAGGGGTCACAGGGGTCACTTGACACCCCCTGTAGAATTATTTTATTTTATTTTATTTATTACTTTTTTTACACTCACAGAACTGGACCACAAGGAAAGATGGAGTTTGGGGCGTTTAGTTTAATATCCCAATTTTATTGGAAATTTGGAATTGGAAAACGATAACGTCAAAGCGGAAAACCCAGCAAACGGTAAGTTAGCACGCCCAAACAAGTTCAGCTTAGCTGAACTTAAAAGGCTTGACGTGGCCCAGCTCAACACTGTTCATTATTTTGAAAACAGTTACCAATATATTGGGTTGTCGGAAAAGTCATGACGTATTTTAGCCATGTTTTGCAAAGGTCATTTATTGATAGAAAGAACAAAGATCAACCAATGATATAATGCCTGTTTTGTTCGATAACCTTTTGCCATCTTTCAGTGAATGCCTCGTTCATAGAAGGACCTGTCTTTCGTGGCGAAAAACTGTACAAGGTGCTGATTTACAGCCTCATCTGAATTGAACGTTATACCACGCAAGGACTGTTGAAGAGAGTGAAACAAGTGGAAGTCTGGCGGCGCAAGGTCAGGCGAGTATGCTGGGTGTGGCAACACATCCCACCCAAGCTCCAATAATTTTTGGCGGGTGATCAAACTTGTGTGTGGTCTTGCGTTGTCGTGATAGAACACAACACCTTTACGATGAACGAGCTCTGGGCGTTTCTGGATGATGGATTCGTTCAAACTGTCCAATTGCCGACAGTACACATTCGAATTGATTGTTTGGTTCCGTGGTAGGAGCTAGAAACACACGACACCTTTAAAATCCCACCACACTGAGACCAGAACCTTCCGCTGATAAATGTCTGCTTTGGATGTCGTTTGAGGCGAAGCAGGACGTTGGGACCAAGACCGTTTGCGCAGCACATTGTTCTACACAATCCACTTTTCGTCACCAGTTATCAGTCGCTTCAAAAAAGGATCGTTTTCCTTACGTTTAATAAGCATATCGCAGATGTTTATACGTGCTGTCAATTGAGCTTCTTTGAGTTCATGAGGAACCCACACATCGAGCTTGCTTAAGTATCCCAGCTTCTTCAGGTGGTCGTGAACGCTTGAATGATGGATGTGCAATGTGTCTGCAATCTCTCGTGTCGTGTAACGTGGGTTTGACTCGATCAATGCCTTGATTTGGTCGTCATCATCCTCGGTGAGCCTCCCGGACAGAGGAGCGTCGTTCAGGTCAAAATCACCAGCATGGAATTTTGCGAACCACCGCTGGCACTGACGTCCTTATAGAGCATTATCATCGCACACTTTACGCAACTTTTCACAAGCTTGACGCACGTTCTTCCCTTTACGGAGGTAAAACAGTAAATTATGGCGAAAATGCACAGTTTGGTCTTCCATCTTCAACTTGATGTCATATCTCCGCAAATCAATCAAATCGCTCACTATTCCTTTTAGACTGAAGCTAGAACTTGCACCTGTCGAATGCCATAGCGATCACAGAGGTACGCATGCCTCTAGTACTTCCAAAACCGCCCAACCGCCATCGGGTGCCAAAATACGTCATGACTTTTCCGATAACCCAATACATGATAATACATGACTATTACTAACATACACTGTCTTCAAGAGCAGCATCAATTTAAAAAAATAATAATAGTAATAGTAGTAGTGTTCTAGTGTAGTAAGTAGTATTAATCTTTCATTTTCACGAATTACTGTTTTCTACATATTAGCCAACCTTAATTAATTACAATTGACCCCCCTCCCCCTTTGAAAAATTTCCTGCAGGCGCCCATGGGTATCTGTGCGGTATGTGTGCCTTGCGGCTCTGAATATATACCTTCCCTAGAAGTAGTGACTCTAAATGGAGGACAGGAAACTGTTATAACTCTTAGTGTTGCTCCCGGGGGTCATTATACGCAGAAACAAAAAAAGCAGTCTGTGTTCGACGTTAATGAAATCACCTATTTTTTCTCCCGTGGTAACAACGTCATCTGAAAAAGGCTTGTTACTTTGATGCCTTTGCAAGAAAACACTGATGCTGATATTTTCATTGTGTTGTGCAACGATAGTTCAGATGCGATCCACTGAGTGAATTTGGATATTTGTTTCCTGTAGCATGAAGACGGATAGGTCAATGAGTCCATCCGAGTTGTAAGGCATTTCTTCCACGGATAAGCTGGGAGTTTCTTCCACAAACTTCGGCGTGGCTTCATCGAGCGGCGGTCACCTACTAGAACCTTCTAGATTTGACAGACTCCACGCCAGGATTTTTCAAGTGGTGGGTCAAGTTTTTTCCTACAAGCAGGATTTTAAATATACTGGCGGAAAGTGAAAAAAGAACACCAAGAAGGAATTGGCGGACGATCATGAAATTTACATATGTTAATGGGGTCAAGTGTACGTAGGTGTGATGTTAATTTCGGGACCAACCGATGAGCGCTTACGCCACAGAACGGCATAATATGCAAATTATCGTTGGTGGTATTTAAGGAGTACAGCAAAGTGAATGTAATCAGTCGTCGGCGTACGGACACGTGCGAAGACCCTGAAGAAGCTGCAATGCCTGGACATGGAAGACGTGTACGATTTCAGCAGTTATCGGACTTTGAGCGAGGTCGTCTAGTCGGACTCCGCGAGGCCAGGTGGTCGTATCGTCGTATTGCGGAGCGAATTGGACGGGAAGTATCGGTGGTGGTACAATGGTGGCGTAGATGGCCCGAGGAACATTCCCACATGAGAAGACGTGGAACCGGGAGTCACAGACGGACTGATGAGCGGACCGATAGACACATAAGAAGAGCGGCGTTGTCAAGCAGAACATCCACTGCTTCGCAAATCCGAGCTGCCGTTGCATCTGAGGTGACTGTGCGAACAATCCGCAACCGTCCACTGGATGCAGGACTACGTGCACGTGTGTCTCTGGCATGTGTATCTCTGACTCCAGCCTACCGTCAGGAACGGCTGCAGTGGTCTCGCCAACGTCTGCACTGGAGAAGGCAATGGCGATCTGTCGTGTTCAGTGATGAAAGCAGATTCTGCTTGGGAGCCTCCGATGGCCGTATGCGTGTTCGCAGACGCACAGGGGAACGTCCCCACCCTTCTTGCATCCGCCAGCGACACATAGGGCCTACACCTGGTCTCCTGGTGTGGGGAGCTATCAGCTATCACTCCCGTACACAACTAGTGTTTGTACTGGGTACGTTAAACAGCACTTTCTACATCAACAACATCATTCAGCCCGTTGTTGTGCCATTTGTAAGGTCGGTCCATCGTGGTGTTTTTCAGCAAGATAACGCACGCCCACACACGGCACGTGCAATGCAACATGCACTTCAGGGTGTGAGACAACTTCTATGGCCTGCACGTTCACCGGATTTGTCCCCCATTGAGCACGTGTGGGATTTTATGGGACAACGACTTATCCGGTCTCCACGGCCAGCCACGACCATTCCCGATTTACGCGTCCAGGTTGAGGATGCTTGGAACTCAATACCCCAAAATTACATCCGACATCTGTACGACAGACTCCATGCCAGAATTGCACAGTGTGACGCAGTTCATGGCGGTTCAACCTCGTACTAACCATGTTACATGGAAATGTTATTTTTCAGTTTACCAGCAAATACAGCTGTATTTTGCCATAATGTTTTGATCACGTTATCCTCTGTATCCCGTTATTACGCTGTATAAATTTCGTTGGTATCAAACGTCTCCTTCGTGGTGTTCTTTTTCACTTTCCGCCAGTGTACATAGATGCTTATATCTAAGCCTAAGTAGCAATTTCCCTTTTTTAAGCTCATACATCAGCACACGTCGAACATGAGCTTAATCGCTTCAGACGTGCCTTTCAGTACTGGGGGTACGGCCGTGTTCATGATTATGTATAGCGTACGTAAAACGCACCTCTCATCGACACGTACAAATATACCGCTGGACAAAATTAAAATTACACGAGAAAGATACCATATTTAATAACTCTTTTTTTTTCAATTTACGATGTAAAAATACTACAAAAGTGTTCCTCAGTGTACTGTAGAATGACAGCATAACAACCACACAAAGACAGCTTTGACAGACTAGTGTAATGAACATCTACAGTTGTTGCATCAAAATAAACAGACAGTAACATTGTAAACTGCTCAGGTTGCACAGAAAACATAGATAAGGGATACTTTCCCCCCTCGAATAGCTAAATATGCTTGATATGTGTGAAGTGTGCACAATACCAGAATGCGCAAAACATTTCTAGGTTATAAATTCCATCCTCTCATTAAAGCTGTTTTTAATTCACCGAGCAACCGAAAAAGTGGCTGTCGGCTTGCAATGGGTTTTTCAAGGGCGTCCCATACATGTTCGATGTGTTTAACTCTACAGATCATGTGGGTCAGATCGTTATTTTTCTCCACCTACTGTGTCTCTAGGAAGGCGGGCGTTGTCTTGTACAAACAGGGAAATCTGGACTAGTAGATGCTGTTTCTTCCATTAAGGACAGAAAGCGGAATGTGTCCGTTCATCACGCCACTACACACTAGTGCACCTCCTTCGCCATAGGTATCCATTTTCCTGAAGCTAGAAAGATCATATTAATGCTTTAGTGATGTTCTTCAAATTAAGAAACGTCTAGAATAAAGTTTTATATTAAAACAAGGCTCTTCGGAATGTAGAACTGATGATCATTCGTCAGGGCCCCAAGTCAAACGTTGGTGGAGGCTGTTTTAACGTGTTGTTTGTGGATTGGGTGTCAAAAGAATATACACCATGCGCCCTTGGCATGGAGTACACTCGCATTTAGCTGCCGTAACACACTCCTACAGTACATACCTTCTCCGTGACCTCAACAATATCGATAGTTGCTGAGCTTTGAATGTTGTGCTTGATTTTGCCGATATGCCTAAATGACAGTTGGATTGAATCGGTGTAACTCTCTTACGACTTCGGCCAGCTGTTCTTGTAATGGTTCCCGTTACCTGAAATTGCTTCGACTTTGACAATTATATATTTGTACCACCTTCGCTTGCGACTTTACTTCTTCAAGTCGTCTAACAGCCGACCATCACAAAGAATCACCTGCGCGATGATTACCTGTCACATTCAGTACTGACGAAATACGTATCCTTTTGAGCATGGAAAAATTCGGAAATCAAGTAACGAGGCAGAATTCCGAATTCTCATAAGCATGAATATAAACTGCAATTTGACTGCTGCACGAACGTATAAGGACGTGGGGTCTTTTTTTACTGGATATTCCGAATGTGTATAGTAATGTACTCGGGTCGACTTCTCTTCTGGAAAGATCTTCAAATGCAAATATTACACAAAAACACTGTGTGACCTTAATTTTGTCGACCATTGCTTTACTTTATGTACGATGAGGCTTTAGCAGCAAATATCTACGACTTATGCATCTCTGACTGCTACTTATGGATCGGCTCATACTTCTTACAGGATTTTTTCCTCTGACAGTTTTACTCTATTTTGCTGTCAATCATATATCCTGGTGCTTCTTTCTTTACATACTTTCATACCAAATGTTTTCCTTGCAACATGAGTAATTCATCTTTATATCTGTTGCACTTAGCCTAAATTCCTTAATAATGTCAAAACAGCATTCTACACTGGCGTGCAAAAATTAAGGACGAAACGGTTTTTCGAATGTAACGTCGTGCAGAAGTGCTCCACATCGACTCAAACCATACTATAAGATCCCCAAGATGTACGAATATGGGACAAGTGAGCAAAACCGTCCAAACAAGGAATCCAAAGGATACAAATGCACTTTATTGAAAAGGTAGCTTCGAGCACAACTGGACAGAAGACAGAAACGTCCATGTGACAGGCGGCTGCCAAGAAAACTCCAGTCTTTAGTAGGGGATATGATCACACCCAACTGCGTTGCAGGATTTACAACGTCTGTCCATGCTGAGGACGAGGTTGTCAAGGAGCTGTTGAGGCATCGCGGCCCATTCCTCTTGTAGTGCCAATCGCAACTGCGGAATCGTCGCTGGCGGCTGGTGACGTGCTGCCAAGTGTCTCCCGAGAAGGTCCCACACGTGTTCGATTTGATTTAGGTCCGAGGACCTTGCGGGCCAATCCATGCGTTGAATATCTTCACTCTCCAACAGCTCTGCGACGACCACTGTACGATGAGGTGTACCGTTGTCGTCCATGAAGAGGAACTCAGGACCCACATCACCTCTAAACAGACGCACGTGAGGCAAGAGAACCTCGGTACAATAGCGGACACCAGTGACTGAACCTCCTTTGAAGATGTGGAGGTCAGTACGGCTACCAAGCATGATACCGCCCCAAACGAGAACTCCGCCACCTCCAAACCGGTCCCTTTCGATGATGTTGGAGGTGTGATTGCGTGTTCCCTGCTCTCTCCAGATGTGTATACGTCCAGAATCGCACGTCAGACTAAATCGGCTCTCATCCGTAAAGAGAACTCGACCCCATTGTTGATGTGTCCAGTTCTTGTGTTCCTGGCACCACAGAAACCACCGTCTCCGATGAGCAGGCGTTAATGGCACACGTCGTACTCGTCGTCGTGCAAATAGACCACCTTTGTGCAGCCTCCTGGCCACGGTAAAACGCGATAACGGACGTCCAGTTGTCTGTTGCATGTGCCTTGTGATTTCTCCCGCTGTCTGCCGTCTGTCTCTTCTCGCCTGTAGGAAAATATACCGGTCGTCCGCCGCCGTTGTTGCTCGTGGACGACCACTGCTAAACTCTCGTACAGCTGTTCTTGTCGTTTGAAATGCTCTCCAAGCTCGTGAAATGATGCTGTGAGCAATCACGAACTCCTTGGCCACACTAGTCACACTTTGACATTCTTCCAACTTCCCAATGACGCGACCTCAGGTAAAGTCATCCAGATATCGTCTACTGGATTGCCTGTTGGCCATATCACACGGTGGCAGCAATTCAACGTCGTTCAGACCCTTGTACACCACGCAATACCTTTCACCGAATTACTGAGCGTACACCGCCCGTGTGCTTTATACCCTCCCGACACTACCCCCCACCCCCCAACGTCATGCTGCATATATGCGCATGCGCTACCGTACCGGTCCCTTTCTCCTCTTCGTCCTTAATTTTTCCACACCAGTGTATTATTCCTTGAAAATGTAACAAACTTTTTGCAATTTATGCAGTACTGTTTCCTTTTTATTTACTTATGCCACAAAGTCTGAGGTAAATGTTTATAAAATCTGTTCATTAACATTGTTTTTTACGGTCAACTTGACTAGAGTTGAAAACTCAGTGGCGTTTCAATACCCCAAGACGCTACTGAAATTTCTAAGTAAGAACCAAAGGTCATCGGTCTCTTATTCACAAAAGCAATTAGTTCGGAAATTTCCTTGGAAAAAAGAAGTGGTGAGCTGGGGATTTTTTCTTTAAAATGCATTTAGGTAATCAGTTTATAATGGCATTCTAATAATAAGTTCTGCCTATCTTTAAAGAAAACCAAACGGCGTAACTCTGGTGCGTGTTTACAAACTTCAAAGCAATTAGTGCGATGAATTGCTCCGTTCCCTTAGAGGTGAAACATGCCAGAAGGCAGCTTTGAGAAATTAGAAAAGAATTATTCAGTACTGTTTTCGTTCAACAGAACTCTTTCGAAAATAAATGAGTCGTACGAACAGCAGAGGATATGTTTCACAGTTCTCAGCCTACATGGCATTTATCATAGGTGCTGGGAAATATTTCCCCTATATGAAAGCCTATTGAATAGGAGAGTTTGCTAATGATCCAAACAACAAACTGCTGGCCGCACGCTTGAAATGTGGGTAAAGCAATTTATGTCGACACTCGTTATTGGCGATGTTGCTAAGCTTTGCTCAGCAGGTTAGAAAATGCTACCCTTAACGTTTTAATAAATCGGTATATCTTTCTGAAGTTTGCATATATTTCCATAAAAGCAAAGGCCGATGTCTTTAGAAAGAATTTTTCAGCATTTCAGACTTCTAAACTAAAGAAATGCCTAAGTATGAATTGCAAGTGTTTTAACTAAGAACATCAATTATTACCAGGAACACAAAGAACTTGAAAAATGAACTGGTGTGCAGAGAAATTACTTTTTTATAGCGTAAAGTTGGCTAAAGAGATTTTAAGACTCATTTTCTATCAGTGGGGAAAAAAGGTACAAAATTATCTGAAATTTTGAAAACGGCTTTTAACAAAAGTGAAATCCAGTTAACTAAAAGCATTAAGTTCTTGTAAAGTTTTCTATAGAGTGAAGAACTTATCAGGGTAAATGTTTCCATATTCCTTGATATTCCATACACAAGAAATATTTTTTAGTCTTAACGGAATCAAAGGAGATACTAAGAAAACTGAAATTGCGCCACTGGGAATGGCGAATTTTGCGCAATATAACCCCTGAAAAGACATCCACGATTTTCGAGACAGATTCACATGCAAAATGAATACGTTTTCGCAATTCGATACCGAAACCTCAGGTATCGTGCTAAATACAGACATACATTAATCACAATTAATAGGACAATTTTTCACCGCTATACTCGAAGAGATAGCCCGATAATCTTCTACATCAGTTATCGGTTTCAAGAAGAATTTTCCATCACGATTTGAAGCAAGGATATGACACTCAATGAAGATATACTTGTATGGTTGGTTGGTTGGTTGGTTGGTTAGATTTTATTGGCGCAAGGGCCATGGTTGGCCAAAGAGCGCCAGACACAAGACAAACAGACAGAAATAAAAAACGTGGCAGAAATCGCAAAATCTGGCTGACCAAGTAAAACCAAATCATGAGTACGAAGGGAGGGCCAAAAAAGACAATGAAACAAACAGTATGAAAAACATGGTACAATGGTGAGAAACAAGCCGATTAAGTAAAACTGAGGAATGAGAATGAGAAAAAACATGACGAAATCGAACACAACTACACATAGGATGAGTCACCAGGAGGGGGCTGAACTGTCACTCTCCTCCCCCCACACACTCCTCTGCAACGCTGGCCGAGGGCGGGGACGAAATGTCACTCTCCTCCCCCCATGTTCCTCTGCAATGGTGGGTGAGGTTGGGGACGAACTGTCACTCTCCTCCCCCCATGTTCCTCTATAACGTTGGTTGAGGGTGGGGACCTCGCTGAGTCCGAGACAGTTGCAAAGTCGGCCATGTAGACCGCGACATTTGGATGGACACTGCACACCTTTGCGGATTGAGGGCCGGGTCTCCAGCACGTGCAGGCCTTCTGCTGGGAACTGGAAGAGTCGGCCGTCTTCAAAAGAGAAGGCGCAGACTCAGCTATTCGAAAAATCTGGAGCTCGGGGAAATCCACCTGTGTCGCTTGTTCAGCTGTAGATCGCTTGGCAAGTGTGGCGAGAGCTACAGGGCGCGGAACAAGGGGCTGCACGGGTTGTGGCTGAGACTGAACAACTGCGGCAAAAGTACGCTGACGGTTGTTGGGAATACCCAACTTGGCCTTGGCAGCAGGGTACGAGAGGCCCTCCAGGGTCTTGAGGCGCTGGATCGCCTTCTCGTCGTTCCACTTCGAACAGAACCGGGCATAAGCAGTGTGGGAGTCACCACAGTTTACACAGCAGGGCTCTGAAGTGCATCCAGTCCCTTCGTGGTCTCGGGATCCACAAGTGGCGCACCTCCCAGCACTGTTACAGGACCGCTGGGAATGTCCAAACCTCTGGCACTTAAAACAGCGTAGAGGATTTGGGATATAAGGACGAACTGCACACAACAAGTAACCAGCCTTTATTTCAGTAGGTACCTTCGGGCTGTTAAAAGTCAAAATAACATTTCGTGATTTGATCAGCGCGCCGTCGCGCCTGAAAGTCATGCGTCTGGCAGCTATGACACCCTGATCAGCAAGTTCACACACAAGTTCATCTTCATCGCAGACCAACAAGTCGGGCTCAGAAATGACTCCCTTGGAGGTGTTGAGATACTGATGTGCCGTCACTTGAACTGGAATATCATGAAGTCTGGTCAACTGCAGAAGAGATTTGCTCTGAGAGAGAGTGCAAGTTTGCACAAGCAGGTCTCCAGAGCGTAGCTTCTTGACTGACTTCAAAGAGCCTGCAACACCCGCAAGTGCCTTCGAGATGAAAAAAGGAGACTTTGAGGAAAGTTTCAACATCTGGTCAGTAGAAGAAATGATGAGAAAAGTAGCTTGAGGTATCGAATCTGCAAGTGCAATGCGACGTTTCTGAGCTGACGGCTCAACACCTGGATCTAAAGATACGTCGCGGTGATGTCGTTCTTCAACGAAAGTTCTCTTCAGTGTGTTATGTTTGGGAGGTGGTTGAGGCAAATTTGGCGCCTGATCAATCACCATATCCTGTCGTTTTTTAAATTTTGAGGAGGGTTTATGTTTCCCCATGGGAGTAAGAAAGAATTCATCTGCAACGTACTCTGCCCACAATCGAGCCCAACAGGGGAGAACTGGAGGTCCGCAAGCCAAACACATGACGCAAGACACAGTTCTAGAGCTTAGTTGCAAATATAGTCCAATGGTTGTGTTCACATGCACTCGGCGGACACTTCGGCCTCCAGAGTACCGTCATGCCAACGCCTTTGGCACGATCCCACAACCCCCGGGCTTACCCTGCCGTGCTATACGACAAAAAAGCCGCTAAAGCCCTGTACACACCTTGGAACAAGACTTCTGACTAGAGGTGGGTTAGTCTCCAGCCTCCCGTTTACAGCGAAGCCGGGGTAGAAGAGGAGTGTTGGTACACAGGAGGCACTTATCCGGTCTCCTGCGACCTCAGCCGCCAGACATCCCATTTCCGCCTCACGGGTCTCCGCACGCGGCAAACATGCAGGTAGGTCTAGCACCCAAACCAGCTAAAAGGAAAAAAAAAGAAATCCAAAGAAGACAAATCCTGGCAGGGAACCTAAACGGAATCTCAGCAACCTACGAACTGAGCGGTTAATATAAAACAGTTAGTGGTGGAGGGTAACAAAACTACAAGACCGGGGTGTTAGTACATAACGTGGTAGCGATTAAGTAGAGTAAACAACACGGGCAACTAGCCAGTGGAGAAAATAAATAAAAACAAAAAAGCGAGACACAAGACCAGCTCGGGATCGTGGGGCCGCGACTCCCCAACAGCTGGATGAACAGCCGTCCCTGCAAACAAAAACAGCACCAAAATAAAAAACAAGCGGTGGCATGACATCAGATGTTGACCAGTCACAAGGTCAGCTCGGGCCGTGGGGGCGCCGCTCCCCAAATAACTGGTAAACCAGTTATCCCCGTGCGGGGATATATATACTTGTATGTACGTGAACAAGTTGAGCACTTGAAAAAAATTAAGAAAACTTTGAAAATATTTCTTCTGGTTACAGTTAATTCCCCCTTCCCGAATTTAAACGAATTTTTCTACTTAACGAACTAAAGTCTACGTCTGCAAAAATATATAAAACTTTGTACATGTGCAATGTTTCACTATGTTTCGTTTTTTTTTCAGAGTGATTAATTTGTGTGCTTCATCCATGCCTCACCGGGATTCGAACCCAGATCCATAACGTACGAATGGTCAGAACTCAGCGGACGTGAGTTCAAATCCCACCACCGGCAAAAGATTATATGTTATATCGGCGCCAGAACGAAAGTGAGCCACCTGGCTCACTTTCGTTGCATGATTGGTCTTTCACACAACACACGTAATTAATAAATTTAACTCCTTTGTAATGAGATGGTCCCTCGAGCATGGTGATAGAAACGGGTCACGGGTCAACGTGTCGACAATTTCTATCTGGTCAAAGGGGTCTGGTCAAGGTGTTCCTGACCCGATTTCGACCCAGTTTTACTTCTGTTTTATTTTTGAAAAGCACAAAAAACAATTTTCAAAGAAATATACACACTGTGGAATTTTGAGCTCGATGCTGGCGCCACAGACTGAAAAATGATTTGTCATATAATATGAACGATTTGTCATATAATATGAACGATTTGTCATATAATATGAACGATTTGTCATATAATATGAACTTCCTTCTGAGGGGCAATGATGAAAACAATATACGCATTTTGGAAACTTTCAACTCATCATAAACTTGTGAAAATTGGTGTTGCTGTGGAACATATTTTGAAGCTTCATATGTTATCAAGAAAGCAGAAAAAAAGTGAAATATAGCATGCAACTAGTTGCTTAATCTTTTGACTGTAGCGCCACCAAAATTAGGTAGAACAGAGTTAGCATTACTGTGGAGAGGCTTTTTGACTGTCGCAGATCTGTTTGAAAACGTGTCTAGAACAGTTAGGTTAGGTCTTGCAAATGAAGGACGACAGTTTCAATACTTTCTCCTGTAAGTGAGTAAATTATACCCTCCTACTGTATAAAATATTTGTTTGATTTCCATATAACCTAAGATAACCACTGCGGAGAAACTTTTTGAAGGCCCTATATATGTATACAGTCGTGGCCAAAAGTACTGCACCAGCAGATCGAAAGTCAATTTTTGATGTCTGCAGTAAATTTTTGATGTTTGAAGTCAACTTATACAACGTAATGGTAAAGTCAGGAATACATATTACACATCATTTTAAAGGCAATTTTATGCTGATTTCAATGGGTTTACAGAATTTTATTACTTGTAAGAGAAAAGTGAAGTTGCAAGCAAAAGTACAGCATCTAGTTATAAAAAGCAAAAAACAGTGGAATTTGTGAATTTAGTGTACACTGCATTTAACGTAAAATTACGGTACAGTACATTATTGAAACTTGCAGAACACTTGAAATAACTTACCAACAAGCAAAATACGCTTTAATATTTAATTGAATAACCACGGTTTCTTAGCAACGAAGTGCACCTTCTTGCCATGGAACTAATGAGCTTCTCTAGTTGTCCATTAGTGATAACCCAGTGCCATACGGCCCTTACAGACTGAATTAATTCTGTTTTAGATACGGGTCCTTGTTGAAGGATCTTTTGCTTCAATCTCACCCACAGATTCTCTATGGGATTGAGATCCGGTGACTGTGCCGGCCACTGAAATTTTCTTATAACTTTTCGATTAAACCAATCGTCAACCAACTTTGACCGATGACATGGCGCGTTATCGTCCTGAAAGATATAATTCCGCAAACCCATATCTTTTGCAGATGGTAGCAGTTTGGACTCCAAAATATCCACATATTTGATCCATTCAATGTGCCATCAACAATGTGCAGACAGCCAACACTACTGACTGAAATACAGGAACATAACATCCCTGAATGTGGGTGCTTGATTGTTGGCTGGGTGCATGAAGCATGCCGTATATATTTCACCAGCCCGACGACGTATATAATTATTTCAATTACTAACGGAAATAGTAAAAGTTGTTCCATCACTGAAAATAACATTTTTCCATTCATCAACAGTCCAATTCTTGTGTGCCTTGGACCAAGCAATTCTTTTGAGCCGTTGTTTTTCAGTAAGGAATGGTTTTCGTGCAGCTTTTCGTGCAGTCAGTCCATTTTCTTGTAGCCTATGACGAACTATATATGCAGATGCAGTAATGCTACTTCATTCTCACACTCATTTCTTAAATCAGTGGCTGTTTTAAACCTTGATTTTAAAGAACGACGAATCAACATGCGATCATCACATTCAATACACAGCTATGGTCGACCTGTTCTTTTTCTGTTACGCACACATCCAGTTTCTGCAACTCTTTTAATGATGCGCAAGACAGTGGAATGATCACTGCCACATTTAACAGCAATTTTATGACTACTGAATCCACGTTCATGCAAAGTAATAATTTTTGCACTGGTTTAAAGATGCAGGATCAATTTTCGGGTCTTTGACATTCCGAAATTCAAATATAACCAGGAATAGAATTTTGCATAAACTTCCGTCAACTGACTACAAGCAGCTGCGTTCTAAGTCGGAGAACGATTCTACATCATTGTATATCTCACTAGCGGACGTCGGCGAAAGATATAGTGTATTGGAGGGGCGCAAACGCTTTTTCAGAACTTGCTTTGTGTTTCCTCACTTGCACATTTGTGCTTGTAACTTCACTTCTATTACTGTAATAGCATTTTGTAAAAATATTTGAATTCACCATAACATTTCCTTTAAAATGATGTATAATATGTATTCCTGACTTTACCATTACGCTGTATATGTTGACTTCAAACATCAAAAATTGACTTTCTGTCTACTGGTGCACGACTTTTGGCCACGATTGTATATTATAGTTCATAGCAGATTTGTTCGGGTCAATTTAAGATCCGGGGGCGAGTCCGGGTCAGTTACAGATCCGAGTCGGGTCCGAGTCCAAACTTTTTGAACCGTTTCCAACTGTGTTTCACGGCTGACCCGAAACTTACGATTTCGCGCCCTGTTCTTATGAAGAGGGGTGGGGGATGATGTTATCTGCCACGTGACATGACGTAGAAGACGTACTACTGAGGTGACGTATGAGTCAAATTGACAATGCATCAGCGGTAAGTGTACCGGATGAGTTTAGTTGGAAAACCAGCTGCTCCAGAGTAGGAAGACGAGGTCTCGACGTCACCACCGGCAAAATGGTTGCATGTTTATGGACCTGGTCACAAAGCATGCTGACAGGTGATTTGGAACCTTTTATACGCACACAACCAAAAATGCACCTGTTTTTTCTGAAAAGTGACTTCCACGCCGTCTAGTCTGATTACGTTACGAACCACCTTGCCAAATTTCTCACCACATATACGTCCCACTTTGCCGAATTTATCACCTCATAGACTTTCCATCTTGTTAAACTTCTCACCTCATATACATTCCACTTCGCAAATTTTCTCACTTCACATGCGTTCCACTTCGCTACATTTCTCGCCTGATGTACTGTACATCCCACATTGGCAAATTTTTACACCTCATATACGTTCCACCTCGCCAAATTTCTCACCTCATTTACGTTCCGCTTTGCCAAATTTTTCGTCTGATGTACATCCCAAATTTCTCATGTTATATATGTCCCACTTTTCACCTCACTTCATATGTTGTTCTTACTTCTTTTAACCTTGACTAAATAAGAAATAGTGAGGCTGTTGACAATGCAAAGAAACACGGAAAGATGAAGAAAATTATTACAAAAACAGACAGGAAAAGGAACTCATGAATCAGGTAAATGGCAAGCATTGATGTCATTATGATCAAAGTAAAGGCCTTCAAATGGCAACGAGCTGAACATATTGCTAAAAGAAGTGACCATTGTTGGGCAATTTAGATACTGAACCGGATACCTAGGAATAGAAGAAGACCTAGAGGAAGATTACTTCGGAGATATGTGAATGAAGTTCGAAACCATGCTGAGGTGACATGGAAGAGATTTGTTTAATATAGAATTATGGAAGAAACATGGGGAGACCTTCATCCAGCACTGGATTTTAAATAGTTGGTGGTGGTAATTATACTTACAAAACATTATCTGGGCCCACATCAACAATATCATTTTAGTATCTTTGCATCATGTCTTTTTTTCACGGTCTGCCATGGGACTGCTCATCTTTGGCATGCGTAATGCGAATTAGATAAGAAAAGGTGGCAAAGCTTCCTTCGAATGAACGAAACATTTATACACTCGCTGTCATTCATTAGGATTTCAGAAATTGACGAGAGTAATACCGAGCTGGACGAATGTGATCAACTAAAAGGTTCACTCACAGCAGCAACTATTAAAAACTATGAGGAAGAAAAGGATGTGTTGCTTAATAATAGCACACACTTCCTAATTCTCTTATGTGCTGCAACACATACTTTGACAGAAAAATGTATTTCCTGATTACAACAAAACACAAAACGATGTGAGCCAGCACCTGTCACTGCATGCGTGTCACAACTTGGCTGTGCTCCATTGACGGCGTTGCTCCGTACAAGGCAGTCCTCGCCATTAATTACTGCAAATCATGGCTCCAACTCGAATAATACCTCATGAATAAATACTACCTTAAGTCATTCAACACACCTAATTTCCGGCGATAGGATGCAAGTGCTTGAGTATCTACGCTGAACCCTATTCAGAGTTCCTGTGACTTACATTATTTCTGGGATTCAGTTCCATGATTGTATTCTTTCAGTGTCTCCTAAAGAGGGTTAAAGAATCAGTATTCCGTTCAAGCTGACTGCTTGCAATGATTTATTTCACCCCATTCTTTGCGCGTTTCACGAAGTAGCTACAGCGAGAAGCCTTTCTTATTGATCCAGACGTGTTTATGATTTTCCAGTACACAGCCGTCCCCTCCACAATGCGTGAATTGGTGCTGTGACCTAAAGGTGAACAGAATTCCATTATTTGATTTCGCTGTGTGCGATTAACTCGCTCTTACTCACACAAACCACTTGCACGGAAATCTCGTTAGCCTCGTATCGGGTAACCGGAAGTATCATTCAGTTCCCAGCAATCAGAATTTCTCGAGACACCGTTACGAGAAAGAGGCATGCCGCCACAAAAGCATCGATCTTCTGGGAGTAGAATTATGCGAAATGTGTAGTTCTACGAAGAACGCCTCATTCAGCCTTTTCAATACTTGTGAGATTTCAGAAAACGTTTCTAATAAAATGACCACTTAGTGACCATTTTATTTCCAGCCATGTGATATCCACGGAGAACAACAATCAACTGGAACAACAGTCAACTCAGTGTGATGCTTCAAATAGAAAGTTCGCAAGAATTCACTAGTCAGTTGAAGTTGAAATGACGTACACAAATTATTTATTGTTGTGGGAGTTCAAACTTTTGAAACTGATTTCTCATCGATGAGATATTTTGCAACAATTTTAGATAAAAGGGGAGAAATATATAGAAATTATGCAAGAAATATTCTTCACAAATACACGGAACAACTACAGGTTTATTATGGTGAATATATTTTAAATACGTGGAGATAATGTAAATGTACGATGTCATCGCTCTGTCCACGTTATTTTTATAACCAACGAATAGCAACTGAAAAATTGTATATCCGACACCGCTGGGATCGAACCCCATATCTCTCGATAACTAGCCGAGTGCGTTCGTTTTACGCTACGGTGCCAAGAATTTACAGCGCCATTCGTGGTTTATCACTCAGCATCTGACTACACAAATCCATATTGATGGGCTCAGGAACTGATGTGTCGCCATCTAGTGGTATTCAAGAAAGCAAGCTGTTTTAATTACAGCTGATAAATCCAAGGGGCGATAGAAATGGTGAATATATTTTAAATACGTGGAGATAATGTAAATGTACGATGTCATCGCTCTGTCCACGTTAGCCCATCAATATGGATTTGTGTAGTCAGATGCTGACTGATAAACCACGAATGGCGCTGTGAATTGTTGGCACCGTAGCGTAAAGCGAACGCACTCGGCTAGTTATCGAGAGATCTGGAGTTCGATCCCAGCGGTGTCAGATATACAATTTTTCAGTTGCTATTCGTTGTTTATAAAAATAACGTGGACAGAGCGATGACATCGTACATTTATAGGTTTATTAGCACGGCGATCAAAATAGCCTGATTGCTAGTTTACAGTTCAGCATTTAACATCATTTCAATAATGGAAATTACGGAAGAAATATTCTTCACTAATACATAGAACAACTACAGTATTATTAGCACGGCAATCAGAATGGCCTATTCTGCCTACTTTACTGTTCCACATGTAGTATTATTTTATTTCTGGAGCGGGAATCGAAACCTCATCTCCCGATTTTCTTTCGGCGTGTTATCAGTTGCAAAGGAACGATTTAATTTTAATGTTTTCTGAAATGATGTCACCCGTTGAACAGCAAACTAGGTAATTCAGCTGGTTGTGCCTCCGCTCACATCCATAATCACCAAATCATGGCTAGAGGAATATTCCACGGATTATTGGCATATTGTCATTGTATTCGATGTATTTACTTCATTCAGAAAACTTGCAAAATATCACAGTCCTGGAGCTGAAATCGAATCCGCACCTCACGATTTCCGGTGAAGCATGCTAGTCATTACACTACCAGGACAAGGAAATTCCAAGCAATTGAACATATATATCTGATTACCATCATATTTGCGCTAGTAGAAGCTGTTCCTGCCTCATTGTAGCGTCTCACGACCTTTTCTCACATCCAGGGTCGGATGTAGGTCACCATTTCAATGATTCAAATAGATCATATATTTGAGAAACGAATTTCTCCGAAGAAATAATTTAATGCTGGTTGTGCCTCCGCACACATCCACAATCACCAAATCATGGCTAGATTAATATTCCATGGATAACAGGCATATTTTTACCGTATTCCATACAGTGAACATCCTCATATTTTTACTGTATTCAATACAGTGAACGTCCACTGTCAGATGTATACATCTGACCCTGGATGTGAGAAAGGTCGTGAGACGCTACAATGAAGCAGGAACAGCTTCGACTAGCGCAAATCTGATGGTAATCAAATATATATCTTCAGTTGCTTGGAATTTCCTTGTCCTGGGTACTTACATGCTCGACCGGAAATCGGGAGATGCGGGTTCCATTTACGCTCCAGGACAGCGAATTTTTTCAAGTTTTCTGAATGAAGTAAATACACGGAATACAGTGAAAATCTGCCAATAATCCGTGGAAGCGATGATTTGGTGATTGTGGATGTGTGCAGCATTAAATGCCTACCATGTATAAATAAAGAATTATTTCTTCGGAGAATTTCGTTTCTCATATATATGAACCAGGTAATTCAGGCTATTCTGATTGTCGTGTTAATAGTTCTGTAGTTGTTTCACGTTTTTCTGAAGAATATTTCTTCCATAATTTTCATATCTAAGATACTGGTGAGTAATTATGTTGCGAGGAAGCGTCTGACTGCTTCGACTGGCGAAAATCTGAAGGGCGATCTAATTATCAAGATTTCTGCACGTTGAACAGTAAACAAGGCAATCCAGGCTATTTTGATTGCCGAGTTAATAATTCTGGAGGATCGTATATACCTACCTACACTTACATTTGCACTGAAGTTATGTAGACAATGGTTTCGCTGTCTCTTCCCCTTTAGGAACAGGTCAGTGAGACAGAAGTTTACATTTGATATATTTAAGTTTCCATATTATTTAAAATTCGTACATGCACTGCTGACCAAAACTGAAGAAGAACATCAAATATAATTATTACAAAGCGTCATGAGACTAAAATAGCTTGCTAACATACGCACACGAATGCGATGTGTCAAATAAAGACATTCCATGATGCGCAGTCGATATGTAAATTTGCTATGTTCACCTGATAGCTGCCGAGAGTGTGTTTAGGCAGGAGGCTTGGTTGTGTCTCATATGAGTCCATTCTGTTCTGCGCGTGTTTTCAGGAAAGAGCAAAAAGCTGCGTGTCAGAGGTAACAAAAGAATGTTTCGCCGACATCATTTCATCCGACGCCGAATAACGAATGGTGTCACCAAAGAATTTCGAATAGTACATAGCATAATGTCGTGACTTTCGTTAGAGTTCAAAAGACATAGAACCGTTGCTGGATGTTTAGGTCGTCCCCGCTTAAGAGCCAATGGGAAGATTGTTTCCCCTCCAAAACGGAGTCGGAAAAGAACGTCAGGGCAGTTTCCCAATCGTCTTAAAGCAAACGCAGGTGTGCGAATTTCGCGACTAACCTTGACAAGGCGTTTAAATGCAGCAGAACTATATGCCCGAAAAGTCGCATACGCTCTATCATTATGTAAGGCCCATCGTACAGCCCGTCGTTATAAGGTGTAGGTCTCACGTTGACTGCTCTTCAGTCGATGGACCAAGGTAATGTTCACTGATAAAAGCTCCTTTGCTCTTTCGTCGGATTCCAAGAGGGAAACTGACCTGGAGGAAACATGGAACTGCGTATGATGGCAGAAATATTGTTGAACGATGCAGGTATGGCCTCCACGGCAATATACTGTGCTCTTGTGTCATGGTGAATTGAAGTACCGAACTATAGGTGATGCATCAAAGAACAATCACCGAGCAACAATACTTCAGTGATGTGATTCTTCGCCACGTTCTTCTTTTCCGTGCTGCTGTTGGCACAGATTTCAGTTTTGTGGACGATAACGGCAGTTCTCACAGAACAGCAGCTGCTGGTGAAGTATTGGCTCGTGAAGAAAGTCCGATAAAGTGAGCAGCGTACTTTCCTGATCTTAATCCAATTGGGAATGCTCTAAGGACACGTTTATATATACTCTAGTAGAGTATGTAAATGATTTGCAAATATACACTCATTGTCATGCTGTATAAATTCGCGCACCAAGAAAATATCGTGCGATCAACGCGAAACTCGGCGAATAGCTACGGGGAGGGCAGACATGCAAATGATTAAAATTTCATGCGCTTTCGCATGCCCGCGCGTCGAAGACCGGCGCTGCAAGCGCAATCCTTGGGGCTTATAAAGCGCCGCGCAAGGGACTCTACATTCACAACAAAGTGCACGGTAAGAGTCAGGTGAGATTCCTGAGCGATATACATGCTGAAGAGCCGACGTGGATGTGCGTACGGACAACTGATGGAGTTTGAACGAGGCCGTATTGTCGGGATGAGAGAGGAAGGGTGGCCGGCGCGCCGAACTGGCCGCCATTTAGGTCGGTCTGACAGCACGGTGCAATCGTGTTGGGAGCAATGGACACGGGAACGCACCCAGATACGGCGAACTGGCTCTGGACGACCCAGACACAACACCAGCAGAGTGAACCATCAGATCATGACAGCGGCACGCACAGATGCAACGACATCTTCGTCCAATATCCAGAGACATGTGGCGGCTGTACAAGAAACTCCTGTGTCAGCAAGAATTATTTCCAGACACCTGGCAGGAGCGAATCTGCACTCTCAACGGCCCTTTCGTTTTCTGCCATCAACACCTGATCAACGTCTGCGTCGATTGCAGTTGTGTCAGCAAAAAGCAATGTGAAATGCTACGGACTGGCGACTTATTGTGTTCAGCGACGAATCCCGCTTCTGTATGGGAGCGGACGACCACCGTGTCAGAGTGTGGAGGAAAGCAGGTGAGCGCTACAATCCCAACCTCACTGTACAGCGACACACGTCGCGAACTGCAGTCGTGATGGCCTGGGGAGCCATCGCATACGACAGTCGGACTTCCCTCGCAGTGATCCGGGGGACGTTGACAGCCCAATGCTATGTACAGGAGATCCTGCGGCCCCATGTGCTGCCTTTCCTGGCTGGGCTGCCGGGAGCCATTTTCCAACAAGATAACGCCCGTCCGCACACGACTCGGGTTTCTTAGGACTGTCTACGTCATGCTTCGATGCTTCCGTGACCTGCCAGATCGCCTGATCTCTCAATAATCAAGCACGTGTGGGGCGAGATGGTACTCCAGCTTTCTCCATGTCCCAGTGTTTGTGATTTAAAAGGTCAGTTGCAAAACGTGTGGGGCAATCTGTCCCAAGAAAACATACGGCGTCTCTTTGACTACATATCGGACCGTATCATCGCATGTATCCGAGCACGGGGCAGTTCGACGCGGTACTAACGCTGACTGGAATGTGTACCGTATGTCCGCGGGAAATCGTCCTGCTGCTGTGATATTGTAATCACTTTTGTCATTGGTATGTACCATCTCACTACTAAAATCTCATTTCACTCCAACGCCTCCTCTTTGGTGCGCGGATTTTCATGGCAATGAGTGTATGTTCAAATATGTTCTGTACTCTCTCTCTCTCTCTCACTGGTTAAGCAGTCTATCTGTGAGCTAAGTTGTTGCTTTGTTTTAGTTCTGGAATAACGTGCACGTCCTGATTGCTCTGTGGTTAGAGGCGTAGTTTTCTGGCTTGACGCCCAGTTGGTTCCGGGTTGGAGTGCCGAATGAGACCTGACGTCACTAGAAACCATTACAGCACTTATCAGGTCTATCCAGCAGGAATCGGACAACTTACCTTCAGAACACCTAAAACATTTTTTTTTATATTGGGGGTTTAACGACCACTGTGAGCAACTCAATGGGCTATAAGCAGTCGCCCGTCCCTAATTTAGGGTCACTGGTTCCAGGGAAGGGAGAGAGCCAGTGCCGTAAGACAAACACAACATCCATGCCTCACTGGGATTCGAAACCGGACCCCTTTCGGACGAATGATCAGAGGCCATCGCTTAGACCACTGCGCCACCGGGGCGGCCCTAAAAACATTTGGTGTTAAGCATGGATGCCGCAGTCAAACATGCATTAGCGCTGTGCTGCGTGGACTTATCCCCTACTGAAAACTTTGCTCGGTAGTCAGGGCTAATGGAAGAGCGTCACGATTGATGAGCATGTACTTCCTCCATAATACGAGTGTTTTGTTCTGTTTCGATCTCTGTTACATATTACTCATTATTTTTTATGTTGTAAGGTTTTATTTTGCTGTTCCTGTTACCATCGCTACCACTTACAGCTGTAAAAACGCTTTTTCGAATTTGGACTGGTCAATATGTACCTCGTCTTTTAGTTTTGTAAAGCAGTGTAAATGATGAACTTGCACATTAGACATCTTAACAACGAAACTCACTTCCTAAAATCAAATTTGACAGCTCAGAGTTTCCAGGCTGCACCCACCTGAGATTCGAGAGCCAAGGATAGAACAAACTTAGAAATCAGAGCACGCAATATTTAATATATTAAGACAATACAAGGTTTGTCAAAAATATTTTTTTCAAGTCTACCAAGGTTTCGCTGGGTAAGAACCTAGCTCATCAGGACTAATGGCACGTAGATATTCAATTTTTTTTTTTTGATTGGAGGTTTAACGACCACCGTGAGCAACTCAATGGGCTATAAGCAGTCGCCCGTCCCTAATTTAGGGTCACTGGTTCCAGGGAAGGGAGAGAGCCAGTGCCGTAAGACAAACACAACATCCATGCCTAACCGGGATTCCATCGCTTAGACCACTGGCCATCGCTTAGACCACTGCGCCACCGGGGCGGGTATTCAAATTGTACATGACGTCATAAAGTTTTCGATTGAAGGAGCACAAGGCCTATATTCGGAACTGTGACCTAAAGATGTCATCGATGGCTAAACACTGTTACGAAAAGGACCTTAAATTTCTCTTTCAAGAAGTAAAACTAATCGACAAGCCAGATTCAACCACCAAACTTGGTATTTTGAAAGCTTTCTGTATGTAACAGAATTATTTGCAACTTGTTAATGACATGGCATCCACACCATTTTTATCAAGCGCGTCAAAGCAACTAAGCCGCCGCGGTCGCAGTGGTCTAAGCGATGGCCTCTAATCATTCGTCCGAAAGGGGTCCGGGTTCGAATCCCGGTGAGGCATGGATGTTGTGTTTGTCTTACGGCACTGGCTCTCTCCCTTCCCTGGAACCAGTGACCCTAAATTAGGGACGGGCGACTGCTTATAGCCCATTGAGTTGCTCACGGTGGTCGTTAAACCTTCAATCAAAAAAAAAAGCAACTAACCAAAACCCGTGGCCTGTAAACAACATTTATCATGTCATGTACAATTTGTATATTTACGTGGCATTCGTCCTGGTGAAGCTAGTTCGATACCCAGGTAAACCTTGGTCGATTTTAAAAAATAAAACAGTTGTGACAAACGTTGTATTATCTTGTTATAAAATCGTCACAAGACTTTAGTCTCTGATTTCTAGAGCCCAGTAATTAAGCTTGCATCAGAGTTGGGCAGGAATGCGTTGCAAAGTAATGGAAGTACAGATTACAATTAATGTGTAATGCATTACAAGGTAATGCAGTAACAGGTAATGCATTACAAGATAATCTCAAGTATGGTTTGCATAAGGTAATGGAATTAATCTGTAATGCATTGCAATGAAGAAGATATAATAATTCAATTATTTAATAATGCCATTCCAATGCAATGGAATTATTTGGTAATGAAATTACCCAATTTGCAAATAATAATCACATATTAATAGTTCATAGAATGTACGTGTGCCAAAAATTATGTCTAGAAAAGTTGGTCATGTAACATAGCAGACAGAGACCGAAGTGTCGTATAGAATGTTCCAGAATCATCGCGCAGTGGGAAGTTGGAGATCTTTATGTAAATCAAGAATATTCCAGAAGGTTCAGGTCCTGTCGTGAAGTATATATAAAGGAGTCAGTCGCTCGCTAGTTCAGTGTTCGTATCGGACAAGTAATGGACAACAACACTTGAGAAGTATGGCAAAAATGTCAAGAGTTCGCAAATTTCTGTAATATTTGGCAGTGCACCCTGAGTTGCTGAACTGTGAGTGTAGTGCTAATATGTGCTTGTGACTATAGTTGCGTAATTATTTTGGACAGTAAAACGTATGTAATGGAGGAGAATACTGAACTGGAGATGGACGAAATGAGTATTTGTAACCGACATAAACATCCCATTCGTACTTACTTCATATGTACATTCGTTCAAATCACTTTACTTGCGGCGAAGACGAAGCAAGTACTCATGTCGTACACGTACAATCTCCAATACACTCATTTGAGGTCCTTGGGGTGGAACAATTGCCAAATAACCTACACAACGTACAAAGGTGTACTGGTTGCTTGTTTATTTACGTTGTATTGTTACCCATAAGTTATTGGTTAACCATTAACCATTACGATTATAATGGGTAACTGCTACATGTCATTACAATTACCATGTAATTCTAATGACCAGTTCGCCATTACCATGTAATGGTAACGCTAAGTTTTTGTTCCCATTACCATTACGCTATAATGCATTACCGATTAGTTCAATTACGATTTTGCCCAACTCTGGTTTGCATAAGGAGCAAAATCACATCTCATCAACGAAGACGAATCGGGGATTACAATGTTAAAATATAACGACAGATGAAACGTCTTATTGTGAAGCACCAGCACCCTCGTGGAAACAAGAACAAGCACCGACTGTTCTCGCAAATCATCATAGCCACAACAGGGAGTTAGTTGACCGTCTCAGTTTCCTCTTCTTGTGCTAGATAGATCTCTTTAGCAATTTAACCCGGCACAGGATGTTAAGAAAGAAGGAGAAAATGAGGGATGCCGTGAACATTCTAAGCACATTATAGAAAATCGGAAATCGTGCAGATATTGATGTAATTTGGATACCATAAACCAATGTCATTGGAAAGAGGTTAAACACCTTGAAATTCAAGATTAAATGAGAGAAACGGAGAAAAACATGGATTGAATCTGTATGAACTCTAGATAAAATAGAATCCTAAAAACAGGAACTTGCAGTGACGGGGGAAATTTGCAATCGAACTTAGAATATCGATTTAGCAATGTGCGACACAGATCCTTATTTTAATGAAAAAATGTTTCATGACAAGCTTTCACAAAAAAAAAGTAGGATATACAAATCTGACAATTATGCAGCGGATGCGAATAATGAACTGTGTGTGTTTTCTTCACTCTAGGTTTGAGCAGTTACAGTTTGTAAGGTGTCCCCACAGTGAATGGGTAAGTTTCTTTCTTTGTCTGGAACTTTAACGACCAGAGTGAGCAACTCAGTTATTTATAAGCAGTAACCTATCCTTAATTTGGGGACACTGATTTCATGGAAATGGAAAAGCCAGTGCCGTAGATTATACACATCACCGTGTCTCACTCAGGATTCGAACCCGGACCAATCATGGGTGAATTATTAGGATCCAGAGCCTCGTACTAGTTGCCCACTGGGGCGGCGAAATGGATGAGGCAAACCTAAACTAAAATATAGTAGTGTCATTCAGCTCACGAAGAGATGCAATAACGGCATATACGCATTAATTATGAAATCATTCTTTTGAAGAAGAAAAGAGTGAAATGGTTCTCTCTTTCCCTATCCGTCAACTAAATTTGTTCAACAAATATTGAGTTGGAGATGTTTTTTTACCCTTTTACTCATCAAAAATTGTATATCACTTTATGTATTTCAGTCACTAAGTTCGTCACTTTTTTATAGCAAAATAAATTTGGTTGCCGCATTTCTTTCACTAAGTAACAACAACATTTTTTTTTTTTTAAAAATTAAAAAAAGAAAGATCTTATCACACACAAAACACACACACACACACACATGCGAGAGAGATTTTCCGATATCAAGGATAATGTAGACGAATTAAAGAATGAAACGTGTTTATCACTAGAGGAATTTTGTTCAATTCGATTATTTGTTTGTTTGTTTTTTTCGCATCTGATTGTTCAAATCGATTCCCATTATTATTACAAGTTAAATTGTACCCGGCGCCACCTGGTATAACCTTTAAGACGGAATCTCTACATTATGATTATTGCTAAAGTAAATTATTGTGTTCCTTAATCCCACGATAATGGACTCTGTTTAAATAGGATATACATTTGCAGCTGTTCAACAAAAGATGAAACTGACTGACAAACACAGCCTGTACGAATTGTGCCCTTTATGAATCGAGTGTAAAAGACGGCTGCATAGCGCTACATCGAGAGAGTGAAGTAAATTCGTCGCCACCGAAAATTACGATCACCACAGGAATAATAATGCCCAAATAAGGGAAGATGTTTTGCTTCTCGTGGTGTAACGTGACAAGGGCATTTTTATTCCAACGCCTATCACAACGCAATCTTGATGGCAGTACATCTATTCTTACCTGTCTCGTGCAAACTTCCTGACTCCCGCAGAAATAGTGCAGCACGATTTTTTTTTTTTTTTTTGCTTTTAGCAAGTCATCATTTTTGAATTTTTTTTTTTTTTTTTTTTTTTTGCGTTTAGGAAGTCATCATTTTTGATTTTTT
Organism: Macrothele yani; assembly: GCA_039090855.1. NCBI lineage: Eukaryota > Metazoa > Arthropoda > Arachnida > Araneae > Macrothelidae > Macrothele > Macrothele yani. Next base: position 9,604,288 of record CM077024.1, read on the forward strand.
TTTTTTTTGCGGTCAGCAAGCCATTTTTGATTTTTTTTTTTTTTTTTTTGCGGTTAGCAAGTCATCATTTTTTTTTTTTTTTTTTGCGGTTAGCACGTCATAATTTTTGAATTTTTTTTTTTTTTGATTGGAGGTTTAACGACCACAGTGAGCAACTCAATGGGCTATAAGCAGTCTCCCGTCCCTAATTTAGGGTCACTGGTTCCAGGGAAGGGAGAGAGCCAGTGCCGTAAGACAAACACAACATCCATGCCTGACCGGGATTCGAACCCGGACCCTTACGGACGAATGATCAGAGGCCAGCGCCTTAGACCACTGCGCCACCGGGGAGGCATTTTTGAATTTAGAAAGTGAGACCAGTTATTGCAAATCGTTCACGAAACAGTCTGACAAATTTTGACGTGCCTCTATCACTGCTTTCCGATGAGTTGTGGCTTTCACAGACACAAACACTTTCTCTTTTACTATTAGAGATGCACCTGCTGGAAGACATAATCTTAAGCACACGGGAAGTTCGTGGTTTTCTATTCTAAATGCATTGGTGCCGTCTGAAACTACACAGCAAATAACATAAAAGAAAGAAGCTTGATGTAAGTAACTGATGACATGACGTCACCTCCCCTTTGGGCCGCCCCGGTGGCGCAGTGGTCTAAGCGATGGCCTCTGATCATTCGTCCGAAAGGGGTCCGGGTTCGAATCCCGGTGAGGCATGGATGGATGTTGTGTCTGTCTTACGGCACTGGCTCTCTCCCTTCCCTGGAACCAGTGACCCTAAATTAGGGACGGGCGACTGCTTATAGCCCATTGAGTTGCTCACGGTGGTCGTTCAACCTCCAACCAAAAAAACCAAAAAAACCTCCCCTTTGGTATGGTGGAGGGGGAAGTTTGACGATCACCGTGAGCAAGTCGATGGCCATAAACAGTAGCCCGTCCCTAATTTATGGTCACTGATTTCACGGAAGGGCCGTAAAACAAACATAACATGATGCCATGACGTAACTTCCCCTACAACTGATGACATGACGTCACTTCCCCTTTGGTGGGAGTGAAGTTTAACGACCGCAGTGAGCAACTCGATGGCCATAAGCAGTAGCCCGTCCCTAATTTAGGGCCACTGATTTGACGGAAGGGAGAGAGCCAGCGCCGTAAAACAAACATAACATCCATGCTTTTTTTTATTTAATTGGATTTTAACGACCACCGTGAGCAACTCAATGGGCTATAAGCACTCGCCCGTCCCTAATTTAGGGTCACTGGTTCCAGGGAAGGGAAAGACCCAGTGCCGTAAGACAAACACAACATCCATGCCTCACCAGGACCCATTACGGGAGAATGGTCAGAAGCTAGAGCTTAGACTGCTGCGCCACAGGGGCGGCACCGAGGTCTTATGGCCATCATGGTGATCAGCTCGCAGACAATAAGCAATCACCCTGCCGCCCCGGTGGCACAGTGGTCTAAGCGATGGCTTCTGATCATTCATCCGAGATGGGTCCGGGTTTGAATCCTGGTGACGCATGGATGTTGTGTTTGTTTTACGGCTCTGGCTCTCTACTTTCCCTGGAACCAGTGGCCCTAAATTAGGGAAGAACGACTGCTTATAGCCCACTGAGTTGCTCACGGTGGTAGTTCCACCTCCAATAAAAAAAAGCAATCATCTGTTCCTAATTTGGCGGCATTGGTTCAAGGAAAGGAAGAGACCCAGCGCCATCAGACAAGCACGCCAGTCATGCCTCATTCGGTACTTCAACACGGACACAACTAGATGGCAAGCCAGGAAACTAAGCCTGTGACCACTCTGCAGTCAGGATGTGCACGTCATTTCACAACCAACAAATGATCTTAAAATAGTATAACTATACTGGTAATCTAAATTCTTTGGCGTAGATTATAAATCAAAGTTTCCATGCTTTCGCACATCAACCAGATGGAGTTTTCAAGGAGGGTAGTTAATTGTCTATCTTCCTTGAAAAAGCCATCTGGTTGATGTGCGAAAGCATGGAAACTGATTTATAATCTATGCCAAGAAATTCGGATTACTAATATAGTTATACTATTTTAAGTGTAATTGGTTATTAACTAATAACAACTTAATTAATAATTAGGAACTGTGCACTAATTATACTCAAAATAGTATAACTATGCTAATGATCCGAATTTCTTGGCGTAGAATGAAAATCAAAGTTTCCAAGCTTTGGCACGTCAACCAGATGGTTTTTTCAAGGAAAGTAGACAGCTAACTAGACGTCTACGTTCCTTGAAAAAGCCATTTGGTTGATGTGGGAAAGCTTGGACAGTTTTATTTCTTTCATACGCCAAGAAATTTAGATCATTAGCATAGTAATAACAACTTATCTCACAAAACGACTGTTTAACCATGTAAACAGAGAGAGAAATGCTATAGAGCACAAAAATATAAATGGAATTTATTAAGAGGAAATGATTCACTATACGACGTACTTGTTCACTTTACTAGAGAGCATCTTTGAACATATATTTCCTATAAATTAATCTACTCTACTAGAGTATATAAATAAACAGGAAATATACTGAGCAAGAAACATTCTCCCGCAGTTGTCCAACTCTGCAAATACACTGATTGCTATAAAAATCCACGCATGAAGAAGGAGACGTTGCATTTAAATGAGATTTTAGAAGTGAGATGGTACATACCAAGGACAGGAGTACTTACAACATTGCAGCAGCACGACGATTTCCCGCCGACATACGGTACACATTCCGATCAGCGTTAGTACCGCGTCGGACCGCCTCGTGCTCGGATACATGCGGCGATACGGTCCTGCATGGAGTCTAAGAAACGCCGTATTCTGTACTGCAACAGATTACCAAACACTTCCTGCAACTGACGCTCTAAATCACGAATACTTGGACATGGAGAAAGCTGGCTTCCCATGTGGTCCCACACGTGCTGGATGGTCGAGAGATCAGGTGATCTGGCAGGCCACGGGAAGTGTCGAAGCATGACGTAGACAGTCCTGGTAAACTCGAGCCGTGTGCGGATGGGTGTTATCTTGTTAGAAAATGGCTTCGGGCAGCCCCGCCAGGAAAGGCAGCACATGGGGCGGCAGGATCTGCTGTACGTAGCGTTGGGCTGTCAACGTCCCTCGTATCATTACGAGGAAGTCCGGCTGTCATACGTGATGGCTCCCCAGTCAATCACGCCTGCAGTTCCGGACGTGTGCCGCTGTATAGTGAGGTTGGGACTGTAGCGCTCATCTGCGGTCCTCCACACTCTGAAACAATGTTCGTCCGTTCCCATACCGAAGCGGGATTCGTTGCTGAACACTCTAAGTCGCCTGTCCGTAGCATTCCACTTTGCTCACTGCTGACACAACTGCAATCGACGACGACGATGGTCAGGTGTTAATGGCGGAAAACGTAAGGGCCATCGAGAATGCAAATTCTCTTCGGCCAGGTGTCTGGAAATGGTTCTGGCGGACACAGGAGTCCCTTGTACAGCTGCAACATGTCTCTGGATATTGGACAAAGACGTTGTTGCATTTCTGCGTACCGCTCTCACGATCCCATGGTTCTCTCTGCTGCTGATGTATCTGGGTCGCCTAGAGCCAGTTCGCCGTGTCTGGGTGCGTTCCCGTGTCCATTGCTCCCAACACGATCGCATCGCAGTGTCCAACCGGTCGAAATGGCGGCCAATGCAGCAATCCGGCCATCCTTCCTCTCTAATCCCGACGATACGGCCTCGTTCAAACTCCGTCAGTTGCCTGTACGCACATCTCTGGCAGCTCCTCAGCATGTCTATTGCCCAGGGATCTCACCTAACTCTTACCGTGCAGTTCGGCACGAATGTGGAGTCCCCTGCGCAGCGCCTTATAAGCCCCAAGTATTGCGCTTGCAGCGCCGATCTTGGATGCGCGGAAATGTTGATTCGCACGAAACTTTAATCATTTGCATAATAAATAAAAGAAGACAAGACTCCTCGTAGCTATTCGCCAAGTTTCTAGTTAATCACACGGTTTTGTCTTGGTGCGCGAATTTTTATGACGACGAGTGTATTTTGTTATATGAATACTGCCATGGCATTCTTTTATCATACTTAAGGATTATAGGGTTACATTTGGATTATTTCTAGAATATATATTTAACTTATTAAATTTATTCACTTTATAAGATGAGTCTCTCTTCATTATGTTTGGAAGGGGATTAAGCATTGTCTGACGGATTTATAAAGATTATTAGGGACCGTTTTCCCATGCGACCTTTATCGGGAAAATGCATTTATTCAGCATACGCTTTTTGTAATTACGGTGTGTCAGCAGAACCAAAAATGGGAAAAAATATTACCTAATAAATAAAAGAAGACAAGATAATCATCATTTCGAAGAAAAAAATTTTTTTTTCATTAAACGCTGTTATTCCTCTACGACAAAAGTATAAGATTTTTAAGGAATACAGAGAAAAAGACCACAATGAAAAAGTGTAACGCCTGAAATTCAAAGGTTTGTCTTAATTTTATTTACTTTTTAAATGTCGTGTTCACAAAATGAGATACAAAAAAGACAGCTCATTGTCAAAATGCACTCCAAATAAAAATCTAATTTTCCAGCGGTTTTTTCAGCGTGTGTACTGGCATCCACTTCATTTCACGGCTAAAGAATTATTAAGTTAAGCTTCTTAACTGAAGAGATCTTTTTAATGGAAAAAAGCTATGACAGAGTAATTTGTTGCAGGATAACACATAAAGTATCATTTGCTTTACTAAATTCAATAAACGAATAAACATTACGTGAATATTCTCATTCTTATCACAAAACATTTACTTGCTCTTTATACAGTTCCACCGTGATGTTAGAATCTACGAGATTTAAAGCACTGCAGAAAGCTCCAGGCAGAAAACGAATGCTGGGAGTTCAACTGAATCATATGTGTTCATGCATTCTACATGAAATGAAATTCAGGAAATATGTCCATTTTCTGTTTGTTAGTTCTTTTATATATATAATGACATAATCAGATGCTTTTCCTGACTTGACTTCCAAAAGACCGTTTAAGGTTTTATAAAGCGATTTGGACACTGCATGTGGAAACAGTTTGGAGGTGAACAACTTGGCTCGAAGAAAAAAGACCACAATGTAAAACAGCTCGCCAGTGGACGAACGTGGAACCAATTCGATGTAGAACTGAAAATCTAACTGCTTTTTACAGTTTTTAAGAGTGTCAATAGTTTCAGCAATGATTTCAAAGAACATTTCAGATCATGAAAGAAATACGGGATTACACCATCTAATACAAATTTTGAAGAAGACAATCTGATTTTCGGTGTAAATGTGACAATGAATGCCGGTGGCTTTGACTAGCGAATCCTGTGATGGTTATATTCAAATCAATCGGAAACTTGAGACTTGGTCGTTCTGGGTGGTGTAGTGGTTAGCATACCCGGGCTCTATCTGAGAGACGCAGGTTTGATTCCCGCTTCCGGACGATGGAATTTTCAAGTTTTCGGATATTATCTGACTTACCATCTTTGTCACATTTACACCGAAAATCGGATTGACATTTTAGAGTTTTAGTTTTTGTAGTTGTCATTTAAATGGTTAACTAATTAGCTAGCTAAGTGGGTAATGTTCTCAGATAGCTTCATTTCACATAAATCACACTTTAGAAACAAATACCGAACGGCTTTGGTAGTTATTCTCCAAGCACTTGTGCTTCAAGACATCAAATAATCCACTGCCAGAATATAATCTTGCTAGTATCAACACAGAGATCAATCGTATAACATGGCACTTATTTGTCTATCGCATATACACTGCTGTTAATAGAAATTGCAACAACAAGAAAAAATCAGCAAATACAATGAAATTTATGGGAGTGCATAGTTATGGTACAAGCTGCAAACGATCACAATTGCATACCGGTTCGTGATGAGGAAGGCCAAAAAATTAGTAATAAATAAATCCACCATAGTCGGTGATTACCGACCTAACACGCCGTGGGATCGAAGGAAACAGTCTGGAGGGTTGTCTGTGGTATTGCATTCCATTCTGCTTCTACACGCATCCACAATTCGTTGGTTGTGACAGGCGGCGAGCGCGCAATAACACCCCAGACGTTCTCTACAGGCGACAAATCTATCGAGCGAGCAGGCCAGGTAAAACGAGCGACTTGACGCACATAGAGTACGTCGGGGAAAGTACGAGCAACATGGGGTCGGGCATTGTCTTGTTGTAAGACCGCTCACTTGTTAAAGATCGTCTGAAGGAAGGGTAGAAGTTCATCTTCCAACACTTCCGTGATGTGCGTTGGCTGTTCAATGTGACTGTGATGCGTAGTAGGCGAGTGCATGAATGAAAGCAATAGCACCGCAGACCATCACGATCGGCGTGGGACCGCTATGGCGCTGTACAATGCAGTCTTCCAGATGCCATTCACCACGGTATCTACGAACAAGGATTCGCCCATCGTGATGCATTAGATTGAATATGGACTCGTCAGAAAACACTATATACTCCCATTCAGCACTCCTGTTTCAACATTCGCGGCACCGCTGCAATCGCTAACTCCAAACCAGAAGTCATCGCTCTTTCCACGTTAATAAGTGAGTCACGGAATAATTCTATTCGGCCGCCACCGGGAATCGAACCAATGGTCTTCCAGTTACGCGCCGGACGCGCTGCCACTGCACCGAGGCCGCTGTGGTGTAGTGGTAGCATGTCAACTGAAAGGCCCTGGGTTCGATTCCCGGTGGCGGCCAACGAGAATTTTTCCGTGACTCACTTATTAACGTGGAAAGAGCGATGACTTCTTTTTGGTGTTCCTAATCCACGTGGAGTGTATGAATTAATCGCTGACTCCTGTGTTTTAGAGTCAAGGGAAGTCGCAGCAATGGACGGCAAGCAACGAGACCTATCTGCAACAATCGGTAACGCACAATGCTTGCATACATCGGACGATGTGTGACCATCCTCCATTGCTGCGCAAGTGTCGTGGATGGCATTGTGCGTGACATCATTGTCATACAGTGCAAGTGCCTGTCTTCCCACTCAGTAGTGCGATTTCGAGCTCCAGACCCTGCACAACGATGCGTAGAACCTTTTGCTGTCCATTGACGTCATGTACGCATAATAGTAGTTGTTGTTAAGCCTAACGTGTGCAGCAGTATCACGGTATGATAAACCATCTTCTCTGACACCAACGATTCTCCCGCTTCCAAACTCTGTCAAGTGTTCGGATGGTTGTCTCTTCCTCCTACGCGGCATGCTTGCATGTTAACAGCTACGTACCGTTGAGTTTAGCGATAGCAAGATTAAAAACCTGCTCTCTGTACGCTTTCTTTTATACCCCGTGGTGTTATGTTTCCGATGGCGTTACGCGCGCTTCAAATTTGCATGTACCCTGCAATTGTAATCATTTGCATCTCCCATGATGCCCTATCCACCCTGCAAATTCATAGTGTTGCAATTTCTATTTAACAGCAGTGTATATATCAGCAGTTACAATGGCTCTGAAATCCTGCGGTATTGAAGATGCATACATTAATATTATTAATAACACCTATGACAAGTGCAAAGATTCGGCTGTTTGAAAATACAACACACATAAAAATTGGAAAGGGAGTGAGACAAGGTGACACCATATCTCCGAAGCTCTTTAATGCCACATTGGAAAATGTCTTTCAATCACTGAAATGGGAAAACAAAGGAATAAAGATTAATGGAGATTATCTAACCCACCTTAGTTTTGCTGATGACGTAGTCATTTTGCAACTACCCCATCAGAGCTGCAGAGTATGATCCAGGAACTTGCTGACAAGAGTAGGGAAGTGGGATTAAAAATGAACTTTCAGAAGACAAAAGTGATGTTCAATGCTTTTACAAGAAATGAAGATTTATCGATTGATGGAGAAAAACTGAAGATAACAGACACGTACGTTTATCTTGGACAGCAGATATCAAGTGAGGGTCACATTGATGAAGAAATTAATCGGCGTACAAAACTTGCATGGAGAGCTTTATAATTTTCAAGAGCAATATGCCATTATGTCTTAAAAGAAAAGTGTTTGATCAATGCATCCTTCCAGTGCTTACGTATGGTGCAGAGACGTGAGCCTTAACTAAAAGAGACATACAAAGGCTGCAGACAACTCAAATAAGAATGGAGAGGTGCATGCTTGGTGTAACCAGGAGAGATAAGAAGAGGAACTCGTGGATCCGAAAAATGACGAGAGTGGAAGACATCATGATCACAGTGAAATCCCTGAAATGGCAATGGGCTGGACATACTGCCAGAAGGACAGACCTTCGATCGACAGCTAAAATTTTAGATTGGATTCCAAGGGACAGGAAAAGAACCAGAAGAAGACCACATGGGAGATGGGTGGATGAAATTCGAAAATATGCGGGAGTGACATGGAGGAGACTGGCACAAGACAGACCGTTGTGGAGGAAACTTGGGGAGACCTTCGTCCAGCAGTGGATTGATAATGGTTGACAATGATGATGATGATGATGATATATCAAGAGGCTTCATAGCAACGTGCTACAATTTCTTCGCAGTCTCTCGATATCTGTACTAACTCCACTCACTCCGCACTCTATGCGTTTTATTTTGCTATGACTCGCTGTTAGTATTGCTAAACGGTACAAATTGTTAGAGGAAGTAATGTGCACTTCAGTAAGAAAATCTTTAACAAAGCAGTAACTATATGTACTTAAGAAAATAGAAACTCAAAAGGAAAGTTACTTAGAGGTATACGTCCTAAACCTCTCGATTGGCATCACTTAACAGACGCTAACGTTAAGTCGTTACCAAGAATCTGAAGTGATACTAAGAATCATTAACTAAACTCCTATATCTTCTTTCCTGTGCTCCTGTTTACACCCCCCCCCCCCCCACCAAAAACGAATCACCCAGAAGATATCATCCAATCGAGATGAAAATTGCTATGTGCAATGTACATATTTAGGAAAGGAAATTATTGCAATTCCAGAGCAGTTGGGCCATTTAGTCGGTTAAAACAGCTACACTAGTGGAACAAGTCAGTACGTTGTAGCTCCACATCTGGCTTGGATACAAGAAGTTACATAGCGTGACATAGGCTCACACAGTTCACGGATACTCTTCTGAGGTAGAGCATGCTGGATGGTGTCCAAATTGCGGGCCAGTTCGCCGACACTCCGGAATGAGCGCAAGTAGCATCCCATGATGTCCCAAACATGTTCGATCGGTCGGAGGATCAGGCTGCCCGTGGAAGAGTGTCCACATTACGGAGGTAGGCCTGGGAGAACCGTACCGTAGGTGGCCGGGCATTATCCTGTTGAAAAATTGCTCGGTGATGCTGTGACAGGAATGGCAACACAACAGGTCGTAGAAAGTCGTCGACGTACCATTGAGCCGTGAGGGTGGTACGGAGGAGTGTGCTGCTATTGCAGAAAATGGTTCCCCAGACAGTCACTCTCGGTGTGCGAATGGTGTGCCGTTCCACTGTAACGACAGGAACCGTACACTGGCCGGCTCGACTCCAGACACGTATGCTCTGGTCATCGGCGCTGAGTGCAAACCGTGTCTCATCACTGAAGACAACACGACGCCATTGGACACTATCCCATGTTGATCAGGTCTGATATCACTGTAACCGATGCCGGCAATGCTCGCTGGTCGGGGGTAGGCGGCGGAGTGCTCACCTCGAATGTAGTCCCCGTGCCGCAAGTCGTCTGGCAACCGTCCGGATGTCCACTTCCGTACCTGTAGACGACGCAACATGGCGACGGATGTTCGAGAGCGACGAATTCGATTCTTTTGTGCTTCTCTCAGAGTCGCTCGATCCTCGCGCTCTGTCGTTGCCCTCGACGGTCCACTGCTCGTGTGCCACTGGGTTGTGCCCTTCTCTGAAATTTATCCTGATGAAACTCCTCCTCGACCCATTGATGCCAAAATCATCCGATTGCTGTGACGCTCCGACCCAAATGCATGGGAACAGGGCGACTTGATTAACTGGCCTCTTTCAGCCCAATTATACGCCCTCTCTCCAACTCTCTCAACTGCTGGTATTGTGCACGGATCCGACGTCGAGGCTTCCTCGCAGTCCGTGAAGGTTATTGAACAGCAATCCGCTGTTATAATAGTCCTTGCGTGCGAGCTATACTCTTGATATACCTTCCTCCATGCGCGGTTTCCATGCACAGTGGCAGGCCACTATTTAGTCATTGGTTGTTATTTTTCAATCATTTGCATATTCGGCCCTGTGGTACTTGCATGCAGAGTTTCATCGGGATAAATTTCTCGGGGTGCTTCGGGGTTTTGGGGTTGTTTTTTCTCTTTTTTTTTTTTTTTTTTTTTTTTTTTGCAAAGGGTATACGCTCGTGAGTTTACGAGAACTCATGCTGTAAGATTAATTATCTCAACAGAGAGATTCAACACACACACAAACACACACACAAACACACACAGAGTCCTCGGAGTGGTTTCATTCCAAAGAGGTCTACCTAACGTAGCTCAGAAATTCTCTCAGTGAATTAGCAGAGTGAAATCAATTTCATCTACGTCTACAAAACCTACTAATGTGTAAACTCTATTCTACTTTTGAATAAATTTCGTGCTTAGACATCCCTCGATAAATTTGCAGAGCTTAGGGACAAAGTCGGGAAAACCGAAATACACCACGTCTAGATAAAATAAAGTAACGCACATTACCCCTCCAGGTAGCAGGAGCTTTGGAAGAGGCAATGCGACATTTTGTCGACATGTATAACAGGAGACTCCCATAAAAGCGTCCTGTCTTTCTATAGTGTTCGTCGTCGTTAAGATGCGCATATATGCGTTCTCGCCAATGTGAAGCTGATAATAGTTTCGACGCAATATTGCTTTCTTGCCACTTTTGGACAGGTTTTTGATGAACGTATTATTGTGTAGTCGCCGCTTTGGCCAAGTAAATCTCTGAACGCATATATGCGTGTTGCCGCCTAGGGGGTTAAATGATACAATAGACAAGGTATCAATAACAGGAATATAAAGTACTTGTTGTTGTTTTTTAACTCAAGACCACCATTTCCGAAAGAACAAATTACCCTTTCACATTTTCTCAAGTGGTTTCAAACCCAGCCTGTTGACAAACGACAGCGCTTTCGATTGAGCAATTGTTTACTTTCCAAGTACAGCGAAACCTGTCTAAGACTAAATGCAAGGGTCTGGAATTATTTTGCGTTGTAGAAAGTTTCCGTTTTATACAGGTGCATCCATGGAAGCCACATGAAATATAAACACTTAAACATTTGTCATGATACCAGGTCGTTCAGAATATAATGACCAATATGGAGTGTAAAAATGAAAGAATGAAAGAGACATACACAGTGCTTCAAAGAATTTTTAAGACTGGGTCTGTAAAATGAAATAGAAACAAGAAATTATAATTTGTTTTGGTTTGTTATTCTAAATAAGTCCCTCCGGCTTCAATACACTTGTTACAGCGATTTAATAATGATTCGAATGCCTGTTCCAGTTCACTTTGCGGAATTGCCTCCAAAGCACGCGTCGAAGCTGTTTGTATGGTCGAAATATCATCAAAATAACACCCTTTTAACGTCATTTTAAGTTTTGGGAACAAAGAAAAGTCGCACGGTGCTAAATCAGGCGAATACGGAGCATGATTCAACACACAGACGTTATTTTTCGCCAAACATCTACGAACAAGAAGTGAGGTGTGACTGGGTGCATTATCGTGCAACAAACACCAACTGTTTTCATCTCGATATTCTGGACGAATGCGACGAATTCTGCGCATCAAACGCCTCAAAACATTTAAATAAAACTCACCAGTAATTGTTTGTCCACTTGGAACAAATTCTTTGTGGATAAATACCCTTACTATCGAAGAATGTAATGAGTATTGTTTTGATTTTCGATGGAACTTTTCTTGTTTTTTTGGCTAGTGGCGAGTTTTTTACTTACATTCCGCACTTTGTCGCTTTGTTTTAGGATCATATTGAAAACACCATGTTTCATCACCAGTAACAATCGATTTTAAGAAGTTTGGATCATTTTCAGCGGCTGAAATGATGTCTCTGCAATGTGCACTTCTCCTTGATTTTTGTTCATTGGTTAACGTGTGTGGAACAAATTTAGCACAGACTTTTGTTTTGCCCAAATCTTCATGCAGGATGGTTCGAATCGTTTCTTTGTTGATGTTTAAAGACTCTGCCATCATTCTTAGTGACGCACATCGATTTTTTTCCACGAAATCACGCACTTTTTCAATAATCTCAGGTGTCCTAGATAACCTTGGTCTTCCGGTATGCTTATCATCTTCTAGCGTATCTCTTCCGTCCAAAAAACGTTTGTGCCACAGGAAAACATTTGATCTACTTAAACAAAACTCCCTGTAAACTTGTTTCATCATTTGGTACGTTTCCGAGGCACTTTTACCAAGTTTTGCGTAAAATTTAATAACAGCCCTTTGTTCCATCTTAATAATTCAACATGAAAAAAAATTTACTTCTCTAATGAACGCCCGTTTCGTTTGAGTTACTTTAACAACTGCGCAGTACTTTTGGCAGAAAGCAAGCAGATGGTCACGGTATATAACGCATTCGCGATTACACTGGTGGCGCCACCGTAGGCTGAAATCTAGCATCAGTCTTAAAAATTATTTGACGCACTGTGTACCTCACAGCACACAGCCTTTTTTATTCAAAATAGGCGCTTTCAGCAACTATACACCTCAGCCAGCGAGTGGCAGGTACTTCAATGCCAGACGGGAACGAATCTCGCTCCTTGGATGCAAGAAAATCTCGCAATGAAATTTCGGCCTCCTCTTGGTTTCTGAAGGTCCTGTTCTTGATGTAATTGCTAAAATGCATGAAAAGGTGGAAATCGGCGGGTACCAAGTCAGGTGAGTAGGGTGGATGTGGGAGGGTTTTGAACCTCAGTTCGTGTAGTTTACGTTTCGTCATTTGTGTCACGTGTAGTCTCGCGTTATCATGGGGGAGGATAGGATCCTTCCTGTTCATCCAATCTGGCTGTTTGGAACACAACTTCTGGTGATTCGGTCAATTTCTTCACAGTATGGGACTGAAGTAATGCTTTCACCAGCATGAAAGAACCTGTAGTGTGTATGACACAGTGAACAGCACACCACAGTATCAACTAAACCTTCTTTCGTCAATCTTGGTTTAGGATGTTGTTTTGGGGTTTCACTATGGCTCACACGCACACAGCCACTGTCCAGATCGCTCACGGTTGTCGTACAACAGAAAAAAAATTTCACAAGTTACAATGCGGTAAAGCAGGGGTTCCTTTTCGTTGCGAAGCAGAAGGTCACTTCACATCTCAAACTTTTGTTGCTTTTGATGCTCCGTCAGTTCGTGGAGAACTCACATATTGAGCTTCTTGACCTTGCCAATTTGGACGAGATGTTCAGAAACAGTTGACACATACACTTTGTACTGCTTGGCGGGTTCTCTGACTGTGACACGAGAATTCGCCACCACATTTGCCTCCAGAGCGTCGTTATCAATGGCCGAATGTCGTCCTCCGCCCTCCTCATCTTGTAGGCTCGTGTCACTAGAATGAAACTTTTCAAGCCACTAACGAACAGTACGTTTATATGTTGCCTCCTCGCTCCATGGCTTGGACACATTACTGTAGATCTGTGCCACATTATAACCCAATTTGAACTCATGAAGCAGAATCGCCCGCAACTCACTCCTTCCAAACATGTTGTACAGAACACTCTCACACAAGTAGCAACGATTGCAGTTCAACCGATTATGGCGTGTATGTGGCATCTGAGTCACCCTTCAACTAGTAAGAATGGGGCTGGGAGTGGATAGGTCTTCAAGCATTATGGGCAAGTTGAATGTGGTCCCTCAGAAAATCGGCCATTATTTTCCAAACGACCCGATAATAACCAATTCTACATAACACTCGTACTTTCTTCTTCGTGCATTTCAATAACTTTAACTTTTGCATCCAAATCGAGAACGTTCTTTCTTTGGCACCATGGCAAGAGGCAAACGAAAGAACGAAACTCAAGAGACGCAAAGTCTGTGAATGATCATCTCAATGTATAAATGTTAGAGAATTAAATCGGAGCGTCTCGTTGAAATTCGTATGAAACAGCCCGCTGCGATGACTTTGGACATTGCATACAGCAAAGAGCAATGTTCGTCACATGAACTAAACTTGGGTGGCACTAGGTGCTTAAGGAAAAGCCAAACTGTAAATGTACTGCAGTGTGTGTATTTGTGTAAACAACCCAAAATAAACCTCTCTGTTTAATTACGTTATCTTCAACCTCAAGCAAATTTGTTCCGTGTGAATTCATCATTATTCTTTATCGTGTAATGCTTTGCGTTTAATTAAAATACATGACAGCACTAGAGCATCTGGAAAGTTTCGTTGTTACAAGATTAATTTTCTCTCTTGCCATTTTCGTTTCCGCGCTTGGCAGGTTCCGTTTTAGACAGGTTAAATAGTACATGGTTTTTCCATCTTTCCTATCGGGCCATAAAAACTTTCGTTTGGGGCAGCTTTCCGTTTTATGCAGGTTCTGTCTCAAACAGGCTTTACTGTACGATAGTATTTCTGCGTGGCCTTAAGACCCGAGTCTCAGTCCCTTAATTTTTCGTTTCAAAGATTTATCTTGTCAACTAGAAGAAACGTGTCTACTATTTTCTAATGACATTAAACTTTTCAGGTCCACTAATTAAAATGCGAATCGTATAATCTGGGGAGCCAGTGGGATATTTTAATTCATTAGACTGTTGGTGCAACCAAAATGCAAGTTTCCTAAGAAACTCGAAATTCAGTCTTATTTCTTACAAGATGAAAAATGTGTCCTTGTAATGTGATACACGATAAACGACTGTGAGTTGCTGAAATTCAAACCAAATCAAAAATTGTTTTGTTGTTTTCAAAGATTCTTACAATTTCCTCAATATAATACAGAAATTATTTCAACAGGACATAAAAAGAAATTTCAGTTTCCTTATAAAGAGCACTGGTGAATTTCGTAGTATTTGAACTTCGAAGAAACACAACTTTATCAACGCGATACTTCGTATAAAACATCCTTCCTAATTCGACCTCTGGATCAGAGAACAGTAAAGAAGAGAGTGAGAACATAAAAACTTCCTCTAGAGAGCATTTTTAACCAACAAAAAGGACAGCTACATTTAATAACTCAAAAGTAAATACAAGATAGAGTGAATAGATAATGCACGGATACACTGAATGAAAAGTGAAAAAACTAATATGTCAAACAATATGCCGGACGGTTCCTACGCAGCAAGTTCTGCAAACAAACATTTTTCCTAATTTCTGCAGGTAACAAATTTATACGCCATAAATCGTTGTTGTATCACCACGAACATTTCGCGGACATCAAAACACCTCTTTACCTTGTTTAATGATTGCATAGGTAATCCAGTAAGTTTCTGATCGTCACAAACAAAACACTGATTAGCACTAGTATGTCACGAACACAGACTAACACAAGCGTTCACGCACATTGTCATACACGAACTATTTACATCTTACATGAACTGTAAAGAAATTGCCATCAGAGAAGCAGTTGAAATCCTGTCCAGCAGGCTACCATGCAATGATGCTCTCTCTTTCTCTTTATAGAACTCTCAATGGTTTGACATGCGTTACAAGGGATGAAACATGTCGTAACGAAGCTTATAATCGCGTGATAATAACACATAATAGCGTGATGTCTTTCACGCTATGTTCAAAAAATCACTTTTATTTTTTACGCATTCTAATTCTCTACTTTTTTATGTGTGACCCATGCCTTGAAAGAACCTCCCAGTGGAAACCAAAAGCTTGGCGACTTACGTATGTATTTGTATTACTCTACTAAACAAACGGATTAATATTACGCTATGACCATTTGGAGATTGAAACAATTCCTTTCTCCTTCGATACGTTCAGAAAGAAAGCTATT
Source organism: Macrothele yani (assembly GCA_039090855.1). Classification (NCBI taxonomy): domain Eukaryota; kingdom Metazoa; phylum Arthropoda; class Arachnida; order Araneae; family Macrothelidae; genus Macrothele; species Macrothele yani. Next base: position 9,620,210 of record CM077024.1, read on the forward strand.
TCGTGTACAGTTCTTACAATAATGCACAGTCTTTTCACTAGGACGCATAAGTTCATATTATTAGGTGTACAAATAAGTTTTAAAGCGTTTTAAGACAACGCAACATGTAATTTGAGAGAAAACAACAATACCTTTACGAATCAAAATATGCGCCGTCATTATCTATCACCTCCCTCCATCATTCAGGCAGCTGACGGATTCCAGCCATGAAGAATACTTCGTTGTGTGGCGCGATGAAGTCGTCAACCCATTTTTGCATCTTCGTCACATGTCCGGAACCGTACAGCAGACAACCTATGTTGCATCGATCGGAACAAATGATAATCTGAAGGGGCTATGTCGGGATTATACGCCGGGTGCTCCAAAACTTCCCAGCCAAGCGTCAATAACGTTTTCTTGACCGACTTCGCGACATGCGGCCTAGCGCTGTCATGCAGTAATTTCACGGGAAGCAATTATTTGCCTGTGAATGGACGTTTCCGACAGATTTCCTGGTTCAAGCGCAGCAATTGTTTATCTTCCTCTAATTGAATTCTTCTATTAGTGAAATTTTTTCAGCCCCGGATATTTTCCGGTATGAGGAAAAAACATTTTTTGTAATTTGTAATTTTTCGTAAGATATATTTCTTCCGCTAGTAGGCATAATATGTAGCTGACTTTATGTGCGGATGATTTACCGAGTGCGGAAATTGAAATCCGGAGGAATTTTTTTTGTTTTTTTCTTTTAATGGCTCCGTTCACTTGAAGAACACCGCTCATATTTAATATTTTAAATGGAACGCAGGTTTTTCACTTGGGGACGAAAATCTATTTTTTTTTTTTTTTTTTTTTTAGTAAACTTTTCTTTCTTTTTCTAAAAATGTACTTTCAAAAACTTTTTCGTGTCGAAAAGGATTCAAAATGCGGGCTCATTACACTCAAGAAATCGGTGTCATTTTTCTTGTTTTGCGCTCGATCACAATATTTCCAAAGAAAGGGTAAAATAATAATGCACCTTTGCGTCAGGGAAAAAACTCGCTTGGTATTGACGCATATTGATTATATCTCAATATTCGATACAAAAATCGTTTAACGAATATGAAATCTTTCTTTTAGAAACAGACATCGAAAATACAAGTAAAATACTGATTCTTTCTCATAGTTATTTGAATTTCCATCATACTATATAGTTAAAGATTCGCACAATAAAAGGTTTGCACAAAACATCTTATTTCTAAAACAAAGAAATGCACCTGATAACATTATTTTCCGCTCCGATGGAGTAGTGGTTCCTGCGCTGGCTTATGATCATTTGTTCGTAGTAGGTCCGGGTTCGAATCCTGGTGAGGTATGGATGTTGTGTTTGTATCAGCACTGGATCTCTCCCTTCCTTGGAACCAGTGACCTTAAATTAGGGACGGGCGACTGCTTATAGCCCACTGAGTTGCTGAAGGTAACTTAAAAAAGTGTAACTATTCCAGTAATCCGAACAGTTTGTTGTATATCTACCTTGAAAACAGTCATCGGCTTGATGTGCAAAGGATTGTAAACTTTCATTTCTATTTCACGCCAATAAATTCGGATTACTAGTATAGTTATATTATTTTAGGTAAAGTTGGTGTTATTCTGCTATTTTAGGTATAATTGGCCTCTTCCACATCAGGGTATCACAAAATTGTTAAATATTAAATTTCGTCTTGATAGCTATAATACACTCTTTGCAAAAAAAAAAAAAGAATCGAAGCGCTCAAAAGGAATCAAATCATCCAATCGAGATGAAAATTGGTATGTCGAAATACATGTGTAGTAAAGGAAATTATTGCAATTCCGGAATATGCGGGACATTTATTCAGATAAAACAGCTACCCTAGTGGAACAAGTGAGTACGTTGTAGCGCCACCACTGGCTCGGAAACAAGAGATTGTCCGGCATACCATAGGCGCATATAGTTCACGGATAGTGCCTTGAGGTATAGCATGCCAGGCGGTGTTCAAATTGCTGGCCTGTCCGCCAGCATTCCGGGATGGGCGTAGGCGAAGTCCCGTCATGTCCCAAACATGCTCCATCGATGAGACGTTGGGCGATCCGGCTGGCCATGGAAGATTGTCGACATTACGGTGGCAAACCTGAGAGAGCCGTGCCGTGTGTGGCCGGTCATTATTCTCTTGAGAAATTGCTCGGTGATGCTGCGACAGGAATGGCAACACAGAAGATCTTAAAATGTCAGCGGATCTCATCAGATCTTGAACGTACCGTTGAGCCGTGAAACTGGTACGGAGGACTACCAAGGGTGTCCTGCTATCGTAGGAAATGGCTCCCTGGATAGTCACTCCCAGTGTATCATAGGAAATGGCTACCTGAACAGTCACTCCCAGTGTATCATAGGAAATGGCTACCTGAACAGTCACTCCCGGTATGCGAACCGTGTGCCGCTCCACGGTAAAGGAACGGCACACGGCTCGCACACTGGGTATGACTGTCTGGGGAGCTATTTCCTATGATACGCTGGGAGCGACTGTCTGGTGAGCCATTTCCTATGATACACTGAAAGTGACTATCTGGGGAGCCATTTGCTATGATAGACTAGGAGTGACTGTCTGGGAAGCCATTTCCTGTGATACACTGGGAGTGACTGTCTGGGGAGCGATTTCCTGTACTGGGAGTGCCTGTCTGGAGAGCCATTTCCTATGAAATTCCTATGATACACTGGGAGTGACTGTCTGGGAGCCATTTCCTATGATACACTGGGAGTGACTGTCTGGGGAGCTTTTTCCTATGATACACTGGGAGTAACTGTCTGGGGAGCCTTTTCCTATGATACACTGGGAGTAACTGTCTGGGGAGCCTTTTCCTATGATACACTGGGAGTGACTTCTAGGGAGCCATTTGCTATGAAACACTGGGAATGACTGTCTGGGGAGCCGTTTCCTATGATACACTGGTAGTGACTGTCTGGGGAGCCATTTTCTATTATATACTGGTAGTGACTGTCTGGGGAGTCATTTTCTATGATACACTGAGAGTGACTGTCTGGGGAGCCATTTGCAGACAGTCACTCCCAGTGTGCGAGTCGTGTGCCTTTCACGGTAAAGGCAGGATCCTTGCGCTGGCTGGCTCGTCTCCAGTTCAGACACGTTTGCACTGGTCATACGCGCCAAGTGCAAACCGTGACTCATCACTGAAGACAACACGACGCCATTGGACGCTATGTCACGTTAATCACTGCAGCCGGTGCCGGCGATGTTCTCTGCTCAGTGGCAGGTGGCGGGGTGGCCTCGTTGGATGTAGTCCCTGTGACGCAAGTCGTCTAGCAACAAGCCAGATAGCCAGTTCAGTTCCTGTAGACAACGCAACATGGCCACGGAATATTGAGAGAGACAAATTCGGATCTGTTCGTGTGTCTCTCACAATCGTTCGATCCTCGAGTTCTTTGATTGCTCTCGGCCGCCCTCTTCTCGCGTGCCGCTGAGTTGTGCTCTCCTTGACCCTTTTTCTCCAACATTTTGCGATTGCCACGCCGATCCGACCCAAATACCTGTCAATACTGCAACTTGACCAATCTCTCTCTCTCTCTCTCTCTCTCTCTCTCTCTCTCTCTCTCTCTCTCTCTCTCTCTCTCTCTCTCTCTCTCTCTCTCTCTCTCTCTCTGTCCAATTGTACGTCCTCTCTCAAAATAGCTCAACTGCTCGTATTGTGCGCGGATCCGACGTCTAGACATCCTCACAGTCCGTGGAGGTTAATGCAAACGCAATTCGCTGTCACGAGTGTCCCTGCGTGTGAGCTTTGCTCTCTATTCAGGGTTACAAGGAAAGTCCGTGATCTTGTGCAGTTGTATAGAAAACCCCCTATGGCGCCCACAATAACACCACGAGGGATTCCCTCGCCCCCTTTTGGAAGGGTGGGGTTGAGGGGCAATCTCACCCCTTTTGCAGATAGGGCAAAAAAGTCAATTACAAACGTATTCAGCTAGGCAAAAATAGTACATAAATATTTTTGTCCTATTACAAAAGATGGAAGGTGGCCGGAAATGCGGCCCCAAGAAAATTTAGACAAGAATTTATTACTTGGAACTTATCTACACTGGTAAGTTCTAAGTAAATGAAAGCACAAAGGAAAAGTTTTCCTACAAACCTTATCAACAGTTCTTGTTCTGAAATAAAACACAGTTCCTTGACATATTCAATATCAGACTTTGATTTCCAATACAGAAAATACAGTAATACACCGAGATAAGGAGAAATAGCATAAAGTGGCTAAACACTCATCAAATAGGAAAACTGTATGCACATCTAATTGACTTGCGTACGTGGCAAAGCTTTCGACTTCCCGTCATTGGTTCACGAAGTGTTGGCATACCGACCACGGATATCATTTTTGTATTCTGACAACGTAGCAGAAAGCACATTTGAAGTTCATGGAAATATGCTTCGGACACAGAGACTCAGGTAGCTTTCCGCTTTTTTCGCATTTGGAGAGTCCCCTTCCATCTTTTGTTATGGGTTAAAAACATTTATGTACTATTTTTGTCTCTCTGAATAAGTTTGTGATTGACTTTTTTGCCCTATCTGCAAAGGGGAGTGAGATAGCCCCCTCAACCCCCCCCCCCCAAGAAAAAAGGGGGCGAGGGGATTTTTCGTGGTATTATTGTGTGCGCCATAGGGGGTTACCTATACAACTGCACAAGAAGAAAATCTCTAACTGCCATAGTTCGTGAGATATTGGCATGATCACGGACTTTCCTTGTAACCCTGTAGCCTTCTTAGATACACGTTTGTAACCCTCTTGGATATGCCATTCCTTGTAACCCTCTTGGATACGCGGCTACCATGCGCTGTGGCGGACAACTACAGTATTTCTTCATTGGTCGTAATTTTTTAACCATTTACATATTCATCTGTGAAGTACTTGTATGCGGAGTTTCATCAGAATCGAATGACTTTCTCAGGGTGCTTGGCTATTTTTTTTTTTTTTTTTTTTTGCAAAGGGTGTATTTTTTTAGCGATGACGGCTATAAACAGGGCAGAAAGTCTTACACGTGGACACCACGCTAGAAATAGTAAAATCATGTTCGGGGAAACTCAAAAAGCATATTTCTGTTGAAATCTCGAAGCCATTTTTTTTTCTTCGATTACAATACTTTCTCATACATTACTACTGTATGATAAAGTAAAAATGTGGCAACAAATCACTTTATTTCCAAAGATATCGGGCAAAGTAAGGAGGGGGAATGTCAAAACTCATGTTGTTAGTAGGGACCTGGTAATTTTAAGTCCTCCACTTTTTTTGAAGACTTTTTAGAGGTCATTTCTTTTTAATATAACTTGTGAATGGAGTCCACACACATCAGATTTTTGAAAAGTTCACTATTCCTGAAGTAAAAGAATAACAGACCAACTAATCTTTAACAGAGCTGTCGCCATTAAGAAAGTCCCCTAGATCTAAAAACCGCATCACTGATATCCTAAATTAAACCTTGATCTGAAAACCAAAGTTCAATTTAGGATACCTCCTAAATATTGTACAACAATGTATTTAAGAAAAAGAATTAGGATCTAATATTTAGGATAGTATAACTATACTAGTTATACGAATTTATTGCCATAGATAAAATCATAGTTTCCAAGCTTTCACACATCAGCCAGATGGCTTTTTCAAGGAAGGTAGACAGCAAACTGGATAATAGAACGCTTCAACAATTTCAACGCGGTGACTTGACTTGACTTTACAATAAACGAAGCTATGCTAATGTAATTATTCAGTAAAAACATGAGGCATCATGTTCGTTTTGCGCGAGGAATCCTTGGAGGAAAGCAAAAGGCATTCATTCTTTGAAGAACTGGCTCCAAATTCGTGGTAGCTCTAGCGAGGTGCTATCATTGCAGGCCTCATTGTTGGTAATGATCTCCAATCTTTCCCGAATGGCAGAGGATTTAGGAGTAGAGTAGGAAGCTGATTTCTTTATGTCATCCCACATAGGATCGGCGGACTTGAATTGGACTTCTCTGGATACGGCCGTAGGTAATTTGTAGTTCTTTATGTTCCTCTTATGCTCGTTGACTCTAATTCTAAATGAACGTTTGGTCATCCCAATGTAGTATCGCTTAGAGTCATCCGGATACTGTAGAGGGATGGCATAAACATCTGCTTCGTTGAAAAGTGGCAGCTTGTAAGTATTTCGCTTAAGCATAGCATATAAAGAAGTCGGAGATCTTATGCCAACACCGAAGTTCATCTTTCTGAGCACTTTCTTGAATTTATAGGAAACATTTGGTACGTAAGGAATAGAGCCCAGATAGCGTAGACGCGGTATAGAAAGATTGGCATGCCTATTTCTGTTTCTTTCGATATATCTATGTACCATGTTCGGATCATATCCTATCTCAGCGGTCAATTCGATAACGCTTTATAATTCACTTAGTCTAGAAGAAACATCGGAGATGTCGAAAGCTCTTTTGATTCGAGAACGAAAGGAAGCTGTCTTGTAATTAGGGGGTCAGAATAAGCTACGGAGTGGGTTTACAATAGACTTGTGTACGGAAGCGATTTTCAGGCGATTTACTCAGTAAAACATCCAGATAAAGCAATGCATTATTGTGTTCTAACTCCATAGTGAAACTTATTGTAGGGTACAAAGGCTGCAGACAACTCAAAGAAGCATGGAGAGGTGCATGCTTGGTATAACCAGGAGAGATAAGAAGAGGAACTCGTGGATCCGAAAAATGACGAGAGTGGAAGACATCATGATCAGAGTTAAATCCCTGAAATGGCAATGGGCTGGACATACTGCCAGAAGGACAGACCATAGATGGACAGCCGAAATTTTAGATTGGATTCCAAGGGACAGGAAAAGACCCAGAAAAAGACCACATGGGAGATGGGTGGATGAAATTCGTAAATATGCGGGAGTGACATGGAGGAGACGGGCACAAGACCGACCGTTGTGGAGGAAACTTGGGGAGACCTTCGTCCAGCAGTGGATTGATAATGGTTGACAATGATGATGATGATGATATCACTGATTTTATAAAGGAAAAGCGAGAGAATCTCCTTTCCATGAGGCCATATGAAAAATACGTCGTCAGCATATCGGAGACAAGTGGTAGCTCTTGGGGCAATGCTGGTGAATAAGTGCTGCTTGATTGGGCGAAGGATTACTTCCGCGAGAATTGCTGAAGGTAAGTATCCCATCGGAGAGCCATTTGTTTATTTATAGAGTTTTCTTTGGAAACTATAGTAACTAGAATTTGAGACTAAGTCCATTAATTTGGAGATGCTGCTGCAAGATTCTTGCGAATAAAGTGGTGAATTATATATGACCTCTTTTAACGTTCTGATGGAGATCTCCGACATCTTCATATGCTATGCTTAAGCGAAATACTGACAAGCTCCCACTTTCCAACGAAGCAGGTGCTTATGCCATCCCTCTGCAATATGCGGATGGCTCCAAGCGATACTACATTGGGATGACCAAACGTTCATTCAGAATTAAAGTCAACGAGCATAAGAGGGTCATAAAGAACTGCAAATTATCTACGGCCCTGTCCAGAGAAGTTAAGTTCAAATCCGCCGATCCTATGTGGGATGACATAAAGAAATAACTTCCTACTCTACTCCGAAATCCACTGCCATTCGGGAAACATTGGAGATCATTACCAAAAATGAAGCCTGCAATGATAGCGTCTCGCTAGAGTTACCACGAATTTGGAACCAATTCTTCAAAGAAGCAATGCCTTTTGTTTTCCTCCAAGGATTACTCGCGCAAAACGAACATGATGCCTTGTGTTTTTATTGAATAATTACATTCGCATCTTTTTGCTTTTTTGTCAAGTCAAGTCACCGCGTTCAAATTGTTGAAGCGTTCTATTATCCAGTTTGCAGTTTGCTGTCTACCTTCCTTGAAAAAGTCATCTGGTTGATTCGCGAAAGCCTGGAAACTTCGATTTTTTCTACACCAATAAATTCGGATAACTAGTATAGTTATACTATCTTATGTATAGTTGGCTATACAGTTCCTTGCGTGATAATTTATGATCTAATTGATCACAATTGGTTTGATTATATGCAAAATTTATTCATTTAACTTTGTAAGTTCATGTTTTTGTTGACTCACAGACAAATAGTTTCCAGCAATTTGCCTTCTCGATGGCGTTCAAAATTGTTCCGTCATGTTACCAAGTAAATTGTGCTTTACTCCTCCTGAGAATTCTCATTTTCTGCGTTTCCAGAGTTGAAAGAGGAATGTGTTATGTCCTTCCCCTTCAGTTCCCCGATGTTTATCAATAATGGCTGACTGCCAGACTCTTTCATATAAAGTGATTTCACCTACTTAATGAAATGATACTCCCTTGTTCCTTCATTCCTTCAAACAGCAAAAGAAGTTCGTGTGAATCACATTAAATGAAACGCAGTTGTAATGCATTTCGTGCAGGAAAGCACGAATTGCTTATATATCTAACAAAGATTTGCTTCCTTTTCTTTGCATTCTAAGTCACGAACATATTAAGCTCTAATATCGTCGTTTTATAAGATATCTCAGAATTCTGAACTCCTACCATAATATACTTTTAACACATAATGAAGAAGAACAAAATTGAATACTAGAGAAACATTGAAAAATGTATTATGTCGCTCGGGAAGTAGGCGAACGCTTTTAACTTATCATCATTTTTAATAGCAAAGAAATGATCACAATATTTGAGGGTAATTTTTAGTAGTTCCCCTTATTATCGGTTATATATTCCTAAACTCTAGGCAGTTTCAGAACACCGTTAAAGGTGCCAGTATCTTTAGGTGTGTGGAAAATGTCTGTGATTCGGAAATTCAAATCCTTTTTGTTGTTATAGCGAGTACCATCTCCTTTTTCAAATGGTCAAAACAGTCGAGATCGCAAAAATTCATATCCGATTACTACAGTGGGTGTGGAGCTCCGCTATACCGTTTGTTCAATGAACAGCGGGACAATCCGTGCATTGCGTGACCGTGCGTTGTCGTATACGAAGTCAACTGGCTGTAGTACATGATGTAATGTCCCATATCAGGGCATGCTCTTCTAGAAATTAGTTATGTCACTCCGATGTCATGGGGATTTTCTCATCATACATCTTCCAAAAAGCCGCACCGCGAACACCTATGACAAAGACCGGTAAGATTTGACGCTCATTCAAGTCTTCCTGGGATAAAGACACCGCGGAAGTAGCGGGGTCAACCAAGGTCTTCTACAAACACAAGGTCATGACATTAAAGAGATGAGTTCCCTCCGTTTGCGACGTCACACTTATGTTACACATTCTCGTGCGCCTGTGTCGTGTTGGACGTCATACACGACAGCGCTGGAAACCAATCGGAAGCCTTGCTTTCCGCGTGACGTCACCAAAAGAGGGAAATCGTCTCTCTAATGTCATAGCCTTGTACTTTCTAGACGGCCTTAGTTCAACACAGGACCGTGTCTGATGTCGCTGCCCAGGTGAGCAAATTCCACTCAATTTTCATCTAAAAAGAAGAACCTTGTGAGCACCGTACTACTGCGATGACACCACGCAAGGTTAATCCGTGCAGTTTCGTAGTGGATGTATGCTACAAAATGTATGAAACATCTACGCAAAATTATTCAAATAAATATTCTTATTACCCGTGTTCTTATCACATAATGGTTGAATACTTATATTTTGTTATTTATCTGTGCAGAAAACAAGAATACTACGCTACTTACTGCTAAATGTTTAAATGATACGATAATTCTAGAACAGAATAAAAAGTTGCCTTCTAGTGAAGCATTCTTCATTTAGTTAATAGCGCTTGTTTTCATTGCACAGTAAGATTAACTATCCCTGATGCTCATGACACTCTTTTCGATAAATATTTGTTTTTATTTAATTCAACTCTTATGCTACTTTTACTTACTATATTACTTGAGTTGTATTTCCAGCCTTCTGGGTTTTTAACTAGTTCATCGAAAAATTCTTCAGCTTTCGGTGTATATATATCCTCGATGAATGTGAAGTAACGGTAACCCATTGAGTCTCAGTCCTGATACGGTATTACGTAGATCTGATTTTAAGAGATGCAGTTTTGAAACCGAACGCTCACTTTCTGAAGTTGTCATTGCTAGAGTACCTAGAATGTGAAACAATATTTTTATTTTAGGTAACCCCTCACTGTAGCACAGTTTTAAAGCACTTAAAGCATCTATTGGCCAGTGCTCCTTTTCTTTGCGGATGATTCTACGGTACCACAATTTCGATTCTTGCTAGCCATTCAAGTCACCTATGTAAAATTCAGTTAAAGTCTTAAAACCATCAATATCTTGAGAAGATGGTGGCACATTGGGACTTGTTGGGAAAAGTGACTGCAATCCAGATAAGACCGGTTTGTGTGCGAGAAATCTGCAGTTATTTGCAAAAGTTTAAGGTCACCTGTTAATACTAGGAGATTTCTGCCGATTGCATCAGCTACTGTCTGTATTACTCAACTTCCTGTCAGTGTTGCATCATCCTACAGCGGAAGCTGCTAGTGGAGTTGGGGGAAAGCGTGCGAGCGTCGGTTTGCTTCTGGTTTTAATGCTGAGAGGTTTTGTACGTATTTTCTATATAGCGAAAAATGGGCAAAAAAACGTCATTAAATCTTACTCAGAGGGCGCAAATAGTGATTTTATATCATGAAGTATACTCCGAATGTGACATAAGTGGAAATGCGAATGTGAGCAAGACTGCTATTCATAATACGATCATGAAATATCGAGATACAGGTGAATTTACCGAACGAAAGAGAAGTGGGCGTCCAAGGAAAACTACTTCACGTGATGACAATACCATAAGGCGAATAGTTATGCGTTCTCCAAGGAGTTCGTGCAAGACAATCAAGGCCTTTCTACATATAAAAGGGTCTAGCATTAGTATCAGCACTGTTTCCTGACGTCTTAGCAAATATTTTGGATCAAAGTCTTATATACCTGCACCTAAACCTAGCCTAACCTCTGTCGTGAAAAAGAAGAGACTCCAGTTTGCGAAACGTCATCAATCGTGGACAGCTGAAAATTGGAGCCAAGTTCTTTTTTTCCGATTATCCAACTGTGCGTCAATTTGAGTTACGTGAAGTACATGTTCGACGACCAAAAGGCAAAAGGTTTGATGAAAACCCGTTAGCACTGTGAGACATCCGCCTAATCAGATGATGTGGGGTGCTATGTCAGCATCCGGTAGTGCTTCATTACTCTTTATGCCACAGGCACTACCATCACTGGTCCTTTTTATGAGGAAGTGTTACGTGAGAAGCTGTTAACTGATATGCAAGTGCACAGATGCACAATCTTTATGCATCATGGTCATCCATGCCACAGATCAAAGACAGTAAAGGACTACCTGTACAGAAAAAATATAACCGTGCTTGACTGGCCCGGTAATAGTCTCGACCTTGACACCATCAAAAATTTGTGGACCATTTTAGAAGACAAGGGAGCAGAAAAACAGCCATCAAATTCCCAAGCTCTGATTGACGCGTTAAAGTACGTGTGGTGCAAAGGTATTTCAAGTGACTACTGTAAATCCCTCATTGAGATTATTCCCCATCGTATTATGCCCGTTATAAAAAAAGTGTCCACACAAAGTACTGATTTCTGTCTTTCTGTGTTCTAAAGATTGTAAGTACTCATCTGTGGTGCCAGTTTTTCAAAATGCACTGCTGGCCACCCAAAATACAACACCAAGAAGGACACGAGATAGCAAAGCCAGATTTACTGGACACATAACAACAGATACAAAGATCAAACGATTGAGCTTACAGGCCCGTGCGACTTCCGAAACACGCAGACATAAATAGTTCGTGTGGCCCCCATGGCTGGCAATAACGGCCGCTACACGCCGCGGCATCGAACGAAAGAGGTTTTGGATGTGGGCTTGGGGTATGTCGGTCCAGGCTGCTTCCACACGTTGCCACAGTTCGTCAGGCGTAGCCGCGGGTGGTGCTTGCCGGGACACTCGGTTGCCGATCAGCAACCATACGTGTTCGATGGGCGACATATCGGGAGAAAAGGCGGGCCACGGCAGCAGTGACACCTGATGGGTCGTGAAGAAATGTTGCACGAAGCGTGCCAAGTGCGGGCGCGCATTTTCCTGTTGAAACGTGGCCGCTGGCCGGTTCTGCAGGTAAGGGAGGACTAAAGGCTCCGAAACGTCAGAGATGTAGCGGTGGCTGCTGAGTGTACCGGCGATGCGTACCAGAGGGGTGCGGGTGTCATATTCAATTGCGCCCCAAACCATAACGCCAGGCGACGGACCGGTATGGCGATGCATAATGCAGGCGTCATACAGTTTCTCCCTGTGGTGCTGCCACACGCAGATCCGACCATGGTGGTGTTGCAGGCAGAAGCGGGATGCGTCGGAGAAGACAATGTCGTGCCATTCCGTAGTCCAGGTACGGAATTCAACGGTCCACTGCCGCCGCACTAGCCGGTGGTGTAACGTCAATGGTAATCGGAGCAATGGGCTCCGTGCGACACGTCCCCGCTCCTGCAGACTACGTCGAACGGTACGTGCTGACACAGATTGTTGCGCAACACACCCTAATTCCTGCACTAACGTTCGTGATGCTGCGGTGCGAGCCGTTAACGCCCGCCGCACAACATGCCGGTCCTCCCGTTCGGTGGTGGGCCGCGCCTGCTGCAATCGCTCACGTCGGTCCGTCCGTCCCTTGTGCACCCACCGAATCCATACTCGCCTCACTTAGACTGGATGTCGTCCCACACGGGCGCCAATGTCTCGGTACGATAAACCGCTGTCGCGATAAGCCACTATTCGTCCTCTGTCGAACTCCGAAACGTGCTGGAATGACTGCCGCATTCTGCGACGAGGCATCAGAAAGCTTCCCACGCACAGGTCTGGCAGCACAACACACTTCCACTACTTACACCCCGCCTTCTGTGCACCCTTCTTATAGTGTTTCTCGGTGGCGTGCCGGGCGCACATGATTCGCATATGCCCTGCAATGCTAATCGTTTGCATGTCCCATCGCGGGCGATGCATGCTGCGAATTTCAGGCCAATCGGATGCTTCCTTCTTGGTGTTGCATTTTTCGGATTGACTGCATCTGTCGCTTTTCTTTTTCAGCAACTGACGACTGTGTAAAAAATTATGTACAAGTCGGGCAGGCGCATCCAAGCTAGGGAGTGCGGGGACACGCCCTTCACGAAACCTTGATTATTTATTTCAACATTTTACAAAACTTTTGGTTGAAAATTGGCAGCGTCTCAATTTTATGTCAGTATTTCCTATTTTTGGTGTATCTGTGAGAAAATAATAAGTCAGAACATAGAAGTATAAATAGACTTTATGTTAGGTAGTTGCCAGTCACAGCTGCAGATTTGCTTACTAATCATACGCTCCATCCCCGAAATAAAAGCTCGACCTCCCGTCTCCTGAAGGAGGTTATTTCCGCATTCGTTTATTCTTGTTTCGCCTATTCCTGCTAGGTTGAAGGTTAATGGGTTCCGCCATTTTAATCGAGGAAAGAATTCTCCATTCACGTATTCCTGTCTCGCCTAAAACTTTCTCCTACTAGAGGGGGATTCACCTGGAGCAAACTTCCTTTTTCGCTTATTCTTGTTTTGCCTATTCCTGCTACGTCGAAAGTTAATGGGGCGAGAAATTGCTATTACATTATTTCGCTTAAGCTTTGACGGAGTGATTTTAAAAAAGATGCATTTTTACCACCCATGATTTTTTTTAATCGAAACACTAAATCTTTCGTGCATTAAAAAAAACAAAAGCAATTTTTCCTGTGAAAAAAGAAAAAGCTAGCTTTCATCCCTAGGGTTCGATGCTAGTTTTATTTCTTGAATCGAAAAAAAAAAGCCAAATGGAAAACAAAATTGTGCGAAACATTTATAATTTTAAAAAGGGGGGATGCTATTATATTATTTCACATAACCTTTGACGGAGTGATTTAAAAAAGAAATATATCTTTACCTCCCATGATTTTTTTTTATCGAAACACTAAATCTTTCGTGCATTAATGTAGGAGACATCAAATGCTGAGTAAAAAGTAAAAAACAAAGGTAGTCGTCAGCGTGGTTAAGGTATTAAATGTGTAGTGCAATCAAAATCGTGAGGAGCTATAGTGAGGAGTGGGAAAGGGGTTATGTGGGTGTAAGCGGAATTCAAGAAAACGTTGATAATAAAAGGTAAAGAACAGTAAATGATAGAGAAATGTTGATGCGGGGTCCGGGCACTTGCCCATCGGACAGTTGCCCACACGAGCAGTGGTATTTCTCTGACCTTCTGCGTGATAACTTGCAAAGAAAAGTTCGATTGCGGCGAAATTTCAGTATGTACTTTCGGAACGATAGTGGATCCTTTCTGTTGGAAATGGCCTAAATCCGTACTTGGTACTAGTGCGAATGCGCAAGATTTGTTCGCCAGCACTTTCGCGCTATAACTTCAGTAAATATTTTCCGATTTTGAAAGAATTTTTTTATTCATAATGGAGGTAGTCTATTTACTAATAAGCGCACAAACAGATATGATTCCGATCTCCATCTACATACATCGGCCATTATACCGTCTGCCCAGTCAAACCTGCCACCACGCTCAAAGCAAGTCATTTTCTTCAAGCTCCTGGTACACTATATGATCAGTAATAAATAGAAATTTATCGATTACTAGTTCTTTGAACTAAAAAACAAAAAATAGCTGGTATGAAATTCTGTGGGCAAAATCATTTCATTGCCTCGCGACATCGGAATTAAAATTTCCCTTCCCGATGTGAAAAGTAGTTCACTTTAATTTAACCCTAGAGGATAGAAAACAGACGTCTACTGTTTCCACTTTCTCGCTGTCGTCTCCCTCCTATAAAACTCCTGTTGTTCACATGCATAATACGTATACAATATACGATGACCAACCCCTGAGTACAGAAATCACCTCCAGTAACTATGGCAGCTCATAGAATAGACTTGTGTTTCACCTGTTCGATGGCAGCCCATCGAACAGATGATTTAAGTTTGAGCTTTTTGAACCCATAAGAAAAGTGATATATATTAGTTTAGGTTTGAGGGTAACCCCTTTAAAATTCAACATTTCTAAAACAAAAAGAATTTTTTATACGGTCCATAAATATTTATATGTTCAGTTTTCCTACACTAGATCAGAAACGTCCTCCGACGTTACGTATTATCTACAAATCATCCATAATGGACAAGTGTCCGGTCAGCATATGTCCGAACCACTCATCAACATCGCTCTACCCTTTACTCTTCTTTACCTTTTTATTATCAACGTTTTTTGCCATTTTTTTAATTCCGTTTTACACCCACATGACCCCTTTCCCACCCCTCACTATAGTTCCTCACGATTTTGATTGGACGACACTACAGTTCCTCATTAATGCCTTAATCACGCTGACGACTACCTTTTGTTTTTTTACTTTTTACTCAGAATTTGATGTCTCCTACATTAAAGCACTAAAAATTTAGTGTTTCGATAAAAAAAAATTCACCGGAGATAAAGATATGTCTTTTTTTATTAAATCACACCGTCAGAGGTTATGCGAAATAACGTAATAGCATCCCCCTCCCCTTTTTTTTAATTGTAAATGTTTTGTACAACTTTGTTTTCTATTTGACTTTTTTTTTTTTTCGATTGAAGTAATAAAACCAGCTTTTTTTTTTTTTTTTTCACAGGAAATTTTTTTTAATGCACGAAAGATTTAGTGTTACGATAAAGGCAATCACGGGAGGTAAAGATGTATCTTTTTTTAAATCACTCCGTGAAAGCTTAAGCGAAATAATGTACAGTTAACGGAAAAATTAATAGCAACTCTGGAAATTTCTGACGTTTTTGCGTTTTCAGTGTTGCTACAAAAGTAAATATGCAAATAATTCTCACAATACATATATCATTTTAAAGAACATTTCATGCAGAAACCAAATCAGTTTATAGAATGAGAATATCTTTTAACAGAATTCAAGTTATGACCAGGAATGTGCTGCGAAGGAAGCACACTTAGTTATGTGAAATGTCATTGTCGTTGCTACAAGCTAACGGAGCTTGCTTGAGCGTGCACGTACAGGCGATGTACGTGAGGTTATTCCAGACGTTTTCACAGTGCGCGTAGGCAGTTTGTTTGCATTGGTGAGTGTGTAGTCGTTATTCCTGTGGACTGCAGTGCAAATGTGAAGTTTAGAGTGCATTTCGTTTATTCTGTGCAAACTGTGTTGCAGTTATGGGAAGATTAGGTGATATTTCACCACGAAAAGCTTTGCGAATGGTGACTTTAAGTGAATTCGGCAAAAGCAATGTATAAATTACCCGGTTAACTGGGGTGCACAGGAGTACAGTTGGACGGCAGCTGGCGAAGATCCGTGATATGGGTGGAATCAAGAATGGCAGGCTGGATAAATGTGGCCGAAAAATGAAAACAACTCCTAGAAGTAACAACGCGTTGAAACTGTTATGTCTGCGAAACAGGTTCGTCTCGTCAACAGTTCTTGCCAAAGAATTGCAGGAGAGCTGTTGTACTGTTGTTTATCTTCGAACAGTGAGGAACAGGTTACGTTCTATGGGTCTGACGTCACATAGGGCGGTAAGGAAGCCATTGCTAACCAATGTACAATGCAAGAAACGTTTAGAATGGGCAAAGGAACATAGGGAGTGGAATACTGATAGGTGGTGTCAAGTGTTATTTAGTGATGAGACAAAATTGAACATCGACGGTAGCGACGCAGGGTGCCGAGTGTTTCGACGAAATAACGAGGCGTTTCAACCCTGTTGCACATTTAAGACAAGAAAGTATACATGCAGTGTTGTGATTTGGGGATGTTTTGCTGCTGCTGGAGTGGGCAGAATCCATGTGTGTGAGAGCACTGTTAATGCACTGGTGTACAAACGTATCCTTCAGGACGTGATTTGTTCCAGGGTCAGCCATACATCTTCCAGGACAATTCGGCCCCATGCCACTGTGCAAAAATCATTAAAGCTCATGTGACGTCTTTAGTCAATGTTGTGCCTCTTCCTTGGCCTGGTAATTCGCCAGACTTGAACCAGATTGAGAATTTGTGGCGCATTCTGAAAATAAAAGTGCACGAACGTCACCCCACAAATAAAGTGGAACTGATTAACGCAATTACTGACGTTTGGCACAACTGTATTTCATACGATATGTTGCGTAAGTTGATTGACTCCATGCCCAACAGGTGTGTAGCCATTGTTAAATCAAATCTTCACCCAACGAAATATTAGGTACGTAATTGTATTTAAATTTGAATTGCCATGATTTCTGTTTCGCAGCACATTTCGTCAGAACTTGAGTTCTGTTAAAGATGTTTCCATCATGTAAACTGATTTGGCTTCTGCATGAAATGTGCTTTAAAATGATATATATATATTGTGAGTATTATCTGCATATTTACTTTTGTAGCAGCACTGAAAACCCAAAAACGTCAGTAATTTCCAGAGTTACTATTAATTTTTCCGTAACTGTAATAACATTTTCTCGCCCCATTAACTTTCGACGTAGCATGAATAGGCAAAGCAAGAATAGGCGAAAAAGGAAGTTTGCTCCAGGTGAATCCTTCCCCTCTAGCATGTGAAAGTTTTAGACGAGACAGGAATAGGCGAATCGAGAATTATTTCCTTGCCTAAAATGGCGGAACCCATTAACTTTCGACGTAGCAGGAATACGCGAAACATGAATAGGCGACAGTGACAAACAAGCACTTCAAAAGATAAATCTATCGCTGCAATTTTTTACATGTACACTAAAAGGACGATTCTGTATTCAAAACACTATGAAACGATTTTAAAAACTGATCCCATAAAAAAATCTATTCATGACAGGTGGGTATATTCTTTAAATATGAAGATCAAGTTTTTATTCGTGATATGTGTTCGGGTTAACATGTTACAGCTGCCGCTGTGGCAGAGCGTCAGAGCTTTGAATGCGGACACACACACCACCACCAGAATCATCTACCCTAAATTAGGGACAAGGCGTTTACTCAGGAACTTTGAATTCGATGGTGCTGAAAAAATGAGGGAGTTGAACAAATTTCGAGGGTGATGGATAAAAGCATTTTTTTTTTTTCAATTTTTATAGTAAAATATTTAGGCTCTAAATGTAGCATTAAAATGTGGAAAACTGCAAAAGATGTGGAACTGTTGAATTTTTTATTGTTAAAAATGTTTGAAGCCGGTAATCGTTTTTCAAAATTACATACCGTCATTTTTTTTTTTTTTTTGCTGTTTTTATTTTATTTCTGTCATGTCGAAATGCTTCCGTAAATAAGACTAAAGCAAAGAAGCATTAACATCAGTAGCTGAAACAGCAGATATTGATATCTGCAAAATTTGTAGCAAACTAAAAAGAGAGATACGGACATACGTTTTGTAGTTGCAATGACTGACTTTAAACATATGCTTGAAACAGGAAAACTAAAGGAGAAATAAGATCCTGCTACATAACATAAACTTTAAATAGAAAAACGAAATTATTCCATTATGGTAAAAGATACTTCAAGGTAAAACTGAGGAATTCATGTAAATTCTAACTGAAAGGACTAATACATTAAAGTTATAAAATGTGTGCGTGTGTGCGTGTGTGACCGGATTTATAGGGCGAGAAACTGGGGATTTCTATAAAAAATTGAAGATTAAGTCGTGAATCGAAGTAAACTGCCAATTGGGTAAGTACTTTCATATCTCAGTATTCAGTCTACTCAATATATACAAAGATGATTTGTAGCCCTAGTCTGTGGGACGAAATTTATCTCTTTGATCGATATGTACAAAAACGATTAATGCGAAAAGTGAGCCCATACTATAGGATTCTTGCTAATATTAATTTTCGAGCCACTTTTCCTAATATTGAAATCGTTTTACGAATTTATTTAACATTGATGGTGTCTATTTGTAGTGGAGAGAGATCCTTTTCGAAGATGAAACTGATTAATAAAAATAGATTGCAAGAACGCCTGTTAAATCTGTCAATCCTTAATATTGAAAGCAACATACGTACTTCGAGCCCATTTTGCCAAAATAACTGACCCTTTTACAGCAAAGAAATCACGTAATGTTTTATTACAAGGAAACTTTATTATAAGGAGGCTCCAACTAAAAATGGTATGTACAGTTTCACTTGAAAGGGGAGGGGATCTGTCAGCGTGTTAAGTGTAAACATTATATTTTATTACCGCAGATTCGCATACTCTATCTCTAACTGAATAAAGAAATTAATATAAGCAATGTGCATTTTGAAATATATAAAAAATAAAATTGAAAATGTAAATTCAATACATTAATTTCTTAGTTTAATAGAAAACATCAACCTTCAATAAGAATAAAGTAATATCAATTTATCTTTAAGACTTAATTTTTTGATTCAGTTGCCAATTATTTTTAAGGGCCTTTACATTGTAATCGTCCCGGGGCCTTGAAATCTTTAATCCGGCCCTGGGTGTGTGTCACACACCTTCAAATAAAGAGATATTGAGAATTTTATGGCGATGTGTCTGAAAAAAATTGAGGGGAGGGGTTGGGGAGGTGTATAAATCCATGGCGACTGCTTACGTCCCTAAGAGCTGCATGCTCATGGTGCTCCTTAAGCCCGAAAACAAAACAAAATTTAAAAAACAATCATATTGAAAATTAATGAAAAAATTTAAAATGAATGATTTAAATTCTAAATTTCATTTCAGTCACTTACTAAATGACTGCCATAGAAAAACAAAAAAAACTTTCTGGAAAACCTGGATAAGATTGGGTAATTATTTCCAAAGGTGTTAATAAAATGGTTACAACGCAGAACCATATATACTTGCACATCTTTTATACGCTTTCTTACAATGACATACACGAATTAAAGCTGTGGTATCTTCTGTGAAAGAGCGATTATATTCGGTTTTGATGTATCAAGAATTGTAACTCTTTTTTTTTTTTTTTTTTTAACACACCAGATATCGGATGTCCCTTGCATCTTTTGCAGAAAATTCGAAATGCGGAAAATTGACATTTCTCTTGTTGTCTGCATTGATGTTGAACTCCTGAAAATTTCCGGGTCTGCAATGATGATCAAATAAGACACATATAGATAGTGTCGCCATCTACCAACGGTCTGTAACGTGAACTGTGTAAGAGAATATACATTTTTTGTCTAATTATTGGCAGTTGCCTTCTCGTAAATAATAAGTTATCCTGACAGCAAAGGGAAAACAGAATAACCGTGAAGACACAATAACTACGGAATGTTCACAGTAACACATAGAAAAAAATCAGGCGAGAATAACTTCCCTTTGCTGTTAATAGGGCTAAATCATTTCGGGGGGGGGCTTTTCAGTCCCTAATCGTCCCTGAAGCCAAAAACACACGCGCGCGCGCGCATTTCGCAATAAGCGTATAATAATCTCTAAATAGGTTTTTCGTTTAAGTTAAAAAATACTTTTACTGATTTTGAAATATTATTTTAAATCAATGATCCGTCATCAAAAATAAAGAAAGAAAGAAGACAAAAAAATGAAACGCCAATTTAAGTTTTAAGTTTTACCATTATGTTCTACCGAAGGACGTCTAAGGAACTAGCTCTTGCTAAAGGACACATCCCGAGGATTGTCGCGTGTGTAATGAGGTAAGTATATTTTTTTGGCTTTTTAGTTATAGGTCCTTTTCAGGAATTGGTAGCACCGTATACTCCTGGTGAAACTGGAGATCAACCGGACGCTCAGAAATTGTCGAGCTCATAAGCTGAATTGGGTGGTACAGACTAGTTTTCTTGTCTTGCTGCGGGTCTTTCTGTCTGTCTGTCTCTCTCTCTCTCTCTCGCTTTATTGATCTGAATTGCTCTTAAGTTTACTGCAGAACTACTTAATAGTCTGCACCGTAGCAGAGCAACTGGGGGACGATCTCCATATTCTCAAAACCCACAGAAGATAGGGAAAAGATCAACACTGAAACTATATTCAAAAAGTAGGAACTGTACACCAAATTAAACTCAAAATAGTATAAATATATACTAAAAATCCGAAAATTTATTGGCGTAGAATAAATAATCAAAATTTCCAAGCTTTCGCACATCAACCAGATGGCTTTCTCAAGGAAGGTAGACAGCTAACTGCAAACAGGATAATAGAACGTTTCAACACTTTAAACGCGGTGACTTGACTAGACAATAAATGATTAGGGGCAAACGTGATATTTCGAGGAAACGAGGTCACGTTTGTTGGGCACGCGGTAATAAATTTTGATTATTTATTCTACGCCAATAAATTTTCGGATTTTTAGTATATAGTTATACTATTTTGACAGAAACTATAATAATGCAGGGTTAAAATTAAACCTTATAATGGAGATCTCGAGATTACATTGGTTGTAAGTGAAATTAAATTAATTAATTTAATTACTTAAAATTTAAAACGCAATCAAATTAAAATTGAGATATACAAATTTTAAAATTTTCAAGTTTAAAAATCCGCATTTTTTTTTCCTTGTAATTACGGAAGAGGAAGACGGGGTGAGCACAAGGTAGTGAACAAAGTTGAGCCCTGTTCAGCACCCCCCCCCCCTTTTCCCTCCAGTGTTCATAGACTAGCGACAACCTTGGCGGTGAATATGTGCGCTACTCCGTAATACAGTATAAACAGACTGAGTTACCAGAAGAGAGTGGCAGTTGTTCCAAGGGGATAGTGGGGTCCATTATTACCCTAAATGTGAAAGCCAAAACTTTTTTATAGTGAAAGCCAAAAGCTTTATTTATTTTGACAGTGGTATGTATAAATTCTCCACAGATATAACCGCCCTGATCATTGTGTTTTCCCCTTCGACAAAGCGAGAGTGCGCCATGCGCTTTTTTCCCTCGTAATATACAACAAGAAAGATGACACCGAATTTTCGGGTGTAATAAGCACGTCTTTTGAATCCGTTCTGACGCAAATTAAATGTATCAAAGCTGTTCAAAGTCAATGGAACCGGTATGGAAAACAATAGATCTGACCAAAGAAAGAAGATTTTCAATCGGGTTTTTAATCCCTCAGATATTGCTGTAAACGGAATCGTGAGCTTACAAACTCTTAGAAACAGAGTTATCGGCAAAAATAAGATGTGACTTTACGTCCCTTGGTGTAAAAACCATGCATTATTTTAGGAAGAAAGTATACACAAAAGGTTTATCCATATGAGCGGTATCGGTCCAAGAAAAAAAAATTTGTAGAGTTTTCAGGAGCCCAGATTTTACTACAAATACATCAGAAGTAGAAATTAACACTTATGACCCCTGGTGGCCAAACCATTCTTTACCAAACATTAGAAATTACGTGAAAAATATTTTCCGTCAGGTCTTGTATGCGATACAGGAAGAATTTTTCAAATCGGAGTTTTAGGACCAGAAAACGCAATTTACCATTGTGCGCCCTAGCGGAAAGTCTATGATTTACTTGAAAATTTTGAATTTATAGGGAAAACATTTCGCATCGGAAACACTATCTAACAAAGAAGGAATTTTTCAAATCGGACTTTTAGAAGTAGAGATATTGACAAAAATAAGATATACATCTACTTATATCTTGATATACATCACCTTATACTTATAACCATGCATTATTTCAAGAAGAAAATGTTCTTGAAATGTTTGTCGACATGAGTAGTATCGGTCCACAATAGACTTTTTTTCAATCGAGATTTTAGAAGCTCATGTTTTGTTGCAAATACATCAGAAGCGGAAATTAAGACTAACGCCACCTGGTGGCCAAACAAGTTTTTTCAAAAATTTGAAATTACGTGCAAACGATTTCCCATCAGGAGCTGTATCCGGTGCAGAAAATTTTTCAGATCGGAGATTTAGAAGCAGAGCTATAGGGGTGAACGCAACTTACCTTTACGCCCCCTAGCGGAAAGTCTATATATTACTTGAAAATTTTGAATTTATAGGAAAAACATGTCACACTAGAAACACTATCCAACAAAGAAGGAATTTTTCAAATCGGACTCCTAGAAGTCGAGATATTGACAAAAATAAGACATACATCTACACCCCCTGGCGAAGAAACCGTGCACTATTTTAAGAAGAAAATGTTTGTAAAAGGTTTGTCGACATGAGTAGTATCGGTCTACAAATGATGTTATTTTCAATCGAGAATTTAGAAGCTCATATTTTGCTGCAAATACATCAGAAGCGGAAATTAAGGTTTACGCCCCCTAGTGACCAAACCATTTTTTTACAAAAATTAGAAATTATGTGCAAACGATTTCCCATCTGGAGCTGTATCCGGTGCAGAAAGAATTTTTCAGATCGGAGATTTAGAAGCAGAGATATAGGGGGAAACGCAATTTACCTTTACGCCCCGTAGCGGAAAGTCTATGAATTACGTGAAAATTTTGAAATTATATGAAAAACATGCGACACGAAAAACACTATCCAACAAAGAAGGAATTTTTCAAATCGGACTCCTAGAAGTCGAGATATTGACAAAAATAAGATATATATATATATCTACGCCACCTGGCGTAGAAACCGTGCACTATTGTAAGAAGAAAATGTTTCTAAAAATTTTGTCGGCATGAGTAGTATCGGTCTGCAAACGACGTTATTTTCAATCGAGAATTCAGAAGCTCATATTTTGCTGCAAATACATCAGAAGCGGAAATTAAGGTTTACGCCCCCTGGTGGCCAAATCATTTTTTTACAAAAATTAGAAATTATGTGCAAACGATTTCCCATTAGGAGCTGTATCCGGTGCAGAAAGAATTTTTCATATTGGAGGTTTAGAAGCAGAGATATAGGGGAAAACGCAATTTACCTTTACGCCCCCTAGCGGAAAGTCTATGAATTACTTGAAAATTTTCAAATTATATGAAAAACATGTCACACGGATAACACTATCCAAGAAAGAAGGATTTTTTTTCAAATCGGACTCCTAGAAGTCGAGATATTGACAAAAATAAGATATACATCTACGCCCCTGGCGGAGAAACTGGAATATTTTAGTAAGAAAATATTCCGAAAAAGGTTTATCGATGTGAGTGACATCAGTCCACGAAAGAATTTTTTCAATCGATATTTTAGAAGCTCAGATTTTATGGCAAATACATCAGAAGCAAAAATTAACACTTACGCCCACTGGTGGCCAAAGTATCCTTTACCAAAAATTCGAAATTATATGCAAAAGATTTTTCATAAGGAGATGTATCCGCTGAAAAAATGTTCAAATCGGAGTTATTGGAAAAAATGCAATTTACTTTTACGCCCCCTAGCGGGAAAACTATGCGTATTTTGGAAAAAGAAACTATATCCAAAATACTCTTCGACAGAAATGGAATCGAAAGGTAAAAAAAATTTTTCAATCGGATGTTTAGAAGCAAATATGTGGAATAAAACGTATTTTTGAATTCGACATCTGCATTTGCTTCCTCTAGCGGCGAAATTGTACATCGTAAAAAAAAACGAAGTAAAGGATCATCATTAGCATATTTCAAGCTTTCGAATGCAAAAAGAATTTTTCGAATCGGACAAATAGTTGCAGAGATACTGTGGGTACAGACGGACGGACGGACAAACCGATAACATAAGCACGATCTTTATTTACAAAAGACGTGTTAAAAAGGCACGATTTGCAGTTATCTCCTGAATCGTATTTCGTAGTTTGTAATGCCCTAATGAAGGATCCTCAGTGCTCGAGAAGTATACGTAAGTGCGCATGCGTAGAATGCCACAGTGCAGATAACATGATGTGAAGACGCACGCGGACGAAGTGCCGCTTATTTCTCCATGTGATGTGATCACTTCTGCTGCAAAAGGGATGCGGTAGCCGTATCCATCTTGTGTTTTATTTGTGACTGTATGAAGTTGTTGTGAAGCATGAAATGTGAATATAACCGTATTTTTTCCCGTATTGTGTTTATTGAAGCGTGACCAACATTGTGAAATCAAACCTTCGTTTTTACAATGAACGAAGATTGTTTTCCAAGATGAAGAATTTTTATTTAAGAAAAAAATGGATGCAGGTTTTATCTACACCAAAAGGTTAGAAGTATAGCGTATAGGATCATAACAACCTGATGATTTTTTCTTGTCAGTAATAAAGCAATTGGACAAACTTTAAAGACAAGTTGATACTACTATTAAAAACAATTCATGGAACATATAATTATTGTTAAAAAATTATAGGATCTTGAATTATGATTAATAAAAGTAATTTATAAAGCACGTAATTTGTTTGTTATGTATGGCATTGTGTTAAATAATAGTTACGTCGTAAACACTGCAAACGCAAATTACATTATACTACAAATATATTTTTTCATATATCCCACCTGTTAAAATGAATTACAGCCACCACTGCCAGAAGACAAATTTTTAGATTAAGAAGTCGTTGTTAAAAAAATGCGTATGAGCATATTTTTCTTTGTCACAATCTACAAACCACTCTTCTACAAAGACTCATTTTAGTAAGAAACGTCCGACAGATAATAGATCAAGTAAAGAATCTTAAATGACATTATTTTACGTGGTAATAAAGTTCTGCTAGTTCTGAAGTTAGAACTGAACTCGCATCTGATGGGATGCTTTTACGCAACAAAAGTCGAAAGATATATCCGTTTGGACAGAAGTATATTAGCAATCCGTCTGTTCTTATTTAGACAATATCGTGTTTGTGAAAGTAGTACTAAAAGATGACGAAGGTCATGGTTGACTGATGAATACAGTTTTATGACAACATCGCCGTGAATAACGAAGCATATAAGATGGATCGTAAAATAAGAGCAACACACTAGTCAGCGGGAAGCCAGCTTGGAGACATTCGTACTCAAAGAACTCCTCAAGCAATTTTCTTCCTGCGAGAATCACAAAATGTCGGGAGATAGCCCACGGCTTCCTGCGATTCACGACATTAATTTCAGAACATTATCTCCTGAAGTTACTTTGATTTACTTCAATGAAGTTACGTTATCCATAACACGAAAAAGTATGTAAAGTAAATCATGAACTCTTTACGTCATTTACAGTATATGAATAAGTAATTCCTTTACTTATTCATATACTATCTATACAGTATATGAATAAGCTTGTTAAAGAACGTAGCTTTGTAACGCATGTTGACAGAGGCAATTCTGGGATTCTTTTTTTATTGCAGGTTTAACGACCACTGTGAGCAACTCAATGGGCTATAGCAGTCGCCTGTCCCTAATTTAGGGCCACTGGTTCCAAGAAAGAAAGAGAGAGCCAGTGCCATAAGACAAACACAACATCCATGCTTCACCGGGATTCGAACCCGGACCCCTTTCGGACGAATAATCAGAAGCCATCGCTTAGACCACTGGGGCGGCCAATTCTAGGAACCACAGTTTGCTGTATACTGATAATTTGGTGTTAATATCTAAGAATATAAGTAGCATAATTTTAATAAAATGAACAGTACACGTAAAGAATTTGTAATGAGGATAAATGATGAGAAATCAGCGGTTTTAAGTAGAACTACTAAAAATAATAATAGTATAGTTCGGGGAAAGGTGCTGGAGCATGTAACAAATTTAATCATTTAGGTGTATTAATTGATGAGACAGGAAGGCTTGGTTAAGAATCGGACAATAGAGTTGCCAGAATATGGAAGGTCTCATATCAGCTGTATGAGACTATTTTCACTAAGACGGAGGATGACCGTGGATCAACGCAGGCTGCTTACAGTGTAGGATTTTCACCAACCCTCGTCTGCGATATTTAAGGTCATATCAGATGGTTGATGTGGCTGTTATGAGAGTAGTAAAGGAAATATAAGCAAAAAGTTAATGGATTCAGGTGTGTGAAAGTACTAATAATGCATATATTATATCATCAAATCATCATCGTCAACAACGACTATTCCCAATCCACGGCTGGATGAAGACCTCCCTAAGGCTCTTTCACAACTCTTCGCTTGAACAATTCTTTTTGATGTCACTCCGATTTGTTTTCGAATTTCGTCCTTGTATCTCCCGCGTGGTCCTGTTTTTAATGTTTTCTTGTTCCTTGTTATCCCGTCTAGTATTTTAGTTGCCTAACGATGGTAAGTTTTTCTAGCAATATACCCAGACCATTGCCATTGGGGGATCTTTACTCTGGCCATGAGTTCATCCACTCTTGTTATTTTCCTGAACCATGAGTTCATTTTCTCGTTTTTCTTGGTTACATCAAGAAAGACGGGAAAATGATCAGTGACAACAGAATGCACAATGAAGAGGCGAAGTTGACATTTGTCTAGGTGAGACAACATGTGCATCAAGAAAGACGGGAAAACGAACAGTGACAACAGAATGCACCATGAGGAGGCGAGGTTGACATTTGTCTAGGAGAGGCTATGGGCATCGATAGACCTTACATCCAGGATATTATGTAGAAGTTAAGTACTTTTTTCTGTAGAAGACAAAGGTAATGAAGCTTGAGTTGTATGTAAAGACTGGAACGACAGAATTTGCATTCTAAAGTAGCTGATCTCAGACATATCTTGCATAAAACGGGTTCGAGGTGTAAAGTTAGCTATTGGTGACAGAGATTCCTAAGAGTCGGAAAATCTTTCACTAGAAGGAGAGACAAGGAGAAAGTTTGCAAGAAATCAACAGCAACTTTATTTTATTTTATCTTAATTTTTTTTTTTTGATCTCAAGGTCTGCCTTTAAATGTGGTTCCAGACTATCCTGAATGTCATCTTTTGGCTATCAGGGACGAAGCTTGTTAATATCGAGTGTTACCACTGGAAACAGTTTTAAATAAATCAAAATAATTTATTCAAAGAGAAAACAGTAATGAAATGGAAATATCCTGCGAAATCGTTTATTTCGATCTAGTCATCGAAAGATATTGCGCCTGTCAACCTTATGAATAAGCAGATGATAGACCCCAATCCACTGGCAAGATCACCATGTGTGTTTCCACTTTCGAGAGTGGTTACGAAACGTTAAAAGTTCTGTTGACTGCTCTTCCGCGCGAAGCCAGAAAGTATGCATGCGCTCAGATCGTTCAACCCGCAGAACATATGCTACCAGTTGTCACCATTACACGATGTAGTTACACGACGTCTTTTAGGTTGCTGGTAGTGTTTCATGTATTACAATTAAAGTAGTGCTTCATGTCGGACTCTTCTAATATTAATGTAGTGAGTCTAAAGGCTTGTATGGCTGTGTTTTGTAATTTTCCAGGGGGAAATATTGCTTTCGAAATAAAAATATGCAGAATTTTGCTTAAACATGCCAAAAGAAACTGCGAAAGGAGCTACATGAAAAAATTGTGCTGATGAAAAATAACTCTGGGCTTTAGTGATTTATAAAAACTTAACATGATAATAAAGATACAATTTTAATATTGGGTTGTCGAAAACGTCATGATGTATTTGGCACCCAATGGGGGTTGTGCGGTTTTGGAAGTACTAGAGGCATGCGCAGCTCTGTTATCGCTATGACATTCGACAGGTGCCAGTTCTAGCTGCAGTCTAAAAGGAATAGTGAGCGATTTGGTTGATTTGCAGAGATTTGACATCAAGTTGAAGATGGAAGACCAAACTGTGCATTTTTGCCATATTTTACTTTTTACTTCCGTAAAGGGAAGAACGCGCGTCAAGCTTCTGAAAAGTTGCGAAAAGTGTACAGTCATAATGCTCTACAAGAACGTCGAAGCCAGCGGGGTTTCACAAAATTCCGTGCTGGTGAATTTGACCTCAACGATGCTCTTCGGTCCAGGAGGCACACCGAGGTTGATGACGACGAAATCAAGGCATTGATCGAGTCAAACCCACGTTACACAACACGAGAGATTGCAGACACATTTCACATCCATCATTCAAGCGTTCACGACCACCTGAAGAAGCTGGGATACGTAAGCAAGCTCAATGTGTGGGTTCCTCATGAACTCAAAGAAGCTCAATTACGGCGAGTATAAAAATCTGCGATATGCTCGTTAAACGTAAGGAAAACGATCCTTTTTTGAAGCGACTGATAACTGGTGACGATAAGTGGATTGTGTACAACAATGTGCTGCGCAAACGGTCTTGGTTCAGACGTGCTGCTTCGCCTCAAACGACATCCAAAGCAGACATTCATCAGCGGTAGGTTCTGGTCTCAGTGTGGTGGGATTTTAAAGGTGTTGTGTTTTTCGAGCTCCTACCACGGAACCAAATAATCATTTCGAATATGTACTATCGGCAATTGGACATTTTGAACGAATCCATCATCCAGAAACGTCCAGAGCTCGTTCATCGTAAAGGTGTTGTGTTCCATCACGACAACGCGAGACCACACACAAGTTTGATCACCCACCAAAAATTATTGGAGCTGGAGGGGAGGGGGAGGGTGCCACACCCAGCATACTCGCCTGACCTTGCGCCCTCAGACTTCCACTTGTTTCGCTCTCTTCAACAGTCCTTGCGTGGTATAACGTTCAATTCTGATGAGGCTGTAAATCAGAATCTTGTAGAGTTTTTCGCCAAGAAAGACAGGTCCTTCTATGGACGAGGCATTCTGCAGCTCACTGAAAGATGGCAAAAGGTTACAAACAAAACGGGCATTATATCACTGATTGATCTTTGTTCTTTCTGTCAATGAATGACCTTTGCAAAACATGACTGAAATACGTCATGACTTTTCCGACAACCCAGTAGCATTTCATTGCATATTGAATTCCCTGTTGTAAGATTCTGGTGACACTGGCGAAAAGGTGACGCCTCGGCATTGTTGGGTGTACAGGTGTGACACAACAATGAATAAATGTTTCCAAATCTGGGCTAAAAGTTCTATTTTAAAAATGCTTTATACATTCGACTGATGTGCCCACAGTCAAGGATTTGTATGCATTTTTCACATTTTAAGCGAATTTTTGCAACTATGGGGCATGAAACACAATTTTTACATTATTCTACTGAATACTAAGTTTAAAACTAAACGAAAAGGGAATCTGAAACTGGTGTAAAGAGATTTTTTGCCTAAAAGGCTCCCATTACACCTGAGAAATCTCTGCCAGCCATCACGTTATGGAGTTTAGGGACCCCATGCATCTAAAGCTAAGAGGAAACGTAAGTCATAAGAAGGAATACCGGAAGCATGTCTTATCCGAGATTCTACCTTGGCTTCGTAACACGAGAATCCAAATTCACATGGCCTGAACCACCAAGTTAAGTTCTGTGATAAAAAAAAAAGGAGAAGGGGTATGTTACACTTTGAATTAAACATTCGTGATACCTTGGCAAATTATTACTTTCTGATTTTAATTTTACTAAAAAGCTTTTCGTTCTCAGAGTGGCATTAGATAACGTTTTCCATCCAAAATCCCCTGATAACCAACTTTTTCAATAAAGTTCGTAATGAAAGGCATTCATGATATTAATAACAATTAGTGGTAGTGCGAAGAATCTATATCCTCTGTTATTGTGGATTTCATGCATTTTAAAAGTAATTTCAATTTCTAACCTTTTCCCGAATGCTGATTATATTGCGAGATCATTTTCTATTTTCTTAATGACTTTGCAACCTCTGTTCATTGAACATCCTTTCCTCAACTCCACCAAATAACTCGTAAAGAGAATTAAGAAGTCATGAATGTTGTACTACTGCATAGTTTTGCTTTCGGTACTTTCATTTTGCCCTCGAAAGTAAAAGCATTGTAACCGTGTAAGTCTGATGATAAAACCGTCGAAAAAGGTCGAATACGAACGAGTCCCCAAGGAAAGATAGCTTTGGTGAATTTTATTGTTTTTCGGCAATAATGACCCTATGTCCAAGATTTATATTCCCCATGTGCGCCATTTTGTCATTGTTTCTGAAAACAACTGCCTTAATGTGGAATTTAATGGAATTCACTCGGTACATTACCATAATTTCTTAGTTTTCATATGCCAAAAATCGAAAAGCTCGGTGCAGAGACGTTGTTTTTCGCTTCCGATTATGATTGCGCTTTCATTTTTGTGCTTTAAGTGGTCTTTCTCCACAAAAATTCATTTCCTTGCCTCTAAGCCTTCTACGTTCAAGAATGTTCCAAAAACACGAATCGATTTCCCATAATCTAACACAATTATTTCAAATGAACGATACTTGTGGCATTTCTCCGAGTTTAGTAAATTGCTTCTATCAGTATTTATTTATATCGATCATTGAATTTATTTATTTTTTTATTTATTAATATTTATGTTGTTACATTTGAGCTTCATACATATATGTCATTTCATAGTTAATTTACATAACAGCATGGGGGGAAACAAGGAAAAGGCCTAATAAGGCCTAACAAACCCTGATTCCCCACTTGCAATTAAGCAGTCACAGGGATTGTGATTATTAGGTAAAGAATATAAAGAACTTTCCCAGTTTAATAGCAAAATTTGCTTGTGAAAATCAAAAGCTTCTAAAATGTATGTGCTCAACACCTACTACTGCCAAAAGTTTATACACTGCTGGCCACCCAAAATGCACCACCAAGAAGGAAGCATCCGATTGGCTTGAAATTCGCAGCATGCGTCGCACGCAAAAGGACATGCAAACAATTAGCATTGCAGGGCATATTCAAATCATGTGTGCCCGGCACGCCACCGAGAAGCACTATAAGAAGGGTGCACAGAAGGCGGGGTGTAAGTAGTGGAAGTGTGCTGTGCTGCCGAACCTGTGCCTGGGAAGCTTCCTGATGTCCCGTCGCAGAATACGGCAGTCATTCCAGCACGTTTCGGAGAGCGACAGAGGACAAATAGTGGCTTATCGCGACAGAGGTTCATCGTACCAAGACATCGGCGCCCGTGTGGAGCGACATCCAGCCACAATGAGACGAGTATGGATTCGGTGGGTGCAGGTGGGACGGACGGACCGACGTGAGCGATTGCCGCAGCCGCGGCACACCACCGAACGAGAGGACCGGTATGTTGTGCGGCTGGCATTGACGGCTCGCACCGCTACATCACGAACGTTAGCGCAGAAATCAGGGTGTGTTGGGCAACAACCTGTGTCAGCACGTACCGTTCGACGTCGTCTGCAGGAGCGGAGACTTGTCGCACGGTTCCCATTACTCCGATTACCATTGATGTTACACCACCGGCGAGTGCGGTGGCAGTGGGCCGTTGAACGCCGCACCTGGACTACGGAATGACACGACATTGTCTTCTCCGTCGAATCGCGCTTCTGCCTCGAACACCACGATGGTCAGATCCGCGTGTGGCGGCACCGCGGCGAGAGACTGTATGATGCCTGCATTATGCATCGCCATACCGGTCCGTTGCCTGGCGTGATGGTTTGGATATGACCCCCTCACCTCTCTGGTACGCATCGCCGGTACACTCAAGAGCAACCGCTACATCTCCGACGTTTTGGAGCCTGAAGTCCTCCTTTACTTGCAGGACCTGCCAGCGGCCGCGTTTCAACAAGACAATGCGCGCCCGCACGTGTCATGCATCGTGCAACAATTCTTCATGGCCCACCAGGTGTCACTGCTGCCGTGGCCCGCATGTTCTCCCGATATGTTGCCCATCGAACACGTCTGGTCGCTGATCGGCAACCGAGTGGCCCAGCAAGCACCACTCCCGGCTACGCCTGATGAACTGTGGGAACGTGTGGAAGCAGCCTGGACCAACATACCCCAAGCACACATCCAAAGCTTCTTTCGTTTGATGCCGCGGCGTGTAGCGTCCGTTATTGCCAGCCATGAGGGCCACACGAATTATTGATGTCTGCGTGTTCCGCAAGTCGCACGGGCCTGTAAGCTCAATCGTTTCATCTTTATATCTGTTGTTATGTGTCCAGTAAATCTGGCTTTGCTATTTCGTGTCCTTCTTGGTGTTGAATTTTGGGTGGCCAGCAGTGTATGTGCATATGTACAACTTTGTATATAAAAAGTCTCGTAGTCCCTGTTCTTGCAGATGAAATAAAAAAAAATGAGTACAATCGTTTTACTGTTTAACTGTCAGAAACAAATAAACTGGAAATTAGCAAAATGGGCTGAAATCAGCTCGAATGAATATATTCGCTGCCTAAGAAACAGATACGTAGTGAGATCAAAAAGGTACGTAGGGCGCCAACAGATGGCAGTACGCATATGCGCGAGCAGCGTTCGAGGGCAGTGGCCTTCATGAGTCATTGTGCCTAATTGCTTCGTTCTGGGAACACCGAGAGCTGCGCTACACGATATTTGCTGACCACGTGCAGAATACAGCTGCGATTTCGGTATGGACTGCAAACCAGAGCAGCGGGCAAACATCAAACTCTGCGTCAAACTCGGCAAATTGGAAACGGCGACGTATGAAAAGTTACGACATGCTTATGGCAATGAAGCAATGAGTCGTGCGAGGTGTTTTGGGTGGTACTCGCGCTTCAAGAGTGGCAGAACGGCACTGGAAGACGACGAGAGGTCAGTGCCACAGTTTACGTGCAAAGCCCCCGAAAATGTGGACAAAATTAGGGAACTGGTGCATAAGGTTCGTCGGAGAACCATTCAAGAGATTGCTACCCTCGTCAATGTGCCATACGGAACAGTGCAAGAAATTCTGACGTCCGTTTTGAACATGCACCACATTGCTGCAAAGTTTGTGCCAAAGATTCTGAACCCCGAACAGAAGGCGCGCTATGTCGATCTTCGTCAGCAACTGGTGAATGAATCAACGTTCCTCTCGCGGGTCATCACTGGGGACGAAACTTGGATTTCCGGTTACGACCCGGAGACCAAACAACAGTCGTCGCAGTGGAAGAGCCCGGCTTCTCCACGACCGAAGAAGGCCCGACAGGTCCGGAGCGCAACCAAAAGCATGCCCATCGTGTTCTTCGACATTCGTGGGGTTGTGCACCGTGAATTCGTCCCCCAGGGCCAGACCGTTACCGCCTTTTTTTACTACGATGTTCTGCGTAGTCTTAGGAGGACATTCGCCGCAAACGAACTGAAATGTGACGCAAAGGCGATTTCCTGTTCCATCACGACAATACAGAAGCTGATAGAGCGTTAGCAACACGCCAGTTTTGCAGCTGCAACAGCATGATTACCCTTCGTCACCCGCCTTACTCGCCGGATTTGTCCCCCTGCGACTTCTTTCTATTTCCGAAGATGAAGCTGAAGCTCAAGGGTTGCCGTTTTGAAACCGTGGAAGAGATCCAGCGCGAATCGCAGACGGTGCTTGGCATGATTAGCGAACAGGACTTGCAGGGCGCGTTCCAACAGTGGCCAAAAAACGCGGGCAGCGGTGTATCGCTGCTCAAGGAGACTACTTTGAGTGAGATCATAGACAGACTTAAGTAATGTAAGTACTTTGTTGTATATCGGCCTAGTCTCAGAACTTTTTGATCGGACCTAGAACGCGGGTGGAACGAATGAGCCAGCGGCTTTTTTCAAAAAGGATCGTTTTGAGGGATGATCGACACTAATATTTTCTGACTAATTACCTGTTTAGTATTACTCAATGTTTTAAACGTGTATATGTAGCTTAGAAAACCCTACGTAAAGTTTGTTCTTCTTGTTCCCTCACTTTAAGTGAAACAAGAGTCACTCAAATAAAGTTCAAGAAAAGTTACTTACAGTTCGTCTTTTATTCAACCCAAACTCTTTAAGCACTTCACTAATGAAGAACTTTTAGGTAAGTATTTCAACAACAGCAATAGTTCCAACAACAGCTTATTAATTTGAATTAGTATACACAATAGTAAATTAACGAACTCTAACACAGAATTTATAACATCACTGGAACATGGAAGCTCCAAGAACAGACCGCTACACTACATTTAGGCTGCTAGCTCCATACATTACACGTATCTAGTTCTTAGTGTGTCAAACATGTACACGTCATTCACTCTTGACCTTAAGACTGTTGCCAATACAACATTTAGTGAGTGAGAAAATATAACGTTAAGGTTGAAATGCTAAAAGGGAACGAACTCAAAATTTACACAGAGAAAGACAACTAAAAGTGAAAGTTAAAATAGAGTGTGCGTTATGCCTGCTAAAAAATCTGTAACAATAGTGACGGACCTATGAAAGGGGAAAAATGTTTGAGGCACTAGTTTCTACCGTCTGTCAAGATGTCGGTGTCACTGGCAATCAGGACTGTTGCAAGCTTTGATATATTTGATATGCATACTGCATTAGTTTCATTGCCTTTCTTTAAAGCGGTATCCTTTTTTTATTATTATTATTAAAGGTTTAACAACCACCGTGAGCAATTCAATGGGCTGTAAGAAGTCGCCCGTTCCTAATTTAGGGCCACTGGTCCCAGGGAAGCGTGACAGCCAGTGCCGTAAGACAGACACAACATCCATGCCTCACCGGGATTTGAACTCGAACCCTTTCGCGGACGAATGGTCATAAGCCAGCGCTTAGACCACTGGGCCACCGGGACGGCTAAAGCGGCATTCAGTGAAGCATCCATTTTAATTTCAACTAAAATAAATGATATAGTAAAATATAGCAAAATATGTTCAGACTGATTACAGTTTGCATGCCAACTAATGAACATGTAATTTACACTTAAATTTAGTTAGCATTTTGAAGGGTGTAAAGTTTAATAGAAACTTTTTTGCCTTTTCACCTGCTTGGGGCCATTTAGTGGCACTTCTGGAAGTGGATCACACTGTGCAGTATCTTGGGTATCTAGTAATGGCCTCATGCAGTCTGAAACAAATTAAATGTTGGGTTTGTTTCACTAGTCTTGTTTTGCTTTGCTTTTTCTCCATTTCCCGTTCACACTCGTCGGCGTTGAAATGTAATATGGGGTAAGGGTTGTAACGTACCAGGAGATGTGACGTACCTGCCAGAAGCACGCACACGACATAAAGGCAGATAGGAACCAGAATAAAACGTCCGCGTAGCTCAATTGGTAGAGTGACTTATTCCGGAATGAGGGGATCCGGGTTCGAACCCTGGCGCTGATAGACGGAGAAATTTACATCGTTATAGGGTATACTCAACGCATCCGTTTTGATGGAATCGCTTTTGAAGTTATCACTTCCACTAATAAATGACGACTGTTCATCAGCAAGTCTAAAATTTTTACAAAGTAAGCAAAACAGTCTATCTGCTTCAGAATCATACTGGGGCCAACTAAAAGTCTTCAGCCGCTGCTGCTGGTATGCCTCCGTTCGTCGATCTACCACGAAAGCAAAATGTTTTCCTGTCATGGATAGTCTCGTACTCACATATTTTCCTGTTTCTTTTTTGTTGTTGTTGTTGTTGTTATTTGTAGGAACTCGGAACGGATTTCGTAAAGCCATATGCTAGCGGAATCTCACTGATTACCATTCAAAAACGCAAACATAACCTGGCTGACACTTTTTAAACTGACGCTTCACTGCAACACCCACAACGCACTTCCCTTTTCAAGATTCTTAATTTCGGTGAAGTGAGAGCTACCCATCCATCATCCTAGATTTCCACGGTTTAACAGAAATTCTTAACTACGCGTTTGGCATGCTGCCAAATATGTACCTTTCTGCACTTGCCTGGGGTAGCTTGTTTTTAACATAATTTACTTCGAGATTTTCCCTCACCTATGCAAGGTTTATGCAAATGTCCACCGTTTCCACTTTAGGAAGGATAGCAATAACTAATAAGTCATTCGCTATCTATACAATGAACGACAAATATTTTGCAACTTTCCTTTATGAAAAAGAAAAAGGCCGTAGCTTTTTTTTTTCTGAAATAAATTACATTCCTTGAAAAAGTGACTGACCCCTTGGACCACAGTCCTTTTGGGGCCGCGGATGGCCTAGTGGTCAACTTTCGTGACTACCACGGAGAAACCTCAGGTTCGATCCCAGGTAGGTACGAACGCTCGAACCACTAAATATCCGCCGTGCATTGGATATGCACGTTAAGCCATCGGACCCCGGGTACTGGCCCCCGGTAATAAATAAGGGCGTATTCCTCCCCCTTTCTACCTCTCTTCGGTGTTACTTTCGTATCAGGCAATTTAGCCCAAATCTCCAAGCATCCTATTTCTAAGGGTTGTTCAAGACCTGGGGTCAGATACTCCCTTCCAAAAATCCTCTACATATGATCTGATCTGGACCATAATCATTTTGATTGTCTGAGTCGAATTTTGGTGGTCTCGGAGCAGCGGACAACTAAAGAATTCGGGCCACGCTGGTGGCGCAGTGACCATTCGTCAGAAAGGAGTCCCATTTCGAATCCCGGTGAGGCATGGATGTTGTGTTTGTCTTACGGCACTGGCTCTCTCTCTCTCTCTCTCTCTCTCTCTTTCCTGTAACCAGTGATCCCAAGTTAGGGACGGGGGATAGCCTATTCAGTTGCTCTCACGGTGGTCGTTAAACCTCGAATCAAAAATAAAATAAAAAATAAAATGAATTCGAACGCTGATTCAACCTAAACATTCATAAATGATGGATGCTCACATGAAATTAAAAATATCACTGTGATAATCGATAAGAATTAATGAACTATTACAATTCCTAGAAGCACGAAAATAGTCACAGAAATGAAACCGAACATCACAGAAATTTGCGACAATCGCAGATTCAAAAAAGTCGTCCCAAGTTTCTTCCACAACTGTCTGTCTTAAGCCTGTCTCCTCCAGATAATTTCGGCACGCTTTCGAATTTCACCCACCCATCTCCCACGCGGTCTTCTTCTTCTGGGTCCTTTGACTTTAATTGGTCCCCAGTATAAAATGTATTTCAGTTGTCCATTGGTGATCCGTTCTTCCAGCAATATGTCCAGCGCATTGCCGTTTCGGGGATTTTACTTTGATCACGATGTCTTCCACTCTTGTCATTTTCCTGATCCACGAGTTCCTCTTCTTATTCTTCCTGGTTACACCCAGCATGTACACCAATGAGTCATTACAT
This sequence comes from Macrothele yani, assembly GCA_039090855.1. NCBI lineage: Eukaryota > Metazoa > Arthropoda > Arachnida > Araneae > Macrothelidae > Macrothele > Macrothele yani. The sequence continues at coordinate 9,657,940 of CM077024.1, forward strand.
TATGACCACCCCCAGTTTAGAGGAATGAGCGCGCCTGGAGACCGAATGGTGGCGCAGGTGAAGTTCACAGAGAAGTATATATATAACCCGAGGACCGGCTTTCGGTTAGTAGAATGTTCGGTATCAAAAGGGGAAAAGCTGCAGATTTATTGGAGTTTGATAAAGGACAAATTGTGATGGCATGGCGCCTCGGAAACGGCGCGGCTTGTGGGTTGTTCACGTGACACTATAGGGAGTACGTATCAAAAGTGGCGCACAGAAAGCCAAACGACGAGCCGTTGTTCAGCCGTGTGTCTTCCGCAGCTCATTGATGCCAGAGGGGAGCAGAGACTGTCGCGCAGTGTTCACAGCGGCCAATCGCCCGCAGCTACAACAGTAGTGATCAAGGCAATGTGCCACAGCAGTAGTTCAGCGCAGCCTTCTGCGCATAGTCCTCCGTAGCCGAAGACCCAGCCGGGTCCCCATGCTCACTGCACGTCATCGCCAACAACGTATGAAATGGGCCCAAGATCATCATGATTGGATTGTGGATGATTGGAAGAAAGTGGCCTGGTCTGACGAATCAAGATTCCTGGTGCATCACGTAGACGGACGAATGCGGATACGTTGATTACCAACGGAGGCTATGGCACCTGGATGCAGTGTTGGGCAGAAACAGGCCGGTGACGGTGATGTTATGCTGTAGGCGATGTTTCCTTGGGACACTTTAGGCCCCATTATCCCAATAGCACAATCCCTGACAGCTGTGAGGTATCTGAACAACGTTGCGGACCAAGTTCACCGATTCATGACAACTGTGTTCCCTGCTGGTGATGGCCATTACCTACAGGATAATGCGTCATGCCACACTGCCATAGTCGTCTAGGAGTGGTTCGAGGAACATGCTGGTGACTTTTGTTAATGCCCTGGCCTCTAAATTCCCCTGAGATTAACCCAACCGAACATTTGTGGTTCGACTTGGAAAAGCGGGTTCGCGCTAAATCACCACCACCCCGAAATGTACAGGAACTGGAGCACCTGCTGTTGACATTATGGTACCAGATACCCCAGGATACCTGTCGCCATCTCATCAAATTGATGCCTCGCCGAGTGGCTGCTGTTTTGCGGTCTAAAGTGGTCCTGCAGCTTATTAGGTAGGTGGTCATAATGTAATGTCTCATCGGTGTATCTCTCCGTACTGCTTTCAGTTTTCTGCAGCATCTGCATGTCATGTCTCTGCTCCATACGTGCAATGCATTGATTAAACAATTTTCTCTTGAGATATAATGGTAGATTGCTCTTGAAAATTATACTGTTTCTTCCAAATGCTCTCCCACCAAGTTTCATAAGCCTACTACTTCCTTCAAAAAAATATCGCCCTCGCTTGATATCTGTTCCTCAAAGTAAATGTAGGTATCAGTTACCTCTAGATTTTTTTCATCAATCGCTAAATCTTTATTTCTTGTAAAAGCATTGTACACCATTTTTATTTTTTTATTTTTTTTTTTGCCGCCCCGGTTGGCGCAGTGGTCTAAGCGATGGCCTCTGATCATTCGTCCGAAAGGGGTCCGGGTTCGAATCCCGGTGAGGCATGGATGTTGTGTTTGTCTTACGGCACTGGCTCTATCCCTTCCCTGGAACCAGTGACCCTAAATTAGGGACGGGCGACTGCTTATAGCCCATTGAGTTGCTTACAATGGTCGTTAAACCTCTAATCAAAAAAAAAATTGTCTTTTGAAAATTCATTTTTCATTCCCCTTCTCTACTCTTGTGTGAAAGTTCCTTAATCATACTCTGCAACTCTGAATGCGTAGTTTGTTTTACTGATGACACAGTCATCAGTAAAACGAAAGTGTGAGTTGAATAATCTCTATTAATCTTTATCTCCTTTTCGTGCCAGTTCCGTGATTGGAAGACATTCATATGTACACTATATTGACAAAAGTCACCGGACACCCCTTCAAAACCAAATGAACGGATCCGCTGCGTTGTTTAGATGCGCGGTACAGCAGCAAACTGTATAAAAACAAGCCTACAGCTGACCGCGATCACATCGCACTGTGAGGTTGAGTGAAAATGTCGCTGAACTGACTTTCAGAAAGGAAAGATTGTTGGGTGTTATATTAGTGGGTTGTCCATAAGAGAAACTGAGAGGCGTTTAAACATATCCAAGTCAACTATATTGGATGTATTGAATAAGGGGAAGACACATGAAGCAGCAAAACGTACCCGCAGACCAAAGAAAATCAGTGATAGAGGCAGCCTTTTGTAAAGAACATTTATCGCGGACCATAGATCAATGGAAACTGGTCCTATGGACTGATGAATCAAGATACACGATCCATCAGTCTGATGGCCGTGTGTGGGTATGGCGGCAGCCTGGGGAACGCTGTTTACCACAGTTCCTTCGGTCAGGTTTGGAGCTGGCAGTGGACTCGTGTGGGGTATTTTTGGGGTATAGTCCCGACCCATTGGTTATCGTGGACAAACCTGTTAACCAGCACGTCTTCCTCGATATTCTGGTCAGTAATGCCCTACCAACTCTGTGGCAATGCTATGGAACCGAGCCTTATTGGTACCAAAAGGATAATGCATCCAGCCATAAAGCAACGACTGTTACGGCATGGTTTGACGATAATTCCGTATTGTGTGTGGACTGGCCAGCACAGAGCCCTGATGTTATGCATACGTGATAATATACTATATAATTTTATATCTATGACAATTAGATATACTTTGAAAGATTTATTTAATTAACCTCATTAGCTCTATAATTAATTAATCAAACCTTTCAAGTATAATCAACTTGACGGCGACGTGATACTGACCGGTAACCACACAACGCACATGAAGGAGAAGCAGCATCGATCCTCCTAATGCAATGCTTTCTTGGAGGGTGAAAAGTGCAATGAACACAATTCCAGAAATTGTTATCTCCTGTTTCTCCTCCAGTGACATTCCCATTCCATTACTCTCCTATTACTCTCTGCAATTGTGTCCCAGAAATTCACTTTAATGTGACTGAGCCTCACCCACTCTCATTTTGCCAAGGTGTAGATGGACTGTTTTTAACTCTGCTGAGGCGACACACACAAGTCATAGCCCCTTGAAGTGAGTTGCAGAGACAGAATCTTGCGCAACTCGCTTGTTGAGCATTTGATGAATTAAGTGTACAAATAAGTTTCAAAGCGTTTTAAGACAACGCAACATGTAATTTGAGACAAAACAACAATACCTTTACCAATCAAAATATGCGCCGTCATTATCTATCACCTTCCGCCATCGGTCAGGCAGCTGACGGATTCCAGCCGTGAAGAATACATCGTCATGTGACGCGATGAAATCGTCAACCCATTTTTGCACTTCGTCACATGACCGGAACCGTACAGCAGACAAACCAATGTGCATCGGTCGGACAAATGATTGTCTGAAGGATATATGTCGGAACTATACGCCGAGTGCTCCAAAACTTCCCAGCCAAGCGTCAATAAATTTACTTTGACCGATTTCTCGACATGCGGCCTAGCTCCGCCACGCAGTAATTTCCCGGGACGCAATCCTTTGCCTGTGCATGGACGTTTCCGACAGATTTCCTGGTTCAATCGCAAAAACTGTTGCTTGTAGAAATCAGCAGTAACAGTTTGGCCCTGTTTCAATAGTCCATAATGGAGCACAACCTTCATATCCCACCAGATGCACAGCAGAACTTTCTTGGAGTGAATATTGCGTTTCGGTGTCGAAGTTGTTGCTTCACTGGGGTCTACCCAGTGTTTTTTTGCTTTTGGGATTGTCGTACCATATCCACTTTTCATCACCCGTAACAATTTTCCATAGGAAAGACTTTCTGTGATGTTTATTCAACAGATTCAAGCACTTCATGACACGTTCATCCTTGTTCCTCTGGCTCTAATCATGTGGCACCCATTTTCCTTCCTTCTGAATCTTTCGCATTGCACGTAAACGATTGAAAATGGTTTGTTGAATTACCCCCAGTTGTTCAGCTAGTTCTCTTTGCATTTTAGACGAATCTTCATTCAGCAATGCTTGCAGTTCCTCATGTGCAACCTTCTGCGGGGCGCAGCTCGATCGCTAACATCAAAATCACCTGCTTTAAACAATCTAAACCAAAACTCACACGAACTTTTCGATACAATATTCTCCCCCAGAACGGAACAGATCGATGTACATACTTTTGCAGCCCTTTTTCCTTGATGAAATTCGTAATGAATGCAGTGTCGAGTATCGCTTGCCATCATTTACCTACCGATGTGCAAGAGCGTTTGACTGTGGGGCAAACCTCTGTGTCACATTTTATACTCTGGACCAGTTACGGTCACATGCTAACAACGAGAGGGAATGTCAGATATGTAAATTAGCGATATATGTCGCACATAAGACGCTTTAAAATTCCTTCCCCATTTTTAGCACGTCTTTTGTAAAAAAAAGATCGTGCTTATGTTATCGGTTTGTCCGTCCGTCCGTCTGTACCCACGGTATCTCTGCAACTATTAGTCCGATTTGAAAAATTCTTTTTGCATTCGAAAGCATGAAATATGCGAATGATGATCCTTCATTTGGTTTTTTATTTACGATGTACAATTTCTCCGCTGAGGACGTAAATGCAGATGATGTCGAATTCAAAAATACGTTTTATTCCACATATTTGCTTCTAAACATCCGATTGAAAAAAATCTTTTATCTTTCGATTCCATTTATGTCGAAGAGTATTTTGGATATATTTTCTTTTTCAAATTACGCATAGATTTTCCGCTAGGGGCGTAAAAGTAAATTGCATTTTTTTCGATAACTCTTCTTCTAAAACTCCGATTTGAACATTTTTTTTAAGCGGATACATCTCCTGATGCACAATCTTTTGCATATACTTTTGAATTTTTGGTAAAGAATACTTTGGCCACCAGGGGGCGTAAGTGTTAATTTTTGCTTCTGATGTATTTGCCATAAAATCTGAGCTTCTAAAATATCGATTGAAAAAATTCTTTCGTGGACTGATGCCACTCATATTGATAAACCTTTTAGGAATATTTTCTTCCTAAAATATTCTACAGTTTCTCCGCCAGGGGGCGTAGATGTATATCTTATTTTTGTCAATATCTCGACTTCTAGGAGTCCGATTTGAAAAATTCCTTCTTTGTTGGATAGCGTTTTCCATGTGACATGTTTTTCATATAATTTCAAAATTTTCAAGTAAATCATAGACTTTCCGCTAGGGCGCACAATGGTAAATTGCGTTTTCTGCTCCTAAAACTCCGATTTGAAAAATTCTTCCTGTATCGCATACAAGACCTGACGGAAAATATTTTTCACGTAATTTCTAATGTTTGGTAAAGAATGGTTTGGCCACCAGGGATCATAAGTGTTAATTTCTACTTCTGATGTATTTGTAGCAAAATCTGGGCTACTGAAAACTCGACTAAAATTTTTTTTTCTTGGATTGATACTGCTCATATGGATAAACCTTTTGTGAATACCTTCTTCCTAAAATAATGCATGGTTTTCCCACCAAGGGACGTAAAGTCACAACTTATTTTTGTCGATAACTCTGTTTCTAAGAGTTCGTAAGCTCACGATTCCGTTTACAGCAATATCTGAGGGATTAAAGACCGGATTGAAAAACGTCTTTGTTCCGTCAGATACTATTGTTTTCCATACCGGTTCCATTGACTTTGAATAGCTTTGATAAATTTAATTTGCGTCAGAACGGATTCAAAAGACGTGCTTATTACACCTGAAAATTCGGTGCCATCTTTCTTGTTCCCCTTTCTTCCACTAGCACTGCAGGATTCCCCTACGGTGTTACAGGTTCGTCTCCTATGCCACTATTTCCAGTCCTCCATTCCAGAACAGTGAGCAACAGATTTTCTCTGCCTCATTAAATACGGAATTTCATTAAATTCTGTTGCTTTGCTTGTTAAAAGTGATCATTTGAGCTTTTCACTCCCTCGTTAAATCAAGGCACTTCATCAAATTTTGTTCGTTAAAAACGATCAAATTAGGTTTAAATTAGCATTATGCCAAACAAAAGTTCTTGTTTTGCTCTTTAAATCTGAGATCTTGCTAAACATGGGCTCCAGAACATCTAATATATTTGTACCTAAAAGGTTAAGACAAGTAAAATTAATAATCGCACTCATCCATCGACGAAGTTCCTCTCCTTTCTACTTGAACCTCTATTACTTCACTTCATTATCTACATGGTCGCATGTGCTCAAAGCTAAATAACGTCCAAAAAGTGCTTTTGCCGTAAAGGTAAACATAATCCTCACGAGCAAAGCTCTCTAAAGACACTTGAAAGGCGGAACCAAAGTTCAAAACAATTTTTCAGGTATTTGGTGAAGGAATAACGGGAAGAAGTTTTCCAGCAGGAAAGGCAATAGCGGAATGAGTTAATTAAAAAAGGTAATTGCATATTCGCGGGTTAGATCGTTCAAGTAATCATCACTGCGCTGCTTTGGGATTAGATTTAACAACTTAGGGGAGAAATAGTTTCTCATCGGAGCTAGAAATCTCACGTCCGCCTGCCTTGACACGAACAAACGTGAGGAGATTATTTTCAGCCCTTGGCGATCGAATGTTCTTTCCATAGATCAGCAGCATATGTTTGGCAAGGCTTCGTCGTACGAATGTTTTATTTGGAATTAACGGACTATCAGATTTTTTTCCAATACGTATAAGAAAAGATGTCATTGCTTTATCTTTTCTTTTCTTTTTTTGTTCTTTTCTTTTTGTAAAAACATAGTATGTTTTCTCTTTTTCTCATTTCTGGATGAAATGTGAAATTCATGCGGGCATATTACCATAATTAATTTTGTTTCCTTTGATTAAAGTATTAAGAAGCTGTTTGCTATAGATTTAAGTATCGGAAGATTGTAATGTTTCTGACAGATATTGTTGTAAGGTAAAGAATTCCTGGTAATGTTGTAGCAAAACAGTACAGCAAAGCCATTGATGCTTTACTCACTCAACTTCACACAAAATCTCTGTTTTATGGCTATACTTCGAGTACGGTAGGAAAGTTCAAGTGAAGGGTAAACGACTGACAGCTCTTGAGAGCAATGTTTCTTCGACAGTACGAGCAAAAGATTCGGACCACTGATTTTTCACATCATTTGTAGGAAAAAGACTGAAGAGAATCTAAGAGCACAGATTATTAAGCACGAGAATTGGTGTATTTTACGGTCATAAAACCGCTGCACTAAACTTGATTTTACAATGCTGCAGCTCTGAAATGCGTCGTTTGACTAGGTACAGCGTATAATCCGTTTTCAATAGCATTACAAATTTTAAACCGCCGTTAAGGATATTAAAACAAATCGTTTTGTGCATTGTTTATGGTAAGCACTGAGCTATAAAGAATTTTGAGTGCCGACTCTATACTCTTCATTGAATATTAACATGGAAGCCCAGCGGTAGAGCAATAGAAGCCCGCATGCTTATATGTGAATGCAAAATTTGGAGAATGTCAAGGATTCGTTCTGACCTATCATCTTGCATTCAAATGGTTTGCAACTTACTGTTTGAAAATCTTTAGTTAGGATTAATAAACTATACTTTAGCGCCTTTTTTTCTTTTAGTCAGTATTTTTCTTCTCTTATCTCGAGCTAGGGACGATAAAACTTTTATTTCTTTTCGGCATTACGCGTAGTGCAGTCGGTCCTACCGCAACAGGTTAAACCATAGAATTGTATGCTCTTCCACTATCGCACCTTTCCTCACATAGAATTATAGTGCCTCCCTTTTCTCAAACACACAAACCATTGTAGGTGTCAACCACGGGCAAAACGACATTCACCTCCTGCCTCTTGAGATTGATAACAAACACCCCGCTGTGAAACACTTACAGTCTTTCGTATCTCCTCTATCTCTCTCTCTAGTAAACGGGGTGTGATGGTCTTTTATGCATTAGGATAAAGAGTTATACAAGTATAGTAATGAAACAGTGGTGACGACTGCCATTTAGCGCATCACTTTCGGCGCGTGCAAGGCGCTTTCCCCTCCAACGTTATTAGACATGAGTTGCGCAGGCGATTCAAACTGTATTAAAAAATAAATAGTTCTCGTAACAACTCCCTTCAGTTCGTCATTTATCGTTGATGGAAGTCATGCAATGTGCTCTGCTACCATATCGGTGGGGATGGAGTTGGAATGGTCTTAAAATAAAAATTCCTTCGTGGTATGCTTATCTGTGGCTTAAACTCCGATAACAAAGGGTGAAAAATGGAACTGCGGTGTTATTCTTAGAAAAGAAGGCAGTATCTTCTAAAAAAAGCCAGAGGATTTAGGACTGGTTTAAATGGACTACCTCAAATGTGAAATTCAGGACTATTGTGTTCAACGGGCTACCCGTTTCCATCTCCAATAAGCCTCTTTTTTTAACCTAGGCAAAGAAGCACCCCTTTTGTATGTCTTTTGACATACGAAGTGCGTAAAAATTCGTGGTGTTTGCACCAGACAGTCCGCAACTCTTTCATCAAGATGAAAACGAATCTTTGCACTTTTTAACGGGATTTGAAAAATAATATTGTTTTCCGTTGGGTATGTCTTCCATTCTGCCACAACAGCATTAGTCATGTCTGCATGTCTGCCACCTATGTCGGAAAGTTCGGCTTAGCTCGAAGTCAGCGTTCAAAGTCATTTTTTGGGGTTGAGATTGGGATTTTGTGCGAGCCAGTCAAGTTCTTTCACAGCTATCTCATCAACCCATTCTTGCACGGACTTCATTTTGTGGATTGGAGCATTGATCTGTTAGTAGAAGAAAGGTGCATCACTGAACTGTTGCCATAATAATGGGAGCACAGAATTGCCGAGAATGTCATTATACATTATCTCCCAACGTTAAGATTTTCGTGCGCCGGTACTAGGGGGTCCAGCTGTAACCATGAAATCAGACTTACAGCGTGATGCCTTCTCCACCAAACTTTACTGTGGGGACAGCACAGTCGGACAGGTAGCGTTCACCTGGGATTCGCACAACCAGACTCGTCAGTCGGACAGCCAGATGGTAAAACGTGATTCATCACTACAGAGAACGAGTTCCCACTGCTCCAAAGTCCACTGGTTCCGTTCTTTACACAGCTCCAACTGACGCTTGGCGTTGATCTTGCTGATTTCGGGCTTGTGTACGGCTGCTGCTCGGCCATAAAAATCCACTGTTTTTAGATCCCGCCGAACAGCTATAGGGATAGCGTTGCTCCAGAGAGGCATTTTGGGACTCGATGGTGAGTGTTGCAATCGAGGACAGGCGATTTTGTCGCACCACCCGCTTCAGCACTCGGAAGTCCCTCTCTGCCATTTTACGTGACCTACCATGTCGCGATTGCGCTGTTGTTGCTTCTTGGCGTTTCCACTTCCCAATAACATCCATTGCAGTTGATAGAGGAAGCTGCGACAGAGCAGAAATTTCCTGAACCGACTTGTTGCTAAGATGGTATCCTACACTAAGAAAAAAAAAATTTTGGAACAACAAAATAGTTTTGTTGAGCTATTTTGTTGCTTTAGCCAAACTCCATCAGAATTGTTTCGTTGGAAACACAAAATTATTTCGTTGGCTATATTTTGGAGATTGGAGGTTTAACGACCACCGTGAGCAACTCAATGGGCTATAAGCAGTCGCCCGTCCCTAATTTAGAGTCACTGGTTCCAGGGAAGGGAGAAAGCCAGTGCCATAAGACAAACACATCATCCATGCCTCACCGGGATTCGAACCCGCACCCCTTACGGACGAATGATCAGAGGCCATCACTTAGACCACTGCGCCACCGGGGCGGCGGCTATATTTTGTTAATTCTATAAGGTTTTTTACTGTGAGTCCTATTTTGAGAGAACGGCTGAACGTAAAGATATGGTTGAGGTATCAAAGTAAAGGTCTTACCATGTAGATGTGCTAGACGAAGAGAAAAATGAGATTGGGACTACTGTTCGGGCGTGGGACAACCCAAGGTCGAAGGGCACCTCCTAAAATTAATGCACTGGCAAAGTGTCGCCATCGGAAAAAAGTTTAGGAACAAAGTGGCCCAGCTACATAACTCTAAATTTTGTTGAAGCAAGAAATTACTGCGTCATGATAACGACAGGTTTGGTTGCAGCAACAAAACGTTTTATCACGATAACAATACATATTGTTGGATCAAACGAATTCCCCAAAACCGACCTAGGCATTTTGTTAAATGAACTAAGCGTTTTGTCACGATAGCAATAAATTTTGTAGAATCAACAATAATTTTCAGCAAAATATTTTAGTAAATTCAACAAACATTTTTGTTGACTGCATATCGACAAAATTGTTTTGTTGATACAACAATATTTTTGCCGAATTAGCAAAACGTTTTCTTCAGTGTATGCCCATGGCTCGTTGAAAGTCAGTGAGCATGGCCCATTCTACTGTTCATGCTTGCCTGTCATGTTTGACAAGCCACGTGCATCTTTTTATACCTATATGAGTCATGGCTCTGACGTATTAGGCAAATCCACTTATCGAAAGAGGTGTGCGTTTACTTTTGATCATGTAGTGTATCTTGTTTTGTCATTGCTCCCCACCAAAAGTCTGATTCAAAAAATATTTTATCGTTGGATACCTCTCACTAAGACAAAATTTCCACACATTTTCTGCTACAAACAATGCAGCTTTTCACCAGGCGGCGTAGATTCATATAATATTTACCAGGCGACCTAGATTCATATAATATTTACCAGGCGGCGTAGATTCATATAATATTTACCAGGCGGCGTAGATTCATATAATATTTACCAGGCGGCGTAGATTCATATAATATTTACCAGGTGGCATAGATTCATATAATATTTACCAGGCGGCGTAGATTCATATAATATTTACCAGGCGACGTAGATTCTTATAATATTTACCAGGCGGCGTAGATTCATATAATATTTACCAGGCGGCGTAGATTCATATAATATTTACCAGGCGACGTAGATTCTTATAATATTTACCAGGCGGCGTAGATTCATATAATATTTACCAGGCGGCGTAGATTCATATAATATTTACCAGGCGACGTAGATTCTTATAATATTTACCAGGCGGCGTAGATTCATATAATATTTACCAGGCGACGTAGATTCTTATAATATTTACCAGGCGGCGTAGATTCATATAATATTTACAAGGCGACGTAGATTCATATAATATTTACCAGGCGGCGTAGATTCATATAATATTTACCAGGTGGCATAGATTCATATAATATTTACCAGGCGGCGTAGATTCATATAATATTTACCAGGCGACGTAGATTCTTATAATATTTACCAGGCGGCGTAGATTCATATAATATTTACCAGGCGGCGTAGATTCATATAATATTTACCAGGCGACGTAGATTCATATAATATTTACCAGGCGGCGTAGATTCATATAATATTTCCCAGGCGGCGTAGATTCATATAATATTTACCAGACAGCGTAGATTCATATAATATTTTCCAGGCGGCGTAGATTCATATAATATTTACCAGGTGGCGTAGATTCATATAATATTTACCAAGCGACGTAGATTCATATAATATTTACCAGGCGGCGCAGATTCATATAATATTTACCAGGCGACGTAGATTCATATAATATTTACCAAGCGACGTAGATTCATATAATATTTACCAGGCGGCGTAGATTCATATAATATTTACCAGGCGGCGTAGATTCATATAATATTTACCAGGCGACGTAGATTCATATAATATTTACCAGGCGACGTAGATTCATATAATATTTACCAGGCGACGTAGATTCATATAATATTTACCAAGGCGGCGTAGATTCATGTAATATTTACCAGGCGGCGTAGATTCGTATGATATTTTCTTCACTTTCCCTGCTTCCAAAAGCATGGCTTTGAAAATTCTTCATGGACTGGATTGGATAGCTTCCACTGTGGGCAACGCTTACTTGAGCATATCTTCTACTTTTCACAGTACTGTATAGTTTTATTGCCAAATGGTATAAATGTATGTTTATATTCGCAGCTTTATTTCCACTTAAACAACAGTGCAGACGTCCATCTCTCTTTATACAGAATATGTAAAGCATGTTTTCCTATCCGGTTTGTTTACCCACCGTGTCCTCTCTCTCTCTCTCTCTCTCTCTCTCTCTCTCTCTCTCTCTCTCTCTCTCTCTCTCTCTCTCTCTCTCTCTCTCTCTCTCTCTCTCTCTCTCTCTCTCTCTCTCTCTCTCTCTCTCTCTCTCTCTCTCTCTCTCTCTCTCTCTCTCTCTCTCTCTCTCTCTCTCTCTCTCTCTCTCTCTCTCTCTCTCTCTCTCTCTCTCTCTCTCTCTCTCTCTCTCTCTCTCTCTCTCTCTCTCTCTCTCTCTCTCTCTCTCTCTCTCTCTCTCTCTCTCTCTCTCTCTCTCTCTCTCTCTCTCTCTCTCTCTCTCTCTCTCTCTCTCTCTCTCTCTCTCTCTCTCTCTCTCTCTCTCTCTCTCTCTCTCTCTCTCTCTCTCTCTCTCTCTCTCTCTCTCTCTCTCTCTCTCTCTCTCTCTCTCTCTCTCTCTCTCTCTCTCTCTCTCTCTCTCTCTCTCTCTCTCTCTCTCTCTCTCTCTCTCTCTCTCTCTCTCTCTCTCTCTCTCTCTCTCTCTCTCTCTCTCTCTCTCTCTCTCTCTCTCTCTCTCTCTCTCTCTCTCTCTCTCTCTCTCTCTCTCTCTCTCTCTCTCTCTCTCTCTCTCTCTCTCTCTCTCTCTCTCTCTCTCTCTCTCTCTCTCTCTCTCTCTCTCTCTCTCTCTCTCTCTCTCTCTCTCTCTCTCTCTCTCTCTCTCTCTCTCTCTCTCTCTCTCTCTCTCTCTCTCTCTCTCTCTCTCTCTCTCTCTCTCTCTCTCTCTCTCTCTCTCTCTCTCTCTCTCTCTCTCTCTCTCTCTCTCTCTCTCTCTCTCTCTCTCTCTCTCTCTCTCTCTCTCTCTCTCTCTCTCTCTCTCTCTCTCTCTCTCTCTCTCTCTCTCTCTCTCTCTCTCTCTCTCTCTCTCTCTCTCTCTCTCTCTCTCTCTCTCTCTCTCTCTCTCTCTCTCTCTCTCTCTCTCTCTCTCTCTCTCTCTCTCTCTCTCTCTCTCTCTCTCTCTCTCTCTCTCTCTCTCTCTCTCTCTCTCTCTCTCTCTCTCTCTCTCTCTCTCTTTCTCTCCATTCTCCTACTTGAAATAAATAGTGATTCCCCCAGTCGTACAGATTTCATTACCGTTACTTTATCCTCAAAAATAATCCTGTCAGTTACGAATTTTAAACTCACATTATCTGTTTCAAATCACCTTTATTCCGTATTTCCCTCTGTTTAGTAAACGTTGTGGAAGGTCTTCTAACAAGGATTTATACTCACCCCGTAACATTCCATTAACATGCCCCCAAACTTCCTCAGACGGCCCCATAAGAAAACCTCAACCCCCTCCCCCTCCAATTAGAGATGTGTAACACATACACACATGCGCGCGCGTGCTCACATGCGTACATATACATACACCGATGTCCCAAATTGAAGTCCGGAAAGCATTCGCAAGAATAAACGGAAAACACGTTGCAGCAGGTAGAAGCGTTTAGCATGTAAAGAGAGGCAATCCTAAGGGTAATAGGCATTTTATAACAACAGACAAATAAGTACGCATTTTGCCTTTACAGGATCACATCCACAAATGTCACCAAAGTGAGATGTAAGAATGTCATCCAAAAATGTCTTTGTAACGAATGTGATCACCTTGTACGGAAGAAAACTCACACAACGATGACGCATACTCATCATCAGGTTGTCAGTGAACTCTGGAGCCAACGAATTCCTTTTCTAAATGAGGGCGGTGCGTAGCTCGGGAAGGATTTTAGGAGAAAGCTGACGAGCTACTACGTGTTGTCACAGGGCATTCTATGCATACTCTATAGGGTTCAGGTCCGCAGACCTGTCTGTCCAGTTCATACGCCAAATATCCTTGCTCTACAGGATGTCATCGTCAAACTGAGCCCTGTGCGGACGGGAGTTATCATCCATTAAAAGGAACTGAGGGTCAACAGTTCCCCGAAAAAGTCTCACATAGGGCTCTAGGATATCGGACGTTTGCAGGATTATTACTGATTCCCTATTCCATTCAGATAAAATGACGAGGAGAATATGTTTGTAGACTGAACCTCGACTGACCTGCAAAAAGAAGATCAGCCTGCTCGTCTTTAATCCAGGAGCGATGTTACCTGCATCAGTTCAGGGACGCGCCAAGCGGGAATTCAAGGGACGGGCAGCAGGAAGCCCCAATCAAATTTTACGGTTAAGAAATTATTATCGGAGACATGGGAGAAGTTAAGATGTTTTACTGTGAAAAATCGCAATGTTACTTTTCACGTTTATTTTTAAGTAAAAATAATTAATTATACACTCAGTAGACAAAGCATTAGAGATAGGAGTGGTGGGCAGTTGAAATGGGCATTCCCCTCGCAGAGTGGAACAAACCCAAACAGAAGCGGGCCATAAATAGGAGGACAGCAGGGCTTCCCAACAGTTGGGCGGCGGGTGGCCTAGTGGTCAACGTTCGTGACTGTCATGGAGAAGACCTCGGGTTTGATCCCAGGCAAGTACGAACGTTGGAACCACTAAATATCCGCCGTGCGTCGGATGAGCACGTTAAGCCGTCGGGCCCCGGGTACTGGCCCCACTGGTAATAAATAAGGGCGTGTCACTTTCCTATCGGGCACTCGAACCCAAATCTCCTATTTCTAAGGGTTGTTTAAGATCTGGGGTCAGACACTCCTTCCTAAAATCCTCTACAATCTACATATGATCTGATCTGATCTTCCCAACAGTTTATCGCAACCGACGAACATGGGTAAACGTGGCGATCTAAGTGACTTTGATCGTGGACGCATCGTCAGCGCACGACAGATGGGTCACTCTATCGCCCAAGTAGTAAGAACCCTAGGGTTCCCGAGGTCAGCCGTATCAGGGTGAACGGCGAATATGCCATCGACGGACGAACCAGCGCTCAGAGAGCAAGTAGTAGCCTACCATTCGTCATTGATGACCGGGATCGGTGCAGACTATCCAGGATCGTACAGACCAATCTCTTAGCAACGGCGGTGCAAATCACATCCAGGTTAAATGTCGGACGCCCAAGCAGCGTCTGCAAGCGAACGGTACTGCACACGTTGCTTACCCTGGGCTAGGGAAGCCAACGCGCTACTCGCTTTCCACTGTTACCAGCTCGTTATCGGACATTACGCCTCGCCTGGTTCCAGGAACATCAAAATTGGATCTCTCTCTTTCTCTGCAGGGAGGCGTAGCGTGGTGTGGTCAGATGAATCTGGTTTTCAGCTGTACCGAGCTGACGGGAGGGGGCGGTTATGGCGTCGACAGTATGAAGCGATGGCCCGGTGGTGCCAGGTCAGCTCTGTTCAAGGCGGTGGTGGCTTTGTGATGGTTTGGGGAGCCTTCTCACTGGACACATTAAGTCCCTTAGTGTGTCTAAAGAAATCATTAACCGCTGCGCTGCTTGCATGTACTGGCTGATCGCCTACAAGCTTTCAGGGCCTCCGCACATCCTTCTGCCGATGATCTGTTTCGGAAGGGAAATGCTTCGCCCCACCGGGCAGCAACCACCCAGGCGTGGCTCGAGGAATACTCATCTGACTTTGGAACCATCCAGTTTCCTCCGAGGTCCACAGATTTAAACCCTGTGAAAGCTCTCTGGGATGCCATGAAACGGGACATCAGATCCATGTATCCTGGACCGACTCCTCTGGCGGAATTGTGAAAAATGCTGCAACAGGCGTGGCTTACATTAACTCCGGAAACCTTCCGACATCTGGTGGAGTCGATGCCTCTACGTATACAGGCTGTTATTCACGCTAGATGAGAAACAACACGCTATTAGGTATCTCTGTTTTGTCCATTGAGTATACATGTATATACACTGGTGTGCAAAAATTAAGGACGAAGAGGAGAAATCAGCATAACAGCGGAACGAGCAAGCAGAACGGACCGAAAGACCACTCAGGAGATAGACTAGGGTCCGGTACGGTAGGGCATGCGCATATATGCAGCATGACGTGGGGGTGTCGGAAGGGTATAAAGCACACGGACGGTGTACGCTCAGCAATTCGGTGAAAGTTATTGCACGGTGTACATCGGTTTGAACGACGTCGAGTTGCTTCCACCGTGTGATATGGCCAACAGGCAATCCAGTAGACGACATCTGGATGACTTTAATCGAGGTCGCGTCATTGGGAAGTTGGAAGAAAGTCGAAGTGTGACTAGTGTAGCCGATGAGTTCGGGATCGCTCACAATATTGTTTCACGAGCTTGGAGAGCATTTCAAATGACAGGAACAGCTGTCCGAGAGTTTAGCATTGATCGTCCACGAGCAACCACGGCGGCGGACGACCGGTATATTGTTCTACACGCGGGAAGAGACAGACGTCAGACAGCGGGAGAAATCGAAAGGCACATGCAACAGACAACTGGACGACCTTTAACGCGTTTCACCGTGGCCAGGAGGCTGCACAAATGTGGTCTATTTTCACGACGACCAGTACGGTGTGTGCCATTAACGCCTGCTCATCGGAGACGGCGGTTTCTGTGGTGCCAGGAACACAAGAACTAGACACATCAGCAATGGGGTCGAGTTCTCTTTACGGATGAGAGCCGATTTAGTCTGACTAGCGATTCTGGACGCATACACATCTGGAGAGAGCAGGGAACACGCAATCACACCTCTAACAACAGCGAAAGGGATCGGTTTGGAGGTGGCGGAGTTCTCGTTTGGGGCGGTATCATGCTTGGTAGCCGTACTGACCTCCACATCTTCCAAGGAGGTTCAGTCACTGGTGTCCGCTATTGTACCGAGGTTCTCCTGCCTCACGTGCGTCTGTTTAGAGGTGCTGTGGGTCCTGAGTTCCTCTTCATGGACGACAACGCTACACCTCATCGTACAGTGGCTGTCACAGAGCTGTTGGAGAGTGAAGATATTCAACGCATGGATTGGCCCGCAAGGTCCCCGGACCTAAATCAAATCGAACACGTGTGGGACATTCTCGGGAGACCCTTGGCAGCATGTCATCAGCCGCCAGCAACGATTCCGCAACTGCGATTGGCGCTACAAGAGGAATGGGCCGCGATACCTCAACAGCTTCTTGACAACCTCGTCCTCAACATGGACAGACGTTGTAAATCCTGCAACGCAGTCAGGGGTGATCATATCCCCTACTAAAGACTGGATTTTTCTTGGCAGCCGCCTGTCACATGGGCGTTTCTGTCTTCTGTCCAGTTGTGCTCAAAGCTACCTTTTCAATAAAGTGTATTTGTATCCTTTGGATTTCTTGTTTGTACGGTTTTGCTTACTTGTCCCATATTCTTACATCTTGGGGATTTTATGGTATGATTTGAGTCGATGTGGAGCACTTCTGCACGAAGTTACATTCGAAAACCCGTCTCGTCCGTAATTTTTGCATGCCAGTGTGTATATATATATATATATATACAAGGAGTGTTCAAATAAAAAGGTACGAAACGACACTGTGGGTATAAATGAAGACTTTATTCAAAGTATACACCATAGGCCGTAGCACAACGATCCCATTGTTTAACGAGCCGAAGGATTCCTTGTTCCCAGAATTCCTGTGGCCGTTACGAGACCCAGTCCTGCACAGCGTCCTTGAGTTCGTCGTCCGAGTGGAAGCGCTTCCATTTCATATGTTTTTTCAGGGGACCAAACACATGGAAATCGCAGGGCGACATGTCCGGGCTGTAGGGCGGATGGTCAAGCTGCTCCCACTGGAACTTGGCCAGTTCCGCGTGTGTAACCCTGGAGACGTGTAGACGCGCGTTATCATGGAGCAGAACCACACCCTGCGCGATGAATAGCGGCAGGTTTAACACCTTCCGCTGTCAGAAATCGGATAACGCCTCGCTGCTCCTCAATCGTCGAATTTTGCAATGTGAACGCCATCCTGTCCTCACACGCACTGCCGCGTCAATTGGACGGCGCTCTTTATAAGAGCCTCTGCTCTCTCCTGCGCATGCGGGCGCCCGCGCATGCTCCGATCCACGCCGGCGACTCCAATCGCATCCCTAGATGTGTCGCTACGTTCTCCCATAGCGGCATAGGCAAATATGTTAACGGTTACGTTCTTATGACGTTTCGTACCTTTTCATTTGAACACCCCTAGTATATATATATATATATATATATATATATCTGTAATATATCTGTCATCGTACATGGTGAAACTCTTTTTACCCGTAAAGCAGACTTTTGTGTAAATTGACTGAGAGGAAGCTGACTTTTCGGATTATTCTGCAGCGTCTTCTGAACAAGAGTTTTACATATCTGCTTTTCTTCAGTTTTGTATGGCACAATTGGGTTTTATAAAAACTCTTAATTTAAAGCAAATAGAAAATGTTGTCTCTGAAGGTTGTTTTTTTTTTTTATGTAAAAACGAATAAAATTTTTTTAAAAATTATCGTACAAGGGGCGGCAAATGTTAGCTTGCACCCGGCAGCAAGTGCCCTGCATCACTTCAATCGAGCTCTCCTGTGAAATGCGGTTAGCGAGTCGCAATCCATGGATCTCCCTGAATAAAGGCCAATTTCAGTAAGCCTTCGATGTATCGTTTGGCTTGATACCGTAGTCCCAGATGCCGCGAGAGAGCTCCAAAGACAATCGCCGGGCTGTATATGACCTGATGATGCCGTGGGATTTAAAGCAACATAACGGTCCTCACGAGGTGTTGTACGCCTCGGACGACCTTGGCCAGGCCTTCGTGACACCCCACAGTGTTGTTGAATTACTTCCATAACAGTGAAAGTACTCTGGAGTGTGTACACTCCATGGTGTTGTTAAATTACTTCCATAACAGTGAAAGTGTGTATTTAAGTCTTGTGACCTGGGCCTGAAACTGGCCTGCTTCTAGTCGTGCTGTAGTTCGCCGCCGTACAATGTCAGATGAGACACAAGGAGAGCATTTGGCCACCAGAACGCTTCTTACACGCGCTGTCAACGTGAAATGCCACTATCGTTCCCTGTTGGCTTTAAGTCTGTACCTCAATTTACATACTGGACAGCATTTTGCTCACGGATATGCAAATTTCACTCCTAGAGTTTGCTTCTCGTGTCCGTTTGCACATGTAAGGTGAACATCGAAGCATTTCATTCGGCCGTTTGGATTATTTACGCGCTACTGCCTTACGAACTTTAATTTTGGACTCTAGTTTATATATTGGGTCGCTTCATAATTATTGGCCGATGCCGGCAAGGCGAATTTGCATAGCTGGTTACAAGGGACACCTCGTAGGAGGAACTACCAAACGTCCCTGCAACGTGAATCGGTTCAGTCCACGTGTATAAAACGGTATTTCAGACAGATCTCAGCAGTTGGGGACGTGATGGAGCAACGCGACGTTGAGATTAGGGATTTTGCACAAATTCAAACTTGGCCGGAATGTGTCTGAAATGGTCGCAAATGTCAAGAGAGAGTAGGGTTATGGCACGACGAGTGACAGAACTGTCCGTAGACTGTTTTAAAAGTTTCGTGCCGGTGATGTTGCCATCGACTATAAGCCAGGAGCCGGGCCTCCTGTTGTGTGTGACACAGTACAGTTAAGGCGGAAAGTGGAAGAAAAACCAAAGTCCACAGTACGTGAGCTCAGTGCCGAACTTGTCGTATCATCAGCGACAGTTTCCTGATACCTGGCAGCTATGGGCAAGGTTTAAAAACTGGATATCTGGGTTCCACACGAACTCACCGAACAGCAGCTGATAATGCGTCTGGAAACATGCATTGCCCTCCAAAAACATGAGTCTAGCGCTCCCTTTCTGTATTGGATCCTTACTGTTGATGAAAAATATGTGCTTTCTGACAACAGGAAGCAGAGAGTGCAGTGGCTCGATGAAAGGGAACCACCCAAACCCATGTCCAAACCCGAGTTGCACCCACAGAAGGTTCTGAACTGTGTGTGGTGGACTGCCAAGACTGTGGTTAATTAAGATTTTTTTTTCGCAAGGTCAAACAATCACAACGGACAGTTGCTGCTGTCAGCTGAACGAATGTCACCAGAAATTATGCAACAACCATCGCGCGTCAGTCGTTTGGGTCACGTACTGCTTCAGGATGGCGCACGACCGCATGTTTCTATTGGAAGCATGCGAAAAATCAACGCCTTTTGGCACGAGGTCCTCTCTCACCCTGCTTATTCACCCGACTTGGCCCCTTCAGACTTTCACATGTTTCGCCATTTGGACCCTTCTTGAGGGGCAAACGAACAAAGATGCTACGATTCTTTCAGTTGGCGATTTCTTGGACTACTATGATGCCAGTTTCTGCCGCTGTGACATTTTTGCACTGAAAACACGTTGGGCATAGTGTATTGCTGCCGAGGGCAGATATTTTTCAGAATAAAATGTATTTCGTAGTCTGTTGCTGCTGTTTGTTCCTTTGTGTCCGAATCGGCCAGTAATTATGAAACGACCGAATATATACTTTTTACTTTAGTGTTAGCTGGAGCGTTGCCAGGATTCGGCCTGGGTGGGGGTCAGGCAGGTTTTAGGTGGGCCATGGCCCACCCGCATAATAAAGTCTTGCGCCACCACTCGGTGTTAGTCCTTTTCTTATCATACAGCACAGTTGTTAACAACAATTAGCGTGTACATAAATTCTCCAGCATTGGCGTCAAGTATCTTTTACCATAACGTATTTTTTGTTATTTCATTTGAAGTTCATCTATGTAGCTGTCAAATGTATCTTTTTCAGTTTTTCTTGTTTAAATCATATGTTTAAAGCCCGTCATTGCAACCATAAAAAGTATGTATCTCTTCAACTTAGTCTCTTACAGATTTTGCAAATATATTTTTTATTCCAGACTTGTTTATGGAAGCAATTTAACATAAGAGATAAAAAGTAAAATCGACAAAAAAAAACAAAATAACCGCTTGTAGTTTTTAGAAAAATAAATTACCAGTTATAACCATTCTCACGAACAAAAAAGTCATCAGCCTTCCATTTTTTGAGATTTTTCCCATTTTTAATCCTAGATTTAAAACCTAAATATATTACAATAAAAATGTTCATACTTCGAAAATTTCATTCCATCCAACATCTACAAAAGTTTTTCAACCTTCATTCTCCCCAATCCCCCAGCCTAATTTTCAGCACCCCAATATGAAATTCCTGGATAAACGCCTGACTCCATCAAATTCGGTTTTCTTGATGGCGAATAAGCTAATAGTAATAATAATTACTTCCAAATATAAATTACGAAATTCAATTTACAGAATTGCAGAGAAAAATTGTATTTCTGAATTAATTTGAGCAACGGTTTAAAACACAGCTGAATGTGGCGCCATCTATGAGGAAACGACAAACCTTTTTGACTATTGGCATTATTAAAGTGAAAAACCAGTTAATTTTATTGATACAAATGAAAAAAAACACGTAAAATAGAGTTCTGAAGACGACATTAAGATAATGAAGGCTATGTTTCAATAAGCAATCAATTTATCCGAGAACAAATACGAGTATGTTCTTAGCATACTTCATAATCCTCTTTGTAAGTTGAAACTAAAATTCCTTCATAAGTGCTTTCTTTAATTTCAGTACATTTCCAAGTAGTACTTCGTAAATTCAAAATCTCGAAAAGAAATATATTAAGCGCTGACAATATCTGTCGGGAATTATTTAAATAATATGACGTTCATTCTCTTCTCCGGAAAAGTAACTTCAATAGCACGAACAGTCGCCGCACATCAAAATTGGTGCGCGCTAAAGACAGACAAATAATCCAAAGCTTGACCACCGATTAAGCAGAAATTCTTGCCGCTGACTACGGGGAAATCAGCGCGATCGGAGGACAGGAAGTAGGACAGGTATCAACCAACGTTGCGCTAAATGCACTGGAGTCGAAAATTAATGTCCAGGAGGCAGTGGCGGGTAAATAATCCAAAGCGCTCACTGAAATGTTAGGATGATCTTAGGACATATCAATTGAACACAAGAAACAAATACCCGCAGTGATCATTTTGCTGACTGATATGCAGTCAGCAAAATCGAGATTTTAAAAGCTCATATTTTGCTGCAAATACATGAGAAGCGGAAATTAAGACTTACGCCACCTATTAGCCAAACCATTTTTTTACAAAAATTAGAAATTATATGCAATGTCCCATCTGGAACTGTATCCGGTGCAGAAAGAATTTTTCAAATCAGAGATTTAGAAGCCGAGATATAGAGGGAAACGCAATTTACCTTTACGCCCTCTAGCGGAAAGTCTATGAATTCCTTGAAAATTTTGAAATTATAAGAAACACATGTCACACTGGAAACACTATCCAAGAAAGAAGGAATTTCTCAAATCGGACTCCTAGAAGTAGAGATAATGGCAAAATTAAGATGTACAACTACGCCCCCTGGCTTAGAAACCATGCACTATTTTAAGAAGAAAATGTTTCTAAAAGGTTTGTCGACATGAGTAGTATCGGTCTACAAACGACGTTATTTTCAATCGAGAATTTAGAAGCTCATATTTTGCTGCAAATGCATCAGAAGCGGAAATTAAGATTTACGCCCCCTGGTGGCCAAACCATTTTTTACAAAAATTAGAAATTATGTTAAAACGATTTCCCACCAGGAGCTGTATCCGGTGCAGAAAGAATTTCTCAAATCGGAGATTTAGAAGCAGAGATATAGGGGGAAACGCAATTTACCTTTACGCTCCCTAGCGGAAAGTCTATGAATTACTTGAAAATTTTGAATAAATATGAAAAACATGTCACACGGAAAACACTATCCAACAAATAAGGAATTTTTCAAATCGGACTCCTAGAAGTAGAGATATTGACAAAAATAAGATATATATCTACGCACCCTAGCTGAGAAACTGTGGAATATTTTAGGAAAAAAATATTCCGAAAAGGTTTATCGATGTGAGTGGCATCAGTCCGCGAAAGAATTTTTTCAATCAATATTTTAGAAGCTCATATTTTAGGGCAAATACATCAGAAGCAAAAATTTGCTCTTACGCCCCCTGGTGGCCAAAGTATTCTCTACCAAAAATTCGAAATTATATGTAAAAGATTTTCCATCAGGAGATGTATCCGCTGAAAGTAATAATTTCAAATCGGAGTTTTAGAAGAAAAGTTATCGCGAAGAATGTAATTTACTTTTATGACCCCTAGCGCAAAATCTATGCGTAATTTGAAAAAGAAACTATATCTAAAACACTGTTCGACATAAATGGAATCGAAAGATAAAATATTTTTTTCAATCGGATGTTTAAAAGCAAATATGTGGAATAAAACGCAATTTTGAATTCGACATCATCTGCATTTACGCCCTCTAGCGGCGAAATTGTACATCGTAAAAAAATGAAATAAAGGTTCATCATTCTCATATTTCAAGCTTCCGAATGCAAAAGAATTTTTCAAATCGGACTAATAGTTGCAGAGATATCGTGGGTACAGACGGACGGACAAACCGATAACATAAGTACGATCTTTTTTTACAAAAGACGTGCTAAAAAGCTCCGATTATTTTGAAAATACAGGATACGAAATGTTTGAATTTTTACTGAAGGGATGGTTTGGTTCAATTGTTTGCTGTGTTTTCCTTTGAAATAAAGGAAGGAAAACTTGAACATGTGTTTAGTTTATGCTTCAGTCACGAATTTCGAAAGTTACCCAGCAGGAGTGTTTGGGTTACGTATTTACGAAGCATTGATTGCCACCGACCTTGCCTTAAATTATTATCTACTTATTATCTACGTAAACGAGTTATATTAGATTTTGATTTTAGCTTATAACTCTTAAAGAAAAGAAAGAAAAGCAAAACCTAGGTCCCAGGGGTTTGTCTAGGAATTTCATAGTGAAAACCCTATGAAATTAATATTGGGGGTGCTGTAAAATTGCGATGAGTGTTAAAGAAACTTTGAGGGGGGGCTGGACAACAGTGAATTTTTGGAAGCTGAAAATTTTTATAGTGAACTATTTGGGCTTTAAACCTAGGATAAAAAATGGGAGAAACCTCAAAAAATGGAGAACTGCTGAATTTTTTTTATTATTGAGGATGGTTACAATTGGAAATCTTTTTTTTATTTCCCTCGATTATTTTGTTTTTGTGATGATTTTATTTTTGTCTCTCATGTCTTAACGCTTCCCTAAAAAAAGGATAGAGCGAAGAAGTATAAACATGGGATTTTTGTAAAGGTAGTTATTGAAATTTTCACAAATCTTTTGCATACTGAAATGATTCAGAAGTATATCTGAAATATCTGAAGCAGACCAAAAAATAAACCCATATATTGTTTCATGGTTGCAATGACTTACTTTAAACAAGAAAAACTGAAAAAGACACATTAGATTGATGTATACATAGGCCTCAAATTAAAAAAAAAGAGAGAAATTATTGCATTATGGTAAAAGATACTTCAAGGTAAATCTGAGCAATTCATACACATGCTAATTTCTGTTGACAGCTATGCTATGATAATAAAAAAAGGACTAATACAAACATCAAAAGTATACACAGGGTGTCCGAAAATTAACTGTGTACTGAAAGTAACACTTACCATGTCGAACTGGTTCCTACAGGAGGTGTTGGAAATTGGCCCCACCAACGTCCAAACGTACTGCACACGGTTCTGCATGTTGGTGAAAACTTTTCTCAGGGTAGGTGGTGTGATTTGTTTGATGTGGGTCGTTATTGCAATCTGTAGCTTTTGAAGTGTATGTGGATTACCTGCCTACGCCTTCCCCTTCAGTGCTTTCCACAGAAAAAAGTCAGTTGATGTCAGATCCGCTGACTGGGCAGGCCACAGTCCCCAGGAGATGATGCGATTTCCAAACACGGGCCTCGTGGTCTGTTTCTTTTAGCTGATGCACGACCAATACTTCGTACGGGAGGAAACGCAACTCACTTTTCAGAATATCGTGGACTCTTTGGAACACTAGCTTGTTGTAACAGCCACCTCACGGACTTGTGTGGACTCCTTTGTATTCTGTGCTGGATATCCTGTACGGTCTCCTCTGCTGTGGATGGCCCACCTGGGCGGGGGCATCCATAACACTGCCAGTTTCCTGAAACTTCTATGAGGTGACGTACCGTATCACGGTAGGGGACGTCTGCATCACGAAATTTCCTAACAAACTGTTTTTGCACTTCGTCCGTGTACTTGTCGTCATGGCGAAATGCATGTTCTACCAACAACACTCTCTGTTCAACCATCAGCACCATTGTTCTTGTGCCGAGACGAGTGATTAATCGACACGTCTGCCTCCGTCGACCAAACCCTCGGAAATGACATTCGCTCGGAATGAGACGTGCGCGCGCTTCGGGGTGTGAGACATGAAGGTTACCAGATACAGAGCACTTCCACGTGGCGGATCACTTCTACTGTAATTCCATTCAAAATTTCTGTATTATTACATAACTGCAATTCGTACATTCAGTGCACAGTCGTTATTCGAACACCCGGGATATAGACTCAGTAGACAAAACTTTAGAGATAGGGGCGATGGGTAGTAAACAA
Source organism: Macrothele yani (assembly GCA_039090855.1). Classification (NCBI taxonomy): domain Eukaryota; kingdom Metazoa; phylum Arthropoda; class Arachnida; order Araneae; family Macrothelidae; genus Macrothele; species Macrothele yani. The sequence goes on from CM077024.1 coordinate 9,683,419, forward strand.
AAGCATCCTCGCGCAGAACGGAACAGACCCAAACAGCAAGCAGGCAATAAATAGGCTGACAGCAAGGCTTTCCAACAGTACACCGCAATCGACGAACATGGACAAACGTAGTGATCTGAGCGAATTTGATCGCCGGCGCATTGTCGGCGCAAGACAGATGGGCCATTCTATCGCCCAATTGGTAACAACCATAGGGTGCCCAAGGGCGGCCGTATCAAGGATGTACCGTAAGTATGCCATCGACGGACGTAACGGAGCCCTGAAAACAAGCGGTGGTCGACAACACGCCATTGGTGACCGGGGTCGATGTAGACCATACAGACTCGTATAGACCGACCACTTGGAAACTGCAGCGCAAATCCAATCCAAGTTAAATGCACAAGGCCGCAGAGTCAGCGAGCGAACTGTGCTGAAACAGGCATGACTTACATTAAATCCGGAAACCCTCTGTTATCTGGTGCAGTAGATGCCTTGGCGTGCACAGGCTGTTATTCGCGCTAGAGGAAGGCCAACACGCTATTAGGTAGGTATCTCTAATATTTTGTCCATTGAGTGAATATTCTGTTTGAAAGTAAGGCTAGGAGTCTGTTGGTGTCGTAGAGCAGTCTGGTAAGGTGGGGAAGCAACGTTGGGACTTGTGGTCCATATATTGTTTCAAGGTCCATGTTTTCGTCAAAGAAGAGAAAAACAAGTTAGTAAAATCAAGCAATGAATTAATTATGATACGCTTTCCAACATACCAGAAATCATTACTCAAGTTATGAGGATAATGGCTGTAGAATAAATCTCGCTCCTATGTCCTGACCTTTGACCCCATTTCAATGATATTCAACAGAACCGGTTAAGTATACTTCCGCAACAACATGATAACGTTTTGTCTCAATCGAAGCATTTTTACGTAAGTTATGACGCATAAGGGCGATGGAATGGATCTCGCTCCTATGTCCTGACCTTTGACCCCATTTCGTCCAATTTCAATACGGTTCGTCCCCAGGTGGTCCCATACCACATACTAAAATTTCATTTAAATCGAACGACTTTTACGCCAGTTATTGTGCGGACGGACAGACAGATGGACAAAGCTGGAGCATATACGCTTCTTCAACCTACGGTTGGAAAGCGTAAATTAGGATTCATAAGAAAGAAATGGGACAACAGCTTTGGCATAAGAATGGGTAGCGATAAATCGTGTGGAAGAACCCAAGTAGTAGACAGAGGCTGAGATAAAGAGAGAGGATTAAAACGAAGACAGAGGAAGAGTACGGGATTACAAGTGGGTAATAAGTACAACGAGGAAAAACAGGAATAGGAATAAAACAATCAGCATTAAGAGGAGGAAATGAACATAAGGGGGAAAGGGAACTGTGTGTGTGTGTGTGTGTGTGTGTGTGTGTGTGTGTGTGTGTGTGTGTGTGAAAAAGAATAGAGATCAGGTGTAAGAAATGCAGAATAGGATGTGGTACGTAAGTAGTGAGCATGAGAAAGGTACGACAGTCGACGTAGAAGAACTGCAATGCGAAAAAGAGAAAGAAATTAAGAAGAGAACGAATGTTACCCATTTTATGAGTTTTCATCTCACAGCAGCAACATAGGTAAAATGATTGAGGTTAGAGAAAGACCTGGCTGATTAGAGTGTGAGAAAGCTGGAGGGGAAGAAATTATACAAGGAACGGAGAAGGAAGAAATATACAGTGAAATTCGTGCTTAGAAAGAGGATGTCGAGGAGATGTACAGACGAGTTTAGGAAGAACATGAAAGGAAGTCCAAGAAGAGATGCGTGTAAAACAGGAAAGAAGGGTTGATTGATAGAAGCAATGCATGCGGGGAACTGAGCTTTAGAAAGGCTTACAAATAGATTTCGAAAGGTATACTTGATTCCGGGGTATTTTAGGAGTAAGCACGGGAACAAACAACTGTTAGGTTTTTATCGGGCAACAACTGCTTTGATAAGAATTATGTAACTACGGATAAGTATTTGGAAATTATTCTTCCCTGTTAGTTGCGTTATGTATAAAAACATTTAATTATGAACCTCCAAGTGTAAACTAATCCCTCTTTCTTCCCGCAACAACATAATATACCTTCAGTAAGTTAATTTTAAAGAATTTTTTAAGTTTCTTGTATAACCTTCACGGGGTTTAAAGTGAGTAATAACATATTTCAATGGGGCAAATAACCTGTGTCTTTACACGTTAAATATACTTTACATTAAACAAGATCTTTCTCTCTTTCCACGTTTATATGTGAGTCACGGAAAAATTCTCAATGGCCGCCACCGGGAGTCGAACCCAGGGTCTTCCAGTTACGCGCCGGATATGCTTTCGCTACACCACAGCGGCCTCGAATTCCTCCAGACTCACACACGCTAACTGCCAAGCCAATTTGGCAGGTTGCTTCTTGGAACCCCGCACAATGCTGGGGATTCATATCTGGCGCGTAACTAGAAGATCCTGGGTTCGACTCCCGGTGGCGACCAATGAGAATTTTTCCGTAACTCACTTATAAACGTGGAAAGAGCGAAAGATCTTTGTTTGATGTTCCTGGTCCACATTAAATGTCTGTATTAATTATACTTTACATTGCTGTGAATTCAAGGAACTTTTTGTGGACTAATGTACGATAAAAATTTAGCAACTTTTGCAGGTGATTCTAAATCATTGATAGTTCCATAAAAAATTGTTTTATTGTGTTTTTCAAATAGTTGAAGTATTTATCTTTACATTTTCATTGCAGGTTGCTTCTTGGAGCCCCGCACAATGCTGGGGATTAATATCCGGCGCGTAACTGGAAGACCCTGGGTTCGACTCCCGGTGGCGGCCAATGAGAATTTTTCCGTGACTCACTTATAAACGTGGAAATAGCGAAAGATCTTTGTTTGATGTTCCTGGTCCACGTTAAATGTCTGTATTAATTATACTTTACATTGCTGTGAATTCAAGGAACTTTTTGTGGACTAATGTACGATTAAAATTTAGCAACTTTTGCAGGTGATTCTAAATCATTGATAGTTCCATAAAAAAATTGTTTTATTTTGTTTTTGAAATAGTTGAAGTACTTAACTTTACCTTTTCATCATTTCGCGCTGTTCACTGTTCTCAGAACTTTAATAACGTTGTTCAGTATTTCCCATAAATAAACCAGTAGCTGCACTGCATTTGCTAAGTGGTATGAATATCTTGTCTTACTTTTAAGAAATTTAATATCTTAGAACAGACCTTTTCTTCATTCACTAGAAGGAAAATTCGAGGCACTGCCACATTTGCATTTTAAGAAAACTGCGCAGACACGTTCAGGTGTTCATCATTATTTTTAATTAAATATTTTGTTAATTTCATAACGAAAATTCTGTGAGAACTGGTGAAAGAGTTCACAGGCATATGAGGTATCTAACGGCCGATATGTCAAACAACCGGGAGACATATCGATAGAAGATCCGAAACGTTTGGTTTCAGAAAATTAATTATGCTCAATATTCTAAATGCTTTAGGCACCAATTTTCCCACAAATGGAATTCGAAGTATGCAAACAAAAATTCAGATTTTGAAATACGGTGTTTGAAAATTCTCATTATGGTTTTATCTAATGTGAATGATATTGCACGTAACCTGAAAATTTCCAAACTTCAGTTACTTTTAAAGACGTTGTTTTAAAGTAAACTCCTTGCTTAATGCAAATGTTATCGCTCTGAACTCTAATGTAAAGAGCATGTCTTTTGAAATATATAAAAGGGGAAAACAGAGAGAGAGAAGAAGAAACGAAAACACAGCATTTTAATACTGCACAATGTTTAATTTTAGTTAAGTACTACTATATTGTGCTTCCAAATGCAGAGAATATTCTGCTTTAGAAGAAAAACATAGGCATTGTGCATTCTTTGCTCATTCCTATCCAGAAAAAAATTTCTCATCCTTCCTAGAAAAAGGGTTATCGTGACAAAAGCAAATATGTTATGATGATTCTAGGGTTCGAAAAGCGCATTAAAGTAAAATATAGTCAAATAACTTTAAGTCGGATCTTCGGAGTGTCGGGTTTTTATTCTTGAAACAGCACAGTCCAAGACTTAATACCAAGACAATTAGCCTTATACACTTAAGACGAAGTAAACACTGACACTTAAGTATGCAGGGAGCCTAATCAATCCGTTATTTTTGTAGCGCCGGATAGTTATAAAATAAGTGTTCCTGTTCTCAGGTGTCTAGAAAAGCGAGAAATGCAGATATCGTGACGCAGCTTGGTAGGTAGCTTATCGAGGTCATGCGAAAACGATTTAGCAGAAAAGAAAATTAGTTGAAAATTACACCGCTAAGGGGGAAATAGCGCTGCAGACGCAACAGAGTAACAGACACGTGCGTTAATTTACTGTTTATTTACAACAAAAAATCATTTCAGGACAATATGCTGGCCATCAGAAAAGATGGCATGCTGTAAACGAAGAACGGCATGTGACACGGGTGCTCTCAGCATGCCACGGCAGATTTTGGTCACTTCGCATCTGTTACACGTTTTTAGATCTGAGAAAGAGTGTATTCCATCTGCCATCCCGATTAACTTTGTCTTTCAGTTATCCCGAAAGCCAGAAATCGCAAGAACTGAAGTCCGGTGAAAGGGTTGGCCAGAACTGCAGATACCCCTGAGAAATTACATGTTATTTAATTGCAGAATGTTAACTCCTTCACCTGCCGACGGACACGTGGAGGTGCACCGTCTTGCATAAATATGGTAGTGTCCAAATATTGCCGTTCCCGCAAATCCGGAATAGCATATTATCTTGCAGTATCATTCCCTGGTTATAGCGCACCTCACTGGGCCTTGGAGTGTGGTGGTTTCAAAGAAAAATATCCCAATGATGAAATCTCTGTAGAAGACACACCATACCGTCGCATATGAGCCCTATAGAGGTATTTCGTGAATAGCAACAAGTCATGCAGTTTCCCATATTGGACAGTTCTGCGAGAGTTCATAGTCCCAGTAATAGTGAAATGTGCCTCATCTGACTACATGCTAGCCCAATATCACATGCTCTCACCCTCAGTCCGAACCATTAAGCGCAGGGCGAAGTCCAAGCTTTGTTCCTTGTTGCTCCGTAGCAGTTCTTGCATCACACGCAACCTGTAAGGATACAGTCCGACGAAGATGGCAGTACTTTGCGGACTGTTGACCAAGGAAGAGGCAACTGTCGGACTACCGCTGTGACACTGTTTTGTGAGAATGCGTTCCAGCTTGGCCTGTCGGCACTGGCAAAGCAACTTCGTTTTTGGAAACAGGAGGACGTCCTCTTCCCGAGGCAATACCCAATTTTCGAGCATCTACAAACTTCCACATCATCATCCTCAACGCCCTGGGTGTAAGGGGTCATCTCCATATTTCTTTGATTCGTCGTTACTACCGTAGTGCACTGTTTCGCTTTACTCTGATTTTGATGATAAAATTTTACAAGTAGCGTGCGTTTTTTTGTTGCAAGAGCCACTAATGACTACCGGCAGCTTTATCATTGTCGCTGTTATCCTGTCAGATGTAGCATGCTGAATTTGCGTGTGAACATTTGCATACGAAACCTCCCATGTAAACGACCTGTAATTTCTTAAATTTCAGCAGTGATGCTTCTGCTGTGCGCCACAGATAATCTCTTGTGATGGCCAGCATGTTGATAAGATTTTGTCTTTGCTGTCAATAACCAGTAAATTCAGGCACGTGTCTCTTCTTTTCTTGCGTCTGCAGCGCCATTGTTCCCCTAGAGGTGCAATTTAAAATTATTTCTGTTTTGTTCTAAATCGTTTTCCTATGGCCTCAATTAGCTACCTACCAAGTTTGGTCGCGATATCTCCATTTCTCGCTTTTTCTAGACACACGAAAATACGGATACTTATTTTATAACTACCCGATATGATCCCTGTATTTATATAAGTCTGCATGACTTGACTGAGTGCTAGTCAAAACCCGAAAGGAGAAAAACTCATAGGAGTTCAGATGAAACGTTCAGTATGGAAAACATACCGAGAATCGTGTGATTTATATGCTCTGATTTAACTTTTCATGTTGCTTCTCCGTTCTTACTTAAATGATGTTACTTCCGGTTACTTTCTCTTACTTAACCTCCCTAGATCTTACTTTTTCGAAAACTCCTGGCTGGCAGTCAAGTCAGTAATACGTAGAAAAAATATCATTGCTTCAACAATGGGTGTGATATTTGCAATTCAGCTAACGAGCTTGTAACTTGTCACTGTTTTGTCAACAGGCTGCAATCTCTCTGAAGCCGAGTTGTTTTTTACAAAGCGCTCGTTATTATATTTACCTTATTTTAATTGTTCATAATTCTTTATTTAATTCAACTGATGTGTTTAAGTGAAAAAACTTAGATTTTGAGGAGGACAATAAAGAAAGGTGCTTTAATTTCTAACTCGCTCATTTATTCTCTTTTGTCTATTGTAACTAGAGACATGTCCGAACCCATGCAAGGACGTGATAAGCAATCAAAATTTATACAAGTGAAAGGCCAACAAAAACGGAAATTTCAAAAGACAGTATACGCCATACTGTATTTGAGCAAATCAGCTAGAAATTTTTCAGGATGAAACACCTGAATACCATATAAAAACACTAGAATAAGAAAAAATATATATATTTTTCTATAGAGAGATATCGTATCTACAGACAGACCAAAACGTGAACCATTTTGGGGTATGTAATGGTCTGTTGGATTCAGATGAAATGTTTTAATTTCAACTTCTGTAAGCAATAAATTGTATATAAAGTCAGATGGATGGTCAAAATTTTACAAAGAAGTGACTGGCTTTAGAAATTGCAAAGATATCTTTCATTGTCTGCAGTTTTTAACTGTACAAATTAAAAAAATTCACACAATGATTGAAAAAAAGAGCTGCATATTTGCCCTAATAAAACTCACAGAGAAACAAAGAAGGAAAAGCAAACCTAAACATATTTATACATCTGTGGAGGGCTTATGATACAGTACAGAGGCAGGAAATATATAATTGCCTGAGAAAAAGAAGTGATGCAAGGAAAATATGTGCACTTGGTAAAAGAAATGCACAATGATTAAAAACTAGCAGCTTAAATCAATAAATAGAGCTGGCTGTTCAGTTCCCAGTTTTCAGGACATAATGAATTTTGAAATGCCCTGTGAAACTGGGAAAACATTTTGTGATTTTTCGTATCATAAGCATAGTTTTTTACTGAGTAATCAGAATTCAAAAAGAAACGCAGGAAACATCCACAAAATGATCATTCTTTTCACCAATGGTGGAACACTCGAACGCCACCTGATTCACCTCCTTCCTCCTGATTTTTCACTTTCTTGGCTTTCCCGTATTTCTTTATCACAGTCTATGTTTTATTTGTATGACATGCAAATCATAAATCCCTTGCCCGGTTTGCGAAGAACTGTAGTCTTAAACGCGTACTTTAAGAAGAATATAAAATAAGCTCATTTTATTATCTTTGTTAGATATTACAAAATAATCTCGCTTTGAATTTCACTGTACACCTTAAGTTTTGAAGGATGGGATGATTTCATTTCATTTATTTCATATTTCGGTTGTTACAATATGCAGTTGACATTCTAATGTAAAGCAAATTAATACCGCAACAACCAGGAAATGAGAGCGAAAAAACCCTTAACAAGGCCTGACGAGCCCTTTCACCCTGACGACTGAACACATAAAACATATCCAAGAACAAAGCAAGTCAGACACATCGTACAACCTGTTTAGGAGGTGAAATTGATAAAAATAAGGAAATCACGAAACTAATTTCAGGATAATAAATGTTGTTTAAGTTTTCCTTTAAACAAATTATAATCATTAATAGCTAACAACTGTGGTAGGAGCGAATTCTAAATCTGCGGGCCAGCATAATTAATTAAAGCTGTAGAACGTTCATGTGAAGGGAAACAAGGGATCAGTGAGGTTTTATGTCTAGGTGAGTAAGAATGATTAGGGACAGTTAAGGAAATTAAAGAAGAGAATAAGTCATTCTTTACCCTTTTAAACATGAGTTTTGCCAAGTTAAAACGGTATAACTTATCAATATTAAAATATTTATCAGTTATACCATTAACTATGCAAAACTAAAAATTAGGGTTTTAAAAGCAGGAACCTGAAAGTCTGAATTACACCAGTCTCAAAAATCTATTTTGTAATCTAATTGGTAGTTGAGCCCCAGATTGAAATACAATACAGAAGTATGGATAAATTAAAGTGTAATAAAGTAAAATCTTAATTTTCGGAGACAAATAAACCATAACTCTTCCGATGATTCCAATATTTCGAGAAATTAGGGAAATAAGATAATCAATGGCAGAGTTGTATTTCAGATCCGACTGAATAAAAACACCTAAATATTTAAGACTTTGTACAACCTCAACCTGTGTGTCATTTAAAATTATATGATGTACAGTATTTGTATTCCGACCATGGGAGAAAATTAAAATTTTTGTTTTCTTAACATTAATAGCAAGGGAATTACAGGTAAACGAATTGACCGCGGTGAGAAAATGATTTTGTAATATCTGAATCAATGAGTTAATTTCGTTACCATGAATAAGTAGGGTTACATCATCAACATACAGAATTAGGTCAGCATCCTGAAGTTGTAAGCCTAAATAGTTGATATAAATGTTAAACAATAAAGGTGAAAGAACAGAATCCTGGGGAACCCCTGATAAGAGTATCTGGCGATTAGATTTGATGTTGTCAATCTCTATATATTGCTACCAATTGGAAAGGTAACTTCTTAAGAGTTATAATGCACGTTAAGCAAATTTCACTTCCGAAATCTGAGAAATTACTCACTTGCAATAGACATTTCTATCCTGAGAGTAATTGTAACTATGGGGGGGGGTACAATGACCCAGCACCGCGACCTAAGATCTATTGTGCATCCCCCAGCCCTAATCTCGAAAGAGACCAGATGCACGAGCTAAAGCAAGAATGCTCTTGACTGGTACTAAAGAGAGATCACTTGGTCTCAAATTATGAGTACCAAAGTGTTCAAACCTAAGTGCTACAAAAAAGTCACAGTCACAAAGAAAATGAAAGGAAGATCCTGAGAGTAACAAATGACTTAACCCTATGGTAAACTTATTGATATGAATAGCGTTTTTTAATTATCACCTGCTTTTTTAAGTTGTTTTTTTTTTTTATTGGAGGTTTAACAACCACTGTGAGCAACTCATTTGGCTATAAGTAGTCGCCCGTCTCTAATTTAGGGCCACTGGTTCCAGGAAAGAGAGAGAGTTAGAGCTGTAAGACAAACACAACATCCATGCATCACTGGGATTCGAACCTGGGCCCTTCTCGGACGAATGGTCATAGGCAAGAGAATTACAGGAAAAGACCACTGCGCCACATATCAGATAATATATACCCTCCCTTCCTAAAATCCTCTACATGTTATCTGATCTGTGGCGCAGTGGTCACAGATCAGATAACATGTAGAGGATTTTAGGAAGGCAGAATCTGACCCCAGGTTTTAAACAACGCTTAAAAATAGGAAACTAGGAAATTTGAGCTAGACAGCCCGATAGGAAAGTGACACGGAAGCAAAGTAGAAGTGGGGGGCGGAGGACGACGACCTTATTTATTACCGGTGGGCCAGCATCCGGGATCCGACGGCTTAACGTGCCCATCCGACGCACGGCGCATATTTAGTGGTTCGAGCGTTCGTACTTGCCTGGGATCGAACCTGAGGCTTCTCCGAGGAGGTCACGAATGCTGACCACTAGGCCATCCGTGGCCCTCACTACGCCACAGGGGCGGGGTCACCTGCTTTCAAACATATCCTTCGTAAAAAACGTAGTTTTAAAGAACTTCATGTTAAGTGTGTGCAGGTGCCGCCGGATCACACCTTTAGAAAATTTTCCGGCACAACTGCTTCATAAAATGGGGCTTTAACGACTTCACATGATTCATAGTGCGTCGTAAAATTGAGTTGATGAATAGAAGTGTTTTGTACCCGGAGTTTGAGCGTGTATGATTTTCCTAAATAATCCTAAAGCGCTCATTTGTGGGAAGAGTTTTCATTCCTGTTATTCAGAACGCTCATTTTTCGTTGATTGTCCACTTTTCCAGAAGCAAAATCTAAAAATAAATAAAAGGCGTTTCTAACCCATAACACGCCGGTGTTAATTCTAACGAAGGTAGGAACTAGAGGGGCTGGAACTTTTGCTGAAGTCAGCAAGTCCGTGGCTTGTATCATCTGGTTGGAACTTGGCGATCAAGCAACCCTCCCTTCCTCACTCTACTCCGGAAGTCCTGGCACGGCGTTTTTTTTTTTTCTCTTTAATTTCTTTTTCACTTCCTTGACTTTTCTCAGTCGTCTACTTTGTCACGCTACCTCAGCGGAATGAGCTTCGGAGACGGTGATTGCGGTTCTTCTCTTGCCAAATGTCATGCATCTTGTCACTGCCAGAGCCCATTTCAGTCAGGCTTCACCTGCCAGCGCTCTTCTCCGCAGCCACAGACATCAGTGACAGGGTTTATTTTCATTATCTCACCTTCACTAATCAGTATCCTCACTTCTCGCGACACGCTCAATTGAGCAACGACAAGAACCCGTAGTGTGAAGTGCGTGCAACGAATGAAACGAAGCCGAACACGGGTATTTTTATCACATAGTAGAACTTGTAAAATGAAACTGGAATTTTAAATCCATCAGGGGAATGAAATTAAAAAAATGCTATTGCGACATCTCTAAATGCGCTTCACTCTAAGAGCTATTTTGTGTGGTTCACAAACCACACTATATGGGCAAAGGAGAAATATTTTTCTTATTTATAACCCGCAAAAACTAACGGCAAAAAGCAGTCTACTTTATATCATTTTCAACTGATAATAAAATACAGATTAAATACACGGTCGAGTTACATAATTGCGACCACCAGCTAATACCCATAGTAACCGCCGTGTGCAGCGCGGACAGCAGCTGGACGGGCTGGGAGGGACTCAAAAAGGTACTGGAAGGTGTTCACAGGTATGTGGAGCCATGCTGACTGCAGTGCATAGGACAGCTGCTGGCGGATGCGTGGTGGAGGATCCATGGAACGAACAACACGATCGAGGTGGTACCACAGATGCTCAATTGGGTTTAAGTCTAGGGAATTAGGGGCCAAGGAAGTACTTTGAAGGCTTCATCGTGCTCTTCCAACCACTCTCGGACATTTCTAGCTGTGTGACATGTCGCATTGTCATGCTGCAAGATCCCATCCCCCCCCAGGGAAAACAATCAGCATGTATGGGTGTACGTGGTCTGCAAGGATGGATTCATAGCGAATTCGGTCCATAGTGCCTTCCACAGGATTGAGTGGACCCAGAGAATGCCACGAGAACATTCCTCAGACCATACCGCTGCCCCACCAGCTGGTGTTCTTCCAGTAGTGGTTGAATAGTGCTTGTTTTCCGATGTTTCTCGCCTTATACACCAACGTCCATCCGTTCGATGAAGCAGAAAACGTGACTCATCGGAGAAGGCAATCCTTTGCCAATCAGCGGAGGTCCGATTCCGATACTGCCATGCAAATGTAAGCCTTTTCTGCCGATGAATGATATGTTTTCAGAATGCCTACAGCACACCTTATATACCCTACAAGCCAGCTCAAGACACGTGCCTTCTTTCACTGGCTACGCGCTGTTGACGTCAAAAGTAGGAGGTGGTCACAATAGTATGACTGGACTGGGTATTAACAAGAACATGCGTCAATGATTGTTTAATTTCAACAGTAAAACTGAAACAAAAAAGGATGACACTGCTGCAAGTCTTTTGGTTGAAATCTTGAACGAAAAAGGTATTTCTATATTTTTGTCATTTTAAGCTGTTCAGTCAGTAATTTCCTAAAAAAAACAGAAAATCCTTATTTTAACAGAGAAATTTTCCTCCTAAAATTAGAATTCGCCTCTACGTTTTTTAAGAAGACGTGTTAAAAATATTAATCATATCGAAAGCTATCTGATGTAAAAAAAAATAATTCATTAAAGCAGACTTTGAAAATGAGAAACAGCATTAGATTTCTTTTTCGCAATTAAACGACCATTATAAGTAACTCGTTGTTCTATCAGCAGTCGCCCAACCCTGATCTAAGGCCACTGGTTACAGGAAGGGGACAGAGCCAGGTGCGTCGGACAGGTGCACTTTCAGCGCCTCATCCGGAACTCTGATCCGGACCATCTCGAACGAATGGTTAGATGTCAGACCGCTCTGTCACGGATATGAAAAGATGTCTTACATTATTGGATATGAAAAGATGTCTTGCATTATCGGATATGAAAAGTTGTCTTATATTATCTGATATGAAAAGATGTCTTACATTATCGGATATGAAAAGACGTCTTACATTATCGGATAAGAAAAGATGTCTTACATTATCGGATACGAAAAGATGTCTTACATTATCGGATATGAAAAGATGTCTTACATTATTATCGGATATGAAAAGACGTCTTACATTATCAGATATGAAAAGATGTCTTTACATCACACGGAAGAAATCAACTCTGGTGTGATGAAGGAGTCTACCAGATAGCCAAAGAAATACAACTTCTTCATCCAGATAAATTTTCCAATATATGTCCTGGCCTTGAAGGATTTCATCTACAAAACGTCGTGTTATCATGCATTGGTCTTTATATTAAAAACAGCGGCACTTTTGAAATCCTTGTTGCGACTGAGACAATGGCACCACGTTCAACAGAGAGTACTTTAAATGGCAACCATTATGCTCAGTCAGAACAACTGCAATGCTCGGTGAAGTCAAACAAAGTCAAAAAATTGTATACGACATCATAAATGGTGTTTACAGTCACGTGTTTCGGTTAGATGCTTCCACGCGCTTGATAGAAATGGCGTGGATGCCATGTCATAAACACCATTATGATGCCATATACAATTTGAATATTTACGTAGATATGATGAAGAGACTATCGTGCTGATTGATATACAAATAAAGAAGATAGCTGTCTAAGCACGAACACTTTAGCTCAAACCAATTACAACACTCAAATGAAGCTAAGACGTATCACCGGTATCAAAAGTATACACAGTTAAAACCATGACGACACAAATAACTCATTCCATTGAGGTTTAAAAAGGTTTAATGTTAAAAAACTTGCGAGATCTTTCGAACCTACGACCTATAGATTCATCATCAGGCACCAAAACTCGCAAGGTGCACATGAAACGTAGTGGTTATATACATGTGTGGTTATGGGCAAAGACCGCGCATGCGTACAAGTCGGGACAGTATGAGGTCATAAAATACATACATTTAAAATAACCTGTAGGGTAAAAAGCACATAATGGTTGTCATAAATATAAGAAATATAAAAGTAGAAGGTCAAAGTTCCCTCACCTGAGTTTTATATATGTACAATAAAATCAATGGTTGTCTAATCTTGTTTCTTGGTTTTTCAGTAGGTATCGCCAAGGTGCTGGTATATTGGATGGAGCTTCATCATTACAACATTGTTCATTCAAATGATAAATATACAAGCTCTCGAGAAACAACAGTCCATTTTTAGTTTTGGTCGTCGATAACAGTTTTACATTGTCCCAGTCAGGATAGTGCTCTCCTTTTAGTACCTCTCGCGCTAAAGAGGTTGTTAGGGCATGTGTACGAACACTGTATTTGTGTTCTGTAATTCGTGTCTTTAATGATCTACAAGTGGATCCCACGTAAGAAGTAGACTGTGAGGTAGTTGAGAAAGAGTTCAGTGGTACCGAATAAACGCCGTATTTATCTAAGATTGATGTCGGATCTCGGTCTGATTTGGTTAAATTGAACAAACTTTCGAAGAAACACCAAAGGAACAATCGTATTTTTTGCATGAATTTTTGTAAGATCGGTACAATGGTTGGATGGAAGGGAATGGATGCCACGTGTTTTATGGTTACTTCATCACGTATTGGTTGTAACGTTGTGGAGATCCGTCGTTGATACCTGCGTAACAATTTTGTAAATAGATATCCGGGATAACCGGAAACCTTTGTTAGATTGAAAATCCTGTGTAATTCTAGTTTTAAAGATCTTTTGGTGGATGAATGACTATAAGCCCTACAGATTAAAGATGAAATAGAACTATGTTTATAGGGAAGTGGTGTGTACGAATTATATGGAATGAGGGTAGGTGAACAAGTGGGTTTTAGGTAGACGGAGGTTTGAATGTCATTAGATGGGGTGCGTCGTAATAAAATATCTAAGAACGGAAGGGAGTTGGAGGATTCTAACTCTTGGGTGAAGGAAATAGTGGGAAAGACGGCTGATAAAGAGGCAGCAAAAGTGTCTAATTCACTAAGTGAGTATTGCCAAAAAACTAAAACATCGTCGACATATCGTATATAGAGTAATGGTTGGAATGTACCATTATGGAAAACTGTATGTTCGACGTGTTGCAGTACTATTTCTGCCAGGACGGGGAAAGGAGGTGACCCCATTGGGGTACCGAAATCCTGGCGGTAGGTGATGTTATTAAATTTAAAATAAGTCCTGTTCTTGATAAGGTTCAGGGCTGAAACTATAGCAGTGGATTCAGTAGAAGAGAGGTTTAAGGATGGAAGTAGTGGGGTAATCAGGTCAATGGCTACATCCACAGGAACATTGGGAAACAGGGAAACTACATCGAGACTGGCCATTTTAAATGGAATACCCGATGTAGCGGAATGGATCCGTTCCAGGGCGGACTTAGAACTCTTAATTGAAAAAGGTGAAGATGTGGTTAAGGGGGAAAGGACTGAGGCAAGTGATTTTTCCAGATTTCGGGTGGGGTTAGTATAGCCTGATACTAAAGGACGGATGGGGTGTTCCGGTTTATGAAGTTTAATTTTGCCAAACAAATCTGGTATACGAGGGCCAAAAAGGAGGTTGCATATTATTTGAAATGGCTGGGGGTAGTGTATTACTATTTTTAAGTTTTGCAAGAGCAGTAACAGTAGCTGGGATAGGGTTACGAGATAATACTGTATGTGGGATCTGATTTATAACTGCGGTCATCTTGTTAATATAGGTAGACTTATCAAGTATAACTATTTGGTCCGATTTATCTGCAGAAACAATTGCTAATGATGTGTCTCCGGAAAGAGATAACAAAGTAGTACGCTCATATTTTAATATATGTTGAATTTCAGTTAGTGGTTGAGTGGATTCCTTTTCAATAGTACGAGAGATTTTATATCTAAGTGGGTCTTGAGCATGAATCGGCAATGACTTTATGACCTGTTCAAGTTGGGTAATGTAATTGAAGGTCTTTGGTTTGAGCACCGGAAACGAGAACTTAAATCCTCGGTTTAGTGCCCTGCATTCGTCCTCTGTTAATTGTCTTGCACTCAAATTCACAAAAGCATTCGTTGAGGTCATTAGATTAGATTTTGTCAAGGAGTTTTTTCTAGTTGTAGACTCGTGTACCGTGCCATATTTACGTACCATTCGTCCTGATAAAGTCAAACATATTTACGTGCCATTCGTCCTGATAAAGTCAAACAATATTTTACACTTATTTTGTACAGAATATGGAATTCTACTGATCCCAGTTAATTTTTATGTCTTTTTCGAATTGAGCGCACCTTAAAACATATAAAACCATATATCACACCGCCATGTTACAATATTAACTCAAAACATAAATAGATTCATAAAAATTCAAGATGGCGGCCATTTCTCGAAAATGACCACTGGTTAGACCATATGTCCAATTTTTTTTCCCATCACTAAGGTGTGGAGAAAAAGCAAATTCTCTGCATCTCAATATTCTTGCACAACTCCCCCCACCCCCACCCCGCTCCTAGACTATACTGGCGTAGTTTTGTTGGGAGAACAGTCGGTCCCGAGTTGGAAAATGCGGTTTGAAATCTCACCACCAGCAAAAAAAGTTACAGACATTGAATTTTAGTTTACGTTTGCCACACTCATAACATTGCTTCAAAATCATAATACGTTCATATAAGGATATAATAGTGTCAAGTGTCTGAATAGTTTGCTATTCAGACATGGCGCAGTGGTCTAAGGCGCTGGCCTCTGATCATTCGTCCGTAAGGGGTCTGGGTTCGAATCCCGGTCAGGCATGGATGTTGTGTTTGGCTTACGGTTCTGACTCTCTCCCTTCCCTGGAACCAGTGACCCTAAATTAGGGACGGGCGACTGCTTATAGCCCATTGAGTTGCTCACGGTGGTCGTTAAACCTCCAATCAAAAAAAAAAAAAAAAAGTTTGCTACACAAAAATCTTTTCCATCCTAATCTCACAAGTTAGAGTTTTGCATTAAGCAGTTATCTTACTGGTGACATAATACATCTGCTATCCCGCTGCTTCAGTCAATATTTTACTTCTAATTTTATAACCCACCTCAGAATTTCCTATACTCTTTATTATCCTGCTGTACCTTAAAGTTCTGCTGAGCTCCTGATAAAGTTTCTGAGCTCCTGATAAACCTCTACTTCACATGGTTTTTACATAGCGAATACATTACTTTTTACTTTTCTGAAAGAAACTTTTTTTCCTTACTATTTTACACAGACGTTTCAAGAAATGATAAATACCCAGTTGACGTGGACCAGGAACATCAAATTGAAGTCATTGCTCTTTCCACGTTTATAAGTGAGTCACGGAAAATTTCTCATCGGCCGCCACGGGAATCGAACCCAGGGTCTTCCAGTTACGCCCCGGATATGCTTTCACTGCACCACAGCAGCCTCGAAATTCTCCTGACTCATAAACGACACTGACAAACCACATGGCAGGGCGCCCAGCACAATGCTGGGGATTCACCACAGATGAACAGCAGCAACTGAACAAATAACTAGAAGGCGAGTGAATGATAAATACTCATTTGACGTGGACCAGGAACATCAAATAGAAGTAATCGCTCTTTCCACGTTTAGAAGAGAGTCACGGAAAAAATTCGATTCCAGGTGGCGACTGAAGAGAATTTTTCCGTGACTCACTGATAAACGTGGAAAGAGCGATGACTTCTATTTGGCGTTTCAAGAAACTTATGCGTTCATATTTTACTTTAGCCTTCCGTTAGAATTACCGCTTTATATTCCTATCTTAACAATTCGAGAGTAATACCCAACTCATGTATGTGTGTATATAATTCGTAACTTTGAAGAGGAAATTGTCGTACCATCAATCATCTTGGCTTCGTTTTCCGCCCCTCTTCACGTCGGACGTTGCTGCATACACTAATCCGACTTGCTTCTACGATATTTCTTTCTTGGCACTTCATTTCGAGTTCGAAGTCCATAACTGTAGCCATATCTTCTCATCGTGTATCATTCACCTAAGTCCACTTATCCGGACGCTACCTAGCCATGTTTATATCTCTTTGCAACATCCGCTTCTCTCGCGTTTACTATTCGTGTCGTTCATCTCATCTTATTCCTTTTACATCTGCTTTTCTGGGACCAAACTATTTTACTATCGTTCTTCTCTCCTTTTTAGCTATATCTGCCTCCAACGATGCCAAATTCTATACTTTTTTTCTTCTCACCTTGCATATATATCCTGTTCCAATATTCCTCATTCACACAAGCAAGCTTTCAATTATTGGCCAATCCGCGATGCAGGGGTGAGAAAAGTTCCCTAGTTTGCTAATACACACCGCTGTATTAGTGACTACATCTCAATTTTCGCTTCCCTAATTCGTTCAGGGCGGTTTGCAGACCTACCTGCAATTCGGTCAACCCTGAACAGTATTCAGATCGACATTCCTCCCACGCGGGTTTAAATGAAGTTGCTAATGAACGCCCTAACCGGACCATTAATACCCCCTTCCCGCATTTTTGAAGCATATCCCTTGTTATTTTGACTGCTAGCTGCATTCAAAAGCAGTGTCGAACTCGTACCCAATAAAGCGATTTTATCTCGTTCCTTTAATCTGTGAGACAAAACTTACGAAAACTTCAAGCGCATCTTTCGATGTCAGGAAGAGTACTTGGCATTTTTGTGTGCCGATGTTAGGTAAGCTCAGCCCTTAGCTAATGTTACCCCTTTAAAGGGATATTTGTTAATGTAGGCCCAGGGGGTCACTTCCCCTATTGAAGGCAAGGCGCTCACGTTCTCTAAACAGCAGGTGGGCCGCCCCGGCGGCGCAGTGGTCTAAAGCGATGGCCTCTGATCATTCGTCCGAACAGGGTCCGGATTCGAATCCCGGTCAGGCATGGATGTTGTGTTTGTCTTACGGCACTGGCTCTCTCCCTTCCCTGGAACCAGTGACCCTAAATTAGGGACGGGCGACTGCTTATAGCCCATTGAGTTGCTCACGGTGGTCGTTAAACCTCCAATTAAAAAAAAAAAAAAAAAAAAAAACAGCAGGTGGGGCGAGAAGAGAAATGGGACCACCATCAACGTTCCCACCGCATCGGATAGCGATCGTGAACAGAGTGCCCTCGGGCCGCTATTGGCTGCTGTAAGCTTTCTTCGACTTGGAGGGTAGATGAAATCAGTAACTCGCAGATTCAGTAATGCAACAATAACACAAAATGAAATACATTTTAAGAAGCGGGACTTCTACTCCGCAATCTCCTTCAAACAACTCTTTTAATAGTAAGGTTAATTTCTTACACTATGCAACGTCCAGGACAGAGACCCGATGTGACAATGTTCACACACGTGAGCATTGTCACAGAAGCATGGGTGGCGCGCCTGTCAAATGACGTCATTTTCTTAAACCAGTGACCTCAAAGTAGCAAAACTAAGGGCTGTAAGAAGTGATAGCCCTTAGTGTTGTTCATAATGGTCGTCTTACTCCGAAACGAAAGAAGAAGTATTCCAAAATCGATATTTTAGAAATAGAAACAGCGTAAGGGAAGCAGAAATTACATGTATTCCCCGAGCGGGAAGGCTCTACATTGCAGTATAAATCGCCTGCAAAATTATCGTAAAGGTGAATTGTATCGGGCATGAAAATAATGTTTTGATTCACATTTTTCGTACTAGCTATATGGAATGTAATAATTATCAAACTACAGCCCCATGTTCGTTTTGCACCCCAAAAGCAGGTATGTTCACCTGAAAAAAAGTAATAAAATAAGGATCATCGTTCTCATAATTCATGCTACCCAAAAGAAAAAGATTTTTCAAATCCGAATTATAGGGGAAATAATATGTTATGCACAGACAGCGGACATACTGATGCAACGAATTTGACATACTTTTAAGTAAAAAGACTTATAAAAAGTGCGTTTATAGTTAAATTTTAAATAATATAAGCGCAGAGGTCCTAAAATTTAATAACACCAATATGAGCAATCACATACTTTTCTCATCATCTTCACTGGCATTTAAGTTAGAAAATTTATTGCCTTTCGAGTCAGAAAAAAACTTCTGAGACTTCATGTTTTGTGAAATAGAGGATACAGCCTTAGAGGATGCAATTTTATGAAAAATGTGACCGCAGTTCGCTTCTCAAGATTATACCTATCTGCTAAATTAAGGTCTAAAGTTTCATAATCGACAAGATATTTACTTTGTGGCCTCAGAGATGCATTATACAGTATATCATTGCTTTAAACAGGTAAGCGCCGAAGACAGGCTCATTTAAAATTCTGCTTAATAGCATTAACAGTGAATTATTGCATAAAATGCTTTTAAGTTACGCTCGTTTTTTTACTAGTTGTTTCCCTTTCAGCGCAATCTGAACTAAAAAGAAGCGTTATGCGATAAAATCTTCGTGACCTTTAAAGAATAGAATTTTTATATTCATTTCCCCCTAGCAAGCAAATTTGAGTTTTAAATTCAACGACTGTGTCTTCAGCTCGTCAAATCCAAGGAACGCAATTTTTTTCGCTAGTTGCTCTCATTTTGTTTTATTTTTTAGTTTAGTTTCTGTAGTTCATGATGTCCAAGACCATGTAAGTCTATCAAGAGGCGCCCGTGCCTAACTTGTATCCACTGGTTTCAAGAAGGGTGCATAGTAAATGCCCCTTATTCGGGACTCGAACTGTGAGTGTAGGGCTCAGCTGGTACGAATAACCAGAATCCCGCGGCACTGAATGGCAACATTCATTCTTTGAATTGCGGTTGTTGGCAAATCTTCAGGTAACGAACGAAATCTGTATCTTTGAGAAGACTTGACATTTGAACCAGATTTCTTATCAACGTCAAAATAACCAGCTTTTCAGCAATCAATTTAAGTTAGAAAGGAATCATTTCTGAAAGGGCCAGTGCGCGATAAATTATTTTTAGAAAAATTATGACCTTACGAATCTCCGGGTATGACAGAATCAGCGATGTAATCCATTTTTGTTCTCCAGATAATTACCCTACTATTGTTTTGGTGTAGGTTTCTGGCTAGCAATCAGAGCAGGACACGGGCTCCAGTCCCGATGAGTCATGGGTGATGTGCTTGCCTTACGGTACTAGCGCTCTTTTTTCCATGGGATAAATGTTCCGAAATTACAGAGGGCGACTGCTTATAATCCATATAGTTGCTCACGGTGGTCGTTAAACCCCGAAACGAAAAATATTTATTCACTGAAATTATTGAGTTTGCTAACTGCTTCCGATATTGACAGTATGGATGACGTCCGTGACCGAATCCTCAGCAATCATCTGAGGAGGACTTTCAGTGATATCGTTAGATAAATCAGAGTCCAACAGTAGACATTTTGGGTTCATATGAAATACAAGTATCTTTAACGCAGAATTTTTCGAGTTTGTTGAATCGCAAACTACAGAATCCAGGAAATTTGTTTAAACCACAGCCATACCTGAATGAAATTTAGTCATGCATCCATGACTCGAGCTCTCGTGCCAATCGGAAGAACTACAAGACTTTCCTGATAAGGTCCTTCTAGCAGAATAAATTTGCTTCGAGATGGTTTACTTTGTACAGTCGCCTTTTTTGTAGTAAATTGAACCATCGAAGACTCGTTTGACAGAATGGCAATCTCATCAATAACAATCAAGAAGGCTTCTTGATTAATCGACAACTGAGAAATTCAGGCTGCCCCAGTGGCTCAGTGTAAGTCTAAGGGCTGGGTTCTAACGGTTTGTCCGAGTGGACCCCGTTAGAGTCCTTTAGAGTCCTGGATGAGGCATGGGTGGAGTACTTGTCTTACGGCACTAGCTTTCTCGCTTCTAGGAACCAGTGGCCCTAAATTAGGGACGGCATACTGCTTATATCTTTTTGAGTTGCCCACGGTTGTCGTTAACCCCCCCCCCCCCAAAGGGTTCTACATTGGATATCGTTCCACGAGCAATGGTACTGGCAAAACTGCATTGACTACGCACCGAAGAACTTTCTTTCCAAAACATTAGCGACGGAACCTGTTCTGGCATATGAAAGAACTCTACCTCCAGATAGTTTGTGATGTGTTAGTAGAGATACATTTTGGCAGGAACTCAGAGTACTTTCCA
Source organism: Macrothele yani (assembly GCA_039090855.1). Taxonomy (NCBI): domain Eukaryota; kingdom Metazoa; phylum Arthropoda; class Arachnida; order Araneae; family Macrothelidae; genus Macrothele; species Macrothele yani. The sequence goes on from CM077024.1 coordinate 9,704,779, forward strand.
AATAAAACAGCATTATTCTACTCTGTGGAGAAACTGATCATTCTTCTACTCTATGGCAAAACTCATCATTCTTCTGCTTTATGATAAAACCGATTCAAGGTGCGGGGACACCATTTCTTCTTCTACCTCGTGTACGACGTACAATATCATATTTGCGTTAATAATGAAATATCCCATTGCCTTTCGTTACTTTGCGTATTGCGTAGAATACCAGATTTTCGTTAATACTGATTTCTCTACGAAAATAATTATTTGGTGAAGCTGTGAAAGATAAATATTTCTTTGATGCCTTGCCCTGTCATTTGTTGAGTCGCATTCGGTTCCGTAAATAAATAACCACCATTTCGAGGGGAAATTTTCCTCATTGCAATACGCAGAATCCGCAGATAAAGGCACAATTTTGTCTTAGCTGAGTTGGCATCTGGAATACAGCCGCTTCTTCCGAGCATCGTTTCTAGTCAACGTCATTTCCAAGAAGATTAGTTTTCATCGCGGCGTCTTAAAAAGTCTGGCAAGTAATTCCTTCTACTTGACAAAAATCTTCGCTATGCGTGCCAGGAATATGAAGTAGGTAGTAATAATCATTCAGGCGGACCGAATATTCCGGGTAGGATTTTATGGCCTCCTTTCCCGCCTTCTATTTCTTTCTCGGCAAATACGTAATGGTAAAGTATTTCTGTGTAAAAATACACTCGTGCATTAGTTTCAGTGGTATTCAATTCGAAACATGCCGTCAATATAACATTTATGTTTGTGGCTGGATTTAGTTCCTGCTTCTCATGGCCAAGTCGAATACAAATGTACATCTGATTCACTTGAGGTAAGTATAATACAAGCCGATTCGTTGGAAGAGATTATCCTTGCCTTTACAGCTGCAGCAATAGCCACATTACCTCACAGGCGCTAGTACACCGAAAGACCAAACAATTTGAAACTTTATCAGAGATTGGTGCCTCTTTTTTGTTTACACAGAGTAAACGTGGGGGTAAGTATTTCACGAATAAATGATTGATTATTTTCACTGACGTACAAACCTCGAACTTATGTGAGTGTTGTACTTCAGTGTAAAGGTGTTGAAAGAACTACGTAGTATTTGGTCACATGAACGCATTTACGGGTACCACTAGCCTCTCTCCATTAACCCATTAAGCATTGTACCTGAATCAAGTGGTACCCAAAATTTTCTGCGCTACTCAAATAGATATGTTCACGTAGCAGCCGGTTTTACGAAAGCCACGGCAAAAGACATCTCTCTCCTTTCAAATTTTGTCGCCATTGTTATCGCCCATTTAGCAGGAAATCATTCAGAAAGGATTAATGTCAATCATTCTTCTAAATGACCACTTTGAATAATAGCTCAGGAGAAAGTAATGCTTTCTGATGCTCATGTACACTTGTTCCAGCCGCATTCTGCCCACGTTTTAGACAAGGAATATATTAGTTCGAGCTAATTTCAACCCATTTTGCTAAATCCGAGTTAATTCATTCCAGACGGTTAAAGGGTTAAAAGAACAAAAGAACAGAAATCAGTTACTTCTGATGAATGATAGGTACGAGAAAGTTAGTATATTACGACCCCTGGTAACAACCTAACCGATAATTAGATTAGATTCTAAATAAAAATTTCGGAACTAACAGTTTTGCCGATTATCGAGCGTTATTAGATTTATCTTCATTTTTCAAAATTACCAAAATTTGAGCGTCTAAATACCACTCTTTTTCAGTTGAGCCTTACTTGCATAAGCAAAAACGGTAATTATTTCAGGAATTCCATCAACAGTGACATCTAGCAAGCCGTTACCCTTCAGTTTTAGAACTCTAGTTACCTTATCCGAGAGATCGGGGAGTTGATCGCACTCATTGTCATTTTAAACAGTTTTGAAGCCAGTTAGGGCTGCATGTCAATATGATGAGCATTGCCACTTTGCGAAGTTTCAGCACTTTCGTGTTCCTTGCATTCTTTCGTCCTCTGAGGTGAATCTTACATTTGAAGTCATACCATTCTTGCTGTTTTAATTTCAGCATTATTGTGAGCTTGAACGGAGACTTATAAATGAAACTTAAAACCTGCGTGTATCAGGAAATGTTTTGGTGGACATGCCACTTGACAATGCTTGCCAGTATTTCATAATCCTTTTACCACATGAGAACGATTAATCAGTTCTCTTAACATCACAATCGCCTTCTTACGCACGATAAAACGTTGAAGATAAAATAGATGATATATTAACCTAACAACTAAAAGAAACATGAGCACTTTCGGTTCCTACTGGAACCATCTTCAGATGTGGTTAAGAAACAGCAAAGTGAGCATATTTATAAGCAGGACTAATACCTATTGCGCTTGTGTAACAAGAAACTGGGTCTCCGTATTTGTTGTTGTGTGGGTATGCCCATGTCTGGGTCGGTAATTGGTCGGTCGCAACGATCATGTGTTTCTTTTGATATCACAGAAAACTAAACTGATGGAACACACGTGGGGGTGAGTCGTTACAACATTTATCCCCCATGTAATTAATCATAATGCTTTCGGCAAGTAAGAGGGATGAATCAGTCACTGGATACCAGTTGTCGGAGTGCAGCAAGTTGATTTATTACGTCATTCAGAAATAATGGGGGGTGGGTAACTGCACGCGTGAAATATCCGGCAGCGATGGGTTCTAACGAAAGAAGAATTTCTTATGGGAAGCGTTCGAAGTCAAATAGTAAGAATACATGGAGATCTGACAACATCCTTGTCATGCTCTTCAAAAGTCTCTAAACTCGTGCAACATGTTTCATGAAAAAAATACACAAAGCACACTTAATAAACGGTACGATACGGTTTAATTTCATTGATTTTTCTGATTATTGTAACAGCGATAGTCCTCGCTTTGATTTCATCCTATATATTTTTCTACGATATTCTAACCCTATCATCCCTAGAAGGTTAGTGTAAAAACAGTTTAAGTGCATTTCAAAAGTTTAATAGCGATTTGTACGTTAGTTGGTTAATATTCAAAAACCTTAATACTCTCTGAGCAAATTTTGAAGATGGCAATCCGATTTTTGGCGTAAATGTGACAAGGACGGTAAGTCAGATAATATCCGAAAACTTGAAAATTCCCATCGTCCTGGAGCGGGACTCGAACCCGCGTCTCCCAGAAAACGCCCGGGTATGCTTACCACTACACTACCCAGAACGACCAAGTTTCAAGTTTCCGATCAATTTGAATTTAACCCTCACAGGATCGCTAAACGGCATTCATGTTTAGCGAATCTGGAGGTTAAGAATCTTATGACGTGTTTGCCCGGTAAATCATGAAAGAAATACGGGATTACGCCATATAAAACAAATTTTGAAGATGACAATCCGATTATTGGCGTAAATGTGACAAAGATGGTAAGTCTTCTTTCGTGACTCTCTGAGCATTCTGATTCGACATGTAATACTTTTTATGTGATATGTGTTTTTACTTTTTTTTTCGTTTGAACCGCAATAGTTTTTGAGATATTTAAAAAACAAAGCGGGGGGCTGGTAAAATGGTACCCTTACAAAATGGAAATTTCAAATTTCAACATAGCCATTCGTTAATGATTCGTATGAACCGGAATGAACTCCATTTTCATCGTTTGAACCGCAATAGAGTTTGAGATATTTAACAAATAATATTGAGAATTTACATATAAATATAGGAGGCCGACCATTTCACACACACCCCCTTCCCCACCCCTATGGAAATTTCAAATTTCAAAATAGCCATTCGTTAGTAAATCGTATGAACCGGAATGAACTTCATTTTTATCGTTTGAACCGCAATAGTTTTTGAGATATTTAAAAAATAATATTGAGAATTTACATATATACAGAGACCGACCATTTCACCAGCCCCCCCCCCCCCCCCCACACACACACACACACACGCGCACCATGGAAATTCAAAATTTCAAAATACCCATTCGTTAGTAAGTCGTATGTACCGAAAATAACTCCATTTTCATCGATTGAACCGCAATAGTTTTTGAGATATTTAAAAAAGAATGTTGCAGGCATACCATTTCACCCCTCCCCATGGAAATTCAAAATTCCAAAATAGCCATACGTTAGTAAATCGCATGAACCGGAATGAACTCCATTTTTATCGTTTCAACCACAATAATTTTTGAGATATTTAAAATATAATATTGAGAATTATTTTTTTATTGGAGGTTTAACGACCACCGTGAGCAACTCAATGGGCTATAAGCAGTAGCCCGTCCCTAATTTAGCGTCACTGGTTCCAGGGAAGGGAGAGAGCCAGTGCCGTAAGACAAACACAACATCCATGCCTGACCGGGATTCGAACCCGGACCCCGTTCGGACGAATGATCAGCCACCGGTGCGGCATATTGAGAATTTACATATACTGTATGTATAGGAGGCGGACCATTTAACTCGCCCCCCCCCCCATGGAAATTCAAAATTCCAAAATAGTATTTGCTCGTCGTAACAGATAAATTCAGTAATATTAAGATACAATAATCTGTATGTAAACATAGGGCATTCAATATGCGTCGAAAGTGTTTCAATCTGATTTTTGAGCAACAATATGAAGCAAAATACATTTTGAAATCGGTGGAATTTGCATTTCGCTCTTGGCGGCGAAATTATGAATCAGATAAAGATTAAAATTCTAGGATCATCGCTCTCACTGTTCTAGCTTCCCAATGCAAAAAGAGGCTGATATTAAATCAGACTTAGAGGTCCACAGATAATGTATACAGACAGATATATAGTGAAGGTATAAGTACATCCTTTAGTTTTCAAAGAACGTGCAGGAAACTGTAACACTTTATCACGCTTCGGTCGAAAGGAAGTGTAAAGCAGAAGCACCCTTAAACTTAAAACAAACTTCCTTGAAATGGTGCCATCCAAACAATTGTATATGTACGATACTTGACTCAGACAGCATCTCGTCACTTGTTAGCTTACCTGCTGGTCACGCCCTTCTGAGCTCTGTTATTTGCGCCCTGTTTGCTTGTTTACAGTGCTTATTGCTCCTTTATTTTGTGTTTCACTAGTGCACAAATGTTTGCGCTATCTTCCTAGCCGCTTTTCCGAGTTGGTAAGTGACTGTTTTGCCGATATTCCTTCATAATTCATCACTTTGGGTCTGTTTATAATCTGCCCATTGTGACCCGCCTTGACTGTTTGCTCTGAACCTGATTGCTGCTTATTAAAGCCTTCCTGCTGCCTGTGTCTGCTCCACCCATCGCTAGTGGTTCTCTGCGCTGCCTTCCCCGGTGTGCCGATTGCCTTCCTGGTGCTTCGCCTCGTTACAGTGGATCTGCGTAACATTCGCTGCTGCGTTTCTACACATTGTCCATGGCCTGTGCTTCTGCTTCTGGATTTGATTTCCCTCTCACGCCACCAGGTGCTGCTTCCATGTCTTGTCCTCCAAATGTGTTGGATACGCCCCTGGACTGCTCTTCTTCTCATCCTGCTACAGATATGTGTACAGCGTTCCCGACATACTTAGATTCGTATATTTCACGTCAAGGTTCTATGCTCATTGCACACGTATCCGAATCCTCAGCTCTTGGTAAATCAATGCTCTCCACGCTTAGTTTAGGTGTCAAGTTCGATGTCGTACCCAATGTCAAGCTGCACACCTATATGTCTGCATTGTCGTTTCGCCCTCCTGGTGCAATAACACATTTCGCCAGAAAGCCTAAATCCGTCCTTGTGTATTTTTTCACCTGATTATGTTTCTCAAGTCTCATAGACTAGCCTTTCCGTTGGAGATCACAGTTTGGTTCCTGTGCCCCTAGAACATTGTCCTGTTTCTCTTAATTTGTATCCCGTACCACCGGAAGTTTCCGATTAGTTTTTACATGTATTTCTTTCTCGGTGTGGGCGCGTTGTTGGTGATATCCGCACGCTCCTGCCGATCAATATGATCGTCCTTATTTAGGCTTCCGACGCCAAGCCTTAGTTCTCTTCCCTGATATGGACTCCATTACTTCCTGCCCCACTGCTTTCCAGGTGCTTTGTGGTCATCACAACGTCGTTATAAACGTCTTCATTGCATATCATTGCTTCTAATGTAAAAAGCCTGGTCATCATCGCTCGCAGTGTCCGCTCACCTCTTCTTGTTCTTCCTCAACGGCTGCTCAAGTGCCCATCACAGAACCTTCTTCACTTCCGGTAACCACGCATTCGCTTGTTTGGCTTCCACTTTCTTAGTCTCCATCTCGATTGTCGTTGCCTTCCTCTGTTGGTCTTTTTCCTTCTCTACCAGCATCGCCTGCTGTGGATACATCTGGATCTACTGCTCCTGCTTCGTGCCCTGTCTTGCTTTCTTCTTCGTCGTCTGTTGTCTGTGCTTTGTCACATCCCGTTGCCGACCTTTCTCCGCCTCTGCAGGTACTGCCTTCTTTGTTTCTGCACGTCACCTCGTCCATCCCAACCCCGGGATTTTCTGCTCCATCATCTCCGCTGTGTACGTCAGCTTCGCCACCCTTAGACGCTCATCTTCTCTTCAGCCGTTCCAGTACTCCGTGTGCTCTCCGCCCGTTTCACCCTCTCGGAGTGCTTCTGATGCCTCTAGTGTTGTTGCTTTCGTTTCGATTTCAGGTCCCGTGATCGGTCCCCGCTTACCAGCATAGATGCTCTTCTGGATTTGTGTGAAGCCTCACCTTCACGAGCTCCTGTTGGCCCCTCAGTTGCCTCTTTGCTTGCGTCCTCCGCACATAATCCAGATCTTCCTTGTCAGACTTCTCAATCGCTGTCGGTTACTCCTTCTTCGTCGTCTGCTCTGCTTCATCACCATGTCCCTGTGCTGGTACTGCTCCTAATAAGAAGCACCGTCGTCGCTCTAATCGAAAGACTCGTACTAAGCAAACCGCGGTCTCTCAGCCTTCTCTTCATCGTTCTTCAGGTTCCGCTCCTGATTCTACTGTTGCTGCTTTCGCCGACCTTATTGGTACTCCCTCCGTTTCCATTGCAATTGTCGCTCGCTTCCAAGCTTTCCCTGGGTATTCGAAGACTCTCTTCTTAGATGCTTCCTACCCTTGTTCTTTGCCTTTTCTTGTGACGCTGCTTTGGATCCTCTTCTTGTGACGCTGCTTTGGATCACCTTCTTGACTCACATGATCCAGCTGATTACTGATCGAAGATATTCGCTGCTTCCTCCAAGTTTTCGTTGACATCACGAGATCTTACCTTTTGATATTCCGTTATTACAGTTATCTTAACTGCTACCTTGGTGATGCTCATAATCGCCTCATTGATCTGGTTCTGACCGATTAGCTTCTGTCTGCTCTAGCATGATGTTTCGCTTCCTGCAGTCTTTGCCTTGCTGCAGTTCCGTCTTACTCCTTTCTTTTTTTTTTTTTTTTTTGGGTTAGAGTCCCAGTCGAAATATAAGCGGTTGTTTTGCCTTACGTAGAAGACTTTCTGTCTTCCCTGGATGTAGTGGTTTAGGTGGGCCGACTTCTTATAAGCTTAGATGTTCACGAGGATCATTAAACTCCGAAAAGGAAGCCGCAGTTGAAAAAGAAAATCGATTTCGTGACTAGGATTTATCCTCTCACATGCGGTATATAGACATGCTTTATACTTAAAATTATCATTTTAGTTTACTTTTCTCTGCGTGGATAAAATGCAGGCTTCTACCTGTGCATACAGCTGTGCGTTGATTCGAATCCGAGTAACACTTGTAAGCAGTACTTTTTTATTATTTGGGGGTTTAACGACCACCGTGAACAACTCAATGGACTATGAGCAGTCGCCCGTCCCTAATTTAAGGCCACTGGTTCCAGGGAAGGGAGAGAGCCAGTGCCGTAAGACAAACACAACATCCATACCTCACCAGGATTTGAACCCGGTCCCTTTTCAAACGAATGATCAGAGGCCATCGCTTAGACCACTGCGACACCGGGGCGGCTCTTACTCCTTTGCATGCTTCTGTTATGAGTTGTACCCAACCTTTTTCTTTCCGTTGTATCCTATGTACCGCCAAGTTTTCTCCTCATCTCGGTTCTTTCAAACATCCGCCTGCCGCCCCGGTGGCGCAGTGGTCTAAGGCGTTGGCCTCTGATCATTCGTCCGAACGGGGTCCGGGTTCGAATCCCGGTCAGGCATGGATGTTGTGTTTGTCTTACGGCACTGGCTCTCTCCCTTCCCTGGAACCAGTGACCCTAAATTAGGGACGGGCGACTGCTTATAGCCCATTGAGTTGCTCACGGTGGTCGTTAAACCTTCAATCAAAAAAAAAAAAAAAAACATCCGCCCGGTGCCTACGTCCGTGAACCCGTCACATCGTTTTGTTCACAGCGCTTCTTCCTCTGTGCATTGTTATGCGCGATTCTCCTCTTATACCTTTCGTCACTGTCCTGGATTACCCTATGTTGCTATTCGCACCCAGTTAGTTTTTTCAGGTGCTTCGTGGGTTTGTTTTTCCTGTCTCGTCGAGTATTTGTCTTATGTCATGCCCATGTGCCTCAGCATACCTTCTACTGTTGTGCTACTTTTCTTGCTCATCTAGTGTGCCTCGTCTCGTCAGATACTTACCGTTATTTCTTTGCCTCATGCTAATTAATTGCTCCGTGCTGTTACCTACACCATGCTATCTTTGCAAGTGTTATCTGTTGCAATTCGTTTTCTGCTTTTCATGCTGCGCCCCGGCTTCAGTTCGGTGTATTCTCCATCTTCATGTCGGTCGTTCCTTCTGCTCAGTGACTGTTCCAGTGTGCTTCGCCTATCACAGATTGCTTTGTGCTGCTCGTTCAGCTTCGTTTATCTTTGTATGTCCTGATCGACTTTTACAGACTGCTTTGTGCTGCTCGCCCAGTACCGTTATTCTTAATTGTTTTATCACGCCATGTATTTTCCGTTCTCCTGTGTACTAGTCCTCGATAACTAATAAAGCGACGTCACGTTGTTTTTGGAATGTCTTTTCAACTGCTGCGGTTCAAAGCTAGAAACGGGGAGTTCTTTCAGCTAATGACAGGAACGAATGAAAGACTTTTTACAAAACAAATTACTTCTTCATTATCCTCCATTACCCTTATTACAAATATCTCAAAAACTATCGAGATTCGAACGATGAAAATGGAGCTCTTTCCGGTTCACACTACGCTAACGAATAGCTATACTGAAATAGGAAATGTCCAGGAGGGGGGCAGGTGAAATCGTGGGCTACTAACATTCCTTTTTAAACATCTCAAAAACTATTGGTGTTCAAACTATGAAAATGGCGTTTATTCCGGTTCATACCATTTACTAACGAATGGCTATTTTGAAATTTTGAATTTACATGGTGAGGGAGGGGGAGGGGATGGTCGGTCTCGAATATATATATACATAAGTTCTCAATATTATTATTACTTTCTCAAAAACTATTGCGGTTCAAACGATGAAAATGGATTTCCCCTCGGTTCATACGATTTGCTAACGAATGGCTATTTTGAAATTTTGAATTTCCATGGTGGGGGACTGGTGCAATTATCGGCCCCCAATTTTCTCAACTTTTTTTTAAATTTATCAAAAACTATTGCGCTTCAAACGATAAAAATGGGGTCCATTTCGATTCATACGATTTACTAACGAATGGCTATTTTGAAATTTTGAATTTCCATGGTGGGGGTCTGGTTAAATGGTCGCTGTCTCCCTATACATGTAAATCTCAATATTATTTTTTAAATGTCTCAAAAACTATTCCGGTTCAAACGATAAAAATGGAGTTCATTCCGGTTCATACGATTTTCTAACCAATGGCTATTTTGGAATTTGGAATTTCCATGGTGAGGTGGGGGGATGAAATGATAGGCCTGCAACATTCTTTTTTAAATATCTCAAAAACTACTGCTGTTCAAACGATGAAAATGGAGTTCTTTTTGGTTCGTACAATTTACTAACGAATGACTATTTTGAAATTTTGAATTTCCATGGTGGGGGTCTGGTTAAATGGTCGCTGTCTCTCTATACATGTAAATCTCAATATTATTTTTTAAATGTCTCAAAAACTATTGCGGTTCAAACGATAAAAACGGAGTTCGTTCCGGTTCATATGATATACTAACGAACGGCTATTTTGAAATTTTGAATTTCCATGGTGGGGGGAGTGAAATACGTAATAGGCCTGCAACATTCTTTTTTAAATATCTCAAAAACCTATTACGGTTCAAACAATAAAAATGGAGTTCATTCCGGTTCATACGATTTACTAACGAATGGCTATTTTGGAATTTGGAATTTCCATGGGGGGTGGGGCTGGTGAAATTATCGGTCTCTCTGTGTATATGTAAATTCTCAATATTATTTATTAAATATTTCAAAAACTATTCCGGTTCAAACGATAAAAATGGAGTTCATTTTTGGAATTTTGAATTTTCATGGTGAGGGGGCTGGTGAAATGGTTGATCTCTCTGTATATATGTAAATTCTCAATATTATTTATTAAATATTTCAAAAACTATTCTGGTTCAAACGATAAAAATGGAATGCATTCCTTCCGGTTCATACGATTTGCTAACGAATGGCTATTTTGGAATTTTGAATTTCCATGGTGACGGGGGAGAATGTGAAATGGTAGGCCTGCAACATTCTTTTTTAAATATTTCAAAAACTATTGCGGTTCAAACGATAAAAATGGAGTTCTTTTCGGTTCATACGATTTACTAACGAATGGCTATTTTGAAATTTTGAATTCCCATGGTGGAGGGCTGGTGAAATGGTCGGTCTGTCTGTGTATATGTAAATTCTCAATATTATTTATTAAATATTTCAAAAACTATTCCGGTTCAAACGATAAAAATGGAGTTCATTCCGGTTCATACGATTTACTAACGAATGGCTATTTTGAAATTTGAAATTGCCATGGTGGGGGGCTGGTGAAATGGTCGGCCTCCAATATTTATATGTAAATTCTCAATATTATTTGTTAAATATCTCAAACACAATTGCAGTTCAAACGATAAAAATGTAGTTCATTCCGGTTTATACGATTTACTAATGAATGGCTATTTTGAAATTTGAAATTTCCTTGGGGTGGGGGGCCTGGTGGAATGGTCGGTCTCTCTATGTATATGAAAATTCTCAATATTATTTATTAAACATTTCAAAAACTATTCTGGTTCAAACGATAAAAATGGAGTTCATTCCGGTTCATACGATTTACTAACGAATGGCTATTTTGAAATTTGAAATTGCCATGGTGGGGGGCTGGTGAAATGGTCGGCCTCCAATATTTATATGTAAATTCTCAATATTATTTGTTAAATATCTCAAACACAATTGCAGTTCAAACGATAAAAATGCAGTTCTTTTCGGTTCATACGATTTACTAACGAATGGCTGTTTTGAAATTTTGAATTTCCATGGTAGGGGGACTGGTGAAATGGTAGGTCTCTCTGTTTATATGTAAATTCTTAATATTATTTATTAAATAATTCAGAAATTATTGCGGTTCAAACGATAAAAATGGAGTTCTTTCCGGTTAATACGATTTACTAACGAATGGCTATTTTGGAATTTTGAATTACAATGGTGAGGGGGTGAAATGGTAGGCCTGCAACATTCTTTTTTAAAAATATCTCAAAAACGGTTGCGGTTCAAACGAGGAAAATGCAGTTCTTTTCGGTTCATACGATTTACTAACGAATGGCTATTTTGGAATTTTGAATTTCCATGGTGGGGAGCTGGTGAAATGGTAGGTCTCTTTGTATATATGGAAATTCGCAATATTATTTTTTAAATATCTCAAAAACTATTGCAGTTCAAACAATAAAAATGTAGATCATTCCGGTTCATACGATTTACTAACGAATGGCAATTTTGAAATTTGAAATTTCCATGGTGTGGGGGCTGGTGAAACGGTCTGCCTCCTATATCTATTTGTAAATTCTCAATATTATTTGTTAAATATCTCAAACATTATTGCGGTTCAAACATATAAAATTTCCAATTTTTAAGGGTACCATTTCACCAGCGCGCCTCCCCACTTTCTTTTTTTAAATATCTCAAAAACTATTGCGGTTCAAAACGAAAAAGATGGAGTTCATTCCGGTTCATACGTGGTACAAACAAATGGTGCAAAAAAAATATTTTTAATTCCGTGGCGGGGGGCTATCATTTCATCGGCGCCCCCCCCCCCCTCTTTGTTTTTTAAATATTTCCAAAACTATTGCGATTCAAACGTAAAAAACGAAGTTCATTCCGGTTCATACGTGGTACAAATGAATGGCGTCTGAAAAATTAAAAAATTCCGTGGTGGGGGGCTGGTGAAATGCACCTACCAAGGGAAGCATTTAACAAGCGAAATAAACCAGGAAATCATCAGTTATTACGTTTTATATAATTTATTTATGGTTTATAAATATATGTAAATATACGACTGATTAAAACTTAGACTGGTGTAACTAAAATTCCTTGTTTGATAAAAAAAATTAATATACTTTAATTTAGCTAAACATACTGTTAAAATTGCATATTATTTCTTGTGGGACAATATTTTTGTAGACCAGTGTGATGAAAACTGCACAGTAATCTATTAATACAAATTTCGGCATAGCAATCAAATTGAAAAGTTTTCTCTTTAATTGAAGAAATGTCTATGACCTGCAGGGGATAATCTGACTTTCAGAAATCAAAATCTAACAATAGCAAAAGAACAGGTATGAATTCCGCTTATGGGTACTTTCAAAACCGGCCTGGGTCCTACTAGCAACGGGAGGCACTCAGGGAAAGAGTAAGGAGAGCGTCAGTATCATTATTAAAGACTTCAAAGAAATGGTGCCATGTTTGTTCAAAAAGAAAATAATAATTGCGGCGATGTTACTTATATACTCATCATAAGTTTTGAAATACAGATACCTGAGTAGATTATTTTGAGATTCTTCAAGTTCACAGCGTATTAAGGATTGCAAATAAGGAAAGCATATCTAAATGAGGTCCTACGTAACTGAAGAACAGTTTCTTCAGAGTGATATGCTAAAAAAATATCGCCAGTGTTCTAGAAACTAGACCCAGACTTTTCACTGCTGTAAAAGTAATATGCTACCAGATAGAATTTCAAGGTTTTACTAAAGTTATGATGTATACCATATACACACGTGGCACATGTCTAGGGTATGTGAAAGTTCTCTGTTGTATGCTATATTTTAATATTTTGTACTTTTACACCCATTTGACTCCATCTTGTGGTTGAATACTCGCTTCTTTTGTTTGATACAAGACTGTTAGCTATGATATTTCTTCATAAACTGTAGATAGACAAAAATAATTCCCAGTCTCATAAAATGCTATTTTGTTTACTACATTCCAGCATTCAAAGTCACTTTGTCTTTATATTCACTCCTCCCCATCATCCCTTCTACCGGATAAGTAGCTCAGGTGCAGGGCTGAAAGCTATTTGATATCTTAACCTTATTCAACTCCATTAAAGTAGAAGCAATCCCCAGTGAATCGAAGGAAATTTAAGCAGCTCGTGCTTTCTCTGCTCGCTATCAAGATCGAACGTTAAAGTGGAGAGTAGCTTGATTTCTGTCCTCATATTGGATGAATTCCAAATTGATTCGCAATGCAATTTGCAGAAACCCTACCCTGATAATTTCATCCTTTCAGACCTAAAATACTGGTCGTAAATTAAGAAAAATACGGTATCCACTGAGATAACCCTATTACTGAATCTCAATCTCGTTTTCTGCCTATTAAAACACGGAACAGTACGAAATTAACAAAGAATATTCTTGTTGCTCTTCAGTTACCGAATGAAACTAATTTGTGCTGGTTTTAATCATGCCTCTTGATAAATCCTAACCGTTGAGTGTGAAAATGAGGGAAATCTTCATGGTTTCTATTTGTTATTTGGCAGTTTATCAAGTATCTGCCTTCTTTCCTCTGTTTTGTACTCTCAGAAGAAGAAAACCAGCTCTTCTACTCAAGTGCATGGTTAAGCCATTAATGAATTGCCATAGTGGTTTTTTTCTCCATTGCCACTGTGGTATCTATCAAAGTCTTTACACAGTTTAAAACTCCATTCCTTCTTTCGAATTCAGTTCCACCTAGATCTCAAAACTCGACGCAAAGATTGATTGTGTATGGTGACGTAGGAACATACTCTTTTCCAGAGTTTACTAATATGAACGTCTCGGAATAGAAAAAGAATTAAATGATTGCCCTTTCTAACCCAAGGCTGCGTTCCACCCCCTTTTGTTCCCGATTCGTCCGAGGCACGGGCGTTCAACTAATCGACCGACTTGGACCGAGGTTCGAGTCCCATATGAAGCATGGAGCATGTGTTTTTTTCTATGGCTGTGGCGCTGTTTCTGCACCTTTCCTAGAACGAGTGATCCTAAATTACGCACGGGCGATTGTTTATATGTAGACTTCGATGCACATGGTGGTCGTTAACCCCCTAAACAAATACAAAAAAGAAAGAAAGAAACATCAAATGGAAGTCATCGCTTTTTCTACGTTTTGTAAGTGAGTCACGGGAAAATTTTCATTTGCTGCCACCGGGAATCGAACCCAGGGAATTTCAGTTACGCGCCGGACATGCTACCACTGCACCACAGCGGCCTCGAATTCTTCCAGACTCACATACGACTAACTGCCAAGCCACTTGGCACGTTGCTTCTTGGAGCCCCGCACAATGCTGGGGATTCACCAGAGATGGTAAGCAGCAACTGAACAAATAACTAGGAGGCGAATGAATAATTAATATAGACAATTGACGTGGATTAGGAACATCAAACAGAAGTCATCGCTCTTTACACGTTTAAAGAAGCATGGTCATTGTTTACAGGATAGGAACAGTACTACTGCCATAAAAAAGACTGCGCCGCTCCGGTGGTGCAGTGGTCTAAGCACTAGCCTCTGTGTTCAAACCCAGGTGAGGCATGGATGTTGTGTTTGTCTTACATCAGTGGCTCTCTCCCTTCCTTAGAACCAGTGACACTAAATTAGGGACGGACGACTGCTTGTAGTCCATTGAGTTGCTCACGGTGGTCGTTAAACCCCCAAATAATAAAAAAAGTACTGCTTACAAGTGTTACTCGGATTCGAATCAACGCACAGCACAGGTAGAAGCCTGTATTTCATCCACGCGGAGAAAAGTAAACTAAAATGATAATTTTAAGTATAAAGCATGTCTACCGCATGTGAGAGGATAAATCCTAGCCACGAAATCGATTTTCTTTTTCAACTGCGGCTTCTTTTTCGGAGTTTAATGATCCTCGTGAACATCTAAGCTTATAAGAAGTCGGCCCACCTAAACCACTACATCCAGGGAAGACAGAAAGTCTTCTACGTATGGCAAAGCAGCCGCGCATGTTTCGACTGGGACTCTAACCCAGGCCCATCTCTGACGATTAGCCAGAAGGCGACCTCCAACCCTCGGGCGTTTCTGTAATTATCAAAAACCAACTTAACAGCCTTATACCGCCACATTAAAAGCAGAAATTAGTAGACATATACGTAGAAACAGATAAATTTTTTACCACGTCTTAAAAGAAAATTGTTCAAAATGCATCCTTCCAATTCGAACTTTGGGACCAGAGACATGGATCTTAACTGAAAAAGACATACAGAGGCTACGGAGAATTGAAAGAAGTATGGGGCAATGTGTTTTTGTCGTAACCAGGAAAGATAGGAAAACGGATTGATGGATCAGCAAAATGATAAGATCTGATGACATCTTGATAAAAATAAACGCCCTCAAGTGACAATGGGCTGGACATATTGCAATTTGACAACTGACCACCGCTAGACAACAGAAATACTAGATTGTATACAAAGGGACAGGAGAAAAACCCAGAAGACGACGACATGGGAGATGGGGTGAAATGAAATTCGAAAGCATACCTGAGTGACATGGAATAGAATTGCTCATGACAGGGAGCTGTAGAAGAGACTTGGGAACATAGCGCCGACTACGTGTGTTCTCCGGGGTCTAGCCATCTATTAATTCATTGACAACAAGACCCTCTTCAAAATAACCTACTTAAATTGGCAGGGTTCGTTTTTGTATTGTTTTCTTACTTTTAGAAACATAACACAGTCATTTCCTTCTTTTTAGTACTGTACATGAAATGATGTATAAAAACAGTAATGTAAGATGATGCGAACTGTTCTCAGACTAAACCAGATGGCAGTGACTTCCCCCTTACCTCTTCCCAATGTAAATATTTGATAGATCCCTACGGGAGAGAGCAGTAGCACTTACCTGTACAATGTACATCCATCGGCACACAAAAAATGAAGACACTGGAACACACACTCCTAAATCTCAAATTTGGATTGCATTGCAAAATATCCCAAACTCATATCAGCGACGACTCACTAGGAGCAGTAATGGAGAAATATATACAATAACTAACTAATTGATAAAAATTAAGGCACTTGCAACCATACAGAAAAAATTCCCAAGATGATATCTGGATGTCTTCTCAGTCACAGCAAAGATTAAAACGCTTTTCATAATTCAAATACTATAAGTAAAAATTGTGCCAATATTAAATGGTATTCTTCAGCCAAAGCAAATTATTATCTTTTCAACTAAAGCATAAAAGTGAGGCAAACGTTTATACCATCTGGTATGTATAGACACAACCAATACTTTAAGCGCTCTCACTAATCTATTATATGAAACTTACGTGAACTCCAGCTTCTATGACAAAATTTGCGTTTACTCTTCAAATATAATATGAAAATCTTACGGCCAAGTTTTAAATGTTGAACATGGAATTGAAAATAATTTTTCATACACGAAAAATATAAATTTGTAATATAACTAAGTGATTAGTTTCAATCGATCTCGTTGCACATCATATTCTTCCAACATCGTATGAATTTTATGAATCTTTTGAACATATACTCAACCATGTTCCCAATAAAACAGATAAATATTCAAAATAAAAATATCACAGGGAACATTGTTCCTTATTTGATGTTTCAAATGCTCTAAAGGTTATCTCTTGGTATAAAGACACTCAGTTTTACAGTATGTATGTTCAAAACGATTTAGTTAGGAGGTATGTCGTATTTACATGTTAAGAGAAAAAATTAACAGGTTATTCAGTTCCGACAGGAATACCATTTTTTCTCTGCTTTTGCGATTTATTCAAACTGAATCAATGAAGAGACAATCGTATTTTTCCTTACATGTATCTAGCACTTTCACCACGTGACCAGCGATGAAATTATAAATCTTTCACAGAAACTATTGGTTGTCGGAAAAGTCATGACGTATTTTAGCACCCGATGGCGGTTGGGCGGTTTTGGAAGTACTAGAGTCATGCGCAGCTCTGTTGTCGCAATGGCATTCGACAGGTGCTTGTTCTAGCTGCAGTCTAAAAGGAATAGTGAGCGATTTGGTTGATTTGCGGAGATTTGACATCAAGTTGAAGATGGAAGACCAAACTGTGCATTTTCGCCATGTTTTACTGTTTTACTTCCGTGAAGGTAAGAACGCGCGTCAAGCTTGTGAAAAGTTGCGTAAGGTGTACGGTGATAATGCTCTACAAGAACGTCAGCGCTAGCGGTGGTTCGCAAAATTCCGTGCTGGTGATTTTGACCTCAACGATGCTCCTCGGTCGGCCAGGCACACCGAGGTTGATGATGACCAAATCAAGGCATTGACCGAGTCAAACCCACGTTACAAGACACGAGAGATTGCAGGCACATTGTACATCCATCATTCAAGCGTTCACGACCACCTAAAGAAGCTGAGATACGTAAGCAAGCTCGATGTGTGGGTTCCTCATGAACTCAAAGAAGCTCAATTGACGGTGCGTATAAACATCTGCGATATGCTCATAAAACGTGAGGAAAACTATCCTTTTTTAAAGTGAGTGATAACTGGTGACGAAAAGTAGATTGTGTACAACAATGTGCTACGCAAATGGTATTGGTCCCGACGTGCTGTTTCGCCTCAAACGACATCCAAAGCAGACATTCATCAACGGAAGGTTCTGGTCTCAGTGTGGTGGGTTTTTAAAGGTGTCGTGTTTTTCGAGCTCCTAGCACGGAACCAAACAATCAATTCGAATGTGTACTGTCTGCAATTGGACAGTTTGAACGAATCCATTATCCAGAAACGTCCCGAGCTTGTCCATCGTAAAGGTGGTGTGTTCCAACATGACAACGCGAAACCACACACAAGTTTGATCACCCGCCAAAAATTATTGGAGCTTGGGTGGGATGTGTTGCCACACCCAGCATACTCGCCTGACCTTGCGCTGTCAGACTTCTACTTGTTTCGCTCTCTTCAACTGTCTTTGCGTGGTATAACGTTCAATTAAGATGAGGCTGTAAATCAGCACCTTGTACAGTTTTTCGCCACGAAAGACAGGTCCTTCTATGAACGAGGCATTCTGCAGCTCACTGAAAGATGGCAAAAGGTTATTGAACAAAACGGACATTATATCATTAATTGATCTTTGTTCTTTCTGTTAATAAATGACCTTTGCAAAACATGGCTAAAATACGTCACTTTTCCGACAACCCAATAGAATACTTCCTCTGGGAGAAAGAAAAGACATGGCACATGGCGTTTAGCTGGCGTTCCACCAAAATATTAGGGAGTAAAACAGACAAACACTTATCTACGACACTCACATGAAGAACATCAAACATAGGTCACCCGAAAAACACTTCAGGGAAACTGCAACACAAACTCAAATCTTTAAAACGCTTATTAAGACATCACCATCTTGCAGTCTTTCACCCAAGGAAGTTTCGTTAATTGCCGAAAAAATAAAACACACCACAAATCTTGGTTTCCACTTTACCGAAGAACATTGTGAACGAAGCTTCATCTGTGGGCTCCGATGCAGACTACCGCAATTTTCTGGCACTCCTCGGAAAGGCTATCGGACCCTTTGTAAAGTACTTCGTGACATGACGTAGATGATGTTTTACTGAGGTGACGCATAAGTTAAATCGACAATGAAGCAGCAAGAAGCCAACCGACATAGTTCAGTTGGGAGAACAGCTATTCCGGAGTAGCAAGATGTGGGTTCGAATTTTATCGCTGGCAAAGGGTTTATATACTCAGTAGACAACACTAGAGACAGAGGTCATGGGCATTTGACATGAGCATCCCCCTCGCTGAATGGAACAGACCCAATTCAGACGCAGGCGATAAATAGGCCCATAGCAGGGCTTCCCAATAACGTATGGCAATTGATACACAATTGGGAAGCCCTTATCAACTTGCGTAAACATGGTGATCTGACCGAATTTGATCGTGGACGCATTGTCGGCGCAAGATAGATGGATCATTCTATCGCCCAAGTGGTAACAACCATGGTGTTCCCGAGGGCAGCTGAACAAAGGATGTACCGCAAATATACCATCGGCGGACGTACCAGCGCCCAGAGATCAAGAGGTGGCCGACCAGAATCCATGGATGACCAGGTTCGACGTAGATTATCGATACACTGTTAAAAAAATCTACTTAAAAATGAGAACCTGAACCTACTCGTTTGTTTTAAGTATTATACAATCGTGTCGTAAACGAGTACATGACATGCTCAAATACTCGTATAAGTAACCATACGTACTTACAAATCACTGCGTCAATAAATATAAATATAATCTCGTATTACTTTATTTTAGATATTATAGATTTCAAGAAAAATTGTTTAATAAATGTGTAAAGTGGCACACATAAATAATTAGTACAACGAAGTCACTGATCACAAGTAATTTAATTATGCATAAATTATATTTGTGTTAGTTTTTACATGAACTATATTTGTATCAATCTCATAAATAGTTATATTGTCGCTTCATCACTATATTTGTCATAAAATTGTGCGGTCCATTTGCCCAGCATGTGACAACGAGTACACCTATTATCCTAAATGTGCCATCGAATAATATGCTTCCAGTTGATTCTATGAATAAATGAGTATGTATGGAGTACACCTATTCCAAATTTGAAATTGCGACCGCGCGTAGCCTAGTGTTCACGTTCGTGACTGTCACGGAGAAGACCTCAGGTTCGATCCCATGCAGGTACGAACGCTCGAACCACTAAATACCCGCTGTGCCTCGGATGGCACGTTAAGCTGCCGGACCCCGGGTACTGGACCCACAGTAATAAATAAGGACGTCTTTCTCCCCCTTTCTACCTCGTTTCCGTGTCACTTTCTTATCGGGCACTCTAGCCCAAATCTCCTAGCTTCCTATTTCTAAGGGCTGTTTAAGGCCTGGGGTCAGACACTCCCTTCCAAAAATCCTCTACATCTGAAATTTGAAATTGGGGCCTCGGGTGGCCTAGTGGTCAACGTTCGTGACTGCCACCGAGATAACCTCAGGTTCGATCCCGGCAGGTACGAACGCTCGAACCACTAAATACCCGCCGTGCGTCCGATGGGCACGTTGAGCCGTCGGACCCCGGGTACTGGGCCCCGGTAATAATAAGTAAGGGCGTCTTCCTCCCCCTTTCTATCTCGCTTCCGTGTCACTTTCCTATCGGGCACCCTAGCCTAAATCTTCTAGCTTCCTATTTCTAAGGGTGGTTTAAAACCTAGGGTCAGACACTGCCTTCCTAAAATACTCTACATATGATTTGATCTGATCTGAAATTTGAAATCGAGAAGCGGGTGACTTAGTGGTTAGAGATCGGTTAGAGAGCTGTTGATGAAGGAACCCCGGGTTCAAACCTGGCCTGGTAGGGTGAATTTCTAACAATCGTTGCATATCCGCCGTGCATCGGACGAGCACGTTAAGTGACGGCCCCCGGGTAGGAATCCTCCGGTTAAAGTTCCAAAGCCCCCCCCTCCCCGAGCTAATTTCTCTCTGCCTTCTATGCGTAAAATCGTGCGCTTGTGTGGTGGCGCCATCTTGTGGGCTATCTCTCACTTACAAACTATCCTGTCAGTTTCGCTGTAACCTTCTTCAGTTTCTGTGCCCTGCCCGAAAGGGCACAGAAACTGAATGAAGTTAGAGCACATATATTTAAAATATATGGATTTTTTTGAGTACATATATTTCAAATTAGAAATACCAGATATAATCACAATTGATTCCCTGTATGTACTCAAAAATAAGTACGTGTCTTTTTCAAAAATGTGACACAAGTACTCGGAGCTATTATAAGCCCAGAATGTACTCAAAAACGAGTATACTTTGCTTATTTCTAAGTACCAATTTTTAACAGTGTATTTATTTATAGACTTGCACCCGCATACCGCTTGGTAGAGGCGGCGCAAATGACATCCAGGTTAGTTGTCGGAGGCGTAAGCAGCGTCAGCGAGCAAACGGTATGACGCACGCTATGCATCCTGACCTACGGGAGCCGGCGTCCTACTCGTGTGACACTGATGACTGCTCGTTATCGGAAATTACGCCTTGTCTGGTTCCGGGAACATAAAAACTGGGCCTCTGTAGAGTGGCGCCGCGTCGTGTGATCAGATGAATCCCTTTTTCAGCTGTACTGAGCTGAAGGGAGGGTGCGGGTGGGGCGTTAACAACATGAGGCCATAGGCCCCGTCGTGCCAGGGTGGCTCTGTTCATGGCGGTGGTAGCTCTGTAATGGTTTGGGGAGCCTTCTCTTGGGGCACACTAGGTTTCTTTATAGTGTTTTGAGGGGTCCTTAACTGCTGTGTGCAACCAGTATGCGCTGGCTGATCACCTACACGCTTTCACGGCCTTCGTGAATCTTGCAGCCGATGGTCTGTTTCAGAAGAACAATGCGCCGCCCCACAGGGCCCCGCAACCATCAGGTCTTGGCTCGAAGAACATTCATTTGAGTTTGAAACCATCCAGTGGCCCCCAAGGTCTCCAGATTGCAACCATCCAGGCATGGCTCGAAGAACACTCATCTGAGTTTGGAACCATCCAGTGGTCCCCTAAGATATCCGGATTGCAACCACTCAGGCATGGCTCGAGGAACACTCATCTGAGTTTAGAACCATCCAGTGGCCCCCTAAGATATCCGGATTGCAACCACTCAGGCATGGCTCGAGAAACACTCTCTGAGTTTGGAACCATCCAGTGGCCCCCATGGTCTCCATATTGCAACCATCCAAGCATGGCTTGAGGAACACTCATCTGAGTTTGGAACCATCCAATGGCCCCCAAGGTCTCCAGATTGCAACCACTCAGGCATGGCTCGAGAAACACTCATATGAGTTTGGAACCATCCAGTGGCCCCCAAGGTCTCCAGATTGCAACCATCCAGGCATGGCTCGAGGAACACTCATCTGAGTTTAGAACCATCCAATGGCCCCTAAGATATGCAGATTACAACCACTCAGCATGGCTCGAGAAACACTCATCTGAGTTTGGAACAATCCAGTGGCCCCGTGGTCTCCAGATTGCAACCATCCAGGCATGCCTTGAGGAACATTCATCTGAGTTTGGAACCATCCAGGGGCCCCAAAGGTCCCCGGATTGCAACCATCCAGACATGAATCGAGGAGCACTCATCTGAGTTTGGAACCCTCCAGTGGCCCCTAAGTTATCCGGATTGCAACCACTTAAGCATGGCTCGAAAAACACTCATCTGAGTTTGGAACCATCCAGTGGCCCCCAAGTTCTCCAGATTGCAGCCATCCAGGCATGGCTCGAAGAACATTCATCTGAGTTTGGGACCATCCAGTGGCCCCAAAGATCCACGGATTGCAACCATGCAGGGGCCCCAAGGGTCCCCGGATTGCAACCATCCAGGCATGGATCAAGGAACAGTCATCTGAGTTTGGAACCATCCAGTGGTCCCTAAGATATCGGTATTGCAACCATTCAGGCATGGCTCGAGAAACAGTCATCTGAGTTTGGAACCATCCAGTGGACCTCAAGGTCCCCGGATTTAAGCCCAGTGAAAGCTCTCTCTGGAAGGGCCTGGAACGGAACATCAGATCCATGAATCCTGGACTGACGTCTAGGGCGGAGTTGTGGACAATGCTGCAATAGGCATGGCTGACATTACCTCCAGAAACATTTCCGCGTCTTGTGGAGTTGATGTCTCGGCATATAAAGGCTGTTATTTGCGATAGGGAGGACGAACACGCGATTAAGTTGGTATCTCTAATGTTTTATCCTTTGAGTGTATGTCATATTGGTGGCCGTACGAAACTGAATCTCCTGGCTGTTAGGTTTCAAAACTTTCTGTGATGAGTCTTCCACACAATGCACGTAATTAATAAAAATTAATGCTTCTGCAATGAGTAGATTCTTCGTGCACAGGTGACCCGAAACTTGCAATTTCGCGCCCCCACTTTTCTCAAGGAGGATGATGTAACGTATTACGTGACATGACGTATATGACGTACTACTGAGGTGAAGCAACTCGACAATGAAGCAGCGATAAGCTTGCCGGTGTGGTTCAGCTGGGAGAACAGCCGCTTCAGATTAGAGAGACGTGAGTTCCATCTCCGGCGAAAGGTTATATGTTATGCCTTCACGATTTTCTTTTCGTATAGATCCATCCCAGCGACAGGCCTGTGAAATGAGAATTGCGGGTGTTCGTTTCGGGCACGCAAATTTTCACTTCCGAAGCAAACAAAATCTGCATCATAAAATAACTGCTATTAACTTCTTTTCATCACAATTTAGCGTCTTCTGCTATCCCACAGCAGAACGTTAAAACAAATTTCAGTAAGCTCTGGTTTCTGTCTTACGTCAACTCCACACTGAAGTTTTCCCTTACAGATGGCAAGCTGAAATATTCTTTTTTTTTTTTTTTTCGGGAAAACAGGCCACTCTATTATCGCTCTACACAGGGGGATAAAATTCCTCCGAAACCTTTTCCTTTCTCATTTCTGAAAATCTAGACTGGAGCCCAAGCTCCGACCTGAGTTGGTCAATTCCGTCCGCTCTCCTGGCGCGACGCTACGGGTCGGCGAGGATGGGCTCACCAAACTTTCCTTTGAGCAACCTCTTTAGCATTTCCTCACCCCCCCCCCCCCCTCCCAAAAAAAATATTTGAGGTGTCAAAAATCATGGCGAGTGCAATCGTCGAAGATTTTAGGGAACTTGGATAACCGCATGTGAATTTTTCGGATTTACTGTAACTTTGTTATGCAGTGAAATCTCTGAATAATAGTTTGTACACGGACCAGAAAAAAGTGACCGTTGTCTGTAGGTGGGAGAGATTAGGCCTAAGTTAACATTATGCATTGCGTCTGTACAAATTGGAATAAGTGCCTAAAGCTTATGCACAATGAATACGGGTGTAGACAAATGCTGAATAAAACTCAGTATAATAATTAAATAATCATGGTGTAGAGGATTTTAGGAAAGTAGTATCTGACTGCCGGTCCAATGCAACCCTTAAAAATAGCAATACATGTATAATATAGGAAACAAAAATGTTAAACAGTGAAATGTAGCAGCACAGATAGCTCTCTGTGCAGTTACATTTTCCGCTTACTGGAAAGCAGAAACAGAACCCACATGGAACGAACCAAAAGATATCACCTCTGACGGGCAACTTTCCAGTCACCAGCAAACACTTCCGGAGGGCTACTGATGCATACACGAGAGCTCGCCTCATGTAGAAATGAATTTTAACTCCTTTCTTTGTACTTACGCACACGACTGTGTAATTCGACCAATCCTACTCGATTCATAGTTCCTTTAGGAATATTCTTTGTTTTTATCTTATCCCTCTCTTCGAAATACAGAAAAAAACAACGTAAAATCATAAGGGATGAAATGTCCGTTAGATGTCCGTTGACCGCATTTAAGAGGTTCCGTCTTTTGCAGTTATCGTTAATGTCAATCCTATGGCAGTTCTTCGGTACCAGTCAAAACTTGCCGATGCTCGAAGGTTACTGTTGTTCGGAGGTGTGCGTTAGTGGAGGTTTCACTGCATATTTTTTTTATTTAGTGGCTTACTATTCTGTGAAGTGAAGGGAGTTCTCTAAGTGGATGTCTAAGAAAGTAGTAGAAAGACACCATTTTTGTAATTATAGTTTAAAAAGATTAGAGAGAGAGAGTGTGTGTGTGAGAGAGAAAGAGAGAGAAAGAGACGCATTCCTTGTCAGGTTACAAACTAAAATTCATAAACAGCCTTATGACAGTAAACACTAAATAAATAAACGACATGAGTAAGCTAAAATTGCTAAGACATAGTAGCTTGGCCAAGGTTGGTAGCTGTAGTTCCCAAACAGGGCGTATATAAAAAAAATTCGGGAGGCGATGAAAAATGGAAGTTTTTGAAATCCACCAGAACAAAATAAAAGCTAATGAAAATTAAAAGAAAAAATTTAACCATTTTTTCTACTGTAAGTTCACGCATTTTTATCAAATTAAAGCATATATGAAGGGAAGAACATATTTATACATTAAATATGCTCTTCACTTCATCGGAATCTGGTGTACTGTTTCAATTATCGTGCTTTTAAGACTTCTACCTTAAACTTTTATGACTGACTGTCATAGGTGTCCATGTGTTGAACAAGACAGGGAGCACTCGCTTTCCCAATGAAAATTTGACAATGCAATTTGTATTCTTGGAAGCCACTACAAAACTTTTAACGATAACATTAATTCTGATTGCTAACTTTTCTTTTGAAATTCTGTACGCGTGTGTATGCAGTAAAAATAAGAAATGAGCTGAGAATTTACAGCGGAAAATAATGATATTGGATAGAAAGTTGGAGCGAGCGAGCATACCTACAACGCGGTGACGACAGGAGTTCAAAGCTATAGGAAAGGAAGATTATGAGGGGGCACATATCGTATGGGGTGGGGGGTACAATACCTTAAAGTGCTTGTCAGAAATTTTACCAAAAAATCCGCTTCATATAGGTTTAACAATACCCTGATGATGATGAAAAAAGAAAAATTAGTTTTCAGGTGCATACTGTATGTAGCATTTATTCAACGTATGTAACACTGAGGACCATGGATTCGAAACGCCATGGCCTTTAACAAGTTACTATTTCTACGCGATCTCAGATTACTTATATCATTTTTTTTTTTCCTTTTCTAATGTTTACCCTCATCAGGCCGTTTAAGAATTTTAGTTTGTTACCTGATAACGAATATCAACTTTTTCGCCATGTATTCTAACTGCTTAAATATTTTGGAGGGGTCCGAGGAGGCTGAAGAGTGGGCGCAAAGAATGCTTTGAAGCTCACTTTAGCCCATGTGCAGCGTCGCGAATGATGTACGGTATGAAAAAGCATGAAAGGCGAAGGAATGGAAAATGCATCATCTTTTACAGAAGACATTAACTGGCGAGAAAAAGATCTCCCGAAGCTTTTTTCCAGAAATTTGCCTTCAGGATATTTTTTCTTCTTGATGACCGATTGAGTGATCGATAAGATTTCATGACGCATGGGATGCATGAGCCCAACAGGCACGAGCCTCAAAAGAAAAAGATATTTTTATTGAAAGACAAAATACACTGCCTGACAGAGGAAATGCCATTCTATGAAGGAATGCTCGAAAACAGACAAAACTGCACACAGATAGCTACGTAGATCCTGAACAAATAAATTAATTGTCACATACAAACTAGGCTCCAGTGGCAGAATATACAGGATGATCAATAAGGAGTGTGGCTCCCATTTTCGGCAATACAGCGTTGAATCCGGCGTGACATCGAGGCAATGAGTGTCCGAATAGATTCCTGGAGTATCGTGGACCATGTGGTGTTGATCCGAATCCACAGTTCAACTTCATTTTGCAGGGGTGGAAGGGTACACAACAGAGGTCCAATCCTGTCCCACAGATGCTCGGGAGGTCGGGGGATCGTGCTGGCCACGGAAGCATCCGCATACTGTGTAAAGCACTCAGGAAAATCCGAGCGGCACACTGCCGGGCGTTATCCTGTTGAAAAACGGCGTTTGGGATACCCTGCATATACGGTAGGGCCACGGTCCGCAGCACCTCGTCAACATAGCGGCGTGCCGTCAATGTGCCCGTAATGCGTACCAGCGGCGAGCGGCGAGCGGCTGTTGCGCTGATAGCGCCCCACACAATGATTCCACGTTGCCGTGCCGTGTTGTGCTCCACAATGCCGGAGGAATCCGCCCGTTGGCCACGTCGCCTCCAGACTCTCACAGGGCGATCATCCGTGGTGAGACAGAAACTCGATTCGTTGCTGAACACCACACTGTTTCATTCGGCACCCCACGCAGCTCTGGAGCGACACCACACCAAGCGGTGACGACGATGGCTCGCTGTTAAGGGTAGCCTTTGTAACGGACGGCTCCTGGACAGCAAACCAGACTCAGCCAAACGAAGTGATACTGTCCGCGTCGATATCGGAGCATCCAAGCCTCCCCGTACACTCCACAAAATGTCCGCGTCGATATCGGAGCATCCAAGCCTCCCCGTAAACTCCGCAAAATATCCGCTTCAATATCGGAGCATCCAAGCCTCCCCGTACACTCCGCAAAATGTCCGCGTCAATATCTGAGCATCCAAGCCTCCCCGTACACTCCGCAAAATGCCCGCGTCAATATCTGAGCATCTAAGCCTCCCCGTACACTCCGAAAAATGTCCGCGTCATTATCGGAGCATCCAAGCCTCCCCGCACACTCCGAAAAATGTCCGCGTCAATATCTGAGCATCCAAGCCTCCCCGTACACTCCGCAAAATGTCCGCGCCAATATCGGAGCATCCAAGTCTCCCCGTACACTCCGCAAAATGTCCGCGTCAATATTGGAGCTTCCAAGTCTCCCCGTACACTCCGCAAAATGTCCGCGTCAATATCGGAGCATCCAAGCCTCTCCGTACACTCCGAAAAATGTCCGCATCAATATTGGAGCATCCAAGCCTCCCCGTACACTCTGAAAAATGTCCGCGTCAATATCGGAGCATCCAAGCCTCCCCGTACACTCCGAAAAATGTCCGCGTCAATATCGGAGCATCCAAGCCTCCCCGTACACTCCGAAAAATGTCCGCGTCAATATCGGAGCTTCCAAGCCTCCCGTACACTCCGCAAAATGTCCGCGTTAATATCGGAGCATCCAAGCCTCGCCGTACACTCCGCCAAATATCCGCGTCAATATCGGAGCATCCAAGCCTCCCCGTAAACTCCGCAAAATGTCCGCTTCAATATCGGAGCTTCCAAGCCTCCCCGTACACTACGCAAAATGTCCGCGTCAATATCGGAGCATCCAAGCCTCGCCGTACACTCCGCCAAATGTCCGCGTCAATATCGGAGCATCCAAGCCTCGCCGTACACTCCAAAAAATGTCCGCGTCAATATCGGAGCATCCAAGCCTCCCGTACACTCCAAAAAATGTCCGCGTCAATATCGGAGCTTCCAAGCCTCCCCGTACACTCCGCAAAATGTCCGCGTCAATATCGGAGCATCCAAGCCTCCCCGTACACTCCGAAAAATGTCCGCGTCAATATCGGAGCTTCCAAGCCTTCCCGTACACTCCGCAAAATGTCCGCGTCAATATCGGAGCTTCCAAGCCTCCCCGTACACTCCGCAAAATGTCCGCGTCAATATCGGAGCTTCCAAGCCTCCCCGTACACTCCGCAAAATGTCCGCGTCAATATCGGAGCATCTAAGCCTCGCCGTACACTCCGCAAAATGTCCGCGTCAATATCGGAGCATCCAAGCCTCCCCGTACACTCCGAAAAATGTCCGCGTCAATATCGGAGCTTCCAAGCCTTCCCGTACACTCCGCAAAATGTCCGCGTCAATATCGGAGCATCCAAGCCTCCCCGTACACTCCGCAAAATGTCCGCGTCAATATCGGAGCTTCCAAGTCTCCCCGTACACTCCGCAAAATGTCCGCGTCAATATCGGAGCATCCAAGCCTCCCCGTACACTCCGCAAAATGTACGCATCAATATTGGAGCATCCAAGCCCCCCGTACACTCCGCAAAATGTCCGCGTCAATATCGGAACTTCCAAGCCTCCCCGTACACTCCGCCAAATGTCCGCGTTAATATCGGAGCATCCAAGAATCGCCGTACACTCCGCAAAATGTCCGCATCAATATTGGAGCATCCAAGCCTCCCCGTACACTCCGCAAAATGTCCGCGTCAATATCGGAGCATCCAAGCCTCCCCGTACACTCCGAAAAATGTCCGCGTCAATATCGGAGCTTCCAAGCCTCCCCGTACACTACGCAAAATGTCCGCGTCAATATCGGAGCATCCAAGCCTCGCCGTACACTCCGCCAAATGTCCGCGTCAATATCGGAGCATCCAAGCCTCGCCGTACACTCCGCCAAATGTCCGCGTCAATATCGGAGCATCCAAGCCTCCCGTACACTCCGAAAAATGTCCGCGTCAATATTGGAGCATCCAAGCCTCCCCGTACACTCCGCAAAATGTCCGCGTCAATATCGGAACTTCCAAGCCTCCCCGTACACTCCGCCAATTGTCCGCGTTAATATCGGAGCATCCAAGAATCGCCGTACACTCCGCAAAATGTCCGCATCAATATTGGAGCATCCAAGCCTCCCCGTACACTCTGCAAAATGTCCGCGTCAATATCGGAGCATCCAAGCCTCCCAGTACACTCCGCAAAATGTCCGCGTAAATATCGATGCATCCAAGCCTCCCCGTACACTCCGAAAAATGTCCGCGTCAATATCGGAGCATCCAAGCCTCCCCGTACACTCCGAAAAATGTCCGCGTCAATATCGGAGCATCCAAGCCTTCCCGTACACTCCTCAAAATGTCCGCGTCAATATCGGAGCATCCAAGCCTTCCCGTACACTCCTCAAAATGTCCGCGTCAATATCGGAGCATCCAAGCCTCCCCGTAAACTCCGCAAAATATCCGCTTCAATATCTGAGCATCCAAGCCTCCCCGTAAACTCCGCAAAATATCCGCGTCAATATCGGAGCATCCAAGCCTTCCCGTACACTCCTCAAAATGTCTGCGTCAATATCGGAGCATCCAAGCCTCCACATACACTCCGCAAAATGTCGCCCGTTGAGGCCTGTGTGTCCACCACAGCATGACGTTGGATGCGACGATCGGTGCGCTCGGACGTCCGTCTTCGTGCGCCGGTCGCCCTACAACGTTGTAAAGATCCTTCCTGGGACCACTGCCTCCAAATGCGACCGACGGTTGTGGCATCACTTTGCGTTTCTTCCGCAATACGACGCAAGGGCCATCCGGCGGTACGAAGTCCTACAAGGACACCTCTCGTGAACTCATCCGTTTGACGAAATCGCATACGACGGCGTCATAACGGAATTAGCACCCCTTGTTCATTCTCCAGACACGATACAGCAGAATCACTCAGTTTTCGCGGCCGTGACGACATCTCGACTGATGGCCTCACGGGCTGTTTCCACGTACCGTTCGTGCGATTAGCCTGCAAATGCAATCATTTGCATAACTTTGCATCCACCCTGCAATTTGCATGGCACTGTGTTCACGTCTTCGTGGTGTGGCATTTTCTGTCAGGCAATGTATGTCCAGCTGTCAAATTTCAGTTATCCATCCATTTTATGTAGTTTTGGAGTTCTCTGATTTTCAGCAAAATTTGTGTTGAGTGTATGGTAAAAGCGGTAAAATAACAATAAAACACGGAAGAAATGTGCATATGGTGTTTGTGTATGTTAGTTTTAGTTACACAATTTCTGTTTACCCCCTCGTGAAAACTAAGCTGTGGGTGCTTAGTTTATCCGTTATGAATGCCCGTTGCCGAATTCAAAATCATGACAAACTCATATGGTCTGTGATCGCATTCAAAAACTAGTCACATGCTCGAAAAAAAAAGAGGGGGAGAAAGAAAAACACTTAAAAAGGTATCAGAAAGCATCAAATATTGCAAAGTTGTAAATAATTTACTAAGATGTGTTCAAAAATTTTTGCTGGCCAAAATATTGGCCATTTTTTAAAGCTCTAGTGGATTATAATATATCAGAACTTATAATAATCGATAATAATTATTATCGTATAATCTAAATATAATCATTATGATCGTATAATCTATAATAATTATTATCGTATAATCGATAATAATTATTATTGTAATCGATAATAATTACATAATAATCTATAATAATTATTATCGTATAATCTATAATTATTATTATGGTATAACCGATAATAATTATTATTGTAATAGATAATAATTACATAATAATCGATAATAATAATTATCGTCGTTTAAACGTTTTTCAATCCCTATGCTCCTTCAAAATATCGCGAATCATTCAACATTTTAGTTTGATTTGACTTACTTCTCATCGGAAGCTTCAAACTGTTCAGTTCCTCATTCACGTATCTACTCCACACACATAACTTTAATGATCAAATATCTTATTATAGGAAATACCTGAAAAATATTCAAAAAATATATTTTATTTTATTTAAATGTGCTTATATATAATCGCAGAAGCCTGTTAATGGCTGGTTTCACGCGAAATTAAAGGTAATGCCATATGCTCCGTAATTGCGGTGTCTCCAACTGCGGATCGTACGCACTTTAAGTTCGTGCGCTTCTATTCAGTACAGTTGAAAACGAATCGAACCAGTTAACAATTGTGTTTTTACTCGTATGAGTGGGGGTGGGGGTGGGGGTGGGTGTTTAAAATGGAGCCCCTTAAACAGATTCTGTACACCAGAATAATGTGATTTACGTGAACACCATGAAATCACAATTCTAGAACTCGGCTGGATATCAAAAATTCTATTGTATACATGCACCAGATTTTAGAGCAAAATATGTCTCTAGTTTGATCAATTCTAGAGAGCGCTGTTCTCATATTTGGAGAAGTTCGCCCAAATCGACCTCAAAACTCCTTGATGCTGTGCAAAAATCGAGAAATTCCATTAATTAAAACTCTGCAGTCACAAACTCTTATAGTGCTATTATCTTGACTCGGCTGCTCTATGAATCTTTTACCTGTACTGTTACTGGCACTGCACTAATATACGGGAAGAAGCAGCATACACAGCACTCGTTTTGTGTCTAAATAAGTGTGGCACTAATAGCTTCGCCACCTAATTGATACTTCGTACTTTGAAATTATTCACGGAATTACATTTTCCCTGAACACTGAGCTATTTTAAAGCTAAAGCTCATAGACTTCTGAGTAGCTTTTGTTTTAACATAGAAAGGGGAAAATGAACATGGTAGTATACATTAAAGTTTTAGGATCATTCTAAACAAAGAAAAACGGAAATACAGAGAATATATAAAGCTATGAAAATAGCGTTTAATATGCTGTGATACTCGTGCGATCGTATGACAAGCTCTACTAAAACAACATAAAAACAATGAAGCACAATACAAAAACCAAAACCATGTGTACTATAAATTAAAAAAAAAAAGAAATAGTAGTGCCATTGAAACGAACAGACACATCCACATGTAAATACTCTTGCAAGATGTTTAGATACGTCCATAATTTACCGCAATCCTTATCAGAAATAATACATATTTTCAAAATATTAGCATAGGAAAGTATCTCAAGGGATTTTTTTAACTTTAATATTTATGCATACCAACAGGCAAGGTTCTTACAAAAAGATTCGACATGTTTGTGTAAACGACCAGTTACCATAAAACTCTGTAAGGAATACTCGAAATTATTCACAATACGTAAATTTTAAGGTACGTAAATAACTCGATGGTAAAGTTAGGAAACAGAGCCATGTAATTATACACTTACCTTTCTGCAACTTTAAAACGGCATGTAGAAACGAAGAGAACTGCGCAGTTTATTAAAGATACGCAACTGACAGAAACTTCGACGACATTAAAATTCGGTGATCGAGTCAGCAGAGATGTTTTTTGGCAAATCATTATATCAATACATCAACTAAACAGCAACGTAATGACGTAGAAATACGCCTGCTTTTTTATCACAACACACTAAAGTCAAGCAGAATTGTTTAAATTGCGCAAAAAATCCACTTTAATCATTATTTTTGTAAATGTTTTTCGAAAATACACATCTGGAATAATGGCTCCCAGGAATTCTCTGTGAAGAATTATTTACGAAGTTCAGTCAACGTCTCTGAGCAGATGACTCACACACGCGAACTGCGCAGAGCTTCCGAGCATAGCAGACGAATATGTGGCTAAATATTGTCTGCGTGCTCGGATGCTTTAGCTTCCATGTACGTACCTGAAGCGTTGTCATTCCGCCATTCTGCTTATGCGGGAAATGACGTCAACAAAATAAAAAAGATTAGTAAGAATGTAAAGAAAAAATAAATGATGTTGATTTTGAAAAACTTGTCATGTCTTAACACGCATTTTTATTTCTTTTCCAACTGTATTCGATTGTTGAATTATATTAGATTTGCAATTCACTGTAGAAAATCAACTTGTTTTGTTTAATACCAATACGGTTCAATTTAAATTTTTACTGATATTTGTGACTAGATAATATAACAAGAAAGATGACACCGAATTTTCTGGTGTAATAAGCACGTCTTTTGAATCCGTTCTGACGAAAATTAAATTTATCAAAGCTATTCAAAGTCAATGGAACCGGTATGGAAAACAATAGTATCTGACGGAAGAAAGAAGTTTTTCAATCGGGATTTTAATCCCTCAGATATTGCTGTAAACGAAATTGTGAGCTTACGCCCTTTGGTTGCAGACCTGTGCGTTAAGAAAAACGTGAATTTATACAAGAAACATTTCGCACCAGAAACGTTCTCCAACATAGAAAGGATTTTTCAAATCGGACTCTTAGAAACCGAGATATCGACAAAAATAAGCCTTTACGTCCCCTGGTGGGAAAACCATGCATTATTTTAGGAAGAAAGTATTCTCTAAAGGTTATTCCATATGAGCACTATCGGTACAAGAAAAAAAAAATTTTGTCGAGTTTTCAGGAGCCCAGATTTTGCTACAAATACATCAGAAGCAGAAATTAACACTTATGCCTCCTGATGGCTAAACTATTCTTTACCAAACATTAGAAATTATGTGAAAAATATTTTCCATCAGGTCTTGTATGCGATACAGGAAGATTTTTTAAAATCGGAGTTTTAAAAGCAGAAATGACGAAGAAAACGCAATTTCCCTTTGTGCCCCCTAGCGGAAAGTCTATGATTTACTTGAAAATTTTAAATTTACAGGAATAACATTTCGCATCGGAAACACTATCTAACAAAGAAGGAATTTTTCAAATCGGATTCTTACAAGTAGAGATTTTGACAAAAATAAGATATAACACTACGCCCCCTGGTGTAGAAACCATGCATTATTTCAAGAAGAAAATGTTCCTAAAAGGTTTGTCGACATGATTAGTATCGGTTAACAAACCACTTTTTTTTTCAATCAAGATTTTAGGAGCTCATATTTTGCTGCAAATACATCAGAAACGGAAATTGAGACTTACGCCACCTGGAGGCCAAACCATTTTTTCAAAAATAGAAATTATGTGCCAAGTATTTCCCATCAGGAGCTGTATTCGGTGCAAAAAGAATTTTTAAAATCGGAGATTTAAAAGCAGAGATATAGGGGGAAACACAATTTATCTCTACGCCCCCTAGCGGAAAGTCTATGAATTACTTGAAAATTTTGAAATTATACGAAACACATGTCACGCTGGAAACACTATCCAACAAAGAAGGAATTTTTCAAATCGGACTCCTAGAAGTAGAGATATTGACAAAAATAAGAAATACATCTACACCCCCTGGCGGAGAAACTGTGGAATATTTTAAGAAAAAAATATCCCGCAAAGGTTTATCGATGTGAGTGGCATCAGTCCACGAAAAAAATTTCAATCGATATTTAGAAGCTCAGATTTTATGTCAAATACATCAGAAGCAAAAATTAACACTTACGCCCCCTGGTGGCCAAAGTATTCTTTACCAAAAATTTGAAATTAGATGCAAAAGATTTTCCATCAGGAGATGTATCCGCTGAAGAAAAAAATTTTCAAATCGGAGTTTTAGAAGAAGAGTTATCGGGAAAAATGTAATTTACTTTTATGCCCCCTAGCAAAAAATCTATGCGTAATTTGAAAAAGTAAGTATATCTAAAATACTCTGACATAAATGGAATCGAAAGATAAAAGAATTTTTTCAATCGGATGTTTAGAAGCAAATATGTGGAATAAAACGTATTTTTGAATTTGACATCATCTGCATTTTCGCCCTCTAGCGGCGAAATTGTACATCGTAAAAAAAGCAAAATAAAGGATCATCATTCGCACATTTCCAGCTTCCCAATGCAAAAAGAATTTTTTAAATCGGACTAATAGTTGCAGAAATATCGTGGGTACAGACGGACTGACGGACAAACCGGTAACATAGCACGATCTTTTTTAACAAAAGACGTGCTAAGAAATTATGAAAGTGATAGAAAAAAGCTGAACGATCGCTGGCAGGGTTCTAATTCGCCGGAACTGCGCCAAACAGGAGCTGTCCAGATCTTCTGAGAGGGCAGATGGATTTGTAATGAAGTAAAAATGTGATTTGCGAGTAAAATATTTGTATTCGTTTTACATTGGGTTTTTATATTTCGGCGGACGCATTTCCTTCACAGCACACACTATGCATAAAAATAAATTATTTTTTATTTAACTTGGTGACGTACAATACTGTGCAATTCATTTATACTTTTCGTTCGCATTTTCACTGATATTGACTAATCAAAATTGTTTTAATATATTACTGGTCTTCCTTTTTTAGCACGCCGTTTGTATAAAATGTACGTGCCTAGTTATCACTTTGTCCATCCATCCGTCCCTCTGTGAACACCAAATCTTTGCAACTATTATACCGATTTGAAAATTTATTTTTGCATTGGTAAACGTGAAATGTGAAAATCATTATTCTTGCTTTCCGTTTGTTTTTTTGTTTTTGTTTTTTCTGATGCATAATATTGCCGCTAGAAGGCGTAAATGCAGATGCTGCCGAATTCAAAATACATTTTATTCCATATTAGTGCTTTGAATATCCAAATAGAAAAACCATTTCTTTCGTTTGATACCATTTATAACTAGGACTATTTCGGGCAGTTTTCTTTTCCAGTAGTACAGTTTTTTTTTTTTTTTTTTTTTTTTTTTTTTTATTGGAGGTTTAACGACCACCGTGAGCAACTCGTTCGGCTATAAGCATTCGCCCGTCCCTAATTTAGGGCCACTGGTTCCAGGGAAGGGAGAAAGCCAGTACCGGATGCCAAACACAACATCCATGCTTCACCGGGATTCGAACCCGGACCCCTTTCGAACGAATGATCAGAAGCCAGCGCTTAGACCACTGCGCCACCGGGGCGACACAGTTTTTCCGCTAGGAGGCGTAAGACAAATTGCAATTTCCTTCATACCTCTGCTTCTAAAATTCAGACTTGAAAAATTATCTTTGCATCAGGTAGAGCTCCTAGCGGTAAATACGCTGCATATAATTTCTAATTTTTGGAAAAGAACGGTTTTGCCACTAGGTGGCGTAAGGGTATATTTCTATTTCTGATGCATTTTATATCTCCGCGTCGGGAAATTCGATTCCAAAAATTGTAATCAGATACCGTTGACCACAGAAAAGCTCTGCGGAATACCTCTGGTTAAAAGAATGCATAGTTTTTACACCGGGGGAGGGTTGGGGGGTAGTTGTATAATTTACTTTGCTCAATATCTCTGCATTTAATTGTCCGAATTGAAAATCCTTCATTCCTCGGAGAGCGTTTTCGGTGCGAAGCATTTTGTGTATAATTTGAAAATTTTCTGAACGTACAAGTTTAGTATTGGAATGCATAAGTTCACGTTTCCGTTTACGGAATATTTACAGCAATATCTGTGCGTCTAAATACCCGATTAAAAAAATCTTTTTTCGGTCAGATACTACTAACGAAAACGTGTGCATTTCCTACCGAAAGTAATGAACAATATCCACACAAGGGGGCGCAAATGTTTACTCTCTTTTTCTCGAAATCTCTGCTTTTAGAAAGTCCTATTAAAAAAATTCTTTTAACACCGGATGCCATTCACTATTTTTAGTTGGTAGTTGTGGAACGAAGGAATGTTAGTGTTTATTTATATTTGCAACTGTATCTCAGCTTCTAAAAGTCCAGTTGATAAATTTCCTTTTTTCTCCTGTATGTCATTTATGGCAAAGTAAATTTCTCCATCATTTTTTTGCGCAGGGGTGGGATTCAAACCAGCAACTCTCGGGGAAGGGGGGGGGGGTTGGAGCTCCGAGTGTTACCCACTGTACGACACTGGCATGTGCTATCTGCCTTTATCTCATGTGCGTCCTAAGGGACAGATGCGGCACATCCCCCTCCCCCGAAAGAGGGACGGGGGCATGGCCCACGGGTCCGATGATGAGAATTTGAGAAATCCCAAAAAAATTGTTGTGTGGAAAATAACATCACACTGATTTTATTGTTTTTTTACGAAACACTGAAGAAGGGATGCTCATTTTTCTTGTCTCGCGATGTGGGAAGAACATCACACCATTGCGAGAAACTTAACGGCCAGTCCATCATTGAAGTTCGGGTGCCAATATGACGAAGTAAATTTCTTCATAATTTTTATACCAGGAACGGGATTCGAACCCACAACTTTCGGCTCCACAGCATTACCCACTATACAACACTGGCATGTGCTCTCGCTGCTATCTGCCTTTATCTCGTGTTGGTCCTACAGGGCAGTCACGTCACACATTCGCTACTGTAAAGATGGGGAACAGTATCCCAATAAATATCAAAACTTTTTACTTGCCATTTCTGCTTCCAAGAGACGTATTTGAAAAAAAAAATTTCTTTAGCATAGCTTTTGCTATGATAAAACTTTTAACATGTTCCTATTTTTCCATTATTCAAAATTCTGTAGCCAGGGGGACTCAGGGTATATTTCTATTTGAAAGAATTAATTCAATTCTAAAAATTCCATAAATAATCTTTTTTCTGGTAGGTTACTCTTTGTTATGAATAGTATTTATAACCCATTTTCTTCTTAAGGTAACACAAAGCTTTTCCGCTTGGGGGAACAAATGTATATCATGTTTTTCTCTATATCTGTCTTTCTAACAGTTCGATTTGAAAACACCTTTCTCTCTATCTCCCTTCCGCTATGAGAAGCTTTTTGGACACAATTTGTAGATTTTTGTAACATGCTTTTCAGCTGCTAGTGGTTGTCAGTATATATTTCAATTTTTGTATGTTTTATCAATTATGGAAATCTAGTTGATTTTTTTTAACCGGTTCCATTGACTATGAATAACCCAGCTCGCATTACGTATTTTAAATTATGCTCAATTTTTCCCTAGATGGTGGAAAGTGTATTTTGGTTTTGTTTTTGCTGAATTTTTAGATTTTCTGAAAATCTGCTTTGAAATATATTTTTCGTGTCGGAAAGGACTCAAAAGATATGCTCATTACAACCGAAAATTCGGTATAATCTTTCTTGTTCTGCCTGCCGTTGGTAGAAAAGATATTTAGTTTTGTAGACGACTCGCGAGAAATACTCTTTTTCTGTTAGATAAGCTTAGGCAAAACTAAGATTTTCCATATATTCCCGATCTCTTTTCTCAGGAGAACGACCGCCATCCGACTTGGCGTCGACTCCACAACAGGTTCATTTGATTTCTTGGGAATCTCTAACCGGGCTGTTTGCATTGCACTTTACAGTTCCGGTATAGAGCAAGTGGACTCACCTGGGGTTCCACAACATCCCGCAGATGTTCAATTGGATTCAGATCAAGGGAGTTTGGTGGCTATTCCAGATGTCTCATATCAGAACTGCGATCGTCTAACCATTCCTGCGCAAGGCAACTCCGATGACACGGTGCATTGTCGTTCTGGAAGAACCCATTCCCTCAGGGGGGAGCTAAAATACTGTGGGGTGTACATGATCCGCACGGAAACGCTGAATGTAGCCGGCGTCTATACGTTGGTTCACAAGCACCAGAGGTCACAGTTCATTCCAGATAAACGTGCCACAATTCATACAACCATCCCCAGCGGCCTAGACAGTAGAGATGGACAAACTGATTCGTTTTAAAGAATGGACTCTTTCGATTCGGCTCACTAAAAAGTTCATTCGGACCGATTCGTTTGTTTGGTTTGGTGATACTTTCGGCCTACAAAACCGTTTTTGTCTAGGGTATCGATTCTGAGTCGGATTCATTCTTTCGGTGATTCTTGCGGTTTAGAGAACCATTCGTGTCTAGCGAAACGATTCTGATTTGGATCCTTTCTTTCGTTGACAGTTTCCGGTTTAATGAACGATTTTTAAGTTTAAATTTGTTTCTAATTGTTACGGAATTTTTTTCTCCTCGGTCTTCATATTAGTTCATTTCAAAAGGTTTAAGTAATTAACTACATTTGTACACTTCTGAACAAGGTATGACCAGAACATGTACCTCACCGAGGCACTATGGTGAAATTTTGATTCTAGTAAAAGTAATTCTGACTGATTCATTCAGGGAATCAGCTCTTTTGAGAAATCGATTCTTTTCCGGAAAGATTCGCTCGCCAGTGACTCAGTTTGCTGGTTTGTTCAAATGACACATCTCCACTAGACATTCGATGCCATCCATGCTTGAGGGATTCATTGCCTTACACTGCTGAAGCCAAATAAGGACTCGGTCATCGGCAGAATGGATTATCATGATCCATCGGACCAGTACATCTTCTTCCAAAGTTCCATCGTCCAGTTCGCATGCTAATGACTTCAGGAGAGTCCTTTACGCCGATAGATTGTTGTTTTGAGAGGGTGGAGTATAGGTCGTCTGCTCTTGTAGCCCATCCGTGCCAGTGTAAGACGCACAGTCGGGCGGGATATTGTTTCTGGTTGATCCACATTGTATTGAGAAATCAAATGCGAAACTGTGCTGCTCCGATTGACCTGTACAAGGCAACGCACCCGTCGTTCACCTCTGGAATCCACCTTTCTCCACCTCTTATAGTTGTGTCGCCGGTTGGTTGTAATTTTGGCACCACTCCTGAAACACTTTCCCTTTGGAGGTCCCTGAATAACCCATAAGTGTCGCCGTTTCCGAAAGAACGTACCCACCTTTCGTGCGCCAACAGTTTCGCCTTTCTTAAACTCCGATAAATGATGGTTTTACCCATCAAGCCCGTAACTTCGCTCTCAACTGAATACCATAAAATAATATAATACAAACTGGATACCATAAAATAATATAATACAAACTGGATACCATAAAATAATATAATATTAACTGGATACCATAAAATAATATAATGTCTTCTGTATTCCCATAAATATGTGTTATATTAAAATCTTCCGGCTCTTAATAGTTGTAGTGGCACTTAACATAATTTGACGCGTCCTGTCGAGACTACAGTATTGTTGTGTTGCTTCTCACCTGACTGGTCGTCAATTGCCAGTTTTCCAGAGGTTGATGAGCAGAAGCACTACTGATTCGCCTTGACGTGAGATAACTGTGTCTGGCGCAGCCGTGCCATCAACGTACTTACGCACATGTTTTGTAGCCTTATTAAGCAGAAAGTTAACTTAGCTTCTTCTCGTCCAGTAAAAGAGTTGTTCTGCTACTTGAATGTTGTTTCATCTGACAATGTGAAATTTTACATATTATTATTATTGCATTTATTATTGTATTCAAGAAAGTTATTGTTTGATAATGTGTGAACTAAAAAGTGTTCTCACAATACATTTCGATATTTTGATTCGGTATGGAGACAATTTTCCTCAGCGCTGCTTGTGCACTATGTAAACATGATCCGAAGGAAGGAGGATGGCAGAGGATCCACTAAACGTGGATCGTGCATTCTCCTTCCTTTGGATCATGTTAAACGTGCACCTGTTTTTGTCTTCTTAATGGGACATTATGCATGCAGTTACGCTAATACGGAATTGCACAACAGTTTTGGTGAAATCTGAAATGAGTCATCTGAAGATACTACGCATTTAATGCAATCCGTATACAATCCGAGTGTGGATAAAGACGTTCAAAACAGATTTTCCCGGAGAAGCAGATTGCTCACCGCTAAAACGTAAAGAATTTTTATTTATAGCTCCAAATTTATGTCGGAAAGCATAGATAATCCTGGATTCCTTCATTCTTTACCGAGTTTCGAAGGTGGAATCCATTTGCTGTCTCCGTGACTGTGACTAGGCGTCCATACAACCGAAGTCTAACTGAATTTCAGCAGGGGATTTTGTTGTTTGTCTACGTGAGTGTGACACACAGTTTATTTAAGGATTCATTACTGCCCTACCATCATAATGTTAAAAAAGCTATTTTTAAGAAGTGTTTCCATCAAAACTACTTGGAATATTGCTCAGAAATTTGTTCAGCTACTATTTTGGACATTTTTACGTAATGTAGTAGAGACATTTCTAATTGTCTTGAAATTGAAAAACAAGATCGTTTTTGCCGTAAAGTTAAACAATAGACAAATGAAGCGGTTTTTATAACGCAAAAACACACAAATACACCAAAAATAATCACACATACTCTGAATAAACAGTGTCTTAAACACACGTTTATTAGCCGTAAAATATACTCAAAAACTACAAAACTACCCTGCTTTCGCTCTCCTGAGGGAGGCTTTTCTTATTGTAGGATTAAAGACAGAATCACATTCAAGATATATCTTAAATCCTACTACAACGTATGTCCCAGAAAATGCCTCCCTGAGGAGATGGAAAGCTCGGAAGTTTTTGGTATATTTTACGCCTAGAAAACGGATATTTAAAATACTGTTTATTCAGTGCATGCGTGAAAACGGTTTTAATTTTTTTTTATTTATTTATTTACACATCTTGATAGGCTCTACGACCAATTACACAGATGGGGGAATCATAACAATGAGTGAAAGTATATTCATACAAAAAATAATGAAGTTTCAGCAAAAAAGGAGTAAAAAGGAATGCAGATACAAAGCGTATAATAGAATAAAGAAAATATTGTTAATGAAGACAAGCCGTACAACTATCAGCATAAAATCTCAAATAAGCCATCTAATGACAAGCAGTTTTAAAACTTGTTTCATTGTTCACTAAAACTTTTACGCTCTCAGAGATTTGAGCAAGCTGCAAAATCTAACGAGATGTGGTTGACATATATGCTGGAACATCAAAGCACAGAGTGGGACCAAATATTATCATGGAACACCTTGAGTCTAAGAAAGAGAAAAAGATTGGCGGAGATTATATTATTGTTAATGGCTTTGTATTAATATGTTAACAAGGCGAAATATCGTATTATTCAGAGGTCACTGACAGCAAATTTCTCTCTTAAACCAGCGGTAGAGATGCTTCTTTCATGTACTTACGATATCACTTGAAATACAGATACATCGGGAAATTGTTCGTAATAACTCCAGTTTGCTTCACAAGCACTGTCCGCCAGGGATTCCAAATAGGTGGAACATAAATTTAGACAAGAACATATGAAAGTAG
Source organism: Macrothele yani (assembly GCA_039090855.1). Lineage (NCBI taxonomy): Eukaryota > Metazoa > Arthropoda > Arachnida > Araneae > Macrothelidae > Macrothele > Macrothele yani. The sequence goes on from CM077024.1 coordinate 9,746,992, forward strand.
GATGAAGTTACTTCAGAGTGATGATGCTGTGAAAATTGTTGAGTATCGTACAATAAAACCTAAATGTTCCCTTGTATACAAGTGATGCTGCTGACGTGTTCATTAACGCTAAATGATACATAAAATATGGTACCTAAATGTCTAATGTGATCTGATTTTGTAAGCACATAGTTCCCGATCGTGTATCATGCGACAGTAGAATAATTTTTAGTGGGGTATGAAACAAAAAGAGCAGTCGATTCCTGTTCCTTCACTGAATTAGAAGATTATTTTGACTATTTTGCAGTACCATGCATCTATCAAAAGAGTCTGACATCGTCATCTGTCATTTAACAGGCAAGTACAAAGAGTAACGAGCTGAGAATCATGCTTTGAAGCACTCACCTATTGCTGCTATAGTTGTCAAACACGTGCAAGACGGAAAAGAACCTGTTTTAATTTGTTTGTACTTCCTCGCTATTTGCTAAACTGCTTTTTTGAAAAATGTTTTTTGAAAATAAAACACGACTTTCTTCAGGAATTGAATGCAAAATCTAATGAATATCAGAAATTTCAGTGACGTTAACCTGGTGTGGTGTATACCGCTAGTTTAACCTTCCTTTAGAGTTTCTGTGCTTTTATGTAAGTTTAGTTCCTTCGCGTTAAGCGTTTTCTAACTTAAAAACAGATTGCTCACCCTGAAGAGCTTTCCAAGTCTTGCAACACTGACAGTGAGTCAAAAATCAATATAACGTCAACACTGAATGTATCAAGAGTGTATTCTTGAGAGCAACTTGTTAGTTATATGTGTGCATTTTGAGAGAGGCACTTAATGTAGCGACTTGTTAGAAGTGCATTTTGATATAGCGTTTTGTTAGAGACGAATGTTACGATTATGAAGTATTATGAATGTTAAGTGAATTGAAGCCTGTAAGTTCCTATTCTGGATAGTGTTGATCTTCTTGTTGTGAAGAGCCAGTGACAAGAAAATAAAAGTAGACTCGTGTGAGTTGTTTCAGCTAATTCATTAGTTTATCCGTTAGTGATTGCAATATTTACTAACGCTTTATAATTATGTTCACAGGTTGAGAGGCAAAATTCATAGACTAGGCAACGTAACCATTTAAGCAAACGTAAGCCTTACAGCTACAGCTTAAACCTACTATTAGCTGCCACGGCAGCGCAGAGTTTTAATTGCTGACTTCTGACCATTCGTCCGAGATGGGTCCGGGTTCGAATCCCGGTGAAGTATGAATTGCGCGTTTATCTTACGGCACTGTCTCTTCCCATCCCTGAAATCAATGGCCTTAAATTAGGGACCGGCGATTACTTTATAGCCCATCGAGATGCTCACAGTTGTCGTTAAATCCAAAAATAAACATACTATTTCAAATTTTAAAATGTAATTAAAACTTTACACAAGATAAGAGGTTTTTTAGCCTCACTTTTCCTTTTCCGGTCTTAGGTTTTTATTGCCCTGTTCAGAGGCATCTGAGTAAGGCATCTTTTACCGTTAGTAACCCATTCATTGTTGCCCTTTTTTATTAGAAGAGGTATTCATCAAAGTGACGCATATAGATTTCGCATAAAATAGGTAGCAGACGGCTTCCCATGGCTAAGGCTTCTGTCTGTTCGTAAAACGTTCTGAAGAAACAAAGCTGTCTTGTTTGGTGAAAATTTCCACAATTTCATTATTTCCTCTACCTCAGCCAAAGCGCAAAGAAACCTTGGCCGTCAAGAAAAATAAAATAATTGTGACTAATAAAAATTGTTTTCTTTAATCTTATATTTCTCGCAATGCTTATGCACTGTAAAAATTTTTGAAATTGACGATCCACTTTCCGTGATTCCTTTCGTCAATTAGCGAACCATAATTCTGATACAACCTTTTCCGTGAAATGACAAAAAGAAACCTGAAGTTCACAAATTTTTCGTACACGAAAATTCTGAATTTTTCCTACATTGATGAAAAAACTCTGTTCTTACATTTTCCGCTCATATGAAGTAAAATTTCCGGCAATAGAAGGGATGCGACGGAATACTTAAGGTTTAATGAACTGGGCTTTTTTTTTGGGGGTGGGGGGGTTAACGGCCACCGTGAGCAACTCAGTGGGCTATAAGCACTCGCCCGTCCCTAATTTAGGGCCTCTGGTTCTAGGGAAGGGAGAGAGCCAGTGCCGTTAGACAAACACAGCATCCATGCCTCACCGGGATTCGAACCCGGGCCCATCTCAGGCGAATGATCAGAAGCCATCGCTTAGACCACTGCGCCACAGGGGTGGCGTTTGATTAACTGTTAAATTTCATTCGTCTGTGGGAGGATCTCATGTTGAAGTACTGTACATAGATCGGATATTGTGGATAGCATATCGCATGAAATGTTGGTTATTGTGGCACCGAAATATTCCTTCCTCTTTCTCGCATTTTGTGCACTAGCTACTGTATTACGTTTTATCGTAAGAAAACGGGTACTTAAATTATTGTTCAGGTGATTGCAGGATGTCTATGTATCAGCCTGTGGGCCCCTTAAGACAACATCTATTATAACTATTATAACGTACATGTTTGTCCACGCCGGGTATCGAACTCGGGGTCCTCTCACTCCGGAGTAAATCGCTCTACCAACTGAGCTACGCGAACATGTGCTCTAACTGCTATCTGCCTTTATTTCATGTGCGTCCTGCGGTGCAGGCACGTCACACTATCAAGAGTAAGTTTTATATTTAGGAGTTTTGTGAAATAATATTATAAAGCAGTACATTTCGCCATTTCTTAAAAATAACTGAAAGTCATTGTCAGTTTTTTATTATTATTATTGGAGGTTTAACGACCATCGTGAGCAACTCAGTGGGCTATAAAACAGTCGCCCGTTCCTAATTTAGGACCACTGATTCCAGGGAAGGACGAGAGCCAGTGCCATGAGCCAAACTCAACATCCATGCCTCACCGGGATTCGAACCCAACTCATCTCGAACGAACGGTCAGAAACCATCGCTTAAGCCAATGCGCCACCGGGGTGGCCATTGTCAGTTTAAAAATATTTTAAGCTCCGAAGCATTCCTTTGCTTCGAAAAATCTCGTAAAAAAAAACTTAATTTGTGATAAGTCCTCCTGCAGAAAAAATAAAATTATTACAATCCTATTAAAAAAAATAATGAGCTACAGCAGAAACTAAATGACAAATTCACCCGCATTAATATCAAAAAACATTTCATTATCGCGCAATTAGAGTTATACAGTACTTTAAACGTGCCTGTGGTTTCTATATCTTTCTGGTTCAGCTGTAAGACGTGCGGCTTTTGTTGAGCCAAATCAAACTACTTGTGATCGTATCGCTTCATGGGAAAAAAGGAAACGAATCTCTGGGGCAAGAGCTAAGATACGAAATTTCCGTATAAATGCGGAAAACCAGAAACGGACTTTTCTGAAATAAACGGAATTACTTATTATCAAAATCTGTCAAAATACGGAAGTTAAAAGAAACGGGAACTTTTAAAAACGGAAAGGCGGACATCTACCGGCACTTTGCTTCACGTTATTTTCAGAAATTTTCTGTGAATTCACACCACTTACTTTTTTACAGTGTAGTCAACAATTTGAAGATAATCAAATTTTAATTTGCAAAAGTGAAAGATATTGTCTGTCCCCATCCCCGAAGTTCCGCTAATGTTTATCAGAGTTATGCTGATAATAAGTATTCCTAATTCTACTGGTTAATATGATTTTCACAAAGCTCAGAGCAATTTTTGTGTCTCGTCGAAGTATTGTTGGAAATGTATTTAATATTCTGTAAATATCTCATCACCAATAGAAGACGCAGCGGGAAGTTCCTCGGTATTTTAAAAAGTATAGTGTAAAGTACGGATATTCGCTAAACTTTGCATCTCGAGGGATTTAAAGAATTTCCCTTTCCCGAGAGAAAGCGGACGTTATATTTCGACTTTTTACGGCAGTACTGTTTTAGCTGCAACAATATTGTGGATCTAATCTCAGCTTGAAGAATCTCACCCACTCGTCCGTCCGTCGATTTGCTTCTAAATCGTTTTACTGCTGCGTCCAAGGAATGCAGCTAATTGTAGCAGAAACTATTTCCAGCAGACATTCTCTTCTCCGGACGACGACTGCGATCACTGCATTACAAAGGCATGGCTAACCTATTAACGGCTGAAAGGGAGGGCATTTTAATTTATTCCCTCGCGGTGCAGCATACGCACTACGCACCCAAGGGTGCCCACGTGCAGAAAGAACCCACAGCAAGGGGGAGGAGGGCTTGACTGCAACAAGAAGATGAGAGAAATCAGCGTTAAAACTTTTGGAGGAATTTCTCCTCCGAATGTAATTTCTTGTTTCGTTGATATTTATCGACACGGAATTGCAATATGCACTTATATTTCTTTGGCTCCCTTCCCACCCACCTAAGACGTTTTGCGAGAAAGAAAAAGGTGTGTTATGTGTGGGAGGAGATGTGCACCAGAGGTTGTGGTGGGAAGGGGGGGGAGAGAAAAGCTCTCCGTTAACAACGGGCCAGTTATTTCTGTTTTGGAATTCGTCCATAATTCGAATATTCCGTCGTCGGCACGAGAGAGAAGCAAGGAAAACTCCTCCCCTCGGCTCCAATAACGTCACTGGGGAATGCGATCAGGGCCGATGATGCCAACAGCGGAATCCTCATTTTTCCCCCAACGAAATACCACCAACAAACGCCCGGCATGCCAGTCTGCAATCCTCGCATGCCTCGCGTGCCAGAGGCGCATCTACCGAAGACCCTGCATCCTTCTGGAATGAGAAGGACTTCAAGAGAGAGAGAAAGACAGAAAAGAGCAGAATGAAGGCTGCACGGGATGCTCCTCCGCGTGATGCTCCGAGAAACAGCACATCGTGCACAAAACCTCACACTCAAGTTATTAGGTTTTAGCGCTAAAGTTTTTACTCAAGTGTATCTTGTTCGCAAAGTGAAAGAAGAATTCTTACGAGTGAGCCTCGGGGACTGCTCCTTAGCTTAGAGAGAGAGAGAGAGAGAGAGAGAGAGAGAGAGCAGAATTTCCATAGGGGGAGAGAAAATGTGCCACTAACCGACGACTCCTCATATCTCTGTGGTTTCGCTTATTGGATATGCTTCCGTACATCTAGAAGCTGCCTTTGCAGGAAAGAAAAGTCAGAAAGTTCTCAGGAGAAGACGAGAGAGAGGGAGAGGAACTCTAAACATTTAAAGAATCTCGAAGATCATTTCTTTATTTCGTCAACCAGTTTTTGAAATTAATATTCCTGAACTCTGGGAAGTTCCGGAAGGGAATTATATTTCTGGAAAAATGGGAAATATTACTTCCACTTGAGAAAAGAATCGTTTCCAAGTAATGGATGATTTTCATGGCAGCAGCACGTTCGTCTTTCCAATCTTGGGAAAAGAACGTGGATGTGATGAAACTATTTGAATAATTCGAAAAGTTCAAGAATCACAAGTTATGCATCATTACGGAAGAGCGCAAGTTAGTTGAGATATGACCACAAGATAATTTTGAAGTCCGCATAGCGAAGAATATGGTGAATCTTGGGAGTAATTTCTGTTTAAAGAGCAACAAAAAGTTTGCTATACGCGGCGCCTTATAGTACTTCTCGTTTTCTGAAACATTCTTCATTTGGGGTCAAAATTGAAACTCGGAAGACTTTAAAATCAGTTAAATTCACATTTTGTTATAGTAAGTTAAAGTTAATGAGCTTTGTATTTCACAGTGTAATTTATTAAGTTATACTGTGTGATTGAAAATTTTCACAACCTTTTCCTGAAACAGATACTTCTTTCTTTTGAAGGCAAGGCCATCTGAGTTAACACGTCAAACTCGCCCACAGGCACGACGACATATGTGCGTTGATGAATCATGTTCACACATTTTGAATCACAACTATCAACAAAGATTTCATACGAGCTTCGGGATGTTTTGTTCATCCTGCACTAATGACGAAAGGCCAAAGTTATAGATTTTTGTCAGGTAACGGTTACAAACACTGCATTTTGCGACGATTTTAGCAATGTGACGTATACTCTCATTTAAGTTTCCTTTTTAGTTACTATCTCAGTGAAAATTTGAGTTCATTCTCCTTTAGCGGTTTTAAAACTTAACATTATATCTTCTCTCTCGCAAGAGTATGTTGGCAACACCTTGAGGTCAGAACGTATGAAGTGTGTCAGTTATGTAATGTTCGTGTTTATATGGCTGACTGAACACTACATGAATCAGTTCTTAAACACTTCATCTACAGTGAAACAGGAGTCACCCCAAGAAACTTCAAGAACAGGTTACTTATGGTTAGCCTTTATTTAGCCAACACTCCTTTGGCACTTTCAACAAAGCACAACTACAACTCAGTTAATTTAATCCAACTAATGTGAGTTAATAATCAGAACACTTGATTAAGGAACAATACTAAAGATATAAGACGCAGCCTTCAAACAGATCAACTTCAAATAAACCAAGCCACTTCCACATCATAACATCCATCATCTCCATACCTTTGCTTCTGTTCAAACATCTTTCAGTTCTCATATCGGACACATACACACGTCATACGTTCCGACCTCAAGGTGTTGCCAACCATACTCTTGCGAGAGAGAAAATATAACGTTAAATTTGAAAAACGCTAAAGAAGAATGAACTCAAATTTACATAGAGAAAGTAACTAAAGAGGAAAGTTAAATTACAGTATGCGTCGCAACACATTGAGAAAGTTTCAGAAATGTTTTTTAACGAAAGAAGCTACTATGTATAATACTTTTTCGGCTGATTACAATGATATCTAGAAACAAGATGAATTAAAGCAGTGTTTCATGTTATTCATATTTTTATAACGGCTATAATCATAGCATTTTCTTACCATTCATGTGTTTCCTGCTAATTGATGTTCGTGAGAGAAAAACGAAAAGCAGCTCCTGAGGCGCAGTGGTCCGAGTAGATCCAAGTAGGCCCGTGTTCAAATCCCTCATGAAGCAAGAGTGGTCTGTTTGTCTCACTACGGTGGTTCTCCACCTTCCCTTGAACCAGTGTCCCCAAATTACGAATACCTTACCTTACTGCTCATAAGGCCTCATAGTTGCTCGCAACTTCAACCTACCAGGGGCGGATTTACAGGGAATCCCTAACGCGTGGGGGAGGGGGCGAGATGGGGAAGGAACCCAAACATGGCAATTTCCGTTTTCTTTTTTCCTTTCTGAAATAAAAAGAAAAAGGCATAGAATGATGTTTAAGTTGGCTGTTTCGGATTTTAGGAGCATGTTTTGTCCCGAACTCGAAATATTAATTTACTGCAAGTAATAATTTACTAGCTCAAATGCAGGTTGACTGAAAACTATTTTGACAGTATTATTACTTAACATTACACTACAACTGAGCGCAAAGATTAGGGAGGTATTTTCGGTAGATTTATTTATGAATATTTTGCTCTTTAATTCGGTATTTAATATGATGACCACTCATCTTAAAAAAAATTTCCCGGTTCAGTCCATTTTAGATGCAATCATAATAATATCACCATACGAGTAAAAGGCACTGGAAAAGCTATTTTTGATACACTAATCGGTTTCATCAGTGTTCGATCTCTTTAGGGAAAATCTTGGTGGAGTGGAATCTGATGAAACGCGACAGCAGATCCCACACCTCATGCAACATATATGCCAGCAGTAGGTACTGTGCTTCAGTAATGATCGTTATGTAACGTATATTCTAACTTTCCTTTTGTGTTTCTCTTTCTATGTAAATTTGAGTTCATTCTCCTGGACATTTTCAAACCTTAACGTTATGTCTTTTCCCTCAAACGAGAATGATGTTGGCAACACACTGAAGTCGGAATAGGAGTGAGGTATGTATGTGTGGCCGGATAAGAACGATAGATTAAAGGGCAATGCAGCAGTTGTTTAAGGGGACTGATGTTATTGATGATAGACGTGATGTTATACCGTACCCTTGGATGTTAAATCACTGATACTGTATTGAGTACGCCAATAAACCGGATGTGAGTGTGAAGTACAAATCATGCAAGCAAATAAACGTATTTGTAAGTACTACAATTGACCTCTTTTTTGTAATGCGTATGAGTACCGTCTAATATTACATTGACTTTAGCACACATAACGTAATTACTGACGTGTGGACTAAGTTATAGCGGAAAGACAATTGCGTTATAGTTATTAAAGTTCCTACTCATTTTCCTCAACAAAGCTTTCCCAAACGTAACTTTCACGATTTCTTCCTCACTATCAAAAAAATACCGAAATGTTAAATACATTTTGCCTCGATAGATTTAATAGTTTTTGAATTACGACGGTAACAAACGACAGACGTATACACCACCATGAAAATAGACAAATCATGTTCGAGAGAACCCAAAATGAGCATTTCTGTTGAAATCTCGAAGTCGAATTTTTTGCGATAAAAATACTTCATCGTACTTTAATATAAGAAGGTCAAAATTGGGAAGGGGGTAATTCTACAAAAACAAATAGTTATTTTTCAAAGATGAAGAGCAAAGTGAGAAAAGTCACACAAAACTGATGCTGTGCGTAGTGCCCTGGGAAATCTAAACTCCCCACTGACACCCACACAAAAAGATTAAAAAAAAAAAAAAAAAACTCCTAAGAAATTAAACGCACTAAATAATCGTTGAAATCCTTGTCGCTACGACTGAATAGTTATATAACATTAAAAAAATGACTTACTTTTTTCGTTGGTGTCGACTGATATTTTAAGTCATCTATTTACACATAACACAGTCATTCTCCATTAAGTAACACACTGGTCGGTGTGACGTACGTACCTCAGAGTTGATGCACAAGTTGCAGAGATAAGCTTCGTTTGTGTACTTTAGTTGCGACAACAACTGGCTGCGGAGCGAGGAAGCCTGGGTTCAAACTTTACCACCGGCTAAGAACGCTTTCTTCACATTGGTGCCCAAACGTAAATTAAATCTTCTAGCCGTGAGGTTCAAAAAAGTGATGAGGTTTCTTCCACACATCGTCTGCAATTAATGAGAATTCCTTCTTCAACCCGTCAAAAATGTGTGATGCTTCTTCCATACATCGTCTTGAATTATTGAGAATTTCTTCTTCAACCCTTCAAAAATGTGTGATGCTTCTTCCACACATCGTCTGGAATTATTGAGAATCCCTTCTTCAACCATTCAAAAATGTGTGATGCTTCTTCCATACATCGTCTGGAATTATTGAGAATTCCTTCTTCAACCATTCAAAAATGTGTGATGCTTCTTCCTCACATCGTCTGGAATTAATGAGAATTCCTTCTTCAACCCTTCAAAAATGTGTGATGCTTCTTCCTCACATCGTCTGGAATTAATGAGAATTCCTTCTTCAACCCGTCAAAAATGCGTGATGCTTCTTTCATACATCGTCTGCAATTAATGAGAATTCCATCTTCAAACCGTCAAAAATGCGTGATGCTTCTTCCATACATCGTCTGTAGTTAATGAGAATTCCTTCTTCAACCCTTCGAAAATCTGTGAGGTTTCTCCTACACATCGTCTGGAATTAAAGAGAATTCCTTCTTCAACCCTTCGAAAATGTGTGATGCTTCTTCCACATATCTTCTGGAATTAATGAGAATTCCTTCTTCAACCCTTCGAAAATCTGTGATGCTTCTCCCACACATCGTCTGGAATTAATGAGAATTCCTTCTTTAACCCTTAGAAAATCTGTGAGGTTTCTCCTACACATCGTCTGGAATTAAAGAGAATTCCTTCTTCAACCCTTCGAAAATCTGTGATGCTTCTCCCACACATCGTCTGGAATTAATGAGAATTCCTTCTTTAACCCTTCGAAAATCTGTGAGGCTTCTTCTACACATCGTCTGGAATTAATGAGAATTCCTTCTTTAACCCTTAAGAAATGTGTCATGCTTCTCCCACACATCGTCTGGAATTAATGAATATTCCTTCATCTACAGCAAGCTACTTCAACCATGGTTTGCCGGCTGATCCGGAAAGCTACGATTCCTTCCCAGCCGTTTCTCAAGGGAAGGGGTGTATATGCGACGTACCTACCTCAGAGGTGACGCACAAGTCAAGACGGCAAAAGTTGCAGCGATAAGCTCCGTCGATGTAGTTTACTTGGGAGAACAACTGGATCAGGTGCAAGAAGGCTAAAACTCCACCTACGGAAAGGGCTGTTCTTCACATCGGTTTGTATCTGACATAAATGAACATTCATTCCCAATAGGTCTAACATAGAGATTAAATATTTCAATGTACATTGTTGTATTCTCTATTGAGATTTTCTTTTCAGTCACACTATTAAGCATTGTAAACATATTCTTTTACATCAGACAACATTCACATTGAAGTTTTTCCTAAACTAAATGTTAAAGCTACATACGTATGTACAGATTGCTAAACTGTTCTGTGAGATTGAAGGATCAGCCCCTCAAAGAAAGATTATCCTCTAATTCAAAGTTCTTGGTGTTAAATTTTACTTACTACACTCACCATTTACAGCGATCTTGGCACACGACTCGAGCTTCACTGACATTCCTCACACGTCTTACACAAGATCTTTTGTACCTCCCACTGCAAGCGACAAAATAAAGCGTGAATTTGAAACATTTTGAAAATATTATCTATACATAGTATAAAATAAAGTCCCCGGTAGACGTCTGCTTGTTCGAGCTAATCTCGAGAATTGCTGGACGGATATTGATGCGGTTTTCACCATTCCCTAGAGCATTTGTCGAGGAAGGTTTAGGTGTATGAAACATTAGTCTATGACAAAAGGGAGCAGAGCAGTAACGATTTTAGTGACAAGTCAAAGCAAAAACCGCCGTTCGCACTCTTTGGTGGCTTCCACTGCCTAAACAACGATGCGCGGCGACCGGTTTACGAAAATGTTATGCTCATTGGGGAAAAGACGCGAAGCGCAGGCGCGGCGGTCGGTCTGACAGCATGTAAGGCCACAGACTAAATGTGTAGTTACATCGGACGCTAAAAGAATCGGTTTATCTGCGCTCGCACAGACTATATGCGTAGTTACATCGGACGCTGAAAGAGAAATGGTTTATCGGCGCTCGCACAGACTAAATGCGTAGTTGTTTTCATCCACACGTATGTATCTCTTTGAGTAGCTCTTTAATTAAAATTTAAATATTATATTAACATTATGCCGAGACAAAAATCGAATATAGGTCGTAGTACATCGGACGCTAAAAAAATTTGTTTATCCCGTCATAATGAAACTTTCCAAGAAACAGAATCTTGATTGGCAAATGACAGACAAAGAATGGCTTTACAAAGAGAAAGACGGTCGCAGAAAGACACAATAGTCTCTCTTTAGATCGAAGTAGACATAATTCTCAGAGACAAAGATAATCGTATGATCAGCGCAAAAATCGTCTATCTCCTGCCAGGACCAGACATGTTATTCTAAGAGAGAGGAGACGAGTAAGTCTAACTGAAAGAGCAAATGTTCGTGGTCTGTGGTCCGATAAAGAGTATTCCGCTATGAAATATGATTCATCCATAAATTATAAAAATGATAGTTCTCTGCTCTCACTGTTTATACCGAAATGAAACTGAAAGTATTAAAACTCTTTAACTTGTTTTCTTTAAGCGTATATTTACAAATTTCAGAAGTTTATCTTCTTTTACGAGGTATGAGTATCTTTTAGGTTGCTATAAACCTTCAAAAAGTCCTACTTTCATAACTATTTTCACAATCTTTCCTAAAAGGACAACCAACTCTGTCTGCACTCGTATCTCAGTCATTGGGAGATTTCCTGTCGTTTTATTAGTCAACCATACATTATTTGACAGCTGCTTCGTTTTCTGTTCTATTGGCCTTTTGAGTTGGAGAGTACTTCTCACGCAGCTGTTTTTCCAAAAAGGACGATCTCTTTGAGATGAATGCATTTTATTGAAACCTTCCTCCCCAGAACAAAACTCCTACAGCCTCCATCATAACTAGCTTGTGCTAGTAGCATTTTTTCACCTTTTCTTACATGTATACAGAAAAACTGATAATCAAATTCAGAGTGTCAGGTACAGCAGAAGTGTTTGCAGCTAAAGTACACTGACGGAAAAAAATCCCAACACTACGAAAAAATAGTTGTAGAGGAATGAAATGGCGGCAATACATTTGTATAGGTAACATATTTAATCGATGAAGGTTTCAAGATCCCAGCTTATTGTAAGCGCGAGAAGAGCCATTTTAAATGTGAAATGCTGGTACATTAATAACCGGTGTAACCACCAGAATGTTGAATGCAAGCACGCAAACGTTCATGCATTGTGTCGTACAGGTGCTGGATGTCAGTTTGTGGGATGGAGTTCCATGCCTGTTGCACTTGTCGGTCAATACAGGGACGGTTAATGCTGGTTGGGGGTGACGCTGGAGTTTTCGTCCAATGATGTCCCCTACGTGCTCGATTGGTGAAAGATCTGGTGATCTAGCAGGCCACGGCAACATGTCTACACTCTGTAGAGCATGTTGGGTTACAACAGCGGTATGCGGGCGAGTGTTATCCTGTTGGAAAACACCCCTGGAATGCTGTTCATGAATGGCAGCACAACAGGTTGAATCACCAGACCGACGTACAACTGTGCCGTCAGGGAGCGTGGGATAACCACGAGAGTGCTCCTGCTGTCATAGGAAATTGCTCCCCAGACCATAACTCCAGGTGTAGGTCCAGTGTGTCTCGGCCGCAGACAGGTTGGTTGCAGGCGCTCACCTGGCCTCCTTCTAACCAACACACGGCCATCACTGGCACCCAGGCAGAACCGGCTTTCATCAGAAAACACAACAGATCTCCACTCCGTCTTCCAATGAGCTCTAGCTTGACACCACTGACGTCGCAAACGGCAGTGGTTTGGAGTAAGGGGAATGCACGCTACAGGGCGTCTGGCTCGGAGCTGTCCTTCAAGTAACCGATTTGTAACAGTTCGTTGTGTCACTGTGGTGGCAACTGCAGCTCGAATTGCTGCCGCAGACGCGGTACGATGCACCACGGCCATACGCCGTACACGGCGGTCTTCCCTCTCAGTAGTTCCACGTGGCCGGCCGGAACCCGGTCTTCTTGAAACAGTACCTTCCCTTGACCACCGCTGCCAACAATCATGCACAGTGGCTACATTCCTGCCAAGTCGTTCTGCAATATTGCGGAAAGAAAATCCACCTTCTAGTAGCCCTATTACACGACCTCGTTCAAACTCCGTGAGCTGTTGATAATGGCTTCTTCGTCTTCTTAAAGGCATTCTTGACTAACATCAACACCCTACGTCGAATCTCAACGATAACTAACGCTCACGAACGTTACAGCGCGTATTTACAGCAAACCTGCTTTGCATGTTCCGAGGGGCACTACTAGCGCCACACATATGCGCCGAGCTCAAAATTTGCATAGACGTCATCTTACAGATGTACTCTCACCGCCTACCAACTGTCGTTTATCTAACACAACCCCTTCTTGGTGTTGGGATTTTTTTCCGTCAGTGTACAAATAGAGAGACAACGCAGGCATTCACTATCCCTGTAAAAATCTTTAAACAACCTTGTGATTGAGGGAAATTCTGACAGATACAAAGCTATACAAAAATGAGTTGGCCTGTAAAGGCAGTCCGTTGCCCTTGCAAGACAAAGCCGAAAGCTCAAAGAGGGAACAGAATTTCAAAAGGAAAAGATAGCTTGATGCCCTAACATGAAAACGTCGGTCGGTGAGATTACTGTGGTTTCAAACATACCCAATTCCATTAGTGGAAATGCGCTGAAGTAATTAAAATATGCAGGTGTCACTGCATCTAAGAAATAATTGAGTAGACCGAAATTCCTCGCCAAGGTGGCCGAACGAGATTTCATATCATTCGTCTAGGATAGGTTCAGTTGGAGTTTGGATAAGAAACCAGTGGCGTGTTCTAATCCCAAAATTCTGAAATTCCGTATTTTTAGGAGACGATTCATCACATGAGAGAACGGATGAGTTCAGCTGTCCAGCTGAATCAAACTCTAGTTCGGAAATGAAAGGCCGCCCCGGTGGCGCATTGGTCTAAGCGCTAGCTTATGATTATTCGACAGAGTTGGGTCCGGGTTCGGATCCCGGTGAGGTATGGATGTTGTGTTTGTCTTACGGCATTGGTTCTCTCTCTTCCCTGGAACCAGTGGCCCTGAATTAGGGATGGGCGACTGCTTATAGCCCATTGAGTTGCTCACGGTGGTCGATAAACCCCCAATAAAAAAAATTAAAACGGTAAAAGCAACCTTATAACCATTTTCACGACACGCAGAAAACTGCATGTCGTTAATTATAACAAAAGAACAGTCTACACGCCTTTAATGGTTAAAGAAATGAAAACTAATGCAAAGCCTTCCACTATGGTGCGAAGTACGTTGAAAGCAGATTGAAGATCAATTGAGATCTATCTCACGAAGTGACGAATCACGCTCATGCTTTCCCAGTGTGCTGAATATGTGCACAGAGAAATCAAAAAATTTCCAAATTTTAAAATTTGGAAATGGAAGAACACGGTCTATTACCACTGGTAGCAGTTTATTCCTATGTTTTGCATTGTTTTTCTGGACAGAACCTATGTTGTGGTAGTGTTATGGACCAGAAAGTAACATTCTCCAACACGAAAACCCGCCGTACCACAGAGGTACTACGAATACGTAACTTCAAAACATAACGTTAGAGCTTTGTAGTAGTAGTCAGAAAGGATCTCCGCTCTCGACCATACACAACATCTATGGGATGAAATGAAGCCGACGTGTAGGCACGGTTGAATCGACCGTCTCTGGTGGTCAATCTCATGGCAGGCAGAGGCAAAATAACAGCCTGCTTCTACTATAAACTTATTGAATGTGTTCTACAACTCATTACAGAAATCAACAAGAGTCTGGTACGTATTGTTTTGTTATGCTTTTAACATATGTCTTTTGAAAAATAAATTGGTGCATATAGTATCACTATGGCCGTACGCGGCGATCCATCTTTCTGTGGACACCATATCTTTGCAGCAATTAGACCCAGTTCAAAAATATTTTTTGTCGTCGAAAGCCTGAACTATGAGGACGAATATACCCACGTTCTGGGTTTTTCCGATGCATAACTTCGCCAGTACGGGTGGTAAATGCAGATGCTATTAAATTCAAAATATACTAAGGCAGTTCCATAAAAACTGAGAGTGATTTTTTTGAGTTGGCAACAGTGCGAAGGGAAAATAAACACGCAGATGACTAACTGAATTAAGGAAGTATCTATGGCAACAGTGACAGAAGATTCTGGTTTTGTTATTCCGCAGTTGTTTAAGGTACGTCTGCATTTTGCCATACAGCTATGGAGGTCAGTGGTTTAGAGTTAAGAAGTGAAATGCATTGTGCGATAAAATTTTGCTATCGTTTGGGTAAAATGGCTCCAGAAACAGTTGACTTAATGAAAAAAGCTTACAAAGATAAATGTTCGGGTGAGCCAACGATTTTTAGATGGCACCATGATTTCAATTAAAAGGGCGTTTGTCGGCGGAACTCGCTCCTAGGCTTGGTTGACCTGAAAGTGTTGTTACGGAGCGTATTGCTAAGACCGTTTGAGCAATCTTGCAAGAAGATCGACGAATGACGTGTGGTGACATAGCGGCGTAAACTAATATTTCTAAAACGTCCGCATTCTACGCAACAAATTACTGCTGCATCATGTGTGCTCCACATGGGCACCCTATCACCTGACGAGAGAACAATTGTTAGCCAGAGTTGAGGTATGTCACGAGTGGAAACAAATGATTGCAAAGGATCCAAGCTTTCTAAACACAGTAATAACTGCCGATGAAACATGGGTCCACTATTTTGATCCCCTCATGAAGTGCGCAACGAGTGTCTGGAAACACAGAGGCTCGCCTCCTCCGAAAAACGTCCCCCTACCCAAATCAGCTGGGAAAGTGAGGATGATAATTTTCTTTGATCATAAAGGTGTAGTCTACCAGCATGCCGTTCTTCCACAAATTGCCGTCAATGCAGAGTATTGCATTTCAGTCTTGAAACGTCTGCGACGACTCATATCGATTAAACGACTGGAATTGGCGGGCAAGTGGAACCCACACTATGATAACGCCCTCCCACATATGGCGACTTGTGATCAACAGTTTTTACGAAATGCGGGGCGAGGTCAGGACAGCCTGCCTATAGTCCTGACCTCGCCCCGTGTGATTTCTGGTTTTTTCCAACAATGAACGAAAGGTTCTGTGGCGCAACATTCAACAGAGATGCTGACCTGGTCCCCGCGGGATCCGTTCGTTCCTGACGCACGATCCGTCGATCCCCTCTACCGGTGGTCCTCCTGGTCCGTCCAGAGCCGCTCCACCATGTGGCAGTCTTCACGTGTCCACTGCTCTCAACACAGTCGGACGGTATGGTCAGAACGATCCACGTGGCGGGCTATAGCGCGCACTAACCACTTTGCGGTTTTCAGCCCCATGATCAGGCCTCTCTCAAAGTCCGTAAGTTGCGTAAATCGACGTCTCTGTCATCTACCCGGCATTCTTTAGCACTGTACTCTTGCTTGCGTCGGCAGGTGCATTTCGCTTTCATGGGGCATCTACTACACGCCGATTTATAAGGCTGCCGGTTCGTGCTTGCAGCGCCACCACAGGGTGTTTTTTTTTTTTTTTTTTTTTGATTGGAGGTTTAACGACCACCGTGAGCAACTCAATGGGCTATAAGCAGTCGCCCGTCCCTAATTTAGGGTCACTGGTTCCAGGGAAGGGAGAGAGCCAGTTCCGTAAGACAAACACAACATCCATGCCTCACCGGGATTCGAACCCGGACCCCGTTCGGACGAATGATCAGAGGCCATCGCTTAGACCACTGCGCCACCGGGGCGCCCACCACAGGGTGTGCGGTCATGCGCAATCGCACCAAACGTGGATCATTTGCATACCAGCACGCACTCTAGCTATTTACAATGTTTCACGGTTGTACCATGTTTTCTTCCAGGTGCACAAATTTCACTGTCCGTGAGTGTATATGGGTGGATGAAATTCGAAAGCATGTGGGAATTACATGGAAGCGACTGGCTCAAGAGAGACTGTTGTGGAAGAAACTTGGGGTGACCTTTATCCAGCAGTGGATTGAGAATGGTTGATAATGATGCTGTTATATACAGTATACAGGAGGAAAGGCGAGTATTACAGCAATTTGTTCCGCGTCTGGAACGTTTGGATCTCGGCCCGGTGACACAGTGGTCTAACCCCTGGCTTCTAGCTATTCGTCCGAGATAGGTCCGGGTTTGAATCCTAGGGAACAATGTTATGTTTATCTTACTGCTCTGTCACTTCCCTGGAACCCCAGTGGCTCTAAATTAGGGACGGCCGACTGTTTATAGCCCACTGAGTTGCTCATTGTGGTCGTCGAATCCCCTGCCCCCGATATACACTATATTGACAAAAATCACCGGACATCCCTTCAAAAGCAAATGAACGGATCCGCTGCTTTGTTAAGATGCGCGGTACAGCTGCAAACGGTATAAAAACAAGCCTGCAGCTAACCGCGATCA
This sequence comes from Macrothele yani, assembly GCA_039090855.1. Classification (NCBI taxonomy): domain Eukaryota; kingdom Metazoa; phylum Arthropoda; class Arachnida; order Araneae; family Macrothelidae; genus Macrothele; species Macrothele yani. The sequence goes on from CM077024.1 coordinate 9,764,496, forward strand.
TATCGCACTGTTAGGTTGAGTGAAAATGTCGCGGTGGGAGAGAACTGACTTTGAGAACGGAAAGATTGATTGGTGTTATGTTAGTGGGTTGTCCATAAGAAAAACCGAGAGGCGTTTAAACATGCCCAAGTCAAATGTTTTGGATGTACTGAATAAGTGGAAGACACATGGCGTACCTTACGCAGCAAAATGTACCGGCAGACCATAGAAAATCAGCGATAGAGGACGTCAAAGCCTCAGGAGAGTCGTTACAGCTAATCGATGGATTACTGCACAAGACCTCAGTGTACAGGTGAGTAAAAATGCTGGAACCTCGGTATGTACACGTACCATTCGCAGAGAACTTCATTCCATGGGTTATCGTGGTCGTGCGGCAGCTGATAAGATTTTCATCTCCACTCGGAATGCTACTCGTCGTTTAGCATGGTGTAAAGAACCTTTATCGTGAGTCGTAGATCAATGGAAACGGGTCCTATGATTTGATGAATGATACTCGATCCATCAGTCTGATGGCAGCGTGTGAGTATGACGGCAGCCGAGGGAACGCTATTTACCACAGTGTACTGTTCCTACGGTCAAGTTTGGAGCTGGCAGTGTACTCGTCTGGGGCTGTTTTTCGTGGTATGGTCCCGGCCCATTGGTTATCGTGGACAAACCTGTTAACCAGCACGTCAACCTCGATATTCTGCACAATTATGCCCTACCAACTCTGTGGCAATACTGTGGAACCGAGCCTTGTTGGTACCAGCAGGATAATGCCCCGAGCCATAAAGCAAGGACTGTTACAGCGTGGTTTGACGATAATTCCGTTTCGTGTGTGGACTGGACAGCACAGAGCCCTGATCTTAATCCCATAGACGACCTATGGGATAGAATCTCATAGAGCACCTATAGGATAAGAAGTTTGGAACCAAGGCTTACTACTAAGCAACAGTTAGCGGCAGCATTATGTACTGAATTGAAGCGCATACCTATCGCTGTGTTCCAAAACCTTGTCGAAAGCATGTCTTGAAGGGTCAGTGGCATGCATTAAGGCCAAAGGTGAACCTACAGTGTACTAATGCATGTCAATAAATGCTATGCAGTGTTTCTCTTTTAGGTGTCCGATGACTTTTGTCATTATAGTGTATATTATTGAAGGTTTAAAGACCACCGTGATCTACTCAGTGAGCTATAAGCAGTCACCCGTCCCTAATTTAAGGCCATTTGTTCCAGGGAAGGGAGAGAGTCGGTGCCGTAAGACAAACACAACATCCATGTCTCACCGGAATTCGAACACGGAGGCTTCTCGGACGAGTGGTAATAAATTAGCGCTTAGACCACTGCTCCTGCGGGGCGGTTTTTATATATTTGAGCCGCAGACACAGAAGATGACACGAGGATCGACTCCCTGTCATTTTTATTATGCACGTTTTTACTTTGCTCAAAAACAACTGTTCTCTGCGAAAAAGAAAATGCCACCCCCTCCCTTTCCAAAGGTAATTAAAACAAAAGTTGAAGGATTTTCTAGTAGACAGTGTACGTAATATTTGCTCGGTTGCAAAGTTTGAGTAGTACAGTGCTTTCTAGCCGACTATCTCGAAAATTGTACAGATATGTACACGTACAACAGGCAACAAATACAAAACTACAGAATTTTAGAAGCCGTTAAACAAATGTTTCATAGGCAATTCTAAGCTGATTCTCTTATGTTTAATAGCATTTGTGGTTCATGTATGTAATAGAATGCTAACAGAAAGAACAATGTCTTAGAGAGATCAGAATAACATTTTTCCTTTACCTATTTTTTTTAATTGAATCATTATTATCACACGAGTAAAAAAAAGTACGCCTGATTCTTTAAATTTTGATTATAGTGTGACAAAAGTTTTCAAGCATCATGCTGTTGATAAAGGAGCCTTCGAATTTTTAACGAATAGTCTTTATTTGTGCTCTGTTCTTTGAAAATCCCACTCTTCCCCTGTTTATGCCTTTACGATTGATAAGATCTCTTGCATGATTTTTTTCATTATTTTTTTTTCGTTTTCTTTCACATGAAATAGTTGACGTATGTGGAACAAAAACATATTCTACCTTGAACAGCAGAAGAGAATACACATCTGTACAACCTTAAAAGACAGTTGGCTAAGCGGCACAGTTCAGAACAAATTTTGTAACTGAATAAATATGACATACACTGTACACCAGAAAAATATTCAACTTTCTTTTTTATTTTGGCACAAAATAAAAACATGTATGAAAATGATTGAGATGCAGCGCCTGTGACTGAGTGTTGTAACGGACCAAGTGCCCCCTGCAACGTTCCACTTTTTTTTTTTTGTTGCAGGTAATAGCAGTTTCATGTATAACAGTAAAAGAAAAATTGTTTATTTCTACCATATATACAAAGATTAAATAAATAGCAAGGAACTGTGCACCAACTATACCTACATAGTGTAACTGTACTAGTGATCCGAAATTTCTTCGCATAGAATAGTTTTCAGGCTTTCGCACATCAACCAGAGCTTTTTCAAGGAAGGTAAATACCAAACTGCAAACTGGAAGATGTAAATCCGTTTATTGGCGTAAATATGACAAGAGTATTAAGTCATATAATATCCGAAAACTTGAAAATTTCGTCGTCCTGGAGCGGGAATCGAATCCATGTCTCCCGGATAGCACTCGAGTATGCTAACCACTACACCATTGATATTCTGCGCCTCCGGGCAATCACGGGAATGAATTCTAAACCTCCAGATATATGAATGCCGGTTGCTTCGACTAGCTAATCCTGCGATGGTTATATCCAAATTAATCGGAAACTTGAGACTTGGTCGTTCTGGGTGATGTAATGGTTAGCATACCCAGGCACTACCCGGGAGACGCGGGTTCGATTTCCGCTCCAGGACGATGAAATTTTTAAGTTTTCGGATGTTCTTTGACTTAAGACTCATGTCATATTTACACCAATAAACGGGTTGACATCTTCCAAATTTGTATTGCACTATTGAATAATAGAATGCTTCAATAATCTGAATGCGGTGACTTGACTTGACAATAAACGAAGAGATGCGAACGTAATCAGGTATTCAAAGACACGAGTCGTTATGCTCGTTTAGCACACCGAATCATGAAAGGAAAAGAAGAGGCAATCACTATTTGAAGAACTGGTTCCAAACTCGTGGCAACTCTAGCGAGTCGCTTTCATGGCATGACTCGCTATTGGTTATGATCTGCAAAGTTTTACAAATGGTAGTAGATTTTGGAGTGGAGTAGGATGCTGATTTCTTTACGTCATCCCACATAGGAGCGATTATTCTGGATAGGGCCGTGGTTACTTTGCCGTTCTTTATGTCCCTTTTATGTTCGTTGACTCTAATCCTAAGTGAACGTTTAGTCATTCCAATGTAGCATCTCTTGGAGCCTTCCGGATATTGTAGAGGAACGGCATAAACACCTGCTTCATTGGAAGGTGGAGTCTTGTCAGTGTTTCCCTTGCGCATGGTATATAAAGATGTCGGAGACCTGATGCCAGCACCGAGGTTCATCTTCTTCAGCGCGTTCTCGAGCTGATAGGAAACATTTGGTATATAAGGAATTGAGCCCAGGTAGCGTAGCTGCGGGCTCAATTCGTATAGAAAGATTAATATGACGGGTTCTGGTTTTCTCGATGTAGCGATGTTATATACAAAGAACTGTCCGTTGTACTTTTAATGCAGCTCTAATTCTTTGAGTTGATATACCCTGCGGCGAGTGGCATACGCTGTTAAAAAAATTTTGCAGTAGATTGCCCCAAAAAGTGGTGCAATAGCACATGCACCACTTTTGGGACAAAGGTAAACCATTTTGTTATGCACGAAACATACAAAACTGTGATGCAATTACGAAACATATTGTATTATGGTATCCAACTAGAATAGTACGAAGTTGCAGCCATTGCGCCATGTTTTTGCATGCTTCATGCATCACACAAGGTCCCAAAAGTGGTGAAGCTAGTGTAGTACCACTTTTTGGTGCAACCTAGTGTAAAATTTATAAGTGTAGCCCCCTCCCCCTCTCCCTCTCACGTCGTGCGTTGCGGGAGCTCCCGATAGATTGGGGCCTCGAGATTCAAGTAAATATTTCTCCTGATAGATTGGGGCCTCGAAATTCAAGTAAATATTTCTCCCGATAGATCGGGGCCTCGAGATTTAAGTAAGTATTTCTCCCGATAGATTGGGGCCTCGAAATTCAAGTAAATATTTCTCCTGATAGATTGGGGCCTCGAGATTCAAGTAAATATTTCTCCCGATAGATTGGGGCCTCGAGATTCAAGTAAATATTTCTCCTGTAGATTGGGGCCTCGAGATTCAAGTAAATATTTCTCCCGATAGATTGGGGCCTCGAGATTCAAGTAAATATTTCTCCCGATAGATTGGGGCTTCGAGATTCAAGTAAATATTTTCCCTGATAGATTGGGGCCTCGAGATTCAAGTAAATATTTCTCCTGATAGATTGGGGCCTCGAGATTCAAGTATTTCTCCCGATAGATTGGGGCCTCGAGATTCAAGTAAATATTTCTCCCGATAGATCGGGGCCTCGAGATTCAAGTAAGTATTTCTCCCGATAGATTGGAGCCTCGAGATTCAAGTAAATATTTCTCCTGATAGATTGGGGCCTCGAGATTCAAGTAAATATTTCTCCTGATAGATTGGGGCTCGAGATTCAAGTAAATATTTCTCCCGATAGATTGGGGCCTCGAGATTCAAGTAAATATTTCTCCCGATAGATTGGGGCCTCGAGATTCAAGTAAATATTTCTCCCGATAGATTGGGGCCTCGAGATTCAAGTAAATGTTTCTCTTTACATTCTCTGCAATTTTAAGGAAGCTATAAAGAAGTAAATTTCTCCGTCATTTTTATCCGCGCCAAGATTCGAACCCGGATCCCCTCATTCCGGAATAAGTTGCTCTACCAATTGAGCTACGCGGACGTTTTATTCTGATTCCTATCTGCCTTTATGTCGTGTGCGTCCTTCTGGCAGGTACGTCACATCTCCTGGTACGTTACAAAGCGTATGCTTTACTCATTACATAACACTTAAATTCAGAGTCGTCCCTAGTACTTCGGAGGTCCTAGGCAAAGATTGACTTGGCTACCCGTAAAATTATTTCTGAATGAAAAGTGTACATAGGTTTAATTTTCAAAATACCAATTTTCAATGAAGTTTGAGTAAATGTTTTTTCTTCAATGGCAGAAAACTAAAATTTAAAAAAAATATAAATAATTAGTTATTATATGTGCTATTTACAATTTTAGTGATATTATTTATTCTTTTATTTTTCAAAGATAATACAGATTAAAAAAAATCAACATAATTAAAATCTGTGGCCCCTAGAAATGGTGGCCTCGTTGCTCGTCTGTGTTAAAACCCGGCTCTGGTAATATATCGCAGAAAAATCACGCTGGCTTAAACTCCTGATGTTCTTTACGTACGTTCAATACGCAGGATAAGCTGGACAGTATTTACTTCTTTCCACTTAACCCCAGATAGAGGTAGAGGTTGCAATCGCCACATTTGACCTTAATTACTGTTTTTGGCCTTCTCCTTGGGCCTAGCGCACTGATGTTGCACCCATTGATTCTGAGTTGTGTTGGAGTAAGGATCTCATGTTGGTTTCAGGAGCCGAGAGGTCAAATAAGCTGCTAAGTAAAACAATAAACAATTCCCCGGCAGGAATCTTCCATTTATCCTTTAAACTTTTTCCCGGCGAGATCATCAACACCCCCCCCTCCCTTCCCTCACCCCGGACCTAGATTTTCATATAATATTGTACATATATTATAGCATGAATTATATAATATCATGCATTTTTCGATGATTAACACGCATTCCTATGTGTGATGAAAATCTATCACGATCTGTCCAAAATCATCGAAAATGTGCAAGACTAATTTTGTTCTAAACACTTTTTCTTGGGGAACGGGGGAGGGGGCAGCCTCCTTGGTTTTGCACGATGCTACTGAATTCCTTGTTGAATTCATTATAAAATACACAGCATCATATATGACCTGATACAGCACTGAAATCACTGTCTTAGAAGTCTCCACAAGGACAAGTTTACTCCACTTTTTGTCTCAGTGGGATATACTGTATCGGTAGCAGAAACAGTCGAAATTGTGTTGCCTGTGCTCTAGTTACAAATAAAAATCCTGACTACGTCGGAACGCAGAATACTTACAATTTTGTCTCAAGAGCGCACACTGAGGAGGAAAACTGAATCAAATTGAGAGACAAGACTTGAAAAATGCGTTCGTCCGTGACGAGTGAAAAGTTTTTAGTTGACGAGTAAAAAAATCAGTAGAGCAGTTTAAAATCAATCGGCAATTATTTATATGTTATTATGTCTATTGTCGGATACGTAAAACTGTCAGTTTCTCAATAAAGCTTATTTTAATTCACAGAAGTGATGCGTGATTGTGTGCCAGCTCGGGAAACCGGTTTCTCTGCGAAAGATATTAGACAGCGAATGCCGTGGGGCTGAATATTTTCGTGCACGGTGCGCTGAACATGGAACACGAGACAAGAAGCTGAAAGCCCGGTTGAATGATTTCCCCAAAGGATGTGTGAAAAGATAAGTAGTGTATGAGTCACGTGCGCCTCGCGAGCTGCTGCTCAGCCAAATACTCTCGTAGGTCAAAGGGCAAACACGGGAATCCGTATTTCCGCGGAGCTGTTAGGAAAGTTCTAAATCATTGAAGGATTCTTGCATCATATACTTTAGAGGAAGAACATTGAGTTTGGTTATTATACAATAGTTAATCGTTTAAATTAGGTTATCGATAAAATGTTATTTGAGAGATGTATATAAATGTTTAATTAATCAAACTTTGAAACACGAAACAAAATCGACAGCCCTGAGAGTCTGTCGATTTTCAGCTGGCGATTGAGATATTTGCCTGACTAGTGAACCAGCATGAAATATTTCAAGCCCTGGACATAGGTGATAGCAAAATTGACTGCTATTTCGAAACCTAGAAAAAAACTAATTAAAAAAAAATCTTAAAAAAAGCCTCTGTTTAGTGATTCCAAGATGAAAGCACCACCAGTAACTCGCAATCCCAGTGGCAGCGTGGTCTGATTCGCTGGCTTCTGACCAATCGTTCAGGATTAACCCGGACTCGAGTCCCGGATGAGGCATGGGCAGTATGTAGTCTCACTGCTCTGGGTTGCTCCTTTTGCTGAAATCAGTGGCCTCAAGTTAAATTAAGGCGGGGCGTCTGCTTATAGCTCTTGGCGTTACTCAAAGTGTTCGTTAAACATCAAAATACTACTACTACTACTACTAAAACTCTCAGACACGTATAGGCGCACCTACGAATACCCATATATACATACACTATATTGACAAAAGTCACCGGACGCCTAAAGGACAAACGCAACATAGCATTTATTGACATATATTAGTAAGGTGTCGGTCCTCGTTTGGCCTAAATACATGCACTGACCCTTCGAGACATGCTTTCGACAAAGGTTTTGGAACACAGAGATAGGTATGCGCTTCCATTCAATACATAATGCTGCCACTAACTGTTGCTTAGTAGTAGGCCTTGGTTCCAAACTTCTTATGCGGCACTCTAATTCATCCCATAGGTGCTCTACGGGATTAAGGTCAGGGCTCTGTGCTGGCCAGTCCCCACACGATACGGAATTATATCAAACCACGCCGTAACAGTCCTTGCTTTATGCCTCGGTGCATTATCCAGCTGGTACCAACAAGGCTCGGTTCCATAGTATTACCACAGAGTTGGTAGGGCATAATTGTCCAGAATATCGAGGTAGACGTGCTGGTTAACAGGTTTGTCCACAATAACCAATGTGCCGGGACCATACCACGAAAAACACCCCCACACGAGTACACTGCCAGCACCAAACTTGACCGTAGGAACAGTACACTGTGGTAAATAGCATTCCTCCGGCTGCAGACATACACACATACTGCCATCAGATTGATCGAAGGTGTATCTGGATTCATGAGTTCATTCCATTGATCTACGGTCCACGATAAATGTTCTTTATACCATGCTAAACGACGAGTAGCATTCCGAGTGGAAATGGAAAGCTTAAAAGCAGCCGCACGACCACGGTAACTCATGGAATAAAGATCTGTGCGAATGGTACGCGTACACACCGAGGTTCTAGCATTTTTACTCACCTGTACACTGACGTCTTGTGCAGTACTCCGTCGATTAGCTGTGACGACTCTCATGAAGCTTCGACGTCCTCTATCACTGATTTTCTTTGGTCTGCCGGTACATTTTGCTGCTTCAGGCACGCTATGTGTCTTCCACTTATTCAGTACATCCAAAACAGTTGACTTGGGTATGTTTAAACGCTTCTCGGTTTCTCTTATGGACAACCCACTAATATAACACCCAACAATCTTTCCGTTCTCAAAGTCAGTTCTCTTCCGCCGCGACATTTTCACTCAGCCTCACAGTGCGATATGATCGCGGTTAGCTGCAGGCTTGTTTTATACCGTTTGCAGCTGTACCGCGAATCTTAACAAAGCAGCGGATCTGTTCATTTGTTTTTGAAGGGATGTCCGGTGATTTTTGTCAATATAATGTATATCGGGGGCAGGGGATTCAACGACCACTGTAAGCAACTCAGTGGGCTATAAGGAGTCGCCCGTCCCTGATTTAGGGCCACTGGGGTTCCAGGGAAGTGACAGAGCAGTAAGACAAACATAACATCGTTCCCTAGAATTCAAACCCGGGCCTATCTCGGACGAATAGCTAGAAGCCAGGGGTTAGACCACTGTGCCACCGGGCCGAGATCCAAACGTTCCAGACGCGGAACAAATTGCTGTAATACTCGGCTTTCCTCCGGTCATTTCCCAACTACAATGACAAATGATGACCATGAGAAGAATGAGGTAACAAAAATTTTAAATTTCTTCTTATTCCTGCTTTTTCTTTACGTAAAGTAAAAATTTTCGGGCAGCTTTCTTCATTGCCCGATACTTTAAAAACCTTAAAAACTCATAGGAGTTAAAAACCCTCATAAGTCCAAAAGGATTTTATTTGATTACTAAAACATGAAAATTAAAACATGACACCTTTCGGGCTTCCACTAAGCCCATCTTCAGATGAGTAAAATAATAACACATATAGGGAAGACTTAAGTATAAATTTGTCGTTGGAACTTGTGTCGTGAAGAAACGGCAGGTTTTGAGTGCGCCGTGGACATAGTAGCGAGCATACACATCCAATGAAACGTTGTCTGATAAAAAAAGATATCTTGATAGAAATTAAATCAAAATTATAGTTATACCAGTCCTTCACACCCGAATAGGAATACTTCAATTAATACAAAGGAGGATATAACAGGTCAAATTAATCGGTATTTAAAGTCCAAATAATATTGATGTATGAAAGAAATGTAACAGTTTAAATTGTTTAATGATTAAAGTTCAAGTAATATTAAGGAAAAAGAAAAGACACTTCCAGAAAAGAGTAGTCGCTTCCACAAAAGAGTTTATATGTCCCTGGGGACTTTGAAGTTTCGAGATGTTGTAATTCAAGTAGAAGCTATGATGTCGAGTACACATGATGGTTCCCTCCTGTATAAACTGTTTAGGATTCAAAGTCCATGTTTTTTATATTAATGTACAAGGAGTTACCTCCACAAAAGTCCTTAATATTTCTTGAACTTTAATCATTAAACAATTTAAACTGGTACATTTCTTTCATACATCAATATTATTTGGACTTTAAATACCGATTAATTTGACCTGTTATATCCTCCTTTGTATTAATTGAAGTATTCCTATTTGGGTGTGTAAAGGACTGGTATAACTATTATTTTGATTTAATTTCTGTCAAAATATCTTTTTTATCAGACAACGTTTCATTGGATGTGTATGCTCGCTACTATGTCCACGGCACACTCAAAACCTGCCGTTTCTTCACGTCACAAGTTCCAATGACAAATTTATACTTAACTCTTCCCCATATGTGTTACTATTTTACTCATCTAAAGATTGGCTTAGTGAAAGTCCGAAAGGTCTCATGTTTTAATTTTCATGTTTTAGTAATCAAACAAAATCCTTTTTGGACTTGTGAGGGGTTTTAACTCCTATGGGTTTTTAAGGTTTTTAAAGTATCGTGCAATGAGGGAAGCTTCCCGAAAATTTTTACTTTATGTCACGCACGGAAAAAACACGGTCTTCATTTTTCTTTTCGTTTGTTAATCATCAGAAGCTGTACATTTTTGTTCATACGCTAAAAAATAGCGGGTAATCTTTTTTATTCTTGACACTGGGAACTTGGCAAAATACTCTACTTATACCTATGCTGAAGGGATTTTAGTAACTTTTCGTTTCTGACGCTATGCAGAGTTCAGGGGGGTTTTGTTATCAATGTAAGGCGATTACTTTTAACCGAATAACATTTTAGTTCGTTTGTCTTGCTTGAAACTTTCTTTTTTTTTTTTTTTTTCGTCATGTGCGACCAAAAAATAAAAAGAGAACATTCAGGCTTTAAAATTTTTTCTTACTTGCTTTAAATATGTTAAATGACTAATGTATAAGCACGGATTTTTTATGAATTGAATTCACGTAATGAGCCGAGTAATAATTTAGTAACGTGTCTTTACGTGATTGCACAGGACAAAGTTGTAAATCTAAATGCCAGTTTAGAATGTTTTCGGCTAGACAGAATTCGCTTATATACCATTTTCCTCACGTTTCAATAATATGATTTTGCTGTAGCACTCGTAACAGATCTTTACATGATGTGAAATTGTAGATCTTTACATGATACTGAAATTTTGACAAAGGAAACACGTGTCATATACGTACATTATTGAATACTACGGGTGCTTACGAGTTCACCAGACTAGAGATGAGTTCGGGCTCAATTTTAGGAGCAGGGGCCCGGCCCGCTTTCTTTGATTACATGTGTTTACTGAGCCCGGACTCATCTCTAGGATTTTTGGAAAATTCTGCTTATCAAGGCTTGCATTTATGCATTATACACTGGCCAAAGATATGGCCCAAGCAACGATTAGTTTAAAAATCATTAGTTTAAAAAGTTTGGTTCAGTTAATCCACTTCACAATATTAATATGTTTTTATAAATACTACGCATAAAGCCAAATGTTCCAAAATGTGGATTTAAAAATAAATAAATAATCAACGTGCCGTTCGACCGATCAGGGGAATCAGTAATTTTGGTAAAAGCTGAAGAAAAGAAAATCGTTTAGAAATTCCATTCGTTATTTCCTTTTGATTTCTAAATTTACTTTTAATTTGAATAAATTGCATTATATAAAAACGTACAACGCCGTACAGACAGTTGTAAGTGTTTGAAAATGTGACTCTAGAAAACTAATCTTTGCAATATAATTTACATATATGCTGATTGGTAAAGGTAGTTTAGAGTGATGTAGTAGAATATAAAAAAAGCATGTAGGGAAATTTCCAAAATTAAAAAAAAAAAGAACGTAAAAGCATTCCAGACCAGATTATTCTGCATTTCGTAACATTAACAAAGCTTTGCGGTTAATAGTAAAATAATCACAATATTATCATATGTGTGTGCAGTTTCCAGATCAAGTTCATCATGAAAAGACAGAGAGAGAGAGAGAATTGCATCTAATGCCTCAGCGCTTCAACTTGATCTTCTTTTCTCTAAAACTCGATCTGCTGCACTAAAAACCAACGTCACCCCAAAAATCGCGGAAGTGAGGAAATTTAAAAAAATAAATAACAATACTTCTAACTGCACAATTTTGGAAATTAATACATCATTTTAAAGATAATATTCTTGATTTTTAATAAAATACAAAAAATTGGAATGTGATTTTTTCCTAGTATTTCGATACCAGACCTCCTTAAATTAATCCTTGCTTGGGCCACAGCTTTGGACAATGCACAATTCAAGTCTTGCTAAGCAAAATTTGTCTTGCAATGGCAGCTAGCTTAGGAAATTGAAAATCCTTCCACCATGGTAACAAATCCACAATGAAATTCAAGACATGTAATTCCGAGCCCGGGCCCAGCCCGTACCCGGGTTTTTCGGTAGTTAATGAATTCTGAGCCCGTCCGAGCCCGGGCCAGGCCCGAGCTAATCTCTACACCAGACTATGCACAATCAAAAACGCTTATATCTTATTAAAAATCCGTTTATTTACTGGAGTAAAAAATGGATATATAAACACGCCAACCTATTGCTATCCAGTGGGAGGATTTTGAAGGCAGTAGATAGATATAAAATGATGTGTATCTCTACTTCTATATACTTTTATACGCTAGTAAACAAAAGGAATTTTGCTACATTTTGAGCGTTTTTGATTGTGCGTACATTATAGCTTTCTCAAGTTTTTCTTTCCCCAAAATCCACGGACTTTTAACCAATTTTAGAACGCTAATATCCAATTAATTCTTACACTGTAGCTCACGTAGTGATTGTATGATTAAAAAAATCTGGTTACCGTATGAACAAAAATATATCCACTTTCTCGCTTTTGTAGGTCAATGAAAGACTTGTTTTAAACTTTTCTATCAGTTTTTGTATCTTCTGACATCGAGAAGTTTTATAAACGTTTCATGACGTATTAGTAGTATAAACATTTTCAGAGTCCAAAAACGAAGTGGTCCAAAATAAAAATATGCAAAATCGAGAATTTTGACAAATCATCAGAGGGAATCTACCTCTGGGAATGCTTTGAATGATGATACTTGTAAAGTATCAATTGTAGATTTGTAAAATATCATGATCTATTAAATAATTCCGTTTTCTGTTTCACATATCTTAACTTTGTGTCCTTGCCTATAAAATTATCACTTGAAATCGGAATCAAGAAAATCTGAATATAATTTTTTTCTGTTGTTTTAACAGTGGCAGCCTAACAAAACTGCAAATATTTGGCGTATTAAAATGCCTTACTTGTTGAACAGGTCGGTGGTATAGGGTTGGTTTCTGACCAGTTCCAGTTCAATATAAGGCACAGGTGATGTTTTTGCTTTACAGCGCTACCCCCCCCCCTTCCCTTGAGCCAGTGGTCCCAAATTATACATAAGCGACTGTTTATAGTCCTCACATTTGCTCGCGAGGACCGTCAAACCCCGAAACAAAAAAAAAGTGAGTATTTGATCAAATATCCAAAATGGTGATTCTTCGGAACTAGGAAGTGAAAAAGAATAACAAAATAACTTTAAATGAAAATGGTATGGTATCAATGGTGCTTAGTATAATATATTTCTAAATTTTGTGCAACGAACTTCTACTGTTTTGCTCAGTAATAATCAGGATCTATTGAAATCAAAAAACAATTTAAAATATCGTTAGAATCAAAATTTTCTGACAACTCACTTATCTAAAATTAGAAGCGCGGTGCACTTAAGGAAAGCCTTTATAATTGAGATATTCAATATAGGTTTTAATGGAGCTTAATATTTAACTGATATCTTATTCTGCAAGTTTGAATAAAATCCTGCTTCGCGTATTATTACAGAAATTTGAAAATAGCTACGGATGAAGAATTGAACGTAGATGTAAAACATCTTTGCAATCAACCTGATATAATGCCGTGCTATATTATACCCAGGTTGGTTATGAAGTTTTAAACAGGAAGTAATACAATTTACATTACAAGGACGGAACCACATCGATTGCAGTATTACAGATTACTCTCCGCAGGGGCGTATTTATAGGGGGGCCAAGTCTCCTTGGCCACAGGAAAGTGTTTCATTTTCTATGTTTTTGAATAAAATGCGACTCACATTAGAAAAAAATGCTTTGATTTTTTCTTCTATTTTTCATTAACCTTTATTTTGTTTTGGTGGTTTTCAAGAACTTCCATTTTTGATCCCCCCCCCCTGAAAAAATTAAATATATCCCTCTGACACTCTCCGCATTCTCTTATTTCAGGTATTCTGAGTATTTTCAAATCATTGTTATAAATAAAAGCAATGAATTGGTAAAACAAAAATTGTTATTTTTTTTAAATAATAGAAAAACGACTTGTCCAAAGAAATGTGAAATGGATTTATAATTATGGCAATAGATAACAGCTGAGAAAGACAGCTGCATTCTGGAAAAAACAAAAGGGCCCTTGGAGGAATAAAAAAAAAGCTAAAAACTAAGCAGTAAGTCAAAATAAACCATGGAACACTTGAAACTAATAGAAGAATTTTTACAACTTAAGGAGACAGTAACTAAGCTGTGTAAATGTCAACTGAAGTTTTTAAAGTGACTTAAAGAAAAAAAGCCTCGCATCCAATGCACGTTTCTCTTTTCTTTTGCTATAGTAGGTTCTTATACAAGTTCTTAGAGGGTTCATAACCAAGGGCTGTATTACAAGCCAAACTTCAGGTGGCACGTCAGTAAGAAGAGTACGAAAAAAAAAAAAGAAACATTTGTTGGGTTTTGATGACCAAATAAAGAGTTAACAAACGGGGAGGCAGAATAATGTGAATGAATAAAATCGAACTGACTCTCGAGCTCAAGATTAGGTATGAATAACAACAATATTTTTACCCAGCGATGATTAAACACAAAAATCGCAGTGCATCCTCGTAGCCAAGTGGTCTGAGGTGCTGGCTTTTGTCTGTCCGAGATAATCCCTGGCTGTAGTACCGGGTCAGGCATGGATAGTGTGCTGGTCTTATGGCGTTGACATTGGCGTTCTCCTGGAAACAGTAATCCAAAATTAGGGATGGGCGAAAGTTTATAGGTCTGCAAGTTGCTCATTGTGTGGGAAACCCCGAAATAAATATTAATAGCAATAATAAACACAAAAGTTGCGCACTCCGCAGCAAGAACTCCCGGAGAATTATGTAACATAAAAATCACCTTAAAATCAGAAAGTTCCTTCTTTTGTCAAGATAAAATTTTATTAAGGCTGACGTATTTTTGCAAGTTAATATATTTCATGGGGTGAAAGAAATGTTTAGGTGATTGTAAGAAACTTTCTTGCTCTCCCTCACAGAGCATAGGTTTTCAAACGACACTGACTTCATTCAGAAGTGTGCATTTGAAATAAATAATCAGAAGCAGAATAATAACTATTCATGAAAACAAACTACGAGAATCATATTTTATGTGAGCTAAATGTAAGTTGATTTTTCTTACTTCAGATTAATAGATTAATTCTCTCATTCTTTAGTGAAAGGTAATTGTGGCCTTGTATATGAAAACAGTAAAACCCATATAGCGTATTAAATCCGTTTATTTTCGTGGTGTAGTCAGCATAAAGATTCGCCAAGCCTTTCGCACTCCACTGGGAGGCTTTTTAAAGGCAATGGTAGACATAAAAATGCAAGGAATTGGAACACGTAAAGAACGAAGATGATTTTTGAAAATAACGTGGGTGACATCACGAGCATATTACATGAATTTTTATCACGCAATTTACACGGTGCGTCGTGATGTGTAAAAAAAGCCTCCCAGTGGAGTGCGAAAGTTTGGCGAATCTTTATGCTGACTACACCACGAAAATAAACGGATTTAATACGCTATATGCGTTTCATTATTATTCATGTCTGGTGTATTTAAAATAAAGTTAACAATAATGCTCTTATATAGATGTTACATAAACCCCATAAACATAAGCGTAGCGTCTGGGGGGCACATGCCCCCTTAACTTAAAAATTGGAAAAAATAACTAGTCGTTTGCCTTTTAAATGTTATAAAGTGTGACATACAGCCAAGGGGAACAACGCTACGCAATAGCGAGCATTGCTAGAAGTCATTCCATACACAATAGCATGCAGTCATCTGTTGATGGTTTTTATCTTTAGATGACTGCATGAGGTGCTTTGAAAGGCATGTTTATTTGTTTTGTTTTGTTTTTTTCACCCTCATTATGGTGAAACAACCAAGCCTAGTACTCCTCGTAGTTTTGGATATATCAGGCATGTAAAAACCTAAGTTACGGCAATTGAAAAGGAGCATTTTCGGAGAAACTATTTCCGAGAATGCATCCCAAAACATCAGTTTACACTTATCCGTGCCCCAACCCAAACATCAGTTTACACTTATCTGTGCCACCCCCACCCTACCCAAGTTTGGTCACGCTACGCATATGCCTGTAAAACTAAGTATCTTGAGCAATATTATGCTTGTCGCTTTTCCAAGATTTTTCCACACTATGATTTTACTAAGAGCTTCGCGAAAACATTTATAACCGCCCTGACGGCAAATCTAATGTCGAACAGAAGTGAGAGAAGAAAGCTTCACATGCTTTTTGGTTTGCAGAACTTCATTTTCATTTCACTGCTTCGCGGAACAAAACACTTGAAATTTGTGGAATATTAACTTCAGTCAATTCATTGAACATACACTGCAGTTTGATTAGTTATTTCACACTATTTCTGAAACTGATCTGAATGATTTTATAGTTGAAAACGCTTGCTTATTCTCATTCTGAGAAATGCAACATACGTTATCTAATGTCGCTATATGTTGTCTAATGAATATATATGTAAATATGTACGAAACACACATTTAATTTTTTTACAGTATCTGTTACTAGATTTGTCCTTTTTGACATGCAGTTTAATGCCTGTTAAACTATATTTTTCTATTCAGTTAAACATTTAATTCCTCAATTCAGTTGATAAAAAGCATGAATAATTACAAGCTCCACTTTTTTACACACAGAAAACAAAATGTTGCAATTCCTAAATTGTTTGCTCATCTGTTCATAACTCAATTCGTTGTTTCAATCACTGTTTTCGTGTGCACGTCGTATCACTCACCTTTTAACACCTAATATGTTTTCTGGATAAACGATGATATCATTACATTGTTGTCAAACCTTTGTTCCCAGTATTAGTTCACATTTCCGATCGTTTCCGACAGCGTTTATTGCATGCGCAGGGTCATTTAATCGTTCGTCATTTTGAAAACAATCAGCTCTGGTTTCGGCTCTTTTGAAGAGTGGGTGTTGTCGAACAGCATCAACCGCACATCGCATGATTTTATTCCAACATCGGATGATACCTTGCGGACCTTCGCAATAGTCTCAGTCGATCTGGCTGCCACAAGTCTCTAGAAGCACACAGTTTGCAGCCAGGATCCACACACTCTGCAGCAACGGGACACACAAGGTTGGTCCTTGCAGACGCACCAGCAACAACAGCAGGCTGTGCTCTGTTGTAAGTGTCGTTCACTCTCATGGGAAGTGTCAGGATATATCGCATGCATGCGGCACAAGAACACGGAGGATTTCGGAATGAAGAAGAAGACCACACGGACGGAGGTGCAGCTGTCGGGACGACGCAGGTGGACGATGGCCACGCTCCTGGTATGACGACCGAGTTGCAAATTGGCCAAAGGTCCGATCCTGGTGGAGAAAAATACGGTGGCAGAAACTGTTGCGGCGGAGTAACCGGCGTTACTGGAGCGCGTGGCTCTTGCCAAAATGATGCTGGTAACTGCCGCTGACGAAGAGGCACAATCGGGTCAAATGTAGAGTCCGGGCTTTTTCTAGGAGACGGCGGTGGAGAAGGCGTGGAAAGCGATTCCGGTAGATCCATCATATCCGCACTAAAAAACACCGTCTGTTTTCGCTCTCCAGAGAAGAAATGGACAGTTTTTTCTTGCACGTATATTCTTGATCTAAAGCTTTGATGTTTTTTGATAGTGCACCAACTGACGACTAAAAAGACCGGTTCAGTCTTCCAATAGAATATGGCGATTTAGTCTGCGCATTGTACGTAAACGAGAGAACAGCTTGAAATACACAAACTATTGCATTTGAAAGTTGGAAGCGGATTGCCTGGCTTTAGTATTTTGTAATCTAATGGTTCTTATCTTTTACGTTTCCGCGCACGCAGAGTTTGAAAAGATTAACCACAGGAGTGATTTCAGTAAGATGAATTGCTCTTGATTTGCTCAATACGAATAATTTGGTTTCTCTGTTATAAATATGTTATTTTCTAAATCACAGATTCGTTGCAAGTGTCTCAGAAACAACTTACTTTGCAAAATTCCATCTGGAAAACATTAAGTTTAATGGAATCTATGCTTTTGCTCTCTTCTCACTGAGTGTTAACACCGAACGAGCAAATAAATGTTGTTGTTGTTTTTTTCTCATTAACGCTCAATAATCTGAAAAAGTGACTATATACAAATCTCACCAGTTTCTAGTTGAATTCGAAACATTGTGTGCTCATTCGTCTTTCTCAGCAAAATAATCTTCACGAGCTTCAATTAAGACAACTGCCGTGATTTAGTTTACGTTCTCTAACTTTTCTTCGTAGTAGCATGAAATCACAACGGCACCAAAAACGCGTGCACCTTCTTTAAATAAAACTCACACCTGATATTTAAAAACTGGTATCACATTTTTCCAGAATTGCTGTAAAAGTTCTTCAGGAGGAGGTGCTGTGAAAAACATTATGCATCTTCCTATTTCAGAATGGGAGAAAAATTACCACATCTTAAATATTTCATTCCTCGCAAATTTACTCTGCAAGCTTCAGTTATTTCTCTCTAGTAGGATTGAGGCTTATAATGGCCACACAGAAGGCTGCGTAAATTTAAATACTGAGTCGATCAGAGGTGGTGAATCGAAAGTTTGAAGCGAGCAACCAACCAACCACTCAGCGGCTTTATCCTTACTCGAACTTCGGAGCTACTGGGCCAAGTTGCATACGTGTATCCCGCGTCGGCTGCAGAAGTCAACGTCGTCACACACAAACACACGCCAAAAGCGGAACTCGAGGTGGGTGGGGAAGATGTGCGTGGAAATCGCCGCTCATTCGGTCAGCCAGAGTATCGAGAAGACGACCGTCGGCGTTGTCGTCGAGTTGCCTCATATTGACGGAAAGGCAGGAATGCGAGCAGTGCAAACCGAAAAATGCGCGGGTATTACGGGAAGCGCGCTTGGAATTTGAGGAACCCAGGCTGCCCACTGAATGCCTTGTGAGATCGCATCTCTCCTTCCCGACATGAGTACGGATGCAGCAGCGAGGAGACGGAGATCTGTTGGAATGGGGAGCAATTAGGCCACTGACATAATCGTCCCCTCGTACCGACAGCCGGGACACTGGCACGTGAGTACGCCCTGACCCCCCGCATTCCTACAATCTGGATGTTGGTGCTTTCCCTCATATGACGCTCACGCTTCTTCTTCTCAGGGATCGGAAGAACAAAAAATCGGTATTTTCATCAGCGTAAGTCAAGCTGCCCTCTCCCCAGATGTTAGTAATGAGAATAGCAAAATGATATAAATAATTTTTATATCGCGGTGAGAAATAAGCGAGCAACAGATAAAGTACATCAGTGTCACGGGAAATCGTAAGCTGAGCATTTTAATTGTCATTTGTTAGCAACTAAAGAGCCTAGGAAAGTTAAAATTAGTTTAATAGCAGTGAAAAATGAGTAGGAAGGAAGTGGTGGTAGAGAGGAATGACCAAAACGGCAATGAATTTGTCTGGTAATGCGAGGTTTATAAATTTCGGAACGTTAAATAAAAGCGCTTCTCATTATTTAGTAAACATTAAAATTTGGGAAACGGGAATATGAAGTTCCATAACTGTGAGTGGTCTGAGGTGCTGGCTTTCGCCCACTTTCGCCCATTCGTTCGAGTAGGGCCCAGATTCGAGTCCCGGATGAGGCATGGGTGGTGTATTTGCTCAATTTTTTTTTATTTTTATTTTTTTCTGATTGAAGGTTTAACGACCACCGTGAGCAACTCAATGGGCTATAAGCAGTCGCCCGTCCCTAATTTAGGGTCACTGGTTCCAGGGAAGGGAGAGAGCCAGTACCGTAAGACAAACACAACATCCATGCCTCACCGGGATTCGAACCCGAACCCCTTTCGGACGAATGATCAGAGGCCATCACTTAGACCACTGCGCCACCGGGACGGCATTTGCTCGATGGCCCTGCCCTTGTCCAGGGACGTCGCTGGACTTCGAAATCAAGATGGGCAAAGGGTGGGCGAGCATTATTTTTTATGGCTTAGAGGGTAAGCTTGACAACAAAAAATTTTTTATCAAGCTTGCCCCACTAGGCCATCTGTGGGGTAAGCTTGATAACATTTTTTTTCTTTCTATGAGACACTGAAAGAACGAATTTTTAATGCATTTATTTTATTTTAATTGAAGGTTAAACGACCACCGTGAGCAACTCAATGGGCTATAAGCAGTCGCCCGTACGTAATTTAAGGTCACTGGTTTCAGGGAAAGGAGGGAGCCCGTGCCGTAAGACAAACACAATATCCATGCCTCACGGGATTCGAACCCGGACTCTTCTCTGACGAATGGTCATAAGCCAGCGATTAGACCACTGCGTCACAGGGTCGGCTTCAATGCTTTTCACTACCGGCTACAAAATAAATCGTGCAATTCCAACCCCCTCCATCTGGATACACATACATACATGGATCTGACTAGTTTCGCCACTGATGAAAGACAAAAGTGTTGGTAGAATATCGCCTTCAACTTTTTGCTTGCTCTGAATGCATATTCTTAAATTTCTTTTCAAAATTTTCCATTTTTGCTTACGAAAATAGTACTTACTGTACTTGAACAGTTTATTTAAAAGAAAATGTTTTTGTTTGTCTAAATCAAATTTTAACGTTGTGCCACGCAGACACAGTGCCTACCCTATCCTTAACTTCGTTCCTTCCAGCCAGCGACTTTGCCTTGCACGCCTCCCCTACAAAGCAGTCGTCAGCCACTCTCTGCATTTTTACTGTCCCGGGGTAATCTTAAGAGCGCTAGTATAGCTTTAGACTCCACTTTCAGTGTTAGAATCCCCAATTTTGTAAAGAAAACAAACAGCAGAGCAATTAGTAATTACCACTCTCAGTGAATTCCTATTTACCCTCCTCATTCACCCCCTGCCCATACAAACATGAAAAACAGGATTAAACTAAGGAATGGGAAAAGTAGAGAACAATTGAATTTTCATGGCCCTATTTTGATACTTTTCTACGGAGACGTAAACAACGCACTTCCTAGGGGAAAATACGTAGGGCTACATGAAATAAAACACAAGACTTATCATTACTTGGCGAGTCCAGATTCTATTTTAAGGTTAAGCATATTGAAAAATGGCCCATTTTGAACTGGGTGGGCAAGACAAATTTCAGGGTGGGCTCAAGGCCACCCTCGCACGCCTTTGGCGATGTCCCTGCCCTTGTCCCTTCCATGGAACCGATGGCCCTAAAATAGAGACTGCTTATAACTCTAAGATTTCCTCACGGGAGCCATTAAACCCCGAATTATTTGCTTTTGGGGGGTTTAAGTGAAAAACTCTGCTGACTGTAAGCAGTCTTCTGTATCTAATTTGGGGCCACTGATTCCAGGGAAGGGAGACAGCCAGTGCCGTAAGATAAGAAGACCATTCAAGCTTCGTCCGGGATCGGAACCTCGACCCATCTTGGACGAATGGCCAAAAGACCATTGCGCCACTGAAACGGCAAGGAAAAAATAAAAAGGAATAAAAGAAACTTGGTGTATTTAAAAATTCACATTTAACAAGCATATTAAGTCAAGCAGTATTGATTCACGGAGCTGGAAAAAGAAACAAAGCCAATAAAAGTAAGGCTAATTGTTTATTCCTTTTGACTCCTTACTCTAATTACATAAAAATAGCGAGACCATGATAGACTTTTGTATAGCACATTTTTCCTATGCCTAAAAAAAAATAAAAAATAAATTTTTACTGGGGTTTTTTTACGATCACCGTCAGCAAGCAACTCGATGGGCTATAAGCAGTCACCCGTCCCAAATTTAGGGCAACTGGTTCCAGGGAAAGGAGACAGCCAGGGCAGAAAGACAAACACAACATCCATACCTCACGGGATTCGAACCTGGACTCATCTCGAACGAATGGTCATAAGCAGCTCTTAGAACAGGACGGCAAAAACATTCCTTCAAGACCAACTGGCCGCCCCAGTGGCGCAGTGGTCTAAGCGATGGCCTCTGATCATTCGTCCCAACGGGGTCTGGGTTCGAATCCCGGTGAGGCATGGATGTTGTGTTTGTTTTACGGCACTGGCTCTCTCCCTTCCCTGGAACTAGTGACCCTAAATTAGGGACGGGCGACTGCTTATAGCCCATTGAGTTGCTCACGGTGGTCGTTAAACCTCCAATCAAAAAAAAAAAAAAAAAGACCAACTTCCTTTGTCTGTAAACAGTCATGAGAATGCTCTATCACCAAATCCAACTAGGATTTTTTTTATTGGAGATTTAACGACCACCGTGAGAAACTGAATGGGCTATAAGCAGTCTCCCGTACCTAATTTAGGGCAACTGGTTCCAGAGAAGAGAGAGAGCCAGTGCCGTAAGACAAACACTACATCCATGCCTCACCGGGATTCGAACCCGAACCCCTTGCGGACGAATGATCAGAAATTCAGAAAGTCTTTATTGCTCATAAAATTATGAACAATAAAAAAAACGTCGCCGGAAAAAGACACTTCCGGCGTCACAATCAACAACCATAAATAATAAAACATTAAAAAAAACACTACCAATAGGCAGTATGTAACTTTCAGCACTATGAGTATGTAACTTTCAGCATATAATCACTTGCAGTATTAAAAAAATTGTGCCTGGGGGAAAAACACATTGTAATAGAAAAAAAAACAATAAAAAAGACCAAGTCATAACACCTAAAGGAAAAAAATACAAAAACCATTAAAGAAGAAAGGAAACACGGTCTTGATCAATATCGCACCACGTCCCATAAATTTTCCAGGTTTAAAAAAAGGACGACACACGATCAGCTGCTTTGGCAATATCAAACTCAGTTTGAACGATAGAGAAAATTGATGAGCGAAATTGTCTGCAGAGAAAACGGCGAGCAACATGATAGCAACGCAATGCTGGATCATCAACAGAAGATTGATACAAGTGATAGATAGTAAGTTTAGCCTGAAGGCAAAAAACGCACACAGTTGATTATGATGAATTGCAGATTGATGATGACGGCGAAGGTAGAGAAAGTGCATCATGGTGTGAAGTGAGGGGCAAACTTTTTCGGTAAGTGAAAACATCAAGGAAAATAAAGACTGTAAAACCAAACAAAGAGAGTAGGAATGATGGACATCACCAACAGTGGAACAAAAAAACAACAATCCGGAAACAGAAGATGACGAAATCGATGAAGGGTGCGTGTAGTAAGAAGACGTTGATGAAGATGGAGCCAATGAATATCTTTCGCACGTAGTGCAGCAAGAGAAATATTGGTATCCATCCAGGTAGTATTTAATTTATCAGCAGGAATGGTACCAATCGGGATTGGAGCAGTGAAGTATGTCAAGAAATTATAGTAAAGTGGCTTCATAGATATTTTGTGCAAAAAATAGGGAACATCATTCAAATAAACAAGAAAGGGCAAACAGTAAGCAGCTGAAGGGGTGAAAATCAATCCATTTTGATCCGCAAGGGAAGAGTAAAGAGTTTGGATGCACTTTTGAATAAAACGGAGTTGAGAACGCGAAGCTGATGTGTCAGGCAACGGAGGAGATATAGACAAACGATTTCCAACGGAGTGCAGAATCAACGAGTTGAGAAACCTTCACCACTCCACAAGCAAACCAAGTGGATAAGTGAAGATAGGGGTGGTAGAAGAATGGAGAGCAGAGGAAAAGAAGAGAGGTTCTGCCAATAAATCATTAGTAGTGGAGGGAGGGAGCCGGACTGGACATAAGGAGCGCCAAAAGGAAAGCACAGAAATGTAAGTATCGGGGAAATGTCTGGTAACAAAATGGAAAAGGTCCATCTGCAGAAAAGTCAAGACAGTAAGAAATGGGCTACGAGGGAAAAGCAGAGTATCGATAATGGTGTGTGAAGAAGACAGAGGAAGGGAGAATTCACGAATAAAATTGAACAGATGAAAGGATTGGAATTTCAGAGACATCAGCAAGACCAAGGCCGCCAAACGACAGAGGAAGAGTTAAAGTAGATCGGTGAACCCAGTGAATGGTACTCCAGATGAAATCTGTAAACACGCGTTGAACATTCTTCAAAAAAATCTTCGGTGGCGAGTTGGCAATCCAGGTATGAAAAAACATCGGTAAAATAAAAGTATTGATTAAGTAAGCTCGATTGAAGAAGGAAAGTTTAGTTTTAAGGTAACGGAATGGAACAAGACTTCTATTAATTTTCTGAATAAGCGGTGTCCAGGTTGCCGCTGTAACCGTTACCGGAGAGCCCACGTAGATACCAAGCACTTTGGTTATCGAAGAAGATCATTGAGCTCCCCATGGGCAGTCTCCTTGGGAGGTCCACGTACCGGCCCAGATTCATGGGCATTTTGAGACATTTAAAGCAGAGCCAGAAATGGCGGCATATTCTTGGTAGGTTGAACGTACTAGGGGTGTTCACATGAAAAGGTACGAAACGTCATAAGAACGTAACCGTTAACATATTTGCCTATGCCGCTATGGGAGAACGTAGCGACACATCTAGGGATGCGATTGGAGTCGCCGGCGTGGATCGGAGCATGCGCGGGCGCCCGCATGCGCAGGAGAGAGCAGAGGCTCTTATAAAGAGCGCCGTCCAATTGACTACTTGTTGAATTCCTCCAGCACAGACGAACCATTAACTCCGATGTATACTGTGAGACACTCCGAAGCCTACGCAGGTCCATCAAGAACAAAAGACCGGGGCTGCTCACGGAGGGTGTGGTTCTGCTCCATGATAACGCGCGTCCACACGTCTCCAGGGTCACACACGCGGAACTGGCCAAGTTCCAGTGGGAGCAGCTTGACCATCCGCCCTACAGCCCGGACATGTCGCCCTGCGATTTCCATGTGTTTGGTCCCCTGAAAAAACATCTGAAAGGGAAGCGCTTCCACTCGGACGACGAACTCAAGGACGCTGTGCAGGACTGGGTCTCGTCACGGCCACAGGAATTCTGGGAACAAGGGATCCTTCGGCTCGTTCATCAATGGGATCGTTGTGCTACGGCCTATGGTGTATACTTTGAATAAAGTCTTCATTTATACCCACAGTGTCGTTTCGTACCTTTTCATTTGAACACCCCTAGTAGTACTTGAAAAGAATCAGTGGAACGGAGAAACACCGTGAGGGCATCGGCATAAGCTGTTAAAACAATATGATGGTGTCGCTTGGTGGATATATTTCGTGGAATGGTGGAAGAAATTCGGAAACGAAGAGCAATAAACAATGGTTCAAAAACAAGAGAAAAAGGTTGACCAGACAGGGGGCAACCCTGCCTGATCCCGTTAGTAAACGGAATGGTGGAAGTAGAAAAATTGGCGGTACGAACACGAAAGGAAGCGTCAGTATATAGATTAGAAATAGTAGTAATGAAAGTAGGAGGAAAGCCAAAGTGGCGTAG
The DNA here is from genome assembly GCA_039090855.1 of Macrothele yani. Lineage (NCBI taxonomy): Eukaryota > Metazoa > Arthropoda > Arachnida > Araneae > Macrothelidae > Macrothele > Macrothele yani. The sequence goes on from CM077024.1 coordinate 9,789,791, forward strand.
AACAGTGAATAGATAAGAATGGTTAATTGAGTCAAAAGCTTGTTTTTGGTCAAGGGAGAACATTGCCAGGGGTTCCGAAAGCCTGGACGCCAGTGAGTAAAGGTTACGTATAGTGAGGATATTAGAGGACATCGAGTTGGACGGAACCGTGTAAGTTTGGTCTGGGTGTATAATGTCAGAAAGAACAGGATTAAGGCGGAGGGCAAGAATTTTAGCAAAGATTTTGTAATCAGTATTAAGAACCGAGATGGGCCGCCAATTAGTTAGAAAGCTTAGATTACCGGATTTGGGGATAAGACGGTGAGTTGCAAAAGAAAAATTGAAAGAATCAAAGTGTGGAGTAGAAAAAATAAAATTATAAGCAGCAACTAACAAAGGAAGAAGGATTGAAAGAAAGAATTAAAAAAAGGAAGAGGTAGACCATCTTCTCCCGGGGCAGATATGTCATTAAGGCTGTGAATGGAATTTCTAATCTCGGCTGGAGAAATCGGAGAGGAAAGTTGAGTAGTGAAACGATCAGGAACTTGCGGAAGATGTTGAATGAGTGGAGAACTGACTGCAGAAGAAGTCAAATTAGGGCTGAAGCGTTGTCTATAGAAATCAAGGGTGGCTTCACAAATTTTGAATTGGTCATATGATTCGGATCCATCGGGAAGAGTAAGAAAAGTTTTATTTTTAACAGCAGAGCGTTCCAACTGGCGAAGATTATCAGTAAGGTTATCATCAAAACGAAGGGTAGAATACTTGAGTCGGGTAAGGGCAGATGAAGCAGAAGAATTATGAAAAAGACAAAGTTTAGCCTTCAGTATCTCATGATTTGGCAACGTTAACGGGGTTTGAAGTAGTTCTTGATTCAAAGAAGCAAGTTCCGTGGACTGAATCGTGCGACGCTGAAAAGAGTAATCCCGAGAAAATAAAACAATTTGATTTTTCGTGGCAAGCCACAGAGCAGCTGGGTCATCGATGGAGGACAGAACAGAGACGACATTCGAAATAATAGTTTTAACTGCTGGAAAAAAAACTGGGTCTTTAAGAAGGGAATTATCAAAAGTCTAAACATGAGGATGCGGGGTGACGGAAATATTAGAGAAAAAGACGAGAACAACCGGCCGATGATCTGAAGAAACGCTGGGAATATGGGAAACGGAACTAATAGCAGAACGAAAAAATAAGAAACATAAAACCGATCTAATCCAGCAGGAACACAAAAGAAGCAGCGGGGGGGCAAGTAAATTCTTTTGCTGTAGGATAAAGTAATCTGAAAGCATCCTGAAGGTTGAAATTAGAAATAACTTGAGTAAGCTGTGAAACGAGTAAATGACGTGATTCCGTGGAACCAACTCTGTCATATGTAGGGTTAAGAGTGCAGTTGAAATTCCCGGCAAAAAGAATACTATCAGCAGGCGGAATAACCATCAGAATAGAAGCAACATGAGTAATAAGAGATTCAGCTTCAGCAGAATTTTGGGGGACATGAATATTGAGCAAATGAAAATAAACTGATTGGAGACGAAAGGAAATATATTGAAAAATACCCAGCCTGCTCTGTGACTCGTGAATATCAGAGATTAAAGAAAGGAAACGAGTATAAAAGCCAATAGATGTACCAGAACCAATATGAGAACGGAAATTATGAAAGAACTGATATGGCCAACGCCGCCAACAGGAGGTATTGGTGGTAGAAGAGACCTTTGTCTCTTGCAACATGATTATATTGGCCTTCAAGTGTCTGACATCCTCAAAAACCAGAGCATTCGCTGCCGAAACAGCGAGACCCCGGCAATTGAAGGTAACAACAGTAATTTTGTTCTCCATTTCGGTGGCTGTAAGTGACTATCAACACACTGGTTGAGCACTTTTAAAACATATTTGGTGCGACGACCATACTGAACCGACCAATCTGGCAGTTCAGTATTGTCAAACAATTCATCAACAAAAGATAATTGATGAGTGACTTCTGGCAAATTACTTAGATGATTTCTAATGCATGTGGTTTTGATTAGAGAGCATTTTTTTTGGACAACTATATAAAGACATCAATTCAGCAAGATTTAATGGTGAGATAGGAATTGTGGAACTTTCCAAATATGTAGGAAGTTCGAGGATCTCGTGCGGGGGAATACATTCCCCAGTGTCTTCCTCTGGCACACTCGTTGTAAGTTCAGTATCAGAAATAACAGAAGCAATGTCCATACAGTCATCAGCATCACTAAGTAGGGTAAATCTGTTTGAAGTGGTTAAGTTTGAAGAATCGCTGTCAGCTATGGAAGAAACAGAAGAACTGCGTGAAGAAGAATTAACTTTGTTGCGCCTTTTTTTACCTCTGGTTCGGGACCGGGTTTGTGGAGGTGAAACTGGCTGGACAGAGCGTTTAGCTGGGATAACAAAAGTAGAGGTATCTTTTAGTGGAAGGAGTGGAAAGTCAGTCTCCATGGAAGCAAAAGTCTGCACATCAGACGTTGGAGATAATGGTTTCGGACCCTGTTGAGGCTTTTCAAAGAAAACTTCAGTGGTGGTCGCGACCTCCGTGGGCAAAGCAGTTAAAACAGGACTGGCATCATGAGCTGGTGGGGTGAAATTCTGTAGATTAGAAACTTGCTGGTCAGGTAAAAAAGTTTTAGGAGCAGGGTGCTGGCTTGAGGATTTTCAAAACTATTAGTTGCTGGAGAGGAACGTCTTGGGCATTCTCGTACTACATGCCCTTCATCTTTTCAGCTGAAACATTGGACACCTGCAAAAAAATTGATTGTTGTAACATGTTGGCAAATAGCATCAAGGTATAATGGGATGGGAATGTCACGCAATGTAGGAAAGTATACGCTCAAAAGTAAAGCATTAGAATAGCTCTTACCTTCTTAAGACATCTCTGGAACTTTGACGTGAAGCACAGCAGCATCCCGAGAAATTATCACAGATGTAGAACCAGCCTTCATAGAATGCACATTAGAAGCACTATTGTTACCAGAAGCTGCAGCATATGAAGAAACAGGGTGTGGGAGGGGAGTGTTTACACCATCCCTAACACCCAGAACTTGCGGCACAGCACTATACACAAGATTAGTAGAAGGACGAACAGTAGACATAGCCTGACGTTGGTGGGAGCAGTAGAAACAGAAGCACTTAATGATCCACATGCAGCAGAAACACTAGACGAAGACAAAGCTGGGCTAAAGCCATCTCAGTCTCTAGCCCTAACGAAGTTCAGTGTTGCGATTCGCAACAGCCACAAAAGCAAAAAATGAACCACGTAATTGTAGTGATCCACTAGCACAACTAATGAACTATAAGGTAAATAAAAAACTCAAGAACACGATGCAATTAGTATAAAAGTGTCAAAAAGCACGAAATCCTAAAATAATCTCGGGAGCTCCGAAACGTGCGACTGCTCAGTTATCAGAAGCCATCGCTTAGACCACTGCGCCGCCGGGGCGGCCAAATCCAACTTGGCCGCCTCGGTGGTGGCGTTATCTGAGCGCTAACTTCTGACCATTCGTCGGAGATTGGACCGGGTTCGAGTCCCAGATGAGGCATGCGCATGATGTGTCTGTCTTTCGGCACTGGCTTTCTCCGTTCACTGGAACCAGTGACCCCCACGTTACAGACAGGCGACTGTTTACAGCCCATGGAGTTGGTCACGGTGATCGTTAAACCCTAAACAAAAAAGTCCAGCTTGGGTGATACTTGGAGAGCATAACTGCCGCGACATCAAATAAGCATTATACGAGAGGATTTGTATTTGGTAAGGGATTGAAATTATGGAAACGTCCTACTCTTTAGTCTTGTTTTCTTTGGTCTCATCCATAGACACCTACTTTGGGAGTTTCAGGCACTTTTCGAATTCTCATTAATGTTGTGGGTTACTCGAACTCCTAATATTTCAGGCATTTTTCGTACTTATCATACGTGCGGATGTTCAAATATTTTGTTTTTCGTTGTTAAGTTTCCATTTACTAGTTTTATCAAATTTTGTATGGATATTTCAGACTCATATTGTTTATTCTACCCAGTGTTCCCTCAAAAAAAGTTTGTCGGCGCTTATGGTCTCATCGGTTAGGGTTGTCAGCTGCGATACGTACGGGTGGTTATTCTAAATCAGTGTGCACTGGTTCTGTCCCTTCGCTGGAAACAGTATCCCTAAATATGAAATTCTAAAGATTTATGTAGAAGATTTTAGGAAGGGAGTGTCTGACCACAGGTCTTCAACAACCCTTAGAAGTAGGAAGCTAGGAGATTTGGGATAGAGTGCCCGGCAGAAAAACCTCACAGAAGCGAAGTAGAAAGAACAAATCATATGTAGAGCATTTTAGGAAGGGAGTGTCTGACCCCAGGTCTTAAACAACCCTTAAAAATAGGAACTAGGAGATTTGGGCTAGAGTGACCATAGGAAAGTGACATGGAAGCGAGATAGAAAGATGGAGGAAGACGCCCTTATTTATTACCGGGGAGCCAGTACCCGGGGCCCGACGGCTTAATGTGCTCATCAGACGCACGGAGGATATTTGGTGGTTCGAGCGTTCGTACCTGCCTGGGAACGGACCAGAGGCCTTCTCCGTGGCAGTCACGAACGTTGACCACCAGGCCACCTGCGGCCTGCAAGAGGTAGAAAGGGGACGACGCTCCTATTTAAAACCGGGAGGCCAACACCCTGGGTCCCACAGCTTAACGTGCCGATCCGGTGAACGGCGGATATTTAGTGGTTCGAGCTCTCGTACCAGCCTGGAATCGATCCTCCGACTTTTCCGTGGCAGTTACGAACGTTGACAACTAGGCCATCTGCTGCCTCCTAAATTAGGAACAAACGACTCCTTCTTATAGCCCTTACACTGGTCATGACGATCGCTAAACTCAAAAAAAAAAGGGGGGGGGAGAGAAGTTCGCGCCATACAACGTTAATAAAAAAAACTACGGTAACAAGCACACACTACAGGCATAGAAAAAGAAAGAACAAAATCGAATTTTCAGGCAACGCCTTTTTAATTATTCCCGACACAAAATACTTTTTTTTTATTGGAGGTTTAACGACCACCGTGAGCAACTCAATGGGCTATAAGCAGTCGCCCGTCCCTAATTTAGGGTTACTAGTTCCAGAAAATGGAGAGAGCCAGTGTCATAAGACAAACACAACGTCCATGCCTCACCGGGATTCAAACCCGGACCCCTTTCGGACGAATGATCAGAGGCCATCGCATAGACCACTACGCCACCGGGACGGCCAAAATACTTTTAAAAAGGCTTTTTAGTAGCAGAAAAAATGCATCTCCGCCTTCTAGCCGAAAAACTGCGCATCGTTTAAAATACACATGACTTCCTCAGTTTTCTTCATAGTAAATGTTAGCACTTACGACAAGATTTTTTTCAGCAGGATTTGTACAATCGATTAAACATTTGCAAGTAGAAACAGCCACTCAGAATCCCCAGTTATTCGCAAAATGTTTCTCATAGTGAGTGATATCCGAAGCAAAAGACATTTTTGAAATCAAACATTTAGAAGCAGAGATATGAAAGAAAACGTTATTTAACTTTACCCTCTCCCCTCCTCACACCACGAGCTGGAAAACTGAGCGTTATTAAAAAAAATAGGCGCAAGTGTTCTTCATAGTGAACGAATTCTTAAATATATTTTTTTTCAATCGGAGATTCTTTTGCAAACAGAAACACATACCGACGCCCCTACCTTCAGAACTGTGCACTATGGAAACATACAAAATGTGACCAAAATAGCTCTCGCTATGTATGCGAAAAGATTTTTTTTTTTCTAATTACGCTTTCAGAAACAGAGAGACCTGTTGAATTTGTTTTTACACAAGTTTCCACATTTCCATTGAATTTTTTGTTTGTTTCTCTTGCGCAAATGTAATTTTCATTTAACGGGTGATAAAGCAAAAAAAAAAAAAAATCATTTGACACTCGGTTCTGGATAAATACGACGAACAATCATTTGCTTGAGCGATATAATTTATAATTTCATCAACATTCATATCTTTCATTGTTTTATATTCAATGAGCAGATCTTAAGATCGCATTTCAAGCTATATATATAGCAAATAATTATTGGGTTGGTGCGAATGAAATGTACAGCGCGAACGAGCAGTGGAGACAGGCCCGCACCACAGCGGAACGGAACCACCCACAGGTGTTGCGGATATTACGTCACAAAGTTACTATAAATATCTAGCAGGTGTGTGAAGAACACGGTTGGGCCGCGGGTGGCCTAGTGGGCAAAGTTCGTGACTACCACGGAAAGGACCTCAGGTTCGATCCCAGGCAGGTACGAACGCTCGATCCACTAAATATCAGCCGTATGTCGGATGGGCACGTTAAGCCGTCGGACCCCGGGTACTGGCCCCCGGTAATAAATAAGGGCGTCTTCCTCCCCCTTTCTACTTCGCTTCCGTGTCACTTTCCTATCGGGCACTCTAGCCCAAATCTCCCAGCTTCCTATTTCTAAGGGTTGTTTAAGACCTGTGGTCAGATACTCCCTTCCTAAAATCCTCTACACATGATCAAAAAAAAAAAAGAACAAGGTTCAGGCGGTTTGTTTGGACGTAACATGGCTTGCAAAGGAAACATGCAGACGCCGGATTTGAGGGTCATTTGCCTTTATGAATTTAAACTAGGCCATTCTGCAAGAATTGCCGCCCGAAACGTTAACAAAGCGTTTGGTGTGTGTGTGTAGGGGGGGGGCAGAGCCAACGAAAGAACCATTCGGCGATCTTTTGTGAAGTTTCGAAGCGGAGATACGGTCCTGCAAAACGAAGGACGTGGTCACAGACCTGTTCCTGTTTCTGGCGATTTCTGTTACGTGTGGTTGAAGAGAAAGACGTTTCGTAAGATAATGGCAGAAGTAGGTGTCCACCACGCGACAGTTGTTCAGCGTCTGGCTGCGCTGGGTAAGGTCAAAAAGCTGGACATGTGGCTGCCGCATGAGTTGACAACTGCCAACAAGACTAGGCGATTGGAAGTCTGCACGACGCTGCTTTCCAGGAATAAACAGGAACCTCTACTGCATCGAATCGTCACCTGCGACGAGAAGTGGGTCCTTTATGATAATCGGAAACGATTTGCACAATGGTTAAGTTAGGCGCAGCCCGCTGGACGTCATTCTAAGCCACCCGTATACACCAAGAAGATGATGCTCCTTGTCTTGTGGCCCACAGACGGGATTATTCGTCGGAGTTTCTTCGCAAGAGGCCAAACCATCACTGCAGAACGTTATTGTGCTGAATAAACCCAGATGCACCAGAAATTGCTGCCGAAACAACCGGCTTTGGTCAACAGACATGGTGTTCTTCTGCTCCAGGACAACGCCCACCCTCATGTCGCACAACGAACGATCCTGACACTAAGTGCCTTGGGCTACGAAGCACTGCGTAATCCTGCCTATTTTCCGGACTTGTCTCCAACAGACTATCATCTGTTTCGTCTCCTGGATCACTTCTTGTCCGGGGAAGAGTTCACGACAGACAACGAGGTTCAACGTGCAGTTGATGACTTCTTCGGTTCCCAGCCACAAAACCTTTTTCGTTCCGGGATCATGGCCTTGCCGGACAGATGGCAATTACGTGTCGATGTCGAAGGGGATTATCTTCCCTAGGTAAGTTGTCCTACTTTTCCGTTCTCGCCGTCCACGTGTGCTGGTCCTTTGCCGGACATTTCATTCGCACCAACCCAATCGAAACAGATGAATGTAGACTTAAGCCGTAGTTGCACGATGACACAATAAAACCTAGTGATGAGTTAAAAACTTTAATAAGATAAAAACACATACACATCAGTTAAAATACCATTAGACCTTTCAAGACTGCATCAGCCTCATCTTCAGATGGAAGAAACTACATCGTGAAACACACATGGGCACATATATATGTAGGAGTAAATTAGAGCTGTTGTCACTGGTTCCCCTCAAAGCCATGGAGGAAGAAACTAGGAACTTGGTTTACATTGAATCAACATCAAGGAGGCTTAAAACAAGACTTTCTGAACATGTGTATAATGTTAAAATTGGTTCACAATCTACCGCGTTGTCTCGGCTTGTTAATAAGGGCTGACATTCCCCCTCTTGGACCGAGGCAACCATCCTTTGCTGGCCCTTCCAAAAAGGCCTCTCTACTATTCACCGAGAGGTTGTACATTTGTCATTTTTTAAATACCTGTTGTAATGAGGACCTACCTGCTTTTGTTCATCAAGCATGGAAACTTTTGTTAAATGATATTTGTCACTAACTTTCATTACTCTCTAGTCTACTGACCTCAGATTTCATTTCATTTCACCTTTGTACCTAGGCGTCATGACCAAAACACTTTTTTTTATTATTACCTTTGTGTCTCTTTGAGTGGCAACTGCTCTAATTTACTCCTGCATATAGGTATATGTGCCCGTGTGTGTTTCACGACGTAGTTTCTTCCATCTGAAGATGAGGCTGATGCAGCCTTGAAAGATCTAATGGTATTTTAACTGATGTGTATGTGTTTTTATCTTATTAAAGTTTTTAACTCAACACTAGGTTTTATTGTGTCACCGTGTAGTTACGGCTAAAGTCTATATACTGCACGAAAATAATCTTCTTATTCCAATCGAAACACATGATAGTAATCAGACACGAGCCATCCTCACTTACGCCCCCCCTGATACATATTTTAGTGACTGATTTTTGATGCGAGGTGTGGTAACTGACAAATTGGTGAACTTTTTAACTTTTATAAAGGCATATATACTATATTGACAAAAGTCACCTGACACCCCTTCAAAAGCAAATGAACGGATCCTCTGCGTTGTTAAGATGCGCAGTACAGCTGCAAACGGTATAAAAACAAGCCGGCAGCTGACCGCGATCGTATCGCACTGGGAGGTGAATGGAAATGTCGCGGCTGGAGAGAACTGACTTTGAAAAAGAAAGATTGTTGAGTGTTATATTAGTGGGTTGTCCATAAGAGAAACCAAGAGGCGTTTTAACTTACCCAAGTCAACTGTTTTGGATGTACTGAATAAGTAGGAGACGCATGGCGTTCCTGAAGCAGCAAAACGTACCGGCAGACCAAAGAAAATCAGCGATAGAAAACGTCGAAGCCTCAGGCGAGTCGTTACAGCTAACCGACGGAGTACTGCACAAGACCTCAGTGTACGGATGAGTAAAAATGCTGGAATCACGGTATGTACACGTACCATTCGCAGAAAACTTCATTTAATGGATTATCGTGGTCGTACAGCTGCTCATAAGCCTTTCATCTCCACTCGGAATGCTACTCGTTGTTTAGCATGGTGTAAAGAACATTTATCGTGAGTCGTAGATCAATGGAAACGGGTCATATGATTTGATGAATGATACTCGATCCATCAGTCTGATGGCCGTGTGTGGGTATGGCGGCAGCCGGGAGAACGCTATTTACCACAGTGTACTGTTCCTACGGTCAAGTTTGGAGCTGGCAGTGTACTCGTGTAGGGTGTTTTTCGTGGTATGGCCCTGGCCCATTGGTTATCGTGGACAAACCTGTTAACCAGCACGTCTACTTCGATATTCTGAACAATTATGCCCTGCTAACTCTGTAGCAATACTATGAAACCGAGCCTTGTTGGTACCAGCAGGACTGTTACATAATGTACCGAGCCATAAAGCAAGGACTGTTACGGCGTGGTTTGACGATAATTCCGTATCGTGTGTAGACTGGCCAGCACAGAGCCCTCATCTTAATATCATAGAGCCCCTATGGGATGAATTAGAGCGCCGCATAAGAAGTTTTGAACCAAGGCCTACTACTAAGCAACAGTTAGCGGCAGCATTATGTACTCAATAGAAGCGCATACCTATCGTTGTGTTCCAAAACCTTGTCGAAAGCATGTCTCGAAGGGTCAGTGCATGCATTAAGGCCAAAGGTGGACCGACACCATACTAATGTATCTCAATAAATGTTATGTTGTGTTTCTCTTCTAGGTGTCCGGTGACTTTTGACAATATAGTGTATTTGAAAATTCCTTTTTATTTCGTATTTCCAGTACTGTTTTGACTCACTGAACAATTGGCCTCCATATACGGTGCAAAATCAAGTCTGACGTTGTTCTTTAATTTTTTTAAACTTAAGTACAATGTTTACACACAAATTGTTCCATATGCAGAAGTAAGGAACCAAAAAGAAAAAAAGATGAAGTTTAGTTTGTCATTTCATGATGCGGAAAAGTTTAAGGCGGTTATAATGTTCGTTTGATATATGCAAATCTCAACGTCTGTACAACGAAGGGCGATAACCTATTTGAAAGTGAGGGAATTGGAAACTAAAAAAGAAGTTATAAAAAAACATCTTCTTAAGGGCCTCGCGTCCCAAAACTTAAAAAAAAATAATAAACAACTCTACCTAAAATGATTTTGTTTCGTAAATTAGGATACCCTGTCAAGGCGAGGGTCCCGGGGCAGCTGTCCCGGTTGCCACTATAGTCCAGCAGGTCCTGACCACTTGAATACTCTGTAAGAGAAGCCCCAGGTACAAGGCTTACGCAAATGCATATTACATCTTAAGGAATCGAACGCTTTAGCAAAATCTGCTAAAATGACATCCATTTCACAGTGGTCATTAGCTGAAGTAGCAATGAAACTTGCAGAGTCCAGTGTTAGCAGAGGAAGATTTATTCGAAATGAAGCCTTCCGGAGCACAGGAGATTCACGTTAGAACATACAACGAGGTGCCAATAAAACGGGGAAGGGCGCCACCATTTCCGTTACATGCTATAACGCCCGTGCGGTAAATGGTATCGTCCGCAAACGAGGTATACACTGAGTGGCCACTTTATTATGACCACCTGACAGTTTTAAGCAAATGAGCTATGGCTGCACGCTCTTGCCGCCAGAGGGCGATGCTTGTATAAAAAGGGAAAGCTTGCTGCTTGCGACAGTAGTTGAAGTGATTTTTGGGTGACGAGATGGGTAAAAAATGCGATTTGACGGACCTTCAACGTGCGATGATTGTAGGAGCTCGGAGCCATGGAGCGAGTATCACCGAATCAGCCGCATTCGTGAAATGTTCCAGAGCAGCTGTTGTTAAATTTTTTTAAAGACTGGACTGTCAGCCAAAAGACTGGGTCTCTACGTGCAACGTGTGGTCGTCATCAACTAGTGACTGCTCGGGCGGAACGGAGAGTGTCCACACTGGTAACAGACAACAGAAGGGCAACAGTGGAGCAAATTAGAGACCATCTTAATCAAGGATCCCCTCAAATTATCTCTCCACGCACTGTTCGCCGTACACTGCGTCGGATGGGATATGGAAGCCAAGGGCCTGTTCGAACAGCTTCGCTGTCTGCAGTTAACAAGAGAAAACGTCTCCAGTTCGCAGAGGAGCCCAAGGATTGGACAGTAGATAATTGGAAACAAATTATATAGTCCGATGAATCACGTTTTCAGTTGCACCATGTCGATGGCCGAGTCAGAATTTGGCGGAAACAGCACGAAAGCATGGACCCCAAATGCATTGCTACAACCCTTCAAGCTGGTGGAGGCAACGTTATGGTTTGGGGAATGTTTTCCTGACATTCTTTGGGCCCTTTAATTCGTGTTGAACACGTCTGACTGGCACATCATATCTGAACATCGTTGCGGACCAAGTGCATCCTGTCATGTGGATGGTTTATCCCAATGGCGATGGCTACTTTCAACAAGATAATGCGTCCTGCCATAGTGCTCGTGCTGTACAGTATTGGTTTCAGGAACATGCCGGTAAGTTTACTTTGCTTAGGTGGCCCCCACAATTTTTAGATCTCAGCCCCATTGAGAATTTGTGGGATGAAGTTGAACGAGCCATCAGACGGCTGGATCCACAATCCTGCAATCTCACACTCCTGGAAAGTGCTATTCATCTATCAACATCTCGTGGAGTCCATGCCACGAAGAATCGACGCAGTATTAAAGGCAAAAGGTGGCCCACGAAGTACTGAGGAGGTGGTCATAATAAAGTGGCCACTCAGTGTATATACAGGTAGATATCTCCGCAAGCTCAGGTAGTAGCATTCGCAGTTCGGAAGATGGGTCACTCCAACTCGGAAATTACCACGGAATTTGGATTTACAAGGTCAACAATTTCAAGGGTATACCTGGAATACACAAACATGAGAGACCGGTGTGGCCGTAAGCTGATGACTTTTTCCTACACCGTCCAAATGCGGACTTCGCAGGGATTTAGGGAACTCTCTCAAAAGTAAGTAGTGAGGGCGTTCCGATCCCACCAGGATCCGTCAGACCTTCACCCGGACAGGATCGGTCGGGAGACCAGCAGAGACCTGCTACCTCCACGGGATCCCCCCCCCCGCCCTCCATGCTATAGCCCGTGTGTAAGACGTGCTAATGAGCAGGGGCTTTAAACTTTGCGTCTGGCTGGGAGATTTTGTTCGCTAGCGCGAGTGTTTTTGGGGGCAAAAGTCCTTTATTAGGTCCTGGCTGAAATAATAAAAAGTACAAGCACAAAAATACACTGGGGGTCCCGTGCATATAGGTAAACACCTTTATTTTCACGTACCCCCTCACAGAGAAATGATAATAATACATGGAAATATTTACACAGTTTTTACATGGCAGCACTAAGGTCCATGCTGCCAAGACCACACTTGGACAAGTCGTCGCTTCTCTCCGGTCTTTGGTCTTCTGTCTTCTATTCTAATCTTCAATGAGAATTTCATCCTGCCTCGCCACGAATTCTTTTACCAACTCGATGAGTCCTTGACGCGCTCTGGGATACGCTATCAAAATCGAGAGGTCCTTCGTTTTCCCTAAGTCGGGGAAGAGAACTTTTCTCCGACCTGCAAGAGAATTGCACTCTAGCATCATGTGTGCCACATCTGCGGTTTGGGCCCCGCAGCCGCACACTCTGTCTCTTATCGCAAAGCAGCGAAAATATCTTTTCCGGCAGCATCCTTCGCTAGCCGGTCTGCCCTTCCATTGCCACTGGTACCGACAGGGCTTTGGACCCAGTGTAACGATACTACCGCATTGCTCCCATGTTTTATTAGGGCCTTGACGTCTCGGACTAGGGGAGTTTTACTCCCGAACTGGACAAGTGCTTTTAGGGCCGCTTGACTGTCTGAGTACAATTTGACTTCAGTATCACTGCCATTGAGCCTAACCTAATGCAGTTCCTCTCTGATCGCCAGCAACTCTGCCTGGAACACAGAGTTGGGCGAAAGTTTCATCTGTTCCGTGTGGATCTCGTTGCCATCCGAGAGCACCCAGAACCCTGCCCCTACATTACCGTTGGGTTTAGAGCCACCGGTAAAAATCTAGCTCCCCACTCCCGAGGGGAGGGCCTGGTGTGGCCGCAGAAAAGCCCTCGACGATCGTGGACAACGGCGTCTGGCAGGCATCGTAGCATCCGCACGGTGTGCAACATTGCTGCAAATCACAGCGAAATTCAGTACTGGGGCCAGTAGTAGCATCAGCCTTCGGACAGTGCAACGTTTCCTGTGTTGTGTGGGGTTCCGGAGTGGACGGCACACGCAAGTGACATTGCTGGCCCGACGGCATAAGGCTCGGGAACACAGCCATTGGACGCAAGATGATTGGAAACGTTTAGCCTGGTCTGACGAATCGCAGTACCAACTGTTTCGGGTAGTTGGCCGATAACCCCACGAGGCAATGGATCCCGCATGCCTACAAGGGACAGTACAGGCTGGCACTGTTATGGTGTGGGGTGTTTTTAGCTGGCACACATTAAGAACCCACATACGTCTGCAGACCGCTCTGATCTACGTAACCATCCTTAGAGATCATTTGCACTCGTTCATGTCATGCAATCACTCCGACGGGTGTGACCTCTTTGAAGACGACAATACGCCACCACACACGTCCGCAGTCGCCCGATTATGGCTAGAGGAAGATTCTACCTAGTTTGGCCTCCTGACTTGGCCTCCTCGTTGGCCGGATTTAAACGCCATCGAACATACTTGGGATGCTGTTCAACGTGCCGTCAATGCCAGGAATCCTCCACCGGCGAATATTACTGAATTGTGGCATGCTGTTCAGGAAGCATAGGGCACACTGTCTCCATAGTACTACAGAGAGCTCGTGGAGTCCATGCCCTGCCGAGTTGCTGGCATTATCCGATCACAGGGAGGAACAACGCGGAAATAGAGAAATATCTCAGTTTCTTTGACACTTCAGTGTATGTAACTAATGATTCGATTACATATAATCGGATTTTTTTTTCTTACCGAAGATACCGTGTATTGGTTTTTTTACGGATGTGGTTTAAAAGTCAAGGGCCGCGCCGCTGACGCAGTGGTCTAAGCGATGGCTTCTGATCATTCGCCCGAGATGGGTCCGGGTTCGAACCCCGTGAGGCATGGATGTTGTGTTTGCCTTACGGCGCGGGCTCTCTCCCTTTCATGGAGCTAGTGGCCCTAAATTAGGGATGGGCGACTGCTTATAGCCCACCGAGTTGCTCACGGCGCACAGTGGGGTATTTGCATGGAAAACCTGGCCAAAAGTCGGTTTCGTAAATTTTGCCGTAGGCGCATAATTTTTGCCACAGAGGGAGGTGAATAGATAGGGAATTCAATTTACCCGAGAAATCTAACAAGACCTAAAACTCCCGTTTCTTGATATTATGATTAGCCGTCATCCAAACCAGGTTTTACCATTGCACTTTGCTGTTTATAGAAAACCGTCCTGTACCCCAACTATGATTCCATACTCCTTTAATCATCCGCAAAACCAAAAGTTAACGTCTCTTAGCTTTTTTATTCGTAGAGCCTACACTTATTCCTCAACTCGCACTGCACGCGTTGCAGAACTACAATGGGTCTCGTCGTTTGCCTCCCAATTTGGATATCCTGAATACGTTTTTAACCGGATCCATTGCCGAGTTAAAAGTAAACTTGCTACTACATTACAACCATTTTTGCCCACACCATTTCGTTTCATTGCTTCCATCGATTACATCCCTTCAATAACTCAACCTCTTCGTAACATTTGCCGGAAATTTGGATTGGATTTCGGCACTCGCTCCCTTAATATCCTACCACTTGTTAGAAAGGACAGGACCCCGACGCATATTTTACAAAGATGGGGTGCCTATTGTGTTCCATTAAAAGATGTTTTCGGAACTACTCAATCTGTCTATATAGGATCGACCGGACGGAATTTGTCTTGCAGGGTAAAGGAACATAAATATAATACCCAGACAGGAGGTACCAACACAGCACTTGCTAGGAAAGTTACAGAAGGGATTTTATATCCGGACTGGGAAAATTTTAAAATTCTGGTTACCCCTAAAAATCGTAGCACGCTGCTTCTTACCGAGATCGCCGCCCCGGTGGCGCAGTGGTCTAAGGCGATGGCCTCTGATCATTCGTCCGAAAGGGGTCCGGGTTCGAATCTCAGTGAGGCATGGATGCTGTGTTTGTCTTATGGCACTGGCTCTCTCCCTTCCCTGGAACCAGTGACCCTAAATTAGGGACGGGCGACTGCTTATAGCCCATTGAGTTGCTCTCACGGTGGTCGTTAAACCTCCAATCAAAAAAAAAAATTACCGAGAGCATGTTCATTTTTCACTCGCAAAATATTTGTTGTAATGACTATATGCCTTATGAGCTCCCCTATGCCTATAAGGTATTAATTAACTCTAATCCTAGGGGCTTTGAATTACCCGTAACCGTGGGATAATGCGCCGGGAGGAATGTCTTCCTTCTTTGCATATATGTACAACAACCTACTTTGACTGCGTTCATGTGTGCGTATATATTATGCGGATCTTGTCAATTTGGCTGGTCCATCTGAAGATGGGCCATGCGATGGCCCGAAAGTACTCGTGTCTTTTAATCTGTTTTTAAAATATCATAAGGTTTTATTAAATTGATGTCTCATAATATGAGTTAATTTGATTTAAGCTAAGCCGAGTTTATTTTACTTTCAATTATCCGCACAAAGACGGCTTTTTTTTTTTTTTTTTTTGATTGGAGGTTTAACGACCACCGTGAGCAACTCAATGGGCTATAAGCAGTCGCCCGTCCCTAATTTAGGGTCACTGGTTCCAGGGAAGGGAGAGAGCCGGTGCCGTAAGACAAACACAACATCCATGCCTCACCGGGATTCGAACCCGGACCCCTTTCGGACGAATGAGCAGAGGCCAACGCCTTAGACCACTGCGCCACCGGGGCGGCAAAAGACGGCTTTTACTCGTGAGAGATAGGGAACGATGGGCCATGCTTTTTCGCCCGTGCTTCGATGTGACGCGCCGTTCAGTCGAAAGTTGCTGATAATGCAAGCATCTCTTCTAGGCAGTCTCTGAAACATCGCACGTGTATTAGCGATTTGTATAAATTTTAAATAAACAGCGTAAAGTGTTGCATTATGGAAACTTCTCAGGCACTCATGTACTACACCTTTGAAAGCTTTTTTACTTTTATATCACTTATCTTTATGTAGTTATTGTGCTTTGAAAATAGTCAATAATTCGGTGATTTTTTACGAATGCAACATTTTACGAGTAATTTGTTGTACTTAAGGGTGTACCGCTGATTTTTCTCATGTTATTACAATGAGTAAAGCTTTGGGTTTATAAAACCAAAAGAATTAGCCGCGGAATCGCGTGGTATTATTTATTTTAGCGCTTGCGTCACAAATACTAGTTTTAACATTTTTGTTAACTTTACAAGAAATGTGTTTTTCTTTTATTTGTAGAGCCTTCCGGAATCCAATTAATGATACGGAAACAATTATATGATATTATGCAACTCAAAGATGAAGATATCAAATTAAAATTGGAATGTATTGAAAAGTGCCGAGATAATTATACGGAGGAACAATATAAAGCGTTTAAAAGCTCAGAATATCCGATAAAGTCAGAGTTTATACGCAAATGGTTGGCTGCGGACAAGGAAGATGAGACCTAAAAAAAAAGTGGGGGCTGGCTGCAAAGGACTTAAGAAATACCTGTTGCACCAAGTCCATCGGGGCGACCAAAGACGTCTTTTAGCGACTCAAGCGAACTCAGTAAAGGAAGAAAGATGGAAGAAATCTGACAAACACTGGACACCGATGAATTACCTTTGCCATCCAGATGAAGGTGCGAGTCTCCGGCAAGAGAGATGCTTCAATTATTGAATCTCCTAGACAAGCGATGAAATACAGGAAAGGATACTCCAGTAGTTTAAACAAGTTAGTAAAATCATGCAATGCATCGATTATGATACGCTTTCTAACATACCAGAAATTATTACTCAAGTTATGTGGATAATGGCTGTGGAATAAATCTCGCTCCTGTGTCCAGACCTTTGACCCCATTTCGATGATATTCAACAGAACCAGTTCAGTATACCTCAAGAATAACATACTAAAGTTTTGTCGCAATAGAAGCAGTTTTACGCAAGTTATGAGAATAATGGCTGTGGAATAAATCTTGCTTTTGTGCAATGACCTTTGACCCCATTCCGCTGATATTCAACAGTACCGGTTCACTATACCTCCGGAACAACATAACGTTTTGTCGCAATCGAAACATTTTTTGGTAAGTTATGATGCACAAGGGCAATGGAATGAATCCCACTCCAGTGTCCTGACCTTTGACCCCATTTCGTCCATTGTCAATAGGGTTCGTCCCCAGTGGCTCCCTACCACATACTAAAATTTCATCGAAATCGAACCATTTTTACGCAAGTTATGACGCATAAGGGCAATGGAACAAATCCCGCTATTATGCCCTGCCTGACCTTTGACCCCATTTTATTTTTTGATTGGAGGTTTAACGACCACCGTGAGCAACTCAATGGGCTATAAGCAGTCACCCGTAGCTAATTTAGGGTCACTGGTTCCAGGGAAGGGAAAGAGCCAGTGCTGTAAGACATACACAACATCCATGCCTCACCGGGATTTGAACCCGGACCCCTTTCGGACGAATGATCAGAGGCCATCGCTTAGACCATTGCACCACCGGAGCGGCTCGCTCATTTTCAATAGGGTTCGTGCCCAGGTTGTTCCCTACCACATACTAAAATTTCATCGAAATCGAACCATATTTACGCATGTTATGGCGCATAAGGGCAATGGAATAAATCCCGCTTATGTCCTGGCTGACCTTTGACCCCATTTCGCCAATTTTCAATAGGGTTCGTCCCCAGGTGGTTCCTTACCACATACTAAAATTTCATCGAAATCAAAACATTTTTACGCGTTATGATGCATAAAGGCAATGGAATAAGTCCCGCTCTTTTTTTTATTGGAGGTTTAACGACCACCGTGAGCAACTCAATGGGCTATAAGCAGTCGCCCGTCCCTAATTTGGGGTCACTGGTTCCAGGGAAGGGAGAGAGCCAGTGCCGTAAGACAAACACAACATCCATGCCTGACCGGGATTCGAACCCGGACCCCTTACGGACGAATGATCAGAGGTCAACGCCTTAGACCACTGCGCCACCGGGGCGGCATCCCGCTCTTATGCCCTGCCTGACCTTTGATCCCATTTCGCCCATTTTCAATAGGGTTCAGGCCCAGGTAGTTCGCTACCACACACTAAAATTTCATCGATATCGAACCATATTTACGCATGTTAGGACGCATAAAAGCAATGAAATGAATCCCGCTTTTATGTCCTGACCTTTGACTCCATTCCGCCCATTTTCAATAGGATTCGCCCCCAGGTGGTTCTTTACAACATACTAAATTTCATCGAAATCGAACCATATTTACGCATGTTATGACGCAGAAAAGCAATGGAATGGATCCCGTTTTTATGTCCTGACCTTTGACCCCATTCCGCCTATTTTCAATAGGATTCGCTCCCAGGTGGTTCCTTACAACATACTAAATTTCATCGAATCGAACCATATTTACGCATGTTATGACGCAGAAAAGCAATGGAATGGATCCCGCTTTTATGTCCTGACCTTTGACCTCATTCCGCCCATTTTCAACAGGGTTCGTCCCCAGGTGATTCCTTACCACATACTAAAATTTCATCGAAATCGAACCATTTTTACGCAAGTTATGATGGAATGGATCCCGCTCCTATGTCTTGACCTTTGACACCATTTCATTTATTTTCAATAGGGTTTGTCCCCAGGTGGTCCCCTGCCACATACTAAAATTTCGTCGAAATCGAACCATTTTCACGTGAGTTATGCTTCAATTATTAAAGCTGGAGCATATACGCTTCTTCAGCCTACGGTTGGAAAGCGTAAAAAATGAGAGAGAGAACAGTTATCTTTACAAGCTCTTCCTTTATTTGTAGAAGCAAGTTTGTCACGAAGATCATCATAACCAGCGACAAATGCCGTTACACCGTATTGCAAAAAGCTGAAAAATACTGTTACCCTGTTGCTGAATCTTATCAAGTGATAGCTACTTGCGCCGAGATCTGCAAGCTTTATTGGAGAATACTGCTGCAGGATTATTGCTGAATTTGGAAGAAGTAGTGCAAACTCTGAGCGAATGTGACAGTGGTACGTTGGAATTAATGACGAAGTGGGATTGCGAATTATCTCAACAGGCACAATTTATGATGGTTGAAAGTAGCTTAGAATCAGATGCCAATATATTTCAAAGCTGTGTGGTACCGCAACAACTAATTTGCGGTACATACAACAGACAAAAAATCTTGCAAAATCCCACACAGTCTTTTCCCAGCTACTGCCTACCAATCCGGATGAGATTTCTTAACGAATCCTCTGACATATTAACAAAGAAACAAATTACCTACAGACAAAAGTCAACAATTTGAAAGAAACGAAAATCGAAGTAGAACCATGTTTATAAAACATACGATGGCATTAACAATGGCCGATTTCAAAGCATGCAATGCTGCCACTGGCACTACATCAGCTATAAAACGTTACATCTGCGGGACCACATCGAAAGAATTTTATAATTTATCAAAAAGAAGGGAAGCTCATGTAAGCACATTGAAGTTTGATTTATTCATTTTACATGGTAGATTGCTCAACTTGTCAGACAAACTGCCCGTCAAAAAGTGGCAACTAATGTCCGAAAACGACAAATGTCTAGTTAAACAAAGAAAGGCGAACGTTCAAGAGTAATTTAAAACCAAACTGGGCATTAGTGTAGATGTTCTCAATACCAATGAAAGATTTTTTTTTTTATCGATCCCGAGTTTGTGGCTTAAACAACGGGAGTTTCTTTCATATACAGCGTGTTCAATGTATGTTCAAAGGCAGTATACAAAATAATTGCATTAATAAAATTTTTGACTTTTCTAAGTGACCTAATCCCCCTTCTTTCTTCGTAAACTAATAAATTATCGCAATCAAATGCGATTCAAGTACAATAATAATTTTGGCCAACTTTTCGATGCAAATACCCCACTGTGCAGCGGTCGTTAAACCTCCAACCAAGAAAAAAAAAAAGTCAAGGAGTGGCACTTCATGCCGCAGGTTTCCCACCCATGGGCTAGGCCAGCGAAATAGTCCACTCACGTCTTAAGAATGGGTACATAGGAAGTTATCCAAAGTGTATTGGCACAATTGTCACTTGAATGGGTAGTGATTCGTAAATGTCCTAATCATTCCTACTCTTTCATTCGATTTTTTTTTAAATCTGTTCAATTTTAATAGTTCGGGTTTTTTTTTGTTTTTTTTTTTTTTACTTTATATATGATGGTTTTTATCCCTTTATTTACTCGTATTTCAAACCTCTCATTTCCTTGGAATCTCTTTTACATATTCCGACTAAGCCTGATTGCCGCACACACATTTTTTTTTTTTTTAATGATTGAAGGTTTAACACGACCATTGTGAGCAACTCAATGGGCTATAAGCAGTTACCCGTTTCTAATTTAGGCCCACTGGTTCCAGGGAAGGGAGGGAGCCAGTGCCGTAAGACAAACACACATAAATACACTCGAAGCCGAACCCTGTCTCGGACGACTGGTCATACACCACATCAAACAATAAGAATTTTACAGCACAATACGGTTGAGAACTAAGTTCTCAGGGCTAAGTCTAACCATATAAGTTAAAACTTAAAATCAAGACATATGTAAGAAAGGAAACTTCAACTACAGCAACTACATACTAGCCCACCACCAAATTCTAGAATCAATGATTGTGAATGCAGCGAACGGCATACGTGCCGGCAGTATATGCCTCAACTGGAAGATTCTTTAAAGAAAACTAACAACCTAAAATAAGACAATATTTTATCAATGATAATACCTTATTTTTAACAGTTCAAATACATGAAAATAGCAAACAACGAATACTGCATCAACAAGTAGTACCGTGTGAGGAGTTTTTTAAACCCTTTTGAAAACTTCGTGTACTGTATATTTTAATAAATTAAGCCAAAATATGTTTGATAATGATATGAAATCATTTTAAAAAAACAAATTCAATTACTAATGAAATCTGCAAAGTGGTGCAATGTCTCCTTTTAATTCTGATACCTAATTATGTTATTCTGACACTTCTTAAGGGCACAGAAACGCATTTCAACATGTTAAGAAAAGTACATTTCAATTTTACTCCGAGTATTTAATTCGGTGGCAACGGAGAAATGTGATACAGTTTGTCATGCATAAGTAACTGATTCACAACACAAAGAAATAATTTAGTCACAGATAAAAATGACTTTATTGAGTTATGTATAATTATACACTGCATTAAAAAATAAAATGTGCTCAGGTATATACATATCACTATTCTCATACAAATATGCATAAAAAATTTCCTCTCCCAGATGTGTTTAATTGATGAACATGAAATTAAATGCTGAAATTGTTTTAAAATATATATTGATTCACATGAAACAACTAAAACTCCATCACTTCCGCAACACTTTAAAAACTATTCATCTAGTAAACTAGATTGATTTTACACAAATGTACAGTAGAATTGGTTTTTAACAAGAAATTATATAATAAGGTCATAACTACGAGAAGTAAACACAAGCTCCAAGTTTTGCTCCTGAATATTTACATGCAAAAGTTTTGAGTGTTCGGTGAGCACACACACTGCGTGCATACATTCATCAAAACTGAATTTTAAAGTTTGAACTAAGTAATGATTTATACTGCCCAAAGACAATATAAATCATTACTTAGTTCAACCTTTAAAATTCAGAGCGGATCTATCCATAATTGTCATTTTTAGACTGTCTTTGAAACTATCACAATTTAAAAACCTAAAGCACCACACCATTGCAAATATGGAACTTGTCATAAAAACCAGCTGAGATTTTGTCATTTAACAGCTGCTCTCTCTTCAGAAATAAAAACAGCTTAGTTAGACAGTTTATTTACTTGCATTTTTTGCAATTAGAAAAAGTATGTGTGGTATCAACTACAAAACTTGGCAGATTTTTTGTCTCACAATATGTTGCAAGCCAACACAAAGAGAAGTATCAGTCTGTTTTCAAAAGAAAAAGAGAGAGACATTGCCTGCTCAAGAGTTACGATGTGATGAAAAAAATAAAAGTTAAAAGCAATGAAACAGAAATTTATGATTTCAACTACGAAAATTTAGTACATTGCTCATAGATGGTGTACATGACATAATTGTTAAAACAGAAATTTTGAGAAATCTGTACAACAGAAGTCCATTATTAATGTGGCCAAAAATTATTTTTGAAGGGTGCAGTGCACTCTCTAAATTCTTTGAGTTTTACATAAATGAATAGAACTACACTTAAATACTGAATATTTCTGCAGAATTGGCACAAAATACGTATATGAAAATAAAATGAGCCAGGGATTGGGAAATTTGATTCATTCGTTATTGGATGGACACACATCATTATCATCTTAGCTCTGCCTTTTTACTAATTTATTTAAACAACAGTGGCAATAATTGCATGGTAGTCTTTGCAAAATTTGCAGCAACTCATGAAACATTACCTGTTCATAAAACCATGGCATTTCTCCCGTTTATTAGTGTACATGTTACTTTTGCAGGAAATATATCAGCTAAGTTTTCTTCTTTTTGTTTGGCAAAGCTTGCCCAACAAAACTGAAAACAAAATATTCCACATTTTCTATATGTTGTCTTAAAACAAGAGAAAAAATTGACAATAATAAACAGTCCAGTAAGACCCCATCAGTTTCTTAATTAAAAAAAGAAAAAACACTGAAATTTTTAGCTAGTATTTTTGAAATTGATCTTGAGTGTAATGTACTTTAAATAATTTTCAGTGAGTTCATGAACTTTTACTTATGCAGTTATTTTTATGGACACCTTCGAAATAAAAAGGTGACAATGAGCAACATTTGTTCAGCATAAATACTTTTTTACTTTACTAAACACTTGAGGAACCATTGTTTTGTAATTATAAATTACAATCTAACAGATCATTAGCAAAGCCTGGGTGATAGAAAAAGTATGAAACATAAATTGAGAGAATATAAAAAATCATCCATTCCACACTCATGAATATTGATTTGTGCTTAACATCAATATATCCAAGCACAATATGTTTTAAAGGAATGATTTGGCAAAATTTTATAGATGCTTCCTCAATCAAATCTCTTTAATTAAAAATTAAACTCCAGTTAATTCAAACAATGGCAATGTGAGTTGTCATTTTTTAACATGCAAGATTTCACAAAAAATGTCCACTTTCTCATAATATTTCCAGAAAGAAAAAAAAAAAAAAAACTTCTTGCAGAATTATTTAAAAAACATCAGGTTCAAATCACTTGGCCCACAAACTAAACAGAAACTGTCAATTAACTTTTGAAAGTCAAACTGTCACAAACACCCTTTCATTGTTATTTTTCCGATGCAGAGTAACTGAATTCATGGGAATAAGGCAGCTAACAGATTTTTATATGTGAGTCAAAACAAAAAATCTTAAAATCAGCTACGTGATCCTGAAGGACTTATGGAAAAGTAGGATTCAATGGACCTTTCAAGTTTTTTCTTCTGTTCCTAAAAATAAATTTAAAAAAGGTAGTACAGTATAATTTTTTTATTTATGAAAATTTGAAATGCATCTAATAATTAAAAAAAAAACATCAAAAGAACACACACACACACATTTAACCCTCTAAATAGTAGACACCCTTAGACCTCAACATTTGTCCGCTGTTCGAGAGGTTTACTTCTACCCCCACCTAGGATCACGATACAAAAAAACACACATGCTAAATACTTGCGTACAATATATAATTGAAACAACGTTTTTTGATTAAACGTTTTATATTTTTGCTATTGTTTAACAATGGGAAACAATACAATACCAATACACTTACACTATTTTCATTTTAAATTACAGTACATACAATATGCACATTTTAGTATATGCTGCAAAACATATGTACATGACAACTAAATGTGTTACACCCTGAATTTTAAAATATATGCAGAGAATCCAACCTTGATTGGAAATTTTCAGTAGTAAACACTACAAAAATTCATATTTTTTAGCTTTTTTCAGTGGTAAAAACTACAAGAAAGATGACACCGAATTTTCGGGTGTAATAAGCACGTGTTTTGAATCCATTCTGATGCAAATTAAATTTATCAAAGCTATCCAAAGTCAATGGAACTGGTATGGAAAACAATAGTATCTGACGGAAGAAAGAAGTTATTCAATCGGGTTTTTAATTCCTCAGATATTGCTGTAAACGGAATCGTGAGCTTACGCCCTATGGTTGCAGACTTGTGCGTTAAGAAAAACATGAATTTATATGAGAAACATTTCACACCGGAAACACTCTCCAACATAGAAGTAATTTTTCAAATCGGACTCTTAGAAACAGAGATATCGACAAAAATAAAATGTGACTTTATGTCCCCTGGTGGGAAAACCATGCATTATTTGAGGAAGAAAGTATTCCAAAAGGTTTTTCCATATGAGCGGTATCGGTCCAAGAAAAAAAAATTTAGTTGAGTTTTCAGGAGCCCAGATTTTCCTACAAATACATCAGAAGCAGAAATTAACCCTTATGCCCCCTGGTGGCCAAACCATTCTTTACCAAACATTAGAAATTATGTGAAAAATATTTTCCATTAGGTCTTGTATGCGATACAGGAAGAATTTTTCAAATCTGAGTTTTAGAAGCAGAAATAACGCAGAAAACGCAATTTACCTTTGTGCCCTCTAGCAAAAGGTCTATGATTTACTTGAAATTTTTGAATTTATAGGAAAAACATTTCACATTGGAAACACCATCCAACAAAGAAAAAATTTTTCAAATTGGTCTCCTAGAAGTAGAGATATTGACAAAAATAAGATATACATCTACGCCCCCTGGCGTAGAAACCATGCATTATTTCAAGAAGAAAATGTTCCTAAAACGTATGTCGACATGAGTAGTATCGGTCAACAAATGACTTTTTTTTTCAATCCAGATTTCGGAAGCTCATATTTTGCTGCAAATACATCAGAAGCGGAAATTAAAACTTACGCCACCTGGCGGCCAAACTATTTTTTACAAAAATTATAAAACATGTGCAAATGATTTCCCATCAGGAGCTGTATACGGTGGAGAAAGAATTTTTCAAATAGGAGATTTAGAAGCAGAGATGTAGGGGAAAGCAATTTACCTTTAAGCCCCCAAGTGGAAAGTCTACAAATTACTTGAGAATTTTGAAATTATATGAAAAACATGTCACACTGGAAACACTATCCAACAAAGAAGGAATTTTTCAAATCGGACTCCTAGAAGTAGAGATATTGACAAAAATAAGATATACATCTACGCCCCTTGGCGGAGAAACCATGCATTTTTTCAAGAGGAAAATGTTTCTAAAAGGTTTA
Organism: Macrothele yani; assembly: GCA_039090855.1. Classification (NCBI taxonomy): domain Eukaryota; kingdom Metazoa; phylum Arthropoda; class Arachnida; order Araneae; family Macrothelidae; genus Macrothele; species Macrothele yani. The sequence continues at coordinate 9,815,473 of CM077024.1, forward strand.
TCGACACGAGTACCATCGGTCTACAAATGACGTTTTTTTTTCAATCGAGAATTTAAAAGCTCATATTTTGCTGCAAATACATCAGAAGCGAAAATTAAGGTTTACGCCCCATGCGGCCAAATTATTTTTTTTACAAAAATTAGAAATTATGTGCAAACGATTTCCCATCAGGAGCTGTATCCGGTGCAGAAAGATTTTTTCAAATCGGAGATTTAAAAACAGAGATATAGGGGGAAACCCAATTTACCTCTAGGCCCCCTAGCAGTAAGTCTAGGAATTACTTGAAAATTTTGAAATTATATGAAAAATGTGTCACACTGAAAACACTATCCAACAAAGAAGGAATTTTTCAAATCGGACTCCCAGAAGTAGATATATTCACAAAAATAAAATATACATCTACACCTCCTGGCGGAGAAACTGGAATATTTTAAGAAGAAAATTTTCCAAAAAGGTTTATCAATATGAGTGGCATCAGTCCACGAAAGAATTTTTTCAATTGATAGTTTAGAAGCTCAGATTTCATGGCAAATACATCAGAAGCAAATAATTAACACTTACGCCCCCTAGTGGCTAGAGTATTTTAAACAAAAATTTGAAATTATATGCAAAAGATTTTCTATCACGAGGTGCATCCGCTGAAGCAAAAAATTTTCAAATCGGAGGTTTAGAAGAAGTTATCGGGGAAAATATAATTTACTTTTACGGCCCCTAGCGGAGAATCTATTCGTAATTTGAAAAAGTAACTATATCTAAAATACTGTTCGACATAAATGGAATCGAAAGATAAAATAATTTTTTCAATCGGATGTTTAGAAGTAAATATGTGGAATAAAACGTATTTTTGAATTCAACATCATCTGCATTTACGCCCTCTAGCGCTGAAATTGTACATCGTAAAAAAAACGAAATGAAGGATCATCATTCGCATATTTCAAGCTTCCCAATGCAAAAAGAATTTTTCAAATCGGACTAATAGTTGCAGAGATATCGTGGGTACAGGCGGACGGACAAACCGGTAACATAAGCACGATTTTTTTTACATAAGACAAGCTAAAAATCAGTAGTTTTCAGCATTTTTCAGTATTAATGAATGAAATTGTACTACACACTCTGTAAAAATACAAATTGTCAGGGCAGCACAATGACAGTGTAAATTCATAAAAAGGCAAATATTTGCTTAAAAAACTGTCCATCAATTGAAGACATTTTGTGAGAAACACTAAATGGCTCCAACATTTGCTTTTTCTAGTTTACCTCAAAAATCAATGTTTATTCCAATGGACACAAACCTTACAATAAACAGATTGGAAGTTGTTCATGCTTCTCTTCAAACCCCCAGACAACAAAAAGAATGAAAAAAAAAACAAAAAAAAAACAGGAGCAATATTCGTAAAAAAAAATGGTAACAGTGAACAAGAGTGACTTCACATTGTTTTGAAAAGTTTCCTAATGAAATGTAACTTTTCTTATAGTACTTTCTCTATACATCAATCAATGGGACACACATTTTTGCTTTTTATTAAGGCAAAATTTACACTAAAAATCGTTACTTATCTTGTTGCTGGAAATCACACTAATTCAATGACCTGCACAATTGTTTTCATGGCAAAGTGAGACTGCATTTATCGCTTTTTAAACTTGAATTTTGCTGAAAATGCATGGCTTTCCATTATTACTTGCTATATCAAGAAGCAAAGAGGGCAAGCATTTTTCCTTTTGTTCAAAAAGAAATTAAAGTTCAAAATCGGAACAACTTTCTGTCGCAGTCTTTTGTTCCCTATAAAGTTGTTCTCTGCAGATTGAGCGAGTAGTAGCGTATTTGAACTTTAATTTCTCTTTAAGCAAAAGAAAAAAATACCTGCATTGTGTTTTGATGTAGCAAAAAGTGTCAAAAGAAAAGAAAAACACTCATTTTAAGGGAAATTAAATGTAAAAAATCGGTACTGCGTTGCTCACTCTTCTGTGAAACAATTTTAGGAACCACAAAAATGACGCACATACAGATTAAGTACCGGTTTTGAAATTTAACTCCACTTAAGAAAAATGGGGGCCAGGACAAAAATGATTGCTCTCTACTGATTGGTTTTAAGAAAATGGTATGAGAAACAGGGAAACATACAGTGCATTAGGAAATGTTTTAAAAAAATACAAAGTCATTCTTTTTCACTTTTCCTGATGATCTTAAAAACAAGAAGCATGATGGGGGAAATATTATACCTATGAATCCTTTAGAAACAGAATTATCGTATCCTGCCATGGGAGAGCCATTTTCAGCCGTCCTCCACATCAACGACATAGCTAACAACTGACCTTATTACGCTGTATTTATGTAATCGTGCTCCTCGCCCGGAATGAAATAACTGCGCCATCCCAAAGAGCAGGGAACGACATTAAAACAATCTCAATTCCACGACACTCCGAAAGACCACCAAACCATCTGTGAACAATCTTCATCAGGATTTCATAACGTACAACATCGCTTCTCCTACATACCAGGTGATTACAACAAAACTCCTCCATAAGCTCCACCTACATCGCGAAACCTATTCATTACTTATGCCGAAAAAACAACGAATTAGAAGGTTGGTGAAAAACATTCCGAAATGTTGGGATTGGCTGTATGTGTTGATTAAGCGTCATTATACATTTAACCAAATTACGCATAGACCTTAAAAAAGTGTTCGATTCGCCATTTAAAACGGTATTTTTTGCAGTGAAAACATTTTTTTTTGCTTGGCAATTTTTGCTGTGGATTTATGTTTCGGCACAAACATTAATTTTTTTTTTTTTTGTAATTTGTAGCAGTTTGGCACAAGATAATGAAATTGGCACAAACCTTCCATCACTGTGGGCTCTTGATAGCAAAGGATTTTACTATCACCGTTGTCTTCGTGCGAGCACATCCGCATTTTGAAGCGATCTCCAAGTTCGGGAACATCTTTTTAAACAATGGACCGGCATGGTCCAATACTGACAACGAGCAGTTATGCTCAATTAAGAATTTGGTAAACAGAGCCTCCGCCCGAATAACTTTTAATTCGTTGTTGCAGGGTAACATGGATGTTAGGCTTTGGTTTGAGTTTTGTGTCTCTACATTTCCAAGATGGCGTGCACCTTGCAATCATTTTTACCTCCATGAGCAATGGAAAAATCTGAGCAGTAAATAGAACAAAAAACATGACTGACTGATTTATGCAATTTTTTCAGCACTGGCCACGCTGTTTCATATTCTTTTTTAAAAACTTGGGAATGCCCTTGTTTTGACATTGTGAAAAACACTCTTGTTAACACACTTCCACAATTAAATCGCAAAGCAGCGTGCGTTAGCGTAGCTCTCCCTGACCAGACTTCTGCTTGGGGAATTCTTAGCGACCGACCTGAACAAGGGGTGACAATCCTATGCACTTCGTTAGTCAACGTGATTCAGCCCCCCCCCCCTAGTATCTCCACCCCACCATTAAATACGGCGGTGATCTCCACCCCTCCTTCTGTGCTCGTGGGCGAAACATCCAAGCCATTAAAACCAGGACCAAAACTTGAAGTTTCCAACTTCCCATCTAACTTCCGTTGGTGAGAACTGAAGATCTACTTTATATCTTCTGTACAAGCAAGAAAAGCATCTCTGAACTTTATATTTGGTGTGAGGGAATCATATGCAAAACAACAAAGAAATTGTCAGCATGTGCTTTAAAAACAGTGAGAAAAAATTGAAGAACTATATTCTGTAGCATAGTACTACAAAATGGATTGCTCTCCTGGCAACATCATAACTGGTTCCTCATGTACTGTTCCGCCCATGAATTGGCTGCTGCAATGAACCTTCATTTCAACGAAGCGAAGCTTGATGTCGTCACCGCAGCGTTGTATTAGGCCTACCGCAGCTTCTGTTCACAGAGTCGTACTCAGGGATCGAAAAATGCGGTTTGCCTGGTCGCCCAGACTGATTGTACGGGTCACCACGGAAAACATCACTGAAAAACATGTACCATAATTTTCGTCGTACAATCCGTTGATAAACGCCGATTAAAAAAAAAAAAAATTTTGCGGCAGTCTGATTTAAAAAAAAAAAATCCACAGGATAATTGTGCAGGAGAGGGGGTTTATTGGAAAAGGAACTCCCTCGGAAAAATTTTCCTTAGATCAGGAGTTTATACTGAGTGGAGCAGAGAGGAGGGAGAAGGGGTGCCATAACGAAAGGCAGCGAAAATTGTAGGGAGGGACGATGGGAGTTATTTTGTCTTTGTATTGTTGGTAAACACAAAACACTGACTGTGCTTGTGCCCTGTCTTCATCAATCGGTCAATGAAAATATATGCACAGTGCTCGCTGCATGAACCTACACATGCACGCTTCATTTTAAAGTTCCATGTTCTGGATCTCGTGTGCGCTGTACTTTAGTTTGTCCTTGCCATTTTGACCAGTCTTTGCTGCTGATATTTTCCTTCATCGCTATTTATGATATCTCCAAAAAGGAAACGTTTCAGTTACCCTCCAAATTTAAACTTAAAGGAGGGGCACAGCTGAGGATATGATAGTGTCACTACGCGATAGTTTTCAAAAGGTCAGAAAACTAGCACGCAGTGACACGTGAAAAGCCGCTGTTTAAAACGTAAGCAAACCCGTCCGTAAACTCCATGGGAGAATTCACAGAAGTCCTGCCCTGTTTTTTTTTTTTTTTACCTGTGTGTAAGCTGACTCCCCTACTTTGAAAGCAGCATTTCTTCCTAAAACTTTCGACTTACACGCTAGTATATACCGTATTTCTATGAATTGTTCTGTGTCAGTGTTTCATCATTGCCAATGTGTAATGCAAATTAGAGCTGCTGCATCGGCGTGATTAAAATTTGTGCTCTATGGATGCCACGCCACTAAGCTTCTTTTGTGTCCAAAGATAAAAAATTTTCCTTTAAAAATGAATTCCATTATTTAGCAAGATCGTTTTTCTTTATTTCTTCGGACTCCAGGGTCTTTATGTAACCGACTTTTCTGTCGAAAATTCTGCTTCTGTATCAGCATTTGTGATGTGTGGATTATACAGCAATTTTTTTCTCTCTGAATGTCACAATCTGCTAATTATATGCCTACATAGATTATACAAAGGTAAAGAAAAAAAAAAGTGTGAATTCCAGGGTCTGGGGATAAACGACGAAAATTACGGTATTTTCAAGAATTTGCGAGACCTAGACAAAAAAAAAAAAAAAAAAAAGAGAGTACCATTGGGTTTTTTTTGCCAGGGAGAGATAAAGCTGAGAGTAGAAATTTTTTTGGACAGAAGTGTACATGTCTTTGATATTATATAACCCCCACCCCCCCCCACCCCCAGTCCAATGTCTGGCTCCTAAAAAGTCTGGATGGAAACCAGATTTCAGAATATTTTTCTACCCCTGGTCATACTTGCACATAAATATTACGGTAAAAATCTTTAAAATGCACTATAAAGCTGAAATTTTTTCACCATCTGTATTTTTAGGGCAGTATATTTCTAGCCACAGTCATTGGAGGAAAAATGGGTAATGAAATAAAATTTTAGTTTTTTTTCAGAGAAACCCCAAAGTATGTGGAGCAAGTGCAGTGGCTACATACATCCAGGATAATCCAGATATTCCAGAGCAGTTGGCAGGTATAGGCAAACCCTATAGCCTCCACACATGAGCAGGGCTTGAAAAATATCTGAAAAGTTACATGCCCAACTGGGCATGTGCAGAAAATATTTACTTGCCCAGAAGTAAAATCTACATGCCCAGAAAAACGTATCTTTTAAGATAACAAAACATCAGCCTCATTGTTTTAAAGTCAAAAACTGTGATAAATTTTTTATACATCTTTTGCATGGCCATTTTGAAGTGTCTGTATTAAATGCACAAAAGCATATATCTCAAGTTTTAAGAAAGGTAATCGATGGCATTTGAGAAATTTAGTGATGATGCTATGTTCAAGATTTTTTAATATATGTGCTGTGTTTTGCAAAAAAATTAAATAATCATAGTTAACTGTATAGCTAAGAACAAGTTGCATGTAAACAAATTATCAGGAAAAACCAAACTGTTGATGCGAAAAAGAAGAGAGATGAGGACAACTAAAGAAGATGTGACTTCCAAAGTGGAATATATAGAGCTATGCAAGACAGCACGAAAAAGTATCACTGAAGACGTAAGGAAATTCAACTGTGAGCTAGTGAGGAAAGCAATTGAAAACAACCAAAGCCTAAAGATAGCAAAGGGACATCTCAGTAAGGGAAGAAAACAGATTATGGCTCTGAGAAAAGAAGATGGTTCTATAACAAGAAATAGAGGCGAAATTTTGACAAGAGTGAAAGATTTCTACTCCAAATTATATGAAAGGGATGATACATGTACTCCAGACATCATGAAAGGTACCAGAGTTCTTCCAGTCCTCCCAGCAGAAGTTGCTCATGCAATCAAGAACATGAAGCGGGGAAAGCTCCAGGAGAAGATGGAATTACTATAGACATCATACAAGAAGCAAGTGGAGAAATTGAAACAGTACTCGCCCAAATTTTCACTCGATGCCTTAATGAAGGGAAGATTCCTGAGGATTGGAACAATGCTACAATGATCCTGCTACATAAAAAAGGTGACATTGAGGATCTCAGGAACTACAGACCTATCAGCCTCCTATCAGTGGTTTATAAAATCTTCACTAAAGTTCTTTCACACCGCTTGAAAGTAACACTGGACATGGCTCAACCGAGAGAACAAGCTGGATTCAGGAGTGGCTACAGCACAATAGATCATATCCATGTACTGAGAGAACTAATTGAAAGAGCGAGGAAATATGAACTTCCATTGTGCATGGCTTTTATCGATTATGAAAAAGCCTTTGATTCGGTGAAACCATCAGCAGTTACCACGGCTCTGAAATCCTGCGGTATTGAAGATGCATACATTAATATTATTAATAACATCTATGAAAATGCAAGTGCAAAGATTCGGCTGTTTGAAAATACAACACACATAAAAATTGGAAAGGGAGTGAGACAAGGTGACACCATATCTCCGAAGCTCTTTAATGCCACATTGGAAAATGTCTTTCAATCACTGAACTGGGAAAACAAAGGGATAAAGATTAATGGAGATTATCTAACCCACCTTTGTTTTGCTGATGACGTAGTCATTTTTGCAACTACCCCATCAGAGCTGCAGAGTATGATCCAGGAACTTGCTGACAAGAGTAAAGAAGTGGGATTAAAAATGAACTTTCAGAAGACAAAAGTGATGTTCAATGCTTTTACAAGAAATGAAGATTTGTCGATTGATGGAGAAAAACTGGAGATAACAGATACGTATGTTTATCTTGGACAGCAGATATCAAGTGAGGGTCACATTGATGAAGAAATTAATCGGCGTACAAAACTTGCCTGGAGAGCTTTTGGAAGAAACAGCATAATTTTCAAGAGCAATATGCCATTATGTCTTAAAAGAAAAGTGTTTGATCAATGCATCCTTCCAGTGCTTACGTATGGTGCAGAGACGTGGACCTTAACTAAAAGAGACATACAAAGGCTGCAGACAACTCAAAGCAGCATGGAGAGGTGCATGCTTGGTATAACCAGGAGAGATAAGAAGAGGAACTCGTGGATCCGAAAAATGACGAGAGTGGAAGACATCATGATCAGAGTTAAATCCCTGAAATGGCAATGGGCTGGACATACTGCCAGAAGGACAGACCATAGATGGACAGCCGAAATTTTAGATTGGATTCCAAGGGACAGGAAAAGACCCAGAAAAAGACCACATGGGAGATGGGTGGATGAAATTCGTAAATATGCGGGAGTGACATGGAGGAGACTGGCACAAGACAGACCGTTGTGGAGGAAACTTGGGGAGACCTTCGTCCAGCAGTGGATTGATAATGGTTGACAATGATGATGATGATGAACTGTATAGCAGTTTAAGTAGTTTTTAACAACAATTTTGAATGTGAAAATTATTTACCTTTTTCTCTTGTGCAAACAGAAGTAATTTTGCATCCTAAAATATCCCAAGAATCGCTGTTTAGAAACAAAGGCAATCCCTATGTCTTTGACTACTGTTGTATGAACTTATAGTTATTAAACTTATATCACCACCTGACACCACATATCCTTGGAAAAATTGCTAGTGATATCAGCAATTTTAGGATGGTTTTCACAAACAGTGCACCACATAAGTCTTCTCGTCATTTGACTTTAGCCAATTAAATGTTTTTATCCAAGATTCCTCAACTGTGTGACAGTGTTTTTTTTTCTTTCTTTTTTTTTCGTATGCTTTATCATAGCCCGCTTGCGCAAGTTTCCGTTTTGTCAACGATGTAGAATCCAATTCTGAAATTAAGTCACTCAACCATGCAAAAGACGAATTTGTAACTACCGCTGACAGATCGGGAATTTTACATAATTGCTTACTATGAGATATACTGGTATTGCCGGATTTTTTTCCGAAAAAACATCTTACATCCATTACTAAATACAACTTATATCCGCAGCTAACACAAACTACTGTTCTCTCAGATAAACTAAGTTATCAGTGTCGGTAATATTTGCTCTTCTCCCGGTTAAGTGGAACGCATTGCGCAGGCTCATTCTTAAACGAAACTTAGCTTTTGTTTAAGTAGTACCGCTGTCAGTTCATGTGTGTGGTCGCGGGCGGATGATTCTGCTTACTCCTCCTTCACTTGCGCAAGTTATATCAGGAACCCCACTCCACCCGTGGCTGTGCAATAAATAATCCGTTGTCACTCCCTCCCCATAAAGCACCGCTTTTTCCCCCATCAGTCTGCATCCTCCTGTTTCATGGCAGTTTACTCATTTGGCCACTAAACACTGTAGGCTAGTTTCATTAGAGGCATGCATCATGTTGTTAACTGTAAACAACATCTGGAGCAAAACTAAGTATGGCATAATATAATTGAAGCACTATTCTTTCTGGCCTTTGCACTCATTCCGTAACAAATAATACAATTTCTGGTGATTTGCAGTAAAATGAAAAACATGCGACGACCGTCTTTTTTCTAGAGTAGAAAATTCGTCATTCCAAACTTTTTTTTTCTTTAAATCCAGTTGCCTGACCGGGCAACTAGATTTCATTTTTACTTGCCCAGGCCAATAATTTACATGCCTCGGGCATCTCGGGCATGGTATTTTTCAAGCCCTGATAAGAATATAGGGCTTGCAACTTCTGGCTGTTCCCAAAGTTGAAAATGCCTTTGAAGGGGAGAAGATTTGAAGACACAAGGGAAATCAAGAACACAACACAGCACCTACTGGTGATCCCTAAAAGTAACATAACTTCAAAATGTATCCAGCCAAAAGACTAAAGTTCAAGGTCACACACCAGCACCATGCTTTGTCTAGTTGAGAAGGGGGGATACGATCAGATACTTTTTAATCAGACCTTATAAATAAGAATGCTAGGGGAGCATCTGAAATGTGAGAACAATTGTCATTTAAGAGATCTGTATTTACTCGGAAAAATTAGCTATTGTGCATAACTCGCATAATCCAATAATAATCGACACTTTCGTTGCACGATTCAAAACTCCGAAGTAACAAAATCACATTAAAAAGTTTAATGTATTAAAATACGTTATTTACAAGTTGAAAGCTACAAGATCTTTCGGGCCATCGAATGTGCCCATCCTCAGGTAAAAGTAACAAAGAAAAAATAGAGACAGCAGGGACTTATATACAGGTGGTTGTTGGTCAGTGACGCAAAAGGCGTCAATGCACAGGCTCAAAGAGTTAGAGTCTTAAAGAATAGAAGTGTGGGGAACTCCACTTACCATGGTGATGATGTGGAGTCCTCATTGTTAATTATGGCATCTTGTAGTATTCCTCTAATGAGGGATTTCCATGGTTGTAGCACTAAATAAGGCGAATCCTCATTACAACATTTATCACTAAAACTAAAGGTGTACAAACTTTTGACAAGTAGGGTTGAGGCCTTGTTCTTTTGGCTACCCAATATTGAAACTTTGCTCCATAGTGGGGTATACAAGACCTTTCTTGTAAGTCGAGAGAGAGATGTAGGTTGAGGCCTTGTTCTTGTAACTACCCGATATTAAAACTTCATTCTGTAGTGTGTATACAAGCCCTTTCTTGTAAGTCGAGAGAGAGGTAGTTGAAAGGGCTCCTATACCCCATACCCCACTACGGAATAAAGTTTCAATATTGGGTAGTCAAAAGAACAAGACCTCAACCCAACCCCTTTCTCTCGACTTACAAGAAAGAGCCTGTATACCCCACTATGGAACGAAATTTCATTACTGTTTAGTCAAAAGAACAAGGCCTCAACCCTATCTGCCAAAAGTTTGTACATCTCTAGTTTAGGTGATAAATGTTGTAATGAGGATTCGCCTTATTTAGTGCCACAACCGTGGAAATCCCTCATTAGAGGAGTACTATAAGACACCATAATCGAAGATGAGGACACCACATCATCACCATGGTAAGGGGAGTTTCTCCACTTCTATTCTTTAAGACTAACTCTTTGAGCCTGCGCATTGACACCTTTTGCGTCACTGACCAACAACCACCTGTATATAAGTCCCTGCTGTCTGAATTTTTCTTTGTTTATTTTTTACCTGAGGATGGGCACGTTCGATGGCCCAGAAGATCTTGTAGCTTTTAACTTGTAAATAACGTATTTTAATATGTTAAAACTTTTTAATGTGATTTTGTTACTTTGGAGTTTTGAGTTATTCCACTACAGTGTCAATTATTATTAGATTAATCGAGATCTGTATTAACTGAAACATGTCAAAGCAGACTGGTTTTGCTTTTGGGATATTGTCTTTCTTGAAGATGCTCAGTACAACATAATGAACAGTGATTTCAAAATTTGCCTGACCTCATAGCCTGTTTTGGCTCAGCTGAGAGCAATTTTGGCACAGATTTGGCTGTGACATGTCTCGTACCCAAATCGTTCGTAAGAATCAACTGAACCGAACTGAAAGTAATGTTGAAGTATTCAGTTAACTCACAAATAGTGATTTGGCAATTTTCCTGCTTAGTTGCGTGCACAAGTTCAACATTGTTTTCATGTTTGCTGGTTTCAGGCCTCCCAAACCTTTCATCACTCTCAACACTTTTACAACCATCTTTAAAATCTTTATACCATTCATAAAGTTGTGCATAACTCATACAATCCTCCCCATAGACTTTATGGAACTTTAAGTATGTGTCTTTGCAAGTTTCACCAAATTTTTGATAAAATCTGATGGAAATTCGTTGATCAATTTTTTACGACATGAAAAATGCGACAAAAATTGCTGGTTTCAGGCCTCCCAAACCTTTCATCACTCTCAACACTTTTACAACCATCTTTAAAATATTTATACCATTCATAAAGTTGTGCATAACACATACAATCCTCCCCATAGACTTTATGGAACTTTAAGTATGTGTCTTTGCAAGTTTCACCAAATTTTTGATAAAATCTGATGGAAATTCGTTGATCAATTTTTTCCGACATGAAAAATGCGACAATCAGCTCCACACACATAATAACAAAGCACTACTGTAAGAAAAAAAAATAATAAAGGAGATGTGATTCACGACACATGCATAGCAGGTTCCAAGATCAACCTGAGCCAAACCACGATTCCGAACTTATGCAACCAAGTCTGGATACTTTTGGGTTACACCTCGTAAAAGGAAATGTGAACTTGCCCTCTATTGGCATTCATATGCATTAAGAAAAAAATTTAATTATATGTAAAGCATTTCACGCTGAAAACACTGATAAAGAAATTTTTCAAATTGGCCTCATAGAAGTAGATATATATATATATATATATATACTGAAGAGCAATGCTGAAAACTAAGGAAAAACTTTAGAATTTAAAACGAAAGTTGCAAAATTAACCTGAAGATCGAAACGCGCAACGCAGCAGTTACGAAAATTCATAATTCACATTCTATTAAGAAGAGACCTAAGCAAAAAAAAAATTATATATTTTTGACTCATACCAAGTACAACATAGAAAGGGTTATATGTCTACCGGTGTGAGTAAAAGGAGAAAAGATAAAAAATAAAATAAAACAACTGAATGTAGAAAGTGTCGAGAATACTGAGCCTTGGCTTTATCAAGGACCAGCAAAAACTCTGCATTTTCTCACTTCCACAAAGACCTAGTTGGAAATGGGTTTCTGCAAAGCCATGGATGCAAGTTATAAGCCCACCAAAAATTGTTTTAAAATTTATATATATATGTCATGACCTCCGCAGAGTTGTATGACCTAGCGCTAGTTAACAATTTAGCTTACATCCATAACTTCCATGGCCCGACCCATGCTCTTTATCTGTTACTATTAAACAGAGAGAAGAAGATTAAAGAGAACTCAAGTTGTGAGAGTGACATAATAATTAGAAATAATTTTCAGCCATAACGAAATGCCAAGTTCGCCTGAGAGAGAATATAAACCTGAAAAGTAATACAAAAGAATTCCAAATTTTTACATTGCAATTAAAAAGGAAATATTAATTTTTTAAAACTCAGATTTTTGAAAGAAAACTTGATTCTAAAACCCCCTACTCCGCAACTTCTGACAACACAAAACGAGAATAAATTAAAGACAATAATTAACTAAAGAAAAGCTTTGTGAAAGTTATATGACATAAACAATTAGTTGCAATATGTACAAAGTATTTCAGCAGTGCTTTAAGTGCATAATTAAGTAGTTATTAAGACCTTAACTACTTTGAAAATACAGCGCAAAGTAAAGGAACTATGCTTAGCCAGCTTCTGTGCCTAAGTTTCCTAAAAGACGCGCAAAGTTACCAAGAAAAGAAAGAGTTAAAACCCGCAAAAATGTTAACAGTCTAGCCAGTGCCTAAATGCTAAAAAGCGAAAAACAACAGAGAAAAAATACAAGGAGTACAAACATTGAACTTATAAAACCTAAAACCCTAAGACAATGAAGAGAGCTTACCTCTTATGCAACTAAACTTTCTCCACTCAAGAGGAAACATGGCCGACTTTTTCCCCAAACTTCCAAACACGACTGCCACTCCCTAGTCGCTGGGGGCAGTGTGGGTGGGGCTGATGGCCTCCTCACACTGAAAGAAACCAACTCGCGGAGATTTTATCCAGAGACAAATATATATATACTTAAGACTGTGGACCTGTATGATCAGAAAGAGCAGAATTAACTCTCCAGAATACATGAGAAATATTATAAAATACACAAGTGGTGTATTTAATAATCTTTGCATGTATTAAATCACCTTAGTGAGCTTCTATAGATTATTCAGAATCTTATTAATTTTAACGTTAGTTTTACTATTTTTAGTTTAGCTATTCTAGTGAGTGAATAACTAGTTTTCTTTTTTATTTGTTTTTATTTTCTTTTATAAACAGATTTTTATGCTTTTTTTGTGATTTTGTCTGTATTATTTAATTTTTTTGTTTTAATAGGACCTTCATATCCATAGCACTAAGGTTCCTTTTAGTAGTTAATAGGCATCCTCTAGCCAACTTCCTTACGGCTTTGATTGGTCAGAATCATATTATTAACTGTGTAGAAAATTAAAGCAGATCTGCCAACCTTACTCTATTATTCAGAATAATTTTTCTTAAAGTTCTTTTGATGAAAGATAAGTGAATATCATTCTCTAGAAAACTATCTAATAGTAAATTAATGTGGTAATTGAAGTCCAAATTGTTGCTGCAAATTCTTGAAATTCTTAGGACCTGAGAAATTAGTACATTCTCAATTACTTTGGTTGATATGTTATTATTCCAGTGTAGATATTTAATTACTTTGAAAGGAAAATTAACTCTTTTATCAAAGAGGCTAATAGATGGGTTACCTCTGTTGAGCTTAATGCTTAAGTCTAGGAACTCAAGTTCCTGATTACTGTGGTTGGTTTTACATAAGTTAAGAGAGCTAGGATAGATATTATCAAAGTCACTCTCTATAACTTCTGAATTATTGATACACAGCAGATCATCAATATATCTAAATGTGTAAAGGTAGTTATCTGAGCAGGTGGGGTGATTTTTAATGAATTTATATTCCTTAAAGAACAGGAATAGATTAGCAATATTCGTGGAGGTTGATGTTCCCATGGGGATACCGTTCACTTGCTTATAGAGAGTATTATTATATAAGATATGGTTATTTTTTATGCAGCAATTGAGATAAGAGTTCCAGGCTCCTACATTAACAAATTGGTTAAGTTTAAATTCTGCATACAGCTCTTTAAAGGTAGTGATTATATCTGATAGAGGCAGATTTGTATATAGGTTCTCAAAATCATAACTATTAATATCTAAGGGACTTACTTTGAGTATAGTAGAAATTGCTTCTGCATTATTATTAATTATCCAAAAATCTCTGTACATCAAATTAGTACAGTTTCTAATGTGTTTCAAAACCCTCTTCAAGATATCTTCAAAGGCAAGATCTATTTTCTTTTTATGACTCCTTACTCCACTAGCTATGAACCTGAACTTCACAGGATCCTTATGAAACTTAACCGTTGCAAAAAGAAATGGAAATTCAGGCTCATATCTTCTAGTTTGTGGAATTTTAAGTTTCTTGAAGAAAGCCTTAAACCTATTTTCTAACTGCTTGGTAGAATAACTTACGGGCTCATACGTTACTCTATTATTGAGTTCCATAGTTAACAATTCAAAATAGAACTTCTTACAGATAATTGCAAAATTATTGCTAGCTTTATCCGTAGTGGTAAAAATAAATAGGTCTTGTAGTTTGGAGAGTGACCTTTGGCATCTCCAGATAAAAAGAGATTTCTATCGAAACAAAAGTCCAGACCTGCCAACTCACAAGTGAAGCTATTGATTACGTTATATTTCCATTCTGCAAAGGCCTCAATAGGCTGATTGTATGCTAAACTGGTATAAATTTTAAAACAATTTTTGGTGGGCTTATAACTTGCATCCATGGCTTTGCAGAAACCCATTTCCAACTAGGTCTTTGTGGAAGTGAGAAAATGCAGAGTTTTTGCTGGTCCTTGATAAAGCCAAGGCTCAGTATTCTCGACACTTTCTACATTCAGTTGTTTTATTTTATTTTTTATCTTTTCTCCTTTTACTCACACCGGTAGACATATAACCCTTTCTATGTTGTACTTGGTATGAGTCAAAAATATATAATTTTTTTTTTTGCTCAGGTCTCTTCTTAATAGAATATATATATAGGGATGTAAGGTCAGGTGACGCGTAACATCACAGCCTCTCCTTGACAAATGTCAACCCCGCCTTCTCGTGGTGCATCCTGTTCCCACTAAAGGGGCTCTGACGACCGCCAATAGCGGTATAACTATACCATCGGGATTAGAGGAAATTCTATCCCACACTCACCAACCCGCTTGGCCAGCGTGGTGAGTTATGGCCAAACCCCTCCAAAATGATTCCACAACTTAAATCTTGGCCCTCAGTCTCCGGCAGCTGGAATGTACCTGGGCCGAAGGCAGCGGCCAGTGCGACATGAAGGCAGAGGGTGCTAAGAATCCCCGGAGGACCGGACTAGGCTGCCATCTGATGCTGACCTTGGCTACTTACAATGGACGCTCCCTATCTTCTGATTCAAGGCTTCTTGAATTGGAAGAGGAACTACAAAGGATCAAGTGGGACATCGTGGGGCTAAGTGAGGTAAGGACAAAAGGAGAAGATCTCATCGAACTGAAAAGTGGACATCTCTTCTACTATCGTGGGACAGATACTGGCAGAACTAGTGGTGTTGGATTTATAATAAACAAGAAACTGAAGGATAAAGTTGTAGAAGTTGAAAGTTCCTCTGACAGAGCTGCACGACTTGTTATCCAACTCTCGAAAAGATACCAGGCTCAGATTATTCAAACTTATGCACCCACCGCAAGTCATCCTGAAGAAGAAATTGAAGAATTTTATGAGGAAATTTGCCATCTAAATAATAAGGGTAAGCAGCACTTGAAAATAATTATGGGAGATTTCAATGCAAAAATAGGGCAACGGCAACAGAATGAAACTTCAGTAGGTAAATTCGGTCACGGCAACAGAAACCAGCGTGGAAATACTCTCGTTGAGTTTGCAGAGGCAGAAAGGTTTTTCATCTTGAACTCCTTCTTCAAGAAAAAGCCACACAGGAAATGGACATGGAGACATCCAAATGGGACGACAAGTGAAATTGATTTTATTATGTGTAACAAAAATTCGTCATAGAAGACTGCAGTGTGCTAAACAAGTTCAACACAGGTAGTGACCATAGATTGGTGAGATGTAAAATGCACCTCAACACTAAACTTGAACGTGGCAAGCTCATAAGACAAACAAAATCTATTGACATAACCAACCTTAAAAAACACCATAATACCTTCAAGTTAGAACTGAAGAACAGGTTCTCTGCTTTAGAAGGCCTAACATCGGAAGAAGTGGACATCTCTGAAGTTAACAGAAAAGTAACCAAAGCTCTTATGGAAACAGCAACAAAATTAGCTGGGTCTAAGAACAAGTTGCATGTGAACAAATTATCAGGAAAAACCAAAATGTTGATGCAAAAAAGAAGAGAGATGAGGACAACTAAAGAAGATGTGACTTCCAAAGTGGAATATATAGAGCTATGCAAGACAGTAAGAAAAAGTATCACTGAAGACGTAAGGAAATTCAACTGTGAACTAGTGAGGAAAGCAATTGAAAATAACCAAAGCCTAAAGATAGCAAAGGGACATCTCAGTAAGGGAAGAAAACAGATTATGGCACTGAGAAAAGAAGATGGTTCTGTAACAAGAAATACAGGCGAAATTTTGACAAGAGTGAAAGATTTCTACTCCAAATTATATGAAAGGGATGATACATGCACTCCAGACATCATGAAAGATACCAGTACCAGAGTTCCTCCAGTCCTTCCAGCAGAAGTTGCACATGCAATCAAGAACATGAAGCGGGGAAAAGCTCCAGGAGAAGATGGAATTACTGCAGACATCATACAAGAAGCAAGTGGAGAAATCGAAACAGTACTCGCCCAAATTTTCACTCGATGCCTTAATGAAGGAAAGATTCCTGAGGATTGGAACACCGCTACAATGATCCTGCTACATAAGAAAGGTGACATTTAGGATCTCGGAAACTACAGACCTATCAGCCTCCTATCAGTAGTTTATAAAATCTTCACTAAAGTTCTTTCAAACCGCTTGAAGGTAACACTGGACATGGCTCAACCGAGAGAACAAGCTGGATTCAGGAGTGGCTACAGCACAATAGATCATATCCATGTGCTGAGAGAACTAATTGAAAGAGCGAGGGAAATATGAACTTCCATTGTGCATGGCTTTTATCGATTATGAAAAAGCCTTTGATTCGGTGAAACCATCAGCAGTTACAATGGCTCTGAAAACCTGCGGTATTGAAGATGCATACATTAATATTATTAATAACATCTATGAAAATGCAAGTGCAAAGATTAGGCTGTTTGAAAATACAACACACATAAAAATTGGAAAGGGAGTGAGACAAGGTGACACCATATCTCCGAAGCTCTTTAATGCCACATTGGAGGGTGTTTTTCAGTCACTGAGCTGGGAAAACAAGGGGATAAAGATTAATGGAGATTATCTAACCCACCTTCGTTTTGCTGATGACGTAGTCATTTTTGCAACTACCCCATCAGAGCTGCAGAGTATGATCCAGGAACTTGCTGACAAGAGTAAAGAAGTGGGATTAAAAATGAACTTTCAGAAGACAAAAGTGATGTTCAATGCTTTTACAAGAAATGAAGATTTATCGATTGATGGAGAAAAGCTGGCGATAACAGACACGTACGTTTATCTTGGACAGCAGATATCAAGTGAGGGTCACATTGATGAAGAAATTAATCGGCGTACAAAACTTGCCTGGAGAGCTTTTGGAAGAAACAGCATAATTTTCAAGAGCAATATGCCATTATGTCTTAAAAGAAAAGTGTTTGATCAATGCATCCTTCCAGTGCTTACATATGGTGCAGAGACGTGGACCTTAACTAAAAGAGACATACAAAGGCTGCAGACAACTCAAAGCAGCATGGAGAGGTGCATACTTGGTGTAACCAGGAGAGATAAGAAGAGGAACTCGTGGATCCGAAAAATGACAAGAGTGGAAGACATCATGATCAGAGTTAAATCCCTGAAATGGCAATGGGCTGGACATACTGCCAGAAGGACAGATCATCGATGGACAGCCGAAATTTTAGATTGGATTCCAAGGGACAGGAAAAGACCCAGAAGAAGACCACATGGGAGATGGGTGGATGAAATTCGAAAGTATGCAGGGGTGACATGGAGGAGACTGGCACAAGACAGACCGTTGTGGAGGAAACTTGGGGAGACCTTTATCCAGCAGTGGATTGATAATGGTTGACAATGATGATGATGATGATGATATATATATATATCTTTGTCCCCTGGCAGAAAAACTATGCCCTATTTAAAGCAAAAGGCATTCTCAAAAGGTTTTTCATGGTAAGCTGTATTGGCCCACAAAAGAATTTTTAAATCAAGTTTTCAGAAAAGCAGATTTTGCTGCAAATTCATCAGAAACAAAAATACATACTTACACCCCTAATGCCCAAACCATTCCTTATCAAAAATTAAAAACTATATGCAGAACATTTCCCTACAGAGGCTCTATCAGGTGCAGAAAGAATTTTTAAATAGGACTTTTAAAAGCAGAGATATTGGGGAAATTGCAATTCACCTTTACACCCTCTAGTGGAAAATCTATGCACTACCTGAAAAAGAAACTGCATCCAAAATAGTCTTCATTATAAATGACATTGAAAGAATGTAAATTAAAAAAACAATAACAGACATTTAGAAGTACTGATGTAGAATAAACTGTATTTTGCTTTCAATATCATATGCATTTATGCCTCCTAGTGGTGAAGTTATACATTGTAAAAACAAACAAACAGGACAGCCAGTATCATTGTTCTCACACTTCAAGCTTTACAATGCAAAAAGAATTTTTCAAATCGGACTAACAGTTGCAGGAATATGGTGTCCACAGACTCACAGACAAAGTGATACTAAAATAAGCAAGTACTTTTTTTACAAAAGACATGCTAAAAATCGAAACTGACTACAGAATGCACTTTGGAACTAATATATTATTTTCCATCAATTGATAGAAAAAATATAAACAGGGATGGTACAAAAGAATAAACAGAATACAGACTTCACTTCCAGTGACCCTTACCTAGCCAAAGAATCATTATGATATTAAAACAACTCAACAACGAAATATTTAACTTAGTTTTCCTTCCAGCTTAGTATTTGCCAACACATTCATATTAAGACACCACTCAATGAAGTAATAGGAGATTACTAACTAACAAACAAAACCACGCATAAAAAAAACCCCAAAAGTTCAAACAAACAAAACAAAGAAAACTTTATGGTCACATCACTTTAAAAAACCACAAAAGAACATCTGGGGACTGCTACCCCTCTTTTTCTTTTCCACTACTAAAGAAAGATAGTTATATCTAGAAGAAGAAAGGGGAAGGTGTCATCAGTCAAGTAGCAGTAAAAAAAATTTAAAACCTGTTTTTAAACAAATTATGAATAATGACATCAAGGAAAGTGCTTCCACTTTGACAGCTGCAATTTATGAAAGGATCAACGATATGCTAATTAGGAATAATATAATACAATATGCATGTAACAGAAAAATCTGGATTGTGGAAAACCATGCATGCTACATTCAAAAAGAAACTGAAGAAACACAGAAGCTTTCTGCCCAACAAATGTCTACAGATGATCAAGCACCAAGTTGTGCAGAAAGCTTTTGTGTTTCTTCAGTTTCTTTTTGAACATAACATGCATTTTTCCACAATCCATCTAATTAGGAAAAAATAAGAAATATGAAAATTAGTTGAAAATAGGTAAAAAGTAAACAAAAGTGTGAGATCTAGAAATGAATTTGTTTTCTCACTTTCAATGATAAAAAGCAAGAAAAGCAATTTATGCTTGGATATGCTTATGATAACTATATATCACCCCCAAAACCACAAAGCACACAGGCATTGCATTCATTAAACCACAAAGCACACATGCATTGCATTCAGTTAGACAACAAATTTACTTATAAACTCATGAGCTGAAATGACATCACTCAAGTTCTTTAGTCATAATTTTCAGCACATGAACATCACACAGACTGCAAGTGATACCCAATTACTACAGATATAGATCAGTAGATGTCACTAATGTAGAAAACTTTACTACTTCGCCAAGCTTTTTATCATAAAAACACAATAGATCCACATTATGTTTTTCAATCAGGAAGAAATTGTGTGGATGAGTTTATACACTGATAAGTGAAACTGCAGTACTTATCAAGTAAGGATCACACATATGTACAAGCATAATGCATCACCAAGCTATCCTCTGAAATTCAGAGGTCAGCTCCCCAAAGAGAAATCAGTTGCCAAATTAATGTTACTGCATGTGTTAGATTTTATTTATGTTGAAGTATCAAACGTCTCCATTTACAGCGATCTTGATACACAACTCACACTTTCTCAACATCCATCACACACCTCATAAAGACCTTTCACAATTTATACTCACTATCTTTTTCTCATGCAGGCATTCCTGAATCTGGCCCTCTTATGCTTTCTCTGGTCTTTCACTACGTCTTTCCTGCTACTTGGGCTGAATTCACACCTCATCACTTGTTCTTTCAACATGGCCAAACCACCTAAGAATATTCGTTTCCTCCTACCAACAGCATTTAGCCGAATATTGCCCATCTGCAACACACCTTTATTCTGCACATATAAGAAAGTCTTGTCGCAACCCCCTCATAAGCAATTTTCTCTCCGGCACACAAACAACTGCTTTCCCTTCTGTAGTGTGCAGGTTTCACTACCATACATAAGAGTAAGGCCTATTACTCTATCTTACACAGCCAGCCATTCAGGACATTTCTGAACACCTGTCAGACCTGTTAAATCCTACAAAAGCACCCATTTAGAGCTGCTTTAGGAGGATGGATTCACTTGCCTACAAATTTCACCATCTAATCTGTTTTCTCTGTCAAACATGCTTCCAAGATACACAAACTCATTCACCTCCTCTAATTCTGTACCATTTAGAATGATCTTGCATTTAGCATCAACAGTCCCTTGCCCAAAAACCATAACTTCGGGTTTTCCTTTATTTGAACTGTTTAAATTTCATACATACCAGGTCTGTTCAAAAAGTACCCAAACTATTTTTTTTTTTTTACTTTTTCAGGAGTATTTAAAACTTATTCAGCTTTGTTATCTTCGAAGTACTCTCCTCCTTGGTTGATACATCACTCCCAATGCAGTGTCCAGTTCTTGAAGCAGTCCTGATACACTTTTTTCAGGATCATGCATAGGTCTGCTTGTGAATTTTCCATGATGTCATTCATTGTGTCAAATCTTTCTCCTTTCAAAATGGATTTTAACTTTGGAAACAGGAAAAAGTCCAAGGGGGTCAAGTCAGGTGAGTAGGAAGGCTAGAGAAGCACAGTCGTCTTCATTTTGGCACAAAAGTCACGAATCAGCAGCAATGCGTGTGCCAGCACATCATGATGGAGGAACTAGGATTTGTTTCTCCACAGCTTGGGCCTTTCTCTACTGAAATTTTCTCACAGGTGTTTCAGCACTTAAACATAATATCACCGACTCACTGTTTGTCCCTCTGGTAAAACATCCTGATGGGCAATGCCTTCGACATAAAAAAAAAAAAGTACGGTCAACACGACTTTCATGTTTGACCTGACTTTTCACACTTTTTTCGGTCTTAGTGAAATTTTTCCAACCCACCGTGAAGACTGCATTTTTGTCTTGACATAGTAGCCATAAACCCACACCTCATCACCTATGATAATTTTTGTCATGAAATTTTTGTTCTTGTTTGTGCGATCCAACAGTTCCTGACAGATTGCAACATGATTGTCTCTTCAATCCCAAGTCAGCAGACATAGGACAAACTTTGTGGCAATGAGATGTATTTCCAATTTTTTGGTCAGAATGTGATGACATGCTCCATTTAAAATGATGAAAATACCCGTGATTTCTTGAACAGTCAACCAACGATTTAAAAGTACGATTTCGTGAAACTTGGGCCACATGAATGTCATCAGTTAATGCCGAGGGCCATCCTGAAGGGATCATCATCAGTTGACTGTCGACCACCTTTGAATTGCTTAAATCACTCGTAACACTGCATGTGACCTGCGCTGATCACCATAAGCCTGTTTCATCACTACATGAGTCTCCGTAAGCGTTTTCCCAAGTTTGATGCAAAATTTGATGTTAATATGCTGTTCATGAAACTTGTTCATCTTGAAAATCGCAGAACATGCACAACAAGCTCTTAAACAAAGCAATGCAGCATGATGAATAATCACATCAGAAAGATGCAGTAAATGAGAGGTTACTTGCCAAGGTCACTTCTATGCAGCACCACCTACTGCATATTGGTGTGACATCATGTTTTAGCATGCTATTATAAAAGTTCAGGAACTTTTTGAACAGACCTCATACTTCATTCATCATGGTCAACATACTCTGCAACTCACGCAACTCACTTTTACTCTCAAACAAGACTGTGCAATCAGTGAACAGCAATCTGTAATCATGGAAATTTCCAAAACATATACCAGAACTGTCTATTCTGGCATAATGCTTGCATGCATCCATAAATGCATTGAACTACCATGGTGTCATTACAAAACCTAAAAAGGTAAGTAAGCTGTAATGACAATTTTAATTTACTTGGATAAATGAGTTTATCAATGTAGTCCTGCAAGAACAATGTCTGTATGATGTAGGGGCATATACCAAAAAAAGAAAATGTATTAGGCTCTGGGATCATGATATACAATAAATACTTTTTTCCCCACAGAAGTTGACAAATATCAACAAATAATAACATACAGCAAATTAAAGTGAGTTTTGTGTTATGTAGTATTTTTTACACAACAAAGGCAATGAGAAATTTCACCTGAATTTCACAACAATGCACTTTCCCCCAAAACTCATTAAAACCAATTAACTAAAACAACCTATTAATTATAAAAATAATCATGCCATAAGAAATTATGTACTTCTTTTATATAACAAGAAATTATGTACAGGGTGTCCGAGAATTATTGGACACATTACAAAATTATGTACAAAAAAAAAAAAAAAAAACTATGAGCATTTTGTGTTTTTCTATGTCACATATTACTAACATGGTTTCTATACTTTTGTTTTGCAGAATTGTTATAACCAGAATCCGATAGATGGCACTAGGTGTGGCCTGATGAGGAATGTATAAGAAATGCACAATCAGTAGTCATGTCATCCGTACAGCAGAAGGCGATGTGGCTGTTGGGAAGAAAGTTTTTACTGCCTTCATAGATTTAGAGAAAGCTTACGACCGAGTGAATAGGACACTTTTGTGGAAGGTATTGAATGAATATGGTGTTACTGGGAATCTACTTAATAGTGTAAACGCCATGTATGCTGGTAGTAGAGCTTGTGTACGAGTGAATGGTGTTTTATCAAAATGGTTTTCCATTGGTGCAGGAGTTAGACAAGGTTGTGTAATGTCACCATGGCTGTTTAATATATTTATGGACGCATGCATGCGTGACGCCAAAATAGATAATAGTGGTTTATGTCTTGGGGATATCCATGTGTGCAGATTGCTGTATGCTGATGACACTGTCCTGTTGGCAGAGAGCAAAAGTGAGTTGCAGAGTATGTTGACTCGGATGCACGAAGTTTGCATGAAATTCAAACTGAGTAAAAATAAGGGAAAAACCAAAGTCATGGTGTTTGAGAGAGGAATGGGTAGCACTGAATGTAATGTAAGTATAAATGGCACTGTGATTGACCAGGTGAGTGAGTTTGTGTATTTAGGAAGCATGTTTGACAGAGAGAACAAGTTGGATGGTGAAATCAGTAGGCGAGTGAATTCTTCTTTGAAAGTCATAGCTGCTCTGGGAGGTTTTCACAGGAATGATGGGTTCTCTAGAGAGTCCTGCATGGCTGTGTATGAAACAGTAATTGTTCCTACACTGATGTATGGCAGTGAAACCTGGGTACTGCAGAAGAAACATAGGAGTCATTTGTGTGCTGGAGAAATGAGTTACTTACGTGGGGTTTGTGGCAAGACACGATCTGATTGTGTGAGGAATGAAGATGTATTGCAGTTGTGTGATGTAAAGCAAAATGTTGTTAGCAAGGTGGAGACCAATATGCTTCGGTGGTTTGGCCATGTTGAAAGAATGAGTTATGAAATGCTTACTAAGAAAATATTTTCAGCCCAAGTGGCAGGAAGGAAAGGCAGAGGAAGGCCAAGGAAGACATGGGTGGATCAGATTCAAGATTGTCTGCATGAGAAAAAGATTATGAGTATGAAGTATAAAAGATCTTGTGTATGGCGTGTAATGAATATCAGTGAAGCACGAGTTGTGTGTCAGGATCGCTGTAAATGGCGAAGTTTGATACGACAACAATAAGTAAAAATATCTGGAAGTTTGTATTTCTTTTTGGAGCTAACCTCTGAATCTCAGAGAACAGCTTAGTGATATGTAATGTAATTAAAGTTAAAAGACAATACCGTTTAGAGTATGGTTGTAATCCTCCGTCAACAAATTCAATTAAGCGGTGGATGAAACAGTTTAAAGAAACTGGCAATGTGGAACATCGTGGAGGAGCCAGTAGGCCTAGCGTCAGCAGTGAGACGGTTGACCAAGTTAATGAAAGTTTCCGACGAAGCCCCAGGAAATCCATTCGTAAAGCAAGCAGAGAACTGTGCATTCCGAAATCGACAGTTCACGATATCTTACACATATTCAACATAGACTGCAGAGAGGACAGACAACCAGAGGTCCCAGAAGATTGGCCGACAGATCTGCCGAAATGCATCGGACAATACATCCAGGAAGTCTGACGAAGTTTTTTTTTTTTTTTTTTTGGTAATTGCATTTTCTCGTGCGAATATTTTTTTGAGTGATTCATTTTTCCGTTTTTTCAAGTTTTCCAACGTAATTTTCACATCTCCTTTGTCTCCATGTGCCTCCAGTAGTTCAACTAAAAAAGTATATCCTAGTCAAGAAAATGTGTAAACTAACCTCTAAAAAAAGCCTACACTCAAAAACCTGATGAGAACAACCGTGCAAAGATTTGAACATTGACCACCTACAACCGAGAGGTACGTGAAAGATTTTTCCTTGAATCACATTCAATTACAGATATATATATTCGCAGTGAATATTAATAACTTCCAACTGAAAAATTGCTTTTCACTCAAAGGAAATATAACATGTAAAATGTTACAACAGTTAAAACCACCATTAAATGGTTAAGAATAATGTATGAAAAACATGTTTATAAATCTTGATACCTCGAGAAATATGTGAGTATTATAAGAAATTAAAGTTTCATGCTTACAAAATTCAAATAGTGCAAAAGATGCACGTAAATGATCACACTCTGCGATACAATTTCGCTGTGGATATGCTGAATCGAGTGGAAAATGATGAAAACTTTCTCAGTACTGTAATTTTTAGTGATGAATCCACATTTCATGTATCAGGTATTGCGAATCGTCACAACTGTAGGATATGGGGCAGTGAACCGCCTCATGCTGCTATTGAAGTGGAACGTGATTCTCCAAAAATTAATGTGTGGTGCACCCTATCAAAAAGAGAAGTGATTGACCCTTTCTTCTTCTGCGAAAAAACCATACATGGTGACATTTACTTGGATATGCTAGAAAATTTCGCTATACCCCAGATCAAAAGATATGACGTCGTTTTCCAACAAGACGCCTCCGCATTAGTCAACGTGCGTACGTAAGTGCCTAAATGAGCATTTCCCTAACACATGGATTGGACGTGGTGGTCCCATTCCGTGGCCTCCTCCTCGCTCTCCAGATCTAGCTCCATTGGATTATTTCATGTGGGGTTATGTGAAGGATTGTGTCTATCAGGCGCCTTGTACTGATTTGCAGGAACTGAAGCAGCGTATCACAGCTGCTATTAATTACATAACTCCTCAGCTTCTCAGATGCTCGCCAATATATGGCATGAAATCGAGTATCGCTTGGACGTACTACAAGCAACCAAGGGATCTCACATCAAAATTTATTAACTTGTGTAGTTACATTGTAAGTTAGTACAGTCAGTTTCTTTCTATCTGTTTAATGTTTTGTTTTATATAATTTTATAATGTGTCCAATAATTCTCGGACACCCTGTACTTCTTTTATATAACATGCAACCTAAAAAAAGGACACCCATGATTTAAGCTGAAAAATAAAATGTGTTCTTACCTTACTGGTATGTTTAGAAGCCTTCTTTGAAATTTTATTTCCTTTGGACACTTTCCTCACAACTGAAATCAGACTAGTATGAGTTACAGCTTTGGATGATCCTGGTGTACTTTTCTTTAGCATACAGTCCTTAGAAGCATCTAGACTTCTCGAAGAAACATCAGAACTACAAACATTTTCTTTGTTCTTCAGGTTTTGAACAATTTTATGACAAGACTCAGCTGTCAAAGATGCAATGTCCTCTTTATTCTTGAATAAGGAAGTTAAATTTAAAGATCTTTTAGCATTATTAACTTCTAATGCATTTGTCATAGAGTCAGATTTAATAGGTGATAGAACTCTTTCATTAGTGCAATTTATTTTACTTGGAGACAAAACTTGACGCTCCCCAACACAACTTTTTTCACTTGGTGACAAATTTACATTATCCACATGAAAATGCACTTTGTTTGGTGATACATTTTCTTCTGTATTTCCCATTTTTTCAAATTCATCTGACTTTCTCTTTTTAGATAGTGTATTTGCAGATGGAAAGTCTGTAATTGCTTTTTTTCCCCCAGCTTGATCACTACTAGGAACTTTAATATTTTCAGAAGTACAATTTTGTGATCTTCTGAAAAAGTTCAAAGAATCTGATGGGGAAAACCATTGCGTTATTGACAAAGATGAACTTTTTGGCGCATTATTTTTCATGGCCGAACTCTTTGGTGCATTATTTTTCACAGACAAACTCTTTGGTGCATTATTTTTCACGGCCGGACTCTTTGGAATTGGAGAATGTCTTGGTAACATCGTAGGAGAAGCTGAATTAGGAACTCCTGTATGATGCACAGATGATTCACCAAGGATTGGCCGTTGCGATTCTAAAACAAAAAACAAAAAAGGAATGAAAAGAAGACATACCAGATAACATACAAACAAAACAGTATTCAACTGTTTCTTAACAGTTATATGAAGTAACAAATAATAGAGCACACTGTGTCTGTATTTCTAATCACGCACTTATTTCATTTAAACAAAGCTTCTCCTCATTTTCTTCCTTTTTCTTGTTCTACTTTCTGATACATTTATGAGATTTTTTTCAACACATACAGAGATAGAGAAAAACTAATGTATTGATCCTTAACCTTCAGAGAGAGAAATAAAATTTTAATTACACATTTATCAATCCATATTATTAAAAATTATTAAAACACTTACTCAAGGCTTTACCCAGATATATTTATTTAATTCTATTTCCACTTGTAGAACTTTCATTTAATCTTCCTTTCTTCTGAGTTCTTTTGGTTTTCTGCAGATATTTCTGGCCTCTGGGTTTCAGTCAAGGCCTGTTCTCAGTATATAGTTATATAGACTAAAACCCAGAGGTCAGAAATGTCTGTAGAAAACCAAAAGAACTCAGAAGAAAGGAAAATTAAATGAAAGTTCAAGTGGAAATAGAATTAAATAAATTTAAAAATTATACACCACTGTTTAAGTTTGCCCTTTCATTTACCTTTTCTGTTTTGTTTTGTAGTTTAACAACCATGATGAGCAACTGATGGGGCTATAAGCAGTTGCTTGCCCTTAATTTAGGGTCACTGGTTCCAGAACAGACAGAGCAAGCACCATCAGACAAACCATGCCTCTTCTGGGACTCAAATCTCGGCCCAGTTCAAACAAACAATCATAAGCCAGCTCCACAAATAACTTGCACACTGGGGTGACTGTGATTCTTCTGTTGCTCTATTTGTTCAACGATGTTCAAGAAATGAAGATTAACAACCATGACAAGCAACTGATGGGGCTATAAGCAGTCGCTTGTCCTTAATTTAGGGCCACTGGTTCCAGGGAACAGACAGAGCAAGCACCATCAGACAAACACACCAACCATGCCTCTTCTGGGACTCAAATCTTGGCCCAGTCCAAACAAATGATCAAAAGCCAGCTCCACAGATAACTTGGGCATTGGGGCGACTGTGATTCTTCTGTCGCTCTATTTGTTCAATGATGTTTAAGAAATGAACATTTTGAAACTCTTGAACACATCATTACTCGCATTCAGGCATTTCCAACTTTGGTTTTAATGTGTAAGAATGAAAAAAATCTTGACACACGCAAATATGAAACTGCAAATGGCATAACAATTTGCACCGTGATCTTTGATAGCCATGGAAATGGTGTTAGCTAAGAATATCAGAAATCTTCCAGCTTCACTCTCCTATAAACATAGTTTTAAAATTTAATGAGGTTATTTTTCATCAAATCACTATCATATTGATGGAATATAACCTGACAAATAAATTCTGTACCCATTTCTTTGCTGCATCAAGGTTACCAATAAAAAAAAAAAAAATCTTGAAAAGAATTACTCAACTATTGCAAATGTTTTGTCCCTTTACCTGTGTTGATAATTTTTCTTCAGTTTTAAAAAACAACTATTCCTTTAAGCAAAAGGAAAGTTGGAGAAATTTATTTTCCCAAAACATTACATCCAAAATGGAAGCTTCTAAAAGGCATAGTTAAACCAGGAATGTGAGGATATCTGTCAGGCACACAAAATTTATTTCCCTACAAAATAGACAGAGTATTACAATATTCAATATACTGTGTTTTGCAGTGAGATTATATTTCATTGGAAGTAATTCAAAAACTTGAAAATAAATTTTTTGCTAGCATATCATAGAAATCATCAGAAAATGAGTAATGTTAATAAATACACCAATCTGATGAAATAAAATTTTAAATATATATTTAATTTCTTTTTATTTTTTTTTATTTTTTTTTATTTTTGATTCATTGGCATTTTTGAAGATTTATGTTTAAAAATCTGGTAATTCTCACTCTCCCCATGGAGTGAATTGTCCCAGTTTAGTATCCACTGAACTAATATAATGAAAGAAACTTTCAGTATTTGTTTGAGAAGTAATCAAATAGTTTTAACATTTTACTCCTTCCTTACATATTTATTTAGCATAATAAATGATGACAAGACTAAATTTAAGTATGATATTTCTATAAAAAGGATATCAATTCAAGCATTACAACTCTAAATGAAGTAAAATTCTCGTACGAGATTCATATAAAAATTAGACTAAACTTTCAGTTTAGAATCACTATTTTTATTCCTGTGCAACCTTCAAGTTCAGTTATCTGATATCAAATTAATAACAAGAAACTGTGCACCAATTATGTAATAAATAGTAAAACTATACTAGAAATCTGATTTATTGGTGTAGCAATATAAATAAGTGTTTCCAAGCTTTCGCACATCAACCACATGGCTTTTCAAGGAAGTTAGACAGAACTGCAGTTTCTGTCTAACTTCCTTGAAAAAGCCATCTGGTTGATGTGCAAAAGCTTGGAAATGCTTATTTATATATTCCTATGCCAATAAATCGGATTACTAGTACAGTTTTACTATTTATTTGATACCTTTTTCTTTGTAGCTCCCCACTCTGCAAATAAATTAACAGAGAAACAACTTTTTCCTCTTATAATAAGTTCTTACTGGTTCATTTCTTTTTTAATTGAACTAGAATCTTTTTTTTAAAAAATACCTTAAAAAGCATTTAAAATCTTCTTGAAGTTCTGCTGTTTTCAGAAGTTTAAAAACATGTAAAAACCTAAGAACTGTAAAACATTATCTGTACCTCCAGAGGTAAGCAGAGTATGCACTATTGAACCATACTGCCTAGTGGAAAACATTCTTCACCCTCTCACACACAGTGATCTCATCACTTTCAGCGAGATAGTGTTGACGTAGTCCTTGTCAGCACATCACTGTGTCAGCACATGGCCAGAACATTGAATATTGACAATTTTTTTTATTGCTTTGAAGCTGATATACAGTGCATCAAAACCAGTCAGAAATGAACCAGCATTGTGGAATTAAACTGTAAGTTAACAGAGTTTGAAGAAAAGCAAAGCAGAACACAGAGGGTAAAACTTTGAAATTTCCCCCTGTAAGTACATATGTTTTTACAGTTTTTAGGTTTTTAAATGTTTTTAAACCTTCAAAAATAATGGAACTTCATGAAGATTTTTTTTTTTTAGGCACTTTATTCCAGTTTAATTTTTAAATCAAAATAAACCAGTGAAAACTCATTCCAAGAGATAAAAGCTTTTTTCCATTAACATTCTTGCAAAGCCCAAAAATGTGCAAAGAAAAAAAAAGCAACGAAGATGATATCAAATAATCTGCATGAAATGAAGCAAGAATTACACTGAAGTGCCACTAAATTAGAGACAGAAGTTATGCAAATGCTTAGCTGCTACTCCTACATGATAACCCATGACCGGGTGAAACTGGTTAAATGTAGACATTGCCCACAGCTTCCCAATAGTGATCAGTTACAGGCATGATGGGTAAGACATGTGATTTGGGTGTTTTTGACAGAGGGAAGATTGTAGATGCCTGTAGGATTGGTCACTACACCTGAGCAGTTGTCAACACATGGGTTTTCCTGTGCTACAGTGTACAGAGTGCTTCTGGAATACAAAAATTCTGGTAAAAGAACAAGTTCCCAAATAAACTGCAGAAGTATACCAGCCTTGACAGCTAGTGGTGTATGACGTTCGGACTGCATTGTTCAAATTGAGACAATATCACAAATTACCATCAATTTTTTTTTATTATTATTGAAGGTTTAATAACGACCACCGTGAGCAACTCAATGGGCTATAAGCAGTAGACCGTCCCTAATTTAGGGTCACTGGTTCCAGGGAAGGGAGAAAGCCAGTGCGTAACACAAACACAACATCCATGCCTCACCGGGATTTGAACCTGGACCCTTCACAGACGAATGAACATAAGCCAGCGCTTAGACCACTGCGCCACGGTGGCAGCACACCATTAATTTGAATACTGGATCAAGTCACCATGTCTGTGCAAGGACAGTGCAACATACTCTTAAACACTTAGGGTTTGAGCACTGCAGGCTCACAAGAGTCCCACTATTTACGGCACGACACAGGCTCAATATCTTGCCTGGGCAAAAGCACAGACATTGGACCACAGAGGATGGGAAGTGGATAGCCTTGAGTGATTAATCCAGATTTAAACTGCATCAAGCAAATGGGGGAGTGTGGATCTGGCATCAACCTCGTCTGAAGCTATGTACCCTTCATGTCAAGTAGAAACAGTACAGGCTGGTTGTGGCTCAGTGACAGTCTGGGGCAGAGGTGGAAAACCTTTTCATATTGGAAGGCTGCATTAAGTTAACTGTAATCTAACAAGGCCACATTCAAGAAACTTCAATTAGATATACTGTACTTCAAAATGTATATTATTTTGTAAAAATCTTACTATGTACTAACTAACTTCAAAAAATGAAAAAAAAAATTGTTAATTCTAAAGTTAACTAACCTTTTAATTACTTGGTTGTGACTGCTTTTGGTTGGAAAGCATTTGAATATTTAGTTGCCACATGGACGTCTGCACTTTTAGCTGATCCTCTAGATGGGAATCCATCATGTGACCTTAATAGCATCTTTATTTGTGTTAAATAGGAGAATGTAGATTGGCAGCAATAAGTGGTTGAAAAGCAAGAAAGCGTGTTTCGAGCATGTTGCCGAAGGCGTGGTATTCTATTGCATTTTTCCATATTTAAACTGGATCTCTTAAGCATCAAATACAGACTTTAAAATGCCATATTCCGAGAACTTAATTGATTCCATTTGTAGCTCTTTAGGAGCCATAGAATGAAATCATGAGCGTAGCAGGTGTCAAAAGAGTCGTTACTGACTTATTAATGTTTTAATTGTGGCCGTCAGTTGGGGAGCATTATTTCGATGAAGCTTCTTTTACTCTTTGGTATTTTTTAAATACAGTCATTTTAAGATTAAAGTAAAAATAATAAAAGACTAACAAAAACATATTGATAAAAATAATTTGTTCTGAAAATTTTGGTCATATAAATACAGGTTCCCCATCCCTCACCTGGGGTGTCTTTCGCCGGAAGGCTTTGGGTCCTTTGGTATGTGTACAGTTGACTTTGTGGATGTGGACATCCTAGCTGACCATTTACACCCATTCCTGTCCAGCATGCATCCCAGTGGGAGTTGTGCATTCCAGCAGGATAATAGCCCGTTCCACAGATCCCACCTAGCTACTGCATGGCTACAATAGCATTGAATTTGAAATGCTTCAGTGGCCACCTAGAAGCCCAGATTTAAACCTCATTGAACATCTTTGGGATACCATCAAACAGGCCGTTCAGGTACATTTCCCACTGGCTACAAACCTGAGCAAATTATTGATACCAGAGAATTATCAATAGCTTTGGAGGAGGCATGGCTGGCAATACCTGCAGAACATTTTCACGAGCTCATGAAGTCCACGCCTCTTTGTGTGGCTATCCTTAGGACAAGAGGTGGCCCAATGCATCACTAGGCAAATATCTCTAATTCAATGTCACTTCAGTGCATTTCTTTTGCAAACATGGCATGATGAGGTAATTTTGTAACTCTGCAAGATTTGCATCCTCAAATGATTTGATCTGTGCAACTGTTCCCGACAGTTTTCCAATTAAACTCATTAGGAACTTAAAACAAAATTTCTCTAGCAAGATGTCTTCATAAATATCAACTCATCTTCAAAATTTTTTGCATTTTTGAACTTCACTTTTAGTTGGTAAAGTTCGATGAACACTTACCGCACGTGGATCTTGGCTTTCAATCCATATTTCCGTTACGTGGATGCGGCACGGGATTTTTTCATTTGGCCACGGGTCCGCTTCTTCTTTTTTTTTTTTTTTTTCTCCGTTGGAATTTATTTTGTCTCATCACCAAATGAGTTTTTCCCTTGCTGCATCCTCATTTACTTCAATATTTATTCATACCCGAGTACTTCGGTACTACTACTATACCGTCTTCGAGGGGACATTTTGCTCCAACTAGCACGGACCGTGTCAGCTGGGCATTTCGGTGGTTCTCGCGGGGCTGCTTCTGTCATCTGCTATCGCTTCTTCTTGGGCGTTGTGGCGCCATCTCTTGTTGGTCAGTGATCTCCTTTTTCGAACTTTTTCTTTTTTTTGCTCAATTTTAATTAAATTTCTCCAGCTGTTTCTCAAATTATTAGGGTCATTGTGGTTGCAAACTTTTGTCCTATTTTTTTCAATCATTACCGACTCTGCTATTCTGAGGTGTTTTTCGGATTTACAGCTTTTAATGATTTTTATATTTTCGAATTTTGGATATTTTCGGTTATCCAGACAGTATTGAATCAGTGCTGTTTTTTCTTCTTTTTTTCTGCCAGTTTTTTATGTGTTGTTTTAATCTGTGTTTAAGCTTATTTTTGGTACTTCCTATATAAGCCATTGGAGGATTTTCAGTAATAGGAATTGAATAAATACCTGCTTTTTCTAACATTCTTATTTTATCATTATTTTTTGTTACTATATTTTTGATGGTATTTACTTTTCCTCCAATTTGAATGTTATGCTTTTTACAAATATTATTAATTTCATTGGTAGTGCCTTTAATGTAAGGAAAACCATTTAAATATTTGATTTCTTTTTTAATTACTACAGCATTATTTTTTTTTATTTTCTTTATTACTTCTGTGTCCCATTTTTTTATTAAATGGTTAGGATAACCAAAGCTGCTTGCAATTTTTTTTATGAATTTGATTTCTTCATTGATGAACTGACTATTTTCAGAATGCGTATATGCTCTTTTAATTAAGGTTTTTATACTATTGCATTTTGGAGGATATGGATGTGCTGAATTGTATGGGATTAGGACTGGAACAAATGAACTTTTCCGATAAACTCTGTATAGTAACTTATCTGTGGATTTGATAACATGTACATCCAAAAAGGCTATTGCATTATTTTTTTCCATTTCAACCGTGAGTTCTATAGTTGGATATAATGCGCTGTAACGTTTTGTTAATTTTTTTAATTCTTCTTCGTTCAGTTTTGATAGAATGAAAATGTCATCTACGTATCGACAGTACACTTCTGGTTTTTCTTCCATATGATGTAGGACATTTTCTTCAATTTCGTTCATCACAACCTCAGCATATAGAGTTGATAATGGTGAGCCCATTGGGCCTCCTGAATTTTGTTTGAATATTTTGTTCTTGTATGTAAAAATATTATTTTCATATAAATAAGCTAAAACTTTTTTGAATTCTTGAATTTGTGTGTTATTTAAAATTTTAAGATTTTGCAACTTCTTAATGATGATTTCAATAGCTTCTGGAACTGGAGTGCTTGGATATAATGCTTTAACATCCATGCTTGCCATGTTTAAGTCCATTAGGCCAGTTTTTACATTTTTAATTTTCTCTATAAACTCATATGTGTTCTTGATGGTGAACTTGTTGTTCATGAAAAAGGGTGCTAGGAATTTGCAAATGTTTTTCTCTAATGTTATCAAAGGTGAGTTTTTTTTTGAAACTATCAGTCTCATTGGAGCACCATCTTTGTGCGTTTTTATCTTTGGGTAACGATACGTGGTATGCCTGCTCCCATTGGTGGAAACGAGCGTTTGATTTCATCAGGTAATGTGCTATGATTTCTTATATCCGCTAAGAATTTAATTTGATTATCAGTTGGGTCTTTCTTAATTTCAGTACAATTTAATCCATCAATTGCTTCTGTCATTTTTTGTTCAAATTCATCAGTGTTGAGAATAATGATTTGGCCGGATTTATCTGCTTCACAAAATTTGATATATGGGTCATTTTTCAATTCCAATAGTTGTTTTTTTTCATATTTTAATTTTTTCTCTATATAGAAGTTTTTTTTGTTGTTTTTGGCATTATATTCTTTTAGAATAACTCTATATAATTTGTTCTCTACTTCAGTTTTATTCTCTGCGCCTGGTATATTTTTGAGAATATCTTCGAGGCAAGGGATGATTTCTTCAGTTTTAGGGAGGCCTTGTGGAAAGGCAAATTTTTTCCCTTTTTGTAAAATTGCTTTTTGTGTAAAGCTTAAATTCTTATCAGACCGATTTTCATATACATTAAATTCATTTATGGGTTCTTTATTTAATTTTTGTTCATCAAATAGTGCATTTAATTTTTTATCTACCGTAACGCTATTGGAGTTGGCTTCTTTGTTAGCAATTTCGTTAATTTCGATGAACGTAGTATCCAAAATGCGATCTTTCCAAGTGCCATCAAATTGTGCATATTTTGAGTTCCTTATCAGCTTCCATAATTCATAAACTTGAGCATTAAGTCTGAATATTTGTTTTCTTTTAGCTATAATTTCGTTACTAAGTCGTTTTTGTTGACATCGAAGCAGGATGTAATAATCCTTCTTACTTGTTGGCTTGTTCTTAAGTCTCAAAAATTTGGGGATAAATCCAAAATCTCTGCAAGTTACAAGAAAACGTTCTTGAACTTCAAATTTCATACATTTGATTTTTTTCATACATTTGATACCTTAATTAAAAAGAGCATATACGCATTCTGAAAATAGTCAGTTCATCAATGAAGAAATCAAATTCATAAAAAAATTGCAAGCAGCTTTGGTTATCCTAACCATTTAATAAAAAAATGGGACACAGAAGTAATAAAGAAAATAAAAAAAAATAATGCTGTAGTAATTAAAAAAGAAATCAAATATTTAAATGGTTTTCCTTACATTAAAGGCACTACCAATGAAATTAATAATATTTGTAAAAAGCATAACATTCAAATTGGAGGAAAAGTAAATACCATCAAAAATATAGTAACAAAAATAATGATAAAATAAGAATGTTAGAAAAAGCAGGTATTTATTCAATTCCTATTACTGAAAATCCTCCAATGGCTTATATAGGAAGTACCAAAAATAAGCTTAAACACAGATTAAAACAACACATAAAAAACTGGCAAAAAAAAGAAGAAAAAAACAGCACTGATTCAATACTGTCTGGATAACCAAAAATATCCAAAATTCGAAAATATAAAAATCATTAAAAGCTGTAAATCCGAAAAACACCTCAGAATAGCAGAGTCGGTAATGATTGAAAAAAATAGGACAAAAGTTTGCAACCACAATGACCCTAATAATTTGAGAAACAGCTGGAGAAATTTAATTAAAATTGAGCAAAAAAAAGAAAAAGTTCGAAAAGGAGATCACTGACCAACAAGAGATGGCGCCACAACGCCCAAGAAGAAGCGATAGCAGATGACAGAAGCAGCCCGCGAGAACCACCGAAATGCCCAGCTGACACGGTCCGTGCTAGTTGGAGCAAAATGTCCCCTCGAAGACGGTATAGTAGTAGTACCGAAAGTACTCGGGTATGAATAAATATTGAAGTAAATGAGGATGCAGCAAGGGAAAACTCATTTGGTGATGAGACAAAATAAATTCCAACGGAGAAAAAAAAAAAAAGAAGAAGCGGACCCGTGGCCAAATGAAAAAATCCTGTGCCGCATCCACGTAACGGAAATATGGATTGAAAGCCAAGATCCACGTGCGGTAAGTGTTCATCGAACTTTACCAACTAAAAGTGAAGTTCAAAAATGCAAATGCATTAATGCACGTTAAATAATTAACCTCCAATATCGGAAGTAAATTGAAATCTTCAAAATGTTATCTTTCATTGTGTGTATGTGTGCACCATGTTATGCAACACTTCATGCACTTATGCCAATTATAAGAATAGGAAGCATGCAATAACATACATAGGGTAACAACTACTGTCACCAACTTGATCGGATATACAAGCAGGTACCTGTTCCTAATTTAGGGTAACTGATTCCAGGGAAAGAGAGCAGCTGCTGTAAGATAAACATAACATCCATGCCTCACCAGGATTTGAACTCTGAACCATCTCAAACAAATGATCAGAAGCCAGTGCTTACACCACTGTGCTACCAGAGCAGCCACATAACAGATAAATGTAGGTTGTATGAAAAGCACGCTACTTACACTAAGAAATTTTAGAAGCACTTTCAACCTAGCTTAGGTGTTGGTCAATTGGAGGAGGCATGGCTTAACTTAAATGATTTTAAAAATTTAGTTAAAATGTTTTATCTATGCTCCTAATTCCATTATACCAGTACACTTGCCTGAAGCGACATAGCTACCTTTCACAACTTCTACTTACTGTGGAAATAAACCAAAATGCATTCCAGCAAAATGTCAATGAACTTGGAGATCATAGCAGAATTTTCTATTAGCAGAAAACAGCCCATGGTGGAATGAACAATAAAGCAACTTTCCCATCATAAGAAATGACTTGCCACAGCCCATGAAACTACGGCCTAACTACACAACCCTGAACTGATGCTGAAAACTTCGTCAGAAACACTAAATACTTATAGCTGTCCAACTTTTCAAATGAGAAAACAAGATGTTCACACCATAGCATTTTTATGCAGATTCAAATGTTAGTTTCTTTTCTTCAAAATTCCTTTCAAATTAAGAACAAAAAAAAAAAAAAAACTTTCCTTGAGTAACTTTAATGTAATACAGAAACATTCCAACTAGCATTTATTTATTTTTTCTTTACTTGAGAAACAGTTTTAAATATATATATATAGTTTCCCCTTGAAAAAACCTCCAGGGTTCTACCATAATCTTTTTTTATCCCACAACTACCAACACAAGTTTCATGTTTTCTCTAAAACATGGACTACTGTTTTCAAAGCTACCAGGAGTCACTGATGCTACATTTCACTCCTTTTACCCCCATCTCCATCACTACTAGCTTTGTTATATATGCATCAGCATTTTTCTGACATTTTCACTTCTTTCTATGACAAGAATTCAAATAGACTTCTAGCAAAAAAATTCAAGAATTATCCTGGATCTCTTAAACAGATTTCCCAAGTTTATCCATGAAAATTATACAGCTTATTGTTGGAAAATATGAGTGTTTCTTGAATGGGAATCACTTGGAATTACTTCAATTTTTATTTGAGAACAAATTTTCCATTGTCAGATGATAGCCATACTTAAAATGCACAGTAGGCATTGTTGCTCAATTTTCATCTGCAGGAAGCACTTATAAAGTTTTCAAGGCAAAGTGAAAACATGCATGATGTACTGTATCTCTCGGCATATAAGATGAGACTTTTTCTTCAGAAGTATGGGCCTCAACTTATCTATTGATTAGTCATTGGAATTTCTAAATGAGAAAACCCCATGATTTTAGCACTCAAAATGCAATATTACTGCATATACTCATGTATAAGCTAAAAGTTTTTGGAAGAAATCCTGCTTTCAAATTTGGGGGTCAGCTTATATGTGGATCACTAAAAATTAGGATCCAACTCCTGTGAATTCTCCCACAGAATTTATTGACATATTTGTTTACGTCTTAGACCCTGTCTTTCCGCGTGATAGTTTTCTGACCTGAAGGGGGGAAATTCAAAAATCATGAAATATTTTCCCACCCACAGCAGAATTCCTATTGTAGGTGCCGCTAATATGATAAGTGAAAAACCTGATCCCGTTTCAAATTGAGACTCTGAAATTTCTTGCTTCCAATCATGGGATACCTCATTACTTCCCGTGTGCAATTCCGGGACACCATTGACACTGCGTCACTTAGCTGGTGAGGTGGGCACAGCCAATCAGGTATCTCTCTTATCCAGAATTTTCACACAAGCGTAGCTGTGTGTGTCTGTGCTTTGTGCTGGCGAAAGCCATCCACGATACTGAATAACAAAGGCATAGTGTTTAACAAAAGGTAGTACTTAAAAAAGGCTAACACAGCCATGTTACTTCTTGGATGAAAGAATTGTGGGATGCAATTTCAGCAGAAATGGTTACAAATTCTCTCACAAACGCTGAATAAGCAATGCAATGGATGTCACTGGAGTTATTTGGAAAGTAAGACAGTGAATCGTACTTTGAAGGTTTTTACAGAAGATAACTTCAGAAATTTGCATACTTCATTTCAACAAACATATCTTCCAAAATCTTGAAATTTAAGGTTGGCTTATATTGCGGATAAAGGTTTTTCACAGATTTTTAGCATTTGAAGTAGGGGGATCAGCTTATATGATATTAGTATATACAGTATGTTCATAAGAAATTGTTCCAAAAATGTACAAAAGGTAATATTCCATGCGCTAAGAGCTTGTTTATAAGCTACTGAAATGGATATTTCCATTTGACAGAAACATAATTAAAATTGCAATGACCAATTTGGGGAATGGCAGCTATCATATGTAAATTGAATTCCCCTCGCAATTCCTCCAAGACCTTCATGGATGGCATTCACCCTGGTTTTGCAAAGCCACCAGAACTACAATGGGTGCACCTCACTTATACTGCAATGATTAAACCTCTGAAACACATCACTGCCACGCAGTTGATTGGCTCGTAACAACTGTATCAACAGCCAGCGGCACATGTGCTTTAAAAGCAGCAATGACCAGCAGCTACAGAAGGCAGTCTTTTTCTTTTATCTTTTTTTTTCTCTCAATTCTATCTCTCAACTGTATTAAAATCAACCATTTCTTCCATTTATTATGCTTGTTTCCGATTGATATCATAAGTTCTTTTGGTTTCTGATTTCAGTCGGACCCCGTAAGAAAGCAATGAAAGATAACCCACACTGTAAGCATCACTCTGATTTGGCAAACATGTGTAACTCCTCCTCCCCCATTTCGTAGCAGTCTCTCTGATTGGTCAGACCAAGGGAAGCAATATGGTAGTGTCAATTTGTAAGAAAAAAAAATGAGCTTATGAAATGGAACTTTTGGCCAAAAATTAAAATGCAAAAAATATTTCACTTTCTTCCCTTTTTATTATTTACTGAAACATTATTTCAAAACACTAATTGTATTTGTTCTAGCCTCATCTTACACTCAGGATTGACTTATCTATGAATGAAGATAAGGAAAGTGAGAAAATTAACCCATTCAACTTACACTGAAGAGCAACTGAATTAGAGATACCAGTATAGTAACGTGTAGCACCACAGTTCGCCCTGATGACGGTGGCGATTCATCTTGGCATGGACTCCACAAGACACTGGAAGTGTTGGGAAGCCATATGGATCCATGACCCCTGAACAAGCTCCAACAGTTTACGAAGATTTGATGAAGGGGGTCAGAGCCTCGAACATCTCTCTCGATGGCATCCCAGATACGCTCGATGGGATTGAGGTCAGATGACCTAGCTGGCCAAAGAAGCGAGGTCACGTTGGTGGAGTGTTCATCCAACCATTCGGACACAATTTGGGATCGATGGCACGGTGCATTGTCTTGTTGCAGGATGAGGTTCCCAGCGGGATGATGAAGACGCACAAATGAGAGCAAATGGTCGTCCAGGATATCCCGGTAACGTTGACCTGTGCGGGAAGATGTCACATTTACCAGGGGTCCCATTTCAGTCCACGTAAACAGTCCCCAGATGAGAATGCACCCCCACCAGCTTGAAGAGTATCCTG
Source organism: Macrothele yani (assembly GCA_039090855.1). Lineage (NCBI taxonomy): Eukaryota > Metazoa > Arthropoda > Arachnida > Araneae > Macrothelidae > Macrothele > Macrothele yani. The sequence continues at coordinate 9,856,088 of CM077024.1, forward strand.
CTGGCAAGAAGGATCCATCGCTTCATGTGGTTTGTGCCATACTCATATCCTGCCATCCGCATGTACCAACGTGAATCTCGACTCATCAGTCCAGGCAACATTTTCCCACATGTCTAGGGTCCAGTGGCGATGTTCCCGCGCCCATGCTAATCTTTGCACCCTGTGATGTGCGGTCAGCAGCGGTACCCTCGTGAGACGATGGCTTCTGTACCCCAAAGCGAGATGGTTCTGGATGGTGTGGCTGCTTACACGTTTTTGTGCACCAGCGTTAAATTGCCGAGTGAATTCTTGCATTGTGGCCCGTCTATCCGCTGTTACAATGCGAGCTAGCCGATGATAACCTCGCTCATCCACATGCTGTTGTCCACCGCACTTGGCCCTTGCAGGTATGGTTTTACCAGACTCGATGTACTCATGGTGCACCCGTAACACAGTGGCTCATGAAAATCCCAGTGCCTGCACGACTTTCAAGATGGAGTGACCCATTCATCGGGGCCCGACAATTTGCCCACGATCAAATGCGCGTAGATCCTTCGTCTCACCCATAATGCGCCCGACTCTTACTAATTCCCGTCGCATCACTGCTTATATTGTCGGATCACTGCATACGTCATGTCGTATCCGTTTACAGGGCCGCCCACAGCGCCACATTCGCATAACGCCAGCTGTCTCTAATTCAATTGCTCTTCAGTGTACATTCTTATGCTGCTAATTCTGAGAATGTAGCAATTGAAAATACAATGCTTACGTCAAGTTCATAAAACAACATGTTTTTTTGTTTTTTTTCGTAGAACATTAATACTTCGTTTATCTATACCATAGGCATTTATTTACTCAGTGAACTGTTGTAATTCCATCTTTCATCTTCTTGCAGTCTTTCTCATTTTTGTTTGAAATTCATTTATTGAGTATCATCCTATTAAACAAACCAGATTCATTCATGTTATACACATACCTTAATTCATAGTAAAATATGATTTCTAATACTTTATTTATTTATTTATTTATTTATTTATTGTGCATAATCTACTGAACTTTTAGAGGTTTCGGCTGTTTTACTGAGCCGTATTCTCAGTGATATTCCATGAAGATTTTTGGAAGAATAGTTGAATTCTTGAATTTGATATTCTTTCCCAAACTGTCTCACTTTTCCAATAATAACTTTATTGGTAATAACTCCTTGCTGGATATTTGCTTGGCTAATCCATAGAACAAGAGCTTTCTATAAATTTCATGCTTGCCACCTTTCAATTTTTTAACTGAGTGCAGTTGTTTTTAAATCCCATCCATTTATGTTTATCACTTAATGTCTCCTACTGTTCTTTTGCTAATTGATTTGACAAAAAGTTTAGGAAAGTGGTTTGCTAATGCCTGATTGTTAGATCCAGGACTGCAATATTTGATTTGCACATCAAAATTTTCTAGTGAGCATCCAACAACATTTTACCCATTTCAAGATGCTTTAAAATAAACAGAACTGGTGAATGAAAGAAAAGCCCACTCAACAGGCAATCCTTGCAAGAAACAGAGAATACTGAAGGCATTGAATAATGGGAGGTTTTAGAATTCAAAATGTGAAACAAAAAATTCCATTTTCTGAGGGAGTAACTGTGGAAATGTAAGATGCAGTAGTTAAGCTACTGTCATTTGGTCAAATCATAAAGGAAATCATACAAGCAGGGGCAGGGTAATTAATCTCTACCTCTTCACTTACTAAACTTCAATATTTAACTGGACACACACACAGTCGTATCGCTTCTGTCAGACTCAGTAAATCACAGATTGTTTTTTATATCTGACCAAGTTACGTTAACAGCATCATTCTTTTTTCAGGGGAGTGGTTCACCCATTCAGCAAAACTGTTTTGATTAGGACCTATCTAATGTGATTTTGGAGCACACTTAAGACAATAAGATGAATGATTTGGAGCATCCATTGCAAGTGAACATTTTGAGAGGCTATTCAATGGTGTATTCTCCAACGAGAAATGCCAAAATGTCAATAGAACGTCCTGACAAATGACGATTACTCAGACGGCAGTTTAAAGGAGGGAAATTTCTATTTAGAAGAATACAATAAGATTTGTAAACCATGAGCAAAAGGTGGAAAGTAGGGGTGGCAGTTTAAGGGGGGCAGTTTATTGATGTTCGACTGTACTTTTTTTTTCAAAAGATTTTGCAGTCTTTACACGGATTTCTGAAAAATCAGGAGATTGAGAAAGTGAACTGGAAAATTAAGAGTCTCCTGGGAAAAAATAGAATTCATAAATATGGATATCTATGGGATAAACAGAATGATGCATGAGTAATCTAAAAATCTCATATTTTAGATATTTTCCTGAACTGGAGTGATGAGCAAAATATTACCTTACTGACTATGCATGCCATATAATTTTTACATACACTGACAGAAAAAAAAATCCCAACACCAAGAAGGGGTTGTGTTAGATAAACGACAGTTGGTAGGCAGTGAGAGTACATCTGTAAGATAACGTCTATGCAAATTTCGCGCTCGGCGCATACGTGTGGCGCTAATAATAGCGCCCCTCGGAACATGCAAAGAAGGTTTGCTGTAAATATGCGCTGTAACGTTCGTGAGCGTTAGTTATCGTTGAGATTCGACGTAGGGTGTTGATGTTAGTCAAGAATGCCTTTAAGAAGACGAAGAAGCCATTATCAACAGCTCACGGAGTTTGAACGAGGTTGTGTAATAAGGCTACGAGGAGGTGGATTTTCTTTCCGCAATATTGCAGAACGACTTGGCAGGAATGTAGCCACTGTGCATGATTGTTGGCAGCGGTCGTCAAGGGAAGGTACTGCCTCAAGAAGATCGGGTTCCGGCCGGCCACGTGGCACTACTGATAGGGAAGACCGCCGTGTACGGCGTATGGCCGTGGCGCATCGTACCGCATCTGCGGCAGCCATTTGAGCTGCAGTTGCTACCACAGTGACACAACGAATTGTTACAAATCGGTTACTTGAAGGACAGCTCCGAGCCAGACACCTTGTAGCGTGCATTCCACTTACTCCAAACCACTGCCGTTTGCGACGTCAGTGGTGTCAAGCTAGAGCTCATTGGAGGACGGAGTAGAGATCTGTTGTGTTTTCCGATGAAAGCCGGTTCTGCCTGGGTGCCAGTGATGGCCCTGTGTTGGTTAGAAGGAGGCCAGGTGAGTACCTGCAACCAACCTGTCTGCGGCCGAGACACACTGGACCTACACCTGGAGTTATGGTCTGGGGAGCAATTTCCTATGACAGCAGGAGCACTCTCGTGGTTATCCCACGCACCCTGAAGGCACAGTTGTACGTCGGTCTGGTGATTAAACCTGTTGTGTTGCCATTCATGAACAGCATTCCAGGGGGTGTTTTCCAACAGGATAATGCTCGCCCGCATACTGCTGTTGTACCCCACAATCTCTACAGAGTGTTGACATGTTGCCGTGGCCTGCTAGATCACCAGATCTTTCACCAATCGAGCACGTATGGGACATCATTGGTAAACAACTCCAGCGTCACCCCCAACCAGCATTAACCATCCCTGTATTGACCGACCAAGTGCAACAGGCATGGAACTCCATCCCACAAACTGACATCCAGCACCTGTACGACACAATGCATGAACGTTTGCGTGCTTGCATTCAACATTCTGGCGGTCACACCGGTTATTAATGTACCAGCAATTCACATTTAAAATGGCTCTTCTCGCACTTACAATAAGCTGTGATCTTGAAACCTTAATCGATTAAATATGTTACCTATACAAATGTATTGCCGCCATTTCATTCCTCTACAACTATTTTTTCGTGGTGTTGGGATTTTTTTCCGTCAGTGTATATTGCTTAGTAGGACAGTATTAACAAAATGTCTTGCTATGAAAGCATATAAAATCAAATATTGGGGGAAAGATCATATTCATAGTACTTTAAATAATGAAAGCAAATGCAAAAATCCAGCTTACTTGAAGAATCGAAAGGAATAGCAGAATAATGAACAGTATTCTCTAAGTCTTCCTGCTCTTGGTCAAACAAAATATCCCAAAGCAGCACTTGCTCATCATCACCACAAGAAATCAGCTAAAACAACAAATCAGATATCAATCAATAATTCACATTGAATTACACAAATTATATCAAAAGAGACACATTATATGTAGCACTGAGGACTTCAGGAACCTCAGTATTTATGCTTTTTTTCCTAGATATTAGAAAACTGAACAATCCCAAAATAGTTATCTTCAACTAAAACTTAAATATCTTCACAAAATGATGAATAATAGAAAGAACAGATATATTACTTATGAGATATTTTTATTTTTATTTTTTTTAAACTGGTGAAGATAGGATAAAACTACTGAAATATTTTAATAGTGTCAAAAAACTAGGCATATCAAAGAAGCCACCAGAGTCCAGACAGCCAACTTGAATTTAAAGTTTAACAATAAGAAACACTGTGTGTATTTCATAATTAATTATTCATACAAAAAATGTTTAGTGCTGCCATCTGTTTGAGTGCAAAAGCTGAGTGACAAGGAAATGGCTGTTTAGAATGTTAGAAAATGCCGACATGAGCATGATAAGGATATCACAGGGACATGTAGGCAGCTCATGTTTCATACTCTTACTCAAGCACAGAATTCCAGGGTATTTCCAGGCCTTTTGAATTTTTTGCCAGGACATGTGATCCAAACACTTCAATTTAAAATTTAGTGAAACCACAGGTCTGAAAATAAACTTGTAACGTACAATAAATGACCTCTACAGGCTTCAGTAAACTCAACATAGAATTTTGAAGAGGATGTTTACTACACTTAATAAGGAACTTAGAATCACAGATAAAAACTGAAATACCAAAACTGTCACTGAAAATGTAACCAGGTTAAATTTCCACAAATCTTTGATACATGCTAAACTATAATAATTTCGAAATAAATTTGCTTCTATTTTGGCTTTAGTTAAATTATAGAAGCAAATCATAGAATTAAAAAATATAAAACTCAAAACTATATAGGTACAAAATTTATTGTTACACCATAAATGTGCCATTACTCTTACAATACTTTCATACACTATATTGACAAAAATCACTGGACACCACTTCAAAAGCAAATGAACAGATCCGCTGCATTGTTAAGATGTGTGGTACAGTTGCAAACAGTATAAAAGCAAGCCTGCAGCTGACAGCGATCATATCGCACTGTGAGGTTGAGTGAAAATGTTGCTGCGGGAGAGAACGAACTTTGATAAAGTAAAGATTGTTGGGTGCTATATTAGTGGGTTGTCCATAAGAGAAACCGAGAGGCGTTTAAACAAGCCCAACTCAACTGTTTTGGTTGTACTGAATAAGTGGAAGACACATGGCTTGCCTGAAGCAGCAAAATGTACTGGCAAACTAAAGAAAATCAGTGATAGAAGATGTCGATGTCTCAGGAGTCGTTACAGCTAATTGACGGAGTACTGCACAAGACCTCAGTGTACAGGTGAGTAAAAATGCTGAAACCTCGGTATGTACAAGCACGATTCGCAGAGAACTTCATTCCATGGGTTACTGTGGTCGTGCGGCTGCTCATAAGCCTTTCATCTCCACTCAGAATGCTACTTGTCGTTTAGTATGGTGTAAAGGTGTAAAAGAACATTTATCGTGGATCGTAGATCAATGGAAACGTGTCCTATGGACTGATGAGTCCAGATACACCATCCATCAGTCGGCTGTGCGTAGGTAAGGTGGTAGCCGGGGGAACACTATTCACCATAGTGTACTGTTCCTACAGTCAAGTTTGGAGCTGGCAGTGTACCCGTCTGAGTGTTTTTCGCGGTATGGTCCCGGCCCATTAGTTATTGGGACAAACCTGTTAACCAGCATGTCTACCTCAATATTCTAGACAATTATGTTCTACCCACTCTGTGGCAATACTATGGAACCGAGCCTTGTTGGTACGAGCAGGATAATGCACGGAGCCATAAAGCAGAGCCATGGTCTTAACCCCATAGCACCTATGGGATGAATTAGAGGGCCACATAAGAAGTTTGGAACCAAGGCATACTATTAAGCAACAGTTAGCGGCAGCATTAGGTACTGAATGGAAGCACATACATATTGCTGTGTTCCAAAACCTTGTTGAAAGCATGTCTCGAAGGGCCAGTGTATGCATTAAAGCCAAAAGTGGACCGACACCGTACTAATGTATGTCAATAAATGCTATGTTGTGTTTCTCTTCTAGGTGACCGGTGACTTTTGTCAATATAGTGTATATCACAATCGAAATATAAAGTAAATGCTGTTCATATTAAAATATTTTGAAATAATACGTTTGAAATTCAAGGATAAGGAAAAGTGAAATATGGAGTAAGCATTTTTTATTGAAGCAAAATGCAAACTGAAAATTGTTACTTCATTTGTTTTTGTTAGAAATTGCATTTCTGTGATCCACGCAGTTGTTTTGATGGCAGAAAGAAGAGTGTGCTAACACTTTTTAAATTTTGATTTCCCTGAAAATGCATCATTTTCTATTGCTTACTTCTTGCTATATCAACAGACAAAAAGAGCCTTTATTTTTCCTTTTGTTTACCAAAAAAAAATTAAAGTGTACAAATGGATTGTGTGTTTGTTTGTTTGTTTTTTTTTTTTTTTGCTTAGTCAGCACACAGCAGAGTTTACAATCATAATTTCACTTTAGATAAAAGGTAACTTTTTCCCAAACATGTTTTAAGTGAAATTCAATATTAAAAATCAGTATTGCACTGCTACATTGAAAACAATTTTATGGGTAACAGAAATGGCTCAGATTCACCACAAACATATGAAGTACCAATTTTGGAAATTAATTTCACTTTAAAAAAGGAAGGGGCAAAAATGTTTGCTTTTTTGGTTGGTTTTGAAGAAGATACTGTTATAAATAAAAAAAATATGCATTTCATCAGAAAAAAAAATTTTAAATATATATTTTTTTTTTTTTTACTGTAACTGAAGATATTTTGATGTTTCTCGTGTAGCAGACCAACGATTCTTGTAGTTAGTTTCTTTCTAAAAGTTCTTAACAGCAGCTCTATGTTCTGCTAATCTTGTTCTAAGTGATCTGCCTAGATCTCTCCCACACAGCTGAGACAGCATTCACATTTTATGTTGTAGATGACACCTTCTTGCAATAGGATATTTTCTTTTTGCTTTATACCAGGGAGATAATTCTTTACTTCACTGTGTAATCCTGGAACATTTTTTTCTCACACTTACTTGCATTTTGGCACACCTAAAATTTTAATCTGAAAAATTAGTTTCCTGTTCAACAGCTGTAATCATGAACACAATTTGTCATGTATTTTGGTATTAATCTGGAGTGAGATATTCCTACCCGATGGCGTCAGTTTTAAATTTTTAGTTCAATGTTACTTTTCTAACTGTAGGACTGAAATAAATCTCTTAACATCACTTAGCTTTAGCTATGTTCAATATATTGCCTATGCCAGGGGTGGCCAAACCTAAACCTGGCCCGCCAGGACATTTTGAACAGTCCCCCAGTAGCCCAAGCACTAACTTTGTTTTTCTAATTTAACTCTTACTGTCAATAATAATTACTTTTATTTTATTATTATTTATTTTTATTTTATTCTGGAGTCATTTTATTTTATTTTAATTCTTGACAGTACTTATTCAGATTTTATAAATTATACCGACGTGAAATTGGTCGTGATTTCAAAAACACATACTGGCACATTTTTGTGTAAACACTGGCCCATGCTCACCTCTAATGAGGTGCGCTAAGTCAGTGCATTAGAGGAGGGGGTACAATGGAGGAGAGGTGTCACGTGATTATACACAACGCTTGCCTTCCCGCACTAGCTGGCTATTTTCAGTCTGACTCATCTCACAGTCACATTGCGCTGCTTCAGGTCCTAAGTAACGTGTTGACAATCAGTCTGACGTACATAAATATTCCTCATCAATTCAAATCGAAATATTAGAAATCCAAAGCCAGTCAGGACTTAGTGTTAAGTTTAAGGAACAATGTGAATCATCCACTGCTCCTAATTTGATTAAGTTCTGGAAATACGTTCCTAAAGAACAGTTTCCCAAGCTTCATGACCTTGCTCTGAGGTTCATTTGCAGATTTGGGTCCACATACATTTGTGAACAAACATTTTCATCCCTGAATGTGGTAAAAAAGTAAATTTTTTTCAACTATCACAGATACACACCTTGGTGATATGCTTCTTTTAAACACATCGAGAATTACGCCGACATTGACAATTTTTTAGTGAAAACCAGGTTCAAAAATCACATTATTGTTGCAGGTGTGAACTTTAATATTTTAATTAATTTTGTTTCTTTAATTTCTAGTAAAAAAGAAAGTTTTGTTATAACAATTCATTGTGGAATAACTTTTTTACGGGTCTTATAGAGGTTATTTTTCCATGAAAGTTGGTTGTCAAATTTTCGAACTAAAGCCTAGTTCGTCATCAGGACTACGTCACTGGAGTAGTTGCTGCCACTCAATTGGAAGAGTCCAACCGCAATTATCGTTAATTGTGGTACTTCTTCTTCTTGCTATTTCGATCCCTTCTTCTAGTTTCCTGTTCACCAAGTTTGACTGGTGGGCGATTATTTTTACTGTCCCAATTTATGGAGTGTCCACTTGCTTGTATATGTCTGTCTAGCCCTGTTTTGTTACTAATGTTCCTAATAGCTGCCTGGTGTTCTTTCATTCGGACCTTAATACTCCTCCCCGTTTCTCCTATATAGCTGAGTCCGCAGCTACAGTCGATGCAATAAATTACTCCTTCTTCAATTGGATGTCCAATTCTTTCTGCTTTAAAGCTGGCAGGAATTTCTTTATCTTGTTATTAAGATCTGGAGCTAGCCTGATATTATATTTTGCTCCGATCCTTTTCAGTTTCTCGAAAAGTTCCCTGTGGTACGTAATTTTGCTGGTGAATTTGAAGTTGGTTTTTTCCTGCTTCTTTTTTGGCACTTGTCTAAATATTTTCTCAACATATGGGGAGGGGTAATTGTTTTCTGCTAATATTTCCTTTAATTCTTCTTTGTGAAGTTCTTTTTGAGTAGCTGAAGAGACCAGGATTTCAATTTTTTCCAAAAATTGTCTCGCCGTATTCGATTTAATATAATCAGGGTATTCGATTTAATATAATCCCCGTATTCGATTTAATATAATCCCCGTATTCGATTTAATATATAATAACAATAACAATTCAGTTTATTTTTTGTGTAAGAATAATTTTAATATTATGTGAGTGAATGATTTAATATAAAAATGTATATGGGTTTCAATACTTTACAAAAACATATAAAATAACCCCATTTTTAGCTGATAATAGTTGTCAATATTTAAGTTGGTTACGGTGGCCCTTCAAATGATTTCTAAGAATTTACTGGCCCAATTTCAAAAAAGGTTGGCCACCCCTGTCCTATACTGTTCTTATAGATGCATTATATTTGCCATTACATGTTATATCCACCTTTGGAACTACATCTGCACTAATAGTCTAATTTAACATTTTTATTTGTGCCTCAAATTGTGTAGCCATGACCATAATATTCTGTGCTATTTACACACACAAACATATACACTTTTCTAATGCAAAATTTTCAGCTGTGCATCATACATTTTGATTTTTTGTATGATTGTAAAGTTCAGATTCTTGTAAAGTCAGATTAAAGAAATTCTTTCAAAACTGGTCAGTTCTAAACTTGACTATCATTTACAGACCTTCTGATTTTTGTACACTGATGTCAAAAAATAAGGTCACAAACACATATTTCTGTGATATCTTGTAAAAACTAAATGGTTTATTGCAATGAAATTTGGTACATAGGTGCCTCATACTATGAGACATGCAATAGCAACAAAACAAAATGAACAGGAGGTAAATTGCATGCAATATACAAATTTGACCAAAAACAGTCCAAACATGATGCATCATATCTTGAGAACGGTCCGGCTAATAGGAAGTGTGGCCACCCTGCACAGCTTTACAAGTCGCACAACAAGCCCTCATTCATACTGTAAGTGAGGTTGTTGATAACAGCTTGTCGCAACAAATCCCATTCTTCTAATAGTGTGAACTTTAATGCCTGGAGTGTCCTGGGAAGGGTTGATGTCATGCAATGGCCCTTCCTAGAGCATCCCAAACATGCTCTATAGGATTTACATCTGGCGACTTCGCTAGCCACACCATACAACAATATCCTCTCCCTCTAGAAAATCGTTGATAAGCTGAGCTCTGTGTGGCCTCGCATTATCGTCCATAAAAATGAAGTTCGGTCCGACAGCTCTTCGGAAAAGCCTCACATAAGGTTCAAGGTCTTCATCCCTATAGTGCTGTGTGGTCACAGTGCCCCCATCGAAGATGTGCAGTGGTGTACGGCCGTCCAACATGATGCCTGCTCACACAAGGATTCTACTTCCACCAACGTGGTCGATTTCCCTTATGTTGGAGGAATGATAGCGGGCACCACGCTGTCTCCAGATGAAGACTCGACGAGAATCGCTTTGTGTACTGAATCTCGACTCATTACAGAAAAGTACACGGCCCCAATCTTGCTGTGTCCAAGAGAGATGTGTTTGGCTCCATGAAAGACGGGCTCACTTCTGTGATCTGGTGAGGGGGACACACACACCACTGGTCGCCGGGCATAAAGGGCCTTCTCTGCTAGGCGTCTGTATACCGTTTGCCTCAAAATTGTTGTTCCAGTCGCAGCAGTGAGGTCCTGAGAGAGGTCTCTAGCCATAATCCGTGTATGGGGTTTGGCAGTTAATGCCCATAACGATCCTCCGCAGGTATCGTGGCTCTTGGATGGCCTTGGCCGGGCCTCCTGGTGATGGTATCCGTTGTTCAGAATTGGTGCCATAACCTGGATACATCCTTTCATGAAACCTGTAACCATCGAGCCACCTCCGCTCGAGACTGGCTAGCTTCAAGCCTGCCGATGGCTCTCCACCTCAGTTCATTGTCTAAACGATTCCGAGCACTCATTCCAACTGATATCAGTCAATCTTGTGATTTTTCTTGCAAGAAACATAACTCTGAAGACGAAATTTGCAGATGCAGAAAACGGTCACTTTCACATTCTCTTGCCAAACTCACCCTGTTAACTGTTTAACAAACAGTGGATGCTTACATTAGATTCTAATCTGATCAGATCATATGTAGAGGATTTTAGGACGGGAGTGTCTGACCCCAGGTCTTAAACAACCCTTAGAAATAGGAAGCTAGGAAATTTGGGCTCGAGTGGCCGATAGGAAAGTCACACGGAAGCGAGGTAGAAAGGGGGAGGAAGACGCCTTTATTTATTACCGGGGGCCAGTACCCGGGGTGCGACGGCTTAACGTGCCCATCCGACGCACTGCGGGTATTTAGTGGTTCGAACGTTCGTACCTGCCCAGGATCGAACCTGAGGTTATCTCCATGGCAATCACGAACGCTGACCACTAGGCCACCCGCTGCCTTTACAGTAGATTCATCATTCCCCAAAGTATATATGACAGCAATTTGAAACATATTACTGGTTGTGATTTTGAATTATTGTGAAAAATGTGTTTGTGGCCTTAATTGTGGACATCAGTGTACATATACTGTTCTTTCATTAAGGGTATAACAAAACATTTGCATTTGTTATTAAATTATGTTGGTGCTTCTAAAGTCCTAATTTAAAAAAAATATTTTTGTATCTAAATGCTGTAAGCACAACCAAAGTTTTCCATGCATTTCTCACGCAAAATTTTCCTGCTAGATGGCATCAACTTTTTAGAACACTTTGTTTCCATAGTTTAAAATAAAAAAATAACACCTTACCCAGAACACATAGTAAGTTCAAGACTTTTGTCAAAAGAGATGTTCATTACACCCATGAATTTGGCATTACTCTTCCTTGTTGACAGTTAATTTCAACTGATTTTAGTACAATATAATCATTTTAAAATACCATGTAACAAAAGTGCTACTGTTCACAACATTGGTATTTCATTAAAGTGCAGTAAACCACTAACTTTAAAATCCACTGGAGACCATGCTACTGCAGTCACTTCATCTGTGTGGCCCGGTAACTGGACTATTGGTAATGAAGGCTTTGACAACTAGATAATGAAATATTTTATATGACACCACATTTGTATTACATAAGCACACAAAAGAGTACATAAAAAGCTTCTGTAATTTCAGGTCATTTTGGAAATGCAAGATTTTATGGACATTACAGAAGAACAATTTTACTAAACTTTCAAATCATACAACTTACAGGAGTTTAAAAGGTTGAAAATGTTTACATATTTTTTCTGTACATTTTCATGGTACCTTCATAATTCCAATAAAATTTTACATTTATAAAGTAGCCTAAATAAATTATCCCAAAGAAAGAAAATAATGCTGAATTCCAGTGTTAATTAATTGAATGTGCACAAAGACCTATACAAGGTTATATGCAAGAATTCAGCTGTCTACCTGTGCAATAAAACACCATACTATAAAATGCAAATTAAAATCACTTTATTTACAATTTAAAAGTAGGTTAAAAATTTGGCTACCCGGAACAATTTTTTCAGAAGTTGTTAAGAAGATCTACTAGACTGAACTTCACCACTTTGTCTAGGGAAATTCGGACAACTAGATTTGTAGGTAAAGTAGATTACCTCCCTCCTATAGTCTCCACACTCAGAAAAACCCGATTGTTACTCAGAATTGTTATATAGGTTCTACTCTCAGGTGCTTAAATACCCACCTGAGAGAACACCAGTACACGCTTCGAGTTGGCACTACTCATACTGCCTTTACGTTAGCTGTCACACAGGGCGGTTACTCACCAGATTGGAAAAATGTGAAAATTCTGAAAACAAATCTCAATAAAAGTACTGTTTTCCTTTCCGAAAGCCTGTTTACTCTTGCTTATGGTGACAAATGTTGTATTTTGCCCCGACAGAGACTTTGTCCAATGGCTAATCTGCACTTCTTGCCTAGTGTCATTTGTAATTTCTTATACTTAGTGTAATATCAGCTGTTAATAACTTGTACGCCTTTTTCTGTTTAAATGTTGGCATCACTAAAATGTTGGCGACGTGGTGTACGGGGGGGGATTTTTATCTGTATATAATGACTGCCTCTATCGTGTCCCTGTGGTGCTTTGGACCCGTAGATGGGGACAACGGGATCCCCGAAAGCGCTAGTCAGTTTTTTAACCTACTTTTAAATTGTAAATAAAGTGATTTTAATTAGCAACTTATGGTATGGTGTTTTATCGCACAGGTAGACAGCTGAATTCTTGCATATATCACTTCTCGTGTGAAATTTGTTTTCTGGTTATATACCTATACAAGGTGTTTGTGAACAGCCTGGCCCAATGTTGGAAACTTCTAGTCACGTGCCAGCCAATTCACTGGCATACAGAGGTCCATTGCAATGTAGAACCAACACGATTGGTTAAGTATCAAAGGGTCAATCGCATCAGTGCCCCTAGCAACTAATTTGCAAACTTAGCTCCCTGAATTCTGAAGCTATGATAGATAGGGGAGAAACATTTATTGAAAAAGTGGCAGAGCATTATTTGCTTGTTACAATTTAGTTATGAAATGCTGAGGTTAACAGGTGAATTTAGGATGTACAATGAGGAGGCAAAAGTATCCAAGGGCATTTCTAAGCAGTACAATACCACTGGACAGCTATTTTCAGATGGCTGGATCCCTAAACAGAAGAGACGACACATCATGACACTGGAATCTCCCCCTTCTCCAACCATACAAAACTGTCATTACAACATGCCAGTGGACAAAACTGCAACTGATGAAAACAACTCCGCAGTTTTGTATGAATGGTAGAGGGAAATTCCAGTGTCATAATGTATACTTCCCTCTGCTGAGGGTTCCTCCCATCTATACTCAGCAATCAAATGATATTCAGAAATTATGTTGGGTAATTTTGCCTCCTCAGTGTGGGGTGTGAATTCACCCATTGACTTACGTTTTTGATGACCAATTCATAGCAAACAAAAGATGCTCTCCAACTTCGTAATTTATGTTTTTGCACTATCCACCATATGTTCACAGTTTGGGGAACTAAGTGCAAGAATTTGCTATTAGGGTGTACTGATGTCAAGCTAATAGTATCAGCCCTCAGACACTTACAGCAAACATGATGGTTCTAACTCATTATGAGCTTCTATTCATCTGCAAAGTGGATGGTGCACAATTTAACTAACAGCCTTTATTCCTCTGTTGGAAAGCGTTTCCAACATTATGTTTAACTTTGCTTTCATCAGAATCAGTAGTAGAAAAGGCATCAAGAGTTTGGCCAATCATTGTAGAAATACGCAGGATATATAAATGAATATGATTTCAACAGCGTGGAACATGCACGTGATTTAAATAAGTTCTTCTTCTTGGTTACTTTTAAGAAAAATAAAAAATAAAACACAGAGAGAGAGAGAGAGAGAGAGAGAGAGAGAGAGATTCCCACACACACATACATAAATTTAATAACTTTGCTTCCAATGCAGATATTTATATGCTTTAATCATCAGCATGCTTAGAATGAACATAATAATGTTAAGTTACTAATAACCAAAAATTACTAAGAGGATGCACGACTGATTCTACAAGTCTGAATGCTTACATTCTGAAAATGTTTTACCTCTAATGCCATTTTAATTAATGTGTTATCATGACCAATTTAAAAACTTCATGTAATTCTCTTATTTTTTAAAAATAAAAATAAAATAGCAGGGGTATACTAAGTGTAACATGGTATTAGAAGGACAGTTTCAGTTACCACCTCCATGTAAACTAATGAATGACAGCTGGAGTAAAAAAAACATACCATAATACTGCCCTTAGTTTGCCACCAGAAAAGATCCCTAAATATCAAATTGGCATTCTATTGGGTTGTCGGAAAAGTCATGACGTATTTTAGCCATCTTTGCAAAGGTCATTTAGTGATAGAAAGAACAACAATGATATAATGCTCGTTTTGTTCGATAACCTTTTGCCATCTTTCAGTGAGCTGCAGAATGCCTCGTTCATAGAAGGACCTGTCTTTTGTGGCGCAAAACTGTACAAGGTACTGATTTACAGCCTCATCTGAATTGAACGTTATACCACGCAAGGACTGTTGAAGAGAGAAAAACAAGTGGAAGTCTGATGGCGCTAGGTCAGACGAGTATGCTGGGTGTGGCAACACATCCCACCCAAGCTCCAATAATTTTTGGCGGGTGATCAAACTTTTGTGTGGTCTCGCGTTGTCGTGATGGAACACAACACCTTTACAATGAACGAGCTCTGGACGTTTCTGGATGATGGATTTGTTCAAACTGTCCAATTGCCGACACTACACATTCGAATTGATTATTTGGTTCCGTGGTAGGAGCTCGAAAAACATGACACCTTTAAAATCCCTCCACACTGAGACCAGAACCTTCCGCTGATGAATGTCTGCTTTGGATGTCATTTGAGGCGAAGCAGCATGTCGGGACCAAGACTGTTTGCGCAGCACATTGTTGTACACAATCCACTTTTCATCACCAGTCGCTTCAAAAAGGATCGTTTTCCTCACGTTTAATTAGCATATCGCAGATGTTTATACACGCCTTCAATTGAGCTTCTTTGAGTTCATCAGAAACCCACACATCGAGCTTGCTTACATATCCCAGCTTCTTCAGGTGGTCATGAATGCTTGAATGATAGATGTGCAATGTGTCTGCAATCTCTCGTGTCGTGTAATGTGGGTTTGACTCGATCAATGCCTTGATTTGGTGGTCATCAGCCTCGGTGGGCCTCCTGGACTGAGGAGCAACATTGAGGTCAAAATCACCAGCACGGATCAATTTTGCGAACCACTGCTGACACTGACGTTCTTGTAGAGCATTATCACCGTACACTTTATGCAACTTTTAACAAGTTTGACGCGCATTCTTCTTCTTCCCTTTACACAGGTAAAACAGTAAAATATGGCGAAAATGCAAAGTTTGGTCTTCCATCTTCAACTTGATGTCAAATCTCTGCAAATCAAACAAATCGCTTACTATTCCTTTTACACTGCAGCTAGAACTGGCATCTGTCGAATGCCATAGCGATAACAGAGCTGTGCATGCCTCTAGTACTTCCAAAACTGCCCAACCGCCATCGGGTGCCAAAATACGTTATGATTTTTCCAACAACCCAATAAATGGCTGTTTCTTTGTAGTAATTTTGGAATTTCCAAAAATTCTAGGTAAAAAAATCCTAGACAAACTATTTTTGAAACATAACAAAAAAAAAAAGATATATATATGAATGAATATAATCTGAACAGCATGTATGTATGTATGTATGTATGTATGTATGTATGTATGTATGTATACAGTATATACACAACACTGGTGGCATAACCTCTTGTTTTCCTAGAATGTCCAGTTCCCAACTTTCAGGCGAATTATGTCACAAAAAGTCCTTATTTATTGAAATTAAAAACAGTTCAAAAAGATTCCCCAAGACCTTTTTTTTTTTGGGGGGGGGGGACATGTTTCAACTAATCTTTAGACATTTTCAAGAAACTTTGTTATTGCCCTCTTGTACAATGGTGTCCAAAATCTAAGGACGGACTACATTTTTACCTGTACAAGAAAAACAGCACATGACCACAGCCAAATGGGGAAATAATTAAAATAATTATATTGCAAACAAACAAACACATGAAAAGACAGAAAAAAAGTGTTTATAAATCATGCACAAATTACAGTGTAATCAATGTTGATGCAAAAGTTACAAATTTCCAAAAGACATAGTTGGAGAATGGATGTGCAGTGCTTACCAATAACCAGGCGGAGAGACAATTTAGTATGAAATATGTCCACCCCAAACTGTGATGCCGCTCTCAGAGCATCATGGCATGCTGAGCATTAAGTGATCCAGAAGTTCCTGAGGCAAATTGGCTCACTCCGCCCTCACAGCACAGATGAGGCCCTGCTTGTTTTCTGGAGGGAAAGGGTTGCGAGCCAATGCATCTCACCCTCCTGCGGCCCAGACGTGCTCGATGAGGTTGAGGTTTGGGGAGCATGCTGGACAGTTAATGTGGTAAATATCCTCAGTGTCCAGATGTGTCTACACTGCTCTTGTACGATGAGGCCTTGCATTGTCATCCATGAACAGAAACTTGTCTTCGCCTACAGCACCATGAAGTAATCAAACATGATGTAGAAGAACTTCATCTAAATACCCCCCCCCCCCTGTCATAGTCTCATTTTCCAGCACCTGTAACTCAGTATGTCTATTAATCATGATGCCACCACCCCAAACCATGACTCTGGCACTGCCGTGTATCTGTCCCTTTCCTGCGCATTATCCCACTGGTATGTACCACTTTCACACCAGACCAACTGACATCTAGAATCTGAGGACAAACTGAAACGAGTCTCATCTGTAAAAAGTACATTGGCCCAATGATGACATGTCCAATTTCTGTGCATATGACACCACTGAAAACATGCGCATCGTTGAGCTCTGGATAGAGAAATGTAGGCTACAGGCCTTCGGGCATATAATCTTATATGTCGCAGACATCTTGCTACAGCTTGTCAGGATATCCACGTTCCTGTGCAGGAATGGGAGTGACTCACAAGCTGGCCAGCCATGGTGTGGTGATTACATTTTGCAGTTACAACTAAAAATCTGTCTTCATATGGCATAGCAGAGTGAGGATGACTTCCTAGCATGCTTCTGGAACACATTCCATTGGTTTGAAACACTGCCCAGAGCTTGGTTACCACACTACGCACGATTTCAAACTCCCTCGCAACATCACTCACTCGGTGGCCTTCCTACAGCTTTCCTATAATTCTTCCCATGTGAAATCATCTAGATGATGCCTTTGAGACATAACGTAAATTACACATTCGTATCTTTATTTCTTTCAGATCCAAATTTTCCTTCAAACACATGTTACCTACAGTGCCCTTTTCTCTTTTATCCATTTAAGTGATGCCACATAACCCCCTGTGCGCATGACTCGACATTTTGCATTTGTACCGGTTTTCTACTGAACGTCTCCAGTTATGCAAACTGCTACAAGCTGTTGCATCTGATTTTGTTGTCTCTCACTCTAGTAGATCGTCTCTACTCTAGTAGATCATCTCTACTCTAGTAGATCGTCTCTTACTCTAGTAGATCGTCTCTTTCCACTGGCTTTTTCTGCCACTAGAAAAAGATAACCCTCAAGTTTTCCTTTGATTCTTTGCTATTTTCATTTTGTTTGAATTGCTACTTATGTAGTGACCTCTGATGTCTTTGAAGAAACTTTTGTTTTCTTTTTAAAGGTTTTGTTCTCCATGTATTAGTAACCTTCAATTCAACAGAAACAAGCATGGCAATACTCTTGTAAAGTTTGTACAGGGAGAAAGGTTTTTCATCATCAACTCCTTTTTCAAGAAAAAAACAACACATAGGAAATATAGAGGCACCCAAATGAGGTGACAAGTGACATTTATTTTATTATGCGGAAGAAGAAATTTGTCGTCAAAGACTGCAATGTGTTTAACAGGTTCAACACAAGAAACGACAACAGAATAGTGAGATGTAAGCTGCCTCTGATCAGAAAACTTGAACAATGCATGATGATCATCAAACAAAAGAAAAGTACTGACATGACAATTCTTAAAAATATTATGAAACTTTCAAATTGAACTGAAAAACTCAGCCTCTGGCTCAAGGTCTAACACAACAGAAATAGAAATCTCCAAAATTAACAGAAAAATTACCAAGGTCCTTATGGATACTGAAAAACATAGGTGGTACTAAGAACAAAAATGACATGAAGAAAATATTAGAAACAAAGAAAATGCTGATGCAAAAGATGAGGGAGATGAGACACTATAACTTTCAAAGTGGAATAAATAGAACTATATAAGACAATGCAAAAATCTGTCACTGAAGACAACTGTGTACAACAAAGTATGCAGAAAATAAAGGATCATCTCAGTAATGGAAGAGCAGGTCAACGCACTGCAAATAGAAAATGGTGCTGTAACAAAAAAATAGATGCAAAATTTTGAAGAGTTAAAGAGTGATACACGAAACTACAGAAATTGGGCAATACATCAATTACAGACAAAAAATATACAGGCTCTAAAGTGCCTCAAATAATCCCGGTAAAAATTGTCTATGTGATTAAGACATGAAATAGAGAAGAGCTCAAAGGGAATAAGGAATTATTGTAGACATTTTGTACAGGAAGCCAGTGAAGAATTAGAAACTACATTCCCAAAGTTTTAACTAGAAGCCTCTGTGAAGGAAAATTTCCTGATGATTGGAACAATGCTACCATGATCCTGCTACATAAAAGAGGGGACCTCAAGAATGTCGGGACCTACAGATCCATCAGAATCTGGTCACTTGTTTAGAAAATATTTACTAAGGTGCTGCCATATCACTTGAAAGAAACACTGGACATGCCTCAACCAAGAGAACAAGCTGCATTCAGGAGTGGCACATTATATCCATGCACGGAGATAACTAACTGAAAGAGCGAATGAATATGAACTACTGCTATGTATGGTTTTTATTGATTATGTGAAAGCTTTTGAGTTTGTGAAACCATCAGCAGTTATAATTTCTTTGAACTCATGAAGTACTGAAGATGCACACATCAATATTATTAATAACATCTATGAAACTGCAAGAGAAAAGATTCAACTGTTCAAGAAAAGCAGCACATACAAAAATTGGAAAGAGGATGAGACAAGGCAACATCATATCTCCCATGCTATTCAATGCCACATTGCAGAATGTCTTTTAGTTTGGGAAGACAAAATTAATGATTAATGAAGGTAGTTAAACCCACTTTCATTTGGCTGACAACATTAGTCACTTTTGCACACATATATATTTTTTCACTGCCGCAGAATATGATCTAGGAACTTGCTGACAAGAGCAAAGTGGGATAAAAGACAAACTTACAGAAAACAATATTGTTATACACTAATTTTACCAGAATTGAAGAATTACAGGTTGATGGGGCAAATTCAGAAATAACTTGTGTCTACATCTACCTTGGATGATACATGTCAAGCAAGGGCCATATCAAAGAAGAAATTAATAGGTAGATAAATCTTGGCTAAGGGCATTTCGAAGATATAGTAGAATTTTCAAGAGTTGCTTACCATTATGCTTTAAAAGGGAAGTGTCTAATTAATGCAACCTTCCAGATATTATTTATGGATCAGAGACATGGATCTTAACTAAAAAAGACATACAGATGCTGCAAACTACTGAAAGAAGTATGGAGAGTTGTATGCTTGGTATAACCAAGAATGATAGGAATAGGAACTTATACACCAGGAAAATGACAGGAGTTGATGATGACATCATCAAAGTAAAGACACTCAAGTAGCATTGGTTGGGCTGAGCATACTGCAAGAAGAACTGGCCACCTTTGGACAGCTGAAATACTAGACTTAATACCAGAAGAAAACCCCCATGGGAGATGGGAGGATGAAATTCAAAAGCACACTAGAGTGACATGGAACAAAATTGCTCAAGACAGAAAGTTATGGAAGAGGAGACCTTCATCTAGCTGTCGATAGTTGATGACAATATATATTTTGTATCATTTTAAAAATAATGGCTTCTACTTATCTGATTTGATGTTTTTTGAAATAACAGATGGGTTGAATGTCTGCAAACTTTGGTGTTGCTTTATCATACTGTCCCAATTGGAAAAATGTTGCATCAACCCTTCTTCTCATGCAATTTTTTTTATTTTTTTTGTGTGTGTGTGTGTGTGCTTTATATGTATGGAATGGTTTCATTTTTAATTTTCTTATCTGTATACATCCCATGAAAGCATATTTATCTGCACAGCCTAAATGGATTTTAGATTTTTTGGTACAAAAATACAAGAATTTTGATTCCATTTCATTTACATATTGTAAAGTAAAAAGAAATTAATAATCTCAAAAAATAAGCGCTTTTTGGGGAGGGGGGGTCGAGGTTTAATGATTACTGTGAGCAACTCAATAGGCTATAAGTAGTCCCCCATCCCTAATTTAGGGGCACTGACTCCACGGAAGGGAGAGAGGCAGGGCAGTAAGACAAACACAACAACCATGCCTCGCAGGGATCCGAACCTGGGCCCATCTCGGACAAATGCTCAGAAGCCATCACTTAGACCACTGTGCCACCGGGGCGGAAATTAGCACTTTAAATAATTAGAAAGTTTTATCTATTGGCTTTACTCACAGATATCTTTATATTTGAATTTTAGTTAGTTGGTTTATTAAGGAAAAAAGGTCTTGACAGTCAATGAAAGGCAGAAATGTCTACAAGTAAATACAAAACTTAGAGAAGAAGAAATAAGCAAATTCTTCAACTAAACAACACTGAAATTTAAATAACCACATGAGCCTTGTTTAATTATTATTGATACAAGTGATGACATTCTTTTCTAAATTCCTTTAAGTTCATTTATCCACTTTCATCATGTGAATCAGTTCTATTTTTCTTTTTTTTTTTTTTTTCAGTTTTTTATTTGCTTCTCTAGGATGGGTCTGGTATGATTCATCCAATGACGATTGGCCCAATGCCGATTGGTCCAACGACGATTGGTCCAACGACGATTGGTCCAATGCCAATTCGTCCAATGGTACGATTTGTCTGATCTGTCCGAAGAGCTACTCGTGCGAAAAAATCTCATCCGTTCTGATTCTGTCTTCCAGTAATCCAAAGAATGTAAACTAATGATATAAAATAATGATACATTTCATGCGTAATACACTGAAGAGCAATTGAATTAGACAGCTGGCGTTATGCAAATGTGGCGCTGTGGGCGGCCCTGTAAACGGAAACGACGTATGCAGCGATCCAACAATATAGGAGTGATGCGATGGGAATCAGTAAGGGTCGGACGCAGTATGGGTAAGACGAAGGATCTAAGCGCATTTGATCATGGGCAAATTGTCGGGGCCCAACGAATGGGTCACTCCATCTCGGAAGTTGTGCAGGCACTGGGATTTTCACGAGTCACTGTGTCACGGGTGCACCGTGAGTACATCGATTCCGGTAAAACCATCCCTGCAAGGCCCAACAGCGTGTGGATGAGCGGGGTCATCGCCGGCTAGCTCGCATTGTAACAGCAGATAGATGGGCCACAGTGCAAGAAATCACTCAGCAATTTAACGCTGGTGCACAAAAACGTGTAAGCAGCTACACCATCCAGAACCATCTCCTCGCTATGGGGTACAGAAGCCATCATCCCACGAGGGTACCGCTGCTGACCGCACATCACAGGGCGCAAAGATTAGCATGGGCGCGAGAACATCGCCACTGGACCCTAGACATGTGGGAAAATGTTGCCTGGACTAATGAGTCGAGATTCACGTTGGTACATGCAGATGGCAGGATACGAGTACGGCGCAAATCACATGAAGCGATGGATCCTTCTTGCCAGCAGGGTACTCTTCAAGCTGGTGGGAGTGGCATTCACTGCTTATGTGGACCTGAAATGGGACCCCTGGTACGTGTGACATCGTCCCTCACCAGTCAACGTTACCGGGATATCCTGGACGACCATTTGCTCCCGTTTGTGCGTCTTCAACATCCCACTGGGGACCTCATCCTGCAACAAGACAATGCACCGTGCCATCGCTCCCGAATTGTATCCGAATGGTTGGATGAACACTCCACCGACGTGACCTCGCTTCCTTGGCCAGCTAGGTCACCTGACCTCAATCTCAGAGCCTCGAGCATCTCTCTCCATCAAGAGAGATGCTCGAGGCTCTGACCCCATCAAATCTTCACGAACTGTGGAAGCTTGTTTAGGGATCGTGGATCCGTATGGCTTCGCAATGTTTCCGGTGTCTTGTCGAGTCCATGCCGAGACAAATCTTCGCCGTGATCAGGGCAAAAGGTGGTGCTACACATTACTAGACAGGTATCTCTAATTCAATTGCTCTTCAGTGTATTGTGGTTATAGATTTATTATTTTCCGGAATCAGTTTTACTTGTTATACTGTTCTCGCTAGTATATGAAGTTACTGATGTACGAGCCATTCAATTAACTTCAATGTTTCTTTCTTGCATAAATAATAGCTAGGAGGCTAATTTTCCATTTCTGTTTGTAGCATGTAGTGGGGTTCGGCTAAGCAGCCACTGGAAAACTGGACGGGGTTTGGACCTAAGGCCTTTTAACATTTCTTATTCTGCCGATGTGATATTCATAACATTTACATATCAAATCAAGTTAGTAATATTGTGCCTTTACTTAGGCACTAAATATCAATTCATAGGGCCTAGGCCTTTTTAACAGTTTTTATTCTATAGATCTCATATTCACAAAGTTTACATATCAAATCAAATTAATAATATTGCACCTATAAGCACTAAATATCAATTCATAGGCCCTAGGCTAGGACTAGGCCTTTTAAACAGTTTTTATTTTACTGATGCTGTGTTCACAACATTTACACATTAGGCCAAGTTAATACTACTGCGCTATTATTTTGGCACTAAATATTAATTCATGGGCCCTAGGCCTAGGCCTTTTTAATGATTTTTATTTTACCAAAGTGCCTCGTAAAGAGCTGAGAAATTATTTGTTGAATGCCTTTTATTAGATTTTATAAACATGTTTACAAATACCAAATTTCTAAGTTGTAACTTAAAATCTTCTAAAAAGGCCCATGGCCTAGGTGCCTTGTAAAGAGCTGAGAAATGATCTGTTGAGTGCCTTTCATTAGGTTTTATAAAATGTTTGCAAATACCAAATATATAAGTTGTAACTTGAAATCTTCTAAAAGGCCCACGGCCTAGGTGCCTTGCAAAGAGGTGAGAAATGTTCCGTTGAGTGCCTTTTATACTAGGTTTATAAAATGTTTACCAATATCAAATATAGGTAAATCATTTTCAAAAGGATATAAAGAGAATAACTTGAATTATTATTCCTTTCTTAAAAATATAAAAAGTTGACTGTTGGTAGAATGGATGAATCGGCATTGGACTAATCGTACATTGGACGAATTGTCCATTGGACCAAACGACATTGAACCAATTGTCCCTTTGGACGAATTGGCATTGGATCAATTGTCTGGGACTGCTCTAGGATACAGCTTTTATGTAAATTACTTTTAAAAGCATCTTTCACAATTTTACATTTCCCCACAAATTGGTCATTTCAATCCTGTTGCTTTATATGAGGAGGCAGGGAGAATCAAGAAATACACATCACTTGCATAGAATATTCCAAGCAAACAGAGCATAAATTCTGAATTTGCTTGTAACACTAACTGGTCATCCATGTAACACCTCTCAAAAACTTTAAAATTTCATCGCCCTGGAGCGGAAATCAAACCAGCCTCTCCCGATTCCATTCGAGTATGTTAACCATTACACCACCCACAGCTAAAATTCCTAAGCGAAGTTCGCTTAGCCTTGATTGCTTGGAACTTCACTGTCTTGGGTGGTGTAATGGCTAGCATACTCGAACGGAAATCGGGAGATGCAGGTTCGATTCCCGCTCCAGGGTGGTGAAATTTTCAAGTTTTCTGAGAGGTGTTACAAGCAAATTCAGAATATATCTTCTGTTTGTTTTGAATATTTTATCGATTTCCCATGTATTATGAGGAAAATTCCTTCCTTCATTGACATCACTTGCAAGTGATATTAATACAACAGTCACAAATCTACTTTTGAGATCATTATAACTTCTAGTTAATCACACCTATCAGAGACTTTTGAGTTACCAGTGTTTCTTGTGCAATGGAGTCAGAAAGCATGGCCACCTAATGCACCATGGATTATCAAGTTAGTTCTGCCTTCCTACTGAACTGTTTGTGAACAACAACATTTCCCACATTTTTGTGGTTGTGAATATCTAAAAAACCTTAAGATACTTTTGTTTGTTTGTCTGTTTCATGAAGTAGTAACCCCTGAGAGCATCTATGGCAATAAGGACTCACCTCTCCCTAATTTAGAGGACACTGGTTTCCAGAGCAGGAACAGAATCGTAACTTCGGGAAAGTGCACCACCCATGCCTCATCTGGGAATTCAACCTGGGCTCAATATGGCCAATTAGCTGGAAGACCGAGCCAATGACTAATTGGTTAATAATGCAGTCCTCAGAAAGCCTCTGACTACTCAGTTCCTATTACAGAGCTCAGAAAGCCTTTGATTATTCAGCTTATAATGCAGCCTTCAGAAAGCCTCTAACTGCTTTGTTAACAACACAGACGTCAGAAAGACCCTATTTTTTAATAATGCAGCCCTCGGCAAGCCTCTAACTACTTCATTAATAATGCAGCCCTAAGAAAGCATCTGACTGTTTAATAATGTAGTCTCTCACCAAGCCTCTGACTATTTGGTAATAATGCAGCTCTCAGAAAGCCTCTGACTACTTACTTAGTTAACAACACCAGTCTCGGAAATTTACTGAAAAACATTAGGACATAATGCAAAAATCTCATACACCCAAACCAAAATCTGTTTCAGGTGAATAAAAAAAATGACCAGCACCCACAGATTTAACTTCCAATATAAATATTCAGCAGAAAATGGTGAAACCAAGTGTTATGAAAATTTATTAATGCTGAGAAGCACCTTTCTTGAAATCTTTCTGATTATTTCACATTACATGCAAAAGTAAAGTTACCTTTTCATTACCACCAAAATACCAAATAAATTTCTTCTAAAATACATTTTAGTTTTTCTGCAGCAAAATCTGTTTTACAGCACAAATAAACAAAAAGTGATTTTGAAACATGAGAAATGAACCAAATCATCTCAAATTTCTTGACTAGGCCATCAGTTCAGACATTTACAGATACTCAGAAAGCTGTGATAACTTCATCTTGGAGCTAATTTTAATTTTACTATAATGGATCAGAAAAGGTTTCCAATATTTAGAAATTGATCTTGAATGAGTCAGACAATAAGTAAAGCAATTCATGTTACTTTCACTAGCTTTGATGACATAGTTTTACACTACTGTTTGTGAAAATTGCAACACCAAGAAGGAACCATGAGATTCGAATGAAATTCATTCCACACATTACTGATATGACTGTACATAAGTGATTTAATTTTCAGAACAATAAAACAATTTTTACCTGCAAAAATCAGTATCTTGTGAAGCCTCCACGAGCTGCAATAAGAGCTTCTAGTTGGTGTGGCATTAAATCGAAAGCGTGTTGGATGGTGTCCTGGGTAATTGCTTGCCGAGAGGCATATATGCGAGTCCACAGATCATTGACTGATCACTGAAGGATTTTGCTGGGTCAGTTGCCGAACGTCCATATCCCAGACATGTTCAATAGGTGACATGTCTGACAAACGTGCAGGCCAGGGAAGAAGTGGTATCTGCTGTGGTGCAAAGAGGGCTTGAACATTCCTGGCAACATGTGGTTGGGTATTGTCCTGCTGGAATATAGTGCCAGAAGTGCTCTGAAGGAAGGGTATGACTTCTGCATGTACAATTTCCCTGATGTAGTGTTCGCTGTTGAGATGGCCCTCAAGTTGTGGCAGCCAAGATTACGAATGATACCCAATGGCACCCTACACCATCACACTTGGTGTTCAGCCCGTATGAAGCTCGGCAATGCATGCTGGAAGATGGTGCACACCACAATATGGTTTAACGCACATGAGGCCATCATGGTAGTCCAAATTGAATCAGGACTTGTCCAAAAACACAACAGGTAGCCAATCAGCATGCCATTACCGGTATTGAAAACCCCATTCCAGCCTGAGGCGTCCATGGTTCAGGTTCAAAGGAATCTGCCACAAAGGGATGCATGCAACCAGTTCTTTGTGTAGCAGACAGCATCAAACTGTGGAGGCAGACAATGCCACACCTGTTGTACTAACACTTGCAAAGATGCAGAACAGTTCGTCACTGACATGCGGATGAGGTGTCGGTCATCCCACGGTGTTGTCACATTTCTTGGTCCACTACCGGATTGTCGATGCACCTGACTCTCTTCAATCCACTGCCGCCAAACACGCACCACTGTTGTGGCATTATGTCCCATCCCAGCTGCAATGTCATGGTACAAAAATGCACCTTCACGCAGACCAATCATTTGTCCCTGTTCAAACTCTGTCGTATGGTGATATTGCACCCTTCGTCGCCACTGAAGCATTATTGAATCCTGGAGACCCTTTTACAACCTGCTGTCTGCAATGCACTACTGGTGTGTATCCTAAGCAGCCCTTTCTTTATACCCCTCACTCTACTGCCCAGAAGGTGCTGCCGGGCCAGATATGTGCAATGACTCTGCACTTCTAATCATTTGCATATCCTGTAAGTTTCATGTGATTACCATCATTCCTTCATGGTGTTCAAATTTTCACAAACAGTAGCTTATTTGTAGTTTAAAACATAATAGATATATAAAACATATATATTCAAAACATGGTACATATAAAACAACTGATACATTAAACTACATCAAAGCATGCATTCTGTTTTACATCACATGACTTACCTCCCAAATATAAGCAAATTGATCTCCAGAGCCACTTGCTAAATATTTATCATCACCACTGACAGCAATTTTTATGAAGTATGAAGATGATCTAAGTCCACAGTAAGAGTTAACTGAAATAGAAAAAAACTGTTGGTTAGCATAGGTTTTCTGAACAGAATACCAATCCTATGCAAAGAAAATAATTATTACAAGCTTGGAATGGAAGTTTACTGAAGCAGAAGCAACTGAAAACTTCAGTAAATTCTAGTTACAGTCAAAAAGTACATATAAAAATTTCACACCAAAATTACACTATACCACAGAAATTTACTTAGAATGATATGAACAGTAATTTTTGATGATTTAGAGACACCTCCTACTCCACCCTTAAAACAACTTTGTTATGTTTTGTTTACTGTAATGTAGTGCATGCATGCATTACAGTAAACAAAATGCATTACTGTAATACAGTTGAATGCATACATGCATTACAATGAATGAACACACACACACACACACACACACACACACACACACACACACACACACACACACACACACACACACACACAACTCAGCTGTTCTCTGGGATTCAGAGGTTAGCTCCACAAAGAAATACAAGCTACCAGATAAATTTCTAACTGATTATTTACTTACTGTTGCTGTATCAAACTTCTCCATTTACAGCGATCTTGACACACAACGCAGGATTCACTGACATCCATCACACGACGCACACAAGACCTTCTATACTTCATACTCAATCTTTTTCTCAAGCAGACACTCCTGAATCTGATCCTCCTATGACTTCCTTGGTCTTCCTCTGCCTTTCCTGCAGCTATGTGTTCACTAGCTTCACACAATTGGCTCAAACACTGTCATCTTGTAGGGCGAATTCATCATTACTGTTAAAGGTGTTAAGGTCATGCAATTGGATGGAGAATATTGTCCTGTCCCTACACAGAGGTGAGGTTATACTGGATGGAATAAATGCCACGAAGCCTCCATATCTGATCTTGGACCAATACAGCAGTAAACCTGGTGCTGCTGCTCAGTTGGGCGATGGAAGCCTGCATTAGGTCCCAGCTTTCCCCACACAAGGTGTTCAGAGTTGTCTAGCAGTCAGCTGGTTGAACATTCATCTGTGAAGAATACATTGCACTAGTTGTTCAATGTCCATTCAGCATGGGATCTAGCTTACTTTAGCTGGGCACCATAGTGATAGGGTGTAAGTATGTAGAATGATTGATAAGTAATGAACACACACGCAAAATGACCTTTTAGCAGCAAGGAGCAATGACAGCATGGCATAACCTTGTAGCCCAGGTTTACTGCTGGCATAACCTTGTTCAGCCATGAAGGTGGCAAATTTCATTCTTTTCATTACAGCAAGAGTGAATCAGTGTCTGTTGACATGGTGCCATGTAATGTGGATATGTCAATGAAGTTCAAACAATGTGCAGTGATTGAATTTTTAAAAGCTGAAAATGTAATTGAATTTTTAAGAGCTACAAATATAACTGCCAACTGAAATTCATCACAGTTTAAAGGCTGTGTACAGTGAAAAGACTGTTACTGTAAATAAAAGTACAGTAAATCACTGCACCATTAAATTTCATCAATGTGACACGGGGCATGCCAATCTTGTGGACAAACCTCACAGTGGAAGACTAAATTCAGTGACTGATGAAGTAGTTGATGAATTCATCCAAAATGACCACCATATCAACTAAAAGCAGATCGCAGCTAGGCTCGGAATCACAAAAAAAAAAAAAAAAAAAAAAAAAAAAGAGTTGGACATATATCATTGCTGCACTTAGCTACACAAAAACCCTGTTCTTGATGGGTGCCATGCATGTTGGTGATACCAGAAGACAAACACAGGCATCTTGAATGTTGTGAAAAACTTTTGAAGCATTATCATAAAGAGGGCAATGAATTTCTGTTGAATATTGTTTTGGGGGATGAGTCATGGATCTATCACTTTGAAGAAAAACAACAGAGCAAAGAATACGCTTCCTCTCTTCATTCCAAAAAATTTCAAAACAGTGCCATCGGCCAGCAACAATTTGTTGACTGTTTTTTTGGGACCCATACAAAGCTTACCTGACAGAATTTTTTGAAGCTGGGAATACTGTCAATTCAGCATGTTACTTTGAAGCAATAAATAAGCAACACCGAAGACTTCTTGCACAATACTGAAATTAGAGGTTCTCCCATCCGCTCTACAGCACGGACTTGGCACCAAGCAATTTTCATTTCTTTCCAAATTTGAAAAGAGACCTTAAGGAAATTTATTCCACCTCAGATTATTAACTAGGGCAGGGGTTCCCAAACTTTTTGAAATCTGGCCGCCCTTCACACGTCACATTTTCCGTGTGACGCCCCTGTACGCGAAATTAAAAAAGAATTGCCCAATTTCGAGTTTGTGGCATTTTTTTGAAAGAAAATAGTCATTTACATTACTAGCTTGTATACTCTTTAATGTGAAAATACAAAATTAGAATAAAATTACAGAACTGAATATGAAGAAATTGATGAAACAGGTACATTTTCACAATGGTAACACTCTTCATTTGGATTTCACATTTTTACAGTAATTTTAGAAACTACATAACAGAGGTATTTGCATCTTAATGGGATGGGGGAGCTTGTTTCTTGTCTCACAAAACATCGAATCTGGAGACAATGTTCGATACAGCTACGCAGATCTCCTTCTCAACGTTAACTTTGCTTCTACGTATATCTGAATTTTATTACCGCCAGAGCTGAAAATCCTGCCTCGAAAAGGTAGGATGTGGCAAAAGGAAGAATTACTCTTCTCACGGCTTTCTTACTCAATTCTGGGTACTCCTTTGCTACACTGTTCCAAAATTGTGGCAGAGTTCCGGAAGAGAATGTCATTTTCAGTATGAAGTCAGAATAAACATCTATTAACTGTTCCGTCTCAGCAGTAGAGAAGGTTGATGGTGGATCTGCTGTAAACGGGTCTGTAACCCACTGGTGTTCATCTGTTTGTGGAGGAAAATATTTGTCAAACTGAACATTGAGTTGGGATAGATGCTCCAAAATCACAGATTTCAATATAGCACTTAATAGCACCTCATTTTTTTGTACACTTTTGTGTAACGTAGGAAAACATTCAAAATCGCCTGATTTCGTATCGTTCTTCCACAGAAGTAGCTTTCTTTTGAAAGCCAGAATTTTGTCGGACAGCTGCATAATATGTGATCCTCTGCCCAGGAGAGTCAAATTCAGAGAATTCAGCCTCTCAAACATGTCGCACAAATACGCTAACTTGAGAATGAAGTCATTATTAATGAAGCATTCAGCACTACTATGTCTTTCTTCTGATAGGTACAAGAAAATTTCATGGGCAAGTTTTCAAAAAGCATTACAGTCTGGAACTCAGATGAAGGGAGCACTTTCACAACAAGAAAAATGTGTTTTTGTTTTCCTTTAACATTCTTTCTTACAATTCATTCTTTAAAATATGTATACATCTTGAAAATTGGATGTTGCACTTCACTATAAATTATAAGTTTTAGTTTTTCCTTATAGTTCCGACGTCCTGGACCAAGATCGGCAACACCCTGGGCGTCGCGACGCACAGATGGGAACCTCTGAACTAGGGCATGCTGTCACATCACAGATCAGACAAAGAAGCCCAGAATTTTGCACTGACAGCATGCATAAACTTGTCTTTCATCAGGAAGAATGTATTAAAAAATTGCAAGGTGACTATGTAAAAAAGTAGGCATGTCAATTTGTACTTACCATATTTTACTTTCATTTTAGTTTTTGTCTGTGCAAAAAGATATTTTCTTTATGGATATTTGACTGTGTGCATTACTTATCAGCTTACCCTCGTAACAATGCTTGCAATGGGTACCTTGACTATGGGTATCCATTGTGTAAGCAGATCATTTGTGTCACCACTGTATATTTATTTACCATTAGAAAGTCATTTCACAGCTCTAGGTTGCATTTGGTGCAGTGTCACTCAAGAATCTAGAGATGGAATTAATAAAAGATCTGTGGATGGTTGGTGTCCGTGACACTGCCAGTTTCCTAGTGGCGATTCCACGTCCAGATGTGGTTAAAGCTCACTCTGACTGTTATATAGCTTCTTGCAGGATAGCCCTAGTTGATGCATCATGTTAGTGCAGTACGATCAAATGCTGAAATTGTTCTTTGTGGTTATTTCCTGCTTCACTTTGTCATTGCTTGGGAATGCTTTGCATTGCCATAACAGAATTTGGGAGGGATTGTCCAACAGAAACCAATGCTGGACTTCATCATGACAGAGAGATGGTGGCTTTTACATGTCCACTTATATGTTGATAGGGCTGTTCCACAAAGTACTAACAAGACACACAACTATGGATGTCATGTTGGCATGGTAGCAATAGATAAGAAGTTATTGGAACACTTTTCTTTTCTATTTTTCTGCTGGGGAGGGGGGGTTAAGTAGTGATTTTCTGGAAGTCTGAATCATTCAGAGTTTTTCCATATAAAACAATATGAACTAGTTGTTCAGTATGAATTTTCACCTTTCAAGGGTTTTACAGCAAAATGTTATGTTCATAATTCAAAGCATAGAACAGTCAACACAATGCTGCAAAATTATGAAGTGCTACATATATTTACATTAAATTTTGCAACTTTTAATGTTATTTTTTTTTACAATACATGAACCAGAATAAAAAAGCAAAAACATCCTTTATGTTAAACAGTGAGTACACTGTCCTTATTCATACAAGTAGCTGTATCCTCTACTTCCTTCCATTGTAAAAGATGTCAGACCCTGTCATTCACATTCTGGAGAAGTGCAATGGCCTCACATTTAAGGTAAAGAAGAAAGCAAAACTGGCTAAAAATATCTGCAGGTTATGGGGAAGAAACCACATCACACACAAGAGTGCATGATTAGTGCACAAGTTTTATGGCAGTTGTGAAGCAGTCATTAACTGGCCACATAAGTGCAGTTACAGGGCATGAAAACAATTGTTTTATTAAAGAGGTGATGGTAAACATATAGATTAAAGTGTGTGATACTATATCTAAAGCATGCTCAAATGCACACAGTATACAGACAATTATTTGTAAATACTGTTGAAGAAAGTGTGTGTAAGTGTGTGTATGGGGAAGCCCAAAGATGCTAACATCTGGCCAGATGACATATGTTTTGTACAAGCTAAACAGTTGAACAATATAGACTGGAGAAAAACTCATACTCCGCTCCTACTGTTTCTGTTGAAAAAATGTTTTCCTATCAATAGCTGTAAGAGAGTGAAGACATCTCCACTTAAATTTAAATTAATAGATTATTTCAAAACTTCAGTGGTGTTGGAAGAGTTACCAGGGATGACTATTTTAAGCATCAACAGCCACAGCACTTTTGAGAGAAGCCTGCTCTAAAGTAGCAAAATTTCTGTAGGATGAACTAAAGAAAAACAGTCTACACACACATAAAAAAAAAGGTACCATATTTTTCGGCATATAATCCGCAGACAGTAAAATTCAGCATAAGAGAAAAAAAGTCGGAGTATAATCCACACCGACGTATAATCTGCAGACAAAATTCATAGTAAAAGTTTAAAAATAGATGCATAATACACAACAGTTTTATAACAAATAATACAAAAAGGTAATTACCAATATTTTTGCCAAAACTTTTTTCTATCACCAAAACTTTTTTTTTCTCGCAAACTGCAAAGAATGCGATTGGCAGCGCGACCCTGCATATTTATAATGTGTAGACGTGCGCATTTTTGTTAAAGTGACCTGTTACATTTAAGTACATGCTTTATGTAATGCCTGTAATGCAATTTTTTGATAGTTTCAGAAATCCGGAATTTTCATAAATCTGGTACTCGTCCAGTCCCATCGATGCCGGATTTTCGATGTTTTACTGTATATATATATACTTTCTTTCCATTTAATGAGTATAAAAAAATATAAAATCGCTCAAATGTTTTTTTTTAATTTAAAAACATTACTGTTACAATACCCTGCAACCTTCAAATGGTTGTGACATATATTTTTAATTTATGTGGCAATCATGCTATAACTCTGAGTAATGCATAAATTGCATAAATAACTGAAACACTGGATTTCAGACCATAAACAATTTGTGATGGTGTCAAAGTTCTCCACTTCAGTTTTGGAGCTGTGGTGCCAGAGGCATTCTCTTTGAAGTATAGCAAAATAAACAAGTGGGAGTGGGGTTGGAACCTTGGGAAGAGTGTGTGTGAGGGGGAGTGACGTAATGGAGGTCACGGTCATGGGTCAGAGCAGCATGAAATGGAAACGGCACTCCCTATTCAAGGTCAACATGCTTTGTTGCAGGCAATGTTTTCTCTCCCTAATTTTTACAAACAGCAATTCGCGAGAAGAGAAAATGTCTACACACACATACACACTGACATTTTTGTGAAAGCCAAGGCTTTGGAAGGTGGGGGGGCGATATGTTGATGCAGTTACACTGCACGTTATCGTCGAACATGTGGCATTCTTAAAACTTTGACGTGATACAGATTTCCCGCATTATACGGCACAGTGTGAAGAGCATAACTGCTTCATTTTCTAAGTTTATGGGAGAACAGAAAAAAAAAAGCACCATATTATCTGAATAGTTGCCTAATCTGCAGTGGCTAGAATTTTAACTTTTAGGAACAGATAATCCGTGGATTATGTGCCAGAAAATACGATACTTTCATATAAGAATCCACACAGATATTAACCTGGGCATAGATAGATAAATGAAAATGTATCAACCAATTCATGTTTCCTTTGGAAAAGTTTTTTCAGTACAGATTGTCATGAAACATGGATCCAACCTCATTCATGACCCATAACCAACCATGCTTACCTTTCAGATTAGCCAATTACAGTAAAGTACAGTCAATCCAAACTGAATCTGATGTATAAGATTTGAAATTACATCTATATTCTGTTACATTCCAGAAAGATACTATCAATGCATGCTCCAAACAGTAGCACTGCTATAACTTTGTACACCAGCAAATAGATTTTTCACATATTCAGTAAGTGATCATGATTTTAGTTAAAATGGCAACTGTGCAACATAATCTAATAACTATTACTGTGAGGGGGTCAACAGAAATTGTTAACTTCCCCTCAATAAATAAATATAAAATAATGAGAATTAATACAAAGTGGATGAAAGTGATATTTTAAACTGAATCTTGTTTTTTAACTGTAAGATCAGTATTTTTAAAGAACCAGAAAATAAAACATGACAAATATGAATTAAAAGTTTAAAACTTTCACTCACTATGATGCTCATTATATGTATGACAATCGTAGTGGTAAATGTTACTGTCAGTGCAACAACCATAGAGTTGAGTACGAGATGAGTCCATGGCTAAACTTGTGAAACCTAATGAAGGATTACCAGAATAATACATGTTTATATCTACAATATAAAGGAAAATCAGATCTGAAAATCCAACACTGAACATTTTTTATGAACAAAAAGTAAGTACTTTCTTTTAAAAAACCAGATATTCTTTACCTGTTTTTTACAAAATGCCAAAAATATGGCATACTTTTTTTGGCTTCCAGAAACAGAAGGAAAGAAAACATACAAGCTTCATTCAAGTATCTTTAGTTCATCTTTTCATATTTTTACAAATAAATTACATTTCCAATAAGTAAAACTAGCCTTTAACTGCTGTTCAGAAATTTGAGTCTTTCAAACTTGTTTTAGTCCTGAGTTTTATGTAGTACACATGCACAAATACATAAACATAACAAATGTTCATGTTAAGTTCTCCTATTTCACTACAAATTACAACTGACAATTAAACATTGACACCTGTTTTGGCATCATACAATGTAGTTAACGTCTTTTGCAGTTTAACTACATTTTTCATATTTGAGCAAAGTGGAAAGGAAATTATGATATAAGGTGTCCCCCCCAAAAAAGGGTGTTTGTTTAGTGTTGGTAAAAAAAACTAGAAACAAATTGGGTGGATTTGTGCAATTTTAGGGGAAAGGGGAAAATGAAAAATGAGCATGATGATTTATGAATTTTTATTTACACATTCTAAAAGCACTATTCCATAAATGTCAATTGCACACTTGTAACCAATCATGTGTAAGCCCATATATGTAGAGGGGGAGAGGGGGGTGAAATACTTATTGATATCAATTAAACCAAGAAGCAGAAATATGGAATAAGGTACCTGAATTCACAAGCAGGATAATCCTCCAGCCCAATGGACTGTTTTTGGAAAGCAAGCGATACCCTTCAGTGACAAAATTCATGGAGTACAACGTAGCATTTAGACATGTTCTTTTACACAGTAATGTAAGCTGAATGTGAGTGAAGTAGCAATCCCCTTAGGAATTTAAATGTGGCAGAGAGAATTGCTTTCAGATGATTAGCAGAGAAATCTATATTTGTCAGAAAAAAATATTAGCAAAGTAGATATTAGGTCTGAACTGGGTGTTTATCTGGGTCTGGTTTACTTTGTCGAAAACTCATTTCGTCGACACTATACAGTATATGCAAAGAGTCTATTCCTAAAAAACCGAGAAAAAGTTCAGAACCACCAAATTTGGCATACTATCTCATCGTACTGTAACTCAGATTGTAGACAGTTTTTTTTTTTTTTTTGGAAGAGGTCGGGCCCGGGGTGAAAGGGGCCCCATACAAAATTTTCATAAAATCTACAGTTTTCAATTTAGAACCACCAAATTTGGTATACTATCTCGTGGTACTCTAACTTAGACCGTACACAGTTTTTGGAAGGGGTTGGGGCCTGGGATCAAGGGGCCCCATACAACATTTTCATAAAATCTATAGTTTTCAATTTAGAACCACCAAATTTGGTATACTATCTCATGGTACTCTAACTTAGCTTGCAGATAGGGTATTAGAGTGCAGAATTGTGTTGCAGTTTTTAAGTAAAAAAATTAAATATTTGTATGGGGCTCCCTTTACCCTGGGCTCCAACCCCTTCCAAAAACCGTGTACCGTCTAGGTTAGAGTACCATGAGATAGTATACCAAATTTGGTGGTTCTAAATTGAAAACTGTAAATTTTACGAAAATTTTGTACGGAGGCCCCTTGACCCCGGGCCCTGGCTCCTTCCATCTATGGTCTAAGTTGGTGTAAGAGTACAATGAGATAGTATACCAAATTTGTTGGTTCTAAATTGAAAACTGTAGATTTTACAAAAACGTTGTATGGGACCCCCCTTGGCCCCAGGCCCCGACCTCTTTCATCTATGGTCTAAATTGGTGTAACAGTACAATGAGATAGTATACCAAATTTGGTGGTTCTAAATTGAAAACTGTAGATTTTCAAAAATGTTGTATGGGACTCCTTGACCCCGGGCCCCAACCACTTCCCCTTCCAAAAACCGTGAATGGTGTATTAGAGTACCATGAGATATTACATCATATTTGGTGGTTCTAAATTGAAAACTGTAGATTTCACAAAATATTTGTATGGGGCCCCTTGACCCCGGGCCCAGACTCTTTCCGTCTATGGTCTAAGTTGGTGTAAGAGTACAATGAGATAGTATACCAAATTTGGTGGTTCTAAATTGAAAACTGTAGATTTTACAACTGTTGTATAGGGCCCCCTTGACCCCAAGCACCAACTCTTTCCATCTATGGTGTAAGTTGGTGTAAGAGTACAATGAGATAGTATACTAAATTTGGTGGTTCTAAATTGAAAACTGTAGATTTTACTAAAATTTTGAGGAATCGACTGTTTGCATATATAGTGTCGATGAAGTGAGTGTCGACGAAATGTACTTGTCGATGAAATTAGTTGTCGACGAAGTGATTGTCGACAAAATGAACGAGACCGGTTTATCTATTATCAAATTATAAGAAATGAAGACTCTGATAAGAATATAATTAGATAGGTATCCGTGTGCTGGGTAAATGTCAATTGAAAGACTCCCTTGACAAAAATTATGTAATAAGGTGTTAACTTCAGTTTCAGAGACCCCGAAGACCAGTCATTAAGACTATTCATCTAGTCTTAAATGCAAAATATCATATGGTGGACATTACGTGGCTATTGACATTGAAGTACACCTACTATTAAAAGCAGTGACAATACTGTTTGTCAAGTAAATTCATGTACATGTATGCATAGGTTGAAGCCTAGTGTTCTCCCTAGATTTTTTTAACAGCTGGGTGGCAAATTTTTTAGCTGAACGTTACTTCTGGTAATATGTCCAGTTCTTTGCCATTTCAGAGATTTTATTCTCATCATGATGTCTTCCACTCTTGTAATTTTCCTTATCCATGAGTTCCTCTTCTTATCTTTCCTAGTTAATATATATATGTATCTACACACACACGCACGCACGCATGCACACACTATATATATATATATATATATATTCTAAAAAGAAGATACCTAAGCAAAAAAATACAAATATAATTTTGACTCACACCTAGTACAACATAGAAAAGGTTATGTATCTACCTGTGTGAGTAAAAGGAGAAAAGATTAAAAAAAAAAAAACAAAAAAAAAAAACTGAATGTAGAAGGTGTCGAGAATACTGAGCCTTGGCTTTATCAAGGACCAGCAAAAACTCTGCATTTTCTCACTTCCACAAAGACCTAGTTGGAAATGGGTTTCTGCAAGGCCATAGATGCAAGTAACATTCCCACCTAAAATAGTTTAAAAAATATATATATGTCATGTCCTCCGTAGAGTTGCATGACCTAGCACTAGTTAACAATTTCGCTTGCATCCATTAACCTTCCTGGCCCGACCCATGCTCTTCATCTGTTACTATTAAACAGAGAGAAGAAGATTAAAGAGAACTCAAGCTGTGAGAGTGACATAATAATTAGAAATGATTTTCAGCCATAACGAAATTCCAAGTTTGTTTGAGAGAGAATTTAAACCTGAAAATCAATGCAAGAGAAATCCAAATTTTTACATTGCAATTAAAAAAGGAAATATTAATTTTTAACGAACAGAATTTTGAAAGAAAACTTGAGTCTAAAACCCCCTACTCTACAACTTATGACAGCACGAAAACGAGAATAAGTTAAAGATAATAATTAACTAAAGAAAACTTTGTGAAAGTTATATACCTTAAACAGTTAGTTGCAATATGTACAAAGTATTTCAGCAGTGCTTTAAGTGCATAATTAATTAGTTATTAAGAACTTAACTACTTTGAAGAAACAGCGCATAGACAGCGCATAGAAAAGGAACAAGCTTAGCCATCTTCTGTTCCTAGGTACCCCAAAAGACGCTCAAAGTTACAAAGAAAAGAAAGAGTTAAAACCCGCTAAAATGTTAACAGACAAACCAATGCCTAAAAGCTGAAAATCTAAAAAACGACAGAGAAAAAGTACATGAAGTACAAACATTGAACTTATAAAACCTAGAACCCAAAAACAAGGAAGAGAGCTTACCTCTTGTGTGACAAAAACTTTTCTCCTCACAAGAGAAGAACATGGCTGACCTCTTCCGCCACTCCCTAGACGCTGGGGGGCAGTGAGGGTGGGGCTGATGGCCTCCTCATACAGCAAGAAACCAACGCGCGGAGATTTTAACCAGAGAAAAAAATATATATAAACTTAAGACTGTGGATCTGTATGATCAGAAAGAGCAGAATTAACTCTCCAGAATACATGAGAAATATTATAAAATACACGAGCAGTGTATTTAATAATCTTTGCATGTATTAAATCACCTTAGTGAGCTTCTATGGATTAATCAGAATCTTATTAATTTTAATGTTGGTTTTACTATTTTTAGTATAGCTATCCTAGTGATGAATAACTAGTTTTCTTTTTTATTTGTTTTTATTTTCTTTTATAAACAGATTTTTAAGCTTTTTTGTGATTTTGTTTATATTATTTAATTTTTTGTTTTAATAGGACCGTCATATCCATAGCACTAAGGTTCCTTTAGGTAGTTAATAGGCATCCTCTAGCCAACTTCCTTACGGCTTTGATTGGTCAGAATCATATTATTAACTGTGTAGAAAATTAAAGCAGATCTGCCAACCTTACTCTATTATTCAGAATAATTTTTCTTAAAGTTCTTTTGATGAAAGAAGAAGGAATTTCGTTCTCTAGAAAACTTTCTAATAGTATATTAATGTGGTAATTGAAGTCCAAATTGTTGCTGCAAATTCTTGAAATTCTTAGGACCTGAGAAATTAGTACATTCTCAATTACTTTGGTTGAAATGTTATTATTCCAGTGTAGATATTTAATTACTTTGAAAGGAAAATTAACTCTTTTATCAAAGAGGCTAATAGATGGGTTACCTCTGTTGAGCTTAATGCTTAAGTCTAGGAACTCAAGTTCCTGATTACTGTGGTTGGTTTTACATAAGTTAAGAGAGCTAGGATAGATATTATCAAAATCACTCTCTATAACTTCTGAATTATTGATACACAGCAGATCATCAATATATCTAAAAGTGTAAAGGTAGTTATCTGAGCAGGTGGGGTGATTTTTAATGAATTTATATTCCTTAAAGAACAGGAATAGATTAGCGATATTCGTGGACGTTGATGTTCTCATCAGATATACCGTTCACTACCTTTATAGAGCTGTATGCAGAATTTAAACTTAACCAATTTGTTGATGCAGCAACTTGAGATAAGAGTTCTCAAGTTCCTACATCAACAAATAACCATATCTTATATAATAATACTCTTTATAAGCAAGTGAACGGTATATCTGATAGAGGAACATCAACGTCCACGAATATCGGTAATCTATTCCTGTTCTTTAAGGAATATAAATTCATTAAAAATCACCCCACCTGCTCAGATAACTACCTTTACACTTTTAGATATATTGATGATCTGCTGTGTATCAATAATTCAGAAGTTATAGAGAGTGATTTTGATAATATCTATCCTAGCTCTCTTAACTTATGTAAAACCAACCACAGTAATCAGGAACTTGAGTTCCTAGACTTAAGCATTAAGCTCAACAGAGGTAACCCATCTATTAGCCTCTTTGATAAAAGAGTTAATTTTCCTTTCAAAGTAATTAAATATCTACACTGGAATAATAACATTTCAACCAAAGTAATTGAGAATGTACTAATTTCTCAGGTCCTAAGAATTTCAAGAATTTGCAGCAACAATTTGGACTTCAATTACCACATTAATATACTATTAGAAAGTTTTCTAGAGAACGAAATTCCTTCTTCTTTCATCAAAAGAACTTTAAGAAAAATTATTCTGAATAATAGAGTAAGGTTGGCAGATCTGCTTTAATTTTCTACACAGTTAATAATATGATTCTGACCAATCAAAGCCGTAAGGAAGTTGGCTAGAGGATGCCTATTAACTACCTAAAGGAACCTTAGTGCTATGGATATGACGGTCCTATTAAAACAAAAAATTAAATAATATAAACAAAATCACAAAAAAAGCTTAAAAATCTGTTTATAAAAGAAAATAAAAACAAATAAAAAAGAAAACTAGTTATTCATCACTAGGATAGCTATACTAAAAATAGTAAAACCAACATTAAAATTAATAAGATTCTGATTAATCCATAGAAACTCACTAAGGTGATTTAATACATGCAAAGATTATTAAATACACTGCTCGTGTATTTTATAATATTTCTCATGTATTCTGGAGAGTTAATTCTGCTCTTTCTGATCATACAGATCCACAGTCTTAAGTTTATATATATTTTTTTCTCTGGTTAAAATCTCCGCGCGTTGGTTTCTTGCTGTATGAGGAGGCCATCAGCCCCACCCTCACTGCCCCCAGCGTCTAGGGAGTGGCGGAAGAGGTCAGCCATGTTCTTCTCTTGTGAGGAGAAAAGTTTTTGTCACACAAGAGGTAAGCTCTCTTCCTTGTTTTTGGGTTCTAGGTTTTATAAGTTCAATGTTTGTACTTTATGTACTTTTTCTCTGTCGTTTTTTAGATTTTCAGCTTTTAGGCATTGGTTTGTCTGTTAACATTTTAGCGGGTTTTAACTCTTTCTTTTCTTTGTAACTTTGAGCGTCTTTTGGGGTACCTAGGAACAGAAGATGGCTAAGCTTGTTCCTTTTCTATGCGCTGTCTATGCGCTGTTTCTTCAAAGTAGTTAAGTTCTTAATAACTAATTAATTATGCACTTAAAGCACTGCTGAAATACTTTGTACATATTGCAACTAACTGTTTAAGGTATATAACTTTCACAAAGTTTTCTTTAGTTAATTATTATCTTTAACTTATTCTCGTTTTCGTGCTGTCATAAGTTGTAGAGTAGGGGGTTTTAGACTCAAGTTTTCTTTCAAAATTCTGTTCGTTAAAAATTAATATTTCCTTTTTTAATTGCAATGTAAAAATTTGGATTTCTCTTGCATTGATTTTCAGGTTTAAATTCTCTCTCAAACAAACTTGGAATTTCGTTATGGCTGAAAATCATTTCTAATTATTATGTCACTCTCACAGCTTGAGTTCTCTTTAATCTTCTTCTCTCTGTTTAATAGTAACAGATGAAGAGCATGGGTCGGGCCAGGAAGGTTAATGGATGCAAGCGAAATTGTTAACTAGTGCTAGGTCATGCAACTCTACGGAGGACATGACATATATATATTTTTTAAACTATTTTAGGTGGGAATGTTACTTGCATCTATGGCCTTGCAGAAACCCATTTCCAACTAGGTCTTTGTGGAAGTGAGAAAATGCAGAGTTTTTGCTGGTCCTTGATAAAGCCAAGGCTCAGTATTCTCGACACCTTCTACATTCAGTTGTTTTTTTTTTTGTTTTTTTTTGTTTTTTTTAATCTTTTCTCCTTTTACTCACACAGGTAGATACATAACCTTTTCTATGTTGTACTAGGTGTGAGTCAAAATTATATTTGTATTTTTTTGCTTAGGTATCTTCTTTTTAGAATGTGAATTCTGAATTTTCAAAACTGCTGCGTTGCGCGTTCTGATTTTCAGGTTATTTTGCAACCTTCGTTTTAAATTCTAAAGTTTTTCCTCAGTCTTCAGTTTTGCTCTTAAGTATATATATATATATATATATATATATCATTATCATCATCATTGTCAACCATTATTAATCCACTGTGCTGGATGAAGGTCTCCCCAAGTTTCTTCCACAATTGTCTGTCTTGAGCCTGTCTCCTCCATGTCCCTCCGGCATGCTTTCATATGTATATACACACCATATTTTTTGGAACATAAGATGCGCCCTTATTTTTTTTAAGTCAATCAGCATTCTGTAGCATATTAACAATTCCTGGGAATAGGAATTTTCTTTCTTTCTTTTTTTTTTTTTTTTTAATCTTAATCTCGCTAAGAACTGTTCAAAATAAAAAAATATCTTCAAAGAAGTGAATGTGCTAATTCACTTCTTTGAATGTGCTAAATCACTTCGTTGTTAGCAAACAGCAAGGAAGCAAGACTGTTAGATATGGTGGCATCTTTCGCCATAAACTGCAAATAAAAATGCATTCCACTGGTTAAAGTGCACATTTCACAAATGGATTTTTCCAAAAATTATGACCACAGTATTTATGTTACTGTGAGTGGATGAGATTTTTGCATTTGTCTACAAAAGTTCTGCATAGGCTGAAGAATTTGCAGCAGCAATAATACACCTTCAGTTTGCTGGTGGATGTCTTAAGCATCTGTTGTGATGTTTCATCCTGAAATGTGATTATTTTGCTTCTTTTTTCTACCACTTCGCTTTTTAAAAGAATTATGATAGTCCTTTTATTTATATAATAGATCACTACGCAGAACATATGAGGTATGACTTAAACTTTATTTTACATAATGAACTCATGAACACAAAGGTATGCACATAGGCACAAATACACATGTCTAGCATGACAGCAGGACCAACTCATAACAAAGCACACACATGCATAGTTAACAATGGATAAACATAAAAGTACAGTATATACCAGAATTTGCAATACAGTAACACTGTAGAAAAAGTGCAGAAGAATTTCAATTAATGTATCTAAGATAATGCAATAACATTCTAAACTCATTTAGCAGTCTTTATACACTGAAGAGCAATTGAATTAGAGATACCTGTCTAGCAACGTGTAGCACCACCTTTCGCCCTGATGACGGCGGCGATTCGTCTCAGCATGGACTCGACAAGACACCGGAAGCGTTAGGAAGCCATACGGATCCACAACCCCTGAACAAGCTCCACAGTTCACGAAGATTTGATGGAGGGGGTCAGAGTCTCGAACATCTCTCTTGATGGCATCCCAGATGTGCTCGATGGGATTGAGGTCAGGTGACCTAGCTGGCCAAGGAAGCGATGTCACGTCGGTGGAGTGTTCATCCAATCATTCGGATACAATGCGGGAGCAATGGCACGGTGCATTGTCTTGTTGCAGGATGAGGTCCCCAGTGGGATGTTGAAGGCGCACAAACGGGAGCAATTGGTCGTCCAGGATATCCCGGTAACGTTGACCTGTGAGGGACGATGTCACACGTACCAGGGGTCCCATATCAGTCCATGTAAACAGTCCCCAGACGAGAATGCCACCCTCACCAGCTTGAAGAGTACCCTGTTGGCAAGAAGGATCCATCGCTTCATGTGGTTTGTGCCGTACTCTTATCCTACCATCCGCATGTACCAACGTGAATCTCGACTCATCAGTCCAGGCAACATTTTTCCACATGTCTAGGGTCCAATGGTGATATTCCCGCGCCCATGCTAATCTTTGCACCCTGTGATGTGCGGTCACCAGCGGTACCCTCGTGGAACGATGGCTTCTGTACCTCATAGCGAGGAGATGGTTCTGGATGGTGTGGCTGCTTACACGTTTTTGTGCACCAGCGTTAAATTGCAGAGTGATTTCTTGTACTGTGGCCCTTCTATCAGGTGTTACAATGTGAGCTAGCCGACGATGACCCCGCTCATCCACACGCTGTTGTCCACGGCAGTTGGCCCTTTCAGGGATGGTTTTACCGGAGTCGATGTACTCACAGAGCACCCGTGACACAGTGGCTCGTGAAAATCCCAGTGCCTGCACGACTTCCGAGATGGAGTGGCTCATTCGTCGGGCCCCAACAATTTGCCCATGATCAAATGCGCTTAGATCCTTCGTCTTACCCATACTGCATCTGACTCTTACTGATTCCTGTCGCATCACTCCTTATATTGTCGAATCGCTGCATACGTCATGTTGTTTCCATTTACAGGGCTGCCCACAGCATAACGCCAGCTGTCTCTAGTTCAATTGCTCTTCAGTGTAG
Organism: Macrothele yani; assembly: GCA_039090855.1. Taxonomy (NCBI): domain Eukaryota; kingdom Metazoa; phylum Arthropoda; class Arachnida; order Araneae; family Macrothelidae; genus Macrothele; species Macrothele yani. Next base: position 9,900,721 of record CM077024.1, read on the forward strand.
TAGCATAATACATGTATATACATTCATGGCAATAATAATGAGCTTTTGTATGTAAAATGCAGGAGGATTTTGACACCAATTTCTTTGCGAAAAGAGTGCATCTTATATTCTGAAAAATATGGTATATGTATATGGTACTGCAGTCAATATTCAATATGCTGTGTCATCTGCCATGGACATCGCCATAACGACTCAAACTGTAAACCACAGGTTACGTGTGGCAAACCTGCGTGATAGGCAACTCTTACGTATACTACCATTGACGGCCAGACATCAAAGCACTCATCTGGCTTGGTGCCGAAGTCATGAGAACTGGAGTCACAAATGGACCACTGTGACCTTGCGTGATGAATCCCGTTTCTGGGTGCTGTCAATCGACGGATCCATGCCTGGCAACACCTTGGTGAGTGGACAGATCCCGGTTTCATTCACAACCACCACACCGCCTGTCAGGCAGGCATCAAGGTATGGGGTGCTACTGTACACGACAGCAGGTCACCTTTTGTCTACATCATTGGCACACTGCAGCTGCACAATATGTGAGCAATGTTCTGCAGCACATTTTGATACCATTCCTGAATGCCCCTCCCACCCCCAATTTTTCAGCAAGATAACACCTGTGTTCATACCCCTCAGTTCTCCAGATAATGTTTGCAACATATTCAAACACTGCCATGGCCAACAGGATCGCCTGATTTATCCCCAATCAAAAACCTGTGGGACCACATTGGACATCGTCTGCAATCAAATCGGCCTGCATATGATCTCGATGAATTATGGGAGCAAGTCAACCATGCTTGGTGTTTTGTTCCTCAGGATGACATCCATAGACTGTACGACTCATTGCCATGCTGTATTGCCATTCGCGGCGGTGCAACCACTTACTGAGGTATACCCATTGTGCTACATCATCTCATCTGATAAACACTGTACGTGGCTGAAAATAACATCAAGGTAAACCCTTATGTATCCCTATTTGCATGCTCAATTTCACCCCTCTATCTTCACTTCTTCTGGGTGGGGCAATTTCAATGTCGAGCAGTGTACGTTTAAACTCAAATATTTACATTTATTTACACATACTTATTTAGTGGAATAAAACAAAGTTAATTATAAGCAATGAGTATTCCTGACACTACAAATATATCCTTTTACTAAAAAAATCAGGCCAGTTCTTTTTCTAGAATGGCAGCCTGCTTGCGTCTTATTACTAATTCGCTATTTTCATTGCTTTCTCTTTCATTATGTTTTCGCTAAAGGATATGAAAATAATATTCCCCCCAAATTAAGTTTTAGGGAGATAATTTTAAAATTGTTAATCGTTATGATTAACTAAATTTATTTTGGGCAAGGATTTAATGTAGCATTCGCAAAATGGTGTAGGGAGTACCATTGTCGACTCTCTTTTGAACTAGTTTGCAGATGAACTTTGAGATTGTTACCATCAAGGGATCTGCTGAGGACTCACTTTAAGTCATGTCCGAGTGCCAACATGGGATGAGTTGGGCTTTGCAAGTGAAATCGGCTTTGTTTTTTTATCTTCATTTAAAGTAAGAATACTTAATTTTATTTTCACTTTTAGTCTAAGTATACTAATTTCAAAATTTGTTTTATTATAGCACTTATTATTTTATTGGGATATTGCAATCTTCGTATTTTTATGGCATGGTTTTTGCACTGGGTTGGGAATGTTAATAACTGTACCGTTTTCCCACGCTTTAAAAAATTTAGTATGCATATTTCGGTGATATTTTTTTTTAAACTTGCCAAAAATACTAAAATTTATTATTGCCGTAAATGTGGAACAGTGTTGACTGACAATCCCTTGATAAGACCAGCAACACTGGGCCATATTTTTTAGATTTCTTTTTTTTTTTTTTTGATAGTTAGGATTGTCTTTTTTCACTGATAAGATAGTTTTGTCAAGGCTTTTTATGCAATTGTTATGAGGTGTAGTTGATTTTTGAGTTTCTTGTTTTATGGGAAGTTCCCAATTTGCAGCCTCTTGGCACAATAAGACTCTTCTCCTGTTACGTGTTATTGGAATTTGAATTTAGTTGATGCTCTCAGAATAATATTCCTAATACGTATATATACTATATTGACAAAAGTCACCGGACACTTAGGAGAGAAACACAACATAGCATTAATTGACATACATTAGTACGATGTCGGTCCACCTTTGGCTTTAATGCATGAACTGACCCTTCGAGACATGCTTTCAACAAGGTGTTGGAACACAGCGATAGGTATGCACTTCCATTTAGTACATAATGCTGCTGCTAACTGTTGCTTAGTAGTAGGCCTTGGTTGCAGACTTCTTATGCGGTGCTCTAATCCATCCCATAGGTGCTCTATGGGATTAAGATCAGGGCTCTGTGCTGGCCAGTCCACACACGACACGGAATTATTGTCACACCACACCATAACAGTCCTTGGTTTATGGCTTGGGGCATTATCCTGCTGGTACCAACAAGGCTCGGTTCCATAGTATTGCCACAGAGTTGGTAGGGCATAATTGTCCAGCATATTGAGGTAGATGTGCTGGTTAACAGGTTTGTCCGTGATAACCAATGAGCCGGGACCATACCACGAAAAACTAGAGATGAGCATTATTTCCCTACCTGTGATTTGATCAAGGTTATCGAAAAATCGCAGGTAGCGCCTACTACTGAAAGCTGTGAGTAACAGTGATCGTCCAATAAACGTTCCTCACTTTGTCATGAAAAGCATGATGGGTAGTAACCCATCATGCTTTTTGTGATTTTTCACAGCTCCGTGTTAACCGTTACCCAGTGAATTCTGCTCCTGCAGCTGTTACCATAATTGACTGTTACTCATTATCTCCTGTTGCGATTGGCAGCCTGCTATTCATGATTTTTTTCACAGCGTTGTTTGTGAGCTCATCATTACGTTCTCCTCTCAGTGAGTGAGGTTCATTTTTTTTTTTTTAATTAGGAGAAAATAGTGAACTGTGAACGTTACTTAGAAAATTTTTAGTTGCTTCATCCATTTCAAGGCTGAAAAAATGCTGTCTCGTTTCTTTCAAAGTTGTAACATACCATGTTAGGAATAAAAGAACAGTGTATTTTTGATAATCTGAATTCAGAATTTAACCTATAATCGCATAAAACATAAAAAAAGTACTCATAATTTAAATGAAAAAACCATAAAAACAGCAAAGTATCGGGATTAGCGCAGAATTACGTATAAAAGTTAAAAACATATAACTCAGGATCTGCTCTGTATGGTCAACATACACACACACCCTCACCGTTCTTCTAGGTGATCCTACTATTAGTTACTTTACTGGTACACAGAAGTAAAAGAACAGGTCCACAGTTAGTACTGTGATCACCAAGTAGCAGTTAAGCTCATCTCTATGAAAAACACCCCCACATGAGTACACTGCCAGCTCCAAACTTGACCGTGGGAACAGTACACTGTGGTAAATAGCGTTACCCCGGCTGCCACCATACCAACACACGGCCATCAGACTGATGGATCGTGTATCAGGATTCATCAGTCCATAGGACCCGTTTCACTGATCTATTGTCCACGATAAAATGTTCTTTACACCATTCTAAACTACGAGTAACATTCCGAGTGGAGATTAAAGGCTTATGAGCAGCTGCACGACCACGGTAACCCATGGAATGAAGTTCTCTGTGAATGGTACGTGTACATACCGAGGTTCCAGCATTTTCACTCACCTGTACACTGAGGTCTTGTGCAGTACTCTGTCGATTAGCTGTAACTACTCTCCTGAGGCTTCGACATCCTCTGTCACTGATTTTCTTTGGTCTGCCGATATGTTTTGCTGCTTCAGGCACGCCATGTGTCTTCCACTTATTCAGTGCATCCAAAACAGTTTACCTGGGTATGTTTAAATGCCTCTCGGTTTCTCTTATGGACTACCCACTAATATAACACCCAACAATCTTTCCTTTCTCAAAGTCAGTTCTGTCTTGCCACAACATTTTCACTCAACCTCACAGTGCAATATGATAGCGGTCAGCTGCAGGCTTTTTTTTTATACCGTTTGCAGCTGTACCGTGCATCTTAAAAACGCAGCAGATCCATTCATTTGCTTTTGAAGGGGTGTTTGGCGACTTTTGTCAATATAGTGTATATACATGGAAAGTTATTTTTAAATTTTATTTGAATGCTTTTACAAAAAATGTATGTTTTTACTTAGAGGGCAATTATTTGATTCAAATAAGTTGCATGATCACACAAATGCTATACAAAAACAACACTAATGAAAACACAAGTGTTCAAAATATGGGTCAACTTCAAGCAGAAGTCTGGAAACTAACTGTTCATTTAAATGATCTGCTGTTCAACATAGAATTAAATCATTAAAATCCAAGCAAAAAATAAAAACAAAAAACTACACACAGTGACAGTACACAAAAGATTTTCGTCTGAAGAAAAAGTACCTGAAAATAATTTTATAAAGTATTTCTATTTTATTATGATGTTAGAAAAAAAAAACTTCAAACAATTACCATGTATCTTTGATTTTCCATGAAGCAGCTGATACTGAGGTTTTGGTTGTTTCTTATAAGAGCAATATGTTTTACGTAAATCCCATACTTTAATGACTCTAAAACATACATATAAGTGTGTGGTCAGAATTTGGAATACAGTAATATGTTGTCATTACATTTCATAAGCAAATAATGAAAAATAAATAACAAATCACCATGCATATAACCAAAGCTGCCACGAAACAAATTTAATTAAGTATGAGATTAAAATAACAATATTTTTTTAAAGGTCAGTGTGCAATATCCAACATAAAAAAAATTGAATCATCAGCTATAAGAAAATAATATGACAGTATAGTTTTTTCAGAAATGAATGAATTAAAATCCATAAAGACCAATTTGATTAGACTAAACTTCCTTTACTCTCACATGGCTCAAAAGTGCTGTGCCTACAAAAAAAAAAAAAAAAAAAAAAAAGAGCCAGACACCCCACCAGCATTTGAAAGTGTTAATTTTTCTTACTGGCATTAAATACCGTACAATTGCCAAGACCAGCAAAATAAAAATCCCAAATATGATAGGAAATATATAAAGAATAAAGCATTAAAACATGAATAATGAGCATAAATCATGATAAAATGTCCAAATAACTGGAATGTGATGGATAATAAAGCAGATGAGAATAGGGCAAATCAGGAAACTACTGAAGGGGAAGGAGAGAAGAACGGAGAATTGAGTACCTGTTACTTAGTGCTCTGAAAATTAATTTGATACAATAATTCGCTGCAGTGTACAATTAATTACATGTCTGTCACAATTTAAAATTCAATGGATTTTATGCATCAGCTCATTAAAATATGGTCATTGCAAAAAAAACTTGCAGAAAAAGAGTTCAATGGTCACCTTATCCATCAAACATCAGAAACACCACATCAAATGACCTATCTTTCCTAGTAAAGAGAAATTTTTCTTTGAATTTTTGCCTTCAATGAAAAAATTCTGCATTCACAAAAAAGCATTCCCTTATATCTAAATAAATTATAAAATCTCTCACAAAATAAAACTTGAGAGGAAAAACTAATATATTGATTGGTTGGAATTCATGAAGTAGATGTTACATTTAATGTTTTAGGAGAAAAATGAGGAAAAGCATACACACCAAATCCATCTCTCAATTATAATTTTCCTAAGAACATACTGATTCAAAATGTATGAATTAAATTTGGGTAGCAACACCTTCAGTAACTGCAATCCATAATGAGTATGCACTTTTTTTTTTTTTCAAATTTTATTGTAAAGTAACTGAAATATTCAATTACTTGGATGATTATGTTCAATTAAAAAAATACAGATACATGTTCATCTTAAAATAATGAATTTGCTGATGCACCATCATTATGCTAATCCTTCTTTTTCAATACAAGGAAACTACACTCTGGAATTTCTATTCAGATAAACACACTGCAACCCAAGTGATGGCACCACTAGAAGAATTCACCATTGTGATTTTCAAGGGCATATAGCCATTATGTCTTAAAAGAAGTGTTTATTTACAATTCTTCTTTCCCTCTTACTTGTGGATCAGAGGCATGGACCAAAAGAAGACGTACACAGGCTGCATATAATTCAAAGAAGCATGCAGAAATGCATGCTTGGTGTAAAAAATAAATAAATAAAACAGGAAAAGAAACTTGTGGATCAGGAAATTGAAAGGAGTTGATGACATCACAGACAATGTGAGTTGAACATATTGCTGGAACAACTGACCACCATTCAACAACTGAAAATTCTAGACTGGATACCCAGACACAAGAAAAAACTAATAAGAAGACCACATGGGAGATGGGTGGATGAAATTCGAAATATGCTGGAGTGACGTGGAAGAGAATTTTTCAAAGCAGGGAGTTGTGGAAGAGACTTGTGGAGACCTTCACCCAGCAGTGGATTGATAATGGTTGATGATGATTATGATGCAAGTATTACACATGTATCAAGAATCTGTTGTTTACTTATATGTATATATAGTGACCACAACAGTTGGTGTTTTATTTTCATTCCATCTTTAGCAGCTCCATGTGATTTAATGGGCTACAGTAGGGTAACAGCACCTTGATTTGATTTTTAAAATTCTAATTTTAATCCCTGTGGATTAAAAATAGGAATTTTTTAATTAAATCCCACAATGATTTTATTTTTTAAATTCTTATTTTTAATCCCTTTTGTGTGTTTTATTTCAGCAGCCTGTATATACAAGTGATGCTCCAAGACACCAAGTCTACACGATTTAACCTTCCTGTCTTTCAAGAGCTATGGGCCGAAATTCATGCTCTTGTTTCCAGGCCTAAAATCAAAAGTAAAGCCACCGAACCCTGTCACTGTAACAGCAGATAAAGGTACTGATAAGCAGAACAAGAATTTTTGCAAAATAATCAGACTGTTTCCCATTATCATTACAAAAACTCTTATTTTGCAAAATAAGAGTTTTTGAAATAATAATGAGAAACATAGGAGAAAGAGGAAGGTCTATGCAAGTCAAATCAGGGGGAAAAAAACAAAGCATATGAGTGGCAGGTATGGTGAAATATTTGTGTCATGAGGACATGAGCTTGTTTCATCAAATAAACATTTAAGTCAGTTAAAACTAGTGACTGCAAAATATAAAGTGACAAGTTTGTCATCAAAAGAATGATTGGTAAAATTAGTCAAAAATAGAAATCCAACACAAAGTTAAATCAAATCATAACAGTGCGCAACAAAATCTGAACAATTACATGTTGATCTGAATATTTTGATGTTTCTTTATTAGTTTTGGTGCGAGGATTTCAAAATTGCTGCTGTTTTTGGCATAGCATCAATAGTTTAGCCACAATGTATGCTACTCTAAAATCTATGCAGTTGAATAATGGACAACGTGTATTACAATGCATTAGACAATAGGACAGAAAGTGTAAGAAAGTACAAATCATGAATACTATCAATACAGCAGCACGAATTGAAGCACTTAAAGACAAGAAATACATCTGTCCTAAAAAGTAACTTTGGATTGCCTTTGCCTCTTATAAACACTACTAGCATGCATGCATACATACATACATACATACATACATACATACATACATACATACATACATACATACATACATACATACATACATACATACATACATACATAACATACATACATACATACATACATACATACATACATACATACATACATACATACATACATACATACATACATACATACCACTATGCTGTTCTCTGAGATTCAGAGGTTAGCTCCACAAAGAAATACAAACTACCAGATAATTTTTACTTACTGTTGCTGTATCAAACTTCTCCATTTACAGCGATCTTGACATATAACTCGGGCTTCACTGACATCCATCACATGCCGTAAACAAGATCTTCTATACTTCATAATCATAATCTTTTTCTCATGCAGTCACTTCTAAATCTGATCCTCCCATGACTTCCTTGGCCTTTCCCTGCCTTTCCTTCCCATCACTTGGGTAAAAAAAATTTCCTTAGTAAGCATCTCATCACTCATTCTTTCAACATGGCCAAACCTCTGAAGCATATTAGTCTTCACCTTGCTAACAACATTTTGCTTCACATTACACAACTACGACACATCTTCATTCCTCGCACAATCAGAACATGTCTTACCACAAACCCCCTGTAAGTAACGCATTTCTCCAGCACACAAATGACTCTTATGTTTCTTCTGTACTTACCCACGTTTCACTGCCATACATCAGAGTAAGAACAATTACACTTTCATACACAGCCATGCGGGACTCTCTTGGGAACCCATCATTCCTGTCAAAACCTCCCAAAGCAGCCATGACTTTCAATGAAGAATCTACTCACCTACTAATTTCACCATCCAATTTGTTCTCTCTGTCAAACATGCTTCCTAAATACACAAATTCATTCACCTGGCCATTGGCCAGGTGAATGTGCCATTTAGACTTATATTACCATTTAGACTTATATTGCCATTTAGACTTATATTACATTCAGTACTACCAGTTCCTCTACCATGATACCATAACTTTGGTATCATGGTGCACCAAAGTCCAGATGTGGTCTCCCATCATGGCTTCATCCCATCTTCCTTGACATTACATTTCTTTTACATATTTTTCATGTCTTGATGAAACCATTCATCATGTTTATCACTCACTGCTCCCAAATTTTCTCTGAAAAATTGAGATGTGAGTGCATGTAATGAAGTTTCACTGACTTCCAAAATTGTCTACTATTCCATTCTTCAAAAATTGTCCCATTCTTCAAAAATTGTCAACTAAATTCTCCACAAGCTTCTTGTAGTTGGTGCTCTTCCTATTTCCAAGAAATTCAGTCACAACAAGATGGAATGACTGCCAGGCATCCTTTTCAACATCAGTCATTTTGCTTTCTAGTGCTTCTGAGGTCAGCATTGCCTTTATCTGTGGACCTACACAAATATACCACCTTTTACTTTGCCATCCAAGAAATTTGGGAACATTGGGCAAATGAACTTGAATACTTGTCCATCAGGATTCAATGCTTTACGATAGCTGTCAACAATATAATTGCGACACTCATAATACTGTTTCACGTGTTATTCATGAAAAAGTTGACTACCTGCGAGAGCATATCATATGTAACGTAATAAAAAAATCATTGCTTTCACATAAAGCTTCGCCAGTCCCAACTTGATATGAAGCAGGGGTAATACGATTTTCTATACTGGAACGAGGGTGTTGTGTATGACATTCTGTGTACCACCTTACAACTCAACTCTCAGATGCCTTTCTTCTGTTTCATAATGCTCGCTGATTGCACTGCTGCGCCAAAAGCAAATGAAACAAAGATACTTTGTAAAGCCAGGTTGCAGGCCCAAAAGTAACCCAATTATCTTAAAATCAGCACAGACATGCCAATTGTATTTAATTCATATTTGATTTTTTTCTAGAAGCTTGACATTGATGTAGTCTTCTTTCATGTGCATGGAATGTGTTACTATAATTGAAGGGTACATATTTCCATTTGTTCAATAACACTGATTTCAGACTTCTAACCAAACTAGTTATAAAAAGAGCCTTTATTCTTCAGGTATGTGAGAAATGCCAATGCTCTTAAAGAGCTCATTTATATCAGAACAAATGGCAAAGAGCATCAGTTACAAAATAATATTGTGTATATGTTTCATGGGTTTTTTTTTTTTTTCTGTACATGGTTGATTTGCAGCTGGGATCCAATAAATGTCACTCTTTTAAACGAGAAGTCAAAAGTTCTGCATTTGATTTTAGTAGCACCAAGTATGTTATTAAATCACCTAGTTCTTGTTGATTTGTAAAACATGGCTGAGCACTGCAAGATGCACCTTGGAAGTCCATATCTTTGTTATCCTCACAATCACCGCAAGACTAGACATCTTCTTATACTGTCTCCACACTTTTTGGTGGTGGTGGAATGGGAAGCTCATTACAATGTGGAACTAGTGCAGTAGGTGATGGTATGTTGGGATATATAATAACATTCTGGTCTCTAGGCTTCTTGTACTTGGAAATATCCACCATGCAAAAGAAAAATCATCAAGATAACTCTTCGGTTCCCTTCAAATTCGAAGAATGGCAAATGGTATTGCTTTCTTAGCATCATGAAGTCAACCTTCCAAAGTTGGCCTGTAACTACCACAGCAAAAATGTGGTGCCCAAACCTTGTCTTGGTCTCCCATAGGCATTCCGAAGTAAGCTTGATATACAATGGAAAACTTAGTCCCTGTGGTAATTATTTGACTTGCTCAGGACCGATATAATACCCACAAACATAACAGAAAGAGTCCAGGGAGAGCTTACAACCTCCTGTCATGGCCATGTTTACTCTGTAAAAATGGGAATGACAGAGTATTGATAAAAACACAAAATTTAAGATAACTAAGAAAGTTTTGGTGATACAAAAAAATAATAATAATAATAACAAGACCACCATTGGAATAAGCACCTCTGAATTGTATAACAAACATTAAAAAATCAACATAAGCAATTGTTGTGTTACACAGTGCAATCAAACCCCACCATCACAGTGGGAGGAGAGACCTAACTCCATCAGACAAGTGTCTGATGGAGTTGGCTGTCTCCTCTCCCTAGAACCAGTGGCTCCAAATTGGGGATAGGCAAGTACTTACTGCCCTACAAGTTGTTCATAATAGTCATTAAACCCCAGAACAATTATAACCCCCCCCTCCCCAATTACTTTCCACATTCAAATTATCCTAAAAGTTGCAACAATCACAAGATGAACTAAGACTATGAAGGCACATCTTCCTGGATAAGAAACAGCCAGTAACAATTTCCTTTCACAGAACCCCTAATGGAAATTACTGCAAGTATAACATTCCAATGTTATAAAGGAATATTCTACCATTGCAAATCATTACATAAATCCCAAACAGATCTTCATGATTCACAATAAAAACCTGAAGTGAAAACAAAAATTTATATTTCTCAAAGAATTCAAATTTTCAAACATTTCACAGCACATACACTGAATAATGAGCAGTACAATACATTCAATATTCGATTGCAATGTACAAAAATCAGAAATATTTCTAAAATATAATGTTGGTAAGACAAAAATTTATGATGCAGCACTTCTTACCCATCAGTGACTCCAGATGATATTACCTGACGCTCATTTTGGAAAACCAACGATGTAACACTTGATAAAGGGCTCTAGAACACAAGAGCGAAAAATGAAATACTCAAAAATAAAGTACAGCCAAAAACTACATTTTTTTTTACTTTCTTTAAAACAAAACAACTTTTAATAAAACATTTTAAATACAAATAGTTATGTAAAAATCACAATATTTTTTATAAAGATACAGTTTACAAAACTGTTTCTTATGCATCTTGAACTTAAAATTCTTTAGGACTCAAAAATAGAATTTTCAACTTCTTACGTGATTCAGTTATAATACTCAACATGAAAAAAGGCAGAATTGACTGCCTGTAACTGATCAAAATAAGGTAGTATGACAAGGGAAAAAAGCAGAAAATGACCAATCTTCTAATACTACAATACTTGATTCAGGTACCTCAGAATTAGTCAATTATACATAGACTTTTTTTTTTTTTTTTTTTGATTGGAGGTTTAACGACCACCGTGAGCAACTCAATGGGCTATAAGCAGTCGCCCGTCCCTAATTTAGGGTCACTGGTTCCAGGGAAGGGAGAGAGCCAGTGCCATAAGACAAACACAACATCCATGCCTCACCGGGATTCGAACCCGGACCCCTTACGGACGAATGATCAGAGGCCAACGCCTTAGACCACTGCGCCACCGGGGCGGCCTACATAGACTTCAGTGGAGCAAATGTGTTTGTTATTCTCAGTTTAATATCTGTTAATAAAGAACCTTGAATTACAAGGCATTATCTGTTCATGCGCATACATGCAATTCGCACTAAAATAGATAAATGAAGAAACAAATTCACTAGCAATCTTAAGGTAGGAAATTGTGTTTGCAAATAAATATATCTTGGGACAAAAGCATATTTATGATATTTATGTTGTATGATGGGGGAAATAATCCTTAACTGGTTAACTAAAACCCTATACAAGTCAGAGTTAGTTATTCCCTGTAACCAGAGTGCTATCTATTTAAATTACTTTACTATAACCTTAATGAGAAAAGCTTAACCCTATCTCACTGGTTATAACTATTTTTAATGTGTATAGCAGTAATGCTAAGTATTCATAAAGATTAAAGGACAATGAAGTTATCTATATTGAAAACTCACCTTCTTGCCCTTAACTTCACAGAAATGGACATATAAAACACATATGACCTCCAACATTTTTTTGGTTTGGGACCACTCCGGTGGAAGCACATGGTGTTGATATGCTATTGGTTCCAAAAAAGTACCTACCATGTGACATTAATGAAAGAGCTTCCTTTGTCAGCCTGGTGTCAGGTGGACATTGTTGTGCTTCTGAAGATACTCCAGGAGGGAGCAAAAGTTCTTAAGTGAGCGTGAACGTTTGCCGGCAAATGGGAGACAACGTGTGAGAATTGTGGGAAGCTAAGTTTTTAAGTCTGTTCTGAGTATTTAGATTGGGTTGTTTTGGATAGTGAATGACAAATGGTGGTGCTTTGTCTGAGTTTGAATGCTATGTTTTTAGTGGTGTGTTGGTATTTTAAGGGTGAATTGTAAATTTTAGCTTAAACTTTTTATTCTTACGTTTATTTCATTTGTAAATTAGTTTCTGTGTTGAATGTGCATGGTGAATGGTTAGGGTTGAAATGAAATTTTTGAACAAGTTTGTGTTGTGGTTTTCGCGCTTCCCACCGGAGTTGCCCTAAACCAAAAAATGTCGGAGGTCATACATGTTTTATATGTCCATTTCTGTGAAGTTAAGGGCAAGAAGATGAGTTTTCAATATAGATACCTTCATTGTCCTTTAATCTTCATGAATATTTAGCAGAGTAATATCTTTGTGCCACAAATTTTGAAGATGACAATCCGATTTTTGGCGTAAATGTGACAAGGATGGTAAGTCAGATAATATCCGAAAACTTGAAAATTTTCATCGTCCTGGAGCGGGACTCGAACCCGCGTCTCCCAGAAAACGCCCGGGTATGCTAACCACTACACCACCCAGAACGACCAAGTTTCAAGTTTCCCATCAATTTGAATTTAACCATCACAGGATTCGCTAGTCGAAGCAACCGGCATTCATGTTTAGCGAATCTGGAGGTTAAGAATCGTTCTCCGGGCAAACACGGGATACGATTCTTAACCTCCAGATTTGCTAAACATGAATGCCGGTTGCTTCGACTAGCGAATCCTGTGATGGTTAAATTCAAATTGATCGGAAACTTGAAACTTGGTCGTTCTGGGTGGTGTAGTGGTTAGCATACCCGGGCGTTTTCTGGGAGACGCGGGTTCGAGTCCCGCTCCAGGACGATGAAAATTTTCAAGTTTTTGGATATTATCTGACTTACCATCCTTGTTACATTTACGCCAAAAATCGGATTGTCATCTTCAAAATTTGTGTTACATGGCGTAATCCCGTATTTCTTTCGGGTCTTTGTGCCTATTTTGTATATAGGTATAGATGCCAACCTCTAGTTGTTGTTTTCAGTAATAAATATGCTTTGTTTTGGTTTTTGGTTTTTTTCAGTAATCCAGCACACAGCAGAAAATTTGGGAATCTAGCATGGCAACAAATTCCAGTCTGTCACAACAATTAGTACAAAAGAAAAGAATAAATACTTTAAACAATAATCTGCTAGGGGTAGAATTAAAATGCTGTCTACAGGAAAAATCTAAAATATTACCTTCATTAATCTTTCAGAATTTTTCTTTTCTCTCTCTCACTTTTAATGCCCTCAGATTTTGGAAGAGTTGAAATCAACTGCTTCTCCAGATATAATCCGTTTTACCGAAGAACTGAACTGTAGAATTACCCTGTGCTTTAAATTTGTAGTTCATACTTTGCATAGCTAAACAGGCTTTGATGTTCATTCTTGCTGATTTTACAACTATATTTTCATTCATCATGCTGAAAGAACTTTTGGCCTGACGATCATGAATACATAATAAAAAGCTTTCACAATTTTAGATAAATGGCATAACTTTGAGAATGTGAATATTTTTGAATTCCTACAAATTTTCTAACTTTGTCACTTCCATTTTTAGAAAACTTTTCCTCTTTTATCAAGAAAAAAAAAATGCAAAAATTTATAGGAAAAACTAATATTTAAAAACAATACGGGACAATAAAAAAAATAAAAAGACTATAGAAGAAACTCATGCTCTGTCCTATTTCCATTTCTAGAAATATTTCCTCCATTTTCAAGCTGAAATACAAATATTTATGAAATAAAATGATATTTAATAACAATAGAGGGCAGAAGGAACGTTGCAAAGACAGAATCGACAAAATATGGGGACATTTTCATTCCATCTAACTACCGGTTTTAGATATTGTTGCCGCAAGCTGAAACACAAACATTTATGCAAAAAACAATTATATTTAACATTACTAGACAGACAACATCATGAGTAAAAAATATTGTGATTACAGGAAAAATCATCACTCCACCTAACTTCTGTTTTCCAAAGTTTTGAAATACAGAATTTTATCCCCAGATGGAAAACACCCCCCCCCCCCCCGAATTCCATTCAATACAGCATCGATCTCAAGAACAACACAAATATGGGGACGAAAAAGCAAAATTCCGCAATTTCGTGGAAAATCTCATGCCTGTTTCCAAAGCAGAAAAATCAAATGGCGATTTTCCGTAATTTCATCATTTTGTCGGTACTGCTGTAATTCCAACAAACAAATTCGGAAAATCTGAAATCTGTAATGGTTGTTATCTACATACAGATCAAAATGCAAAACTAAGTATAATAATTACCACAGAATTCACATGTTTCACTTTTTTCACTGAGAAAAAGGATCGGCAAACAGAAAGAAAAAAAAACACATCATACATAAACAACTTCAACAATAAAATAAATAAATAAAAGTACAAAGGAGATAACATCCTGATATGTCAATCCATTTGTTAAGACAACAGCTCAGTTTGTTCATTTACTTGGGGAGAGCAAATGGTATCCCCAAACAAATACTGGGAGAACTCACTTCTGTATCAAGCCCAAGAACCAAATGGTGTGGCTTAAATTAATGAACAGATTGTAGACTCCTTTAGATACCTCTTGAGTAGATGCACAGACAGGAAGAAATGGCACAGCTTTCTGAGGACTGTAAACAATGAATGCTCCAAAGGTTCTTATAAGGATTAAGAGAAGATGATGCAGGAGGTGCAGAGTAATGTAAGCCATGTAAGGCTTGTGTTGACCAATTTTTGTATTACTATTGGTAACAAAACAGATTCCTTTGCTACTCAGAAACTCTTTTGCCATCTCTGCAAAACTGACAAATAGCAACAACACAGCAGTTATTATGACTATTTTGTCCCACATCTTTGCTCCCACCTCACCCCAACATTTGTTACAAAAAGAAATAGGAAAATGTTTGACAAAGCTCTAAAAATTTATTTACAAATAACGAATGGAGGAAGTTTAATACTTCAAATAAAACTATGAGGTGTGATCAAAAAGTATTCACACTGGTTGCATAAATTCTGAATCGCACGACACAGCAGGAAGCGATTTGGCACAGGTTGACCTTGGAAGTTACTAAGCATATGCAGTGAGTCATGTCTTCCCTGCTTGTCCATTTTTTTCACAGTAGTGCTTTGTTCTTACATGAATGAAGCTGTTCAATGCATTTGTCATGTCGAGAAAAATTGATCAACAAATTCGCAACAGACTTTGTCAAAATTTGGTTCTAGTTCCAGTTGAAGAAATTTTGTTTAATCTTCCCTCTGGGTTCTTTTGGATTTTTACAGACATTTTTGGCCTCTTGATTTTAGTCAAGGCCTGTTCTCAATGTATGTCAATCCATTTGTTAATCCTTCTATACATTGAGAACAGGCCTTGACTAAAATCAAGAGGCCAGAAACATGTGTAAAAATCCAAAAAGAACCCAGAGGGAAGGAAGATTAAACAAAATTTCTTCAACTGGAAATAGAACCAAATGAATATATTTGGGTAAAGCCCTTAGTCAGTGATTTAATTTTGTCAAAAACTTGATGAAACTTGCAAAGACATACTTCAAGTTACAGAAAGTCTATGGGGAGGATTATATAGTTGTGCACACGTTTATGAGTGGTATAAACATTTTAAAGACGGTCATGAAAGTGCAGTGCTGAGAGTGATAAATGGTCAGGGAGGCCCATAACCAGCAAAAGTGAAACTAATGTCGAACTTGTGCATACAGCTGTGCAGGAAAGTCGCTGGATTCTCATTTGTGAGTTATCGGAAGACTTCAACATTAGTTTTGGTCAGTGCTTTTTTTCTGGCGGTACGCAACGGTATGCAGTACTGGCACCTTTTTTCTTAAGGTGTTAAAAAATTGCGATATATTGAAAACAAAATGTATTATAAATATTCCAGCAGATGGTACTGTGTACACGAACTGAAGCTAATGCAAGACAAAGTGGTCACGATTTGAGGCTAATGCAAGACAAATTTCCTAGTGTTATTTTCTGGCATTCTGCTAGCCATCGCTTTGAATTGTCTGTTAGTGACACAGCAGTAAACAATGTGGCAGGAGTGAATTGCTCTAAGAGTTTCATGGACAAACTTTATGTGACTTATCATGTTTTACCTAAGAATGCTAAGGAACTACAAGAATGTGCAGCGACTCTAGAACTTCAACTTCTTAAAATTGGCAGAATTTTAAGCACTCGCTGGGTTGCATCTAGTTTTCACACTGTTTCTGCAGAGTGGCAAGACTTTGAAGACCTCATCCATCACTTTCAGGAGGCAAAAGAAGACAGCAGAAGAAGCAAAACAGATTTCGGTCTTTATGAGGGTCTTTTAAGAAAAATAATGCCATGCGAGTTTGTTCTTGATTTGGGCCTTATGTGTGAAACTAAGTCTAGATTTACAAGAGAGAAATATTGACTTGTACGAAGCAGACATAAAGAATACAGTTCAACTTTTTGAGAAAAGAATTGAAAATCCTGGTCCCTACTACAGTAAATATGTCCCTTCAAAGTCAGAAGAACATGAAGTTCAAAAGGATTGAGCTCCACACAAATGAAAGACACAGACCTGCAATAAGTTCATCTGCTTTTTATAAAAGTCTGAAAGAGGCTGTTGGAAAGCATCTGCTTAAAGATGATGCTGATCCGCCTGAATGTGCCAAGATTTTAGATTCCAAATATTGGCCAGAAAATTCTGGGAAGCATCTGACATTTGGTGAAGCTGAAATGAGAAAATTAGCACGCAAATTCCGCTTAAATGAAAGAGAAGCAGTTCGTGGTTTCCGTGAGTATCTTCAAGTAAATAAAGTCCCGGAACTACATCTAGGTCATCTCTGCTTGTACAGACAACTTCTGCAGTGATGTTCATCAGGATAATAGGACCTCCTCTCACTCAGTTTAACCCGAGCAAATATGTGGACTCATGGCTGCTCCGAGGTCGTCATTCTGCAGTTGATACCAAAAGCAGGAAGCGATCTAGAGACGACGAGGGTATATCGGAGGATATGTCAAAAGTGTGGAAGTTGCTGTAATAACATCTTCATGGTGAGTACCAGCACCTTTTTTTCCAGAAAAAAAGCACTGGTTTCGGTGCTCTCAGATGAGCAAAAACTCAGCTGCTAGTGACCTGCTTGAGTGCATCGAAAACAAGAACTTTTTAAAAACTATTGTAACTGGTGCTGAATTGTGGGTTTATGGGTATGACCCCAAAATTAAGGCCCAGTCTTCACAGTAGAAGACTCCCACTCTCCCAGACCCCCCCCCCCCCCAAAGCACGATAAAACTGCAGCAATGTCAAGATGATGCTGACTGTTTTTCCAATCATGAGGCCAATCAACAAGCATGACTGTCCAGTTTTGCAGTGTTTGATGGACGCAATTCATTGAAAAGGCTGGCATTGCATCAACTGCACTATGCAATGTGCCTGCCCATGCATCGCAACATGTGCAACAGTTTTGTGCTGAGCACTGCGCTGTTCAGGTCTGACAGCCACCCTATTTGCCAGATCTCACTCCCTGCTACTTTTTCTCTTCCCAGCAATAAAACACTACTTGAAAAGGGGGAAAAATCCAAGATATTTGGGAGACACAACAGAATGCAACAAAGCAGCTGTTGGATAATTCAGAAGATGACTTCAAAAAATGCTTAGAGCAGTGGAAACAGCAGTGGGCTAAATGTGCGGCTTCAGAGCTGGACTAATTTGAAGACAATTAAGTTTCAAATCTGTAGATATTGTACTTTTCTTTTAATAAATCCAACCTGGATATTTTTCAATCACAATCTGTAAGAATTTTTTTTTTAAGGTTTAGTGTTGCTATCATAAATTAGTCAATATCATTTGTATATCATCTGCATAACTTGCTAACATCCAATTCCTTCAGCAGCTAATTATCTGCATAATCTCATTTCATGCATTTTATTCTTATTTGGGTTTTCTGTCAAACTTCTACATTAGAAGTTTTGCTTAATGTTACACTTGTGTTTGAATGAACATGAATGTCAAATGTTTAGTGAATGTGATCAAGTACAGCAATAAGCTTTTTGGTGTATGATAAATGTAAGAAATATTGTTCTTCTAAAGTCATGTATTTATACAATAAATATGAATAAACTAAATAAACGTATAGAAAACAAATACATACACTGATAACTGGTCTTTTGTGACGCTGCTGTGATTTTGGTTTTAGGCATGGAGCAGCATGAGCTGTCTGAATAACGTTTTCTGGTTCATGGAAATTATCACCTGTGATATAAAACATAACTAAATATTAAGCAACTAAAAAAACAAAAAAAAGCTGCAGTAAACAGAAATCCTTTATTACTTCTGGCACAAAAATGCCATACACTAAATATCTATGAAGGCCAAAGGACAATGAAGTTATCTATACTAAATACTCACGTCTTTGCCCATAACTCCACGGAAAAGAACATATGAACACACATATGACCTCTGACATTTGCTTTGCGGAAACTCTGGTGGGAAGCATGAAAAACACTAAACACAAACTTTTTAAAAATCCATCTTCACCCCAACCATTCTCTATTCATATTAAACACTAACACTAACGTACAAATAATATGAACATAAGAATAAAAAAGTTTAAGCTAAAATTTACAGTTCATTTTAAAGTATCTTCATTACTAACACAACACCAAGAACACAGCATTCAAACTCAGACAAAACATTACTATTTATCAATTACTATTTAAAAAACTTAATTGAAAAGTTTGCAACAAACTTTAAAAACTTCATTTCCCACACTTCTCATTTGTTGTTCCCCATTTGTCAGCAAACATTCACGCTCACTTGAGATCTTTTGCCATAATTCACTGTTCATCTATGGGGCCAACTCCACAAAACTTGGAGGTGTTCCATAAGGTAAATGGTATCTGGTATTAAAAGAATTTTTTAAATTGGGCATTTAGAAGTACAGACATTGAGAAAAATAGATTAAATGTGTGCCCCTAGCGGCAAAATTGTGCATTATTTTGGGAAGAAAATACACACAAGGAGTTTTCACAGTTAGTAGTATCTGATTGAAAGAGAATATTTTTCAATTGTGTTTTTAGTCCCACAGATATTGCTGTAAATGGAAATGTGAACTTATGCCCTCTAGTGGCGCACTTGTGCATTAAGAAATATTTGAAATTATATGAGAAACATTTCACACCGAAAATGTTGTCATGTTTGGATCTGTCATGTCTCAAGAAAGATTGATGTTTTTGACAACTTTGTCAATTGAACAGGATAAAGCATGCAAAATAAATTTTGATTATTTAATAGTTGACTTTGCTGGGATAAAAGCAAGAAAAGTCCATTTCTTATAAGGTCAGTTCAATAATGTAAGTACTATCCCATAATAGGTAGAGACGGAGCCATTGTGAGAGAAGAACATATGCTGGTGTGCTTGTTTTATCTACATCATTTAAAACATCTACAAAATATCAGTAGTGTTCAAAAAATTTTAAATGCTGTCTTTCATTATTGCTTAATTTTCAAACACCTTGACGTTTCATTAAACTGTAAAGATAACTGCAATAAACTATGTTTTAAGTCTAGTGTATGTTTTATGTCTAGTGTAGGGGGAGGGTTAAAGCAAGGGTCCTGCAGCTAGGTTCGCTCCCGGCCCCGCAGCTGCTAAAGGCAGCTCTGGGTAAAAGGTATGACTAATGTCATGTCAGGCATTTTCTGTTTTACAGACACAAGGGGGGCAGAGAGGATGATTCGGAAGGACAGAGCATTCGCAGGGAATCATGGGTACTTGAAGTGATTACCAGCACCAGCATGAATTGCTCGTGTGACAAACACTACCAAGCTTACAAAGGGAAACGTGTGGAAAACAGAAGAACCAAGTTGGGTTTTGAAAAGGCAATTTTATTTCAACAATAAATAATTTTTGTGCAAACTGAACTTTTTATGCTGCCACATATGCAACTCCTCCATGAAACAGAAAGAGCAATTCTACTACAAAAAGAACTGACACACGAGGTGCACAGTTTCAGTGATGTCAGATCTTTCCTACTCTATGAACACAGTATAAAAGAAAAGTGATTTGAGAGGGGCAAAACAGGATGTCCTCGTTCTGCATGAATCAAATTCTAAGCAGTGAAACACAAGATCCAAACCAATTTTTCTTTTCAGCCTTTATTTATTTATTTTTTATTTTTTTTTCCAAAACTATGAAATACAACAAAAAAAAGGAGGTAATTATTTTATCGTAACTGCTTTATTTCAACAGAAATTACTAAGATCGTTTTTGAATCAAAGGTGATACTTATTAAAATGCCAGTAAAGAAAACTATAATGGGACCATGATTTCAGCCACTAGGGCTCTCGTCAGCTATCAAAATGCATGCATTGCTCCATTCGTGATCAGCTTTTGAATCTTTTATCATAGGGTTGTGGTCTTGTGATGCCATCTCCCAGCTGGAAGTCTTCCGAAAATTCAACAGATTCCAGTCGGGAGATGGCAGCACAAGACCACAATCCTGTGATAAAAGATTCAAAAGCTGACCAAGAACAGAGCAATGTAAGTATTTTGATGGCCGACAAGAGCTCTAGTGGCTGAAATCATGGTCCCATTATAGTTTTCTTTACTGGCATTTTAATAAGAATCATCTTTGATTCAGAAATGATCTAAGTATAATGAAATGCCATTAGCAATTTTTGCTCTGATTTATTATATAAGAAAATGACTAGTTACTTGATGAAAAATTGCTTTTGTAAATAAACACACCAAACAGTGATTTTCCATAACTTCACAAACTTATCCTTGACCACTATGAATACTAATACTACAAAAACATTTACAGACAAAAAACAAAATTAAACAACAAAACTAAGTTTTTGATCTAACCTTTTTAGGAGATCTTGCATCCCATACCCTTATGCTACCATCTCTTGAGCCTGTTGCAAATACAGCTACAAAAGAAAAAATGATTATTTGTAGCATTTGAAATACCTTATACCGTTACATAAAGCAGCTGCATACATTTAAGCACTACATCTGAAATGACAATAAAGCTCCATGAATACATCCAAAGGGGGGGGGGGCTTTATCACAGAAAGTTACATTAGACAAACATATAATCTGTTAGGAGTTCAAAACTAAAATCCAGAAAACAGAATAGGGTTTGAAATCACATAAACATAACAATACAAACATGTGAATTTGCTGTGGTCATTACATGGGTCTAATGTTCATCTAGTATAAACTGTGAAGATATCAAGTCATGGTCTTTGTTTGTCTCGAGGTCAATGCTTGTGGATGATGAAGTTCAATGGTGAAAATAATTCAACAGACACACCATTACTGTAGATATCAGATCTTGTGATAGCTACAGTAATGGTGATAATTTCATGATAATTTAATTATATCAACTGTGATAATTTCTATATCAGTGCATCTGTTTTGAAAGTAATTATTGCAGCATTTTCAATGTAAACCAGTTCTGTGTTCATACATCAACAGTTCCTATCAAGCATAAAGCTGAATTCTATGCAAATTAAACAGCGAACAATGAAATGTCTGAAAAGCATACAACATGAACTAAAATTCAAAGATATTTTCATCAAGATCCTTCTATTTCTTTCAGTCTTGCTCACTCACACAGAAGCATATAGGTGTATAAGTGAGCAAGCACATATACAGAGTGCCTGACTAAAGTCCTAAGTCACTCAAATAACTTGGGAACAAAGATAGCCAGAGCTATGGAAGTCAGGTGTAGGTATAGTAAAATGACCATGCACTATCAGCTGAGATTGACGGCAGTGATCCTAGTGGCAAAATTAGGAAGTTAGCAAAACTATACCAGAAACTATGAGAGATACAGGGGAAAAAAATTCATTTCAAACTTGTAGAGAATCAATGAATTAGTAAGAAATTACATTGTAGAAACAGAGGAAGTGATTAGAAGGCTGTAAAAGCTAACTTTTCAGAAGATGATTCTTGTCACAGAAAAAATCTAGCCAACAAGCCGCAGAGTGAAATGTAAGATATTGTTGACTGCACACCTTTGAGTTTCATATGCAAATTATGGCAGCTTTTCTACCAAACATCCTCTTGACCAACGAGGCACAGTTCACGTGTGCTGAAGTGCTTAACAAACAAACACCCATTATTGAACAATTACAAATTTATTATCTGCACAAGAGATAAAAGACATCAGATGCACTGGTCGACCAATGTCTGATGTGTCATCTGGAAGGACCAAATTGTTGGGCCTGTGTTCTACGAGGAAACATTAACTGGTTGAAGGTACTTGGAGTTGTTAGAGAGCACATTAACTGAGAGGATAGACGATATTTCTGTGAAAGGCCTACAATCATTGTGGTTTCAGTATGACAGTGCTCCAGCACATCAGCCAACAGCACTTCCTGTCTGACACTTTTAGGGACAAGATAATACATTATGGTGGTCATGTAGAGTGGCTTCCACAATCCCTGAACCTAACTCCCATGGACTTCTTCCTTTGGGGTTTTATTAAAAATCAAATGCACATGGTGGAATCGACGAGTCTCCAAGATCTATGACTTAGAATGATCGCTGCTTGTGAGAGCGTGACACCTGTAATGCTGGCGAACAATACAACGAAACATTCTTTCTTGCATACAAATTTGTGTTGCGGCAGATGATAGACATATTCAACATTTTCAACTTTAAACTTTGCATTATCAATAGAATCATTGGCTATCAGAATGAAACATTATTGAATCAATAATCGATACAAACAATCAAAATGCTCCACATTCTCATCCTTTATTGGAGTCAAATTTATAATTACAAGAACCAGCTCAGCACCAATTAAATCTGGAAGAACTTTTCCTGCATTTCTAGCAACCCTTCAGTCTCCTTCACAAATGGAAACCAGCAGTCACCTTGTGATTGAGTCTTTGGATAACCATAGCCAGGAACAAGTTCCCACGGCTAATGTCTTGAGCCTACTTATGTTGTGGTTCCAGTCTTTTGAGGACAAAATGACGGACGTAGATGAACAGGTTGTAACCTCATCATCTCTTGAGCAGAATGTTTGTCTTTTGTGCCAACAGGTATCTAAGCAGACTGACCAGAGAAGCCTCCTGAGATCTACTGTTAGTGATATTCAAGTAGTGTTATGTCAGCAGTAACTTGAGGCAATCAAATCATCATGGATGCCCTTTCAGTCAGTCATGGGCACCCATCTGCATGACCCTCCAACAACAATTCAGAAGGCTAAAACATCTGCTGCCTCTAATATAGAAAAAGCTTAACAAGAGATTATGGTCCTGCTGTCCAAGACTTAACTTTTTTGAGGATCTTGAGGCTGATAGTCTCCACTAACAGGCACAAGCAATCATTACTTCCCGACTTGAGTTGGGAAATGATCACTTCCCATTCCGAAGGATTTCAGTAATTCAGGATCCAATATCATATGCCGCCATTGCATCTTGCAACCAGGTCCCGTCACACACTTCTTCCAGGTCTTCTCATTCTGAAACAAAGAGTTCCGGGCAAGCAACTCCAGCTCCCAAATCCGAAGTTTTGACATCTAATTCTTAATCTATGAATTCATCTACACAAAGAAGAACACTACCACAAGTTCAGCCTCCACCTCTTGCTCATCTGAACCAAACAAAGGAGCAGGAAAGGAAATGTTTTCTTGTTCACAACTAAATGTTTACTTAGAGAACTTCCTCCACTGGTCTCTGAAGAAGAATGCCTCAATTCTCTTAAAACTCTCAAAGTGTCCTGTACAAGGACATTTCATATCAGACATCCAATGGGCTGGGGCTCCACTAGTTTTTTTTTTTTATGAAAAAAAAACATTTTCAGTAAAGCCACCTTCCCTTTTCATCATCCTCCAGGCATTCTCAGGAATTGCCTAGAAGATCTAGGAAGTGACTTCCTTCATCTTGCACTAACATAATCTTCAAATCCCTTTTTTCCCCCAGTGGAGGAGGGTTTAGAATCTTTTTATAAATGAAGGGAAGGTTGAGACTTTACCTTTTTTCATTAAAATCAATCTAATTTGTAATTCATTACAGCAATTCTGATTTTTATAAAGGGTTAAGACTGAAAAAATATGTGATTAAAAAGCAGAAGCGTACATAGATCAAGATGTGCCAGTTAGTATAACCTAAGCAAATGGAAAACTTGTCTGATATATAACTGATAATTAGCCAAGTGTAGTGAGTGTAGGGAAAATGTCAGAAAAACCTGAGAAAACTCCAGTTAGCAAACTTGTGAAGATATTTTCACCCTAAAAGTGAAATGAACAAAGCTAAATTTCTAAAATTTAGCTGATATTGTATACAGACTCTCACAGTGTTGAAACAAATAAAATGTAAATTAAATTTTAAAAACTAAACTTTGTTTATATAATTAACAAATTGAATTTCAGACTGAAAAAATAAAGTAGTGCATGAACAGCCGTGTGTTAACTTGAAGTTTTCTCAGAAAATGTCCTTATCATAAGATGAATATATTAAGTATTAACACAGTTAACTAACAGTATTTCTAGGCTGCATTATTTTTGTACCCTTTCCAACCATTCTGCATAACAGAATTTAAACAATTTAAAATGAAACATGCAAAAACATCACTCTCCCTCATTTACAGGGCTGCTGTATTAACTAATTCAAGCTACTTTTTTTAATTTTTTATGTTACAAAACATTGTGCCTGCAGATAGTTTTTTCGGTGTAGTGTTTGGTTTTAATCACATTTTTCCTAAGACAATCTAAGTAATTAGGTTCATAGCAGTGTGAGGTCGGGGTACGACCATTCAGATTGCATTGGGGGGGGGGGGGGCGAGGTTACTTTATTTTTTATAATCATTTTTTTTTATCTCCTATTAATTTTTAAGGAGATTTCGTTGCTCATGAGTCTTGGGTGGTAATAGTAGCAGTTGTTGTTTTAATTGCTGTTAAGTAGGGTATTTGAAATAAATTTTCTGTTTGTTATTTTCTTGCAAACTGGATGGTGCAGAAATCCACACATATCTGGTCTTTAGAGAAGTATGAGAGATCTTATCTGTGCCTGGCCTTTGATGAACCCATACACAGCAGCTGCCATATGTTTTATAATCCTTCCTTTTTCTCCTGGTTGATTATTAGATTTCTTCTTTCAGGTTTCCGAAACAGTTTACTTCAGCTTTCTGTATTTTGTTAAAGTTTTTTGCCAAATGTAACTAATGAGATGTATATTTACTAAAACACGAATGCCTTGCAAATCTTGCTTTCTTTGCAAGAACGAAAACTTTATGAAACATACTGCAGAAAAATTTTCAAACTTACCATTCTGAGTAGGACATATATCAACAGTTTTAACAGTACCAGAATGACCCGGAAATACGGACACACACTTCTTTTCTAGAACATCCCACAGGGCTGCTGTATGGTCTCCTGACACAGATATAAGCTTCTGCTCTTGATAATACCATGAAATATCAAAAGCTGCGTTATTATGTGCTTGCCAACCTTAAAAGGGAAACAAAAAATTATACCTAATTAAAGCATCTTTGCAATTCTATACACAACGTATGAATTATGTTAATAAGACATACTATATTTTTCTAAGAAAATATATAAGATAAACCAGAAAGTGGCATCTGATATAAAATGTGTATAAGCAATGAACATAGGACAGAATTCTTGCATTTCAACATAATCCCCATGGCAGTTAATGCACTTGAGCCACTTATACAACTCCTGTTGGGATAAGTGCACAATAATGTTAGCATACACAGGTATTTCTCCTTTCAAACCACTTAACAGCCTTCTCTAACATTTTTTTAGCATCTGAATAGACAAAAATGCAATGGCAGACTTTTCACAACAGCATAAAATTTGAACAATGGCAACAGTATTGAAGGACATTCTGCAATGTGGCAATAAAGAGCTTGTAGGTACGGTGTCAACTTGTCCCACTCACTTTCCAACTTTTATATGTTCCGTCTCCTCAAATAGTAGAACCTTCACACTTACATTTTCAGAGAAATCAATAATATTAATCCATACACTTTCAATACCACAGAATTTCAGACATATAGAACTTTTACAAGAAATGAAGATTTATCAATTGATCAGGAAAAGCAGGAGAGCAGATATCAAGCGAGGGTCACATTGATGAGGAAATTAGTTGGCATACAAAACTTGGGTGGAGAGCTTTTGGAAGAAACAGTACAATTGTCTAGAGCAATATACCATTATGTCTTAAAAGAAAAATGTTTAATCAATGCATCCTTCCAGTTCTTACATATCGAGCAGAGACATGGACCTTAACTAAAAAAAGGCATATAAAGGCTGCATACAACTGAAAAAAGCCTGGAGAGATGCATGCTGGGTGTAACCGGGAAAGATAAGAAGGGGAACTCATTGGTAAGGAAAATGACAAGAGTGGAAGACATCATGATCAGAGTAAAATCGCTGAAATGGCAATGGGCTGGACAAGTTGCCAGAAGAATGGACCATCGATGGACAATCGAAATTTTAGACTGGATTCCAAGGGACAGAAAAAGACCCACAAGAAGACCACCTGGGAGATGGATGGATGAAATTTGAAAGCATGCTGGAGTAACATGGAGACAGAATCAAGACAGACAGTTGTGGAAGAAACTTGGAAAGACCTTCATGCAGCAGTGGACTGATAATAGTTGCGAATGATGATATAAATACATGAGACATAATCCTGTCATAGAAATTTGTGAGACAAATCCTAAAAATCATTAACAATTTTAAATCTTAACTTATGCATTAAATCAAAACACATTTCTTAAAGAAATGCTATATAAAAATGGTGAACAGTTAAAGCAAAAATTTGCTAAGAAAATTGTTGTGCAAGTGGGAAAAGTACAAAAAAAAAAAAAAAACATTGAAAAACTTTTGGATCTGCAGTTTTGAAAAATCAATCATGACAATCTGCAATTTTGAGAGCTGACACATACTTCTATGATTTCTCACTTATCAGTAGCAAGCATTCAGTCATGCATTTCAACTTAGGAGTCAATTCAAAATTAAACATTTAAGTTTACCAAAAACTTTTGTCTATTGTTACTACAGTACTTCATCACAGATATAATGACTACTGTTTCCTATAAAAGTTACAGCATTTTGCAGCTGTCAGTGGAGTGATAATGAAATTTTCTAATAAAAATCTATAGAATCTAATATCCTACGTAGCATAATTATTGAATATCAAAGAAACCAAAATAACTTTAACAAAAAATAAAAACTTAAATCATGGTTCAAATGCTAGATCTTTCTGTTAAAACAAAATTCGCTTGTTACAGTAACACTAATTATCAATGATTATTTCTTGAGACAGCAGTGAGCGTTCTGATTTAGGAACCTCTTACCAATCACCAATTTTAGTATAAACAGTATTTTAAAAAGAAGGCACCACTCTACTATTTAAGTTTTAGTAGTTTTATAATGTTATCTATCATACAATCAACTTTTTATTCCTCTGATTGTGCTTTAATGCAAGCAATTTGTGCACCTGCCAAAGGGAGAGCAGTTTGTTTAAAATTCAATAAGCATGTTTTTAACTGAATTTGATAGTGTGCAAATAAATAATCTTATAGTTGCCAATTTTGTAGTAGAAAATATAAATATTTATAAAGATGGATTCCCATAAGCAACAAAATCTGTTCCTGATACTAATGTTTTATAATTCATACACTTAGGAGCACATTGAAAAGCACATTGAAAGAGACTGGGGGCCTGGGGTTGGACAGCATTTTGGGATCCCAGTATTAGGGGCCCATCTAGGATTTCACTATGGGTGGATGAATAAAAACACCTGGGAGAAAACATTCCCAAAATATGATGAGGAAGCCATAAAAATATCCCTGCCATATTGAAGTGTGTGTCCCATGATTCATGGATGAATCAGTGGTAGCAAGAAAATGTAAAAATGCATGGCTGAAAAATGGATACCAGTTCAGTTCTACTTTAATCCCCCCCTCCTTCTTCCAGGGTTGGGTTCAACTTGTTGAAATTATATCAAAGTAGTGGGCAAAATAATATGATTCAAATATCATGATTAAAACAATTTCTTAATGTATGAAAATTTCCCCCAATTAGAGATGTGTACAAAAAAAAAAACTTCTGTAATGCTTCTGAAAGATTTGAGGATGGACTGGGGGAGATTTTATTTTTTGTGGAATACTCCTAAAAAAGCAGAAAGAAATAGAATTTTTTTCACGAGGCAGTGTCTTATAGTTTTTGCTGTGCTATCTGCAAAAGGAAACAGCAAAAAAAGAAGAAAAAACTGTAGAACTCTGTCATTTCTTCAAGAATCCTGCATAATTCTGGAGCCCCTTGAAAATGTGGGGCCTGGGCTGCAGCCCTCCTCTTAAATGGGCTCTGCATGCACTGAAAAATGATACAATGCAAACACAAGTGTACATATACAACTGCTACACTTATAAATTATGTTCATTTGCAAAACAAAATTTACAAAATAAAATTAAATAAAATGCCAAAACTTTCATGGCAATATGAAGTGAGCCCACAACAAGAATTCCTTTAACTCTATAGAGCAAATATAACTCACTTGTTAAAACTCTACTGCCAGGTTTCTTTGAGGTATCAAGTAGTAATATGTCCCCATCCTCAGTGGATACAGCAGCAACTGCTTCAAAGCCAATCACTAATACAGTAAGTATGTTAGTCAGTTCATAATGCATTTATATTAACTATTATATGAAACATATCACAATCATTTTATAAACTGGATATTATTTTAAATTCTAATCAATGGTAAACAATAAACATGGGAAGCAAAGAACAGCAGTTTTTTACATCACAGCTACATATCCATTCATTAAACAATTAACCACACAGCAATTACTACCAAGGGCAATTACAGCATATAAAGGAAGTCACAGAACTATACAGCACTTCTAAAAAACTTGTAGAGATTTTAATCAAATAAATGAAGTATGAAGTAATTCTATTAAATAATAAAATCATTAATTCAAGACTGCAAACTAATCTTGAATTAATGGTTTCCCCAGCTACATTGAGAATGGCAGATAGAATTGAAATCAACTTAGATACTATCAACCAGAGGCACAGAACAACATTCAATAAAAAAAAAAAAACTACATTATTTGATTGATAGTGCAAAGTTCAGTGAAGTGACTGGATACAAAAAATCCACAAAACCCACAGTGATGAATGTTTCAAATGTGGAAATTTCAAAGCAATCTGTGCAATTGCTGAGTAAAGGACCCAGCTTCAACTTAGTGTATAACAGACAGAATAGGAAAAGAATGACAGCAGATCTACAGAATCTGTTGGACAACATACCATTAAAAGCAGCCCTTACAAAACTGCTGAAACTTCTACTAACCAGTGTGGCTAGCGGAATAAAAATTTTACTAGCCAAATGACAAAATCTACTGGCCATGCAAAGTTAAAATAATAATAATAATAATTCAGTGACTTCTCTACTTATGTTTCTATGAAATTAAATAGGTTACTGTTTTTCTTTTCTTTCTAATGAGAGACCCTTCCCCCATTAACTTCAAAAAAACACAAGCAGAGCAGTTACTGCATAGGATCATTAGACTGACTGTAGATATTGCATGTGGTTTTGCTCCAAAATGATTGATTTTTGACAATTTATTTTCAGTGCTGTAATATCATTACCATACCTGCCAACTTTCAGAAAGTTAAATCCGTAATAAAAAAATCATAGATATATTCAATGAAAAATTTAACCGATATCTTCGATTAAATTACTTATCTAGTCAACTAATAAAATGCATCGAACACATCGATTAAAAGTTGATATGTTACACAAATCAAGTATTAACTTTTAATCGTTGCTTTACTACAGAAGGTTATTATTTTAGGGCATTAATTTCTAAAATAAAAAGCTATCACACATGCACAGTTTCATAATTAAGAATTCCATTCAAATTGGTCAGTTTTCACAGGTTGTCGTCCTGAATAGCATGCCAAAATTTCGTCATGTTGAGGTATCAATTTGGGCACAAAAATTCCGCAGATTTAAAATCAATTTGAATTTTTTTCCACGATAACTATGTTCTGAGATAGCATTTGGAAATGGGAGGGGGGTATTAAAGACCGGCGCTCCAATGCAGGACAGCCCATGCCGGCCTGCTGAGAAGTTGTAACTTGGGAGATGAACAATGCATTACCTGAAAAGGGGGAGGGGATGAACATAGCGAGAGATAGACAAGCCCAAAACTTGGACAGTTAAGTTT
This sequence comes from Macrothele yani, assembly GCA_039090855.1. Taxonomy (NCBI): domain Eukaryota; kingdom Metazoa; phylum Arthropoda; class Arachnida; order Araneae; family Macrothelidae; genus Macrothele; species Macrothele yani. Next base: position 9,931,553 of record CM077024.1, read on the forward strand.
TTGAAATGACGCAAAACAATAACCTAAAACTTCATCTGTAGTTTTCCTACATAAGCACATATAGCTGAAAAGAAGTTTATTCCTAACTCACACCCATGATTTACTTTAAATGGATTAAGTTAAATAAAAAAAGTTCTAATGCACGGGGCGCAAAATCATCAGGAGAAAAAAAAATCTGAGTGAAACGCTAAATTCGTAAAATTAACATTTTGCATGTAAAACAGTAAAGGAAGTCTCATTTCCGTAAATTTTACGGGTAAATCGTAAAACCTGGCAGGTCTGCATTACTCTTACTACCTTAATTTACACATACGTAATTTATTTTCAAGAGGCCATTGAAGTTCGATGTCTAATTTCTTTAATAATATTTAAAACAAAGGGACAAATGCAAGGATATATATATGCATAAAGTTGCACTAATAATGTTGATACAGTTTACTGCTGATATGTATTGTGGCTGAACTTCCCATCAGAGGTATCTGCCCACCACAGTTGAATAGTATTTTGTTAATCAAAATCTTCAATTGAAAGGCCATTGCATCTAAGCATCATCAAGTCATGTAAAGTGTTACTATTTAGACATGCCCGATTACTCATTTTTATGAGGTTCACTGCTGAAATGCCAAACTCACAAGGAGCAGTACTACACGGCATTAGATGTAGTAGCTGCATCATCGTAAAAACATCACCATAACAGTTTGTTTCTTTTTGTTCAGCATATATGGGGCTAAACAGAGATTCAAAGACAATTCTTTTATCTGTAGATCACATTATACTGTGCAAGGTATACCATGGCAAAAGTTGGCATGGCAAAGATACATTATACACTGAAGAGCAATTGAATTAGAGACAGCTGGCGTTATGCAAATGTGGTGCTGAGGGCGGACCTGTAAACAGAAACGACATGACGTATGCAGCGATCCGACAATATAAGGAGTGATGCGACGGGAATCAGTAAGAGTCGGACGCAGTATGGGTAAGACGAAGGATCTAAGCGCATTTGATCGTGGGCAAATTGTCGGGGCCCAACAAATGGGTCACTCCATCTCGGAAGTTGTGCAAGCACTGGGATTTTTACGAGCCACTGTGTCACGGGTGCACTGTGAGTACATCGAATCCGGTAAAACCATCCCTGCAAGAGCCAACTGCCGTGGACAACTGTGTGTGGATGAGCAGCGCCATCGTCGGCTAGCTCGCATTGTACTGCGGATAGACGGGCCACAGTGCAAGAAATCACTCGGCAATTTAACGCGGGTGCACAAAAACGTGTAAGCAGCCACACCATCCAGAACCATCTTCTTGCTATGGGGTACAGAAGCCATCGTCCCACGAGGGTACCGGTGCTGACCGCACATCACAGGGTGCAAAGATTAGCATGGGCGCGGGAACATCGCCACTGGACCCTAGACATGTGGGAAAATATTGCCTGGACTGATGAGTCGAGATTCACATTGGTACATGCGGATGGCAGGATACGAGTATGGCGCAAACCCCATGAAGCGATGGATCCTTCTTGCCAGCAGGGTACTCTTCAAGCTGGTGGGGGTGGCATTCTCGTCTGGGGACTGTTTACGTGGACTAAAATGGGACCCCTGGTACGTGTGGCATCGTCCCTCACAGGTCAACGTTACCGGGATATCCTGGACGACCATTTGCTCCCGTTTGTGCATCTTTAACATCCCACTGGGGACCTCATCCTGCAACAAGACAATGCATCGTGCCATCGCTCCAGAATTGTATCCGAATGGTTGGATGAACACTCCACCGACGTGACCTCGCTTCCTTGGCCAGCTAGGTCACCTGACCTCAATCCCATAGAGCACATCTGGGATGCCATCGAGAGAGATGTTTGAGACTCAGACCCCCCTCCATCAAATCTTCGTGAACTGTGGGAGCTTGTTCAGGGGTCGTGGATCCGTATGGCTTCCCAACGCTTGCGGTGTCTTGTCGAGTCCATGCTGAGATGAATCATCGCCGTCATCAGGGCAAAAGGTGGTGCTACACGTTACTAGACAGGTATTTCTAATTTAATTGCTCTTCAGTGTATTATGGCAAAGGTTGCTTTAGTAACCTTGACCCTTTGGCCGCTCCAGGCTGATCCGTCAGCAGATTAAGTTTTTCCTGAAGCTCACCTTCACTTCCATTCATTTTCAAAGCAGCTGCAGGAACACAGGCGAGAAAACTGAACTCGATATTCATTCACAAATTGGGGAAAAGTTGGACAAAATAGTTGCTCACTTGTGGGGGAAGAAATCTACTGGCCATCGTTGGCTACTAGGTGTTAAAAAATTTACTAGCCATTACAAAATATCTGATCGCCATTTGTTTGGCTAAGTACTGGCTACCGACATTTGCAAAGGCTGATAAGAAGAAGAAAATTGCGGTTGAATTAGAAATCATCAAGTTTGTTAAAACAAATGCAAGGATCCACTACCAAGGAGAAAATAATTGACAAAAAGTTAAAAAAAGAACTCAAAGACAAATCTCTGCTGGCTATACAGTCAGATAAATCATATGTGTTGGTGATATTATCTAAAGAATAATACATAAAATGCATAGAGTACTTGGAGATTTACTCCATGAAGAGATTGTAGATAACACAGAGGAAATAGAATGGAAGATAAAAGAGGCTACTAAATTAATGAATCTGAAGAACTGGGTGGTTAATAACAGCTTTATTGCAGAACTGTTTGGGTTTGTTAAAACTCATAAAAAAAGATACCCTATCTGGCCAGTGGTGACCACTAAGGGAGGTCCATTAAATAAACCTGAGAGATTCCTTTTACAGATAATTCAACAGGAGGTTAATACAAGTATGTGGACGTTAAAAGATTCCAAGGAACTAACACAAAATTAGAAGCTACCAAAATTAATGAGCATTCCTAAATGTTCAGCATGGATATTAAAAATATAGTCACCTGCATTCTGCTCAGAAATTTACCAAAAAAAATCTTACTTTGAAGAAATTCTTTTTTTATTACAAAGTATAACATTACTACAAACAATTTCCTGTATCTCCTCAACTTGTACTTCAGTTCCATCCCAAAGTTCTAAGGAAAGCTTTATAGACAGAGAAGGAACTATCAAATGGCTTGGTGATTTCCTCTAGTTTGGCAGAGATTTATCTGGTGTTTGATCAAAACTTACAGCCATTACAATTATATGCAAGATATATTGATGACATCTTGATATTTTTTTATTCAAGACTTTACCATGGCAGGACAGATTTTGAATCGTTCAATAATTTAGATACCAACATCGAGTTTGAATTAGAGGAAGAGAGAGAACCATACAATTCCTAGATGTAAAAATTCACCGAGAACAAAACCCGGTTAAATTTGAACATAGTATTAAAAAAAGATAAGTCCAACTTTGTCCTGAACTATGGTTTATCACATACAAGGTTGATAAAAATCAACACAGCAAGAAATCTTATTAGAAGAGCTCAACAACTGTCTTCACAGGACCTTCAACATGGCTAAAAGGTTGATATACAACAACTGTACAGAGAAAATAATTTTGGAAGTGTTACATCAAGTAAGCCAAGAGAGAGAAAGATCAAAGAGTCAGAGGGAACCTGATAAAAACCACTACCAAACACATCAAATTAGATAATTATGGCAGACTTAACAATTGCATCAAGAAAATTCTGAAACCCACACAAACCTGACTTAGAACTTCAGCTACAAACAAGATTTCAAAATTGGCAGACTGAATTCATACATAAAAAAAAAAAGACATAAATAGGAGAAGAAATGTCATTTCCAGTATTCCATTAGACTATAATAAAGAATATATTGTACAGACATTAACAATTTAAAAAAAAGACTTGGTAAACATCTTGCAGCAATTGAGAAGAGGGATCAAAACAGTACTTTATTTCAACACATTTAAACATGTAATTGTATACCAAAATGGAATAAAGTACAAGTGTTTGATTGGGAAAAACACTGGAATAAAAGACTTATTAAAGAAAGCTTATACATCCAGAAGAGGGAAACTATTAGCCAGCCAACAAAATCTATCAGCTACATATTCAACAGATGGAACAATCAATAATGGTAAAAAGAAATCATAGGAAATCCAAGTATTTTTTGACATTCCCTTTGTTTGATGAAGAGCTGGCAGACGCACAGAATTTTCATAGCAAACAATTTTTATAATAGACTTTCACTGCTAGAATCTGTACATTTTCAAAATTCTTATAGGAAATTTTGAAGATGGCAATCCGATTTTTGGTGTAAATGTGACAAGAATGGTAAGTCACATAATACCCGAAAACTTGAAAATTTTTATTGTACTGGAGCGGGACTCGAACCCGCATCTCCCAGATAGCGCCCAGGTATGCTAACCACTACACCACCCAGAATGACCAAATCTCAAGTTTCCAATTAATTTGAATATAACCATCACAGGATTCGCTAGTCGAAGCAACCGGCATTCATGTTTAGCGAATCTGGAGGTTAAGAATCCTATCCCGTGATTGTCCGGAGGAGCAGATAAATCAAGAAAGAAATACGGGATTACACCATATAATACAAATTTTAAAGATGACAACCGATTTTTGGTGTAAATGTGACAAGGATGGTAAGTCAGATAATATCCGAAAACTTGAACATTTTCATCGTCCTGGAGCGGGAATCGAACCCGCGTCTCCCAGATAGCGCCCGGGTATGCTATCATCATACCCAAGGAATTAATTACCTGCTGTTGATAAACACCCCGTGATTCCCCTTAGAGACAGGTCAGTTTGCAGGGAGACAAGAATGTTTCAGTTGTTTGTTTACTACCTCCCATTACCCTACTCACCCCACACCCACTTTCCACACATGCATTTCTGGGCAAATGCTGTCTTTTATCTCCTTCCCTTGCCACCTTTCAATCACTTAATCTCTGTTTAGAAAATCTTAGAATTTATTTTGCATCTGTAGAAACACTTTAACCACTGCATCAGAGAAAGTTGGAAAATATTTAAAAAAGCTATCATGACAAACACAAAAAAATGCAACATATTGACTCATATTTTCAACATAACGTGCAAACAGCAATCAAATGTAACAAGTGAAATTTCGAATTTTTGGAAATTACTTTTTTCCATTAGTTAATGTTTTACTTATTGCACAGATTTTACCCATATTTTTTTACTAGCTGTAATTCTTAATTAACAAGCATTAATTACCTTTGATTAATTGATACACAGCTTATGATTGACTAGTTTTAAATTGACATAATGCAATATGTCCAAAAAATAGCCCTTTTTTTATCTGTCCACTTATAACGAATTTCGCATATATCCAATGTTTTTTAACTCTCCCTTCATCTTTGTTATACACAGGTTTGACTGCATTTACGGAATAAAATAATATTTAACAACATAGGGCAGAAAATTTAACAACAATATTTTGCATCAATCTTAAGAATGACTCAGATAATGACCAAAAAAAAAAAAAAGAGCTGAGTTCCTAATCCACAGAGTAATCTCATGCCTGTGTAAAATGAGATGCCCAATGTTATGTAATAGTGGTAATTGTTAATAACCTGTAATAATGACTGTAATGGAACAGGTTAATGGGGAATAATGTTGATTTTATGAATTTTAATGTCAGGTAAATACTTAGCAACTTTTAGTGGTTAATGATTAATATTAATATGTAAATAATCAAGAACCTTGCATTTTAAGAATGTTTTAAAAGTTGAAATCATGGGAAACTACCAAAGAATACATTTTTTTTATTATTGTTTCTATTTGTGGAGCCAACAAGTCTCCTAAAATAATTAGTATGTCGGCTAACTTCCTTGATGCGGATAACGCACCGAATGTAGTGTTCTGGTATCTACAATATAAGATTGCTTTTTTTACGGGCATTTATTAGGAAGTACTTCCATTCTTTAGTAATGGATCCTTTGGACTATGCCGCGGACTTTTTTGGACACTGGGAAAAAGAGCTTTCGTCATGGGTTCAGACAGGCAGTCATCGCTGGAGCCGAAAGTTTGGAAGTTAGTCATTTAAGACCATGGGAGAAGGGGTTTTGGGAGATATAAGAAGATGACATGTTTGGAAAGAGTTTCTGACCAAGAGGGCTAGAGAGAGGTTGAGGGGAGATTGTTTGAGAAGGGGGCAATTGTCTTATTTTGTATGAAATGTCATGGAGGAAACAAGCTGTTAACATACCTCTGGACTTGAAGCCAACCGAGAACTCACTTCGATAATCGCTGGTGACCAGCGATCAGTTTAAGTGAAATGCCTGAATAAATACTTTATCAGCCAAAAAATCACTGTTTTTCAATTAGTACTTATTTATGATGTCTGAGGTGCTTTTCAGACACTGCAATCTTCTGATTTAATGACATAATTGTACATGAAATAAAGAGTCAAAACAGCACTGCCACAGTTATATCAACATGTGTGGAAAGACTGAATATTTGAAGGGATGGCACAGAGCAAAAATTTAGTATATTTTTTAACCATTTAAAGCCAGTTTTGCAGGAGAAGTTGCACATCAAATTCCTATTTCAAATGATAATTAAGACAGCAGTCGGACATCTCTGAATCGACTGTATTTATTGGGTTGTCGGAAAAGTCATGACGTATTTTGACACCCAATGGCGGTTGGACGGTTTTGGAAGTACTAGAGGCATGCGTAGCTCTGTTATCGCTATGGCATTCGATGGGTGCCAGTTCTAGCTGCAGTCTAAAAGGAATAGTGAGTGATTTGGTTGATTTGCAGAGATTTGACATCAAGTTGAAGATGGAAGACTAAACTGTGCATTTTCGCCATATTTTACTTCCGTAAAGAGAAGAACGCACGTCAAGCTTGTGAAAAGTTGCGAAAAGTGTACGGTGATAATGCTGTACAAGAACGTCAGTGCCAGCAGTGGTTCACAAAATTCCGTGCTGGTGATTTTGACCTCAACGATGCTCCTCAGTCCGGGAGGCCCACCGAGGTTGTTAACGACCAAATCAAGGCATTGATCGAGTCAAACCCACATTACACGACACGAGATATTGCAGACACATTTCACATCCATCATTCAAGCATTCACGACCACCTGAAGAAGCTGGGATACGTAAGTAAGCTTGATGTGTGGGTTCCTCATGAACTCAAAGAAGCTCAATTGACGACACGTATAAACATATGCAATATGCTCATTAAAAGTGAGGAAAACGATCTTTTTTTGAAGCGACTGATAATTGGTGACGAAAAGTGGATTGTGTACAACAATGTGCTGCGTAAACAGTCTTGGTCCCGACGTGCTGCTTTGCCTCAAATGACATCCAAAGCAGACATTCATCAGCGGAAGGTTCTGGTCTCAGTGTGGTGGGATTTTAAAGGTGTCGTGTTTTTCGAGCTCCTACCACGGAATCAAACTAACAATCAATTCGAATGTGTACTGTCGGCAATTGTACAGTTTGAATGAATCCATCATCCAGAAACGTCCAGAGCTCGTTCATCGTAAAGGTGTTGTGTTCCATCACGACAACACACACAAGTTTGATCACCCGCCAAAAATTATTGGAGCTTGGGTGGGATGTGTTGCCACACCCAGCATACTCGCCTGACCTTGCGCCACTAGACTTCCACTTGTTTCGCTCTCTTCAACAGTCCTTGCGTGGTATAACGTTCAATTCAGATGAGGCTGTAAATCAGCACCTTATACAGTTTTTCGTCAAGAAAGACAGGTCCTTCTATGAACGGGGCATTCTGCAGCTCACTGACAGATGGCAAAAGGCTATAGAACAAAACGGGCATTATATCATTGATTGATCTTTGCTCTTTCTATCAATAAATGACCTTTGCAAAACATGGCTAAAATACGTCATGACTTTTCCGACAACCCAATACTTTTTATCACGTAATGTCAATCCCATCAGAAAACTTGAAAATTTTATCGCACTGAAGCGGGAATTCAGAGATTTGCTGTGTTAATTACCATTACATATTTCCCATGTATTATGAGAAGAATTCTTCCACACTATATACCCTATTTCAAAGGAGAGCAGTGATTCAGCCAGTGGTCACAGTCCTCAGCCCAATAGCGCCAGTGTTCAGTGACTCGTAAGCCTTAAAACGCTTTGGGCTGTTTAAGAAGCACAAGATTTTAATGAGCTTGGTGGAACAGACTTTCTTTTCTCCTTCTTTATATCATGTATTTCCAAAAGTGTAAAGACAAAAAGGATTAGCCAGAAATTTAACCAATTTTATTTCCAATTTTTTTGTTTGAACCACATCTGGTGACTGGTGAAATTTGACGAGGTAAAACTTGTTGATCGAGTTCCAAAAAAAAGAAAAAAGAAAAAAAAAACATCTAGAATTTAATTTAAGCCAAGAAAATAATATTTTTAATTATCTACAACATTGGTTTCCAACCGGTGGTACGCGCACCCCTGGGGGTACGTGCTGGGTCATTCAGGGGTACACGAAAAATAATTAATCAGTAATGGTGGAAAAATAAGTACAGTAAAAAAAATGCAAAACCTTAGTTATGGAGCAATAAATGCTAAGTTTGAATAACCGCTAATGGAGACACTTCAAAACCAGCTCACATTAACGAATGATGATTGGGGGCCACAGATGGCCTAGTGGTAAACGTTCGTAACTGCCATGTAGAAACCTCAGGTTCGATCCCAAGCAGGTACGAACACTCGAACCACTAAATATCCGCCGTGCATTGGATGGGCACATTAAGACGCCGGGCTCCGGGTACTGGCCTCCCGGTTATAAATAAGGGCGTCTTCCTCCCCCTTTCTACCTCATTTTTATGTCACTTTCCTATCAGGCATTCTAGCTCAAATCTCCTTTCTAGGGGCTGTTCAAGACCTGGGGTCAGACACTCCCTTCCTAAAATCCCCTACATATGATCTGAATGATGATTGGCGAGGGCGTGGCTATGAACCCCTTCTTCCAAACCGCTTTTCTACCAATCATTACGAACAGTTCATGTATCACTTTTGTCACCTATCCTCCTTTCCAGAACAATTACGTATTACTAATACATTCGTAGCCAGACTGTTTGATCAGTTCAGTTATTAACTGAGTATAAGTAAGTGTGTTGTCTGTAATTGCGATTCTTTTACAGTAGTTCTTTTATTTAATGTTTAACGTAGTTTCAGTTATTATTTATTGTCAGTGATTTTTAAGCATGTCAGTTATGTATCAGTGGTTGAAAACAGGAACAGTTAAAAAACCAAAACTTGATGTGGATTACAACCCGTCGCCACCAAGTACTTCTCAACACATGTCCGCAGTTTTAAATGTTTTCAAAAGCAAGGGGTGCAATTTATAGAAATGGGTTTAAAAGTGATACACAAGTGGAAAAAGGTTGGGAACCACTGATCTACAATATAAATCTCTTTCAAAGAGAAGTTACAAAATGTCTCATGCATTTATTTTCACATGAAAAATTAATGGCATTAAAAAAATAAAACATACCTTTACAAAACTGGCATGCAAATGGAGGAACAATCATGTCCTACAACAATAAAACATACATTCAGACTGAAACACAAAAATAGGACAAACAAACAAAACCAACATAACAAAAGTGGTAATGAACCAGCACATTACAAAAGCAAACAAAAAGAGGGAGGGGGGGGTGGTAAAAAATGCTGCAAGAAATCATTAAACTAAAAACATAACACTTAAGAAATTTACAAGGTTACTAAAACAACATGGTTAGAACTAACATACAAGTGAATCTACACATCTCATAAATTATTCCATCTATTTCTTAGAGTCCGAAAATCATAGAAAATACAGTGTATGAAATCAGCTCATAGCCAGTTGTTCCAGTAGGACATTCCAGCTAAAGGTTCTGGAACAAGACCCAGTGAGTTGGAGTATTTTGGCTAATATCACAGAAGTATCATAGTTGGTACCTTAAGAATATTTATACTGCAGTTTTATGGGTTCATAGAGGCTCTTGTTCTTGTCGTGTGTGCCACTGCCAAACCCATCTCTCACTCACATCACTAGCCATGTTTTAAAACTTTTTACAATTTGGCAGTTGAGCTTTCTTTGAAGAGCTATCCCCTGAATAACAGAGAACAGCTTAGCAATGTGTATGTATTTATTACAAATTATTCGATTATTTATTTAAGAAGATATTAAAATAAAAAGAGCAATACTACAAAACATTCAGTTTCTTAAAATAATCCTAAACAGGCTGCCAGTTAATTTGAAAAGCCTGAAATAGCAAACAGGCTTCAGGAAAAGGCAAGAATCTCAATGCTCTCCTAACCATGTTCAATGACAATGAATCCAGAATGCTCTTCTGTGTCTTAGTCACCGCAGTTCTGTGGAGAGGCACACTGTCCTGCTAGAAAGGTCTATTACCCTGTGGGTGCATGATGACCATAAATGGATGCAGATGGTTAGAAAAGATTGTCAAGTAGCATGGACCATTCAGAGATACATGTAGATGTTCCAGAAGTCTGAACGTGTTTCAGTTGAACATGCCCCCAAACCATAACTGAGCATCCACCAGCTTGAACAGTTCCTTGTTGACATGCAGGGTCTATAGTTTCATCCGTTTTCCACCAGATCTGTATGAAATAACTGGAGACAGGACTCATCAGACCAGGAGACCCGTTTTCAATCATTCAAGGTCCAGTGCTAATGTTCTTTTGCCTAGCTGAGGCATGCAGACCGATGAAGTGGCATTAACAATGGTTTTCAGGTGGGTCAGCAGCTTCTATAACCTACTATAGCTAGTGGTTGCCTGATGATCTTGTTGGAAATTGGCTTCTCCCTCATTGAAGTTGGTGGTCATGTGTGCCACTGTTGCTCTCCAGTTGGTTTCAACCATGCAAGACACACACCAACAACCACGTTGATCCACCCACAACATTGACCACAATGTGACGTTATTCTGAAAATGACATATTCCCAATACACTTTTGATACTGTCGAACAGGGATACTGTAATTCCTGTACCACCTGTGTGATAGTGACCCATGAATCAGGCACCCACTATCAACTTTCTTCCAAAAGCTATTAAATGCAAAATGTTTATCTATATTGACATCAAATTGCCATCTATGAGGGTCATAACAAAAGTTCTGCACATGCTAATCTAAAATGGAAGTGGATGATGCAATCAAGAATATTATTGTGTCATGTCAAGGTCAGACTCTCAGCAACGCAGTGATATCAGAATGATGCTCTATCATAATCATATGCTGTGTGGACGTGGGAGGATTTGGAAATGGAAGCGTGCAGCTCCTCAAGTAGAGTCACGGCATTAGAAAAGTGCTTGTAGCTGAAAATACAAACTCTGAAAGGAAAACTTCTGACACAGATCCACACTGCCTTGCAAGAAGTTTGTGGGGAAGGAATTCTTGATCGAAGCACAATTTCTCACCGGGCATTGCGCTTTTGGGAGGACCGAAGCAGTATTGAAGATGATCACCGCTCAGGCCACCTTCAAACGGCAACAGACAAAACATTTGTCTCTATTGTTACAACGCTTCATGAAGAAAATCGCCATTTGACAGTTGAGGACACTGCTATCAAGCAAATTTGTCCACCATGTCTGTTCATCAGATTTGACCGACTCACTGGGAAAAAAAAAAAAAAATTGCCAAACGCTAGGTGCCCCATCAACTCACCCCTGAGCAGAAGGCAGCCAGAGTGAGCATCGCACAGGATCACTTCCGCAGGTTCGAAAGGGAGGACAACATCTTCCTGAACAGAATTGTCACAATTGATTAAACTTGGGCCCGTGATTCTGAACCAGAATTGAAGTCACAATCGACGGAATGGAGGCATCCAAGTTCCACACACCCCTCAAAGTGTTATCGGCAACAATCCAAAGTGAAGGAAATAATCATTTTTGTGTACAATGCCCAAGGTGTTGTGGTCTTTGATCGAGTGCCAGTAGGGCAAAATGTCAACAAACAATATTATCATGACTTTCTGAGGACAAAGTCGAGACCAAAAATTCGTCAAAATCACCCCAACTTGTTGGAAGCAGGAACGATCGTGCTGCATGACAATGTATCGTGTCATGGTGCAGCGTCGGTATGGGGACTTTTGTCGAAATATGGCTGGGGAACTTTATCCCACCCACCATACAGCCCTGATCTCAGTCCATCCGACTTTGATCTTTTCCCAAAGTTAAACAATCGGCTCCGTGGCATCCGCAATGAATTGCTGGATGAACTGTCATTGGACGTGACCCGAGTAATATGACAGTTGAACAAAGATGGTGTACTATTGGGCATTCAGGACCTACCTCACCACTGGCAAGCTGTCATACGCAGAGGGGAGTACACTGAACGGCAATAAGGTCAGTTTTCTCCGTTACTTCACACTTTTCTTAAAAATGGACAGTGTGCAGAACTTTTGTTAGGACCCCCATACAGTGATGTCCTCCAATCTATTAATATACACTATATTGACAAAAGTCACCGGACACCCCTTCAAAAGCATATGAACGGATCCATTGTGTTGTTAAGATGAGCGGTACAGCTGCAAACGGCATAAAAACAAGCCTGCAGCTGGCCAAGATCATATCGCACTGACAGGTTGAGTGAAAATGTCGTGGCGAGAGAGAACTGACTTTGAGAAAGGAAAGATTGTTGGGTGTTATATTACTGGGTTGTCCATAAGAGAAACTGAGAGCTTTTTAACATACCCAAGTCAACTGTTTTGGAAGTACTGAATAAGTGGAAGACACATGACATGCCTGAAGCAGCAAAAAATGGGCAGTGTGCAGAACTTTTGTTAGGACCCCTGTACAGTGGTCCTCCAATCTATTAGCATACACTATATTGACAAAAGTCACCGGACACCCCTTCAAAAGCATATGAACGGATCCACTGTGTTGTTAAGATGAGCGGTACAGCTGCAAACGGTATGAAAACAAGCCTGCAGCTGGTCACGATCATATCGCACTGACAGGTTGAGTGAAAATGTCGCAGCGGGAGAGAACTGACTTTGAGAAAGGAAAGATTGTTGGGTGTTATATTACTGGGTTGTCCAAAAGAGAAACTGAGAGGCTTTTTAAATTACCCAAGTCAACTGTTTTGGAAGTACTGAATAAGTGGAAGAAACATGGCATGCCTGAAGCAGCAAAATGTACCAGTAGACCAAAGAAAAACAGTGATAGAGGACATTGAAGCCTCAGGAGAGTCACTACAGCTAATCGATGGAGTACTGACTGCACAAGACTTCAGTGTACAGGTGAGCAAAAATGCTGGAACCTTGGTATGCACACGTACCATTCACAGAGAACTCGTCATTTAGCATGGTGCAAAGAACATTTATCGTGGAGTGTAGATCAATGGAAACAGGTCCTATGGACTCATGAATCCAGATACATGATCCATCAGTCTGATGGCCGTGTGTGGGTATGGCAGCAGCCGGGGAACGCTATTTACCACAGTGTACTGTTCCTATGGTCCAGTTTGGAGCTGGCAGTATACTTGTGTGGCAGTATTTTTCGTGGTATGGTCCTGGCCAATCGGTTATTGTGGAGAAACCTGTTAACCAGCACGTCTACCTCAATATTCTAGACAATTATACCCTACCAACTCTGTGGCAATACTGGAACCGAGCAGTGTTGGTACCAGCAGGATAATGCACCAAGCCATAAAACAAGGACTGTTACGGCGTGATATGATGATAATTCTGTATCGTGTGTGGACTGGCCAGCACAGAGCACTGATCTTAATCCCATAGAGCACCTATGGGATGAATCAGAGTAGTGCATAAGAAGTTTGGAACCAAGGCCTACTACTAAGCAACAGTTAGCAGCAGCATTATGTACTGAATGGAAGCGCATCCCTATCGCTGTGTTCCAAAACCTTGTTGAAAGCACGTCTCGAAGGGCCAGTGCATGCATTAAGGACAAAGGTGGACCAAAACCATACAAACATATGTCAATACATGCTATGTTGTCTTTTCCTTCTAGGTGCCTGGTGACTTTTGTCAATATAGTGTATAATCTGCAAAGTGATGGGTTCATCCACCAGTAAGAGAATTGACAATGTCACAATGCCCATGAACCAAGTATCCCATAAATTCTGTCATCTCTCTCACAGTGTACTTCCCAATATTATCAGAAAGATTAATTACCTGTCACAAAAAAATATTAAACACAGAGAAAACATGTCTGTATTGGAAGAATGTGTGAGAGAGGAACTACATTTGAAAGGAAGACAAGGGTATGTCAAGCCACAAGCCTTCAAAAGACATGCTTAAAAGCAAAGTACAAGGAAACTGCAAGTGTAAAGCACTCCTTATTAACATTGTGAGAATCACGGAGAACTAGAGAATATCAACAAAGAAACACTGCTAGTGAAATGGAAATCAAACCCAAGGGTTTGGATAACTGTAGCAAACTTCAAGGACTGGTTTTTCCAACATGCTGTTCTGGAGATGAAAAAATATTACTGCTCACAACAACCTGCTTATCGAGATTCAATCTCCTCTCCTAGACAAGAGCCCTCAACATGCAGCCTTACCTTGGGAGCACCATTCAAATATAAAAGTAGTAGGCTGCAACTGTTATAACACCTCATTGATTCAGCCAGTATTGCCACATACAGGGGGTCATTTCCACCTTCAAGAGGCACTGACTACTTGAGAGCTTCAGGGAGGTACCAATAGACACAGTGAAGTGACAGTGTTGCAGTTCCAGAAAAAATATATCCACAATGATATCAAGAACACTAATACTCCCTTGCAATGGGGGTGGCTATCAAGAATAAAAATGTAGAAGAATCTGAGCACCTAGTTCATACATGATTTCTAAGGCTTTGAAAGGAGAAAGCACTAGTAATGAACAACTTGGTGTAGATGGGCAAGGATGTGGAATTAGTTATATCTGCATGAAGAGGTCTGTGAGAAGTTATAGAAAAGTTATGCAAAAAATCTTAATGACGAAGAGTTAATAGATCTGGAGTTAAGGAAAGAAGAAAGATGCTAAAGGGCCACAGTTCAAAAGGCTTGTTGTGAAACAGATAGCAAAAGATGTCAGCTTAATGTTGAAAACATGACTTGTCACCAATCACACAATTTCCATGCTGGTAGATTTTCAAAAGGGTCAACTACACACAGTGAGTCCTTTAGATTGTTGCAAAAGTTTGAGTATTTATTCAGTGAACTGTCTTCTTTTACAGAAAATAAAATATGTGTACAGTGCTGTTACAAGAACTCAAAATTTAGAGGTTGATAGGGTACACCTGGAAGTCACCAATGCCTACATTTAATTTAGACAGCAGATATCAAATGAGGGGCATATGAAGAAGAAATTAAAAGACATATAAAACTTGGTTGCGTAGCATTTCGAAAAAATAGCAGAATGTTTAAGAACAAGTTATCATTATAGCTTAAAAGTGTTTGATCGATGCAGATTTCACTTATGAATCAGAGACATGGACCTTAACTAAAAAAGACATACAGAGGCTGTGGACAACTTAAAGAGGCACAGAGAGATGCATGCTTGCTGTAACATGGAAGGACAGGAAGAAGCAGATCTGTTTGGAAAAGAAATGTATTTGCACAGACAACCATTGACACACAAAACTTGCTACAAACCCACAATATAATATATTTTAAAGAAAAAATAATAAAATAAATAATTGTCAAAACATTAGGGATTATAGTGATAACAAAAGTGTGTTATGATTGAATGAAATGGCTAGATTTACATTTCACCTCCTAGCACGAATGAGGTGGTTAGATGAAATTTAATTTCACTTAAAATACATGTTTCTGCATTCCTTTGTCAATTTTTGTTATATCAAGAAACAAAAAGAGCCAAGCATTTTTCCTTTCGTTTTAAAGGAAATCAAAGTTCAAAAGCAGAACTCTTCATCACCATCTTTCATTACCCATAAAATTGTTTTTTTCTTCTGCAAATTAAACATGGAGCACCATTTTTTTAGATTTTAATTTCACTGTAAGCAAAAGAAAAACTGCTTGCTTTGTTCCTTGAGATAGCAAAATGGGACTAAGAAAGGAAAAACATGCATTTTAAGTGAAAGTAAATTTAAATAATTGGTACTACTCGCTCTGCGGTGAAAACAATTTTACGGTAAACAGTGATGGTATTGATTCCACTTTCCACTGCAGACATATTATGTACTGATCTTGAAAAGCAACGAGCTTGATCATCAAAACAGGGTGAGAAGCTGCGATGGCATAAAAGCCCTCTGTAGTTGCCTCATAGTAAGACCTGATTGATTTTTTAATGGGCAGGACAAACAGCATTAAAGATAACTCTGTGTTATGGCTCAGAATATTTTTTAATCCACTTGAACTGTAACTGATGTACTAATGGACAAATTTTACACAGAATTTTGCACATTTGTTGATTAGGGCATCAGTACTGATGTACAAACATCTCTTTGAAAAATGACTCTTTTAACTACGAAAAAAATAAAAAGGGTAACAACTTGAACTACTTTAACCAGTGAAACTAGACCCTCTAAGCCAGATCAAAGCAAAGAGATTCCATGTTTTCAGAAAGCTGACAATGTATCATCACATCGTTAATATTCTTTATACTTACAGCAAACTTTTACTTACCATTTTTTTCAATATATCTTCTTTTGGACTTCTTAATCTATGTAATGCAAAACTCAGACTAAGGCTTTTATGTCCTGCAAAACACAAATTATGTGAAATGATAATTTCTCATAAGTCTGAACACTTTTAAAGTTGCAACTGCATTTAGGAGGAAACAGCAATACAGTTTTAATATCAAAAAGCATGGGAAGATAAGCAAATTTACTTTTTCTACAGGGTGATTTTCACTCAGGACTGAACACTAATTTTTTTTTTTAACTCACGATTGTAAAGGCACATTTGAATGACATTAATGTAAAAAATAATACCTTGATTCATGACAAAAAGGCATGTCTCATAGAAGATGCTGGAAGTGCCCACTGCCAGTGTTCAGGCACATATTCACCCGACGCTCTATATTGGCGAATGTGCTATGTAGCGCAGCAACGCTGATGGCAGCATTTTCACGTGTGATGTTGTCTTTCAGTTCCTCAATTGATCTTGGCTTGTTGGCATAAACCTTGCTTTTTAAAGTCCCCAGAGAAAGAAATCTGGGGGTGTCAAGTTGGGAGACCTAGGCAGTCACAGGTCTTTGGAGATAATCCTGTCCTGGAAAAAGCTGTGAATTTCTACCATGCTCTTATTGGAGGTTGGCACGTTGCACCGTCCTGTTGAAAGTAACCATCTGCAATTTCCTGATTATCCAGCTAGTTCACAAACTCATTAACTCATTATGCTGGCCAATAACCGCTGCTTCACATCCTCTATTGTGTCCTCCGCCATCTGGGGTCATCTGTCCGTATGTGGATTCACCAAGCTTCTTGTTCTCTCCAGCTTCTTTGCCAATTTCAAAATGGTGACTCTGGTGGCTGATTTACACTCACTACATTTCTTCAGAAACTCTTTCTGACACTGTATGAAGGAACCAGTTACCCAGTACTGAAGCACAATGAACACACGCTTTTCAATTGAGTATACCATCTTCATTTGACCGCCTCGCTTAAACTGTCTTCACAGAGACATGCTATTCCCTCACCACCACTACTAGACAGATGGCACATCAGCACGGTGCCACCTAGCTGGATATAAAAACATTCTTTTTTTGCTCTTCATGATGTTTTATGTTTATTAATGTTTCGCAGCTTTCCGTTGACTTAGAAGCCATCCATGTTCTTTTGAATGGAAACTTGTATAATATAAAAAATAGCCACTTAAGAATCATCTTGACTGCTGAAACCATCTCCTATGCATCTTGTTGACAGCTAAATGTCACCTAATCAGCATGCTCACGATCAGTGGCACATCACAAAAATTTCAAAACACCTGGGAAAAATATCTTCAAGGCCCTTTAGTGAAAATCTGTTAGAATCATTAAAATTTTTAAATTCCGTATTATTAACTAGGTTTTATAACAATTCAAATTCTTTGGAACCTACACTCCTACAGGTAATTTTCATAAAACCAGAATTGCTGCACTTTATTAGGTGTAACACAAATGCGCACAGTGTAGTTAAAATTGTTGCCCTAATTTTATACCATCACAAAGCACTACAAAACACTTATGCCAAAGTTTATCATATCATGCAAATTTTACTTTTTACGGAATTAAGGCCAACCTCTTGGAAATGTCTCATGATCACACACGCAAGACACACAACTGCAGTGTGATAGTGACCCTTTCCCACTTATGTGAAAATACAGAACATAAGCAAGCAAATAAAAAAACAATTAAGAGTTGTGGCCCAAAGTAAAACTACTTAAATTATTTACTTTTGAATATATAAAAAACACACTTAACATATTGCTACAATATTAAATGTACCACAAAATACATAACCGGACACATAAAAGACAAAGGGTTTGGTCCAGCAGACACTTTGTCCCTTTGTATTTTACTAAGCTGCTTTGGTACTTCGGCAAGAGAGTAAGGTGACAAAGAATGTTGCTAAAGAAACTGTGCCTTGGGCAGGATGGGTTACATTACAGAGGATACAATGGTGTGTGTTAAAGATTAAAATTAGCGGTTGCCACTCACCACGTGGCAACTGGATAAAATAAAGTAGACAGCAAAGAAAGTTACTTTAGTTGCCACCCTCAAAAGTTTGCCTGCCCATGTGGACTTGTGGCCGGCCAAATTATTTCTTCATTGCTAAAGAATTTATTTGCATTTTTAAAACACTCCTGTTAATTAGGAAATGCATTTTCAAATCATCCAACTCATGTCGCGAAAAACAGCCCTTTCCTGCAAATACGTGGGTGCAATCTATTCACAGATTCACTCTTCAAGAAAGGGGGTGGCCACTTTTGTTTAATTCCACTTAAGTTGAGGCATGAAATAACTATAACAAGAACGGATACCTATGGCTTTAAATGGAACTGTGATGTCACAAGTAGTCTTCAGCAGCTCGTTTTGTAATTAGTTCAGTTTCTCTGAAAATGCATGGTTTTCCACTGTGTAGGCACTTCTTGCTGATCAACAAACAAAAAGAGCAAGCATTTTTCCTTTTGTTTACAAAAAGAAATTAAAAGTTCAAAATCGGAACTTTACCGTCGCTGTCTTTCATTCCACATACCGTCGTCGTGTTTCCTCTGCATGTGTGAACACAGTAACTTTTTGGAACATTAATTTTGCTAAAAAATCTTGCTCTGCCCCTTAAGGCAGCAACATTTTTAAGCAGTGGGAGAACACAAGTTTTTCACCGAAATTAAATATCAAAAATTAGTTCTGCATTGTTCACTTTTCTGTGATAATATTTTTACAGGTCATGGAAACGGCCGATTCCATCACAAGCAGATTATACGAATTTTTAAATTCAATTAAAATTTAGGCTTTAAAAGGTGGCAAGGGGAAAAAATACGTTCTGTACTGATTGTTTTAGAAGAACAGATTGTTAGAAATAGCAAAAACTGCACTTCACTAAACACTTCATTGTCTCCAAAATTATTGTTTCTTTTCCTTAAGATAAAGTATCCTAATCCTTATTTCCTAGCTTGCTACATCTAAGGGCCTTTTAAGACCAGGGGTCAGACACTGCCTTCTTAAAATCCACTACACCGTGATTAATTATTAAAGTTCAGGTGTAGATCATCCAATTCTGTTGAACAGTAGGTGGATATAATGAAAAACACTGTTTAAAAGTGTGATTGTGATTCAAAAATTTAGCTGGAAACAATCAGTTATATTTACTGTTCTAAATCTGGGCATTTTTAGCACGTCTTTTTGTAAAAAAAGATCGTGCTTATGTTATCGGTTTGTCTGTCCGTCTGTACCCACAAAATCTCTGCAACTATTAGTCCGATTCGAAAAATTCATTTTGCATTGGGAAGCTTGAAAATGCGAATGATGATCCTTCATTTCGTTTTTTTTTACGATGTACAATTTTGCCGCTAGTGGGCGCAAATGCAGATAATGTCAAGTTCAAAAATATGTTTTATTCCACATATTTGCTTCTAAACATGCAATTGAAAAAAATTATTTTATCTTTCAATTCGATTTATGTCGAAGAGTATTTTAGATATAGTTACATTTTTAAATTACGCATAGATTTCCCGCTAGGGGCGTAAAAGTAAATTACATTTTCCCCGATAACCTTCTTCTAAAACTCCGATTTGAATTTTTTTTTCTTCAGCGGATAAACCTCCTGATGGAAAATCTTTTGCATATAATTTTTTATTTTTGGTAAAGAATACTTTGGCCACCAGGGGGCGGAAATCTTCATTTCCGCTTCTGATGTATTTGCAGCAAAATATGAGCTTCTAAATTCTCGATTGAAAAAAACGCTGTTAGTAGACTGATACTACTCATGTCGACAAACCTTTTAGAAACATTTTCCTCTTAAAATAATGCATGGTTTCTATGCCAGGGGGCATAGATGTATATCTTATTTTTGTCATTATCTCTACTTCTAAGAGTCCGATTTGAAAAATTCCTTCTTTGTTGGATAGTATTTCCAGTGTGACATGTGTTTCATATAATTTCAAAACTTTCAAGTAATTCACAGACTTTCCGCTAGGGGCGCAGAGGTAAATTCTGTTTCTCCCTAAATCTCTGCTTCTAAATCTCCAATTTGAAAGTCTTTCTGCACTGGATACAGCTCCTGATGGAAAATTCTTTGCACATAATTTCTAATTTTTGTAAAAAATGGTTTGGCCACCAGGTGGCGCAAGTCTTAATTTACGCTTCTGATGTATTTGCAGCAAAATATGAGCTTCTAAAATCTCGATTGCAAAAAAAGTCGTTTGTTGACCAATACTACTCATGTCAACAAACCTTTTAGGAACATTTTCTTCTTGAAATAATCCATAGTTTCTACTACAGGGGCGTAGATGTATATCTTATTTTTGTCAATATCTCTACTTCTAAGAGTCCGATTTGAAAAATTCCTTCTTTGTTGAATAGTGTTTCCGATGCAAAATGTTTTTCCTATAAATTCAAAATCTTCAAGTAAATCATAGACTTTCCGCTAGGGGGCACAAAGGTAAATTGCGTTTTCTGCGTTATTTCTGCTTCTAAAACTCTGATTTGAAAAATTCTTACTCTATCGCATACAAGACCTGATGGGGAAAAAATTTCACATAATTTCTAATGTTTGGTAAAGAATCGTTTGGCCACCATGGGGCATAAGTGTTAATTTCTGCTTCTGATGTATTTGTAGTAAAATCTGGGCTCCTGAAAACTCGACTATAATTTTTTTTTCTTGGACCGATACCGCTCATATGGAAAAACGATATCTCTGTTTCTAAGAATTCGTAAGGTCATTATTATGTTTACAGCAATAACTGAGGGTTAAATACCCGAATACCCGATTGAAAAACTTCTTTCTTCCGTCAGATACTATTGTTTTCCATACCGGTTTCATTGACTTTGAATAGCTTTGATAAATTTAATTTGCGTCAGAATGGATTGAAAAGACGTGCTTATTACACCCGAAAATTTGGTGTCATCTTTCTTGTTGTTTTTTAACTGAGCTCAGTTTTCTATACATTAACATTATGCAGACTGCTTTCTGCATCTCTACCATCACTGACCACATTTGTCTCTAATTGTGCAATGACTTCCAAGATTAGCTCACCCAAATGCAACTGACAAACAATATTAATTTAGGCCTAACCTCCAAAAACGGTCACCTCCCAATTGCAGACACTTTTTTCAAGTCTGAGCAGTGACTTTTTTGCCCATACCTTTGGAATTCCAAAACTCAGCTACTACATTCTCCATGGGCTGATACATGTCAGAACAATAACTGTCACCAAAGTGCCTGACAGCTACTGTACCACCTACCCATTTCCAATGGCTTCGGGTCATTAGGGGCATCAGAGATTTTAAAAAAAAAATGGTTTTTTTTTTAATAGGAAAAATTCTGAAAGAAATTCTGTATTATTAACCAGTTCCCAGATTTTCTTAATGCCCCAGTGGAGTTAAGTGGGCTGCAAACTTCTCTCAAATAAGGAAAATGAATAGAGACTTTTTTTTATCTTGGAACACCTTTTTAGTTTATTAAGAGGTGAAGAAAAAAAAACTGTTAAAGACTTGGACCCACATAATAGCATTTTTGAATAACATGTACATCGTTCTTCCAATTTTCTGTTTCACGCATTAAATTAAACGTGTAAAACAGAAAATAAAAATGAAAAATTGGAAGAACGATGTATGTTCTTCAAAAATGCTATTAACAATTAACCACATAGTCTAGCAGCAGGCTTATTTTGAGCAATATTAGAAACTTGGTCCCACATCGTCCAAATACTGATTGGTACAAAAACATAAGAATCATTACTTTTGATGAGGAGGTAAAGCATAATACCCTGGTTAACTGGAAGCAACAGTGAACATACTTTGTTTTGTTTCTACTGGGGTTTTTTTGTTGTTGTTGTTGTTTTTTACATGTTATGCAGCACTGCATAAATATAAATAAAATTTCTACTTCATTCTACGTAGTTAAGTATGATTTCAGCAGGTGGTGTTCCGAAACCTCACAATCCACTGAAATTATATTTTACAGTATGGATTAGCAATTTAAAAAAAATTTAGCCCCAGATTAAATTTAGGTCACCCTACACCACTGCCCATTTCATTATCATTGTTCAACTATCTCTAAATAAATTATAGCATTTTTTTTTTAAGATTCTTTTACCAATGTCTCCCAGTCAGTGCCAGGTAGTTAGAATGAGAGAAGGTAGGTCAATGAGTTTGCCCCACCCACTCCGGCTTATGGTTCCAGGAATCAGTGACGTCAGTGAAACCCTCTTGGGCCGCCCTGGTGGCGCAGTGGTCTAAGCGATGGCCACTGATCATTCTTCCGAAAGGGGTCCGGGTTCGAATCCCGGTGAGGCATGGATATTGTGTTTGTCTTACGGCACTGGTTCTCTCCCTTCCCTGGAACCAGTGACCCTAAATTAGGGACGGGCGACTGCTTATAGCCCATTGAGTTGCTCACGGTGGTCTTTAAACCTCCAATCAAAAAAAAAAAAAAAGAGAACCCTCTTGGAGCTGTCCAGCGTTCCCTCTCAGCAGTGCAGACGTTTACTTGGTATCGTGAACTCGTTTTCAGATCAAGGTAGTTTATATTTCTTTGTTTAATTAATTGATAATTTTACAATCATCCATTACCAACTGATTTCAAGCACAGGCAGAAAATGCTATTGCTTTTTTTTTTTTTTTTTTTTTTTTTTTGATTG
Source organism: Macrothele yani (assembly GCA_039090855.1). NCBI lineage: Eukaryota > Metazoa > Arthropoda > Arachnida > Araneae > Macrothelidae > Macrothele > Macrothele yani. The sequence goes on from CM077024.1 coordinate 9,954,746, forward strand.
AAGGTTTAACGACCACCGTGAGCAGCTCAATGGGCTATAAGCAGTCGCCCGTCCCTAATTTAGGGCCACTGGTTCCAGGGAAGGGAGAGAGCCAGTGCCGTAAGACAAAACCAACATCCATGCCTCACCGGGATTCGAACCCGGACCCCGTTCGGACGAATGATCAGAGGCCATCGCTTAGACCACTGCGCCACCGGGGCGGCAATGCTATTGCTTGGATTGAAGCTTCTGCTGCCAGCAAATGGCAACATTAAGAACAATAAAGCAGGGCTGGCTGCAACATTAGGGCAACCAGGGCTTAAAGTTTTTTTTTTCTCTTAAAGTGAGGGCCCTGGGCCTAACACTTTAAGAGAAAAAACAATCACTTTTAGTTGAAATTTTTATAATTATTTTTTTTTCGTAAATTTTGGAGCGCATAGCCCAGATTTTTATTAAGTTTCTTTTTTCCAACCCCCACCCCTTTCCAATAGGTTATCGCCCTTCGCCGTACAGATACTGAAATTTTCAGATTTCAAATGATTATTGTAACCACCTTAATGTTTCCTGCATTCATGAAATAGCAAATTAAGTTTCATCATTTTGCGGGCCCTACTTTAATACATTCAACAATTTGTGTATAAAGCAAATACTTAGATTTAACAAAATAAAAAAAAACAATCACTGCAATATGTATATGAAAAAAAAAAACTATTTTTACGAATTTATTTTAGAAGAGTCCTTAATATTTCCTACACAAAAATATTCGCTATGCAGGTATCTTTTTAAGCTTAAAGACAATACGTATTTTTGCGAGATAATCATTATGTCTTTCGGACAGTTTCCGTGTGTGTTCTTTATGAACGACATTTTTCATGTAACGATTTCATTAAAGTATGAGATTTATTTTCTAGTGCCTGCAATAAATTTTTGCTCCGGGCCCCGCAAAACCACCTGCGACGAAGACAAAATAATAAGCAATTTATTTTTTAATTTAATAGAAACACAAGACGAGGCAGAAAATTTGAACGTCTGTGAGATGAACAATGTAATGTGTCTATTAATACTTGCAATTTCGCTAATCCTGAAGAGGAAGAAACCATACACTATTTTGCTGGATATTTTGCCTTTCGTTGCAAAATAATAATAATAATAATAATAATAATAATAATAATAATAACATAAAGAATTGGGAATGTTTCCTACTTAACAGGGAACCAAAATAAACGCTGGATAGAGGTTTTACCAAGAGGTGGGCTAATGATACTAAATAACTTTACGATAGATACTGTCAGTTTGAATAATTTTTTTGCAGAATTTCATTGAGCTGACATATATAAATCCCAAGAAGCCATCAACAAACTTCAATCGAAATTAAACTTTCCCGAAGTTCACGTGGGTGTCATTAAAACCAATGCGAGAACATTTTTCGTATTAAATATATTAACGTCAACCACAAAACTTAATGAAGAGGAAAAACCAAGCACATGCCAAGCAATTCCCGAGTTAAAAAAAAAGGAAAGAATGGAGGGAAAGTTCGTTTTAGTAATCGGCAAGTTTTGTAATTCCTATTTTAAAAGTACTGCTTATGTATTCTTAAAAGCTTCTTATTTAAACTAAGAATCACGCATTTCACCATTCTTTACCACCCCGCCGGAATACTGGGGACCAACATACGTCTCAGGCGTCTACGAGGGGAGACCACCCGCTGTTTGTTTACAATCTTTAACCTACCTCTCTCATTCTAACTACCGTGAGTCAGTGTTTATGTGGCTGTGCATCCAAATAGTTTCAGACAACAAAATCTGGGTCTGGCACCTTAAGAATTATCATTGTATCATGACATTTTGTCAAAAAATCAAGACTTTGTGGAGAAAAACAAAAACAATTCTGGAAACATGGTCTCTATGCTCCCAGAAAGTATGTCTCTGCAATACTTTTATAAATATTGAATACTCACTGGAGGCAGGGCTCATTTAAGAGTGGACTAGGGGGGCTGCAGCCCTGGGCTCTGTATTTTCAAGGCGCCCTAGAAATGTGCAGGATGCTTGAAGAATCGACAGAGTTCCAGTTGTTGTTTTTGCAGATAGCATAGCAGAAACTATAAGAAACTGCCTTGTCAAAAAAATTGTACTTCTTTCCGCTTTTTTAGGAAGAGTCAGCAAAAAATATAATCTTCCCCGGGTCCATCCTCAAATCTTTCAAAAGCATTACTGAAGTTTTTTTGACTGGAGGAAATTTTCACACATTAGGAATTCATTTAAATCATGATATTTGGATCATATTATTTTGCCCACTACTTCGATATAATTTCAACAAGCTGAATCCAACCCTGGGGGGAGGGGGTAAAACACTGGTATCCATTTTTCAACCATGCATTTTTTTTACATTTTCTTCATGCCACTGATTTGTCCATGAATCATGGGATACACACTTCAATACGGCAGAGGTATTTTTATGGCTTCCTCATAATATTTTGGGAATGTTTTCTCCTGGGTAATTTTTATTCATCCACCCATAGTGAAATCCTGGATCTTCCACAATACTAGGGCCCCAAAATACTGTTCAACCCTCCGGCCCCTGTCTACTTAAATGTGCGCTCTCGCTCTGGCTGGAGGTTACATAAAACAGTATGCATGGGCGAAATGTAAACAAAGCAAGTAAACCGTATTCCGAAAAAGTTACTAAATAAAGCAAAATATTAATTAACTGACCTCCAAATCGTCCACCATAATTAATTTCTCGATTCCTCAGTGATGAAACCAGCTGCATTTTAATTTCTCTTTAAATTTCTCTTCAGTCAAATAAGTAAGACAAAAACCTAAACTGCTTCAGATATAGTCTCATGTATCAACGCAAAGTATTTTACAAATGTTAGATGTTTCAGATTTCCTAAGTAATACCAATTAATTCTGAAACTATAACACAAACATCTATAACAATACACACAACAAATATTAAGAGAAAATGATGCGAATGCGAGCTCAGTCTTGGCGCTTCGACAAACGGATACGGTTAGAACACTGTCTACAGTCTCCTGCTCTGTGACTGACGAGTACGATCACGATTGTCAGTCAGGAAGCAGAATAGGATCATAAGTAGGCCTCCATACGTCCCAGTTTGGCTGGGATTGTCCCGACTTTTCGCTTTTATCCAGGGAGTTTGCCTATTTTGTTCCGATCAGGATGAAAAACAAATTTTTATACAGTTAGAAAACTGACGAGTGCAATCACAGCCAGTTGTCCAAGCAATTGCACAGTTGTCCAACCAATGGCTTCTGATCATTCGTCCGCGAGATGGATCCGGGTTCAAATCCCGTGAGGCATGGATATTGTGTTTGTTTTAGGGCACTGGCTCTCTCCCTTCCCTGGAACCAGTGGCCCTAAATTAGGGACGGGCTATTGCTTATAGCCCATTGAGTTGCTTACGGTGGTCGTTAAATCTCCAATCATAAAAAAAAAGGGACAACCAGCTCCAAAGACCTTTAAGATACATAGACTGGAAAATCGTAAGTTAACCTGGCGACATTTGAAGTTCAGAGTTGTACGGAAAGAATCTGTCACATCTCGTTCTTTACTATAGGCGTTCGTGTATTTATATCAATTGCATCCATTTTTTAATGTATAACCAGTAAGATTTATTTTTTGTTTTTATAAACAGTGTGTATATATTGCAAAGTATTTCAGAAAATAATATAGCCAAATTTAATGAGCTAAACATATTTTTAAAACGGTTATATCTTGCGTAGGGTACTGATGTACCAATAAGCAAACAACTGGCCAGCAGACACTTTCATATCGTAGGTTTCCTTATAATAATTGTGATACTTTGGGGAAGTGAAGTGGGTAAATGCTCTAAGACGTGCTAACTGTACACGAAGCTATAGCGTCTAGAAGGGAAAGTGTGCCTAGCGTACGTAATGATTGGCGTGGATACCGAAATTTCTCCCCTTCGTAGATGGCGCTCCGATCGCCTTCCCTTCCCTCTTTCTTACTGTGATGGGAGCGGGAAACTAAATTCGTGTTGCTTACTGTGAAAATAACGGTAATTTAGACGAAAACGTGTTATGTTTTAGGTTTTAGAAGAAATGTGGATTACCTAAATATTGTATATAAGTTATACTTAGCTCATTATGCGGAAGAGAAATAACCATAGTTTTGTGCCAGGTTGCAATACTCAGTACAAAAACAGTAAGCCGTCACTCTTTGGAATACCCAAAAATGATAAACTTTTACAGCAGTGGCAAAGATTGATTCCCGGTGCAGATAAAAACTTAGACAAATTTAGTGCTGTATGTGAACTGCACTTTGAGAGATTTGTGGTTCGAAATTTTGTGCATAAAATAAATGAGGAGACTGTGTTAATACCCAGAGATCGGCCCATCTTGACACCAGATGCAATTCCAACAATATTTCCAAACCTTCCCCATTATTTGTCAAAACCTCTGGCAAAATACAGGAAAGTCAGGGAAACCGATGATAAGCCTGATGGTAATTTAAATAGCTTGGAATTTACTTCCCAAAGAGTTACACTGAACTGCCTTCTGAATATCACAGCCTTCAGAATTTTGGGGTAAGCAAATTCCTGCAAATAATTCAAAGTGCATAATTTTCCATGTTCATTCATTCAAATGTGAATTGTCAAATTCATTGACAACAGAAAAACTGGTTGTTGTTACCAAAAGTGAACCAAAGGTTACCTGTAAAGTGTATTTAAGTGGAATAAAAATTAACTCAGTTTCTAATATTACTTCTAAAGATGAATTAAAATCCATTATTCGAGACACTGATAGGCTAACAGTATGTCATGGCACAGGCTCCATTTCAGAATTTGAAAATAACATGAAGTACCTTGAAAGTGGAGTTATTTTTTAGAATTATTTGTACAGCAAAAATTGTGTAAGGAAAGGAACAACAAAGACTTGCCTCAGATGTAAGTATCTGCAGCGCTTACTTTTGCACAAAATAGCTTATCATAGAAGAAAGGCTACATTTAAAAATAAGTATCAAAATACAGTTAGGAAAATCAACAGGCTGAAGAAACTAGTTATTTCTGCTCTCTAATTAAAATTTAAAAAAAAAAAAAAGGAATTTTACAGAACTTTCCATTAATGAAAAAATAGCAGAATTACCCATTAAGCAGCAGCAAATGGTTATTCATTGTTATAAGGCAGCAAAAAGAAATCTGCAAGAGGTATGTCATATACCAAAGAATGGTTACTTGAATGCTTACTAATGCACATAAAAAGTCCAAAATTGTACGAGCACATACGGAAACACAAAATCATGATCCTACCTAATAGAACAACTATTAGAAAGTATATTTCAAATTACAACAGTGGTTTTGGATACAATGCACTGACGTTTGAAACTATTTCAAATAAAACAAGTGAAATGGAGCCTTTTGCAAGACATGGTGGTATATTAATAGATGAAGTGAAGCTTACAGAAAAACTGCATGCAAAATCATCTGGTGAAATATTAGGGTTTGTTCATATTGGGCCATACACTTCAGAAACTGTTAAGTATACCCCATGTAATCACGGACTGGTAATGGTGTTTCAGCCATTAAATGGAGATTGGACCCAAATAATTGGTGTTTTTGCCACAAGTAACAATATAAGTGGAACTTTGCTTGCAAAATTAATTATTGAAGCTGTTATTCTCACTGAAAATGCAGGTCTGTTTGTTAATTTCATTACGTGGGATGGGGCTTCTTGGACCAGGAATATGTGGAAGACATTTGGTATATCAGCAGATTGTTCTGGAACTAAATACAGCATTATGCATCCTACAGATTGTTCTAGAAGTTTACATTTCATATCAGATTTTCCTCACTTAATAAAATGTGTACGGAACGCATTTGTTACCAGAGGTTTTCTTCTGCCCGAAGAAGAAGCAAGACCAGAGCATGTTGAAGCAGCATGGAGGAAGGACTCTGACATAACTACTTTAAAAGCCATGCCAAAAATTACACGTGTTCATATTAACCCGAATAACTTTGAGAAAATGAGGGCAAGCTATGCTTTGCAGCTTTTTAGCAACGAAGTATTAAAAGGCCTTTTTCTCTATAAGCATCATATTGAAATATAGTTTGGAAGTACTAATGCAACTGCATTTTTCATAAAGTTGATGATGCAGTTAATTACTGTAATGGCCTCTAGGGGTCCATCAAGTAGTCTCCGCATAGATTCTGAGGGATGCAAAGTACTTAATGATGTTCTGTTATGTTTAGATAAATGGGAAGCTTTTGCAGGAGATAAGAAGACTGGGTTTTTAAATGCTAGCACAGCTGCCGGATTATGAGTCACTATAAGCAGTGCTATCTCTCTACTAAAATATCTATATGAAACCTTGAACCACAAGTATGTAATGACATCGTGCTTGAGTCAAGACCCGATAGAAAACATTTTTGGCATTATTCGACAACTGTCAGGCTGCAATGACCACCCCACTGCAGCAGAACTTTTAGTGACCATTCAGTGTTTAAGTTTTTATAATCTGGCCAAGCCTGTAAAGTGTGGTACTGGCTGCACAACAGAAATCATCAATTCCCTTATTGAGCCAAGTGACTCCATCAGTTGCAAACCTAATGTTTTGTTAAATTTAAATGAACTTTTTTAAGTGCCGCCCCGGTGGCGCAGTGGTCTAAGGCGTTGGCCTCTGATCATTCGTCCGTAAGGGGTCCGGGTTCGAATCTCGGTCAGGCATGGATGTTGTGTTTGTCTTACGGCACTGGCTCTTTCCCTTCCCTGGAACCAGTGACCCTAAATTAGGGACGGGCGACTGCTTATAGCCCATTGAGTTGCTCACGGTGGTCGTTAAACCTCCAATCAAAAAAAAAAAAAAAAAACTTTTAAGTGATGAAATGCTATATAATGTGAAAGATACCTTGAATAGTGCTGCATATTCTGATTGTGCTTCCCTTTTCCTACATAATTCCCATAACCAGTTGCTAGTTTATGTAGCTAGAAATGTAGTGCACTAACTAAATGCAAAGATTGCACCAAAATGTGTTTAACTTGCAGTATTGAAGAAAAGGCCAGATTTTCTGGAACGCTGATACGAGATTTTGATAAAGGTGGCTTATTATATCCATCAAAGGAACTCCCTAGTTCTTGTCAGTCAACTGGAAGGTATTGTTACACATTATTTCAGCACCGAAAAACTACACAGAGATAGCATCATTGATATTTTAGCTATCTTGATGATAAAGAAAATTAAATTCATTGGTTGTGCAGAACACAGTAAAAATGTGACATGTAAGATTGCAAAATTGTATTTACTGACATGGTTATATTTTTATATAAAGTGACTTAATAAGATTCACAATGATAATCAAGAAAAAATGAAGTACCTTAAGCTGAGACGCTGCAAATAAATATTAAATCCCTGGATCTGGGTGCTGAGGTTCTTTTTATGAGGAAGCATGTGAGAGACAGCTTTATAATTACTGTGGAGTGAGTAAATGTATGTGGAGTCAGTCAATAGCTCTCATTTATAATTATTGTACAGTCGGTAAATATATACAGACTCCACAGTAATGCTACAGATCAAACCCTCACCCCGAGACTCCCTCAAAACTACTTTAACAGTTAATAAGAACTTCGCAACAGAACAGGTTCTGTCATTCAAATCCAGGGGTTTGAACTTAGTCACATTACCAATGTTCAACTCTGAGCAAGCAGAGCAGAAGCATATGACCGTATTAAAAAGATTGGATAACTTTGGGAGTATGTAGCAGTGGCTAGTTAATTTTTCCTTCATTAAATATGATATGTATGCACATAGCAGACAGTAAGCCTAATGCATATGCAAATAAGTAACCCCAGCCTATATTGAGGTCAAGAAATGTCCAGGTTGTTAACAAACTTAGAAAAGAAAGTTCCAAAAACTGGTAAGTTATTTAAAGATTCAAAATTCATTTCTGTAAATGTATTTATTTTTAAAAAATAAATTTTTTGCCCCCCCCCCCCCAAGTAACTAAATAGTTTAGCAGATAAGATATTAATATACAAAAAGATTTTAAGGAACATGTGTGGTGGTAATAATATTGCAGAGTTACTATTTGTTATTAAAAATGTTTAGAACTGTGGGATTCTTTAGCAAACTGCCCCACCCCTTCATCTTTTTTTTTTAATGTTCAAATCCCAAAACCACTGGTGGTAATCTGATATTAACACTTCTTTTTTTCAATCAACATTTAGCTTTGGCATTTCCAGTATTGCTAACTAGGGCTTCCATGATGGAATTATATACTACAAAATTCAGTATTTTGAAGAAAACTTGCAAAAATGCCATGAGTGACTAATTTACTCTTTACAAGGAGGTGTAAAAGTAATGAAAAAAGAAACTAAACACGTATTAAATTTATTTCTGTAAATTTAATTACGTGTGAAAACATCTAATAGTTGTATTCACAAATTCTTGCTCTTTCAATTGCATTTTCTAAGATGCCTAAACATCAAGTTGTGTGTTATTTATTTTTTGTGTAATGTTACTTTTTAAATCCTCCTCCCACGTTCTGTTGCTGATAAATTTCTCTGTTGCTATACAATTGAGAAACGGTTTTTGATAAAAATTTCAACAACTGCTGCACTTGCCTTTGACATATAACAGCCCACAATGAATTAATCAAGCTTCTACTTTATAAAAAATAAAAAATGAAAAAAAAAACATTTAAAATGAGATGCTTTCTTTTGCCTCACTGTATAAATTGAATATGTGCTGAGATGTGGTAATATTGTAATAAATAATGCTTGGTACATACCAGCAATGTAAGATTAAAACATTGCTTTATTACAAACTGCATGTGGCTTCTGTATGGAAATGCCTAAAGCCATTTATAATGAACTCTCATCAGCACGCCTTTGGTCCCCATGCTGATGAGAGTTCAATACTCAAAACCGATCCACGTCAGAGGTCAGTTTTTTCACATGTGCTTCAATATTTGTTTCAGTTAGTGTAAATTATATCTGTACTACCTATTCCCAACTACTAGGGGCATTAAACAACGTTGTTACATGTTTACATTGTACACAATGTGTCACTGTGCGCACCTTACTGGGACGATAAACCTTTCTGGATTTACTGAGGGGATATCAGTATGAGATTGAAATAATTCCAATTTCAGAAATTAAGAACAAATAAATGTCTTGGTAAATTATTTGCTCCCGCACAATATTTCTTCATTTAATAGTAAAATTTATCTAACAGTATAAAAAACATCCCTCCAAATCAACCCCATTCTTTTTTTTTTTTTTTTTGCGTTTTTTTCTGAACAATTAGCCTACTGGTAAATGCTTTCTCATGCATGCATTATGACCAAATAATGCTTCAGTCAGAGAAGAATGTCATTGTAAATACGTGTGACACAGCTTAAATAAGGTGGTACACACCGTTTTTTAAACCAGTCAGTAACAGGGAAAAATAATTTTTGTTAAGCCTCTTAATAATACGTATAGCTTACTCAACGTTTATATATATCTGCTATATCCACGCTAATCACTACATACGCTGGGCGCTCGGCACACTTCCTCTTTTAGATGCTATATATCAGCTGTTCCTGTATAACTGTTTGAAGAGTAGATACATGGAAGCACAACTTTATATTTACACACTCCTACGTATTTACTTCAAACAGTAAATTTTGCCCGCTGTCCCTAAATTGTTTTTAAGGAGAGCTCTGTCTCTGACTGGCAGCATTAAATTTGTTGAACCACGGCATTACTTATACCTGATCATAGGCCTAACCACTGGGAGGATCAGGACCCCCAGATGTTCATAGAGTGGGATCCCAATGTAAATGATTCTCCAAATGTTTCGGGAATATAATGATATGAACTTTTTATGTGAACCAACTAAGTTACTTAATAATATAAGATTGTAATTTTTCGTAGAATGTGAACACATGTATAATGTGTACTTAATAAAACAGCGATGTCGATTAAGCATGGTTACCAACATCGCTGGCGTATATATATTATGTGATCAGATCCCCCCCCCCCCAGATTTTGAAACACGGTTACGCCACTGTACCTGATGGCCTGATGGTCAGTGGCCAACATCGCCGATGCTGACACTTTAGCATTCAATTAAAAATAAGCGTATTCAATATAATGTCCCATACAAAAAACCTTGCAATTTCTGTATATACAGCAGGAGCGGCTCCTGCAATAAAGCTGTGGAGCTGCAGCCCCCACCACACCCCTACCCAAAGCAGTTTTTTTCATGCCACACCAAGACAGAAGTTTACTGAACTCTGCTGGAAGTTTTTCACGCCACTGGGAGCGAAAAGAACGCTGGCGCGCTGCTCTGACCTATTGAAACCAACTTTGAAACCAACTCGTGTGTGAAACTCTGCCTATTCCCACATCAGTTCATTTCCTTTGTATAAAACGTCCCTGGGGGCGGCAGCTCTTGCTGGTACAGCAAATATAAGTGGTCCTCGCAGTTGTTTGCGAGTGACTTAGCTACAATGCAGTTTCTCGTTGGCTGCGAATTCATCGCCGGGCCTTCAATTTTTGGTTTGTTCCAACTTTTATTCAACATGATAATTCTAACAACTGGAGATCATTCGTGTTTGCTAACAACAAATACTCAGTTGCCGAGATTTTTACCAAAAGTTTCACTTCTGGTCAAAATGGGCATGTGAACAAATTGTGATTAAGAATAAAGTTCAGTAATGGATAAATTGAAAAATAAAAAATAAAAATGACTAATTTCTGCAGCGAGATACTTGCACAAAATTAATATTATCACTTACCAGGCACAGTGAGATTTTCGCTTTTAAACTCGTGTAAATTTCTGTTCATCAAAAAACACTGAAGTTGCTCCATTGACCACATTTTACTTTTCTGCTGCATATGCATTCCCCCCCCCCCCCCCCCCAAGCTTGACTTTGAACACAACATTTAATCAAACACAACGGTTCCGAAAATTTACAAAGTTGGTAAATTTTGAAAACAAATTGTTTTACACTAAATTGTAATCATGGCTTGAAAATTGAAACTGGGAATATGTTTGCAATTCGTATTTATTAAAGAGAATGCCTGCGAGTCAAAATTACAAAGGGAGCGTATCAGAAGAAAAATATTTATTATATTTCTAGGGGTCACAATTGACACCTGAAAATGCGTATATGACGTTGGGTGCGTGTCCGCTGTCATTGGCAGACACATTATTTTTTTTACCTTGAAAACTGGTTCCCGTAACTGAGTGTGTGTTGCTCTTACAGTATCTACATTTATATATCATTTACAACCACTATCTCAATCCACTGCTGGATGTCCACAACAGTCTGTTTAGAGCCAGTTTTCTTCTTGCTCCCGAATTTCATCCACCCATCTCCCACATCATCTTCTGGGTCTTTTTTTTTTTTTTTTTGTCTCTTGCTATCCAGTTTAATATTTCTCGCTGGCTCTTTCTTCTAGCAATATGTCCATCCCATTGCAATTTCAGGGATTCTATCATTACTGTCTTACGTCCTTGTAATTTTCCCGATCCAAGAGTTCCTCTTTGTATCTTCCCTGTTCCTGGTTACATCAAACATGCATCTCTCAATGCTTTTTCCCATTGTCTGCAATCTCGGTATATCTGTTTCAGTTGAGGTCCACGTCTCTGCTCCATTCGTAACAACTGGAAGGATGCACTGATTAACGAGAGTCATGTTAGGATCGTTAGAATAAGGGTCCTGTGTGAAATGTGTGTGGAACTAATTTCTTTGCTGTACACTGGAGTATGCGTGGGTGATGATCAAATGATCACATGTAGAGGATTTTAGGAAGGAGTGTCTGACCCCAGGTCTTAAACAACCCTTAGAAATAGGATACTAGGAGATTTGGGCTAGACGCCCAAAAGGAAAGTGATACGGAAGCTAAGTAGAAAGGGGGAGGAAGACGCCCTTATTTAATACCGGGGGCCAGTACCCGGTGTATGCGTGGGTACCTATCCACAAGGTAAGCAATGAGGAAATATACACGAAAATACTGGATAGCACTACAATTCGATTTGGAAGTTCACATTAAAGTGACTTGTGACTACAAAATATGCTAAACACTTTTCTTTTAAGAAATAATGCATCAAACCAAGTTTTATACGCCGATTATTTTCTTCATAAATGTGGCCACCCATTGATATCTGTTGCCTAATTCAGGTATCGGTTACCTCTAGAATTTCCCCATCAGTTGCTAAATATAAATATTCATTTCTACGAGTATCATCATCATCATCATCATTGTCAACCATTATCAATCCACTGCTGGACGAAGGTCTCCCCAAGTTTCCTCCACAACGGTCTGTCTTGTGCCAGTCTCCTCCATGTCACTCCCGCATACTTTCGAATTTCATCCACCCATCTTCCATGTGGTCTTCTTCTGGGTCTTTTCCTGTCCCTTGGAATCCAATCTAAAATTTCGGCTGTCCATCGATGGTCTGTTCTTCTGGCAGTATGTCCAGCCCATTGCCATTTCAGGGATTTAACTCTGATCATGATGTCTTCCACTCTTGTCATTTTTCGGATCCACGTGTTCCTCTTCTTATCTCTCCTGGTTACACCAAGCATGCACCTCTCCATGCTTCTTTAAGCTGTCTGCAGCCTTTGTATGTCCCTTTTAGCTAAGGTCCACGTCTCTGCACCATACGTAAGCACTGGAAGGATGCATTGATCAAAAACTTTTCTTTAAGACATAATGGCATATTGCTCTTGAAAATTATGCTGTTTCTTCCAAAAGCTCTCCAGGCAAGTTTTGTACGCCGATTAATTTCTTCACCAATGTGACCCTCACTTGATATCTGCTGTCCAAGATAAACGTACGTGTCTGTTATCTCCAGCTTTTCTCCATCAATCGATAAATCTTCATTTCTTGTAAAAGCATTGAACATCACTTTTGTCTTCTGAAAGTTCATTTTTAATCCCACTTCTTTACTCTTGTCAGCAAGTTCCTGGATCATACTCTGTAGCTCTGATGGAGTAGTTGCAAAAGTGACTATGTCATCAGCAAAACGAAGGTGGGTTAGATAATCTCCATTAATCTTTATCCCTTTGTTTTCCCAGTTCAGTGATTGAAAGACATTTTCCAATGTGGCATTAAAGAGCTTCGGAGATATGGTGTCACCTTGTCTCACTCCTTTTCCAATTTTTATGTGTGTTGTATTTTCAAACAGCCGAATCTTTGCACTTGCATTTTCATAGATGTTATTAATAATATTAATGTATGCATCTTCAATACCGCAGGATTTCAGAGCCATTGCAACTGCTGATGGTTTCACCGAATCAAAGGCTTTTTCATAATCGATAAAAGCCATGCACAATGGAAGTTCATATTCCCTCGCTCTTTCAATTAGTTCTCTCAGTACGTGGATATGATCTATTGTGCTGTAGCCACTCCTGAATCCAGCTTGTTCTCTCGGTTGAGCCATGTCCAGTGTTACCTTCAAGCGGTGTGAAAGAACTTTAGTGAAGATTTTATAAACCACTGATAGGAGGCTGATAGGTCTGTAGTTCCTGAGATCCTCAATGTCACCTTTTTTATGTAGCAAGATCATTGTAGCGTTGTTCCAATCCTCAGGAATTTTCCCTTCATTAAGGCATCGAGTGAAAATTTGGGCGAGTACTGTTTCGATTTCTCCACTTGCTTCTTGTATGATGTCTACAGTAATTCCATCTTCTCCTGGAGCTTTTCCCCGCTTCATGTTCTTGATTGCATGTGCAACTTCTGCTGGAAGGACTGGAAGAACTCTGGTACTGGTACCTTTCATAATGTCTGGAGTACATGTATCATCCCTTTCATATAATTTGGAGTAGAAATCTTTCACTCTTGTCAAAATTTTGCCTCTATTTCTTGTTACAGAACCATCTTCTTTTCTCAGTGCCATAATCTGTTTTCTTCCTTTACTGAGATGTCCCTTTGCTATCTTTAGGCTTTGGTTGTTTTCAATTGCTTTCCTCACTAGTTCACAGTTGAATTTCCTTACGTCTTCAGTGATACTTTTTCGTACTGTCTTGCATAGCTCTATATATTCCACTTTGGAAGTCACATCTTCTTTAGTTGTCCTCATCACTCTTCTTTTTTGCATCAACATTTTGGTTTTTCCTGATAATTTGTTCACCTGCAATTTGTTCTTAGACCCAGCTAATTTTGTTGCTGTTTCCATAAGAGCTTTGGTTACTTTTCTGTTAACTTCAGAAATATCCACTTCTTCCGATGTTAGGCCTTCTAAAGCAGAAAATCTGTTCTTGAGTTCCAATTTGAAGGTATTATGGTGTTTTTTAAGGTTGGTTATGTCAATAGATTTTGTTTGTCTTATGAGCTTGCTACGTTCGAGTTTAGTGTTGAGGTGCATCTTACATCTCACCAATCTATGGTCACTACCTGTGTTGAACTTGTTTAGCACACTGCAGTCTTCTATGACGAATTTTTTGTTACACATAATAAAATCAATTTCACTTGTCGTCCCATTTGGATGTCTCCATGTCCATTTCCTGTGTGGCTTTTTCTTGAAGAAGGAGTTCAAGATGAAAACCCTTCTGCCTCTGCAAACTCAACGAGAGTATTTCCACGCTGGTTTCTGTTGCCGTGACCGAATTTACCTACTGAAGTTTCATTCTGTTGCCGTTACCCTATTTTTGCATTGAAATCTCCCATAATTATCTTCAAGTGCTGCTTACCTTTATTATTTAGATCACGAATTTCCTCATAAAATTCTTCAATTTCTTCTTCAGCATGACTTGTGGTGGGTGCATAAGTTTGAATAATCTGAGCCTGGTATCTTCTCGAGAGTTGGATAACGAGTCGTGCAGCTCTGTCAGAGGAACTTTCAACTTCTACAACTTTATCCTTCAGTTTCTTGTTTATTATAAATCCAACACCACTAGTTCTGCCAGTATCTGTCCCACGATAGTAGAAGCGATGTCCACTTTTCAGTTCAATGAGATCTTCTCCTTTTCTTCTTACCTCACTTAGCCCGACGATGTCCCACTTGATCCTTTGTAGTTCCTCTTCCAATTCAAGAAGCCTTGAATCAGAAGATAGGGAGCGTCCGTTGTACGTAGCCAAGGTCAGCATCAGATGGCAGCCTAGTCCGGTCCTCCGGGGATTCTTAGCACCCTCTCTGCCTTCATGTCGCACTGGCCGCTGCCTTGGCCAGGTACATTCCAGCTGCCGGAGACTGAGGGCCAAGATTTAAGTTGTGGAGTCATTTTGGAGGGGTTTGGCCATAACTCACCACGCTGGCCAAGCGGGTTGGTGAGTGTGGGATAGCATTTCCTCTAATCCCGATGGTATAGTTATACCGCTATTCTACGAGTATATATATACATAAATTATTATTAAAGAGACAGCATGAGCAGGCTCAGTAACTTAGCTTTCGAAGTGATATCTACAAAATTTGAATGCAGCCCCTCCAACTCAGCTTACCACTAGCCGCTACTGAGTGATATACATTTAAATTTTCCAAACAGCACGTCTTTACTTGGCACATACAAGCCATTTGTTAGCGTTTTGGTAGGCATTCTTCGAGGAGGTAGCATATCAATTTAAATCACGCATAATTATACTTTCAATTACATTTTCCGACGCTGCACTCAGCGCCAGACTTAGACATTTCACTGAACCATAAAATGCGTTTCCATAATCACACACTTAAGAAAATCGTACATATCCTAATCCAACCCCTGTTGTTTGGTTCACATTGCACAACAGTACACACAATCTTTGACACAGACGCCGTCTGCAGCGCCGCGATGCGGCGTGGGACATATTTCGAACGCAGTTTTTGAGTTCGCACGGCACTAAGCCAAGCCAAAATCTGACCATTGCCATTTAGTAAGCGGTATAACCGTATTTCTATCTCGTTGGGTATAACACACCTTTGTGGTCTTACTATACCAGTATCGCCTGTCTGGCCATGGAAAGAGAAGTGCGACGACCAAGTTGTTCCCCAAAAAAAAGCGCGACAGAAAAAAAAAAAGGAAACATATTCATATTTTCATCAGGATTTAAGCGCTAGTCATAACAATTTTGCCGTGACTTGCAGTTTCAATCTAAGCTTCTCATCTCCTTTCGTAATCTTTCCCTTAAAATAATAGAGGTGTTTTAGTATTTTAAGTGCAAAATAGTAAGCTAGTAACCTTTTTCACTTATTTGATTTCTAAATATTAAGTTCAGGGACTTAGTTTTTACTACACCCTTGTGTCATTAACCAGACTGTGTACGGCTGTAAAGGGAAGGTTTCTGGTTAAACCTACACATGGTTTGTTAACTCGTGTTTCTTTTCCCAGACTTTTCATCCTCGAGATTTGTAATTGTCTAAACTCTAAATTATATGAAGAGGGCATTTCTTTCTATCATATTTAATTTTACTTATTTTTTTCTCCCGTTGAGTAGCTATTACGAACTCATAATATTGCGGGGAAAACTTCCGAAATTAAAGGTTTTGACCTCGGCAATTTCTCTTAAGAATAAACAAATGGCCACATTAAAATGATTTTTGACATTACTTTTTTTTTTTTTTTTTTTTTGATTGGAGGTTTAACGACCACCGTTAGCAACTCAATGGGCTATAAGCAGTCGCCCGTCCCTAATTTAGGGTCACTGGTTCCAGGGAAGGGAAAGAGCCAGTGCCGTAAGACAAACACAACATCCATGCCTCACCGGGATTCGAACCCGGACCCCTTCCGGACGAATGATCAGAGGCCATCGCTTAGACCACTGCGCCACCGGGGCGGCTGACATTACTTAGAGTGTGGAATACGAATTTCGCACCTAGATCACGCAGTTTGCAAGCAAATGAAGCCGAAATATATTTTACACGTAGGACAAGCGACATTTCCCTTCAGTTATTTCATATCCCCCAAAATTACGATAATGATGTTTTCTTTAATCGCAAGTTAAAAGGCGCAATGTCTAATTTATTTATTTATTTATTTTTGATTGGAGGTTTAACGACCACCGTGAGCAACTCAATGGGCTATAAGCAGTCGCCCGTCCCTAATTTAGGGTCACTGGTTCCAGGTAAGGGAGAGATTTTTTTTTTTTTTTTTTTTTTTGATTGGAGGTTTAACGACCACCGTGAGCAACTCAATGGGCTATAAGCAGTCGCCCGTCCCTAATTTAGGGTCACTGGTTCCAGGGAAGGGAGAGAGCCAGTGCCGTAAGACAAACACAAACATCCATGCCTGACCGGGATTCGAACCCGGACCCCTTACGGACGAATGATCATAGGCCAGCGCCTTAGACCACTGCGCCACCGGGGCGGCGGGAGAGATCCAGTGCCGTAAGACAAACACAACATCCATGCCTGACCGGGATTCGAACCCGGATCCCTTACGGACGAATGATCAGAGACCAGCGCCTTAGACCACTGCGCCACCGGGCTGTCTAATTTATGCCCCACTGAAAAAAAATTAATACGCAGTATTAAAACAGCGTAAAATTTCTTCTTTCGCGCAGGTAAAAGAGGTTAATTAACGTTGCTCACATGCGGTACATACCGTTTTTACCAGTTTTTACCGTACAAGCTCTGCGATCAAAATGTCGCCAGCTGCTGTCACTCATTTACACAAGAACTTCCAGTCTATGTAATTTAAAGGTCTTTGACCAGCTCCGTTGAAATGATGGTGTCTTAGTCTTTTTTTTTTTTTTTTGATTGGAGGTTTAACGACCACCGTGAGCAACTCAATGGGCTATAAGCAGTCGCCCGTCCCATCCATGCCTCACCGGGATTCGAACCCGGACCCCTTCGGACGAATGATCAGAGGCCAACGCCTTAGACCACTGCGCCACCGAGGCGGCGTCTTAGTCTTAGTTAGAAAGTTTAACTTCTGAGTACAAAGTCCGGCAATTGGAAAAATTCAAGAGATTGCAGGAAAAAAACTCTTATATGCTGAATGCAAGTATCTTCGAAGGTGGCGCGAAAATTTTTCTGACAGTGAAAATAGTAAATATTTTCCAATACTTCGTCTTTGGTGAAAGTGCCTTTATCGCTGAACAGTTCGAGGCATATAAAAGTCTCGAAGCATACAACAATTTCTCATCGTCGATATTCTTTTACATGGTAATTTAGTGAGATCACTAATTCATGAGTAATCAGTACTTTAATGGGAAAATAGGTACGCTGCCTTATTAAGTAAGGTTCTCTGCCCTCCCAGGTGCTGAGCTCTGGGTAAAAAAGATAGGATTTCTACCTTTCCAGGAATCGCTGATTTCTGAATAAAACTGACTCTTGATAGTTTCTATGCTTTTTAGAGAGTTCAACTCTTCAATAAAAAGTGTTTTCTAAGCTCTAAGAAGCGATTTCCAAGACTGAAAAGTTTAAAGCAAAATTTGTTTTTTCACGCAAAATTGTGGTGAAAAAACAGTTATTTTGTTGGAATTTGCGCCCTTATTTATCCGTAAATAAATTTAACAGCATAATTCCAGTCTGTAAACAAACTAGACACCAAAACGAATTTTATTTAAACAATTATGTTTGGCGATTATTTTCATTTATCCGCAAAAGTGTGCTTCAGCTCCAAATAAAAATCCATGTGTACTAAAAATAAAATCAGCGGTGGTTTGGAAACAAAATGTCATGTAGAACAAACTAGTAAAGTAAAAAATCCCAAAACCGACAGCCAGATAACCATAAAAGTGGAAATACTAAGTAAAAAGCCGAAAACTCGCAAAAAAAAAAAAAAAAAAAAAAAAAAAAAGAGTGAGGTGGTGCTCGAGCTCTCCTAAAAATTCCTGAAGAGCCAGAGATTTGATTGTGACTAGAAGTAACTTTGGCAAACAAATTAACTTTTAGCACCATAAACAGTTTAAACACCCCCTAGATCAACCAGGAATCTTCTGATTAGTATGGAAGTGAAAACCCACGTGCACAGAAATGCCAATTGGGTACCCCTCGGTGATTTAAAAAGAAAAGTTTTGACTAAGAGACAAACTTTGAAAGGTGTTCTATAAGAAAATAGTCAGTAACAATAAAACCTACGCAAAAAAAACAAAACCTGCCAACGCTTTTTTAATTCAATTTCAAAACTTTGAATCAACGAGTGAAACACCTGGCCCGATAAATGCAAGCGCTGCAAGCCAAATAGCATTTGAACAAGTAAAAGATAGATTCTCTGCCTTACCATAAATCACTGATTTCTGGATAAAACTAAAATTTAAGAGGTTCTCTACCTTTGGAAAGAGAGTCTAACTCTTTAATAAAAAGTGTTTTCTAAGCTTTGGGAAGCGATCTCCATTGGTTTGACAGATAAGCGAATCTTTCGGTACTGCTTTTAGAGACAGCAGTTAGCAGCCAAAGAAAAGAACTTACGGTCTTGATTTGCTTTACTACCGCGATTAACACAAAATCTAGGCATTTTGCCTTCAAAGTTTTATAAACACAGACCGCTAATGACCGCACTTTACACATTAACTGCAGGACAGCCAGCTATGCTTGTCCTTCACACGACTAACTGGGATCATCAACTGCCTTCATAAACTTGCAGTGTCTGTTGCCACTTCACTTAAACTTCTCGATGACGTCACGTGCTACATCGTCATTGGAAGAAAGTGTCTTGGTGTGACGAATCAAGATTCCTGGTACATCACGTAGACGGCCGAGCGCGGATACGCCGATTACCAACGGAGGGTATGGTACCTGGATGTACTGTTGGGCGGAAACAAGTCTGCGGCGGCAACGTTATGCTGTGGGCGATGTTTTCTTGGTACACTTTAGGCCCCATTATCCCAATAGAACAATCCCTGACAGCTGTCAGGTATCTGAACATCGTTGCGGACCAAGTTTAGTCATTCTTGGTTGGTTGGTTGGTTGGTTGGTTGGTTGATTTTTATGGCGCAAGGGCCATGGTTGGCCAAAGAGCGCCAGAAAAGTCATTCTTGGTAACTGTGTTTCTTGCTGGTGATGGCCATTACCAACAGGATAATGCGCCATGCCACACTGCCAGAATCGTCAAGGAGTGGTTCGAAGAACATGCTGGTGACTTTCTGTTAATGTCCTGGCCTCCAAATTCACCTGACATGAACCCAATCGAACATTTGCGATTCCACTTGGAGAAGCGGGTTCGTGCTAAACCACCACCATTCCGTAATGTACGGAAACTGGAGGACCTGCTGTTGACATTATGGTACCAGATACCGCAAGATACCTATCGCCACCTCACCGAATTGATGCCTCGTCGAGTGGCTGCTGGTTTACTTTCTAAAGGGGGTACTACAGCTTATTAGGTAGGTGATCATAATGTAATGGCTCATCAGTGTATATATACAGGGTGATTCATAAAAAAATATACAGTTTCCAGATGTTGTTAACCAGTAACAGTTGAAGACACGGACCACAACTGCGAACCGTTAGGTAGATGTACTCATAAAGTTTATGTCCCGCTACTGAGGGAAGTGACGTAGGCGATAGCGCGCGTGTCACGTGACTAGTCAGTCAAAATTGCAGCGTCTGCAGTGGAGAAGGCGTTTTGTGTTGTTCAATCGAGCAAAACGGAATCTGTAACTGTTGTGCAACGGCATTTTCAATCATGATTGGAAAGAGAACCTCCAACCAGAAAATCTATCTACGATTGGCATAAAAAAAATTTTAATTACGGGCTGTTTGTGCAAACTTAAAAGTCCAGGACGACCGCGTGTATCGGAAGAAGTCGTCGATAGTGTTTGCACCGCCATTCAATGAAGCCCGAGAAAATCAACGCTGAGGGTGTGTCGTGAAGTGCAGATTTTACAGCCCACTCTCTGGAGAATTTTGAGAAAGAAGCTGAAAATGATTCCACACAAAGTGCAGATGTTGCAAAATCTCACTGACCTTGACAAGACAAAGCGCTTTGAATTTTGTGCCGAAATGCAGCACCGTCTTGAAAATGACGATTTTGCCGATCACTTAGTTTTCACCGATGAAGCTACATTTCACGTGAGTTGTCAGGTAAACAAGCACAAAGTACCCTTGTTTACCTGACCAATCACGTGAGCAGCTGAAACAGCGTATCACAGTCGCTATCACTGCACTGGATACAGATATTTTACCTCGCGTTTGGGCGGAAATGGATTACCGGCTCAATGTGTGTCGTGTGACTAAGGGGGCACACATAGAACATCCGTGACTGTCTCTAAAAAGACTTGAAACATTCCCCTGCAATTCTGTTACAGGTAACATAAAATATCTTACATTCTTCTTGTTTATAGTGCGTTGAAACTGTATACTTCTTTATGAATCGCCCTGTATAATATATATATATACACATCGATGAGCACCGCTAACTGGATCATCAACTGATCCAGTTAGCCGTGCTCGTAGAACATTTGCGATTCGAATTTTGAGGCCAGGGCATTAACAGAAAGTCACCAGCATGTTCTTCGAACCACTCCTTCCTTATACGTAAATACATATTGCATATGTACATGTATATATGTATATCATCATCATCATCATCATCATCATTGTCAACCATTATCAATCCACTGCTGGACGAAGGTCTCCCCAAGTTTCCTCCACAACGGTCTGTCTTGTGCCAGTCTCCTCCATGTCACTCCCACATACTTTCGAATTTCATCCACCCATCTCCCATGTGGTCTTCTTCTGGGTCTTTTCCTGTCGCTTGGAATCCAATCTAAAATTTCGGCTGCCCATCGATGATCTGTCCTTCTGGCAGTATGTCCAGCCCGTTGCCATTTCAGGGATTCAACTCTGATCATGATGTCTTCCACTCTTGTCATTTTTCGGATCCACGAGTTCCTCTTCTTATATACCAAGCATGCACCTCTTCATTCTTATTTGAGTTGTCTGCAGCCTTTGTATGTCTCTTTTAGTTAAGGACCACGTCTCTGCACCATACGTAAGCACTGGAAGGATGCATTGATCAAACACTTTTCTTTTAAGACATAATGGCATATTGCTCTTGAAAATTATGCTATTTCTTCTAAAAGCTCTCCAGGCAAGTTTTGTACGCCGATTAATTTTTTCATCAATGTGACCCTCACTTGATATCTGCTGTCCAAGATAAACGTACGTGCCTGTTATCTCCAGCTTTTCTCCGTCAATCGATAAATCTTCATTTCTTGTGAAAACATTGAACAACACTTTTGTCTTCTGAAAGTTCATTTTTAATCCCACTTCTTTACTCTTGTCAGCAAGTTCCTGGATCATACTCTGCAGCTCTGATGGGGTAGTTGCAAAAATGACTACGTCATCAGCAAAACGAAGGTAGGTTAGATAATCTCGATTAATCTTTATCCCCTTGTTTTCCCAGCTCAGCGACTGAAAGACACCCTCAAATGTGGCATTAAAGAGCTTCGAAGATATGGTGTCACCTTGTATCATATATATATATACACTGCTGGACAATTGCTAAGGACGGATCATAAACGGCTATATAGCGCATAAAAAAAGTAAGTGTGGTTGGATGCCAAGTGAAATAAAATAATGTCAGAATGCCAGGACATTACAAGAAAGACAATTTATTGTGCTCTGAAATCCAGAAGGCTTTGGAACGTGTTCAAGGGACAAAGAGGCCATTTTGTGCAGAATACATAAACGTGAAAAAAATGCAATTACCGTCCGCAGGCGTTCCGGCGTAAGATGTCAATACGGGATATGGCCACCATGGAGGGCGATGCAAGATTCCACACGTCGTGTCATGCTTTGCACAACATTATCAAGCAGTTGGGGTAATTTATCCCATTCCTCTGTCAGTGCACGGATGAGGGTGTCCTTATTTATTGGAGGGCATTGGCGACCAGCAAGACTCCTCCCCAAAGCATCCCACACATTTTCAATGGAATTCAGATCTGGAGAACGTGCTGGCCATACGAGGCGTTGAATATCCTCGCGCTTAAGACACTCCTGGACAGCGACTGTTCGATGACATGTTGCGTTGTCGTCCATGAAAATGAATCTATCACCGACAGCACCACGGAACATGCGAACATGAGGTAGCAGAACATCATTAATGTATCGTTGGCCAGTCATAGTCCCAGTTGGAAGCACATAGAGGGACGTACGGCCATTGATCATGATGCCAGCCCATACCATGACACTACATGTTGGATATCGGTCCCTTTCCTGTATGTTTGCTGGACAATATGCAGTATACCACTATCACGCCAGATCAGTTGTCGTCGACAATCAGACGATAGACTGTATCTACTCTCATCTGAGAAGAGGACAGCAGACCAGTCGTTATCAGTCCAATTGCTATGTTGATGGCACCATTGCAAACGGGCGGTACGGTGACGTCTGGACAATGGGATGCACACAACAGGACGGCGGGCGTATAGTCCTCCTTCATGCAAACGTCTGGCGACAGTTTTTCGGGAGATCCGCTTGCCAGTAGCAGCCATAAACTGATTTGCTACCTCACTAGCTGTGCTGCGCCGGTGTCTTTTTGTTGATAGCACTATGTACCGATCTTCTGCAGGTGTCGTACTGCAAACACGACCTCCCCCGTGACGTTTGCTACACTCTCCATTTGTTTGAAATGATTTCCAAAGCCTTGAAACAACACTGTGGCTGACGTCGAACTCCCTGGCAACATCTGTTATTTTTCGCCCTTCTTCAATTTTGCCAATAATACGGCCACGCGTAAAATCATCTAGGTGATGTCGGGAAGACATACTGAAAATTGCAAATTCGTCAATTGATTCTTTTCCTTTCAACTTTGCGTTTGAACAACAACGGTCAATACGCGTCAAATCCTTTATATGTCTTATCAGCGTTATGACGTCACGAACAAGTTCGGCAATCCAAAATTTGCATACGCACAACACGTCTTACTGTATCCCGCACTTATGCTAATTTCCACATTTTCCTGCCTTCCATTTAATGGTTGCTACCGTTGCTATTGTCATCCGTCCTTAGCAATTGTCCGGCAGTGTATTAATCGAAAGTAATTTTTTTACAAGAAATGAATTTTTAGATTTTTTATTTAGCGATTGATAGGGAAAATCTAGAGGTAACCGATACCTAGATTAGGCAACAGATATCAAGGGATGGCGATATTTATGAAAAAATATTCGGCGTATAAAACTTGGTTTGATGCATTATTTCTTACAAGGACCGTGTTTAATCAGCACATCTTTTCAGTTCTTACGCATAGAGCAGAGACATGGACCTCAAGTATAATAGAGAAAAAAACTCGTGGATCGGGAAAATGACAAGGGTGGAAGACATCAATGATCAGAATCCCTGAAATTGCACATTGCTAGGAGAAAGAGCCACTGATGGAGAGTTGAAATATTAAACTGGATAGCAAGGGGCTAAAAAAAAAAAAAAAAAAAAAGACCCAGAAGATGACATGTGGGAGATGGGTGGATGAAATTCGATAGCATGAAGGAAACTGGCTCAAGCCAGACTATTGTGGAAGAAACTTGGAGTCTCTCATCCAGCAGTGGATTGATAGTGGTTGTAAATTATATATATATATACACTGACGGAAAAAAATCCCAACACCACGAAAAAATAGTTGTAGAGGAATGAAATGGCGGCAATACATTTGTTTAGGTAACATATTTAATCGATTAAGGTTTCAAGATCACAGCTTATTGTAAGCGCGAGAAGAGCCATTTAAAATGTGAAATGCTGGTACATTAATAAACGGTGTAACCGCCAGAATGTTAAATGCAAGCACGCAAACGTTCGTGCATTGTGTCGTACAGGTGCTGGGTGTCAGTTTGTGGGATGGAGTTCCATGCCTGTTGCACTTGGTCGGTCAATACAGGGACGGTTAATGCTGGTTGGGGGTGACGCTGGAGTTATCGTCCAATGATGTCCCATACGTGCTCAATTGGTGAAAGATCTGGTGATCTAGCAGGCCACGGCAACATGTCGACACTATGTGGAGCATGTTGGGTTGCAACAGCGGTATGCGGGCGAGCGTTATCCTGTTGGAAAACACCCGCTGGAATGCTGTTCATGAATGGCAGCACAACAGGTTGAATCACCAGACCGACGACAACTGTGCCGTCAGGGTGCGTGGGATAACCACGAGAGTGCTCCTGCTGTCATAGGAAATTGCACCCCAGACCATAACTCCAGGTGTAGGTCCAGTGTGTCTCGCCCGCAGACAGGTTGGTTGCAGGCGCTCACCTGGCCTCCTTCTAACCAACACACGGCCATCACTGGCACCCAGGCAGAACCGGCTTTCATCAGAAAACACAACAGATCTCCACTCCGTCCTCCAATGAGCTCTAGCTCGACACCACTGACGGCGCAAACGGCAGTGGTTTGGAGTAAGTGGAATGCACGCTACAGGGCGTCTGGCTCGGAGCTGTCCTTCAAGTAACCGATTTGTAACAGTTCGTTGTGTCACTGTGGTGGCAACTGCAGCTCAAATTCCTGCCGCAGACGCGGTACGATGCGCCACGGCCATACGCCGTACACGGTGGTCTTCCCTCTCCGTAGTGCCACGTGGCCGGCCGGAACCCGGTCTTCTTGAGGCAGTACCTTCCCTTGATCACCGCTGCCAACAATCATGCACAGTGGCTACATCCCTGCCAAGTCGTTCTGCAATATTGCGGAAAGAAAATCCACCTTCTCGTAGCCCTATTACACGACCTCGGTCAAACTCCGTGAGCTGTTGATAATGGCTTCTTCGTCTTTTTAAAGGCATTCTTGACTAACATCAACACACTACGTCGAATCTCAACGATAACTAACGCTCACGAACGTTGCAGCGCGTTGTTACAGGAAACCTGCTTTGCATGTTCCGATGGGCGCTACTAGCGCCACACGTATTCGCCAAGCGCGAAATTTGCATAGACGTCATCTTACAGATGTACTCTCCCCGCCTACCAACTGTCGTTTATCTAACACAACCCCTTCTTGGTGTTGGGATTTTTGTTTCCGTCAGTGTATATATATATATATATATATTACTGTAGGGATGTAAGGTCAGGTGATGCGTAACATCAGAGCCTCCCCTTGACAAAGGTCAACCCCGCCTTCTCGTGGTGCATCCTGTTCCCACTAAAGGGGCTCTGACGACCGCCAATAGCGGTATAACTATACCATCGGGATTTGAGGAAATGCTATCCCACACTCACCAACCCGCTTGGCCAGCGTGGTGAGTTATGGCCAAAACCCCTCAAAAATGACTCCACAACTTAAATCTTGGCCCTCAGTCTCCGGCAGATGGAATTTACCTGGCCAAGGCAGCGGCCTGTGCGACATGAAGGCAGAGGGTGCTAAGTATCCCTGGAGGACCGGACTAGGCTGCCATCTAATACTGACCTTGGCTACGTATAATGGACTCTCCCTATCTTCTGATTCAAGGCTTCTTGAATTGGAAGAGGAACTACAAAGGATCAAGTGGGACATCGTCGGGCTAAGTGAGGTAAGGAGAAAAGGAGAAGATCTCATTGAACTGAAAAGTGGACATCTCTTCTACTATTGTGGGACTGATATTGGCTGAACTAGTGGTGTTGGATTTATAATAAACAATAAACTGAAGGATAAAGTTGTAGAAGATGAAAGTTCCTCTGACAGAGCTGCACGACTCGTTATCCAACTCTCGAAAAGATACCAGGCTCAGATTATTCAAACTTATGCACCCACCACTAGTCATCCTGAAGAAGAAATTGAAGAATTTTATGAGGAAATTCGTGATCCAAATAATAAAGGTAAGCAGCACTTGAAGATAATTATGGGAGATTTCAATGCAAAAATAGGGCAACGGCCACAGAATGAAACTTCAGTAGGTAAATTCGGTCACGGCAACAGAAACCAGCGTGGAAATACTCTCGTTGAGTTTGCAGAGGCAGAAGGGTTTTTCATCTTGAACTCCTTTTTCAAGAAAAAGCCACACAGGAAATGGACATGGAGACATCCAAATGGGACGACAAGTGAAATTGATTTTATTATGTGTAACAAAAAATTCGTCATAGAAGACTGCAGTGTGCTAAACAAGTTCAACACAGGTATACACGTACGTTTATCTTGGACAGCAACACAGGTAGTGACCATAGATTGGTGAGATGTAAGATGCACCTCAACACTAAACTTGAACGTGACAAGCTCATAAGACAAACAAAATCTATTGACATAACCAACCTTAAAAAACACCATAATACCTTCAAGTTGGAACTGAAGAACAGATTCTCTGCTTTGGAAGGCCTAACATCGGAAGAAGTGGATATTTCTGAAGTTAACAGAAAAGTAACCAAAGCTCTTATGGAAACAGCAACAAAATTAGCTGGATCTAAGAACAAATTGCATGTGAACAAGTTATCAGGAAAAACCAAAATGTTGATGCAAAAAAGAAGAGAGATGAGGACAACTAAAGAAGATGTGACTTCCAAAGTGGAATATATAGAGCTATGCAAGACAGTACGAAAAAGTATCACTGAAGTCGTTAGGAAATTCAACTGTGAACTAGTGAGGAAAGCAATTGAAAAGAACCAATGCCTAAAGATAGCAAAGGGACATCTCAGTAAGGGAAGAAAACAGATTATGGCACTGAGAAAAGAAGATGGTTCTGTAACAAGAAATAGAGGCGAAATTTTGACAAGAGTGAAATATTTCTACTCCAAATTATATGAAAGGGATGATACATGTACTCCAGACATCATGAAAGGTACCAGTACCAGAGTTTTCCCAGTACTCCCAGCAGAAGTTGCACATGCAATCAAGAACATGAAGCGGGGAAAAGCTCCAGGAGAAGATGGAATTACTGTAGACATCATAGAAGAAGCAAGTGGAGAAATCGAAACAGTACTCACCCATATTTTCACTCGATGCCTTAATGAAGGGAGGATTCCTGAGGATTGGAACACCGCTACAATGATCCTGCTACATAAAAAAGGTGACATTGTGGATCTCGGGAACTACAGACCTTGCAGCTTCCTATCAGTGGCTTATAAAATCTTCACTAAAGTTCTTTCACACCGCTTGAAGGTGACACTGGACATGGCTCAACCGAGAGAACAAGCTGGATTCAGGAGTGGCTACAGCACAATAGATCATATCCATGTACTGAGAGAACTAATTGAAAGAGCAAGGGAATATGAACTTCCATTGTGCATGGCTT
Organism: Macrothele yani; assembly: GCA_039090855.1. Classification (NCBI taxonomy): domain Eukaryota; kingdom Metazoa; phylum Arthropoda; class Arachnida; order Araneae; family Macrothelidae; genus Macrothele; species Macrothele yani. Next base: position 9,982,733 of record CM077024.1, read on the forward strand.
TTATCGATTATGAAAAAGCCTTTGATTCGGTGAAACCATCAGCAGTTACAATGGCTTTGAAATCCTGCGGTATTGAAGATGCATACATTAATATTATTAATAACATCTATGAAAATGCAAGTGCAAAGATTCGGCTGTTTGAAAATACAACACACATAAAAATTGGAAAGGGAGTGAGACAAGGTGACACTATAACTCCGAAGCTCTTTAATGCCACATTGGAGTGTGTCTTTCAGTCGCTGAGCTGGGAAAACAAGGGGATAAAGATTAATGGAGATTATCTAACCCACCTTCGTTTTGCTGATGACGTAGTCATTTTTGCAACTACCTCATCAGAACTGCAGGGTATGATCCAGGAACTTGCTGACAAGAGTAAAGAAGTGGGGTTAAAAATGAACTTTCAGAAGACAAAAGTGATGTTCAATGTTTTCACAAGAAATGAAGATTTATCGATTGATGGAGAAAAGCTGGAGATAACAGACACGTACGTTTATCTTGGACAGCAGATATGAAGTGAGAGTCACATTGATGAAGAAATTAATCGGCGTACAAAACTTGCCTGGAGAGCTTTTGGAAGAAACAGCATAATTTTCAAGAGCAATATGCCATTATGTCTTAAAAGAAAAGTGTTTGATCAATGCATCCTTCCAGTGCTTACGTATGGTGCAGAGACGTGGACCTTAACTAAAAGAGACATACAAAGGCTGCAGACAACTCAAATAAGAATGGAGAGGTGCATGCTTAGTGTAACCAGGAGAGATAAGAAGAGAAACTCGTGGATCAGAAAAATGACAAGAGTGGAAGACATCATGATCAGAGTAAAATCCCTGAAATGGCAATGGGCTGGACATACTGCTAGAAGGGCAGACCATCGATGGACAGCCGAAATTTTAGATTGGATTCCAAGGGACAGGAAAAGACCCAGAAGAAGACCACATGGGAGATGGGTGGATGAAATTTGAAAGTATGCGGGAGTGACATGGAGGAGACTGACACAAGACAGACCGCTGTGGAGGAAACTTGGGGAGACCTTCGTCCAGCAGTGGATTGATAATGGTTGACAATGATGATGATATTACTGTAAGAGCAACACTCAATTAAGGGAACCAGGTTTAAAGGACAAAAGAAAATTAATGCCTGGGCCAGTGGCAGCGGACTCACACTCAAGGTCATGTACGCGTTCTGGGGTGTCTCATTGTGACCCCTAGAAATACAATAATAAATATTTTTTTTCTGATACGCTCCCTTTGAAATTTCGACTTGAAACCGGCCACTGCAACTCGGACGGCGATGAAAAACATTTTGGGGAATTTTGAAGGGTCTGCTACAATTTCGCGATGAGTTGTTACTGCGATACACACACAGAGACATTCTCTTTAATAAATACGGATCGCAAACATATTCAGTCTAGTTTTAATTTTGAAGCCGTGATAACAATTTAGTGTAGAATTTTTTTTTCAAAATTCACCATTCAGTCCAGTTTTAAATTTGAAGCTATGATAAAAAATCATATCTGATTAAAACTGTACCTCAAGTGAAATGCGCAGCTTATTTGGAAGAGGGGGATGCAGCAGAAAAATAAAATGTACCCAACAGAGTGACTGCAATGATATTTGATGAATAAAAATTCACATGAATTTAAAAGCGAAAATTTCGCTGTACTTGGTAAGTGAAAAAAATCAATTTTGTGCAAGTATTTCTCTGCAGAAATTAGTCATTTTATTTATTTATTTATTTATTTATTCATTTTTTGCAATTTATCCAATACTGAACTCTATTCTTAAACGCAATTTGTTCACATGCCCATTTTGACCAGAAGAGAAAATATAAGTAAAACCTTTTTTGCAAAAATCCCGGCAGCTGAACATTTGTTGTTAGCAAACATGAATAATCTCCAGGTCACTGGGAGCAACATTTTTGTTAGAATTATTGAGTTGAATAAAAGCAGGAACAAACCAAAAATTGAAATAAAAGAATAAAAAAAAACCAGGTAGAATAATACATTCAAACATACTTTATTTCAACATTCGTCATTATTTTTAATTCATTTCCCCTATTTTACTTCTTATTCGGAAGCACAATAATCGTATTAATCAACAAAGCTCACAGTAAGGCCCGGCGATGCATTCGCAGTCAACGATAGACTGCATTGTAATTGTACTCCACTCGCGAGCAACTCTGAGGACCACTCACATCTGCTGTACTAGCGAGAGCTGATTATAAAGCAACCCCCAGTGACGTTTTATTCAAATGAGGGCCGTGGTGACTGCCGCGGAAAGGACCTCAGGTTCGATCCCAGCTGGTACGAACGCTCGATCCACTAAATATCTGCCGTGTGTCAGATGGGCACGTTAAGCTGTCGGAACCCGGATACTGGCCACCCAGTGATAAATAAGAGCGTCTTCCTCCCCTTTTCTACTTCACTTCCGTGTCACTTTCCTATCGGGCACTCAAGCCCAAATCTCCAAGCTTCCTATCTCTAAGGGTTGTTTAAGACCTGGGGTCAGACACTCCGTTCCTAAAATCCTCTACATATGACCACATAGATCACATTTATTCAAAGGAAACGAACTGATGTGGGAATAGGCAGAGTTTCCTCACATGAATTGGTTTCAATAGCCGTCAGAGCTGCAAGCTGGAGGAGATTGCAAAATCTCCTCCATCAAACTGGAGGAGATTTTGCAATTAAATGTTGAAGAATAAAGTAACTAACAGTATAATGAAAGGAAGATTCGTTCTTCTAATTTTTAAAACAAGGCACAGCTACAAGCCGGAGGGGAGGGCATTGAAGCCAGGACCTTTCCTTTGATAGTTTGTGGATTTCAATACACATTGCGGAATTTGTTTTGCTCTTATTTCTTTCCTTTTTTTTTTTTTTTATAATAATAATAATAATTTAAATTTTGCTGGTTTTCTCGTATTTCGTTGAAAGCTTTTAACCTTGATTAGGTGCCTTTTATCTGCAATATTTATTCATATGACATACATTATTTATTTCTCCACATCAAAAGGTTTTTTTTTCTGCTTTCTTTTTTAATTTAATTTTCATTTTTTGTGTGTCACTAGCTGAATTTCCCGGCGTTGCTCAGGAAAATCTGGTGATTTTTTATTGGAGCTTTAACGATTTCCGTGAGTAACTCAGTGGGCTATAAGCAGTCACCCGTCCCTAATTTAGGGTCACTGTTTCCAGGGAAGGGAGAGAGCCAGCGCTGTAAGATAAACACAACATCCATGCCTCACCAGGCTGATTCGAACTCGGAATCATCTCGAACGAATGATCAGCAGCCATCGCTTAGACCACTGCGAGACCGAGGCGGCGAATTTGGTGGTAATTCACTATCTAAATTTTGTACAAATCAATTGAAAACAATTAATTGGCATGAACTGTACTTAATGCTGTATTTCATTTCTTTGTTGAATTAGAATTTTATTCCCTGTGGAGTCTTTAGACAAACAGTATTTTTAGTTTTTCCGTTTGATCTTTGTTGTTTATATACCTTCAGTTCCGATGCTGAATTGTGTTGCAGTTCATCACTGGAAAGCACTTGTCACAAAAAAATCAATTTTTGCACTTATCACAACAAAAGGTGTTAGGCTCGAATTCAAAATATAAAAGTAAAAATTGGAACTTTTTACGAAAATCTCGTATCAGGGCCCCTTGACTCCAGGCTCCGACTTCTTCCCGAAACCATCTACGGTCTAAGTTAGAGTACCATGAGATAGTATACCAATTCAAAATTAAAAAAAAAAATAAAAAATGGACGCGACCCGTGAACCTGCGCATCCAAAAGAATTTCTTTCCCCTTAGCTTTGCTATTTAAAATGGTCATTTAGGGAATTATTGACATTATTCCTTTCTGTCTTATTATTTGCTAAAACGGCTATAACAATGGCGACGAACCTAAAAAAAAACGAGAGACGATGTTTGAGTCACTTGTTTCTACCCAGTGACGTGATGTTCCTACCAGGGGGACTAACCCTTTTCCATCATGCCTTGGGTCATGGAGCAGAGAGTAAAGGACTAGAAGGGAGCTCTTATCACTTGTGACAGGTTTATGATCGGTACTGCTGAGAAGTGAGGGAGGGAAGGAATTGTTTTGCCGTAGGTTTCGTAAAACCCGGCAGCTATGTGAGCACTTCTCTTTTGGGGGAGGGGGCAGAAAATTCTTTTTGGACACCATTTGGTACAGGCAGTGCTCAAAATGGGCCGGTATGGTATACTGGCATTTCTGTTCCCCTAGTATTTCATACCGGCACCAATTTTAGTAGTGGAAGCTGCAGAATGTATATATATATATATTTTCCCTGACCTTATGAGCGCGCATTCTTAAACATAGAAACCATATGTGTCTCGTGCCCTTGAGAATTAGCTGTGCGGGAACCGCAAAGAGTAGGAGAGTGGTGTACACATAAAGCTAGTCATTGCGCATGGTCACATCTTGCCTAAGTTCCAGATCATCTCACTAAAAATGCCTATAATTTTTACTATATCATTATTTTGATATATTCAATTTGAAGAGCTATACGTGCAAATTGGAGAAAGAAGAATTAGGAGCAATAGATTAAACACAATTTTACAATTTTTTGTTTTGCAGCAATGAGTGTAAACTTTTCCCATTTCGGACTTTTTTTTTCTTTTTTGAAGGTGGTGAGATCGCGGTTAATTTAAGACTGAGTCTTCATTCTGATTGCGGAGATTCTAATTGTCCGACTTTTTACTTCATGAAAGTCCCTATTGGATTTCTACTTCATGAAAGTTCTTATTTTCTAATTGTCCGACTTTCTACTTCATGAAAGTCCCTATTGGATTTCTACTTCATGAAAGTCCCTATTGGATTTCTACTTCATGAAAGTCCCTATTTTAATTGTCCGACTTTCTACTTCATGAAAGTCCCTATTGAATTCCTACTTCATGAAAGTCCCTATTGGATTTCTACTTCATGAAAGTCCCTATTCTAATTGTCCGACTTTCTACTTCATGAAAGTCCCTTCTCGGCTCGGGAACTTAAAGTTCTGGGTTCAAATCCAGCTTAATCACTAATGATTTAGCCGAGGTTCGGAAATCTCGTTAATCTGTTGGTCGCAGGGTAGAGACTCCTCGTTATAAACAAGTCCCATCCCAGTCCTCGGTGTAGCATAAGTATAGTGCCCGCTGGATCTACATACCAACCAACTGAAATCGGAAATCGACGCCATCGTTCCTGATGTATGATGCAAAAGTATTTCACGGAATTGTTAATACATTTTCAAACAAAGGAGTTTTTCTTCCAGTTTTTTTTTTTTTGTTTTTTTACCTTTTCAGTTTTGGAGATTTTGTGATGAAGGTATTTTTTCTGGATGATTTTTAGCTAAATATGAGCTTACCAACATTTCGAAATTTCTGTTTCGATCACTGGGTACATATTAACCCTGCATTGCTCAGGTCAAGAATACTTACGTTATTACTCAGGTGGTGTCCCACACACCCCAAATTATTTTTTAAAAAATTTCCGGTATTTTCGAGGACCGTGTGAAATGCATAAAACAAACACTTTTAATCTTCATTAACTAACGTCACCATAAAATTTTGCAAAATTATATAGTCCACCTCTCTGAAATAGAGGATAATTTATTTATTAACATTTTCCTTACACAGTTTGCAACTGAATGAAACAAATACCTTTATATGGTTAAAAAGTTGTTATTATCGTATTAAATGGTTATACAGATTCATAAAGGAAAATAATTTAATAAAAAAAATATATTACACATTGTAGAATGTTCAGAATATTGATTTATGCAAATATCCAATCTGTGTTCTATTCTGAGTCACTTTCAGAGAAGCAGTCTTTACATAATGGATAAATGTGTTCGAAACAAATATACATTTTCCACATTTTTGACATTGCATCTACGAGCAGTTGAATGAAATAAATCTGCAGGGGTTTACCACACTCCACATGAGCAATGCAGGGAAAAGTGACAGTTCGTCTCTTCTTCTACGAAATAACAGCAGTAACTGCAGAGTATGCTAAGCAAATGACAGCAACTACAGATATGCTAAGCAATGAATTCTTCTTCTTTTTTTTTTTTTTTTTTTAAAGGTTCAAAGACAACTTTGAGCAGCTTGATGGACTGAAAGATGTCTGCCGTCCCTAATTTAGGGCCACTGCTGCCAAGGAAGAGAGAGCCCAGTGCCATAAGACAAACACAACATCCATGTCTCTCAGGAATTCGAACTCCATTTGCAGCAACGCTCTAGTGCCCGAGTGGTCTGAGGCACTGACTTCTGGCTATTCATCAGAGATAGGTCAGGGTTTGGCTCTCTAAAGAGGTATGGGTGATGTGTTTGTCTTATGGTGCCAGCTCTTTCACTGTCCTGGAACCAGTGCCTCTAAATTAAGGACGGGTTACTGCATATAGCACTAGGAGTTGCTCATGGTGGCTGTTAAACTCCAAGCAAGCAAACAAACTTTCTTTGCAGAAGCACATTTTGCATTTTCAATAAAATGTAAGCGTTTGCCATCCCCACTCTCAAATTTCATTAAGACGGACAAGATGATAGATAGGATTTGTTTACAGCCAAATGAACGTGACCTTTTTAATTGATTGTGTGATTACGTATGTAGAGAAATCCATATTCTTTAAATGAAGATCTATAAAATACATTTCTACAGAAATAAGCGTCAGGTTGACGAAAATTTCAAATTCTAAAATTTCCAAATGCATGTTTAAATCTATACCTCCGTTACTGTGCAAGCTGGCCTATATGACAGAAAAAACAGCTTGTTATTTTTTTAGTTAGTTTTGTATGGCGTATGTTCTACATCCGATGAGTCATTCCATTATGACCTCCCCCAGCCCAGAGAAATGAGCGCGTCTGGAGACCGAACGGTGGCACAGGTGAAGTTCACAGAGCAGTATATATACAACCTGAAGAACGGCTTTCGGTTAGTAAAGTGTTCGGAGTCAGAATGGGAAAAGCTGTCGATTTACCGGAGTTTGATTAAGAGCAAGTTGTGATGGTGTCGGAAATACGATTTCGGAAACGGAGCGGCTTGTGGGTTGTCCACGTGCCGCTGTAGTAAGTACGTATCAAAAGTGGTGCACAGATGGCCAAACGACGAACCGTCGTCTAGCCGTGTGTCGTCCGCAGCTCATTGATGCCAGAGGGGAGCGGAGACTGTCGCGCATTATTCACAGCGAACGCAGGGCCACGTGCGACAGATCACCCGCAGCTACAACACTGGTGATCAGGTTAATGTGTCACAGCACACAGTTCGTCGCAGCCTTCTGCGCATGGGCCTGCGTAGCCGAAGACCTAGCCGAATCCACATGTTCACTGCACGTCATCGCCAACAACTCATGAAATGGGCCCAAGATCATCGAAATTGCACCATCGATGACGGGAAGAAAGTGGCTTGGTCTGACGAATCAAGATTCCTGGTGCATCACGTAAACGGCTGAGCGAGATAAGCCGATTACCAAATCAGGCTATGGCACCTGGATGCAGGGTTGGGCGGAAACAGGCCGGCGGCGGCGGTGTTATGCTGTGGGTGATGTTTTCTTGGGACACTTTAGGCCCCATTATCCCAGTAGCACAATCCCTGACAGCTGTCAGATATCTGAACATCGTTGCGAACCAAGTTCACCCATTCATGGCAACTGTGCTTCTTGCTGGTGATGGCCATTACCAACAGAATAATGCGCCATGCCACACTGCCAGAATCGTCAAGGAGTAGTTCGAGGAACATGCTGGTGACTTTCTGTTAATGTCGTGGCCTCCAAATTCACCTGACGTGAACCCAATCGAACATTTGTGGTTCGAATTGGAAAAGCGGTTTCACGCTAAATCACCACCACCCCAAAATGTACGGGAACTGGAGGACCTGCTGCTGATATTATGGTACCAGATACCCCATCAGGATACCTATCGCGACCTCATCGAATCGATGCCTCACCGAGTGGCCGCTATTTTGCAGGCTAAAGGGGTCCTATAGCTTATTAGATAGGTGATCATAATGCAATGGTTCATTGGTGATGTATGATCTCCTGTTTTTTACTCATATAGCAATGATGAAAAAGTCAGAAGCATATAAATGCTTTTTTTCCCCTCCTGCAACTGTGATCTTGTCTAACTGCATTTCCAAAAAATAAATAAAAAGTAAAAATTAAAAAAGAAGAAAAAGAATGTCCCGAGTCAAATTCAAAGTAATAACAGCATATATTCTCAATATAAAAGAATATTTTTTAATATCACGTGCTGCTATTTCCTGTAATTGCAATTTGCACATTTGCTGGTGAAGAAATGAAAAAAATAAAAATAATGGAATGTATCCCATGAGGTTTGCTCGATGTCTTCTGCTCTGGTGAACACCCTGAATTCTGCAGTATTTCATGATAATCTCTTTTAGTAAATCTACAAAATGGATCAGAAGCTCATAACACCGTACAAAGTTCGTATTTTTTTTTTTTTCTTTCACACGCGAAAGTCCCGCATTCATAGTTTTAAGTAATTTTGCTTCTATATTTTCTCATGCATTCTGTCCTGACTGCGATACCGATAAAATACCTTATCTGACGTCTTAACATAAACACCGTTTGATGGGAGGTTTAAAGTAAGCTTTTCCCTGTTAGGATGCCTGGCTGGTGCAGAAGTCTTCTTAGTAATTTTGTTTTATGACCAACTGAAGAGGACGATCAGCATGATTTGAGAACAGGCTATATTATACGCTACTCATGTGTGTGTTTGCGTGTATGTGTGTGCGTGTGTCTGCTTTGATATGTATAATATAACCTTGTCAGTTTTTTCGATATAACAAATAATTAAGTACTTCGTGACTGCTACAAAAACACACTCATCGTCAAAAAAAAAAAAAAAAAAAAAAAAAAGTTGCTCCCAGAAGGAAGCAGCCGACAGGAATGAAACTTGGTGGGTAGCTTTGACATCGTGAGACTTTCAAATAATTCAAGTAAAACATCGTGAGACATGCAAATGATTCAAGTATCACGCTTGGCTGCGCATCTGACGCAAGCAAAGAGGGGTCGTAGCGCTGTGCCTGACCGGCTATATAAGGTCGTCCCGTTGCGCGTGCTTGCCAAAAAGAAATATTACAGTCCACATATATGAGACTGGCCCAGAAACAAGGTACTATGGTTTAAAAAAAATAAGCCGACTCCTACACGGGAACTGAGCAAACGACAAATGTGTGGTTTCAGGTGCCTTGCAGCACATGGTTTTGTGAGAAAACTGGGTGTTTATCTGTCGGATTTTTCTTGCGTGGTTCTTTTCTTTTTTTAGGCACCCCTTTTCCCTGTCCTTTCCCCGGTTCCCTGCGGCCGGGCGTTGACTGCGGGATGACTTGCTTTGATTGATTTGTTGCAGGTAAGTATGTAGGGTAGCTTACAACTTCAATACTTAACGGGAAACCGTATACTCCTTTTGCTCTAACATTTCTGTACTTTTCTTACATGCTGTTCTATCAGGGAAATCTGTTCCCAAATATCTTATCTTCTTCTTTTTCACCTGACAAAAGGCGCAGAGCGCTGAGGGTTCGGGTCTCTCAACCTCAGATAGGAAATCTCTCTCTCTGCGTGCTTGGCATTCTGAAGCGTGCTGTTGTGTTGGTTGGATCCTTTGCAAGTGAAGTATACCTCGCAAAAAAAGCTCGGAAGCAGTTCGAACAGTTGGAGGAGTTCAAGAGTGCCTCATTGTCGGGCTCCGGGAAACGGGATGGTCTTATCGCCGTACAGGTCGTGCGGATATCACCATAGCATGCTGTTGGCGGCAGTGGATAGAACAAGGCACATAGCAGCAACACGAATAGTCTGAGAGGCCAAGACGAACCACGGAGAGTGAGGACTGAAGGGTTGTCCGACATGCGCGCAGTGGCCCAACAGCCACGATTGCGGATATATTCAGCGAGCAGTGGTGACCTCTATGCATCGTCCGATTAGTGCCAGCACCATCAGCAGGACTACACACACGCAGATGCGGCTGACTGAGACAGCTAAAAAGGTGCTCTATAAACGAGGGGTAAAGCGCATGTTAACATATGCGTGTCCCGCCTGGTGGTCAACGATTGGCACAGGAGTTCGCATAAGTGCCTGGAGCTCTAGCGACATCTCTCGAACGTACATGTCATCTTTGCCATTAGTACCACATCCCGCATTTACTTTATAGCAGGTATAACCTTTTTTTCTGATCGACTTATTTTTTTTTTTTTTTTTTTGATTGGAGGTTTAACGACCACTGTGAGCAACTCAATGGGCTATAAGCAGTCGCCCGTCCCTAATTTAGGGTCACTGGTTCCAGGGAAGGGAGAGAGCCAGTGCCGTTAGACAAACACAGCATCCATGCCTCACCGGGATTCGAACCCGTACCCATTTCGGACGAATGATCAGAGGCCATCGCTTAGACCACTGCGCCACCGGGGCGGTCTGATCTACTTAAGTGCATGGCACAACAACAGGATTTCCTTTCCTTTTTATTTTTTTATTATTTTTAAGGCGGCAAGCAGAGTAACCATTGCCTTGCTTACTGTTCAGCTACAACATATAACTTAACATCAGAAAACTTGAAAATCACATTACCCATGGAGCGCGGAGGGATCCAATGATTGTAGGGGCCCATTTTGCTATCCCTGAGTTAATTCGTTCCAACCGGTTAAAGGGTTAAATCCTAAAAATATTTATTGAAATTGCACAACAATAAGAAGTGTTTGCAAAGAAATTAAAATTGCAGAAAAGGCAGGTTGACAGATGAGTAAAACGTGATCGCAATTACAGGGCAACGCAATATTTATCGTACATACACATGAATTACGTCGTTGCAGTCAGTACTTGCTTGCTGCTAGCCGATCGTGACACACGCAGCTACATACCACACTTTTTATGGGGGAGGGGGGGGGTAACTACCACCGTAAGCAACTCAACGGGCTATAAGCAGATAAGCAGTCATCCTCCTTAATTTAGGGTCACTGGTTTCAGGGAAGAAGAGAGCCAGTGTCGTAAGACAAGCACAACATTCATGCCTCACCGGGAGTCAAACCCGGACCTATATCGGACGAACGGACCGAAGCTAGCGCTTAGACCTGTGCGCCACAGTGGATATAGCGAACGAAATATCATAAGGATATTTGAAGAGCACCGCGAGACACAGCTGAGCATTCATGCAACAATTGGTTTTTAGCACGTCTTTTGTAAAGAAGTACGTGCTTGTTGTATACTACTTTGTCCGTCCGCCCGTCTGTCGATGTAGATACCATACTATTTGTTCGATTTGAAAAATTCTTCTTACGTTGGGAAGCCTAAAATGTGCCAAAGATTATTCTTGCTTTCCAGTTTTCTTTCGATGCACAATTTTGCCGCTAGAGGGAGCAAAAGCAGATGCTATCGAATTCAAAATAAATTATATCCCATATCATCGCTTCTATATATCCGACTGGAAAAATTCTTTGTTCCCTTTGCTAGCATTTGCTTTCGTTTTCAAGTAACACAAAGTTTTTCCGCTAGGAAGCGTAAAGGTGAATTGCGAGATATTTGATATCTCTGCTTCTAAATGATCTATATGAGAAATGCCTTTTGCATCGGATAAAGCTTCTGGTGAGAAGTGTTCAGCACATAATTTTTCAGTTTTGTTAAAGAACGGTTTTGTGCTAGTTAGGGGTTGTAAATGTATGTTTCTGATGCATTTACAGCAATACGTACGCTTCTGAAAATTCGACTGAACAATTCTGTTGTGGTCAGATACCGCTTACCACGAAAAATCTTTTCAAAATGCCTTCCGCTTAAAGTAACTATTAGTTCTTCCGCTAGAGGGCGTAGATGTATATTTTATTTTTCTCGATATCGTTGCTTCTAATAGTGCGCTTGGAAAAATTCTTTCTTTGTCGGACAGCTTTTCTGGTGCAAAATGTTTTGCATATAATTTCAATATAATTTAAAATTTTCCTTATCGTGCACATTTGCCACCAGAGAGCACGAATTCACGAATGCGTTTACAGCATTTTTACAGCAATCTCTGCGCGACTAAACTCCTGATTAAACAAATCGCTTTTCAGTCAGATACAACTAACTACGAAAATATTGGTTGGCATTTCCAACAAATATTATTGACGGGCTTTCACCTAGTTCTTCTCATAACAGTTTCCATTTTAGGAGTTATATTGAATTTCATGCAGCTCAACAGAGCATCGGATTCACAGTTCCGGCTAACTTTGGTCGGATATCACTAGTGCTTCCGTGTGACACCAGAGATGGCGTATTAAAAGTGTTTGATAACGTAGTCAGTCTCACTTAATGGTAGATTGCCAAAATTCGAATTTCATAATAAACAAAAATGGAAAAAAAAAAAACTTTCCTAAAAGAAACATCTAACGCAGTAATAATAACAATAATAATAATGCGACTCTAGTCTTTGAAAAAAGGTAATTCTGATCAGATGAAAAATTAATTTTGAAGTGATGTCATTTGCTTAAATTCTACCGCAATGAATGATTTAACGAAGGAAAAGCAAAATTTGAGGTTTCAAATATTGACCTTTAAACACGAATGAAACATCGACCAATAACCTCAACTTTGTCTAATGAAGTGAATTCGCTGTCATGCCCTCCCGGTAGGGAAGTGGTATAAGCGCTGGGATCTGACCATTCTCGAGAGATGGGTCAGGGTTCGAATCCCGAGAGAGGCATGGATGGTGTGTTTATCTTACCGCACTGGTTCTCTCCAATCCATGGAACCAGTGGCCCCAAATTAAGGTTGGGCGACTACTTATAGTTCCAATGAGTTGCTCACGGTGGTCCTTAAACCCCAAAATAAAAAATTCGATGACATGGTACTTCGCAGCAAAACTAAAAAAATATATAATGGAACTAAGATTAGATGCTAAAAGTATGCAACTGTGGTTCGCGCAGGTTCAGTTTTTCACACAAAAAATGCATGGTAGCATTCCGAATAACAGAAAGTAAAATAATTTTTTGCAAGATGTAGGTAAATCTTTTTAAAAAAGTAATGTTAAACATCAGCCTCGGTGTCCCAAACTGAAATTTTTTCCACGATCAATTGCTTTTGAAATTCATTTCTAAAAATTATTTAAATTTGGTTCGCAGACCAAGCAGATGGGCTGTGAAAAGCACAAAATCAAACAATTCACACCTCTGTGTCAAAAATCAGACCCTGTGCTTGTTCTAGTAGAAACGCCCTTTTAGAGGAATCTGTTTTAATACAATCAGCCATTAATTCTTGTCCTATTGCTGTAGTGAGTTGTACGGGTTGTGACAAATTGAACTGAAAGCGCGATAATTGCAGCAGTCTCAAGACAGAAGTGACAAATGATGCCCCCGAGAATGCGAAAAGCAAACTTCCTTCCCTGAAGTTTCTGTGCTAAAGCATCAGGTGCGTTCCAACGCACCTAGAGGCGTAGACAAATAAGCATCCAATGTGTGTTCTCATAGATGCACAAGCGTATAATTAGCGCTCAAATAACAACCGTAAACCCGGTGAAAAGTCCGTGTAATAGCTTATGAAGAATACTTTAGCTATCAATTTCTAATAAATCTTTTCTAACACTAGCTACTGTTGCCAGATTGCAATCATTAAACTCACGGGGGGGGGGGGGAGCAGCGCTTAGGATCCAGAACACAACAAATTTCATAAAGGCATAAATTTTTTAAAAACTCACCAAAAAAATCAGTGTTTCATATTTGGGTAAAATCTGCCAAAATCATTGAGGGAATGGTTTTTATTTCCAACAAAATGCTAAATGAAAGTAGGTAAAGGAACGAGAAGGATTATTTCTCAGATGCGGTGATTGGAGGGGACATGGCAAGTGGCCCACCAGAAAAGTTATATGTTGGGTATTTTCCTTGTTTGGGGGCAGTTTTAAGCTCTGTAAGGGAATTCTTGTATAGCACTTATCAGAAAATGCAATTCCAAGGGGAAATGAATGAAATTTAGGAACATTGTTTCATGGAGTACGAAAAGAGTTCATTTCTAATTTCTAGCTGCATTTAGTTTTCCAGTTCTTTTGAATTGCCCTTACTTTCTGCTAGAAATACAGAATAAGAAGAAACTATCAGCATATCTTTTTTTCTGATGTTTGTTTTGAATGCAAAAGAATAAGGCACACTATTGCACTTGTTCTGCATTAAAGTTTTCTTGGCCTGAAAATAAAGGTCTGAGAGGAGCAGTTCTGTGTGTTATGTACTATTTCTATTCAAAGTCCTTAAAGTTTGCTGAATATTGTGGAGTAAACGTAGAACTGAAGCTTCATGCCTCAGTAGCTGAAAGTTACATCCCATCTATTTTCAGTTTAAAGCAGTGTGACTTTCGTATCTTGGAGAACCAATATCTATTGATGTTAATGGGGATAAATGTTATCAGTCCTTATCGTTGTCAGCATTTAATCATGAAATTCCAACTATTTCTAGCCTATACCATCCCTTTAGGAAATAATATTGTAAAACACCTTATTTAATTACCATAGTACCATGAGAAATGGATTACCGCAAAAATTGATAAATCCGACAAAGGTGCGCCCTGGATTGTTCTCTCAAATGGAACAAAATCAGAAGCATTCAATATCACAACTGGTTTGCGACAGGGAGATGATCCCTCACCAATTCTTTTTAACCTTATAACGAAGTGAATTTCTCCGTCATTTTTATCCGCGCCAGGATTCGAACCCGGGTCCACTCATTCCGGAATAAGTTGCTCTACCAATTAAGCTACGCGGACATTGATTCTAATTGCTATCTGCCTTTATGTCGTGTGCGTCCTTCTGGCAGGTACGTCACATCTCCTGGTACGTTACAACCTCGCTTTGGAGAAATGTATGAGGGAAATAACTTCAGATGATTCTGATGGAACAATGAAACGATGGATGACTTTGATCTAGTTAGCGATAATCCTGAAGATTTACAAAATACTTTAAAAAAATGTAAATTAGCTTCTGTAAAAACTGGACTCCAAATTAATCAAGAAAAAACTGAATATCTGATGGTCTCGAGAAGCGATCCTAACCCACACCCACTTTTTCAGATTGACAATATGAATTAAAAAACGTAACCTCATTTAAATACTTGGGATACATTATAAATTATAAAAATTTAATCAGCTCTGAAATAATGGCTAGAATAGAGTCTGAAAATAGAGTTTATTTTTTCTATGCAGCATCTTCTGTCTTCTAAAACGCTATCACACAGACTTAAAATTGAACTTTTTAAAACCTGCATTAGACCTATAGTTTTATATGGAGCTGAGACCTGGAGCACAACTGCCCAAGACTACAATATGCTTTAACGATTTGAAAGCAAAATATTTAGAAAGATTTTTGGACCCATTAGAGACAACGTAAGTGGAGTTTGGAGAAGAAGACATAACATGGAACTTCATCAAAGCTATAAATCACCACTGGTTGTCGGCGAGTTGAAGGCTGCACGACTTAGATGGCTAGGCCATGTCGAGAGAATGGGGGAGTCCAGTGGAGTCAAGCGGGCTTATCGATTCACGCCATCTGGTAGGAGACCAAGAAGACGACCCCGACAACGATAAAGTGACAGAGTGCGGCGTGACTTGGGGGAGCTCGGACTGACGGACTGGACCGATCAAGTGAACGATAGGGGGGGGGGGTGGAAGAGAACTGTGCGTGGGGCCAGGAATCTTGGAGGTTCGGCGAGCTGATGAAGAAGAAGTACCATGAGAAATAAAGGATTGTGATCTGTGATCTAAAATGCTGTTGCCCACACTTTATCACAAAATTACCGTTCGTTGAAAATACCATTATCTTCAGAACTTTTTGTGTTTTTTAAGGAAATTATTTCTGCGTTTGACGACCACTACGAGCAACTCTTAGGGGTATGAGTATGCATGTCTTGGACAGACACACCATTTAGGCCTACCAGGAACTCAACCCTCAACCCCGGGCCCTGTTTGAACGACTGGTCAGAAACTATCTCTTCCGACCACCCGGAGACAGCGATTGTTTTCTCTCCTTGTCCACGTGGAAGTGTGGAAAAAGTCATTGAAAGGAAAACAACATGTAACGAGAGTTTGCCACAGCATATCAGGCGTTCACCAGACAGTCGTTTAACTGGCTCAGATTTGACGGAAGAGGACTTTGTTCCCAGATCTGTTTTTCTAACATGTGCCATACATTCTCAATGGGGTTCAGATTCAGGCTTAGTGGTGGGCAGGAAAGATAGTGGAAGTCGCTGTCATGCTCGCTGAACCACGGCTGGAAACATCTTGTGCGATGGACAGTAGCATTGTCGTCCATGAAACAGCCGTCACCTGCTGAATAAAGTCAATATTGCAAGATGAAATTGATCAGCAACAATGCGCCCCACACCATGACACCACCTCCATAACCTTGAATTGTGTTTACAGGGCAAGCTGGGTCTATTGTTTCATGGGATCTCGCCTCTGTGCCTACCGTTGGTACAGAACAAGTGCACCCGACTCGTCGGATCTCATGACAGTCTTCCAGTGTCCAGTCACAGTGTTCCTGATATCATTGTAGATGAACTTCGCAGAAATCAGTGGTTTTTGTATAGGCATGCGACTGTCGATACCGATCTTCTTCAATTCCCTGCGCATAGTTCGGTGAGATATGGGTCAGGAACAGCCTTCTTTGAATGCTTCGGTCAATTGCTGCACCTGTTTCTGAAGTCCTGAAAGTCAGAAAGAGAAGTCCTGCTTCTCCGTACAAGCCTTCTCAGACGACGGCGATCTCGTTTGTGACATATTGTCGTCACGCCACAATTACGCCTCTTAGACAAATAATGTGGGTTATTTTCTCCCTGATTAAAGACCCGATATATCTCATCTTTTGAGAAACCAGTCAGATTTCAAAACCGTCTCTCCCGCCATGCGGGCACCTACAATAATCCCTCTATCGAACTCTGAAAGATCCTTTGTTCTTCCCATTGTGATCAACAGTAGTGTAACGACCCTCGCTGCTTCCTAGCTGTTTCTCAACATAGCCGCGATCCAGAGAGAGCCGTCATATGCAGTTTTATTTTGGTTCGTTCCGTAGAATCACGCACTCGAAGAAAAGTAGAATTCAGGCCTTTTCTTAACAATAACAAAGACAACCCGTTTACTTCGCTAAAACTATGTGGATTGGGACCTCTCGAAGGGCAGGTTAATGGAATGCTTCATTTGACTTGGTCTCCGTTTCTGCTATCGACACTAGACAAGAATTTAGTGTTTCCCGTAAACCGCCGCTGCAGCTACGCGACGGAATTCTAATCGCTCTCGGGAAACAAATAATCGGCGACGCCAATAACAGGACTCGGCCTCTCCTTCTTCTCTCTCTCTCTCTCTCTCTCTCTCTCCTCCACTTCCAAAGTATCCCTTCTCTCCTTAAACTTCAGAAAAGCTCCACTGCTCACTTAATCAGATTTCTGAGGTAATCCTCACCTACGTGGGGCTACCTGCTCACACCCTTAAGCTCGTGTTTTACTCATTAACTCGCTCTTGAGATAATCCCATTGCCACACAAGACAGGTACATTTCACTTCACAAAGTTCATTGTAATGGGGCTAATCGCGTGTATCTCACAGCAACAGCTTTAAACATTCTGTTGTCGTCCGCTCTGCCCCCAAAAATAGCGCGAACAAAGAAATTCCACGTGGGGTATGAATCTATACATATATATTTACAATTATATTTTAGGACCTGGGGGCTAGCGAATCTTACTACTACATTGTATACTGTTGATTATTGACGAGTCGAAATATTTGTCTAGATCACGCGGTAAAGCACGTGTCCATGAACAAGTATTTTGCATATACGCAGCGTAAGTGATGCTTACGAACACCTGCATTAAGGTTTCTAATTCAGTGGCCGGTATGTGTACCTCAGCACGCAAAGAGACGTACCATTTCTTGTAGGAATTCCTCCTGCAGATGAGGTTTATACCCAGGGTGACCAGACATCCGGCTTTTGGAGGACATGTCCTCCTGTCCTCCAAGCATTAAGGGAAATGGCCCAAATGTCCGGCTTTTTCAATAAAGAATAATTCAAATACATTTTGATCTAATTCTTCTATTGAAATAATACAGGTACAATTTGTGTATCCTATCAAGCCACCGCTAAAATGTATTCATTTACTTTTGGATTCTCGCTCGCACCCTCTCTCCTTCGCCCGGTCAGTTTGTTCCTGCAATGCTGTAGCTGCCTGCTCCAATGAGTCACTTGTGAGTCAACAGCGCCGAGAAAACCACGTTAGTCTGTCTGTCGTTCATCACACGTGGACGGTGCCGTGCGATGTAGTCGTGTAAATAGGGTCATACTGCTTGTTTTCTGTGTTGTGAGTCGTTGCATTCAGTTTTTTTCTTTTGTTTAGAGTAACAGTTTTTTAATCAATCAGTGATGGGTATACCGCTAGTTAACAACAATTTGAAAGAACTGTCATGCTCTGAATTTCACAAATATTTGTTAAAAAGTAATCTGATCTACGGAAGAAAATCTCTTCCAGTGAAAAATATACGTAAAAATGTCTAACAGACTAAAATCTTTCTTTTTCAAGTTTTACACATATAAACTCTCAAACTGTAATACTTAAATACAGAGTATGCGTATCTATATTTATTTTTGTACAAATTTATTGTGTCCTCCTTTCTCTAGAAATGTTTTTCTTTTTTAATGAAAGTGTCCTCCCATTTCGAAATGTCATCTGCTCACTCTGTTTATATCTGACTACATACTTCTGTTACAAATGCAAAGGCATCTCCTCTTCCACACTTAAGTATAAACAAGGTAGCCTTGATCCCCAAATCTGTAAACAATACTTCGAACTTCCTTACATCCATTGTAGCAACAAATCGCGCCAGAAGCTCGGTCATCTGGTCCCATGAAGCTGAAAAGCCTGTTTGTGCAAACATTTCTCGGAAACGAAAGAAAGCTAGGTGTGTTAGTCACTAACTCCGAGTATATAAACATCGCTCGGAAATGACAGTTATGTGTTGTGTCACATCCGAAGACCTGAATAACGTCAAATGCTCAGAAATTATACCCCTTTTACTTGAAATATTTACAGCAGTCAAGCTGACTGCTGCTGCAGTTCTAGGTATAAATGGTCATAACAGACTATGACGAAAAAGCCCTTTGCAAATATAAATTTCAAAAAAGAAAAAAAAATCCAACCATGTCATAAGGTCGTATGTAAAAATCATGCGTTCACTTAAATCCTGCCCTCTGCAGGGATCATAGTGTAAAAGGAAATGAAAGCTAACGATGTGGAAATGGAACTAGATTTCATTGCAACAGTTTTTCATTTTATGCTCAAAACTGTTGCAATGAGGACCTGCCAGTCTTTATTCCACAACCGTGGAGGTTACTGATTGGAACTTTTTCTGAGAATGATGATATGGACTATAACGAACAAGCTACGTGATCAGTTATTCTCTTTTCTTCTTGTCGATTACCATGTTGTGGCAACATGGAGCCTAATGCATCATGGGATGTCCCTGTATTTAATACCAGCCCCACTGTTTCTCTGTGACAGTCTACCTGATGATGGGATTATAGTTTGGTCCTGAAAGATCTTGCAAATAGTTTTTAATCATTGTGCTTTAATTGCAAATGTCTCGTATTTTAATTCTGCAATTGGAACATATTGGTTTTGTTTAAAGTACAAAGACAGCGTTTAACTTGATACACGTTTCCACGTATGTGTTTTTGAGTTGGTTTCCACTTTTAAAGAAATGCTTTTCGACTTCAGCTCGAATTAATCAACGCATTCAGTGTCGGATTCACTTCTGTGTCTTTCGTTTAACTCATTGATTTCTGCTATCTGATTACTTAACAAGACCGTCTTCATTTTGTGAGTTGCGAAATGCTAAACCTTCCGCTACAGGCCCGTGCAGATCTCTACGCACAATACTCTAGTCGTCCCGGTAGCCGAATGTTCAAAAGCACGTGCCCCCGTTAGAGTCCCGGATGAGGCATGGGTGCTGGACCACGCTGCTTCTCGCTCCCTTCCTGGAACTCCTTACAGTCTTAGGTAAACATGTGCAGTGTCGTAGCTACCGAGAGGGCAGAAAGGGAGGTTGCCTTCCCAAAATGTTCATTCCAGGGGCGTAAATTTATGCTGTGAGGGGCGTAAAAAATTGCAATGCACAGCGTGTGAGTACATTTTTTGGTAATTGTAACTCATAAAGGAAGTTATGCGCTTCAGTAATTTTGTTTTTAATTCAAACACTCGACGTGGATCAGGAACACCAAACAGAAATCATCGCTCTTTCCACGTTAATAAGTGAGTCTTGGAAAAATTCTCATTGGCCGCCACCGGGAATCGAACCCAGATTCTTCCAGTTACACGCCGGACATGCTACCAATGCATCACAGCGGCCGCGAATTCTACAGACTCACATGTGATAAACTGCCAAACTACATGTGATAAACTCCCAAACTATTTTGGTGAATCCCCAGCACTATGCGGGGCTCCATGAAGACACCTGCCATGTAGTTTGGCAGTTAATCACATGTGAGCCTAGAGAATTCGAGGCCGCTGTGGTGCCGGGGTTGCATGTGCGGCGCGTAACTGGAAGACCTGGGTTCGATTCCCGGTGGCGGCCGATGAGATTTTTCCGAGACTCATTATTAACGTGGAAAGAGCTCTGATTTCTGTTTGGAATTTTGTTTTGAATGACTAGTATACTACCTCATACAGTATACTACTCAACTAACTAGTAAGGAGTGCAAGCCAAAAAGCAAAGTTCACATAATTTCCTACATGCTACTTGACATTTTGTTACATCCGCCGAGACGTTCGACTTTCAAAGTTCTCCTTCCAGCGAATCTGCCAACGCAGCGTATACTTCTATATAACTGCATTTAGAAGCACGTACTGTATATACTCACGTATAAGCCCGTTCACGTATAAACTGATCTCCCTGGACAAAACAGCTTAAAACTGGTGAAAAAAGTCGGGAACCGTATGTAAAACGATCATCCACTTCAAGAGTTTAGAGAACAGAATATTTATTGAAATAAAATTGTAGAAATGTCTAAATTTATCTTATTTAAAAGCCTTCAAAATTCGTCTCGCTGCCGGATCTTCCAATTAGTTCCTGTGGGTCCACCGTTAAAGTTTCGTCATCAATACGAACATTGTCGTTGGCAAAGTCACCGTGACTGTTTACTTTATCAGAATCATAAACCAAATCATCTGCATCATCCATGGCCTTACTTATGCAACATTTTTAAAAAGATAAGTAAAGTGGTCTTACTTAGTATGTAGCATTTTCCACTTTTTGCTTCCTTACACCTCGTGCAGTGGCAAGAAGAGATGTTCATGCTTGCTGTGAAAACACGAGAGATCACGGATTCGTTCGTCGCGCCCCTCGGGTGTGGTAACATGTGCAAAGTCCCGCAGGCAAAGCAGAAGGAATTACTTCTTTTTTTTGCGAGCAAGAAATTCCGTGATCTCACTTTGAAACTAGATTAAGTTTAGCAGTTATCATATTAGCGACGACTATTTTCGTAGGGCTGCGGATGGGTCGTTTCTTGAAATCGTACCCTGGTTTCAAAAATGTTTCATCATTTATATTTTTTCAGACTCGCGTCTAAGGGACCCTTGTACTTAAAATATACACTGGCAGAAAGTGAAAAAAGAACACCAAGAAGGAGACGTCTGATACCAACGAAAATTATACAGCATAATAACGGAATACAGAGGATAACGTGATCAAAACATTATGGCAAAATACAGCTGTATTTGCTGGTAAACTGAAAAATAACATTTCCATGTAACATGGTTAGTACGAGGTTGAACCGCCATGAACTGCGTCACACTGTGCAATTCTGGCATGGAGTCTGTCGTACAGATGTTCGATGTAAGTTTGGGGTATTGAGTTCCAAGCATCCTCAACCTGGACGCGTAAATCGGGGATGGTCGCGGCTGGCCGTGAAGATCGGATAAGTCGTTGTCCCATAAAATCCCACACGTGTTCAATGGGGGACAAATCCGGTGAACGTGCAGGCCATGGAAGTTGTCTCACACCCTGAAGTGCATGTTGCGTTGCACGTGCCGTGTGTGGGCGTGCGTTATCTTGCTGGAAAACACCACGATGGACCGACCTTACAAATGGCACAACAACGGGCTGAATGATGTTGTTGATGTAGGAGGTGCTGTTTAGCATACCCGGTACAAACACTAGTTGTGTACGGGGGTGATAGCTGATCGCTCCCCACACCAGGAGACCAGGTGTAGGCCCTGTGTGTCGCTGGCGGATGCAAGAAGAGTGGAGACGCTCCCGTGTGCGTCTGCGAACACACATACGGCCATCGGAGGCTCCCAAGTAGAATCTGCTTTCATCGCTTAACACGACAGATCGCCACTGCGTTCTCCAGTGCAGACGTTGGCGACACCACTGCAGCCGTTTCTGACGGTGGGCTGGAGTCAAAGGTACACATGCCAGAGGCACACGTGCACGTAGTCCTGCATCCAGTAGACGGTTGCGGATTGTTTGCACAGTCACCTCAGGTGCAACGGCAGCTCGGATTTGCGTCGCAGTGGATGTTCTGCTTGACAACGCCGCTCTTCTTATGCGTCGATCGGTCCGCTCATCAGTCCGTCTGTGACTCCCGGTTCCACGTCTTCTCGTGTGGGAATGTTCCTCGAACCATCTACGTCACAATCGTACCACCACCGAAACTTCCCGTTCAATTCGCTCCGCAATACGACGATACGACCACCCGGTCTCGCAGAGTCCGACTAGACGACCTCGCTCAAAGTCCGATAACTGCTGAAATCGTACACGTCTTCCATGTCCAGGCATTGCAGCTTCTTCAGGGTCTTCGCACGTGTCTGTACGCCGACGACAGATTACATTCACTTCGCTGTATACTCCTTAAATACCACCAACGATAATTTGCATATTATGCCGTGCTGTGGCGTAAGCGCTCACCGGTTGGTCCCGAAATTAACATCACACCTACGTAAACCCGACCCTATTAACATATGTAAATTTCATGATCGTCCGCCAATTCCTCCTTGGTGTTCTTTTTTCACTTTCCGGCAGTGTATATATATATATATTCCTTCCAAAAACTTTCGGTTTGTACGTCAGTATTTCATCATCAACAACGATTTTCAATCCACTAGTGGATGAGGTCTCCCCAAGTCTTTTCCACAACTTTCTATCTTATGTCTGTCTCTTTCAAGTCGCTCCAGCACGCTTTCGAATTTTATCCACTCATCTTCCACATGGTCTTCTTCTGGGTCATTTCCTGTCCCTTGGTATCTAATCTCGTACTTCATTTTTTTTTTTTTTGGTTGGAGGTTTGACGATCACCGCGAGCAACTTAATGGGCTGTAAGCAGTCGCCCGTCCCTAACTTAGGGCCACTAGTTCCAGGGAAGGGAGAAAGCCAGTGCCATAAGAGAAACACAACATACATGCCTCACCGGGATTCGAACCCGGACCACTTTCAGACGAATGATCAGAGGCCATTGCTTAAACCAGTGCGCCACCGGGGTGGCCTTCGTTTTTGCAATGGTGGTCAGTATTGGCAATACATTCATCCCGTTGCGATTTGTGGGTCTTCACTTTGATCATGATGTCATCAACTTTTGTCATTTCTGTAGTCCATGTGTTCCTCTTCCTATCCAGGGCTGTACTCATGCCCTGATTTACGGGAGGGCACACGGGGCGCGTGCCCAGGGACCCCGATTTTGGGGGCCCCCAAATTTGAATTAAATGTGTACTTAGTTAATGGGAATTTTGTGTGTGTATATTCAAAATTTATTATTTTACTTTTGCATGCTCATGAGTCATATGTTTATAAATGTGGTACTTGCATGCAGTGGGTTTGAGTTTCGAGTTTCACGTAAACACGTGGCCATTAATGAGTTTCAATGGTTTAACAACTTTCAAGTGGCCATTGAGAAGGAGGATCGCTTCCATTGATTCACGTGACCTTTTCTTGCTTCTCTGAACGCACCTAAACTCAACTGATTCTTCAACTTCCTGTACACGGCTTGTCGTTGTCGTAACTGTAACCGCGAACGCGATGGCTTGGTTGTATTTTGTGTTGCGTTTCTTGTAGTCTGATGGAATGTTGTATATATATGTTAATTTTATATATAATCAAATTTAGTTGTAACAATATACGTATTTAAGTTGAAATATTTAACAGTTAAATTATGTCAAAACGAACATATTTATCCGGCAGTGCTAAACGGAAAGCCAAACAATCGAAACTGAAGGATGATGACCTGCAGCATCGTAGTATTGAACATTTTGCCATTAAAAAATCTGATATTTCACTTGGTCCCAAAAGTCCTACCCATTCCTCTAATTTTACTACTGTTGAGTCTTTTGAGAGTAATTTGTCTTTGGAAGCCAGTAATCTGACTTCAGAATCATCTAACATCACAGATTCTCCTAATTTGGGAAATCTTTTGAATTCATCTAATGAAGAGGGCACAAGTTCCACAATGAATGCAGTGCATCCTGTCTTATGGGGAGAAATTACAGAAGAAATGCGTGAATGCTTTTTGAACAATCCACCAGTCCAAGATTTGAAGTTGCTTGCATTCTCAGGGAAAGATATCTATGGTAAAAAACGTTTCCTAACAGAAGGTAATTTTTTCAGAATAAAAAAAATAATGAGAAGGTAAAACGCGACTGGCTTCTTTTATCCCCATCAACTTGTTTACTATTCTGCTGGATATGTATGCTAGGAGCACTACAGCATTAGGATCCACAGGTTTTTCTGACTGGAAGCATGCAAGTGAACGTCTTACAAAGCATGAAAATTCACACATACACAGGCAAGCAGTATGTGACTATTCATCACGCATGAATGCTTCTGCATGCATTGACTGTCAGATAGTTATGCAGTATCGGAATGAATCCAAGTACTGGCAAGATGTTTTGCATAGAGTTGTTGCAACAGTTAAGTATCTCTGAGTTCGAGGGTTGCCAATGTGTGGTGATGATGAAACAATAGGATCTGTTCAGAATTGAAATTTCCTGGGCTCCTTACAATTAATTGTAGAATTTGATCCATTCTTATCTCAACACTTGGAAAAATTTGGTAATTCAGGAAATGGTAACACCAGTTACTTATCTTCAACATGTGTGGATGAATTTGTTGAATTAATGGCTGTACGTGTTTTTAATGAAATAAAAATATCAAAATATTTTTCTGTCATAGTTGACTGTACTCCAGACATTACACATGTAGATCAACTGGCTTTCATCATAAGGTATGTCAACAAAGATTGTGAAGCAAAAGAACGGTTTTTGACATTTATTCCATTCCATGGACATACTGCAGAAAGCATTACAAATACCATGATATATTTTCTACAGGAGGCTGGCCTGGATATTGTGAATGTCAGAGGCCAAAGCTACGACAATGCCAGCAACATGTCTGGGAAGTATTCTGGTATTCAAACACGCATTAGGGAAATCAATTCACTAGCGGAATATGTGCCATGTTCTGCTCACACTTTAAATTTAGTTGGTGTGAATAGCATAGATAGTTGTGGTAAATTAGTTCTTTCTTTTTTTCACATTTTTGCAAAAACTCTATACTTTTTTCTGCATCAACTCACCGTTGGAAGATGCTTCAGGAGAAAGTCCAGGAAGCACATGGAAATTCATCACTCGAATTGGGGGGATGGGATTTGTAGTGTGAGCTCACCATATGTTTTCGGTGGGGATAGATGTGGATACTCGGCCTGTTTTCGGTGGGGAAAGATGTGGATACCCGGATAGATGTGGATACCCGGATAGATGTGGATACCCAGTGTGCTGAAGAGTCAGTCAGTTACCAGATGGTGTGCAGATGGTGTGCAGATGCTGCAGCTACACGATCAGTGAGGGAAAATTATCGTGAAATAGAGAAAGTTTTAGTATTTCTGTCAGAAAATGTCGATGATTCTCCACAGACAAGAGATGAAGCAAAATCACTGCTGAAGAAAATGCGAACAATGGAAATATCGATCAGCACAGTAGTTTGGGACACAATACTTCAGAGATTAAACTGTGCAAATCAAACTTGCCAGAATCCAAAAGGAAATATTTCTGAAGTACCTAAAAGTTTGCAGTCGTTAATTGAATTAATTCAGTTCGCGAGGGAAAATTTTGAAGTCTATAAAGAGGAAGCTAAAACATTAGTGTCTGAAAATGTGCAATACCATGGTCATGATTCCCGAAGAAAGAAAGTGCCCAATAATAAACACCTAGATGAATGTAACAGTGAACATATAGAACTCAGTGCAAGGGATATACACTGACGGAAAAAAATCCCAACACCACGAAAAAATAGTTGTAGAGGAATGAAATGGCGGCAATACATTTATATAGGTAACACATTTAATCGATTGAGGTTTCCAGATCACAGCTTAATGTAAGCGCGAGAAGAGCCATTTTAAATGTGAAATGCTGGTACATTAATAACCGGTGTAACCGCTAGAATGTTGAATGCAAGCACGCAAACGTTCATGCATTGTGTCGTACAGGTGCTGGATGTCAGTTTGTGGGATGGAGTTCCATGCCTGTTGCACATGGTCGGTCAATACAGGGACGGTTAATGCTGGTTGGGGGTGACGCTGCAGTTGTCGTCCAATGATGTCCCATACGTGCTCGATTGGTGAAAGATCTGGTGATCTAGCAGGCCACGGCAACATGTCGACAATCTGTAGAGCATGTTGGGTTACAACAGCGGTATGCGGGCGAGCGTTATCCTGTTGGAAAACACCCCTGGAATGCTGTTCATGAATGGCAGCACAACAGGTTGAATCACCAGACCGACGTACAACTGTGCCGTCATGGTGCGTGGGATAACCACGAGAGCGCTCCTGCTGTCATAGGAAATTGCTCCCCAGACCACAACTCCAGGTGTAGGTCCAGTGTGTCTCGGCCGCACTCAATTTGGTTGCAGGCGCTCACCTGGCCTCCTCCTAACCAACATACGGCCATCACTGGCACGCAGGCAGGACCGGCTTTCATCAGAAAACACAACAGATCTCCACCCCGTCCTCCAATGAGCTCTAGCTTGATACCACTGAAGTCGCAAACGGCAGTGGTTTGGAGTAAGTGGATTGCACGCTACAGGGCGTCTGGCTCGGAGCTGTCCTTCAAGTTACCGATTTGTTACAGTTCGTTGTGTTACTGTGGTGGCAACTGCAGCTCGAATTGCTGCCGCAGACGCGGTACGATGCGCCACGGCCATACGCCGTACACGGCGGTCTCCCCTCTCAGTCGTGCCACGTGGCCGGCCGGAACCCGGTCTTCTTGGGGCAGTACCTTCCCTTGATCACCGCTGCCAACAATCATGCACAGTGGCTACATTCCTGCCAAGTCGTTCTGCAATATTCCGGAAAGAAAATCCACCTTTCTTGTAGCCCTATTACACGACCTCGTTCAAACTCCGCGAGCTGTTGATAATGGCTTCTTCGTCTTCTTAAAGGCATTCTTGACTAACATCAACACACTACGTCGAATCTCAACGATAACTAACGCTCACGAACGTTACAGCGCGTATTTACAGCAAACCTGCTTTGCATGTTCCGATGGGCGCTACTAGCGCCACACGTATGCGCCGAGCGCGAAATTTGCATAGACGTCATCTTACAGATGTACTCTCACCGCCTACCAACTATCGTTTATCTAACACAACCCCTTCTTGGTGTTGGGACTTTTTTTCCCGTCAGTGTATTTAGAACTCAGGTTCATTATGTGCTTTGTTATGCTTTAGTCACTCAGCTTTCAAGCAGAAAAAGTGCTTAGGAAAATATAATCAGAAAATTTAATTTTTTTACAAAAAAATCAAGGTCTGAAATTTTTGAAGGGACAAAAGAATTGCAGGAATACTATAACAATGACCTTGACGACCAGTTTGCCGATGAGTTTTTGCAATTCTCATCAATGATGGGGGAGCATGCAACCATTCCCCAGATGCTGCAAACTTTGGAGGTTAACAATTTAGAAGCCACATTTCCGAACACTGAGACTGCACTTAGAATGTTCATGACATTACCGATTTCAAATTGTACAAGTGAGAGATCATTTTCTTTGCTGAAAAGACTGAAAAATCTCTTAAGATTAACCATGCGACAAACGAAACTAGCATCATTAGCTCTGCTTTCTTTGGAGAGTGATGCGACACAGTCTTTAAATTATGATTCTCTAATACATGACTTTGCATCTAGGAAATGTAGAAGAAACATATTTAACCCAACTGTTTTGTCCTGATATAGGAGGTAAATTTTCAGTTCTTTTTATTCATTCCTAAAAATAAAGAATAGTAAATGAGTCATTACAGATAAAAAGATCTGGTGCCCAAACACAGCACTTTGTCATCGTATTGTCAGTTTTGTTTGACACTGGACAATTTATACATTTATGTCATTATGTGCTCATTAGATTTTGGTAAAAATTGGGTAAATGATTTTGGTAAAATTGGGTTTAGCGTCCTAAATTATTTGGTCGGAAAAGTTGTAAAATTTCGAAAAAGTGTGACGTACAGATTCGAAAATATGCAATTTAAGTGGAAATGGTGAAAAAATTTCATCGTTAGAATGAATATTAAAGATGTTTACCGAAAAACTTGAACTCCAAGTATGACATGAAGCTGTGCTCCGTTGGAAGGAAGGATCGCTGCAGCCAGAATATTCACGGGCGGAATAGTACAGCAGGAAACGGGTACGCTGTTGTCAGGAAAGAGTGTAGTGCTACGCTACAGAAAATAGTTAATTTCGGTGTCAGTTCTTGACATCGCAATCGGACAGTTTCTTGGTTTTTTCGTATGGGATTATTTGATGCTGAATGTATGAACTCATTTCTCCATGGAAGCATTTTTTTTATTTAGTAATCAAACTTTCACTTTCAGGCTTGCCATCTAACTTCCGTTGGAGAGAATGCGACACCTACTCTAACGCTTTTCTAGAAACAAGAAAGGCATGTGCATACTTACTATTTCGTATCACGGAATTACATGCCAAAGAACGAAGACAATCTCTGCATGTTTCTTTAAAAAGTGAGGCAGAAATTACAAACTACATTCTTTAGCGTAGCAGTATATTTTGTTACTATTTCCTAACAAGAGCGTACCTGATGCCTGTTGTACTCTTCTGCCCATGAATTACCAGCCGCAGCAAACCTTCCTTTCAACGGAGCAAAGCTTCAGGTCGCCGCCGCAGCGTGTGTTTACTCATCCTACTTGGACTACTTGGAGGTAAGTTTTTCGGTAAACATCTTTAATATGCATTTTTTTTAATTTTACAACTTTTCTGACCAAATAATTTAGGATGCTGAAGTACACATTTACCAAAAATTGAACCGGTACTAGGTGTTCCCCTCAGCTTTTCAGATTATTATTATGTTTTTTTTTTTTTTGTATAACTCAGACTCCATCAACACAAAATTTTATGTTTTGCAGTTTTCTGATATATTGATCATGATGCGCAGATTTGATCTTGGTAGAAACCGGGAAGCTGGAAGTAGGAGTTCCCATAGCACTTTTTCAATTTTTTTATGCAGCTTCACATCTCTATTTATGAGAAAGTCTAGAGGAGGTCACCATGGATTTTTTTTTCTTGTTTTAGTTTTAGTTCACATTTTTTGTAGGATGCATTGTTCTCGTGTTCTAGACGCAAGAATCAGTACATTGCAAGACCACAATATTCACTAAAATTAAGAGCAACCTCCCCATTGCTGGGGGGGGGGGGAGCTCACGGCTAAGAGTGTCTTAACCTAAGAAGAAACATTTTATAAAATTTTTAGCGGAAATTTCATATGAATCTGGTTAGGAAATAGCCGAGCATTTTGACAGCAGCTTTGAATGAAGCATTAAAAAGGAAATAATTCTTTTTCAATAAATAAATAAAATATTTAGAAATCATTTTCGCGGTTTTAGTTTATAAAACATTGGATTTCATACCAATGAGGATAAGGTTACATATTATAGCCGTTTGCACATACTATGCACCCTTCCGACTATACAGCGGTGTAGTGTAAGTGAAAAAGTACAGGAACGCGCAGTGCCTTTACATCTTCCATACCTTTCTCTTATTATCCCCCATTCGCCTCTCCCCTTTTTACTTTATTATATTTACAGTATAAGAAAGTATAACTTTATTTTAAATACACCAGACCTGAATAATCATGAAACGCATATAGTGTATTAAATCCATTTATTTTTGTGGTGTAGTCAGCACAAAGATTCGTCAAGCTTTCGCACTCCACTGGGAGGCTTTTTCAAGGCAATGGTAGACATAAAAATTCAGGGAATTGGAACACGTAAAGAACGAAGATGGTTTTTGAAAATAACGTGGGTGACATCACGAGCATATTACATGAATTTTTATCACGTAATTATACGGTGCGTCGCGATGTGTTTCCATCTTTTAATAACGCATTACCTAGAAAAAGCCTCGCAGAGGAGTGCGAAAGCTTGGCGAATCTTTGTGCTGACTACACCACAAAAATAAACGGATTTAATACGCCATATGCGTTTCATGATAAGAAAGTATAGTTATTGGTCGAAATGAGACTTCCGGATTTACATATTTTGACATTCAAGGAACAAGATTTCATCATTTGGGACTTCCAAAAGTGAGAATGGATTTGAGACTAACTCTACCTTATGGGACATTCCACTAACTGTGCAGTATTTTTTTTTTCATTCGTATTTTAAAAAGAAAACAAATTATGCTGTATACGATTTACCGGAGTATGCGCCGACTAGAAAAAAAAGCACCGGGACGTTCCGGGACGTAAAAGAAAAAACTGCACAGTTAGAACTCCCGGAACGCCGTTGCGGGGGCGTTCCGGTCCCACTACTCCACTAAGAATATAATGAAATAAAAGATATTCTTCGTGGGAACATTTTACTACTTGCAAATCATTGTGGCATGATGTTAAATGTGTTTTATGTATTCAAGAGTAAATAATTTAGAAAAATTTTCCTGTTTGCCACCAGGGCCATAGCTACCGGGAGGGCAGGGAGGGCGGTTACCCACCCAGAATGGTCATTCCAGGGGTATAAATTCATGCTCTGGGGATGTAAAAAATAGAAATTGCAACTAAAAAAAGGAAGTCGCACCATTCAGTATTTTCTTTTTAAAGACTTTAGTTAGTCTCAGACTTTAGTCGCACCATTCAGTATTTTCTTTTTAAAAACTTTAGTTAGTCTAGACTTTAGTTAGACCCTTAAGCTTCTTCCTATTGTTATATTCACTATCCGATATTCATTCGTTCCGAGGCTGGTTTGTTTTTCGTTCTGCATTTCTATGGAGTTTTGTGTTGTTGGCGCTTACATAACGTTTACCCTTTACTTGGTATTTACCACACAAATGTACGATATTTAATGTAAAAAGTCGAAAAATATTTACAATTAAAAACCGCACTAGTACATTCTGGGTGACATTCCCCCCGTCATCAGGTGAAACAGAGGTTATGTGATACTCGCACAGATTTATAAGAGTACAGCAATGCGCCATGAGTAAAGATCTCAACCGTCATAAGGTTGTGATTGCTACCATCGCAACCGAGCAAACACACTCGCGTAGTTTCCAACATCAAAACTTTCACATAGTAATACAGAGATTTTGTTACACTACACAGGAACGCAAATATAATATCCGAACCAACCGCAATAATACGGCATTATCTAGGAATGTTGTAAATGGAACATTAAAACCAGACTGGGCGAATATCAGACTGTTGGACACTCTAGCGCACGTGCACTCACTGTACCTCGTTGAAAGCCTGTACATTGAAGCCTTGGGGGAAAGACGTTGTAATGATAATCAAAAATCTGGAAAGATCACATCGTTAATTTGAACTTTAAATTATAGCAATTAAAAAAATAAAACAAAAACAACACGTCAATTTGACAATAGCCTTTTATAATGTAACAAAAAATTTTTGTATAAAAAAAATTGTTACATTATAATGTGTATGTTTGTTCGGTTACGATGGTAACAATCACAACCTTGTGACGCTTGTGACCTTTACCCGTGGTGCATTGCTGTACTGTTATAAATCTGTAAGACTATCGCATAACCTCTGTTTCACCTGATGATGGGGTGAATGTCCCCCCGAAAGTACTAGTGGGGTTTTTAATTGTAAATAGTTTTCATCTTTTTACATTAAGTATCGTACATAGACGGTGGTGTTATTTGTGTGACATACTGTACGAAAATTGCTTTTTACCTTTGGTATTTACCACCTGTGGTTCTTTGGTATTTACCTAGTTTTTACATTTTTTAAATAATTATGTCAAAAACCTGAAGTTTGATTTTTGAACGATCATAATACTTTCTAATAACGTCGGTGTGTTAGAAAGGAAAAACCACGTACATTTGAGTGGACCTCGAAGGGGTAAAATTTCAAGGCTCGTCCTCCCAGATTAGAAGACCTTGCTACGGTTCTGTGTGCTACCATTCTTAGTTGTTACTTACTTATTTCTTACTTATGCTCTGTATTTTCATATAAATCGGAAAAGGCTATTAGACACTGTCACACGGCAGTTAGTGTCTTATGCGTGTGATTGTGGGACATTTGAAAGAGGACAGCTTTAGTTCCCTAAAGGAATGAAATTTGCATATGATTAACTTTGGCGTAAGTGTTTTGTAGTGTTGAGCAGTGGCGTATGAACGCTTTTGATTTAGAGGGTACAACCTCATGAACCTTACATCTCAAGGATTAAGCCATCTATGGATGACCCTTTCCCAAATTTTTTTTGGGGGTGGGGGGGTAGTATATTAGAGTTTTTATAAAATACGTATACTGATCAGGAATGCATATCAGAATGAACATTGTTATCATCATCATATTATTAATTATTACCATTATTATTTTTACTGCTGACAAAAATTTCACATTATTAATTTCTTATCAGAAAATGAATGGAAGTAGGGTTTTTTTTTTTTTTTTTTTTGTGTTCTCTCTTGTTAATTTTTGTGCTTTTTTTTTCCATTAAAATATTGAGCAGGGAGAAGTCAACATTAGGATGAATTTCTGTCAGCAGGATTTGGAAAAGAGGGATTTCCCAGGAAATGTTATATAACTCTTTACAAGAACGAATTAAATTTCTTGTCATTTTTGTTTACGTTAATAAAGTAAAACCGCAGTAAGATAAAAACTGCTCTACCCGCGAAGATAGTACCATTGAAGCATTATGAAGTCTATATTAAAAACTTTGAACGATACATAGGCTGACAATTGATGTAAAAAGCCCATTGGTCTGATGCAAAGC
Organism: Macrothele yani; assembly: GCA_039090855.1. Taxonomy (NCBI): domain Eukaryota; kingdom Metazoa; phylum Arthropoda; class Arachnida; order Araneae; family Macrothelidae; genus Macrothele; species Macrothele yani. The sequence goes on from CM077024.1 coordinate 10,015,936, forward strand.
TAAATGATGGTGGAGATATCGAGGAATTGGAGTTCTATGAGTGGTATGTGAAATCCGTAATGCACTTGTTGTATTGCTACAGATCTTAAGACAGAAAACAATTTTAGTGCCGGGGCTGCGGGCGCTGAAATGACACTCCGTTTCAACCCATCGCAATGTCATTAGCTGTAGATGACTGACAGGTGTCATAATATCGGCGCCTTTCTTCTGCTCAAGCTGGCAGTCGTTTGAACTCGTTTCCCTGCAGAACTAATTTGCTGGAGTTTCCCAGATGGTTGGCCAGTTTTTGGTGGATGAAAAGCCTCCCACTACAAGCTTCGGATGTAAAAAAAACCCAGATGACCCGTGATATTTCTTTGAAAAAAAAAAGAGAATAAAAAAAAATAAGTAGCATATAAATTTTGCAGTTCACTCTTTATGAATGATTGGTTTATGTTTGCTCATATCTGCGGGGGGGGGGAGGTTACAGTAGATATTAATGTACCTCTCTCTAAAATTTGAGGGGGTACAGTAGATATTAATGTACCCCTCTCCAAAATTTGAGGGGTAAATTGTACCCCTGTACCCCCTCCGTTCCTACGCCACTGGTGTTGAGCACAAACCTAAGGCAGTCATTTTAATCACAATGTGCATGATTGATTAAAATTGTGTTATAATTTTGGTTTTACGAAAAATACCTGTACGTTCCAAAGAATTTGAATTATTATAACGTTCATAAAACCTAGTTAACAATATGGAATTTAAAAGTACCAGTAAAGCTAAAAGATTTTCGCAAAAGAGCCTCAAAGACATTGTGTGTGTGTGTGTGGGGGGGGGGTGTTCAGGTACGCACCCCCCCCTTTTTGTTTTGTTATACCAAGCATCCATCTCTCCATGCTTCTTTGAGCTGTTTGCAGCCCTTGAATATCTTTCTTAGTTAAAATCCATGTCTCTGATCCATAAGTAAGAACTGGAAGGATGCACTGATTAAACACTTTCTTTAAGGTATCCCACTACGTTGAAAATGTCATTTTGGGCCAAATTTCACATTTCGTCAATAATGCTTTCACTTTAAAGCCCCATTCTTTAGGATTCCAAAACTGCCTTTGTTTCTTATCTACGATGAATAGATACAATACAGAGTTATAGCAATCAGAATATCTAAACCCAGATGTCAAACGAACGGGAAGTGACACTTGAAACGCGCTTTTTGCAGGATGAGATTTTCGTTCCGAACTCTTTACGGAAAACCTGATAACTGCGAAATGTATGTAAATAAATTGACGAAACTTGGTATACATCTTTCTTACAATATTGTGCATGCATGAACTAAAAGTTTAGCTGTTTGGCAGTTCAACGTTAGGCTATAGCTATTTACATTCGACATAGTGAAGAAATTTGTCGAACATTCACACTAATGCATGTAGGAATGAGTGTATCTCAGCAGTGTTTAAGAACATCACTTACCTTTTAGTTCACTGCATAGATAATAGTCATGCGCATATACTGATGCAAAAGATGCTAGCATAGATCTGTAACATTTTTATTTAGAGCGTTTACCGTAAACGACAAATTTCCTAAAATTCTTTCACAAATTTCCCAATTTCTTGAAAATTTATATTGATACATTTATGTTTTTGTGTGTTAGCCTTCCTAAAAAAAAAATTACCAATTCTTGCATGTTTTCAAAAAAAGTGCCCTCAACGTAGTGGGGCTTCAGACATTATGGTAAATTGCTCTTGAAAATTGCACTGTTCCCTGTTCCTTTCAAAAGCTCTCGAGCTAAGTTTTAAATGCCTATTAATTTCTTCTTCGACATAGCGCTCGCTTGATATGTGGAATCATGGAATCATGGGGGGCGGAGGGGGGGGTGATCATAACTACCACGCCGTCCAAGCAAGACGGTTGGTGAATGTGGGATAGCATTTTTTCTATCTCGGAGTTATAGGTACCTCTCTATTTGTTGGTCGCCAGAACTCCTTTAGTGAAACAAACTGGACGTGCACCTTTTGAGAAATCATTTTCCTAGGAGACGCTGTATGTTGGGCATACCTAAACCTTGTGATTTGTCTGAAAATATTTAAATTCCCAGTATATACGGTAATTAAAATATTTTCAGATAAATCTCACTCATTTTTGCAATTTTAACACCACTATGTGAGCACTATGTTTGATCTTAAGTTCACGACCACCTGCGATATGCTTCGAAATAATTTCGAAAGAATTGTGCGCAGTAGGCCCCAGAAAAGAAAAGAGAAGAACTGACGCGCAGAAAGGAAACTATTGCCATGTATTATGATTTCAGATAAAGATCGAGATGGAATAGTGTAGGAAAGGTTCTATTAGTGTGTAAAAGGTTCTATCCAATTAACGTTCTCAATATCTGGAAAAGCATTGACATTCTCTGTGGCTTTCGTGTGTTCTGAGGAAACACAAATGCTGGGAACATTCACGCACTAAAAAGAAACTGTTCTCATCTTTCTTGACCAAGTGCGAAACAACGCACAGAGGGTCAGTGTTCCTTCCGTACGACTGTTCGTCATTTTCCACGTTTCAGGAAAATCCCCAACCAAACACTAACCGCAGGGATACTTACGCAGGGAATTCCATTCAATCTGTTGGTAAAATTTACTCTCCCCACCCCCTTCCCGAATTTGCGTAACTAAAGATTACGTAAACCAGGAAGCGTCGTGTTCCAATAGAATTTCCTTTTGCGCAGAACTGTTTTGAAAAATTAAGTTCAGGAAATTATTTTGCTTCGCAAATTGCAGCTTACTGCAACAGTTCACAGACGAAAGGACTACGTTGTTGTTGTTGCTTTTTTTTCTCTCAAAGTTTTTAGGTAGCCCCAATTAATTGTCCTATCAGTATCAATTTCATATATATTCATTCCGGAAAAAGGAACGGATAGGAAAACCAAAAAAATAATAGTAAAAAGTGGTTAAACATTAAACGCTTAGTTACTATTAAAATAATATTGAAAATAATTCTGTAGAACTAAGAAAAGGCAGTTTTAAAATGCTGAGTTTTCGAAGAATTTTTCGAGAAGTTACAATCAACATTGTTACTAATATACTTGAAGTAATAAAATATTTCTGATTATAATATTCTTGTTGTTTTTTTTGTTATCTATTAGCGGTAGCGAAGAAGGGAAAATTGATGGACTGTCTATGATACCTATTGAGAGACGCTGCGATTCCTGACAACTGTAGGCGTAACGTGACCAAAAATAAGGGGGGGGGGGGTTACATTTTCGGAAATAGTTTCTCCGAAAGTGCAGTTGAAAGTGTTCAACTGCCATTAGTGCCATTAGGTTTTTATATGCCTAATATATCCAAAATTACGAGGTGTACCAGGCTTGCGTTGATTCACCCTAATGAGGATGAAAAAAACAACATGCATTTCAAAGCAACTCACACTGTCATTTGATGATAAAAACCGTCATCAGATGACTGCATGCTATTGCGCATGGCATGACTGCTGGAAAGCAGTCATAATAATGTTTGCTATTGCGTAGTGTTGTTCCCTTGGCTGTAGGTCACACTTTACAGCATTTTAAAGGCAAACGACTAGTTATTATTTTTCTATTTTTCAGTTGGGGGCGGGGGGGGTGGCACTTGCCTTCCGGTGCTCCCTCGACGCTACGCCTATGTTGACAACAGCTGCATTCAGAAATAGGGAAAATCCTTTGAAGAATAACTATCTGAAGAATGAAATATATGGAACGTTTGGTCATCGATAAAAAAGTGAAACTACTCGGAAAGCAAGTATGGTAAAATTACCGACGCTTAAATTCATATAGTAATTCTTCTCTCCTATCGCTGTTTGGAAATCATTCTGTAAGATGGCTTTCCAGCAGAACTTTCTGATGGCAGCTGTTTATTCTTCAGCATTTTTCAATACTTCATAAATTTTTAAAGATAACGAACTCAGCAGTTACACAGCTTTATCAAAAGTAGCTGAATGTACTATCTGTCTCCTGTCAAAATCAGCAGTATTTTTTTTTTTTTTTTTTTGAAGGCTAGGTGATTTAATGTGTTATGGAAGGACTTTGTGAACTCCTGGATGAGAGCGTTAAGGCATGCACCCCCACTGCGCGAAAATTGTTCCACTTTACGCCACGAAGCTGCAACATCGTTAAGGGCCTCATTCCAAGGTTACCAAGAGTTAGACAGTCTAAGAAGCTCATTCATTCATGCTACACCAAAGCCGAGTGCCATTTAGGTAATTGCCAACGTAGACGAAATTTTCTGTTCTGGGAAGCGCATGGATACAGCACCACCAACATGTTTCATATATATATATATATATTTTTTTTCATTCTCCTTCTGGTTATTTATCATCGACATTGTGATTATGGGGCCTTAGCAGGGGATTGTCTGCTCTTACGGAGGCTGACAGTGGGGCTGGAACACGAGATATCAATGCTAACCTGTCAGAATCTAGCCTCACATGTTGCTAATCAAAGTGGTGTATGGCTTTGTGACCTCGCTGGCTTCAAGCATGATCTGAAGCCCTCAAATTCTTATAACTGCATCACAATTAATACCATAACCAGTTTTTTGAAGCAAGTGGCTTTCTATATCATTAATTCATAAGGAAATTAAAGTCGACAAAGGTATTTCCTTAAACATCTTTTCGTGAACTATCCCTTTTCTTTCTGCAAAGTTAGAAAAGGGTGATAAACTGGGATTGTAGACGAAAGAGTGAAAATATTAAACGTTGAGTGTCAAGGGACAATTTTTCCTGTCAGGGAGACGTGGATGCAAAGTTATTTCTAATGTTCTGGCATTCTATCTTACCTAGAGCAATACAGTAAATCTGAATTAAATGTAGGCGGCTCTTCGTATTTTGGCACTCGTACTGGGGCTTTAATTACTAGAAAGGAAGAGATGATATTAGTTAGATCACAAAACGGCAAAATGAAATGAATTAACGAATATATGACGAAAGTTATACAAGACAAGTAAGTACTAATAAGAGTGGAAAAACACGACGGAGCGAGAGTCTTGAAGGAAGGAGAAAATATGAAATTTTACGATGAGTAAATGCTGTCAAAGTGTGAGTGCTTTGAGCCAGAAAAAGTCTTCTGGTGTTTAGAAAGCAATTTAAATCAAGAAGAATGGTTTCTTCGAGTCGTAAATACTATTAACAACGTGTTGGACCATCTTTGGCCTTCAAAACAATTTCGATTAGATGCGTCATGGCAACGAGGTGCTGATATCGTTCTACAGGTATGTTTAGCCAAGCTGAGGTGACAGCCTCAGTCATCCAAATATTCGCTGGAGGGGAATCTATGTTATGAATGGCTCTCAATTTCATCACACATGAGTTCAATTGGTTTCAGATCTGGGAAATTGTGTGGAATTTCGATTAGATTCGTCATGGCAACGAGGTGCTGATATCGTTCTACAGGTATGTGACAGCCTCAAGCTGAGGTGACAGCCTCATTCGTTATCCAAATATTCGCTGGAGGAGAATCTATGTTATGAATGGCTCTCAATTTCATCACACATGTGTTCCTTTGGTTTCAGATCTGGGAATTGAATGGGAGTAATTTTAACACTTTGAAGTCCCTGTCATGCTCCTGGAAACACTATATGACGATCTGAGAATTGTGGCATGGCACACTATGCTGCTGGAGGTTGCCCTCTTCATCAGGAAACGTCATGCACGTGCACAAGTGTGTCTGCCCCGCAATGACGTTAAAATACCTTGTGGTATCCAAACGCTATTTCAGAGGTATTAAGAAATCCAATTCCCACCATGAGAACAGACCCCAGGGCTTTACACCACATCCACAGCTTGTACAGTTTAATCTAAAACATTTCTAGGCATCTCGGATTCAATGATTCGGGCTGTGGAATGTTGAATCCATACTCTGGCCCTTCGACCCGCGTTAGTTAAATGAAAACGTAATTCATCGGACCAAGCAATCTTTTTCAGTCCTCAAGGATCCAGTTTTGGGGTTCCCTCATCCACTGCCGACGAATTTGTATGTATTTAACAGAGACAAATGGTTTACAAAGGGAACGTTTGCTATTACAGCCCACATGCACCAGTGTGCGGCACGTAATAGCAAACGTTCCTTTCGCAGGATGTGCATGCTGAAATTGTCTTCTCGATACCGCTGTTGTACTGTGCGGTTACTTAAGGCAATGAAGTTCTCTGATATCTCGTACAAAACTCTCCAGCTTCTATTTAGGTCCATCCTACAATTTTGCGTCATCAGGAAAAAATTGATGTTTTTTCCCCAACAGTGCTGGGATATGGAAGAATTTTTTAAGTTCACACATTTTAATATGCACTATATTGACAAAAGTCACGAGGCACCTAGAACAGAAACAGAGCATAGCATTTATCGACATACATTAGTACGGTGTCGGTCCAACTTTGGCCTTAATGCATGCACTGACCCTTCGAGACATGCTTTCGACAAGGTTTTGGAACACAGCGATAGGTATGCGCTTCCATTCAGTACATAATGCTGCCGCTGACTGTTGCTTAGTAGTAGGCCTTGGTTCCAAACTACTTATGCAGCGTTCTAATTCATTCCATAAGTGTTCTATGGGGTTGAGATCATGGCTCTGTGCTGGGCAGTCCACACATGATACGGAATTATCGTCAAACCACGCCGGGCTCGGTGCATTTTCCTGCTGGTACCAACAACGTTCGGTTCCGTAATATTGCCACAAAGTTTGTAGGGCATAATTGTCCAGAATATTAAGGTAGACGTGCTGGTTAACAGGTTTTTCCACGATAACCAATGAGCCGGGACCATACCACGAAAAACACCCCCACACTAGTACGCTGCCAGCTCCAAACTTGACCGTAGGAACAATACACTGTGGTAAATAGCATTTCGCCGGCACACGGCCATCAGACTGATGGATCGTGTATCTTGGTGCATCAGCCCATGGGGCCCGTTTCCATTAATCTACGGTCCACGATAAATGTTCTTTACACTATGCTAAACGACGAGTAGCATTCCGAGTGGAGATGAAAGGCTTATGAGCAGCCGCACGACAACGATAACACATGGAATGAAGATCTCTGCAAATGGTACGTGTACATACCGAGGTTCCAGCATTTTTACTCACCTGTACACTGAGGTCTTGTGCAGTACTCCGTCGATTAGCTGTAACGACTCTCCTAAGGCTTCGACGTCTTCTATCACTGATTTTCTTTGGTCTGCCGGTCGTTTTGCTGCTTCAGGGCACGCCATGTGTCTTCCACTTATTCAGTACATCCAAAACAGTTGACCTGGGTATGTTTAAATGCCTCTCGGTTTCTCTTGTGGACAACCCACTAATATAACACCCAACAATCTTTCCTTTCTCAAAGTCTGTTCTCTCCCACAGCAACATTTTCACTCAACCGCACTGTGCGATGTGATCGCGGTCAGATGGAGGCTTGTTTTTATACCGTTTGCAGCTGTACCGCTCCCCTTAACAACGCAGAGGATCCGTTCATTTGTTTTTGAAGGAGTATCCGGTGACTTTTGTCAATATAGTGTATGTCTGGTGTTCTTTCAACCTGAATTTAAGTGATTTTCGTGTCTGAACTATTTATAACACTTCACACTGACACTGGATGCGTTACCCAAGAGTTTCTGTTAGGAATTGCGTCCTTTTTTTTTTTTTGTAGAGTAAATCATCTTAGGCACTGCAGTGAAGATCACTTTGAAATTTGATGGCCTAAGGATTTTTGATATTTTGGAACAAATTTCAGGGATCAAAGGAAGAACTGCTAAGTTTCGGTGAGTGTTTGGAGAGATCGGTGTCAAGGTGGATTTAAGTTGAGGTTTAACAAATATGTTGATAGTTGAGTCCATCAATGAGGCTTTGAAACCTCTGTTGATAGCAACATTTTTTATGTAATCCAGTTCTTTGGGAGACCGTCTTCTGTATAACAGACATTTAAGGCTCGGTAGACAAGCGTATAAAAAGCACTGGGTTTATGTTGGGTGGTTTGATTTGATTTTGCGTGAGGTGGTAAATTAACAGCAAATGGTTTACGATAAACAATATTTCAATCCAACTATTTCGATCCATTGAATGTTAGCATTGAGAACACAAACCCCATTCATCAAACGGAATTATGTGAACCTCAAGCAATTTGTTAAAGCTCGATCAAAATTTGCAGCAGAATCGTTGAAACTGTTTTTCACTAGAAAATACTGAAATATAAGAGATTTGGGATTTAAAGTCATTTTAATGTTTCTGAGTACTCGTATATGCGGTAGGGCATTTTCTAACATGAAATGCATTAAGTCAAATCACAGGAACAGTATGAATGACTACTCCTGAACAGTTACTTCGACTTTCAACAACAAGCATGGAAGTGGACATGCAACAACTTTTAGTGGGGTTCAATCATCCGGAAGGGCGAGTTAAACTTACGACTTTAGTTTAGTCTAATCTCTCTTTAAATATTTTTTAATTTTTAATTTCAACTGATTTAATATTAATAAAAAGAGCTTAAAGGTTTAAAAAACTAAGAGTAGAGCAACTTTGTGTATACATTGTGTTACACACATACACACACACACACACATGTATAATAAAGACAATGTAAATATAAAGATGCTGTACTTATAATTTTTTAAACATTTGAGCTTATTTTATTAATACGAGGCCTGTTCAAGAAAGTCTTGCGCAGTGTTCTTTAAATACCTAGAGTAGCTACATATTGGAACCATAACATAATCACAGGATACACTCGACTTCCCTACGTATGAATGAACCTTTCGGAGCTGTTGCGTTACGTGTGACCTTGGGTAGAACGCCGTGAAGAAAGTCTGTTTGCGCCCGCCTCTCAGTTGAGTCATGAATATCACAGTGGAACAGCGCGAAGCTTTGAAGTTCTGTGTTCATTTAAGGAAAACTGACCCAGAAGCGTATGAAATACTGGTGCAGACATGCGGTCAGTGTGTGATGCCACATCATACAGCACAGTGGTGGTTGAAAGAATTTCACGAAGGCCGTGAATCATTTTAGAAACAAAGTGGATCTGGGGTGTTGCCAACAGCCATTACTGATCAGATGATAAGCACTGCAGTCACGAGTATTTGTGTGGATCGTTGGCTCACAGTGAGACAAATGGCAGAACATTTACAGATTTCAGTTGGAAGTGCTCACACTATATATACTCAGTGAGAAACTACACAGGACGTAAGTCAGTGCAAAATGGATTCCTCGGTTACTGACGCTTGAATAAAAACAAGTGCGTGTTGAGGTGGGTGAAATTTTGCAGAAAGAAATTGCTTCACACAAGGACTACCTGAAGTCAGTACTTACAGGTGATGAAACTTTTCTTTATCACTATGATCCAGAGGGCAAAACAACAGAACTCATGGAAAACTCCATTTCTAAAGGCAAAAAAAGGCAAGATGTTAAAAGTCTGCTGGGTAGGTAATGGTAATCACTTTCTTCGATTACCAAGGAATGACGTACCAGAATGTCGTGCCACCGAATACCACGGTTAATGTGGATTATTACATGTCTGTTTTGACAAAGCTGATTGCACATATCCGTTAGAAGTGTCCACACATTCACTAAAATGGTTGGAAACTCCACCATGATAACGCTCGTCTTTTCGTGGAACAGAAAGTCACTACCTTCTTGGCTGAAACAATATTGGAACGGGTCCACACCCTCCATGCAGTCTAGAATTAGTATCCTGTGACTTTTTACTTTTCTTTTCTTCGTTTACCAACTCTCAAAAAGAACTTGTGAGGATGTAGGTTTACATTAACAGAAGAGATAGTCAAAGCTTTAGTAGGCGGCTCTGAAAGGGATGGAGAAAGATGGTTTCCAGCACGTCTTCGAGAAGTGGCAGCGACGTTTGCGGACAGGTGCATTGCCTACCGAGGAGATTACTTTGAAAAGGACCACAGCCACAAGTGTTTCAGGTTCCTACTCGTATATACATGTTTAAAAATTTCCGGGCAAGTCTTTCTAGAACGGGCCTCGCATTAAGTCATATATATGTATATTTAAAAAATGCGGTCCGTCATCTACTTCTTTTAAAAACCATGACCCGCGGCTCTGTAGAAGTTGGGTACCACTGGTTTGTGGAAAGTATGATCCTAATGTTTTTATATTTGAGTCTGCTTCAGTTTGTAAGTTAAATTAGTGTTAGAAATTTTCTTTTTCTTAAATACTGGTTGCAATGCTCTTTTATTAACAGTTGCACAATTTGCTCGTGAAATATATCAACAGACATACATTATATTGACAAAAGTCATCGGACGCCACTTCAAAAGCAGATGAACGGATCCGCTGCGTTGTTAAGATGCGCGGTACAGCTGCAAACGGTTTAAAATCAAGCCTCCAGCTGACCGCGATCATATCACACAGTGAGGTTGAGTGAAAATGTCGCTGCGGGAGAGAACTGACTTTGAGAAAGGAAAGATTGTTGGGTGTAATATTAGTGGCTTGTCCATAAGAGAAACCGAGATGCGTTTAAACATACCCAAGTCAACTGTTTTGGATGTACTGAATAAGTGGAAGACACATGGCGTGCCTGAAGCAGCAAAACGTACCGACAGACCAAAGAAAAACAGTGATAGAAGACGTCGAAGCCTCAGGAAAGTCGTTACAACTAATCGACGGAGTATTGCACAAGACCCGAGTGTACAGGTAAGTAAAAATGCTGGAACCTCGGTATGTACACGTACCATTCTCAGAGAGAGAACTTCATTCCATGGATTACCGTTGTCGTGCGGCTGCTCATAAGCGTTTCATTTCCACCCAGAATGCTACTCCTCGTTTAGCATTGTGCAAAGAACATTTTTCGTGGACCGTAGATCAATGGAAACGAATCCTATGGACTGATGAATCCAGATACACGATTCATCAGGCTGATGTCTGTGTGTGGGTATGGCGACAATCGGGGGAACGTTATATACCTCAGTGTACTGCTCCTACGGTCAAGTTTGGAGCTGGCAGTGTACTCGTGTGATTGTGCCTTTCGTGGTATGGTCCCGTCCCATTGGTTATCGTGGACAAACCTGTTAACCAGCACGTCTACCTCGATATTCTGGACAATAATACCCTACCAACTCTGTGGCAATACTACGGAATCGAGCCTTGTTGGTACCAGCAGGATAATGCACCGAGCCATAAAGCAAGGACTGTTGCGGCGTGGTTTGATGAAAATTCCGTATCGTGTGCTGACTGGCAAGCACAAAGCCCTGATTTTAATTCCATAAAGCACCTATGCGATGAATTACAGCGCCGCATAAGAAGTTTGGAACCAAGGCCTATTACTAAGCAACAGTTAGCGGCAGCATTATGTACTGAATGGAAGCGCATACCTATCGCTGTGTTCCAAAACCTTGTCGAAAGCATGTCTCGAAGGGTCAGTGCATGCATTAAGGCCAAAGTTGGACATACACCGTACTAATGTATGTCGATAAATGCTATGTTGTGTTTCTCTTCTAGGTGTCCGGTGGCTTTTGTCAATATAGTGTATAATTATTTAATATAAGAGCACTTATATACAAAATAGAATGAAATATGTAATATTAATATTTAGGAACCATGCAGTATGTTTTAACTAAGGTAAAGATGACATGACAGCAGTTTATTTTCAAATAAACTTGCCTGGAATTTCTGTATCTTGTCTGTTCATCATCCATGAAAATTCAGTACTTAGTTATACACAATGTGGATTAACCATTTTTCTAATTTGTGCACCACATAACTACCCTCTCAGCAATCAATTTGTTCATTGGAAAGACTGACATTCTCAGAGTAAAAAAATCATTTATTTTTAATGTAAGTATTTTGAAAAATAAAATTTTTCTTCAAATGAAAACATAAGATTTTAGAAATAACCTTCAATATATTTTATGAACTTTAATATAATGCACTGGAAATGATTAAAGTTCTAACGCCACATTGTGAGTTCCCCCAAGTCCAGTCGGAATTGGGGCCCCACAAAGTAGTAATCAGACTCTACATGGCCGCCCCGGTGGCGCAGTGGTCTAAGCCATAGCTTCTGCTCATTCGCCCGAAAGGGGTCCTGATTCAAATCCCGGTGAGACATGAATGTTGTGTTTGTTTTATGGCACTGACTCTCTCCCTTCCCTGGAACCAGTGACCCTAAATTAGGGACGGGCGACTGCTTATGGCCCATTGAGTTGCTCGTTAAACCTCCAAAGTGGTCGTTAAACCTCCAATCAAAAAAAAAAAAAAAAAAAAAAAAAAAAGACTGCGTGCTACTTCAAGAAAATAAAATATAAAATGTGCCAAAGTCTACGTACGGCGAAGTAAAAAGTTTTTCACAATTCACATTTGAACAGCGGTAAGGCCGCCCCGGTGGCGCAGTGGTCTAAGCGATGGCCTCTGATCATTAGTCCGTAAGGGGTCCGGGTTCAAATCCCGGTGAGGCATGGATGTTGTGTTTGTCTTACGGCACTGGCTCTCTCCCTTCCCTGGAACCAGTGACCTTAAATTAAGGACGGGCGACAGCTTATAGCCCATTGAGTTGCTCACGGTGGTCGTTAAACCTCCAATAAAAAAAAAAAAAAAAAAACCCAACGGTAATTTGGCTATTTTCAGTCTCAATCACACTCATACGTGAGAAAAACCTGTGACATTGGTGATTAAAGCATATCAGCACAGAAATTTACATCAGACCTGATATCTGCAAATTAACTGCCAGAAAAACTGTCAGGTCTCTGTGAAAAATCTATTGGTTTAATTAAAGTTCAAAAAGCAAATAATTGAAACCCTTTGCAGATGTGATGAAAGCTAGTAACCAAATTGAAAATGTTAACATGAGACAAATACGCAACTCAAATGGGCTATAAGCAGTCTACCGTCCCTAATTTAGGGCCACTGGTTCCGAGGAAGAAAGAGAGTCAGCGCCGTGAGACAAACGCAACATCCATGTCTCACCGAGATTCGAACCGGACCCACTTCGGACGAATGCTCAGAAGTCAGTGCTAAGACCACTGCACCACCGGGGCGGAAAACTGTTTTTCTGTCTCTATTCAAATAAATCTATTTTTCCAGCTTTTTTTATTACATTATTACTATTAGGCAATCATCATTAATTTCTCGTGTGAGGTGCACCATGAAAAGATTCATCGAGAATTTACCGTAAAAGCACGTTTAGTGTGTCCTTAAGACCAACTCCGAATTTGCTTTGCAAGATTCCTTCCTTACGCCTAAACAGTTTTTTCTTAATCTCTATCCATAGGCATAACCACTGGGAGGGGGCAGGACACCCCATATTTTCACAGTCGGAGTTCCCCAATGTAAAGAACGCCCCAAAAATTTCGGGAATATAATGATACATAATGCACACTTTTTTATGATGCGAACCAACTAAACTTAATATTATAAAATTGTAATTTTTCGTAGAAAGCAAACACGTGTATAATGTGTACTTACTAAAACAGCGATATAAATTCCTAATAAGCAAAGTCAGTTCTACAACTTTGTAATTTTCATTTCTGCCCTATCTATCAAAGTTTTACAGTTGTGTCCCATAAGTTTCACAATTCGCCAACAGAGGCGCGCGTGTGTGTAGGTGGAGGGGTCCCAAACTCTATCTTGCATAATATGTATATAATATTGTGTACTGAAGAGCAAAGCTGAAAACTAAGGAAAAACTTTTGAATTTAAAACGAAAGTTGCAAAATAACCTGAAGATCAAAACGCGCAACGCAGCAGTTATGAAAATTCAGAATTCACATTCTATTAAGAAGAGACCTAAGCAAAAAAAATATATATTTTTGACTCATACCAAGTACAACATAGAAAAGGTTATGTATCTACCGGTGTGAGTAAAAAAAGAGAAAAGATAAAAAATAAAATAAAACAACTGAATGTAGAAAGTGTCGAGAATACTGAGCCTTGGCTTTATCAAGGACCAGCAAAAACTCTGCATTTTCTCACTTCCACAAAGACCTAGTTGGAAATGGGTTTCTGCAAAGCCATAGATGCAAGTAATAAGCCCACCAAAAATTGTTTTAAAAAATATATATATATGTCATGACCTCCGCAGAGCTGTATGACCCAGCTTTAGTTAACAATTTAGCTTGCATAGTTTTTGCTGGTCCTTGATAAAGCCAAGGCTCAGTATTCTCGACACTTTCTACATTCAGTTGTTTTGTTTTATTTTTTATCTTTTCTCTTTTTTTACTCACACCGGTAGATACATAACCTTTTCTATGTTGTACTTGGTATGAGTCAAAAATATATATTTTTTTTGCTTAGGTCTCTTCTTAATAGAATATTGTGTATATATGTATACATGTAATGTGTGTGTATGTGTGATCGCCCCCTCCCCCAGATTTTGAAACATGGTTACGCCACTATCTCTATCGGTATTGTTTGTTCTCTTGGACCATTTAGGAATTACAGAACCAGTTTCAGTACGAAATACTGTATATTGCACCGAAATCGATTTCTTATTCAAGACATTTACATAAGATTAAAAATAAGACTGAAATGAACATCTTTTTTAGCCGCCCCGGTGGCGCAGTGGTCTAAGCGATGGCCTCTGACCATTCGTCCAAACGGGGTCCGGGTTCGAATCCCGGTGAGGCATGGATGTTGTGTTTGTCTTACGGCACTGGCTCTCTCCCTTCCCTGGAACCAGGGACCCTAAATTAGGGACGGGCGACTGCTTATAGCCCATTGAGTTGCTCACGGTGGTCGTTAAACCTCCAATCAAAAAAAAAAAAAGAACATCTTTTTTTATTTTAAATTCAATTCTGTATGCACATCTTCCTAACCTGACACAAAGAAAAAAAAGTAAAAAGAAAAGTGTTGAAAACTAAGTAGCAAAGAGAAAGCTTACCGCACATTGTCTTATAATCTACCCTTTAATCACCACTTCATGCACTTCACGCCCTTAATAAATTCCATTTGAAATCGAAAACGCTCTAAACGTAATTTTTTTCCCTTTTGTCCTACGTTTTTCTTACTCGTTTCGTAACGGAGCTATTTATTTCCTTTGTCCCTTAATGGTAGTAGCGTGCAGGCTGCATGTGAATAAGGCTGACACACGCGAAGTTGGCAACTATTTAAAAACCTCTAGAGCTGCTGAAGTTCATCTAAACAGCTTTTTCAGAGAGAAAAATTAAGACCTGCCTCTCATTGAAATTCGGATGCTCATGCAGCCAGGGCGGATTCGCCCACCGGGACATTTCTCGGTGGGCCTCTAGAGAAATGGCCCATGTTCTCGTAATCTTTTAATCTTAAATTTTTTTAACGAACTAATAATTATTTTACTACTTATGAACAATAATCGGTAACTTCATTTGTGCTATATATCTTAAAGTCGTGAAGTTTTCGTGCTAAGTAAGTGAAGTCAGAATAAGCAGTCTGATTAACGATTTTTCAGATAAAACCACTCTTTAATATTTAAAAAGGATGTTGAAAACACATTAAAAGCATTAAAAAGGGACGAGATCTTTCGGTGACCGCGTCGTTCCCTTCATCAGGTC
This sequence comes from Macrothele yani, assembly GCA_039090855.1. NCBI lineage: Eukaryota > Metazoa > Arthropoda > Arachnida > Araneae > Macrothelidae > Macrothele > Macrothele yani. Next base: position 10,031,384 of record CM077024.1, read on the forward strand.
ATGCACTCAGCCTGATTTGTTGGAAGAGATGTGTGTGGTCTCGCATTGTCGTGGCAAATGTAGATCCTTTTTAGATTCTTGTTCGGTCTCTTCCTCCTTATGGCTTCTCTGAGCTTCTTGTGTGTCTTAATGTACCACTCGGTGGTTACGGTACGGCCACGTCCCAGAAAATCAAGGAGAATGACACCCTTGTCATACCAAAAAAAAAAAAAAAAAGAAAAGAAAAAAGAAAAAAAGAATAGTCACCCTGACTTTCTGTGCTAATCCCTGGCTCTTAAACTTCTTAGGCCTCGGTGAAGAGGTGTGACGCCATTCTATGGATTGATTTTTCGTTTCTAGATCGTAAATATACGTCCACGTTTCATCCCCTGTCACCAGATCGGAAAACAACGTGTCTTCATTGGCTTCAAACACTTCCAGCAGATCAGAGCAGACTTCCACCCTTCTCTCCTTCAAATCGGATGTCAACTGCCGAAGTACCAACTTTGCACACACTTTCCGATACCCTAAGTCTCCCACCATCTTCGGTATGGCATTGTGACCACAGTCCTGTTATGCAGTAAGCTCACGGATTGTAACTCGTCTCTCCGCACGAATGAATCCATCCATTCGCTGATGATTCGTGTCAATGGTCGCTGATGATAGTCTCCCACTGCGTGGTTTGTCTTCAATGCTGGTTTGCCCTTCTTTAAACTTCTTCATCGATCTGTGCACATTGCTTTTGTCAGGGGTGTCATCTCCGTAAACATTCTGTAGCCTTCTGTGGATGTCGGACAGCCTGCACCCTTCCTTCGTCACAAGAACTCAATGACGGCACGTTGCTCCTGCTTGAAATCCATTATTTAGCTGCAATGATGAAGAAGGTTTACTATAAAGGAAGAGTTACTTTACCAACATGTGCAATTTGAACGACCTCTGTTAGTTAATAAAAAAGTTATGCCCACTTTTGCATTACTTTAATATTGTACGTAAAATATTCACTTGTTTGATTCGTACAAGTGAATATTGTACGTACCCTCGTACTACGTACAATATTCAGTTGAAATCTTATTTTGCTAGGAGAGACGAGTTACAACATCGGGTAAAACTCACATGAGCGGAATTTTTTGCCAAAATTTCTGACAAACACTTCAAAATTTGTGCTCCTCCCCATCTACCATCATGCTTAGCCCCCTTAATAGCTCACCCAATTCTGAGCGCCTGGCGTGGCTACTGGGCTACGGACGGGCGACTGCCTAGACCAGCGTCACCAATAATAAAGAAAGCATGGCAAAGAAGTCGAAATTCACGGCCATGTTATTTGTTTTCTTTATTATTAAGGGTGTAATTTTGGCAGAGTGGGTTCCCGACGGAGCAACAGTGAACCAGCATTTCTACAAACAGGTTTTGGTGACTTCGGGTCAGAAGAAAGAGGACAGAGTTGTGGAGAAACAGCTTCATCCTTCATCAGAACAACACGCCAGCTCATTCAGTTCTCTCAGTGAAGCAGTTTTTAGCTGAGAAACTCATCGAAGTGCTTGAACATCCTGCCTACACTCCAGATTCGGCCCTATGCGACTTTTCTTTTAGCTAAAGTCAAATACGTACTCAAGAAGATTCGTTTTGAGTCTCTTACTGTGGTCAAGAAACGAACAACCGAATTTCTCGATGGGATCACGCCAGATAGCTTACAGCTCTGCTTTGTCCAGTGGAAGATCAGAATGTAGTCGCGTGTTGATAGGGAAGAGAAATACATTGTTGGTGATAAGAGTTAAAAATGTAAGTTTCCTATTTAACTAAAGATATGATGTCAGTCTCGATCAAATTATTGTAGATCAAGCAGACGTTTTTGGTTTATTTAACTACAACCGTCCTCTCAATGACATCGTTCCATGGACAAAAACTCATGATGATTGTTCACAGAACAGAATCGTCCTCGATCGCGTAAGACCGGAACTTCTCTCCAACAAAAGGGTGAGGATTTAATACTACCTAGATAAACAGAACATGAAAACATAGCGGAAATTAAAGAAATCAGATTTCACCAGGGTCGTCGCTAGACTAAGAACATTAGAGGAGATTCTTTTCACTACCTCTTACTCACTCCAATTCCCCCTCTTATCGCTTTTAAACTGCAGAATTTTAAAATCGATAGTCGCCTTTTTCTTCTTCCAAACCTTCTTATAGCCAATTCAAGCTGTAGGTTTCCCTCATCTCTTTCCAAATGTTCCTGTCTTGGACTTGTCTGTTTCGCAGCTTTCTTGCAGTTTTGTTTATATCGTCCATCCATCGTCCCTTTGGTCCTGCTATTCTTCCCTTTTCTTTGTATGGTCTCCATTCTGTTACTATTTTAGTCCATCAATTATTTTCCATTTTTGCTATATGGCTAGCCCATTTCCATTTTAAATTTTTAGACATCCTTTCACCTATGTCTAAAAATTTTGTTCTGGATCTTTCATCTCATTTAGTAGGGATCTTTCCATTTTACGTCGTGTTTTATTGCAATTTATTTATGATGTTTTTCTTGATAGGACAGGTTTCAGCGCCACATGTCGTGATTGGTAATATACATTGATTGAAAAGTTTTGCTCTGTTTTCCGGCTTTATTTTACTATATAGAGTCTTCCTTAACTTCCCAAAACCTGTTCACCCCATTTTTGTTTTTCTGTAAATTTCTTCCATAATTCCCTGTTTCTTCGTGGTAATTCGTTAGTAATCATAAATCGATAGTAATCAATTTTAATTTAATTGCGTTTTACATTTAAAATAATTATATAAATTAATTTAATTTCACTAGCAACCAATGTAACACAAAAGTCTTCGTTTCAGTACGATTATTTTAGCGCAGCATTAGTATTATTTAAATGTTGATCATCTCCCCATCATCGGTGGGTTATTGAGAATATTCAGATTTCTCCTAGTTGCTTTGCTGTGGTGAGGAGTATTTAGCAATGCCGTAGTGGGTTCGCCTTTCTTCTGTTTAGGAAGATTTTAATTTGGACCAGCAACAGATTCTGTATGCAGATAGCATAGAAACTAAACTTTTAGTTTTATAGCCCTTACTTTTTAAACAAGAAACAGAGTGAATAGTCGATCCTATCTGTTCCCTGCGTGCTGGCTGGGTGATTTGGTTTATTGGGGTGGCGGCGCCAGACTTTTTGTCTGGGTGGGCCGAGGGTGGGCTAGCACATTTTTGGGTGGGCCAAGCGTGGGCTAGCAAATATTTCAGTGGGCCAAATATTTCGGTGGGCATTTTTCGCCTTCAACGTCCTCTCGGCCCTCACCGAAACTCTTATGCCACGCAAAAATACGCGCACGTGACATGCGTTCTTCCACGTACGCCTCGATTAATTTATAAAAAAAACTCCGTAGGTGTTTTCTTTGATTTCACCATAAATTTCACGTTTATCCGTTGTTCAGTTCTCGAGCTCAGTGTTTTCCCGATGCGCCGCAAACAACCTGTCTGCTTTCATTGACACGTGTCACCAAACTAACGCAGAGAGTGAGGTGAACTTTGCATTCACAGTTACGGACAGCTCAAGGTCAATGGCCTTTCGACTTACACCTGGCATTTCATATACTACAACAACAATCTTTTTATATAAACAGCCATATCTCGTATGCATTTGTAAATATGAGCAATTTTGATTATGAGAGCGAGTAAAACAAATTTAATCAGTTCCACAGTAATTTTAACGTGTTGCAAAATATCTTCAAATAATGCAGACAGGAACACCAAATTCAATTTGCAAACAAATTGGCGTAAGTCGCTTTTTTTTACTTGATTTCAAGCGGAAGGAACAAGTAATTTTCTGATTCTTCCCCGATTAAACGTTCCCCTTAAAGGCCGCTTCGCTTCAGTTAGCTATTCATGAAATCCCTAGTTTATTTTTCTTGTTGGTATATTTTCTTCTGGTTTAAACACTTCGCTGATGCCCCCGTTCTTTATGGCATCTGCCAAGATATGACAGTTCAGGATATGTAAAGTCAGTCTGAAAAGAACCTGCTAAGAAACATGAACAACGGGCACCATAAAGTATAGAAGTCTTCATGTTCAGTATGATAAATATTTATCTGCGTTTCGGTAGCGTACAAGAAAACCACTGAGTATGGTATCGACTATGGCCTCCGGTGTGGGGAAAACGAACCGGCCGAGTGAAGTGTGTAACTCTTCGCGAAAGACCGTTGTGGCAATGACTACAACGCACATTGTGATGGTACCATGACATATGCCCAGCGCTGAACGCAATTGATCTTTCACCTGATGGAGTATAACAAAGTTTGCCTGCAGACAGAAGTGTCGAAAATGGAGAGCCTGAGGGAAACTTATTCACACAGTACCCTTTTCAGAAGCAGGCTCGTACTGATAGCCCACGCAGGAGGGGGCTCCGCAAAAACATTTTACAGAATCTTTTGCGGAAACTTCCTATAAATAAAGAAATAACTAGAAAATTGTTTTCGGTAGCTTTGAAAGAAGTATTAAAAAGAAGCATAATTGTTTTTTTTCCCGGTTCAAATTTATAAAAACTGGATGGCGGGAAAGCAGTTATTTCAAAAGACCTGAGGCCCCTTTTCACAGTCGTAGCAATAGTTCCTGCACATGTACACTACATCGACAAAAGTCACCGGACACCTAGAAGAGAAACACAACAAAGCATTTATTGATATACAGTACATTAGCACGGTGTCTTCAACCTTTAGCCTTAATGCATACACTGACCCTTCGAGACATGCTTTCGACAAGGTTTTGGAACACAGCGATAGGTATGCGCTTCCATTCAGTGCACAATGCTTCCGCTAACTGTTGCTTAGTAGTAGGCATTGGTTCCAAACAAACTTCTTATGTGGCGCTCTAATTCATCCCATAGGTGCTCTACGGGATTAAGATCAGGACTCTGTGCTGGCCAGTCCACACACGATACGAAATTATCGTCAAACCACGCTGTAACAGTCCTTGCTTTATGGCTCGGTGCATTATCCTGCTGGTACCAACAAGGCTCGGCGCCATAGTATTGCCACAGAGTTGGTAGGATATAATTGTCCAGAATATCGAGCTAGACGTGCTGGTTAACAGGTTTGTCTACGATAACCAATGGGCCGGGACCATACCACAAAAACACCCCCCACACGAGTACACTGCCAACTCCAAACTTGACCGTAGGAACAGTACACTGTGGTAAATAAGCGTTACCCCGGCTGTCGCCATACCCACACACGGACATCAGACTGATGGATCGTGCATCTGGATTAATCAGTCCATAGGATCCGTTTCCATTGATCTACGGTCCAAGATAAATGTTCTTTGCACCATGCTAAACGACGAGTAGCATTCCGAGTGGAGATGAAAGGCTTACGAGTTGCCGCACGACCACGGTAACCCATGGAATGAAGTTCTCTGCAAATGGTACCTGTACATACCGAGGTTCTAGCATTTTTACTCACCTGTGCACTGAGGTCTTGTGCAGTACTCCGTCGATTAGCTGTAACGACTCTCCTGAGGCTTCGACGTCCTCTATCACTGATTTTCTTTGGTCTGCCGGTACGTTTTGCGGCTTCAGGCACGCCATGTGTCTTCCATTTATTCAGTACATCCAAAACAGTTGACTTGGGTATGTTTAAATGCCTCTCGGTTTCTCCTATGGACAGCCCACTAATATAACACCCAACAATCTTTCGTTTCTCAAAGTTAGTTCTCTTTCCGCAGCGACATTTTCACTCACCTCACAGTGCGATATGATCGCGGTGAGATGCAGGCTTGTTTTTATACCGTTTGCAGGTGTACCGCGCATCTTAACAACGCAGCGGATCCGTTCATTTGCTTTGAAGGAGTGTCTGGTGACTTTTTTCAATATAGTGTATATTAACAAGAGAATGTGAAAGAAATATCAGTACAATGAATGAAAAGTTTTTACCAATGAGAATAAGGTGTAATACATAACACAATTGTTAGCACATAACTATGCATGCTTCAGAATATAATGAACTGAAAGGTGTTATCACGGGGAGAAGCAGATACCTGTGTCATTTTTTTTAAAACACACCCAAGAGAAAAAAAAAATTTACAATGTACAAAATCTTGTTGCATTGTGTTAAGTGTGTTTTTTATATTCAACAGTAAATAATTTAAGTAGTTTTTCTTTTTTGTGTGCCACAATTCTTAATCGTGTATTATTTATTTATTTGCTTACTTATGTTCTGAATTTTTGTATAAATTGCAAAAGGTCATTAGACACTGTCACATGAAATTACATGTTTTGTATGTGTAATCGTAAAGTATTTCAAAGAGGCTGACCTTAGTTCTCTAAAAGAATAAAATTTGCATGATACTCATGTTTTCAACATTGGTGTAACTGTTTTGTAGTACTTTCTATTGTATACAATTAAGGCAACTATTTGAATTACAATGTGCACATTTGTGTTGCATGCAGTAAAACAGTGCAATGATTTTGGTTTTGCGCAAAATACCTAAACTCTTGAATTCATTTCTCCGAAGGGATACATTGCCTTGCTCAGTGGAAATGTTTTACTAAGAATTATTTGGAGCCACTGGAACGCGAGGATCAGATCAGATCATATGTAGAGGATTTTAGGAAGGGAGTGTCTTACCCCAGGTTTTAAACAACCCTTAGAAATAGGAAGCTAGGAGATTTGGACTAGAGTGCCCGATAGGAAAGTTACACGGAAGCTAGGTAGAAAGGGGAAGGAAGACGCGCTTATTTATTACCGGGGGCCAGTACCCGGGGTCCGATGGCTTAAAGTGCCCATCTAATGCACGGCGGATATTTAGTGGTTCGAGTGTCCGTACCTGCCTGGGAACAAACCTTAGATTCATCTGTGGCATTCAATAACTTTGACCACTAAGGCCACGAGGGAATGATGATTGAGTAGCAACATTTTATTGCAAATGGGTTACTCGTGATTCCCACTAAATGTCATTCACAGGTGGAGGGGTTTAATGGCCACCATGAGCAACTGAATGGGATCTAAGCAATTGCCCATTCCTAATTTAAGGCAACTGGTTTCAGAGAAGTGAGATAGCCACTTACGTAAGAAAAACAACATCCAGGATTTGAACTTGAGCCACCTGGGCAGCTGGTGGCTGTTGCAAAATCCTAAAGAGGAGAAGACAGCTGAGCTATCGTAAATTGCCATTCTCTGAAATTGCCGCTTCAGATGACTATAGAGATAACAGCAAGTTTCAAAATCCGTACTTCTTAAAAATTCATACTGCTCACCAGGTTTCTGAAGTTATTACAAGCTAACCTGTTTCAAAAGAAAATCCTAGACTGAGATTTCTTGAGCTACCAATTTTAGTTTTTGAAGTAGCTGTTGAATTTTCTTATTTTATCAATAACTCCGTATTTCCTGACTTAAAAATAGCCAGCTACTTCCTGCTTTGATGAATAACTGATGCGAAAATTAGTACACCTTAGACGTTGTTCATTCATTTTGTCTTTTGTGCGGTTTTCTTGATCAAAATAACATTAAAATGTACTAGATGGTGATTATGACTCATTATGTAGAACCTAGTTCACACATACATTGTACAGGGTGTCCCACTCGCTACCAAACCCGGCATTTCTTTAATGATATTAATACCAATGAAGATATTGCAATCGACGTACGGCGGATATTTAGTGGTTCCAGTGTCCGTACCTGGCTGGGATTGAACCTAAGGTCTCCCCGTGGTAGTCACGAACGCTGACCACTAGGCCATCCGCGGCCCAGTATGCGAGGAGCACATGGTGTGCAGCATTTATAGTTTCTTAGCGTAGATGCACAGTCATCCCCACTATGGCACTTTTGTTCCTCCGATGCAGACGAAGAAGTTCAGCCGGCACAAACACTATTACAAGAGTGTACAGTACAGCACATGTGGGTGCAGGTCCATATCCAGACAGAGAAGTTGGATGGGGCGGCTGATGATTGAAGTCCAGGCAAAGGATGTAAAGGAGGACGGGCAAAAGATATAAAGGCGATCGGGCACTTGACTGTAGCGTCAGTCGCTAGGTCGGGCACTGTATACGTCTCTGGGTGGGTGCTCAAGAAGCGAAACACTTTGTCTGCAAGTTGATTTGTTAACATGTTGATATTAACAGTCTACTGTTGTGGGATGTATGCAGTTCACGTGCCTGACAATATTGCCTGCTGCACTTCGTGAGCTTTAAAAGCCCATGCTACGATTTATTGTGAAGACGCATCTTCAAACTGCTCACAAAAGTGATCCAGCACGATTGTATGTAGATGGGGTGCTACACACATACGCACGCGCGCGCGCACACACACACACACACACAACCTCTTTGTTTGATGAGGTGTCTTTCATGAAGTTTCAGTTGAATTTCGAAATTTCATTTCCCATATGGTCGCTTTTAAAAAAAAAATCTACTCCTGCATGTCGCATTAGGTGCTCTACTTTTCAGCATTATTTCCAGCACTAAATTCGATTCGTTCAATCTAAGGAGCTTTCTTCTAGTAATGACGTCCGTAACTTATTAATTTTTCCTGCATTATTCCTTCTTTTCAGTACGTCTTTTGAAAAAAATAAATGAGTAAATAAAGCATGTGCGCGTGTTATCACCATACAGTGTGCATGGGAAAGTCCCTTTAGCCTGGGACAACTTGCTAACGGAGGGATTTACAGTTATGCAAGTGAGATAACGGCATATTAAAGCGGCTACGCTCGATCGAATGCAATCAACAGCAGCGCCCCTAGTGGCGAAAAGCGGAAGTTAGCCATTGCAAATCGAAAACAAAAAGAGATAGAGCAAAATTTCCAATTATAAAGTTGTAGAACATTAATTAATTAGTACAGAACGACATTTGCGTTACACGGATAAGGTAAATTGTTGCCTGAATACCCTACAATGTCCGAAATCGATGTGCGAAGATTGGAATCTGCATATTCACATTTCGCAAATGTAGCCATATGCAAATGCAGATTGTGACGTTGTACCGTACCTACGATATAAAAACCAGTAGCAGGATGCACCCTGATCAGAAGTTTAGGTCAACGTACGCTGTGTGAGAATGGCGAGCTTGGATTTCTGGGGTTACGTAAAAAATCAGGTGTATGCAACAGCGCCTACAAGTCTGCTGCATCTACGTCGTCGTGTTACAGATGCTTGCAATAGTGTGACACCTTCTATGCCGAGGAATGTGCATGCAGAGTTACTTTCACAATTACATATGTGTATCGTGGGCAATGGCGAACTTTTCGAAGATACTCGACATTAACTTTTTATCACTGTGCGTCAGTTTGTCTTTTTAGCACGTCTTTTGTAAAAAAGATCGTGCTTATGTTATCGGTTTGTCCGTCCGTTCGTCAGTCCGTCAGTCCGTCTGTACCCACGATATCTCTGTAACTATTAGTCCGATTTGAAACATTCTTTTTGCATTGGGAAGCTTGAAATATGCGAATGGTGATCCTTCATTTCCGTTTTTTTTTTACGATGTAAATTTCGCCGCTAGAGAGCGTAAATGCAGATGATGTCGAATTCAAAAATACGTTTTATTCCACATATTTGCTTCTAAACATCGGATTCAAAAAATTCTTTTATCATTCGATTCCATTTATGTCGAAGAGTATTTTAGTTAAAGTTACTTTTTCAAATTACGCCTAGATTTTCCATGTGTAAAAGTTAATTACATTTTCCCCAATAACTCTTCTTCTAAAACTCCGATTTGAGAAATGTTTTCTTCAGCGAATACACCACCTGATGGAGAATCTTTTGCATATAATTTCAAATTTTTGGTAAAGAATACTGTGGCCACCAGGAGGCGTAAGTGTTGATTTTTGCTTCTGATGTATTTGCCATAAAATCTGAGCTTCTAAAATATCGACTGAAAAATTCTTTCGTGCGCTGATGCCACTCACATCGATAAATTGTTTTGGAATTTTTTTCCTAAAATATTCCACAGTTTCTCCTCCAGGGGGCGTAAATGCACATCTTTTTTTTGTCAATATCTCTACTTCTACGAGTCCGATTTGAAAGATTCCTTCTTTGTTGGATAGTGCTTTCCGTGTGACATGTTTTTCATATAATTTCAAAATTTTCAAGTAATTTATAGACTTTCCGCTAAGGGGCATAAGGGTAAATTGCGTTTCCCCCTATATCTCTGCTTCTAAATCTCCGCTTCGAAAAATTCTTTCTGCACCAGATACAGGTCCTGATAGGAAATCGTTTGCACATAATTTCTAATTTTTGTAAAAAAGTGGTTTGGCCACCAGGGGCGTAAATCTTAATTTCCGCTTCGATGCATTTGCAGCAAACTATGAGTTCCTAAATTCTCGATTGAAAAAAACGTCGTTTGTTGACCGATACTACTCATGTCGACAAACCTTTTAGAACCATTTTCTTCTTGAAAAAATGCATGGTTTCTACGCCAGGGGGGTAGATGTATATCTTATTTCTGTCAATATCTCTACTTCTAGGAGTCCGATTTGAAAAATTCCTTCTTTGTTGGACAGTGCTTCTAGTGTGACATGTGGTTCATATGATTTCAAAATTTTAAAGTAATTCACAGACTTTCCGCTAGGGGGCGTAAATGTAAATTGCATTTCCCCCTTATATCTCTTCTTCTAAATCTCCGATTTGAAAAATTATTTCTGCACCGCATAGAGCTCCTGGTGGGAAATAGTTTGCACATAATTTCTAATTTTTGTAAAAAATGGTTTGACCACTAGGTGGCGTAAGTCTTAGTTTCCGCTTCTGATGTATTTGCAGCAAAATATGATCTTCTAAAATCTCGACTGAAAAAAAAGTCGTTTGTTGACGGATACTACTCATGTCGACAAACCTTTCAGGAAAATTTTCTTCTTGAAAAAATGCATGGTTTCTACGCCAGGGGTCGTAGATATATATCTTATTTTTGTCAATATCTCTACTTCTAAGAGTCCGATTTGAAAAATTCCCTCTTTGTTGGATAGTGTTTCCGATGGGAAATGCTTTTCCTATAAATTCAAAATTTACAAGTAAATCATAGACTTTCCGCTAGGGGGCACAAAGGTAAATTGCGTTTTCTGCGTTATTTCTGCTCCTAAAGCTCCGATTTGAAAAATTCTTCCCGTATCGCATACAAGACCTGATGAAAAATATTTTTCACATAGTTTCTAATGTTTGGTAAAGAATGGTTTGACCACCAGATGTCATAAGTGTTAATTTCTGCTTCGGATGTATTTGTAGCAAAATCTGGACTCCTGAAAACTCGACTAATTTTTTTTCTTGGACCGATACCTCTTATATGGATAAATCTTTTGAGAATACCTTCTTCCTAAAATAATGCATGGTTTTCCCAACAGGGGACGTAAATGCACATTTTATTTTTGTCGATATCTCTGTTTCTAAGAGTCCGTAAGCTCACGATTCCCTTTACAGCAATATCCGAGGGATGAAAACCCCGATTGAAAATCTTTCTTTCGTCAGATCTATTGTTTTCCATATTGGTTCCATTGACTTTGAATAGCTTTGATAAATTTAATTTGCGTCAGAAAGGATTCAAGAAGACGTGCTTATTACACCCGAAAATTCGGTGTCATCTTTCTTGTTTGTTTTTGTTTTGTCTGACGTCATCAAACTGCATTGACATAAGTACGCATTTAAGCAATAAATTGTGTGTGTTTGCTCATACCTATGTCTGTTCCCTTCAAACGTTCACACTAAAGGTCGCGCATCGATTTCGAACATTTTAGGGTATTCAGGCGTCAATTAATCTTATCCGTGTAAAACAAATGTCGTTTTGTACTAACTAATTGATGTTCTACAACTTTGTGATTGGAAATTTTGCTCTATCTCCTTTTGTTTTCGATTTGCAATGGCTAACTTCCGCATTTCGCCACTAAGGGCGCTGATATTGGTTGCATTCGATTGGGCATAGTCGCTTTACTATACCGTTATCTCACTTGCATAACTGTACCTCTCTCCGTTCGAAAGTTATTTCAGGCTAAAGGGACTTTCCTATGCACCCTGTATAGACAGGGGTGGATTAACCCACAGGGACACCGGGATATTTCTCGGTTTATCACTCGAGAAATGGCACACTATATCTCGCATCCTCTTCGTCTGGAAAGAACGAATAATTATTTTCATACTTATGAATAAGAACCGTTAACTTCATTTAACCTTAATATTATCTGTCTAAAACGTTGTTGTCTTTAAAAATGGCGTTTCATTCTATCTATTGTAAACATACGCATTTTAAGCGTTTGGTCTAAAATGACATACCAAAATTATCTTTCCTTCAGTAAAAAATTTGCTGCAGGATTAAGCACGGTGTTATAAAAAAAATTAAGCTAATTACGGTTAAGAGTATGTCGTTAATATAGGAGTAGACCAAAGGCGCATTGGTAGGACCTACGCTCCTTTTGTAACCTTGAAGGAGGCAATAACTATTTTGATGATCCATCATCCCTACGCCCTTATCCACGTACAGACACAGAGCACAAAGCGATTCTCTCGAATGTCTCACCCGCATTTATCTTAAAAGGAACAACGATTTACCGGTACTGACGAACAGAATGGTAGTTCATGAGTCAAAACAATGGGCAGACTTAAAAAATGACGTCTATTTAAAGAGCTGGTACGAATACCGTTGTTCAGTAAACGATCAGCGACCGAATAAATATGATTCTTTAGTACAACACCCCGTTTTGAGTATGGTTTGATATGACACATTCAGTTATGAGTGGATTTTTAAAATCCTCTTGCTCTTAAATTGCTGCTAAAATTTGTTCACGATTGAATTAGTTTTACAATGCATATTTCAAGAGTTCTTATTTTTATCCCGGATTTAACCGAATTTCTTACATGAGCGAATTTATGAGGTGTTTTCCTGGGGGTACGTGCGTTTCTGTAGTGGACCACAAGACTGAATAAAATTTCCGGCCTGATTTCGTCGACCTTATTCGCCCCTGACTTTATCAGTCCTTCGGTCTACACGTGGATACTCTGCACCTATTAGTCCTATACGAAAAATTCATTATGCATTGAATCATGAAAATGATGATCTTCTATTTTTCTTCTTCGATTCATAACTTCGCCGCTAGAGGGCACTGGCGCAGATACTATCGAATTCAAAATATATTTCATTCCACATCGTTACTTCTAAAATCCGATTTAAAACATTTTTTTTTTCTATTGAGATCTCCTACTCCGCAGAGGTGCTGTTCGCGAACCGCTCACGAAGGGAGACCTTTCTATAGCTAATCTGCTACGGGTGCAGGTGTCTACCTGAACGTGTATGACGTGGGACTACGGGCGAGACGACCAACCCCGAATCTACCGTTGTTGAAACATCAACGGAGCAGTTGTCCGGAATGGTTCAGAGAGAGACGGCACTGGGCCGTGGAATGGAGAAGCTTACTATTCACAGACGAATCTGGGTTCTTTTTTGTCGTTCAGTTTGGCTGCGGCCATCCAGCACAGCTAAATATACCCGGAATATACCGTTGTTGAAACATCAACGGAGCAGTTGTCGGGAATGGTTCAGAGCCGCGCTGGATTGTCGCAGCCATTCAGCATGGCTAGATACATTCGTATGAATTCATCTTTATCAACATCATGCGGAGGCATTTACTGTGAGCTGCAAACAATGGTCTAAGATAGTAGTTCCCTGGTGTGGAATAAAGATCTATGCAGCACCAGTTCATCGCTTTATCATGTTTCTGGTATTGTAGCGGCAATATGCTGGGTCGATGTTATCCACGAGACTGTCATGCGATATTTCCTTGCCGCCATTTTGGAAACTATCCTGCCCTAGAAAAACGTCTGCCTGCACAATACTCGTGTTACAAGCGACAGTCTCCAAGGACACGAAACTAGTCGCCTATCAGGAATGTGTGGAAACGGCAGAGGCGTAACTAGGCATTTCTGCGCCCGGGGCAAACCACAAGCTATTGCGCCCCATTAGACTAACACACACACACACACACACACACACACACACACACACACACAGAAGCATACATTGCTCTACAAAACAAAATTAACTTCATGCCCAAATGCTGTCTATACGCGGGAGGCACAATCAAACTAAGTTTCTACAACTTTTCGCAACTGCTTCGCGGTTCGGACTTCCGGTACCCATTTAACCGACCGAATGTAGCTGGCAGTCATGGCTCGTAGCCACACTAATCATTGAATAGCCCGCACAGAATCTTCAACGATGTGAACGCTATCCTTATCTTGCAGCGTAAGTGTAGTCTCCATCCAACTGAATAAATACTGCGTGCCCCATTTGCTTTCGACAAAGACCGTGGTTCTTCTTCAGTTGGACTACAGAATAGAGCGGCCCTTCATTTCTGAATGTGATCAACTAACAACCCCTGGACATTTTGAGGAAGTAATTCGAATTTTAAGTATACCAAAAACTGGAGCAAACGTTTCTGTTCCAATTTCAATCAGATTTCAAGCAGTTATTTTTGCGCCCTCTCTTGAGCTGCGCCAGGGACAGCCGGCTCCGTCTGCCCCGCCCTAGTTTCGCCTCTGGGGAACTGCGCTCTGTCCCTCCGGCAACTTACCAGTAAACACCTCTTGTCCAATTGGTTACTGTTCCTAGAGAGCATGACTGGTCCTCTACAGGCTTGTATAGCTTTCCTAGGTGGATCACCTCCTTACTGAACAATCCTGAATAAAACCAAGTATACTAGTTTTTCACATTTCATTTTCTGATCGTTTACATATTATATATGCCAACCCTTTGCTTCCTGTGATTTTCGTAATTTTATGTCTACTGTTTCTCCGTTTTACGATTTCCATAGTGAACTTTCTGTACAAACTCAACAATTCCTTTCTGTTGTAAGATCGTAACAACTGTCATTCATATTTCTCTGCATCGTTCAAGTCCGTGTTATTTGTATACCTTTTCCATTTGTGTGAGAAGCGCTCTACTAATAAACGCATGGGTCGATGTTTTCTCTTGGGAAATCAATTTGAGCAAATTTCTCCCCGATGAATTTTCGGCGCCCAACGCGATCCGCACAGCATTAGAAGGCGCAGTTTCTCATCGATTGTGTTCGATGGAAAGTGGAACCATACTGACAATGAATTCACGATTTCCTTAGAAAGAAATTCGTGCACCTTGGGTGCACCTGGATGGCGTATTATTAATTATACTGCTTATCAGCAATCTAAAAGAATCCGCTAAATTGTCAAATATATCAGACATTTTTTTAGCACGCCTTTTGTAAAAAAAGATCGTGCTTATGCTATCGGTTTGTCCGTCCGTCTGTAGACACGATATCACTGCAACTAATCGTCCGATTTGAAAAAAAATATTTTTGCATTAGGAAGCTTGAAATGTGCGAATGATGATCCTTTATTTCGATTTTTTGTATGATGCAAAATTTCGCCGCCGCTAGAAGGCGCAAATGCAGATGATATCGAATTCAAAACACGTTCTAATTCATATATTTGCTTCTAAACATCCAAATTCAAAAAATTCCTTTACTTTTCAATTCCATTCAAGGCATAGTCACTTTTCTAAATTATGCATATATTCTCCGCTAGGGGGCGTAACATTAAATTACTTTTCCCCACATATCTCAACTTCTAAAACTCCGATTTGAAGAAGGTTTCCTGCAGCGGATACAGTTCATTGTGGCAAATATTTTGCATATAATTTTTAATTTTTGGTATAAAATGGCTTGGCCACCAGGGGGCGTAAGCGTTGATTTCTGCTTCTAATGTATTTGCAGCAAAATCTGAGCTTCTAAAATCTCGACTGAAAAAATTCTTTCGTAGACCGATACTACTCACGTAGACAAACCTTTCTGGAATATTTTCTTCTTAAAACAATTCATGGTTTCTCCGCCAGGGGGCGTAGATGTATATCATGTTTTTATCAATATCTCTGCTTCTAATGATCCGATTTGAAAAAATTCTTCTTTGTTGGGCAGAGTCTCTTGTGCGACATATTTTAATATATTTTCAAAAATGTCAAATAATTCATTGACTTTCCGCGACGGGGAGTAAAGGTAAATTGCGCTTTCTCCGATATCTCTGCTTCTAAAACTCCGATTTCTAAAATTCTTCCAGCGCCGGATACAGCTTCTGGTGAGAATTTTTTATTGTAATTTTATTTTTTTATAAAATGTGGTTCGGCCACAAGGAGGCGTAAGCGTTAAATTTCTGCTTCGTAGGTTTTTGCAGCAAAATCTCAGCTTCTAAAAGCCCGATTAAAAAAATTCTTTCGTGGACCGATACCGCACCTTCCGATAAATATTTGAGAAAATTTTCATCTTAAAATAATGCATGGTTTCTCCACCAGAGGGCGTAGATGTCTATCCCATTTCTGTCAATATCACTGCCTCTAAAAGTCGGATTTGAAAAATTCCTTCTTTGTTAGATAGCGTATCCGGTGTAAAATGTTTCTCACATAAGTTCAGAATTTTCAAGTAATGCATAGACTTTCCGCTAGGGGGCGAAAAAGGTAAATTGCGTTTTCCTCAATATCTCTGCTTCTAAAACTCCGATTTGAAAAAATCTTTCTGCATCGGACACAGCTTCTGATAGCAAATTCTCAGCATGTAATTTCTAATATTTGATAAAGAATTGTTTGGCCACCAGGGGGCGTAAGAGTTAATTTCTGCGTCTGATGTATTTGCAGTAAAATCTGAGTTTCTGAAAACTCAATTGAGAAAATTCTTTCATGGACCTATACCGCTCACATCGAAAAATCTTTTGAAAATACTTTCTTTTTAAAATAATGAATGTTTCTACCGCGGGAGGGAGGGGGGGGTTCCACTCTTAACGCACAAGTCTGCCACCAGAGGGCGTAAGTTCACGATTTCGTTTACAGCAATATCTGCGGGATTAAAAACCCGATTGAATTTTTTTCTTCGGTCAGATAGTACTGCTTTCTATACCGGTTCCATTGATTTTGAATGGCTTTGGTAAATTTAATTCCTACCAGAAGAGATTCAAAAGACGTGCTCATTACACCCGAAACTTCGGTGTCATCTTTCTTGTTTTATACTATGATCACATGCTAGTGGTCACTTGGATAGGAAGCTGACCTATGGCGATGTGAGATTCCTAATGCGTCCATTTGGCCCAAGGTCCTGTTTACTGGTTTGAATATTGCTTTCCTGAGTTGAAATGAAGACGAGCTCCACCTTGGTCATGTAACTCAATTCGTCCGGGTAAGAGCATAAAGAGTTAGAGTGTTTCGAATTTTTATTGAAGTTGGGCTATTTTGAAATTCTTTCCGCGTTATCGATCAGTAACAACTGATGGAAAGAACTTTCACCTTTTCCTTAGTAACATTGTTTAAAATATTTAAATCATTGAAGCACGTGATACTAATTTCGTCAAACAATTTTTGCAGTGGCTTTTATCTTCAATAATGAAATCCTATTCACACGGGCGCCAGAAATATTGTTTCCAACGTGGAGGGCACTACTCACATGTCCACAGAGTGGCAGGCAAAGAATGGATACATTTCAAATATATTTCATGGGGAGGTGAAGAAAACTTGGCAATATCAACAAGCAAATCAAACGTTTTATTTTGCTTTAACCTGGTGAAGAACAGCTATATTTTAAACATGTTTCACTCATGAGGAAACAAAGAAAGTTAGGACAATTGTGAAAATACAAATTTTTGCAGGTAGCGGGCTCGAAACCGCATACTTCTGCTCCGCAGTCTGATGTTTTCCCAATCAAGCTACCCGATAAGTGCTTATCACTGCTACCAGCCGTCTCTGACATGTTCCTCACCTCGGTAATACGTCACATATATCCACCACCACCCCACCCCTCGCTCTTGAGAAAGGCAGGCGCACGAAATCTCAGGTTTCGGGACCGCCACATACCGTACTTGAAGCAACTGTCTGTAGAAGAAGGAATTCTAATTAATTCCAGACGATGTGTGGAAGAAGCATCAGGAATTTTTCGGAGCGTTGTAGGAACGTCACACATTATTAAATCCAGATAATGTGTGGAAGGAACGTCACACATTTTTTGAAGAACTCAACGGCTAAGAAATTCATTTTTACGCTCGGGTGGCAATATGAAAACACAAATTTTCCGGTGGCTCATCTATTTCCCGGAACCGAAGGCTATCGCAATTAAGCTACGCCGGCAAGGGCTTATCCCTGCTGCTTGCCTTCTTGTCATGTACGTCACCACTGTAGCACTAGAGGTCTGCACGGGCCTAAATTTTGAAAGCCCGGTCCGGCTCAATCCCGCACGTCCATTAAATTTGAAACGGGCTGCGCCTTGGACCTCGTCCAAGGCCCGGCCCGTTTAAAATTTTTTAATTAAAGCCCAGCCCGGCCCGTATATTTCTCCTGTTTCCAAGGCCCGGGCTGGCGCGTAAAATTTCAACAATTACCGAAATACGAATTTGACACCTGGTGCACTCGGTCATTCGACTCCTGAAGAGTTTTCGTTTTCTTAATTGCTACACGCATTCTATCACAATAAACGTTAATTCAGAATATTTATGAGACTCTGTATAAGTCACGTGGCGTTCGAGGAGGACGGGGGGGGCTTGTATACTCAAAAATATTGCATGAAAAGAACAATTTCCATGCCTTCCAAATTTTCTGGGTTTTGAAATTATCATTCCCTACCGCCGGACCCGATATCCTTGGGGATAAGGAGGGGGGGGTAATTCGAAAAGTACGAAATATCCAGAATTATGAGTCCGATCGTTTTACTGGCAGATTTTTTTATGGCTTTATAAACTGCACCTATCTCTATTGGCTTATCATATCGCTGAAACCCAATATGTCTCTCGTGTGTGTGTGTGGGGGGGGGGGGGACATTTATGCCGCTTAAGATGCGATGTTCCAGGATTTGTACTATTGTAACTCGAAAAGTTTTTGCATTTAGTGCACTGCACAACGTTTACCGGCCGACTAGTTTCAAAACGGGACAGTAATTTAAAATATTTCCAAATATCGCTTTTCCCCTTTACATTGTCTACAAGGACTTATTCCCCGCGGAAGCGATTTTTTCGCAAAAATCTTTCGCTTTCTTAAACTCCATAACAAGTATGGAAGAGTATTTATCAGCAACACTGAACTGAGCATAAGCTAAGGGAAAGCAACGACAGACTGCCCAGTTAATCAGTGTCACAGAAGTTTTGAAAAGGCTGCCTGATAGTACAAATGGGGAAAATACTGCATAGAAGTAAGTTTCTCCCAGCTCATCTCTCCCGTGCCATTTAAGACAACTTAAAAGCTTTTCACACATCTAGAGAACAAAGTGCCGCCGACCAGAACAATAAAAATGATCGTCTGCGACAGCCCTGGTCTGCGAGCGGGTGGCTCGGTTTAGAAATGCTGCAATTGATAGCCTGTCCTGAAGCATGAGAGAGAGAGAGAGAGAAGGGGCCACATTCACATTGAAAAACTAAGGGAGCTCAACCACTCCAATTGTTTTGTAGGAGGAAGGATGTCGTAAAACTTCTATTTTTTCCATCACCGGAAATATTTCAATCTCATCCTGCTGCTGTATGTTGCGAGTTTTTCCAAACGAGAAAGGCACCGTACAGCGATTGTTTTGCTCATAAGAAAAAAAAAAAAAAAAAAAAAAAAACCCCTGCTCGGCCCGTGTCTGTTTTACATTAAATATTGAAGGCCCGGCTCGGCCCGTTTGCCCAACTTAGAAATGAGCAGAGGTCCGACCCGGCCCGGGCCCGTGCAGACCTCTATGTAGCACGTCACACAATGCACAGTGATGTACTGTAGCATATTATTAGGAACACCAGATAGCAATCAGATACGTGTCATCCTCATATACGTAATTGTAACGCTGCGGTGGCTTTATAAACAGCTCACTACAAAGGATTCAGATGTATATGAAGCATAGATACAGGCAATATGGGAAAGATACGTGATTTAAGAGACTTTTAAAGAGTCGTGATACTGGGCGTTAGGCAGCCAGACAAGCATCTCAAAAACGGTAAACCTTCTCGGCTATGTAAGAATAACTTTATCGAGTATGCACAATGAGTACAGCAAAAGCAACAAAGCAAGCAGTCAGATAGCTTCCTAGGCGCGTAAGCGACTGGTCGATGTTCCAGGACAACGGCGACTGGGGAGGATTTTACGACGTAACAGATAAGCTTCATTGCGTCAAGTAGCCATGCAGTAAGTACATCAATGATATCGAGAGAAACATTTCAGCACAGCCCGCATCACATTGGTGCGAACAGACAATTACAGCAGACGTATAATTCGTGTACATGTCGCCTCTGCTAGAAACCGACAAAATCCTCTGCAATGGGCCCGGAAGCACCAAAATTAGACCTTTGAAACATGGAAAAAGATATTCTCTCCAACTAATCATTTTTTCAGTTAATACGCGCTGATAGATGGTCCGAAATTTGGCGTCAACCGCAAAAATCGGTTAACGGCGAATTTCTAAATTTCTGCTGCCTAGCTTTAACTTTACAAGCTGGTGAAGGCGGTGTAATGGTCTGAGGTCTGTTTTCATGATGGATACTGGGTTCCTTAAAACTTCAGAATATGACACTAAAAACACGAATCGGTGTATCCCAGCTGCCTAGCGTTAACCATATGAGTTGGTGGGGGCGGTGCAATGGTCTGTGGTCTGGTTTCATGATGGATACTGGGTTCCTTAAAACTTCAGAATATGACACTAAAAACACGAATCGGTGTATCCCAGCTGCCTAGCGTTAACCATATGAGTTGGTGGAGGCGGTGCAATGGTCTGGGGTCTGGTTTCATGATGGACATTGGGTTCCTTAAACCCTCAGAATATGGTGTCAAAAGCACGAATCGGTGGATCCCAGCTGCCTAACGTTAACCATATGAGTTGGTGCAGGCGGTGCAATGCTCTGGGGTCTGGTTTCATGATGGAATTTGGGTTCCTTATTACCTAAGAATAGGGTCTCAAAAGCACGAATTGATGGATCTCAGCTGCCTAGTGTTAACTGTACAAACTGGTGGAGGCGGTGCAATGGTCTGAGGTCTGTTTTCAAGATGGACAATGGGTTCCTTGTCACCTCAGAATATGGCGTCAAAAACACGAATCGGTGAATCCCAGCTGCCTAGCGTTAACTGTATAAGCAGATGAAAGCGGTGCAATGGCCTGGGTTCTGTTTTCATGATGGACATTGGGTTCCTTAAAACCCTAGGACGTGGCGTCAAAAGCACGAGTCGGTGAATCCCAGCTGCTTAGCGTTAATTGTATAAATTGGTGAAGGCGGTGTAATGGTGTGGGGTCTGTTTTCATGATGGACATTGGGTGACTTAATAGCTCAGAATTTGGCGTCAAAAGCACGAATCGGTGTATCCCAGCTGCCTCTGGGTCTGTTTTCATGGAGTCACTGGGTTCCTTAATACCTCGAGAACAGCATTTGGATTCCACAAGGTACCTTAACATTATTGCAGAACGGGCACTCCTGTATATGTGCATGCGTTTTCCTTTCTGAGACTTATGAGCTTCTGATCTAGTGAGTACCTTTTCCTGAAGCTCATAAGCCTTTGATTCAGTGAGTTCGCTTTTCTCACGCTTGTAAGCTCCTGCGTTTGTTCTTCGCGTTTTGCGGAGCCTTTCAAACTTTAGGTTAAGTGAGTTGAGTTTTCTGAAGCTTATGTGCCTCTAGTTCTTTTAGCTTCATTTTCGAAGCTTACAAATAAATCTCTGGTTCAGTGAGTATAGTCGGTTCCCTTTTCTGAAATTTGTGAGGTTCTGGTTCAGTAAGACCTTTCCGAGGACCTGGTTGGTTAGTTCAGATCTTTTTTTCTCCGACCTTAGAAAAATGATAGGTGATCCTTCATAGTACTGATACTGTCCTTTAGGTCGAGAAAGTGTTGCCTCACCTAATTAATAATTTGTCTCAGGTCTGGAAATTTTTGTCTTGAAATAACGCTTAATTATATGCACAGAGTTTGTTTAAGTGCTTTGAAAAACATAAGTTCTATTTTTTTAAGAACCTGAAAAAAAAAAAAAACTGAAGTAGCAAATTCTCTTGCGGAAGAGATAAGAGAAATGCACTGGTAAGAACACTCTGCGGGTAGGCATGAATTACAAGAATTGTAATATACTTACTTGAAAAATGAAGGTTAAAGAGGCGAAGGTCAACATGCCTGCATGCAAAAGAATGACATTAAAATATCTAATGTCTGAAGACAGTGTTCATTTTTGTCACAACTTTTTCTGCTTTCTATGAGATATCATACGTGCCTGACAGGCAGCCTAGTAGTTATCAGACACTTGTATAAAAAATCCTCTGGAAAGTTTAGATAGCGGGCGAAAAACAATTTTAATTGCTTTATAAAATAAATTTATTAGAAAATCCATTGCCAAAAAAGTGAGCCTTGTGGAATTTCAACAACAAGTGCGCAACGAGCAATATCCATACATATTCACGAAAAATATTCCCAGATTTTGTTGCTTATAAGACAGAAGCTTTTTTTTTATATAGCTAATAAAAAAGCTGTAAAGTAACCTCCATGCGGAAAAGATGTTTGGTCGCATTTTCAGTCTTCCTACGCTTCTCAACATTTTTGCAAACCCTTAAACGGAAAAGTCTGATAATGAGGAGTTTTTTCTTCCTTTATTTGTACTTAGTTTCACTTTAGTACATGATGGCAAAGTTTTGACTGACTGTTATTTTGGTTCCGGTGTTTGACAAAAAGTAGTTTCCTCTAAACTCTCGCCAAGTTTGAAGCACTATACCGCCACTCAAAACTCATAAATGCGGTCAGATGTGTCATTTCCCTGTGTTATGCTGCTACCGCGAAATTTGGTGAACATTTACATATTTTGAACATTTGTTAGTAAAAGTTTGTATGTTAACAAATACTTTAAAATTCGCCTTAGTAATTGAACTTTAGGGTACACCTCAGCCAGAAGAGCAATAATGAAAAGAAAAGTGGCCTGGCAGTGCGAAGACCAGTCCGGGCGTTAACGACTCCAGGAGATACGGCGTGAATAAAATAACGCTTGAAATCGAATATATATCCTGTCTGGTACCCACTTCTCTGGCTATCTCTGAGATGGCTTCGGTATTAAAAAAAAATCAACATATTTGTGAATAGCAACCACGGAAGTAAATAAATGAAGAAAGAGAGAGAGAGAGCGAAGAAGAAGGAAGAGAAAAAAAAAACTCGGTTAAGATTATTTTAGTTAAATTAATATCGATTTCAATGGGGGACGATTTAATTAATTAATTTAAAAAGTCTGATTCAATTAGCTAAAAAGTAAGCTGGCGCCTCCAGGCTTTGTACAAAAGTGGCCTGGCCTTAGCGAGAAATTAAATAGTAGAACGCATTAACAAAAACTTAAGGTTTTCAGATTAATTGTTCTTGCTTACTAATATATCTAAAAAGTAAATAAATGCGCGTGCGTTGTTGCTATTTCAGTGTAATGCTCACGTGCTAATCCCAGAAAAATGAAGAACTCTGCATTCTAAAGGCGACCAGAAACAGATTTCAGTCATAAGCTCGTACTTTTAACCCGTTATTTTATGGCAAAGAGAAAAAGAATTAACTGTTTGACAAGGCTTTACTGGAATCACATAAAGTTTATCTACCCACAAGTTGGCATTCTGTTCCAGTTTATTGCGTAATTCCTGCTAATCCGTTTTTGTTTATGTGTAAGAATTATTAATTTCATTCGCTATCAAACGCCTTGAACTTATACACAGCGCACGGCAGAGCATTTTCTTTTTTTCTGATCTCCTCTTCAAGGTTTCGAGTTCTGGTTCATCGTTTGAGTATGTTGTTTGGTGAAAAGTTTTCTTTTTCCAGGAGTGTAAACAGCCATTTCTGATGGAATAAATTAGTATTGCTTTATTTATTTTACGCACCTCTCCTCTTGCTAACGAAATGAATGAAAAATTTGAACTCTTATTGCAAAGCGACGTTCCACAAGCCACTTGGACTTAGTATTCAAAACACTTTTCAAACGAAAGCAACAAGAAGAAAAACTTTGAAACGTCGGGGGCTTAGTTAGGTGTAATGGCGAAACCAAAAGATGTACGACATGACGTCATCATATCACGCTACCCCTTTCACGCTCTGTGATTGGAGGGACGCCGGTGCGGCTCAGGATTGGTTGGATGGTGAGGCCGGGAAGGTGTGAAAGCGAGAGAGACGCAGAGAGGAAGAAGCAGAAGATGAAGCATTCCTCCCTGGGAATCTTGTCTCTTCGGACGCATGAAGCTAAAGCACTTGCGGCGAGTGAGTGAGTGAAGTCTTCGCTGTGGTGACCTTGCTGTCGTGGTGCCTAAAGCGGGAAATACTGACCCCTCAATCATTCATTCCACGGGAGAACATGATTGCTCAACAGCATTACTGGAGGTAAGTGCGGTGATATTCCTTCCTTCCTTCCCCCCCCTTCGTCAGCAATTGCCCATGGCGAGAGCAACACGTGTACCCAAGACCGCTTGCTTCTGTTTGTTTTCGTCTGCGTGCAGGTGAGCTGTCTCATGTCGGGCGCTTAAGAACTTCCCCTAAACTTAACGCATTTTAAATTTCGATTCTGCGAATCTGCTTTCTAATGTTTTTGCATTCACTTCGACGTTTTATCTTCTGACGTCCAGCTAGCTGGTAAATACCAAAAACGAAGAACTTCGTTTCTTAGACACAAGAAAAATAAGGCAGATGTCAAACATGTTTTGCAAATTTCGTTGTAAGTGCGTTCATGCCTCCTTGAGTGTTATAACAAATGATTTTCAAATGCTGTCGCGCAGTTTTAAGGCAAAATATGTCACGTATAATGAGACCACTAGACTTCAGCACTTTCATTAGATTGAAATGGAAGAGTGGAGAATATTTTTATGCGGCATTTAAGTCGTCAGCCTTTAAATTAAAGATAAATAAAGCGTTGTAAGTTCTTTCGCAAAGAAAATAAAACATATGTCATGGGCGTTGATTCTTACAGATATGTTTGTTCTTTTTCCGTTAGCTTTTTTCTGGCACCTACACAAAGCAAAGTCAATCGTAGTTGAAATGGAGAGATTGAAAAAAACATCTTTTTCCATCAGTTAAATAGATGGTAAACACTATAATTCGTGCATAAATACTCGTATTAAAAGAGATCCGTCTTGTTGGACGATGATATTTATTCAGCTTTAAAACCTTTTTAACCTGTACATAGATTTCGTTTTGTAGCTGAATAAATATCGTCGTGCAACAAGACGGATCTCTTTTAATACTAGTTAAACAGGTATTGTTGTTGAGAGGAAAAGGGGAATCCAGTGTTTGAAGTTTATTTTATTTCGGCTGCCACTTTTTTATGTACTGTAAAATTAAAATGATTTCAGTACTTCCATAATGATGGATTTCAGTACAATCTATTCTTTGAGGTTTGTTTTATTTCAGATGCCATTTTTTTTATGTATTGTAAAATGCAAATGATTTCATTACTTCCATAATGAAGGATTTCGAAGCATATGAAGCACTTGCAATAAAAATGGAGAAGTCTGGGTAAGGCGCTTTTATCGTCATCCAAACTGTTAGCATTTAGATGAAAGAAAATATTGTAATATTTCTTCAAACTGTTTTTGTATTTTGTTTTTCAAAGAACGCGCATGAAGTGTTGTTCAGAGTGTGTGTGTGGGGGGGGGGGATTTCATTCTTTCAGATGTAGTTTTTTTTTTTTTTTTTTTTTCTGTATTGTATTCTGTTCGTGAAGAAACTCAACAAGCAAAGGTGGATTGTGTCGACGAAACAAGGCCGGGTATTTCAGTCTTGTGCTCTACTACAGGAACACACGTACCCACAGGTGAACACCTCATAAATTCCCTCATGAAAAAAATTCTTTTGATTACTGGATGAAATAGAAATGTTGATATATGCATTGTGAAACTAATTCAGTAGTGAGCAAATTTTAGCAGCTATTTTAAGGGTGAAAGAATTTTTTAAATCTACTCATGATCAAACGTAGCATGTAAACCCATGCTCAAAACTTACTATATAATTCTATTTATTTAGTCATTGATCGTCTATTACGCAACGGTATTCGTACCAACTCCTGGAATAGACGCCTTTTTTATTTTTTATTTTTTTCAAATCTACCCATTATTTTGACGCATGAGCTACCATTTTGATCGATGAACCAGTTCCGGTAAAACGTTGTTTCTTTTAAGATAAATGTGAGGGGGCGTGAATTTCGGAACATCTCCGCCGGAGATTCGCTTTGTGCTGCATGTCTGCAGGTGGGTAAAAAAGGTATGGAAATGATGGACCATCAAAATTTTTACTACTGACTCCTTCAAGATTACAAAAGGAGGGTAGGGCCTACCAGTGTTCCCTTGGCCCCAAATATAACGACTTACACTTAATCGTAGTTAGCTTAATTTATTTATAACAGCGTGCTTGTTCCGATGGCAAATTTTTCACTGAAGTAGACAATTTTGTTTTGTCATTTTAGAGCAAACGCACAACATATATATATATATATATTGATAGAGTGAAGCGTCATTTTTTTTTCAAGACATTTAGGCACAAAATATATAAAGTTTAAATGAAATTAACGGTTGTTATTTATAAGTAAAGCCATAATTATTCGTTCTTTCCGAACAATCCAGGCAAAGAGGATACGAAAAAGTGGGCCATTTTTCGAGTGGTCCACCTGATATTGTTCGAATGAGCCAAACCGCCCCTGTCGACAAGTGACTTTAATTTACCCAGCAGACAACTTTTGTCGAAATTCGAAACATGTACGCACGTTATGATTCATAAAGAAAAAAATCGATATATAATTGCAGTCTAACAACCAAATCAATATTTTCCTTCGTATCAAGCCAAATTAGGAAAATGAAGGTTTGTAACTGTTTTTTTCATGTGGAACATTCTTAAAGGCTAAACTTTGACCCAGTCTATACTGTAGAAATCTGTAACACAGACATAGGCGTTGCGTGACCAAACATTGGGGGGGGGGGGGCACAAATAAGTGTAAACTGATGTTTTTCGTGGGGGGGAGGCACTCTCGGAAATAGTTTCTCCGAAAATGCTCCTTTTCAATTACCGTAACTTCGGTTTTTACATGCCTAATATATCCAAAACTACGAGGTGTAACAGGCTTGGTTGATTTACCCTAATAAGGGTGAAAAAAAAACATGCCTTTCAAAACACATGCAGTCATCTGGTGATGAAAACCATCATCAGATGACAGCGTGCTGTTATTGTGTATAGCATAGCAATGCTCGCTATTGCGTAGCGTTGTTTTCCTTGGCTGTTCTATGCCACACTTTATAACATCGAAAGGCAAACGATTAGTTATTATTTTTTCCAATTTTTAAGTTGAGGGGCACGTGCTTCCCCCTCCTGCTCCCCTTACTACGCCTATGAACACAGAGTCCATCGAATTAAAAACAATACGGATAATTTTGATCTTATTTGAAAACGGAGGTTCGAAAACCGTGTATAGGTATGACTTTTTTTTCTGTAAGGCTGTATAACACGAGAGCTGTTTCTATCTTCATGCTGTTCTATGCTTGCTTAAAAAAATACTCTGTGTGTGAGAGTGGAATAAGTTTGCAATACGTTATTCTAATGTTTTATATTACCTTGTTGAATACAAGGGCTTAATGAACTCTGTGCTATTATTATGTGAAAGAAAACACGAGTTTCCGTTAAAAGGCAGTGATGAATTAAGTATTTGTTGGTATCTGAAATAAGTGTATGAGTAGAATTTTGTCGTACATTTTCCTTACACCGTTCATAATACTTCTTAGACTTCGGGAAACCAAGAGGTAAATATAATTATTTGCTTGTAGTTTTATTTTAAAAACTAGAGCAGCAGAACTCTAGACGTTTTTATTATTAATGTTTAATAACAACCCTCGACAAAGACAAGCTGCCCCTAATCTTTCCCCAAATATGAAATACTTTAATAAACATTGAACTACGTATTTCACATCTACGCTCTATTTCTTGAACTAAAACGACATATTTACTTATCGAGGAGTAATATTTACAGACTCCTCCTAAAAATATTTTAATGCCTCACTGATGTTTGTTTGTAGGGTCTTAGAAGCTGCTTTATTTCGAAGGAGGGGATATTTTTTGTGGCTTTGAAGCGGGGATATTAATCAGCACTTCTGTGAGCGTAACTTCCATGATGCCGTCTGCTTTTTTGATACTTCCAAGTACTTTAATTTTTACAAGTAGTGCATTTATAGTTTGAATCAGATTGAAATAACTAAACGATGGATAAATAAGCTCCATTATTACTGTTCGTGTAAAGTAAAAGTAATTCTCACTAACTAGGAAATACGAGCCGCTAGGATGCAATTGCGTGAGACAATACGACCAAATTGCCGATCGCCGATTTTTCTTAAATTCGCAAATGTGTATACTTTGTTTTAAAAATCAGGTTTAATCCAGATTTTTTTAAATAAACAATAGCACCCACGATTGAATGTAAACCGTTTCTAAACTAAAATTAGCGGTATATACTCCTTCTACTTCCTTCTTTTTGAAAACCGAAGTTCATTTGTTTTTAGTCTGTATTTAATGAATATCGCACGTTATTTTATTTTTTTCAGTTGTGGAATAAAAGTGGGCAAATAAAATTGTTTACTTTTTATTACATATTTACTTGACTGCAAAATAATGTATTCAAACTCTTTAACCCCAGTGGCCCAGTGATCTAAGCGCTGGGTTCAGAACATTCGTCCGAGATGGGTCTGGGTTCGTATCCCAGTGAGGCATGGGTGTTGTACTTGTCTTAGTGACTCTTTCTCTTCCCTGGAACCAGTAGCCCTAAAAGGGACGGGCGACTGCTTATTACCTACTGAGTTGGTTGCTTACGGAGGTCGTCCCCCCCCGCCAAAAAAAAAACCCCTCGTTAAATGTTCGACTATGGGAAACAATTATTTTCAGGATATACATATATATGCTTGAATAATAAATTTTGTTGCCAAAAGAACCAACCACCGTTGAATAGCACAAGTGCTAGACTGGACACTAAAGGATAGGAAAATACCCAGAAGAATGAAAGACACTAGTTCAAGGCAGAAGGTCGTGGAGGAGATTTGGAAGACCTTCACCCAGCAGTGGATTGATAAAGGTTGATGATAAAATATATTACCATTAAAAATGTGCGAAGGAAAAATCTCTTTGCTTATCATGAACGACATTTGGCATTTCGGAGAAGACTGCGCAAATGATCCATGAGATGGACAAATTTGTTCTTAAAACGTTCTGAAACTGTTGAGGTGAAAATACAAAGGCAGCACTCTTATTGTTTGAAATGAGTTTAATAGTTTGTCGTACTTATGAAGTGTTTTTCCATGGAGCGTCCATTGTACACTGAAATCTCCATTGACGGATACCGCCAAACGACGGTAACCTCCGAGTAACGGCAAGTTTTTGATTGGTACGGAACAGCTTCCGTAGGATTAACATGAACGATAACCTCCAAACAGCGAAACCTCTTAACAGCGGTCAACGGACACCCCAGTCACTCCCGAAAGAGATCTAACAGTTAGACACCTTATCTTTCAGGATTATACGCACTCATTCGGTACTTCGGCGAAAGGTATAAGATAGGAATAACGAATACTACTAAGAATTGAGAATGCTACTGTGCCTCAAGCTCGATGGGTAGGATTACGGCGACTACAATGGTATGCATAGGTGAAAAGAAAGGAATTAAAGTTTAGTTCTACGTGAGGCGAACTCCAGCAGCTCCAGTATATGTTTCAGTAGTAACCAGGAGGAAGCGGGGTGAGGGGTGCTGGTGCGTGAAATGTTTTCTGTTGGCGGCGGTATATCTTCGATTGGTCCCTGTGGGCTCTGTTCCTATTTTTCGGCGCACGGCTAGCTTAACTATGCAGTTCCTCTTCACTGTCTAGCATTTTTCTTTCCCTTAGTGTATCCGAAGCTTGACCTCCTGGTTTGATATTTGTAAAGGGAAGTTTGAGACAACGGGTCAGACAGCACTTTCCTAAAATTCTCTGTACCATGTTTTTATTTTAAATTGTTATAATGAATTTCACTCAGCATTCTACCTTTGGAGAAAGCTCTGAAACCGTTTTCTTTGTGCGTAAGGTTTCTACATTTATTCTCTTTTTATACCAAAACAAGAGACTAGCAATGTTAACTTAGACTTAACCTCCGAACAATAAACCTAGACTTAACCTCCGAACAATGAACCTAGACTTAACCTCCGAACAATGTCACCTCCCAACAACGGTCACTTTTCCCGGTCCGAGCAGAGACCGTTATTCGGAGGTTTCACTGTATTATATTCCCAATATATTCAGCAGATACTATCAGTGATTATTAAGCATGCGCACAATTAATAAAATATATTTCCAGAGCATAGAGATAATTCTCTTATAGTTCGGAATGTGTATCATATAAAGAATTGTGTTGTGGGAAGGGTTTTATAGGCGGCGTTCAACGTACTGTACTTTTATCGCCATGAGTGAACTGCATGGCCACTAAAACATCTACACCTAGCTGTGATTTTGGATACAGTGGGCATTCTAACATGCCTAATTACGGTTGGACTGGCCACTTGTGCGCGTTTGCTTGGTAGGCTGCTGCTAAGCGTTTTTTTTTTTTTTTTTTTTTTTAAATCGCGTTATTCGAATTTGGTAAGCAATACTTTTTCTCATAACTGTGTGTGTGTGTGTGTGTTGTTTGTGTGGTTTCGGACCGTCGGTGAAAGTTTTTCAGACTGACATCTATTGAAATTATATTATGCCAACCAAGGACTTAACGTTAGTTACTGTGAATGTGACATATTCTTCCACCTTCACATTCCATCGCTGGGTTGCT
This sequence comes from Macrothele yani, assembly GCA_039090855.1. Lineage (NCBI taxonomy): Eukaryota > Metazoa > Arthropoda > Arachnida > Araneae > Macrothelidae > Macrothele > Macrothele yani. The sequence continues at coordinate 10,062,077 of CM077024.1, forward strand.
GATGCTCAATATAGAGTTTCACCTCTGACTCATTCTTATACACTCTGTAACGTCTGTAGTGGAATGCTGTTATGACCTCACATTCCCTCTTTTCTATAAATCAGCAGTACCCATAATATGCGCAGTCAGGAGCGTCAGTGTCTAAATTAACATAATTAATTGATCGGAAGTGGGCCGATCTGGATCGCATCGCGCGGGCCGATTAGACGTATCCAATCCAACCCTGTGTCTAATGTCTACCTGCTTACGAGGGTCACTTGCACCTTTTCTCCGTTATATGAAATCCTAAGTTAGCTTGCAAAAAATAAAAAAAAACTTGTAATGTAAACGCGCTTTTATTAAACTGGAAAAACCAGTGAGGCCTCTATATTTTCGATAATAATTGAGTACCAGTAAAAGACCCAAAAACTGCACAAATAAAATTCAACTAGACGAAACCTGTCCGAATCGACGGTTAGTTTTTTTTTTTTTTTTTTTTCTATTTTTTGAAAAGAAGAAACACATATGAAACAACAAATGTTAACTTTATTTAATTGAGAAATTCATTCAACCACTTCGGTAAAAACAACAGTCCAGGTTCGTGATTTTTTTTTTTTTTTTTTTGACTGAAGGTTTAACGACCGCCGTGAGCAACTCAATGGGCTATAAGCAGTCACCCGGAATATTTTCACTAACAATGATCAACGGAATGTTTATTTACATCTTTACATAATGGAAAACGTGTTACCTACGTGAATAAACTGGATTGAATGAATAATAAATTGTATATATACATCACGCAGTCCAACGGCATAACGCAATCAAGTTCTTCGAGAGTGTTCGCTGTTCCGATGAGAACTTTGATACCAATGCCTGCTAGCGTTGTTTTGCACAACGGTTTGCTCAGAAAAGACTTCGAACTTTGTAGTACCTCAGTCCCTCCATGCTTTCGCCTTCAACAGCAGGCGATCGAATGTGAACCGCACGCTTCTCGCATAGACTTTTTACATGGGAACTTTGCCATCGTACAACGCCGGAACGGTTGCCCCAATCTCATTTTTCTCTTCGACTGGCACATCTACATGGTAAGATCTTTATTTTGATACCTTAACCATATCTTTACGTTCAGCCGTTCTCTGAAAATAGGACTCGCAGTTAAAAACCTTGTAGAATTAATATATAGATACGATGAAATTTAAGATAAAATTCAACAGTATATTGGAAGACTAACAGAATTTATTTGCTGTTCTTTTGAGCTTGGCATTTCTTTGCCCTCTTCTGTCCCAAAACCCTCGTGATCAGTCATTGAAAAGCTCAAAATAGAATTTTGGAAGTAACTTGGGGAGACCTTCGTCCAGCAGTGAATGGCAGCTAAAGAAGATGATGCATTTTTCAATAAGATGATGCCTTTCATACTTTTCTGTACTGTACGCATCTACGCTTGGCTCCAGCATGCAACAGGGATTTTTAGCGTTAATTTTTTATTTTGAATTTCGACTCTTACTCTCTGTTGTCCAAGCTGTTTTTGCTGTTCTAACTACACATGCATACTAATTCACAAGTTCAACAAAAAAATTGGGAATCAGAGTTGGTGTTATAGCAAATATCTTTGAAGTGCCTCTGAAGAACTCAAATGGCATAAATTTGCAAGCCGCCCGGTGGCAGTGGTCTTAAGTTTTTGCTATTCGTCCGAGATGAGTCGTAGTTTCAATCCTGTTTGAGGTATGGATGGTGTATATTGGAAGACTAACAGATTTGTCTTACAGCACTGGTTCACTCCCTTCCTTAGAGCCTAGTGAGGGGCGTCTGTTCACAGCACATTGAGCTGCTCGTTGTGATCGCTAACCCCCCCCCCCCCCCCAAAAAAAAAAACAAGCATGGATTTCCAGGGGAGGGCAAGTGTCCTTTCTTGCTTTCCCCCCATGTGGAGACACCTATAACAGGAAGCCTTTCATTTGCTGGAAAATTTAGCCTTCTAGATTATGCTGTAACTTCGAGAATAAGTGAATCTCCGATGGGAAATGATGCGTTGAATATGGTGGAGTATTACTTCTTTGGACGGTCCTTCACGCTGTTTGGGGACGAGTATTATTTTGACTCTCCTTCCATTGGCTAGCCAAGACCCAATTACGGTGTTAAACCTTAAAAGGGTTGAGTTAATGACAATAAATATCAACTGTAATGGATTTGCTTGGCGGCAGCAATCCAAAGTGAATAATTCTTTCGCAATCGTAAGAAACGGTGAACCTGATCTTCCGCTTCCGGCTAGCGTTGGCATTGAACGGCTGTCAAACTATGCCGAGCGTTGATTTCGTCTTAGTAGCAAAATATCAATAGTTCAAAAACGGCTCCCTACGCAGGCTTTGTAATGAAATGAAGCTTTCGTGCAGTATCGCGACGTGAAGACAGTTCATGAGAAATTTGCGAAATGATGCACGCTGTGCTGGTGGCCAAAAGATAACGATCGGCGGTTGAATGTGCCCATCAGTTGAATGATAATTCATCCACCGATTAGTCGGGATTCTCTTTCGTCATGCCCTGCAGCTTGTGTCGTCTTGTAGGGTGGGTGAGCGGAGCACTGTGCAATCTTGACAGGCCACACCAATTAATAAGCTTTTATTTATTTGTTATGTGTGAAGTTTTTTTTTTTATTAGATATTGGAATTTAGGGCTGTAAATAAAGAAATAATGCAGAACAGCATGGACAGATTGGAGCGATATCGTATTCGTTTATACCACTTTTAAAGTAATACAAAATCATTGCACGAAAATGGTTCGTGTCAAGTTCCATTTCTATACCGGACAGTAACAAGACACGTTGTATCAGATGTTGGCAAAAAGCGCGAAACTATTTCGTCTCTCTCTCTGTATTGTTTGACCCAGCAAAGAATACATATGAGACACTGAAATTTCCGTGTGTTCACATTTTAATTTACAGCCTTTTTATTAATACTTTTCTCTCGATATCATAGTAAACAATTTATTCTTGCTGAATTTATTTCCTGTGTTCTTAATTTTTGTTAGTTTTGGTTACATTTAGTTTTAAATTTTAGTTTCTTTCCTTCCCCTCACCTTTACATTTCTTTTGAGAAGAGTTCATTTGTTTACCAACGCAGTATAGCTTTTATAAACGCATGCTGTACAAACTAAAAAAATGTACTCTGAAGAAAAAAAAATGAATAAAAAATCTGAAAAACAAAAACTTCATGATCAGTGTAAAAAGGACCTCTGAACATGATATGAGGACCGCGCCTTCAACACTCCTTCATGGAACTCTGCTACAAGGACAACCTTTTTCTGAACCGCTACAGTTATCGCATCATAATTTTTCAGACGAGTTGCTGCAGAATCTTACAGACAAACAAATGTCAGTGATGTTTTTCCTAGCCTTGGCGTAGAATTTAACTCTTGAAATTGTACATCATAACACGTAGAGTGAGATTTTTTTTTTTTTTTTTTTTTTTTGACTTTCTTCGTTAACTCCAGGTGTTTTCCTCCTACAAACTGAGAATATGATCACGTTCATGATTGTACATACGGAATACATGTGGGAAAAGAAATTTTATTTTATTAGGGAAACAAAAAGAACTTCGACAATAAAATAGCAGTTTTCGTGTCTACAAATAAAACTTAGTAGTATAATACATATTCTAAAATTGTATTAGTACTTTCAATTTATTTATTAATATTAATTTATTGTGAAACAAGGACGGCCGACAGAGTGGCAAGAATCACCAGCTAAGGTAAGTTCAGCATGCCAGCGAAGAGGTACTTCTTTCTGGCAAGGTCATGTACTCAGAAGAGAGAAAGAAGAGAGGGGGGGGCGTTTCTTTAACATAGCTCGCTGACAGCCGGGGTGCGTAGGAGATAAAACCCTCATGCGTCGGCCTTTTGTAAGAGTCGGACATGAGGTATAAATTAAAGAAACAGAGAAAAGCGAAAGTGGATATGTTTTACAAGGCATTTTGTTTTAATGAATTTGAGGGTGACGGTGGGAAGCCCAAAATCGTGACTAATGAAGCAGGTTTCTTCTACAAATTCAAGGTCCCCCTGGATAGTAATGTTCGGTGACGAAAGAAAAGCAAACTGTAATTTGGAGCCCCAGTTGGAATCAATACATTCTGTAATGTGGAGTCCCAGTTGGAATATTTATAAAGTGACTAATATATTACCATGTGCTTGCCTACGTTTGGATATTTCGTAATTTCCGTTTTTGTATTCTCACTTTGTTCTTCTCTGGGAAATCTTCAGCTCTGTTCTCGCTCTCATTATTCATTACAGAAAATGTCAGCTACAAAGTTTTCTCGATCAGCATATAATTTAAATATGAAATTCAGATTGACAGCAAATTTTTTACATTAAAATGTTTACTTGGTGCGTCTGATTTTTCTTGGCCTAGGGCGCTGTAATGTTTACTTTCACCTCTGCTGATACTTAAAGCAGGCCCGACCCTTGCCGGTCTGCTGTTACAGGGGTGTTCACTGGATTTCTTTAAGTGCCCTGTCGCACGGGTTCAACGAGCCTTCGCTTCTACGAAAATTCAGCAGTTCCGGAGTTTAAGCTATATTTTCCCTCAATGATGGAAAGGAATAAATTTCCGGCTAAATAAGAACTCGCTCTTCTGTAGTGGTGCTTTTTATTCAATGCAATGCGCGGGTGATGCCATGAACTTACTTGTCCTGATATCTGTGTTACTCTTTTTATATGTTTTGCACATTATATGTTCCTGCTTGTTATATCAGGCGTTTTTTTTAGTTACCACGCTGTCAAGTTCTTGTTTCCAACTTAATTTCTCTGCGTTGTTTCATTTCGAACATCAGAAACATCTTCACTTTGATGAGCCGAAATTCTCGTCGCACGGGCAATCACCAAATCTTCCTGCCACCTTAAAGTGCTAGATCAAACTCCTCTTTTCTGCTTTTCTCCCTTCTCTCAGGCAAAAGAGCGGGCTTGTCTACTGTGTGTGTCCTCCCTTGTGACCACCAGGTCAACTGTGTTGTGTAGGTTATATGTTAAAACCCAATATAATACAAAAACATATTGAAATTTTTTGTTTATGTTGGTTGCGTAGACATGCTTTTTTATTCATACACTTGTAATATTGTAACAGCTCCATGTAAGTTGCACCCCTCTCAAACCCCTTCATAACACCTTACTCTAGAGGCACGTGCGCTTTCCTGTTACGTGTGCGCCGTTGTTCGTTCCACATCCTCCTGAAAAAGGGAATGATTCCCGAGAACTCCAAACAATCCTATAAAACCACTTCCAGAGCGATAAAATAATTAATTCTCAAGTGAGCTTCATGAACAACCGATGCAGGAAATCGGCCAGTAGTGGTATTTATTCGGGAAATTGAAAGCATCACAGGAAGTGGTCACTCACCTTCCTCATTAACGTCTGGATGAAACCTGGTATCTTGACCCTCGACAAAACTGCAAACGAAAACAGAAATGATTTTAATTTTTGAGGTGATGTTAAAGATAGTTATTGTGCTAACATCCGCTGAAATTAATGAACCCAGGCTAGCAGTGCTTTGAACAACGAAAGGCCTGAGTAAAATTGCGATTATATGCAAAATAGTACGTATGTAAAGTAATGTAGTAGGATAATCCAGCATAGTTATTGTTCTACCACTTATTGGCCTTATAGGTAGTTTCAGTTACTTTATCTTGTAAAATCTATTATTTAGCACAGTTTACTCATACACTGGATGACCAATTTATTAGGAGCAGTAGACAATTTTATGTTAATAGGCTGATAATCTTTTGTCTTGACGTCACTACGGCTACATAATCAAGAAAACGACAACACTCCCAGTTGTAGTAAGCAGTATGTTACTGGTAATCTAATGGGCGAGCGAAGTAATCTAACTGGCTCTGAGCGTGAGACAACAGTGGGTGCTGGGAGGAGTGGTACGAGTATGGGAACTGCTGTAGCTGTGGAATTAGGAAGTACGGCCGTACTAAGAGGGTTTTTTTTTTATTGAGTGTTTAACGACCACCATGAGCAACTCAGTGGGCTATAAGCAGTCGCCCGTCCCTAATTTAGGTCCACTGACTCCGAGGAAGGGAGACAGCCAATGCCGTAAGACATACACAACATCCATGCCTCACCGCGATTGGAACCCGGACCCATTTCGGACGAATTGTCAGTCGCCATCGCTTAGACCACTGCGCCACCGGGACGGCACTAAAAGTATACAGGGGGTAGTTAACGCAGCACAAAACTTGTACTGAGCTCATGCTCTTCCTGTATGGGAAAACGACACGTCGATTTCCAAGGTGAGGGAAGGATAGCTATATCTGTACTGGCCACCAGATGCGCAAGAGTGAGCCAAATAAGCAGGGATTTTAAATGAGGGGCATACAAAACGGCAAACCAATGCACGGTGCGAAGAACATAGCATCATGTGCGTTACAACAGCAGAAATCCTGTCCGTATTCCATTTGCTGTCTGCAACTCCAGTGATGGACCTGAATGATTAGTAAAGAGTCACGTGATCTGACTGTTATCCTATTCAACTACACCGTGCCGATTAGAGAAGGAAGGGGACTGGGGGATTGGGAGATAACAGCACGGATTCATATTACATGATCACGATTCTCTATGCCCATGGGGGCAGTGTAATATTGTGTAGGATGTTTACACAAGAGTCTTTAGACCCCTTGATTCAGTTGGTCCCACGCCTTTACGTCCAAGCGTATTTCGTTGCCGATCAAGTATATTCAACCATGATTACTCTGTACTTCCGTTGTAATGAATACTTTCAATGGAACAATTTACCATGCTACAACAATCATATTCTCTCGGAGTGTTTCCAAGAACATCAGGCAGACTCGTACTTCATTGGCCACCTCAGTATCTAGACCTTTATCCTATTGAGCATTTGTGGGATGAAGTCGATAAAGACGTGAGACGTTTGAGTCCACTTGTAACGTACCAGGAGATGTGACGTACCTGCCCGAAGGACGCACACGACATAAAGGCACATAGCAATCAGAGCAAATGTCTGCGTAGCTCAGTTGGTAGAGCGACTTGTTCCGGAATAAGCGGCCTCGGGTTCGAATCTCGGCGTAGACCAAAAATGACGGAAAAATTTACTTCGTTATAATGGCGCCCGAACTATCCGGATGACCCGACCGTTCAAAATCTCGCATTGGTGTGATGTTATTTCCACACCGCGAGATAGGAAAAATAAGAGAATCCTTTCTCCAGCACTTCGAAAAAAAAAAAAAAAAAAAAAATAAGGGGGAGATGATGTAACGTACCAGGAGATGTGACGTACCTGCCCGAAGGACGCACACGACATAAAGGCACATAGCAATCAGAACAAATGTCTGCGTAGCTCAGTTGGTAGAGCGACTTGTTCCGGAATAAGCGGCCTCGGGTTCGAATCCCGGCGTAGACCAAAAATGACGGAGAAATTTACTTCGTTATACACTGCCATCCAATTTGCGTGAATTGGAGGATGGTATTCGACATGCGTAGCATAATATTTCACATAACCTCAATTCCATGGAGCGTTTGCCGGATGCAGTCTGAAAGGACATCAGACGTCTGGGTCCGCTGTATTGCAAATGGCATAAAATTGATGATGCTGTTCTTCAGACGCAGGTCTTCATTTCCCTTTCTCATTGCCAAAACTTAGTCAGTTAATGCCGAGGTGAATGGTTATTGTTCTGAGTGCCAAGTTAGTCAAACGCATTATTAGGTGTGTGGACTAATAAACTGAACATTCAGTATACACTGCCCTACCGGACACATGCATATATCCGGACACATGCATGTTTACAAATAATCTTCAGTTATAAGAAATTTAATATTGTGGCCTTTATTTACGATCTCTGGTCTTCGTGGAATACTCTCTAACAGTTTTTTTTTTTTTTTGTTTTTTTTTTTGTAAATATCCACCGATACGTTCTACCACTCGGTCTAAAAAGCAGTGACTATCTCTGCTTTGTTTGTTGGGTGATCTCTTCTTCCATGCACCCAACTACCCTATTTCTCCCAGAGATTCATTTTTTGGGTTCAGATCAGGGTACTGGGTTGGCCAGTCCAAGTTTTGTACGCCCATATATCAAACCAATGTGTAACAATGCGAGAAGCATGACACGGTGCGTTGTACTGTTGATAGAGATGTGGGCTTTCCCCGAAGTACTACTTTAACCCGGTGGCGCAATGTCGAAGTACTACTTTAACCCGGTGGCGCACTGATGATATTTTCCCAATAGTCTAACATAGGATTCGCGCGATTCGTGGCTTCTGAGTGTTTGCGTTCTTAGTGGAGCTTTTCAGTCTCGTTCTGTTAGCTCCGGTTGTTTACTTGGTTGTTTCTTAAGATTCGGACCCTGTCCGCTGTCATTTTCATATAACATCCCCAATCCTCGATCTAGGGATCTTCAGTGCTACTGAACAGTCACGTACGGAGAGATTTCTTATTTGACACCCCATTTCCAATCAACGCTGGAAATGAGCAAACTCTGTCGATCGAAGCATCTTGTATTTACAGTCGTGCTATTGTTTCGTCATAGTCATACGATCATACACAGTCGAGTCACATTATTGTGACCGTCTCCTACTTTTGATGTCAACAGCGTGTAGCCAATGAAAGAAGGCACGTGTCGTGAGCTGACTTGGAGGGTATATAAGATGTGCTGTAGGAATTCCGAAATTGTATCACACGTTGCTGTCATGGATAAAAGGAACGATTTATCAAATTTGCAAAAAGAGATGATTATCGGCTTTCGAGCCAAAGGTGGCAGTATTTCTGAAACAGCGCAGTTTGTGAACTATTCGCGTGCTGCTGTGGGTAAAGTGTATCGTGATTGGAGAAATCGCACCATTGCGAATAAGTGACGTGGAAACTGCGGAGCACCACGTGCCATTGATGTGAGAGGTGAACGTCGGCTGCGAAGGTGCGTGAGGGCCGATGGACACGCTACAGTGGAGCAACTCACTGGCCGAATGAACCAGGGGGCTACCGGAAGTGTGTCTAAAACGATAGTTCAGTGAACCTTGCTGCGTATGGGGCTCCGATGCAGACGGATGGTCACTGCACCTATGCTAACGAAGGTGCATCGGCAGAAAAGGTTTGCATTTGCACGGCAGTATCGGAATTGGACCTCCGCTGATTGGCAAAGGATTGCCTTCTCCGGTGAGTCACGTTTTCTGCTTCATCGAACGGATGGACGTTGGCGTATATGGCGAGAAACATCGGAGAACAAACACTCTTCAACCAACACGAGCTGGTGGGGGCAGCGTTATGGTCTGTGGAATGTTTTTGTGGGTCCACTCGTATCTATGGAAGGCACTATGGACTGAATTCGTTATAAATCAATCCTTGCAGACCACGTACACCCATACAGGCTTTCCTGGGGCGTGTGAGATCTTCCAGGACGACAATGAGACGTGTCACACAGCTAGAAATGTCCGAGAGTGGTCGGAAGAGCACGGTGAAGTCTTCAAAGTACTTCCTTCGCCCCCTAATTCCTCAAGACTTAAACCCAATTGAGTATCTGTGGGACCACGTCGATCATGTTATTCGCTCGATGGATCCTCCACCACGCACCCTGCAGCAGCCGTCAGATGCACTGCAGTCAGCATGGCTCTATATACCTGTGAACACCTTCCAGCACCTTATCCAGTCACTGCCAGCCCGTCTAGCTGCTGTCCGCGCTGCACACGGCGATTACTCTGGATATTAGCTTGTGGTCACAATAATGTAACTCGACCGTGTATTTATAGTTGGGTCTGTAACGTGGTGCTTGCGTTGTACCAAATTCACTATCAGTCAAGGGGTGTCCGGATATTAATGGTATGGCAATGTATATTAGACCAGTTTTTCGAAAATACTGAAAAATTGGAAGTATTAATATGTAGTAGTCATTACAGTATAAAATTCTACTCCCTCAGGAAAAGAAAAAAACAATTAGGAAGCTTCTCACGGCATCATTCAAATGTATCTGTTTCATTTATACAATATTTAAAGGGAGTGATAAATACTTAAAGGTGAAGACCTAACTCCGTTTATTCATATTCATATGGAATAGTATTATGTTGTTTCCAACAAAGGGGGGGGGGTGTGTTACCAAATTAAGTATTAATGAAATTATCGTGTGACTACAAACAAAAAATAATTATTCAAACTGAATGCATGTACACCGAAGAGCCAAAACATTCTGACCACCTACCTAATCCTCCACGTGCAGCCAAAACAACTCTGTCCCGGTGAGGCATGGAAGCTACAAGTAAAGGTGTCTTGTGTTATGTGGAGCCAACACTTTATTACCAGCAGATGCTTTAGCATCAAGCAGAGGTCATCGTTCTTTCCACATTTATAAGTGAGTCACGGAAAAATTCTCATTGGGCGCCACTGGGAATCGAACCCAGCTCTTCCATTTAGGTGCCGGATATGCTTCCACTGCACGGCGCGTTACTGTGGAAGACCCTGGGTTCGATTCCTGGTGGCGGCCAATGAGAATTTTTCCGTGACTCACTTATAAATTGGAGAGAGCGATGACCTCTGTTTGATGTTCCTGGTCCACGTTAAATGTCTGTATTATTATTCAGATGCTTTAACTCTTGTAAGTTACGTGTTTGAGCTGCCGCAGATTAGATTTGCTGTTCCAACACAAACCTCGACTGGATTGATATCTGGGGAGTTTAAGAGGCCAGGGATATACCTGGAAGTCTTACTCATGTTCCGCGATCCATTCTCAAACAATACGGATAGTGTGGTATGGCGCATTATCCTGCTGGAAAGAAAAGGGCTCTACTCGAGGTGAATGCCGTTGCCATGACAGGATATCAGGTCTGCAATGATGTTTAGGTACGTGATAGACGTCATAGTTTCCTGCGCATGAATGACTGCACCCAGGGTTTTCCAGCAGAACATTGCCTAAAGCATTACACTGGAAAAAACGTTTTGTTAATTCAGCAAAAAAAATTGTTGATTCAACCAAAAATTTTTGTCGATATGCAGTCAACAAAAATGTTTGTTGAATTACAAATGTATTTTGCTGAAAATTATTGTTGATTCAACAAAATTTATTGTTATCATGGCAAAACGTTTTGTTCATTTAACAAAATGCCCAGGTCGATTTTTGGGATTTTGTTTGTTCCAACAATATGTATTTTTATCGTGATAAAACATTTAGTTGCATTAACAAAATATAGCCAACGGAATAATTTTGTGGTGCCCACAAAACGATTCCGATGGAGTTTGGCTAAAGCAACAAAATAAATCGACAACAAAACTATTTTGTTGTTTCAAGCAAACTTTTTCCCTCAGTGTAGACGTTCACCACCGGCTTGTTTTCGTTCTACGGTGCATCTTTGTGCCAACACACCCCAGGTAGACAACGCACACGCCCGGGGCAGTGCAAATGATGCAACAGGAAACGAGATTTATCGGAGCAGAAGACCTTCCAATCATTTAAGATCCAGTTTTGATGCTCGCGTTCCCATTGTAGGCGTTTTCGACGGTGAAGTGAGGTTAGTAGCATGGTCACTAGGAGCAGCCGACGGCTAGGCATTCACATTTTGAGCAGGGTTCGATGTTTTGTGTGTTGTGACACATTACTCTCGTCACCAGCATTCAAACTACCGGCAAGTTGCCCAACAGTATCCCTTCTGTTGGCTCGTACCATACAGAACAGCCTTCGCTCACCTCTAGCATCGATGAGCCGTGGTCGGCCCACATCTTGTTTGGGGGTCTGGGGTTCTGGGTTAACCCTCCTCGGACCGCTTTTTGAATGTACTGATCATGGATGACCGTGAGCACCTCACAAGCCTTGACCCTGTGGTCTGACCATTACAATTTGGCCTTTCCCATCAGAAGAACAAAAACAAGAAAGATGACACCGAATTTTCGGGTGCAATAAGCACGTCTTTTGAATCCGTTCTGACGCAAATTAAATTCATCAAAACTATTCAAAGTCAATGGAACCGGTATGGAAAACAATAGTATCTGACGGAAGAAAGAAGTTTTTTCAATCGGGTTTTTAATCCCTCAGATATTGCTGTAAACGGAATCGTAAGCTTACGCCCTCTGGTTGCAGACTTGTGTGTTAAGAAAAATATGAATTTATATGAGAAACATTTCGCACCGGAAACGCTCTTCAACACAGAAAGAATTTTTGGACCCTTGAAACAGAGATATCGACAAAAATAAGATGTGACTTTACGTCCCCTGGTGAAAAAACCATGCACTATTTTAGGAAGAAAGTATTCTCAAAAAGGTTTTTCCATATGAGCGGTATCGGTCCAAGAAAAAAAAAAATTAGTTGAGTTTTCAGGAGCCCAGATTTTGCTACAAATACATCAGAAGCAGAAATTAACACTTATGCCCCCTGGTGGCCAATCCATTCTTTACCAAACATTAGAAATTATGTGAAAAATATTTTCCATCAGGTCTTCTATGCGATACAGGAAGAAATTTCCAAGTAAATCATAGACTTTCCGCCCCCTAGCGGAAAGTTTATGATTTACTTGAAAATTTTGAATTTATATGAAAAACTTTTCGCATCGGAAACACTATCCACAAAGGAGAAATGTTTCAAATTGGACTCATAGAAGTTGAGATATTGACAAAAATAAGATATACATCTACGCCCCCTGGCGTAGAAACCATGCATTATTTCAAGAAAATATTCCTAAAAGATTTGTCGACATGAGTAGTATCGATCAACAAACGACTTCTTTTTCAATCGAAATTTTAGCTCATATTTTGCTGCAAATACATCAGAAGCGGAAATTAAGACTTACGCCACCTGGTGGCCAAACTATGTTTTACAAAAATTAGAAATTATGTGCAAAGGATTTCCCACCAGGAGCTGTATCCGGTGCAGAAAGAATTTTTCAAATCGGATATTTAGAAGAAGAGATATAGGGAGAAAGCAATTTACCCTTACGCCCCCTAGCGGAAAGTATGAATTACTTGAAAATTTTGAAATTATATGAAAAACATGTCACACTGAAAACACTATCCAACAAAGAAGGAATTTTACAAATCTGACTCCTAGAAGTAGAGATATTGACAAAAATAAGATATACATCTACGCCCCCTGGTGAAGAAACTGTGGAATATTTTAAGAAGAAAATGTTCCGAAAAGGTTTATCTATTTAAATAGCATCAGTCCACGAAATAATTTTTTCAATCGATATTTTAGAAGCTCAGATTTTATGGCAAATACATCAGATGCAAAAATTAACACTTACGCCCCCTGGTTGCCAAAGTATTCTTTACCAAAAATGTGAAATTATATGCAAAAGATTTTCCATCAGGAGGTGCATCCGCTGAAGAAATTTTTTTTCAAATCGAAGTTTTAGAAGAGTTATCGGGAAAAATGTAATTTACTTTTACGCCCCCTAGCGGAAAATCTATGCGTAATTTGAAAAAGTAACTATATCTAAAATACTCTTCGACATAAATGGAATCGAAAGATAAAATAATTTTTTCAATCGGATGTTTAGAAGCGAATATGTGGAATAAAACGTATTTTTTAATTCGACATCATCTGCGTTTACGCCCTCTAGCGGTGAAATTGCACATTGTAAAAAAAACGAAATGAAGGATCATCATTCGCATATTTCAAGCTTCCCAATGCAAAAAGAATTTTTCAAATCGGACTGATAGTTGTAGAGATATCGTGGGTACAGACGGACGGACAAACCGATAACATAAGCACGAACTTTTTTACAAAAGACGTGGTAATAACACAGATTAACAGAGCTGTGTTACAAACGTTTTTACGTGGTTTGCCGATTGTTTTTGTTCGGTAATAACAGCTAATTGCCCTTCTGAATGTCGTTTTCAATGATAACTCAGGAATTTCGTTTTCAATGATAACTCATTCAACGTTTATTCACAATTAAATGTATTATTAACATCGACTATAGCTTCGCGCAGAGCGTTTGACATCATCAGGACGAATGCCGAGCCAAACGCTCTGCGAAGCTATAGTCGATGTTAATGAAACATTTAATTGTGAATAATAAATGTTGATAATTTCTTCTATCTCAACATCACAAGCGCGTAGTCTTAAATTATACATAAGCCATTTTTTAAATGTTTTGAACTACAAGGGACACCAAAAAGCAGGAAATAATTCTTTAGTTCGTCCGATATTCATATACTCCGCCCAATACTCTGAACAATAAGCTCAAACCCTGTAGCTTCTGTGTTGTTTTCAGTCTGTTTAATATTCATTGTTTAGTCTATTATTCTATAACGCGAAATATGCGAAGAGAAACGATGGCACGTTCCTATGAACTTTGCCGCATGCTTTAATTCTTTTCCTGATAACACATTCACGAAATGCACTAAATGTGAATGTTTCGTCCGTGAAATTTGAGGACTAAGAACAATATTCCAAGGCTTCTGGATTTACAGCCTCCTATTCAGAGGGTTAGAGACATCAAAACTACTCCTCACTTGAAAAACACGCATCAGATTTCATTATGTATGTGTTTTCTCAGTGGCGTAAATTTATGGCCAGAACACTGGATATTTCGTAATATGGAGTCATTTTTCGAACCCCCTCTTTGATTTGCACAGAATCAGGGAAACATTGTCCTTTTATGTATGCCATGTTTCATGAATTTCACACTGAGAACGTTTAGCGTTAGAAGTGCGCCGAACAATGTACTTTCACTCTGACCGTAAGGGCAAATCTTTGGAGCAGTTGTGTATTTGGAGTGATTGTGTACTATGGAACAATTGTGTATTTGGAGTAGTTGTGTACCATTCGTTCATGCGCACATTTGGAATGAAAAATAAAATACTTTGGTTCCTTATATTGCGGAGTTTCAGTGTTTCCGTTTCTGATTTCGAGCAGTTTCCGTTTTTGATATCGAGAGGTTCTAATATTTGACAATTTTTGCTTCTTCTTATTCGAAAAGTTTTGAGTTTCTAATATCTGAGGGATTTTGTTTTCTGATACATGTATTAAGGAGTTTCGGTTTTTCTGATGTTCAAGATTTTTGGTTTCTGGGGTCGAGGAATTTTCTGCTCTTGGTGCCTAGAATTTTTGAGTTTCTAATATGCGAGTTCTGGTATCAGGGAGTTTCAATTCCTAGCATTTCAGGTGTGTGGATTCTTAATATTTGAGTATAGTTTCGGTTTCTGCTATCGAGGAGTTTCGTTTCTTAATATGCGAGAAATGTTCGAAATCCGAGTTTCGATTCCTAATATCGAAGAGTTATGGTTCCTACCAATTTATATTACCTTTGTAGTATTTTATTAGCACAGCATGAGCACAAGCCACAAAAGATGGTTTTTGTTCAATGAAGAAATAGGTACAGTGTTCTGTGTAACATTTACGATGCAAAGAAGAAACGTTTTGAATGGCCCCATTCTGTCTTGTTAGTTCTTCTGAGTGTCTAACAGCAAATTAGTCAAACGATTCAGAATGATTTGTCATAGAGTCTACTCGATCCGCCGTGCTGAAGGCCAGGCCAAATCCTTCCCAAGCTAGGATTAGGATATCGTTTTGAATGGCCCATTCTGTTTTTCATTACCTGTTAGTTCTTCTGAGTGTCTAACAACAAATTAGTCAAACGACTCAGAAATGATTTGTCATGTAGTCTATCCGATCCGCCGGGCTGAAGGGCCAAATACTTCCCAAGCTAGGATTATTTGCCTATTTTAAATATACCTTTCTTTGGGAAATGAAATGACGATGAATCGGTGAGCGCACCCGGATATATGGAAGGTAATCCAACACATTTCATGAATAAGTGCGCTGAGTATTACCGTAAGAGGCTTGGAAATAAAATGCACTTTTCCGATCGATGAACAGAAAAAAAAATACTTGACTTCTTACGAGAAAAGAGCCCGTTTCTCGTTACTCATGTCTTTCTATTGCAGTCGCAATTTTTTTTTTCTCTTGTCCCTATTGATAGGAAGACGGTGAGGGTTTAGCTAGGCAATTGCCGTTTCTTTCTTCGTTCTGGGAAATATAGCACCTCTCTTCCTGGGCGATAAAGACGGATCAGCTCGCTAACACTATCTATCTTCCACTGCTTCACATCGTTAGAAACCTTTCTGTATAAATAACAACCATCCGAGTAATCTAAAGAGAACTACTGCGTTCATCGTGAATAGAAGCGATGAATAAACACGGGGACTTAACGGAAATCTGGTGTTCCAACAATTGCTATCGGACCGAATGCTGGAATAATTTTCCGTTGAGGCAATAGAACAGAAATTAAGTTGCAGTCTCCGTTTGATTCAACCTGCATGAGAAACATGATGGCATTGGTAATGGGAAGGAAAAGCATTTTCTAGCACGAAGACCGAGAACAGAAATCGATTTAATGTTGCTGCTGTAAGCATGTGGTAATGACCTGTTCTCTCTCGCTTTCCCTTAAGTTTACCGGAGACAATTGACTCATAAAGTTGTTCTACAACAAGTTTCTGCGGGAAATAAGTTTAGAATTTGTTTAGTATACAAAAGCTTGGGCAGAACTTACGCTCAATTTTTCCTCATTTTAATTCCATCATCATTAAAAGCAATATTCAAATTGATGCGCCTAATGAGAAACCGTTCATGCTGCAGAATGTACCAGACAGAAGATAAGTAAAAATCACTGATTCCAGAAATCATTCAAAAACGTTATTACCGAAAACTAGTAGGGGGGAAACAAGACAAAATTATTCAGAGAAAAGATTACGCAAATAATTTGCGCAAGTACAAACCGATCAATACTACGTATTTCTTTTTTTTTTTTTTTGCTTGTTTTGTTTTACTAAAGCCTGGTGTTGCGTAGACTGCTGCTATAACGTGTAGGTGTGAAGTACTTGAAAAACAGGGTGTGGCAACTGTCGTTTAAAAAAATGTCCCGTATTGGCACAAATAATTAAGGTTAATAAAATATTATGTAGGTAACGTTAAGAAAATAAATATAAATGGTTAACGTTAATATAGTAAATACTGAAATATATCAGTGAAAGAAGAAATATTCCTCATAGTACATGAGAAACATGAGAAATCGATAGAATATTCCAAGCAAACAGAATATAATTTCTGAATTTGCTTGTACCACTTTCTGGTCAACCATGTAACTTCTCTCAGAAAACTTGAAAATTCCATCGCCCTGGAGCGGGAATCGAACCCCCACTCGCGATTTCTATTCTTGGTGGTGTAACGATTAGCATACTCGAACGGAAATCGGGCGATGCGGGTTCGATTCCTGCTCCAGGACGATGACATTTTGAAGTTTTCTGAGAGATGTTACATGGATGACCAGAAAGTGTTACAAGCAAATTCAGAATTTATATTCTGTTTGCTCTGAATATGAAATATATATAATCAAGAACTGACATCTTCCCAATTTTCTCCAGTTTTTTAACGCAGCGTTCGCGACTTAAATAGGAGAAGGATTATCTTACATACAAACCAAAACTCGTCTTATCCCCATTTCGTTCTGTTGGAACACGCTCGGAATTTCTTATTTTTATGTATTGCATTAACTTGCTTAGGATGTTTCGGTTTAAACGGCATCGAGGTTATCATAAAATGAAATAGATTTGCATTACGAAACAATTTTTTCCATTGAGAATTTTTCATAACAGACAGAACCTATATTGCAAATGACAATGATTAATTCTCGTTTTCTTATTTTAAAATGTAGAACTCTTCAAACGTAGTTTATTTATTTTGTATTTAAATATTTGAAGGATAAATTTTTTCGGGAAAATACAGCAAGCACTGGATTTTAAAAAGTTTGGTTTTGAGGAATATATGAACCTGTCAAAAGATAGGTAACTGCTTCTCGCAACACCAGAAGAAACGGCAGAAGTGGAACAAGGAGTGACAGCTCTGTAGAATAATGATCCTATAATCGCAGAACAAAATATGAGATATACAAATGTATATCGAAAACTTTTCAGTTTACTGTACGTGTGGAAAATGAATAATCATATACATGAAATTTTATTCAAGATACATGAATTACCAATAAAGTTGATTGACTTGACAGAGATGCACATGCTTCGTATAGTCTGTCAAAATATGTTTTCCATTATTTAAGGTTTACACTCTGAACTTTCTTTTAAGCAGCGCAGAATTGCCGCTCCTCAGAAACATAGAATTGTTCTCAAGTGCCTCTCAACTTCATCCCACAGGTGTTCAATTGGGATACGATCTGGAAACTGTGGGGCCCATTTTAATACTTCGAAGTCACTGTCGCCCCATTTGAACAACTTTGACGATCTTAGCTTTGTGGCATGGCGCAATATTGTACCACCATGTACAATATTGTACTGTAAGTAGTCCTCTCCATCAGGAAACACCATGCACAATACGGGTATGCCTGGGCCACTATGATGTCAAGATACTGGCATCGAAATTATGATTCAGTGGTATTAAGGAACCCAATAACTGCCAAGAAAACAGACCCCAGACTATTACACCGCCGCTACCGCTTTGTTCAGTTAATCCTAGGCAGCTGGTACCCACCTGTTCGTGAAGTTATGGCACATTCTGGCCTAAACCATCGGCATGTATTAATTGAAAGTGTGATTTATCGGACCTTTTTCCGGCTTTCAAAGTTCAGTGTGTTCTTATGCCCACCGTCGACGAATTTATCTGTTTGTAACGGAGACGAGTTTTACACGAATGGGACGTCTGCTATTATTTGCTCCAATGCAATGTGAGGCGGGATACCGCTGTTGTACTGCGCAGTTACTTGGCGCAATGGAGCGCAGGTCTATTACCTCGTATAATCCTCTCCAGTCGCCGTTACCCCCGAGCATCGACCAATCGTTTCCTCCCACAGGAAGATCGCTGGCTACTTGTTTTGCTGTTTATGCACCACTCATTGTACACCCTCGATATGACCACGTACTGTACCTAATAAGCTGCAGGTCGCCCTTTAGCTCGCAAAACAGCTACCACTCGGCGAAGCATCGATTCGATGAGGTGGCGATAGGTATCCTGTGGTATCTGGCACCATAATGCCAACAGCAGGTCCTCCAGTTCCGGTACATTTCGGGGGTGGTGGTGATTTAGCGCAAACCCGCTTTTCAAGTCGAACCACAAATTTTATGTCCGATTGGGTTCATGTCAGGGGAATTTGGGAGGCCAGGGCATTAACAGAAAGTCTCCAGCGTGTTCCTCGAACCACTCCTTGGCGATTCTGGTAGTGTGGCATGGCGCATTATCCTGTTGGTAATGGCCATCACCAGCAGGGAACACAGTGCCATGAATTAATCCGCAACGATACCTGCAAGCTGTCAGGGATTGTGCTATTGGGATAATGGAGTCTAAAATGTTCCAAGAAAACATCGCCAGCTTGTTTCCGCCCAACAGTGCATCCAGGTGCCACAGCGTCCTTTAGTAATCGGCGTATCCGCCCAACAGTTCATCCAGGTGCCATAGCGTCCTTTAATAATCGGTGTATCCGCCCAACAGTGCATCCAGGTGCCATAGCGTCCTTTAGTAATCGGCGTATCCGCCCAACAGTTCATCCTGGTGCCATAGCGCCCTTTAGTAATCGGCGTATCCACCCAACAGTGCATCCAGGTGCCATAGCGTCCTTTAGTAATCGGCGTATCCGCCCAACAGTGCATCCAGGTGCCATAGCGTCCTTTAGTAATCGGCGTATCCGCCCAACAGTTCATCCAGGTGCCATAGCGTCCTTTAGCAATTGGCGTATCCGCGCTCGACCGCCTACGTGATGCACCAGGAGTCTTGATTCGTCAGACCAGGCCACTATGTTCCAATCATCCACGGTCCAATCTCGATTATCTTGGGCCCATTTCATGCGTTGTAGGCGATGACGTGCAGTGAGCATGGGGACCCGGCTGGGACTTCGGCTATGCAGGCCCATGCCTAGAATACTGCGTCCTGTGACACATTGCTCTAATCCCCACTGTTGTATATGCGGGTGATTTGTCGCACTGTGGCCCTGCGGTCGCTGTGAACAATACGCGACAGTCGGCGCACCTCTCTGGCATCAATGATCTGCGGACGACACATGGCTAGACAACAAACAGTTCGTCCTTTGGCCATCTGTGCACCACTTTTGATACGCACTCACTACAGCGGGCACGTGAACAACCCACAAGTCGCGCCGTGCCATTACAATTTGTCTTCTATCAAGTTCTGATAAATTGGCAGCTTTTCCCATTCTGACTCCGAACACTCTACCAACCGAAAGCAGGTCCTCGGGTTGTATATGTACTGATCTGTGAACTTCACCAGCGCCACCGTTCGGTCTCCAGGCGCGCTCATTTTTCATGGCTGGGGTTGGTCATAATGTAATGGTTCACCGGTGTAGTTGTTCTTGCATAGCCGAGGAGATTTGCCGTTTCTATGATGCTTGTACCCGTCCACGTAGCTTCCACTGTCATGCCGCTTCCAAAGTCGCTTAAATCACGAGAAAACACGCGTTTTCTTGCTATCTATGTGAAAACACACGTTTTTTCGTGACGCGAGCGAATCCCCCCCCTCACTCCGGAGTAAGTTTCTCTCCCCAGTAAACTACACGGACGGAATGTAACGCTGCAGATTTGTCGTCTTGACACGTGCTTTACTTCTGTAGTACGTCACATCTACGCTTCGTTTGCAGCGAGCTGCTTATAAAGTTATCTCAACGCTAGAGTTCCGTATGTAAGTGAGGATGGCACGTGTGGATTGCTGTTGGGTGTTCCTAATAATTTACTATTTCAGTGTATAGCATGATACTTAATAACATAAATAATAACTGTTTTCAATTATCCTTGAACTTTGATAGAGTAAAAATACACGCTGAATGTAACTTCCGAATGCATGGAAACTGAGAACATACGTAATAGCTTCGTACATATAGATTAAGAGAGAGAGAGAGAGAGAGAGAGAATCTACGCCTTCCTCGAAAAATAAGCCGCAGAATTCAAGGAAAGAGAAAAACACCGTTGAAGAGACACGTGCAGTCACGTTGTCGGAATGACGGAATTTTTTTCCTGGTGTTCCACACTACCAAAAAAATTCCGAGAAGGAAGACAGAAAGAGCGGCTGAAGAACATAGAGTGTAAGAAATTGTGCAGAGATTTGTCATTGTTTTGCGTTTAGGGTTTCACGACCTTCAAGCGCATCTAACGCTCTAAGCGTTCGCCATTTCTAATTTAGAGCCGCTGCTTTTAGGGAAGGAAACAACAGCGCTATGTTGATAAACATAACATCCCTTTCTTGCGTGGGATGTGAACCCAGACCCAGCAGTACGAATCGTAATGTTATTTACCTCTTTTCTAAAGTTCTGAGACTTACCTCCTTTCTAAAGACAAACATCGATAAGAACAGTGGGATTTTTGGGGTTTGGGTTTATTAACGACCACCGTCAGCAATTCGATAGGCTATAAGCAGTCACCCGTCCCTAATTTAGTGTCACTGATTCCAGGGAAGGGAGAGCTGGCGCCGTAAGACAAACACGATATCCAGGGCTCAATGGGATTTGAATCCGAATCCAACGCGGATGAATGGTCAGGAGTCAGCACTTAAACCACTGCGCCACCGTCACGAAAAAACACACGTTTTTTCGAGCGCGACAAAACCACATCAGGAAGCCCTTGACGTGACCAGTTCGATCTGAAAGAAAATCTTGAAACTTTTCGATGTCTGACGTACAGTATGTTATTTATTTTTCTAAATTGGATATACACATACAGGGGTTTGCGGTGCCGATAGCATTCTTCGCAATTTGCGAAAAAAAAAAAAAAAAAAAAAAATTCGGTTTGGTCATGAATAAAAAGTTTTGGCGAAAATATTGGCGATTACCTTTCTTAAATACGTCCGAGCAAAAACAGTCTTTAATGTTTATTTCATTAGTATATTCTCGATTTATGTATTTTGAATAATTCTGTGGCCTGATTCTAAGCGAGCCAATGTCAAATTTTGTAACGGCAATGCCAAGGGTATTTTAAAAGTTGATATAGAATCTTATAAATTCGATCATATTTGTGAATTTCTTATGTTTTGATGTGAATCATTGACCAAAATTGCATAACTTATATGGAAATAATTATTAGATGAACGTTCTGTAAGTAATAAAGTGCAATTTTTCAATATCTGTATATCTTTTTTACACTGGCTCTTTTAAAACCAAGCCGCAGAATAAATGTAATACCCAATTTTTCAGTTAATTTGAAATTTATCCTGTCAGTAATACTTTGTTTAAAAAATTTATAGGTAGTTACAAATTCAGAATTGAAAATAAGTGTATATTTCATTGTATTAAGATTAAAGATCTATAAAATAATATTTTGCTGTTTAATTGTAAAGAATCTATAACCTATTGTTTTTATACTATTAATAACACTTCGTTTTTATGATTTTTGTATTTACAATGAGGGGGGGATAGGCGATTTCAGATTACATTTGGCGAAAAAAAATTGAATTTGGCAAAAGGGTTGGCGAAAACTTTAAAAAAGCCACCGCAACCGCTGCACATGTATGTACAACATACACGGACTGTAAAAATGTATATGGTTTTACTGTTTGAATCGTAGCTCTAGGCTACTTACAAAATATTTCACAGCTACCGGAAAGAAAAGTATCAGTTGAAATTGAACTGCTAAGTGATGGAAAAATATGTTAGAAAGGAATAAATCATTAGTCATTAAATTTTTTAAATAACAGTTTTCATTAAAAAAAAGCAACACATTTCCAATGTTTCATCCCAAATTCTTGGCATGCACCTCCGAGATGACAATTTCTTTTGGCGTAGGCGATTTTTTAGAAAATTCATTCTCTGATACACAATAGATGTGACGATCGTGACCAAAGGGCGTTGTTTTTCATACGCCGGAGAAAAAAGCATATTCTTGTGTTCTTTAGACAGTAGGCAACGTGCTCGAAACTTACGAATGGAACTTGAGAATAATAAAGTCATGATATATTCAACAATCTTGAGAAGCCTGAGGCGCCCAGAGTGGTCGGAGGGCGGAAAAGCAAAACAACCATTTGCCAAATTACAGTACTGAATGTCTGTTTAATTTAGGCAAAGGTAACCTGTTTAATACTTTTAATTTACGACGCCCGTAAAGATCAGTAATTTTATGTAATTTCAGTTCTTGTTTATGTCAACCAAGTTGTAATCATCGGTCATTAAGACGCGTCGTTATGTTTTGAAAAACACGCTGACGAAATGCCACCTAGCTGAAACGGACATTGTTAGCTAGGAAAAGATGAATCATTGAGGCTCAGTGGCAGTTTGCGTTTAGAGTGACAACAATGAAGTTTGAACGGTGCTTGAACCTGTTGCAAAGCATTCGTACGCGTGATCATTCTCGAACGCCGTTAGAAAATGGAGGGCTGACGCTGTTCCGGCTGTGTTGTCAATATGTGAACACGGAACGTGTACGAACGGGGAGCTTTTCGTTTTTAAGAGATTTTCGGGGACCACCAACACTCTTTAAGTGGCTTTTGAGAGTTATAGTTTCTCCTGAAAACCTGCTTCGGAAAATTCTGAGTGATGTCATACCCTGGTGTCACTCATCAGCTCATTTTAAATAACTACAGAATACTTCAAGGATTTTTTTTTTTTTTTTTTTTTTGCTGCCACATTTCAAGGACAATTTTTAGGTTGTTAAAATCTTTTCTTTTTTTTTTTTTTACTTGGTAGTTTCGGATCGGCGGTTTCCCACATCCCCAGCCGAAAATACCTGACAAGCAAGCGCGTGCATAGTGCAATGTGATATGTCATTTTACAGATAAAAATTACTGTTGCTTCATAAATATGTTATGTCTGTGTTTACGTTTCCAGCTTTTAATGGTCGTGCGAGACTCACTTTTTAAATCGTTTCCATGGCATGCAACCGTCGAACTATGGTCGACTGCAGAGCCCTAGTGCTGGTTCTGTGTTTGACTGAACAGCATCTTCGTCTAGAAGAGCTTGAAAACCTGCGCTGTGGATCTCCTTCGACGGTCCGCAACACTGCTCGATCTCCACATGCCGCCCCGGTGGCGCAGTGGCTTATGATCATTCGTCCTCGTGGGTCCGGGTTCCAGTTCTGATGAGGCATGGATGTTGTGTTTGTCCCTTCCTTCCCTGGAACCAGATTCCCTAAATTAGGGATGGACGATTGCTTTATAGCCCATTGAACTGCTCAAGGTTGTCGTTAAACCTCCAAACAACAACTACAAAAGAAAAAAAAATCTCCACGTTGTAATCACCACTTTTGAGCTTCACTCATCGACACGTGCTCGCACCTACAGCTTTCCTGTCGTATGCCGAAGAAATCCACACTCGTGCCTTTGCAGCAGTTTTCCCGAGATTTAAAACATTAACAACAGACAGAGACGAATATGCACGCACCTTGTCGGTTTCCATATCCTAGCTCAACTAACCTCAATTGTTTGTTTTCCGCCAACACGTGTCGCTACCTTGTCCTCACAGAACAAAATTCTGACAAAAATTCAACCGTTTTGCTTTTACAGTAAGCTATACGCACACACCCATTGCCGTAACTAGCTTCTCATGTGCCCTGTGCAAGGTTTTATTTTTAGGCCCCTTAATTTGGGCGGGGGGGGGATAATAATAAAACAAATATGATATAACAATTGTTTATAAATAATTTTGTGTACACACGAAATATACAAGATCATTTACATGCATTTATTTATAATTGTGCATGGCTTTTATCGATTATGAAAAAGCCTTTGATTCGGTGAAACCATCAGCAGTTACAATGGCTCTGAAAACCTGCGGTATTGAAGATGCGTACATTAATATTATTAATAACATCTATGAAAATGCAAGTGCAAAGATTAGGCTGTTTGAAAATACAACACACATAAAAATTGGAAAGGGAGTGAGACAAGGTGACACCATATCTCCAAAGCTCTTTAATGCCACATTGGAGGGTGTTTTTCAGTCACTGAGCTGGGAAAACAATGGGATAAAGATTAATGGAGATTATCTAACCCACCTTCGTTTTGCTGATGACGTTTGCAACTACCCCATCAGAGCTGCAGAGTATGATCCAGGAACTTGCTGACAAGAGTAAAGAAGTGGGATTAAAAATGAACTTTCAGAAGACAAAAGTGATGTTCAATGCTTTTACAAGAAATGAAGATTTATCGATTGATGGAGAAAAGCTGGAGATAACAGACACGTACGTTTATCTTGGACAGCAGATATCAAGTGAGGGCCACATTGATGAAGAAATTAATCGGCGTACAAAACTTGCCTGGAGAGCTTTTGGAAGAAACAGCATAATTTTCAAGAGCAATATGCCATTATGTCTTAAAAGAAAAGTGTTTGATCAATGCATCCTTCCAGTGCTTACGTATGGTGCAGAGACGTGGACCTTAACTAAAATAGACATACAAAGGCTGCAGACAACTCAAAGCAGCATGGAGAGGTGCATACTTGGTGTAACCAGGAGAGATAAGAAGAGGAACTCGTGGATCCGAAAAATGACAAGAGTGGAAGACATCATGATCAGAGTTAAATCCCTGAAATGGCAATGGGCTGGACATACTGCCAGAAGGACAGATCATCGATGGACAGCCGAAATTTTAGATTGGATTCCAAGGGACAGGAAAAGACCCAGAAGAAGACCACATGGGAGATGGGTGGATGAAATTCGAAAGTATGCAGGGGTGACATGGAGGAGACTGGCACAAGACAGACCGTTGTGGAGGAAACTTGGGGAGACCTTCGTCCAGCAGTGGATTGATAATGGTTGACAATGATGATGATGATGATTTATAAATAAAAATAATTATTTAATAGCACTTTTATGGCTTTAATTTTAGCAAATTCTTTGATTACATAATCATAATCAATATCTTTAATGATATTGCATTCAATTGAATTATGGTAAAATTGGATAATCTTTCTTGTCCGATAATCGATTTTGAATAATTTTCTTAATTAGTTTTAACTTGCTCAAACTTCCTCTCACACGAAGCAGCAGAAACGGGAGGCGTGATAAATATTCGGAGAGGAACATCGATATTCGGATATGACTCAATTAATCTAAAGTCATGATGAGCCTGTAGAATTAATTACATCATCATAATTAATATCTTTAATGATATTGCATTCAATCGAAATTATGAAAAAATTGGATAATCGTTCTTGTACGATATACGATTTTGAATAATTTTCTTAATTAGTTTTAACTTGCTAAAACTTCCTCTCACACGAAGCGGTAGAAACAGGAAGAGTGAGAAATATTCGGAGAGGAATATCGGTATTCGGATATGACTCAATTAATCTAAAGTCATGATGAGCCTGTAGAATTAATTACATCATCATAATTAATATCTTTAATGATATTGCATTCAATCGAAATTATGAAAAAATTGGATAATCGTTCTTGTACGATATACGATTTTGAATAATTTTCTTAATTAGTTTTAACTTGCTAAAACTTCCTCTCACACGAAGCGGTAGAAACAGGAAGAGTGAGAAATATTCGGAGAGGAATATCGGTATTCGGATATGACTCAATTAATCTAGTCGTGAAGAGCCTGTAGAATTGATAACATCATAATTTAATATCTTTAATGATATTGTATTCAATCGAAATTATGAAAAAATTGGATAATCGTTCTTGTACGATATACGATTTTGAATAATTTTCTTAATTAGTTTTAACTTGCTAAAACTTCCTCTCACACGAAGCGGTAGAAACAGGAAGAGTGAGAAATATTCGGAGAGGAATATCGGTATTCGGATATGACTCAATTAATCTAAAGTCATGATGAGCCTGTAGAATTAATTACATCATCATAATTAATATCTTTAATGATATTGCATTCAATCGAAATTATGAAAAAATTGGATAATCGTTCTTGTACGATATACGATTTTGAATAATTTTCTTAATTAGTTTTAACTTGCTAAAACTTCCTCTCACACGAAGCGGTAGAAACAGGAAGAGTGAGAAATATTCGGAGAGGAATATCGGTATTCGGATATGACTCAATTAATCTAGTCGTGAAGAGCCTGTAGAATTGATAACATCATAATTTAATATCTTTAATGATATTGTATTCAATCGAAATTATGAAAAAATTGGATAATCGTTCTTGTACGATATACGATTTTGAATAATTTTCTTAATTAGTTTTAACTTGCTAAAACTTCCTCTCACACGAAGCGGTAGAAACAGGAAGAGTGAGAAATATTCGGAGAGGAATATCGGTATTCGGATATGACTCAATTAATCTAGTCGTGAAGAGCCTGTAGAATTGATAACATCATAATTTAATATCTTTAATGATATTGTATTCAATCGAAATTATGAAAAAATTGGATAATCGTTCTTGTACGATATACGATTTTGAATAATTTTCTTAATTAGTTTTAACTTGCTAAAACTTCCTTTCACATGAAGCAGTAGAAACTGGATGAGTGAGAAATATTCGGAGAGGAACATGGATATTCGGATATGACCCAGTTAATCCAAAGCCATGAAGAGCCTGTAGAATATCAAGCGGAGTTGTACTTTTAATGTTTTGCTTTGAATTTCACATATGAGCTCGTATATACAGTAGAGTCTCTACATAACGAACTTCCATTTAACGAAATTTTCCGCAGAAACTTTACTTTGAACGACATTTACATGTAAATTAATCTCCATATTACGAAAAGCAATTTCTATATAACGAAGTTTATTTGACTAAAATTTACCATTTAGTGTTTCAAAAATTTTGCTTTACATTTTTTTAGTACGCCGATGGGAGCAGAGCGTCCTTAATTTCTTATCTTGTAACTTTTGGTTCTGTGAAGCACACGGAATCTTGTTGGAAGAGGGACGCCACGCGGCAGTCTCGTATCCGTGGAGACTTTACGAAGCAGCTGTTTTTCCAAATCTGGATAGAAAATCTATCGTAGAAGCTGCATTTCACAGGGAAAAACCAATTGTAACTGGTGCAGGCCTGACTCTGTGGAAGTTACGTATTCATTCTCATTCAATCAGTACACGCTTGACTCGCTTGTGTTGTTCGCTCAAAATGTCGAAAAGAAACTGCCTGTCTCAGGCGGATAAAGTGAAACATTGAGATGGTGTTGATCAAGGATAAAAAAGAAAGCTGTGGCTATAAAATATTAAAATGGCAGCAGCTGAAAGACAAAGGAAGTGCTGAAGTAGGTGTAGAGCTCTGATTTTCTCAACGTTGATGAAAACGTTGCGAGCGCTAATTAACCTACAGATAATGACATCTTGGAAAGTGCTATAAAATGTAGTGAAGAAACTATTAAATGATGAAGATGGTGATGAAGAGGCTACCAAAAAGACTTCACATGAAGAAATGCTAAACGCATTCGATACGATTCAACGAGGAATACAGTTAAAAAAAATGTAATATCGAAATGAAACATTTTTATGAACAAAACAGTTTTTGTGGGAAATTTGTACAGAGTAGAATTACGGATTTTTTCCTAATTTAAAATAAGTACTAGGATAATGAAAAGGAGAGGTAAGCTTTGTTGTTCACTTTCTTCTCTTCATTGATCTGCTTATTCAGACAATATGCTCCACTTCTACGAATATATGTGTAAAAAAGATTTAAACTCATTTATGAAAAATTTCTACTCAAAAATTTGTCCAAATCCAACTACATTTTACGGTATTTTTCATTTTATTTGATTAAGTTTTTACTAAATTGTAAATAGAATAGAAATGAACCTAAAATAGTTCATTTCTATTTAACGAATTTTCTTTATAACGAAGTTTTTAAGTGGAACGATAGGACTCCTTTAAATAGAGACTCAGCTGTATTTAAATCTTTCCTATACTTAATAGTGAGATATGCAGCAGATTTTTGTAAATCAGCAACGCTCATCGATCTTAAGAATCTGTTTGAGCCAATAGTGTCAAAAACGCTGTAAATTTGCATTTTAAATAATTCTTCAGGTATCACGCTATTTCCTTCTTCCGGTACTTCATCTATTTCCGTTTTCTTAACTTTTCTTCTCCGTTAGAAATCCAATCTCTATATCCATTGTTTCTGCTTAATTTTTTGCTTCTAGGAAATTTAGTTGAAAATCTGTTTCTCGTAGTCCTTGTAAAGTACCATGTAGTCCATCAGTTAATTTTCTTGCATGGCCTATCGATACCGTTTTTACGTTTTCCAACCGTAGATTGAAGAAGCGTATAATGCTCCAGCTTTGTCCGTCCGCACGATAACTCGCGTGAAAACGGTTCGATTTCGATGAAATTTTAGTATGTGGTAGGGTACCACCTGGGGACGAACCCTATTGAAAATGGGCGAAATTGGGTCAAAGGTCAGGACATAGGAGAGGAATCCATTCCATTGCCCTTATTTATGCGTCACATAACTCACGTAAAAGTGGTTCGATTTCGACGAAATTTTAGTATGTGGTAGGGAACTACTGGGGACGAACTTTATTGAAAATGGGCGAAATGAGGTCAAAGGTCAGGACATAGGAGCGGGATCCATTCCATTGCCCGTATGTGTCATAACTTGCGTAAAAATGGTTCGATTTCGATGAAATTTTAGTATGTGGTAAGGGACCACCTGGGGACGAAACCTATTTAAAATGGGCGAAATGGTGTCAAAGGTCAGGACGTAAGAACGGGATCCATTCCATCGCCCTTATGCATTATATTATAACTTACGTAAAAATGCTTCGATTGAGACAAAACTTTATCATGTTGTTCCGGAAGTATACTTTACCGGTTCTGTTGAATAGCATCGAAATGGAGTCAAAGGTCAGGTCATAGGAGCGAGATTTATTCTACAGCTATTATCCTCATAACTTAACTAATGATTTCTGGTATGTTGGAAAGCGTATCATAATCAATGCATTGCATGATTTTACTAACTTGTTTCGTTGTAATGCTTTATTTGTTCGTTCGATGTATTGTAGAAGTTTATTCCACACAGAAAGAGTACAGATAATCTATAATTAATTTGTAACAGCTAACTTTTTGCATTTGATACAGCTTCCGGATTTGATAATCATTTGCAATCGCTCCCATTCCTTTCTTTTTTTCGGGTAATTGTTAACATAGCGAATTTATTGCATTGGCCTTTGATGACCACCTTGTATCAGTTTTAAAGACCACTGAAATTTCCCATCGTGTTGCTGAGAACGAAAAAAAAAATTAAATAAACTCTACAAAGTGCCAAAACAAATGATCATTTCGGCCATTGTAGATGCAGCGTGGACACATTTTACAGACGCTGTACGTAAGACGTATCATTTTAAAAAGATGCTTTTCTACTCATGACTGATTAATGCAAGACTACTTAACATCAAACATTTTTAACTGACGCAATGAAAAAGCGTATTATTTCATCTACTGCTCATGAAATTTTATTTTTCTCGTCACTTACGCATTTTCACAAGACAATTTTTTAATCAGTTCCATTTCAGGGCCGCCTTCGTCCTGGGGTCCCTGCCTGTGCACCCTTTTCACCTGCCTAGTTACGACACTGCATACACCTAATAGAAAACGAACAATCGTTTGTTAATTGCAAAAACATTCAAGGCTTTCTTTTCTTCCGTAACAGATTTAGGTGTGCACTGTTACTCTTCTTCGGTTTTTCCATAACTTTTCGTGACTTTTCCTAGAATACTAAGCTCTGAGAAAAGCATCACCTGTTTCTCATCACGAAAATCTAGCAATATATGGTCAAGATTTTCCGTGCAAGCTTTGGGTTCCTGGGCCGCTTCACCTGCGGCTGGAGATGACGTTTCCTTCAGAGTCACCGACTCCTTCGCGTCCTTTTAATTAACGATGTTTGCTGTGGTTTAAAAAAATTACTCTGACTTACAAGTAGGAAATGGAGTTTTTGAAGGAACGAAGTTCTTACAGTTTGAAAACTGGAACAAACGAAGTCATTTCAGTATATTTCAAATGCTACTGAATAACCTTTATGAAAAATGTAAATTGCGCTTCATTAATGACTATAACTTAGGTTTTCTTTAAATATTCCTTTTATTCCATTTTTTGGTCAATCCACTAACTGCTTAGCGTAGAAGCTTTCAGCAGTTTTTTATTCATGGTCCACAAAGCCAGTCAAAATGTTCGGAACCACCTCCTTTTCGGAACGAACAGCAGACAACCAACAATTTGGTTTGAAATTATTTATTCACTACTAAATTACTTATAATGTAGTAATATATTTATCATCATAATTATTAATCATTATCAATCCACTGCTGGATGAATGTCACCCAAGTTTCTTCCAGAACTCCCTGTCTTCAGACAGTCTCTCCCATGTCACTCCGGCATGCTTTCGAATTTCATCCACCCATCTCCCACATGGTCTTCTTCTGGGTGTTTTCATGTCCCTTGGAATCCAGTCTAGTATTTCAGGTGTCCAACGATAGTCAACTCTTCTAGCAATATTTCCAGCCCATTTGCCATTTCAGGGATTTTTCCATTATCAGGATGATCAACACCAGTCATTTTCCTGCTCCACGTGTTTTTCTTCTTCTTTTCCCTATCTTTCCTGGTTGCAACAAGTATGCACCACTTCAGTCTTCTTTCAGTAGTTTGTAGCCTCTTAATGTCTTTCTTAGTTGAGGTCCATGTCTCTGATCCATAAATAAGAACTGGAAGGATGCATTGATTAAACATTTTTCTTTAAAATTGTACGGTTTTTTTTCAAATACTCACCAAGCAAGTTTTATGTGCCTTTACAGTGGAAACATGTTTATAGGTTTTTCAAAGATTCAAGTAAAATTAACGTATAACTGAAAAAAGCGTATACATGAAACGGAAAGTTTGACATTAAAGGTAATTCAGAATATTTGGATCGTCGATATTTTATGTATATTCTTTGATGTATCTCTAGCTTGATATCTCTTGTCCAAAGTGCATATAGGCATCTGTTACCTCTGTAGAATTGCTGCATCAATCGCTAAATCTCCAGATCTTGTAAAAGCATTGTACAACAATTTTGTTTTTTGTAAGTTCATTTTTAAGCCCACTTCTTTACTCTTGTCACCAAGTTTCTGGACCATACTCCGCAGCTTTGAGGGGGTACTTGCAAAAATGACTACGTCATCGGCAAAATGAACGTAGGTTGAATAATTTTCATAATTTTTTTGTCCTCTTGTCTTCCAAGTACAATGATTGAAAAACGTTCTGCAGTGTGTGGTAGTGAAGAGCTAGGGAGAAATGGTATCACATTGTCTCACTCATTTTCCAATTTTTTTAAGTACATACTGTGTCCTCGAACAGTCAAACCTTTCCATCTGCATTTTCATAGATGTTATTATTGATATAAATAAATGCATCTTCAGTATCAAAGATATTGTAACTGCTGATGGTTCTACGAATATATTTAATAACTTAATGAATAATAATTTTATAAACCTTTGGAATATTTGTAAAATATTCCATAATGAAGTTCTTGCTTTCAAAATCAATAATACATATCAACGCTTTGATGTTGAACAAGAATATCTTTACAACTAGCGAAAGCGACGTGGATAGGTATTGCAGCACATATTCGTGCTACTTCGTCTGCTCACGCAGTGCTACTTTGGACAATCGGACGGACATCCGAAAAGGTCACTATGGACCACCAGTTGAGTAACACTAGCCTAGAAAGTCGATTTTGAGTAGTTTTTGCTGCTCACGCCTAGAAATCACGTGTCTTACTTTACCCCAATACTCAGACAAATGTGTGTTTTAAAGTGGTAATTGATCCGCCGCACGTTAATGTAAACTACAGAGAAAAAAGTATAGCGTTTAAAATTTCCTATGCCATGGGCAAAATC
Organism: Macrothele yani; assembly: GCA_039090855.1. Classification (NCBI taxonomy): domain Eukaryota; kingdom Metazoa; phylum Arthropoda; class Arachnida; order Araneae; family Macrothelidae; genus Macrothele; species Macrothele yani. The sequence goes on from CM077024.1 coordinate 10,094,753, forward strand.
AGTGCAGTAAAACCCGACGGCTACAGTAGCATATCGTCAGGTACAGTAGGCGCGAGGAACAGGAAAGGCCGGCGATATATGTATATCCGAATTCGCGGTATAAACGACGGCGTTATATCCGGGGAGCACTGTATTTTTATTTTTGCAATTTTCCGCTTTCGCTGCGGGTGTAGCCAAGTGTCAAGGTCACATATCTCTCTTTTCAACCCTGCGGACGTGAGCCTTAATCAGATGTCGGAAATATAAAAAACATCAGGAAACAACAGGACGAAGCCACTGTGAATGGTTCGCTCTCACCTCTGTGAATGATCATTCGGTCCACCATTACTGCAACACTCACTAAGTGGAAACCCTTCAACTATCTTCTGCCTCCATGAGTTCGGAAACTATCCCAAACACAATAAGAAAAGTAATGTCGAGAATTAATGAAGGTCAACCCTTACGAGATCAGCAATCAGCAGACAGCCAGGAAAGTCGTTGAAACTTAAGAAGGGGAATTAAACATGAATTGCATTCATCTGAATGATGTATTTGCCACGAATCCATCGTGAACAGTGAATGATGGAGAGCTCCTGTGCTTTGGGAGGTTTGCCAATTTCTGCTCTCGCCTCTCAGGCGGGCGCTTCAGTCGTGAGTTATTCAATGAAGTCACTCTTTCTGAGGTAACAATATCGCTCCTTGTTGAGCATCTGCTGTCTTCATTGCTTCTTCCATAGTTACTCATTCAATTTTGAAATGTTTTACCCCAAATTTGGTGGGATAGCCGTGCGGGAATACTTTGATCTTACCACAGTACAGAATTCCGCGACTAGTTACTACAGCTGCAAAGACAGGGATCCCTGCAAATAATTATTTGCTCAGTAAGTGTAGTCACGCAGCTGGGAGCGAAAAGTGAATGACCACTCGATTGAATATTTATTCGTGAATGACTTTTTGCGTGAATGATGAATGAACTTCCAAGAAGGAATAATTTATACCCTCAGTACAGCAAACCCGCAGCTCATTGTGTCTTCTTGTCCTTGCTCTTAGTTTTACATTGTATTAAAAGCTTGCCAAGGGTTCGGTGAACTGCCATTCACCAAATGAAACCGTGTTGTTTCGACGAGGTAGCAAAAAATTCAGATTGTGAATTGATTGGAAGCATTTGAAGCAATCAAAATGTGAATTGATTGGAAGCATTTGAAACAATCAAAGTGTGAATTGCTTGGAAGCATTTGAAACAATCAAAGCTAGCGAAGGAATTTGGCGTTGCCGTATTAACTATCAATGATATGAAGGGTGGTGCAGAAACAATTTTGAAATTTGTTTCATCATTGGATGCTATTGTATCCAGTTGTACTTATAAACTACACTGCTGGACAATTGCTAAGGACGGATCATAAACGGCTATATAGCGCATAAAAAAGTAAGTGTGGTTGGATGCCAAGTGAATTAAAATAATGTCAGAATGCCAGGACATTACAAGAAAGACAATTTATTGTGCTGTGAAATCCCGAAGGCTTTGCAACGTGTTCAAGGGACAAACAGGCCATTTTGTGCAGAATACGTAAACGTGAAAAAAATTTTCTTTGCAATTACCGTCAGCAGGCGTTCCGGCGTAAGATGTCAATACGGGATATGGCCACCATGGAGGGCGATGCAAGATTCCACACGTCGTGTCATGCTTTGCACAACATTATTAAGCAGCTGTTGGGGTAATTTATCCCATTCCTCTGTCAGTGCACGGATGAGGGTGTCCTTGTCTATTGGAGGGCATTGGCGACCAGCAAGACTCCTCCCCAAAGCATCCCACACATTTTCAATGGGATTCAGATCTGGAGAACGTGCTGGCCATACGAAGCGTTGAATATCCTCGCTCTCAAGACACTCCTGGACAGCGACTGTTCGATGACATGTTGCGTTGTTGTCCATGAAAATGAATCTATCACCGACAGCACCACGGAACATGCGAACATGAGGTAGCAGAACATCATTAATGTATCGTTGGCCAGTCATAGTCCCAGTTGGAAGCACATAGAGGGACGTACGGCCATTGATCATGATGCCAGCCCATACCATGACACTACATGTCGGATATCGGTCCCTTTCCTGTATGTTTGCTGGACAATATGCAGTACCACTATCACGCCAGATCAGTTGTCGTCGACAATCAGACGATAGACTGTATCTACTCTCATCTGAGAAGAGGACAGCAGACCAGTCGTTATCAGTCCAATTGCGATGTTGATGGCACCATTGCAAACGGGCGGTACGGTGACGTCTGGACAATAGGATGCACACAACAGGATGGCGGGTGTATAGTCCTCCTTCATGCAAACGTCTGGCGACAGTTTTTCGGGAGATCCGCTTGCCAGTAGCAGCCATAAACTGATTTGCTACCTCACTAGCTGTGCTGCGCCGGTGTCTTTTTGTTGATAGCACTATGTACCGATCTTCTGCAGGTGTCGTACTGCGAACACGACCTCCCCCGTGACGTTTGCTACACTCTCCATTTGTTTGAAATGATTTCCAAAGCCTTGAAACAACACTGGGGCTGACGTCGAACTCCCTGGCAACATCTGTTATTTTTCACCCTTCTTCAATCTTGCCAATAATACGGCCACGCGTAAAATCATCTAGGTGATGTCGGGAAGACATACTGAAAATTGCAAGTTCGTCAATTGATTCTTTCCCTTTCAACTTTGCGTTTGAACAACAACGGCCAATACGCGTCAAATCCTTTATATCTCTTATCAGCGCTATGACGTCGCGAACAAGTTCGGCAATCCAAAATTTGCATACGCACAACACGTCTTACTGTATCCCGCACTTATGCTAATTTCCACATTTTCCTGCCTTCCATTTTATGGTTGCTATCGTTGCTATTGTCATCCGTCCTTAGCAATTGTCCGGCAGTGTATTAGGAACGTATATGTTTACGTGCGCATATTTGTTAAGTTTAATAAATAAACTAATATACATTACGCTAAATCTCCCTTATTCAGCTATGATTGATGACTAATACGGAGTGTTCTCGGTTATCTGAAATTTTCTGTTTTCCGACGGTACCTGGTCTCAATTACACTGGTGTGCAAAAATTAAGGACGAAGAGGAGAAAATAGCATAGCAGCGGAACGAGCAGGCAGAACGGACCGAAAGACCACTCAGGAGATAGACTAGGGTCAGGTACGGTAGGTGCTCATAAATGCTGCATGACGTGGGGGGGGGTCGGAAGGGTATAAAGCACACGGGTAGTGTACGCTCAGCAATTCGGTGAAAGCTATTGCACGGTGTACATCGGTTTGAACGACTTCGAGTTGCTGCCACCGTGTGATATGGCCAACAGGCAATCCAGTAGACGACATCTGGATGACTTTACCCGAGGTCGCGTCATTGGGAAGTTGGAAGAAGGTCGAAGTGTGACTAGTGTGGCCGAGGAGTTCGGGATAGCTCACATCATCGTTGCACGAGCTTGGAGAGCATTTCAAACGACAGGAACAGCTGTCCGAGAGTTTAGCAGTGGTCGTCCACGAGCAACCACGGCGGCGGACGACCGGTATATTGTCCTACAGGCGAGAAGAGACAGACGGCAGACAGCGGGTGAAATCGCAAGGCACATGCAACAGACAACTGGACGTCGGTTGTCGCGTTTTACCGTGGCCAGGAGGCTACACAAAGGTGGTCTCTTTGCACGATGACCAGTATGGTGTGTGCCATTAACGCCTGTTCATCGGAGACGGCGGTTTCTGTGGTGCCAGGAACACAAGAACTGGACACATCAGCAATGGGGTCGAGTTTTCTTTACGGATGATAGCCGATTTAGTCTGACGAGCGATTCTGGACGCATGCACATCTGGAGAGAGCAGGGAACACGCAAATAAAAACTTCCAACGTCATCGAAAGGGACCGGTTTTTTTTTTGTTTTTTTTTTGTGTGGTGGAGGTTTAACGACCACTGTGAGCAACTCAATGGGCTATAAGCAGTCGCCCGTCCCTAATTTATGGTCACTGGTTCCAGGGAAGGGAGAGAACCAGTGCCGTAAGACAAACACAACATCCATGCCTCACCGGGATTCGAACCCGCACCCCGTTCGGACGAATTATCAGAGGCCATCGCTTAGACCACTGCGCAACCGGGGCGGCTACCGGTTTGGAGGTGACGGAGTTCTCGTCTGGGGCGGTATCATGCTTGGTAGCCGTACTGAACTCCACATCTTCCAAGGAGGTTCAGTCACTGGTGTCCGCTATTGTACCGAGGTTCTCCTGCCTCACGTGCGTCTGTTTAGAGGTGCTGTGGGTCCTGTGTTCTTCTTCATGGACGGCAACGCTACACCTTATCGTACAGTGGCTGTCGCAGAGCTGTTGGAGTGTGAAGATATTCAATGCATGGATTGGCCCGCAAGGTCCCCGGACCTAAATCCAATCGAACACGTGTGGGTCCTTCTCGGGAGACGCTTGGCAGCACGTCACCAGCCGCCAGCTGCGATTGGCGCTACAAGAGGAATGGGCCGCGATGCCTCAACAGCTCCTTGACAACCTCGTCCTCAGCATGGACAGACGTTGTAAATTCTGCAGCGCAGTCAGGGGGATCATATCCCCTACTAAAGACTGGATTTTTCTTGGCAGCCGCCTGTCACATGGACGTTTCTGTTTTCTGTCCAGTTGTGCTAGAAGCTATCTTTTCAATAAAGTGCCTTTGTATCCTTTGGATTCCCTGTTTGGACGGTTTTGCTCACTTGTCCCATATTCTTACATCTTGGAGATCGTATGGTATGATTTGTGTCGATGTGGAGCACTTCTGCACGACGTTACATTCGAAAACCCATCTCGTCCTTAATTTTTGCACGCCAGTGTACCTGACACACCGGTACATTGTCATTGTGTTTTATTATTGCTATTTCCAGCAGAATAATGCACCATGCCAAAATGCTTGGATCGTCGCGCAGCGGTTTCAGAAACACGCCAAACTTCAACGCCGTAAAATGACCCTCACATTTCCCAGATCTACCCCTAACTGAACATGTGTGTGGTGAGATTGAGAGAGCCGTTTGTCACGGAGATCCTCCTCCAGGCAAATGACGGTCACCATCAGATGCACTTTGGTGAACGTTCTTGTAGAACATGCTCGTTGAATCCGTGCCACATAGAATTTTGAAGGTGAAGGGCGGCCCAACACGTTGTTAGGTAGGTGCTAATAATTTTCTACTTCTGTGTATATTTACGAAAGACGTGGGTAACTGAAAAACATTCATGACTTTTCCATGTACTATATAAAGTCCATCGTGCGAACAGAATTACACCGAGTGATCAGTGAATTATGACCACCCCTATCAAAAGTGGATGCTGCATATTGGCCATGTGATATCCGATAGGGCGCGATTGGTCGACCGATGTAGCATATATAAGGTGTGAGTAGAGCAGTACGTAGTAAAATTCGGAGCGTGATGGGTAAACTGAAGGATATATCGGACTTTGAGAAAGGACAGATTGTGGGAGCTTGGAGAGCGAGTTAATCGATTTCCCAAACGGCTGAACTGGTATAAGCATACTGAATATTTCCGTGCCGTAAACGTATAAGCAGAGTCCACGTCCTTGATGCACGATATAAAATAAAAGATGACCGTAGTCTAGATTAACTCGTGAACCATGAAGCACAGTAGGTTCATGAATGTACTACACAAGTTAAAACTAGATGATATATTAAAAACAGATAAAACACATTAGATCTTTCTGGTCCACTTTGGACCCGTCCTCAGATGTATGAACATTCGTGTAAAAGATGGAGACGTATATGTAGAGACGAGAGACATTGACGGCGACACTGTGGTTGCGCACTGTGTGTTCATCACTAGTCATACATGTGGAACAACGTATGACTGGTGCTGAACTGGTGGGCTGTTCGTAAGCCGCCGTAGTTAAAGTGTATCAGGACTGGCGTACAATTAGTCAAAAAACAATGTGGAGGCAAAACTGTACAGTGAGCGCCGTGTCAGGCGACTCTTATAGGCCAACAGACGCAGCACTTTTCAACAAGACTTCCCAATACAAGACAGGTCAACCCTGTACAGTATCTGCCATAACCATGCGTCGCACGTACAGTAGCGAACAAAAGTATTTGGCGAAACACTTTTTCAACCATAATTTTTTTTCTGCTGGATCAAATCGGGTCATTTTGGAATATGATATGCGTTATTCAGTTGTAAACATGACCCATATGCAGACGGATCGGAAACCTTAACACAGATCAGGTACCAAGCTTAATCGCAAAGATCATACAAATTGACCAACAAAGTAGGTGTGTATCACATTCATTTAATGCAACGACAACAGAAAACAAGTACGAAAAAACGACAAAACAATAACTAATACTTAGTGAGATAACCACGAGACTTAATAACAGCTGCACAGCGGGCCGGCATCGAGTCCACTAGCTTCTCGACGGTGACCTGCGGAATTCGCGCCCATTCTGAAGACAGCTGGTCGAACTTCTGGGCCCTATTCTTGCAGGTTTTCTTCGCACATCGTCTCTCCAGCTCCTCCCACATGTGCTCGATGGGGTTGAGGTCTGGAGATTGGCTTGGCCGGTCTAGAAGTGTGACCTGTTGCTGCTGGAAGGCTGCCTTCGCTACTCTGGAGGTGTGCTTCGGGTCGTTGTCCTGCTGCATGATCCATCCTGGTGACATGTTCTGGTTTGCCCATTGGAAGACATAGTTGATGAGCATGTTCGTGTAGCTCTGGCCGGTCATTATTCCGTCAATCTTGATTATGGGGCCCATTCCATTGCGAGAGAAGGCACCGTAAACCATGAGCTATCCTCCTCCGTGCTTGACAGTCAGCTGAATGAACTGGGGGTTGAATCTTTGGCCACGCGGACGTCATACGTGTCGGATGCCATCACTTCCGAACAAGTTGAACTTGCTCTCGTTGGTGAAAAGCACCTTACTCCAGTCCGCCGCGGTCCAGTGTCGATGACGGCTGGCTAACGCGACTCTGGCTCGTCGATTCTTGACTCCGATGAGTGGTTTCTTGGCGGGGCGTCTTCCATTCAATCCACCAGCAATGAGACGACGGGACATGGTCATTCGGCTGACGTTCAGGTCGTCGCTGTCGCGGATTTCGCTAGCGATGTCCACAGCAGTCAAGGTAGGATCAGCACGTGATCGACGGAGGATGCGTCTATCCTGACGCAACGTAGTGGAACGAGGCCTACCACATCGCGGACTGTTCTCGACGGTCCCAGTCTTCTTATAACGTTGCAGGAAGCTGAAATGAACTGGTGTCGGATCTTCAGTGCCTTCGCTATGTCGGTGACGCGCATTCCGGATTCCATCATGTTCACGGCCGCCTGGCGAGCTCCGGCAGGGATCTCCGCGTTTTTACACATTTCTGAAAACCTAAGATTGACTTATTATCACACTACACATCACAAAACCCACAAAAATCACAAGAAAAACATTAATACATGCAGCAAACAAATGGGTAATAATTGGCAATTCTTGAATATGGCCCATTTCGAACGACAAATTCGCTCTGAGCGAAATACAAACTACGCGGCATTGTAACCCACGAATCAACACATATCATATCCCAAAATAACCCGATTTGGTCCAGCAGAAAAAAAATTATGGTCGAAAAAGTGTTTCGCCAAATACTTTTTGTTCGCTACTGTATGGGCTATAACAGTAGACAACCCCTACGACATCCTCTCCTAACCACGGTTCAAAAAGTCGCCTGGTGCGAAGATCATGCAAATTGGACATCGGGTGACTGGAAAAAAGTGTTCTGGTGTGACGAGTTGCGTTTTTTACTTCACTCCGTGGATGGTCGTGTGCGTATTTGGCGCCAACAACATGAGGCACTCAATCCACCCAGAATGGTCTCCAGAATGCACGCTGGTGGAGGTGGTTGAATGGTGTGGTGCTTGTTTACCTGGCAGGAACATGGACCCCTGGTGCATGTGGAACAACGTATGACTGGTGCCTACTATCGTGAATTGCTTGCTGACCCTGCGCATCCAGCAATGGTTCACTTTTCCCCGAATGACGACGGTCTTCCAAGATGACAATGCGCCTTGTTACAGGTCCCCATGTTGTGCAGGAATGGTTTGAAGATCACAGTTCAGACTTCCAGCATAGCGATTGGCCTCCCCCTATCAACCCCATAGAGCATTTGTGGGACACTATGGAACGGCATACCAGGCGTGTGGATACATCAATGACCTCCATACCAGCATTGAAGGTCGCCTTACACACAGCTTGGTTAGCCATACTTCTCAGCTGCTTCCGGCATCTTACTGAAGCGACCACGTTGAATAGATGCTGTACTGAGAGCGAAAGGAGGACCTTCAAAGTACGTACTAGGTAGGTGGTCATAATTCAGCGATCACTCAGTGTATACATAAAATGTATAGAGAAATGCTAGTCAACGTATTGAAAGAAAGATACGGGCACCTAAGGTTAGTTAAACTTGCAAATAAAGGGATACGAAGAGGCGACGTAATAGCTAATAGCAAGACTGAATGCTTTTACAAACGAAAAAAAGACTCGGAATATATGTAACTGTAAACTTTGTGCCCAAATATGGTAACTCAGTAAAAGGCAAGGCGTATGTGTGGTAATGTATTCTTGTATCTCGCTCTTTTTTTTTTTTTTTTTTAACTGGAAAGTTTTATAACATTATGGTTCCATCTCATCTTATACCGAATCCGAAATTTGGTTTCGTTTGGTTTCGGACAATTGCTTGTGTGACATATTAGAACGCATTCTAGCAACAGCTGTTCAGCTCTTTTGCCTGGATATCTAAAGTAGACTAAACTTTCGGAACAAGCAGTGAGGAAGTAAAAACCCAGATCCGCCAAGTGCTTCAGCCACCTACGCACCGAAAGCATCCGGGAATCAGTGTCTGGCTATGTGAAGTATCTCCGGCTGGCCTCATCTGTTTTCCTGATAATGCAACATACATCCATTTCTCTGGCGAATTTTTTTTTTTTTTTTTTTTTCGATTTTCTAGCTACTGTGATATAAAACGAGACGTTTTATGGTAAAACCGTTGACACTCATGGATACTATGTTTTCTTCAGAGTGACTCACAAATATTTTCTTTTAAATAAAATTGCTTCTAAATTGTTTCGACTCTCAACAAAGATGTTTCTGTTGTAGAAAAGGAACATTATCAGAACTATTTCTTCATTTCCCCGTTCTGCGGGTCATAGAAAAGTATAGCGCCCGGAAAAAGATCATTCTTGCCAGGCTTGCATGTCTCGGTGACTCCTCATTGACAGCCGGTCAAAATTGGCAATATTCGGCCAATCTCTGTCAGCATTTTTCCTTTTTAATAATAAACCAGAGACAATTTAAGGATGCATATTGTTTTGTAAAAAGAAAGTATGCCTTTATTTCGAGAAAAAGATACATTAAAATATATTTTCATAATGAAAGATGCTATTTTTTCAGCAGCACCTTCATTACGTCCGGCTTCTCTGCAAAGTAAGTGCTGAATACATTTAATTAGAAACAATATTCAGCCTTTGTCGTCTTCCTCATGCGGCTGCCAGTGTTGCTATTTGATTGGGTAGCGGGTCTCTACAGTCCGAGATGTCAGCGTTTCTAATTTGTCATGTTTTTAGCTTTATGTAGCCAAACCTCTTGTGCCATAAAACTCTCCAAAAGAACCAATCTTTTTTCTTCATTTTAAACGGAAAAAGTGAAAAACATAAGAAAGAAGGAAGGAACATGGAGGGGGGGGGGATGCGGAAACAGCAAGAGAGAAATAGATAAGAGAAAAACTAGGTAGAGCATGGGAAAATAAGGAGAAAACATCAAAGGGAAAGAGACAAAATGAGACAGAGAAAAGTGGAGAAGATTAAGTTGGAAGAAGTACAGCAAAAAGACAAAGAGTAAGAGAAACTGGACTTTGGGGTAAAAAGGGGGGGGGGAGAGGAATAGGTATGGTGAAAGAGCAAGAATGAATCAGACAGAATACAAGGAAAAGGGAGATGGAGGAAGTAAGAATACAGGAAAGGAGAAAAGTACAAAAACAAAAAAAAGTAGGGAAAAGAGTTTGTGCGCAAGGAATAAAGGGACAGAAACAGATGGTGAAAATGAAAGATAAAAAGAATGAAAGTAAGAAGCCGAATTGCCAGAAGTAGTTACACAAAATCAAGAAAAAAATGGTTTCATGGAGACAGAAAAGAAGCCCACTCCTCCAATGGCTCCACCGAAGAACACGTGAGCTGATCTTCCAACGAAATCAAATCAATTCGTAGGACGTTTTATTTATACCGTTCTTTAGTTGTAAAGCATTTTACATTAATAGTTCACGTATGAGTCTGTGTGGACATGAGTTTCAGGAGAACAGGAAATTTTTTTAAAGATCAGACAAATGTATCAAGAGCAAGTCTGTGAATCACAAGTTTTCTAAGAGGACAGAAATAAAAGAGGCACCTGAAATTACTTCTGTATTTATGAATCAACTTTTAAGAAACAAATTTTGGATATTGGACAAAAGAAGGCATATTCATTTCTTTACCACAAAAGAAGGCACATGTGAAAGATTTGGTTATCGACTAAAGTGTTACGCGAAGTGCAATTGTGCCAACCATTTTTGAGTGAACAAGATATTTTTGCGCGGCCCCTTATGATATTGAAATGTAAATTATAATGTAAGATGAATGGGAGGTCATGTTAACTTCACACGTTCTTTTTTTCATTCCTTGCTTATTGTGGCCATAGATGTATGCGGTACGATGTTTATCATGTGAAAATATACAATTAGAAATCCCAGTTTCGATACACGCAATACCGCTGCGTGCAATATTAGTCTGTTGCAGTGGCAACGCCAGCAGTTCAGAACCGCGGGAACTATTAGGGGGCTAAGTATCGTGTGGGGTGGGGGCCAAAATTTTAAAGTGCTTGGAAGAAAATTTGCCAAAAAGAATTCCGTTCATGTAGATTTTACCCGACGGTGATGTTGTCCCTAGTAAAAAATAAAGTTTTCAGGTACCTATAGTAAGTAATATTTATTCAATATATGTAGCACTTGTTTGTAATACAATTTCATGTATGTAGTCCAATGTATGTAACACAAATCTCCATGGTCTTTAAGAAGTTACTATTTCTTCGCAATTTTTGTTTGCTTATTTTTATTTCATTTTTATCTTATTTTGGTATTTGCTGTCATAAGGCTGTTTATGAATCTTTCTGTGTAACCTGACAAGAAATCTCTCTCTCTCTCTCTCTCTCTCTCTCTCTCTCTCTGTATTTCTTTCCATCTCTCTCTATCTCTCTTTCTCTCTGTCTCCCTTTCTACCTCTCTCTCTCGCTCATCTTTTTAAACTACGATTACAAAATCGGTGTCTTTCTGCTACTCTTTTAGACATTACTTCAGAAGACACCCTCCATTTCACAGAATAGAACAAACAACACTAAATTTAACAAATAATTCATTTGTTACAAAAATGTCTGTGAATTCGAAAAATTCACATTAGTTCATCCAAGTTTCCTAGAATATTAGGTGGTTGCACTCGGCATGTGGTCTGACTACTTAAATATTTTGGAGGGAGCTAAAAGGTGGGCTCAAAGAAAAGTTGCATGGGCTGAAGCCAACTCTAACCCGCCTGTAGCGTTGCGCCTGGTGGTTGGCGAGAGTAGTGTTCTGATGGTAGATCATCTTAGTGATTCAACAGGAAACTTGTATTTGTATCTTTCTCAACAAATCTCCAAGCCGATATGTTGAACTTCAGCCACAGTGCAACTCATATCGTCGTGCTGGAGGTGAATAAAAAGAAAAGGGATTCTTTGTTGAAGAAAACATAACTGAATATATATGTACATTGAATGGGGAGTCCAAGCGATAGCGAAAACAAGTGGAAACGGAGATCGTTCAAAGGCACAGAGACTGTTTCTCGAAAGAAGGACGCTTACGCGTGTGATTCGAAATGAATGATATCATGGCTCTCTGGTTATACAGCTTGCATGGTGGGTAACTTCGTGACCTCACGGCCTGCTGGGTTAAGATCTCTCAGGGTTTTTGAAGATATTTGGCCAATGCTCTAAAAGATCTTGGCCTCAGGTCGTGATGTCACGATATTATAACCGAGGTTTGTTTTGTATCTAGCTGGCAGCGGTGATATTCATATGTAAGGCAAGCGTACAAGCGCTAGTGACTTGAATCTAATGGCTTCGAACGTGGAGCAGTAGTTGACAGAATCTTCAGCGCTTTATTAAAGGGATTCTTTGTTGAAGAAAACAGAATCTTGAGCGTTTTTATTTTCTGGGTCATCTCCTCCAGCACCGAGGCAGACATGAATAGATATTGAGTTCTCACCCCTTTTGCAGTTTACACAGGGGTTGATAGTGCAGCTGAGCTTCCGTTTAGCTCTTAGCACGTATATCAAAAGCATCAGAAAGGAAATGTTTAAAACTGATATACAGTATATTGCAGTTTTGTTTATATACACTTCTTTGATCGAAGCACGAGCCTCAACAAAATCGATACGAATAAGAACCAAGATATAGTAAATCGTTAAAACCGAACTCCTCACTCCTCGAGAGCAGTTACAGAAAGCAACATATTATAAGTGGCTCATACATAAAACTAGTTTATTTAGAAATTTATGAGAAGTTGCTTGACCGTAATATCACCCAAAACACTGTACCTTGGTAGCATTTCAATAATACAGTTTTATTAAACTAATCTCTGGATCACGCCCCTTAAACAGACGATAATAAATCTGCCACCTACAGGGGTTGGACAGAATAATGTGAACACCTAGGAAACGAAGGTTTTACGTACCTAGTTGGGGTGGGTGCACCTTTGGCATTCAAAACCGTCTGAATCCTCCTTGGAATAGACGGTTACAAATCCTGGATGGTGGTTAGTGGTATGTTACACCATTCTTCGTGCAGAAACTGCTCCAGGTCCTTGAGAGATGCAGGAGGAGAATAACGGGATCCGAGATTTTTTTTTTTTCAACACAGACCACAGTGATTCCATTATGTTTAAGAGTGGTGATTGGGGAGGCCAAAGAAAGTGTCAAAGTTCGTCCTCATGTTTCTCAAACTGTGATTAGACATTTCGAGCTCTGTTAATTGGGGCGTTGTCATCTTGATAGATGGCATCCCCTGCAGGAAACAATGCCTGAGCCATTAGATGGACTTGGTCGGCCAAAATGGCTTCATATACCCTGCCAGTCATCCGCCCTTTCAAGGTGAGCAGGGGACATGCTGAAAACCAAGATATGACCGCCCAGAGCATGACAGAACCACCACCATGCTGCACTGTTGAGAACAGACCGTCTGGGTTGTACGCTTCTGACGGTGTTCTCCACACGTAAATACGTCCTGCGGTGGGGAATAGTGTGAATGGGAATTAATCCGACCATATTTACAAGCTTTCGTAGCATCGGCAGTCCAGTTTGTATGCTCCTGGCACCTCTGCCGTCGCCGTTGTGCATTCCCCGGGTCATCAGAGGTTTTGCAATAGCAGCTCTGCCATAAATATCTTGTTTATGCAGTTCCTTGCGCACTGTTTTCGCTTATACTAGAGTCTGGAGATGCAGATTGAGCTCCGCACTAATTTTCGGCGCCGTAGTTTTCTTATTACGGGTAACAATCCTCTTTAATGCTCTTCCGTCTCTTATCAGTCAGGTTCATTTTTCGGCCGCTCTTGTGTTTCGCAGACGAGGTTTAGCCACGATCACGGTATGCTGTCATGACACTAGACGCAGTAGCTCTTGATACCCCCACTACCCTGGCGACTGTTGCCACGGAGGCACCAACTAGCCGGCCTCTAACAATTAGCCCTCTTACGAAGTCTCCGTTAGGTCACTCATTTCGTCGTCACCCTGAAAGAAATTTTGCAACAAGACACTTTAAATGCACTTAAACAGGGCCTTGAGGTTCTAAACAAAGCTATTACAATAAAAAGTGGTGGATGCTTTTGCGTATTGCGACGTACGCAGCTGCATTAAAAGTCCCGTCTCTGAGCGTGGTGTTCACATAATAAGCGTAACCTCTAGGAAGTCGGGGGGCGGGGGCGGTCACGACCCCCCAGATTTTCAGAGTCTGTGATCCCCAATGTAAAGGACCCCCATTTTTTGGGAATATAATGATTTAATGCACACTTTTTCATGATGTGAACCAACTAAATTTAATAATACAAGATTGTAATTTTTTGTAGAATGCAAACACGTATATTTAATAAAACGGCGATATCGATTCCTAATAAGCAAAGTCAGTTCTATAACTTTGTAATTTACATTTCATTTCTGCCCTGTCTATCATAGTTTTACAGTTGCGTTCGCTAAGTTCCACAATTCGCCAACAGAGGCGCCTATGTCGTGCCCGTTAGATCGCGCCTCAGCAACTGTTTTGCTCCTGCGTGTGTCCCGAACTCTAAACTCTATCTTATACAGTATGTATATAATATTGTATAATATGTATACATATAATGTATGTATGTGTGATCGGAACCTCCCCCCCCCCCTTCCGATTTTGAAACATGGTTACGCCAGTGGTTCACATTATTCTGTCCAACCCCTGTATGTTGTTCACATAAATGTAATGCGTTTTGTAAAGGAACACAGCGGAAAAGAAGTATGTATGGAAAAGGGCAATAAATATGGCAGCAAGTCGACTCTTGTTCAGGAGACGTACACTTGGTTTTAATTTTGGATGAAAGTTTGAGTGTTTTTTTTTTTTTGATGATTTTATTTTTTATTTTGGATGGGTGTTTTTTTTTATAATTTTTTTTTTTTTGGATGAGTTTTTTTTTGTTTTGTTTTGATGGGTGTTTTTTTTTTTTTTTTTTTTTGCTTGAAAGTTTGGGTGTCCCGTTGACAAAAGACATTCGTCTATTTCACCTTCTTCACCATCATTATGTCTGAAAGCAAAATATTCAGGAAAAGATCCATGTACTTTTCTATGCATCATCCTTTCTTCTTTCACTCTTTCGCTTTCGCACATCACACTCTGCTGGACTACAGACGAATGCTTAGTAATATCAGGAGAATTTAGCTGTCATTTCAGCAAGGTAGACCTCCCTCTTTCCCTATTTAGCTGTCCTTTCAGCAAGGTAGACCTCCCTCTTTCCCTATTTAGCTGTCCTTTCAGCAAGGTAGACCTCCCTCTTTCCCTATTTAGCTGTTCAGCTAGGTAGACCTCCCTCTTTTCCTATTTAGCTGTCATTTCAGCAAGGTAGACCTCCCTCTTTCTCTATTTAGCTGTCATTTCAGCAATGTAGACCTCCCTCTTTCCCTATTTAGCTGTTCAGCTAGGTAGACCTCCTTCTTTCCATATTTAGCTGTCATTTCAGCAAGGTAGACCTCCCTCTTTCTCTATTTAGCCATTTCAGCAAGGTAGACCTCCCTCTTTCCGTATTTAGCTGTCATTTCAGCAAGGTAGACCTCCCTCTTTCCCTATTTAGCTGTTCAGCTAGGTAGACCTCCCTCTTTTTCTATTTAGCTGTCATTTCAGCAAGGTAGACCTCCCTCTTTCCCTATTTAGCTGTCATGTCAGCAAGGTAGACCTCCCTCTTTCCCTATATACTGTATTAACACCCCATTCCGGGGTACATCAGCAATGCACATCAACTTCGTTTTAAGAGGAAGCCAGATTAAGAGCATAGGATTTCAAAGATTCGTAGTTCTCATGGCTTCTCAAAGCTTGAATTAAAAAAAATGTATTAAGGACATCCGACATTGCAGGGCGGAAACTTATCCCCTTATAAAAAAAAGGAAGAGGATATCTATGTATATACAATTTATTGCATTTCGCGAAACAGAACACAGCTATTGCGTGAGAGGATCTTCGTGGACGTTAAAGGCGAATTTTTGAATAACTAAATAAATAAGTTCCGTGAGCAGTGAGGTAGACTCCGTAAGAGGGAGAATGCGCATAAGTCCATTACGTTGCGCTGCTTTTTCCTTATGTGGTGTGTGTGTGTGTGTGTGTGTGTGTGTGTGTGCGCGCGCGCGCTTAGTTTAGATGCTTCCGTATCCATTTGTTAAGCTAGCTAGGGCTGGCTTTTTAAATTTCAACTTATTTTTTCTCCACAGACTGCCTTAGTGGGTAAATTTCCAAACAAGATATCGTTTTAGTGTTGTCATGGAAACGGCATATGTTTTGTACCGTTATTCCTCCTTGGTTCTTTCGCTGCGCATGCAGTGTATGGCCTCCTTTTCGAGTTCTCTATTTGTTTGATACCTTGGAGAATTGTTTTGCTTCCAAGGGTAGCAAGCATTCTCATGGCGTCTAGGAAAGATGTGTGTTCTTCTGTTCATCATGTAACGGCAGAGACTAGGTTTGGTGTATTAATGTAATGAGGAAATTATGTAGATTCGCTATCTGGAAAACTTTCTCTTTATTTATTTTTCACTCGAAAAGTATTTTGAATAATAGATTTAATCGATTTTATTAATAAATCCTAAAACGATTTTAACACTGACACTCACATTTCCGTGATCTTACCTATCCGCAGAATGTACTGATTACATAAATTTCTTTCACATCTCCACAGTGCCACCCCAGTGGCGCAGTGGTCTGAGCGATGGCTTCTGATCATTCGTCCGAAGGGGTCCGGGTTCGAATCCCGGTGAGGCATGGGTGTTGTGTTTGTCTTTCGGCACTGGCTCTCTCCCTTCCCTGGAACCAGTGAACCTAAATTAGGGACGGGCGACTGCTTATAGCCCATTGAGTTGCTCACGGTGGTCGTTAAACCTCCAATCAAAAAAAAAAAAAAAAAATCTCCACAGTCGCTCTGAACCAATTATAGCGATGGGGTAGTTGAAACAGTGAGCATAATAATGATAAAAGATGCACAAAAGAATGAAGACCAGAGAAACGATAAGTGAAAACTGAAATCGGTACTTTTTAATTACTTGAAAACAGTAACCTTTAAAAGCTTTTTTATTCACTGCAAAAATTATATTCCCTTTTATTAATTAAACAAACAGAAAAATCTAACAACAGGAAATTGGCAAATCTAAGTTTTGCATGCTGAGATCTTTGGGCAAGAACAGAAATAATATCAATAGCGTCTATAGCGTTATTAATGAATTCAAAGAAATTTTTTAATAAATAGAAACTGTACATCAATTATACTCAAAACAGTATAACTATATTAATGATCCGAATTTCTTGGCGTAGAATAGAAATCGGAGTTTCCAAGCGCACACCAACCAGATGGCTTTTGCAAGGAAGGTAGACAGCAAACTGAAAACTAAATAAAAGAACGCTTCAACAATTTGAACGCGGTGACTTGACTGACTAGACAATAAATGAATAGATGCAAATGTGATTATTTATTCGAAGAAACGATGAATCATGTTGGTTGGGCACGCGTATCGTGGGCGAAAACACAGCATTATTTGACGAACTGGTTCCAAACTCGTGACAATTCTAGAGATATGCTATCATTGCACGTCTCACTGTTGATAATGATCTGTAAGGTTTCGCGAATGGCAGATTTAGGCGTGGAGTAGAAAGCTAATTTCTTTATATCATCCCACATAGGATCAGAGGACTTGAACTTGACTTCTCTGGACAGGGCAGTAGTTACTTTTCCATCCCTTATGTCTCTTTTATGTTCGTTGAGTCTAATTTTGACTGAACGCTTGGTCATTCCGATGTAGTATCGCTTGAAGCCGTCCGGGTATTGTAAGATATTCAAAGGAAGTTTTCAATAATAACTTTTAAACACAAATCTTGTTTTAAGACAACTGACGTCAAATTAATTTTTTTCTCAAAAACAAAAAAAAAAAAAAAAAAAAAAAAATGAGGTACAAATACGCTACTTGACTTAGAAAGTGCCACACCATAAAGGAATGCACGAAATGCGAAGAAACTCACCACACGTATAGACCGGTAGGTGTGAAAGAAGTAATTTTATTTCTGGGAGGTTACATGAAGGCAATGAGCGAGAAGATGGTGTAACTGAGTAGGTGGTATGATCGCCATGCTGGGATTTACATTCGACAACATGCCGTGACATCGAATGGGTAAATCCAGGGATGGTGTTCTGGGGTGTCGCTGACGATGCGTTGTTGACCTGTGTCCACAATTCTTCGACATTACGTGGGGTCGTGCAGAGACGTTACATCGTCTGCCAATCACGTCTCGAACGTTCTTTATTGGGGAGAAGGCTGTGGACCCCGTTGGTCAGCAAAGCACCTGGACGCCTTATAGGTACTGTCTGCTTATGTTGGCAGGGTGCTAGCGGGAGTTGTCTTGTTGAAACTGGAAATCAGTAGTACCACGAATATACGGCAACAAAACGGGCTACACAACTTCATCGACGTATTGTTGTGCTGACATTGTACCAACTACGTAAAAACGATGAACGGCTGTTGAAACTGATAGCGCCCAAAACCATGTCACCAGGCATGGCTTGGAGACCCTTGAGCGTCACACGGCCCTATCACGCTTAAGGGTGGCAACAGGATCAGCCCGGTGACAACATCGTCTCCAGACTCAATCGGCGATCGTTTGCGCTAAGACGGAAGCGAGACTCGTCGCTGAATACGACATTGTTACATTCGTCCTTCCATGCATGTCTGGTACGTTATCACTGCAACTTTGCGCGACGATGTGCTGTGGTGAGTGGCAGTCGTCGCAATGGCTGGCGAGTGCGCAAACTACCTCAGCCAATCTGTGATTAACTGTCCGTGTCGATACGGTGATGTCCATGGCTGTGTGTACATCAGAATTGGAAACGCGTCAAAAAAGTTTTAACCTGGACGTCACATAATTGGACCCGACCCGGACATATATATGTGTATATATGATCATCATCATCAACCATTATCAGTCCACTGCTTGATGAAGGTCTCCCCAAGTTTCTTTCACAATTGTCTGACTCCAGTCTGTCCCCTCCATGTTACTCCAGCACACTTTCGAATTTCATCCATCCATCTTCCATGGGGTCTTATTGTGGGTATTTTCCTGTCCCTCGGAATCCAGTCTAAAATTTCAGTTGTTCATCGGTGATCCATTCTTCTGGCAACATGTCCAGCCCATTGCCATTTCAATGATTTCACTCTGGTTACGATGTCGTCCATTCCTGTCATTTTCCTTATCCACAAGTTCCTCTTCTTATCTTTCCTGGTTACACCAAGCATGATATATATACATATATATATATATAGAGAGAGAGAGAGAGAGAGAGAGAGAGAGAGAGAGAGAGAGAGAGAGAGAGAGAGATAGCATAAAAACGAGTCGAAACTATAACGGTCAAAAACTGAACAGAAACGAGACACAATAAACGATAAAATAGCTGACGTCCGAATATATATATATATACACTGAAGTGCCAGAAAACTGGTACAGACGAGCTTATGCAAAATACATAGCAACGTCACCCATGCGCGTACTCGGTTGCGTCCGCCAGTGCGTATATAAAGCGATAGACATCCTTGCCAGCTGTCAGAGCTGTTGTCGGCATGAGAATGACAAGTAATAACGATTTAAGCGATTTTCAAAGCGGTGTCATAGTTGGCGCTCGTGAGATGGGCCATAGTATTTCGGTGGTAGAAACAATATTCGGATTTTCACGGACGACCATTGCAAGGGTGTACCGTGACTACAAGAATTCTGGTAAAACCTCCAACGTACGATACCAGTGTGGCCGTAAAAAGACATTGGGTGAACGTGACCATCGTCGGCTGTCAAGAATCGTTTCACGCGATAGGCGTGTAACACTCTCGCAGGTATCTTCGGAATTCAATGCTGGAGCCTCAACAAGCATCAGCGTCCGGCCTGTGCAAGGTAACTTGCACGATATGGGCTTTGGGAGCCGACGCCCAACTCCAGTCCCCTTGATGGGTGCACGACACAGAGCTATGCGCCGCGCTTGGGCACGGCAACACCGTCACTGGACACTTGATGATTGGAAACAAGTAGCCTGGTCTGATGAGTCGCGTTTCCAACTGTATCGGGCAGTTGGAGGAATTCGTGTGTGGCGCAAACCCAATGAAGCCATGGTTCCCGCATGTGAACAGGGAACTGTACCGGCTGGTGGGGGGTCCGTAATGGTATGGGGTGTGTTTAGCTGGACTTCACTGAAACCCCTGGTACGTCTACAAACGTCTGTGACCGACCAACGCTGTGTGCTCATCCTTTTTGACGAGGTACACCCGTTCATGTCCTGCATTCATGCTGATGGGTTGGGCCTGTTCCAACAGGACAACACAAGTGTAGGGACGCCACATTATGGTTAGAGGAGCATTCATCTGAGTTTGGGTTGTTGCCATCCCACCAAAGTCCCCAGATCTGAACGTGATAGAACACATTTGGGATGCCATGCAACGCGCTATCGAACACAGGAATCCGAGACCTCGGAATACACCCGAATTGTGGAACGCTCTGCAGGAAGTATGGTGTGCATTGCCTACAGCCTATTTCCAGAAGCTAGTAAAGTCCATGCCCCGTCGTATTTCTGCAGTCTTGAGCTCCCGTGGGGGACCTACCAAGTTTTAGGCTGGTGTACTAGTTTTTCTGGCACTTCAGTGTATATATATTATGCTTGGTATCCAACTTATTCGCTAAACTATATATATATATATACACTGAATGGCCACTTTATTATGACCACCCCCTCAGTACTTCGTTGGGCCACCTTTTGCCTTTAATACTGCGTCGATTCTTCGTGGCATGGACTCCACCAGATGTTGATAAGTGGTTTGTGGAATCTGAGGCCATGCTTGATGAATAGCACTTTCCAAGAGTGTGAGATTGCAGGGTTGTGGATCCAGCTGTCTGATGGCTCGTTCAACTTCATCCCACAAATTCTCAATGGTGTTGAGATCTGGAGATTGTGGGGGCCACCTAAGGAAAGTAAACTCACCGGCATGTTCCTGAAACCAATCCTGTACAATCCGAGCACTATGGCAGGAAACATTATCTTGTTGAAAGTAGACATCGCCATTGGGATAAACCATCCACATGACAGGATGCACTTTGTCCGCAACGATGTTTAGATATGATGTGCCAGTCAGACGTTGATCAACACGAATTAAAGGGCCCACAGCATGCCAGGAAAACATTCCCCAAACCATAACGTTGCCTCTACCAGCTTGAAGGGTTGTAGCAATGCATTTTGAGGTCCATGCTTTCCTGCTGTTTCCGTCAAATTCTCACTCGGCCATCGGCATGGTGCAACTGAAAACGTGATTCAACGGACCACATAATTTGTTTCCAATTATCGACTGTCCAATCCTTGTGCTCCTGTGCGAACTGGACACGTTTTCTCTTTTTAACAGCCGACAGCAGAGGTGTTCGAACAGGCCTTCGGCTGCCATATCCCATCCGATGCAGTGTACGGCGAACAGTGCGTACAGAGATCATTTGAGGGGATCCTTGATTAAGATGGTGTGTAATTTGCTGCACTGTTGCCCTTCTGTTGTCTGTTACCACTTTGGACACTCTCCGTTCCGCCCGAGAAGTCACTAGTCGATGATGACCACACGTTGCACGTAGAGACCCAGTTTTTTGGTTGACAGTCCAGTCTTTAAACACTTTAACAACATCTGCACTGAAACATTTCACGAATGCGGTGGTTTCGGTGATAACTGACAGGTGGTCATAATAAAGTGGCCACTCAGTGTATATCATCATCATCATCATTGTCAACCATTATCAATCCACTGCTGGACGAAGGTCTCCCCAAGTTTCCTCCACAACGGTCTGTCTTGTGCCAGTCTCCTCCATGTCACCCCTACATACTTTCGAATTTCATCCACCCATCTCCCATGTGGTCTTCTTCTGGGTCTTTTCCTGTCCCTTGGAATCCAATATATATATATATATATATATATATATATATATATATATATTATATCATATCATTCTTGGTTCGCCAACTTCTTCGCCAAATTCAAGACCTAAGTTTTATAACAGCACAAAAATGTAATCACTAAAACTTTTTTCCATCGCCAAAATGATTTCTTTTTCGCAAATTATATATATATACATAGGGCGTTACAAAAGTCTCTTCTCAGCGGGTATCGTAGGTTATACAGATATCATACAAATGTATTACGGGAACGTATAATTTACTCACTTATATGCAGAAAGTGTTGAAGCTGAAAATCTAACTGTTCGCATAACCTAATTGTTTTACACATGTTTTGAAACACGTAATGTTGAGGCTGTTCCACTTAATTTTAATAGAGCTGCAGTGAAAATTCTTGAATTAAGTAACCTGTTGTATGTTTTCGTGATAACATATCAAGCTTCAGAATATGTTTCATACAACAACACCAATTTTCACCAGCTTCTGATGAGTTGCAAGTTTGCAAAATGTAAGTGTTGATTTCCTCATTGACCCTGAGAAGGAAGGAACACTCCTGAAATCAACATTAACATTTTGGAAACTTTCAACTTATCACTAGCTTGTAAAAATTAGTGTTGTTGTGAAACATATATAGCAACTTTCAACATTCATTCTTCCCATTTTTATTTTCAATTGCCCTTTTCAATCTCCTTAATATTAAATTCATCCATATTAACAAATAAGGCATTAATTCCGACACGAAATGCAATGGAATGCGATGTTAGCACGTCAAACGAAAACCTCTGAATGCTGAATGCAAAACATGCAATGTGAAAAGTAACTCTCAGTCTTACAATGTGACGACACGCGGGGTGTGAAAGAGTGAATCATTAGAGAAGCATGCTATAGCAGTTTGCTTGTATCTTGCTCTGGACAATCGCACTGAAAACAAACGCAAATGAAGTATCATTTAAAGATATGTTATCGGTGAATCTAGCGTCTGCACCGTATAGTCGGACGGTGGAAATCTTCATTGCTTGAAGAAAGAAACGGCAATATTTTTGTATGACAAATCATTTGTGCCAAGCACAAAATTTCAATGTACGCCCCATTTCCTTCGAAATATTTTTCTTTTGAGAATAAAACGGAAATACAACCGGGTCGAAATCGGGTCAGGAACATGTTGACCCGACCCGTTTGACCCGCAAGAAATTATAGACCTGCAGACCCGTTTTCATCTCTGGTGTGCATCTCACCGAATGTCATGCGCTGGTGTTTGTGGGGCTGCTACGGTCTGCCTTTGAATGCGGCGATCAATGCCTGTCTGCCGACATGCACCCGTCCCACTGCGGCAAAATACGTTATTTTCCTCCAACAACGGTCGCCGTATTTAACTGACAGTTGTTGCATCCATACGTGCTTCCTCTTCGATACGACGCAAGAACCAACCAGCCGTACGTAACCTTATGATGAAGCCTCTGGTAAAGGTGTCCTTGTGATGGTAGGATTTCCGATGACATCGGCCGAACATTCGCAGTCCTTACACGTGCATTTGCCACCGAGATCACTCCGATGCAGTAATCCGCATGCCAAGGCGAGGGCGACCAAACTTAATTAGGTCGAGAGGTTTTGCCCTTTTATTGCCCTCACTTTTCACATGATTGGTTCGCAACTGCGATAATTTACATAACCCAACTATAGACATGCTCACCAATATGCATGGCGCTCTGACGAATACTTCTTGGTGTGACATTTTCTATATCAAGCAGTGTATATTGTTACCTTTGTTGACAGTAATGGTGACATAATGGCTATCAATTCATTCATTTCTTACTGACAGAAAGCGTGCAAGCAAGCGTTTGTAAGATTGCTTCGTATTGCCGTAGATGTCTATGCTGTTTATGAATCATTGTATTTAAAACTTATTTTCCGAATTATTCACCCGATTTTATTTCGAACATAGGTACCCTTACTTTCAAAGCCCATTTAAGAGTGGAGCTGGGGGATGGGGCTATATCCTCGGGTCCCGCATTTTCAGGAAGCCCCAGAATTATGCAGGATGCTTGAAGAATTGACAACAGTTTTTTTTTCTGCAGGTAGCACAGCAAGAACTGTGAAAAAACTACCTTGTGAAAAAAAATCCTATTTCTTCCCGCTGTTTCAAGAGGAGTTCGTCAAAAATATAGTCGCTCCCAGTTTATCCTCAAATCTTTCGAAAGTATTACAGAATTTTGTTTGGTATACATCTGTAATTCGAGAAAGTTTTCGGACATTTAAGAGTGCTTTTGAGTTATGATGTATTTGTATCATATTATTTTACCCACTACTTTGATATGATTTCAACAAGTGAACCCGCCCCCCGGGTGGTGGGGGTGGGTTAATTAAAGCGGAACTGAACTGTTATCCATTCTTGAACCATGCATCTTTACACTTTCTTGCTACCACTGATTCGTCCATGAATCATGTGATACACACTTCAATAATGGCTTCCTCATCATACTTTGGGAATGGTTCCTCCTGGGTATTTTTTTTTTCATCCATCCATAGTGAAATCGTAGATGCACCACTAATTATGGGGCTCCAAAATACTGTCAAGCTTCGAGCCTCTTGTCTCCTTGAACGTGCTCTGCTTACTCCACAAAGGGAGTTGCGGGTTCGATTCCTGCTCCACGATGAAACAATTTTGAAACGTTCTGAGCAAATGGCTGCATGTGTACAACTTAATTGGGCTCTTATAAGAAAATATGCTGGCATACATGCATGCTATGTATTTAAAAAGATATTTGCTTCCTTAGTTTCCACATAAAATCTTTTATTCAGTTTTCCAAACTCTTTTCTACATGACAGATACGACTTTTATGTTACAATGGGGCTACACTGAGATAAATGAGTGGTCCAAAGCATGATTTTTGTCATCCTCCACAAAAATGTGGAGCTTCGGTACACCAACCAAAAATGTGTCGCTCTCAGTTCCAATATCAACTTGATAATAGACGTTTTTTGTAGTTAATGCCTTAAACACAATGTCTACGGAGACAACTTAATAATTATAGGGTTACTGACACGGTGTTTCCTTCTAACTGTGCAATGATCACTAAACTGTATGTTAATATAACAGGGGACTAACCTAGTAGCATCACTTCTATTTTAATGAGACCGAACACCTGGTGGATGAGTTCCCGGATTGCAGCCGTTATTTTAATTTGTATTCTATTTTCGTGAAACATCACATTCGCATTGCAATGTTTCTCAACTTTTGCTGAGTCAATCAATCAATCAATCAATCAAATTTTTATTGCACACACTTAAAACTTACAATCATATAAAAATGGAGCACACCAGGAGGAATCTAAACATACTAGCTGTAAAGCGATTCCCCCTATAAATTATGAAAAACGAATAAAATTAATTTAAAAGATCAGGATGATTAACAATATAATTTCGTATAGACAAAGAAAACACCCTGGTATTCTCCAGAGATCTAATGAACTCCGGAAGATTATTCCATAATTTAATAGCTTTATGCATCATACCGTTTAACCCGTAATTACAGTTTTGCAGATGGCTAACACAATTTCTTATCAGCAATAGATCTAGTAAAAACAGCGTAATCTAAATATTTAATATCAGGTTGAAAAACAGGCAATTTAAAATACGTTATTTTAAAAAGCATTATACCTAATTTCAAGGCAAATATTTCATGAATCTTCAGAACATTTAATTTGGAAAACAATAGATATGAATGTGCCGTATAATCTGTATTCAACATATAGCGAACAGATTTCTTCCGCAATTTAAACAAACACAGCTTATTATTTAAACTTCGAGAACCAGCTTTATGTTTTAGGTAATTCATGCGGAGCAAATCTGAACTAAACGTTTGCAAAAAAAAAAAAAAAAAAAAAAAATGGGGAAAAAAGGAAAAAAAAAAAATAAAAAAAAAGGAAGAAAAAAATGCTTATAAACTCGCTACAACGCTCGCTATATCTTGTGCTTATTTCAGCAGCGGGAAGGCTGTTCAAAAGCCATTGCATTAACAACAGTACATGAATTCTAATCTCCTAAGATGTAAAGGTCACAAATTTATTTCTCTCGTCTAGCGCAAATAGGATAAACCCATTGAAGTAAGGGTATGAAAATTACTCACAAAGAACAATAACCGGAAGGCAAACGTCATTTCTGACATTTATTTTAATCTTGAATATGCAAAAAATGAAGAATTAAACATAACATTTTGTCAAAGAAAATGATGCACCGATTTACGTATTTATTAAAAAATAAATAAATGGAGATTTCCATTTTATTCGAGCATTAGCTCATCGTAGTGCCAGTCAACGAAGATACTTTCGAAATACTACGCACACAAAGAGTGTTCCGTAATACTATCTGCGGGGCTATTAATGTCATACCCCCCTCCCCAGTCTTTTGCAGTCATTATTTAGCACAATACAAAGAAGTTCGCTGTTGCTAGACGACTGTAATGAAAGGAGACGATCACGATCTTTCGGCGCGACGTGGATGGCAGGGTAATACGGTAGATGCTCAGTGAATTACGGCTAACAACCTAATATTTCGTGTGTTCTCATTTTGCAGGGAGAACCGTCGACACCCGATGTTGCATCAACTCCACGAGGTGTCTATACAATTATGTGGGAATTTGCAAATGGTTTGTTTGTATTGCGGTCCACAGTACCGGTATGGAGCTGGGTGATGTGTTCAGCTGCCTCACCTGGCGTTTCACAACATCCCACAGAAGTTCAGTTGGATTCAGATCAGGGGAGTTTGGGGACCATTTCAGATATCTCATACCAGCACTGTGTTCATTGAACCATTCCTGCACGATGCAGGCCCAATGATACGGGGCATTATCATCCTGGAAGAACCCATCCCCCATATGGATGGAAGTAAAACATTGTGTGGTGTATATGGTGCGCAAGCATTCCCTGGTAGTAACCGTCGTCCCTACGCCGATCCACACGCACCTGGAGTCCCAGTAGTCCCAGTTTATGCTAACTAAACATGCCTCATGCAGGGGTTGCGCTGGCTCTTTCAAAGTTTTCGCCAATTTATTCGCCAAATTCAATTTTTTATTGCCAAAGTGTTTTAACAGTACAAAAAGGTAATCGCCAAAGCTCTTTTTCCATCACCAAAACGATCTTTTTTTCTCAAATTGCGAAGATGGCGATCGACAGCGCGACTTCTGTCATGTTCATGTCATATAACTACCCAAACCAGACTAGATTATCGATGCCATGTATGAGGGATCCACTGCCTCAATCTGTAAATCCCAAATACGGACTCGACCATTTGCATATCGAGATCCATCGAACCAGTACACCTTCTTCCAAATTTCTGTCGTCCAATTCGGATGCTAATGACACAAGGAGAGTCCTTTACGTCGATGGATTGTTGTTAGGAGAGTGTGATGTGAGGTATAGGGCGTCTGCTGTTCTAGCCCATTTGTGCCAGGGTGGGACGCACAGTCACGCGGGATATTGTTTCTGGTTGGTCCACATTGCGTTGAGCCATCGAATGCAAAACTATGCTGCGCCGGTTGCCCTGTACAAGGCAACGCGCCCGTCATTCTTCTCTGGAATCCACCATTCTCTACCCTTTATAGTTTGTCGCCGGTTGGTTGTCATTTTGGCACCACTTCTGCCTCTTCTGGTATACTTTAAGCACGGGGGCCCTCGAACAACCCAGAAGTATCGTCGTTTCCGAAGTAGCCGCACCAACTTTTGGGTTGCCCACACTCTGGCCCTTCGTAAACTGCGATAAATCCTGGGCTTTGCCCATCATGTCCGTAACTTCGCTCTCAACTGAACTACCAACATCTTATACACACCCCTTTAGCCTATAAGGCCACCCTCCTCCTGTTTTTCGGGTGGAACTCATATTTGCATATGGGTGCTCTTAATTCAGTGAGTGTATGTGTAAAGTACCGTTGCAATGTCACCTGATGCTGGATTAAAAAAAGAAGAAAATGGCAAATGGAAAACATCTTTGTTCCTGGCAAAGAAAAACCAAAATTTAATTTATGCACCTGCAACCTTTGTGATAAACATTAAAAAGTAATTTGTTTTGTTTGAAATTTGTCCCATATTAGTGGCGGATTAAAAAAAAGAAGAAAATGGCAAATGAAAAACATCTTTGTTTCTGGCAAAAAAAAAAAAAGTAATAATAATTTACGCTCTTGCAGCTTTTGTGATAAACATCACAAAGTAATTTGTTTTGTTTGAACGTTTGTCCCACATTGGGGGCGCAGTGGGAAGAGTCGTCACCATAGCAACAAACTAGAAAAAAATATTTGTGACGTCAAGTTTAGCTTTACGTGTTTTCGTGCTGGTGTTCGGTGAATGGAAACTTCTTTTCGAATTAAATTATGAGATGTCATCAACTGAAAAAAAAAATATTGAATAACTGAGAAAGAAATATTTTAGCATCAACTGAGAAAGAAATATTGAACTACTGAAAAAGAAATATTTTAGCGTTAACTGAGAAATAAATATTTGTGATGACACATTTAGTTAGCGTGTTTACGTTAAGGTGTTCATTAAATGGAAACTGCTTCCCGGATATACTTTCACACTTGGACATCACAAACAAAAAGAATATCTGGCTATTAAAAAAGTACTCTACATATCTTATTTTATCCCGTCATTATCGAGCCTTCATCTATTACAACTATAGTCGAAAGGAAGAGTCACTGGACGGGCGAACCTTAGGAAAAAGCGGTAGTGAGAAGACTGTATTCTAAATTCTTGTACAGGACTATATAGTTAATAATTAAACGCATATAGCGTATTAAATCCGTTTATTTTTGTGGTGTAGTCAGCACAAAGATTCTCCAAGGTTTGGCACTCCACTGGGAGGCTTTTTCAAGGCAATAGTAGACATAAAAATGTAGACATAAAGCATTTTTATGTCTACCATTGCCTTGAAAAACCGTCCAGCGGAGTGCGAAAGCTTGGCGAATCTTTGTGCTGACTACACCACAAAAATAAACGGATATTTAATACGCTATTTGCGTTTCATTATTATTCATGTCTGGTGTATTTAAAATCAAGGACTATAGTTGTTATAAAGCATTATCCAGAAGCTCTAATCTGACTTGTCAAGTTTTTATGACGTACCGAAACAGCACGTGAAAAACAGAAATGTCCTCATGAAAATACTTTACTGTTTCAAGATATCTATGTAATAATTACGAATTGCAGACCATGAGCGCTGTTTCTAAATCGACTTAGAGCAACTGATGCCTACTACAATGATCTTTAAATAAATAAAACTGCTGAGAGGCCCAGATACGAACAACAATATGCTCTTTGTTGAGCAGGAAAGTCAAAACATCTTACGAGTCCCTTCGATGCCCGTAGTTGTCAGCCAGCTAACTCTTATCAGCTAGATTTCCAAGGACAGTTCTGAAAACGTTGCGGCTAATTTCCTAATAACGCTGCTTCGGATGCATTCTGGTCTCTTCCTTTTGTGACCTGTACCCCAAGGATCAGCTACCCTGAATTGCTCGTGGAACGCAAAGAGATCTCCGTAAAAACAACAGTTCTTTTCACACATTAGGTACGATTTTGCTGATAGGAGTTATGCAGTACTTGTGAATAACTGTACTGTTAAACGTTTAATATTATTAACCACAAAAATCGTACCTAATGGTAGTAAATAGTTAGGAACGGCAGTATAATTCATATACTTAAAACAGAAAGCCGTTTCTTTCTACAACCTACCAGCGCCATCCACTGGAGCGACTCTCATGATTTTTTTGAAATGAAAGCTACTGACCCTAAGATTTGTCATCGCTAATTTTTATTGTTCATAAGTAATTTTTTTTTATATTACCATGGCATTTTCTTCGTACAATCCGCCGCTCGTACTTACAGCGCCATCTGCCTTTCTGCGGTGGTCGGAATTTGAACCAAGCCCTCCGCTATCAACTATGTGGTTGTAATTATCCGAATCGGTTCAGAAATTTTCAAGATTTGTAAAAAAAAATTATGTATAGTATCGTGAACTACTTTCTTTCACGTTGGGTGTGATCAGGATGTATGTAAACAAAGCGGAACAATACACGGGAAATCGTGAACTACTTGAAAGCGATCCGCTTCAGTAGTACAGCCAAAAATAATAAAATATAGTAAAAAAATATAAAAAAATAAACGAAATAGCCTATGTCCACCGGAAAGAATTAAGCTTCCCAACGGTGAAAGAATTATCCAAATCGGTTTAGTAGTTTTCGAGATTACCTCTCACACACGAACAAACTTTCTCTCTTTATTTATTAGTATAGATTATATAATGTTACCATAAAAAGTGTTAAAACTAAACTGGCAAAATAAAACACATTTTTAACCCCATTGTGTAGTTATCTAGACACGATATCATTTCGGATCACTCAAATTATCACTTAAAAATGAGAGTTGTAAATTTCGGCACCGTTCGACAGTTGTTAATAACAATGGTTTTACATCGCAAGGGATGATGGCACTACTAAACAGGAACAACAGTACTTCTTCACAAATAGCAATAATGATGATGATGCTTTTGAACAATTCAAATAACGATGCTGTATGATATTAAACAGAAGCGACAGTATTGTCAACCAACAAAAATAATAGTTAAACAACTAAGGACAACAAAGTGACAAAAATACTAAAAAAAGGAATAGAAATATGTGTTATTGAACGGATACATTATTAGTAATGTCGAGCAATGGAAGTATTAGCAGATTTTGGTAAAGTAGTTCTACAAAATAGTCAGAAATATGAGCAATGTCAGAAAGAAATATCATTGTGTAAGTATAATTTTTTCTCTCTGCTTAAGCAAATATGTGAACAAATTACACTACTAAAAACAACGCAGGTTTTATGAAATATTCATCTGGGCCTCGGTATAACGGTATTATTGAATAGTTTGTAATAATTTCATTGTGTCACAGTTAGGAACCCGAACTCCCTCGACCAAATAATCTGTTTGCGTACTGTCCCGCTTCGTAACTAATATGTCGCAGATTCGTTTCCCAGAACCAGCGGTCTTCACGATCATTCCATGGACGTTTCTAAGAACGCCTTCGCGAAAACGGAGAAGTTTTTGTTGAACTCAGACACCTAGCTACACACACACACACACAATATTTTCCCAGCAACAGGGAAGTTCGACGTGGGGCAGCTGTCGTTCCGGATCAGGGAAGCGAATTAATTAACATCCAGTTCGATTCCGTTAAAAGACTAACGCTAAATCCAATAAATGCTTGCTTTCGTTTCCGAAGGAAGTGTTCAAAAACAAAAACCTTTGATTTCTTCCTGGGGATAAAAATAATAGCGTTTATTAATAAAAAAGCATAACATCTGCAATGTTTCTCGTATGTTAGTTATTTTATTTAGTCCCTATTTGAAGCTTTCATTTTTCAATCATTTCAGTTACTTTTTGGAAAACTGTCATCGTTCCGGTTGAATATCATCATCTGCAGTTTTTCTCTAAAGTGGTGACTTTCATATGGTTCAATATTCGTAATATATCGAACAATTTCGTGAAATGTAAATTTAATATCAAATTATATAAAAAATTCTAATGCGAACGTTTTTAAGATGGGTGATGATGATGATTATGCCATCATCATCACCCTTCTTCTATCCACTTCTGGATGACGGTCTCCGCAAGTATCTCTCTTCCAGGTGGCAGGCTTTCGAATTGTATCCACCCATCTCCCACGTAGTCTTCTTCTGGATATTTTCCTGTCCATTGGTATCCATTCTAATATTTTAGTTATCAAGCTGTCATCAGCTCCTCTAGCAATATATGTAGCCCGTTGCCACCTGCGTGTGTTTACTATGACATTTTCCTGTATTTAAAGAAAAATGACAAGAGTCACAGGGTTTCTACTGTAACTGCTATCATTTTCGTGATCTAGTTTTTTCTCTTGCTAGCTTTCCCGGTTATATGCTTCTTTTGAGTTGTTCGCATTTTCTGAATGTCTTTTCTAGTTAAAATCCACATCTCTTTTAGTTAAAGTCCACGTCTCTGATCAACAAATAAGAAATGGAAGGATGCACTTATTATAATTAATTCCTTTTTTTATTGCCAGATATGAAAAGTAATTTTAAGTGCTTTGCTGGTGGTTTGGTAAACAACGGGTCGTTTAGCAACCATGCGATTTCAGCTGTCGCAAGGGTGAGGGATGCCACTTTTCTTTTCTCTTACCGTGGGAAAACGAGCTTTTTGATTGTAGTGAATTCAGCGCTATTAGGTATTTCATGTGTCTACGTTTGTATGATTTGAGACAGTTCCTATGCGATTTGTGGGTAGGGTAGGCATGAGCACGATTCTTTTTAGTTTTGTATGCTTTTCAATGAGGGCATTCATTAATGATCCCAAAAAGTAGAGCCAATCTAGAGAAACGGATGCCATATTCGGAATCATTGACACACAATTACCCTAAATTAGCGCTGATATAATTGGCAGTAATTAGTGTTGACTAGTGTTATGCACTTTCTTGTAAGGCATAATGGAAATCTGTTTCCTCCAAAAGCACTAAAGCAAAGTCTTACTGAAGAAACTTTTGCTTTCTTCTAAAGATGCCGTATTCACAGGACCAATAGTAGAGAAACAGCTGGCCACGAAAACTGCAAGGGAAAGGGGCTCCAGCTATGGTGGTATGAAGAAACCCCATCGTTACTTAGGCTTGGCAGCGTAGCTCTCGTCGCTATGAGAAATCAACTAAATTGCTTTCTGATAGTTATTAGCATGAAGGGAAAAAACCCTTTTTTTGAAACAACAAATAGTGACATTTAAAAAGCAAATGACATTTTATTCGTTTACATTGCGGAAAACGCTGACTTCCTGTTTGCAAAAATAATATTCCAGTCTTGTTAGAAGCAAATAACGCTACAAGTTGTAAACGTGTTGATTACAATTATTGATTGCTTCGCAGAATTCTCCCCAGCATTCTCAGTGTCTTCATTTAAAGCATAGTCCTTTTTGGGAGGAATAAAAGGGATTATTGCTGCACATATTTCTGTTACAAATAACTGGGCTTGCGAACAGTCTGATTTATGCCATCTGTGCTTACTCAGTGTTTGAATGGTCATGTGGTGTGTTTGTTATTCTCCTTCTACAAAGGGAAGGTTTCTCGTTGCGTGGTGGGCACGGTCTGATCTACAGCAGATTCCGTGACTTAAAGGACACGTGCAGTGTGAATGAATTGAAAATGTTTCGTTTGTTATGCGGAGTTGGTGATTTGTCATCGGCCCGCGGAAGTAAACACAGCATTCTTGAGTAATTTTAGGATAATCCATGTCAGTGAGTGTTCAGAGGGTAAGAGAAGTCGTGGATCAACTTCACTTCAGCTCTTGTGCGGTATTCGCAGATTTTCTGTTAAGGTTGGGGAGGAAGAGGATGTTATTTGTGTTTTTCCTTCCAAGAGATATGGAAGAATAAATCCTTACCTTGTTTAAAACGATAACCTAAAGGCTGCCATTGTTGTTTTCAGCAGAATTTCTCTCCAATTGGCGTTAAGCTCAGTTTGAGACAATACGCCACAAACTGAAATTTTCAAATATTATTAGTGATAGAAAATACCGCTTAGGGTATAATTAATCATCTTCCGTGGAGGAAGCATTTAAAAAAAAAGTATGGAATGCTCCAGTGATAACCTCGCTTTGTCACCATTCCCCGCCAACACAAGGGTTTCCAAGCAAACTTTACGGCATCACCCCTCCCCTTTTAATTTTTGATAAACCCTGACGCATTTGTCATTGTCCCTTTATCTAAAATTTTAATTCACATTTAAAATCAAAATTACATGAAAACAGTTCTTCTTATACACTGTTAAAAATTCCTTGGTAGGTTGCACCAAAAAGTGGGGCTACACCAGCTGCACCACTTTCTGAGAAAAAAAAAACAAAAAAAACCTCATCAACATGGTGCAAAAGGCGCAACTGCGTTGCAAAAACAAAAACAAACCAACACCAGCTGCAGCCATGATGCA
Source organism: Macrothele yani (assembly GCA_039090855.1). Lineage (NCBI taxonomy): Eukaryota > Metazoa > Arthropoda > Arachnida > Araneae > Macrothelidae > Macrothele > Macrothele yani. Next base: position 10,128,491 of record CM077024.1, read on the forward strand.
AACTGTGTTGCAAAAACCCAACGCCAGCTGCACCACTTTCTGCAAACAAAACCCAACTGCATGGTGCACACTTGCACCATAATGTGATGCAATCTTGAACAATGTAATGCAAAGTTGCACCATGTTGTTTGGTTTTGTTTGCACCACACAATGATGTATCTTTTCTCAGAAAGTGGTGCAGCTAATGTAGCACCAATATTTGGTGCAGCCTATCACGAAATTTTTAAAAGTGTAATAAAAAGTTAATAAAATGCAATTTACTTTGAGAAATACCAGAAACAAAATGGAATTAATGTAAAGGATGCTACTGCGTTTTCCTTACGAACTGGAAAATTTTAAGCTTCAAAGATGAAGAGTAAATCGTTCGGCAGCCTCTAAGGCTCCTTTGTTTTGTTTTAATTGTGTGTGAACTTGAGCTTTCTTTCACAGAAGTATGTCGAAGGAAACTTATAAAAAATACCTTCCGCTGCTCCTTTAACCGTAGAATAAATTGGGAAATGTTTCACCTAAAATTAATCCAAGCTTGGGTTTTCGAAATTAACTTCCGTACTTGAGCCGTATTTGATTTCGCGTCCTTGCTCTTCTGGTCATGCCAACGTTGAGTGCCTTCTGGATTAAGATCGTTCTTTGGCTTATCCGCGGATGTTTTTACTGGCATAATTTGACTTCATCATTCATTTTCGTGTGCTAGCATTTATTATTTAATCATTAATGACCACCACGGTGGCGCAGTGTAGAAATCTGGGATTTTTTTTTTTTTTTCATCGGTTAAGTGAAAAATTCCGGGCTTGTACTGGATGATTTAGTACTTTGCTCCTGGATTAAAAAGACGAATCAGATAATTAAATAATCAGGTGGAAAAGTTCACTGAATAAAACGGAAGAGCCCATCCGCTACCGGATGTATTGATTAAGTACTGCTGAAACTGGCAAACCGTTCTGTAAGATGAGAGTCTGAAATGGGATGGTTTATTTCTTTATAGACGGTTATATTTCTTCTTAAAGGTTGAACTCAAATTCCGTGTTCACTTCGTTGTCTTTAGCTAAAACACGTAGCTTTTTTCTTCTTTTCCTCTAAATGTTTACATTTCGTGGAAATATTATTTCCAGCTACTCGAAACCAAAACCAAAACGTGTTTCTGGCGCCATTCATTGGTACAATGGAGATACGGAAGTTCGAGGTATTTGTGTACATATTTTAGGAACGAGGACTACCTTGTTTATATTTAAGTGTAGGAGAGGAAAAGGGTTTACGCATTAACCTCATTTGTGGGACGAATTCCAGCTAGAAATGTCATGTCTCTCTGCGTTACGTTCGCTTTATGTGCTGAGATAAGACAGTTCAATAGAGCAGCTTAGTTTCCCATGGGTTGTCAGAATTTTCTGAATCGCAGACAATACAACAAATTGGAATAAGATTCGCGGGCCACATGAAAAAGAAAAGTAAAATGCATGTGTATATAATGAATACCGATTATTTGAGAGGGACATTTGGGATCCTAAAACTTTCGGAAAAAGAAACGATGCAGTTAACATGATATCTATGTTTCGAATATGTCCGAAGTATGTAGGTACCTAATACGCCTACAGTTTTCAGTACTGTTTAAAAATCTCGGTTATTTTATAACGAAGTGAATTTCTCCGTCATTTTTATCCGCGCCGGGGTTCGAACCCGGGTCCACTCATTCCGGAATAAGTTGCTCTACCAATTAAGCTACGCGGACATTTTATTCTGATTCCTATCTGCCTTTATGTCGTGTGCGTCCTTCTGGCAGGTACGTCACATCTCCTGGTACGTTATAATTTAATTTATCATAGCATAGCGCATAGAACATTTGAGAATTCAAAGTTCATGTACCCAAGATGACTGGATATTCATTTTTCCATTTCGAAAATGTATTCTTTTTTCATTTCAGAATTTCCTTGGACTTTTTGCGGCCCATTAAAAAGTGCATCGCGGCCCATTAAAAAGGGCATCGCAGGCCAATAAAAAGGGCATCGCAGGCCATTAAAAAGTGCATCGCGGCCCATTAAAAAGGGCATCGCAGGCCATTAAAAGTGCATCGCGGACCATTGAAAACTGCATCACGGACCATTAAAAAGTGCATCGTGGGCATTAAAAATGTATCGCGGGCCACAGGTCGAAACCACCTACACTAGACATTATTTGCAGTAAATGGAAGAGAACGCTAGATGAAAGCCTGAAATGGTCGGGCTGGTCCGTAAAAATTCCGAACCGGGACTGCCCGGGCTTTCGAAATTAAGGCCCGTGCAGATCACAGTGTCTAAGCGCTAGCTTCTACCATTCGTCCAAGTGTGCCCGGGCTTGAGCCTAAGATGAGTCATGGATAGTTTGTTTCTCTTACTGCTCTGTCCCTTTCCTGGAACCAGTTGCCCCAGATTAGCGACATGCGACTGCTTATAACACTCTCATGGTGGTCGTTAAACCCCGAGACAAAACAACAACAGCAAAAAACTACTAGTCGTTAATTCCAGTTTCTAAATGTGGTGAAAGGGGTCCGAAAAACTACGCTGTTCAATAATATATTTCATTCTTGTGTGCTATTTATGGTTTGCTCTTCGTTATTAATTTTCACAATTAACACTGATTTCCACAATTAAAAACAATTCTGAAAATCTGTCGCTATTCGAATCTATCTTCTGCACATAAAGCTGAAGACCCGTGCATATAAATATCGGGTGTGAGAATAATAGTTGAAAAATGGAATAACAGTTTGACTTCCCCAAATATAAAATACCGACGTCTAGTGATAAAGGTGAAAGTCAGCTAACCTATTTAAATCTTTATGGAGTGTTGTCACCTGTTATCGTCGCTTTGCAGGCTCGCAGAGATATCTGCAGCTGTTGTGAGACGCAGTGCGTTGTAATCTCCACATCTCCGAAGCGCATCGAATCCTAGGGGCATGGATGGGTTGGTTTGAGAACGGGATTCAGGAAAGCTACCCATGTCTTGAGATCCTGCCATGTATGCCTAGATATGGGAGATGGTTAATAGTGTTGATCTCTAGACAGTTATCTACAAGGAGACAACGGTGGGGGTGGGCGGTCGTTATCTTTCTATCGCACTCGCGTATTGTCGCAGGGAAGGATCTAATATTTTATCCCTCTCCATAGGACCGGTGACTCAGCCTGTTTGAAGAACATAGAGATTTGTTGCCGAAAGATACGCCGCCAAACAAACCATGACACCACTACCACTGTAGATTTTCTCTTTCACTGATAAATGTGTTCCTGTTCTTTCCATATGAAGCTGCTCCGCGAATCGCTGTGAACGGTAAATCTAGATTCATCCGTGAAAAGCAGGTTTCTGGGTTCAGTTGTCATGACGTCTGCACCAGCTTAGGTGCTCCCCCTGTGGCGTCAGATCAGCGATACGCTCACGAGGTTACCCCTAGTATACTGGCTCACACCAAGAAAACTTCAGTGTTTTGTGACAGCGGACATCCCTGTTCCTGCTCTGTGGTCCTATTGTAGTTGGAGTGGTATCGATATCTTGCTACTCTCTTTGCATAAGACCACATACAGATCCTCCCTTGGCGGTGTTTCCTGTTGTTGTCCGCTATTGAATAGCCTGGAAGCACTTCATCCTTGTTCGGGTGTCTCTCTAAAAACCTGTGCATTAGGGAATGTCTCACATTAAGCCGTTTGACAGCACATGCCTAACTGCGGCTTACCTCAACTTCACTACAGCACTTCGTCCAATAAATGACATTTTGTAGACTTGCCGAACTAATGTGCGATCTCAAGAATGGCTCACGCTTCCTAGGAGAACCGTTTCGAAATGCAAGTTTTCAAAGCGCGACGTAGCTTTGTACACTAAAAGTACAATTTATTATATACACACCGCAGCCATCCATAAATCTGACCTACCTTGGCTCAGTAATGTTGCCAACCAAAACCTCCTGCTGGCTTTAATAGGTAAGATATCTACCATCTGTATAGCGTACCTGCGACTGTGATGATGGGTAAACACAGTGAACTGAGCAAGTTCAATCTTGAGCAGGTAGTAAGTTCGAGGAAGATATGGGTGTTTCATATCCACAACTGCAAAACCACTGGGCTTACGAAGCGTCGTATGTGTTTATAAGAACTATATTAAATTCAGCAGCCGACGGGGGATATAGGCACGTTATCCCCGCAAACGTGCCTTTGACCTTCGAAGTGAGAGCCATCTCTCCAAAATCGTAGTCAGAATCGAGGACAACAGTGGAAAGGAAAACGTCGGTATTCAATGATGGAGAACCTACGAAGGTTTGTGCAAAGACCTTCGACGTATAATGGCACGACCGAGCTGTGGTATTTCTGTCATCGATTGCCGTTGTTAACAGCACGTCATCAGGTTGTAAGGCTGAAGTGGGTGTAAGGATATCCCTACTGGACCGTGAAAGACTGTGGAATCGGGTAACTTGGTCCAAAGAATCGAGGTTCTAACACACCGATGGGGGTACTTGTGTGGTTTAGACCATACGAGACTTCAACAACTACAAAGACGGGGTGTTACAAGCCGGTGGAGTCTGCTCAATGTTTTGGGCGTGCGTAGGTGGGCTGTCTTTGTCTCTCTTGTACTTGAGATCACCATCTCTGAACAAGTCCGTGTTGACGCACTCGCTGACCATATACACCTGTTCGTGGCTATCCATTTCCCACAGCAAGATTCCTTCTGTGAGCAATACAATGCCAGTCTCACCGTTCCCCTTTAGCAAAGGGCAGGTTGGAGGATCATTCCGTTGAGTTTGTAGCCGTCGAATGTCCCTCTCATTCTCTGGATCCGAACCCATGTGAACATCTGTGGGTCGAAGTAGAACGATGCATTCGAGACCGAAACCCCAAACCTGCAACTCTCGGCGCTTGCTTTACGGACGGCTTCCCTGAAATCATGGGAAGCAGTGCCATCCGAACGGTTTGTAATGCTTTTAGTAATCGAACGTTGTTGACTAATTGATAAATTAGAGTCCTTAGCTAACTCGTTGAACAAGTAACTCCTTAGGTAACTAGCTAGATATAAATGGCCAGGGTGAAAGGCATCAGCACTTACGTAAACTGGAAATTGGTCTTTATTTTCCACAAAATGGTAACTCACAGGTAGTTTCTTTCAGTCACCTATTCACTTTAGTCGACAGTTCATCGGGGCGTAATTCATCAGATGACTCTTAACAGCAGTCTCTTATACAGACATCGAAATCTCCGCCACACACCGAAGAGCCAAAACATTCTGACCACCTGCCTAATATGATATTGGTCCTCCCCCTGCCTCCAAAACAGCTCTTACTTACCCAGTCAAGCATAGACGCTACAAGATTTCTAAAGGTGTTTTGTCGTATCTGGTAACCAACACGTTACCAGCATATCCTTTAAGTTTTGTCAGTTACGTGAACGAGTCACCGCAGATCTGATCTGCTATTCCAACACAAACATCACATGCTCGATTGGATTGATGGATAAATGAAATTTTTACCTGGAGTCCACGCGCCTTTTAGAATACTGAAATTTTCACGATCTATTATTGAAGAAATGCATTGCTTTTCAACGTAGAAACCCACATCAATTTCACCATCATATAAAGCAGATCTATCAGTTGCCAGTTGTTTCATAAAAGCGACATTCTTTGACACGTGCATATATTAGACGTGGATTGAGCATCACATGCATGCTGCTGCTGCAACTTTTCAATACTTGCTGAAACCGAAATTTCACCTTCTCTGCCACTGCCACCTAAACAAGGAACAGATTCATTTTCACCACAATTCTCTTTCAACTTTTTCAAGAAACAATCTAACGTTTTTTTTTTGTTTTTTTTTTGGCGTTTGCTCATTTTCTTTTATTAAAGCTACCGGCGGTCAGCAAAACTGGAATACTCATTCACTACGTGGAGACTGGGCTGGGGAGTGAAGTCATGGGTCATATGTCACACCCATGGAGAAGGGAAGCTTCGCTCTGACGTAAAGGGCGACTTCTGTCGGTAAACTTCACTTGGCGGTCCAAATGGTAGTACTGAAAAGCCTACAAAAAAGGGAAAGTACATGCGTAATGCATGTCAAACAAGTTCTTGCTGTTCGGCAGTTGCAAGTCTCATTGTGTGCTTATCTTATTTTGAACAAAGAATGTATTTTTTTGAATTAACTCCATAATTAACGTCCGCGAAAGCGACAACATTTATGTACTTGAAACCGAAAGTCTGAAAGAATGCCGTTAGGGGTCGTATAAATATTGCGGTTTCTTGGCCACTTCACCTACATAACGTAAATGGGTATAGGCGAAGTGGCCACCCGGAGAAGTGGCTCGGGAGAACTGGCCACAAAAAGTTTAAAGGGCCGTATAGAAATTTCGTTTTTGACCTCTTCGTGGCCACGTCTGCAGTGGTTGGTTATCTGAATCACATAAAGTTTCCGTAATTTCGTATATTCTTAATTGTGATATTTAACGTAATTTTTTTATAAAAAAATGTTTATAATCTTACAACTCAACAAAAAATTTCAGGATTTATAAACTACAGGTCATCTGCTACCGCAGAAAACCTTCTATGGAAGGGAGGGGGGGGGTGTTAATGGTTGAATATGAACAATTTGTAGCCCAACCGAGAGCAGATTTTCAGTGTTTTCGAGCTACACCTCAAATTCTCTGAGGACACGCGCAAACGCAGGAAACCTGTACGGGGAGGGAAAGAGGGAGGGGGAGGCTTAATACCAGAAATATAAAATACAGATGATTTGTAGAGTTGTAATTTGTAAACGATAAAAATCTCCAGATCGGGCCAGAAATTCTTTATATTTTATATTTTTGATATTAAGCTGTCCCCCCTCCGACAGGTTTCCTGAGTTTGCACATGCCTGCAGAAAATTTGTTGAGCTGTAGTTTACAAACCCTGAAATGCTTTTGTTCAGTTGCAAATTATAAATTTTTTTTTATAAAGAATTACATTAAATATCGCAATTAGAGAAATACGAAATTACGGATTCTTTATGTGACTCAGATAACCAACCTCCGACAACGTGGCCACGAAGCGGTCAAAAACGAAATTTTTATACGGCCTCTTAAAATTAGTGTGGCCATTTCTTCTACACCCCTCTGGTGCACCCCGGCACCAGTACTTAGCCTATGCGATGAATCGTTTCTGAGTTCATTTTATTTTACCGTGTGTTTGAGCCTCATACAGTCCAGAGCCTTTGCTAAAGTTGCTTTCCCTGTTATGCGCCACTCCCTAATCCCGCGTGAAAAGAATGCTGGAAATTCTTTGCCTTATACGTAGTTACTCTTTCTGGAAAAGCCAAGCACACACCACACTCACACATGTTCATTTGAACAAAGAACGCCTTCCGCCATTTTGAAAACAAACTACGATCGCCTTATCATGCTAGATAACGTTATATGGTTGGGCGGAGGAAGTGTTCCGATTATTTTTCTCTATTGTTTAACTGAAATTAAGGTATTTTTCCATGAAATTAATAAAGGCCTCACTTTTTCTGTGGGCATTTTTTCCGTGGGCATTTTTCCCTTGGGCATTCTTTCCTCATACCCTTGAAACCAAAGAAAACATTGCGAGCAGCGCGAAGCTGTTAAAGACTCGTATCATAAACAGCTAAGATCTGCACTTTTTTAAAACACACGGAAAGGGTGGGAATGCCGTTGGTTTTTCATCTTGTAATGCAGGCTTTCCAAACATACTAATTGGGCCATCAAGTATGGCGGCGCTGCTGTCGTGCGTTTTACATTAGCCATATCTCATATGGAGCGGATTAGAGCCTTCCCTTCTTCACTACTTATAGATTCTTTGCTCCTGTCACCAAACTCGCCCCTAGATAAAAAGTATATCGTGCTGCCATCTTTTGGTTTAAAAAATACACAGTAAGTGGAATAAGAAAAACTGTCAAAAATGTTTCCTGTATATCACAGTCGTTCCGCATAGTTTATATATTTTTCTATCCACGAAAATAAATAAAATTTTTACCTTCATCTTCACAAGTCGGGGGGGTTACCCCCTCCCGTAAACCGCCATTGCTTTGAAGCAGGTTGTAGGAAAATTTTCCCTCACTGTACGTGAAAGGAAAAATGTTCCCAAGCAGACTCAACGATTTCGTGAAGCATATAGTGAATGCGCACGCAGATCTACTCTGTACTGGAAGTTATATACTGAAGAAAGTTACCACGCGACAAAAAATTTGTGTAGTGTTATCTCGAGATCCGTGTTTCAGTTAAGAACTCAAGCGGAATGGAAGTGTTTTTTGATCGTTAGTAATGGTAATGGGCAAGATGCGTGAAATGGGAACTAAAGCGTTGATTAGAAGCATAACGATTTCAAGTACTAGGTTCTGAGTCGATCTTTATTTTTCATTATGGATCACAAAGCGTTTGGATGGAAGTGTTTACTGTTTAGTGGTATTGCGAAAGCGTATGTAATTCATAGACCAGTCTTAGTCGATCAAAGAAAATATTCTGAATGATGTGAAAGAAAATCGTTATTATATAAAAATCTAGCAAAAATGTTTCACAGTCGAAAGCATTAAAAGTTCAAAATTTTTACATGATTTACCCATCGAAATCTTATCCAAAGAACAAAAAAAAAAAAAAAAAGGCCAAATATCGATATAAAATTTGTGAAATTCCACGTATTCTTTTTTATTTTAATGAGTTGATGTTGCTTTCCAGATTCCAAGCTTTCGCAGATGTTTTTGTAAATGTTTGGCATTATTCCCGGAATCCTGGTTATGGTCAACACTTACGGATCGCTTGTTTTACGGACGCTGAATTTTTGTTTCTAAATCCCGGTTTTTTTTTTTTTTTGTTTTTTTGGTTCCGCTTTCTGTCTGACATCTCCTGGAATTTTTACATCAGCAATCGGCTCTCGATTGCTTTCCACCATGCTGATGTCTGACATATTTTGTTGCAGGTGTCTGTCTGTCTGTCTGGATTATAATAAAGTCCCATAGTAATTTTGCTTCACTATTTTCAGTCAGTTTTCCGCGTGTGTTTTCTATAATGGAGTATATTTTCTTAGTGGAATATAATGTGTGTGAGCATCACCCTCTGTGAAAAAGTTTTTGAAGAGAATGTGGAGAATTTTGAAGATGACAATCCGATTTTTGGCGTAAATGTGACAAGGATGGTAAGTCAGATAATATCCGAAAACTTCAATTTTTCGGATATTATCTGACTTACCATCCTTGTCACATTTACGCCAAAAATCGGATTGTCATCTTCAAAATTTGTATTATATGGCGTAATCCCTTATTTCTTTAATGTGGGAGAATGTCATGTGACGTTAAACACACTCCACATTAATTCTTGAATAACTTCTCTTTGTTCTGATAACCTTCTGTCTTCTACATTTTTTTTTCAATTCGTCCTGCTGTCGCGCATGGGTGCTGCGGTGTTAGATTAGAAGGTTGAAAACGAGTCTTCCGAAAGTGCGCTGAAAGGTTACATTCCCGACCGAGAAGTACGAAGATCATTAAAATGTCGTTGAGGATAGAAACTGTGAGAGTCATGAGGACGCCTCGGAAAAGAAAAATGGTCATAAAACTAAAAAAAAAAGAAAAGAAAATGAGCTTCGTATAATGTCTTACATAGTTTAAGACCTACTAAATTTACTTTGCAATCTTTCAGGAGAAACATGTTTCTTCAGTTTACAATGTTTCAGCTCTTCTAACATTCCTAATATTTTGAAAAATTACTAGACTGGTTTAAGTTGCCTCATTCAGTACACAGGAAAGTAATAAAAAAAGGATTCTGTCACGGCTGATTCGGCGTGTGTCTTTGCTAATGTACATATCAAGCACTGATTCAAAAGAAATACTGATATAAATGAAGAAATACTACCTTATTATTTCAGTGACAAGCGTACTTGTACACTAAGGTGATACTGGAAACATGCTAAAATGGATAACTTCTGGATCGAATAAATAGCTGCGTGAATAACTTGTTGAAAGGAAATTGCGAGCTTTCGAAAAATCGCAAACGCCGCCCCGATGGCGCAGTGGTCTAAGCGATGGCTTCTGATCATTCGTCCGAAAGGGGTCTGGGTTCGAATCTCGGTGAGGCATGGATGTTGTGTTTGTCTTACGGCACTGGCTGTCTCCCTTCCCTGGAACCAGTTACCCTAAATTAGGGACGGGCGACTGCTTATAGCCCATTGAGTTGCTCTCACGGTGGTCGTTCAACCTCCAATAAAAAAAATATATATATATAACAGCAAACAATATTACCAATGATCTGATTTGCGCATTGTTTCGTAAGTGATTCACAAGTTTGTGCGTTTTTCACTGTGCAAAGTCTGTTCTTTGAAACGTCACGGTTTTCAGTCTTTACCCCTTTGCACATAAGAATAAAGAGAAGTATTAAGTTCATTGAGTCCGTTCATCCAGTTCCAGGTAGGTAACCGCGTTGTGTGGCCGCTCCGGTGGCGCAGGGGTCTAAGCGATGGCCTCTGATCATTCGTCCGAACGGGGTCCATCTTCGAATCCCGGTGAGGCATGGATGTTGTGTTTGTCTTACGGCACTGGTTCTCTCCCTTCCCTGGAACCAGTGACCCTAAATTAGGGACGGGCGACTGCTTATAGCCCATTGAGTTGCTCTCACGGTGGTCGTTAAACCTCCAATAAAAAAAATATATATATATATATATATATATATAATAGCAAACAATATTACCAATGATCTGATTTGCGCATTGTTTCGTAAGTGATTCACAAGTTTGTGCGTTTTTCAATGTGCAAAGTCTGTTCTTTGAAACGTCACGGTTTTCAGTCTTTACCCGTTTGCACATACGAATAAAGAGAAGTATTAAGTTCATTGAGTTCGCTCATCCAGTTCCAGGTAGGTAACCGCGTTGTGTGGCCGCCCCGGTGGCGCAGGGGTCTAAGCGATGGCCTCTGATCATTCGTCCGAACGGGGTCCGGGTTCGAATCCCGGTGAGGCATGGATGTTGTGTTTGTCTTACGGCACTGGTTCTCTCCCTTTCCTGGAACCAGTGACCCTAAATTAGGGACGGGCGACTGCTTATAGCCCATTGAGTTGCTCACGGTGGTCGTTAAACCTCCAATAAAAAAAACCAAAAAAAAACCGCGTTGTGGTATCTCATGTTCGAAACGTGTTAAAATGAGTTACTTAAGTATTCAAATTCATGCAATCAATTCTAAATCAGTGCTGGGAAAGTTGAAGGGGGGGGTCTACCTCGGTGACTGAGTGGTACGAAGCGCTGGCTACTACTCAACCGTCCAAGATGCATCCGGGTTCAATTCCCTGGAGAGGCATGGTTGGTGTGTTTGTCTTACGACACTGGCTTTCTACCTTCCCCGGAAGAAGTGGCTCTACACTGGGGATGCGCGACGGCTTATATCTCATTTAGTTGCCCACCGTGATCGTTAATCCCCTAATCAATCAATCAATAAATAAATAAAAGATGTGCGGACTTGCATGCTCTCGAGACCTAGAATGGTTACTCACAAGCAACTGCAGTTCTGTAACGCATCGGTAGGCAGCTAGGAGTCTCCGAGTGAACTAACTAGAGTACATACCAACCGTCGTCACATGGAGGTCCGTAGGAAACTGTCAGAGAATCTTTGCGACATATATTTCATCAAACGAATTGTTACGTATGACGAAAAAATGATTTAAGTCAACAATACGAACAGCCCAAATCAGTGACTTGTCTCAGGCCTGATCATAATGCCCATCCCAAAAAGATGGAGGATTCATGTAATCGTTTATTTTCGTGCAGATCCAAACACATAAAAATCCCACTGAATATCGTTTATGCACCTGCTAAAACTTTATTTACACACTTCACAGAAGAAATGTTATATATAGGATCAACTACACGTTCAATTAACACGCGAATCAAGGAACATAAATATAACTTGAAATCTGGATCACAAAGTACAGCTCTTTCACGCCTAACAAACACCGGAATGCATTACCCAATGTGGACTGAGATGTCTGTATCAGCTACCCCCGTTTTAAGTTCGAGGTCCTTTTTACAAAAAGCTTACTTATACACAACGCAGCCAACACATGTTGTAATAACGAATTATCATATAACATCCCACTCCCTTGGAAACAGGCGGTAGAGAGAAAAGAACAAATGAACATGAACAACTAACTTAAACAAAACGCTGTACCCAGGAACTTGTTTCAGTGCATTGATTTGATTATGTTCTTATATTATAACAACATAGTAAACATTGTTGAGTGTTTGGTTGCAATGAAAGTAATCCAGCCAAACATGCGCACTGTACACTTATGACGTCACATGTAACTCACCTATATTATACATCGTAACACTGATAGTGTTTCCATTGTCATTACATCTGAGGATGAGTCTAGTGATCCCGAAAGGTCTTATGTGTGTGTGTTTTGTTTTGTTTTATTAGTGATTTCTTTTAACTGTGACGTGTGTAAGTAGAGTTTTAGCAGGTCATTGGTTTTTAGCATATAACTTTTTATCGTTCATAAACGGTACTCAGTGTGATTTAAGAGGATGATTCGAAACGAAGGTGATGTTATGTCTGGTTTAATTTTGACTGTGCAATTGTGTTGGAAAATTAGCACACGCATGTCAAGTAGCATCTTCCAATGCGTACAGATTTGATGGCAAAATGTGAAATATCAGTAGACAAAACATTAGAGCTAGGGTGGAATAGACCCAAACCAAACGCAGGCGATAAATAGGGGGACAGCAGAGCTTTCCAACAGTTAGCCTAGTGGTCAACGTTCGTGACTGCCACGAAGAAACCCCAGGTTCGATCCCAGACGGTACGAACGCTTGAACCACTAAATATCCGTCGTGCGTTTAACGGGCACGTTAAGCCGTCGAACCCCGGGTACTGGACCCCCGGTAATAAGTAAGGGCGTCTTCCTCCCCACTTCTGCCACTCTTCCGTGTCACTTTTCTATCGGGCACTTTAACCCAAATCTCCTAGCTTCCTATTTCTAAGGGTTGTTTAAGACCTGGGGTCCGACACCCCTTACCTAATATACTCTATATATGCTCTGATCTGCTCTTTCCAATAGTGCATCGCAATCGACGAACATGGGAAAACGTAGTGATCTGTGTGACTTTGATCGTAGATGCATTGACGGCGCAAGACAGATGGGTTATTCATTCCCCCAAGTGGTAAGAACTGTTCCTGATGGCAACCGTATCAAGAATGTACTGCGAGTATACCATCGACGTATGCACCAGCGCCTAGAGAGCAAGCGGAGGCCGATCACACGCTATTTTGATGACCGGGTCGACGTAGACACTTCAGGCTCGTACAGACCGTCCTCTTGGCAACAGCGGCGCAAATCACGTCCAAGTTAAATGTCGGGCCCAAGCAGGATCATCGAGCAAACGATAAGGCGCAAGATGTATACTCTGGGCTACGGGAGCCGACGCATTACCCTTATGCCACTGTTGACTGATTGTCATCAGACTCAGCAGGTGCCGGGACCATCAAACCTGGGCATCTGTAGAGTGGCGCCGCGTCATGTAGTCAAATGAATCCCGTTTCAAGCTGTACCGAGATTACAGGAGGGTGCGGGTGTGGCGTCGACAGCATGAGGCCATGGCCCCGTCGTGCCGGGTCGGCTCTGTTCAAGGCGGTGGTGGCTCTGTAATGGTTCGGGGAGCCTTCTCATGTGATGCATTAGATCCCTTAGTGTGTCTGGGGAGGTCCTTGACTGCTGCCCGCTACCAGCATGTGCTGGCTGATCACCAACATGCTTTCATGGCCTTCGCGCATCCTGCGGCCGATGGTCTGTTTCAGTAGAAGAATGCGTCGCCCCACCGGGCCGCAACTACCCAGGAATGGATCGAGGAACACTCATCTGAGTTTGGAGCCATCCAGTGGCCCCCAAGTTCTCCGGATGTAGACCCAGTGGAAGCTCTCTGCGATGCCATGGAGCGTAACATCATATCCATGGATTCTGGACTGACGGTTCGGGCGGAATTGTGGACAATGATGCAACAGGCACGGCTGGCGGTACCTCCGGAAACCCACCTGCATCGGGTGGAATCGACGCCTCAGCGTGTACAGGCTGTAAATTCGCGCTACATGAGGACCAACACGCTATTAGTTAGGCATCTCTAACGTTTTGTCCATTGAGTGTAGACTTCATCCCGTAAATGCTCCTCTGACTTACTACAGAGGTGAAAACATGTGCCAAGACGACAGATCTGCAGCGAGACATTCTGTCCGCGTAGCTCAGTTGGGAGAGCGACTTACTCCGGAGTGAGGAGACAAGGATATGATGTCCGTCGCGCACAAACTTGTGTTTTCACACTCCATGGGATTGACGTACTGTGAAATACAAAGTATTTTGCCACGTATGTGTCAAATAGCACCTTCGAGTTCACACAGATTGCATGGCAATTTATCCAGAAATCCGATGTCTATTCAGACATTATCCCACAGGTGTTCCATGGATTGAGCTCCTGTGAAATATTGGCCCATACATGTCGAATAGCATCTTCTAATTCAAGTAGATTGATTCGCAATAGACTCAAACGTCTGAGGACCCTTTAAGCTTCATCGTACAAACGGTTCTTGGGTCTGAGGTAGCCAATGAATTAGGGAAAGTTTTCGTCATGTTCCTGAAACCACTCGGAGACAATACGGGCGTTGTGCCATGATGCGGTGTGCTGCTGAAGTACCGATATCTATGCAGGGAAAGAGTGAACATGGTTGAATGAACTGACGATTGGAATTCAGACTTCGTTCCACTGGAATCGCAGGGCTAAAATCTTAAGAAACAATACCACCGCCCTGGTGGCTGAGGTGTCTGAGGCTCTACCAACTGAACGTTCTTCCGAGATGGGTCCGGGTTCGAATCCGGTGAGGCAATTGTTGCTGGGCGTGCCTTACGGCACTGGTACTCTGCTTTCACTGAAGCCAATGACCCTTATAGCTCACGGTGGTCGTTAAACCCCAAATAAAAAAAAATACCGTAAAAAGAATATTTTTTTGCAATTCTTAGGGAGGGGTTGCTCTTAATTTTTTAAAGTTTTCGCAACCCATTCGCCAAATTCAATATTTTTTCGCCAAATGTAATCTGAAGTCGCCACTTTTTTTTTTTTTCACCCTTCATTACAAAAACATAAAGCACAAAAACCATAAAAACATAGTGTTATAATAGGTCTTACAGCAGCGATTGCGTCATACTTTTCACGTAATCGCTTTCCGTTTGACGCGCAATGTAAACAATCAATGTTAGCTCAAAATACACCAGACTGTACACAATCAAACTGCACTTATAGCGTAGTAAATTCCATTTATTTGGTGGTATAAGACGGATATAGATTCGCTAAGTTTTCGCTCTCCACTGGGAGGGTTTTTCAGGCAATAGGTAGTCATTTTAGGCTTTTTCAGGCAATAGGTAGTCGTTTTAGGTTTCTTCAAGGCAGTAGGTAGACATTTTATGTCTACCTATTGCCTTCAGAAAGCCTCCCAGTGGAGTGCGAAAGCGGCGACATGTGCTGTAATGAACGGCATCCTCCTCAACAAGTTGTCAAATATTGTGGCAAGCCGCGGCTGCAGTGCTGCCTTTATCGAACCCGTACAGCAAACAATGTCTAATGTGCTCCTTATCTCATGCCATGTTACACCGTCCGTAATTTCCGTTACGAATGACTTACTTGGATAAACCTAGTGCCTCTACATGCTCTATTGATCCACGCTTTATTGACCGAAAATTTGGCATCGCAACGTCATTTGTGACGTATCTACTCTGATCGTAATTTTCATCCATTACAAAAACGGGTAGAACTTTTGCACACACCCAATAGTTACAAAAAGATGACGGAACACCAATAACCAGTGCCAATGTCGTTTTTACAGTTACAAAGAGATGACGGAACACGGATAACCAGTGCCAATGTCGTTTTTACAGTTACAGTGAGATGACGGAACACTGACAACCAGCGCCAGTGTCGTTTTTATACATAGTTACAAAGAGATGGCGGAACATTGATAACCAGTGTCAGTGTCGTTTTTAATCACAATGAGATGACGGAACACTGATAACCAATGCCAATGTCGTTTTTATAGTTACAATGAGATGACCGAGCACTGACAACCAGTGTCAGAGGCTACTAAATTCCCCGCACATCATACGGTAATACATTTCAAATGGTACTCCGTTTTCTTCTGCAAGAGTGTACTAACTTCTTGAAATCACACGAAGCTAGAGATATATGCAGCTGAAAATAGTTAAGTCTTGGAACAACGGAACGTGTTCGGAAATAATTTTTATTCCTTAGCAGAGAGTTGTTGCACGTTGAATAAAATAAGACTTACACAACCTCTTGATCTGAGATCTTGTGAAAGTAATACTTTGTCTTACACGTCAGTGTTTTTTTTTTTTCTTTCTCTCTTTCGACTGCTCAGTAATTTTCTTTTCTCTTCTTTCTAGAGCAGCAAACGCTGTTTCTTGTCAACCAGAAAGATTTCTAATCTGAAAATATGTCTGGCTGCTAGAATCTCTTTTGATGCTCCGATCTGTGCCCACGAGGAAATGAAGGGATCCCTTGAGGACCTTTAACCTCAGAAAGTGTCCTTCTGCCGGGACGCTAATGAAAGGGTTGCTGGCATCTTTTCACCCCAGCGAGATGGAAATCGCTCCCCCTTTACGATTTCGTCACATCCGGGAATGCTATCTCATTCAGACAGTGATGTCGGTGCTGGATATCCCACGCCCACTTGACGGCACATCCAACCCTCCCCTCCTCCCCCTCCCTTCCAATCAATCGCTGAGTTCGTGGGTGTGTTTGGTAGGAACGTCTAAGAGAAAGAATCAACACAGTCCATTCTTCTCTCTGTTTGCCCTCGCGCAACCTAACGGGTAATTACAGTTTGCCAGGTATTGTTAACTGCAGGATTAAGAGGTCCACCTGCGCTTGCTCTTGTCCAAGTTTAGTGCACCAAAATAAAAAACAAAACAAACGCTCGAGGGTTCTTGAATGGCTAGGTATAGTAAACTGCCATTCATGAAACTCTGAAACGCGTCATTCCCACCTTATACGAAAGAGTGGGTGTTCTTCAAATGATATTTACTATGTCTTCAATGGCACTTAGATGGAATAAGTGTTTTTCCCGTCAACAGAAGAAAAAAAAAAGTAGATCTGAATAATACACCAGTGTCTTTATTCTCTGTTGAATACTCCCCCCCCCTCTCCCCTTAAGAACAGCTATCCTTGAATTGTGTACTACGAAATAAGAGGACAGAGCTGTTCATCACAACATTTACTTCGTACAAATCCTCTTTTGCAGTAGAGAGTTCTAATCAGGAGCGGACTGGGACGACCAAATCAGGCCGAGAATTTTAGTCTTGCGGTCTACTAAAATACCACGCCTATCTCATCATCATCATTGTCAACCACTATCAATCCACTGCAGGACGAAGGTCTCACCAAGTTTCCTCCACAACGGTCTGTCTTGTGCCAGTCTCCTCCATGTCACTCCCGCATACTTTCGAATTTCATCCGCCCATCTCCCATGTGGTCTTCTTCTGGGTCTCTTCCTATCTACAGGGTAATATATCATACTGGCCCCATAAAAAAAATTCTGTTAGATCTTAGATTGAAGTAGAACTGGTGAAATATGTATTATAGGAGTTTAGTTTTGGACAGATTTTAATAACAATGAAACGTGGAATAATTAAAAAAATCGTTCATGATTGAATGTAGTATCAAACCATGCTAAAAATGGCGTGTTGTTACCAAATAATCAATTTACTTTGAAAAAATTTTGTTTTGAAAAATAGACCCCATTTCCCAATAAATCCAAGACCATTCTGAAAGCTAAAATATGCAAATACCACATATCAATTTTCCGACGGATAAATTTTTGTATTCATCTGGTCACTGATCGCCTACTGCGCAATAGAATTGGCATCTTTTTCTTGAGTAGGCGCCTTTTTTTAAGGCCACTCATTATTTTGACCCACGAACCAGTACGGGTAAACAGTTGTTTCTTTGAAAGACAAAAGTGGGTAGGACACAAATTTCGGAATATCTCAACGGGATAACTGCTCTTTGTTAGTCTGTGGATAGAGTAGAGAGATGGTAGATGCTGGTATATCCTTCAAGATTACAAAGGCAGGGTAGGGCATACAAATGACTCTGGGTTCCAAGTCTAACGTCATACTGCTTTAGCTTAACTAATTTATAACAGCGTGCTTAATCCAACGACGCTTTTCTCAGATAAGTACAAATCATTTTGCTATGCCATTTCAGAGAAAACTCCAAACATATAGATAGAAGCAAACTTTTCTTTTTAGAGAAATATGGTACCAAAATTATTATTCGTTAGTTCCGAAAAATCCAGACAAAAAGAATACAAGAAAGTGGGCTATCAAGTGGTCCACCTGGAAATGTCCCGGTGTCCCGGGGGGACTGTTCGCCCCTGATTCTAATTTGCACAGAACTGCCAAAAGTCATGAGATACTTACCTGCTATCATGTAGGACCACCTGTAGCCCGGCGCAGTGCAGCAACTCGACGTGGCATCGATTCCACAAGTGGCCGGAAGACTTCTGGATAGATGTTCAGCCAAGTCGTCTGAACAGCTGCTCACTATTCCCTGGTATTTTTAGAGGCCGTATCTTGGATGCGAATGGACCTTTCCACCACGTCCCATAAGTGCTCTATTGGGTTCATGTTCGACGAACGTATTGGCCACACCATCCGTCGGAACAGCCCACAACGCTCCTTGAACCAATTTTGGACAACTTGGGCCCAATGACATGGTGCATTGTCCGCCTGGAAAATCCCATCGTTGTTGGGGTGCATGAAGTTCATGAAGGGGCTGTAGATGGTCAACCAAAACAGCAACAAAGCGATTACCGGTTAATGACGTGTTTACGAGGACCAGATGACTCAAACCGTGCAACGTAAAGACACCCGACACATGTATGGAACCAGCACCAGCTTGCACAGTGCCTTGTCAGCAGCTTGGGTGCATGGCCTCATGGGGTCTGCGCCACACCCGAACCCTACCATCATCTCGTAACAGCTGATAGTATAACTCTTCGGACTACGCCACATGTTGTTCAGTCTTTCTGGGTTCAATTACCGTGCTCACGAGCCCAGTTGAGGCGCTGTGTCCGATGTTGTGGTGTTAACAGAGGCACTCTGGTGGGTTTTCTGCTCCCATCCCCCATGGACGCTAAATTACGCTGCACTGACCTGATGGATATGTCTTTGGTACCTCCTGCATTGTATGTGTATGTCATTTGAGCCAGTGTCGCTTGTCTGTCAGGATGGACAATCCCTGGTCAGACGCCGCTGGTCACGGTCATTCAGTCGGCCACTTCGCTGTGCTCGGTTAGTGGTAATGCCTTCCATGAGGTTAACTCGGTACACACGTGACACCCTGAATCGAGGAATGTTGAATGTTCGCACAACTTCGGAAATTGATTGTCCCATCTGTCTGGCTCCGACTACCATGCCTCGTTCTAATTCGGATAATTCACGTCGGCTTGCCATAATCCTACTGGAGGTTATTCAGCCTGACTCACGAGATTACACCTCGCAACTGATCAAAATCGTAGCATGCGTCGAAGCCTTTATTCGATAGCAGCGCCAGTTAAAGATTTGCATATTAAATATTTAAAAATATTTGAATTTGAATTTATTGGATATTCTGCCATTCATCATAGCAATACCATGCATGACAGAGTTCAACACAACAGTACATTATTACAGTAAATCTGTGCTAAGTAGTTAAACAAAACAATATACAGTTTCAGTAATGTATCCCTAGTATGTTATAACTCAATTACAATAAACATACCATTAATTACAATTAAAGAACTTGCACAATTAAACCAAAATTTATGAAGTAGATGTTAAGAAATGTTAAAGAATAATCTTTGTCTACATATAGCACTGTATGTGGATGACATGGAGCCAGGGAAAAAGGCTTTAATGAAAAAGCCTGACGACCCCCGGTCCCCAAGAAGTGTGCGACAGGCCAAGAACACAGTGCACACAGTGCACAGAAAATCACAGTGAGACACGAATTACCGTAATATTGGGTTGTCGGAAAAGTCATGACGTATTTTAGCCATGTTTTGCAAAGGTCATTCATTGATAGAAAAAATAAAAATCAATCAATGATATAATGCCTGTTTTGTTCGATAACCTTTTGCCATCTTTCAGTGAGTGGCAGAATGCCTCGTTCATAGAAGGACCTGTCTTTCGTGGCGAAAAACTATACAAGGTGCTGATTTACAGCCTCATCTGAATTGAACGTTATACCACGCAAGGACTGTTGAAGAGAGCGAAACAAGTGGAAGTCTAACGGCGCAAGATCAGGCGAGTATGCTGGGTGTGGCAACACATCCCACGTAAGCTCCAATAATTTTTGGCGGGTGATCAAACTTGTGTGTGGTCTCGCGTTGTCGTGATGGAACACAACACCTTTACGATGAACAAGCTCGGGACGTTTCTGGATGATGGATTCGTTCAAACTGTCCAATTGCCGACAGTACACATTCGAATTGATTGTTTGGTTCCGTGGTAGGAGCTCGAAAAACACGACACCTTTAAAATCCCACCACACTGAGACCAGAACCTTCCGCTGATGAATGTCTGCTTTGGATGTCGTTTAAGGCGAAGCAGCACGTCGGGACCAAGACCGTTTGCGCAGCACATTGTTGTACACAATCCTCCTTTCGTCACCAGTTATAAGTCGCTTCAAAAAAGGATAATCTTTGTCTACATATAGCACTTATGAAGTAGATGTTAAGAAATGTTAAAGAATAATAAAAGGATCGTTTTCCTCACGTTTAATGAGCATATCGCAGATGTTTATACGCGCCGTCAACTGAGCTTCTTTGAGTTCATGAGGAACCCACACATCGAGTTTGCTTACGTATCCCAGCTTCTTCAGGTGGTCGTGAACGCTTGAATGATGGATGTGCAATGTGTCTGAAATCTTTCGTGTCTTGTAACGTGGGTTGGACTCGATCAATGCCTTGATTAGGTCGTCATCATCCTCGGTGGGCCTCCCGGACCAAGGAGCATCGTTGAGGTCAAAATCACCAGCACGGAATTTTGCGAACCACCGCAGGCACTGACGTTCTTGTAGATCATTATCACCGTACACTTTACGCAACTTTTCACAAGCTTGACGCGCGTTCTTACCTTTACGGAAGTAAAACAGTAAAATATGGCGAAAATGCACAGTTTGGTCTTCCATCTTTAACTTGATGTCAAATCTCCGCAAATCAACCAAATCGCTCAATATTCCTTTTAGACTACAGCTAGAACTAGCACCTGTCGAATGCCTCTAGCAGGGATCGCATTTCTCCTAAAATTCCTAAAATTCCTAATATTTTGTGACCCTCCTTAAATTCCTAAAATTATAACTAAAATTTGCTATTCTTCCTAAAATTTTCGTAAGCTTATTTTTTAAAAATACAACCGTTATTAACGCCAATAAATTTACCATTACGGTAAGGTAAAAAGACCTGTTATTGTAGAAACACAGCCTATATGCTGTGCTGCTGAAGGGAGGGAAAATGACGCCATCGAGATGCGCTTGCTTCGGGGCGGGCGCTCCACTTTTGTGCCTTCGGACAGTTTTCGAGAGTACCAAGAGATCTAAGGAAAAAGGGGAGGGGTAATTTTCACCCCTGGTTTGCGCTTTGCAGACGAACTCAGTGGCATGCAGAAGATCATACTTTATTTTTGGACATGCCTCGTGGAACCTCCTCTTTCTGCTGATGTTTTGTTATTGTAAACCGCAGGTGGGTGGAAGCAAAGAGGAAACATGTGGTCTCCTTCCGTAACCTCCGGTAATGACGATGGGATGGTAGCTGAGTGTTATCGTGGCAGGCAGTAGAGCACGTGATCATTAACCTTCGATCGTGCGTCGGCGACAGCGACCTTTGATACGCAATATATCTCGGCTCCGACTCGCTTTGACTGAACTTGCGTGAGATGCGTATGATAGTTTCTGCTTTTGCGTCTTTTATGGTGTTCTCTGTGCTGTGTGCAGGTTCAGTTCTCCAGTGGTGACTTGCTTTTTTTTTTTTTTATATCTTCTGACATCCTCGCAGCCAAACTTCAGGAAGTTGTCTGGTTTTGCAATATTGGAACGTGTTTTTGTACTTCCCTTTCATTTTCTGGTTAGTAATACAAGTGTTTAAGATGCCTAAATCCAAAACGAAATTTCAAGATGCGTGGCTCGCCAAAGAATTGGACGGCGTGAAGTTGAAAGAATGGTGTTCTGCAACTGAAACAATATTTTCTGCTAAGTGTATATTGTGTTCAGAAATTCTCAACATTTCTAATAGTGGCTTTTCACAAGTAAAAGCGCATCATAAAGGAAAAAAACATTTGCAGAAATTTCAAAGTAAATTTCAAAATAAGTCCATCCTGAAAGCCTTTGGAGGACGGGATCTTCAGCCCAAAACAAATATTAGTGAAGTACTGAGTCATGATTTACAGTTGGCTAAAGCCGAAGCATTATGGGCCATGAAAGTTGCTAAGGACAATATGTCTTTTGTTTCATGCACTGAAACAGTTGAACTTTTCAGAGAAATGTTTCCTGATTCTGCTATTGCAGCCAAAATGCAAGTTAAAGAAAAAAAGTAGCTTATGTGATATCACATGGATTGTCAAAATATTTTGAAGAGGATTTGAAAAAAGACATTGCATCTAGTAGCCCAGGAAAGGTTACTATAGCATTTGATGAAACTACAAATGCACAAGTGAAACGGCATTTGGATGTGTATCTCAGGTACTGGTCTTCAGAAATAAATTCAGTTTCTAGCCGATACCTAACAAGCGTTTTTCTGGGTCATGCAACAGCAGATATTTTGCTAAAAGAAAATCTTGATGTGTTATCATCCTTCAATATTTCGTTGAACAGAATCATTTGTGTATCCATGGACAGCCCAAATGTAAATAAGTGCTTTTTACGCAAATTCAATGAAGTTGTAAAACAAGAAACAGGCCAGAAATCTTTGGAACTAGGTTTTTGCAACCTGCGTGTTGTTAGTAATGCATTTAAAAAATTTTTGACAAGCTTAAATATAGATTTTGACGAATTTGCTACTGATATGCATTACTTTTTAAAGAGTAGTGCTGCAAGACGAGAGGATTATAAATCTGTCAAGGATATAACATTGGTCACAGCCAAATTTCTTTTGCGTCATGTCAGCAACAGATGGTTAACCGTTGGTTCTGTAGCCCAGAGGCTCTTGGATCAATGGCTAAATATTACAGAATATTTTTTAAACTTCTTGCCATCTCAAAAAATATTTGAAAAACAACTACGCAATTCAGCAAGGTATAAAAGAATTCACTGTTTCCTGAAAAATGAGCTAACTCCTTGCTAGTTAGCATTAATTTCATTTTCACACCAAAATTTTGAAAAGTTTTCATTATGTTATCAGAGTGAAGAACCAAAAATACACCACTTATATTCTGAGTTAAATACTTTAATGAGGAATGTTATGGCTCAGTTTATCCAAGATGACGTTATTGCAGGGAAATTTGTAGAAGACCTAAAGAATGTAGATTTTGAAAACAAAAATTCATGGAAAAAACTAGGGAGTTAGAAGTTGGTATGAAGACAAAAAATCTCCTCAGGAATGTTCAGGAGACCAGGCAGAAATTATTTCTCTTAGATGTAAGATCATCACTAATTGCAACCACAAAATATTTAAAGTCAAATTTGCCATTCTGCAATCAAAAGCTAAGAGACATAGAAGTTTTAAAAATAAAAGAACCAAAGAAAGAGTCAACTCAACTTTCAGTCACTGAAGGACTTTCGGAAATAACCAGAATTTCAAGTGTTTTGCATCTTTCTGAGGAACAAATTGATAGAGTAAGAAAAGAGTGGAAACTTTTAAATTCTGATAAGCCAACTCTAGATGAACTAGTGAAATTTTCAGATTAAGGGCATATTCCAGTGCGGATTGATCATTACTGGCGTAATATATTTAGTATTAAAGACTCTAGCGGAAAAGAAAAATACTCAAATCTTGCTAAACTCATTAAGTCAATTTTAGTTTTACCTCATGGTAATGCTGATGCAGAAAGGGGATTTTTGGTTAACACTGCTCTGTTAAGGAAGGACTCGGCTAACTTAAAAGACTCAACTATAACATCATTAAGAATAGTTAAAGGGGCCATTAAACACTATGGATGTGTAAGTAAAGTTTCCATAACAAGAAATTTGTTAAATAGTGTTCGTGATTCACATAAATTTTATAAAGAGTATGTTGATAAGCTGAAGGAAGAAGAATCAAAAAAGGTAAAAGAAAGAAAGCAGAAAGAGAAGGAAAATAAGGAAAAGCTGCTAGAGAAAAAAAGAAAAGCTGAGTTTGATGACAAAATAAAAGAAAATGATGCAGAAATAAATAGGCTTAAAAAAGATAAAGAAGCCTCCCTAGCAGTAATTCAAGAGGGAACAGAAAGAATGAGAAAAGCTGTAGAAAAACAAAATACTGTTGAAATAGCAGTTGCCTCTAACTTGATCATACAAGGTTCAGCTGAAATAAAGAAAACGGAAAAGAAATTAGTTGTGGTGGAAGCAGAAAAAGATAGGCTTATCAGGAAAAGGTTGAAACAATAATATGAAAAAAGTAATTCAGTTAACAATTGTACATAGTTCTTGGTTTTTAATTACCTTTTTAGGATATTATAATTTAATGTGAAACCTGAAAACTTTACTGTGAAAACTGTGAATTGCTTCTGGTTCAACAGCATATTAATGTTCAAAGTGAAACTTGAATGTGGTAAATGTACTTGAATATGATAATAACACGTGAAAAGATAAGAACTGAACATTAGAACTAAATCATACTTAAACTTTAGACATTAGACGTTATGCAAAAAAATTGGGTGTGAACTTCGACCATATATACTAATGGACTGCGCATTGGCAATAGCTGCATCAAAGCCGCCATGGCTCCAACATTGGGCACGTCATCATCAGACTCCAAATTTCGTGTAAAAATGCTGTTATGATTACTAATTTACGCTGCAGAACTTCAGTGTTTTCGGTGTATTATGTGAATGCGCCTCATATATAATGAAAACTCTTCATGTAAGTTTACTTATGAGCTATATACATGCATGATCGGGTTGTTTACATTTCGTGATTTGTAATGTGATGAACATTTGCGAAGAATTTGGAACATGCATTCCATTTTTTTTTCTTAAGTTACTATATTTTTATATCAATAGCTGCAAGTTTCTGGTTAAGTAATTGAACTTTATTGACTTAGGTATTTAATTCATTTCTTACCCATGAAAAATCATAGAACTTCCTTTACTATATCACTCAGAGCAACCATAAGCACAGCAGGCGTAACCCATCTTTATGATTGATGTCATGTGATTTTATGTTGGAGCCAGAAATTTTGATGTCATGCGCAGTCTATCAGTATATATGGTTGAAGGGTGTGAAGCAAACTCTTTACAATGTATACAAGTTGTTTTACTAGATGTATACAAATATACACCTAGTTTTTATTGAAATACACTCCTAAAATTTTCCTAAAATTTTTCCAAAAATTCCTAAAATTCCTACCTAAAATTTTCCAGAAGTATGCTATGATCCCTGCAGTCTAGTACTTCCAAAACCGCCCAACCGCCATCGGGTGCCAAAATACGTCATGACTTTTCCGACAAGTAACTTCCACAATTAAGTTAAGGATACATGATGATAATCAACTGTAATTAAAAATTAGTTGGCATATAGACAGTACAGTTACAATACGTAGAAATCTTAACACATGCCAACATAACCACTGATAAGCATAGTACAAAAATAATAATGAATGATTTAGTTAGAACATTTATATATATACACCAAACCAATGCAACCGGAAATACACATCCCAAGAATATCTGTACAGCACATTAAACAATAATGCAACAATAAACAAACCAAAATCAACAAAACAAAATAATGTGCCACTATACCCCAGAAAAGAAATCCAGATATCAATTCAAATCTATCAGCCAGCCAATAATTCAGTAGTTAATACTCTTCTGAATGCCCTGAAGCTAACAATTGATTTAATGTGCAAGGGTAAATCATTCCACTGTCGCGGACCGGCTGCAATAACACTGTAATGTAAAAGATTTAGATGTGCCCTGGAAATAACGAAGTTCGCATTACCCATGGTATCATGACAATGCGAAAATTGGTGCAATTCCAGAAGACTCATAAACTTATTAGCGTAAATTTTATTGTGCATAAAAAGTAATAATCGAAATATATCAAATTTATTAAATGTGATTATTTTATATGAACGGCAAACAGCACCCATAGCACTATTGGTATCCAATAAGTGAATGTATTTCTTTTGTAAATATACACTGCTGGTCACCCAAAATGCAACACCAAGAAGGACACGAGATAACAAAGCCAGATTTACTGGACACATAACAACAGATACAAAGATGAAACAATTGAGCTTACAGCTCCGTGCGACTTGCGGAACACGCAGACATCAATAGTTCGTGTGGCCCCCATGGCTGGCAATAACGGCCGCTACACGCCGTGGCATCGAACGAAAGAGGCTTTGGATGTGGACTTAGGGTATATGTCGGTCCAGGCTGCTTCCACACGTTGCCACAGTTAATCAGGCGTAGCCGCGGGTGGTGCTTGCCGGGCTACTCGGTTGCCGATGAGCGACCAGACGTGTTTGATGAGCGACATATCTGGAGAACAGGCGGGCCACGGCTGCAGTAACACCTAGTGGGCCGTGAAGAATTGTTGCACGAAGCGTGCCACGTGCGGGTGCGGGCGCGCATTGTCCTGTTAAAACGTGGCCGCTGGCAGGTCCTGCAGGTAAGGGAGGACTACAGGCTCCAAAACGTCGGAGATGTAGTGATGGCTGTTGAGTGTACCGGCGATGCGTACCAGAGGGGTGCGAGTGTCATATCCAATTGCGCCCCAAACCATAACGCCAGGCGACGGACCGGTATGGCGATGCATAATGCAGGCGTCATATACAGTTTCTCGCCGCGGTGCCGCCATACGCGGATCCGACCATCGTGGTGTTGCAGGAAGAAACGGGATTCGTCTGAGAAGACAATGTCGTGCCAATCCGTAGTCCAGGTGCGGCGTTCAACTGCCCACTACCGCCGCACTCGCCGGTGGTGTAACGTTAATGGTAATCGGAGCATTGGGCGCCGTGCGACAAGTCCCCGCTCCTGCAGACGACGTCGAACGGTACGTGCTGACACAAGTTGTTGCGCAACACACCCTAATTCCTGCGCTAACGTTCGTGATGTGGCGGTGCGAGCCGTCAATGCCCGCCGCACAACATGCCGGCCCTCTCGTTCGGTGGTGTGCCGCGGCTGCGGCAATCGCTCACATGGGTCCGTCCGTCCCTCCTGCACCCACCGAATCCATACTCGCCTCACTGTGGCTGGATGTCGTCCCACACGGGCGCCGATGTCTCGGTACGATAAACCACTGTCGTGATAAGCCACTATTCGTCCTCTGTCGAACCCCGAAACGTACTGGAATGACAGCCGTATTCTGCGACGAGGCATCAGGAAGCTTCCCAAGCACAGGTCCGGCAGCACAACACACTTCCACTACTTACACCCCGCCTTCTGTGCACCCTTCTTATAGTGATCGGTGGCGTGCCGGGCTCATATGACTTGCATATTTCCTGCAATGCTAATGGTTTGCATGTCCTCTCGCGGGCGACGCATGCTGCGAATTTCAGGCCAATCGGATGCTTCCTTCTAGATGTTGCATTTTGGGTGGCCATCAGTGTATATTCTATTGACATTACCCATTTAAATGCATTTACGCGTGCCAGAGAGAATCTGCGCGTATTGCTAAGTAGGATTCTTCATAGTGTATTGAACCGCTTGAATAAAAATCAACGGGATTCCTGCACAATCGGTTAAACGTTCACAAATAGAAATAACTACTTTATGGCAATAGCGGCCGAAGTGCGTGCTACTAAACATCAGAAACTGGCACGAAGTATTTCTCATTACCGAAGATATCCAAAGCATAGGGGATTTTTCAAATCGGGTTCTTAGAAACTAAGATACGGTTTCAGCTATGGTACAAATACAAATTAACACTTACAATCTTTTTGGAGAAACTGTGAGATACAAAAATGGGCAAATATATGAAGAATATTCCTCGCCATAAACAATCGCGGGACCTGGAGGAAAATTTCATTGCGGGACCCGGGTAAAATTTCATTGCGGAGCCCAGAGCAAAATTTCATTGCGGGACCCGGAGCAAAATTTCATTGCGGGGCCCGGAGCAAAATTTCATTGCGGGACCTAGAAAATAAATCTCATATTTTAATAAAGTCGAAACGTGAAAAATGTCGCCCGTAAAGAATACACATGAAAACTGAAGAAGAAGTTATAATCACAAAAAAGCATTTGCTTTAAAGTTTAAGAAAAGAGTTGAGAGTACATAAAATGTGCGATTTTTTGTTGGGGAGGGGGGGGGGTGTGGAAACCCGCAAAAACCAAGAATTGACGTTGCAATTCTAATTTAGGCAATGGACTACCTGCGATATGAAAATGATCAGTGTTTCGTAGCGGTAGGTCACGTGGATACCAGCTGAGTAGGATTCAAAAATGGTGCATATACGGGCTCGCCTCTTTGTAAGGCAGACGTTTATACACGGTCGAGTCACATTATTGTGACCACCAGATAATATCCAGAGTAACCACCATGTGCAGCGCGGACAGCAGCAAGACGGGCTGGGAGTGATTCAGCAATGTGCTGGAAAGTGTTCACAGGTATGTGGAGCCATGCTGACTGCAGTGCATCTGACAGCTGCTGGAGGTTGCATAGAGCGACAAACACGATCGAGGTGGTCCCACATATGCTCAATTGGGTTTAAGTCTGGGGAATTAGGGGGGCCAGGGAACTACTTTGAAGTGTATATCGTGCTCTTCCACCCGCTCTCGGACATTTCTAGCTGTGTGACACGACGTCGCATTGTCGTGCTGAAAGTTCCCATCCGCCCCAGGGAAGACCATGAGCATGTCTGGGTGTTCGTTGTCTGCAAGGATGGATTCATAACGAATACGGTCCATAGCGCCTTCTATAAGTATGAGTGAACCCAGGGAATGCCACGGAAACATTCCCTAGACCATAACGCTTCCCCCACCAGCTTGTGTTCTTCCAGCAATGGTTGAAGAGTGTTTGTTTTCCGATGTTTCTCGCCTTTTACGCCAATGTCCATCCGTTCGATGAAGCAGAAAATGTGACTCATCGAAGAAGGCAATCCTTTGCCAATCAGCCGAGGTCTAATTCCGATACTGCCGTGCAACTGTCAGCCTTTTCTGCCGATGCACCTTCGATATCATTGGTGCAGTGACCATCCGTCTGCATCGGAGCCCCATACGCAGTAGGGTTCCCTGAACTGTCGTTTTAGACACACTTCCGGTATCCCCCTGGTTCATTCGGCCAGTGAGTTGCTCCACTGTAGCGTGTCGATCGGCCCTCACGAACCTTCGAAGCCGACGTTCACCTCCCACATCAATGCCACGTGGTGCTCCGCAGTTTCGACATCGCTTATTCGCAGTGGTGCCATTTCTCCAATCACGCTACACTTTAACCACAGCAGCACGCGAACAGTTCACAAACTGCGCTATTCAGAAATACTGCCACCCTTGACCGGAAAGCCGATAGTCATAGTTTTTTCCAAATCTGATAAATCGCTCCTTTTATCCATGACAGCAACGAGTGATGCGTTTTCAGAATGGCTACAGCACACCTTCTACGGGGAGTATAGGGCTATGTTAGGCCATTTTGGCCTTTTCCCTGATGTTACAGTCTGTGTTCATCATTTATGTACTCTCAATTTTTTTCCCACTTTTTTTTTCTTTTTTCTTTCTTTTCTTCTAAGAGCATGTAACAACAAAAATAAATATAATAAATAAATAAATAAATTATATACCCTCCAAGCCAGCTCACAACACGTTCCTTCTTTCATTGGCTACGTCTGAAGGAACGTGTGACTCGACTGTGTGTGTAGTGGACATGCCAAGAAGGCACCTGCCTTCAGGTGACTGATATAGAGCGTTAGAGGATCATACTCATGGGTTTCAGCTTACGAGCAATTTTCACATAGAGTTTTACGTTGTGGCGACATAGAGCGATACGTTGTGCATGACTCCATGCCACGGAACACTGAATGACGAAACGGGAAGAAAGTTTCTCAGGATACCGGGCCACGGCATGTGAAAATTGTCTATTGACTAGCGGGCTGTTCGCGAACCGTTTACTACAGCGACCGTGCTGCAGCT
The DNA here is from genome assembly GCA_039090855.1 of Macrothele yani. NCBI lineage: Eukaryota > Metazoa > Arthropoda > Arachnida > Araneae > Macrothelidae > Macrothele > Macrothele yani. The sequence goes on from CM077024.1 coordinate 10,158,754, forward strand.
TGACCTGTGAGCTGTATTATGTACAGAGGTGAGCGAAACGATATGCCAATATTTTTATGACGTAGGAATATGGCTCTACTCTTGGTATCATATCACAGTTCCCTTTGTACGGAATGATGCAGAGAGAGACGACGCTGGACTGTTAAATAAAGCAGTGTGCTATTCACGGACGAATCCAGGGTATGTTTCGACGCGTCATATGGACGTACATTCCTATGGCGCCTTCGTTTACTGACAATAAGCTGAGGTGTTTACAATCAGACGCCGTACAACATCCCGACGTGCTTGACTGGATCAACTCTGCGTTGGATGTTATATCCCATCACAAAGTTAATGATCGCAATGGCGGCATGCCTCTTCGTCCGCAGGCTGGCATGAACGAGACGAATCAACCCAGCAGTGAACAATCGTAAATTAAAAGAGGTAAACTCCGTGCTTAACAATACTAAATAAAAGTAGATTGCTCTATATCGGACGATTAGTGAGAAATCTGCGTCTTTGGCCCGTTCCTTCCTATTTCAGACTTTCAACTTATATCACTGCCTGTTGATATTAGTTATCACTGGCAAACGAGCTGAGTGTGTATCATAATAGTTCATGTCCTGTGTGATCTTCGTCACCTGTACATCTTGTACGAAAATGAACCGAACGCAGAAGATCATGAAGTGAAAAACAAAACAAAAAACAAACAAACGAAATTTCGTGTCTCGTTTCACCGTTTTAGAGTTCAGTATTTTATTTGCATGAGAATAAGGTTTTGTGCGTGTGTGTGTCGAAGTCTAACAACCACCTCGTACAATTCTGAGGGTAATTAATACTTAATACACACAATTGACGAGGACTAGGAACATCAAACAGAAGCCATCGCTCTTTCCACGTTTATAAGTGAGTCACGGAAAAATTCTCATCGGCCGCCACCGGGAACCGAACCCAGGGTCTTGCAGTTACGCGCCGGACATGCTACCACTGCACCACAGCGGCCTCGAATTCTCCAGACTCACATACGACTAACTGCCAAACCACATGGCAGGTTGCTTCTTGGAGCCCCGCACAATGCTGGGGATTCACCAAAGATGGAAAGCAGCAACTGAACAAATAACTAGAAGGCGAAAGAACAAGTAATACACACAATTGACGAGGACTAGGAACATCAAACAGAAGTAATCGCTCTTACCACGTTTATAAGTGAGTCACGGAAAAATTATCATCGGCCGCCACCGGGAATCGAACCCAGGGTCTTCCAGTTACGCTCCGGACATGCTACCACTGCACCACAGCGGCCTCGAATTCTTCAGACTCACATACGACTAACTGTCAAATCACATGGCAGGTTGCTTCTTGGAAGACTCTGGGTTCGATTCCCGGTGGCAGTCAATGATAATTTTTCCGTGACTCACTTATAAACGTGGAAAGAGCGATGACTTTTGTTTGATGGACTCTGAGGGTTATGAGTAGTCTCCTGTCACTAATTTAGGGTCACCGGCTCCAGGGATGAAAACGAGCCATTGCCGTGAGACAAACAGACTACCAGTGTCTTATCCGAGACCCGAACCCGGACCAAACTCGGGTGACTGGCCGGAAACCTACGCCTCTTACCACTAGGCCACCGGAAGGCCATTTCAGCGATTTGGGTGGTAATGTTGGAGAACCAAGAGAATGTTATTCGTGTTAAAAAAAACTAAATAAATTATTTATATCACGAGCTGATTTCCAGCCAAAATTATTTTTCATTAATTCAGCAGAAAATCATTAAATCTTTTAGGCAAGGCTAGACCTTTTAACTGATGAAGATGGGGGGGGTCCTCTCCCCGGACGAGCCCTGTAAAGGAATACCTCTAAGTCATTATTCACTGGTGAATGGATGCGTTCCGTATCCTGAGGCTGCTGTCTTCTCTTCGTCCGAATTCTTGTTTCACCGTTTTTCAGCGTGAACAAAGACAAGCAATTGATAATTGCGCTTGAATTTCATTTTCATCCTAGATAATGTGTCCTGCATTTTCAATAGGGGATATTAGGGCAGCCCTGATATCCGTACTCTTTCGCTAAACAGATTCACCAATCCGCTTGCGTTTTAGAAATTAATGAACGCAGCTTAAAATTTTGATCCCAAATGATGGATGCAAAGCTTAAGCAGATGGCACGTAACAGCAAGTGGTTGCGATATTCATTTAATGCGTCATATTTGGCGTCATTAAACAAGAACTTCGAAAGAGATTTTAAGATTTCGTATCAATAATTCAACCTCTTGCATATTATGTGAGCAGCGGCTTCGGCTGTTCGACTTTCTTGTTATCACTGCAAGATGTTAATGCTTTATCTGACAAAGCTTGAATTCAGCTCCTCTTTTGTATTAACGCAGATCGCATACGAAACCTGGATTTATATTGGAGTAATTCATTAGTGGCCCATCCAAATGGGTGGTGTAACGATATCATACTCGAACGTAAGTTGGGAGATGGGGGTTCGATTCCCGTTCCAGGACGATGTAATGTTCAAGTTTTCTGAGGCATGTCTACTTGCATGATTAATTTGTCATCCATCTGCCTACAACATCTATTGTACTACCATCCCAAGTAATCAGATTGTTTGAATCCTCTTCAAAAGGTAAGGTCCATTCATAAACAAATTGAAATAGGAAAACATTTTTATACGCATACAAATATACCACCAGCATCAACCATTCTCAATCCACTGCTAGTTGAAGGCCTCCCAAAGTCTCTTCTTTAGCTTTCTGTCTTGAGAAATTCTCTTTCGTATCACCACTGCTTGTTTTCGAGTTTCATCCATCCATCTTCTCCCTCGTGGTTTTCTTGTCGGAATTTTCCAATTCCTTGGTATCCAGTCAAGTATTTCAGTTGTCCGGTCGGTTATTCTAGCAATATGTCCAGCCCATTGCTGTTTGACGATTTTTACTTTGTTCGTGATCTCATCCATTCTTGTCATTTTCCCACGACTGAGTTCCTTTTTCTATCTTTCTTGGTTACAGGAAGCATGGATGTATATGCCCTTTTCAAGAAAAAAATGCTTGTTACTGGTTCTTTAAAACTGACTGAAATGTGTGTGAAGATCCATAAAATAATACTTACTCTCTAGTTCCTTAACAAAAAAAGGACATACCGATGGTGTCGACGGCTAAAAGAAGTAGGGAAAGATGCATGCTTAGTGTAACCAAGAACGACACGAAAAGGGAATGAAAAGTGAGAAGAGCGGGTGACATCACAAAGTAAAAACCCTCAAGTGGCAATGAGCTGGACATTAGAGATGAGCGGGCACAGACTATGACAGAAAGCCAGGAAAGGATCCAGGCCCGGACGAGCGCTTATATCAAATATCTGACTAAAACTCGGGTCCGTACGGTCCCGGGCTCAAGTTAATTTTCCTTTTCACTATACACTGAAGTGCTAAAAGACATGGGATACGTACCTAGTATCGTGTAGGACATCCTCTAGCCCGGCGAAATGCAGCAACTCGACATGGCATCGATTCCACAAGTGGCCGGAAGACTTCTTGAGAGAGGTTGAGCCATGCCGTCTGAACAATCGCTAACAGTTACCTGATATTTGTAGGTGCAGGATCTTGGTTGCGAATGGACCTTTCCACTACGTCCCATAAGTGCTCTATTGGGTTCATGTCAGGAGAACGTGGTGGCCACACCATCCATCGCAACTGTCCAGAATACTCCTCGAACCAGTTTTGGATAACTTGATCCCGATGACATGGTGCAATGTCCGCCTGGAAAATCCTATCGTTGTTGGGGTACATGAAGTCAGTGAAAGGCTGCAAATGGTCACCCAGCACAGCAACAAAGCGATTACCGTTTAATGACGTGTTTACGACGACCAGAGGACATAAACCGTGCAACGTAAAGACTTCCACACATGTATGGAACCATCACCAGCTTTCACAGTGCCTTGTCAGCAGCTTGGGTACATGGCCTCATGGGGTCTGCGCCACACCCGATCCCTACCATCAGCTCGTAACAACTGGTAGAGTGACTCTTCGGACCACGACACATGTTGCCAGTCTTCCAGGGTCCAATTACCGTGCTCACTAGCCCAAGTGAAACACTGTGTCCGATGTCGTGGTGTTAACAAAGGTATTCTGGTGGGTCTTCTGCTCCCATACCCCATGGACGCTAAATTTCGCTGCACTGACCTGATGGATATGTCTCTGGTACCTCCTGCATTGAATATGGATGTTATTTGAGCCATTGTCCCTTATCTGTTGGCATGGGCAATCCTGATCAGACGTTGCTGGTCACGGTCGTTCGGCACCCGTGATCGGCCACTGCGCTGTCCACCCACCGGTCAGCGCAGTGATTGGTGGCATTCCATGAGGTATTCTCGGTACACACGTGACACCGTGGATCGAGAAATGCTGAATATTCGGACAACTTCGAAAACATGACGCTAGAGGGCGTAATTTCAGATGATGTCAAATTCAAAATACATTTTATTCCATATATAAGTGCTTCTAAACATCCGATTGAAAAAAAATTGCCTTTCGATTCCATTTATGTCGAAGACTATTTTAGGAATAGTCACTTTTTCAAGTTACGAATAGATTTTCCGCTAGGGGGCGTAAAAGTAAATTGCGTTTTCCCCGATATCTCTTCTTCTAAAACTCCGATTTGGAAACTTTTTTTCTTTAGCGGATACAGGTCCTGATGGAAAATCTTTTTCATGTAAGTTTTTAATTTTTGGTAAAGAATAAGTTGGCCATCAGGGGACGTAAGTGTTACTTTCTGCTTCTGATGTATTTACGATATACTCTGAGCTTCTAAAATCTCGATTGAAAAAATTGTTTCGTGGACGGACGTTACTCACGTCAATAAACCTTTTCCGTATGTTTTCTTCTTAAAATAATGCATGGTTTCTCCGCCAGGGGGCGTAGATGGATATCTTATTTTTGTCGATATCTCTGCTTACAATGGTCCGATTTGAAAAATTCTCTCTTCATTCGATAGAGTTTCCGGTGTGACATGTTTTTCATATAATTTCAAAATTTTCAAGTAATTCATGATTTTCCGCTAGGGGGCGTTAAAGTAAACTGCGTTTCCCCCGATATATATCTGATTCTAAAACTCCGATTTGAAAAATTCTTTCTGCACCGGATATAGCTCCTTATGGGAAATCCTTTGCATATAATTTCTAATTTTGGTTAAAAATGGTTTCGTTTGGCCACCAGGGGGCGGGGCGTAAGTCGTTATTTCCGTTTCTGATGTATTTGCAGCAAAATCTGAGCTTGTAAAATCTCGATTGAAAAAAATTCGTTTGTGGACCGATACTACTCACGTCGGCAAACCTTTTAGGCCTTTTAGGAATATTTTCTTCGTAAAATAATGCATGGTTTCTGCGCCAGGATGCGTAGATGTTTATCTCACTTTTTTTTTTTTTTTTTTTTTGTCAAAATCTCTACTTCTAGGAGTCCGATTTCAAAAATTCCTTCTTTGTTGGATAGTGTTTCCGATGCGAAATGTTTTTCACATAAATTCAAAATTCCCGCTAGGGGGCGCAAAGGTAAATTGCGTTTTCTGCGTTATTTCTTTCTGCTTCTGAAACTCCGATTTGAAAAATTATTTCCGGTGTCGCATACAGCTCCTAATGGAAAATGTTTTTCATATAATTTCTAATATTTCGTAAGGAATGGTTTGGCCACCAGGGCGCATAAGTGTTAATTTCTGCTCCTGGTGCATTTGCAGCAAAACCTGAGCTCCTGAAAATTCAACTAAAAATTTTTTTTTTCTTGGACGATACCGCTCACATTGAAAAACCTTTTGAAAAATACTTTCTTTCTAAAATAATGCATGGTTTTCTCGCCAGGGGCCGTAGATTCATATCTTATGTTTGTCCATATCTCTGCTTCGAAGAGTCCGATTTGAAAAATTCTTTCTTTGTTGGAGAGCGTTTCCGCTGCGAAATAATTCTCATAAATTCAAATTTTTTCTTAACGCCCAAGTCTGAGGGCATAAGCTCACGATTCCGTTTACATTTACACCAAAAATTGGATTGTCATCTTCAAAATTTGTATTATATGGTGTAATCCCGTATTTATTTCATGATAATTTTGTTGTTTATTTTTGTCTGTCACAGGCTGTGTTTGGTATATTTCGAATAAAAGCAAATAATAATAAATAAACAAATAAATAAATAAAAGATAGAATTGATTTACACACAAGAGATAATACCCTTCAAATCCAGATATTTTAGGTAACATTTAATTTATTTATTATTATTTTTATTTTATTTTACAAAGTCCCTTTTCTTTCCATGACCAATGGTCCTGTTTCTATTAAATTGAAACGCTGAACTCTAAAGTAACGTTGAGATAAAATTCCCTTTTCACTTTGTGAACTTTTTTTTTACTTCGGCTTAAGTTTCCTGTTCTTAAGAGGGTGAGGACCGCGAGTTAAACGAAGAAGTGCATCACGAGCCAGGCGTGTTTCTTAATTACAGCCGGTTTTCCTAATTAAGGCTTGTGCGGATCTTTTAATGAAAGGATAAGAGCAAGGGTTAAAGCTTACGAAGAAAACCTAAAAGTAAAATTGCGCATGTAGAGAGAAATCATAAAGTGAACATAAGGAGGAAAGTTGTAAACATAAAGTTGCAAGAAAAGGTGAGTTGGGGAAGCTTAAAATAAGTTAAATTAAAATAAAGACGTGGAGATGTCTTTGGGGAGTAACATGAAGTAAGATAGAAGAACTAAGCAACGAACAGAGATCTGCAACAAGAACTCCACTGAATTGTGGGACTAATAATACGTCAGTAGAAGTTGTTATTCATCGTATATTCGAATATCATATTCAGGTTAATTAATGTTTCCCTGGGAACATACCTTGGAAGCATATTATTACTAGCTTTCTTTTTCCTCTTCGAATACCGTAATCGCAATCGAAGTTACAAAGCCGACTGGAGTTCCGTCTCGCAAAATACTTGAGTTTCAGGGCGTAAAAGAATTTGTTGTTGGTGCTTTCTCACGCACAGTGTTTGATCGTCAGACTCCGGAAGCGATGTCTGATTGACACTGCATGACGGGATCAAAACTGGTCTCTATAGGAAGTAAGGTTGAGGAACAACTCCTCAAATTGGGCGCGAGACATTTTTTTGACACTGGCCCCCGACTGCTCCGTAACAAGATCTGGCTATTTATCAACGACAACGCAAGCTGGTTCTCGTTAAAATAAAAACAGTTCTCGAATATGATTACATAGATTGTGATTGGCGTTCGTTTTCGTCCACCATGACTAGCACAAAGAGACTTAGCACCGCATTAGAAGCTAGTATTTGCACATATTTCCAGACTTATACTCATTTTCGTACTTTTTTTTTTTTCAGCTTAGAGTATGCGGAACCCGATTTCATTTCACGCATGGTAACAAAGCGACTTAGTCTGAAACCAGATTATCAGAATCACTTCAAATCTCTGTAATTGTTTCTGCTGGTGGAACAGGTTCACCGAAAGTTAGCGCTGACCTTTTCAAACAAAACTGCACCTCGAACCTCTTAGAACGTTTGTGATATTCTGGCATCGCTTCCTGATTTTTAGCACGTCTTTTGTAAGAAAAGATCGTGCTTATGTTACCGGTTTGTCCGTCAGTCCGTCTGTACCCACGATATCTCTGCAACTATTAGTCCGATTTGAAAAAATCTTTTTGCATTGGGAAGCTTGTAATATGCGAATGATGATCCTTCATTTCGTTTTTTTTTTTTACGATGTACAATTTCGCCGCTAGAGGGCGTAAATGCAGATGAAGTCGAATTCAAAAATACGTTTTATTCCACATATTTGCTTCTAAACATCCGATTGAAAAAGTTCTTTTATCTTTCGATTCCATTTATGTCAAAGAGTATTTTAGATATAGTTACTTTTTAAAATTACGCATAGATTTCGCTAGGGAGCGTAAGTGTAAATTACATTTTTCGCGATAACTCTTCTTCTAAAACTCCAATTTGAAGATTTTTTCTTCAGCGGATACACCACCTGATGGAAAATCTTTTGCATATAATTTCAAATTTTTCGTAAAGAATACTTTGGCCCCTAGGGGGCGCGTCTGATGTATTTGCCATAAAATCTGAGCGCAGTGGTCTAAGCGATGGCCTCTGATCATTCGTCCATAAGGGGTTCGGGTTCGAATCCCGCTGAGACATGGATGTTGTGTTTGTCTTACGGCACTGGCTCTCTCCCTTCCCTGGAACCAGTGACCCTAAATTAGGGACGGGGGACTGCTTATAGCCCATTGAGTTGCTCACGGTGGTCGTTAAACCTCCAACCAAAAAAAAAAAAAAAAAATCTGAGCTTCTAAAATATAGATGTGACGAGCCTGCCCCGCAGGACGCACATGAGATAAAGGCAGAGAGCACATGCCAGTGTAGTATAGTGTATAGCACTCGGAGCTCTGGAGCCGAGAGTTGTGGGTTCGAATCCCGCCCCTGGCATAGAAATGATGGAGAAATTTACTTCGTCATATTGGCGCCCGAACTTCCCGGATGACCCGGCTGTTAGATTTCTCGCAATGGTGTGATGTTCTTTCCCCACCGCGAGACAGGAAAAATGAGAATCCCTTCTTCAGTGCTTCGAAAGCATAAATCAGTGTGATGTTACGTTCCACACACTAAAAACTGTCTGGGATTTCTCAAATGCACGTTCTTCATGGGATAACTGGCATCGACTATCATAGCACGTTCGAAATCGCTTAAATACTGATAAGCTGCCATCTGAGCTGCGAATGCTACTGCCTGAGCTTCCGGAGATATCTGCTTCTATATATAGTTAGTGAAAATATTACGGGCGACTGCTTATAGCCCATTGAGTTGCTCACGGTGGTCGTTAAACCTCCATCAGTCGAGAGAAAAAAATCACGAACCTGTACTGTTGTCTTCACTGAAGTGGTTGAATGAATTTGTCAATCAAATAAAGTTTACATTTGTTGTTTCACATGAGTTTATTCTTTTCAAAAAAAAAACAACAACAAAAAAACAACTAACTTTTGATTCCAACAGGTGAATAGTATTTGCAACGTGAATCTCATTCCAACAACATTTACAAACACAGTAGTTGTGACTGAAGATGAGAGTGAAAGAGTGCGCTATCCAGTTGAATTTTTGCTCACGATCGAGATGAGTGGACTTCCACCTCACATTTTACGACTGCAAAAGGGTGCACAGTGGTCTAAGTGCTGGCTTATGATGATTCGTTCGTGAAGGGTCCGGGTTCGAATCCCGGTGAGGCATGGATGTTGTGTTTGTCTTACGGCACTGGTTCTCTCCCTTCCCTGGAACCAGTGACCCTAAATTAGGGACGGGCGACTGCTTATAGCCCATTAAGTTGCTCACGGTGGTCGTTAAACCTTAAGTCAAAAAAAAAAAAATTACGAACCTGAACTATTGTCTTTACTGAAGTGGTTGAATGAATTTGTCAATCAAATAAAGTGTGCTTTTTAGATTGCGCATTAGAACATGTGTCAAATAGGGCTTGTTTTCGTTTTAAAAAGTAGATGTTATAACACAATCGCATAATATTACTATCGCGAGGTTTAAGATTTTGGCTGACAATGTTACATGCGCTACATAATTCAGTTTCCGTTGATGCGTATTCAATTCTTAAATATTCTAATAATATTTCCAAGTTGAAAGGAATGGTACATCTTCTTTTACAAACAATTTTTCCGAAAGTTTGGTGGGTTTTTTTCCTCCATAGGTTTTAAAGTTATGTTCCTTTTCAGGTTATCGATTAACGGAATTTCAGTATAATCTATCTGTAGTTCCAGTTCCGTTTCGGGGATTCAAATGACACGTACCATTGCTCGATAGCTTCAAATCTCGCGTAAAATCAGATTTCCCGAAAGCTGATTCGCTATGGAGAGTCTCTTCAGTTACTATCGACAAAGTTGGAAGATATGCATCGATTCACTGCTAAAGGAGCTCATGGAGAGCGATGAACCATCTCAAGGCAAATCAATTCTCATGGGAGGTAACCACTTGTCAGGTAAATTCTTCCGATTGTTCAGAAAGTAGCAAGGCCCAATATCTTCGAAGCATATCTAAAATCTAATCGCTTATGGCAATATTTCAACAAGTTCGCTTAAGTATTAGAATGGAAGGGGAAATGAATTTTCATTTGTACCTTTTCAGGTTGAAAACGTCTTAACGAATAACTTTTTAATAAAATAATAGGATTAATGTTGTAGGCCGCTGTTAGATAAGTCTGATTCACAAAACGGTGTAATCGAAATCTTGTTTTCGGTTTAGTCGTCCACGCCACCTGCCGAGCCAGCGTCCGATATCTCTCGTTTGAACATCTGGTACAGATTTCTCTGTATTTCTCGTATACTGTATTTCTCGATACTCAGATTTCTCTTTTTCATTGAGGGCAGTTAAACATTTGTAAAGACTGGCAATTCAACGACATTATAGAAGATATGTTTATCTGGAAAGTTAAACGCTTGTTGCAGCGCGCAATCCTGCTGTTAATAAATCACAAAAGATTATTTAAAGAATTTTCCGATTATATCATACCCCCTGATCTGTGAGTTCCTTTAAATTATCGCTCTGAATTTCCTTCTCTTGCAAACTTCTTGGAGAGACTCCTTCCCCAACATAAATAAATCCAAGGTCGGAGTTACTATCCTCTATGTAAAGAATTGGGCTCCGAATTATACAGAAGCACAATATTCTAGGGCAAAGATTGCATTTCGTTGTGTAGGAGATCATCATACTTGTGTACCCAAAATCTAAGGATGGACTATATTAATATAAGAAAAACAATATATGACTTTTCAGTCAAATGGGAAAATAATTATATATTGCCAGCATATGAGCACATGAAAAGGCACTAGAAATAGTTTATAAATTACGTACAAATTACATTGTAATCAATATTTACGCAAAAGTTACAAATTTTCGAAAGACATAGTTGGAGAATGGATGTACAGTGCTTACCGATAACCAGGTGGAGAGACATTTCAGTATGGAATATGTCCACCCCGAACTGCTATGCAGCTCTCACAACGTCGTGACATGCTGAGCACCGAGTGATCCAGGAGTTCCTGATTACCAGGCAGAGAGACATTTCAGTATGGAATATGTCCACCTCGAACTGCTCTCACAACGTCGTGACATGCTGAGCACCGGGTGATCCAGGAGTTCCTGATTACCAGGCGGAGAGACATTTCAGTATGGAATATGTCCACCTCGAACTGCTCTCACAACGTCGTGACATGCTGAGCACCGGGTGATCCAGGAGTTCCTGATTACCAGGCGGAGAGACATTTCAGTATGGAATATGTCCACCCCGAACTGCTATGCAGCTCTCACAACGTCGTGGCATGCTGAGAACCAAGTGATCCAGGAGTTCCTGGGGTAAATTGGCCCACTCCTCCTTCAGAACACGGATGAGGCTCTGCTTCTCTTCTGGAGGGGATTTCCGAGGGCCAGCGCGTCTCACCATTGCCTCCCAGATGTGCTCGATGGGACTGAGGTCTGCGGGACGTTCTGGTCAGTCGATGTAATGAATATCCTCGGTCTCCAGATGTGTCTGCTCAGCTCTCCTACGATGAGGTGTCGTGTTGTCATCTAAGAAAAGAAAGTCTTCGCCTGCAGGCGTACGGCGCCTCATCCAGCAAATCTCCTCTTCTTCTCATTAGTTTAGGAATCACTAGAATAGCATTAACGCACCAGGGAATAGTCAAACGTCACGTAGAAGAATTTCGTTGCAATATTGTTTGCCCGTCATAGTCCCATTTCCCAGCACCTGTAGCTCAGTGCGTCCATTAATCATGATGTTGCCCCACACCATGACCCGGCATCGCCTTATCTGTCCCGTTGCTGCACATTCTCGCGCTTGGGGGCCGCGGGTAGCCGCGGGTGGCATAGTGGGCAACGTTCGTGACTGCCGCGGGTGGCCTAGTGGGCAACGTTCGTGACTGCCGCGGAAAGGACCACAGGTTCGATCTCAGCCAGGTACGAACGCTCGATCCACTAAATATCCGCCGTGTGTCGGACGGGCACGTTAAGCCGTCGGACCCCGGGTGTTGGCCCCCGGTAATAAATAAGGGCGTCTTCCTCCCCCTTTCTACTTCGCTTCCGTTTCACTTTCCTATTGGGCACTCTAGCCCAAATCTCCTAGCTTCCTATTTCTAAGGGTTGTTTAAGACCTGGGGTCAGACACTCCCTTCCTAAAATCCTCTGCATATGATCATGATGATCATTCTCGCGCTGGTACGCAGTATCCTTTTCACGCCAGATGAACTGACGTCTAGAATTCGAGGACAGACTAAAACGAGTCTCATCTGTGAAGAGTACATTAGCCCATTGATAACGTGTCCAATTTCAGTGGATACGACACCAATGAAAATGTGCGTCACGTTGAGCTGTGGATAGAGGGACGCAGACTACAGGCCTTCGGGCATATATCCGTATACACTATATTGACAAAAGTCATCAGACACCCCTTCAAAAGCAAATGAACAAATTCGCTGCGTTGTTAAGATGCGCGGTACAGCTGCAAATGGTATAAAAACAAGCCTGCAGCTGACCGCGATCATATCGCATTGTGAGGTTGAGTGAAAATGTAGCTGAACTTACTTTGAGAAAGGAAAGATCCTTGGGTGTTATATTAGTGGGTTGTCCATAAGAGAAATCAAGAGGCGTTTAAAGATACCCAAGTCAGCTGTTTTGGATGTACTGAATAAGTGCAAGATACATGGCGTGTCTGAAGCAGCAAAACGTACCGGCAGACCAAAGAAAATCAGTGATAGAGGACGTCGAAGACTCGGGAGAGTCGTTACAGCTAATCGACGGAGTACTGCCCAAGACCTCAGTGTACAGGTGAGTAAAAATGCTGGAATCTCGGTATGTACACGCACCATTCGCAGAGAACTTCATTCCATGGATTACCGTTGTCGTGCGGCTGCTCATAAGCCTTTCATCTCCACTCGGAATGCTACTCGTCGTTTAGCATGGTGTAAAGAACATTTATCGTGGACCGTAGATCAATGGAAACAAGTCCTATGGACTGATGAATCCAGATACACGATCCATTAGGCTGATGGCCGTGTGTACGGGTATGGCGGCAGCCGGGAAAACGCTATTTACCACAGTGTACTGTTCCTACGGTCAAGTTTGGAGCTCGCAGTGTACTCGTGTGGGGGTGTTTTTGTGGTATGGTCCCGGCCCATTCGTTATCGTGGGCAAACCTGTTAATCAGCACGTCTACCTCGGCATTCTGGACATTTATACCCTACCAACTCTGTGGCAAAACTATGGAACCGAGCCTTTTTGGTACCAGCAGGGTAATGCACCAAGCCATAAAGCAAGGACTGTTACGACGTGGTTTGACGATAAATCCGTATCGTGTGTGGACTGGCCAGCACAGAGCCCTGATCTTAATCCCATAACGCACCTATGGGATGAATTAGAGCGCCAAATAAGAAGTTTGGAACCAAGGCCAACTACTAAGCAGTAGTTAGCGGCAGCATTATGTACTAAATGGAAGCGCATACCTTTCGCCGTGTTCCAAAACCTTATCAAAAGCATGTCTCAAAGGGTCAGTGCATGCATTAAGGCCAAAGGAGGACCGTTACCGTACTAATGTATGTCAATAAATGCTATGGTGTGTTTCTCTTCTAGGTGTCCGGTGACCTTTGTCAATATAGTTTATGTCGCAGGCGTCTTACAATAGTTTGTCGAGATATCCGCGTTCCTGTGCTGGAATGGAGGCGACTCGCAAGCTGACCAGTTGTGGTGCGGCAATTATGTCGTGCTGTTACATCTGGAAACCTGTCTTCGTGCATCGTAGTAGAGAGAGAGAGGGCGACCTCCCAGCATGTGTCTGGAACACATTTCATTGGCTTGAGACGTTGTCAAGAAGCTGGGTACTACACTATGTGTGATTCCAAACTCCCCGGTAACATCACTTACTCGGCGTCCTTCTTCCAGCTTCCCTATAATTCTTCCCCGCATGAAATCATCTAGATTCTAGATGACGTCTTTGAGATGTAATTAATTTACACGTTCGTACCTTTGTGCCTTCAGATTTTCCTTCAAACGCATGTCGCCTACCGCGCCCTTTTCCCTTTTATCCGTTTGATACCACGTGACGCCTGTGCGCATGATTCCACGTTCTGCGTGTGCACCGGATTTTACTGAACGTTCCCTGTTATGCAAATTGCAACAAACTGTTGCGTCTGATTCTCTGGTTGTAATCTCTCGAAATAGTGTTCGTCCTTAGTTTGGACACCAGTGTAATATCAAGTTGTGGTAAGTACTTTTCGCCGAGAAATCGATCTGGTACCGAGTTGTTCGCAATTACCGTTCATTCATAAACCACACCAGTTCCCGATGATTCCCGCTTTCAGTGTATCGGTAAATGAATTACAAAGAAAATCTTTTAAATGCCATGACTCATTTTTGAATGAAATCTTTTCTTAACGGCCACAAAGATACAGACTGGTTAACAAATAACAGGAATACTCCTTATAATCTTCCTAGGAAGTTCCATCTATGATGAGTTTTCGTTCCGAATATTCTCCTATTCAGAAGCTGCTAGACTTTTTTAATCAAGTGATAAGTTTTAAGGAAAATATACATGAATAGTTCGAAGTTTCTTGCAAATATAATGCTCGAGAAGATAATTTTGATCTTATGTTCTCTGTGAATAATAAAGAAAACAACATACATCCTAAATTTTCATATCTGGATCAAAGTAACCAGTTCGTTTCAGAGTTTTTACTAGTTTGCATACTATATGTATAGTTCGCTTTACTCAAATTCCTTTCTCATTGTTGGCAGAGGAAAAAAATATTCAGTTAGAACTTAGCAGTTGCATTCTGAGATGAAACTGTACTGTCATGTAAGTAGTGAGGCAGCTTAGCATGAAAATGTGTACACACCGGATAAAAGCACCAAATTTTTTCCACGTGCTACTTAGGGCCATAGATTTCAATTTTCGATAGGAACCACCTCCTCCGGCGGCCATCTTGAAATATAAGGATACTACAATATCTTGACTTCTAAAGCACTTAGGATCACAAACTTGGTGTGTAAATATACATTTTCGGGGTCAGGGAATACAAGTAAGCAATTTCTAAATGCATCAGACGATTTATTTATTTACAATAATGCATGTCATTAATGATAATGCTATTTGTGCACCTGTGTACCATTTACAAAAGTTTTAAAAGATGTTAGTCAGATGTTGCCCCTTTTCTACGAGAAGGCAGTTACTGCAAGGAAGCATGGGATGAATGTCTTGCGTTGGGCTACAGAATATTTAAACCCTGGATAGATTCCCGTTGTGGCAGTTGATGCACCACTATATGCCCTAGCCAAGTTCACGCAGTGGAAGTGGCCTGATACGCACGGAGAGGAAAAGTTCATGTTAATGATGGGTGGCTTGCATGTTGAGATGGCGATGTGGAAAACGTTTGGTGACTACTTGGAGGTATCAGGATGGACATACGCGCTGACAGAAGCTGGCATTGAGTCATCAGGCACTGTCGACTCTTTCCTTTCGGCCTCACATGTGACTAGAACAAGACATGCCCACCACGTGATAGCTTTGGCTTTGCAAAGCTCCAGGAACATGCTTTGGTACGCGCTGAAGGACTACACAATGATGAAACAAAGGTTTCATGGAGGAAAGAAATGATCCAAAAGAGTCCGACATTCCTGTACTGGGACGCGATTCTTAACATGGAGCTCCTGGGTCTCATTTTCATCAGATCACACCGTGAGAGGAAGTTTCCTGTCTATGTGGAAAGCCTGAAGGCCTTTCTACCATGGTTCTTCGCTCTCGACTACCAGTATGCGCGATGGATTCCAATACACATCCGAGATTTGGAGAATCTTCCAGTTTCCGTGCTTAAGGAGTTCGAGCTGCAGGGTCACTGGGTCATACACAAAACCAAGCAATGATTCTCAAGCATCCCAATCGACCAAGCCCATGAACAAAACAATAGGGTCGTCAAGGGTTTAGGAGGTGCTGTTGGTCTGACCGAGAATCCTTCAGCCTTCCGAAAATGGATGGTCTCAGGGACTGAACAAGCTAGGTTATTGAAGGAGTTTCAAGAGGACTACGTCCCTAAAGAAAGAAGTTTTAGTCATCATGAAGAGGGATTTTACACACAGAATATATTTAAGGAATAGGCATCGAGTCTTTATAAAGTTATGAATGACCTTGGAAATCCTTTTATAGATGACAGTGGCGAGTTACTCGCTCTTGACACACGGATTGTTTTGGATGAAATTGTAGTGAATACGGTGTGAACAGTGCACAGTCTAGGACAGGATCAGTATGCCAATTACTGCCAGTTAGTTATAACTGATTGTACTCGCTCCATTCATGAACCAATTAAGAAGAATTCACTTCCTCTCTTCAGCACTCCTGTACAAAAGATAAAGACAAAACAAAAGGGAAAAATATCCTTACTTAAGAGTGATGTTTCTCCGTTCTTTCACCTATAACACAGTGAGGTAGCACAGGGCGAGCGACATGAACACATTCTTCAGCCATGAGAACCATCCTTTCCCCCCTAGTATGTTTTTTTCCCAAAAACATAACATACCTGTATGTTTTTGTTCCCAAAAACATACAGGTATGTTATGTACACCAATCGGCTTGTCCTTCAAATGTAAAAAAAGAAAAATCTAAGAGACTGATAAATATGTTGAAAATGAGCGAATTATTTATACCTGGAGCAGACTCAAGAGGATGACTTTATGCGAAAACGGTTTTTTGAGGTTGTCGAATATATCTGCATTCTCACCCGTCAATAATGAAGTCCAAGGGTATGATGCAATTTTTTTAAACTATTGATTAAATGCAGTAGTGCTATGTAGCATGTTTTAAACTATTGATTAAATGCAGTAGTGCTATGTAGTATGTTTTAAACTATTTATTAAATGCAGTAGTGCTATGTAGTATGTTTTAAACTATTGATTAAATGCAGTAGTGCTATGTAGTATGTTTTAAACTATTGATTAAATGCAGTAGTGCTATGTAGTATGTATATGTGCAACAATACGTACGTTTGTGTATACTTCATATAGACAGCAAAACTCACTTTAGATTCTGACTTTTTTAATATCCACGAATCTAAAGAACTTTGCTTCTTCTTTCAACACATGACATTATTAAATTTTCTATGGAATCGTTTTTATGCTGCACTAGAAGTATACATGTTAAGTGACATCAAAAGTCTTGCTACGTTTTTCAATGAAAATATTGCTGATGCATCCGATAACGTCGGTTATGTAGTTCGTTCCGTTTCTCTCAATTATAACGAAGTAAATTTCTCCGTCATTTTTGGTCTACTCCGGGATTCGAACCCGGATCCCCTCATTCCGGAATAAGTCACTCTACCAATTGAGCTACGCGGACGTTTTATTCTGATTCCTATCTGCCTTTATGTCGTGTGCGTCCTTCTGGCAGGTACGTCACATCTTCTGGTACGTTACATCATCTCCCCCATATTTTTTTTTTTTTTTTTCTGAAGTGCTGGAGAAGGGATTCTCTTATTTTTCCTATCTCGCGGTGTGGAAATAACATCACACCATTGCGAGATTTTGAACGGTCGGGTCATCCGGATAGTTCGGGCGCCAATATAACGAAGTAAATTTCTCCGTCATTTCTGTCCACGCCAGGATTCGAACCCGGATCCCCTCATTCCGGAATAAGTCACTCTACCAATTGAGCTACGCGGACGTTTTATTCTGATTCCTATCTGCCTTTATGTCGTGTGCGTCCTTCTGGCAGGTACGTCACATCTCCTGGTACGTTACACAATGTCACAGCCCGAAATGTCTTTGGATTTGATGGACGATCCAGGCATCTTCTAGTTGTCGACAACAATGTCATCGTCGGCAGTACAAAAGTCTTGGAACGTTGTTTAGTTCGTTCTGCACAATTCTGTGCCACATTTGAACGAATTCAGGATCTGCTACCTCAAAAGCCATTTCTGTATGCACAGTGCTAAGCGTTTCTTCTGCTGTACTCCCACCACAACCCAATAACAACTCTTTCTGTGGAAAGCAATTTTGTTAGAAGTCAGCTTTTCCCTGCTCTATTTTTCAGACATTCCTGAACTCTTCTTTCACTTCTTTGCCGTTTTTCGGCAACAAAATAAGGAATTTAACACCTCAAAAATTCTGTAACCGTGGATTTTGACTTCGTTATGAATAAATAACCCACCGTGCAGTTTTCTTTCTAAATAAAGGGGAATGATAGCTCCTTCGCTATAGCCTTAAATTTTCTATAAATGACTTCGTTAAAAAAGGACAGGTGAAATTACCTGTATTATGCCTCATGCTTCCCTCTGTGTCAAAATCTATTTTCTCTCCCTATGAGTGCACTTCTATAATTTTGATATGGCATTTTTCATTACTCGCTCGCAAGTTATTAATTAATATTGTGAAATTTGAATATATGGCAACCAGTCCGCAGACACTGGTTTGCCATATATTCAAATTTCTCCGTCTCGTCCTCTTGAGGGAATAGGCGTTACTGCATCAGCTCGAGAAAGCTCAGAAATCTGCCGATGTCTAAATAATTCTGGATATGTATTCGACTCTCTCTCTCTCTCTCTCTCACACACACACACACACACACACACACACATACACACAAAGGCATACATTCTTCTGCTTTGTCCTCATCACTGTACTGCGAATCAAATATTTAGTTTTAATTTGGAGTCAAAACTTCCATGCGTTTCATGATTCCGCATGAAGACATTCCACGTTCAAGTATTTTGAATGAAATGTTTAATTTTAGTTCGAAATAAAAATTTTCATGTATTTTAATGATCCGCATTTCTTTTCCTGATATGAAACCGGGGTTTGTGCCGGTGAAGGAGGAGTATTGTCATCAAAACCATAGTCTCAATCGAAAATTGAAAATTTAATAATTAATGTTCGTAGATTGACGTAGAAAATCAAAAGGGTGTGACTGAGAATGCCACAAGTATCTAATAATGTCTCGTATTAAAAGAATTATTATCACTATTCGGAGACTTACTTTACAACATGTTTGTGCAAGAAAAATAAATTGTTCTCACTGACAAAATTGTAATGGCAAAACTTTAGGCTACAAGTCTCGCAAGTATTCTGAGCAAACTGTTGTTGTAAAAGTCCAGTTTGGACGCCGTGAATTTCTCTTATTAGATTTGCGCACATTATGCAAGTCTTGTTAATAATGTACATATTCAACAGATGACGTTCCAGCACCAAGTATATGAAATGTCATCACGTCTCGATCGATGGCTTTCATTCATACAGAATTTGTATAAAATTCGAAATCTCAGATATGTTGACAAAAAAAAATGAAAACTAGTTTTCACAAATAGCAGCAAGCTGCATAATCCTTTTCAGGGGAAAAGCATTTGCGTGACTCTTATAGGCAACCTAAACCCTATAAAGGCAGCATAAGCTGCTACAATAGATTCCAGTTAATTGGGCAATCGGTTAACCGGGGCAGTCGTTTATTTGGGATAATTCCTGAAGAACATCCTAAATGAGCTCTTTGGGATTAAGTCTCGCTTAATTGGGCCAAAGTGTTCGAGCCCGATGTGTCCCAATCAGACAGATTCTACTGTCTTTGGAATTCCTCAGCCGCCAGAAGCAAGATATAGCCCAGCTCATACCGCGAATGAATCATTTTATCAAATTTCGCAACTAACGACGTTGTACAAAACACATTAATAAACTAGCCTGCAGCCCATACTAGGACGGCTGCTTTTAAGCTTTAAATAAATATTCATATATAGGGGATGTTGCCCGACCTAGGACGGGGGAAATTTTTCAGTGAAGCACATTGAAATTATATCAAATAGACGCCGGATTTCTGTAAGGAAATATAGTAAAAACTCATTTATGTTAGAGCTGAAAGTATTTTTAGATGCGATTTTGCTCACTTCGACATCTCAAAATTTCAGTTTTCACTGTGGATTAGAGCGTTTTAAATAGATCTGGGTATTTATATTTATAATAACGCTGATTCCTTTTTATGAAATTACTCTGCAGTTTTATTACTTTTTATGAAATTCCTCTGCGAAGAAAATGACATGAAACACGACATAACACCTACGTAACAGAACGAACGTCTCAGACAGTTGTTCGAGCACGTGCGTGTTGCTACAGATGAAGTCGTTTGTCGGACTATATTTTATTTTCCGGTATTTCTCCTTGATTTTACGTAGCGTGCGATAGCGGTGAGCTTAGTTCCGATTTTGGCCACCGGATAAAAGCAGATGGCGCTGCAAGTACTGAATGACGCCAGAGCGTTACTCCTTTTTATGAAATTCCTCTGCAATGCGAAGAAAATGACATAAAACACGACATAACACTACGTAACAGAACAAACGTCTCAGACAATTGTTCGAGCACGTGCGTGTTGCCACAGATGAAGTCGTTTGTCGGACTAACTTCACTTCATTTTCCGGTATTTCTCCTTAATTTTACGTATTGTGCGATAGCGGTGTGTTAAGTTCCGATTTTTGCCACCGGATAAAAGTAGATGACGTTACAAGTACCGAATGACACCAGAGCTTTAGGGACAGACGTAGGTTTTACAAACATTCTAATATTCGTAGGTTTTACAAACATTATATAGGTTTTACAAAGATTCTAACAAAAGGTAGCCTTCTAACGTGTCCCGTAAACTCGAATCTTATGATTGGAGCGCAGGTAATTTTTAGCACATTTTTTTGAACATGTAAGACGCCGTATTTTATATCTGTCGCGGTGGTCGAAATTTCCGGGCTTCATTTGAACACTTACTCAGGAGCAAATAATTCACAAGTTGCTTTGGGGATGTGGGGCCAAACTAGTGTTTCAACAAATTTTTTTCCTTATGGTTTATGACATAAAACTTCTCTCAAAACTTAACCACATGTTCTTGAAAAAACTTAAGAATTTGGAACTTTTTACAAAGCGTGTTTGTTATCATACTGCAGTTGCAGTACAACTAGAACGTTTCGAACATTCTGTATGTACTAAGTTGCCATTTTAAACGAGTCCAGAAAAATAGGATACGAAGAATTCAGTTTAGGTATGCTTAGAGCTTCAGAAGAAGATATTTCTGGAATGTACACTGAAGGAAAAAAATCCCAACACCACGAAAAAATAGTTGTAGAGGAATGAAATGGCGGCAATACATTGTATAAGTAACATATTTAATCGATTAAGGTTTCAAGATCACAGCTTAATGTAAGCGCGAGAAGAGCTATTTTAAATGTGAAATGCTGGTACATTAATAACCGGTGTAACCGCCAGAATGTTGAATGCAAGCACGCAAACGTTCATGCATTGTGTCGTACAGGTGCTGGATGTCAGTTTGTGGGATGGAGTTCCATGCCTGTTGCACGTGGTCGGTCAATACAGGGACGGTTAATGCTGGTTGGGGGTGACGCTGGAGTTGTCGTCCAATGATGTCCCATACGTGCTCGATTGGTGAAAGATCTGGTGATCTAGCAGGCCACGGCAACATGTCGACACTCTGTAGAGCATGTTGGGTTACAACAGCGGTATGCGGGCGAGCGTTATCCTGTTGGAAAACACCCCTGGAATGCTGTTCATGAATAGCAGCACAACAGGTTGAATCACCAGACCGACGTACAACTGTGCCGTCAGGGTGCGTGGGATAACCACGAGAGTGCTCCTGCTGTCATAGGAAATTGCTCCCCAGACCATAACTCCAGGTGTAGGTCCAGTGTGTCTCGGCCGCAGACAGGTTGGTTGCAGGCGCTCACCTGGCCTCCTTCTAACCAACACACGGCCATCACTGGCACCCAGGCAGAACCGGCTTTCATCAGAAAACACAACAGATCTCCACTCCGTCCTCCAATGAGCTCTAGCTTGACACCACTGACGTCGCAAACGGCAGTGGTTTGGAGTAAGTGGAATGCACGCTACAGGGCGTCTGGCTTGGAGCTGTCCTTCAAGTAACCGATTTGTAACAGTTCGTTGTGTCACTGTGGTGGCAACTGCAGCTCGAATTGCTGCCGCAGACGCGGTACGATGCGTCACGGCCATACGCCGTACACGGCGGTCTTCCCTCTCAGTACTGCCACGAGGCAGGCCGGAACCCGGTCTTCTTGAGGCAGTACCTTCCCTTGACCACCGCTGCCAACAATCATGCACACTGGCTACATTCCTGCCAAGTCGTTCTGCAATATTGCGGAACGAAAATCCGCCTTCTCGTAGCCCTATTACACGACCTCGTTCAAACTCCGTGAGCTGTTGATAATGGCTTCTTCGTCTTCTTAAAGGCATTCTGGACTAACATCAACACACTACGTCGAATCTCAACGATAACTAACGCTCACGAACGTTACAGCGCGTATTTACAGCAAACCTGCTTTGCATGTTCCGAGGGGCGCTACTAGCGTCACACGTATGCGCCGAGCGCGAAATTTGCATAGACGTCATCTTACAGATGTACTCTCACCGCCTACCAACTGTCGTTTATCTAACACAACCCCTTCTTGGTGTTGGAATTTTTTTTCCGTCAGTGTATTTTAGTCACACCTATTAGCCTACACAGTCTTTACAAGGAATTGAAATGAACTAGCCAGTTTGACCTCTAACTTTAGATATCCCGTCTATAGATTGAGTGAACTGCTTTTCTTTTTCATTCTTTTGGAGGACCGCGTATCTTGCACGAACAAATATCTAAGATTTTTGTGTTAGGGAGTTTTTTGAGCCTGATGTGCTTATTTTGTGTTATGAGAAGTGCAGCTTCTGGAATTTAGGACTTTTTGTCTGTTATATAACTCAAGATAAATAATACTTGCCAATTGAAAACTATATAGCTGGCAAAGTAATATGAGATGTGTAATAAAAAAACACTTAACGAATGCAAAAATTAAAGTAACTGCCAAAAATTTGTAATTTCTCCTGCTATAAGGGCATCCTGCAAGTAATGCCTCGTCCCTCGTAAGATTTTTATTTGTAGCCGCAAAAATGTGAAACTTGATGGCAAAATACTTGGACATATTTGTTAATAATGCTAGTCTATTGTTCATCACTTGCTATACATTTCCGCCATCTTAGAACCCATTGGTAAAATCCATTTTGGAAAATTTTTTGAGGCTGTCCGTTTCAACCATGAGTTCACAGCCCGTTTAACGTCTGTCACATCGTTGAAACGTTCCCTACCAAGGGTGTTTTTCAAAGGGGCAAACAGGAAAAAATCTGAGGGAGCCAAATCAAGACTGTAGAGTGGTTGGGGCATCACCGTCCACCCCATTTTAGCAACAGCCTGTGAAGTCTCCATTGTGGTGTGGGGACGGGTGTTATCATGGTGTAAAACAACAGTAGGAAGTGGAATGTTACGGCTTTTCCTTCGGATAGCTTCTTTTAGCTTCTTCAGTGTCTGCACATAGTGAGCACTGTTAATTGTTGCAACTCCTGGATAGTGACACGACGAGCAGCTGTGATGAGGTCTTTCACTCGTTGCGTGTTGGCATCTGTCACTGCATTTACGGGTCGTCCACTCCGTTGTTTGTCCAACACTGAACTTTCTCCCTCTCAAAAACTCTTCATCCATCTTCATACATTACTGATATCGATCGTGGCAGTTCCATTCACGGCTAGGAGTCTTCTGTGGATCATATACAGAACATGATAAAAAAAATCGGGTAGGCTGCAGAGCCTCACATCACTCTTTTCCCAGGAATTCAATTACGGTTCGCTGCTTTTCTTTTCTTTCATGATCTTTATTTCCGATTCTGAAAAAATATAGTTCCCACATCGATAACATATCATATAGTACATGCCAGTACAGTTTCATTAAAATCACTTCAAAATTTCAAAAAGTTATTAAGAAGGAGGCATTACTTTCAGGATGCCCCCTTGTATAAGTTACGTCGGATATAGGAGCCAATTCTTGCTTGTTTTGTGATTATTATGATAGCTGTTTTAAGTGTTTTTCATCTTCCACTCACGCGGTGGTTTAGATGCTTCTAGATGCAAATTAAGCTGTACGATTTCCTAAACAGAGATTAAGTGGTTGAAAACTGGCGAGGTGAGGGGATAAAAGACAGAATTTCCCCAGGAGATGTATGTTTGGCAATCGTGTTGTAGATCTCGGGAGGTAAAAACACAACTGAAACATTCTTGTCTACCAACTAATTGACGTGTCTTTAAGAGAAACCACGAAGTCTTGTCAACAGCAGGTAATTCCTTGTTTTCCAGTGATAGAGGAAGGTTTAAAAATTCGTACCTCTGTGCTTGTTATTGCTCACCAAGACAAACCAGTATGACCGTAATTCCGTGCAGCGAGCCCTTGAATTAGGTAAAACTCCGTACTAAGGACTAACAATAACTTCGGTGAAAGAAAAAAAAACTTCAATAACATTAATATATACACTATCTACCAACAAGTAATTGGACACCCCTGCAATCGACGATATCTGCGGTCCTGATACACGTCACGGCCGCCGCCGTTAAATATCGTGTGGGAAACAACAACGCAACCAGTCGCATGCAAGATGCCACGCAGTTCAGAGCTCTCTGATTTCGAGAAAGGTGTAAACGTCGGGTATCACAGAAATGGCCGATCCATACGTGACATATCCAGCGAGTTGAAGTTCCCAAAATCGACAGTGGCCTACGTGATTGGCAAGTGGAAGATGAGAGGTGACTGTCGGAATGTGCCCCGACCCGGTAGACCCACAAAACTGGGAGTTAGAGACCGACGGGTGCTGGCCAGAGAAATTTGGAAGAACCGCGCACCAAATCGATGGGCCACATCCGCGAAGAGTTTCAACAGGCATCCGGGAGTGTACTTTCGATGAATACCATCCGTAAGGAAGCCCATCTGCTCGGTTATCATGGACGTGCTGCCGCCCACAGGTCTTTGATCACCAAGTCCAGTAGCGCTGCTCGGCTAACGTGGTGCGAAGAACGTCGACAGGGGACATTTGAACAGTGGAAACAGGTTCTCTGTAGCGACGAATCAAGGTTCACCATCTACCGTTCGGATGGCAGGGTCTGGGTTTGGCGTCTGCCTGGAGAACGCCTCCTGCCGGAATGTATTGTGCCAACTGTGAAGTTCGGCGGCGGTGGAATTATGCTATGGGGGTGTTTCTCCTGGTATGGCACGGGACCCTTGGTCACAATTCCTGGTAGACTCAACGCCGAGACCTACTGCACCATTTTGGATTACCATGCGCTTCCTACGTTATGGCAATTTCACGGGGTGGACCCATGTTACTTTCAGGATGACAATGCCACCTGTCATATTGCGTGGTCCACCAATGCTTGGTATGGTTCATCGAATGGACTGGCTTGCGCAGAGCCTCAGACCTTAACCCTATCGATCACCTCTGGGACGAGTTGGAGCGACGACTTAAGGGGTGCCCCCACCTTCCGAAATCGGTGAAGGAACTGACCTGTCTTCTCCAAGCCGAGTGGAAGAAAATACCACTAGCCGTCGTACAACGCCTGGTTGAGAGTATGCCCCGGAGGGTCGCAGCTGTAATCGCCGCTCGTGGAGTCTCCACCAACTATTGAAGGTGAATAAACTTCGTTTTCCTTTGCTATCACAGGTGTCCAATTACGTGTTGGTAGATAGTGTATATACCATGGGCGCCCATATAGGGGGAGGAAAAAGGGACATTTGGCCTCCCCTAGAAATTGGGCCATGCATGGCTCTTCTGTTTTTGGAAGGTAGTATCGCGATTGTAGGAATAACACATTCTGATTGCTGACTTTTCCGTTAAACTTCTGGATGCGTGTGTATGCAGTAAAAATAGAAAACACGTTGGGAATTTCCAGTAGAAAAAAATCGCGTAGGCTGTGTTGGAACACGGCCGCAAGGTTTTATGTGTATACGTCTCGTTAACGCATAGTATTTATTTGGGTCTAGTTAATGAAAGAAAGATAAATTCAGTAGTCAATTGCACATAATTTGGTATCGTTTTGAAGAATGCCTAATTCTTCTCCATGCACTCCTCGAGGAAACTCCTGTCGTCTAACATTTTGCAAGTGATGTTCTCTGTTTGTTTCACACATCTGAACATATGGTAAATGCCCTCGACTACTCTCATTCTCAAAATCTTCATCGCCATATACAGAACATGATTCGGTGTAACTCCACGCCGATCGCTTCTACGAATACCGCTGGTAGCCATCATGTACGGAATTACCCGAACGTCGAGATTGAATTGACTGTAGACGCCACTTCTGCGTGGAACGTCGTACTTCAAGTTGATTGGAGTCTCGTGCTGATCTGACACGATGTCCGAGCACTGCTCTTCGTTCCAGAGCATCGTGTGTTGTCTGGCAAGCAAAACTTCAGATTCTGGCACCGAATCCGGCTCCATGGATTCGATTGGACACTCACTATCCATCTGCTCGCTCTCGTCGAATGCTTCCCAGTTGATCTGGATGTTGTAATGCTTGTACAACGGTTGGTTCACCAAGAATCGAAGCCAATCCTTCACCACCGACTTCTTTACGAAACCACTTAAGTACGTCGACTTGTGGATCAAGTTCTTCTTGATTTTGACGTTGAAAGCGTGATCATCGTCCAGACGCCGTGGCAACTGCTGCACCATTGTGTTAACATCCACTGGAACGGTTATGACTTGGTCAACGATTCCATAGTTGCCCTCGTAGCGAAGTCGACGGATCTGCATGAATGGAAGCCTCGGAGAAATCAATTTGGTACTTATCGGATCCAATGGTGGCAAGCCGATCGGTTTCGGTAGATACTTGAAACCGTTCGATCGCGACAACTTCGGAATCTTGTTGCTGTCCAGTGATTTACGACACGTAATGCACAACTTGAACTCTACTACATTCTCGCCAGAAACGTGTTTTCGAGCAATTCCACATGTTTTGGCTTTACTGGCTTCAAATCCTTCAGAAACCACAGTCTCTGTTAGACCTCGCACGAATGACCGAACAGATTGCTCACAAACAAACGTGTTCACGAAACGTTCACTTGCCGATCTCCAGCACTTCTCAAACCGCGCCGATCTCTCGAAATCAACTTCCATTTCGTCGTTTCCGTGTTCCGAAGCATGGGCAGAATCGTTTTCATGCTCCACGTCTACGGGCTGGTGCGTCGCTACCACCGAAGTGCACGCGCGCTGCGCCGCGGCAATTTTCTTTTTCTCCCGGTACTTTCCTCATGCGTTCTGCCGCGGACATTGCGGTGTTTATGGAAAATCTGACGAGTTGCTCTTCCGCGTAGACTACGTTCGATGTGTTTCTGCTTGGCTTTTCGACGGGTATAAGCCGACACTGTAAATTCTTTTTTAAATTTCAACTCGATCCAAAGTTTCACAGCAAACACTGTATTCGATTTCACTTCTAATGTCTTAAATGGACAGATCTCGACGTTAGCTTCCGTTTGAGACCGATTTCGACGTCGTAGCGCTTCGCAGTCCCGAGTTATACTGATTTGAAGTTTGCGTGGCGCAGCGGAAAGTCCCCCAAACCACGCCCCCTCCCCCACTTATAGCGGCGCGCGAACTCAAGGTCACTAGCAAGTCTTTGTTCCCTTAGCTATCGAATGACACTAGGTTGGTTTGGTTCTCGTTGATAAAATAGAAATTATTAGACCGAACTCGATGCCCATTATTTCATAACGTTCAACTTTCCGTACTGGCCACCTAGTACTGGTCTGATTTTAAAGACGTATTCACGTCAAAAGGGGAAATTTACTAGATGAAAATATCAATGAAATTTGTCATTGCATATTGGAGAATAGTGCACATTCGTACAGCATGAAAAAGTATGAATGGCGAAGAAATAAAAAATATGTCATACTCTGCAGCAGCTGATCTCTGAGATATGTCGAAGTTTTCCCAGAAAATTGTCTTCAGGGTAGTTTTTTATTAATGGATGACAAATTTAACGACCGCTGGAGCTTTGTGGAGCGTGTGACTCAAGTAGACAAAAGGATCAAACAAATGACAAAGAATTTTTTTAATTGTCCTAACATGCTGTCTCAATTCATTTATGCATCTTTTTTGCATATATTTTAAGTCTTTTGGTTTCCAATTAAATTTATGTGTTGAATGTGTTGTAAAAACGGTTAGATAACAAGAAGGCACAGTGGACATTTGCATATGGCGTTTCTATTGGGTTGATGCATAAGTTCATGCCGTTTTATTTCACGAGTGTTTCCCAGGTCAGTAGTGACGGTGCAGATGGCCATTTGTATATCAAAATGTAGCCAGTAATATCGTGTATCTAAATCATACTGCGTTGTGTGATTGTGGCTAATGGTGTTTTGATTTTCAGGTCCGGAAGTATGGAGTGTCAAGTAGAGAGGAATGAACATTTCCGACATCTGTTCCTCTACGAGTTTAACAAAGGATCCACAGCCGCCGAGGCTACTCGACAAATTTGTGCTGTGTATGGGGAGGATGCAATTGCTCCGAGGACAGCCCGCAAATGGTTTGAGCGGTTCCGATGTGGCAATTTTGACCTCAACGACTCTCCACGCTCAGGTCGTCCATCTCACTTTGATGAGAATCGTTTGAACCATCTCATCCACTTGGATTCGCGTCAAACCACACGCGAATTGACCACTGAGATGGACTGTGATCAGGCCACCGTAGAGCGACACCTGGAACGTATAGGAAAAGTCCAGAAATTGGGGTCTTGAGTGCCTCCCACTGTCACCGAGGACAATAAGATTCAGCGTGTTGCCATATTTGGTTCCTTGCTCGCCCGTTATCGCGAATGTTCTCAGCAACACAAACCCTTTCTGTCACGTATTGTTACTGGAGATGAAAAGTGGTGCCTGTACGTGAATTTCAGGCATCGGAGGGAATGGTTAAGCCCAAACAAGAAGCCCACACCACGTCCAAAACATGACCTTCATCCTGCGAAGATCATGTTGTGTGTCTGGTAGGACATGGAAGGCATTATTCACTGGGAAATGCTGCGGTGGAATCGGACCATCAACGCTGCACTCTATTGTGAGTAACTCCGCCGTGTGGAAGCAGCAATTCAGCAGAAACGGCCACATCGGTGCCATGGTGTCCCTCTCCAACATGATAACGCACGCCCTCACAGTGCAAACATGACCAAAATGGCCATTCAAAACATGCAATGGGAGGTCCTTCCACATCCGGCCTATTCCTCAGATGTCGCCCTTTCAGTCTACCACCTGTTCCGATCTCTGTCGAAATTACTCCGTGGCAGAACGTTCAACAATGATGTTGATCTCCAGAATTTCCCTGATGATTTCTTCGCAGCAAAACCTGCATGTTTTTTCAAGAATGGCATTGCACACCTATCCGGACGTTGGCACACCATCGTAAACATGCGGGGGAGGGGGTAATCATAGTTGATTGATTCCGTTTTCCCTTTTGATGTAATACGTTCCTGTAGTGCGGTGAAAAAAAACGGCATGAACTTATGCGTCAACCCTAGAGCCCTGCAGAGGCAATATTTTTAGGCCCGACCCGGCCTGGCCCGGCCCGGCCATTCAGGTCCGGCATAGGTTTTATTTGCGTAACTGTCACTTGCTTTAACACAGACGGTATTTGGTAACTTTTTCAACCCTAGAGCCCTGCAGAGGCAATATTTTTAGGCCCGACCCGGCCTGGCCCGTTCCCACCCAATTGATGTCAGGCCCGACCCGTCCAGGCCCGGCCCGGCCCGGCCATTCAGGTCCGGCATAGGCTTTATTTGCGTAACTGTCACTTGCTTTAACACAGACGGTATTTTGTAACTTTTTGGACTAGCTCGAAACTCGTGTAAAAAGAGGGCATAAGTAAGTTAACTAATCCACCAGTAACCACAAATACGCCAAATGCAATAAATAGTATTCAGTGAACTTAAGTAAATTATTGTCATTTCATAACCGAACCCTTCGTATGGTCAGATCACTGTGTTTATACGAGTCAAGTACTGTCTTCTTTGACACTTTTGCCCATAACATAATATGAGTTACACACACGCACACACAATAACATGCTTAATGGTTAATAGTTAATACAACAAACTCTCGTACGCAGAATATGATTCCGTTCTGTTGGCCCGACGTCTTTGATTTTAATTCTTCAGGTTTAGGATATAACTCCTAAAATCCAAATGTAACACAGTTTTCCGATTGTTTTGCTCCTCGAACCTCTTACCCAACCCAATATTAATCCATATTTAAAACAAAGCAAGTAGCAAGTCAAAGTTATACAGACATAGCCTAAGAATAGTTTACTAGCGCATATTGAAGCTTTAATTGATTTCTAATTCCTATAAATGCAAATCATCGTACGGACCAAGTGTTTTTCTGGTGTAAACTTCCGAAATAAATGGAATATCGATTCAAAGGGGAGTGCGATTGCCAAAGATCAAAGACGAAAAGACGCGCGCAAAATAAATAAATAAATAAATAAAAAATAGCACAAGGCGGGTGAAAAGAATGATTGCGAGAAACAAGAAATATGATCATGGGAAGGGAAAGACAGGCTTCAAAAACAGAATGACCTAAATTTTTCAACAACCTGACTACATGCAAGTGCAGGGCCGTCCAAGCCCGCCTGCGAAATTGTAGGCCCGGCCCGTGCAGGGCTATAATCAAACCAACACACGTTGTTCGTAGTTGCAATTTCTGTTTGCCCATTCCTGAAAATTAAGTTATGGGCGCCCATGGTCAGTACTAACTTTTTCTGCTAAGTCTTATGTTTTATATTAAGATTAGGAATTTTTGTCCGGTCAACAATTTCACCATGCGTCTCCTCTGCTTAAAACGAAAACATAAATTCTATTTTATTCTATGTATGTTTTTTAGATCTTCAGGAAATTAGATGAAAAATCTGGCTCTCCCCATTTATTCACTAATCTGATCCAAGGTCGGCACTTTTGCTGGAAAGTTTAACGTACCATTGAGTGAAACGTAGTTCTTCCGGTATTTGAGTTAGGACCATCTGAAAATTTAGACTATTGTATGTAGAAAAGGAAATTAATAAATGTAAATGAAACGTTTTAGGAAACGAGGTTAAACTTGGAAGAACTGTGCATTTTCTTTTACAAAAACTAGGTTAAGAATTCTAAGAATGATATTCCACTGAATGTAAAAATGACGAAGACCTGACACAAGCGGGAAAAGAAAAATCCGACTGAATTAAATGCAATTCAGAAACAATGTGCTGCCGAAAAAAGAAATTACTTTGTACATAATGAAGGAAGTTGGAGAGGGTAATTTTTAAGGAGTCATGGTCTCTGCTTCACGGTCTCACTGACCCAATTTTTTCATTAGTGCAAAAGTCGGAGCGCGAAAACTTGTGGGCTGTTAACAACTTCAAAATTATTAGATAGCATCGAGACGTGGGTGTAATGGGCATCAGCGCCCAATCTAATTAATCTACCGGACACCCCTCATGTTATGTTTCCTTCGATGACTCAGTTGCTAGACTTGGGAAATCGGCAAAGCAGGGGGAAAAAATAAAGAGAGAGAGGGAGGAAGAGGGGAAGAATGTCAAGGACTTCATTTGAATTTCTTCCGACCCTAATTCCCCCTCTCTTATTTGAGTTCAGTCACTTTTGGGTGTTGAACGAGTTTGCTTTTGCTTCGTTTCACGCCGATTACCAGATGTATCGAAGTGTTGAAATGTTTTTAATGTCCACAATATTTGACTACGGCTTCAGATTGCTAATGGCAGCAGTCCAAGTTCTATGCTTCGGACCTTGACCGAGCTTGCCGTCGTTCAAAGAGAATTCATTGAACTCTCGTCGCATATTCGATATTCACGTTTATTTCTCATGTCACGTACACAACCCTGCAAAAGTATTAAAGAGTGATACGATCTGCTAAATGCTGCGCAAGGCGAACCCTAATTGTACGGATAGTTACATCAATAAATATTCACATGTATTCAATGTATAAAACTTTGGACCTCTGCAATTAATTGTAGTACTTTTTTCCTGAAGAGTTTTCAGACGACTTTTTCCTCACGTTGAAGTCATAAATTAGTAGCAGGAATAAAAACTTTTCGCGCGATATAAGCGAAAGGTGTGAACGAATTTCCACTAGGAATATTAGGAGGAATAACATTCATATGCCACCCCGGTGGCGCAGTGGTCTAAGCGCTGATTAATGATCATTCTTCTGAGAGTGGGTCCATTTTCGAGTCCTGGTGAGACATGGATGTTGTGTTTGTCTTACGACTGGCTCGCTCCCTTCCCTGGAACCAGTGGCCCTAAATTAGGGACGGACGACTGCTTTACCCCATTGAGTTGCTCATGGTGATCGTTAAACACCCAATAAAAAATAAAATAAAAAAACATAAAAAAACAAACCAACACCAGATGGAGACGTCTCAGTTGCTGAGCCCATCCCTACGGATTTGTGAAGTCAGGTGCTGGCAGATAAACACACACAGCGTCGTGGATTGTTGGCATCGTAGCGTATGGTGAAGTCTCAGTTGCTGAGTCCATTCCTACGGATTTGTGAAGTCAGATGCTGACAGATAAACACACATAGCGTCGTGGATTGTTGGCACCGTAGCGTATGGTGACGTCTCAGTTGCTGAGCCCATCCCTACGGATTTGTGAAGTCAGATGCTGACAGATAAACACACATAGTGCCGTGGAATGTTGGCACCGTAGCGTATGGTGAAGTCTCAGTTGCTGAGTCCATTCCTACGGATTTGTGAAGTCAGATGCTGACAGATAGATAAACACACATAGTGCCGTGGAATGTTGGCACCGTAGCGTATGGTGAAGTCTCAGTTGCTGAGCCCATCCCTACGGATTTGTGAAGTCAGATGCTGACAGATAAACACACATAGTGCCGTGGAATGTTGGCACCGTAGCGTATGGTGAAGTCTCAGTTGCTGAGTCCATTCCTACGGATTTGTGAAGTCAGATGCTGACAGATAAACACACATAGCGCCGTGGATTGTTGGCACCGTAGCGTATGGTGATGTCTCAGTTGCTGAGCCCATCCCTACGGATTTGTGAAGTCAGGTGCTGGCAGATAAATACACATAGCGCTGTGGATTGTTTGCCACCGTAGCGTAAGACGAACGCACATCGGCTAGCTATCAAGAGATCTGGGGTTCTATCCCAGCGGTGTCCGGAAAACAATTTTCCGGTTGCTGTGTGTTAATTAAAGAAAAAACGTGGAAGAAGCGATGACTTTATATTTACATTGTCTCCACGTATTGGAAGATTTTCACCATTTATTTATATACGTGAAGGTGCTCTAATCATGTGCGTAGATTTGTCCTATATGTTAGGGCGGGATAGGGACGGTATGTATGAAGAAGACCATATATGTACATATATGATCTTCTTCTTTATCTTTCCATGTTCTTTATAATCCAGTGTAGTATTTCAGTTGTCCAACGATGGTCAGTTCTTCTAGCAATGTTTCCATCCCCTTGGCATTTTAGGGATTTTACCTTAACTATGTATGATGTGATCAACTCTTGTCATTTTCCTGATCCATGAGTTACTCCTATCCTTCCTGGTAATGCATGCATCTCTCCATGTTTCTTTCAGTAATTTGCAGCCTCTGGATGTCATTATATCTTTTTTAGTTAAGTTCCGTATCTCAGACCCACAAGAACTGGAAAGATGCATTGATTAAAAGCTTTTCTTTTAAGACAAGGTTAAATTGCTCTTAAAAATTGTACTGTTTCTTCCAAATGCTCTCCAACCAAGTCTTATACTCCTATTAATTTCTTCCTCGACGTAGCCCTTGTTTGATAGCTGTTATCTAAGGTAAACGTGGGCATCGGTTACTTCTAGATTTGTTCCGTCAATAGCCAAATCTTCAGTTTTGCATTTTACATCAGTTTTGTTTAAGCTCACTTAAAAGTACGATAGGGAACACGATATAATACGATACGCGATAGAGAGCGTCAGTTTGTCTTCCTGTTTATATCCGCTTCTAAAAATCCTAGGCTGTCCCGGTGGAGCAGTAGTCTAAGCGATGGCCTCTGATCATTCGTCCGAACGGGGTCCGGGTTCGAATCGCGGTGAGGCATGGATGTTGTGTTTGTCTTACGGCACTGGCTCTCTCCCTTCCCTGGAACCAGTGACCCTAAATTAGGGACGGGCGACTGCTTATAGCCCATTGAGTTGCTCACGGTGGTCGTTAAACCTCCAATAAAAAAACAACAAAAAAAAAAAAACCAGTGAATATTCGACAATTAGTGCGTGTTATATACCATACATTTTTTTTTTCAGACGGTGATTGAGTGTTGTGAGATGCTGGCTTCTGACTACACATCCGAGATAGGTCAGTGTTTGACTTCTGGGTAAGACATGCTGGTGTTCTTCTCCAGTGGAATTCGCTATGTCCCTTTCCCGGGACCAATAATCCTAAATTAGGGCCGAGCGACTGCTTATGACCCTAAGAGTTGCTCGTTGTTGTTGTTAAAACTTGAAATAGCCGTTCAGGTGGCGTAGTGTTCTAAGCGCTGGCTACTGACCATTCGTCTGAGGAGTCTTGGATGGGGCATGGGTGTTGTGTTTGCCACACGGCACTGGCTCTTTTCCTTCCATAGAACGAGAGGGCCTTACTTATGGCTGTTTATAGCCCTTACAGTTTATTCCGGTCGTCATTAAACCCCGAAATAGTAATAATAAATGTCACACATTTTCAGATTCAAAAACTTGCTATTAAGCCTGAGAATTCGGTGTCATCTTATTTGCCATACGGCGCTTTCATTCAGGTGATCTTCATTAGTGATCTCAAGAAAATAAATCGGTTCACATTTTATTCTTATTTCGTATTCTAAAGAAAAAACATTTTCTGCTCCTCGTAGAGTTAAAAGGTTACAAGAACACACTCGCCCCTCGGTTGAACCTACGCCTCCTCTTCCACCAATGTACACACGCACGCACAATTAAACTCAACCACGAAGTTTTCTTGAATCGTTATCAGAAAGCAAGTCATATGACAACTGAATGGTCTCTGTAAAAGTATGCTGTATGGCTCAACTAAAAGTATGTTGTAAGCCCAACAAAAGGTATGTTGTATGGCCCAACTCGAGATTTGCGCTACACTAAAAGCAGAACTGGTCGGCCACTTTGACAGACTCAAAATTAACAAATTAGGATAGAAACTGAAACAGATGAAGCCGAAACCCATAAAACTGGTGAGCTCCCAACAAATAGATGAACACCTCAAGAAATACGAAGAAAATAACAGACAATGTAATGAATATTTTTAATTCCTGTTTTAGTTGTTTTTCTTTCTTTAATTATTTTTGAATATCTCAACACATGTAGAAATTTAACTTTCCGACTTTCAGGTAATCCGTTTGTCCACTGTAAACAAAAACGCTGTTACAACTGAATTTTTATTCCATCAGTTCTTATTATCATCCCGTTGTTGTCATTAAAATTATTCCGTCTCGAAGTGATTACATTAAAGTGTGACCCCTACGTACGCAAATACAAACACACACACGCACATACATCGGAAGGAGTCTTGCATAGTTTTCATAATGTTTTAATGATCTTATTCTTCATCAAATATTCCGCAAGCATGCGTGTTCCCGCTCACTGGCTCTCCATCTCTTCGTTGGTCTGCCTCTGCTGTCTTCTTTCTTTTGCTTAATAAATGAAGAATGCCTTTGGTAGTCTCTCACCTACCATTCTTTCAACATGCTTCTTCTTCTTTTTTTTTTTTTTTTTTAATATGGGGTTTAACGACCACCTTAAGCAACTCATCGGACTATAAGCAGTCGTTCTTCCCTAATTTATGGCCACTCCAGGGAAGGGAGAGCCAGTGCAGTGAGACAAACGCAACATCCATGCCTCACGGGATTCGAACCCAGACCCATCGCGGACGAGTGATCAGAAGCCATCCCTTAGACCACTGCACCCTGCTCTTGGTCATTTCACCCCGCTTTTAAATATCTTTAACTGATTGTTCTGTGTCTGGCGCTCTTTGGCCAAACCTGGCCCTTGCGCCACTAAAATCAATTAACTAACTAACTAACTTAGACCACTGCACCACTGGGGGGTGGGGGAGGGCGGCCGACATGCTTCAACCACCTTTTCCTGTACTCAGCGATTTCACTGTTTAAGCCATACTTGAATAGGCTTCAATCTTTCTGGATGCTTATATTTCTGACCTCCGGCCCAGTGACCCTGTTGTCAGAGGTCAGAGGTTTCCGATTAGCAGAGTTCGAGTCCAGATGAGGCATGGCCGGTACTCCCCCCCATTCCCCAATGTTTTTTTCGACTTGATCTAATTGTTGCAGCGGAACTACTTCGTATTTCGGGCCACATCGTTTCTCGGTTTAATTAATTACAAAGACCAGGTGTAATGTACTTTTAATTTTTTTTATTTAATCTAAATTATTTTTCCTTTGCTCCCTTTCTTGCCTCATACCCACCTTTTCCCCATTGGAGCATGAAGCCCAGGTGGTCAAGGGGGTCTGTGGCGGTTTCCTCGAACACCCGTGGGAATGACCAAGGAATTTCTCTTCTTTTCACTCTCTTGAGAAGAAGCACAATATTCGCGAAATTTATGAAATGGCCCCAGTGCTAGAGTTGCTGGTAGGACAAAACCTCCCGGTATCTCAGAAATGCACATGCAAAAGTCCGAACCTCGGTCAGATGAATAGGCGAGTTTACGTTTTACGACCATCTCCTTTAGAAGTAGGCACCAGCAAAAGTCGTAAAATACGCTGCTGTGTCACAAGAAAGTCGTTACTCTGTCCGTGGTAAGTCAACGAAATCTTTCGTTATACACCAGGCACCAGAAAATATGTCCCATTTAAAGCGCGAAAACATCACCTTCCCAATACTCCAGCTGTTGCTAAAGGGTAGCTGAGTGGCTCAGGGGGCCAACCAATAACCACCAAGGTCAAGCACTGGTCAACTCAGCTGACAAATCCAGACCCCAGGCAAAAACCTCCTAGACGGCTGAGGGCATGCCGCTACCACGTGGGAAATTAAAGAGACTCAGATATATACACAAAAAGATCGTATGCACAGGAGGAGAGATATAGAGAGTCAGATATAGTAGTATAGGATGTAACTTTATAAAGTAGTCAGGGGCAGACATAGATATCCAGAGTCTAGATAGGGAAAGGAAAGTTCAGCGTGATAGTACGCGGTTCCAGCCATGGCAGCAAAGTTTTAGATAGATAAAGACACCGGGGAAACCTACGCTGTGACGTGAGGGATCGAGACGAGCACCAGACGTAAGGTAAGATTATGTTTTCTCTCTCCAATTCCACTTCCAATGTTATTGTATATATGTATACACTGAGTGGCCACTTTATTATGACCACCTGACAGTTTTAAGCAAATTAGTTATGGCTGCACGCTGTTGCCGCCACAGGGCGAGGCTAGTATAATAAGGGAAAGCTTAGTGCTTGCGACAGTAGTAGAAGTGATTTTTTGGTGACGAGATGGGTAAAAAATGTGATTTGACGGACTTTCAGCGTGGGATGATTGTAGGAGCACGGAGCATGGAGCGAGTATCAACGAAACCGCCGCATTCGTGAAATGCTCCAGAGCAATTGTTAAAGTGTTTTAAGACTGGACTATCAGCCAAAAAACTGGGTCTCTACGTGCAACGTGTGGTCTTCATCGACTAGCGACTGCTCGGGCGGAACGAAGAGTGTCAAGAATGGTAACCAACAACAGAAGCACAACAGTGCAGCAAATTACAGACCATCTTAATCAAGGATCCCCTCAAATGATCTCTGCACGCACTGTTCGCCGTACACTGCATCGGATGGGATATGACAGCCGAAGACCTGTTCGAACACCTTTGCTGTCTGCAGTTAACAAGAGAAAACGTCTCCAGTTCGCACAGGAGCACAAGGATTGGACAGTCGATAATTGGAAACAAATTATGTGGTCCGATGAATCACGTTTTCAGTTGCACCATGCTGATGGCCGAGTGAGAATTTGGCGGAAACAGCACGAAAGCATGGACCCCAAATGCATCGCTACAACCCTTCAAGCTGGTGAAGGCAACGTTATGGTTTGGGGAATGTTTTCCTGGCACGCTTTGGGCCCTTTAATTCGTGTTGATCAACGTCTGACTGGTACATCATATCTAAACATCGTTGCGGTACAAGTGCATCCTGTCATGTGGATGGTTTATCCCAATGGCGATGGCTACTTTCAACAAGATAATGTTTCCTGCCATAGTGCTCATATTGTACAGGATTGGTTTCAGGAACATGCCAGTGAGTTTACTTTGCTTAGGTGGACCCCACAATCTCCAGATCTCAACCCCATTGAGAATGTGTGGGATGAAGTTGAACGAGCCATCAGACAGCTGAATCCACAACCCTGCAACGCTCCTTTCAAAGCAATTTGTCCGCTAATTGATTTAGCATATGCCGAGTAAAATACTCATTAATCTTTGTGTTTCAAATTTCTTGAATTCAGAAAAAAAAAAAGAGAACTTTGCATGTTATTTAATAAGTTATGGTTTCAGCATCTATTTCATGACCGAAAAAAAAAAAGAAAAAAAAATAATTCTGTCAAAGTTCTAACGTACCGAGTTACAAATGGCACACCCAGGATTTCTTTGAAAAAAGAGGTCCAAAATATTGAAGATGCAAATAAAAATATCTCCGCCATATTAAAGTGCGTTTCCAATTATTCATAAAATATATACTAAAAAACATATACCGTTTGACAATAAAGTTCCAGGACAGTGGTTTTTATTACTCTAATTAATGGTAGTGGTGAAAATATGTCAAATTGTTACTATGTTTTCCTTCTGTTGCAAGACACATCATGGAGATCTAAGAAAGTGCAGACCTTTCCGATTCTGAAGATTGTTAATAGAAGGTACCCTAAAGAGCATTGTCATGAATTTGAACAGAGAACAGAGAGTAAACATCAAGTTTTGCTGCAAGTCCGAGAAGTTAGCACGGCGACCTTCGAAATGATCAAAACTGTTTACCGGGGCAATGCCCTAGCCCGTGGTCGCGCTTTTGAATGGTGTGCTCGCTTTCGCGAGGGAAAGGAAGACGCTGGGGATGACCCAAGAATTAGAAGACCGTCAACCAGCCGTTCTGAGGAAATGGTGGACAAAGTTCGTGCTCTGGTGTAGTCAGACCGTCGAATGACGGTACGGATGATGGAGGACGGACTCCATATCTACCCTGAAACAATCCGGCCGATTCTAAAGGAAGATCTCGGGGGAAAAAGAAGATTTTGCGCAAGGTTTGTGCCGAACAGTTTGCCTGAAGAACAGAAAGTGCAAAAAGTAGAAAGCTACAAAGCGTTGGAATCGGACCCTTCAGTGCAGGACCGCATTGTGACAGGTGATGAGACGTGGTGCTTTCAACGCGATCCAGCATCAAAGAGGCAAAGCATGGAGTGGAAGGCATGAAGTTCGCCGAGATCCAAGAAGGTTTAATTGCAGAAGTCGAAAATCAAGGCAATGCTGGTCACGTTTTTTGACAGCAGCGGCATCATTCACAGGGAATGGCTTCCGGAGGACGCAACAATCGCCAGTGCCTTCTACCTGGAAGTTTTTGATCGCCTACGGAAGAGAATTCATTGTGTGAGGCCGCACCTGCCAGCGAGCTCATGGAAGTTGGCTCCTTCTGGATGACAACGCGCCTGCCCACTCGGCACTGTCGGTGACAGAGTTCCTCGCCAAGTCCGGAGTACCCAGGCTCAATCATCCGCCCTACTCCCCGGACTTAGCTCTCGCCGACTACTTTCTGTTCCCCAAAGTGAAACTGGCGTTAAAAAGGCATTTCATGACTGTTCAGGACATCAAGAAAACCGTTACCGCGGAAATGAACAGTGTTCCGGTAAATGAATTCAAAAAGTGGTTCACACATCTAGTGGAGCGATCAAAACGGTGCATCGATAAGAAGGGAGATTACTTTGAAAAAGCATAACCACAGTTGGACTCAGTGCATTGAACTTTCCTCGTAACAGCAGCTGTCCTCGAACTTTATTCTCAGACGGTGTATACAAAAAAAAAAAAAAGGACGAAGGGCCAAGCGATATCTCATGGGGAGGATCAAGGCCCCTGGGCCACCCCCACTGAGTGCGCCACTGCAGGGGTATGTATGTATTAGAGAATCAAAGAACTGGGTTGTTTTTTATGATCTGCAGTTTAAATTTCAAAAATTTAGAAATTTTTAATTTTTGACTTTTAAAAAACCGTGTTTTTTATGATCGTGTTTTTTTTATATTAAACATTTTTAACTTTTAATTTTTAAAAAACCGTGTTTTCTGATGACCTGCAGTTCAAATTTTAAAAATTATAAAAATTTCTTCAATTTTTTTATAATCGCAAAAAAGCGTATACGCAATAATTGATGCCTTCTGACCATTCGTTCGAGATGGGTCCGGGTTCGAATTCTGGTGAGGCATGGATGTTGTGTTTACGACACTGGCTCTGTCTCTCTCTTCCCTGAAACCATTTGGCCCTAAATTAGGGACGGTCGACTGCTTATAGCCCATTAAATTGCTAACGGTGGTCGTTAAACTCCCAATCAAAAAAAGTCGTATAAATGAATTACGTATAACCAAATTGAAAAAAGCGGTAGAAAATACAGTAAGATGTGAGGACTAGCGCAGAAGCATTATATAAGTGAAAAACGTATAACCGGGGTACCACTGTTCTTCGGAAAAGTTATTCGAATTCTTAAGCTGCATTTACTTAGCTCCCTTTGCTTGGAACTTCGTTATCCTGGTTTGTGTAACGGTAGCATTCTGGAACGAAAATCGGAAGATTCCGGTTCGATTCCCGGTTTTCTCAGGATGACCTAATTTTCAAGTTTTCTGAAGTGTGGCTAAATGGAGAGCAGTAAAATGTACGGCATGTATTTGCCCACAATGATATGTATAAT
The DNA here is from genome assembly GCA_039090855.1 of Macrothele yani. NCBI lineage: Eukaryota > Metazoa > Arthropoda > Arachnida > Araneae > Macrothelidae > Macrothele > Macrothele yani. The sequence continues at coordinate 10,199,522 of CM077024.1, forward strand.
TTCCAATGATCAGCGCATATGATGTTCTCGAAGTTCAGCTTGTCACAAAGCTTTCACATCGTCACTCTTCGAAACATTATTTCTGTTTCTTTAATTTATACCTCATGTCCGACTCTTACAAAAGGCCGACGCATGAGGGACTATTAAAGAATTGTATAGTAAATTATTAATCTTTTACCTAACATTATCATTCACACAAGCTTTCATGTATTGTTTTATTAAACGAGAGAAGAAATTAATACCAAGTTATTTATAAGTTAAAATTCTCTAAAAAGGTGAATCCTATTAAGATTTATATTATTACATACTTCCATACAAGAGCAGGGAACCAACTGAGAGGGTGGGAGCCTGCACGAGAGTTTCCGCTCGTAACAGGAAGTATACAATTTATCTTGAAATGCCTCTGAAGAACACTCTACAAAGAGGTTCTCACCCAAGGCACCTCCAAGAAAAAAACCCGACAAAAACTAGAAAAAACAAAAAACAAAAATATTTGAAAGATGAAAAGATAGAAAAGTGGTGAATAACAATAGCACAGGAAATTCAAAAGTTTTGTTTAGAAGAAATATAACATCAAAGGATCCTGTTATACATTAAATTTGCTATAAGTAATAATTTTTATGCAGAATTTAATATAGTTTCCATTTAAAAATGAAAAGCTCTATATGTTTCAGTATTGATCAGTAAATTATTGAAATCTTAGCAGTATAGTCAAAATTTATTTTAGTTTATATATTTTAAATATTTTGAACAATTTACTGACACAAAGTCGAGAATTCTAAATAGTATGTATTTAACAAAGTGAAAAATATTTAAGTGTTATATGATTATACTTTTTAGCTCAGATAATTTAAATTTGAAATAGTTATTCTATAATTTTGTTTAGTACTCTCAAACTCTTCTTATATATAACTGGTGCGAAAGACTTCCATTTATTAAAGGTTTTTTTGAGGTCCGTACTTTCTTAATTAAAATTCTAAAAATCTTCTGACATCACACTTAATTGCAATTTTAATCTGCTCAGAATTTTTGGATTTCTTTTCAAAGGATAACGCGTTTCTATTTTTCCATAAATTATATTTTGTAATTGCAATTATATGATGTATTACTAAATTTTTTGGTTCAGAACTACTAAGAGGAAGATGGTATAAAATTTGGTGAGTAGAGAATTCATCTCTATAGTTTAAATATTGTGGCAACCAATCCCAAATATGTCTAGAGAAGTCACAATTGCATTGTTTCCTCCGAACCGCATTGAATACAATTTGGATGTGATATTAGTTTAATTTTAAATAGCCATTTCCTCGTCGGAATAATATCATGTGAAATTTTAAAGAGCAAATCTCATGAATACATCTTTTCTGCTGACGGATATGGATGCTGTTGTCCGAGTGACTCACAGAGAAGTGACCCAAAAGTCAGGAAGAAAAAAATGTTTACTACTTTTTTTCTCGCCGAGGCAGACGCCTACAAAAGAATAATTGTTAACTCAGTGAAATGATGTCGCTGTTCAATGTCAAAAAAACTACAAATCATAAGAAATCCGTTAACTGCTGCGGTTGTAGCTCATGTTTCCTCTGTTGTGCAGAACATCGGACGTTCCATGAGACCATCTTTTAAAAGTCCATCACTTTGATTCCAGATGAGACGGGAAACTTTTTAGAAAAACATGGTTTCATGTGTCTCTCCTTTAATTAACCTCTTTCCGCGAAGCGATTTGCTGGCATTTCTGATAAAGCATCTCGCATCTGCTGGGAAGTGGAGTGATATTAATACTGAAAAACATTTTTTGATATGAGTTTTTTCAAGCCTTATCCTTTCTATAAAGATGGTTGTCAAGCAGTTTTCGAATTGCATACGAAGTTCATGCCGCACCTTGAGGCAGTGTACTCCTAAAATGTATGCTTCAGTACCCCGGTTAATCCCTGATATCGCAAATAAAAATAAAAATGCTTGGTGTGTCATAACCTCCGGCATACATAGCGCAGTTGGTTATGTCGCTATGCGCAGCGTGGGAGGCGGACGTTTCTGAGGAGTGTTCGAATCCCTGTCCTGCCTGCCATCTAGTCTGCGGATTTTCCGGGGTTTCCCGCAGACTCGATGTGTTTGGGGGCGCGAATGCATAGATGGTTCCCTGTGAAATCGGGCCCGGACGCACTTTGTCCTTTACCCGTCTGCAGCAGAGGAATAGCAAGCCGGCTGCAATAGTTTTCCAGTAATCCTCAAGGGCGCATTGTGGTCTTTGCGAATTCAACCCGCCATGAGCGGAAGAGAGAGAGAGAGAGCAGAGAGAGATGTGACATAAAAAATTGCTTCAAGTGTTTAGCTAATTATGGAAATTTAATAAACGCGTGTAAAATGTGGTCAAGGACAGCAATCTAGGTAACGGTTCAAAAAAATTCAGTATCAAGCTTCGTTCCTTATCATTTTGTCTGTGTTCATTTCTCCACGTTCACTTTGTCCAGTTCATTTAGTCCACTGCACACTTTGTCCAGTTCATTTAGTCCACTGCACACTTTGTCCAGTTCATCACTGCACACTTTGTCCAGTTCATTTAGTCCACTGCGCACACTTTGTCCAGTTCATTTAGTCCACTGCACACTTTGTCCAGTTCATTTAGTCCACTGCACACTTTGTCCAGTTCATTTAGTCCACTGCACACTTTGTCCAGTTCATTTAGTCCACTGCACACTTTGTCCAGTTCATTTAGTCCACTGCACACTTTGTCCAGTTCATTTAGTCCACTGCACACTTTGTCCAGTTCATTTAGTCCACTGCACACTTTGTACACATTCATTTCGTCCTCAGAATAAGTGGAATGCCACGAAAATTTTCTGCTTTGATGGAATTTCTGTTACCAGGCAGAAAGAAAAGGTCAGCGGACATTTCTTACATGCAATTTTTTTCCTGTTTAAATTTTTCGATTAAAATATAACGATTTTAAATGTCATTGAAAGTAAAACGTGGAATTGAACTTTGAAGAGCTTTTTAACTCTTTTGTGGGATATGATGTCAATCACTATGACATTAATTACAGTTTATTCCAATAACCATAAATTTGTCGGATTGAAGAGGAAAAATTTAGACTCCCTTTCTTCTTTATGTAAAAAGTCTCTATTTTCCTTCTCTCACACTGCAAATTCACAGTAAATATCAATCTAAACTTTTTTCGCCATTATACTTTTATGAATTTTTTCTCCCTTTAAATAGCTATGACACATTAAGAGAGCATTATAATTCATTCGAATGAAAATTGGTAATACGGAAATCACAAACAGTTAATAATCAAAATAAAAAACAAATATACTGAAAAGCTAAGAACTACACTGAAAAGCAATTGAATTAGAGACCGCTGGCGTTATGCAAATGTGGCGCTGTGGGCGGCCCTGTAAACGGAAGCGACATTACGTATGCAGCGATCCGACTATATAAGGAGTGATGCGACGGGAATCAGTAAGAGTCGGCGCAGTATGGGTAAGACGAAGGATCTAATCGCATTTGATCATGGGCAAATTGTCGGGTCCCAACGAATGGGTCACTTCATCTCGGAAGTCGTGCAGGCACCGGGACTTTCACGAGCCACTGTGTCACGGGTGCACCGTGAGTACATCGAATCCGGCAAAACCATCCCTGCAAGAGCCAACTGCCGTGAACAACAGCGTGTGGATGAGCGAGGTCATCGTTGGATAGCTCGCATTGTAACAACGGATAGACGGCCACAGTGCAAGAAATCACTCGGCGATTTAACGCTGTTGCACAAAAACGTGTAAGCAGCCACACCATCCAGAACCATCTTCTCGCTATGGGGTACAGAAGCCATCGTCCCACGAGGGTACCGCTGCTGACCGTACATCACAGGTTGCAAAGATTAGCATGGGCGCGGGAACATCGCCACTGGACCCTAGACATGTGGAAAAATGTTGCCTGGACTGATGAGTCGAGATTCACGTTGGCACATGCGGATGGCAGGATACGAGTACGGCACAAGCCACAAGAAGCAATTGATCCTTCTTGCCAGCAGGGTTCTCTTCAAGCTGGTGGGATGGCATTCTCGTCTGGGGACTGTTTACGTGGACTGAAATGGGATCCCTGGTACGTGTGACATCGTTCCTCACAGATCAACGTTACCTGGATATCCTTGGACGACTATTTGCTCCCGTTTGTGCGTCTTCAACATCCCACTGGGGACCTCATACTGCATGCAACAAGACAATGCACCGTGCCATCGCTCCCGAATTGTATCCGAATGGTTGGATAAACACTCCACCGACGTGACCTCGCTTCCTTGGCCAGCTAGATCACCTGGCCTCAATCCCATCGAGCACATCTGGAATGCCATCGAGAGAGATGTTCGAGGCTCTGACCCCCTCCATTAAATCTTCGTGAACTGTGGAAGCTTGTTCAGGGGTCGTGGATCCGTATGGCTTTCCAACGCTTCCGGTGTCTTGTCGAGTCCATGCCGAGACGAATCGCCGCCGTCATCAAGGCAAAAGGTGGTGCTACACGTTACTAGACAGGTATCTCTAATTCAATTGCTCTTCAGTGTATATGAAAACGATATACAAGATGGATTTCCAAAACATTAAGATTTTTGTAAAACTGATTTATATTATAATAGTGATTGACATCGTGTTGCACAAAACAGTTAAAAAGCTCTTCAAAGTTTAGTTCCTCGTTTTACTATACATAAATTTTTAAAATTGTCGAAAAACTTAAACAGGGGGAAAAAATTACATGTAAGCTATGCCCGCTGACCTTTTTTTCCCCCTCTAGTAACAAAAATTACTTTAAAAACAGATGATTTCAGGCTGCATTCCATCCATTCTGAGGACGAAATGAATATGGACAAAGTGTACGCCGGACAAAAGTGAACAATGGACTAAATGAACAGCGGACAAAGTAAATTGGGGACCAAGTGAACTTGGACGAAATTAACACGGACAAAGTGATCTGTTACCAAATTCTCTGCCTACAGGAGAGATGAAAAGAAACTGAAAATTCTTTCTCATGCGAGTTTTTAAAGAGAAAGGCTGATCCTGCAGAATGAAAAAGGATTCACTGGTCCTCCTACATAGGATAAAAAATTAATAGGCACAAATTAAAATTTTTTCTGGCGAAACGAATTGCAAATAAAAGCTCACCAAAAGAAAGTATTGGAAGTTTACTGATTTCTTTTCAAAATGAAATGTTAACCGGCATAGAGATTGCCGATTGTTGTTAATATCAGACACTGAGAGGAGAAAGGTGGCAATCTTTCTTCCGTCCAAGTTACCAGATATCTTGTGCCCTCTAAGTGATACTGCGGCAAGAAAAGAAGTCTTTTTGTTTTCGATTTTAAATCATTTTATAATTTAAAAGCAAGGCTTAAAAATAGATATCATTCTTATTGCAATTACGTAGTACAAAGAGTGTGGTAAGTAAAGCCATTTACACTAATTCAGATCATATGTTAAGGATTTTAGGAAGGAAGTGTCTGACCCCAGGTCTTAACAACCCTTAGAAATAGGAAGCTAGGAGATTTGGGCCCAATAAGAAAGTGACACGGAAGCGAGGTAGAAAGGGGGAGGAAGACGCCCATATTTAATACCGGGGGGCCAGTACCCGGGGTCCGACGGCTTAACGTGCCCATCCGACGCACGGCGGACATTTAGTGGTTCGAGCGTTCGTACTTGCTGGAATCGAACCTTAGGTTTTCCCGTGGCAGTCACGAACGTTGACCACTAGGCCATCCGAATGCCATGCGTTGTAGCACTTAAGTCTCCCATGTTGTTTTCATCTAGTTTTTGGAGAAATATACTGGCAATATTGGACATCGACCGTCTTAATTTTATTAGCAAACTTTCCTTGTGAAACAAACCCCAGTTCGATAATATATATGTATCATTTATTTGAAAAAATTCTATCACTAAATTTTAGAGATATATCCATTTTCATTTAGCGTTGGAGGCTTGCTTATTAGTACTGAACATGCCCACCATTTTGTTTAGGGGATTTTCAAGGCATGGTTTCCAAACTGAAGATAAATAGAAATTATTAAAGCCGTTTGTTTCAATTTAAATTTAAATATGGTTTCATATAGATTAGTCACGTCATATAAACTAAATGTATTTTTATCTGAAAGTGATTAACGCAGTTTTGTATAAATATTTGCATAAAGAGCTTTTTCCTATTCCCATTCTTCTACAAAAAATTTTACAAAAACTCCCGTAAATGTGGTGATGTTATTATTGCTACGTAGTGTTTACGAAAGACATGGTCTAACGTGATTTGATGTAATGTAAATAGTAAGAGTCAAGACTGGTCACAAGCAGGATAGCATTTTTTACAGAATACTGTATAATTTCTTAGTACAACCTATTTAAACCATCGCGGATCCACCAAAATAAGTGGTTTCTCGGAAACTTGCGGCGTGGCTCCAGAGCTAATCTCGTTTTGCCAGGTACATCATCTTATCTAGGTAGAATCGGAAGTTCCAAAGGTGGGGGAAATAAGGGTTCGATAAAGAAAATGTTAACAAATATGTCTCAGAGTGGAAAGAAGAAAGATCGCACTACCTACCCATCAGGAACTGCGTTGTGGGGGGAGGGCGCTGTTTGTATTCCACTTGGGTCTTTGGGTAGGCGGAAATTGAGACCCCAGAAAACCGCACTTTCTTCGCAGGAGAGCTCCCTCATCATGAATCTTCTCGTTCAGCTTTTTTAAGGGCGTGCCGTTCGAATTCATCTCCCTTAAGTTTTCCCTCGACAGAAACAATACTTCAAGGCTCGCCGACTTCCGAAAGTATTTATGTTCTTCACGTTTGGCAGTTTCCCTTTCCTTTTCGGTTAGAAGATTTCGTAGATATTCGGACATTGGCACTTCATCACCAATCTCATCGACAGTGGCGTACCTGAAAAACTCAGCCCCTCCCCTCTGCCCCACAAAAAACACCTTCGAGGCCCTTTTGAGAAAATATGTTTGCTCTCAGATACTGAAATTTTTAAATCCCATATTATTAACTAGGTTTCACGGATGTTTTAATATTTCAAATTCCTTCGAACCTATCGCTATTTTTCGTAAAACCCAAATCGTTACAGTTTATTGTGTGTAACACAAAGTACACGTTGTAATTAAATTAACTGTCTTAGTTTTATACCAACACAAAGTATCACACTGCACCTACACCAAAGTTAATCATATCATGATAAATTTTTTCAGTGTCTAAATGATCTTCCGATTTATACGAAAATACAGAACAAGGTAAGCATGAATGGAACACGGGATTACGCCAAACAATACAAATTTTGAATATGTGAATCCGTTTTTTGGTGTAAATATGACATAAATAATAAGTCAGGTAATATCCGTGTAGTGGTTAGCATCTCGGGCGCTATCCGGCAGACGCGGGTTCGATTCTCGTCCAGGACGACGAAATTTTTAAAGTCTTCGGATATTACCTGACTTACCATCCATGTCATATTTACACCAAAAAACGGATTCACGTATTAAAAAATTCTATCATAAGTAAGCAAATAAAAAAAGTAATAATTCAGAATTGTGGCACAAAAATAATAAAATTACTTAAGTTATTTACGCTTGAATTAAAAAAGACACGCTTAACAAAATGTTACAATATTTTGCACACGTCGTAAGAGTATTTTCTTTTGACTCGGTTATATAAATAAAAAAATGACACACGTTTCTGTTTTTTTCGTTCCCGCGAAGAACACCTTTTAGCTCATTATATTCTGAAGGATGCGTAGTTATTTGCAAACAAGTGCAAGATATAACGCCTTATCCTCGTTGATATACAAATTTAATTTATTCAACTGATATTCCATTCACATTCTCTTTTTATTATACATGCGTAGGAATTAGTTAAGTGACTGAAAAGGAGCCTTGAGTTTTCTACAATAGTTGCCTTCCCGTCTTCCAGTTTTTATTATTTAAAGCGAAAATTATTTCTCGAAAATTTTAGTCATTTACTGAAAAAATGCTTTTATTTTTAATACTTCGTTCAAATTTGCTCTCAAAAATTCCTGGTTATTTCTTTAATCAGGTTCATATGAAGTTTCCGCAAAAATTTTGAAAAATCCTTCTGGTGGTTAGAGGCCCTCTTAGCCTTGAGCTACCCCTCCCCCGTACTGCGGGGGTTGCGAGGGCCATCACTACGCTCATGCTCATCGACTTCATCTCCTTTGACCTAGTGGACTGAAGAAAGTCTTCTACGGCAAGGAGGATCTTCAGTGTCGAAGGCGATAACTTCGTTTATTACTGTTTTGTTTCGATTGAGAAATAAGAATGAGTTTTGTAGAAATGGCTTTCCCCAGACTTTGCACCAAAATTGTCTTTGTCTGCATCAAACATGACGCATAGAAAAACGGATGTTTAAAACCTTACATACAGCAAAGTACATACAGCAAGTTATTAATAAACGTATCACCTCTTTTGTTCGTGAACAAATAGAGTGTGTGTGTAATGAATTTAGGACATGTACATACGGAGTACTTTCAATATGTTCTCAGCCCTAGAATGACGCAAGAATGCGTTGAGTACCTACGGTACTTACCAGTATCGCGTAGTGTACTGGCATTAAGAAAACGACGACTCATCATCGTCAACCATTATCAATCCACTGCTGGATGAAGGTCTCCTCAAGTTTCTTCCACAGCGGTCTGTCTTGAGCCAGTCTCCTCCATGTCACTCCCGCATGCCTTCGAATTTCATCCACCCATCTCCCATGTGGTCTTCTGGGTCTTTTTCTGTCCCTTGGAATACAGTCTAAAATTTCGGTTGTCCATCGGTGGTCCGTCCTTCTGGTCCAGCTCATTGCCATTTCAGGGATTTCACTGTGATCATTAGGTATTCCACTCTTATCATTTTCCATATCCGCGAGTTCCTCTTGTTCTCTCCTGGTTACATCAAGCACGCATCTCTCCATGCTGCTTTTAGTTGTCTGCAATCTTTGAATGTCTTTCCAGTTCAGGTCCACGTCTCTGCTCCTTGTGTGAGCACTGGAAGGATGCAAAACACTTTTCTTTTAAGACATAATGGCATGTTACTCTTAAATATTGTACTGTTTCTTCCAAAAGCTCTCCAACCAAATTTTATACGCCGATTAATTTGTTCATTAATGCGACCCTCGCTTTGATATCTGTTGCCCAAAGCAACTGGATATCAGTTGTTTCGGTTTAGCAATTTGTTTTATTGCGTCATAAACTTAAAAAAAATACAAATATGGTGGACCTTCAATAAGTTCTCAGGACGAATATGGCGTAATAATGCATAGATGTCGATAGTCTTCACATTGTTTCTTGGTTCTAAAGGGTCACTGTCTATGAGTTATTGAGGTTCATTAGGTCGTTTTATTGTGTCACGAATTTTAAAAAATGCAAATACTCAGTGCGTTCAATAAATCCTCAGTACTAGTATGAAGTGGTAATGCATTAAATGTCCGCAGTGTTTCACCAGTATCTCTTTGTCTCTTGGCTACAAAACCTCCGGATATAAGTTGTTTGGGTTCAGCAAATTTTCTAGATGCGTAAATTAAACACACTTCAAAAACGATGAAGCGCTTCAAGAAGCCACACAAACTTGTTGTTTAGGACATGAAAATAATCTTTATTACCAGTATATCGTACATTTAAAGAAATTATGTTGTAGAGTGAAAAGTTACTCGATAGGTGAAGGTTCGATATCGCCAAAGTTAAAGGCACGCTAGCATGTTGACGGTTATATAGTTAACACTTCTCGTAATTTTAAAAAGTCAGTATATACTTTAATAGCGAAAAGAAAAAAAGAACCAAAGGAACCTACCTAGGATTCCTTAGGATTATAGTCATGCCGAATGACCTTAATTTTAGTCACGCCGAACACAACACACGGAACATACCAATGACGTTCAGGATTGATTCTGTAAGTAGACTTATTTCCACCTTCTTTCCATGGAAGTTTTTTGAGTCAGGAAAACGGAAATTTTGAGATTTTTGGCCGAAGTAGGAATCGAACCTAGGTACTTTAGAAGGTACGCTTCTTCAGCAGGATATCTGTCTTGGGCAGGCGCGGACTGGTTCGCCGGGACACGGAAAATTCCCGGTGGTCCGCTCTATTGGGATCCGGTGGGCTGCTCCATTCTGGGCCGACAGGCCTTGTGTCAACCCCCCCCCCCGCCGGAAATATATATATAATAGCAGAAAAACAAGGTATGTTGGAAAAGCAAAGTCGGTTTACCACTTTTACAGCTTCGAAAAACATAAAAACCTATGCATCCTTGATATTGTGTTGAAACAAAAACTTATCATTAATCCAATTCCCTGACTTTCTGATTTTAGCCCCGCTCCTTTCGGCTGATTTTCTTTACTTTAACCAGCGTTCGCTTATTGCAATTAAATAATCCTAATAAGCAAATATTCTATCCCTCTAACAGCACAAGAACAATAAAACTTCTAAGTTTTCCTTTCGTAATCTCATGAATGTATTATTTAAACTTGGGATAGAAACTAGAAATTCGTTGTATACGTTGTCGCAGTGAAGTTCATCTACGGTAAAATGTTCCGTTGCATCATGTATGCGAAGTATATGCACATATTTGCTTTTCATTTATCTATGGTTTTTTTTAATGGGATTTACACTTGATTCACTACATTTCTAGTCTTACACGAACCCTTGGACTGCAAAGTCCATTTCAGCTTTAGCAGAATGGGTAATAAAAAAAACCCCGTCAATTTCCGCACTCTTTAATTTCTCTCACTTTTATGAATTTGCACTAAAATTCTTGCAATTCATAAAATCTTCCATTTCGTATACAGAATTTTTCGTAATCAGTTTATTTATGACAGGCAAATCTAATGGTTTTTATTTTTTCTGGCACACGTGGGTTTCCCTTCTCTCTAAAAGCGAAGAAACTATTACAATTTTAAATTCGTCTATCTCGTAAGAGTAGAATAAAATCTTCAATAGTATCTTTCAGAGAACATACTCTTATCTATTACTGCAACAACGGAAGAGATAAAAGTTTCTTTTTACATTAAATTTGCTGGGATATCTTATGCATCCAGAAAAATGGGGGAAATGTTAGTTAATTGTTGCTTCAATAAGAACACTGCCGTAATTCGTAGACTTGTGTTGGAAACTCTTTTAAACAGGAAATGGTGGCGTTGACGTATCTTTACTTTTTGGGTTGGGTACTTTGATAATTTTTTGCAAGTAGTGGCAGCAAAAAATCTTTCTTCTTCCAGGACCGTTTATGGATCGACAGTACGTCGCTGGTCTTGAGAAATCATTTCTCCAGTAAAGAAACTTAAGAAATTTTGTTCCGATCGTAACAGAAGCTCATGACAACTGGAGTCAAACAACAGCGCACTATTCCATTTAGTTGTTGAACGATGCATCGTAAACAATAGGTACTGTAACTCAGAGGATCAATGTGTTTAAGAAATATGGAGTAGGATTCAAAAGTTCGGGAACAGCGCTTACCCGTGGCAACGCAAGCCTGTAGTTAAAGTTACGGCGTCTGAGATGCTTCCTGCCATTCCTCCCCTCCGTAGTCAGAATGGTTTAGCCCATGGAAAGTGATTGGAATGCGCGCGCAGACATTTGCTGCTGTGGTAAGTCGTCTTTCTTCTGCGATGTGAGAAACATGGCTTTTGAAGAGAAATGTTGTAACATTAAATTTTGTCAGCGTTTGGGCAAAACAGCTGCACCTTAGAAAATGCTTTCGAAGGTGTACGGTCATTCTACGATGACGAGATCGAAGGTGTACGAGTGGTATCTGCGTTTCAAAGAGAGCCGAGAATCCATCTCAGATAATGAGCGCTGTTGTCGACCTGTGACTGCACGGAGTGAGGAAAACATTACGATGGTGGCGCAGTGTGTTCGTCAGAATCGTTGCCGAACCATTGAGGTAATCGCTAACACTAACTTATCGAAGACCACATGCCAGCGCATTTTCACGGAGGATCTTAACATGCACTGCGTGTGTCAGCATATTGTCCTTCGCCTATTGACCTACGAACAAAAGGATGAACGGATGCGGATATAGGGCGAATTAATCGACAAAGCCGATAGCGATCCTACGTTTTTGGATAACGTCATCACAGGTGATGAAACGTGGTGCTATGTACTTGTTTGATATTCAGCCAAAGCGTGCTTCTTCAACATGAAAATCACTGTCTTCACCGCGATCAAAGAAATTCAGGCAGGATCGCAGCCAAGGGAAAACCATGCTGAAGATGTTTTTTATTTTCACGGCATTGTCCATTCCGAATTTATTATTGAGGGCACAGCAGTTAACAAGGAACGTTATCTGGACATTTTACGTCGCTTACGGGAGTCAATCCACCGTAAACGGCCGGTGATGTGGCAAAGTGGACAATGATACCTTCTCCATGACAAGGCACCTGCACATCGGTCCCTACTGGTCACGGAGTTTCTCTCCAGAAATCATACTAATGTGCTTCCACATCCCGCCTATTAACCCGACTTAGCCCCATGCGATTTTTACCTCTTTCCACTGATGAAACAAAATCTGCAAGGACGTCGTTTGGTGTCAACAAATGAGGTAAAAATAGCAACGCAGGAGGCATTATGAGGGGTTGCAAAACATGGCTTTCAGCAATACTTCCCGAAGCTTTACAAGCGCTGGCAAAAGTGCATCGTCGCCCAAGGGGATTATTTTTAATGTGGTTGTGCATCGGTGTTTTAAAGTATTCAAGATAAACTATACGCCAAGTCCCAGAACCTTTGAATCCTACCTCGTAATGCGAATAACTTGTGCCTGGTTTCTCATTTATCAGATTCTCTGCATCAGTCGAAAACATTTTCTTCGAAGTCCTCGGAAAGGATTTCAAATCACTCTTTGCAAAAAATTTTATAAGATTATTGAATAATAATGTTCAAGCTCTTCTGTCCTTTTAATAATGTTCACGCTTTTATCTCCATATAATAATGTTCAAGATTGTCTCTCCGTTTCTCAAAAAGTTCTCGAAAGGAAAAAAATTACTCAGTTCAGTAGCCAGAAATTGGAAATCACAGGTGCTGATCTGCCCAGACGCAAATTTTATTGGCGCCTTTCTGAACAGTTCTCTCAGTGCCAGTTAAACCCAACACTTGTATAACGTTCACTGCTGTTTCGCTTTTTTAGTTCTGCGAAGAAGGCCTGGAAAGCAGAAAACCAAACCGTTGAGAAGGAAGAAAAGGCACATGCAGAGTAGAACTGTGAACACGAAGCCGCCAGAAAAGCAGTGCAGAGACCTGAGGTGCAAAGGAGGATGTAATATCAGGAATACTGGAGAAGAAGCAATGGTTTTTAAAAGGTCTAAATTTGTACCATACAACGTTTGTTTGTTTGTTTTTATATACTATTCTCGAGGAGAAAGAGCTTTACTCTGGAATCGTTTTGAATCGTTATCATTTCCATCGACACTCAAGTATCGATGGAAATGATAACGATTCAAATCGATACTCAAGTATCGATGCACGGAATAATAGCATTTTCGCTCAGAATTTTCCAAAAGCAATAAACGAACGCTTACTCCGTTGTCACATTTATTGCTACTTAAGTTCGTAAACAATTTGCGCAAGTGGAGAACATGCAGTAAGCATGCGAAAGGTGTGCTATGGACGATCCTTTTTTAGTTTGACCCTCGTATTTTGAAAACTTATCTTTTGTTCGTTACTGCGATTTGTCTTTTCACGTGTGTAGTGCATGAGTTCCACGATTCAAATAAGCATGGGTATACAAAATATTACACAATTCTTTCGATAAGATTAGAATCAAGAGATTCATCGGCTGCCTTGATATTTAGTGTATACCCTAAACCGGTATTCAGGTATTTAAGTAGTATTCCATTTCGTTGCTTGAAGAAAATGAGAAAGAGAGAGAAAGACAGAGAGAGAAAGAGAGAGTGGGAGAGAGAATCTCATTTTAACTTTGTGGACTTCATTTTACGCACATTTTTATTTACAGAACAAGAGAGCATTTTCAATTGTCTAGTTTCATACATTTGAATGGAGCAAAATGATTTGACTAAACTGTTATATTGGCAGAGTGCAAAAGTGAGTTGCAGAGTATGTTGTCCCGGATGTACGAAGTTTGCATGAAATTCAAACTGAGTATAAATAAGGGAAAACCCAAAATTTATGTTTTTTGAGAGAGGAACTGGTAGCACTGAATGTAATATAAATCTAACTGGCACAGTGTTTGACCAGGTGAATGAGTTTGAGTATTTAGGAAACATGTTTGACAGAGAGAACAAATTGAATGGTGAAATTAATAGGCGAGTGAATTCTTCATTGAAAGTCATGGCAGCTTTGGGAGGTTTTCACAGGAATGATGGGTTCTCAAGAGAGTCCCAAATGGCTGTGTATGAAAGTGTAATTGTTCCTACTCTGATGTATGGCACTGGAAACTGGGTACTACAGAAGAAACATAGGAGTCATTTGTGTGCTGGAGAAATGCATTACTTACGGGGGTTTGTGACAAGACACGTTCTAATTGTGTGAGGAATGAAGATATGTTGCAGTTGTGCAATGTGAAGCAAAGTGTTGTTAGCAAGGTGGAGACTAATATGCTTCGGCGGTTTAGCCATGTTGAAAGAACGTGTGATGAGTTGTTTACTAAGAAAATCTTTTTAGCCCAAGTGTCAAGAAGAAAAGGCAGAGGAAGGCCAAGAAAATCATGGGAGACCACTAACAAGACAAACTTGTGCTCCACCAGGCGTCGGCCTTGATATATTGTGGCGCCGGTTATTGCTATAAAGTGTGAGTAAATCAACACCTGCTCGTCATTCATTCGCAGCGTACCCCCTACAAACTACCCGTACCCCCAGAGGTACGCGTACCACACTTTCGGAAACACAGCTCTAGGGAAATGAACGACATTCTTATCTCACCCGGGTCTCGAATTCAGGTCCTCGGCACGAGTCACTGGAGTTATAACTCCTCCCCAGTCAGGAGACTCGTGACGCTACGTGTTATGAAACAAAGGAGTCTACGTTGTTTGGTTGTGGGTTGAACGACCACCGTGAAAAGCTCAATGGGGCATAAGCAGTCGCCCGTTTCTGATTTGGGGCTACTGGTTACAGGTAGGGTGGACATCCAGTACCGTAAGACAAACATACCATCCATGCCTCACCTGGGAATCGAACCCGGCTCCCTCTCGAACGAATGGTTGGAAGCGGGCTCTGCCATCGAGGCGACTAGTCCACGCTGTGATGAGAATTGTGAATTTTTTGTATATAATTTTAAACTGTTTGTCTCAGTGCGGTGCACTTTTTCATTTTTTTTTTCAATTTTTGTTGGGGACTCAGCCCCTAGCTGTGTGGCAACTTTTAAACTGCATTAAATAAGACTGCAAAACATTTTGAGATGCCGCTTATTACACGCTGTCAATATATCAAAAAAATAAATTGCTCCAAACTCATTTATTACTGTCAACGCTTTCTCCTTCATTTTTGATATTTATATAATTTATGGCCCTGTCATATCTGAAAAGTAACAGTGTTTGGCTATATAATTTGCAGGTTAATTTTCTGTCGTTATTTTTCTACAGCGTTTCTCCATATGTCATGAATTCAGTCAACGTACACATGCATCCACTTTTGTGGTCCGTTATAACATGTGTTACTGGTGATGTTTCTCAAAGTTACTGTACCACTGCTTCGAGAACTGTAACTTCTGCATCTGGACAGTAATGGCTTCAAGAGAGCATTTTGCAACTTCTGCTCATTTACGATCATCAGCGGAAGTCATAAAACTGGGGAGCAGCGGCATTTTATTGCAACTGCTAGAAATTCTTGCTCTGATTATCAGACACTTGAAAGCATTTCCTTCTCGGAATATTTGATCAAAGGGAAAAAAAGGACATAGCCACAAAAAAAAAAAAAAAAAAAGAAGGAAAGGAAAAAACAAAATCTTGCGTATTGGAAGCTTTCATGAACGCGATTAATTTTTATGACAAAACAGAATCGTGATACCCTAAGGTGAATGGCTCCCCACAGAGCCAAACTTGCCTACGCCTGTAAAAGACGGATTGATGGGACTTGATTTTAAGGAACTGTAAAACACTGTGAAAGTTTACGCCCGTTGCAATGTTTACGATTTCATTGAGAACGTATTTCGCGTTTTCCAAACTTACTTCAAAATGATCAGCGCCATTTTTCATCGGTAAATCCATCAATTCAGGTTTAAATTGGAACATCGTTTGTGTTTCATTATCTAAGTGTGTAAAAACGTAACTGCGTGGCCATAACTAAGGGGATGAGCAGGAAGGTGCTGGCCCCCTTACAAAGCAAGCTGTACTCCCGCTGCAAATAGATGTCGTTATCAATCATTGAACTTCTATTTGTCGCGAAATATCATCATCACCATTTACCATTAACAATCCAATGCTGGATGATGGTCACCCTTAGTCGCTTCTTAAGCTTTCTTTCTTGAGAAATTCTCTTCCATATGGCTCCCCACAGAGAATTTCATGGTCATTTCCCCCACGTGGTCTTCCTCTGGATCTTTTCCTGTTCCTTGGTATCCTATCAAATACTTCAGTTCTCCAACGGCGCTCAGTTCTTCTAGCAATGAGTCCAGCCCATTGCCATTTGAGGACTTTGATTATGATTTCATTAATGCTCTTCTAATTTTCCTGATCTATGAGTTCCTCTTTCTTGATTACACCAAGCATACTTCCCTCCATGCGTCTTGAGTTTTCCCTAGCCTCTGTATGTCATTTTTGGTTAAAACCCATGTCTGCGATCCATAAGTAACAACTGGAAGGATACGTTTTTTTTATTATACACCGTTTTTAAAGTTATAATGGTAAACTGCTTTTAGACATTGTTGTGTTTCTTCTAAATGCACTTCAGCTAAGTTTATTCGCATATTTATTCATTTTTCGATGTGATCCTTGCTTGATATATGTTCTCTAACGTAAATCTAAGTATCAGTTACTTCTACATTTGCCCAATCAAGCTGTAAATCTCTTCAGTTCTTGTAAAAGCATTGGGCATCAATTTTGCTTTAGACAGGTCGATTGAATGTTTGTTGTGGATGATATATACACTGAAGTGCCCAAAGTTGTGGAATACGTACCTAGTATCGTGTAGGACCTCCTCTAACCCAGCGAAGTGTAGCATTCCGACGTGGCATCGATTCCACAAGTGTCCGGAAGACTTCTGGAGAGATGTTGAGCCATGTCGTCTGAACAGCCGCCCACAGTTCCCTGGTATATTTGCAAGTGCAGGATCTTGCGTGCAAATGGATATTTCCACCACGTCCCATAAGTGCTCTATTGGGTTCATGTCTGGCGAACGTGGTGGCCACAGCATCTGTCGGCAATGTACAGAATGCACCTCAAACCAATTTTGGATAACTTGGACCCGATGGCATTGCGCATTGTTCGCCTGGAAAATCCAATCGTTGTTGGAGTACTTAAAGTCCATGAAGGGCTGCAAATGGTCCCCCGGCTGAGATACAAAACAATTCCCGGTTAATGACGTGTTTACGAGAACCACCGGACCCTTCCGTGCCACGTAAAGTTACCTCACACATGTATGGAACCAGCATCAGCTTGCAGAGTGCCTTGTCAGCAGCATAGGTCCATGGCCTCATGGGGTCTGCGCCACACCCGAACCCTACCATCAGCTCGTAACAAGTGGTAGCGTGACTCATCGGGCCACGCCACATGTTGCCAGTCTTCCAGGATCCAATTACCGTGTTCACGAGCCCAGGAGAGGCGCTGTGACCGATGTCGTGGTGTTAAGAAAGGCACTGTGGTGAGCCTTCTGCTCCCATACCCCATGGCCGCCAAATAACGCTGCACTGATCTGATGGATATGTCTCTGTACCTCTTGCATTGAATGTTGATGTCCGTTAGCATGGGTAATCCTGGTTAGACGCCGCTGGTCACGGTCATTCAGCACCCGTGGTCGGTCACTGCGCTGTCCACTGTGGGTGGTAATGCCCTCCATGAGGTATTCGCGATATACACGTGACACCGTGGATCAAGGAATGTTGAATGTTCTCACAACTTCGGGAATTGAATGTCCTATCCGTCTGGTTCTCACTACCATTAAAACTCTGATAATTCACGTCGGCTTGCTCTACTCCAACTGGCGGTTGTTCAACCTGACTCACGAGATTACACTTCGTAAATGATAAAAATCATGGCGTGCGTCGAAGCCTTTATACGAAGGCAGCTCCAGTTAAAATGTTTCACACTGCTATCCCATGACATTTGGCACTTCACTGTTATATAAGGTGATCGTAATTAAAGTAACTACACTGAGGAGCAATTGAATTAAAGAATTCTGGCGTTATGCAAATGTGGCGCTGTGGGCAGCCCTGTAAACGGAAACGACATGACGTATGCAGCGATCCGACAATATAAGGAGTGATGCGACGGGAATCAGTAAGAGTCGGACGCAGTATGGGTAACACGAAGGATCTAAGCGCATTTGATCCTGGACAAATTGTCGGGGCCCGACGAATGGGTCACTCCCTCTCGGAAGTCGTGCAGGCACCGGGATTTTTACCAGCCACTGTGTCACGGGTGCACCGTGAGTACATCGAATGCGGTAAAACCATCCCTGCAAGGGCCAACTGCCGTGTACAACAGCGTGTGGATGAGCGAGGTCATCGTCGGCTAGCTCGCATTGTAACAGCGGATAGACGGGCCACAGTGCAAGAAATCACTCGGCGATTTAACGCTGGTGCGCAAAAACGTGTAAGCAGCCACACCATCCAAAACCATCTCGCTATGGGGTACAGAAGCCATCGTCCCACGAGGGTACCGCTGCTGACCGCACATCACAGGGTGCAAAGATTAGCATGGGCGCGGGAACATCGCCACTGGACCCTAGACATGTGGGAAAATGTTGCCTGGACTGATGATTCGAGATTCACGTTGGTACATGCGGATAGCAGGATACGAGTACGGCGCAAACCACATGAAGCGATGGATCCTTCTTGCCAGCAGGGTACTCTTCAAGCTGGCGAGGGTGGTATTCTCGTCTGGGAACTATTTACGTGGACTGAAATGGGACATCTGGTACGTGTGACATCGTCCCACACAGGTCAACGTTACCGGGATATCCTGGACGACCATTTGCTCCCGTTTGTGCGTCTTTAACATCCCACTGGGGACCTCATCCTGCAACAAGACAATGCACCGAGCCATCGCTCCCGAGTTGTATCCGAATGATTGGATGAACACTCCATTGATGTGACCTCGCTTCCTTCGCCAACTAGGTCACCTGACCTCAATCCCATCGAGCACATCTGGGATGCCATCGAGAGAGATGTTCCAGTCTCTGACTCCCCTCGATCAAATCTTCGTGAACTGTGTGAGCTTGTTCAGGGGTCGTGGATCCGTATGGTTTCCCAACGCTTCCGGTGTCTTGTCGAGTCCATGCCGAGACGAATCGCCGCCGTCATCAGGACGAAAGGTGGTGCTACACGTTACTAGACAGATATCTCTGATTCAATTGCTCTTCAGTGTATATTCAACGCTATTTAGAGAGACATTTAGCAATCCAAATGCAACAAATCTGGTACGGTGACATTTCAGGACATGCGGAAGACATTTCCGTTAAAAACAAATAGTACCAAAACTCACCACTATCGCACTTGTGGCGCTGCAAGCAACAAATATTTTACTTGTAGAAGACACTCATGCTATACAGAGATACGGACTTCAGCGATGCAAAGGATACTGCTCAATGTGGTCCTCATTCGGAAGTGGTAAAACCTAAAAGCGATGAACACTGTGTTCAACAGCCGACCGTAACTGCTCCTCTGTGATGCTTCTCACGTGTAATGTGATTACTCTTTTTCAAGGCCGCCAAATTTGCAGCATGTTAATAAACCACGCCTTTTCAACCAGAAATCAGAAGGATTAAGTTCCGGAGAACGAGGTGGCCACACTGTGCCGTACGATAAATTCAACTGCCGTGACACTGCAGCCTGCAACGTTATTTACTGTACCCTGCTACATTATTCATTGACTGTTCAGCAACAGCTATGGCACCATCTTCAGAAACTAGTGAACTGATAGGTTTGCGCCTTCGACCAGATCTAACTCCTACATGTCCAGTTTCCTCGAATCGAGTAATAATTCTCCTGAGAGCTTGTGGAGTCAATGGTCCTTGGCGATGTAATTTTCATGTTTCCTAAGGAGTTGTTATATGGAAGACCATACAAAAACACAAACCACAAGCAATTAAGTGCATAATTCTGATCTATTTGAATACATGTGCTGCTTGAATATATACTGATGAGCCATTACATTATGACCACCTACCTAATAAGCTGAAGGACCCCCTTTAGTCCGCAAAACAGTGGCTATTCAGCGAGGCATCGATTCGATGAGGTGGCGATCGGCATCCTTGGGTATCTGGTAACATAATGTCAACAGCAGGTCCTCCAGTTCCCGCACATTTCGGGATGGTGGTAATTTAGCGCGAACCCGCTTTTCCAAGTCAGACCACAAATGTTCGATTGGGTTCATGTCAGGTGAATTTGGTGGCCAGGGCATTAACAGAAAGTCACCAGCATATTCCTGGAACCGCTCCTTGACGATTATGTCAGTGTGACATGTCACAGTGCTGTTTTAAATCTTTCCCTAAATTACTGAAATAGGTTTGAATCGGAAGATTGCAATGTTCCTTGAGCACTGCAAACATCAATAGATTAGTAATAGATCATTCAACAGAAGAGATTTGGCGTTTGATAAAATCCTTTATTTTCGTGATTTTGCTTAATTTAAGATTACTCCGAGTCACCGAGAATTCCTACTCCCCCGCTGCATTCATGCTTACCGCTCGTACGCGGAGATCACCTCCCCTCCTCGAAATTACTCCTTGCTCGGAAAAATCTCCCTCAACCTCGCTTTACTACCGTCAGTCGCCTTCTCCCCTAAAACACGTCCTCCTCCTACCTTCGAAGTCTTGTTCTCCCATTGTCTCCGTAACTACTTCCCAAAAACGCGCCTCCAGCCTCTGCGCCGAACTCCTTCTCAATCCTCTCCATCTCAATTCTTAATGGCCACCCCGAAGGACGGAAGTCCATCCTAATGAGTCGCTTTAAAACTCTAAAACAAGCCTTCTTCTTATTGTCGCTATCTACACACGAAATCGTGCGTGTTGTCCTCTCCAGGAAGTCCGCCGATAAACTTATCGTTTCCGGTTACTTACTGGCTCTCCCAAATCGAACTCAAAAATATAACCTTAAGAAGTTTCCCACGATTACTTTTCAAACATTACCTAGCGCCACCTCATCGAATCGATGCCTCGCTGAATAGCCCCTGTTTTTAAAACAGCAAGGATTCTTAATTATTTACATATTCATTAAAATTCAACATTTAAAAGATATTTACATTACATTAAATTTTATAAAATAAACATTCCCGTTCAATTACGCTATTATTAAAGGTTATTTACAATTACCACTATTACAGCATGGCGCATTATCCCGTTGGTAATGGCCATCACGAGCAGGAAACACAGCTGCTATAAATGGGTTAACTTGGTCCGCAACAATGTTCAGATACCTGACAGCTGTCAGGACTTCTGCTATTGAGATAATGGCGCCTATAGTGTCCCAAGGAAACATCGCCCACAGCATAACACCACCGTCACCGGCCTGTTTCTGCTCAACACTGCATCCAGGTGCCATAGCCGCCGTTGGTTATCGGCGTATCCATGTTCGGTCCTTTACGTGATGCATCAGCGGTCTTGATTCGTCAGACCGAGTCACTTTCTTCCAATCATCCACGGTCCAATCTCGGTGATCTTGGGCCCGTTTCATGCGTTGTTGGCGATGACGTGCAGTGAGCATGGGGGACCCGGATGGGCCTTCGGCTACGTAAGCCTACGCTCAGAAGGCTGCGATGAACTGTGTGCTGTGACACATTGCCCTGATCACCACTGCTGTAGCTGCGGGTGATTGCGGTCGCTGTGAACAATGCGCGACAGTTTCCGCTCCCCTCTGGCAACAATGAGCTGCGAACGGTCTCACACGGCTGGACGATGGTTCGTCATTTGGCCATATGTGCACCACTTTTGATACGTGCTCACCAGAGCGGCACGTGAACAACCCACAAGCCGCGCCGCCATTTCCGAGATGGTAGTTCCGAGGCGCCATGCCATCACAATTTGTCCTTTATCAAACTCCCGATAAATCGGTAGCTTTTGCAATTCTTACTCCGAACACTGTATTAACCGAAAGCCGCTTCTCGGGTTGTATATACACTTTTCTGTGAACTTCACCTGCACCACCTTTCGGTCTCCTGGCGCGCTCATTTCTCTAGGTTGGGGGTGGTCATAATGGAATGGCTCCTCAATGTAATTGCTTCATCTGAAACTGTTTCATTTTCTATGGAGATTTCTTCATCTATTGACCGATCTTCATTCTTGCTCTGTAAGTGCTGCTCTAAGCCCACACCTTTGTGTAGCGATTCTACCGAGAGCTCCTCATCAATGTTCACCTAATCTTGAAAGAGCTGACAGCGATGCCTCCTTTTTCTCTCTCAGATGACCCCAAGTTTTATTCAATTTCATTTCCTCTATCTTCGATCTAATTTGCAGATACATTTTCATTGCTCACCTTTTCCAAAACTGGCATGATTCCCGCAGTTTTGAACTGTTTCTCTTGAAGCAGCTTACCGAACACAGCTTGGCCTTCTGACGTCAATAGCTGTTTTTTCGTCTTTTCCTAAACTAATTACGACTTTCAGAAGTATACTTTTTTTTTTTGTAAAGAACTTTCATATTTTCTATTTTTCCTTAATCCATCGGGATCCGTGTTTGTTAGAGGGAATGCGGTGAACAGACATTGCCTTAATCTAGGAGTTGTGTGTGTGTGTGTGTGTGTAAAACGGTGGGAGAAGAAGGAAGTAAAAAAAAAAAAAAAAGAACTGTAACGTTTTTGTTTTCATGCCGACTGATCTGTCTGTAAGGGAATCACCTGGTGTTGTCAATAGCGTGTATTCCCCAGTCTTCGGGTGAAGGAAGGACTAGAAACTGCTTGAATGCAACTTATTATGCTTGCTGTTAACTGTGCTGAGCTTCGATATACATGCGGTTTCTCAAAAAAAAAAAATGTATTTGTAATATGCGGTTCGAGTAACAAGGGATAATATTAACGAAGTTCAAAGAATCAGCAGAAACTTCGGTTTACGCGGAACTTCGTACTTTGCAAGCTCGTTATGTCTGAGTTGAACTGTATCCGCAAGTCATTCCAAAACAAAAACAAACAAAAAATTGCTGGTGACAGAGTTGGTGACCAGATTTGGAGAGTTGCATCCAGCAGGTGATTGAGAATCGTTGATATTATACGTTATGTAGCGTTTTAAAATTATTTATTTTATCAGCTATTTCATAGAAGCTAATGAAACTGCACAATTTTCTAGTGTGTTCGTAATATTTTCTGGAACATGCTTAATTGCTTTTAAAGAGTTTTAGGAAGATGTAATTCTAACATTTAAAATCATTTCATTCAGAGATTTGGTTTACGTTAAACGTTTTGTTTTTCAGCAACTGAGAGCAGATCGGCTTTTGAAACACTAACATTTAAATTTATTCACCCACTCATCTTTTTTATTAATTTTTTAAATTCGTGACCTGTAGCATCGAAAGGGCGGATTGCTATCAGTTACAATCAGATAAGGAAACAAATATGTGAGCTATGAACGGGCCAAAGATACTAGGATTTTTGTTGGGAGGGAGCATTAAACTCGATTATTTCCCTTTATTTTACAGTGATGAATGACGTATCGCATATATATTCTTATCCCCCAAAGCTGAGCAACGCTTTTAAAAAGTTTAAAGCTGTTGCTTGGCGCACTCGTGTGTAAGCGAAACTTTAAAGCCTTTCACGAGTGATGCGTTCATCTGGGTCGTCGAACACGTGTACGTGGTTAAACGACGAACAAATGCGAAATTTTCACTGGAACAAATGGCGAAGAGTATTCCACACCGAGGTTATTTGCCCCTGAGACATGAGCCTGCGGATTCCCCGCCATGAAGACTGGAGAAAAACCGGCTCCAGACGCCAGAGTAGAACGAAAATGAAAAAAAAAAAATCTTTTTTTTTAATTCCATCGTCCATTGTAGCTGAATGCCCTGTCAGGGTGGTTCATTGTCAGCGGAACCGGCAACCATCAAACGGCCGTAAACCACCTAGTTTTTGATGAAACTGTTCGCTCCGTGATATCAACCCGAAAACCGCAGATTAACTACTGGGCTTTTCCAACTCTCGTTTTCCGAATCTTCTTGATAACAACCATAAAACAGAATGCAAAAAAAAAAAAAAAATGCTGGAAAAACTTCGTTTTTTACAAAAAAATAAATAATAATAATAATAATAATAATAATTAACTTGTCACACGTTAATTGACCCTCTTGTGTTAATGTCGAAACTCTCTAAAACGCATTTTAAAAAAATGGTGAAAGTTAGAAGAAATTTCCTTCAATCATTGCTATCTGAAAACGCCGTTAACCACTTTTTCAGGCAGTTTCCCATTTTATCTGATGATATCCAAAAAAAAAAAAAAGAAAAAAAAATAAGTACCCAATTCTTCGTTTTTTACGTTGTATGCATCCTTTTCGTCCATAAAATTTGATAGTCCCCTTTAAAACCCGTTTAGGAATGGAAATTGCCGGTACAGTCTTCCCTTGTGAGGCTTAAAAACAAACTAATATCTCTTTCCAACACTGTTAAAAATTTTGTCATAGGTTGCACCAAAAAATGGTGCTACACCAGCTGCACCACTTTCTGAGAAAAATGATACACCATTGTATGGCTAACAGAACCCAACAATATGGTGCAACTTTGCACCATAATGTAGACCAACCTTATACTATAGCGAGATGCAAACTTTTACCAGGCTGGATTTTCTTTGTACCACACATTGGTGTATCTTTTCTCAGAAAGTGGTGCAGCTGCTGTAGCACCATTCTTTGGTGCAACCTACCACAAAATTTTTAACCGTGAATCTTGTTTCTTTTCCTACTAATTTTGTAATCCTTGCTTTTGGGAAGCTTGACACCAACTCAAGAGAGTTAAAATATGCTAAATGTAGCTGAATTGTAAAAGGAGACATTTTTTTCTTTGAAAAATATGCATAAAATTTTGAAAAACATGTTTTATATGATAGTCACCGGATTATTTTTTCCTTTCAATGTAAATACTGAATGCTTTGTTCTTAATTTTTGAAACTTTGAAGTAAAACTGTTTGTTCCGTATGTGGGTAAACTAACGGAGAGAACGACATGGAAGTTCTTCGAAATTCTGCAAAATGCATGTACAAAATCGAAAGTGTTAGGCTGTTATCTTTGCAAATATTCTGTTTTGAAAGAGAAATAAAAAACAAAACAAAAAACACTTTAGTTGTTCACGAAAACCCATTTTCAACGTAGTATCGGAAAGAAAACATGTTTCGATTATATAACCTTTTTTGCTGGAGAAAATAGTTTCCCTGGTTTAGGAAGTATTTATGATAGTTTCGAAGACTGTGCGATTTCTAATGTGCGTACGAGATGTAAATAGGCAGTTCTCAAGCTAGTATCTCTTCACATTTGCTTCAGTAGTTAAGTATTCTTGAAGAGTGAAAAGCAAAAATGCAGAAACAAAGAGATAACGTAGAACGCATTGTTGTTAAGTCTTGGCATTTCATCTAAATCAGAAAATTCTGTTTTCATCTTTTAAGCAACACGAATCTTGAAGAGAACATCCACTTGAGATCTCTTGAGATTCTTTTCCGCGCTATCTACACTTTGTTTTCTTTATCCAGGGGCATCAGCAGAATGAATTTACGGCAGCATTTGTGAAATGTTTCCGGAGCTGCTGTATCACCGTAGTTTTAGAGTCGGTCGGTTGCCTCTCGAGCTTTATTTTAAACAAGGCTTTGCTTTGTGAGGCACTTTGTGCATACTTACCGCTGATTGTGTTTTATTTGAAATATGTTCTCGTATCAAGAATCTCTTTGTGTCGGCAAGAAGCAACAGTGTTATACACTACCCTCCAAAAAAGATACAGGTACTACTGCGGTCATAATGCGGAAACAAACCTCAGTGGATCAGTGGAAACGTGTGACTCAGACTGGGATGTTAGGAAGGCATTGAATTTATTTATCCCAATGTAATTTCTCTTCTACTTTCATCACACTCTTACCTTTGTGATCTCATGAGTTCCGCTCTATTTTCCTCAAATATGTATAAAGGGGAAAGAAGAAAATTACAACTCACACTCTCAGAGATCATTTCTGCTACGATGTTGCAGTTGAAAAAGAAAACGACCAGCAAGGGCGACATTTTAAAATTCTTTTTTTCTCTAATTTATTCCAGCCCCAAATATTGAAAAAACAAATAATTTGTTTTCACAGTTCCTGTTTGAACCTGAGTTTAATAAAAAAAATCCCAGCTTTCCGAGTTTTTCATGCAGTATTTGAATCCCAGCGCTGACCTGATAAAAAAGTATTCTGTGCTGTTAGATAAGTGAATAATAAATACCCTTCTCCATTTCCGGAAATTTCCTTATACAGGAAATGCAAGGATTGAGTGAAAAGTAGTGGCAATAGGTATCTAACGCACATTACGCTTTTAGACACGAGTGGAACATCACTGGTCCTCAATGTAATCACCGGCCATATGAATGACTTTAGCTTATACCTGTGTAAGACCGTGAATGCCGTCAGCAGATCTGTTTCTATTAACACCAGCAAGTAGTTCGGTCCATGGCTCGGGATCATTCAGGAACACCACCGAAAACATTGTCATAGTATGGGTGCCTTCAATTTGGGAAACATCAAAGTCACAGGAACTCATACCCTGGAAAATTTTTGCTAGTAATGCTGCTATTGTACAGCGATATTTCTGTTTTATATAGTAACAGGAACTCATATTTCTGTAATAGTCACAGGAACTCATATCCTGGAAATACCGTGGGTGCTGTACAGTGGCGTATCTTGGGTCCGAGACCTGGACTATCTCACACCCCCCCCCCCTCACACACACAGTACTGTTTTATTTTTTAAATTGCGAATTTTAATTTTTAATTCTTAAGTAATAGAAGTAACTTTTTTTCAAAATTTTAGGTACATGTTATTGCTAACATGATACCAAATAATTATGAGAATTAGGATTTGAACACTTATTTGTACATGAACTGTATTCTTCTTTCCTTTTGTGTGAACTTGAGTGTTACGTTTTCACAAAAATGTTTCTTCCGAGTACTTTTTCATATTCAAAAAGAATGTTTTTTCTCTATTGACAAATCAGCCAAGTTGCTCGAATGTGCATGTCCTTGTGTGGCTCTAAGATATATCTTCATTCTTTTTAATACAGAGAAACTTCTTTCGGCAGTTGTTGATGCAAAGTTTAACATTACGTCTGCTAATTTGTACACCTCAGTAACACTATGCCCAATTTATTAACTTTATGTAGCTGTAATGAATATGGCTTTTAACTAAGCTAATTATAGTGAATATAGCTTTCACTACTAATGTTATAATGAATTCAATGCTTGTACTAAGCTAAGTATAATGCTTTATAATGCTTCTGCTACTGAATTATAATGAATTCAGCTTCTTCTAAGCTACTAATAATGCTTCTTCTAATGGTTGTTGTTTGTTAATTAAATCATGAATAAACTTTCCTGCTAGTAGTGTAGTAACAATAAAACAAGCTTATAACTGGTAGTAATGTTGTAGTAGTAATTAAGATGAATAAAGTCTTATGCTGGTTGTTACTAATAACACTAAATGAAATAAACCTAACAGCCAGACAGAGATCTGACAAAACTATGAACTGAGAAAGACGTACTTACGAAAGCAATCTTTTATTTGGTCAACTTTTCGCTCTCACATAAACGAAGATCTCGTTACACATAAACCACAGTTCACTTCGTACAACAACAAACGCTCTCTTTCACATAAACCAACGCTCTCTGACACATAAACAACAGCTCACCCTACGCACATCAACAAAAAGCTCTCTCTTGGTATCGTTGAACGCGCCTATTTATACTGGCTACCACCACGTCATGACTTACACTCATTGCCAGATCTCATTCAGCGGGTGAAATAACATCTCGTTCAGTAAGAAGATACTTTACATAGTAAAATAAAATAACCAGAGATAGTAAAAATCAAAAGGAAAGTGAATCGAGAGTATACGTTACATAGCAAGTAACGTCTTACTATTTTTTTTTTTTGTATTCATCAAGGGAATAAAACACCTTCAGTTCATTTGTCAGTCGAGCTGCATCAACATTTCAAGCATAGTTTTTTAAGTTCTAACAGTAGATGTTCAGAGAAACTTGCACAAAATTTATCAAAACATCCAACAAAGCCACGAATTTAAGATATAATATCACTGATTTTAATTCATTGACACTTCACACAAACTGAAACAACTCTCACGAAACACGCGCTGTTACACGCGGAAGCATGTGAAATAGTCCAAGGCTTCTCTTATTCTGAGCGAACCGTTGCGCAAAGCAATCTTCCATTCACCTGCATACGCGCATTCATGTTGTCATGGAAACGCTCGCAGGGGATTGTATTGAAGCTCTTCGCATCAGAACAGCGAAGACTCTCGAAGACCTGCTTGCGTTATGCAGTTGGTCATCGCTCGCCAGATTGATTCTCATAGTCGAAAGAAGCGAATCCGCTCGTGGTTTTTTTCGCACCGAAAGCATCGACGTATCTTAATACCGTTGATAATTGACTTTTACTTGGGTATATTTAATTGACTTTTATTTGTGCATTCTCTGGGCTTCGCAGCTAGCCTAGAATATCCGGCACTAATGCTCTAAGGTTTCCCAACGCCATCTTGTCAAATATTTCTGCTCTGTTTGGGAAACGTGACAACGAGCATCGTCGTGAATGAGTACTGGTGGATTGTCTTTAAAGAAATGTGGCCGCTTCTTTCGTAGTGCCGAGAACTGTCCATTGGTTACCTAAAAGTAACTCTTCACATTAAAACCGATGGGAACATGCGGGGAAAAAACGGTGGAATAAAATTATGCGGAATTCCCCATTTTCGCATAGCTTATATGGCCCTAATTATTATGTATAATAGTGCATAAACTACATGAAAAATGGAAAATCTGGGGGAGGGGTCATGCCCATTTAGCTACGTGTGGAGTTATTTTTTGGCCAAGTAGTTGACCGTTCTCTCGATTTATGAAGCCCATAGAAAACCATTATTTCTACACAAATGAGAAAAAATGAACATTGAACTGGCATCTTGGTTTCCCAGGTCTGAGGGGTCAGTCAGAACACTAATTAAAGATCAGTTGTGGAGATAACATTCTCCTCCTTTATTTGAAGTATTAGAACAAACAGTTAAATCATCTCCAGCCTGCGTGGTGCAGTGAAATTTTTTAAAGAAGGTTAGTTGTGGAGCCTGATTTTAAAAAGTAAAGGTGATTTTTCAGGAAAATAATTTCGAACCCTAAATCATCATACACATATCGTGATGTGACCAAAAGGAAAACATTTAAATGTTTTTAAAAATCAGATAGTGTGTGCGATATTGTTCATGATTAAAGATCAATTGGAATTGATAAAAATTTCTTCAATCCAACAGGTAGAAAACACTGGAATCATTAAGCAAAAAATCCAAAATTTTTGGCATCAGAAAAGTTCAGAAACACATGAAAAAATCTGCTCCGAAATGCAGTTATTGAATATAAAACGAATTTTTCGAATCACACCTTTAGAAGCGAGTGTCAGATGCAAACACCACAAACGTACATCTCAACTTGCGCATCTTGTAAAAAAAAAAAAAAAAAATATGGGTTGGAAGTTTTGGATTATTAAATGCCGAAAAAAAGCTCTCCAATGAAGCTTTTAAAAGTGTAAATACTTTGCCAAACATAAAAGATATGCTTAACAAGAAAACTGTTTTATAAGAGAAATTCTCAAGTACATGAAGAACCATTCTGGTAGCTGTCGCTACGTGAGAGCAAAAAGAACTGTTTGGAATCAGATGGACGGACAGACTATACTGACTTAAAGTTAGGGACTTCAACCGGTGTCCCGCGGGCTTTTAGCATTTTTTTTAATTGGGAGTTTAATGACCACCATGTGCAACTTGTAACGTACCAGGAGATGTGACGTACCTGCCAGAAGGACGCACACGACATAAAGGCAGATAGGAATCAGAATAAAATGTCCGCGTAGCTTAATTGGTAGAGCAACTTATTCCGGAATGAGTGGACCCGGGTTCGAACCCCGGCGCGGATAAAAATGACGGAGAAATTCACTTCGTTATAATGGCGCCCGAACTATCCGGATGACCCGACCGTTCAAAATCTCGCATTGGTGTGATGTTTTTTCCACACCGCGAGATAGGAAAAATAAGAGAATCCCTTCTCCAGCACTTCAAAAAAAAAAAAAATAAGGGGGAGATGATGTAACGTACCAGGAGATGTGACGTACCTGCCAGAAGGACGCACACGACATAAAGGCAGATAGGAATCAGAATAAAATGTCCGCGTAGCTCAACTGGTAGAGTGACTTATTCCGGAATGAGGGGATCCGGGTTCGAATCCTGGCGTGGACAGAAATGACGGAGAAATTCACTTCGTTATAAACTCAATGGGCTATAAGCAGTCGCCCGTCCCTAATTTAGGGCCACTGGTTCTAGAGAAGGGAGAGAGCCAGTGCCGTAAGGCAAACACAACATCCATACCTCACCGGGATTCGAACTCGGACCCATCTCGGACGAATGATCAGAAGCCATGGCTTAGACCGCTGCGCCATCGGAACGTTGTCAGTGATTTCCGGATCTCTTTTTCAATGGCCAGCAAAACCTTTTCCCGCATAAGAAATTCTAAATTAGAAAAAAGTACATATGTAAAAAAAATAAAAATCTCATTAACTTCGTTTCCTAGAAGTTTTTCGTTTTACATTCATATTCGCTTGCATTTTGATTAATAAATCAACACAATTTTTTATATTATTACATCTACGTGTCCCCGATTTAAGAGTAGTTATTTTGCATACCTGTTAAACTTTTAAAGACAGTTATTTCAGCAGGTGCCTTGGCTTCATGGCCTTTAAATTCTCAAATCTGCAATTTATTATTTATAAATTATATATTTTAAATTCTTAAATAGTGCTCAAAATGTAGGCATATCAGGCGACTACTTCGGACTTCTTTGAAACATAGGTATTATGTTAACTACATCGCTTCTTTATCCGAAAGTTAACTTTTGGAATTCAAAACTTTGCTGAAATAATCGATATTGATAAACACACACACACACACACACACACATATTTGCTCTTCTTTCTTGTGGCCCTCCAGTCCTATTCAGTTTGTCATGTGACCGCCAGCCCTATTCCATTTTGTCATGTGGTTCGCCAATCCCATTTCATTTTGTCGTCTGGCCCGCGATTCAGAAAACGTTGAAGATCCTTTGACTAATTCATCCATGAACGAACTCCTATTTTTCCAGTGGTGAACTTAGAGTTTTCATCCGATTCATAAAGATTTTTGATGATATTTATGTGCCAAACTTTTTGCCTAAAAGAAAAGCACTTGCTTTAAATTAATTAATATTCTACACAAGAGAGCGTAAGAAAACGACTACCTTAAAGCTAAAGATGCTGCATCACTGATTTCGTTCGTGACACCCAAAGAGAGGGGGAAAAAATCTTAGGTTCTAACATTTCTCTCTTGCTCTCTCTATTTCCTAAGACTATTTTTTTTTCTTGATTTCTCTTCTTTGCTTTCGACATCAGGCAACCACGAGACTGCGCTACAGTAAATGGGACAGTATCTGTAATTTGTTCTCCTTTTGCCTCTGGATCTCGTGTCTCATCCGAAGAAACTAACCAACCCATTGCCTAATCCTTTCACTTTTTTTATTGTTTTTTTTTTCTTCCGAACTGACTAATGGATTTTAGTTCTACAAAAACGTTTCGCTTTATTTTAGATGTTTCAGAACAAAGAAATATTCGCTACGGAGAGAATTTTTTATACATTTTCGTTTGTGCATTAATTCTAAACTAATTAAGTAGGTTCCGTATTTTTTTTTCCAACTGATATAAGTACTCGTAGTTTCTTTCTCAGTTTATTTGCCCTGCTTTCAGGATTTTTGCTTGGCTTATTTAAGTAGTTTTTATATGTTTCCCACAATGCTAACTTCCCCTTCTGATTACCAATTCGTGTCTGCTTCTGTTGTGTGTCTGGATGTAAGAATTTCCCATTCCTTTTTCCTTTTCTTTCTTTCTTTTTTATTTTTTTTGTTTTTTCGTCTTTTGAGGGTATAACGACTACCGTGAGCAGCTCAGAGGGCTATACGTAGGGCAGTAATCTTATCGCTGGAAAAAAAGGCAAAATTCGCGGAGCTGTCGTGAACTTTTCCACGAAATTCGCGAAAAGTTCGCGTCCGATGATATACACTAACATTTCCAAAAAAAAAAAAAAAAGGCTGCCAAGTTACGAAGCAGTAATACAGATGTTTAGTATGTAACTAAATAAGCATTATAACTTTATACTTTTTTAAAATTCATACTTACATTTGTAAATCATTCAAATTCTGGCAATGCTATCAACGCCGTTACACGAGATCAAGATTTCCATTTCAGTGGAGGCATTTTGATACATTTTATTGTACATATGCAAGTTTTCTTCTTTAATGCTGGCTGTTGTCCTGTAAGAAGTTTTTAAATTTAGAAAAGGATCGTTCAGCATCGACACTGTTTGTAGGTACTGACAGACAACAGATGGCGACCTTATGCATCTTAGGAAAAAGACCTTTTTTCGTATTCCAGAAGTCTAGCAAACCTTTGCTGACACAAAATTCTTTTACACTTGCTTTATATGAACGAAATTCACATTTTAGTTGGTCCTCATCTTCCATCATAGGAATGTAGCTGAAAACAACAGATCTTCTTCGTCGTCTAAAAGTTCCAAGGACTTAAATTGATCAGATCAAACACCCAACATGCTTTGAAGACGTTTGCGGCAGGCTGACAAAATTGATGCTTTTTATCTTCAAAAAAATAATGCTTAATTTTTTTTTCATGACAAGTGGATAGAGCTCTTTTTGCACCGACGTGATCTGTCTTGACTGTTGCTAAGAAGACTGGTGGCGATGTCCGACATTTCATTATATATTTTGTGCGCGGAAATTCGCTGTTTTTCAAATAAAGTGAGCTGTCCGGAAATATACGGCGCATGAACCTCAATCTGCTTCAGATTTCCTTTTAATTCCCTATCTTGACAATACCCAATGATTTTATCTACAATATAACTGTAAGGTCAGGTGATGCGTAACATCACAGCCTCTCCTTGACAAATGTCAACCCCGCCTTCTCGTGGTGCATCCTGTTCCCACTAAAGGGGCTCTGACGACCGCAAATAGCGGTATAACTATACCATCGGGATCAGAGGAAATGCTATCCCACACTCACCAACCCGCTTGGCCAGCGTGGTGAGTTATGGCCAAACACCTCCAAAAATGACTCTACAACTTAAATCTTGGCCCTCAGTCTCCGGCAGCTGGAATGTACCTGGCCAAGGCAGCGGCCAGTGCGACATGAAGGCAGAGGGTGCTAAGAATCCCCGGAGGATCGGACTAGGCTGCCATTTGATGCTGACCTTGGCTACCTACAACGGACGCTCCCTATCTTCTGATTCAAGGCTTCTTGAATTGGAAGAGGAACTACAAAGGATCAAGTGGGACATCGTCGGGCTGAGTGAGGTAAGGAGAAAAGGAGAAGATCTGATTGAACTGAAAAGTGGACATCTCTTCTATTATCGTGGGACAGATACTGGCAGAACTAGTGGTGTTGGATTTATAATAAACAAGAAACTGAAGGATAAAGTGGTAGAAGTTGAAAGTTCCTCTGACAGAGCTGCACGACTCGTTATCCAACTATCGAGAAGATACCAGGCTCAGATTATTCAAACTTATGCACCCACCACAAGTCATCCTGAAGAAGAAATTGAAGAATTTTATGAGGAAATTCGTCATCTAAATAATAAAGGTAAGCAGCACTTGAAGATAATTATGGGAGATTTCAATGCAAAAAATAGGGCAACGGCAACAGAATGAAACTTCAGTAGGTAAATTCGGTCACGGCAACAGAAACCAGCGTGGAAATACTCTCGTTGAGTTTGCAGAGGCAGAAGGATTTTTCATCTTGAATTCCTTTTTCAAGAAAAAGCCACACAGGAAATGGACATGGAGACATCCAATTGGGACGACAAGTGAAATTGATTTTATTATGTGTAACAAAAAATTCGTCATCGAAGACTGCAGTGTGCTGAACAAGTTCAACACAGGTAGTGACCATAGATTGGTGAGATGTGAGATGCACCTCAACACTAAACTCGAACGTAGCAACGGCAAGCTCATAAGACAAACAAAATGTATTGACATAACCAACCTTAAAAAACACCATAATACTTTCAAGTTGGAACTGAAGAACAGATTCTCTGCTTTAGAAGGCCTAACATCGGAAGAAGTGGATATTTCTGAAGTTAACAGAAAAGTAACCAAAGCTCTTATGGAAACAGCAACAAAATTAGCTGGGTCTAAGAACAAGTTGCATGTAAACAAATTATCAGGAAAAACCAAAATGTTGATGCAAAAAAAAGAAGAGAGATGAGGACAACTAAAGAAGATGTGACTTCCAAAGTGGAATATATAGAGCTATGCAAGACAGCACGAAAAAGTATCACTGAAGACGTAAGGAAATTCAACTGTGAGCTAGTGAGGAAAGCAATTGAAAACAACCAAAGCCTAAAGATAGCAAAGGGACATCTCAGTAAGGGAAGAAAACAGATTATGGCTCTGAGAAAAGAAGATGGTTCTATAACAAGAAATAGAGGCGAAATTTTGACAAGAGTGAAAGATTTCTACTCCAAACTATATGAAAGGGATGATACATGTACTCCAGACATCATGAAAGGTACCAGAGTTCTTCCAGTCCTCCCAGCAGAAGTTGCTCATGCAATCAAGAACATGAAGCGGGGGAAAGCTCCAGGAGAAGATGGAATTACTATAGACATCATACAAGAAGCAAGTGGAGAAATTGAAACAGTACTCGCCCAAATTTTCACTCGATGCCTTAATGAAGGGAAGATTCCTGAGGATTGGAACAATGCTACAATGATCCTGCTACATAAAAAAGGTGACATTGAGGATCTCAGGAACTACAGACCTATCAGCCTCCTATCAGTGGTTTATAAAATCTTCACTAAAGTTCTTTCACACCGCTTGAAGGTAACACTGGACATGGCTCAACCGAGAGAACAAGCTGGATTCAGGAGTGGCTACAGCACAATAGATCATATCCACGTACTGAGAGAACTAATTGAAAGAGCGAGGGAATATGAACTTCCATTGTGCATGGCTTTTATCGATTATGAAAAAGCCTTTGATTCGGTGAAACCATCAGCAGTTACCACGGCTCTGAAATCCTGCGGTATTGAAGATGCATACATTAATATTATTAATAACATCTATGAAAATGCAATTGCAAAGATTCGGCTGTTTGAAAATACAACACACATAAAAATTGGAAAGGGAGTGAGACAAGGTGACACCATATCTCCGAAGCTCTTTAATGCCACATTGGAAAATGTCTTTCAATCACTGAACTGGGAAAACAAAGGGATAAAGATTAATGGAGATTATCTAACCCACCTTCGTTTTGCTGATGACGTAGTCATTTTTGCAACTACCCCATCAGAGCTGCAGAGTATGATCCAGGAACTTGCTGACAAGAGTAAAGAAGTGGGATTAAAAATGAACTTTCAGAAGACAAAAGTGATGTTCAATGCTTTTACAAGAAATGAAGATTTATCGATTGATGGAGAAAAAGCTGGAGATAACAGACACGTACGTTTATCTTGGACAGCAGATATCAAGTGAGGGTCACATTGATGAAGAAATTAATCGGCGTACAAAACTTGCCTGGAGAGCTTTTGGAAGAAACAGCATAATTTTCAAGAGCAATATGCCATTATGTCTTAAAAGAAAAGTGTTTGATCAATGCATCCTTCAGTGCTTACGTATGGTGCAGAGACGTGGACCTTAACTAAAGAGACATACAAAGGCTGCAGACAACTCAAAGAAGCATGGAGAGGTGCATGCTTGGTATAACCAGGAGAGATAAGAAGAGGAACTCGTGGATCCGAAAAATGACGAGAGTGGAAGACATCATGATCAGAGTTAAATCCCTGAAATGGCAATGGGCTGGACATACTGCCAGAAGGACAGACCATAGATGGACAGCCGAAATTTTAGATTGGATTCCAAGGGACAGGAAAAGACCCAGAAAAAGACCACATGGGAGATGGGTGGATGAAATTCGTAAATATGCGGGAGTGACATGGAGGAGACTGGCACAAGACAGACCGTTGTGGAGGAAACTTGGGGAGACCTTCGTCCAGCAGTGGATTGATAATGGTTGACAATGATGATGATGATGATAACTGCTACTGTTGTCTTTTTCTTTTCGAAAAAAACTCTGCGTGGTCTTCAAAATGTTCGCAATGAAAAAAGTACGGCCTCAAACCAACTTTTCCACCTAGTCTGCACAAGTACTGGTGGTAAGCAAGGTATTTTGTCCTTCTCTTGCAAAAATAGTCGAAAACGTCCTAATTTACGGGAGGGACAAGCTGTGAAGGCACGTTTAATAGCAGCTACTAAAGAGTTAACATTTTCAAATTCATTCTGCTAAAAGATTTAAAAGATGCGCATTGCAGGTGACGTGAATACCATTCCAAAATACGGCGTTCGGGCTCTTTCCTTAAGCTTTGGACATGTAAGATGCATTGTCTGTAACAAAAGCTGTTATATTAGCAAAAGGCATTTCATACTTAATAACGCACTGAAGTATTTCCTCCATGACTGCTTTAAAATTTACGGATTCCAAAGTGATGCACTCAAGGAAGATTGCATTCAAACATTCGGTTCAACTGTTGGAACAGCAAGAATATTCAAAATGTATCTATCTTCTGAATCAGTTGTTTCGTCTGCTACGATACTTATTACACTGGATACTGATTTTAACTTTTTGCTTGTGAATATCATATATTTTCGGCAAATAACATTTCCGCATCCAATTTGCATTTGGAATAACAACAATATATTTCAACGAATTTTCCAAGTAATTATTTTTTAATATAGGGTTATCCAGTTTGGAAAGTGGGATGTCAGCTGCACAAAAGGCACCAGTTAATTTCGAAAGTTCCGTTCAGCGATGCTGTTATTGTGCAGTTCTTTTAATTAATTCATCAACACATTTCTGCATTATTTTCGGTTGACTGTTCAGACACACCATTTTTTTTTTATGCAGCTTTGCTTGCTAAATGCTTTTTACAACTGTCCTTTCTTGGAAAATCCACTGGTGTGTTTCAACACGAACAGAACAATAGATTTTTGTTCACATGAAACGTTCCCTTGCTGTACTGCTTGCATCTTTCAGATGCACTCACTTTACTCACGTGGCTCATTCTCAGAATTAAAAAACATATCTAGAAACTTCATAAACTATTCACACGAAAGCACACATTTTTTAACACACTCTTTTCTGTGAGCTGCTTTCCCAGCTAAAATTACTAACACAACTGACGACACCCAGTTTACGGTTCACTAGTCCGGCAAGTCGCAAAGGTTCAACAGTAGCGGGGGTGTGGGTGAGAAAGACCACGTATGCACTCTTCAGCAGAGTGCATGTGCCCTGGAATTACCCGTCAAGCTAGTTCGAAAATAGTATCTTCGTAACGAACAATCTTGAGAAGTAATTCAAGGTTTAAAGCTCTGGTTTGGACTTTCGAGTAGGATTACTTTGCGGCATATTTTTTTTGCGTAAATTCTAACGAAGGGAGTATTAAAATTATTTAATTATGAAAAATACGGTAATCAAAAAATTCTAATAGAAATTAGGCAAAAATTGGTAAAAAATCTGAAATTCGCTGATATAGTATTTGATATTCGCAAAATTACAGAAAAACACCTAAAATTCGCGAAAAAAATCGCGGAAATTCGCGCCGCGACAGAATTACTGCCCTAGTTATAAGCAGTCACTCGTCCCTAATTTAGGGCCACTGGTTTCATTCTTAGGAAAAGATCCAGTGCCATCAGACAAATACACCACCCCTTACTCATCTGGGACTCGAATCCTGGTCCATTGAGGTCGAATGATTAGAAACCAGCATATCCGACCTTTCACTTACTCCGGAAGCGATAAATTTTCTATTTTTGTTTTTAATTTACCGTTTTGTTTAGTGAATTAAAAAGAAAATAGAACAAGCTTTATATATCTTTTATCTATCTTTTCTTAAATATGTTTTTCCCCGTCAATTTCCACTATTATTTTGGGGGTCTTCCAGGCACTATTTGATAACATATCTTATTTCGCTATCTAACCTATGTTAATGTTTTTAAGTGCATTGTGATACGAAAGAAAATTTTCTTTGAATAATCTCTCAGGATGTATCTTATGTATAAAACACAAAACATCTGTTTGTCTGAAGCAGCAAAAACTCTCGAACGCCGAACTGTGGCATCGTGAAATTTTCATAGCTTATCGACACTGGAATTTCTAGGTCAACGCAACTATTTTAAGATCTCTAAGTTGTTCCATTCGCGAGTTATGAATTAATTAATAAGCTAATCAATAAAGTCAGCGTCGTTTGCTACGTCATCGTTATCTGTTTTAAATCTGAAAACACGTGACTGAATTCCTCGCCGCGGCACATGCACAAGGCATAAAAAAATGCAAAAACCATCTTTGCGAAATCTTAACGAAACGGGCATGAATTTTTATCAACACCATAAATTGGTAATAAGAGGAGTATCTCAAATTTTCACCGGAATCCGGTCAAAACTGTTTAAAATAGGCATGGAACTTTTAACTCATCAGTAAACAGAAATATATACGCAGAAACGGTTAATACAATTTTGACGGCTAATTTAGAAAGTTATTTACCGATTCGGGCGAAATTTGGAGGTCATGTTCCTATTAACGATGTATGGTATTCATTAAAATTTCAGCCAGTTTCATAAAATATTTGCAAAGATACGTTTTAACTTTTTTTATCCCAGAGATTCGCCCCTCAAAGACGTCTGAAACTGAAAGCATGTGATGCATTTGATCGTCGATAACAAATTGTTAACGAATTTTGCTCAGTCAGTGTTCTAATGCTGTGTCTCCTGGACGCGTGTTAAATAATTCGTAACGCTTTTGGTCCGTTTGATTCTACAGCTGTATGTTGGAATGTCAAGAGCAAAGGATCCAACAAAATTTTATATTGTCGCCGATGAAAGGAAACCAAAAAATGTTGTGTACGGCCAAGTGCTCAAATCATCTCGCTATGAATAAATAATTTGTAGTGATCGAATTTGTGAAATCAACGTTTTTCTTTCTTGCAAGCATCAATCTTTCCCCCCGATTTTTTCTGTGACATATTAGGGAATATGAAATTAATAAGCCTAAATCCCGGGCAAAGCCGGGTAGTAAAGCTAGTTGAATATAGAAATAGAACAAGCTTTTCCTGGGCAGGTGCTTGTCACATTCACAAAACAGATTCTCAATCGTCTGTGTTGTTGTTTTCCAAGAGGAATAAATTATAAATCTTACCCCTGGGCGCCATTCACCTTCACTAAGCCAGGACCTCCCCGGCCCGCCCCCTTTCAAATATTAGACACTCGACCCTGTCGGTCAGTTGCAGCTATTATTTAAGCCCGGATTGGCCCGTGATCTGCCATTTTGTATTATTTTGTCTTCTCTTGTAGTTTATTAAATTGTGAAAATTAAATAATGAAATGAGATATTGAAAATATTTAATTGTATGTAAGCCTAAAAATATTAACTAAACTTTGGCAATCGAAGAATCTATGTATTAATTCTATAAGGTTTTTTACTGTGAGTCCTATATTGAGAGTACGGCTGAACGTAAAGATATAATTGAAGTATCAAAATAAAGGTCTTACCACATAGATGTGCCAATCGAAGAGAAAAATAAGATTGGGGCAACGGTTCAGGTGTTGTGGGGCGGCAAAATTCCCATGTAAAGTCTATGGGAGAAGCGTGCGGTTGACATTCGATCGCCTGCGGTTGACTCACGCGCTGTTGAAGACGGCAGAATGGAGGGACTGAGATAGTCCAAAGTACAAAGTTTCTTTTCTGAGCGAACCGTTCCGCAAAACAACGCTAGCAGGCATTAATATCAAAGTTCTTTTCATCGGAACAGCGAACACTCTCGAAGACCTTATTGCGTTATGCCGTTGGACTGTGTGATGTATATATACAATTTAACATTCATTCGATCCAGTTTATTCACGTAGGTAAGACGTTTCCCATTTTGTAAAGATGTAAATAAACATTCCGTTGGCCATTGTTAGTGAAAATATTACGGACTACTGCTTATAGCCCATTGAGTTGCTCACGGTGGTCGTCAAACTTCCAGTCGAAAAAAAGAAAAAAAACATCACAAACCTGTACTATTGTCTTTACTGAAGTGGTTGAATGAATTTGTCAATCAAATAAAGTTTACATTTGTTGTCTCATATGAGTTTATTCTTTTCAAAAAAAAAAAAAAAAAAAAAAAAAACTAACTGTTGATTCCAACGGGTGAAGAGTATATGCAACGCGAATCTCATTCCAACAGCATTTACAAACACAGTTGTGACTGACGATGAGAGTGAAAGAGTGCGCTATCCAGTTGAATGTTTGCACACGTCTCACATTTTACGACTGAAAAAGGGTGCAGTCGTGATGCTAAATCACGAACCTGGCCGCCCCGGTGGCGCAGTGGTCTAAGCGCTGGCTTATGATGATTCATTCGTGAAGGGTCCGGGTTCGAATCCCGGTGAGGCATGGATGTAGTGTTTGACTTACGGCACGGGCTCTCTCCCTTCCCTGGAAGCAGTGACCCTAAATTAGGGATGGGCGACTGCTTATAGCCCATTGAGTTGCTCACGGCGGTCGTTAAACATTCAGTCAAAAAAAAAAAAAAAAAATCACGAACCTACTTGGACTATTGTCTTTACTGAAGTGCTTCAATCAAATAAAGTTTACATTTGACATTTGTTGTTTCATATGAGTTTATCCTTAAAAAAAAAAAAAAAAAAAAAAAGCTAACCGCCGATTCCGACGGGTTTCGTCTAGTATAACCTTAAAAGAGAGAGAGAGAGAGAGAAAAAAAAGTAGATTGAGCGCGTTCAAAATCTCCCTTTCTCTGAACTAGTAAGCGGTAACACTACAAAAGTCAATCCCTGTACTGATTAGGGATAGGAGAAACAATCGCTGCCGTCCCACTCTCTCATACATACAAACACACGCACGCACCCCACCTCACTGTAGACACCTCCGTTCCTCACTCCGCACAACACACACTCGCTCATGAGCGAATCTTTTCGTTATCAACAAGCCCCAAAGTGGTTTTACCTTCTTATTACCTACAAATGGTAAAAACACTGTGAGTGCCTCTCCTCGCCTCTGGGTTATGTCATGGAAGTAAGAAAAACCAGCAGAACAGTTACACAGATCAGGAAATCGGGAAACACGACTTTTTTCTTTCTTTACCACTGCGATAAAAAGAATCGGTGTACTTGGCTCGGACCGGCCGTTAGTGTTTCTGAAAAAGCACGGCCCGACCCGTTGCTTTGTTCTCTAAACTAAAAAAGCCCGACCCGGGCAGACCTCTACTACAGCCCTGCCTTATCCCCCTGCGTCTGCCATCTGTTCGGCAATTTGGATGGGCATCTGGGTTGACAGGAGTTTTAGTCAGGTGAAGATGTCAAAGAAGAGGTTTTGACCTAGTTGGTGGGTATTGCAGTAGATTTTCACACTCAGAAAATGAACAAATTAATCACACTTCATTTTTTTTTTTTTCTTTTTTGATTGGAGGTTTAACGACCGCCGTGGGCAACTCAATGGGCTATAAGCAGTCGCCCCTCCCTAATTTAGGGTCACGGTTCTAGGGAAGGGAGACAGCCAGTGCCGTAAGACAAACAAAGCATCCATGCCTCACCGGGATTCGAACCCGGACCTAGCTCAGAAAAATGGTCAGAAGCCATCGCGTAGGACACTGCGCCACAGTGGCAGCAATCACACTTCAGATAAGTGTTTAAATAACTCAGGCGACTATATTATGTGTACCAATAAGTTTTAAAGCTTTTTTGTGTGTGACGTATATCGCTAATTTACATATCCGACATCACCCCCCCCCCCGTGTTGTTGTCATGTGACCGTAACTGGTCCAGAGTATAAAATGTGACTCAGAAGTTTGGCCGAAAGTCAAACGCACATGCACATCGGTAGGTGAAAGATGGCAAGCGATACTGCATTTATTCGACACTGCATTCGTTACGATTTTCATCAAGGAAAACGTGCTGCAAAGGCACGTGCACCGATCTGTTCTGTACTGGGGGAGAATATTGTATCGAAAAGCACGTGTGAGTTTTGGTTTAGACGGTTCAAAGCATGTGATTTTGATGTTAAAGCGATCAAGAAGGTACCGGCGCCCCGCAGAAGGTTGCACATGAGGAACTGCAAGCATTGCTGGATGAAGATTCGTGTCAAACGCAAAACGAACTAGATGAACAACTGGGGGTAACTCGACAAACTATTTCCAATCGTTTACGCGCAATGGAAAAGATTCAGAAGGAAGGAAAATGGGTGCCACATGACCTGAGCTAGCGGAACAAGGATGAGCGTATAATGAAGTGTTTAAATCTGTTGAATAAACAACACTTTTCTTTCGTGTGGAAAATCATTACGGGTGATAAAAAGTGGGTATGGTACGACAATCGCAAACCCCAAAACCACTGGGTAGATCCATGTGAAGCAACGACTTTGACACGGAAACGCAATATTCACTCCAAGAAAGTTTTGCTGTGCATCTGGTGGGATATGAAGAGTGTGCTCTGTTATGAACTATTGGAGCAGGGTCAAACTTATTGCTGATCGCTACAAGCAACAATTGCTGCGATTGAACCAGGAAATCTGTCGGAAACGTACATTCATATGCAAGGATTGCGCCCCGTGAAATTGCTGCGTGCGCTAGGCCGCGTATCGTGAAATCATTCAAGGCAACGTTACTGACGCTTGGCTGGGAAGTTTTGGAGCACCCGCGTATAGTCCCGATATAGCCCCTGCAGATGGAAATGTGCGAATTTTTCAGTTTATTAGTAAAACATCGAAACATTGAGGTTCCCGCCAATGCATCGAAGAAGATTCGACTTTTTTACGATGCATCGAGCGTTTTAAAGAATTTTATGTCATTGGATGTTGAACTGGTGAGTATCATTGTATATTAATAAGAGATTTTATAAATCGTTTGCCCAT
Source organism: Macrothele yani (assembly GCA_039090855.1). Lineage (NCBI taxonomy): Eukaryota > Metazoa > Arthropoda > Arachnida > Araneae > Macrothelidae > Macrothele > Macrothele yani. The sequence goes on from CM077024.1 coordinate 10,242,813, forward strand.
TTCCTGGTGCAGGTGGAAAAGTGCGAGTTCTTCAGTTTATTGGCAAAACATCGAGGTTTACACCGATGCATCGAACAAAAATAGAGGTTTCTACTGATACATCGAGCATTTTAGTAAATATTATTAGTTACCCGATGCGATGTTATTGGTGTGTAATCACTGTTATATTGAACACAGGATTTGCGCGTCTATTGCTTATTTACCGCGGCAGATTGAAAACAAGGAATTTTTCGGCTTATTAGCAAAAACATCGATGTTTTCACTGATACGTCGAAAATTTCCTCCGATACTATCGATGTTTTGGGAGTGATTAAACACCGATGTGCCCATTCCTACTGGAAACCTTCCCGCAGCCTTGCGGAATTTTCTATTTGTGATGTCATATAGCCGCTCAAAAAAAAAAAAAAAAAAAAAAAAAAAAAAGATTCGAATTTCAGAGGTTTTGGGATAAGACGGATGCTCAACTGGCGTAATTTCTTCTTTTATCTGTCGCATCATCATAATTTCTTCTTTTATCTGTAGCTGGTTTCTTTGTTGTGTGGTGAAAAACAAGCTGTATAACTTCTTCAGAAATGCTTTCATTTCCAGTGCGCTTTTGCGTAGCTTTATCTTCTTAATTATTAATCCAGTAGCCGTGGTCCTTTCGCTATCGCTTTCTCTACCGTGCGAAAGATTATCACGTTTTAGTTGTTCATGATCTTTGTCTTTTCTTATGGCTTCTTTTAATCTAGTGATTTCCGTTTCCATCCGCCGTTTGTACTTGTACGTAATCGGAGTTACCATCGTATACAAATAAGTTTAGTCCGTGCTTCAGCTGATTTTAGCTTCCTCTGCTATTCTTGCAACATTTGCAGCTGCGCTGTTAGAGAGGAACAGTCTGGCACTCGCTCTTTCCAAGGGTCGCGCTTTGTGTTGTGAGGTCATTTCTGGAGGGTTTGTGAGAGACGCGTTTGTAGGTTGGTGAGAGAATGTCGGATATTATTTCCTCTTATCTCAGTCTGTCATACTGATCCCCTTACGTTCGTCTGTCAGAATCTCTTCGCTCGGAACAGACTGGACCATGTGAAAGCTAGATTGTCGGTTAATGAGGAGAGGCAGTATTCGCATCACGCGGTATATGTGCATTGTCAATGCGCGACATACGTTCTGTTTTCTCAGGAATTTCTTTTATTCACTTTCGAAAATGAGTCTACGTTAAAATCTTTTCCAGTGAACGTAAACTTTTCGTTCCGTTTCATCACCGTGCATGTTAATCGGAAGAATTTTGTCCTCAATTCTTGTACTGTAGTTACTCACTTTTTCTATTGTATGTAGACATAGTCAGTTTAGGCGAAAATGATGAATACAAAGTAAACGGAAACAGAATGTGAAAGAAATTAATGCAAATTTCGTACAACTTCGTCGATTTCCAAATACATTTTCTCCAATCTACTTGTTAGGAAATTTCTGTATTACTGGTTTATATACATCGGTGAGCCATTGCATTATGACAACCTATCTAACAAGCTGTAAAAACCCCTTTAGCCCGCAAAACAGGGACGGAACACCCAGCGAGGCATCGATTCGATGAGGTGGCGATAGCTATCCTGGGGTATCTGGTACCATAATGTTAACAGCAGGTTCTCCAGTTCCCGCACATTTCCGGGTGGTGGTGATTTAGCGCGACCCCGCTTTTCCAAGTCAAACCACAAATGTTCGATTGGGTTCATGTCAGGTGAATTTGCAGGCCAGAGCATTAACAGAAAGTCACCAGCATGTTCCTCGAACTGCTCCTTGAGGATTATGTCAGTGTAGCATGGTGCATTATCCTGCTGGTAATGGCCATCACCAGCAGGGAACACAGTTGCCATGAAAGGGTGAACTAGTCCGCAAATATGTTCAGATGCCTGACAGCTGTCAGGGATTGTGCTATTGGGACAACGGGACCTCCTAAAGTGTCCCAAGAAAGCATCGCCCGCAGCTTAACGCCGCCGCCGGCATGTTTCCGCCCAACAGTGCATCCGGGTGCTATAGCCTCCGTTGGTAATCGGCATATCCGCTCTCGGCCGTCTGCGTGATGCACCAGGAATCTTGATTCGTTAGACCAGGCCACTGTCTTCCAATCATCCACGGTCCAATCTCGATGATCTTGGGCCCATTTTCATGCGTTGATGGCGATGAATTGCAGTGAGCGTGGAGAAACTGCTGGGTCTTTGGCTACGTAAACCCACGCGCAGAAGGCTGAGATGAACTGTGTGCTGTGACACATTGCCCTGATCACCACTGTTGTAACTGATGGTGATTTGTCGCACTGTGGCCCTGAGATCGCAGTGAACAGTGTGGGGCAGTTTCCGCTTCCCTCTGGCATCAATGAGCTGCGGACGACACACGACTGGACGACGGTTCGTCGATTGGCCATCTGTTCACTACTTTTGATACGTACTCACTACAGCGGCAGATGAACAACCGACAAGCCGCGCCGTTTCCGAGATCATGGTTCCGATCACAATTTGTCCTTTATCAAACTCCGATAAATCTGCGGCTTTTCCGATTCTAACCCCGAACACAGCTGGTTCTCGGGTTGTATATATACTGCTCCGTGAACTTCACCTGCGCCACTGTTCGGTCTCCATACGCACTCATTTCTCTAGGTTGGGGGTGGTCATAACGTAATGGCCCATCGGCGTATGTATATATAAGGACAACAACAGATAAGCAAGCTAAAAAATATTTTTAAAAATACATTAAAATAAAAAATAAAAAGGCCAAAACTTGCAAAACAAACGTGTACCTGAGCATGCAAAAAACGAAATTTCAACCAGGAGAAAAACAGGGATTGCAGATCATGTGGCAGAATTTATTCATGGCTTCGTCAGGGGCAATCACGAAGAAAATATCTCACATTTCTACATAGACCAGAAAAGTGTGGGTTTCTGCTAATTTGGTTTGCAATAAAGGACAAAATTAAAATTAAGGATTTACTGAACTATCAAAAACGGGTCGAAAAGTCCTCCTAGCGAACCAAATAACCATTGTCCGACGCACACTCAACAATGACCAGTTCAAGAGAATTCATGCTAAATATATTACTAAAGAATTATGAACATCCATTACACCACAAAACTAGAGTGAACAACCATTAAATGATAAAAAATACGTAGAGCATTGCTTGAAAAAAATTTACATATTTACAATTTATTGTTCTAATTAGTCTTAAGGTCGAAAGACAGGCATAAGCCAAAAGAGCATGAGTATTACTTTATACCAAAAAACGTGGTGTTATTTGAACAAAGAAGCTCGTTCGCGAATCTAAGGATGACCGGCAAACTTAAAGAAAAACACCGAACCGATTTTCAAACCTCTAAGGAGATAGAGGAAAAAATCCAAGACGTACACACAACCCTATCCTTGTTGTTCTTGTATATTTCAACTTTTCTTTTACGCAGCCTTGGATGTTTTAGAATTTCAAAGTTGCTTTTATTTTTGTACTATTTGATTAGAATGTGTTATATATATACAGGGTGCATAGGAAAGTCCCTTTAGCCTGAAATAACTTGCGAAAGGAGAGAGGTACAGTTATGCAAGTGAGATAACGGTATAGTAAAGCAACTACGCCCGATCGAATGCAACCGATAGCAGCGCCCCTAGTGGCGAAATGCGGAAGTTAGTCATTGCAAATCGAGAACGAAAAGAGATAGAGCAAAATTTCCCATTACAAAGTTGTAGAGCATCAATTAATTAGTACAAAACGACATTTGTTTCACACGGATAAGATAAATTTTCGCCTGAATACCCTAAAATGTCCGAAATCGATGCGCGACCTTTTGTGTGAACTTTTGAAAGGAACGGGCATAGGTATGAGCAAATACACACAATTTATAGCATAAATGCGTACTTATATGTCAGTACAGTTTGAGGACGTCAAACAAAACAAAAACAAAAAAGGCAAACTGGCGCACAGTGATAAAAAGTTAATGTCGAGTATGTTCGAAGAGTTCGCCATTGCCCACGATACACATTTGTATTCGTGAAAGTAACTGTGCATGCACATTTCTCAGCATGGAAGGTATCACACTATTGCAAGCATCTGTAACACGACGACGTAGATCCAGCAGATTTGTAAGCGCTGTTGCATACACCTGATTTTTTACGTAACCCCAGAGGAAGAAATCCAACGGTGAGGTCCGGTAATCGTGGAGGCCATTCAACAGCACCACCATACCCGATGATTCGTTGCCCAAAACAATCTGTGTGAAAGCATCGCACTGCTGCTGGCTGGTGCGCAGGGGCACCGTCATGTTGGAGCCACAAGGAACGTAATGCAGATAGGGGAATGTCATCTAAAATGTCAGGTATTATATCCTGTAATAGTTGGAGGTATCTCTGTCCGTTGGCATTCGCCGTAAATAAGCACCATCTCGCAGTATTGGTAGTGATTGAAGCACGCCATTCTCACACAGCGTACCTAGACCTAAACTTCTGATCAGGGTACATACTGCTACTTGTTTTTATATTGTAGGTACGGTACAACGTCACAATCTTCATTTGCATACGGCTTCATTTGTGAAATGTGAATATGCAGATTCGAATCGTCGCGCATCGATTTCGGACATTTTAGGGTATTCAGGCGACAATTTTTCTTAACCGTGTGAAACAAATGTCATTTTGTATTAATTAATTGATGCTATACAACTTTGTAATGGGAAATTTTGCTCTATCTCTTTTCGTTTTCGATTTGCAATGGCTAACTTCCGCATTTCGCCACAAGGGGCGCTGTATCGGTTGCATTCGATCGGGCGTAGTTACTTTACTATACCGTTATCTCACTTGCATAACTGTACCTCTCTCCTTTCGCAAGTTATTTCAGGCTAAAGGGACTTTCCTATTCACCCTGTGTACATATATTGTGGGATGAACGATTCACAGTTTTGATGATAAGTAGCGCAAGTTTGCGTTCGTATAAAGTTATGTAAACCTTTATTTGCATTTGGCAGTAGATCTGCGCTTCTGTAGATCATCATCATGTTTGATTCAGTAGGATTCGGACGCAGTATGGGTAAGACGAAGGATCTAAGCGCATTTGATCGTGGGCAAATAGTCGGGGCCCGACGAATGGGTTACTCCATCTCGGAAGTCGTGCAGACACTGGGATTTTGACGAGCCACTGTGTCACGGGTGCACCGTGAGTACATCGAATCCGCTAAAACCATCCCTGCAAGGACCAACTGCCGTGGACAACAGCGTGTGGATGAGCGGGGTTATCGTCGGCTAGCTCACATTGTAACAGCGGATAGACGGGCCACAGTGAAAGAAATCACTCGGCAATTTAACGCTGGTGCACAAACACGTGTATGCAGCCACACCATCCAGAACCATCTCCTCGCTATGGGGTACAGAAGCCATCGTCCCACGAGGGTACCGCTGCTGACCGCACATCACAGGGTGCAAAGATTAGCATGGGCGCGGGAACATCGCCACTGGACCCTAGACATGTGGGAAAATGTTGCCTAGACTGATGAGTCGAGATTCACGTTGGTACATGCGGATGGCAGGATACGAGTACGGCGCAAACCACATGAAGCGATGAATCCTTCTTGCCAGCAGGGTACTCTTCAAGCTGGTGGGGGTGTCATTCTCGTCTGGAGACTGTTTACGTGGACTGAAATGGGACCCCTGGTACGTGTGGCATCGTCCCTCACAGATCAACTTTACCGGGATATCCTGAGCGATCATTTGCTCCCGTTTGTGCGTCTTCAACATCCCACTCATCCTGCAACAAGACAATGCACCGTGCCATCGCTCCCGAATTGTATCCGAATGGTTGGATGAACACTCCACCGACGTGACCTCGCTTCCTTGGCCAGCTAGGTCACCTGACCTCAATCCCATCGAGCACATCTGGGGTGCCATCGAGAGAGATGTTCGAGGCTCTGACCCCCTCCATCAAATCTTCGTGAACTGTGGGAGTTTGTTCAGAGGTCGTGGATCCGTAAGGCTTCCCAACGCTTCCGGTGTCTTGTCGACGAGTCTATGCCGAGACGAATCGCCGCCGTCATCAGGGCGAAATGTGGTGCTACTCGTTACTAGACAGGTATCTCTAATTCAATTGCTCTTCGGTGTATATAATCATGAAGTTATATAAAAGGAATTTTCTGTCATGTTGTTTCTGAAGTGGACTATATAGGTGAGTCGCACATATCTTTGCTTTTCCTATGCGCTGATTTTTAAATGCAATTACACTTACAATTCGTAAATGTTCGATCTGGAAAATTCTTTTTGTATGCGATTTATACAGACGTGGCAACCATTTTCTATGCCTTTTCTAGCATTTCGGTGGGGGGAATCCCGTTAAGTTGCGTATATTTTGAATATTTTATATGATAATACCACTGCTCCTGCATGTTGGATTAGAAAACTTAATTTTGTACTGGCTGGTTTTAACCACGATTGATATTATGCGAATACTGATTTTTCCGCTTGTGCACAATTCTCTCACCGGAAAGTGTAACGATGCGTTCTCATTTGGAACGATATCTGAGCAGCTTTTGAAAGTCCAGTAATTTGTTTTCCTTTGTTGTAACCACAAATAAAATTTCGCTTGTATATTCAAGCTTTTCTAATGTATCCCATAGGTGGCTCAAAAACCCTTATTTTCGTATGATCGTACTGTTTGCTAAGTTAGAAATCCAAACAAAAAACACTTGAGATATTCTAAGAGTTGTTCATTTGAAAGTATTGTCAAAATACGTGCTCAGGTGCATCCGAAATTTCGGTATCATCCTTCTCGTTGTAGGGCACAAATGAGAAGCCCAGGTAATCAGTATTCACGGGAATTGCATTCTAATTAATACCTGAATTAGTTTCTGTCTGCGCCGCGGGCAGATTAGAGTGGTTATTTTTAAATGCTTGAAATCCTGGGAAGTCTGATCATTCGCTTCAACAAACAGGATGTGTTAATTTTCAAGAAAGAAATGGGCTCTGGTATATTTACATAGTTTGATTAAACTGGCTTTTCGATCATGCGACTAAGACCGAACCACACGCGCAAATAATCTGCAATAAACGTCATCATTCGTTAAAATGCAAATGGTGAAAAAGAAATGTGCAATGCAGGTTGAATTCCGATCGATGAAATCTTGTCTTTGTCGTGAAAACCTTTGAATAGTAAATACTGCCCGTCATGTAGGCTTCGAAAGTGATTTTTCGAAAGTGCCTGTTTCTTAAAACAAATAAGTAACCCTTAAAAATTCTTCCCTTCCACGTTTTTTCTCTTGAAAAGAACTGTCAAGCGAAACATTCTATGAACTCAGAAATGCTATTGATGGGGGACTTCATTCAAGAAATCTTAGAAAATAAACCTTGAGTTCGAACATCAGAAAGCTGGGACCAAAAGGTGAAGCAAATTTGTTGTGAAAGAAAATTTAGTTTTGAAAAATGATGCGCTGTCTTTGAAAACTGATGATTTCGGAAATGGTGAAACGGAAGAGCGAAAGAAACCGGAGAGGGGAAAAAAAGTTCTTTTCAGCTTATCTGAGGACTTAAGGACATTATTTTCTATCCGCCACGACTGTCGTTTTAGCCAGTGGTCTAACTTCGACTAAATAACTGGAAGTCGCTCATCATATCTGTTGCCGGGTGGAAAGTGCTTTGTGCTGCCCCAACAAATCTTCACTTCCTTTTGTTCAAGTACGTAACGAAAAAACTTGAAAAACGAAAAAAATTTGTTGTTGCTTGCATGTGTCCTGATACCTTATTTTATATTATTTTTAACAGAATTAGAAATGTTTGTTCAGGATCAAAAACAATTACAATTCTGTGTTTACGAAAATCTCGGATTTAATTTATTTTCTGACTAAATAGCATGAATAATACTAGGAACTACTTTTCGTAGCGGAGGTAACTCTTCCGTACTTTCCACAGTGGTTCACTCGAGGCTTGACTTGGAGTGTAGGAAATGTTTCCTCTCTTATACAGCTCACATGGCCAAACCATCGAAGTATGCTTTCGTTAACTTTGTATTGCACGGAAGAAATACCATCAAATCTAATGTCATAAGTCTGTCGTAAAACTGATGCCATTAATTTTCCGCTGATATTCCTCTTACCGCTATAGTTTCTGCCACGTCTGATGAGATTCCCCTACTTCGAATCCAACTTTCACTGCCGTTGAAGAGAGTAGAGCTTATTACCAGATTGGGAACAGGCAGATTTGTTTTTTATCCAACCATCTTCTTAGTGCAGATATTCTTATGCAGCCGATACTTGGTAAATTCTGTTGTCTAATTTTTATCAAACTTTCCTGGTGTGGTCTACTTATTATTTGTGTTGCAATCAGGCAATTACATGAATTTCATATTTTGTTCACTAGTATTGCTGCCACCAGCCAAACCTTTCTTGGTTTGACAGTACTTATCTTTTACATACACTTTTTAGGTGTTTAGGATCCACGAAAGCAGATTCACTGGTTCTATTTACATCTTCTAGTTGCATAGGGGTGCACAATATGTACACAAAATCCGATTCTCTTCGGTTGTTCCATTATGAATCATAGGAGTCGTTCAATATATACCAGTGAGGGAGTTCAGGAGTCCATCAGATGGTAAGTTCTTCAGCAAGTTCACGCGATGAGGTAACGTCTGTCGGTTTATTTTTGAGTTTTAAATCATGTAACATATTCTCTAATGTTGCATAAATAAGCCTTGAAAAAGCCTTCTGGTGAGGAGCGAAAGCTCGGCGAGTTAATAAATTCATAATTACAGCAAGATACGGAGTTTTTAGTCTAAAAATAGTTATTGGTGTAGGATATTTTATCTTCTTCACAGAAACAGTTACTTGGTATTCATCTCTGCTATGTACGAAGATATTTTATGAATGATCTCGGCCACTCTAAAAATCCCAACAGCCTGATGACCGCAGCCATCAGGGAAATTTCTTCAGCATCCTTCCCTTTGCAACAAAACCAAGAGAGTGCCAGCCAAATTTCTGGGCCCCTTGTCTGAAATGCGATTCCACCCATGTCCCTTGCCTTCAGCCAATCCCGTCAGTGCGTTTTCTCCGGATGTCTCATAACTTACCGAATGTTATATGAAAATATTCAGACTTTATTTAAATTGTAACTTTTGTGTGCCAACGACAGTGAGGAATTCCCTCCCCAACCAAAAAGGCGCTCAGCACAGATTCATTTCGGAGAAAGGTCATTCTCTCGTCGATCGTGGGACCTCCACGAACAAAAGGACACCCCTTTTCCCCCAGCTGTCGTTAGACTCTTTCTCAGAGCCCGCCGGGGACAATGGGAGCAAGCAATTAAGAGCACGATTTCTTTCGTCAAGGGGACAGAAAGTGAAAGGGATTTGGACGTGGCAGTCATAAAGGGAGTCCTGTTGGAGATCTTCGGTGGGAAGGAGGAAAGATTTCACGCAGGCATGTAGCCTTGTATGTAGCCACGTAAAGATTGGATTTGGCGGAAAAAACGCAGAGAAAGCTGTCCATAACATCTATCTCCCGCTGGAAGTATATACCATTTATTTTGACTAACCAATATTCCCCTTTTCTTCCGCAATCTGAAGAATAAAGAGCAGTGCAGTCGAGATCAATTACATTCAGTTTCTCTAACTACTTATTTATTTGCTTCCCTGCTCCAATGACAAGAACCTGCAACCGATTCTTCTGCAGAGTTGTCGTTTACCACGATACATGAAACAAACCAAGCCAACACGAAACTGTCACCTCGTTCAGGAAGTCCCGTTCCCGAGCAAGCCGGATGCTTCGTAGACACGCCTCTCTCCTGCCTCCCGAAAAAGATGCCTTGCTCCATGTTATGTAACACGGCGTCTCACCCATGTCATTTTTCGAAACTGGCATCTCAAACTAACTTTTAGACACAGGTTGCATTCCTCTTCGCCACACCTGGATCACCATTTACTACACACAAAATACATGGCCGTAGCTAGGGAAAGCTTTGGGGTATTTTAACCCTCAGAAATACCGTGCTTAAATAAAGAGAGGTTAGATAGATCCATATACTGGGCCGCGTATGGCCTAGTGGTCAACGTTCGTGACTGCCACGGAGGAACTTCCGGTTCGATCCAGGGCAGGTACGAACGCTCGAACCGCTAAATGTCCGCCGTTCGTCAGATGCGCACGTTAAGCCGTCGGACCCCAGGCACTGGCCCCCGGTAATAAATAAGGACGTCTTCCTCCCCTTCTCTACCTCGCTTCTGTGTCATTTTCCTATCGGGCCCTCTATCCCAAATCTCCTAGCTTCCTGTTTCTAAGGGTTGTTTGTTTAAGCCCTGGAGTCAGACACTCCCTTCCTAAAATCCTCTGCATATGGTCTGATCTGATCAGATCCATATACTTCTGTAAGTGTATAGCATGTAAGTCGGTATTTGAAAGAATAAAAGAATTTCGTGTGCAAGTAAAATGTGACAGAGAAAAAATGTAGCATATGTAACGTACGGTGAAAATTAATTTTCAAATTCAGAAATCATCCCCGAAATTTATTTCTGGCTACGGTCCAGCCCAAATAGCTAAGAAAGAAAATATTTTCACGTTGGTAGGAATAAATGCATCGTAATTTTAAAAAGGAGAAATATTAAACCTTTCAAAACCTTTCCAATTCAATTTTGAGTATACATTTGTTTCAAATATGTTCCGGCTGTCAAATTGATGTATCGCCCCTTCTTACTTAATACCGTTCACTCACCTCCGTAAATGGAATCAGTCAAGATTTGCTCTTCGAATCTTTTAGCTGCATGATTTCCGCATTGATTTCTCCACATAACGTATTGTTTCCCACTAGTCATAGCTGAGTCTCGTAAGCCGGTCAGAGTCAGAAAACGAATAGACCAGCCACGGGTTTTTCTCTCAGCGTTATGAAATAGAGAGGGCTTTTGAAGAAACAAAGTGACAGGAAGGTGTTTTTCTGTAACAGATTCTCCAGCAAGAGACGCAGGCTTTATCGGCGAAACACCATGGTCATGGGCTCTGAAATCTAAAAAAAGAAACATTTGTTTGGGTGTGAGAATGTTTTAAAAACAAGAGTGATACCCAAGAAGCACTTCAGTTAATGGAAACATATATTATAACCACATTCCCTTGGTGCACGAGACAGACAGCCCTTCCTGCTTTGTACCACGTACTGGCACAGAGCTGGAGTTGCTTGGTTACGTCACCGGCTGAGTTATAATTCGGGGGCGAAACGTGAAGGGCGTGGTTTCCCTTTTGCGATGCCCTTCGATGAATGAGCCGGCAGTCAAAATATCACCTCTGGTTGCTCTCAACGGTGTGTTAAGAAGAGGTGAAACACCGCATCACAGAAATAGTCGCACTTGGTAGGCAACGTGTTGACGCCGGTTAATGGAAGATTTGGTTGGAATGTCGAAAACTGTGATAGTCGATGAGAGTTAAAGGTGCAGGAGGGACAAGCCCAGCCGGGAGGAACGGCCGGAAATAGGAACTTCCGTGGTATAAACAATCAAGCTTCCTGCTAAATAAATATGCACGGGACTTGAGAAGCATATTTGTATCATTTTAAAACGTACGAATTGGTAACAGCAGACAGTTCCGTTTATAAACTGCGCGTTAATTCAACTGTTCGCGTGCATTCAGGAAAATAAGTGTTAACAGTTGTGTCCGGGAAATAAAAGTGGTTGCTGTTTCAGGATATTAAAGTTAATACTGTTAATAAGAGTTAATATGTATAGAAACGCAGGCGTCAACTACGGGCATGCTTAGTTGCTTAAGCATGCCCAGATTCCTAACAGGACATAAAGTATCTTTCGGAAACTTTTTGTATATTGTAATTAGAACTTGTGGAATAAGATGTTTCTGTCAGTTAACATCAGCCAAAGACTACCAAGAAGCAAAATTAAATGTATTCAGCACACACTTTTGAAATGGTGTGCATTGAGTATATATTACTTTAGTACAAATAAATTCTGTAATATGTTATATCGGTTATAATTGTAAGCTGAATTCAGTATAGCAAACATTTTTCAAATCGACAATTAAATGCCCTTGCGTTTTATCGGGGGGGGGGGTGAACATTCCTTTAGATTTACAAACTCAAGACCTATGTATGGAAATGACAGTTAATACGATTGTTAGGGATAAAGAATTAATATACAGAAATAAGAGTTAATATCATTGCCAGGTATAAAGAGTGTATACACGGAAATGCAAGTTAATGTCAGGGATAAACAGTTAATAAACGGAAATAAGAACGAATATTTTTAATGAAAAATTAAAACAGGGAAATACGAATTAGTAGTCTACTTTATCAAGGAAATAAAGAGTTAATGCTGCCAGAGAAAGTTAGTTCAAGGGAATAAAAGTTAATATTGTTGTCAAAAACAAGATGTAATATGATTAATACAGTGAAATCTCCGAATAGTAGTCATTATTGCTCTGACCGGGAAAAAGTGACCGTTTTTGGAAGGTGACCGTTATTCGAAGGTTAGGCCTGAGTTGACATTGCTAATCCGTTGCATTTGAACAAAACGAATAAGTGCATAAAGCTTATGCCCAAAGAAATCTCAGTGCTTTCTCCAAATGTAGATTGATGAATAAAACTCAATATTATGATTAAATAACTAAATCATGGTGCAAAGTGTTTTAGGAGAGCAGTGTCTAACGTCTGGTGTTTAACATCTCTTAGAAATAGCAATCTAGGTGATTGGGGTTAGAGCACGCTATAGGAAAGGAAAAAGAAAAATGCTAAGCAGCGAAGTGTAACTGCACAGTAAGTAGGCTGCGCTCTGGAAATCAGGAACAGAGCCCATAGGGACCAAACCAACAGATACCGCTACCGATGGGCAACATTTCAGGTACCGTCACTCATTCCCGCAGCCCTTGCGCCATTAAAATCAACCAACCAACCAACCATATCCGCAGCCCTCAGGAGTCGACTGAAACATATACCAGACCTGGAACGTGCCGCACGTAGAACTTTAACTCCTTTCTTTTCACTTAAGCACGCCATTGTACCTACCGTAACACAACCCTTCCTGTCCGAGGCACAGTTCCTTTAGAAATATTCTTAGTATCTCTCGCCGAAACTCCCAAGGAACTACGTAAAATCTTACAAGGCACAAGATACCCGTTGGATATCTTTCAGAACTAACTGGGGTGTCCGTTGACTGCTGTTAAGAGGTGTCATTGTTCAGATGTTATCGTTAGTGTTCATCCTACCGCAGTTGTTCTGAACACACAATCAAAACTTTCCGTTGCTTGGAGGTTATCGATTTTCCGAGGTGTCCGTTAATTGAGCATTCACTGTATTAGTACTTGAAGTATCACTGTATTAGTACTTGAAGTATCACTGTATTAGTACTTGAAGTAAGGGTTAATTAACTCTTCTGTGAGGGAATAAACTTTAAGGTGATTGTTATTAATACTGGAAGAAAGGATTAACTCTGCCTTGAAGGAATAAGATTTAATAAGGCTAACATTATAGTAACACGGAAAATAAGGGTTAATTTTGTTGTCAGGGAAATAACTGATACAATTAACACGAGTTAGAAGGTAAATAAGATTCAATACTGTTGTCAAGGAAACAAGAATTAATATTGGTGTCAAGAAATAAAGCTTATACTGGTAATAAGAGTTAGTAAGGGAAAATAAGGGTTAATACTGTTGCCAGGAAAACAAGAATTGAAACGTTAAATGAAAGTTAGTATTTCAAGAAATAAGTTATCACTGTTAATTATACTTCATAACCTCTCCATGAAAATAAGAGTTAATGCTCTCGTCAGAAAGATAAGAGTTACTTCTGTTAATAGGGCATAATACAGCGAAATAAGAGTATATACGATTACTAACAGCAAGTATAGAGATGTGAAAATTAAACTTAACAGCAAGTATAGAGATGTGAAAATTAAACTTAACAGCAAGTATAGAGATGTGAAAATTAAACTTAACAGCAAGTATAGAGATGTGTGATTAAAAATATTAATACAAGAACGAAACAGGTGATATTTATGAGAGCTAATTCGGAGAATAACTGTTCATAAGACTTAATACAGAGAAATAACTTCGTATTATTTATCAGAGTTAATACAGAGAAATAAGAGTTCATAATATTGTCAAATAAATTAGAATTTACTTTGATAGTAAGATTTAATATTACCGTTGCGAAGTCATGAACACAGAGAAATACCTTTTTTGATTACAGAAGGGCTTTTTGATGGAAGAAGGGTAAGGAATTTCAGGTGCCTTTGAGACGAGAGAGAGAGAGAGAGAGAGAGAGAGAGAGAGAGAATTCATTTTTTTGGCTGGACATCCGTTTGTCTGTGAGAGTAGATCTGCATGTTATCTTTTGATATTTGTTTATGTGGTGTATTTGAAAAATCCATGGACGAAAGTTATTGCGACATCGCCATGAAAATTAGCTGCTGCTGAAATGAAGTATTCTTACGGGGCCCCTATAATAAGAAACAAAGCTAAATGAGCATTTAGTAGTCATTCAACCACAGCCGTTAAATAAATAAAGAATAAGAACAACAATAACACACACACACACACAAAAAAACCTGCAATTTTTTCAGCACCTAGTTTCATTTCTTTCTGTAGGTTTCTGTGTGGAATCTCAAGTGCGGATTCTATAATTGACTTACTGTTTGAAATTGCTGCCTTCATATACTGTAGTATTCAGGTATTATTACAGTGAAGGCTTTTGGATCTGGCGTTGAAACTAGATTTTTTCTGTTCCCATGTCTTGGTTCTCTGTTGTCATGTATACTTCCTCGTTCATACGTAGGTGCTTTCATCAAAGCAGAAGTAACAAGGAAGTTTCATTACATCATCAAAAAGCTTCACTGCAAAGCGACAAAATTTGTCCAAAGAGTTCCTTCCCACGAAAATAGCTTTACTGTAATTATTTTCTGTGTTACCCTGAAACCAGTTTTCTGTTTCACCTTCTGGAGATTTAGCAAAATTTGCAGAAGGTACACATTTGAAAAGCGTATCGCCCTTGCCGTAATACGTTTGAAACCATTTAGGAAATGTGTTTGAATGAATACAGTGACCCCCTTATTCGCTGGATCTAGCACTTTGTTATTTCCTGCTGTTTGACCCATTCGAAGAGTCACTGAAAAACACACTCGTTTCAACTATGAAACGCAACAAGTGGTACACAACAAGGTGAGCGCGTAATCTGTAAAGTTTTTCTCTGACGAAATCCATACGTTGGCCTCGCCGTGTTATTATTGCAAGAGGAGCAAACTATGTGAAATATTGAACTCATGCATTTTCCAAAGTATGAATAAAACAGATGTACTTTTCACATTTGCCTTTTTCATTTGAATAACAGTTGTCCTTTCCGCATTGGTCTTTTTCAAGTCTTTCTTGTATAAAATAACTCTAAAAATGGAACGGAGAAATATTGAAAGTGAAATCTAAACATGAATCTAAACATGTGTGCACATTTCTTTACTCTAATGCATTCCTTTTAATCTATTAGGCATAAGTTTCTCACTTTTTAATTTCTCAAGAAAAAATGGGAAGCAGAATAGAGTTATTAAATTTTTAAAAAGATGTTACGTTATTATTTTGCATTTATTACTGAAACAGCGTATGTTTACCGGTTTTAAAGAAGCGCGAACAAAATTTCCCCGTTGAATATGTTAATGTGAGAGTTATACCTTTGAGAAAAACGAAAATACACAGTCGAATCACATTATTGTGACCACCTCCTACTTTTGACGTCAACAGCGCGTAGCCAATGAAAGAAGGCTCGTGTCGTGAGCTGGCTTGGGGGTATATAAGGTGTATTATAGGCATTCTGAAAGCATATTGGGCCGCGAGTGGCCTAGTGGGCAACGTTCGTGACTGCTGCGAAAAGGACCTCAGGTTCGATCCCAGGCAAGTACGAACGCTCGATCCACTAAATATCCGCCGTGCGTCGGATGGGCACGTTAAGCCGTCGGACCCCGGGTACTGGCCCCCGGTAATAAATAAGGGTGTTTTCCTCCTCTTTTCTACTTCGCTTCCGTGTCCCTTTCCTATCGGGCACTCTAGCCCAAATCTCCTAGCTTCCTATTTCTAAGGGTTGTTTAAGACCTGGGGTCAGACACTCCCTTCCTAGAAATCCTCTACATATGATAATTTATGATCTGAAAGCATATATATCACTCGTTGCTGTGATGGATAAAAGGAGCGATTTATCAGATTTGCGAAAAGGGATGATTATCGGCTTTCGGGTCAAGGATGGCAGTATTTCTGAAACAGCGCAGTTTGTGAATTGTTCGCGTGCTGCTGTGGTTAAAGTGTAACGTGATTGGAGAAATGACACCATTGTGAATAAGCGATGTGGAAACTGCGGAGCACCACGTGCCATTGATGTGAGAGTTGAACGTCGGCTTCGAAGGTGCGTGAGGGCCGATCGACACGCTACAGTAGAGCAACTCACTTGCAGAATGAACCAGGAAGCTGCCGGAAGTGTGTCTAAAACGACAGTTCAGCGAACCCTGCTGCGTATGGGGCTTCGATGCAGACTGATGGTATGGTCACTCCACCTATGCTAACGACAGCGCATCAGCATACTCTTCAATCATTGGTGGAAAAACAAGCTGGTGGGGGCAGCGTTATGATCTGGGGAATGCTTTCGTGGCATTCTCTAGGTCCACTTACCTGTGGAAGGCACCGAATTCGTTATGAATCTATCCTTGAAGTACACCCATACGTGCTGATTGCGTTCCCTGTGCCGGATGGGATCTTCCAGCACGACAATGCGCCGCGTCACACAGCTAGAAACGTCCGAGAGTGGCTGGAAGAGCACGATGAAGACTTCAAAGTACTTCCCTGGCCCCCTAATTCCCCAGACTTAAATCCAACTGAGCATCTGTGGGATCACCTCGATCGTGTTGTTCGCTCTATGAATCCTCCACCACGCACCTTCCCGCAGCTCTTAGATGCACTGCAGTCAGCATGGCTTCACATACCTGTGAACACCTTCCAACACCTTACTGAGTAACTCCCAGTCCGTCTAGCTGCTATCCGCGCTGCTCACTGCGGCTACTCTTGATATTAGCTGGTGGTCACAATAATGTGACTCGACCGTGTACTTAACTTTAATTGAAAGCAGCGATTTGATTACTCAGTTCCGAATGAGGAAGGTTTTACTGTATTTTGATAATCTGCCGTTGCACATTATACTAGGTAAATGTTTCAAATAATGATGTATAAGTTTGTTGAACAAGTTTTCCTTATCTTTTCCCCAAAGAAATGCCATTTTTTAACGCTGAACGGGTAAATGTTCACGAAATTGGAAAGCAGAAGTATAACATTCATTAATGCCGAATTTTTGGTGCTTCAGGAATGAGTTATTGCAGTCTACTCCAAAGCAGTGAGGATTATTCCAAGGCATCTACTTTCATTTCAGCCGCGGTTGTTTATCGACTCCTTTGGAACACAGAAGAAACGCTTCCATTTTACGGTGCTCTGAATTAATTATGGATAGTTACTTAAAAGATTATCAAACACGCGAGAGAGTAGATGATGTAAACGAAGTTTCAGAAAACTCCGGAGAGCTCCCATCGCACGTATTCTAACACTTAGTTGCTCAAACACTCAACTGATAGTTTACTATCGCTATTACCGACTCACGATCAAGTTTCATTCTCGGAATTTTCAGAATTACTTCATTGCACAGGTGTTGTCAAATTAGGTTATACTTACTCAGTATTTTTACTAGGCACTTTAAACCTAAGGTTCCGTAAACGGAGTACAGTGTGCCAAAGTATTACTCCAATCACTGTATTCTTGACTTAATTACGCTATTAGTTTAAGTCTTAAAGCTTTTCCTTTTCAAACAGAATCTTTTATTCCAAAAGACGTAAGTGGCTGACGAGCACACAAGAAGGCTTACTACAAATTAACAAGAAAGATGACACCAATTCTCGGGAGTAATAAGCACGTCTTCTGAATCCTTTCCGATAGGAAAACTATATTTCAAAGCAGATTTTGAGAAAAATCTAAAAGTTCATCAAAAAAATAAAATAAACTTCCACCACTTATGGAAAAACTGCTCATAATTTAAAGTACGTAATGTGAGTAGGGTTATTCATATAGTCAACGAAACCGGTTAAAAAAATCAACCGTATTTCTGCAATCGATAAAACATTCACATATAACAGTTTGTGGAAATTGAAATACTAAGAAAGAATCGCGCTATTCAAATTACAGATTCCTCATGTTACAGGAGATAACTTATTACATTTGTAGAGCTGAACAAGATTTTTTCTCTTCAAGACCCAGTATCGTGTGAAGCCGCCCGGAACACCAATAGCAATCTCTATACACTACATGGTATGGCATTGAATGGAAGAGGTTTTTGATACCGTCCTGGGAAGCAGCCTCCAGGCTGCTTCTATGCCAGACCAGACTCCATTTGCGGTGATTGGTGGAGGCACTTGACGACCAGTTGCTTAGCTCCGGCGAACGTGCAGGCCAGGAAAGAAGCGATTTCTGTCGTGTACGGTAGAGGTCGTCGGCATTCCGGGCCACGTGTGGCTGAGCATTGTACTGCTGGAATATAGCGTATAACGAAGTAAATTTTCTGTCATTTTCGTCCACGCCGGGCATCGAACCCGGGTGTCCTCATTCCGGAATAAGTCGCTCTCCCAACTGAGCTACGCATACCCATGCTCTCGCTGCTATCTGTCTTTATCTCATGTGCGTCCTGCGGTGCAGGCACGTCACATCTCCCCCCCCGAAAGAGGACTGGGGGCATGACCTGTGACCATGTGTCGCTGTAGGCAGTCATCGTGCATCTGAGTAATCCCAGTCAATTTGGTGTGTGGAACGTAACATCTCACACATTTATTTTTTTGAAGTGCTGAAGAAGGGATTCTCTTATTTTTCCTGTCTCGCGGTGTGGAAAGAATATCACACCATTGCGAGAACTGTAACGGCCAGTTCATTCTTGAAGTTCGGGCGCCAATATAACGGAAGTAAATTTCTCCGTTATTTTTTGTCCACGCCGGGCATCGAACCTGGGTCCCCTCATTCCGGAATAAGTCGCTCTACCAACTGAGCTACGCGGACGTTATGCTTTCACTGCTATCTGCCTTGATCTCACGTGCGTCCTGGGGTGCAGGCACGTCACAAGCGCAAGGCCAACTCCGAAGGAAGGGTTTCACCTCAGTCTTTAAAACATCGCTGATGTATCGCTGGATGTTGGGGCTTCCCTCAATTTGTATCAGGCGAGATCGTGAATTGAACCCAATGATGACCCAAACGCGCCAATGTCTGTGTTCGAGACCCCATCGCAGCCTAAGGCATATGTAGCTGAGGGTCAAAGGAATTCGCAGTAATGGGCTGCTAGTGACGAATCCTCTGTTGAGCAGACGACGTGGAACTGTGCTGGAAGGCATAGGCTGGTCTGCGGCAGTGCTGCACTGCTGCGCTAACGCCGTGGATGTCGCTGTGCGATCGGTCACTGCCATGCGTTAGAGGTGTCTTGTCATCCCGTGCAGTCGTGCGATTTAGCGGTTTATTTCCCAGATTTTTGTGCGTCCGAGCCACATCTGCCCACTAAGATTACTGTACTGGCATTTCGTCCAGCACGATTTGCGATTTCGCGGTTGTAAAATCCTAGCTTCTGTCATCCTAACAATCCTTCCTCGCTCAAAGTCCGTCAGGTGATCGTTCGGCGACAGGCATTGTGAAACACCCTTTCGAATCAATGTCGTCTCTTTACTGATTGCAACATCTCGTTCAAGGCAGCTCCTTGCAGTGGCGGACCTAGCGGGGGGAGATTGGGGCGATCGCTCCCCTAACTCTAACGAAGTTTTTACGTTTAAAGTAGCAAAGAACGTAAATGATTAACTTTGCGTATTTTGTTTACAGTTTAAAAAAATAGCAATTAAACTTAGTACGAAGGATTTAAAATACTTATTACATTGATTTAGGTTCAGTAAAAAGAGAAAGAGAAGGGAATAGAAGAGAGAGAGAGAGAGAGAGAGAGAGAGAGAGCGCAAAAGATAAAGGGAAAACAGGGACAGCTGGGGTAAAAAACATGGGGATATTCTTTGTTAGTTCTTTGCTATTGTCATATTGTCTAGCATCTGTAACGTCTCGAACAGGGTAAGGCAGAGCTTGGTACTGAAATCAGAGTAGGTGGGAGAAACTGTGAATAACAATCTGATCTACGTACGTATCTTAATTCTGTCATAAAGACAATTCGTAAAAATATCCCCACCGCTTCCTCCCAGATGATCTTTTTAGGACTTCTTTCTTTTTTCTTATTTTTCCTGCTCCCTCACGCCTCACGGGCGTTTCCCGTTCTTCCTCCCACTCCGAAGTCAATCCTCGCTTAAGTGGGGTGGGCTGGGAGGGAGGCAGCGTGGCTAATACGGGGTAACTTTTGGCATCTGACCCAAGACCGGACAGTTCTGAGGGCTCTGCTCCGAAACCGCACGAGCATTTTCTCTGACATTTTACTCATTTGCGTGCGCCAACCTGTTGTACATATCATGTTAAGCTTCAGGCTAACACCAGCAATCCTTCACAGTGTTGCAGTTTTCACTAATAGTAGTGTAGAAATAGCTACTTACACTTACTAGTGGTTGAAAAGTATGTTACCAAAACTAACAAACTGTGCACACAAAGTTTCTCATAGCGGAAGAAAGGTACCAGAGACAAGCAGGTTTTCAAATCCAACAGTTAGAAGAAGAGATATAGAGGAAAGCATGATATTACTTTACACCCACAAGCCAAAAGCTTTGTATTACTTAAAAAAGAAAATGGGTTCAAAACACTTTCCATAATGAAGAGAATTCAATCAAAAAATAATTTTATTAAAGGATATTTAGAATCCGATTAACTCTTTCAAATAAAAATATACGCTGACGCCCCTGGTGGAAGATTTTTGAGTAATAGAAAAGTAGAAAGTATGCTAAAATATTCTTCATATCTTCTATATTAAATATTCTTCTTCAGTGTGCTAAAAATATTCTTCATACCATATATATTAAATAGTCTTAAGTATGCTAAATATATTCTTCATACCTTATATATTATATATTCTTAAGTATGCTAAAAATATTCTTCATACCTTATATTTTAAGTATTCTTAAGTATGCTAAAAATATTCTTCATACCTTAATATTAAATATTCTTCTTAAGTATGCTAAAATATTCTTCATACCTTAATATTAAATATTCTTCTTAAGTATGCTAGCAATATTCTTCGTACCTTGTATATTATATATTCTTTTTAAGTATGCTAAAAATATTCTTCATACCTTATAGTATGCTAAAAATATTCTTCATACCTTATATATTAAATATTCTACTTCAGTATGCTAAAAATATTCTTCATACCTTATATATTAAATATTCTTTTAAGTATGCTAAAAGTATTCTTCATACCTTATATATTAAATATTCTTCTTAAGTATGCTAAAAATATTCTTCATACCTTATATATTAAATATTCTTAAGTATACTAAAAATATTCTTCATACCTTATATATTAAATATTCTTCTTAAGTATGCTAAAAATATTCTTCAACCTGTGCTAAGGAAAAATATTGTTTTAAATCCGTCTTTTAGAAGCAGAGATAACGAGAAAAAGATTTGACATTCGCACCGCCTAGCGCGAAAACTGTACATTTTTTAAAGAAGATAACGTTTCTCTTCTTTACAGGGGCGAATAACATACAGTACAAAAAAAAAAAAAAAAAAGGTTTTGTGTTCAATAGGACTTTTAAAAGGGTAGATATGGTTGCAAACATAAATACATACAAACAGTATCTAGCGACCAAACTGTGAACTACAAAAAACCCACATGTACGTGGAAAGTTTGGTGAATGGTATCCGGTGTTAAAAAAATTTCTTTAAATCAGACTTTTAGAAGAATACATATCGATAAAAACAGATTAAACATTTGCGCCTCCTTGCATTTTGGTGGTTGTGGGGGAAGGGGGACAGCTAAAGCTAATCCAAAGCACAGTGAAACTGGTAGACAAGAAAATTAAATTCGTTTTGATTAAACGTTGATATTTTCAGTCATACATATTGCATAATGTTTGTAGTCTATGATTTATAATATACACACAGATAAGTATAAAGATTAATGGAGATTATCTAACCAACCTTCGTTTTGCTGATGACATAGTCATTTTTGCAACTACCCCATCAGAGCTGTAGAGTATGATCCAGGAACTTGCTGACAAGAGTAAAGAAGTTGGATTAAAAATGAACTTTCAGAAGACAAAAGTGATGTTCAATGCTTTTACAAGAAATGAAGATTTATCGATTGATGGAGAACAACTGGAGATAACAGATACGTATGTTTATCTTGGACAACAGATATCAAGTGAGGGTCACATTGATGAAGAAATTAATCGGCGTACAAAACTTGCCTGGAGAGCTTTTGGAAGAAACAGCATAATTTTCAAGAGCAATATGCCATTATGTCTTAAAAGAAAAGTGTTTGATCAATGCATCCTTCCAGTGCTTACGTATGGTGCAGAGACGTGGACCTTAACTAAAAGAGACATACAAAGGCTGCAGACAACTCAAAGCAGCATGGAGAGGTGCATACTTGGTGTAACCAGGAGAGATAAGAAGAGGAACTCGTGGATCCGAAAAATGACGAGAGTGGAAGACATCATGATCAGAGTTAAATCCCTGAAATGGCAATGGGCTGGACATACTGCCAGAAGGACAGACCATAGATGGACAGCCGAAATTTTAGATTGGATTCCAAGGGACAGGAAAAGACCCAGAAAAAGACCACATGGGAGATGGGTGGATGAAATTCGTAAATATGCGGGAGTGACATGGAGGAGACTGGCACAAGACAGACCGTTGTGGAGGAAACTTGGGGAGACCTTCGTCCAGCAGTGGATTGATAATGGTTGACAATGATGATGATGAAGTATAAAAATTTAGCATAATTTTAAATCTTATTGTTTAGGAACTTTTTTACTTTTGGAGAATTTTTATATCTGATTTAGAGACTTTCAAAATGTATGAGTTGGCAATACTGAACAGAACACAGATTGAAAAAAATGTCGTGCTAGTTCAGGTATCATGAACCAGAGTGATCAGCTGAAAACAAAAGGGCTCCGCTAATTTGCTGAAAGCAATGGAATATCTTCCAAACCTTTTTTGTTTTCAGTGGGGAAGTGGCGGGGGTGAGATAGCGTAATGCACTTGTTTTTAATTCGCCATTAATTCTTTGTGCATAAGCTGTTTCGTGCCTGAAGCTGCAGCCTCCAAATATTTACATTTCGTCGTCCGCTTTTTTTAGAGCAGGCTTCCCCTTTTCAAAATACTGTAGAATGGATGAGAAAACCGAAATTCATTTCCAAGTTCTGAAACAAAGTTACCACAATAATTGTTCATTTCCTTTAAATGAAAGTCTGTTGAAAGCATTATCCAATTGCTAGAGGAACTTCCTCTTTGTTGGCCCAGTGGGGATCTTTCACGAACTTCCCTTTCCATGCAAATCCTGAGGACAAGGTAGGCAGGCAGACAGGCTTAGAACGGGAGTTGTCAGACAGGTAGAACAGCTGGAGTTGGCGAAGATGGGGGTCGATAAAGATCAGCTCGGTGTAGCGGAAACGCCGAGCATCAAGATGAGGAACAATTTCTGACGATGGAAGAAAACAAATGCGGGGGCGATGGAAATACTTTAAGCTGCAGAGATAAGACAAGAGGACACTCTTGAGTCAAATGCTGTGACCACCCTACCTACAAAAGATGATCTTTGATAACCCCGCTGCCTCGCCCTGTCTCAGGGCTGGTTTATGACCCCAGTTAATGCGAAACAGGAGGTGGTATCAAAGCGTCTTGCAAAATACCTACTTCGCCCTTTATCTAGTTCCTCTGATTTTGACGCTCGGTATGCATTCATAAGGTTGTTAACTTGTTACTCGCTAGCAGTGCTGCCGTCTCTACAATGAACACGCGAAAACCTCAATGGAAATTCAAACGCCAGGTATTTTCAGATGTACACTTCTTTTTGTATTATCGTACTTGACGTATTTCAACTTTATCTAGAATTGATTCCTTTAAAACAGAATGTAACTATAGCTCAAAGTGTACTTGGAATTTCATTTGTACAACAGAACATTTACTAAATGTGCGTTATTTAGGATCAGTCATAATTCTAGAAAATGCACTAACACAAACGAAGTGCATTTCTTTTTTAATTTCTTTAGTTTATGCTCATTATAATACTGAAAATTTCCTACCTAAATGCTGTGGGTGAATTTGCGTTTAGTTAGTTACGAAATCAACTCAGCGGTGTATGTGAACAATCACATCACCAAGATAAACAGATTGTTCAATATTGTTCCGATGTCTGTGGTCAGAGGCGTAGGCTTCTGGCTTGTTGTCAGAGCTGGGTCTGGGTTCGAGTCCCGAACAAAGCATGTGTTTGTCTTCCGGCGCTGGATCTCTCCTGTCCCTATAAGCAGCCAGTGATCATAAGTTGGGAACGGTTGACTCCTAACAGCCTCTAGAGTGACTCATCGGGATAGTTAACCCCCTTTCTCCAATAAAAAAGACAAATGTAATATCTTCTGGAGATATAAAGACAAATGGTACGGGGCCTCATTAAACCTTTCAAGGGTTATGATGAACTGCAAGAAGCTACGAGAGACTGATAAGAACGAAAATACTTAAAGTTGTTTACAAAAAAGTATTGGAGTACAGACGTGTGTTTATGTACACGCATAAGACCCCTGCCCCCCTCACGTTGCTAGGGCTGAAGATTTCAGAAGGTGGAAGGATTTTTCCACAATTTAAAATAAAACAAGTAAAATCATGCAATACATTGATTATGATACGCTTACCAACATACCAGAAATCATTACTCAAATTATGAGGATAATGACCTTTGACCTCATTTGATGATATTGAACAGAACCGGTTCAGTACACTTCCGGAACAACATACTAAAGTTTTGTCTCAATAGAAGCATTTTTAGTCAAGTTATGAGGATTATGGCTGTGGAATAAATCTCGCTCCTGTGTCCTGATCTTTGACCCCATTTCGATGATATTCAAGAGAACCGGTTCAGTATACCTCCGAAACAACATGTTAAAGTTTTGTCGCAATCGAAGCATTTTTACGTAAGTTATAACGCATAAGGGTAAGGGAATGGATTCCGTTCCTTTGTTCTGACCTTTGGCTCCATTTTGCTCATTTTCAATAGGGTTCGTCCCCAGGTGGTCCCCTATTACATACTAAAATTTCATCGAAATCGAACCATTTTTACGCGAGTTATCGTGCGGACGGACGGAGCTTTATAAACAGCTCACTGCAAATGATTCAGATGTGTACAAAGCATAGATAGAGGCAATATGGGAAGGACTCGTAATTGAACTGATTTTCAAAGATGTATAATAATGGGTCTCAGGTAGGCAGGTGCAGGCATCTCAAAAACGATAAACCCTTTGGGCTATGAAAGAACAACTGTATCGAGGGTGTACAATGAGTGCAGCGGAAATAGCAAAGCAAGCAGTCAGATGTCTTTCTTTTTTTTGTAGGTGGAAACGACTGGTCTGTGTTCGAGGGTAACGGCGACTGGGGAAGGTTGCACGAGGTAACAGACCTGCTCTGCATTGCGTCAAGTAACTGCGCAGTGCAACAGTGGGATCCAGTAGAGAATTTCAGCATAATTAGCCCGGTCCACATTGGCGTTAATAGACAATAACAACAGACGTTCATTTCGTGTGCTACTTTTCTGTGCTAAAAACTGACCAATTCGTCTTCAGTGGGCACGGGATCACCAAAACTGAACACTTGAGGACTGAAAATAGGTCGCCTGGTCCAGTGAATAGCGTTTTCAATTAACGCTTGCCGATGGAACGGGCGGGAATATATCTTCGGCAGCACAAATCGATGGATCTCAGCTACGTAGCATTGACTGTAAAAGCTAGTAGAGGTGGTATGTTGGTCTGGGGCAGAGTCAGACCTACGGGAGCGGCTGCCCCTGGCACGGTTGTAGACAGGGCGCAAAACTCACAGCGTAGAATCCGATTAAAATTGGAATTGAGTCTTCTGCTCCAGTTTCTGGTACAGATTTTTCGCTCCAGTTTCTGGTACAGATTTTTCGCTCCTACTTTATCGTTTGTCCATCTACAGAATTAGCTCATAGTATGTTTCGTTAGTTTGTTATCCTTGACAGCTTAAGATTCTCGCTTAAATGAAGGCACGATTTTACATACGGTGCAAGATAAAGATGTTCACATTGTTAAAGATTATCTTGGAACTATTTTGTCATTATTGCAGTTGCGAGTACCACAATAATGCCAACCGGATTCTCCCCAGCCACATTCGGTCGGACTATTTGTCTAGCCGCATTCGGTCCGTTTTATGTGATACGGAAGTTCCGAATTCCGAAGCAGTTCGGAATAGTTGCACAAAGAGTCATAATTTGATTGTACATTTTTGTTTGTGTGGGGGTCTAACGACCACCGTGGATAACTCAATGGGTATAAAAGCAGTCGCTCGTCTCTTATTTCGGGCGACTGGCTAAAGTGAGGGGAGAGTGCCAGTGCTGTAGGACAAACACACCATTCATGCGTCACCCGGTATTCGAACCCGTACCCATCTCAGACGAATGGCCAGCAGCCAACTCTTTAGGACAAACACGCCATTCATGCGCCACCCGGTATTCGAACCCGTACCCATCTCAGACGAATAGCCAGCAGCTAGCTCTTTAGGACAAACACACCATTCATGCGTCACCCGGTATTCGAACCCGTACCCATATCAGACGAATGGCCAGCAGCCAGCTCTTTAGGACAAACACACCATTCATGCGTCACCCGGTATTCGAACCCGTACCCATCTCAGACGAATGGCCAGCAGCCAGCTCTTTAGGACAAACACACCATTCATGCGTCACCCGGTATTCGAACCCGTACCCATCTCAGACGAATGGCCAGCAGCCAGCTCTTGGAGCACTGCTCCACCCGGGCGACACAGTCTAGTTGTGCTTCTTCCGTAGGGATACCATTGGGGTATGTCGTTAATTTTTGTTTCGTTGAACAGTGTCTTCCTCTATATAAGATAGAAAGATAGATCGACTCTGACCTTGTCCGAGTCGATTGCCTTCTACCAGTCGACGGAAACGACGTTCTCCTCTGGGGTCGATGGCCTTTGGAGCTCCACAGTTATGACGTCGGGAGGTACTCGGTGTGCCAGTGGTCCATTCTTGGTACACCCTTACTACAGCACCTCGCGAACAGCCCACGAAGTCTGATGTTTCTGAGATGCTTCTGCCGTTGGCGCAGTAGCTGATGATCATTCCTTTTTTAACGCCCGTCAAATCACTACCTCTGCCCATTGGGCTCATGTCACGCACTATGGTTCATTTGTCCTGGCCGGCCGCTTATATCTTCGTGTGGCCGACCTTGTCACTTGCACTCTGTGACGTACCTGGGCGGGTACACTGTGATTCCGGGAGTGGTCATATGACTGTATGCTATATATAGACAAATTCGTGCAAAAACCCTCCCCCTTTTTTAAGAAATTCCTGGATCCGCTACTGAGGCAGATTACTGAAATTGTTCCATCGAACGGTTGACGAAACAGTCCTTCGGCAAATATTACGTTCTAATATATCAGGTCAAAGAATGACCAGTAAATAGCTGTGAATAGCTGACGTAAACCTGGTCATTCGTCACCATATTAGCAGAAAATTTGCAGTATCTGAGAAATTTCAGTACAACCGCTCGAAATCGGGAATATTTTTCGTAAACTAGCACGAAGTTACAGTGGCTAGAAGAGATAGTGTGCCGTGCGTTAATACCTCACTGTTTGAATTTTATTTCTCTCTTTTCAAGAACCGCGAGATGACGCTCCTGTGAGTTTCGATGCTATGATTTCTAAACATTAGCATTCTTTTCTGTGGCTTGTTCTGTGAGTAGCGATTGAAAAGGCGATATATTTGTTAGATCGGTCATAACGTTGAGAGCGTGTTTCGTACCTGGATGCAACAGTGGTTACAGGTCCTCGAAACAAAAGATAACTATATTCCGTGCCGAAAGATGAGGCAAGGCGGATCAAATGAAATTCTTTCTACTTGTCATAAATCAAGGTGGCAGCTCCTCAGTAATTATTTAGTTAAATATGGCACTTTTTTGTAGACTTTTATATAACAACTTATTTTGTATGAAATTATTGAAATTGGATGTATTATTTTGTCCAAAGTTCTGTAAACTTTTATCATGGGAAGATTAGGTTTAAATACGCCACTTTTTATATGACACCCAATTAAACATTTTGTGTCCTGTAGAGATAGAGAAAAGAGTTGCAACAGAATCATAATAGAGTTCAAAACGATGATTGGGCAAAAATCCCAATAATTACGGAGAAAATTTGCATCCAGTAATGTATTACATTGGTGCAAATAAAATGTCCGGCGCGAATAAGCAGTGGAAACAAGTCCCCACCACAGCGGAATGGAACCACCCACAGGTGTTGCGGGTATTGCGTCACAGAGTTGCTATAAATAGCTAGCACGTGTGTGATGAACAAGGTTCAGGCGTGGTTTGTTTGGACGTAACGTGGCTTGCAAAGGAAACATGCAGATGCCGGATTTGAGGGTCATCTTCCTGTATGAATTTAAACAGGGTCATTCTGCAGGAATTGCCGCTCGAAACCTCAACAAAGCGTTTGGGGAGAACACAGCCAACGAACGAACCATTTCGTAGCTGCGATACGGACCTGCAAAACGAAGCACGTGATCACCGACCTTATGCTGTTTCTGACGTTATTCTGTTACGTGTTTTTGAAGCGGACCCTCGAAAAACGTATCGTGAAATAGCGGCAGAGGTAGGTGTCCACCACACGACAGTTGTTCGGCGTCTGGCTGCGCTGGGTAAGGTCGAAAACCTAGACATGTCGCTGCCGCATGAGTTGACAACTGCCAACAAGACTAGGCGTTTGGAAGTCTGCACGTCTCTGCTTGCTAGGAATAAACAGGAACCTCTACTGCATCGAATCGTCACCTGAGATGTGAAGTGGGTCCTTTATGATGATCGGAAATGATCTGCACAATGGTCAAGCAAGGAACAGTCTGCGGGACGGCATCCTAAGCCACCCCTACACGCCAAGAAGATGATGCTCCTTGCCCGGTGGTCCACAGCCGGGATAATTAATCGGCATTTCTTGGCAAGAGGCCAAACCATCACTGCAGAACGTTATTGTGCTGAATTACACCAGATGCACCGGGAATTTCTGCAGAAACAACCGACTTTGGTCAACAGACATGCTGTTCTTATGCTCCAGGACAACGTCCGCCGTCATGTCGCACAACGAACGATGCTGATACTAAGTGTCTTGGGCTATGAAGCACAGCCTTATCCTGCCTAATCCCGGACTTGTCTACGACAGACTACCATCTGTTTCGTCGCCTGGATTACTTCCTGTCCGGGAAACAGTTCACGACAAACAACGAGGTTCATCGTGCTGTTGATGACTTCTTCGGGTCCCAGCCACAAGACATTTTTCTTTCCAGGACCATGGCCTTGCCGGACAGATGGCAACTATGTGTCGATGCCAAGGGGGATATTTTGCCTATGTAATTTGTCCTACTTTTCCATTCTCGCCGTCCACGTGTGCTGCTCCTTTGCACCAACCCAATACTTGTACTAACCAGTCTTGTGATGCGTAGATTCAATGCGAGATTATGCGTTTCTCCAAAAAGTTGATGAAGCTTCCCCAAAACACGCCATTTGGAAGAATATTCACCTATACATATCCATACATGACATTAATCACTTTTAGTATAACTGCAGAATAAAAAAAAAAAAGAGATTCTTTGGTAAAATTTTAGTTAAATTACTCGATTTCATGATTTCGAGGACCCTTCTGCAGAATTGCACAGTACACTATCTCTTCTAGTCACTGCAACGAAGTTATGTCTTATTATTTCTCTCCTTTTATTTCCGCCATGCACGACAAATGGTGTCGCAATGTTTCCATTTAAGTTGTGCTTTTTTTAAATACAAAAACACGCACTCACGCTCGCATACAATTAGAATGTTTACCTGTGATATTATCTGTATTATACATATAAAACACCGATAAGTAACATTCTGTTCCCATGCGTGTTATTGCTTTTACTGTTTAGAACGAAAACTAGGATGCTGTTCTGTTTAAATTATGGTTTTCTATTCAGCGAAAATTCTTAATGACTATACGAGTACTTTTGCAGTCATTATGCACTTCCTTCGAAGAGGAAACAATAATTATCCTTATTATGATCTGCGATGCGGTTTCGGACTTCGGGCCAGTGATCAGTTGAAACACTCCAGCAAATGGACTCCTTGTTCAGTCCTGATTGGGTTTGGAGTCGCAGCTTTGGAGGTAAAGGAATTGTTTGCGCGGAAATACCTCCCGCCATGCCGAACACACCTTCGCTGGGGCTCCATGCCTTCAAGTTAAGCAAGAGGGAGAGTGAACTACGGAACGGGGGAAAAAGGGGTGTGCAATAGGGAGCAATGGCTTATAGCAAGGTCACCATCGCATAAATACGTCAAACGCACAAAAGGCAAACACTTTACTGCAGAAGATAACACACCGGTGTTAAAAAGTAAATACAAGTATCTCTCAAGATCTTCCCAATGAAGATCAAGTACAACACTCGAAACTTGCATTTGTGATTTTAATGCTGTTAAATAATGAAAATAAGCTGGATTTTTTTTTTTTTTTTTGCAGGGTTCTAGTTTTTTTATTTTTCACAATTTCAATTTGATATCGTTGTTGTTGATAGTGATTTATATGTGATTGCATAATTAAACCAATCAAGGCCGCGCTGTGGCACAGGAGTCTAAGTGTTGTACTCTGACCGTTCGTCCGGGTCCGAATTCGTCTCGAACACCTGGGCCCGGGTTCGGGGCTTGGACGAGGCATAGTTGTGCGCTTGTCGTTCGTCAAACTGGGTCTTTCCCTTCATTAGCAGCAGTGGCCCCCCAAATGAGGATCATCATATGTAGAGGATTTTAGGAAGGGAGTGTCTGACCCCAGGTTTTAAACAACCCTTAGAAATAGGAGATTTGGGCTAGAGTGCCCGATAGGAAAGTGACACGGAAGCGAAGTAGAAAAGGGGAGGAAGACGCTCTTATTTATTACCTGGGTGCTAGTACCCGGGGTTGACGGCTTAACGTGCCCATCCAACGCACGGTGGATATTTAGTGGAACGAGCGTTCGTACCTGCCTGGGATCGAACCTGAGGTTCTTTCCGCGGCAGTCACGAACGTTTCCCACTACCGCGGCCCATCCCCAAATGAGGGACGACCTACTGCCTATATATAGCCCTTGGAGTTGCTCACAGTGGTCGTTGAACCCCGACACAAAAGAATGGCTGAGGTCAGAAACAGTCGTAAGAAATTAACGACGCCGACTCATTTCTAAATGTGGTTCTTGTAAACTGACCAGTGGCGCACTCAGTGAGTGTCAATGGCGGTTGCAGAAATTTGAAAAGGGGTGCACCTTAATACCACTATCAGTTTGATCCAATGTCAGAATATTTTACCATAGTAACATGAAGGGGTGTGGGGGGAGATGTTCGACATACGTTTTATCTATTTTACATTTTTTTTTTTTTTCGGAGAATGAGTTGCGTGATTATGTGAGTATTTTGGTTTGGCCTATTCAAGAGTCATTTTAAATGCACAAATTTATTGAATAACCCTTTTTAATAAAGAATGGAATGTGTGTTACACAAAAGCGAGTCTCTTTGGGTGCATTCGAACAAATCTCATCAATATTTTTAGGGCAATATTTTGGTCAATATGCATTATTAACCTTGGTCCTGTACAACACTGCTGGCCCATCGTAATGATATGTTTTCATCGTTTTTATAGCTGGAAAAGATCTGTCTGGTGTAACGGGAATAGCAGCTAATACCAGTGGCGTACTTTGGGTCCGAGACCTGGGCTATTCCGCCCCCTTCCTCTTCCCAACACACACAGTACTGTTGTTGTTTTTAATTGCGAATTTTAATTTTCAATTGTTAAGTAATACAAGTAACTCTTTTTCTAAATTTTAGGTACATGCTACTGCTAGCATAATAGCAATAATTATGAGAATTAGGATTTGAACACTCATTTGTACATGGACTACATTCTTCTTTCCTTTTTGAACTTCCGTGTTACGTTTTCGTAAAAAGTTTCTTCCGAGTACTTTTTCATATTTAAAAAGATTGGTTTTCTCTATTGACAAATCAGCCAAGTTGTTCGAATGTACATGTTCTTGTGTGGCTCTAAGATATATCTTCATTCTTTTTAATGCCGAAAAGTTGTTGATGGAAAGTTTAATATTAGATCTGCTAATTTGTACGCCTCAATAAACACTATGTCCAATTAATTATTCAACTTTATGTAACAAGTAACTTACTGATTACTGATTTAATCAAGGGAATAAACCACCTTCAGTTCATTTTTTAATCGAGCTGTATCAAAATTTGAAGCATGGAGTTCTAAGCTCTGATAGTAGATGTTCAAGGAAGTTTTCACGAAATTTATCAAAACAGTTCGAATCCAACAAAGCCACGAATTTAAGATATAATATCACTGATTTTAATCCATTGACACTTCACACAAAAGTAAAACAACTCTCGCGAAGCACGTGCTGTTACGTGCGGAAGCACGCGAGTGACTGAGGTAGTCTAAGTCTTCTCTTTTCTGAGCGAACCGTTACCCAAAGCAATGGCACATTTCCGTGCACCTGCTCATTCATGTTGTTGTCATGGAAACGCTAGCAGGCGATCATATGGAAGGCCTTCGAATCAGAACAAGGAAGACTCTGGAAGAGCTGGTTGCGTTACGCCGTTGGCCTTCGCTCGCCAGACTGAGTCAAAGAAGCGAATTCGCGCGTGTTGTTTTGGCAGCGAAAGCATCGACATATCTTAATACCGTTGATAACTGACTTTTATTTGTGTATATTTAATTTATTTTTATTTGTGCATTCTCTGGGCTTCCCAGCTAGCCTCGAATATACGCCACTGGCTTATACTGTTAGCAGACGTTTGATGTTGTTCAAGCAAGTCAGATCTTCATTGGTCTAACGTATTCTATTTTAGATTCTGGAAAATAATCTACTTTTCTTCCTGCTTCACACTGGCTTGACGCTTTAGGGATGGTTGATTTCTTTCTGAAAAAGACGACATCAAGAGTTTCAACAACTACTTGGATTAATTATTTCACAAGCTTCAACAGTACACAAAATAGATGGACAGATGTGTATTTTTAGCAAGGTGTAAAAGTGCAGAAAATTAAAAATTTCATCCTTTCTTAGGAGGGAAGGCACGTGCCCTTGGGCCCTCCTGTGCAACCACCCTTGGTTGGAGGGGATGGCCCAGGTACTAATATTTTTTCTGGAACTCATGAGGAATCCCTTTGTCCTTCGTTTTCAGCTATTGGCTTTTATTTTTAAATATATTTGTATGTTTTCAAATATATATTTTTCGAATAATTGGAAACGCACATTTATATGGTGGAGATATTTTTATCGCTTCCCAATATTTTGGAGGATTTTTTTTTTTTTTTACTCCAGAGTATTTTTTTATTCGCGTCTTCAATATTGTGGGCCATCCTTATAAAGCAATCCTGGGTGCGCCACTGAAACTGACTCATTCGTATAATCGAAATTGTCGTAATTCAAACCCCAAAATGTTGGAAATACCTTTTGATTAGCTCCTCTTGAAATTTATCATTCTTACTTAGCGCGAAACGAGAAACTTTTAGAAAGCATTTCTTGCGCAGTTATTTCCACATTTATCTGTTTATATGTACCAGTTCCGCTAATATTTTTTCCGGAACCAGATCAGTAAATGAGCTCACCATTTCTTTTGATCCTTCTTCATACCTTTTTTAAATAGCTCAGTGGTCACTCCTATGGCATGGGGTCAGATGCGCAGTCTTCTGGCTAACCATGTTGGGGCCTGGATTCGAGTCCCAGATGTGGCATGGGCGATGCATTTGTCCTAGAGCTCTGACTCTTCCCCTTTTCTGAAATCATTAGCTCTAAGTTAGATTTGGGAGATTTTTTGTGGTCCTAGATGCTCATGGGAATCCCATACCCCGAAACGGAAAAAAAAAATGTAACGAAATGTGTGTGAAAAACTGCACGTCGGAAATTCAGATATACCAGACGAAAAGGCTATGGCGTGTTCGAGCTGTCTTAAGTCGTGAATTTCTCACTCATGAGACTGCTGTTTCTGTGTTCGACTCCTGGTAAAATATACTGTCATCTCCTTTACCTTGACGGTCATGTCGGCTCCTAACACCCTTCCTCCTTCGCTGTACCAAAATGAAACAGTAAATAGAATTAGGCGGAAGGAAGAAAGTAAACTAAGAATTAGGCAGAAACACTGCTTGATATAAAACAAGAGCCAAATCGAAGTATTGGGTTGCAAAGAAAGCAGTATCTGATGACGAGCTACCCGAAGTCAAATCCCGCCACCACGGCGCACATTGACCACTGATATTGCGCAACACACCGGCATAACATCAGCATGTAGACCTAGGTGGCTTAAGTCAGTGGCAGTTAGTCGTCAGAAGGCGAAGAGTGTAAGTGCCAGCCAACATGGAAGTGGACAAGGAGCACCCGCCATTGCATGCTGTAGGAGTTTCATCGCGGTAGCATCCCACAAGTACTGTAAGGTACATAACTAGTGTGTATCCTAATGCCATGTTACATCCTCAGTGCTGTCGTTGGTACGGACGGTTTCGAGAGGGAAATTTTGACCTGTCAGACTGACCCGGATGTGACCATGCGTGAGTTGGCGGAACAGGTGCGTCGACTTGGGAAGGTACACAAGAAGGTTGTTTAGGTACCTCATCAACTCAAAGCTGAGCTGAAAACAAATCGCACGAGTGCATGCGTTTCACTGCTTGCACGTGACCAAGTTGAGCCGTTCTTGGACCGTTTTTAACAGGTGACGAGAAATGGATCCTGTATGACAATGTCAGCGCCTGTATGACAATGTTTGAGCTGCTGTCGGATACCAAGACTATCACTTCCGTCAGCTCGACGATCTGCTCACATCGCTCACGTCGACACGAACAGCGTTGCTTAACCGCAAGAGCGTCCTTCTACAGCAGGATGGAGCGATACCTCACACTGCACGGGTGACCAGTCACAAAATCAGGGACCTGGACCGAAAGCTCCTGCCGCGCCCATCCGATTTACCCGACATTACTCCAAGGGACTACCACCTTTTCCGATCGTTGTAGCATTTCCTGGACGGACAGTGGTTAACCAACCAGGACGATGCCGAACGCGCTTACTCACTTCTCTGAGTCCAAGCCGTCGCAATTCTATAGGGACAGTATCCAACAGCTGTCCGGACAATGGGAGCAAGTGGTGGCAAACGATGGCGACTATACAGTTTGGACTGATTTGTACTTGTATGTACAGGAATTAGCACTTTTCTGTTGCCTTGCATTGTAACATTACATTCTTTTCAACCCAATAACTGATGCCTACATCTACCTTGAATGAAAAATATCAAGCAAGAGCCACATTAAATAAGAAATTAATGGGTGTGTAAAACATGGCTGGAGTGCATTTGAAAGAAATAGTTCAAGAAGAATTTACCATTACACCTTAAAATTTAAAAAAAAAAAGTGTTAAATTAAAATGCATCCTTTTAATTTAAAAAATCTCGTGGTGAACATACCCCCAGATGACAACATCTCAGTTGCTGAGACCATTAATACGAATTTGTGTAGACAGATGCTGACTGATAAACTACGCGTGGCGCGGAGATTTATTGGCCCTGTAGCGTAAATGCGAACGCATTCGACTAGTTATCGAGATATCTGGGGTTCGATCCCAGCGGTGTCGGAACGCAATTTTTTCAGTTGCTATGCGTTGTTTATAAAATAACGTGGACAGAGCGATGACATCGTCCATTTACAAAAATCTCATCTTTTTTTGTGGATCAGAGACATGGACTTAAATTAAACTACGTATAAAAAGCATGCAAAGGCTGCGAAAGCTCAAAGAAATATAGAAAGATGTAACCAAGAAAGACAAGAAGAGACTCGTGGATCAGGAAAATGATAAAAGTTGATGGCATCGTGATCAAAGTAAAGACCCTCAGTGACGATGGACTGAACATATTTCCAGAACTGACCACCGTTCGACTACTAAAATATTACACTGGATAATAAAGGACAGCAACAAAAGAAGAAAACCATGTGAGAGGTGGCTGAATGAAATCCGTAAGCAGTGGAGAATCTCATGAAAGAAAAATTGCTAAAGACAGATGTATTTTAGTACGTAATATAATGTAGTAACGTGCTATTGCTGTGCCCTAGCCGGCTAAGTTCAGTTGGGAGAACAGCCGCCTCGGGAGTAGGAAGTCGTGAGTTCGAGATCTGCCATCGGCAGAATGATTTTACGCTATACGGAGATTTGTGGAAGAGACTCGGGAAGCCCTTCATCCAGCAGTGCATTGAGAATGGTTGACGATGACACGGCTTATTCTTACTTGTTTTCGTGCATGTTTTGGCAAACACTGTCAGTAAGTCAAAATGTAAAATAAAAATAATAAAATGTCGTTGAGAGGGAAAAGAGTGGTGGTAATGAGCGTGATACTGTGTTTGTAGTATATGGCGATTGATTAACTGAATCCTGGCACGCGCAATCTTACGATCTTGAAAATATATTTGTTTGCTTGGAGGTTTAAAGACCACCGTGAACAACTCGATGGGCTATAAGCAGTCGCCCATCCCTAATTTAGGGCCAGTGTTTCGAGGAACGGTGTGAGAGACAAGTATAACTTCCATTCCTCACCGGAATTCGAATCCGGATCCATCTCGGACAAATGGGCAAAAGCCAACGCTTAGAACACTGCGCCACCAGGGGGGGGGGGGTCGACTGATAATATATACTCGTTGGACTAAACATTAGAGAGACCTACTTAATACCCTATTAATCTTCTTCTAACGCGAATATCAGCCTGTACATGCCGAGGCATCGACTCCATTAGACGCTGCAGGGTGTCCATACGTAATGCCAGCCATGCCTGCTGCAACATTGTCCACAACTCCTCCCGTGGCGTTGGTCCAGGATACATGGACTTGATGTTTCGCTCCATGCCATCCCAGATAGCTCTCACAGGGTTTAAATCAGGAAAACCACTGGATGGTTCCAAACGCGGATGAGTGCTGCTCGTGAAGTACCTGGGTGGTTGCGGCCGTGCAGTGTTCTTTTGAAACAGACCATCGGCCGCAGGATGCACGAACGCCATTAAAGCGTGTAGATGATCAGCCAGCACATGCTTGTAACGCGCACCGGTTAAGGACCTCCCTAGACACACTAAGGAACCTAATGTGTCCCATGAGAATGCTCCCCTAACCATCACAGAGTTACCACTTCCTAAAGCACAGCAGACCTTGCTCGACGGTGCCATGGCATCATGCTGTCAACGCCACACCTGCACCCTCCTGTCCGCTCCGTACAGCTGAAAATGGGATTCATGAGACGGCGCCGCTCTGTGGATGTCCAGTTTTGGTGTTCCCGGCACCAGGCAAGGCGTAATGTCCAATGGCGAGCAGTCAACAGTGGTACACGAGTAGGACATTGGCTCCCGTAGCCCACGTGACGTAGCGTGGGCTGTACCGTTCTCTCGCTGACGCTGCTTTTGCCTCCGGCATTTAACCTGGATGTGATTTGCGCTGCCGTTGCTAAGTGGTCAGTCTGTACGAACTTGTATAGTCCACGTCGACCTCGGTCCGCAGTGGCGTGTGGTCGGTCACCGCTTGACCTCTTGGTGCTGGTGCGTCCGTCGATGGTATATTCGCGGAACACCCTTGATACGGTTGCCATCGAGTTTTTTCCACTTGGCGATAGGATGACCTCTGTTACAGGGCTTGGTGCTGAGTTCTATTACAGCGCCCTGTGTGGAGGGTTCGCTTGATGCTTCCTTTGCAGTAAGTTCGGTATCGGTAGTATAATCCGTAATTCTCCCAACTGGAGCAGATAAATACAATACAAAGCATAGAAAAGTGAATCGACTGCGGCTAAATTTTGCAGTGAAGAAAACATTTATTCCGATCTTGCGGGAAATGTCATCAAGCTTTTGTCCGTCATTTTCGTGCTTTCATTCTTTTAGTTCTCCCCCGGTGTCTTACTCGCCGAAAATCTCTTTATCTCTTCCCGGCCATCCAAACCTCTTCCTTCATCCGAACCGACAAACCCCTGAGGTTTTCAGAGCTTCCTAAAAAGATACCCTTCCCTCTCTACTTTTCGCCACCGAGTCTCCCCTCTCATCTCCGGAGAGAGAAAAAACCCTCAAAAAACTGTCCCCTCGTCTGACTAATTCCAAGAAAGCGCAGCCACGCCTTCACTCTAAAAAACTCTTACGTTCTTAATTGCTTACACTCTGCTGTGACCCGTGGGAAAGGAAATACTTTGCCTTTCGCCGCGATTCCCATCCAAATGCTGGCGGGAAATGAAAGAAAATGATTCCAATTCACTATCTCTAAAAATGGCTACAGAATCTCGCTTCCGATAAATATGGAAGCCCCGGTTACACCTCACCTGTTTTGCGCTGACAATGCGTCGACGATCAAAGTCGCTCAGATCACCACGTTTACCTATGTTCGTCGTTTGCGATACCCTATTGGGAAGCTCTACTCTCCGCCTGTCCATCGTCTGCGTTAGGTTTAGAGGTCTGTACTACTCCGCGCGGGAGACGCCCATCTCAACTGACCATCATTCCTATCTGTAATTTTGTCTAGTGAGTGTATATACGTTTAAATGGCATTGTATACTACTTCATAAAGATTCGTTGATGCCAACGAATGTTTGTGAAGTGTGGAAGAATCGTTAGTAGAGTGTATACAGAGACAACCAGGACGCTATTAAAAAGTTGTAAGTTACATTTCTTTCTTTTCAATCCCTGGACCAATACTACAGTAATTACGTTAGTGTTTTGTTCATATTTAACGTTGTCTCAACATACGAGAATCTAAAACGTTTCGAATTACATCAAAACAACACACGTGTTCATAACGCGCTACGTAGTAGCAGTTATGCATGTACAGTCTAAGTCTAGAGTATCCCAAAGTAAAATAAGACAAGTGCAATCGCCTACGAGTTGGCTTTAGGAAGACTTCGTTTTACACGTACACAAATCAATTGCTGTATGTTTTCCCCTTTTTATCGCAGTTTTCCGATACACAGACAAACCTTTCCGCTGTTGGGGAATAAGGAGTAGCGACACTGCACCCAAATAAAGACCCTCTGCTAATAACCTATAGATTAGAGCGATAATGCTGATGCGAGTTGATCGAGTTGAGTTTTATGATGAACAAATTACGCACCACAAACTATCGGTGGACTAATTAAGCAGTGCCACAAAATTGTGCGAACTTTTTCTTCTAGCATCTAAATGCTAATTTGGGACAATCGATAGTAAAACATAAGTGTAGAAATATTGGAAAACAATTCCAAGATCGTATGCATTTCTGAGTAATTAAATTATAGGGCTTCTGGAAGAAATTCCGAAAAGACGCTTTGATAACCCGGCGTCGTTTAGTCTGGATTTTTGCTTTATTTCGTGTGCTTGTTTTTCACATGATGTTTCATAGGTTAGGAAGGTCATTTCCGTTCCCCTTCAGCAATCCTTAATCGCTCTTTATGGTTGATGTAGTTAAGCACAGTACTGGAGCTGCACAGAAGGAAAAGCGAGTCTAATTTTGAAATTTAGCCGCTTGTTTGCGATTATGAGGAGGATTGAATTCATAGTTATAAGAAGTAACAGTGAGAAACGGCGTCTACCGGAATGGTAGACAAACGGGAAGTGCAACGGAAACCAAGAAATACCTAGAGAAGTTGACCCTATGTGCAGAGCATTTTCATACACGAATGTACACTGACTGGGCACTTAGTCAGGGGCTAACTTTCCAAAAGTGGCCCGCTGCGATAGATGGTGCCACGGTAGTACTTCCCCTCTCCTCCTTTCACGTTAAATGCGTTATAGCTACTTACGTCATTTTGTTCTCTTGGTACGTGGTTTTTTTATGCTCACATTCCTATGGATACAGTAGGAAGGCTTGCTGGTAATGGAATCATCGTCGAAGTGGACGAAGCCAAAGTGGGAAAACGCAAGTACGACTGTGGTCGTCTCGTCGAGAGCACCTGGATTCTTGGCATCTTTGAAATCACGTCGAGCCAGGAACAACCATTATGACGGACCAGTAGGCATATTATGGAATTGCTTCGAAGTCCTGCTTCGTGCGATCAGGAAGTTCTTCCCTGGCGGATAAAACTTTTCTTGCTTTTATTCTGCTAGGTAGAGTTTCATATTCATGAGGAAAACTTATTCTGCCGTCATAATAAATATTTCACACATATGCCACAATGTACATTCATATAGGTCCTTATAAGGGCCATCTTTAATCCATATTATTCGCTTCTTTTGCCACTTTCACAACGTAGCGCAGCGCTTTACGATGTAGCGATAACGTGTCGCCATCTATCGTCGCTTCAAAAAACTTTTTCTGGGCCGCAATTGGAAGGTTTGCGTAGTCAGGTACACCATGATGTTTTCTGTGAGAAAGAAAACTCACAAGTTGTGTAAGATTGAAATAGTAGTTGTGTATCATTGTTGTGCTTTGTTGGCTTGGTTTATTTTCATGTATTGTGGGGGACGCCAACTTATCAGAAGAATCGGGTGCAGGTTCCTGTCGTTGGAGCAGGGAAGCAAATAAACAAGTAGTTAAAAAAATTGGATGTTATGAATGACGTTTCCTTTTGCACACGTCTTCATTCGTCAGATCGGGGGAAAAGGGAAATATTGAAGTTATAGTTGGTCTGATTGAATAGTAAATACTTCCAGCGGGAGTTGGATGTTATGGACGGCCTTCTCTACGCTTTTCCCGTCAAATCTTGGGCGATTTCCTCAATGTAATTCCCGCTAAAATCTCTCTACTTCAATCCCTTGCTAAAGTGTTTGTCGTGCCTTGTCTCCGAGCGAAATTCTCCCTACATTTCTCCTCGAGATCTCCATGACTCCTCTCTGTCTCATTCCCTTACACGATCTGTCCCCTTGACGTAAGAAGAAATTCTTAATTGCTTGCTCCTATTGTACCCGTCGGCTCTGAGAAAAAGTCCGACGACGGCTGGGGGAAAGGGGGTGTCCTTTTGTTCTTGGGAGCGGTCCCACGGTCGACGAGAGAATGACCTTTCTCCGAAATGAATCTGTGCTGGGCGTCTATTTGACTGGGGAAGAAATTTCTCACTGTCGTTGGCACACAAAATAACAGAAGTTACAATTTAAATAAAGTTTGAATATTTCCATATAACAGCTTAAAGAATGTGGAACAACGCAAAAGCGCGCAAATGTATCTATAATACAAGGTTATTACAAATGAAATAGTTTCAGCATTTATAAAACCAAAACTATGTAAGATATTGACACTCACGAAGAACTGTTCTATCACCAATAGTAACGATTTTATTATATAGATGGCGTCACTAAACGATTGTACGTTTTAACCGTCACATGACCAGTCAGGCAAGATGTCCGCAAATGTTGTGGTGAAAGCGTTCTATGTGCTTGAATTAGGCAAAAGGAATTCTGTTAGTGTTGTGCAGCTGCTTTCTAGAATACGTTTCGCGAAATCATAACCCATCTACGGCTGGCACAAGAAATTTGAAACAACAGGATGTGTTTGTGTAAAGGTAAAAGTCCAGGAACACCACGTGTATCTGGTGAACAAGTGGAGCGTGTTTGTGCCATTTATGAACGCAGTCTAAGGAATTACACAACGACGGGAGATTGGGAGTTACAAATTCCACAACCGACTGTTTGGGAAATTTTGAAGAGGCGTTTGAAAATGTCCCTACAAACTGCGGTTATTTCAAAGTCGAAGTGACAATGATAGAACCGCACGTCGCGATTTTTGCAGAAGATACGCAGGAGCATTTTGAAGAAGATGGTTTTAGTGAGCGTCTAATTTTCAGCGACGAATCAACATTCCACATAATTGGGAAAGCTAACAAACATAACATTCGCATATGAGGGACTAAAAATCCTAGAGCAACAGTTGAGCATGTGATTGATTACCCAAAGGTTAATGTGCTCGGTCTTATATTCTGTAAAAAAGTGTACGGCTTCTTCTTTTTTTAAGATGCAACGGGAAGTTATCTCTATTTGCCAATTACAATGGCGTTCAAAACTTAAGGACGAGACGGTTTTTCGAATGTAACGTCGCGCAGAAGTGCTCCACATTGACTCAAATCATACCATAAGATCCCCAAGATGTAAGAATTTGGGACAAGTGAGCAAAACCGTCCAAACAAGGAATCCAAAGGATACAAAGGCACTTTATTGAAAAGGTAGCTTAAAGCACACCTGGACAGAAGACAGAAACGCCCATGTGACAGGCGGCTGCCAAGAAACATATAGTCTTTAGTAGGGGATATGATCCCCCCTGACTGCGTTGCAGGATTTACAACGTCTGTGCATGCTGAGGACGACGTTGTCAAGGAGCTGTTGAGGCATCGCGGCCCATTCCTCATGTAGCGCCAATCGCAGCTGCGGAATCGTTGCTGGCGGCTGGTGACGTGCTGCCAAGCGTCTACCGAGAAGGTCCCACACTGTTCGATTGGATTCAGGTCCGGGGACCTTGCGGGCCAATCCATGCGTTGAATATCT
The DNA here is from genome assembly GCA_039090855.1 of Macrothele yani. Lineage (NCBI taxonomy): Eukaryota > Metazoa > Arthropoda > Arachnida > Araneae > Macrothelidae > Macrothele > Macrothele yani. The sequence continues at coordinate 10,285,437 of CM077024.1, forward strand.
TCACTCTCCATCAGCTCTGCGACAGCCACTGTACGATGAGGTGTAGCGTTGTCGTGCATGAAGAAGAACTCAGGACCCACACCACCTCTAAACAGACGCACGTGAGGCAGGAGTACCTCGGTATAATAACGGACACCAGTGACTGAACCTCCTTGGAAGATGTGGTGGTCAGTACGGCTACCAAGCATGATACTGCCCCAAACGAGAACTCCGCCACCTCCAAACCGGTCCCTTTCGATGATGTTGGAGGTGTGATTGCGTGTTCCCTGCTCTTTCCAGATGTGCATACGTCCAGAATCGCTCGTCAGACTAAATGGACTCTCATACGTAAAGAGAACTCGACCCCATTGCTGATGTGTCCAGTTCTTGTGTTCCTGGCACCACAGAAACAGCCGTCTCCGATGAGCAGGCATTAATGGCACACACTGTACTAGTCGTCGTGCAAATAGACCACCTTTGTGCAGACTTCTGGCCACGGTAAAACGCGATAATGGACGTCCAGTTGTCTGTTGCAGGTGCCTTGCGATTTCTCCCGTCGTCTGCCGTCTGTCTCTTCTCTCCTGTAAGACAATATACCGGTCGTCCGCCGCCGTGGTTGCTTGTGGACGACCACTGCTAAACTCTCGGACAGCTGTTCCTGTCGTTTGAAATGCTCTCCAAGCTCGTGAAGCGATGCTGTGAGCGATCCCAAACTCCTCGTATACACTAGTCACACTTCGACCTTCTTCCAACTTCCCAATGACGCTACCTCGGGTAAAGTCATCCAGATGTCGTCTACTGGATTTCCTGTTGGCCATATCACACGGTGGCTGCAACTCGACGTCGTTCAAACCGATGTACACCGTGCAATAGCTTTCACCGAATTGCTGAGCGTACAGCACCTGTGTGCTTTATACCATTCCGACACCCCCTCCCCCGTGATGTGCATATATGCGCATGTCCAACCGTACCGAACCCTAGTCTTATCTCCTGAGTGGTCTTTCGGTCCGTTCTGCCTGCTAGTTCCGCTGTTATGCTAATTTCTCCTCTTCGTCCTTAATTTTTGCACACCAGTGTATTTGGTTGATGCATCAACAGCACGAATACAGTTACAACTTTATTTTCCAACACAATGGAGCGTCATGGAACTGCACCAGGAAGTTAGAAATTACTTCGATGAAAATCTTCCACAGCACTGGATTGGACGCGCAACAGGCGACATTTCACTCACATGTTGGTCACCAAAAAGTCTGGATCTAACACCTGCGACATTTTTTATGGGGCTATATCAAAGACAAGGTTTTCGTCCGTCCCCTTTCTGTTAGCTGATCTCAAACGACGTATCACAACAGCTATTACTAAAGTTGATGAAGACATGTTAACAAGTTAATAACGAGGAATTCTACACCGATTATGTAGAAGATAGTAAAACTATTTTATACCAGTAATCCGATTTATTGGTGTATAGGAATATATACACACATATACACTGTCTACCAACAAGTAATTGGACACCTGTGATAGCAAAGGAAAACAAAGTTTATTCACCTTCAATAGTTGGTGGAGCCTCCACGAGCAGCGATTACAGCTGCGAACCTCCGGGGCATACTCTCAACCAGGCGTTGTACGACGGCTAGCGGTATTTTCTTCCACTCGGCTTGGAGAAGACAGGTCAGTTCCTACACCGATTTCGGACGGTGGGGGCACCCCTTAAGTCGACTCTCCAACTCGTCCTAGAGGTGCTATATAATGATAAGGTCCGGGCTCTGGGCAGGCCAGTCCATTCGATTAACCCCATTGTCACCACACCAAGCCATGGTGGACCTTGCAACATGACAGGTGGTATTGTCATCCTGAAAGTAACATGGATCCACCCCGTAAAACTGCCATAACGTAGGAAGCGCCACCCCGTAAAACTGCCATAACGCCGAGACCTTCTGCACAATTTCATCCGAAATTGTGCAGTAGGTCTCGGCGTTGAGTCTACCAGGAATTGCGACCAAGGGTCCCGTGCCATACCAGGAGAAACACCCCCATAGCATAATTCTACCGCCGCCGAACTTTACAGTTGGCACTCTACATTCCGACAGGAGGCGTTCTCCAGGCAGACGCCAAACCCAGACCCTTCCATCTGAACGGTAGAGGGTGAACCTTGATTCGTCGCTCCAGAGAACCTGTTTCCAGTTCAACGGTCCGCTGTCGACGTTCTTTGCACCACGTTAGCCGAGCAGCGCTATTGGACTTGGTGATCAAAAGCTTGTGGGCGGCAGCACGTCCATGATAACAAAGCAGATGGGCTTCCTTACGGATGGTATTCATCGAAAGAACACTTCCGGATGCCTTTTGAAACTCCTCGCGGATATGGCCGATCGATTTGGTGCGGTTCTTACGAATTTCTCTGGCCAGCACCCGTCGGTCTCTAACTCCCAGTTTTATGGGTCTGCCGGGTCGGGGCACATTCCGACAGTCACCTCTCATCTTCCACTTGCCAATCACGTAGGCCACTGTCGATTTTGGGTACTTCAACTCGCTGGATATGTCACGTATGGATCCGCCATTTCTGTGATACCCGACGATTACTCCTTTCTCGGAATCAGAGAGCTCCGAACTGCGTGGCATTTTGCATGCGGCTGGTTGCGTTGTTGTTTCCCACACGATATTTAACGGCGGCGGCCGTGACGTGTATCAGGACCGCAGATATCGTTGATATATATAAAGTTTCTGTCTAACTTCCTTGAATGGCTTTACGAGAAAGTTTCTGTGGAACTTCCTTGAATGACTTTACAGGGAAGTTTCTGTCGAACTTCCTTGAATGGCTTTACAGGGAAGTTTCTGTCTGACTTCTATCTGGTTGATGTGCGAAAGCTTGGAAACGCTTATGTATATATTTCTACGCCAATAAATCGGATTACTGGTATAGTTTTACTATTTTCTATGTTAAGGAGTGTTTGGCAAGAATTAGACAACCGCGTTGATAAATGCTGTGTGACTAAGAGTGCACACACCGAACATTGTGACGTACTGTAGATATCAAGAAGACAAATCTGCAGCGATACATTCCGTCTGTATAGTTTAGTCGGTTAAGACAACTGGCTCCGGAGCGAAGAGGCGCGATTTCTATCTCATCCACCGAGAAATTTGTGTTTTCACAGCATCTGTAAATTGTTATAACAAACTTCATGAGTTTCCCTACAAGACGGTGCAACGTGAGTGTCAATGTCTTAAATAATAGTTTTGGTTTTATAAAATGTGAAACTGTCTATTTCATTTGCAATAACCCCTTATTTCTAAAACACAAGAACTTGAACTGCTCTCCCGGGTTCTGTTCCTAAATTTGATCCAAAACAGGAAAAGGGCAGCGTCTAGGTTTCTACGGAAAGCCAGTACACGTAAAAAACGCTAAATCAAGTTAAATTGATGCGAATTCATAGAATGTATGCGTTTGACTTCCAACGAAGAATTTGGAAATACATGTATTCGTTCACCGTAAAACGATGTTCACATAGCGATTTTACACTTTTAATTCGCCATTCTGTTAAGAAAGAAAGGAAAGGCAAGGTAACTGTCTTATTAACTAAGTAACAGATCCGATCAGACAAGTGTGCGTGTGTGTGTTTAACAACCCTAGTGAATATCTCAGACAATAATATATAAGGAGCAGATCATCTCTAATATGGAGCCAAGGACTAGTAGTTAGAGCAAGTACCTTCCGACTGGGGATCGAACCCAGCAAGGCTGAGTTGCTCTGAACCACTAAAAACTCGCCGTGCGTCGGATGGGCACATTAAGCAGTGGGCCCCGGGGTATTAGACCCATGGTGACAAATAAAGTCATCTCCTCCCTCTTGCCCATTCTCCCTGGAAGCTTGTTATGGCATCATAGTCTGGCACTCCCAAATATGTCAACTTATCCTTTCAATCTAACACTCCTGCTTTCCTTACCTATCTATCTTCTGTCCCGAGTCCCTAGGTTCAATCTAATGTAACTTCATTTCTGATACGCGTCACAGAAGTCTCAAAAGGCATAGATAGTTGCGTGTATACCTCCCCTGAGGGTTTGAACCCTGCCGTTGGTGGCTATCCACCCCATTCATATTCATCATAATTTAGGACCATTTGGTCCCAGCGAAGGGGTGGCGATCCAGTACCGTTGGGCTGTTGCGCCGCATGCCTAATACGAGACTCGGGCCCGAACTCAGCTGCGAACAATCTCAACTTATGGACAGATAAATGTAAACAAACACACAAGTTTTTTTTTTTTTTAATTGGATGTTTAGCGACCACCGTGAGCAACTCAATGGGCTATAAGCAGTCGCTCGTCCCTAATTTAAGGCCACTGGTTCCAGTGAAGAGAGAGAGCCAGTGCCATAAGGCAAACGCAACATCCATGCCTCACGGGTTTCGAACCCGGATCCCTCACACAAGTTATAGATAAGTACGCTTGTGATCCAAAAATGGGAGAAACGCAATTAACTTTTCAGGGAGGTGGGATTTCAGGGAGCAATTCTGGCACTGGGTACCACGCAGCCTTTGATCCAACACTGTTCTCGGGCAACTACTGGTCTGCGTTAATTACGCAGTAAATGATGTAGGCCTTGGGATTAAAAACTACTAATCTTCTGATTTGTTTCCTGAAAATGCTTTTCCTTCCGTAGTTCCCAGACTGAAACTCTCAAACGTTTCCAAGAAAGCTTTACCGCGTGTTAACAAACAGGAAAAAACGCTGGCAGAAAGTTTACCGGATATGTGGTTATTCCCCCTTGCAAATTTTTACCCTAAGGCTTGTCTCTCATTTAGATCTAGTCCGTTCTCTTGTGGTTTTCAGGGTCAGTACACTTTAGCATCAACGTGCTCTCTGCGCCACGTATACATGTGCAATGACCGATGTCTGTAAATTTTTGCAAGTTTTTGGCCCGGGTTACAAATAAGTCTGAAAAATTAATAACAAAGTCGTATACACTGATAATAAATCCCATCTTTCCGAGAGACCCAAAAATTAAGTTTTCTGTGTCTAACGATTCACCGAAGAATTTCGGAAGTAATAAATTTCTGTCAGGTCTTGAAACTCTTAAGTCATTAAGAAAAGATTAGAGAATGTTTCGGCAGAACAAGATTCTCTTACCAAATTTAATATAACTCTTGCCAAATTTAATAAAACAATTTAAAATTAATAAACAGTTCCGGGAAGAACCCATAAAATTATTAAAACAATTGGCCACTTAATTAATAAAACAATTAATTAAATGTTTTAATAAATTATGAAACATGAATATGTTTTATAATTTTTATAAAACATATTTTATATAATTATAAAAAATATAATATAAATATGTATAATTATGTCTCATATTGGCCGAATTTAATAAAACAATTTATTAAATTGATTCTCTTACCAAATTTAATAAAACAATTTAAATTATGTCAAGGGAGTCATTTCTTTGCAGCAGACATACTTCGACTTGCTCCTCAGCACTTTATCTGTCCCTTTTTTTAGTATTTCTTAATCAAAGGTTTTCGGAAAGAGCATTTTTGTCGGCTAATCGGATTTCTTTAAAATACATTGGCAATGAGTAACCTAATCCTGCAGATTAGCAATTCAGATTTTGTAACGGTTAACTGCTTTGAAAGTCTTACCTTCTGACATTTGAAATCATGTGACTTCTTTGTTGAATAACTTCACCAAATATATCCTCCTCTTCAATTTGTGTTGCGTCGAGAAACATAAGATGTTGAGGGTAGTTAGCAAAGTAATGTATAAAGGCGAGTGAATTGTTTGTTACAGTGCTTTTTTTTTTTTTTTGAAATGAAGATGGATACCTCTCGGGAGAATTTTGGCAATTTTGATATCATGGGAGTCGATTGGATTCATTGTTTTATTTTGCGAAGAGGAAAAGCCTCTGTAAAGTATATAATGCATAAAATTTTCGGATTTTTCACTATTCGTTCTTCAGGCTCTTGTAGCACCTTTAGTACAATTCCTTGTCCTATAAGAAGAGTGAAATGCAACAGTTATTTATTGTAATATAGACTGTCCGAAATAGTTATTGAATTCTATGTCAAAATATATACGAGTATTTCTGTCAGCAGCGTTCGCTATCTAAAAAGTCACTACAAAGGGGGTTATCTTTTGTAATTGCTGCTACTGGGGTAGAATCGTTCATCACGATTCTTCCCGCAGTACAAACAAACAAAATTTGTCTTGTCTGGTGTTGAAAAAATTGTCCAATTCTGAATAGAAATGTTTTATTTCCGATTCAAGCCGAGATGGAGATGTAATATAAAAAAATAAAAAACATTTCAGGGCCTTCAAGGATAAAGTTGCAGGTAATATTTGATTTTATCATATTCTGAAGCATAAGGTGATTCAAGTGTTCCGTAGCAGAAAACCTCTTTCACGGCACGTGACTACATCGATGATCCAAAGCTTCAATTTCGGCTCACTTCGACAATAATCACCTCTGCAACTGAACTCTTTCACGCAGTGATCACTGCAAAAGATAATCATCACGACAGCAAATAATCATCTGAAAAAGTACCCATAATATGGGTTATTTATCAGGTAAAGGCTACTGCTGACATTACATATTGAAAGGGGACATTCCAATGTCAGTCACCGTCCCTCGACATAATACCTACCTTTGTGGACGACCCGTTGCCAAACGTCTGTTGGCGTCGTTTTGGGCCATTGTTCTCACAGAGCGTCCTAACGCAGAAAAAATCATGTAGATAGTCCGAAAGCTTGAATCTAAGGTGTTCTTTCATTTTCTGGATCAAGTTGAAATCGCGCGGACTTGCATCCGGCGAATATGGTGGATATTCCAAAATTTGCCACTGCCATTTACCCAGCAATGCCTTCACCTTTATTGCAACACGGCACCTGGTATTGTCATGCAAGACAATTGAGTGCAACCGCAGTAACTAAGTTTCTAGAAGAAATTCTGAAAATATGCTTTGATAACCTGGCGTAACTAATATAGTAAAGCAGTAACTTTACGATCTGTCCCTGTGATACAGCATGAGAAAAAAAGGAGTCCCTTCGACGCCATACGCAATGATTAACAATACTTTTAGTTACCCAGGCCCATGTTGTAGTTTCACTTTGCATTCGTTGGACTCTGATTTGAGCTCTGCTTCGTACGGTCTGATCCATATTTCGTCGACTGCAATAATTCGGCGAAAAGAAAGTGTTCTTTGTCACGCGCATAACATTCCACATGAACCTTCACTGTTTCCATCCCTTGTCATTTCTGCACATTGATGAGGGCATGTGGCACCCATTTTACGAGTATTTTGCGCATTCCTAGCTTCTTCGTCAAAATGGCGTACATAGTCAAAGGTGCAATGGCTTCGGCACTCAATTCTTGACAATCATGCTCTAGTAATCAATCACCCGGCTTCCACATGTTCATCTGCCCCTGTCACAGGGCGTCCACCACGTTGATCAATCTCTGTGTTCTCTCTCCGCGTCCACCGCGTTGCTCAATCTCTGTGTTCTTTCTCCGCGTCCACCACGTTGCTCAATCTCTGTGTTCTTTCTCCGCGTCCACCACCTTGCTCAATCTCTGTGTTTTCTCTCCGCGTCCTCCACCTTGCTCAATCTCTGTGTTCTCCACGTCCACCACCTTGCTCAATCTCTGTGTTCTCTCTCCACGTCCACCACAATTCTCAATCTGTGTGTTCTCTCTCCACGTCCACCACATTTCTCAATCTGTGTGTTCTCTCTCCACGTCCACCACATATCTCAATCTCTGTGTTCTCTCTCCGCGTCCACCACCTTGCTCAATCTCTGTGTTCTCTCCCCACGTCCACCACCTTGCTCAAGCTCTGTGTTCTTTCTACACGTCCACCACCTTGCTCAATCCCAGTGTTCTCTCTCCACGTCCACCACCTTGCTCAATCTCTGTTCTCTCTCCGCGTCTACCACTCGCCCGACGGTACGACATGGCAAAACATCATCGCCACATGCTTCCAGTAGTCCTTGGTTGCGGCATTGACGAGCATTTCGTCTTCGTGCGATCTGAATTTTGATGTAACTCCTCTTTTTTTTTGGATGAACATCACTTAGAGTGACACAAACCCTTGTGCGTTTCGTCTTTCGTCATTGTTCGACAAATGGCTTCAATGACATAGATCTACACCACTGTCTACACGGAACGCAGAGAAACAACGCACTGACACAGGCTTAACTGATAGCCTCCTAACTGCGTATTCCATAGCAAGAAAAGTGACACTCGCAATATAAGGACATTCCCATGATAGCCACTTTTTTTTTTTTGATCGGATGAGATAGGGAATTTTAAAGATTCCTCGTACGAAAACTCAGAAGCTCACAGAAAAACACACATAGCGCCGTGGATTGTTGGTCACCGTGGTGTGAGGCTAACGCGCTCGGCTAGATATCGAGAAATCTGGGATTCGATTCTCCAGCGGTGACCGAATAACGATTTTTCAGTTGCTGTGTGTTGCTAAAACATGGAAAGAGCGATGTCTTTGTTTATTCACTGACGCCACGTATTGGAGGATTTTCACATGAGTTAAAAGCTTAAGATTCCCAGATTCTGGCTTGGAATTTTTAATAATTTAGCATTACATACTTTTTTTGGTGCATCTTTTTTGTTATGAAAAGTGAAGACTCAGTTGATTTCACCCTTTAGCTGTTCCAAATGCAAACAGAGAGGTCTGGGTGGATGGTGGTGAAAAAGCTGAAACTGTCTCGCCGGCCCCTCTGTACACAGCTGTAACGTACCAGGAGATGTGACGTACCTGCCAGAAGGACGCACACGACATAAAGGCAGATAGGAATCAGAATAAAATGTCAGCGTAGCTTAATTGGTAGAGCAACTTATTCCGGAATGAGTGGATCCGGGTTCGAACCCCGGCGCGGATAAAAATGACGGAGAAATTTACTTCGTTATACAGCGACATGGAACGTTTACCCTTAGTGAGTAACTGCCTTGAAATCTGTTCGTCTTCTAGCCACTGTTTGTGATCGGGTGGATATTATATGAGACAAAAAACTAAAGCTAATTTACTTCTCTCTATATATAAATAAGCTGTGTATTATTTGCTGTGTAGCGGCATGCCTCCTGTGACTTTGGTAATAGTGGGCCCCTTTAGTCCCGCTAGACCCCTCCCCCTTAATCCAGCCCTGGCTAAAAAGTTAAATCTTTTAGCCTAGGACCCTAGCTGTTTTCTTTCGATTAATGAAAAGTAAGCCCGTGCGGACCTCTTAGAAAGTAGATAACCTCAAAGAAAGAGAAACTGAGAGAGACAGAGTGAAGGAAAAGTGGAAACGTGAAACAATAGGTGAGATAGTCTACCTTTTAAATTCAAACTTACAGTGCAGAATAGATGGAAACATACAAATGATTCATAAGGCTAATTAAAGAAATGCGTATTGTTACTGAGAGTTACATTGCCTTGCGTTATTGTCCGTGTAAATAAATTTAAAGAGAAAGTCGCACAATACATTTGAAATCTGCAAGGCAGGATGGCACTAGTCTAAACGACGCGGAATAAGGTCTCGGAGAAAGCTTGGAAAATCCTTGGAAGATATTCAGACAAAGAGGCACCAGTACTTAAAATTAAGCACTCTGGAATTAATGTTTAATAATGATCATGAGGGCTAGCATACTGTTTTTATTAAGCTGTGTACAAACAGTCTTTCGGGGCTCCACGACCCCTTCTGTAAACGAGTTCACCTCAGAGGAAGCCCTTCAATTAATCCACCTCCACAAAATACCAGAAAGAGGAAAGGCAAATTAATTGTCCTAAATTAAGCACTTGGAGCTCCTTGAATCTCTTTTTAGCAATGAAATTATGGCATGCAGATAAAGGCGCCATTAGCAATGTGGGTCATGCTTGTATACGGCCCAGTGACATTGACAACACTGAAGTCATTAAGGCATCATCATTGAGCACGGAAGTGGAAATAAACAAGAGTGGGATATAGCAAGTTAATGTTCACCGCCTTCTCATTATTAAGGTACTGATTAAGGAACGTCTTTGATGATGTTCTAAGGACCGTGGAATCCCGAACCTCATGAAAAGACCTTCAGTGCTGAAGATAGGTTTCGCCTTGTTCTATATGAACTGTATGTACATAGAGTTAGTTGTATAAGCATTTCCCTTTCCGCTGATGAAATTTCCGTCATTTTTTTTTTATATATTTTACTGAAATTTAAACAGAAGTTCATTTTCATCCAGGCTAATTAAGTGCCATCGCAGTTGCTTGAAAAAGTTACACCCCCGATTTTTTCTTTCCAGTGAAGACTAGTTCTGAGCAACTTATTGTAACTTTTTGCTCGTTAAAAGAAATTTTTGACGTTTTTAGTGGCACATAAAATGAACCTTTACGAAGAAGTTGTGTTCCCTGCAAATCACCAACGAACCCAGGATTTTGTAATAGTGTTGAAGTTTAGCTTTATTAGTGTTCCAGTTTAATATTTATATAAATAAATTACAGCGAACTATTCCGGTTTGCTCATGCTACATCATGTTCACACTCTTTCACCTCGTGCTCTAATATTTCACCCGGTTAAGAAGTTCAGCTTCTTTTTTTTTCGTTGGTTTCATGTGATAAAAACGAACTGCTGTCCATTAAATGATACACACATCCGTTGTTTACATCACACCGATTGTCATGATTGCAAATAATTTATGCCATTAAAGTAGTAAAAAAAGTTTTCGAAACTGTTCCTTTAGTAAAAAGTAATAATGAAATTCCAGCCTTAAACTATTCCTCTATGCCCGATAAGGCGCTGGCTCTTGACGATTCGCCAAAGGTGTGTTTCAGTACCAAATGAAGCATGTCTGGTGTGTGTTTGTCTTACCGTGCTGACTTTCTCCCATCCCTGGAACCAGTGACTCTAAATTAGGGAAAGAGGGCTGTGTATAGGCTTTAGAGCTGCTCACACTGGTTGTTAAACCCTGAAACAAACAACAACAACAAAAAATACGTAATTTCCACTTGGCTTTTTTCTTGGAAAAACAAAACAAACCGCAAGATCCGCAGATAACAGAAATTATTATCCACCGGTGTATATATTTAAATTCATAACGTGATCAGTTCTTTTTTTTTAGTAATAAAGAAACAACTTAAATCATGGCACAAAATTTGTGTAACACGATCCAAAAATAATAAAGAAAAGCGCCCTTTTCAAAAGAAAGGCGAGAAAAGAATTATACAAGCAATCTTGTGCTATGTCAGTAAAAGTGATACTGTAAGCTTAAAATTTGCTTCGTTTTTTGTTTTGTTTTTTACATTTCGTCGATGTACGATTATTAAGTCAAGATACAACACAAAACGTTACGATTATTATAGTATTTTATTGAAACAATCACGTTCATAGCGCTGTGTGTTGTGTGATTATTTCATACGTGTGTCTTATGAGGATGACTTGGATTGGAATCCTTGAAAAGGAATAGCGGTATTTATTCAATTTATTCAACGATTTTAATTGCTTCTTGCAAACCCTTCGGCTAGTAGCTCCACTGCTCGCTGCCCTTCTCGAGCAGAAAGAGAGAACTGCATTTTCCGTGGTCTGTACTTTGTAAAAATGTCATAGGGACATCGATTTTAATGATTTCGTGTAGTAGTACTTAAAGCTTTTCTTGTCATGTTTCCTCCTGATAAAATATAATTGCAGAAAAGTATCTTTTTCAATACAAGTCATATAATTTACTGGTATAACCAGCAGCATATATCTCAAATAAATTAAAAAAAAAAAAGAAAACAATAGCTCAATCGTATTTTATATTTCCTTCAAACTTTACCAACTTGTCGGTGTCAAGTTGGAGATTTATTGGTCCAGGAATCACCAGGTCTCTGACATTACAATCTGTAAAGCGAGACTGTTTTTGCTTTTGACTTTTCTTGCTAAACTGGCCTTTTTTTCAGTTTCTGCAAAGCAGCTGATAAATACATACATATCCGCGCTAACTTTCCGCAGTTAAAAATTATTCAGCGACCATTTTTTAATGCCCATTTATATTTTAATCAAATAAATTGTTATTTATCAATTTTTCAAAAACATCGTTTTCCTCTTTAGGCGGTGCAAATAAGGACTGCTGAAAAGCGAGTAAATATTACTCTCTTCTCTCTCTTTCTCTCCCGTTCTCAAAAAAAAATTTTTTTTTACAAAGATCAAATATTTCAATAATTTTGTGTTTCTCTATTTTTTGTCAAAAAAAACAAAAAAAAAACAAAGCTTGTGTTTTCAATTTATAATTTCATATTTTCAATGTAGCCCAGTTTTCTTCCTCTTTATCCGGTGTACAAATTTTGACATTTCTGATGATTAAGTATAACATTTTACAATTTAACCATATATGTTTCTTTTATTTAAAATATTGTAATATACGTATCGTTTAGTCTCTAGGGCGATAACAAAAAAAGCAATATGAGAGACCCACTCGTTTTTTTCTTGCTGTACACCTCTCGCAACAATATGAAATCCCTCTTTTTTTTTTTTTTTTTTTGTCCTTTCTTTTTCCTTTTCTTCTCCTTTTTTTTTTTTTTTTTTTGTGCAGCAATTTTTGCCTCTGAGAAACCATCATACATCATAGTGAAATACACTATATTATCAAAAGTATTCGGACACTACCAAATATTTGCATAAGCGCAAAGAACGGTTGCGCAGGAAAGTGCGCTGTGAGTGGGGAGGTACGTATATAAAACTGAGAAATCTCTAAAAAAATTCTAAAAATCACAAAATACGAAAACAAAAGTTTAAATGTGGGAAAAAAAAGTGCGTGCGTGTATATTTGGCCAAGGCACTTATTTAACCAAGATCTCTCACAAGGAACTCCTGCAGCATTGTGATTATTTATCAACCTTAAAGGGCGGCCCTGGCTGCCCAATTTCCTAAGAGAAGAATCACTACAACATCTCCCCTTAAAAATTTTGTATTATCTTCCCATACACCATTCATACAAAATCTCCAAATGTTTGTTTGCTAAGTCCAGAGCGTTGCGAGTTTTCCATGCAGTCCGCACTGCATGTGTGCTTCAGCCCTGTCTTCGTTCCAGAGTATTGGTTATTATGCCAACACTCCGAGTCTCGGCAACCAATGAAAATTCACGATTCTCCGCAATCTCTTTATTTCTGGGACAATCTCTGCCTATCACTAAAAACAAATTAATTTCTGTGATAGAACAAATATTGCTCCTGTTTGACCCTTGAAAGGGAAAATCATCTTTTGGTTTCTCAGGTTCTAAGTTCTCAAAGCAAAAATTTCCAGTTATACAAATAAAACAAAAATAAAAATTGAATTACAGCTTCAACGCCAGCCCAGTAAATTACTGTTTTTGAGTTAAAACCTCCTGAAATTTCGACTTGTGCTTTCATGAAAATTCCTGTACACCACATATCTCCCTGCAATTGCACATCTCCCTAGGAATTGCTTTGGATTAATCGTATTCGTCGGCCAGGATGTGCTTCAGCATCATCTATCTGGGGATCAGCACGGCTCCCCCCCCCACTAACATTGATTCTTTTAATAACATTTGAAATGAAATGTTTCTCTTCATGTACTACCCCGTACCTTACCTTGTCACCTTCGCGCGTTCAGGCATGATTGCTACTTTATTTATTTAGTGCAGGTCAAAATTGCTAGGAAAATTTTGCGTACTATTTTTGGCACGCCTTTTGTAAAAAAAGATCATGCTTATGTTATCGGTTTGTCCGTCCGTCCGTCTGTACCCACGGTATCTCCGCAACTATTAGTCCGATTTGAAAAATTCTTTTTGCTTTCGGAAGCTTGAAATATGCGAATGATGATCCTTTATTTCGTTTTTTTTTACGGTGTACAATTTCGCCGCTAGAGGGCGTAAATGAAAAGATGATGTCGAATTCAAAATTACGTTTTATTCCACATATTTGCTTCTAAACATCCGATTTAAAAAATTATTTTATCTTTCGATTCCATTTATGTCAAAGAGTATTTTAGATATAGTTCCTTCCTCAAATTACGCATAGATTTTCCGCTAGGGGGCATAAAAGTAAATTACAGTTTTCCTGATAACTCTTCCTCTAAAACTCCGATATGGAAAAAAAAAAAAAATTCAGCGGATACATCTCCTGATGGAAAATCTTTTGCATATAATTTCGAATTTTCGGTAAAGAATACTTTGTCCACCAGGGAACGTAAGTGTTAATTTTTGCTTCTGATGTATTTGCCATAAAATCTGAGCTTCTAAAATATCGATTGAAAAAATTCTTTCGTGGACTGATGCCATTCACACCGATAAACCTTTTTGGAATATTTTCCTCCTAAAATATTCCACAGTTTCTCCTCCAGGGGCGTAGATGTATATGATCTTATTTTTGTCAATATCTCTACTTCTAGGAATCCGATTTGAAAAATTCCTTCTTTGTTGGATAGTGTTTCCGATGCGAAATTTTTTCTTATAAATTCAAAATTTTCAAGCAAATCACAGACTTTCCGCTAGGGGGCACACAGGTAAATTGTGCTTTCTGCTCCTAAAACTCCGATTTGAAAAATTCTTCCTGTATCGCATACAAGACTTGATAGAAAACATTTTCACATAATTTCTAATGTTTGTTAAAGAATGGTTTGGCCACCAGGTTTCATTAGTGTTAATTTCTGCTTCTGATGTATTTGTAGCAAAATCTGGGCTCCTGAAAACTCGACTAATTTTTTTTTCTTGGACCGATACTGCCCATATGAAAAAACCTGAGAATACTTTCTTCCTAAAATAATGCATGGTTTTCCCAGCAGAGGACGTAAAGTCACATCTTATTTTTGTCGATAACTCTGTTTCTAAGAGTTCGTAAGCTCACGATTCCGTTTACAGCAATATCTGAGGGATTAAAGACCCGAGTGAAAAACTTCTTTCTTCCGTCAGATATAATTGTTTTCCATACCGGTTCCATTGACTTTGAATAGCTTTGATAAATTTAATTTGCGTCAGAACAGATTCAAAAGACGTGCTTATTACACCCGAAAATTCGGTGTCATCTTTCTTGTTTGTTTGTTTGCTGGTAAGGGTTTGGTTTTAGTGAATTAAACCGCACCCTTATCAGCATACTCCTACAACCCTACTTTTTCGTTCTTCTATAAAACACTTTCCAATCAGGGAACCCTACCCCGAATTTATTCCTTCATCCTTCCAACCGTACAACTGATTTTAAACCTTTGAAATTATCTTATCGTATCGTCGTATTAGTAATTTTGAAGCGGATATGCCGCGTGGACGTGAACTTTCCGTGTTCCAACGTGGCCTGGTCACATAATGTCCTTTGAGTAACGTTTCAATAGGGAGTAAAGTGATGTCGTGAAGAGATGGAAGCAGGACGGTTCAATTACAGCCAAAAAAAAAAAAAAAAAAACTTTCAGGAAGGCCGCACAAGTTGGCAAAACATGACAGAAAAGCCATGGTAAAAATTGTTAAGAATTCCCGTTCTTCCTGTGCCGTTTCCATCGCTGCTGAAGTAGGAAATGCTTGTAATGGCTCTGTTAGTACCATAGTTATCCACATAGAGTTGCACGGTGTGGGTTATTATGGTAGAGCAACGACACACAAGCCACACATCACTAACGTGAATGCGAAGCGCCAGTTGGAGTGATGTGACTCTCGTCGTTCTTGGACTGTGGGCGACTGGAAAGTTGTTCTTTGGAATAATGAGTAACGCTTTTCACTTCCAATCTGATGGGCATGTTTGGATTTGGCGACAGCGCGGGGGAGGAACCATTTTCGTCGGACTATGTTCTTCCAAATGTTAAGTTCAACATAGGTTCCATTATGGTATGGAGTTGTTTTTTGTGGATGTTACTCGATCCGTTGGTTATTGCACCACAAACGACGAACTCTTAAGAGTACCTCGACGTTCTGGATAATTCTACCCTACCAACGATGTGACGGTGTCATGGAAATGGCAGTTACCTCTTCCAATACGATCGGGCTCCCTGCCACACTGTACGGCGTGTTCAGGACTGGTTTCTTGAAAATGAGATGGAATTGTTAGACTGGCCTGCTCAGAGTCCTGATCTTAATCCCATAGAACACCTCTGGGATGAACTGAAGCGACGGATATGAAATCGACCTCAACGACTGTCTTTGCTGTCCACTCTAGAAGCAGATTTGCAGGATGAATTGCGAGCCATTCCTGTCGAGACGTACTGGAAATTGGTTGATAGTATGCCATAACGTGTTGCTGCTATCATACAGACAAAAGGTGGGCTGACTAACTACTAATTGCGATAATAAAGTCATTTGTCCTAAAACATTGTGGTGTCCGAATGCTTTTGATAATACAGTGTATTTTCCCTCCTCCTTTCTAAACTAAGTAATACTCTTTGAATTATTCTCATATCAAGAGTGGCGTCTTGCAGTTGTCCATCCTTTCCATTGCTGTATCCACTACCTTGTATGGATTCAATTTCTTTTCTCCCAGACTGGCTCTTAACGTTTCTTAAATTAATATTTAAGTGCGAAACAATTAAGGAATTAAACCATTTATTCATATAGCCCTACGTTTTCATCCCTGAAACAACAGCTCTATCCAGTACATCATGGGCATCTTAGGCTAAAAAGAGTAGCCCGTCCTTAATTTAAAGTGACTGAGGTGAATACACCACCATCTCTTCTTTCAGACATTCCTCCGGGAGTGCGAATCACCTCAAAAGCTTGCTGTCCCCTCCTAGGAAGTTAAACTAATACAAACAGTAACATTTAGCTATAATTGTGTTTTGCAGCTCCGGAAATTTTCATTAGCCGTGCTCTGAGAAATTATTCCAGAACTAGGACAGTATTCACCCCTCCCTGATTCGAGGTTCGAAACCAGATCCAGGCTAGCTGATTAGCCAGAAGCCCAAGTCACTAACCAGTTTGATTGCTCTCAAAGTTTAATATACTGATTGGCAGGGCTTTTTTTTGTGTGTGTGTGTGATGGAACGCGCCGAAACAGCTTTCTTATAGCTTTTTCATTATAAAATTTCGGTTTTAGGTTTTGCAGTAATTATTTAATTAAAATGCATAACAACAGTAGCATGTAATTGACACTAAAGATCAAACTAACCGAATAATCTTAACATGTAATTACTTAATTTAAGTTACGTAAAAACCGTATTCTGTGAGGAAGAAAGGTAGCAGGTGTTAAGTGTAACGAGAGAGAGAGAGAGAGAGAGAGAGAGAGAGATATGGCCTGCCAATCTGCCCAAGTGTATTTAATGAGTTTCAAAAGGTATATTGAGAAAATGTTGCTCTCCGGTGAAGTCATTGATCTGCCAAGCTGTTCTAAAGTTTTAGACGCAAATAATTTGCCAAAAAATGTTAAATGGAAATGTACACTCGTTAGACAAAACATTACAAATAGGGGTAATGGGTAGTTAACATGGGCGTCTCCCGAACAGAGTGGAACAGACCCAAATCGAACGCAGGCGATTTAGGTCTTTTTTTTCAATTTCGTGTGTTGTTCATTTTATCTTTGTTCAATTTTCAATTTCAATTTCGCGGTTTATTCCGTATTTAAACGAAGCACGATACGGAATAAGCCGCGGGAGAGCAAGTTCCAAACGCTGCCAGCGAGAATTCATAGATGTCGCGTGGCGTGGATGTCCGGACACACGGACGGACATGTGAGTCCTGCTCCTTCTCTCCCGTGACGCCTAGCAGAGGGTTGGATAGGAGCATCAGAGGATCCCGCAGAGAACTACCGAATTACTTTTATCATTTGTCACGTGTGAATGCACATTCTGAAATCTTGAAACACAGTCACAGAACTAAATCAAACAAAAATGTTTATACTGTTTTATATTTTAAATATTGATAAACATTCGTTTTCTTTCACCTGTGAATTTTATACATTTCTTTTCGGTTTAATTTATTTACCGCGGGCCAGACTGACACCCTTCGCGGGTATTACCATGACCCCGGTAGTACGGTGGTCGCGGAATACTTAATACTCGTCTAATTGGATAAACAGTGAGGTTGCGTTCCCATAAAAGTAAAGAACCCAATCTCAAAGTTTACGGACGTCGCGTTGTGTTTCATATGGGCTCGTTATGAGGTATTCGTAAAAAACCCATATGCCGCAAATTGTGAATTTAGAGGAATATACACAGCCTATAAAGTTAGCTACACCAGGTTAAGTAATTAACAATGTTTATTAATAGAAAAAGTATATATAAGCAATTACATCCTTTAGGTGGAAGCCAAATAAAAGTTACGTTAAATTAAAAAAATATTGGAATTAGCCATGTGTACTGATCAACTGCTGCGTACACCTGTCACACCCTTGAGCTTAACTTTAAAGTAACTCCCTCAATCTATTTCGCGGAGGCATAGCGACCATGCATATGTATATATCTAGTTAACATGGGAACTGGAGTTGGGAAAAATAACGTCATCTTACCTTCCTTTTGGATAGGGTGGTCTCTCGTTGAAAACCCACGCTGGTAGATGAAAACTTGCGTTGGATGTTGACCGCGTAGTTGGTTCGCTGTATATTTTGTCTGCTGGGACCGCGTACTATGTCCGTTTCCTAACTAAGCCTCATCCGTATCATCCTCGACTATCTCTGAAAATTGTACTTCGACTATCATCTCTAGCTAACCATCTCGAATTTTTCCATATGATCACCCCATCTTCTCTCGTGTCTGTGTATATATTTCCGTCCCTTTAATTTTCCACGTGATAGGGGCGTGCCTACAACCTTCTGCGTACTCTTCGGCTGGGGTCCGGATTGGTCAGCTGATCTGACCAGTGCTCGGGCTTAGTGGCTATTGGTTGGACCTCTGGTCCAGTTGGCTACCTTTTCGCGGCAGCTGGCCTGTTGTGCAGGTGGTACTTTTTGTGAATTCCATAAGGCCTATTTTACGCTCAGATGAATAGCGAGGAATTTAAAGGGGCTTTCCGCTGCCAGAGTTACGACTTTTCTGTGACACCGCGATGTACTTTACGACTTTCGCTGGTGCCTCTCTCATCAAGGAGATGGTCGTAAACCGCAACTCGCCTATTCATCTGACCGCGTTCCGGATTCTTGCCTGTGCCTTCTGAAATACCGGGATGTATTGTCCCACCAGCAACGCTAGCACTGGGTACATTTCTTAAATTTTGCGAATGCCATGCTTTTCCTCACAAGAGTGAAAAGAAGGTGAATTCCTTTGGTCATTCTTCACGGGTGTCCGGCAAACCGACTTGACCACCTGGGTTTTCTGCTTCCGTGGGGAAAAGGGGGTTTATGAGGCAAGAAGGGAGCAAAAGAAAAATAATTTAAATTAAGTAAAAAAAAATAATTTAGGTAAATTACTCCTCGTCTTTAAATTTTAATTAGGCCGTAAACAATGTGACCCGAACTACGAAGTAGTTCCGCGGCAACACGGGCCGCATTTGGCCGCGGGCCACCTACTGAGAACAGTATTTTTGAGAATACCTACAACTTCAAGGAAAAGAAATATCTAATAACCTTTACAGTTGAAACGAACTTTGCGCACCATTGCTGCTTCTTTTAGCGAATGTGAAAGGAGATTTTCTCAGATGAATTTGATAAAAACCCCAGCTATAGCTAGGTCTTCTGTTTAAATCATCGCAACAATCTCATTATTCTTTAAAATCGCCGCAAACCTAGTTTGATCCTACAAAATGCGTCCGGTTGTGGCTCATTCGTGGATGTCATTCGTCAGAGGATACGAAGATCAAAAAGCGGACGAGATTGGCAGAAAAATATCAAGAGCTGAAAAAATTGAACTACACTGCTGGCCACCCAAAATGCAACACCAAGAAGAACACGATATAGCAAAGCCAGATTTACTGGACACATAACAACAGATACAAAAATGAAAAAGATTGAGCTTACAGGCCCGTGCGACTTGCGGAACACGCAGACATCAATAGTTCGTCTGGCCCCCATGGCTGGCAATAACGGCCGCTACACGCCGCGGCATCGAACGAAAGAGGCTTTGAATGTGGGCTTGGGGTATGTCGGTCCAGGCTGCTTCCACACGTTGCCACAGTTCATCAGGCGTAGCCGCGGGTGGTGCTTGCCATGGCCACTCGGTTGCCGATCAGCGACCAGACGTGTTCGATGGACGACATATCGGGAGAACAGGCTGACCACGGCAGCAGTGACACCTGGTGTGCCGTGAAGAATTGTTGCACGATGCGTGCTACGTACGGGCGCTCATTGTCCTGTTGAAACGTGGCCGCTGGCAGGTCCTGCAAGTAAGGGATGACTACAGGCACCAAAACGTCGGAGATGTAGCGGTGGCTGTTGAGTGTACCGGCGATGCGTACCAAAGGGGTGCGGGGTGTCATGTCCAATTGCGCCCCAAACCATAACGCCGGGCGGCGGACGGGATGGAGGTGCATAATGCAGGCGTCATACAGTCTCTCGCCACGGTGCCGCCACACGCGGATCCGACCATCGTGGTGTTGCAGGCAGAAGCGGAATTCGTCGGAGAAGACAATGTCGTGCCATTTCGTAGTCCAGGTGCGGCGTTCAACGGCCCACTGCCGC
Organism: Macrothele yani; assembly: GCA_039090855.1. NCBI lineage: Eukaryota > Metazoa > Arthropoda > Arachnida > Araneae > Macrothelidae > Macrothele > Macrothele yani. The sequence goes on from CM077024.1 coordinate 10,305,894, forward strand.
CGCAATCGCCGGTGGTGTAACGTCAATGGTAATCGCAGCAATGGGCGCCGTGCGACAAATCCCCGCTCCTGCAGACGACGTCGAACGGTACGTGCTGACACGGTTGTTGCGCAACACACCCTAATTCCTGCGCTAACGTTCGTGATGTGGCAGTGTGAGCCGTCAATGCCCGCCGCACAACATGCCGGTCCTCTCGTTCGGTGGTGTGCCGCGGCTGCGGCAATCGCTCACGTCGATTCGTCCGTCCCTCCTGCACCCACCGAATCCATATTCGCCTCACTGTGGCTGGATGTCGTCCCACACGGGCGCCGATGTCACGGTACGATAAACCGCTGTCGCGATAAGCCACTATTCGCCCTCTGTCGAACTCCGAAACGTGCTGGAATGACTGCCGTATTCTGCGACGGGGCATCAGGAAGCTTCCCAAGCACAGGTCCGGCAGAACAACACACTTCCACTACTTACATCCCGCCTTCTGTGCACCCTTCTCATAGTGCGTCTCTGTGGCGTGTCGGGCGCACATGATTTGCATATGCCCTGCAATGCTTATCGTTTGCATGTCGTCTCACGGGCGACGCATGGCTCGAATTTTAGGCCAATCGGATGCTTCCTTCTTGGTGTTGCATTTTGGGTGGCCAGCATTGTATATTTTGGGATCAAACTGCAGTTTTCTTCTGTTCCTGAGTGTAACGTAATCCTTAGTGCAAATGTAACTCTCATTTGTCACTAAACTCGACAGAAATTTTAATTGTAGCATTTTAAAACTTTCAGAATGCTAGTTTTTTGTAATATAATAATTTAATAGAATATGAGCATATAAATTGTTTTGGCATTTTGTACAATGTACCAAAAATAAGACTTAAAGATCAATCTTTAAGTATTTGAGTTGGATTTTATCACCCATCTCCCGTTTTAAAACGACTTATGTTTAAGAGTTCCGGCATCTATGTTTAAGAGTTCCGGCACCTCCAAGAAAAAGTGCTGCTGATAGGTATCTCGTAGTTCAAAGGTCAACAGTAAGTAGACTTTGGCGAAGCCAGTAATCCCGCATTAAACATAGCTTGTCTCATTTTTTGCGATAATTAATATCTCATTTGCATTTACTCCGGGAAATCGGCAGTCTCACTTCGTGGAACATCTTTAGTGATGGGAAAAAAACATAAAACGCGGAATTAAAGATTACAAGAAATTGTCTAACTAAGATAAATTGCAATCATTAGAAATTTTTGATGAAGCATGAAAAAAAAAAGGTAGACTACACGATTTAATTGCGTTTCTCTTGAAGGAGGTGATCACGAATGACCTCTGCAATCGACACCACTTGATTAAAAGAGGGAAGAATCAGATTTTTAACTGACCACTTCTAATCCAGCGTCAAAACATTAATTGCACTTGAAAACAACCGCGATAATGCGAGTTATCGCTATCTCTTCGTTGTCAGCTGTGTCAGAATCTTGTAAACCTTTCAGTGGACGGACTACCCTTTCTTTCTTTCTTTCTTTTATGATGCAGCTGACGAAAATTCTGTAGGAGGTCAAGATGTAAACTTGTGTCACGAGGCTAAGCAATCGAGAAGGCAGGTGCTGGAAACTCCTCCTCACCGTTATCTTCTCTCACTCCCCCGCTGACTGACTGACAACGAATCTTTGTGATCATCTCCTCGCAGCTGCTTCTCCGGTACGTCCGTGTTCATTGCCATGACATGCTGTCTTCGCAGGAGAACAATTGAGAAGAAAATCAAATATGAAGAAGATTGTTTCCAGATAACGGCAACAAACGAAAAATAAAATAAAAAAGAAAACGAGAAACGGAAAACTTCTCAATGGTAATCTAATCGTGACCTGACGCAGGTAACAAAGAAACCGGCGTTCGTTTCAGCAGCACCGCGTCTAGGATGCAGGCAAGATGAATGGGATTGTCCCACGAGGATACCAAAATCTTTCGTGTAATACACGAACTCTATTATTGCCGTACGACATTTCTGGAAAAGTGAAACATTCAAAGGAAAATTGCTTTTCTGTGTTTCTGCACGTAGAGGGGAGTATCGTTCATGTGAGGAAAAAAACAGTAAACTTTCATCGGCAAGCGATGTCGTAAGGAGAGAGGTATGAGATATCGACTGAATATCTTTGCGAAATGAGAAGGGAGAAACAATGTAACTTTCTTTATGCGCCAGCTTTGTAGCAATTCCATTCCACGTAAATAATGCATCATTATGAATCCATCTAGGTCTATTCTTCGTTTCGCACAGAAATTCTTTTAGTGTCGCATTATCCAGGCGCATGTTTATCGGTAAGCGAACTAAACAGCTGCTTCGGGTCCCGGAGGTGGTTCCGAGAGTTGCTTTTCCTGCATTGCACTGCTTAATGCACATATCATGATTCTAAACGAAATAAAATAATTAGTATAGTGAATAGATAATATTTTTCACTATTCTACAATAATAAAATTATCAGCTGGTTTGAAAGTTGGAAAAAATCTACCGGAGCACAAGATTGTGTGAAAACGCAGTTTTTAACAATACAACGCCCTGAGCCAAGGTACATTTAGGCACCCCTAAGTAGACGCGCTAAACAACACAGCGCCTTGGGCCAAGGAAAATTAGACATCCCTAAGTCGACATGCTTTAATGTAAAACATACACTTCCAATTTGAATTTCATATTTAAATTATGTAAGGATTTTTTATCACAAAAAGAAAATCAGCATATTCAGAAGAATAACTCCATAGAATTGCTAGCACATATACTTTTTTTAAAATTGGGCATTGAAATAAAAATTTTAAATGTTTTCTTTCACACTTCACTGTCAATTTTTATATTTGCAAGCAAAATTGCTTGATGTTAACATACGAAGCAGTTACCTGCAAATTTGGCATTTAAATTTTCTGCGTAAGCAATACTAGTTTTAGGACTGTTTTAAAATGTAATGGTGCTACTTTTAAAATGTAATGGTGCTACCAATGTTTATTGTAAATTGATTGAATGACTGAAAGAAAAAGGAAATGTGGATAAACGTAAATTAGTAGCACTACTTACAACTGAAAGATTCTTTTCCTCGATTTCGATTTCTTTGTGGAATATTCTTCTACTATATCGCCAAATATCAATGTTCCTACAGGGCTTGAATTAAGTGACAATAGTGCAAATGCACTGATTCTTTCCTGAGAACTAGATTGTCTCAAATAATTATGAACGGTTTTCCAAAGAGAAACGCTTCGTTCTCCAGAGGCGTAACTGATGTGTACATAAATCTTTAGGATAACATCAACGTTTAGAAAAGATAAGTCGTTTTTTTTTCCTCAATAATATCCCAACATATCCGCAATAGGAACACCTGAATTTGTCACTTGCCTGTTTGAATTATGCCAAAATTTCTGAATGGTGGGCATTCTTGTTCGAATTCGGATAAATAATCCAACTGAAACTGCGCGCTGCTGAATGTATTGTGTAATCAGTTCGCTCTTATCCCCTGTCACCCACACTGTTCTGGGGCATTGATCTTGTTCAAATCTGCTTCATAGAGTAAACAAGTAGGCATTCTTGTTCGAGTTCAGATAAATAATTCAACTGGGACTGCACGATTAGGAATATCTTGTGTAATCAGTTTGCTCTTCTCCCCTGTCACCCACACTACTCTGGGGTATTGATCTTCTTGAAATCTGCTTCATGGAATAAACCATTCTGATTTCAGGGTTCACACTGTCACCCTGAATGTTTTCAAAATTCACTGTAAAGACTATCCTCTCTAGAATCGACCCCCCGCCCCCTCTCTAACGCACTCCAGACTGTCAATTAACTTTCGCAATTTTACCTTTGGCAGTTATCGAAGAATATGACCTTAAAGAGAAAGAGTGAGAGTGAGACTAAGCGCGTTCAGACTCTCCATTTCTCTTAATTAGCAAGCAGTAACACTACAAAAGCCAATCTTATACGAATTAGGAACAGGAGAAATAATCCATATCGTCCCACTCTCTCATACAAACACGCCATCCCACTACAGACACTCCCGTCCCCCACTCCACTCTCATACAAACACACACACACACGCCATCCCACTACAGACACTCCCGTCCCCCACTCCACTCTCATACAAGCACACACACACGCCATCCAACTACAGACACTCCCGTTCCCCACTCCACTCTCATACAAACACACATACACACGCCATCCCACTACAGACACTCCCGTCCTCCACTCCACTCTCATACACACACACACACACACACACACACACGCCATCCCACTACAGACACTCCCTTCCCCCACTCCACGCAGCACACACACTCGCTCAGGGTCGAATCTTTTTGTTGTCAAAAAACCACAAAGTGTTTTTACCGTCTTTATACCTCCAGATTGTAAAAACACTGTGAGTGCCTCTCCTTGTCACCGTGATTACGGCCTGGGCTATGTCATGGAAGTAAGTAAAGTTAGCAAAACAGTTAAACAGACCGGAAAATCAGGAAACACGACTTTTTTTTCTTTCTTTACTATTGCGATAAAAAGAATGGATTGACTTGGCCCAGCCCGGCCCAGTCCTGAGTGTCGGGGAAAAGGCCCGGCCCGTTGCTTTGCTGTCTAAACTAAAAGAAGCCCGACCTGGCACGTGCAGACCTCTAATTAGTGCGACATTCAAAAATAGGTTAAAGTTCCTTATACAAGTTTCAGTGTTCAGCAGAATTTCAGTTTATCGGGCGAAACTAAAATGAAATCAAACTATGTCACTAAAGTCATACTTTTTGCTAAATTTACGTTTGTAATTAGGGTTTCATTTGAGCTCGAACTGTTTCCTTTAACATTTTCGTATTTCTCATAATACGTTTACTCTTATATTTTTCAGTGATGTTAAAAACGTTTCCAACATTGTAAAAATCGCTTCAGCTGCGCCACATGAGATCCCAAATTGTCTTAGTATCCCGTAAATCTTCAATTTACTAGTTGTCTATCCCATATTTTCCTAGTTGTCGATTCTATATTTTAGTAAATGTCGATTCTGTATTTTCCTAGTTGTCGATTCCCGTATTTTCCTAGTTGTCTATTCCTTTTTTACTTGTTTTCCGTTGCATTCTGAGAAATACTATGACCTAACACCCATTTTACTTCCAACTGACTGAATGCTGTGTTAAAAACTTTCCCAAATCAATAATTTCTTTCTGCATCTGATCTTCGAAATTCTTAGTTGGTTGCATTTTCTTCGAAAATTATCCTGTGTATCTTCTATTGAATGAAGTGCTAACATATCGCTTCGAAATCATGCGAAAATGAAACTTATGTACACTTTTGATTTCATTTTTTCACGATGGAAAATAATAGTTATTTCCATATATGAAACGAATATATGATGTGAACACGTGGAGAAGCTGCCGAGGCAGATTAGAAAGCAAGAGTCAAAGTGATATGATTTTAGGCCCTCTGGCGAGAAAACTGTGTGTAATTTAAAGAAAAGACTGGAGCAGAATGTTCTTCATAATGAAGGACTAAAGGATTTTTTTCAAGGGAAATTTAAGATCATAGATTCTCTATCAAATGGAGCTATACTTGACGCTCCCTTGCGGCGGAACTGTGAATTGGGAAAAAGAAGAACATTACAATATTTACCTTGCAAAAGGATCAGCCCATCAAGGAAGACAGGAAGTGAAAATAATAAATTAAATATGGCACGAGAATATTAGCATCGGGTAGATTCAAGGCGAAACCTTAAGGTGGTTCCACTTAAAATCTCCTCCTTGTTTCCAATGGTAAAACTTCTTTACATAATTTCTTCGCAATTAATATGTTTCCAAGGATGAAAATTTGGACATCGATAAAACAAACTTTAAAGTTATAGCATGGAATACTTAATACTTGCTAAAACATAACCATAATTAAGCAATCCACCATTTGTTTGCCTACTGACGTCATCAGTGTACAGGTGGCGCCATCTATTAACAGGTCTGAACATTACTCAAAGGAAAATGATCGATTTTTAATATAATTATGGTTATGTTTTAGCAAGTATTAAGCATCCCATGCTAAAACTTAAACTTAGTTTTACCGATGTGCAAATTTTCAACCTTGGGAATGCGTTAATTGCGATGAAAATATGTAAAGAGGTTTTACCGTTGGAAACATAAGGCAGAGATTTTAGATGGAATCACCTTAATAGTTAAGAGATAACTTATGGGGGTTTTAATAGAAAACATATCTAAGAAATAAGGAAATTTTGTGAGGTGGAAAAATTAGAAACAATCATCTTGTAGTAACAAAATCCCTCTTCAACTTGTACAGTAAGTAAAATGAGTATATATCCGTTAAGAAAAGGCCCATTTTTTTTCCATAACGGAGAGATGATACTTATGGAGAAAAGAATGGGGATTGTTTTAATTTGCTCTGCTGAAGCAATCGTCCTGGAAAAGAAAGTTGAATAAAATAAGTTCGCCATACTAAGGGTAAAACTGTAAAATAAATAAATAAAGGAAAAATGAGAAAAAAAGGAGTAACTCGTGCACCTCAGAATTTCTAAGACTACATTGATTCGCGCTTGAACGTTCTGAGTCTTTTTTCCGTGTCTATTTTTCCCATGAATGTTAAACCTGTATGACATCAATCTTATTTTGAGAGCTTAATTTGGCAGCCAAGAATTGTGGTTGCCTGAATATTAGGACTTGTTTCCTTGCACTAAGGGAATCTGATTTCAGCAGCGGGGAGGTTGATGTAAAGCGTCACAAATGTCCCAGCCATCCATTCAACTTCCAGAGAGCTGCTCCTAATCATTCTTGTACTGCAATGATGTCTTTCTCAAACCGTTACGAAGTCGTTCTTGTGAAGGAGTCGGTGTGAGACTTCCGTGACCCACATCATCTGCACGACGGCTTCTCTTCATAGTTCCTTCAGCAATAGCATCATTAGATAGGCCCTCTCTCTTTCAATGTGTCCTGCCGTAGGCGACACCTCGATGATATCATCAGCGAAAGCTCGGGCTGCACACCTGCGCAATGAGTGAATATTACATACCAGGTTAGAAGGGGGACCACCGTGCTTGATGACCAGCGCCTTCGCTCTTCTGTTACCTGCCCCACCTTACTAATCCCTAAGAGGCTCATACATATATCCGAAAACGGGATCATACAATGCTCTATTCCCCGGACCCACGCATTCCTCGAGCGTTTTTTTACTTCATTCCTTTTTTTATTCTATGAACATGACGTAAGTTTCGTTTTTTTTTCGTTCCCATGGAAGTGTCAATTACACAGATCACAAATACATTTTGTCGACGGTTGTCAGTATTACCGTAATTGTAATCGAACGAGTAGTGTACCTTCCTTTCTTTCATATATATTACGAAATTTGATTTAATCACGATGAATAACAAATAGGCTTCCGACCAAGAAAAAGTATTGTAGTATGATTCTTGATCTCAAAAACTGGTCTTGTGACACTTATATATATATATTAAGGTAATACAACGTAGTTTGTCACAATTATTTATTTTTTCAAGCCGACCATGGTTTTGCTGTGTATTGACCTAGCTTCATCAGGACGAATGGCACGTAAATATTCAAATTGTATATGACATCATAAATGGTGTTTACAGTCACGTGTTTTGGTTAGATGCTTCCACGCGCTTGATAGAAATGGCGTGGATGCCATGTCATTAACGAGTTGCGAAGACTTCTGATATATATGGAAATCTTCCAAAATTTCAAGTTTGGTGATTGAATCTGGCTTGTCAATTAGTTTTGCTTCTTCAAAGAGAAATTTATGATCCTTTTCGTAACAGTGTTTAGCCATCGATGACTTCTTTAGGTCACAATTCCGAATGTAGGTCTTGTGCTCCTTCAATCGAAAACGCAAGGCTCTGCGGGTCTGTCCTATGTACGAAGAGCCACATTCACAGGGAATTTGATAAATTCCCCACTAGTTTTTGTCTTCAACATAGTCCTTTGATCCTAAAAATCTCATTTTGTGTGTTACGAAAAGGACCACAAATTTCTCTTTGAAGAAGCAAAACTAATTGACAAGCCAGATTCAACCACCAAACTTGATATTTTGGAAGCTTTCCATATATATCAGAAGTCTTCGCAACTTGTTAATGACATGGCATCCACGCCATTTCTATCAAGCGCGTGGAAGCATCTAACCAAAACACGTGACTGTAAACACCATTTATGATGTCATATACAATTTGAATATCTACGTGCCATTCGTCCTGATGAAGCTAGGTCAATACCCAGCGAAACCATGGTCGTCGGCTTGAAAAAATAAATAATTGTGACAAACTACGTTGTATTACCTTAATATACAATATATTGTAATATCACGTCTCGTTTCACATTTGTTATGAGCGATAGCGAGAGTGAATAGCAGTTAAACTTCTTTTTTTTTCTGTCGAATTATGAATTTTTTCTAGAGCATACCATTTTGTCACATAATTTCATTACAATTTGTGAGTTTTAATTCTAATGTTTGTCATGTGGTATTTTGTCAAGAATTCGGGTGCAATTTTGTTGTAACCGAAAAAAAAAAAAAAAAAAAAAAAGAAAAAGATATTTTTAGATTTTTTAAGAACAAAGTAAATACCATTTGTGCAGATATTCTAACCACCGTGACAAATACTAGAGTTGAAATTCAAAAAATTTTAATGAAATTTTATTAGCGGAACTTTAACTGAATGTAAATTTATGTAAGAAAAGTTTTAAATATCCGCGTAGAACACAAGAGCATAGCATAGTATGTAGTTCAGCATAGGATAGTTCATAGCACTGTAACACTGTACTGAATATTAGGGTGTACCGAACATGCTGCTCACATCTTTATATGCGTCAACTGAACAACGAAGATATTAAAAAAAAATGCTTTTCTTGTTTCTGAAGGGCTATGTGTAATTTGTATAATTTGATAATCTTATCATGCACATACGGAATCTGGAATAATAAGAGAGGAATAGAATTACTTGTTTCAAAATAATATCAGAAGTAAAATTTCACAAAGAAGAGATGTTGAATTTGGGAAGTTACAATGCAACTTTTTGACCTCTCATTCTTTCGGGGTTACCTCTGATAAGAATACGCACCAAGTTAAAAAAAATGCTGTGTAGTAAAGAAATGCTTCTTGTTCATCGTGTTCACTTGTGGTACCATATTACAGTATAAAAGAAATAGTAATTTATTTATTTACCTATTAGGTCATTTTTCGTCATTTGTTCTGTTCTGTATCTCATCTCCTACACTGGTGTTCGCCTTTCACGTTATCTGTCTCCCCATCAAAAGATGGACTGGATAAAGATAACCTCTCCATCGTTTTCCTATCACTCTTCTTCCTCTCTGTCTCTTTCTCTATTCTCTGTCTTCTCTCTTCTTTTATCATTATTATTGTTCTGTCGCCTCTTTTTTTTTTTGTCTCTTACCTACAAGCGTTCATAACTGCTTTACCACAGCTACGCATCACATTTCAGTTCAGTGGAAGCTTTAAGATAGAGATACGTTCTCTTTTTCGAATAACACTATTCAGAACTTGCAAGCTCCGTTTAATGTTACCTTTATATTTCACTGCTCAAAACTTGTAAGCTTATTTCATGTTACCTTAATGTTCAACCACTCAGAACTTGTAAGCTTATTTAATTTTATCTTTATGTTGAACTAATCAGAACTTGTAAGCTTATTTCATGTTATGTTTAACTATTCAGACCTTGTAAGCTTATTTCATGTTGTCTTTATATTTAACTACTCAAAACGTATAAGCTTATTTCGCGTTACCATTATGCTTAATTTGTCTCTTTCTCTCTCAGAACTTGTAAACTTATTTCATGGTATATTTACATTTAACTGCTCAGAACGCCTAAGCTTATTTCATTTTATGTTTATCTCTCAGAATTTATAAGCGTATTTCATGTTATCTTTATACTTAGCTAGTCAAATGTTGTAAGCTTATTTTGTGTTACTTTTATGTTATGTTTAACACTGCTCCCCCCTCTCCCTCTAACAGAACTTGTAATTTTATTTTATATTATCTTTATATTTAATTACTCAAAACTTGTAATCTTATTTCATGTTATATTTATGTTAAACTAATCAGAATTTGAAAGCATATTTCATATTGTTTGTTACGTTTTCTTCAAACTTGAATAAAACTTAAAACAACCGGAGCGATCATTTTCCACATAACTTCGCCAAGTGTCACAAAAGCTTCTCTCCTTTTTTTCAAATGGGGAAGAGGGGAAGTGAAAAAGTTGCACTAATTCGTTTCGAAGTTGATTCTTTATCAATTAAGTTTCGTATGATGTTTCAGCGTTTGACAGATTGCATGAAAAACAATGTCATTTAGTATAACAACGGAGTAACAAATTTATTTCCTGATTTAAATGAATATTTAACATCACCATAAATTGTGGGACAACTGCAGACTTGACAGCATATTGTAACGAATCCACTGTGGAATTTTAAACAGCATAGAATATAACATATTCATACACGAAATAAATACTGACGTGACCAAGAAGCTGAATCAGGTGCTTTCAAAGTTGCATGATCCATGAATTTACGCTGGTGTTTGTTAGAAATACACGACCAGGAAAAACGTGTGCGATCGGAGCGAAACTTAAGACGGATAGGTCACGTGAGGAAGTGCAAATGATTACAACCGCAGCAGCGCATATGCAAATAATTTGTGCAAACCACGCCCTCGTAGCTGCTCCGCAGGAGGTATAAAAGCAGGAATCACAAGAAAAGTTGCGATATTGATGGCCTAATGGACAATGTTCGTGACTGCCACGGATAGGGCCGCGGATGGCCTAGTGGTCAACGTTCGTCACTGCCACGGGAAAACCTCAGGTTCGATCCCAGGACGCTCGAACCACTAAATATACGCCGTGCGTCGGATGGTCACGTTAATTAGTCGGACCGCGGGTACTGCCCCCCCCCGGTAATAAATAAAGGCGTCTTCCTCCCCCTTTCTATCTCGCTTCCGTGTCACTTTCTTATCGGGCATCACTCTAGCCCAAATCTCAAAATCTCATAGCTTCCTAATTCTAAGGGTTGTTTAAGACCTGGGGTCAGATACTCCCTTCCTAAAATCCTCTACATATGATCTGACCTGACCTGAAGTTGCGATATTGATTTATTGTTCCATCCCACAGGTCCCTCAACTTTCTGAGCTACTCGGTTAACCACTAGTAATCATAAAATTTGCGGTCTGCTTGAAAACGAACATATGCGTAACACCCCCTAATGCTCCATCTACTTCTTCAGGTAGACCCTCTCCCAAGGAGTCTAGTCTCCTAGGCGTCAAGGAAAAGGTTTCTTCGTCCTCCGAGGAAGAAATTGATGCTACTGTCAGGAGTGGTTCGTCATTAGGGGCCAGAGGGGCCGGGCCCCACCTAAAAATTTCTATTTTTAGAAATAATTTTTTTTTTTTTTGCCCTGATTCTTATACTCTCTCTTAACTACATGGTGATATACATTTCCCTTCAAAAACCATTACCTAAGGGAAAAGTTTCCTTCAAAAACGAAAAACTATTTCCTGAGGAAAAAGATCACGTTCAGAGTGTGAGGTTATTGGGGCCAACCCCAACAGGCCCCAGTAACATCACTACGCAAGCGAAGAGGAGACGATTTCCTCCCAGTCCCATACAGTATGATGACCTACATAAACACTGCCTTAACGCGTGTGCAAAAAAAGCTGTGCTGGCCCCGCGCTAATTTTGGCCAGGAGAGTATCCATTTCCTTAACGCCTTGGGTTGACAGAGAAGCTTACCCCGACCAAGCTCAAAGTTCAGTTGTTTTTTCTGTGTGTCGCTCTCGGTGATGTGTTGTTCCTTTGTGTCGTGACATTTTTGCTTGTCGATTACAATGAATGGAGTGGATATTTTGTTAAAATCTCCGTTCTTTGCTTTAAATCTGGAAGAAAAGCTTCACTTAAAAAAACTCAGTGCTTATCACCCCAAGAATTTTTAGTTTGAGCTTCACTTAAAAAAACACAGTGCTCATCAGCCCAAGAATTTGAGTCGAGAAGCTTCACTTAAAAAAACTCAGTGCTTATCACCCCAAGAATTTTTAGTTTGAGCTTCACTTAAAAAAACACAGTGCTCATCAGCCCAAGAATTTGAGTCGAGAAGCTTCACTTAAAAAAACTCTATGCTTATCACCCCAAGAATTTGAGTTTTCAAGAGTATGAAGTTTACAAAGCGCTTTGCAGAACTAATTTCAGTTTTAACTGAGAGGATTTTCTATGTTAAAAATAAATAAATAAATGAGAAAACCTCTAAGTATAATTTGCACATGAGTACATATATGTTTTTAGGTTTCACAAGTTCTTTAAAAAAAAAGGTTAAACCTTTCAAATAATGCAAATGGTAGTATTGTACTCTTTCTATATGGGACGAAATTCATGAAACATTCCCTCCCTGCATATATTTTGAGGTATTATTTTTTCACTACATTTTTTTATCCTGTGAATCCTGTGATTATTCCTCAGTTGAATAATCTGAAGAAAGACAAAGCACAACTAACATAAATTAATGCTCATATGTTTTAAAGTAAAAAATTTATTTAAGGAGTTTTAACATTTTTCTGTTAATAATTATGCATTCTATTCTGAGGAAATTTTTTTCGTGTGCAATACAATAATTGACACATTCCTGCCTGATTTGAGCATTATTGTGAGTCAAGGGGTAAACAGAGGCAGAGTAAAGGAATCTTGGGGGTAGGGTGGGGGTCTGAATTGTTGGCCTAATAATGACAGTTTTTTTATTTCATTGTTTGACTTCGGCTACTGGCCCCACCTGTTTCAGTTGCCACGAGCCGCCACTGGCTACTCTAATGAAGCTGAAGAAATTACTATCTCGTGGAAACAGAAGATGTTTATCTTCCTTTTTCACCGTCTTTGGTGCTTTTCTTAGAGAGAAGAGGGGAGCCATGATAATGAGGATTCCGGGTTTTTTTTATTTTTTTTAGCAAATTGGTTAAGCTAAATTTTGTTTGCGTTTTTGTTAAGCTTTATCCTTTAACACACTGCTGGCCACCCGAAATGCAACACCAAGAAGGACACGAGATAGCAAAGCCAGATTTACTGGACACATAACAACAGATACAAAGATGAAACGATTGAGCTTACAGGCCAGTGCGACTTGCGGAACACGCAGACATCAATAGGTCGTGTGGCCCCCATGGCTGGCAATAACGGCCGCTACACGCCGCGGCATCAAACGAAAGAGGCTTTGAATGTGGGCTTGGGGTATGTCGGTCCAGGCTGTTTCCACACGTTGCCACAGTTCATCAGGCGTAGCCGCGGGTGGTGCTTGCCGGGCCACTCGGTTGCCGATCAGCGACCAGACGTGTTCGATGGGCGACATATCGGGAGAACAGGCGAGCCACGGCAGCATTGAGACTTGGTGGGCCGTGAAGAATTGTTGCACGATGCGTGCCACATGCGGGTGCGGGCGCGCATTGTCCTGTTGAAACGTGGCCGCTGGCAGGTCCTGCAGGTAAGGGAGGACTACAGGCTCCAAAACGTCGGAGATGTAGCGGTGGCTGTTGAGTGTACCGGCGATGCGTACCAGAGGGGTGCGGGTGTCATATCCAATTGCGCCCCAAACCATAACGCCAGGCGACGGACCGGTATGGCGGTGCATAATGCAGGCGTCATACAGTCTCTTGCCGCGGTGCCGCCACACGCGGATCAGACCATCGTGGTGTTGTAGGTAGAAGCGGGATTTGTCGTAAAAGACAATGTCGTGCCATTCCGTAGTCCAGGTGCGGCGTTCAATGGCCCACTGCCGCCGCACTCGCCGGTGGTGTAACGTCAATGGTAATCGGAGGAATGGGCGCCGTGCGCCAAATACTCGCTCCTGCAGACGACGTCGAACGGTACGTGCTGATACAGGTTGTTGCGCAACACACACTAATTCCTGCGCTAACGTCCGTGATGTGACGGTGCGAGCCGTCAATGCCCGCCGCACAACATGCCGGTCCTGTCGTTCGGTGGTGTGCCGCGGCTGCGGCAATCACTCACGTCGGTCCATCCGTCCCTCCTGCACCCACCGATTTCATACTTGCCTCACTGTGGCCGATGTTTCGGTACGATAAACCGCTGTCGCGATAAGCCACTATTCGTCCTCTACCGAACTCCGAAACGTGCTGTGGAATGACTGCCGTATTCTGCGACGAGGCATCAGGAAGCTTCCCACGCACAGGTCCGGCAGCACAACACACTTCCACTACTTCCACCCCGCCTTCTGTGCACCCTTCTTATAGTGCTTCTCGGTGGCGTGCCGGGCGCACATGATTTGCATATGCCCTGCAGTGCTAATCGTTTGCATGTCCTCTCGCGGGCGACGCATGCCGCGAATTTCAGGCCAATCCGATGCTTCCTTATTTTTGTTGCATTTTGGGTGGCCAGCAGTGTATATTTGAAACAATGCTCACCGTCTAATTTTTTTCGGTTGCAGAGAGCCTTGTACTAGAGCTCTCTTGAGCCCGTTTTATTAAACGTTGTTTTTTTTAATTCTTTTATCAGAATTTTGAGCATTGGGGGTGGGGGTGGGGGAGGAGAAAAGTTCTGTATTTTATTTTGAAGCATCATCGCATTACTTTACATTACATTATAAGTTGCCATTGCGATTTCCGAGAATTTTGGCAGTAAGATAGTGGTCGTAATTGAGTGTGCCTCGCTGCAGCAGGCGAGATCTGTACGTCAAAGTTGACGGACTTTGAGCGAGGCCATTGTGTTTCTTTACGGGAATTCAAACTTTCATTCTGCAACGTCGCCACTGGTGTTGGATGAAACGCCAGTACAGTGGTGCAAATATGGCGTCAGTGACGCACCGACGTGAGGGGTATGTAGCCCACGACGGACGAACGCACGGGGAGACAATCATCTCCACTCTATGACGTTGGCGGACAGAACAGCCACGTCCCAAATGGCAGCACAGCAGTCGCGGTCTGTATCATATCAAAGATTGTCTGCAAGATCTGTCTGACGCCGTTTGCTTCATAAAGGCCTCGTCGCTTGCCTTCTGTTGCTTTGACTTCCTTCCCTTCACCTTAAACCACAGACGTCAGCAGCGGCAACGGTGCCGAGAATGCATTAACTAGCGTGATGAATGGCAGCACATAGTGTTTTCCGACAAGTCACGGCTCAACCTAATGGCTCATGATGGACGCATCCTTTCACCGTGGTGAACGGCTGCTGGAGGCATTCATTATGCAGCGTCATTCGGGCCCAAAACCGGACGTTCTGGTGTGGAGTGCTGTTTTGTTCCATTCACGTTCTGGTGAGGGGTGCTGTTGAGTTCCATTCACGTTCTGATTTGGGGTGCTGTTGGGTTCCATTCACGTTCTGGTGTGGCATGCTGTTGGGCTCCATTCACGTTCTGGTGTGGGGTGCTGTTGGGCTCCATTCACGTTCTGGTGTGGCGTGCTGTTGGGTTCCATTCACGTTCTGGTGTGGGGTGCTGTTGGGTTCCATTCACGTTCTGGTGTGGCGTGTTGTTGGCTTCCATTCACGTTCTGGTGTGGCGTGCTGTTTGGCTCCATTCACGTTGTGGTGTGGAGTGCTGTTGGGTTCCATTCACGTTCTGGTGTGGGGTGCTGTTGGGTTCCATTCACGTTCTGGTGTGGGATGCTGTTGGGTTGCATTCACGTTCTTGTGTGGCGTGCTGTTGGGTTCCATTCACGTTCTGGTGTGGAGTGCTGTTGGGTTCCATTCACGTTCTGGTGTGGGGTGCTGTTGGGTTCCATTCACGTTCTAGTGTGGCATGCTGTTGGGTTCCATTCACGTTCTGGTGTGGAGTGCTGTTGGGTTCCATTCACGTTTTGGTGTGGGGTGCTGTTGGGTTCCATTCACGTTCTGGTGTGGGGGCTGTTGGGTTCCATTCACGTTCTGGTGTGGGGTGCTGTTGGGTTACATTCACGTTCGTCCTTTTATTCATTGCAGGAGCCATGACCATCCAGCGGCACATCGCAAATGCAGAAAGACTGAAGTGCTGCTATGTCTGCAGACGTTACCCTGTGCCATCTTTCAACAGTACAATGCCCGACTACATGGGATGCGGAATATCTTACAGCTCCTGGATTCCTGACATGTCAAGTCTTCCATGACGAGCGCGTTTGCCTGATTTGTATGCCCATTGAACAAGTGTGGGGATATTGTCACTTGCCTAACCGTCAGACTCCGCCGACGGTTAGGCAAGATGATATTTGGGTACGAATCGAGACAACATGGAATGAATGGCTTTCGGCAGTGCAACATCCACAACCTCTTCTAGTGAAGGCCACGCCATGTACGAACCATTATCCCCGCTCGTGGTGGGTACACAAGGTACTGAGTATTGTGTGTTCCACCTGAGTCTGTACTTCTGATTTCTTACGTCATGTATCATACAAGTAACTTACCTTATAAACATCGCTTCAGTACCTGAGGTGTTTCTTGATGTTACATTTTCAACAGATAGCACTGTATTATATATCAGTTAGCATGACTTGACTCACTGCCAGTCATAGGTCTAAAAAGAGATATAACGAAGTAAATTTCTTCGTCATTTCTGTCCACGCCAGGATTCGAACCCGGATCCCCTCATTCCGGAATAAGTTGCTCTACCAATTGAGCTACGCGGACGTTTATTCTGATTCCTATCTGCCTTTATGTCGTGTGCGTCCTTCTGGCAGGTACGTTACATCTCCTGGTACGTTACAGAGAAAATGATGTGAGTAAATATTCAGTATGGAAAGCATAACGAGAATCAACCAAATTTTAGATAAATAAACGGTCAACAAAAACGGAAAGTCAAAAAAGACATTATACGTTGCACTTTATAATAATCAAAACTAACTTTGAATCGCAAGCTTTAGAGAACAGCCGAGTAAAAGTATTAAGTGGACGTACAACTGGATGTAAAAGGATGGAAAAAATATGAAGCAGCAGCAGATCTCTAATGTGTTAAATTTGACGTAGACTTGGTGAAAACTCGTCACAAATGAGCTTGCAGAATTTATTAGAGTATCGAACTCTTTTATTTGAATTGAGCAAATCCCATTTCCGGCTTATCGAAAGGAATTACTTGCAGTTTTGTTATCCGCTTCTCCAACCGTTTCATTACGCGGAACTGCAGAAGCCACATTTCATTAACGAAAAGTCTGAAGAAGCACCAAAGACAGATTTTGATATTATTATTGTTATTATTCTGTAATGCTACTGAATATTTCATAAAATCTATTAATTTGCAATACTTCAAAGAGATGTTGCAGGTATATGCCGGGAGATTTGTGAAGCAAATTAGAAGCTATTTCATTAATTCCAACGGGAATTCCTGCTTCAATTTCCAGTACCGTCATTCGATAAGGAATTAAGGTTACAAATCAGACTAAAATATCTTTTCATGGTACTTCATGGACAAGTACATAAGAAAATCGATTTATTTTCAGCTTCAGTGATATTTAAAGCTAATTTTTAAGTAATCACAATTGGCCATTTCGCAAAATCATATTTTCAAAATACTCTGAATTTTATCTATTTATCATATGGTAAACATAATCAGCCTAAAGTTTAGTAAATAACGGTATTGCTCCTTCGGAAGCATTTATGTACTTTTTTCTCTTTCTTGGTACAAATTTGTCCCGAAATTTGATTTAATCCGAGAATATTATAGTGGGATACTGTATTCCCCAGATAATATGTTTCAATATAATTTTCGGAAGGTGGCATCATGCTATTTGTTATGCTTTCCAAAAGTGTTTATGCTTTGCCTTTCCGTTTGCAAGTTTAGACTTCAGAGAAGTGGCTTTACTGTGGAACAAAGTATTTTATCGTTAATCCCTTCCATTCAAACGTGGTCAGTGGACCCATCAATCCAATCCAGTGTGAGGAGAGCTTTTTCTTTTGTGTGGGAGCTTTTATCAGCGACATTTCAGGCAGTGATGCACTATCTAAATTCCATCAAACGTTCGCACGTACAAACAGCGCACGTTCAACCCATTGTCACGTTTATCGAAGAAAGAATGGCCGCAAAACTATAATTGGTGTTCTTGTTTCATGGACAATGTACGTAATATGTGCTTAAGCCTCGACTTAGGAATCGCATAATGTAATAAAAAAATATTGCCGCTTGAATTATATGGAATATTGTTTAGTTAATCGTGATTCAATAAAATTGTGCTTCTTGATACATAATCTTGCCGAGTGATCAGAGGCGGACGTCCTTGCTGGGCTCTAGTTCGAGTCTCGAATGGGCCATGACTAACATGGCGCTTTTCCTTTCCCGAAACCAGTAGTCCCCGATTAGTTGTAGGCGATTGCTAGTTGCGATTTGAGTTACTCACGGGTAGTCTTTAAACTTCCAGCCATAACAAATTCACGATCTCACATTCACCCAACATTCAGTTTGGTGTATACACTTCACCAATGTACTACAGTCGAACCCGCGCATAATACGAAGTTCAGCATAAACCGAAGTTCGTATGGATCCCTTGAACTACGTAATATTCTCCCTTGTATTTTAACCGCATATTACGAACAACAACTTTGGAAGAAACCGCATATATCAAAGTTCACCAAAGTTATCTGCGAACAAAATATACCGATAAGCCATTACATTATAATCACCCCCAGCTTAGAGAAATGAGCGCTCCTGAAAACCGAACGGTGGCGCAGGTGAAGTTCAGAAGGCAGTATACAGTATATGCAACCCGAGGAACAGCTTTCGGTTAGTAGTGTTCGGAGTCAGAATGGGGCAATTTGCCGATTTATCGGAGTTTGATAAACGACAAATTGTGATGGCACGGTGCCTCGGAACTACGATCTCGGAAACACCGCTGCTTGTGGGTTGTTCACGTGCCGCTCTAGTGAGTATGTATCAAAAGTGGTGCACTGATTGATAAATGACGAACCGTCGTCCAGCCCTCTGTCGTCCGCAGCTCATTGATGCCAGAGGGGAAAGGAGACTATTGCGCATTGTTCACAGCGACCGCAGGGCCACAGTGCGACAAATCACCCACAGCTCCAACAGTGTTGATCAGGGCAATGTGTCTCAGTACACAGTTCATCGCAGCCTTCTGCGCATGGGCCTGCGTAGCTGAAAACCCAGCTGGCTCTCCCATGCTCACTGCTCGTCATCGCCAACAACGCATGGAATGAGTCCAAGATCATCGCGATTGGACCGTGGATGATTGGAAGAAAGTGGCCTGAGGTGACGAATCAAGATTCCTGCTGCATCACGTAGACGGCCGAGCGTGGATACGCCGATTACCAACGGAGGCTATGGCACCTGGATGCACTGTTGGGCGGAAAC
Source organism: Macrothele yani (assembly GCA_039090855.1). Taxonomy (NCBI): domain Eukaryota; kingdom Metazoa; phylum Arthropoda; class Arachnida; order Araneae; family Macrothelidae; genus Macrothele; species Macrothele yani. The sequence goes on from CM077024.1 coordinate 10,325,154, forward strand.
AGGCCGGTGGCGGAGCTATGTTCTGGACGATGTTTTCTTGGGACACTTTAGGCCCCATTTTCCCAATAGCACAATCCCTGACTATCGCACTTCGGAGTCCCCTCACTCCTGAGTAAGTCACTCACCCGACCAAGCTACACGGACAGAATCTCTCGCTGCTATCTGCCTTTATCTAATTGCGTCCTGCAGTGCAGGCACGTCACATCTCCTCCCCCCCCGAAAGAGGGCCGGGGGTATGGTCCACTGGCCAACCGGGACCATGTGTCGCTGTAGGCAGTCATTCCATGCAGAACGTGCATTTGAGAAATCCCCGACAATTTGGTGTGTGGAACGTAACATCACACTGACTTATTTTTTCGAAGCGCTGAAGGAGGGATTCTCATTTTTCCTGTCTCGCCGTGTGGAAAGAACATCACATAACTGTTAACAGCCGGATCATCATATGGAAATTTGGGCGCCTGTATAACGTACATGTTTTTCTGCGCCGATCATTGAACTCGGGTACCCTCACACCGGAGTAAGTCGCTCTCCCAGCTGAGCTACGTGGACATCTGCTGTTACTGCTATCTGTCTTTATCTCGTGTGCGTCCTGCGGGGCAGACACTTCACATACTTAAACATCGTTGCGGACCAAGTTCACCCATTCATGGCAACTGTGCTTCCTGCTGGTGATAACCATTACCAACAGGATAATGCGCCATGCCACACTGCCAGAATCGTCTAGGAAGTGGTTCGAGGAACATGCTGCTGACTTTCTGTTGATGCCCTGGCCTCCAAATTCACCTGACATGAACCCAATCGAACATTTGCGATTCGACTTGGAAAAGCGGGTTCACGTTAAATCACCACCACCCTGAAATGTACAGGAACTGGAGGACCTGCTGTTTACATTATAGTACCAGATACCCCAGGATACCTATCGCCACCTTATCCAATCGATGCCTTGCCGAATGGCCGCTGTTTTGCTGGCTAAAGGGGGTCCTGCACCTTAATGGTACACCTCGACCTCTCCGCTCCTTATCACCGAATCCCTGCAACCGAGTGCAGTCCACGCTTTCTTCTAACCCTTGAGTCCCCCACTTTCCAAGAAGACCCGGACACACCTTAAAATGCCTTCTCTCTGTGACCCCTCCAAGAGCGTCCCCTTCTATCTTCGACGGTTTGCGTTTTTCCCTCACCTGGGACGGCTGAAGAGCAATAATGCCCAGTTCCCCTTTTCTTCTACAAGGCGCAGAAGTTCCTTAATTGGCTTCTCTGTCCCCTCTTCTAAGATCCTCGCAAGAAAGTGAAAAACCCATAAATCTCTCTCTTCCTCGAAGAAGCGAAAGCCGTGCCCCACTGCTCAACGCATGGAAAAAATGGCGAAAAAATTGGGGGAAATGATTACAATTCACTATCCTTAAATGGTTACTTAACTTCACTCCTGACAAATATGGATGCCTAGGCTACAATTACAGATATTTCTCGCATTATTTTGCTAGCTATCATCATCATCATCATCATTGTCAACCATTATCAATCCACTGCTGGACGAAGGTCTCCCCGAGTTTCCCCCACAACGGTCTGTCTTGTGTCAGTCTCCTCCATGTCACTCCCGCATACTTTCGAATTTCATCCATCCATCTTCCATGTGGTCTTCTTCTGGGTCTTTTCCTGTCCCTTGGAATCCAATCTAAAATTTCGGCTGTCCATCGATGGTCTGTTCTTCTGGCAGTATGTCCAGCCCATTGCCATTTCAGGGATTTAACTCTGATCATGATGTCTTCCACTCTTGTCATTTTTCGGATCCACGTGTTCCTCTTCTTATCTCTCCTGGTTACACCAAGCATGCACCTCTCCATGCTGCTTTGAGTTGTCTGCAGCCTCTGTACGTCTCTTTTAGCTAAGGTCCACGTCTCTGCACCATACGTAAGCACTGGAAGGATGCATTGATCAAACACTTTTCTTTTAAGACATAATGGCATATTGCTCTTGAAAATTATGCTGTTTCTTCCAAAAGCTCTCCAGGCAAGTTTTGTACGCCGATTAATTTCTTCACCAATGTGACCCTCACTTGATATCTGCTGTCCAAGATAAACGTACGTGTCTGTTATCTCCAGCTTTTCTCCATCAATCGATAAATCTTCATTTCTTGTAAAAGCATTGTACATCAATTTTGTCTTCTGAAAGTTCATTTTTAATCCCACTTCTTTACTCTTGTCAGCAAGTTCCTGGATCATACTCTGTAGCTCTGATGGGGTAGTTGCAAAAATGACTATGTCATCAGCAAAACGAAGGTGGGTTAGATAAACTCCATTAATCTTTATCCCTTTGTTTTCCCAGTTCAGTGATTGAAAGACATTTTCCAATGTGGCATTAAAGAGCTTCGGAGATATGGTGTCACCTTGTCTCACTCCTTTTCCAATTTTTATGTGTGTTGTATTTTCAAACAGCCGAATCTTTGCACTTGCATTTTCATAGATGTTATTAATAATATTAATGTATGCATCTTCAATACCGCAGGATTTCAGAGCCATTGCAACTGCTGATGGTTTCACCGAATCAAAGGCTTTTTCATAATCGATAAAAGCCATGCACAATGGAAGCTCATATTCTCTCGCTCTTTCAATTAGTTCTCTCAGTACGTGGATATGATCTATTGTGCTGTAGCCACTCCTGAATCCAGCTTGTTCTCTCGGTTGAGCCATGTCCAGTGTCACGTTCAAGCGGTGTGAAAGAACTTTAGTGAAGATTTTATAAACCACTGATAGGAGGCTGATAGGTCTGTAGTTCCTGAGATCCTCAGTGTCACCTTTTTTATGTAGCAAGATCATTGTAGCGTTGTTCCAATCCTCAGGAATTTTCCCTTCATTAAGGCATCGAGTGAAAATTTGGGCGAGTACTGTTTCGATTTCTCCACTTGCTTCTTATATGATGTCTACAGTAATTCCATCTTCTCCTGGAGCTTTTCCCCGCTTCATGTTCTTGATTGCATGTGCAACTTCTGCTGGAAGGACTGGAAGAACTCTGGTACTGGTACCTTTCATGATGTCTGGAGTACATGTATCATCCCTTTCATATAATTTGGAGTAGAAATCTTTCACTCTTGTCAAAATTTCGCCTCTATTTCTTGTTACAGAACCATCTTCTTTTCTCAGTGCCATAATCTGTTTTTTCCCCTTACTGAGATGTCCCTTTGCTATCTTTAGGCTTTGGTTGTTTTCAATTGCTTTCCTTACTAGTTCACAGTTGAATTTCCTTGCGTCTTCAGTGATACTTTTTCGTACTGTCTTGCATAGCTCTATATATTCCACTTTGGAAGTCACATCTTCTTTAGTTGTCCTCATCACTCTTCTTTTTTGCATCAACATTTTGGTTTTTCCTGATAATTTGTTCACATGCAATTTGTTCTTAGACCCAGCTAATTTTGTTGCTGTTTCCATAAGAGCTTTGGTTACTTTTCTGTTAACTTCAGAAATATCCACTTCTTCCGATGTTAGGCCTTCTAAAGCAGAGAATCTGTTCTTCAGTTCCAATTTGAAGGTATTATGGTGTTTTTTAAGGTTGGTTATGTCAATACATTTTGTTTGTCTTATGAGCTTGCTACGTTCGAGTTTAGTGTTGAGGTGCATCTTACATCTCACCAATCTATGGTCACTGCCTGTGTTGAACTTGTTTAGCACACTGCAGTCTTCTATGACGAATTTTTTGTTACACATAATAAAATCAATTTCACTTGTCGTCCCATTTGGATGTGTCCATTTCCTGTGTGGCTTTTTCTTGAAAAAGGAGTTCAAAATGAAAAACCCTTCTGCCTCTGCAAACTCTACGAGAGTATTTCCACGCTGGTTTCTGGTGCCGTGACCGAATTTACCTACTGAAGTTTCATTCTGTTGCCGTTGCCCTATTTTTGCATTGAAATCTCCCATAATTATCTTCAAGTGCTGCTTACCTTTATTATTTAGATCACGAATTTCCTCATAAAATTCTTCAATTTCTTCTTCAGCATGACTCGTGGTGGGTGCATAAGTTTGAATAATCTGAGCCTGGTATCTTCTCGAGAGTTGGATAACGAGTCGTGCAGCTCTGTCAGAGGAACTTTCAACTTCTACAACTTTATCCTTCAGTTTCTTGTTTATTATAAATCCAACACCACTAGTTCTGCCAGTATCTGTCCCACGATAGTAGAAGAGATGTCCACTTTTCAGTTCAATGAGATCTTCTCCTTTTCTCCTTACCTCACTTAGCCCGACGATGTCCCACTTGATCCTTTGTAGTTCCTCTTCCAATTCAAGAAGCCTTGAATCAGAAGATAGGGAGCGTCCGTTGTACGTAGCCAAGGTCAGCATCAGATGGCAGCCTAGTCCGGTCCTCCGGGGATTCTTAACACCCTCTGCCTTCATGTCGCACTGGCCGCTGCCTTGGCCAGGTACATTCCAGCTGCCGGAGACTGAGGGCCAAGATTTAAGTTGTGGAGTCATTTTGGAGGGGTTTGGCCATAACTCACCACGCTGGCCAAGAGGGTTGGTGAGTGTGGGATAGCATTTCCTCTAGTCCCGATGGTATAGTTATACCGCTATTGGCGGTCGTCAGAGCCCCTTTAGTGGGAACAGGATGTACCACGAGAAGATTAATTGATAAGTAGTTTATGATTGACTAGTCTTAACATGACATTACGTAATATGCCAAAAATAGTCCTTTTCTATCTGTCCGGTTGTAACGAAGTTCGCATGTATCGAATATTTTTAACTCTCCCTTCGACTTCGTTATATACAGGTTCGACTGCATTAGTAGAATTATATGAAGGTGTAGTATTGCGGGGTTTCTGAAAATTGACACATATATCAGTTACACTTCATGAGATGTTTCACAGTTAGTTTGTTGGTGTTGATGAATATTGGTTGAGTTAGTGAAGTTCTAATAGAAAAAGATCGTGATGTAACGGATTTTGTGCAAAGACTGATAGCGATTGCTCAGAGAAGTTTCAGTTACCAGCAAAACTGATGGGCTTGTGGAATGTAGAAAATCAACACTAGTAACAGGATATAAAATGTAGCTGTCGCAGTAAAAATCCGGTAGTGGTAGCATAATCTGTGGTTCGAAAACGCTAGTCGGCGCACGAGGTGACTGGAAGATAGCCAGATTTATACGCTCCAACAGACGCACCACAGAGAGACAAATAACAATAGTTTCTGAACAACATACGTTCCACCGCCTGTGTTACAACTACAGAAGACTTCTCCATACACTATTGCTGTGTGTAGCGAACGAAACAAAACGTGCTCAGTGGGGTCTGCAACACCGGAAATGGACAGCTGATGATGATGATGATTGGAAAAGTGCCATGTTGTCTGACTAATAGCTTTTACAGTGGCACTATGTCGATGAGAGGATGATAGTAGGGGGACAACAAGCGTGAAATGTTGCATCCACTTCGCATTGTAAACTTTCTAGGCTAGCAAACCCAGTGAAATGGTATGGGTTATGTTTTCGTCGTAGATTTCATATAGGACTTTTGATTCGAGTACAATCTTAACCGAATGCCCAAGCGTATTTAAACATAGTTGCTTGTCACTTCGTACCCAGTGGGAATGGATACTCCCACCTTGACAATGCACCATGACACAATGCTGATATTGTCTCGGAGTGCTTATAAGAACATGGCGACTTTGATTCACTGGCCACTTCATTTCCTAGACCTCAACTCCACGTATACTTCCAGAAGGACAGTGCACTATCCCACAATGCTGATGTTGTCTGGGAGTGGCTTAAGGAACACATGATGGAGAATGTTCTCTATTTCACTGGCCACCTTAATCTCATGGAGACTCCAGAAGGACACTGCGCTACCCACAATGTTGATGTTTTCTCGAAGTGGTTTTAAGAACATGATGGAGAATTTTCTCAGTTTCACTGGCCACCTTAATCCCATTGAGACTTCCAGAAGGACACTACACTACTCCACAATGTTGATGTTGTCTCGGAGTGGTTTCAGGAACATGATGAAGAATTTTCTATGCTTCACTGTCCACTTTAATCCCTTGGAAATTTCCATAAGGTCCGTGCACCATGCGACAATACCCACATTGTCCCTGAGTGGCTTCAGGAACTTGATGGAGATTTTTGTCTGTTTCACTGGCCAGTTCAATCCCATAGATAGATATTTCCAGAAGGACAATGCACCAGTTTACATAATTGGCGTTGTCTCAGAATTGTTTCAGGAACATGATAAAGAATTGTCTGTACTTCATTGGCCTTATCTGTCTCTAGGACTCAATCTCATGGAGACTTCCAGAAATATAATACCTACACTGTCTCGAAGTGATTTCAGGAACATGAAGAAGACTTTTATCTGTTTCACTGACCACCTCAATCCCATGGGTACTTCCAGAAAGAAGTGCACCAGACCACAATACCCATACACACTGTCTTGGTGTGGTGTCTGGAACACAATGGAGGCTTATCTGTTTTACTAAACACCTCAATCTCATAGATACTTTCAGAAGGGTACTGCACCATGTGAAAATGCCCATATTATATCGGAGCGGTTTAAAGGAACTTGGTAGAGATTTTTCTGTTTCACTGGCCACCTCTGTCCACAGTCAGTCCCATGAAAATTTCTAGAAAAATAGCGTGCCATGCGACAATGCCCATATTGTCTCGGAGTAGTTTCAAGAGCACAATGGGAACTTTTCTAGGCATCACGTGGCACCTCAGTCCCTAGACCTTAATACATTTTGGGTCATCTCTGTATAATTCTTCTTCTTTTTCGATGTCCCAGTTCGTGGCTCCATTCATTTTAGTATATCCTCCTTCTCTGCCTATTTCTGTTCGCTGCTGGACAAAGGTATGCCCTTGTCTCTTCATTGTCTCCACCTTTAACCTTACATCTCTGCTCCTCTCTTCCTGGAGCTCTGTTAACCTCATCCAGCCATCTGTACGGATATTTCCTCTTTTTCGATGCCCCACTTCGAGGTTCCATGTAGTCATTGTTTGGTAAGTATGATCATTTATATACATGTATCTTCTGTTGTAGTTTTTTTTTTGGTCTTTTTCAGGTATTTCTGTTTCTACCTTTCGAAGTTAGTCCACTTATTATATCTTTCTTTGTGCAAACTTCATTATTCTATATTTCTTTGCATTCAGTATATATGTCTCCCGTATTGTTAAAAATTTTGTTGTAGGTTGCACCAAAAAGTGGTATTGCACTAGCTGCACTACTTTGTGAGAAAAGATACACCATTCTCTAGTGCAAACATAACCAGCAACTTGATACAAACTTACACCATAGTGAGGTGCAACCTCCTATCATAACGTGGTGGAAAGTTGTACCATGTTGTTGGGTTTTGTTTGCACCACACAATATTGTATCTTTTCTTAGAAAGTGGTGCAGATGTACCTCACTTTGGTACAACCTATCACAGATTTCTTAACAGTGCGGCTTATGTTAAAACTGGAAATATGATTTGATTGAAAGCCTTCTTTATGAGGGAAGTTTCCCGAATATGTGACTTAATATATTCCAGGTTTTTTAATTCCATGAGACGTTACTTTTAGTGATTTGTTGCAGATAATAGAAAGAGTTTACTTCTGTGGTTTTCCCCTTCACTGCAGTTGTATCGGTTTCCTGGCCAGTAGTTAGACAAAGAAGAGGGAGGGATGATAGATGAAGTGGAAGGGACGGTTTCCTGGCCAGTAGTTAGACAAAGAAGTGAGAGAGACGGTAGGTGAAATGGGAGGGACGGTTTCCTGGCCAGTAGTTAGACAAATAAGTGGGAGGGACGGTTTCCTGGCCAGTAGTTCGACAAATAAGTGGGAGAGACGGTTTCCTGGACAGTAGCTAGACAAAGAAGTGGGAGGGACGGTTTCCTGGCCAGTAGTTCGACAAATAAGTGGGATGAACGGTTTCCTGGCCAGTAGTTATACAAAGAAGTGGGAGGGACGGTAGGTGAAGTGGAAGGCACGGTTTCCTGGCCAGTAATTAGACAAAGAAGTAAAAGGGACGGTTGGTAGTTAGACAAATAAGTGGGAGAGACGGTTTTCTGACCAGCAGTTAGATACAAAAGTGGGAGGGACGGTAGATGAAGTGGGAAGTGCGGTTTCCTGGCCAATAGTTAGACAAAGAAGTGTGTGTAGGGGGCGGTTTCCTGGCCAGTAATTAGACAAAAAAAGTGGGAGGGATGGTTTCCTGGCCAGTAGTTAGACAAAGTGCGAGGGACGGTAGATGAAGTGGGAGGGACGGTAGAGGATTTAGATCAGGCAACAGATCAAATGCTTTACTACTATACATACATATATTAAATGCTTTACTACTATACATACATATATTAAATGCTTTACTACTATACATACATATATTAAATGCTTTACTACTATACATACATATATTAAATGCTTTACTACTATACACACATATATTTATATATGATAATCGCTATACACACATATATTTATATATAAATGACGCTAGGAGGGTCAAAAAAAAACACACACGAAAAAACGAAACTTGGGCGGCACTTCCGTGGCTACGGAAGTGATGTTTCGTATGTGTTTCTCATTACCTTTCCTTTCTTTGTTTACTTTCAGACCTGTATTTCTACTTTCCTTGTCTAAGTCATTTAGCATTTCATTTGTATTTCTTGAAGACAGTATCGTTTTTATTTATGAAATGTTTAATCTTTTTTTTTTGCCTATTTTGATGTCTTTATGCTTAGTAAGGATCATTAAGAACATAGTGCAAATTTACGTGATACATAAATCTTTTCTTTTTATCCTTTAAAATTAATGCAAGGAAAGGAAAATATTTTAATAATCAAAAATTGGTATGCTTTGCTGTGTCTCTTGGTTTTTAAATAACACCTAATCTTTGAATTCGGAGTTGAAAGCAAAGATAAATTGCCGGGAAGTAAGGATTTTATAATGGAATGCTATTGTAAAAATAGAAAAAAAAAATCATTCGGCAAGAAAAACCATTTCCCGAAAGAGGGAATGATGAGTTCCTCGGGCAAATTTATCATGTTTCATTTTTGTAAAGGAGCTTGACCCGAATCCACTTATTGAAGGAACACACGTCAGTTGAAATTAATGACTTGAAACTCGAGCGTGGGTGATTTTCTTAACCTGGCGAACTCTGTAACGACTTCCACTAGAAGGTTCAATCCAATAAGAAAATGTGAAAAACTATAAATAACGACTTCCAGGTCATAAGGGTTTCTCTCCGAGATCGGCTACAGTCTTCACGAAGCCTTTCACAGGTTGCTCTACTGTGTGGTCATGACAATCAAGAGAGATCGCTTCCCCGACTTAAGTACCCTTCTCGACCCCACATACGGGGAATAGCTGGTTTCCTTCAAACAACCGAATGAGATCGTGAAATCCTTATGTCACGGCAACTCTGAAAAGCTAAAGAGTTACCAAGTTCCTTTATGAGAAGGGGTTTTCGTCAGTGCCAATTGACGACAATATCTCAACAAGCTAATGCTAGTTACAATGAATCATGATTGATTTGACACTTAAAGCTAACCTTGAAAATCTTTTGTTCCAGCTAATTTATACCATATAAACATCCACGTATACAATTACTCCATCTTCCAATGTATTTTCCGTATAAAAATGACTCAGACGTGGTATTTTTCATAAATTCGTCATTGTGAAGAAGCGCATACAGAATAGAAAAGGCGTGATAAATTTGGAACTTAACTTTTAAGGTACTATTGGATGACTTAAACAATTTGAAAATCCCTTTTATCCTAATTCGTCCGTTGACGTAAAAGTCAAAGCTGAAAAACTTAACTACACAATATAATAGATACTTTAAAGTCATTCACGAATCACAGAATTCGGTATTTACATATTCAAGATCATTTTCATTGTATCTCCCATCACGTCAAGTAGCACATCAGTAACATATTGCTTGTAACAGCACGTTGAAAGCTCTTCAAAATACTATTTCGCATTAACAGACGTTTGACAATTATAGCTCGCTGTCAACAAATATAATCCTCGGAGCTAAAATCGTATAATACCTGTCCCTCTTTAAAACATAGCATCATAGCATATGCTACTCCGCATCTAGCAAGTCTCTCCTAGCTCACAACATTGCTCTCTCTTCTCAGAGCACTTAACTTTTATTTGCCTTTTACTGAGCTTTGACCCACTGTCAGGATGCCAACTTTAAAAAGCTCTTCGAGAAAAATAGTGTGCCGTTAAGTGAGGAAATATTTCAAGGAAAAGCCAAATTTTCATGAAAAGAGAGGAACTCAAAAGAAGTTAACAAATTACATATATACGTCACATGCCTCAAAAGAAAAATCGCAGAACTCCAGAAACTTTTTCACAAACATACACACACACACACACACACACACACACACACCGAGCAGTATTTGTAACTTGAAACTCATAGATCTTGTAGATAAAACAAAGAAAATCTCCAAAATAGTAAAATTGCATGTTGATTTTTTATACTGTTATTTATGATGACATAAAAAAATTAATAATTTTATCACTCTGAAAAAAATGCATGGCACAGTTTATATCATACTTTAAATTTAGTAACTAATGTAAGTACATCATAGGAAATGAATAAAACATAGTAATATTGTATATATTAATAATAATACACTGCCGGAAAGTGAAAAAAGAACACCAAGAAGGATTTGGCAGATGATCATGAAATTTACATATGTTAATGGGGTCGAGTTTACGTAGGTGCGATGTTAATTTCGGGACCAACCGGTGAGCGCTTACGCCACAGCACGGCATAATGTGCAAATTATCGTCGGTGGTATTTAAGGAGTAAGGCGAAGTGAATGTAATCAGTCGTCGGCTTACGGACACGTGCGAAGACTCTGAAGAAGCTGCAATGCCTGGACATGGAAGACGAGTACGATTTCAGCAGTTATCGGACTTTGAGCGAGGTCGTCTAGTCGGATTCCGCGAGGCCGGGTGGTCGTATCGTCGTATTGCGGAACGAATTGGACGGGAAGTATCGGTTGTGGTACGATGGTGGCGTAGATGGTCCGAGGAACATTCCCACACGAGACGACGTGGAACCGGGAGTTACAGACGGACTGATGAGCGGACCGATCGACGCATAAGAAGAGCGGCGTTGTCAAGCAGAACATCCACTGCGACGCAAATCCGAGCTGCAGTTGCACCTGAGGTGACTGTGCGAACAATCCGCAACCGTCTACTGGATGCAGGACTACGTGCACGTGTGCCTCTGGCATGTGTACCTCTGACTCCAGTCCACCGTCAGGAGTCGCCAACGTCTGCACTGGAGAACGCAATGGCGATCTGTCGTGTTCAGCGATGAAAGCGGATTCTGCTTGGGAGCCTCCGATGGCCGTATCCGTGTTCGCCGACGCACAGGGGAGCGTCTCCACTCTTCTTGCATCCGCCAGAGGCACACAGGGCCTACACCTGGTCTCCTGGTGTGGGGAGCGATCAGCTATCACTCCCGTACACAACTAGTGTTTGTACCGGGTACGTTAAACAGCACCTCCTACATCAACATCATTCAGCCCGTTGTTGTGCCATTTGTGAGGTCGGTCCATCGTGGTGTTTTCCAGCACGATAACGCACGTCCACACACGGCACGTGCAACGCAACATGCACTTCAGGGTGTGAGACAACTTCCATGGCCTGCACGTTCACCGGATTTGTCCCCCATTGAGCAGGTGTGAGATTTTATGGGACAACGACTTATCCGGTCTCCACGGCCAGCCACGACCATCCCCGATTTACGCGTCCAGGTTGAGGATGCTTGGAACTCAATACCCCAAACTTACATCGAACATCTGTACGACAGACTGCATGCCAGAATTGCACAGTGTGACGCAGTTCATGGCGGTTCAACCTCGTACTAAGCATGTTACATGGAAAAGTTATTTTGCAGTTTACCAGCAAATACAGCTGTATTTTGCCATAATGTTTTGATCACGTTATCCTCTGTATTCCGTTATTATGCTGTATAAATTTCGCTGGTATCAGACGTCTCCTTCTTGGTGTTCTTTTTTCACTTTCCGCCAGTGTATATGACGTAATATAAGGATACATTATTAATTAAAACATTACTTTCTTATCTCCCGACACATACATGCATAGCAATTATGACTATAGAAGAAGACTTCTCTTCTTCGTCCTTCTCCTTCATCACCATCATCATCTTTTTCATATTCTTCATCTTCTGCAGGTGCTATGTTTTTCTCCTCTCCTTCGTCTTTCTTGCCTGTTGCTTTTTTTTTATCTTTCAGGAGCTGTCGGACTTCCAACAGTAAAGTAAATACATTTGAGATGAAAGAATCTGAAGTGATCAGCAGTAGATTCAGAACAACTTGCATTGCATCTTTCCGTGACAATTTCGTGCATGGCTTTCACGGAATTTTCTTATGGCTTCTTCGGAAGGCATGCCAATCGGTAACATTGCATATTCAATGGCCTGTGCCTATGTATGTCCACCTTATGCAGAGTGACAGGCATAAAAACCATGGATACAGCTTTAAGAACAGATTTTTTGTTTCACATGCGTAAAGATCAAATATTTTAGGATTTACTGATAAGCCAGAAGAAAAGTTCTGAGAATGGTTCCAAATCTCTGTATTAAATTTTGATCAATGCTAGTTATTTCTACTGCAAGTTTCAGATTCTGAAAAAAAAAAAAAAAACTGCGAGATGTATTGCCGTCCACGGAATTTCCACTTCAATCGGGGGTCGGCTGGTCCACAATCAATCCCGCGTATTATTGAAATTTTCGCGTATTATTTCTTTTCTTCTTTTTCCCAGATGCCTTTTCTTTTCCCTCTAATCTGGTACTTCTTCAGATCCAGCCCATTTGAAATGTGAAGTAGGCATTCAAAAAACCTAATCCAGGCATGTAAGGTGAAGAAACCAAAGTTATATGTGGTAATATCTGTTAAAACCTTTCCCATCTTGTCTTTATTCGTGTATTTGCGAGTGGCATCACAAATATAACAGGTCTGCGAAGAAGTGTCAGTTACAGCATTGAATTGTTTTGCTGTCCACCATTGAAGTAAAAATTCTGATTTTATTATTATTTTTTTAATAATAATTTAAAATTTCCACAGAATTTTGTAATAATAGTAAATAATAATAGCTTAATAAGCGTTATGAAAACATCAAAATTCCGATTGTTCAACCTACGTATTTAATTGAATATTTTTTTCTTTCATTCCAAGATTAACGCTGTGATATCGACGCGTTAAGTTAATATAAATGAAATTTAATGGCTGCATTTACTTAAATCTTTTTAAATAGACATCTTATTTATTTTTATATGGGGTTTATTGTCAGTTTGGGTCGATTTGGTACGGTTGTGGTCCGACGTCCTGCTTTCGATAAAGAGCAAGTCATGGCTGTAAGATTTTTTATCGTTAATCACCTTGGAAAGAAACACAAATATCAGACAAAGGCGGAAACAGTCCATGTTGCCGTTTAAGCTCCTTATAGCCCATAAATTTCTCTATAATGTGCTTGCTTTTCATGGATATGTTCGGACATGTTTCCTTTTAAAGTCATTTTAGAGTTTTCGAAAAAATGAATAATTAAATATTTTTCCTTGATGAAAATCGTAACGAATGCAGTGTCGAATAAATGCAGTATCGCTTGCCATCTTTCATCTACCGATGTGCAAGTGCGTTTGACTGTGGGGCAAACTTCTGTGTCGCATTTTATACTCTGGACCAGTTACGGTCACATGAGAACAACGCGGGAGAATGTCGGAAATGTAAATTAGTGGTATACGTCACACAAAAATCTCTTTAAAACTTATTTGTACACCTAATACATTCAATCATGAGCAGATTTTTAAAAAAATTTAACAAACTTTTTCATGACAAAATTTTTAATTTTCTAACGAAATTTTTTCCATGAGGGAGTTTGTGTGTTGTTCCATTGTGCATGTGTTTTTACAAGTGGACCACAAGACTAAAATTCTCGGCCTGGTTTGGTCATCTCAGTTTGCCCCTGAACACAGTAGTGGGTATCCCCGCAAAATGGGATGAAAAAACGTTATGTGAAAAATGGTATTTGGCTTAACACACTACTTTGTCTTGTGTGTGTTTATTTTTATTTTTGTTTTGAAGCCGTTAAAGTGAGATGCAAACTTTGTCTTTTTAGCAGAACTTGTTTTTCTTTTTCTGTAAACATTCCAAAGCACAAAGGAATTATGCATTTATCTTTTTGAATTAGAATTGAAACCACCGGTTCAAAATACAGCGGCTTACCGGTAGTTCTTCCGACGTCCCGGCGGCCCAATCTGCTTCTACAAAATTCTTCACCAAGCGGAGGTGTTTGAAATTTGCATTTAGGTAGTGTAATTTTACAGTCTCTTCAATCAATTTGCTTTTATGAAATAAGAACCAAATGCAAATTTTTAAGATGACAATCCGATTTTTGGCGTAAATGTGACAAGGATGATAAGTCAGATAATATTCGAAAACTTTCATCGTCCTGGAGCGTGACTCGAACTTGCGTCATCCCAGAAAACGCCCGGGTATGCTAACCACTACACCACCCAGAACGACCAAGTTTCAAGTTTCCGATCAATTTGAATATAACCATCACAGGATTCGCTATCATCCTTGTCACATTTACGCCAAAAATCGGATTGTCATCGCCAAAATTTGTATTATATAGCGTAATCCCGTATTTCTTTCATGAAGAACCAAATGTTTTATTATTCTTAAATGCCTATCGCTAAGGAATATAAAAGACAGGATGCTACACTATTTTGTTGTGTTGTTGCGGCCATATATTTTTAAAACTGACCACAACGTGTGTGACCTGAAAATAAAGATTTGATAGGAGAATAATTTTAATCGATAACTGGAAATAAAATTTATACGCTCGTGGCCTCAAGTTGTGAAAAAGCATAAAGTATTTTTCATAAAATTTTATGATGCCTTTTTAGTGAAGATTCACAGCCAGTCTGTGTGTTTTGTTTAGAGATTCGTTACTAGTCTGTATGTACTTCATTTAGAACGCAGTAATTTTTAATGCAACGTGATCAGACAGAGGATGTTAAAGTTTTTGTTGATATGTAAAATAAAATGACCTTTGTCACTACGGAATACATAATTTGCTGACAAATTAGAATATAATTTAGAACTACATAATGATAACGTCAGTTAAGTTTTATTATGCAAAGCAAAAAAGGCATTGAGCGCGATAAAAGGCACGAAAAAAAAGCTTATGTTAATTAACGTTAGAGAGCAAATTAAGAGGTTAAAGTAGAAATACACAACAAAGAGAGATAGACTAATTGGCTTCTCATCCTTTACTTTGATGTCGTAAATTTAAAGATATTGAGGTCGAACTCTTTATTTTGTTCTTTGTTGTGTTGCGTGTTGCTCCTCAGTCCACTCGGTTTTCTTTTCCAGTTTTTTTTTTTTTTTTTTCGTTTTTGTTGTTCAGTATGATTCTGCATGTAAGAAACTATGCTGCACTTATGACAATCTCGAAATCTGTTTGGAAATTGGCAATATCTTCACCGAGATATACTGTATTTCAATTTGATTAACTGTACCTTCACGTATCAGATTCTTCCCATTTATTTGAATTTGAATTTAATGAAATTTTTGCTATACAACACGTGCATCAATGTTTAACAAAACGCAAATATTGTAAATATTGTCATATGTAGTAAACTAGTTAAATAGTTTAAGTAACTAACACAGTGGAGAGGAAACATGGACATCAGACAATATCACAAAGATTAATTCAAATTAACATCATGACATCATCACAAAGATCAATTCAAATTAACATCATGACAATATCACAAAGATCAATTCAAATTAACATCATGACAATATCACAAAGATCAGTTCAAATTAACATCATGACAATATCACAAAGATCTATTCAAATTAACTTCATGACAATATCCCAAAGATTAATTCAAATTAAGTAACGTATAGAACTACATAATTGCTCTGAGGGAAAACAAGATCACAACCACCTCAAATATATCATATTATAATAAGTTATAAGCATGCAAACAAAAACTTAATACTAATAATGACCAAGAAAATTTATACAGAGTAATTCATAGAAGTAAGTAATGTAATGTACAATAGAAGCATAGCATGGAGCCAAGGGGAAATGCTCAAATAGTAAGTGAAAACCCTTCAAATACATGGCGTCAGTGAATAAACAAAGACATCGCTCTTTCCACGTTTTAGCAACACACAGCAACTGAAAAATTGTTATTCGGCCACTGCTGGGGAATGGAATCCCAGATCTCTCGATATCCAGCCGAGTGTGTTAGCCTTACGCCATGGTGGCCAACAATCCATAGCACTATGTGTGTTTTTCTGTCAGCTTCTGACATCGTAAATCCGTAAGATGGGCTCAGCTACTGAGACGTCTCCATCTGGTGGGCATTAACGGCACTGGCTATATATTAATTATAGCAGTTAAATCCAAAGGTCTAGATCCAAAGTGAAAATCCTCCAAATACGTGGCGTCAGTGAAAAAACAAAGACATAGCTCTTTCCACGTTTTAGCAACACACAACAACTGAAAAATAGTTATTCGGCCACTGCTGGGGAATGGAATCCCAGATCTCTCGATATCCAGCCGACGCGTTAACCTTAAACCACGGTGGCCGTGGATAACACATAGCGCCGTAGATAGTTGGCCACCGTGGTGTAAGGTTAACGCGCTCGGCTGGATATCGAGAGATCTGGGATTCCATTCCCCAGCAGTGGCCGAATAACAATTTTTCAGTTGTTGTGTGTTGCTAAAACGTGGAAAGAGCTATGTCTTTGTTTATGTACATAGTAAGCCTAACGAGTCCCTGATCTCCATTGATCAATGTGTCAGGTTAAAACGTCAACAGTAACAACATTAAATTACGACCCATGTTTAGTATACAATGAAAAACAAAGAAGACAATAACCTAACCAAACAAAATAATGCCGAATTTAGTAGTCGAATATATTTTTTCTGAAGAACAAAAATTCTGTTTACGTTACCGCCCGTTGTCTGGCCCCAGGCCATAATACAATAAGACAACATAGGGTAGATGAAGGAGTAATATAATACTAATCTGAGTCCGATTGTTAAAAAATCCGAAATCCTAGAAACAGCGCCAATACGAGACTTGATAATATTTGCCAAATAACTTATGTGGACATCCCAACGCAAGGTCTCAGGTAGTATGACACCAAGAAATTTCACCGATGACCTGAATGCAACAGGATCCCCATTCATACATACCTTTTTTTCCGGTATTGACAAGTAACTAGGACTCATATCTGTTGAAAGATATGCAGATGTTGGGTTGTACAAATAAATTCCTCATTTACATGCAACTTTGTGAATAAAGTGCGCTCGTAACAAGGAGACTTTAAACACATTATACTTCACGATTAAAGGTGACAAAGGGGGTATAACAAAAGCATCCAAGATATGGCTGGTGGTTTGCTGTATTTCAGGAGCGTCGCTAGATTAAGATCATCGACTAGGGGGTCTGGGCGTAATTATTTTTTTTCACTACTTCATTCTTACCCGATTTCGGTAATGAAAAACAATAAAAGAGCAGAATTTTAAAATTGACACCTGTCGCTTATAATTTAATCGCTGATCATATGTGTATCCTGCGTGCTGGTTGGGTGGACTGGTTTATGTTTGCCTCAGACCCACATACCAGGCCTCGGGGAGACAGCATCTTAAGTCAAGATGATTGACCTTTTTCTTTCTTTACTTTTTGATGATTGATCATTGATATAAAATAAATAATAATAATTGTATTCCGAACTTAGGTTTATAAATTTATTTTTTAACTTAAATGAAACTTTATTTCGAGATTATTGGGGAAGAAGGGGGGGGGGACTTTAGATGCTACTGGATGGGCTTCACCTCCCTCCCCGAAATGATCTTGCAATGCCCCTGCTCTACTCTAATAAATGCGATGAACGATTTCTGTTATAGCTCGATAATTCGCTCAAGATTATTGCTACGGTCAGCGTTTCTTAGAAAACTACTCCACTTCTTCCCACGCGATCACAATTTAATAGTCTGCAGTTTTCTAAAGGATATAAAAGCCTTTCACGAATAGCCTGCTAAGAGAGAACGATTCTGGACGTCTCATCCGTGGTGTTGTAACCGGTGTGGTTTTCATTTTTTTTTTTTTTTTTTTTGCGCACCACTGGAAATTTTTTCTTCATCAATCTTTTCCCAATATGGGGAAAACGCCTCGTGGAATTCGAATTAAGGTGTTGGGAAAAGAACTTGAAATCTTAGATCGTTGTTACTGTGCAGCGTCGGGTTTAGATACAGACGTGGGCAGAATCTGTCATCATGGTCGAAAGACTGCAGACGACTTACAGGAGGACGTCTGAACAATTTCGGTTTTCTTGGTTTTTCTTTTATTTGTGGGAGCGGAGGCGCGATGGAGGGTTGGGTCCTTCCTCGAGGTCAACGACTTGGTAATAGATCATAATGTCACTTGCGTCTGTCAAGAAAAGTCTCCCGCACCGTCCGTTCTTTTGTCTTTGGAGAAAGTTTTTTATTCTGTGGAAAAAAAAAGAAGTATCCATATGCCCCAAATACCCATCCGTACATGTTATCTTACTTTACCATCGAATCTTCATCTCAAACATTAATTGTAACAACGCATAAACTAGTTAAGAACGAATCATGTACATGAAGACTAAATTAAGCTTACAGGGTTATAAAACCGAATTCATTAAAATAATGTTTTATTCAATGCTGTACGAATTGCTCACGATACCCAATTGCAGTTATATTAAAGTCGTGTGGTAAAAAGAAAGTTCGACATTTTGCGGTAAAGTTCTGAAAATCACTTCCGTTTCATAGCTGTACACCAATGCGGGTTGATGGTTTTCAAATAGTATTGTGTCTGAAACCTGAACTTCACCGAAATAATTTATCAATTGTGCTTCTGCGAATTTAACCCGAACTCCATTAACCGTTCTTTTGGAATTCTCTGAATTCGTATTTCCGTGCGTATATTAATTCTTGGTGATGTCTGTTATATCTCGCAACGTAACATTTTCTATGCTCCGATAGCTTTAATATAATAAAAAAGTCTTAAGAACTCGTGCCTAAGTAATAGTTAGGAATTTGAATGTCTCCTCTGCTGGAGTTTTAGTATATATCTCATGAAAAGTGCGGATTTCTGACAGAAAGTGTAAGCAAAATCGAGTGTGAGCTATTGCCTGAAAGTTACAAATTTAACACTTGTTAAACGGGGGAAAATACAAAGAAACTTCAGATGACAGCTTCCGGGACGCACAGCGACTGAAATCTCTGAAATGTACATACCAAACCGACCCAGAGCAATCGTCAATGAGGGATACCATCTAGATATTTGTACGGTCCTTAATTTGTGAAAACCGGCCCACTTCCAACTTACCAACTTATCACCCAGCGCAGTTCAGACTTAATAAGTTATACCCGCCGTTTTCAGACGTACCAGCTTATTACCCTGCCCATTTCAAACTTGCCAACTTATAGCTCGGCCCGTTTCAGATTTTACCAATTTATAACTCAGCCCGTTTCAGACGTCACCAACTTATTGCCTGACCCGATTCCCGACTTACCAACTTACTGTCTGGCACACTTCAGACTAATGAACTTATTTATAGCCCGGCCCGCTTCAGATTTACCAGCTTTGTGCCCGTCCCAGTTTCCGACTCACCAACTTATTGCCCTGCTCGGTTCAGACTTACTAACTCATAGCCCTGCCCAGTTCAGATGTTACCAACTTATAGCCCGGTTTAGTTCAGACTTACCAATATATAGCTTGACCTCGCTTCAGACTTACCAACTTATAACACGGCCTGCTTCATACTTACCGACTGATATAACCCGGTCCTACCCATTTAAGTCTTTCAAATTATAGGTCGGCGCGTTTAAGACTTCAAACTTATGCCCGGGCCCGTTGATATAAACTATATAATAAATGCTTGTGTTTCAATTCTATGCCTTTTGTTTCATTCTTTTGTCTTTGTCGGTCCTATACTTTCTTAAGGGTAATTAAAACCAACAGAAAATATCATAGAATGAAAACAAAATTTCATTTCAATGTTTCAGGGTTCATTTTTTTAACCGGATAGAAATAGCTGTGATGGGAAGGAAGAGAAAGACTAAAAGTAATGTTTAACAAATCAAATGAATTGTCTCGTAAAATATGCCAATATTTAGGAAATCAACTTTCGAGTATAAATCAAGTTTGGCTATTTTTTGTTTTAACCCCCTTCCCCCAAAAAGACCCCACAGATTTTTAAAGTGTGGGTACTTTGTAGATATTTTGGGTCTTTTTAGAAATCGAAAAAAAATCAAGATATAATGCATATTTATACTTACATAAACAAACGAAAAATAAATGTAGTGTACATTGTTCGACACTTTAATTTATGCTTTTTGAAAGCAATCTGTATAAAAAAAATCAAGTACAGACAGAATTAAATTTTATCATAATGGAACTACACAAAGACAATGCATTTTAAATCAGCTCAGAACACCAGAGCGGTTTTTATTTTTCAAAATCACAGGAACTGTGTGATGACTACTCTTGAACAGTTTTTTTGACTTTTAACGAAACAATAATTGAAGTAGACGTACAACTTTTAGTAGAGTATAATCATGTTGAAAATACTCCAAATACGTGGCACAAGTAAATAATATGCCAATATTTAGGAAATCATTTAGGAAATCAACTTTTTTTTTTTTTTTTTTTTTTAGTATAATCATTCACAGTGCTCTCATTCAATGTAAGTTTGTTTGTTTTCCAAATTCTAAATTTTAGTTGATCCGATATTGATTAAAAGAGCTGAAAGGTTTAATAAATTAATCAGGACCTTTGTATATTAACCCAATCTTATATCTCATATGTACGTAATCTTGAGAGATGGTGCATTTCTGGCTGTTTTCGTTCTTTCCCTAATCCTCACAAATTTAACTTTTGCCAAATGGCATGTTAAAAAAATCTGAAATACAGTGTGGGTCCCAAAGAACGCGTAGAATTTGTAATTATGGGTCCTTTTTTTTTGGGGGGGGGGGTAATTTACGCCATGCAGCGCGTCAGTGGCAGCCCTGACTGTATAATAACATTGCAGTGCTGTTTGTATATTTCAAGGAATATCAACACTATGGTCTTGTCATGTCGTCACACTAAGTGCTGAAAGTATTCGCCCGCCTGGTTACCGCACTGCATGATTCTCTTGCGTATTGTGAAAGACATCGCGTAACTCCATCCGTCGTGATGCTGTTGACAACTTTTGTGATATTGGTCTTCAGTTCATTTAGCGTTTGTGGATTAGTTTCATACATTTTGCCTTTAAGGTTTCCCCACAAATAAAAGTCACATGTTCTGAGGTCAGGAGAAAGAGGGGGCCACCGTTCTTTTGACCCTTTTCGCTCAGCAATAGCCTTGCCGAATTCTCACTTCTCATCCAGACTCAAGTTATCGAAGAATTTTCTTTAGCAACTACTGTACAAAGTGCAAAGAAGGCTCGCGTGCTAAATCATACAAAAATTACATTTACAAAAAAAAAAAAAAAAAGGAAGAAAGAAAATTCTCTCTCTCTCAGATCCCGGGTCCGAACAAGTGTGAAAATCACGATTAACCTGTTTAGGCATTAAAAAAGATGTTCTCTTCCAGACTTCCACTATTTCCTCCCCGTACAATTAACCGATGTCTTTCACAACTGCAGAATCGGGAAGGGACCTTTCTCTCTATCTATCTATCTATTTATCTATGTCTACAGTATAGCTGCACGAAGTTCTTTGGCCATTCGTTTCTTCCTGAAATGCTTCGGAAGTCCAGGCATCGGGAAAAATCAGGCGACACAGCATCTGCGTCGTACGTTGCTCAATAGCATTAGCAGGGAGCTGTCGCCTGGAGGTAGGGGCCAAAATTTCGTCAGCGTGTTATCTACTATCTATAATTCTTGAAGAAGCTTTTTCTTCGATGAAATCTAGTAATTCATGGCCTATATGGTATTTGATACCCAATCGCGGAATGAACAGCCCTGCTGAGTTCTCAGTCCCCATTCAGGCTCAAGTTACCGAAGAATTTTCTTTAGCAACTATTATAGAAAATGTAAAGAGGCTTGTGTGCTAAATCATACAAAATTACATTTAAAAAAAAAAGAAAGAAAGAAAGAGAATTCTCTCCCTCTCTCAGATCCTGAGCCCTATTTCGGGCCCGGGCTCGAGCTGGCCCTGTCTCAGCACTGGTACGTACGAACAGCACATTCGCTTAAGTAATCACTAATTATGTAGAATCTGTTATTAGCATGACAAAAAATCAAATATTTACATTTCAATGGCTCCTTGTGGATGCACCTGTATAAAACGGAAAATATTTCCAGCCCCTTAGACTCCATCTTAAACAAGTTTCACTGTATGTGTAAAATGAACTCACTGACAATGAAATTTGCGCACTTAGAAGAAAACATACTACAACCGCAAAACTTTGCAGTGTGTGCTGGTGGTATGCAAATGATCCACGTTTGATGCGAGTGCGCATGACCGCACACCCTGTGGTGGCGCTGCAAGCACGAACCGGCAGCCTTATAAACCGGCGTGTAGTCGATGTCCCATGAAAGCGAAAAGTACCGGCCAACGCAAGCAAGAGTACAGAGTGACAAGAATGCCGGGTAGACGCCAGAGACGTCGATGTACGCAACTTACGGACTTTGACGGAGGCCTGATCATCGGGCTGAAAACCGCAGAGTGGTCAGCGCGCCGTATAGCCCGGCACGTGGATCGTTCTGACCCTACAGTCCGACTGTGTTGCGAGCAGTGGACACGTGACGGCACTACCACACGGCGAAGCGGCTCTCAACGGACGAGGAGGACCACCGTTAGAGAGGGTCGACGGGTAGTACGCTAAGCACGAACGGATCCCACAAGGACCCGGTCCCCTATACAGGCAGATGTAGCGGCTCTTGTGTGTCCACGAACCATTTCCCGACGTCTCACGGAAGCGAATCTGCGACTCCAGCGCCCCCCTTACGTGTACTGCCATTTACACCGGATCATCGCCGGCTCCGTATGAAGTGATGCCATGCCAGGACGACGTGGAACGCCACACTGACGACGTGTGGTGTTTAGCGATGGGCGCCGCTTCGTTTTGGGGACAGATGGTCATCCTGTCCGGGTGTGTAGATCCTCGAGTCAACGGCGCAATCCCAACCTCGCTATCGAGCGCCACACCTCCCATACTGCAGGCATTATTGTCTGGGGAGCCATTGCCTACGACAGCCGATCAGCTCTAGTAGTGGTACGTGGATCATTGACGGGCCAGCAGTATGTGGGTGAGATCCTACCGCTCCATGTGCTCCCATTCCTGGCCGGGATTCCAGGTGAGCTATACAAGCAGGATAAGGCCCGCCCGCACATGGCTTGGGTTGCCCAGGATTACCTACATCATGGCCTGCCCGCTCCCCGGATATGTCCCTAACTAGCATGTGTGGGACCAGTTGAAACGCCTGCTGCCGCTGTGCCGCACTTTTCGGGATTTAGAGCACACCGTCAAACACTTGTGGGCCAGTCTGCCGCAGGACAACATCAGGCGTCTGTTCGCTTCCATGCCGGACCGTATTGCAGCATGTATCTCCGCACGAGACGGTGCAACGCGCTATTGAAGATGACCGGACTGCGTGCCACAGATCCCTCTGTAATTCTCCTGCAGCTCTGTTTTTGCCATCATGAGTATCGTTCATCTGTATCATTACGTCCATAAAATTTCAGTTCAATTCGATGTTTTCTTCTTGGTGCTCAAATTTCACTGTCCGTGAGTGTATATACGTTTTGTCCTTGTGCGTCAAACCTGTTACTTGGGCACATAGCATAGTTCATCCACTTCAGTTTGCAGGCATCTGATATGATCTGACTTTCTGACTTTTATTAAATCTAGATATTCTGATCCATGATTAATTGATTCTGAAGTGACCTTCCCTTCCCGGAAAATGCTTCTTTCTGGCGCCCTTGTTACGGCAATATTCTGTATTAGATACTTTGTGTAGCTAGCCGCGACGTGCTCCACATATCTATAGGTAAAGCCCATTGTAATCTTCTCAGTTCTTCTTCTTCTTCTCTCTTTTTTTTTTTTGTTCTCTTTTTATTTCTTTTTTCTTCTTTTTCATTAAGCTTCAGGGTATTGGCATCCGTGCTTTGTGGGCTCTCATGTAACTGCTGCGTGGGAGACGAGATACATGGGCTCTTCTCTGGCTTTTGGTTATCTCTCTGGAAAATGATCCAGCGACTGCGGATTATAAATTCTTTCAGTAAAGGGTTTCGCTTGTTGAGTAGACTAGAATCTTAAGCAGTCGAGAACATCTCATTAGCGTGCACAGTGGCAGGAGCTCCAAGGTGTGCTGCACATTATCTAGGCAAAGGATTAGAATTCTTGTCCTGGGTGTTTGACGATAATTAATAGCAGTAACTCATCTGCAGATTATCTTGTACAGCGCCACGTGTCTCTCTTGAGCAAATAAAGACGTTTTAAGTTCCCCCTTTCACCTCTACTTATCCCCCCTCCCTCTTTTGGAATCTCCTGATATAGTTCGTAAGTCCCACGCCTAATTCCAAAATAGAAATTCCTGGGTTATTCCCATTTCAAGGAAAAGGAGAAATTCCTGCGTTGGTTCTTCGTAGTGCTTTGCTTTGCTGTTATAAAAACCCTGACTGACAAGATGCATTGTTGCAAAGCAAAATGTCTTTGTGGTGGTTCGGCATTATTAACAGAGAATGGATTTTATTTTGAGAAATTTCATCGCTTTAGTATTATAGGATATTTATGTCAAATTCTGTTGCGCTTATCTCACAAACTTGCTTTGGCGAATCATCCTAAATTCTAAACGGACACACCCGGCAAATAAACATTTCAGTTTTGCATAAATACTTTTATGGCATGGGAATATCTGTTTGTCAGTCGTTCTGTTTCTTTATCTCGGTCACTTCTTTCTTTTTTATTACACGCATGTGCACTGCCTGCAGCGAAAATGCCACACCATGACGAAATGCTCGAAAACAGAGCAAACTGCACACACAGATAGCGAAGTAGGTCCTGAACAAATGATTTAATTGTCACATACAGACTAAGCTCCAGTGGCCGAATATATACAGGATGATCAATATGGAGTGTGGCTCCCATTTTGGCCAATACAACGTTGAATCCGACGTGACTTCGAGGCAATGAGAGTCCGAATAGATTCCTGGGGTATCGTGGACCATGTGGTGTTGATCCGAGTCCACAGTTCATCTTCATTTTGCGGGGTGGGAGGGCACTCAACCGGCGTCCAATCGTGTCCCACAGATGCTCGATGGGCGAGAGGTCGGGGGATCGTGCTGGCCACGGAAGCATCCGCACACCGTATAAAGCGTTCAGGCTGATCCAAGCGGTATGCTGCCGGGCGTTATCCTGTTGAAAAACGGCGGTTGGAATGCCCGGCGGATACGGTAGTGCCACGGGCCGCGGCACCTCGTCAACATGGCGACGTGCCGTCAAGCGGTGAGCAGCTTTTGGTGCTGATTGCACCCAGCACCATGATTCCACGTTGCGCGGCAGTGTGGCGCTCCACAGTGGCGGAGAAATCAGCCCGTTGGCAACGTCACCTCCAGACTCTCGCACAGCGGTCATCTGTGGTGAAACGGAACCGCAATTTGTCGCTTAACACCACACTGTTCCATTCGGCACCCCACGCAGCCTTGGCTTTGGAGCGACACCATGCCAAGCGGTGACGACGATGGCTCGCTGTTAATGGCAGCCTTCGCAACGGACGGCTGGACAGCAAACCAGATGCAGCCAATCGGCGCGACACTGTCCGCATCGATTTCGGAGCATCCAAGCCTCCCCGTACACTCCGCAAAATGTCCGTGTCAATATCGGAGCATCCAAGCCTCCCCGTACACTCCGCAAAATGTCCGCGTCAATATCGGAGCATCCAAGCCTCCCCGTACACTCCGCAAAATGTCCGCGTCAAAATCGGAGCATCCAAGCCTCCCCGTACACTCCGCAAAATGCCCGCGTCAAATATCGGAGCATCCAAGTCTCCCCGTACACTCCGAAAAATGCCCGCGTCAATATCGGAGCATCCAAGCCTCCCCGTACACTCCGAAAAATGTCCGCATCAATATCGGAGCATCCAAGCCTCCCCGTACACTCCGAAAAATGCCCGCGTCAATATCGGAGCATCCAGGCCTCCCCGTACACTCCGCAAAATGTCCGCGTCAATATCGGAGCATCCAAGCCTCCCCGTACACTCCGCAAAATGTCCGCGTCAATATCGGAGCATCCAGGCCTCCCCGTACACTCCGCAAAATGTCCGCGTCAATATCGGAGCATCCAAGCCTCCCCGTACACTCCGCAAAATGTCCGCGTCAATATCGGAGCAACCAAGCCTCCCCGTACATTCCGCAAAATGTCCGCGTCAATATCGGAGCATCCAAGCCTCCCTGTACACTCCGCAAAATGTCCGCGTCAATATCGGAGCATCCAAGCCTCCCCGTACACTCCGCAAAATGTCGCCTGTTGTGGCCTGTGAATCCGCTACAGCGTGACGTCGGATGCGACGATCGGTGCGCTCAGACGTCCGTCTTCGTTCTCCTGTCCCCCACAACGTTGCACAGATCCTTCCTGTCACCACTTCTCCAAATGCGACCGACGGTTGTGGCATCACGTTGCGTTTCTCCCGCAATACGACGCAAGGACCATCCGGCTGTACGAAGGCCTACGATGATACCTCTCGTGAACTCACCCGTTTGACGAAATCGCGTATGACGGCATCTTAGTGGCATTGGCACCCCTTGTTCGTTCTCCAGACACGGTTGCAGCAGAACCACTCACTTCTCCCGCCCGTGACGACGTCCCGACTGATTGCCCGCTTATATTCCGCGCGCCGTTCGTGCGATTGGCTTGCAAATGCAATCATTTGCATAACTTGTACGTGTGCACCTTCCCTGCAATTTGCATGGCGCTACGTTCACGTTTTCTTGGTGGGGCATTTTCTCTGTCAAGCAGTTTATTTTAGTCAAAACGTTAAGTATAGTGCCAATAGCATAATGAAAAATAAAGACTACGTGACTACTGCAGAGATGCCAACTTTTACGGATTTTCCGTAGTTTGTACGGATCTTCACTCCATTTTACGGTTTTACGGAATTAACCCAAAAAAATACGGAAAAGCCTACGCACGCAATTTTTTATTGTTTGCCGTCTTTTGGTCGAAAAAACGCACATCACAGGTAGTTCCTGTACACCTCCGATGTTCTGACTTTCCCCGCCAACAGAGGCTGAGCTCCTCGTACGCTGTTTGTCACGTGATTCCCCGTACAACCATTTCAGAGTACCGTGCGCAAAAGCAGAGAGGTAGCTCAGCTCAGCGCCTTTTGCGAATTCTTTACATTGATTACATATGACTTTGTGCGAATGTTTTAACCCTTTCGGCTCGACTGTTGGGTGACACCCGACATTACGAAATCGCTGAATAGCTCGCGTGTCGGGTACCACCCGGCAATCCGATGATGCTTCTATAGGCCTACCTCGTATGTCGGGGCTGGCGAGCCAAAACTGAACTTTCACTGCTAAGTTATGGCCTCTACTGCCGAAATATATACATGTATATTTAGTTTAAATATATACATGTATATTTAAGGGAGTGAGACAAGGTGACACCATATCTCCGAAGCTCTTT
Source organism: Macrothele yani (assembly GCA_039090855.1). Lineage (NCBI taxonomy): Eukaryota > Metazoa > Arthropoda > Arachnida > Araneae > Macrothelidae > Macrothele > Macrothele yani. Next base: position 10,352,827 of record CM077024.1, read on the forward strand.
AATGCCACATTGGAAAATGTCTTTCAATCACTGAACTGGGAAAACAAAGGGATAAAGATTAATGGAGATTATCTAACCCACCTTCGTTTTGCTGATGACGTAGTCATTTTTGCAACTACCCCATCAGAGCTGCAGAGTATGATCCAGGAACTTGCTGACAAGAGTAAAGAAGTGGGATTAAAAATGAACTTTCAGAAGACAAAAGTGATGTTCAATGCTTTTACAAGAAATGAAGATTTATCGATTGATGGAGAAAAACTGGAGATAACAGATACGTATGTTTATCTTGGACAGCAGATATCAAGTGAGGGTCACATTGATGAAGAAATTAATCGGCGTACAAAACTTGCCTGGAGAGCTTTTGGAAGAAACAGCATAATTTTCAAGAGCAATATGCCATTATGTCTTAAAAGAAAAGTGTTTGATCAATGCATCCTTCCAGTGCTTACGTATGGTGCAGAGACGTGGACCTTAACTAAAAGAGACATACAAAGGCTGCAGACAACTCAAAGAAGCATGGAGAGGTGCATGCTTGGTATAACCAGGAGAGATAAGAAGAGGAACTCGTGGATCCGAAAATGACAAGAGTGGAAGACATCATGATCAGAGTTAAATCCCTGAAATGGCAATGGGCTGGACATACTGCCAGAAGGACAGACCATAGATGGACAGCCGAAATTTTAGATTGGATTCCAAGGGACAGGAAAAGACCCAGAAAAAGACCACATGGGAGATGGGTGGATGAAATTCGTAAATATGCAGGAGTGACATGGAGGAGACTGGCACAAGACAGACCGTTGTGGAGGAAACTTGGGGAGACCTTCGTCCAGCAGTGGATTGATAATGGTTGACAATGATGATGATGATGATATTTAGTTTTTAACTAGAACTACATTTTGGAACTTGTTCATTTTATAAAAAGTGTTATAAATGATTCTGAGATTTTAAAATAAATGTTTTTGATATCTGAAATTCTTACTGAAAGTCGAAGCGGTTTTACTGAAAACTGCTGAAAACTTTGGATTTTTTTACTGATGACCCCTTTCTCAGGTTGGCATCTCTGCTACTGCTTATTTAGATGTTTTCGTTGCTAAACTTTGTAAAAGCCTCAGCAATATCAAGTGACACAAACTAAACTTTTACAGTTATCATCATACACATTTCTAGGATAGACTATAAAGCCTGTTGACCTATCTGAACTGAAGCAATACTGGTGGTCATTGGTGTTATTGAAGGACTTACGGCGTATGTCTCTAATTTTGCCTCCCTTCTTGATTTTCTGTTGTCATGTAAATTTGAGGTGCTTACTAAGAGAATTTATTCAGCCCAAGTGACAGAAGAGAAAGGTAGAGGAAGGCCAAAGAAATCATGGGCGGACCAGATTCAGGAATGTCTGCTTGAGAAAAAAATTATGAGCATAAAGTACAAAAGGTCTTGTGCGGCTTGTGATGGATGTTAATGAAGCTCGTGCTGTGTGCCAAAATCGTGGTAAATGGAGACATTTGATACACCAACATTAAGGAAATTTTTGTTCCTGATGGAACAAAAATTTCCTTTATGTTGGTGTATCAAATGTCTCCATTTACCACGATTTTGGCACACAGGTAAATGTTTCTTTGGTAGATGGTCTTTCTTTGAGGAGCTAACCTCTGAATCTGAGACAACAGCTTAATGATACAAAGAACACCCTAAAGGGGGTAAGCATAGACTGTTTCCGCACGATAATAAGTAGTTATTCAACCTCATTGAAAAACTGTCCCTAAAATACATTAAAAGACTTTATTTACAATAAAAAGGTTAAAAACATGCGCGAGATCTTTCGCAGTCACTCTGACCACATCATCAGGCATGGGCAAGAGTCGAGCAGGTACTACAGTTTTATATAACACACACTATCAAACATTTATGCAGGCAAGTTAATGATCGTTGCCAGTTCCGATAATGTTATAAATATCTGAAGAGCCTGTCACATCGGCTAGAGCGTGGTGTAAAATTAAAGGCCACCCTCGGAGAAACGACGGACCTCTGTTACGTGGGTTCTACCCTGCGTAGTCCTGGTGTGTGCATTGCAGAACACAAATATTCATTAAGAACTTTGAACCCCATTCTCTGCACTAGTAAAGACAGTTCGTTCAGGTTCTTACATTCCAGATTGGGACAATGCTTCTATTTTGGGATCTGCGGGGTCTCGACCCGCTTTCCAAATGATGGTAAAGCTTATTCTTCATTAAATATGGGGTGAACTGTTGAAATGAAGATCTCCCATCAATTATCCCTTCACCTTGGCGAACTTTAATTTCACATCACGCTCTAGCCGATGTTAGAGGCTCTTCAGATATGTATAACAAATATTCATTGAGAACTTTGAAGCCCCTCTCTGCACTAGTAAAACAGTTCGTTCAGGTTCTTAAATTCCAGATTGAGACAATGCTTCGATTTTGTGATCTGCGGGGTATCGACCCGCTTTCTACATGATGGAAAGCTTATTCTTCTTCAAATGTGGGGTGAACTGCTGCAATGATCCCCCATCAATTATCCCTTCACCCTGGCGAACTTTATTTTCACATCACGCTCTAGCCAATGTTAGAGGCTCTTCAGATATGTATAACAAATATTCATTGAGAACTTTGAAGCCCCTCTCTGCACTAGTAAAACAGTTCGTTCAGGTTCTTACATTCCAGATTGAGACAATGCTTCGATTTTGTGATCTGCGGGGTCTCGACCCGCTTTCCACATGATGGTAAAGCTTATTCATCATTAAATATGGGTTGGACTGTTGAAATGAAGATCTCCCATCAATTATCCCTTCACCTTGGCGAACTTCAATTTCACATCACGCTCTAGCCGATGTTAGAGGCTCTTCAGATATGTATAACAAATATTCATTGAGAACTTTGAAGCCCGTCTCTGCACTAAAGCAACAGTTCGTTCAGGTTCTTACATTCCAGATTGAGACAATGCTTCGATTTTGGGATCTGCGCTTTTCACATGATGGTAAAGCTGATTCATCATTAAATATGGGGTGAACTGTTGAAATGAAGATCTCCCATCAATTATCCCTTCACCTTGGCGAACTTTAATTTCACATCACGCTCTAGCCGATGTTAGAGGCTCTTCAGATATGTATAACAAATATTTTCATTGAGAACTTTGAAGCCCCTCTCTGCACTAGAACAACAGTTCGTTCAGGTTCTTACATTCCAGATTGAGACAGTGCTTCGATTTTGGGATCTGCGGGGTATCGACCCGCTTTCCACATGATGGTAAAGCTTATTCATCATTAAATATGGGTTGGACTGTTGAAATGAAGATCTCCCATCAATTATCCCTTCACCTTGGCGAACTTCAATTTCACATCACGCTCTAGCCGATGTTAGAGGCTCTTCAGATATGTATAACAAATATTCATTGAGAACTTTGAAGCCCCTCTCTGCACTAGAACAACAGTTCGTTCAGGTTCTTACATTCTAGATTGGGACAATGCTTCTATTTTGGAATCTGCGGGGTCTCGGCCCGCTTTCCACATGATGGAAAGCTTATTCATCATTAAATATGGGGTGAACTGCTGCAATGAAGATCTCCCATCAATTATCCTTTCACCCTGGCGAACTTTGAAAATTTCACACCACGCTCTAGCCGATGTTAGAGACTCTTCAGATATGTATAGCATTATCGGAACCGGCAACGATCAGTAACTTGTTTGCATAAGTGTTTGAGAGTGTGTGTTATATAAAACTTTAGTACCTGCTCGACTCTTGCCCACGCCTGATGATGTGGTCAGGTGACCGCGAAAGATCTCGCGCATATGGTTTTAACCTTTTTATTGTAAGTAAAGTCTTTTAATGTATTTTAAGGACAGTTTTTCAATGAGGTTGAATAACTATTTATTATCGTGCAGAAACAGCTTATGCTTACACCTTTAGGGTGTTCTGTATACAACAGTGTGCACGACAGATATATTTAATATCTTAATGATATGTATGTATGTAAATTATGATATTTCTCCACTGGATTTTTCTTCTGTACGGCACGTCGTTCCCCGAATTTCCTTATACCTTTTGGCAACAACTGAGAGTAAGTCAAAATAAAAAATAGAAAGCTACGTCGAGAGTGAAAAGGTGTGCAGCCATGTTTCGACGAATGGGTAGTTTGCTGATTATATTATGACGCATGCCATTTTGATGTGCTGTACACTGAATAAGTTGTATCTATGAAGATTATTGGTATTGTGATTGCGTCAACGAAGCTCTTCCGTTGTTCAAAGTGGAATGTTTTAAACAAGTTAAAGGATCGGATGTTCAGTTGTAGCACACCATCAAAACCGTGCAGCGGAAGCTTATTGAAGATCGTGAGCGAATTATTTAAAGTAGATAACTTCTGAATAAAATGACTCGATATAAGTTAATCTTATTCATGGCCAGAAAGGACCCGAAGACTATAAATAGGAGAGGATTCTGTCCTATAGAATGCTTTGCCTGGGACACTGAGCAGTTTACCACATGACCGACAGCAGCAGTGTTCAACTGTTAATGGTAATGGACAATAAAACTCAAGAAGTCAAAAGCATTACGCTATGCAATCATCAAACATAAAAAGCTTACAAAGCTAGCAGATTAATAATGAAACGCATATAGCGTATTAAATCCGTTTATTGACTACACCACAAAAATAAACGGATTTAATACGCTATATGCGTTTCATTATTATCCAACTCTGGTGTATTTAAAATAAAGTTGCTAACAGATTAATTTTCTACACAGCGGTATAAAAAGTTTAGTGCGGTAAGTCTTTTTCAAGTTTAATATAACTGAATTCTTTCTCTAGTATCACGTTAGGTGTGCATTACGTAGTTTGCGTTTTTACGGCACTTAAAATACATGAAAAAAATAAGTCCCAAGTTCTAGACGATCTTAGAATCATGTATTGTAAAATAATTACTGTCCTGTAAATGCATACAAATCATTTGTATCGATTTCTACATCTTCAGCTTTTCCGTATGTATCGAACTATTCTGTATATCGAACAATTACGACTGTCCCCTTAAGTTCGCTATAAACGAGTTTGACTCTACATTTATTATATGGAAGTTTTCAACTTTATCCAAAGATGGCCACTGAAAACGACAACTAGAATAGACGACGTAAAACCGATGTTAGTTTCAGTGCATGATATTTCAAAATTAGTTGCATATTTTCCATCCGAACCCAATGAATGATTGATTTCAGGTGTCTACTTGCATTGCAGTGGCTGAACACTGCAGTCATAGTAGTAACAGAATATGCGAAAATGCAGTATAAAGAGGATTGATTATACGCTATGCTTAACGACATTTCCTCTTTTCTGGCAAATAACTTCTTAAAACACTCGCATCATTATATTGTTACGACTTTTTAGGTACGGAAATTAATTCGATTAGCAGGTTTGGCAATAGGCCGGAACAGCATTAATTATTGGGTGAAAATTAACAGCTAGTGGTTTCCCGCATTGCAAAAGAGAACAGATAAGAGTCCTTATTCTTGGAAGGGAGAAATCTTAGCCTGGTGTGGGGAACGCGATGCGTCGACCCCTAAGTGCGCGGCGGTCAGTCGATGTTGGCCATTAGAGTGTCAACAGATCAGGAAACGTATGGCGTTTGCTACTCCGAACCTTGGTAGAACAAAGGAGTGTTAGTTAAGTTATGTGTTTTCCGTACTTTTCGGGGAGTGGACCCATCACATATTCCGAATGCAGAGGCATGTATTTCATACCACTTCACCGCGCCAAATGCTTTGAGACTGACAAGAGAGTTTAAATAGACCCCTAAGAAGGAGAGCAAGGGATCTGTTAGCGATGTAAACAAGCGAAAAAAGAATAGTCTGGTTCCGTCCCGTGAAGGGAACGAGTCTCGGGGAGGAAGAGCTTCTGTCCGAAGATGCCGGCCAGCTAAACAAAGAGCGGCCGAGCGGTTGATATTACCGCGAGGAAATAGGAGAGAGAGGACGATACCTCTTTTCCTGGTGCTAGATTGCACGTAAGAGAAAGCCAGCATCCCGGAGGTCACACGATGTAATGGAATTACAGCCCTGAATGACGGAGATGCCGACCGGTGATGTATGCGAGAATCACCTTTGGAGAGACGAACGGATCCTTCTACACGTCAGCTGCTTCGTTCCACCACGACATTGGGGCGCTTATATAAATGCGTCCATGATTTCATGCAGGTGAATGTCGTGCACGAGAGAAAGTGGGAGACGGGGTTCGACTCTCCTCTCCATTGGTTATAGTGCGCGCTCTGAAATGGGCGTGTCATCACACAGATGTGCTTAAAAGCCAAAACACATAAAATGTTAGTGAGTGCATAACAAAGTAAATACATCAAACATGGATACCCGAGGAAACAGCATATCTGTAAGTACGGAACTTATGTATGCATGCCAGTTGTGATTAGATTGGCTCCGGTCAGCCAATAGACTCTCGTCGGCTGAGAACTGTTTTTAAAGCCGGACTGTATAGGTCAACAAATAATCATTGACTTTAATGATAAATTCAGCCTCAGAACTATCCCGAAAGGGGCGAGTCTACTTGACACCCCTCCTTCACAATCCTCTGTACATAGACGCCTTCATCATTATCCTCATATTTTGTTGTTAATTGATTAAATGTCTGTTGTCTCGTGCCAGTCCTGAAGTTGCATGACTAATTAATGAGTGTCAGAATTTCTTAGTTTTGATTGGCTAAATTGCAGGATAAATTCTTTTCACCAGTACATAAGATTTCGGCGATAAAAAGAGCTCACAAATATTTATTCTAAATTCTAATGTCTAATTCCGGGCCGTCAGCCATTGCCTGACATCCTGACATCTAAATTCTTAAAGCTTATTTTTATTCGATAATCCGGCGACCCGGGGGGGGGTAGCAACAATATTTTAATATACAACATCAATCAAATACACTACAAAAAATTAAATACTTGCTAAATTAGCTGTGAACTCTCCTTCACAGCTAATTTAGCAAGTACTAATTTAGCAAGTACCTTTTATTGTACTAAAGTGGAAATACTTGCTAATAGACAAATAATGTGCTTAAGCCACTCATAGGTACGGCTAAAAAGATTATTTGACCAGAATCTCATTAGAATCTTTGCATTATGCATATTTATAAGCGATTAGCATGAGACGTCATAAATCATCGAGATAGGGAGTATTGATACTTTACTTTAACTCTTTACACTCATGCATGGCGCATACATCTATATCTTTACGCGTTAACTTCCATCACGTGGGCGAGTTAGAAGAAAAACAGTATCTCTCTGTTATCATCAGAAACTTAATACACTGAGACAGCGGTAGCGTGTCAGAAACTCACTGTTATTAGATGACACAAGTCGTGAACAAAAGGGCAACATAACTGTCTTTCAAAAACAATCATACGTCATCCCTTTAGAAAAAATTAAATGATTCAATTTTTGTACAAGATATTTTGATGGCAAAGGTCATTTTATCTTGATTTTCATCTCAGCACACTTTACACAGAATACTTCAAGAAAAGATGAACATCCCAGCTGAGATCTTTAGAGCCGATCAGCAAGACTACATTTTGAGAAAATGAGAAAAACTTTGGGATCTCGCAAATCGAGCTCCCTGAGGGAGAGTGTTGAAGATAATGGTGGGAGACCTTTGAATTGCGTGAATTTGCATTATACTCCGAGGTCTCTGAAAACGATGCTGCATCATCGAAGGAGACGGGGGAAATGAAAACATTTTTTAAGAAAGAATATTGGACTTCATTCTCTAGAGGAAAGGAACTGCTCGATAAGAAAGTATTCAGCCTGAGTTTGAACGTGTAAAACAAGAAAAGGATCTGCTCAGTATGATATAAAAAATAAATTATATATGAGTTGTCAGCGTCTAACACTCATTTCCGGCGTTTCATACTAACGTCGCAAATAATGGACGTGGTGTATTCAGCATTTGCGACGTTACCATAAAGGAAATATTAAATAATCCCTTTCTTTATATGAGTGAATTTAATCCCTTCGTCGTCTGTTAATGGACTGTATGAAATGCGGTTTTCAATGGAAATTCGCGGACTAATTTTAGCTAATACATCATCCTCTCATTTCTGTCCAGGAGGAGATACTAAACATTCAGCTAAGGTCCAAGACCATTAGGCGGTTGATTCTCGTGCGCTACTTTTGTCTTCAAACTAGTCTCCTGTGACTTATTTTTGCTATGTTTTAACCGCGTTTCAAAAAATTCGCTGAACTGACATTCCAGATTTGAGAAATGTTCTAATCACATCAGCTATTGCAAAGGAAAGTTCGTTATATTGTTCTTATGGCGAGTTGTTTTTTAGTGGAAGGAAACGTGAAATTACAGTGGCGAAATGCAAATGCAGAAGAAAGAAAAACTGGCTGTGAGTAGTGAAGGTCCATTTTTTTGTCGCTTATTACTGAATGCCATCACGTGCAATGATGTATTCAGGCATCTTCTCGGGGGTGCTTAGCCCCCGAAAATCTATGAATGCTCCCACTCCCCGTAGGTTTTGGGGCGATCTCCCCTTATATTTAGTCTAATTGTGTTCGTTTATAACTGAATATTTAGAGAAATTAATTTAAAAAAATAAGAAAATGAGGGAAAATATTATAATAACAATAAAAAAAATCCACGCGTTTAGTTATGTCAGTAGAGGGCGTAAGCGCATATTTCTGTTTGCAACATATTTGCAGCCATACCTGCTCATCTAACAGCCCGATTTAAAAAAATCCTTTTCGATAACATAGCGCTCGTTATGAAAACATTTTATGCGCATTTCCTGCCTGAAATAATACACCATTCACCCTCTATGGGGGGTGCAAATGTATAATAAATTTTTTTCTCGATATCTCTAGTTCTAAATGTTCGATTTAAAAAAAAAAAATCCTTTTAATTCCAGATACCATTGTTTTGGGGAAACATTTTGAATGTGCGTTTGGACTTTTCGTAAAGCACAGTCTAAGTGGCGTTAGGGTGTATTTCTGTTCGTAACTGTATTTCCTCTTCTAAACATCTGATTGGAAAAATTCTTTTTGCATTACATGGCATTTGCTACGGCGAAGATTGCGAACATTGTGTGTCTTAAATGATGCAGGTTTCTCGTTAGGGGCAGTACAGTAGTGCCGTATTTTGTACGGGGGTTACGTTCCGACGAGACCGCGTAAAGTCGAAACCGCGTGTATTCAAAACCAATAATGAAACTACATACAATAAATCACTTCACACGCTTTTTTTTGTTATATATGTACGGTGTTATTCGCTTGCATATATCTGTTACAGTATAATGTGTTTTTTTTACAAAGAACAATGTATACGTACTTCTGTAACAGTTACAGTTAAAATATGAGATAGCATGATGCAAATCCTTTTGCATACCTACCTAATCGTTGCCTTCACTACGTAACACCACTGCGGGGTCGTCAAAGCTGAGGTCCAAAGCTGGTGCATTAGGTGCAGTAGTTGGGGACTCTGGGCGGGGGTATGGGGAGCCAGTAGAAGTTCTTTTCTGGAAAAAACATCGTTATTGGCAACTGTTACCGTTGCTTCCTTAGCTGTTGAAAAATCTCATAATACGGCATTTAAGAGTCCGCGGTTTATTTTAAGGCTACGTTCCATAGAGGGATCACAGTTAGAAATTAAATCTTTCAAGTGCTTTGCTGCTTGGAAAATTTCGGCAAACTTATGCAGATTACCGCACGCAATTTCATCTTGTTCGTCGGCGTCGTCATGATCGTCGGCGTCCGAGGAAGTTTTCACAAGTTCTTCTAACTCTTCATTTGTCAACGGTTCTTGATGCCCAATCAAATCTGTTATTTCTTCCTCCAGAATATCGACGAAGCCTTCACCTCCCAATCTGCTTGGCCATCTGAGTATTATGTTTTGCTTCCTCGTTGATGGTAGGAAAACCTTTAAAATCATTGACACAGTCACGCCACAGGGGCCACCAGCTCGCATTGATTCATTTTTTCGTAGCTTTATTTCCCGTGTGATATGAATCTAGCAGTGGGGGCTGACTGCGTGTAATTGAATCTGCGTAAAATGCGGCACCAGTGTATATGTAAAACGTTTTTCTTGCTACCTGTTCTTCTTCTGGAAGTCGTATTTGAAAAGCTCTTTTTCCATCCCATGGCCGTGTTATACAGAATATAATTCACGGTTCTGAAAACAATGACTGGTTCTGACTTCTTCGTGTATAGTTACAGAGTCAAGCAATGACGGAAGCTCTTTTCACCGTTGTTTAACAAGTGAGCCGAACACGGATGAAACTGATGAACCTACCCATCAAAAAGCATTGCTTTCCCCTTAGCTTTGTTATTCAAAGTGGTTATTTGTCGGAGGAGGTTTATTTTAGGGAAACCTTGTGCTTTGCTGTTGGCTGAATTTGTCACTTAAAGGTTGCTTTCCCGGATGAGTCTCAGTCGTTCGTACCCGCTGAATGTTAATAAGGCATATCAAATTCACTGTGAGATAATACTCGGCTAAGATCAGAGAAAACAAGTTTACTGACGAGTTCAAATTTCTTATTATTCAGGAATTCATTCAGCAAGTCATCCAATTTGCACTCACTTACCAAGAAACCTTATTGGCTTTGAATCGAATCACATAAATACTTGGTCAATCCAAGTATAATTATCCTCTCTGTTCTTCAGTCTTGAGTAGTTGCACTTTGACCTGCTGTCAGGTTGTTGCCAACTTCAAATTCATCGAGAAGGAATCTGTGGCGTTCAGTCAGAAAAATGTTTAACAAGAAGAAACGTAATCTACATAAAAACACAGGAACTCAAAAGGGAGGATTAAGTTAGAGGTACACGTCACAAAATGTGCAACCGACAAATGCAAACACACTGAAAGCAAAATATGTTTAAACAATAATTTTGAAATGATCTTCCTGGTTGTACTGAGAAGGTGTTTCAACAGCAATTGCGACGAACAGAAAATGTCATATTATTTATAATAAAATTATATTTTTGATTATCTTTCTGCTTCGATTTTGCGTTAGTAATAGAAATGATGTTTGTAGGCACGGACAGTAAATGTTTACTATATCAGTATGAATGTAAAAAAAGAAAGGTCGCACACTACAGTTTTGTGAAAAATATTTGGTAGTTTCTCGTGATGTTGAAGAAATTTTAAGATACTTTTGAAGAAAAAAAAAGAAGAAAAAGAAATTAAGGGTTTTCTTCTAGGCAAAATTGCGATTAGTAGCAGTAATATGTAGGGTTTATCAACATGATTGTGGAAACCTAAAGATGTGTATCATTTTTTTGTATAGTGAAAAATGTGCTCATGTACTCTGATGGGAACAATAATAAAATTCTGCCAGGCGGCAAGCATGAGGCTACCTTCATGTTTTACTAAAAATTACACGGTCGAGTCACATTATTGTGACCACCAGCTAATATCCAGAGTAAGCGCCGTGTGCAGCGCGGACAGCAGCTACACGGGCTGGGAGTGACTCAATAAGGGGCTGGAAGGTGTTCATAAGTATGTGGAGCCATGCTGATTGCAATGCATCTGACAGCTGCTGGATGGTGCGTGGTGGAGGATCCATAGAGCAAACAACACGATCAAGGTGGTCCCACAGATGCTCAATCGGGTTTAAGTCTGATTCCAGGGAAGTACTTTGAAGTCTTCATCGTGCTCTTCCAACCACTGTCGGGCATCTCTAGCTGTGTGACACGTCGCATTGTCGTTCTGGAAGATCCCATGCGCCCCAGGGAAGACAATCAGCATGTATGGGTGTACGTGGTCTGCAAGGATGGATTCGTAACGAATTCGGTCCATAGTGCTTTCAGGTACGAGTGGTCCCAAGGAATGCCACGAAAACATTCCCCAGACCATAACGCTGGCCCCACCAGCTTGTGTTCTTCCAGCAATGGTTGAAGTGTTTGTTCTCCGATGTTTCTCGCCCTATACGCCAACGTTCATCCGTTCGATGAAGCAGAAAACGTGACTCATCGGAGAAGGCAATCCTTTGCCAATTAGCGGAGGTCCAATTCCGATACTGTCGTGTAAATGTAATAAGCCTTTTCTGCTGATGCACCGTCGTTAGCATAGGTGCTGTGACCATGCGTCATAGGTGCTGTAACCATGTGTCTGCAACGGAGCCCAATACGCAACAATGCTCGCTGAAATATCGTTTTAGACACACTTCCGGTTGTCCCCTGGTTCATTCGGCCAGTGAGTTGTTCCACTGTAGCGTGTCGATCAGCCATCACGCACCTTCGCAGCCGACGTTCACCTCTCAGATCAGTGGCACGTGAAGCTCCGCAGTTCCCGCGTCGCTTATTCGCAATGGTGCCATTTCTCCAATCACGATACACTTTAACCTCAACAGCACGCGAACAGTTCACAAACTGCGCTGTTTTAGAAATACTACTACCCTTGACCCGAAAGCCGATAATCATCCCTTTTTGCAAATCTGATAAATCGCTCCTTTTATCCATGACAGCAACGACTGATATGTTTTCAGAATGCCTACAGCACACCTTATATACCCTCCAAGCCAGCTCACGACATGTGCCTTCTTTCATTGGCTACGCGCTGTTGACGTCAAAAGTAAAAGGTGCTCACAATAATGTGACTCGACTGTGTATAAATATAATTTGCAAGACAGCGAACTGATTTCACGACTTTAATGTTTAATATCATTTTTATTAAGTTAATCGAATATTTTTTATGAAACTGTTTCTTCAGAAGCTACGACATTTCACGTAAACTTCTCTACATGCGTAACGTAAGGCGTTATCTTAATTTTGTCCAACAGTGTACTTCGTTAGCTATAAATTGTTTTTGTTTTTTTATGCTGAAGTACTTGAAATTTGTGTTAAGGAATATAAAGAAACTCCGTTAAGATAATTTCGAATAGTATTTATCACAAAATGGCAAGTTTAACACATTGTGAAACAAAATTGTGACTATATATCTACAGTATTTTGGAACACTAAATATTTTTTATAAGTATTTCCTTCTTCGTAAATCCTACGTGGGCGGAGGGAAAATGTTATTTTCGTTCCTACCCTTTCTTTTCTTTTTCCTTTTTTTTTTTTTCGTAAAGTGACTTGCACAATTGATTCAGGTGATTCTCATCAGAGCTGTAAGCCACCATCACTGGACGGAGCTAATAGGAAAGGATGAAAATCCAGAAAAGCTTCCAGATGGTCGATCGCTTTCTGACGCACAAATCGATCGTCAGAGCTACGTAGAGCACACACAGCAAGGAAAGTCTAATCGAACTACCGCAGCCGCGCTTTATTCTTTTTCTTTCTAAAGTTTCTCTTGGGCAAAAGCTGTATTTGGAGAGAGAGAGATCTATTTCCTCCTGCTTTGTGGAATGAATGTCGGGAAAAGAAGATTACTTCATTCAGAAAATATCCGCGAAAAGCTCAACATGTATAAATACATACTAGGTCGAATTTTTCTCAGTGCGAAACTTTTTTTCATGGTCTTTAGAAGATTTTATGAACTGCTAAAAGTACTTTTTTTTTAATTTAGATTTTGCAATAGCAATTTTTAAGATCGATATTTAGAATGCTTTCAAAATTTACTGAAACTTACGACTCCCAAAATTCTTAGCATTTCCTTTTAAAAACGATAAATATTGACTATTATCACGAAAGAATGAAAAAACAAAAACAAACTTCCGCTTCTGTACAACAGATATTCATGTAACAGAACAAAACTAATTTATGTTTTAGGGATGTCACGTATCATGCCATCGCACACGAATCTAATTCACACGATGTCGGCGGATATTTTAGTTGAGTTGTAGGCAATGTTGCTACCACCTGAGATGATTTTTCTACTCGATTTCCTTTTTTTTTTTTTTTAGCACGTCTTTTGAAAAAAAAGTACGCTCTTGTGGTATCGCTATGTCCGTCTGTCCGTTTCTGTGGACACCATATCTCCACAACTATTAGTCCGATTTGAAAAATTCTTTTTGTAGTCGGAAGCCTGATATACATGAGCAGGCGCAACGCTAAGTCCATCCAACTTTTCTTGGATCCTTCCCTTTAGCCTCCCCCTCCCTCCCCCTCAGGGCCGGAGCAAGGCCTTAGTGGACCTCTAGGCTAAGACACTGAGTGGGCCCCTGGGCTAAGACTACTGACTGGGCCCCCAAAACTAGGATAACTGAGTGGGGTCCCCTTATGACGGAGAATCATTATGAAGTCCGTTAAAACACGAAACAATAGCAGTATGCTTGTGATAATTAATACGTAGTACATTCTTCAAACTCATAAATCACCTGCAGAGTTTTTATAACAAGTCACCGTATTTTCCACAGTTCTCACAAGATCATGAGCTAAAAATTTAAGATTCGTAGATTTTATTTCGAATTTCTTAATTATTTGCATTGTATACTTTTCCGGGTGCATCGTAGTTTTTTAATGATTCAGCATTGTATACAATATTTTTTAAAAATATTGTATACAAAACTTTAAAATATTGTATTTAAAAATTGTATTTAATATTTGATAATTTATATTTAACATGTTAATCATTTTTAAAAATGGCGACCCCACATATTTTTTTAAAATATTCTATACGTAATTTTTAATGATTCAGCTGTGTATATAATATTTTATTTAATTGTATACAATATTTTTTCAATATTTTGTATTTTTTTTTTAATGATTCAGCATTGTATACTTTTCCTGTTGCTTTGTTCTTGCTGTGCAGTGTGAAGCAAGCCCCAGTGAACTTCGTCCATTAACTCTTTCAAATGCAAGTAGGGAGGTATGGTAGTGAAAAAGCTGAAACTGTCTCACCGACCCTGCTGTACACAGCGACATGAAACCTTTACATTTAGTGAGCCTTGAAATTTGTTCGTCTTCTAGCTGCTGTTTGTGCTCGAATGGAAATTATAGGAGACAACAACTAAAACTATTTTATATAAACTTCTATCTCTCTAAAAATCTATAAGCTGTGATTTGCTAAGGGTAAAGGTTCCATGTGGTGTAGCCGCATATACCATGTGGGCCCTTGGTAATGGTGGGCCCGTAGGCAATAGTCCCGTTAAACCCCTGCTTTAACCCTTTAACCTTGGGGAACGAATTAACTCGGGGATAGCAAAATTGGCTGCAATCAGCTCGAAGGAATAGTCTAAAAAGTGTGTCGAACGCGTTTCAAATGAGTGAACTTGCTCGTCAGAGAGCGATGCTTTCTCCTACACTAAACGACCACACCTAAATAACCACTTTGTGTTTCAAAGTGGTCAGTTAGGTGGATATGGCTGTGACTAATATTTCCTAAATGGTTATCAGCTAAAAAGGCTATAACAATGTCGACTAACCTAAGAAAAGAAAGAGAGAAGATGTTAGAGGCACATGTTTCTACCCAGAAGCACGTTGTCCTTTTCAGGGGAACAAGCCCTTCCCTATCATGTCTAGAGTCATGGAGCAGAAAACTATAGAAGCGAGATCTTATCACTAGCGACTGATTTATGTTCGGTACTGCTGAGGTGGTAGGGGTAAATGTATTGTTTTTTCGTAGCTTTCGTAGAATCCCGTCGCTATGTGAACAGTTTCTGTTTGGGAAGCTTAGAAAAGTTTGGGCACTATTTTATTCAGAAACATCGGCCGCTTAAAGCGTTAATCCGGCTCTGCTCTCCCCCTCCAATGTTTAAGGGTTTGATCGCATGGCAAGGGCAACCATGTAATATTTTAGGGAACTTGGATAAACGTACGTGAATATTTCTTTTAATTTACTGTTTGCACTTCTGAGAAATGGAGGGAGTCCCCCTGAGCGAATATTTAAAAGATTAATAATAGAAAGGCACCATTTTTGTAATTACAATTTAAAAAGATGAGAGAAAGAAAGAGTGAGAGATATTTCTTGTCAGATCACAAACTCAAATTGAGGAACAGCCTTATGACAGCAGCAAATATTAAACAAGAAAGATGACACCAAATTTTCGGTTGTAAGGAGCACGTCTTTTGAATAATTTCCGACGCGAATAATATTTTTCAAGGTTATTCAAAAATCGATGGAATCCATTACAGAAAATGTAAAAAAATATCAACTGCATTTCTACTATCGATAAAATAACATCTAGGAACAGGAACAGTTGCTTCCCCCCCCCACTACACTGAGAAAAAGTTTTTTTTGAAACAACAAAATAGTTTTGTTGAACTGTTTTGTCGATTTATTTTGTTGCTTTAGCCAAACTCCATCGGAATTGTTTTGTTGGCAACACAAAATTATTTCGTTGGCTATATTTTGTTAATTCAAGTAAACGTTTTATCACGATAACAATACATATTGTTGGATCAAACAAACACATTGCCAAAAAATCGACCTAGGCATTTTGTTAAATGAAGAAAACGTTTAGTCATGATGACAATAACTTTTGTTGAATCAACAATAATTTTCAGCAAAATACATTTATTTGTAAATTCAACCAACATTTTTGTTGACTGCATATCGACAAAATGTTTTGGTTGATTCAATATTTTTTTTTTTTTTTTTTTTTGCTGAATTAACAAAACGTTTTCCTCAGTATAGCGGTTGAAAAGTCTATTACGAAAATTAACAAATTGTGCTCGAAAAATTTCTCTTATCTGACAAAGAGATTTTTACATCAAACATTAAAAGAACGAATATACAGAAAAAAATCAAAGGGGCACAATAGTAACTGTTCCCCAACCTACAACATAGAACTACGTCATCTCACTAGTTCTACGCCCTTAAAGTATTCAGCTAAGGACAGTTGACGACCCCCTACATTGTAGGTAGCGGCACGGTTGCTACTGTGCCCCTTTGATTTTTTTTTCAGATATAAAATTTTTAACAAATAAAACGAAAGAAATGTTTCACTTTATTTACTTAAAAGCAACTTATACAATTCATAGTAACTTATGCTGATTATAAAGTAATGTTAATAGAAGTAGAAGGCGTAGTATCATAGTTGTTAGTAGTTATTGCTAAAATTGTTTCTGAAGAAATTGTTCTTCAGAACCAATTTTTCAAACTCCTTAACTGCCTTTTTATAAATTTGGCGATACGTGTCGAGCCTGATGTATTCTTGTTCTTTTCTGGATTCAGAATGCACCATTGGTGTAAAGGTTTGAGACGTAATACATTCATTATCCAGTAAAGTTGGGAAGACTGGCGATGTACATTGGTACTCCATGCTCGGTGTGAAAATTTTAAGATTTGGATCTATGACATCCAAGCTCCATCTGTTCGTGCTGTTCAGGTTCAATTTGTGTAGTTGAGGTGGAAGGTTGTGGCTCTAGAGTCTAATTCGGGTGAAAAGCATCCTGGCGCACAGTCTTTTGACACTCCCTACATTTCCGTGACCTTTCTGTTGATGACTTAGCGGGTCTTTTTCGGATTCCTGTTGTTCTCGTCTAGCTGTTTCTTCAACTTTTGTCGGTTCTTTTAGTATCGACTGGATTTTCGCGGCATTTCTAAATTTTCGTCACCAATTTTTTTTTTATCTAAAAAATAAATAAATTTTAAATCCACTTTATTTTGTGGTTTATCTTATACGCCCGTTAGGTCTGACTGTCAGCTACGGAATGCGGGGCTGAGGTAATCGCTATCATTATCTATTCACTAGTTATCAACCTTAGAACGGCGTGCGACGAAACAAAATCAAGCTAAATTTAGCTTAACTTTCTAACGCTACTGTATCGAAGTATTAAGGGTGGAGGGTTGAAACTTGTTTTGTTATAAATGAGACTCTATAAACTATCTAATGATGTATTCTTTATTATTCTACGATTATTAGTTTGGAAGATATAAGCGTTCAAAGTGTGACATGTTTTTGTTGCGTCCGTGCTTCCGATGTTACCCTCTACACAGCGCGGAGAAAGACGTAATTCTACGTCAAAATATGGTCTAGCTTTACGCTCCCTAGCGAAAGGATTTTTAATAATGGAAAAGTGGAAGATATGTGAAAGGTATTATTCACAACAAAAGCTATATTTAAGAGAAAAAATTCAAATACACATCTTAGAAGCAGAGACAACGAGAAAAGGTTTTGACATTTTTGCCTCCTAGCGGGTAAACTTTGCACTATTTTAAAAAGCTAATATTCTCCATCTTTACTGTAACGAACGGCATACAGTAGAAAAGAAATTTTTCAAAAGGATATTTAAGAGCGGAGATAAATTATCAAATACTGGTGCACACTAACTAACACCACCTAGCGCTAGAACTTCGAAATACAAAACTTCACGAGTATTGGCAAAGTGTTCCACAAAGTAAATAGCACACGGCGTTTTCAAAGAATTTTTGAAATCGGACTTTTAAAAGCAGAGATATTAACAAAGTCAGATAATGCATTTGCGCTCCTAGCGGTGTACTAAAATTGTGTACTATTTTTGGCAATAAATGTACACAAAATGTTTTGGCAGTTAGTAGTATCTGACAGAAAGAATATTTCTTCAATATGGTGTTTAGACGCTCAGATGTTGATGCAAACGGGAACATGAAATATGCACTCTTTTTGGCACACGTGTGCGTTAAGAAAAATTTGAAATTATATCGGAAATATTTCACGATGGAAACTCTCTCCGACAAAGAAAAAAATTTCAAATCGGATTATTAGAGGCATAGATATTGACAAAAATAAGATATATATTGACGCCCCATTCGGGAAAATTATGCACCAATTTTAGTACAAGGTATTCTCAAACTGCATCTCCTGGTAAGTCGTATCTGAGCGTTAATTTTTTTTTTAAATCGAGATTTCCGAAATTGCATCAGATATTGCTGCAAATATAATAGAAACAAAAATATACTCTTACGCCGCCTAGTGGCTAAACCATTCTTTACAAAAATTCGAAATTATGTTTAGTGCATTTCCCACCAAGAACTCTAACCGATGCAAAAAGGATTTTCAAATCGGACTTTTAGAAGCGCAGGTATCGAAAAATCGCAATTTAACTTTACTCCCCTAGCGGAAAAACTATGCTTTACTTGCAAAAGAAAATGTACGCAAAATAGTCTTCATTATAAATGGTATCGAACGGAAGAAAAAGTGTTTTTAAACGCGATGTTTAGAATTAATTATAGTGAATAAAATGTGTTTTGAAGTCGATAGCATCTGCCTTTACGCCCTGTGATGGGGAACTTATGCATCATAGAAAAACTAGAGCGCAAGGGTCATCGTTCTCACATTTCAGGCTTCCCAATGAAAAAATAATTTTTCAAATCGGTTTAATAGTTGCAGAGATATGGTGTCCGCTGTTGGACGGACGGACAAAGTCATAACATAAGCACGATATTCAGGAAGACCTATTCGAAAAATTATTTTTACTTTCCGGTTCCTTTTACCACGGAACTCATTTTACATACAGTTTCTATTTTAAATAACGCATAGTGTCACCGGTAAGGGGCGATAATATATATTGTATATTTCCCTAAATCTCTGCTTCTAAAAATTGGATGTATTTTTTTTTCTTTTTTTCTGTAATCGACGTTATGGTAATGGATATTTTGCATGCATTTACAATATTTTATGACAAAATGCATTGCCGCTAAGGGGCGTAACTGCATATTTCCGTTTTTAACATGTTTGCAATTGTATTTTTGCTGCTAATAATGTAACTAAAAATTATTTTCCTGTCAGACGACACTCTCGGCGCAAAACATTTATGTGTACTCTTTTTTTTTCTCAATATGGTGTTTAGTTTTTCCACTAGGGAGCCGTTAATGTAAATTTCTGTAATGATACTATCTCCGATTCTAAACGTCTGATTAAAAAAAATGTTTTAGATACATGAAGAATAATTGTCATCTACCTGCCAATTTTTGTACCACACAGTTTTTTTTTTCACTAAGGGATGTAAATATTCATTTCTAGTTGACCATACTTAGAACCGTAACTTAATTTTTAAGGTACGGCTGCGTACGTTCCGCTTTGGATATCTTTCTTTATGAGAAATGTTTTGTGCACAATTTGTGGTTTTTCGTAGCCCACATTTCAGCCGCTAATGGCGGAAAGTAACTATTTTTATTTGTGGATGCCTTACAGATTGTGCAGAAATTTGGAATACATTTATATTTATTCATATTATTTATATGTATTGCAAACGGTTCAGTACACTATGATATGAATAAAGAACACGGCTTACATTGCGCATTTTAAATTATGTGTAAAGTTTTCCTATTAGGCGTAAATGCTTAATTTTTTCTTCTAAAAACCTGCTTTGATTTCTTTTCGAGTCGGAAAGGATTCAAAAGTTCAAAAGAAGATTACCCTTGAGAATTCGGTGTCATCTTTCTTATATGTTTTTGTTTGGAGTTTTAACGATGACCACGAGCATCTAAGGCTATGAGAAATCTCCAATCCTTAATGCCAATAATATTGTTAAATGGTTGGTTCCGACTTAACGTCGTAAATAGCGATTATTACTAATAAACAGACCAATACTCTAAATGTTATCACAGTTTTTCGCGTCAACTGGATAAGCAATCCCGAACTACATGGTATAATGCGGGATCAAAGTCACTGTTAAATGTAAGAGACTCTTTGTAATAATAATAGGCTTTTTCGTCTCGGGGTCAGTAGTTAAAGTTCGGCACGCAGCTGCCAACGTAAAAAAACAATAGAAAAACTGATAATAATAATACGGCACGCTAAATATATTTCAGGAGATGGCTTTATCGCTTAAAAACAATTTATTTTTCTCATCTACTGAAGTATGGTTGTCTACAGGCTACGCACTAGAGCTGCTTCCTATCTTAGTTATATAGTGACGAACTTTTTTTCATTTCCCTACGTCATCACTTTCACGTGCTTCCGAAAATTCTATTCCTCGGCCAGCTTAAACGCCGTCGCAGGAAAACGCGGCGCCCTAGTCCACCCACGATAACTCGCTCTTTTCTCCTCACGCTGACTGTCTTGCTCCTACTTTGTCCTCAGGAAAATTTATTCCCCTCGCTCCAACAAACACTGTGATACCCCGAAGGATTAAAGGCGGCATAAAATTCAAAACTCAAAGCTGATTTTAATTGCTTCCCGCGTTCCTTCTGGAAACCTTTGATCTAAGGCAGCGAAGGGTGCTAATTGCACTTGAGCAAACCCAAGGTGAGGCTACGAATGGTCAAAAGCGATGTCTGCAAATGGCTTGCTCCATAGTGATATCTTTGAGACGAAACCCAAAAATGCCAATGAAAGGCGCCGTATGTAAAATCCGATACTTCCTGACTAAGGAAAATGAATAAAACTTTCCCAGGCTCGAAGACAAAGAAAAAGGAACACGAGGCAAAAGAAATGTTGCGAATGAGATTCTTTGCCAAAAATCCCTGTATTAAATCTCTGTAACATCTGAAGCCCGCTTCTTAGACCGCTCAACCACTGGGCAATCATCAAATGATTGGCGGTGTCCAGTCACATCAGGTGTATACGCCATTCACTTCATGTATGAAGTTTTCGAGATGCGGCTAGGGAAATACATGCTTGCATTCAAAATACACGCTTCAGGTTTCTGGTTAATTGTTAGTCCTGGGTTCGAGTTCCTGAAGAGACATCCCAAGTAGCACAGCCTTGCAATTTAACGTAGGATAAACACTGAGCCACCGATTTCTATTTCTAAAAGACGGTGGCACAGTGTTGGGTCTACGTTAAATCGCAGTGTTTGTTCTAAGGTGCTGGATCTAGCAGTTCCGTGTAACCAGTGGCACTAGGACGGCTGCTCTTTGTAACCTAAGACGCCCACCGGAGCCGTTAAACACAGAAACACCTTACAACAGCGAACATTCAGACTGTGTTGTCATATCATGGTTCAGAGCATGACTACAACATTTTCTGCGTCTTAGGTGGCATGAAATATGTAGTCCATTTTGTAGGAAGAATATTTTTGAACAATTGGACATCTGGATTTTGATTTGCTGAAGAAACCTACTGTTTTGCCCAGTCTAAAGGGAGTTTTGCTTCACCATGGTCTAACACCTCTTCGGTAGAATACCAAAATGGACACAAACTCAGGAAAAACTGCCGTGCCCACCGTACTCGTCTGGGCTGGTACCATGAGATTACCCCGAAGTTTACATCATTTGGACGTCGGGAGAAAAGTTGCAGATTTGGATACCGCCAAAGACGAACTCTTTCCGTCTTTTATTAAAATCAAAAGAATGTTATAAACAGGAAGGCGTTAATCTTGTGAAGAGTTAGACAGATATCACGCAAAATGACAGTAAATGTGTCTTTGATTAAAAAACTTTTTGGCTTAACTCTGTTTGCACTTTGAAATAAGGTATAAGAAATGAACTCTACTTACGTAACAACTACATATATCACTAAATAAGAATGCCTTTCTTGGTGGTAATTAGAAACAATGCATATCATTCGTAATATTTTCTTAATTCAGAACAATTCGATTCATTTGTAACTCACGTGAGGATTTTACTGCAAAGACTTCCTGCCGAGAATAGTTTTCCAGAATTTAAAAAACAGGCAAACTTTGTTTCAGATTTTTGTCAGTAGGGGAAGGGGAAAATGGCCAATGACTTCCCTTTTAAATTTTAAATTTAAAAATTTAGGCTTCCAGCCTAAAACACAAAATATGTTGAAATTGTTCTTTTTAGAGTAAGTGCTGACTGACCAAAACGTGTACAAAAAAACAAAAGTAGCCACTCAAAGCTATGAGTGTGAGCGGTATTGCAGGGAGACCAGAGAGCACCTATTGTCTTGAATATTGTACAGATTTAGTTCCCAAATTTTGAAAGCGCAAGTATAACTATAAACTATCGAACAACACAAAACAGACTTTGGAGACTCAACATCTAACTTGTTCACCATGATCAGAAAAGACCGTGATTCTATTTCAACCCAAGACCAATGCGGTGTTTACTGTGTGCCAATTAAGAGCGATACCAACCAGGATAATGATCAATGGTATATAGGTTCCACACTCTATAACATAAGAATTCGTGTGTCAGAGCACCAGTATAACGTCAGAATGAACTCATCTGCTACCTCGTTATCACGCCTGGTCAAAACTGGGACATACCACCCATCATGGACTGACACCTATCTACTATTAAAAACTAAAACAAAATCTATGACTCTGTTTGCAGAAAGTTTATATATACACTACAATATAAACCGACGTTGTAATGAAGAAACTCCTGTATTTGTTCATTCCCCTTGGAAACAATTGTTGAATAATTTGTCTTACATAAACAATCCCTCTTCTACTTCACATAACCCTCCCGCCACCCACGTTTCACTATGGTAAATAATCCGTCATTTTTCACATTAAACCCTTCCAGAGTCCCATTTTATATTTTTTTTATTTTTCATTATGAGTTTCTCAACAACCTTATGCCATGTTGTATAGTAATGTAGGTACTACACCTTATCTTGAGCTATACCGACTGTTACCCTGACAAACCAGGATGGCGGCATTCGAAATGCACATCATGAATCCATCCTATATATATAAAGCAAGTAGATTCTTTGTTCCGCCAGTACGAGCCGCGGATGGCCTAGTGGGCAGCGTTCGTGACTGCCACGGAAAGGACCTCAGGTTCAATCCCAGCAGGTACGAACGCTCGTTTCACTAAATATCCGCCGTGCGTCGGATGGGCACGTTAAGCCGTCGGACCCCGGGTACTGGTCCCCCGGTAATAAATAAGGGCGTCTTCCTCCCACTTTCTACTTCGCTTCCGTGTGACTTTCCTATCGGGCACTCTAGCCCAAATCTCCTAGCTTCCTATTTCTAAGGGTTGTTTAAGACCTGGGGTCATACACTCCCTTCCTAAAATCCTCTGCATATGATCATAATTTGTTCCGCCAGTTTTCTTCACCTGATAATGCACGGGGGGCGCCCGTGTGAAAGATCTTGTGTGCTTTTATCCTTGTATATATTTTAATCATTAAATTTGCATATATTTTAATCATTAAATTTTAAAGTATTTCAACTAAAGCATGTGTTTCCTGTAGTATCGTTCATCGACAGCTAACTCCAACAAACGATACAATAAACGAACATTTAAGTATGATTTCCATTCCTTGAAACCAATCTTTCTTAGAAATAACGATGAGTACCTTGCTTGCGGGATGTAAGGTCAGGTGATGCGTAACATCACAGCCTCTCCTTGACAAATGTCAACCCCGCCTTCTCGTGGTACATCCTGTTCCCACTAAAGGGGTTCTGACGACCGCCAATAGCGGTATAACTATACCATCGGGATTAGAGGAAATGCTATCCCACACTCACCAACTCGCTTGGCCAGCGTGGTGAGTTATGGCCAAACCCCTCCAAAATGACTCCACAACTTAAATCTTGGCCCTCAGTCTCCGGCAGCTGGAATGTACCTGGCCAAGGCAGCGGCCAGTGCGACATGAAGGCAGAGGGTGCTAAGAATCCCCGGAGGACCGGACTAGGCTGCCATCTGATGCTGACCTTGGCAACGTATAACGGACGCTCCCTATCTTCTGATTCAAGGCTTCTTGAATTGGAAGAGGAACTACAAAGGATCAAGTGGGACATCGTCGGGCTAAGTGAGGTAAGGAGAAAAGGAGAAGATCTCATTGAACTGAAAAGTGGACATCTCTTCTACTATCGTGGGACAGATACTGGCAGAACTAGTGGTGTTGGATTTATAATAAACAAGAAACTGAAGGATAAAGTTGTAGAAGTTGAAAGTTCCTCTGACAGAGCTGCACGACTTGTTAT
Organism: Macrothele yani; assembly: GCA_039090855.1. NCBI lineage: Eukaryota > Metazoa > Arthropoda > Arachnida > Araneae > Macrothelidae > Macrothele > Macrothele yani. Next base: position 10,377,476 of record CM077024.1, read on the forward strand.
CCAACTCTCGAAAAGATACCAGGCTCAGATTATTCAAACTTATGCACCCACCCCAAGTCATCCTGAAGAAGAAATTGAAGAATTTTATGAGGAAATTCGTGATCTAAATAATAAAGGTAAGCAGCACTTGAAAATAATTATGGGAGATTTCAATGCAAAAATAGGGCAACGGCAACAGAATGAAACTTCAGTAGGTAAATTCGGTCACGGCAACAGAAACCAGCGTGGAAATACTCTCGTTGAGTTTGCAGAGGCAGAAGGGTTTTTCTTCTTGAACTCCTTTTTCAAGAAAAAGCCACACAGGAAATGGACATGGAGACATCCAAATGGGACGACAAGTGAAATTGATTTTATTATGTGTAACAAAAAATTCGTCATAGAAGACTGCAGTGTGCTAAACAAGTTCAACACAGGCAGTGACCATAGATTGGTGAGATGTAAGATGCACCTCAACACTAAACTCGAACGTAGCAAGCTCATAAGACAAACAAAATATATTGACATAACCAATCTTAAAAAACACCATAATACCTTCAAATTGGAACTGAAGAACAGATTCTCTGCTTTAGAAGGCCTAACATCGGAAGAAGTGGACATCTCTGAAGTTAACAGAAAAGTAACCAAAGCTCTTATGGAAACAGCAACAAAATTAGCTGGGTCTAAGAACAAGTTGCATGTAAATAAATTATCAGGAAAAACCAAAATGTTGATGCAAAAAAGAAGAGTGATGAGGACAACTAAAGAAGATGTGACTTCCAAAGTGGAATATATAGAGCTATGCAAGACAGTACGAAAAAGTATCACTGAAGACGTAAGGAAATTCAACTGTGAACTAGTAAGGAAAGCAATTGAAAACAACCAAAGCCTAAAGATAGCAAAGGGACATCTCAGTAAGGGGAAAAAAACAGATTATGGCACTGAGAAAAGAAGATGGTTCTGTAACAAGAAATAGAGGCGAAATTTTGACAAGAGTGAAAGATTTCTACTCCAAATTATACGAAAGGGATGATACATGTACTCCAGACATCATGAAAGGTACCAGTACCAGAGTTCTTCTAGTCCTCCCAGCAGAAGTTGCACATGCAATCAAGAACATGAAGCGAGAAAAAGCTCCAGGAGAAGATGGAATTACTGTAGACATCATACAAGAAGCAAGTGGAGAAATCGAAACAGTACTCGCCCAAATTTTCACTCGATGCCTTAATGAAGGGAAAATTCCTGAGGATTGGAACAACGCTACAATGATCTTGCTACATAAAAAAGGTGACATTGAGGATCTCAGGAACTACAGACCTATCAGCCTCCTATCAGTGGTTTATAAAATCTTCACTAAAGTTCTTTCACACCGCTTGAAGGTGACACTGGACATGGCTCAACCGAGAGAACAAGCTGGATTCAGGAGTGGCTACAGCACAATAGATCATATCCACGTACTGAGAGAACTAATTGAAAGAGCGAGGGAATATGAACTTCCATTGTGCATGGCTTTTATCGATTATGAAAAAGCCTTTGATTCGGTGAAACCATCAGCAGTTGCAATGGCTCTGAAATCCTGCGGTATTGAAGATGCATACATTAATATTATTAATAACATCTATGAAAATGCAAGTGCAAAGATTCGGCTGTTTGAAAATACAACACACATAAAAATTGGAAAAGGAGTGAGACAAGGTGACACCATATCTCCGAAGCTCTTTAATGTCACATTGGAAAATGTCTTTCAATCACTGAACTGGGAAAACAAAGGGATAAAGATTAATGGAGATTATCTAACCCACCTTCGTTTTGCTGATGACATAGTCATTTTTGCAACTACCCTATCAGAGCTACAGAGTATGATCCAGGAACTTGCTGACAAGAGTAAAGAGGTGGGATTAAAAATGAACTTTCAGAAGACAAAAGTGATGTTCAATGCTTTTACAAGAAATGAGGATTTATCGATTGATGGAGAAAAGCTGGAGATAACAGACACGTACGTTTATCTTGGACAGCAGATATCAAGTGAGGGTCACATTGGTGAAGAAATTAATCGGCGTACAAAAGTTGCCTGGAGAGCTTTTGGAAGAAACAGCATAATTTTCAAGAGCAATATGCCATTATGTCTTAAAAGAAAAGTGTTTGATCAATGCATCCTTCCAGTGCTTACGTATGGTGCAGAGACGTGGACCTTAACTAAAAGAGACATACAAAGGCTGCAGACAACTCAAAGCAGCATGGAGAGGTGCATACTTGGTGTAACCAGGAGAGATAAGAAGAGGAACTCGTGGATCCGAAAAATGACAAGAGTGGAAGACATCATGATCAGAGTTAAATCCCTGAAATGGCAATGGGCTGGACATACTGCCAGAAGGACAGACCATCGATGGACAGCTGAAATTTTAGATTGGATTCCAAGGGACAGGAAAAGACCCAGAAGAAGACCACATGGACGATGGGTGGATGAAATTCGAAAGTATGCGGGAGTGACATGGAGGAGACTGGCACAAGACAGACCGTTGTGGAGGAAACTTGGGGAGACCTTCGTCCAGCAGTGGATTGATAATGGTTGACAATGATGATGACCTTGCTTGCACAAGTTTTGCCTGGATGTTTTAGAGTTTCTGAGATTTTTTCCAGGCTGTTAAATAATTGAAATAGTTTAAATAGTAGTTCTGGGCCAAAATTACTGACAACATTTTGGAAATGGTTTAAAAGCAGGTGAAAAGAGTTATCTCCAGTATTTGGAAATTGGATATTTAGCAACATAAATTGATGCCTGTTGAGCTTAATGGTGAAATGTAACTAAAATCAGCTCGCGAAGTACAGGAATTTAGCTGCATGTTGGTGGGTGCTGTGAGAATTCTCTTGTTTTTTCAAGCTAAAAACATTTAACGGTGTAATATTTCAGCTGTGTAATATTGTACTTGCTTAAGTTAAGCACTTCGCCATTTATTTCAAACAGATTGTTTTACAAAGAAAAAAAAACACATCCTCTCCAAATAATTTCTTAGTACACCTGACGCTTCATAAAATGTCTAGAAGTTTTAATTAATTTTTATTCAGAAGGCATTTCTTTCTTTTAATCAGAAACCTCATGATTCGTAAATTTTTTTTGTACCGTAGATTTCCGTTATAACAGATAATAGTGTTTTGAAAAAAAATGAATACATCTCAGAGAAATTCTTTGCTTCGAATCTTGAGTAATTTAAGTTTTATTTCCGATCATCCTAAAATTATCCTTCTGCAACATATTTTTTTTCCTGTAAAACATGTACACTATATTGACAAAAGTCACCGGACAAATAGAAGAAAAGCACAACATAGCATTTATTGACATACGTTAGTACGGTGTCCGTCCACCTTTGGCCTTAATGCATGCACTGACCCTTCGAGACATGCTTTCGGCAAGGTTTTGGAACACAGCGATAGGTATGCGCTTCCATTCAGTACATAATGCTGCCGCTAACTGTTGCTAATTAGTAGGCCTTGGTTCCAAACTTCTTATGCGGCGCTGTAATTCATCCCATAGGTGCTTTATGGGATTGAGATCAGGGCTCTGTGCTGGCCAGTCCACACACGATACGGAGTTATCGTCAAACCACGCCGTTACAGTCCTTGCTTTGTAGCTCGGTCCATTATATTGCTGGTACCAACAAAGCTCGGTTGCATAACATTGCCACTGAGGTGGCAGGGCATAATTGTCCAGAATTTCGAAGTAGACGTGCTGGTTAACAGGTTTGTCCACGATAACCAATAGGACGGGACCATACCACGAAAAACACTCCCACGCGAGTACACTGCCAGCTCCAAAGTTGACCGTAGGAACAGTAGTACACTGTGATAAATAGAGTTCCCCCGGCTGCCGCCATACCCACACACGGCCATCAGACTGATGGATCGTGCGTCTGGATTCATCAGTCTATAGGACCCGTTTCCATTGATCTACGGTCCATGATAAATGTTCTTTAGACCATGCTTAACGACGAGTAGCATTCCGAGTGGAGATGAAAGGCTTATGAGCAGCCGCACGACCGCGGTAACCCATGGAATGAAATTCTCTGCGAATAGTACGTGTGCATACCGAGGTTTCAGCATTTTTACTCACCTGTACACCGAGGTCTTGTGCAGTACTCTGTCGATTAGCTGTAACGACTGTCCTGAGGCTTAGACGTCCTCTATTGCTGATTTTCTTTGGTCTGCCTGTACGTTTTGCTGCTTCAGGCACGCCAGTACTTTCCGTTTATTCAGTACATCCAAAACAGTTGACTTGGGTATGTTTAAACGCCTCTCTGTTTCTCTTATGGACAACCCACTAATATAACACCCAACAATCTTTCCTTTCTCAAAGTCAGTTCTCTCCCGCCGCGACATTTTCGTTCAACCTCACATTGCGATAGGATCGCGGTAAGCTGCATGCTTGTTTTTATACCGTTTGCAGCTGTACCGCACATCTTAACAATGCAGCGGATCCGTTCATTTGCTTTTGAAGTGCTGTCCAGTGACTTTTGTCAATATAGTGTATTTGTTATTGAAACTCGGAAGCGCTCGTATAGTGAGGCCTTTATAATGTCTGAAAGTTTTTATTTTTATAGGAAGTTTACGAACATGTGTACTAAATAGTATCTGAATTGTAGAATACATAATTTCTCAGAATATATCTTTGCTGAAATATTAAGCTGCAACGATTTTGGTTATTAATGCAGGAGCTTCTGTGAGTATCATTTCTTCGTAAACAAGCACAATATTAACATTTTCGTCCTCATCAAGAATTGTTTGTTAAGTAAAGGAAAACAAAATAATCTTTCAATTTACTAAGCACCAACGTAATATTTTCACGAGAATGAAAATATTACGTAGATTATAAAATATTACGTAATATTTCACGAGAACTGTGTGGTCTCTCATGGGTGTAGTTTTGTTTGAGATTGTTTTTTCCTTTCCTTTTCCATACAAAATAGTCATCATTTGCTTCTCATTTCCACTGAGGCACACAGATCCTATTTAAAGGATTCCACTATTTATAAGTTCGTAGTCTCGTGGCATATTTTCAGAAACACAAAGCTTCTTAACTTTACAAGTGGAAATTCCCAATGGATTTTTTGCGAGGAAAGAAATAAATGCCTCTATTTCCTTAATACGAAAAAGTCTTATGTCCATGACGTACGAGTGATTTTCTTGGTCTGTTATTTTCCGTGCAACATGAAAACAAAATTGCGTTGAAGGAAAAGCGTATTCAACGAACCAACCGTTTTCATAATTTCGTACTTCTGCGTCATTCCTTTAAGTGTCTGCCATGAGCTTCGAGATTGTTCCGTTTCATAGGTAGCTAACCACTTTTGCTCCTTAAATTAAGCAACGTCGGAAGAAAAATAACAGGGAAGGGAGAGAAAGAAGGTTAAATGGATTTACGTAATGAATGTTGTTTGCCAAGAGGAAAAGGGAAATCAAGATATATATTTTTCGAGCAAAGCTCTGATTAGGGAGAATTGCTTCCATGTGAAACAAAGCGCAGTCAAAGGCCTTCCTTAACTGTTTCCTCTCGACGTTCTCCTACCTGCTGTTCGTGAAATTGTTTCGTGATTGGAAAGCTAACAAAGCTGTCCAAATGAAGCAACAGGAGTGGTAGTTAAATTCATTTACCTCTGTTGTAGTACGTGTTTGGTTTCTGAATGAATTTAAACAAAGTGTCCGATAATGTAGGTATGTCTCACTTTTTGCTTTGGTAATATTTGGTGTAACATAAGCCACTTTACCGTGAGCAGGACTGTTATTAAAAATGCAAATATGAAATAAAAAAATTATTTGATAGGGAAGCTAGAATACTACTGAATTATTCATTTGTTTTCTGCAATTCGTTCCTGAGTAATAATGTGATTTTTTTTAAGAAGCATTACAAGGGATAAAACTGATGAGCTCTCTTTTGCGTCTCATTACTGAACCACGCACTCATCTGAACATTTTTCTTACATAATTGTTCTTTTCTTCCCTGTCATTCGTTACTGAATTTGAACACTTCTCTGCAGTTCATTCAAATTTGAACTATGTATTGCTGTTGGCAGTACATTCCTGTTTAAAGCAAAATATTAATATTCATTCAATTATTGCATGTGTGAAAAATAACTCCGTGTTATGTTCTAATACTTGTAGAAAATAGAAAATTAGTCATGATTGCTTAGAGCAAAAAAAGTAAATATCTGTTTGAAACGTCGCAACTCGCGTAAAGCAGCACAGTAATGATTTCTTGCATTAGTATTAGTTGTTCGTGTATTAATGCCGTCTTTTTCCCCGGATAGAGTAGAAAAGTGTAACATCTACTCTGTGAGGACAGAAATCATGGTATATTTGTTCCTCGGCAACGCAACGCTGTCACGTCTCTTGCTAGTGAACAAACCCACCGCTTGGGTGGTATATACAGAGGTGTGCATAAGTCTTGCAACACCTGCCTCGGCATGGTTGTCAGCATCTTTGAATAGCAATAAAACATATTAAAAAGGATGTACTAACCTACACTGAAGAGCAATTGAATTAGAGACAGCTGGCGTTATGCAAATCTGGCGCTGTGGGCGGACCTGTAAACGGAAACGACATGACGTATGCAGCGATCCGACAATATAAGGAGTGATGCGACGGGAATCAGTAAGAGTCGGAAGCAGTATGGGTAAGACGAAGGATCTAAGCGCATTTGATCGTGGGAAAATTGTCGGGGACCGACGAATGGGTCACTCCATCTCGGAAGTCGTGCAGGCACTGGGATTTTCACGAGCCACTGTGTCACTGGTGCACCGTGAGTACACCGAATCCGGTAAAACCATCCCTGCAATGGCCAACTGCCGTGGACAAGAGCGTGCGGATGAGCGGGGTCATCGTCTGCTAGCTCGCATTGTAACAGCGGATAGACGGACCACAGTGCAAGAAATCACTCGGCAATTTAACGCTGGTGCACAAAAACGTGTAAGCAGCCACACCATCTAGAACCATCTCGTCGCTATGGGTTACAAAAGCCATCGTCCCACGAGGGTACCGCTGCTGACCGCACATCACAGGGTGCAAAGATTAGCATGGGAGTGGGAACATCGCCACTGGACCCTAGACATGTGGGAAAATGTTGCTTGGACTGATGAGTCGAGATTCACGTTGGTACATGCGGATGGCAGGATACACGTACGGCGCAAACCACATGAAGCGATGGATCCTTCTTGCCAGCACGGTACTCTTCAAGCTGGTGGGGGTGGCATTCCCGTCTGGGGACTGTTTACGTGGACTGAAATGGGACCCCTGGTACGCGTGACATCGTCCCTCACAGGTCAACGTTACTGGGATATCCTGGACGACCATTTGCTCCCGTTTGTGCGTCTTCAACGTCCCACTGGGGACCTCATCCTGCAACAAGACAATGCACCGTGCCATCGCTCCCGAATCGTATCCGAATAGTTGGATGAACACTCCACAGACGTAGCCTCGCTTCCTTGGCCAGCTAGGTCACCTGAGCTCAATCCCATCGAGCACATCTGGGATGCCATCGAGAGAGATGTTCTAGGCTCTGCCCCTCCATCAAATCTTCATAAACTACGGGAGCTTGTTCAGGGGTCGTGGATCCGTATGGCTTCCCAACGCTTCCGGTGTCTTGTCGAGTCCATGCCGAGACGAATCGCAGCCGTCATCAGGGCGAAAGGTGGTGCTACACGTTACTAGACAGGTATCTCTAATTCAATTGCTCTTCAGTGTATATTATGTACCAAATGAAATGAAAATTCATGTAGATTTCAAATCTGACGAGACATTTAATTTTTGAAACTTCATAACGTTATAAAACGTATGAAACAAAAATGCATGATATGTGTATGTGTTCATATATCCATGTAATGTTTCTTAAGGGAAATGGTAACGTATCAGTTATTTACTCATACATTTGATATTATACAAAACAAAAAGTGAAAATGAATACAGTGGACTTCTGCATACACTTACGGAAATACAGGACATTCCAATATTTGGTAAGATAGCCCTTATTTTTGAGCACTAGAGCACACTTCTTGAGCATCGTATGGACAAGCTTTTTCACCAAGTCAACAGAAATTACACCATACCGGCTGTGTGATTTATGCTTTCAATTATCTCGTGTTTATTTCTTGTCTGCTTCTTCGATATTTCTACACTCAGTTTCTTCCACAAGTTCTCGATCGGGTTTAAGTCAGGAGATTGCGCAGTCTAGTCATGACAACTCACATCTCTGGTTGTGTACCAGTTTTGCATAGTCTTTGCTTGATGGCAAGGGGTGTTGTCATTCTGAAACATGAAATCACCATGTGGGAATAAGTAAGGAGCACTAGGAAGCATTTCATCGATTAGGACAGCAACGTACTTGCTTGGAATCAACATTCCGTCAGTAAAGCAGTCTCCCAACGCCAGATGCAGCCATAGACTACCAAATCATGAGAGATGTTGGGTACTTAAATGTTCGCTTGGTGCATTCTGTCTTGAATTCTTCACCAGGATACCTCTTTACATATGACGTACCATTATTTGCAGCAATGGTAAATGTCGACTTATCACAATGTAACACTTTTTCTCAATCAGCCGTCGACCAACGTCGATGTTGCTTAGCCCACGGTATCTGAGGTTTTTGCTGGCGTTCTGACAGCAGCTGTTTCTTTCTTGCTTTTACGGCCTCTGAGTCCCAAGAATAGCAATCGACGACGGACCGTCCAGACAGAATCCGATGATTTCAGCATCCGATTTGCGTGGCTAAGTCCCTTAAATATATTTTTTACTGCCTCTTTCCAATGAACGTGCTGGCCGTCCGCTAGAGCTGAGTTCGGGCTCAATTTTCGGAGCCCGAGCCCGTCCTATCCCGTTGTATATCAGCCCGAGCCCACCCGAGCCCGAATTTTAATTGAAAGATAGAGCCCGGGCCCGAACGAGCCCGAAAATTGCCTAACCTGTTCAACCATTAATAAAAAGCATCTCCTTTTCCACACTTCCATTCTCTCCTCCTCCTGAAATTAACCAATATATTTCTCAAATAGGGAGTGGGGAAGGGACCTCTATCTATTTTTGTAGTGTAACTGTACGATTTCCTTTGACCATTCCTTTCTACCTGCAGTGCTTCGGCCGGCCGGCCGGTCATTCATCCAGAATGATTCTGCGGTGCTACAATTGTATGTTGTTCAAATAATGCTAATATTATCGGGCCATAATGAGCTGAAATATGTACGTTGCTAAATAGAATTAGCAGGGAGCTACTGCATGGAGATAGGGGGTAAATTATCGTCGGCAAGCTATCAACTATCCAACACCTATAGTTCTTGAAAAGCTTTTTCTTCCCTGCAGTAACACATTAATGCGCAGCCTATGTCATTTTCTACCCAAGCCCGGAATAAATAGCGATATCGAATGCGTGCTCCCCAATCAGAACCAGTTCCCGAAGAATTCCCTTTACCAACTATAAAGTGTCTCGTTTGCTAAATCATATAAAATCACATTTATACATAAAAAAAAATCTCGCTCTCTCTCTCTCTCTAAGGGCCCGGGCCCGGGCTCTGGTTCGGACTTTCGGGCTCTGGTTCGGACTTTCGGGCTCGGGCTCTGGTTCGGACTTTCGGGCTCGGGCTCAGCCCGTCTCAGCTCTACCGTCCACAGCATTTACGATGAGCGACGGATCCTGTTTCTGTATGACGCTAGATTATCCTTAACACTGTAGAATGCTGACAATTCACTTTTAAAGCAATTTGTCAGAGAGAGACCTTTCCGATGCAGCATTATGATAGCGTAAGGCTGAGTTTTTCATCTGGTCTTCATTTCACCCCGACGTGTTGTGTTTGTGTGGTACCATACAGGTCGTTGCGGAATTCCAACTTAATATTGAAGATCTGTTTTTTATTTGAAATCTACATGAATTTACTGTCATTTGGTGTACAACACAGCTTAATACCTCTTTTTTTAATATGTTTTATTGCTATTCAAATATGTTGACAACCATGTCAAGGCAGATGCTGCAAGACCTCTGTAGGTAGGAGGACATCACTGCATTGACGTTGACGGTAATTCGATGTCAACGTCGTGAGTTAAGAGTTTTGAAGTTATAGTGGGTGCCTGACACAACGGTAGCTCTATCGCGGAGGTGATACAAAAACTGCAATATCCCCGTTTGACAGTATCAAGAGTGTATCATGTATACGCCATTTCCGGAATAACATCGCATCGTCGACAACGCTGTGAACGGAGAAAGCTGGTGTGTGAGCGTGGCTGTCGACGTCCTTCTCGCTAAATTGCAACCAACCGGAAAGCGACAGTGGCACAAATCATTGCCGGCGGAAGTGACAGTATCAAGAGTGTGTCATGTATACGCCATTTCTGAAATAACATCGTATCGTGGATAGCGCTGTGGGTGGAGAAAGGTGGTAGATGAACGTGGCCGTCGACGTTCGCCTCGCATAATTGCAACCAACCTGAGAGCGACAGTGGCACAAATCACCGCCGACTTCAACGAGAGATGTGCCACAAACGTCTCCACCAACGCCATCAGACGATTATTATGTTGTTGTTGTATTATTAGTGTGATATGAAAAGCTGGATGCTTATGTGTTTTTCTACACTTGCCTTCGAAATGCTGATAGTGCTACGTTCCAATGGACTGAATAGAAACTTCGGAAATTATTGTATTCAGATAAATGACTCACCTTGAATATGGTTATCCAGTAAAATGATGAAGATGACGAGGCACTCTTGAGAATGCACACCGATGAACCATTCCGTTATGAATACTCCAATCCTAGACAAATGATCTCGCTTGGAGACCGAACGGTGGCGCAGATGAAGTTCACAGAGCAGTAAATATACAACCCGAGGACCGGCTTTCGGTTAGCAGAATGTTTGGAGACAGAATGGGAAAAACTGCTAATTTATCGGAGTTTGATAAAGGATAAATTGTGATGGCACGGCCTCTTGGAAACGGCTATCTCGGAAACGGCGAGGCTTGTGGGTTTTTCACGCGCCGCTGTAGTGAGGACGTATCAAAAGTGGTGCACAGATGGCCAAACGACGAACCGCCGTTCAGCCGTGTGTCGTCCGCAGCTCATTGATGCCGGAGGAGAGCGGAGACTGTTGCGCATTGTTCGCGGCGACCGCAGGGCCTCAGTGCGACAAATCACCTGCAGCTACAACAGTGGTGATTAGGGCAATGTGTCACAGCACACAGTTCTTCGCAGCCTTCTGCGCATGGGCCTGCGTAGCGGCAGACCCATCTGGGTCCTCATGCTCACTGCACGTCATCGCCAACAACACAGAAAATGGGCCCAAGATAATCCAGACTGCACCATAGAGGATTGGAAGAAAGTGGCCTGGTCTGATGAATCAAGATTCCTGGTGCATCACGTAGATGGCTGAGCCTCTTGAGAATACACCGATTACCAACAGGGGTCATGGCACCTGGATGCACTGTTGGGCGGAAACAGGCCGGCAGTGGCGGTGTTATGCTGTGGGCGATGTTTTCTTGGGACACTTTAACCCCCATTATCCCAATAGCGCAATCCCTGACAGCTGTCAGGTATCTGAATATCGTTGCGGATCAAGTTCACCCATTCATGTCAACTGTGTACCCTTCTGGTAATGGGCATTACGAACAGAATAATGCGCCATGCCACACTGCCAGAATCGTCAGGGAGTGGTTCGAGGAACATGCTGGAGACTTTCTGTTAATGACCTGGACTCCCAAATTCACCTGACAAACATTTGTGGTTCGACTTGGAAAAGCGGGTTCGTGCTAAATTGCCACCGCCCCTAAATGTACGGGGACTGTAGGAACTGCTGTTGACATTATGGTACCAGATACCCCAGGATACCTATCGCCACCTCATCGAATCGATGCTTCGCCGAGTGGCCGCGGTTTCGCGGGCTAAAGGGGGTCACAGAGCTTATTTAATAGGTGGTCATAATGCAATGGCTCATTGGTGTATAATAGAAGAGCACGCACAACGAATAGAAAATAAATATAGTTTCGCACACTTTAGAAATAAATAAACATGGAGTATCAGAGCACAGCACGCATTAACTGCTTGCAAGAAAACATCGCAGCAGAACAACGACAATCATAACAGTACGGTGGCCACAAAGCGTGTGAGAAAGCTTGTGAACACAAGCTAGTTGAATTTCTCAGCCAGGTGTATTCTCACGAAGTGATCACGTGACACTTTTAGTATTTAGCGTAGTTACGCAGCTACCGCAGAGCTATTAGAAATAATAAACAAGTTTTTCTCTCCACACGTGGGAACAATGTTTGGCCACTGCTCTGAGAAGTACCTATGTTTCTAAGACATTATTTCGCGTTGACGGAAGGGTGCGTATCTAGCGAAAACCGCACGAAATGATGACGTCCCGCACGTTCTCTATTGGGCAGAAGTCTAGGGATCCTGCTGGCTTGTGCAACATCGGAACACCTTGTTTGTCTACTGAAGTTGGAAGTGTGTGGGCAGGCGTTACCTTGTTGAAACTGGACCTCAGGTGCAGCGGTTGCTTTGGCTCTTTTTTGAAGTTTTCGCCAAATTCAATTTTTTTTTTTCGCCAAATGTAACCTGATGTCAATTTTTTTTCACTCTCCATTGGAATTATAAAAACCATAAAACAAAGTGTGTTTTCTAATTGGTCTTATGTCAGCGATTGCGTTACCATTTTCACGTAATCGCTTTCCATTTCACACGCTATGTAAACAACGAAAAAAAGTAACTAACATTCGAATTTCATTTTTCAAATACAAAATCAAATAAAATGAAGATTTTTTTGCTTGGACGTTATGATAAATGGTAATCGCCAATATTTTGACCAAATATTTTTATCAAATCGCCAGTGCGATATTTTTTTCGCAAACTGCGAAGGAGGCGATCGACAGCGCGACCCCTGCTCAGGTGTACCACGGAGTTACCGCAACTAAACGGGCTGAAGCACCTCAGCGACGTGCCGTCGTGTTGTCATTGTGCTCTCTATGCGTAAGAGCTATGAATGGCTATTAAAACTAATGACGTCCTAAACTATAGACTAAAGAACCGTATGAGGCTTACGGATGGCAGATAGATCATCCCTATGACCACAACTTTTGTAGACTCTCAATGAGCCATCGTCGGCGCGGCGTTGAGACAGAAGCGAGACTCGTCGCTGAATACGACGTGGTTGCATTGGTCTCGCCACACGCATGTCTGGTACGGCACCACTGCTACCGTGCTAGAGGATGTGCTACAGTGAATAGCAGTCCTCGCAGTGGCTGGCGAGAATGCAAACCTGCCGCAGCCAGTCTGAGATCTCCAGTTCATTTCGATTCTTGGGATTCTCATAGCTGTATCTTCACTTCGTCGAAAGTCGTCCGCAGTTTATTATGGGTTGCTAAGACTTGCAGTCGAATACTGCGATCGGGGCGTTCGGACGTTCGCCTACGTGCACCATTCCCACTACAGCAGCTCACGTTATCTTCCTCCAACCTCTGTCTCCAAATTCGGCCGACAGTTTTGGAATCCCGATGTTTTTTCGCTGCAATGCGTATGGACCAACCTACCGTACGTAACCCTATGAAGAAGCCTCTGATAAAGATGTCCGTATGACGGTATGCGTTGCCTAGGCGTTCTCACTTCTTACACGTGCTTTCGTTACAGAGATCCGCCCGTTTCAGTGGTTCACACGACCAAATGCGTAGGACCAAACTTAGCTACGCCGAGCCGTTTTTCCCTTTTACCGTCCCCACCTGTCAGGTGTTACCATTTTATCTCGCTCACTTGTCAGGTGGGGAGATGACATTTATAAATCCCAACCGCCCACACATACCCACCAATTTGAATTTCGCTGTGAGAAATATTTCCTGGTGTGGCATTTTCTATGTCGAGCAGTGTATTGCCATTCTTAACTTTTGGAGCAAAAAATCGCTGTTGTCATAGCCAAAAATTGGGTGGAATCCATTATACAGGGTGATTGTAAACTCCTTCAACAAAAGAAGAGGGGTGAAAGTACATATCAAGACGAACAGTGTTTGCAATGGAACCTAGGGCCGCATTCCACTCCTAGTGCCAGAAAAGAGTAAAGTTACACATCCACTTTGAGCCTTCCACAGTGAAAAAAAGAGACCTAATTTTTGAGTTGCACAATTCCAATCGAATTACAAAAAGACTCGAAGGAGCTGCTCAAACTGGCGTCCAAAGGCGTCGTTGCACAGCCCTCACCGGCGAATGAAGGACTGTCGCACCCTCTCGTAGACTCCCGGTGTGATGCTGATCTTGTCCACAGTAACAGTGATTCGCGCGACGAGATCTTACAGGGAGTCCACAGGTGTCTCGTACACCAATGTTTTCATGTGCTCCCCAGAAGAAGAAGTCCAGTGGATTAAGGTCTGGGGAGCTTGGAGGCCAAGTCACAGGGCCCACCGCGTCCAATCCACCGCCCGGGTTATGTCGTATGTGTAGTCATCCATGTTCTTTCCAAATACGTCAATTCTCATGTGATGTTCGCACGGTAATATCGGTGAACAGGTTTGGCTGCGGTTTTAAATGTTTGCTCTTCATCGTCTACGCACGAGTTCAGCGCACCTGATTTGCATCTTGTGCTTCTCATGCACTGGTTGGAACTCCGTGTGCCCCTCTTGTTTTGTTGAAGGAGTTTAAAATCACCCTGTATATCATATGGACACCACAATGTTTTGGGGCAAATGGCTTTACTATCGCAATTAATAGTTATTCGTTCCACCTTTTGCTTGTATGGCAAAGACAACACGTCGAGGGCCGCCCCGGTGGCGCAGTGGTCTGAGCGATGGCCTCTGATCATTCGTCCGAAAGGGGTCCGGGTTCGAATCCCGGTGAGGCATGGATGTTGTGTTTGTCTTACGGCACTGGCTCTCTCCCTTCCCTGGAACCAGTGACCCTAAATTAGGGACGGGCGACTGCTTATAGCCCATTGAGTTGCTCACGGTGGTCGTTAAACCTCCAATCAAAAAAAAAAAAAAAAAAAAAAAAACGTCGAGGCATACTATCAACTAATTTCCAATAGGCCTCTACAGGGGTGGCTCGCCATTCGTCCTACAAAGTTGCTGCTAGATTGGAAAGTGAAGACAGTTGATTTCATATCCGTCGCACTAGTTCATCCCAGGCGTGTTCTACTGGTTCCAGTACCGTAAAACAAGATTAGGAATCTGAGCAGGCCAGTCTGGCAATTCTACCTCACTTTCAAGAATGTTAGCACCGTAATATCGCTGAACGGGTTTGACTGCGTCTCTTCACATCACTTACAGTCGATTTTGGTATGTTTAGTTTAGCTGCAATGCTTCGTATGGAAACGTTACTCAAGTGACATCCTATGACCATACCCTGCTGGAACTCGGAAAGTTCACGTCCACGCGGCATATCCGTTTCAAAGTTTCTGATAACTAGTTAGGGTCGGCACTTCCGTACTCGTTACAATGTAACGAGTGCTCAAATGTAACGAGATCGATACTTTCATATTTCAGTCGTTACTCGTTACTTTTTCTTTGTGGAGACAAGTAGCGATTTACAGCATTCGATCCTTGGACCTGGTTACTAGTGATGAGTCGATGCATGCGTAACTGTTACAATGTTACGAGTACAGAAGATTGGGACTTTCATATTTCAATCGTTACTCTTTACAGTCGTTACATTTTCTTTCTCAGGACAAGCACCGATTTACAGCAGTCGTTCCTTGGACCTGGTTACAGAAGACGTTACTGTTTCTTTCTCGGGACAAGTGCAGATTCACAGGAGCTATTCCTTGGATCTGAATACAGGAAGTTCTTTATTTTTATTTTTCGCGAACAAGAACTGGTTTACCGAAGTAGTCGAGCAAAAAAAAGCTGAGTCTCTTGAAAACCATGATGAAATATATACCTGATTTATTGCATTTGTTTTATTTTATTTTTATTATTATTTTGTTATTGCTTAATAGCAAAGAGGATGTAAATTTTTTCAATAAATTTTGTGGGCAGAAAGAGGGCGCTTGAAACGATATTTTAAGTAACAGACAGCCGTGAAACTTGGAACACTTATTCGTTTAATTTAGAGCTACTGTTTCCAGGGAAGGGAAAGAACCAGTACCGTAAGACAAAAAGTATCCATGCCTCACCGGCATACGAACCTGGCCCAGACCCATCTCGGACGGATGGTCAGAGCCATCGCTTAGATTATTGTGCCACCGGGGCGACAAACTTCAACATTTTCACGCTGCCCACGGGGCGCAGTGGTCTGATCGTTCGTCCGAGATGGGTCCGGTCCGTATTTGGATCCCTCTGAGATGGATGTTCTGTTTGTCTTACGGCACTGGCTCTTCACCCATGTCGTTACTGATGAGTAAGGATGGGCAACATCGGTACTTTTTTTATGACCCACTTACACCTTCCTGCTATTCTGTTCTTTATGACCCACTTACACCTTCCTGCTATTCTGTTCTTTATGACCCACTTACACCTTGCTGCTATTCTGTTCTTTATGACCCACTTACACCTTCCTGCTATTCTGTTCTTTATGACCCACTTACACCTTCCTGCTATTCTGTTCTTTATGACCTGTAACGTACCAGGAGATGTGACGTACCTGCCAGAAGGACGCACACGACATAAAGGCAGATAGCAATCAGAATAAAATGTCCGCGCAGCTTAATTGGTAGAGCAACTTATTCCGGAATGAGTGGACCCGGGTTCGAACCCCGGCGCGGATAAAATGACGGAGAAATTTACTTCGTTATAGACCCACTTACACCTTCCTGCTATTCTGTTCTTTATGACCCACTTACACCTTCCTGCTATTCTGTTCTTTATGACCCACTTACACCTTCCTGCTATTCTGTTCTTTGCACTTATGCAAATATTTGATAGTGTCCAAATACTTTTAATAATACCGTGTATTTTCTTTTGCGAAGTCTGTCAAGCGTTCATCTTTTATTTTTCAATATACCTTTCAGCACAGGCAACCTTTCTTTTCTTTATTTTTTTTTACACGAAACATAACTGAAGCGATTGTGTGTGACATAGGTTCGCAATTTGTAAATGGCTTTTATGAAAAACCACAATCCGCACCCTCCGGAAAAAAATGTTTAGAGAAGTAGAGTTCGTATTTCCTTTTCATCATTTGTACATCACTTGAGTTATTGGATCCATTGCGTGAGATCGGCGAAATGGTTTGCGAGATAAATACAGCACTGCAACCCTTGATGCAGAGGCTAAAAAGAGCTTTACGACCTTGAGTACTGATTCGAGCATAAATGCCTTTCTTTTTTTTTTTTTTATCAACTTCGATTCGTAACTAAGATGCACAAACGAAAAAAAAAGCGTCTCGTAGTTCGGAGGAACAAAAAACATCTGTTGAAACACATCTTCTGGAAGACTTCTTTTAAGGTCAGTAGTGTCTCAAATAGCACGCAGGAGGGGCAGGAGAAGGTTGATGTAAAATCGGAGGACATTTGATGCATCTAAGATATAAAATGAAAAGTTTAAAAAAAATCAGTTGCAGAAGCATTAAAATGATATTGCCATTGGTTTCGAGCACTGTTACGCATTTCGAAAGCATAGTTCTTAAAACTATGGTCTAAATTGGAGTAGTCCACAGCGTTGAGAGTATGAAACAAAAGTATAAGTAAACTGAAGAGCGAGACGAAAAATAATGGCGTCGTAACAATGTGACTAATTCCGCAGGCAGCTTAGAATTATGTATACTTTATGGCGATACAGTTTTCAAGTTTCTAAGAAATTGCCCACACACGTATAACAGTCAATGACGGTATTTCTGTTCCAAAATTAACTCGATATTAATTCCTTTCCTATTATAAGGAGTTTCTATTTAAATTCAAGAGTAAAATACGAGACTATCACTATCTGATCAAAAATATCTTAACACTTGCCTATCCTACAGTAGGAAAGTTATTTATATCGAGTTTGTCCACCCTTTGCCGCAAGCACAGCCTCCAGTACACTGAAGTGCCAGAAAAACTGAATCCCTCTCCACTACCGTGTTGGTCCTCCTCCGCGATTGGATAACGGCAGCAACGCGACGAGCCATGGACTCCACGAACTCTCTGTAGTAGTGGAGACAGTGCACACCATGCTTCTTGAAGAGCTTCCCACAATTCTGTATTATTTGTGGGTGGAGTATTACTGGCACTGACAGCACGTTTAGCAACGTCCCAACTCTATACGATGGCGCTTTAATATGGGGAACGAGGGGGCCAAGTGACAATTCCAAACTCATGGGCGTGTGCGGTGGCGCATTGTTCTGTTGAAAAAGGTCGCAACCGTCGGAGATGGTTGCATGACATTAATGGGTGTTACGTAGGCTCCACCGGTCAGAGTGGTCTGCAGAAGTATGAGGGGTCCTTGTGCGTGCCAGCTGAAAACACCCCACATCATAACAGAGCCACCGCCGGCATGCATTGTCCCTTGTAGGCATGCAAGATCCATTGCCTAATGGGGTTCTCGCCACACCCGGAGTCAGCCATCTGCACGAAACAGTTCGTACCGCGATTCTTTGGACCAGGCCACACGTTTCTAGTCATCTTGCGTCCAATGGTGGTGTTTCCCAGCCCCACGGCATTGTGTCGTCAGGTCAGCAATGGCACCCGGGTAGGCCATCGGCTCGAGAACCCCATAGAGCACAAGGAAAGTTGCATTGTCCGAACGCTGATGATACTTCTGTCTCCAGCATTAAAATGCGCTATGATTTGCGGCAATGTTGCACGCCGGGTTGATGTTACCATGCGTGTCAGACGCGCGATAGTCCAGGGCTTTTCGACGGCCACACTGGTCTCGCAATCTGAACGTTTTCCCCGAGTTGGTGTAGTCCAGGTACACCCTTGAAATGGTTGACCGCGTAAATCCAAATTTCATGGTAATTTCCGAGATGAAGGGACACATCTCCCGGCGGGGACTAATATACTATGTTCGAAATCACTTAAATCCTGATAAGCTGCCATCTGTGCTGCGAATGCTACTACTTGAGCATGCGGAGATATCTATCTCTTTCTCTCTATCTATATATACGTCGTTTGCGGACGATACCATTTACCGCATGGGTGTAGTGTCATGTAATGAAAAAGTGTAGCGCCCTTTCCAGTTTTTTGGCAGCTCAGTGTATGGTAGGAAGGCTTTTCTGTATATAATGTACGTTGCTGCGGAAATTGCCTTCCATTCTGCTACAACAGCATTAGTTAGGTCAGTCACCGACGTCGGGCGGCTCAACTTTGCACACAATATGCGTTCCAATCTTCCCATAGGTGTTCCGTGGGATTGAGATCGGGTCTGTGTGCAGGTCAGTCAAGTTCTTCCACACCCATCTCATGAAACCATTCCTGCACAATCTTGCTTTGTGGACTGGGCATTCATTGACTGCTTGGTACAGGAAAAGGGCCATGGCCGAACTGTTACCATAAAGCAGAGAGTACAGAATTGTCGAGAATGTCATGATAGAGTTAAGATTCCCAGGCACTAGAACTATGGAACTCAGCCCAAATCATGGAAAAAACAGCCCAACAGCATGATGCTTCCTCCACCAAGTTTCACAATTGGCACAACACAGCCGAGCAGGTAACGTTCACCTGACATCCTCTACACCCAGACATCCTCTAAACCCACCTGACATCCTCTACACCTAGCCCAAATCATGGAAAACAGCCCCACAGCATGATACTTCTTCCACCAAACTTCACAGTTGCCACAGCATAGCCGAGCAGGTAACGTTCACCTGGCATCCTCTACACCCACGTGACGTCCGAAATCATGGAAAACATCCCCACATCATAATGCTTCCTGCACTAAACTTCACAATTAGCACAACACAGCCGAGCAAGTAACGTTCACCTGATATCCTTTACACCCAGACATACTCTACACACACCTGTCATCCTCTGCACCTAGCCCAAACCATGGAAAACAGCCTACAGCGTGACTCTTCCTTATTCAAACTTCATAATTGGCACAACACAGCCGAGTAGTCAACGATCATCTGACATCCTCTACACCCACCTGACATCCGAAATCATGGATAACAGCCCCAGAGCATGATGCTTCCTCCAAACTTCACAATTGGCACAACACAGCCGAGCAGGTAACGTTTACCTGACATCCGAAATCATGGATAACAGTCCCACAGCATGATGCTTCCTCCTCCAAACTTCACAATTGGCACAACACAACCGAGCAGGTAACGTTCATCTGACATGCTCTACACCCACCTGACATCCCAAATCATGGAAAACAGCCCCACAGGATAATGCTTTTTCCACCAAACTTCACTACTGACACAACGCAGCCAAGCAGGTAACATCATCTGGCATCCTCTACAACCACCTGACATCCTCTATAACCAGCCCAAATCATGGAAAATAGCCCCACAGCACGATGCTTCACAAGTGGCACAACACAGCTGAGCAGGTAACATCACCTGACATCCTCTACACCCAGACATCCTCTACAACCACTACAACCACCTGATATCCTCTACAACCAGCCCAAATCATGGAAAACAGCCCCACAGCATGATGCTTCACAATTGGCACAACACAATCGAGCAGGTAACGTTCTCCTGATATCCTCTACACCCAAACTCGTACGTCTGACTTCCAGATAATGAAGCGTGATTCATCACTCTGGAAAACGCGTTTCCACTACTTCAGAATCCATTGGCTCCGAGCTTTACACCACTCAAAACGACACTTGGTCTTCATGATATTCTGCTTCTGTGCAGCTGTTCAGCCATGGAAACCAATTCCCTTCAGCGCCCAACGAACCGTTATGATTTTGGCTGCTTTGCTTCCGTAGACGTTTCGGAACTCGGTGGTGTGTGTTGCAAACGAGGACATGTGATTCTGTCTCATCACCCGCTTCAGCACTCTGCGGTCCCGCTCTGTCATCTTACGTGACTTATCAGGTCGCGATTGCGCAGTTGTTGCTTCTGGGCGTTTCCACTTCAAAATCGCATCACTTACAGTTGATCAGGGCAGCAAGGCAGGACAGAAAATTCACGAACTGTCTTGTTGCAGAGATGGCATCCCTTGACCATGCCACATTGAATGTCACCGAGCTCTGTCATGCGGCTCATTCTTCTGTTTATGCATCTTATGATGTTTTTCAGATCAGATCAGATCATATGTAGGGGATTTTAGGAAGGGAGTGTCTGACCCCAGGTCTTAAATAACCCTTAGAAATATTTGGGCTAAAGTGCTTGTTAGGAAAGTGACACCGAAGCGAGATGAAAAGGGGGAGGACGACGCCCTTATTTATTACCGGGGGCCCAGTACCCAGGACCCAACGGCTTAACGTGTCCATCAGATGCACGGCGGATATTTAGTGGTTCGAGCGTTCGTACCTACCGGGGTCGAACCCGAGGCCTTCTCCGTGGCAGTGACGTTCGCTGACCACTAGGCCACCCGCGGCCTTCTATGATGTTTGTCAGGTCATGTTCTTTTTTTTTTTATAAAAGCATGGGCCATGGCTGGGACGTATATGGGAAAATCCACTGCTCTAGTGTGCATATAAACGAAATCATGCGTTTAGGGAAATCATTCTAATTTTCCTGTACCTGTAGTTTCCTAATCTTTCAACTCAATTATCCGAAGAGAACGTCTTTTTCGACATACGTTAGGCCCGATTATTTCGGATAATCGATATTCTCCTGTACTGCTTTTAAAAAAACGCCTGTAAGTGAATTTGTGTGAAGCTTCATTCGAGTTGCATTAAGTATTGGCAACTAATTGAACGCACGTGCTGTTATGAAAATGTTTGCTTAATTCATACACTCGACGTGGGTCAGGAACACCAAACATCAGTCATCGCTCTTTCCACGTTGGAAAGTGAGTCACAGAAAAATTCTGATCGGCCGCCACCGGGAATCGAAACCATGGTCTTCCAGTTACGCGCCGGACATGCTAAAAATTCCACCGGAAATCGAACCCAGGATCTTCCATAACTGGAAGACCCTGGGTTCGATTCCCGGTGGCGGCCGATGATAATATTTCTGTGACTCACTTTTCAACGTGGAAATTGCGATGACTAATGTTTGCTTGCTGTATGAATATCAATATACACTGCCGGCCACCCAAAATGCAACACCAAGAAGGAAGCATCCGATTGGCCTGCAATTCGCGGAATGCGTCGCCCGTGAAAGGACATGCAAACGATTAGCATTGCAGGGCATATGCAAATCATGTGTGCCCGGCACGCCACCGAGAAGCACTATAAGAAGGGTGCACAGAAGGCGGGGTGTAAGTAGTGGAAGTGTGCTGTGCTGCCGGACGTGTACATGGGAAGCTTCCTGATGCCTCGTCGCAGAATACGGCAGTCATTCCAGCACGTTTCGGAGTTCGACAGATGACGAATAGTGGCATATCGCGACAGCGGTTTATCGTACCGAGACGTCGGCGCCCGTGTGGGACGACATCCAGCTATAGTGAGGCGAGTATGGATTCGGTGGATGCAGGAGGGACGAACGCACCTACGTGAGCGATTGCCGCAGTCGCGGCACACCACCGACCGACAGGGCCGCAGCCGCGGCACACCACCGAACGACAGGACCGCATTGTTGTGCGTCGGGCATTGACGGCTCGCACCGCCACATCACGAACGTTAGCGCAGGAATTAGGGTGTGTTGCGCAACAACCTGTATCGGCACGTACCGTTCGACGTCGTCTGCAGGAGCGGGGACTTGTCGCACGGCGCCCATTGCTCCGATTACCATTGACGTTACACCACCGGTGAGTGCGGCGACAGTGGGCCGTTGAGCGCCGCACCTGGACTACGGAATGACACGACATTGTCTTCTCCGACGAATCCCGCTTCTACCTGCAACACCACGATGGTCGGATCCGCGTGTGGCGGTACCGCGGCGAGAGTCTGTATTACGCCTGCGTTATGCATCGCCATACCGGTCCGTCGCCTGGCGTTATGGTTTGGGGCGCAATTGGATATGACACCCGCACCCCTCTGGTACGCATCGCCGGTACACTCAACAGCCACCACTATATCTCCGACGTTTTGGAGCGTGTAGTCCTCCCTTACCTGCAGGACCTGCCAGCGGCCACGTTTCAACAGGACAATGCGCGCCCGCACGTGGCACGCATCGTTCAACAATTTTTCACGGCCCACCAGGTGTCACTGCTGCCTTGGCCCGCCTGTTCTCCAGATATGTCGCCCATCGAACACGTCTAGTCGCTGATCGGCAACCGAGTGGCCGGGCAAGCACCACCCGTGGCTATGCCTGATGAACTGTGGCAACGTGTGGAAGCATCTTGGACCGACATACCCCAAGCCCACATCCAAAGCTTCTTTCGTTCGATGCCGCGGCGTGTAGAGGCCGTTATTTCCAGCCATGGGGGCCACACAAACTATTGATGTCTGCGTGTTCCGCAAGTCGCACGGGCCTGTAAGCTCAATCTTTTCATTTTTGTATCTGTTGTTATGTGTCCAGTAAATCTGGCTTTGCTATTTCGTGTCCTTCTTGGTGTTGCATTTTTGGTGGCCAGCAGTGTAGTTTCAGTGCAAATCTTTTTTTTTTTTCCGCCGAATATAGTTTCAGCAGATTTTAAGAAAAAAGAAAAGGATTAAAACAAAAACAGTTAAAAAAATCAGCTGGGGACAGAAAATGCGACGAAGACTGAGGTTGTTTTGATTTAGTGCATATTTCCACAGGAACAACGGAGGGATTTTTAGATTATGAGGAAAATAGATTCCCGGTTGGCCCGAGGTAATTTTTACTAAGCTGCTCAGGCGGTTTGACAAGGAAGACCTTGAAAATAACGAAAATAAAAAAGGCAGTATCTTACGTAAATAAGACGTTAGCAGAACTGTGTGCAATTTGCTTTGAATTAAATGTTTCTCATATGTCAATGTAAACGTACAAAATAGCATGCATTTTTGTTTTCTTTAATCTCATTATTTCCTTTTATGTTTATTTCTAGGTGGTGTTCCATAATAGGGGTTTTCATCCTTGCAGCTGTTACAAGCGGTCATGTAAGTCTGCTATTTCTAACAAAATGTTCAGTTTCTCGTTCTTATTCGAATTCCTGATGAATTTTTAGCATTCTTACAAACGGCGAGACAGATCCAGAAAATTTTGACAGGGAATAGGATCCTGGATTTTGGCAAGTTTACTTGCAGGCGCCTATAAACGTGCATGGACTGCCAAACTTGGTTGAAGAAAAATTTGAGAAAGATTCACAGCTGAAAGACTAGGAACTTTATTTGCCATTAAATTTTCAGTTGATATAACAAACAACGTTGCATGGACGGAAAATTTAATGGCAAATGATCTTCCAAGTTGATCAGATATTCTTAAATTTTAAAAAGTGAAAAATAATAAAAACATTTTT
Organism: Macrothele yani; assembly: GCA_039090855.1. Classification (NCBI taxonomy): domain Eukaryota; kingdom Metazoa; phylum Arthropoda; class Arachnida; order Araneae; family Macrothelidae; genus Macrothele; species Macrothele yani. The sequence continues at coordinate 10,401,785 of CM077024.1, forward strand.
TTTCAAAAAAGAAGTTCTGTTTCAAAATCTCCAATCCTACAAACAAGTCTTTAGTGATTCAGTCTTTTAAAGAAATCAGCATTGCGATTTACGACGCTGGCAATCGTCGTTGAGGCATCTTAAAGGGAAACACAGTTTCTTTTCATTGTGAAAACATGCATTTTGTGAGTGTATAGAATGTAATTTCATTGGGACGTATAAAAAACTTTCGTTGCTGATACATAACCCGTTATGGCCCTTTGCCGATGAATGAGATAACGTCAAAGGGTTCTTTGTGCCCAGGGTGAAACAAAAAGGTTCCGCACGTTAGGAAGATGATTGACTTAAAGTGTTTGAAAAGCCATCAGTATCTTGAGAACAGCTGGTCTGTCGTCCATCGTGATTCACGACATAGAAATGAAAGAAAAGCGAAAAGGGGAAGGAGTCTATTTACGTGATTTTAGCACACCACATAATTGGAAGAACTGTCCTTCATTATGGCAACGACCCGAGGAATGGTGCCAAGGATAAATGGCCGTCGTGAAGACCTGGTGTCGAGAATCGTGAAGATGGGAAACGGAATGAATGTAAGCTTCAGCGGAAGATTCCCATTACAAAGTACACATATCTATGTTAATAATAAGCACTTTACACCTGTAGAGACGTGAAAGGTTCTGAAGAAAAGGGATGTTTGCTGTCGATTCCCTGATTTAGCAGATAAACCATTAGGGTCCGACTACGAACTAACATTCTGTTCTTGTGTCTCTCGTTAAGAATAAAAATATTTTTTAACATCAATGATTCGTGAAGTTTACCGTCTAAAAGAACGATTTTAATAAAAGATGAATCATATATACAGTTTGAAATACACATTAGCACTTTCGAGGCAACGGCTGCCTCATCATCAGATGTACATCATTACCTATATAATACAGGCATGGTGCATTGTCGATGTTGTTAAGAATAAGCCAATGTCTATCTACGTGCGTCATCAAGTGCGTATTTTGTTAACCTATTTGGGTTACGAAGGGATTGTGGTTGACTTACAAAAAGGCGGACTTGATTGTTTTTTAGTCATAAATTTAGAGTCTATTTATAATTTAAAATTCACAGAATTAATAATTGGTTTCCAAACATTATGTACACTGACGGGAAAAAAATCCCAACACCACGAAAAAATAGTTGTAGAGGAAAGAAATGGCGGCAATACATTTGTATAGGTAACCGTAACATATTTAATTGATTAAGGTTTCAAGATCACAGCTTATTGTAAGCGCGAGAAGAGCCATTTTAAATGTGAAATGCTGGTACATTAATAACCGGTGTAACCGCCAGAATGTTGAATGCAAGCACGCAAACGTTCATGCATTGTGTCGCACAGGTGCTAGATGTCAGTTTGTGGGATGGAGTTCCATGCCTGTTGCACTTGGTCGGTCAATACAGGAACGATTAATGCTGCTTAGGGGTGACGCCGGAGTTGTCGTCCAATGATGTCCCATACGTGCTCGATTGGTGAAAGATCTGGTGATCTAGCAGGCCACGACAACATGTCGACACTCTGTAGAGCATGTTGGGTTACAACAGCGGTATGCGGGCGAGCGTTATCCTGTTGGAAAACAAACCCTGGAATGCTGTTCATGAATGGCAGCACAACAGGTTGAATCACCAGACCGACGTACAACTGTGCCGTCAGGGTTCGTGGGATAACCACGAGAGTGTTCCTGCTGTCATAGGAAATTGCTCCCCAGACCAACTCCAGGTGTAGGTCCAGTGTGTCTCGGCCGCAGACAGGTTGGTTGCAGGCGCTCACCTGGCCTCCTTCTAACCAACACACGGCCATCACTGGCACACACGGAAGAACCGGATTTCATCAGAAAACACAACAGATCTCCACTCCATCCTCCAATGAGCTCTAGCTTGACACTACTGACGTCGCAAACGGCAGTGGTTTGGAGTAAGTGGAATGCACGCTACAGGGCGTCTGGCTGGGAGCTATCCTTCAAGTAACCATTTTGTAACAGTTCGTTGTGTCACTGTGGTGGCAACTGCAGCTCGAATTGCTGCCGCAGACGCGGTACGATGCGCCACGGCCATACGCCGTACACGGCGGTCTTCCCTCTCAGTAGTGCCACGTGGCCGGCGGAACCTGGTCTTCTTGAGGCAGTACCTTCCCTTGACCACCGCTGCCATCAATCGTGCACAGTGGCTACATTCCTGCCAAGTCGTTCTGCAATATTGCGGAACGAAAATCCACCTTCTCGTAGCCCTATTACACGACCTCGTTCAAACTCCGTGAGCTGTTGATAATGGCTTCTTCGTCTTCTTAAAGGCATTCTTGACTAACATCAACACCCTACGTCGAATCTCAACGATAACTAACGCTCACGAACGTTACAGCGCGTATTTACAGCAAACCTGCTTTGCATGTTCCGAGGGGCGCTACTAGCGCTACACGTATGCGCCAAGCGCGAAATTTGCATAGACGTCATCTTACAGATGTACTCTCACCGCCTACCAACTGTCGTTTATCTAACACAACCCCTTCCTGGTGTTGGGATTTTTTTCCGTCAGTGTAGTTTATAAGGGAAATAATCATTGCAGCATTGGGTACCAGATGCCATAATATATACACTCTCACCTATCATTAGATTACTAAGGTTATTGGGGGTATGCAATATCCGGGCATTAAACTGTATATATGATTCATCTTTTACAAAAATCGTGCTTTTAAACGGTAAACTTCACGAATCATTGATTTCATTTGTGCACGAGTTCTTCATGTTATTTTTTAACATCGTTTTACTTTTTAAAATGTTTTTTTTGCCCTAAATGTGTATTAACGAGAAGAAAATCATAGTATTAATGTCAATTTTTTCACCTTACGCTGTTTAACCGTGAAATATCCTCACCGGTTTTATAAAAATGGCGCCGAATTCTCGGAAGTTATGAGCATGTCTTTTGAATCATTGCTGACATAAACATACATTTTCAAAGCGAATTTTCAGAAGAGAAGGGAATTGAAGAAAATTTATTTACGTCCCTGGAGGTATTCACGTTGTGCGCGGTGTTTTTCATAGTGAGTTCAAAGGGAATTTGTCAAATCGATAGGTTAGAAGCAGAAATATGGATATAACTATGAAATGTAATTGTATACCCTATGCTGGAAAATTGCGGGTCTCTTGAAGAAGAAAATGGGACCAAATAGTTTTTCGTGGTGTAAATTATCCCACCAAGAAAGGATTTTTTAATTCGGAATTTTAGAATCGGAGATCTGGCACTCGAGACGGGCAGACATAGTAATGCAGTAATTTGCAAAAGTTTAGGACTACCTGCCAATTTATTGAAAACTAAAATTTTCAAAGAAACAACTATGTAATTACTAGTCACAGAGATATTTGAAAAAAAATGACACCACAGATGAATACTTACATTCTTTAGAACACAGAAAACCCGAAATCACTTTGTGTGGCTACCTCTACCTTTGGTTTTTATAACAGATAGAAAACGATGTGGCATACTCTCAATTAGGAATTTGCAGTAGTCACCTGAAATGTCTTTCACCACGCGTACTTTATGGCGTCAATCAAAGCTTGGGAATTTGATTGATTTTTTCTGCTACCTTGTCTTTTATTTTGATCCACAAATTTTCGATGGGGTTAACTATTACCGGGCCAGTCAAACACAGTTATGTTTTTCCTCTGCAGGTAGTCCTTTATTGTCTTTGATCTGTGGTATGGAGCACCATCATGCATAAAGATTGTGCATCTGTGCACTTGCATATTAGTTAACAGCTTCTCGCGTAACATTTCCGCATAAAAAGGATCAGTCATGGTAGTGCCTGTCGGCAAAAAGGATAATGAAGCAGTACCGGATGCTGACATAGCACCCCATATTATCTGATTAGGCGAATGTCTCACGGTGCTAACGGTGTACTTTTCATCAAACCTTTTGCCTTTCGGTCATCGAACACGTGCTTCACGTGATTCAAATTGATGCACAGTTGATTCATCGGAAAAAGGAACTTGGCTCCAATTTTCAGCAGTCCACGATTCATGACGCTTCGCAAACGGGAGTCTCTTCATTTTCATGACAGAGGTTAGTCTAGTTTTATGTGCAGGTTCATAAGACTTTAATCCAAAATCTTTGTATAATACGTCGGAAAACAGTGCTGCTACTGTTTTCCGACGATATCAGACCCTTTGGAATGTAGAAAGGCCTTGATTTTCTTGCACGAACTCCTCGGAGAACGCACAACTACTCGCCTTATGGTACTGTCATAACGTGGGATTGTTTTCCTTGGATGTCTACTTCTCTTTCGGTAGCTAAATTAACTTGTATTTCGATATTTCATGATTGTATTATGAATAGCATTCTTGCTCATATTCAGCTTTCTGCTTATGTCACGTTTGGAGTATCCTTCACGATATAAAGTCACTATTTGTGTCCTCTGACTAACACTTAAAGACGCTTTTTTTGCCAATTTTTTGCTATATAGAAAATATGTACAAAACCTCTCAGCTTGAAAACCTGAAGCAAACTAATACTCCCACGCTTCAACCAAATCTATCAACAGCTGCCGCTGTAGGATGATGCAACACCTACAGGAAGTTGAGTAATACAGACAGTAGCTGACGCAATCGGTAGAAATCTCCTAATACCAACAAGTGGTCTTACAGTTTTGCTAATATCTTGGCCATCTTAAAAGTTTTGTTATTTATTTTTTTCGTTTTCCTTTTCCAAAACGCGAGCTAAAATTTTTGATCATTAAGCGATGATGTATAAATAGTCACGTTTGATTATTCTATTACGTTACTACGTGTTATCCGTCTCAGGGAACATTTCCAGAAATTATTTTCCATAGTGCCCATCACACTGATATGCACATCCGAAACTGGTTCAAAATCAGCTCTGTTCAAAGAGTTTTTTTGATTCCGAATAGTGAAAAAGTTACATAAATAAAAGTTAAGTGAGTGAAGTGGATTTTTCAACCACGATGTTGTTCCTCATTGAGATTTACAGCACCACTTTGTAGGCAGAGTTTCTTCGTGTTCAGAACTGTATGCATGCTATTATTACTCAACACATAACGAATTCTCGTCTTTTGAAATGTTAGTTGGTGGCAATTTCTATTTTTGCTTGATTCGCCGATTTTTTTGCATTTGAATCATTTGTTTAAGAAGCCAGACGGACAAATCATATATACTGAAGAGCAATTGAATTAGAGATACCTGTTTAGTAACGTGTAGCACCATCTTTCGCCCTGATGACGGAGGCGATTCGTCTCCGCATGGACTCGACAATACACCGGAAGCGTTGGGAAGCCATACGGATCCACGACCCCCCCCCTAACAAGCTTCCACAGTTCACGAAGATTTGATGGGGGGGGGGGGGGTCAGTGCCCCGAACATCTCTCTCGATGGCACCCCAGATGTGCTCGATGGGATTGAGGTCAGGTGACCTAGCTGGCCAAGGAAGCGAGGTCACGTCGGTGGAGTGTTCATCCAACCATTCGGATACAATTCGGGAGCCCCGCACGGGGATAACTGGTTTTCCAGTTATTTGGGGAGCAGCGCCCCCACGGCCCGAGCTGACCTTGTGACTGGTCAACATCTGATGTCATGCCACCGCTTGTTTTTTGTTTTGGTGCTTGCAGGGACGGCTGTTCATCCAGCTGTTGGGGAGTTGCGGCCCCACGATCCCGAGCTGGTCTTGTGTCTCGCTTTTTCGTTTTCCTTATTTTCTCCACTGGCTAGTTGCCCGTGTTGTATTCTCTCCCTAATCGCTACCACGTTATGTACTAACACCCCGGCCTTGTGGTTTTGTTACCCTCCACCACTAACTGATTTATATTAACCACTCAGTTCGTAGGTTGCTGAGATTCAGTTTAGGTTCCCTGCCAGGATTTGTCTTCTTTAGATTTCTTTTTTTTCCTTTTAGCTGGTTTGGGTACTAGACCTACCTGCATGTTTGCCGCGTGCGGAGACCCGTGAGGCGGAAATGGGATGTCTGGCGGCTGAGGTTGCAGGAGGCCGGATAAAAGTGCCTCCTGTGTACCAACACTCCTCTTCGACCCCGGCTTCGCTGTAAACGGGAGGCTAGAGACTAACCCACCTCTAGTCAGAAGTCATGTACCAAGTTGTGTACCGGGCTTTAGCGGCTTTTTTGTCGTATGGCACGGCAGGGTGAGCCAGGGGCTGTGGGATCATGCCAAAGGCGTTGGCATGACGGTACCAGGAGGCCGAAGTGTCCGCCGAGTGCGTGTGATCACAGCCAACGGACTATATCTGCAACGTATAAGCTCCAGAACTGTGTCCAGCGTCATTTTCTCGGCTTGCGGACCTCCAGTTCTCCCTTGTAGGACTCGGTGGTGGGTGGAGTAGTTTGCAGACGAATCTTCCTCCTTTTTTCCATGGGCAAAAACAAAAGAGAAACTCCAAATTTAAGTCACCTGAGGAAATGTTTGTTGACAACGACTCTCCTTCGTCTTCTCAACCTACCAAGTCTCATACCCTTAAACGGTCTTTAGACCTTGACCTGGACCAAGAATGTGGAACCTCTTCTTCGGCAGCTGTACCAGTCGCTCCGAAGCGTCGTCTCCCCTCAATTGCTGTGACTACGCATGCTACTCACTTGCTTGTAGAATCCATCGATCCGAATGAGAGACTGTCCACCAGATCTCCCTTTTTCATTTCTAAAGCTTTGGACGCTGCGGTTGGCCCCTTGAAGTCTGTGAGGAAGCTTCGCTCTGGGGACCTGCTTGTCCAAACTTGCAGTGTTTCTCAGAGTAACACTTTTTCTGAACCTCACTAGTCTTCAAGGCATTCCTGTGAAAGTGACACCTCACCCGTTTCTTAACACCTCTCGGGGTGTTATTTCGGAGTTTGATCTCTTGCCATGCAGTGAAGACGAATTCGTGACTGAACTTGCTGATCAAGGTGTTATTGCTGCACGTCGTATGATGTTCCGGCATGATGGTTCCATGATTAAGTCAAAAAATGTCATCTTGACTTTTGACTCCCCGAAAGTTCCGACAAAAATCAAAGCAGGCTACTTGGTCTGTGCAGTTCGCCCGTACATTCCCAGTCCTCTGCGCTGTTTCAGGTGCCAGAGGTACGGGCATTCACAACGATTCTGTAAGAGTTCCGCTCGTTGCGCTAATTGTGGCTCCGGTGAACATGACGGGGAAGGTTGCACTTCTGCGGCCTGCTGTGTTAACTGCGGTGAGGCCCATGCAGCTTACTCCCGCAACTGTATGAAATGGAAGGACGAGATGGCGATCCAGCGCCTCAAGACCCTGGAAGGCCTCTCGTACCCTGCTGCCAAAGCCAAGTTGGGTATTCCCAACACCCGACAGCGTAGTTTTGCCGCAGTTGTTAAGTCTCTGCCACAACCCGTGCAGCCCTTTGTTCCGCGCCCTGTAGCTCTCGCAGCGCTTGCCAAGCGATCTACAGCTGACCAAGCGACACAGGTGTTTTTCCCCGAGCTCGCGATTTTTCGACTACCTGATTCTGGGCCTTCTCTTTTGCAGCCGACCCTCTCTTCCAGTTTAAAGCGCAGAAAGCCTGCACGTGCGGACGACCCGGCCCTCAATCCGCAAAGGTGTGCAGTGTCCATCCAACTGTCTCGGCCTCAGCGAGGTCCCCACCCTCAACCAACATTATAGAGGAACATAGGGGAGGAGAGTGACAGTTCGTCCCCAGCCTCAAACAACATTGCAGAGGAACATGGGGGAGAAGAGAGTGACAGTTCGTCCCCGCCCTCTGCCAGCATTGCAGGGGAGTGTGGGGGGAGGAGAGTGACTCATCCTTTGTGTAGTTCTGTTTAAAAAAAAAAAAAAAAAAAAATTATAATTATAATAGTCAATTAATAAATTTTTATATAAACCTAATTAACTACCTTGTCTTCACAGCTTTCATCATACTCTTTTTCAACTTTTACCAAGCCTGTCTGCTCTTAATCATTTTCCACGTTTTTTAAAAATCTGTGGCTGATAGTTCTTGGTCTGGCGCTCTTTGGCCAAACCTGGCCCTTTGCGCCAATAAAATCCAACAACCAACCAACCAACCAACCAACAATTCGGGAGCGATGACACGGTGCATTGTCTTGTTTCAGGATGAGGTCCCCAGTGGGATGTTGAAGACGCACAAACGGGAGCAAATGGTCGTCCAGATAATCCCGGTAACGTTGAACTGTGAGGGGCGATGTCACACGTACCAGGGGTCCCATTTCAGTCCACGTAAACAGTCCCTAGACGAGAATGCCACCCCTACCAGCTTGAAGAGTACCCTGCTGGCAAGAAGGACCCATTGCTTCATGTGGTTTGCGCCGTACGTGTATCCTGCCATCCGCATGTACCAACGTGAATCTCGACTCATCAGTCCAAGCAAGATTTTCCCACATCACTAAGGTCCAGTGGCGATGTTCCCACTCCCATGCTGATCTTTGCACCCTGTGATGTGCGGTCAGCAGCGGTACCCTCGTGGGACGATGGCTTTTGTAACCCATAGCGAGAAAATGGTTCTGGATGGTGTGGCTGCTTACACGTTTTTGTGCACCAGCGTTAAATTGCCGAGTGATTTCTTGCACTGTGGTCCGTCTATCCGCTGTTACAATGCGAGCTAGCCGACGATGACCCCGCTCATCCACACGCTATTGTCCACGACCGTTGGCCCTTGCAGCAATGGTTTTACCGGATTCGATGTACTCACGGTGCACCCGTGACAAAGTGGCTCGTGAAAATCCCAGTGCGTGCACGACTTCCGAAATGGAGTGACCCATTCGTCGGGCCCCGACAATTTGCCCACTATCAAATGCGCTTAGAGTCTTACCCATACTGCGTCCGACTCTTACTGATTCCCGTCGCATCACTCCTTATATTGTCGGATCGCTGCATACGTCATGTCGTTTCCGTTTACAGTGCCGCCCACAGCGCCACATTTTCATAACGCCAGCTGTCTCTAATTCAATTGCTCTTCAGTGTAAGTTACATGACAAATCATATAGTTACGTTTTCATCTTAAAGCGGTTAAACAGCGCAAAAATGTACGCACTAAAAATTATTCTATGCTTATCAATTTGATGTAGCATTTTCCACAATTTCAGTAAAGACCTAATGTTGATTCCCTAGCTTATCATTGGGTTTGGAGAAAGGGTAGAAACACTGCTTCCGTAAAACATTGATTTGAACAAAAAACAAGCTGGAATCGAAAGTTTATTCGTAATCCATTTGATGCAAATGTGCTGCTTACCAGTGTTAGTGACATTGGAATCGTTATAAGATACTTAATGAGTTTAAAGGACATGTGATTCCCCCGCGATATGAGATGATCTCCGCAGTTATTCAATCTCAAGTGGATTCGAATTCGATGAATGTTAGATTGCCCGTCCATCAACCTTTTAAGGCTTTTCGCATCTTTGTTTGGTGCAAACGTTCAGCGCTTTAACAGTACGCTGCTGAATTCCTCAAATTGGAGAAGTACAACTTCCAAGTGTCTTTCGCAAAACAATCCTTCGGTTAACGTTGCTGTCAAACATAACACTGTAACAATCATTTGAACATAATTTGTACTGTTCCACGGGCTATTTACTTAAAGAGTCCAAATATACACTCAATGGACAAAACATTAGAGATACCTGCCTAATAGCGTGTTGGTCCTCTTCTAGCGCGGATAACAGCATATACATGCCGAAGTATCGACCTCACCAAATGCCGGAGTGTTTCCGGAAGTAATGCCAGCCATGCCTGTTGCCGCATTGTCGCACTAGGATCCATGAATCTGATGTTTCACTCCAAGTCATCCCACAGAGCTTCCATAGTGTTTAAATCCAGGGACCTTGGGTGCCATTGCATATTTCTAAACTCAGATGAATGTTCTTAGAGCCATGCCTGGGTGGTTGCGGCCCGGTGGGGCGGCTCATTAACTTTCTTGAACAGACCTTCGGCCGCAGGATATGCGAAGGCCATGAAAGCTTGTTGGTGATCAGCCAGCTCATGCTGGTAGCGCGCAGCGGTTAAGGACCTCTCCAGTCACACAAAGGGACCTAATGTATCTCATGAGAAGGCTCCCCAAACCATCACAGAGCCAACACCGCCTTGAACAGAGCTGACCTGGCGCGACGGAGCCACGGCCTAATGCAGTCGACACCGCAGTCGCACCCTCCCGTCAGCTCGGTATTCCTGAAAACGGGATTCATCTGACCACACGACGCGGCGCCACTCTGCAGAGATCCATTTATAATGGTCTTTAGCAAGTCTTTTGTAAAAAACGATCGTGCTTATGTTACCGGTTCGTCCGTCAGTCCGTCCGTCTGTACCCACAATATCTCTGCAACTATTAGTCCGATTTAAAAAATTATTTTTGCATTGGGAAGCTTGAAATATGCGAATGATGGTCCCTCATTTCGTTTTTTTTTTTTTACGATGTACAATTTCGCCGCTAGAGGGCGTAAATGCAGATGATGTCGAATTCAAAAATACGTTTTATTCCACATATTTGCTTCTAAACATCCGATTGAAAAAAATCTTTTATCTTTCAATTCCATTTGTGTCGAAGAGTATTTTAGATATAGTTACTTTTTTCAAATTACGCATAGATTTTCCGCTAGAGGGCGTAAAAGTAAATTACATTTTTCCCGATAACTCTTCTAAAACTCCGATTTCAAAAAAATTTTCTTCAGCGGATACAGCTGCTGATGGAAAATCCTTAGCACGTAATTTCAAATTTTTGTAAAAAATGGTTTGGCCACTGCCACTAGGTGGCGTAAGTCTTAATTTCCGCTTCTGATGTATTTGCAGCAAATATGAGCTTCTAAAATCTCGATTGAAAAAAGTCGTTTGTTGACCGATACTACTCATGTCGACAAACCTTTTAGGAACATTTTCTTGAAATAATGCATGGTTTCTACGCCAGGGGGCGTAGATGTATATCTTATTTTTGTCAATATCTCTACTTCTAGGAGTCCGATTTAAAAAAATTCCTTCTTTGTTGGATAGTGTTTCCGCTGCGATATGTTTTTCCTATAAGTTCAAAATTTTCAAGTAAATCATAGACTTCCTGTATCGCATACAAGACCTGATGGAAAATATTTTTCACATAATTTCTAATGTTTGGTAAAGAATGGTTTGGCCACCAGGGGGCATAAGTGTTAATTTCTGCTTCTGATGTATTTGTGGAAAAATCTGGGCTCCTGAAAACTTGACTAAGTTGTTTTTTCTTCGACCGATACCGCTCATATGGAAAAACCTTTTGAGAATACTTTCTTCGTAAAATAATGCATGGCTTTCCCAACAGGGGACATAAAGTCACATTTTATTTTTGTCGATATCTCTGTTTCTAAAAGTCCGATTTAAAAAATTCTTTCTGTGTTGGAGAGCGTTTCCGGTGCGAAATGTTTCTCATATAAATTCATGTTTTTCTTAACGCACTAGTCTGCAACCAGAGGGCGTAAGCTCACGATTCTATTTACAGCAATATCTGAGGGATTAAAAACCCGATTACAAAACTTCTTTCTTCCGTCAGATACTATTGTTTTCCATACCGGTTCCATTGACTTTGAATAGCTTTAATAAATTTCATTTGCCTCAGAACGGATTCAAAAGACGTGCTTATTACACCCGAAAATTCGGTGTCATCTTTCTTGTTTCAATTCGCGCACACAGCTGTTGTTTGGCACAGCACTATTGTTTCTTATTGGAGGTTTAACGACCACCGTGAGCAACTTAATAATGGGCTATAAGCAGTCGCCCGTCCCTAATTTAGAGTCACTGGTTCCAGGGAAGGGAGAGAGCTAGTGCCGAAAGACAAACACAACATCCATGTCTCACCGGGATTGGAACCCGGACCCCTTTCGGACGAATGGTTTGAAGCCATCGCTTAGACCTCTGCCCTAGCGAGGCGGCATTTTTTTTTGTTGTTTTTGATGTTCCCGGCACCAGGCATGTCCGATGGCGAGCAGTGAATAGTGACACACGAGTAGGGTGTCGGCTGCCGTAGCCTAAGGTACGCAGCATGTGCTGTACCATTCGCTCGCTGACGCTGCTTGGACCTCCGACCTTTAAATTGGATGTGATTTGCGCCGTAATTGCCAAACAGTTGGTCTGTACGAGCCTGGATAATCTACGTCAACCCCGGTCGTCAGTGGCGTGTGGTCGGTCACCGCCGCTTACTCCCTGAACGCTGGTGCATCCGTCGATGGAATACTCGCGGTACACTCTTGATACGGTTACCCTTAGAAACCCTAGGGTTCCTACCTCTTGGGCGATATCATGACCCATCTGCCTTGCTCAGACTATGCTTCCACGATCAAAGTCGCTCTGATCGCCACGTTTACCCATGTTCTTCTATTGCTATACACTGTTGGGAAGCCCTGCTGTCCGCCTATTTATCGCCTGCGTTCGGTTTGGGAGTGTTGTACTCTGCTCGGTGGATGCACATCTCAACTGCCCATCACCGCAACTTTTAATGTTTTGTATTCTGAGTAGATATTTACGTGCAGATTTTCCGAGTAGTTGTGGTGCTTCCATGGAATCATTTGAGTCAGGCTGAGAGTCATACGCAGGTTCTGAAACTGCGTGTTACCGAGAACTTCAGCTGATGTACCTTTGTATGTAAAACGTGCAGTGGTACATTCAGGAGCATGTCGAAATTATACAATAACTCTTACTAAAAAAATATCGCAATTACAGGACGACATATTCTCACTGAGAAGATGTCGTAGTTACGTGAGAACACTTTCATGGTGGTAAGATACCACATTTGCAGGACAAAGCACCTCCACTCTAGATAGTTCGAAATTTTAGGTCCCCACTACGTATATGTTTAACCTCAGATAAAAACATTCCCATCAGAGATGTCACAGTCGTTTGTAGACCGGTGAGAGAATGGCACTCTCTCACCGGAGAGTTGAAGCATTTATAGATCACGTATCTACTGGAGAAATGTCAGAACGTTATAGAATAACGCATTCCCACGATGATGTCTAATTACAGGAATAACATTCCCTGTCTAGTCACAAGATTATGTCTAGTCACAAGATTAACACTCTCAGTGGAGAGCTGTTGCATTTACAGAAAAACAAAAATATATTGCTTTGCTTGTTACTCTGAGTATTTGTTTATAAAAGTTAAAAAAAAAAAAAAATACAAATGCAGAAAATTCTGTGCGCTTTTCTCTGGAGTAAGAGAAGCTCATATAAGTTCCTCTCTACATGAATTGTGTCATCAAAGATTTTAAAATCCTATATTGACACTCAGTATTTTATTAAAATGAAATGGTGGCAGCACTCAGCTCAGATGTAGTGTGAATCATGTATTTCAAACTTGCGAATAAGTGATTGCTAATATGAATTGATTTTGGTCAAATGCAGTTCCAGCGTGTTGCTGAAATCGCGCATTTGCGGAAGAATGAGTGATGTGGTTCTAACAATGAGAATTTATTCAGCCCAAGTAGCGGGAAACAAAATTAGAGGAAATTGCTGATTTACGAAAGAACGAGTGGTGAGGTACTAATAAAAGGAATTTATTCAGCCCAAGTAGCAGGAAACGAAGTTAGAGGAAAGCCAAGGAATTCATGAGGTTCAGGGAAACTTGGAAGATAAAAAAATATTCAGTATGAAGCACAAAGTGTCTTGTGAGAGCGTGTGATGGATATGTGCGCAGCTCGAATTGTGTGTCTAAATGGCGACGTTTGATTCATCAGCTATAAGAAAAATCAAACATCCTCAGTAAACTTTATTTGACAGACAATCTATTTTTGGGGAGATAACTTCTGAATACGGGTGAACAGCTTACTGATATATACACACACTGGCCAAAGAAAGTGCGAACTTATATTTCATATCGAGTAAGGCAACCTTTCTTGCAAATGGCAGCAAGTTTGCAACGCGGCATGGATTGTAGGAGGTTTTTGAGTTTGTTTTGGCGAAAGATACCCATTCCTGAAATTTATGAAACAAAATAGTGCAGAACTCCGTCAGTGTTGACGAAGGACGACATCAACACCAAACAGCTTTTTCTAGAACTCCCCACGCATTGAATTCAGATTAGGGGGCTGTGGAGGCCACGTGAGACGATACAAGTCCTCCAATCATTCTTGCAGGACACTTGTATACGATATGGTGTTTCATTGCAACCCATAAAAACGCCGTGATATGCAGAAAAAATTAGAGAGTACACTGGTACTCTTTGTAGATTACACTGTTCGACAAATTTTAACCTTTTTATGTTTCCCGAGCAACTGATTTCAATACAGTTTTTCGTGCTGATTAGGAATCTGTTTTTACTTTTTTTTTCTATAACGTATACTTTTTGAGAAACATAACATCAAACATATTCATAACACACACAATAGAAATACACTATATTGACTAAAGTCACCGGACACGCCTTCAAAAGCAAACGAACAGACCTGCTGCTTTGTTAAGATGCGCAGTACAGCTGCAAACGGTATAAAAACAAGCTTGCAGTTGACCGCGATCATATTGTATTGCAATGTGAGGTTGAGTAAAAATGTAGCGGCGGGAGAGAACTGACTTTGAAAAAGGAAAGATAGTTGGGTGTTATATTAGTGGGTTGTCCATAAGAGAAACCGAGAAGCGTTTAAACATACCCAGGTCAACTGTTTTGGATGTACTGAATAAGTGAAAGACACATGGCGTGCCTAAAACAGCAAAACGTACCGGCAGACCAAAGAAAATTAGTGATAGCGGACGTGGAAGCCTCAGAGTCGTTACAGCTAATCGACGGAGTACTGCACAAGACCTCAGTGTATTGGTGAATAAAAATGCTGGAACCTCGGTATGTACACGTACCATTCGCAGATAACTATATTCCATGGGTTACCGTGGTCGTGCGGCTGCTCAAAAGCCTTTCCTCTCCACTCGGAATGCTACTCGTCGTTTAGCATGATGTGAAGAACATTTATCGTGGACCGTAGATCAATGGAAACGGGTCCTATGGACTGATGAATCCAGATACACAGTCCATCAGTCTGATGGTTGTGTGTGGGTATGGTGGCAGCCAGAGTAACCCTATTTACCCCAGTGTACTGTCCCTACAGTCAAGTTTGGAGCTGGGAGTGTATTTGTGTGGGGGTGTTTTTCGTGGTATGATCTCGACCCATTTGTTATCGTGGACAAACCTGTTAACCAGCACATCTACCATCCATTAATTCTCGACAATTATGCCCTACCAACTCTATGGCAATACTATGGAACCGAGCCTTGTTGGTACCAGTAGGATAATGCACCGAGCTATAAAGCAAGGACTGTTACGGCGTGGTTTGACGATAATTCCGTATCGTGTGTGGACTGGTCAACACAGAGCCCAGATCTTATTCCATAGAGCACCTGTGGGATGAATTAGAGCGCCGCATTAAGAAGTTTGGAACCAAGGCCTACTAATAAGCAACAGTTAACGGCAGCATACTGTACTGAATGGAAACGCATACCTATCGCTGTGTTCCAAAACCTTGTCGAAAGCATGTCTCGAAGGGTCAGTGCATGCATTGAGGCCAAAAGTGGACCGACACCGTACTAATATATGCCAATCAATGCTTTGTTGTGTTTCTCTTCTAGGTGTCCGATGACTTTTGTCAATACAGTGTATAAGGGACATAATGAAACGTACTTCCCTAGAACACCAGAGCTGACGATTTCCGTTTGTATAAAGTTCGTGGTGTTTCCCTGACTAAACCCCAGCAGTAACTCCTAGCATTGCAGGATTCCACTTCCCCTTATATTGGTCTTCTATTGTCAAAATCTCCTGGTGGAAACGTTCTCCGTGTTCATCGCTCACGGAGCCCAAATTATATAGGAAGGAGTCAATGTGGGAGTCCAGGAAATGAAGTTTGGGGGACATACTGCATTCCATGTCGTGGTAGGCTAGACACAATATCTTTGTAAGCCGGTGACTTTGCCTAAAAACTGTTGTATCACCTCTTTGAAAATGTTCATTCAGCCGCTTCAATTTCATGAAGAGTGGTCTTGAATGCAATGTCATGCATTTGTTGTCTAATATCAGGACCATTGAATACCCCCTCCTTCAGCTTAGCAGTGCTTAGTTCAGGAAACCTCTGTTGAAAATACTGAAACCCAGCGTCATTACTCTTCAGAGCTTTTACAGATATCTTCATTAACCCCAGCTTAATATAGAGCGGTGGGAGCAAAACCTTTCCAGCATTTATTAATGGAATAGCTTTCACATTCTTCTCGCCAGGTGTTACATTTTCACGAGGTGGCCACTGTTTTACCACATAGTGATTCCCTTTTGCCCCGCTATCCCATTCGCAGAGGAAACACCAGTATTTTGTGTATCTATCCTGCTAACCAAGCAAAATCGCTATTACTTTTAAATCAGCACAGATGTTCCACCGGTAGCCTTCATAGTTGATTTTTTAAATAGAGTTTTCACATTGTCGTATGTTTCCTTCATAATAGTTGAATGTGCCACAGGGATAGATGGATACTCCTTACTATTATGTAACAAGACGCATTTCAAGCTGGTGTTGGAGGAATCCACAAACAATCTCCATTCCTCAGGTTTATACACAATACCAAGAGCTTCAAACAACCCATCAATATTGTTATAGTAGCATAGTTCACCACTTTCACTGAAAAATGGCGTGCACTCACTGTGACGAGCCCTAAAGTATGCCACCTTCGTTCCCGGAGAAAAAAATGCCATCCCTGGAGTCGAGACGCTAATAGTTCGGATTGTGCCTTTTTTTTTTTTATTGGAGGTTTTTCTTTTTTTTTTTAAACGATTTATTGGACCTGGTGATACAGAGACAGGACAAACAATCAGACATAGACAAGATACAGATTTTTCACATCAACAAGTGCATATCGTACATTTTACAGTATGCCAATTGATCAATTTACACAGATAGACCAGTGTTCATCAAGTAACACATTGTGAACAAGTACACATCAAACAGGGTTTTACAGTATGTTAAATGGCCAATGTGCACAGAGAGCCAGTGTTGATCAAGTAACACATTGAGAGCCAATGCCAAAAAACAAACACAAACATCCATGCCTCACTGGGATTCGAACTCGGACCCAACTGAGTGCGAATGATCAGAAGCCATCGCTTTGACCACTGCGCCACCAGGGTGGCACTGTGCATTTGACAGATTAAGATTAAGATCTCTTACCAGGTCATTACGTTCTTCTTGTGTGATCATATGAAGATTTGAGGAGCATGCACTGTCAACTTCTTCATGTTGTTCACATACAGCCATTTCCTCTTCATCGCTGCTTTCAATATGTACATCAACGAGTACCGGAGGTTATGGCACTGGCAGTTCCCCTGAATGCGGCACCGGTCTTACTGAAGGAACATTAGGATAAACAATAGAACGTTTATTTTTTGAAGGAAAACCCGGCCACTTTCGTTAAACAAAAGTAACAGTCTGCCCTGTGATCTTTTTGTTCCCTCCATACAACAGGAACGGCAAATGGCATATGACGCCCTTGTCCTTTCAACCGTGCTCCGCTGTGGGCGGCCCTGTAAACGGAACGACATGACGTATGCAGCGATCCGAAAATATAAGGAATGATGCGACGGGAATCAGTAAGATTCGGAAGCATTATGGGTAAGACGAAGGATCTAAGCGCATTTGATCGTGGGCAAATTGTCAGGGCCTGACGAATGGATCATTCCATCTCGGAAGTCGTGCAGGCACTGGGATTTTCACGAGCCACTGTGTCACGGGTGCACCGTGAGTACATAGAATCCGGTAAAACCATCCCTGAAAGCGCCAACTGCCGTGGACAACAGCGTGTGGATGAGCAGGGTCATCGTCGGTTAGCTCGCATTGTAACAGCGGATAAACGGGCCACAGTGCAAGAAATCACTCGGCAATTTAACGCTGGTGCACAAAAGCGTGTAAGCAGCCGCACCATCCAGAACCATCTCCTCGCTATGGGTTACAGAAGCCATCGTCCCACGAGAGTACCGCTGCTGACCGCACATCACAGGGTGCAAAGATTAGCATGGGAGTGGGAACATCGCTACTGGACCTTAGTGATGTGGGAAAATGTTGCTTGGACTGATGAGTCGAGATTCACGTTGGTACATGCGGATGGCAGGATACGAGTACGGCGTAAACCACATAAAGCGATGGATCCTTCTTGCCAGCAGGGTACTCTTCAAGCTGGTGGGGGTGGCATTCTCGTCCGGGGACTGTTTACGTGGACTGCAATGGGACCCCTGTACGTGTGATATCGTCCCTCACAGGTCAACGTTACCGGGATATCCTGGACGACCATTTACTCCCGTTTGTGCGTCTTCAACATCCCACTGGGGACCTCAACCTGCAACAAGACAATGCACCGTGCCATCGCTCCCGAATTGTATCCGAATGGTTGAATGAACACTCCACCGACGTGACCTCGCTTCCTTGGCCAGTTAGGTCACCTGACCTCAATCCCATCGAGCACATCTGGGATGCCATCGAGAGAGATGTTCTAGGCTCTGACCCTCCTCCATCAAATCTTCGTGAACTGTGGGAGCTTGTTGAGGGGTCGTGGATCCGTATGGCTTCCCAACGCTTCCGGTGTCTTGTCGAGTCCAATCGCCGCTGTCATCAGGACGAAAGGAGGTGCTACACGTTATTAGACAGGTATCTCTAATTCAATTGCTCTTCAGTGTACATAATTCGTCCGAGATGGGTCCGGGTTCGAATCACGAATGAGGCATGGAGCGTGTGCTGCTTGTTGTGCAGCAGTGGGGCTGCCTCCTTTCCCTGGAACGAGTGGACCCACATTAGAGTTGAGTTGGTCACGGAGGTAGTTAAATCCTCAAAAAATAAAAAAATAAAAAGATCTACAAAAATTTCGACAGACCTTGGTGTGTTTACATGAGTTACTGCAACTGAACAATCGGTACGCGCCCTTTGTAACGGACAAAGCAAAACGTTATCAGTCCACGTGACTGTTACATTTTCATATATTGGCATTTATTGTCTGCGACTGTCTTATCCTAGAGGTTCACATTTTTGGGGCCAATATTTGCATGCATGCATGTATGATATATGTATTTATTTAATATAGAAACATATGATGTATTATTAAGTCTGTATCTAGAGACAAAATTTTTCCATTCTTTAATGTGAGAAAGACACATATCATCATAGACGTAGTCAAGGAAGAGGGGAGGGGTCTTCGGGTCCCAACCTTCCTATCATTTTTCATTTATTTAACCTTCGGTATCATATTTCTATAATTTCTTTCGTTAATATTCATTTTTATGTATTTCATATTAGTGAGTGCAGTTTTTCTGGAAGTTGGTACATGCGTCGTGCGTTGCTAAAAAGAGGCTTTCTATTCCAGCTAGCCATTATTTTAACGTCACCGTGCGACAAGGAGGTTTTCTATAAAATATGATTCATATCAGTGAAACCTCAGTTATGTTTTTCATGTAATGGCCCTAAAAATACGTATAAATGTAAAAATGTACAAATGTAATTTCAAAATCTTAAATACCATTGTAAAATCTATGCTTTGGAGGGGTGCTGGTGGTGGAATTAAAAAAATGCGATGAAACATTTACAATTTGCTTTATCACTTTGCAAAAATTATAAAGCCTATGAAAATCAAGTTTGTCTTTCGACGAATCTATCTGTCGATAAAAACCCTGATTCTAGCTTAAGTGAAATCCTCACAAATAATAATCTTCAGTATGGAACTCATGAATAAATAACTTTTTTAGCGCAGATTCTAAGTACATCTATTTGAAACCAGAATGTTAAATACCGATGATGAATTTAGGATTCTATTCTTCTACGCCACGAATTATTGGAGCCACAAAGTTACGTCCCAGAGATTTATCAATTTCTAAAATAGCGTATATATATATGTGTGAATCATTAAATGCGAAAGCAATTTTTCATCCAAACCGAAAGTAAACAGCATACCCTTCTGTGATTGGATCAAGGTTCAACTTTGACCGCACCAAGAAGGAACACCGCAACGTTGTATCAATTCTCTCAGAGTTGTAACATACCAGGAACACATAAAAAAAAAATCAAAGAGCCGTGTATTTTTGATAATTTGAAATTCAAATCTTAACGTATAATCGCATAAATCGTATAAATGAATTATGTAAAGCAGAGTTAAAAGAAATGTCAGAAACTACAGTAAAATAACGGGACAACGCATAATTTCGCACAAAAGGGAAAAACATATAACTGAGAAACGTATAAACTAAGTTCCACTGTATTTATGATATAGTAGTGTTTTGATACATTTCCACAGAACAAAATAGATACATCTCTAATAACTATTCATTCTGAAAGTAAATGATGTGTATAAATGATGTGTATAATGATGTGTATAATTATACAACTTCAATATGCTATTAAAAGAAGTAAGATAGAAAAAATCTAACTTTAAACGTCAAGAGACGTGGCAAGTGTTAACGTTTGTTAAAACAGATGATAGATGGCGCCAGGTGTAACATGTAAAGAAAACTCTCGTCAAACACGGAATTCAACAGACATGGCTTCCCCAGTGAAGACAGCAGCATGTGTGTTTTGCTTTGCGGATTAAAAATCTCTTAACAACAACTCAGCGTAATTCAGAACGGAGTACAAGAGACAGCCGCGGACACGAAGGAGCATCGAACAATGTAAATAAATTCAAAGCAACAGGAAGTGTCTAAGAAAAAGAAAAGCACTGGGAAACCTTCCATTTTGGACGAAAAGGTGGAAGACGTGCGTAAGGCTTATCTAAGGAGCCCGAAGAAGTCCGTCCGCGTCGCCAGTCGTGAACTCGAAATACCGCGAGCAACAGTTCACAAGGTTCTACATAAACGTCTACTCCTATACGCATATAAAGTGCAGTTGGTGCAAACATTTCAACCAAATGATCACCCACGTCGAAAAGCAGGTAGACAGTATGCGTAATCGCATTGACGAAGACCCCACACTCCTTTCACGGATCTGTTTCAGCGATGAGTCGACATTCCATGTTTCTGGCGGAGTGAATAAACATAACTGCCGAATCTGGAACACGGAAAATCCCCATGTGGTCATAGCACACGAGAGAGACAGCCCGAAGGTTAATGTCTGGGCTGGCCTAATGGAAGACAGAATGATAGGGCCATTTTTTTTTTCGCTGAACCAACCGTTACTGACATAACGTGCCTTGGACATGTTAGAACAATTCCCAATTCCACAACTTCAGGACATTCAAAACATTTACTAGCAAGATGGAGCACCTCCGCACTGGTCTTTGGATGTACTCAGATGTTTAGGCAACCATTTTCCAGAGAGTTAGATTGGACGTGGGGGTCCGACGGCATGGCCACCCCGTTCTCCTGATATCTCATGCGATTTTTTTCTGTGGGGCTTTATGAAGGACATTGTGTAAAAGAAAAAAGGTTACATCTATCACTGAGCTCAAAGAACGCGTTACTGCAGCCTTCCTCCTTGTTATACCTCACATTCTGCAGTGTACGTTGGTGGAACTGGACTACCGTTTAGACATCCTGCGAGCAACCAAGAGAGCACACGAGGAGACCTACTGACATTAAAAAACGTTTTGTATACTTTACTTATGGACACCCTGTATATTGAATTTCATTGCAGCGACACTTTTGTAACATGTTGGATTTCTGATGAAAGTCATTTGGTAACATAGATAAAACTGGGAAATGATGCTTTTGTCTTTTTCTAAAGTTTTGGAAGTGAATCTGAATTTCATAAAAAAATATATTTCTGATGCTTTCAGATAACTCTGAAATTTGTTTCTGCTGTATCGTTTCATCTTCTCATGCAAGTGCGTTATGCTGTGTTGAAGTTCATCGCAAATATTCGTTTCTTCTAATACTGCCGCAAGAAGAAATGCGGAGAGTTTAGATCTAGCTTTTGCGCTTTCGTAAATCTCTTGGAATCACTGTCTTCGAAGATTAATTCTATCAGTGTTCATGTGCAGGATCTAAATATCTTGACATGCGAAGATCCGAACAATGATCCTTAAAAGACGTTTCAGAAAAATAATTTGCAAACGGAAGAGCAGGAGAAAAAATCATTAACTGGTACAAAACGCATGATATGATCTTGGTAGTTGTCAACTGCTTTATTTTCTTTTATCTCCAGGAATGTTACCGTTTTAAACTAATAGTTTTTTTCTTTGTTTTTTTAACCAGAAAAAAATGAACTGACGATATTTTTATTACTTTTGGACAACTGCTTGAAAAACGAGGAATGCTTTAGACGTTACACATGCTAACAGGAACAGAAGCATTCTTGACGGAAAGAAACATTTTGGGAATTACATGTACCTGTTCTATGAAATTCTCGGAGATTTTATCAAACCGCCATCCTTTTTAGATTAAAGTAATTGCGTAATTCATATTTATTTTTTTTTACGCTTTCCAACCGTAGGTTGAAAAATCGTATATGTTCCAGCTTTGTCCGTCTGTCTGTCCGCACGATAACTCGCGTAAAAATGGTTCGATTTCGATGACATTTTAGTATGCGGTAGAGGACAACCTGGGGACAAATACTATTGAGAATGAGCGAAATGGGGTCAAAGGTCAGGACACAGGAGCGGGATCCATTCCGTCGCCCTTATGCCTCATAACTTATGTAAAACTGCTTATATTGCGACAAAACTTTAGTACCTTGTTCCGGAGATATACTGAACCGGTTCTGTTGAATACCTTCGAAATGGGGTTAAAGGTCAGGGCACAGGAGCGAGATTTATTCCACAGCCATTGTCCTCATAACTTGACTAAACATGCTTCTATTGCGACAAAGCTTTAGTATGTTATCATGAAAGAAATACGAGATTACGCCATATAATACAAATTTTGAAGATGACAATCCGAATTTTGGCGTAAATGTGACAAGTATGGTAAGTCAGATAAAATCCGAAAACTTGAAAATTATATGGCGTAATCCCGTATTTCTTTCATGATTTATCTGCTTCTCCGGGCAAACACGGGATAAGATTCTTAGCCTCCAGATAGGCTAAACATGAATGCCGGTTGCTTAGATAGCGAATCCTGTGATGGTTATATTCAAATTGATCGGAAACTTGAACCTTGGTCGTTCTGGGTGGTGTAGTGGTTAGCATACCCGGGTGTTTTCTGGGAGACGCGGGTTCGAGTCCCGCTCCAGGACGATGAAAATTTTCAAGTTTTCGGATATTATCTGACTTACCATCCTTGTCACATTTACGCCAAAAATCGGATTGTCATCTTCAAAATTTGTTTTAGTATGTTGTTCCGGAGGTATTACTGAACCAATTCTGTTTAATATCATCGAAATGGAGTCAAAGATGAGAGCACAGGAGCGAGATTTATTTCACAGACATTATCCTCATCACCTGAGTAATGATTTCTGGTATGTTGGAAAGCGTATCATAATCAATGCATTGCGTGATTTTATTAACTTGTCTTTCTTTCATTTTATATTTTGCATCTTTTAGAGTCGAAAAAAAATGACGATGTGGTTTATGTTCTATTACATTTCCTTACGTTTGGCGCACCCTACTTCCTAACAAAAAAACAACGGATATAGGTAGAAGAAGTAGGTTTGGGGGCGAGATAACTTAAAAATTGAGTACAACAAACCTAGAAACAACCGAAGTCAATGTCCATTACAGCTAATATTGAGAACATATTAAACACTCGGTACCAATTTTTTTATTTACAGTGAAAAGTTAATTGAAGCATATGAGGTGCCGATCACTGTGATTGCTTTGTGGGAGTGATCCAGGAAACTGACCATAACAAGAAGTCAAGGCTGCGAAAGACGCGTGCGTAAAGGAAAACGCAAGAAAAAAAAGCACTTGAAAATCAAGAAAAAAAAAATGAAAACTTTGTTATTGGAAGTGTCATGGCAGAGTCCTTGTTTCAGTAGAAACACATTTTGGATTTTTCTTCCTTGAAGTTGATTTTATTTTATTTTCCGTTTCGTCGAGATAATTTTTGTTCTATATACAGAACTCGGGCTGAATGTATAAACATTGCATTCCCGTGCTAAACATTTCTTTTCCATGTAATATTTTGATGTTTTTAAAATGCTTTGGGTTCTTGTATGTTGAAGTAATATTAAATTTTGATCAAGATACTTATACCCTAAATGAACAAATAGTTATATGCTCTCGACAACAATATACAAAGCAGAAGTATCGCGTCCGGTCACCACGTGGTACGCTCAAACTTGCAATGCCTGTAAATAGAGAAAGTCTCTATGCATTGGAAACGAGTCCCGGAGAAGTAATCATAAGTAAAGGCAGTGATGTTAGTGCGTTTGATAGTGGCCAAATAGTAGATGCGAGGAAGGCCAGTTGTTCAGTCACTGCAACTACTGAGCAGCTGGGATTTCCACGTGAGACCGTCGCACGAGGATAGCAAGATTACGTGAAATACGGCAAAAACTTCCACCAACGGGAAAAATGTGGCAATTCACTCTCGAGGTGAGCGCAAACCGTCCTGCATGGTTGCTAGGAATCACATGGCTACCGCGGAGCAGATAACGTAAGAATTCAATGAGGGCGCTTCTACGAGCTTATGCCCAAAGACTATCCGTCGTAAAAAATACACTCAATGGACAAAACATTAGAGATATCTGCCTAATAGGGTGTTGTTGGTCCTCCTCTAGCAAGAATAACAGGAAAGTACACGCCGAGGCATCTACTCCACCAGATGCCGGAGGGTTTCCGAAGGTAATGCCGACCATGCCTGTTGCAGCACTGTCCACAACCCCGCCCGAGACGTCGATCCATGGATACGATGTTCCTCTCCGTGGCATTCCAGAGAGCTTCCATGGGGTTTAAATCTGTGGACCCTGAGGGCCACTGGATGGTTCCCCACTCAGATGAGTGTTCCTCGAGCTATGCGTGGTGATTACGGTCCGGTGGGGTGGAGCATCGTCCTGCTGGAACAGACCATTGGCAACGGGACGCGCGAAGGCCATGAAAGCGTGCACGTGATCAGACAGCACATGCTGGCTTCGCGCAGCGGGTTAGGACAATCTCCAGACACACCAAGGGACATAATGTGTTCCATGAGAAGGCACGGTGCTACCACCGCCTTAAACAGAATCCGACATAACACGAAGAGACCATGGCCTCATGCTATCGATGCCACACCCACACCCTCCCGTCAGCTCTGTACAGCTGAAAATGGGTATTTGACCACAGGACACAACTTCCCGGTACCAGGCGAGTCGTAATATCCGATGACGAGCGATGAAAAGTGGAATACGTTCCCGTAGCCCAGGGTACACATCGTGTGACAAACCGTTCGCTCATGTTGCTTGGGCCTCCGACATTTAATCTGAGTGTTTTTATTAAGATAACTTTTTTCATACTGTTTTCCAGCTTTTCCCTAATCAAAATTTCCCCACTGTGTCACGAAAATGTGTATAGGTTTCTGCTTTTGGGATACCAACGCACCTAACTGGTGGACTAAGAAAATTCCTTTAACGTCAGCTAGGTATTACCAATGTTATCCGTGCATTTTTTGTGTTACAACATCCATAATGTTTCTGTAAAGTAAGTGAAATGCGCATGTGCTAACCGCCGTCTATCTCATGCGATTAAATGCGAGAATCCTTTGCTTCTGTTATTCAGAGATATGGAACGCACTTCACTTCTTAGTACGTCTTTTGTTTAAAAAAAAAACAAGTTAGTAAAATCATGCAATGCATTGATTATGATACACTTTCCAACATACTAGAAATTATTACTCAAGTTATGTGGATAATGGCTGTGGAATAAATCTCGCTCCTGTGTCCTGACCTTTGACCCCATTTCGATGATATTCCACAGACCCGGTTCAGTATACCTCAGGAATAACATACTAAAGTTTTGTCGCAATAGAAGCAGTTTTACGCAAGTTATGAGAATAATGGCTGTGGAATAAATCGTGCTTTTGTGCAATGACCTCTGACCCCATTCCGTTGATATTCAACAGAACCGGTTCACTATACCTCCGGAACAGCATGATAAAGTTTTGTTGCAATAGAAGCAGCTTTACGCAAGTTATGAGAATAATGGCTGTGGAATAAATCTTGCTTTTGTGCAATGACCTTTAACCCCATTGCGTTGATATTCAACAGAACCGGTTCACTATACCTCTGGAACAACATGATAAAGTTTTGTCGCAATCCAAGCATTTTAGGTAAGTTATGATGCACAAGGGCAATGGAATGGATCCCACTCCAGTGTCCTGACCTTTGACCCCCATTTCCAATAGGGTTCGTCTTCAGTGGCTCCCTACCACATACTAAAATTTCATCGAAATCGAACCATTTTTACGCAAGTTATGACGCATAAGGGCAATGAAATAAATCCCGCTCTTATGCCCTGACCTTTGACCCCATGTCGCCCATTTTCTATACGGTTCGTCCCCGTGTGGTTCCTTACCATATACTAAAATTTCGTTGAAATCGAACCATTTTTACGCAAGTTATGACGCATAAGGGCAATGGAATATATCCCACTCTTATGCCCTGTCTGACCTTTGACCCCATTTCGCCCATTTTCAATAGGGTTCGTGCCCAGTGGTTCCCTACCACATACTAAAATTTCATCGAAATCGAACCATATCTACGCATGTTATGACGCATAAAGACAATGGAATGGATCCCGCTTTTATGTCCTGACCTTTGACCCCATTCCACCCATTTTCAATAGGGCTTGTGCTCAGGTGGTTCCCTACCACATACTAAAATTTCATTGAAATCGAACAATTTTTACGCAAGTTACGACGCATAAGAGCAATGGAATGGATCCCGCTCCTATGTCCTGACCTTTGACCCTGTTTCGCCCATTTTCAATGGGGTTCGTCCCCATGTGGTCCCCTACCACATACTAAAATTTCGTCGAAATCGAACCATTTTCACGTGAGTTATCGTGCGGACGGACGGACGGACAAAGCTGGAGCATATACGCTTGTTTAACCTACGGTTGGAAAGCGTAAAAAAGATCGTGCTTTTCACATTTTCTGTCCGTCTGACACCATATCTCTGCCACTATTAGTTCGATTTGAGAAATTCTTCTTGTACTGGGAAGATTGAAATATGAGAATGATGATACTTGCTTTCCAGTTTTTCCACGATGCATCACTTCGCCGCCAGAGGGCGTAATGTTGAAAATGCATTTTATTCGATATAATTACTTTTAAACATCGTATTAAAAACATTCTTTCTTCCATTCTATGTAATTTATAACGAATACTATTTTGGGTACTTTTTCTTTTTCAAGTAATGCACAATTTTCCCGCCAGGGGGCGTAGATATGTGTTTTATTTTTGTCGCTATCTTTGCTACTAACAGTCTTGATTTGAAAAATATTTTCTTTGTCGGAGGGCGTGCGAAATATTTTGCGTATAATCTCAAAATGTTCTTAACGCACACATGTGCCACTAAGAGCGCATAATTTCGCTTCTCCGTTTGCAACGTATTAGCTGCAACATCTGCGCCTCAAACTCGATTGAAGAAATTCTGTTTCGGTCACATACTGCTAAGTGCAAAAACATTTTTGTGTACATTTATTGCCAAAAATAATGCAGAATTTTCCCACTAAGGGTGCAATTGTCTTATTGTTTTTTGTTAATATCTCCGCTTTTGAAAATCCGATTCCAAAAATTCTATGAACCCTATGTACTACTAGTATTTACTTTGTAGAACATCTTGCTTCTACTTGTAAGGTTTGGTTTGGTAGTTCACAGTTCTGGCACCAGGTGGTGTTAGTGTGTGTTATTTGATGCTCTATTTCTGCTTCTAAAAATCCTTTTGAAAAATTTATTTTTGTACTGAACGCCGTTCATTACAGTAAAGACGGCGAATATTATCTTTTTAAAGTAATGCACAGTTTCTCCGCTAGGGGACAAAAATGTCAAAACCTTTTTCTCGCTATCTCTGCTTCCAAGAGACGTATTTGAAAAATAATTTTTCCTCAGTATAGCTTTTGTTGTGAAGAATAACTTTCACATATTTTCTGCTTTCCCATTATTCAAAATTCTTCCGCTAGAGGGCGTAAAGTTAGATCATGTTTTCCTCTATATATGTATTTCTAATTATTTAATATTAAAATTGCTTTTGCCTCTGCTATGTCCCTTCAGCTAAGTGCAATTTTTGTTAGCACAATTTATTAATTTTGGTGACAAACTTTTCAACCGCTAGTGAGAGAAAGTGTTACCGTTGCTAGATGTTTTATCGATTGTGGAAGTGCGGTTGGTTCTTTTCTGTTTTTTGTAATGAGTTCCATTGATTCTGAATAATTTGAAATATTTTATTTGTGTCGGAAACGTTTCAAAAAACGGGCTTATAACAACCGAAAATTTGGTATCATATTTCTTGTTTCTTCTTAGTTCCAAATGAGATCATACATCTCCATTTACAAGGGGCCTTTTAAGGTATCAAAAGCTTCTCTTTTACTTCATCAAAACCGGAAAAATTGCCGAAAGGGAATTCCTCCTTTTTTTCTATCTTTAAAGCAATAATATGCATTTCAATGCAAATGCAACCTTTTTATAAAGAAATTATTGGTGATCTATTAAAATATTAATTTCTAATGAGACACTTTTCACTCTGATCTTTCTGGAGAGAACTCCGTCTCTACGTAGGAGTGTTTTTAGAAGGGAAGATTGATATACGAGCTATGATACCCATGTAATCGCTACCTGCTTCGGGCAGATCACAAATTTTTTATTGTTCTATAGGCCTTTAAAGACACTTTTAGTTCTGTAATGAAATATTTAGGAATTATATTTATTTTCAGATACTTCTCATATGTCCTTTAGGGTAGTGATAAAGCAGGTTTCAGGACTTGTCCTTCCTCGGAAACCAAATAGCGATCAGATTAATCATCGCTGATCCCTTCAGGACAAAAACTCACAGCCTATCTGGTTTAAAAAAACTCCATGAAATCTATTGAAGAGAGTCTTGCACCCCTCTCACTTTTGTGACCCCCACTCTTGGCTTTTACAGATGCTTCTAGAAAGCAAATGGCAAAGGCTGCATCATAACTTTTCCCATAAATTCCTCTGCAGTGCAACGAGAGATGATGTAAATAATTCAGCTGGGTTAATCCCTCTTCTATCTAGGTAAAGCCAGTACGGTTTGGTATCATTTATTGCTATATTATTTAGTTGCGAATGAATATCTGCCTATGAATTCAGTTTACAGTGTTAAATTTTTAACCGCTAAAGCTTACATACGTTCTGAGGCGTAACTTTTAATTAATGGCAGAATGAAAACAGAGTGAATAATAATAATATTAATAATAATAATAACGATAAAAGCAAATAGTTTGAAATACGCTTCCTTACTTCACAGACAATGATTGGGAAGCGAAGAAATAATCAGCAACCCAAAATTTTAGTGCCGTAGTGAGACTTTTTATAGACGTAGATCTCATAAAAAGAATATCCTATCCCGGTAGACTTTCAGTCTAGGACAAACAGATATGCGAGGATAGACGCTAGCTATTGAAAAAATTATTTTCCTCTACTTGCAGCGCAACAAGGCTGGGTATACGTCGATACGACTATTTAAATTCTAATGCAGAACATTTACTTTCTTTCCACGCCAGGGATGTTACGTATCTTAAAGCATGGCCCCTATGCAGCAGCTATGAATGGATTCCACGAAAAATAATGAATAAAATCTCATTGCTGTACTCCACTTTCTAGGTGGTTATTATAGATAAAACAGGTGATATTTCGGCAAACGAACTAGTGCAAGATCTCTTCAAGGAATTTAGGAAACACTTCTTTCAGATGCTCATAGTTTATTCCTTGTTTTCACTTTTACATTTCAGGTAAAGGCGGGGGTCATGAAATTTTCTTTTTTGTCGAGATCGGAGTTTCACTCAGCTACTCCCATTGTACTTTGTACTCTGGGTGAAGTCAAAAACTTAGTCTGCGAGGATTTTTATTATTGTGTAAACAGACTACTAAATATCTTTCAAAAAAGTGCCTTCGAAGGAAGGTTAAAGACTTTCTAGAATTCAATGTATGCAATACGCAAGAGAGACAATATCGAACCGGTTTCTAGAGAGATGTACTACCCATAGAAGTGCAAACGAAGGTATCGTCACTAATTACAAGAATTTTTGAGTGCTTCATAATACCAAAAGATGATACAAATTGCCCATATGCTGAAGAAGAGAAATGCGCATGTGATGACTTCTGAGGAACAACGTCCTGACATCATGCTTTGTAGCCCGAAATTTCGTCTAAGACTCCCGCATACGTTTAGAAGAGTTTATTGCCGGTAGCACGTGACTGCAGCGAAATGTTAATTGCCGTTTTTGGCAAATATTTTCGCAAGCACTAATAAAGCATTGGAGCAAGAAAGAATTCTGTTAGAAAGAAATAATGCAAATAATTCGGCCCTCCTAGCTTAATTTCCATGTTTTAGCTTGATAGCACTTTGTAACAAACCCTTCTAATTAAGTACTTTGAGAAAGCACGTCATCTGCATGCAGCATCAGTTTTCTGTTAGCGACATCATGCTGAAGGTCATCTCTATGCTACTTAAATAACAATCGTGCCATAATTGATCCCTTGTGGCTCTTCAAGTTTCGTGCTTTTCATTTTAACGAATGCAGCTTCAATTCTTTTTGCGCTCATTTTTTTTTCTTTTGGTTCTTTTTTTTTCGATTATAGCGTTTTGTCTGTGTCAAGTAGCCACAAATCACTTTCCATGCATGCATGTATACTTTTCTATTTTTGTAACACCAACTTGCTCAGAATCTTGGCGAAGGACTTTTTTCTAACAACTGCATACTGTTCATATAGCTGCGTTTATCAATAATGCACTTAAAAAAGCGATCAATTATTTTAATTCCCTAATCAAGATGATAATTTTATATGCACTGGACATTTAAACAAGATATTGCAAATATCCGTTTTCAGCACGTCTTTTGTAAAGAAAGTACGTGCTCATAGTATCACTTCGTCCGTCCGTCTGTGAACACAGTGTCTCTGCAACTATTAGTCCGATTTGAAAAATTCTTTATGCATCGGGAACCATGAAATGTGAGAACGATGATCATTGCTTTCCGGGTTTTTTCTGACGCATAACTTCGCCGCTAGATGGGGGTAAATGCAGATGCTATCGAATTCAAAATGCATTTTATTCCATATATTTGCTTCTACATATCTTATTAAAAAAAAATCTTTATTCCTAACGATGCTATCTATGACGAAAACTATTTTGGGTACAGTTTCTTTTTCGAGTAATATATATGTTTTCCGCTAGGGGCGTAAAAGTAAGTTGGTATTTCCCGATATCCCTGCTTCTAAAAGTTCAGTTTCAAAAATTATTTCTGCATTGGATGCAGTTTTTGATGGAAATGTTCTATATACAATTTCTAATTTTTTGTAGAGAATGGTTTGGCCACCAGGGGACATACGTGTTCATTTCTGTTTCTGATGTATTTGCAGTAATATCTGCATTTCCGGAGATTCGATTGAAAACATTCTTTCGCGGACCGATACCGCTCACCTCTGAAAACATTTTGAAAATACCTTCTGCTTAAAATACTGCATAGTTTTATTCCCAGGAGCATAGATATATATCTTATTTTTGTCGATATCTCTGCATCTAAGAATCCGATTTAATTCTTTTTTTTAATCGGAGACCGTTTATAGCGCAAAATGTTTCCCACATAATTTCGGTGTTTTTAACGCACAAGTGTGCCGCTAGAGGGCGGAAGTTTACGTTTCCGTTTACAGCATGTTTTCAGCAATATCTGCGGGTCTAAAGGCCCTACTGAAAAACTTATTTCTCGGTCAGATACCACTAACAATAAAAACATTTTGTGTATTTCATTCCCAAAATAATGCGTAGTTTCGTCGCTAGGTTTAATCTGTTGTTCTCGATATCTCTGCTTCTAAATGTCAGATTTTAAAAAAATCTTTTAACACCGCATACCATTTATCTTGTGGGACACTTCAGGTTTGTCCTTGAGGTGTTTTTATCGTTCATAGTTCTGTCGCTAGGTAAAGTTTGTGTACTTTTGTTTGCAGCTTTATCTCCGCTTCTAAAAATCGCATTGAAAAATTTCCTTTTTTACTGTATGCCATTCGCTACAATACAGATGGCAACATTATCCTCTTTAAACAATGCACACCTTTCCCTCTAGGGGGCGTAAAGGTCAAAAAAATTTTTTTCGCTATCTCTGCTCTTCCTGGAGACTTTTTTTTATTTTTTCCTTAGCGCAGCTTTTGCTATGAAAAATACTTTTCGCATATTTCCAAATTTTCCGTTATTCAAAATTTTTCTGCTAGGGGGCGTAAAGTGATATCATATTTCCTTCTATATTCCTTTTTTTAGCTGTTTCATTTGAAAGTCTGTTTGTCTCTTATGTCTTTCTTCTACTATGCGAAACTTTTTTGTGCACCATTTGTTAATTTTCGTAACATATTTTTTTCCGCTTGTGGAAGTAAGTACCCGTTTCTATTTCTGGATGTTTTATCGATGTAGAAATCCGGCCGATCTTTTTATCTTACCGGTTCCATGGGCTTATTCGCGTCGGAAATGATTCAAAAGACATGCTCATTTAAACGGAAAATTGGTGTCATCTCTCTTGTTTGTTCGTGTATTAGCCAAGCTTTCGCACACCTACGAGTGGCTTTATAGAGGGAGACTAATTACACAAACTTATGCAGGAGAAAACACGAGAAACGTTAACATTTGAAAGGAAATAATTGGGTTGAGTTAACTTCAAATTGTATGTGAATTCGAAATTTACACGTGAAAAAAAAAAAAAAAAAGAGGCAAACCACAAAATTAAGACTCAGACAGACATCCATCCAGATGTGATGCAAATCTCGCGAAATAGAATCGTGTATGGATTCTGTGTTGTAAGTATTTCTATAGTCTCTCTGGTGGAAGTTCCAATTTGGGTTGTATACGGGACCAAAGTTTTACATTCCTTCCGCTGAGGCATCGCATCGCTGAAACGAACTTCTCTTGAAAGAGCTGTATTCAGGGTTCCATTTTTGCATTTGTGTTCCGGTACCCGTGCGCTAGATGGCTCTTCGTCATACCTATGTACCATTTTAGCGATCCATCAGGGTACCTGAGAGGTATTTAATAAACTCATGCCTTCTGTTCCATGTCTACTTTCTTTCTGAGAGGAAGGATATACATAATGAAGGTAGTTGTTCGAATGTCGATCTCTAGATTTATCTTCCTTAAAGCCTTTCTAAGAAAAAATGTGAAGCCAGGTATGCATGGCAAAGATCTTATGAAATTTAAGTGGGAATTGCGGATCGGTGTTCTTTATTTTTTCTACTTCTGACTTTATCTAAGGTGGAACTTATTTCTCTGTTGAAGCTTACATGCAGCGCTTAATTAGAAATACTTTTGATTTCTGTTTCCTTCTTTCCTTTTCTGAGAAAATTAACAGTGCTTTTCTGAAACGTGCTCGAAACACGCAGGTCTTGTTTTCCATTGGCAGAAAAGAGTCATGAAGCGAAACTCGGCACAGCAGAAGGCTTATAATAGACTTTATTGTGTAATTTCCAATGTTCAGATCTGGAGAGCAGGACGTCAAGATAAACGTTCAACGGGAATAAACCCACATTAATATGTATAACGCTACATTTTGTTTCTCTTTCGGTTAATTTGTGTTTGGCAACCTGACGAGCAAGTCAAAGTGCAATAACGTATGCGAAACTGATGATAAAAGTTGTTGATTTGATATAAATCGGGGGGGATTTCAGACGCGGTTGGTTTGATTTGAGGAATTCCACGAATTCCAGTTGTCTTAAGTAGTCACTCATGCTCTCACTGAATGTTTAGAGTCTGATTTGTTTGTCGAACGTGGCGATATTTTATGATTATGCTGTTTTGGAGCACGACGTTGTGAATTGCTAAAGTATCAAGCAATCTAAGTATTGTGTATTGCTGAGAGAGAGAGAGAGAGAGAGATAATTGCAACTCGCTGCATATTTTATGTGACAAATGACAAAGCTGTTTGATAGAGCATAGGATTTTGTTGCTACTTCTTGACGGGAAAAAATAGTCTAAAACTTGTACGAATCATTTGACGGTCTGCTAGCAGTTGTGGTTTTAGCGGAACTTCTGACTATCTAAGTAAGACTCTTCTGACTAACAAGTAAGGCTCTAAAACAGGAAAGCGTTAACGCTTTCTTGTTTTAGAGTCTTACTTGTTTGTCGAATGTTGGCGATATATTGTGATTATGCTATTTTAGAGCAGGACGTTGTAAATTGTTGTGAGTTGCTGAAGTATCAAGCAAACTAAGAGAGAGAGAGAGAGAGGATTGTGCGTCGTTGCATATGTTCTGTGACTGAGCTGTTTGATTGTGCATAGTGTTTTGCCATACTTCTTTTTCACAAATAAAGAGACTGAACCTTGTAAGTACGAATTATTTGAAATCCTTCTGACGGTTTTGCTTTTAGTGCTTAACTGTATGATTCATGTTAATTAACTACACAGCTTCACGAAGTGAAGCTATCAGGGATTCACCAAAAAATTCAATAAGCTTTACAGTGAAGCAAAGTACTGCAGCAGGTTTACGCTTTACTCAGCAGAGTGCTTTACAGTGAAGTTGATTTTGTGGTATTAGTTTGAACCATAAACAATTAACGAGTAAAGCAAATATTACTACACAATCAACTATGATTTCACAAATTGATGAAATGAAACTGCATGCGACTGTTTTGGTTTACGACCAATGTTCCCTCTAAGCGGCCAAGGACAATGCGCCCCTAACCCAGTGAGATGGCAGGCATTAAAACCACTTGGGCAAAAAAATTATTTCCTCAGCTTCTCTTACTAATGCAGTAGAATTTGGATTGGAACCCTTATTTTTTCTAATCCCTCCATCTTTATCACCATTCTTTCCGCAATTGACTTTAATTTTTTTTAAAAAGCGCGTTTGATGTTGGGAGAAATCTGCCTTATTATCTGAAAACGTTTTGAGCAAAACCCTTTTACCAGCAGCTTACAATTTAACTGACCGGAATGCCTTTTCCCCGCTAACTAGCATGGGTGCATTAGTAAGCACAATGAACTTGGTTGCGGTTTGCTGTGATTCGCTGGAGCTGACGTGTTGTTTTCAGAAAAGACTGAATATCTGCTTCTTTCTCGGCGTGGGAAAATCACTGATTCGCATTCTCGCATTCACTATCTGCTCGCACGAGGCTACTTTGTAAGAAACCTTTGAGAATGAAGAGAAGAATGAGACGAACTTAGAAGGAGGCGAACGGCATCTAAGAAAAGTGTTGTTTTGACTTTCGAGAGCCCGAATTTTATTTATTTATTTTTATTTTTGCGAGTAATTGATTTCCGATTTATGAAAATTAATTAGGGATTTGAGAATTTTAATCTAAAATGCTTACTGCGCGGAAGATATTTCACGCGCGCGCAGCTTTGAGGAAACATTGTTTACGACGTATGCTTGAAAATATGGTGTTCCAGTGGTCTACCGTGAAATAAGAAAAATATAAAACTACCATAAAATATTTGGTTTTCGAAAGTATAATCAGTATACGATTTTGTTGTAGGGGAGACACGATCGTTACGGTATGCCTTTACTTAAATCGAAACATACAACTCACAGAAAATCGATAAACAGTGCCAGTTTCTGTGGATTTCCAGAGCAAGGAGCGATTATATTTTCTTCACCCTCTTTTTGAAAGAGATTCCTAATTTTTTACGCATTTGTGAGTTTATAGCTATTAACTCATCTTGATGAGCGGTGTTCCAGTTGAGTAATGATGCGGTGTGGCGCAATAAAGAGCTTCACGCCTTTTGTTGTGATTGGTTTTTGGTTCTAGGGTTATGTGTGAGTTCGTGACCGCTTTTCTGTGATCAAGTGCCCTAGGAACGAATGTCGTGATGTTTCGTAATTGAAAGTAGAAAAAATGGAAAGTCAAAGGCATGGTAGGAGGGGGAAATGGCCTTTTTATTATCAGGCAAAAATAATCTGTCCACAAATCTGGAAAACTTAATTGAAAGAAGAAACGCTAAACAAAGAAGTGACTGATGCCTCTGTCAGGACGCACAAACGGAACTTTAAAATGTTGTGTACTTTATGACAGAAGATACACTTCCTACTCCGTGAAGAAGTTCTTGTGAACGTTTGTTCGCAGACACTTTGTTAATTTCTTCTCTCCCGCTCATTACCAAATACATGGACGAAAAAGTCATGGATTCAAGAGGAAACATGTATACGCTACAAGTTAGCGAACTAGAGTTTAAATGTAAGGGTCTAATTGCTTCTGTTACCTTGAACTGATTCTCTTAAAATTTTTATTTACTGAGCACGTTTTGTATGTTCTCAGCTCGAGTATTCCTCCATCGTACGTAAAAGTTCAGAGCACTTCTCAGTGTTGCACGATCCTTTCGGACTATTACAAAAACGACTGAGCTTGATATCATATGAGCTCAGTAAGTAGATTTGCTACGCCATTCGGTAAGGTTTAGAAATCTGCCAACTAGATGTTCCAGGCAGAATCTGAATTATTAACGGAAAAGGAATTTGGCTAAATCAAATCCCAAGAAGCTTATAGTTGGAGTATAGGAACTCGGCGCTGTGCTGTTCATCATGCAGCTATGAAACCATTGAACCAGTTTCAAAACGCTGAATTACTCCAGGAAGCCGTACAAGTGTAGTTTACAGAATACAGCAAAGTCTTTTATTGCCATGTACACTATCTACCAACAAGTAATTGGACACCTGTGATAGCAAAGAAAAACGAAGTTTATTCACCTTCAATAGTTGGTGGAGCCTCCACGAGCGGCGATTACAGCTGCGACCCTCCGGGTCATACTCTCAACCAGGCGTTGTACGACGGCTACCGGTATTTTCTTCCACTCGGCTTGGAGAAGACAGGTCAGTTCCTTCACCGATTTCGGACAGTGGGGGCACCCCTTAAGTCGACGCTCCAACTCGTCCCAGAGGTGCTAGATAGGGTTAAGGTCCGGGCTCACTGCAGGCCAGTCCATTCGATTAACCCCATTGTCATCATACCAAGCCATGGTGGACCTCGCAACATGACAGGTGGCATTTTCATCCTGAAAGTAACATGGGTCCACCCCGTAAAACTGCCACAACGTAGGAAGCGCATGGTCATCCAAAATGGTGCAGTAGGTCTCTGCGTTGAGTCTACCAGGAATTGCGACCAACGGTCACGTGCCATACCTGGAGTAACACCCGATAGCATAATTCCACCGCCACCGAACTACACAGTTGGCAGAATACATTCCGGCAGGAGGCGTTCTCCAGGCAGACGCCAAACCCAGACCCTGCCATCCGAACGGTAGAGGGTGAACCTTGATTCTTCGCTCCAGAGAACCTGTTTCACCTGTTCAACGGTCCACTGTCGATGTTCTTTGGACCACGTTAGCCGAGCAGCGCTATTGGACTTGGTGATCAAAGGCTTGTGGGCGGCATCACGTCCATGATGAATACCGAGCAGATGGGCTTTCTTATGGATGGTATTCATCGAAAGAACACTCCCGGATGCCTGTTGAAACTCCTCGCGGATGTGGCCCATCGATTTGGTGCGGTTCTTCCGAATTTCTCTGGCCAGCACCCGTCGGTCTCTAATTCCCAGGTTTGTGGTTTGCCGGGTCGGGGCACATTTCGACAGTCACCTCTCATCTTCCACTTGCCAATCACGTAGTCCACTGTCGATTTTGGGTACTTCAACTCGCTGGATATGTCACGTATGGATCGGCCATTTCTGTGATACCCGACGATTACACCTTTCTTGAAATTAGAGAGGTCCGAACTGCGTGGCATCTTGCACGCGACTGGTTGCGTTGTTGTTTCCCACACGATATTTAACGGCGGCGGCCGTGACGTGTATCAGGACCGCAGATATCGTCGATTGCAGGGGTGTCCAATTCTTCCTGGTAGATAGTGTACTAACGTAGCCGAAAAAGAGACGCGTTAAGTTCACTGGAATTACATGAGGTTACGTGAAAAATCTTCTACAGTATCGGCAGGATACAAAGTACAGTCTTAAAACTTACGTGTTGATACAGTAAGCTGTTCGTGATAATTTCTGTTGCCTGTTAAACGCCAGGAATCTATAATCGGTGCTTATTCCAACTATGCGCTCTTAGAAATTCCAGTGAAATAAGTCTTGTTACTCGTGGATTAGTACGGTCAAAACTCGTTATCTGACACATTTACACATCCTTGTCACATTTACGCCAAAAATCGGATTATCATCTTCGAAATTTGTATCGTTTTCACTATTTCAGCAGGGTGATCATATTAATACGCAACCGTGTTAATACACGTATGAAGTGCGATTTTTCACAGCCAGTGCTACTGGGAAAATTTCGCCCCGCGTTCATTAACACTCGGTGCCAGAAATGTAATTTAACAGGCGAGTGTCGGGATCCTACACTCCGAATCAACCAAAGAGTGTACTATTGTGCAAAGTACGGAACACCTGCCTCCGCTGCAAAAAATAGTTCCTAGAGTTTAGAGCAAAAAGCAACAGACTTATTGCTCAGAATCCAGTTTTGTTTGCTCAGGAGTTTGTCGGGCAAAATTGCTATAAAAGAGAAATATTTAAAATGGCTGAGTGTTTTAGAAAAAGGGGATTTTAGAAAATTTGGAAGTTAATCAACAGCCTCGCACTTTCGGCCGCTGACTGTCCAGATAGGAGTACATAACTTGGATGGTTAGCATACTCGAGCGCAAATCGGGAGATGCGGGTTCGATTCCTGTTCCATGAAGGGTGAATTCTCAAATTTCTGCGGTTACGTTACATGAAAGAACAGCTTGATTTATGTCCGTGTAATACTGGATCTTCTTAACGATATGCTCCGGATAAATAGCATAAAATCTGTATCTTCACAATGAGCAATATTATAGGCTTTCTAACTGCCAGAACAAAGTAGTCTTTATTTACGGAAATTGTCTCGTCTTTATTGTTCTTTATGGCACATCACTTTGACAACTCATCAGTGGTAATAATCGGTAACCAACGGGCTACATTAAAACAGTCAACAGCAATAACTCGTCAAACGAATTCACCCAACTGAACCTCTAACGTGAGATTCAAAGTGCTTCACTATCAATGTACCTTCATCAAGTATACTGAATATACAGCTAAAACTTTTCGAAAATCACAAGCAAACATTAGCATGGCTAAGTCGCACAGATCACCCATCCACGAGACTTCAGACTCAAGACAATAAAAACTACAAGCATCGCGAAACTACAAACGAAACGAAAAAAGACCTTACCTTCATTCAAAAGGTCCACACAGCACACAAACTCACGAGCACAATCCAAAACACATAACCTCCGTGCCAAATAGATAACGTTAAGGTTGAAACACTTGAAGAGAACGAACTCACAATTTACATAGGGAAATAAACTAAATGAAAGTAAGTCAGAATATACGTCATATAGGTCATAAAGCAATAAATGGGGAGGGTCACTGCAGGAGTGTGGCGAGGTTTGATACCTTTCGTGCGTTTCCCCGGAGAAGCTGTGAGCCGGCCATTCAAAATTCCATAATGTTGCACTCTTAAGTTGATTTGGAGTGCAGTTGCTGGTTATTACCCTTGACGAACATGAACATTTTTAACACTGTTATCTCTCTATTCTAACGAAAAGTAACTGCCGCCGCCGCCGCCGCTGTTTTAGAAGTTTCGCGACACTCGCGCTTTTCTAGCTCGCAGCGCAAAAAGTATTGAACACAAAAATATGAAGTTTACATCTTTTGTAGAGAATTGTTCGGAGAACACCCTCAAGTAAACCGTTTTTCGATTCTGGCGATACTTCAAGAGCTATTGTATTTCAAAGTTAAGGTAAGCAAAAACGTTCTATCAGTTCGCGTTCCGGACACACTAACAGCAACATAAAACCGCGAAGTTTTGTAGGCATGTAGGGCCATGGCCGAATTTTTGCACCTCATTGCCCTTTTTTTTTTTTTTTTGTATTTCGATTTAGTTTGCGAGAAATTAAATTTTTAACTTTCACAAAATTCTCTATTTCGCGATGGGATCCATTTTAAAAAACGGACATGTGGCAAACTATAAATCATAACCCATTGCAATTTTTACACCATAAACTCACAACTATCATCCCTCTTTTACAAAAATATTTTTTAAGAAAAAGTCATTTTCTGATTTTTAAGCATTTTTTAAAGACGCAAAGGAAAGAAACAAGCGGCTTACTCGGCCTTCAGCTTTAAGCACACATGAACGTTCTGGTCCCGTTACCTGCTGCCATAATGACGCAGCTATTTTTAGCACTCTCTTCTCATAGGGTGAAAGGACAGGCTACAATTAAACTGGTAATGATGCAGTGCTTAATTACGAAGCTACGCTTTTAAAGTTCGGCCTTTTCTGCCGACATACGTGAATACCTATGTAAATATAGGCTTTCGCCTCGTTGGTAAAAAGTAAACTTATGGAGAAAAATTCTGGACACAATATTGCTTCGTTCTATCAGTGAAGTCTGAAAAACATTCTCGAAAGAGAATTGTGCTCTCTCATATTCATTCTGGCATTTAAGCTACTACTTACAAAAGGGTCGCGAGTGTCGTAGTAGTTAAAAAAACCGCCATGCGGCTATATTGTCCCGTGGTCGACACCAGCAGGCCGGGCTGGCCCGAACCACGTACATCCACCGCGCGCCGGATGGGCACTCCAAGCCTCCGGCCCCGGAGCGTAGGATCCGTTCCCCCCGTTCCAGCACCTTGGAAGATCTCGTCGTGACACCACGTCAGGGCATTCCCAACCATGCAGACTTACACCACCCAGCCGGTACTCACACCCCTTGACCCTCCGCATCCGAGACCCCAGACCCAATCCAATGCAGCTTTTGATATGCAGCACAAAAGTCCCATAGGAGCATGAGACATAAGCAGCCGTATCCGACCCCGCCCTCGTTGGTGTAATGAATGAAAGACGTTCATTCTCTCATTCATTCATCGCACGCGCCTGGGGCCGCCCAAGGGGGCCGGAGAATGAACTACGTTCGAAAATGGACGACATTTATTAGGTTCTTGGTAATAAAATAGAAGTCATAACCGAGATTTAGAGTTTGAATGAAATATTTGTAAATATTTATCTTTTGTTTAGGATGTTAGTCCTGGCGTATTTTTTAGAATAACGTACATAACTGAAGAGTTCATGAGTGAAAACAAGTACTGACTGAGTAAAAATATGGTTGTAGCAAAGAGCGACAGCAAATATAAAGTAAATATAAACAGAAGGAGAAACAAATTCTGTTGGTACGTGCAGTCTAATTATGCCAATGTAAGACATTGAATAACGATATCCAGAACAGGCAAGTTGGTGCAATTATATAGCAGTTGTAAACTGTATAATAATATACACTGGCGGAAAGTGAAAAAAGAGCACCAAGAAGGAATTGGCGTACGATCATGAAATTTACATATGTTAATGGGGTCGAGTTTACGTAGGTATGATGTTAATTTCGGGACCAACCGGTGAGCGCTTACGCCACAGCACGGCATAATATGCAAATTATCGTCGGTGATATTTAAGGAGTACGGCGAAGTGAATGTAATCAGTCGTCGGCGTATGGACACGTGCGAAGACCCTGAAGAAGCTGCAATGCCTGGACATGGAAGACGTGTATGATTTCAGCAGTTATCGGATTTTGAGCGAGGTCGTCTAGTCGGACTCCGCGAGGCCGGGTTGTCGTATCGTCGTATTGCGGAGCGAATTGGACGGGAAGTATCGGTGGTGGTACGTTGGTGGCGTAGATGGTCCGAGGAACATTCCCCCACGAGGAGACGTGGAACCGGGAGTCACAGACGGACTGATAAACGGACCGATCGACGCATAAGAAGAGCGGCGTTGTCAAGCAGAACATCCACTGCGACGCAAATCCGAGCTGCCGTTGCACCTGAGGTGACTGTGTAAACAATCCGCAACCGTCTACTGGATGCAGGACTACGTGCACGTGGGCCTCTGGCATGTGTACCTCTGACTCCAGCCCACTGTCAGGAACGGGTGCAGTGGTGTCGCCAACGTCTGCACTGGAGAACGCAATGGCGATCTGTCGTGTTAAGCGATGAAAGCAGATTCTGCTTGGGAGCCTCCGATGGCCGTATGCGTGTTCACCGACGCACAAGGGAGCGTCTCCACCCTTCTTGCATCCGCCAGCGACACACAGGGCCTACACCTGGTCTCCTGGTGTATGGAGCGATCAGCTATCACTCCCGTACACAACTAGTGTTTGTACCGGGTACGTTAAGCATCACCTCCTACATCAACAACATCATTCAGCCCGTTGTTGTTCCATTTGTAAGGTCGGTCCATCGTGGTGTTTTCCAGCAAGATAACGCACGCCCACACACGGCACGTGCAACGCATCATGCACTTCAGGGTGTGAGACAACTTCCATGGCCTGCACGTTCACCGGATTTGTTCCCCATTGAGCACGTGTGGGATTTTATGGGACAACGACTTATCGGGGCTTCACGGCCAGCCACGCCCATCCCCGATTTACGCGTCTAGGTTGAGGATGCTTGGAACTCAATACCCCAAACTTACATCCAACATCTGTACGACAGACTCCATGCCAGAATTGCACAGTGTGACGCAGTTCATGGCGGTTCAACCTCGTACTAACCATGTTACATGGAAAAGTTATTTTGCAGTTTACCAGCAAATACAGCTGTATTTTGCAATAATATTTTGATCACGTTATCCTCTGTATTCCGTTATTATGCTGTATAAATTTCGTTGGTATCAGACGTCTCCTTCTTGGTGTTCTTTTTTCACTTTCCGCCAGTGTATAAACAGAAGGAGAAACAAATTCTGTTGGTACGTGCAGTCTAATTATGCCAATGTAAGACATTGAATAACGATATCCAGAACAGGCAAGTTGGTGCAATTATGTAGCAGTTGTAAACTGTGGAATAATATATAAATAAATTTATAAAAGGTTTTTCGTGATTCAAAAAATTACTGTTGACCAGGGTTTTCAGTTTCGTCAAACCTGTTTTACTGGCACGAAATTATTGTCAATGGATCTGACTTGAGAATGATCGCAATTTCTATTTCGAGCTGCAAGACTTCAGAACCAGATACGTTAACTGTTGGCCTCAAAATCGGGAGTGTATACTCGTACATCACCATATATCACAGCATTTACTCTCAGATTTTTCGATGCCATAACAAAACACACCATCCTTTATACCATCTTTAAGAAATGATATTCTTAAAAAAACTGTTCAAATTATCTGTTTCTTAGGTAATACATTTTTTTTTTTTTTTTTTTTTTTTTTTGTATCAAGGTTGGGTTTCATGTATTTTAGTTTCTCTTGTTGTTTTGAGTTTCCAAAGCCCTTTCTGAAAAGAAATTGCTTCTTTTCCAATGTTTTTTTTCTTAACGCTCATTTTAAATGCTTATTACTATGGGTTGTGCGAGCTTTCTCAAGCCTTTTCATGCACCTGTTCGTTCCATCTCGCAGTATCTCGCTATTTCTGAGAAAAAATGGGACGGCATGAAAAAAATAATACCGTATTTTTTGTGGTATTTCTTTTTCTCCTTCGCAGGCACTTCAGTGTAACAACATACAGCGCTGTTCCTCACCCATTACTTTTGGTTGTCGTTGTGGTTTTCGCACCGAGCGTTCTCAGTTTCTGAGGTTTTAACTTGCCTTACTCTGTCTTATTATTTATTACGGCCCGCAATGCTGCTAATTCCTCTAAAAAACAACAACACATTGTTCTTTTCACATTAGACTCTAATGCAATTATGCTTAGCGAGCAAGTT
The DNA here is from genome assembly GCA_039090855.1 of Macrothele yani. NCBI lineage: Eukaryota > Metazoa > Arthropoda > Arachnida > Araneae > Macrothelidae > Macrothele > Macrothele yani. Next base: position 10,445,493 of record CM077024.1, read on the forward strand.
CACGTTTTTCCCCTTCTTTTTTTATTTGTTTCTTTTGTTTCCGTTTTTATGGTGTTTTTATTATTTTTTTTTTCACTTATGTTTCGTCGGTTGGTGGCAATGGCGTAGCAAAGGTGATTGGCGCCCGCGGGAAAGATATATAATTTGCCCTCTTGGGAAACAACAACACACACGATTGAAAAAGTGGTTTCGAAAAGTGACTTGAGAGCGTCAGTAAGCACCTGTAGATTTTGATGTTGAATATATTCTAAAGATTAAATTTAATTTTGTATCGTAATACGTTTAAAAGGCATTAATTTTGATCTAGATTATCGCCAAAAAAGAGTAATTGTTATGAAAAGCTGTGCCGAATCAAGGGGCCAAAAAATAAAAAAAAATGCCAATTTAAAAACTTAAACAGAAAATGTATCACCATCCCGGTGGAGAAGAGGTCTGAGGCGTTGACTGCTAACCATTCATGCGAGTGGACTTGGGTATGAGTCCCTGATGAGGCATGGTTGCTGTACACCTAGTGATCATTGAATTATGACCACCCCTATCAAAAGTGGATGCGGCTGGTTGACCACGTGAATTCTGAGAGGGTGCGATTAGTCGACCGACGTAGCATATATAAGGTGCGAGTGGAGCATTATGTAGTAAAGTGGCCGCGAGTGGCCTAGTGGACAGCGTTCGTGACTGCCACGGAGATAACCTCAGGTTCGATCCTGGGCAGGTACGAACGTTCGAACCACTAAATACCCGCCGTGCGTCGGATGGGCACGTTAAGCCGTCGGACCCCGGGTACTGGCCCCCCGGTAATAAATAAGGGCGTCTTCCTCCCCCTTTCTACCTTGCTTCCGTGTCACTTTCCTATCGGACACTCTAGCCGAAATCTCCTAGCTTCCTATTTCTAAGGGTTGTTTAAGACCTGGGGTCAAACACTCCCTTCCTAAAATCCTCTACATATGATCTAATCTATGTAGTAAAGTTCAAAGCGTGATGGGTAAACGGAAAGATTTGTCGGACTTTGAGAAAGGACAGATTCTGGGAGCCCGTAAAACGGGTGTCTCGATTTCCAAAACGGCTAAACTGTTGCGTTTTTTTCGCACCGCCTTAGTTCAAAGGTATCAGGACTGGCGTGAAAATGGTCAAACAACGAGGCAAAACTGCACAGGACAACGAAAGGTTAATGTGGGAGGTGAGCGCTGTGTCTGATGCCCCGTACAGGCTAACGACGCAGCATTGTTCAACAGAGGTCAACCCTGTACAACAGAGGTCACCCCGGAACAGTATCTGTCATTACCATGCGTCACACGCTCACACGTACGGCCTATAACAGCAGACGACCCCGATGACATTCTGTCCTAGGCCGCGGGTGGCCGAGTGGGCAACGTTCGTGAGTGCCACGGGAGGGGCCTCAGGTTCGATCCCAGGCAGGTACGAACGCTCGATCCACTAAATACCCGCCGTGCGTCGGATGGGCACGTTAAGCCGTCGGACCCCGGGTACTGGGCCCCCGGTAATAAATAAGGGCGTCTTCCTCCCCCTTTCTACTTCGATTCCGTGTCACTTTCCTATCGGGCGCTCTAGCCCAAATCTCCTAGTTTCCTATTTCTAAGGGTTGTTTAAGACCTGGGGTCAGACACTCCCTTCCTAAAATCCTCTACGGATGATCATGACATTCTCTCCTAAGCGTGGTTCGTCGGCGCAAATATCATGCACGTTGGACGTCGAATGACTGGGAAAAAAGTGTGCTGGTCTGACAAGTCGCGTTTTTATTCCACTCCGTGGATGGTCGTGTACGTATTTGGCGCCAACAACTCCACAGTGCAACACTGTTAAAAAAATCTGCTTAAAAATAAGCTCCTGAACCCACTCGTTTTTTAAGTACAATCATATCATAAACGAGTGCATGACATGCTCAAATATAAGTAACCACACTTACAAATAACTGCGTTAATAAATATTAGGTGTGCAATTTAATTCTCGGCCACATGCACGACACGTTGGCAGTAAATTATAGCAAATCGAATACGTGCCTAATCAGGGAAATAATCCCCGTCGTGTTGGACACATTTGAGCCATCGCGCAGGGAGCTGCCAAATGCCACTGCGGAAAAAAGAGGGATGTTTCGAGTTGATAAAGTCATCAATACTCATGTGGACCTCTTCGACAGAAATGAAGTGCGTATCATTCAGGTGATGCTGCAAGGAGCGAAAGAGGTGATAATCCGACGGGGCGAAGTCTGGAGAATACGCCGGGTGGGACAAAATCTCCCATTCCAGATCAGTGATCGTGTTTAAAGTCGTTTTCGCGGTGTGAGGACGTGCGGTATCCTGAAGCAACAGGACCGACCTTCTGCCCTTGCTGGTGTATGACCTTTTCGCCTCCAGTGCGTCACTCACACGAATGAGTTGCTGACAATAACCCTCAGCATTGACCGTTTCACCAGGTTTGAGCAACTCATCATAGTGAACGACACAGCGCTGATGCCACCATATGCACAGCAACAACTTCCTGGCATGAATATTTGGTTTGGCGGTACTGGTAGTAGGCTGACCTGGATAAACCCACGATTTTGCTATATATTTAAAAAATTTAAGCAAATCAGAGACTTTCCGCTACGGGCACAAAGGTAAATTGCGTTTTCTGCATTATTTCTGCTTCTAAAACTCCCATTATTCCTGTATCGCATACAATACCTGATGGAAAATATTTTTTACATAATTTCTAATGTTTGGTAAAGAATGGTTTGGCCACCAGGGGCATGAGTGTTAATTTCTGCTTCTGATGTATTTGTAGGAAAATCTGGGCTCCTGAAAACTCGATTAATTTTTTTTTCTTGGACCGATACCGCTCACATGGAAAAACCTTTTGAGAATACTTTCTTCCTAAAATAATGCATGGTTTTCCCACCAGGGGACGTAAAGTCACATCTTATTTTTGTCGATATCTCTGTTTCTAAGAGTCCGATTTAAAAAATTCTTTCTTTGTTGGAGAGCGTTTCCGGTACGAAATGTTTCTCATATAAATTCATGTTTTTCTTAACGCACAAGTCTGCAACCATAGGGCGTAAGCTCACGATTCTGTTTAAAGCAATATCTGAGGGATTAAATACCCGATTGAAAAACTTCTTTCTTCCGTCAGATACTATTGTTTTCCATATCGGTTCCATTGACTTTGAATAGTTTTGATAAATTTAATTTGCGTCAGAACGGATTCAAAAGACGTGCTTATTACACCCGAAAATTCGGTGCCATTTTTTTTTTTTTTTTTTTTTTTGATTGGAGGTTTAACGACCACCGTGAGCAACTCAATGGGCTATAAGCAGTCGCCCGTCCCTAATTTAGGGTCACTGGTTCCAGGGAAGGGAGAGAGCCAGTGCCGTAAGACAAACACAACATCCATGCCTCACCGGGATTCGAACCCGGACCCCGTTCGGACGGTGCCATTTTTCTTGATAACGTTGTATCTTTTTTTTCCACGGTCCGAAGCTACATCTGTTCTATTAAATAGGAATGATATTTTATTTTACTTCCGGTTACTTTTAGCAGCGAATTCCTACAATCTTGTGTATTCAACGCATGGATAAGTACATTATATTTACATAGAGTTTCTTTTTTTATTCTTTTTTTTTCTTTTTTTGAATACTAGATAATTTTGTAACGAAAATATCCATTTTGTACTCGTATAATTCTTATTTTTTTCCCAACACAACGATTTTTTAATGTCTTTCCGGGACTTCTGTTTGAAGCGGTTTAGTGTATGAAAATTATACAGAAATTATTTCTTGTTATTCATGGGAATGGAGTGAGTGTGTTTCATGACTGTTTCTATTCTCGATTCTTCGCGTGTTACTGCAGAAATTTTGCTACGAAATGAGTTTCTGTAAATACATGAGATTAATTGACTATTTCTTACAGTTAATTAATTATTTATTTATATAATTTTCCTCCGACGGTAATCTTCGTCGACGTGGCATTTCGTTTGGAAATTAATCCGTCTCTTTATATATGTTTTTTTTTTTTTTAACATCAGCTAAAGCAACACGATGGCGAGGGCGTCGTCTTCAACCAACTGGTACCACGATACACTGTGCACGTGTTGCTTCAGCGCATGCGCAATCCCGCTGCTTCCACCTCCTGTTGGGGTTGCTTCGGTTGCCAGCTAAGGACCACTTGTGGCACTTGTGTGGAGGCCCGTAGTTCACGGCGATTCTGCAGGGCCATCAATGGCTACCAACGGATCGCTACCGTACCGTGAGTGGCAGATTTCAGCCAGCAGTGACCCATCACTGCCAGCTGGTGGCCAGCAGTTTCCCAACACTTGTGTTTCTCCTGGGCCATCAGTCTTTTAAAATCCTCTTAAAGCGCTGTGACTTTTATGGCTAAATTCATTCACCTGCTTATTTCTCAATATAATCAGTCATCTTCGTAGATATTCTTCCTAAACCCACAAACTCATTCCCCTGGTACAAATTGGTACCATTCAAGCTGACTTCAGATTCAGACTTCAAAACCATGTCTTTTGTTGTTTACCCCATATTTATACTACAAAAAATTTCTAATTTCATACGCACTTTGTTCATCTGAACAACGTACTGTGCACTTGACTTTTACTCTCAAGCAAAAGGACTGTAGGTTCAATATACCACAACCAGGTCGTTGGTGCGATAAGTACTACCGAATACACGCCACTCACGAGGAAATTAGATTCAATGGGCTTAATGTAAAAATAAACTGAATCATATCATTTAGCTTTTTCTCGTATTGAGGGTTTATTTGCTTCTAATAGAATATTACAAATTTTTTTTCGCCGTGAATATCGACGTGCTTGATTTTCAGCGAAGGGTAGGCCAGCTACAAGGGACATCCTGAAAGTAATGCCTCCTCCTTAAGTGATTTTAATGAAACTGCATTGACAAGTACTATATGTTACCAATGTAGGAACAACATTTTTTTTCAGAATCGGAAATAAAGATCATGAATGACAGAGAAAAGCAGTGAGCCGTAATTGAATTCCTGGAGAAAGAGGGATGTGAGGCTCCAGAAATCCACAGAAGACTCCTGGTGGTGTATGGAGCTGCCACAATCGATATCAGTAATGTCCGAAGATGGATGAACAGGGTTAGAGAGAAAGAAAGTTCAGTGTCGGACAAACAACGGAGTGGAAGACCCGCAACTGCAGTGACAGATGCCAACAGGCAACGTGTAAAAGTCCTCACCACAGCTGATAGTCGTGTCACCATCCAGGAGTTGTATGATGCAGTTCATTGTGATCATAGTATAGAAAACATAAATTAGGGATCTGGGCTACAGAAAAATTTGTTCAAAGTGGACAATGTGAGAAAAGGGTGGACATGTGCCGGAACCTCTTGGACTGTTATGAGAGGGAGGGTCAGGTGTTTTTCTCTAATGTTGTGACAGGGGATGAAACCTGGGTGTTCTTTCATGACCCAGAAACAAAACGTGCGGCAATGGAATGGAACCGCACATCTTCACCTCCACAAAAAAAGGTGAAAATAACTCGTTCCGCAGGGAAAGTGATGGTGACAATTTTTCGAAAAAAATATGGTGTCATTTTGACTGATTTCCTTGAACGGCGTGCAACAATAAACAGTGCTCATTATGTGCAGATATTGAAGAAGCTAAAGGAAGCTACCAAGCGAAAAAGACGTGACATTCCACATTTCCACTTCATAATGTTGTTTTACACCATGATAACGCACGTTCCCACACCTCAATGGAGACTTCACAGGCTATTGCCAAAATAGGGTGGACGGTGATGCTCCAACCCCCCTACAGATTTGGCACCCTCAGTCAGACTTTTCCCTGTTTGCCTCTTTGAAAAACACCCTTCGTAGGGATTGTTTCGACGATGTAACAGACGTTTAACTGGCTGTGAACTCGTGGGTGAAAAGGACAGTCTCAGGAATGTTTCCAAAATGGATTTTACCAATGGGTTCAAAGATGGTGGAAATGTATAGAAAGTGAATAGGCTAATATTATTAACAATATGACGATACAAATGAAAGAATGAGCGGTAAAATGGTAGAAAACACTTTCTCGATTCTTCTAATTGATTGACCTTGAAATCAGACATGAGGAGTCCGTGTCAACGTTCGATGATACCAAAAGGTAGAAAGTTGTAATTCGAACAATGCCCGAGAAATCAGTGAGGACTTAGAGGTGCAAAGCTAAACCTTTACAAATGTGTATGCTTATATTTTCTGTGTGTGAAACAAAATTAACATTACTTTTGTGAAATTAATATCCCAGCTGACACACAGAGACGATGACGATGATGATGTTTTAATCACTGGACCACAAGTGATTATATTTACATACACGTGTGACAGAATATTTACAAGTTGGCAAAATATGTACCAACTTACGAATCGTGCCATTCAGGTCGCACCCTAATCTGCAGCATTAGTAGTAACATCATGTCACGTCACGTGATTGCAGGAGTTCACAATGGCTGGAGAGGTAGCCTCAGCCTCAAACATGTGGACTGTGAATAACTACATTGCCACCCCCGTGGCGCAGTGGTCTAAGCGATGGCCTCTGATCATTCGTCCAAAAGGGGTACTGGTTCGAATCCCGGTAAGGCATGAATGTTGTATTTGTCTTACGGCACTGGCTCTCACCATTCCCTGGAACTAGTGACCCTAAATTAGGGACGGGCTACTGCTTATAGCCCATTAAGTTGCTCAGGTTGGTCGTTAAGCCTCCAATAAAAAAAAAAAAAAAGAATAACTACATTTGGATTTCGATCTATAATGAATTCTGGGCAATGGAATACGACGTCATGGTGTTTCATATCAAGGTTGAATGAACTAACTTCAACTATATTTTCCATACCTGTTTCTCGTGTTCTGTGCCGCCCCTATGGCCCGTCGTCCGAGGTGGGGCTCAGGTTTGAGTCCCAGATGTGGCATTGGTGTTGTGTTTGCCTTACGGGGCTGCGTGCTTCTCTTCCCTGGAACCAGTGGCCCCAAATCAGGAACGAGCGACAGCTCATAGCCTCAGGATCTGCTCATGATGGTAGCTTAATCCCCACAAAACAAAGAATCCTCATGTTCTTTTGCTATTCAACTGATTTCTTTGCCGCTAGGCGGCGCTGGAGTCAGAGGCGTAGGTTTCTAACATGTAGCTTCATTTTTTTTTTTGAGGATTAATAACCGCTGTGAGCAACTCAATGGGCTATAAGCAGTCGCCCGTCCCTAATTTAGGGCCGGCCGCCCCGGTGGCGCAGTGGTCTAAGGCGCTGGCCTCTGATCATTCGTCCGTAAGGGGCCCGGGTTCGAATCCCGGTCGGGCATGGATGTTGTGTTTGTCTTACGGCGCTGGCTCTCTCCCTTCCCTGGAACCAGTGACCCTAAATTAGGGACGGGCGACTGCTTATAACCCATTGAGTTGCTCACGGTGGTCGTAAAACCTCCAACCAAAAAAAAAAAAAAATTTAGGTCCGCTCGTTCCAGGGAAGGGAGAGAGCCAGGGCCGTAAGACAAACACTACATCCATGCTTCACCGGGATTCGAACCGGACCCCACTCGGACGAATGATCAGAAGCCATCGCCTAGACCTCTGCGCCACCGGGCAGCCATTTTTCTTTGGGGCTTTAACCTCTAAAAGTGAGCAACTCTTAGGTTCTATAAACAGTTTCCTGTCCCTGATTTGTGGTCTACTGGTTTCAGGAAAGAGAGAGGACCGGCATCGTAAGACAAATACGTCACCCGTGCCACACGCGGGATTTGAACCCGAGCCCTGCCTCCCAGGTGGCGCAGTGGTCCAAGCGCTGGCTTGAGACCATTCGTCCTAGTTGGGTCCGGGTTCGAATCCTGGTGAGGCACCGCATGGATGTTTGTGTTTCGGCACTGGCTCTCAATATGTTACTTGTCCAGCATTGCTTATCTGTGTACATTGGTCATTTTGTACATTGATCAGAAATTGTTCATAGAGAACATGTACTAGTTCTCTATGATTAATCTCTGTGATCATAGAGAACTAGTACATGTTTGATGTGTACTAATTCTCTATGTGTTACTTGATCTACAGTGGCTATCTCTGTGTATATTGTTCATTTGAAATACTGTGTGCCATATTTGATTTGTACTTGTTGATGTAAAACTTGTGAAAACACAGGTTTGTCCACGCAATCAATCGAATCCGAGTCCCCTCACTCCGGAGTAAGTCGCTCTCCCAACTGAGCTACGCGGACATGTGCTCTCATTGCTATCTGCCTTTTTCTCATGTGCGTCCTGAGGCGCAGGCACGTCACAAACTGTCCCTGTACAAAAATGTTTATATTGTATATGTCAATGTATCTGTCAACCAAGTCCAATAAATAATTTAAAAAAAATTAAACCTTCATTAATAAAAAGAAAGAGAACCCGATTCGACTTAAACGATCGGCCAGAAGAGAGCGCTTAGACCACTGCGCCATCGGTGCGGCCTAACTTTATTGCCCAAGCTCGGCGTGGACTTCTGTCGCGTTTGATGTGCTTCTCTTTCAAAGACAGCATTTAGGGACGAGGGATTATTTAGAACCCTTACTGATGCTCACAGCGTTCGTTAAACCATGTAACAAAAAAAAAAAAAAAAAAAAAACTGACGTCTTGCACATGCCCGATTAAGATTTGATTATTTCTGCTTTATGCTGCTAAAGCAAGTGGACTTATTCGACGAAGTTTTCCATAACACAGATGTTGATCAAATAATTAGAATATTTTCGCCGCATTACACCAAACAACCTCCTGGCAATTCGAATCGATTTGACGAATTCCGTTGTACTCGTCCATCGTTAAATTAACAAAAGCTTCTTCAATCGCACATTTCTCCAATTAAAAATTTATGTACTTTACATTTAATCCGTGTACGTCTTCATAACTTCAGATGTGTCGAGTGAGAAGTGAGGTTATTAATTATGTTGTTAAGAACACTTATGAAAACATGTGTAGTTGAACTTTTTCGTTTTTTATTTCTTTTTTCCTTTTCACTTGGGGCTTGTTTAAGATCGATCGTTTTTATTGAAAGCAAAGCTTGTTTTGTTATCGTTCGTTTATATGCGCGCTCTCTCTGTCTCAGGATTTTCCCCTCACTGTTTACTCTGAGAGCTGCCCTCTTCCTGTGCTGCGTGGAAAATTAAAGCAGACATAGTTTGCTACTATTACTTCTTAATTAATTCACCGTTTTACTTCTTTCGGATATCATGTTCTCACTTCACAGTGGGTCCGTATGTCGTTAGCCCTAATTGGTGCCCACCGCATTTTTTTTTTTATATAATTCTCTTCATTAGTTCCACTTTGGCTGATTGGAGTCAATTTGTGAACAACTTGGGCTTCGTTCAAAACAGACGCATGACATTGAAGAAGTCTCTTGCGATATCATTACGTTCAGTACTCTGGAAAGATTTATTCTCTTGAAAAATGATACAACAGTTAATATTCAATGGCAAAATGCATTCACTTGTGTTTTTCAGCTTCATTTGAAGCAATCATAAATACTTTCGGCTTATATTAGTTTTGTAAATAAAGACACGCTGAATTTTAAAGCTAACGTTCCGTTCACGAACAACCATATATTCAGGGAAGTCATAATAATGCTTTCATTGGTTTAAAAGTATAACAGAATAGCAACAAAGTGATCATATCGTGAACATGAACACAAAAAAAATACATTTACTACAAAACTCCTAGTAGAAAAAAATATGAGACGCATTAATACGCTAAATTAACTAAGAAGCTTTCCACTATATGATCAGTATCACAGTCAAAAGGCCACGTTTTTTATTTGATGAAGCACACGCAATGCAGCAACTGCTGGATATTCTCAAAAAAAAAATGTGATGATTCAAGGACTCGTTTAAGCATCAAAAGTTAGGTAGGAACTATAAATAAATGTCATGCACATGATAAAGAAATATGGCGCACATGCTTCAGCAAAAGTCATTGTTTTTGATAAAACTAGAACGGACTTTCTCAAAAGCAACCGCTACTTAGACTATAATTATATTTCAAAATACACCAAACCGTACACACTCAAGAAGCGCTTATAGCGTAGTAAATCCGTTTATTTAGTGATGTATAATAAGCATTAAGATTCGCCAAGCTTTCGCTCTCCACTGGGAGGCTTTTTCAAGGCAATTGTAAACATTTATATCTACCATTGCCTTGAAAAAGTCTCCCAGCGTACAAATTGTTTAAGCCTCGCATCGTAGAAATCGTAGTAAATCCGTTTACTTCGTGATGTAATAAGCATAAAGATTCGCCATGCTTTCGCTCTCCACTGGGGGCTTTTTCAAGGCAGTGGTAAACATTTATGTGTACCATTGCCTTGAAAAAGCCTCGCAGCGGAGACATTGTTTAAGCCTCGCATCGTTGAAATGGTAATAAATCCGTTTATTTAGTGGTGTAATATGCATAAAGATTCGCCGAGTTTTCGCTCTCCACTGGGAGGCTTGTTCAAGGCAATGGTAGACATTATGTTAACATTTATGATTATCATTGCGTTGAAAAAGCCTCCCAGTGGAGTGCGAAAACTCGACGAATCTTTATGCTTATTACACCACTAAATAAACGGATTTACTACGCTATAAGCACTTCTAGAATGTGTTGACTATGTTTGTTTTTTTTAATTTATGTACTGTTATTGCAGTCAGGGGCGCTGACGCTCGGACGTTATTCGGCGGTGGGGGTAGAGCACAAATGTAATAATTTAATACTTTTGGGGTTTGCCTTGCAGTCTTCGAGGGCTTTCTTCTTCTTTTTTCTTTTTCTATATATATAGAAAAAGAAAAAAGTCATATAAGGCTTTCTTCTTTTTTCTTTTTCTTTCTTTTTTTGTTTTTTGTGAGGCAATTTCCTTTAAATTATTTAGAGCAAAAAGAGTCACGAAGTCCCCCCCACTTTTGGCGCACGGATTGCAGCATTACAATGATATGTAATTTCGTGTTCATTTTTGACTCGTACCGTTTTGTGTCTGATATATTGTGTCCTTCCATTGAAGACAAAGTAGTGCAAAATAGGTTTCGTAGCAAATCGAATGTCTCATATGTTATTTCTAAGTAGCTACGCTGAGAAAATCTACGGTTAGTTTTCTCGTAATGCCAATGAGAAAACACTGAAGAACGTAGGCTATTCCGGACTTAAAGGAAAGGTTTCTTCTTTCACTGAATTAACTCTGTGGATGTGTCCAAACTCTGAACTGAAAGTGAAGTTCGCTTCAAGGAAAATCGGGATTCATTCTGAAAAATGCTTGCAAACCGACGAATTCCTGACAAGTACTTTGATTAATAGCTGCTTTCAGTTCCAGACTTGAATTGGCAGGCATTCCTGAGATGTTGTCGACGTCTTGTCACCATGGCAACGGCAAACTGATGATAAAGGCCTCCAGTTGTCAAGAATCATCGCCGCTTCATGCCGATTGAAATTTCCCTTCAGGTCAGGAAACTTTTTTCCCTCCTACTACTCCCAAGTTTATCAGCTGAATGCATGGGGAAAAGGCCAAGCATTTGGACTTATTTTGACTTATAACGGAAGGGGGGGGGGTCAGTTTCATCATTTGGATTATACCTGCGGTAAAGAAAAGACGAAGATAAAAATAGAAACGCGATTCTTGTGTAGGAAAGGGAAAATTGCTTTTTTATGCACGTTTTGCTTGGATTTCTTTTACTTTTGATTTTATTTATTTTTAGTTACCAAGTTCAAGAAGTGATTATAATAAAGTCACTTCATGTTCCATCTACCATCGTCTTATTTAAGATCGAAAGTGCATAACTATCGCATACAAATAAATTTACTACTGCAGAATGAAGAAAATGGGACTGTCTAATCAATCACATATCTATACCAAGATTTCTTTACAACTACTGATTTTAATTTAACTGATTTCAGCAAGGTATAGATCTTTCATTGCACTCTGAGGCTTGCCCTTTGATTTCTGATTTCAGAGCTAAGCGGTTAGTTGATTCGAATGTTCAATATAATTTTAATCATTAGTGCTCGCTTATAAATTAAAGAACCAGATTTCGTTTTTTTAATAAATTTCCTTCTTGAAAGGTTATTCATTTACATCTTCTGCAACTTCTGATTGTGATAGCTTCGAAAATGATAGAAACTTAAAAAACGAAACAAAAAAAACAGGCTTTGTTTTTGCATTTAGGTTTTCTGTTTCTGCCTTCAGTTTGTCTTATGGTGTAAGCAGGCAGGTCATGCGTATTTTTGTCCCTCATTCTTCGAAATTTTATAATTTCCTTTCGTAAACGTAAGCTGCTGTTTGGCTATTCGCCACATCCGTTAGAGCAGGTCTTATGCACTAAACAACGAAAGCTTACAAAAATAATAAAATGTGTATTATTGGTCTTTGAATTGATGTGCCCTGCGAAGAAGAAATCTCATTTTCAAATTGTAAGCTTACCAAGAATGGAGATATTCGGTTGGTGCGAATGAAATGTCCAGCAAAGGACCAGCACACGTGGAAGGCGAGAACGGAAAAGTAGGATAACTTACCTAGGCAAAATAATTCCCCTTGGCATCGACACATAGTTGCCATCTGTCCGACAAGGCCATGATCCCGGAAAGAAAAACGTCTTGTGGCTGAGACCCGAAGCACGTTGAACCTCGTTGTCTGTCGTCAACTGTTTCTAGGACAGGAACTGATCCAGGTGACGTAACAAATGATAGTCTGTCGGAGACAAGTCCGGGGAATAGACACGATGAGGCAGTGCTTCATAGCTCAACAGCATCACTCGTTGCGCGACATGAGGGCGAACGTTGTCCTGGAGCAGAAGAACACCATGTTTGTTGCCAAAGCCGGATGTTTCTGCAGCAATTTCAGGTGCATCTGGTGTAATTCAGCACAATAACGCTCTGCAGTGAAGGTCTGGCCTATTGCCAAGAAACTCGGATGAATTATCCCGGCTGTGGACCACCAGACAAGGAGCATCATCTTCTTGGTGTGTAGGGGTGGTTTAGGATGCCGTCCAGCAGGCTGTGCCTTGCTTAACTATTGTGCAGATCGTTTCCGATTATCATAAAGAACCCACTTCTCGTCGTAGGTGACGATTCGATGCAATAGAGGTTCCTGTTTATTCCTGGCAAGCAGTGACGTGGATACTCCCAAACGCCTAGTCTTGTTGGCAGTTGTCAACTCATGCGGCAGCGACATGTACAGCTTTTTGACCTTACCCAGCGCATCCAGACGCCGAACAACTGTCGTGTGGTGGACACCTACCTCTGCCGCTATCTCACATCACGTTTCTCTGGGGTCCGCTTCAACCACACGTAACAGAACATCGTCAGAAACAGCAAAAGGTCGGTGACCACGTGATTCGTTTTGCAGGTCCGTATCTCCGCTTCGAAACTTCACAAACCATCGCCGAATGGTTCGTTCGTTGGCTGTGTTCTCCCCAAACGCTTTGTTAACGTTTCGACCGGCAATTACGGCAGAATGGCTCAGTTTAAATTCATACAGGAAGGTGATTCACAAATTCGGCGTCTGCGTGTTTCCTTTGCAAACCACGCCTGAACCTTTTTCTCCACACACGTGCTTGCTATTTATAGTAACTCTGTGACGTAATACCCGCAACACCTGTCCAGCAAAAACACAAGTGCTGGGAAACTGCTGGCCTCCAGCTGGCAGTGATGGGTCATTGCTGGCTGAAATATGCTGCTCACTGGCAGCGCTATCACTTGGCGAGCCATTGATGGCCCTGCAGCATCGCCGTGAATTGTGGGCCTCCAAGCAAGTGACACTAGTGGCCCGTTGCTGGCAACCAATGCAACCCCAACAGCAGGTGGAAGCAACGGGACTGCGCATGCGCAGAAGCAACACTTGCTGTGTCTCTCATGGTACCAGTTAGTTGAAGACGACGCTATCGCCATCGTGTTACTTTAGTGGATGTTAAGAAAAAAATCCATATGTGGAGAGGCGAATTAGTTTCCTAATGAAATTCCACGTCGACGAAGATATCAGATTAAGCCATGAAACACTAGATTACAGCCATAAAACACACCCACTCCATTTCCATGAATAACAATTCATGGAATGGAGTGGGTGAATAACAAGAAAAATTTAAACCGCTTGAAACAAATGTCCTGGAAAATCATTTAAAAAACGTTTGTTGGAAAAAAAAAATTATACGCATACAAAATTTATTAATTATTTGAAAGAAAAAACAAACAAAAAACAACGCTATGTGGATATAATGTACTCATCCATGTGTTGAATACACAAGACTGGGAGGAATTCGCTTCTAAAAATAATGAGAAGTAAAATAAAATATCTTTCCTCTTTAAAACAAATGTAGCTTCGGACAACGGAAAGGAAAGATACGACGTTAAAAATGTAGCAGAATGTGACATGAACCCGGGTAAATATGTATTAATTCAACAGTCTCCTTTCAAGACGACAAGCACAGTACAAAACTATGGAAAGCGACTATTAAGTTGGTACACTTCTTGAAAATGAGTGAAGTTCCCTTAAGGTAAAAAAAAAAAAAAACTATTGTTACGTTGAAAAAATAAAGTTATGAGTTATATGAAACTGACTTTCATGAAAAATACCTCGCAATATTGTAAAATGAAAGAGGAAACCATTCGATTACACATTCCGCACGAAACAGACAGCTTCAAGCACACGCTCGTGCGTGACAAATTAGTCCGGTCGGTAGAGAGCTCAGCTCCCACACCGACGGCCCTGGTTCGTATCCACTCAGATCTAAACGGGCGTTTTTCCGGTCTGTTGAGAAAATTTCCCCAGCGCGGTGCTATAGTTCACAAGTTTCGTAAGGGGAGAAAAAAAATTGTAGCTTTGGGAAACTGCGTTTATCCTTGATTTTTTTTTTTTATGACTACTACTGGGAAATTGGCGGACAAGATTCGGCAAGCCACCAGTTACGTCACGTGATTGCCGGCTGCCACTACCGGCAAACTAGCGGACCACATTAGGCTAGCCATTTCTGGCACGTGCTTGCAGGGCCGCTTAAGGGCCACTTGTGGCAGCTACTGCCTGTGATGGATAACTGATGGCCCTGTTGTGGCATATGACAACTGATGGGGTGCTAACTGTTGGCCGCCCGGATATTTTATTGACGGTTCGGCAGCGGCAGCATAGTGCTGGGCCACCAAGACTGTTTTTGCTGGGTGTGAGTGGTTCCGTTGCGCTATGGTGGGGGCCTGTCTCCACTGCTCGTTCGCGTAAGACATTTCCTTCGTGCCAACCCAATAGATCGATCGTAGAATTTCAAATACACCTGGAAATAAAATTTACATCTGAAAATGTCAACTTTCAGAATTATTCCGTTGAATTAGGCGACAGTAGAAATGGAGTTTTGCTTTCAAAAAGATGGTGTTCGGCTAGTGGTATGCATACTTGGGGCTGAATTCAGAATTTTGATATCGCTGAAGATCTTGTGGGTATGTATTTACTTCACAATCAAGCAAAGGCGTTTCTGAAGACACATTGCATTTTTACGAAATAATGAAAAGGCAGACACGGAACTTCCCTTATCACAAATACCTTGAGATGCAGTAAGAATTCTTCACATAAGATTTTAAAAAGAGGAAGTAATCACAGAAAAAGGGTTGTATTAATATTTACACCACTACGGTTAAACTGATCATTACTTGAAGTAGAAAGTGCATGTAGTGTTCTGTATTCGATACGAAAAGAATATCTTCAACCGAAATTTTATTACCAGAAAACATTTTCAAGTAGATCTATATGCTCTTAAGCACTCTATTGCTAAAAATTTTCTTCACGAAAAACTGGGGGATATTTGCGAACTGTGGAAGATATCCTCATTGCGGAAGATATAAGAAGCCGAAAAGGATTTTTAAAATCGGTCGTCGTTCAGGAGCAGAGATATCGTGGAAAACAAAGATACCTGTTTTAACGGTAAATTTTCGCGTTATTGAAAGACGAAATATGTTCAAAATGCTCTTCACAGGCAATGATAGACTTGAAAAGAACTTTTCTAATCGTATTTTTATAAGGAATGATATCAAGTAAGATATACACTGAAGCAACAAATTATTAGGAAAACCCAATATGTATCAGTCACGTGACATCCTCACTTTTGCACGCAACTATGACGTTGAGATGGTGGAATTTCTTTGTTCGCGCCACTTTAGGGGAGAGCGAACGAAGTAAGCGTGCTTTTAAGGCACCAGACGCATTACAGTCGACTTAGTATACTGTATAAGTATGTCGAGACCATTCGTCCTGATGAAGCTAGGTCAATACCCAGCGAAACCATGGTCGACTTGAAGAAATAAATATTTGTGACAAACCACGTTGTATTCTCTTAACTGTATATGTCAAAGTGTTTGAAGTGTATTGTACCTGTCTTGTGACATGGGATTGTTTCCTAGGGTGCGTTAATGAGAGAGACACAAATTTATGCGTGTTTACAGGTTGCCCAAAGTAGGTGAGGATTAACTCCGAAATTTGATTAAGTGGGGAGTGGGGATTTTCTTGAGTTTTGAGGAAAGGACGTCTTTGGAAGTCAAAAGGAGGCAGATAGGGACATCGGTGCAGAGAGAGAGAGAGAGAGAGAGAGAGAGAGAGGTAGATCGATTGGAATGGGCGTTTGAACAAAACGTTTTCCAAAAGCGTCGTTGGTATTGCGTCGGCGTAACCTCAGCGTCGGTTTACGAAAAACAGGATGTGCGGTCTGGGGTACGTAAGTCGGACGGACACCAGTCCTTCTAAAGTATTTCATTAACTTACCGTGCGATAACTCCCAAGCCTCAAAGCACCTTGAATTAAACTATTACACTTATTGTTTATATTGAAAGGAATGATCCGGACTCTATATTCCTTCAAGTGTAGGTGTGTGATTCTATGGAACGAACCAAGAAAACTATGTAACGACTCTCACTGGATAGCATCTATATTAGTAAAGAGGTGCAAAGGAGTGAGGGTTGTTACACCTACCTAAAAACGACATCTTGGAAAGGAGTCGATGAGGTGTTAGTAACACGAAGGTGGTATGCCGCCCGTGCAACGAGGATCGCCTGTCATAGAGCACCCACAGGTGCCGGTGGGGTTGGCGGCTCGAACATTTCTTTCCACAAATGCTCAATGGGGTTGAGTTCCGGCGATCGAGGTGGCCATTTGAGTGTGGTAATCTTATTTCAGTATTCTCGGAGCCAGCTGGTCTCCATGTGGGAAGTATGCAGTTGGGCGTTCTCCTGCTGACAGATGGCGTCATGTTGCGGGAAGAAAATTGTTACCAACGGATGTAGATGGTCGGTATGGATGTGCACATACCTTGTGCCGGAAGTCTCGACCGGTACCATGAGCCTTAAGTAAGCCCATGTCAACATACCCTACACTGCTGTACCGCCTCCACCTGCCTCACGGAAAGCTGTTCCGTCACTTCGTCTGGTTTGCGCCTCAGACGCACCCTCCCATTGGCATGATAGAGTTGAAACCTTGAATCGTCATACCAGATGACGTTTTTCTAGTCCTCCGCACTCCAGTTGCGATAGGCCCTTTGCAAATTTCAGGCTAATCTTTCGGTGCCTTGCACTCAACAAGAAAACACGATGTTGACGTCGACTGCCACAGCTTATTTTCTTTCCATGGTACGACAAACAGTCTTTATGCTCGTGGATACATTCTTTTTAAGTATCGGCGTTATCTGCTCCTAGATAGCCTTTAGATTCCTTGTAATGATGCGGGGCAATTTGTCCTCACCTCAAGAATCTAGTACACGTTCACAAACACATTTCTCCCGTTAGTATGAATTTTGGCGTATTTCTTGTAGTTTTGGTGTACGCGTACGACGGTCTGACGTGGAAATCCCAATAGTTCAGCAGTTGCGGTGATTGAACAATCAACTTCCTCGCAGTCACTATCTGCCCACGGTCAAACACACGTCACTTCATTTACCTATCATTACTTTTCCGTGACTGATATGTAATGCGTCAAGATCTACTCTATTTATGCTCTTTTTCAGTTGCTGTGTCTCACGTGACTGGACGCAATACTTCTGCTTTGCATGTTGTTATCGGGGTGTGTATAACATTTTGTCCATTCAGTGCACATCTCACACTGTAGAAATTGCTAAGTGATTGAAAATGGCCAGAGTGAAAGTGTCAGCAAAATCCTGACTCTTGATAGCATAACAATCAAGTCCTACCACTGACAATAACAAGCTCGTGTATCAACATATAAAACGCACACATATGGCTACAACACTTATTCGTCGATTCATATAGCTCTACAAGAAATTTCAACCTATTTCGCTATTTCAAGTATATTGCAAACATATCCACTATATTCACTATCTCTTTTTTTCATTCAACGCAAATTTACAAACTCAAAAGGAAGGTTAAAAAGAGGTATACATTACACTTCATACTAAACTGTTAGCTATATTAGAAAACTGTGAAAGTCCAAGTACAGTAGAACCGCTTATAAACGAGGAGCCCGAAACCGGCGGAAATCCTCGCAAAATCATTGGGTTGGGGGGGGCACCATGTAAAAATATATATATATACAATGTATGTATGTTTATATTATATATTCATAACAATTCGATTTTTTCCAAAGATACAATTTGTTAACTACGGTAGTACAAATTTGAATAAAATAAGCACCTATATGAATGCATAATAACAGCAGATCCTGAAGCAGACATCATGCGGAGACATTTTTGAAATTCAGAGGTTGGCTAAGAGAGTATCTTGCACAACTCGCTTGTTCAATATTTGATGTGCTCCGTCCCCATTGCTTTCCTATCAACATTTTTCTACTAGCACACAAGGATTCCCCTGCACTATTGCAATTTCGTCTTGTATGCCAACATTTCTATTCTTCCACTAGCTGAATTGCCCGGTGTTGCACAGGAGAATTTGGTGATAATTCACTTTCTAAATTTTGTACATATTAAATGAAACGATTAATTTTTTACGGAATGAACCGTACCTAATGCTGTATTTCATTTCTTCATTGAATTTGAATTTTATTCTGTGTAGAGTCTTTAGCCACACAGTATTTTTAGTACTTTGATTTTTGTCGTTTACTTCCCTTCAGTTCCGGTGCTGAATTGTGTTGCAGTTCTTCACTGGAAAGCACTTGTCACAAAAAAAAAAAAAAAAAAAAAAAAAAAAATCAATTCTTGCACTTTTCACAACAAAAAGTATTATATTCGAATTCAAAATAAAAAAGTTTAAAATGGAACTTTTTACGAAAATTTTGTATGGGGGCCCCTTGACCCCGGGCTCTCACCCCTCCCAAAAACCTTCTACGGTCTACGTTAGAGTACCATGAGATACTATATCAATTCAAAATAAAAAAGTAAAAAATGGAACTTTTTACGAAAATTTTGTATGGGGGCCCCTTGAACCCGTGCTCCGAACCTATCCCTGCCAAAAACCGTCTACGCTCTACGTTAGAGTGCCATAAGATACTATATCAATTAGAAATAAAAAAGTAAAAAATGGAACTTTTTACGAAAATTTTGTATGGGGGCCCCTTGACCCCGGGCTCCGACCCCTCCCCAAAACCGTCTACGGTCTACGTTAGAGTACCATGAGACATTATATCAATTCAAAATAAAAAAGTAAAAAATGGAACTTTTTACGTACATTTTGTAAGGGAGCCCCTTGACTCCGGGCTCCGAGCCCTTCCAAAAACCGTCTACGGTTTAAGTTAGAGTACGATGAAATAGTATACCAATCCAAAATAAAAAAAATAAAAAATGTAACTTTTTACGAACATTTTGTGTGGGGGCCCCTTGAACCTGGGCTCCGACCCCTCCCAAAAATTGTCTACGGTCTACGTTAGAGTATCATGAGATACTATATCAATTCAAAATAAAAAAGTAAAAATTGGAACTTTTTACAAAAATTGTGTATGGGGGCCCCTTGAACCCGTGCTCCGACTCCTTCCGAAACCGTCTACGGTCTAAGTGAAAGTACCATGAGATAGTATACCAAATCTGGTGGTTCTTAGTTGAAAACTGTAGATTTACATAGCGGACAAACAAAAATTCAACTTTATGCGTATATTAGATTCCAGACCGCGCGCCGTAAATTTTCTCTGCATCGTTAAATGTGCAATTTCGTTATATACAGGGTGATTCATAAAGAAGTATACAGTTTCAACGCACTATAAAACAAGAACAATGTAAAATATTTTATGTTACCTGGAACATAATTGTAGGGAAATTTTTCAAGTTTTTTTTAGAGCCAGTCACAGATGTTCTATGTGTGCACCCTTAGTCACACGATACACGTCGAGCCGGTAACCCATTTCCGCCCAAACGCGAGGTAAGATATCTGAATCAAGTGCAGTGAGATTTTGCAACATCTGCACTTTGTATGGAATCATTTTCAGCTTCTTTCTCAAAATTCTCCAGACAGTGGGCTGTGAAATCTGCACTTCACGACTCACCCTCCGCGTTGATTTTCCCGGGCTTCGTTGAATGGCGGTGCAAACACTATCGACGACTTCTTCCGATACATGCGGTCGTCCAGGACTTTTAAGTTTGCACAAACAACTCGTAGTTTCAATTTTTTTATGTCAATCGTAGATAGATTTTCTGGTTGGAGGTTATTTTCCGAATCGTGATCGGAAATGCCATTGCACAACAGTTACAGGTTCCGTTTTGCTCAATTCAAGAACACAAAACGCCTTCTTCACTGCAGACGCTGCCATTTTGACTGACTAGTCCCGTGACACGCGCGCTATCTCCTACGTCACTTCCCTCAGTAGCGGGACACAAACTTTATGAGTACATCTACCTAACGGTTTACAGTTGTGGTCCGTGTCTTCAATTGTTAATGTTTTACAGGATCTGGAAACTGTATACTTCTTTATGTATCAGGGTGTATATATATATTTTTACTTTCCTAGTTAAAAGTAATCATCTTAGCTTTTATCTCCATCTTTAAATCCGTGAATGTCATTAATTTTTCTTTGTTGAAAGCATTCAGATTTGTTCGAATTAACGTATGCCAAACAAAAGTTCCTGTTTTGCTTGTTAAATACGCGATCTTGGTAAGCACGAGATCGCTTTTTTTTTTTTTTTTTTTTTTTTTTGGTTGGAGGTTTAACGACCACCGTGAGCAACTCAATGGGCTATAAGCAGTCGCCCGTCTCTAATTTAGGGTCACTGGTTCAAGGGAAGAGAGAGAGCCAGCGCCGTAAGACAAACACAACATCCATGCCCGACCGGGATTCGAACCCGGACCCCTTACGGACGAATGATCAGAGGCCAGCGCCTTAGACCACTGCGCCACCGGGGCGGCCGAGATCGCTTGTAAGCGGGTTCTACTGTATATGCAAGTAATTTTCTGTCGGACTGAAACAGTTCTTTAACCAGATATTCACAATGTGCGCATAATTTACATTTAATAAATTTATCTAGAGAATGACTTTTCCTTTGATCTATTCTTAAATGCACGATCTGTAGAATGTAGAATTTATATGTCTTTCCCAATTATGTAATTTAATAAATAACTGACATTAAGCAGATTTGCAACCCATACTTTTCATTAGGTTGCAAATAGCTTCAGTACATATTTTTGGCACATATATCATTTCACTCGCCAGCACAAAATCTAAAGCCATGGGTTTTCCCTAAACTATCCTGCTGTATTGCAGCTACTCGTGCAGAAGAAGGAAATGAAATGCTTTAATATGTGACGTATGTTGTTGACCTCATTTACTGGACAGACAGGAAGAAAATGCCAAGTTTAATGCCTTTTTGTGTGAAACTTCTCTTGGATATGTATGAGGATGTCAGCTGTAAAAGCGCTAAAAGACATATGCAAACTTTTCATAAAAGTTTATTGCAGAAACAAACGAACTGTGATATTTTCCTAGTTGTAATTATGTCAGGTTAACGTTCAAATAGCAAATTACATTCCCGAACTAGTTTCATTTAAAAGTACAATTAGGGAAAGCAAATAATTAAGAAACACTTCAGGAAATGAACTTTGAGAATTACTGTGTCTGACGTTTCTCGTTGTTTACGCTTTCCAACCGTAGGTTCAAGAAGCGTATATTCTCCAGCTTTGTCCGTCTGTCTGTCTGTCCGCACTATAACTCGCGTAAAAATGGTTCGATTTCGATGAAATTTTAGTATGTGGTAGGGGACAACCTGGGAACGGACCCTATTGGAAATGGGGAAAAATGGATCAGAGGTTAGGACATAAGAGCTGGATCCATTCCATCGCCCATATGCGTCAACTTACGTAAAAATGCTTCGATTGCGACAAAACTTTATCATGTTGTTCCGGAGGTATGCTGAAGCGGTTCTGTTTAATATAATCGAAATTGGGTCAAAGGTCATGGCACAGGAGCGAGATTTATTCCACAGCCTTTATCCTCATAACTTGAGTAATAACTTGAGTATTGATTTCTGGTATGCTGAAAAGCGTATCATATAATCAATGCATTGCATGATTTCACTAACTTGTACTCTCATCTTGCAACTCATTGTGGATTGCAAAACTTAGACAATTGTGTATCTTTCTTTCTATTTATCTATTTCTCTTTCTTTTTTAAATATTTTTGAGCAGTGATGTCTTTCTTTCAGTGTGCGCCACCTTTATCGACTTTTCATTGTTATGCCTTTTACTTTAATGTTAACTGGGATCCGCTGTTTTACTCTCTTTCATCGAATTTGCCGTCAGATAGTTTCCTAAATGCATCGTCATTGCTGCAAAGTAAGGTTCTTCTCGCATACTCTTCCTTTTCTTTCTGGTGTAATTAATTTTCGGTGCGTGGGTATTCGTGAACATAGTAAATCCGTTTCACAAGTAAGCTTTAGGATATGTAACTGAAGCAAAAAAAGAGAAACTGAAATTGGATCAGCGTTCTTGCTGTGCATTAGCTGCAGATTTCCAATATGCATTTATTTTTAACAAGTGTGTATGTATGTGGGACGTAAGTGGAGGAGGGGGTGGGGGAGTGCACTTCCAGAGAGTCAATGTGCGCAGTTTTGAAAAACCGACGCTCTCGGCAAGAACTGGAATTAGATTTCAGAAATGATGTACGCGGAGATGTGCTCGAAGTGTATCCTAATATCGTAACACGTGCGATTTCTTCTTCAAAAAAGGTAAAAAAAAAGAAAGGACTCCTTAAATCTTCGTATTTTACTCAGTTAAATTTATTGAGGTAACATACTCACAATATTACGTAAAAAGACAGTAGAAACATTGATTGAGTCGTGGTACGAGTTCTCATGCAACTCAGTATCAGACCATTCGCTGTAATTCCATGTAATACGCAATGAAGTTCTCCTTAACGTTAATCATATCAGTATCAGACCATTCGCTGTAATTATATATAGTATTTGGTGGTAGTCACGCAACAACTATCAGTATCAGACCATTCGCTGTCCATTCGCTTAATCATATCAGTATCAGACCATTCGCTGTAAAACTCAGTATCAGACCATTCGCTGTAATTCCATGCAATGAATTTCGCCTTAACGTTAATCATATCTTCGAGCGAAAAACTCTGGTTGAACAGTTTTCACTCAAATATAACTTTTGCTAAGAATGTTTACAAAAGGTTTTTATAAAAATATTCGGAAGATGCACATTTATAAACAGTCCATATTACACTTAGTAGACAAAACATTAGAGATAAGAGTGATAGGCAGTTGACATGGGAATTCCCCGCGCAGAATGAAACTGGACCAAACCGAACTCAGACGATAAATTGGCGGACAGCAGTGTATAGCAATCGACGAACATTGGAAAAACGTGGTCATCTGAGCTGCTTCGATCGTGGACGCATTGTCGGCGCAAGACAGATGGGTCATTCTATCGCCCAAGTCGTAACAGCCATAGGGTCCCCGAGGGAAACCGTATGAAAAGTGTACCGCGAGTATACCATCGAGAGACGTACCAGCACTCAAAGAGCAAGCGCTGACCTACAACACGCCATTGATGACCGGGTTCGGCGTAGACGATCCAAGCTCGTACAGACAGACCTCTTGGCAACTACGGCGAATATCACATCCAGATTAAATTTAGGACGCCCAAACTGCGTCACGAGCGAACGATACTGCACGCGCTGCATACCCTGAGCTATGGGAGCCGACGCCCTACTCGTATGCCACTGTTGACCGCTGGTCATCAGAAATTACGATTCGCCTGATGCAGGGAGCATCAACACTGGACCTCTGCAGTGTGGTGCGCGTTCTGTGATAAGATAAATCCCATTTTCAGCTGTGGTGAGCTGACGGGAGAGATGCGGGTGTGGCGTCGACAGCATGAAGCCATGTCTTCATCGTGTATGGTCCGCTCTGTTCAAGGCGGTGGTTGGTGGCTCTCGGGAAGCCTTCTTATGGAACACATTAGGCCCCTTAGTGTGTCTGGAGAGGTTTTTAACCGCTACGCTCTACAGGTATGTGCTGGTTAATCACGCATACGTTTTCGTGGCCTTCGCGCATCCTGCGGCCGATGAACTGTTCCAGCAGGACAATGCGCCGCACCACCAGGCATCAACCACCCTGGCGTGGCTCAAGAAATGTTTATATGAGTTGGAACCATCTAGTATCTTCAAGGTCTTCGGATTTAACCCCTGTGGATGCCATCGAGCGGAACATCAGATCTATGGATCCTGGATGGTTGAGCGGAATATCAGATCTATAGATCCTGGATGGTCGAGCGGAACATCAGATCTATGGATTCTGGATGATCGAGCGGCACATCAGATCTATGGATCCTGGATGGTTCAGCGGAGCATCAGATCTATGGATCCTGGATGGTCGAGCGGAACATCAGATCTATGGATCCTGGATGGTCGAGCGGAACATCAGATCTATGGATCCTGGATGGTCGAGCGAAACATCGGATCTATGGATCCTGGATGGTCGAGCGGAACATCAGATCTATGGATCCTGGATGGTCGAGCGGAACATCAGATCTATGGATCCTGAATGGTCGAGCGGAATATCAGATCTATGGATCCTGGATGGTGGAGCGGAACATCAGATCTATGGATCCTGGATGGTCGAGCGGAACATCAGATCTATGGATCCTGGATAGTCGAGCGGAACATCAGATCTATGGATCCTGGATGGTGGAGCGGAATATCAGATCTATGGATCCTGGATGGTCGAGCGGAACATCAGATCTATGGATCCTGAATGGTCGAGCGGAATATCAGATCTATGGATCCTGGATGGTGGAGCGGAATATCAGATCTATGGATCCTGGATGGTCGAGCGGAACATCAGATCTATGGATCCTGGATGGTCGTCTCGGGCGGAGTTGTGGACAATGCTGCAACATTCATAGCTGCCATTACCTCTGAAAAGCCTCCGGCATCTGGTAGAGTCGATGCCTCAGCGTGTGCATTCTGTAATTCGCGTTCGAGGGCCAACACGCCATTAGGTATGTGTCTCTGATATTTTGTCTATTAAGTGTATGAGTACATGAAGACATCGACAAGGGTCTGCTGCCGATTACTCTTCCGCATGAAATGCCACAGGTGGGTATCTCTAATGTGTTGTCCATTGAGTGCTTATGCTGAAGTAGCAAATTATTAGGAACACCCAAGAACAATCCGACAAGTGCCATCCTCACGCAACTGTGACATTGAGAAAGCTTTACGAACAGCTCACTGCAAACTATTCAGACGTGTACAAAGCGTAAATAGCAATAATATGGGAAAGACTCGTGATTTAAGCGACTTTGAATGGTAGTGGGAGCTAGGTTGGTAAGTTCAGGCATCTCCAAAACGTCAAACCTTCTCGTTTATGCAAGAACAGCTGTATCAAGAGTGTAGAACAAGCAGTGCATAAACAAAACAAGCAATCAGCGGTCTTCTCGTCTATGCAAGAACCGCTGTATTAAGGATGTAGAACGAGCAGTGCATAAACAAACAAACAAGCAATCAGCGGTATTCTCGTCTATCCAAGAACAGCTGTATCAAGGGTGTAAAACGAGCAGTGCATAAACAAACAAGCAATCAGCGGTATTCTCGTCTATCCAAGAACAGCTGTATCAAGGGTGTAAAACGAGCAGTGCATAAACAAAACAAGCAATCAGCGGTCTACTCGTCTATGCCAGAACGCTGTATCAAGGGTGTAGAACGAGCAGTGCATAAACAAAACAAACAATCAGCGGTCTTCCCGTCTATGCAAGAACAGCTGTATCAAGGGTGTAAAACGAGCAGTGCATAAACAAAACAAGCAATCAGCGGTCTTCTCGTCTATGCAAGAACAGCTGTATCAAGGGTGTAGAACGAGCAGTGCATAAACAAAACAAGCAATCAGTGGTCTTCCAGTTGGTGGAAAAGACTGGTCGATGTATGTTCGAGGTCAACAGCGGCTGGAGATGATTGTGCAAGGTAATAGACGAGCTCCCTTGCGTCAAGGAACCGCGCAATACAACAGCGGTACCGAGAGGAGAGTTTCGTCATACACTAGCCTCCGCACATTTGCGGTACTGGGCTATAATAAAGAGCAGACGTCACCTTCGTGTACCACTCACGTCTGCAGTGGGCACGGGAGCACCAAAACTTTATCCT
The DNA here is from genome assembly GCA_039090855.1 of Macrothele yani. Classification (NCBI taxonomy): domain Eukaryota; kingdom Metazoa; phylum Arthropoda; class Arachnida; order Araneae; family Macrothelidae; genus Macrothele; species Macrothele yani. The sequence goes on from CM077024.1 coordinate 10,471,979, forward strand.
TGCCGATCCGAAAAAGGTTGTCTGTTCCAATGAATCACATTTTCAGTTACTACACCCCAGCTGACGTGCCAGAATATAGCCGCAACTGCACGAATCGATGGAATCCAACTGCATAGCATCAATTGCACATGCTGGGATAAGCTGTGAAATAGTTCGGTATCTATTTTCATGGCTGTCATCGGTTTCCTAAATACCGCTGGAACAGCTCTGGGATATCAGAAGGTACTTAAATATCTTGGCAGACAATGCACACCCATGCATGTGCATGGTGTATCCTGGTGGAGAGGGTTACTTTCAGCAGGATAATGTGATGTGTACCAGTGCTAAAACGGACCCCAAAGAACCTGGAACTTAACCGACTTTACCGTATGGAAGATGAGATTGAGAGAGCCATTCGTAATGGAGAACTACCTCCAGTGAACATTCGGCAATTAACGAACGCTGTCAAATCCATTTGGCTGAACATGCCTGTAGAAAGATATCAGCACCTCATCGAATCCATGCCACATCGAATAAAGGCTGTTCTAAGGGCCAAAATCAGCCCAACCCGTTCCTCATAAGTTGCTAATCACTGTATTAGCATAATATACAGTGCAATGTTATTATACCTAAAAAAGCAGTGGAAACTTTGACGGAGTCATGATACGATTTTTCATGGAACTCAGTCTTCCCAACCCCGTAATTTACAGGAACTGCGGGATCTTCTGTTTGCAGTATTGGTACCAAATATCAAGTGACACCTACTAACAACATCTTGCTGAATCTATACCTCATCGGGTGGGAGCTCTTCTGGCAGCGAGAGGAGGACCTACATCATATTAGGTAGGTGGTTTTAATGTTTGGGGCTGATTGGTTTATATCATCATCATCAGTCCATTGCTGGATGAAGGTCTCTCCAAGTCTCCTCCACACAACTTTCTGTTTTCAGACAGTCTCCTCCATATTACTCCATCATGCTTGTGAATTTCATCGACCCATCTTCTCCCACAGGCTCTCTTTCTCGATCTTGTCAATTTCCTTGGCATTCAATATATTTCATTTGTCGAGCGGTGATGAGTTCTAATACCAATATTTCAAACTCATTGCCACTTGAACATCTTTACTTTGATCATGATGTCATCAATTTTGATCATGATGTCATCAATTCTTCTCATTTTTCTGATCCATGTCTTCCTTGTTCTTCTTATCTTTCTTGTTTACACCAAGGATTCATATCTCCATGTTTCTTTGAGTTGCCCGAAGCTTAAGGTCCATATCTCTGATCCATAAGTAAGAACTGAGAGGATGTTTTGATTAAACACGTTTCATTATTATAAGTACAACAGACTGTCAATACTCGATCAAGAAAGGCTTATAGCGTATTAAATCCGTTTATTTTTGTGTTGTAGTAAGCACAAAAATTCGCCAAGCTTTCGCACTCCACTGGGAGACTTTTTCAAGGCAATGGTAGACATAAAAATGCAGGGAATCGGAACACGTAAGGAACAAAGATGACCTTTGAAAATAACGTGGGTGACATCACAAGCATATTACACGAATTTTTATCACGCAATTATACGGTGCGTAGCGATGTGTTTCATCTTTTAATAATGCATGCCAAACCCTTGGTAGTTCAGTAGAAACTATATCTTTGCGCGCTTGTTTGCTGGATAAGATTTCGTCTGTCTCCCTGATGACAGTATCTTTTAAGTTCGTTCAGGGGCAATTCTTCTAATACTATTCCATACAGGAGCGGCCGATGAATGCATGACTTCCCTGCCGAGGGCTGTATTCTTCATGTCCTCGTTGACACATCGCACGTGTTTTTTACATCTAGCATCCAAGGATCATTTTGTCATTCCGATATATATCTTTTCCGTGTTGTCAGGATACACCAATGGTATAGCGTATACACTCGCCTTTTTCTTCCTCACACTGTCTCTGCTTGCAACTTGATATACACTATATTGACAAAAATCATCGGACACCCTTTCAAAAGCAAATGAACGGATCCGCTGCGTTGTTGAGATGCGCGGTACTGTTGCAAACGGTATGAAAACAAGCCTGCAGCTGACCGCGATCATATCGCACTGTGGGGTTGAGTGAAAATGTCGCGGCGGGAGAGAACTGACTTTGAGAAAGGAAAGATTGTTGCATGTTATATTAGTGGGTTGTCCATAAGAGAAACCGAGAGGCGTTTAAACATACCCAAGTCAACTGTTTTGGATGTACTGAATAAGTGGAAGACACATGGCGTGCCTGAAGCAGCAAAACGTACCGGCAGACCAGAGAAAATCAGTGATAGAGGACGTCGAAGCCACAGGAGAGTCGTTACAACTAATCAGTGGAGTACTGCACAAGACCTGAGTGGACAGGTGAGTAAAAAAGCTGGAACCTCGGTTTGTACACGTACCATTCGCAGAGAACTTCATTCCATGGGTTACCGTGGGCGTGCGGCTGCTTCATCTCCACTCGGAGTGCTACTTGTCATATAGCATGGTGTAAAGAACATTTATCGTGGACCGCAGATCAATGGAACCGGGTCCTATATGGACTGATGAATCCAGATGCACGATCCATCAGTATGATGGCCGTGTGTGGGTATGGCGGCAGCCGAGGGAACGCAATTTACCACAGTGTACTGTTCCTACGGTCAAGTTTGGAGCTGGCAGTGTTCTCGTGTGGGGGTGTTTTTCGTGTTATGGTCCCGGCCCATTTGTTATCGTAGACAAACCTGTTAGCCAGCACGTCTACCTCGATATTCTGGATAATTATGCCCTACCAACTCTGTGGCAATGCTATGGAACCGAGCCTTGTTGGTACCAGCAGGATAATGCACCGAGCCATAAAGCAAGGATTGTTACTGCGTGGTTTGAAGATAATTCCGTATCGTGTGTGGACTGGCCAGCACAGATCCCTGATCTTAATCCCATAGAGCACCTGTGGGATGAATTAGAGCGCCGCATAAGAAGTTTGGAATCAATGTCTACTACTAAGCAACAGTTAGCGGCAGCATTATGTACTGAATGGAAGCGCATACCTGTCGCTGTGTTCCAAAACCTTGTCGAAAGCATGTCTCGAAGGGTCACTGCATGCATTAAGATCAAAGGCGGGCCGACACCGTATGCCAATAAATGCTATGTTGTGTTTCTCTTCTAGGTGTCCGATGACTTTTGTCAATATAGTGTATGTGATAACGGGGTCAAGGACTTCATTGCTATTAATATGTTGTATTTACGTAATAAATTCTTTAACTAATATGTAAAGCCTGGGACATATGTGACGGATCCTGCGTATCCCATCGTCTTACTAGGTGATTTTGTTATTGCTGACATTACACGATTTCTTACAGTTCCATGTATTCTGTCTATGCCATCCTTCTTATATCCAGCCTTTGGACCTTTTCTATAAATACTATCAATTTCCTTATTATTTAAGTAGTCGGGTTTGCATTCCTTATACGCTCCATAGAACCATGCTCTAAACGCAAAGTCGGAATGCGAAAGCGATCCTTGGACGCTAGATGTAAAGAACACGTACGAAGTGTCAACCAGGACATGCAGAATATAGCCCTCGTCTGAGAAGTCATGCATTCATCGACTAATCCTGTATGGAATAGCATTAGAAGAATTGTCCCTTACACGAACTTAAAATAGAATGCCAACAGAAAACAGTCGAAATCCTATCCAACAAACTGGCGTGCAAAGATATAGTTTCTACTGAACTACCAAGGGTTTGGCATGCGTTGTTAAAAGATGGAAACCCATTGCGACGCATCGTATAATTGCGTGATAAAAATTCGTGTAATATGCTCGTGATGTCCCCCACGTTATTTTCAAAAATCATCTTTGTTCCTTACGTGCTCCAATTATCCGAATTTTTATGTCTACCGTTGCCTTGAAAGAGCCTTCCAGTTGAGTACGGTAGTTTGGCGAATCTTTGTGCTTACTATACACGACAAAAATAAACGGATTTAATATGCTATATGTGTCTCTTCAGTAAATATTTTTCTTTTAAGACATAATGGTAAATTACTCTTGAAAATTTGCGTTGCTGCTTTCAGATGAACTCTGTCCAAGTTTTATGCGACTAATAATTTTTCCCTCAATGTGCTTCTCGTTGTCTGTTGTTCAATGTAAATATAGGCATCGCTTACTTCTAAATTTGCCCCATCCACCTCGAAATATTCAGTTTTAGTAAAATCATTGTACATCAGTTTTATTTTCTGTAACTTCATTCTTAATCCCACTTTATTACTCTTGCTATTAAGTTTATGGATTATACTCTGCAGAGGGGCGACTTGCAAAAATTACTATGCCGTCTGCAAGACGAGAAGGTTGGTTAAATAATCTCTATTAATCTTTATCCCTCTTGGTTATTTAATACTAATATTCTTAAATAATAATATATTAATATTCTTAATCCTTATGCCCTAGGTTATTCAATACTAATATTCATTCACGTTTTTGACACATTGTCTTACGATCTTCGACTTTCGTTGTAGCTATTTAGACTTCCCATGGTGTTATGAGGTGGCTGTGTTAGGTAAAGAACAATTACTTCTTCTTAGAAGCCTTTTTATAAGACTTTCTCTTAGCAGTTCATGACATGAATTGACTATGTAAAACAATATTAAAAATATCACTGGTTAAAAAGTCTTCAGAAAGACCATCTCATAGGATACGCGCGGTTTTAGAACACTTCCTTTTGCACATCTGTGATCTTTTAGCCAAAAATTTCATATTTTACTTTAACCGTAGAGAGACCAAGAACTATTAGCATTTTCCCACATTTAACAATAATTGCCTGTTCCAAACATTATATAAACATTTCGAAACGCACATCTGTTTCTCCATGTTTTTTCTGTCCTGTTCAGAGTAATCCATCTGTAGTTTTGGTTTTTTCCCCTCTCCGGTGTAGATTCACGCCCATCATAATCGCGGTCAGAGACAAAACTGTTACCCAGTGATTAGCTTGGGACAAAACAACATAATCATTATTCTTTCTTTGTTGAAACGAGGATGGATAAAGATTAGATCACGAAAAAACCTTGCTTTACAAGGTCATGAAAAGGAATCACGCTATCAATCCCATTTGGACATGTAAAAATGATCTTCTGTCGTTGTAAAAGTTTGCACTGGAGAGTAATCTTTTCACGATTTGTGTGTTACTCATCCATTATGTGTGACCGTGTGTGGGAAGAAAGCCCACCAACCAGGTTTCGCTAAAACAGCTGGACATCCTCGGGGAGTCAGGCTCGTAGATGGACTTATAGGGACACCAAAATACTTCTTTTGTGAACACCGCTGCACTCCTAAATGAGAAAGTTTGGCAGATTTAAACATCCGACGCAGAAGGATGTCATTTCCAGCATTCAGGAAAATCAACTAAATTGCTCAGCTGCACTCCGTGTTAGAGTAATGATGCTCGTCAACACTCGAGATAAAAACGTTGCGAAATGAATAAAAAAAATGTGCTGCATTAATTCGGACTTAAACCCATTAATCACGTACGCATAACACTGAATCATATACAAACAAGGCGAAAGGGGGAAATGGAAACGAGGAACAACATCGTTTGCAGGCAATAAAAAAATGGTACGGTAGTTTAAGGAAACAAAGCTCCTTTGTTTCATCTTGACTTGCAGCCAATTTTAAGAACTGTGGCCTAGCCCAGAACATTGTAGCCCGACCCGGCTCTCGGGCGGCTTAGCTTTTTCGTTCCTGGATTGAAGAAAAACTTTTTGTCTCACAAAACAAATACTGACTTGCTAAATAGTCAGATAGCGAAGTTCACTGAGTGAAACGAAAGACTCCATTCCATCCACCACTGGATGCGAAGGCGTAACTAGACATTTCTGCGCCCGGGGCAAACCACAAAATATTGCGCCCCCATGTGTCTTCTTTTTTTTTTCTATTTAAAAGTTTATAGACCATCGTGAGAAATTCTAAGGGCTGTAAACTGTCGATCGTTTTTAAATTTAGGGCTCTGGTTTCAGGGAATTTGAGAGAGCGCCGTAAGAGACAAACACACCACCCATCATGCCTCATCCGGGAAATGAACCCAAACCCACTTGAATGAACGGTGAGAAACCTGTCTGTCTTTTTATCTCGTATATATATATACACTGTTCGACAATAAAATTAACGATATGCTCCGACGTTATCTCCAGTCACGGTCAAACTGTTCTTCCCCGGCAACCGTGAGGTACTAGGCTCTGGATTCTAATCATGCGACCGAAATGTGGCCGGGTTCGAATCCGGATGATGCATGGATGGTGTGTTTGTTCTACGGCACTGGCTCTCTCCCTTCACTGGAGCCAGGGTTCCTAAATTAGGTGCGGTGATTGTTAAACCCTCAGGCAAACAAACGAACAAATAAAGACTAAACTATGACTGCGTACAACTTTATCCAACTGCTTCGGAATTCGAACCTTCAGTACGACATCAAACGGACGGTATGCAACTCGAAGTCGCGGCTCGCAGCTGCGTAAGGTTGGAATAGCTCCTGGAGAATCTTCAACAATAAGAACGATATCTTTATCCTACAACGTATGCAAAACCGCGCCTTGGTTTCTGAATGCGAGCAACTAACATCCCATGAACGATTTCAGAAATAAATGCGAGTTTTAAGCTGGACTACCGAAACTAGCGAAACATTATAAAAAGCAAATTCTGTAAATGGACAAGTGACGAATTATGGCGTGTAAAATCTGTACCAGAAACTGGTGCAACAGTTTCCATTCCAATTTTTATCACATTGTAAGCAATGAGTTCAGCCCATTCTCTTTAGCTACACCTGGGGCAACCACCTCGCCTGCCCCGCCCTAGTTGCGCCTCTGACTGGATGGGTCGAGCAATTACAGTTTAAATCGACAATCCGAATTATAAGATGTGAGTCTGAAATGCTACGGTTTATTTCTTTAAAGGTTCAAATAAAAATCCATTTTTACTTCGTTTACTTGTTGCTCAGAGGTGGCGCACGTATAAAGCGAAAAAGTTGCAGCGATAAATTTCATCGGTGTAGCTTAATCGGGAAAGCATTCTGCTCCGGAGCAGAAGGATCCGGGTTCGATCCGCGTTACTGGCGAATTTGTGTCTTCAATTGGCGCCCGATTGTGGAAATGGATCTAGTAGCCGTTGGGTTCTTCGAAAAATATGTGATGTTCATTCCACACAACGTCTGGAATTAATTGGAATTCCTTCTTCTTTAGAGAGCTACTTCAAGCATGGTTTGCTGGCTGACCCAGAAACCCAAGATTTTGTCCCAGCCGTTTCTCGGGGAGGGGGGGTATGTGTGACGTACCTACCTCAGAGGTGACGCACATGTCAAGACGGCAAAGTTGCAGCGATAAAATGTGTCCGTGTATGTTAATTGGGAAAGCATTCGGCTCCGGAGCAGAAGAATGCTGGTTCGTTCTGCGCCACGGGCAAATGGCTTTGACGCTGTACACTGAAGTGCCAAAAAAAAAAAAAAAAAAAAAAACTGGGATACCTCCCTAATACCGCGTTGGTCCTCTTTGCGATCGGATGACGACAGCAACGCAACCGACCATGGACTCCACGAGCTTTCTCTAGTACTGTGGAGACAGTGTGAACTATGCTTCCTGAAGAACATCCCACAATTCCGTAATATTTGCCGGTGGAGGATTCCTGGCATTGACGGCACGTTGAACAGCATCCCAACTGTGTTCGATGGCGTTTAAATCTGGCAAACGAGGGGGCCAAGTCAGGATGCCAGACAGTGGAATGTTTCTGCCCCCATAATCAGGCGACTGTGGGCGTGTGCTGTGGCGCATTGTCGTGTTGAAAGAGGTCGCGCCCGTCAGAGTGGTTCCATGACATGAACGGGTGCAAATGATCCCCAAGGATGGGTTACGTAGCCTACATCAGTCAGAGCGGCTCGCAGACGTATGAAGGTCGTAATGCTGAGTGCCAGCTGAAGACACCCCACACCATAACAGAACCACCGCCGGCCTGCACTGTCCTTTGTAGGCATGCAGAATCCATGTCTCGTGGGGTTGTCGCCCCACCAGGAGTCAGACATCTCCCCGAAACAGTTAATACCTCGATTCGTCGGACCAGGCTACACGTTTCCAGTCATCTCATGTTCCCGAGCCCAACGAGGCACGCAGCCTTGTGTCGTTAGGTTAGCAGTGACATCCGGGTGGGCCATCGGGTCCGGAACCCAATATAACACAGGGAACGTCGCATTGTCCGAGCGCTGATGCTACTACTGGCCCCATCATTCAACTGCGCAGTGATTTGCGGCAGTGTTGCACACAGGGCAACATTGCCACAAATCACGGGATGCCACAAATTTTGCCAAAAAATCTCGGGATGTTACGATGCGTGCCAGACGCCGCTGTCCATTATCGTCCAGGGCTTTTCTACGGACACACTGGTCTCGCACTCTGGATTTCCCCCTGATTTTGTGTAATCCAGGTACAACCCTTGATATTGTTGACCGTGTAAATTCAAATTTCGTGGTAATTTCCGAGATGGAGTGACCCATCTTGCGGGCGCCGACTATCGTACCACGTTCAAAATGGCTTAAATGCTGATAGCTGCCATTTGAACTGCGAATGCTACTATACTACTCAAGATTGCGCAGATGTGTGCCTCTGTACACACGTCGTTTGCGGACGATACCATCTACCGCATGGGTGTGGTGGCATGTGATGGAAATGGTAGGGCCCTTCCCAGTTTCATTTTTTTTTTTTTTTTTTTTTTGGCACCTCAGTGTAGACACTTTAGATACTACGTGCTTTTTTTTTCGAGAAATATTTACATAAATAGTTATGTGCCTCGCGAAACAAATATGAGCATCTGGCGTGCGATTCGTAGCTACAACGGAGATGAAGTTCGAAGTATTTTGTTTACATATTTGGATATCGAGGCTACCTTACTTATGCTTAAGTGTAGAAGAGGAAGCTCGTTTACGTTTGTAACAGAAGAAGGTAGTCATATTTTATAACACAAAGTTTTGTGTGTTTTTCGCGTGACTCTGCCTAAAGTGAATTCTAACCCTCCGAAAAGAAACATTACACGTGGGTACATCACGTTTTATCAACTTCCACAACGGGGATTTCTCGCGAAGAACAAGTGGGAATCTTGTTACTCTTCTGGAGGTTAATATGAATATCAAAGGCGTGCTAAAATACGTTCGAGCGCAACATCTTCATAACTATCATTCACTACTTTCTAACACAAAGTATCATTCACTACTTTCTGAAATGCAAAATGACTGGAAAGTACCACCCATTCCGTAGCGGATCCAGCTTGGAGTGAAGGGGGAGAGACTGGGGCGATCGTCCTCCAAAGCAGGTTTTTTATTTTTAAATGGTCAATATCTAAATAATTAATGCATTTATTTTTGTTAAATTATAGTAATAAATCCACAGGTTTTCGTAAAAGCTTTCATATAAAATAAAATTCACTGTAAATTTGGAGATGTTCTAGCTTCAACAGAAAAGAAACCAATGAAACAAAACTAGTGGTTTAGAAACAGAAGAAGATAAGACCGGAAGTGAAAAGAAATTTTGACAGATCATGAGAAGCCATGGGTGAAGTTTTTTTTGTTTGTTTGTTTGTTTGTAATGTTTTTTACGCTTTTCAACCGTAGGTTGAAGAAGCGTATATGCTCCAGCTTTGTTCGTCCGTCTGTCCTTCCGCACGATAACTCGAGTGAAAATGGTTCGATTTCGAAGAAAGTTTAGTATGTGGACCACCTGGGGACGAACTGTATTGAAAATGGACGAAATGGGGTCAAAGGTCAGGACAGAAGAGCGGGATCCATTCCATTGCCCTTATGCGTCATAACTTGCATAAAAATGGTTCGATTTCGATGGAATTTTAGTATGTGGTAGAGGATTACGTGGGGACAAACCCTATTGAAAATGGACGAAATGGGGTCAAAGGTCAAGACATAAAAGCGGGATCCATTCCATCTCCCTTATGCGTCATAACTCATAACTTACGTAAAAATGCTTCGATTGAGACAAAACTTTATCATGTTATTCCGGAAGTATATTTAACCGGTCCTGTTGAATATCATGGAAATGGGGTCAAAGGTCAGGACATAGGTGCGAGATTTATTCTACAGCCATTATTCTCATAACTTGAGTAATAATTTCTGGTATGATGGAAAGCGTATCATAATCAATGCATTGCATGATTTTACTAACTTGTTTGTTTTAGCATTGTCTGGCGTCATTAGTAATTAGGAACAGGAAACGTCTTCGTGTGGGGTAGACTTTGAAGTGTGTGTGAGATAGTGTGGCTGACAGAGCGAAGTACAAACTCGATTGGACCGTAAACAAAAACTAGCAACAAATTTCCAAGATGGAAAATTTTCTGTTAAGTTAACCCATCTGAATAAAAGGTATCAAACTTTATTTCGAAAGACCTTTCTGCACATGAGATTTAAAAAGGATCAAGTTGGTTTCCTCGAAAAGCGGGAAATTGAACGTCATGAAAAGACTGCTGATTTTCCAGTTCTCGTTCACAGTTTGGGATTTAAGAATTTGGAACAATTTTCTTAATGGAAAATTTTTAAAAATCATTGCAATGCCAGGCAGGAGTTGCGCTGAAAAAGTTTATAGTGTGTGTGTGATCTCGGCAGTTTTTTTTTTTGTTTTTTTTTCTTTTATTGGAGGTTTAACTACCACCGTGAGCAACTCAATGAGCTATAAATAATCGCCCGTCCCTAATTTAGGGTCACTGGCTCCAGGGAAGGGACAAAACCAGTGCCGTAAGACAAAAACAACAGCCATGCTTCACCGGGATTCGAATACGGACCCACTTCGGACGAACGGTAATGCGCTAGCCTACAAAATTTCTGTCTCTTCTTATTTTTAGTCTATTAGACTAGAGCACCCCCCCCTAAGATGAGCATCTAGATCCGCTATTGCACCCATTGTCATAAAATAGTACTTAGAGCAAAAGCAAATAACAACAGATTAACCATAGTAAAAACTCTAACTCACTAAAACACACACCAGAAAAAGTCTATTAGACAAAAGGTCACGCTTAAGGCGGCGGGGCACTTAACCGGAACTTAGAGGCAAATGACTTCCCTTGTTGGCAAAAAATTGCATTACCATTATACAGGCATTCCAATTTCTCTGCGCGTAGTTATTCGAAAGTCGGAAATGCCGTTGTCGCCCACACGAGCTGAGACTGCTGACTGAACGCAGTGAAAAAAATCCAATCTGTAATTACTTCGACGCTGTAAGCAAAATGTTCTGGAACATGTACATTACCATCGTTTCGTCGTCGTGTGGTGATCAGATTGTCTACAGCGTCAGTTTCTGACTGTTCGTGCAACTGATATTTTAAAATATACGGCGTTGTCTGACTCCCTTTGCTACAACCGGTGGCCCTAAATCAGGGAAAAGCTACTGCACCTAACCCTTGATTCCCTTCGAAGGCCATATATAAAGGATCGTAGTTTCTTGGAAGAGATCGGAATTTTTGTGCCCTGCCCTGAGAAGAGTCGGTTACTGTCTGTTGGCATAGAGCGACGTTCAGATTTGGGCTTCTGTTTAATCCTCCGAGCTGGATTCGGGTTCGAGTTCGGTGGCCGAGTTATCATAGGCCCGAGCGTTTGGCCATTTACTCTAGCTTGGCCTGGGTGGGGGCCAAACGCTCCAACTGAGCCGCAGGGCCGCACTACACCGGCCCTGTGGCCCAGCTGGAGCTAGCAGTAACCCTGAAGTAGGGACGGCTAACTCCTTAGATCAGTGTTTCCCAAACTTTTTTTTTTACTGGGTGGAGCCCTTGAAGTAGGCCTTGAGACATAGCGGAAGCCTAGATGGCATTTCCGATAGGTCTACGCGATGATAAATCATTTGCATAATATTTTGCTTATTTTATCAAGATTATCTAAAAAGAACGAATAAAATGACATAAGCACTATTGAATTGGGATGAAAAAGATATAAACAATATTCTAACGCGAATTACATTAAGTAAGAATATTTAATATAATATTACAGTAGTTATTTTCTTTCCCCAAATAATACACAATGGAATGTGACAATCATGAAATACGAGATTACCCCAGTATACATTACAAATTTGAAGTTGTGATTCCATCTATTGCTGTAAATTATGGCATACTCGGGCGCAAACCGGGAGACGAGCGTTCGATTCCCGCTCCAGGACGATGAAATTTTTAATTTTTCGAATATTATTTGACTTACCACTCTTGCCATAATTGACACCAATAGACGGAATCACAACTTCAGATTTGTGTTGGAATGGGACAACGTTCTTCAACAGCCCAAGTAAAATCCATTGCTAAATAGCTTTCACAATAAAAGCAATTCTTCCCTGTGTCTGTTACCTTCCGGCTTTCACTGCTTGTCCTTGGTTTGGACATAGAATCGTTATCACTTACCTTACTTTGGTGACTCGTAGGTTTACTGTTCTCTGCACTGTCTTCTTGATCCTGTAACGAACGAATATATTTTACGAACTTCCAAATCTTTAAAACACACAAGTCTTAATTGTTTGCACCACGTTCACCAAAGTATTCACACAAGCAACATAATTTAAGTATAATATCACTGATTACAGCATTATGGGCCGAAAAAGGAAGTTAAAATGTTCGAGGAACTTTTAAAACTAGTCTGGATGTTTCTATAGAGTCTGGACTCCCAGGAGGGATGAGTGCCTTATCGCTGGTGGGCAGTGCGGCGACTTACTGATTCTCAGAAGTACTGGTGCTGTGCCAGAGGACACGACGCGTGTCACCAAGTGTGTTCCTGCTCTTGACGCAGAAGTAAGTTGACCAAAGAAATTTCACTCAAGGCAAAAATTACTTCATCATGATAGCGCTCTCTTCACAGACGAAATAAAGCATGTTAACATTCGATTTTCATTATTTCTTACTTACAAGCGACATATACATTTACTCCAGTGTAAATATTTGGTCTTTTAAGATTTCACGGAACCTCGGTTGGGAGACACTGCCTTAGATGCTCGTTTGAATCGCTAAACTTCTTCCTCGTTTGAATAGCTAAACTTCTTCCCCAAGAAAGAATAATGTGATGATTCTTTCTTAACGCTTTGAAATTTCGTGTCTCATACCACTCCCGGAAGTTTTGCTTAGTGTTAATGGTGTGCATATCATGTTGAGGAAACGGCCGCTTCTACTCTTTCCCCCGATGAAAGATAACCTAAAAAGTAGTTCTTGCTCGTTTCTTCCTGAGATGCGTGAGCCGAGTAAGTCTGGCTATCGTTGTCTGACTGGCTCCTTTGGTTGCAATCGTCTGGGCATAATATGGCTGCTGTCAGTACCGAAAGACCTCGAAAATCAATCACCGTAATCTTTTGCATCGAATTTCGCTACTACCGCCTATGTCTCAGCTGATGATTCCAAATACAAGCGTTCAATGCCAGATTCTGGAAAGGTCTGAAATATTTCATACATAATACAACCCGTCGCTCAGAGCATCACGGAATGATCATTCTTCAAAATGTGTATTACATATTTACAATACCAACACTGAAGTCGATTTTCATCGCTTAAACCCAAAGGGTTCTACATTAAGACGCCTTAGGACACAAAAATAATTTTTTGGACCCATGAGACTGAGTTAAACATTTTATTGACTTCACGTATCACCAGATGTATGCAGTAAGCGAAAGGTTAAGAGATGTCATGAATAAAAATTGTTTGAAGCCCTATGCAACGGATAATCTCCAGGAGAATTAGTTTGTTTGTTTTTGTCGAGAAATTTTCAGTTTTCACAGTTTAGTTCTCAAAGACAAATGGTAAGATGACAGATTAAGATGTGTGTTATCAGAAGTGAAGAAATTTGGCCTAAGTTTTTTCATAACAGAAGGTAAATTTTTTCGTGGGTCTGAAGGCATATGGAAACAATTTAAGAATCAATTCAAGATGACAAAGTGATTTTAAAAATGCTATTTAAAACCAAAACATTTTTCCTGTGTTCATTCCCTATAATTGTCGCCCGGTGTGACGCAGTGGTCTAAGCGCTGGCTTATGACCATTCATCCGAGAAGAGTCCGGGTTCGAATCCTGGTGAGGCATGGATGTTGTGATTTTCTTACGGCACTGGCTCTCTCCCTTCCCTGGAATCAGTGACCCTAAATTAGGGACGGGCGACTGCTTATAGCCCATTAAGTTGCTCACGGTGGTCGTTAAACATTCAATCTAAACAAAAAGATAAAAAATATTCCCTATAAAAGCATAAACCGATATCTTCCTCTCTTCATAGAATTTCATCATCATTATCAACCATTATCAATCCACTGCTGGATGAAGGTCTCCGAAGTTTCTTCCACAACGGTCTGTCTTGTGCCAGTCTCTTCCATGTCACACCCACCTGCTTTCTAATTTCATCCATCCATCTCCCACGTGGTATTCTTCTGGGTCTTTTCCTGCCCCTTTGAATCCAGTCAAGAATTTTGGTCGGTCCGTTCTTCTGGCAACATGTGCAGCCCATTGCCATTTTAGGGATTTTATTCTGCACATGATGTCTTCCACTCTTGTCAATTTCCTTATCCATGAATTCCTCTTCTTATCTCTTGCATCTTTCCATTCTACTTTCAGTTGTCTGCAGTCTTTGTATGTCTTTCTTAGTTGAGGTCAACGCACTGCTCCGTATGTAAGCACTGAAAGGATGCATTGATTAAACACTTTTCTTTTAAATCATAATGGCATTTTGCTCTTAAAAATTGTACTGTTTCTTCTTAAAAGCTCTCCAACCAAGTTTTATACTTCGATTATTTTTTTCATCAGTATGGCCTTCGCTTGATATCTACTGTCCAAGGTAAATGTAGGTATCAGTTTTCTCCAGCTTTCCCCCATCAGTAGATAGATCTTGTAAAAACATTGTACATCAATTTTGTCTTGTGAAAGTTCATATTAATCCCATTTCTTTACTCTTGTCAGCAAGTTCCTGGATCATGCTCTGAAGTTCTGAAGGGACAGTTGCAAAAATGACTATGTCATCAGCAAAACGAAGGTGAGTTAAATAATCTTTATTAATCTTTATCCCTTTGTTTTCCTAGTTCAATGATTGAAAGACATTTTGCGATGTGGCATTAAAGTGTTTGGTAGATATGGTGTTACCTTCTCTCACTCCCTTTCCAATTTTATTGGTGATGTGTCTTCAAATAACCGAACCTTTTTACTTGCATTTTCATAGACGATATTAATAATACTAATGTATGCATCTTCAATACCGCAGGATTTCAAAGCCATTGTAACTGCTGAAGGTTTCACGGAACGGAATCAAAAGCCTTTTCATAATCGATAAAAGCCATCCCAGTAAAAACACAAGTGTTGGAAAACTGTTGGGCACCAGCTGGCAGTGATGGGTCACTGCTGGCTGAAATATGTCGGTCACTGCACGGTAGCTGTCCGTTGGTGGCAGCGCCATCAGTTGGCAGCCATTTATGGCCCTGCATCATCTTCATGAATTACGGGCCTTCATGCAAGTGCCACTAGTGGCCCGTAGCTGGCAACCAAAGCAACCCCAACACGAGGTGGAAGCAATAGTACGAGTACGAGTTAGTTGAAGACGACGTTATCGCCATAGTGTTAATTTAGTGGATGTTAAGAAAAAAAAAAGCCATATGTAGAAAGGCGAATTAATTTCCTAATGAAATGCCACGTCGACGAAGATTATCGCCAGAAGAAAATTATATAAATAATTATTAATGAACTGTAAGAAATAGTCAATTACTCTCATGTATTTATAGAAACTCATTTCGTAGCAAAATTCTTGCATTAACACACACAGAATCGAGAACACTGACAGCCATGAAACACACCCACTCCATTCCCATGAATAAGAAGAAACAATTTCTGTGTAATTTTTCGTTTTAACATAATCTTTCGTTTCAAACAAAAGTCCCGGGAAGACATTAAAAAATCGTTATGTTGGGAAGAAAAATAAGAATTATATGCGTACAAAATTTATCAATTATTTGGGGAAAAAAAAAAGAAAAAAAGCCACGCTCTGTGGATGTAATGTACTCACTCATCCATGTGTTGAATACACAAGATTGGAGGAATTCGCTTCTAAAAATAAAGACAAGTAAAATAAAATATCTTTCCTCTTTAGATCAGATATAGCTTCGGACCGTGGAAACAACATTAAAAATGTAACAGAATGTGACATGAACGGGTAAATATATTAATTAAACAATTGCCTTTCAAGACCACAAGGACAGCACAAAACTTTGATAAAAGTCTTTAAGTTGGTACACTCGTTGAAAATGAGTAAAGTTTCTTTAAGGTAAATAAAAACAATCGTTACGTTGAAAAAAGAAATTTAGGAACTATATGAAACGGACATTCATGAAAAATATCTCGCAATATTGTAAAATTAAAAAGAGAACCCTTCGTTTCACATTGCACAGGAAAGAGACGCACCTTCGAGCAAAGGCTCGTGCGTGGCAAACCAGTGTAGTGGCTAAAGATTCTGCTTCGCACACAGAACGTCGTCGGTACGATGCCAGCCAGATCCAAAGGAGCGTTTTTCAGGACATGTTGAGAAAATTGCCCCTGCGACATGCCGTCATGCAGAAGTTTCGTTAGGGGAAAAAAAGTTAGTTTCCCCGTTGGGAAACTGCGGTTACCTTGGCAAGAGTCGGCAAGCTCTCAATTACGTCACGTGATTGCCGGCTGCAACTGCCGGGAAACTGGCGGACCACATTAGGCTAGTGTTACAGGGCTTGGTGCTGACTTATATTGCAGTGCCCTGTGTAGAGGGTTCGTTTGGTGCTTGCTCTGTATATGGGGTTTAACCCGTATTTCTCATTATTTGAGCAGATAGATAAAGTATAAATAAACACGATTAAAGTTAAGCTTTGCTCTTGTACTGAGAAATACTTTTATTCAGATGTTACGGGGAATGTCTCTAAGCCTTGTCCTGATCTCCACTCTTCCTATATCTTATTAACACCTCGTCATCTCCTTTTCTCTCCCTTATCATCAGCACGCTTGCTTATTCGTTATCCTCCTCACGCGAGCTCTTCGCACCTCGCTAAAAACCTCCTCCTTCCTCGACTTCCTAATTCAGAGTCTCTTGTCCTCTTGCTCGGGCAACCCCCCTAAAATCTCCCCTGCCGAAGAAGTCCAACGCATTCCTATGCCTTCCAAGAAAGCAAAGCCACAACTTAAAAATGCCTTCTCTCTGAAAACAAAATGCCTTCTCTCTTAATTGTTTCGCTGCCCTGCTCTTCTCTTAATCGATTTACTTGAGACTGCTGAAAAGCAATAATGTCCTTCTCCACTCTTCTCTCACATCGGCGAGACTATAAATCTAACACCCTCTCTGTTGCATGAGAAAAAGCTTACTTTGACTGTTCGTTGCCCAGCTCATCGAAATGGCGGGAATTGAAGGAAAATGATTCCAATTTTTATCCCTCAAAATGGCTACTGAACCTCACTTCTGATAAATATGGAAGCCCCGGTTACACTAGCCATCATTTATGGCACGTGATTGCAGAACCGCTTAACAGCCGCTGGTGGATAACTGATGGCTCTGTTCTGGCATATGACAACTGATGGGGTGCCAACTGTTGGCCAGCTGCTGGCCTAAACTGCTGGCGCATATGGTGGCCGCCGGGACATTTTATTGACGGTTCGGTAGCGGCAACATAGTGCTAGGCCACTTGCTGGCACTGCTGGTTGCCAGTGCTGGTATGAGTGCTGGCCTAGCAACACTGTTTTTGTTGGGATACATAATGGGAATTCATATTCCTTCGTTCTTTCAATTAGTTCTCTCAGCACATATGATCTATATATAGTGCAGTAGCTACTCCTGAATCCATCTTGTTCTCTCCATTTAGCCATGTCCAGTGTTACCTACAAGCGACGGGAAAGAACCTTAGTGAAGGTTCTATAAACCACTGATAGTAGACTGATCCCAGCAAAAACACAAGTGTTGGGAAACTGTTGGGCAATAGCTGGCAGTGACGGGTCACTGCTGGCTGAAATCTGCCACTCACGGACCGGTAGCGGTCCGTTGATGGCAGCGCCATCTGTTGGCGAGCTGTTGATGGCCCTGTAGCATCGCCGTGAATTGCGGGCCTCCAAGCAAGTGCCACTAGTGGCCCGTAGCTGGCAACTGATGCAACCCCAGCATCAGGCAGAAGCAACAGGATTGGGCGTGCGCAGAAGCAACACATGCCGTGTCTCTCGTGGTACCAGTTTGTTGAAGACGATGGTATCGCCATCGTGTTATTTTAGTGGATGTTAAGAAAAAAGCCATATGTAGAGAGGCGAATTAATTTCCTAATGAAATGCCACGTCGACGAAGATATCAGATTAAGCCGCGAAATACTAGATCACAGCCGTGAAATACACCTACTCCAAGCCCATGAATAACAAGAAATAATTTGAACTCGCTTGAAGCAACCGTCCTGGAAAGACATTAAAAAAACGTTTGTTGGGAAAAAAAAAAAAAAGCAACGCTATGTGAATATAATGTACTCATCCATGTGTTGAATGCACAAGACTGGAGGATTTCGCTTCTAAAAATAACGAGAAGTAAAATAAGATTTATTTCCTTTTTAAAACAAATGTAGCTTCGGACAATGGAAAGGAAAGATACAACGTTAAAAATGTAACAGAATGTGCCACGAACGGGTAAATACATTAATTCAACAATCGTCTTTCTAGACGACAAGGACAGCACAAAACTTTGGAAAGCGTTTTTAAGTTGGTGCACTCCTTAAAAATGAGTGAAGTTCCTTTAAGGTAGAAAACAAGCTACGTTACGTTGAAAAAATAAATTTATGAATTATATGAAACTGACATTTATGAAAAATACCTCGCAATATTCTAAAATTAAAGAACCATTCGATTACACATTCCGCAGGACAGAGGCACAGCTTCAAGCACACGCTCGTGCGTGGTAAATCAGTCCCGCAGGTAGAGAGCTCGCCTCCCACTCTGACAGACCTGGTTCGTTTCCACCCAGATCCAAACGGGCGTTTTTCCGGTCTGTTGAGAAAATTTCTCCAGAGCCATAATTCAGAAGTTTCGTAAGGGGAAACAAAAAGTTGTAGCTTTGGGAAACTGCGGTTATCCTTATTTTTTTTTTTTTTATGGCTACTATTGGAAAATTGGCGGACAAGATTCGGCAAGCCATCAGTTACGTCACGTGATTGCCGGCTGCCACTGCCGGGAAACTAGCGGACCACATTAGGCTAGCCATCATTTATGGCACGTGCTTGAAGGACCACTTGTGGCAGCTACTGCCTGTGATGGATAACTGACGGCCCTGTTGTGGCACATGACAACTGATGGAGGTGTCAACTGTTGTCTAGCTGTTGGCCTGAACTGCTGACCCTTCTGTTGGCCGCCTGGACATTTTATTGACGGTTCGGTAGAGCAATGGCCTAGCAAGACTGTTTTTGCTGGGATGGGCCTGTAGTTCGTGAGATCTGTAATTCACCTTTTTTATGTAGCAGGATAATTCTAGCATTGTTCCAATCCTTAGGAATCTTCCCTTCATTGAGACATAGTGATAACTGTGCGAGTGTAGTTTCTATTTCTCCACTTGCTTCTTGTATAATATCCACAGTATTTCCATCATCTCCTGGAGCTCTTCTCCGTTTCATGTTCTTAATTGCATCTGTAACTTCTGCCGGGAGGACCGGTATGAATATAATTAGTCTTATGATTCAAAAATGGAAATTTTTAAAATTAATTTGTGATCTTTAATTTTTCCTTAATCAAAGTTAAATTACTGATTCGCCACGCTACACTACCTGTGTGTGTTTTTCGATTTTCGATTTTTTTTTTCGCAAACAATCTGCCATATGAAGTTAAAAATTTAGACACCAAGACGATAATATTTCAAATTCCATTTAAAAAATTAGTTTCGCTACATAAGGCTGGTATGTAATTATTTTAGCATTCTGAATCCTTTTCTTAAAAGTGTTATCTAGTTACGAAAAGAAATGTGTCCAGAATTTACTGAGATTTCTTTGTTAGTTATCAAAGTAATTGCAACTCTAAATCTTTGTTTATCTGTAAAGAAAAAAATCATTACTTGGCAAAAGGAAATGAAAAATCAGATAAAGGAAAAACAGGTAATGATAGGCTGAGAAACGATGGACCAAATTTAAACAATCTGTGAATTGAGTGTAATTAATATGTTATTGCGGATGCGCATAACTGTTTCGTAAGATCTCGAAAATTAGACTGCGAATGGAATGCATTCTTTAGTAATAAAAAATAATTTTGTAAGCGCTGGAACTCCGTAAAGTTTTTGCCGCATACACTAAAAAGTAAATTTCAAACTGCGTTCGTATTTGAAAAAAGAGAAAGAAAGAGAGGAACCGAGCAAAAAAATGTTGCTATGATAGGAAAGAGCTTTAGTGATGAGAAAAGGATTTGAATTTATGGTCTAATAACTTATGTAACATTAGGGATAGCAGTATTAAAACATCTACGCGAAACTCAAATTTATCTTGTATTTTATTTATGTATATTTTCATTTATTGTATCTTTATCAGTTAATATGACAAAAGACTAAAAAACGTGCCAGAGTTAGTATATGCGAAAGACTAATAATTTAATCCTTAATAATTTCATGTTTCGCAATTTAGTATGAGGAAAACCTCGATATCAAGATGCACAGTAAATTCTATCTTTCGGCTTACGTTAAATATCGTCATGGATCTACAACTTTATAACTCTAAAATTTAAATGAGATCTTCGTGAACTGTAAAAGAGTCGATCCATAGATATAGTTTTTATTTTGGCATGTTTCTTAGCCTATAAGTTTTGTAGTATCCAATTTCAACTGAAGGTAAAATATATTGTTATTTTTCAGTGCACTTTGAAATATTTCTAGGATTACACATAAAATGAAACGTGGAGGGTGCCAGAGTTAGCCGTCGGGGCTTCTGAAATTGTCAGTTTTTACTTGATCCGTAATCTGAAATAGGAATTTATGTTTTGTTTGGATCTGATGTAAAATGAAAAACAGAAAGGCGAAAATGCAAGACAGAAATTTTGTCACTTGTCTGGGGAAATGAACTGGAGTCAAAGAAAGAGAAAGAGAGATTGCAGTTTGCCCAGGGCTATTTCTATTCTATAGGCTAAAGCAATCGGAGAAGAAATAAAACGGAGAGAGGAAAGACTTGGACATAATCTTGTTAAAAAACATAAAACATTGTTTCTGGGTTTTTTTTTCTGTTTTTTTTTTTATTTCCTTTTTATCACCCCTGCCATGCCGGAGTGAATTTATGAATCAAAGGTAGAATCTCCTTCCTCATAAATAATCTCGGGACTAGTTACTGGAAACCGTCCGTGTGTTCTTTTCGCGAGCAACACCCAGTGAAAACACACCATTCTCATTCTCAGCGGGATAAGTCGATATTTGTGACATCATTTCTCACGGGGACATAGCGATTTTTTTCTGCGACATGGTTCAGTGTTTTAGAATAAAAAAAAAAACTGTTGGAAACGCGAAAACAAATGTCAGGGAGTTACCTTGTAAGTTAGAAGAAATAAAACATAGTTTTATATCTCTTATAAGGCGAACAAAATGATAAATTTTCTGGAAAATACCCCGCATAGTTGCTGCACTCTGTGAAAGGGAGCTATCGACTTCCAGGGAATTTGTTATTTATTCCCTCCCACATTCTTCTGTTACGCTTACTGGCTGCCCATGTTGTGATCCCATCTTTTAAATCCATAGAAAGTTTGTTAAAATTCCAGTTAAAAAGTCTGATTGTACAGTTTCTAACAAATACAGGAATTGTTGCGATAACAGCAAGCAGTCAGTTTGAAATTGCAAGTAACATTTTTCGCAAATACATCTGCTTTTAAGGTGGACGTCTAGTAATTTTGCTTCCTATACTTCCAATGGAAAAACTTTTGTACACATTTCCTTCACAATTAGTGTGTTCCCAACGATGAAAATTTGAACATCAATTAAAATAACTTCATATTATAACTTGGAATACTTAATATTTTCTAAAACATAACCACAATTATATTAAAAGTCAATAACTTTTCCTTTGGTGGTGTTGAAATCAGAAAAAAGATGGCGCGACCTGTACTTTGATGACGTCAGTAGACAAACAAATGTTGGATTGCATAATTATGGTTATGTTTTAGAAGATATTAAGTATTGCAAGCTATAAAATGAAGCTATTTTAATCGATGTTCAAATTTTCATCCTTGAGAATTCATTAATTGTCCAGAAAAAAGATGGCGCGACCTGTACTTTAATGACGTCAGTAGACAAACAAATGTTGGATTGCATAATTATGTTTATGTTTTAGAAAATATTAAGTATTCCAAGTTATAAAATGAAGCTATTTTAATCGATGTTCAACTTTTCATCCTTGGGAACGCATTGATTGTGAACAAAATGTATACAGAAGTTTTTCCATTGGAAGTATAGGAAGCAAAATTACTTGACGTCCACCTTAAACAAAGCTAAAGTGGGTACAATTTTCTTAGCACGTCTTTTATAAAAAAAAAAAAAATACTTGCTAATCAGTGGCGTATCTTGAGTCCGAGACCTGGGCTATCTCACCCGTACCCTCCACCACCCCAAGTACTGTTTTTTTTTTTTTTAAACTGCGAAGCTTATTTTTCAATTATGAAGTAACAGAAGTATTTTTTCGAAATTTTAGGTACATGCTATTGCTAACATAACACCAAATAATTATGAGGATAAGGATTTTAACCCTTTATATTTTGAATATTTTATTTGTACATGAACTCCATTCATCTTTCCTTTTGTGTGAACTTGAGTGTTACGTTTTCATAAAAGTTTCTTTCGAGTACTTTCTCATATTTAAATAGAATGTTTTTCTCCATTAACAAAACAGCCAAGTTTCTCAAGTGTGGCTCTAAGATATGTCTTGATTCTTTTTAATGCAGATAAACTTCAGTTCCAGTTGTTGATGGAAACTTTAATATTAGGTCTGCTAATTTGTACACCTCACTAAACACAGTGTCCAATTTATTCAATTTCATGTAACAAGCAATGTCTCTTAGTGAATTCTGTTTGTATTCAACAAGGGAATAAAACACCTTCAGTTCGTTTCTGAGTCGAACTGTATCAAAATTTGAAGCATAGTTTTTTTTTTAGTTCTGACAGTAGATTTTTAGGAAAGCTTTCATAATAAAACTTATCAAAACTGTTCGAATCGAACAAAGCCACGAATTTAAGATATAATATCACTGATTTTGATTCATTGAGACTCCACACAACTGTAACAACTCTCGCGAAACATGAGCTGTTACAGTGCGGAAGCATGCGAATGACTAATGTGGTCCTAAGTTTTCTCTTTTCCGAGCGAACCGTTGTCTAAAGCAATGGCCCATTCACCCTTCACCCATTTTTTCATGTTGTCATGGAAACTCTAGCTGGCGATCGTATCGGAAGTCTTTGAATCTCACAGCGAAGACTGGCACAGCTGGTTGCGTTACAATGACACCATCCCTCCACACTAGGAACCCCGTTGGTCTTCGCTTGCCAGACTTATTCTTTTAGGCAAAAGAAGCGAATCCGTATGTGTGTTTTTTTTTTTTTTCAGCGAAACCATCGACATATCTTAATACCATTGATAATAGACTTTTATTTGTGCTATCCAATTGAATTTTATTTGTGTATTCTCTGGGCTCTGCAGCTAGGCTCGAATATACGCTACTGGTGCATATAGTACTACTTTGGCTCTCGGCCTGTCCGTCTATGGACATCACATCGTTGCAACTATGAGTCCGATTTGGAAATGTTTTTTGCATTGGGAAGCCCGAAATGCGAGAACGAGGATCCTTGCTTTCCGATCCTTTCCCGATGCATAACTTTGCCGCTAGAGGGCGTAAATGCAGATGCTATAGTATTCCAAATGCATTTTATTCCATATCTTAGCTTCTAAATATCCGATTGAAAAAAAATTCCTTTTTTCCTTCGATACAATGTATTACGATGATTATTCTGGGTAGATTTCTTTTTCAACTAATGCACCGCTTTTTTGCTTAGTGGCATAAAGGTAAAGTGCGATTTCTCCTGTATCTCTGCTTCTAAAAGTCTGATTTGAAAAATGTTTTTCGTGTCGGATAGTTTCTGCAGTGCAACGTTCTCCCTGTAGCTTCAGATTTTGGAGAACAAGCGGGCGCTAGTGTATATTTGTTCCCGATGTATTTGCAGCAATATCAGCGCTTCTGAATGCTCGATTGAAAAAAGTTCCTTTGCGATACCGCTCACCAACGAAAACCTCTTGCGCATATTTTCTGTTTAAAAAATGCGCAATTTTCCCTCCAGAGGCGTAGATGTATATCTTATTTTTCTTCACATCTCTACTTCTAACAATCCGATTTGAAAATGTCTTGTTTCTTTCGAACAGCACATCTTATGCGGAGTGGTTTGCATATAATTTTAAATTTTTCGTAACGCACAGGTTTTCCACTAGAAAATATAAGTCACCTCCGTTTACAGCGCATTTGCAGCAATATCAACGCGTCTAAAAACCTGATCGGAAAAATTCGTTTTAGGTCAGACACTGCTAAATTACAAAAACATTTTATGCACGTTTCCTGCCCAAATAATTTACAATTTTCCCGCTAGAGGGAGCAAACGCATAACCTATTTTTCTCGATATCTGTGCTTCGAAACGTCCGATGTAATAACTTCTTTCAACACCGAATTGCATTCAAGTTATGGAACAGTTTGTCTGTACTTATGGGTTGTTCATCTTCACAGTTCTGGCGCTAGGTGATGTTAGTGTGTGTTTCTGTTTGCAAACTATTGAAGAATTATGTTTTTCAATGCATGCCATTTACTGTAGTGAACATTGGGAACAGTATCATTTCTAAGTAATGCAGAGTTTTCCCGGTAGGGGGCGTAATGTGATAACTTTTTCACGCTATCTCTGCTCCGAGAAGACGCATTTGAATAATCCTTTTTTCTTAGCACAGCTTTTGCTATAAAGAGTACTTTTAGTATATTTGCGACTTTTCCGTTATTCAAATTTCTCCCGCCAGGGGGCGTCAGCGAATATTTCTATGTTAAAGACTTTATTCGATTGGAAAAATCTTTTTTTGGTAAGATACTCTCATTATGAAAAGTATTTTGCGCCCATTTTTTTTTTCTTGAAGAAAGCACAGCTTTTCCGCTAGAGCCCGCAAAATTGAATCACGTTTTACCCTATATCTCGCTTCTAATTGATCAGTTTGAGAATCCCTTTTGCCTCTGATATCTTCTGCTATGAGAAACTTTTTGTGCACAATTTGTTAATATTCGTAGCACACTTTTCAGCTGCTTATGGGAGTAAGTAACTATTTCTATTTTCGTAACACACCTTTCAGCTGCTAGTGGGAGTAAGTAGCTATTTCTATTTTCGCAACACACCTTTCAGCTGCTAGTGGGAGTAAAATGGTATTTCTATTTCCGCAACACGCTTTTCAGCTACTAGTGGAGTTGCCCGTTCCCCGGCTCGTCTTCAAGCTTTCGGGCTCAGCCTGTCTCAGCACTACTGGACATATACATAAAAAAAAAACTTTTTCGTGGTGAGTGGTATTTCACGGAAAAGACATTTTCCCAAACAGGTTTTTTAGAAGCGGAGATAAGGTTGCAAATGTACTGCAAACAGAAATATGCACCCGCTTTTTTTTTCGGTTGGGGTTTTTAGAAGCCGAGATACCAGGAGAACAAAGATGTACCTTTACAACTCCTAGCGGGGAAACTGCTCATTATTTTGAGCAGAAAATATGCATAAAATATTTCCTGTGCTTACTGATGTCTGACCGAGAAAAGATTTTTTCAGTGAAAATTTTAGAGCCCAAGATCGATCGGCTGCATCATTTGAAGTAGAGACTGCACGTAAGTTAGTCTCCGAGGTAAACGGGAAAAAATCAGTTGGATACTTGGGAGCAGTAATATATGTGGAATAATACAGCATATTTTGAATTCAGTAGCACCCCTAACGGCAAGATATTTCATCGGTAAAAGAATAAATGGCTAGGATCTTCCTTTCCTCGTTTATTCAGTTCAAGCTTATCAGTGCAAAAATAAATCTTTCAAGTCGAACTAACAGGCTCAGGGATATGCTGCTGTCCCCGAGCGGACGGTCATTGTGATAATTTAAGCACGTACCTTTTTTGAAAACGCGTACTAAACCAGTGTTGGACAAGTAACACATTGAGAGCCACTGCCGAAGGACAAACACAAAAACATCCATGCCCACCGGGATTCGGACCCGGACCCATCTCGGACGAATGATCAGAAGCCATCGCTTAGACCACTGCGTCACCGGGGCGGATTCATGGTGTTGCAATTGTATAACAGTACTGTACAGTGGCGTAACAAGTGGGTGGAAATCTACATTTCTTTCTTCGGGGTTTTTTTTTTTTTTTTTTTGATTGGAGTTTTAACGACCACCGTGAGCAACTCAATGGGCTATAAGCAGTCGCCCGTCCCTAATTTAATGTCACTGGTTCCAGGGAATGGAGAGAGCCAGTGCCGTAAGACAAACACAACATCCATGCCTCACCGGGATTCGAACCCGGACCCCTTACGGACGAATGATCAGAGGCCAACGCCTTAGACCACTGCGCCACCGGGGCGGCCTTCGGGGTTTAAGGCTATATTAATTGAGGATCACGTACCCTAGGGAAGGGAGCGAACCAACATCATGAGACAGAGTAATTAAGCATGCGTCATCCTTATCAGATGGTTCAGGTAAACATACTTCCTGTCTTGAGTGATTAACGAGTGCAGCCATACCTCATCTTGTGCCCATGTAGGTTTTTCCACAGCGGGAAAATTCCAACTCGTACTTCATTTTCGATCCTAGCTGAGAAACCGGGAATTGAAACCGAAACATAAGCATGACTTGTTCGGGCAATATTGAAAAATAGCGTCCTACTGAGATGTTCAAGAGTTCACTTTACTCAATATGTGGTATACAACGAACTGTAACGTATACTCTATATTCACTTTCCTTTTGATTTTACTATCTCTGGTTATTTTATTTTACTATGTAAATTATCTTCTTACTGAACGAAATATTATTTCACCCGCTGAATGAGATCTGGCAATGAGTGTAAGTCATGACGTGGTGGTAGCTAGTATATATAGGCGCGTTCATCGATAGCGGGGAGCGTTGTTGTTGAGAGAGAGCGTTGTTGTTATAAGGAGAGATTTTGTTGTTATAAGGAGAGATTTTGTTGTATGTGATTAGTGATTCTTCATTATTGTGAAACAAGTTGTGTGTGTGTGCTTTGGATGATCAAGCGTACCGAATAAAAAAGCTGTCGTAAGTACGTCTTTCTCAATTCATAGTTTTTGTCAGACCTCTGTCTGGCTGTTAGGTTTATATCATTAGTTTATTACCATTAACAACCAGCGTTAAGACTTTATTCATGTTCTTAATTAACTAGTAACAACAACCATTTGAATTCACTATTTGAAGCTTAGTACAAGTATATCATTCAGTAGCAGAAGCATTATACTTAAGCTCAGTAGGAAAGCTTCATTATTATCATTAGCTAGCTGGTAGGAAGAGCTTATTCATTATAATTAGCTTAGCGGAAAGCAAAATAAAGCTAATTCATTATAGAACTTATGTATTATCATAGCAGCATTATTGATCACGGTTTCGGTCTCAACTATGGTATATCTCAGTGGCCATGAACTCTTTCATTTTCAAAGAACAGTTGTGTATTTCTGAATTTTTTAAACCAGCAGAACATGGGAGACCGAAAAAAGGCTTCATTTCCGGTCTTATAAAAAAATTATTTGACAAGCAACCGCACAGAATCAGCTAGTTCTGCCATCTGATTAGAGGTCTGGGTTCCCACTATCCAAGGTCACGATACGTCCACAGGTCACATAATTACAGGAAATGTTAACATCGCGAATGTTCTCTCATCTTACGGAAATTCTAATGGTTAGTAAGAATGATCTTTCAAGTTCATACTTCCCTGAGAAAAAGAACTTAAGGATTTTGTTTGAGATTTTTACCTCACCAAATGGTATAAGAAGCAACGAACTTTCAGAAATGTGATAGGTTGTGAAAAATAGATCATTTACAAACCTGAAGAGGGGGAAATCCAAAAAGAAAGAGAACCAGATAGATGTACTTTTCTTCTGAAAAGTCAAGAGTTCACTACTATCTCTGATTCTGTTAAGACAGGGAAGAAATCCTTTTTCGGGAGAAGGAAGAGGAGTAGAGGAGCTTTAACGACCTCCAAGAACAACTCGATGGGCTATAAGCAGTCACCCGTCTCTAATTTGGAGTCAAGGTTCCAGGGGAGAGTGAGAGCCAGTGCCTTAAGACAAACACAAAATCGATGCCTCACCGGGATTCGGACCCACCGTCAAAAGATATCACTTAGACCCCTGTGCCAACGAGGTGGCAGCCATCCTTTGCTCATGGCCGTCTAAAAGGGAGAAGACCATGAAAATTGAGAAATGGATTCCCTCCTTTTGTGACGTCATTCTCAGATTACATGGCGGGATACATCGGCATCGTGTTTGACGACAGTGTTGGAGTCGCCGCAGTGGCACAGTGGTCTGACCGTTGGCTTCTGTCCATTCGTCTGAGATGGGCACGGGCTCGAATCCCGTGAGGCATGGATGTTGTGTTTGTCTTACGGCCCTAGCTTCTCTGGAGCTAGTGGCCCTAAATTAGGGACGGGCGACTGCTTATTGCCCGTTGAGTTGGTCATGGCGGTCACTAAACCTCCAACCAAAAAAAAAAAAAAAACAGCAATTCGAAGCCTTGGCGTGACGTCACTAACGGACTTCGTAGGCGGCCTTGCTATCTTTGGGGGGGGGAGAGGTGGCTTAACGACCTCCGTGAGCAACTCAATGAGCTACAAGCAGTCCCAAATTTAGGGTCCCTGGTTCCAGGAAGGGGAAAGAGCTAGCGCCATAAGACAAACAAAACATACATCCATGCCTCACAAGGATTTAAACTCGGACAAATGATCAGAATAATGATCATATGTAGAGGATTTTAGGAAGGAGTGTCTGACCCCAGGTCTTAAACAACCCTTAGAAATAGGAAACTAGGAAATTTGGGCTGAGTACCCGATAGGAATGTGACACGGAAGCAAAGTAGAAAGGGGAGGAAGACGCCCTCATTTACTATCGGGGGGGCCAGTACCGGGGTCCGACGGCTTAACGTGCCCATCCGACGCACGGAGGTTATTTAGTGGATCGAGCGTTCCTACCTGCCTGGAATCGAACCTGAGGTCCTTTCCATGGCAGTCACGAACGTTGCCCACTAGGCCACCCGCGGTCCCAATTAATCAGAAGCCAGTGCTTAGACCACTACGTCACCGGGGCGACACGGTCTTGCTTTGCTTCAAACATTAAATATTTGTTATTTTCGGTACCGTAGGGTATTGAGTCCGGCTTACAAATCTGAAGCAGATTCTTCTCTTCAAATCTGGAAAAGAATACTTTTCATATTTTCACTGGAGCAATAGAAGTTTTTGCGCTTAGCAAAGTTGAAATAAATTTTAAATATATAAAATATGTTTTAATTGTATATATTTTTAATATTCGATACACACATGTAAATACACTATTTACCAACAAGTAATTGGACATCTGTGATAGCAAAGGAAAACGAATTTTATTCACCTTCAATAGTTGGTGGAGCCTCCACGAGCGGCGATTACAGCTGCGACGTTCCGGGGCATACTCTCAACCAGGCGTTGTACGACGGCTACCGGTATTTTCTTCCACTCGGCTTGGAGAAGACAGGTCAGTTCTTTCACCGATTACGGACGGTTGGGGCACCCCTTAAGTCGACGCTCCAAATCGTCCCAGAGGTGCTCGATAGGGTTAAGGTCCGGGCTCTGCGCAGGCCAGTCCATTCGATTAACCCCATTGTCACCATACCAAGCCATGGTAGACCTTGCAACATGACAGGTGGCATTGTCATCCTGAAGGTAACATGGGTCCACCCCGTAAAACTGCCACAACGTAGGAAGCGCATAGTCATCAAAAATGGTGCAGTTGGTCTCGGTGTTGAGTCTACAAGGAATTTCAACCAAGGGTCCCGTGCCATACCAGGAGAAACACCCCCATAGCATAATTCCACCGCCGCCGAACTTCACAGTTGGCACAATACATTCCGGCAGGAGGCGTTCTCCAGGCAGACGCCAAACCCAGACCCTGCCATCCGAACGGTAGAGGGTGAACCTTGATTCGTCGCTCCAGAGAACCTGTTTCCACTGTTCAACGGTCCACTGTCGACGTTCTTTGCACCACGTTAGCCGATCAGCGCTATTGGACTTGGTGATCAAAGGCTTGTGGGCGGCAGCACGTCCATGATAACCGAGCAGATGGGCTTCCTTACGGATGGTATTCATCGAAAGAATACTCCCGGATGCCTATTGAAACTCCTCGATTATGTGGCTCATCGATTTGGTGCGGTTCTACCGAATTTCTCTGGCCAGCGCCCGTCGGTCTCTAACTCCCAGTTTTGTGGGTCTGCCGGGTCGGGGCACATTCCGACAGTCACCTCTCATCTTCCACTTGCCAATCACGTAGGCCACTGTCGATTTTGGGTACTTCAACTTGCTGGATATGTCACGTATAGATCGGCCATTTCTGTGATACCCGACGATTACGCCTTTCTCGAAATCAGAGAGTTCCGAACTGCGTGGCATCTTGCATGCGACTGGTTGCGTTGTTGTTTCCCACACGATACTTAACGGCGGCGGCCGTGACGTGTATCAGGACCGCAGATATCGTCGATTGCAACAGGGGTGTCCAATTACTTGTTGGTAGATAGTGTATTACTAAATATGAATTTGAAATAAATTCAAAATTTTCTTTTTATTCAAATGATATGGATTAACCACGAATATGCCTCAAAAATACCTTCAATGCTAAGAACTTTATCTTTTATTTCTTTATTTATTTGGGGTTTAACGACCACCGTGAGCAACTCTATGGGCTATAAATAAGCACTCGCGCATCCCTAATTTAGAGCCACTGGTTCCAGGTTGTCTTGTCTCAATGCACTGGCTCAGGGAAGGGAGAGAGCCAGTGCCGTGAGATAAAAACAGCATCCTTGCTAAACCGGAATCCGAACCCGGACCCATATCGGACGAATGGCAAGAAACCAGCGATTGAACCACAGCGCCACCGGGGCAGCAAAACTCTCTCTCAGTAGTTATTTCGAAAATCGCAGAAAAGAATTTTCCTGCTTAAAAACTAATTTTTTTTTCATATTTCACCTTTACTTATTAATGAGATAAAAGAAATACTGAGAAAGGAGGGGGGAGGGGACTACGTTATTCGAAACCTGAGATTTCGTTTCTGAATTTAAATTCCTATTTTTTTTTACTAAAAACAGCGCAAAAGCTTCTTTGCCAACTTTTTAAGTAAAATTTCTGGTTCCATCATGTGTTGCGCATGAAATGCAACAATCCGGAATGTCCACAGTGTTTGTCTTTGATTTTTTTATTAAGCGTTCAGTGACTCTTTACCTTAGCATTAGATGGGCTGTAAGCGGAAAATTTGTCAGCTTCTTAGATTCTGTTCAAATGCTATTTTGTGGTGGAAAGTTGTGGCGTTAAGTTTTATAAATAAGAATTGTAGCTGATGACAGCCTTTTTTATTTTTTTATTTTTTTTCATCTGAGTCATAGTCCTAATTGACATCAGTAGTTCCTCTGTGATTTTGCTCCACTTTGAATTTTGATAATTCGGATTATTTTGAAGACTGGGGCCAAAATATTATCCCTAAGTTCCATTAAAGGAAATCCTGAAATCAAAATCATAAAGATGAAGAACGCTAAACATTCACGTATAATCGCTCTAAATTTATCGTATTTTCAAGTTTTGAATTCATATATCATTTTGTTTGAAAAAGACACAACAACAAAAAATAAGACTTGTAAATGAAGACACTGGTGGATGAATCAAGGCCATTGTTTTTGAAATTGACCTGTTACTCCAATAAGCGGAATATTTGCTGTTACCGTGAATAACATCATTTATTCGTGCTGAAGGATATTAAAAAAAACATATTGCTGTCTATACACGATTCTAAAATACAGTTAAAATATATACAAGGTTAAAACATTAGCACTTTCAAGTCCACCGTGGACCCGTCTTCAGATGGTGTGATTATGTTATGCCTTGGGAAGAGTATATATACAGGAAGCACACCGACGTATCAGTGTTGACCAGGCGCATGCTCAGTACATAGTCATGTTGTTATACATTTGAGATTGGGTCGTTATCGTTGTTATCCCCATCACTGTAGTAATTACAAAGCAATTTCCATGATAACGGTATGGTAATAGGGACATCGTCATTACAACCTTTTCTTCTACACTGCCGGAAAGTGAAAAAAAAAACACCAAGAAGGAATTGGCGGACAATCATGAAATTTACATATGTTAATAGGGTCGGGTTTACGTAGGTGTGATGTTAATTTCGGGACCAACCGGTGAGCGCTTACGCCACAGCACGGCATAATATGCAAATTATCGTCGGTGGTATTTAAGGAGTACAGCGAAGTGAATGTAATCAGTCGTCGGCGTACGGACATGTGCAAAGACCCTGAAGAAGCTGCAATGCCTGGACATGGAAGACGTGTACGATTTCAGCAGTTATCGGACTTTGAGCGAGGTCGTCTAGTCCGACTCCGTGAGACCGGGTGGTCGTATCGTCGTATTGCGGAGCGAATTGAACGGGAAGTATCGGTGGTGGTACGATTGTGGCGTAGATGGTTCGAGGAACATTCCCACACGAGAAGACGTAGAACCGGGAGTCACAGACGGACTGATGAGCGGACCGATCAACGCATAAGAAGAGCGGCGTTGTCAAGCAGAACATCCACTGCGACGCAAATCCGAGCTGCCGTTGCACCTGAGGTGACTGTGCAAACAATCCTCAACCGTCTACTGGATGCAGGACTAAGTGCACGTGTGCCTCTGGCATGTGTACCTCTGACTCCAGCCCACCGTCAGGAACGGCTGCAGTGGTGTCGCCAACGTCTGCACTGGAGAACGCAGTGGCGATCTGTCGTGTTAAGCGATGAAAGCAGATTCTGCTTGGGAGCCTCCGATGGCCGTATGTGTGTTCGCAGACGCACACGGGAGCGTCTCCACTCTTCTTGCATCCGCCAGCGACACACAGGGCCTACACCTGGTCTCCTGGTGTGGGGAGCGATCAGCTATCACTCCCGTACACAACTAGTGTTTGTACCGGGTACGCTAAACAGCACCTCCTACATCAACAACATCATTCAGCCCGTTGTTGTGCCATTTGTAAGGTCGGTCCATCGTGGTGTTTTCCAGCAAGATAACGCACGCCCACACACGGCACGTGCAACGCAACATGCACTTCAGGGTGTGAGACAACTTCCATGGCCTGCACGTTCACCGGATTTGTCCCCCATTGAACACGTGTAGGATTTTATGGGACAACGACTTATCCGGTCTCCACGTCCAGCCACGACCATCCCCGATTTACGCGTCCAGGTTGAGGATGCTTGGAACTCAATACCCCAAACTTACATCCAACATCTGTACGACAGACTCCATGCCAGAATTGCACAGTGTGACGCAGTTCATGGCGGTTCAACCTCGTACTAACCATGTTACATGGAAATATTATTTTTCAGTTTACCAGCAAATACAGCTGTATATTGCCATAATGTTTTGATATCCTCTGTATTCCGTTATTATGCTGTGTAAATTTCGTTGGTATCAGACGTCTCCTTCTTGGCGTTCTTTTTTCACTTTCCGCCAGTGTATATTTATGAATCAATAAGTTTTCAGGCAAGAGAAGTGAGGAACAGGTGGTTGGCTTGTTTAGTACAGTTAAATCATGCCAGATAGGTTGGTGTCGACCCTCCACGCATAATCTTGAAAGGACGGTGGAGGTGGAAAATGATTTAACATTATACTGTATTTGTGCTCAAATACACGTAAACTAAGTTTGCGACGGGTCGATCCTATGTACCTATATCTTGTCGGAGATGTCGTCGTTTAGTGGCATTGCATACACACCATACCTGGAATCAAGAGGGATCCGGTCCCTGTCATTTTTAGCACGTTTTTTGTAAAAAAAGATCGTGCTTATGTTATCGGTTTGTCCGTCCGTCCGTCTGTACCCACGAAATCTCTGCAACTATTAGTCCGATTTGAAACATTCTTTTTTGCATTGGGAAGCTTGAAATATACGAATGATGATCCTTCATTTCGTTTTTTTTTTTACGATGTGGAAATTCGCCGCTAGAGGGCGTAGATGTCGAATTAAAAAATACGTTTTATTCCACATGTTTGCTTCTAAACATCCGATTGAAAAAATTATTATATTTTTCGATTCCATTTATGTCGAAGAGTATTATAGATATACTTACATTTTTAATAACGCATATATTTCCCGCTAGGGGGCGTAAAAGTAAATTACATTTTTCCCGATAACTCTTCTTCTAAAACTCCGATTTGAAAAAAATTTTCTTCAGCGGATACACCTCCTGATGAAAAATCTTTTGCATACAATTTTTAATTTTTCGTAAAAAACACTTTGGCCACCAGGGGGCGTAAGAATTAATTTTTGCTTCTGATGTATTTGCCATAAAATCAGAGCTTCTAAAATATAAAAAATGTATTACGTGGACTGATGCCACTCACATCGATGAACCTTTTCGGAATATTTTCTTCCTAAAATATTCCACATTTTCTCCACCAGAGGGCGTAGATGTATATGTTCTTTTTGTCAATATCTCTACTTCTAGGAGTCCGATTTGAAAAATTCCTTCTTTGTGGGATAGTGTTTTCTGTGTGACATGTTTTTCATATAATTTCAAAATTTTCAAGTTATTCATAGACTTTCCGCTAAGGGGCGTAGCGGTAAATTGCCTTTCCCCCTATATCTCTGCTTCTAAATCTCCGATTTGAAAAATCTTTCTGCACCCACTACAGCTCCTGATGGGAAATCATTTGCACATAATTTCTAATTTTTGTAAAAAAATGGTTTGGCCGCCAGGGGGCGTAAGTCTTAATTTCCGCTGCTGATGTATTTGCAGCAAAATATGAGCTTCTAAAATCTCGATTGAAAGAAAAGTCGTTTGTTGGCCGATACTACTCATGTCGACAAACCTTTTAAAAACATTTTCTTGAAATAATGCATGGTTTCTACGCCAGGGGGCGTAGATGTATATCTTATTTTTGTCAATATCTCTACTTCTAGGAGTTCGATTTGAAAAATTCCTTCTTTGTTGGATAGTGTTTCCAGTGTGACATGTTTTTCATATAATTTCAAAATTTTCAAGTAATTCATAGACTTTCCGCTAGGAAGCAGAGCGGTAAATTGAGTTTTCCCCTATATCTCTGCTTCTAAATCTCCGATTTGAAAAATCTTTCTGCACCCAATACAGCTCCTGATGGGAAATCATTTGCACATAATTTCTAATTTTTGCAAAAAAATGGTTTGGCCGCAAGGGGGCGCAAGTCTTAATTTCCGCTGCTGATGTATTTGCAGCAAAATGTGAGCTTCTAAAATCTCGATTGAAAGAAAAGTCGTTTGTTGGCCGATACTACTCATGTCGACAAACCTTTTAGGAACATTTTCTTGAAATAATGCATGGTTTCTACGCCAGGGGGCGTAGATGTATATCTTATTTTTGTCAATATATCTACTTCTAAGAGTCCGATATGAAAAATTCCTTCTTTGTGGGATAGCGTTTCCGATGCGAAATGTTTTTCCTATAAATTCAAAATTTTCAAGTAAATCATAGACTTTCAGCTAGGGGGCACAAAGGTAAATTGCGTTTTCTACGTTATTTCTGCTACTAAAACTCCGATTTGAAAAATTCTTCCTCTATCGCATACAAGACCTGATGGAAAATATTTTTCACATAATTTCTAATGTTTGGGAAAGAATGGTTTGGCCACCAGAGATCATAAGTGTTACTTTCTGTTTCTGGTGTATTTGTAGCAAAATCTGGGCTCCTGAAAACGTGACTAAATTTTTTGTTCTTGGACCGATACCGCTCATATGGATGAACCTTTTGAGAATACTTTCTTCCTAAAATAATGCATGGTTTTCTCACCAGGAGACGTAAAGTCACATCTTATTTTTGTGGATATCTCTGTTTCTAAGAGTTCGTAAGCTCACGATTCCGTTTACAGCAATATCTGAGGGATTAAAACCCCGATTGAAAAACTTCTTTCTTTCGTGTTAGATACTATTGATTTCCATACCGGTTCCAGTGATTTTGAATAGCTTTGATAAATTTAATTTGCGCGGATTCAAAAGACGTGCTTATTACACCCGAAAATTCGGTGTCATCTTTCTTGTTTATATATAGGCAAGGATGTTATGCGCCTTCAAGCCAAAATCAATATTTAAAAGGTCGACATGCATTTTTAGAACACTTGTGATGACCGCAATGCATGCATTGTACCCACATATGAAGTAGTTGTTCTTGTTTTTTGTAATGTAGAGTATGAGGCATATTTACTGTTGTTTACGTTTAGCCAAACAGTTTCAGCTCAAGTCTTGCAAAACCTAGTTCTTCATCGTAATTGACAGAAAAGAATGGGATGAGACACAGAACTACAAGTAGCTCCCCGTCTGAAGTACTTCCTAACTGCGAAAGACAAATACATAGTTCAAACACATCTACTTGCATATAACTGCCAAAGGGCAAACGCATTTCTAACGCTTCTCTTAGGCGAGTAGTTTCTGTGTCACTAATTTCTCGTCTTATTAAAGTACAGCTACCTTTGTCATGTAATACAGACTGTTTCCATAACGCACTTTTGAGATGGAAGATCGTTTTCTGATGAATATCTTTTGGAGCTATATAACCGCAGTTCTCACCTTTGGCTAGTTTTTGCACGTTTGCATTAATCCACGTAAGGCTCTTCACACTGAAGAAAGACACGTTCCAGTACTTTTTTTGTTGTTGTTAGAGATGAGTTATGAAAACTCTGTTTATCTTGTAAGGTAGCCATCATGGACATTGTTGAAAGTAAAATAAACGTTAGAGAGTTAGCCTTTGTTCCAATTTATATAGTTTTTATCTGCACTACAAAATGTGCATCCTTCCAGCATGTATATTGCACTCATCCCAGTCAGCCTTAATCTGATAGCTTCGCCAGTACTTTCACCCCTGCTTCACGAGAACTTCCCGACGAGGTGAGATTTTCCTTATAAAACTAAAATAAAACCACTTTTCAAAAGTCTTAAAATTTTTCCTTGTGCTCTTATGATCAGTTACCTTTTCCTTCTCCCTCATGACTTACTCTATTCGTATTTTCAACATTTCTTTATTTTTTTAAGCTAGCGGCTTTTTGTTTTTTTTATTGGATGTTTAACGACCACCGTGAGCAACTCAATGGGCTATAAGCAGTCGCCCGTCCCTAATTTAAGGCCACTGGTTCCAGGGAAGGGAGAGAGCCAGCACCGTAAGGCAAACAAAACATCCATGCCTCACCGGGATTCGAACCCGGACCGATCTCGGACGAGTGATCAGAAGCCATCGCTTAGACCACTGCGCCACCTTGGGAAGAGTATATCTCACTAAACTGTTTGTAGAGTCAAGTGGGTGTATCGGGTTTGGTGGTGGAATTTGTCCTGAAAAATTACCTCTCCAGAATGTGTGTGTGTGGTGGTGGTGGGGGGGTTACGTCGTGAGACGTGAAAGGCAGTAACAAGTTGAATCCGAAGGCTACTTGAAGCTCATGCCATTTCCGGAAAAAGTCGGGCGGAGCAGCTATTCTCCTTTTATTATGCTCTTTGCGGAGCTATTTTGTTGGGAAATGCGCCGTTTTTCTCCCTACAGGCATCGTATGAGCGCTATGAGTATTCGTAAACATGTCAGACAAAGTGTCTTTCTTAGTTGTGGAGGAGATGGAAGAAGAGGCAGAGCAGTTTCATTTCTTCTGTGCTACCAGGAAGTCTTCGGAAGGGCGTCAAGCTGTCAGCGGGAGGGTGACTTGTCTGCCTGCTGCTATCTTCGTAGGAATCTCTCTTTCCCCCGTTTTCCTAGCGACACATGTCACAGGCGTCATAATTATGTGGCACATTCCGCTGTCTATTAAGGCGTGGTAACCTGCCCACTACAATATCTATACAGTTTTTGCAATTTTTTTCCTGATGTTTTTATCTTCCTTGTTACTCTTCTTTCACTCTGGAGTAGGTTCATACCCCCGCCCGCCTACACTTCAAGGTGAGTTTGTCACATCTTAAAATCGTAACAAAGTAAAAAGGCTGCATGAAAAGAAAAGCCGATTATTGCACTTGCTACGTTTTGTGTTTTTTTTTTTTTTTCTAGATCGCTAGTTTTGTATCACTTCTTTATTAGGTAGTCATTGCCTCCCCACTTGCCGAGGGGTCATATGCGTTGGTTTCTGATCATTCGTCCTAGATATGATCGGGTTCGAGTCTCAGGTGATCAAGTGCTTGTCTGGTGGTACTGTGTCTGTCTGTTCTCTGGAACCAGTGACCCTAAATTAGGCGCGAGTGAATTCTTACAACGCTTAGAGTTGCTCACGGTGTTGGTTAAAGCCTCTCCTCACCTTCCCAAAAAATCACAGGCATCCCTTTGTTTGGTAACTGTAAGTTTAACTAAATGTCCCTCCTTAAATGAAATGAAACCCACGAAAGTCTATGACGTATACTCTAAATTGACTTTCATTTTTAGTTTGCTTTCTCTATGTAAATTTGAATTCATTCTCTTTTAGCGTTTTCAACCTTAAAGTTATAACTTCTCTCTCGCGGAACGAAGTTGGCAACATTTCTGAGGTCAGAGAGTATGATGTATGCATGTTACAGATAAGAACTAGTGATATATAATGCTGAAACAAGCAGCAAATAGGGTGGTGGAAGCTGCATTAGGCTGAAACTGTTTACTTGAAGTATCCGTGTTCGAGTTGTGTTGTTATATATTTAGTGTTGT
This sequence comes from Macrothele yani, assembly GCA_039090855.1. NCBI lineage: Eukaryota > Metazoa > Arthropoda > Arachnida > Araneae > Macrothelidae > Macrothele > Macrothele yani. The sequence continues at coordinate 10,510,862 of CM077024.1, forward strand.
TGTTAATCAAGTTTTCTGCGTACTAACTTACGTCTCTCAATTTTAAAATATTAGTACTCTAGTGAATTAGTTCCTCACGAGTTGGGAAATGCTCATATGATATTAATGGAATAAAAAACGAACTGTAAGTCTTTCTGGAACTTTATTTGAGGGACTTTGTTTCACGTCGAGTAAGTGAATAAGAAGAGAATATTTTAGGTATGTTCTCAACGCTACGTATGCTCGTTTTAAATGAACGCTACAAGTCTATATGATAGAGAGCTTATGTATTCGGTTTGAGAAACGTGTGATAACTCTACTGTCAAACAGAAATATAAACTTACGTATCCGGTAAAAAACATGTGCATTCGGTTTTAGAAACGTTTTACACCTTCGGTTTTAAAAACGTGTAACACTTCTGCCAACCAGAAATTCACTATATTGACAAAAGTCACCGGACACCCTTTCAAAAGCAAGTGAACGGATCCGCTGCGTTGTTATGATCCGCGGTACAGCTGCAAATGGTATGAAAACAAGACTGCAGCTGACCGCGATCATACCGCACTGTGAAGTTGATTGAAAATGTCACGGCGGGAGAGAACTGACTTTGAGAAAGGAAAGATTGTTGGGTGTTATATTAGTGGGTTGTCCATAAGAGAAACCGAGAGGCGTTTAAACATACCCCAGTCAACTGTTTTGGATGTACTGAATAGGTGGAAGACACATGGCGTGCCTGAAGCAGCAAAACGTACCGGCAGACCAAAGAAAATCAGTGATAGAGGACGTCGAAGCCTCCGAGGAGTCGTAACGACTCCTTAGCTGTAACAGCTAATCGACGGAGTACTGCAGAATACCTTAGTGTACAGGTTAGTAAAAATGCTGGAACCTCGGTATCTGCATGTACCATTCACAGAGAACTTCATTGCATGGGTTACCGTGGTCGTGCAACTGCTCGTAAGCCTTTCATCTCCACTCGGAATGGTACTCGTCGTTTAGCATGGTGTAAAGGACATTTATCGTGGACCGTAGATCAATGGAAACGGGTCCTATGGACTGAGGAATCCAGACACACGATCCATCAGTCTGATGGCCGTGTGCGTATTTATCGGCAGCCGGGAGAACGCTATTTACCACAGTGTACTGTTTCTACTGTCAAGTTTGGAGCTGGCAGTGTACACGTGTGAGGGTGTTTTTCGTGGTATGGTCCCGGCCCATTGGTTATCGTGGGCAAACCTGTTAACCAGCACGTCTACCTCGATATTCTGGACAATTATGCCCTACCAACTTTGTTGTAATACTATGGAACCGAACCTTGTTGGTACCAGCAGGATAATACACCGAGCCGTAAAGCAATGACTGTTACGGCGTGGTTTGACGATAATTCCGTTTTGTGTGTCGAGTGGCCAGTACAGAGCCCTGCTCTTAATCCCATAGAGCACCTATGGGATGAATTAGAGCGCCGCACAAGAAGTTTGGAACCAAGGCCTACTACTAAGCAACAGTTAGCGGCATCGTTATGTACTGAATGGAAGCGCATACCTATCGCTGTGTTCCAAAACCTTGTCTAAAGCATGTCTCGAAGGGTCAGTGCATGCATTAAGGCAAAAGGTGGGCCAACACCTTACTAATGTATGTCAATAAATGCTATGTTGGTTTTTCTCTTCTAGGTGTCTGCTGACTTTTGTCAATATAGTGTATTTCCTTATGTATTCGATTTTAGAAACATGTAACTTTACTGTCAACCAAAACTAATAACTTGTGTATTCGGTGAAGAACTCGGTTTAGAAACTGTAACTCTAATGTCGACCAAGAACGTTAACATTGGTAATTCGGTAAAGAATTTATGCATTTGGTTTTACAGCTACGTGTAACCGGACTGTTAACCAGAAATACGTATTAGCTTTTGTATTCGTTAAAGAACTTATGTAATTGGTTTCAGAAACGTGTACTATCAACCAGAAATATTAACTTATGTATTCTATTTTAGAAATGCGTAACTCTACTGTCAACCAGAAACGGTAACTCGTGCAATCGGTTTTAGAAGCAGGTAACTCTACTGTAAACCAAAAATATTAGCATGCGTGTTCGATAAAAAACTCAATTTAGAAACAGGCGAATCTAATGTCAACCAGAAATTTAAACTTTTATGTATTCGCAGGAAGCTTTTGTATACGGTTGTAGAAACGTGTAACCCGATTATCAACCAGAAATATTAACGTATGTATTTGGTAAGGAACTTATGTATTCTGTTTTAGAAATGTGTATTCTACTGTCAACGAGAAATGTTAACTTTTGCGTACAATGTCAAAAAGGTTCTAATCCTTTTCTAGATTGTTCAACTCCATTTGGCATACCTAAAACAAAATCAGTGAAATAACCTTGAATTACGACACTGGTATGCAAAACCTAAAAACGTAGTGCCGTAAATAGCAGCAGCACCCAAACGCAAAGTAACTCAGGCCGCATGTGGGAACAAGAGCAACAGCACATGCGTAATAGTGAAGCATGACGTATGGTTTGCGTGACGTGAGAACAAAATGCATTCACGCAGTCCGATAGCATCGGTTGAACGGAAGACACCGGACGGTGTGCATAAGTCTTACAGATTGTGTTTTTTGTGTGCTACAGACAACAAAATGGCCGGTCGAAAACCTCTTGATGTACACTGCTGGCCACCCAAAATGCAACACCAAGAAGGACACGAGATAGCAAAGCCAGATTTACTGGACACATAACAACAAATACAAAGATGAAACGATTGAGTTTACAGGCTCGTGCGACTTGCGGAACACGCAGACATCAATAGTTCGTGAGGGCCCCATGGCTGGCAATAATGGCCGCTACACGCAGCGGCATCGAACGAAAGAGGCTTTGGATGTGGGCTTGGGGTATGTTGGTTCAGGCTGCTTCCACACGTTGCCACAGTTCATCAGGCGCAGCCGCGGGTGGTGCTTGCCTGGCCACTCGGTTGCCGATCAGCGACCAGACGTGTTCGATGGGCGACATATCGGGAGAACAGGCGGGCCATGGCAGCAATCACACCTGGTGGGCCGTGAAAAATTGTTGCACGATGCGTGCCACATACGGGCGCGCATTGTCCTGTTGAAACGTGGCCGCTGGCAGATCCTGCAGGTAAGGAAGGACTACAGGCTCCAAAACGTCGGAGATGTAGTGGTGGCTGTTGAGTGTTCTGTTGAAACGTGGCCGCTGGCAGATCCTGCAGGTAAGGAAGGACTACAGGCTCCAAAACGTCGGAGATGTAGCGGTGGCTGTTGAGTGCTCCGGCGATGCGTACCACAAAGATGCGGGTGTCATATCCAATTGCGCCCAAACCATAACGCTAGGCGACGGACCGCTATGGCGATGCATAATTCAGGCGTCGTGCAGTCTTTCGCCGCGGTGCTGCCACACGCGGATCCGACCATCGTGGTGTTGCAGGCGGAAGCGGGATTCGTCGGAGAAGACAGTGTCGTGCCATTCCGTAGTCCAGGTGCGGCTTTCAACGGTCCACTGCCGCACTCGCCGGTAGTGTAACGTCAATGGTAATCGGGGCAATGGGCGCCGTGCGACAAGTCCGCGGTCCTGCAGACGATGTGGAACGGTACGTGCTGACACAGGTTGTTGCGCAACACATCCTAATTCCTGCGCTAATGTTCGTGATGTGGCGGTGAGAGACGTCAATGCCCGCCGCACAGCATGCCGGTCCTCTCGTTCGGTGGTGTGCTGCGGCTGCGGGAATCGCTCACGTCCGTCCATCCGTCCCTCCTGCACCCACCGAATCCATACTCGCCTCACTGTGGGTGGATGTCGTCCCACGCGGGCGCCAATGTCTCGGTACGATAAACCGCTGTCTCGATAAGCCACTATTCGTCCTCTGTCGAACTCCAAAACGTACTGGAATGACGGCCGTATTCTGCGACGGGGCATCAGGAAGCTTCCCACGCACAGGTCCGGCAGCACAACACACCCCCGCCTTCTGTGCACCCTTCTTATAGTGCTTCTCGGTGGCGTGCCGGGCGTACATGATTTGCATATGCCCTGCAATGCTAATTATTTGCATGTCCTCTCGCGGGCGACGCATGCTGCGAATTTCAGGCCAATCAGATGTTTCCTTCTTGGTGTTGCATTTTGGGTGGCCAGCAGTGTATTTACTCGTAGCGGAATAACTAGGAAGCTCGAGGAGGGACCAACTGTGATGAATGTGACCCTAGAGTCTGGTATCGTCCATAGCATCGTATCGCGTGAATGGTCGGCCTTCAGGATTACAGGTACAGCTGTGCAAAAGACCAGTGGTGGTTCTCCCTCCACGGTGAAAACCGCTGTCTTCTTGTACAGTTCAAGATGGATCGGCACAGACAGCAAGTAACTTGCAAAACAACTAAACATGAGCGCAAGACACACAATATCGCGGTTTAGAGTTGCCAGGTGACTACACAGAATTGGGCTATTTGCCTGACAACTAGTACGCTGTGTTCCATTAACAACTGCTCACCAGAGATACCGTTTATAGTTGTCCAGAGAACATAAGGACTAGACAGAAAAACAATGGGGTACGGTACTCTTTACTGTTCAGGGTTGATTTATTCTCTCTAGAGATTCTGGACGTCAGCTAATCTGGAGTGAGGTAGGCACTCTGTATCACCCTGAAAACACCCATGAAAGGAATAGGTATGGCGGTCGCGGTGTTCTCGTATGGGAAGGCATTCTGATAAATGAACGTACGGAGTTCCAGATACTGGAAGGAGGTAATTCTTCCCCATGTTCGTTTGTTCCGAGGTGTCTTTGGCTCACAGTTCGTGTATTGGGCAATAACGCCACACTCTACCGTACGGTAGCTGTTAATGAGCAGTTGCAAAATGAAGACATTCAGCGGATAGATTGACCAGCGTCTTCCCCTACCTAAATCCCATAGAACACGTGTGGGACGCTCTGAGGCATGTCAACATACACCAGAAACTGTCCAACAGCTGAAGACGCTGACGAGAGAATGGGCGATGTTACCTCAAGAACTCATCAACAACCTAATGCGAAGTATGGACAGTAGGTGCAAATCGTGCTTCGACGTTAGGGATTGTAATATCCCCTACTGAGGACCTCCTCTTCCCTTCGTACCGTCTTTATCATCTGTATCATTACACTCAGTGCTATGAAGCCAATTCTTATTAAAGTTCCACTATATCCTTTAGTAACTGCAGTTGTGTCAGTGTTGATTCCGTCATCATTTCGGTAAGTAATAAAGTTAATACGATTTTAATTTCACATATCCAGGCCGCTCCTTTGCGACGCTACACGTCAAAACTTGGCTCCTTCTTACGTTGCACACCAGTGTAGTTCGAAATAGGAACAATATTTTACCTGACAAGAATTTAAGGTCGATAACGCGATGGCAGCAGCTTATAATTGGGAAGATATAGCAACCAATTTCTGCATCAAGCAGCTATTGAAAAAGTGGTGTCATTCTTTTGCATCTTCTCGAAAGATGGCATCATCACGGCAAAGTAACACATTTCAAGCTTCACAGTACTGCCCAAAGCTTATTTGACACACAGCTGGCGTTAATGAACCCAAAAAGAGTGCAGAACTGTTCATTTCAGGCACTAGACAACTTGAAAAGTAATCACCGCGGTCAAGGTCTGAAACAAAGTCAGACCTTTTTGTTAATTCAGTAATTCAAAATGCCTTTATGTTTGTGTAAATAATAGGCTTGCAAGTCTTCTGCAGGTATGTACTGAATTTTTAATAAATCGTACATACGAACTTGAAATTGAGTCGAGACACGAAATTTGGGAGTTGCTTTCAGAAAGGCTATTTCCTTTTAGACAAGCATATGACAAACGCGCTCAGAATGACGTTGGGACAACTTATTCTCGGAGAAAATTGAATAAGGCTTCTTCTACTCCATCACTGTGACAGTTCAGCAACTGATCGATTAGCTGCGTTGCCAAGATGACTGCAGTTTTCTATTATACCATCTGATAAAATAAGGGGAATATGAAAGTAACTTAGTTATTCGCTGCAGAAATATTGCACAGCATTCAGTTGTTATGTGATAACAGACAACAAATTTTGTCTCTGTAAAAGGGCTCTGAAATCTCCAAAATCTGATAAGACTAAACTTACTTCCTTGACGTTTACTTCTAGCAGCGCTTTTGTTTATTTTAATTTCTACATGCTTCTATTCATGACTATTTCATCTACAGGAATGCTGTTGTCCTGACCAACTTCTTAAGGGAACAGCGTTGCCGCCTTCTTTTATCACTGATAATACAAAATATTATTTTGATATTGGACTTGTTAGTAAGAATCTGCTGCCATTTAAACAAAAGAGTGAATGGTGGTATTTTTGGGATGAAATTTGCAAGTCAGAGAAAGTGTAATAACACTATACTTGCTCATTATGTTTATGGATTTTAGCATGCAATACTGGTTTATGTATTAGTCTGAGAAATTTTCCTACGTGCAAGTTTTTGTATGCCGATGGCATAGTTTTGTTGTCTGACAGCTGGAGTTACAGATATTATTTTCCATTATGCATGATGTGTTAATAAGTAGGAACTGTATACCAATAATATTCAAAAGTTGTATACTAATGATCCGAATTTCATGGCGTGAATAGAAATAATTAGGGTCGGGCGACTGCTTATAGACCATCTAGTTACTAACGATAGTCCTTTACCTTCTCTCTCTCCCCGAAAAATAATAAGAGATATATACACTCATTGTCATAAAAATCCGCGCACCAAGAAAAAAAGGTGCGATTAACGCGAAACTCGGCGAGTAGGTACGGGGAGGGCAGACATGCAAATGATTAAAGTTTCGTGCGATTCCGCATGCCCGCGAGTCCAAGACCGGCGCTGCAATCGCAATCCTTATGGCTTATAATCCGCCGCGCAGGGGACTCCACATGCGTGCCGAAGTGCACGGTAAGATTCAGGTGAGATCCCTGAGCGAGAGATATGCCGAGGAACCGCCGTAGATGTGCGTACGGGCAACTGACGGAGTTTAAACGAGGCCTTATCGTCGGTATGAAAGAGGCAGGGTGGCTGGTGCGCCGATTCGGCCCCCATTTGGGCCGGTCGGACAGTACGGTGTGATCGTGTTGGGAGGAATGGACACGGGAAGGCACATGGACACGGCGTACTGGCCCCGGACGACCCAGGCATACCGCCAGCAGAGAGGACCGTGGGATCGTGAGAGCGGCACGCACAGATGCAACGACGTCCTTGTCCTATATCCAGAGACATGTGGCAGCTGTACAAGGAACTTCTGTGTCTGCCAGAACCATTTCCAGACATCTGGCAGAGGCAAATCTGCACTTTCAAAGGCCCTTAAGTTTTCTGCCATTAACACCTGACCATCGTCGCGGTCGATTGCAGTGGTGTCAGCAGCCAGCAACGTGGAATACTACGGATTGGCGACGTATAGTGTTCAGCGACGAATCCCGCTTCTGTATGGAAACGGACGACCACCGTGTCAGAGTGTGGATGACCGCCGGTGAGCGCTACAATCCCAACCTCACTGTACAGCGGCACACTTTCCGAACTGCAGGCGTGATGGTCTAGGAAGCCATTGCGTATGACAGCCGGACTTCCCTTGCAGTGATCCGAGGGACAGCCCAGCGCAACGCACAGGAGATCCTGCCGCCCCATGTGCTGTCTTTCCTCGAATGGCGGCCCGGAGGCATTTTTCAACAAGATAACGCCCGTCCGCACACGGCTCGGGCTTCCCAGGACTGTCAACGTCATGCTCGGATGCTTCCGTAGCTTGCCAGATCGTCTGATTTCTCGCCCATCGAGCACGCGTGGGATCAGGTGGGACGCAAGCTTTCTCCATGTCCCAGTGTTCGTGATTTAGAGCGTCAGTTGCAAGAAGTGTGGGCCAATCTGTCCCAGGAAAACATACGGCGTCTCTTTGACTCCATGCCGGACCGTATCACCGCATATATCCGAGCAGGAGGCTGTCCGACGCGGTACTAACGCTGACCGGAATGGGTACCACATGTCCGCGGGAAATCGTTTTGCTGCTGTGATATTGTAATTTTTTCTGTCCTTGGTATGTACCATCTCACTACTAAAATCTCATTTCATGCCAACGCCTTCTTCTTGGTGCGCGGATTTTTATGACAATGAGTGTATTAATAAACTGATATCTTAAAACAGTTCCTAAAAACGTTTCAACAAATTCATCTTATGAATTTTCTGAGTTATTGATTTAATTCCAAAGGCTGCAAAGCGAACTGTTTTAATCTTTTCCCCGGGTCGACGAGGTATTTTAAAATTAGAAGACATTGGAAGGCATCGATTTACACAATACTATGGGTTTTAGCCTATTTTGTTCTCAGTCAAATTCGAGTATTAAAGAAAAGAAGGCTTTCGTGGTGTTTGCCCTCTTAGTAGAACACAACTGGGTAATCGGTTACATGATTTCCGGAGCGTAAATGATACGAATTGTTTAACTGTTACGACATGCTTAGCGTGTGGTCAACTTTTTCTCTTTAGCCCTTATTGTTTTCTTCCATGTCTTCCAGCAGTGCAGCTCCGTTTCGTTTCTACTGCTTGCCTGAAGCGTTCCTTTCTGATCTTATCTCTAATCCCCGATCTCGCATCTGCGTTATGTCATGTCGGAACATTCTCTTCACTCCTAACTTCAAGCTGATTACTTCCTCATTCGGATATACCATTCTTCCAGAGGAGGCTTCCTTACAAGTCTCACCTGACTTCAGTCACATGAATTTACAATTATGTTCTTTATTTGTTTTAAAAGAGCCAGTTGAGGTTATCTTTTTTCCTCATGCTTTCGCACTCCAGTGCGGTTTTCTAAACAAAAACTGATTAATGTGTGTCTGTCGTTTAAAACAATAATACCCTTCCCACGAAATATAATTCTGGTATGTAGTTAATTTTTGCAAGGTTTTTCTTTGATTTCTTTACGATCTTTTATTACTTCAGTAGCCATGTGGAAACACAAATTTGTCCGTGACGGGATCGAAACTGCGCCCACTCACTCCAGAGTAAGTTGCTTTCCCAACTGAGCTACATGGACGGAATGTATTGTTGCATATTTGTCGTCTTGACGCGTGCTGTAGTACGTCACATCATCTCCCTCCCTCTTAATCCTTTTTTTTTAATAAGCAAAGAACGAACTTCCGTTAATTCTAGAGAGAGATTTTCTATCTGAGGTTGAGAGACCCGAACCCTCAGCGCTCTGCGCCTTTTGTCAGGTGAAAAAGAGGAATATTAGATATTTGGGAACAGATTTCCCTGATAGAATAGTACGAAAGAAAAGTATGGAAATATTAGAGGAGAGGGAGTAGACGGTTACCCGTTAAGAAGTGAAGTTGTAAGCTGCCCTACATACTTACCTGTAACAACAAGCCATTTCAAGTGATATTTCTCTCCGCAGAAAAATGCCCGGTACACCTGTGCCACAGAAGAGTACAGGGGGAAAGGAAGGAAAAGACACGGGAGAGGGGAACCTGAAAAAAAAAACATCACACACAGAACATCTTTCCCAGAGAAAAATCGTCTTTGAACACCGGGTAAGACAAAACTGGCTATTTGCTCAGTGTTTCTCGCCAGCCAATGAGAGAAAAGATTTTTCCCCATTGGTTTACAGAATTTTTTCACAGGTTTACTTTTGTTGATTCTTGACAGGCATGTCAGAGTAACCATAGCTGAGGTGGTGTGATCACAAAATTACACCGATCGAGGTTTAAGATACTCATTTTAAGTAAACAACCGAGAAATAATAAAAAAAAAAAAAGCCACAACCAGGATTTTTTTTATTCCTTATTTAGGAAGCCGGTAGTTTATGGGACGATGTGCGGAACAAACATCACGCCTTTTTCAAAGAATCCAGCGGCTAGTACATCCAAATTTACGTTCGGGCGCCAAATTTGTGTGAAAACACAAATTTGTCCGCGCCTCTTCACTCCGGCGTAAGTTGCTCTCTCAATTAAGCCACACAGACGGAATGTATCGCTGCAGATTTGTCGTCTTGACACCTGCTTTACCTCTGTAATACTTCACAGCTGAAACAACTTGCAATTTTTGACCTGGATCGACTGTATGACAAAGCACCATGCTTTTCACATAATACCAGACACTAGAGCTATAAAATACCATGTAAAATCAATCGACTACCCTAACAAAAGTTTTTTGTTTGTTTCAGTAACTTTCCTTCGCAAAGTATTGTTCTATTACTGGTGAACTAGTCCCTCTTAACCGACAGCAGAAAATGCATCCTGAAAAGCATTGTTAATGTGGAGAATAAAACTGTAACTTGCTTTGAGATTCGAATGTGCTCTATCAGTTTTTTGTATTTGCGACTTCGTTCAGGCGTTGCTTTCTTGCATTGCGATATTAAGGTATTTCCTTTTAGGTGAAGACAACTTTGTGAGTATAATTGTTACGAAACTCAATTTCATGCTGTAAATAGCAACAGGAATGATGAGAGTCCTATTCCAATCTGACTTTAGTATTAGAAGTCTTATCGATTACGTGCGGGAAGCGACCGTGCGCCAAGCGACCCTGTGGAAAATCGTGCGCGAAGCGACCCTGTTATATTCGATCGTGGACGAAGCGACCCAGCTAATTGAATCATTTTACTTATATATATATATATATATCTTTAGTAATATATATATATATATATATATATATAAGTAAAATGATTCAATTAGCTGAGTCGCTTCGTCCACGATCGATAAATAACAGGGTCGCTTCGTCCACGATCGAATATAACGGGGTCGCTTCGCGCCGATTTTCCACAGGGTCGCTTGGCGCACGGTCGCTTCCCGCACGTAATCGATAAGACTTCTAATACTAAAGTCAGATTGGAATAGGACTCTCATCATTCCTGTTGCCCAACATGAAATTGAGTTTCGTAACAATTATACTCACAAAGTTGTCTTCACTAAAAAATACCTTAGTATCGCAATGCAGAACTGGGAAAACAAGGGGATAAAGATTAATGGAGATTATCTAACCCACCTTCGTTTTGCTGATGACGTAGTCATTTTTGCAACTACCCCATCAGAGCTGCAGAGTATGATCCAGGAACTTGCTGACAAGAGTAAAGAAAGTGGGATTAAAAATGAACTTTCAGAAGACAAAAGTGATGTTCAATGCTTTTAGAAGAAATGAAGATTTATCGATTGATGGAGAAAAACTGGAGATAACAGACACGTACGTTTATCTTGGACAGCAGATATCAAGTGAGGGTCACATTGATGAAGAAATTAATCGGCGTACAAAACTTGCCTGGAGAGCTTTTGGAAGAAACAGCATAATTTTCAAGAGCAATATGCCATTATGTCTTAAAAGAAAAGTGTTTGATCAATGCATCCTTCCAGTGTTTACGTATGGTGCAGAGACGTGGACCTTAACTAAAAGAGACATACAAAGGCTGCAGACAACTCAAAGCAGCATGGAGAGGTGCATACTTGGTGTAACCAGGAGAGATAAGAAAGAGGAACTCGTGGATCCGAAAAATGACAAGAGTGGAAGACATCATGATCAGAGTTAAATCCCTGAAATGGCAATGGGCTGGACATACTGCCAGAAGGACAGATCATCGATGGACAGCCGAAATTTTAGATTGGATTCCAAGGGACAGGAAAAGACCCAGAAGAAGACCACATGGGAGATGGGTGGATGAAATTCGAAAGTATGCAGGGGTGACATGGAGGAGACTGGCACAAGACAGACCGTTGTGGAGAAACTTGGGGAGACCTTCGTCCAGCAGTGGATTGATAATGGTTGACAATGATGAATGATGATGATGATATATATATATATATATATATATATATATATGTTTATCTTGGACAGCAGATATCAAGTGAGGGTCACATTGATGAAGAAATTAATCGGCGTACAAAACTTGCCTGGAGAGCTTTTGGAAGAAACAGCATAATTTTCAAGAGCAATATGCCGTTATGTCTTAAAAGAAAAGTGTTTGATCAATGCATCCTTCCAGTGCTTACGTATGGTGCAGAGACGTGGACCTTAACTAAAAGAGACATACAAAGACTGCAGACAACTCAAAGAAGCATGGAGAGGTGCATGCTTGGTATAACCAGGAGAGATAAGAAGAGGAACTCGTGGATCCGAAAAATGACGAGAGTGGAAGACATCATGATCAGAGTTAAATCCCTGAAATGGCAATGGGCTGGACATACTGCCAGAAGGACAGACCATAGATGGACAGCCGAAATTTTAGATTGGATTCCAAGGGACAGGAAAAGACCCAGAAAAAGACCACATGGGAGATGGGTGGATGAAATTCGTAAATATGCGGGAGTGACATGGAGGAGACTGGCACAAGACAGACCGTTGTGGAGGAAACTTGGGGAGACCTTCGTCCAGCAGTGGATTGATAATGGTTGACAATGATGATGATGATGATGATATATATTCTATAAAAAAGATACCTAAGCAAAAAAATACATATATAATTTTGACTCACACCTAGTACAACATAGAAAAGGCCATGTATCCACCTGTGTGAGTAAAGGAGAAAAGATAAAAAAATAAAACAAAACAACCGAATGCAGAAGGCGTCGAGAACACTGAGCCCCGGCTCCATCAAGGACCAGCAAAAACTCTGCACCCCCTCACTTCCCACAAAGACCTAGTTGGAAATGGGTTTCTGCAAGGCCATAGATGCAAGTAACATTCCCACCTAAAATAGTTTAAAAAATACATATACAAGTCATGTCCTCCGTAGAGCAGCATGACCCAGCACTAGTCCAACAATTTCGCTTGCATCCATTAACCTTCATGGCCCGACCCATGCTCTTCATCTGTTACTATTAAACAGAGAGAAGAAGATTAAAGAGAACTCAAGCTGTGAGAGTGACATAATAATTAGAAATGATTTTCAGCTATAACGAAATTCCAAGTTCGTTTGAGAGAGAATTTAAACCTGAAAAACAATGCAAAAGAAATCCAAATTTTACATTGCAATTAAAAAAGAAATGTTAATTTATAACGAATAGATTTTGAAAAGAAAACTTGAGTCTAAAACCCCCTACTCTACAACTTATGACAGCACGAAAACGAGAATAAGTTAAAGATAATAATTAACTAAAGAAAACTTTGTGAAAGTTATATACCTTAAACAGTTAGTTGCAATATGTACAAAGTATTTCAGCAGTGCTTTAAGTGCATAATTAATTAGTTATTAAGAACTTAACTACTTTGAAAAAACAGCGCATAGACAGCGCATAGAAAAGGAACAAGCTTAGCCATCTTCTGTTCCTAGGTACCCCAAAAGACGCTCAAAGTTACAAAGAAAAGTAAGAGTTAAAACCCGCAAAAATGTTAACAGACAAACCAATGCTTAAAAGCTGAAAAGCTAAAAAACGACAGAGAAAAAGTACATGAAGTACAAACAATTTCGTTATAGCTGAAAATCATTTCTAATTATTATGTCACTCTCACAGCTTGAGTTCTCTTTAATCTTCTTCTCTCTGTTTAATAGTAACAGATGAAGAGCATGGGTCGGGCCATGAAGGTTAATGGATGCAAGCGAAATTGTTGACTAGTGCTGGGTCATGCTGCTCTACGGAGGACATGACTTGTATATGTATTTTTTAAACTATTTTAGGTGGGAATGTTACTTGCATCTATGGCCTTGCAGAAACCCATTTCCAACTAGGTCTTTGTGGAAGTGAGGGGGTGCAGAGTTTTTGCTGGTCCTTGATGGAGCCGGGGCTCAGTGTTCTCGACGCCTTCTGCATTCGGTTGTTTTGTTTTATTTTTTTATCTTTTCTCCTTTTACTCACACAGGTGGATACATAGCCTTTTCTATGTTGTACTAGGTGTGAGTCAAAATTATATATGTATTTTTTTGCTTAGGTATCTTTTTTATAGAATGTGAATTCTGAATTTTCAAAACTGCTGCGTTGCGCGTTTTGATTTTCAGGTTATTTTGCGCCCTTCGTTTTAAATTCTAAAATGTTTTCCTTGGTCTTCAGTTTTGCTCTTGAGTATATATATATATATATATATACAAATCGTAGTCAAATTATTTATTTACATCTAATTAATTAATTACTTACATCAAGTTTTTTATACTAAATACAAGTTTTTAATCATCATCATCATCATCATTGTCAACCATTATCAATCCACTGCTGGACGAAGGTCTCCCCAAGTTTCCTCCACAACGGTCTGTCTTGTGCCAGTCTCCTCCATGTCACCCCTGCATACTTTCGAATTTCATCCACCCATCTCCCGTGTGGTCTTCTTCTGGGTCTTTTCCTGTCCCTTGGAATCCAATCTAAAATTTCGGCTGTCCATCGATGATCTGTCCTTCTGGCAGTATGTCCAGCCCATTGCCATTTCAGGGGATTTAACTCTGATCATGATGTCTTCCACTCTTGTCATTTTCGGATCCACGAGTTCCTCTTCTTATCTCTCCTGGTTACACCAAGCATGCACCTCTCCATGCTGCTTGAGTTGTCTGCAGCCTTTGTATGTCTCTTTTAGTTAAGGTCCACGTCTCCGCACCATACGTAAGCACTGGAAGGATGCATTGATCAAACACTTTTCTTTTAAGACATAATGGCATATTGCTCTTGAAAATTATGCTGTTTCTTCCAAAAGCTCTCCAGGCAAGTTTTGTACGCCGATTAATTTCTTCATCAATGTGACCCTCACTTGATATCTGCTGTCCAAGATAAACGTACGTATCTGTTATCTCCAGCTTTTCTCCATCAATCGATAAATCTTCATTTCTTGTAAAAGCATTGAACATCACTTTTGTCTTCTGAAAGTTCATTTTTAATCCCACTTCTCTACTCTTGTCAGCAAGTTCCTGGATCATACTCTGCAGCTCTGATGGGGTAGTTGCAAAAATGACTACGTCATCAGCAAAACGAAGGTGGGTTAGATAATCTCCATTAATCTTTATCCCCTTGTTTTCCCAGCTCAGTGACTGAAAAACACCCTCCAATGTGGCATTAAAGAGCTTCGGAGATATGGTGTCACCTTGTCTCACTCCCTTTCCAATTTTTACGTGTGTTGTATTTTCAAACAGCCTAATCTTTGCACTTGCATTTTCATAGATGTTATTAATAATATTAATGTATGCATCTTCAATACCGCAGGTTTTCAGAGCCATTGTAACTGCTGATGGTTTCACCGAATCAAAGGCTTTTTCATAATCGATAAAAGCCATGCACAATGGAAGTTCATATTCCTCGCTCTTTCAATTAGTTCTCTCAGCACGTGGATATGATCTATTGTGCTGTAGCCACTCCTGAATCCAGCTTGTTCTCTCGGTTGAGCCATGTCCAGTGTTACCTTCAAGCGGTGCGAAAGAACTTTAGTGAAGATTTTATAAACTACTGATAGGAGGCTGATAGGTCTGTAGTTTTCCGAGATCCTCAATGTCACCTTTCTTATGTAGCAGGATCATTGTAGCGGTGTTCCAATCCTCAGGAATCTTTCCTTCATTAAGGCATCGAGTGAAAATTTGGGCGAGTACCGTTTCGATTTCTCCACTTGCTTCTTGTATGATGTCTACAGTAATTCCATCTTCTCCTGGAGCTTTTCCTCGCTTCATGTTCTTGATTGCATGTGCAACTTCTGCTGGAAGGACTGGAGGAACTCTGGTACTGGTATCTTTCATGATGTCTGGAGTGCATGTATCATCCCTTTCATATAATTTGGAGTAGAAATCTTTCACTCTTGTCAAAATTTCGCCTCTATTTCTTGTTACAGAACCATCTTCTTTTCTCAGTGCCATAATCTGTTTTCTTCCCTTACTGAGATGTCCCTTTGCTATCTTTAGGCTTTGGTTGTTTTCAATTGCTTTCCTCACTAGTTCACAGTTGAATTTCCTTACGTCTTCAGTGATACTTTTTCTTACTGTCTTGCATAGCTCTATATATTCCACTTTGGAAGTCACATCTTTTTTAGTTGTCCTCATCTCTCTTCTTTTTGCATCAACATTTTGGTTTTCTGATAATTTGTTCACATGCAACTTGTTCTTGGACCCAGCTAATTTTGTTGCTGTTTCCATAAGAGCTTTGGTTACTTTTCTGTTAACTTCAGAGATGTTCACTTCTTCCGATGTTAGGCCTTCTAAAGCAGAGAACCTGTTCTTCAGTTCTAACTTGAAGGTATTATGGTGTTTTTTAAGGTTGGTTATGTCAATAGATTTTGTTTGTCCTATGAGCTTGCCACGTTCAAGTTTAGTGTTGAGGTGCATCTTACATCTCACCAATCTATGGTCACTACCTGTGTTGAACTTGTTTAGCACACTGCAGTCTTCTATGACGAATTTTTTGTTACACATAATAAAATCAATTTCACTTGTCGTCCCATTTGGATGTCTCCATGTCCATTTCCTGTGGCTTTTTTCTTGAAGAAGGAGTTCAAGATGAAAAACCCTTCTGCCTCTGCAAACTCAACGAGAGTATTTCCACGCTGGTTTCTGTTGCCATGACCGAATTTACCTACTGAAGTTTCATTCTGTTGCCGTTGCCCTATTTTTGCATTGAAATCTCCCATAATTATTTTCAAGTGCTGCTTACCTTTATTATTTAGATGACAAATTTCCTCATAAAATTCTTCAATTTCTTCTTCAGGATGACTTGTGGTGGGTGCATAAATTTGAATAATCTGAGCCTGGTATCTTTTCGAGAGTTGGATAACAAGTCGTGCAGCTCTGTCAGAGGAACTTTCAACTTCTACAACTTTATCCTTCAGTTTCTTGTTTATTATAAATCCAACACCACTAGTTCTGCCAGTATCTGTCCCACGATAGTAGAAGAGATGTCCACTTTTCAGTTCGATGAGATCTTCTCCTTTTCTCCTTACCTCACTTAGCCCCACAATGTCCCACTTGATCCTTTGTAGTTCCTCTTCCAATTCAAGAAGCCTTGAATCAGAAGATAGGGAGCGTCCATTGTAAGTAGCCAAGGTCAGCATCAGATGGCAGCCTAGTCCGGTCCTCCGGGGATTCTTAGCACCCTCTGCCTTCATGTCGCACTGGCCGTTGCCTTGGCCAGGTACATTCCAGCTGCCGGAGACTGAGGGCCAAGATTTAAGTTGTGGAATCATTTTTGGAGGGGTTTGGCCATAACTCACCACGCTGGCCAAGCGGGTTGGTGAGTGTGGGATAACATTTCCTCTGATCCCGATGGTATAGTTATACCGCTATGGGCGGTCGTCAGAGCCCCTTTAGTGGGAACAGGATGCACCACGAGAAGGCGGGGTTGACATTTGTCAAGGAGAGGCTGTGATGTTACGCATCACCTGACCTTACAATATCATTATATATATACACAAATCGTAGTCAAATTATTTGCATCAATAATTAAGCACCTACATCTGAATTTCGTAACTTTTGCCTTTAGTCCAACTTGGTAACACAGCTTAAGGCTTTCAGTGCATTTTTTAAGAACTTTAGAAATTCCAAATTCTCCAATGATATTGCGAATGCGTTCGTTTATTTGTATATGCATTTTCTTCCTTTTTGGACCAAGTTCTCCTAATTCTTTTAATTGTTGTTTGTGCATCACACGTCGAATTTGGAAATTTTAAAGGCATTAAAAAATACCTGAAAGCATTAAGCTATGTTACCAAGTTAGACTAAGGACAAAAGCTACAAAATTCAGAAGATGTAAGTACTTAATTAATTAGATGTAAATAATTTGACTACGATTTGTGTGTGTGTGTGTGTATATATATATATAAGTAAACTGATTCGATTAGCAGGGCGCTTGGCACACGACACCGTCTTATCCTACTTCGATTTCTTTTTTTATTGGAGGTTTAACGATCACCATGAGCAACTCAGTGGGCTATAAGCAGTCGCCCATCCTTAATTCAGAGCCACTGGATCCAGGGAAGAGAGAGAGTCAGCGCGGTAAAAAAACACAACATCCGTGCCTGGAACCCAGATCCATCTCAGCCGAATGATCAGAAGCCATCGTTTAGACCACTGCGCCACCGGGGCGGCATCCCACTTTGCGATCTTAGACAAATGACATAAAAGTCAGACCAGGATCTAATCCGAGCTGAATTGCTGTAAGTGGCATTCTACTTCTTGATTACTACTTCTTGATTGTAAGCATATGGCAGCGCGATAAAATGAATCATGAATACAATTGGAGCTGAACTATTATAAATAGTGTTCTACAACGCGATTGTACGCGGATGATGCAACAGTAATTTTTGGATCGAATCTCAGTTGAATCATATAGGTAGTAAACTTCGCTGTTCAACATTGAGACTTCAAAATGTGAGTAGGTTGAAATCCGACTTGCATTTTTGTAAGTGATATTCTACCTCGTGGTCCTAGTCAGGTAGCACAAAAATGAGTTTAGGAACCAGTTCGGGTTAAATTGTCGGAATTGGTGCTGAAGTATTTCCCAAGCCCAGACAGATGTCACAAAAGTGAACTAGGATACAAATCGAGTTAGTTTAATTGTTCTAAATGATATCCAGTATGTATTGAGCACAGTGAAACTAGAATCTAATCTTAATGGTTCCGGTCTGAGGGAAAAGATTTTGGCATTTAAGGAGTATTTAAGAAGTATCAATCTAGTAGTATTTAACATTTAAGGAGTATTTAAGAAGTATCAATCTAGGAGTATTTAACATTTAAGGAGTATAATATGAAGTATTTTAAGGAGTATCTGAAGGATGGAATCTGACTTGCATTTCAGCAAGTGATATTCTACTTCGTGATCCTATCGTAGTAAGGTAGATGCTAGGATAGGATCACGAAGGTAGATCCTGACAAGTGATTCTAGATAGGTAGCACAAAAATGAGTTTAGAAACCGGTTTGGGTTAAATTGTCGGAAGTTTTACTGCAGTATCTCCCGAGCCTAGACAGATGTCATAAAAGTGAGCTAGGATACAAATCGAGTTTAATTGTTCTAAATGATATCCTGTGTGTATTGAGTAAAGTGAAACTAGGATCCAATCTTAATGGTTCCGGTCTGAGGAAAAAGTTTTTGACATTTAATGAGTGTTTAAGGACTATCTAAATATTTAAGGAGCATCATTGTAGAAGTATTTAGCATTTAAGGAGTATAATATGAAATATTTTAAGGAGTATCTGAAGGATGGAATCCGACTTGCATTTTTGTAAGTGATTTTCTACTTCGTGAACTTAGTAAAGTAGGGGTGGTGGTAATTTAGCGCGAACCCGCTTTTCCAAGACGAACCACAACGTAAGAATGACGTCGCGGTCCAATCCAAATTTCTTAAAATGTTATTCCCTCTATTTCACCATTGTAGGTGAAAGAAGTAAGAATCTGAACGGAATTTAATCCAGATTGCTTTAAAATTTATTATTCACGTATGATCATTTTCTCGGATTTAAACGTGAAATAACACAAAACAGATTAAGTCGTTAGACATGCTTCATTTAAGGTATGGCGACTTTTTTTTTGGAAATAACTTTTTAACGTTTCGTTTCCAAAGTTTTTGTCGACTTGCGTTTTATTTGTTTCAGGAACAACGTTCCTTCATGGCTAACTTGACAAATCAAACTTCCAGACTTACAGAATGGCTTTCCTATGTCAGTGCAAGAAAAGACATGCTCCCGGCTTTCAAGTGACACATACTTTTTCTAAATTCGAGTAATGGTAGACACCTAGGTGCATTTATTTTCTTGTGGTGGTCCATGAAACACCGTAGAACTTGTACAAGACGTAATCATTCAAAAAGAAAAGCGGTCTGATAAAGAAAACATGTCGACTGACAATTTCGATAAAATTAGATCAGCAGATATTTAGCTGATTATATTTTACTTTGATACATTTTGGTGTTGGCTTTAACAATCACAGGGAAACTAATCAATGAATAGAATCATGTTATTTATTCATCGCTTCTCCGACGAGTGCTGTTGATATTGTAGCAAACATTTACCTGTTAATTAGGGAAATGTTTCATATTCTGTAAACTTTCACCTACGTGCGCCATCTAATGGTGATTGCGGAATAGATATTGGATTAGATGCAATAGGTAAATAATTTCTCCTTTTGGTTAGGTTGAAGTTTTCATATTAATAATTTCCATCGTAACGTAAGAGAGGTCTATTATTTTATTGCAATTATATTTCTTTGGTTTTTCGATTAATATTGTTTCTTCGTACCGCAGACTTTGTTCACTCTGATGCTTACAAAATATATTTATATTTTCAAAAACATGTATAGTGCTGTTTGTATAAAAATATTCAATAAGGGCTACTTTAAACAAACATTTCTTGTATCAGTTATAGATATGTTTATTAAGTCTATTTTTTAATCTATTTTTTATACTTGATATATATTTTATTATGTTGTTGGTTATTAATATTTTTAGTTTTTATTTAGTAAAAACCCATGCATTATCTGGTAGTTTATTAGTGTTTAAAGTTGTATTTATAGGTAATGACAAAATAACGCCAAAATCATTATTATTGTTACATTCTCTTTCATTGATATTTGTGAGTTTTAGAAGGTAAGGAAATTTTACACAACTGTAATTTTTTTACTATTTGTTTCATGGTGTTTATAATAGTATATCAATTTTTATAAGATATCAATGCCACATCCAAAATTTTAGACAAATAAGAAAAATGACTTTAGTTCTTGTTTTTTTATGCGAACCTAACGAATCCTTGAGGCTAATTAATAGTATCAAAAAGAAATTAATCAATCGCAAACGGAAATTAGATAAGTTTTTCCCTCAATTTTTAATGAAAACCCTATTTTTGATATCCAGTACATAAGAATTAATTGATGAAATGGAATGCTTAAAAGGAAATTTTTAGCCATACCGTTCTTGCAAGCATGGATGTTGAGTGGCCTTATATTCCAGTGCCAGAGCAAGCAAAAGTTAAAGGGCAACATAAATTGTTAGCATCTTAGAATACATTAATAAAATACACTGAAGTGCCAGAAAAACTGGTGCACCAGTCTTAATACTTGGTAGGTCCCCCACGGGAGCACAGGATTGCAGAAATACGACGGGGCATGGACTCCACTAGCTTCTGAAAATATGCTGTAGGCAATGCACACCATACTTCCTGCAGAGCGTTTCACAATTCGGGTGTATTCCGAGGTCTTGGATTCCAGTGTTCGATAGCGCGTTGCATGGCATCCCAAATGTGTTCTATCACGTTCAGATCTGGGGATTTAGTGGGAATGGCAACGCCCCAAACTCAGATGAATGCTCCTCTAACTATAATGTGGCGTCCCGACACTTGTGTGGAGGCGCATTGTCCTGTTGGAACAGGCCCAACCCATCAGCATGAATGCAGGACATGAATGGGTGTACCTCGTCACAAAGGATGCGCACATAGCTTTGGCCGGTCACAGACGTTTGTAGACATACCAGGGGTCCCAGTGAAGTCCAGCTAAACACACCCCATACCATTACGGACTCGCACACACACACACACGCACGCGCACACCAGCCGGTACAGTTCCTTGTTGATAGGTGGGATCCATGGCTTCATGGGGTTTGCGCCACACGCGAATCTTTCCATCTGCCCAATACAGTTGCATGGAAACGCGACTCGTCAGACCAGGCTACTTGTTTCCAGTCATCAAGTGTCCAGTGGCGGTGTTGCTGTGCCCAAGCGAGGCGCATAGCTCTGTGTCGTGCACTCATCAAGGACTCGAGTTGGGCGTCGGCTCCCAAAGCCCATATCGTGCAGGGTGCGTTGCACAGTCCGGACGCTGATGCTTGTTGAGGATCCAGCATTGAATTCCGATGATACCTTCGAGAGTGTTGCACGCCTATCGCGTGAAACGATTCTTGACCGCCGACGATGGTCACGTTCACCCAATGTCTTTTTACGGCCACACTGGTATCGCAGGTTGGAGGTTTTGCCGAAATTCTTGTAGTCACGGTACATCCCCTCAATGGTCGTCCGTGAAAATCCGAACTTCGTTTCTACCTCCGAAATACTATGGCCCATCTCACGAGCGCCAACTATGACACCGCGTTGAAAATTGCTTAAATCGTTATTACTTGTCATTCTCATGCCGAAAACAGCTCTGACAGCTGGCAAGGATGTCTATCGCTTTATATACGCACTGGCGGACGCAACCGAGTACGCTCATAGGTGACGTTGCTATGTATTTTGCATAAACTCGTCTGTACCAGTTTTTCTGGCACTTCAGTGTAGTTGTTTTCAATAAGAAATTGCATTTACAAACAAAATCCAGACTTCCCATGACATAACTTATTCACCGAAATGTTTATGCAAGACACTGAAGAAAGGTTTTGCCAAAGTTTAAACATAATATCGTACTATACTGCAGATGCGTGTGCGCGCGCGCTCGTGCCTGTGTGTTTGTGTGTGTCTGTTGATAACACTCTACTGTCTCTAAATCCTACTGAATATATATATATCTCTTAATTATACAATCAAATTTCTCATCATTTTAACTTTACGGAAAACAAATAATAAATAACTCGATCCTACGGAATATATGTAAATCTCTTAATTATACAATCAAATTTCTCATCATTTTAACTTTACGGAAAACAAATAATAAATAACTCCCTTTCTTTGATTTAAAGATTATTCGAAATTTGGATCATTTAGCGTTCCATGTTTATCGAAGTCAACTTTCAAAACTGTTCTTATTCCAAGAGACTTTTCGCATCCACGGACGTATAAAGTTGCATGGTTGCAACAGTGTGCATATATATCGAAAGATCTTTTTCCATAATAGAAAAAAATGTTTATGAAGAACAAAACGGAAGTATCGTTTTTCGAATATTTGGGAATTTTGGATACGGCATTCATTTCTTATCAAAAAATTAATGTGTTACTATAAACATCCTATTAACAAAATAACACAGAAAACACATTTTCTGGAAAATTTCGTTACGTTTTAAAACTCACAAACATCATTCAAAAAGAATATAAGACGAATTATAGAAATTTTGACTTTAATGTTACTAGTTAGAAAAACCTTAGTTTTGAACAGTTAAAAACGACTAAATTACCAAATAGTGCAGGTGTTTGTCAAACACTAACTGAAAATATTAATATACAGTGTAATCAACTAAATATCTGCTGATCTAATCTTATCGAAATTGTCAGTCGACATGTTTTCCTTTTCGAAACTGTTTTACTTTTTGAATGTTCGCATGTCCTACAAATGCTACGGTGTTTCATAGATCACCACAAGAAAATAAATGCACCATGGGGGTCAACAATTGCACGAATTTCGAAAAAGTATCTGCCACTTGGAAGCCGGGAGCATGTCTTTACTCGCACTGACATATTAAAGCCATTCTGTAAGTTTAGATGTTTGATTTATCAAGTTATCCATGATGGAACGTTGTTTCTAAAGCAAGTGAAACGCAAGTCGACAAAAGCTTCGGAGAGAAAACATGAAAAAATTTTCTTTCTAAAAACATTCGCCATACCTTAAATGAAGAATGTCTAGCGACTTATTGTGTTTTTATGTTAATATTTCACCTTTAAGTCCCAGAAAATAATCAAAGATTAATAAGAGATTTTACCGCATTATATACACTTATAAAAGAAATCGGATTAAATTAAATTCCTATTCTTGCTTTTTACATCTACAATGATGAAATAAAAATTAATCACATTTTCAACATAATAAAATGTATATCGAAAGTATAAAAATAAATTTAAAAATAGACTCAATCAAAATATCAATATGATAATTGGAGCGATAAAATATTTAAAACAGTCCTTATTGAACACTGCTGTACAAACCGTACTATACTTGATTTTGAAGATATTAATATGATTTGTAAACATCAGTTGCCGTACCGGTGGCGCAGTGGTCTAAGCGATGGCCTCTGATCATTCGTCCGAAAGGGGTCCGGGTTCGAATCCCGTGAGGCATGGATGTTGTGTTTGTCTTACGGCACTGGCTCTCTCCCTTCCCTGGAACCAGTGACCCTAAATTAGTGGCGGGCGACTTCTTGTATCCCATTGAATTGCTC
Organism: Macrothele yani; assembly: GCA_039090855.1. Lineage (NCBI taxonomy): Eukaryota > Metazoa > Arthropoda > Arachnida > Araneae > Macrothelidae > Macrothele > Macrothele yani. The sequence goes on from CM077024.1 coordinate 10,534,793, forward strand.
ACGGTGGTCGTTAAACCTCTAATAAAGAAAAACAACAACATCAGAATTGAAAAAATCTACGGTACGCAGAGACACATATCAATCGAAAAACTAAGAAATATAATTTTAATAAAATATTAAAACTTTCGTTACCATGGAAATTATTAATTCAAGAAGAAGTCAACATGAAAAGAGAAATTACATACCCGTGTCATCTAATTCAGTATGCATTCCAAAACAATCAAGAATTAGATAGTGTGCGTGCGTCAAGATTTGCAGAACGCGAAACAGCTCTCAAAGGAAAATGCCACCGACATATTCAGGACAAGTGGTGAAAAACTATGATGTTTTTGTTCACTGACGTAGCATCCCGGTGATAATCTGCTGATCTACTTTTATCGAAACTGTTAGTCGAGGTGTTTTCTTTTTGATACCCTTTTAAGTTTCTCCATCTAATAACTCCATCTTCTACAAGAGCCACGGTGTTTCATAGACCAAAAATAAGAAATTAAATGTACCTTGGTGTGTACGAATTCGGGAACTCAGACGAGGTATCTGTCACCTGTTGGCAGAGAGCGTGTCATTACTTCAACTGACCAAGGAAAACTGCTCCATAAATTTAGCAGGTTGATTTTTCAAATTAGCAATTAACGGGCATTGACACTAAAATAAATAAAACGCCAAGTCGACAATTTCGGAAAATAAACGTGAAAAACAGCTCTACAGAAAAGTATGCTCTCGCTGTCATGAATGAAGCATGTTTAGCGATGTGATCTGTTTTAAGTAGTGTTCCTACTAGGCAACTGCGAACAGTTGATGTAAAAATGAAACGGAAATCCAATCTGTACTGTCACAAACTACATTTGACTTTGCCGTCATAAACAAAGGACGTAGAAATGGATCCAGAATTTATTCGGGATTGTTCTAAGTGATATTCGCGTCGCTGAGAGCATTCATAATAACACGACTTGAATCTAAAGCTATGAGCCATTCCATTATGACCAACCCCAACCTAGAGAAATGAACGCGTCTGGAGACCGAACGGTGGCGGAGGTGAAGTTCACAGAACAGTATATTTACAACCCGAAGACCAGCTTCCGGTTAGTAGACTGTTCGGAATCGGAATGGGAAAAGCTGCCGATTTATCGGAATTTGATAAAGAACAAATTGTAATGTCACCTCTCCTCGGAACTACGATCTCGGAAACGGCGCAGCTTGTGGGTTGATCACGTGCCGCTGTAGTAAGTACGTATCAAAAGTGGTGCACAGATGGCCAAACGACGAACCGTCGTCCAGCAGTGTGTTGTCCCACAACTCATTGATGCCAGAGGGGAGCGGAGACTGTCGCGCATTGTCCACGTCGACTGCAGGGTCACAGTGCTATAAATCACCCGCAGCTACAACTTTGGTGATCCGGGCAATGCGTCACGGCACACAGCTAATCGCAGCCTTCTGCGCACGGGCCTGCGCAGCCAAACACCAAGCCGGGTGTCCATGCTCACTGCACGTCATCGCCAACAACGCATGAAATGTGACCAAGTTCATCGAGATTGGACCGTGGATGTTTGGAAAAAAGTTACCTGGTCTGACGAATCAAGATCCCTCGTGCATCACGTAGATGGTGTAGCGCGGATACACCGATTACCAACGGAGGCTATAGCACCTGGATGCACTGTTGGACGGAAACAGGCTGGCGGTGTCATTCTGTGGGCGATGTTTTCTTGGGGACACTTTAGGCTCCATTATCCCAGTAGCACAGTCGCTGACAGCTGTCAGGTATCTGGACATCGTTGCTGATCGAATTCCCCATTCATGGCAACTGTGTTCCCTTCTGGTGATGGCCATTACCGACAGAATAATGCGCCATGCCACACTGCCAGAATCGTCAAGGAGGGGTTCGAGGAACATGCTGGTTACTTTCTGTTAATGTCCTGGCCTCTAAATTCTCCTGACATGAACATAATCGAACATTTGTGGTTCGACTTGGAAAAGCGGGTTCGCGCTAAATTACCGCCACCCGGAAATGTACGTGAGCTGGAGGAACTGCTTTTGACATTATGGCACCAGATACCCCAGGATACCTATCGCCACCTCATCGAATCGATGCCTCCCCGAGTGGCCACTGTTTTGCGGGCTAAAGGGGGTCATACAGGTTATTAGGTAGGTGTAATCGCTCATCGGTGTAGTCCGTATCCTTATAGGCGTTGTTCTCTTCGTCATCATCAGATGGCAACTGAGATTCAGTCTGCCAAAATGACGTTTTCTTAACCGCTCTAGACAAAATGGCACAAGAATGATTGTAGACTACAATCGGAAATGTTATAACTGGTCTTTTATTTCGCCACCGTAAGAAAAGAGCACGTGTCAGTGGGAATCTAGGGGGCGGAATTCGAACTATCTTGAAAACTTACATAACTGTCTTTGAAGCCCATCTGCTACTATATTTGTAAGGAGCTATATCACCGTTGAACGATGATTTACGTTCCTCCTATTCATCTTTTTTTATTTATTTTGTGCTCCATTTGTTATTGCTCACTCAAGCAAAAATTCGTGCTTTTATTTCTACACGGATAGTACTGTTTGATCATTTTCCTTATTCATTCTTTTCAATCGTAGCATTGAAGCGCAACAATTTATTCTCCACGAAGAGAATATTTGGGGAATGAGAAAAAAAGGGAGAGTCGTTCCATTTTCTGCTCCATCAAACCATTTTTCTTCAGGAAATTCAACTTTTCCCATGTGTTCTTTGTTCAATCATTTAACTCTTGCAGGTCCCTTTCGAGATGTCATGAGTTCAGATTCAAATCAATTACTCACAATGCCAGCTTACACAGAAAATAGAACTATGCGCTGCGCTTTTTTTCTTTTTTTTTCTTTTGGTACATAGATATATTTGGAAGACTTTTCTTTTCATTCCATTCATGCCAGAGAAAATATTTCGTATGTAAATACGAGAGAAAAAAGAAATATATTCAATAATTTATAATGTAGCTAGTTTTCTTCATCTGTATTGATTTCTGTCGTACTTGAGGAATTCTAAAAGTCGTAATTTATAAACTTTTTATTGCCTTTGCTAACACGAATATTTTGCAGTGAGTTTTGGTGCTTAACATTGTTACCTCGTCTTTCAAAAAATGTATCCAATTTTATTTGATCATGCTGATCCTATTGCATATGGAACAAACATGTGCAGAAATCGAAGTAGTTGTTTATTTATAACACGTACAAAATTTTTAGTGTTTGCGTTATAAATTAGTTACTTCTCTAATCATTGAGATTTAAGCGCTTCAAACAGGGCATCGTATGTTATCATTGATTTATAATAAAATGCTATTATTAGTGGCCATGCATTTTGTTGGTTGCGGCGGGTTCTTTTATATACAGTTTCTATTTGAAATAATGCATTATGTCACCGCTAGGGGCGAAAATTCTAAAAATAGAATCTTTTTTTTTCCTTAGAGGTCATGACGACGGATATTTTTCATGCATTTTCCCATATTTTGTGCTTAAATGCTTTGCCATTAGTTGGTGCATATTTATGTTTTTAACATGTTTGCAATCGTATTTTCGTTTTGAAAAATCTAACTAAAATATTCCTTTTCAGTCAGATGCCACTCACCGCGGAAAGTATTAATCCATTCCTTTTTTCTCAAAATAATGTTTAGTTTTCCCGCTACAGGGCGTTAATATAAATCTCTGTAGTGATGACATCTCCGCTTTTAGAAGTCCGATTTAAAAAATTCTCTTTGCCATTGATAGCATTTGTGAAGAATATTTTTCGTATACTTTCCAATTTTCGTATCACACAGTTTTGTCACTAGGGGGTGTAAGTGTTCGTTTCTATTTGTATCATATGTGGAATCGTATCTTCGTTTCGAAGAACCCTATTTGAAAAATCACCTTTGAGTTGGATATCTTCCATCATGAGAAATGTTTTGCCTACAATCTGTGAATTTTCGTAGCACACATTTCAGCCACTAGTAAGCGAAAGTGCCTGTTTCTTTCTTTTTTGTTGTTGTTGTTGTTGCGGGTTTAACAACCACCGTGAGCAACTCAATGAGCTATAAGCAGTTGCCTGTACCTAATTTAGGGCCACTGACTCCAGCGAAGTGAGAGAGTCAGTGTCGTAAACCAAACACAACATCCATGTCTCGCCAGGATTCGAACCCGGGCCTATTTCGGACGAATGATCAGAAGCCATCGCTTAGACCACTGCTCCGCCAGTGCGACGTATATGTTTCTGAATGTTTTATCGATCGTGCAGAAACCCAGTTGATATATCTTTTTTTAACACGTCTTTTGTAAAAAAGATCATGCTTATGTTATCACTTTGTCCGTCCGTCCGTCTATGGGCAAGTTTGGTCCGGGTTCGAGCCTCTGATAAGGCGTGGGTGGTGATTCGTGCTACGTCGTTGGCTGTCCTCCTTTCCTGGAATAAATGGCATTCAATTAGGGACCGGCAAATGCTTATACCCTTAGCTTTGGACATGGTGGTCATAAAACAAACGGTAAAAAGCGGAAGAAAATTATTTTCCAAAAACTCATGTTGCTGCGAATTCATCACAAAAGATTTTGAGTCCAACGTGCACTCAAAATCTTCAGCATGAAGATTGGCTTTAAACATTTGTTACATGTACAAAGCGGAGTCAACTGAAATTCTTAAATAATTTTTTACCCACAATTTATTGAGTAAAAGTGATACACACCTGTATCATTTTTTAATGTAATCTCCATTTTGAGCAATACAAGTCCTCCACTGCTTACAAAGTGCATAGATTCCCGTAGAAAAATATTATTTCGGTAGCGGGCGCAGCCACTCGTGCACCACCTGCTGCACCTCTTCTCGGACCTGAAAGTCTTAACTGCCATCGCATCTTTGAGTGGTCCAAAGATGTGGTAATCTCTTGGGGGCGAGGTCTGGTGAATACGACGGATGTGGTAGACACTCGAAGTGCAGATCTAGTATGGTCGCAACTGTTTCACGTGCAGTATGGGGCCGAGTGTTGTCATGTTGCAACAAGACACCAGTACTCAGAAGTCCACGTCTTTTGGATTTTATGGCAGGTCGAAAATGATTCCTGATAAGATCTTCATACGTGTCACGGTTACAATGTTCCCTCTGGGCATGTAGTGCTCCAAAATTACGCCTCATTCATCCCAAAAGAAAATCAGCATAACCTTCCCTGCAGTTAGCTGTGTGCAAAACTTCTGCGGTTTTGGTGAGGAGGAATGGCGCCATTCCTTGCTTGTTCTATTGGTTTCTGGCTGATGATAGTGAGCCCAGGTTTCACCTCCAGTAACTATTCTTTGTAGGAGGCCATCATCTTGTGCTTCAAAGCGCCGTAACATTTCTTGACAAGAATCAACACGTCGTTGTTTCAATTCTGGAGTCAGCTGGCATGGCACCCACCTTGCAGACACTTTGTTGAACTGGATCACATCATGGATGATGTGATGCGGTGAACCATGACTGATGTTCAAAAGTGTGTCTTTTTGATCCACCGTCGCTCGCCTATTTCTCATCATAATACCTTTAATTGCCGTAATGGACTCAGGTATCGCTACTCTGTGTACCTGACCCGGTCGAGGAGAATCTGCCACAGAACTCGCGTTGCTTCGGAACTTCCTAGTCCATTCGTACACTTTCTGGAGTGACAGGCATCACCATACTGCAACTTCATTCGACGATGAATTTCAATAGGTTCCACGCCTTCACTACTCAAAAACGGATGACAGGACGTTGCTCCTCTTTGGTGCATGTCTTAAATGGGGCGTCCATCTTTACCTTGCTGCTGTGATGTCACTAAGTTTGTCTGTATCGGGCTGCCACCTGCAAGAAAATCCTTTAGTCATTGGTAACAATATTGCCAGTTACAGGACAATTACACTGTATTTTCAATTTTTTTATCGCACTTTTAAGTTCATTTACATTTGACTCATGTGTTTGATGTGTTATTCTTTCTATGTTAGATGTGTAAACATCTCGTCATCAAAGTTTTCAACAGGATTTCTTATGCTGTAGTACGCTCTGAAACTGGGAGCAAGTACGCACAAGTGCTGCGATACCGAGGACTTTCAAGTAAATACCCCTATGTCCCATTACATGACCTTTGTCTGAGGGTGCGTTTATAATATGAATTGCTTATTCCCTTATTTATTCGAGTTTCGTGGCACCGAGGTCATAGCTAGCCAAAGACTGTCAAAACACAATGTAAATACAATAGAACCCACTTATGAAGAGGAGCTTGGGGCCGTTGCAAATCCTCGCTGAATTCGGGCTCTCGCTAAATCCGTTTTGGAGTAAAAAATCCCACCATGTAAAAATATGCATACTCGATAATATGGATTCACCTATACTGATACAGTAAGAGCCTGATACAACGCGGTCGGTTATACCGCGGAATCGGATATAACGGTGGTTCGATCGTGTCCCCCAAACAAAATACATTCACAGACAAATACATACTCAGATTCGGATATACCGCGGGTATCTGTATAACGCGGTTATCGCCTTGTCCCCGTATACGCTCCTTATAACAAGCTTCCACTGTAATTCAAATTGTCCCCGTATACGCTCTTTATAACAAGCTTCTACTGTAATTCAAAGTCCCCGTATACGCTCCTTATAACAAGCTTCCACTGTAATTCAGATTGTCTCCGTATAAGCTCCTTATAACAAGCTTCCACTGTAATTCAAATTGTCCCCGTATACGTTCCTTATAACAAGCTTCCACTGTAATTCAAATTGTTCCGCTATACGCTCCTTATAACAAGCTTCCACTGTAAATCAAATTGTCCCCGTATACGATCCTTGTAACAAGCTTCCACTGTAATTTAAATTTATTGGCGTAAAATAGAAGTCAAAGTTTCCAAGCTTTCGCACATCAAAGCTATCTGGTTGATGTGCGAAAGCTTTGAAATTTTGATTTCTAATTTACTCCAATAAATTTGGATTACTAGCATAGTTTTAGTATATTAAGTATAGTTGGTGTATACAGTTCCTCGATATTAATATAAATATACGTTTATATTACATGCCTATAACAATTGGACATACTTGAAAGGTTTATTTAACCAACTACAGTAGTATAAATTGAAATAAATAACACTTACATGAATGCTGTACATATTAGCAGCGAATCCTGAAGCAATCATTTTTTTAATGTTTTTCGTTTTGTTTCACATTTATATTTTCTTAATTTTCGTTGAAGATCACTTTCATTACTCCCATCCTTCTCCGCAAACGTCACCCAGAAATCCACTTAATACATATACTTGAACCACACCCATCCTCTTGTTGCCCAGGAGTAGGTCGAGTACCTCTGCCGAAGCGATATTCCCAAAGCGAAACACCTTGAAATGAGTGTGTGTGTGTGTGGGGGGGGGGGTTCTTTTGCACAAATCGGTTGTTCTGCAATTGATGTACTAGCTCCCCATTGCTTTTCTATTAACATTTTTCCACTAGCACACCAAGATGACGTTACGCTGTTGCAATTTCGTCCTGAATGCCGCAATTTCTGTTCTTCCATATCAGGACAGTGCGCAGCTGATTTTCTCTGCCTCGTTAAATATGAAATTTCATAAAATCTTGTTACTTTGCTTGTTAAAAGTAATCATAACTTTTCTACCCCTCGTGAAATCCGTGATTTCACTAAATTTTGTTCCTTATAACGATTAAATTAGCTTTGAATTAACATTATACCAAACCAAAGCTCCTGTTTTGGTAGTTAAATCCGAGATCTCGCTAAATACGGGTTCCTTATAAGGGAGTTCTACTTTATTCACAAAAAAACGGCTGTAGCTCTACAGCGTGAATTAATATGTGGAATATTTAGAAATGAATAGCACTTTCATTGACGTAGACTGCAAAACCATACCAAATCATAGCTTTACCTGAACATAAGACACAGCTTTTTCTCAGTATCAGCCATTTTGAATTCTACTAGCCACTCAAAAGTTTTCTCCATGTTTTGAGTCAGACGTTCTCCATGCTCACATGACTCCTCTGGCTTGAAGTCCTATTGCCTAATCAATATACCAGCCACATCATGAGAAAATCCTGACACCTTTCTTCGGGATCCTGATTTATTTAGGAACCTCTCTTTCTTCGTAACAGATGAAATCAGTCTTGACTGCTTCTTTGAAGTAATTTGCCTCATCGTGATGTTAAGAAGCTTTATTTAGGCTGGTGTTCTTATTCAAGGTTTCCAACACAGTATATATTTTCTGACAGCACATGGGAATCATAAATATATTCTAGTGTGTCCTCGAGCACTTCTTCTTGGTGCGTCAGTCAATATTTTTGAAAAAAAAAATACCTTTCCAGTAATTGGGAATGAGAAAAACGTGTGAGTTCTTCTGCAGCGTGCCTCAAAAGGTCTTTTCTATTCATTTGGGATCACGAAGAGCAATTAAAGGTTAAGTGGTGTGAGTAACCCAATCATCATAATCTTTGTTGTTTCTTCATCAATGACAAATCATTAATAACACGATCGTTTATTACATTTCCCACATATTTTGTGTTGTTTTTTTACAGTTACGGCACGAGAGGAAGAGAAGTCATAGGAGTCTCATAGATGAGGGCATAGCCCTGGGATTGTTCTCTAAAGCTGATGAAAGCGGACCATGGGGAACGTGGAGTGAAACCAGCCAATGCTCACGAACTTGCGGAGGAGGAGTCGCATTCCAAACACGATCTTGCAACAACACGTAAGTATTCTAAAATTCTGCATCTCCTTTTCAAACAATGTGCATGTGCGTAGTCTGACCAGTATAATTTCTGTAAAAATTAATTAAAAAAAAAACACATACCTTTACTTGCTGTGGTTTCGAAATTGCGCACATGCAAAATCTGACTATATCGCCAATATCTTTAAAAAATGGCTAATTTTTAGTTAATGTGATTGGTTTCAAAATATTTAACCATGTACATAAACTTAATCGTTTGACGTTAGGGGGCGGAATTTTGCGCCATTCACTTGCTGTGGTGGATGACCAACTAGTAGTAGGACATTAGGGGAGTGATGCAAGCAGATATTTATCTGAGTATTATACAGATCTAGCTTGTGATTAAACATCTACTTCCTATCTGAAAAAAAAAAAAAGCTGAGAAAGGATTTCATTATAATCTTAAATTTTGAAAATATCGGCCTTGAATATTGCGATGAAATGGTGTCAAAAGTTAAGCACAATTAAAAAATATACATATTTTGGAACAAATGAAAGAGGAAGAAGAGTGATAAAGTAAAGTACAAGTATGCTAGTGTGAAAATCATCACTCGATATAAGTAAGTGGAAGTATGCTAGTGTGAAAATCATCACTCGATGAACGATAATTGGCATAAAAGGCCAAGCACCCCATTTGTGAAGTTGAAAAAGAGCGGAACAAAAATTAGATAAGTGACATTTCTAATGTCGTCATTGCGCCCTGCTAGTAGTAGAAATTATTTTTTAGTAAAACAATGCGTCAGGAAGACTTAAGTGGACACGTGTTCGGATTAGCGGAGTATTGAAATCCGGCCACACGCAAAACAAAGTTGTCATAACCACTTGCATGAATCAATTTATTGTACCCAAACTTTGGAGAAGGTAGCAGGCCTCCGGAGATGTTATTCGTCAATCTGTGGGAGGTCGTCCACGGATTGCAATGTCGCAGGATAATTGGTATGTGGCCCTAACAGTGAGACAGTGCAGATCGATGTCAACAAGATCGCGTGCTTTAGAGCTATCTGCGGCTGGTGAATAAGCTGCTTCAAGGCAAATAGTACAGACCGCTCAACGAACAAGGGCTATACGCGACAAGACCTGCAGTTTGCATCCCACTCTCTCCGCCAGCAAGAAATACCAGGGCACTCTGTTGCAGACAACACACTCCGTCAACAAGAGATGCCAGGCTACTGTGATGCAGAGACTGGAACGAAAATCAATGGGCCGATGTCTTCTTTATGGCTCAATGGACAAGGACTATACGCGAGAAGACCTGCAGCAGGGTACTGAGATGCAGACAACATGGAGACTGGGACAAAAATCAATGGGACAATGTCCTCTTTATGGCTCAATGGACAAGGACTATACGCGAGAAGACCTGCAGCAGGGTACTGTGATGCAGAAAACATGAAGACTGGGACGAAAATCAATGGCTCAATGGACAAGGACTATACGCAAGAAGACCTGCAGTTTGCATTCCCACTCTCTCCGTCAGCAAGAAATACCAGGGCACTTTGATGCAGACAACACACTCCGTCAACAAGAGATGCCAGGTTACTGTGATGCAGAGACTGGAACGAAAATCAATGGGCCGATGTCTTCTTTATGGCTCAATGGACAAGGACTATGACTATACGCGAGAAGACATGCAGTTTGCATCCAACTCACTCCGTCAGCAAGGAATGCCAGGGTACTGTGATGCAGACAACATGGAGACTGGAACGAAAATCAATGAGACAATGTCGTCTTTATGGCTCAATGGACAAAGACTATACGCGAGAAGACCTGCAGCAGGGTACTGTGGGGCAGACAACATGGAGAAGACTGGGACGAAAATCAATGGGACAATGTTCTCTTTATGGCTCAATGGACTAGGACTATACGCGAGAAGAGCTCCGTCAGCAAGAGATGCCAGGGTACTGTGATGCAGACAACATGGAGACTGGGACGAAAATCAATGAGACAATGTCCTCTTTATGGCTCAATGGACAAGGACTACACGCGAGAAGACCTGCAGCAGGGTACTGTGGGGCAGACCACATGGAGAAGACTGGGACAAAAATCAATGGGACAATGTTCGCTTTATGGCTCAATGGACAAGGACTATACGCGAGAAGACCTCCGTCAGCAAGAGATGCCAGGGTACTGTGATGCAGACAACATGGAGACTGGGGCGAAAATCAATAAGACAACGCCCTCTTTATGGCTCAATGGACAAGGACTATACGCGAGAAGACCTGCAGTTAGCATCACACTCACTCCGTCAACAAGAGATGCCAGGGTACTGTGGTGCGGACCACATTAAGACTGGGAAGAAAATCAATGGACCAATGTGGTCATCTCCGATGAATCCAGGTTTAGTCTCACAAGTGGCAACCGTCGTGTTCTTATCTGGATCGAACCAAGAACCCGTTGTTCTTCCACAATCATACTAGAAAGCACCATTACAGATGTAGTGGTGTACTTGTCTGGAGTGTTATTATGTCCAACGGGCGCCCATATGTCCATTACTAATCTGGTGGAACTTAAACAGGTCAAAGATACACAAACAAAATGCTTGATTCCTATTTGATGGTTTTTCGGGCTGCTGTTGGCCCATATTTGCTGTTCATGGACGATAACGCAAGACCTCATACAGCTGCTAATATAGATGAATATCTGAAAAGTAAAGATATCCAACGTATGCCATGGCCAGCGCATTCTCCAGACATCAACCCAATAGAGCATGTGTGGGATGGATTAGGGAGACGAATTAAGGGTCGTTCATTAATATCCCGCCACAACTCTTCATGACCTCCGATCTTCTGTAGTTCAGGAGTGGGATTTTTTGCCGCATATTCTTCTTGTTTCCCTTGTAAAAAGCATGAGATATCGGTGTGACACTTGCATCGCTGTAATAGGTAACCCTACGTCTTACAAGACCGTTGCAAAATCAGAAAGGCATCTGGAAAATTCCTGCTGTTTTCACCATTTTGATGTTGGTACGTTTCCTGCTTTATCATTGTTTTACGTAATTTTTACTGCGCATTTAGTTCCTCACTAAGATATCTTTGTATAGTTCGTTTTTGTAATTTAAGAGTTTTTGTTGATTATGCTTAACTTTTGAATACCAATGTAGAAAACAGGTTTCAAAGCTTCTATGACCCGTAGCGGAAGAATTGCTCTAAAAATTTGGGAAAATGCAAAGACCCATATAGAATCAAAGTTGTGGACCGAGATATTCGCTGCTATCTTCTTAGGCAACTGGAACTGTATTTCATCTAAATTCCAAGATTTCCGAAAGCTCTACGTGAAATGGAAAGTAAAGCACGAATCCAGTTTAATAAACACCCACTGGCCAAAATATTACTTTATGATAAGACAGTCAACGAAAATAGACACCAGTGTATGCAAATGTAAAAGTCGCGTGGGTTAATGACGTTTTTCCTTGTCCTTTATAAAGAGCATGCAGATTATTCCGCTTCAATAACTCATGTAGACATAGGAAGACTCCAAGATCTGCCAGAATTCGGAAAAGGTTTGAACGTAGGCGCACATTTAGTGGGAGCTACGATTAAGAAAACAAAAGAAACTATAGGCTTCCTCAAAAACAACCATTTCGAAGGTCGCTAGCGAATGGTAGACAAGCGGATTTTCCATTTCCAAAAGACACAACTGTGGCCAGAAAAGTAGACTTATATATAGAGCGTGTGAGGAGAACTATACGGAAAAACAGGTCTTCAACTGTGCAGCAACTGACTGCTGAATTCAACCAAAGCCAGGAACAGCCCTTTTCGACCCAAGGTAAAGAAATTGAAACTTGGAAGTCGTCTTCCCATACGGAAGACACTTACCTATGCAAAAAAAGCAGAAATATCAGCTTACTCTCCAGAACGACGTGTATGAATAGTAGAGCAATGAAAGAAAGAGATTTGTCAAAAAAATCACACTACATATTGTTTTGCAGTGATGGTCGGCAGGATGTGCGGCGAGAACCTTGTAGAGCAATGGACCCAGCATTAGTTACGAACACAATCCAAGCATCCACAGATGGCACCATGCCATGAGAGATGTTGTGTTGGTATTAACTGGGTCCGCTGATACTAGTGGAAGATAAGATGGCATTTAGGAAATCTGAAGTTGTATTGAAACAAGTACACTCTGTAATGTTACACGTTCGTTGCGTTTGATGGTATTTTTATGGAAGACAATTCAACATCACATCGTACCAGAATGGTTTAATGAGCACGAGGATGATTTCCATTATCTCCCCTGGCCTCCACAGTTCACTGATCTCAATTCTATTGAAAATGTGTGGAACATTGTTGAAAGACCTATTTGGTGTTATTGAATACTCACAGAGTTGCACGATATTTTGAAATAACACTCACAGAGTTGCACGATATTTTGAAATAACACTCACAGAGTTGCACGATATTTTGCTGCAGGTATGGCTACCTTTGGACCAAAACGAACTTTAGCACCTCATGGCGCATAGAATTTAAGCACCTCATGGCGCATAGAATTTAAGCACCTCATGGCGCATAGAACTTAAGCACCTCATGGTGCGTCGCATACTTGCTGTCATGCGCAACAAAGGCGGCCTTGATATTATTGATAAATAAAGGTTCGTATTTTTTTAGTCAATGTTTAAGGAAAGACAAGAAGAATTGTATCCATCAGAAATGCAAAGAAACTCGAGAGTCACGGCAGAAGTATCAACAAGACGTATGCCATAGTAAGCTTCTGTAGGCGAAAATTGTGTCTAATATGCAACATGAGTACGAAACGATTAAGAGAATATTGCGAACAACCTACTCGAAAATTGTGACGCGCGTGATATTTCATGCAGATTCCAAGACTGCAGGTATCCTAAATCTGTTCCTCTGAAGCAGAAATTTCAAGGGCCACTAAAAACGAGCAAATCTCTTCCTACTGATGATGTCCCTTTTTAATTCATTTTGATGGCCTGGTGAAAGTAGGGCAGAGCTATTTTTATCAAATGAATATAGAAATACAGAAATTAATTAAATACCAACTATGTGGAGATTATAAATTTTCACTCTTTTGCCGAAATAGAACTTACATGTTATTTTCCACGCAGAAAATAATTTCATTGCACGTTCTATGAGCATAATTTTTCACGCCAAGGAATCATTTTCAAAATAATTCTAGAGAATGTCAGAAAATTGAATAGGTGTTCCTAATTTGAATATGTGTCCCTAAAAAGCAAGCATTTTTCAGAAAAGGGGGAAGACGCTAGCTCTCACATATTTTTTAAGCGTGAAACACGTTTTGGAAAAAGCACGTTTTGCAGACGCACGTTTTGGAATTACTCATTCATTATTATCGTCCTCAGATCGAATTTGTTTTATGTTCTGTAAATTATGCAAAGACATCTGCACGACAGGCTGTGGAAAAAATTGACAAACAGGTTTCCTGAAACATGTGACTGAATCGATCAAACGTTTGTCGTGTGATCAAGTACTTGCTGTAGGAATGTATGTATCTCAAGAAAATGAAACAAAAAGTGTTTTGTCAAAGCATCTCTTGAATGCGCATGCAAAACGGATTATGTGCCGGAATTCGAAAGATGTGTTGTGAGTAGTATCAGAATTGACGGGAAGAAGATAAGCTTTAGATGTGCTGAATTTCACATATCAGTTGTTGTTCCGGAAAGACTTGGAAGGAAAAAGAATATGTGTAAAAAGTGTAAGGAAAATACTATAAATCGAAGTTAAGCCAAAGTAGTAGTAGATGGAGATATTGTGGAATTTCGAAAAATTGAAGTAAAAGAATGAGAAACTAAAAAAATTAAGGATTTATATTTGGGATTTCTTATTGTAGTTGTATTAGTAGGCTTATTTTTTATTTCACAGCTCAGGCACGCATTCTACGGAAAAATACTTCGAGTGATTGGTATTAGACAGGGTAAAAAACAGGAATACCGCAACAGAACGTTATAGGTACATCCACTTCTAAGAAATCTATCTAATTTATTTACAATAGAGCTGCATTTTTTTTTTTTTGAAACACTATGCAGACACAGATGATGGGGTAAATACAATTGAACCCGTTTATAACGTCATAGGTACATCCACTTCTAAGAAATCTATCTAATTTATTTACAATAGAGCTGCATTTTTTTTTTTTTGAAACACTATGCAGACACAGATGATGGGGTAAATACAATTGAACCCGTTTATAACGTCATAGGTACATCCACTTCTAAGAAATCTATCTAATTTATTTACAATAGAGCTGCATTTTTTTTTTTTTGAAACACTATGCAGACACAGATGATGGGGTAAATACAATTGAACCCGTTTATAACGTCATAGGTACATCCACTTCTAAGAAATCTATCTAATTTATTTACAATAGAGCTGCATTTTTTTTTTTTTGAAACACTATGCAGACACAGATGATGGGGTAAATACAATTGAACCCGTTTATAACGTCATAGGTACATCCACTTCTAAGAAATCTATCTAATTTATTTACAATAGAGCTGCATTTTTTTTTTTGAAACACTATGCAGACACAGATGATGGGGTAAATACAATTGAACCCGTTTATAACGTCATAGGTACATCCACTTCTAAGAAATCTATCTAATTTATTTACAATAGAGCTGCATTTTTTTTTTTTTTTTTTGAAACACTATGCAGACACAGATGATGGGGTAAATACAATTGAACCCGTTTATAACGTCATAGGTACATCCACTTCTAAGAAATCTATCTAATTTATTTACAATAGAGCTGCATTTTTTTTTTTTGAAACACTATGCAGACACAGATGATGGGGTAAATACAATTGAACCCGTTTATAACGTCATAGGTACATCCACTTCTAAGAAATCTATCTAATTTATTTACAATAGAGCTGCATTTTTTTTTTTTTTTTTTTGAAACACTATGCAGACACAGATGATGGGGTAAATACAATTGAACCCGTTTATAACGTCATAGGTACATCCACTTCTAAGAAATCTATCTAATTTATTTACAATAGAGCTGCATTTTTTTTTTTTGAAACACTATGCAGACACAGATGATGGGGTAAATACAATTGAACCCGTTTATAACGTCATAGGTACATCCACTTCTAAGAAATCTATCTAATTTATTTACAATAGAGCTGCATTTTTTTTTTGAAACACTATGCAGACACAGATGATGGGGTAAATACAATTGAACCCGTTTATAACGTCATAGGTACATCCACTTCTAAGAAATCTATCTAATTTATTTACAATAGAGCTGCATTTTTTTTTTTTTGAAACACTATGCAGACACAGATGATGGGGTAAATACAATTGAACCCGTTTATAACGTCATAGGTACATCCACTTCTAAGAAATCTATCTAATTTATTTACAATAGAGCTGCATTTTTTTTTTTTGAAACACTATGCAGACACAGATGATGGGGTAAATACAATTGAACCCGTTTATAACGTCATAGGTACATCCACTTCTAAGAAATCTATCTAATTTATTTACAATAGAGCTGCATTTTTTTTGAAACACTATGCAGACACAGATGATGGGGTAAATACAGTTGAACCCGTTTATAACGTCATAGGTACATCCACTTCTAAGAAATCTGTCTTAATTTATTTACAATAGAGCTGCATTTTTATTTGTTTGAAACGCTATGCAGACACAGATGATGGGGTAAATACAGTTGAACCCGTTTATAACGTCATAGGTACATCCACTTCTAAGAAATCTATCTAATTTATTTACAATAGAGCTGCATTTTTATTTGTTTGAAACACTATGCAGACACAGATGATGGGGTAAATACAGTTGAACCCGTTTATAACGTCATAGGTACATCCACTTCTAAGAAGTCTATCTAATTTATTTACAATAGAGCTGAATTTTTTTTTTTTTTTTTGAAACACTATGCAGACACAGATGATGGGGTAAATACAGTTGAACCCGTTTATAACGTAAATACAGTTGACCCCGTTTATAACGTCATAGGTACATCCACTTCTAAGAAATCTGTCTAATTTATTTGCAATAGAGCTGCATTTTTATTTGTTTGAAACACTATGCAGACACAGATGATGGGGTAAATACAATTGAACCCGTTTATAACGTCATAGGTACATCCACTTCTAAGAAATCTGTCTAATTTATTTGCAATAGAGCTGCATTTTTATTTGTTTGAAACACTATGCAGACACAGATGATGGGGTAAATACAATTGAACCCGTTTATAACGTCATAGGAACATCCACTTCTAAGAAATCTGTCTAATTTATTTGCAATAGAGCTGCATTTTTATTTGTTTGAAACACTATGCAGACACAGATGATGGGGTAAATACAGTTGAACCGGTTTATAACGTCATAGGTACATCCACTTCTAAAAAATCTATCTAATTTATTTACAATACAGCTGCATTTTTATTTGTTTGAAACACTATGCAGACACAGATGATGGGGTAAATACAGTTGAACCCGTTTATAACGTAAATACAGTTGACCCCGTTTATAACGTCATAGGTACATCCACTTCTAAGAAATCTGTCTAATTTATTTACAATAGAGCTGCATTTTTATTTGTTTGAAACGCTATGCAGACACAGATGATGTGGTAAATACAGTTGAACCGGTTTATAACGTCATAGGTACATCCACTTCTAAAAAATCTATCTAATTTATTTACAATACAGCTGCATTTTTATTTGTTTGAAACACTATGCAGACACAGATAATGGGGTAAATACAGTTGAACCCGTTTATAACGAAGAGCTCGGGACCTACGAAAATCTTCGTTGAGTCCGGTTTGGGGTGAAAAATACCACCATGTAAAAATATGCATACGTGATTATAACATACATGAGATTCTTCTGCGAACTCGCGAAATTCTGCGTTTTTCGACGTCATTTGGGTCATTCTCGAGATCGATGCAAAACTGAAGAGGCATTTTGAGCGGATTAGTTGTAGGAGAGGTTCGTTTTTCGTGAGGGAAAGATTATTCATCTTTCAAAGCTTTCGAAAACGGAAGTTAAGCGGAGTGCAGAATTTTCCCGTAATCGTAATTTCCCTTTCTACAGTATTGTTGTGAAATATCACTTTATTCCACAAATATTTGTATTTCAGCTTGAAAACGAGGAGAAATTTTCCGGAAAAGGAAATCAGACGTTGCAAAAATGTCCCTGTAATCTTCTGGCATGAGATTTTTCCATTTGTGTGGTCTCTGGGGGCCGGTCGTTTACCGTCGGAGGATGGAATTACGACTTTCTACACTGCCGGACAATTGCTAAGGACGGATGACAATAGCAACAATAGCAACCATAAAATGGAAGGCAGGAAAATGTGGAAATTTGCATAAGTGCGGGATACAGTAAGACGTGTTGTGCGTATGCAAATTTTGGATTGCCTTACTTGTTCGTGACGTCATAGCGCTGATAAGAGATATAAAGGTATTGACGCGTATTGACCGTTGTTGTTCAAACGCAAAGTTGAAAGGGAAAGAATCAATTGACGAACTTGCAATTTTCAGTATGTCTTCCCGACATCACCTAGATGGTTTTACGCGTGGCCGTATTATTGGCAAGATTGAAGAAGGGCGAAAAATAACAGATGTTGCCAGGGAGTTCGACGTCAGCCACAGTGTTGTTTCAAGGCTTTGGAAATCATTTCAAACAAATGGAGAGTGTAGCAAACGTCACGGGGGAGGTCGTGTTCGCAGTACGACACCTGCAGAAGATCGGTACATAGTGCTATCAACAAAAAGACACCGGCGCAGCACAGCTAGTGAGGTAGCAAATCAGTTTATGGCTGCTACTGGCAAGCGGATCTCCCGAAAAACTGTCGCCAGACGTTTGTATGAAGGAGGACTATACTCCCGCCGTCCTGTCGTGTGCATTCCATTGTCCAGACGTCACCGTACCGCCCGTTTGCAATGGTGCCATCAACATCGCAATTGGACTGATAACGACTGGTCTGCTGTCCTCTTCTCAGATGAGAGTAGATACAGTCTATCGTCTGATTGTCGACGACAACTGATCTGGCGTGATAGTGGTACTGCATATTGTCCAGCAAACATACAGGAAAGAGGCCGATATCCGACATATAGTGTCATGGTATGGGCTGGCATCATGATCAATGGCCGTACGTCCCTCTATGTGCTTCCAACTGGGACTATGACTGGCCAGCGATACATTAATGATGTTCTGCTACCTCATGTTTTCATGTTCCGTGGTGCTGTCGGTGATGGATTCATTTTCATGGACGACAACGCAACATGTCATCGAACAGTCGCTGTCCAGGAGTGTCTTGAGAGCGAGGATATTCAACGCCTCGTATGGCCAGCACGTTCTCCAGATCTGAATCCCATTGAAAATGTGTGGGATGCTTTGGGGAGGAGTCTTGCTGGTCACCAATGCCCTCCAATAAACAAGGACACCCTCATCCGTGCACTGACAGAGGAATGGGATAAATTACCCCAACAGCTGCTTGATAATGTTGTGCAAAGCATGACACGACATGTGGAATCTTGCATCGCCCTCCATGGTGGCCATATCCCGTATTGACATCTTACGCCGGAACGCCTGCGGACGGTAATTGCATTTTTTTCACGTTTACGTATTCTGCACAAACTGGCCTGTTTGTCCCTTGAACACGTTCCAAAGCCTTCTGGATTTCAGAGCACAATAAATTGTCTTTCTTGTAATGTCCTGGCATTCTGATATTATTTTATTTCACTTGGCATCCAACCACACTTACTTTTTTATGCGCTATATAGCCGTTTGTGATCCGTCCTTAGCAATTGTCCAGCAGTGTATATCGGAAGTACAGTGCCTAGAAGAATTAGTGTGTCGTGCTCGCAGAAAAACTTGCTGCCCACAATCATGAAAGCGGTAGATGGCGCTGCCATCGGATGTCACGTCGCTTTTCATGGAGGAAGGACGACGAAAACGCACATCTTTCTATGACACACACCCAGCTCGTCAGTATTATGTGTACTCTTCGAACGATAATTTAAAAGCAGATAAGTATATACGAAAAAATAGACACAACTCTTTCACCCCTCCCTTCCTTCCAAAAAAGAAAAAAAGAACGAACGGGGTGCTCAAGATTCATTAATAAGGGTATCGTAGTTTAAGTTAAGCTTTGCATTGTGCTAACGTCAACATTAATGTTAGATATTTCGGAAGTTTTAGAGTCATACATGGGTTACATTATGCAAAAACACTGGAGACCAATATGCAGTTTACAATCACTGAAACTTCAACTTACAGTATAAAGTAAAAATTAAAAAAAAAAAGAAAATGTTTTGCCCCTCAAAACCTTACCGGGAAAAAAAAGGGGGAAATATTTTCTCAATGAGACATCGGCTTTACAATTTGCATTCCAATAATGTCTTAAAATTCAGTAACCTAAAAACTTTATAAATTATTTAATAACATACTTCATTGTTCAGCAATGAGTGACTAAATTTCTTGGTAAGAACATGTGATCAAAATAAATATTGAAACTTTTCATTTAGTTGGCTTTGAAAAGAAGCCTTTTAATGAGTTGAAAATAGAATACAAAAATGCGATTACTATTTTTAAAATTGGTCTATTTTCTAATAATATACTAACTGTAATCCATTTATAAAAATCATTCCTAAAAAAACTTTGCCTGTGATACGATAAACAAAATGAATCATACCGGACAGAAGTAAATATAAAAAAAACTGAATGTATATGATGACATTCTTTTAAAAAAAATAATTATAACATTTTTCTTTACTTTTCTTCACCTTATAATAATTATGTGATTAAATTTGCTATTCAAATGGGTTTGCAGTGAAGAGAGGAAAATTCTTTTGCACCTTAAGTAAAAAGTTTAATAAGGTAAAAATTACGAAGTGGGTGTTCATGGAGTCTGTCTAAGTGGGATAATTCTATGCAGTTCCTGTAACTATTTTTACCCTTATAAATAAGGAAATTATTAATGTAGCATACACACAGGCGTAACGTGGGGAAGGCACAGTAGGGCATGCCCCCTCCCTTAAAAATTGGAAAAACTAATTGATCGTTCGCCTTTTAAATTTGGGAAAATAGTAGGTATGGCTTCAGGCTTGAGTAATGGTTTGTCTCGGCATGTTAGAACTTCCTTACCTTGAATAGTGGAACGATAATGCATCTCTATGAATTTAGATTCAAAGTGCAAGGCACATACAACACAACTTTCATCAAGTTTCTTATCAGCTCTGGGAATTGCCTTATCCCATTTGCTCAACATATCAGGAATTTTGGGGACAGCAAAGAGTGATATTTTATTTTTGCAGGATTTATAGCCAGTATTACATCCTGGCACAAAACAGCTGCTTTGCCTTTTCCGTTCTCTATGTTTTTTTTATTATTTGCTAATGCAGAATTTCCCAGTCCTTTCATAGATGACATTATTTCCCTATGATCTTATAACTGTTGCAGTCGATTTCAGTACTGCACTTAAGTTTAACCATACAGCAGGTTTAACGCGTGAGAGCAATACTTGATCAACTTCTACATCTTCACGAATAAAAAGTTACTAATTTCGGAAATAAATTTCGTTATAAACAATCCACAGTTGAATAAAACTAGCACACTAACACCTGAATAAGCCTATTGCGTTTTAGTGATCAACTGTTGAATTACCTAGTGTATTACTGTTATGGTCGAGCTACAACGAATTAGCAAAGATACTGCCAAAAAGATTTCCCTCCACTAACCTTTGTTTTGTGAAAATTTGAAGTTTCGTAAGGCAGCAAATCCTTGGCAAACAAACTTCCCACCATTGAATAGCATGCAGCCGATGAAGCTCCTAACGTAACTTCCGATGCCAGCGCCCTCTGTCATTTCATGACGATTGGTCACAAAACCGTGAAGGGCATCTTATGGATCACGTCCCACTAATTCTTCTAGGCACTGTATCGGAAGTTAGACGGAGTGAAGATTTCCCCCGTAATCGTAATTTTTTCCCGCAAAATCCTTCTGCTCAGTAGTGTTGCTATATATAAATTTTTGGTATAAATATTTGCATTTCAGCTCGAAAATGGCGGAAAATTTTCAGAAAACGGAAGTCAGATTTCGCCTGTAATCGTTATTTTTTTCTTCAGCGATGTTTCCTCTATCCCGTGTTGTTAAACGTAGGCCTGTTTGTTGTCCTGATGTAGCCCGGAATTCTGGGTTTTCATGATATTCTAAACACAAATATCCTGGGTTTGTAATTTTTGTGTAGGAATTTAGGAATCCACAATATATTATGTCATTTATGAAAATGCTGAGAAATGGTACTTAATTAAAGGTGCCTTTCCAGATTCAATATTGTTGTACGTGCTGAAAGGAAGGCTATTTCTATTTTGGCCGCTGTATCTATATCAAATAATTTTGTTACACAAGATTCAATGAATCCAATGAGCTAATTGCAGAATTGACAAAACTCGCTGTAGGATATTAGGGCAGCAGAACTTACTCATCCAGAGCTGAATTTATTCCCATAGTTCACTTAAATGTTCTGGAGTGCAAAATTTGACTTCAAAAATGAAATTTTTCAAAATCTTTCAAAAAGAAATTTTTGAAGTCGATCTTTAACACCAAAAAATGTAATTTTTGAGTTATCTCTAACAACCTTAACATCACATATAAAATTCAAAAATGCAATTTTCGAAAGATTTAAGCATAATTTTAGCACTTTAAATGCACGAGTTTTTCTCGTTATTTTCACTTATTGTTTACCAGAATCGGAAGTCCTCTAGGTAAACTTGAACAATCAATCGTTATAAAGAGGAATTTAGGAAGGCCGTATCTGCCTCCTGATTAACAGCCCTTCCCCGCTTAGAGATTAGGGAAGTATGTTAGGCAGCCGCGAATGGGAAAGCTGGGGCAGAACCCACAGGGACCAAACCAAGAGACGCCGCCGCCAACGGGGGATATTCCAGATACTAGCACCCACCTCCGCCGGCTTAGACGGGGGGGGGTTAATTGAGACATACACGACAGATAGAGCTCATCTCAAGTAATTACCATTAGACGCCGAATAAACTTTAATTCCATTCTTTTCACTAAGTAACCCATCCGGCCTGAGACACAGTTCCTTCATCAACATTCTTTTGTCACCATCTTACTCTCCCGCCGAAGTACCGAAGGAGCTAAGTAAAATCTTAAAGACGAGGTGTCTGTTAGACCTCTTTCCGGACTGACTTAGGGTGTCCGTTTACCGCTGTTAATGGTCAACAGACTGCCCCATCTTTTCTCTCCGTTGTTTGAAGGTTATCTCTAATTTAAATAGTACAACTATACTAGTGATCCGAAATTTCTTGGGGTAGAATAGAAATCAAAGTTTTCAAGCTTTCGCACATCAACCAGATGGCTTTTTCAAGGGAGGTAGACAGCAAGGTGGCAACAAGGAACAGCAAGGTTTTCAAGGTGGTTGGCAGTTTGCTACCTTCCTTGAAAAAGCCATCTGGTTGATGTGCGAAAGCTTGGAAACTTTGATTTCTATTCTACGCCTAGAAATTTTGGATCACTAGTATAGTTATACTATTTAAGTACAGTTGGTTTACATAGTTCCCTGTTATTTAATTAGTTATCGCTAATATTAAAACTACTGCAGCTGTTCTGTACCAATCAAAACTGGCCGTTGTTCGGAGATGTCCGTTAGTTGATGTTTCGCTGTAAATTGTTTGAGGTTGCTCAGACAGCACAGTAGCTCGTTGCCAACTGCAAAGACTCTGTTGCTGAAATACTTCCTGGTTGGTAAATCTAAAAGGGAAACTTAAAACACAACTCAACCTATTGCAGTATTTCAGTTGGTTTTTTTCACCAAGTAATAAAGTAGAATCAGAGTAAAGAAAACCCGCAGTAATACTGCGTACGTAGTTTTTGAATTAACTTATGTAAACATGTGCAATTTGATGCACTGTACATAACTAAATACATGCATGTAGTCATTATAATTGATTTCAAGTAATATTGTGAGAAACTGGCTTGGTGTCTCAATGTTCTGGAGCACTGGTTTCTGACCTTTCGTCCGAGAGGGTACTGGGCTGGAGCCCAGAATGAGGCTTTGGTGCTGCGGCTGTCTGGTGGTTCTCGACTTACCCTTTCCCTTGAACTAGTGGCCTCTAAAATTAAGGTACGGCGTTTTTTCGTCCGAGAGAGTACCAGGCTAGAGCCCAGAATGAGGCCTCGATGCTGCGGCTGTCTGGTGGCTCTCGATTTCCCATTTCCCTGGAACCAGTGGCATCAAATTAAGGGAGGGCCTTTTTTCGTCCGAGAGGGTACCGGGCTAGAGCCCAGAATGAGGCTTTGATAATGCGGCTATCTGGTGGATCCTACCCTTTCTTTGGAACCAGTAGCCTCAAATAAAGGGACGAGTAACTGCCTATAATCCTGAAATCTTCTCACAGTGTTGGTTAAAACCCGAAACAGAAACAAATAGGCTTTACAAAAAGCTAAGACAAGTCAAATAACTAGATTTCATTTGTTAAAATATAAATTTCCATATTTCACTTCCTGTGCACTGCATGATCTTGTTTTTCTCCTAAGATCTGCCTATGAAATGCTCTTTATGCATTGTATTCTAAATAGCTCAGGAAACGCTGGATACTATATTTTGAAAAGCAGAATAAGTTTGTACAAATCAATCAAATCCGAAAGACAGATAAGCTTAGATGATTTCTCATCCAGCATTTCAAAGGTTAAGACATAGTTCTGAACAGGACCGTCCATCCTCGAATATGTTGGGGTCGCGTGTGCTCAACAAACTAGTGTATTGAGTTTCATAAGACTACACCGATGAACCATTACATTATGACCACCCCCAGCCTAGAGAAATGAGCGCACCTGGAGACCGAACGGTGGCACAGGTGAAGTATACAGAGCAGTATATATACAACTCGAGAACCGGCTTTCGGTTAGTTGAATTTTCGGAGTCAAAATGGGAAAAGCTGCCCCGATTTATCGGAGTTTGGTAAAGGACAAATTGTGATACCACGGCGCCTCGGAACTACGATCTCGGAAACGGCGCGGCTTGTGGGTTGCTCCCGTGTTGCTGTAGTGAGTACATATCAAAAGTGGTGCAGATATGGCCAAACGACGAACCGTCGTCCAGTCGTGTGCCGTCCTCAACTCATTGATGCCAGAGGGGAGCGGAGACTGTCGCGCATTGTCCACATCGACTGCAGGGTCACAGTGCGACACATCACCCGTAACTACAACAGGGGTGGTCAGAGCAATGTGTCACAACACACAGTTCAACCCAGCCTGCTGCGCATGGACCTGCGTGGCCGAAGACTCTGTCGGGTCCCCATGCTCACTGCGCGTCGTCGTGAACAGCGCATGAAATGGGCCCAAGATCACCGAGTTTGGACCGTGGATGATTGGAAGAAAGTGACCTGGTCTGACGAATCAAGATTCCTGGTGCATCACGTAGACGGCCGAGTGCGGTTACGCCGATTACCAACGGAGACTATGAAACCTGGATGCACTGTTGGGCGGAATCAGGCCAGCGGCAAAGGTGTTATGCTGTTGGTTATGTTTTCTTGTGACACTATAGGCCTCATTATCCCAATAGCACAATCTCTGACAGCTATCAGGTCTCTGAACATCGTTGCGGGCCACGTTCACTCATTCATGGCAAACTGTGTTCCCTGCTGGTGATGGCCTAATTACCAACAGCATAATGCGCCATGCAACACTACCAGAATCGTCTGACCGGTCAGTCTGATGCCGACTGGGTGAGAGTTTCCGTGTGTGTTTGTAAGAGCTGAACTGCGCTGCTGAGCAGAACTGACGATTCCAACCGCGAGACGGGTGTTCAATCCCGATCTCGCGATTTTTGTTTTTTTTCGATCTGGGTATAATATTTTGCCCGTCGAATAGAGCAGTGACGGGACTTAGTAAAAACGCCCTTGTGAGGGCGAAGTTCCGATCAGCTCGCATAGAGACTCTGGCATCAGTCATCGGGTACGTCGTCGCCGTACTGGTCCCGCGGACGAGGGTCCCTCGCCCGCCCAAAGCCCGAGCGCCCGGTTTCTAAGGTTAGACTAGAGTGGGAGAACCTCCGGGTGCCCACTCAGTACTTAGAAGAGTTTTTTTTTTTTTTTTTTCCATCTCTCTCACAGAGATGCCTTCTACCCAGAAGGGTAGAGTGAAGTCAAAGGGGCCCGTCCCCAAATCGTCCGGGACAACCCGGACGCAGAAGGTAGCGGCAGAAGCACTACCATGCCCTGTCGGCAGTGCTAAAGGGGTTAGCCCCTCTTCCGAGAGCAGCCGGAAGGTAGAGCCCATTGCTGGGGGAAAACTGTCGAAGACGATTCCCCAGGCAAGGGGCTCTAAAGCCGCTACGCCCACGAAGGGTGTGAGCACCCCCTTGCCAGTTCCGCCCATGGCAAGGAAGGGGAAAACAACACCCCAGCCCGAATCTCGGGCTCCTGAGGGGTCGTCCACGGGGTGCCCAGAGGTACCTTCGGTGGGAGGTACGCATCCCGGGACACCCCCGGTGCTTACACCCGAGGAGTTGTTTTTGAAACGCATCACCCAACTCACCTCGGAAGTACAGTCTGTGATCTTGGACTTGCGGGTCACTTCCTCAGTGAGGGAGAAGGTGTTTGCTGCCTTGAGGAGCATTAGCGATGCTTGTTTTGAGCAAGCAGCACGGGTGGCCTATGTCGAGGGCATGCTATCCATGAGGGAGGAATCGGGCGCTAAGGCCGATGTGAAAGTGGTTTCCTATGCCGAAGTGGCTAGGATGGGGGCTATCAAGGCGAAAGGGCCTTCGCCCGCCCCGATTGAGAGTAGAAAGAAGAAGGGTAAGTCGGTAGACAGGAGACACGTGCTCTTAGTCTACCCGACAGTTGAGAGTGCGTCCTCAGAGGACACAAAGAAAACCCTGAAAACTGCAGTTAACCCAACAAAACTGCAGATAGGGGTCAAGAGCTTACGGAGTATAAGGAAAGGAGGGGTCGCCGTGGAGTGTTCCCATCCCGGGGAGCTCGACCGCCTTGCCCAGGAGTTGAGAAGCAATCCATTGACCAAGGATTGCACACAACCCACGGCCCCACTGAAGAGAAACCCTCGGTTGATTGTGTACGGTGTCGACGAGGGACTCTCCGGGAAAGAGTTCGAGCAGATGGTTTGTGGACAGAACCCAGAGCTCGAGAACGGGTTCAAAGCCTGTTTTCCCATTAGGTGCAAGGGAGGTAGGGTCCACTGGGTGGCAGACGTGGAACCCAAGGCCTTCAAGCACCTGGTGAGGCGGAAGACACTGAACTTGGGTTGGTCAGTGCTCCGTCTAAAGGAATTTTTGAGGGAGGTCAGGTGCTTTCGGTGTAATGGTTTCGGCCATTTCCGAGGCAACTGCCCCGAGACTGATGCAAGGTGCGGCAATTGTGGTGAAGTTGGGCACCAGCACCATCGGTGTGCAGCCGCACCGAACTGCAGCAACTGCTCCGCTGCAAATGCCAAGTTCCGACTGAAGTTGGACGTTGCTCACTCCAGCTTCAGCAAGACATGTCCTAGTCTTGTTAGGGAACTTGAGCAAAGAAAGAGTCGGGTCAACTATAGTTGACAAATGCAAGTACCCTCGGAGGTACGTAACTCTCAATAATGAGTTTCTCGGTCGACTGACCAAAGAGTTTGTTTAGACCCTGGCCCGGGGTCAACAACACAGCTCTGGCCCTAGAGCTGTGAACAATGTAAATAATTCAATGTTGTAATGTGATTGTTTGTTTGACTATTGTGAGAGGGGTGCATGCGACCCTCATAGTGAAAAAATTTTTGTAAATGTGCTGAGTTCAAAATAAAGGACAGTAGTCCCAAAAAACTCGCGTTGGCAGGCGATCTCCCGGCCACGAGATGAGATTTTTTGAAAAAAGTTGCTTGCCCCGACTGCCAATAGCACGTCGCACACACGGGTTGTGACAGGGGGTGTAAGGTACCAGTCCCGTGGGGGAGGCAGATCCCCACAGGTCTCTAGACCGAATCTGTCCGAGTAGAAGACCGTGGTTTCCGGTGACTGACAGGCTGGCTGTCGGAACGCCGGCTAGGGATACCATCTATCCCAAAAACTATTCGAGAGAGTTCCGCATTTCCCTGCGAAGTCAGCACTTTGACGGTGCAGGTAGTGTCATCAGCTAGTGTTACCAGAATCGTCTAGGAGTGGTTCGAGAAACATGCTGGTGACTTTCTGTGAACGCCCTGGCCTCCAAATTTTCCTGACATGAACCCAATCAAACATTTGTGGTTCGACTTGGAAAAGCGTGTTCGCGCTAAATTACCACCACCCTGAAATGTACGGGAACTGGAGGACCCGCTGTCAACATTATGGTACCAGATACCCCAGGATACCTAGCGCCACCTCATCGAATGGATGCCCCGCCGAGTGGCCGATGTTTTGCGGGCTAAAGGGGGTCCTGCAACTAATTAGGTAGGCGGTTATAATGTAATGGCTCATCATTGTATGTCCACTACTTCTGAAATATCAGCACATCAAATGTATTCTTCGTAAAAATTTATTGTATTTTGATAAAACTCTAGATCGCCCTGTGACAGAAGCAGGTCGCAGGAACCCCAGTGAATGCATGGGTGAGTCATGGTTATCTCCGGCGCTCTCACCGTCTCCCAAACCACCTACCTCAAATTAAGGACCGACTACCGCATATAGCCAAGAGCTGTTCATAGTCGTCTTTAAACCTCGAAAAAAAAAAAATAGTAACTGCAAAAAATTAAGTTCGCTCCTATAAGTTCAGAGTGGGTATGCGTTAAATTAAGGCTGAGTAAATCGTCTATGTTTCGGAAATTTTCGATACAGTCATTATCTGAAAATAGTTCAGAGACAGCATTTACAAATTCCTTCCTTCCGTTAATTACACTTCGTACATCATCCCAGTCTCTAATTCCCAAAATCTTTTAATTTTTCTCCTTGCAGAAAAATTTCCCGTCCCTGATGCAAACATATTTACATTCCGCTTCGATTCGTCTGTTTAGATTTGATCTCTGTACGCTGTTTAAATTTAAAGAACATTTTTTTTTTCGTTTATTGAATGTTTTATGTTAAATAAGTATATCCTTTTTTTAGACTTGAATCAGTTTGATTACTCTTTAATTTTCTCATTCTCTTCATAACATTTAGCCATTTTCTCTTGCACTTTCATATTTTTTTAGTTTGGAAAAGATATATTTGGCTTTTATTTTTCAAAACGAACTATTTGCTAAGTTTTACTTTCCTACCTTTCAGGCACGAACATTCCATCTCTTGCATAGGACCGAAGAAGCGATATTTTTCTTGCAACATACAGGTGAGTTATTTCAGAAAAAGTGTTAATTGCGTGGCCTTGATTTTTCCCATTTTCCGAATTCATTTATTACTTTTTTTACGTACATCAGATATGTTTTTGTTTCCTCTTGACGTATCGATTTTGGAAGAACGTATTTCTTTGAAACATAAATGTATTTGTAAGGAAATATCAGTTCTTATGAAAACATATTTGGCAGTTGGGCGTTAACTTTTCATTTTTTATTCACGAGTTCCTGTCATGTATTTGTTTATGCACTTTCTTACATCGTTCTGCTTCTTTTTTTCGTGAATCAACAAATTTTATCTAAGTACAATTCTCTTTCAGACTTCCAACAGTTTCAGTATTTATTCGCTTTTATTAAAAATACCCTGCAAAATAATAAATCAAGAGAAGCTACGGCGTTACTTCTTTGTGCTTCCCAGATAACTATGAACACTGATTGTGTTTACAGCACTTATGAACACTGATTGTGTTTTTACGTATCATTAATTTTTTAATATTAGGTTAACTATTTTAAAACAGTTATTTTGAGAGAAATGCAGATCATTAGCCTTTATAAAATCTTGACTTACAGTTCAGAAAAAAGACTGGTATGCAGTTACCGGATTCACGAAAAACATACATACAAAACATACAATACCTGAACCACCAGTGTTAGCACCTGGTGGCTCAGGTATTGATATTGGTCTGAGTTTCTTTTCATTGTTCTTTCTTTTTCTTCCTTTCTTTTTGCATGAAGAAGAATCTCTTGCGCTATTACAACAAAAGCCAAAGAAGTCAGATGAATAATTGAAATAGATAAAAGTTTTGTTAAAATGAATATATATACCGAAAGCCAATATTAAGTAATAATTCAAATAATAAAAACTACTTCACTTTTCTTGCAGTAAAACCTCAAAATGAGTCTATTGTCGACCTCCTGTAACTTTATTTTGACTGCAGTCGAGACAAAAGAGTTAACATTCTCTTTGTGCTAGGACCCTAATTATTCGTGAGGAGCCCCAATGCATGTTCCGACTGTGTAGTCCACAGTTGTTGTTTTTTTTTTTTTTGTTAAATTCCCAGTCACAATCACAAAAGTGGTATAGCGCTGCTAAGCCTAGAAAAATAGCGGTAAGACACGCTAAGGCTCTTCTACGTAGCTGATTTTCCCCAACTGGTATAGATGGGATTGTGTACGCAGCTTCCATATTAACGACTCTCACTAACCGTTTCCCAAGAATACCAGCATCTTGAGTGATGGCTGTCACGAGTTGGCTGGGTTGCAGAATGCAGTCATTGGGGTCCATTGCGAGGAATTATGCTTCTGCCTAGGACTGGATGATGACAGAGTCAATGACTCACCGATCTAGGAACCGACGTCGAACGGCATACAGCATGAAAAACTGGTGTTATGATCTGGGAAACGATCATCAATTGCAGCCGAACCCACAGATCATTTTGTGTCTCACTCTCACAGTCGACCTGATGACACAGCGCTATGTCGCAGATATCCTGGAATCGGTAAATATCTCCTTCGGAACTGGGGTGCCTGGTGCCGTGTTTCAACCCGACACCAATCATCTGCATACCGCGAACGTCTCCAGGGGATCTCTAGGTCGTGTCGACATGCTGCCGTGGTCAACCAGTTTCCCGGATTTGTCACCAAGAGAATATAAGTATGGGACATTGTTTGACGCCATCTGGAGTCTCATCGCACTCTGTGTCATGAAACTCGTTGCAGGAAACTAAAGTGCGCGAAACATGATGGGCATTGCTGCAGATGGGTTTCTGAAAGCTCTCCACGTTGCGTAGTGAGAATATTCCTAACAGGATGGTTTTTATGTCTCACTGATGAGCCCCGTGTAATCTTAAGTTTGACGCATTTAAATTGTTCATTTGCTTTAAGAATGGTATCATACCTTTCTCACGTATGATACCAGTGAGACATACGTGAGAAAGGTATGATACCACCGTTGTATCATATACAAGTATACAGTTATATAAAGGTATATACCACTGTGTTTATATACCACTGTATATCCTACCGGAATTTGCAATTTCAAGGTCACAGGGTGTATTTCAACTTCAGGTAAAACTTTGAAGTCTTTTAAAAAGAGTAATCAGGAAGTTCTTAAAGGACGGCTTGATTTCTTTCTTTTAGTCCGAATGGATTAGATTGTGACAGTTTCAAGCCATCGTCGAAAATCGTTGAATACAGGCTGCATATGTATATCTTTGTATGCATTTACAAACAATGCAAAACCGTTATTGATCGTACGAATCTCGAAAAGGACCCACCGAAATGCTGCAACATGTTCAATATTTTAATCGTGTTTCAAAAGCTCATTTAATTCTAATTACAGCGTACTTAGCAAAATGTGTAGTGTATTTTACTATAGCCTACGAAATTTATTACCTCGCTGATTTCCATGTATTGAAAATAATTTACACAACAGAATAATGATTGAAGTTCTGAGTGATAATCCGAATGAAGTGACTGTCTCATTCGAGAGGAATTAGCACAATATTCGAGAAATGCTAGTCACCGAAGATTTAGTAACCGTGCTTTGAAACAAAGCAAGAAAGAAAATGATCCGTGTTCGGGAGCAGCTTGGAAGTGGAATAAGATGAATTCTAACGGAACCCCTAAAACATGTTGGACGGGAGGAAGAGACAGAAGGAAAGCGATGAAGATGTCCATTCCTGAAAAACGGGTTAACAGTGAGCTGCGGCTTTGCCCAATTAATTACTGTTGCCGCTAAAACTATGTCACCATACATTCTCGTGGCTCTTACAGGATTCTAGGAAGGAATGTAAGTGAACCAGCATACTGCCTGTCTAACAAACAAGAAACACAGCCATTTCCTCAGAAGAAAGCGTATGTCCATGCGAAAGGTGCTCGTCAGCTGTTAAAACATAACTTCTTTCATATTAAAAT
The DNA here is from genome assembly GCA_039090855.1 of Macrothele yani. Classification (NCBI taxonomy): domain Eukaryota; kingdom Metazoa; phylum Arthropoda; class Arachnida; order Araneae; family Macrothelidae; genus Macrothele; species Macrothele yani. The sequence continues at coordinate 10,566,673 of CM077024.1, forward strand.
AACTCTCACATGGGCTTGCTCTACACGCTATTGCAAAGAGAAGCTGCTCCGTGGAAATGCAAATTGCGAAACGCACTTGATGAAAACTATGCGTTAATTATTTGATTACACAAGAATTCCTCGACGGCTTTAAACAAGATCGCTGGCACAAAATTATCAGCTGTAATGATCGCGTCTTTTGATAAAAGTCTCAAACCTATTACTCTAAAGGTTATTTCAAGGCACTTGCTGGGCGATCAAGAGTTTTCTAAAAATACAATCGAATTTTACTCCATCTAACGGAAAACTTTAATCAGAGAATAAATGGAAAATCGTTGTTAAGCAACAATCGGCTGAAGAAAGAGTTTTGAAGATCGAACTTTTAGAAACCACATACACTGAAACTGCGAATTATTAGTAACACCCAAGAGCAATCAGACACGTGCCATCCTCACTTACGTGCGCAACTGTGACGTAGAGATGTCCTTATAGAAAGCTCACAAAGTTAGTTGATGACAAGGTTATGCTCATCCTGAACTTCCGATGATTGCTTTGTGACGTCACTGTCCAAATCGCCATTGTAAAGCTACCTAATCACCACGTTTCTTTGTATCTGCTTCATAGCAGCGTGTCTTTTTTATTATTCGTAAACCAGCTGGAATAATCTTCATAAATTCTACCAGATTTTTTAAGCATATTGCTTTCATATTTTGATTTTAGAAAATTGGGGAATGTTTCCGAGATGCTTTTCCTATTCCTCATGAAGAAATTTCGGCTGTCCTACCAAATCAGATGGCTTTCAAATAGTTCTCGATTTCCCGTGTATCGTTCCGCTTTGTTTGCATACATCCTGATTACACCAACGTGAAAAAAAATAGTCCACGATAATATACGGATTTTTTTTTACTAGTTTCATCGAAATAAATCTAATTGTAATGGAAATAATTATAAGCCTTTATTTTATTATGGAAAACAATAATACATTTATTTTATTATCACAGATTATCATTATTTCGATAAAGTAAATGCAATGCCCTTTTCACGAAATTAATGTGTCTAACATTCATGGTAAAATTTATCGTAAACTACTTTCTTTCACGTTGGGTGTGATTATATGTATGTAAACAAATCGGAACGATACACGAGAAATCCGGAACTACTTGAAAGCGTTCTGACTCGATAGTACAGCCAGAAATTCTTTATTATATGACAATATGTCCTGCTCACCTCTTCCCTTCTAAATTTATATAAAAGCAGCAAAAATTCCCCCTGTAACTAAATTAATATTTAAAAGTATAACCGTTTTCCTGCCCTTTCAGTAACAAAAATATGCGGAGGTATTTTTGAAATCTCCGTTACTGAAATATTCACATGGCTGTGAATTTATTCTGTATTTAACGTAAATGTTATTTTGCGTAAGCTTTTGTTCTGAGCTTGAGTTATAAAAATTGTTGACAAGACATATTTCCTCCATAGCTACAGTTCGGATCTACGATTCACATCTTAGGACGGTGACGTCACTCGGCGACGTCATGATTATTCGTCTGCGAGGAAGGCGGGATGAGCAAACCCTACTGTCTATTAACCTCGGAAAATTCACACTGCAATCAGAGGTATACCAAGCGTCGATACCGGTAATATGGGAAAGAATGGGGATTTAAGAGACTCTGGAAAAGGTATTGCAGTGGGCAATAAGCCAGAGCGTGGAAGCATCTCAGAAACAGCAAACCTGTTCGGCTTGTGGAACCACTTTAACAAGAGTGTACAGTGAGCAACAAAGCAAGCAATCAGATGTCTTCCTATGGGCGGAAACGACTGGTTGATGTTCAGGGGCAACGGCGGCTGGAGAGGATTGTACGAGGTAACAGGCGAGCTCCATCACGTCAAGTAACCACACAGTACACCGCTGGTATCGAGAGGAAAGTTTCTGAATACACAACCCGCCGCGCAATGGCGCGAATACGCTATGTCAGCAGAACCACTCGTCTCTGCCAAAAACTGACAAATTCGTCTAAATGGGCACGGTAACACCAAAATTGGACCCTTGAGGACTGGAAAAGGGTCATGGATCATGTCATGAAACGAATCTCGGTTTGAATTAATGCACGCCGACGGATGGCCCAGAATATGGTATCAACAGCACTGATCCCGGCTGCCTAGCTGTACATGCTAGTGGAAGCGGGATAGTGGTCTGAGGTCAGTTTTCTTGGCGCGCATTGTGTTTTTAAATATCTGTCGAACAGCACTTGGATCCCACGAGGTATCTTAAATGTAACAGCGGACCAAGTACACCCGTACATGTTTTACCTGATGAACAGGGCTTCTTCTAGAAAGATAATACACTATACCCAAAGGCTCGGTTCGCTACACAGTGCTTCCAGGAGCGCAGCAGTGACTTCAAAGTGCTAAAATGACCACCACAGTCCCCAGAATTCAACCCAATTGAACACCTCCGTAATGAAGTTGACACGGTCATTCATAACAGAGATCGTCCTCCAGCAAATATTCGGCAGTTGATGGACACCATCACTTCAGCTAGTTGAACATTTCTGTGGAACGATATCCGCACGTCCATGAATCCGTGGTACATCGAATCCATGCTGTTGTGAAGGCAATGGGCGTTCCAATATGTTTGGGGGAAGGTGTTCCGTATGTTTTTCTACTTCTTTGTACAGTAAAAAGTACAAATGTATAATTACTACCCTTAGAAAAAGCCAGTACTAAGAGAATTTTTGCAGTCCCTTCAGTACAAGTTTAAGAATCGTCGAACAGGTGGCCGAGTGGTCAAAGGCGTAGTCTTCTGACGTGGATACGGGTTCGTGTGTTTGTCCGATGGTTCTGGCTCTCTCTATTCCCCGGAATCATTGGCCCCAAATTACGAACGAGCGAATGCTTACACACCGAAGAGCCAAAATATTATGACTACCTGCCTAATGTGATGCTGGTTCTCCACCTGCCTAATATGATGTTGGTTCTCCACCTGCCTAATATGATGTTGGTTTCTAAAGGTATCTTCTGGTATCTGGACCAACACGTTACTAGTAGATCCTTTAACCCTTTAGTTACGTGGTTGAGCCGCGAGTGATCGGATTTGCTGTTCCAACACAAACCACAGATGCCCGATTGGATTGATGTCTGGGAAATTTGGACGTCAGGATAATACCGCGAACCATTCTTGAGCAATCTGGGCAGTGTGTTATGGCGCACCATCCTGCTGAAAGAACGCACCTCCATAGGGAATGCCGTTGGCATGAAAGGATGCACCTGGTCAGCAATGATGTTTGGTAGGTGGTAGACGTCATAGTTTCCTATACATGAATGACTGTACCCAGAGTTCCCCAGCAGATCATTGCTCAAAGCATTACACTTCCTCCACCGGTTTGTTTTCGTCTCACGGTGCATCCTGGTGCCAACATTTCGCCAGATAAACAACGCACACGTACCCGGCCGTCCACTTGATGCAACAGAAAACAAGATTTATAGGACCAGACGACCTTCTTTCAAACATTCAAGGTCCAGTTTTGATGCTCGCATACCTATTGTTGGCGTTTTCGACGGTAAACCGCATTCCCATTTTCAGCAGAGTTTGATGTACTGCGTTTTGTGCCGCTTTACTCTCATCACCAGCATTCGAATTACCGGTCAGTTGCGCCACAGTATCACTTCTGTTGGCTCGTACCACACGGAATAGTCTTCGCTCACGTCTAGCATCGATAAGCTGTGGTCGGCCCATACCTTGCCGGCGGTTTGTGGTTTGCCCTTCTCGGACCCCTTTTTGAAGGTACTAGACACGGCTGTCCGTGTGCACCCCACTAGCCTAGCTGTCTCGGAAATGCTCTGACCTAGTGATCTGGCCATTAGAATTTGACCTTTGTCAAACTCCCTTAAGTACACTACTTTTCTGATGCAAAGAACAAGAATAACACTGATTAAGAGTGCTCAGTATCGGGTATTATTTGTACCGTTTCACGACATTCACGTACGCCGTCGTTTAAATGCAGTTGCTTTGATTTGCATAAAGACGCACTGGTCACAATATTTTGGCTCAACTGTGTATATAGTCCTCGAAGTTGCCCATGGTGGTCGTTAAACTCCGAAACTAAAATGAAAAAATGAAAATAGTCGTTAAATAGAAAATTCCGAAATTTCCGCCATTTAGCGGCGAAATTTTGCATTAGGAAAAAAGTGAGGGAAATGAAGGTCATGGACACAGAAATCTGAAAAAGATATTTTTAAAATCTAACTTCTAAAAGCGAAGATACAGAACATCGAAAAAAAAAAAAAATTAAAAGGGGTGTAAAACTTGAAGGGGGTGCATATGGAAAAAATAATACTATTTTAAAGAGCAATTCACCATCGTGTCTTAAAAGAAAACTGTTTTGTCAAAAGGTATCCTTCTAGTTTTTTCTTATTTATCAAAGACATGGGCCGTAATTAAAAAAGTACATGCAGAGTCTGAAGCAACTCAAAGAAGTATAGAAAGATTCATGCTTCATGTAACCAAGAAAGATAGAAAAATGAACTCATTAATCAGGAAAATGACAAGAATACATTGTGATCAAAGTGGAGACCCTGAAATTGAAATGAGATGGAGATATTGCTAGAAGAACTGAGCACCATTGGACAACTGAAATATTAGATTGGACATTAGGAGGCAGAAAAAGGCTCAGGACAGGACCATGTGGGAAATGGATCGATGAAATTCAAAAGAAAACATGTTGAAGTGATATGGAGGAGAGACGGCTGAAAAAGTCAGAAAGTTGTAGGAGAAAATTTGGGAGAGCGTTATCCAGCATCACTGGATGGTGCGTGTGTGTGTGTGAAACTAGAGTTTGCTGTGTGTGTGTGTAGCTAGATTTTGTTCTGTGTGTATGTGTGTCTGAGAGAATGAGAGGAGGAGGTCAGCAGAAGTGATCCGGTGTATGTAGATGCACACAGACAGGAGAGGATGTATCTGAATAGGGCTCGCAGTGTGTGTGCAAGAGGGACAAACAGGTAGGCAGGCAGGCAGGCAGGCCGGTAAATAGGAATGTATATACTGTATGTAAAACTTTTGTTTGCTCTATGTGTGTCTGAGAGAGGAAGAAAAGACGAACTGGTGAAGTGTGTGTGTGTAGAATTTAATATATATATATATATATATATATATATACTTAAGAGCAAAACTGAAGACTAAGGAAAAACTTTAGAATTTAAAACGAAGGTTGCAAAATAACCTGAAGATCAAAACGCGCAACGCAGCAGTTTTGAAAATTCAGAATTCACATTCTATAAAGAAGATACCTAAGCAAAAATACAGATATAATTTTGACTCACACCTAGTACAACATAGAAAAGGTTATGTATCTACCTGTGTGAGTAAAAGGAGAAAAGATAAAAAAATAAAATAAAACTACTGAATGTAGAAGGTGTCGAGAATACTGAGCCTTGGCTTTATCAAGGACCAGCAAAAACTCTGCATTTTCTCACTTCCACAAAGACCTAGTTGGAAATGGGTTTCTGCAAGGCCATAGATGCAAGTAACATTCCCACCTAAAATAGTTTAAAATATATATATATGTCATGTCCTCCGTAGAGTTGCATGACCTAGCACTAGTTAACAATTTCGCTTGCATCCATTAACCTTACTGGCCCGACCCATGCTCTTCATCTGTTACTATTAAACAGAGAGAAGAAGATTAAAGAGAACTCAAGCTGTGAGAGTGACATAATAATTAGAAATGATTTTCAGCTATAACGAAATTCCAAGTTCGTTTGAGAGAGAATTTAAACCTGAAAAACAATGCAAAAGAAATCCAAATTTTACATTGCAATTAAAAAAGGAAATGTTAATTTATAACGAACAGATTTTTGAAAGAAAACTTGAGTCTAAAACCCCTACTCTACAACTTATGACAGCACGAAAACGAGAATAAGTTAAAGATAATAATTAACTAAAGAAAACTTTGTGAAAGTTATATACCTTAAACAGTTAGTTGCAATATGTACAAAGTATTTCAGCAGTGCTTTAAGTGCATAATTAATTAGTTATTAAGAACTTAACTACTTTGAAAAAACAGCGCATAGAAAAGGAACAAGCTTAGCCATCTTCTGTTCCTAGGTACCCCAAAAGACGCTCAAAGTTACAAAGAAAAGAAAGAGTTAAAACCCGCAAAAATGTTAACAGACAAACCAATGCCTAAAAGCTGAAAAGCTAAAAAACAACAGAGAAAAAGTACATGAAGTACAAACATTGAACTTATAAAACCTAGAACCCAAAAACAAGGAAGAGAGCTTACCTCTTGTGTGACAAAAACTTTTCTCCTCACAAGAGAAGAACATGGCTGACCTCTTCCGCCACTCCCTAGTTGCTGGGGGGCAGTGAGGGTGGGGCTGATGGCCTCCTCATACAGCAAGAAACCAACGCGCGGATATTTTAACCAGAGAAAAAATATATATAAACTTAAGACTGTGGATCTGTATGATCAGAAAGAGCAGAATTAACTCTCCAGAATACATGAGAAATATTATAAAATACACGAGCAGTGTATTTAATAATCTTTGCATGTATTAAATCACCTTAGTGAGCTTCTATAGATTAATCAGAATCTTATTAATTTTAATGTTGGTTTTACTATTTTTAGTATAGCTATCCTAGTGATGAATAACTAGTTTTCTTTTTTATTTGTTTTTATTTTCTTTTATAAACAGATTTTTAAGCTTTTTTTGTGATTTTGTTTATATTATTTAATTTTTTGTTTTAATAGGACCGTCATATCCATAGCACTAAGGTTCCTTTAAGTAGTTAATAGGCATCCTCTAGCCAACTTCCTTACGGCTTTGATTGGTCAGAATCATATTATTAACTGTGTAGAAAATTAAAGCAGATCTGCCAACCTTACTCTATTATTCAGAATAATTTTTCTTAAAGTTCTTTTGATGAAAGAAGAAGGAATTTCGTTCTCTAGAAAACTTTCTAATAGTATATTAATGTGGTAATTGAAGTCCAAATTGTTGCTGCAAATTCTTGAAATTCTTAGGACCTGAGAAATTAGTACATTCTCAATTACTTTGGTTGAAATGTTATTATTCCAGTGTAGATATTTAATTACTTTGAAAGGAAAATTAACTCTTTTATCAAAGAGGCTAATAGATGGGTTACCTCTGTTGAGCTTAATGCTTAAGTCTAGGAACTCAAGTTCCTGATTACTGTGGTTGGTTTTACATAAGTTAAGAGAGCTAGGATAGATATTATCAAAATCACTCTCTATAACTTCTGAATTATTGATACACAGCAGATCATCAATATATCTAAAAGTGTAAAGGTAGTTATCTGAGCAGGTGGGGTGATTTTTAATGAATTTATATTCCTCAAAGAACAGGAATAGATTAGCGATATTCGTGGACGTTGATGTTCCCATGGGAATACCGTTCACTTGCTTATAGAGAGTATTATTATATAAGATATGGTTATTTTCTATGCAGCAATTGAGATAAGAGTTCCAAGTTCCTACATTAACAAATTGGTTAAGTTTAAATTCTGCATACAGCTCTTTAAAGGTAGTGATTATATCTGATAGAGGCAGATTAGTATATAGGTTTTCAAAATCATAACTATTAATATCTAGGGGACATACTTTGAGTATAGTAGAAATTACTTCTGCATTATTATTAATTATCCAAAAATCTCTGTACATCAAGTTAGAACAGTTTCTAATGTGTTTCAAAACCTTCTTTAAGACATCTTCAAAAGCAAGATCTATTTTCTTTTTATGACTCCTTACTCCACTAGCTATGAACCTGAACTTCACAGGATCCTTATGAAACTTAACCGTTGCAAAAGAAATGGAAATTCAGGCTCATATCTTCTAGTTTGTGGAATTTTAAGTTTCTTGAAGAATGCCTTAAACCGATTTTCTAACTGCTTGGTAGAATAACTTACGGGCTCGTATGTTACTCTATTATTGAGTTCCATAGTTAACAATTCAAAATAGAACTTCTTACAGATAATTGCAAAATTATTGCTAGCTTTATCCGTAGTGGTAAAAATAAATTGGTCTTGTAGTTTGGAGAGTGACCTTTTAGCTTCTCCAGAGAAAAGAGATTTCTGTCGAAACAAAAGTCCAGACCTGCCAACTCACCGGTGAAGCTATTGATTATATTATATTTCCATTCTGCGAAGGCCTCAATAGGCTGATTGTACGTTAAACTGGTTTTTACTATGTACCTATTAACATCTTGAGTGAAGCTCTCAAGAATCCTTTCTTTGGAAATTGTGAAGGAAGGTCTGAATTTAGAGCCATACTCTAATAAAATCCTAAGCTTTTCATTTTCAACAAAACTCAAGTTTCCGGTGATAATATGGTTGTAATTTTATCATAGTGAACTGTTTCTTTATGTTCAACACAAGAACATGTAGTAATTACAGGAATGTAGCTCGAAGAGTTAAGTTTGTAGTTTTTAACTATTGACCCTAAGGTCTTAACATATTTAAAACTTACAATAGACTGGTGCCTGTGGATGGGAAAAAAATTGCATTATTGTAGAACAGCTTCCTTACATTGAGATTATCGTAGGCTTTATTTAGAAACCTGATGGTAACAAAATTACTGGAAAATTCTTTAAGAGAAATTTTATCTTTAAGAATATGTTTAAGAATGTCCAGAACCAAAGCAAAAACATGCTTATCAACATGGTCAGCAGTTTCATTCCAGAATTTGAAAACTTTTAAGGACAGAGTGCTTGAAGGACTTGAGAATTTTGTAAGTATTTTTAACAAAATTAGTGCCAGTTTTAAAGCTTTCCAGAGTTTTTAGCAAGTTAGCAAAATCAACTTTGCTTGATGTGCGAAATAACCTCTGTCCTCTATTACCTCTAGAGCAGCTCTTATTATTAACAAGAAAGAAGAGTTCACGAATTGAAAATTTATGCTGATTATGCTTATTGTCAGATAGAGTGGAATTAAGGCCATAGGGATAAAGAGACTGATGCTGCAAAATTTCAAGGGATTCAGTTTCTAGCCGAGCATAGAGGTCAGGGATAATATGTAGTACCTCTATTTTCACTTTGTCAAAACCATGAGTATGGAAATGCTCTAATTCAAAGGTAGAGTACTGGTTGGCGTTTGTGGAGGGGTTCACTCCTGAATTAGAGAACTTGTTAACTAGAGACCTGTGACCATTAATCCTAAGATGAAGAGGATTTTTACTTTGGCCAATATAGCTAAGGTTGCAGACAGTACAGGTGAGCTTATAGATGGTATTGTAGGCTTTGCAAAACTTGTTGGAGCAATTATCCTCAACAGAAGAATACAGGTTAGGATCTGCAGATTTACATGTCAAACAACGTTTGTCATTTCATAACTTTAGATTACCTTTGCCAGCGAGTTCATACACTATGGGAAAGGGTGCTAGCCTAACTGAGCGGGAGGACTTAAAATATCTGAGCTGACCTCCAATCCTTTCATCGTCCTTAGAACTCCACTTGGGCCAAAACATACAAATTCTGAGCTAACCAACTAGGAAAACTTTTTAGAAATAAGCAGTCCAAGAAAAGACCAAACTCGAGTATAAACTACACTCCAAAAGCTGCATCCAAAACATACAAAAATAAAAATTAGAAAATGAAAAAAACCTCAAATAAAAAAATAGTAATAAAAAAATAATAATAAAACATTTCAACTAGAATTTGCGCATGAGCTGCTAAATAATAAATTGAAATTAGTTACTTAAGAGCAAAACTGAAGACTAAGGAAAAACTTTAGAATTTAAAACGAAGGTTGCAAAATAACCTGAAGATCAAAACGCAACGCAGCAGTTTTGAAAATTCAGAATTCACATTCTATAAAGAAGATACCTAAGCAAAAAAATACAGATATAATTTTGACTCACACCTAGTACAACATAGAAAAGGTTATGTATCTACCTGTGTGAGTAAAAGGAGAAAAGATAAAAAAATAAAATAAAACTACTGAATGTAGAAGGTGTCGAGAATACTGAGCCTTGGCTTTATCAAGGACCAGCAAAAACTCTGCATTTTCTCACTTCCACAAAGACCTAGTTGGAAATGGGTTTCTGCAAGGCCATAGATGCAAGTAACATTCCCACCTAAAATAGTTTAAAATATATATATATGTCATGTCCTCCGTAGAGTTGCATGACCTAGCACTAGTTAACAATTTCGCTTGCATCCATTAACCTTACTGGCCCGACCCATGCTCTTCATCTGTTACTATTAAACAGAGAGAAGAAGATTAAAGAGAACTCAAGCTGTGAGAGTGACATAATAATTAGAAATGATTTTCAGCCATAACGAAACGCCAAGTTCGTTTGAGAGAGAATTTAAACCTGAAAATCAATGCAAAAGAAATCCAAATTTTTACATTGCAATTAAAAAAGGAAATATTAATTTTTAACGAACAGATTTTTGAAAGAAAACTTGAGTCTAAAACCCCTACTCAACAACTTATGACAGCACGAAAACGAGAATAAGTTAAAGATAATAATTAACTAAAGAAAACTTTGTGAAAGTTATATACCTTAAACAGTTAGTTGCAATATGTACAAAGTATTTCAGCAGTGCTTTAAGTGCATAATTAATTAGTTATTAAGAACTTAACTACTTTGAAAAAACAGCGCATAGAAAAGGAACAAGCTTAGCCATCTTCTGTTCCTAGGTACCCCAAAAGACGCTCAAAGTTACAAAGAAAAGAAAGAGTTAAAACCCGCAAAAATGTTAACAGACAAACCAATGCCTAAAAGCTGAAAAGCTAAAAAACAACAGAGAAAAAGTACATGAAGTACAAACATTGAACTTATAAAACCTAGAACCCAAAAACAAGGAAGAGAGCTTACCTCTTGTGTGACAAAAACTTTTCTCCTCACAAGAGAAGAACATGGCTGACCTCTTCCGCCACTCCCTAGTTGCTGGGGGCAGTGAGGGTGGGGCTGATGGCCTCCTCATACAGCAAGAAACCAACGCGCGGATATTTTAACCAGAGAAAAAAATATATATAAACTTAAGACTGTGGATCTGTATGATCAGAAAGAGCAGAATTAACTCTCCAGAATACATGAGAAATATTATAAAATACACGAGCAGTGTATTTAATAATCTTTGCATGTATTAAATCACCTTAGTGAGCTTCTATAGATTAATCAGAATCTTATTAATTTTAATGTTGGTTTTACTATTTTTAGTATAGCTATCCTAGTGATGAATAACTAGTTTTCTTTTTTATTTGTTTTTATTTTCTTTTATAAACAGATTTTTAAGCTTTTTTTTGTGATTTTGTTTATATTATTTAATTTTTTGTTTTAATAGGACCGTCATATCCATAGCACTAAGGTTCCTTTAAGTAGTTAATAGGCATCCTCTAGCCAACTTCCTTACGGCTTTGATTGGTCAGAATCATATTATTAACTGTGTAGAAAATTAAAGCAGATCTGCCAACCTTACTCTATTATTCAGAATAATTTTTCTTAAAGTTCTTTTGATGAAAGAAGAAGGAATTTCGTTCTCTAGAAAACTTTCTAATAGTATATTAATGTGGTAATTGAAGTCCAAATTGTTGCTGCAAATTCTTGAAATTCTTAGGACCTGAGAAATTAGTACATTCTCAATTACTTTGGTTGAAATGTTATTATTCCAGTGTAGATATTTAATTACTTTGAAAGGAAAATTAACTCTTTTATCAAAGAGGCTAATAGATGGGTTACCTCTGTTGAGCTTAATGCTTAAGTCTAGGAACTCAAGTTCCTGATTACTGTGGTTGGTTTTACATAAGTTAAGAGAGCTAGGATAGATATTATCAAAATCACTCTCTATAACTTCTGAATTATTGATACACAGCAGATCATCAATATATCTAAAAGTGTAAAGGTAGTTATCTGAGCAGGTGGGGTGATTTTTAATGAATTTATATTCCTCAAAGAACAGGAATAGATTAGCGATATTCGTGGACGTTGATGTTCCCATGGGAATACCGTTCACTTGCTTATAGAGAGTATTATTATATAAGATATGGTTATTTTCTATGCAGCAATTGAGATAAGAGTTCCAAGTTCCTACATTAACAAATTGGTTAAGTTTAAATTCTGCATACAGCTCTTTAAAGGTAGTGATTATATCTGATAGAGGCAGATTAGTATATAGGTTTTCAAAATCATAACTATTAATATCTAGGGGACATACTTTGAGTATAGTAGAAATTACTTCTGCATTATTATTAATTATCCAAAAATCTCTGTACATCAAGTTAGAACAGTTTCTAATGTGTTTCAAAACCTTCTTTAAGACATCTTCAAAAGCAAGATCTATTTTCTTTTTATGACTCCTTACTCCACTAGCTATGAACCTGAACTTCACAGGATCCTTATGAAACTTAACCGTTGCAAAAAGAAATGGAAATTCAGGCTCATATCTTCTAGTTTGTGGAATTTTAAGTTTCTTGAAGAATGCCTTAAACCGATTTTCTAACTGCTTGGTAGAATAACTTACGGGCTCGTATGTTACTCTATTATTGAGTTCCATAGTTAACAATTCAAAATAGAACTTCTTACAGATAATTGCAAAATTATTGCTAGCTTTATCCGTAGTGGTAAAAATAAATTGGTCTTGTAGTTTGGAGAGTGACCTTTTAGCTTCTCCAGAGAAAAAGAGATTTCTGTCGAAACAAAAGTCCAGACCTGCCAACTCACCGGTGAAGCTATTGATTATATTATATTTCCATTCTGCGAAGGCCTCAATAGGCTGATTGTACGTTAAACTGGTTTTTACTATGTACCTATTAACATCTTGAGTGAAGCTCTCAAGAATCCTTTCTTTGGAAATTGTGAAGGAAGGTCTGAATTTAGAGCCATACTCTAATAAAATCCTAAGCTTTTCATTTTCAACAAAACTCAAGTTTCCGGTGATAATATGGTTGTAATTCTTATCATAGTGAACTGTTTCTTTATGTTCAACACAAGAACATGTAGTAATTACAGGAATGTAGCTCGAAGAGTTAAGTTTGTAGTTTTTAACTATTGACCCTAAGGTCTTAACATATTTAAAACTTACAATAGACTGGTGCCTGTGGATGGGAAAAAAAATTGCATTATTGTAGAACAGCTTCCTTACATTGAGATTATCGTAGGCTTTATTTAGAAACCTGATGGTAACAAAATTACTGGAAAATTCTTTAAGAGAAATTTTATCTTTAAGAATATGTTTAAGAATGTCCAGAACCAAAGCAAAAACATGCTTATCAACATGGTCAGCAGTTTCATTCCAGAATTTGAAAAAACTTTTAAGGACAGAGTGCTTGAAGGACTTGAGAATTTTGTAAGTATTTTTAACAAAATTAGTGCCAGTTTTAAAGCTTTCCAGAGTTTTTAGCAAGTTAGCAAAATCAACTTTGCTTGATGTGCGAAATAACCTCTGTCCTCTATTACCTCTAGAGCAGCTCTTATTATTAACAAGAAAGAAGAGTTCACGAATTGAAAATTTATGCTGATTATGCTTATTGTCAGATAGAGTGGAATTAAGGCCATAGGGATAAAGAGACTGATGCTGCAAAATTTCAAGGGATTCAGTTTCTAGCCGAGCATAGAGGTCAGGGATAATATGTAGTACCTCTATTTTCACTTTGTCAAAACCATGAGTATGGAAATGCTCTAATTCAAAGGTAGAGTACTGGTTGGCGTTTGTGGAGGGGTTCACTCCTGAATTAGAGAACTTGTTAACTAGAGACCTGTGACCATTAATCCTAAGATGAAGAGGATTTTTACTTTGGCCAATATAGCTAAGGTTGCAGACAGTACAGGTGAGCTTATAGATGGTATTGTAGGCTTTGCAAAACTTGTTGGAGCAATTATCCTCAACAGAAGAATACAGGTTAGGATCTGCAGATTTACATGTCAAACAACGTTTGTCATTTCATAACTTTAGATTACCTTTGCCAGCGAGTTCATACACTATGGGAAAGGGTGCTAGCCTAACCGAGCGGGAGGACTTAAAATATCTGAGCTGACCTCCAATCCTTTCATCGTCCTTAGAACTCCACTTGGGCCAAAACATACAAATTCTGAGCTAACCAACTAGGAAAAACTTTTTAGAAATAAGCAGTCCAAGAAAAGACCAAACTCGAGTATAAACTACACTCCAAAAAGCTGCATCCAAAACATACAAAAATAAAAATTAGAAAATGAAAAAAACCTCAAATAAAAAAATAGTAATAAAAAAATAATAATAAAACATTTCAACTAGAATTTGCGCATGAGCTGCTAAATAATAAATTGAAATTAGTTACTTAAGAGCAAAACTGAAGACTAAGGAAAAACTTTAGAATTTAAAACGAAGGTTGCAAAATAACCTGAAGATCAAAACGCGCAACGCAGCAGTTTTGAAAATTCAGAATTCACATTCTATAAAGAAGATACCTAAGCAAAAAAATACAGATATAATTTTGACTCACACCTAGTACAACATAGAAAAGGTTATGTATCTACCTGTGTGAGTAAAAGGAGAAAAGATAAAAAAATAAAATAAAACTACTGAATGTAGAAGGTGTCGAGAATACTGAGATAATGTAATGGCACATCGGTGTATATATTTATAAGCATGTATATTTTCAGAAAGCAAAATTAATATACAATGCTTTTACAAGAAATGAAGATTTATGGATTGATGGGGAACAATCTGAAGGTAATCGATACCTACATTAACCCTGGACAACCGATATCAAGCGAGGGTCACATTAATGAAGAAATTAATCAGCGTATGAAATTTGGGCGGAAAGCTTTTGGAAAAAACACAGTGCAATTTTCAAGAGCAGTATATTATTATGTCTTAAAAGAAAAGTGTTTAATCAATGCATCATTCCAGTTCTTAGGTACGGGGCAGAGACTTGGACCTTAACTAAAAAAGACATGCAAAAAGGCTGCAGACAATTAAAGGAAGCATGGAGCGATGCATTCTTGATGTAACCGGGAAAGATACGGAAAATGACAAGTGTGGAAGACATTATAATCAGAGTAAAATCCTTGAACTGACAATTTGTTGGATATATGCCAAAAGGATGGTCCAGCGATAGGCTACCGAAATTTTAAACTGGATACCAAAGGAGAGGAAAAGATTCTAAAGAAAATTAAGTGTGAGATGCGTGGATGAAATTCGAAAGCATGCCGCAGTGACAAGGAGGAGGCTAGCTCAAGATAGACAGACCGTTGTGGAAGAAGCTTGTGGAGACCTTCACGCAGCAGTGGATTGACGATGATGAGTGTGTGTGAAGGCAGAATTCGCCGTTTGTGTAAAAGAGATAGAGGGATAGACGGAAGAGAGGAAAAGTCTCGTATTATTTGGTTGTACGAGTATTTTTTTTTTTTTTTTTTTTTTGGTTTAACGACCACCGTGGGCAACTCGATGGGCTATAAGCAGCCGCCCTTCCCTAGTTTACAGCCACTGATTCATGACTCCAGTGCCATAAGACAAACACCACATCCATACCTCACGGGATTTGAACCCGGACACTTTTCGAACGAACGGTCTTAAGTCTGCGCCACATTATGAGTAAATCGGCGGGGGTTTCCTGTTCTTGAGTTCATTAATATCTACCAATAATTTTTAGGGGTTTTCTCTAGTTTGGTACGTGTTGAATTACCTACATTGACACTCCTAACTTTTTATTATAAGCTGGTGATTGTACTCTTCTGAGTGATGCGATTTGATCAGATCCGTAAAGTCAGGGGTGGAGGAGTAGATGCGTACTAGAAATATAAACTGCAGTGCTCATGCTACGTGCAAAACTGGCGAGTCAGTTCATTTAACCTTGGAGGAAGGATTTGGCATGACCTTGTCATGAGCCGTAGCCCTCTTTATCTTGCAACTCATTCTCTCCCTGGCTCTTAAGCTCCCACGCCCATACTTTTCCAGTCAACACCACGACCCTGCTATGTCCCTCCTCCACAGTTAAGAGGTAGACGTTTGGTACGTTTCCGTAAGTCAGTTTTCTAAATCTTTGGGGAAAGTTGAGCTGTCATCATTAAATCATATGGTGACGCCGAGACACTTGTGCTTCTAGCCGAATTGAATTTCTTCCATTGGTCCTAATTGATATCCGACGGGTTTAGTCAATTTAACACAGATGGCATTTCCTCTTCGTTAAATTTCTTGAGGATCAGAACGAATGGAATTCCCCACGCTATGATCTGTCTCCTTTGTAACGTCGGAACGGGATGAAGGTTAAAAGCCAAAGAAAATACGCACGATTAGGATGCACAAGGCGCTAGTGTTACTCGTATTACGTGACCTGCATTAGCTAAATTTCTAAACACATTATTTGTGAACTTCTTTACATTGTTGCTAAAAATTAAAGAGTAATTTATAAATTCGTACATAACTTTAAGTATTTATGTGGAAATTCAATGAAATTTGGTAAGGAGGTTTATTAGTACATTACTGATGTAACTCGAGCAGAAGAAAATCATAATCTTCTTATTTGAATGAGTTAAAATCTCAATCTTCAAGTTTACGTGAAAGAGCAGTCCACGGAATAATATTAAGTCGTTTGCGTAAGACATGTAGTATTTTAATATAGAATATGATCACCACTGAGAGCCATGAAGCTCAAGCAACGACTCCTCATACTGTTTGTGAGGGTATAGATGAGGTGTTGAGGAATTATTTACCACTCCTCAACAAAAGCTGCTATGAGCTCTTGAATTGTTCTGGCAAGGGCTGGCGAGCTCTGTAAAACATCTCATTCATCCTCAATGGGGTCGAGTTCATGGGCAAAGATGGAAACAGGTCAACGGGACACTGGGTCGACATTTTGTTGCGGGTCAAAATATGTCGGGTCAAGGTGTTCCTGGCCCGATTTCATTTACGTTTTATTTTTCAAAAGAAAAAATATTTCAAAGTACCCTTCAGAGGTGTTAGAAATAATACTTCAGAGCTGCAGAGTACGATCCAGGAACTTGCTGAGAAGGATAAAGAAATGGGATTAAAAATGAACTTTCGGAAGACGAAACTGATGTACAATGCTTTTACAAAGAATGAAGATTTATCAATTGATGGGGAAAAGCTGGAGATTACCAATTCCTACATTTACCTTGGACAGCAGGTATCATGAAAAAGTCACATTGATGAAGAAATTCATCGATGTATGAAATTTGATCGCAGAACTTTTGAAAGAAACCGTACAATTTTTAAGAGCATTATGTCTTAAAAGAAAATTGTTTAATCAATGCATCACTGCAATGCTTACGTACGGAGCAGAGGTGTGGACCTTAACTAAAAAAGACATCCAAAGACTGCAGACAACTGAAAGAAGCTTGGAAAGATGCATGCTTGGGGCAACCAAGAAGGATAATAAGAAGAACTCGTGGATCAGGAAAATGACAAGAGTGGAAGACATCATGATCAGAGTAAAATCCCTGAAATGGCAATGGGCTGGGAACATTGTCAGAAAGGCGGACAACCGGTGGACATCAGAAATTCTAGACCAAGGGACAGGAAAAGACCCAGAACAACACCACGTGGGAGATGGATGGATGGAGGAGACTGGCCCAAGACAGTCCGTTGTGGAGGAAACTTCGGGAGACCTTCATTCAGCAGTGGATTGACAATGATGATGTTATATATTCGAATTTATAGTTCAAAGTAGATTTGTCCGGGTCCGGGTTCAAAATTGTTGACCCTTTTCCAACTCTGGTCGCCGCCCCGGTGGCGCAGTGGTCTAAGCGATGGCCTCTGATCATTCGTCCGAACGGGGTCCGGGTTCGAATCCCGGTGAGGCATGGATGTTGTGTTTGTCTTACGGCACTGGCTCTCTCCCTTCCCTGGAACCAGTGACCCTAAATTAGGGACGGGCGACTGCTTATAGCCCATTGAGTTGCTCACGGTGGTCGTTAAACCTCCAAAAAAAAAAAAAACTCTGGTCAGGGGATATGGTGGCCCCTCCGTTCGGCGTATCTTTTCTTCTTCCAGGAAGTCGTCGACCAAATGAGCTCGATGTGGTTGGGCATTATTGTCCATATGAATAAAATCTGGACATATGACTCCCCCGCCCCCCCCCTGAATTTCCTGGCATATGGGTTCAGGATCTCGTCTCTGAACCTCCGAGTAGTAATAGAGGGACGCTGAAAGACGTACAGGTTTGTACGTCCGTTCGTTATGATTCCTGCGAAGACAATCACGCTGCTGAAGTTTTCTGGATCTCTCCAGATCAGAATACAGTGCGAATCAGTGCTTAAGCTGAATCACGATTCATTTGTGAAAAGAACATTGATTACCCCTTTTATGATCTCTTAACGTATCACTGGGACGCAACGCACTGCGTATCTCTATTGTTTTAGTGTCAAAATGCGCGATTGTTCTTCTACTCTATGTGAAACGTGAAATGGAGTTTATAGCCTTCAGAAAGATTTATTTTTTCATGATACAAGCAAAATGAAAATTCTCCAAATACGTGGCGTCAGTAAATAAATAAATACATCGCTCTTTCCACGTTCTAGAAACACATAGCAACCGAAAAATTGTTTTTTAGCCGCAGCTGTGTAATTGAACCACAGAACTCTCGATAACTAGCCGAGCGCGTTACATTTACATCACGGTGGCCAACAATCCACGGTACTATGTGTATTTTTAAGTCAGCTTCTGACATCATAAATCCGTAAGATGGGCTCAGCTACTGAGACGTCTCCATCTGGTCGACATTAACGGCACTGGCTATATATATATTATGGCAGTTTAATCCATACACATAGTACCGTGGATTGTTGGCCACCGTGGTGTAAATGTAACGCGCTCGGCTAGTTATCGAGAGTTCTGTGGTTTAACTCCACAGCGGCGGCTGAAAAACAATATTTCGGCTGCTATGTGTTTCTAGAACGTGGAAAGAGCGATGTATTTATTTATTTACTGACGCCACGTATTTGAAGGATTTTCACCTTGGATCTCGCCCTTTGGATTTAACTGGTATAATATATACATATATAGCCAGTGCAGTTAATGCCCACCAGATGGAGACGTCTCGGTAGCTGAGCCCATCTTACGGATTTATGATGTCAGAAGCTGACTTAAAAATACACATAGTACCGTGGATTGTTGGCCACCGTGGTGTAAATGTAACGCGCTTGGCTAGTTATCGAGAGTTCTGTGGTTTAATTCCACAGCGGCTGCTGAAAAGCAATTTTTCGGTTGCTATGTGTTTCTAGAAGGTGGAAAGAGCGATGTATTTACTTATGATACCAGCAAGCTTAAGATTAATTATGAAATAGTGTATTACAAAAAATGTGGTTATCCACTCTTCCAAAAAGGCATTAAGAAATATGTTTAAGAATGCCATTATCTGCACAAGGTGCCGCATTTGCTCTGCTTCCCATGTAGCCATCTCTGGATGAAAAGTGCATCGCTCTGGAGCGGGAATCGAACGAGCATCTCACGTTTTCTGTTCGAGCCTTTACAACCCCAAAAAACGAAGTTACAAGCAATTGAAGCTAAGCAGATGTGTCTTAGAAATTTGAATATGTTCAGATTTGCGCTAATTGAAACAATCAGATGCTTCTTCCTCGCAGCGTCAACGATCGTTTCTCATCCAGGTAAGCATATAGGTCACATGTTTGTGTTTCAGAAAACATCTTAGAATATAATCTTAGAATATAATTATGATGTGTAATATAAATATAATTACTAAAATTTATTTATGAGACATATTTCTTATTAAATATACATTTATGGGCATCATTATGACCACCCCTGTCTGTGCGAGTGGAGGTGTTTTACTGCACGTACCAGTAACGAGAGAGGAGTGGTGGCACACAAACGGGCTACCTCTAGCAGAGGCTGTTCTTGACAAATCGTGAATGAAAGAAAACTCCAGAAAATGTACATCCAGAAAGGTTCTGAGGTGTAGAAACAAATACAAACAGTGGACAGATCGTCTACAGAACTCAGAAAATGACCAGCGCCTGCGCAATGCCAAACTACACGCGCCCCTGGGCCCGAGTGGAATAGAACTCGGCTTGAGTGCCCAGGCAAAACACATCGGCGAAATCAAGCTCAACGCGAGAAACGAGAGCCGCACGGAAAAGGGTAACAAGTTGCGCGTGAGCGGACGTTAGCAAAGAAATAGAGACCGCATCACGGAGGAACAGATGAAACTCATATGTTACGTACTTGACCAGAATAAAAGAAACCGCATCACGGAGGAACAGATGAAACTCATATGTTACGTACTTGGCCAGAACAAAGGAAACCGCATCACAGAGGAACCAGATGAAACTCATATGCAACGTACTTCTGCAGAACAAAGAAAATCGCGTCACTGAGGGACAGATGAAATTCATATGTTACGTACTTGGCCAGAATAAAAGAAACCGCATCACGGAGGAACGGATGAAACTCATATGTTACGTACTTGGCCAGAATAAAAGAAACTGCATCACGGAGGAACAGATGAAACTCGTATGCAACGTACTTCTGCAGAATAAAAGAAACCGCATCAGAGAGGATCCAGATGAAACTCGTATGCAACGTACTTCTGCAGAACAAAGAAAATCGCGTCACGGAGAGACAGATGAAACTCATATGTTACATACATACTTGACCAGAATAAAGAAAACCGCATCACTGAGGAACAGCTGAAACCCGTATGTGACGTACATAGCTAGAGCAAAGGAAACCGCATCACTGAAGGACAAATGAAACTTATGTGTTACGTACTTGGCCTTAAAACAAAAACTCGGACGGCGAAGAATAGAACTTTCACGGAGGATAAGAAAATTGAAGTAAAAAGGGTCATGTGTCGTTTGGTAGCTAAAGGCAATAATTTTGTGTACGAGTTGGAAAAGCAGAACTAGCAAAATGCGGAAATTGTAAGTGTGTAAAAGATCGCCAGGGACTAAACAGAACAGGCAGCAAAGGGAAGAAGCAATATGAAAGCAGTGAAGCATAATAGGAACGGGGAGGCTGTTGTGCAAAGAAACGCCCTTGATCGTCCTTGCACAGGCAAGGTAAAGGGTATGCAGTAGGAAAGGCGATTCATCAAAGAAGGCAACTTTTTTCCAGTCTTCCAGGGTTCATTCCTGATATTTTCATTTTCTGGCGAACACCTATCGCTGTCACCAACGACATACTAAAATGAGGGGGTGCTGTGATCATGCTTTTACGCTGTAAGCCCGTACAGAGGAAGGACTGAAGTTGTGGATACAGTCTTCTGTGCTTCCTGGTTGCAAATCATGTTCATCTGTGCCAAGGTAGCATACCTCTCTCCCCGAGCGTTAAGCACCTCTGCCTGTCCCACTCCCACCCGCCAGTTATGCGTTTCACCTCTTTCCATCCACTCTTGGCACACTTTAACTACGGTAGAAGTTTACAGTTTCAGGAATATTTCCAAGGGATAGAATCTCGTTCTTTACACGTTAGAACCACCGTTTCAGCTCCGATCGACACAACACATGTGGCAGATAGCGTTGATTTTCACTAGTGTGCACTCCCGCGCCGGAAACTATCCAAACGTCAGTTAAGAGGTAGGGTCATAATGTTTTGCTCCAATTATGTACATTTTTTTGCTTCTAAAAAGTCCCGTGTTTAGAACTTCGACTTTGAAACCGGCAACAATATCCCGAACAACAATGAAATACAATCTGCGTGACTTTGAAATGTCTATTACGATTTTTCGATGAGTTGTGGCGGAAGCACACTCACCATCCAATGTCACGCCCGAAAAACTTCCATTATCAAGCTGTTAACTCAAGTAACTTACGTTGAAAGTTTTCATGAGCTTACAGTAATTGCTATTAAATATCTGCCAACGTTTTCATGCAATGAAAACTAAGCGCTCTGAGTTGTGATTCAGTGACCCTGGGTCATAAGGCGTAAAATCATGGAATTGAACAGGGGGAGGGGTTGTAGCATAAAAAGAAAGTTGTGCAGTATAGACTAGCTGCTTAGAATGTTTCTCCTTTTTTTGGCATATGGAATCCCCTCTTGGTGTTTTGCGTATAGCAATCGTTTTCCATCTTTTTACAGCTGCTATTTCTTTGGTTTGCTTCTTTTCATTTCTTGAAATATTTTATCTTATTCTAAGATGTAAACGTACATTCTCTTAATTTAACTTTCCGTTTTTCTTCTCTCTTCTTATTTAAAGTATGTCACTTCTCGTTATCGTTTCGTAACTTAACGTCATGTCCCCCAAGACCTTACTTTTTCAGAAGCTCCTGGTAAATAGACAAGTCAATAAAACGTAGATTCATTGCTTGAGCAATGGGTGTGCGACTTGTGAGCCAGCTATCGACCTTGCGACTTTTTACTGTTTTGTCAACATACTGTAATTTCTTGAAGCCGTGTTATTGGTCTTAGAAAAAGCGGTTTGTGACTATGTTTTCCTTGAAAAAAGTGTTCTTCTGGTATTCTATTTGTGTCTTCACCTTCCAGTGTTGTCAAGGAAAATAAAGGAAACTGGAAGTGATCATTGTTTCATTCATTCTTTCTTCTCTTGTGTGCGTAGAGATACAACAGAACCCCAGTTAGGGCGTCCAGGGAGGCATAATTTTGGGGGCGGCAACTGCTCTCGACCGAAAGAGTGTTCTCTTATATTGCGAACTTTGAAGACATGTCTATGTTTTGTGATGTTTGAACATCTGAACTCCTTAGCTGTCCTTCATATTGAATCTGAACACTTGAAAGCTTCGTACTACGAAATCCTGACAGACAGATTCCTTTGTCGCCCGACAGTTGCGGCGAAAATATCTTTGAGAACGGCGTTTGCTGCAGCTGACAACGAAATTAAAGTTCTGAGATAACTACACCATAAAGCGTTTCTTAAAAGAACGGTGACGGAATCTCGAGGGGGTTTTTATTCTGTCTGGCGTAAAAAAATGTGAGTAAATTTGTCTTACATTAAATGAATTTACTTCGTAGAATTTTAAACATCTGTTTATATTTAACTCTGTTTCATCAGCGAAACACTTTTTGTCCTTGTTAAATCTACTTTATTTTGAAATATCTAAATAAACGAATACACACAGGCCTATAGAAAGTATTATAATGCACTGGTGACGGTCGCTCTGCCGATCGCTTCTTTGCAGGTGGCGAGGGGAAAAATCCTTTTGACGATGGGAATAAAGTTTTGACGAAAATATTGGTGACTACCTTTTTCAATTACGTCCGAAGAAAAACAATCTTTAAAAAAGATAGCTTTTGCAATTGCGTCATGTTAAACTTTGCTTCGGCGATGACAAGAATATTTTAAAAATTAATGTAGAATCTTTTACATGCGATCATATTTGTGGATTTCTTACCTTTTGATGTGAACCATCAACAATATTGTATGACTTATGTGAAAATAGATATTACAGGGAAGTTTTATGAGCAATAAAATGCAATTTTTCTACACCATCTGTATTTTTTCTTTACACTGACCCTTTTAGAACCAAGACACAGAATAAATGTAATATCCCATTTTTCAATCAATTCAAAATGTATCCTGCCAATAATTCTTTGTATAGAAATTTTATAGGTAGTGATAAATTCGAAATTGAAAAGAAGGGTCTATATTACTTTCTAATAGGATTGGGGATCTATAACACAATATTTTGCTGCTTAATTGTAAAGAATCTATAACCTATTGTTTTTGTACTTTTATAACACTTTATGTTTTATGGTTTTTATATTTCCAATGGAGAGTGAAAAAAATTGGCGACTTCAGATTACATTTGGCGAAAAAAAAAAAATGAATTTGGTGAATGGGTTGGCGAAAACTTTAAAAACACCATAGCAACCGCTGTATATATATATATATACAGCTGCCGGAAACTCAGTGCCAAAATTTACGTTATGAAGTAATCTTTTGGGAGTGTTTCGCCATAACTCACCACACTGGCCAAGCGGGATAGTGAGTATGGGACAGCATTTCTTTTAATCCTGGTGTACACTGAAGTGCCAGAAAAACTGGTACAGACGAGCTTATGCAAAATACATAGCAACGTCACCTATGAGCGTACGCGGTTGCGTCCGCCAGTGCGTATATAAAGCGATAGACATCCTTACCAGCTGTCAGCGCTGTTTTCGGCATGAGAATGACAAGTAATAACGATTTAAGCGATTTTCAACGCGGTGTCATAGTTGGCGCTCGTGAGATGGTCCATAGTATTTCGGAGGTAGAAACGAAGCTCGGATTTTCACGGACCGCCATTGCAAGGGTGTACCGTGACTGCAAGAATTCCGGCAAAACCTCCAACCTACGATACCAGTGTGACCGTAAAAAGATATTGAGTGAACGTGACCATCGTCGGCTGTCAAGAATTGTTTCACGCGATAGGCGTGCAACACTCTCGCAGGTATAATCGGAATTCAGTGCTGGAGCCTCAACAAGCATCAGCGTCCGGACTGTGCAACGTACCCTGCACGATATGGGCTTTGGGAGCCGACGCCCAACTCGAGTTCCCTTGATGGGTGCACGACCCAGAGCTATGCGCCTCGCTTGGGCACGGCAACACCGCCACTGGACGCTTGATGACTGGAAACAAGTAGCCTGGTCTGACGAGTCGCATTTCTAACTGTATCGGGCAGATGGAAGGATACGTGTGTGGCGCAAACCCCATGAAGCCATGGATCCCGCCTGTCAACAGGGAACTGTACCGGCTGGTGGGAGCTGGGGGGGGGGTCCGTAATGGTATAGGGTGTGTTTAGCTGGACTTCACTGGGACCCCTGGTACGTCTACAAACGTCTGTGACCGGCCAACGCTATATGCGCATCCTTTCTGACGAGGTACACTCGTTCATGTCCTGCAGGCATGCTGATGGTTGGGCTTGTTCCAACAGGATAATGCACCTCCACACAAGTGTCAGGACGCCACATTATGGTTAGAGGAGCATTCATCTGAGTTTGGGGTGTTGCCCTTCCCAGCCAAGTCCCCAGATCTGAACGTGATAGAACACATTCGGGATGCCATGCAACGCGCTATCGAACACATGAATCCGAGACCTCGGAATACACCCGAATTGTGGAGCGCTCTGCAGGAAGTATGGTGTGCATTGCCTACGGCATATTTCCAGAAGCTAGTGGAGTCCATGCCCCGTCGTGTTTCTGCAGTCCTGTGCTCCCGTGGGGGACCTACCAAGTATTAGACTGGTGTATCAGTTTTTCTGGCACTTCAGTGTGTAGTTATACCGCTATTTGTCGGTCGTCACAGCCCCTTTAGTGGGAACAGAATGCACCGCGTTAAGTCGGGGTTGGCATTTGTCAAGGAGAAGCTATATGTTTGCCCATCACCTGACTTTGCATCGTATATTTCCCAAATTCTTTAATGTCACATTGAAAAATGTCTTTCAGTCATTGAACTGGGAAAACAAAGGGATAATGATTGCTGGATTTTAACTCACCTTCGTTTTGCTGATGACGTAGTCATTTTTGCAACAGCTCCTTCAGAACTGCAGAGTATGATCCAGGAACTTCCGACAAGAGTAAAGAAGTGGGATTAAAAACGAACCTTCAGAAGACAAAACTCATGTACTGTAGTGCTTTTACAAGAAATGAAGGTTTATTAATTGATGGAGAAAATCTGGAGATAACCGATTCCTACATTTACCTTGGGCAGCAGATACCAAGAAAGGATCACGTTGATGAAGAAATTAATTGGCGCATAAAACTTGGATGGAGAGTTTTTAGAAGAAAAATTACAATTTTTAAAAGCAATATGGCATTATGTATTAAAAAAAGTGTTTAATCAATGCATCCTTCCAGTGCGTACCTACGGAGCAGAGACGTGGACCCTAACTAAAATAGACATACAAAGACGGCAGACAACTGAAAGAAGCATGGAGAGATGCATGCTTGGTGTAACCAAGAAACGTAAAAAGAGAAACTCGTGGATAAGGAAAATAACAAGAGTGGAAGACATCACGATCAGATGGCATGCCAAAAGAACAGACCACCGAGGAACAATCGAAATTCTAGACTGGGTTCCAAGTGACAGGAAAAGACTCAGAAGAAGACCACGTGGGAGATGGGTGGATGGAAGAGACTGGCCCAAGACAGTCCGTTGTGGAAGAAACTTGGGGTTACCTTCACCCAGCAGTGGATTGTTAAGGATTATATTCGAGTTTATAGCTCAAAGCAGATTTGTCTATATGTGATTTGTCAATTATGTGACGGCCGGGTCCAGGTCTAAAATTTTTGACCCGTTTCCAACTCTGATCCACTGGCCGTTGGGTTCTTCGAAAAATCTGTGATGCTCGTTCCACACACCGTGTGGAATTGATAAAAGGTTCCTTCTTCGCTTCAAAAGAAAAAAAAATGAGATTGAGATGATGTCACATACTACCGAGATGTGTCAAGATGGCAAATCTTCAGTGATACATTCCATCGGTGTAGCTTAGTCAGTTAGAATACCTCCATCCGGAGCGAGTATTACCAGGCCCACGGTAGTGTGGTGGTCGCGGAATACTTAATCATCGTCTGTCTCGATAAACAGCGAGGTTGCGTCCCCATAAATTTAAGGGACCCGATCTCAAAGTTTACGGACGTCTTTCATATAGGTTCGTTACGAGGTATTCGTAAAAAAACCATATGCCGCAAATTATGAAATAAAGAAATATAAACAGCGTAGATAAGTTAGCTACACCAGGTTAAGTAATTAATATCTTTATTATAAGAAAAGTATGATGAATTAAGCAATTGCGGCCTTCCGGTGGAGGCCCAATAAAAGTTACGTTAAATTAAAAGAATAAAATTAGCCATGTTGACTGGTCCACTGCTGCGTAAGGCTGTTACACCCCCGAGTTTAAATTTAAAATAAATCGCTCAATCTATCTACGAGGAGGCATAGCGACCATGCATATATATATACTGTGTACAGGTAACATTGGAAGTGGAATTGGGGAAAACAACATAATCTTACCTCCCTTCTGTTGTGCTGGTGCTAGTTGGGATCCCTCACTGGCAGGGTAAGCTTCTTCGGGTCTACTCTAAAGACTTTTCTCCATTCTTGCACTCCTACAGATTCACGACTCCGGATATATCTGTCTCTCTGACTACGTTAAAAGTTTCCTCCTATACGTCTATATCTCCATATCAGTACCTGTATGAGTATTTTACTCCGTATCTTAATCCCTTCCGTCTCTCAGTATATTACTTCCTCTTTTTGCTTACGCTTTTCCTGTGTATATATTTGCGTCCCTTTAATTTCCCACGTGATAGGGGCATGCCCTCAGCCCTCTGGGAGTTTCCCGCCAGGGGCCTGGATTGGTCTGCTGAGTTGACCAGTGCTTGACCTTAGTGGTTATTGGTTGGCCCTCTGAGCCACTCAGCTACCCTTTCGCTACAGCTGGAGTATTGGGCAGGGCCTGCGGGTGGCCTAGTGGTCAGCGTTCGTGACTGCCATGGATGTAGCCTCAGGTTCGATCCCTGGCAAACCACTAAATACTCGCCGTGCGTCGGATGGGTACGTTAAGCCGTCGGACCCCGGGTACTGGCCCCCGGTAACAAATAAGGGCGTCTTCCTCCCCCTTTCTATCTTGCTTCCGTGTGACTTTCCTATCGGGCACTCTAGCCCAAATTTCCTAGCTTCCTATTTCTAAGGGTTGTTTAAGACCTGGGGTCAGACACTCCCTTCCTAAAACCCCCTACATATGATCTGATCTGATCTGAGTATTGGGCAGGTGAAGTTTTCGCACTTTAAATGGGACATATTTTCTGGGACCTGATGAATAGCGAAAGATTTGCTGGGGCTTCCCTCTGACAGAGTTACGACTTTCTTGTGACACCGTAGTGTATTTTAAGAATTTTGCTGGTGCGTACTTATAGAGGAGATGGTCGTAAAACGTAAACTCGCCTATTCATTTGACCGAGGTTCGGACTTTTGCATGTGCATTTCTGAAATACCGGGATGCTTTGTCCTACCAGCAACGCTAGCACTGGGGCCATTTCATAAATTTCGTGAATGCCGCTCTTCTTCTCACAAGAGTGAAAAAAAAAACGAAATTCCTTGGTCATTCTCACGGGTGTCCGAGGGAACCGCCACGAACCACCTTGACCACCTGGTCTTTATGCTCCAGTGGGGAAATGGGTTTATAAGGCAGAAAAGGAGCAAGGAAAAAAAATTAAGTAAATTACACCTAGTCTTTGTGATTAATTAAACCGCAAAACAATGTGGCCCGAAATACGTAATACAGGGTGTCCACAATGTCTTGTTACAACCCCCTCCCCCACCCCCGTTATAAGAAATGTAAGTGAGCTATATATCTGTTGTATGATGTATATGTTGAGTTATGTATATGTTGAGGCATCCTTAAACATCCAGTGGATCCGTTTGGGCTCCGTCATTCTCGTGACAGAGAATGATTTTACGCCATGTTCTGTGGGACATTTTCCGAAGCAGTTGCGGGGTGATTCCAGAGAAAGCACGTCTCACTGCTTGTTTAAGTTCATCAGTGGTTTGGTAGCGCTGCTGTGCAACAACCTCCTTTATGAAACCCCAAAGGGCATTATCACACGTTGAGAGATCTGGGCTTCGAGGTTGCCATTCAAGTGAAGCGGGCAGCACTGCCGAACCTCGGCCGATCCAACGATCCCGAAAGACCTCACCAAGGTATTCCCGAACAGCGATTGCGTAATGGGCTGGTGCCCCATCCTCTTGGAACCATATGTCATTCAGAATGGCAAGTTTTCCAAGTTGTGGCACAAACCAGGTTTGCAGCATGTCCAGATAAGTTGTCTGATTCACTGGACCATCAAAGAAATACGGTCCAAACAAATGTCGACTATTCATTGCAGCCCGTATCATGACATGCGGAGGATGATGTTCCAATTCTTCGACATAATGTGGGTTTTCCTTGGACCAGAACACAACGTTCCGTGATCGACAGCTGCGGTATAGCGCACATTCATCACTGAAAATGACCTTTCCACGTTTTGGGATTGTGGCAAATGTCTGGAGCATCATTGTACATGCATCCCGTCTGCGGTTTAAATCGATGTCTGGTAACTCCTGAGCGAACATCGGGTGATATGCGTGAAAATTCAGGTCATTCTTCATCTCCTTATGCAGTGTCGATCGTGGTATTCCAAGTTCCACTGATCGTTTGCGGAGCGACTTCGTCGGTGACCTGATAATTGATTCCTCGACCGCTTGACACTGTTGCACTCTGGTTGATGGTCTTCCCGTTCGTGGTTTATCCTTGATGTTGCCTGCTTCGAAGAGTTTATGTTCCCACCGCAGAAGAGTCTGTTTTGGAGGGGCCTCTTTGTTGAATCGTTGTCGTCACGCATTGTCTTCCCTGTGTGTGGACGTTCGTGTACCCAGACACTGACAACAATCCGCTGTTCCAGGGTGTATCCGCTGGTATCACACATGGTTCCTGTACCTAATCTGTAAATTAACACAATACAGACCATAACTCAACATATACATCATACAACAGATACATAGCTCACTTACATTTCTTATTACAGAGGGGTAACACGACATCGTGGGCACCCTGTAGTTCCGCGGCAACACGAGGAGACGCGGGTTCGGTCTCGGTCACCGACAAATTCCTGTTTTCACAGGTGGTTTGGCCGTGTCGAAAGAATGAGTGGTGGGATGCTTACTAAAAGAATTTATTCAGCTCAAGTCATAGGAAAGAAAGGTAGATGAAGGCCAAGGAAATCATGGGAGTACCAGATTCAGAAATATCTGCATGGGAAAAAGATAATGAGTATGAAGTACAAAAGTTCTTGTGTGAGATGTGCGATGGATGTCAGTGAAGCTGGAGTTGAGTTCCAAGATCACTGTAAATAGAAACATTTGATACATCAACGGTAAGTAAAATTTAGTTCCATCAGTTTTAATCTTAAATGTGACAGATGAATTTTCTTTGAGGAGCTAACCTCTGAATCTCAGAGGACAGCTTAGTGATAATGTATGCATTTAAAAGCTGTGTTAAAAAAATTGGAATGCAGATTTTATCTTAATTTGACGTACGTGCTTCTCATTGTGCATTCTTTGTATGTTCTAACAGGATTGCCCAGAAGGCTCGAAGGATTTCAGAGAGGGGCAGTGCTCCAAGTTCAACAACATTCCTTTTGATGGAAGATTCTACAAGTGGATTCCTTACAAGAAAAAGAAAGGTTGAAATATATATTAATATTTTCCTTCGTATGTTTGTTTTATCTATTTCTAGTGACCACATCTTTATTGAAATAACTTAAAGTAATGCGGCTTCATAACGATTCATGCGCCACATAACATTTTACAGATTTTGACATTCACGTGTAAGCAAGCCGAAGTGTTTTCATTATCCCGCTTTGATTTATTAAGCTTCTTGCAGAAGACCGAAACAAAGAGACGCGGAACAAAGAACGCCGGTAATCTGCTTTCCTGGCACTTTAGTGAAGCAATAAATGACTCATTTAATTTTATGCACGAGTTCTGTTCCGATTTGATGATAACAAAAGAGCGGACGATATGAATGAACTCCTTCTTATTTCACGCGAAAAATATTTTCAAGGAAGCCAGTGCTTTTTCGTAATCCTTAAAAGAAATTTGGAATTAAATTCAGCAGTTCATGTAAAGTCTCTGCAGTACTGTACCTGTTGAATAAAGCATCGTTTATGGAAGACGCTAAGATTTTCTTTCGATGATCAGGGCATTCGAAGGAAAAAAATTTCGCGCCTTACAGGAAAAAACGAATTTCCTTGTGGTTTCTCATACGACTAATTTCCTTGTGGTTTCTGATACGACTAATTTCCTTGTGGTTTCTGATTCTTCTAACATAATGTACCATTTAGCAACAGGGACGCACACAGAATTTCCTCAAGGGGGGGGGGGGTCCGAAAAAAAATGCACGAGAAAAATGAAACTAGAAATTGGGCACACACACACACACACACACACACACACACACACACACACACATATAGATTATATATATATATATATATATATATATATATATATATATATGTGGGGGGGGGATTATTTTTGTTAGCATAAATCAGCACTGATGTGTTCACAGGTTAAAAACACCTTACTCTTTTTAATAAGTCTGCTAAATTAAATGTGCATTAATATATCCATTAATAATTATGTAAGACCTTAAGACGTACAGAAAAATAAAGTTTAAATCGCTTCTCTTACTGTAATGCAGAAACATTTTCATCTAAGCTCACTTTAAATAATATATATAAATTATATGCTTGCCCTGACAGCACTGTTCATTACACTGGTAAAGAGCAGACACATTATCAATGGAAAACGAAAAAGTTAAATAAACAATAATATTTAACTCACC
Organism: Macrothele yani; assembly: GCA_039090855.1. Lineage (NCBI taxonomy): Eukaryota > Metazoa > Arthropoda > Arachnida > Araneae > Macrothelidae > Macrothele > Macrothele yani. Next base: position 10,597,885 of record CM077024.1, read on the forward strand.
TAAGTATTCCTCATCGAACTTTGAAAACTATTGCAGTTGTCGAACTACCTTTTCAGACAGGGAATTGAATAAATCTAAAACTGAATAATCCATGAGTTTACAATAAAGCATACTTCTGAGTAAAAACTAGTCACTCACAGTTCGGTTAGAAAAAGTCATTCGTAAGCAAGCTGATGCTCCACTCGAAAAATGACAAATTCAGGAAGTTAGTCCCTCATGTCCTAAACGGATGGAAATCAACAGATACAAATATCAAGCACAGATGCAGACCTTCTTAAAATAAAATAGTGATTCCAAATGATCATATGTAGAGGATTTTAGGAAGGGAGTGCCTGACCCCAGGTCTTAAACAACCCTTAGAAATAGGAAGCTAGGAGATTTGGGCTAGAGTGCCCGATAGGAAAGTGACACGGAAGCGAAGTAGAAAGGGGGAGGAAGACGTCCTTATTTATTACCGGGGGCTCAGTACCTGGGGTCCGACGGCTTAACGTGCCCATCCGACGCACGGCGGATATTTAGTGGATTGAGCGTTCGTACCTGCCTGGGATCGAACCTGAGGTCCTTTCCGTGGCAGTCACGAACGTTGTCCACTAGGCCACCCGCGGCCCACAAAAAAATAGTGTGTTTACACCCAGGCTTTTATCTTGTGTATCCCCCCTTCCCTCAGAGGAGGAATGCCCATTAGCACCCCATATGTGACTGAGGCCCGAGCCATGGAGAAATTTCCTGGAAAAGGTTATGGGAACAGGAGAGACTGGGAGAGTGATGGCTTCCTGGTTCCTCAAACACTCTGGGGTTTCACTAATTCCCTGCTTCAATGCTTGCCATCGTCATCCATCCAAAACAGATGCAGCATTCCTAAGGCAAAAGAGCACTCTGATTTCTGTGATTGATACAATCACACCACAGTCAGCTCATTTCTATAAACATGTGCAGAAAGATTTTTTTTTTTAAATTTCGCCGTAGTCGGAATAAGTTGTTTTAAATTTTTGGGGAGGGGGGGGTCTGGACCAAACGGACCCACCCCGTGTGTGCGCCCCTATTTAGCAATGAGTCAAGGTTCCAACATTTGCGTCGCATTAATTCTTTCGTGAAAAAAATAGATTGAAGGTACATGGTGTTGTGAGAACTATTGAGACATCGCAACATAAGTTGCGAAGAACAAGTTGAGAGATCAGCGAAAACAACACAAATGAAGCTCTAGGGAGTTGCATGTGTACGATGACGATAGGAGGCTCAACGGTCACTCAGTTCAATCGAATTGACACTCTGAGCAGAAATTAAAGATTTGAACTTGAACAGGTTGTTTGGGTTTGATATTGCAGTCATATCACTTACATTTGATCTGCTGTAGCTGCCCCGATCAGAGATAGAAACGGGTCAAAATTTTTGGACCCGGATGCGGCCCGGACAAATCTGCTTGGAACTATAAATTCGAATATATCATCATCATTGTAGGTGGAAACGGGTCAAAAATTTTGGACCCAGATAAAAATGCTTGGAACTATAGATTCGAATATATCATCATTGTAGGTGGAAACAGTTAAAAAAAATTTGGAACCCGACCTGACCCGGACAAATCTGCTTGGAACTATAAATTCGAATATATTATCATCATCATTGTAGGTGGAAACGGGTCAAAAATTTTGGACCCGGACCTGACTCGGAGAAATCTGCTTGGAACTATAAATTCGAATATATCACCATCTTTGTAGGTGGTAACGGGTCAAATATTTTAGACCCAGACCCGACCCGGACCTGATCCGGACAAATCGGCTTGGAACTATAAATTTCGAGCATATATCATCATCATTGTCAATCGTTATCAATCCACTGCTAGATGAAGGTGTCCCCAAGTTTCTTCAACAACGGACTGTCTTGGGCCAGTGTCCTCCATCCACCCATCTCACACGTGGTGTTGTTCTGAGTCTTTTCCTGTCCCTTGGAACCCAGTCTAGAATTTCGATTGTCCATCAGTGGTCCGTCTTTCTGGCAATGCTCCCAGCCCATTGCCATTTCAGGGATTTTATTCTGAACATGATGTCTTCCACTGTTGTCATTTTCCTGATCCACGAGTTCCTCTTTTTCTCTTTCTTGGTTACACCAAGCATGCATCTCTCTATGCTGCTTTCGATCGTCTGCAGTCTTTGTATGTCTTTTTTAGTTATGGTTAGAGTCTCTGCTCTATACGTATGCACTGGAAGGATGCATTGATTAACACTTTTCTTTTAAGACATGATGGTACATTGCTCTTAAAAATTGTACTGTTCCTTCCAAAAGCTCTCCAACCAAGTTTAATATGCCGATTTATTTCCTCATGAATGTGACCTTTGCTTGATATCTGTTGTCCAAGGTAAATGTACGTATCGGTTACCTCGAGCTTTTTCCTATCAATCACATAATCTTCATTCCTTGTAAAAGCATTGTACTTCAGTTTTTGTCTTCTGAAAGTTCATTTTTAAACCCATTTCTATACTCTTCTCAGCAAGGTTCTGCAGCTCTGAAGTATTAATTCAAATACCTCTGAAGGCTCTTTGATTATTTTTTCTTTTCAAAAAAAAAGCGAAAAAAGACCCTGTCGAAATAGGGTCAGGAACCCGTTTGACCCGCAAGAAATTGTCGACCCTGTAACCCGTTTCCATCTCTGTCCGCGATCAATTGTAACTGATGTTATTTAAAACGCTTAGGAGCAACAACAGTGCAATCATGACCTGGTAGGCCAAGTAAGATCACAGAGCAGGACCACCGAGTGCTGTAGCGGGTTGTGCAACAAAATCGCCTGTCCTCGGTTGCAACACTCGCCACCGAGTTTCAAAATGTGTCTTGATGCAACGCCAACACCATAATGGTTCTTCGAGAGCTGAGAGGAATCAGTTTCCATGGCCGAACGGCCGCACACAAGCCTAACATAAAAAAAGACCAATGCCAAGTGTGGGTTGGAGTGGTGTAAAGCTCAGCACTAGTGTGCTCTGGAGCAGTGGGAACGCGTTCCCTGATGTGTTGAATCACGCTTCACCATCTGGAAATCCGACGGACAAAACTGGGGGTGGAGGCTGCCAGATTAACGCTACCTGTCCAACTGTGCTGTACCAACTGCGACTTTTGGAGGAGGAAATGTCATGCTCTGGGGCTGTTTTTCATGGTATAGTCTGGGCCCCATAGTTCCAATGCCCTTGAATCTTAACGCTGCTGCCTATAATGACATCCTCAACAATTCTGTGCTCCCAAATTTATGACAGCAGTTTGAGGAATGCCCATTTCTGTACCAACAGTCCGCAAAGAAAGTGAGATCTGTAAAGGAATGGTTTAAATGAGATGGGTGGGGAAGAAATAAATAGCCTCATCTCAACACCACGAAACACCTATGGGATCAATTGGAACCCCGATTGCTAACCAGGCCGAACTGCCCGACTTCGGTGACCGACCTGATTAATGCGCTTATGGCAGAAAGCAAGGTAAATTCCCGGAGCAACGAACTAAAATCTAGTGGAAAGCCTTCCCAGCAGAGTGGAGGTTGTGAAAGAAGCAAAGGGTGAACCAACTCGATATAACACTGAAGTGCCAAAAGTCATAGTATACGTACCTAGTAACGTGTAGTACCTCCTCTTGCCGGGCAGAGTGCAGCAACTCAATGGGGCATCGATTTCACAAGTAGCCAGAAAACTTCTGGAGAGATGTTGAGCCCTGCCGTCTGAACAGCCGCCCATAATTCCCTGGTGCAGGTGCAGGATCCTGTGTGTGAATTGCCCTTTCCACCACTTCCCATAAGTGCTCAATTGGGTTCATGTCGGGCAAACGCGGTGCCTACACCATCCGTCGGAACTGTCCACAATGCTCATCGAATCAATTTTGGACAACTTGGGTCCGATGACATAGAGTCTGCAGAGCCTGCCTGGAAAATAGAGTCCTGGAAAATCGTAGAGATCGCCTGGAAAATCTCATCGTTGTTGGGGTACATGAAGTCCATGAAAGGCTGCAAATGGTCACCCAGCAGAGCAACAAAGCAAGTACCGGTTAATGACGTGTTTACGAAGACCAGAGGACCCAAACCGTACCACGTAAAGACACCCCATACATGTATATGGAACTACCACCAGCTTGCAGAGTGCCTTGTTGGCAGATTAGGTCCATGGCCTCATGGGGTCTGCGCCCCACCCGAACCCTACCATTAGCTCGAAACAACTGGTAGCATGACTCATCGGATCACGCCACATGTTTCCAGTCTTCCTGGGTCTAATTACCGTGTTCACGAGCCCAGGTAAGGCGCTGTGTCTGATGTCATGGTATTAACTTCTGCTTCCATACCCCATAGATGATAAATTACGCTGCACTGACCTGATGGATATGTCTCTGGTGCCTCCTCCGTTGTATGTGGATGTTATTTTATCCAGTGTCGCTAGTCTGTTAGCATGGACAATCCGGGTCCGACGACGCTAGTCACGGTCATTCAGCACCCGTGGTCGGCCACTGCGCTGTCTACGGTGGGTGGTAATGCCTTCCATGAGGTATTCTCGGTACACACGTGACACCCTGGATCGAGGAATGTTGAATGTTCGCACAACTTTGGAAATTGAATGTCCCATCCGTCTGGCTCCCACTACCATGTCTCATTCAAATTCCGATATTTCACGTCGGCTTGCCATAATCCTACTGGCGGTTGTTCAACCTGACTCACGAGATTACACCTCGCAACTGATAAAAAATTTATACGACGGCAGCGTCAGTTAAAATTCTGTATACTGCTGTCCCGTGCTTTATGGCATTTCGGTGTACTTCTGTGGATAGGCAAGTGTCCGGATACTTTTGATCAGATAGGTGTATCTATGTGTGTTAAAAGACACATTTTTCCTCAAGAAAAAGGTGTCTCAATCATCACATTAAGACATTACTCATGTTACTGATGCGCATTTCTGAGATGTAACAAAAAACTTCAGTAAAAACTGGTATGCTAAAAACTAAAAAGAAAAAAAAAACAATCTGCACCTATATCACCTAGGTCACCAAATTTATGGAGAAAAGGACCAAATGGGAAATTGACTAAAGCTCAGGGGGCCGGATATAAAAAAAAATTGGTGAACCGAAGATCAACCAATGCAGATATTGTAAATTATCTGTGAACTAATATTTGTCAAGGTCTAACTAATCTTATATGGCCTGTAATTTTAACATGAAAGTTTTTGAATAACTATTGGGTGGATGAATAAGTTCATGCCGTTTTATTTCACGATTGTTTTCCAGTTCAGTAGTGACGGTACAGATGGCCAGTTGTATATCAAAATGTAGCCAGTAATATCGTGTATCTAAATCATATTGCGTTGTGTGATTGTGGCTAATGTTTTTTTTGTTTTCAGGTCCGGAAAGTATGGAGTGTCAAGTAGAGAGGAATGAACATTTCCGACATCTACTCCTCTACGAGTTTAACAAGAGATCCACAGCCGCCGAGGCTACTCGACAAATTTGTGCTGTGTAATGGGAAAATGCTATTGCTCCGAGGACAGCCCGCAAATGGTTTGAGTGGTTCCGAGGTGGAAATTTTGACCTCAACGACTCTCCACGTTCAGGTCGTCCATCTCACTTTGATGAGGATCGTTTGAACCATCTCATCCACTTGGAACCGCGCCAAACCACATGCGAAGTGGCAACTGAGATGGACGGTGATCAGGCTACCGTGGTGCGACTCCTGGAACGAATAGGAAAGGTCCAGAAATTGAGGTCTTGAGTGCCTCACACTGTCACCGAGGACAACAAGAATCAGCGTGTTGCTATATGTGGTTCCTAGCTCGCCCGTTATCGCGAATGTTCTCAGCAACACAAACACTTTCGGTCACGTATTGTTACTGGAGATGAAAAGTGGTGCCTTTACGTGAATTTCTGACATCGGAGGGAATGGTTAAGCCCAAACAAGACGCACACACTACTTCCAAAACATGACCTTCATCCTGCGAAGATCATGTTGTGTGTCTGGTGGAACGTGGAAGGCATTATTCACTGGGAAATGCTGCCGAGGAATCGGACCATTAACGGTGCACTCTATTGTGAGCAACTCTGCCGAGTGGAGGGAGCAATTCAGCAGAAACGGCCGCATCGGCGCCATGGTGTCCTTCTCCAACATGATAACGCACGCCCTTCACAGTGCAAACATGACTAAAATGGCCATTCAGGACATGAAATGGGAGATCCTTCCACATCCGGCGTATTCCCCAGATGTCGCCTCTTCAAACTATCACCTGTTCCGATCTCTGTCGATTGCACTCCGTGACAGAACGTTCGACAATGATGTTGATCTTCAGAATATCCTTGATGGTTTCTTCGCAGCAAAACCAGAACATTTTTTCAAGAATGGCATTTTAGACCTATCCAGACGTTGCGACACCATCGTAAACAATGAGGGGAATACATATTTGATTGATTCCGTTTTCCCTTCTGTAACGTATACTCTATATTCACTTTCCTTTTGATTTTACTATCTCTGGTTATTTTATTTTACTATGTAAATTATCTTCTTACTGAACGAAATATTATTTCACCCGATGAATGAGATCTGGCAATGAGTGTAAGTCATGACGTGGTGGTAGCCAGTATATATAGGCGCGCTCATCGATAGCGAAGGAGAGATTTTGTTGTTATAAGGAGAGCGTTTGTTATTGAAGAGAGAGGTTTTGTTGTTATACTAGAGGAGCGTTGTTGTTGTGAAGGAGAGAGTTTCGTTCTATGTGATTAGTTTGATTCTTCATTATTGTGAAACGAGTTGTGTGTGTGCTTTGGATGATCAAGAGTTACATAATAAAAGAGCTTTGTAGTAAGTACGTCTTTCTCAATTCATAGTTTTTGTCAGACCTCTGTCTGGCTGTTAGGTTTATGTCATTAGTTTATTACCATTAACAACCAGCGTTAAGACTTTATTCATTCTAATTACTGCTACAACATTACTACCAGTTACAAGTTTGTTCAATACTATAACTACACTACTAGCAGGAGACTTTATTCATGTTCTTAATTAACTAGTAACACCAACCATTTGAATTCACTATTTGTAGCTTAGCACAAGCATATCATTCAGTAGCAGAAGCATTATACTTAGCTCAGTAGAAAGAGCTTATTCATTATAATTAGCTTAGCGGAAAGCAAATAAAGCTAATTCATTATACTTCTGATGTAATACATTCCCGTAGTGCGGTGAAAAAAACGGCATGAACTTAGGCATCAAACCAATTTTTAAAGATATTCATACACATGTGAAACAAATATAAGACTAAACTTACTAAGACTAAAATTTAGTTTGTAGTAAGTGGACTTCATGACATCTAAACTGGGGAAAACTCTATCAGAAGAATTGTATTGTTTCTGGAATGATTCAGTTTATTTTCAATATTTGGTTTCAAGTTGGATAACTCAGTTTTTAAAAAGTCTGACAAGTGGTTGTCGGTGAATCGTGAACGAAGCTTTGATTTCACATATTTAATTTTGGAGAAAGCTTGTTCACAAGCATACAATGTATGTGCTACCAAACACTGAAAGCGTTTTCCTCGCAAAACTTTTCAGATTTGAAAAATTATTACTGGGCAAAAGAGAATAAAAGGTTATCAAACTTTCACTCTTAAACAATGGCTTCAAATTATTATTAGATTGCAAATCTTAACAGTTCCAACTGTAAATTCACCTCTCATCATCAACTGTAAAACTAAAAACTAAATGGGACCTGCAACAAAAAATAAAAGGGTTTTTCACGCTTGTAAAAATCCCCTAAACGTTTTTAAAACTCGGCTTTCAACAAATAAATATTTGTGACACAGTGCTCAACATCAAAAATGAACTTATTGGACATGTTGCCCCACATATATGTATTTTAAAGACGGAAAATCGAAAAAAATTTGCTCTACTAACTGTCGCTTGAACAGTTGTTTCGAAAGACTTCAGATCAAAAAACAACTCACGTTGAGATTTTATCTTTCACTTACAAATTCAAATCAGCCGCACCGGTGGCGCAGTGGTTTAAGCGCTGGCTTACGACCGTTCACCTTCGTGGGTCCGGGCTCGAATCTCGGTGCGGCATGGATGTTGTGTTTGTCTTACGGCACTGGCTCTCTTGCTTCCCTGGAACCAATGGCCCTAAATTAGGGACGTGTGACTGCTTATAGCTCATTGAATTGCTCATGGTGGTCGTTAAATCCTCAACCAAAAAAATTAAGTTGATTGAGACGGTCAGTAATGTCTCTTAAAAATGCAAGGTCCCACAACCAGGAGGCCGGCCGGATCACGACATCCCGCGGGCCGTAGTTTGGGACCTCTGACCTAGACGAGAGTATTTAAAAACAAATGAATAAAGCATTCGATGATGACGTTCGCTGCTACTTTTATCTGAGAATTCGGGTTAAACTACAACGTGAGACAATCTCCGTATACGTCAAAAAGATATCAGTACATTGTTATTCTGTAACCATAGTCTGGTAATTTCACCGGATGATCAGTTCAGTTGTTTCTAGGGGTTTGTCTCCTTAACGCAGCGTCAACATGTATGCTATGTTTTCATAAAATCACACACACACACACACACAACTGTACTTTCGCGAGTTTACGAGAATTGATGAAACCGTTTTCTTTTGGTGGCGGAAGACTGTTTCGGTAAGACGTTGCCGTTTAAAGAAAAGTCACGCGCGTTTGTTCGTTTAGTTGTTTCTTTTTTCCTTCTTAGTTATTTTTTTTTAAGATTTTAATTACCATCGTGATTAATTCTAATGGTTAAAAACAGTCGCTCGTCCCTAATTTAGGACTGCTGGTTCCAGGGAAGCGACAGAGCCAGTGCCTTGAGACAAACACGCCATCCATGCCTCATTCGGGTCTCAAACTCGGGCCCATCTCGGACGGACGGTCATAAGTCAATGCTAGGACCACTGCACCACGGGGAGGAGGATGTGACTAAATTTGGTTTCATCTTTCGTTATTTATGTATACACTTTCCTTCTACATGAAAGGATAAATTTCAACACGTTTTCACCTTAGGTGAAACTACAAGAAGTGCCGCTCGAATGTTTCAGTAAATAAATAAACTTCTGTATTGCTCCTGTGACCATGTATGGCATATATTTTTTCATTTTTTATGTGCCAGTTTTTTCGAAGTTAACGCATGTTACATCCAAGTTACACTCAACCATGACACAACACAGTTATCAAAACTTGATGTTACCGTATGTAGAATAGGAACTTGTAGCATACATCAATGTCGACGCTGTTATTGATGAATTTAAAGTGGTTGTACCATTTTAGCGACTATTTCTTTTATAAAAACAACTTTATACACAGTTCTTTTTAAAATTCTAATTTAACTGCAGTGATTCGCTCTGTTTTCACGAAGCCTGTTAAACGCATACCAACAAAACTTTGGGGTTTTAGTATCATTGGGTTTTTTTCTCCCTTAAATTAGTTAATTTATCGATCAAAATTTTATATTTATGTTTTCTGTGTTTCCGTTTAAATAAATAATGGAATTTTGAAGATGACAATTTTTTTCGATGTAAATATGACAAGGATGGTAGTCAGATAATATCCGAAAACTTGAAAATTTCTTCGTCCTGGAGCGGGAATCGAAACCGCGTCTCCCAGATAGCGCACAGGTATGCTAACCACTACACCAGCCAGAACGACTAAGCCTCAAGTTTCCAATTAATTTGAATACAACCAAAAAAACGTCTTCGAGTACATATTCAAATAATGGAATATGTACTCGCCTTTATTTTCCCTGGTTCCTCGGTACCCCTTAATGATTTATTATAGTTTCACCTATGCTTTTCATTGCGATTTTTTTGTTGAGAATGTTTTATACGTGTTAAAGAATTGTGGTAGCTCGTCCATATTTTCGGGGGAGGGCCAATGCTCCTTCTTGAGCATTTTCCCTCACTACAGGCGCTTATGTTTTTACACACCCTAGCACCTGGAATTCTTTCGTACGTTCATCTTCGTCGTCACTCTTTCGTCTTTCATGGTAGATTCGAAAACGGAGCTGTCAGAGGGTATCTTGAGTGGCTCTCTAAGCTTGGGGGCAGAAAAGATGTAAATCAGATAAGACCAACTTCTCCTTACCGGCAGAAAGTGAAAAATGAAAGTTGGATGATTGATAGTTCACTTGCTGAGAAAAGTAGATAAGGTTGAAGGCATGCGTAGACAGTTCCTCCTTCTATTTCGAGCTTCTTTTCATTTTATTTCCTTTTCTTCCCTTTCTTGTCAGCCCAAGATATCCATAATACACATGAGTCCAAGTGACAGGTTATCTAGCATTCCAATCTAGTCTCTGTATTAAAGCTCGCTGATTTCCCTCTTAGTAAGATTCAATCAACCGTCGTCCAATGTCGAATCTTTTGGGGAAAGTTCATTCAGAAATTTAAGCAAATCTTTGAGAATAAGATACTGTAACAGTGTCTTTGTTGTTTTGTGTCCATAGGGATAATTCTCCAATTTTTTTACAAAATAGAACGAAACAACTGTTGAAAGGAATGTGTGAACGTATACCCTCATACAAATTAACTTGTTTTACGAATTGTAATATCGTGTTTTTCCTCAAGAGAGCCACCCCCCCCCCCCTCAGCCGTCCCCTTTTCGTGTAAATATTCTAAATCTACTAACAAATAAAGATTAAATTGATTTTACTCTCTTTTTAGGCATGGTCTTAGTCCCTTCAAAAGAGATAATGCTTTCAAATTGTATTGCATAAAAACTTAATTTTTAATGTGTGCTAAAAGTTGACAGCGACTAACCAGAAATCATTACTTTATCCGCTCGGTCACCAGGGCAGTACATAATATCGCTTTTTAAGTGTTTAACCACATCCATGGGCAACTCTTGGCACTATAGGCTGTAATCAATCCCAAATGTTAAGATGCAGGTTCCAGGGAAGTGAGAGAGCCAACACCATGAGACAGACACACCACCCATACCTCATCCGAGACTCGAACCCGAGCCCAACTATAGCAACTAAACAGAAATCATTCCTCTATCCACTGTGTCACCAGGGCAGTACATGATATAGTTTTTTAAGTGTTTAACCACATTCATGGGGAACATTTGGCGCTGTAGGCTGTAATCAATCCCAAATGTTAAGATGCGGGTTCCAGAGAAGTGAGAGAGCCAACACCATGAGACAGACGCACCACCCATGCCTCATCCGATTCTCGAACCAGGGCTTAACTATAGCGACTAACCAGAAACCATTCCTCTCTCCACTCGGTCACCAGGGCAGTACATAATATCGCTTTTTAAGTGTTTAACCACATTCATGGGCAACACTTGGCGCTATAGGCTGTAATCAATCCCAAATGTTAAGATGCAGGTTCCAGGGAAGTGAGAGAGCCAACACCATGAGACAGACACACCACCCATGCCTCATCCGAGACTCGAACCCGAGCCCAACTATAGCAACTAAACAGAAATCATTCCTCTATCCACTGTGTCACCAGGGCAGTACATGATATAGTTTTTTAAGTGTTTAACGACATTCATGGGCAACACTTGGCGCTGTAGGCTGTAATCAATCCCAAATGTTAAGATGCAGGTTCCAGGGAAGTGAGAGAGCCAACACCATGAGACAGACGCACCACCCATGCCTCATCCGATACTCGAACCAGGGCTTAACTATAGCGACTAACCAGAAACCATTCCTCTCTCCACTCGGTCACCAGCGCAGCGTAAATAATATCAGCTTTCAACAAACAGTATAGGAATAGCTTCAATAATGTCAGTTTTTAGCACGCACTTAAGGAATGGTATTATTAATGTGCTTTTTAGCGTAGAGTTTTGGCATGGCTTTAATGTTTATTGCCTGTTTGTTTTTCACGTATTTAATACTTTTTATCTTTCCAGGTATCAATGACTGTGAGCTGAACTGCATGCCAGAAGGGGAGCGATTCTATTACAGACATGCGCAGCACGTGACTGACGGGACACGATGTCAAGATGAGGGCACCGACATTTGCGTAGAAGGGGTTTGCGTTGTAAGTTTCCACATCTTTGGTATTTTTACCTACAAAAATGTTGGTCGTGATAGGTGGATGCGCAGTGATATTTGGCATTATTAAGTCTTGGATCATCATGCGGTAGCTAACATGTATACGTTTGTTCTTAGATTCTAATATACCTGATTTATAGAGAAGGTGTCCGAAAAATATCTGTGCTTTCTCAAAAATCAATAAAACATCAACCAAGCAGAATATAATCCCAGCAGTTTCGTGAAAAGAACAAAGCCTAACAAACATTTCTTAACGTCATTTGTATCCGGCAGACAGCACTACTACCTCGCGACGTCCATAATGACGACAATTATAGAAACGAGCTCAGTGCATGTCGTGGTTAGCCGAGACAAAATCTCCCATTCGTGTTTAAAAGAATTATCCTAATCCACATACAAAGTCAGTCTTCCTAACATAGGCAAGTATTAATGCATGGATGAAAATTTGAAGGAGTCAAGAAACGTCTGTCCTGCAAAAAGCATATGCTCGTCCCTCAGGAACAGTATCAGTTGAAATTCGTACAATTCTGACTGAGGTAAAACGGGTTAAAATTCCAACAGATCTTATATAGTAATTAATCTATTTTCCTGATTCCGAACCCTGGCAACTCGTTAGGATGTCTACCTGTTGAATTATATTGCCGTATGTGCCACATCAGAAAAGGACTAACCACATCGTTATTCATATAAAAAATGAAAGCGCCAGTTCTTTCCTCTCGCTGTAGAGATTCTATCGCATTCATCCATTGATGTCACTGGGTTCTTTAACAAACAGGAAAGAGAAGGTCTATGGTTTCCTTCATTAGACTTCTCCCCTGTCCCCCAAAAGATATCTCAGTGGTGGAAATCTTCATGAGGCTGAAGACCTTCAGAGAAAAGCCTTCCAAACCGCTCAGGAGTAAACCACCGGCAAGGAAAAGTCAAGAGACCAAAACGCCAAGTAAGAAAAAGCCAGCAAATAAATCCTCAGCTACAAAAAACAAAAGTTGGAATGGATCAGATGTATTCTTAATATCCTAGTTTCAGACAGTAAATAATTAATTGAATATGTGAAAAAAGGCACTTTTCAGGGCCACCCGGACATTTAAAAAAGGATTGCCATTTGTACTGTTCCTGAGTCGTACATAAAACAAAGGTAAGCAGTTTGTTACTCCAACTACCCTACCTCTAATATAGAAGAAAATTTTGTTTGGTACAAAATAATAACAACAGAAAACGAGACTTAACCAGAAAAATGCAATTACTTCCACAGGCCAACATTTTCTCTGAGTCATAAGACTTGAAGATAAATTGAGTGTAGATCCCCGGCATGCAGCCTCTGTTGACGTTCGTTCTTTGGATTTTTTACAAAAACAAAAACAGGCGAAATACCTATTAGAGCTCCTCTGCATTGATCTACTAAGGGAATCACCACGTCAATCATACTGAAAGGAAATCGTTCCAAGTCATTTCCCTTTTACAGCCATTCCGCTAACAGTGATCTCGGAGAATATGTCCTAAAGGAAGAATTTTCCTGTAGAAATGGTGAACAAAATGAAAAAGAAGACCGCTAATCTCTCTACATTAAAACTCTCTGATGACATGGGGTCACCTGACAACTAGCAGTGCAAAGAAATAAAGCAAATAAGATCTGCTAGGCTACGTATTCCTTCCCTATCGTTGTCTTACCGTATTTAGGGTTATTCCTACTGCCCTATCTACTTCTTTTCCACAACGTTCTATGGAATGATTTGATTCACTTCAATTTCCTAAAAAATTTCCCTACGAAATGCACTTGTTCAAGCACCAAGTTCTTCTAAACCTTGATGAAGAATTTTTTCGTTCTATCGTTCGAGATTTTATTGCCTCACAATGGCGACGAATATCGAGTACAGACTGATCATCGACATTGTAAATATGGACAAAATCGAAGTGATTGAAACTCTGAAAAGTATAAGGATTATATTACAGAGTTCATAGGAGTAACACAAACGGTAAATAATGTGTCTTTGCACGAAAGAAATATTGAAAAGGGCATCATAATACACATATCAGATCACTTCCTGTCAGCTACAGTAGGTATAGCGGCAACAGAAGTTCACATGCAGATGCATAGGGCAAAGAAAAAAGGACGAGAGAACGATGAGGCTTTGCCAACAAAATACAAGGAAGAACGTGGTGACCTGATAAACATGACATGAATTCGTAACATAGTGTTCCTCGGTCAAACATACTTCGAACAGGATTCGAAAATACAGGATACATATACAAAGTCACAGTGTGAGGTCTTGTTGGAGAAGGAAAAGAATGCTTTCTGTTGGCTGACGGTAGAAGAGAAGAAAGAATTATTATATTTGCATGCAGAAATGGAAAGATAGCTTTGACCGAAAAATTGACATTTTTCCTGGATGAGACCCTTAAAAGCGGCAGTAAACAATTCCCCAACTTTATTCCATGCATGTGAGGGTTTGCAGTAAAAAGATAAAAAAACATGAAACAAACGTAATACCAGCGGCATATGCCCGCTTCTAAATGAGAAGAAACAGACATAGGAAGGATTTTTTTGCCCTTTTGAAATATGCTGTGCAATATTGGAAGCCTCAGACAGTTGCAATGGATACTGAACAGTTTGCTATTTGTCATTAACAACTCCGTTTCCTGACGTATGCATCCATGGATACAACTGAAATAGTTTGATAATTATAAAATCGTTTTAATCAAGTTCTATGGAGAAAATTTCAGTTGTGTGTGTGTGAGAGAGAGAGAGTGTGTGCGCGGTTTAACTCAACAGAATATTTTGCCCTCATTGCTTGTTTTCTTCACAGCTTACCGGAGGTTGTTATCCGAATAGCCTACGTATATTGTATTGATAGTAATGCCAAATTAGATAACTTTTTCTTAAGTCACTATAGTTCTAAGGCGGTTTTTTGTTAATATCAATGTAGAGAAACTTCGCTCTGCTGAGGCAGTAGTAACTAGAATTGTCAGTTAAATCTTAAAGTCAGTGACGTAGGGTGATCTTAAATTTCTCCGGGGCTAAAGATTTTTAAAATTGCTCTCAACCTTCTTACGTACTGTGAAATATAATTTCAGTGGATTGTGAGGTTTCCAAACGGCACCTGCTGAAATTATACTTAACCACATAGAATGCAGTAGAATTTTTTTTATATACACTGAAGTGTCAGGAAAACTGGTACAGACGAGCTTATGCAAAATACATAGCAACGTCACCTATGCGCGTACTCAGTTTCGTCCGCCAGTTCGTATATAAAGCGATAAACATCCTTGCCAGCTGTCAGAGCTGTTTTTGGCATGAGAATGACAAGTAACAACGATTTGGACGATTTTCAACGCGGAGTCATAGTTGGCGCTCGTGAGATGGACCATAGTATTTCGGAGGTAGAAACGAAGTTCGGATTTTCACGGACGGCCGTTGCAAGGGTGTACCGTGACTACAAGGATTCCGGCAAAACCTCCAAACTACGATACCAGTGTGGCCGTAAAAAGACATTGGGTGAACGTGACCATTGTCGGCTGTCAAGAATCGTTTCACGCGATATGCGTGCAACACTCTCGCAGGTATAATCGGAATTCAATGCTGGAGCTTCAACAAGCATCGGCGTCCGGACTGTGCAACGTACCCTGCACGATATGGGCTTTGGGAGCCGACGCCGAACTCGAATCCCTTTGATGGGTGCACGACACAGAGCTATGCGCCTCGCTTGGGCACGGCAACGCCGCCACTGAACACTTGATTACTGGAAACAAGTAGCCTGAGGTCTGACGAGTCGCGTTTCCAACTATATCGGGCAGATGGAAAGATTCGTGTGTGGCGCAAACCCCATGAAGCCATGGATACCCCTGTCAACAGGGAACTGTACCGGCTGGTGGGGGGGGGTCCGTAATGGTATAGGGTGTGTTTAGCTGGACTTTACTGGGACCCCTGGTACGTCTACAAACATGTGTGACCGGCCAACGCTATGTGCGCATCCTTTCTGACGAGGTACACCCGTTCATGTCCTGCATTCATGCTGATGGGTTGGGCCTGTTCCAACAGGACAATGCACCTCCACACAAGTGTCGGGCTCCACATTATGGTGGTTAGAGGAGCATTCATCTGAGCTTGGGGTGTTGCCATTCCCACCCAAGTCCCCAGATCTCAACGTGATAGAACACATTTGGGATGCCATGCAACGCGCTATCGAACACAGGAATCCGAGACCTCGGAATACACCCGAATTGTGGAACGCTCTGGAGGAAGTATGGTGTGCATTGCCTACAGCATATTTCCAGATGCTAGTGGAGTCCATGCCCCGTCGTATTTCTGCAGTCCTGCGCTGCCGTAGGGGACCTACCATGTATCAGACTGGTGTACCAGTTTTTCTGGCACTTCAGTGTATATGCAGTGCTGTAAAACATAAAAAAACAGTAGAAACAAAACAATAGTAAACAGTAGAAACAAAATGGTAGTAAACGAAACAGTAGGAAGAAAATAGTAGTAAACAGTAGAAATAAAACAGTAGTAAACAGTAGAAACAAAACAGTACTAAACAGTAGAAACAAAACAGTACTAAACAATAGAAACAAAATAATACTAAACAGTACAAACAAAACAGTAGTAAACAGTACAAAACCAAACAATAGTAAACAGTAGAAACCAAATAATACTAAAGAGTACAAACAAAACAGTAGTAAACAGTACAAAACCAAACAATAGTAAACAGTAGAAACCAAGAAGTACTAAACAGTAAAAACAAAAGAGTAGTAAGCAGTAGAAACAAAACAATAGTAAACAATAGAAACAAAAGAGTAGTAAATAGTAGAAATAAGAGAAAGTATGTTTGCTTTTGCTTCCAGTTAACCAGGATATTTTGCTATAACTCCACATTAAAAGTTCTAGACTGATTCCTATGTTTATACGATACGATAATTTCTTTAGGTTTAGGTCCCATCTCACACCCCGTTGCACCAGACGAAGGAATAGGTTCCCCTAATTGGAAAGTGTTTTTTGTTTTAGAGTTGTGCGAATATACTGATTGCACAAAGCTAATATTTGGTCGATGTGGACCCGAATTTTTTTACGGGTTTTTTTCTTCATCCCTTTAATAAATTAAAAGGGTATTCCAATAAAAAGTTCCTTTGTCGATTTTACTTACAGGAACAAACTTTGCAGCTTAACTTCACAAAAGAAAATCAGTCGTTCGCTGTCCTACGACGCGGAAGCAAAATTGCCATTGTTAAACAGAAAAGCCACCCGCTCCGAATTGCAGTTTTACGCATGCGCAGTTCAGCGCGCATCTGCTCATTCATTACTGTTCTCCGAAGCTTAGCCAAGGGGGAACGAGTTGATTAGTAAACGGATATTGAAAGCTGTAATGTGTTACCCAGTTACTCAACTATTGTAGTGGCTCACATTTGCATTCAGAAAATCTGGAAACTGGTTACTAACACAGGCATTCTTTCGGAATTTTTCCAATTAAAAGAAAAATACATTTTTTTTTAATTTTCATGCGGGATGCCCATAATGGCCCGACGCCGCTGCTTAAAGTTATACTGAAATTTAGAAACGAATCAACACAAGAGGTGCATACTGTGATCCAGGGCTAGCGAAAGTCGGAACTATCCCATGTAATCCAGAACAATTGGCTGGCCTAATTTAGGCGTATTTAGACGTTCTCGTGTCCCATAAAATATATCCCGTACAAATAAGGGATATATTTGCTTGGTTGTGCGCCCAAATACGTCCAAATCTCGGCGCCTAATGAGGCGCGGGGGCCGCAACGCTTGCCCGGTTCTAAGCTCGGTCCTGGGGCTTTAACTAACATTTTTACGGGAGGCCGTAAAAATATTAGTTAAAGCACCCTACATCACTGATAAAAACATATACATTGAGGCAATTAAGAAATGAGATTGATTTTAAAAAATGGAAAAGCAGGAAGACTTACGTGAATATATTTTATTCGAAGTACATTCTTCTTGCGTTAATACAAGAAGTGGTACGATCAGCAATGGAAGGAAGGACTTGTAGAGGTCATCTTTTGGTAAGGAGTGAAGAGCTGATGTCACAGCACCTTGTATGTCGTCAATGTCGTGAAAGACTGTTCCTTTTAAAGGCAGCTTTAATTTGGGGAATAGAAAGTAATCACAGGGTGACAAATCTGGAGAATAGGAGGGATAGTTGAGTATACACACCTGTTTTCGTGCCAGAAATTGCTGTACACTGACTGCTCTCTATGTGTGTGCGTTATCGTGAAGAAGGAACCATTGCGTGTTTTTGTACTCAGGCCTGACATGAACAATCGTTCCAAAATGGATTTGTTAGCATTCCCAGTGACAGTTGTACCTTCAAGAATGAACTCGTGATGCAGAATTCCCATGCTGTCATAAAAGCACACGAACATTGTCTTGATTTCGGACTTCTGTAACATGTTCTTCTTTCCTCTGGGTGATTGTGGCGACTTCCACGGGGCACTCTGGCTCTTCGTTTCAGGATCATAACGAAAACACAATGTCTCAATGCTTTGGAGAAAATTTTGCGTTGTTTCTGCAGTATGATGTCTTTTGCATCTCCACTCGTGCATGTTTCTGGTCGTCTGACGAAGCATGCGGAACAAAATGAGCACAAACTTTTTTTCTCCCCAAATCTTTCTCTAGAATTTGACGAATCCTCTCCTTATTAACACCGAGCTCACATTCCGGCATCATCAGGTCACACAACGATCACTCTTTGTACTTTCGCGAACTTTCTCAATTGGTTCAGAAGTGCGCACTAAAACCGGGCGTCCGGGACTTTCGTCATTTTCCAAAATCTTCCCGCCCATCCTTGAAACGCGCATATCCTCGGAATATTTGTGCACGAGACAGGCAATTAACTCCATACACGTCTCACAACAATTCAACCGTCTTAGATGCAGTTTTACCGATTTTCAGACAGAAGCGGATATTTGCTCTCTGCTCCATGACAGAGCTGTGACAATGTTCTTCCATCGAACGACGTCATGCACAGCGTAAGTAATCATCTGCGCATTTCTCACGCAAACGCTGTTGCCACCGCATAGCTGATAAATGGCTTATCAAAAGACCACGCCTTCCCGACCCGTGTGTTTTAACGAGATTTAAAAAAATCTCGTTGCTTAATTGCCGCATTGCGTATAAAAATGTGTAAGAATAAGTATTGTACAGTAAAAAACCCGCACAACTGTGGAAAAGTACTATTGTATTCAAAACAAAGAACTCTAGTTTCGATTTTATGAAAGAAAAATTTCAGTGCTTTATCCTCTTTCAGTATACCATCGGGTAAGGGGACGTTGAAAGTCCGTTCCTTTCCTTTATTAATCGTCAAACATAGGTAAAGGAATGGGTGCGTTTTATAAATACTTTAAATGTCGGAGATCAGTGTTATCTGTCATTTGTCCGACTGTAATATCGTCTTTTGCCCTTCGCGTCCTGTTAGAATATATGTGGAACCGGTACAATAAGTAGTATACGACCGTGTATGCGCACAGATGAGGTCATTCAAAGTTCGCTGTGAGGTGTTTCGGCATCAGCCTTTGCACTGCAAATAGATGCAGAAAAGAGCCAGCAGTGGAACAAAGGTACGAAGGTGAAAGTATTAGGCCGCAGCAGGAGGCGCCAAGTGCGGCAAGAGAAAAAGATAAATAGGTGTTTCGCTGGGAAACCGCCCTCGGCTTAACTGTTGTTGCCCTCCAGTCGATAAAAGGGTTGCAGCACTTCGTGACTCATTGGATAACAACGATGTCCGTACCATTTTGTTAATGTCTTTTTATTGATGTCAGAGAGAAATATCCTGGTGGAAACCGGCCTGGGAAGCAAGTATGGGTTCAATTTAAGCATGAGCCAAAAATTAGAAGCGGTAACAATGGATTCTGTTTCACATTCTGACTACTCCCTCGAATATTATGCAGCCCTTGAGGATCGTCGTAATAGGATTTTCTTTACAATGTCAACTTGCCCCACTCCTGCAAAACCGGTAGGGTTTATTATTATAGTGCCGTCCAAAATTTCGCTTACAGAAGCAGCTCTTGAACTTCTGATGATAGCGCTCTCGTTTGCAAATTTCCGCAGTTCCGTGCAGCGTCACAGATGCACTTTCACATAACACGTTTCTCCTGCTTGAATAATTGTTAAGGAAAGAGTACGCTGGTCAACATAATGTATTCATGCTGGTGGAAAATGTTTCTTCTCGTAGTGCAACAGTGGTGAGAGACTGTCTTTTCATAACTGTAATTCTATTTCTGTAAATTCCAGATAGTATTCTGCTAAAAACAAAACGCTATTTAAAGGCAAGTGTTGCATTTTCGCGAAACTATTTTTTTCGAATAATCAAATTCTTGTGATACCTCGATTAATTATATATAATTTATGACTACAAAACTTGTGATTTTGAGGTACAATAAAATGACAACGTTTATTCACAATTAAATGTTTATTTAACATTTAATTGTGAATAAACTTAAAAAAATCATGAAAGAAATACGGGATTACACCGTATAATACAAATTTTGGAGATGAAAATCCGATTTTTGCTGTAAATGGGACAAGGATGGTAAGTCAGATAATATCTGAAAACTTGAAAATTTCATCGTCCTGGAGCGGTATTCTTACCCGCGTCTCCCAGATAGCGCCCGGGTATGCTAACCACTACACCACCCAGAACGACCAAGTTCCAAGTTGCCGATTAATTTGAATATAACCATCACAGGATTCGCTAGTCGAAGCAACCGGCATTCATGTTTAGCGAGTCCCGCTCCAGGACGATGAAATTTTCAAGTTTTCGGATATTATCTGACTTACCATCCTTGTCACATTTACACAAAAAAAAAAACAAAAAAAAAAAAAAACGGATTGTCATCTTCAAAACTTTAAAAAAAGTTTAATAAAGTTCAGAATAAACTTAAAATTAGTCTCGCAGAGTGTTTGGCGCTGCTTCATCGGGACAAATGGAGCGTGAACATTCAAATCATTGTGACATTATCAGAGTTCTGACGGTCACGAATTTTGGTGAGTCGTTTCCACGCTCTTGAAAGAAATGGAGTAGATGTCATGTCGTTGACAAGTCATGGAGTGTTGCAATATATGTGGAAAGCTTCTAATATATTAAGCTCAATGGTCAAATTAGGTTTATCAATAGACGTGGCGTTTTCAAACAAAGATTTGCCGTTATTTTCGTGACAGTGTTGGAATGTAGACGACTTCTTTAGTTCACAGTTTCGTACGTAAGCCTTGTGTTCCTTTACACAGAAACTTAAAGCCTTGTGGGTCTGTCGTACTGTATTTTTTATTGAAATTTTAAATCCACTGCTCAAAAATATCGCTTGTCACCCATGCCTTTCTATTATAACGGTAGTCAACTCCTAAGAACTTCACTCCTTTGAAGCGTCTAGGTTGTTTACTTTTTCCTATCACCAAAAGTCCCCTTTCCTCCGAAACAATATTTTCTTTTATGCCAACTCGCTTCTTAAATTTATCCAACCAAACGTAACTACCTTGGAAATCCACTTGCCCTGAACGATTAGCAAATTCTAATGCCTTTCCTTTCAAGCTCATTCCTTTGTCCACGTTCTTCAACAACTCCACGTTTTCCACAACGCTGAGAGATTTTCTTTTTGACATCGCGAGCACACACCGTTGGTTAGAGAGACTGAAACAAACTGAACCTGTTTTACAGAGGAGGAAGTTACTTGAGGAAAAGGGTGAGGGGGAATGTGGAGACATACCCCTCCGAAAGACGACCCGTTTGTGTCAAAATGATCTTGACCACCTTTTTCTTCTTCCTCTCGCAACATCTCCGTTCTATTTTTTCGCACTTGTTTTTCTTATAACATCGTTATCGAGGAGGGAAGCGGGATTCTGATTTGTCTTGAAAAAGAAATGTGATATATAGGACTTTTTTCGATGTATAGAAACAGTTTTACTATGTAATGATCACGGTGATTAACAAAACTTCGATATATAGAGAATTTGGATATACAGAAGTTCGTTATATGAAGGTCTGACTGTAATTCTAAACTTCAACTCAATAAATGGTCGATAGTCTCAAACATGAAAAACTGTAGATACGAAACACCATTCCAAATATCAGGTTGTAAAGAAAGTTTCCCGGAAAAAAATCGCATGTGGCGTGTGTAATGCAAGATACTGCAGGCCTGCGGTGACGTAAACATCCCAGAGTGTTGTGCGCAAAAGAATAGATTCCAAGGACAGAACGTACGCTGTTAGTGGTGAAGACTAGTTGCACGTGGCGACGATACGATAGCGATATCTAAAGAAAGTGTGCTCTGTGAATATTTGAAAGGCGCGAAAGTTACGGAAGCATTTGGAAAATTGCGAAACGCGTTTGATTACGATATTATGAGACAGAGTGCTTGCCATGACTGGTACAAGAAATTCGGCACTAGTTGTACGGAATCTGTCTGATGCACCCAGAAGTGGCAGTCCCAGTAAGGTTGAAGATGATTCACTGCAGCACATGCTATCGACCAAGCCTGATGCAACACTACAGGAAATGGCAGAGGAACCGAAGACCTGAACCGAAGTCGGTTGTTAATGGTCGTATGACCATCAACACCCGACTTCAGAAGTTGGGATATTCGTGTAAACTGTGCAAATGGGTACCCCATGATTTGTCTGACCAGAATCGGATGCAACGCTATGGTTGTTGCTCTGCGTTAAACAGAAAAACGGAAGGGCTTTTTGCATCGGTTGGTCACGGGGGATGAAAAATGGGTCACATACGTAAATGTTACATGACAAAGAGCCTGGACCAAGCAGGGACAACCCCCACAGAAGGTTGCTAAGCCACCCCTTCATGGACGGAAGGTGATGCTGAGTTGCTGGTGGGGTTATCGCGGTGTGATTCACTATGAACTCTTACCGCGAACAGTACCATCAGAGCGGATGCTTACATCCGACAGTTGAACAGTCTACATGCTGCACTGTAAGAGAAGCACCCAGCGTGGATTAATCACCATTGAGTTGTTATTCACCAGGATAACGCTCGTCCGCATGTCGCTTTACGGACCCAGGAAAACTTGCGCGAGCTCGAATGGGAAATATTGTCACACACCCTTATTTCCCAGACCTTGCGCCGTCCGACTTTCATCTCTCCTGTCTTTTTCGAATTTTGTCACTGAGAAAAACTTTGCTTATGAAAATGATGTGAAACGTTGCATGGATGATTTCTTCAACTTCCTCTCACCAGACTTCTATCGGAATGGGATATTTCAATTCGTAGATCGGCGGAACAAATTCGTCAGTTACAATGAGGACTACCTGGACGATTAAATTAAGAGTTCTGTACGATTTTTTAAGCTTTTTAAACATGCTTCTTTTTTTCCATATACTTCCTTTCTTTACAACCTGATAAAAAGTCAATTTAAAGTGCTCGGATTAACTGGGCCCATGCTATCCGAGTATAAGTAAAAATACTCGGATAGCATGGGCCCTGTTAATCCGAGTTGAAGGGTGAAAAACATGCTTAGAGTATTTTTGTATGTTAATGCGCATCGATCTTATTTAATGCATTGTCACATGCCATCACCTATCAATCGTTTTCACGATTTTTCGGCTACGAATAAGAACGGTATTAGATTATGTGTTGACTTCTCTTTGTCTTTTGACTTTAGCTGTGTGCTTTCATAAACTGTATGCATATCATATTTTTCATCTTTATAGGCTGTGGGCTGTGACCTCATGCTCGGATCAGAAATGAAAGAAGACAAGTGTGGAGAGTGTGGAGGTGATGGAAGGAACTGCAAAACTGTAGAAGGGTTATTTGATCTCGAGAGCCTACAAGTGGGTAAGGTGATACTATTTGAAGATAATATTAATATTATACACAGTCGAGTCACATTATTGTGACCACCTCCTACATTTGACGTCAACAGCGCGTAAGCCAATGAAAGAAGTTATGTGTCGTGAGCTGGCTTGGAGTGTATATAAGGTGTGCTGTAGGCATTCTGAAAACATATCAGTCGTTGCTGTCATGGATAAAAGGAGCGATTTATCAGATTTGCAAAAAGGGATGATTATCAGCTTTCGGGTCAAGGGTGGTAGTATTTCTAAAACAGCGCAGTTTGTGAACTGTTCGCGTGCTGCTGTGGTTAAAGTGTATCGTGATTGAAGAAATGGCACCATTGTGAATAAGCGACGCGGGAACTGCGGAGCTTCACGTGCCATTGATCTGAGAGGTGAATGGCGGCTGCGAAGGTGCGTGATGGCTGATCGACACGCTACAGTGGAACAACTCACTGGCCGAATGAACCAGGGGACAACCTGAAGTGTGTCTAAAACGATATTTCAGCGAGCATTGTTGCGTATTGGGCTCCGTTGCAGACGCATGGTCACAGCACCTATGCTATCGACGGTGCATCAGCAGAAAAGGCTTACATTTACAAGACAGTATCGGAATTGGACCTCCGCTGATTGGCAAAGGATTTCCTTCTCCGATGAGTCCCGTTTTCTGCCTCATCGAACGGATGGACGTTGACGTATCAGGCGAGAAACATCGGAAAACAAACTCTCTTCAACCACTGCTGGAAGAACACAAGCTGGTGGGGACAGCGTTATTGTCTGGGGAATGTTTTTTGTGGCATTCTCTGGGTCCACTCATGCGTGTGGAAGGCGCTGTGGACCGAATTCGTTATGAATCCATCCTTGCAGACTAGGTACACCCATACATGCTGATTGTCTTCCCTGAGGCGGATGTGATCTTCCAGCACGACAATGCGACGCGTCACACAGCTAGAAAAGTCCAAGAGTGGTTGGAAGAGTACGATGAAGTCTTCAAAGTACTTTCCTGGCTCCCTAATTCACCAGACTTAAACCCAAGTGAGCATCTGTGGGACTACCTCGATCGTGTTATTCGCTCTATGGATCCTCCATCGCTCTATGGATCCTCCATCACGCACCCTCCAGCAGCTGTGAGATGTACTGTAGTCAGCATGGCACCACATACCTGTGAACACCTTCCATGACCTTGTTGAGTCACTCCCAGCTGTCTAGCTGCTGTGCGCGCTGCACACGGTGGTTACTCTGGATATTAGCTGGTGGTCACAATAATGCGACTCGGTCGTGCATATTTCTTACTTACGTGTATTGCTATGCAAATCAACTACTTGCTCTATGCCAGGTCAAACAATAACCTCTTTTTTTTTTTTCGTTATTCTTTGAAAACAGCATCATTTTTAAGAATCATTTTAATCAGAATAACCCAGATGACGGAATCATTTCAAAAAAATTGTGTAAACGTTTTCTACAGTCGTTTATGTAATCGTAACCTGATACTCAGCGGTGTTCGTGAACCATGTTAAATATCTTATTTTTGGTCCTCCTACTCTGAGCAATAATTTCCTATGCCGTGTATCCCACTGGCATTTAATGCTGGGATTAATCGAAACACTGTCCTTTTGCCTGCAACTTTTCATTATTATTCACAGTCTGAACTATTCTCGGATGAGCACCTGTAGTTCTCTGACCCGTTTTTAAATAATGTTGTTTCCTGACCTTATCTGACAACCGGAACGATCCATCTTCAACACGGATTATGCAAGCATAATTCTTGGGCTGACATTCTATAGCTTTGGTTTAATACATCGATTAATCTCATCCAGGGATATATAGTCTTATAGTGTATTTTAATTATAATTTATATGACTACGATATTATTTTGATGAACAACATCGTACACATATGTTGTACATTTCTGATACTTGATCGAAGTGCTTGGGTACTTGGGCTGATTAGCTGCATTGCCTACTCATGTTAATCTTTTGATGAATATAAACGAATAATTTTTATTTCAAGCAACACGTGCTTAGTCGCAGCAATCTACGCTCATGTCCAAAAATTGAGGATCAACGACAGAAGGCTAAATTTCGGACTCGCAAGTCGTTGGTTAGCAGTTGTCAAAACATTCCCTCAGTGAGACCGTAGATGTTATATCATATTTTTAAGCTCGTTTCGATAATGGATGTATATCGTTGGTTAGCTGTTAAAACATTCTGACGTCATCGAAACACGAGAGCAAGCGATGTGAGAGTGTTTGGTCATATGCGAATTGGCCGCACCGGTGGCGCAGTGGTCTAAGCGATGGCCTCTGATTATTCGTCCGAACGGGGTCCGGGTTTGAATCCCGGTGAGGCATGGATGTTGTGTTTGTCTTACGGCACTGGCTCTCTCCCTTCCCTGGAACCAGTGACCCTAAATTCGGGACGGGCGACTGCTTATAGCCCATTGAGTTGCTCACGGTGGTCGTTAAACCTCCAATCAAAAAAAAAAAAATATGCGAATTATCAAGAATCACGTGACAGCTGTGTACTGCCGATCGGCGATAAAAGCTGAAATGTGTGTGGGTAGAAATTGTCCGTTTTGTAGGTGGATCTGCTTTTTTCTTATGGTGACTTGCAGTACATCCAGGAGTCGCGCTGCTGATCGCATTCTTCGCAATTTGAGAAAAAATAATCATTTTGGCGATGGAAAAATGCTTTGGCGAAAATATTGGCGATTACTTTTTTGTATCATCATAACAGGTCGAAGTGTTGGTAAACTGGAAGAAGGGCATACTACCTGAGACTTAGTGAAGCTGTTCGGAATTGCTCAGAGTGTGGTATCACGGATCTGGAAACAGTTTTCTGAACATGGAATAGCTACCAGAAGGTTCAGTAATGGTCGACCGCGAAAAACTGTTGTCACGGCTAAAAGATCTCGCTGAATAACTGGTGGTAAGTTAACAAAACAGCTGGAATCAAACATGGGTACCAAAATATCGCGTCAAACCGTGTCAAGACGTTTGAATAATTTCAGATTGTATGCTTGAAAATCTGTACAGTGTGTTCCTTTGACACAAGCACGTAAAATAACTTGATATCGATGGTGTCATAAACACTCCACACGGAGTGAAGGGCAATGGGCCTATGTTCTGTTCACAGACAAATGTCGATTTTGTTTATCGTCTGACTCTAGGCGGCAATACATCTGGCAAGAACCATGCACTGCTTATTCAGCCAGAAACGTCGTACGAATTGACCATTACAGGGGTTGTAGAATAATGGTCTGATCTGGGATTATGATCAGTGGGAGCACAGACCTCCTAGTGTTGCAGAAAGGGTCATTGAATGCCCAGCGTTATTGTGGGGAAGTCATTTAAAACATGTAAGGCTGCTTCGTGGTGCTGTGGGAAACTTTCGTTTTTATGAACAATACCGCCCGTCCTCATAGATCATCATGTGTTGAAGAACTGTTGGAGAGTGAGGGGATCAACCGAATAGAGTGGCCTGCGTACTCCCACGACCTGAATTCCATCGAGAATGCTTAGAACGCTATTGGGAGGTGCATTGCTAAATGCGATTCCCCACCTGACACCAAAAAAGACATGGTGAGTGGCTGAAAGAAGAATGGAGAAACCTCCCTCAAGATTTT
The DNA here is from genome assembly GCA_039090855.1 of Macrothele yani. Lineage (NCBI taxonomy): Eukaryota > Metazoa > Arthropoda > Arachnida > Araneae > Macrothelidae > Macrothele > Macrothele yani. Next base: position 10,625,297 of record CM077024.1, read on the forward strand.
CTGGACAATTACATGAAAATCATGGATCACCGATGCCAAACATGCATTGCAGTCAGGGGTGGACAACTGGACATATACTCTATTAAAATGATCCATGAAAAATTATTAATTTTTTTCTGTCAATTTTAGTTATTGTGAGCTAGTATCAGAAAATAGCATGTTTTGTTCTTTTATCAATTTTCTTTATTAATAAACACAAAATCGTGCTTATTTATGTGTGCACATGTCCTTTTCATCTTTGCTTACTCTGTATTAAAATACACTGGTGGAAAGTGAAAAAAGAACACCAAGAAGGAATTGGCGGACGATCATGAAATATACATATGTTAATGGGGTCGAGTTTACGTAGGTGTGATGTTAATTTCGGGACCAACCGGTGAGCGCGTACGCCACAGCACGGCATAATATGCAAATTATCGTCGGTGGTATTTAAGGAGTACGGCGAAGTGAATGTAATCAGTCGTCGGCGTACGGACACGTGCGAAGACCCTGAAGAAGCTGCAATGCCTGGACATGGAAGACGTGTACGATTTCAGCAGTTATCGGACTTTGAGCGAGGTCGTCTAGTCGGACCACGCTGGGCCTTGTGGTCGTACTGCGGAGCGAATTGGACGGGAAGTATCGGTGGTGGTACGATGGTGGCGTAGATGGTCAGAGGAACATTCCCACACTAGAAGACGTGGAACCGGGAGTCAGACGGACTGATGAGATGACCGATCGACGCATAAGAAGAGCGGCGTTGTCACGCAGAACATCCACTGCGACGCAAATCCGAGCTGCCGTTGCACCTGAGGTGACTGTGCGAACAATCCGCAACCGTTTACTGGCTGCAGGACTATGTGCACGTGTGCCTCTAGCATGTGTACCTCTGACTCCAGCCCACAGTCAGGAACGGCTGCAGTGGTGTCGCCAGCGTCTGCACTGGAGAACGCAATGGCGATCTGTCGTGTTCAGCGATGAAAGCAGATTCTGCTTGGGAGCCTCCGATGGCCGTATGCGTGTTCGCAGACGCACATGGGAGCGTCTCCACCCTTCTTGCATCCGCCAGCGACACACAGGGCCTACACCTGGTCTCCTGGTGTGGCGAGCGATCAGCTATCACTCCCGTACACAACTATTGTTTGTACCGGTTACGTTAAACAGCACCTCCTACATCAACAACATCATTCAGCCTGTTGTTGTGCCATTTGTAAGGTCGGTCCGTCGTGGTGTTTTCCAGCAAGATAACGCACGTCCACACACGGCACGTGCAACGCAACATGCACTTCAGGGTGTGAGACAAGTTCCATGACCTGCACGTTCATCGGATTTGTCCCCCATTGAGCACGTGTGGGATTTTATGGGACAACGACTTATCCGGTCTCCACGGCCAGCCGCGACCATCCCCGATTTACGCGTCCAGGTTGAGGATGCTTGGAACTCAATACCCCAAACTTACATCGAACATCTGTACGACAAACTCCATGCCAGAATTGCACAGTGTGACGCAGTTCATGGCGGTTCAACCTCGTACTAACCATGTTACATGGAAATGTTATTTTTCAGTTTACCAGCAAATACAGCTGTATTTTGCCATAATGTTTTGATCACGTTATCCTCTGTATTCCATTATTATGCTGTATAAATTTCGTTGGTATCAGACGTCTCCTTCTTGGTGTTCTTTTTTCACTTTTCGCCAGTGTATTTTCATCCACATCCTGTTGTAATAAAAGTATTCTTTGAAAATGTAAGTGATCCTTATTTTTTGGACATCACTGTAACAAAATAATACCCCATGAACGGCTACTCCATAGATACCCATGACCACTTTGGTTAAGCTGACCAAAAGTTCCCAATTCTTGAGGACAGTCCTCGAATTTAGTTTACTGTCCCCCAAAACATCTAATGCCTTTGGGGACGCAAATTGTCCCCGAATTTTGATGTTTGTCCTCAAATGCCCTCGAGTTTACACTTCCTTATTAGCTCGTTAGATTTCTAATGAAAAATGTTCTTAAAAGTAGTTTTCGTTGTGCTAATTTTTCGACATGCTTCTTGTGAAAAGAAATTTTGACTTTTTTTTTCTTCTTTCCGAGTTTAACGAACACCGTGCACTATAAGCAGTCACCTGTCTCTAATTTGGAGACATTCATTCTAGGAATGAGAGAGAGAGAGACAGCAAGTGCTGTAAGACAAACACACCATCCATGTCTCAGTCGGAACTCGAACCCGTACCCACTTGTACGAATGGTCAGTGGCGCGGTCAACTTTCGACTGTACTTGATCTAAGTTTCTCCAAAAACTTTGGCGAAATGAAAAATTCGCCACGCAATTAGTTTGGTGTGCAGCTTGATTTTAATTCGGCAGATATGCAAGTTAAAGCATTTCGCTTTTGCTAATATGTTCTGGCCATCATAATTCTACTTTGTCAATACAAATTACCAACATACTACATGGTATATCCTTTTAAGACATAAATTTTCATATGTAATATAACACTTATTAAAGCAATGCAGTTTTGTGGCAAAAAGATTTGCATATTCATTTTGAGTATGTATATGTCCCCAAATGAACTGTCGATTTGGGGATGCCATGCCCTTTTGTCCTAAAATCAGTGTTCCAATATCTGGTCACCTTAATTTTGGTACACGTTGTTTGGCATATATATATATACACACACCAATCGACGTAGGAAATGCCACACCATGAAAGATTGCGCGAAATGAGACATAATGTACCAGACATGTAGACTAGTAGGTGGAAAAGAAGTGATTTAATTTCTGAGGGATTACACGCAAGCGATGGGTGAGGCGACAGTATAATATAATACGCTAAGTCAGTAGGTCGTATGACTGCCATACTGGGCTATACATTCGGCAACACAGGCGTGGCATCGACCGAAAATGTCTCCTTATGGTGTTCTGAGGTATCGTAGACCATATGTCGTTGACTTGTGTCCACAATTCGTTGACAGTGCGAGGAAGTCGTGCAGATGCATTAAGTCGTCTGCCAACGACTTCCCACACGTTTTCTATTGGGGAGAAATGTGGGGGTCACACTGGCCAGGGAAGCACCTGTGCGCCTTGTAGACCCTGATTTTTTATATCGCCAGTGTGCAGGCGGGTGTTACCTTGCTGAATCTGGACATCATACCTCTGGGTTACATCAACAAAAAGGGCTGTACCACCTCACCGACGTATCCTCATGTTGTCATTGTACTATGCGTACGAACAGTGAGCATCTATTGAAACTGATTGAGGCCCAAACCATGACACTAAGCTGAGGAGGCATATGACGCTCAGAAATGGCAGAAAGATTAGACCCAGTGACCACGTCGTCTCCCGGCTTTGAATCAGCGATCGTCGGTGCTGAGACAAAAGCTAGACTCGTCGCTGAATACAGCATGATTCTACTGATACGCCACGCATGTAACTTCAGCCTTGCTCAACGTTGTTCTGCGGCGAGTTGCAGTCGTCTCAATAGCTCGCAAAAACCCAAACCTACCGCAGTTAATCTGGGATTCACAGAATGTGTCGATACGGAGACGTCCATAGCCGCTTTTACTTATTTTTGTTCTGCTCCAGCAGGCTGTGATTCTGCATGTAAATATGTATAGTATGTTACTTGCTCTTCACTTTTCTTGTTTTTCTTAGCATTGTATATTAAGTGGTTTCTGAACTGTTTTGTGATCTTCTGATATGTCAATGTGCACCACTCATGTTATATGTACTGTGCTCCTATGTAGTGCTGAGTTCGAAACTTTATCTTCACTGTTTATTTATTGTGCATCCTGTATTTTTAATGTATTTTCAAGCTCTATATATTGTATCACAGGTCATTGACTTAAAGTCTTTTGCGTGTGTTCAGTGTCACAGGTCTGTCCCCATTGTGGGTTTTTAGCATTTTGTATTTATACTTTTGGGTGGCTATGCCCCTTGTTCATGTATATATCATTTTCATGTATCATTCATATTTTTCTCTGTATTCTTTCCTTGTCCAGTTTGACGAGCTGTATCATGCCTTTTGTCAATAAAATGTTGAACTGCTCTGAACCTTGTCGAGTGTAGTCCACTGCGGATTGTAAGGGCTGCCATGTCTTGCAGTCGAATGCGGCGATCAGTGCATTCGAAAGTTCGTCTACGTACAGTAGTCCCACTTCGTCGACGTACGTTAAATTCCTTCAACCACTGTCGCCACATTCGGCCGACAGTTCTTGCCTTCCGATGCCCCGCCCCCCTCTCCTCCGATATGACGCTGGGACCAACCAGTGTGACGTACTACAGAGGTGAAGCACATGTCAGTACGGCAAAGTTTCAGCAATAAATTCCGTCGTTATAGCTTAATTGGGAAGACATTAGGCTCCGGAGTAGAAGGATGCGACTTTGATTCTGTCACTGGCAAATTTGTGTTTTCACATTGGCGCCCGATTGTGGAAATGAATCTATTGTTCGTAGAATTCTTCAAAAAATGTGTGATGTTCTTCCACACATCGTCTGGAATTAATAAAAATTCCTTCGCTTCGAAAAATGTGTGATGCTTCTTTCGCACATCGTCTGGAATTAAATGAGAATTCCTTCTTCTACAGAGAGTTCAGTTACTTCAAGCATGATTTGCGGCGGACCCGAAACCTGTGATTTCGTGCCCGCGCCTTTTTAAGGAGAGGGGTGACGTACTACAGAGGCGAAGCATATGTCGATATGGCAAAGCTGCAACGATAAACTCCATCGGTGTAACTTAATTGGTAAAGCATTGGGCTCCGGAGCAGAAAGATGCGGGTTCGACCTTGAAGAAGAGAAAATGAAAACAGAAGAGTACTATAAGACGTAATTATCAATAAACCACTCTGTGAACACTCAAGAGACGCATATAGCGTATTAAATCCGTTTATTTTTGTGGCGTAGTAAGTACAAAGATTCGCCAAGCTTTTGCTGAAAAATGGAAGTGTGAAAGCTTGGCGAATCTTTGTACTTGCTACGCCACAAAAATAAAGGGATTTAATACGCTATATATGCGTCTCTTCAGTGAGCACTATAAGAGATAGAACTAAGCAAAAGAGTCACAGAAGATATGCTCGTAGTGTGCCTTAAGCGATCTCAAACACGAGAATCTAATTCGCAGTTAAAAAAACTTTAAAAAGCTTTTGTGCTGAAAAATGGGAGCTTGTAAATCGACGTTCAGTCCGTCATATAATTGACGATTAAAAACCTTTCCATATTTGACAGAATAAAATAGATGTTGAATTGAAGTCAACGGACCAGGAAATAGTGCAATCGTGGAAAACAAGTTCTCTAAATCATCGGGAGAGAAACCATGACATGGTTCTTTATTTGGCCTAGGGGTAGACCAGCTGAACGGGTGCGTCGAAATAAAAAACTGGCACTCATCTGGGCAGAAGCAGCTGCAGCAGGAGTCAGAACAACAGACCGAACGTCTGGAAACGAATCAGGACGACACTCAGTACTTTTGGGGAGGACACATGTGGTGATTAACAAGACGTATCATCACAGCAAAGAACTTGGAAACATCCATTTGAGAAACATCTGAACAACGTTATTCAGAAGAAAGTATGACATCGAGCATGGAAGGATCCGAGGAAGTGACTAGTTCAGCAAACCAGGGTCTGCCAGAGACGTGTCCATCAAGTCAGATCCACAAATGTGGGATCTTGTGGGAGTGGATTGATTTCCAGCAAAGTAGACACACTTGGAAACAGGTGATCTACCCAAGAAGATTTTGTCGCTGAAGATTCTTCAGTCGAGGCATCAGGCACTTTTGAAGTAGGTAGAGTTTGTTTGTTTAGAGGTTTAGCGACCACCGTGAGCAACTCGATGGGTTACAAGCGGTCTCCCATCCCTAATTTAGGGAAGGGGAAGAGCCAGTGCCATAAGACAAACACAACATCCATGCCTCACCGGGTTTCAAAAATCCGGACCCATCTCAGAAGAATTATCAGTAGCCAGTGCTTAGACCATTGACTACAGGGCTAGCGATGCAATTGAAGGCTGGTTCGAAGATGGATTGTCCAACTCGGGGATCAGTGGTTGAGGAGCAGACAAAGTCTACAAAGCGTGAAGTTTATTTGGAGAATGAAGCCAGTCTTAATAGGCAGTAAGGGTAATAAGAACATAGGCGTAGCCACGAGCGGTCCTTAGGTCTAGAGCCCCTCTTTGAGAGGAGATTGAGAACGAATTTAAAGTGATATATATGCATATCTGAAAGTTCATTATTTTCAAGAAATGAACTTTCAGAAGACAAAAGTGATGTACAATGCTTTTACAAGAAATGAAGATTTATCGATTGATGGGGAAAAGCTGGAGACAACCAATACCTACATTTATCTTGGACAGCAGATATCAAGTGAAGGTCACATTGATGAAGAAATGAATCGGCGTATATAAAACTTGCCTGGAGAGCTTTTGGAAGAAACAGTATAATTTTCAAGAGCATTATGTCATTATGTCTTAAAAGAAAAGTGTTTGATCAATGCATCCTTCCGGTGCTTACGTATGGTGCAGAGACGTGGACCTTAACTAAAAGAGACATACAAAAACTGCAGATAACTCAAAGGAGATGCATGATTGGTGTAACCAGGAGAGATAAGAAGAGGAACTCATGGATCAGAAAAATGACAAGAGCGGAATACATCATGATCAGAGTACAATCCCTAAAATGGCAATGGGCTGGACATATTGCCAGAAGGACATACTATTGATGGACAACTGAAATTTTAGACTGGATTCCAATGGACAGGAAAAGACCCAGAAGAAGACCACATGGGAGATGGGTGGATGGAATTCGAAAGTATGAGGTAGTAACATGGAGGAGACTGGCAGAAAACAAACCGTTGTGGAAGAAATTTGGGGAGACCTTCGTCCAGCAGTGGATTGATAATGGTTGGCAATGATGATGATATGTATATATGAGGCTTTCAGCAATGAAACAAACCCATGGACACCCCCCTTCCATTAAGAAATTTCTAGCTACACCACTGAATGAGAAGAGTCTTAAGGCGATTGTGGCATAGACGAAATAGAAGTGGCGACAGCAGGTGGAGTAGGATGAGGGGCGTCAATCAAGTTAGTTGTAGAGAGAGAAATCTTCGTGGAAATGACCAACCGATGGAGGTTATGGACCAAAAAACGTGGCATGACCTTGGTTAAGAAAAACAGTGCAATGAGTAGAAGTGAAAATTACGAATTGATAAGCACGGGAACCAAAGTTGACTGTAGGTTCACTAGGACAGTCAGTCAAGGCGGCCTCAATAGGAAAAGCAACTAAAAGTTGTCTTCTGAGGCCAGTGACATGGACGAATCGTGATACGCGTGGATCATCAGACAATCGTTGTGCTTTACCGATGAGTTTGAAGATGAGTGACAGTCAGTGGTAGAATATCGTCCGGTAACTTGTGAGGGACCGGATACAAAACGATGCTAATGAGCCTCTTGGAGAGAGGCAAAGGAATAGAATGGTTAGTCCGAATTGTGATGCCTTAGGTAAGAGTGACATCAGCATCGTCCTTCTTAGAATACATAAAAGATAACCCACAAGGTGTTATGGTGATTCTTGTGATTAGGAAGAAAGATCGTTAGTTCTTCCATATACATGTAATTTGGCAAGGAAGTATAGGTATCGCATGGAAGAGGACGTTACAGTCATGCAGGGAGTTAGAGTCACGACTGGCTTTAGATTCATCAGACACTGTAATTGTAACCAAGATTGTAACCTCTTTTTCACAAATTAAAACAATCGGGAAGGCAGCCCCAGTGGCACAGTGTTCTAAGCGATTGCTTCTAATCATTCGCCCGAGTTCGAATCCCGGTGAAGCGTGGATGTCATGTTTGTCTTATAGCACTGGCCCTCTTCCTTTCCTGGAGCCTGTGACCCTAAATTGGGGACAGGCGACTGCTTATAACGGTTTGGTTCAATGAGAAGTGCGGGTATCGGTGAAAATGAAAGGTACTGTAACTTGGGTGATGTCACACGGCTGGACAGGTTGAGAATGAGAGGCAGCAACTCGAAAGAGGAGGACAGCATGATGTTTTAATCCCTTCCGTAAGGACTGCAGACTGAAGAGATAAGGTAACATCCATGAATTCAGCGGGCATGTCTGTGTGACGGATGTCCGGCTTCTAATCGTAGGAATGGGTTGGGCAGAAGCTGCTATATTGGCGGATTCCTAATGTAAACAAGCCGCAAAACGTGGTGGGAAAATGATCAGCATGAAAAACTTATAACGTACCGCGAGTGCGTTCAACTGTATAACAAGCTTTTGTTGCAGCGTTCTGTTATATTCAGGCTGCAGTTTCTGTCTACCATTCTTGCAAAAGCTATTTGGGTGATGTGGGAACGCTGGGAAATCTTTATGTTTTCATGCCAACAAATGGGATTACTAATATAGTGTTACTACACTGGTGTGCAAAAATGAAGGACGATGTGGAGAAATTAGCAGCAAAACGGACCGAAAGACCACTCCTGAGATAGACTAGGGTCCGATACGTTAGGGCATGCGCATATATGCAGCATGACGTGGGGGAGTCGTAATGGTATAAAGCACACGAGCGGTGTACGCTCAGAAATTCGGGGAAAACTCGTTATGTGGAACCTAGTTCACACATACACTGGTGTGCAAAAATTAAGGACGAAGAGGAGAAATTAGCATAACAGCGGAACGAGCAGGCAGAACGGACCGCAAGACCACTCAGGAGATAGACTAGGGTCTGGTATGGTAGGGCATGCGCATATATGCAGCATGACGTAGGGGAGGGGGGAGTATCGGAAGGGTATAAAGCACACGGGCGGTGTACACTCAGCAATTCAATGAAAATTATTTCATGGTGTACATCAGTTTGAACGACATTGAGTTGCTGCCACTGTGTGATATGGCCAACAGGCAATCCAGTTGGATGTCTTTACTCGAGTTCGCGTCATTGTGAAGTTGGAAAAAGGTCGAAGTGTGACTAGTGTGGCCGAGGAGTTCGGGATCGCTCACAGCATCGTTTCACGAGCTTAGAGAGCATTTCAAACGGCAGGAACAGCTGTCCAAGAGTTTAGCAGTGGTCGTCCATGAGCAACCACGGCGGCAGACGACCGGTATATTGTCTTGCAGGCGAGAAGAGGCAGACAGCAGACAGCGGGAGAAATCGCAAGGCACGTGCAACAGACAACTGGATGTCCATTATCGCGTTTTACCGTGGCCAGGAGGCTGCACAAAGGTGGTCTATTTGCACAATGACCAGTAAGGTCAGAGACGGCGGTTTCTGTGGTGCCAGGAACACAAGAACTGGACACATCAGCAATGGGGTCGAGTTCTCTTTACGGATGAGAGCCAATTTAGTCTGACGAGCGATTCTGGACATATACACATCTGGAGAGAGCAGGGAACACGCAATCACACCTCCAACATCGTCGAAAGGAACCGGTTTGGAGGTGGCGGAGTTCTCGTTTGGGGCGGTATCATGCTTGGTAGCTGTACTGACCTCCACATCTTCTAAGGAGGTTCAGTCACTGGTGTCCGCTATTGTACCGAGGTTCTCCTGCCTCACGTGCATCTGTTTAGAGGTGCTGTGGGTCCTGAGTTCCTCTTCATGGATGACAACGCTACACCTTATCATACAGTGGCTGTCACAGAGCTGTTGGAAAGTAAAGATATTCAACGCATGGATTGGCCCGCAAGGTCCTCGGACCTAAATCTAATCAGACACGTGTGGGACCTTCTTGGGAGAAGCTTAGCAGCACGTCACCAGCCTCCAACAACGATTCCGCCGCTACGATTGGCGCTACAAGGGTAATGGGCCGCGATGCCTCAACAGCTCCTTGACAACCTCGTCCTCAGTATGGACAGACGTTGTAAATCCTGCAACGCAGTCAGGGGTGATCATATCCCCTACTAAAGACTGGATTTTTCTTGGCAGCCGCCTGTCATATGGACGTTTCTGTCTTCTGTCCAGTTGTGTTTGAAGCTACCTTTTCAATAAAGTGCCTTTGTATCCTTTGGATTCCTTGTTTGGATGGTTTTGCTCACTTGTCCCATATTCTTACATCTTGGGGATCTTATGGTATGATTTGAGTCGATGTGGAGCACTTCTGCACGATGTTACATTTGAAAAACCGTCTTGTCCTTAATTTTTGCACGCCAGTGTACATTGGATATGAACTAGTTCAACCTAGTTCATTGTATATTCTAGAAATTGTTGTAGTTGTTCAGTAATTGTATTAAATATGAATTAATCCCCATCATACGCTTTTAAGATTCTCATCCTAACACTTCCAAACATTCCTGTTCATGTGAAACTATTTGTGTGTGTGTGTGTATGTCCAGTTGCAAATCATAGTTAAATCAATGTCCTTCTGAACTGTAAAATCAGTACTACTTTAAATCACACTTGTTAAGCTTCTGTGGAGTGTTGTAAATCATGGGGTCGCATAAGAAAGATTAAGTGATGAATCCAATTGCTAAAGTGTTTTTGAATTGAGAGAAAATGCATCAGAGCATGAGCTTTCAATAACAGTAGTGCAAGAGAGAAAACTACAAAGAAATGATACAGGGTTGAATCAAGATTTTATGAAGTTTATGTAGAAGCATTACTCTGTAACAGTTATTTAATAATCTGAAGAATTGCCAAAAAAACATGCAATATAACCAGATTGACTTGAATGATATAGAAAATAAAATTTGCTAGACTTTGGTAAACTTGCCCATTTGCAGTTATTTAAAAAAATCATGTATTGATTTTTTTGAGAGAAAATAACTGAAGCAGTTACATTTTAACACATAAATTAAACAAGTCCATTTTAATACAGTAAATCAAGCAGGTACATTTAGTATAATGCCTTACCTGATTGATAGGACATCAGGTTATAATTCAAACGTTTTTCTTATCCCTTGTTGTTCTGTAATGGTAATTTTGGTCACAAGTCTTTGTGTCCTCCTTCTCTATAACTTATTCTACACATGTATAAGTTCATACCATAATAATAATAAGCTTGCCTTTAGCAAACTTAAAGTTGCTGAATCTCATTTTATCACATTTCCAGCATGTGCATGTAATAACAAACTTACTGGTGGCAAGATGTATTTGGTAATAATAAATAATAATTCTATTCTTATCCTGTGCTTATTAACTCACTTTAAGAGAACATTTAACCCTAAAAACAAATAATTCAAACATGTAACCTAATTATTTGTTTAAAAAATAAACTAACCTTTATCTCCATTTCATTAGTTACCTCCAAAACACTAATTTACAATTCTAGAAAGTTAAAAAGATTAAAATAAAGATAATTAAAAACTTATTTACACCATAAAAATTAAAAATTAAGAACTGACACATCAAGCCATACAGGGGCTTCCTAGTACTGTTGCCCAGCTGCTGTGGGCATCTTCAAGAAAGAATTGTTAGCACATCAGCTGCCAGCAACTGAGGGTCTTCATGCTGTCTGGTAAATCGGAGAATTGTGCAACATGCTGTGCGATGCTGGTGCCATCTGTTGGATGTTGTGGTATATATCCCCAATTACTAAAATGCATTTATTTTATTTCAAACAAAATAAATACATTTTAAAACAAATAAAATAAATGGATTGGAAATAAAATAAAATAAATGCATTTAGTAATTTCGGATACATACCACAACATCTAACAGATGGCATCAGCATTGTACCACGTGTTGCACAGTTCTGCGACTTGCCTGACAGCGTGAACACACTCAGTTGCTGGTAGCTGATATTCTAACAGCTCTTTCTTGAAGATGACCATGGCAGCTGGGCAAAAGTACTACAAAGTTTCTGTAGGGTTTGATGTGTCAGTTTTTAAGGTGTAAATAAGTTTTTTAATTATCTTCATTCTAATCTTTTTAACATTTTAGAATTGTAGATTAGTGTTTTGGAGGTAACTAACAAAGGGGAAATTAAGGTTAGGGTTAAAGTTTTTTGGCTTTGGCAAATAATTAGGTTACAGATTTGAATTTTTTTTGTATGGGCTTAATATTCTCGTAAGGTGAGTGGATGAGCACAGGATAAGAATAGAATTATTATTTTTTAACCCTGAAAACATCTCACCACTGGAAAGTTTGTTATAGCCTGCATGTGCTAGAAATGTGATAGAATGAGCTTTAGGAACTTTAAGTTTGCTAAAGGTAAGTTTATTATTAGTATTGTATTCATTTTGATCTGCATGTTGTTAATGATATGTCTGGTTGAGCATTTGAGCTCAACCAGTATATCTCATTTTTGATGTATCAGTTGTTTGTGAATAATGTTATTTCTTCTGCACCACATTGTTGCACGTATCTCAACTTATTATGCAAAATTACCTTATTGAAGCAGAAAATTACCACCCCAGTGGGTGAGAGGTTTGAGGATCTGGCTTCTCGCCATTCATCTGAGATGAGTCCGGATTCAATCACTGGATTAGGCATAGGTGGCACATTTTTCTTATGGAATTGGCTATCTTCCTTTCCCGGTGGCAGTGGCCATAAATTAGACTGATGACTGCTTATAGTCATATGAGCTGCTCATGGCAATTGTTAAACCCTGAAACAAAAACCAAAAAACAAAAATGTTTGAAATCAAAAAGATTATTTTTTAACTGTAAGCCAAATTTTGTGATTCTATAACTAAATAGTAAAATTGTGTTTTGCAGTTTGATATGCTGTCAACCATGTTTCAAAAACATTAAAATAGTTAACAAATTAAAGATACAAATCTGAAATTATAATTTTATTTCATTTTAGGATATAATGATATAATTTTGATTCCAACTGGTGCTACAAATATTAAAATTGAAGAACTGGAACCTACCAGCAATTACATTGGTAAGTGCAACATTATACATAAGTTAGTTTTTCTTAGCAATATTTTATATCATTAATTTGCTACATAGCTTTTTTCCACTTTCTCTTTGAAAATTTATCATATCCCATTGGCATTTTTATTAGTAAATACGATATAAGTACATGATTTTGCTCAACACAAGTAGATACCAACAAATTAAATAAGAAGGAACTATACACCAACTGTACTTTAATAGTATAACTATATTATTTAGATGCCAACAGTTGTAATTAACTTTTAACTAGTCACAATAAGGAAAACACTTTTGACTTTTCATTTGTGAGCTGTTACTTAAGCACATTTTTGTTCTTTATTGAAGATTCAAGTACAAATTCTGTCAATTTTCATATTTCAATTCTGTCTATTGATCAGTCTTTTCCCCAGATAACATCTAAAACATGACTGATTTTCACAAAAGTGAGCTACATTATTAACATGTACAAGATTCCTGTGAAAATGCATGCTGCTAGTTAAATTTTTCGAGAGAACTTTGTTTCAGAGTGCAGGATAATGTAAATCATTCAGTTTCACACATCACCTATAGATTTCCTTTAGAGTGGAAAATAAAAATCATCTTCCTTTTGTTGCATATCACAAACTTGGAAATTAAAAGTTTCTTATTTTCTATAAAGCCACAACTTTGATGGCCAAAGGATCCTGGAATCTTTAGCTTTAAAATTAGGCCAGAAGATTGTGTTCATAATGAAATTCAGTTAGGGCCAGTTACTGCACTGGGATCGAAAATTATTATTTGCACATTTAGTCCCAGACTAACTGTAATGAGAATTTACTACGAAGATCACAATTCCAGCTCTGTCCCATTCAGAGATGTTCCTGGCATCATACACAGTCCCACTTGAGTTATTTTCCAACTTTTTTAATGAAAGGCTAAGTAAAGTGGCTTTTATCTGTGAACTTAGTCCAATTGATCTGAAGACTGGTCAGTGTGAGACACACACCATTAATGGTAGGCTGTATGGTGTGCCCTGGGTAATAGTAGAGAGTGTGAGGGTTTTCAAGCTCATAGTTATGCTGCATTTAGATATCTTGACATGGTTTAGGATGAAATTTGCACACCTGTGCTTGCTTGAAGACGATTAACCAGCTAGTCTGCAATATATTTTATGCTCTATTTTGCAGCTCATATATCTGCTTTGTACAGCTGGATTGACCTCCAGCAAAACATCTAGTAGTGGTTCTGTGTCTCCTAAATTCTGATCAAACAAAGCTTTGACACTAAGGTATTTGACCTAAGGTAAAATAATCCATATGATGTCTGCGAGGCATCTTTTGTTGCCTTAGACATGCAGTTTCTCAGTCCATCACCAAAATGCATGAAAAACGGAACAGACTCATGTGATACATGACTTGGCCTCTTACATACTTCCTTGGCAGCTGTCATATGCTTACAACAAACTTGCATATGGGCTGCACATCATGGAATGTCTTCATACATTTTACTGCACTTGCATGCATATGTAAGGAATTTCTTTTAGCTCCGTGATGCTCCATAATTGTCATAGATGCACAGTTAATTGATTGGCCCTAGCAGTGTTGCATTCAGAGAGTTTTTTCTGGAGGGGGGGGGGGCAATTACAAATTTTGAGGGCTGAAACTTGCTGACAGATTACATACTTATAATCACAAGTTTGCTATTATATATATATATTAATATGGGATGTAAAGTCAGGTGATGCATAACATCACAGCCTCTCCTTGACAAATGTCAACCCCGCCTTCTCGTGGTGCATCCTGTTCCCGCTAAAGGGGCTCTGACGACCGCCAATAGCAGTATAACTATACCATCGGGATTAGAGGAAATGCATCCCATACTCACCAACCCGCTTGGCCAGCGTGGTGAGTTATGGCCAAACCCCTCCAAAATGACTTCACAACTTAAAGCTTGACCCTCAGTCTCCAGCAGCTGGAATGTACCTGGCCAAGGCAGTGGCCAGTGCGACATGAAGGCAGAGGGTGCTAAGAATCCCCAGAGGACCAGACTAGGCTGCCATCTGATGCTGACCTTGGCTACGTATAATGGACACTCCCTATCTTCTGATTCAAGGCTTCTTGAATTGGAAGAGGAACTACAAAGGATCAAGTGGGACATCGTTGGGCTAAGTGAGGTAAGGAGAAAAGGAGAAGATCTCATTGAACTGAAAAGTGGACATCTCTTCTACTATCGTGGGACAGATACTGGCAGAACTAGTGGTGTTGGATTTATAATAAACAAGAAACTGAAGGATAAAGTTGCAGAAGTTGAAAGTTCCTCTGACAGAGCTGCACGACTCGTTATCCAACTCTCGAGAAGATACCAGGCTCAGATTATTCAAACTTATCCGCCAACCACAAGTCATCCTGAAGAAGAAATTGAAGAATTTTATGAGGAAATTCGTCATCTAAATAATAAAGGTAAGCAACACTTGAAGATAATTTAGGGAGATTTCAATGCAAAAATAGGGCAGCAGCAACAGAATGAAACTTCAGTAGGTAAATTCGGTCACGGCAACAGAAACCAGCGTGGAAATACTCTCGTTGAGTTTGCAGAGGCAGAAGGGTTTTTCATCTTGAACTCCTTTTTCAAGAAAAAGCCACACAGGAAATGGACATGGAGACATCCAAATGGGACGACAAGTGAAATTGATTTTATTATGTGTAACAAAAAATTTGTCATAGAAGACTGCAGTGTGCTAAACAAGTTCAACACAGGTAGTGACCATAGATTGGTGAGATGTAAGATGCACCTGAACACTAAACTCGAACGTGGCAAGCTCATAAGACAAACAAAATGTATTGACATAACCAACCTTAAAAAACACCATAATACCTAAATGGACGATGTCATCACTCTATCCACGTTATTTTTTTTTTTTTTTTAAACAACGCATAGCGACTGAAAAATTGTATTCCGGCACTACTGGGATCGAACCCCAGAACTCTCGATAACTAGTCGAGTGCGTTCGAATTTACGCTACAGCGCCAACAATTCTCAGCGCAATGCGTGGTTTATCAGTCAGCATCTGACTATACGAATGCGTATTGATGGTCTCAGCAACTGAGATGTCGTCATCTGGTGGCATTTAACGCAACAGCTATTTTAATTGTAGCTGATAAATTCAAAGGGCGATAGAAATGTTTAATATATATCAAATACGTGGAGATAATGTAAATGGACGATGTCATCACTCTATCCACGTTATTTTTTTTTTTTTTTTTTTTTTTTTTAAACAACGCATAGCGACTGAAAAATTGTATTCCGGCACTACTGGGATCGAACCCCAGAACTCTCGATAACTAGTCGAGTGCGTTCGAATTTACGCTACAGCGCCAACAATTCTCAGCGCAATGCGTGGTTTATCAGTCAGCATCTGACTATACTAATGCGTATTGATGGTCTCAGCAACTGAGATGTCGTCATCTGGTGGCATTTAACGCAACAGCTATTTTAATTGTAGCTGATAAATTCAAAGGGCGATAGAAATGTTTAATATATATCAAATACGTGGAGATAATGTAAATGGACGATGTCATCACTCTATCCACGTTATTTTTTTTTTTTTTTTTTAAACAACGCGATAGCGACTGAAAAATTGTATTCCGGCACTACTGGGATCGAACCCCAGAACTCTCGATAACTAGTCGAGTGCGTTCGAATTTACGCTACAGCGCCAACAATTCTCAGCGCAATGCGTGGTTTATCAGTCAGCATCTGACTATACGAATGCGTATTGATGGTCTCAGCAACTGAGATGTCGTCATCTGGTGGCATTTAACGCAACAGCTATTTTAATTGTAGCTGATAAATTCAAAGGGCGATAGAAATGTTTAATATATATCAAATACGTGGAGATAATGTAAATGGACGATGTCATCACTCTATCCACGTTATTTTTTTTTTTTTTTTAAACAACGACGATAGCGACTGAAAAATTGTATTCCGGCACTACTGGGATCGAACCCCAGAACTCTCGATAACTAGTCGAGTGCGTTCGAATTTACGCTACAGCGCCAACAATTCTCAGCGCAATGCGTGGTTTATCAGTCAGCATCTGACTATACGAATGCGTATTGATGGTCTCAGCAACTGAGATGTCGCCATCTGGTGGCATTTAACGCAACAGCTATTTTAATTGTAGCTGATAAATTCAAAGGGCGATAGAAATGTTTAATATATATCAAATACGTGGAGATAATGTAAATGGACGATGTCATCACTCTATCCACGTTATTTTTTTTTTTTAAACAACGATAGCGACTGAAAAATTGTATTCCGGCACTACTGGGATCAACCCCAGAACTCTCGATAACTAGTCGAGTGCGTTCGAATTTACGCTACAGCGCCAACAATTCTCAGCGCAATGCGTGGTTTATCAGTCAGCATCTGACTATACGAATGCGTATTGATGGTCTCAGCAACTGAGATGTCGTCATCTGGTGGCATTTAACGCAACAGCTATTTTAATTGTAGCTGATAAATTCAAAGGGCGATAGAAATGTTTAATATATATCAAATACGTGGAGATAATGTAAATGGACGATGTCATCACTCTATCCACGTTATTTTTTTTTTTTTTTAAACAACGCATAGCGACTGAAAAATTGTATTCCGGCACTACTGGGATCGAACCCCAGAACTCTCGATAACTAGTCGAGTGCGTTCGAATTTACGCTACAGCGCCAACAATTCTCAGCGCAATGCGTGGTTTATCAGTCAGCATCTGACTATACGAATGCGTATTGATGGTCTCAGCAACTGAGATGTCGTCATCTGGTGGCATTTAACGCAACAGCTATTTTAATTGTAGCTGATAAATTCAAAGGGCGATAGAAATGTTTAATATATATCAAATACGTGGAGATAATGTAAATGGACGATGTCATCACTCTATCCACGTTATTTTTTTTTTTTAAACAACGCATAGCGACTGAAAAATTGTATTCCGGCACTACTGGGATCGAACCTCAGAACTCTCGATAACTAGTCGAAAAGCGCTCGAATTTACGCTACAGCGCCAACAATTCTCAGCGCAATGCGTGGTTTATCAGTCAGCATCTGACTATACGAATGCGTATTGATGGTCTCAGCAACTGAGATGTCGTCATCTGGTGGCATTTAACGCAACAGCTATTTTAATTGTAGCTGATAAATTCAAAGGGCGATAGAAATGTTTAATATATATCAAATACGTGGAGATAATGTAAATGGACGATGTCATCACTCTATCCACGTTATTTTTTTTTTTTTTTTTTTTTTTTTAAACAACGATAGCGACTGAAAAATTGTATTCGGCACTACTGGGATCGAACCCCAGAACTCGATAACTAGTCGAGTGCGTTCAATTTACGCTACAGCGCCAACAATTTCAGCGCAATGCGTGGTTTATCAGTCAGCATCTGACTATACGAATGCGTATTGATGGTCTCAGCAACTGAGATGTCGCCATCTGGTGGCATTTAACGCAACAGCTATTTTAATTGTAGCTGATAAATTCAAAGGGCGATAGAAATGTTTAATATATATCAAATACGTGGAGATAATGTAAATGGACGATGTCATCACTCTATCCACGTTATTTTTTTTTTTTTTTAAACAACGCATAGCGACTGAAAAATTGTATTCAGGCACTACTGGGATCGAACCCTGAACTCGATAACTAGTCGAGTGCGTCAATTTACGCTTACAGCGCCAACAATTCTCAGCGCAATGCGTGGTTTATCAGTCAGCATCTGACTATACGAATGCGTATTGATGGTCTCAGCAACTGAGATGTCGCCATCTGGTGGCATTTAACGCAACAGCTATTTTAATTGTAGCTGATAAATTTTATAGAAATGTTTAATATATATCAAATACGTGGAGATAATGTAAAATGGACGATGTCATCACTCTATCCACGTTATTTTTTTTTTTTTTTTTTTTTTTTTTAAACAACGCATCGAAAAATTGTATTCCGGCACTACTGGGATCAACCCCAGAACTCTCGATAACTAGTCGAGCGCTCGAATTTACGCTACAGCGCAACAATTTTCAGCGCAATGCGCTGGTTTATCAGTCAGCATCTGACTATACGCGTATTGATGGTCTCAGCAACTGAGATGTCGCCATCTGGTGGCATTTAACGCACAGCTATTTTTAATTGTAGCTGATAAATTCAAAGGGCTTTATAGAAATGTTTAATATATATACGTAGATAATGTAAATGGACGATGTCATCACTCTATCCACGTTATTTTTTTTTTTAAACAACGCATAGCGACTGAAAAATTGTATTCCGCACTACTGGGATCAACCTCGAACTCTCGAGCAACTAGTCGAGTGCGTTCGAATTTACGCAGCGCCAACAACTTTCAGCGCAATGCGTGGTTTATCAGTCAGCATCTGACTATATGAATGCGTATTGATGGTCTCAGCAACTGAGATGTCGTCATCTGGTGGCATTTAACGCAACAGCTATTTTAATTGTAGCTGATAAATTCAAAGGGCGATAGAAATGTTTAATATATATCAAATACGTGGAGATAATGTAAATGGACGATGTCATCACTCTATCCACGTTATTTTTTAAACAACGCATAGCGACTGAAAAACCAGTATTCCTGCACTATTGGGATCGAACCCCAGAACTCTCGATAACTAGTCGAGTGCGTTCGAATTTACGCTACAGCGCCAACAATTCTCAGCGCAATGCGTGGTTTATCAGTCAGCATCTGACTATACGAATGCGTATTGATGGTCTCAGCAACTGAGATGTCGTCATCTGGTGGCATTTAACGCAACAGCTATTTTAATTGTAGCTGATAAATTCAAATAAACCACGCATTGCGCTGAGAATTGTTGGCGCTGTAGCGTAAATTCGAACGCACTCGACTAGTTATCGAGAGTTCTGGGGTTCGATCCCAGTAGTGCCGGAATACAATTTTTCAGTCGCTATGCGTTGTTTAAAAAAAAAAAAAAAAAAAAAAATAACGTGGATAGAGTGATGACATCGTCCATTTACATTATCTCCACGTATTTGATATATATTAAACATTTCTATCGCCCTTTGAATTTATCAGCTACAATTAAAATAGCTGTTGCGTTAAATGCCACCAGATGACGACATCTCAGTTGCTGAGACCATCAATACGCATTCGTATAGTCAGATGCTGACTGATAAACCACGCATTGCGCTGAGAATTGTTGGCGCTGTAGCGTAAATTCGAACGCACTCGACTAGTTATCGAGAGTTCTGGGGTTCGATCCCAGTAGTGCCGGAATACAATTTTTCAGTCGCTATGCGTTGTTTAAAAAAAAAAAAAAAAAAATAACGTGGATAGAGTGATGACATCGTCCATTTACATTATCTCCACGTATTTGATATATATTAAACATTTCTATCGCCCTTTGAATTTATCAGCTACAATTAAAATAGCTGTTGCGTTAAATGCCACCAGATGACGACATCTCAGTTGCTGAGACCATCAATACGCATTCGTATAGTCAGATGCTGACTGATAAACCACGCATTGCGCTGAGAATTGTTGGCGCTGTAGCGTAAATTCGAACGCACTCCGACTAGTTATCGAGTTCTGGGGTTCGATCCCAGTAGTGCCGGAATACAATTTTTCAGTCGCTATGCGTTGTTTAAAAAAAAAAAAAAAAAAATAACGTGGATAGAGTGATGACATCGTCCATTTACATTATCTCCACGTATTTGATATATATTAAACATTTCTATCGCCCTTTGAATTTATCAGCTACAATTAAAATAGCTGTTGCGTTAAATGCCACCAGATGACGACATCTCAGTTGCTGAGACCATCAATACGTACTCGTATAGTCAGATGCTGACTGATAAACCACGCATTGCGCTGAGAATTGTTGGCGCTGTAGCGTAAATTCAACGCACTCGACTAGTTATCGAGAGTTCTGGGGTTCGATCCCAGTAGTGCCGGAATACAATTTTTCAGTCGCTATGCGTTGTTTAAAAAAAAAAAAAAAAAAAAAATAACGTGGATAGAGTGATGACATCGTCCATTTACATTATCTCCACGTATTTGATATATATTAAACATTTCTATCGCCTCTTTGAATTTATCAGCTACAATTAAAATAGCTGTTGCGTTAAATGCCACCAGATGACGACATCTCAGTTGCTGAGACCATCAATACGCATTCGTATAGTCAGATGCTGACTGATAAACCACGCATTGCGCTGAGAATTGTTGGCGCTGTAGCGTAAATTGAACGCACTCGACTAGTTATCGAGAGTTCTGGGGTTCGATCCCAGTAGTGCCGGAATACAATTTTTCAGTCGCTATGCGTTGTTTAAAAAAAAAAAAAAAAAAAAAAAAAAACAACGTGGATAGAGTGATGACATCGTCCATTTACATTATCTCCACGTATTTGATATATATTAAACATTTCTATCGCCCTTTGAATTTATCAGCTACAATTAAAATAGCTGTTGCGTTAAATGCCACCAGATGACGACATCTCAGTTGCTGAGACCATCAATACGCATTCGTATAGTCAGATGCTGACTGATAAACCACGCATTGCGCTGAGAATTGTTGGCGCTGTAGCGTAAATTCGAACGCACTCGACTAGTTATCGAGAGTTCTGGGGTTCGATCCCAGTAGTGCCGGAATACAATTTTTCAGTCGCTATGCGTTGTTTAAAAAAAAAAATAACGTGGATAGAGTGATGACATCGTCCATTTACATTATCTCCACGTATTTGATATATATTAAACATTTCTATCGCCCTTTGAATTTATCAGCTACAATTAAAATAGCTGTTGCGTTAAATGCCACCAGATGACGACATCTCAGTTGTTGAGACCATCAATACGCATTCGTATAGTCAGATGCTGACTGATAAACCACGCATTGCGCTGAGAATTGTTGGCGCTGTAGCGTAAATTCGAACGCACTCGACTAGTTATCGAGAGTTCTGGGGTTCGATCCCAGTAGTGCCGGAATACAATTTTTCAGTCGCTATGCGTTGTTTAAAAAAAAAAAAAAAAAATAACGTGGATAGAGTGATGACATCGTCCATTTACATTATCTCCACGTATTTGATATATATTAAACATTTCTATCGCCCTTGAATTTATCAGCTACAATTAAAATAGCTGTTGCGTTAAATGCCACCAGATGACGACATCTCAGTTGCTGAGACCATCAATACGCATTCGTATAGTCAGATGCTGACTGATAAACCACGCATTGCGCTGAGAATTGTTGGCGCTGTAGCGTAAATTCGAACGCACTCACTAGTTATCGAGAGTTCTGGGGTTCGATCCCAGTAGTGCCGAATACAATTTTTCAGTCGCTATGCGTTGTTTAAAAAAAAAAAAAAAATAACGTGGATAGAGTGATGACATCGTCCATTTACATTATCTCCACGTATTTGATATATATTAAACATTTCTATCGCCTCTTTGAATTTATCAGCTACAATTAAAATAGCTGTTGCGTTAAATGCCACCAGATGACGACATCTCAGTTGCTGAGACCATCAATACGCATTCGTATAGTCAGATGCTGACTGATAAACCACGATTGCGCTGAGAATTGTTGGCGCTGTAGCGTAATTCGAACGCACTCGACTAGTTATCGAGAGTTCTGGGGTTCGATCCCAGTAGTGCCGGAATACAATTTTTCAGTCGCTATGCGTTGTTTAAAAAAAAAAAAAAAAAAAAAATAACGTGGATAGAGTGATGACATCGTCCATTTACATTATCTCCACGTATTTGATATATATTAAACATTTCTATCGCCCTTTGAATTTATCAGCTACAATTAAAATAGCTGTTGCGTTAAATGCCACCAGATGACGACATCTCAGTTGCTGAGACCATCAATACGCATTCGTATAGTCAGATGCTGACTGATAAACCACGCATTGCGCTGAGAATTGTTGGCGCTGTAGCGTAAATTCGAACGCACTCGACTAGTTATCGAGAGTTCTGGGTTCGATCCCAGTAGTGCCGGAATACAATTTTTCAGTCGCTATGCGTTGTTTAAAAAAAAAAAAAAAAAAAAAAAAAAAAAATAACGTGGATAGAGTGATGACATCGTCCATTTACATTATCTCCACGTATTTGATATATATTAAACATTTCTATCGCCCTTTGAATTTATCAGCTACAATTAAAATAGCTGTTGCGTTAAATGCCACCAGATGACGACATCTCAGTTGCTGAGACCATCAATACGCATTCGTATAGTCAGATGCTGACTGATAAACCACGCATTGCGCTGAGAATTGTTGGCGCTGTAGCGTAATTCGAACGCACTCGACTAGTTATCGAGAGTTCTGGGGTTCGATCCCAGTAGTGCCGGAATACAATTTTTCAGTCGCTATGCGTTGTTTAAAAAAAAAAAAAAAAAAAAAAAATAACGTGGATAGAGTGATGACATCGTCCATTTACATTATCTCCACGTATTTGATATATATTAAACATTTCTATCGCCCTTTGAATTTATCAGCTACAATTAAAATAGCTGTTGCGTTAAATGCCACCAGATGACGACATCTCAGTTGCTGAGACCATCAATACGCATTCGTATAGTCAGATGCTGACTGATAAACCACGCATTGCGCTGAGAATTGTTGGCGCTGTAGCGTAAATTGAACGCACTCGACTAGTTATCGAGAGTTCTGGGGTTCGATCCCAGTAGTGCCGGAATACAATTTTTCAGTCGCTATGCGTTGTTTAAAAAAAAAAAAAAAAAAAAAAAAAAAAAAAAAAAAAAATAACGTGGATAGAGTGATGACATCGTCCATTTACATTATCTCCACGTATTTGATATATATTAAACCATAATACCTTCAAGTTGGAACTGAAGAACAGATTCTCTGCTTTAGAAGGCCCAACATTGGAAGAAGTGGATATTTCTGAAGTTAACAGAAAAGTAACCAAAGCTCTTATGGAAACAGCAACAAAATTAGCTGGGTCTAAGAACAAGTTGCATGGGAACAAATTATCAGGAAAAACCAAAATGTTGATGCAAAAAGAAGAGAGATGAGGACAACTAAAGAAGATGTGACTTCCAAAGTGGAATATATAGAGCTATGCAAGACAGTAAGAAAAAGTATCACTGAAGACGTTAGGGAATTCAACTGTGAACTAGTGAAGAAAGCAATTGAAAACAACCAAAGCCTAAAGATAGCAAAGGGACATCTCAGTAAGGGAAGAAAACAGTTTATGGCACTGAGAAAAGAAGATGGTTCTGTAACAAGAAACAGAGGCGAAATTTTGACAAGAGTGAAAGATTTCTACTCTTTTCTACTCCAAATTATATGAAAGGAATAATACATGTATTCCAGACATCACGAAAGGTACCAGTACCAGAGTTACTCCAGTCCTCCCAGCAGAAGTGGCACATGCAATCAAGAACATGAAGCGGGGAAAAGCTCCAGGAGAAGATGGAATTACTGTAGACATCATACAAGAAGCAAGTGGAGAAATCGAAACAGTACTCGCCCAAATTTTCACTCGATGCTTTAATGAAGGGAAGATTCCTGAGGATTGGAACAACGCTACAATGATCCTGCTACATAAAAAAGGTGACATTGAGGATCTCAGGAACTACAGACCTATCAGCCTCCTATCAGTGGTTTATGAAATCTTCACTGAAGTTCTTTCACACCGCTTGAAGGTAATACTGGACATGGCTCAACCGAGAGAACAAGCTGGATTCAGGAGTGGCTACAGCACAATAGATCATATTCACGTAGTGAGAGAACTAATTGAAAGAGCGAGGGAATATGAACTTCCATTGTGCATGGCTTTTATCGATTATGAAAAAGCCTTTGATTCGGTGAAACCATCAGCAGTTACAATGGCTCTGAAACCCTGCGGTATTGAAAATGCATACATTAATATTATTAATAACATCTATGAAAATGCAAGTGCAAAGATTCGGCTGTTTGAAAGTACAACACACATAAAAATTGGAAAGGGAGTGAGACAAGGTGACACCATATCTCCGAAGCTCTTTAATGCCACATTGGAAAATGTCTTTCAATCACTGAACTGGAAAACAAAGGAATAAAGATTAATGGAGATTATCTAACCCACCTCCGTTTTGCTGATGACGTAGTCATTTTTGCAACTACCCCATCAGAGCTGCAGAGTATGATCCAGGAACTTGCTGACAAGAGTAAAGAAGTGGGATTAAAAATGAACTTTCAGAAGAAAAAAGTGATGTTCAATGCTTTTACAAAAAATGAAGATTTATCGATTGATGGAGAAAAGCTGGAGATAACAGACACGTATGTTTATCTTGGACAGCAGATATCAAGTGAGGGTCACATTGATGAAGAAATTAATCGGCGTACAAAACTTGCCTGGAGAGCTTTTGGAAGAAACAGCATAATTTCCAAGAGCAATATGCCATTATGTCTTAAAAGAAAAGTGTTTGATCAATGCATCCTTCCAGTGCTTACGTATGGTGCAGAGACGTGGACCTTAACTAAAAGAGACATACAAAGGCTGCAGACAACTCAAAGCTGCATGGAGAGGTGCATACTTGGTGTAACCAGGAGAGATAAGAAGAGTAACTCGTGGATCCGAAAAATGACAGGAGTGGAAGACATAATGATCAGAGTTAAATCCCTGAAATGGCAATGGGCTGGACATACTGCCAGAAGGACAGATCATCGATGGACAGCCGAAATTTTAGATTGGATTCCAAGGGACAGGGAAAGACCCAGAAGAAGACCACATGGGCGATGGGTGGATGAAATGCAAAAGTATGCGGGAGTGACATGGAGGAGACTGGCACAAGACAGACCATTGTGGAGGAAACTTGGGGAGACCTTCGTCCAGCAGTGGATTGATAATGGTTGACAATGATGATGATATATTAATATATATATATGCGTAACATCACAGCCTCTCCTTGACAAATGTCAACCCCGCCTCCTCGTGGTGCATCCTGTTCCCACTAAAGGGGCTCTGACGACCGCCAATAGCGGTATAACTATACCATCGGGATTAGAGGAAATTCTATCCCACACTCACCAACCCGCTTGGCCAGCGTGGTGAGTTATGGCCAAACCCCTCCAAAATGATTCCACAACTTAAATCTTGGCCCTCAGTCTCCGGCAGCTGGAATGTACCTGGCCAAGGCAGCGGCCAGTGCGACATGAAGGCAGAGGGTGCTAAGAATCCCCGGAGGACCGGACTAGGCTGCCATCTGATGCTGACCTTGGCTACGTACAATGGACGCTCCCTATCTTCTGATTCAAGGCTTCTTGAATTGGAAGAGGAACTACAAAGGATCAACTGGGACATCGTGGGGCTAAGTGAGGTAAGGAGAAAAGGAGAAGATCTCATCAAACTGAAAAGTGGACATCTCTTCTACTATCGTGGGACAGATACTGGCAGAACTAGTGGTGTTGGATTTATAATAAACAAGAAACTGAAGGATAAAGTTGTAGAAGTTGAAAGTTCCTCTGACAGAGCTGCACGACTTGTTATCCAACTCTCGAAAAGATACCAGGCTCAGATTATTCAAACTTATGCACCCACCACAAGTCATCCTGAAGAAGAAATTGAAGAATTTTATGAGGAAATTTGTCATCTAAATAATAAAGGTAAGCAGCACTTGAAAATAATTATGGGAGATTTCAATGCAAAAATAGGGCAACGGCAACAGAATGAAACTTCAGTAGGTAAATTCGGTCACGGCAACAGAAACCAGCGTGGAAATACTCTCGTTGAGTTTGCAGAGGCAGAAGGGTTTTTCATCTTGAACTCCTTCTTCAAGAAAAAGCCACACAGGAAATGGACATGGAGACATCCAAACGGGACGACAAGTGAAATTGATTTTATTATGTGTAACAAAAAATTCGTCATAGAAGACTGCAGTGTGCTAAACAAGTTCAACACAGGTAGTGACCATAGATTGGTGAGATGTAAGATGCACCTCAACACTAAACTTGAACGTGGCAAGCTCATAAGACAAACAAAATCTATTGACATAACCAACCTTAAAAAACACCATAATACCTTCAAGTTGGAACTGAAGAACAGGTTCTCTGCTTTAGAAGGCCTAACATCAGAAGAAGTGGACATCTCTGAAGTTAACAGAAAAGTAACCAAAGCTCTTATGGAAACAGCAACAAAATTAGCTGGGTCTAAGAACAAGTTGCATGTAAACAAATTATCAGGAAAAACGAAAATGTTGATGCAAAAAAGAAGAGAGATGAGGACAACTAAAGAAGATGTGACTTCCAAAGTGGAATATATAGAGCTATGCAAGACAGTAAGAAAAAGTATCACTGAAGACGTAAGAAAATTCAACTGTGAACTAGTGAGGAAAGCAATTGAAAACAACCAAAGCCTAAAGATAGCAAAGGGACATCTCAGTAAGGGAAGAAAACAGATTATGGCACTGAGAAAAGAAGATGGTTCTGTAACAAGAAATAGAGGCAGAATTTTGACAAGAGTGAAAGATTTCTACTCCAAATTATATGAAAGGGATGATACATGCACTCCAGACATCATGAAAGATACCAGTACCAGAGTTCCTCCAGTCCTTCCAGCAGAAGTTGCACATGCAATCAAGAACATGAAGCGGGGAAAAGCTCCAGGAGAAGATGGAATTACTGTAGACATCATACAAGAAGCAAGTGGAGAAATCGAAACAGTACTCGCCCAAATTTTCACTCGATGCCTTAATGAAGGAAAGATTCCTGAGGATTGGAACACCGCTACAATGATCCTGCTACATAAGAAAGGTGACATTGAGGATCTCGGAAACTACAGACCTATCAGCCTCCTATCAGTAGTTTATAAAATCTTCACTAAAGTTCTTTCACACCGCTTGAAGGTAACACTGGACATGGCTCAACCGAGAGAACAAGCTGGATTCAGGAGTGGCTACAGCACAATAGATCATATCCTCGTGCTGAGAGAACTAATTGAAAGAGCGAGGGAATATGAACTTCCATTGTGCATGGCTTTTATCGATTATGAAAAAGCCTTTGATTCGGTGAAACCATCAGCAGTTACAATGGCTCTGAAAACCTGCGGTATTGAAGATGCATACATTAATATTATTAATAACATCTATGAAAATGCAAGTGCAAAGATTAGGCTGTTTGAAAATACAACACACGTAAAAATTGGAAAGGGAGTGAGACAAGGTGACACCATATCTCCGAAGCTCTTTAATGCCACATTGGAGGGTGTTTTTCAGTCGCTGAGCTGGGAAAACAAGGGGATAAAGATTAATGGAGATTATCTAACCCACCTTCGTTTTGCTGATGATGTAGTCATTTTTGCAACTACCCCATCAGAGCTGCAGAGTATGATCCAGGAACTTGCTGACAAGAGTAAAGAAGTGGGATTAAAAATGAACTTTCAGAAGACAAAAGTGATGTTCAATGCTTTTACAAGAAATGAAGATTTATCGATTGATGGAGAAAAGCTGGAGATAACAGACACATACGTTTATCTTGGACAGCAGATATCAAATGAGGGTCACATTGGTGAAGAAATTAATCGGCGTACAAAACTTGCCTGGAGAGCTTTTGGAAGAAACAGCATAATTTTCAAGAGCAATATGCCATTATGTCTTAAAAGAAAAGTGTTTGATCAATGCATCCTTCCAGTGCTTACGTATGGTGCAGAGACGTGGACCTTAACTAAAAGAGATATACAAAGACTGCAGACAACTCAAAGAAGCATGGAGAGGTGCATGCTTCGTGTAACCAGGAGAGATAAGAAGAGAAACTCGTGGATCCGAAAAATGACAAGAGTGGAAGACATCATGATCAGAGTTAAATCCCTGAAATGGCAATGGGCTGGACATACTGCCAGAAGGACAGATCATCGATGGACAGCCGAAATTTTAGATTGGATTCCAAGGGACAGGAAAAGACCCAGAAGAAGACCACATGGGAGATGGGTGGATGAAATTCGAAAGTATGCAGGGGTGACATGGAGGAGACTGGCACAAGACAGACCGTTGTGGAGGAAATTTGGGGAGACCTTCGTCCAGCAGTGGATTGATAATGGTTGACAATGATGATGATGATATAAATTTCAAATAGAGTACAAAAATGTTCTTATGCTCTTATATCGCAAAAGCCGATTCCAAGAAATCTACTCATACGAGTGATTAAAAATGTAAAAATGTTATACTTTGCTTTAATTCAGTAATGGACTACGGATTTCACAATGGGCTGGTGTAAAATATTGAGGATGCTATTAAAGGTAAGGCTGTGCTGGAGAACATACCCCCAAGACATTAAGAATGGTAAAAATGTCCTCGCCTTACTACAAGCATGTTTCTGATTATTAAGGAATCATTACAGTATTACCTGAAAATGTATGCTGTAAACCACTCCCCTGCATTTGGTTTCAGCCCCTTTAGATTAATTATTTAGATTAGCAAGTAGTTGTAAAACAAAAAACCTAACTACCCGTTTTGGTGCCAGTTTGAGCTGCTTCGATTTTATTTTTTTTTATTTGTCACAGAGTGTAAAACCACCCACTGCCAGAAAAAAACAGTCTTATTATGGGAACAATTTCTAATAATTTGCTATTGTTAAAAATTAGATAACAAATATATTGTTGCATTGGAAGCACTAACGTCACGTTAGCTACATAGCTACACCAAGACTTAACCATATACATGGAATGTCGTTATCCAGAAGCCTGAAATAAAACTGAATGCCAGCTTCCAAAAGATGATGATATATTGCAGTGCAAACATCTCTACTGTGTGGAATTAGGTTTTTATTATGGAAGTAGTCCGAGTTGTCAGTGCTTGAAACTTTGCCCCTTCAATGAGGACTGTTTAATGTTTCGTTGAAGGCTGATAGAAATTTCAGATTGAAGTCCATGTGGATTTTTTTTATTATAATATTTTCCCTCATTTTCTTACTTTTTAATTAATTTCTCTAAATATTCAGTTATAAACGAACACAATTAGACTAAATATAAGAGGAGATCACCCAAAAACTGGAGGGGGCATTAAAAGATTTTGGGGTGGGCTAAACACCCCCGAGAAGATGCCTGAATACATCATTAGGCCCTAGGCATCTTGTAAAGAGCTGAAATGGCCTTGAGAAATAATCCATCAAGTTCCTTTTATTTGGTTTCATAAAATCTTTAAAAATACCAAATATTTAGGTTATAACTTAAAATCTTCTAAAAAGGCATGTGGCTCAGGTGTCTTGTAAAGAGCTGAAAAGGCCTTAATGATTCGCTGATTGCCTTTTATTAGGTTTTATGAAATGTCTACAAATACCAATTATTTAGGTTGTAACTTAAAATCTTCTGAAAAGGCCTGTGGCCTAGGTACATTGTAAAGAGTTGAGAAATATGTTTGAGTGCCTTTTATTAGGTTTTATAAAATGTTTACAAATGCCGAATATCTAGGTTGTAACTTAAAATCTTTTGTAAAGGCCCACGGGGTAGGTGCTTTGTAAACAGCTGAGAAATGTTCCTTTGAGTGCCTTTTATTGGGTTTATAAAATGTTTTCAAATACTAAGTATATGGAAATCATTTTTCAAAAGGATGTAAAGAGGAGAATAACTTACATCATTATTCCTTTCTTAAAAATAAAAAAAAAATTGGCCATTGGTAGAATGATACCATTGGACGAATCAGTATTGAACGAATCATCCCATTGAATGAATTGGCATTGGACTAATTGTACATTGGACCAATTGTCCCTTTGGATGAATCGGCATTGGACTAATTGCCATTGGACCAATCGTCATTGGACAATTTGTCAGGGACAGGAAGGAAGGTATCATCTCTGCCTCTAAAACATCCCTGATGTATTGCTGTTGAGTGTTCCCTCAATTCATATCAGACACAATCGTGAATTGAACCCAATGGTGCTCCAAACCATGACACTGCAAGGTGCTGATCTCCATGATGTCTTTGAACACATATGTAACCATCATGGTGCATCAAGTTGAATCGTGACTCATCAGAAAACACGACCTTTTACCAATCAGCATGCCAATATCTGTGTTCAAGACCCCAATGCAGCCTGAGGTGACTGTAGTTGAGGGTTCAAGTAGGCTGCTTGCGACCAGTCCTCTGTTAAGCAAATGACATCAAACTGTGCTGGAGGACAAAGCCTGACCTGTGACAGTGCTCCACTGCTGTGCTGACACCGTGGATGTTGCTGTGTGATCAGTTACTGCCATGCTAGGTTAAGGTATCTGTCATCCTACGTAGTTGTGCAATTTTGCAGTCCATTTCCCAGATTTCTGTGCATCTGAGTCTCATCTGTCCACTGATGCCATGTTCTCATCACTGTACTGCCATTTTGTCTCATACAAGAGTCTATTTCATGGTAGGAAAATTCAGCTTCTCTGATCCCAATAATCCTTCATCGTTCAAATTCCATCAGGTGTTCATAATGCGACCTTCCGCAACGTGAGACCCGAGAAATACCCTTTAGACTCAATGTTGGCTCTTCACTGATTGTAACATCTTGTTTGAGCCAGCTCCAAGAGTGTACAGTTTAGAGGGCACTGCTCCGAAACCGCATGCGCATTTTCACTGACATTTTAATCATTTGCATGTCCCAACCTGTTGTACATAACCTGTAAGTTTCAAGCTAATACCAGAAGTTCTTCATGGTAAATGTTAAAAGTCTATCGTACGAAAGGTCACTAAAGTAATTCACCGATGCTGTCACACGTACGGTCATTCACAAACATAATTTTCAAATTGTAGGTCAAGATTAAAAACACTTTATTTACAATTAAAAATTAATATTTACACGCGAGATCTTTTGGGGCTGAACATAGCACCCATCATCAGGCTCAAGCGCCACGAAACACAGGAGCAGACATTATATACTGTCAAACACAACCCATAATTCACTCGGTTTTCTCAATCACCGGTGATGCCATCAACAAATCGTTAAAGTCCAACTCGTAGCTAAGATAACTTACTTTAAATTTGATGGTAAGTTCTATCAACAAAAGGAAGGGGCACCAATGGGTTCCCCCTCTCCCCCGTTTTAGCCGAGATCCTCATGCAGCATCTAGAAAACAAGGTCATGTTGGACTTCCTTTATCAACCGTTACTGTTGATTAGGTACATTGATGACATGTTGGTTTTTTGGCCCCATGCTTTACCTTTACTGGACGAATTTGTAGGTTGTCTTTCTACCCAGTTTCCAACTATAAAGTTTACCAAAGACCTTGAGAGTGAGGGAAAATTGCCATTCCTGGACATTTTACTGTCTCGAGATTCGAATTCCAATAAAATCAAGCATTGTGTTTTCCGTAAACCGACGTTCATACCTTGTATGATCCCATTCGCCTCTTCTCACCCTCCCGAACATAAAGCTTCAGCTTTACGCTTCTTAATAAGACGTGCCTTCACCCATTCTTCGACAAGTAAAACTCGACGTGATGAACTTTCTAGAGTTCAAAATTTGGCCTTATTGTTTGGGTTCTCTGTCAACCTCTTCCAAGGACTATTACAACAATTTCAAAGACTGAGATTCACGACTTTGTCCACAGAGAAAAAACCTACTAAGTACATCGGCAAAGTTGATTTCATTCCACCTCTTGTGTCTATCTTAAGAAAAGCCTGTTACAAACACAATCTAACGTTTGGAGTGTCCACCAGAAATCTTTTTTCCATGATAAGAAATGATAGAGATAGAGTCCCAGCACTTAACAAACCAGGCGTCTACTGCATACCATTAATTCATGAGGATTCAGATACTGCAGTTAAATACTATATAGGTTCTACCCTAAGAACCGTTAATGTCAGAATGGATGAACATAAATACGCTCTTCGTTCTGGAACGGTTTCCACAGCTTTCACTCAAGCTGTTAACCAGGGAGGTTACTCCCCAGATTGGACAAATGTTAGGGTACTTAACTCAAGTGTTAATAAACGTACTGTCTTCCTTACGGAAAGCCTCTTCATTCTTGCATATGGGGAAACATGCTGTAACATTGAACTCCCGACATTTGTTCCAAGACAGTGGAGAAAGATGGTTGCCCCCTCCTTACACAACTCTGAAGAAGAGGACTTTATAGGATAAGATATTAAGACTTGATTTTTTGGACTTTAACGATTTGTTGATGGCATCACCGGTGATTGAGAAAACCGAGGGAATTGTGGGTCGTGTTTGACAGTATATAATGTCTGCTCCTGTGTTTCGTGGCGCTTGAGCCTGATGATGGGTGCTATGTTCAGCCCCAAAAGATCTCGCGTGTAAATTTTAATTTTTAATTGTAAATAAAGTGTTTTTAATCTTGACCTACAATTTGAAAATTATGTTTGTGAATGACCGTACGTGTGACAGCATCGGTGAATTACTTTAGATTCTTCATGGTGTTGCAGTTTTTACAAACAATAAGTGTATATCCGTTTCTAAAACCGTCGGCATTTGAACAAACTTATATATTTTACTGTGGAATTAATTTTTTATGGGTCTTATAGAGGTTATTATTCAAAAAAGTTGGTGGTCAAATTTTTGAACTAAAGCCTAGTATAATGAAAAAATTAAAATGTTAGAAAAAGCAGGTATTTACTCAATTCCTATTACTGAAAATCCTCCAATGGCTTATATAGGAAGTACCAAAAATAAGCTTAAACACAGATTAAAACAACACGTAAAAAACTGGCAGAAAAAAGAAGAAAAAACAGCACTTATTCAATACTGTCTGGATAACCAAAAATATCCTAAATTCGAAAATATAAAAATCATTAAAAGCTGTAAATCCGAAAAACACCTCAGAATAGCAGAGTCGGTAATGATTGACAAAAATAGGGCAAAAGTTTGCAACCATAATGACCCTAATATTTTGAGAAACAGCTGGAGAAATTTAATTAAAATTGAGCAAAAAAATGAAAAAGTTCGAAAAATGAGATCAGTGACCAACAAGAGATGGCGCCACAACGCCCAAGAAGAAGCGATAGCCGATGACAGAAGCAGCCCGCGAGAACCACCGAAATGCCCAGCTGACACGGTCCGTGCTAGTCGGAGCAAAACGTCCCCTCGAAGACGGTAATGGAGTATTACCGAAAGTACTAGGGTTATGAATAAGTAGTTAAGTAAATGAGGATGCAGCAAAGGAAAAAAACTCATTTGGTGATGAGGCAAAATAAATTCCAACGGAAAAAAAAAAAAAAGAAGTGGACCCATGGCCAAATGAAAACCCCCGTGCCGCATCCACATAACGGAAATATGAATTGAAAGCCAAGCCCCACGTGCTGTAAGTGTTCATCGAACTTTACCAACTAAAAGTGAAGTTCAAAAATGCAAATGCATTAATGCACGTTAAAAAAAATATATATATATAACCTCCAATATCGGAAGTAAATTAAATCTATAAGACCCGTAAAAAAGTTAATTCCACAGTACACTAGGAATAGAGGTGCCATAAATTCATTTATATATTTTGTTATTGGCATTGAGAATGAGATTCCAGCTTTCTAGAGTTGACTGTGGTTTATGGGTAGTGGATTTTTTCCCACATGGTTTAGGGAAGGACTAGACACAACACAGCATTCACTTTTTACTGCAATGTTTATTTTTCTTTCAGTGATCTGTTTTTGTGGTGAAGAGAACTATCGATAAATAAGTACTTGAGTGGCAATAAAATGTATTTGCTAGTTAGTGTTTACAGTATATGTAATGGGGTGGGCTGTTGAGGAGGCTAAAAAGAAAACCCACATGAACTTTTAGCACTTAATTTTGTCAAAACAATGGATAAATTTGGACATGCCTTAGCTGGTTCTACTGTGGTCAACTATAATAAATTCATATCAAGGGTCCTTGTGAAAGGAAAACAGTAAGATGGTACAAAAAGCTAGATTTCAAATGATGATTACCAATTCCCCTAATTTGTATACCAGATTCTCAGAATAGGAGGCAAGCCTTTATGATTTTAGACTGTCCATTTTAAGTCAGCTTTTGCATTCAAATGATCAACTTCTCGAAAGATATTTAAATCACTAAAAGTGTGTGACCATTTTCTTATCAAAGAAAAATAAAATAAAAAGGAATGTTCTTTGAGAGCACAATGCAAAATGTGTTAAGCCAAAGAGATTCTCAGGAAAACTGTCTATTACTGTGTCCAATGCCCAGAAAATTCTGCACTGTGTTTTTAGAAATGCTTTAAATTATGTTAGAAATAAGAAAGAAATGTTTTGTTTTTCTGTTTTTCCAAAGAGCTTGTTTCAAGTCAGACTGCATATTTGTTTTTTCAACTGTCTGGTCTGAAAATGCATCAAATTGTGTGTTTGTGAAAACCAAATTAAACTGTGTGGATTTGTTTTTATTCAGTTGTGCATCATATTATCATTTATTGACACCAGAGATTTTTCGCATTTGTATTATTTTTCTTATTGTATATGCAACACAGTCTGAAATATATATCCAACAAAAAATGCCTACATAACTATCAGCAAGATATTTCATTAATGGCAGAATTATAATTATGAATATCAATTATGGGCAAATTTTCTGGTATTTTGGAATGCCGAAATCAAGTAAAGCTGTGAACAGGCGGTTAGTTGTTCCAAATGCATAAAGGCTCATCTGCATGATGAAAATTGTGGTGGCATGGATGTTTGCCCATGTTTCTTACCATCATCTTCTGATTGCCACTAAAATAACTAGTGCAGGGAATCTGTTAATAAAATTCTATTTATTATGTTATTGTTTCAGTACCTGATGAGTTTAAATAAAATTGTATATTTTCAAAACACTAATTCTTCATTGCTTACAGCTTTCAATGCAGATCACATTTGCATATGTGCTTGTTTAGAGAAAAATGAAACATTTTTAATTTTTCCTTACAGCTGTTCGAAATTTGACTGGCTATTATTACCTGAATGGGAACTGGAGAATTGAATTTCCAAGACACTTGAGATTTGCAGGAACTACTTTTCATTATGAACGAAGCTCACGGGGACATTTAGGAGTTGAAACTTTACAAGCACTTGGACCAATTACAGAGCCTGTTTACATATCAGTAATTACATTAACTTACATATTTTGTTCCATTTTGATGTCTTCATATGTATATGTTTAAATATTTTACACTACGATAAGTTTTTTTGTTTTTATTTTTTGTTCTGAATGGTGTTTTCTTTGAAAAAAAAACAACAGAAAAACATCGGATGTAGAAAAGAAGTGAACCATTTGTAGTGAGCACCTGAAACATTGAATTTGATTAGTGGAGTCCATGATTAAAAGTAACAAACATATCTTAACAGGGATTTTCTAAGGATGCATGGAAATCATGGTTTCATTATGGTTTTATTCTTTTTTTTATTTTATAAGAAGAAACATAAAATATTAACTGTATCCAGAATAATACGAGAGATAATCAAAAAGTAAAGGCAACATACCCTTTAATACTGGTAACTGTGAGCAAATAAAGATAAGTTATCTCACTTCTCCACATAGTCCTCCTGCAGGTCAATGCATTTTTTTGTATCGTTCCACTAGCTTCTTCATTCCTTGGGAGAAGAAGCTTTTCGACTGTTCCCGAATCCAGGTCTGCAGTGCTTCGTTAGCCTCATCAGATGTGAATCTGCGGCCATGTAGAGCCTTTTTAAGTGGATCGACAACGTGATAATCGAATGGTGCCAGATCAAGGCTGTAAGGGAGACTTGGTTGCAGGTTCACCTCTGATGAGGTTAAGGAAACAATGCAGACCTGGATTTGGGTCTTTCTTAACCTCCGATAAGGTTAAGGAAGTATGCAAACCTGGATTTGGTTACTCCCGATTCCAGATCTGCACCACCTCCTTAACCTCATCAGAAGTGAACCTGCAACTGCATAGATCCTCTTTAAGTGGACCAAAGATTTGATAATCGCATGGTGCCAGATCAGGGCTGAAAGGGATGTGTATGGAAGATATTCAAACCGCAGTTGTTGCATTGTCACCACTGTTGTGGCCACTACATGGAGGCACGCATTGTCATGATGCAGCAAGACTGTGTTTGACAGCATTCCTCTTCTTTTGCTGCAAATTGCAGGTTTCAGTTTCTCTCTAAGCATAGTACAGTACGTTGTACTGGTCACTGTTCGTGTTCCTGAAAATGCTCCAAAATAGGACTCTTCATGTCCCAAAAGAAAACATGATTTTCTTGGCAGAGGGCTGTCATATTTTAATTTTCTTTTTTACTGAAGAAGACACTTGTTTTTACTGCATGCTTTATCTTTTGCTTCCCAGTTCACAGTGATGAATCTATGTCTCTTTGCTGGTGATAGTCCGCTCCAAAACAATCGGATCTTCTTCATAACGTTTCAGGAATTGGATTGCAACCTCCTTGTGCTGTTGCTTGTGCAGATCGTTAAGCTATTTGAGTACCCATGTTGTGTAAACTTTATGGTACCCTAAGTCATCATGCACAGATCCACAGCTGATATCCAAATGTGCAGCAGCAGTGGACAACATAATCCATTGGTCTTCTCTGATTAAGCCATTCACCCTGTTGATTTGGGCTTGTGTGCACATTGTTGATGGTCAACCAGATTAAGCTTTGTCAGTTAAACTTGTTCTTCCCACTTTGCAGTTTTCTACCCATTCATAAACGTTTTGTTGAGTCATGCTTTTTTTCTTTTTCATACTGATGCAACATCCTTCGGTGAATTTCACTAGGTTTTATTCACTCGCTCTACCCAAAGAAATCTCACTATGGTGCATTGTTCAACAATGGTGCAACCCCACAGTGGAGCATCCGTGTCTATCTGACCTTGGATTCAACTAGACTAACTGCAGAGCACTGCACTGTGTATGTTTGAACTACCCATTGTGAACATGTTGTATTGCCTCAGCTTCTATCTATTGTGGTTACCCTGTAATTTTCAAACTGCCTTTCGGATATGCAGAATTAGCAGGGCTGGAAGTTCTACAACTAAGGAATAATCAGGAGTCACACTGCTGATCACATTCTTCGCAATTTGTGAAAAAAAATCGTTTTGGCGATGGAAAAAAAAAGTTTTGGCGAAAATATTGGCGATTACCTTTTTGTACTATTATAACACTTTGGCAAAAGAAAAATAATCATAATAATTTGGAAAAAAATTCAAAAAACGCCAGAGCAACCACTGAATAATGCATACAATTTTTGAACTGAGTTTTATTGATCAATGATTTTTATGAATATGAAGTTGTCAGTTCTTGAGTTTCTGTTCAGACATTCTCTTAAGTTAATCAAATTATCTGACTTTTGATGGAGCATTAACTTTTTATGTGCTGGTGTGTTTGCCCATTTTAGATACCATGGGATGGCATAAAATAAATTTGACTGTATATTGTGAAGAAGCATGGTCTTTGTCAAATGTGTGCCTTTATCTGAGCTCCCAGTGAAAAAAACAAATAAACAAACAAAAAAGAGCACAACTGAATTTCTGAATGTTGTCATAGTAATTTGATGTTTCATA
Source organism: Macrothele yani (assembly GCA_039090855.1). NCBI lineage: Eukaryota > Metazoa > Arthropoda > Arachnida > Araneae > Macrothelidae > Macrothele > Macrothele yani. The sequence continues at coordinate 10,663,503 of CM077024.1, forward strand.
GTGGGACTTCTGTCAGTATCTTTTTTAATAGTCTCCAAGGTGTTTCTCATAAAGGTTTCAGACAAACTCCCCATCTTAAGAGCATCTTTATTTGGCATGTTTAATTCAACTTTCCAATATTTTTTTGTGGAATTAATTTTTTTACGGGTCTTATAGAGGTTATTATTCATGAAAGTTGGTTGTCAAATTTTCGAACTAAAGCCTAGTTCGTCATCAGGACTACGTCATTATATCGGTTTAGTTTGAAAATTTGACAACCAACTTTCATGAATAATAACCTCTATAAGACTCGTAAAAATTAATTCCACAATACACTATGAATAGAGGTGCCATAAACTCATTTACAACTAATATTTTTTTTTGTTTTAGAAAATGTATATTCATTTTAGGTGGCCTTACACCTACATAGTAATTAGGCTTTAGGTAAAATTATTCCGTATGGCTTTACATGAAAAATTCAGCGTCATTATATACTTTCTACTTGTTTTTTCTCCACTGCAAGTCTTATTTTTGTTCCCATATCCATAGTGTTCTCATATTAAAAATGTAAAAAAAAATTGCTGCCTTATATTTAGAATGTTTTGAGGATTAAATTATTTATGGTAATTCTAAAAAAAAAATTTTTTTCATTTACTTTCACTAAAAACAACAGAAAAGAATATTGAAAGTTGTGGTTGTGTCCGATTATCAGGCTTCCTTACTTAAACTTATTCAGTATGTACTTCACTGATGGAAAAAGGGGGGAGGATATGAGTATGAAAGGTATAGCTCTCCTGATTATCAAGATTCCTGGATTGAATTTATTCAGTTCTTACTGATGAAAAAAAAATGAATTTTGAAAGGTGTGACTGTTCTGTTTGTCCAGGCTTTCTTGTTTAAACTTGTTCAGTACCTACTGATGGGCAAAAATGAATTTTGAAAGGTGTGGCTGTTCTGATTGTCCAGGGTTCCTTTATTAAACATATTCAGTTCTTACTGATGAAAAAAATGAACACTGAAAGGTGTAGCTGTCCCTGATTGTCTGGTTTCCCTGATTAAAGTTTTTCAGTACTTATTGATTGGGTAATCTACCTTACTGTTATATTTCAGTAGGGTAGATTATAATTAATTATAGGAATGTTTTCCTAAGTTTGATGAGGAAAATTTTAGTTGCACAATGCTTTTCACTCACCATGTGTTGTGAGTTTCACCAGGCTTCCATTTCACTTCATTACAGTGTTTGCTGTATTGGTTTCCTTTTATGATTCCATGTTCATTTGAAAATTGACTTGTACTTTCACATATTGGTCTTTTTGTAAATTTTTAGTCCTTGTTTTAATTTCTCCATATTCTAAATAAAGTATTTTCATGCATATGATAGGTTTGTTGTATCATTGTTGTATCAATTTGTACTTTTTATTTTCTTGTGATAATTTTGAAGATTCAGTATTGTTATGTGCTATTAACTTTATCTTCCCATAAAGATTCTATGTGATTATCTAGACAAAACTAAATTAATATGTTTTATTTTTATTTTTGGTTCTAATTCTTTGTGTTCTTGCAGATATGTTTTTAAATTTCTCTTGGTACTTCTTATAATAACCTTTCAATATGTTCACTTGTTGGATTGTCTATACTGCGTATATGGAGGCTTTAATGCATATTTCTTGACCATTGTCATTTGGCTTTTCAACATTTGTGCCTTCTGGTTTATTTTCTCGGAATTCTACCTTTGTTTTTCTCTTATGATGGTTTGCCACTTTGGAGAAGTCCCATGAGGAACAGCTGTAAAACAAAAATCACATATATGAGATAAAGAAGAGATACTTTTGGGCACCAGCATTTTTCCTTTTTTTCTTGCTTCCCTTGGAGTCATATTCCATGAGAATTTTCTCCAATGTGGTCTTCATGATGGAAACCACATACACCAAAGAGCCAAAAAATTATGACCAGCATGCCTTTATGCAAATTGAAGCAACTGCAGGTAAACAACTGCATGTGTGAAGGTCATGAAACAGTACAAATAACACCTGACACTGAGCTCTGTTAATCAGTGTTATTGTTGTTCTTCAGATGGGAAAGGCAGCAAACTTAAGTGAGTTTGACAAAGGCCAAGTTGTAATGGCCAGACGATTGGGTCAGAGAATTTCAAAGATGAAAAGGCTTGCGGGGTGATCACAGGCAACCTTGGTTAGTTCCTTCTAAAACCACGAACCATCTGCAAAGTGTGGGCTGACCATGGTACATCAATGCTAGAGGTAAACAAAGGCTATCCTGTCTGTACAAGCCAACAGAAAGTCTACTGTGACACAACTCACTGGTAATTTGAATGCTGGTGATGGGAGTAATGTGTCACAACACACAGAACATCAAAACTTACTGAAAATGAGGCTGCATAGCCGCAGGCCACTCCTAGTGCCAATGCTAACCTCGGTTCACTGTCAAAAGCTCCTACAATGATTGGTAAAAGGTTGACTGGTCCGATGAATCTTGTTTCCTGTTGCACCATGTGAACAGCTGGGTACATGTGCGTCATCTACCTGGAGAAGTGTTTGCACGAGGATGCACCGTGGGATGAAAACAAGCTGAAGAAGTGTTATGCTTTGGGAAATGTTCTGCTGGGAAAACCTGGGTCCAGTCATTCATGTGCAGGAAACTATGACTTTTACCTTCTATCTAAACAATTTCTGAGCAGGTACATTCTTTCTAGTAATGCTTTCTTTCAGCTGTGTAATGTGCAATGCCACACTGCCCAGATTGTTCAAGAAGTGTTTCCAGAGCATGAGGAAGGCTTTCAGGTATTGTCTTGGCCTCCAAAGTACCCAGACATAAATCCAATTGAGCAACTGTGGTTTGTGTTGTAATAGCAAATCCAGTCTGTGGCAGCTCAGCCACGTAATGTAGAAGAGTTAAAAGGATCTGCTGGTAACGTGTTGGTACCAGATACTACAAGACATTTTCAGAAGTCTCATAGCATCCATGCCTCGTCAAGTACGAGCTGTTTTGGTAGCACATGGAGGACCATCATCATATATTAGGAAGATGGTCATAATGTTTTGGCTCTTGGGTGTAAGCTGAAATGAAAATCTGAAGCACTTGCTGCACATGCATGTGGCAAATGTATTTAACTTTCTAATTCTATGAAAAAACATCAACTTGTAATTGCAACATTTAATGATTTTTAGAGCATCCATGAATGTTATTGGAAAAAGGGAAACTTCATGAACCTAAGAAAATATTTTATTATTTTGTGTGTGATGATCTTTTGAATTTGTGTATATTTTTCATAATTGAAATTTTCAGTCCTTCACAGATATTGTAATATGTGGCATGTTTTTATCAATTCATTACGTCTTTTTTTTTTTCGCTACTGAAATATATACATTATATTAGGTTTTCTATCTTTAGTTGCATTGCACCAATGTAATCTAACTTGTATTTTTGAAACCTGCTTTTATTATGAAAAATCATGTGTGAATAAGTGTTTGCTCTTAACTATTTTTACTGTATTCAAAGCAAAATATGATTGCCTTTGATTTGTTTGCTTAATTGAAGTTCATCATAACTACTCACAATTGTTTTGTAATATTCTGTACCTCAAACAGAAACTACACTGTATTGGCACATAAAGCATGTTACAGTTAGGATTCAATGTATCAAAATCCATCTCTACCATATTTAAGTTCTGTCTTATAGACTCTTGTAAAGCTGTGTATTAATAGATTTCTAAGTTGGCATTAATATTTGAAATCAAACCAAATGGAATGAAGTTATTTAAGTTCATAATTAAGAGTAACATAACCATTGACAAAATTCAATCCATTTCTTATAAACCAGCACTAACTTTATGAATATAAGATATTTCATTGTTTGTAATTTTTTTCTTTGCAGCTTCTGTATCAACAGAAGAATCAAGGGATATTTTATGAATACTCTGTTCCTAATAGTGTCAGTAGCACACATTCTGATAACTACATATGGATCTCCTCATCTTATGGTCCATGCACTCAGGTCTGCGCTGGAGGTATACATTATGTTCATTATGGGTGTATGAAAAATGATGTGTAAACCATATTTTCATTAGTTTTCAGTTAATATTGAATATGCAATTTAACTATTCTATTGGTTCTCAGGAAATATTTTCATTATAAGCTATTGGTTCTCAGGAAATATTTTTATTATAAGGGGCTTAAAGAAAAATGCAACAAATAGGCATGTGAGAATTTTCTTGAACCTGAGATTTAATGTCAACTGTTGTTGGCACAGTGCACTTACATTTAACATTCTTTTTTGTGTATCATAGTGCTAAATATAGTGTTATGATAAACAAAAAACAACAACAACAACAACAACAAAAAAACGAAGGTTGATTATCATAGAACAAAATATAGCGAGAGTTCAAGTTTTTAATAAAACAAAAAGTTATTTCAGTATCTTTGCAGAATAAAAAATTCTGCAACATTTCTTTCTCTCAAGAGCAATTTCATGACTGCTTTAAGATTTCAATCTGCCCTCTGGTTTCAAAATAATTTCATAATGAAATGATCAACATTAAGTAATTATTTCACACAAAACTGTTATTATATAAATCAGGTAAGGTTCATATGATAGAGACAGATGGGTCATTCTATTGCCCAAGTGGTAAGAACCCGAGAGCAGCTCTATCAAAGATGTGTTCTGAGTATGCCATCAATGAATGTACCAGTGCCCAAAGCTCAAGAAATACCCGACCTCTTGCCATTGATGACCAGGGCCGACATATACTATCCAGGTTCATACAGACTGATTGCCTGACTACAGCGGCACAAGTCACATCCAGGTTAAATGTCAGAGGCCCAAGTAGTATCAGTGAGTGAACAGTACGGCATATGCTGCATACCCTAGGCTGTGGGAGCTGGTGCCCTTCTCATGTGCCTCTGTCGACTGTTCGTCATCAGAAATGACATCTTGCCTGGTGCCAAAAACATCATAACTGGACTTTGCAGAGTGACATTGCACTGTGTGGTCAGATTAATCCCATTTTCAGCTGTACTGAGCTGAAGAGAAGGTGCAGCTGTGACGTCAACAGCATGAGACCATGGCCCTGTCATGCCATGTCAGCTCTGTTCAGGGTGGTGGTGGCTCTGTGATGATTTCCCAAATCATGGGGAGCCTTCTCATGGGACACATTAGGTTTCTTAGTGTGACTGAAGAGGTCCTTAATTCATTGCATGCTACCAGCATGTGCTGGCTGATCACTTAATGGATGTCCTTCACGCATCCTGCAGCTGATGGTCTGTTTCAGAAGAAAAGTGCGCCACCCCACTGGGCCTCAACCACCCAGGCATGGTTTGAGGAACACTCATCTAAGTTTGGAACCATCCAGTGGCCCCCAAGGTCCCTGGCTTTAAAACCTGTGTAAGTTCTGTGGGATGTCGTGGATTGGAACATCAGATCCATGGATCCTGGACTGACTTCTTGGCTGAAGTCATGGACAATGCTGCTACAGGCATGGTTGGCATTACAACCCTCAGGCACCTGGTAGAGTCTATGCCTTAGCATGTACAGGCTGTTATTTGTGCTAGAAGAGAACCAACACTCTATTAGGTAGATATCTCTAATGTTTTATTCATTGAGTGTATATCTTGATTTCTGACCCTTGAAAATGAAGATATCTCTGAGTAAAGCCAATAAATGGAACCTTCTGAAGGAATTCTTGATTTTCCAGATCGTCAAGAATATCAGATTTTCTTCATTGAGAGAAGAAATACCTAGATATTTCTGACATTCGTTAATGGCCATTGTCTTTGTGTGAGTATTCTCAACATTGAAGTGGGATCTTCAACTTCCTTGAAGATTTTGTCTCCCCTAGAGGAAACAAATAAAAGAGTGGTCAATTTCTTCATGTTGAGAGGCATCTCAATCAGAGTGAGATGCATTCCAGTAGATGTTTGAGTCCCATCATAGTGGCAAAATATAGAGTAAAATCACTGTTAATGCCATTTCACTTAACTTTCTGCCACATAGATTGAAGCCAACCTCAGGTGTCAAGAAATTCAACATAGCATTTACATAATGTTAAATAAAAGGGAAGCAGCTGTTTCATAATATCTCAAGCCTTGAGGAGATGGTACAAAAATGTAGTTTCCATCATCCAAGGTGATACATTATTGTGGTGTGAACATGCTAAATATCTGATATATGTATAGCAGGTTGACCTGAGTTAAGAGTAGCTCCATAAAGAGATTGATGTCAAATACTGTAAAATACTTCACTTAAATCCAAGATGGTAGTATTGATTTGCTTTGAACTATAGTGGAATCCTGTTAGAACGAAATCCGACATAACGAAAAATCCGATATAATGAACTTATTGCTAATCCCCTGCAAACATTTCCTTGAAGTAATGTATTTTTAATTTCATTATAACGAAATTAATTCCTACAACTGTTCATTACAACGAACACATTTTTCCCATTTCATAAGGAAGGTAGCAACCTCTGTAAAAAATTTAAGTCCTGGTTCTCTTCTTGAAGCACATTTGAGTCATTTCTGGTTTTCTGTTAGGTCATAAGCTGTTTAGAGACACAGCCAGACACATAAGCTGACGTGATTTGACAAACACAAAGGGTATGTCATAACACTACCCCCCCCCTTTCCTCTTCCCCTCTTTTTTGCCATGCACATCTCTCATCCTCAATGACCCTTCACCTTTTGAATGGTTGAGCAGCTTGCCGGCTGTCAATCAACAGGTATTTCTGTGCCTGGCTGATGGTGTGATAAGTCGATTTTCATTACATCAGAGTGTCATCTGAATGCAGCAACTGTCCTCACATCCTCACTTTATGGTTTAAATGTGAAAAGAATGATGCTGAAGGAATGGACCGAGCATTCTCACACATTGTTTCTCTTTAACTCTGGGTTCCTTGACTTCTCGTACATAAAATGAGCTCATTAAAGCGAAAACAGTTCTCTTTGGAAGAAAAGAAAAATATCACAGAAGTTGATTCTCCAAGTAAAAAAGTAGATGTTGCCAAAAATATGGCATCAGTCTACTAACTTTTCAACATTTCTGAAAGATTGTGCAAAAATTGAAGTTCAACTGCTGAAGCCCGTTAAAGCCCAGGAGAAATAGAATTCAGCAAGCGCAGCTTTCAAAATGTTAATACATCCATGTTTACATGGTTTTAAAATGTGCGTTCACTGGTTATACCAATCAGCTGCCCCCTAATTCATCAAAAAGCTTTACAATTTGACAAAACTCTTAGACATGATCATTTTAAGGCCAGCGTTGTATATCTCAATCAGTTAAAGTGTTGCCTCTAAAGTGATTTGTGATGAAGCAGATGATGGAAAGTGTCAGAGAATAGAGAGCTAGAGAAGTGGCGAGCCTTATAAGCTCTTACAATCCAGATAACGTGTTTAATGCAGATGAAATGGAAATATTTTTCCAACTCGAGCTGAATAAGACTGTGGCTCTTAAAGGGGACAAATGCGTTGGAGGGGAATGATCAAAGCAACTCATACTGCACTTTTCTGCTGTAATCAGTCAGGAACTGAGAAAAGGAAAGTCTTAATTGTTGGCAAATCTGTGAAGCCTTGCTGCTTGAAAAATGTTCACTCACTGCCATGTGAATACATATCAAGCAAAAAAACCTGGATAACGACAGTCATTTTTAGTGACTGGCTTGTCAAGTTTAATTCAGAAATGAAAAGAAAAAAAAAAGAAAAAATTATCGATAATAATTGTACACCTCATAATGACCATTCAACTTTAAACTTCTTTTTGTGCTAAATAGTTTATGCTAAACTGCACTGCAGTTTTATGGCTAGTTTTATGCACTGCAGTTTTATGATCAAGGATTCATAAGAACTGAAAACTTGCTATCGAAGCCTATTAATGAAGCAAATTTTTCGCTGAACTAAAAGAACTGACCAAAGACAACTAAATGTAAAAGAATCTATTGATATGATTGCAGGAGCATGGAGAGAAGTTAGCCAAAAAACTATCGTCAACTGTTGGAAACATGTTTCATTGATTGATTCCGATAAAAATAATTCAGCAGAAAAAGATTTGGACGTGGAAACATCTATCGAACTTGAAACATTATGGAACTCAGTTGAAGAGTTGACTTTCACCCCTAATGATGTAAAACTTGAATAATTTTTTGTCAGTATATGATTGTTTACTTATCTCTTATGAACTGACTGATACTGACATCATCCAGTCAAGTAGGGACAAATGGAATGATGGAGCTGACCTGTAAAGTAGTGACACGAAGATGTCACAACTCCATTGCCCAACATCTATGCATTGGAGGCACTTTCATGTTTCAAAAAAGTGCATCATTTCATTTCCTATAAGACAAATGTCTCTGATGATATTTTTAAAAGTATGCATTCATTGCAAAACTTGCTGATTTGTAAAGTCACAAAAGGACTTGTACAAAAATAATTACAGAATTCGTGCAAACGGAGGAGGTGTAAATGAGTATGTGTACTGTATGAGGTACAAGCAAAGGTTTGTTTCAAATTCTTTTTCTTATTTTTAAAAAAGGTATCTCTTTTTGTTGTTATAAGAATATCTGAAAGTGAAAAGTTTTTAAAAGAAAATTTTATGTCAAATTTTCTAAATTTGTTGTTAGATTAAAATTTCTTGAAAAAAAAAATGAAATCCTGTTATTAGAAATGCCATTATAACAAATGAAATTATGTGAATCTGTCAAGTTCTTTCTAACGGGAATTTACTATATCCCTAGCTGCAGAAATTAATGCAGGAAGGTTGCAGACATTCTTCAAACATCCCACTACACTAGTAAAAGCACTGTGATGCAAATATGGATGAACAAATTGATTTTTTTCTTATTAACAAGAAATTGCTTAAAACATGTACTAACATAAGGCAAAATGTAATGGGTATGTAATAACCCAGATTAACTGGATTTGATGTTTCCCAAAGGAAAATAGTCTCTTACTGGCTAAAGTAGTGGGGCATATCAGATGACAGTGTGAAAAGTAAAATGAATTGTGTTTTATAAATGACCTTATACTGAATTTAGCAAATTTAATGTCAACATAAGACATCCATAAAATGATTTCCAATCTTCTGATTATAACTTCAGTCTCATAATTACAGTATTCCCTTATGTGACTTTTTTCTTTGTGTTAAATACTAAACACATTGACATGCATGGAATCTGTAATATCATTGCATTGTTCTTAGAGACAAAAGAGATCATGGTAATTCCTAGACTACTATATTAAAATTTAGTGTTTTCATGCAATTTACTAGAAAATATTTCAATTTTCTCCTACCCGTCTAATTTCTAAATTTAACAATAAGCCTTCTTCAGATTTGTTAGTTGACTCTCTTTTCATTGTGCCGCAGAAGGCTTTGTGTTCAAATAAAAAATCAGGTGAATAAGTGAAAATTATAATCCTTGCTAGTATATCCCATAAAAATGCCACATTTTAGTGTTGTACATAATTCAGCTGTAAGATTATATATAAAGGGTGGAAAGAAACGACTGCATAAACACCCCAGGAGGTGAATCCTTGGGTCAATTCAAGCATAAAATGTTCTATGACATTTTTGGATTTAGGGCTTAGTTTTCCAGATATAAGCCCCCAAAGGTGCATGATGTCACGTCTGGAATCGCCTGTTTTTAGGCTTCAAGCACAACCCGAGTATCATGCAAGAAAGCTTGTGGCGGATGCCTGATTCTGCAAGCTCAGTACCTCAGCATGAATGAATGCATCCTGACTTGGGTTTATAGACCCGAACCCACAGCGTGCTGCACCTTTTGGCAGGTGAAAAATTGAAAAATTAAAGAAGTGGGAACAGAGTTACAATCAGGGAAAAGATGATAGAATAGTATGAAAGAAAAGTACGGAAAAATTAGAGTGCAGGGAGTATACGGTTTCCCGTTAAGTAATGAAGTTATAAACTAACCTAAATACTTACCTGCTGCAGCAGCATACTCCGAGCAATAACATAAGCAAAAACCATCCAGCCACGGAAAACGCAGAAAGGACAGGGGAAGCAGGGAACCTGAAAAGAAATAGACAGCACACACGAAAGAAAAACTTCCAGAGAGCAACAACCATTTTTCTCACAAAACAAAACTATTAAATTAGTTTTTATTTTTTAATGCTAGGCAATAAAACAAAATTGTCGTTTGCTCAGTGTTCTGGTAGGAGTCGGCTATTTGCCTTGTTTCAGGAGCCAATCAGGGAAAAGATTTTTTCCCCATTGGCTGGAGAGAGACTGGTACTTTTTATTAACAGTTTATTTTCTTCACACGTGTGAAGAATACTCTCAAGTCTCTAGTCCTAATTATTGTTTTTCTACAAGATTAGCTATGAATTGGATTCTTTTCAGTACCCCAGCAGTCATCATAACTGATTTACGTATCCCAGTGCTCTCCGAGGCCGTATGTCATGCAACAGGGCGACCAATTCTGTTCGTCTCAACAATTGCAGACGTAACACGACTCCGGAAACAGTCTGGATGAGTGTTGTTGTACTGTGATTGCAGCATCAGGCATTCGTCATGCGCTTCCCTGCATGTCACTTCGGTTGTGCTTGAAGCCTCAAAAACAGGCGATTCCGGAAGTGACGTCACGCACATTTGGGGGCTTATATCTGGAAAACTAAGCCCTAAATCCAAAAATGTCATAAAACACTTTATGCTTGAATTGACCCAAGGAATCGCCCCTTCAGTGTTTATGCGGTCATTTCCTTCCACCCTGTATATATATATATTTTTTTTATCAGAGCACTTTTCAGTCTAATAATGCTTTGAGTTAATTTCATGTGAATGTAGAGTTAATCTAAAACAATATTTTAAATTCTGTGTTGTAAGAAAAATAAATTACAGTCTATATAATGAAAAGTCTCATTATTGGTACAAGACATGATTTGTAAGTCTCTTGAAATAACTTTTGTTCAATTGTGCTCATTTTTTTAGGTTATGTAAAACTTCATGTATTTGTATGTATTGCCAATAATTATTTTTATCTTTTAACAACAAACTATATTGAGAAATTATGAAAATTGATATCAGATTACTTTCCTATGTAAATTTATAACAAATAAATCATTGTTAGCACAAAGTAGAATCGCACACACTTGACAGACAGACTTGTTTTTACACACACACACACGAAAAAGTATTTTTTAGAGTTGGCCAATATTCATGTTTAACTTTTTTTATTTTTCTGAAAAATAATGAAGAAAAAATGGCCAACCACATATCTAGTAGATCATATTGCAGTTTTAACATGTGATACTTAAAATCTGATATCCAGAAGCCATCTCCAGTTTTGCATTAATGCCAAGTCTATGTTTCTTAAAAAAAAATTCGAAGAAAATTCTTTTTTACATCAATAACAGCTGAAATATATATCATGAAATCTCGGTGAATTAGGAAAGAATATTACTGTATTATTAATAACATCTATGAAAATGCAAGTGCAAAGATTCGGCTGTTTGAAAATACAACACACATAAAAATTGGAAAGGGAGTGAGACAAGGTGACACCATATCTCCGAAGCTCTTTAATGCCACATTGGAAAATGTCTTTCAATCACTGAACTGGGAAAACAAAGGGATAAAGATTAATGGAGATTATCTAACCCATCTTCGTTTTGCTGATGACGTAGTCATTTTTGCAACTACCCCATCAGAGCTGCAGAGTATGATCCAGGAACTTGCTGACAAGAGTAAAGAAGTGGGATTAAAAATGAACTTTCAGAAAACAAAAGTGATGTTCAATGCTTTTACAAGAAATGAAGATTTATCGATTGATGGAGAAAAACTGGAGATAACAGATACGTATGTTTATCTTGGACAGCAGATATCAAGTGAGGGTCACATTGATGAAGAAATTAATCGGCGTACAAAACTTGCCTGGAGAGCTTTTGGAAGAAACAGCATAATTTTCAAGAGCAATATGCCATTATGTCTTAAAAGAAAAGTGTTTGATCAATGCATCCTTCCAGTGCTTACGTATGGTGCAGAGACATGGACCTTAACTAAAAGAGACATACAAAAGCTGCAGACAACTCAAAGAAGCATGGAGAGGTGCATGCTTGGTATAACCAGGAGAGATAAGAAGAGGAACTCGTGGATCCGAAAAATGACGAGAGTGGAAGACATCATGATCAGAGTTAAATCCCTGAAATGGCAATGGGCTGGACATACTGCCAGAAGGACAGACCATAGATGGACAGCCGAAATTTTAGATTGGATTCCAAGGGACAGGAAAAGACCCAGAAAAAGACCACATGGGAGATGGGTGGATGAAATTCGTAAATATGCGGGAGTGACATGGAGGAGACTGGCACAAGACAGACCGTTGTGGAGGAAACTTGGGGAGACCTTCGTCCAGCAGTGGATTGATAATGGTTGACAATGATGATGATGATGATTACTGTAAGATGTGTAAGATTTTGTTTGGTGCATCATTGCAACAATTTTATCAACCTTTAAATGGAATTTGTTGAATTATAACTGTTGTTTATTTTGTGTAAAGTGCTCACATTCTTTACCAAAAACATTCTTTCAGGACTTCAGTTCCGAAATATTAGCTGTGCTGCTGCTAAAAGTTTTGAAGTTGTGGCTGAAGATTTATGTGACACTAGTGCAAAACCTTCTGGGAATCGTAGCTGCAATGAGCATCCATGTTTAGCCCAGTAAGTTTAGATGCTCTTAATTTATTTCATAAACAATTGCAGCTGTTTTGTACATTATGAGTGCTTTGTTTATAAGTAGACTAACATGTGATTTGATTTCTTACAGTAGTGATTCCCAGTTTTCAATAAATTTTGAGCTTCTTTTTCTGCTTGTAAAGTTTACTCATTTTGATCAAGTATAGTCAAAGACTGATAAATGTGAGAAGAAAAATAGCACAATATGCACCAGAATAGCAGCTTCCTAAAATACTTTTACAGTTATTTTAAAACAGTGTTGGGATTGCTTTAGCATCCTTGGTGCTTTATATTAAGTTATATTCCATAGACACTCTCACACAGCACTTAAGGAGGTAGTTTGTAGAGATTGAGATAAAACATATGTCAGATAATCAGTCCTAAGAAACATGGGGACAGTATCTTTTTCGGGCACATGTATATATGTCATTGACCACATATATGCAAAAATCCCAGATTGAGGTGCAACCAAATCTGGATTGTGCAGTATTTGCAGTGCCTGCTAATACAAAATGCACCTGAAAATTTAAATGTTCATGCTGTAACTGTACTTCTGTGGTTTACTAAGTGACTCATGTTAAAATGTTCACTTGTTCTGGAAATACATAACTAACCATTCAATAATGGCATTCAAAATCTGCTATGGACGCATATTCAATGTAATCAGTTTTAATCCATGTAAATCAGACAAACAGATAGTTCAATGGGAAGAATTTTAAGACAAATTTTAGCTGACTAAAATATAAATAAAAAAATATGGCTGTCTTGCTGTCTAGGGGTCCCTACAGTTGCGGTTATTGTGGTAGACTTAAATAGTTTTTGCTTGGGAACATTTTAAAAAATCACAATAGTGTTAACCCCAGAAAATTTTTCAACATGTCTAATGGAGATTTTATCATTTTCAGTAAAGAATTTTTCAGGTAATATATATGTACCCCTAAGGGATTAACCCTTGTTTTGTGGACACTAGACTTGAATACATTTTTTTACCATAACAATGATATTCAATAGTTCTGGTACTTTTCATATAGAACCATTTCGCTGATCTTCCTGTCATAACTTCTTGATACATCACTGACCAGAGGTACATTGTTTTACCCCTTGGGTACACAGATGGAATTTGAAAATCATTTAAGAGTGTCATTTTTTTGTCCAAAAGTTTATGAATTTCTGCTTGGGTCCCTCATTCAATTAATTCTTTTGACCAATGCTAAAAAAATTTAAAAAACTGTTTCATTTATATTTTTTTTTCAGGTTATGCACTTAGGCTAAATTACAAATGATACAGTGCTTCAGAAATACCACTGTATTTAAATTTATTGTGAACATTTCAGATTTTTCAAGTTGGAAAATTGATTGTTTTATAACTTTGTGCCCAAAATTGATATGCAGAAATGAAATAAGTCTCATTTACTGAAACCAAAGAACTTACAAAATTAATTATGTAATTATGTTAGATATGAAATAAATATTTGCTTACCCCCTTTTCTTTTTTTTGTTGTGTAGGAAATGTATAATTAAATTTTTTAGGTATTGTCAAACTCATATCACATGCTTCTTTTAAGGCAACTCATTTAGTAGACTATGAATGTTCTCTAAAGTGACTATTATTTTTTGTGAGGCATTTCCTGTTTACATTTTGTTCTTGGTAGTCATTTTTGTAAATACTTTTTCATGTAAAATTAAAGTTAAAATTATGATATACATAAAGTGGTTAACATTTTTTAAAACTCATAAAAAATGGCTTTTGCTTTCTTTATGGGATGAACTAAAAGTATCAATGAGGACAGAGAGGAAAGGGTGTTTCTAGGATATGAGTTTTACAGTTTTTAATGATAGTTGTAAATTAATTTATAGCACCTCTATTCATAGTGTACTGTGGAATTAACATTTTTACGGGTCTTATAGAGGTTATTATTCAGAAAATTTGACCACCAACTTTTTTGAATAATAATCTCTATAAGACCCGTAAAAAAGTCAATTCCACAGTTTATAATGATGTTTTTTTGATTTTAGGAATTTTAAGTATTCTTCTTAATTTAAACCAGCCTTCCTTTGAAAAATAATCTACAAAAATATTGCTGAAAATATATAAATAAACATCTCACAAGGAATAATAATAAAAGTCACCATAGAGCCATCAGTAATCTGCTGGAGAACTTGCTGTAGCAAAAACATGCCAAGAGTTATAACATTGTGAAACCACAGTAATGATAAAATGAAACGAATTGCTAAAGAAAATGGTAAGTTGAAAAGTAAAACTTCAGTGATAATTGATGAGTATATTAATGTCATCAACCATGGGTACAATTCCCGTAGGTGTCTACTGCCATTTTAACTATATTGTCCCAATGAAGTCTGTTCATTGCAGAGTGGCTCAGTATATTATTCTTAGCTAAAAACTAAATGCTCTATTTGCATCACAGACACAAAATGAACTCACCGTAAATCTTATTAAAATAATTAAATGAAGTTACAGAGTTTTTAGAGGTTTGAATGATGGTACTTAGTTTGTCAAATTTCCAAACTACAGTGAAACCTCAGTTATACATTTTTCTAGGGGACGGTCTTTAAAAGCATATAAATGTAAAAAAAAATGTATGAACAAAATTTCAAAATGTTAAATACTGTTGTAAAATTTATGCTTTAAACAAGTATAAGGTTCTTTGAATAAAGCTCATGTTGAAAGTAGTCTTCCTAGTTTCTTAATTTAATTACTAATCAAAACTTAAATTATGGGAATTTTTACCAGGAAAATTTGTATTTTAATCGAAAATTTTCGGGCCAGAAAATTCAAACAAAGTATAAGGTGTTCCTTAATAATAATAATTTGTTTAATGTCAAATTGGCAGGAAAACAGAAAAACTTGCTACAAATTATCATGTATTTTATCACATTGCAAAAATCATAAAGCCTATGAAAATCAAACTTCTCTTTTGACGACACTATCTGGCAATAAAAATCCTGATTCCAGATTAAGTTAATCCTCACAACTAAGAATCTGAGAGCAGTGCTTCAATATGGAACTCATGAATTACTGACTTTTCTTTTTTGCAGATCCTGAGTGCATCCATTTGAAACCAGAGTGTTGAATATTGAGGATACATTTAGGATTCTATTCTACTACACCACGAAATAGTGATTATACATTTAGGATTCTATTCTACTGCACCACAAAATAGTGATTATACATTTAGGATGCTATTTTACTACCCCACGAAATAGTGATTATGCATTTCGGATTCTATTCTACAACACCACGAAATAGTGATTACGCATTTCGGATTTTATTCTATTACACCACGAAATAGTGATTATACATTTAGGATTCTATTCTACTATGCCAGGAAATAGTGATAGTACATTTAGGATTCTATTCTACTATACCACGAGATAGCGATTATACATTTAGAATTCTATTCTACTACGCCATGAAATAGTGATTATACATTTTAGATTCTTTTCTACTGTGCCACGAAATAGCGATTATACATTTAGAATTATATTCTACTACTACACGAAATAGCAATTATACATTTTTGGATTCTATTCTACAGTGCCACTAAATAGCGATTATACATTCAGAATTCTATTCTACAGTGCCACTAAATAGCGATTATACATTCGGAATTATATTCTACTTCCCCACCAAATAGTGATTATACATTTAGGATTCTATTCTACTACACCCCAAAATAGTGGAGCTACAAAGTTGCATCGCAGAGATTTATGTGAAAGTTGCATCGCAGGGATTTATTTGATAGTTGCATCGCAGAGATTTATGTTTCGATGTGAAAGGGAGGAGGTTCTCCCATGTGGAAAGAATAGCAGATGGGCAAAGCTATAGCACAAATGGTTCTTCAACCTCCAGTTGGAAAGCATTATAAAAGACCCATACTCTGGAGTCACAACTTGGGCAAAAAGGGGTACTGTCTTAATCCAAATACTTTGATTCAGACCTCGGTTTGCTACAACATAAAATTTTCATAAAACTGAAGTATGGTTTGCAATTCCGATATTCAGTTTTTGAGTAGTAAATATGTGAATTAAAAAAAAAATCCGAAAACTGCCATGGCAAAACATGGTTCAGTTCTTTATGAACTTGTAAATTCCAAAACAAACTGGTAAAAAAAAAAAATTACTGGCCACCCGGCCATTAGCATAAATATTTCACTGGCCTGATGGAATTTTTACTGTCCTATGGCCAGCGGACCACTGGGTAATTCGAACGCTGAACAGTGTTTTTGATAATCTGAAATTCAATTTTTAATGTATTATCACATAAAGCATGTAAATGAATTATGTATAACAGAGTTTTAAAAAGTGTTAGAAATTACAGTAAAATATTGTGAATAACACAATGTGTAAAAGTGAGAAACGTATTGAAAAACACATAACCAAGGTGGCATTGTATGACCTAATTCATCATAAATACACAGTTGATGTGGACTAGGAACACCAAACAGAAGTCATCGCTCTTTCCACGTTTATAAGTGATTCACGGAAAAATTTCTCATTGGCCGCCACTGGGAATCAAACCCAGGGTCTTCCAGTTACGCACCGGATATGCTTCCACTGCACCACAGCGGCCTCGAAATTCTCCAGACTCACAAACGACAAACTGCCAAACAACATGGCAGGGTTGCTTCTTTGGAGCCCCACACAATGCTGGGGATTCACCATAGATGAACAACATTCACCACAGATGAACAGATTCACTACAGATGAACAGTTATTGCTGTCCATCTGTGGGGAATCCCCAGCATTGTGCGGGGCTCCAAAGAAGCAGCAACCCTGCCATGTTGTTTGGCAGTTTGTCGTTTGTGAGTCTGGAGAATTTCGAGGCCGCTGTGGTGCAGTGGAAGCATATGTGGCGCGTAACTGGAAGACCCTGGGTTTGATTCCCGGTGGTGGCTGATAAGAAATTTTTCTGTGACTCACTTATAAATGTGGAAAGAGCGATGACTTATGCTAATTCATCATCATGACTATATGACTATATGATAGTTGTTGCTACTCAGTTGAAAGTGATCAATCTCTGTGGTCCTTGAACGCAGCTCCTCTTCTCCTAATTATTTCTTTTCCTGCCTCCAGTTTTATTTTGAAACCATGTGTCACGCAGGTGATTATTTTTACCAAATCCCAATAATAAAGTGCCCACCAGCCACATGATTTAAAGAGAAAACTGAAAAAAGGAATAGAAATAGCTAGAGGAAAAGAGCCACATTAAATGACCATGATGAGTAGTCACTTCCAACTAAGTGGCAACATGTACTCTGATGATGTAGTACAGATGACCAACTAGGTTACATTCTTCAAACATTTCTCAGACTAAATAGTATCTTTAAATCCTACAAAAACCCCATTGCTTCATTTAGTTCTTTCAAGTGTAGAATTTTAGAGGTGCCATTTTATCATTTATTACCAAGATAAATTTGATTTTGGAATTTATTTATACTTCAAATTGATACTGCAAGAGCTACTTTTGATTTTTCATTTGATTATATTTTAATTCTTACAGGATGATACAAGAGTACTTAAAAATCAGTTCATTTTGTGTTTCATATAGTGATGCAGTTGAACTAAGATGTGTAGAAACTGATGTAGGGTAAATTTTCTTTTTTACTAATGAAGCAGACACAAAAAACAGATTAGATCTGTCTCTTCCTGTTATGCTGAACGTAATCTCAGGAACCAGAAGATTTAACACATTTTTTTTTGTTATATTTATTTACAGTCTTCTTCACATGCTATATATATTTTTGTATTTTGCAATAGTTTTTCATTGAAAAACTATTGCATGTTGGAGCTGGGAGATTACTTAATAGGTTCAAGTCATACAGGTTTATTTAAGTGGAATCCAGAACTATAAATTCTGTGACCTTTTCTTTTTTCAAGGTATTTTCCCACATTTGTTTTTATTTTAATTTTTTTTGACAAATATTCATTTACATACTTGTGATAGTTTATACATAACAGATTTTGGGCAACTTACCATTCTCTGGTTTTTGCTCCATATTTCACATTTCCAGCACGTGAGACAGCCGTGGTCATAGTGTCGCATATTTCGTAGAGGTAGCATGGGGTCTCTTTAACTTTTTCAGCTGAAGTCATTCATAATTGTTGCATTCTATTTTTGGTCATTCTGGAGTCTTCATGTAGTAATCCACATATATTTTTTCACTTATAACAAAAAGGTGGTCATGTCAAATATACCAACACAACATAGTTGCGGTCCTATTGTACTTATCAACATTCATAAAACTATCGGGTTGTTTTTCTCCCTTGTCATACATACATACATACCTTACATTCATGCATTTCTTTATACTATATACAATCTGCAAATACTCAAACAACTCAAAATATGCATATATACACATGACGCTTCCACCTCAGTTAAATACATCTATATTTTATCAAAACAGCCTTCCGCTTGCTCATATCTCTTATTCTTTGTGAAAAGGCTTTGCAAAGGAGCTCTCCTATGCCGCTCTCCATCCTCAGCAAACACCTCAACCCAAGTACTTTCTGTAGCTTTCCGCCACCATCCTCAGGGGGACGGAAAATCTGACCAATACTCACGGTATCCGCAGTGAGCAAGTAAGTGACTCTTCCGGGACAACATCAACCTTCGAAACTACTGTGGCGCTATCTCTTGTTGACTTTAGATTTCAATTTTCTAATCTTTTAATTTTTCTGATCAACTCTTAATAAATTCTTCCAGGTATTTCCTATTACATTTGGATCATTATGGTTACATACTGTATTTCTATTTTATTTCAATCAACACAGATTCTGCAATCCTGAGGTGTTTTTCAGATTTACATCTTCGAAGGTTGATGTTGCCCCAGAAGAGTTACTTACTTGCTCTGCACATACCACGAGTATTGGTCAAAGTTTCCACCCCCCCGAGGATGGTAGCAGAAAGCTACAGAAAGTACTTGGGTTGAGGTGTTTGCTGAGGGTGGAGAGTGGCATGGGAGAGCTCCTTTGCGAAGTCTTTTGACAAAGAATAGGAGATATGAGCAAGCGGAAGGCTGTTTTGATAAAACATAGATGTAGTTAACTGAGGTGGAAGCGTCATGTGTATATATGTATATTTTGAGTTGTTTGTGTATTTGCAGATTGTATATAGTATAAAGAAATGCATGAATGTAAGGTATGTATGTATGTATGACAAGGGAGAAAACAACCCGATAGTTTTATGAATGTTGATAAGTACAATAGGACCGCAACTATGTTGTGTTGGTATATTTGACATGACCACCTTTTTGTTATAAATGAAGAAATATATGCGGATTACTACATGAAGCCTCCAGAATGACCAAGAATAGAATGTAACAAAAGTGAATGACTTTAGCTGAAAAAGTTAAAAGCCCCCATGCTACCTCTGCGAAACATGCGACACTATGTTCACGGCTGTCTCACGAGCTGGAAATGTGAAATATGGAGCAAAAACCAGAGAATGGTAAGTTGCCCAAAATCTGTTATTACAGTATTGCACATTAATTTAAACCTTGGGTATTGGACAGGGGTCCAATATATGAGATAATCTGAATCTGTAGTTTATACATGCTCACTTTTGCTTGTAATTTTACATTGAAACAATTTTCATTTTGCATATGTTAAATATTTGACCATATTGTACAACTTTCAGTTGGCAAGTCACTGGATGGGGTGAATGCTCACATACTTGTGGAAATGGAACTCAGTACCGTCAGGTTTATTGCCATCAGTTGATGAAAGGACGGACTGTTGCAGTTGCACCAGATGAAGAATGTATAAAAAATGATGGAGATAAACCTGCTTACATTAAATCTTGCAATGATGATCCATGTCCAACGTGGGTTGTTGGACCTTGGTCAAGTGTAAGTTTGATTCTTTGAGAACTATTTAGTTTCAGATATACAAATTACAACAGAATTGCGGAATAACTTTTTTTACGGGTCTTTTAGAGGTTATTTTTAATGAAAGTTGGTTGTCAAATTTTCGAACTAAAGCCTAGTTCGTCATCAGGACTATGTCACTGGAGTAGTTGCTGCCACTCAATTGGAAGAGACCATCCGCAATTATCGTTAATTGTGGTACTTCTTCTTCTTGCTATTTTGATCCCTTCTTCTAGTTTTCTCTTTACTAAGTTTGACTAGTGGGCGATTATTTTCACTGAGTCCCAATTTATGGAGTGTCCACTTGCTTGTACATGTCTGTCTAGCCCTGTTTTGTTCCCAATGTTCCTAATAGCTGCTTGGTGTTCTTTCATTCGGACCTTAATACTTCCACTATGAATAGAGGTGCCATAAATGCATTTACAACCAGAATTGCTTTTATCTAAATGTAGGCACAGAAATGACATAATTTATTCAATAGTTAGAAGTAATTGTGGTTGATATTTAGTGATGAAACATTTTGATGCTTAACAGAGTGCTGGGAGAAACATTTTATTCATTGTGCAGTATATTTCCTGTGACATTTTCATTGGTATGATTACCAAATTAGTTTCAGATTACAGTTTATGTTATAGATTTGAAGCTGAACTATTGTTTTCTAAGGTACATGCTGCTTTTTATTTTTGTTCTCTAATAGAAAGTTGGCTCATTTAAAGTGAGCTTAGAACACTCTGTTTTTTTCTTATGTTTTTCTTTTCTTTATTTCCTGTGGTTGATAAAAATAAACTTCATCTTAGATGGAAATAAATAGAAACACCTGGGGTGCTGGCTAAGTGCTGGCTTCTTAAGCTATTTGCCTGTGTTTAAGATCCATCTGGGACACAGGTGTTTTATTTTTGTATTTCTAAAAACCATACCAAGTTGTTTAAAAAAATCTCCTTTGTAAACACATCACTAAACTGACGTAGCTTTGGGCATAGTTAATATGTTCAATTTTCATTCAGAAGTTACTCACATCTGTACCATTTTCTCACATCTATTAAATATATCCTAGCTGGTAGAGGTGTCTCTCTTTTTATTTCTCACATCTGTTTAATATATCCTCTGCTGGTATAAGATGTCCATCTTTTTATCAAATAAACTGTGGATTACAGACTTTCTTTTACATTTAAGAAGATTCTGAGACTCTTAGGTGATGGAAATCCTTTTTAACATAATCCCTTAAATTTACAGATTAGCATCTCTTAAATTCTTCTTTATTATTCCAAGCATGCAGCATTGCCTTTTAGACATACCTTTGTTAGCCCAGTACTTACCATATGATTTCTGATGTCAAATGTTCTTGCTTCTCCTCTAAGGTTTGATTTTTCTGTTCTTATGTTCTGCCATACTACATGTTTCCTTTGCATCCTCAGTTACCCATTTATACTTGTTTCACTAAACCTCAGTGCTTTTACTGGGTGACATTTTGATATTAGTAACTTCAATACTTCACCTGAAAATTCTTCCTAACTTCTATGTTGTTCAGTCTGTCAGCTCTGACACATTTTATGATATTTAGTCATTTGCTGGACTCTTACCTGTTTCAAACTGATTTGAAGCTTGCTTGTTTTAGACATTTCCATTCTTCGCTTGCCTTGTAACTGATTTTAAGCTTAGTGAAAATCCTCCAAATACGTGACGTCAGTAAATAAACAAATACATCGCTCTTTCCACATTCCAGAAACACATAGCAACCGAAAAATTGTTATTCGGTCACCGCCGGGTAATTGAATCCACAGCTCTCTCGATATCTAGCTGAGATATCGAGAGATCTGCAGGATTCAATTATACAGCCTTCAGCTGGTCGGGAGACTGCACAACTTTTAAATCCATGCCATACATTTCAAAACAGCCCACATGATGCACTCCAGTATAAGTCCCCACTTTGCCATCTAAGAAGCTATTATATTATCAGTGGTTAATGCCACAGCAGCTTTTGCTTGACCATGATTTACCCCAGAGTAAATCATGCCAAACTTGTTGCCAAGTGCACACTCCCCCAAAGTGTGATTCTCAGTCTAACTAATGCTTACATCATTTAGTTTTTTTTTTTTTTTTTTTTTTAATTTTTGGTTATTTTTAGCTCTTCCCATCATTTTTTTCCATACATGCATACACCCAAGCTTGATCTCTGTATGACTACAGCATGTGATAATTTTGTGAAGACATTTCCTGTAAACAGATTTATTATTTTACTGTTAATTTTATTCATGGGCAATGAATATAGAAAGGAAAGGTAAATACCACTGTTCATTCATTCCTAAGTGGATGGAAGGCAGATTACATAGTTTCTCCAGATTTAATAAGGCAATTTGAGCCAAGTTTTAATTAACTCTAAGCATGGTGTTGTGCACTTTAGCTTGGGCATCATACAGTGTGAACCATATAAAAGAGGCCCGAGTATAATCAACAACAACAGTCAGGCAATGTTTCTATACATGGTAAAGAATAGTTGACAGAAAACCGGAGTAATTTACCTGCATTTACAACAATTGCTGAAAGTGCTTTCCTCCGACATCAAGACACAGCTGCACAATACAGAACATGTTGTTTGTAACGCGCCATAACTCATCAGCAGTAATATGGGCTATGGCATCCGTAATGTTCACTTTTAATTCATCAAGGGTGTGCGGATTAGTTGTGTACACTTTTCCTTTCAATGCTCCCCACAGATAAAAGTCACAGATGGAGAGATCAGGTGATCTGAGTGGCCATAGTCCCTTTGATACAGTTCTGTCCTCCCCAAACACTTCCTGCACAGCACGTAGACTGTTCCACGCAGTATGCACCGTTGCACCATCCTGCTGAAAGAAAGCATATGTTCGCTCTTCTTCTGTAAGTGCGGCAACAAATGGGTTGAACAGTTGCTGAATATAGCACTCCGAGTTGATGGTGTCAGTGAAAAAAAATGGGCCAACTATCCTCTTCGCAGACACAGCACACCAAATGCCTATCTTTTGGTCGTACAGAGGAGTCTCCATTGTCTGTCTGGGATTTGTGTCGGTCCAAATCCTGCTGTTTTGTGCATTGACATACCCGGAGAGATGAAACCATGCTTCATATGTCATGTAATAAAGTGTTCGGTCCATTTCACAGCTGACAATGGTCTCCTGAAATCACAATATTGCATCCGTTTTGCATAATCAGGAGTTTTAAGTTCTTGGAGCGCCATAACTTTTTACGGCTGAAAATGCAAACCCACCTTAAGTATGCATCGACGTGACGTGGCAGATATTCCCGTTGCAGACGATAATCTGCGAATCGACTTCCGAGGGTTTTTTAACATCATTGTGTATACATCCTTGATATTGTCTTCAGTACGAATTGTCTTGAGTTCGTTTCTTTTCCTGTTGCACACCATGCCGGTTTCACGAAATTTCCACACTAGCTTCTGTACCAGGGATTTCGCCGGTGCTGCTCAATGTGGAAATTTTTCTGTAAAGAACTCATTTAAAACCTTGTATGAGTTATTTCTGAAATACTGTTCCACAATAAAAATGCTCTGTTCCGTACTTAAAACCATTTCCATTGCCTTTGTTCTCTCTTCACTCACACTTATGACCACGTACCTACTGGCTGTGATTTACCACTCCGGAGAATTCATTTGCAGCTGTACACACTGAAACCAGTTAGAAGTGGAACAAAGTGGTTTTAACTGGAAACCCGCCAGACAACTTTAACCCGCCTAACAACGTCTGGTCATGGGGACTCTTTTATATGGCGCACCCTGTATGTGTGTGTGACTTGGCATTAGAAATATTCTTCATAATGAAAATCTTAGACTACATCATGACACTGAACCAGGGAAGATCTCACACCTTCTAGATCCCACTCAGTTCCACTGATCTTCATTAAGAAGTTCAACATATGGGTCTCATCAGAAGTATTCAACACTTCTATGAAGTAGAAATTTTGTTAGGAACTTTAAAGGAATTAAAATTTGTAAAATTAGTATATAAATTGTTATGCTTTGTAGCCTTGATAGTTCTAAGTCATTTATTTTTAGAACTGTTTTATAAGCATTAAATGGTTTTTTTAACATATTATCTGTAATTTACTTTATACCTTACTACTTACAAAAGTTCTAATGTAGTCATTAATTTGTAGTGTAACAAGATGTGTGGTGAAGGGCAGCAAATTAGAGAAATTTCATGTCAACAAAAAAGTGAAAGATCTATAGAAATTGTGGGTCACTCCCTTTGTGATGCATCTCAGAAGCCCAAGACTTCCATGCCTTGTTCTATAAGGCCCTGTGAAGGAACTGAATGGATTGTATCTGAATGGAGTGGAGTAAGTTTTCTTGATACTCTTTTTCGTAAAACTGGTTTGCATATGTCTTTGCTTGTCACAATATGAAAATTTGTTTTGTTAATGTCCTTTGAGAAGGCAGTGATATGAGTTCACATGGTATTTAAATTTCAAAATTAAAACAAATCACTTATGCTTTATGTGGCAGGAAATTAATTAAATAAAATTATTTTTATAAGGGAGTGAAGACACGAAGAAAAGTCTTTAAAATGCTGTGCTTATTAAAGGAAGTTTTATCTTCTTTCTGTCTTCATTCCTTTGTAAAGATTATTTTATTTGAAATTAACTGAGCTGTGTCTTCAAAATGTTACATTGTAATAGAACAGTCACAGTGACTGCTCACCAAGTAAAGTGAATAAACTGTCACTTCACCTGCAATTTATATGAACAAATCTTCAAATTGTCTGTTAGTACTGTTAAAATTCATTGCGTTTTCATTTACATGACTGATTTTGAAAACTGTAGAGGTTTTGGAAACGAGAAATTTTGTGTTTCTGGAAGCCCAAAACATTAGAATGCCTTTTAAAAGGATACAAATGCATGAATGGCTGCAATTGAAGATACTGTTACAAAAATTATTGACCGAAACTGTATTTTTGGGAAGAATTTTTAAGTGTGCCTAGTTAACTCTAGGAAACACATCCTGAGAACAGAATCCCCATTTTTTGCCCCTTTATCTAGACAGAATGTGTCTGGAATTCTGTCTGCAGCATCGTAGGTGGCACATGATGTGGCCAGGCAGTAATAAACCAAGTCTCAAGTGGTTTGTTATTGACAGGTCAGTCAGTCGAGGGAGAGAGCAGAGAAGAAAATAAGGAGAGTTGCTGGGTACCATCGAAGAGGCCAGTTGTCCAAGAAAGAGGGATCCTGGTGACCCTTGATTATTGAAACCACTCAGAAGAGAGTTGGTTCCCCTGCATAACTGAAAATATTCCAATTCTGGCCTCATAGTAGCATTGAATAGATGATGACAAATTAAAGAAAATAGAAGGAACAAATGGTTCTTACAAGGAAGCCGAGCAACAAGCAAGAATAGGCTGCCCAAAAAGAGGGCTTTTGCTCCATACGAATCTTTAAGATTGCACCTATTGAAAGAACTAGCGTAATGACTACTGGAGCCTCCCATCTCCTTCCCATGTGCTCCAGAAAAATCAGCATGACTCAGCTGAACATCACTAAGACAGAGGAAAAATGATCAATAGAAGGAATTCACCTTTTCCCTTCCCTGACTTTTTACCAAGAGAAACAGCTGTTGACAGATCACACCAGGACTACACAATTTTGGCTGATTCCACTTTGCTAGTGCCTTTTGGAGAACCACCGATGGCATCTTGTTCATGGGGGCAATGTGACTTCCTTTCTCTGCCCTCCCCCCTTCCCGACAGAGGAGTGGTGGTGCAAGAGAGAGACCTGGTCATGGCGAAACGTCACATCGATGTGCAGAAGGATATGACTGACAGTCATCAGTGTTGTGTTCATAGTGTCATAGTGTTTTTCACTTGGACAAGCAGCAAAGAAGAGTGTAATTAAAAGCCAGCTTTGCTGAGGATAAATGCCAAAGAAAACACCGTGGATTGAAAACTCCGAGAGCCCAAGTGAGTGAGTCCTCTTTGTCCTCCTGAACTTTCTGGAAGCAGAGGCTGAAGTTCAGGAACTCTAATTTGCATGATATAATGATTGGCTGGCGAGTCCAACTAGGAATGTTAAATAGTCAAAATTCAGCCCAACCTTACTAAAAATTTATATTGAATCACAAAGTGTCATAAATTATGTTAATTACCATCTAACAATTAATTTTTGTTAATAATTACCTACATTAAAAGTCTGTGCTTGTCTCTTAAATGCTACCAGTGATTCTTTGGACTGGCCTAAGTCCTAAATATTCAGTCCTCTCACCTGCAGTATCCATAAAAGAACTCGGAGAATGACCAATTCACAGCCCCAGTCGTTACAATACAGTAACCACCTAGTAGTATCGCTTCTTTCCCTAGGCAGGAAAGGCTCTGTCATTGGAACATGGACTCAGCTGGGAACGGGACTACTATGGCAACCATTGATATTAAAGTCTTGTGATGAAACTTATACAAACACCACTGCTTCTCTCAGGGGAATTTTGATCTAGGCTCTAACTCTGCTTCATCCTGTGTGGAGTTTTTAAAATTTTGTAGTGTTATTTCTTTTCTGAGTTTCAGTACAATTTCTCTCTTTAGTATGTTTCTTTATTAATATTGTATTTATGCTTTTGTAAAAAATAAATCAAAAAAAAGGTTAGGTATGCCATGTGTTAAGAGTTTGTTCTTTTTTGTCACAAAAATGAAGATAAAAGAGACTTATTGATTTTCAATTGGCCTACACCAGCATTTTCTGTGTCTGTGAAAAGGGCAAGTAAGTACTGCAATCATACTAGCTACATTTAATGAACTGATAGGGTAATGAGTATTTGCAGTTATTCAAATGTTGTTAATTGCAAAAACTCCTTTGGGGGGGGGGGTATGAAAGACAAACCGACCTCATGAACAATTTTTATGTAATATTGCTCAAAAGAGAGAGAGAGAGAGAGGAAGAAGAAAAAGAAAGGGTATGTCACACAAACACTTGAGCTTGCTGCTTTGGAACAACAGATCAACTGATAAGCAAAATTTCCTCACAAAATGACAAAGCCAGGTGAAAATGTCCAAGGTATAGCTTTTAAATTTCTTTTTCCTGACTTATTCTTCAGGCATTGACTATTGTTTAGTGGTCTATTCTGTTTTGACAGGTGTGAGTTCACCCATTTCGTGTGCATTAGAAAATCTCCTGTCTTCCTGTAGAATATAATTTGTAAATCCTATTATCCTTCCCCTTTCTACTGAGATGGAATGGCCCTATTTAGTATTTTTCCATATTTGGCTAAATACTTGTTTTGTTTTTGTTGTTTTTTAGCATATTATTTCATTCGATTGAAAAGCACATATGTGTGAGTCCCAATTTCTTCCAGTGCCTTTTCTATGATGGGTTTACATTGAGTCCTTTTAACTGAATCTAATCCCCATCATGACCATTGTATGTATGAAGCCCAAGGAGAAAAGATCAACTCAAAGGCAAGAAGATTTTGACTACTGCTACTAATGGAGCAACAAAATGATATCAGATTCTTCATGAATATTCACAAACATGTTCCTAATGTGTTGCGGAATTTTCTCTCTGATGACGTTTTTTTCGCTTCCTAAAACTTTAAGAAGTACTTTTATTGTGCTGTTAACTTTAGTCTAGTGGAGAGAGAGATAGATAGAAAGAGAGAGAGAGAGAGAGAGCAACATTCAAATTGTGTGCATGCACCAATTTGAATGTTGCTCACACAGAAAAAAATGGCTTCAGCTGGCCCACAGGTTTTTGCTCCTGAGTGGGCACCCTCCAGGGAAAAAAATGGCTATGTCATTACTGAATGGAAGTTCAATCTAAATGGTACAAATATAAATTGGATGAAATACTTTGCTTATTAAGAAAGCATGTTCGGTAAAAGGAACAGACTGGATGGTGTGAAATTAGTAGGCAAGCAAATTTGTCTCTGAAAATCATATATGCTTTAGGAGGACTTCATAGGACTGATGTTTTGTCATAAAGTTCTTGCATGGCTGTGCAGGAAAATGTGCTTTTTCATACCCTGATGTACAATTGTGAAACTTGGGTACTACTGAAAGAACACAGGTCATTTGTGTGCTAGGGGGATATGCTACTTCCAGGGGATTTGGGGCAAGCCTTATTCTTGTCATGTGAAGAATGAAGATGTATTGCATATGTGTAATGTGAAGCAAATGTTGGTAGGGTGGGGAGAAATATATTTAGGTGTTTTGTGATGTTTAAAGTGATGAGGTGATAACAAAGATAATTTATTCAGTCGAGGTGGCAAAGGAAAAAGTTAAAGGAAGGCCAAGGAAATTATGGGAGGATTAATTTCAGGAATGACTGAAAGAGAAAAAGATAACTGGTATGAAATACAACAAGTCGTGTGTGAAGCTTGTGTTATGTGATGAAATCATTGTAAATAGAAGGTGCATTAGACATCAGTTGTAAATTTTTGTTTGGCAGTGATCGATCACATAATGTAAATTTTTGTTTGGCAACTGGTTAATGATCAGTCATCCTCATATTCATATCACACCATTCTAGTAGCATTCCATGGTCTTTATGACTTAACTGCTGTATCATTATTTCTTTTCTTCATTTTATGTATTTTTAAGAACTAACATTATGACTGATATTTTAAAAAGCAAACCATTATGTAATATTGATCTAGAGTTTTCACAGTTGGTCAACTTTAAAAAAGGTTTGCAGTTTTATTTCTAATTTTAATTTATGAATGATCTTTCCAGTATTTTTTAGAACTGAGTACTAACAGTGAAATAATTGATATTGCTGGTTTTATAGAGGTAATTTTTATATATCTGGTGTTCAAATTTTTGAACTAGGACCTAGTTCATCATCATGACTATGTCACTGGAGTAGTTGGTGCCATTCAGCCAGGAGTGCCCAACTGTAATTATTGTTATGCATGGTACTTCTCGCTATTTCCATCCCTTGTTTATGATTGGCAGATGATTATTGAATCCCAATATTTGGAGTGTCCACTTGCTTGTCTGTTTAACCCTGTCTTGTTTGCAATGTTTCTAATAGCTGCCTTATGTTCTTATATGCGATCTTTTATACTTCTCATTGTTTCACCTATATAGCTTAGCCTGCAGGTACATTCTATGCTATGCTATAGAAATAAGGCAAGAAAGATGCAGCAGAAAAATCACTTCAAATTCACCACCAAAATTACTTACCACAAAGGACTTTTGAAAAACTAAAACAGATTAGTAAAAAATATGAAATCAGGCTTGCCCCAGATCTGAATAACAAGTTAACAAAAATTCCTTCCATCCCCAAAACAGTAAGAAGAACGTCATACACAATTGGGAAATGAATTTCCTCGAAGAAATAATTCTTCATAAATACATGGTAGGCATTGTAATGCTATTATTGGCATATTTTTGTTGTATTCCATGTAACCACTTCCTTCAGAAAGCTTAAAATCTTCATTGTCCTGGAGCGTAAAACGAACCCGCTCCCAATTTCTGGTCGAGCATGCTAGTTATTACCCTACCCGGGACAAGGATTTCAATAATTTATTTGGGAAAATAAAACAGGATGCGAAACAAGAAATCAGGAGACAATCGCAGGAGAAAAGTTGTGAAGTACAGCTGGAGAATAACAGGGTAATCAGGCGCAAGTGTTCACGGCAAAACACAGGAAAATACTACGGTGGTAGCGAGTAGAGAGTTCACTGGAGAACAGGAGTACCACAAGGAGCTTAATGAGGACGGGAGTCCCATTCATAAAAGGCACGCAGGAATTCATGAGAGTTATCAGTCTTCACGGAGAGGTTCAGGAGAAAGTGGAGGAGACAACATAGGAGAGACCAGAGCTAGGGACTCTACGGTGGAAGCAGCAGAGACCTTGGCACGGCACTTGCGAGTATGCTGGGAAGGGTGGCGGGAGCATCTCTTTGGAATAGCACCAGTGGAGAGTCCTTGGACCAGTGGAGAAGGAAGACTGCACTGACGAAGAGGTTGCAACCCCTCCGAGGCGAGCCAAACATGAAATGTACATAAATACGTAGTAGGATAGCATGAACGGTAGCACGGGTGGGCACAATTAAAGCACCATAGTTGAATAACCAGGTGAGAAAATCCAGGTAGTGTGGACGGCCAGGAACTAGCATTCAGCAATGGAAGAACTCTGTGATACAAGAGCACTGGTGGGGTGGCAGAAGAAATCAATAAGACAACAGGCACAGATGAAAACGATGAAAATTTTCAAGTTTTCTGAAGGAAGTGGTTACATGGAATACAATGAAAATGTGCCAATAATAGCATTACAATGCCTCCCATGTATTTATGAAGAATGATTTCTTCAGGGAAATTGGTTTCCCAATTGTATATGACGTACTTCCATCACTGGAATTTGTGACCTACGTCTGGCCCTGGATGTGAGAAAAGGTTATGAGACGCAATGATGGGGCAGGAATAGCTCCGACTAGTGCAAATCTGAAGGTTCTCAGATATCTATGTTCAGTTGCTTGGAATTTCCTTGTCCTGAGTAGTCTGATGATTAGCATGCTCGACCGGAAATTGGGAGATGCGTGTTTGCTTCCCGCTCCAGGACGATGAAAATTTTTAAGTTTTCTGAAGGAAGTGGTTACATTGAATACAGTGAAAATATGCCAATGATAGCATTACAGTAAGTAGATAAGAAGAAAACATCCAGTTACAAAGAGGAGGAGTCTATAGCATAGAATGTACCTGCAGACTAAGTTATATAGGTGAAATTGGGAGAAATGTAAAATTCTATATGGAAGAACATGAGGCAGCTATTAGCAACATTGCAAACAAGACAAGGTTCTGCAGATATTAACAAGCAAGTGGACATTCAATAAATTGGGACTCAATAAAAATAATCACCCATCAATCACTCTTAGTAAAGAGAAAACTTGATGAAGGAGAAAAGAAGTACCATGCTTAACAATAATAACTACTCCAGTGACATGGTCCTGACAATGAGCTAGGTTTTAGTTCAAAAATTTGACCACCATAAATTACCTTTATAAAACTAGTAACATTAATTATTTCACTGTAGAAAAGAATTAGAGGTTTCATGATGTCATTAATTACTATGTACCAAGATAAGTCTATTTCAAGGACAGATCTTAAGTGTGTGGAAGGGTCATGAAAATGCTTAAGGAACAACTTGGGAGCAACTGCAGAACAAATCCAACTGACAAAGTAATAGATCAAAAACAGATTTTTCAAATTTTGTAGCTCTTGATGTCAACTAATACGCATAATCTTTTGATGTGCTCCTACCTTTTTTTTTTTAATGCAGCTTAACCACAGAAGATATTTTTGTTTTTCACATCAGACCTGTTTGATTCCATGGTGGACCATCCTTCTGAAGTGTGGTAGGTCCACCATATCCCACACTAAAGTCTGTAACATTATTTCTTTGCCTTTTTAATCAGAAAAGTACACCAGTGTGGGGGATTAGCCCACAGCGGATGGCTCCAATTGATCATTCAACCTAAGGATTCTCATACAAAACCCAGTGAGTTGAAATCTTTTTGCCAATGTTACACAAAACTAGTTGGTACCTCTCCAAGATTCACAGAGGTCCTTGTTGCTGTTCCGTGTACCATTTTTGCCCATGGAGTCCCCCGGGGAGGCAAACCTATCTCTAACTAAGACCACCCTAATACTGGTTTATGTCTTGGAAACATTCGTGTGTGCAGAGTACTGTATGCTGATGACACAGTCCTGTTGGTAGTGAGCAAAAGTGAGTTGCAGAGTATGTTGTACCAAATGTACGAAGTGTGCATGAAATTCAAATTGAGTATAAATAAGGGAAAAACCGAAATTATGGTTTCTGAGTAAGGAAGTGTTAGCACTGAATGTAATATAAGTCTAAATGTCATAATGATTGGCCAGGTGAATGAGTTTGTGTATTTAGGAAGCATGTTTGATAGAGAAAGCGTATTAGATGGTGAAATTAGTAGGCGAGTGAATTCTTCATTGAAAATCATAGCGGCTTTAGGAGGTTTTCACAGGAATGATGGGCTCTCAAGAGAGTCCTGCATGGCTGTGTATGAAAGTGTAATTGTTCCTTCTCTGATGTATGGTAGTGAAACCTGGATATTGAAGAAGAAACATAGGAGTCGTTTGTGTGCTGGAGACACGTTATTTACGGGGGGGGTGTGTGTAGCAAGACACGTTCTGATCATGTGAGGAATGAAGATGTGTTCAGTTTCGCAGTTATGTAATGTGAAGCAAAATGTTGTTAGCAAGGTGGAGACTAATATTCTTTGGTGGTTTAGCCGTATTGAAAGAATGAATGATGAGATGCTTACTAAGAAAATTTTTTTAGCTCAAGTGGCAGGAAGGAAAGGCAGAGGAAGGTCAAGGAAGTCATGGGAGGATCAGATTCAGGAGTGTTTGCATGAGAAAAAGATTATGAGTATGAAGTATAGAAGATCTTGTGTACATCGTGTGATGGATGCCAGTGAAGCCCGAGTTCTGTGTCAAAATCGCTGTAAATGAAGAAGTTTGATACGGCAACAGTAAGTAAATAATCAGTTTAAAATGTATCTGGTAGTTTGTATTTCTTTGTGGAGCTGACTTTTGAATCTCAGAGAACAGTTTACTGATATGTATGTACATCAGACCTGCCATTAAGTAACTGTACTTATGAGTTACACTTTTCGTGTTGTATTTACATGTCCTGATATATTTCTATTTACAGTTTTCTTTTATTATTAAATATATATCTCTGGTTGTTTCATTCTAAGCTATGTGAAATATTTTCACGGTGTATTTTTAGTTTTATTGAATATTATCTTCAATTGTTTATAGCTAGCTCCAGGTAGTTTTCATTGCCAGTCTTCTACATTTTGGAATTTTCTGTATATCAGATTTACTGTAAAATGTTTTTAATGCTACTAATATTGCAATTGCAGTGTGAAGCTGTTTGTGGCTTGACAATGGAATCACGCACTGCTTTCTGTGCAAGTGAAAATGGAAGTATCTACCCGCCTGAATTGTGCAATGGAAAATTTCCTCCTGAATTAGCTAGGCAGTGCTCTGGTTCACAGCCATGCGAAGCAATGTGGCATGCATCTGAATGGAGTGAGGTGAAATTCGATATCTTAAACCAAATTAAGCATGTATTATCTGCACTGATTCCAGTGTATCAGTGTTTGTATGATTGGAATAATTATCTTGATATGAATAGTGATTCAATCAAAATATTTCTTTTACTCATAAGCTGTGTTTAAGATTTTTAAATGTTTGTAAGTAACATTTTTTAGAACAATTTACTGCTCTTTGTTACTTTACTGTCAGAAATACAGAGTGTTAAACTCATACTGATACATATTTATGCTAATTGGAAATAAATTCCATAACAAAATTAACACAGAAATTTAATAGTTTATTTAAAAAGTGACAGCTGATAAATAGAATTTAAGAGTGGTTACAAAATATTATCCACATTCATAGAAGCAAAGAGAGTTACTCTATTAGGCTGCATGTCTGGGAAAGCTGAATTTGTGTCAAAACTAATTTCTGCCAAGTATGCTATCTACCCTGGTATTACAAAGTACAAAAAGTGGAATGAAAAAAGGAAAAAAAAATTAGGTGAAATAAGATGTCTGTACAAGATCATTCAAGCTAAGTACCAATGCTTTTCATCTCGTCATTAGCACAACTTTCAGATAAGGATAAATAAAAATAATGATAGTGCAATGAAATCAAATGTTTCATGCAGTCTGTGGGAAGTTGTTCCTATCTCTCAGCAGTATGTCATTTGAAGATGCCATAATGGAATATATTCTTGAAATGAGGCACCACATAAAATTGTAAGACTTCCTAATTTAATGTATATCATTCTTTTCTTTTTAAATACCCAGTTTTCAGGCTGTGTTTTAATAATACTGTTTTATTATTTACTTGGATATGAAGTCAATTTTTAATTAAGTTATGTTTTTTTTTACAAGTTTCTTAATCTTCTCATGATGAGTAACTTCATATGATTAACAAACAATACAGATATTTGTTTTCGAAGAGAAAGCTGACACCAGCTGGAGAAAAATTAATTAAACTTACTACTGGTTTGTTATATCTTTAGTTTCATTATATTGAGCAAAGTTGTTTGCTTTAAAGATCATTAACTGAATCTACTGAAATATCTCAATTTTGATAGTGAAGCATGTTTTTGCCACAAAACATTAAAATATCCATTTCAGTTATCAACATCAACACTTACTGGCCCCACAAAGTCTTCCAGCATGGCACACTGGATTACCGTAATTTTGGGTAAATAAGCTGCACTGGCGTATACACCGCAGCAATAAAAAAAAGGGGCCGGAATGAAAAAATCACCATAAACGCCGCACCTTGGCATTAGGTAGGGGAGTACCACCACGGAATCTTGAAAACATTACGTAGATAAAAATATAGTACCTGATCTTTCAAATAATAAATAAAAATATCAGTTAAACAAGATTCAATCGTAAGTATAACACTCACTGTACTACCTATTTTATAAAAGTTTACTCGAATAATTCATAAGGCACCTAAACCAATTATAAAACAGTTATACCTCAAGAATTTTAAAAATACACGCACAACATTCAGAAAATATATGGTACACATATTTTTTCAATCAAATCCATCAAAATCGGAACCTTAACTGTCCGAATTAAGAAGTTTTAAAAGTTAATCATCTAAAAAAACTTCGGGTCGTCCACATCACTTTCGCTGTCTTCTGGCATTTCACCACAGTTTTTAGAAATAATGTTTTCTTCAGTGAAGCCCGAAATAATCGTCGAAGTTCTGATGTTTATCCAGGATTCGGAAAAACATATTTATTTACCATTAACTTAAAACTAGAAGTATAACTTCTGCGTTGCATCATTTTACTTTCCGTGATAACGTAGATCTACACGAACTCGAGAAAAGGCGATTTGGCGAACTGAATGCAACGAACGCACACGTCACTGACAAATTTTGCATGTGCTTTCCTTGTGTTAGCCTCAGAGCAAAGCTGATGACGTCATGAGTTCAAAGAGAGTTACTGCCAGCCCTGGTTCTTGCTCGGAGCATGAAACAAGGGCGATTCCCTGCAAAGTTTCCCCCGCCACGGATTTTTTCAGAGTTTTATCGGAGTCACCTCTCTTTTACGTGTCCGACCTCAATCCTATAACCTATTATTGTCATGTCTTATTTTAAGAGAGGGTGGGTGGAATTTATTGCACATGGCTGTAACATCATTATTCTATTCCCTCTATATTGAGATATCTTCCCGGGGGAAGAAGAATGGAACAAGCCAAAAGGTTTTTTGTTACATAACTTCGCTCTGCCCAAAAAAAAAAAAAAGCTGTATACGCCGCCATGGTGTACAAGCAGCGCGGGCAGAAAATTTAATTGTGAACTCATATACGCTTCGGCTCATATACCCGAAATTACGGTACTAAATCGTACTATTTGGAAATAAAGAAAATAAGTTTTTTTTTACAAAACTGTACCACTTTTCTCATATTTTGAGTTGTGCTAACATTTACTCAGTGATTGGATGCCACAGCTACAACTACTTTTCTGAAAAGTTGCTACTTTTACTACTTTTACGCTACTTTCAGGCTTAAATTAAAAGTGCAAATTTTGAGATTGATCTTTTATTATGGCATTGAGAGTTAAATATGTACAAAGATAAATTACACATCATGATACTTCACACAGCAATCAGACATCTCTGAATTGACTGTAGTTACTGTTCTTCATGTAATATCAATCACATCAGAAAACTTGAAAATGTCATTGTCCTGGAGTGGAAATCGAACCCACATCTTCTGATTACTGTTCGAGCATGCTAACTGTTATTACTGTTCGAGCATGCTAACTGTTACTCAAATGGTAATCAGGAGATGCGATTCTTTTTATTCCCGCTCCAGGGCGATAAAATTTTCAAGTTTTCTGATGTGATTGGTATTACGTGAAGAACAGTAAATACAGTCAATTCAGAGATATCTGATTGCTGTGTTAATTTTCATGACATATTTTTCACATATTATGAGAAGAATATTTCTTCCACACTATATACTTGGACGACTTGTGATATGCTTAACCACACTAGATGGCAGCACAGTTTCTTCGATTAAGAATGCGGTCAGACTATATTATGATGCTCTTAATACTCAGACACTTGTGACTTTATCGTCTGAGATGGTGTAGCGCATAGCATACTCGAATGGTAATCGGGAGATGCGGGTACGATTCCCACTCCAGGGCGATAAAATTTTCAAGTTTTCTGATGGGATTAATATTATGTGTAAAACAGTAAATACTGTCAATTCAGAGATGTCTGATTGCTGTGTGAATTATCAGGACATATTTTCCACGTTTTATGAGAAGAATATTTCATCCACACTATATAGGTAAATTACACAAATAGTTTATCTTTGTATTGACCTCAGCTCTGATCAACATATGTAACACATTGTAACATATTTATTGGTATGTATTTTAGGCTAGCTAGACTATCTACAAAAGCCCAAGAAATTCAACTTAAAACCATATACTATCAAGAAATGCCTGCAAAATGTATTCCCTTTGGCTAAGAGGATCAAATCTTTTGAACAGCATTCCTCAATAAAACCACTAGTGCAGTCATCTCATGTGTGTTGTCTTCTCAGGCTGATTGTATTGACTTCCCAGTTAACAGTTTGGTTCACAATGTAAAGCGAGTCAGTACATGTTGCATAAGAGACCATACATGTGGTTACAAAGGATTGTCCTGCAAACGCTAGAATTTATACATATTGTATCTGAAGGCAGAGATCCCTCACACTCTCTTTTCTAGCCAATTACATTGCAGGAAATCTGGAAATGTCGCGTGATTTGAAGAATATTTTTTCATCACCTTCTTTTAAAAGTAGTGCAATTTGTAGCATAATCTTCTGCTACAAACTGCTTTATTGTGTAGTGTGCCACAGATAAAACTATATTTTTTCCATTTGTAGCAGTACTACATCTCATATTATAGTAAAAGTAATGTGCTATAGTAGCAGCACTACTTCTAATCACTACATTTACTTTCATAGGTATCCAGCTTGAAATTTCCGTTCAAACATGTATCACCCTCCAAATGCTGATTTTGTTTTGATGAACTGCTGTAAAATGGTTTTCTGTGTTATTCATAGGTGACATCCATAACACAGAAAACCGTTAACTTTTAAAATAAGTTTAAGAACAGAATGTCAAGAAGATAGAAAAAAAGTGAAATTTTTGAAAGGCAGACAATCTGAAATTCTGTCTGCATTTCAAAATTTTCACTTAATTTCAGCTTCAGCGCTTCTGAATTTTGTGGTGAATATCCTCATTGAAGTGTTCTTGTTGTGGTATTTATTTCATTGTAGTTGCTGTTGCACTGGTTCCTTCTCTTCCAATTCAGTTGTGACTTTTGTTGATTTGTTGCTTGCAGATGTTGATAAATTCAAGTAAATATGTTAATATTCTAAACTAAATTTCATAATTCTGTTCTGGATGCTAATACATGCTAAAATACAGCACTCAAGCAGCAGATATGTTTTGTATATAGCATCTTCTTACAGTGTTCATACAGCATAGGTAGATGAATGAAATTCAGATAATTTTATTGTGTAGATGTCAATAAAATTAGGGTGCTAAATTTGATGAATTCTTTTTCTAGTTTAGTTGAATTTCAAAAGCAGGTTTGTTAATAATTGGCTGCAGTAGTTACAGGAAGGATACTACAGGGTGCATACAGACCAAAGCAATACTTCATAATAATATGTCAGTAATTAAATTTGAGGCTTCCCAGAGATTCCTCAAGAAATGATGTGTTTGAGTTTTTGTAAGACTTCCCACCTAAATGCGCTGATTTGCCAAACACTGCAACACCACTTGTAGTGCTTTTACAGCAGTTCATCAAAACAAAATTGTCTCAAAATGTAAGTGCAACAATGTTCTTGGTATGGTCTGAACTGAGCTTTGTATACCCAGTCTTAGCATAAATACTGTTACAAACATTCAACAGATGGCACGCAACTGGTGTGCAACATCACCGACCAGCCATGAGGCATGAAGAAGTTAGTGAGTCATTGTGTGTTCAGTCACAGAGCAGATAACGTGTTTCATGAAGTACTTGCTGTGGAGTGGGGCAATTATGAGAATCCTATTGCTCTAATTGCGCTGCACAAAGTTGGAAAATCAGCTTCCAAGATTTCCAACATGCTGATGAAGCTGAAAATCAGCCGAATTTTTGTCTACTGGACCATAAGTAGGTTCCTTGAGGCTGGGACCACTGCTGACCACCTGAGAAAGGGTCGGCCACATACTGTGAGGACTGCTCGCCTGGTGGAAGCAATGGCAGCTCGTATTTCATGAAATCCTGTCAGAAAACAATCAGTGATGGCTTGTGAGCTGAACATTTCAATCATGTCAATGTCATGCAAGCTGTGGAGTGACTTAAGGGAAAACTTACAGGCGGCATACAGGACACTTCCTCACTCCACAACTGAAGCAGCAGAGGGTGCTGAAAGCGAAACTTTTGCTGCAACGTTATGCAATCACCACAGACAGATTCTTTTCTCTGATGAAAAAAAATTCCCTATTGAAGAGGCTTTCAACTACCAAAATTGCAGGGTGTATGTGTCAACCTCACGAGAAACTCAGGAGAAAGCTCCAAGGATCATGAGGGGCCATCATCCTGCTTCTGTCATGGTTCGGCGGGAAGTCTCTTACGAGAGTACCACAGAGCTCCATTTCTGTGAGAAAGGAGTAAAAACATCTGCCAAAGTCTACCAGGACAGGGTTTTGGAGCGAGTGGTCAAAAATGGGAGTCACACCCTCTTCCAAAAACCAACAGTGGAGTTTTAAGCAGGATTCTGCACCTGCCTGTAAGGCCAAGTCAACCCAGGAGTGGCTTCACGTGAATTTGCCAGACTTCATTTCTCCAGCTGATTGGCTTTCAAGCAGCCCAGACCTCAACCCTTGGACTACAAGTTGTGGGCCACACTGGAGGACATGACCTGCAGAAAGACACACCCCAGTATTGACGGTCTCAAACGCTCTTTGGTGCGGGCAGCAGCAGCTTTCCCTTTGGAGACCCTGCGTAAAGCTATTAATGAGTGGCCAAAGAGACTGAAGGACTGTGTGAAGGCAAAAGGATGCCATTTTGAAAAGTGATTGGTGCCATATATTCACAAGTGTACTACTTACATCATATCACAGGTATATATTAAAATATCTTTAAACTTCTTTTGTTGTTTCATTGAATACTTTGTAACAGTATTTATGGTAAGACTAGGTATATCATACATGTTTTGTATATCTGCATCCAGATATGGTACTTGCACAGATGAAATTTAATGAACATCAGTAATAGCACACCCTTTGTAGCAAGTCACACTTTTGTTTGGGGACCGATCATGACGAATTTTTGAATATTATATATACAGGGTGAGTCAAAAGTTGCAGGATGCCCTGGTATTTCAAAAACGGAAGGGAAAATGAAATATCTGAATACCCCAACAAATAATCGGTGATGGGGGGCTATCCTTTAATGTATTTCCGAAACATGGCTGCCATCTTGAAATTCGCCATATTGGATTAAGGCCAAACTTTTAAAGGGGTCATGCTGCATATCAAACAAGACCAGAATTTTCTTAGAAATTGATTGCCAAAATCAGATTTGGCATATATGTCCTGGTTCAAAAGTTATCAACACAGAAAGTTGAAATAACAACCTCAAAAATACCCTGTGATGTACAGCTATTTGATGTGCTCAATGTGTTGTCCCTGTTGTTGAACACAGAGTTGAATGAACTTGATCCAGTCGTTATGCACCCACATGAGAATATCTGGAGAAATGTGGTTATGAGCTTCCAGGTTGCGTTGCTGAAGGTGGTGTTTGTCGTGGATTTTTTCAGCATACACCAGGTGTTTCAGATGACCCCACAGATAAAGGTCGAGTGGTGTGAGGTTGGGGGATCTGGTTGGCCATTCCACATGACCACACCAGCCAATCCAATTGTTTAAAATTTAAAACTAGAGTTTGAAGCTAACCTTGCTTTGGCAATTTGTCTAACAAGTCCTAATAATATTTTCTTTCAATTATCTCATTAAAAAATACTATATGAAAATGATGAAATGCTGTACAAATAAATATTCACTTGTCAAATTTTAGGGCAGGAGAAAACATTTATAAACACTGTTCATATATGTAGTTGCGTAAAGGATGAAAGGACAGAAAAGACTTTCATGACAGACTTAAAATTTGCTGTTTTAATCAAATTGAGAATGTTAAACCTATGATCTTTTTAGTAAGCATTGATTAGCAGTTATATATCATTTTCTGCAATATGTATATGATACATTGACAAATGTCCCAAACTGACATAGAATTTTTTTCAAAATTTACTGTCATTTGCATTTTATAGTGGTTGAATTGCAAAAGCTAACAAGTTATCTTCTTCTTCTTGGCGCTACAGTTCAGTATGAACCTTGGCCTTCTCAACAAGTTTTTGCCATTGTTCTCTATTTTGGGCCAATATTTTTAGTTCCGGCAGCTCAAGCTTTTTGTGTTCTCCACTACTCCATCTGTCCACCTTATGTTTGGTCATCCTCATCTTCTGTGCCCTTCAGAATGTTCAAACAGTACTAGGAGCTTTATTTTCCTCCATGTGCACTACATGCCCAGTTCACCTCAATCTCGATGACCTAATGATATTAG
Organism: Macrothele yani; assembly: GCA_039090855.1. Classification (NCBI taxonomy): domain Eukaryota; kingdom Metazoa; phylum Arthropoda; class Arachnida; order Araneae; family Macrothelidae; genus Macrothele; species Macrothele yani. The sequence continues at coordinate 10,704,730 of CM077024.1, forward strand.
TAACAGTAGGATCTTTATAAATGAAGTATAATTCTTTATTGTAGCATTTCTGCCAGAATCCACTATCACATATTGGGTCAATTATTTTTCTGAGAATTTTTCTTTCAAATATATCCAACATTTGTTTATTTTTCTGAGCCATATGTAAGCACAGGTCTTATTAAAGTTTTATAGAAAGTTAACTTTGTTGCTTGAGATAAGAATCGAGATTTCAACAGATTTCGCAGGGAATAGAATGCTCTATTTGTAGCCATGAGACGAATTTTTATTTCCATAGAGACATCATTGGTGCAAGTTACTGTAGAACTCAGGTATTGAAAGCTGTCAACCCTGTTGAATGTGTGACCACCCAAAATGATGGTAGGAGGCAGAATGGAGTGAAAGGCTTTTCCTGCATCCATACATTTGGTCTTAGATTTATTAATTACTAATCCCATTTACTTACAAGTATGTTCCAAGGCTATAAATGCCACTTCTAATGCTGGGCAAGATGTAGCAATCAGATCCAAGTCATCTGCATATGCCAGCAATTGTACAGAACTCTGGAAGACTCTTGCATCCCTAACAACTTTTTCAGGTGCTACATTGAATACAGACCATTAACATGCACTCTTGCATCTCTAGCAACTTTTTCAAGTGCTACATTGAATAGGAGACATGCAGTGCACCACCTTAAGCTATAGCCTGTGCGTAAAAAATGGGGGTAAAATGTGCAAATCCACTTATTTCAATTCAGCAGAAAAATATGAGGAATTTCCATTTATCTTTCAACTCAGTTTCAGGAGTTTGGACTTGTCTGTCTCTGTTTTGACATTTCACCATACCAAAAGCAAATGTAATGGGCTGCAGTAGTGTGGATACAAATAATACACATCTCGTGCTAAAATCCAATGATAAACTGAAAACCATCTAAGCATGATATATGGGATGATAAATTAAAATACTTTATTAAAATTAAAATACAAGTGAGATCTTTTGGCAGGGTCCATTTTCAGACTAAAAGACAAATGGAACAAGGGTGCCAAAGACGCAGTTTTTGTAAGTATACTGTGACAGAGCGAATTATGATCTGCGCATGTCCATGATTAAATCGAACATTGCATAGTGATTAGAGATACACTTAAAAGTTGTAACGTATGATAATATCAGCATTACAAAACCTATAATTGACTTAAGTGTAATGCTCCACTGCAATTTGAAGTAAAAATGTAATTATTAACATATACAGGTAAGTCTTTCAGTCCAAAAGAATGTTCCAATATGAGGATACCCTTTTAGTGATGTTGACTAGAGTTTCAAAGCTACGACTCCAGTGCTAGTCTCCACAAGAGCGGTATGAACATAGGTTTTTCGTCATTACAGCAGACAAAGTTCATTTTATGAATGTAAAGTTCAGTAGTGTGTTCAGGCTTTCTTAATTGGCATGGACAAAAAAGAATGACTGGGCATGTAGTGAAATTGGAAACCTATAACTCTTCACAACACTAACTTAAGAAAATGTGTGCATTTTGGATGCACACATTTTCTTAAGTTACTTACTCACAGAACAACACAAGGTGAAAATGTTGCACTTTGTGTTGGTCTGTGAGTAAGCAAGGCACCCATTGTGCACAAACTTTTCAAAACTCAAGACACTTGGTGATGTAGTGATGCACACTTTCATGTGAAATATTCAATTCATTCATGATCTCTTCCACGGTGATTCAACTGTTTGTAGGAATCAATTCGTTAAGGAGGTTCACGTTTTCATTTGTCATCAAAGTTGATTTTTTTTTTCACGTTTTCATTTGTCATCAAAGTCCATTTTTTCATATCTATAGGAATTTTACAAGTAAGACGTAAATATCAGATAACATGTTCCTGATGAGTTCAGAATCCCATTTTCAATATTGCAAGTGTAGTGCACTATTTTTAGTGCTGCAGTCCGTTTGAGGCACTTTGTCATGCTGTCATGTCTTGAGAAGATGTGCAAAAAGCTAATAAGCATTGTAGAAACTGTCAAAAATAATATCCAAGGATTATTGTATGAGAAATAAATATGGACACTTATTTTAATTTGAGGACATCTCATGTATGGTTAACTGCTTCTCAGATATTAAGCATTATTCATAGAAGTTATTACATTTACTATAATTTCACCTGCCATTATAGGGTGGGGGCCATGCAACTTATCGTAAAGTTCCATATTGTTATAATGACTAATTTCATGGTAGCCAGACATTCATATTTTGCCAATATAGTGTTTTATCTGTTTACTTGCTAGCTTATAATTTTCTTTAACATTGAGGTAACATTGCCATGTATATTATAATTACTGTGGCAGTTGCAAGAGCATGTCAGTGCACCATTAGTAACAGGAATTTTTTTCTGAACTTAATAATTTAGATAGCTACACCTTTTATTTCATCAGAATTATTATAAATCTTTTTTCCAGTGTTCGTCTGAATGTGGAGAAGGTATACGCACACGATATGTGTTTTGTGGCATGAGACAGGGAACTGGAGTTCACGAAGTATCAGAAACCAAATGTTCACCATCCAAGAAGTTGAGCATTTCTGAAAAATGTCACAAAGGGTCTTGCCAAGGCACATGGTTTACTGGCCCCTGGACTCGGGTAAGTCAGAATCTATAAATCTGCACAGAAAAGTCCATACGGTAAAATAATCTGTTTAGCCTGGTTAAGATGAGTCAAAACCATTTAGGTTATTTCTGGAGAGCTTATTGAAATAATGCAATTTTGTGTTTTATGGTCACCCTTGCAGGCAAAAATTTCTTCTGTGTAAACAAAATTTGTTCAGCGGTTAACTTCTCCTATACATTATGTATTATGCCACTGAATAGATGGATGTATACTATGCTATAAGGGTTTGAAACCCATGTAGTTGGTGTATACTTAATTGATATTTAAGGGTACTAGCTTTCTGATATCTTTCTCATGTGAATGATTCACTGTGATTCAGGTAATCGGAGATTAATCAGTACAACTGCAGTACTAATGCAATGCAGCTGTGAAATTGAGACAATTGAACAATATGACTGCGAAGAATTTTTGATAGCCTATAATCTGAAGTTGTATGTTACTGTATTATGCAGAAATGGTTTCAAGTGTCTTTTTTCCATATTCTGCATGATTATGTATATATTCTGTGTAATTATGGATATTCTGTATGATTGTGCATTACTCTAGTATGAAAGAAATTAATCAGAAAAGAGTGCATTCCTTTTATTCTCGCTATTGACAGGTTATCATCTTTTTTTTCATGTCATTTTCAAGCTGCAGTTAGGTATTGCATCCATCTGTCAAAAGGTTTCATTAGTGTTTTTCATGATTTCATTAGGAAACTAAACAGTGGTGGCTTAAGGCTATATTATAACATGTTGACCCCAAAATAAATGAAAAACAAAAATATATAAAAACAACAAGTCATTCCAAAGAATTGTGTTCAGGAAATATGCTAGCATTTGGTACATCTGAGTAGCTTTTACCTCACAAATACATGGATTCAAATGACCACTTTTATGACATGTACGAACAAAAAAGATTACACCAAATTTTCAGTTGCAATGAGCACGTCTTTTGAATCCTTTCCAACATGAATAAAATATTTCAAAGCTATTCGTACTCAGTGGAATCCATCACAAAAAATCCAAAGAAAATAAATAAACCACATTTCTACAGTCGATGAAACATCTAGAAACGGAAACAGTTACTTTTCTCCACTAGTGGTTGAAAAGTCCATTACGAAAATTTACAAATTTGTGCTCAAAACATTTCTATTAGCTGAAGTTACATATCAAAGACAAATCCATTTTTATATCAAACAGTAGGAGAACAAATATCCAGAGGAAAACATGATCTAACTTTACTCATGAAAGAAATGTGGGATTACACCATATAATACAAATTTTGAAGATGACAATCTGATTTTTGGTGTAAATGTGACAAGGATGGCAAGTCAGCTAATATCCGAAAACTTGAAAACTTCATCATCCTGGAGCGGGACTCGAACCCACATCTCTCAGATAGCGCCCGGGTATGCTAACCACTACACCACCCAGAACAACCAAGTCTCAAGTTTCCGATTAATTTATCTTGTGATGGTTATATTCAAATTAATCAGAAACTTGAGACTTAGTCGTTCTGGGTGGTGTAGTGGTTAGCAAACTCAGGCGCTATCTGAGAGACACAGATTTGAGTCACGCTCCAGGACAATGAAAATTTTCAAGTTGAATAAATAAATCCATTGCTCTTTCCATGTAAAGCAACACACAGCAACTGAAAATTTTTTATTCGGCCGCTGTCAGGGAAATGAACCCCGAATCTCTCGATATCTAGCGGAGCGCATTAGCCTTACACCACAGCGGCCAACAATTCACGGCGCTATGTGTGTTTTTGTTTTTCAGTCAGCATCTGACATCATAAATTCGTAAGACGGGCTCAGCTACAGAGACATCTCCATCTGGTGGGTATTAATGGCACTGGCTATATATTAATTATAGCAATTAAATACAAGGGCGACATTCAAAGTGAAAATCCTCTAAATATGTGGCATCAGTTGAATAAATAAATCCAACACTCTTTCCACATTAAGCAACGCACAACAACCAAAAAATTGTTATTCATTCCTCGACGGCGTCCGAATAACAATTTTTCGCTTGCAGTGCGTTGCTTAATGTGGAAAAAGTGATGGATTTATTTATTCAACTGATGGTATTTAGAGGATTTTCACTTTGAAATTTTCAAGTTTTCAGATATTATCTAACTTTACTCTCGCAACGGAAGAATTTCTAATAATGTAAATGTAGAAAATATCTGAAAGATGTTCTTATATAAGTATTCCATGTATGACTTCATATTTTAATGCAATTGCAGTGTGTTCTGATCTAATAATCTAAGTCAGTTTTGGTTAAAATGACTTGTGGATACACCTTTAAATACTGTGGTTCCTGTGCTTAATGTTGTAACCAATTTCTACTGTAGTTGCATTTTATTTCTTCTCCAAATTTGCTATGTCTACTAAGCTTGCTGGTAATCATAAGTGTGATTCATTATTTGAAATAATTCATGTTTTCAGTGTTCAGTTCCTTGTGGAGGAGGACACCAGACACGTAAAGTAATGTGTGTGCAAAACAACTTGGTAATTTCTGATTCACACTGTGACATCACTTCACAACCATTTGATCGAGAAGCCTGCAATACTTACCCTTGTGATGAAGGTAAATTGTGTGTAAATCCATGTCTAAGATGCATGCAGAGTTTTGAATTTAATTTTGCTATTTACCCTCTCTAATAATTCAGTCCTGTTGACTTGAATATTCATTGTTCATAATTTGTTAATGTTTCTTATTTGCAATTAAAATATGTTTCAAAGTAAGCTTTCTCATTCATAGGGCCTCTGTGCAATAGTAATACTGTTAAGTAATCATTCAAAAGATAAATTTATCACTGCACGAATCTGTCTCTGTTTTCATCGATGTTTCTTTTATCACGTTTCTTCTATTATCGACATTATTGTTATCACACACCCATATATCAACTTGGTGTTTAAGCATGTTTTTATATCTTAATAATGCTCATTTCTAGTAAAAGTTCTGCTTCTTTTTCTCTACATAGCTGAATTTTGTGTCTCCAAAGCATCACTTTTTTATCATAAATGGCTTATTTTAAACCTTCAGTCTATCTTATACTAGGTCTACTTCTTATACTTCTTAACCTACAGCTCAGTCATTGAATGTCAACAGCTGTTACAATAATATATTTTTCCTCCCGTGCAAGGAACAACCTCAGCATTAAATTATTATAAGCAGTCACGAAGTAACAACATGCAAATATTGTAACACAAGACTTATATGAGTCTAAAATCTTAAATGGTATAAACACTAACACTCAATATTTGCTGAGCTTCCACACCAAGTTAGCATTATCTGCTGCTGTTCTAAGCTCTGAAAATTAAGCCCAGACGAAGCCTCCCAGTGGAGTGTGAAAGCTTGGCAAATATTAAGTGCTTGTGTTTACACCATTAAAGATTTTAGACTCAAATAAGTGTTGCATTATAATATATAGATGCTGTAGTGTATTCAGTAATAAAAATATTACTTACATATTCATTTTGTTTCACTTCACATATCTTATTATGGGTGTGTACTCTCCTTCAAATTTAATTTTTTTCCAGCCTAATGTTATAAGACTATTCAGATTGATTTTTTATTTACTTTAGTATTTATTTTATGTATTTAATCATAATATTTATTTAAGTTTAAATTTAGCAGTAGTGCTGTTGTTAATGATACCCATTGTAACATTCAGACTACATCCACATAGCTGCCAGTTTTAATTCAAATTATTAAAATCACATTAAATTACCTTTGAGGGCATTTAAATGTATTTACAAATGCTATTGAAATTTTAAATTCACAAATTTACATTCATTTAAAAAAAACACACAATGCTAAAAGTTTTGCTCCACTCCAGAGGTGTAGCCAAGGGAGTGGTCCTTGGCTCCAGACTCCCCCTTGAGGGAGGATTGAGCACAAATTTAAAGCGATGTGTACACTGCTGGCTACCCAAAATGCAACACCAAGAAGGACACGAGATAGCAAAGCCAGATTTACTGGACACATAACAACAGATACAAAGATGAAACGATTGAGCTTGCAGGCCCGTGTGACTTGCGTAACACGCAGACATCAATAGTTCGTGTGGCCCCCATGACTGGCAATAATGGCCGCTATACACCGCGGCATTGAACGAAACTACACCGCGGCATTGAACGAAAGAGGCTTTAGATGTGGGCTTGGGGTATGTTTGTCCAGACTACTTCCACACGTTGCCACAGTTCATCAGGCGTAGCCGCGGGTGGTGCTTGCCGGGCCACTCGGTTGCCGATCAGCGACCAGACATGTTCGATGGGCGACATATCGGGAGAACAGTCGGGCCATGGCAGCAGTGACACCTGGTGGGCTGTGAAGAATTGTTGCACGATGCGAGCCAGCCATATTCTCTGATTAATGGATTCTGATGTGTTATGTTTATGATTCAAAAACTACTTGCACACACATTTGTTTACTGGTGTACTTTAATTAAAATACTCTTATGTTCATTATAGTTTGATGCAGACAATAAATTTTCATAACTGAAATGTAATTTATTATATTTAGATGAAGTTAATTTAAAGTTTAAATGTTTTTATATTTTTTATTTATTTGATGCACAGATTAAAAAACTTTTTGTGACTGAAATGTAATTTTATTGTATTTAGATGAAATTATTATGATTGGTGGTTGCCATAAATCTAAATATGGCTGCTGTTCAGATGGAGTTAGTCCATCAGGTCCAAATTTTGAAGGATGTCCAACTGTCAGGGAAGAGCTAGACTGCAAGAAAACTGAATTTGGATGCTGTATGGATGGAATGACACCTGCAAAAGGACCATTTCAGTATGTTTCTTCAATATAAGTTTTAAAAAATCATGTTTGTTAACTGGTTACTTTTATTAAGTTCTTGTATATCTTTTCTGATAAATGGTGATTCATGTATTGAGAAAACACAATTTTTAAATACAGTTGAACTTGGTTATAGCTTCCTTGCCTAAAGCGTCACTTTGGCCATAGCGTCAAGGACCAGGTAGTCTCGCCAAAATTCTCATTGGAATAATGTTATTCATGCTCGGTTTTAGCACCACGTCAACCTTGTTTAAAGCGACAAAGATGTACACTATGTCTTATGTACGCTCTACAATACAGTTTATGTACCTTTTGTGTTGGAGCAAGAAAAGTAAAATGTACGATTTTGCTGACTTTTTGGTAAGTGTTTTGAGTTAAACTCAGATCAATTTTTGCAATCTTCTTAGCTTTACTGGTTGCTAATGCTCACATGCTTCAATGGCAAGTACTTCCTTTTTTTCTTTCCCCCACCCCACACTTACCACTAAAGCGGAGCAACCCTGCCTCTCGTTCGTTAGATTGCCGTTGGCAAAGTCAGCAGCCTGGGTTCATCTCAATGTTCCACATGCTACACTCCCAGCCATTATGGCAGTATGGTTGGGTGGGGTGTGTGTTTGTGGGAGGGGGTGAGCAGGGTTTAAGTTCCACATTTGATGTTTATTGTGCTTTTCATCCCTCCTCCGTTGTTTATCCCTTTTCCTGGTCTTGTCTGCAGCTGCAAGGTGCCTACTGTCCACCTGATCTTTTTCTATGCAAACACACCAGAAAGCTTTAACACCCACCCTGTCTGTGGCATTTAGCATAGACGTTTTGACTACACTATGCACATTTTAAGAAAGCGATGTGTTTATTGCCCGAACCACATTAGGTAAAAGGTTAATCTTCAATTAATATTCAGGAAGTGAGATAGTCTCTCTCTCATCTGCCTTTGCATTCAGTGTACTGAGTAACAATAATAGAGCCCCGAAAGCTCTTGCTTTTAAATTATTTTAATTTGTAAATAAATTTGGTTTTACTTTGCAAACTTTTAATGAATTTATTTATCGTACACAAACAGCATTTGTGATACCTATTACCATGCTGTACGAATAATTACTTTTGTCTTCTATAACAAAGCATGTAAAAAAGAGTTGGATGAAAATTAAAATTCACTCTAGAACTCCAGCGAGACAATCAACTTAATTTCCTGGACTTATCTTTGATTCTACAAGGAGGAAAATAGTTACGAGAGTTTACAAAAAACCCGCTAACACCAATGAAATGTTGGATTTTCATTCAAACCATCCTGAATACATAAAATCTGATGTAATCTCTCAATTTGTAGAAAAATTAGATGTGCTCAACTCCTTTGAAATAGATAAACATACTCAAAAGAAAGAATTAAAAGTCATTCTCGAAGAGAATAATTGCCCTGCTCTTCTAGTTGACAAAATTCTAGCTAAAAAACTCAGAGACCAACTCTGGAATACTTGTTAACTAGAAAAATCTCTTACCACAGAGGATTATTTGAAAAACTACAGAGGATTAGTAAAAAAATTCAAATTAAACTAGCTCCAGCTTGGTAAATAAAGTCAGCAACTACCTTCCAAAATTAAAACAGAAAGAAACTAATAACTAATATCTTATTACAAGAAGGAGTAGTCTACAAAGTCAAATGCGAATGTGGTCTCAGTTATGTGGGTGAGACAGGCAGACAGCTTAAAGACCAGGCTGGCAGAGCATAAAGCAGCTATTAAAAACATGACTAACAAGACTGAACTGGACAGACATGTTCAAGCTACTGGACATAACATTCTTTGGGACCCAATAGAAGTTCTATCCCATTAGCAGCACTTTTTCAAGAGCAAACTCTTGGAAAGTCTAGAAATAGAAAAAAGAAGAGACACTACATTAAACTATTTTAAAGGTTGGAGTTTCACCCAAGGTTGACAACACTTACTGTAGTATAGTCCTGATGAAGGGTAGGGGTTCTGTCCAAAAATTTGACTGTTAAAAAACAATTTTTATTCCTAAGTAAACTTCATAATCAATTGTATATTCTAGTGTATATGTTCTAGGAATAGCCATGACTTCAATTATTACCATACAGGATTTGTAGTGTGTTAAACCTCCAAAAGCTGTTTTGTTGGCCATGTTTATTTTGTAATGAAATTGTGAGAAACTGTTTACCCTTTTCTAAAGTAAAAAATTGTAAAATAAAAAAAAAATAGTCAAAATTCATGTACTGTTGATTTCCCTGTGCTTATCTTAAAGTGTATGATATTTCAACACTCCATGTTCTGTAGCCCTCCCCTTCTCAAGAATGTTAAGTTTTCCTCCCTGGTAGTTCCCAGTTCATAATCATGCTCTATAAATATCCTATATGGAAAGCTAATGGGCTAAAAAAATTATGATACAAAAAGCATCGAGTTTCCCCGTATAGAGCCTCAATTCACTCAAAAAAGCATATCTGACTTGCTTTCACTTTGCTAAGTTAAAAAGTGATTTTTTTTTACTTTTTCCCCGGATTAAGTCCCAAAACATTCGGCAAATTGTTCAAAGCTTTGAATGAACTTAGTTTGAATAAGTGTTTTAATGAAATAACACATTGTGCGATTAAATTGAGCCAATAAAAACTTGTTGAAGCTGTATACACAAAGACAAAACAGATTACCTAAACTTAATAATCTAAAGTAACTTATGGGATTTTACTAGGAAATTTTTTTCTTTAATAGCAAATTTTCGGAGAAAACTCTTCTCCTTCTTCAGGCTGTCTTGTTTTTTTCCCTTTTTCCTTGTCACTATCACGGTTACGGTTTACCTTGACGGTTACGGTTAACCTTGACGGTTTAGGTTATTTTTCAACAAATCCTGCCAGATGTTAGGCAGGAAAAATCCTTTGCAGTCATTGATGATGGAATTTTGATTTTTCTCAATCTCTATTCCTTCTTTCAGTTTTCTTTTTGGAAATTGCTTTGGAAACTGATTACTTTAAGGGAATTCCAATCCATGCTGTGCCCAGTTTCTCTAACATGCCTATCTAATCCAGTCTTGTTGGAGCAATTTTTTATAGCTGCTTTATGCTCAGCCATACGAGTTTCTAGTCTGCGACCTGTTTCCCCTATGTAAGATAGTCCACAACTACAATTTACTTCATAAACTACTCCTTGCATTTTTAAAATATCTTCTTCTCTTTGAACTAACTTTTTTTTTTATTGAAACAGTTCTGTTGATGATTTTGATGCCAAATCCTATATTTTAAGTCAGAATAACTGAAGAATGAATATATATATATATATCAAATAATGGAATTCCCTTACAAATTAAGGAATGTCATTTTTTTATGCATGCCTACACATACCTTTCACTGCATGCCACTTTTTGTAGATAACTAGAATATAAGATCATGTGAAAATGAATACTCAAAACATATCTATACTAAAAGAGAGAAGCAAAATTTGATATTCGATGGAAGTTATCCATTCTGCATTGTTATTTTTATCTTAAGTAAAAGGCATATATAAAACAGGGATGTAAATTTTTAATGAACATATAAATAATAAAAGAAAAAAGATGCCAGTGGTATTTTTCAGAAATGGCAAACTGTAACTGGAATAAAGACAAAAAAATATATTGTTGCAACATGAATCAGAAACAGAAAGTAATATTTCAGTGGGGTGTGGTATACACCCCCCCCCCCATTGTTCTACTGAGGGAGGATATGTAGCGGGTTTGGACGAACCATTTGTTAAATTCCAGACAGTTCTCCTGAGCTGTTTGTTAAATTAAACATTCAGATGGGAGGTATGAAGGCAAATATTTGTCAGTTTATTACTGAGAGTTTTTTATTTTTTTATTTTTCCTGTTTTTATTTCTTTCTGTTTCATCAGTTATTATATGAGCTACCACAAAATGCACACACACACAAGCATCTCATAAAAGGAGGATGGTTTCATGCTTTTGAGCCTCCTCATCGCTAGCTGCCCCTGGAGGAAGGACTGCTAGCTGTGAACTCACAGAGTTCACAGCTAGCAGTCCTTCTGCAAGACAACAGGGGAAGAAGGTGGAAAGAATGTTAAACTAACTCGAAGTATAAAGAATAATAGCTTTCTTTCAGCTCCTACAGAACTATTTGAAAACAATATCAAAAGGTTATTTTCATCTGTTATGTAATAATTTACATTGCAATAAGCACCTTCATGGAAGTACAGTTGATTTGTTAATTTCAGTAATTGCCTTTTAAGTAATCCATTTTGAAAAGTCGTTTTTTTTTTTTTTCGTTATGCAGGCAAGGCTGTGGTAAAACTGTAAACTGCAATGAAACAAAATATGGATGCTGTCCTGATGGAGTAACTCCTGCCAGAGATCATGCCAAAGGAGGATGTGAAGCTCATTGTTCTGATTCCTTGTGGGGATGCTGTCTTGATGGACACACTTATGCCAAGGGAAGCAATTTTGAAGGTTGTGAATTGTCACCAAGTTGCCACTCTTCAAAATTTGGATGTTGTCCTGACGAAATATCGATTGCATCAGGGCCTGATTATGAAGGTTGTGATGTTGATGTGTCATCAGGTGAAGACTGCCAGTATTCTGAATTTGGTTGTTGTCCTGATGGTATTACTCCAGCTCTTGGTCTCCATTCTAAAGGTTGCACTAACTTTACTTACAGTGAAGAAATACCTGATTGTTCACAAAGTCATTATGGGTGTTGCCCTGATGGGATAACTTCTGCTCTAGGAAAAAATTTTGAAGGATGTGACAGTCTCGAAGGTAGTGGTGAAACTGAAAGTCAGTGTGAAAATTCTCTCTTTGGTTGCTGTCGTGATGGTATCACCCCAGCCAGAGGCCCCCACTATTTGGGCTGTGATGATTCTATTGAAAGTAGTACGACAAGTAATGAGAGTACTGATGATCCTGACAAAGAAAAACATCTACCCTGCAAGAAATCTGTATATGGTTGCTGTGATGATGGCATTACGGAAGCAACTGGTCCAAATCACATGGGATGCAAAAAGAGGATATACCACATATCAGTTGTGAAAGTTCACAGTATGGTTGCTGTTTTGATGGTCTCACACCTGCTCTTGGGCCTGAAAAGCAAGGTTGTTGCTCCAGCAGTAAGTTTGGCTGCTGTCCTGATAACCATACTTTAGCAAAGGGAGAAAGATACTTAGGTTGTAGCTGCCGGACATTTACATATGGATGCTGTCCAGATGGTATCACACCAGCTAAAGGAAGAGAGTAAGTTATACTTTCAATTTAGCTAAAATATGTGAAATATATGTCTTTTTTTATGTTTCTGTATTGGACATTTCCTCTTCTGAAGTACTGATAAATATTTATATGCTATTCTCGATATGACAAGATAAAAGCATCATGTTAAAATGTATAAAGACATTTGTTAAGTTCCATTTTGTAATAATGGCTTAATAGTTGAAACTTTTTCCATATTATTAACAGAGGACACAACCTGAGAATACATACATATTCCCAAAAATTGTTCTTATATTTTACGTGCAAATTGTAATTAACATCGTTAATAGAAACTCACCTATAGGTTGTTGCTTCTTGGCACATTTACTGCATGTATCTTTCCGGCTGACTTGTCATAATGTGTCATAGGCGTTTTTTGGGGTCATCGTGTCTCTTCCCTGTGTCTTCACATATATTCTTGCTATTTTTGTTTTTGAGCCAACATCTTACAACTACATTCACATATTTCATACATATGGACAACTTTCATTATCTTCAGCATATATTAAAAAATCTAAAACTCTATACAGAACTCTTTCGTCGTTCATTACACAGAACCTTCTCGTCATTCATCAAACACATTTTAACCCTAACTCTCTTGGTCGTTAAATACCGTCAACGTCTTATTATTCACAACATCTATATATACCTATACATACATTCATATTAAAAACAGCCTTTTATATACACTATTTACAACACCCTTATTTCATCCACTCAATGCATTTACTCACTGGCTCATCACTCTTCCTCTTGCCCTACTGAGTTTTCGATGGGAAACACAATACGCCTAACCACTGACACAGCAATCTCCACAACCATGACTGTGTCTGCCTGTAGTACTTTCTGCCAGACCCTGGCTGTCTTCAGGAGGCCTGTTGAATCACCACCGTTCCTCTCTGCAGCCGCAGAGCAAGTGATGCAATCATCTCCAGGCTTCTGCTCTGTCATTGTATTTTATGATGTTTGCCTATGGCACCATCTGTCCTTTCTTTTAGTCAATTTATGTTCCATTTTTATCAAGGCCTTCCAATTATCATTTAGTATATTAGGGTTGTTAGAATTACATATTATACCTCTATTTTTCTCAATAAGAACCGATTCAGCCATTCTCAAATGTCTTTCTGTTTTACATTTTTTAATTATTCTAATGTCTTCGAATTAAGGATATTCCATGTTTTCCAGGCAGTATTGAATAAAAGCAGTTTTAATTTTTTTTTTTTTTGCCAATTTTTGAAATGTTGATTTAATCTATGCTTTAATTTATTTTTGGTACTGCCAATGTATGAAACCTGTGGATTTTTCGATACGGGTATTGCATATACTCCCGCTTGCTCCAAACAACTAATCTTATCATTGCTTTTTAGCACCAAATTCTTAATTGTATTTACTTTACATCCAAGCTGAATGTTATATTTAGTACAGATTTTATTAATTTCTGATTTGAGATATGGGAAAGCACCAATATATTTCAATTGTTCTTTTTTCCTTGACATTGCACCTCTATTTATTTTATTCTGAACTTCAAGTGTCCATTTTTTAACTTGCTGCCTTGGATAACCATAAGTTTCAGCAATTTTATTCACATATTCCAATTCTTTTCTTATATAACATTCTGTTGAACTGTGAGGTTTTCCAAGGTAGCAAGTTAAAAAACGGACACTTGAAGTTCAGAATAAATTAAATAGAGGTACAATGTCAAGGGAAAAAAACAATTGAAATATATTGGTGCTTTCCCATATCTCAAAGGAGTGTCATCAGAAATTAATAAAATTTGAACTAAATATAACATTCAGCTTGGATGTAAAGTAAATACAATTAAGAATTTGGTGCTAAAAAGCAATGAAAAGATGAATTGTTTGGAGCAAGCGGGAGTATATGCAATACCCATATTGAAGAATCCACCGGTTTCATACATTGGTAGTACCAAAAATAAATTAAAGCATAGATTAAAGCAACATTTAAAAAATTGGCAAAAAAAAAAAAAAAAAAAAAAAGAAATTAAAACTGCATTAATTCAATACTGCCTGTAAAACAAGGAATATCCTAAATTCGAAGACACTAGAATAATTAAAAAATGTAAAGCAGAAAGACATTTGAGAATGGCTGAATCGGTTCTTATTGAGAAAAACAGAGGTATAATATGTAATTCTAACGACCCGAATATACTAGATGATAATTGGAAGGCCTTGATAAAAATGGAACAGAAATTGACCAAAAGAAAGGACAGATGGCGCCATAGGCAAACATCGTAAAATACAACAGAGCAGAATCCCGGAGATGATTGCATCACTTGCTCTGCGGCTGCAGAGAGGAACGGTGGTGATTCAACAGGCCTCCTAAAGACAGTCAGGGGCTGTCAGAAAGTACTAGAGGCAGACATAGTCATGGGTGTGGGGACTGCCCAGTCAGTGGTTAGGCATATCGTGTTTCCCATCGAAAACTCAGTAGGGTAAGAGGAAGAGTGATGAGCCAGTGAGTAACTAAATTGAGTGGATGAAATGAGGGTGTTGTAAATAGTGTATATAAAAGGTTGCTTTTCATATGAATGTATGTATAGGTATATATGGATATTGTGAATAATAAGACGTGGACAGTATTTAACGACCAAGAGAGTTAGGGTTAAAATGTGTTTGATGAATGACTAGAAGGTTCTGTATAATGAACGACGAAAGAGTTCTGTATAGAGTTTTTAATACATGCTGAAGATAATGAAAGTTGTCCATATGTAAGAAATATGTGAATGTAGTTGTAAGATGTTTGCTCAAAAACAAAAATAGCAAGATTATATGTGAAGACACAGGGAAGAGATACACGACGACCATGAAAGGCCTATCACACATTATGACAATTCAGCTGGAAAGATACATGTGGTAAATGTGCCAAGAAGCAACAACCTTTAGGTGAGTTTTTATTAATAATGTTTTTTTTCATATTATTTCTTTGGCGACCAATGCACTTCACAACTGTTAAATATCAAAACTATTTACAAGAACTTAAACAATAAAGGTAACTTGATCACACTAGTTACGTTAAATGAAAACTTTTACAAAAAAGTTCATAAGTTGGAAGTTTTCGACCTTATCTTAGGTCTTCTGGGGATAACTTATACATTGGAAGCACATACAGGAGCATTAGCCATAGAATTTTAGAACATAAAAAAGATGTTTCGAAAGATAATCCTAATACTGCCTTGTCTATTTTGACAATGGAAGACACATCTGCAGTTCCCCACTGGAATGAAGCAAAACGAATTGCTTCTTTTGCCAATCGTTTTGCTTTCCGTTACCGTGAAAGCCTGGAAGTTATTTTCAACTCAATGACTTGCAATTCCGAATCTCCTCTCTACATTCCGATGATCTGGAGATCAATTCTAAGTTTTGGCAACAAAAATAAGAAAAATTCAAATGTAGAATCTGGCAACAATCTTAGTCCTCCATTGGCGTGATGAAGACCTAAGATAAGGTTGAAAGCTTCCAACTTACGAACTTTTTTGTAAAAGTTTTCATTTAACGTAACTAGCGTGATCAAGTTACCTTTATTGTTAATATTGTTACGTGTTGTGCCCATCATCGTCAAGAACTTAAACATGAAATTGCAACATACCTTTAGGCTGTAATAAAATTCTGACTTGGCCACTGATGGGATAATTTCACTTTGTTCACAAAGTCAAAAGTATCAGCATTAATGTATTCATAGTGTGGCATTTATAATTCCATTATTGCTGATACTTTTGACTTTGTGAACAAAGTGAAATTATCCTGTTAGTGGCCAAGTCCTACTTTGTTGCAGCCTAAAGGTACGTTGCAATTTCATGTTTCAGTTCTTGTAAATATTTTTGATATTTAACAGTTGAGAAGTGCATTGGTTGCCAAAGAAAGTAGCATGGAACTGTTCTAACTGTTAAGCTATTATTGCAAAATGGAACTTAACAAACGTCTTGATAAATGTTTATTTCTTAAAATATTATTCTAAAGTATGAAAGTGACATATACTGTATATATTCACATTAGCCGAAAGTTTTTGTAAGAAATCCTGCTTTCAAAGTTAGAGGGCTGGCTTATATACGGGTCAGTAAAAGTTAAGGATGTCTCCCATAAATTATCCCATGAAACTTACCGGAGGACTTAGACTGCAGCTTTCCGTGTACTACACAAGAGTTTTCTGACCTGAAAACTATCACGCAGTGACACTATCATATCCTCATGTGTGCCCCACTTTGAGGGAGGAATTGCTATGGATAATAAATGAAAAGTATGGGTAATCTGTTCTCAAGACATTGTGGAGAAACAGCACTGCTTCCATCTGCCAATGGCGTACACTCAATGCAAAAGGAGACATTGATTTTACACTGCAGAAGAAAAAATTATGCGTATTTTACTTGTATTCATTAAAATATATATGTATGCATTCTTAAAAAAATCTGATCCTGTTTTGCATTTCAGTAGGCATATCACGTAAGGGCACATAGAAAGCTGTGATCTCAAAGTAAAGAAATTGCCGACAATTCCAGTGTAAGATTTCACATAACACCTTTTCGGAAGTACTTAAAAAAAAAAAAAGTATGAAATATTTTTCCACTCAGCGTAGAATTCCTACAGGAATAGGTGCTTCTAATATAAGTGAAAAACCTAATCCTCTTTCAAATTCACACCATGAAATTTCTTTCTTCCAAATGTGGAATACCTTACTACTTCCTGTGTGCTACCATGAGATGCGGATGACACTGTGTAAATCATCTAGCTGGTTGGGTGGGCCACAGCCAATCAGGCATCAATTCTCTCAGGTTTTCACAGCAAGCGTGGGCGTATATGTTTTCCTCCCTGTGCTGGTGAAAGCTATTCATGATATGGATAGCAAAAACATAGTGTTTAACGGAAGGTGGTAGTTTGGAAAAAAAGGGATGACACATGGACTTGTCACTTCTTGGATGAAAGAATTGGGGGATGCAATTTCACCAGGAACTGTCTAACAAAAAATGCCACATAAGTAATGCAATGGATGTTACTGGAGTTATTTGGAAACTTTAACAGTGAATCATACTTTGAAGGTACAGAAGGTAATCTCAGAAATTTGAATAATTCATTTCAATAAATATATTTTCCAAAATCTAGAAATTTGAGGTTGGTTTACATGTGGGTCAAGGTGTTTTACAAATTTTTATCTCTTGAGATAAGGGGGGGGGGCTTATACACGAGTATATATGATGTTTTTATCATTAACTCCTTTTATAACAGACTTATAGTTTGTATCATCTTAAATATAAGCTTTAAAACTAATTAGGTTTTAACCAAAGAAATTAATCCTAGTAGTTAATGACATCATGATACCTCTAATTATTTATTTTACAGTGAAAGAATTGAATTTATGGGTTTTATAGAGGTAATTTGTTAATATTTGGTAGTCAAAATTTCAAAATAGAACATAATTCATCATCAGGACTGGATTTACTCCCAAAGAAAGGTGACTTAAAAGTTTTAGTTAACGTAACTAGCGTGATCAAGTCACCTTTCTTTGATAATATTGTTACGTGTTTTGCCCATAATCGTCATGGATTTACTCCAGTGACATAGTCCTGATAATGGAGTAGTTTTATTCCAGTGACATAGTCATTAAAATTTTACCATCGAATATAAACAAATTACCTCTGTAAATTGAGTTTTTTCACTGTAAAACATTTTAAATTTGGTTGTCTTGTGTTTCTAAGATATGTAATTCAGATGCATCTTCTTTTTTTCGTCTTCTTTCTTTCTTCCCCCTTTCATGGGGAAAGAAAGAAAGAAGAAAAAAGTTGTAATCAAGTAATTAAGGCTATTTTATGAATAGACTTTTCCAAAATCACATGTGATAAAATGAGTCATTGAACGGATATCATCACCAGAGGCATAGCCAAGGGGAAGTCCTTGGGTCCAGACCTGCCCTTGAGGTTGGATTGAGTACAAATTTAAAGCAATATATATGTATATATGAGGCTTTTACCAATGAACCAAATCCATGGAACCCCCCTCCCCCCTCTTAAGAAATTTCTGGCTATGAGGGTCTTAACAAAAGTTCTGTACACTGTCCATTTTTGAGAAGTGTGAAGTAATGGAGAAAACTTACCTTATTACCATACAATATACTCCCCTCCACTGCTAATAACAGCTTGCCAGCAGTGAGGTAGGTCGTGGATGCCCTGTAGTATGCCATCTTTGTTCAGATGTCGTATTACTCAGGTCACATCCTATAACAGTTTGTCCAGCGATTCTTAGCAGATGCCACAGAGCCGATTTTTTTAACTTTGGGAAAAGATCAAAGTCTGATGGACTGAGATCAGGACTGTATGGTGGGTTGGATAAAGTTTCCCAGCCATATTTTAACAAAAATCTCTGTACCAATGCTGCACCATGACATAATGTATTGTCATGCAGCAAGATCGCTCCCTCTTCCAACAATTTGGGACGATTCTGACGAATTTTCGGTTCCAACCTTTTTCTTCAGAACGTCACGGTAATATTGTGTGTTGACATTTTTCCCTACCGGCACTCAATCAGAGACCACAACACCCTGGACATCATATGCAAAAATCATCATTTGCTTCACTTTGGATTGTTGCCGATGACACTATGAGGGGCATGGGAAACTTTAATGCCTCCATTCCTCTGACTGTGACTTCAGTCCCGGCTCAAAATTACGGGCCCAAGTCTCATCAATTGCTACAATTGTGTTTAGGAAGGTGTCGCCCTCCCTTTCGTACCTGTGGAGGTGATCCTGTGCAATGCTCACTCTGGCTGACTTCTGCACGAGGGTGAGTTGATGGGGCACCCAGTGCGCAGGGATTTTCTTTTTCCCAGTCGGTCAAAATCCGGTGAACAGACACGGTGGACAAATTTGCCTGATGAGCAATCTCCTCGACTGTCAAATGGCGATTCTCTTCGAGAAGCATTGCAAAAATAGTGACAGATGTTTTGTCTGTCGCCGTTTGAGGTTGGCCTGAGTGGTGATCATCTTTGATTCTCTTTCAGCCCTCCTGAAAGCGTGATGCCCAGCAAGAAATTGTGCTCCGTTCAAGAGTTCTTTCCCCATAAACTTCTTGCAAGGCAGTGTGGATTTTTGTCGGATATTTTTGCTGCAGAGTTTCTATTTTCACGTATGAGCGCTGGTCTAATGTTGTGATTCGACCTGAGGATCTGCATGCTTCCATTTCCAAACCCTCCCATGTCCACACAGCAAATAATGGCGTGTCATTATGACACCACTGCATTGCTGAGAGTCTGATCTTGAAATGATGCAATCATTTTCTCGATTTCATCAAAATTTGAGGCCGCTGTGGTGCGTAACTGGAAGACCCTGGGTTCGATTCCTGGTGGCTGCTGATGAGAATTTTTCCATGACTTACTTATAACACTTATAAACGTGGAAAGAGCAATGATTTCCGTTTGTTGGTTCTATAATGAGTCATGGAAAAATTCTAGTGTTGGAGGGGGGTGCCTAGTTTACTAGGCACCCCCCAACACTAGAATTTTGCTCCTGAAGTGAAACTTTAGACTGTGTCATTTTTATGTATATTTGTGTAAAAGTATGATGTCAAATAATACTCATTAGTGACATAATTACAAGAGAAAGAATAATAAATTGTCATAACCTGTTTTTCATACTCTCCATTATGAAGCTTGAGCAAGATAGCTACTTTTCTGCATGATTGACTTGGCATATAAACACTGACATCTGGGAACAAGCAACATAGCATCATGGTAGCAGAGATGCAAAAAGCAGCATATTCATCATTTTATTTATAGAAATATTCAAAATCAGTGGTTATTTTTGTACATGATTTTCTGATGAGTAAATATACTTCAAATAATATTGAAAGATTCAAACATTCCCACAAATGAAAATCCCATGCTCTCAAATCTACTGATCTTCCTGGCCGAGGGACACTCATGTTCTTAGATATATAATATGATATGACATATGCTACATCATGTGATAAGGAGAAACACTGTCTTACCTTATTCATTAGAATTTTGGTAGTATGAGAAGTTAAGTCATCTTGCTGAAATTATGTGTCATGATTAACTTAAAGACCTAAGTATATTAAATATGTGAAATAAAGAACTGATGCTGTGGCTGCAACATTTGTGCTGTCATCCTAAAAGAGATTCAGACCAATGCTGCTGAGAAAGATGGTACTGTACAGAATAGTATAATGTTAGCACTATGTAAATGTTTCTGTTTTTATTGATGGAGGACATTTGTGCTGCCAATGTTTAAGTTTTTCTTATTTATACAATATATATGGGAAGATGAAAATCAGACATATGTATGTATATATACACTATCTACCGACAAGTAATTGGACATCCCTACAATCGATGATATCTGCCATCCCGATACACGTCACGGCTGCCATTAAGTATTGTGTGGGAAACAACAACGTAACCAGTCGCACGCAAGATGCCACGCAGTTCGGAGCTCTCTGATTTCGAGAAAGGTGTAATCGTCGGGTATCACACAAATGGCCAATCCATACGTGACATATCCAGCGAGTTGAAGTACCCAAAATTGACAGTGGCCTATGTGATTGGCAAGTGGAAGATGAGACGTGACTGTCGGAATGTGCCCCGACCCGGCAGACCCACAAAACTGGGAGTTAGGGACCGACGGGTGCTGGCCAGAGAAATTCAGAAGAACCGCACCAAATCGATGAGCCACATCCGCGAGGAGTTTCAACTGGCATCCGGGAGTGTTCTTTCGATGAATACCATCTGTAAGGAAACCCATCTGCTTGGTTATCATGGGCGTGCTTCCGCCCACGAGTCTTTGATCACCAAGTCCAATAGTGCTGCTCGGCTAGCGTGGTGCACAGAACATCGACAGTGGACCGTTGAACAGTGGAAACAGGTTCTCTGGAGCGACGAATCAAGGTTCACCCTCTACCGTTCGAATGGCAGGGTCTGGGTTTGGCGTCTGCCTAAAGAACGCCTTCTGCCAGAATGTATTGTGCCAACTGTGAAGTTCGGCGGCGGTGGAATTATGCTATGGGGGTGTTTATCCTGGTATGGCACGGGACCCTTGGTCGCAATTCCTGGTAGACTCAACGCCGAGACCTACTGCACCATTTTGGATGACCATGCGCTTCCTACGGGGTGGCAGTTTTACGGGGTGGACCCATGTTACTTTCAGGATGATAATGCCACCTGTCATGTTGCACATTGCACCGTGGATTGTTAACCACCGTGGTGTAAGGCTAACGGTCTCGGCTAGATATCGAGAGATCCAGGTTCATTTCCCAGGTGGTGACCGAATAACAGTTTTTCAGTGGCAGTGTGTTGCTAAAACGTGGAAAGAGCGATGCATTTGTTTATTTACTGATGCCACATATTTGGAGGATTTTCACTTTGGATCTCGGCCTCTGGATTTAACTGCTATAATAATATATAGCCAGTGCCATTAATGCCCACCAGATGGAGACGTCTCAGTAGCTGAGCCCATCTTACAGATTTATGATATCAGAAGCTGACAGAAAAACACACATAGTGCCGTGGATTGTTGGCCACTGAGGTGTAAGGCTAACGCGCTCGGCTAGATATCGAGAGATCCAGGGTCAATTCTCTGGCGGTGACTGAATAACAATTTTTTGGTTGCTGTGTGTTGCTAAAATGTGGAAATAGCGATGTATTTGTTTATTCACTGACGCCACGTATTTGGAGGATTTTCGATAAGTTATTTCAACTTCAATTATAACTAAATTGAAATGCAGTAGGTGATTATTGCGCTAAGTTACAAATTGCATTTTTGGAACCATTTTTGGGGGAATAACTGTTCAGAAATGATTGAAAGCTCAGTGGTGTTTTGTACCAGTACTAATAAATTACACCTGAGTATGTTTTTTTACTAAGGATGTTAATCTCATAAATGTTGTAATATTTTATTAATTTTTATTTATTTATTTTGTTAAAAATTGTACAGTCTTTATATCTTATATTATGCTTTATGATTGCTTCAAGTCATATATTCAGACTTGATGCTGTTCTAGTCCTTTTCTTTCATGATCCTCCATATTTAATATTTTTATTATCTTTTATTTACAGCTTTTATGGTTGTACCTGTGAGCACAGTCTTTATGGATGCTGCCAAGATAGCTTCACTCCATCCAGTGGGCCTAATTATGAAGGTTGCCTTTGTCATGAAATGTTGTATGGCTGTTGTTCTGATAACCATACTCCAGCAACTGGATTTGATGGCGAAGGATGTGATTGCTCCAATTTGTTACATGGTTGCTGTAAGGATAATAAAACTCCTGCCCATGGTCCTGACTTCCAAGGATGTCCATGCAATACTTACCCTCATGGTTGTTGTCCAGATGCGAGGACTATTGCGACTGGTCCAAATTATCATGGCTGTCCCTGTTACAGTATGCACTTTGGGTGCTGCCCAGATTACAAATCTGCTGCTTCAGGACCCAGTTATGAAGGATGTTCTTGTTTCACCATGCCACATGGCTGTTGTCCAGACAATGAGACGATTGCAATTGGTCCTAGCCATGAAGGATGCCCTTGTGATACCATGCCACATAAGTGCTGTCCAGATGGTAAGACTGCGGCAAGAGGCTCACATTTTCATGGGTGCCCATGTACAACATTTCCCTATGGCTGCTGTCCTGATGGTATCACTGTGGCTAAGGATAAACACTTTTCTGGATGCCAGGATGAAACTGCTACACATCTGAATTCAGTTACAGGTAGTTTTGTCAGCTTCTTCATTAAACTTAATTCCATTCAATGCTCCTTGTATGTATACTCTAGAACTTTATTAATATTTTACTTTCTTTTGTAGAATTATTATTCAGATAAATCCGTTTTTGAGTAGCTTCACATAAATGAATTGTAATTAGCTTTATTTGAGGAGAGATTTTTGTAAAAGAAGTATTGAAATACCATGTGAAATTAATTTTGTGTACCTTATTAAGTCAGTTCTTTGTCCTTGAGGCATTGCATCATCAACGAGCTATGTTATGTAACTCTGGGATGGATAATATTATTTTCAGGTGAAAAACATGGTCCCAACACAACACTGCAATTCATATTTCCAATTTTATTTAAATAACTAGGTGTATAATACAATTCCTGGTGAAATGTTTTGGATAAAATTGTGAATTTCTTATTCATATAAGATTTTGAAAAGAAAAAAAATATTCCATAAAGAGTAGCCATAGACTTTAAATATCATTTTGATGTCCATATATCATGTAATGCTTTCCATTAGTTCAAATGTATTATCTGAGACAATAACTGCCAGATATACTTTTGTCATTACTTTTGATTTAACAAAAAATAAATTCAATAGATAACTCTAAGGATACATGTTTCAGTCTTCAGAAACATAAATTTGGTAGAAAACTGTTGTAATCAGTAGCTTAACATTAAGTTCCTGGGAAACAAACAGAAAAAAAAAAAAGATGTTGACACTGGTATCTAGTCCAGGATGACCATCACCTCCTCTGATCCATTCCCTCCTGGGTTTTGGCAAAAATTCCTCCTGTGGAACTGCTTTCCCTTCTATAGCTCTCATGGCTACCTGAGCCTTCTATCCTGGACCATTCCTCATCTTCAGCCCACGATCGTGCCTGGGATAGGTGGGAGTTCGCTCAGTAACTCTTTGCGCCTTTCCCTTTGTTTTAGTCTCCTTCTTCCACAGTGATTTCCACTGGGGCTGTTCATAAGAAACACTCCCAACTGCCTTCCCATCGCACATGCAAAAGGTGTACCAAAGCTCATGTTGTTTCTGCTATAGAGACTCCTGCCACTGTTGTGCCCGCGTTGCCATATGAACTATTACATTCTCAGCCTCAACGTCAGGACTTCAACAGTTCTTATGAATTCCACCTCGCATTTGACGAGTGGGATATATCCCATGGATCTGTTTATGAATGAACTCCTGT
Source organism: Macrothele yani (assembly GCA_039090855.1). Classification (NCBI taxonomy): domain Eukaryota; kingdom Metazoa; phylum Arthropoda; class Arachnida; order Araneae; family Macrothelidae; genus Macrothele; species Macrothele yani. Next base: position 10,729,328 of record CM077024.1, read on the forward strand.
ATTTCTTCATGTTGCTTTGGTTTGTTTTCTGTATACTGCCTGGTTTTCAAGCCCATGATCTCCATGTTTTTTTTTGTTTTTTGTGCCTTCTATTTCTTCTGGTTTGTGTCTGTAGCTTGTTTCCTGTTTTGCCTCCTTGTATCCTTGAACTACTCCTGATTACAGAGTAAAGGAAAGTGAAAAAATATAGTCCAGGATAACACAGTACATACCCGCGATCTCACTGCTTTTGATAACCGTGTGTGCCAGATGATTGCAATGCCTTATGCATTCCTGGTGATCATAATACCAGCAGAGCAGAATTAAGATGCTAATTAATTGACATATAATTCTGTTCTATAGAGTAATCATGAAGTTCATTTCTTGATCTTCGGTCTCTTCATCTTTATATGCAGCCAGTTCTCCATCCTCCCTGCCTTAGCCATGATTGTTGAAGAAGCAAAACTAAATATCATTAAAATAATTGAGTGTTTTCAAGTTTCATTGTAAAAATGATCACAGGTAAATTAAATGTTTTTTTTTGTTTTTTTTTAATTTATGGACCGGATGTCCATAATTCAAGTTCATGTTACCAAGGGTGCTACAGGTGGAACTAGTGCTCAGAATGACTTCAAATTTGATATAAGATCTTCTGAGGTGTTGGAATTTTGTTTGATGGGAAAAAATAATTAGCTCCAAAAAAGGCCTCCAGGAGGATAAGTGGTGCTTTATTACAATAGAGAGAAATGCAAAACTCTTATAGTACAGAAAGCATATTTTGTGATTGTTCAACAACAAGTACAGAAAGCATATTTTGTAATTGCACAGCAACATGTTCGATATGCTGTCCTCCATTTTCTCTTCAACATGCTAAAATTGCAAATTGGCATGCTCAACCACAGATCGAAGTGTATTACTGAAAATTTGGATATGGTGTGTAATGCTTACCACGAGGTTCACCATGTTTGCTATGTGACCATGATAGATGATGTTCTTTAGATTTCCCCAAAGCCAAAAGTCGAACAGGTCCACATCTGGTGAGCATGCTAGTTAAGTTGTAGGAAACTGGCAGCTGGCTATTCTTTCATTGGTAATATGTTCCTGCTGCAACTACGTGACTGGCATTGCTTTGTGACGAGGAGCACCACCCTGCACAAAATCTGTTGAACCTAGGCACTGTTGCTGTTGAAAGTGTTGGAATCACCTCATTAACCAAAGATGTGTATTGCTGGGGGCCATTGACAAACCATGTAATGACACTCACAGGATGATGATGGTAGATAACACATAATGACAGATAACTAAATTAATGAAAATGGATCACACTATGCTATGTAGGAGATTAGAACTTTTCAATAAGTTCAAAAGTTAGGAGCTTTTTAACCTTGTCTTTTCTAAGATTCATCTTAGTCCTACAGGGTAAATCCAATACTCAAAAGAAGTGGCTTGATAGTTTGTTCATATAGTGTATGTCTACAACATTATTTTAAATCATAGTGAGAAGAATTGGCAGGAAAACACATAACACACAAAGCATTAGAAGAATTCTTGATATTGTCATATCATGCATAAGTTACGTTGAAAGTTATAAGTGATGGGACATTTCAGTAGCGACTTCTACCTCTTTTGCAACAGCCATTCTGCTCTTCAAAAAGAATATCAGAACATCATCAACATTGGCAAATTGCATGGCTTTCCACCCTTCTTAGTACACAGACTAATTAAGATATTTGAATCACAAAATAGATCTACTAGTTTACTGCCTGAACCTTCCACTACCCATCAATTTGTTGGCACTTTGCGCCCTTTAGCCTGTCCTTTACTCATAAAGTTTGCTCTATTTTCTAGTCTTTTGGCTACAGGATTGCAGTTAAACCACCTCCACATCTTCTCAACCTTATCCTTAAGGACAAAGATCCCAATAAACCCCTAGAGTTACAAGGTGTCTACTCTATCCCTATCAACACTTCCACAGGCATTACCCACTATATTGGTAGTACTTACCACAGCATAAACTGAAAATTGATGGAACATATCGCTGATGTTAAGAAAGGCAGCTCTTCTACCTCCCTTTCAATTTTAACCATAAGCAATACGTCCACAATTCCCGATTGGCAAAATGTTAAGCAGATTGCTCTGTTCAGTAATCGGAAAGCCCTCAGGTACCGCGAAAACATTGAAATCTACCTTACCCCTAACACCTGCAATACATATTCACATTTTAACATCCCTATCATTTGGAAAGCGATTTTGAAATCTGGCAACAACTGATGCTTTTACCACGTGTTTTATTCCATGGCTGATGAAGGTAGAAGTCACTACCAAAACGTCCCATCACTTATAATTTTCAACGTAGCTTATGCGTGATATTACGATATCAAGAATTCTTTTAATTATTTTAAATTTTATTTTTTTGTAGTCTATGGCAATTTAACTTTTTGATCCTCTTCCCCCTGGATAAAAAATAGTGTCCTGTCAGATGGTATTCTGAAATATGTGTTTTAATACTTAAGTTACAATGTATTCTGGAAAATATTTTGTTATTACAACATAAAGTATTGTAGCTATATCATTTTTTACGAATTTTATGATTTTGTATTACCGATACTTAATTATCAACTATAAAATGTGGCATTTATATGACAAACAGTTTAAGTATTGTGTAATCAATATAGCTTCACTCTTTGATAGAAAACTTTATAGGGAATTTCAAAAATGTGTTTATTTTTTTATGTATATATTACTGTCTTGGTTTTTATTGGTAAGTTTTCAAGAAAGAACAACAGTCCTCTTCATCATGGAACTATCACAACAATTTTCTGTATCCTTCAGGAAGACGCCTTGATGTCTGTAAGTTCTGTTTTACATGTTCTATAAAGTGGATACAGTCTGCGGTGGTGCATTAACTTATTCAATTAAAATAAAAATCGGCTAAAACCTATTGGGAAGGAATTGCAATATTAAACCAGCAGAATAATATGAGAACAATACAAGTAGCAGAAGCAGTATTAATAAATAAGACCAAACCATTTAACTGCAATAATAAAAGTCCATACGACCTTTCGTATGCTTGGAGAAACCTGATTGAAACCGAGAAGAAATTGAATAGGGAGAGGATAGAGAGGAAGAGAAAAAAGAAGGGTGAGAATGGCATAGATGAAAATAAAGTTGATGTGACTTGACACTAGATGGCATTGACGATGGATTACATGAGGAACATGTGCACTGTGGACACGAGACTTTCAGATAGCAGACTTTGACAGAGGGTGTGAAGTCTCCGTTGAAAACGCCAGGGTAGAGCCTAGGTGAAATGCGCGTCCGGCGATTGAGAATGTGGACGGTATGGGGTGGTGTATATAATGATTTTAACTAGAATTTAAAAAAAAAATATGAACCTGACCTAAGTTGAAGATTTCTTCGGCAATTCTACGGGAATGCAGCATTGACGAGATAGCCCTAATGGCCAAGTACGACGTGGAACTTCAAGTGGTATGTAAATAGTAACTCTTAACTCAAGAATCTTTAATTATTATCTGGAAACCTTTACCCATTCAATATGATGTCGACACAGCCAGAACTGAGTTAACCCTGACAACTGGACATAATCGTAGTAGGGTACAACTTTTGATGAAATGGCTCTCGAGCTAACCCTAACAACTGATCATATTGAAGCAAGATACAACTTTGGACAAAGAGGCTCTCAATAACTACTGACGTCGGATCGAACACGCACTTCCGTGAGTAACATTTTTAGGACTTTTAACCGATTTATATTTTAATTGAATAAGTTAATGCACCACCGGAGACTGTATCCACTTTACAGAAAGTGTAAAACAGAACGACGTCAAAGCATCTTCCTGAAGAACCTTGTGGTCACATAATGGTATGTGAACTGTATGATAGAATCACATGAGATATAATGATTTTCTGTAATAGTTACATTTGATCACTTGGAACTATTCCACCTTATGACCAGCCAACGTGATCATTCACGATGAAGTCTTCAATTTCATATTTTTTCGTTATTTCTATTTTATGAAGTCCAGTTGGTAACCAATTATTTTTAGTGAATCACAGTTTATTCTGTGTCCATTTTCTGTTGTATGTCTTCTAGATTTGATTGCACTAAGCATGCTCTTAACTGAAAATATTCCAAATACGTGGAGACAATGTAATAGACAAAGTCATTGCTCTTTCCACCTTTTTCTTTAATTAACACACAACAACTGACATTTGTTATCCGGACACCACTAGGATCATACCCCCAGATCTCTCGATAACTAGCTGAGTGCATTTGCCTTACACTATGGTGGCCAACAATTCCGCTATGTGTGTTTATCTGTCAGCATCTGACTTTACAAATCCATAGAGATGGGCTCAGCAACTGAGACGTCTCCATCTGGTGGGGCTTAATGGTGCAAGCTATTTAATTGTAGCTAATTATCCAAAGGGCGAGAGTGTTAGTGAAAATCTTCCAAATACGTGGAGACAATGTGAATAGACAAAGTCATCACTCTTTCCACGTTTTTCTTTAATTAACACACAACTGAAAAATTGTTATCAGGACACACTCGGCTAGTTATGGAGAGATCTGGGGTATGATCCCAGTGGTGTCCGGATAACAATTTTTGGTTGCTATGTGCTAATTAAAGAAAAAGTTGGAAAGAGCGATGACTTTGTCTATTCCCATTGTCTCCACATATTTGGAAGATTTTCACTAACACTCTCGCCCTTTGGATTTATTAGCTATAATTTAATAGCTTGTGCCATTAAGCCTCACCAGATGGAGACATCTCAGTTGTTGAGCCCATCTCTACGGATTTGTGAAATCAGATGCTGACAGGTAAACACACATAGCGCCATGGATTGTTGGCCACCGTAGCATAAGGTACGTTATTGAGACACGCTGGGCTAGTTATTGAGAGATCTGGGGTATGATTCCAGCTGTGTCCAAATATTAATTTTTTAGTTGCTGTGTGTTAATTAAAAAAAATGTGGAAAGAGTGATGACTTTGTTTATTCACATGCTCTTAACTTCTGCCATGTCAATTTGTAGTTAATGATGTGTCTGCCCTATGCATGATTCAGTCCATGCTACATTGTTTGTTGGAAATAACCTGTTACTGTCACATGTACTCTTAGTTATAAAAGTGGGATACAACTCAGAAGGTATCGTTGGAATTATGTTCATCAGATAGACAAGTCATCGTGTGATAGCTTGTTTGGTGGAATGTAAAACAACAACTAAAACATTTTTTTGAATAAAGCTCATGTTGAGAAATGGCTTCCTAGTTTAATTGAATTAATAATCTAAAGCAACTTATGGGATTTTACTAGGAAATTTTTTCATTAATAGCAAATTTTCGGAGAAAACTCTTCTCCTTCTTCAGGCTGTCTGTTTAACAAAACTAGATTAGACAAATATGTAAATGCAAACAATTGTAAAATGAACTGAAATTCATACAAAAATTATTAGCCATCAATGCAATGTCATAAGAAGTAAATTAAAAGAAGCATATGTGCAGTTGAGAAAAAGAGGCATTCCATCATCACAATCACATAAACTGTTCAATACCAGAAGAATAGTTTTGAGTGGCTAACCATAACAAATACAGTGAAGTCTTATATAATAACCTGACGAAGAGAAAGGATCTTCCTTGAAAATTTGCCAATGAAATTCAATAGTGTAGCATAAGAAAATCTTACAGACTTTGAGAATTTGCTATTTGAATTTCACTAGAAGCAGCTATGAGTTTTATAAGTAATATAGTTGACTTTTAAGACTGACATTTCTTTTGTAATATAGCGGATGTTTGCCACTTATCAAAAGAAAGAGGGCCCTGTCACAACTACAGTGTTAAGTGGTATTTTGACATGACTTATGGTGGATGTAGCAGATTTTGGTTTGGTGGCTGTGATGGAAATGGCAATCAATTCGATACACAGGAAGACTGTGAAAAAATTTGCGTTCTACCAGAAGGAGAAGGTATGACATGATAAAAATTATTATATTCTTTTTTTCTGATATTCTTTTTTCTAATATTTTTTTCTAATATTCTTTTCTTTTAATATTCCTTTTTTTCCAATGTTCTTTTTTTCCTAATATTATTTTTTTCCTAATGTTCTTTTTTTCTAATATTCATTTTTCTAATGCTCTTTTTTTCAATATTCTTTTTTTCTATTTTTTTTTCTAATACTTTTTTAATATTCTTTTCTTCTAACATTCTTTTTTTACAGTGTTCCTTTTTTCTAATATTCTTTTTTTTAATGTTCTTTTTTTTAATATTCTTTACTTCTAATATTCTTTTTTCTAATGCTCTTTTTCTAATATTATTTTCTTTTAATATTCTTTTTATCCAATGTTCTTTATTTTCTAATATTCTTTTTTTCTAATGTTCTTTTTCCCTACTCTTTTTTTTAATATTCATTTTTTTAATTGAACAGTTTGTTTTTCTATTAGATATTTTCTTGTCATTACATCTTTTTGACTTTATTTTCAGCATAAATAACCAACTATAAAGAATTGTTCACTGTGTTAGTTAAAAACATTTGGAGATATTTTTCTGTTCGAAGTTCACTAAATTTTGTAAAATTAATTGATGTACATAAATATATAATTTAAGACTACACACTTGTGATATGGAGATAGAATAAACTATCAATGTTTATAGTATAGTTGATGTATAGTGAAACTATAGTCGGTGTTAATGAAACATTTAATTGTGAACAAACCTTAATGATGTACATAAATATTTGCAAACTTTCAGTTAAAAGATACATAAGTAATTAATTATTCAAAATAGTCTCTTAAGCATAACTCACTTTCTTATCGATCTATTCTTTCACCACATTTATCACACATTTATCACTCCAACTGGCCTTTGTTTGTTTTTTATGTCATCAGGGGAGGAACAGGCTTTCATACATTTAGTAATACATAAAAGGATTTAAACTACTTAGTTTATGATAAAAAAAAAATATATATATATTATAATCTAGCACAACTTTACCAATTATTAGTAAAGCTCATATTCTTAAGAGACTATTTGGGCAATTAATTTTGATTTGACATGTTTTTAGATTAAAAACCTATTAAGAGTATTTTTTAACATACTTATATGTATTTGTGAAGGATACACAAAGTTTGTCCTGAAAGAAAGGATACTGTATTTTTTTTGAAACAGTGAGAAGGTTTATGATTCTTTTCTCCTTTGAAATAGTCACCTTTGGCATGCTGTGCACTGCTACCAACATCGCTAAGACTTAGGAAATCACTTTCTTGAATAGTAAATTGATATTTCACCACAGCTTTTGAATATGTGAAGTATCCATACACATATGGCACTTGTATGCTGTTTTGAGATGTAAAAACAAGAAAACAATATGCTGGTGACAAGATAGGGGAATGCAGAGGATACAGTGTGATAGTGACCTGTCATTCAGCAAGAAAAAGATTGTGTGCATTGTGCAGATGCCCCATCGTATGCAAGAGGAACCAGTTACCATTTACCTGCAAGTAACAGCAGCAACAATTAACACTTTTTAGTAGATGACACCAAGATATCTTGATTCTCACTAGCATGCACAATTCCTTAGGCATCAAAGAATACAGCCAGCATGTAATTTACATTGGGCTTTCTTTGAGAGAGAGAGAGAGAGAGAGAGAGAGAGAGAGAGACTACAATTTGTGAATCCAGTCTGAGCTCTGTTGTTTCCTGTGTGGGTCACAGTGGAAGCACTATGTTTCATCTCCAGCAATAACTGAAAGCCTTGTAACTCTTTTCAATCTCCAAAGTTTCAGCACAGACTGAGATTTCCTTTATTCTTGTGTCAAATAGCTAGGAACAAAGTTTCAGCACAATTTCCTTTCCAAAAGTCACAAGCACATGTTTTCTACTCAGCTTGCTGCTAAAATATTAAATATTATTTGACATTTTTTTATTTGCAACATTGCAACAACCTGCTCGTAGGGTGGAGTGAAAAAGGCCCAAAAAAACTTATTGTTTCCTGACCCAACAAATGGTTCTGTTTGGTTAAAAAAACACAGTAAAAAAATTCCAGCTCAATAACTCGTCATCTTCAGGTTCTACACTAGGTTAAAAACATTTAATTTTAACGCCAAAAAAGTGAAAACATGAAAATATTTTTTTACAGTATTTCTGTTTCCTAACCCAACAAATGGTTGTAATTGGTAAAAAAGAAACAGGGAAAAAGTTTCAGCTTAATCACTCGCCATCTTCAGGTTCCACACGAGATCCAAAGAAATTCATCTTGGTGTCGAACTTTGGAATTTCATTCCGGGACTTGATTCTGCTGCCTATGAATTCATCCCTGGCTTCTGCATCACATGTTGCAATTGATGCTTCTATCACCAGTCTCACATGTTTCTCTACTACTTGAGAATGTCAAGGTAGCTTCCCTATTTAAAACTGTGAACGACCTCTGATGAATCTTGTTATGTCTTCATCGCTGAGGCTCAAGGTAGCCGGTGGTTCCAAGATATTGCCCCAGTGTATCATCTCAAAATACTCCTCTGCTTTGGAATTCAATTTGGGAAGCTCAAAATGGCGTATTTTCCCCATCCATTCACTTTTTCTTGCTTTCAGTATTTTTCTCAGGCCAAGTTCTCGAATGTGTGCTCTTTCATCTTCCAGTATCGCCAACAGAATATTTTCAGAGTGAGAAAAATAACAGCTCCTCTGAATAACTTCGTGCACAATTGCTATAAACTTTTCTGGCAAGAATGAACTTTTCTTTATCATTCCGGGAAGATGAGGTGCTCCATGGGTTGCTCTCGGGAGTTTCTTTATTTCAAACCAGGATGGCACATAAACTTTTATAACATATTCTGCTAGGAGCTTTAAGTCATCTGGTGGTCCTGCAGTTGATATGTAAAGGCGAAGAATTCTGTTGGCTGTTGAGTGGGCCATATTCCCAGGACTCCTGCTTGCTAAGTTTGGAAAGCACTCCCCGAGGATACTGCCCTAGAAATATCAAGGAGGTATTTTTGGTCTGTACTGAGGTCTTTGTCGATTTCGGGCAGAGCAACTGAATAGGGACATAACTTGTCACGGCAAAGGTTTCACATGTTTCCAGGGATTTTCCTATTATTCCTGAAAACTGTTTTTGCCCAATATCCACTTTGAAAGCTCAAGTGAACATTTATATTTTGTCAAAATCGCCATTGTCAGCACAAGAAATTGCTTCCCACACCAAAATAGCCAAAATCAAGCAATAATTCATATTGCTGACAATGGCGATTTTGACGAAGTATAAATATTCACTTGAGTTGTGAAACCTCAAGATGCCAACATTTTGGGCTGAAATTTGGAGACAATTTGTTCTAGCCCATTTGGAACATAATAATGAGTCAAGCAATATGAATTATTGCCTGATTTTGGCTATTTTGGTGAGGGAACCAATTCCTTGTGCTGACAATGGTGATTTTGACAAAGTATAAATATTCACTTGATTGTGGAACCTCAAGATGCCAATATTTGGGGCTGAAATTTGGAGACAATTTGTTCTAGCCCATTTGGAACATAATAATGAGTCAAGCAATATGAATTATTGCCTGATTTTGGCTATTTTGGTGAGGGAACCAATTCCTTGTGCTGACAATGGTGATTTTGACAAAGTATAAATATTCACTTGATTGTGGAACCTCAAGATGCCAATATTTGGGGCTGAAATTTGGAGACAATTTGTTCTAGCCCATTTGGAACCTAATAATGAGTCAAGCAATATGAATTTCAAATAAAGGCTTTTTTGCTCCACCCTACTGCTCAGTATCTTAATCTGACTTCCCAACTGAAGGGCATCCAATCTTGGGATCATCTGTAATACTTTCTCCCTTCCGTTTTCAAAAATGCCTGTGCCAATCGGAAGTGCATCAAAGGGATAAAGCCGTGTCACTGTAAGCTCCCTGCAGTGCTTTGAACCTCTGTGTGATCCCCCAACCCCCAGCTTTACAAAGAATTTGATGCAAATGCATTGCTTCTCCATCTTTACATGGCAACCAAATAGAACTAACCTAAAACAAAATGGCACGTACTGTCACATTAGATGTAAGCAGACATGTTGAAGATTGGTGGAGACTGGTGCAAGATGGACTATTGTGGAAGAAACTTGGGGAGACCTTCATACGGCAGTGGATTGATAATGGTTGAGGATGATGATATATACTGTATATATATATACATGTATTAACACACACACACAGATACAAAGTCATGTATTTTCATTGATATCAATTTCCTATTTTTTCCCATTCCGTGACCATTCTTATATCACTCTTACAGATGCCTGTTTACTGCCTAAGGTTGTTGGTCCTTGCAAAGGAGTTTATCAGTCATGGTATTACAATGCTAATAGTGATGCATGTGAAAGCTTTTCATACAGTGGTTGCCTAGGAAACAACAACAGGTTCACCACCAAAGATCAATGTGAACGTACTTGTATTCACCAAGGATTTCAAGGTGAGTAACATGTTGCCATTGAGCAATGATAAAAGGAATTTTTGAACTAATACGCAATTTTGTTTTTCATATACTTGTATATAAATATAGTATTACCACACACTTACAAACATTCTCGCAATCTGAAATTATGTAAAGTGTGCTGTGTTAGGCACCAGGAATATGTGGGGAAAATATTTTGCCCTCAAGATAGTTCATCATACAAATGTTTTTTTTTTTGTTTTTTTGTTTTAATGGTCACCGTAGGCAATTTGAAGAGTGATACCTTTACGTAAATTAGGACCACTGGCTCCAGGAAAGGGAGAGAGCCAGCACAAATCCAAATACTACACCACCCATGCATCACATGGGACCTGAACCCAGGCCCATCTGAGAGGTATGATTCGAAGCCTGCACCTCCAACCATTCTGTCACCAAGTTTGCATACATACAGTATTTCTCAAATAGCTTGTTTGCTTGCTACATGATATGAAACATGAGCTCTTCAGTTATTTCTATGGTAATATTTCACCATTTGACCATTTTTACATTTAGTGGCTATACCAAGAATGCATGGCAGATGTGTTTTTGCCATTCAGTTGCATTTGCTTTTTTGTTTGTTTCTAAACACAAAGAAGAAGTCAGTAGGAAAATAAAACTGTTTCACTCAGTTCATCTTCTTTTAAGAACTGGGGACATATTATTATTATTATGATTATTATTGATTTCAAACTGATTATAAATAAGGGAAAAACCGAAGTTATGGTTTTTGAGCGAGTAACTGGTAGTATGAATTTGTGTATTTGGGAAGCATGTTTGACAAAGAGAACAAATTAGATGGTGAAATTAATAGGCGAGTGAATTCTTTATTGAAAGTCATAGCTGCTTTAGAAGGTTTTCACAGGAATGATGGATTCTCGAAAGAGTCCCAAGTGGCTGTGTCTAAAAGTCTAATTGCTCCTACTCTGATGTATGGCAGTGAAAACTGGGTATTGCAAAAAAGACATAGGAGTCATTTGTGTGCTGGAGAGATGCATTATTTATGGGGAGTTTGTAGCAAGACACACTCTGATCGTGTGAGGAATGATGTGCTGCAGTTGTGTAATGTGAGGCAAAATGTTGTTAGTAAGGTGGAGAGTAATATTCTTAGGTGGTTTGGCCATGTTGAAAGAATAGTGATGAGATGCTTACTAAGAAAAATTCTCAGTCCAAGTAGCAGGGTAAAAAGGCAGAGGAAGGCCAAGGAAGTCATGGGAGGATCAGATTCAGGAGTGTCTGCACAAGAAAAAGATTATGACTATGAAGTATAGAAGGTCTTGTATACGTCAGGTGTTAGTGAAGCACTAGTTGTGTGTCAAGTTTGCTGTAAATGGAGAAGTTTGATACATCAACAGTAAGTAAATAATCAGTTAAAAATTTATCTGGTGGGTTCTATTTCTTTGTGGTGCTAACATCTGAATCTCAGAGAACAACTTAGTGATATGTATGTTTGTATATTATTATTATTATTATTATTATTATTATTATTATTATAGGAACAGATAGAACTTTTATAAGCTTCCTGAGTAAATTATGGATAGTTTATTTTAAAAAATTGTGGAGGAAATATCACTTTCATATTTGAGAAATATTATGATAATGTTAATAGGTAGCTAAAAAAAGTGGTAGAACTTTTGAAGAAGGAATGCAGTTATTCTGTATCCCCAAGTACACTGTGCACTGATGAATTTCTCCCACATCACAGGGCATTGCACTGAGTAGGAATTCATTTGGTAGTTTCTTATTTATCTGACATCAACAGTTTTTGACATGAGAAACACATTTGAGAACTTAGGAGTGCACCACATGGATAACAATTGAGGACAGCATTTCTGTGCGAAAAAGTGTTTCTCCTATATCACTGTTATCACATAGATGCCCATACTATTTTACTATTTCTGATTTAGCCATCCTTCAGAAAACTTGAAAGTTACATTGCCCTGGAAGAGGAATGAAACCTACATCTCCTGACTTATGTTTGAGCATGCTATTGTTACACCACGTAGGACAATGCAGTTCCAAACAACTGAAACTATGCAGATGTAGCTTAGGAATGCAAACAGCATTCCAGATGCAGGCTAGTCGAGGCAATCCCCATTTTGTCATAGCATCAACGACCTATTCTCGTCCAAGTGTAGATATAGGCCAACATATCTTCAGTGTTTCAGATTAGAGTGAGTATGGGCTCCTTTTTAAGGCCCAAGTCCAGCCTGCCTCCCCAGACATTTAAAGTCCAGGCCCATTATATAATTATTTTTGACTGGCCCAAGTTTGAACATTTGTGCAAGTTTTCCCTGTGTGAATAATTAAAGAATAAAGCATGTTGTTTTACCCCTATTTATATTTCCATCATCAGATAAGGATGTTAGTGCTTCTCGTTAATGTTGACAACCCTGAAAAGAGAGAGAGAGAGAGAGAGAGAGAGGGAGAGAGAGGGAGAATTATTATTATGTGCATCGTATTTAGGTAATAAGATGTCATTCATTTTTGTTTCCCAAGTGTATCAAGTTAATTTGGTTACCTAATTAATTGTATTTAATTTTTTTCATTTAAATATAAATAAGGATTTTGGACTCTTAAATTTCGTTATAAAATTATTATAAAATCTATGCCACTGTCTTTATGGCATGATAATTGCGTATTCCTGTTTTACTGACAGCTTAGGTCCAATTAAGTATTGACTAAATATGCGTGTATAAGTTGTAGTGCTTGTTAATACATGGAAATTTATATTATTAGCTCTACTGGGACAGAGCTGATTTTGGCATTTATTTTATTATTTGGTGAAACTGTCACATGTACTCTTAGTTATAAATATAATAACCTTTATTAGAAAATTATTAAATTTGACTGTTTTTTGCTAGTCAGAAGTTGTTAAGCTGCATGTAATACAGCATGAAACTTAGTGATCCAACGGCATGACTTTACTCTGACTTCTCTAAATAAATAAAGTATATAAAAGTACATAAAATTGCATGTAATACAGCATGGAACAATTATCTTTTGCTTTAATGGTATAAGATAATTACACCATCCAGTGGTTTGGCTTTATTCTGGCTGCTCTAGATAAGTAAATTATATAAAAATATAAGTATAGCAATGAATGATTCACAATGCAATTTACATTTGTTTGCACTATGTATATTTAATTCTGGATATTCTTGTTTCCTCAATGTCAGATATATATAGTTAGTTAGTTGTTACTGAAAATACTCCCAGGCATTTTTGAGTTACAAAATGAACACAAAACATGTAGGGCTGGTGCTAGGGTGTTTGGCGCCCTAGGTAGACCATCAGAGTTGCGACTCAACATTTTTTTTATTCTTTATGTGGCCAAACATATTGCATTTATTCAGTGATTATTTCAAGATGCAAAAATACACTGTAAACTAAATAGAAAGAAACTAATGGAAACTACATCAATTTACTTACTGGTCCAATGAATTTCATTAAACCTGCATTCTCCAATGGAGAGAGAGGGCGGGGGAGAAAAGAATTCTAGCGGAATGAATATAGTAGCAGAGCCACTCTTACTCTTGCCCCTGTTATTACTAGAAAATAGTCTGAGTGAGATAATTACTAACCTCTGGGTAAGCTGCTCCGGTAACGCAGTAGTCTAAGCGCCGGCTTTTGACAATTTGTCCGAGATGGGTCCGGGTTCGAATCTCGATGGCTCTCGGTTTGTCTTACCGCACTGACTCTCCATTTTCCCTGAAACAAGTAGCCCTAAATTAGGTATGGGCGATATTACCCCTCCTCTGCTCCCAAAGAACTGTAGACATTGAGCATTGCTACTGCATATTTGTGATTGAAGTGGACGGTCCAGATATTTCTATTGAAAGCCTGATAATACAAAATCCATCTTCTTAAAAAAAAATCTTGTGCCGCCCTCCGGCATCACCTGACTTTTCTGCTGCATGGAGACGATCTTGGTTTATGGCAGTTTTTCGACTGATGCTTGCTTTCATGGCATGGTAAAAGGGTGTGGTGGGGGAAGGGGGAAGAGGGGATTTATCAGAAGCTTACTTATCTATTCTATAAGAACAGGTCCCCGTTTCTCTAAGAATTCACAACTTATCGAATGGATAAAAAGAAAAAAACAAGTCTGTAATACCTTACCCAGTCCATAAGAACTGGCCCCCGTTTCTCAATGAGAAAGAATTCGCAAGTTATATTGAATGGACAACAGAAAATAGAAGTGTCTTTTGTTTTTACTTTTTTTTTTCTCATTTATTAACTCATCTCATTTCATCAACTCTAAATCTTAGCGCCCGTCAAATTTTGGCGCCCTAGGCAGCTGCCTAGTTCATCTAATGGTTGAACCGGTCCTGGAAACATGCAATAAACAATAATTAAGAAATTTCGGCAAAGAACAAAAGAGAGACTATAGCCTAACCATTCAGCTGTGTGTTATCCATTGTGTTAGTTAAATCGATTAGCGATGATAAAAAAATTAAATAAAGTGACGAGCCCAGGATTTAGTCAAAGATTTTATATAAGAGCCTGCCCAGGCCCAGAACTATTTCTGGTCTTTTTGTTATAGCCCAGCCCTGTGCTCATCTCTATTTCAAATCATGCTAGCCATTGGGAAGCAAAACTCCCAAAGAATTGATTCTTCACAAGTACATGGAAAACATATACACCTCATTGTTGTCACATAATTGCTAATACTTTTACTGTTTCCTGTACAACCGTCATTCAGAAAACTTGAAAATTACATCGCGTTGGAATGGGAATTGAACCTGAATCTCTCAATTTATGTTTGAGCAGGCTATCGTTACACCACCCAGGACAACGAAGTTCCAAGTAACTGAAACTCCTGTTCCAGCATGATATAATTTTCTAGTTTTCTGAAGGATGGCTACAGTAAAAAGTATGGCATGTATGTGCCAATAATGACATGCATGTGCCTTTCATGTATTCGTGAAGAATTAATTCTTCCAGGAATTTGTTTCCCAGTAGTTAGTATAATTATCTTTTGCTTTAATGGCATAAGATTATTACAACATTATCTTATGCTTTTACAGCATACATAATTTTACAGCAATTATCTTACGCTTTTCAACAGTTATTGCACTGTATGGCATGAATGTTCAGGGTGCCCCCCCCTTCAGAATTCGTCACTGGTGTCATTCAAGTCTTAGAAGAGTCCCACATTGGTTATTGATGATCCAACAAATCATTGGCATCAATGATATGTATTATGAATATCCAAGGTTAGCTATTCAGAGTTGAAGAAATATTCTTCTCATATAGTACGTGGTAAATACGTCATGTTAATTAACATAGCAATCGGACATCGCCGAATTGGCTGTAATTACTGTTTCACACGTGAAGCTTGAGAATTCGTCGTCGTGGGTGGTGTAATGGATAGTGCGCTCGAACGGAAATCAGGAGATGCGAGTTCGATTCCCGCTCCACGGCAATGAAATTTTCAAGTTTTCTGATGTAATTTAATTCACGTGTGAAACAGTAATTACAGCCAATTCGGCGATGTCCAATTGCTGTGTTAATTAACATCCAAGGTTAGTACTTCATGCCCCATTTTACTTTAGAAATCAATATCACAATAGTTTATATATCTGTCTGTATTTCTATACATACTGATTTACATTTCTTCCATTACAGTCTTTCTGCTCCCAAGACTACAGTAGTTCTCAGCATAATTTTTCCCATTAGCTACAACTTTTCACTCTGTATCAAGTATGCCACTCTATTTTACTTTCATTTGCTAGTGGTACTAAGGTAGATAAGAAGTCACATTGCAGCTGCCTAGTGTGTGCACACTGTATCAGCCTCACATTTTTGGGTAACCTTCTGTGCAGACCACAACACAAAGCCTCTACTTAGCTTGCCATGGCTAGTGAGTGGCTGTGGTTTGGGTAATTTATGGACCATGCACACTCACCACTTTGTTCTAGGAGGCAGAAATTCTGCTTATTATATTTTGACTAGTTGAATTTTACAGAAACATCCCATTTCAGTCTGGAAACACCATCAGCATGAGTGGATGAACCTGGTCCACAGTGATGGACAGATGGTAGCATTGCATGGGGCCATTCATCACATTCAGAAGGCCAAGAGTGTTACAGTAAAGCATATCCCAGAGCCTTCAATCCCCACCACTGGCCTGAACCCATGGGGTTGCAGCATCTTGTACCATCTTCTCTGCAGCTGTTTACCTTAGAGGCACTACCCATCCACTCAATGCAGTAGGAAACTGGATTGACCAGGAAAGGCAACTTTTCCCCAATTTTTCATGGACTACTCTCAATGATTTCTGGTAAAAACTGATCTTTATCGCTAATGGTATGCTGTGGACTTGTGTTTACACCTTAGGTCCATACCAGGAAGGTATTATTGCACTGTAACTGTGCCTACATTCCTCTGTGCTCCCAGGTGGTAGACCATGGTCAGCTGTACCAATGTAATGCACCTATTGTTCCAGACAGTATGGATGAACTACCTCTCTTACTGAGCATTGAACAGCTGTGTTCATCCAACACCCACCTGCTGGTTATGTGTTGCACCTCTTTCCATCCATTGTTGGTAGGTACCCTTTAACTACGGCAGCCTATAAACAGTGCTGTATCCTGGATACTGCCACCCTTTGGTCTGTAACTAATGATCATGCCCTTTTTCAAGGGAGTTCCATCGTGTCCCTTACTCATTACAACTATAATTTTCAGATAGAGCACTGTTATGCTCTACACCCATGTGTACCACTGCAGCACTAGAGATCTATCGAATGCCTGGAGGGAAAGGTGTGTTTGTGCATGTGTTTAGCTCTTACTGTGTATGTCAGTTGTGTGTCATGAGGGATTATAGTTCTCAACTCAATGTATTGCATAACTTGTCATTGAATTAAACTTTTTTTGTGTTATTAAACCTTGTTTTCAATATTATAGATCCATGTGAGCAATATCCAGATCCCGGGCCATGTAAAAAATCGTATCAGCGATGGTATTATAGCAAATCAGAAGCTGCCTGTAAACCTTTCATCTATGGTGGCTGTAAAGGCAATGATAATAATTTTGCAACAGAAAAAGAATGCAATCACAAATGTGCAATGTTTTACAAAAAAGGTAGGTTTTATCATAGTTCTTAACAATATTCAGGTAGTTATTGTCGTATGCAAAGAGGGATACATCAGATAAGAATTCTAAAATTTTTCCTAGTAAAATCTGATTTTTCCAGTACAAAATGAATGTAATGTTTATGTTACTACAGCATTTTCTACACACAAAGCTTTCCTGTACTAAAGGCTTGTCAAGAAGTTTTTTGGTAACAACTTTTCAGTTTTAGTTGCTCTTTCACAAAATAAGACATACAGTAAATTTTGGGCATTTTCCATCAGGAGTGCATTATTGTTGAGCTTAAGCATTTCTTTGAAATAAAGCAGTTTGTAGGTTTTCCAAAATTGTCACCTAGTTTTACCAATGTTATCAAGTATTCTAAAAATTTCCAACATTGTCACCAACATAAACCATGGAAATTTCATATTGTGATCTTCCATTATTTAAGAACTCATAATCTCTTGAGGGTTAAGAGATCATTAGTGATTTTCCAAAGCAGTTGTCCAATCTAAAAGTGATTTTCTCTCTATTTGACGTATGCATTAATATTTGCTTTCCCATTGGTGTTTGGTGTAGCATTTAAGGGTTCCTAATATATTGAATAAAGTGCAGTTTATTAGGAACACTTAAATACTGTGCGGTATATTAGGAACTCTTAACTATTGAAGTGCAGTACAATTTGGCTCACTGAATCTGGTAATTTGCTAAATTTATTTTAGGGTGAAAAACTCCAGTATGTAAAAATATACATGATAACAATTTATATATTATTATGTATCTGCATGAGTAAATTCACATTCATATATATATATATATATGTATGTATGTATGTAAATATGTATAATTCAAAAATGAGCTTCCATGTGTGTGACTAATACTGACTGAAATTAAATGAACTTCAGTACACTTTAGGTAGGCAGTACCTAAATAGTAACAGGAAATGCTTAAGCTGGCATTACATGGGAACATTTTCTAAAGAAACAATCTAATATTCTTTGATTTGTTCTATATTTATGCTCTCTTAATTTCTGCTGAATAACATTTAATGCAGGAAACACTTTATCATTGCCATGGGCTATGATGTCAAAAAACTGGAAATTTTCCTGTCTACTCAGTTGGTGTTGCATATGTTGGTGGCTGCTTCTTTTCACTTTCTTCTTTCGCATTAGGGTTTCAGATGACTTAACGTCCTCTACAATCTCATCTACAGAAAGAATGTCAAGCAGGGCAGCAGTGTTGTCTACCCTAATAAAGTCATTGATTGCATGGACATATTAAAATGTATATAGGGTGCAACAGTGAGCACAGTTCCTGAAACTTTTATCATCTGTTTTTCTTCAGGTGACATAGACATTCCCTTAATCCTTGACTATAAGTGTTTTACAGAAATTTGTTTGCATGTGCATGCACCACAGCCATCCTCTTTTAGTCTGGAAACAGGTAGTTCATTTTCAACTTTGCATGTGTGGTTCTACCAGCACTTCCTTTTGTGTCATATGGGAAGGTCTTCCCCTGTTGTACCTTTGGTCAGTGATTGTGCAATCCTCCTACACATTTGGTGTTGTTCTGCTCTGTCTCGGTGTTGTATCGTGCCTGTTGCTTCCCAATGATGTTTTGTGAAATCTGTTTATCATTGATATTATTATGATTACTGTCATTGCACTGTATTGTTGCTCTTATGTTTATCCTTTACACCTTTACTGTACGTTCCCTATTACCTGCCTGTAGTTATGTTTATGGATGGGGATGCCCTGCATTGTGTACATATTGTCTCTTGTTTCAACTATTTTTCTATCTTCTTGTGTGTCCACTACTGTGATGCATTTGTACTGCTTGCTCTCGCACCAACGCTTATTGAACATCTTGCACTTGACTGTATGTTCGTGTTCCTGTTACCTACCCAAGCGGTTTTCCTTTATCGTTCTCCTTTTTGTTATGCATCGGGCGATGTGCCGCTGTACCTCTCCCACGATCGCTTGTTTAACTTTGTGCACTCAGTGTCTCCCAGTACGTTCCCATGTGATGTTTTTTTAACGTTTGTTATAATTATGGATGGCTATGCCCCTGCATTGTGTACATACTGTATCATGTTTCATCTTTTCATCTTTTTACTTTTATTGTTTTCTTCGCCAATGTGGCAAACTTGTATCAATATCTCTTGCAATAAAGTTTATTGACTACCAGCACTTCCTTGGCATAGGAGGGAGAAATAAGTGTATCGAAAACTGGACTGTTAAAAAAACTGCTATTCTGTTCTGTACTGATCAGATTCTCGCCAACTGATATCAGTGCAACCATTTCTATTGCTTTCCTTCAAGTCAGTGGGCAGATTTTATCTCTCTTGTTAAATATACAATATATAACAAAAGTTCCCGAACCCTGAGGTTAATACTTTATTGTGATGGGTAGGAGACAGCAAGTGTATGCATTATACAGGAAAGCTTTGTACTGTCATAATTTGGCAACACTGTGAAGTGATGACACAACACCACCTGCTTGCCTGACCTTGAGAAGAGGGAGAATGAATGCGGTCAGTCAGTCACGAGCTTATCAGAGCTTATCACGTGAACAGGCCACCCTTGTGGAGATATATTTTATAAATAACTCTTATTAAAAAAAAAAGTGTTGAAGTTTTCCAAGTACAATTTCTGGACGTCTTAAAAAATACAGTGTATGATCTCATCAAACGTTTTTGTGAAACTGGAGAAGTTAATGACAGAAAAAGAAGCAGTGACCCCAGTGTTTGAGGCAGATGTTAAAGAATATTTACTGTGATCACCATGCTAATCACTTCAGCAGCTGTCCCAGCAGCTTTGCACATCACATGTCTATCCCACGAGCAACTAAAGTTTTGAAGATTCAAGCATAAAGAGTTAGAGCTGTGCAAGAATTAAAGCCATTAGACAATGAAAAGCATGTCCGCAATCGTCATTGATTTCAACAATTCACTCATGGTGTTTCCATTTTGGACATTACCTTTTTTTACGACAAATCATAGTTTCATTTAAATGGTTACCTAAACTCAAACAACATGGATATGGGTAGCAGAAAATCTGCACTCGTTGCTTTAAGCTTCACTCCATGTGAAAAAAATAGGTGTATGGTGTGTGATTTCATGATGCAGAATCATCAGCCCTATTTTCTCTGACACTACTGTGACTTCTGCTGTGTATGCAGATATTGTACAACAGTTCATGGCACTTCTGAATGAAGATGAACGATGCTGCTGGTTTCAACAAGATGGGATGATGTGCCATGCATCAAATGCAACAATGACACTGCTGATAGAGTCCTTTGATGACTGCATCATCTCAAAGACTCTGTGGCCTCCTCGCTCTCCAGACTTCCCCCTTCCCCCAATTTTTCTTGTGGAGTTGCCTGAAAGAGACAGTCTACAAGAATAATCCCTATACTCTTGATGATTTAAAGAGCAATATTGAAGAAGCAGTTAAGAAAATCATTGCTGAAACACTTCTTCATGTGTCCTGAAACTTATATCGATGAGTGAACTTATGCCTTCAAGAAAGTGGCGGATGCTTCCAGCATCTACTGTGAAAGAGCCTTTCTCAGGTATACTCATTCAAATACAATACATTTGTTTAAAATATGTCAAATGTCTGAAACATTTAAAAGTGAAAACAAATGTCTGCAATTAACCAAATGTTTTTCATGAAAGAAATACGGATTACGCCATATATCTGGGAGACGCAGGTTCGAGTCCCGCTCCAGGACGATGAAAATTTTCAAGTTTTCGGATATTATCTGACTTACCATCCTTGTCACATTTACGCCGGACTGTCATCTTCAAAACAAATGTTTTTATCTGAGTCTGGAAACTTTTGTTACATACTGTACAATTTCACCATATTTTGTTATTTTTTCATTAAAAGTGATCAACTCAGTTTTGTTCTTGTTTGTTAAATCTAGGGGTTAATCAAATTTTGTTGGCTAAATATTATAGCAAACATGTTCCCGTTTTCTTTATTAAATTCATATCCTTACTATATGCAGGCTTATTATAAGTAGATTCTAACATAATTCAAAGAATTTTTCAAAGTTTTAATGCTAATTTTTTCAAAACAAATTTCATTCTGCTCTGTTCATGTACAGTGTTCTTTTTACTTTATTTGTAGATCTAGATGTATGTCAGCAGCCCCAAGAAACTGGAAGCTGTTATCAATTTAGAGAAAGGTGGTTTTTTAATGCAAATGAAGAGAGATGTCAGCGTTTCTACTACAGTGGCTGTGGTGGAAATGATAACAACTTTGCTTCCTTGGCAGAATGCGAGAAACAGTGTCGCAAAGCAGTTGCCTCAGAAACAGTGGATGAAGAATTTAGAATAGGTTTGTCACAATAGGTAGATTCATGTATCATATCAAATAATAAATGGTTATATAAATTACTTCTACTTTAAATGGGATAATTTGTAAAGCTTTGATGCAAATGGCATTTCTGTTAGCAGTTGAAAGTAATTACTTTTCACATCTAATTCTTTCTCGTAATAATAATGAAAAGAAAGAAATATGTACACTTCTGTTACAATATAAACATTACAAAGCAAGAATTCAACAAGGGAATCTTATAAAATAAAGCACAGCTATGCAGAAAATTGTAGTGAGAAATAAATTTATTAATACAGTATTAGTTGCAAAAATTCATAAAATGTTAACCATTATTGAGCAAATAGGTATGTCTGCTTCAAGGTTCTGTGGTAGTTATCAGTACGACTCTCACTTGTGCCCAGAAAGATGTTCTTTGATGCAGCATATTAGTGTAGTTGCAAGCTGCACGAGATGGAGGCTTGAATGTTCCTGTGAAGTTGTTGTTCAGTATAGTTCTAGTGATGTTTGGTGGAGAAAACAAGTCTTGCTATCATGAGAATGATGACATGATGTTCACACTGTAGAATATAGTGTGTGTGTGTGTGTGTGTGTGTGTGTGTGTGTGTGAGAGAGAGAGAGAGAGAGAGAGAGAGAGAGAGAGAGAGAGAGAGAGAGAGAGAGAGAAGTAAGAGTCTTATTCTGCTGTAAGGTATCACTGAGGATGAATAATGTTACTTGGTAGCATGAACAGTGCTACTTGTTGCATGTGTCTCTGCTCTGAAACTTTCCGGAAGATATATTGCAACCATAGGCAACAGAGTCAGAATTGCCTGGGCCTAGTCAGTGCTTTTGAAACTTTTTTTAGTTATTAGAACATGAAAGCAAAGGTGAGTTTAAGGTAGAAGCAGATAATGCAACAGTGAGAGAATGAACCACAGGATGAATCTCAAGGGAAGAGGTTCATAAATGTCTAAAATCTCTTCAAAATGGCAGGGCTTTGGGAATTGATGGCATAACTTCTGAGATGTTAAAATATGGTGGTGACTCTGTAATTGACTGGTTAACTGAAATTTTCCAGATGTGCTGGAAGTTAGGAATGGTCCCTCAGGATTAGAGAGATGCTATCATTGTTTCCTTATATAAAGGAAAAGGTGATCAGACTGAATGCAAGAACTATTGTGGTATCAGCCTGCTGAGTGTGCCAGAGAAAGTGTTTGTTTGGAAAGGTCATTATCAGTATGATACAAGGTCTTGCATCAGAGAAAGTGTGAGGTACAGAGTGGTTTTATGCCTGGTAAGGGATACACTAATCAAATTTTTGCTTTACATATGATGATCGTAAAGTATATCTGTTGGTAAGAAAGTTTTTGCTGCCTTCATAAATTTAAAGAAAACTTATGGCCAAGTAAATTGGATATTTCTGTGAAAGGTATTGAATAAATATGGTGTAACTGTAAATTTGTTTAATAGTGTAAAAAGTTATGTATGTTAGCAGTAGAACATGTGTATGAGTGAATGGTGTTTTATTGAAATGATATTCTAAAATTTTAATAAATTTTTTCTTGAGATCCAATTTATGCATATATATGGTGGAGGCAGTGTAATTGCATATATCATCATCATCATCATTATCAACCATTATCAATCCACTGCTGGACGAAGGTCTCCCCAAGTTTCCTCCACAACGGTCTGTCTTGTGCCAGTCTCCTCCATGTCACTCCCGCATACTTTCGAATTTCATCCACCCATCTTCCATGTGGTCTTCTTCTGGGTCTTTTCCTGTCCCTTGGAATCCAATCTAAAATTTCGGCTGTCCATCGATGGTCTGTTCTTCTGGCAGTATGTCCAGCCCATTGCCATTTCAGGGATTTAACTCTGATCATGATGTCTTCCACTCTTGTCATTTTTCGGATCCACGTGTTCCTCTTCTTATCTCTCCTGGTTACACCAAGCATGCACCTCTCCATGCTGCTTTGAGTTGTCTGCAGCCTTTGTATGTCTCTTTTAGCTAAGGTCCACGTCTCTGCACCATACATAAGCACTGGAAGGATGCATTGATCAAACACTTTTCTTTTAAGATATAATGGCATATTGCTCTTGAAAATTATGCTGTTTCTTCCAAAAGCTCTCCAGGCAAGTTTTGTACGCCGATTAATTTCTTCACCAATGTGACCCTCACTTGATATCTGCTGTCCAAGATAAACGTACGTGTCTGTTATCTCCAGCTTTTCTCCATCAATCGATAAATCTTCATTTCTTGTAAAAGCATTGTACATCACTTTTGTCTTCTGAAAGTTCATTTTTAATCCCACTTCTTTACTCTTGTCAGCAAGTTCCTGGATCATACTCTGTAGCTCTGATGGGGTAGTTATAAAAATGACTATGTCATCAGCAAAACGAAGGTGGGTTAGATAATCTCCATTAATCTTTATCCCTTTGTTTTCCCAGTTCAGTGATTGAAAGACATTTTCCAATGTGGCATTAAAGAGCTTCGGAGATATGGTGTCACCTTGTCTCACTCCTTTTCCAATTTTTATGTGTGTTGTATTTTCAAACAGCCGAATCTTTGCACTTGCATTTTCATAGAATTGCATATATACGTGTATATATATATACACACTGAAAGGACACAATTATTACATACACCCCGGTGAAAATACGCAAAGCAGCAGGACAGCAGCAAATTGTGGTGTGCAGGAAAATCAGTTAGCGCTATAAATAGAATGGGTTGGTATGCCCAGGAATACATTTCGTCAAGTGCCAGCATGGGTTAAGGACGAGACTTAAGTGAATTTGATCAAGGTCAATCTGTGAGAGCCAGAAAGGTCGGATGTTCAATCAGTGCAATGGCGAAACTGTTAGGAATTCCATGATGAACTGTAGCAAGGGTGTACCAGGAGTATGTGAAATCTGGCAAAACTGCTAACAGTTGGATGAAATGTGGCCATAAAAGTGCATCGGATGATCGAGGGTGCCGACGATTGGCCCGCATCATACAGACAAATTGGAAGGCTTGTTTGCAGCAAATCACATCACAATTTAATGAATGAGCATCCACAAGCCTATGCTCAAAGACAATCCATGGACACATGGCACAACTCGGCTAGGGCAGTCAATGACCACATCGTGTCCCGATGTTAATGGCACAGCAGCGCATGATTCTGCTGCAGTTTGCGAAGGCCCATTGAAACTGGAGCATGGATGATTGGAAACACCAGTGGCATAACTCCACCCCCAGAGCTGCAACCGGGGGGGGAGGCAGGTAACGAAGATTAGTACTGTAGCTGCCAGTTATATTTTTATGAAAAAATTCGAACACGCATGATAATCAACCCAAAGATTCATATTTTGCTTTAAGATATATTTAGCTTTGCCTAAATAAATGCCTAGTTTCAGTTTTAAAACACTGAATGTTCTACAGATTGAAAGTGTTCCGCTCTTTGACTTTGAGTTGTAATACGATTGCTCTCCAATCGCCCTGTTTCTGCGCTGCTGAGAAAAAGCACGAGGCCTCAGTGGGATTCCCCATCATGGAGGATGTAGGAAAACAGTCAGTTACCTAGGATTACGTGCACGACAGGCTTCAACATTTATTCACAGCAGCCACAGATCTGCCATGTGTAAGAGGGTGATTTCTTCAAATGATTTATTTTAGTTTTGGACAAAGAAATTACACGTATTGTCAAATCTATTACTTAAAAAGTTAGAAACTACAGGGCTGTAGGTATCACCATTACTTTTGCAGACACTCTCCCTGACTTCCTAACCTCCCCCACACCACACAGACACACACACTCCACAAAAAATGCATCCTCCCTCATGTTCGAAATCCTGAGACAATTACTGTGCTTAGGGGTGTTGAAGTAAAAGCTTATGTGTGTGTGGAGGGGGGAGGCACACATTGTGCTAGTTACACCACTGGGAAACATGTTACATGGTCTGATGATTCCTGTTTTGCACCGATGGTGGCAGCATGTGTGGTGTAAACCACACAAAGCTATGGACCCCACATGTCAAGTTGGGGTGCCACAGGCTGGTTGAGGCAGTATAATTGGGCAGCTTTTACATGGGTCCCTTGGTACCTTTTGAGACTTCCGTCACTGGTTCCAGCTGTGTGCAGCTCCTGGCCAACTATCTGCACCCTTTCATTATGTGCTTCTGTCTGAACCAAGTTCCGATCTTTCAACAGGACAACGCTCCACCCCATCGGTCCCGGCTAGTGACCGACTGGCCCCAGGAGCAAAGCAGTGAGCTTACCACACTCATATGGCCCCCTCGCCCACCGAACATAAAGCCCATAGATAATTTATGGGGCATATTAGAACGAGCTGTTTGGGATCAACCATTCCCACCTACATCTCTGCCTGCTTTATGCCAAGCACTCTTAGATTGTTCGTCAGTGATACCCGAGTCTGTGTTTCGGAACCTCGTTGCATCCGTACCATGACATTTGGATGCTGTCCTGCGTGCAAGAGGTGGTGCCCCATGCTATTAGGTGGGTCTATGTAATAATTTGTCCTTTCAGTGTATATACATTTAGATTGATGCATAAGTTCATGCTGTTTCTTTCACTGCAGTACAGTAATGCATTACATCAGAAGGGAAAATGGAATCAATCAACTATGTATTGCCCCACATTGTTTACGATGGTGTCCCAATGTCTGGATAGGGCTGCAGTGCCATTATTGAAAAAACTTGCAGATTTTGCTGTGAAGAAATCATCAAGGAAATTCTGGAGATCAACATCATTGTTGAACGTTCTGCCACGGAGTGCATTCTACAGAGATCGGAACAAGTGATAGTTTGAAGGGGCGACATCTGAGGAATAGACCGGATGTGGAAGGATCTCCTATTTCATGTCCTGAATGGCCATTTCTGCTGAATTGCTCCCTCCAGATGGCAGAGTTTCTCACAATAGAGTGCAGCATTGATGGTTCAATTCCTTGGCAACATTTCCTAGTGAATAATGCCTTCCATCTCCCAACAGACACACAACATGAATTTCGCAGAATGAAGGTCATGTTTTGGACGTGGTGTGGGCATCTTGTCTGGGCTTTCCCTCCGTTGGCTGAAATTCACTAACAGGCACCACTTTTCATCTCCAGTAACAACACATGACAGAAAGGGTTTGCGTTGCTGAGAACATCCGCGATAACGGGCGAGCAAGGAACCACATTTGGCAACATGCTGATTCTTGTTGTCCTCGGTGAGAGTTTGAGGCACACAAGACCCCAATTTCTGGACCTTTCCCATACATTCCAGGTGTCATACCACTGTGGCCTCATCACAGTCCATCTCAATGGCAAATTTGTGTGTGGTTTGATGTAGATCCAAGTGGATGAGATGGTTCAAACGATCCTCATCAAAGTGAGATGGACAACCTGAGTGTGGAGAGTTGTTGAGGTCAAAATTGCCACCTCGGAACTGCTCAAACCATTTGTGGGCTGTCCTTGGAGCAATAGCATCCTCCCCATATCCAGAACAAATTTGTCGAGTAGCCTCGGTGGCTGTGGATCCCTTGTTAAATTCGTAGAGGATCAGATGTCGGAAACGTTCATTCCTCTCTACTTGACACTCCATATATACGGATCTGAAAACCAAAATAACATTAGCCACAATCACACAATGCAATATGATGTAGATACATGATATTACTGGCTACATTTTGATATACAACTTGCCATCTGCACCATCACTACTGATCTGGGAAACACTCTTGAAATAAAGTGGCATGAACTTACGCATCAACCCAATATATATATATATATATTGATAATGGTTGACAATGATGATGATGATGATATCATCATCATCATCATTGTCAACCATTATCAAATCCACTGCTGGACAAAGGTCTCCCCAAGTTTCCTCCACAACGGTCTGTCTTGTGCCAGTCTCCTCCATGTCACCCCTGCATACTTTCGAATTTCATCCACCCATCTCCCATGTGGTCTTCTTCTGGGTCTTTTCCTGTCCCTTGGAATCCAATCTAAAATTTCGGCTGTCCATCGATGATCTGTCCTTCTGGCAGTATGTCCAGCCCATTGCCATTTCAGGGATTTGACTCTGATCATGATGTCTTCCACTCTTGTCATTTTTCGGATCCACGAGTTCCTCTTCTTATCTCTCCTGGTTACACCAAGTATGCACCTCTCCATGCTGCTTTGAGTTGTCTGCAGCCTTTGTATGTCTCTTTTAGTTAAGGTCCACGTCTCTGCACCATACGTAAGCACTGGAAGGATGCATTGATCAAACACTTTTCTTTTAAGACATAATGGCATATTGCTCTTGAAAATTATGCTGTTTCTTCCAAAAGCTCTCCAGGCAAGTTTTGTGCGCCGATTAATTTCTTCATCAATGTGACCCTCACTTGATATCTGCTGTCCAAGATAAATGTACGTGTCTGTTATCTCCAGATTTTCTCCATCAATCGATAAATCTTCATTTCTTGTAAAAGCATTGAACATCACTTTTGTCTTCTGAAAGTTCATTTTTAATCCCACTTCTTTACTCTTGTCAGCAAGTTCCTGGATCATACTCTGCAGCTCTGATGGGCTAGTTGCAAAAATGACTACGTCATCAGCAAAACGAAGGTGGGTTAGATAATCTCCATTAATCTTTATCCCCTTGTTTTCCCAGCTCAGTGACTGAAAAACACCCTCCAATGTGGCATTAAAGAGCTTCGGAGATATGGTGTCACCTTGTCTCACTCCCTTTCCAATTTTTATGTGTGTTGTATTTTCAAACAGCCTAATCTTTGCACTTGCATTTTCATAGATGTTATTAATAATATTAATGTATGCATCTTCAATACCGCAGGTTTTCAGAGCCATTGTAACTGCTGATGGTTTCACCGAATCAAAGGCCTTTGATATATATATATACAAATTTGTATATACCTGGTGGCTCAAAAGTTTGTTTAAATTTTTAAGTTTCAAAATTTGGTAATAAAAGAACAAATGCATGTAATGCTGTGCAGTTTGCAAAAAAAAAAAAAGGGGTTAGCTAGTCAGGGATTTTATTTGGTATTGGAAAAACTTTCAATTCAAATAGTCACATACAGAGCATGATAATAGCTTATAAGTTTGTGAATACAGTGAAAGTTAATGGAAATTCATACATTGCATTAATTTGGTGACCCTATCACAAGAGTAATTATTCAACATGTCCTCCACCACAAGTTACTACAGCATTCAAGCAGGTGACAACTCCAGTGACTAGCGGGTAAATGCAATAGATTTTGCACTGAATGGCTTTGTTTAGGTATGGCAGTGTTGAGGGTCTTGTCTGGTACTCTCTGGACTTTAAATAACCACACAACCAGAAATTCATGGCTGTCAGATATAGAGGCCAAGGTGGTCACAGAAAACTGCAGTGCCCAAATGTGGTAACAAGAAAGTTCTTTACTGAAGATGCAATGTGAGCTGGCACATTGTCCTGCACAAAGTGAGTTGAAAGGAGGAACAAGACAGTCATGAGTCTAAGCATCCTTCGTTATTCTATACAAGGTGTTCGTAAACTGTTTTGACAAAAGAAGAGGGGTGATAGTACCCATCAAGACGAACAATATTTACAATGGAACCCAGGGTCGCATTCCACTCTGAGTGCCAGAAAAGAATAAAGTTAGATGTCCAAGTTGAACTTTCAACAGCGCAAAGAAAGAGAATTAACGACATCATAAGTTGCACAATCCCATTTATAGAGATCAGGGACAGACTCAAAGTAGATGCTCAAAGTGGCGGCCACGGGTGCCGTTGCACAATTCACACCAGCGAATGAAAGACTGGTGCACTCTCTCGAAGACTCCTGGTGTCGTGTTTATCCTGTTCGCTGCAACAATGATTCTCGTGACGAGATCTTCCGCGGAGTCCACAGGCGTCTTGTACACCAATGATTTCATGTGCCCCCAGAAGAAGAAGTCCAGTGAGTGTGGAGGCCATGCCACAGGTCCGCCTCGTCCAATCCATCGTGAGGGATATGTGGCATTCAGGAAGTGTGTACTGCACCTTGAAAAGCCAATCAGCTGCAACTGTCGATGCTGCGTCTTTTCTCTGGCAATTTGCATAAGCTAAATGCTTGACGGTGATGTTCTGGCAATGTGCTGAAAGAAATGACGTCTGAGGTGACAACTTGTGCTTGTTGGACGTATTTCGAAGTTACTCTTTTCTGACACTCAGAGTGGAATGCGACCCTAGGTTCCATTGTAAATATTGTTCGTCTTGATGGGTACTATCACCCCTCTTCTTTTGTCAAAACAGTTTATGAACACCCTGTATATTATCTGGATTTGCTGTTCATTAAGATTTTTAAGTCTGTAACAATTCTGACTAAAGAAAAAACAAAACTCATTTTCTTTCATTATATGTATATCTTTAGCATGCAAGAAATTACACTTATTTCAAACATTTATTTGTTGCTGTAATTTGCAAAAGTGATTTTGGTCACTATTTTTGTTTTGTCACTTATATGTCATATTGATAAATGCCTTTTCCCATACAGATCATTGTACACTGGACAGTGATTCAGGATCTTGCAGTGGTAAAGAGACAATGTGGTTTTATGACAAGGATGGAGTTTGTAAGCAGTTCTTTTATGGTGGATGCAAAGGCAATGGGAATCGATTCCTCACAAAAAAAGAATGTGAAAGCAAATGTGGTCCTTCACAAGGTGATTATTTTCCTTTAAAATTGTTGAGTGTTAATATGTCTCCCATTTCAAGTACTCTTTTTCTTAGTCTTGACTTATAAACCAGTAGATGGCTTTTCACAGTTTTAAGAATACAGAGATGAATAATATTAGGACAGTATTGTAGTGCAACCTGGACAACATTTGTGGGCTATTCGACGACCTCCGTGGTTAAAGTGTACCAGCAGTAGTACCAGAAACAACCTTCAGGAGACACAACAACTATAAGGGATAGAGAAAGGTGGATTCTAGAAGTGAAAGATAAATTGCATCACCCATTACAGGGCAATCAGAGCAGCACAATTTTGCAATTGATGACTTTATATAACATGGTCAACCAGAAACAATATCCATGAGGTTATGTATCCCTCATGTGTGGCATTACTTGTCCAGGCCAGTGGGGTGGTTGTATAATATGGGACATATTTAGTTGGCATTAACTGGGACCACTAGTGTGTGTGTGTGTGTGTGTGTGTGTGTGTGTGTGTGTGTGTATAAACCAATTTATGAATTCCAAGTACTACCAGGGACTGCTTATAGACCATACTGTATACCCACAATGTTGTACCTCCACCCGAAGGGGGATGGGTTTTTCCAGAAAGATAATGCCCCATGCCATTGAGCCCATCTCATGTAAAAATGGCTTGAGAAACACAGTACAGTAGTCCCCCTTATCCATAGGGGATACATTTCAAGACCCCCAGTGGATTTCTGAAACTGCAGATTGTACCGAACCCATATATACTATGTGTTTTTCTATGCATACATACCTATGAAAAAGTTTAATTTATAAATTGGACACAATAAGAGATTAACAACAATAACTAATAATGAAATAGAGCAGTTCTAACAATATACTGTAATAAAAGTTTTGTGAATGTGAAACTAGCATGAATTCCTTTTTCCTTCTTCACAATTTTGCAGATAGGTTTTCTCTTACTCTTGATCGTAACCACCTCAGCATATGATTTTTCCCCCTTATTAAGTCAAGAACTTTCACCTTTTCATTTGAGCGAAGAACTTTACGACTTCTCTTCGGTATATCCAAATTGCCAGCATAACTACTTTTGCACTTTGGAGCCATTATTATGTAAAATGACAGTTTATTTGAACACAAGCACTGTGATGCCATGACAGTTGATCTGATAACCGAGATGGCTACTAAGTGACTAACGCATACAGCATGAATAAAAAGTAGTGTATACAACATGGATATGCTGGACTAAGGGGTGATTCATGTCCTGGATGGGATGGCCTCAGATTCCATCATGCTACTCAGAATGGCACACAATTTAAAACTTATTAATTGTTTATTTCTGGAATTTTCCATTTAACATTTTGAGACTGCAGTTGACTGAAGATAATTGAAACCGCAGAAAGCAAGACTGCGGATAAGGAGGGAGGGGGGGCTGTACTGTGTGTGTGATATGAGACATCTTGAATGGCCCCCAAACTCACTTGACCTTAACTAAATCGAGCATCAGTAGGATGTTGTGAAATTCCATGTGTGGCATTGAACATACACCCCTCTCCATAGCGGAACTGTGGTCCACAATACAAACAGATCAGTTACAGATCATCATATAACTCGTAAAGGTGCGTTATGGAATCGATGCCACACCAGCTGGCAGCTGTTATAGAGGTGAAAGGAGAGCCCACAAAGTATCAATTAGGTGGTTGTAATTCACTGAGCACTGGTATAAATCCAAAATACTGTGATCTTTTAAATATTTCTCTCAAAAATCTCCAGTATTTTGTATTTCTTAAAAGCAGTTACCTTATGAAAATGTTATTGAACTAACTTCATTTATAGGTTTTTCTGTTACATGTGCATTGCATTTTATCTATTTAACTTCTTTTACTGTCCCTTTTCTAAATTACAGAGGGAAAAAGTTTCCTGTAATTATACTGTAAGCTTACATAATTTTTATGCCTATTTTCCAATGAAGTCAATTCCTTTTTTATTATTCAAATTTTACATACTACTGTTACTTGGGACTTTATTACCAATTGTTGTAAACTGCATCAGTAATTCAAGTAGTATAGTGCTCATCATGGGCTGCTTAAGGTGGTTACGCCTAAAATCTCTGC
The DNA here is from genome assembly GCA_039090855.1 of Macrothele yani. Taxonomy (NCBI): domain Eukaryota; kingdom Metazoa; phylum Arthropoda; class Arachnida; order Araneae; family Macrothelidae; genus Macrothele; species Macrothele yani. The sequence continues at coordinate 10,761,977 of CM077024.1, forward strand.
CTTATGTTTCCAATGGTAAAACTTCTTTACATATTTTCTTTGCAATTAATGTATTCCCAAGGATGAAAATTTGCACATCAATAAAACTAACTTTAAGTTATAACATGGGGTACTTTATACTTGCTAAAACATAACCATAACTAAGCAATCTAACATTTGTTTGTCTTCTGACGTCATGTACAAGTCGCATTATCTATTAACAGGTCTGAACATTACTCAAAGAAAAATGATTGATTTTTAATATAATTATGGTTATGTTTTAGCAAGTATTAAGTATCCCCATGCTATGACTAAAAGTTTTATCGATGTGTGAATTTTCATCCTTGGGAATACATTAATTTTGAAGAAAATATGTAAAGAAGTTTTACCATTGGAAACATAAGGTAGAGATTTTAGGGGGAACCACCTTAAATGCTGTGAATTTTTGTTTGTAACATAAAACACTTTTACAGGGTGATTTTTTATTTATGACACAATTTAACAAACTGATAATAAGGAAATTATAAGTGCAACAAAAGAACTACAGCTGGAGAATGTTCCACATGGTTGGGAGTTTAAATCAAGATATGTTTGATATCTCCCCTTGCTTCTCAGTGACATGTCACAACCTGACAACAAAATTGTGGAGAACTGATTCTGTTGTACCCTCCAAAATTGACAAGATATGATGGCTTGTCAAAGATCAGGAATTGTTCATGAGTTGTTCTGAAACACCCTATCCTTGATGTAACCCCCAAGGTAAAAATCACAAGGGTTATGTCTGGTGACATTGGTGGCCACTCCATACCTACACACCTCTGGGTAATAATTAGACAGCACATGGTTGTCAAAGACCTCATCCAGATACTCCAGGATTATTTCTGATGTGTGAGGCCTTCACATCTTGCTGAAACCAACTCCATTCAATACCCATATGGCATACCATACAAAAAAGGCACAAATTGATCCCTGATAATCTTTGGACTGAAGTTTCCATCAATAAACACTGGTCGAAAGATTCCAAACGCCGGCATTGCGCACCAAACAGTAACTCTTTCCTCATGTAAAAGGGTTGTCCAGTGCAACATGTGGATTTTCCAAGGCCAAAAATCTTGCATTTTGTTTATTGTCACATCAATCTAAATGGAAATGTACCTCACCAAAAAAATTTATTATTTGCCTAACATCTGGTTTTTCTTCAAAAAGTTCAGTAAATGCTCTGGCAAAACAATGACTTCTCTCTTTAGCATTTGGGTGAGTGAGAATTTTGTAAGTATGAGCTGAATTTTGTAAGTATAAGCCGACAGATCGCTTTGGTAGATTTTCCTTACAGTACTGTATGACATGCCCATCTACTATGAAAGTTTACCCAAATATTTCTTTGGATTTCTCAGCAAAATTTCCCAAGCTTTCTCCACCTTTTCTGGCGTTCTCAGTGAGTGATGGTTGCAAACTATGTATTTTCCTTGCAACCAAAATGCTACCAGTCCTCTCAAACTTATCAACCAATCTCAACATTGTCTTCTTACTGGGTCCATCACGTACATTAAATCGTTGATGGTTATTCCTTTGGGTAATAATAATAGAATTGCTGCTGGTGTAACACTGCTTCACAATAAACACCTTCTGTGCAATGATGTATGCTTTCATTGTAACTGAATCTCCAAACCTTCCTCTATCACAGGAGCATTGCAAAATTTTTGAAAGCTGCAACTAACATCCCTGCAAAGAAAGCAAATAATGTCATGAATAAAAATTTCTCTGTGTGAGTAACTTGGTTGCATTGAGTGATTGTGAGAAATACCAAGTGTTTTCTAATTAAATGTTTGTGTTTATTGAATTTGTGGCATTTATAGTTTTCCGTATATGATGGATAACAACATATAAGATATGCATTCCAATGTATTTGCACAATAAATGAGGGACTATACCCTCCCGAGTATTTTTGACGTAACTGATTTTTTCCCTTGTTATATTTGTAATGTTTGTTTGTTTCTGTATTCACAGATATCTGCATGTTACCAAAAATCCGAGGTCCATGCAGTGGTTCCTTTGTTCAGTGGTATTTTGATAGCAGTTCCAATGAGTGCTATGATTTTCATTATAGTGGGTGTCAGGGAAATGGCAATCGCTTTAGTGACAAAGATACTTGTGAATTACAATGCAAGAAAGGAACAAAAGGGATTGCAACCTCAGAAAGTGGTAATCTTAAAATTATGTTTGATGTGCATTTTACAGACTTCTTTAATTTGTACATGCAAATCATTCTTGTTTAGTAAGGTTGTTTTTTCATCTTTAAATCATGTTATGCACAGATCCTGAAAGATAATTTGTGACGACCTTTTTCTTAAATACACTCGTTGTCATAAAAATTCGCATACCAAGAAAAAACCGTGCAATTAACGTGGAACTCTGCAAATAGCTCGGTGGAAAGCAGACATGCAAATGATGAAAGTTTTGTGCAATTCCTCATGCCTGCACATCCAAGACCGGCGTTACAATTTCAATCCTTGGGGCTTGTAAGCCACCGCACAGGGGACTCCACATTCGTGCTGAAGTGCATGGTAAGAGTCAGGTGAGATCCCTGAGCAATAGACATGCTGAGTAGCCACTGTAGATGTGCGTACGGGCAACTGATGGAGTTTGAACGAAGCTATATCATCGGGATGAGAGAAGCAGGGTGGCCGGCACACCGAATCGGCCGCCATTTGGGCTGGCCGTACAGTACGATGCGATCGTGTTGGGAGCAATGGACACGGGAAGGCACCCAGGCACAGTGGATGGACTCTGGATGACCCAGACACACCACTAGCATAGAGGACTGTGGGATCATGAGAGCAGCATGCACAGATGCAACGACGTTCTTGTCCAATATCCAGAGACATGTGGCGGCTCTACAAGGGACTTCTGTGTCCACCAGAACCATTTCCAGATGCCTGGCAGAGGTGAATCTGCACTCTCAACCGCCCTTACGTTTTCTGCCATTAACACCCGACCATCGTCGGCGTTGATTGCAGTGGTGTCAGCAGTGAGCAATGTGGAATGCTATGGACTGGCGACATATAGTGTTCAGCGATAAATCCCACTTCTGTATGGGAACAGATGACCACCGTGTCAGAGTGTAGAAGACCGCAGGTGAACGCTACAATCCCAACCTCACTGTACAGTGGCAAACGTCCTGAACTGCAGGCATGATGGTCTGGGGAGCCACCGCGTATGACAGCCGGACTTCCTTCGCAGTGATCTGAGGGACGTTGACAGCCCAGCGCTACGTACAAGAGATCCTGCGGCCCCAGGTGGCGGGGCGGCCGGGAGCCATTTTCCAACAAGATAACCCCAGTCCGCACATGGCTCGGGTTTCCCAGGACTGTCTATGTCATGCTTCGATGCTTCTGTAGCCTGCCAGATTGCCTGATCTTTCGCCCATCAAGCACGGGTGGGACCAGATGGTACACCAGCTTTTTGTCCATGTCCTATAGTGTTCGTGATTTAGTGCATCAGTTGCAAGAAGTGGGGGCCAATCTGCCCCAGGATAACATACGCCATCTGTTTGACTAATGCCGGACCATATCACCGAATGTATCCGAGCACGACATGCCTGTTGCAGTACTAACGCTGACTGGAATGTGTACTGTATGTCCTTGGGAAATCATCCTGCTGCTGTGATATTGTTATTACTTCTGTCCTTGGTATGTACCATCTCACTACTAAAATTTCATTTCAATTCGAAGCCTCCTTCGTGCGCTGATTTTTATGGCAATGAGTGTAATAGATTTATTTTTTTCAAGTAAAGCATATTCCAAGCATTAAACAGAAAGGACATATAACATCACATAAAGGGAGAATTGGTGTTATATCCAAATATTCAACTTTCAATGTGATAATGTTAGTGTCCCATTATCACCATTATGAAGATCCTGATGAATGAATGAAGCATCAAAAATGATTTTTTTAGTATACTGATGCTGTTAAATTTTATTCCACAGATGCATTATTTCATGACAAATCATTCTGCTGCTGTGCTAGTCATAATTGAACTCTAAGGTTCCATTATTTAGTGCATCTCATTGGAAACAAAAAAAAAAAAACTTTTGAAAGATTTGCCATGTACTTCTTGTTTTCTTAGTTCAATAACCCCATGAGAATTTAAGTCTATCAGGAGTCTTCTGTCCCTAGTTTAGGGCCACTGATTCCAGGAAGGAGACAGTACCTTAATACAAACGCAGTGATCATACCTCATCTGAGACTTGAATTGGACCTAACTTGGGAACTTTCCAGAAATTCATATCTTTGTTCATCAGCCACCAGGGTGACTGCCCTGTTGCTGTTGTTATTTTTCTTTTTCTTCCCCCCTCCCACTCCTAAGCTAAAGTAGGAAGAATTGGCCCACTATTTTACAAAATGTGCCTCAAAAAGTAAATAAATAAATGGCAAATTCTTGGTGCAGCCAGTTTCTTGATTTCATTTTTTATGTTTTAACATGCTTGGAAAATGAATGCAATTAAAATTTTAACTTTATAGTACTAATGGGGATAACACATACAATAGATACACAAGAATAAACAAAAATTTAAGCAAAATATCAGTATCATGATGGCATGCCAGTGTCGAAGAACAGTACACAATATTAACATAAAATTCACTATGATTGTTTTTCATTTGTAGTTGGTTATATCTTAATTTATCCATGGTGAATGCCCATGTTTGTAACTAGACAGTTACACATCAGAGAACTTACTTTGCTTCATCACCGAGTCAAGTAAAACTGTGACCATGTTTTTTAATATGATGAACAATAATGTCTTCAGTCTGACTTTCCCAAGCACATCACCTTATGAGAAAGACATGTTTACCCTGGTGGTGATGGTGTCTACCAACAGGACAATACGCCATGCCATGTCACTAAAGGGGTGCATGACTGGTTCCAGGAACATGACAGCGATGTCTCCGTTCTCCCGTGGCAGGCGAAATCGCCTTATCTCAACCCCATAGAGCACTTGTGGGACTATTTGGATCGACAGGTTCGACGTCCTGACCCACAACCACATCATCTCCGGGACCTCCATTGCTTTACTGCAGTCCAAATGGGCATGTGTGCCTTGGGCAACCTTCCAGGCCTCATTGCGTCCATGCCATACCATCTCGTTACTGTTATTCCACACTTAGTTGAAGCACTGATGTTTTAAAGAAATAAATAGTTTCCACCAGTCTTTCAATGAAATACACATTTACTAAAGAAAGAAACATAGCTCATTCAGTGGCATAATTTATTGGAGCAGAAGTGTTCTGCATGCATTTAAGCAATGAATGAGATGCATTCATCTAGACTAATTTTTGGATTCAGTGGGAGGTATATATAGCCCCTTCAGCTCCTGTCTATGTGGTCACTCACTCACTTGACCTGAGTTTTTCATAGAACATGTTGAATTTGTGAATTAAAAACAATACAGCATAACTCTCTTTTATTATTAATATTGGAATATTATTATATCAAATATTTCCCAAATTTTACTTGAGTCGTTACCCATTGTGTGGCCACTTCATTATGTGCACTTGAAACATTTCTATGGGCACCAGTCAAAGGTATTAATTGACAAATGGATGCAGCATAACATGCTTTCCACGTGTCTTTTGAGCAAACTCAGACTGCCTTTGGTTCACTCATTCACTAAGAGATTTCCTAGTCAACCTGTGAAGTGGGTAAGGGTGAGTGGACTTGCTGGCCTTTTCCACTCCCCCCCATTTATGAGCATATTGAGGTAACATTATTGGGGCCAAGGACAATAGCTGGTAGAAAATGCATTTCGTATTCCTCAAATCAATTGCACATGATCCAAAAGTATGACTCTTATTGCCACACATTATTCTCAAACTTGTGAATTCTGTTACTACAAAAAAAAGGGGGCATCATTGAAAGCAGCTTGTGTTTAAGGAGACATGCATTTTCCTTTGAGAGCTGAATTGCCTGTAAAAGTGGTCATCAAAGAACTCAGTTTAGTTATGCAAATACACCCCCCCCCCAAAGTATGCTACTTCTGGCTTCCTGAACCATGGACTCTTTACATGGTATGTCCACACATGGCTTTGTGAGATTAATTGCTGTCAAATTCTACATTGGTAAACAGCTTCTTGTATGATTCATTGGAACACAGAAAACTTAACAGTTTTGTAATGGTGTCTGGAAAAGTCTTCGCAGTTGCACCATTTTGTAGTGGTGCTATTCTGCGTACAAATCTGTGCCTATCACTATCCTGTTCCCCTAGCATATTTCCCATGCTTTGCTGATATTTTACTGTACTGTCATGCAAATACGTATGGGAAACTGTGCCCATTGACTTCCCTCTAAGTTTTATAACTATTGTAATGAAAGCGCTGTCCACAAATGAGCTTCAACTATGAAACCTTGTGCGAAGTGGGCTATGTTTGATAAGTATTTTTCTCATATTAAATATGTCATGGCACTTTTTACTGCCACCAAAGCATTTCAAGAGCTGCAATGTCACTTGGTAGACAGTTTTCGCACTTTCATATCTGTGTGATACTATCTATGGTAGGATGTTCCTGATAAATTGTCTAAGCAGTGTAGTACTGTACTATCATAATTCCTTAGCAGCCCAAAATTGAATCTTTGTGACCTCCCCTTCCCCTGCTCTTTCCTGAGAGTGTGAAATCTTTACTTTCTAGCATGCTTTCATGTCGTTTCTTAAAGGAACTAGTTTTATTTGGAGTATGGTAAAATGTTTATGTAGCATGAATTTGATTTACATTATTTGTACTGTTTTTATATAATATAATTTTTATTTATACATATTTTTGAAAATTTCCCTGTTTTTTTAAATATTATTTACTGATTTTATGCATGAAAGAGCTTCTACAAGATTTATGATTTTGGCTGTGCAGTGCATTCAAGTTGCTGTCAGTCTTACTCTCATTTTGTTGGTATTGCATAGATGTATGTACACAGCCAAGAGATACAGGTCCGTGCTTAGGGTATTTCCTAATGTGGTATTATGATGGAACTGCAAATACGTGCAAGTCTTTTGTCTATGGTGGATGCAAAGGGAACAAAAATCGTTTTGCAACTCTTAGTGACTGCTTGGCAAAATGTCATCGTACCAGTGCTTTTAACATCAAGAAAGGTAATTCCTTGTTTAGCCTTGAAGCATTTGTTTTGGCAGGAATTTCAACATTTATATCTGCATTATTTTGTTTGCATGTAAAACATTTCTGGCCAATAATCTTTTATGTAACTAATACCATAAAAATTCCTGGCTTTCAATTTAGGGCAACTCTAAACATATGGTGAATTTGTTTATACACTGAAATTTATGTATAATTTAAATATAGATTGTAGATTATTTTAATGAGATTTCCTACACTTATGTCCAAATTTTTAGTATAAAACCTAGCCCACTGTCTGTGTTACAGATGAAATATGCATTGTTAAACATGGCATTATGAGCAACTTTTGTGGTAATTTATATGGCACCCTTTCTCTGAATTTTCACACTGTATTATTTTATTTTCTCTTTTCTTCTGAATTTTCATCATGTATAATCTTATTTCCATTTCCTTCTAAATCTTTGCTCTGTGTAATTTTTTTTTCCAAACAAAAAATAGGAGGACTGGACATTGAGAAAGAAGTGAAACCACAACATGGGACAGCAAAAATTGGTTATTATATCAAATTGTTAATACTTGCTTCAAATGTGATCTAGATGATGGGCTAGATTTTAAGTTAAAAGCTTGGTTGTACTTAAATTTGATTTCTATGAAACCCCATTAAAATGTTTGAAAACATTTTTTTTTATTTAAATTTAAGTTCTAGAAATTCCCACGAATTATCACTAAGGTTAAAAGCAATTTCAAAATAATAACTTGGCTACAACACAATATTCTCAATGAAAAATAATAAGATTAAAGTTATAATTATATAAAATACTATATAATAGTTGCTGCATCATTGCATAAGCATCTGGAAAATGGCACAGCAGGAAATCAAAAAGTGCATACACCTATAAAGTATTAACAAATGTTTTTTACATGATTTATGATGTTACTTCTGTAACACAAATTAATACAATTATCGTCCATTCTTTTCACCCTAAAAGTTAATTTTGCAGACACGTGATGACATACAAGAAAATATATGCTGTGATTAAAAAATAAAATAAAATTCTACACGTACCTGCAGTCCTCTCTAATAATAGTCTTCAAACACATATGGTAAAGTGTTTTTTCCTGTGGAGATTTTATGCCCTCTGTTGAACATACAATCTCTGGTTTCCTGCGGAGATTTTTGTAAACATAGGAAACCACATCTTGCCACACGTGTTTAAAGGGGACTGTCAGGTATGTACAGAATTTGGATTTATTTTTTAAGCACTGCATATATGTTCTTGTATAATAAGGTGTAAATGTATCACTAAACTTTGTCTCATGACATGCTTCTGTGATAAACTTAACTTTGCATTAGTGTGTTGCATGTAATGCTGCTAATTATCTTTTGTACATGTATGTATGAGGTTGTGCAGTTTTCTTTTCTTTCTTTTACCTTTGGCTTAAAGTATAAATCATGAAGTTATAAATACAGTGAAGTAATGTTAAAGTTTTTTGGATGGGATGCCAATCCATTTTCAGGTTGAATTATCAACAAATTAGTTGTTGTTGATCAGGTAGAAGAAATGCATTATGGTAATTATTTGTGGTCACCTACTTAGTAACTCATTCTGGTGTTCAATCTGAACATTTGTCAGTAAGTGAATTACTTTTGTAGTGATCTGTACAATACAGTGAAATCTGTCTTAGGTGGAATTCTGTGGAATCGAGAAATTTCTGTATTAGGCAGATTTCTGCTTTATGCAGTTTGAAAATTTTGTCAGTTTGTTTTAAATATCTTTATGCGATAAATATGATAACTAAAAAGAATATGTAGTAATTACAAGCTAGAAAAGGTTTAATCAAGTTTCTTCTCATATATTTGAAATTTTAGTTTTAGAATTATATTTTCCAGGTTATATACTGGTATATTCCACATAATTATATACAGTAGGTACACTGTACACATATAATATGTACATGCTATTTTTTCCAGTAGTAGCCAGGAATGTATGTTATGCTTTACTTTCCACAACAAGTTTTTCAGTTTCATGGCGAATGTTGTTTAACATTTCCATTAATTTGCAGTTGTTGACTTGAACAGAAATATTTTGCAAGTGCTGTATGTGAAGTGGCATGTCTCAATATGTCTGTCAATTGTTTTTCCAGTTTCTTCAGCATCTCCACTTTCTTCTTCATTATAAAGTTTCGTTAAATCATTCAGTGTTTGAGCTCCAGCTATCTGTATATCTATATATTAATTCCATAAGGTTTTTTACTGTGAGTCCTATTTTGACAGAACAGCTGAACGTAAAGATATGGTAGAGGTATCAAAATAAAGGTCTTACCATGTAGATGTGCCAGTCAAAGAAAAAATGAGATTGGGCCAACGGTTTGGGTGTTGTGGGGTGGCAAAGTTCCCATGTAAAGTCTATGGGAGAAGCGTGTGGTTGACATTCGATCGCCTGCAGTTGAATCACGCGCTATTGAAGGCCGAAGTATAGAGGGACTGAGATAGTCCAAAGTCTCTTTTCTGAGTCAACCATTGCACAAAGCAACACTAGCAGACATTAATATCAAAGTTCTTCTCATCAGAACAGCGAACACTCAAAGACCTGATTGCATTATGCCGTTGGACTGTGTGATGTACATATACAATTTAGTATTCATTCAATCCAGTTTATTCATGTAGGTAAGACATTTCCCATTATGTAAAGATGTAAATACACATTCCGTTGACCATTGTTAGTGAAAATATTACGGGCGACTGCTTATAGGTTTAACGACCACTGTGAGCAACTCAATGAGCAGTCGCATTGAGTTGCTTACTCATTCACCTGGTCAATCACTGTGCTATTTAGACTTATACAGGGTGTCCAAGAATTATTGGACACATTACAAAATTATGTAAAACAAAACATTAAAGAGATAGAAAGAAACTGACTGTACTAACTTACAATGTAAATACACAAGTTAATTAATTTTGATGTGAGATCTCTTGGTTGCTCGTAGTACGTCCAAGCGATACTTGATTTCATGCCATGTATTGGCAAGCATCTGAGGAGTTATGGAATTAATAGCAGCTATGATACGCTGCTTCAGTTCCTGCAAATCAGTACAAGGCGTCTGATAGACACGATCCTTCACATAACCCCACATGAAATAATCCAATGGAGTTAGATCTGGAGAGTGAGGAGGCCATGGAAAATGGGACCACCACCACGCCAATCCATCTGTTGGGGAAATGCTCATTTAGGCACTTGTGTACACACGTTGGCCAATGCGGAGGCGTGCCGTCTAGTTGGAAAACTTTGTTGTCATATCTTTTGATCTGGGTTATAGCGAAATTATCTAGCATATGCAAGTAAATGTCACCATTTATGGTTTTTTTGTAGAAGAAGAAAGGGCCAATCACTTCTCTTTTTGATAGGGCGCACCACACATTGACTTTTGGAGAATCACATTTCAGTTCAATAGCAGCATGAGGTGGTTTACTGCCTCATATCCTACAGTTGTGACAATTCACAATACCTGATACATGAAATGTGGATTCATCACTAAAAATTACAGTACTGAGAAAGTTTTCGTCGTTTTCCACTCGATTCAGCATATCCACAGCGAAATCGTATCGCAGAGTGTGATCATTTACATGCATCTTTTGCACTATTTGAATTTTATAAGCATGAAACTTTAATTTCTTGTGCAAGATATCGTGAACTGTCGATTTTGGAATGCACACTTCTCTGCTTGCTTTACGAACGGATTTCCTGGGGCTTCGTCGGAAACTTTCATTAACTTGTTCAACTGTCTCACTGCTGATGCTAAGCCTACTGGCTCCTCCACGATGTTCCACATTGCCAGTTTCTTTAAACTGTTTCATCCACCGCTTAATTGAATTCGTTGCCGGAGGATTACAACCATACTCTAAAGGGTATCATCTTTTAACTTTAATGAAAGATTTCAATTCCGCAAGCCATGACACACACATCGGCTTCTGCTGTACGGATGGCACGACTACTGATTGTGCATTTCTCATACATTCCTCATCAGGCCACACCTAGCAACATCTATCAGATTCTGGGAATAATAATTCTGCAAAACAAAAATATAGAAACCATGTTAGTAATACATAACATAGACAAAACAGACAATGCTCATAGTTTTTTTTTTGTACATAATTTTGTAATGTGTCCAATAATTCTCGGACACCCTGTATTACATTCAGTACTACCAGTTTCTCTCTCACAAACCATAACTTTGGTTTTTCCCTTTTTATTCTCAGTTTGAATTTCATGCAGACTTCATACAACTGGGACAACATACTCTGCAACTCACTTTTGTTCTCTGCCAACAGGACTGTGTCATCAGCAAAGAGCAATCTGCACGCACGGATATCACCAAGACATAAACCAGTTTTATCTAGGCAAACATAACTGAGGAAACTAAAGTCTGTTAAGGATGAAAAGAAACAAAATACATATGTTCTAGTTTGCTTTCATGGATTGACTTTATTTACAATGATTTTTTTATTATATTTAATTCTTTAATTAATATTTTATTCGGAGTGTTACAAATGTTAAAATTATTATTCTTTACACAGGAATTTGCTCAGGTGCACACACAGAATTTCACACAATGTTACCCAAAATGCCATTTTAAAAAATATGTTATCAGTATTACATGTCTCCAGAGAAAATACTTCTGTAAGTTGCTTTTGTTTCAAGAAATGGTTTTTGCTTCTAGCAACTTCAGTGGAACTGGTTTGTGAAGTAATACTAAAGCAATTATTAAAAAAAAATCCAAGAAACTACAAAATTTTTTCAAATCAAAACATGTTATTACCTCATTTCTGAGCTTTTAAGAATGGTATTCATTGTTGCTTCTGTGTTGAAAATGGATTACTAGAGTCTAGCTTCATTTTTATGCAACTTTCATTTACATGCAGGTTCATATTCACAATGATTGATGATTATCTTGTACAACAATATTTAGGCTGCATGTAATGGTGTGACATCATACAATACACACTCATCAGTTTTTTTTAAATGTAAAGAAGTTAAAAAACTTAAGACTCAGCACATTATTTACCCATTTATTATCAAACTTGGTAGTATTTACCAGTGTGTGCTTACATTTTTCAGTGTTAAAATTTTTTGGATGAAGCGCTTTAAAAAAATAACCAAACTTTAATTGTGGTACACATACTAAAAGAACTATGCTGGTATGTTTTTTGTCATTTAAAAAATCTCAGATCCCTAGATTTATGTTTTGCAAATTTCATAATTTTAAAGTGGTTAACAAGAATTTTTAATGCACATATACATATCCAAATTGTACACACTTAAAACGCCATCCATTACAGAATTTTTTTAAATAATGTTTAGTGTTAGATATTATTTCTAAAATTTTGAGCCCCTGAGTTTATAATCTATCAAACACAAAGTTTAATAGTTCATGATAATTTTCTTAATTTTTAATGACTTAAAAGAATTATGATTAAATGTATTTTATCCACATGTGTTTTGCTTTTTTATTAATAATGACCAGCATGCAACTGAAATTTAGAGATTTCCATGACCCATAAAATGCAGGATATGGGCTTATGTCTGTTATGTTATTATTGCTATTAGCTGATCATAGATGTGCTTATGGAAAATTTTTAACTTACTCTATTTTATGTAGAACTGCTTGAAACATTTAGCTGAACTGCTTAATTCATTTTTCAGGTAAAGATTTGCTGTTTCCAGCTGCTGATAAATCACCTGCACCAGAAGCGTATACCAGTAATGAAGGTATGTATGAGAAAAACGTTCAGAAACAAAAACCAAAATTCAGTTAGCGAAGTTTGATAAAAATGAAATCATACCTGTTTAAATGATAAGTTATAAAAAAAATTATCTTTTATTTATGTTAAAAATTTTAACCATCATATGTATATAGTGTAATTTTGCTTATTCTGCATTTAAAATGTGGATAAAACAAAAAGTCTTGTGACAAATAAAGTATAAAAATGATTTAAGACATTTCCCCAAATTTTATACTACTGGATCATGGCTCACTGATTTTAATCCAGAAATGTAAATCCTTAAAATAAAAATACCAACATTTACCACAATCAAAGGTTTATTATACATTGACTATAGTTTTGCAGAGCATTTGGCTCGGCTTCATCAGGATGAATGGAGCGTAAACATTCAAACCATTGTGACATCATTAGAGTTCTGATGGTCACAGTTTTTGGCGAGTTGTTTCCACACGCTTGAAAGAAATGGAATAGACGTCATGTCATTGACAAGCTGTGAAGAGTTCCAGTATATGTGAAAAGCTTCTAATACGTTAAACTTGATAGTTGAATCAGGTTTATTAATGAGCATAGCATTTCCAAACAAAAATTTATGGTTGTTTTCGTGACAATGCTGGGCCACAGAAGACTTCTTCAGTTCACAGTTCCATATATAGGTCCTGTGTTCCTTCACATGGAAATTTAAATCCTTGTGGGTCTGTCCTATATATGAAAGTCCACATTCAGAAGGTATCTGATAAATTCCCCAGGAATTTATGTCTTTGACATAATCTTTTGATCTGAAAAAATTTATCTTGTTTATGGGTTTAAAAATAACTTTGAAATTAAAACTCTTGAAAATTTTTGCAATTCCGAAGCAAATCTGTGGAGCAAGTGGGATAACCGCCCAATTCTGTCATATTGAGTGGTCTACTGGCGTGAGTGAGCAGACAAGCTTCAGTTTCCTAAATTTTTGGACATCTTTGTCTATAACAGAATGGGTATATCCTTTGTGTACTGCTATTCATTTAAGAAAATCAAGCTCTTTCTGCAAATAATCCTCAGTTAAGCATATATGTATTGCACGACATATGTATGTGTAGGAGGCAGAGATTTTTTGTTTCCATGGGTGATTTGATTTTGCATGTGGGGGTAAGGCAACAGTGAATGGTTTTCGATAAACTGTTGTGCTAAATGATCCTTCAGAGCATGACACAAACATCAAGAAATGGTAAGCAGCCATTATTTTCAGTCTCATATGTGAACTGTATATGAGGATCAATTGAATTGATAAGTTCAACTAATTTAGGTATTTCATAATTCATGCCATTCCAGAGAACAAAAGTATCTTCTACATACTGAATCCACAGGTCAATTGTGACAAGCTGAAAGAGTTTGTCCTCAAAGTGACTCATATAGACTTTGCATAAAATAGGTGACAGTGGGCTACCCATTGCAAAGCCTTCTGTCTGTTGGAAAAATCTTCCATGAAAAACGAAACTGTTTTGTCTGGTACAAATTTCTACTAGTCTCAAAATATCTTCTACTTCTGGTTGGCCGAAATGACGTTCAGTGAGACTCGCTTTCAATGATTCAAGGGCTCCATTCAGTGGGGATGCTTCTGAACATAGATTTCACATCGAAGAATAGCATGAATTGATCCTTGTATGGATGTCGTTTTAGTCGACTGAAAAACTCAACGGAATTTTTTACAGCTGTTTTGTTTGAAGAAGTCGTTAAGGTGGATAGTTTTGAAGATAGAAACTTGGCCAACTTATGTGTAGCTGAGCCGATCGATATTGCTGACTATGGGACGGAAAAGGATATCAATCTTATGTATCTTCGGAAGTGCATAGAAACGCGGACGACGGATATATAAAGGCTTTAGATGACTCTTTGAGCTTTGGTCAAGAGTTACACGACTTGATATCAATTGTGGAATAACTTTTTTTACGGGTCTTTTAGAGGTTATTTTTAATGAAAGTTGGTTGTCAAATTTTCGAACTAAAGCCTAGTTCGTCATCAGGACTATGTCACTGGAGTAGTTGCTGCCACTCAATTGGAAGAGACCATCCGCAATTATCGTTAATTGTGGTACTTCTTCTTCTTGCTATTTCGATCCCTTCTTCTAGTTTTCTCTTTACTAAGTTTGACTGGTGGGCGATTATTTTCACTGAGTCCCAATTTATGGAGTGTCCACTTGCTTGTACATGTCTGTCTAGCCCTGTTTTGTTCCCAATGTTCCTAATAGCTGCTTGGTGTTCTTTCATTCGGACCTTAATACTTCTCCCTGTTTCTCCTATATAGCTGAGTCCGCAGTTACAGTCGATGCAGTAAATTACTCCTTCCTGCAATTGGATGTCCAATTCTTTCTGCTTTAAAGCTGGCAGGAATTTCTTTATTTTGTTATTAAGATCTGGAGCTAGCCTGATATTATATTTTGCTCCGATCCTTTTCAGTTTCTCGAAAAGTCCCTTGTGGTACGTAATTTTGCTGGTGAATTTGAAGTTGGTTTTTTCCTGCTTCTTTTTTGGCACTTGTTTAAATATTTTCTCAACATATGGGGAGGGGTAATTGTTTTCTGCCAACATTTCCTTTAATTCTCTTTGTGAAGATCTTTTTGAGAAGCTGAAGAGACCAGGATTTCAATTTTTTCCAAAAATTGTCTCGCTGTATTCGATTTAATATAATCAGGGTGGAATGAGCAGAAGTCTAACATCTTCCCTGTGTTGGTGGGTTTTCTAAAAAGCTGAGTGAATATTTTCCCTTCTCTTAAGGTCAAGGTTAAATCCAGGTAATTGATGCTATGGTCTTTTTCCTGTTCCAGGGTGTACTTCAAGGTATTCTCTAGTAAGTTAAATTCTTCCAGAATCTGAGAGGGTAGAGATTGGTCCACAGTATCTACTATAATTAGGACATCATCCATGTACCTTACATAGAGAGCAAACAAGGAGGGTTGTATAAGGATTTTTGCCTCTAGTTTACTTATATAATAATTTGCTAGCAGAGGTGCTAGTGGAGAACCCATTGCAAGTCCTGAAGTTTGCCTGTAATATTTCTTTCCAAACTGGAAGAAATTATTCTTGAAGGAAAATAGGAGCAGTTGATTACAATTTTATAAGTTGATTACAATTTTAATAGAAGTGACATTACTGACCTTAAAAAATTCAAAGCCAATGATAAAGTAGTAGCACCGAAAGCAGATAAGAGCAAAGTTTTGGTATTGGTAGAAAAAGAGAAGTATTACAATAAAATGGAAGCTGAATTGAGCAAGCCTTATTATGAAGAACTCAATGGTAATCCTATAGATCAAACTGTAAAAAATCTTAAGAAATTAATCAGCTCTTTAAGAAATAAAAAACAGCTTAATGAGCTCTTCAAAAACTTCTCCAAAACCCAGTCAAGAATTCCACAGATCTATGGTACGATAAAAGTTCACAAAGAAGGCCATCCAATAAGACCTATAATAGACACTAGAAATTCGCCACTCTCCAACATTAATTATTATTTGCTTGGTCACCTCAGAGATATTTTCCCTTCTCCTCCCTACCTACTAAAAAATTCCATGCAGCTAAAAAGAAAACTGGACAACTTGCCAGAATTAATTCATCCAGTAATGGCAAGCCTGGATATAGTCTCTATGTATACCAACATTAACCTGGACCTCCTACTGGAATTTATTGCAGATGACCTTGCGGAAAAAATAGTATTCCATAATCACAATAGAGAAATACTACTTGGCATATATGAACTGCTCCTATTTTCCTTCAAGAATAATTTCTTCCAGTTTGGAAAGAAATATTACAGGCAAACTTCAGGACTTGCAATGGGTTCTCCACTAGCACCTCTGCTAGCAAATTATTATATAAGTAAACTAGAGGCAAAAATCCTTATACAACCCTCCTTGTTTGCTCTCTATGTAAGGTACATGGATGATGTCCTAATTATAGTAGATACTGTGGACCAATCTCTACCCTCTCAGATTCTGGAAGAATTTAACTTACTAGAGAATACCTTGAAGTACACCCTGGAACAGGAAAAAGACCATAGCATCAATTACCTGGATTTAACCTTGACCTCAAGAGAAGGGAAAATATTCACTCAGCTTTTTAGAAAACCCACCAACACAGGGAAGATGTTAGACTTCTGCTCATTCCACCCTGATTATATTAAATCGAATACAGCGAGACAATTTTTGGAAAAATTGAAATCCTGGTCTCTTCAGCTTCTCAAAAGATCTTCACAAAGAGAATTAAAGGAAATGTTGGCAGAAAACAATTACCCCTCCCCATATGTTGAGAAAATATTTAAACAAGTGCCAAAAAGAAGCAGGAAAAAACCAACTTCAAATTCACCAGCAAAATTACGTACCACAAGGGACTTTTCGAGAAACTGAAAAGGATCGGAGCAAAATATAATATCAGGCTAGCTCCAGATCTTAATAACAAAATAAAGAAATTCCTGCCAGCTTTAAAGCAGAAAGAATTGGACATCCAATTGCAGGAAGGAGTAATTTACTGCATCGACTGTAACTGCGGACTCAGCTATATAGGAGAAACAGGGAGAAGTATTAAGGTCCGAATGAAAGAACACCAAGCAGCTATTAGGAACATTGGGAACAAAACAGGGCTAGACAGACATGTACAAGCAAGTGGACACTCCATAAATTGGGACTCAGTGAAAATAATCGCCCACCAGTCAAACTTAGTAAAGAGAAAACTAGAAGAAGGGATCGAAATAGCAAGAAGAAGAAGTACCACAATTAACGATAATTGCGGATGGTCTCTTCCAATTGAGTGGCAGCAACTACTCCAGTGACATAGTCCTGATGACGAACTAGGCTTTAGTTCGAAAATTTGACAACCAACTTTCATTAAAAATAACCTCTAAAAGACCCGTAAAAAGTTATTCCACAATCACTATGAATAGAGGTGCCATAAATGCATTTACAACTTGATATCAATTTTCAAACTTCTTTCAATTGTTTCTTCGATGGATCATTTTTTATTTCTTTATGGGTCCTTCGGAAGTAAGTTTTTCGACTTCTGTCTCATAATGTTTTTTGTCCAGAATAACAACCTGTCCTCCTTTATTTGCTTTACTAATGATAATATCACGATTTGACTGTAATTCTTTTATAGCATTATATTCTTCCTTGTTGAGATTGGGTTTAAATGGTGCAAAGGACTTTGATGTTATCTGGCTGACACAATGTCTAATTGTTTCTTTTTTTATCAATGTTTAGATCGCTTTTTATCAAGGACTCCTCAACCGATGCAACAATATTGGACAC
Organism: Macrothele yani; assembly: GCA_039090855.1. Taxonomy (NCBI): domain Eukaryota; kingdom Metazoa; phylum Arthropoda; class Arachnida; order Araneae; family Macrothelidae; genus Macrothele; species Macrothele yani. The sequence continues at coordinate 10,780,129 of CM077024.1, forward strand.
TGGCACCTTTTTCGAAATCGCAAAATTCAAATTGTAACGTAAAATCCTTTTTTGAATTTTGCTCGGATTAAAACAAGAAAAGTTAGATATTACTTCATTATCCGTAAAGGCATCCTGAGTTTGTGCAGCAGAATTTTCTTTATTGTTGTTGTTATTTGATATTTTTTGAAATTTTCGTTCTAATGTCATTTTATGAGTAAATGACATATTGTAACTCCTAAACCAAGTTTTGCCGTCCAGGTCAGAAAAATCTAGTAGCATTTTTGCCAGTAAAAGATGTAGGTTATACAGTTCGACCTCAATGTTTGCAATAATTTTTCTGGTGTCTTTAATAGTAACTCTTAATAGTTCTATAGCTCTTAAAGCCCAGATGTGTGTGATTATATTACCAATACTTGCCATCAGTGATCTGCCACATTTGGCCATGTGATTCTTAGTTGAGGAGGAGCAGCAAAAGAATTTGGAGCTTAAAACTCTTTGCAGATATGTCATCCAATTTTAAGAGAGTATGCTTTCCATGTCACACAATGTAAAAATAAAGCCTTATGTAGAATTATCACCAATTTTTCAGAAGTTCTTTGTTCTTGTTACAAATATAAAAAGGTTTAATATGTTTTAATCACCTTTTAATGTTGGAAATGTGAATTTGAGAAATTCATCAGAAACTAAATATGTGTAAACCTTTGTGGTGTTTTTAATGTTTGTTTTTATAATTTCAGATGTTTGTCGACAACGCAAAGATGAAGGGCAGTGTCAAGATCACCAGAACAGATGGTATTATGATGCTCACAGTATGCTGTGCCACCCATTTGTTTACAAAGGGTGTGGTGGAAACAAAAACAGATTTAAAAGTTCTGAACTGTGCATGAGATTCTGTACTGGAGTGCAAGGTTAGTGCAGAGTTTTGCATATTTGTCCAGTGTGTGTGTGCATTTATTATTGTGATTAAAAAACTGTGATCTGAAGTGATTGCTCGCTTACAAGCTTACTATGCAGTTAAAAGCATATTGATACTTCTTCCACTGGGGTCTTGGGGCAAAGTTTCAATTAGAGGTACAGTATTGTATTTGTTCTTCCGATTTTTCTAATTTTCCAGAGTGAGTATTCAAAAGTTAAAGATAGGATACTACTGTCAGACTTTAATGCTCAGAAGATTCACTTCAGTGCAAGACAAAACAACTACAGTGTACAAAACAAGAACAATAAAAATGTAATTTTACAATATCATTCCAATGAGGTGTCCACAGTCTGGTCATATTGTTAACTTGAACTATTTTTAAAGGTGCTATTTCTCAGAAATACAACCGTAATACTAATTGCTAATAAGAATTAGCATGTTGATTTTCTTGATATTAGTGCATATAGAGATTCTGTCATACATAGTTTGCTTCAAATGTATTACTTTTAATATTACTGTACCATAATCTTTCTACATCTTTAGTACTTACAAAATGTTTGTTTTATTGTTTATTCAGAAATATATGACTTGCAAAATATGAATCTTGTGTTTAAATATAAAATTATTATGAAAGATATATATATATATATACATATCTTGATGTCAGCAACTATTTTTTTCTTAATAATCTAAAGCAACTTATGGGAATTTACTAGGAAATTTTTTCATTTATAGCAAATTTTCGGAGAAAACTCTTCTCCTTCTTCAGGCTCTCTTATTGTTGTCACTTTTTGCTTGTCACTATCATGGTTACGGTTTACCTTGACGGTTACGGTTAACCTTGACGGTTTAGGTTATTTTTCAACAAATCCTGCCAGATGTTAGGCAGGGAAAATCCTTTGCAGTCATTGATGATGGAATTTTGATTTTGCTCAATCTCTATTCCTTCTTTCAGTTTTCTTTTTGGAAATTGCTTTGGAAACTGATTACTTTAAGGGAATTCCAATCCATGCTGTGCCCAGTTTCTCTAACATGCCTATCTAATCCAGTCTTGTTGGAGCAATTTTTTATAGCTGCTTTATGCTCAGCTATACGAGTTTCTAGTCTGCGACCTGTTTCACCTATGTAAGATAGTCCACAACTACAATTTACTTCATAAACTACTCCTTGCATTTTTAAAATATCTTCTTCTCTTTGAACTATTTTAGGGAAAAAATTTTTAACTTTGTTCTCTAAACTTGGAGCTAGCCTAATATTGTATTTTTTACTAATTCTCTTTAAAGCCTCAAATAAACCTTTGTGATAAGAAATTTTTCTAGTGAATTTTACTTCTTGCTTTTGTGGGTTCTTCGTACCATTAAAATTCAGAAGCTTTTCAATTTCTTCTTTAGGATAGTTATTTTCTGCAAGTATGACTTTAAGCTCTTCTTTATGGGCTTCTTTTTTATCTGCAGTAGAAACTATTTTATTAATTTTTTCTAAAAACTGACTTGCTACATTTTTCTTAATAGAAACTGGATGATACGAATTGAAATCCAGTAGTCTTTTAGTATTCATTGGTTTTTTATACCAACTAGTGAGGAATTTTTCATCTTCATAATAGATAGTAATATCTAAGAAGTTTATTCTTCTTTCTTTTTGAAGTTCAATAGTGAACTTAAGGGAATCATCTAATTCATTGAATGAGTCTAGAATTCTTTCTGGAACAATTTCTGAGCTATCTATTATAAATAAGATGTCATCCATGTATCTGCTATATAAGCAGAAGTATGTGGGTTGTACTAGTATCTTTTCTTCTAGTTTTCCCACATAATAGTTAGCTAAGAGTGGGGAGAGTGGGGAGCCCATAGCTAGCCCCGATTTTTGAATGAAAAAGTTTTCCCAAATTGAAAGTAGTTGTTCTGCAAAGAGAAAGTAAGCATTTCAAAAATTCCTACTAATATGTTTTTTTCCTTGTTGTGAAAAACTATTAGGTCTGCCAAGTCTTCCGCTATAAAGTCTATAAGTTGATCTATATTAATGTGAGTATACATAGACACTATATCTAAACTACCCATAATAGGAGAATCTAATTTAGGAAGAAGTTCTAGTTTTTCTTTTAGCTGCATTGAGTTTTTAATCAAGTTAGGTGGCTCTTTTAAAAGATTCTGAAGGTGTGACTTTAAAAAATAGTTTAGATTTGAAAGAATAGAGTTTTTTGAGTCTATTATTGGTCTAATTGGTTGGTGTTCTTTATGCAGTTTGACTATTCCATATATTTGAGGTAATCTGAACTGTAATTTTGAGAATTGTTTATAGTTTTCTGGAAGCTGGTTTTTCTTTTTTTTGAAGTGAAATAAGCTTAGAGACTTTTTAATCAAATCTGGTAGTGGGTTTTCTTTTACTTCTTCATACATAGGTTTTTTAGTTCTTCTTCCATCTTTTCTAGATAATCTTTCTTATCCATAATAGTAATCAACTTACTTTTGTCTGTTTTCACAGCAACTATACTTTCATTTTTTCTGAAATCTTTAAGAGCTTTTAATTGACTATTATCAAAATTTTTTTGAGGTTTCCTTACTTGCTTCTGGAATTTTGTAAGGCTATTGTAGTAATCTTTTCTGAGGAGGTCTGCTTTAATTTGGTCCTCTTTTTCTAAAGTGCTGCAGATGCTTTCCAATTCAATTACCAATTTTTCTGGATTTATTTTTTCTTTGGATAGATTGAAATTACTTCCTTTATTTATCACTTGTAATAATTCTTGGCTAACTCCAGTAGCAGTGTTGTCCTTCACATGACTAAGAACTGCAGTTTTTTTGTTTTTACTTGAATAGTTTTTCTTCAAATTAGATTATTAATTCAATTAAACTAGGAAGCCATTTCTCAATATGAGCTTTATTCAAAGAATATTTTTTTCTGTTCACCAACATTCTGATTTTTGTATTTTGTGTAGGAACAACTATTTCATCTATAATTCTCTCTTTCTTTATCACTTAAATATGTGCATCGCATGATACATTAAATACGCTGGGAGGTGCTGTAAAAGTGTGAAAAGATAATTTTTTTTTTTTAATTGCAGCTATTCCCCAGGATGATTCTGTTGAAGATACACCATCAGCTCAAGCAAGTAGATGTCCTGCAACAAATTGTGGTCACCTTCAGTGTCCATATGGAATGGAAAAGATAGTGGATATCAAAGGATGCATTTCATGCTTATGCTCAAATCCATGTGAGGTATAAAAAACAATACATTTTTATTGATTTGCATTTTTGAATGCAAATGCATTAATGCACGTTAAAAAATATAACCTCCAATATCGGAAGTAAATTGAAATTTTTATTGATTTCAAGCATCATTTAAAAATTTACCTGGCAGTTCTGACTATGTTATTTTCAGTAAACCATAAAAAAATCTTGAAATATGTAGCTGACCAAAAACTGCATAAAATTACAGAGTCCAGAACTATATATACTGCTTGGCCACTTTATTAAAAACATGTCCTAACAGAATATCTAGTCACTAGATTGGTATTTAAATGTGTCTTATCAAGTTTTTAAAGGTGTAAGGAAAAGTACTGCAATATGTAATTAATAAATGATTTTTCAACTGGTAGTAATATAGAAAGAGAGTGGATTCTGTGGAAGAAATATTCTTCACTAATTACATAGAAAAAAGTCATGATTTTAGCAATCAGATATGCCTGAATCACAGTTTTACTATTCAACATGTACCATCATCACATCAAAAAACTTGAAAATTACATTGAACAGAAAACCTGTGATTCAAGCATACCTGATTGCTAAAATCATGACCTTGTTCTATGTAATTAGTGAAGAATATTTCTTCCACATAATTCATATCTGAGATACTGTGATGTAATTAATTTTGCTCTGAGGAAGCAGAATTGGCTTCGACTGGCAAAATCAGATATTCAGATCAGATGTTCAATTTTACATAAAGTTGAGAGGGGGAAATATGGATATCAATGAGAAGCGAATCGCCCGACAAAGTAATTCTTCGCAATTATATTTAGGCATATACAAATGTCAATACTGCAAACAAAATGGAAAGGCATCATGCACTATATATTGGTTATGTATTGAAAATTTGCCTTCTAAAAAGTCTATGTTTTATAATTTGTCCAGTTTAATCTAATACAGTGAAAAGCATGAAACAAGATCTCAAGTTCTTTTAATTTTTTAGATATGTTGTTGAAGATAAAACAATTATAAATCTGTACAAAAGCTGGTAAGGAATGAATGTATGACTTTTTTTTTTTTCCAAATTTTTGCTTTGGGTCTTCTTATGTGAATAATAAGTTATTTCTCAGTATTAGTGGTTCTAAAACTGAACTGTCTCAAATGCTGTCTATGTAGTATAGACAGCTTCATATTCCCTCATACACACACATGGCCATTTAATAAACAAGTTTCCATGGCTATTAAGAAGGGAAAAGAGTTATTTTAAATACCTCAAATTTTTGAGGTATTTAAATAACTCAAAATAAATGTTAAAATGCTTTGAGGTCTATCTTGATTGCTAACAACTATCCAGTCACAGTAATCAACAAGCTAATAAAAACAAACACCTCTAAGCAAAAGTCAAGCTCACCAATCTTATCAAACAATAGCAACACTGTATTCACAAGCATGGAAGTCTTTTTGAAAAGCTAAAGAATATTAGCAAAAACTATAATGTTAGAATAGTTCCTGGCTTAAACAAATAGAATAAAAAATTACTTACCTTCTTTGAAAGAATCAGAAAATGATATTTTACTCCAAGAAAGAGTCATTTATAGCGTAAAATGATTCAGGTAAAACAGAATGCAGGCTGGAAGAGCATAAACTAGCTATCAGGAATATTTCCAATAAAATGGGGCTGGATCTTCATGTTCAACAAACTGATGGCAATATGGACTGAAGTCCACTTAAAATAATTCAAATATCAAGCTAGCCCAATTATACGAATGCTAGAAAAATCGCTCAAAAATTTGCCCTCAAAAACTGGCAACATCAACAGTCATGCAGGTTGGTAAATCCATCCCACATGGTTGACTGTTTTTTGTAATTGCTGCTGACAATGAATGGGTATCTTTCATAAATTTGAGGTACATAATATAATCCTCTTTTTTCCACATAATTCCCATAGAAACTTATTTATTAAATTAGCTTAAATGAAAGAACCCATGACATCTTTAATTATATGATCATGGCATAAGGATAGACAGCATCTACAAGATATTTTTTTTATCACTGTCAGTATACAGATATCATACATTTTACCATTCCAAATGCTTATTTCGTGCAGAAACACTATGCAAATTAAAGATTAACTGACATTGCATGATGGTAATCAAGTGAAAACTAAGCTACCGACAAATTAAAAACTTTAATTATCAATCACTCGGTTGAAACGGATCCCATCTTCAGATGTGATGACATTAAAAATCAAATAGTGGCCATTGTCCTTGGTTATGTACCAGTCCTCAATGGAGCATGATGTTAAAAAATTCTGCGCTATGCCTGTTCGTCGCCGTAGTCACAGCAAAAAAATGTGTTAATCAGCAACGCAAGTTTGTAGAGTCCATGAATTTTGTTCCGGACCTTATCAGTACCATTACAAACTTATGTAACAGAAATAATTTGGGTATTGGTATCAGAATAACTAACATATTGACTATGGTAAAAAGTGATGTAGAGATTCTACACTAGAGGGTAATAAATATGGGGTGTACAAGATTCCATTGTGCTCACTGGATACTACACTGGATCCGAAGATTTATGTGCATTCTACCAAGAGGACATTGAATACCCGTTTATATTGAGAATCTTCAACCAGTGAAAGATTCGTACTCGCTTTTTACCATGTTATGTTCTGTACATCGGAAGCAAAAGAAATTCTTGTATTTAGAAATGATACTATTGCAAAAGAGAATAAAAAATTACGAAAAATGCAATTCATGAGACAACCGTATAGGTTGTCTTATGTTATAAACTTGCTTTTAATTAAACTATATATAATATCTAAGGTACTTTACCTGATATTGTCAAAGTATTTCTCACGTTGTTTGCTCTGTGAGAAATACTTTGACAATATCAGGTAAAATACCTTAGATATTATGTATAGAATAAAAAGGTTGCACTCACAAAGTTTTTTGGATGGTCCTCTTCCTTTATTGCTATTGTTTTTGAAGTTAATGTACCACGTCATTTTCAGTTATGCACAAACTTAGTTGACATATTCACGACTGCAAGTACCCTGACGACTTTTTTCGTCTCCTAAGGTGAGTATTACAGGTTAAAATGGTCTTGGTTAAAACCTGATGAAAAAACAAAAAAGTCTGAAACTTCTATGAAGTTAACTTTAAAACCTTTTTAGTTAAAAACATCTAGAAAAACTTCTGCATTCCTCCAGACTTTCGTAGAAGACCACAAGGCGAGTATGCAAGGCCTAAAAACAGAAAGTCCTTAGTTAAAATCCCAATGGAATGAAATAAGGCCCAAAAACATGAATTTTCGAACTTTAAAATCTCTAGAAGCTTCTGGCCGTCCTTCATGCTCTCCGTGCTGTGTCGAAAGGACACTCCCTTTAAGGCGGAACTGACACGTGTTTCAGGCTCACGCCCATCTTCAGAGTTAGGAAATGACTGCAAATGGCCGTCACCCACATTTCTTTGGAGGTTTTCTTCAATCGGCTCCTCCTCCCCTCTCGGTGTTGATGCGCTGTCATTGTTATGCACTTTAGTTCATTATGTCTTTGGTGGTGTCATCTGGTGTCCTTTTTGGGGATTACACTTTGTTCTTTTTTTTTTCGTCGGTAATAATTTTTTTCCATTGCACAGATATTTCGTTAGGTTGATTAATGTTGCAGTTTGTATTTTCAGTTTTTTCAAGAATTACAGACTCCAGAATTCTGATCTCTTTCTCCGTTCAATGTGATTTTAGATGTTTGATGTTTTTGAAATCGGGTTCTGTATTATTTTGTATGCAATATTGCACTAATGCCGTTTCCCCCTCTCTTTTATTCCAGTTCGTTATATGTTGGTTTAACCTGGTTTTTAACTGTTTTTTGGTACTTCCTATATAGGTAATTTTTTTATCATTGCTGTTAGTCATTTTGACTGGAATGCAGTATACTCCTGATTTTTCCATTAACTGTACTTGATCTTTATTTTTTATTACTATATCTCTTTGTGTCTCTACCAATATTCCAATGTTTTTTTTTTGGTGATTTTTACAAATTCGTTCTATGGTATGAGATAGTTCTTTAATATATGGGATATTTCCGCAGTATTTATTTTCTTCCCTTTTTGGTCTTTGTACTTTGTGTTTGTCATATATAATTTTTTATTATATCCAAAATTTTCTATCATTTTATTTATCCATGTTAGTTCTTCTCTATATTTATTGCTGCTGGAATGGGTAAACGCTCTTTTTATTAAATTTCGAATTGCTGCTAATTTATGTGACCATGGGTGGTTAAGACTTCTTCGGAATTATTGACAGCACATATGTAGGTTTCCTGTAAACTTGGTAATTGATTCTACTCTTATTCTTGATTAGGTTGATATCTAAAAAAGGAAGTTGGTTATTTGTTTCCAATTCAGTTGTCAGGTCTATTGATGGGTACACAGATGCCAAATTTTCTTTAAAATCAATTAGTTCTGTTTGTTCATTTTCCCAAAATACCAACACATCATCCACATATCTGCAGCACATCAGTGGTCTCGGGGTATGTTCCTTAAGTACTTTTTCCTCCAAGTGTTGCATACAGGAAAAAGTACTTAATGAATACCCGTTTAAAGAACATAGTAAGATTTCAAAACGAGAGCCAAAACAAAGGCCCTGGCCAGATTGATGAATAAGGGAGCACATTATCCAGAGTGGTGGGGGACCAAAATAACTACAGCACCACCGACAGGATGTAACATCCGGTTCATGAAGAGCCTATACATTACAGCTTGGGAACTGAGTGCTGCAATGATGATTTACTGTGTGTTACCCTGCTCCCCTGGAGACAGGTTCTGAAGAAGTGAACTTTGTTAGCTTTCTTTTGTAATTTTACACTTTCGTTTGTCCAGGCTATCCTTTGGGATTTAGTCCTTGTTGGTGTGTGTTGTGTGTGTGGCTGGGGGGGGGCTTTGATCAATTGTATTGGGGCAGACTCTGAAGAAGAAGGGAGGGTTGGGGGTGTGCTTTTACAGTTTTGGTGTGACTATGGCGGCGAACAGGCAAAATGCAGGATTTTTGGGCATCATGCTCCATTGAGGACTGGTATATAACCAAGGACAGTGGCCATGATTTGGTTTTTAATATAATCACATCTGTCTGTTGCGTATCCCGAAAGTCTTATGTATTTTAATTTGAAAGTGTTTTAACTGAGTGATTGATAATTAAAGTTTTTAATTTGTTGGTAGCTTGGTTTTCACTTGATTACCATCATGCAGTGTCAGTTAATCTTTTATTCACATACATTTAACTAATTTCCCATGTATTCATCCTTCAGGAAACTTCAAAAATCACATTGCCCTGGAACGGGAAGAGAATATGCATATCATTACACGACCCAGGACAACGAAGTTCAAGGCAACTGAAATAAGCAGACATAGCTTAGGAATCTGAACTTTCTGAATTGTTTTTAGTTGAAGCAGTCTCGCTTCCTCGTAGTCTCAGTGACCATTTCTTATTCATATTCAGACTTGTAAGCTACATATGTTTAATTCAGTTATTTGAAACTTCATTAGCATGCTCAAATGTAAATCTGGAGATGTGGGTTCGATTTTTGTTAAAAGGCAATGTAATTTTTAAGTTTTCTAAAGGATGGCTACATGGTAAAAAAATGTACAGCATCTATATGCTGACAATGATAAATATATGCCTCTTGTGCATCTGTGAAGAATTAATTCTTATAATTCGCTTCTCATTTATTTCTACAATAGATTGTTATGTGAACCAAACACTTCCATTTTCTCTGCACAACAGAAGAGGAATGAAACATGGTAATCATTAAGCGATTACCATGCTTCATTCTAGTTTAACATAAATTGGCATACCTTTCACATTCCTTAAACATATGCACACACTAATTCAGTTTTATAAATTTTTGTTTGTGCTAACATCGATGTAGCTGTATGAATAAATTTACACACACAAAAGGAATTTTACATTTGTTTCTGCAATGTGTGTATATTTAACTGTCCATTCTGTATAAAGTTAATTAATTTTCATCCAGCATAAATAGAACAGATCATATCCAAAAGGTTGCATGGATTGTAAATTATATCTAATAAAGTGAAATAATCTTGGTTGTGAGACTTTTAGTTGTTAGTAAAATAAGTAATGAGATGTAAATAATGCAACTTAAACTAAGAGTGTGTGGAAAATAATTTTGAACTTAACATCATATCTGAGCTCCTGATAATTTCTATTCATGGGGCAACATTAGCAGAAAGTCAAAGGTAAACAACAGAGATAAAAGCTATAAAAACTGTTTGTGGGTTGTGAGGGGTCTCAAGATATTGTCAAAGCTAAACTTCACATGCTGAAATTATTTAATGTTAATAAGTTGAACTGGTTGTTAATTGTACTAATAAGAGTTAGCCTTCCTGAATTAGTGAGGTTGCATTTTGTCAAATGTACATCGTAGTTCTGCCACTTGTGTACTCCTGCAAGGAGCAAGAATAAAAGTCATTGTTCATCAGCTAAACCGCAAGTTTGTATTTCAAGTGTATTTTCATTTCTCTTATTACCTTGAGTCCTCAGCCATTATCAGGTTAAGTACTGAAGTGAGGTGATTGGTTCAAGTTACTAAATGTTTAATTAAAACACTATAAGCACTGAACTTAGTCCTAACTTAATAGACAAAATTCTTTAAGTGATATACTTCTTTTACTCTCAATTTTTGATTTCATGTGATGCAAGAAGTTCAGAAATAAATAAATTTTATTCCTTTTTAAAGACTTTAAGTATATTGTTTAACATTAATTTTCTAGCGCCATAACTGCCCAGACGGTTCTCAGTGTGTTGTTGAGGGTCATGGAAAAGACAATGGAGATCCTCATTGGCAACCAATCTGTCGAATGAGTAAGTCATTTTCATTAGATTGATTCTTACGGACAAATAGAATAACATATTGTTTTAAGAAGCATATATTTTTATTGAAGCAGTTGATGATTTAAGAGTATTTTTACTATTCTTCTCAGCCTCTTGCACAGTCCTTCACGGTGAACTTTTTGACTATCAACCATTGAGCATCAAACAGATTTATCAGATGTGCCAAGATTTTTGGTAAAAGTTGTCTGTCATGGAGCCAAAAGAGATTTCAAAAATTTCTCAAGTCATTAACTGTCAATTAGGACAGTTGTTTTGTCACTGAACGAACTTGACACAAGAGTGGCCACGTGGGAAACATTCTTGGTCACCATGGAAACATTTTATCCTCTGACAAATAACAGTTTTACTTTCCAAAGCGTCATCAAATTCACTTTGTAACAGCTACAGGGTTACCCTTACTTGCCTTCCCTCTCTCTCTCTCTCTCTCCCTTTTTTTTTTCTTTCATAAAGCTTGATGGACAATAAAGGTCTTCATGTGCCTTATTTGGTGAGCCTGGCCCCACCCATCAATTGCAGCTCTTATTCAGGGCTGGCCCACAATGTACCATTTTGCATTATTTTGTCCTTCTATTGTATTTTATTAAATTGTGAAAATTAAATGAGATATTATTGAAAATATTTAGTTGACTGTAAGCCTAAAAATATTAACTAAACTTTGGCATAATCAAACAATACGACCTTTAAAGAAAAAGAGAGAAAAGCAAAACAAAGATTAAGCATGCTCCAAATCTCCCTTTCTCTGAACTAGCAAGCAGTAACACTAAAAAAGTCATGATTATTATATAACTCTGATTTATTATACAAGAGTCAATCCTTATACGGATTAGGGATAGGAGAAACAATAGATGTCTCTCGTCCTACTCTCTCTCTCTCTCTCTCTCTCTCACAAACACATCACACAACACACACACTTGCTCGAGGTCAATTCTTTTTGTTGTCAACAAGCCCCAAAGTGTTTTTACCATCTAAATACCTACAGATGGTAAAAACACTGTGAGTGCCTCTCCTTGCCTGTGTGATTACGTCCTGGGTTATTTTGTGGAAATAAGTAAAGCTAGCGAAGCAGATAAACAGACCAGGAAATCGGGCGACAAGACTTTTTTCTTTTTTTACCATTGCGATAAAGATAAAAACAATGGGTCAACTTGGCCCGGCCATAAGTGTCTGGGAAAAAGCCCAGCCAAGCTCATTGCTTTGTTCTCTAAACTAAAAGAAAACCTGATCGAGCCCAATCCGTGCAGACTTCTAATGCACACATGCACATTTTGTTGCCATTTTCATTTCCATTACCACTGGGATAGAGGGCAAGTTACATCATATATAAAACATGCACAGATTAATTCTACATGATGGAGATAAAAGCAGTTTGACAAAGGAATGTGGTGACTTCAGTTCTTACACTTGCTCATTATCTTTGGCTACTACCTTAGTTGTGGGTTAAATAATATATGGAGTTGATTAGATATTTTGATAACAAGGATAGGAGTTGAAGCATGGGAATTGGTTCTTGAAGGGTACAGAGTGAGAGATAGATAGATAGATAGAGAGAGAGAGAGAGAGAGAAAAACTTCCATTGGAAGTTCTGCCTTTTATTTTGTGCAACAAACAAGTAGTTCCAGCAAAAATCACAAATAACTGCATATTCAGCTTCTTTTGAGCTTTTATTCCATAACTTAAGGAACACTATTGCTTTGTAGCTGCAACTTCTAGTTATGCTACTACTGTAGCATAACTAGAAGTTTTTCTGCAAGAGAATCAGTAGAATTATAATTACTGTATTTTTCAGCATATAAGAAGAGACTTTTTCTTCAGAACCCCGGGCCTTGACCTATAATGCCACAGCAACTTATCTATTGATTGGTCATCACTCTGATTTGGCACAATTGTGCGACTGTTTTTTTGTTTTGTTTTTTCTCACCTCTGCATAGTGGCTTCTGACCTATCTGTAGGAGGGAAGAAATGCAGAAAAAAATATATAAATAAAATTCAACTCATTGCTGAAAAGAAAGTTTGTAAATTACCACAATTTCTCGTTTTAATTTTAATGAAACATTAAAAATATAAGTTCAATAAGTAGGAACTGTACACCAATTATACTGAAAATAGTATTACTATACTAATAATCCAAAATTTCTCTGTGTAAAATAGAAATAAAACTTTCCAAGCTTTTGCGCATCAACCAGATGGCTTTTTCACGGAAGGTAGACAGCTAACTGCAAACTGGATAATACACGATCAACCAGATGGCTTTTTCAAGGAAGGTAGACAGCTAACTGCAAACTGGATAATACACGATCAACCAGATGGCTTTTTCAAGGAAGGTAGACAGCTAACTGCAAACTGGATAATAGAACGGTTCAACAAAAAGCCATCACGTTTGCACCTATTCATTTATTGTCTAGTCAAGTCACTGCGTTCAAACTGTTGAAACGTTCTATTATCCAGTTTGCAGTTAGCTGTCTACCTTCCATGAAAAAGCCATCTGGTTGATGTGCGAAAGATTGGAAAGCTTTATTTTTATTCTATGCCAAGAAATTTCGGATTATTAGTATAGTTATACTATTTTGAGATTAAAAGTACAGTTACAGAATTTTGGAACACTAACTTATTTGTTCTAGCTTCATCTCATATTCAGGATTGAATCTATGAATGAAGGCAAGAATATTGAGAAATTTAACTCATTGTAAGTGCAATCAAGGTTTTTAGGGTAGATAGATATATGCACTAATAATTTTATATTTTACTTTGAAAATTGTTCTCACCAAAACCCTTCTGGTTAATTCTTTTAATTTATTCAATGTGAATTTTATCATCCAAAGTATCAAATTTTAGTAATGAAAGATTCTGTGGCTGATATAGTATATCAAACAACAAAAATTAAAGAAATGATTTTTTTTATATAAAATTTTAGCACAGTTTATTAATTGGGGGAAATTTTTATCACTTCATCATCAGATTGGAGACTTGATGAAGTTGTAATACACTTTTAAACTTAAAAAAAATAATAATAATATGCTCTTAGCAAATCATATGAAAGTTTTTCCCGTGATCGGTAATGTAACAAAATTGTTGTGAAAATACGTAAGAGTATTGCTGCACATAGTTTCTATAAATAAATCTGAGTTATTTTCATTTTTATACAGTTCTTTTAAGTTACTTCTGATAAACCAATTAATGTTAATTCCACATTCTGATGTATCACATTCACACATGCCTCTCAGCCTGGTGGCTGAGTGGTCAGAAGCATGAACTTCTGCCTACCACCCAGGTTGGTCCTCGATGAGGGAGGCATGGGGGATGTATTTGCCCTACAGCACTAACTCTTCTCTTTTCTTGGAACCATTGGCTTTAAATTAACAATAGGATAACTTTTTAGGTGCTGTACTCACAATGGTTGTTTATATCCCTCTGCTGTCCCCAAAGGAAAAATGAAAGACACTCACAGTGTGTATCAAATCAGCCACAAGCAGATTTTAGGTCCTAGTTTAGAAAACTTTGAAAATATGGTGTTCTAGTGTGTAAATTTGTCTTTAATCCTTTAACTGGCTAGAATGAATGAACTCTAGGTTAACAAAGCTGGCTGAAATTAGCCCAAACATATTATCTGTCTTAGTAGTGGGCTGAACGTGTTTGGAAGAAGTGAACATGCACATCAAAACTCATTGCTTCTCTTAGCTAAGGAGGATGACTGCTGACACATTAAATGGAATAATTGACACTGATCCTTTTGGAGCGATTACCAGCTGAAATGGCTATAACATTTATGTAGAATGTAAGAAAAGAGAGTGAGTTTGTTGAGTCACTTTGTTTCTACTCAGTGACATAAATGTTCAAGTCAAGAGTATACTCCATTCCCCATCATGCCTTGGGTCATGGAGTTGATAACGTAAGAGTTAAAAGGAGTGCGAATCACATATGAAAGGTTTATGGTTGGTCAGTACTGCTAAGATGACGGGGGGCGGGGGAATTTTTTTTTTTGATTGGAGGTTTAACGACCACCGTGAGCAACTCAAATGGGCTATAAGCAGTCGCCCGTCCCTAATTTAGGGTCACTGGTTCCAGGGAAGGGAGAGAGCCAGTGCCGTAAGACAAACACAACATCCATGCCTGACCGGGATTCGAACCCGGACCCCTTACGGACGAATGATCAGAGGCCAACGCCTTAGACCACTGCGCCACCGGGGATTGTTTTGCCATAGCTTTCGTAAAAACCCATCGGGTATGTCAACATTTATGTTTGGAGAACACAGAAAATTTGTAGCATCATTTGGATCAGGTAAATCAGCTGCTTAAAGGGTTAACTTGTCTAACATATTGTTTCAGATTGCACTTGGAAAAGGGAGGTACTTAGATTTTTTCTTCCATTTACCTTGCCACATGGCCTTTCATAACTATCATAATTCTGCTTAAATCATTCTTGTAAACTTTTTCTGATTTTTCAGAACTGAGTAGCAGTTTTTAGATTCAGGTAGTTCCCAGGTCTTGTATTCAGCAAGGGCATAATTTCTTTCACTCATAAAATGGTTGCCAGTTTTCACACCCCAACTTCTATGCAACATCACATAAAATTTACACTTTCAAAATCCTGTCATTTTAAGCTTTGAGTTTTTCTTCTGTCTGATATGTGATTTGTATTCAGATATGCCAGCAGGATAGTTTGATAATGAAATATTCATCTCTTTTTTTTTTTTTTTTAACTAGATACCTTGCATTTTTCTTCAGCTTATTTACCCAGGTCTTGTATTCAGCAAGGGCATAATTTCTTTCACTCATAAAATGGTTGCCAGTTTTCACACCCCAACTTCTATGCAACATCACATAAAATTTACACTTTCAAAATCCTGTCATTTTAAGCTTTGAGTTTTTCTTCTGTCTGATATGTGATTTGTATTCAGATATGCCAGCAGGATAGTTTGATAATGAAATATTCATCTCTTTTTTTTTTTTTAACTAGATACCTTGCATTTTTCTTCAGCTTATTTATAACTTAACATACTATGACCCAAATGTTTTAATACATTATTACATAACATGCTAAAACATTTGAGTCCCTTTTTTGTAAATAGTGCAATATTTTTATATAAAAGAAAACAACTCTGATGTGCCTAACTCTCAAAATAAAATTTTGAAATGTGATTTTCACTCTGCTTAGTTAAGGCTAGTACTTTAGAGCTAAGTTACTAGATCTTTCCAAGTCGCATAAGAACCCATATGCTCATAGCCATTAAGAGTAGATTACTGATCTCACAGTTAGATGAAATGCGTCAGTATTCTAAAAGATATCTGAAAAACATAATTTTTGAGCCATTATTCATGTTGAAATGCCTGCAATGTTCCACCTAAATTTCAGAAATAATTAAGATATTAGTTGCACAGTTATCCATTTTGTTGATGTTCATTTTGGTTCTAATTTTATATTTCAAATATTCCATGTAACTTGTTCAAAGGCAGCTTTTCTTTAGAACCATTTCCTTTTTTATGAAATTATTGGCATCATATAAATTGCATGTGACTATTTTTGGTGTATGTTGGCTATAAAATTTTTAGTTTCTTTGTTGTCATTAAATATAGATTATGTAGAAATCCCTGACTTTTGTTGGATTAGGTTAGTATATGTATTTTTAATTATATATTAACAGAACTGCTTATTTTTACAGCATCAATACTTAGTTGTAAAAATTACATATGTTGCTTTTCCTTCATGAAATTGCTGCAGTTACTTGTTTCATATTTTTTTTTATTTCCATTACTTCAGAAATTAAGAAAGGGAAGTGTCCAGCTCAGCACCATGATGACTCAGTTTCATCAGAGACATGCCATGATCGATGCAGAACTGATGCAGATTGTCCTCAAACCCTGAAATGTTGCTTTGTCACATGCTCATATATGTGTCAATCCCCAAACCTAACAGGTAAAGTTATAAGTTTCACATCTTTATGGCTGATAATTTTCTTTAACAGTATTCTCGAATGTATTTTCATTATTAATTTTACTCAAAGCCTTGTGATTTTTATGCATCAATAGAATTGCTTGTAAATCACCATGTATCAAACTATTATAGGCAATCCCTGGGTTGCAAATGTCCAACTTATGGACAAACCATAGTTATAAACCAACCTTCATATAGCCTATTATTTTTATATTAAAAATTCGAGTTACAAAGTTAATGATTCGTAATAACAAACGGAGGACTACTTTGTGATGCACATCAAAACAATGAGTGTCTACAGGTGTTTGTCGATCCATGGTAGCACAGAGACTTCGTTCTTTTCAGTCAGACCATGTTGCTGTCAACAGTGTCCTGTGTGTGTCATTTTTTAGGATTTAAGTTGGGTTTTTTTATTATTCTCATAACCATGGCACCAAAGCATAAATGTGATGGTGATGCATCAAAGAAAAGGATTGAAACCAAAGTGGAAATAATAAAGCTATCGGAAAAAGGTAAAACACCAAGGAACATTGGAAAAGCATCAGGCTACAGTCCATCAACAATGGTGACAGTTTTAAAGAACAACGCAAAAATAACTGAGCCTGTAAAAGGCTCTGTCTCGATGAAATCTACAATTATCAACTAAGCGATGCCGTGATTTAATTATTGAAATGGAAATGTTATTGATAAATTGGTAGAAAGATCAAAATCAACATAATATGTATTAGCCTTGCTTTAATTCAAGAAAAGGCTCAAAGCCTTTTCAGTGATTTAAAGCTGCACGTGCAGCAAGTGAAGATGAATGTGAAAAAGAATTTGTTACAAGTAAGGATTGAAAGTGTTTCTTTGTTATTTTTTATTCATAGAAAGGTTATGTTATATACTAAGGCAAATATTTGACTAATTGATATTAGATACAAACCATACCTAACTGTTCCAACTTGCATACAAATTTGACTTAAAAGACAGCCTTAGGAATGGAACTCATTTGTAACTCTGGGACTGCCTGTATGAAGCATAAAAACAAGATGTCTCAAAATTAATAAGTCTGAGTGCTTCCAAAATGTGCTTTAAATGTAAATTTATTTCGGCACGTTTTCTTTCACTAGAAGACAAGATACTGTATTTACTCGAATCTAATGTGCAATTTCCCTCTCCAAAATTGAACCTGTTTATCTGGGTGCGAGTTAGAATTGGTGACAAATACCTACATTGGGAGTCTCGACTGTCTAGGATGTCGTCGTTGCGGCGCACCAGCGGATGGAATTTCCTCTGAGCGTTCGACTGTTGCTATGGCCACCGACAATCTCCAACTTTCCCCATTCTTCTACATTTGTTGAGAAGCTTCGACGAAAGATATAAAATACGGACGGTTGCTTGCTTTATAGTATTGTTCTCTGAAAAAAACACTGCATTTTGTTACTTGAACATGGAGTATACTGTCCAGAGATGTGTTCTAAATAGTAGCATTATCCAGCAAAGTTTAAACTGCAGGTGGTTGCCTATGCAGAGAAAAATGGCAATCACACTTGTTTTAGGGAGTATGGAGTTTCAGAAGTGAATGTAAGGCTTTGGAGAAAGCAAAAGAAAAAGCTGAATCAGTGCTTCAAAACAAGAAAGACTTTCTCGGGACCAAAGACGGGTAGATTTCCCGAGATTGATGATCGTGTAGATCATCTCGTGAAGCAGCAGCGTGCATCAGGTTTTCCTGTTACTGTAGAAATTCTTCAGGCAAAAACACAAGAAATTTATCGTAAACTTGGATCCAGTGTAAGTAAGGTTCACTGCTTTAAGAGGATGGGTTTGCCGTTTTATGAAAAGAAAAGGATTTTCTCTGAAGCGGCATACTTCAATATGTCAGCGAATGCCATCTGACTTTGAAGAAATGCTATACAGTTTTCTCAAGTACGTCATATCAGTAAGAAAGCAAGGACACCATGTTTTAAGCCAGATTAAGAATGCTGACCAAACACCATTGTATTTTGATATGCCATCAAATTACACTGTACAAAGTATTGGTGCAAAGCAAGTTAAAGTGCTAACAACAGGAAACGAGCTCTGAATGACGATCATGCTTTCCATTACCGCTGATGGGAACAAGCTACCACATGTTATTTTCAAGATAAAAAAAAAAAAAGAATAAAGATACTTTTCCTCAGAAAATTCATGTCAGAGTTCAAGAAAATGGCTGGATGATCAAAGAACTGGTGAAGGACTGGCTTCAAAAAGTGTGGTTTCGACGACCAGGTGCGGGGCGACTGCGATCCATACTTATATTGGATTCATTTAAGGGGCATGTAACCAACTCGGTGAAAACCAGGATTGTGGAAAACAGAACTGATCTATTCAGAGTTGAAGAAATATTCTTCTCAAAATAGTGGTAAAAACGTCATGATAATTAACACAGCAATCGGACATCGCCGAATTGACTGTTTCACACGTGAATTAAATCACATCAGAAAACTTTAAAATATCGCTCCACAGTGACGAAATTTTCAAGTTTTCTGATGTGATTTAATTCACATGTGAAACAGTAATTACAGTAAATTCAGCGATGTCCAATTGCTGTGTTAATAATCAGAACTGATCTAGTTGTTATGCCTGGAGGAATGACTTTCCAACTTCAGCCCCTTGATGTCTGCATAAATAGCCCTTTTAAAGCAGCAATTTGATCACATTATAATGCGTGGCTTACATCGGGAGACACAGAACTGACAAAAACTGGATGTGTTGAAAAAAAGACCTTCACACTTTATGTAGTAGCACAGTGGATTGTAGATGCCTGGAAGTTCATTCCTAATGACTTAGTCAAGTGGTCTTTTCTGAAGTGCGTCATTTCCAATGCGATGGATGGCACTGAAGAAGACACTATCTTTGAACAATGCAGCAGTGAAACCACAGCCGACAGCAGCAATGAAGATTCGTGCAGTGAAATATCTGAGGATGTAGATGGAGAGATGTCTGTAAGCAATGCATAATTTGGAATGCAAATAAATTCAAGAATTGCCATATTTCATAAATTTGTATTTCATTCAAGTTTTCTTGTGTCTTATACGAAATACACATTTTTGTAGCTGAGAAGTAAGGTGCGCGTTAGATTTGAGTAAATACAGTAATAATATGCAACTTGTTTAAACTCACTGCAATCCTTGTGTCAAATTGAAAAATGTCATTGTCAGGACAAATGTACGATAACTTCACTGTTTCCCATGTTGCCAATTCTTCATGAAAATTACATGACCCTGGAGCAGGAATCGAACCCACATTTCCCAGTTTCTGTTCAAGCAGGCTATCTGTTATATCACCCTGAATAATGAAATTCCAATCAACTGAAACTAAGCAGATGTAGCTTAGGAATACAAACAGCATTTCAGATGAATGTTAGTCGAAGCAATCTGATGCTCCATCATAGCATAAAGATGACCTTTTCTCACATCCAGGTATAGATGTAGGTCATAAGTTCCAGTGCTTCAGAGAACGTCTTACATATCAATGGGAAACGAAACCCCTGAAGAAATAATTATGCATACATGGAAGGCAATGCGAATGTCACTGTCAGCACAAATGGAAAATGGTGAAAATATGGAACATTTGTATTGCCTCTTTAGGGAGATTCATTTCCCAGTGGTATATAAGATGTTCTTTGAAGCACACTGGAACTTGTAACCTACATCTATCTGTGGATGTGAGAAAAAGGCTGTGTTGATAATACGAGGAAACATTGGATTGCTTCACACCAGTATTTAGATTTTTAAGCTACATCTGCTTAGGCTCAGTGCTTGAATTTATTGTCCTGGGAGGTGTAATGGTAGCATGCTCAAACTGGAATTGGGAGATGTGGGTTTGATTCCCACTGCAGGGGGATGTAATATTCAAGTTTTCTGTAGAGGTGGGTACATGGGAAACAGTGAAAATATGGCACACTTGTGCTAACAATGACATTTGTATTGGCTTCCCAGTATATATGAAGAATTATTTCTTCAGAGAGATTTGTTTCCCATTGATATGTAAGAAATTTTATTCAGTCATCAAAATTTCCTCACACTACACTTTCTGATCACAGGGCAGAATTATGCCTTATTTATGCTGTTAGTATTTGCTTATTCTCAGTAATTGTGTGAGTAATATATGTTTTATTTCTTAATCTGTTGTCTTCTTTAACTGTGGTTCACAATAGTAAGATGAAATACTCACTTGTAAAGTGATTTTCTCACTTGCATAGGTACAAGAATTTATATGTAAGACATATACAAATGTGTCTGAGTTTCTTAGAATCTAGAGTTCAAATATTATGTATGTACACATTCATGTCACATACTATTAAGATGTTTTCTGATAAATATGTATCACTGAAATGCCTACAAAAGTGTGCGTGATATTCACAAATAGGCAAGGAGGACATTTCAAGAAAAGGAGGACAAAATAAATTTGTACAAAAATAAATATGAATGCACATATTTTGTATTTAAATTTTACAGTTTGAGAGTTTATACACATAATGCTTTAAAAAACACAGAAAGATTTGGTCTGGTCTGAACATTTTTACATATATTTATCTGGAAGAGATTTTATTCAGTAGATAGAGTTTATTTAAGGTGGAGATAAAGATATGTCCAATGCAGCCTTCTGCTTATAGATGTCGCTAAAAATCGTGCTGTTTATGCGAACTCTCTTGTGGGAGCCTCAATTTATTGAATGAATGTTGCGAATGAAGTCTTTCCCTTGTCATATGGTGATACCTGAAAAAGCTGTCAGCATCTTAGATTACCATCTGATTTGCATAAGTTTACTAGTAGAAAAGCCAATAAACTGTAATGTAAGTGATTTTAATAATTACTGGCATCCTGAACAATAGCCTGTAACCGCTCAGTTAAGGTTTGTGTGAAAACTTTTAATATTCAAGAAAAAGGGTAAAAAAGTGCCACGTTTCCAGTACTTGATGTACATAGAATGCCACTTATTAACGATATGCAACACTACTCCAACATGTGAAAATTCAATTTTAAAATATGCCCTATAATTTTTTTCTGAAATTTGCAAGCCACTGACTATAAGCTCGGTGTCTTTTTCGTCCGTTTGCCAATTTTTGCGAGTAAGGAAGCATTTCTTGTATGTGAATTTATGTAACTCAATTTTCACCATTGCAAGTATAGCAGCACATTTTCATTTGATGTCCACCCAGATATTTGTGAAATTCAGAGCATGACATGTCTTTCAAATTGTATTTACTTAACAGTATACTCCTCACAGACTGATTAAGGAACTTGAATTATAAACAGAAAAGATTTACGACGACTCAACACACAAAACAACCAGTATGAGCTCACTGTTTACAGGACTACACATCATGGCACTGGCAATGTGAGATGAACCCCAGACAGACTAATATGAGCACTGGCAGGTTTTCTCTGTTCTGTTGACTCACTGCAGCAGACAGATGCAGGATTTCAGGAATAGCCCAGGAGGAAGAGGGAGGGCACCAGCAAGAATTCAGAAATTAATAAATACATTTTAGTGGTGGCTTGATAGGATATATGATTACAATAGAAGAATTTGATTAAAATGTACTTGAATTATTCCTTATTGAAAAAGCCAGACATTTGGGCTATTTCCCTTAATGCCTGGAGGGCAGGAAGACATGGTAAGAAAAGGAGGACATGTCCTCCAAAAACCGGGCATCTGGTCAACCTGGATATATAATATCTTCACCGTATTCTTAAAAACATTAGGCTTGCTTTTAATGGCACTCATAGTTTTTTCAGATGTGTGGTTGACCACCAAAATTGTTTACATCTCTTTCAATGTGTTTGTCAAATCCAGGAATATCTGTACTAACACAAGCTATTATCAAGATTAAGAAAAGCCATTATTCTATTTTACATCTAAATTAACTCTCATTTACCTTATTTTTAAGAAAAATAATTGATTTCCTTAGGTGTTTTTCAACTCTTAACCATGTTCCTTCACTAGGACAAGTCTGCCAGTGTCAGACAATTGAGGTTCTAATAGCTGTTCTTTAGTGCATTTCTGTATTAGCACCATTTCTTTTTATTGTAGTCCTGCCTGCAGACTTCTTTCCCTTTATTAAAAAAAAAAGAAGAACAAGTGTTGTGAGAACTCATTAAAAATGTTGAGTACAACATCTTAGAATACTCTCACACCTCTTGTTCACACTCTTCATCCACCCAATATGGTATGTGATGGAATTTTTTCGGTTAAATTTTACATGTTTATTTCATATATATATATGTTTGATTAATAACACCTAAGGATGTGAAATAGATGTAGAATCTCATATACATTACAAATTTTGCAGATGTAAATCCGTTTTTTGGTGTTAACATGACATGGATGTTAAGTCAGATAACATCTGAAAACTTAAAAATTTATGGAATAACTTTTTTTACGGGTCTTTTAGAGGTTATTTTTAATGAAAGTTGGTTGTCAAATTTTCGAACTAAAGCCTAGTTCGTCATCAGGACTATGTCACTGGAGTAGTTGCTGCCACTCAATTGGAAGAGACCATCCGCAATTATCGTTAATTGTGGTACTTCTTCTTCTTGCTATTTCGATCCCTTCTTCTAGTTTTCTCTTTTAACGATAATTGCGGATGGTCTCTTCCAATTGAGTGGCAGCAACTACTCCAGTGACATAGTCCTGATGACGAACTAGGCTTTAGTTCGAAAATTTGACAACCAACTTTCATTAAAAATAACCTCTAAAAGACCCGTAAAAAAGTTATTCCACAATCACTATGAATAGAGGTGCCATAAATGCATTTACAACTAGGTTAAAAATTTAGTCATCTTGGAGCAGGAATCAAACTCGCGCCTACCGGATAGCACTCGAGTATGCTAACCACTACACCACCCAAGTTTCCAATTGATTTAAATATAACCATCACAGGATTAAATACTCTGGTGCTATACGTGAGTTGTAAGTTTGATTCCCACTCCAGGATGACGAAATTTTCAAGTTTTTGGATATTATCTGACTTAACATCCATGTCATGTTTACACCAGAAAATGGATTTACATGTTCAAAATTTGTATTGTGTGGTGTAATCCCATTCATGATCTGATATACATTATTTAAAGTTACTCTCATAATTCATGATGTTATTTTCCATGCTTTTACTTTTAACTAGTGTATACTTCTAGGTCTATTTTTCTCCAGCAGTCTTTTGTTTGGAAAACATAAGGTTGAGAGACAAAATTAAACAAAGAAATGTAAATTTAATCAGTTGTAGAATTTTAAATGTTCTAGCTTGATTTTCTTAGATATTGCTGCTCAGATTTTGCAAGTTATGTTGTTGTAGTTGCAGTGTTTCATGATAATAAATTCATCTGCTTTCATATTTGCATTTTTAACCAGAGATATGGGAAAATCTAGTCTAATTTTTTTTTCTATATGCACATCTTTGTTTGCCCAATTTTTTCATCTTTTTTAGCAAATTCTTACTCTTATTTTTTTTATGTTAGTTTTCTGTAAAATTTTGCACCTGAATTATGTTACTACTTTAAACTACATAATTTTGTATATTACATTTTAAATTATTTGTTGAAAGAGTTGCTGTATTATGAACATTGTGGTTTTGTATGCCCCCCCCCAATTTTTTTTGTAGTATAAAGGCAAGCCTTGATGAAGTATAAAAAACTTTGAAAGGTCTGCTGTAGTAATGAAGCAAACTCAATACTTTTTAGACTCTTGTATATTATATCCTTGTTCCATTTTGAAGTGGAAATTCATATTATATCTCCATCTAAGTAAAGCCTATGTCAAAGTCTTGAAGAGATATTTCGAGGTTACAAGTGGATGCTATAACCTCGAAATATCTATATAAACACATCATGGGTTGTAACTTATTTGGTGAATATTTCATTTCTTAGTATGTGTATTAAAACACGTTTTGTGCAAGTATAAATTTTGCTGCAATATACTGTATGTTAGCCAAACTCTTCTTGAAAACAGTTTTTACTACTACATTCTTTGAAAAACATTTTTTGCTATATTTCTTTCTTCTTTTCTTTTTCATTATTTTAGTGGCTAATATTTAAATAGTCTTATGCCTCATTGTAACCCCTGACTTGCTCTATGGTGATGTTACTAAATGGTTTCATTAAGGCTGTCTTTGAATGGTGTTAGGGTTCATCTTCTACAAAGATGGTGCAAAAAATCACTCTTTGGGCACGGCTTTTACGTCTTGAGTGACTGTCCTAGAAGTTGGCGTCAGCAAATCACTGGAGACCTCACCAAATTCAGAATGGAAGTGGTCTTTTGTTGGCTCCACAATGTAAAGACAAAATACACACACTGTTACATTTTAACCAATGACGTTATTTGGAGGTGGAGCTTAGTAAGTAGGTGGAGTTTCTATAGCTCAAATTCAGTGGTTCTGTGCTAATGTACAAATTTTCTTTTCAAAAAAAGAATGTACAGTACGATTTAAGATGATCTATGGAAGACAAGATTCCAATCTCACTTTTGCCTATATTAATTTATTTCTATTTGGCTCAGATAATTAGAAAAATCCGGCAGAAATAAGAGATTTCATTGCTTCCAGACAGAATAATTGCTATGCTAACTTATCACGACATCTAGCGCCGAATTGGAATGCTTTCGAGTCTATGTTTTTGGAATAATAACTGTGGCATATATTAGCTATGGGTCGTTTTTATTTGTGCTCAAAATTTCAAACAGTACAAAATACACTGGTGTGCAAAAATTAAGGACGAAGAGGAGAAATTAGCGAAACGAGCAGGCAGAACAGACTGCAAGACCACTCAAAAGATAGACTAGGGTCCGGTACGGTAGGGCATGCGCATATATGCAGCATGACGGGGTGGTGGGTGTGTGGGTGTGGGGGGGGGTCGGAAGGGTATAAAGCACACGGGCGGTGTACGCTCAGCAATTCAGTGAAAACTATTGCACGGTTTGAACGACGTCGAGTTGCTACCACCGTGTGATATGGCCAACAGGCAATCCATTAGATGACATCTGAATGACTTTACTAGAGGTCGCGTCATTGGGAAGTTGGAAGAAGGTCGAAGTGTGACTAGTGTGGCTGGGGAGTTTGGGATCGCTTACAGCATCGTTTCATGAGCTTGGAGAGCATTTCAAACGACAGGAACAGCTGTCCGAGAGTTTAGCAGTGGTCGTCCACGAGCAACCACGGCGGCGGACGACCGGTATATTGTCCTACAGGCGAGAAGAAACAGATGACAGACAGCAAGAGAAATCGCAAGACACATGCAACAGAAAACTGAATGTCCGTTATCGCGTTTTACCATGGCCAGAAGGCTGCACAAAGGTGGTCTATTTGCAAGAGGACCAGTAAGGTGTGTGCCATTAACGCCTGCTCATTGGAGACGGCGGTTTCTGTGGTGCCAGGAACACATCAGCAATGGGGTCGAGTTCTCTTTACGGATGAGAGCCAATTTAGTCTGACGAGCGATTCTGGATGTATACACATCTGGAGAGAGCAGGGAACATGCAATCACACCTCCAACATCATCAAAAGGAACCGGTTTGGAGGTGGCAGAGTTCTCATTTGGGGCGGTATCATACTTGGTAGCCGTACTGACCTCCACATCTTCCAAGAGGTTCAGTCACTGGTGTCCGCTAATGTACCGAGGTTCTCCTACCCATGTGCACCTGCTTAGAGGTGCTGTGGGTGCCGAGTTCCCCTTCATGGACGACAACGCTACACCTCATCATACAGTGGCTGTCGCAGAGCTGTTGGAGAACGAAGATATTCAATGCATGGATTGGCCCGCAAGGTCCCCGGACCTGAATCCAATCAAACACGTGTGGGACCTTCTCGGGAGACGCTTGGCAGCATGTCACCAGCCGCCAGCAACGATTCCGCAGCTGCAATTGGCGCTACAAGAGGAATGGGCCGCGATGCCTCAACAGCTCCTTGACAACCTCGTCCTCAGCATGGACAGATGTTGTAAATCCTGCAACGCTGTCAGGGGTGATCATATCCCCTACTAAAGACTGGATTTTTTGGGCAGCCACCTGTCAAATGGACGTTTCTGTCCAGTTGTGCTCGAAGCTACCTTTTCAATAAAGTGCCTTTGTATCCTTTGGATTCCATATTCTTACATCTTGGGGATCTTATGGTATGATTTGAGTCGATGAAGATAGAACATTGAACCCTAACACTCTTTCAAAGAAAGCCTTAAGTTGTGATTTATAGAAAATCTAAAGTTATTTTTATTTGTAATATTATTAACCTGTATTTAGTACTTTTATTGGCTTTGTTGTATTCATGATTAACACTTTCTTAAATTCTCCGTTCTTTTTCAGAAAGTGTTGATGAAAATGAGGTGCAGACTGTAAAGCCAGGTGTGTTTTTGCTTGAAACTTTCACTTTTCAAACTTCTATCACTCTCTGTAAGAATAGATCAATATACAAAGGCTTCAAAAATATAAAACAGCTTTCTTAAAGTAAGGCCTTCTTGTAATCCTAAACAGTTGTTCCTTTATCTTGACAGAAGTGTAGTTACACTCATTTTGCATTGTATTAATATTTTTTAAGATACAGTGTTCTAATGCTGATGTTATGCCATCGAGTTCACAGTTATTTTATGTTAAAAATTCTTACCATATTTTCTATATGCAAACAAAACGTTTATGAAGTGACTCATCATACTGCTTATGTACCATGATGGAAATTAAATTATTATTATTTTTAATCTAGATTTGCCATCAGCAGCACGCATTTTACCCACAAGAAAAGATGTAGCTGTGAAGGTTGGATCACCAGCACTTCTGCGCTGTATTGTGAAGGGTAGTCCTTTCCCTGAAGTGCAGTGGTACAAAAACAACAATTTACTCTATTCTGAAAATGGAGAATACAAAATTTCGGTGGATGGTTCATTGCACATCATGTCAGTAAAATTGTCAGACTCAGGAATGTATGCCTGTAGAGCTCAAAATGGGATTGGAAAATCCGTATCACACTTTTTTGATCTTGTGGTGTATGGTAAGTTAATATTTGAATGTGCTTGTGTAAATGTGTTTATTTGCAGATCATCATATCATATAAATGGAAATCTCAAAGAAGAATTTAAAAGAAACTCTGTTTCAGATGATGTGTAAAATATAATGGAAATTTGGGAGACAAGTCTGATTCTGCTCCAGCATATTGCTGAGTTCTCTGGATGAATGGCGTTTGCTAGAAAACTTTTATATCTACAATAATAATAATAATAAATTTTCACAGTTTATTCCAGTTAAGAGTGAAAACTGATAACAAAAATTCCAATTTAATGAAAATAAGACCTATTCCCTACAGAAATCCCACTGAGG
This sequence comes from Macrothele yani, assembly GCA_039090855.1. Lineage (NCBI taxonomy): Eukaryota > Metazoa > Arthropoda > Arachnida > Araneae > Macrothelidae > Macrothele > Macrothele yani. Next base: position 10,808,364 of record CM077024.1, read on the forward strand.
TAATGTATCTTTAATTTATACTGATATTTTGAATTTTATTGATTTAAAAAAAAGAAAGGTTTTTTTATTGGGAGTTTTTAATGTAGATATATCTTTTAATCTACTCTATTCTCAAGAATTTTAATCAGCCTTAACAACAGCTGGATTTCATAACACTATTCAAGGAGCTATGAGAATAACTCAACATTCAGGTACCACTTTGGATTTATGCATTACTAGTAGTTGTTCTGAACAGTGCTTTTCTGGTATTCTGAACTTTAACATCAGTGATCCCCTTTCTATCTTTGAATGTTACAGACTTAATTTTAATCAACCTGAAACCTCTTACATAACTGTGCGCTTAACTCAATTAATCTAAATACATTTACACATCGTATTTCCTCTACCCAGTGGGATGAGGTTTTAAATTTATCTGACCCAGACCTGGCTTACAATACTTTTCTGAAAATTTTCTTGACAACCTACAATCAAACATTTCTTATTTTAAAATCTTGTAATTCAAAAAAAAAAAAAAAGTGTAAACCATGGGTTTCTCGTCATTGCTTATACTTAATAAAAAAAAAATAAACTTTTTTCTAAATTTTTAAAAACTCGTCTGCAAGAGGATTTTAATGCTTTTAAAACCTTTCAAAATGGTCTGAATTGCACTATCAGAAAATTAAAAAGGGAGTATTATTTTATAATTTTTTCTCATAATAATATAAAATTACCTTGGAAAAAATTAAATTCACTTCTTGGTCATGGTTACCGTTCTACTTCACCCATTTTGTCTTACATGTCATTCTGCTCAGATCACTGACTTACCATCCATTGTTAATCATTTTAATGATCACTTTGTTTCAACTGCAAAAGTAGTTTCTTAACAGGTACCTAAACTTAATTTTCAACAAACTTCTCCTCCCGAGACCCGCTGTTCCAATTCTATTCATATGCTAAAAATTACTAAAGCTGAACTTATTCATCAAATGCAATCAATAAATTTAAATACTTCTGCAGGACCGGATGATATTATTCCTATTGTATTAAAGCCAATAATTTATTACATTACAACCCTTTTTATTATAATATGTTATCCTTGGGCATTTATCTGAATTTGTTTAAAATATCTAAAATTACTCCTATTTTAAAAAGAGTGTATCCAACTGATGTTAATAATTACCGTCCAATTGCAAAAGTTTCTATTTTTGAGAAAATATTATTTGGAAGACTTTTCTCAATTTTCAATAAAAATCAATTTGGTTTTATTTCAAACTCTTCAACTGAATTGGCTTTATGGTATTTAAAAAATAAAATTCAGACTAATCTATTAAACTTTAATTAATCTATGGGTTTATTTATTGATCTTTCCAAAGCTTTTGATACTTTAAACCCCAGGGTTTTGTTATATAAACTTTACAATTTTGGTATTAGGGGTTCAGTCATCAAACTCTTAAGAAGTTACCTTTTCAATCGGTATCAATATACAGAGATTGACAACATCAAACCTAATTGCAAATTACTCTTATCAGGGGTTCCCCAGGCTTCTATTCTATCACCTTTATTGTTTAACATTTATATCAATATGGACTTACAACTTCAGGATGCTGGACTAATTCTGTATGCTGATGATTTAACCCTACTTATTCATGGTAACGAAATTGACTCATCGATTCAGATATTACAAAATAATTTTCTCACCATGGTCAATTGGTTTACCTGTAATTCTCTTGCTATTAAGTGTTAAGAAAACAAAAATTCTAATCTTCTCCTATGGTCAAAATACAAACCCTATACATTCTATAATTTTAAATAACACACAGATTGAGGTTGTACAAAGTCTTAAATAGTTAGGTGTTTTTATTCAGTCGGATCTTTAATACAGCTCTCACATTGATTCTTTAATTTCTCGAAATATTGGAATCATTGAGAGAGTAATGGCTTATTTGTCTCCGAAAATTATGATTTTACTTTATTACACTTTAATTTATCCCTACTTCATATTGTATTTCGGTTTGATGATGGTATATATAAGTTGTAGAGTAGGGGGTTTTAGACTCAAGTTTTCTTTCAAAAATCTGTTCGTTATAAATTAACATTTCCTTTTTTATTTGCAATGTAAAATTTGGATTTCTTTTGCATTGTTTTTCAGGTTTAAATTCTCTCTCAAACGAACTTGGAATTTCATTATAGCTGAAAATCATTTCTATTTATTATGTCACTCTCACAGCTTGAGTTCTCTTTAATCTTCTTCTCTCTGTTTAATAGTAACAGATGAAGAGCATGGGTCGGGCCATGAAGGTTAATGGATGCAAGCGAAATTGTTAACTAGTGCTAGGTCATGCTACTCTACGGAGGACATGACTTATATATATATTTTTTAAACTATTTTAGGTGGGAATGTTACTTGCATCTATGGCCTTGCAGAAACCCATTTCCAACTAGGTCTTTGTGGAAGTGAGAAAATGCAGAGTTTTTGCTGGTCCTTGATAAAGCCAAGGCTCAGTATTCTCGACACCTTCTACATTCAGTTGTTTTATTTTATTTTTTTATCTTTTCTCCTTTTACTCACACAGGTAGATACATAACCTTTTCTATGTTGTACTAGGTGTGAGTCAAAATTATATATGTATTTTTTTGCTTAGGTATCTTCTTTATAGAATGTGAATTCTGAATTTTCAAAACTGCTGCGTTGCGCGTTTTGATTTTCAGGTTATTTTGCACCCTTCGTTTTAAATTCTAAAATTTTTTCCTTAGTCTTCAGTTTTGCTCTTAAGTATATATATATATATATATATATATATAAGGTCAGGTGATGCGTAACATCACAGCCTCTCCTTGACAAATGTCAACCCCGCCTTCCTGGTACATCCTGTTCCCACTAAAGGGGCTCTGACGACCGCCAATAGCGGTATAACTATACCATCGAGATTAGAGGAAATTCTATCCCACACTCACCAACCCGCTTGGCCAGCGTGGTGAGTTATGGCCAAACCCCTCCAAAATGACTCCACAACTTAAATCTTGGCCCTCAGTCTCCGGCAGCTGGAATGTACCTGGCCAAGGCAGCGGCCAGTGCGACATGAAGGCAGAGGGTGCTAAGAATCCCCGGAGGACCGGACTAGGCTGCCATCTGATGCTGACCTTGGCTACTTACAATGGACGCTCCCTATCTTCTGATTCAAGGCTTCTTGAATTGGAAGAGGAACTACAAAGGATCAAGTGGGACATCGTGGGGCTAAGTGAGGTAAGGAGAAAAGGAGAAGATCTCATCGAACTGAAAAGTGGACATCTCTTCTACTATCGTGGGACAGATACTGGCAGAACTAGTGGTGTTGGATTTATAATAAACAAGAAACTGAAGGATAAAGTTGTAGAAGTTGAAAGTTCCTCTGACAGAGCTGCACGACTCGTTATCCAACTCTCGAGAAGATACCAGGCTCAGATTATTCAAACTTATGCACCCACCACAAGTCATCCTGAAGAAGAAATTGAAGAATTTATGAGGAAATTTGTCATCTAAATAATAAAGGTAAGCAGCACTTGAAAATAATTATGGGAGATTTCAATGCAAAAATAGGGCAACAGCAACAGAATGAAACTTCAGTAGGTAAATTCGGTCATGGCAACAGAAACCAGCGTGGAAATACTCTCGTTGAGTTTGCAGAGGCAGAAGGGTTTTTCATCTTGAACTCCTTCTTCAAGAAAAAGCCACACAGGAAATGGACATGGAGACATCCAAATGGGACGACAAGTGAAATTGATTTTATTATGTGTAACAAAAAAATCGTCATAGAAGACTGCAGTGTGCTAAACAAGTTCAACACAGGTAGTGACCATAGATTGGTGAGATGTAAGATGCACCTCAACACTAAACTTGAATGTGGCAAGCTCATAAGACAAACAAAATCTATTGACATAACCAACCTTAAAAAACACCATAATACCTTCAAGTTAGAACTGAAGAACAGGTTCTCTGCTTTAGAAGGCCTATCATCGGAAGAAGTGGACATCTCTGAAGTTAACAGAAAAGTAACCAAAGCTCTTATGGAAACAGCAACAAAATTAGCTGGGTCTAAGAACAAGTTGCATGTGAACAAATTATCAGGAAAAACCAAAATGTTGATGCAAAAAAGAAGAGTGATGAGGACAACTAAAGAAGATGTGACTTCCAAAGTGGAATATATAGATCTATGCAAGACAGTAAGAAAAAGTATCACTGAAGACGTAAGGAAATTCAACTGTGAACTAGTGAGGAAAGCAATTGAAAACAACCAAAGCCTAAAGATAGCAAAGGGACATCTCAGTAAGGGAAGAAAACAGATTATGGCACTGAGAAAAGAAGATGGTTCTGTAACAAGAAATAGAGGCGAAATTTTGACAAGAGTGAAAGATTTCTACTCCAAATTATATGAAAGGGATGATATATGCACTCCAGACATCATGAAAGATACCAGTACCAGAGTTCCTCCAGTCCTTCCAGCAGAAGTTGCACATGCAATCAAGAACATGAAGGGAGGAAAAGCTCCAGGAGAAGATGGAATTACTGTAGACATCATACAAGAAGCAAGTGGAGAAATCGAAACAATACTCGCCCAAATTTTCACTCGATGCCTTAATGAAGGAAAGATTCCTGAGGATTGGAACACCGCTACAATGATCCTGCTACATAAGAAAGGTGACATTGAGGATCTCGGAAACTACAGACCTATCAGCCTCCTATCAGTAGTTTATAAAATCTTCACTAAAGTTCTTTCACACCGCTTGAAGGTAACACTGGACATGGCTCAACCGAGAGAACAAGCTGGATTCAGGAGTGGCTACAGCACAATAGATCATATCCACGTGCTGAGAGAACTAATTGAAAGAGCGAGGGAATATGAATTTCCATTGTGCATGGCTTTTATGGATTATGAAAAAGCCTTTGATTCGGTGAAACCATCAGCAGTTACAATGGCTCTGAAAACCTGCGGTATTGAAGATGCATACATTAATATTATTAATAACATCTATGAAAATGCAAGTGCAAAGATTAGGCTGTTTGAAAATACAACACACGTAAAAATTGGAAAGGGAGTGAGACAAGGTGACACCATATCTCCGAAGCTCTTTAATGCCACATTGGAGGGTGTTTTTCAGTCGCTGAGCTGGGAAAACAAGGGGATAAAGATTAATGGAGATTATCTAACCCACCTTCGTTTTGCTGATGACGTAGTCATTTTTGCAACTACCCCATCAGAGCTGCAGAGTATGATCCAGGAACTTGCTGACAAGAGTAAAGAAGTGGGATTAAAAATGAACTTTCAGAAGACAAAAGTGATGTTCAATGCTTTTACAAGAAATGAAGATTTATCGATTGATGGAGAAAATCTGGAGATAACAGACACGTACGTTTATCTTGGACAGCAGATATCAAGTGAGGGTCACATTGATGAAGAAATTAATCGGCGTACAAAACTTGCCTGGAGAGCTTTTGGAAGAAACAGCATAATTTTCAAGAGCAATATGCCATTATGTCTTAAAAGAAAAGTGTTTGATCAATGCATCCTTCCAGTGCTTACGTATGGTGCAGAGACGTGGACCTTAACTAAAAGAGACATACAAAGGCTGCAGACAACTCAAAGAAGCATGGAGAGGTGCATGCTTGGTGTAACCAGGAGAGATAAGAAGAGGAACTCGTGGATCCGAAAAATGACAAGAGGGGAAGACATCATGATCAGAGTTAAATCCCTGAAATGGCAATGGGCTGGACATACTGCCAGAAGGACAGATCATCGATGGACAGCCGAAATTTTAGATTGGATTCCAAGGGACAGGAAAAGACCCAGAAGAAGACCACATGGGAGATGGGTGGATGAAATTCGAAAGTATGCAGGGGTGACATGGAGGAGACTGGCACAAGACAGACCGTTGTGGAGGAAACTTGGGGAGACCTTCGTCCAGCAGTGGATTGATAATGGTTGACAATGATGATGATATATATATCATCAACCATTATTAATCCACTGCTGGATGAAGGTCTCCCCAAGTTTCTTCCACAATTGTCTGTCTTGAGCCTGTCTCCTCCATGCTTTTGAATTTCATCCATTCATCTCCCATGGGGTCTTCTTCTGGGTCTTTTTCTGTCCCTTGGAATCCAGTCTAAAAATTCCAGTTGTCCGTCGGTGGTCTGTTCTTCTAGCAACATGTCTAGCTCATTGCCATTTCAGTAATTTCACTCTGGTCATGATGTCATCCACCCCTGTCATTTTCCTTATCCACAAGTTCTTATCTTTCCTGGTTATACCAAGCATGCATCTGTGCAGGCTTCTTTGAGTTGTCAGCAGTCTTTGTATATCTTTTTTAGTTAAGGTCCATGTCTCTGATCCATATGTAAGCACTGGCAGGATGCATTGATTAAACACTTTCCTTTTAAGACATAATGGCATACTGCTCTTAAAAACTGTACTGTTTCTTCCAAAAGCTCTCCATCCATGTGACCCTCACTTGATATCTGCTGCCCAAGATAAATGTATGTATTGGTTGCCTCAAGCTTTCCTCCATCAATCAATAACTCTTCTTGTAAAAGCATTGTACATCACTTTTGTCTTCTGAAAGTTCATTTTTCATCCCACTTCTTTACTCTTGTCAGCACGTTCTTGGATCATACTCTGCAGCTCTGAAGGGGTAGTTGCAAAAATGACTACATCATCAGCAAAACGAAAGTGACTTAAATAATCTCCATTAATCTTTATCCCATTGTTTTCCCAATTCAATGATTGAAATACACTTTCCAATGTGACATTAAAGAGTTTGGGAGATATTGTGTCACCTTGTCTCACTCCCTTTCCAATTTTTATGGGTGCTGTATTCTCAAATAGCCGAATCTTTGCACTTGCATTTTCATAGATATTATTAATAATGTTAATGTATGCATCTTCAATATTGCAGGATTTCAAAGCCATTTTAACTGCTGATGGTTTCATGGAATCAAAGGCCTTTTCATAATAAATAAAAGCCATGCATAATTGGAGTTCATATTCTCTTGTTCTTTCAATTAGTTCTCTCAGTACATGGATATGATGCCACTCCTGAATCCAGCTTGTTCTCTTGATTGAGTCATGTCTAATGTTACCTTCAAGCGATGTGAAAGAACTTTAGTGAAGACTTTATAAACCACTGGTAAAAGAGGCTGATGAGCCTGTAGCTCCCAAGATCCTCAACATCACCTTTTTTATGTACTCAAAGAAACATGGAGAGATGCATGCTTGGTGTAACCAGGAAAGATAAGAAGAGGAACTTGTGGATAAGGGAAATGACAGGAGTGGACGACATCATGACCAGAGTGAAATTACTGAAATGCCAATGGGCTAGACATGTTGCTAGAAGAACGGACCACCGATGGACAACTGAAATTTTAGACTGGATTCCAAGGGACAGAAAATGACCAAGAGAAAACCTCCGTGGGAGATGAATGGATGGAATTCAAAAGCATGCCAGAGTGACATGGAGGAGACAAGCTCAAGACAGACAATTGTGGAAGAAACTTTGGGAGACCATACAGCAGTGGATTGATAATGGTTGACAATGATGATTATATGTGTGTGTGTGTGTGTGTGTACACATGAGATTTAATTTCTGAGGGATTACATGAATGTGATGGGTAAGGAGAGAGTGTAATGTGTAGCTCAAATCAGGTCATACAACTGCCCTGTGGGGCTACACATTCGGCCACATTGCATGGCACACAGTGAGAAAGTCCCCACATGATGTCCTGAGGTATTGCTGATCATACATAGTTGACGTATATTCACAATTAATTGATACTGTGAGGGGGCCATTACAGAAGCATTAAGTCATCTGCTAATGATTTCCACTCATTCTCTGTTGGGAAGAAGTCTGGGAATTGAGCTAGCAAGAAGCACCTGAACACCTTGTAGACACTGTCTGCTTACACTGACAGTGTGCAGGCAGGCATTATCTTGCTCAAACTGGGCATTAGAATAAAATGGGCCGAAGCACATCATCAACATATTGTCATGCTGTCATTGAACTCACTATGCATATGAACAATGAATGGCTGTTAAATCTGATAGCACCCCAAACCATAACATCTGGCTGAGGAGCAACATGATGCTCATGGATGTACAGCTCCAGTGATCACGTTGTGTCCAGACTATTAATCGATGATCGTTGGCCTTCAGACAAAATAGACTTATCACTGAATATGACATGGTATTTTGCCATACGTCTGGTACAGCACCAGTGCAATCTTGCATGATGACATGTTGCAGTACGTGGCAGTCATCTTGAGTGGCTAGCAAGAGCACAGACCTGCCTCAGCCAATCTGCAGTTCACAGCCCTTGTGAACACAGAAATGTCCATAGCAACCTGTACACCTTGTCGAATGTCTGCAGTGGATTGTGGGGCTGCTATGACTTGCCATAGAATGCAGTGATCAAGTTGTTCAGATATCCACCTACATGCACAAGCCCCTCTACGGCGACATAAGTTACCTTCCTCCAACCACTGCCGCCATATTCACTTGACAGTTGTTGCATTCTAACACATGTTTGCCACAATGCAATGCAGGGACCAACCAGCTATATGTAGCCCTGTGATGAAGCCAATTGAAAAGGTCTCGGTATGATGGTAGATTCCTGATGATGCCATCCAGGCATTATTTTACTCCTTACACATGCTTTTGCCACCTGTCCACAGGCCCTGGTAAGGATGACCAAACTTGGCCAAACTGAGCCAATTTTCCCTCACTTATTATACAGAATGCCCACAGTTTCTTTACAATTTTGCATTTTATTACGGACACCTGTACTATGCAAGTTCATGGTATTTGTAGTATAATATGCTTTAAATATCAAAGTTTTAATTGACATTATCGGTTTTTGTAATAGGTCCCTCACTGATGTAGCAGGTGCTGTTCTATGAAAATGATGTCCCCACAAGAGAGCTCAGTGCATTGCTTGGTTCATTGAAACAAAATCTGATACACAAATGCAACAACATTTCTGGACTAAGTATGGAAAAATCCCTTCCATCTTGTCCTAGTATCCGCCAATGGCACCAGAAATTCATGGAGACTGGGTCCATGTTGGATCAAGATCGTAGTGGCTGCCCATGAACATAGAATGAAGACATCGACCGTGTTCGTGATTCATATTCATGAAGCCCGAAGAAGTCCATATGTTCCGCTGCCAGAGAATTACAAATGCCCGGTCCACGGTACACAGGGTGCTACATAGACATCTACGCTTATATGCATACAACATGTAACTGTTGCAAGCACTTGAGGTGAACGATAGACCATGACAAAAAGAATTTGCAGTAATGATGCTGGATAAACTGAGTGAAGATCCCGAGTTTCTCACGTTTGTTTTACGGATGGGGCAACTTTTATTGTCTCTATGCAGTTAAACAGGCACAATATCAGGATTTGGAGGTCTGAAAATCTTCATGCATTTATGGAACTTGTGAGAGACAGTCCTAAAGTGAACGTGAGGTGCGGTGTTATGCATAACCAAGTTCTGGGACCATTTTTCTTCAGTGAGAAAACAGTAACGGCAGATGTTCACCTGGATGTTTTGCGTATGTTGTGTTACAGTTGGAGGACCTTCAACAAAGCATGATATTCCAACAGGATGGTGCACCATCACATTGGGGACTTTTTAAATGCAACATTCCCTGGGAGGTTGATTGAACAGGATGGTCCAATTGCACGGCTACCCCATTCCCCCGACGTCACACCTCTGGACTTTTTTTTGTATGGGGATATGTGAAGTATATTGTGTATCGGACAAAGATGCAGGACATCGATGCCCTGAAATCGAGGATCAACAATGCCGTTTTGACCATTACTGAGGATATGCTACAGCGCACATGGTTGGAACTGAAGTTTCTGCTAGAACGGACAACAAATGATGCGCATATTGAACTATTGTAATGAGGTAGAAAAAACTTTAGTCTTTGCTCTCAAGCACATTTGTCTAGAGCAAAGACTAATCTCATATAGTGTATCCGTAATAAATGTGCAAAGTTGTAAAGAGACATTTTGTGGACACCCTGTATGATTGGTTCGCAGCTGCAATCATTTACATAACGGTTTCTTTTCCAGGATCATGCGAGGCCACATGTGGTCTAAGTAGCAATGCAAGCTTGAGAGAAAGCTGGTAGCCAATGTCTACCACATCCTTCATACAGCCCAGACCTTGCATCCCGTGATTTCTGGGCTTTTCCAACACCTAAGGAAGAGTTGAGAGGAAGGAAGTTTAAGACAAATGAGGAAGTGAAGGCTGCCACATCCCTGCCATAAAGTGACTTTCACAAAACGGACTGCAACATGTGTTTCAGAAGATTGTGGACCACTGCAAACGGTGTATAACATGTGAAGGTCGCTCTTTTGAAAAGGAAGCCCACACCTAACTTCCAAATGACAGAGACCAGTGACCTCAGTCCATGTATTTTTGGAACATCCCTTGAACATGATTTTTCAAAACATTTCTGTGAAATACGGCTGTAAATTAGGTACATGTGTAACAAAAAAAAAAAAAAAATTGCTATCACTCCCCCCCCAATTGCTCAGTAGAATTTTTTATTTAGCATCATACACACACATTTAGAAAGTGCTAATGCAATATATCCTTTAAAGTACTGCCGTTTTGTTCTATATATCAAGGAGCCATTTCTGTTTCAGCCCTTACTCTCATACTTTACAATGAGAGCAATTTGCACTGCTTGTTTATTTTGACTCAGCACTCTGGAGGAAGGCACTACAAAACACAGCAGGTTTGCTTGTTGTTTTGGTTGTAATATTCTCACAACTCCAACTGGCAGTGTAGCTAAAGATTTGCTCTTGATTCAATTTTATATATGGTGTTGCTTGACCTAATTCAGTTTTTTTAATTGATAATCTCTTTTCCAGTTTACTGCATTTTTATATTATTCATGTTCGTTAATCCTATACTCTTGTCATTTTTAATTGTAATAAATCAATTTTGTTTTCACAGATGAACTGCAAGTGAATGCCACTTTAGTCACCAAACTATACCAAGTAGGATCACCCCTTCAGCTAGATTGTGTGAAATCTAATTCCATGTCAGCCAATATTACATGGCATCTTGGTGAAAACACTGAGCCTTTACTTTCAAATAGCCACAGGACAATTTTGAGCAACAACACTCTCTACATTGCTTCAGCACAATATAATGACAGTGGTTCATATATCTGTATGGCAGAAAATGAACACACCAAAGCATCATCCTCAGTATCCATCCAAGTGTATGGTAAGTATTTTCATAAATATTTCTTCTTTTATTGCAATCAAGTGGTGGGGAACATCAAATATTCATTAGGTAGGTGGCCATACACTGTTGTTTGTACCCTACATGTGTTTAAAAAAATAAAATTAATATCCAGTTCATTCTCAAATTAGTGTCATGGACTTTTTATAAAAACTTAATGAAGGGTAAACTGGCTTGACAGTCCTCAGAGAACATTAGAATAATTCTTGATGTCCACATATCACGCAATAGTTACGTTAAAAATTATAAGTGGTGGGATGTTTCAGTAGTGACTTCTACCTTCTTCAGCCATGGAATGAAACGTGTGTTTCATTATAATTTTTAACATAACTGATGCGTGATATGTGGACATCAAGAATTATTCTAATGTTTTGTGTGTTACGTGTTTCACTGCCAATTATTCTTACTATGAGTCCTAAGGGAAGTACATATCACTAAGCTGTTCTCTGAGATTCAGAGATTAGCTCCACAAAGAAATACAAACTACCAGATAATTTTTACTTACTGTTGCTGTATCAAACTTCTCCATTTACAGCGATCTTGACATACAACTCAGGCTTCACTGAAACTTATCACACGCCGTACACAAGATATTCTATACTTCATACTCAATCTTTTTCACATGCAGACACTCCTGAATCTGATCCTCCCATGACTTCTGCTGCCTTTCCTTCCTGCCACTTGGGCTAAAAAGATTTTCTTAGAAAGCAACTCACCACTCGTCCTTTCAACATGGCCAAACCACCAAAGCATATTAGTCTCCACCTTGCTAACAACATTTTGCTTCACATTACACAACTGCAACCCATCTTCATTCCTCACACAATCACAACGTGTTTTTCCACAAACGACTAACATGTTTCTTCTGTAGTACCCAGGTTTCACTGCCATACATCAGAGTAGGAACAATTACACTTCCATACACAGTCATGCAGGATTCTTGGGAACCCATCATTCCTGTGAACACCTCCCAAAGCAGCTATGACTTTCAATGAAGAATTAACTCGCCTACTAATTTCGCCACCTAATTTATTCTATCTGTTAAACATGCTTCCTAAATACACAAACTCATTCACCTGGTCAATCACTGTGCGATTTAGACTTATATTACATTCAGTACTACCAGTTTCTCTCTCAAAAACCATAACTTTGTTTTTTTTTTTCCCTTATTTATACTCAGTTTGAATTTCATGCACACTTCGTACATCCAGGACAACGTACTCTGCAACTCACTTTTGCTCTCTGCCAACAGGACAGTGTCATCAGCGTACAGGAACCTGAACACATGGATATAACCCAGTATTGTTCATCTTGGCATCACACATGCATGCATCCATAAATATATTAAACAGCCATGGTGACATTACACAACCTTGTCTGACTCATCCTGCACCAACAGAAAACTATTTTGATAAAACACCATTCACTCATACACAAGCTCTACTACCAGCATACATGGCTTTTCCACTGTTAAGTAGATTCACAGTAACACCATATTCATTCAATAGCTCCCACAAAAGTATCCTATTTACTCGGTCATAAGCTTTCTCTAAATCTATATGGCAGCAAAAACTTTCTTACCAATAGCCAGATACTTTTCATTCATCATGCATAATGCAAAAACTTGGTTAGTGCAGCCTTTACCAGCATAAAACCACTCTGAACATCCCACACTTTCTCTGATGTAAGACCCCATACTTTTTCAATGACTACCTTACCAAACACTTTCCCTGGCACACTCAGTAGGTTAATACTATGATAGTTCTTGCAGTCATAGGGTGGCTACAGAAAGTGGTGAAAAAAATTCCCTGCATTTCCCCTGATTTCCAGAGCATATATCATGAAATTTCCCTGATCATCTCTATCCATTCCCAGTAGAATTTTCCAACCAGAATGTCATGCTTTACACTAGAATGACAAAGCATTTAGACTGATAAATATTACAGTGAAACCTCTGCTCATTTATGGATGCTCACGGGTCACAAACTTTTGACCATAAATGGGAGACTGACTACCTTTAGTGGTTAAAATTTAAACACCATAACTTCACAAAGATTTTCCTATGATTAATCTAATTAGAATCTAAGTGAAAAATGTTTAATACATTTTAATGAGCATAATTAATTCAAACAGAAATGAACTTATGTATCTAGATTTCTTACTACTTTCCTGCCATCATTTCTTATTTATGATTTGTAAAGCTTTGTTTACATTTACAGGTGTTTAGTCAAAAAGAATGCCCTCAAAGTCCTAGAAAAGTGTTAAGAATGACATTACTAGAAATATATCAACCACAAATGAAATAACTTCACATCCAGGAAGTCTTATCTGGATGAAGGCATTTTTTAAAAAAATTGAAACATGATATATTGAGATGGAAGAACTTGCAGTTTCTTTGCTGTACGCATCCTCGTTGAGAGTTTTAAAATATTTCTGCATCAGACTTTTGGAGAAGTGCCAGCATTGCAGAAGTTTTATTCCAGTCTCAAGAATTCTGTAATAAGTGTCTATATCCATAAAAGTCCATTAGTTTGATAATATTTCAGACAGGGAATTCAAAACTTTCAGTACTGAGAGGTGTCCATAATGGTTTCAATGTGTTGAACATTTATTGAATAGAGGTAAAATAGATTAAAAAAATACTGCAAACATTTCAGTAACTTTTTTGCTGCGTCCGAAGAGCTCCCATCTGCTGTTCTATAATATCACTTTCTCTATGTGCCTGTTGCAAAACCTTTTGACTTTTTAGATGCCAACTCTTTCAGCTGTGATGCTGCTTCCCTTTTCCTTTTTAAGGCAGCCTTTTTTTCCAGCTGTTCGAGTTTTTTTTTTTTTTTTTAATCTTGTGTTTCGAGCAAAATGGACCGTCTGTTTCATTACAGCCAGACCAGCAAGGCCACCCTTAGAAATAATACGATCATAGACCCTTCTTCTGGCCACCAGTGACAACTCGCTCATGTTCTCCCACAAACAGTCACTGTTTATAGAAAACTCTCGTTCAAGATTGGCATTTTCGTGAGACAGGATCATAACTATCTTCATCTCCACAGCTACCTTCTGCATCAAAAACAGCAGACCATAATTTTTCAATCCTCTCAGATCTTTTATATTGTTGGAAGCACTTTATTATACGAGGCCTGCTGCAGATGTCTTTCATTTGTTTTTTGGCTTTATCTGCTGCCAAGCCTCCAATCCAATTTTTCTGAGACAAAATGAGGAGCAGTTATGTGAGGCATTTGGTAAATACTTTCTCCTTTAACACAACTGCTGGGTCAAAACAAGACACTGACTTCGTCAAAGTATAAGCTAACGGCGAGTGCTCTTTCATCTTGGAAACACATTTCAGTAAGAATTTTCTACACTCATTCTTGAATAAGGCAATATCCTTCTCTGACACATTTGATTTTCTGAAAGAAAACTGTGTGGTTATTTCCATGTCTACTCGCTTGCGGCATCATTTAAATCAATTACCCATGATGTTAGTGTTTGATAATTTCTCGTCTTCTACAAACCTCTCCATAAGCATATAGTACATGAAATAATCGTTTGATATTTCTTAATATTTCTGTTTCGCACATTAGGTTCTATGAAAGTCGACTGGCCGATATGTAACGACCGACGGTGAAAATTATTTGTGTCAATTGACTTCTATAGTTAAAAATTACATATTAAGCATATTTATGCTTACCGCTTCAAATATACTTCGTCTTCCTTCGTCTTGTCAGTAGAAACTTTGGTTCTTCCGGTTCTTTGTCATTCACAAAACAAGGTTGGGCCTATTGTACAAAAGAACTTCGGTACACGCTAAGTTCCGTCGTCATTCATAAAATCGTTAGGATGAAAATTAAGTGATAAATATTTGAAAGTGAAGAAAGATCATGAAATATTTTTACAGTTGATAGGGCATAAACGAAGTAGAATAATTCGAACACAAAGAAAAGCCAACAGGCTTCAAATTTGACACTAAAATATGTTTACTGCAGTTAAAAATGGAACGGCAATGAAAGTTAAAAACCTTAATCGAAAGACAAATTAAAATCAAATGAAGTCATCACATAAAAATCCATGCGAAAAGAACCAAGGATTGCTACACCGTCATGGTCTTATCGCCTCGTCGATATTCCCGACGCGTTTCGGCTCACATATATCGTGGCCATCCTCGAGGTTGCAGGCGATGTTGACACTGCATTGAACTCTAAGGTCTGTCTTATCATTCCATTAAAGCCAACCTTACCTCGTTAGTTATCGCGTGCGTCATGTATGTTGGAAGTCCTGCCATCTGGTGTTCGTCTAGTTCTCAATCTATGTTGGTAGATTGTTTTTGATTGCCCAGCACAGAAAGAGCAATGTTTTTCGTGCTCAATTATATTCTTCAAAGTGCTGGACAATTTGACTGGTGTGTTTGAATTACCATTATTCTCTCTGGTCTTTTCTATTAATACAGCTTTGGCAGTAAGGATCTTTCTATGGGTGTTATGAGATGTTAACAGTTTTATGTTGTCCCAATCAGGGACACATTATTATCTTGGCAATATTGAATAAGAGAAGTTCGTGTTTCGTTCTTTGTCCAGTTACTAAGGTGTTCCCTCAATTGAGAATTTATACTTCTTTTTGTGCTACCAATATATAATGATTTGTTTTGTAAAAACCATTATTGTTAAATATTGGAATTTGATACACACCAGCTTTATTTAGCATACTGATATTGTCTGGATTTCTCTGAAGTATTCTTCTATTATCGGTAACTGTATCGGCAATATATGTAGATTAGCCTTACTACACTCCTTTTTAATAATTCCGGATATTGGTGGACAGTAAGGGAGTTTTCCACAAAACTTTTTTGATCAGAAATTGGCTAAATATTTATGGAATAAAATGATATTTGGCAGTACTACTGCATTGAAGAAACATCGTGAGAAAAAAAAATGGATTACAATTACGGGAGAAACTGTTTAACTTGTGTTTCTGAAAGTAAGAATTCCATCCTCTGATGGAAACCGACCCCCCCCCCACCAATTCTCTCTAAATTTTTGTTCAGTTCTCTATTGATTCAAGAACCATCGAAATGATGATGGAAAAGGCAGAATTCTTCGAATCCACAGCAGAATCTCATGCCTGAAGATTACAGGGAAATTTTCGCGTCGTCCAACTTCCGTTTTCAGAATTTTTTCTTCCACTTTCAAGCTGAAATGCAAATATTTATGGAAAAAAATATATTTAACAATAATACTATGCAGAAAAAACATCACAAGAAGAAGAAATCATGATTACAGGAAAATTTTTCACTCCGTTTAACTTCCATTTTTGAAAGTTTTCAAAAACGTGTTACCATCCCTAGACCTAAAACAGCCGCCCCCCAACTAATCCTCCAAAATTTCTCTTCAGTTTTGCATCGTTCTCGAGAATTACCCAAATGATGACACAAAAAAGCAAAATGCTGTGTATCCGCAGAAGAATCTCAGTATGACTAGAACTGCAATTCCCTTGGAAATTGTTAATTAATGGAGGAAGCAAAGTTACTATGCTAAAAAAAAAAAAAAAAAAAAAAAAAGAAAAGAAAAGAAAAATAAGGCCTTGGGTTTCCCTACCAATAGATGGTACTTATGGTGGAAACACCTGATATCAAAGACACTTGCCCTTTACTATCCATAGGATGCAGGTGGGGGTGAGCTTTTCCTGAACATGGTGCGAGTTACACTGAAATGCAGACAAGTTTTAATGCTTTTTATTTACTCATCATCTACAGTTTTATACTAGTGCAAGGAGTATAGTGATATTCTGGCAGGTATATAGATGGAATTTACCAGTATTCCACCAATGATAGTGACTTTGTTTGCACAGTATTCTTACCTTTTTTATGTATTCAATCAACTTTGTGGCTTTAAAGCAATCTTAGACAGCTAATGACCAGCAACAATTCAGTAAGTTCAAATGTATATATATATATATATATTTAGGATGTAAGGTCAGGTGATGCGTAACATCACAGCCTCTCCTTGACAAATGTCAACCCCGCCTTCTTGTGGTGCATCCTGTTCCCACTAAAGGGGCTCTGACGACCGCCAATAGCGGTATAACTATACCATCGGGATTAGAGGAAATGCTATCCTACACTCACCAACCCGTTTGGCCAGCGTGGTGAGTTATGGCCAAACCCTTCCAAAATGACTCCACAACTTAAATCTTGGTCCTCAGTCTCCGGCAGCTGGAATGTACCTGGCCAAGGCAGCGGCCAGTGCGACATGAAGGCAGAGGGTGCTAAGAATCCCCGGAGGACCGGACAAGGCTGCCATCTGATGCTGACCTTGGCTACGTATAATGGACGCTCCCTATCTTCTGATTCAAGGCTTCTTGAATTGGAAGAGGAACTACAAAAGATCAAGTGGGACATCATCGGGCTAAGTGAGGTAAGGAGAAAAGGAGACCTCATTGAACTGAAAAGTGGACATCTCTTCTACTATCGTGAGACAGATACTGGCAGAACTAGTGGTGTTGGATTTATAATAAACAAGAAACTGAAGGATAAAGTTGTAGAAGTTGAAAGTTCCTCTGACAGAGTTGCACGACTCGTTATCCAACTCTCCAGAAGATACCAGGCTCAGATAATTCAAACTTATGCACCCACCACAAGTCATCCTGAAGAAGAAATTGAAGAATTTTATGAAAAAATTCGTCATCTAAATAATAAAGGTAAGCAGCATTTGAAGATAATTATGGGAGATTTCAATGCAAAAATAGGGCAACGGCAACAGAATGAAACTTCAGTAGGTAAATTCGGTCACGGAAACAGAAACCAGCGTGGAAATACTCTCATTGAGTTTGCAGTGGCAGAAGGGTTTTTCATCTTGAGCTCCTTTTTCAAGAAAAAGCCACACAGGAAATGGACATGGAGACATCCAATTGGGACGACAAGTGAAATTGATTTTATTATGTGTAACAAAAAATTCGTCATAGAAGACTGCAGTGTGCTAAACAAGTTCAACACAGGTAGTGACCATAGATTGGTGAGATGTAACATGCATCTCAACACTAAACTTCAACGTGGCAAGCTCATAAGACAAACAAAATGTATTGACATAACCAACCTTAAAAAACACCATAACACCTTCAAGTTGGAACTGAAGAACAGATTCTCCGCTTTAGAAAGCCTAACATCAGAAGAAGTGGATATTTCTGAAGTTAACAGAAAAGTAACCAAAGCTCTTATGGAAACAGCAACAAAATTAGCTGGGTCTAAGAACAAGTTGCATGTGAACAAATTATCAGGAAAAACCAAAATGTTGATGCAAAAAAAGAAGAGAGATGAGGATAACTAAAGAAGATGTGACTTCCAAAGTGGAATATATAGAGCTATGCAAGACAGTACGAAAAAGTATCACTGAAGACGTAAGGAAATTCAACTGTGAACTAGTGAGGAAAGCAATTGAAAACAACCAAAGCCTAAAGACAGCAAAGGGACATCTCAGTAAGGGAAGAAAACAGATTATGGCACTGAGAAAAGAAGATGGTTCTGTAACAAAAAATAGAGGCGAAATTTTGACAAGAGTGAAAGATTTCTACTCCAAATTATATGAAAGGGATGATACATGCACTCCAGACATCATGAAAGGTACCAGAGTTCTTCCAGTCCTCCCAGCAGAAGTTGCACATGCAATCAAGAACATGAAGCGGGGAAAAGCTCCAGGAGAAGATGGAATTACTGTAGACATCATACAAGAAGCAAGTGGAGAAATCGAAACAATACTCGCCCAAATTTTCACTCGATGCCTTAATGAAGGGAAGATTCCTGAGGATTGGAACAACAGTACAATGATCCTGCTACATAAAAAAGGTGACATTGAGGATCTCAGGAACTACAGACCTATCAGCCTCCTATCAGTGGTTTATAAAATCTTCACTAAAGTTCTTTCACACCGCTTGAAGGTAACACTGGACATGGCTCAACTGAGAGAACAAGCTGGATTTAGGAGTGGCTATATCACAATAGATCATATCCACGTACTGAGAGAACTAATTGAAAGAGCGAGGGAATATGAACTTCCATTGTGCATGGCTTTTATCGATTATGAAAAAGCCTTTGATTCGGTGAAACCATCAGCAGTTGCAATGGCTCTGAAATCCTGCGGTATTGAAGATGCATACATTAATATTATTAATAACATCTATGAAAATGCAAGTGCAAAGATTCGGGTGTTTGAGAATACAGCACACATAAAAGTTGGAAAGGGAGTGAGACAAGGTGACACCATATCTCCGAAGCTCTTTAATGCTACATTGGAGGGTGTATTTCAGTCGCTGAGCTGGGAAAACAAGGGGATAAAGTTTAATGGAGATTATCTAACTTACCTTCGTTTTGCTGATGACATAGTCATTTTGGAAACTACCCCCTCAGAGCTGCAGAGTATGATCCAGGAACTTGCTGACAAGAGTGAAGAAGTGGGATTAAAAATGAACTTTCAGAAGACAAAAGTGATGTTCAATGCTTTTTCAAGAAATGAAGATTTATCGATTGATGGAGAAAAGCTGGAGATAACAGACACGTACGTTTATCTTGGACAGCAGATATCAAGTGAGGGTCACAGTGATGAAGAAATTAATCGGCGTACAAAACTTGCCTGGAGAGCTTTTGGAAGAAACAACATAATTTTCAAGAACAATATGCCATTATGTCTTAAAAGAAAAGTGTTTGATCAATGCATCCTTCCAGTGCTTATGTATGGTGCAGAGATGTGGACCTTAACTAAAAGAGACATACAAAGGCTGCAGACAACTCAAAGCAGCATGGAGAGGTGCATGCTTGGTGTAACCAGGAGAGATAAGAAGAGGAACTCGTGGATCCGAAAAATGACAAGAGTGGAAGACACCATGATCAGAGTTAAATCCTCGAAATGGCAATGGGCTGGACATCTGCCAGAAGGACAGACCATCGATGGACAGCCGAAATTTTAGATTGGTTTCCAAGGGACAGGAAAAGACCCAGAAGAAGACCACATGGGAGATGGGTGGATGGAATTCAAAAGTATGCTGGAGTGACATGGAGGAGATTGGCACAAGACAGACCGTTGTGGAGGAAACTTGGGGAGACCTTCGTCCAGCAGTGGATTGATAATGGTTGACAATGATGATGATATATATATTTAACTGTAAACAAACATCATGAACGAACAAAAATAATTTAAAAATTTGAGACCTGAAAACCCAAATGCGCAAAAGCAGCAGAGAAGAATTCTCAGGAAAACATCCACAACAAGAAGCACTTTTAACCAGAGCCAAAAACAGGAGAGAGAGAAAAAAAAAAATGCAATGCTAATAAAGTCAAAGCTCAACATTTTCAAAATTTTCTGCTTGTTTGCTTGTTTGCATTGCATTTTTCTCTCTTCTCTTTTGGCTCTGGTTAAAAGTGCTGCTTCTTGTTGTGGTTATAGTGTATATACATATTTTTTACCTTTAATTGAAGGTATGGAGGTTTAATTAACTGTAATAAGACTTTGGCATAATGCAGATTCTTCTGGAAAATAAAACATACATAGCATTCATAATGAGAACAAATAAACATGTTCAACAAAATGGTGTTTCAATTTGATAGTGCATATGTTTACTTTTTATAAATATTAAATTGTTTTTCCTTTTTAAAGAAAACTTTGAATTATCTTTTACTTTTTTACAGATGTTCCTATTCCTCCAAGTTGCACTGATAGCCCTTATTTCACTAGCTGTGCTGTAATTGTTAAACAGCAATACTGCATCAATCCCACCTATGCCAAGTATTGTTGTCTCTCGTGTGCCATTTCAGGACAACTGCAAAGGATACCTTCATCAGTATCATAGCCAGAGGAAGGAAGTGTCTAAACTGCTGATATCTCTTCTGAGAATGACACTATTTTGATTCCCCATATCATTAAGGACACACACTATGACTGATATGTGAAGAGTTCACTAAACTATGCTCACTACAGTGCACAATCATTTACACCAGTTATGTGCTTCAAACTTTCTGAGAACGGGTTGTGCTTTTTAAAGCCTTGACTTGTGTTTTTGACCACAAGGTTAGAATTTTAAAAACTGATTAAAGATGTTTGAGCATTGTTCATAAAATACAGACTATGAGTTACAAATACATTGACTTAAATTATGCATTTATTTTCTCTGCATCACTGGGATAATTCTATCCATTAAACATTTCAAGAACACGTGGATCACTGTTAACATCGAATAAGCATTGTTAAGTTTATTGCATCATCAGTTACACAAGTAATATTGCTTCATGCTCTGTCAGGTATTTACAGAAATCATATTGTTGAATCTTGTTGGCGAATGTGCCAGTTACAGACTGCCAAAATTTGTTACGTTAAATAATTTATGAAATAAAATGAGTTCACTTTTACTTATGTGCCAAAAGTAAAACTTTATTGTTTAACCATGCCTAGGTGAAAAAGGCTATGTTGAATGAAGCTACTATATTGTTTACAAAGAGCTGTATATTATTAAAAAAAATCTACTGATTAAACTATGTTGACAGTGAATTTTTATTTAAACTGCCCTGAGAATGTTTAAATGCAAATCCAAATAAAAGAACCTCCTAGAACATTTAGTTTTGTTACTATATTTACACAATTGCTTTTGTGTGGTTTGTGCATCAGGTCAGTAATACTTATCGTCTGCAAATAATATTTTAATAAATCGTTACAGTATTCCACATACTGATGCAACTTTGGGTTAACTTCTGCAGAACTATTGTTCTCATTTTTCATATCACCATATTCCTTGACCTGACAATTTTTTATTTTTTTTTTTTTACAAAAATAATGTAATGTTGATGCATTTGAAATAAGATTGTTTTTTATCTGTTCACCTGGGGGGGGGGGGGGAGGGGATATAAATAGTAAACGAAATATACAAACTATTACAATTTTTTTTCCCAATCAAAAAGAATTTTGTATGATCACTCCGAATTTTCCCCTGAAATACGTACCAGGGCAAGTAAATACATCCCGTTTTGAGCTACACAGAACATTTGAGTCTCCATTCCATTTCTGTGCATTTTGCACGGAACGACGTTAAGTGAGCAGGGACGGAGGTCGACAAACATGCTGTTTAGGTGCTTTAATGCCATTATTGGAAGTAAATGGTTTAAACATGATAGTGAGAAATTTATGCAGTTTAAGGCAAAGAAACAGTGGACAGCAGCACTGCATGAAAATGGTTCTGGCATTTCAGTGCTGGGAACACTCACACCCTGGTTGAAGATGCAATAGCAGAAACCCGGGTACCAGTACACAATAACTGGCAGCTGAGCTGGGGTCCTCCCAATCCACCAATGTATGTCACCTGTACTAACTTGGGTTCTCTTTTAAGCACACTCAAATGGTTCCCCATGAATTGACACCACAGTTGCTCACCATTGCAGATTGCCATCAAACTCACAGGATGATAGGTTTTGGCGGCGTATTGTCATAGGGAAATTAATATTACTATGACAAGTGGCCATGGCAATAAGCACAGCCAGTGATGCAAAGAGGTGCAAGATTCGAGATAGAAGTCATGCTGTGCATTTGTGAGGGTCCTGTGCTCACTAATAGGAAGCTGGTGTTACTGCAAGTCACACCTCCAGAGTGGTCTCCTGAAAACTACAGGATTTGGAAGGGGTTGAGATTCTACCCCATCCTCCATAGTCTGGACCTTTGACACATCGAACTACCACCTGTTTCACTCCATGGCCAATTTCCTACAAGGACAACACTTTGTTTCAGTGGTAGATAGGGAATCTGGCATCGGGGAGTTTCTGTCCTCAAAACTTGCCAAGTGGTGGGATCGTGGCTCTGGTGGAATGTTGGCAAAGGACTTAGAAAACAACAGCCTGTACTTTGCAAAATGAGACAAATGTGTATGACTTTTTTGCATCATTAAACTTTTTACTCACCCTGCTATACTTGTATTAGTTCTTCCCTAGTGCCTATTAATGCTATGTCAACCAGAAGTGCTGGCAAGTTTTGTGTTTTAAATTAAATAAGTTCAAAATCAGCTCTTAAAGTAGGGTCACACCACAAACAATATTAGCCTGGCTCTGTGATCTTACGGACAATGCGAACAATTGTAAATGCACATCATGACTGAAAATGTCACTGTAGAGATTGAATTTTAGGTTTGGCTTCAAAAAACAAAAATGCGAAAATCAGAAAGTGACAGGGCTGTAATGATGTGTCATACACTGACAGAAAAAAAAATCCCAACACCACGAAAAAATAGTTGTAGAGGAATGAAATGGCGGCAATACATTTGTATAGGTAACATATTTAATCGATTAAGGTTTCAAGATCACAGCTTATTGTAAGCGCGAGAAGAGCCATTTTAAATGTGAAATGCTGGTACATTAATAAACGGTGCAACCGCCAGAATGTTGAATGCAAGCACGCAAACGTTCATGCATTGTGTCGTACAGGTGCTGGATGTCAGTTTGTGGGATGGAGTTCCATGCCTGTTGCACTTGGTCGGTCAATACAGGGACGGTTAATGCTGCTTAGGGGTGACGCTGGAGTTGTCGTCCAATGATGTCCCATACGTGCTCGATTGGTGAAAGATCTGGTGATCTAGCAGGCCACGGCAACATGTCGACACTATGTGGAGCATGTTGGGTTACAACAGCGGTATGCGGGTGAGCGTTATCCTGTTGGAAAACACCCCTGGAATGCTGTTCATGAATGGCAGCACAACAGGTTGAATCACCAGACCGACGTACAACTGTGCCGTCAGGGTGCGTGGGATAACCACGAGAGTGCTCCTGCTGTCATAGGAAATTGCTCCCCAGACCATAACTCCAGGTGTAGGTCCAGTGTGTCTCGGCTGCAGACAGGTTGGTTACAGGCGCTCACCTGGCCTCCTTCTAACCAACACACGGCCATCACTGGCACCCAGGTAGAACCGGCTTTCATCAGAAAACACAACAGATCTCCACTCCATCCTCCAATGAGCTCTAGCTTGACACCACTGACGTCGCAAATGGCAGTGGTTTGGAGTAAATGGAATGCACGCTACAGGGCGTCTAGCTCGGAGCTGTCGTTCAAGTAACCGATTTGTAACAGTTCGTTGTGTTACTGTGGTGGCAACTGCAGCTCGAATTGCTGCCGCAGACGCGGTACGATGCGCCACGGCCATACACCGTACACGGCGGTCTTCCCTCTCAGTAGTGCCACGTGGCCGGCCCAACGGCCATACACCGTACATGATGGTCTTCCCTCTCAGTAGTGCCAAGTGGCCGGCCGGAACCCGGTCTTCTTGAGGCAGTACCTTCCCTTGACCACCGCTGCCAACAATCATGCACAGTGGCTACATTCCTGCCAAGTCGTTCTGCAATATTGCGGAAAGAAAATCCACCTTCTCGTAGCCCTATTACACAACCTCGTTCAAACTCCATGAGCTGTTGATAATGGCTTCTTCATCTTCTTAAAGGCATTCTTGACTAACATCAACACCATACGTCGAATCTCAACTATAAGTAAGGCTCACGAACGTTACAGCGCGTATTTACAGCAAACCTGCTTTGCATGTTCCGAAGGGCGCTACTAGCGCCACACGTATGTGCCGAGCGCGAAATTTGCATAGATGTCATCTTACAGATGTACTCTCACTGCCTACCAACTGTCGTTTATCTAACACAACCCCTTCTTGGTGTTGGGATTTTTTTTTTCCATCAGTGTATATAGAAGGGGCATTATGGCAATGGCGTGCATGTACAGACTGTCCTTGGAATGCTAACTGGGCTTCCACTGTACAGTGTTTTCTCGGTATCTCCACTTCAGTTGGTCCACACTTCTCTCAGATTCCTTTTGGCCTTCCATTCTAGCTAAATTTCGCTGTTTTCTTTTCTAAGTGGAATCGCGTCCGCTCTCATTTTTCAGTGTGGGGTTGAGTGTAGGTCGTCTCCACTTACCTCCTGTGTCCTTACTTACTCCTGGACTTCTCAGGCCACTTCTGCTAACTTTCTTGCCGCTGCCTTGTCTGCAACCATTTCCATGTGGCATCACACTCATTGGATCTTGGTGAGGGTTCTCTCTCTCTCTTTCAGTTTTGCATGGAAGAGAGAACCTCCCAGACATTAACCTGCATTAATGTACCTCTCACCTTACCTTCCTATTATGACAGCTCTCTCATTCCTGTCACTCACTCTTCTTACTTTTGATGCCATTCCCACCTCTTTTAATCTTTCCTTTGAAGTTCTTTTTATGGATTGCCTCTCTGTGTTCCACTCGTCTTCCTCTCTCACACTCACCTCCCAGCCTTCGGGATATCCTTTCAGAACCCCTTTTCCATTCTTTTTTCTTCTGGTTATTCTCTTAAACTTTATTCCTGGATTTTGGCAGGCATTCTTAGTTTCCCAATTGGTTGCTCTTGATCTCTTTAGGCTCCCCCTCCAGTCTATTTCTCTCCCTCTCTCCATCTGAAAACACTGCCTTCCTTAACCTTCTCCACTCCACCTCCATCTTTTTCCTTCTCGTTTCCTCTTCAGGTTTCATTTATCAACTCTCCACTCCTTTGCCCTCATCCTGCTACAGTCGGGTCTAGCCTTCATTCATTGTTTCATCTCAAACTCTCTACCATCACTTTTTCAATAACACTTCTCTGATGCCTGTTTCAACTTTTCCTTCCAGCTCCTGGAGGGCTGTATAGGGCACCCCTCATCACTCTTTCAGCGAGTGGTTTAGTGCTGTTTTCTTCACGGACATCTCACTCCTGTTACTCTCCATTGCTTTGCTATTCTTCCTTCCTTGCTGTCATTCGTGTTATTTATCTGGTGACCTTCATATCTACAATGCTTGTTCTCTCCTTGCTCCTGTGTTCAACCTCATTCATGCCATTGTCTCTAGTGTTTGTTCAGCTCAGGACTACCTCCACAACTTCAACTTTCTCCTGGCAAGCTAGCCCCACACAAGCCTTCTTTGAGCTCCTTTCTTTTTGTTCTTGCCAAATCCTCCATTTTTGATTTCAGGCATTCTGCAGACCATCTTCCCTGTCTACATTCTGCTCAAGCTACTTTTGAGCAGCGGTTTCATACAGCTTTGCTTAATCAACTTTCTTCAGAGCCATGCTTCTGCTGTTCATTGGGGAAAATGCTGATACAATTCTATAACATCTGGTCACCAGCCTCCCCTTGGTTTACTATTGTCCTCAAAACACCGGGCTGGATGTCTAATTCACTCCACCCCGTATATGTTCTGCTTCTCTTTCTCTGGAATGCTCTAATTTCAGCATCAGCCATAGCTTTTGCATCATGTCTTTTATTGTTATTTGCTCACTGTATCAATTCTTCACTATAATCTGCTACATATAACATACCTCCTCCATTAAAAAATACCCCAGCGGTTCAGAGGTCAAGCCCAAAAGTTTTTTTTTTTTTTTTTTGATTGAAGGTTTATTGATCACCGTGAGCAACTCAATGGGCAGTTGCCTGTCCCTAATTTGGGGCCACTGGTTCCAGAGAAGGGATACAACCAGTGCCATAGGACAAAAAACATCCATGCCTCACCGGGATTTGAACCAGGACCCCTCTCAGATGAATGGTCAGAAGCCATTGCTCAGACTACTGCACCACCTGGGCGGCCTAATAGTAATGTAAATGTATTTATCATACATATTAAAATTAACGGAAATACCAACAGTGACTGGATCTATGATGGAAGGAAAAAAGTCTATAATTGCTAACATCCGTTATTCATTGTTTCCTAGTCAATTTTACTAAAGTATTGCATACAATATCCTTTGTAGCCCTGGTGGAGCAGTGGTTGAAGCGCTGGCTTATGACCATTCATTCGAGAAGGGTCTGGGTTTGAATCCCAGTGAGGCATGGATGTTGTGTTTGTCTTCTGGCACTGGCTCTCTCCCCTCCCTGGAACCAGTGACCCTAAATTAGGGGCAGGTGACTGCTTATAGTCCATTTTGAGTTGCTCACATTGTTTGTTAAACCTTCAATAATAAAGAAAAAAACTATCCTTTATTCTTATCTGACATATAAACTTTAAATGATATGAAGCCAGCATAGTTACATTGTAGCAACAGATGTATAATCCATAATTAAACCTGAGACGGTGATGCAAATTTTTCAGTACACAAATTCCATGTGATATAAGATTGAGTGCTCACTAAATTATAGCCACTCCTATGCAAAGTTACACAAGTTGCTGGTATAACGAGGAAGGCGTGGCTTTTAGGCTAAAGGGGTGTATATAACAGGTTCAGTTACAGATTTGGGGGGTAAAACCAAGGATTGATTGGAGTTCAGTACCAAATTTGTGGGCACATGAAAGGCTGGTACATCTGTTTTGGAAACAGACACTTATGGGTTGCTTGAGATCTTTCGGAATTGAAGTGTACCAACAGTGGTGCCAACATAGTGAAACAACCAACTGGTTACATAACTGTAAAGGGTGGCAAAAGGTGAATTTAAAGGTGAAAGACTGGTGCATTGCCCTGTACAAGGCAATGAACAGAGTCCAAAGGGAAACAATATCCTGTGTGACTATACATTGCACTGTTGCATAGATGGGCCATAAGAACAGGCAATCTATATGCCACCCTATCCTAGCAGTCTGTCGATATAAATGACTTTCCTGGTGCCAAACAGCATAAGTCTTAGACAATGAAATGAAAGATTGGAAGCAGGCATCTTTCATTGTCTAAGACTAATCATACTCATTGTTCATTGTCTAAGACTAATCATGCTCCATTCTTCTGCTAATGGTAGTCTGTATTTAGCATCCGCAGTAAGAAGCTTCTGGATACTTCATGCAAAGCAATGACTATTCAGACTGGTGAGGACAGTTGGATTATACCAGGCATCTTTATTTGGCATTTACTCAGATCTCTGGTGTATGTGGACCAATGTATAGCTGCTGGCTATTACCAGGTACGGCATGTGGACCATGCATATCCCATAATGTATCTCTGCCCAGCTGGGAATGGGTTCTTCCACGACGATAATACCTCAAGTCATTGGGCCTGTCTCGTGTAGGAATTTATTGGTCAATATTCAGGTTTCAACTGAACATTTGGTTCTGGGTCAAATTCCCGGGCACACTATGGATGTTATTTTTCCTGTACTGGGGCCAAAGTTTGTACTCTTCTAAGTAAAATAAATTCAAGCACTTTTCAAGGACGTTTTAAAACCAAATTATCACGTGTTGCTGTCGGTCAGTCAGTAGCTAGGTATTTTTATTTTAGCAAGTCCAAACCATTAAACTCGGCCAGAACGAGCACACTTTCGATGACCTCCTTTGTTGGTTTATTTAATTAACTTTGAATTGCCCCTCTGTTTTGGTGTTCTCCAAAATCACTTTTTTTTTGTGGAATATTTTGAAAGGGTGCATTATTTTCATATTCGCCCTCCGGCAAGAAAGCGTCCCTAACCCCAGTCTACTGAAACCCATCATGATTCACGAATACATCATTCCACTTATTTTACTCTGTAGCGATGTCATAAGCCAAGGTACCAGCTGTCGAAGCACTCCCCTGAGTTGAACAAAAGTTGTGCACTATTTGATAAGCTTCGTGTTATCAGAACTACACAGAAATCTCTTGTACAACTTTTTATCACAAACAATTATTTTACATATGCTCTTTCATATCATTACTTTAAGAAACAAAAAAAAAAAAAATTCCAAGGACTTTCCAAGGAGCATACGAACCATGGAGGCTTTTCTTTTCCGGAGCTAATGAGGATAAAAAACTTTTTATCGATTAAAATTTTGCAGAGAGAGATGGAAGTTATTACCCCCCCTGCAAAAATCATCTACATTGCTAACCCCATGGTATATGATGGAGAGCAGATCATCGGGTTCCATGAAGAAATATCACGACAAGAGGACAATGATCAAAGCACCTATGAGTCTTATCATTCAATGTTGGAAAGGCATAAACTGCCATTAGAAAGGACCAGGCAGCTATTGAAATGGACATCTGTCATGCCAATGCTACTACTACCAGCAAAAATAACTCTGGTCCATAACTACAGAAAGTAATTCGTACAGGCTCCCATGAGCAAGAGATTAAACCCATTTGAAAATATGTACCAGTTAAATACATTTGCTCCAGTTCTGTCAAACACACATTCCCATTTTATTGATATCAGTTCTCCAGCAGTCCTTACATCACAGGGAGTTGGAGGTATATCCCCATACCCCCTCCCATTCCCTTTCCAGCACTTTGGAAATAACTGTCTACTATCTGCTACTTTACACACACCAAAAAAAGTTATGAACCGATCATGTCATGTAAAAGCAGTAGGGAGCAGGAAAACTCTGACCAGTAGAACAAAACACTACATGTGTCACTTGCATGTAGCTGTTTTGATAAAATGCAAATTGCTGCTAGCATGGCCATTGGTTGGTGGAGAATGATAAGAACAAAAGCAGTACACCACATTCCAGAAAGGAAAGGCAGTGTGAAGACAGGGATGGCTAGACTTATTCTAGCATTTGATCATGTCCCTGCAACAACAAGGTCTGTCATTGCATGGCAAGTGGGGTGCACCCATATTGACATCCTGTTATGTAACCAGGAGTGTGGACAACAGGTGAAGGACAGGTCATCCTCAAGTAATCACACCGAGTGATAACAGGTATCTTCATCTTACAGTGCTCAGGTACCGCACAATGACAGCACCCAAGCTCTGATGACCTGGCATCATCCACCGGAACTGTAATGTTGACACAGACTTATGGAATAGGCTGCATGATGCATATCTGCATCGAAGGCCAGTGGCCAGGACCCACACTGACAACATGCCACAAGGGAGCACAGTGCCGATGGGCAAATGCCCAAGTGACACAGACTGGCACTGCTGTTCACAGATGAAACCCGTATGACACCCCCCCCCCCACACACACACAATAATCATGTACGAGTCTGTCATGTACCTGGTAATGTGTCACAACATCGACACGTTATTCCCCATGTGCAGCATGGTGGCGATTCCACCACATCTTGGGATTGGGAGTGTGTGCGGCAGCAGAAGATCCCTCCTTTGCATTGACGACGTGATGACTGCAACATTGTACAGGGAAATCATCCTGCAACCTGTTGATCAACTTCTACATGTTGCGGTCAGTGCAGATTTCATTCTCCAAGATAACGCAAGATCACACAGGGCATGTCTGGTCAACACATACTTGCAAAAGGTTAGCATCACTCGGATGGACTGACCAGTACTTTCACTGGATGTGAACCCTATCGAGCATGCATAGGGGTGTCTGAAAGATGCTCTGTGACAGACAAGGCCACAACCAAGGACCTTAGTGGAGTTCCAACAAGCCACTGTTCAAAAATGGGCCTTACTGGACCAGAAGCTTCTGGATAACTTTATTGATAGCATGCCTCGGCAGATCCAAGCTTGTTAACACTGATTATGGGTCTCTCACATTATACTGACAACGTTATTGTGTTTTGCAATGCACATTTTGTAGACTAATCTGGCTCTCTTTGTCAAATGTTTTCTGTTTGTTGCATCAAATCATTTTTCTGTGTTCTTGGCATGTTGTGCACTTCACATCGATATGATATACCACCTCCCTTTTCCAACATGTGGGCAATGCAAAACTTTTCTGAATGTGCAAGTGTATGATTTGTGTCCAGCTGTTTTTTTCTTTTGTGTGTGTCTTTCCAAGAAACTACAATTCCCATGTATACACTTGCCATTGTTGGTAATTATATTGTTAGATGCCATTCAAGAAAATTATCCCAGCATTTAACTTGAATTTTGACCTTAAAGGACAGTGTGTTGGATATACAAATTTTTTATGATGTTTGATCAACAAGATTATTAATTTTTGTTATACATTTCTTTGTTTGGCATTTTTACCTATAGTTAGTGTTTCCATTTTTTATCCAATAGTTTTGGTTTAAGTTAGAGCATGCTGCACAAGTGGTCAGAGGTGCAAATTTCTAGCTAACTCTCCGAGTTTGGCATGGGTTTGAGTACTGGATGTCCTGAGATGATGTTTCTGTCACTTCCCCGGAACCAGTGGCCCTAAATAAAGGACAGGTAACTATTCTTTACCTTAGATGATCCTTGGGGTTGTTAAACTAGTAACAAAGAAAGTGTCTATGGAAAATCATATTGTCAGCATAAAGCAGTTGACAAATTGAAGGCCTTTCCTCCGAACATTCATCCAAGTAGGACGAGGCATGGGTAGTGTCTTGTCTTATGGCACTGGCTCTCTCCTTTCCCTGAATCCAGTGGCCCTAAATTAGGGATGAGCAACTCCTGATAGTATTTAGACTCATGGTGGTCATTTATCAGGTACAGCCTAAACAGTTTTCTGGGGAAAAGCTACTAGGCAACACATTTAGTAACCTTTTGTCCAAAACATTTTCTCTGTTACCAACAGTGGCCATTTGCAAGTTAACTTAGTTTCTCTTTCATGACTTTTTGCAGTTGATGAGAATTTTGGTCACAAATTACATTAATCAAATGAAAGAAAGAAGTACCTTGTTAACGTCCAAAGCAGGTTCAGCAATTTTTGTGTGCAGCTGACTGAGATCCGAAGAACATGCATCAGAAACAATATGTAGTACAGGTGACATGTGATTCATCTTACACATGCCATAAGCTATGCTTTCAGAACCAGCTTTGAACTATCTGACTGGTCTTTAAAGTTGCACACATCAGAGGTGGTAGCTGCAGAATGGTGTGTTCCTAACTTGATCCAAAAAACTACATTTACCTCATCATTGACACAGTGCTGAAATTTCATAGCACTGGAGTTAATACCCACTACATTAACTGAGATTTAACTTGCACAAATTAAAGCACCAGATTAGATTTCTGAAACAGTGGAACTTTGAGTGCAATGCTATAAACAGCAGAGAGCCCTACTGGTTAGATCTGATGCTTATAGTCATCAATTATCATTATACATGTATTTTGTTTTTGTATCAGTACTATTAATAAATCAGAATTATATCAGAAAGAATCCATTGGTTCTCCAGTTGCAAAGCACACTTCCCGAAGGTGGAGAACTTGTCTATTGGGTATATAAATAAGTTTTGAGGGATTTGAGGTGAACAAAACACGTTGTTGGAGAACAGAAACAATATTTTAATATTAATCGAAGTATGCTCCCTCTGAAGCTACAACTTCACCCCATCTTTTGAGCAGTGAACGTATGCCCCGAAGGAAAGAAGAATCCAGTTCCTTGGAAGAGATCCAGTTGTCCAGCCAATTTTTCATGTCTTTATAAGAACTAAACCGTTCTCCAGAAAGTGCTGACTGCATCGACCAGAACAAATGGTAATCCGATGGCGCAATATCTGGCGAATATGGCGGGTGGGGTAGAACTTCCTAGTCGGATCCTTCTAAGTACTTTTTCACAGGTTGAGAAACACGTGGTCTTGCGTTGTCATGCTGTAAGATGACTTTGTTGTGTCTATTCTCCCATTCCGGCCGTTTTTGCATGAGAGCTCGTTTTAAACACATTAATTGGGTTCGATACCGATCACCAGTAATAGTTTCTGATGGTTTCAGCAGTTCATAGTGGACCACATCCTTCTGGTCCCACCAGATACACAGCATTACCTTTGAACCATGGATATTGTGTTTTGGCACTGAAGGACCTGGTTCACCTGGCTTCACCCATGCTTTCTGCCATTTAGGGTTATTGTAACATATCCATTTCTTGTTGGCAGTAATAATACGATGCAAAAAACCCTTTCTTTTTTTGCTTTTGAAGCAGCAATTCGCAAATCGTTTTTCGACGTTCAAGGTCTCTTTTCCGCAAAGCATGTGGAACCAAATTCTCTTCTTTTTGCACCATTCCCATGGCAGCTAAAAGTTGTGAAATGCATGATGGTTGACTAACATTTAATGCTGCTGTTAGTTCTTTTTGGGTCTGGCACGGATCCTCGTCGAGTAAAGCTTCCAATTCGGCATCAGCAATTTTTTGGGGTGGTCCAGAACGTTCTTTATCACTGACATCGAAATTGTTCCTTTTTGAATAGTCTAAACCAATACTCACATGTTTTTATGGATGGGGAATGTTCACCAAAGATTTCTGACATTAAGCGATAGCTATCGGCAGCACTTTTCACGCAAATGCTGTTTTGTCGGGACGAAAGTTGCCATTTTCCATCGAGTAAAACAAATACTTCTTTGCACCTCAACCGAACGTTATATACTGACTCTGACGGCTGGCGTCTCGTACTGCGATATTGCAGTGTTGCCACCTTAAAATACATGCAGGCAGTAATAAAAGTTCGACACTGAACGGAAATCCCTCAAAACTTATTTATATACCCAAAATTAGAAAAGTTGCGCTATTTGAGATACTTCTTTCTATCTCACCATTTTTGAGATTGGCAGGGATTAATCTAAGGTGTGTGAATTCAAGAAATAACATGCAAAGATTAAACTGGAACATAAAACAGAAATAATTACGTTACACTACTTATTTTGACCTTTTTTCAATACAGGGATGTATGTACCACCATAAAAAAGCTTGGGCTCTGGCGCAACATTTTTTTTCAGACTCATTTCCTTCTCTCCCAGACTCATTTTTGAAGTCAATTAGGAAATATCCTTTGAAGATTTGATCCTTTCTCTGTACGTAAAGGTTCTCATTTGAATCTGCAACGAATAATTCGACAGTTCTCATAGAATTTTAAAGCCTATTTAACCACTGAGAACTAAATCTGAATTCAAATATCTTTGCTAACTATGGATATCACTAATATATAATACCATAGTTTAAAATTCTGATGGATATCACTAATATCAAATGCCCATGTTTCATCATCATCATCATTGTCAACCATTATCAATCCACTGCTGGACGAAGGTCTCCCCAAGTTTCCTCCACAACGGTCTGTCTTGTGCCAGTCTCCTCCATGTCACCCCTGCATACTTTCGAATTTCATCCACCCATCTCCCATGTGGTCTTCTTCTGGGTCTTTTCCTGTCCCTTGGAATCCAATCTAAAATTTCGGCTGTCCATCGATGGTCAGTCCTTCTGGCAGTATGTCCAGCCCATTGCCATTTCAGGGATTTAACTCTGATCATGATGTCTTCCACTCTTGTCATTTTTCGGATCCACGAGTTCCTCTTCTTATCTCTCCTGGTTACACCAAGTATGCACCTCTCCATGCTTCTTTGAGTTGTCTGCAGCCTTTGTATGTCTCTTTTACTTAAGGTCCACGTCTCTGCACCATACGTAAGCACTGGAAGGATGCATTGATCAAACACTTTTCTTTTAAGACATAATGGCATATTACTCTTGAAAATTATGCTGTTTCTTCCAAAAGCTCTCCAGGCAAGTTTTGTACGCCGATTAATTTCTTCATCAATGTGACCCTCACTTGATATCTGCTGTCCAAGATAAACGTACGTGTCTGTTATCTCCAGCTTTTCTCCATCAATCGATAAATCTTCATTTCTTGTAAAAGCATTGAACAACACTTTTGTCTTCTGAAAGTTCATTTTTAATCCCACTTCTTTACTCTTGTCAGCAAGTTCCTGGATCATACTCTGCAGCTCTGATGGGGTAGTTGCAAAAATGACTACGTCATCAGCAAAACGAAGGTGGGTTAGATAATCTCCATTAATCTTTATCCTCTTGTTTTCCCAGCTCAGCGACTGAAATACACCCTCCAATGCAGCATTAAAGAGCTTCGGAGATATGGTGTCACCTTGTCTCACTCCCTTTCCAACTTTTATGTGTGCTGTATTCTCAAACACCCGAATCTTTGCACTTGCATTTTCATAGATGTTACTGACTATTAAATAAGATTACTGTGAATGAACATCTGCTAGTTTTCTGATAAGAAAAAAATCTTTAAAAACACATAAATCAGAATTTTAAACCTACTCGGTTCTTTTTAAAACAATTTATATCACACAATGATCACCCAAATGTAAGCTTGATTCATTTAAATATTTTTATTAAAGCAGTTTATGTTGGACAAAAGCTGATAATGTAATTCTTTTTAAATAATAGGATAAGCAAAAGTGAATATAATAAACTTGCCATCAGCTGAAATTCATGCAGATTTGTCAAAACAGATTGCATGAAAGACATTGGCGTACGACTGAAAAATATAGCTGAAAAATATAGCCAAATGCATACACCGATGAGCCATTCCATTATGATCACCCCCAGCCTACAGAAATGTGCGCAGCTGGAGACCGAACGTTGGCGCAGGCGTGTTCACAGAACAGTATATATACAACCGGAAGATCGGCTTTCGGTTAGTAGAGTGTTTGGAGTCAGAATGGGGAAAGCTGCCAATTTATTGGAGTTTGATAAAGGACGAATTGTGATGGCACGGAGCCTCGGAAATGGCGCAGCTTGTGGGTTGTTCGCGTTGCTGTAGTGAGTACGTATCAAAAGTGGTGCACAGATGGCCAAATGATGAACTGTTGTCCAGCCGTGTGTCATCCGCAGTTCCCCGATGCCAGAGGGGAGCAGAGACTGTTGCACATTGTTCATAGCGACCACAGTGCGACAAATCACCTGCAGCTACAACAGTGGTGATCAGGGCAATGTGTCACGGCACGCAGTTCCTCGCAGCCTTCTGCGCGCGGGCCTGCGTAGCCGAAGACCCTGCTGGGTCCCCAGGCTCACTGCACATCATCGCCAACAATGCATGAAATGGGCCCAAGATCATCGAGATTGGAAGAAAGTCTCCAGGTCCGATGAATCAAGATTCCTGGTGCATCACGTAGGCGGCTGAGCACGAATATCCAACAGATGGGGGGGGGGGGGGCACTGTGGAACAACTGGCCAGAGCATTTAAAGCAGGCACATCAAGGGGCATACCACACACTGTCCAACCACTCAAGGTACTCATGCTGATGGCCGCACATTGACGATTACAGCGTGAATTTGGACCTGAGAGAAGGCATTGGACCATCAAACAGTGGAAGAAAGTTGCTTTTTCGGATGAATAACGTTTTCTGCTTTATTGTATGGATGATCGACAGAGAGTACGGTGAGGCACTGCTTGACAGAAATCATCCCAACATGATGCTCAAGAAGAAACAGGCAGGAGCTGGCAGTGTGCTCATGTGGGGCATGTTTTCTTAGGAACCATTGGAAGCAACGATCCCCTGTGATCACACACTGAATGCTTCAGGGCTACTAAACATTGTGGTTGATCAGGTGCTCCCATTCATGATGACTGTCTACCCTGATGGCATGGGTTTCTTCTAGCAAGATAATGGATAATGACACTCCTCCCCCCTTTGCCATATTGTTATGCATGCACGAGAATGGTTTGAGGAGCATTCTAATAACTTTAGCTTACTATCCTGGCCACCTCAATCCTATGGATTATCTGTGGGATTATCTTGACCAACAGGTTAGACATACAGATCCACCACTGATGACCCTTGATGATCTGCGAGAAACTGTGGTGTCTGCATGGTATAGCATCCCTACAGAAATGTTCAGAGACCTCATTGAATCAATGCCACACTGTATATCTGTGATATTAGCAGCACGAGAAGGTCATGCCTCATACTAACAGGTGGTCACAAATTTTTGACTGGACTGTTATATTGCAGCCCCTAACCATTTTACAGAAGGCAATTTAAAATCCTATAGAATTTTTCCACAGGAAGTCAGAGAATCCAAGCTAAACTAAAACAACTGGAAGTTGCTTCAATAAAATAACTTCAATTTTCAAATATTTCCCTACATTTGGAAATACTTAAGAATTGAAGTAATTTTATTGAAACAACTTTCAAGTATTATATAATAAATCAGAGCAAAATTTGCTAATTTTGCTAATGGCATTTCATTATACTTAGATCATTTTTGAATCAAAGATGATACTTATTAAAATTCCAGTAAAGGAAACTATAATGGGACCATGGTCAGCCAAGGAGTTTAGATACATCAAAATCTGAGAACAAAAATGGAGTTTACTTTATACCCAGGGATCATAGCATACTTCTGGAAAATTTTAGGTTGGAATTTTAGGAATTTTAGGAATTTTTAGAAAAATTTTAGGAAAATTTTAGGATTGTATTTCAATAAAAACTAGATGTATATTTGTATACATCTAGTAAAACAACTTTGTATACATTGTAAAGAGTTTGCTTCACACCCTTCAACCATATATACTGATAGACTGCGCATGACATCAAAATTTCTGGCTCCAACATAAAATCACATGACAACAGTCAAAAAGATGGGTTACACCTGCTGTGCTTATGGTTGCTCTGAGCGATATAGTAAAGAAAGTTCTATGATTTTTCATGGGTAAGAAACGAATTAAATACCTAAGTCAATAAAGTTCAATTACTTAACCAGAAACTTGCAGCTATTGATATAAAAATACAGTAACTTAAGAAAAAAAAATGGAATGCATGTTCCAAATTCTTCGCAAATGTTCATCACATTATAAATCACAAAATGTAAACAACCCGTTCATGCATGTATATAGCTCATAAGTAAACTTACCTGAAGAGTTTTCATTATATATGAGGCGCATTCACATAATACACCGAAAACACTGAAGTTCTGCAATGTAAATTAGTAATCATAACAGCATTTTTACACGAAATTTGGAGTCTGATGATGACGTGCCCAATGTTTGAGCCATGGCGGCTTTGATGCAGCTATTGCCAATGCGCAGTCCATTAGTATATATGGTCGAAGTTCACACCCAAATTTTTTGCATAACGTCTAATGTCTAAAGTTTAAGTATGATTTACTTCTAATGTTCAGTTCTTATCTTTTCACGTGTTATTATCATATTCAAGTATATTTACCACATTCAAGTTTCACTTTGAACATTAATATGCTGTTTAACCAGAAGCAATTCACGATTTTCACAGAAAGTTTTCAGGTTTCACATTAAATTATAATATCCTAAAAAGGTAATTGAAAACCAAGAACTATGTACAATTGTTCACTGAATTACTTTTTTCATATTATTGTTTTAACCTTTTCCTGATACGCCTATCTTTTTCTGCTTCCACCACAACTAATTTACTTTGTTTTCTTTATTTCAGCTGAACCTTGTATGATCAAGTTAGAGGCAACTGCTATTTCAACAGTATTTTGTTTTTCTACAGCTTTTCGCATTCTTTCTGTTCCCTCTTGAATTACTGCTAGGGAGGCTTCTTTATCTTTTTTAAGCCTATTTATTTCTGCATCATTTTCTTTTATTTTGTCATCAAACTCAGCTTTTCTTTTTTTCTCTAGCTGCTTTTCCTTATTTTCCCTCTCTTTCTGCTTCCTTTCTTTTACCTTTTTTGATTGTTCTTCCT
The DNA here is from genome assembly GCA_039090855.1 of Macrothele yani. Lineage (NCBI taxonomy): Eukaryota > Metazoa > Arthropoda > Arachnida > Araneae > Macrothelidae > Macrothele > Macrothele yani. The sequence continues at coordinate 10,846,891 of CM077024.1, forward strand.
TCAGCTTATCAACATACTCTTTATAAAATTTATGTGAATCACGAACACTATTTAACAAATTTATTGTTATGGGAATTTCTTGTTATGGGAACTTTTTTTCCTTTATGATGCGCTTTTACTTGTGAAAAGCCACTATTAGAAATATTGAAAATTTCTGAACACAATATACACTTAGCAGAAAATATTGTTTCAGTTGCAGAACACCATTCTTTCAACTTCACTCCGTCCAATTCTTTGGCGAGCCACGCATCTTGAAATTTCGTTTTGGATTTAGGCATCTTAAACACTTGTATTACTAACCAGAAAATGAAAGGGAAGTACAAAAACACGTTCCAATATTGCAAAACCAGACAACTTCCCGAAATTTGGCTGCGAGGATGTCAGAAGATATGAAAAAAAAAAAAAAGCAGGTCACCACTAGAGAACTGAACCTGCACAGAGAACACCATAAAAGACGTAAAACCAGAAACTATCATACGCATCTCACGCAAGTTCAGTCAAAGCGAGTCGGAGCCGAGATATATTGCGCATCGAAGGTCGCTGTCGCCGACGCATGATCGAAGGTCAATGATCACGTGCTCTACTGCCTGCCAAGATAACTCAGCTACCATCCCATCGTCATTACCGGAGGTTACGGAAAAAGACCACATGTTTCCTCTTTGCTTCCACCCACCTGCGGTTTACAATAACAAAACATCAGCAGAAAGAGGAGGTTCCACAAGGCATGTACAAAAATAAAGTACGATCTTCTGCGTGCCACGGAGTTCGTCTGCAAAGCGCAAACCAGGGGTGAAAATGACCCCTCCCCTTTTCCCTTAGATCTCTTGTTACTCTCGAAAACTGTTCGAAGGCAAAAAAATGGAACGCCCGCCCCGAAGCAAGTGCATCTCGATGGCGTCATTTTTCCCTCCCTTCAGCAGCACAGCATATAGGCTGTGTTTCTACAATAACAGGTCTTTTTACCTTACCGTAATGGTAAATTTATTGGCGTTAATAACGGTTGTTTTTAATAAAAATAAGCTTACGAAAATTTTAGGATGAATAGCAAATTTTAGGTCTAATTTTAGGAATTTAAGGAGGGTCACAAAATATTAGGAATTTTAGGAATTTTAGGACGAATGCGATCCCTGTATACCTCTTTACTCACCAGGTGGTTGTATTAAGAAAAAAATATACATAAGAATGACCAAGAGAGCTTTATCAACATGCATTGAAAAGCATAAGCAAAATGTTAAATATTCTCAAAAACCACAGATCTATTTAAAAGTTATTAATGAAAGATTTACACTGTTTGGGAAGAAGTAAAAGTCATTTCACATTACACAGGTTAGAAACAAACTCTTATCCGTGAATCTATCGAAATTTCAACCAATTATCAAGCTTGCAACAAGGACCCATCCCTCAAAACTAACAAAATATGGGAAAATTTTCTCACATGGTTTTTACAAAATATTAATATGACCAGTTAAAGTCTTCCAAAAGTTCAACAGATTCTAGTCGGAAAGTGGCAGTACAAGACCACAGTTCAAAAACTGATCAAGAACAGAACAATGTATGCAATTTGATGGCTGACTAGAGCCCTGGTGGCTGAAATTATGGTCCCATTACAGTTTCCTTTACTGATATTTTATTAAGTATCATCTTTGATTCAAAAACGATCTAACTTTCAAGTAGTTTAGCCTGGATTCTAACTTGACTTTCTCGCTTTTCTGCAAATGTTTTGACAATTTCTTTATTATTTAACTTCTGTACTTATTTATGTACAAAAAAGGGCAAACCATACTAACTTTTTCAGTCATTCTATTCCCAAGATAATTTTTATAAACAAACATTTTAATACTGTTATGGACATATTAAAAAGAGCAAGTGTAAGCACCTGGAAAAGCTGATATTAGAACCTAATTTTGAATCAATAAATTGGCCACTTCCCTTATAACAGAAATGTATGCTGTTTCTGATTTCAAGCAAGTTATTGAATTGTCAGATAAGTTCGTTCAGTTTTTTTGTTTTTTTTTTCAATTATTGGAATCCTTAATTTTTCATGAAAAAGTTTTCACAAATCAGTCAATAATATATTCTCCTTCATTGTTCATGACCTCTAGCCAACGTTCCACTAGGTCGTCAATGCCTCGAAGGTTTTGACTCGTCATCGAGCCACTAGTTCAGCTTGACGTTGTTAAACGCAACGCCTAGCAGACTGTTGGAGAGCAACCAGAAAAGGTGATAATCCGAGGGCGCTAGATCAAGAGAACTCAGTGGGTGCAGCAGAACTTCTCAACCGAGTCTCGGATAGCAGTTTTGATCAGATTAACGCCGTGAGGGCGAGTGTTGTCATATTAAAGAAACACATCATTCCGCTGTTTGGGTCGTTTCAGCTGAATTGCCTCTTTGAGCTGGTGTATTTGCTGAACGTAAAGCTGTGCATTGATTGTGGTGTTCTTTTCAAGCAATTCATAGTGGATTACACTTTCCCAATCCCACCAAACACAGATCATGGTCTTGTGTGGATGCAGCTCGACCTTGGCTTGAGGTGTTGCTTACTTGTGAGGACTCTGCCATTCTTTCCTCTGCTTCATATTGACATAGAGACACCATTTTTCATCGCCGGTGATGATGCGGTACAGAAATATGTGTTTACGAGTAACCTGGTGTCGAGTGAACAAACTGGCGGTGATGTGGAACGCTGCAATTTGTCTCTTGCTTTCAGGGAATGTGGCACCCATGCACCAAGTTTTTGGACCTAACCCATTGAGTGAAGGGGACGTGCGACGGTATCATGACAGCATCCCATTTGCTGGGCCAATTTCCTAGTGGATTGACGCAGATCCTCGTGGATGATCTCATTCAATCCATCCTCATTGAACTGAACAGGTCTGCCACAATGAGGAAAGTCCGTGAGGTTGAATTTCCCCTTCTTGAAGCATGAATACCATTTCTGTGCACTTTGGTCAGTAATAGTGCTTTCTCCGTAAACAGCACAAATGTCTCGAGCAGCTTTGGAACCTTGATTGAAAGCGAAGAGAAGCAGGTGTCGAAAACGCTCATTTCTGTCTACTTGCAGTCCATCTTCATATGACTATAAGGAGTTAACCAAATATAATATCGAAACCTATGAACAACAGTTGTACAGGAAGAATAGCTACAAAAAAAAAACCATAACACTATGACGATGATGGGCAAAACACGTAACATTAATAACAAATAAAGGTAACTTCATCATGCTAGTTACGTTACATGAAAAAACTTTTACAAGAAAGTTCGTAAGTTAAGAGCTTTTGACCTTATCTTAGGTCTTCATCACGCCAATGGAGGACTAAGATTGATGCCAGATTCTACATTTGAATTTTTCAATCTTCGTCCTCCATTGGCGTGATGAAGACTTAAGATAAGGTCGAACGCTCCCAACTTACAAACTTTCTTGTAAAAGTTTTTTCATGTAACGTAACTAGTGTGATCAAGTTACCTTTATTTGATATAACACTATGATCAAAATATTGTTCATGTTCCTTCAAATAGAATTAGAAAAGAACGAACGAACTTATCTGACAACCCAATATAAACGAAAGTAGCTGAACACCAGATGATGTAATTAAATCGATTATACTGTGGAAATTCATCAGTTGCTTTTTGTCAAGCTTTTGCATGCAGGGGACAAAAGCTGTCACCTAGCCCTGTCAAAAGTAATGCCAAATACAATTTTGAGGTGATTTCTATGTTCACAACATAGAAAATGTTGATGCACTACATTCGACATAAATAACATCTTTTCCTATAAAGTCTAGCACAGTGTGTAGCAGCTGCAAGGATTTTGAGAGGTTAACATTGGAGATATCAGAAGTTTTAGAGACAGCATTCCAAGAGAAAAATACATTTTCTAATTTCTTTAATGCTTTTGTGGTCAAAATTGCTCCACTGTTTTTAATACAAAAAATTATTTCAGTCCGTGTGTCTTCATGGCATCTGTAAATTTATATTTCAAAATTCCATATGTGAATATTTTACCTTTCTCTGGAACACCATATGTAAATTAACATGAAAAAAGAGGGGGAGGATAAACTTTGCCTTTATTATGTAGGCCCCCTTAAGCTCAGGGAACTGGTGTAGTTGTACCATGGGATGAGATGCCACTGTACCAACAGCATGCTAAGCTACATTGTTCAGTTATAGCTATTCAGTGTCACGCTAGTTGCACCATCTTTTGAAGGAAGATACAACTCGGTGCTGAAAAAATTAGGAATAAGAATATAGTACCATTTTCTTCACCAGAAAAAATAATTTATTTGTTAAAAGAACATAAGAGATGAAACATTACAGGCAAAAGTGCAACCTGTAACCCCAATGTGTACAAAGTTATGCTAACCAAATATACATACAGTGGCGGAAAGTGAAAAAAGAACACCAAGAAGGAATTGGCGAACGATCATGAAATTTACGTAGGTGTGATGTTAATTTCGGGACCAACCGGTGAGCACTTACGCCACAGCACGGCATTATATACAAATTATCGTCAGTGGTATTTAAGGAGCACGGCGAAGTGAATGTAATCAGTCGTCGGCGTACGGACACGGAAGACCCTGAAGAAGCTGCAATGCCTGGACATGGAAGACATGTACGATTTCAGCAGTTATCGGATTTTGAGCGAGGTCGCCTAGTCGGACTCCGGGAGGCTGGGTGGTCGTATCATCGTATTGCGGAGCGAATTGGAAGGGAAGTATCGGTGGTGGTACGATGGTGGCGTAGATGGTCCGAGGAACATTCCCACACGAGAAGACGTGGAACCGGGAGTCACAGACTGAGGAGCGGACCAATCGACGCATAAGAAGAGCGGCGTTGTCAAGCAGAACATCCACTGCGACGCAAATCCGAGCTGCCGTTGCACCTGAGGTGACTGTACAAACAATCCACAACTGTCTACTGGATGCAGGACTACGTGCACGTGCGCCTCTGGTATGTGTATCTCCGACTCCAGCCCACCGTCAGGAATGGCTGCAGTGCTGTCGCCAACGTCTGCACTGGAGAATGCAATGGCGATCTGTCGTGTTCAGCGATGAAAGCAGATTCTGCTTGGGAGCCTCCGATGGCCGTATGCGCGTTTGCAGACGCACAGGGGAGCGTCTCCACTCTTCTTGCATCCGCCAGTGACACAGAGGGCCTATACCTGGTCTGGGGAGCGATCAGCTATCGCTCCCGTACACAACTAGTGTTTGTACCGGGTACGTTAAACAGCACCTCCTACATCAACAACATCATTCAGCCCGTTGTTGTGCCATTTGTTAGACCGGTCCATCGTGGTGTTTTCCAGCAAGATAACGCACACCCACACACGGCACGTGCAACGCAACATGCACTTCAGGGTGCGAGACAACTTCCATGGCCTGCACGTTCACTGGATTTGTCCCCCATTGAGCACGTGTGGGATTTTATGGGACAACGACTTATCCGGTCTCCACGGCCAGCCACGATCATCCCGGATTTACGCTTCCAGGTTGAGGATGCTTGGAACTCAATACCCCAAACTTACATCCAACATCTGTACGACAGACTCCATGCCAGAATTCCAAAGTGTGAAGCAGTTCATGGCGGTTCAACCTCGTACTAACCATGTTACATGGAAATGTTATTTTTCAGTTTACCAGCAAATACAGTTGTATTTTGCCATAATGTTTTGATCACGTTATCCTCTGTATTCCGTTATTATGCTGTATAAATTTCGTTGGTATCAGACATCTCCTTCTTGGTGTTCTTTTTTCACTTTCTGCCAGTGTATTTATATATACAAAGTGCATCCCCAAAGTAACTTCTGATTGGTTTTAAAGCAAGATTTTTTTGTGCCAGTAACATTACTTTATTGGCACAGGCTTACACATACCTTAAGCCACTTCTCAACAAACATAATTGCTACCTACATTGAACATTGTCATATTACGACACAAGCTTTTGTATCCTAGTCAAAGAAATTTGCCTCCAATGTGTTGACCTAATCCTGGATGGTTGTCTTCTTATTGTTGAACTCACTGGGTGCATCGTTGGGGCTGTAGGGTGGGTGTTAAAAGACTTCCCACTAGAACTGTGAGCAGTTGACATGTGCATTGTCGCGAATACAAAAACAACTCCAGAGGTAAGTAGTGTTCACCTTTTGTTCTGAATTGCTTGGTGTAACTTCTGTAGCATCTTCAGACACTGGTGTTTGTCATTATTAGATGCACAAAATCAATGAGCAAAACACCTCTTCTATCCTAAATCATGGTACACATGATCTTTCTAACAGAAAGCATCTGCTTGCATTCTTTCAGCTTCAGAGATCCACTATGCGACCAATTGAACTGACTCTTACTCTCATGTATCCTTCAGCTTTGGGGATCCACTCTGCTGCCAATTGCACTGACCGATGCTTATGCTCTCACGTATTCTTCAGTTCGGAGATCCACTGTGCTTCCAATTGCAGTGACTGTTGCTTACTGTCTCATGTTAGATGGGTAGTCCAAGTTTCATCCCCTGCCACAATGTGGTCCAAAACCCAGTCACTTATGCTGAGATACTGTTAAAAAAGTTCATGCTGCTGCCATGAGCTGTGTTTTGTGAACATCTGTATACAATTTGGGCACCCACCTTGAACACAATTTGTGGGATACTGCAAGTGTTATGTTGCAATTTTCAACAGTAAAGAATGAGAAATTTGTGAGAAATGTGTATTCAACTCAGAAATGGTTGATCCTTTGTTTGCTCGAATTTGTTCATTCACAGAACCAACCTAAATCAACAGTGACTACGGACAAGTGGCCACTTCAAACTTTGCCATGTACATTCATCCTCCCTTCACTGAATTACCTACAACAATTATCTTCTCACTATTCCCTCACTTATTACATTTTCTCCTAAAACTTTACAAACATGCCGATACTTTTCAGGGCAAGAGTTTTTGGCATCCAAAAATTTGATTATCTCGAAAACAGGAGGGATTTGTTGATTGTTTTAATCATATGAGAAAGATGACAAACTCAAACAAAAAATACAAGAACTAACACGCGTCAACATAGTGGCAGCAGACTTCTTTCACAAGGAGACACAACAACTTGTGCCTCCATGTAACAAAATATCATAATGTAGGGGAGCAATTATGTTGAACAGTAGCTTCAGGTATGTGTAAACCTGTGCCAATACAGTAATATTAAGAAAACAAAAATTCCCTAATTTGAAGCCGATTGTAACTCACTTTCTCGATGCACCTTGTACAACCGTGATTACATAAATATGTATATATATATATATTTAGGGGCCATAATATTATGACCACCCACCTTAATAGCATGTTGGTGTACCTTTTGCCACTATAACAACTTGGAAGGCCAAAATTTTTAATGTTCGAACAACTTCATTCCGGATTCTGAAAACTTCATATTTCACATTCTACTACCATTGTTAAAAATCTTTTCTTGATTTTCAGGATGAGCCTGGTATTCCACACATGACCATGCATACCAACCTCTGGATTTTGTTTTCAGTAAAAAAAACATGTTTCCTTTTTTTTTTTTTTTTTTTGTTTCAGTAATTATTAGTAATCCAGCACACAATGGCAAATTTCAGTATTTAGCATGGCAACAAATTTCTGTCTGCCACATCAATTATTACAGAAAAAAAAAATATTATATATATTAAACAATTTGCTAGTGGTAAAAATAAGAATGCTGTCTACAAGAAAAATGTAAATAAAAAGATTACCTTCAGTAATCTTTTATATTTTTTCTTTTCTTTCTCTCTTAAAAATGCCCTCAGATTTTGGCAGAGCTGGAATTAATTGCTTCTTGTATTGGGTTGGTGCAAATAAAATGTGCAGCACAAATGAGCAGTCGAGACAGGCCCTCACCACAGCGGAATGGAACCACCCACATGTGTTGCGGTTATTATGTTACAGAGTTACTATAAATAGCTAGCATGTGTGTGAATAACAAAGTTCAGGTGTGGTTTGTTTGGACGTAGTGTGGCTTGCAAAGGAAACATGCAGACGCTGGATTTGAGAGTCCTCCTCCTGTATGAATTTAAACTGGGCCATTCTGCAGGAATTGCCGCTTGAAACATTAACAAAGCGTTTGGGGAGAATACAGCCAACGAAGGAACCATTCGGCGATGGTTTGTGATGTTTTGAAGCGGAGATATGGACCTGCAAAACGAAGCACGCGGCTGTTTCTGACGATGTTCTGTTGCGTGTGGCTGAAGCGGACCCCCAAAAAATGTGTTGTGAGATAGCGGCAGAGGTAGATGTCTACCACACAAGAGTTGTTCGACGTCTGGCTGTGCTGGGTAAGGTCAAAAAGCTGGACACGTGGCTGCCACAAGAGTTGAAAACTGCCAACAAGACTAGGCATTTGGAAGTCTGCATGTCGCTGCTTGCCAGGGATAAACAGGGACCTCTACTGCATCAAACCGTCACCTGTGACGAGAAGTGTGTCCTTCATGATAATCGGAAACCATCTGCACAATGGTTAAACAAGGCACAGCCTGCCGGATGACATCCTAAGCCACCCCCTTCACACCAAGAAGACGATGATCCTTGTCTGGTGGTCCACAGCTGGGATAATTCATTGGAGTTTCTTGGCAAGCAAACCATCACTGCAGAATGTTATTGTGCTGAATTACACCAGATGCACTGGAAATTGCTGCAGAAACAACCAGCTGTGGTCAACAGACATGTTCTTCTGCTCCAGGACAACGCCCGCGCTCATGTCGCACAACGAACGATGCTGACACTAAGTGCCTTGGGCGATGAAGCACTGCCTCATTCTTCCTATTCCCTAGACTTGTCTCTGATAGACTATAATCTGTTTTGTCACCTGGATCACTTCCCGTACAAGAAACAGTTCATGACAGCCGAGGTTCAACGTGCAGTTGACAACTTCCTCGGGTCCCAGCCACAAGACTTTTTTTGTTACAGGATATGGACTTGCCGGACAGATGGCAACTACGTGTCAATGCCGAGGGGGATTATTTTGCCTAGGTAAGTTGTCCTACTTTTCCATTCTCACCGTCCACATATACTGGTCTGTTGCCGGACATTTCATTCGCACCAACCCAATATATAACCATTTTACTGAAGAACAAAACTGTAGACTTACCCTGTGTTTTATGTTTGTAATTCACACTTTGCATACATGAGACTGATGAAGGAAAAAAAAAAAAAGCTGAACTTTTTAACTGGATGGAAAATGAGAACGTGCAGTGAAACAACATGAATATAATAACATAGCATGAGCAAGACAGAATATTTCACTGAAATTTATTTATGTAAATATTAAACTGGAGCATACCACTGTATTTAATATATATTTTTTTACATTTAAGAACACAGGATAAACGGAACATTGTGGAGAGAAAATATTACGATTACGGGTGAAATCTTTGCTCTGTCTGACTTCTATTTTAAGAAAGTTTTCCTCCATTTTCAAGCTGTAATACAAATATTTATGGAATAAAGTTATATTTGACAACACTACTGCATAGAAGAAACATCGCAAGAAAAAAAGAATTATGATTATGAGAGAAACATTCACTCAGTCTAACTTCCGTTTCCGAAAGTTTTGAAATTTGAAAGTCGGAAATGACCCCCCCCCCCCCCCAATCCCTTTCAAATTTCTGTTCAGTTCTGCATCTATCTCAAGAACCGTCAAAATGATGATGGAAAAGGCAGAATTTTTCGAACAGAAGAATCTTGTGCCTGAAGATTACAGGGGAATTTTTGTGCCGACATCAGTTTTTGGAAATTTTTCTTCCATTTTCAAGCTGAAATGCAAATGTTTATGGAATAAAATCATATTTAACAATAATGCCGCACAGAAGAAACATCACGAGAAAACGCAATTACAGGAAAAATTTTCACTACATCTAACTTCCGTTTTTGAAAAAAAAAAAAAAAAGAAATACCATCCAGAGACCAAAAGATGGACCCCCCTCCCACTTTCGGCCCAAAGATCATGAAAAAATAAAAAGCTTTCACAATTTTAGATAAATGGTGTAACTTTGAGAATGTGAATACTTTTGACCACCATTTAGAAAATTTTATCTTCCTTATCAAGCTGAAAATGCAAACATTTACATGAAAAAAATATTTAACGACAATACAGGGCAGTGGTAACATGAAGAAAAAAAAAAAAAAATTACAATTATGGGAGAAATTTGCACTCCGTCCAACTTTCGTTTTTGGAAATTTTTCCTCCATTTTCAAGCTGAAATACAAATATTAATGGAACAAAATGATATTTAACAACAAAAGAGGGCAAAGAAACAGAACATGAAACAATTTCTGTTTCTCATCATGAGAAACAGAATTTACAAAGTACAGGAACATTTTTGCTCTGCCTAACATCTGGTATTGGGATTGTTGCCTATATTTTCAAGCTGAAATACAAACATCTCTGCAATACTTAACAGTAGTGAACAGAGGCAACATCACAACGAGAAAAAATTATGATTGCAGGAAAAATAGTCATTCCATCTTTCATTTTCGAAAAGCTTGAAAGAAAATTCCCCGTTCCCCGACAGAATGCTCAACTACACCCCCCCCCCCCAATTCTATTCAGTATAGTATTGACCTCAAGAATAACCCAAATGATAAAGAAAAAGTGGAATTCTGTGGAAGAATTGCACACCTGTTTCTGAAGCAGAAAAATAAAATGACGCTAATGGTGATTTTCTGTAATTTTATCATGTCTATACTTCTGTATTTCCAACAAAAACTTTGTAATAATATGGAAAATCTTTACGGTCAGCATCTATGCATGACTGTCTTCCAAGACATTGCTGAAAGCATAAACTGAACATAAATGTGGAAAGTGTTGCAAAAGAGTTGTTCTCAATTAATAGCATAGGTAGCCAAATTACTACCCAAAAGAAGCAACTGTACAGACATCAACAATACAGCAGTTAAAACGATGCTATGATGTGGTAGAACTGTTACAGTGGCCAAGTGGTTTGAGGCACTGGCTTCTGGTCATTCATCTGAGATGGGTCTTGGTTTGAGTACCGGACAAGCAGTTGGTGGTGTTTTCGTTTGATGGTGCTGCTCACTCTGTTTTTTACCTCAAACCAGTGGCCCTAAATAAAAAAAAATGGGTGACTGCTTATATCTTCACAAGTTCAAGGTTCATACTGCTCCAAGCACTTTTCAAGGACTTCTCAAAACCAAATTATCATTTGTGTGTGCTGTCGGACAGTAGGTATTTTAGCAAGTTCAAGCCATTAAACTCAGCTGGGATGGGTGCAACTTCAATGACATGCCTGTCACTCCCTGCCCCTCATGTTGGTTTATTTTATTAATTTTGAATTGTCCCTGTGTGCCTGTGTTTTGGTGGTTTATTTTGAGAGTGCATTATTTCCGCATTCACCCTCCGGCAAAAATGTGTCCCTAACCCCAGTCCACAGAAGAACCCCTCATGATTAGTGAATACATCATTCCACTTATTTTACTCCCATGGCTGATATTTTACCCCATAGGGATGTCATAGCCAAGGTACCAGCAGTCCACACACTCCCTTGAGTTGAACGCAGGCTCTGCCTTATTTTAATCAGCTTGTTTTTATCGGAACTACAGAGAAATCTCCAATACAACTTTTTTGCTCAAACAATTATTTCACATGCGCTCTTTCATATCATTACTTAAAAAACAAAACTTTTTTTTACAAGTACTATTTGCAGAGTTTTCTTGAGAATGAACTTCTCTTTTTCAAGGACTTTTCAAGGAGCGTTACAAACCATGAAGAAACAACCCCTAGAAACAAAAAACCCTAGAACAGGCTTGAGCAGAAATTTGAAAATGATGTTTCCCCCAACAAGAAATTTTGAATCACGGATAGAAACTGAAATACCAAACACTGAAAACGTAATCAGGTATAACTTCAATAAAACTTTTATGTACACTACACTACAATGAATTTGGAACAGACGTTACTTTGCCTTTACTTTAATTATTAAAATAATTAAATAATAAAAAAGATATAAAAGTAGACCATAAAATGTGCCATTACACTTTAAAATACTTTCGTACACCGCAATATATAAACTAAATACTGTTTATATTTAAACATTTTGAAATAATACATTGGAAATTTAAGATTAAGGAAAGGTTAAACATGAAGTAAACATTTCTTAAAGCAAAATTCAAATTGAAAATCATTACTTCATTTGTCCTTAAACAGAAAGAAAACGTGGCTGCCTGTATGTGTTAAGTGAAATTAAATATCAAAAATTGGTATTGCACTGTTCACTCTGCCATGAAAACAATTTTATGGGTCAAAGAATTAGATTCTGGCATGGGCATAGTAAGCACCAATTTTGAAAATTATTTTCCCTTTAATAAAGAGGAAGAGGGTGGGGGTTGCCTGCTCTACTGACCGGTTTTGAAGAAAAATTCGAAGTGGTCAAGGAACATTCTCATCCCTGCTAGAACAATCAAATTTCCAGTGTGGTTCAGAACATTCATGGAGAGTAGTGGGCATGAAGACATACAAAAAATATTGAAAAAATGCTATTAAAAACATCCAATAACAAAGCCCCTACCAAAAAGTGTCATTAATGTTAGAATCTGAAACACATGAAAAACTTTGCACAGATTTTGAATAACGTTACTGCACTGAGAGTTTTTATTTCGTATGTTTGATGCTTCCCATATTCCGTAGTGGACGAATAATTTTCGTTGTGACTATGGAGTATCTGTGGCACTTGGAATGTCTGTAATCATAGTAAACTGCAAAACAAAATTACAACTCACTTAAATTCCACAAAAACTATATAAAACAAAAAAAAAAAAAAAAAAAAAAAACACGAATTCCCAGACCCTAGATTCAAAAACTTGACATAATCCAATTAAATCAAGACACTTGTAGTACAACAATAGAAAAAAAAAAACAACAACAAAACATTGCATAGGAGCAAAATATGGGAATGGATTGAACTCCAGAACATGTAATAGAACTTTAAGGCATTTCCAGGACAAATGAGAAATTTGGGACTGTTCCAGGATTTTTAGTACAATTACAAACCATCAACATACCAGACTGATGGAAGAAACTGTATGTGGCTAATATCAACAGAATGCTAACAAGCAGGGTTTTATATTTGGCAGAGGAAGTGTGGCTGGCCATGGAAGTATTGGTTGTTTTCAGCATCCTTCATGGTTCATACAATTATTCAATCACAGAATTCTGGGACTTATGAATGGTTTTTTTCCCAGACACATGATCTAAATACTTAAGAGCATAAGAGCATAGTGAAACCACAGGTGTATTTAATGCCTGGCCAACAAGAAACAGCCCCCACAGGCTCGAGCAAACTTAATGCAAAATTCCGAAAATCTTTGTTACACCTAATAAGAAATTTAGAATCACTGGTAACTGAAATACCAAAACTGAACTGAAAGTATAAAACATTTTAATTTCCACAAAATTTTGTGTACAATGTCATAATTTTGAAAAAAAAAACCCTCAAAAATGTATCGTGATAAAATCTTAAGTTTGATCATTAATGTGCCATTACTGCTGAAATGTCAATATATCTCATGTGATTCTATCATAAAGATGCTTTGACACCTGTAAGTCTTCTGTTTTACACGTTATATAAAGTGGGAACAGTCTGAGGTGGTGCATTAACTTATTCAATTAACATTTTTGAACTTCCCTTTTTGTTGGTAAAGTTCGATTAACACTTACCGCACGTGGGGCTTGGCTTTCAATTCTTATTTCCGTTATGTGGATGCGGCATGGGGGGTTTTTCATTTAGTTGCGGGTCCACTTCATTTTTTTTTTTTTTTTTCCTGTTGGTATTTATCTGGCCTCGTCACTAAATGAGTTTTTTTCCTTTGCTGCCTCCTCATTTACTTCAATAATTTTTCATAACCCGAGTACTTTCGGTAAATCAAAAATGCAAATGCATTAATGCACGTTAAAAAAATAACCTCCAATATCGGAAGTAAATTGAAACTTATTCAATTAAGATTTTAATTAAAAGTTCTAAAAATATTACTCATGGAAGTGCGTGTTCAGTCCGACTTCAGTAGTTTATTAAGAGCCTCTTGGTCAAAAGTTGTATCCTGCTTCTATATGGTCAGTTGTTAGGGTTAATTACAGAGCCTTTTCATCGAAGTAGGATATAACTTTTGATGAAAAGGCTCTGGAGTTAACCCTAACAACTGACCATATAGAAGCAGGATACAACTTTTGACCAAGAGGCTCTTAATAAACTACTGAAGTCGGACTGAACACGCACTTCTGCGAGTATTTTTAGAACTTTTAACTGAATTGTATCTTAATTGAATAATTTAACGCACCACAGCAGACTGTACCCACTTTATATAACGTGTAAAACAGAAAACTTACAGACGTCAAAGCATCTTCATGAAGAACTGCTGAAATGCTTTTACATACCACAATCAAAATAAATGTATAAACTAAATAGCTTATATTTAAATATTTTCAAATACCTGCATTGGAAATTAAAGGGTAAGGCCAGTGAAATATGGAATAAGCATTTTTTCATTAAAGCAAAATTCAAATTGAAAATTGTTACTTTGGTTGTCCTTGTTAGAAATTCCACCATTTCCGTGACCTGTACAGTTGTTTCACAGCAGAAGTGAGAAGCGACGTTATCACTTTTGAAAGTTTAATTTCTCTTAAAATGCATACTTTCCTATTGCATAGTAACTTCTTGCTACATCATCAAACAAAAAGAGCATCCATTTTTCTTTTTATTAACTAAAACATGGTGTTCGAAATTGGAACTTCAATTCTCTGTCATCATCTTTCGTTTGCTGTACAGTTGTTTTCCATGCACAGAGAACAGGCAGTAATATGTTTTTGAACATAATATCCCTTAAATAAGAGAAAACATGCCTGCCCACATGTTTTTAGTAAAATTAAGTATAAAAATTGGCACTGCATTGTTCACTCGGCCACAAAAGCCATTTTATGAGTCAAATAATTCTTAGATTTATTCATGGACAGAATTAAGTACCAATTTTGAATTTTGCTTTAAAAAGGTGGAAAAGGGGAAAATGTTTGCTCTACTTATTGGTTTTGAAGATGATAATGTTATAGAGACACATGCATTTCATTAGAAAAAATTCTTAAAAAATACGAAGTCACTTATTTTTCGCTACTACTGAAGATATTAACGAGGAACATGATAAAAAAAAAAAAAAATTGAATCAGGAAGAGAACTAAGAAAAACAAATGCGACTTGATCAGAAAAATTTTAATTCGGAAAATCATTAAACATGCTCATTCCTGCTAGTACAATTGTTTCTAGTGGTTCAAAACATTCTTGGAGAGCAAATGGCACAAAGACTTCTAAAAAATATTAAAAACATCCCATAAACAATCCTAAAAATGTTTCATACATGTCAGAATCTTTGAACCATAAAAATAAACATTACACAGATGTTGTTAAAAACATTACTTCACTGAGATTTTTGATTTCCATGCGACACTTAACGTTTCCCATACTCCAATAGCAGCAGACCAATGATTCCCATTGTAAGGACAATGATTAGGACACTGTGATTATTTTCTTTTTTGATGCGTGTTAATGCCAGTGATGCGGGGATACTTGCTGACGTCACCCTGGATCACTGTTTCATCCAATGCTATGCCCGAGGGGTTTTAGTGGCACTCCCTAGGCAGGGCTGGTTTTGCTGGAGGGGCACATCTTGCAAGGAGTTCAGCGCGAGACACGGGACGGAGAAGACATATGTAGTGAATGGCAGTTAGACCAGGGAGATAAGTTATGAAATGCTGCGGTCTAATCAACAATGTATGCCAATATCATTTTGGTAGAACGTCGATACTAGATTAAATTCATGTTTATTGTTATATTATTCTTATTAATGGTTATCGTTTCTTAGTTTCAAGAGTTGTGAATTATGGTGATACAAGAGTTACAAAGCACTAAGGACATGTGGTAAGAAGGTGTCCGTACTGAACCGAGTAAGGGACCGAAAGTCAGACGGGTCTCTTACACCCATAGCAACTACTAAGAACCCATAGCACCAGGGAGTCTCTATAATGGTAGGAAACATAACACAAATAAATGAACCAAAAATTAAAAAAAAATAATACAAATTACACAAAAACCAGATATTTTCACAAAAAAAAAAAAAAAAAAAAAAAAAAACTAGATTTCTGGACACTGGATTCGAAAACTGAACATGATCTGATGAAATCGGGACACTTGGCAGACATGCATAAGTTACAACACTAGAAAAATTCTGAAGTGCAAAACATCACGTAAGGACAAAAAACAAAAAAAAAAAAAAACAAAAAAAAAACAGGAATGGTTAAAATTCAACAAGCAACAAAATTGTAGGACAGTTCCAGGAAAACGTGGAATTCTTGGACAAGTAGTGTTCACCCTACAGCCTTTTTACTGGGTGGCCTGCCCAGTTAATTTTGTTTGCTGCCTGGCAATATTTCCTTTAATGAATGTTTTCACAATGCACATAATAGTAAGAATGGAAAACTTATTCCCACATACACCATAAGTGTTGATACAAACTGGCTGAAATCTGTGCCACAGCCCTAGTGGTGCAGTGGTCTAAGTGCTGGCTTATAACCATTTCTCCAAGAAGGGTCCAGGTTCAAATCCTGGTGAGGCATGGATGCTGCGTTTGTCTTATGGCACCAGTTCCCTCCCTTCTCTGGAATCAGTGGCCCTAAATTAGGGACAAGCAACTGCTTATAGTTTATTGAGTTGCTCACTGTGCCTTAATGTATATATATATATATCATAAGGTCAGGTGATGCGTAACATCACAGCCTCTCCTTGACAAATGTCAACCCCGCCTTCTCGTGGTGCATCCTGTTCCCACTAAAGGGGCTCTGACGACCGCAAATAGCGGTATAACTATACCATCGGGATCAGAGGAAATGCTATCCCACACTCACCAACCCGCTTGGCCAGCGTGGTGAGTTATGGCCAAACACCTCCAAAATGACTCTACAACTTAAATCTTGGCCCTCAGTCTCCGGCAGCTGGAATGTACCTGGCCAAGGCAGCGGCCAGTGCGACATGAAGGCAGAGGGTGCTAAGAATCCCCGGAGGACCGGACTAGGCTGCCATTTGATGCTGACCTTGGCTACCTACAACGGACGCTCCCTATCTTCTGATTCAAGGTTTCTTGAATTGGAAGAGGAACTACAAAGGATCAAGTGGGACATCGTCGGGCTGAGTGAGGTAAGGAGAAAAGGAGAAGATCTCATTGAACTGAAAAGTGGACATCTCTTCTATTATCGTGGGACAGATACTGGCAGAACTAGTGGTGTTGGATTTATAATAAACAAGAAACTGAAGGATAAAGTGGTAGAAGTTGAAAGTTCCTCTGACAGAGCTGCACGACTCGTTATCCAACTATCGAGAAGATACCAGGCTCAGATTATTCAAACTTATGCACCCACCACAAGTCATCCTGAAGAAGAAATTGAAGAATTTTATGAGGAAATTCGTCATCTAAATAATAAAGGTAAGCAGCACTTGAAGATAATTATGGGAGATTTCAATGCAAAAATAGGGCACCGGCAACAGAATGAAACTTCAGTAGGTAAATTCGGTCATGGCAACAGAAACCAGCGTGGAAATACTCTCGTTGAGTTTGCAGAGGCAGAAGGATTTTTCATCTTGAATTCCTTTTTCAAGAAAAAGCCACACAGGAAATGGACATGGAGACATCCAATTGGGACGACAAGTGAAATTGATTTTATTATGTGTAACAAAAAATTCGTCATCGAAGACTGCAGTGTGCTAAAAAAGTTCAATACAGGTAGTGACCATAGATTGGTGAGATGTGATGCACCTCAACACTAAACTGGAACGTGGCAAGCTCATAAGACAAACAAAATGTATTGACATAACCAACCTTAAAAAACACCATAATACTTTCAAGTTGGAACTGAAGAACAGATTCTCTGCTTTAGAAGGCCTAACATCGGAAGAAGTGGATATTTCTGAAGTTAACAGAAAAGTAACCAAAGCTCTTATGGAAACAGCAACAAAATTAGCTGGGTCTAAGAACAAGTTGCATGTAAACAAATTATCAGGAAAAACCAAAATGTTGATGCAAAAAAGAAGAGAGATGAGGACAACTAAAGAAGATGTGACTTCCAAAGTGGAATATATAGAGCTATGCAAGACAGCACGAAAAAGTATCACTGAAGACGTAAGGAAATTCAACTGTGAGCTAGTGAGGAAAGCAATTGAAAACAACCAAAGCCTAAAGATAGCAAAGGGACATCTCAGTAAGGGAAGAAAACAGATTATGGCTCTGAGAAAAGAAGATGGTTCTATAACAAGAAATAGAGGCGAAATTTTGACAAGAGTGAAAGATTTCTACTCCAAACTATATGAAAGGGATGATACATGTACTCCAGACATCATGAAAGGTACCAGAGTTCTTCCAGTCCTCCCAGCAGAAGTTGCTCATGCAATCAAGAACATGAAGCGGGGGAAAGCTCCAGGAGAAGATGGAATTACTATAGACATCATACAAGAAGCAAGTGGAGAAATTGAAACAGTACTCGCCCAAATTTTCACTCGATGCCTTAATGAAGGGAAGATTCCTGAGGATTGGAACAATGCTACAATGATCCTGCTACATAAAAAAGGTGGCATTGAGGATCTCAGGAACTACAGACCTATCAGCCTCCTATCAGTGGTTTATAAAATCTTCACTAAAGTTCTTTCACACCGCTTGAAGGTAACACTGGACATGGCTCAACCGAGAGAACAAGCTGGATTCAGGAGTGGCTACAGCACAATAGATCATATCCACGTACTGAGAGAACTAATTGAAAGAGCGAGGGAATATGAACTTCCATTGTGCATGGCTTTTATCGATTATGAAAAAGCCTTTGATTCGGTGAAACCATCAGCAGTTACCACGGCTCTGAAATCCTGTGGTATTGAAGATGCATACATTAATATTATTAATAACATCTATGAAAATGCAAGTGCAAAGATTCGGCTGTTTGAAAATACAACACACATAAAAATTGGAAAGGGAGTGAGACAAGGTGACACCATATCTCCGAAGCTCTTTAATGCCACATTGGAAAATGTCTTTCAATCACTGATCTGGGAAAACAAAGGGATAAAGATTAATGGAGATTATCTAACCCACCTTCGTTTTGCTGATGACGTAGTCATTTTTTGCAACTACCCCATCAGAGCTGCAGAGTATGATCCAGGAACTTGCTGACAAGAGTAAAGAAGTGGGATTAAAAATGAACTTTCAGAAGACAAAAGTGATGTTCAATGCTTTTACAAGAAATGAAGATTTATCGATTGATGGAGAAAAACTGGAGATAACAGATACGTATGTTTATCTTGGACAGCAGATATCAAGTGAGGGTCACATTGATGAAGAAATTAATCGGCGTACAAAACTTGCCTGGAGAGCTTTTGGAAGAAACAGCATAATTTTCAAGAGCAATATGCCATTATGTCTTAAAAGAAAAGTGTTTGATCAATGCATCCTTCCAGTGCTTACGTATGGTGCAGAGACGTGGACCTTAACTAAAAGAGACATACAAAGGCTGCAGACAACTCAAAGTAGCATGGAGAGGTGCATGCTTGGTATAACCAGGAGAGATAAGAAGAGGAACTCGTGGATCCGAAAAATGACGAGAGTGGAAGACATCATGATCAGAGTTAAATCCCTGAAATGGCAATGGGCTGGACATACTGCCAGAAGGAAAGACCATAGATGGACAGCAGAAATTTTAGATTGGATTCCAAGGGACAGGAAAAGACCCAGAAAAAGACCACATGGGAGATGGGTGGATGAAATTCGTAAATATGCGGGAGTGACATGGAGGAGACTGGCACAAGACAGACCGTTGTGGAGGAAACTTGAGGAGACCTTCGTCCAGCAGTGGATTGATAATGGTTGACAATGATGATGACATATCATCATCATCATCATTGTCAACCATTATCAATCCACTGCTGCACGAAGATCTCCCCTAAGTTTCCTCCACAACGGTCTGTCTTGTGCCAGTCTCTTCCATGTCACTCCCGCATACTTTCGAATTTCATCCACCCATCTTCCATGTGGTCTTCTTCTAGGTCTTTTCCTGTCCCTTGGAATCCAATTTAAAATTTCGGCTGTCCATCGATGGTCTGTCCTTCTGGCAGTATGTCCGTCCAGCCCACTGCCATTTCAGGGATTTAACTCTGATCATGATGTCTTCCACTCTTGTCATTTTTCGGATCCACGAGTTCCTCTTCTTATCTCTCCTGGTTACACCAAGCATGCACCTCTCCATGCTGCTTTGAGTTGTCTGCAGCCTTTGTATGTCTCTTTTAGTTAAGGTCCACGTCTCTGCACCATACGTAAGCACTGGAAGGATGCATTGATCAAACACTTTTCTTTTAAGACATAATGGCATATTGCTCTTGAAAATTATGCTGTTTCTTCCAAAAGCTCTCCAGGCAAGTTTTGTATGCCGATTAATTTCTTCATCAATGTGACCCTCACTTGATATCTGTTGTCCAAGATAAATGTACGTGTCTGTTATCTCCAGCTTTTCTCCATCAATCGATAAATCTTCATTTCTTGTAAAAGCATTGAACATCACTTTTGTCTTCTGAAAGTTCATTTTTAATCCCACTTCTTTACTTTTGTCAGCAAGTTCCTCGATCATACTCTGCAGCTCTGATGGGGTAGTTGCAAAAATGACTATGTCATCAGCAAAAAACAAAACAGGAATGGTTAAAATTCAACAAGCAACAAAATTGTAGGACAGTTCCAGGAAAACGTGGAATTCTTGGACAAGTAGTGTTCACCCTACAGCCTATTTACTGGGTGGCCTGCCCAGTTAATTTTGTTTGCTGCCTGGCAATATTTCCTTTAATGAATGTTTTCACAATGCACATAATAGTAAGAATGGAAAACTTATTCCCACATACACCATAAGTGTTGATACAAACTGGCTGAAATCTGTGCCACAGCCCTAGTGGTGCAGTGGTCTAAGTGCTGGCTTATAACCATTTCTCCAAGAAGGGTCCAGGTTCAAATCCTGGTGAGGCATGGATGCTGTGTTTATCTTATGGCACCAGTTCCCTCCCTTCTCTGGAATCAGTGGCCCTAAATTAGGGACAAGCAACTGCTTATAGTTTATTGAGTTGCTCACTGTGCCTCAATATATATATATATCATCATCATCATCATCATTGTCTACCATTATCAATCCACTGCTGGACGAAGGTCTCCCCAAGTTTCCTCCACAACGGTCTGTCTTGTGCCAGTCTCCTCCATGTCACTCCCGCATACTTTCGAATTTCATCCACCCATCTTCCATGTGGTCTTCTTCTGGGTCTTTTCCTGTCCCTTGGAATCCAATCTAAAATTTCGGCTGTCCATCAATGATCTGTCCTTCTGGCAGTATGTCCAGCCCATTGCCATTTCAGGGATTTAACTCTGATCATGATGTCTTCCACTCTTGTCATTTTTCGGATCCACGAGTTCCTCTTCTTATCTCTCCTGGTTACACCAAGCATGCACCTCTCCATGCTTCTTTGAGTTGTCTACAGCCTTTGTATGTCTCTTTTAGTTAAGGTCCACGTCTCTGCACCATACATAAGCACTGGAAGGATGCATTGATCAAACACTTTTCTTTTAAGACATAATGGCATATTGCTCTTGAAAATTATGCTGTTTCTTCCAAAAGCTCTCCAGGCAAGTTTTGTACGCCGATTAATTTCTTCATCAATGTGACCCTCACTTGATATCTGCTGTCCAAGATAAACGTACGTGTCTGTTATCTCCAGCTTTTCTCCATCAATCGATAAATCTTCATTTCTTGTACAAGCATTGAACATCACTTTTGTCTTCTGAAAGTTCATTTTTAATCCCACTTCTTTACTCTTGTCAGCAAGTTCCTGGATCATACTCTGTAGCTGTGATGGGGTAGTTGCAAAAATGACTACGTCATCAGCAAAACGAAGGTGGGTTAGATAATCTCCATTAATCTTTATCCCCTTGTTTTCCCAGCTCAGCGACTGAAAAACACCCTCCAATGTGGCATTAAAGAGCTTCGGAGATATGGTGTCACCTTGTCTCACTCCCTTTCCAATTTTTACGTGTGTTGTATTTTCAAACAGCCTAATCTTTGCACTTGCATTTTCATAGATGTTATTAATAATATTAATGTATGCATCTTCAATACCGCAGGTTTTCAGAGCCATTGCAACTGCTGATGGTTTCACCGAATCAAAGGCTTTTTCATAATCGATAAAAGCCATGCACAATGGAAGTTCATATTCCCTCGCTCTTTCAATTAGTTCTCTCAGCACGTGGATATGATCTATTGTGCTGTAGCCACTCCTGAATCCAGCTTGTTCTCTCGGTTGAGCCATGTCCAGTGTTACCTTCAAGCGGTGTGAAAGAACTTTAGTGAAGATTTTATAAACTGCTGATAGGTCTGTAGTTTCCGAGATCCTCAATGTCACCTTTCTTATGTAGCAGGATCATTGTAGCGGTGTTCCAATCCTCAGGAATCTTTCCTTCATTAAGGCATCGAGTGAAAATTTGGGCGAGTACTGTTTCGATTTCTCCACTTGCTTCTTGTATGATGTCTATAGTAATTCCATCTTCTCCTGGAGCTTTTCCCCGCTTCATGTTCTTGATTGCATGTGCAACTTCTGCTGGAAGGACTGGAGGAACTCTGGTACTGGTATCTTTCATGATGTCTGGAGTGCATATATCATCCCTTTCATATAATTTGGAGTAGAAATCTTTCACTCTTGTCAAAATTTCGCCTCTATTTCTTGTTACAGAACCATCTTCTTTTCTCAGTACCATAATCTGTTTTCTTCCCTTACTGAGATGTCCCTTTCCTATCTTTAGGCTTTGGTTGTTTTCAATTGCTTTCCTCACTAGTTCACAGTTGAATTTCCTTACGTCTTCAGTGATACTTTTTCGTACTATCTTGCGTAGCTCTATGTATTCCACTTTGGAAGTCACATCTTCTTTAGTTGTCCTCATCTCTCTTCTTTTTTGCATCAACATTTTCGTTTTTCCTGATAATTTGTTTACATGCAACTTGTTCTTAGACCCAGCTAATTTTGTTGCTGTTTCCATAAGAGCTTTGGTTACTTTTCTGTTAACTTCAGAGATGTCCACTTCTTCCGATGTTAGGCCTTCTAAAGCAGAGAACCTGTTCTTCAGTTCCAACTTGAAGGTATTATGGTGTTTTTTAAGGTTGGTTATGTCAATAGATTTTGTTTGTCTTATGAGCTTGCCATGTTCAAGTTTAGTGTTGAGGTGCATCTTACATCTCACCAATCTATGGTCACTACCTGTGTTGAATCATTTTTGTACAATTTTCTTACAGTATGATGATACTGCCAGAAGGACAGACCATCGATGGACAGATGATCTCCATTAATCTTTATCCCTTTGTTTTCCCAGTTCAGTGATTGCAAGACATTTTCCAATGTGGCATTAAATAGCTTCGGAGATATGGTGTCACCTTGTCTCACTCCTTTTCCAATTTTTATGTGTGTTGTATTTTCAAACAGCCGAATCTTTGCACTTGCATTTTCATAGATGTTATTAATAATATTAATGTATGCATCTTCAATACCGAACGATTTCAGAGCCATTGTAACAAGACAGACCATACGTATATATATATATATATATATATAAAGAAATCTGTGTCGAATATAATTTGTTAGTAAATACTAATTTTTAAATCATTTTTGTACAATTTTCTAACTTTATCATGTTATGTTACATTAATGCCCACCACACCACTAAAAGATGTTTAATAAGTATAATAACGTTAAGGAAAGCCTTTTTTTTTTTTTTTTTTTTGGATTGGGGAAGAGGTCATTGAAAGTACCACCCAGCTAAAATTTCTTCCTGGCTGTAAAAATAAACTAGGGAGAACACTAACAAGTAAGAATAAAGATTGTTATCTGGAATGCTGGAAATTTTATTTGTTTGGGATTTAATGACCCCTGTGAGAATCTGAGGATATAAGGAGTCATCTGTCCCAATTCTAGGCCCAAGAATGGCACACAACCAGTGCCATGGGAGGGGGGGGGCACACACATCACCACCTATGCCTTATCTAAAATTTTAAATGTTTGGCCAAAAGCCTGCACTCATATTTTTTATCCCCTCTAGCTAATCATCTAAAGCCAATGCCCCAAACAAATCACCATGCTTTATACAAGTGGCACTGGCTGTCCCTTCCCTGGATCTAGTGACCTATTTCTTCCTCTGATAAACACACACAAAACTTAAGACAAGTATCCAAAAGTTGGACTGTCTTGGAGACATTACCTCAAGCACACCAACAATAGTTGGATGTATGCGCTGATTGGAAAGCTACACATACATTTTAGAAGTAGCTGCCTACAGTTACATTTTTGAAAAGTAGCTATCATCACAATTTTGCTACTTTTGTTTTAGATTGTGGCTTAAGTTATAAGTGCAAATTCTGAGGATAATCTGTATATGTCATCATCATCATAGTCAATCATTATCAATCCACTGCTGGATGGTTTCCCCAAGTTTCTTCCTCAATGGTTTGTCTTGAACCAGTCTCCTCCACGTCACTCTGGCCAGCTTTCGAATTTCATCCATCCATTTTCCACGTGGTCTTTTGAGTCTTTTTCTGCCAGAATAACGGTAGTACATTCTTGTGGCAATGTGTCCAGCCCATTGCCATTTCAGGGATTTTACTCTGATCCCGTCTTCCACTCTTGCCATTTTCCTTATCCACAAGTTCCTCTTCTTATTTTTCCTAGTTACACCAAGCATGCATCTCTCCATACCTCTTTCAGTTGTCTGCAGCCTTTGTAAGTCTTTTTTACACTTTCCAACCTTAGGTTGAAGAAGCATATATGTTCCAGCTTTGTCCATCTGTCTGTCCACAGGATAACTTGCGTAAAAATGGTTCGATTTCGCTGAAATTTTATTATGTGGTATGGGACACTCTGGGGACGAACCCTATTGAAAATGGGTGAAATGGAGTCAAAGGTCAGGACATAGGAGCGGGATCAATTTCATCGCCCTAATGCATCATAACTTACGCAAAAATGCTTTGATTGCGACAAAACTTAATAATGTTAGTTGTAAATGCATTTATGGCACCTCTATTCATAGTGATTGTGGAATTAATTTTTTACGATATCACCAAAATGGGGTCAAAGGTCAGAGCACAGGAGTGAGATTTTTTCCACAGCCATTATCCTCATAACCTGACTAAAAATGCTTCTATTGCGACAAAACAGTATGTTGTTCCGGAGGTATACTGAACCAGTTGTTTAATATCATTGAAATGCGAGCAAAGGTCAGGGCAGGGCACAGGAGCAAGATTTATTCCACAGCCATTATCCTCATAACTTGAATAATAACTTGCGTAAAAATGCTTAGATTGCGATGAAATACAATATGTAGTTCTGTAACGACTTTGGAAGCAGTTCCGCCAAAATTTTTTTTGTCAGCAATTTCAGGCAGTGCGCATGTGTGAGATTCATTAGCTATTATTTTCGCACGATAACTTCCATGAAAATTGCCCAATTTAAATGGGATTTTTAATTATAAATCAGCTTGTGTGGTAGCTCTTGATGATAGAAATAGGTAAACACTGGCACAAAGAGATTTAATTTTGATATGTGAACCTCAAATGTTAAAACCATAAATTAGTCCCCTCAAAACCAAGGCATTTTCCTATGATTTCTGGTATGTTGGAAAGCGTAACATAATAAATGCATTGCATGATTTTACTAACTTGTTTAGTTAAAGTCTATGTCTCTGCTCTGTAGGTCAGAACTGGATGCATTGATTAAGCACTTTTCTTTTAAGACATAATGGCATATTGCTCTTGAAAATTATACTGTTTCTTCCAAAAGCTCTCCAGACAAGTTTTACACATTGATTAATTTCTTCATCAATGTCACCCTTTGCTTGACATCTGTTTTCTTTTTTTTTTTTTTTGATTGGAGGTTTAACGACCACCGTGAGCAACTCAATGGGCTATAAGCAGTCGCCCGTCCCTAATTTAGGGTCACTGGTTCCAGGGAAAGGAGAGAGCCAGTGCCGTAAGACAAACACAACATCCATGCCTCACCGGGATTCGAACCCGGACCCCGTTTGGACGAATGATCAGAGGCCATCGCTTAGACCACTGCGCCACCGGGGCGGCACATCTGTTTTCCAAGATGAGTTACCGCAAGCTTTCCCCCATCAATCATAAAATCTTCATTTCTTGAAAAAGCATTGTACATCAGTTTTGTCTTCTGAAAGTTCATTTTTATCCCACTTCTTTACTCTTGACAGCAAGTTCCTGAATCATACTCTGCAGCTCTGAAGGGGTAGTTGCAAAAATAATTATGTCATCAGCAAAATGAAGGTGAGTTAAATAATCTCCATTAATCTTTATCCCTTTGTTTTTCTAGTTCAATGATTAAAAGACATTTTGCAATGTGACATTAAAGAGCTTAGGAGATATGGTGTTGCTTTGTATAACTCCCTTTTCAATTTTTATTGGTGCTGTACCCTCAAATAGCCAAACACCTTTGCACATGCATTTTCATAGATGTCATACTTGCCAACTTTGGAAAATGTGCATCAGTAAAACTTTTGCGCGTATGCCTTTACCACAAAACAAAATTACATTAATAAATATGCAGTAAAAACCTCTGCATGTGCCACAATAACTAAACTAGTATTATCTGTGTTTAAAATAATAATTTAAAAAACCATAAAGTAAAATTTTAATTTTGTTCAATGTTAGCCTCACAAACCTGCGGTGTTTCAATATCAAATTAAACATTTCCTGTAAAAAGGAAATATTCACTTTAAGAGTACCCTACACATTGCATTCAAAACTGTATGCTACATACCTTCTAATCTTCATCTTGTATATCAGGATTATATATTGGGTGTTCAACTTAATTCTCAGCCACAGGCACGACACGTTGACAGCAAATTATAGCAAATCGAATACGTACCTAATCAGGGAAATAATCCCCGTCATGTTGGATACATTTGAGCCATCGGTCAGGGAGCTGCCGAATGCCACTGCAGAAAAATAAAGGGCTGTTTCGAGTTGATAAAGTCATCAATACTTGTGTGGACCTCCTCGACAGAAGTGAAGAGCGTATCATTCAAGTGATGTTGCAGGGAGCGAAAGAGGTGATAATCCAACGGGGTGAAGTCTGAAGAATACGCCGGGTGCGACAAAATTTCCCATTTAAGGTTGGTGATCGTGTTTAAAGTCGTTTTCGCGGTGCAAGGACACGCTTTATCCTGAAGCAAAAGGACCGACCTTCTGCCCTTGTCGGTGTATGGCCTTTTCGCCTCCATTGCGTCACTCACACGAATGAGTTGCTGACAATAACGCTCAGCATTGATCGTTTCACCAGGTTTGGGCAAATCATAGTGTACTACACCATACTGATCCTACCATATGCACAGCAACAACGTCCTGGCATGGATATTCGGTTTGGCAGTACTGGTGGTAGGTTGAGCTCGATAAATCCACGATTTGCGCCGCTTAGGATTATAGTAGAGGATCCACTTCTCATCACAGGTCAAAATCTTGTGGAGGAAATCCTTCTTCTTGAATCTGGAGAGCAAGGACACGGCAACATCGTAGCGCCTAGACTTGTTCGCAGCTGCGAGTTGGTGGGGCACCCAACAGCCCTCCTTGTGAATCCGTGCAAACTTGCGCAGGCACTTTGCAATGGCTTGCCATGTTACTCCGAGTTCCTGGGCGAGTCCTGACTGTGTGCGACAGGGATCCGCATCCAACAGTTGTTCCAGTTCCTCATCGTTAACTTTCTGTGGCTGTCCCGGACGTTCTGCATTACGGAGATTGAAATTTCCCTGCATAAACCGCTGGAACCACTTCTTTCCACGTACTGTAGGACACAGCAGCCTCACCCAAAGCAGCACAAATCATTTGCTGGGTTTCTGCGGCAATTATTTCAGCTGAAACACGAACAGGAGGCAGTGCCTCAAATGTTGCTTCTCGAACGACATTGCTTTCACTGTCAACTTTCGTCCCTTCTGTCACTATAGCTGTGAGCGGTTACGGTTGCCTGGAAAGCTGTTGGATGGCCCTGCAATCAGCATTATCGCACACAGCTATTTGCATTTGCTGATGTTCTATGATCGCGAGTAGTTAGGGGCCGAGAATTAAGTTGCACACCTAATAATATTGTAATCACTTTCATAACTTCTATCACATGCTGCAGAAAAGGGCCCTTCTTGTAAAAGTTTTACAACAGCGGAAGCTTGATCTAAAGCCATTTCGTGGACAATCGCCGTTGTTTTGGTCTTCCCACAGCCATAACGTTTGGCAGTTTCATCTTTTGGAAACATCTGCTGAAAAAGTGGACCAGCCTGGCTGACAGCACTGAATGGCACTTTGTGTTCTATAAAAAAAAGACGTAAACAACAATTCGGCACGAGTTACATTTCCTTGACTATTATCCATGTTTTAAAAAACGTAGTCAGTTTTTTAAAACATTGGAAAACAGTACACTTCACATTACCTTTGTGTTTGGGAACATTTACATGACGAAAAATATAGTTTCTGCCTTCGTGGGCAATGTTAAAATCATTTTGGCAAATGTCACAAAATGCAAATTTTACACCTTTATTAGATTTTCTGATACACTGGAACTTGGCAGTGTATGCTTCTATAAAAGTTTGAAAATAACTTTGAGATGGTATAATCTTAGTACTCATCTTTATAGATTTGCATAAAAGCTAAACTAACAACTCGCTCCTCCCGATAATTCAACTCTACAACAAAGAAACACTACCACACACTAAAAACAACACATAAGAAAATATTCTTTTGCTGCTACAACATTGCTCAACACTGTGCGTGCAGATTATTTTACCCTTCTCTTTCATTGGCTGTGATTTCCCTCCCAAGAGGAGACCAATCGACTGCTACGATGAACTAGCATCTACAGGGATTGAAATACCACTCGCTCGATCAAAACGGGTCGTGGAAATACAAAATGCGACGGCCACCATCGCAGACTCTGCGCATGCGTCTGCACCAGAGTTTGCCGAATTTTTTTTTTAAAGGAGTATTTTTATTCCTTTGAAAAAATTTAGGGAGGAATTTTTAAAAGTCGGGAGTATTTTAGAAAAATTAACAGATGAAATAAAATACTTATGAAAATGCTAGGCAATTATGAAAAATCAATCCAGAATTTTTCATATAAAAATATTTCACTACTGCTCAATGTATTTAGAATTTGGATCCATTTTGTTTCTTATTTTAGAAATAAATATAAATATTCGTATTTTAAAACAGTAACAATAAATTTATCATGTTTTGTAATGACCACATGGAATAGCTACATGTTCAAGAAGTAAAAACATTGCACTTTTGAGGTTCTTATAAGCATCTAAAAATATCTAATAAACTTCTCAGCAAGTTAAACAGCCACATTTGTTTTTCTGCAGCTGCACAGCATCCAGTGCTTAAATTCTCTTTGTTGATATCTTTGTCTCCCTTCTCATTTCTTTATTGTCGTCTTTTTTTTTTATGCCCTTGGATGGCAATTTTATCCATCATGAATGCATGATAGCTTTTACTATTTTAGATAAAAGATTAATAGTGTAACTTTGAAAATATAAGTACTTTTGAACACCATTCATCAATTAAAAAAAAACTTTCAGCTTTGTAACTTTCGTTTTCGGACACACCCTCTTTATCAAGCTGAAATGAAAAAATTTTTTGGGAAGAATATTTAAGAGTTCTGATCATCGTTGGGGGAGAAAAATTACACTTACAGGGGAAATTTTTGCTACATCCGATATCCATTTCCGGACACTTTCCCTCCATTTTCAAGTTGAAATACACATATTTATGAAATAAAATTATATTTAACAACAATACTAGGCAGAGGAAACATCACGTGAAAAATAAAATTACGATTACGGGAGAAATCTTCACTGCGTCTAACTTCCGTTTTCGAAAGACGAAACTTCTGCTTTCGAAAGTTTAAGGCGGAAATCCTCCTCCTCCTCCTCCTCCACCACCACCACAACTAATTGCCCAAAAATTTCTGTTCAGTTATGCATCGATCTCGAAGATAACCCAAATTATGATGGAAAAGGAGAAATTCCTCGAAGCCATCGCACTCTCATTCCTAAATATCACAACGAAATATTTTTGACGTCGAATTTCTGTTTTCAGGAATTTTCCCTCCATTTTCAAACTGAAATACAAATATTTATGGAATAAAATGATATATAGCAACAATACTGGACAGGGGCAACATCATAGGAAAAAGAAATTATGATTACGGAAAAAATCTTTATTTCGTTTACTTCCGTTTCTGAAAGACGAAATGCAGCCCCATTGCGTATTCTACGAATTGGTAAAATTCTTCAATGCGTAGTTTCCCGCGCCGAGAAAAATTCAAGATACGTATTTTTACACGTCGAGAAAAATTCTCAATGCGCATTTTTAAATGCTGAGAAAAATTACTGACGCATATTTTTACGCGTCGAGAAAAATTGCTGATGCCTGTTTTATGTGTTGATAAAATTTTGATGCGTACTAGACGCGTAATTACACATTTCGGGGAACTCTGGTCGGCACGTCACTTGAACACTCCCGTGGAAAGAGAGCTACCACACGACGTGACGTCACGCCACAAAGCCTGCAAGTCAAAGATGATATCATGGCGTGACACAGCGCTCGCAAGGTCCGGTAGAGAATCTAAGTGGATATTTGCAGGGGTTGAAATATTTCGACTGAGCAATCGAAATATTAAAAAAATCCGTAAAAAAAAAAAGACCTATCTGTAAATCAGTAAAATTAAGCAGAAATCCGTAAAAGTTGGCAAGTACGAGATGTTATTAATGATGCTAATGGAAACATCTTCAATACCACAGGATTTGAAAACTATTATAACTGCTGATGGTTTCACAGTATTAAAGGCCTTTGCATACATAAATGTACATCTGTATGTGCACATTCATATACACAATCTACCAACAAGTAATTGGACACCCCTGCAATCGATGATATCTGCGGTCCTGATACATATCACGGCCGCCGCCGTTAAATATCGTGTGGGAAACAACAACGCAACCAGTGGCATGCAAGATGCCACGCAGTTCGGAGCTCTCTGATTTCGAGGAAGGTGTAATCGTCGGGTATCACAGAAATAGCCGATCCATACGTGACCTATCCAGCGAGTTGAAGTACCCAAAATCGACAGTGGCCTACGTGATTGGCAAGTGGAAGATGATAGGTGACTATCGGAATGTGCCCCGACCCGGCAGACCCACAAAACTGGGAGTTAGAGACTGACGGGTGCTGGCCAGAGAAATTTGGAAGAACCGCACCAAATCGATGGGCCACATCCACGAGGAGTTTCAACGCGCATTCGGGAGTGTTCTTTCGATGAATACCATCCGTAAGGAAGCCCACATGCTTGGTTATCATGGACGTGCTGCCACCCACAAGCCTTTGATCACCAAGTCCAATAGCGCTGCTCGGCTAACGTGGTGCATAGAACGTCGACAGTGGACCGTTGAACAGTGGAAACAGGTTCTCTGGAGCGACGAATCAAGGTTCACCTTACCTTGTACCGTTCGGATGGCAGGGTCCGAGTTTGGCGTCAGCCTGGGGAACGCCTCGTGCCGGAATGTATTGTGCCAACTGTGAAGTTCAGTGGCGGTGGAATTATGCAATGGGGGCGTTTCTCCTGGTATGGCACGGGACCCTTGGTCGCAATTCATGGTAGACTCAACGGCGAGACCTACTGCACCATTTTCGATGACCATGCGCTTCCTACGTTGTGGCAGTTTTACGAAGTGGACCCATGTTACTTTCAGGATGACAATGCCACCTGTCATGTTGCGAGGTCCACCATGGCTTGGCATGGTGACAATAGGGTTAATCAAATAGACTGGCCTGCGCAGAGCCCGGACCCAAACCCTATCGAGCACCTCAGGGACGAGTTGGAGCGTGGACTTAAGGGGTGCCTCTACCGTCCGAAATCGGTGAAGGAACTGACCTGTCTTCTCCAAGCCGAGTGGAAGAAAATACCGCTAGCCGTCGTACAACGCCTGGTTGAAAGTATGCCCCGGAGGGTCGCAGCTGTAATCGCCGCTCGTGGAGGCTCCACTAACTATTGAAGGTGAATAAACTTCGTTTTCCTTTGCTACCACAGGTGTCCAATTACTTGTTGGTAGATAGTGTATATTCATTCATTCAGAGCCAATTTCCAAGATAAATTACACAAGTCATTTATCCTTTTAACTGCAGTTCTCATCAACATATAGTGCAAAAGCCAGCCTGTAACACCTCCTTCCCCCTTGTGGTAATTTACGATATACATTACTTTTTGTAGCGCTAATTGTGAAGCCCAAAGAATACAAAAACAAACCACATCAAGAAATATCCATGCATTCATTCTCCTTGCCTATAATAATCAACCCCCCCTCCCATAAAAAAAAACAAAACATGATCTCCACTGGCTGACAGACTTCCCAGTGAAAAGTTTGGGTAGCTCTAATAATGTAAGTCAAGTACATAACTGTACACAGGGCACACTCAGCCTCCCAACCCAGCCAATGACACTTCAGGAAATTGGGAAATGTTACATGATTTAAAAAGCATAATGTTTTCACACTTTTTTTTTTAAGTAACTATGTTTTATAGCGTAATTTTCCTCTACAAGGTTCTTTATTTTGTTGCATGCTATGAACATACATAAGACTGATGAAGAAGAAAAAAAAAAGCTGAATTTTTAAAATGGAGAATGTGCAATGAGAAAGTGTGAAAACAACGCAGCATGGGCAAAACGGAATTGTTCACTGTAGTTTATTTAAATATTTAACCATAGCACACCACTATATTCACAATATAAAATCATTGAATTCAAAACAAATAAAACAAAATGGTTTTAAAAGACATTGCTTCAGTTTTTTTTTTTCTTGTTTTGTTGTTGTGCTTGCTAGAACATCAGTTCAAGTTTTCTCTAGCCAGCAAGCATTGGTTTCTTCTCAGCAAGTTCTACAGCCATATTTGTCACTGCACAGCAGCCATTGCTAAATTATTATTTTTTCTGCTGATATCTTTCTTTTCCATTTCTTTCTCACTTTTTTTCTTATGCCCTCAAATGACAATAACTTCATCCACCATGCTAAAAGAACTTTCAGCTTGAGGGCCATGAATGCTGACATCAAAGCTTTCACTATTTTAAATAAATAGTGTAACTTTGAGAGGATAAATAATTTTGAACAAAATAAATTCTTACAAAATTTCTAACTTCCTCACTTCCATTTTCAGGAATTTCCCCCTCCCATATCAAACTTACATGCAAACATTTATGGGGGCATGGAATAACAATTAACAATGCAGGAGAGTGAGAATATTGCAGGGGGGTGGGGTGTACGATTATGGGAGAAATTTTCACTCCGCCCAACTTCTGTTTTCGGAAAATTTTCCTACATTTTAAAACTAAAATACAAATATTTAGGGATCAAAATAGTATCTAACAACAATCTTGGGCAGAAGAAATGAGAAAGAAATCATGATTAAGGGAAGAAATCTTTGCTCCGTTCAACTTCCATTTTTGGAAACTTCTTCCTACACTTTCAAAGCTTAAATACAAATATTTATGGAATAAAATGATATCTAACAATACTGGGCAGCCGAAACATTGAAAGAAAAAGAAAGTTACGACCACGAGAGAAATCTTTGCTCTGTCTACTTTATTTTCGAAAGTTTCGAAGGATGGAATTCCATCCTCCAACAGAAAATGATCCCCCTTCCAGCCAATCCACCCAAAATTTCTGTTCAGTTGTGCATAAATCTCATATATGACCCAACTGATAACAGAAAAAGGTGGAATTCCTTGAACCCACAAAAAATCTCATGCATGAAGGTTATAGGGAAATTTTCACATCTTCAAACTTCTGTTTTCATATATTGTTTAATATAGAGTTT
The DNA here is from genome assembly GCA_039090855.1 of Macrothele yani. Classification (NCBI taxonomy): domain Eukaryota; kingdom Metazoa; phylum Arthropoda; class Arachnida; order Araneae; family Macrothelidae; genus Macrothele; species Macrothele yani. Next base: position 10,880,877 of record CM077024.1, read on the forward strand.
GAAGCTGAAATACAAACATAAAAATTACAATAAAATATTCAACAACAATACTGAACAGAGGCAACATCTTGAGAAAAGAATTATGATTATCCGATCGGAAAAAAATATTCACTCCATTTAACTTCAGTTTTTGAAAGTTTTAAAAGACGAAATACTGACCCTCTTCATGCAAATGTTAAAGAAATTTCTTTTCAGTTTTGCGTTGATCTCCAGAAATACCCCCCCTGCAAAAGCAGAATTCCGTGAACCTGCAGAAGAATCTCGTGCATGTACAACTACTACACTTTTCTATTCAGCAATGTTGCATGCCACACTACTGTAGCAGACTACTTTCGATCAGTGGATGTACATGACAAAAGACTACTTCAAAACACAGTCAAATTTAGTTCCAACTTTTGAAGGCTACTCTGAAGAGAAGGATTTGTACAGAAAAACTTCTATGCGTTCAATGGAGAGTTAGAGCCATCACATGGGCTGTTTTTAGCACACATTATTACCTATTAGTACCTGGATATTAATGACAGGATTCTGTACATGTATCTGCGTGACAGATGCACTGCCAGCATTTTATATTCATTATGCTACAATCTGAATAATTATGAGAAATGGGAAATGTCAATCTTCATAAACTAAGCAAATACTTGTTCTAAATGATAGGTGTGAATAACTTGTGCTTATGTTACTATTTGACAAATAAATTAAAACAGGGTCTCACTTTCATCATTATTAAATATTAAATATATGCACCATAAGTTCTTTCTTATGTGTATGTATCAGATGGGTAATTTATGTTGTTAGTTAAAATATATGATGATCATAGATGGTTAGAAGCATAACAAAAACAAAATTACAACCAGTAAAGTACACAAAATGAAATTTATTTTAATTTGTCAGTTAAATTCACAACACAATACGTTGGTAGGCAATTAGTGAACACTTTTTTTCTGAGATAAAGGCACTAGTTTTACTGTTACTTTTTCATAGGTACTTTATTCATACTCATACTGTTATAACACAGAGTAAGTTACAATATGTTGCCTGCATTTATTTCATTACATGGGGCCTTTTATGAACAATATCTTCACCATTAAAATTACATTTTATATCAACAAAGGATCTAGAAATAACTTTCAAAAAATAAAATAAAAACAAAAATAAGCATGCAGAATTTCATCAGTTTAAAAAAAAAACTACTGTTAATTCATTCCAGTGACCATTTTTTAAGCAATACTGATAGGCATTAGTTTGATGATGACAGTGTTTCAGGACCAAATATAATTAATTTCTATAGTTCTCTATCAAATTTCAAAATAAAGTAAAGGTATTTATACAATGACTTTTAATTTCTCCCTTGTCATCAGTTCTAAATCAAGGATGTACAATACTAATAATGACACACAAAGTGCATGCAAAATTTGATTCACATTTTAAAGAAATGATTTTTGTTTTTACACCACATAATTCCATAAGCAAATTTCTGAAATCAAAAAAATAATTTCACACCAATAAATATTGTGCAATGTATACAAGTAGCACATACTAGTTGTTTTATACAGGTTATCACATGAGAGTGCTACCACTATCACAGAACATTTATACTCACACGTACAGTTGCCTAAAAGACGACTTATCTGTATTTAGAAAAAGGTAAGGATCCTAGAGCACAAGTAAAAGTGAAAAACAAGTGGATATTTTAAATAGCTAATGAATTTAAATTTTTAAATGGAATAAGTACTTCCATATATCAAGGTTAAAAACAGACAGGCATACAGAAGTACCTACCCTTAGATCAACTTTTATATTCTCCAAAACAGTACTACTAATTTATTCTAGTTATTGTACCCACAAATATAAATTCTAATTTATTATACCCACAAACTGGAATTGCCAACTTCAATTGCAGTTATGTGTAAAAGTACATTTGTGCATATGTCATTCTTGCACATGCAATTGGTAAAGTAAGGATTTAAAAAACATGGAGGTGCCCCCCCCCCCAATTTTTCAGGTGAAGTATGGATTTAAAAAAATTGGGGATGCTTAACCCCCAATTTTTTTCAATTAGTTCAATTGCCATAGTTAAAAAAAGGGGAAGGGGGGGGGTGCTCAAATGCTCTTTTTTTTTAAATCTTACTTTAACAATTGCATGTTCAAGAATGACATATGCACAAACATACTTTTACACACAACTTGATTATGAAGAACTGAAGTATGCTGATGAAGTTGGCAATTCAACAAGTTTGAAAGTGCAATAAATCAGAATTTAAGATATTTCTGTTGGTCAAATAAATTCTTCCGAAGTAATAAATTACATACGTAATTAAGAGTATGTAAATTGTACAACTGTAGTTTCAAGTTGAGTTCAAGATCTGAATTTTGAACATAATCATCTCACAGTTTAAATTGCAAAGACAAAATTATGTGTTTAAGATTTCAGTTTTGCACTTAATTTTCTCATGGTATAACTGAGTAATAACAATTTGCATATACGAAAAGAGGAAATGCAAAAGTGAAACATTGGTACCAAAAGTTGGCAATGTGGCTTTCTGGGTGGAATCTGCTGGATGTGTTGAATTTAGTCCATTATTCTTCAATGTTTTCAGCAAATTCGTTACCTCACATGGCCCCGTGCTCTCTCCCCCAATGATTTTCAGCTGATGTCACGTATCATCATCATCAACTGAGCCAACCAGCAGCAGAAGTTCTAGGTAACTTCTGAATTTTGAGCAGACAGTTAGAAAAAAATAAGCACTTCTAAACAACTTTAACACTCTTTAAGGATTTAAAAGAACTGTGGGAACTTGTAACATTCACATCAACAAGACTATTAGCTGTTGTTTCTACCCAATTGTTAATCAGCTGAAATTTTAAATTATGGATCATGTTTTGAGTTCCTAACTTAACTGATGGCCTATTATAACACATGCCAACAAACACACAAAAGTTAGGCATTTCATTGCCAACTAAATGAATGGTTATTAATGTAACTAAATCCATTATTCATTACAATATTATTCCTTCACTCCTTTTAAACTGATAGAACTCAAAAGTTAGCAGCACTCTTTAGTCACTTTACAACATAACACAATGCAAAAAGCTATGCATACTTAAATTTGCACAATTTATATTCCACAGCTCTTGTATGACGATAATTTATAGCATCCAAAAGAATATTGACATTTAATTTATAGCATCCAAAGAATATAATAATTTATAGCATCCAAAAGAATATTGACATTTAATTTTTGAGGGTATATGCACTAATAGCTTAATTTTAAAGGGAGGCAACGAGTGCTTGTTTCATTTATCATTCTATGCACAGGAATGAACGAATGCGGAACTGATGCCTTTACTTGGCACATTGTTTTATATTTTTGCACATGCAAGCTTAAAACTGAGTTCACTGGATACATTTCCACTCCTAATCATTACTAATACAATGTTATGGAAACTGATTTCAATCACAATTCTCAGTGATAAACTGTTAAAGCAACTACTGCATGCTCCTCACAATGCCAAAAGCCAAAAAAAAAAAAAAGTTCATATAACATGGTTTAGAGAAGAATGCATGAATGTTACTGTACTCCACTGTAAATACACACACCATGTTTTCATCAAAAAGAACAATGGCACATTAAAATGACTTCTTTTTGAACTAAAATCCCCCTGCACACAAATAAAACATATCTACATTTGTTTTAAATCTGTTTTGAAATACATATGTTTTTCTGCCTTTTTATTCACTGCTAACATTAAACTGCTTTTCATTCTTTTATAACACTAACCATTTCCTTTGAATAGATTTTCTCTTTCATGGTTTCTCGGAAAAATACTCCCCTTATTTTATTTTACCCCTCTCCCCCGTATTTCGTAGGTAGACTGCAGATGACCTGGTTAAAAACAACCACAGTATGGGAGACAATTCATAAAACACAAATTACAGATCATGCAAAATTTCAGGTTAATAAGTCGATTAAAAATGGAAATTAACTGTACTGTAGTAGTTCAGATATAACAATGAGAAAGGGAAAATAAGAGACTTTCACATAAACTGTAGGCAGTTGTGTTTAGCATAAATCAAAATTATAATTTGGTTTACAAGACAATTCATTTATTTACTAAAAACAAAAATACATTCACATAATTAAGGCACGAAACATTGACAGAAGCCTATCATTCTCTTTGTTGTAATATAATTGCAAAAACTAAGAACTAAATAAGATCTGACATACCAGAATTAACAAGAATTTTGTTTATGTACAGGGTGGGTGAGAATACTTGCCCTGTTGACCCATACACCATTCAACAACTTTCAATTCAAAAATAGGCCAGTTATTATTAGAACATACAGTTGCAGTATGATCTAAACAAAAACCAATGGTTTTGTACATTCAAAATTCCAGTAGTCTATCTGAAGAAATACTTTTCCCTAGAAACCTTTCACTTTTTACCTATTTATTTGGCGCCACCAAAAAAGATGAAACTATTACTGAGATCCATGGAGAGGGATTCATGTGAAATAAGTACTACTACAATGGCAAATTGACATATAACACATGTACACTGTATGAAAATGTAACAATAAAATTTTTTTATGGTTCTTCATTAATGGCTCCCTTGCTTTCAATTTTAACTATGGAAAAATTTCTGTAAGACTATCTTTTTATGCTTTGCACAAGACATGAAAATGTAATATAAAACAAAGCTTGCCTGAATTGTTTTTCAAAAGCAAATCGTGCAGTACTGCAGAATATTCATGGAGGGAAACTGTCCTCATGCTGATCCACATGGTGGAATGTACAACTATGATGTGTTTAAAAAACCTTAAAAATATATTAAATTTCAGCTGCTCAAAATTGATGGATATCACTCAATTTTGAGAAATGAAAAACAATGAGTAGCCATTTTGAACAGGAATTAAATTGTATAAGAACAGAAACTGTTCAAAAGTACTTTATATGTTGCTATAAATTCCTTCATATGGGAATTATTTTTTTGTTCAAATTTTTTTTTCTTCTCCCTGTGGTCTTGTTTTAATTTTTACACATCTTTAAAACACAAAACAAAACTAACATTTCAGAAAAAATGTATGTTACATGTTTTTCATACCTAATAACCTTCACTAAAAGTGCAGTGCACCAATTGAACAAAAAAAAAAAAAAAAAAAAATGATTCCAGAATTTTAAACAGCAGCTGACAGGTTCTATTTCTGATTAATATATACAACAACGCATCTTCGTAAAATAGCTTCTTTATTTCCAACAAGTAGAGCATGTTTATCAAGTGCCCATAATGTACATCTCTTGATAAAGCTCATAGAAACATGAATTTACCATAACTGTCCTTTGGTCTCAAGTTACCTGCTTAGGGAATGCATTATGAACACTCAGAATATTAATACAGAATATCATAATGTCCAGGTCTATACAGCAGATGTATACGAGGCTGTTTGTCTTCAGGGAAGTCGTGGGCGTTTACATGGCCACCAGTTCCTCGGTCCATATACTGAACGCGAACACCAACACCAAGAGCCAGAGTGAGGGCAATTACATGAATGTGATCACTTTCCTTGTACATCGGCTCCACTTCCTACAGCGAGTGAGAACAAAATAAAATAAAAAGGTTGATAAGACCTCAGTAAATAAACAGAATTTCTGAAGTAGGTTAACCACAACAAAAAAAAGTGATAGGTGTGCCGGATGGACAGTAACGCAAGAGGCATCTCAGCTTAACAATAATAACATTATGAAAAACTAGTGATGTAGCTTAATGATCATTTAGAATACTGAAGCATTTTCTGTATGCACCATAAATACATATCACTAAGCTGTTTTCCGATACTCAAAGGTTAATTCCTCAAAGAAAGATCATCTACCAGATAGAAATTTAAAACTGACGGTGCTAGATATTTTTTACTGTGTGTATCAGACTTCTCCATTTACAGCAATATTAGCAGACAAATTGAGCTTCATTGACATCCATCACACATCTAGCACACAACCTTCCATACTCATTATCTTGTTCTCATGCAGACATTCCCGAATCTGGTCCTCCCAGGATTTCTCTGGCCTTCCTCTACCTTTCTTTCTACCACTTGGACTGAATGAATTCTCTTAGTTATCTTGCCATTCATTCTTGCCACAGGATGAAATCTCCTCAGAAATTTGTATCCACCTTACTAAGAACATTCTGCTTTGTATTACACATCTTTGTTCCTCACACGATCAGAACATGTGTCTTGCCACCCCCACCCACCATAAATAACACATATTTCCACACACACCAACAACTCCTATGCCTCTTCTGCAGCACCACTCCTGTTTCACTCCCATACACCAGAGAAGGGAAAATTACATTCATACACAGCTATTTGGGACCTTTTTGTGAACTCATCACTCTGATGAAATCTTCCAAAGCAGCTATGACTTCCAAAGAAGAATTCACTCGCCTACTAATTTCACCATCTAATTTGTCTTCTCTGTCAAACATGCTTCCTAAATACACAAACTCATTTACATCATCAATCATTGTGCCATTTAGACTTACATTACATTCAGTACTAACAGCTCCTCGCTCAAAAACCATAACTTTGGTTTTTCCCTTATTTATACTCAGTTTGAATTTCATGTAAACTTTGTACATCCGGGACAACATACTCTGCAACTCCTTTTGCTCTCTGCCAACAGGACTGCGTTGTCAGCATACAGCAATCTGCACACATGGATATTACCAAGACATAAACCAGTATTGTCCATCTTGGCACTATGCATGCATGCATCCATCCATAAATAGTCAAACCTCGATATGTTGAACTTTGATATCTTGAAAAAACTGCTTTCCCTATGCATTTCCTATCACTAGTATAAATAATACCTCATTTACACAATTTTTTTTTTCCTTGCTTGCCTTCGTTAACTACCCCCTCCTCACCCCAGCTTAATTCTTTCATTTTTGAAGACTTCAAAATCCTGTTTTGACTGGCCTTTGCACTAAACATAGATCCCCACCTTCTTCTCTCCTCCTTTTCGTGTCACTGAGCCTCACTTCACCTACCTTCAGTTGATTGGACCTCATCCCACAGATGTTCTGTGGAGTTTGCATCTGGGAAAAATTAGCCGGTTACTGGAGGCGTGTCAATCTCTCCAAGCCATTCTCACACAAACTGGGCCTGATAACAGGATGTATTTACCCTGATGGAAAACCTCACTGCCAGGAAAAAGCATGAATCCTGGGGTGTGAATGTGATCAACACTGCTGCTGTGATAATTCTCAGCCATCAGTCATTGTCCCACAGGTACACTAGGACACAATACTTTGAAGACAAGACACTTTCTACACCCACCAGTCCTCATGAAATGAACTGTGCACATGGAGTTAATCACATTACGATGCTTACACTACATTTCATTTTTATCTCTACTGCCCGATGATAAAAGAAAGCAGGACTCACCTCACCAGCATACCTTTCTTCAGAAAAATTTTGGACCATGAGAGAAACAACTGCCAGTGATGTGAAATTGGAGGTCTTACAAATTACTCTTTTGCTAACAGAGCCACATAGCCTTGATATAACTTGTTCTCAAAAGCTCTAGTAAACTCACATAATTTATTCCACTGAAACTCCCTTACTGCTCTATGTAATATGCTGTATGCAGCCTTGATATAACTTGTTCTCAAAAGCTCTAGTAAACTCACATAATTTATTCCACTGAAACTCCCTTACTGCTCTATGTAATATGCTGTATGCATCTTTCACGTCAAGCATCCACCTTGCACTTCCCACCAGCTTTCAAGTAATACGATTATTTTGTTTTGCCAGTCTTGATAACTTTTCCCACGTCAGACCGAGAATACTCCATTAGACGTCCCCTTTCAATAGTGAAAGCAGCTGTCTTCCTGGCACCAACAATCATATTCTGTTTACAAAGCATGAACTATACAGACATTACATTAACACATCTTTCATATTAATACAAAGAAATTATTAACTTTAAATGTCAACTTTAGTTTTGCATAGAACCCTGGTCTATCTTTCTCAGAACAATGGAATGCTGATTTCTTGTGATGAGGATTGTTTCTGGCAGTTAGTTTTGACGAGTGCTTTATAAGTGCTCCAGAGATATGGCAATGAGGATGAATCGTTCAACACGGAAGGATGGTTTCAAAAAATGTGATAAGCTTCTAAAAAGTTAGAATCAAACACTGATCTGGGTTTTTCTAACAATTTTGCATTATTAAAGAGAATTTTGTGGTTGTTCTCTCAACAGTGAAGGGCTATGGAAGATATATTGAGTTGATATTGTTTAACATATGACTCATGTTCTTTCAGCCAAAATCTAAGGTAGCTTCATATCTGACCCATGCACAATAGGCCCCACTGACACAGGATGCAATAGATTCTGTAACAATTTCTGTCAGGAATTGGGTCCTTTTGTGCACAGCAAATCATCTAAGCCATGGGAGGGATATTCACTTTGAAATTTTGGAGCAAATTCTAAAAATAAAAGGAAGAACTGCTATATTCTAGAGAAAGCTTTGTGAGATTGGAGTCAAGGTGGATTTATGTTTAAGATTTTGAGATTTTTTGATAGCAGAGTCAAACAACTGAGGGTATGAAGCCTCAGTTGATAGCAACAGGTTTGAAGTCAATTTTTTTTTTTTTTTTTGAAGACCTTCTTCTGTTAGGAGACATTAAAAATAATAATTCTTTGTTCAAACTCGGTAAATCAATAGATTCTGCATATCATAATGCATAAAACAATATGGTAGCCTCAATACATGGTAATTCGTTGTAAATGCCGGCATGAAAGTGCTCATGGTGGAAAAAGGCTGAACTCCCCCCCCCCCCCAGAATATAAAACAGGCTGAACTTTTCAAAGGAATATATAATTAACCTTTCAGCATTTATTAACTACCCTAAGCACCATATGCATATATGTATAAAAGCCATAAAATTGTCTAATATTCTTATTTCTTTAGGAACGAATAAGAATTTAATTTTAGCCAATGTGCTTACACCAAACCAATAATGTCAATCCCATATTTTTACTGATCTAATTTGCTTTATTGCATTTCTGCATTAATCTTAGGAACTCTTTCACCCCTGTAAATGTATATTAGATTGTATCACTTATATTTCTGTTCATCACATAACTATTGCATGATGAACAGAAATATAAGTTAATACATTCAGGGTAACTTACCATTTCATGGCCTTGCTCCCAGTTCAACATTTTCAGATTTATGACCAAGATGTCGCATGTTTTTAGAGGTAGGTAGCATGGGGGCTATTCACTTTTCGTATCTGAAGTCATTCACTTTATTATCTTCTGTTCCTGGTCGTGTAAGGTGTCACCCCCCCCTCTCCGAGGCATCATGTAGTAATCCTCAATTACTCCTTCATTTTCATACAAAAACGCGCTCATGCCAAATGTGCTAACTAGAAACATCTGCGGCCCTATTTACATATCAACATTAAAAAAAAAAACAGTTTTTTTGTCATACATACATTACATACCAAACATACACACACAACTTCATTTACAATATATACAATCCACAAACGCTCTATGAACTCACTATATACATATGGCATTTCCTCTTCGGTCAACTATGTCAATGTTTTTTAACCCTGCCTTCTGCTTGCAAATATTCAATGTCCATTGTAAAATGGCTTCGTAAAAGGAGCTTTTCCATGCCACACTCTACCTTCTGCAACACTCCACCCCGCTACTATCATCGGGGGGGGGGGGGACTCTGACCTATACTCACAGTATCCTCAGAGCAAGTGAGCGACTCTCCCGGGGCAATATCGATTCTCGAAGCTTCGTTCTTTTGGCCGCTGTGGCACCCTATCGTTTGTTTTAGATTTCAGTTTTCTAACAGTTCTATTTTTCTGTTCCACTTTTATTAAATTCTTCCAGTTGTTACTAATCACATTTGGATCATTATGATTACACACTGTAGCTCTATTTTTTTTTCAATTAAAACAGATTCTGCAATCCCGAGGCGACTCTCAGATTTACAACTTTTGATTATCTCAATTTTGTCAAACTTTGGAAATTCATGATTAGCTAAGGAGTATTGAATGAGTGCTATTTTTTCTTCTTTTTTCTGCCAATTTTTTATATGTTGTTTCAGCCTATGTTTTAGCTTATTTTTGGTGCTGCCTATGTACGACATTGGAGGATTTGCTGTAATGGGAATTGAGTAAAAACCTGCTTTCTCTAATTTACTGATCTCGTCATTATTCTTTAATTTAACATTCTTGATAGTACTGACTTTGCTTCCAATTTGAACATCATATTTTTTACATATTTTATTAATTTCTGTCGTCACACTTCTGACATATGGGAAACCATTCACATATTTGATTTGTTTTTTAGTTGCTACAGTAATACTATTCGTGAACTTTATTTTGTACTTCAATATTCCATTTTTTTATTAATTGTCTACGATAACCAAAACTATCAGCAATTTTTTTTATTAATTCAATTTCTTCATTTATTTTTTATAAATTCGATAATTTCAATTTATGGTCCGTCCGGATCTGCAGACGGACCAGGAGGACCACCGGTAGAGAGGATCGACAGATCGTGCACCAGGCACGAATGGATTCCATGGGGACCCGGTCCACTATACAGGCAGATGTAGTGGCTCCTGTGTGCCCACGAACCATTTCCCAGCGGCAGCAAATCAGCGATCCCAGCACCCTTTACGTGTGCTACCATTGACACCGGAACATAGCTGGCTCTGTTTGCAGGGGGTGCCGGACTAGAGTGACGTGGAATGCCACAGACTGGCGATGTGTGCCGCTTCGTCTTGGGGACATGATCATTGTGTCAGAGTGTGAAGGTTCCCAGGTCAACGGCACAATCCCAACCTCGCTATTCAGCGCCGCACCTCCCCCACTGCAGGCATTATGGTCTGGGGAGCCATAGCCTATGATAGCCAATCAGCTCTAGTAATGGTACGTGGATCATTGATTGGCCAGCGGTATATGGACGAGATCCTTCGGCCCCATATGCTTCCATTCCTGGCTGGGATTCCAGGTGCATTATACCAGCAGGATAATGCACACGGCTCTGGTCGCCCAGGACTGCCTACGTCATGTCCAGACACTTCCATGGCCTGCCTTCTCCTCGGACATGTCCCCTAACGAGCATGTGTGGGACCAGTTGAAACACAGGCTGCCGCCGTGCTGCACTATCCAGGATTTGGAGCACACTGTCCAACATATGTGGCCCAGTCTGCCGCAGGACAACATCAGGCGTCTGTTCGCCTCTAGGCCGGACCACCGTATTGCAGCATGCATCGCTGCACAAGGCGGTGCGACGCGCTACTGAAGATGGACGGACTACAAGCCACAGATCCTTCTGTAATTGTCCTGCAGCTCTGTTTTTGCCATCACGTGTATCATTCATCTGTATCATTACGTCCATAAAATTGCAGTTCAATACCATGCTTCTTTCTTGGTGCGCAAATTTCATTGTCCACGAGTCTACTTCAATTAGATGTTTATAAAATAGCCTTCAAGAAGTACACATAATGATAGGGAGCTAGGAGTGTATGTACCACAGAAGAATGTGTGTTATCGTTGTTTTTTCTCCTTGAAGAGTGACATCACATCCGATGACAGCGCCATCTACCACGTTCATGATTCCGAGCATCAAATTTCTCAGCAAGCACATCACACTATCTCTTCTAGGCACTGTATCCTGGGTGATTTTCCCTGACCCTTACATGTCAAATTGTGCTGGTAAATTTCCCAACAAATCCAATATGCAAATTTTTCAGCCACACTGTGCAATTTTTATTTATTTCCACTTTTTCAATATTTAATCTTATGCCGTATGGTTCACTAGTTGATTCAGCAAAGTTTTGCAGTTTATCATTCAGCAACATTCAAATATTTTAATGCAAAAGAAATACAATAGATAATTCACACTCAATGTTAGAACATCTATAGCATAAGCCACAACTGTTCATAATTTACGTGCATACAATTATAATAGTTGTACACATTTCCATGCACATTTTATTCCTTTGGTTGTCTTGCTTGGTTCAAGCCTTTGGTGCGGTGTTCCATTTTCATCTTCAGGTTCATTCAATGCCCGGCGAATGCTCAAGTCCACGAAGTGCATTGCATTAATGACTCTAGGTCCCGACAGCATCTACCTCCCCTCCTAACCTTCCCACCAGCGTTTAAAACCCATAGATGCCAACCTCTAATTCAGTGACCAACATGTTCATTTTTCAGTAATTTTCAGTAACAATTTTTTTTTCAGTAATTTTCAGTAATCCAAGTCTACAGCGGCAAATTTGGGTATTTAACACTGCAACAAATTTTAATCTGTCAGAACTATTAACAAAATAATAATAATAATACAATAAAAATAATTTGCTAGTGGGAAAATTTAAAATACTGTCTACCAGAAAAATATAATAAATTACCTCCAGACATGAAGAAAAATTATTCCTTGGAATGTTGGCCAAATTATTATGATAAACTGGCTGTAGTTGCCATTTTGGCTTTCCTTAGTTCAATTTGCAAAAACTTCTACTGATAGCATAGTTCACTGTGTGCATTGCTATTTATTTTTTCTACTAATAAAGAAGACAGCATATGAGTACTTAAATTAGGTCTGAATCCATTCATGGTTTTTTTCACAATACTGAAAATTCTTTCTGTACTTGCAGCATTGCTATAAGGGACTATTAAAATCATTTTCATAATTTTGCTTAATGATTCATACTTCAACTGGCCACTTTCATTTTTTATTAAAGAAATTCTGCACCACACTTCATCCATTCTCCCAGAAGTAACAGCACAGTTAAAATTTTCCAACTGGTAGTAAGCAAATTCAGATTCCACCTTGTCAGATTCTTCTGGTTTCAAAACTGGAAACAGGGAACACATATATTGGACTGATGCAAAAGGAACACTTTGCCTTAATGCTACATCTGCAATTTCAGCATGACTCAGAAATTCATCATTAAGAAACAACACTTTTTACTTGACCTATCATAGTGTTAGCATTGTCACAGGAAAATGACACACAGTTGCTCCAAGAGATATTTTTTTTAACAAACTCATTTGTTCAAAACGTTGAATTTTTCCCTATTTTTTCGTCAAAATATGTTATTGTAATAGGATACAGTTTATTTGATTACTTCTGTCCGTAGATAGAGAAAAAGGATTTTTTTAAACTTCAGATACGATGTTATTTGTAGAAACACTGGCCATGTGCTGAATTAGTGCAGTAGCCTTTGTTCTTCCACGTGAATATTTTTTTGCGATCACTGAATCGGGAAACATGGCTTGAAATAACGGTTTTTCAACCTTCAGTTTTCGGAAATTTATCCAACATTTTCAAGCTGAAATACAAATATTTATGGAATAAAATTATATCTAACAATACTGGGTAGAGGAAACATCGCGAGAAAAAAAAATTACGAGTACCAGAGAAATCTTACCTCCGTCTACTTTCCATTTTCGAAGGATGAAATTCTGTCCTTCGACGGAGAAAACGACCCCCACCCCCAGCCCGCCCGCCCGCCCGCCACCAATCCTCCCAAAATTTAAGTTCAGTTAGCACTGATTTCCTACATTGTCCAAATGATAACAAAAAAAGATGAAATTCTTCGAATCAGCGTGAGAATCTCGTCGCCGAAGATTACCGGGAATTTTTCGGGCGGCCTAACTTCCGTTTTCGGAAATCGTTGCCTATAATTTCAAGCTGAAATTATGCAATGAAATTATATTTAACAATACTGAACAGAAGCAGCATCGCGAGAGAAATAAAATACGATTACGGGAAAAACCTGCACTTCGTTTAACTTCCGTTTCCGAACGTTTAAAAAGACAAAACAATGTCCCCAGACGGAATACGACCCCCCTCCCCCAACTAATATCCCGAAAATTTCTTCACTTTTGCATAGATCTCGAAAATGACAAAAAAAAAACAACAACAAAAAAAAACCGGAGGGGACTCCGCGAATCAGCAGAAGAATCTCACGTACGAATTAACCGCTGAATCGATTTCGAATGTCGTAAGATAACGCTAAAACATCGACGAGCAGTAAATTTTAACTTTTGGCGCAGATTTCGTTGAAATGGCGATTTTTTTAGCAGAATGGCGCAAGAACAACGTTTTGGCGCGGGCTGGCGCATTTGGCGCAGGTTTGGCAGCCCTGAATGTAGCATTTAATTTTTTCCCCCCAGAAAAACTTGAAGAACCAACAAAAATTTTTAAGTTGATGAAAATTTGCTTTCTATCTCAGAAAATTACATCAAATGGCGATTTTCCGTAATTTCAGTGGTGTTTCCGTACTTCCGTAACAGCAACCTAAAATTACGGAAAATCCGTACTAGTTGGCATCAATGAAAACCCAACCTTCATTGGTTGATTGAAATTTATGAAAACCCCAATTCTTGAACTCAAAACCTACTGATATAACCAATGAACATAAACTGCCTATTTACAAACATACAAAATGCCGAACAAAAATATTAAAAGCGTATATAAATGAGTTGTGTGTAAATAGTTGTATAAACGCTTTAATGTTCAGAATTTTGTATGTATGTAAATAGGCAGTTTATGTTCGTTGGTTATATCAGTAAGTTTTGAGTTCAAGAATTGGGGTTTTCATAAATGTCAATCAACCAACGAAGGTTGGGTTTTACACGCTGGTGGGAAGGGTAGGTAGATGCTGTTGGGACCTAGAGTCATTAATGCAATGCACTTCGTGGACTTGAGCATTCGCCGGGCATTGAATGAACCTGAAGACAAAAATGGAACACCGCACCAAAGGCTTGAACCAAGCAAGACAAGGAATAAAATGTGCAGAAAAATGTGTACAAAAAGGCAAGCAACCTATCATAATTCACATTATGAAAAAAAAAAAAAAAAAAAATCATGAAATTTTTATGAAACAATGGAACTGCTTATTCATACCTGATGGCAAAATTCTTTTACAGTCCTCTCTCCCTCAATAAAACTACTGAAAAAGCCTTCTTCCCTTTGTAAATACCCTGAAGTTATTAACCTATGATAGATGACGAAAAGGCTATTTACACAACATAATTACAAAATAAAATTCTTTAGAAAGTCAAGGGAAATGTAAAACACTGAGAAAGGGAGCAGAAACTTATCTGAAATGTCCTGCAAACAAGAGATGAAATAAACTAGTAATTATTCAGTTTAACAAATGATATAGGAACCATAATATTCTAGTAAAGAAACTAAAATAACTTACAGAATGATAATAAATCATTAACTCAAAGTAGAGGTGAGTTCGGACTCAGTTTTGGGGGACCGAGACCGCCCGGGCCCGAAGTCTTATATAGTCCGAGCCAGAGGACTGTCTGCCATTTTTGTCATAGAGTCTGAGCCCGAGCCCGAAGTAGACCCCCTTTTTTTTTTACTTTATTTTAGCAACTTTCGTGAACTATTGAAAATTTGAAATTGCTGTAAAAACTACCCAGAGCAGAAGGACGTGAACAGTTTTGGTAGATCTAATTTAAACTATTTAATCAGGTCATTTTTTTCCCTGTATGTTTGAAATTGATCCTAAGCTTTTATGCGCCAACCGGAATCACAGCAAAAGTTCTATTTCGATGATTTTAACATCTAGTTTCATTTTCATGCCTTCCATTGAAATTGCTGTAAAAACTACCCAGAGCAGAAGGACGCGAACAGTTTTGGTTCTCATCTTGTTCGACAATTTATATGGCATCAACAAAAAGTATGTCCCAGTGACACTAACAATAACAATGTATATATGCATTTTTTTACAGTACGTGGAACATAATATTTTTGGTCGGAGAAACATAAACTCATTTTTATTTTCTATAGGCATTTTTGCTTTCTGCAGGGTACAGTTCATGTTGCCATACTTCAAAATATTTAGTACAAAAATACGTAAATTACCTAAATATAAGTGACACTTTTCCTAAATTAAATTAAGTATGTCATTTTCACTGCTGTAATAAATGTGTTCAGATAATTTTTGGTGAAGTATTGAACGTTAAATAGAACATACATTCTGTGCATCTGTTCAGTTGAAATAATTTCAATTCCCTTTTGGTGGAATGAGAATCTCCCTAAAATTTTTAGCAAAGGATTATGATGACTTTTTGAAATACATCCTAGTATGAAAACGCCCAAAGATACGAAATTTCAAAAAATAAAGAAATAACTTATCAAAACATTTTCCGTAGTTGCTTTCGCAGTCACTCTGCCGGCAATTTCACGTCACCTTTTTAAAATGGAAATTTTGCCCACTTTTATCATTTTGAGTGAAAAAGAAACATGGCCAATGAAATTGAAATTTATTTACCACACAAATTAATCTAGTAATCTGAAATATAATATTTCATTTTTCTGTTTCACAAAATCAAGCACCTGTTGCATAATTTAACGTGGAATATAGTGATTTCTTTTATCTTGCCTTCAATATTTTTTTCGGTGTTTCTGTGATGTGCATAATTCTTCAGAAAGAGTACTGCATCCATGGCATCAGGACTTAGGCTACATCTTCTTTCCTCTAAAACTCTCCCAGCAATGCTGAAGTCCCGTTTGCTGGATGCACTGCTAGCAGGGATGCTAAAAATATGCCTAGCTACTTTAGCCAGATTCGTAAAAGGTGAATTTTCCCACCATAGCAACAAGTTCTCGTTTTCTATTTCCACATCACAGTTTCCAACAGAAAGGTCAATATACCGTTGCACTTCGTCGACGGCTAACACTGGGCTCTCGGTGTCATCAGTCCATTCTTCAAAAATTCCAGCACTTTTCTTTTCTGCAACTCAAGTGTGTTTGTATTGGAATTTCTAATTATGTCTAGATGATTTCACCTTCATACGGAGACATTATATCACGGACATTTGAGAAAACTAGTGCTTTCGCTTCACCACTTAACATTTTAAGAGATTTGAATTTTGGATGCAAAAAGGTAGTTATCCGGTGAAGTTTGCCAATTTTTATCTTCTTTTCCAGCCAATCTTCAGTTTTCTTTTTCATAAACTTTGCAACGTCGCAATCTGTGACTTTATAAGCGTAGTGTTTTTTGAAATAATGGTGCCACAGCAGAACAAGATGCAGGGTAGGATATAAATCCCCTTCTAACTGCAGACTAGCTTCTTTAAATTTTTCTAAGAATTCTACCAAAAACTCCAAAAGTTCCAAATTTATATCAATAATACGATGGCCTTCGTTTTTCCTGTGAAGCACATCTGTAATTGCTGCAAACTGGCTAATTACAGATTTCAACATAGTGCACATAGTATTCCACCTAGTTTCTACTTCCTGGTGGACAGTTATTTCAAGCTCATTAACAGTTCCAGACTTTTTCAGACAGTTCCAGACTTTTTCAAAGCCGATTCTTTCCAAAGTTTCTTTCCAAAGTCGCTATTAATTCGCTTTTTATGTTGACACCAGTTTTCAGGACATTAGGGAAACTCATTGTTGACAAAACCAGTGATTTTAATTGGAAATCCTCATCGATGTAATGGAAATCCTCATTGATGCAATAGAAATCCTCATCGATGTAATTGGAAATCCTCATCGATGTAATTGCGATGTATGACATTTGTCTGTAAGGCTCAGTCCACATATTTGTTGTCAACGCTCCACCGACATTTTGAAGATTTTCATTGACTTCAGGCAAAATTGCTTTTCTGACGTTTTCTGCCGTCTGCCTAACGCGCTTTGATATTGTGGTACAGTGAGGCAGAACATCACTAGCTTTGACATTTCCTAGCGAAGCACTTATACTGATTAAACTTTGGGCTAACGCAATGAACCCCTCGCCATCAACTATATCAAAAGGCCTAATATCTTCTGAACACAATTTAACACACTCTTGTAAGACTTTTTAATTTTCATTTGTCGTAACCAGTTTTGAAGCAGGATGAAAAAAACTATTCAATGGCTTCGAAGACGTTGATGGAGCGCAAGTTTTTGAGTGACGAGAAAGCCAACTTGTCCCAGTTGAACTTTTATATTTTAAAATGCATTTGCTACATTGAACGTAGTCCAATTTTTTCCCTGAAGCTCTCTCAACAATTTCACTAAAAATATTCCACACAGGAGACTTTCCAACTTTATTTTTAATAGATTCATATTCGCCAGAATTGAGCTTCAGCATAATAACTTTTGAATCAGGATTATCCATCGTGCTACTGTCTTAGGAAATGCATAAGATGTAACTGGTTTTAAATGTTGATCACAAAAAGCATCAGAAAACTTCAAAGGCCCGGCGGTCTTTCCGGCTACTGTATAGTTTTATGAAGCAATTATGGAGAGAATTTAACCTTATGCGTAAACCGTCATGGGTAATCGAGACTAATCTTGGGTCTAATTTGCCCCTTCAGAAAATCTCTTCATCGGCATCCTAAACATCTAATGGCAGCACCAGGAAAAGAATGCTAGATATCATAAAACTAGAGAATGGGAAAGTACTGTACATTGTTAACTTAATTGACTTTTTACTGCCTTCCAGACATACATTCTCCTTTCCTTTATCCGATCAAAAAATCAGGGTGCATTTCAACCGTTCTTACTCTTTCCATGGAGCTCGACGACTCTTTCTTGTGTTTGCCGCCTGTCAGTTTCCTTTTTACACCTCGTATTCCAAGTCAGGACCTCCTCCCCCACACCCAGCCTACCCACCCACCTCTAATGCATTTTCTCTTGCTGGTCTGTCGCCGTTCCCTGGTGGCTGTCAGCCAGCTTCACATGGACGGAACAACTGCATTGCCTAAAGGGACTAATTAAATTTCATTCACCCTCCTACAGATAGCCGAACAACAAACATAACTAAAAGAACAACTTTCTGGCGGTGAGTGAGAACTGCTGCTGAAAAAAAAAGTTTGAAAATAAAACTAAGAACTATTTGATAAAACTGATCGGTAAAAAAAAATCTATATATGGCAGCTCGAGCCGGACCAGATGTTTTTAAAATGAAGCCCAAGCAAGGTTAGGGCCCAGCCCGTCTCAGCTCTAACTCAAAGAGAGTAAACCTTGTGTAAAAAGCACACACCAGTTAATGCAATATGCATATCTTTTGATATTTTACATCAAAAACAATCCACACAAACACACACAAAGGCAAAAAAAAAAAAAAAAAAAAAAGACTAGCCAATAATCTAGCACTATAAAGATGAACTCAGAACCAAAGTAACTGTTTCCACCTTCTAACAGAAAGGGGCTACATGGTGAAATAGGTGGAAGCGTCAAAAAGGATGTTATGATTCACAGTCCACTGTCAGGCACATTCTGAAAACAAAAGATATGCTCAGCTATTGTGTGGAGCACATCACAGGAATGTAATTCATTTATGTGCCCACCAAAGGGCAATCAAGAAGAGCCAACACATTGCCCGTATGTTTTTATGTGTGTCTAGGTACACAGTTGTCAGCATACCAAAAGATGCCACTTCTACAATAATAACAGTTGGGATGGATGACTATACTGCTTATGTCAATGATTCAAAGGGTAGCTGACTGTGATTAATGTGATAATAAACTCGGATGAACAACAGGATTTCAAAATTCATTTTCAGCATGTCTTTTCATAAAAAAGGATGTGTTTATGTTATCAATATGCCAGTTGATCAGTGCACATATATTGATGAAAGCGATTGAAAAACTTTTTGCACTGGAAATCATGAAATGTGCCAAATCTTGCTTTTTGGTCTTTTTCAGATGAATAACAATTTTGCTGCTAAAGAGTAAGTGCAGATGTTACTGAATTCAAAATTACATTTTATTTCATATCATTGCTTCTAAAAATATAATTGCAACTTATACATATATAATATATACATCTTTTCCAATGGAGGCAATAGATCGTTTACCTTGCTGGACAACGTGGATACCGTATCCCTACACGAAGATTTACAGCCTCAACAATGCACTCTTCCCACATTTTTTTTTTTTATTGGTATAGAATCTGGCTTTCAGGAGGGAGGTGTCTATCAAAACAGACCACGAGCTTCAATTTTGAAATATGGCTTGTGTTTCAAAAGGGTTACAAGCAGCGGTTGCTCTGGCTTTTTTAAAGTTTTCACCAACACATTTCCCAAATGCAATCTGAAGTCACCAATTTTTTTTTCCACCCTCTGTCGGAATTACAAAAACCATAACAACAAAGTGTTATAATAGGTCTTACATCAGCGACTGCGTCAGTCTTTTCATGTAATCACTTTCCATCTCACACACAATGTAAACAATGAAAAATAATAATAATAACTAACATTCAAAATTCATTTTTCAAATACTAAATCGAATAAAAATTAAAGATTGTTTTTGCTCAGACATCAAAAAAGGTAATTGCCAATATTTTTGCCAAAACTTTTTTTATCATACAATAGATTTTTCATTGTGCTTTGAAAAATTAAAAGTTAAGTTTATTCACCATCTGAACACAATCATTACTAAAAAAATGTTTTCTAAAAACTTATTTCAAGTTAAAACTTGATTACATTAAAAACGTGCGAGATTTTTCGAAACGTCCAACGTTTCATCCTCAGGAAAATAAATGATCAACGCATGTTTTCAAGCTCTGGTATTTATACCTTTATACCAGTAGCACAAATGAGTGTTAATGATGCAATGAGTCCAAGTTACAATCACAAATGTTATTGAGTTTGACGTCAAAATAGAAAGTTTATTCCTAATTACAACAAGCTGACCCATATGAATATATAAATAAACTCTCTGGAAATAATAATGAGCTTCTGGTATTTGGTATTGCTAGTATACTAGCCTTGTTCCACAATGGAATATGTGAACCCTTGTTTGTGGTAACGAGGGTGATAAAGAATGGATTTTTATGCAAAGAACATGTAAGTGCTGTTGAAGTGAGGATGAGTGCGAGTAGCGCAAATCCTACATCCCCTTGCAACACTAGATGAGAGCAGCAGCATTGTGTCTCGAGTTGACCCTAAGTTCCTTGTTATGATGTTGAAAGCATTCTTTCTGAGCCAAGATGATAGTGTCATCAGTTCACATATCACATCTTTCATTGTTTAGTGTTCGCGCACAGTTTTGCATATCATGTTGACACAATAAATAGATTCTTGGTTCCTCTTTAACAAACATATAAACAGATACACACAGTAAATGCCATTAGGGCATGAATGGGTGTATACTGCCAGTAGAACAATGGCACCCCCCATCCCTCCCCCAATAACATTTGTAGTGCATTCCATGTATTTGTGAAGAATTATTTCTTTTGGGAGATATATTTTCCAGTGACATACAAGATGTAGATAAAATTATTTCCCCATGAAGATTAGAAACTTCAATGTGAAGTTTCTGATTCTGAAAAATATTCATGTGGAAGTTTACTTTTGGGTTTTACCTAACTGAGGATAATAATCAGCTTTACATTGTTTTTTTTTTCCAACAAGAATAATTCTCAGGCCTGTATCACTTCTTCGACATTGTGGGCAAATATTTTGAGGTAAGCTACATTGCAAGAGTAACCATTTGAAACAGGAAGCAAACATCAATCCTTAAAAGAGAAGCAAACTAATAAAGTAAAGTTCAAGTGAGATGAATGCATCATCGGAAAAGGTTCATCACTGTCAGTGCTTTCATTTATGAATGAATACACAAACTTTTTTGCTGTTGTTGAAACAATGAAAAATCCTATAGTTGAATGAAAACGAAAGAGATCTTAAAAGTAACAACCGAACGACAAATTTTATTATTTTTAATATGAAATCTTTACTATTAAAAATACCCCCTTTTTTTTCAATTCGAAGAAAAGAAAACTGACAAAACTACTGTCCCTACCAGAAGTAAACTTCATAAGATACGGAGCCAACACGTAGCACAGCTATTGCAAACAAAAACAGAATCATAACACATCCAATGACCCAAAAATGTTACATTCTGTTAAAGCGATTTTGATAAATCCATTTTTTTCTATAGTTTAACAAAATCAACACAACAATCCAGCATTTTTTATTTCTTACAAAAAGAAGGGGGGGGGGGGGTGATAAAACACAAGGAGAAATAAAAAAAAAACTAATGATGGCAACTACTAGAAGAACTATTGGCACAATCCAAATAATAAAAATGTGTACATACCTCATATATACCACTATGTAGTCAGAACATCCTTGTTCATTAAATATTGACAGAAGTTCTTCAACAGAAATTTGCTTTTCTATCTTGTCCAGTACATCCATGAACTGCAGTAAAAAAAAAAAAAAAACCCAGCACATTCATATACATTGATTGTATGGCTTAAGATCAGCAAGATTAGAAACAAAATATTACTACTCCAAAGTGACAGTACACTAATATACTATCTGTAGTCATTGTTGAATGACAGGAAAAGGTGCAAAGTAGCTAGTGAAGCAAAGATTGATAATGGAGAATGGGAGAAAAGCAGCATTCTCTCATTCTGAAGTGACAACAAAGTCTTTTATAAAGCTGCATACCACTGCTTGCAATTTTGAATGGCAAAGCCTCACATTAATTATCAGCTAAGCAGTAAGATGAAACCTGTTTATTCCACAGTTTGTAACCAAGAAATTTACTAAAATAAATCACAGCTGAACCACATTTCATAATTTAAGTCCATTCCACGGAAACCATCGTTGAGTGGAACAGTATCTAACTATACAAGATTTACAAGGTATAGTCAAAGGCATTCCGAAAGGCTGTTAATCCACATTTTTACATCACACTGATTTTCAATACTTATTTAATAGATATTTCAAAATAAGTTATTCTACATATAGCTTAACACAGACTGAGAAAAATGGCACTGCATTGCTAATATTTTAAGCAGAAGAAAAAAAATCAATGTATGATTTCAACAGAATCTCTCCTGGTGATTCATGGATGGCTTAGAAGTTGAGGATGGGAGATGGCTGTAGAGGACTTATCAGATGACCAGATGCAATTTAGGTTTGCTTTTGAAGTTATCATCCATAGCTGACTGCATGGCAGCTTGCCTCTCATTTCACACTGCCAGAGTCCAAAAGTATGTTTACAAAATGAAAGTGTCACTGATTGGTTGAGTATATGTAGCTAAGACTTTTTTTAGCTCCCTGATTGGCTAAAGTTGGTGCTAGTATGCAAGTATAAGTAACCATTAAGAAAGAGAGATCTTAAAGAAATGTCCTAAAGGTTTCAATTAAGTACACAACTAAGTCATTCAAATCTGCCAAGCTTTTGCCTTCCAAAAGAAGGCTTTATCAAGGCAAATCTACACGAGAAGAACAGAATTTAAAATCAGACAGTAGCACGAGTCCACAATGTTCATGTAATGTATCACACAAGATATAAAGTCATACTTTGTGTTAGTCTCAACCTTGGAGCCTGCAAAAATCTTTAATAGATCCATTATCAGTGACTAGGCCAATGTAATCAAGCAGAAGGTCAATCATAAAATTATTTACTGTCAAATGATTTCAATTATTAATGGAGGTTCAATTGTATTGGGAATAAAATGAGCTTCTGCCACAAACTTCAATATTCTCTTATGAAGAAATATCTAGTACACAAAAATCTAGAAAGTGAGAGGTCCCGAAGAGGACCACAACAAACTAATATTTGGTTGGGATATTGGTAACTAACTAATATTTGGTTCTTCATTTTTCTTTGAATTGATCTTTGCTTTCTTTTATTATCATCATAGTACAGAATTGTAGGTAGCACCAACATTGAGAACAAGAAAATCAATAATGCAGTATTTCATTCTTTCACTATGCTGAATGATAAAATATCCCACACATATAAAAATGGTATGGCATTAAATATGTGCACAGAAGCTAAATTGTGCAACAAATTGCAACCATAAAAACAATTTTATGTGACAAATATACTAAACATTTAATAATTAAAAATGAATGTCAAGCTATTAAATTCATTTTAAAACTACAGAAAGAAATGTACTCCATACGTACCAAAAGAATTAAGACCTTCATAACATATATTATTTTCTTTATTTACATTTTTAATTTCTCCCCGTCCTTTTCTTTTAAATGAGAAACTGTTTTGTTTCTTCAAAATAATATTCTAATTTTCCACACTAAAACCTTCTTTTAAAACATAATCTTACATTTGACTTTATTTTATTTTATTCTGATAAATATTATATTTAGTACTAAATAGCCTCTCTGAACTTGACTATTTCCAGCATTTGCATACAATTTAGATTAGCACAGACTTTATTCAGAATGGAATCACCAGCATATCATAAACTGACAACAGGCTACTAATAAACTGTAATGTGACCTGATGGACATCAAGGGACATGAAATATCTGCAGAATAATTTAAACAGCCCAAAGATATGGAATAATTATGGTTGTATTATTTCTGTAGGAATCACTTGTCTACCAATGACATTTTGTACTGAAAAAAAAAACAAGGGCATCTGAAAACTGTGGTAATTTCAAATGCAACTTTTACTGAGGCAGTTAAAAGGTCAGAATGTAAATATACTATAGAGGGAGAGTCCATAGTTTTGCAATATTTGCATAAATGCATGTGCTGCAGCGGGTATGTCATGTGTTTAAACTAGTTCAAGTCGTGCACTGCAGTCAGTCAAAAGGGATATAAAGTGATAGTAGTTGCTGTGAACAGCATTAGGGGGCCGCGGGTGGCCAAGTGGTCAACATTCGTGACTGCCACGGAGAAGACCTCTGGTTCGATCCCAGGCAGGTACGAATGCTCGAACCCCGGGTACTGACCCCCGGTAATAAATAAGGGAGTCTTCCTCCCCCTTTCTACCCCACTTCTGTGTCACTTTTCTATCAGGCACTCTAGCCCCAAAATCTCCTAGCTTCCTATTTCTAAGGGTTCTTTAAGACCTGGGGTCAGACACTTCCTTCCTAAAATCCTCTACATATGATCTTATCTGAACAGCATTGCATGTCGTCATTCTGTCAGTAGTTGGGATGCCTAAAAGATGAACAGCCACAACTGGCTAATCAGGAAACATTTGCTTTATAAGTTTGAACTCTGCCATAATGCTGCTCAAGCAACACGAAACATTTGTCATGAAAAAGGGGAAGGTTCCGTGGACCACAGCACTGCAACCAGATGGTTCAAGAAAGTGTCACTGATTGGTTGAGGTTTCTGAGTGACAGAAACCTCGATGATCAGCCAAGGTCAGACAGGCAGCAAACCGTGGATTCGGAAGCCTTGTGCCGGGCTGTAGAGGCAAATCCGACTACCGGCACTCGAAGATTATCAGGCGAGCTGGGCAGATCACAGACCACTGTGATTCATCACTCTTCAGGATCTCCGCAAGGTTTACAGGAGCTGCTGCATTGTCTCTCATGAACTGACGCAAGCTGAAGCAAACCACCAAGTGGAAGTGTGCACAAAACTCCTAGAAAACCTGCGCGATGTACGTTTCATCAAGAGAAGCGTCTGCTGAAATTTTGAGGTGGAATCCATTACGAAGTTGCTCCAGACAGTCAGACCATCAACGCCAACATCTACTCTGAACAGCTGGAGCAGATGTATGTTGTTTTGGAGAAGTTCCTGGCACTGGTGAACAGAAACAGCTCTCTCCTACAGCGTGACAACACTCGGCCTCATACCACGCGAATGACCCTGGCAAAACTCCAGGAACTTGAGGGCACTGAACTGATGCCACACTAAGCATATAGTCCGGACCTTGCCCCGTCAGATCATTACCTATTCCAGTCCAGTGCGGGTGGCACGTCAACAACCAGGAGGAGGTGGCAGCTGGGGTGAAGGAGTTCTTCGCCACGAAGGACAAGAACCGGTACCGCCACAGAATCGAAGAACTGGCAGACAGACGGCTAAAGACAGTGCAACATGATGGCCTATACTTTGAATGCTAGTCAGCTTTTGTCATAAAGGTACGTATGAAGACAAAGTGATCCAATTTTTGAAAAACTTTCAACTCACCCTCTGTATAATGCCTCACAGAAGGAAAATAATGTGAAATATGAAAAATTTGACAGATTATTGAATTAAAACTGATCATGGCTAAAGCTAGTTGATATTAAAACAATTCTTCTAAACAATAGAAGTTGAAACACTGAATACAATGTTGGTATTTATGTCTCCTACCTTGACCACTTAAAATAGAAAATAATTGAAAAATACATCAAAAACTCTGGAAAACTATTTAAAAAAATCTAGAAGACATTTCCAAAATCACAAAAATATATAGCGTAATGTATAAAACCATTCAAAAATACTTAAATATTACAAAGAAAAATACTTTAAGCTTTTTTCTGATAAATACATGATAAAACCCTGACAGTTACATGAAATGACTTTATGTATGAATTTGATAACGGAATACTACCCTGCTGAACGAAATGATTTTTGCCAATAGCTCAAGGGACCAGCTAAAAGTAAATCAAACATATGCTTGGTTAAGTCAAGAATAACCACTGTATGGTTCAGCAAACTAACTCTGGTAATGAGATTTATCAAATATGACCAGTTTAAGTCATTTATGCAATTTTGTTACTGGAATTTTTTTGTTCAAGCAATGTATCATATACTTACGGTATCATGAAAATCCTCTATGGTAAACTGAGGAAATCCTAGAGACACTAAATCATCTTTAGTTTTAGCAGCAATTTCTTTAAACCTGAAAATTTTAAGAAGATTAAAATAATCAACAGTTCCATTTACTCATGTGTTAGAGAAACAAAAAAAAGTTCTTACTTTATAAAATTTAAATGAAAATTTCAGTTAATATTATCAAATACATTTTTCAAATTTGAATTAATAATCATCTTTGGCCATGGGTTAATGAAAAAAAAAAAGATGTTTATCAACAGGTGGCCAACTCCTAAAAAAATGCGGAAAATGACCTGTTCTGTAAAATCGAACCTGAATCTCTCGAGTTCCAGCCAAGCATGTTACTGAAGACAAAGAAGCAAACATCTGCCTACCATGATCTTTGAAAACTGGCTCTTTCATTTGTTTCTACAGTGTTTCTGAGAATTTATGCCCACAGTCAGTAACACTGGATATTGAAAATATAGTACCATATGGTAAAATTATGATAACACTTAATTCCATTCTTGCTCTTTTTATTACTATTTCAACAATTTAACTTTTTTATCATCTTGCTTCGATTGTTATAACACTTCCATAGTGTGAAATAAAGAGTTAAACTTTCATCTTACTTTTCCTTTTTCCTAAAGATATTTTGTTTTGGCTGTGTTCATGACAATCTGATTGAAATGATTAAAAGTGAAATTTAAGATTAACCAACTACACAAACACTCAAAATCAAGTCCTTAATTTTTATTTTGAAATCATATTATTATCTTACCCCTTTACACAGACACTGATTGGCAATGTTAGTGGCATGAACTACAGTTTTTAATGATGTTTTTCTGTCTCATTCAGTGCACTACACATTCAAACCACCAACTCTAAGACTACATTCTGAAGTTACATCATACCATACTAGATGCATGTTGTTTGAAACCTTCACACTTAAAACGTTGGAGTCAAAAGTTAATTTCTAGCATAAGCCTTTTCAACAAGCCAAAATATGAAAGTGCTATTATGGGAAAACAGTTTAACTTCAGCAAATGAACCCAATCCCCACAGCAACTGCTGAATGTGGTACACAACTTGCTTTCAGCAATTAATATCTACACATCACTTAATTGATTAATTCAGTCCTACACAAGCAGCATGTCACATGCACAACTATAAATATGACCGTAGGGCTACGACCAGACAATATAGCACACAACTGTAAATACAAGATGCCTGGATCGACAGAGTTGGCAGATTTCCGCCGTGGATAGATAATTGGGTTGCACACACGCAATCGCTCTGTATGTGACATTAGAGCAGCATCGAAGATCCCTAGGCTAATGATGTAATATGCAAACGAAAGTAAAATGGGGGTTGATCTGCTAAGGACTGTTTGCTCAGAATGCAAATTGGCATTTCCTCAAATCATGCACCGCTATGTGAATTTACTGGGAATGTTAGCACCAGTACAGTGTACAGGATGCTGCATGACACGGGTTGCCATGGCTAAGCAGCCATTCACAAGCTGCTAATCACTTCAACTAATGCCACATAAGTGTGGTGTGTGGAATGTTGATCTTGGACTGTGGATCAATGGAAAACTGTGGTTTGAGTCCTGAATACATGGTCTACCAATCTGATGGCTGTTCCCGGGTTGTGGTGGATGCTAGGAGAAAGGTATCTTCTGAACTGTATCATCCCAACAATGAAGTTTGGTGGAGACAATGTGATGGTATGGAGTTGTTTTTCATGGTTTGGCTTGGGTCCATTATTTATTTTGGATAAACACCACAAATGCTGAGCCCTACCTAGACATCCTGGACAATTACGCACTACCAGTGTAGTGGCAGAACTTTTATACCTCCAACAGAAGGACAGAGCACAATATCATACTGTTTGCATTGTTACCCATTAGTTTAAGGACATTGGCATCAAAAAGTTAAACTGGTCAGGAATGCTACAGAGAACATCTATGGCAAATTGGATCATCCAGTGTGTAAAAGGTCACCTAAAAACAAAGCTGAATTGGTCACTGCTTTGAAGGACAAATGACAAAATATATTACCTGATATTCAGGCATGAAAGTGAGCAGTGATAGGAAAAGCTGAACTTCCCAATGTGAATAAAGTGTCGAATCTTGCATCTCACTCTCTAATGTACACAACCATGACATTTAGGTATTGGTCACATGCCTGCCAACTAAACAGATTGATGTACGTATTTTGTTTCAAGAAAATTAAATATACATATAGTGCAATTTAATGTAAGGGGGAAAATTGCTGATGAGGTCATATGCATAGGAAATCACTCACCTTAGTACAGAACAATGTTGTATGGAAATGAAATCTTGAAGGTCTGAAAAACTTCAGACATGTTTGTTGATAAGTACTAAAAGTTTGATGAAGAATAAATGTTCATTCAGGAAGAAGCTTTAACGTCTGTAAATTCTGTTTTACACGTTCTGTAAAGTGGATACAGTCTGTGGTGGTGCATTAACTTATTCAATTAAAATATAAATCGATTAGAAGTCCTAAAGATGTTACTTACGGAAGTGCGTGTTCAGTCCAACGTCAGTAGTTATTGAGTTTCTTTGTCCAAAGTTGTATCTTGCTTCAATATGGACAGTTGTTAGGGTTAGTTCGAGAGCCATTTCGTTATAAGTTGTACCCTACTTCGGTTATGTCCAGATGTTAGGGTTAGCTCCGTTCTGGCTGTGTCGACATCATATTGAATGGGTAAAGGTTTCCAGATAATAAGTAAAGATTCTTGAGTTAAGAGTTATTATTTACAAACAACTTGAAGTTCCACGTCGTACTTGGCCTTTAGGGCCATCTCGTCAATGCTGCACTCTCTTGGAAATGCTGAGGAAGTCTTCAAAGTTTGGTCAGGTTCATAAAAAATTTAAAAGCTTTAAAAAAGGCTAAGTACGACGTGGAACTTCAAGTTGTATGTAAATAATAACTTTCCTTCTGCCTAATCAACTGTAGAGCAAGGTCTTCCCACTGAGATAGGATTTGGTATTCTAACTTATCCCATGGGTATTCTACTGGATTTAGAATGGGACTCTGGAATGGTGAATCCAACTCCTGAAAATGTCTTGCTCCTCAAAACCATGCCTGGACATACCCTTACAGTGTGATGAAGTGCTACTATATCTAGCTGAAACAGGCATGGATCTTTGAAGGGAGAAGTCACATTGTGGATACTGCAGAATTGCACAGAATGTTTTCATACCTAGTGGTTGTTAAGCTGGAAGGCACCACAACCAAGGATTGAGTCCTTCCATGTGGAAACAGACCCATATAATCACAGCTTCCCCTACAAACTTAACTGTAGAAACAATATATTTCGCCTAGTACCGCTTCTCAGGCAAATGCCACATCCAAAAATAAGAAGGAAAGTGAGAGTACAATTATTAGTCACTCCACACAACCCTCTTCTACTTATCTGTTGTCCAAGAATAACAAGCAATGCACCACACTGCGGTAGTTGTCTGGCTTTGCCTGGAGTGATGTAAGGCTTGTGCACAGCTGACCTATCGTGGTAGCCATGAGCATGGAATTCCTGAGTGTTCTTGGGCAAATAAGAATTCCAGGAGATTGTGTGTCACCAATGGCCAGGTCTATTAGAGGGCATGAGCATGCCTACTTTACAATCTGCAGTAAGCATCATTTGGCAGGATTACTAGGTTTGTACATCCACTCAGAGCATGCCTTCACTGTAGTAACACCCCATCTGCTTTCCATCACTAAAGAATATCACCAGCCATGGACCTAGGCAATCCTAGAAAAGTGGCTGTGCTGTGCACACTGATTGCTTACTTGGGAGGCATCAAACCAACATGCCCATTTAAAAAACTGTCAGTTCAGTTTCTGAAGTGTATAGCTGCATCCAAATGTAGCCAGACAGGTGTGCCAACACTCCCCCTTATACACTGAGTGGCCACTTTATTATGACCACCTGACAGTTTCAAGAAAATTAGCTACGGCTGCACGCTGTTGCCGCCAAAGGACGAGGCTAATATTAAAAGGGAAAGCTTAGCGCTTGCGACAGCAATAGAAGTGATTTTTGGGCGACGAGATGAGTAAAAAACGCGATTTGACGGACTTTCAACAGGGGATGATTGTAGGAGCCCGGAGCCATGGAGCAAGTATCCCCAAAACTGCCGCATTTGTGAAATGTTCCAGAGCAGGTGTTGTTAAAGTGTTTAAAGACTGGACTGTCAGCCAAAAAACTGGGTTTCTATGTGCAACGTTTGGTCGTCATTGACTAGTGACTGCTCGGGCGGAACGGAGAGTGTCCAGACTGGTAACAGACAACAGAAGGGCAACAGTGCAGCAAATTACAGACCATCTTAATCAAGGATCCCCTCAAATGATCGCTGCATGCACTGTTCGCCGTATACTGCATCGGATGGGATATGGCAGCCGAAGGCCTGTTTGAACACCTTTGCTGTCTGCAGTTAACAAGAGAAATCGTCTCCAGTTTGCACAAGGATTGGACAGTTGATAAGTGGAAACAAATTATGTTGTCCGATGAATCACGTTTTCAGTTTCACGGCAGAGTGAGAATTTGGCGGAAACAGCACGAAAGCATGGATTCCAAATGCATTGCTACAACCTTTTAAGCTGACGGAGGCAACGTTATGGTTTGGGGAATGTTTTCCTGGCATTCTTTAGGCCCTTTAATTCGTGTTGATCAACGTCTGACTGGCACATCATATCTAAACATCGTTGTGGACCAAGTGTATCCTGTCATGTGGATGGTTTATCCCAATGGCGATGGCTACTTTCAACAAGATAATGCATCCTGTCATAGTGCTCGTATTGTACAGGATTGGTTTCAGTAACATGCTGGTGAGTTTACTTTGCTTAGGTGGTCCCCACAATCTCTAGATCTCAACCCCATTGAGAATTTGTGGGATGAAGTTGAACGAGCCATCAGACAGCTGGATCAACAACCCTGCAATCTCACACTCCTGGAATGTGCTATTCATCAAGCATGATCTCAGATTCCACAAACCACCTATCAACATCTCGTGGAGTCCATGCCACGAAGAATCGACGCAGTATTAAAGGCAAAAGGTGGCCCAACGAAGTACCGAGGGGGTGGTCATAATAAAGTGGCCACTCAGTGTATACAGCATTCAAAACACCTTGCACATGCAAAGTGCTTATTTGATAGGTGGAAGTGTCTAATTTAAAATTCCCAAAGTTGATTTTCCTCCCAAATTTTCCTAAAACTTCTGCTCAGCTTACTGAGGTCATAACAATAATTTGCAAAATCAGAAAAGCATTTATTGCCTAGTAAAATCCATTTATTTACTGGCATAAAAAGTATATAGATTTGCCAAGCTTTTGCTCTCCACTGCAAGGCTTTTTCAAGGCAATAGGTAGACATAAAATGCAGGGAATTAGAACACGTAAGAAACAAACATGTATCGAAAAATAATGTGCTTCACATCACGAGCCATACTAGTGCACTTTCATCATGCAATTACATGGTGTGCTGTGATGTGGTTCCATTCTTTAAGAACACATCCCAAACCATTAGTAGTTCCATAGTAACATAGAAGTATTGCATACTGGTTTGCTGGAGAGCATTTTGAATGTTTCCCTGATGGCAGTCTCTTTGAACTTTGTGCACGAGCAATTCTTCTAATATTATTCCACATAGGAGTGGCTGAGCAATGCACAACTTCTCTGGCAAGTGCAGTGTTCTGCACATCTTGGTTGACACTTTGCATGTGTCCTTTAAATCAAGTGTGTAAAGATCCCCTTGTCATTCTGATATATATCTTTTCTGTGGTTTTAGGGTACACTAATGATAAAGCATATACACTTGATTTTTTTTTCTCATACTGTCTCTCCCTGCAGCTTGACATTGTAATAAAGGGGTCGGTGATTTCATTGCTACTGTAATGTATTTATGTAATAAATTCTTCAACCAATATGTAAAGCCTGGAATGTATATGATGGATCCTGTGTATCTCATTACTGTACTAGTTTCACTTATTGTAGGCATTATACCATTTTTTACATTTCTATGTATTCTGTCAATGTCATCTTTCTTATATCCAGCTTTTATCCTGTAATAAATATTCTCAATTTTCTTATTATTAAGTAGTCGGGTTTGCATATATTATATGCTCTACAGAACCATGCTCTAAATGCAGATAGTTTGCACTCTTTTGGGCAGTGTGAATCAGGAGGGACAAGGTTCGGTACTGCGTTTGGTTTATAATACATGTCAAAATCAAAGCTGGATGCTTTATTTCTTTTGAGAGCAACGCCATGATAATTTAATGGCCCATTCACTTCAAGCTCTATGGTGAACTTTATTGTATTGTGTAGGTTGTTTATCTTTTGCATGAAATCGTTTAATTTGTCTATTCCATGTTCCCATATGAAGAATACATCGTCAGTGTATTAGATCCATACCCTTAACACAATTTAGAAAGATGAGGTCTTTGAGTTGTCTTGATAGGCCTACCACTTCCACAAGGACTGAAGATAAAGGCAAGCCCATTGGTGCTCCCATTGTTTCTTTGTAGATGCCTCCATCTAACTTGAAGTAGTTGTGGTTAGTTACTAGATTTAAGGGGCTGATAATTTTCCTGGTTTGGTTTGGTGTAAAATTCATTGGAAGTGATGATTATTTCTTCAAGCTTTCCAACAGCCTCTGCTATTGGTATAGATGGATATAAGACACTATGTCAAAACTTCCTTCACGTCTCTATCAGATACAGTTAATCTTCTTGTGAGCTCCACAAATTCTTTCCTTGATTTGATAGTACACCGTATAATTTCACGATAAAAATGCATGTAATACTGCTTGTGATGTCATTCACGTTATTTTACAAAAAATTATCATTGTTTCTTATGTGCTCTGAATCCCTACATTTTATCTCTACCAACTGCCTTCATAAGCCTCCAAATAGAGAGCAAAAGCTTGGTAAACTACATACATCATGCCAGTAAATAAATGGGTTTTACTGGGCCATACATGTTTTTCTGATTGTGCACAATCTGGTGTACTTTTAACTAATACCACAATAACTTGTTTACACTTCTGGAAATGAATGATTAGTCATTCATTGAAGGGAGGGAGAGTCAAATGCTTAACTTGCCTCCCCTGCCATCACAGAAGTTCATACATAGATTTTTCTAAAGTGCTGCCCAAAACAAACTGTGTTATATCAGGTAACCACAAAAGTATTTGCCGTTTTTGGAGACTGAGACAAAGTATAACGCATACATAGTAGAAAAGTAATTTATTCATCAAAACAATTACCATGGGAATCAATGACTTTCTGCCAATGTGTTAACAACTAATATATGTAATACACCCCTATGATAAAATGTGGGGTCATGGAGAAAGAAAAAGTTGTGGAGCACAGCTTGCAACTCAGAGTTGGAGAAGCAGTGTCTGTGCAAATGATTGTCGAGTGAAAAAAAAACAAGTGATAGTCTGTAGCAGAGATATCTGGTGAGTAAGCTGGATGACATAAGAGCTCCCATCCAAGTTCTTTGATAGTGTTTCTGATCAATAAAGTGAGTGGGCACAAGCATTATCTTCAAGGTGCAAAACTTCCTTTCTGTTGAACAGTGCTGCTTCCTTCTTTGTCAGGTCCTCATGCACATTTCAGTTGTTTACAGTACACCAGGGGTGCAGAAAATTTTCAGGGCCTAATATTTCCCCAGAACACATTTTTTTTATCCAAAATTTCCCCCAAAACTGTAACGGCTTTTCACAGAAGTTTAAGCGATTATTATAGTATATGTTGATGATTAAAAATTATTCTTACATCCTATTACTTAAAAAATTGAAAAACCAACAACAACAAAAAAAAAAACCAACAACTAATATTTATTCCAATGAATAAATAAGAAACAATCGTTCATTAATCGGTGACATCAGTTGTCACCAAGAAATGGCAGCCTTCCTGGGAGTCTCTTTGTAAAGGCCGTCAATCGCCTTTGACGTCTTTTAGACCTTGAGACGAGATGCTGAAGAAAATCACGTGAAATGGTATCTTCTGCCATGGAAATGCCTGTCCAAGGATTCTTTTAAAAGTTCTGAAGCCTTATGAACAGGAGGTCCATTCCAAGAAATGAAGACTTCATTAAAAAGGGTATGGAACTGGATGTTCACGTTATTTTTGTTGTTAATAAGTCAATTTTTTGTTCTGTAATTGTTATTACTATTATTATTATTTTACCCCCAGCAAAAATTTCCCCAGAGCTGCCTTAATTTCCCCCGAACCTCGTTCGCGCGTTCAGGCATATTCCGCACTGCTGCAGTGTTTGCTTGGCCACGTTGCAAGAGTTAATAATGAACAACACCATGTGCTGTCCACCACACACACAGCACAAGTTTACGTGGGTGCAGTGCTAGCTTCGATGTGTGAGGAATTGAGTCACTGGTGGACAACCAATGTCTGGAACGTTTGATGGTGCTGTACTGGACTCAGTTCTCACCACATGTGAGTACTCTATCCAAAAATGATACCTTGTCATAGTGAGACAGCAATGCAAGACAACCTGAGAGACACTGCTGTTTGTTCACTGCAGACAATTCGTGGAGGACCACTTAGACAATTTGTATGCCTTACCTATTGCATGCAGATGCCTTCAGACGGTTAAATCACTAACACCAAATGACTGGCCTAGTTCCTGGCATGTTTGGCTACTGTCACGCTCAACAGCAACTTTTAGGGCTTCTTTGTCAAGGTGATAGGATGACAACTCTAGGACTTGTTTCAATTGAAGGGATTCATCTCAGTCTCTGAACTTTTGAAACCAATTCTGAGTTGTGCATTCCTTCACAGAATCTGCCCCAAATGCTGAGCAAATGTGACATGTTGTTTCAGCAGCAGATGGACAGAGTTTAAATTTTTATAACAAACACCCACGAATAATCTCCACTGATACTGCCATTGTAATCGCAAATCTCTCCACTACCAAACTGCTTACAAATCTGATTCATATGCACCGGGCATCTTGGGATTTCAGTTGACGACATACTGCGGGCAAAACGCCATCCCTCCACAAATTCAATAATTACAAGGTCTTTCATCAAAATATGGCAAATACTTTTGAGGTTACCTGATATGTTGGACATATTAGGTAACATTCTACAAATATGCCCACTGTTTATAGTGCTGCATTCAGGTATTCAACATGCCTTTTCATAACATTCTTAAATACACTGCTGGCCATGAAAATAGCAACACCAAGAAAGACAAAAGATAAAGACAGTCAAACTGAGTTTATTTATACCTTATAGTACAAGGATCTTCGAAGTGATTAAAATTTGAGGTAATCCGGATGCATAGAACGGACAAAAATCAGTACGGAGAGTAGTCACCATGGGCATGAATAACCACTGCCAGATGGCTCGGCATAGAATCAAAGAGACACTGGATGTCATCTTGAGGTATCGCATTCCATGAGGCTTCAATTCTGTGCCAGAGTTCATCTGCTGTAGTCGTCGGTGGGTCGTTGTTGCGCCACTCGCTCCGCAACCAGATGTTTTCAATAGGCGAAAGATCTGGTGATCGCGCCAGCCAAGGGAGTAGTGGAACATGCTGGGCATCAAGGAAATGTCGGATGTTGTCCTGTTTTTACAGCATAGTGAACGATTGTTTGAATTTCTAGAAAGTGTGTGCACAGTAGATGCCCAGAGAACTGACTTGGAAACACAAAATAAACCAAATAGACTTGTTCTTGCATTATCTCTCTCATTATGCATGTGAAGCAAAAGAAATGCTTAATTTTGGGGACAAATCATGGATGCATCACTACCAACCTGAATCAAAGCATGCTTCAATGCAATGGAAACACCCCTCTTCACCTTTAATCAAGAAATTCGAAATTTTGTCATAAGCAGGGAAAATTATGCGTACAGTATTCTGGGATTCTCAAGAAGTGTTGTTATCCCATTTTCAGAAGCAAGGTACGAACATGAATGCTGCATCGTAACTGTGAAATTCTATGGATGCTTCAGGATGCAATTTGGAAAAAAAAGTCCAGGCCTACTGACGAGAGGGGTCTTTGGTAGAAAGGCCATTTCATGTAATATGAAGAAACCAATAATGAAGAAAATTTCATGCATGATTTATTACATACTAAACTTTAGGAATAGTCAG
This sequence comes from Macrothele yani, assembly GCA_039090855.1. Classification (NCBI taxonomy): domain Eukaryota; kingdom Metazoa; phylum Arthropoda; class Arachnida; order Araneae; family Macrothelidae; genus Macrothele; species Macrothele yani. The sequence goes on from CM077024.1 coordinate 10,917,541, forward strand.
ATTTGTAAGATCTTTCGGCAGCAGCAGCAGCCTTGTTCACACTAAAAGCAAGCACTCGCATGGTTTACATCGATTCTTTAGCTGTTGTCAGTAGAGATTTCCAAATTATCGGAATATTGAAGGGTGCGTCTGAATTGCAAGAGTTTTTATTGAAGAGAATTTCAATGCATTCTCTATAGCGTAATGCAAATCTGTTTGAGAAGGGTGCAATCCTTTTGGTACAATTCCAGTTAGGAGAGGCAGAGGTATCTTCAATAGTCAGAAGAGAAAGTACAGAAGTTGGAAGACTTTTTCTGACATCTTTTTTATGTTCCAAAATTCTGCAGTTTATTGTATGAAAGGTACTACGAATATAAAAATTTTTGCCTGAGGAAATAGACACAGGGATGAGGTATACTCGAGGATGGTCTAAAGGATCACTGTTTTTAGATATTGATTGGATGGCAGTGGGAGAAGGATTGATTGCAAGCTTGTAATCAAAACTTTTGAAAATTTTGACAAGTTTGTAAGAACAAGAATGATGGTAGGGGATTGAACCAATAAAGGAAAGGGACGGTTTCTGCAGCGGAGAAAGGTGACAGACAAATTTGATTGGCATCAAACTTTTTGAAAAGTTTTTTGACAATTCCGAGGAGAAATTTCTTGTGGCAATTTCTAAAAATTTGTGGCAATTTCTTGAATGATTGCGTATTCCGTTTTTAATGGATGGAATTCATTGCAAATGACATTGGCACGGTGAATGAGGGATTTCAGAGCAGCAAGTTTATAGGAAAGAGCGGTATTGGAGGCTTGCAATCAATCCTCCTTCCACTACCATTCAAATTCAATCAATATCTAAAATACAGTGATCCTCTTGATCCTTTAGACCATCCTGGGGTATACCTCATCCCTGTGTCTACTTCCTCAGGCAAAAAAATTTATATTCGTAGTACCTTTCGTACAATAAACTGCAGAATTTTGGAACATAAAACAGACGTCAGAAAAAGTCTTCAGACTTCTACACTTTCTCTTCTGACTATTGAAGATACCTCTGCCTCTCCAAAATGGAATTGTACCAAAAGGATTGCACTTTTCTCAGACAAATTTTCATTGCGCTATAGAGAATGCATTGAAATTCTCTTCAATAAAAACTCTTGCTACTCGCACCTTCAATATTCTGATAATTTGGAAATCTCTACTGACAACAGCTAAAGAAACGATGTCAACCATGTGAGTGCTTGCTTTTAGTGTGAACAAGGCTGATGCTGCAGCCGAAAGATCTTACATATCTGACTATTCCTAAAGTTTAGTGTGTAATAAATCATTCGTGAAATTTTCTTCATTATTGGTGACTAGAGGAGTACTGCTGCATCATGACAATGTCAGCCAGACCTCATATGGCTTGATTAGCCCAGCAGAAAATCCAACAACTAAGCTGAGAACTTCTTGAACATCCAGCTCCTAGTGATTTTCACCTGTTTGGTCTGCTAAAAACTCACCTTGGCGGCAAACACTTTGTGGATGATGAAGAGGAAAACATGAAGTGTGAAGTGGTTGAAACACAGCAGACCCATGACTTCTGTGCTGCAGGGTTTGCCACTGATAAAACAATGGGAGAAGTGTATCAACATTAATCAAAATTATGTTGAGAAATAAGGGGAAATGTAAAGGTAACAACAAAAGTTTTTTAAGGTAACAACAAAAGCAAATCTCATATGGTACCAACTGTTCGTGACTTTTTTACTTATTTCCCCTCCTATATCATAAACCGCCAGCAATAAAATTCAAACATGAAAACAGTATTACAAAGATTTCTGAATAACTATCAGTTACTCTAACTCAGTACCATTTTACTGTTCTTTAAAGTGGTAAATTTTGAAAGATAAAAATAAGCAGGAACCAACTTACCTAATATATTCTTGTTTGTCACTAAGCAAACTCTCTAAGTATGCGAATGTGAATGCCCGATAAAAACAGTTGCCATCAGGTCTCATTCGTCGAACATGATGATATTTATTTTTCAAATCCTGCAAGAAATTTTTTATGTAATGTAGATAGTTGCATATGTGTAAATAAAATGGATGCTGTTTATTGTGACTGTTGGATAATGCAATTGGCATAATACCAGAATTATATCAGAGCAAGGTGTGAAGAAAACAAAACAGGAAAACTACATTTTTTCTGCAATCTGCATTTAATTCTTTGCTGTTACTTGCTATACTAATTCCCTTAATCTGGTTCAAATCAATAAAACTGGATGGATTTTAACAATCCCCAAACTGAATCCATTTATCATTGCATAGTCAAGATGAATGTTCAAAGCCTTCCCCCTGAGTCTTTGGAATTCATTTCCAAGAACTTGTATCACTTTGCAATCAACTGTGTCGACAATTGACACCTAGGAATGGGACCTCTGTCTTATTACTTTAGAAGCATCCATCACCATCTTTTTTACTTTCCATTTAACTCTTAGTGATAACAAGTACAAAACATGACAAAAAATTACATAACAATATTTCTTTGTTTTAGAAACTTTTTTTCTGTTTCTTATACTTATAAAGTTTTGGTTCAAAAGTTGGGATTCATGAGAAGCGCTTAACATTTGTTCTGTCCAAAGTGTAATGAGATGAAAAAAAAAACAACTATTATGAAATTTTCCGAATTATTATGATCAAGTAAGTCATGTGATCACTCAAGGATTATGCTTCACAACAAACTCAAAGCTAAAGAATTCAGTATGTCACTCTGATTTTGGTTGCCTGCTAATGTGAAAGCCTGATAAAATCAGCCGTCAGCTGGTTGCCCTCATGAAAGACAGTGTCAAGTTGCAAATTTCAGTTTTTGTTAACCTCTTCAATAATGAAAGATGAGGAAAATAAATGTACATATTTAGCTTTAAATGCAAAAGTTGACAATTGATGTAAACTGAATGAAAAAAGTATTATATACACATACCTAGTTAACTTTGCTCTCACAATAGCAGCCAGACATCTTGGTAAATACTCAATGAAGTGCTGAAAACATGGAGGTGGCATTGTCTTCCACAAAGTGAACACTGCCTGTCAAAGAGCACCCACAGTTGCCAGTGTCTGTGGAGGTAGACAGGCAAACATCTTTCCAATACATTCCACAAGTTCTCAATGGGTAATAATTGATGAAATGGCAATTCCTAGATCTAAAGAACTACAAATATCTCAAAATTATGGGTTTTGAACTAAGGAATAAAAGGATATTTATAGGTCAAACTTTTGGGTAGTACTCCCCTAAAAGTTGGCCTAAATAAGGGAAAAACCCAGAGTTATGGTTTTTGAGTGAGGAACTGTTAGTACTGAATGCAAGATCAGTCTAAATGGCACAGTGATTGACCAGGTGAATGAGTTAGTGTATTTAGGAATTGTGTTTGACAGAGAACAAATTAGATGGTGAAATTAGTAGGCGAGTGAATTCTTTGAAAGTCATAGCTGCTTTAGGAGGATTTCACAGGAATGATGGGTTCTCAAGAAAGTCCCAAATGTCTGTGTACGAAGGTGCAATTGTTCCTACTCTGATGTATGTATAATTGTTCCTACTCTGATGTACCTGGGTACTACAGAAGAGACACAGGAGTTGTTTGTGTGCTGGAGAGATGCATTATTTTCAGGGGTTTGTGGCATAACACTCTCTGATCATGTGAGGAATGAGGATATGTTGCAGTTGTGTAATGTGAGGCAAAATGTTGTTAGTAAGGTGGAGACTAATATTTTTAGGTGGCATGTTGAAAGAATGAGTGACAAGATGCTTACTAAGGGAATTTATTTAGCCCAAGTGGCAGGAAAGAAAAGGTAGAGGAAGGCCAAAAAAATCATGGGAGGACCAGATTCAGGAATGTCTGCTTAAGAAAAAGATTATGAGCATGAAACACAGTGTGCAATGGATATCTGTGAAGCTTGAGCTGTGTGCAAAGATTGCTGTGAATGGAGATGTCTGATATGGCAACAGTAAGTAAATAATCAGTTAAACATTTATCTGGCAGGTTGTCTTTCTTTGTAGAGTTAACCTCTGAATGTTGTATGTAAGTATGTACACCTACCCTTCCTCAGGACTCCAGCTATATACTATAACTCATATATAGGTGCAGATTAGCACTCGCTAGATGGCGATTAACTGGCAAATTTGGCGATTAAATTTATTTCAGTGATCACCAGTTTACTATTTAAATTTTTATTCAATTTACTTACTCTTTCAGAAAATACAATCTTACCTACAAAATAAGACCTGAATGATTAGTGACTTTCAGGTTACTTTATTTGGAGCTGCATTACTTTTTAATGCAAAGCATCTTTAATATGACAACAAACAAAAAGATAGAGACACCACATATTTCTTAATAAATTGTAAGAAAAATTTCTTAAATCTGAGTTAAGTACATCAAGCAAATTTTAAGTTATGCTAATAACTTAAAATTGAGTGATGGCTTATTGTCTGAATTTAAAAATTGAATTATAGTTAAGGCACATCAGCTGCTAAGTGAGAAATACAGAGGAACCCCATTTATGCATTTTCAAGGGACCAAGCAAAATTAATGTATAACTCAAAAATGTATAAATGAAATAGGTCATATTCCTTCTCTAAATGGCAGCACATTTTGTTGAAATTATGGCTAGGGTGTTAGTGTTGTTATACTAGGTAGCATGTATATTTTTTAATGTTCTAGTGTACTAATATTTTCAGTTATCTATTTTTTTCACAGCATTTGTAAATGCAGTACGTAGTACATACAGACTGTGTATACATAGTATGCAAAGCATTACAATTAAATCCACTTATGACTAGTATTTTTTGCACAAGGATACATCAGGAAGTATATCAACACGTACATATAAGAGGGTAAATAAAAAGTAAGGTCAATGTTGTACATTAACGAAACTAAGAGGCATTACCTTATTTCTCAACATAGTCCCTCTGTCATTCAATGTATATTTTATATCTGTCTACAAGCTTCTGGATTCCCACACAGAAAAATGTTTTGGGCTGTTCCTGCAGCCACCAATGCACCACTTTCTGTACCTGGACATCACTTTCAAAATGGCAGCCTCATAAAGTGTCTTTCAGAGGCCCGAAGACATGAAAGTCGCACAGCGCCAGATCGGGGCTGTAAGCAGGATGTGGTAACATCTCAATCTTCAACTTGGTAATTGTTTGTCGAGTTGCAAATGCAGTATGTGGACAAGCGTTGTTGTGCAGCAAAAGCACTGTTTTGGATAACATTCCCAGTTGTTTTGTGCAAATTGCTGGTTTCAATTTGTTTTTCAGCAAGTCACAATATGACCGACTGTTAATTGAGTCACCCTGTGCTTGACAGTGTTCAACGACGGGTCCAGCATTCATTTTTGTGCCGAAGGGATAACTTTGAACTTCTTTTTGCATGGGGATAGCTCAGATGTTTCCACTACATGCTTTGCTTTTTGCTCTCGGGGTCGTAATGATGGACACATGTTTCTTCCTCAGTGACAATCCTCTCCAAAATACTGGGATCTGACTCATAACTGCTGCAAAAAATTTTGGCCAATTTCCAGGTGCTGCTGCTTTTGCAGCATCAGACAACTGCAGTGGCACCCATCTGGCAGTCACTTTATGATATCTGAGATCGTCATGCTCTATTGAGAATGCTAATGTATAGCTAATGTTTACCTTTCGGGCAATCTCAGACAGAGTAACCCGGCGATCTTCTTTAATGGGTGCATTGATGCGATCCAGACGATCCTTTGTGCGAGAGGTCGACGGACAGCCTGAGCGAGCTTCATCACACACAACGATGATGGGCAAAACACGTAACAATATTAACAAATAAAGGTAACTTGATCACGCTAGTTACGTTAACTGAAAACTTTTACAAAAAGTTCTTAAGTTGGAAGCTTTCGACCTTATCTTAGGTCTTCATCACGCCAATGGAGGACTAAGATTGTTGCCAGATTCTACATTTGAATTTTTCCTATTTTTGTTGCCAAAACTTAGAATTGATCTCCAGATCAACGGAATGTAGAGAGGAGATTCGGAGTTGCAAGTCATTGAGTTGAAAATAATTTCTATGCTTTCACGGTAACGGAGGGCAAAACGATTGTCAAAAGAAGCAATTCGTTTTGCTTCGTTCCAGTGGGGAACTGCAGATGTGTCTTCCATTGTCAAAATAGACAAGGCAGTATTAGGATTGGCTTTCGAAACATCTTTTCTATGTTCTAAAACTCTATGGGTAATGCTCCTGTATGTGCTTCCATTGTATAAGTTATCCCCAGTAGAAGAAGAGATAGGAATGCAGTAAACTCCTGGGAGGTTCAGGCTTTCAACTTTGTCCCTATCCCTTTGTAGAAGTTTCAAGATGTTTGGGGTAGATTTCATGGCAAGATGGTAACCAAAACTTCTAAAAAGAATCTGTAACTTATAAGCATAGGAAGGATGGTAAGGAACAGAACCACAGAATTTCAGGTCTTCTTTCTTGTGAGGAAGGAGGCATTCGATTTTCGAATGGTTTTCATATTTCTTTATGAGGGAGTTGACTGTAACAGCAGGGAAACCATGGGAGAGGGCTATTGTAGAAATTTTGGAGAGTTCTTCTTGAAGAGAGAGTTGGTTGTTGCAAATGATATGAGCCCTGTGGATGTAGGACTTCAATGCTGCAAGCTTGTAGAGATGCAGGGTGCAAGATTTGTAGGGAATGATGTTAGTGGCCGCAGAAGGTTTTCGATAGACGGAACGAGTAATGGAGAGATCAGCGTTTCTGCAGATAGATACATCTAGGAAATCAATTTTATGATTTACTTCCTTAGATATAGTGAGCTTAATGGAAGGAAATTTTTCCGTAATGGAGTTGATCAGTATCTGTAGTTCAGACTCGGAATGTGGCCAGCTAATGAAAATGTCGTCTACATATCTTAAACATAGGGAAGGTTGAAAAGGGTGTAGAGGAATGATGGAAACTTCAATATGTTGCATGTAGATTTCAGCAAGCAGAGGGGAAAGAGGTGAGCCCATGGGGAGACCAGATTGTTGCCTATACACAATTTTGTTGAAAACAAAACAACTGTGTTGATGAAGTGTGGAAACAATCATAAAGATCTTTGATAAGAGGACCGGGGGGTTCAAAATGAAGAATCAATTTCTTCATGAGAAGCATGTAGGAATCAAAATATGGTACAGAGGGAAACAAAGATTCTACATCAAGAGTATACAGATTATCACAAGGAGAAAAGGAATTAGGAAGGTTGTGGATGAAGTTTGAAGTAGAGACAACTGTATGAGGATGGTTGGCTGCCAGGGATTTGCATTTGAGGACCAATCTCTTTTCAAGATTTACTGCTGGAGAAAAAGAATATTCCACTAAAGGTCTGATGGGGTTACCAGCTTTATGCAGTTTCACTTGCAGGAAGAGCCTGGGAGTTCTAAAGTAAGGAGGGGTGATATATCACCAAGGAAGGATTGAAGAGTTTCTTTCTTAGCTAATCTGTCAACTGAGTTTTTGAGTGAGTTGGTGGTGTCTGACTGCAAAGGGATGCAAGAAAAGCAGATGTAAGAAAAGAAAGCACTTTTTGGTTTAGAGTTTCTTTAACCAATGATGACTGGGCAACCAACTTTATCTGCTTTGCATACGGCTAGGTCATTTTCCTGAATAATCTCAGTCATCAGCCTCTACTGACAAGCCAAAGTATGTAAATCTTTCTTCTGTCACTATTCCTCCTAGCTTGGATAAATTCTTATCATTAGGCCCAAAATTTTCACCTGCTCTTCCTATCAATCTTCCACAAACTGTTTCTGTTATAGAATCAGCCATCCACAGAACTGAGACTGTTCAGCAGCCTATCCTTCGTGCCAACGCTGCTGTTATCTTATCCAAGCAAAATTCTGTGCCAATCAAGTACTCTTCTTCTTGTTTAAAAGAATTCCGGTCATTTATTCAGGAAAATGACCTAGCCGTATGCAAAGCAGATAAAGTTGGTTGCCCAGTCATCATTGGTAAAGAAACTCTAAACCAAAAAGTGCTTTCTTTTCTTACATCTGCTAACTTGCATCCCTTCGCAGTCAGACACCACCAACTCACTCAAAAACTCAGTTGACAGATTAGCTAAGAAAGAAACTCTTCAATCCTTCCTTGGTGATATATCACCCCCTCCTTACTTTAGAACTCCCAGGCTCTTCCTGCAAGTGAAACTGCATAAAGCTGGTAACCCCATCAGACCTTTAGTGGAATATTCTTTTTCTCCAGCAGTAAATCTTGAAAAGAGATTGGTCCTCAAATGCAAATCCCTGGCAGCCAACCATCCTCATACAGTTGTCTCTACTTCAAACTTCATCCACAACCTTCCTAATTCCTTTTCTCCTTGTGATAATCTGTATACTCTTGATGTAGAATCTTTGTTTCCCTCTGTACCATATTTTGATTCCTACATGCTCCTCATGAAGAAATTGATTCTTCATTTTGAACCCCCGGTCCTCTTATCAAAGATCTTTATGATTGTTTCCACACTTCATCAACACAGTTGTTTTGTTTTTAACAAAATTGTGTATAGGCAACAATCTGGTCTCCCCATGGGCTCACCTCTTTCCCCTCTGCTTGCTGAAATCTACATGCAACATATTGAAGTTTCCATCATTCCTCTACACCCTTTTCAACCTTCCCTATGTTTAAGATATGTAGACGACATTTTCATTAGCTGGCCACATTCCGAGTCTGAACTACAGATACTGATCAACTCCATTACGGAAAAATTTCCTTCCATTAAGCTCACTATATCTAAGGAAGTAAATCACAAAATTGATTTCCTGGATGTATCTATCTGCAGAAACGCTGATCTCTCCATTACTCGTTCCGTCTATCGAAAACCTTCTGCGGCCACTAACATCATTCCCTACAAATCTTGCACCCTGCATCTCTACAAGCTTGCAGCATTGAAGTCCTACATCCACAGGGCTCATATCATTTGCAACAACCAACTCTCTCTTCAAGAAGAACTCTCCAAAATTTCTACAATAGCCCTCTCCCATGGTTTCCCTGCTGTTACAGTCAACTCCCTCATAAAGAAATATGAAAACCATTCGAAAATCGAATGCCTCCTTCCTCACAAGAAAGAAGACCTGAAATTCTGTGGTTCTGTTCCTTACCATCCTTCCTATGCTTATAAGTTACAGATTCTTTTTAGAAGTTTTGGTTACCATCTTGCCATTAAATCTACCCCAAACATCTTGAAACTTCTACAAAGGGATAGGGACAAAGTTGAAAGCCTGAACCTCCCAGGAGTTTACTGCATTCCTATCTCTTCTTCTACTGGGGATAACTTATACATTGGAAGCACATACAGGAGCATTAGCCATAGAGTTTTAGAACATAGAAAAGATGTTTCGAAAGCCAATCCTAATACTGCCTTGTCTATTTTGACAATGGAAGACACATCTGCAGTTCCCCACTGGAACGAAGCAAAACGAATTGCTTCTTTTGACAATCGTTTTTGCCCTCCGTTACCGTGAAAGCATAGAAATTATTTTCAACTCAATGACTTGCAACTCCGAATCTCCTCTCTACATTCCGTTGATCTGGAGATCAATTCTAAATTTTGGCAACAAAAATAGGAAAAATTCAAATGTAGAATCTGGCAACAATCTTAGTCCTCCATTGGCATGATGAAGACCTAAGATAAGGTCGAAAGCTTCCAACTTAAGAACTTTTTGTAAAAGTTTTCAGTTAACGTAACTAGCGTGATCAAGTTACCTTTATTTGTTCATCACACACATTCGTTCTACTGGCTTGAAACTTTTCTATCCACTTGTACATGTCTCTGGCTCATACACTTGTCCTCCCCCATATTGCACAAGCATCATATGATGAATTTCCACGGGTGGCACACCCTCAGCCCATAAAAATCTCCCATTTCGCTGCTCGACGATGGAGTATTCCGACAAATGAGCGGCCAAGTTTACATCCTTACAACTGTTAGATAGCTGCGGTTAGAAGATTAGCAATTGCATCTGCCACATGTCAAGGTCACATGCCATGCCCTACCCTCCCCATCCCCATCCCAAACAGCAATCTGCTGCAGCTGTGCTTGCCTACATAACGAGAGAGCATTTGACCTTACTTTTCGATTCACTCTCGTACGTTAACACAATTTAAAAAAAAAACATTAATTTTTTTATTGTTGATTACTAAATTGAAACATTTCATTTTCAAGAATATTCAATGTCAACATTGTGGCTGTAAAAAAAAGAAGTCCCTAACAACACTGAACAGTTACATTGCCCTGATACATTTGAGTGCAGATGCACTTGCCTAGAATCACCAACACTCTCATCACTGGAGATGTTCTCACTACACTTTTTGTTTTCAATCATTTTATCTAAAGTTTTAAGTGATGAAGGTACCATATATACTCGCATATAAGTTGACCCCCCCCCTTGAGTAAAGAAATCGTAAAAATCAAAAACTCGCGTATAAGTCTATCCCAGAATGGGGAAAAAAAAAAATTCAGTGAATTTATTCAAAAACATTTGAAAACAAAAAAACAATTATATATATAATAATAAATTTAATTTGCATACCCAAAAATTTCATCGGAATCCTTCAAAATCCGATCCTAAGTCAGACTCGCCAAACAGTTCAAAAAAGTCTTTCTCCGTCATTGTAAGCATCAGTATTCCCATCTATGCCTGTATCATAAGAATCACTGTCGTCATCACTCATAAAAATCTCATCATCCTCTGTGCCATCAAGTTCGTTACTAATGCAACATATCTTGAATGATTTCACGGCCATTCCCTTGGGTATCGCATCCCAAGCATCCTTGACCCATCGCACAATCAAAACGATATCCAGCTTCTTTAGATTTCCGCCCTTGGTTTCAGTCGGCAAGTCGCAACTTATCCAATCCACCCAATACCTACGTACATTGTCCTTGAAGGGCTTATTAAGGCAGACATCTAGTAGTTGAAGAACAGATGTCGATCCACCTGGGATGACAGCAAGAGTTGTTTTTGAATTTTCTGCAGTTTTTTTCACTTCTGCACAACGGTGTGCAACAAACATATCCCACACCCAGAGGGAAGGTTTCCTCAAAAATGCGCCTGGCCTTTTGTTCCACACATTCTCTAACCAGTCAACTGTTCCGGATTCGTTCATCCATCCTTTTTCACGGGCATGAAGGGAGCACACCAGACGGAAAGATGACGCTTTTCGGCAGAGTTTTGCGTTTGAAAATAATTACTGGAGGTAGCTTTCTGCCGTCGGCCAAACAGGAAAGAACAACCATGAAACTGGTTTTTTCGTGGCCAGTCGTTTTAATCAAGATATTTTTTCGCCCCATTTGGTTCACAGTCTTATTTCCAGGAAGGTCAAAACACATGGCGGTTTCATCCATGTTCCCTATTTGGGAAAGTTCAAAAGCAGTCTCTTTTCTCTTTTGAATTACATACTTTTGAAATTCCATTATCTTTGCTTCAAGGTCACGAGGTAACTTTGGTGCAATTCTGGTGTGCTGGCGTAGACGCAACCCATAGCGGTTCAAGAACTTTGTGCACCAACCTGGTGAGGCACGAAAAGTGTTATTTGCGGCTGCAAACTTTTCATCTTTTGCAAGCTTCACTGCTCGCAAACATTTACCAGTTCTCGTTACAATGTAACCATTTTGTCTGTAGCCCACAATCCAATCATTCAAGGCACTTTCCAGCTCTGGAAAAGATGCCATTCCACGGCACAGCGCCTTTTGCGATTTTCACCAAGTCCGTTTTTTTTTACTCCAATCTCAAATCAGTTTTTCGTTAATGCCAAATTGACGTGAAGCAGCACAGTTGTTAGTATTTTCTGTAAAAGAAACCACTTTCAACTTCAATCCTGCGTTATAGGACATCCGCTTCTTTACGCAATCAGTGTCAGCCATAATAGAAGCGAGACAAGCAGCACCTAACAATGGCTGCGTAAGGTCGTAGGTCAGCGCAATAAACTTTGTAGTCGGGAGGACGGAGCTTTTGACGCGCGTCTGTGACTGCGCTGTGGATACGCAAAGCGAGGAGACTTTTCAAAGTGCTGAGAAATTCGGAGGGTCGCGATTTCGTAATTACTACCGCATCGGTGTTATTTCTTTCTTTCTTTTTCGAAGGATCGTGATTTCGTAATTAATACCGCATCTGCATTTTTTTATCTTTTTGCGATGGATTGCCTTTTGCCCCACGGGAAGAACTTTTAGACTTACGATTTTTTGGGGCTCCGCGTATAAGTCAGCCTCCTTACTTTGAAGCTCCTTTTTTGTACCAAATTTCTCAACTTATACGCGAGCACATACAGCAAGCTTGGAAGCTAAACTCATTTTCCTCTTCAATTATAGTATTCAGGTCAACGCATAACGATGTCTTCTTGGAGTGTAGAATTATCTGGAAGCTCTCATACCGATGTCAAATATCAAAATAGTGATGTATTGTTTCTGACGTCTTCATTCACATCATTTTTTTTTAATTTTTTTCAACTCCCACAAATGTTCCATTTTTTTTGGAGCAGTTGAATCTGAAGACACTGCATTGTCCTTGATCTCTTTATGCTTGTAAACTGTTGTCGTAAGAGTTGAAATTGGAATTTTTTAATTTTGCAGCTAAAGCAGTTTTCCTCAGCTTCTTTAAAATCTACATTTCGTCTTTTAAAGGCAAAGTTTTATGAGATTGTGAACCCATGGCACCAATGCAAGAAAGCAAATCAAGGCCTCAAGAAAAGAGTCAGATAATGTCATGCAAGAGTAGGTGTCAACTGCAGGTGGCAAACTGAGCTGACCAATGGTAGCTCAGGAGGAGCACGCATTCCACAGAGTGAATTGTACAGCAGGTGAATGGCACAAAACAGGAAAAGCTCACATGGTTTGAATTTCTAATTCATGACACCACATTTTAACATATAAATAAAAAGAAAGCTAATTTGTTAACATACATTTGGTAAAATTTAACATTAAGGGCAATTCAGAACTTTTTGGACTGGGATTTTAAGTACAAATGAGAGAAATGTATAAGTGAGAAACATATAAACAGGGTTTCACCTTATTCAAGAAAATTCAGCTGGAAGTACTTTGCAACATCTCATGAAAAATGTGTGGTTGATGGAATAGGTAGTAATGTCAAAAGACTTGTCAGGCACATGAATCAAGGAGGAGCAGGAACTATTATTCTGTCAGCAGAGAGCTTTGCCCAGTTAGCAGCAAAGTTAGTTCTGTCAACATATGTTTCGTTCATTACAGAACAACAAATCACGAGCTTGCTCCTCATAGATAAACCACGAGATATAATAGTGATTCCAGGGATTTGTCAGTGTCGTGGTTGGCTACGATGAAATCTTGAACACACATTTGAAATTACATGCTTTGGCTGACATAGTAAATTTGTCATGTGAATTCTCCTGAACTGCAGACTTCTGAAGGTGACTGAATAATTACACTAATCAACAAAATTCAACATTGTAATTTTTCCTTGGACTTAAAGCTAATATTTCAATTACATACAGTGTAGAGTACACAAAAATGATGAAAAAAATCTCTACTTGGTTCTTATTTGTTTTTATACGTTACTACAAAATAATACATTGTCACAATGCATTATTACTATATATGTATAAGTTGATTCTTCAACAGGGTTCCCATTCAGTTAGTGAAATCAAATTCCCTGACTTTTCCAGGTTTTCCAGGTGGTTTTGAGTAAAATTCCAGGTGTTTGCAATGGCGTTTTGAAAATATGCTTAGCAACATATAATGAGAAAAAAATACTGGCTAATTAGATACTTCCTCAGATTTGCATGCAAGATATTAAAATATTGTTTTAGTTAGCTGAGCAGAAACTTATGAATAAGCAATTCCATAACAGGATATTGAACTAGCTTTTAACTCTTGTAATGCAGTGTTTTGACATGCAAGACAGTGATACTCATAACAGATTCTAAAACATATTACATGCTGCACATACTTACAATTATACCTATCCCAAGTTACTGAGTCATATAATTTGTTTTAGAAGTTTACATTCTTATTTTAAAAATATGGAATACAAATTGGTGAACAGCAAAGAAAAAGAAATTTTTCTGCACATACCAGCATTGTCTTGGCTTATCCTGCTGAATAATTAACATACCTAATGATTAAATAATGGTGTTTTTAAGTTATCTGTACCCAGAAGGGTTTTTTTTTTCTCATATGAAAATAACTGACTGAGGTTCAAAGGCAACTCTAAAATCATTGAGATCTAACTGGCTAACAAAAAAATCTGGGCAGATTTTTTTTTTTTGTAAACACATTATAACTACACATGTAAAGTGAAACAAAAATAAGTCACTGCTTCCTTGCAATAAATTTTACACTGAATACTAGAAGAAATCACTGAAATCTAGTTAGTTTTATGCACAGTTACATCAATTTTGACAATTCCTGAATTTGCTGGTCAATTTTTCCTGTCTCCAAAAGAACCTCATGAGACAACTTTCTTTTCTTTTGCACTAAAATACTTATCTGATCAGACACCTTGCGATTTTTTTTTCACGAGTTGTATCTCTTTATTTTTCTTTTTTCTTTGAACTGCTAATGCCTGCTGATATCTTGATCGAGACATTCTGCAGTTATGGGCACTGAAACTACTCTGTTATGCGACTTTATGGCATTGTATACTGTACGCAATGAAATAAGTGACTTTTCATGAAGATTCTCAACCAACATCTCTTTATTAATTGAAAAACCACTTTCAAACAGGCGCATTTCCATGCGATAAAGTAAGAACCAATTTAACAACCACCCACAGTTCCTTGAAATGTTCTTTATCCTGAAGTAAAGAAGAATAGAATGCATCCAGGCGGTTATTTTCTGAGAATGCAGAAAACACATCCTTCAGTTCAGTTTTTGCTCTGCTACACAACTGTTGAAATTGCTGTTTTGCTCGATCTGCTGAAACAGAAAATATTCTGTTTTTTTCATGCAATATATGCAACAACAAATGCATTCTTTTTTCACAAATTATTGAGTTTGACTTTATGAGCTTAGGATTCAGACTTGAAACTGCTTTGATAGCAGAAAAGTTTGTGGGACCTCGTTCTACTATTTTCTGCGTGGTTGCCACTAAAAATTTAATGCATTCTGCTCTGAATTCCTTTTTCTGAATCTCTGAAGTTTTACTTTTCATCAAATATCCATGAGCAGCAATACCAATGTCTACATTTTGCAGTTTACAGTGGTTAACCTTATCACTTACGTCAAGCTTAAACAATTTTTCTGGAATTGCACTTTCCTCCATCACCTCTTTCCTTATAAATCTAGACATCAACTGCCGGACAAGATCACATAAACTGTCATACAGAAATGGAGTCACAGGATCAGCTGTTTGGAATTTTTTCAAAAATGGTTCCAAAACGTTAGCTACTGATGAAAAAAATGCAAACTTTGAAAGGATTAGGTTATCTTTACATGCTACTGCAACATGTGCACATGTTGAAGTTTTTGGCAAGGTATTTGTCTCTTCAGCGTACTTTATGTTGAGAAAAATCTGAATGGCTCGCTCTGCCACAGCAACATTTTCGACCCACCTGACTTGGCAGAACTTATGAGGGAAAATTTCACATCCTGTTATCGATACATAATCAGCTCGCCGTGCAGGGCTATTTTTGAACAACTGATAGAAAGCTGTGAAGATATCATTCAAATTCCAGTCAGTAACATCATGGCCTCTCCGAAAGGCTCCATGAACCACATGCAGTCCACATGAACCCAGATCAAGTAGATCACATCCATTTTCTGCCAACAAATCTTCCCTTATAACTCACAGAAATTTATGATTAACATAGGGCCCATCCATTGAAATTTGCAAACAGTTTATTTAAATCTAGTTCTGAAACTCCTTCACCGAACTTTTCAATGAGATCAGATGCTCTTGCATGGCCAAAAAATACTGAATTCAAATAACGTGTACATACCTGGCTTAATGACTTAGACCAAAATCTAACAATCAAATCCATCTGCCCTTTCTGAGCTACTTTACTAAGGGCTTCATCAAAGCAAATGACAAATTCAGTACCTGATATCTCTGATAATAAGCATTTAGAAAAATATGGCGCAAGCCCAAAACAAATTATATATGACATTTTTGTTGCACCAAGACTGACCTTTTTTGCTATATCACTGTCCATAAACATATGCTGGAATACATCGCTAGCATCTTTAAAAGAGTTGTATGGAGAATTTGACATTACAAGCTTCATGGCCCAAATTACTTCTGCACTTAAAAAATGCACTCTTTTGTCATAAAACAAGTGATGTTCAACATTGAAATATTAGTAGGAGATACAGTGGATGAAGATCCACTCTGCTTTGCTACAAAATCTGCTGAATATGGCATGCACGGTATCAAATCAGGAGCAGCAGCCATACTGCCTAAAGTTCCACTTTGTTTTTCTGAACAATCCCTTTGAAGTGGTGCAGTATCCAATGTAAAAATTTTTGTCACAGCATGAGAAGCAGAAACCTGGCTTAAAGCTTTTATGTGTTTAGCACTTCGTTCATGGCTCAAAATCGCTTGGCAGCCCATATTGCTCAAGTTGAAACTTCTTAAACAAACTTTACATCTTGCTTTGTATGGGTCATCCTGAACAGGTAACAGCCATTCTGACCACTGTGGGTTAAGTTTTTCTTCAAGCTAATCCACATTAAATAGAGTTTTCTTGGAAGTCATAATTGCACCAGTCAGAAACCTTGAAGACCTCTCAATTCGCCAATTACTTTAATTTGACACAAATGCCGTCGAAAACTCTATGCAAGGCGCAAGCACGGGAGCAAATACTGGCGGGCAGGCACCACGTGGCCGGCTGTTTGGGGAGTGACGTGGGAGGTTGGCAGAAACTCTCTGATCGCGGTAAAAGCATGCGCGCCAGCAGGAGTCTCTCTTTTCGCACTGGCCAGAGGCTTTGGTTTGATAACGAAGTATCCGACATAGGGTTCCGTGACTGCGATAAAAAATGTTGAAAATATGTTTTTGCGGATTTTTCGCAAAACTGACTGAACCTTTAATCAACTCCATAAATCACTAACAGGAACGGGCCCCTTAAATTTCAAACGAATCCGATAAAAGCTTAAAAAAAATAATTTTAAGCTCGTCATCCTGCAGCACGTTTCTCGCGGAGAGTGAATTCATAACTTTATTATGCGGTTATAATAAATATCAAAATAAAAAAAATTTGAAAAATAATAGATGTATTCATTGAAATATTTAGCACGTAAACTTAAAAAGTCAAACATTGAAGCGAAATCTATTCTTGCAGAGAAAAGAGGGGGAAAACATTGGATACGAACACTTCATCTTCTTTCTAAATAGCAGTAAAAAAAGAATGAAAAGCATTCTGCAACATATTCAGTGAAACATAAACATTTACTTCGAAAATAGTCTCGGAACGTTAAAGAAGGCAATAACTCAGTTGGCTCCTGTTGGCACACGTAGTCATTGCAACCGCTCAAAGCCCGTTTAGTGACCCTTCACCAGTAAGCTCTCCCAGCCTAAAACGCACTGAGGCACGGCAAAGCCCACCAGAAACCCTCAGTAAAAGCGCTACATTAAAGATTTATCCCATTAAAAATTTTAAAGGATAATTTCAAAAGTTCTTTACCGATTCACACGAAATTTTAGAGGTCAACTTCTGTTAAACAATTATGGTGTATGTAAAAATTTCAGCCAGTTTCATGAAGAATAGAAAAAGTCAGTTTTCACCATTTTTATCCCCAGTCTGGCAGTCAAACAAAGGCAGGAAGTGCTTTGGTAACTCCATCGTAACCCCTCCACAGGCTCCATCCACTCTCACTCCAACACTATGCACCCTTTTCATTTCCTAGTAGTCACCGTAGGGGTTTCCTCCCCACGTGGCTGCAATGAATTCCTTTTCTAGTGCTCAATGATGGAGAACTCTGCCAAATATGTTAGTTTTACCCCCTTCCCCTTTAACCTACAGTTCGGTCCTTGGGAGTGAACTAAATGAAATGTTAAATACGGAGAAAGATCAAACACAGAGGAAAAAGTATTTTATTTTAGAAACTCCCCAAATTCCCTGACTTACGAAATAAAATTTCAAAATTCCCTGATTTTTTAACGAAAATTCATGTTTTCCCTGATTTTTTGTGCCAATATTTTTTTCCCTGAAAATTCCCTGATTTCCAGGTTCTCCAGGTAGCGTGGGAACCCTGTTCAATAGAATATATGAAATATACAACAGAATATTTGTTTTTATATGTTACTGTAATGTAATAATATTTTATATGTTATTACAATATATTTGCATACGTTACATTACAATTAATTAACATTTTGCAATGAAAATATATTTTAAGTGTATTAATGTGCTATATTAGCAAAGTTTTTACATAACATGCTTTTCTGTTTACACTGTTCAGGAGCATTTCTCTTGATGGACCAACAGCAGTCAGCAAGCATCACTTCATTTCACTGTGCAAGGTAACAGTTTTCCAAGACAGATATCTGCTGGTGAAATCGTTCACCATGTTCGTCACTAACTGCTCCCATATTATCGGGTAAAAAGTCTAGGTGAGAATGAAGGAAATGCAGTTTTAAAGACACGTGGCAACCCAACTTTTGAAAAATTTTCACCAGCTTTTGAACTATGCTCTTATAGTTTGCAGCTTTAGTATTTCCAAGGAATTTTTGCACTACATCCTTGAATGCCAGCCATGCTTCCTTTTCTAGTTTCTGAAGAACACTTTCAAAACAGTCATTTTGCATGAGTTTTCGAATGTTGGAACCAATAAATACTCCCTCTTTTATTTTAGCACCTGATACAGAAGGGAAGAAATCTCGGATAAACCTGAATGCCTCACTATCCTGATCCAAAGCTTTTAATATTTTTTTTTTTTTTATCAAACTGAGTTTGATGTGCAGTGGTGGGAGAAATATGTCCCCTGCTGGTACAAGAAGTTCGTTCACTACATTCTTAGCACTGAGCTTCAGAGACTGCTGTGAAGGCCACTTTCTTACATGGTAGTGTTTCTCTTTAGCACAACTTTCCCATTCACAAAGGAAGCATAAATATTTAGTATATCCCAGTTGCATTCCTAGTAAAAGAGAAATTAAAGTCACTACAAATTTTCCAATGAAAATCATTGCACTTCAGCACATGTAATAGCATTTCACGGTATCATAGGTTTCTTTCACCCATGAAGCATATCTAACAGGAATGGAGTTATATTTGTTGCCAATGTGTAACAGTACTGCTTTTATCTCATTTTCAAAGCATCAATAAACAGTTGCTATTCCTCTGGCTGGTGAGACAGATCTAAAGATGACATCAGGTTGGGAATGTTGTTACAAAAGCATAAAAGCGAATGAAGTCTTTGTGTCAGTCATGATATATGGAAATACGTACATCATTATCCAATACATTCCATTCCTTAACCCTTTAATGACCATAACGCCCAAAACGCCCTACATACAAACTAATATAGATGCCCAAAATGCTTGTCTAGAGTCAGTCAGATTTCCTACCCTTATCTGTTCTTCAAATTTGCTCGACCTATGGGGGATCAAGCAAGGGTCACCCACAGTCACTGTTGTTATTACACAAAGAAGTGAACCAACAGACACTTTCAGGCATTATGGTATTTAGAGTGATACAAAGTTTTGGGGTCATGGTCGTTAAAGAGTTAAGCCTTGATCCAAGCAATTCAGCTTTATTTTTGCTTAATCCCAGATCACGAACGAGGTCATTGAGCTCTGCTTATGTGATCATATGAGGTGTTGAATGTTTCTCTGATGATTATAATCCTCATATTTTCCACTTTTGTGACTAGTTGATGGAATGCATTTCTCTTCATCTAAAGGACAGTTTACAGGTGGCTGTGGTACAGGATGTGCATCACTGTGAAGTATGGCCTTATTGCAGAATCGATGCTGGGATACTACACATGCTTTTGCTTCTTAAATTTAATTCCTTTTACTGCTGGAGTCACACAAAAGTAACAATCTGTTACATGATCTCCATGTTCCCTCCAGATCATCGGTATGGCGAAAGGCATCGGTTACCTTTCCTGTAATCCACTCTCAAAGCCAAATCAAACAGCATTCACAGCACAAGTGCGGAGCCCATGGCTTATCCTACTCACCAATCTGGCATCAAAAATAATGTTTATAGGCTGTTCTAATTAAAGGAGTTATACGTCTTCTATGTTTAACACTCAGAATTTTGCCACATATATTAACACAAACTATTACTAAAATTCATGCATTTACGAGACATAATGATTGCTATTAGTCTCTGTTTGTGAGTTCATTACATGCTACACTGATTTGCTGTTACACTGATTGCCAAGTAAAATTGGTCCAAAGTACAATAGTTTTTTTTTTTTTTTTTTTTTTTTTGGGCAAACAGTTTCCACCCAAAAAGATTTGATATTAATAGTAAAAAATAAACCTCATAAAAAAATATTAGATACTGCTGGTGTATATGAAATTCCAATTTTCATAAATTTCCCCAAATTTTTATATATTGGTAGTACTAAAAATAAATTAAAATATAGACTTAATCAACACATCAAAAACTGGCAAAAAAAAAAAAAAAAAAAGGAAGAAAAAACTGATTTAATACAGTATTGTATTAAAAATAATGAATTTCCAAAATTTTAGGACATGGCTAAATATAAAAATGAAGAACTTAGAATTGATGTGCCTGGTGGGTTCATTGATTAAAAAAAAAAGTCTGATAGTCAAGATTCTACACAGCTTTATCTGATCCATGGAAAATTCTTATTAAGCATCATCAAAAAAGAAATAAGTGTTCTTATTCGGATTTGTTATTTGTCCTGTGAGATGGCAGCATGGACGTGAATTCCATATAAGCCCGAGGTCTGTGGTCTTGATATGTTATTGGTTCAAAAAAAGTACCCCCCCCCTTCCAGCACAACAGTAATGAGAGAGCTACCTTTGACAGTTTGGTGTCAATTGGTAGACATTGTTGTGCTTTTGAGGATGCTCTGGGAGGGAGCAAAAGTTCTTAAGTGAGCGTGAATGTTTGCTGACAAATGGGGGACGAGTGAGAAGTGCGGGAAGCTAGGTTTTTTAAGTTTGTTGCGACTTTTTAAATTGAGTTGTTTTAGATAGTGAATGGTAAATGGTGGCGTTTTGTCGGAGTTTGAATGTTGTGTTCTTGGTGATGTGTTGGTAATGAAGATAATTTTAAAAATGAATTGTAAATTTTAGCTTAACTTTTTTTACTTTTACACTCATTTCATTTGTAAATTAGTTTTTGTGTTTAATGTGAATGGCGAGTGGTTGAAACGAATTTTTTAAAAATAAGTTTGTGTTGTGGTTTTCATGCTTCCCCCAGAGTTGCCCCAAAGCAAAAAAGTCGGAGGTCTATTGCGTTTTCAATATGTCCATTTCTGTGGAGTTAAGGGCAAGAAGTTGGGTTTTTCAATATAGATAACTTTACTGTCCTTTAGTCTTTACTGATATTTAGTGTTATTGCTATACACATTAACAATACTTATAACCAGTAACATAGGGTTAAGCTTTTCTCCTTGAAGGTTATAGTAAAAACATAATATATTAAAAAGTGCAATTACTAATTTTGCATTCTAATCTACTGTATATACTCGCGTATAAGTCAAGAAATTTGGGACAAAAAAGGAGCTTCAAAGTAAGGGGGTCAACTTACACGCGGAGCCTAAAAAAATCGTTAAGCCCAAAAGTTCTTCCTGTGAGGCAAAAGGCAATCCATCCCAAAGGAAAAAAGAAATGCCGATGCGGTATTAATTACGAAATCGCGACCCTCCGAAAAAAAAAAAAAAAAAAAGAAAAGAAAGAAAGAAAGAAACAACACCGATACGGTAGTAATTACGAAATCGCGACCCTCCGAATTTCTCCTGGCTTTGCGTATCCACAGCGCACTTGCAGCCGCGCATCGAAAGCTCCGTCCTCCTGACTACAATGTTTTTTGCGCTGACCTACGACCTAACGCAGCCATTGTTAGGTGCTGCTTGTCTTGCTTCTCCTAATTATGGCTGACACGGATTGTGTAAAGAAGCGGATGTCCTATAACGCAGTATTTAAGTTGAAAGTGGTTTCTTTTACAGAAAATACTAACAACTGTGCTGCTTCACGTCAATTTGGCATTAACAAAAAACTGATTCGAGATTGGCATTAAAAAAAAAAAAAAACGGACTTGGTGAAAATACCAAAATTGCAAAAGGTGCTGTGCCGTGGAACGGCATCTTTTCCAGAGCTGGAAAGTGTCTTCAATGATTGGATTGTGGGCTGCAGACAAAATGGTTACATTGTAACATGAACTGGTATACGTTTGCGAGCAATGAAGCTCGCAAAAGATGAAAAGTTTGCAGCCGCAAATAACACTTTTCGTGCCTCACCAGGTTGGTTCACAAGGTTCATGAACCGCTATTGGGTTGCGTCTACGCCAGCACACCAAAACTGCACCAAAGTTACCTCGTGACCTTGAAGCAAAGATAATGGAATTTCAAAAGTATGTCATTCAAAAGAGAAAAGAGACTGCTTTTGAACTTTCCCAAATAGGGAACATGGATGAAACCGCCATGTGTTTCGACCTTCCTGGAAATAAGAATGTGAACCAAATGGGGCAAAAAAATATCTAGATTAAAACGACTGGCCACGAAAAACCAGTTTCATGGTTGTTCTTTCCTGTTTGGCCGATGGCAGAAAGCTACCTCCGGTAATTATTTTCAAACGCAAAACCCTGCCGAAAAGCGCCGTCTTCCCTTCTGGTGTGCTCGTTCGTGTCCATGAAAAAGGATGGATGAACGAATCCGGAACAGTTGACTGGTTAGAGAATGTGTGGAACAAAAGGCCAGGCGCATTTTTGAGGAAACCTTCGCTCTGGGTGTGGGATATGTTTGTTGCACACCGTTGTGCAGAAGTGAAAAAAACTGCAGAAAATTCAAAAACAACTCTTGCTGTCATCCCAGGTGGATTGACATCTGTTCTTCAACTACTAGATGTCTGCCTTAATAAGCCCTTCAAGGACAATGTGCGGAGGTATTGGGCGGATTGGATAAGTTGGGATTTGCCGACTGAAACCAAGGGCAGAAATCTAAAGAAGCTCGATATCGTTTTGATTGTGCGATGGGTCAAGGATGCTTGGGATGCGATACCTGTGGAAATGGCCGTGAAATCATTTAAGATATGTTGCATTAGTAACGAACTTGATGGCACAGAGGATGATGAGATTTTTATGAGTTACGACGACAGTGATTCTTATGACACAGGCATAGACGGGAATACTGATGTTTACGATGACGCTCTGATAACGGAGAAAGACTTTTTTGAACTGTTTGGCGAGTCTGACTCGGAATCGGATAAGTTTTTGGGTATGCAAATTAAATTTATTATTATATATATATAATTGTTTTTTTCATTTTCAAATGTTTTTGATTTTCACGATTTCTTTACTCTGAAAGTGGAGAGGTCGACTTATACGCGAGTATATATGGTACTTCATTTGCGGGATGGTTTGTCACAATGTTTTAATTATGGAATACCTGTATTTGCTAAACTTTAGAGACAGACTAGAACTGCCATTTTCATGGTGGACATGCACTGTCCCACATGTGACACGTAATCTTTGTTATACTGAACTACAAGTTTTGTAAATATCCAAAATTTTGTGTTTAAGCAATAGTGAAAGTTAATGAGTAACATGTACATAGGAAGTTCATTTTAAAATGAAAAATATTATTGTTTATGCAGGCAGTATGAAATGTCCCATAATTTGCAATGGAATTTTGCCGTCTATTCCCTAATTTTTTACACAAGTATATTTAATTCAACGAATGTTTACGCTTACTAATTCCCCCTACAGAAATTTTTAAAAACTTTTTCAAAACACTGTAATATTATTAATTTGCTGTTGTAATTTAATTCTGGATGGCATTGACAAGGCACAATTTGAATTACACTCTTATTATCCGACAAGGAAGGTACATGTATTTGCTTTTTCTGTGGGAGTATGTGGCCTCTCTCAATTACGACAATCATACCCGGTGGATCACAAATTCTGCATCCCCACGAGAATGCACTTAAGCAAACACCTAGTACAAAGTACCCACAATCATGCTGTTACAACGATTAACAACATTAAAAGGATATAAACACATTTTTACATTTTTTGAAAGGATAAAATCTACACAAAAATTAAATCAATGAAGTAGAACTAATTTTCTATTCAAAAATTCGGATTCACGAGTTGCTGACATCATTCCATAGTCAATTACCAACAGGAAAACAACACTCAAAATGTGAAACATTTACATTTTTTTGCAGAAATCCAAACAATAACATTCCTCATTAAAGAATTACTATACTAGAAAAAGTTTTCAGTTGCCGACATTAAAAGTTATTTTCCAGGAAAAAAATTTGGGGTAAGTTCAACATAAGCACAAGAGCCACAGAGCAAGCAGTTCTTACTCTCTGAAGACCCATGGCTCTTAACCTGAAAATTACATAACAGCAACAGTTTCAGGCACCTTTGAGACACTGTTTGTTCCAGATAAATACTTTCACTACATGAAGGAATGCCTCAAATGATTTTTTAACTTATGAAAAAGTCATATGGCATTAATATTGTCCAGAAACTGATTACAGCCATGCAAAGTTTAATTTTATTTGACTGTTAAAATTCTCACTGAACAAATGAAACTGAAAGAGAATAAAAAATAACTTACATTCACTTTTTGTTGGTATACAAGATCATCTGTTGCATATTCTTTTTGTAGAGCACCCAATGCATATTTTGGCCCAATCAAAGGAATAGTATCAGCAATCTGCATGAAAAGACAGCTATTATATTAAACTGTTACACTGATGCACTCAAATAACTACCACATGCACTCAAATAACTACCACAAAATGTTCAATGCAATCAGTATTTCTGATTGCATTGAACATTTTTGAGTTTCAAAACTCAGAAATGTTCAATGCAATCAGAAATACTAGCACACATATTTTCTGTTGTCTGACTATGATTGTTATCTAGTTTAATTAGAATTATAATAGGTTGCTTACCTTTTTACACATTTCCTTGCACGTTTTATTCCTTTAGTTGTCTTGCTTGGTTCAAGCCTCTGCTGCAGTGTTCCATTTTCGTCTTCAGGTTCTTTCAAATGCCCAGCAAATGCTCAAGTCCACAAAGAGCACTGCATTAATGACTCTAGGTCCCAAACTGTATCCTCCTCCCCTCCCACACTTCCCACCAGCGTGTAAAACCCAACCTTCGTTGGTTGATTGACATATATGAAAACCCCAATTCTTGAACTCAAAACCTCTTGATATCATCAATTAACATAAACTGCCTATTTACATACATACAAAATGCCGAACAAAATTATTAAAAACGATACACAACTATTTACACACAACTCATCTTATGCCTTCAACTCCCCTTCCCAACACCTCATGACAACTAGATCATTCAGTCACCACACCCTAAGCCATTCCCACGCAGACTGCCTCAAGTACTTTCTACCCCCCTCCAGGGTCATCCTTAGGGAGCGGAGCGTTCTAGATGTTTTCTTTCCTTCTACCACAGTGAGCGACACGTTCGTCTTCCTCGCCACTGCTCCAACGTCATTATTTACCAAAAACTTCCACTGTGGCTCCATCTTTTATTAACTTTAGTAAACTCTTAATTTTCTTCTTCTATGTTTTTTTTTTTTTTTTTGTTCAATTTTTATTAGTTCTTTCCATTTTTCATTAAGAATACTTGGGACATTATTATTACAAATTTGATCTCTATTTTTTTCAATCAATACACATTCTGCAGAGCGTAGGTGTCTCTCATTGCGACACGATTTTATTATTTTAATCTCTTCAAAATTTGGGTATGTGTGATTATCCAGACAGTATTGTATCAGTGCTGTTTCTGCTTCTTTTTTTGCCAATTTTTAATATGTTGTTATAGGCGATGTTTTAATTGATTTTTGGTACTTCCAATATACTGTATTATAATGGTGGGATTCTACTTATGGTGTTTCGTACACACCTGCCTTTTCTAAGATACTACAATTTTCAGTGTTATTAATTATCATATCTCCAATTGTTATCACTTTGTTTCCCATCTGAATTCCATATTTATGGCACAATTTATTGATTTCTGTAGATATTCCTGGAAGGTAAGGTATTACTCCAACATATTGTAATTGTTTTTAGCACGTCTTTTGTAAAAAAAGATTGTGCTTATGTTACCGGTTTGTCTGTTTGTCTGTACCCACGATATCTCTGCACCTATTAGTCCGATTTGAAAAATTCTTTTTGCATTGGGAAGCTTGAAATATGCGAATGATGATCTCCTTTATTTCGTTTTTTTTTACGATGTACAATTTTGCCGCTAGGGCGTAAATGCAGATGATGTCGAATTCAAAAATACGTTTTATTCCACATATTTGCTTTTAAACATCCGATTGAAAAAATTATTTTATCTTTCGATTCCATTTATGTCGAAGAGTATTTTAGATATAGCTACTTTTTCAAATTACGCATAGATTTTCGGCTAGGGGCGTGAAAGTAAATTACATTTTCCCCAATAACTCTTCATCAGCAGAAACACCTCCCGATGGAAAATATTTTGCATATATTTTCAAATTTTTGGTAAAGAATACTTTAGCCACCAGGATGCGTAAGTGTTAATTTTTGCTTCTGATGTATTTGCCATAAAATCTGAGCTTCTAAAATATCGATAGAAAAAAAAATTCTTTTGTGGACTGATACCACTCACATCGATAAACATTTTCGGAATATTTTCTTCTTAAAATATTCCACAGTTTCTCCGCCAGGGGGCGTAGATGTATATCTTATTTTTTTCAATATCTCTACTTCTAGGAGTCCGATTTGAAAAATTCCTTCTTTGTTGGATAGTGTTTCCAGTGTGACATGTTTTTTTATATAATTTCAAAATTTTCAAATAATTCATAGACTTTCCGCTAGGAGGCGTAGAGGTAAATTGTGTTTCCCCCTATATCTCTGCTTCTAAATCTCAGATTGGAAAAATTCTTTCTGCAGCGGATACAGCTCCTGATGGGAAATCATTGGCACATAACTCCTAATTTTTGTAAAAAAATGGTTTGGCCACCAGAGGGCTTAAATCTTAATTTCAGCTTCTGATGTATTTGCAGCAAAATAGGAGCTTCCAAATTCTCGCTGAAAAATTCGTCATTTGTAGACCGATAGTACTCATGTCGACAAACGTTTTAGGAACATTTTCTTCTTAAAATAATGCATGGTTTCTATGCCCCCTGGCGTAGATGTATATCTTATTTTGTCAATATCTCTACTTCTAAGAGTCCAATTTGAAAAATTCCTTCTTTGTTGGATAGTGTTTCTGATACAAAATGTTTTTCCTATAAATTCAAAATTTTCAAGTAAATCATAGGCTTTCCGCTAGGGGACAGAAAGGTAAATTGCGTTTTCTGCGTTATTTCTGCTTCCGATTTGAAAAATTCTTCCTGTATCGCATACAAGACCTGATGGAAAATACTTTTCCATTAATTTCTAATGTTTTGTAAAGAATGGTTTGGCCACCAGGGGGCAAAGAGTTAATTTCTGCTTCTGATGTATTTGTAGCAAAATCTGGGCTCCTGAGAACTCGCCTAATTTTTTTTTTTTTTTTTTTTTTTCTTGGACCGATAGTGCTCATATGGAAAAACCTTTTGAGAATACTTTCTTCTTAAAATAATGCATGGTTTTCCCCACCGGGGAAACGTAAAGTCACATCTTATTTTTGTCGATATCTCTGTTTCTAAGATTCCGATTTGAACAATTCTTTCTATGTTGGAGAGTGTTTCCAGTGCGAAATGTTTCTCACATAAATTCAAGTTTTTCTTAACGCACAAGTCTGCAACCAGAGGGCGTAAGCTCACGATTCCGTTTACAGCAATACCTGAGGGATTAAAAACCCGATTGAAAAACTTCTTCCTTCCGTCAGATACTATTGTTTTCCATACCGGTTCCATTGACTTTGAATAGCTTTGATAAATCTAATTTGCGTCAGAACAGATTCAAAAGACGTGCTTAATTACACCCAAAAATTCGGTGTCATCTTTCTGGTTTTCTTTTAGGGGAAGATGTATCTTGCATCTTTACTTGTACCACATAAATCCATTTATTTATTTTCTGTGGAGGGTATCCATAGCTGTATGACATATCTTTAATGTAATTTATTTCTTTAGTACGAAATTCTTTAGAGGAATGTGTGATAGCTCTTTTGAGTTATATGGTATCAGAACAGGGACATATGTCTGTTTTGTATGTACCCTGTACTGCAGTTGGTTATTTTGCTTGATGATCTTAACATCTAAGTAGGGTAAGATATTTTCTTCATGTTCAACTGTCAATTTAATTGTGGGATAAACATTACCAAGTTGTTCAGTTAAAGATTCCAACTCATCAGTATCCATTCTGGTCATGATGAAGATATGAAGATATCGTCTACGTATCTGCAGTAAACTAAAGGTGGTTCATCCATTGTACTGATAATTTGTTCTTCTATGCTGTTCATAATTACTTCAGCAAACAGATTAGACAGAGGAGAGCACATTGGGCCTCTGTAATTTTGTTTGTATATTTTCTCATCATATTTTAAAGATCTTATTTTCATAGATGTATAATAAAATTGCTTTTAACTCTTGTAGTTGTGTGTTATTAAGAGATTGATCCTGTTGTAATTTTTTAATAATAATCTCAATTGCTTCCGGCACAGGGGTACTTGGAAACAGAGCTTTGACATCCATACTAGCCATTCTGTAATCTTTTAGATCTTGGTTTACATTTTTCACTATTTTGATAAATTCATATGTATTCTTTACAGTGTATTGTGTTTTCATAAACACTGGTACCAAGAAACTGTAAATATTCTTGTACCTCATAAATCCATTTATTTGTTTTCTGTGGAGGGCAACCTATAAAAAGGTAAGCAACCTATTATAATTATAATTGTATGCACGTAAATTACGAACAGTTGTGGCTAGTGCTATAGATTTTCTAACACTGAATTTACATTGGAATACATGCAAATTTTCCTGAGTAGGGTGAACGTAAGGCTGAGACGACCCAGTCTCCGAATAGTCAGTAAGAATGCACTAACGTGGCTTTTTTCAAAAACAGGAATTGAATATATTGAAAGAATTAAAAAAGAAAAGAAAATCAAATCAACAAAATCTGAAATCCAAGTGGAATTTTTGATTGCATGTAGAGATTTTGACCTGACCCCGAAATATATAAGAATAAGAAACTCCTCAATGAATAAGGAAGATGAGATAATATTAAAAACTTGCCAAAAGAAAAGATTAAGTGCAGAGATTGTGAATAAAAGAAGGATAATTTTTGGTTTACAAACCACCTGTTTAAAATTATGGAAAATTTTAAGTAATACTACATATAGAAATTTCAGTGGATCATGGAAGATTGAAATTTTGGACACTACTTTAAGAGAAATTACTGAAATTGTTGAAAAAGAAAGAAGGTCAGCCAAACAAAGTGTTACGGCTAAATTACAGACTACTGGACCACTATACAGGACATGAACAAAAAGAAAATAATTTTACCAGAATATGTCATTACACGAGCTAACTTATTCACAAAGAGCTGTGTTGCAACGGGGGAAAAAGTATGCATTTCCACAGAAGGTAACAAAAACCGAAGAATTAATACCAAATTTTGAAGATATCATCAGAAATATCTCTAATGAGGATAAGGAGGAGTTTAGTGGTAAACTATTCCAAATTATATTAAAAGAATATAATGAAAAAAATATTACTTAAAGAAGTTAAAATATAAAAAAAGTCAACTGTTGAAATTAAAAGAAGACAAGAATATCAAATTTTGTGAGGCTGATAAAAAAGGCCAAATTGTGATCCTGAATACAGTAGATCTAATATAACCTAAAAATGAAATTGGCAATAGAAGAATTGAAATGTTCTGAAGTGAAAAAGGACCCAACTGATAATCAAATTAGATATTTGGCTAACATCAGGAACCTTGCCCAATGGATCAAAAATGCAAAACCACCAATGGGTACAAAGGTCCCACGAATGTTTGCAAAAATTAAAACACACAAAGGTGGTAACCAAATGAGACTTATAAGTGTCCAAAAAGAACTCTCCATTGATTAATCTTGAAATGAATATTCACAGATTCTTGGCACCAGTGTTTATGAAAACACAATGCACTGTAAAAAATACATATGAATTTATTGAAATAGTGAAAAATGTAAACCAAGATCTAAAAGATTACAGAATGGCTAGTATGGATGTCAAAGCTCTGTTTCCAAGTACCCCTTGTGCCAGAAGCAATTGAGATTATTATTAAAAAATTACAACAGGATCAATCTCTTAATAACATACAACTACAAGGGTTAAAAGCAATTTTATTATACATCTATGAAAATAAGATCTTCAAATATGATGAGAAAATATACAAACAAAATTACGGAGGCCCAATGTGCTCTCCTCTGTCTAATCTGTTTGCTGAAGTAATTATGAACAGCATAGAAGAACAAATTATCAGTACAATGGATGAACCACCTTTAGTTTACTGCAGATACGTAGACGATATCTTCATATCTTCATCATGACCAGAATGGATACTGATGAGTTGGAATCTTTAACTCAACAACTTGGTAATGTCTATCCCACAATTAAATTGACAGTTGAACATGAAGAAGAAAATATCTTACCCTACTTAGATGTTAAGATTATCAAGCAAAATAACCAACTGCAGTACAAGGTACATACAAAACAGACATATGTCCCTGTTCTGATACCATATAACTCAAAAGAGCAATCACACATTCCTCTAAAAAAGAATTTCATACTGAAGAAATAAATTACATTAAAGAAATCTAATACAGCTATGGATACCCTCCACAGAAAATAAATAAATGGATTTATGAGGTACAAGTAAAGATGCAACATACATCTTCCCCTAAAAGAAAAAAAATTACAATATGTTGGAGCAATACCTTACCTTCCAGGAATATCTACAGAAATCAATAAATTGTGCCATAAATATGGAATTCAGATGGGAAACAAAGTGCTAACAATTGGAGATATGATAATTAATAACACTTAAAATTGTAGTATCTTAGAAAAGGCAGGTGTGTACGAAATACCTATAAGTGGAATCCCACCATTATCATACAGTATATTGGAAGTACCAAAAATCAATTAAAACATTGCCTTAAAACAACATATTAAAAATTGGCAAAAAAAAAGAAGCAAAAACAGCACTGATACAATACTGTCTGGATAACCACACATACCCAAATTTTGAAGAGATTAAAATAATAAAATCGTGTCACAATGAGAGACACCTACGCACTGCAGTCTGTAATTGATTGAAAAAATTGAGATCGAATTTGTAATAATAATGACCCAAGTATCCTTAATGAAAAAATTGATAGAACTAATAAAAATTGAACAAAAAAAAAACCAGAAACACAGAAAAAAATGAAGAGGTTACTAAAGTTAATAAAAGATGGAGCCACGGTAAAAGTTTTTCGTAAATGACGTTGGAGCGGGGGCAAGGAAGACAAACGTGTCGCTCACTCTCACTGCTGTAGCAGTAGAGAAAACATCTAGAATGCCTCCTGAGGATGACCCCAGAGGGGGTAGAAAGTACCAGAGGCAGTCTGTATGAGAATGGCTTAGGGTGTGGTGACTGAATGTTCTAGTTGTCATGAAGTGTTGGGAAGGGGAGTTGAAGGAATAAGATGAGTTGTGTGTAAATAGTTGTATATACGTTTTTAATAATTTTGTTTGGCATTTTGTATGTATGTAAATAGGCAGTTTATGTTCATTGATGATATCAAGAGGTTTTGAGTTCAAGAATTGGGGTTTTCATATATGTCAATCAACCAACAAAGGTTGGGTTTTACATGCTGGTGGGAAGGGTGGGAGGGGAGGAAGATACAGTTTGGGACCTAGTCATTAATGCAGTGCACTTCGTGGACTTGAGCATTCGCCGGGCATTTGAAAGAACCTGAAGACGAAAATGGAACACTGCACCAGAGGCTTGAACCAAGCAAGACAACTAAAGGAATAAAACGTGCAGGGAAATGTGTAAAAAGGTAAGCAACCTATTATAATTATAATTGTATGCACGTAAATTATGAACAGTTGTAGCTAGTGCTATAGATGTTCTAATACTGAATTTTGTTTAATTAGGCAATTTTTGCCTTCCAGGTAGCATCATTTTAGTCAAATTCTTGCCAGTTTTTTTTTTTTTTTTAAACAAAATTAAAATTTTTGTTAAGCGTTTGCAACATTCCCTTCTGTTTCTGCACCATTTCAGAAATTGACGGTCGCATTTTATTTTATTCGTCCTTTTTTTTATTTTCAGATAGCTTTATCTGGGATTTTTTTCTAAAACTACATTACATTTCTGCGTATTTTTTAATGCCCTCTGCTTCGTTTCCAAAGCTGTTTTACGCTGTATTCTGGAAGCTGACGGTCGCAATTGTTTTTAGGTATTTTCTTCCAAATGGTTTAATTTTTGCTTTACAAGAACCCCTGCCGTCTTTCTCTTTAATTTTATGGGGTTTAATTATATCAATATAAATGCTCCAATCACATTTTCATAAATTCACTAAATTTTTCTTTAATTGTGGTCAATTCACAAAATGGGGCTCTTTTTTTTTTTTTTGATTGGAGGTTTAACGACCACCGTGAGCAACTCAATGGACTATAAGCAGTCGCCCGTCCCTAATTTAGGGTCACTGGTTCCAGGGAAGGGAGAGAGCCAGTGCCGTAAGACAAACACAACATCCATGCCGGACCGGGATTCGAACCTGGACCCCTTACGGACGAATGATCAGAGGAGGGCGCCTTAGACCACTGCGCCACTGGGGCGGCCAAAATGGGGTTCAAACAAAAATCTTACATATGGATTCCTGTTTTACAAATCAAGCTGAATGAGGCAAAATTACTATTATTTCCAAAGTTGATGTGACCCCCCTTCAACTTGATCATCTAAATAATCACCTGGTGAGGCCCCCAGTACAACATAATTGCTGCAGGAAATAGTAAGAACAGAGCATAATGTCTAACAGGCAAAACATCCTTTGGAGGAGGGAGTTAAAGTTTAATCAATTAACTAAATGCAAAATAAAAAAAGTATGGATTTAAAATTATTCCTTATACTTTCTGACCATTATTTTTAAAAATCCAAAAGCATTTAAACTAAAGAAATGATGTTTCAGTTCAGAATGAAGTTAAATAGTTCAAGTTTCTTTTGCATTTCTTGTCAGAGAAAAACTAGTTTGACTATTGAATTACTAAATACTAATTTGCACTATTATCAAAATCTCAAATTGACTCATTTTTTAAAACATCACTTTGGTGCAGTGCAGAACAATAAATTGTATGGCAAAATTAACATTTAGACACCCTTTACCTTGTAGACAGTTTTTAGGTTTCATTTCTGCGTTGCAGACTTCTGAAAAAGATTTTGCTCCTGGGGCTTCCGGAAAACAAAATTTTAGCCTGATAATCTGGAAATACCCTGTTCTTGCTCTTTCTTAGTGTTGCCAATTTAGGGGAAAAGTCACTAAATTCGGGGGTTTGAATTGGAGTTAGCAATAAAACTATTGTTTTGAGATTATCAACTTTTTTTAGCGGATTTTGTTGTGTTCTTAAAAACCTGTAGGGCTTGGGACTGGTGGGGAAAATGCAACTTGTTCTCGAAAAAAGTATGCAGTTGTATCAGTTTCTTTCTCTGCCACCATTGCTGTTGTTTCAGAGTTTGAGCCAGAAATAATTCTGGACTGTTTGCAAACTTTAATTTTTTGTGTAGTGAACATATATAGAATCATGAAGCATGCTGCTGTTACTAGTGAGAAAAGGAAAATGCAAAACAAGCAAGGCTGACCACTTATTTCATTATCCCCACGTCCTCTGCAGGAACAGAGAAAGAAGTGCTCCAAACAGAAAACTCTTAACTCACCATGCTTATCGAGCAGTCATGTAAGCGATGTAAAGGCCAGAAAGTTTCAAGAAGCTTGGCTGAAAGAACTGAGGTGGCTGCACTATGATAAAACACCTGGCATAGGAAAATGTGATGTTTGTGTCATGTTTCCAGGAATATCGGACAAAATTCCAAAGTAGTGACAGGCTTTACTGGTCAATTCAAACTAGAAACCTTCAAGAAACATGGTAAATCGTTTCAACATGAAAAATACATGGTAGCATACAATGGGCAAATGTACCCAAAAGCAACACCACTTGCTGGTATGTGCAAAAAAAAAAAAAAAAAAAAAAATGATGAAAAACTGTTTGAACTTCTGAACAGGCCTTGATTTCGTTTTTTTTTTTTTTAGCAGTAGCAACACTTGCTAGTGGCCTTATTTTTTGCTAGCAAATTGCATTATCTACTAGCAAAAGTTCATTAACATTATACAAAAGAAACTTTAACATGTCTTCCTCCATTAGTCAATCATGACAAATTTTGATTTCACCCCTGTAACTGTCACATTGTAATGCTGAAAAGATTACAAATATTTAGATGAAACTCATCTTTTCATGACCCGACAGATTAATTTGAACAATTTAATTCAAATGCAGATATTTAAAAAAAAATCATTTAACTTTATTCACAAAATTCAAGAACACTATTCATTTATGGTCTGGGTTTCGGGTCTTTTCATCATACACTTTAAAATAGCAGGCCCGGTGTCAAACTTGTCTTCGGATGGACCTTCAACCTGAATACTCATGAGAGCATGCAGTTTTTGTAAGTTTAAACTGCCCTCCAATCACCATGGATTATCTTCATGAAATTGAACCCAACCTCACATGCAGAAGTACATAAGGGAAATATACTGGAAATTTCTACCAACGCAAAAACATTTTTATAATGTTTGTATTTTTCAAGAATTATTCATTTCCAGAAAGCAGTTGTTCCTTTTGGTATATGTCTAAAATGTTCCACATGTGCAATGCAGTAGAGCTTTACAGTTCACACTAAAACATTCAAAGTTTTTCCACTAGCAAAATGCATATGCTTGTTATCAATTTGCTACTAACTGCCAGTTGAAATAGAGCACTACTTCTGAAAATTTGTTTTAATTTAGCATATTACATTGCTAAAACCAAACCTTTCAGTGACATGAAATAACTTTTAATACTGGCTGATAAATTAGGAGTTGAAGTTAGAAACAAATATAGTAATCACAAGACTTGCAAAGAGTTTATTTCACATATTGCAGCTGTGATACAAAAAGAACTGGTATGTGAACTTCAAGGCCAGAATTGTGTGAGCTTGTTGCTAGATGGCTCAACTGATAAAGGAGATGAGGAAGAATCGAACTTGTGTATGCTAGATATATTAAAGAAAAAAAGGTAAAAGAGAGATTTTTATCTATTCTTCCTCTTGAAAATGTCACTGCGGATGGATATTTGAAATCCATAGAAGGTGAACTAGAAAAACTAGGAATTTCAGTTGGAATTGGAACAGGTGGAGCTGAAAGTATGATTGGTGCAGAAAATGAACTGGTACAAAAACTGTAGCAGAAACTAAAACATTTAGTTATATAAACCCGCTTGGCCAGCGTGGTGAGTTATGGCCAAATCCCTCCAAAATGATTCCACAACTTAAATCTTGGCCCTCAGTCTCCGGCAGCTGGAATGTACCTGGCCAAGGCAGCGGCCAGTGCGACATGAAGGCAGAGGGTGCTAAGAATCCCCGGAGGACCGGACTAGGCTGCCATCTGATGCTGACCTTGGCTACGTACAATGGACGCTCCCTATCTTCTGATTCAAGGCTTCTTGAATTGGAAGAGGAACTACAAAGGATCAAGTGGGACATCGTGGGGCTAAGTGAGGTAAGGAGAAAAGGAGAAGATCTCATCGAACTGAAAAGTGGACATCTCTTCTACTATCGTGGGACAGATACTGAAAGAACTAGTGGTGTTGGATTTATAATAAACAAGAAACTGAAGGATAAAGTTGTAGAAGTTGAAAGTTCCTCTGACAGAGCTGCACGACTTGTTATCCAACTCTCGAAAAGATACCAGGCTCAGATTATTCAAACTTATGCACCCACCACAAGTCATCCTGAAGAAGAAATTGAAGAATTTTATGAGGAAATTTGTCATCTAAATAATAAAGGTAAGCAGCACTTGAAAATAATTATGGGAGATTTCAATGCAAAAATAGGGCAACGGCAACAGAATGAAACTTCAGTAGGTAAATTCGGTCACGGCAACAGAAACCAGCGTGGAAATACTCTCGTTGAGTTTGCAGAGGCAGAAGGGTTTTTCATCTTGAACTCCTTCTTCAAGAAAAAGCCACACAGGAAATGGACATGGAGACATCCAAATGGCACGACAAGTGAAATTGATTTTATTATGTGTAACAAAAAATTCGTCATAGAAGACTGCAGTGTGCTAAACAAGTTCAACACAGGTAGTGACCATAGATTGGTGAGATGTAAGATGCACCTCAACACTAAACTTGAACGTGGCAAGCTCATAAGACAAACAAAATCTATTGACATAACCAACCTTAAAAAACACCATAATACCTTCAAGTTGGAACTGAAGAACAGGTTCTCTGCTTTAGAAGGCCTAACATCTGAAGAAGTGGACATCTCTGAAGTTAACAGAAAAGTAACCAAAGCTGTTATGGAAACAGCAACAAAATTAGCTGGGTCTAAGAACAAGTTGCATGTAAATAAATTATCAGGAAAAACGAAAATGTTGATGCAAAAAAGAAGAGAGATGAGGACAACTAAAGAAGATGTGACTTCCAAAGTGGAATATATAGAGCTATGCAAGACAGTAAGAAAAAGTATCACTGAAGACGTAAGAAAATTCAACTGTGAACTAGTGAGGAAAGCAAATGAAAACAACCAAAGCCTAAAGATAGCAAAAGGACATCTCAGTAAGGGAAGAAAGCAGATTATGGCACTGAGAAAAGAAGATGGTTCTGTAACAAGAAATAGAGGCGAAATTTTGACAAGAGTGAAAGATTTCTACTCCAAATTATATGAAAGGGATAATACATGCACTCCAGACATCATGAAAGATACCAGTACCAGAGTTCCTCCAGTCCTTCCAGCAGAAGTTGCACATGAAATCAAGAACATGAAGTGGGGAAAAGCTCCAGGAGAAGATGGAATTACTGTAGACATCATACAAGAAGCAAGTGGAGAAATCGAAACAGTACTCGCCCAAATTTTCACTCGATGCCTTAATGAAGGAAAGATTCCTGAGGATTGGAACACCGCTACAATGATCCTGCTACATAAGAAAGGTGACATTGAGGATCTTGGAAACTACAGACCTATCAGCCTCTTATCAGTAGTTTATAAAATCTTCACTAAAGTTCTTTCACACCGCTTGAAGGTAACACTGGACATGGCTCAACCGAGAGAACAAGCTGGATTCAGGAGTGGCTACAGCACAATAGATCATATCCACGTGCTGAGAGAACTAATTGAAAGAGCGAGGGAATATGAACTTCCATTGTGCATGGCTTTTATCGATTATGAAAAAGCCTTTGATTCGGTGAAACCATCAGCAGTTACAATGGCTCTGAAAACCTGCGGTATTGAAAATGCATACATTAATATTATTAATAACATCTATGAAAATGCAAGTGCAAAGATTAGGCTGTTTGAAAATACAACACACGTAAAAATTGGAAAGGGAGTGAGACAAGGTGACACCATATCTCCGAAGCTCTTTAATGCCACTTTGGAGGGTGTTTTTCAGTCGCTGAGCTGGGAAAACAAGGGGATAAAGATTAATGGAGATTATCTAACCCACCTTCGTTTTGCTGATGACGTAGTCATTTTTGCAACTACCCCATCAGAGCTCCAGAGTATGATCCAGGAACTTGCTGACAAGAGTAAAGAAGTGGGATTAAAAATGAACTTTCAGAAGACAAAAGTGATGTTCAATGCTTTTACAAGAAATGAAGATTTATCGATTGATGGAGAAAAGCTGGAGATAACAGACACGTACGTTTATCTTGGACAGCAGATATCAAGTGAGGGTCACATTGATGAAGAAATTAATCGGCGTACAAAACTTGCCTGGAGAGCTTTTGGAAGAAACAGCATAATTTTCAAGAGCAATATGCCATTATGTCTTAAAAGAAAAGTGTTTGATCAATGCATCCTTCCAGTGCTTACGTATGGTGCAGAGACGTGGACCTTAACTAAAAGAGACATACAAAGGCTGCAGACAACTCAAAGCAGCATGGAGAGGTGCATACTTGGTGTAACCAGGAGAGATAAGAAGAGGAACTCGTGGATCCGAAAAATGACAAGAGTGGAAAACATCATGATCAGAGTTAAATCCCTGAAATGGCAATGGGCTGGACATACTGCCAGAAGGACAGATCATCGATGGACAGCCGAAATTTTAGATTGGATTCGAAGGGACAGGAAAAGACCCAGAAGAAGACCACATGGGAGATGGGTGGATGAAATTCGAAAGTATGCAGGGGTGACATGGAGGAGACTGGCACAAGACAGACCGTTGTGGAGGAAACTTGGGGAGACCTTCGTCCAGCAGTGGATTGATAATGGTTGACAATGATGATGATGATGATGATATATAGTAGGGATGTAAGGTCAGGTGATGCGTAACATCACAGCCTCTCCTTGACAAATGTCAACCCCGCCTTCTCGTGGTGCATCCTGTTCCCACTAAAGGGGCTCTGACGACCGCCAATAGCGGTATAACTATACCATCGGGATTAGAGGAAATTCTATCCCACACTCACCAACCCGCTTGGCCAGCGTGGTGAGTTATGGCCAAACCCCTCCAAAATGATTCCACAACTTAAATCTTGGCCCTCAGTCTCCGGCAGCTGGAATGTACCTGGCCAAGGCAGCGGCCAGTGCGACATGAAGGCAGAGGGTGCTAAGAATCCCCGGAGGACCGGACAAGGCTGCCATCTGATGCTGACCTTGGCTACGTATAATGGAAGCTCCCTATCTTCTGATTCAAGGCTTCTTGAATTGGAAGAGGAACTACAAAGGATCAAGTGGGACATCGTGGGGCTAAGTGAGGTAAGGAGAAAAGGAGAAGATCTCATCGAACTGAAAAGTGGACATCTCTTCTACTATCGTGGGACAGATACTGAAAGAACTAGTGGTGTTGGATTTATAATAAACAAGAAACTGAAGGATAAAGTTGTAGAAGTTGAAAGTTCCTCTGACAGAGCTGCACGACTTGTTATCCAACTCTCGAAAAGATATCAGGCTCAGATTATTCAAACTTATGCACCCACCACAAGTCATCCTGAAGAAGAAATTGAAGAATTTTATGAGGAAATTTGTCATCTAAATAATAAAGGTAAGCAGCACTTGAAAATAATTATGGGAGATTTCAATGCAAAAATAGGGCAACGGCAACAGAATGAAACTTTAGTAGGTAAATTCGGTCACGGCAACAGAAACCAGCGTGGAAATACTCTCGTTGAGTTTGCAGAGGCAGAAGGGTTTTTTTATCTTGAACTCCTTCTTCAAGAAAAAGCCACACAGGAAATTGACATGGACACATCCAAATGGGACGACAAGTGAAATTGATTTTATTATGTGTAACAAAAAATTCGTCATAGAAGACTGCCGTGTGCTAAACAAGTTCAACACAGGTAGTGACCATAGATTGGTGAGATGTAAGATGCACCTCAACACTAAACTTGAACGTGGCAAGCTCATAAGACAAACAAAATCTATTGACATAACCAACCTTAAAAAACACCATAATACCTTCAAGTTGGAACTGAAGAACAGGTTCTCTGCTTTAGAAGGCCTAACATCGGAAGAAGTGGACATCTCTGAAGTTAACAGAAAAGTAACCAAAGCTCTTATGGAAACAGCAACAAAATTAGCTGGGTCTAAGAACAAGTTGCATGTAAACAAATTATCAGGAAAAACGAAAATGTTGATGCAAAAAAGAAGAGAGATGAGGACAACTAAAGAAGATGTGACTTCCAAAGTGGAATATATAGAGCTATGCAAGACAGTAAGAAAAAGTATCACTGAAGACGTAAGAAAATTCAACTGTGAACTAGTGAGGAAAGCAATTGAAAACAACCAAAGCCTAAAGATAGCAAAGGGACATCTCAGTAAGGGAAGAAAACAGATTATGGCACTGAGAAAAGAAGATGGTTCTGTAACAAGAAATAGAGGCGAAATTTTGACAAGAGTGAAAGATTTCTACTCCAAATTATATGAAAGGGATGATACATGCACTCCAGACATCATGAAAGATACCAGTACCAGAGTTCCTCCAGTCCTTCCAGCAGAAGTTGCACATGAAATCAAGAACATGAAGCGGGGAAAAGCTCCAGGAGAAGATGGAATTACTGTAGACATCATACAAGAAGCAAGTGGAGAAATTGAAACAGTACTCGCCCAAATTTTCACTCGATGCCTTAATGAAGGAAAGATTCCTGAGGATTGGAACACCGCTACAATGATCCTGCTACATAAGAAAGGTGACATTGAGGATCTCGGAAACTACAGACCTATCAGCCTCCTATCAGTAGTTTATAAAATCTTCACTAAAGTTCTTTCACACCGCTTAAAGGTAACACTGGACATGGCTCAACCGAGAGAACAAGCTGGATTCAGGAGTGGCTACAGCACAATAGATCATATCCACGTACTGAGAGAACTAATTGAAAGAGCGAGGGAATATGAACTTCCATTGTGCATGGCTTTTATCGATTATGAAAAAGCCTTTGATTCGGTGAAACCATCAGCAGTTACAATGGCTCTGAAAACCTGCGGTATTGAAGATGCATACATTAATATTATTAATAACATCTATGAAAATGCAAGTGCAAAGATTCGGCTGTTTGAAAATACAACACACATAAAAATTGGTAAGGGAGTGAGACA
The DNA here is from genome assembly GCA_039090855.1 of Macrothele yani. Lineage (NCBI taxonomy): Eukaryota > Metazoa > Arthropoda > Arachnida > Araneae > Macrothelidae > Macrothele > Macrothele yani. Next base: position 10,958,416 of record CM077024.1, read on the forward strand.
AGGTGACACCATATCTCCGAAGCTCTTTAATGCCACATTGGAGGGTGTTTTTCAGTCGCTGAGCTGGGAAAACAAAGGGATAAAGATTAATGGAGATTATCTAACCCACCTTCGTTTTGCTGATGACATAGTCATTTTTGCAACTACCCCATCAGAGCTGCAGAGTATGATCCAGAAACTTGCTGACAAGAGTAAAGAAGTGGGATTAAAAATGAACTTTCAGAAGACAAAAGTGATGTTCAATGCTTTTACAAGAAATGAAGATTTAGCGATTGATGGAGAAAAGCTGGAGATAACAGACACGTATGTTTATCTTGGACAGCAGATATCAAGTGAGGGTCACATTGATGAAGAAATTAATCGGCGTACAAAACTTGCCTGGAGAGCTTTTGGAAGAAACAGCATAATTTTCAAGAGCAATATGCCATTATGTCTTAAAAGAAAAGTGTTTGATCAATGCATCCTCCCAGTGCTTACGTATGGTGCAGAGACGTGGACCTTAACTAAAAGAGACATACAAAGGCTGCAGACAACTCAAAGCAGCATGGAGAGGTGCATACTTGGTGTAACCAGGAGAGATAAGAAGAGCAACTCGTGGATCCGAAAAATGACAAGAGTGGAAGACATCATGATCAGAGTTAAATCCCTGAAATGGCAATGGGCTGGACATACTGCCAGAAGGACAGATCATCGATGGACAGCCAAAATTTTAGATTGGATTCCAAGGGACAGGAAAAGACCCAGAAGAAGACCACATGGGAGATGGGTGGATGCAATTCGAAAGTATGCAGGGGTGACATGGAGGAGACTGGCACAAGACAGACCGTTGTGGAGGAAACTTGGGGAGACCTTCGTCCAACAGTGGATTGATAATGGTTGACAATGATGATGATGATATATAGTTATGATTTCGAGAACCTATATACTAATCTGCCTCTTTCAGATATCATCACTAACTTTAAAGAGCTGTATGTAGAATTTAAGCTTAACCAATTTGTTAATGTGGGTGTGCTTGGAACTCTTATCTCAATTGTTGCATTAACAATAACCATATTTTATAGAATAATACTCTCTATAAGCAAGTTAACAGATACCTATGGGAGTAGCTCACTCCACAAATATAGTGAATCTATTAATATTCTTTAAAGAATATAAGTTCATTAATAAAATCTCCTCATGCTCAGATAACTACCTATACACTTATAGACATATTGACGATTTGCTTTGTATAAATAATTCGGAAGTTATAGAAACTGATTTTCCAAATATCTATCCTAGCTCTCTTAACTTATGTAAAACCAACCCAAAGTAATCAGGAACTAGATTTCCTAGACTTAAACATTAAACTTAACTGTGGTAACCTGACCATCAGCCTTTTTGATAAAAGAGTTAATTTTCCTTTTAAAGTAATAAAATATCTGCACTGGAACAATAATATCTCAACCAAAGTAATTGAGAATGTACTAATTTCTCAGGTACTTAGAATTTCAAGAATTTGCAGCAACAATTTGGATTTCAATAACCACATTAGAATCTTATTAAACTGTTTTCTAGAAAACAAAATTCCTATTATTTTCATAAAAAGAACTTTAAGAAAAATTGTTCTGAATAATAGAGTTAGGTTGGCAGATCTGTTTTAATTTCTACACAGTTAATAAAATGATTCTTGCCAATGAAAGCCTTTTGGAAGTTGGTCTGGAGGATGCATATTAACTACAAAAGGGAACCTTTAGTGCTATGGACAGGACAGTCCTATTAAAAATAAAAAATAAAAATAAAAATAAAATCACACAAAAAAGTTTATAATTTGATTAAAAAGTAAAATAAAAATAAATAAAAAGTAAACTAGGTATTCGCTCACTAGAATAACTATCCTAAAAATAGAAAAACTTACGTTAAAATAAATAGGAACTTGTAGTGTCTGTAGAAGCACACTAAGGTAATTAAATACATATAAAGGTTATTAAATACACTACTAGTGTATTTGATAATATTTTTCATGTATTCTGGAGTTATTCTACTCTATCTGGACAAGCAGAACTTCATTTTTAGTTGTATAATTCTCTTGGTAGAAATTTAACGGGCAGCGTCTTTTATGCGGAGAAAAGTTGGGGACCTCCCCCTGCTTCTGGGAGTGGCGAGAAGGGAGTTCGGCCATGTTTTTTGGCACTTGAACTGCAAGTGTGGCTTTGAAGGTAAGCTTTCATCTTTGTTCTTATGCTTACTTCGTTCTAAGTTTAATTAATGAACATTCTTGGCGAAAATTTTAGTTTTTTAGCATCAAGAATTAGGAGCAAGCATTTTTGTTAACTTTTTGAGTTGTTTTTTCCTTTCACTTAACTTGGAATTTTAGCGTGTTTTGGGGCGCTTTGTTTGAGTAGTTAGATGCTTTATTGTTCTTGTTGTCAATGATGTTTTTTCATTGTTGGTAGGAACATAATATTTACATAATTATACTGTTAAAGCACTACTGGAATATTTGTAAATATTGCTTAACTTCATATAATTTTTTTCAAAGCATCTTTTTATTTTTATTATTATTATTTTTTTCTTGTGATGTTAGTTGTTGATAAAGTTGTGGGTACCAAAATCCTGATTACTTTTAGGAATCTCATTTTAAAAACTTTTTATTCTCTTGTTTCTTATTTTATGGCATTTTGGATAAAGCTTTTTTCACCACAAAGCATAAGATTTTGTAGCACTTTGGTACTGTTATTCATGTTTAAAATCTCTCTTAGGTGGCTAGGTTGCTTGGCAACGTGTGCTTTAGCTGAATAATTCTGATGGCTTATTTAGACACTCTCACAACTTGTGGTTTTTTTAATCATTTTTCTGTTTTTTGTGGCAGATGACGAGCATGGGTTGGGCCAGGAAAGTTATAGATGCATGCATAAACTTTAACTAAATGATTCCTCATGCAACTCTGAGGAAGTTATGTTAATTATAAAAACATTTTTGTGGACATTAAACTTGCATCTATGGCTTTGCAGAAACCCATTTCCAACTAGGTCTTTGTGGAACAGAGAAAATGCAGTTTTGCTGGTCCTTGATAAAGCCAAGGCTCGGCATTCTCGACACTTTCTACATTCAGGTTGCTATTACTTTATCTTTTTTACTCATACCTGTTGGTTTTTCAGTATTTCTTAGTACCAGATAAAGATTTTTTTGCATCTATCTCTTCTTAATAGTATATACACTGGCGGAAAGTGAAAAAAGAACAAGAAGGAGACGTCTGATACCAACGAAATTTATACAGCATAATAACGGAATACAGAGGATAACGTGATCAAAACATTATGGCAAAATACAGCTGTATTTGCTGGTAAACTGAAAAATAACATTTCCATGTTACATGGTTAGTACGAGGTTGAACCACCATGAACTGCGTCACACTGTGCAATTCTGGCATGGAGTCTGTCGTACAGATGTTGGATGTAAGTTTGGGGTATTGAGTTCCAAGCATCCTCAACCTGGACGCGTAAATCAGGGATGGTCGTGGCTGGCCGTGGAGACCAGATAAGTCGTTGTCCCATAAAATTCCACACGTGCTCAATGGGGGACAAATCCGGTGAACGTGCAGGCCATGGAAGTTGTCTCACACCCTGAAGTGCATTTTGCGTTGCACGTGCCGTGTGTGGGCGTGTGTTATGTTATCTTGCTGGAAAACACCACGATGGACCGACCTTATAAATGGCACAACAACGGGCTAAATGATGTTGTTGATGTAGGAGGTACTGTTTAACGTACCCGGTACAAACACTAAATGTGTACGGGAGTGATAGCTGATCACTCCCCACACCAGGAGACCAGGTGTAGGCCCTGTGTGTCGCTGGCGGATGCAAGAAAGGTGGAGACGCCCCCTTGTGCGTCTGCGAACACGCATACAGCCATCGGAGGCTCCCAAGCAGAATCTGCTTTCGTCGCTGAACACGACAGATCGCCATTGCGTTCTCCAGTGCATATGTTGGCGACACTACTGTAGCCATTCCTGACGGTGGGTTGGAGTCAGAAGTACACATACCAGAGGTACACGTGCACATAGTCCTGCATTCAGTAGATGGCTGTGGATTGTTCGCACAGTCACCTCAGGTGCAACGGCAGCTCGGATTTGCGTCGCAGTGGATGTTCTGCTTGACAACGCCGCTCTTCTTATGCGTCGATCGGTCCGCTCATCAGTCCGCCTGTGACTCCCGGTTCCACGTCTTCTCGTGTGGGAATGTTCCTCGGACCATCTACGCCACCATCGTACCACCACTGATATTCCCGTCCAATTCGCTCCGCAATACGACGATACGACCACCCGCCTCGCTGAGTCCGACTAGACGACCTCGCTTAAAGTCCGATAACTGCTGAAATCATACACGTCTACCATGTCCAGGCATTGCAGCTTCTTCAGGGTCTTCGCACGTGTCCGTACGCCGACGACTGATTACATTCACTTCGCCGTACTCCTTAAATACCACCAACGATAATTTGCATATTATGCCGTGATGTGGCGTAAGCGCTCACCGGCTGGTCCCGAAATTAACATCACACCTACGTAAACTCGACCTTATTAACATATGTAAATTTCATTATCATCCGCCAATTCCTTCTTGGTGTTCTTTTTTCACTTTCCGGCAGTGTATATATATAGATGAGCTGTTCGGGATTGAACAAATTGCTCGTTATAGCCGTTACTCGTATAATCCGGGAAAGACCCAAAATATCAAGGAAATCATTCAAAAATAAATTTCATTATCAAATATAGTACATACAATATTTAATGTTGAGAAATACATAGTACTTACATTTAGTTGAAATTACCGTACAATATTTCGGTTAGTTGTGGAATTCTTGAAAAATGCATACGTACAGTATTACATACACACAGAACTATACCTACCATTATACATACTTTAGTACATACATATGTAAGTATGTACGATGTGATGCAGATTAAGTTGAAATTCTTGAATAACGGACATGTAAACTACATATGTACTGTATGAAATACAATATGTACTATACAGTACTGTAATTTTTGTACCATACAGTACTTAGATAAAATTAAGCACAGGTACAGTACTATCTGCCCAAAGCACATATCCTTTTTATTTCATAAGAAAATATTTGGCTAATTTTAAGCTGCGTTGTCCTTGACTTTAACCGAAAATCCATCAGATTACGCTTAACAACCGATAATGCACTGAACACACACTCATTGCCAGAATTAGTTTCATAAAATCTAGTCAAAACATCCAAGGCGTCTTTGTGCTTGATTGTAAGTCACAACTTCTTGTGTTTCTGCAATGTTTTCGCCTTCACTGTCGGTTTCAGTTTCTTCATTCACCGCAACGACTTCTTGCACAATTTGTTCCTCCGTTAAAATTCCAGTTGTTAGGACCACAGCGTCAATGTCGATAAAATCATCAAGAGAATTGCAATTGTTAAAGGTGCTTAAATCTCTACTTTTTAACCATTCTGATAAGGGGAGATCATCGTCATCAATCACTTCAGTGCTTTCTACTAAAGTCTCCTTTAGAAGACCAGCCTTCCCTTCCTATAACAGTTTTTAATGTTTGTCAAAGTGACACTATCCCAAGCTTCTCTCATAAGACAAACAGCATCCAATACGGAAATCTTAATTTCTAGCTTCTTCTCCATTTTTGGATTAATTGTACGGTTAGAAATCGCCGAAAATGGCGCTTACAGCTCCTTAATAATCCCTTGATCCATAGGCTGTAGAATTGATGTTGTGTTTGGTGGTAGGAACACAAGTTTGATATTTGTCAAGTTTTCTACTTTGGGATGTGCTGGGCAGTTTTCTATTAACAGCAAAATGTTTCTGTTTTTCTCTCGTAGTTCACGATCCCATTTATGAAGTTCTCCCGTAAAGATATCTGATGTCATCCACGCCTTTCTGTTTGCTTTATAATCAACCGGGAGATGCTGAACATTATTAAAAGATCGAGGCTTTAAGATTTGCCAATCACCAATAATTTTCTTTTTTCATTTCATGCCATGTTCGCACAAATTACAACGGTTAGCCGATCCTTTGCCAATTTACCTCCAATGCATTTCTCGCTTTTAAAAGTTAGTCATGTCAGAGGTTACCTTGTAAAAAATGCCCGTTCTATCAGCATTGACTATGTTCTGCTCACTAAATTCAGAAATGAAGCTGGGCCAAACGCTTTTAGCCACTGACTTACAGATTCCGTATTCGCAGACATTGATTCCCCTGACATTTTTGCGTAAACAACATTGTGTCTGTTCTTGAAGCGATCAAGCCACCCATTACCGCATATAAAATTCTCATGGCCGAACTGTACTGCAAATTTTTCCGCTTGCACTTTTAAAATCGGTCCATTGATAGGAAAACCAGCATCACGTTGAACTTTAAACCAACAAAGTAAAGCTTCATCAATATCCTTTTTTTCACACTTTTTAATTTTTTTTGCAATGTGTAAGATTGTTTTCAAATGCTGACAAAACTGCATCTTTGTTCTTCCACAATGTAGATACGGTAGATGATGAAAGCCTATACTTTTTGCAAACAGCCGAATTTTTCTTGCCATCTTGCAGTTCCTAAATAATATCCATTTTCTCCCTGATGGAGAGAGCCTTTCTTTTAACACCAACCATTTTGCTCACAATACCACACTTAATAAAAAAAGGGGGAGGGAAAGCATAAGTGATGTCGCAAGAGTAGGGCTGCGCATAACTTTCTGATTAAAAAAAGGTTACGATATGTCCCGTGCAAAGATGAAATACTGAATGCACTAAGAAAACATGCGTGGGGTTAGACCATAGCAGACAACGAGAGAAAGCGAATTCCAGGAACCCTCTCGTAAACAGTGGCAAAGGAAAGGCTGAGAAGCTTTCTCCCACAAAATGCCACCCCCACCTACCCTTAGGCTGAAATGCAAGACGTCATAAAACACTCCCCACTTTTCTCTCGGAGCAGGTGACACACAGACGGTGGTCTTTTTGGGCAGCAGGTGGCTAAATGACGCCACCTTTCAATGCTGCGCTATCTTTACTGGGTGTAAAAAAATAAATAAAATCTGAAAGTCTTGCAAATTTGCTCGCGATAACAGAGTTGATACTCGTAACAAGCTGGATAATTTAACACTAAAGTAATTGCATATGAAACCAAACTTCTTCTGGCATTTACTCGCTATAGCCGGGACCTCGTTATAGAGCCCGTCTTAACCAAGTTCGACTGTATATAGTTATGAAACAATGACAAAGGAATATCGAACATAAATTGTTTGTAATATATATACGTATATATATATCCTTGACAAATGTCAACCCCGCCTTCTCGTGGTGCATCCTGTTACCACTAAAGGGGCTCTGACGACCGCCAATAGCGGTATAACTATACCATCGGGATTAGAGGAAATTCTATCTCACACTCACCAACCCGCTTGGCCAGCGTGGTGAGTTATGGCCAAACCCCTCCAAAATGATTCCACAACTTAAATCTTGGCCCTCAGTCTCCGGCAGCAGGAATGTACCTGGCCAAGGCAGCGGCCAGTGCGACATGAAGGCAGAGGGTGCTAAGAATCCCCGGAGGACCGGACTAGGCTGCCATCTGATGCTGACCTTGGCTACGTATAATGGACGCTCCCTATCTTCTGATTCAAGGCTTCTTGAATTGGAAGAGGAAATTACAAAAGATCAAGTGGGACATCGTCGGGCTAAGCGAGGTAAGGAGAAAAGGAGAAGATCTCATTGAACTGAAAAGTGGACATCTCTTCTACTATCGTGGGACAGATACTGGCAGAACTAGTGGTGTTGGATTTATAATAAACAAGAAACTGAAAAATGAAGTTGTAAAAGTTGAAAGTTCCTTTGACAGAGCTGCACGACTCGTTATCCAACTCTCGAGAAGATACCACGCTCAGATTATTCAAACTTATGCACCCACCACAAGTCATCCTGAAGAAGAAATTGAAGAATTTAATGAGGAAATTCGTCATCTAAATAATAAAGGTAAGCAGCACTTGAAGATAATTATGGGAGATTTCAATGCAAAAATAGGGCAACAGCAACAGAATGAAACTTCAGTAGCTAAATTCGGTCATGGCAACAGAAACCAGCGTGGAAATACTCTCGTTGAGTTTGCAGAGGCAGAAGGGTTTTTCATCTTGAACTCCTTTTTCAAGAAAAAGCCGCACAGGAAATGGACATGGAGACATCCAAATGGGACGACAAGTGAAATTGATTTTATTACGTGTAACAAAAAATTCGTCATAGAAGACTGCAGTGTACTAAACAAGTTCAACACAGGTAGTGAACATAGATTGGTGAGATGTAAGATGCACCTCAACACTAAACTCGAATGTGGCAAGCTCATAAGACAAACAAAATGTATTGACATAACCAACCTTAAAAAACACCATAATACCTTCAAGTTGGAACTGAAGAACAGATTCTCTGCTTTAGAAGGCCTAACATCGGAAGAAGTGGATATTTCTGAAGTTAACAGAAAAGTAACCAAAGCTCTTATGGAAACAGCAACAAAATTAGCTGGGTCTAAGAACAAGTTGCATGTGAACAAATTATCAGGAAAAACCAAAATGTTGATGCAAAAAAGAAGAGAGATGAGGACAACTAAAGAAGATGTGACTTCCAAAGTGGAATACATAGAGCTATGCAAGACAGTACGAAAAAGTATCACTGAAGACGTAAGGAAATTCAACTGTGAACTAGTGAGGAAAGCAATTGAAAACAACCAAAGCCTAAAGACAGCAAAAGGACATCTCAGTAAGTGAAGAAAACAGATTATGGTACTGAGAAAAGAAGATGGTTCTGTAACAAGAAATAGAGGTGAAATTTTGACAAGAGTGAAAGATTTCTACTCCAAGTTATATGAAAGGGATGATGCATGTACTCCAGACATCATGTAAGGTACCAGTACCAGAGTTCTTCCAGTCCTCCCAGCAGAAGTTGCACATGCAATCAAGAACATGAAGCATGGAAAAGCTCCAAGAGAAGATGGAATTACTGTAGACATCATACAAGAAGCAAGTGGAGAAATCGAAACAGTACTCGCCCAAATTTTCACTCGATGCCTTAATGAAGGGAAGATTCCTGAGGATTGGAACAACGCTATAATGATCCTGCTACATAAAAAAGGTGACATTGAGGATCTCAGAAACTAGACCTATCAGCCTCCTATCAGTGGTTCATAAAATCTTCACTAAAGTTCTTTCACACCGTTTGAAGGTAACACTGGACATGGCTCAACCGAGAGAACAAGCTGGATTCAGTAGTGGCTACAGCACAATAGATCATATCCACGTACTGAGAGAACTAATTGAAAGAGCGAGGGAATATGAACTTCCATTGTGCATGGCTTTTATTGATTATGAAAAAGCCTTTGATTCGGTGAAACCATCAGCAGTTACAATGGCTCTGAAATCCTGCGGTATTGAAGATGCATACATTAATATTATTAATAACATCTATGAAAATGCAAGTGCAAAGATTCGGCTATTTGAAAATACAACACACACAAAAATTGGAAAGGGAGTGAGACAAGGTGACGCCATATCTCCGAAGCTCTTTAACGCCACACTGGAAAATATCTTTCAATCACTGAACTGGGAAAACAAAGGGATAAAAGATTAATGGAGATTATCTAACCCACCTTCGTTTTGCTGATGACATAGTCATTTTTGCAACTACCCCATCAGAGCTGCAGAGTATGATCCAAGAACTTGCTGACAAGAGTAAAGAAGTGGGATTAAAAATGAACTTTCAGAAGACAAAAGTGATCTTCAATGCTTTTACACGAAATGAAGAGTTATCGATTGATGGAGAAAAGCTGGAGATAACAGACACGTACGTTTATCCTGGACAGCAGATATCAAGTGAGGGTCACATTGATGAAGAAATTAATCGGCGTACAAAACTTGCCTGGAGAGCTTTTGGAAGAAACAGCATCATTTTCAAGAGCAATATGCCATTATGTCTTAAAAGAAAAGTGTTTGATCAATGCATCCTTCCAGTGCTTACGTATGGTGCAGAGACATGGACCTTAACTAAAAGAGTCATACAAAGGCTGCAGACAACTCAAAGCAGCATGGAGAGGTGCATGCTTGATGTAACCAGGAGAGATAAGAAGAGGAATTCGTGGATCCGAAAAATGACAAGAGTGGAAGACATCATGATCAAAGTTAAATCCCTGAAATGGCAATGGGCTGGACATACTGCCAGAAGGACAGACCATCGATGGACAGCCGAAATTTTAGATTGGATTCCAAGGGACGAGAAAAGACCCAGAAGAAAACCACATGGGAGATGGGTGGATTAAATTCGAAAGTATGCAAGAGTGACATGGAGGAGACTGGCACAAGACAGACCGTTGTGGAGGAAATTTGGGGAGACCTTCTTCCAGCAGTGGATTGATAATGGTTGACAATGATGATGATATATATATATACACTGAGTGGCCACTTTATTATCACCCCCTCAGTACTTCGCTGGGCCACCTTTTGCCTTTAATATTGCGTCGATTCTTCGTGGCATGGACTCCACGAGATGTTGATAGGTGGTTTGTGAAATCTGAGACCATGCTTGATGAATAGCACTTTCCAGGAGTGTGAGATTGCAGGGTTGTGGATCCAGCTGTCTGATGACTCATTCAACTTTATCCCACAAATTCTCAATGGGGTTAAGAACTGGAGATGGTGGGGGCCACATAAGCAAAGTAAACTCACTGGCATGTTCCTGAAACCAATCCTGTACAATACGAGCACTATGGCAGGACGCATGATCTTGTTGAAAGTAGCCATCACCATTGGGATAAACCATCCACATGACAGGGTGCACTTAGTCCACAACGATGTTTAGATATGATGTGCCAGTCAGACGTTGATCAACATGAATTAAAGGGCCCAAAGCATGCCAGGAAAACATTCCCCAAACTATAACGTTGCCTCCACCAGTTTGAAGGGTTGTAGCAATGCATTTGGGGTCCATGCTTTCGTGCCGTTTCCTCCAAATTCTCACTCGGCCATTGGCATGGTGCAACTACAAACGTTATTCATCGGACCACATAATTTGTTTCCAATTATCGACTGTCCAATCCTTGTGCCCCCGTGTGAACTGGAGATGTTATCTCTTGTTAACTGCAGACAGCAAAGGTGTTCAAACAGGCCTTTAGCTGCCATATCCCATCCAATGCAGTGTACGGTGATTAGTGCATGTAAAGATCATTTGAGGGGATCCTTGATTAAGATGGTCTGTAATTTGCTGCACTGTTTGTTGCCTGTTACTAGTCTGGACACTCTCTGTTTAGCCCGAACAGTCACTAGTCGATGACGACCACACGTTGCATGTAGAGACCCAGTTTTTTAGCTGACAGTCCAGTCTTTAAACACTTTAACAACAGGTGCTCTGGAACATTTCATGAATGCAGCGGTTTCGGTGATACTCGCTCCATGACTCAAGAGCTCCTACAATCATCCCACGTTGAAAGTCTATGAAATCGCATTTTTTACTCATCTCGTTACCCAAAAATCACTTCTACTACTGTCGCAAGCACTAAGCTTTCCCTTTTTATACTAGCCTCGCCCTCTGGCGGCAACAGCGTGCAGCCATAGCTCATATGCTTAAAACTGTCAGGTGGTCATAATTAAGTGGCCACTCAGTGTATATATATAGTTGTGAAACGACAAAGGAATATCGAACATAAATTGCTTGTGAAGGCAGGAACGTAGAAAAATAAAATAAAATAAAACCTAAAAAATCAGGTTGCCTTCATCAGGAGAGCAACAACCCGGGGGAGTGGCTTTTCTGGTATCAGTGAACGACTAGGAAAAACCAATAGTCGACTGTTCCTGCTCCGGAAGCCACTAAATCTAGACTAGTTAGAATGAGGAACATCCGAATCCTAAAAAACTGTAGAAAACAATAACTGTAACTCACCCGAAGATGGTGCAAACTCTGCGGCCGGAGTAAACAGGTTGAGCAACCACTAACACAGAATTACTAACACTTCAATGTTAGTGGTTACTCGGCCTGTTTACTCCAGCTGCAGGGTTCGCACCATTTTCGGGTGAGTTATCGTTTCTTTGTTTTCTACAGTTTTTTAGCATTCGGACGTTTCTCATTCTAACTGGTCTGGATTTAGTGGCTTCGGGAGCAGGATCAGTCTACTATTGGGTTTTCCTAGTCGTTCACTGATACCAGAAAAGCCACTCCCCCGGGTTGTTGCTCTCCTGATGAAGGCAACTTGGTTTTTTCAGTTCAATTTTTATTTTATTTTACTTTTCTACGTTCCTGTCTGCATAAAAAATTTCTGTTTGATATTTCTTTGTCGTCGTTTCATAATTCTATATTTCGCTAATTCCTTTGGTCTGCTGCATATTGCGCAACCGAGATATTAGCTTCACAATTTTATATTTTCGTTTCATTTTATTTCAGTTATAATTCTTTGGACTTCAGTTACAGTCTTAAAATTTTCTCGTCTTATAAAATATTTATTGCATATATATGCACACACACACACACACACACACACACACACACACACACACATCATTGTCAACCATTATCAATCCACTACTGGAAGGTCTCCCCAAGTTTCTTGCAAAACAGTCTATCTTGCGCCAGTCTTCTCCATGTCACTCCCGCGTGCTTTCGAATTTTATCCACTCATCTCCCATGTTGGTCTTCTTCTGAGTCTTTTCCTGTCCCTTGGAATCCAGTCTAGAATTTTGGTTGTCTATCAGGGGTCTGTTCTTCTGGCAACATGTCCAGCCCATTGACTTTTCAGGGATTTTACTCTGATCATGATGTCTTCCACTCTTGTCATTTTCCTTATCCACAAGTTACTCTTCTTATCTCTCCTGGTTACACCAAGCATGCATCTTCCGATGCTTTGGAAGGATGCATTGATTAAACACTTTTATTTTAAGACATAATTGGCATGTTGCTCTTGAAAATTATGCTGTTTCTTCCAAAAGCTCTCCAACCAGGTTTTATATGCTGATCAATTTCTTCATCAATGTGACCTTTGCTTGATATCTGCTGCCCAAGGTAAATGCAGGTATCAGATATCTCTAGCTTTCCCTCATCAATCAATAAATCTTCATTACTTGTAAAAGCATTGTACATCAGTTTTGCCTTCTGATCATTTTTAATCAAAATCAGCATTTTAATTCCACTTTTTACTCTTGTTAGCAAAGTTCCTGGATCATACTCTGCAGCTCTGAAGGGGCAGTTAGCAAAAATGATTACATCCTCAGCAAACCAAAGGTGAGTTAAATAATTTTCATTAACCTTTATCTCTTTGTTTTCCCAGTTCAATGATTGAACTGGGGAAACTGATTGTTTTTGAGATTTTCAAAAATCATTCAATAACAGCAGCATTGAATGATTTAAATCCTTAATAAAGCATATAAATTATTTAATTACAATATAATAATTTTTTAAATAATGATCTCTCTAAAGAATCAAATAACCCTGAGGCAACTATGTTCGTACTGTGAATAGACAAACACATGCAACACATAGTAGTCTTCCTACAAAGAAAGTAGGGTATGTTTATCCTATAAACATGTGCTTACAAAGAGTATTATTAAATCCTTTTAGCAAATTAAATTTACCTAAAAAATTGGCTTTGGATGTTTTTGACTTTATATCTGAGTCAAAAATCAATGTAATAAAATCTTACAAAAAAAAAATCAAAATTTTGAAAATCAAACAAACGTTTTCTTTACAATTAGTATGTGCTGTATATCAAATTAAATCTCTTTAAAAGAGCCTCAAAATGAGCCCTATATTATCTCTCTATGACTAAGGGTCACAGACATGGGCATTTTTGTATAACAAAGAGCACCTAGGCTATACTACATATTGCATTTTTTGTGATTTTCAAAACTTCATATGAAAAAACTACTGCTTCAAAAAATCTAAAAACTTCCATTTTCCATTTTATTTTACTACACCAATATACCAAAAATCAAGCAAAACTGGGACATCAACATTAAGATCCTGGTTAATTTGCCACGGAATAATGATCCACTATTTCATGTTATGCTGGTGAGTTTAACAGATACCAGTAAAAAGTTTCAAAAGCAAAAATACTGCATGAGCCTAACACAAATAACAAAGGGAAAACACATAACAACTAATTTCATTCAAAAGTATTCAAATCAAAATATTATGTTAATAATTTGAGAAGACACTGACCTCACGTTCTATTTCTCGCTCTTGAGCCATGATAGCTTCATCTTGATTTACTTCTATCAAAAGAAATATATATATATAACAAAAATGTATATTACTAAAAAAGAATATGAAATGTTATATGACATGGTCAGTTTTACTGATTAAAGAATAAAAGATTTTTGATGAACAAAAAAACTTAAGACGGAGCTCTGAAAAAGCCAATAAAATGAAAAAAAGACAGTAAAATAACTTGTACAAAATTCTAGCGGATAATGCTTACCTTGGCATTCCTTTCTAGCGATGGGAACATTTCACGCACGTGTTTTCCGGTCTTTGTTGATGTTATTGTCCTAAAGTCCGTTGTATGCGATAACTGGCTTTACTTCTCATACTTTTCACTGGGTATACTCATTGGATCTTTGCCTTAGGATTCCAAACACATCAATTTTTACTGTTCTTTATACTCGAAATTTTCGCCCATCCTCTGGGCATCCTCAGGAGCGTGGCGACTTTACCACTGATGTTCGTGGTTAACTTCGCGCTAATGGAGTCCGATACTCCTTGTTGCCATTCGTCGGATATACTTTCCTGGATATATTTCGTTATCAAGCCCGGCTCGCTCCATCTATGTTTCATTAAAACAACTTTTTTTTTTTTTATAATTTCTTCTCCTATCCTGGTTTTCTTGTCTTTTTTGCCGGTTTTTCTTTTGTTGTTGTTTTTCTTGTCTTATTAGTTCTTTCCACAGGCCCGATAATGTGCTAGGGTCGTTCTGGTTACATACCCTTGCTTTATTTTTATAGATTAATATTGCTTCTTCCCTCCTCATTTGCCTTTCCGATTTTTTATTCTTTTTTAGCATTTTAATTTCATCGAACTTTGGGAATGTCCGGTTTTCCATGCAGAATTGCACTAAAGCAGTTTTGGCTTTTTTTGCCAATTAGATATGTGTCGTTCAAGTTTTTTTTTTAATTTGGTTTTCATACTTCCAATGTACGATATTGGGGGTATGTGTGCAATTGGAATTTCGTAGGTTCCCGATTCTTCTAGCATTTTTTCCTCTGTTTTTTTGTTGACAGTCATACTTTTCACGGTGTGCACTGAGCTTCCTAGTTGTAAGTCATATTTAGCACAGTGCCTATTGATTTCATTACTCACTCCTTCCAAGTATGGGAAAGCTCCAATGTATTTCAATTTTTCTTCCTCATCTTACTTTGGTTGTGCACTTCTTGGCCTTCTTTACTCTGAGTCGTATGCTTTTTACTCTCATGTATCTATTTATTAATTAGCTTGCTCGGGTACCCATACTCTTGTGCTATTTTGGAGATAAACTCTAGCTCTTGATTTTTTAGCCTGTTGTTAGACGTGTGTGTGTACGCTCGCCGTATCAAGTTTACTATGCTGTTTTTTTTATGTATCACTGGATGGTGCGACGAGTATGGTAATCAGTACAGGTATCTAAGTTGCTTTTCTGAACACCGAGTATTCAAAACTATTTTTGTTTTTCTTTAGTTGGATGTCCAGGAAGGATAGGCAATTATCCTCTTCAAACTCAATAGTTAGCTCTATGGTGTTACAGATTTTGCTAAACTGCTGTGCTAGATCTTGTAGCTCGGCTTTGTTAAGTTTAGACATTATAATAATGTCGTCTACATATCGAGCATAAAGTATTGGTTTTTCAGGTAGATTTTGAATAATTTCTTTTTCGAGGTATGCCATAATCACTTCTGCGTATAATGCCGATAATGGGGATCCCATAGGGCCACCTTGCGTTTGTTTAAATATATTTCCTTCAAAATGGAAGATGTTGTTTTCGTTGATGAAATATAAGGTATTCTTTAGCTCTTTCTGTTGTGACAAGTTTAGTTCTTTGTTGATGCTTAGTTGTTGCATAATCAATTCGATGGTTAGCTCGACAGGAGTGTTTGGGTATAACGCCTTAACGTCCATGGAGGCCATAGTTATTTGCTCTAGGTCTTGATTAATTAATTTGATTTTTTCTATAAACTCATAGCTATTCTTTAATGTATATTGATTCCTCATGAATATTGGGGATAGATAGTTGTATATCTTTTTTTCTAGGTTGATGAGTGGCGAGTTTTTTTCGATAGAATCAGTCTTAAAGGTGTGTTTTCTTTATGTGTTTTAATTTTTGAGAATATTTTTGGCATCCCTGCTCCCATTGGAGGGTTTGCATTTTTTATTTCAGTTGGTAACATGCTGTGGTTCCTTACATTAGCCAGGAAGGTAAGTTGTTTGTAGGTGGGATCTTTGTTGATGCTATCACACTGTAGCTCTGAGATTGCCGTCCGCATTTTATCATTATATTCTAAAGTGTCCATAATAACAATTTGCCCTGTTTTGTCTGCTTCGCAGAATTTGATCTTGGGGTCTTTGCAAAGATTTAATAGTTGTTTTCTGTCATACTTCAATTTATTAATCTTGCAGTTTTTTTTTGTGCTTAGCGTTATACTCCTTAAGCATGATTCTGAATAGCTTAAACCTTAGATCGGTAGCATGCTCTTGATGTACTCGCTGCACAATATCTTCTAAGATAGGAATGTACTCTTCAGTTCTTGGGGTTTTAGGTGGAAATGCGCATTTTTTCCCACGTTGTAGCACTGCCTTTTCACTAAAAGTTAGCCCTCTCGATGACTCAGAGTAAAGAAGGCCAAGAAGTGCACAACCAAAGGAAGATGAGGAAGAAAAAATTGAAATACATTATTGGAGCTTTCCCATACTTGGAAGGAGTGAGTAATGAAATCAATAGGCACTGTGCGAAATATGACTTACAACTAGGAAGCTCAGTGCACACCGTGAAAAGTATGACTGTCAACAAAAAAACAGAGGAAAAAATGCTAAAAGAATCAGGAACCTACGAAATTCCAATTGCACACATACCCCCAATATCGTACATTGGAAGTACGAAAAACAGATTAAAAAAAAGACTTAAACAACACATATCTAGTTGGCAAAAAAAGGAAGCCAAAACTGCTTTAGTGCAATTCTGCATGGAAAACCGGACATTCCCAAAATTCGATGAAATTAAAATGCTAAAAAAAGAATAAAAAATCGGAAAGGCAAATGAGGAGGGAAGAAGCAATATTAATCTATAAAAATAAAGCAAGGGTATGTAACCAGAATGACCCTAGCACATTATCGGGCCTGTGGAAAGAACTAATAAGACAAGAAAAACAACAACAAAAGAAAAACCAGCAAAAAGACAAGAAAACCAGGATAGGAGAAGAAATTATAAAAAAAAAAAGTTGTTTTAATGAAACATAGATGGCGCCAGCCGGGCTTGATAACGAAATATATCCAGGAAAGTATATCCGACGAATGGCAACAAGGAGTATCGGACTCCATTAGCGCGAAGTTAACCACGAACATCAGTGGTAAAGTCGCCACGCTTCTGAGGATGCCCAGAGGATGGGCGAAAATTTCGAGTATAAAGAACGGTAAAAATTGATGTGTTTGGAATCCTAAGGCAAAGATCCAATGAGTATACCCAGCGAAAAGTGTGAGAAGTAAAGCCAGTCATCGCATACAACGGACTTTCGGACAATAACATCAACAAAGACCGGAAAACATGTGCGTGAAATGTTCCCATCGCTAGAAAGGAATGCCAAGGTAAGCATTATCCGCTAGAATTTTGTACAAGTTACTTTAAAATATCACACGTAAAAGAGAATAGTAGAATGATTTGAGCTATATAATAGTCAGAATTAGAACTACTAATTGGAATAGACAGTAAAATGTTGTTGAATTTAGGCACTAAATTGAGAACTTTTGAGGAGAAACTTTTTGTAAATGTGTTTAAATCTTTTATACATATATTCATAGTCATAGAAGTGGAATATATGTATAAATAATATTGTTTGAATAAATAAATTAATGAAGAGAAGGAAACTAAGACTAAAGCTTACAACACTTCTTTTCATTATCCTAATAACATATGTTATACTTATTTTAAACTGTAAAAAAATTCCACCATTCTGCTCTGTACAAATTTTCTATAAAAAGCGTTTTGTTCATAAACATATAAAACGAGCAAAACACACAGTCACGTACGGTAAAAGGTTCGTTTAGCGGTAGCTTTCGGTCATCCTACGACCTTGATCACCCGCGATCGACTGGATGCCAGAACTACAATTTGAAGTTGGGCTGTTGGAACTGTTGCCAGATTTTAGAAGAGAGATCCAAATAAATGGGATTTGGTGAGGGGTCTCTGAATTGCAGTTTTTGGTGAACAAATTTCAATGCTCTCTTGGAAAAGCAGAGATGCCTTGTTGATGAATGGGGCAACTTTTTTGGTTTCTTTCCAAATGGGAACTGCAGAGGTGTCTTCAAGGGTTAGTGCAGATAAAGCTGTCTTTGGAAGACCATTGGAAACATCTGTTTTGTGTTCACCAAGTCTTGTTTTGATGCTTTGGTATGTGCTTCCAATATCCACTGAGAGACCAGAGGAAGTTGAAATGGAAATAGCATACACTCCAGGGGTGTCCAAGGGTGAGACAGGATCCCCGTCTTTAATTAAGCAGGCACATTATTGCAGAAGGGTTTGGTTTCACTGTGAGAGTGTAGCCCATAGTTTTGAAAAGTTTACACATCTTATAAAAGAAGGATCCATGGAAAGGTATAACCAATGAATGGTGGTTTTTCCATTATTATTGGTGAGAGAGCAGATAGATTTTTCAAGTGGGAATTTTTGAGGAATTTTTGAATTGTAGAAGGTGGGAACTGATGGGCTTCAGCAATTTTCTTTATGGTGTCAATTTTTTCATTGAAGGAAGATTCAGTGTTGCAAACAATCCTGACACGATTGACATACGTTTTAAAGGCTGCAAATTTGTGAGCAGTTGGGGAGTGGGATGAAAATGGGATTATGTTTGCTATTGCAGAGGGTTTTCTGTAGACAGATCTGTTGAGATGATTCCCTTGCCTTACCAGGTGGACATCCAAAAAGTCAATGCCTTGCTATGATTCTTCATTGATGGGAACTTTAGGAAAATCTTTTCAAGAAAAGATTCAAGTTCAGTTCTATTGTGTGGCCAAATTATAAAAATATCATCAACATATTGAAGCCAAATGGAAGGTTGTAGATTGTGTTTCCCGACTGTTTTTTTCGATATGTTGCATGAAAACTTCAGCCAGAAGTGGAGAGAGAGGTGAACCCATCGGAAGTCCTTGCTGACAGTAGTATTTCTTGTTGAACTTGAAACAATTAAGATCTCTCAGAGTTCAAAGGCAGTCGTCATACAGGTCTTTTTGTTAGTGGGCCAGAGAGCGATTGGTTTTCTTTTAGCAATTGTACTAGCAGCATATGAGAGTGGAAAAGAGGAACTGAAGGGAAGAGAGAGACTGCATCCAGAGTGAACATTTTGTCAGAGGGTTCAATGCTAGGAGGGAGTTTTCTAATTAACTCTTTAGTGGAGAAAATTGACCAAAGATGGCTGGAGGTGAGATGTTTACATTTTTTCACAATCCTCCTTTTAAGGTTATGGGTGGGAGAGAAAGTATATTCCACGAGTGGTCGAAGAGGGAAACCAGTTTTATGAAGTTTTGTTCATAAAAAAGTTTCACAGTTTTGTAAACATTTAATCTGGAACACTTTCTTGAAACTGTAATTCTCTTCGAATTGTATGGAATGCTTTTAGCATTTCTTCATGTGAAGGTTTTTTTGATAAATAGCCTATTCACCACTCACTGTAGTTTCTTCCCTACATTTTATAACTCTTCAAGATGTAATTCTCTGTAGGCTATTCAACAATCACAATGTTTTCATTGCCATTGAGAAAATCAGAGTTCTACACCTTCTTCAGCACTTCCTTTGCTTTTCAGCTACTGCCATTTTTCCTTCAATTCTGCCAGGCTCGTATCGGATTAAAATTCAATTTCTGCAGTACTTATCAGTTTTGAATCCAGTTTTCAAAAAACAGTTGTGCATAATGGATGCAGTCACATCACATTCCCAAGCTTTCATCATCTCTGATATGGAAATTCTCAAATTTAAAAATTATCTATACATTGGCTGCTCTCCATGGCTAGAATAACCTTTTGGCAGGATCCTTTTTCAATAATGCATTTTGAGATTTTTTTATCATACCTTGGTCTAATGGCTGAAGTTTCAGTCGTATTGGCAGGAAGAAAAGCAATCGTGAATGAAATACGGGATTACACCATATAATACAAATTTTGATATGGATTGTCAAAACAAAAGCAATTTCTATGTTCTTTAATTTACATTTGGAAGCAGTCTAGTGGATGTGCAGGGTAGTTGTCTATAATCAACACAATGTTGCAACATTGGTTTATTAATCAGCTATCCCATTTTACAAACTACTTTTCAAAACTTTCTGAAGTCGTCCATGCTTCTTTATTGAATTCCTCTAAAGAATTGTATTTTTACAGCATCTTGGGTTTTAGCTTTTTCTGATTACTAAAGGTTTTAATTTTTTCTTTCCAGTCATATTCACACATAAAACAGTTATTCTTTCAGGGTTCCCACTCAAAAGTAATAAAAAAAATTCCCTGACTTTTCCAGGTGAGTCTCCAGGTGGTTTTTAAAGTTTTCCAGAGTGACATGTTGCAAAGAATTGTAACATTTCATTCCATTCCATTCATTTTTCTCACCAAAGCACACACTTGTAAATTCTTTACGTAATTTGTCTTTATAAAATTACCTGCTTTTCATTAATAACTAACTGTGCACATTATTTTCTGTACCAAAGTTCTGTGAACTTTTGTGAATACTACCCACACATAATTTGTAAATACATTCCCATAGAAACAGGTCATATGTAAGAAAAAATCTGTCTGTTGAATAATTTCAGTTTTTCTATAACACAATGCAGCTAAGCTTAATGATGGAATGGCTCTGTTCAAAGAAACATGTTTTAAGAGAATCAACAGACAAAGGACTTTGATCCATCATTTGGTTGGTTCTCTTGTGAAGTGTTTCTTCAAGCAGGAGCCATTGTTCCTAATTGTTCCATGTTATAACAACTGCCTGCAGAAATTGAACAAAAGCTTAATAACTGGCAATTTAAAAATTCAATTTTGCATCTTTTTTTAGAGAATAAAGAAAATACTTAATATAACTGAAAGTAAGATTTACCAAATTCTATGCAGGCAGTAATTGCAAGCAAAGGTTTGAAATCTTGAAAAACTAAGTTTCTTTTTGGCAAAATAAAGTATCCATTGATTTCTACATAAAAAAAAAAAGAGGGTAATTTTCCCTGAGTTTTCCCTGACTTTTACAAAAAAAAAAGGGTAATTTTCCCTGAGTTTTCCCTAATTTTTGGAACCATTTTGAAATTCCCTGAGAATTCCAGGTTTTCCCTGTTTTCCAGGTTGAGTGGGAACCCTGTCCTTCTTAGCTATGCTTCTCTCTGAAGCACTGACTTGTCGTTAAATGGCAAAGCTTTATTCAATACACACTTGGGAAAAAAATAAATCTTCATTGAAAATGTCTTTTGCAGGATATTTTTTTCAAAAGTTTTTCAGTATCTTTTTTCCATTTTTTACACACCTCTTTTGAAACTTATGCACTTTCTTTCTCCTGATATGGTTTTATACCGAATTCCATGTTTCTTTTTAAATGTATACCAAAATCCCATGTTTCTTTTTAAATTTATCTACCCATCCAATGCTAGCTAAAATTCTGAGTGTCCCAAATCTTTAGCAAATTCCAGGGCTTTTTGTTAGATCGGAAAGGAGAGTGGCAGATTTTTATCTCGAACCATCCTCACCCATTTTAAAACAGTGGCTTCGACATCTTCTTATGAACACTGTTTAATTCTTTTTCTACTCACATTCCTACTGCTTTTGTGTTGAATGTTAATTGCAGATCAAATTTTTTAAATTGTTGACACACTGCTTGTGGCCATACAATACTTTATAGCCACATCTTCATTCCCTGATCAACACCATCTACAAGTTTCACTTTATCTGCAAAAGACAGATTTTCTTTTCAACATTTTGGGCAAATAACACAGGTGACTCATGCATACTGATTGAATGAGAACGAATATGCAACTTCTACAGAGTCTGGCTCACATCAGTTACACCCGTTTTTATCCTGTGGAATGCAGTTTCTACGCTGGACTTTCTATCCACATTTGGGAAAACAGATGCGTCATTTCATATCCATGGATATGACTGTGTGTCATCCCCCTTCCAACAAGACTCATGGTGCCTCACAGAACCAGGTTTCACGATAAGGAATTAAAGACAATTTGCTCTCATCTGCATGCTAAAAATTTTTAAAGCAAAACTTTTGAAACACACACAAATTTAATTTTGGGGGAAAAAGAACTTTGTTATATAGAAATTGATTTTTGTAATATGGAGATTAATTTACATGTAAAAAATACATGTAAAACCAGGGAGAAGAAACAGTAGAATGTGACGACGTATGTCGCAGATTCTCGGAAAGGTGTGCAAGACTGGTTCACTATTTCTTTAACATTGTTCTTAAGATTTCTTTAAATTTTAAAACAAAAGGTGGGAAATTTTCATGAACTTTTAACATTGGCTCCTGTTCCAGACGTAAAGCTGTAATCGACCCCCTTCTCAATTTAATTTTAACTTTCATTCTTCAATCATTTTCAAACAGATAACTTCAACTTGATGAGATTCACTGCTTCTTTTCAGCTTTGAATCTCATCTAAATGGAAGTTAAAATAAGGTTATCTTTTTTTGCAAGAGGATCATGAATTCCATGTTAAATCAACAAATTGGTTTTGCCACACCATTTTTGATTTTGATGAAATTTGGTAGGTGTGTGTACCGATCTTTTGAACCACAAAACAATTTTTTTTATATCTAAAAAAAATTTTGCTCCTGAGATATAGCCATTTGTTTACTACACGGACAAGCAAAAAAACGCCATTTCAGACATTTTCTGAAAGCTGTAGAATTTTTATTTGAATTAGTAGAGTGGTCAGATAGGGCTTATTGGAAAGCTTAAAGAATGGAATTTTATTTGTGTAGACTAAATTAGATTTAAGTGAAGCCTAAACGGAGGTTTTGGGGTCTGGAATCTTCGTTCATGAAGTGTTGTTTAGTTAACTTTAAGCATAAAAAAACAACAATGAATAACTTGAAGTAAGAGGCCACTTTTTTTCCTGTCACACTTAAGTATGAATAGTATGTGCAGAAAAAAAACCTGAGCTGTTACTGGTAGTCCTTCACCCTGAAAAAATTGCTCAAACTTCAAAAATGTGTTTTTTCATACCCCAAAAAAATTGTGTGGGACAGGAGATAAAAATTTGAAAATGCCAGGATATGAAACCCTTATAATGTACTTTAAAACAAAGAAAACATCATCCTGTGACTCCAAGGAAAAGAGGAGGTACAAGTCTTTGAAGTAACAAAAAAGCAACACTTGATCGCTAGTGTCAATGGGATAAGCAGACAGTTCAATTACCAAAAGAAATTCTGTATTGTGTTAAATCTAACTGAAATATATTTACAAAAATATAATTTGATCCAAAAATAAAAAAGCTTACAGTTTGATAAGGCTTCTTTCAGTCTTAAGTTTATCGTGTTGCCACCTTTTCATTCAGCAGAGTTGACAGGTGCTCATTCATATGTGGTGTGATGTTGTGAACTCTCCCAGTAGCTGCCAAGAACAACTCAGAGGGTGTGAGAATCCTTAGAATGTTTTTCTTCTGGAACCATGTTTTGTAGTCACTGGCTGACTTCTTAAAAGTACCAGGACCCCAAGGATGAAAATAGTGAATCCGAAATTCTTCTTCATTATCATCGTAAACTTTCACTTCCACAACCTCACCCAACCAACAATCCTTATCATACACACAGCAGATATAATCCCTCACCTTTGGCCGTAGTTCAGTCTGGTGTTGAACCTGAACTTCCTTATTCACTATAACAATCTTGAATTCCTCTGAAAGGGATGTTACACAGACTTGAAGAACACTGAGGCTGATAGGAATAAAACTGTGTAATGTTCTTGTTTTTGGTACAGCAATGGCAAGCTGGTACCTTGTCTGCAGCTGTTGTCAAAGCTCTTCAATATTTTGCCTTGAACAAAATAAAAAAAATTGTTTATGTTTTCTGTGCAATACTTGAACATATCTAGAGGAGTGATTATATGATTATCTACTGTTCTCTGAAGACTTGCCTTTCTCACAATCCTTTTAACTGTCCCACCAACGCCATCCCATGGTCCCTTTCCCAAGGCACGTGGCAAAAAAAAAAAAAAAAATGCCACTCAGCTTGCATTTTCGAAATTTTGTTCATGGTGACATACATTTACGAATTTTTTTTGTTCTTATATTGGGCAGCTGACCTGTCAGAAAAGTAAATCACTTTTTTCAGTTGAAGATGGGATGATTTTAAACTGTCAATGAGTAATGTTTGAAAAGAGTGGAAACCCGTAGTGTTGTGTTCTAATGAATCACTAATTACACAAAAGCAACGGTTTCGTAATTCTCCATTTTTTTAAGTATAACATGAAGGGGTGTACCGTTGCCTGGTTACTCAACCAATGGTAGGCTTGTACCTAATCTTGTACTACCAAAGAAAAATTTTCAGAAAAGTCTCACTCATACTTTTGCAGACATGCCTTCTTTGTGTTAAGGAATTCTGCTTGTTTCTTTGCAATAAAATGATGGACTTTAAGTTGCTCAAACATTTCCACTAGCTTCTCAAAGTACTCTTCAAAAGGAAGAACACAAGTAGACAGCCCACAACGGTCTGTCAACACCCACTGTTTGAATTTAAATTCTGTTTCATCCTTTTCAAAGTCTTCCCACCCTTCTTCAAGTAATGCGTGCAGCCCATAATTCCCTGGACATTCACTACACTTTGACAGAATGCACGACTCATTATCAACATTGCAGACCATACAGGCAAGGAGATGTTTGTAGTGCATCCCTGCCTTCATGGCTGCAAGCATCAGTTTTACATTCTGGTGTACAATGCACACGCAGACAGAATGAGTGCCTGATGCACCGGTTAAGACACAGAATTTGGGTCTGAGTCCTGCAAACTTTGAAAACCCTATTTTCATGAGTGGGTATTTTTTTTAAAAAGCTGCATAAAGCTCTTTAAGGTTACATTAAATTAACCTTTTCTCCATCGTCCTTTAACAGATACATAATCCCATTTTCCTGGCATCATTCTGCTGTACTAGTCATTTTCGTAGATGTCTTGTACAGTTTTGACTGAAACTTCAAGTTTATTTCTAGCCCTGTTCTCCCCAATTTGTGGTAGAATCCCATTCTTTTCCACTAAATTTCTTGACTGGTGGACTAGGTATTGACTGACAATAAATTCACTCTGAACTTTACTAATACTCCAACTGCTAGGGGCTAAACTTAAAATGTTTACTTTTTCTTGTGTAGAAGATGCAACTTTCATTTTTCTTTAAGCTTGTGAACCAATTGCTCATACTCATTCGCTAAATTGGCATACACGTTCATTGAAAAATCCTCATTATCAGTAGAAATGTTCAAATCAAAAGACTTACTTAACTTTTCTGTTACAGATTTAGCCATTTTACCAACTTTCTTCTTTAACACTGAGGGTCTAGCTTCAACTGACAGCTTCTGCACCTTGCCAAGGGCCGAACAAGCTTCATTAACTGTTTCAACAAGAACAGTTTCAGGTTCATAAATGTCTAAGCATTCACCTTCACTGCCAGTACCTGTGCCTTGTTTTGAATTTTGAATATTTTTCAAACATTTTGTGCACAATGCTTTCCCTGGGATTAATTTCAGCTCAGGATTGCACAATGAAAGTGTCATTGATATTTGCCTGAGGGATTTTTTAATAGGTTTTGAGTGAACACAGTAGGGGTCAGTGCAAGACTTTCCATAAATACGGAAGTTTCTGTCCAAAAATTCAGCCTTGTGGAAAGTGCAAACATTTTTTATATCATTGCACCCAGTTCTGATTGAAAATAATATTTTTTGTTCTTCAGTGAACTCAGAAATAGTATGGAGTACTGAACACCTAGAGTAAGTTAACTTATGACATACCTCTCCTTTGAAGATGCCAATAGAACAAGAACACTCCATCATATAATTCCAATAGCATGTGTTCAACACTTTAAATAAAAGGAAGAAACTGGTCAAAGGACACTGAAGCAAAAACGCAACCTATCAGCTGTGAGTCAACTCAGCAAGTGAACAACACCGAACAGAGACTGGACCATTGTGAAGCTACGCATGTTCAAACATGACTTGAACTAGCAGCCACATGCAGGCAGAAACACACTCCAGTGAATAGTGCATGTCCAGTCAAGTAGAACCAGAACTTATCCTATAGTTTAATCTAGAATACTTTGAGCATTTCATTTTCCTCATATTTTGGAACCACCAATACCCACCTAAAATAAATAAATATTTATATAAATTATACATTAACAGTTAACATATAATTCCAATATATAAATGCATAATATAGTGTTTAAAGCAGTACATCTAATAAGCCAGGGATAATGGTTTCTAAATAAAAAAGTTGAATAGCTGCAATTGGCATGAAAATAGCTTAAAAATAGCTACAATGTGAAAAATTACTGGAAAATAACACAAAAAAGCAGAAATTTGCATAACTGAGGACAATTCTCATTCTTAAACACACTTTGTTCTTTATGTAAATGAATTTTAAGTAAATATTGTTGGTAATTATCCTGTCTGCTTAGCCCATTTTCACTAGCGATCAAGTTGTTTTTTGTTCCTTTAAAGGCTTGTATCTCCTCTATCCCTTGGAGTCAAAATATGATGGTTTTTTTTATTATTTTTTTAAGTATATTATAAGGGCTTCTTATCCTGGCATTTTCAAATTTTTATCACCTGTCCGACGACTTTTTCGTGGTATGAAAAAGCACATTTTTGAAATATTTTAAAAGCTTAAGCAATTTTTTCAGAGTGAAGGACTGCCAGTAACAGCTCCGTTTTATTCCTGCAAATACTACTCATACTTAAGTGAAACACGAAAAAAAAAAAATTGGCTTCTTAAAGTTCATTGTTTTTTTTATGCTTAAAGTTACACTGAAACAACAGTTCATGAACAAAGAGTCCAGCCCCAAAACCCTCCATTTAGGCTCAATTTAAATCTAATTTAGTCTGCAAAAATAAAAGTCCATTCTTTAAGCTTTCCAATAAGCCCTATCTGACCACCCTGCTAATTCAAATAAAAATTCTACAGCTTTCAGAAAATAAGTCTGAAATGGCATTTTTTGCTTGTCTGTGTAGTAAACAAATGGCTACATCTCAGGAGCAAAATTTATTTTTTTAGATATGAAAAAATTATTTTGTGGTTCAGAAGATCGGTACACATCACCTACCAAATTTCATTAAAATCAAAAATGGTGTGGCAAATTTTTTTTCTTAAAATTTGTTGATTTAAACATGGAATAGACCCAAGAGCCATATTTCAAAGCATTTTCTTCGTTTCCATAGCCATTCTCCTTAAGTTGATATCGCCATTTTTTTTTCTTTTTGCTTCCAGATAACTTCACCCCAGTTAGATTGCTAAGGTATTTTGTTTTCTTCCTCCATTTTTTTCTCTTCAAAAACCATATTTTACACATTTTTATTGTCCATCTTCCATTTTCACGGTTGCATTACAACACATTCTGGAAACTTTATACATAAATGTCAACTATTTAGTTGTTGCATAATTTACTGTTTCTCACGTTGTTGAAGTGCTCCTGGGAAACGTATTTGCTTGATGAAGGATTATAATCATATAACATGCCCTAAAGTGTATTATATAGAAATAAATAAAAAATAAGAGGTTAAGAATGTTACTCACATTTGGTCATGGAGCATTCCGGGATATTGAAGGGTCCTTTGCAGTCCTATTGTGATGAAATTCTGTTCATCATGTTTCAAATGGTAGACATCTCTTTTTTTCACACGAACATTGATTCAGTCAAATCTTAGTATTGGAGGGTTAAGTTCAGGCTTGATATTTAATCTTATTATTCTATATTTTGTTTCCAAATGGTAAGGTAAAAGCAGTAAGTGAGTATCGCTCTTTTTGAGTCGTCATTTAAAAGATCATATTTAAGAACATTAAAACAACTAAACATCCCGAACCTTATGTTGAAGGGGAGTCGATCTGGTAAGAAATATCCTGTATTGACGAAAGTTTGGTCCTCGTTTCCCGTAGCACTAAATTCCCATACTAGTTTCAACTACAATTTCGTAGTCTTCTTCAGTGGGCAAAAATGATGTATTTCTCATCATTCACGTTGTTCCTTGGCCACCTATCTCAAATCCACTGGCAGAGTCAAAAGTTCCACGTCGGCAGAACCTCCGCGCATTCGGATTTTGGTTTGACTGCGCATCTCATGTCGTGCACGTTTCTGATTGGAGCATCCCAATTTGTTCCCGATTCTAATTCCTCCGGTGTCGCCATCTTCTGTATGTCGATAGACTTGCAATTTATCTTGTTTCTGTACTTTTTATTTTTATTCTGGTTTTTTTCTTTTTCTATGAGGTATTTCAAAGCATATGGAAGATCAATTGGGTAGTTATAATTACAATTTGTCTCGCTAGTTTTTTCTATCAACACCACTTCCGATGTTAAAATTTGAGCCTTTGTTTTATGTGATGTTATTAATTTTGCTTCCGGCCAATCTGGGACTGCCTCATTTTCAATGCAATGTTGAATTAAAGATGTTTTGTTCTTTTTTTTGTTCCAGTTAGATATATGTTCTCCCAATCTGGTCCTAAACCTTCTTTTAGTACTTCCTATGTATATTTTATTATTTTCTTCAATTCCCTTCATTTCCATAGAGTTTTATGTTGGTATATAGTATACTCCTGCTTTATCAAGTATTGATCCTTTTTCGCTTCCTGTTGTCAATATAGTTTCGTTATTGACAACTGTCTCCGCCAGTATAATTTTTTCTTTTGCGCATTCCCCTTCTGTAAAATATTCGTTAGTGGAGGAATGTAAAGGAATTTTTACTTGCAAATTTCGTTTCTGTCTTAGGTTTAATGTTTTAGGAGAATTCGAATTCGTGCAGAAATAGTCCAAAGTAATCGAGGTAGTTGCCTTCAATGCACGATCTTAAAAAACAAGAGTCACTCACAATACAAATTTAAATTCGTTGGCGGAATTTAAAGATTTTATCGTATATAAGAACTTTCGGGTTTCCCTAGAACCCATCATCAGATACAGGAGAAGGAATAAATTTAAATAAAATGTTACGTGAACATAATATAGATATCAGATATGAATATGACATAATGTCACGTGGCATCAAATTGTCAAACGACGTGGCATGTATCATGGAATAAAGAAAATAAAGGAAATAGAATGCAGGCATACATATAATACTGCATTGTAAAAATAAAGGAAGGTTAGTAGGTATAAATTGTGTTGTTCTCATCAGGAGCCACAACAAAGAGCACTACAGCAGAAATCGAGATTAAGTGATTTCGTCCTCAGTTTGCCTCGTATTCGGTACTGTAAATAGTTTCCAGATTGTAGGTACAGATACTGGAACATTGTCATTGCAGCATAAATGTCTCTGAGTAGCAATTACAAGGCTTTCAGTGAACAGCAATGTAGTGACAGCACTAGGTGTTACGATGATGGAAGCATCATTCCAAATTGGATAGTGCAGGCCATCGCAAACGAGTCGAGACAATGCAGAATTTTTAAGTCCATTCTTTACGGCGTATTTATGTTCATTCAGCCTTGTTGCTAGTGTACGTTTTGTAGATCCTATATATTTACTATCTGGAGTGTCATCATCAATACTTTTTAAGGGGATGCTGTAAACGCCAAATTTGTTTAGCTTTGTTACCTGGTCTCGATCTTTTTTAATTAACTGGAAAATGTTTGTAGTACGTATTCCAAAATCCAGGTGAAAGTTTCTGCAAATGGCTTTGAGAACAGGTGTTATGGTTGGATAATAATCTATGGAACCTATATATCTACGAGGTTGTTGGTCCCTTTGGAGAGTAGTTGAGTTTTCTTGGTGGAGCTTCTTAAGAGCTTTTTATGATAAAGGTGGGAAATCCATGGTTTAGGGTGATGTTGAAAATTTTGTTAATTTCACATTTTCGTCTGCTGAAACTAGATGAATGTGTGATGGCTCTGCGTAGAAGGAAAAGATTGAGGAGAGTTTATAGCTTTTTGGATGTGCTGAAGAAGCCGGGATCAACGTAGGCACCGAAGTGGGTTTCCTATATACAGAGTGTTGCAAAGTGCAAGTGACAGACAGCATCTCGTTCAAGCATAAAATCCAGGAATGGCAATTTTCCTTCACTTTCCAGTTCAATGGAGAATTTTATGGTCGGGATTTGGGATGATAAGTGTTCAGCAAAAGTTCGTAGGTCAGCTGGTTCGTGATCCCAGAAGAGAAGTACATCATCAACATATCTTATGTAAAAGCACGGAGGTTGTTGATATTCTTGTAGCACTTTATTTTCTATGTGCTGTAGTAGAATTTCCGCTAGAATCGGAGATAGTGGGATCACCACTATCTCCGATTCTAGCGGAAATTCTATAGTGGGATCACCACTATCTCCGATTCTAGCGGAAATTCTACTACAGCACATAGAAAATAAAGTGCTACAAGAATATCAACAACCTCCGTGCTTTTACATAAGATATGTTGATGATGTACTTCTCTTCTGGGATCACGAACCAGCTGACCTACGAACTTTTGCTGAACACTTATCATCCCAAATCCCGACCATAAAATTCTCCATTGAACTGGAAAGTGAAGGAAAATTGCCATTCCTGGATTTTATGCTTGAACGAGATGCTGTCACTTGCACTTTGCAACACTCTGTATATAGGAAACCCACTTCGGTGCCTACGTTGATCCCGGCTTCTTCAGCACATCCAAAAAGCTATAAACTCTCCTCAATCTTTTTCCTTCTACGCAGAGCCATCACGCATTCATCTAGTTTCAGCAGACGAAAATGTGAAATTAACAAAATTTTCAACATCACCCTAAACCATGGATTTCCCACCTTTATCATAAAAAGCTCTTAAGAAGCTCCACCAAGAAAACTCAACTACTCTCCAAAGGGACCAACAACCTCGTAGATATATAGGTTCCATAGATTATTATCCAACCATAACACCTGTTCTCAAAGCCATTTGCAGAAACTTTCACCTGGATTTTGGAATACGTACTACAAACATTTTCCAGTTAATTAAAAAAGATCGAGACCAGGTAACAAAGCTAAACAAATTTGGCGTTTACAGCATCCCCTTAAAAAGTATTGATGATGACACTCCAGATAGTAAATATATAGGATCTACAAAACGTACACTAGCAACAAGACTGAATGAACATAAATACGCCGTAAAGAATGGACTTAAAAATTCTGCATTGTCTCGACTCGTTTGCGATGGCCTGCACTATCCAATTTGGAATGATGCTTCCATCATCGTAACACCTAGTGCTGTCCACTGAAAGCCTTGTAATTGCTACTCAGAGACATTTATGCTGCAATGACAATGTTCCAGTATCTGTACCTACAATCTGGAAACTATTTACAGTACCGAATACGAGGCAAACTGAGGACGAAATCACTTAATCTCGATTTCTGCTGTAGTGCTCTTTGTTGTGGCTCCTGATGAGAAAAACACAATTTATACCTACTAGTCTTCCTTTATTTTTACAATGCAGTATTATATGTATGCCTGCATTCTATTTCCTTTATTTTCTTTATTCCATGATACATGCCACGTCGTTTGACAATTTGATGCCACGTGACATTATGTCATATTCATATCTGATATCTATATTATGTTCACGTAACATTTTATTTAAATTTATTCCTTCTCCTGTATCTGATGATGGGTTCTAGGAAACCCGAAAGTTCTTATATACAATAAAATCTTTAAATTCCGCCAACGAATTTAAATTTGTATTGTGAGTGACTCTTGTTTTTTAAGATCGTGCATTGAAGGCAACTACCTCGATTACTTTGGAGGTTTAATGTTGTTATTAACAGATTTTTTCGCATTTTCAAGTATTCAATTATCTTTTTCTGTATCCAAACTTCTTAGCTGTTTCGGTTATCCATTTAATTTCTGTAATTTCCTTAGTTTTATTACTTGAGTGGGTTAAAGCTCTTGTAATATAGAATTGTAATGCTGATCTTTTATATTTCCATGGATGGCTTGAATCAGTCGGAATAACTGCTGGAATAAATGTTTGTTTTCTATAGACTTCATATTCAATCATATTGTTGTTTCTAAATAAAGAAATGTCTAAAAAATGTAGTTGTCTGTTAATTTCTTTTTCCATAGTTACTTGTACTGATGGATAAAAGCTATTGTATTTTTGTATGAATCCACAAGGTCTTTTTCAGATTGCTGCCAGAAGATAATATATTTGAGATACGTAGATGATATCCTTAACAGCTTATTTTCATTGAGTGGTTTAACAAGTTTATTTTCTATGTCCTGTAATACTATTTCAGCAAGAAGACCGGAAATCGGGGATCCTATTGGTGCACCTTGTTTTTGTCTATAAATTTTCTTATCATACGTGAAGTAGTTATTATCAGCTACAAGTTTAACTGCTTGGATAATACTGATTCTTTGTGATTCGGGAATTTCTCGATCTTTTAACTTCTGATCTAATAGTTTAATTGATTCGTAAACTGGATTATTTGGATACAGAGAGACTACATCCAAACTAATAATAAATTCAGTTGTTTTGATTTCTTTGATCTTTTTAATAACTTCGACAGAGTTGTTAATCGTATATTCATGTTGATTATAGTATTATTTTAAGTGTTTAAATAGTTCTTTCTCTAGGAGGATCGTTGGAGCAACAGTTTTATTCACTATTGGTCTTAAGGGTTCTTCTTCTTTATGTGTTTTGGATTTTGCTAAATATTATGATTAGTTTGGATGTAGTCTCTTCTGTATTCAAATACTCCAGTTTACAAATCAATTAAACTATTAGATCAAAAGTTAAAAGATCGAGAAATTCCTGAATCACAAAGAATCAGTATTATCCAAGCAGTTAAACTTGTAACCGATAATAACTACTTCACATATGATAAGAAAATCTATAGACAAAAACAAGGTGCACCAATGGGATCCCCGAATTCCGGTCTTCTTGCTGAAATAGTATTACAGGACATAGAAAATAAACTTATTAAACCACTCAATGAAAATAAGCTGTTAATATATTTGAGATACGTAGATGATATCCTTATCTTCTGGCAGCAATCTGAAAAAGACCTTGATGCATTCGTACAAAAATACAATAGCTTTTATCCATCAATACAAGTTACTATGGAAAAAGAAATTAACAGACAACTACATTTTTTAGATATTTCTTTATTTAGAAACAACAATATGATTGAATATGAAGTCTGTAGAAAACAAACATTTATTCCAGCAGTTATTCCGACTGATTCAAGCCATCCATGGAAATATAAAAGATCAGCATTACAATTCTATATTACAAGAGCTTTAACCTACTCAAGTAATAAAACTAAAGAAATTACAGAAATTAAATAACTGAAACACCTAAGAAGTTTGGATACAGAAAAAAGATAATTGAAGAAATACTTGAAAATACGAAACAATCTGTTAATAACAACATTAAACCTAAGACAATGAAATTTGCAAGTAAATTCCTTTACATTCCTCCACTAACAAATATTTTAAAGAAGGAATGCGCGAAAAAAAAAAAATTATACTGGCGGAGACAGTTATCGATAACGAAACCATATTGACAACAGGAAGCGAAAAAAGATCAATACTCGATAAAGCTGGTGTATACTGTATACCAACAAAAAAAACTCTACGGAAACCAAGGGAATTGAAGAAAATAATAAAATATATGCATAGGAAGTACTAAAAGAAGATTTAGGACCAGATTGGGAGAACATATATCTAACTGGAACACAAAAGAGAACAAAACATCTTTAATTCACCATTGCATTAAAAATGAGGCAGTCCCAGATTGGCCGGAAGCAATTTTTTTTTATTATTATTTGAGGTTTAACGACCACCGTGAGCAACTCAATGGGCTATAAGCAGTCGCCCGTCCCTAATTTAGAGTCACTGGTTCCAAGGAAGGGAGAGAGCCAGTGCCGTAAGACAAACACAACATCCATGCCTCACCGGGATTCGAACCCAGACCCCGTTCGGACGAATGATCAGAGGCCATCGCTTAGACCACTGCGCCACCGGGGCAGTGGAAGCAAAATTAATAACATCACATAAAACAAAGGCTCAAATTTTAACATCGGAAGCGGTGATGATAGAAAAAACTAGAGACAAATTGTAATTATAATGACCCAATGGATCTTCCATACGCTTGGAAATACCTCATAGAAAAAACAAAACAAAAAAAAACAATAAAAATAAAAAACACAGAAACAAGATAAATTGTAAGTCTATCGACATACAGAAGATGGTGACACCGGAGAAATTAGAATCAGGAACAAATTGGGATGCTCCAATCAGAAGCACGCTCGACGTGAGATGCGCAGTCAAACCAAAATCCGAATGCGCGCAAGTTCTGCCGACGTGGAACTTTTGACTCTGCCAGTGGATTTGAGATAGGTGGCCAAGGAACAACGTGAATGATGAGAAATACATCATTTTTGCCCACTGAAGAAGACTACGAAATTGTAGTTGAAACTAGTATGGGAATTTAGTGCTACGGGAAACGAGGACCAAACTTTTGTCAATACAGGATATTTCTTACCAGATCGACTCCCCTTCAACATAAGGTTCGGAATGTTTAGTTATTTTAATGTTCTTAAATATCATCTTTTAAATGAAGACTCAAAAAGAGCGATACTCACTTACTGCTTTTACCTTACCATTTGGAAACAAAATATAGAATAACAAGATTAAATATCAAGCCTGAACTTAACCCTCCAATACTAAGATTTGACTGAATCAATGTTAGTGTGAAAAAAAGAGATGTCTACCATTTGAAACATGAACAGGATTTCATCCCAATAGGACTACATAGGACCCTTCAATATCCCAGAATGCTTTATGACCAAATGTGAGTAACATTCTTAACCTCTTATTATTGATTTATTTCTATATATTATAAACTTTAGGGCATGTTATATGATTATAACCCTTCGTCAAACAAAGACGTTTCCCGGGAGCACTTCAACAACAACGTGAGAAACAGTAAATAATGCAACAACTGAATAGTTGACATTTATGTATAATATGAATTATAAGCACGTAAAAAATTCAACACCTTGAGATGTTTGAAGAATTGATAGAATTATGGAAGCTGATGTACCCAATTTGGGGGGGCTTCCAGATAGCGTTGTTTCAGTTAGATTAATGCTGATATCTTTCTTTCTTTCTTTTTTTATTTTACAAAATCCATATTTGTTAAGTGTTTGAAACATTTCCCTCTGCTTCTGCAGCCATGACACATTTCATAAGTTGACGATAGCATTCTTTTTTTTTTTACTTCCAGATAGCTTTATCTCAGATTTTATTTTACTAAAACCATATTTTTACGCATTTTAATGCCCCTTGTTTCATTTCCAAAGCTGTATTATGCGGTATTCCAGAAGCTGACAGTCACAATTTTTTTAAATTAGTATTTTCCTAGTTGTAAATGCATTTATGGCACCTCTATTCATAGTGATTGTGGAATAACTTTTTTACGGGTCTTTTAGAGGTTATTTTTAATGAAAGTTGGTTGTCAAATTTTCGAACTAAAGCCTAGTTCGTCATCAGGACTATGTCACTGGAGTAGTTGCTGCCACTCAATTGGAAGATTTAGATTTTAGTATTTTCTTCCACATAGTTTCATCTCAGATTGATGAGGTAACCAATTTTTTGCTTTACAAGAACCATTGCCATTTTTCTCACTTGAAGTTTATGGGGTTTAATTATATCACTGAAAATGATGCCATCACATTTTCACAAATTCACTAAATTTTTCTTAAAACTGTGGTCAATTAAAAAATTGGGTTTCAAACAAAGATCTTATATACGTATATGGACCAGTGTTTTACAAATCAAGTTAAATGTGATAAAATTACTGTTTCCAAAATTGATATGATCCCTACCTTCTAACACAGTAACCTAATAATCACCTGGTAAGGGCCCTCACATAATTGCTACAGGAAATAGTAATAGCAGTTTTGCCTATCAGAGAAAACACCCTTCAGAGGAAGGAGTTCAAGTTTTATCAATTAACTAAAGGCAAAATAAAAAAATATACATAGATTTTAATACTAATTCCTTGTTTGACAAGTCACAGTATCACTATAACTATTCAAAAAATTTTACGTGCCTACAATTACTTTAATAAGAGCAATGAGAGTAAACTTACCCCTACCAGTAGGTCCGTTCTCTCAGAAAAAATACATCTCTTTGCACATTAACTTCCATTTTAATATCCACTGTTGGTTTGGGCTTCTGGTGCGGCGGTTTTATGTTGTCTTCAACTTGTTCATTTATTTGACTGAGTCAGTAATTTATTAATCCATACTGCTGCAATGATACTTGATCCAAGAAATCTCTCTTTTTTTTTTTTTACTTTAAAACTTCATATTTACATTGACTTTGAAAAACCCTAACCAGTAATCTAATTGGCTTATAAAACCTATCATTCAGTGAACCTAATTGCTTGAACATTCAGAAACAATAAACAAACTTCCAATTTACAAACACCGAAACATCTAACAAAACATTTAAAAGCCTAAAATTCGATTATTCACAACGAACTTATCTCATTGCCCTCTATTTACAAACTCATCTCACTCTCTCATTCGTGCACCACACCTCTGCCGTTCCTAACGTAGATTGCCTCGAGTAGCTTTCCACCCGTCCAGGGTCATCCTCAGGAGGCCAGATGGTATCAGCCCTGCTATCACAGTGTGAGTGAGTAAGAGAAGCGATTTCTTGCGTCGGCCCCATGTCCCACGTCATATTGAACACATGGCCACCGTGGCTTCATCTGTTAAGAACTGTAGTTAATATTTTATTTTCTTCTGCAGTATTTTTTTCTTTTTTGTTCTATTTTTATTAGTTCTTTCCAATTTTCGTTAAGTATATTTGGGTCATTATGATTACATACTCGATCCCTATTTTTTTCGATCAGTACTGATTCTGCAATACGCAAATGTCTTTCATTGTTACATGATTTAATTATTTTGATGTCTTCAAAATTTGGGTATCTTTTATTATCTAAGCAGTATTGTATCAGTGCTGTTTTTGCCTCTCTTTTTTTTGCCAATTTTTTATGTGTTGTTGCAGGCGATGTTTTAATTGGTTTTTGGTACTCCCTATGTACGATATTGGTGGGATGCCTGTTATTGGAATTTCATAAACACCAGCTTTTTCCAAGATACTGCTTTTTTCCGTATTATTAATTATCATATCTTTGACCGTCAGTACTTTGTTTCCCATCTGAATTCCATATTTGTGGCATAACTTATTTATCTCTGTTGATATTCTTGGAAGGTAAGGTAAAGCACCAACATATTGTAATTCCTTTTTTCTTTTTGAGGTTGTGGTATCTTGAATCTTAACTTGTACTTCATATATCCATTTATTTATTTTTTGTGGTGGGTATCCATAACTTAATGAAATTTCTTTAATGTACCTGATCTCTTCATTCCGGAATTCTTCTTTAGAGGAATGTGTAATTGCTCTTTTAATTAATGTTTTAATGCTATTGCATTTTTGTGTATAAGGGTGTGTTGATGAATATGGAATCAGAACAGGAACATATGTTAGTTTTCTATGTACTTTATATTGCATATGGTCATTCTGTTTGATAACCTTAACATCCACAGGTAGAGAGGAAAGAAATATGCTTCCCCACAGAAGATAACAAAAACAGAAGAAATAATACCAAATTTCGAAGATATCATCAGAAACATCCCTAATGAAGACAAGGAGTTCAGTGGTAAACTATTTAGAATAATATTAAAAGAATATAATGAAAAAAAATAATAGAAATTATTATTTAAAGAAACTAAAATATGAAAAAATCAGCTATTGAAATTAAAGGAAGATAGGAACATCAAATTCTATGAGGCTGATAAGACAGGTCAGATAGTGATTCTGAATACAGTGGAATATAACCAAAAGGTAGTATAGGCAATTGAAGAATTAGTGTTCTGAGTTAAAAAAAGACCCAACAGATAGCCAAGTAAGATACTTGGCAAATATCAGGAACCATAGCACCCTACCTAATGAGATTAAAAATGCAAAACCACCAATAGGTATAAAAATGCCACAATTGTTTGCTAAAATTAAAACACATAAAGAAGGTAAACCCATGAGACTCATAGTGTTTAAAAAGAACTCACCACTGATTGAACTTGAGAAGAATATTTACAGGTTCTTATCACCAAAATTTATGAAAACAAAATACACTGTAAAGAACACGTACGAATTTATAGAAATTTTGAAGAATGTAAACCAAGATATAAGAAGTTACAGAATGGCGAGTATGGATGTCAAGTTGTTGTTTCCAAGTACACCTGTACTTGAGGCGGTGGATATCATTATTGAAAAATTGAAACAGGACCAATCAATGAATGACATACAACTACAGGAGTTAAAAGCAACTTTACTGTATATATATGAAAATCATATCTTCAAATATAATGATAAAATATACAAACAAAATTACGGTGGACCAATGGGCTCACCCCTATCAAATCTGTTTGCTGAAGTAATCATGAATAACATAGAAGAACAAATACTTAGCAAAATTCAAGATCCCCCTCTGATACACTGTAGATATGTAGATGATATCTTTATCTTAGCCAAAATGGATACAGATGAGCTGGAGGCATTGACACAACAACTTAGCAGTATTTATCCATCAATACAATTAACAATAGAACATGAAGAGAATTCCTTGCCTTACCTGGATGTTAAGGTTATCAAACAGAATGACCATATGCAATATAAAGTACATAGAAAACTAACATATGTTCCTGTTCTGATTCCATATTCATCAACACACCCTTATACACAAAAATGCAATAGCATTAAAACATTAATTAAAAGAGCAATTACACATTCCTCTAAAGAAGAATTCCGGAATGAAGAGATCAGGTACATTAAAGAAATTTCATTAAGTTATGGATACCCACCACAAAAAATAAATAAATGGATATATGAAGCACAAGTTAAGATTCAAGATACCACAACCTCAAAAAGAAAAAAGGAATTACAATATGTTGGTGCTTTACCTTACCTTCCAAGAATATCAACAGAGATAAATAAGTTATGCCACAAATATGGAATTCAGATGGGAAACAAAGTACTGACGGTCAAAGATATGATAATTAATAATACGGAAAAAAGCAGTATCTTGAAAAAAGCTGGTGTTTATGAAATTCCAATAACAGGCATCCCACCAATATCGTACATAGGGAGTACCAAAAACCAATTAAAACATCGCCTGCAACAACACATAAAAAATTGGCAAAAAAAAGAGGCAAAAACAGCACTGATACAATACTGCTTAGATAAAGAAAGATACCCAAATTTTGAAGACATCAAAATAATTAAATCATGTAACAATGAAAGACATTTGCGTATTGCAGAATCAGTACTGATCGAAAAAATAGGGATCGAGTATGTAATCATAATGACCCAAATATACTTAACGAAAAATGGAAAGAACTAATAAAAATAGAACAAAAAAGAAAAAAATACTGCAGAATAAAATATTAACTACAGTTCTTAACAGATGGAGCCACAGTGGCCATGTGTTCAATATGACGTGGGACATGGGGCCGACGCAAGAAATCGCTTCTCTTACTCACTCGCACTGTGATAGCAGGACTGATACCATCTGGCCTCCTGAGGATGACCCTGGACGGGTGGAAAGCTACTCGAGGCAATCTACGTTAGGAACGGCAGAGGTGTGGTGCACGAATGAGAGAGTGAGATGAGTTTGTAAATAGAGGGCAATGAGATAAGTTCGTTGTGAATAATTGAATTTTAGGCTTTTAAATGTTTTGTTAGATGTTTCGGTGTTTGTAAATTGGAAGTTTGTTTATTGTTTCTGAATGTTCAAGCAATTAGGTTCGCTGAATGATAGGTTTTATAAGCCAATTAGATTACTGGTTAGGGTTTTCCAAAGTCAATGTAAATATGAGGTTTTAAAGTAAAAAAAAAAAAAAAAGAGATTTCTTGGATCAAGTATCATTGCAGCAGTATGGATTAATAAATTACCGACTCAGTCAAATAAATGAACAAGTTGAAGACAACATAAAACCGCCGCACCAGAAGCCCAAACCAACAGTGGATATTAAAATGGAAGTTAACGTGCAAAGAAATGTATTTTTTCTGAGAGAACGGACCTACTGGTAGGGGTAAGTTTACTCTCATTGCTCTTATTAAATACATACTAATTTGCACTATAAGCAAAATGTTAAATTCTCTCATTTTTTTAAAACTTTGCTTTGTCGCAGTGCAGAGCTGTAAATTTTATGGCAAAATCAATGTTTAGACATTGCTTTACCATGCAGACAGTTTTTAGGTTTATCTTTCTGCATTGCAGACTTCTGAAAAAGATTCTGCTCCTGGGCACGTAAATATCATTCAAAGTAGAGATTCTGCAGAAAGTTCCGTTGAATGAAAGTTGTTTTTCATGTTATAGAGAGACTACTGTATTTCCAATTTGCTCCTTTAAAAGAATTCCAGTCACCATGCAGCATCTAATCTGTTGCAGGGGGTGCAGCACAGAAACACATTCTTTTAGGTAGGAATTTAGGGCATTCAGTTAAAAATTTTAGGGATATTTTACGGATACCTCCCCCCTTAAATCAGTAAATCAGACTAATTTAACAGAACAATTGAACACATGCCTAAATAGAGACATACTGACATAGATGCCAACCTCTAAAAGTATCTAAAGCAACTTATGGGAATTTACTAGGAATTTTTTTCTATTTATAGCAAATTTTCGGAGAAAACTCTTCTCCTTCTTCAGGCTCTCTTGTTGTTGTCACTTTTTGCTTGTCACTATCATGGTTACGGTTTACCTTGACGGTTACGGTTAACCTTGACGGTTTAGGTTATTTTTCAACAAATCCTGCCAGATGTTAGGCAGGGAAAAACCTTTGCAGTCATTGATGATGGAATTTTGATTTTTCTCAATCTCTATTCCTTCTTTCAGTTTTCTTTTTGGAAATTGCTTTGGAAACTGATTACTTTAAGGGAATTCCAATCCATGCTGTGCCCAGTTTCTCTAACTCTCTGTAATCAGTTTCCAAAGCAATTTCCAAAAAAGAAAACTGAAAGAAGGAATAGAGATTGAGAAAAATCAAAATTCCATCATCAATGACTGCAAAGGTTTTTCCCTGCCTAACATCTGGCAGGATTTGTTGAAAAATAACCTAAACCGTCAAGGTTAACCGTAACCGTCAAGGTAAACCGTAACCATGATAGTGACAAGCAAAAAGTGACAACAACAAGAGAGCCTGAAGAAGGAGAAGAGTTTTCTCCGAAAATTTGCTATAAATGGAAAAAAATTCCTAGTAAATTCCCATAAGTTGCTTTAGATTATTAATTCAATTAAACTAGGAAGCCATTTCTCAATATGAGCTTTATTCTCTAAAAGTAGTTTTCAGTAACCAACATGTTCATTTTTCAGTAATTTTCAGTAACATTTTTTTTTTCAGTAATTTTCAGTAATCCAGTCTACAGCGGCAAATTTGGGTATTTAACACTGCAACAAATTTTAATCTGTCAGAACTATTAACAAAATAATAATAATACAATAAAAATAATTTGCTAGTGGGAAAATTTAAAATACTGTCTACCAGAAAAATATAATAAATTACCTCCAGACATGAAGAAAAATTATTTCTTGGAATGTTGGCCAAATTATTATGATAAACTGGCTGTAGTTGCCATTTTGGCCTTCCTTAATTCAATTTGTGAAAACTTCTTCTGATAGCATAGTTCACTGTGTGCATTGCTATTTATTTTTTTACTAATAAAGAAGACAGCACATGAGTACTTAAATTAGGTCTGAATTCATTCATGGTTTTTTTCACAATACTGAAAATTCTTTCTGTACTTGCAGCATTGCTATGAGGGACTATTAAAATCATTTTCATAATTTTGCTTAATGATTCATACTTCAACTGGCCGCTTTCATTTTTCATTAAAGAAATTATGTGCCACACTTCAGTCCATTCTCCCAGAAGTAACAGCACAGTTAAAATTTTCAAACTGGTAGTGAGCAAATTCAGGTTCCACCTTGTCAGATTCTTCTGGTTTCAAAACTGGAAACAGGGAACACATATATTGGACTGATGCAAAAGAAACACTTTGCCTTAATGCTACATCTGCAATTTCAGCATGACTCAGAAATACAACATTAAGTGGAAATTTTCTTAAAATGTAATTGCAGCCTGTCTTGTAAAATTCCCTTACCTCAGAATAAAAAGTAGCTACTGTGTCTTCACTCAAATCTGCAACTGTGCCTATATAAGATCTCGCTTTTGACCCAATTACGAGATCAGTTTTCTTTTGATTTCTCCTTCTTTCAAAATTTCCATCTGTTTTTTTTTTTTTTTTATTGGAGGTTTAACAACCACCGTGAGCAACTCGATGGGCTATAAGCAGTCGCCCGTCCCTAATTCAGGGTCACTGGTTCCAGGGAAGGGAGAGAGCCAGTGCCGTAAGACAAA
Organism: Macrothele yani; assembly: GCA_039090855.1. Classification (NCBI taxonomy): domain Eukaryota; kingdom Metazoa; phylum Arthropoda; class Arachnida; order Araneae; family Macrothelidae; genus Macrothele; species Macrothele yani. Next base: position 11,001,225 of record CM077024.1, read on the forward strand.
CACAACATCCATGCCTCACCGGGATTCGAACCCATACCCCGTTCGGACGAATGATCAGAGGCCATCGCTTAGACCACTGCGCCACCTGGGCGGCAATTTCCATCTGCAAGAGATGTTGCTGTCACATCAAATGCCGATGGCTTGATAAATCGTACAAGCAATTCAGATAACAGACTATGAAGTTTTCTTTTTAATACATGCACAAGTGGAGCTTCCTGCTGCAAGAACACGTTAACAGATGTAAATAATGGAAGAGTAGCAGATAAAAAAAGACACTAAAGTTTAGATGAAGGATTTCCAATCATACGTGCAAGGTTCTTATACTGTGAATTAGCTTCTTCATTGTCACTGAAATAATGTTCCAGAGCCTCCCACTGTTCTAAAATTCTGTCAATGGATTCCAAAAGTGATAACCAGCGAGTATTGACATGCTTTAGAATTTTGTGTGGTTTAGTACCACAAACAGCTTGACTCAGTTTTAGATTGCGTTTCCTCTTTGAACTTTTCTCCAAAAAAAAAAAAAAAAAAAGAACAACTGTATCAGAAACTGCTCAACATTAAATCCTTTCAGTTGAGTAGCAGATTTCTGTGCAGCTAAATTTACTAAATGGCATGAACATCACTGCACTATGATTGCAGGCTGAACCTTCTTTATGTGAGAAACACCACCTTTTACTTGGCCTATCATAGTGTTAGCATTGTCACAAGAAAATGACACACAGTTGCTCCACGAGATATTTTTTTTAACAAACTCATTGTTCAAAACGTTGAATATTTCTTCACCTGTATTATTACTTGATTCAACCAATGATAACAAAACAGTTAAATGTTTCCCTATTTTTTCGTCAAAATATGTTATTGTAATGGGATACAATTTATTTGCGTGAGCATCATTACTTCTGTCCGTAGACAGAGAAAAAGGATTTTTTTAAACTTCAGATACAATGTTACTTGTAGAAACACTGGCCATGTGCTGAATTAGTGCAGTAGCCTTGGTTCTTCCACACGAATATTTTTTTGCGATCGCTGAATCGGGAAACATGGCTTGAAATAACGGTTTAGCAGGGTCAGCAGCTGCTATGGGTAAATTGTGTTCCACAATAAATGAAGTGAACATAAGTTCTGCATTTATTACACTGTTCTCCTTTGATGCAAACAAATCGCTCACTGACTGAACTTTCAACTCACCGAAAGATTTATGCTTTTTCGATTCTGCGCGTCTTCGGCAATCATCCCGCCCACCGTGCGCAATACTAAAATCGCATCTACAAATTCTGCAAAACACGTGGTTCACAGAAACTTTTGATTTCTCTAAACAGGGCCAATCTCTATTGTAAGTTTCTAGAAAACACTGTTTCTTCTTCAACGACGAAGGTTTGTCTAAAGAACACTTCATTCTAAATAAATGAAAGAAAACAGCAAAAAAAACTTCACAATCGCCTCACCCTTTCGTGATGTAACAGTAGGGTAGCACGTGCAGCAGAGAGAACCAAAAAGCCTCAAGGATAATAAAGCAGAAGCGCTGCCTACGAGGAACGAAAGCAACTGCCCTGGTTGCACGCAGGAGACACGAAGTGCATCATGGGAGTTTGGAACGAATGCCTAAGCAGCGTCCACACAGAGCTAAACTGCGTAGTTGCGTCCGGCAGGGGGAGAACCAATGGGAGCGGTGTCATGGAATGAAACACTGAGCCAGCATAGTGTGGTTGCTGCTCAGTCTATGGTAGATAAATTGCCAATTAAGATGCAGAAATCTATAATACACAGAATGTAGCATTTAATTATCCCCCCTTCCCCAGAAAAACTTGAAAAACCAACAAAAATTTGCTTTCTATCTCAGAAAATTAAATCAAATGGTGATTTTCCGTAATTTCAGCGGTTTTTCCATACTTCCGTAACGGCAACCAAAAATCCGTAAAATTACGGAAAATTCGTACTACTTGGCATCTATGCATACACCAACACTTCCAAGTTTATGCTGCTTAAAAGTGTTGGCATATATGTCACATAAGATTGTATAAAGATATATGACAACACTTAAATTCAAACAATTTATAAGAGTTGGCATATATGTCATTTAGTGATTCTATTACTGTTAGTTTACTAATTATGTTTTTGATGCTTATTACCATCTTGCACATATTTTTTTCTTCTAATAAACTTTAAAGTTAACAATTATATAGGTTGCTGGCTCATTTAGTGCTCTCAGCGAACCGGGGCCACAAATATTAGCATTTTGAGAGCAAAAACATTTAGATATGGTACAACATTAATATCAAAATGCATCAATAACTGCACAAATATAAATTTCAAAACTCACCTGAGTGTATGTGATTAAGAAGTAATTCACCGTAACTGAACTGTGCAACTTCGACAATGTAAAACATTTTTTTTTTGAAAAAAACAAAAAAAAACTTAGTTTAGGGACGACACGATTATGGATGAACTCCAACTATTTAAGGCCTGTGTATTTGGTAAAAGTGTAACATACAGTATACATGAAAAAACAAAAACAAAAAAAACAATTTGGGAATTTTTTTACCCCTGCTGTTCTTTCACTGCATGATATCCGAAGGGAAACTGACACATCATCCTGTTCTTTTGTCACTGCATTAAAATAGTCAGAAAAAATCATTTAGCACATCCTGTTTTGTTGTCACTTAGTTAAGAGTGTCAAAAAATCATTTGGCCATTTTTAAGCGTTTCTTTATAAAGGAATCTTTAATTTTCCAACTGAGATAGAGAATCTGTTCCTTCAGTAATTAACTTTTGAGCAATTATTATTTCAGTTGCATTGTTTTTGAGTTTGCTTGCTTTGGTCACTCGTTCAGTTCCTTCTGTTAGCATAGACAGGGAAGCTTCTTTTTCATTTTGTAACTCCTTTATTTCAACATCACATGTTGAAATGTTATCACACTAATTTATGCTTTTTCAATTCCTCTTGTTTCTGTCTGTTTTCTATTTTTAATTTTTGTTTCTGTAATTTTAGCTCATCTTGCTTTCTCCTAGCTCAGTTTCTTCTTTAAAATGCTTATGAGCATTTGAAACTGCCTTAAAAAGAGACAGTGACTGGCACATCCAGAACATTTCCACCATAATAATGAATTGCTGATTTAATGGTGCAGATGGCTCTTATTGTTGACTCACTCAAACTGAACCTGTCTTTGGTTACCAACAAACTGTTTAAAGAAAAGCCACACTCAGGATCTGCATTTCTGTAGGTAGAGCTAATGCAGACTTTATGACTTTGGCTAAACTGATAAATTTAAGCTTTCCATCAACATCAGTTAGCCTTAGTATCTTTGCCCAGTACTCATCAATAGGAGTAAGTGTTCTCTTATCACTCCAAATATCTTCAGGTAAGGTCTGTAGTTGGTAAATTTTCCATTAATCTCTTACCAAATCAGTCACTTCATCGAGAAAATGTAGATATTGACACACTTTACTGTGTGCAAACCATGGTTAGCATCACGTTCAACCTGTGTGGCCTTTCGTATGTTCTGGCGAAGAACTTGCAGATCTTTCAATTTTTGGCTGCAAAATGGAAGATTTTCTTTCAGATATTCAACAAATAAAGGTAAGTCGATCATGCTAGTTACGTTAAGAGATTAGAACTTTTACAAGAAAGTTTGCAAGTTGGGAGCTTTCGACCTTGTCTTAGGTCTTCATCACATCACGCCAATAGTGGACTAAGACTGTTTCCAGATTATACATTTGAAATTTTGTTATTTTTGTTGCCAGATTTAGAATCGATCTCCAGATCATCGGGATGTAGAGAGGAGGTTCGGAATTGCAAGTCTTTGGGTTGAAAAGAATTTCCAGGCTTTCACGGTAACGGAGGGCAAATCGATTGCCAAAAGAAGCGATACGTTTTGCTTCTTCACAGCAGGGAAAAAGAAAACAAATTGAAAAATTGAATGCCTCCATCCACAAAAGAAAGAAAACATGAAATTCTCCGGTTCTGTTCCTTACCATCCTCCCTATGCTTATAAGTTACAAATTCTTTTCAGAAGTTTTGGTTATCATCTTGCCATTAAATCCTCCCGAAGCATCTTGAAACTTCTACAAAAGTGATAGAGATAAAGTTGAAATCTGGATCTCCCAGGTGTTGACTGCAATCTCTTCTTCAACAGGTGATAACTTATTATTATACGAAAAAAAAAAGAAAAACTATTAGAAAGTACCAATCACTCACCCTAAAGATCATGGTAATCTCCATCGACAACACACTTCCAACACGTCAATCATGTCAATCATCGTAATGTTTCTGGCCTTCCAAGGTTTACAGACATCTTGCTTACGATTCTTACTTCCGGGTGTGAAACATCATATTTTTTTTTTTTAAAGTCTTATGAGATGTAACTATAAGCTTGTCAATTCCATAAAAAACCACACATACTACTCATTCATACAATTCAATTAAAAACAATGTACATATTTACATAACCTTACATTCCTAGGTGGTTAAACCTTTGTCAACTGTAAGTACCAAACTGCTCCTTCTGTTTCAAAACCCCTGCCACTCCCACTGCAAGTGTCATACTCATTCAGCCCCTCACACACAATCCTCTAGCGCTTTCAACAGACTACTGTCGTCATCAGGATGCAGGTGTGTCTCACCCGCCCACCACAGCTCAAGTGAGCAGAGCCATCGAGGCACGGGCCCCAGTCGCTATCTCTGAATCATTGTGTCTCTGGCGCCATCTATTGTCCTTGCTGCTCTTTTTTCCCTTTTTCTTTCTAAGCTGCTGTTCAATTTTTATTAGGGCTTTCCATTGTTCGTTTAAGTTACTAGGCTCATTAATGTTGCATAATCTTGATCTGTTTTTTTCAATTAACACTGATTCTGCAATTCTTAACTGCCTTTCGTTTTTACAGCTCTTAATAATTTTAATATCCTCAAACCTTGGACATTGTTGATTTTCCATACAGTATTGGGTTAATGCTGTCTTAGCTTCTTTTTATTCCAATTATTTATATGCTGGTTCAATCTATACTTTAATTTATTCTTGGTGCTGCCTATATATGACACAGGTGGTTGCTGGTTTATAGGGATTTCATAAATTCCTGCTCTATCTAATTGGCTGATTTTTTCATTTTTAATCACTAAATTTTTTACAGTAAGTACCTGATTTCCTACCTGTATGTCATACTTGCCACAAACTTTATTAATTTCTGCTGAAACATTTTCTACATATGGCATTGCCCCTACATATTTTACAAGTTTTTTATCAATCTTGGCCTTATTGTAAGCTTGAGTTACTTCATAAATCCATTTTTTTAATACCTGTTTAGGGTAACCAAAATCATATGCATTTTTTTCAATATATTAAATTTCCTCTTTTTTATACTGTTCCATTGATGAGTGTGTTAAACTTCTTTTAATTAGTGTTTTAACACTATTTCTTTTATGTGTTAATGGATGCAATGACTGAAATGGTATAAGTATTGGGATATGTGAAGATTTTCTATGCACTCTGAATTGCATATTATCATTTGTTTTAACAATCAAAATATCTGAAAATGCCAAAGTATTGTCATGTTCTTGTTCTACTGTCAGTTCAATAGATGGATAAATTTCACTATACTTTTCTGTCAAGTCCTCAAGTTCATCATTTTTTAGCCTGGACAACAGAAATATGACAACATATCTGCAGTATATCAGTGGTGGATCTTTGAGTTTACTTATTATTTTTTCCTCAATGTCACTCATTATAATTTCAGCAAATAAAGTTGACAATGGTGACCCCATTATAATTTCAGCAAATAAAGTTGACAATGGTGACCCCATTATTTATTTGCTGAAATTATAATGAGTGACATTGAGGAAAAAATAATAAGTAAACTCGAAGATCCACCACTGATATACTGCAGATATGTTGATGTAAATATGTACATAGTTTTTAATTGAATTGTATGAATGAGTAGTATGTGTGGTTTTTTATGGAATTGACAAGCTTATAGTTACATCTCATAAGGCTTAAAAAAAAAAAAAAAAAATACGATGTTTCACACCCGGAAGTAAGAATCGTAAGCAAGATGTCTGTAAACCTTGGAAGGCCAGAAACATTACGATGATTGACGTGTTGGAAGTGTGTTGTCGATGGAGATTACCATGATCTTTAGGGTGAGTGATTGGTACTTTCTAATAGTTTTTCATTTATGAATTGCACGTAAACTATGCGCACTTTGCTGGGGTTTAATACCTTAAAAGTGCAAATATAATAATTATTATTATACATTGGAAGCACATACAGAAACATTAACCACAGAATTTTGGAACATAAGAAAGATGTTTTGAAAGCAACCCAAATACAGCCTTGTCTATCTTGACAATGAAAGACACTTCTGCAATTCCCTGCTGGGAAGAAGCAAAACGTATTGCTTGATAATCGATTTGCCCTCTGTTACCGTGAAAGCCTAGGAAAATTCTTTCCAACCCAAAGACTTGCAATTCCGAACCTCCTCTCTACATCCCAATGATCTGGAGATCGATTCTAAGATCTGTCAACAAAAATAAAAAAAATTAAATGTAGAATCTGGAAACAATCTCAGTTCTCCATTGGCATGATGAAGACAAAAGACAAGGTCGAAAGTTCTCTTACGAACGTTCTTGTAAAACTTCTAATCTCTTAACGTAACTAGTGTGATCGACTTACCTTTATTTAATTAGTTCTTCAAACACACTTCGGTGTTGAACTTCATTACATGGCTATAAGATTCATTGTATATATCTGCCAACTATACAGTTGTGATATTTTCTACTGTTTCTCACGTTGTATGAATATCAAAGTGCTTGTGGAAAATATATAATTTATATACAAAGTGCTTGTGGGAAATTTATCTATATAATATTTTACCTTAAATTTTTAACATTCAGTGACTGTGATAATTCAATGTCAGACAAAGATGAATAAGTTTCCAGCAAGCACTTTGATATCCATACAACGTGAGAAACAGTATAAAATATCACAACTGTATAGTTAACAGATATATACAATAAATTACTTTTATTTGTTATTCTTGTTACGTGTTTTGCCCATCATCGTCAAGATATTCAACATTTTAAACCCAAGCAGCTCTTATATTAGGAAGGAATTTTCTTCTTTCATTTGCTTCTAGTGCCCTCACTAGGCGATTAGTTGCCATACCGATTTCAATTTCGTTCAAAGCTTTGAAGTGAATCATTTTTTAAATAATTTTTTCAACTCTTTCCCTTCTTTGTGTGAAAGGATGTTATCATTAATGAATTTTGACATAAGGTTACACAAAAAGGAATTCATCTCAGAATACATGATGTGAATTAGAGGTTCTTCACGCTGAAATAGAATTAGAAATTTCTCAAATACTGGATAAATGTGTATTACAAAAGTCAAATAGCAAGGCATTATTTGACTTGTGAAAGAGTTTCTGATTCTTCTATATCTCTTAGTATTATTGTTTATGCTGTCGTCAAAGACTTTTGCTTGGGCGAAAATTTCAAAAAATATTCTTTCAAATTTGGCAGCTATTCAAAAATTCTCTGCAACAGGACCTATAGTAAGCCACTTACTTGTAACATGCTTTATCATAAACTGTGTTAAAATGCCAGTAATCTTATCCACTTCCTTTTAAAGTCCTCCCATCGTGCACACTATTTTTCAAAAATACATACACATCCGTAGCAAACTCATCAAGATTGAAATAAAAAATTTTCAACATCTTGTTGAAGCTATTGTGCACAATGTGTAAACAGAAGAAACTAACATCCAACATTTTATGCACAGTTTCAGTTTTCATCAATTCATTCAGTTTACACACTATACTTTTATTTACATTTAGGCCGTCTGTGAAGATGGTCAAAAAATTACATAAACTGATCTCATATGAGGCCAATTGATCAAGGAGCTCATGTACCACTTTGTCTGCTGATTCATGACCCAAAAATATTATTGTAGTATACAGAAACACTATCTTGATTTTTCTTCAGATCAATATCATACATAGATATCTAGCCGTTTCTTCATTTGGCTATTTGTAGTCTCATCAAATGCAAGTGAGAGGGTTGTTGCTTTCCCTAATGTCCCTTCTCAGTTCGTTATCAAAATGTACACTCAACCCATGGGATATGGTATACACTATTTTCTTCTTCTTTTAGTTGCATCTCAGCAGCTATTTTTGAATTGCTGAACATAACCGTAAAAATATTTAAGGTCTCATTACAAGATTTAAAAGAAAAAAATTTGTGTGCTATGTTTAATGCTCCTATAGCTTCTGTTTTAACTGTTTCCATCTCAATACCTAAGGAGGGTAGACTGGTTCCACTTGTTTTACCTCTCTGAATGTCAAACAACTTAACAACTGAAGAGCCAGAATACCTCACAAGGAAATATTCTTTGTGTTTTTCCTCCCATTATAAATGGGTTTAAGCTAAGAAAACACACTGTTGGATACAGCAAAACTATCACTGCACAATTCACACTTAGCTGAATATATGTCCAGCATGGCAGAACACCATTCAACAACGGGAACTCTATCCAACTCTTGAATTAGCCACGATGTCTGAAATTTTGTTTTTCCATAAGGTGTTTTAATTGCCAAGTTTCTTAAATAGCTCAAGGATGAAAGCAAAACAAAAAAAATTATTAAAATGTCAATGACTTGGTTGTTATCGAACTTCCTAAGCCAACCAGCACAACACACATAAAAAGGAAGTTTTTACTCATGGACACCCTTTTGCCACTGAACTTGCTTTGCACATTTTCTTTCAAAAAAAAAAAAAATGTGCAAAGCAAGTTCTCTTGTAGTTTTCTTGTATACCACAAGCAACGAATGTTTTCATCTGATCAGTAACTTCAGGTTTCTCACCAGTTCCTTCTGCTGATCATGAACAACCTATTCACAGTTGGAAAAAAAAACCCTGCTCAGTATCTATCTGCTCTGCTGTTTTTCTCAGTAACTGAAAGGGTGCCAGTTTATCTGTCAATCAAGCCGTACTCATTTTATTCACAGGGGAGGAAAGTTAAAGGAGCTGAGTCCAGTAAGAATGTAGCTTCGTAATTGGTGTTTTCAACCAATTGTACGGTGGTGGTAATACCTATTAGGGTTTGAGTCGTCTCATTTTCCTTTTCAGGTTTACAATTAAGAGAAATGGAGTGCTGATTGGTAGGAAATAAAGGCCAAGGGCACAGATATTTCCCAGCACAAAGCCTACACAAAATCACACCATTGTACATTTCTTCACCAAGAGAATTTCCTAGGAGACAAACCTTATTATATCATATTTCTAAAAGCTTTCTGCAAAATTTCATTTTGGGATCTCAGTGGGATCAGATTTAAAAAAATATTTTGTACATACATGTCTGCCTTATTGGGCTATGTTCAGGATAAATTGGTCTTATTGGAGTGAAATAAAACAAAATAAACAAGACTTCAAAAACCACAATATCAGTTTGTTCAGGAATTTCTTTAAAAAGTTATTCAATTAAAAGGTATCTGAAAAGCTATCAGGCTTTTCTTAAAAAATAATTTCTATAGTGGAGTGACAGTTTGCTGTTGCACGATAGAACCAGCTTCATCTTGTTTGAACCAGCACTAACCTCCGACTTGTATAGACAAGCTGTTGCTTGTTGTACAGGTCTCAGTGGTGAGTTGGTGTCTTTATGCTCCAGCTGTTTTATTGACATTTTGGTGGGAATACACAAGTTAACTAGATTTACTAAATTTTATTGTGAATCTGAGGTGTACTAATATATTTTCACTAGACACTATGGCTGCAACAGGAAAAAAAAAATGTCACTAGACTATGGCTGCAACAGGGAAAAAAATGTCTAATTTAATATATTGCTGTAATCCTTTTAATAAAATTGGTCACAAGACTATTAAAAATGCAAGGCATGTTCAGAATAGGATGTGCGAAATGCAGCCAAAGATTAATCGTGCCATGAAGATATGTGACAGTTGCAGAAAACAGTTGCCAAAGGAGAAATAATGGAGGAGGAGGATAATGAGTCAAGACAGCCAGATGTTGAAGCTGAAGTACTGTTTTTAGAATCAAATATGGCAATTGAATATTTGAACAAGTCTTTGTCCTGTATTGAAGAATCACCAATTGCAAAGAAACGGATAATATGTGAACCACGATACTACAAAGAAGAGTCTTGTTGCTGCATTTGTCAAAGACAAAAGCCTAGAAAACTCAGATATATCTAGTGAAGAATTTGACACAGATTCAGAGATAATCAAACAGCTTAAAGAAATGTTCAGACAAACACAGATGAGAAGGGAAAAATTTCTTATTTTGACTGTTCTTCCCAAAAGCTGGTCTTGTAAAAGAATTAAAAAGGAATTCTCAGTAAGTGACCGAATGGCAAGGAAAGCAAAAGCCTTAGTTAAGGAAAAAGGAATTTTGTCTATACCAGATCCAAAAATAGGCAAAATGTTAGATGTTGAAGTTCAAGACAGCGATGAGGTAAGCCGAATAATGCCTGGAAAGAAGGACTGTGTGCCTGTTAAAACAGAAGATGAAACATCCATACGTCTACAAAAGAGACTTATTTTAGGAAACCTTAAAAGAAATATACCAACTGTTTAAAACTCTGCATCCCACAGTTAAAATTGGCTTTTCAAAATTTGCAGAACTTGACCAAAGAATTGTATCCTTGCGGGTGCAAGTGGTACTCATTGTGTTTGTGTATGTACCTACCACCAGAATGTTAAGTTGATGATAATTGGTGGAAAATTGGAAGACATAACTCTGAACGATGGATCTAAGCTTAATGACTATAAAACATGCATTGATAAAATAATGTGCCAAGTTCCTACTCCTCAGTGTCATTTGGGTAGCTGTAAGAGTTGTCCAGGAATAGAAACCTTAAAGGAACAGCTTATGAACAATATGGAAGAAGAGATGATAGAAAGCATTACCTACAAAACAGTGGGTTTCGGTTGATAGGTGTACATTCGAGACATTAACAAAGCCTGCAGAAGAATTTATTGAAAATTTGTGTGGACAGCTGGTATTGTGAAAAACTCACTCTTTCATTACACATCAACAAGCAGCATACTACTCACACCTGAAAGCAAACATTCAGAAGAATCAGGCCTTGATAACATTGGACTTTTCAGAGAACTATTCTTTTGTCATCCAAGATGAACCCCAGTCATTCCACTGGAACAACAACCAGGCAACAATTTATCCATTTGCTGTATGTTATAGTCAAAGAGGAGAGATTAAGTTCAAAAGCTTTGTTGTGATTTCTGAATGCTTAACACACAATACTATAGCTGTTCATACTTTTCAGAATAAGCTGATTTCATTCCTCAAGGAAAATGTTATTCTGTCCTTGGAAAAAATCTTTTTATTTTTCTGATGGATCAAGTGCACAATACAAAAATAAGAAAAATTTCTCAAACCTGTGTTACCATAAAGATTTTGGTATTTATGCAAAATGGCACTTCTATGCAACAGCCCATGGATGCGATGGTTTGGGAGGGACAGTCAACTTACAGCCAAGGCAAGTTTACGGAGACCCTACACAAAACAAATTATGACACCGCTGGAACTCTTTCACTGGTGCCAAGATAACATCCCTTCCATCCAGTTCTTATTTTCAACAAATGAGGATTACAGAAAAGAAGAAATGTCCCTAAAACGATGCCTTGAAAGAGTGAAAGTGATCAAGGGAACACAAATATTTCACTGCTTTATTCCATCTACAACCAGTCCAACAGAAATTGTGACCAAGGTGTACTCCTTTAGCAATGAGAGTCAGAAGTTTGACATTGAAGGAGGTACAAAATTTCTGGATATGGTTGAGATAACTGGATATGTAACATGTGAATACAATAAAAAATGCTGGTTGACCTATGTGCTGTCGGTGGACTATGAAAGTGAAGAAGCAACTGTGAGCTTCTTACTACCGCCATGTCCAGCGTCATCATTTGTTTATCCATCTAGTCAGGATATACTTAAAGTAGAACGAGCACAAGTTCTAAAAAATGCTGAACCAAGGACTACAACTGGTTGCACTTACACTTTGACAAAAAATTAAATGTCGTGTGCAACAGATGCTCTTGAAAAGCATTTGGATAAGTATAAATAATGGAAGAATACAAGTTTTCAGACCCATTTGATGTGTAAGTTATTTTTTTTTTCTAATTTTGTTTGATATCTATTTTGTTATGTTCATGATATGAAGTACAAACAAGATTTTTTTTTAATACTTAAAGGTGTGATAATTTTTTTTTATTTTTCTCACAAAATAAACCTGATGATGTAGTAAGAATTCTGAATAATTTCCCCAATGCCCTACTCTGTTGGGATAAAATTTAATATCAAGACACTGCAAGGAGAAGTGCCCATTATCAATACAATTAGACTCATTAAGAACAATGTGCTATTTTTTAAAGTATGATCCGATTGAGATCCCAAGATCAAATTTTGCAGAAAGCTTTTACAAATATGAAATAATAAATACAATTGTTTTGAAAATTTTTACTTATTTTTTTAATCACTTTTTAAAATTTTAAATTTTGTAACTTAATTATAAAATTTATAATAAGTTCATCATGTGGCATATCATATTAAATAAAGCCCATGAATTTCTGAAGAGAGTGACATTTTTGGTTTTGAAATATCTCAATTCTGGGCTGAGCTTTTAAAGTTTTTGTGTAGTCCAGAAAGGTCAAAATTATCAATTTTTTTTAAATTTCAAACCATCATAACTCAAAAACCGGATGAGAATAAATAAATATATATATATATATATATATATATGGGACCTTCTCTTATACTACTGTTAGAAAACTGAAAATGAAAGCAATACAAAATGGTAAGGTAAAAGTCATTGGATCACTTGATATGGAATGACACAAAACAACAAATGTGAACTTTATTTGATTGACAAATTCATTCAACCACTTCAGTAAAGACACAATAGTCCAGGTTTGTGATTCACAACATCCTTGCCTCACCGGGATTCGAACCCTGACACTTCACGAATGAATCATCATAAGCCAGCGCTTAGAACACTGCATCACCGGGGACGGCCAGGTTCCTGATGAGTATCACGACAGCACCCTTTTTCAGTCCTAAAATGTGAAGTGGAAGGCCACTCATCTCGATCGTGTGCAAAAATTCAACTGGATAGCGCACTCTTTCACTCTCATTTTCAGTCACAACAGTGTTTGTAAATGTTGTTGGAATGAGATTCGCGTTGCGAATACTCTTCACCCATTGGAATCGACGGTTAGTTTTTTTTTTTTTTTACTGAAGGTTTAACTACCACCATGAACAACTCAATGGGCTATAAGCAGTCACCTGTAATATTTTTACTAACAATTGTCAACGTAATGTTTATTTTCATCTTTACATAATGGTAAACGTCTCACCTACATGAATAAAGTGGATCGAATGAATATTAAATTGTATATATCACACAATCAGGTCTTCGAGAGTGTGTGCTGTTCCGATGAGAACTTTGATACCAAGTTGCTTTGCGCAACTGTTCGCTCAGAAAAGATAAGACTTCGGACTATCTGAGTCTCTCCATGCTTCCACTTTCAACAGCGCAAGTCAACCCCACGCTTCTCCCATAGACTGTACATGGGAACTTTGCCACCCCACAACATCCAAATTGTTGCCCTAATCTCATTTTTCTCTTCAACTGGCACATCTACATTTGGTAAGATCTTTATTTTGATACCTCAACCATATCTTTACGTTCAGCCGTTCTCTCAAAACAGGACTCACAGTAAAAAACCTTATAGAATTAATATATAAATGCTTCAATATTTCACACTGAAATATTTTCTGGAAGCATAAGAATAATAATTTATATATTTGAAGTAGACTTGTTTTAACGTATCTCAACATTATTAATAATTGTAAACTGCTTTTTGGAGTAGAAATGTGAAGGACAGACCGAATATTGATGACGAAGAAACAGATATATTTACTCTTCTTGGGAGAATTTGCAGGAGAGACCTAAGAATTGTCATACCAAAAATGTGTAACATCAAGAAAGTTTCACGAGGTACGTTTCTAGGTATTTTTATGAATTTTTAATACATGACAAATAATATGATATAATTATAATGGTGTGCTTCACGTCAGAAGTATTTTAATACTCAGCAACATATTACAATAGCTTAATGGTGCATCTGCCTTCTTTGGAAAATTAAACTTTTGAAACCACAAGCTGCAGCTTTTAGCTTGAAAATTACTGTATATAACAAAATGTATCACAAAGAAACCATTTTTCACATATAAAACAAAAATATTAATGCTGGACAAATTTTAGGATCTTGTGTTTGTTTAGGGATGTTTTAGGACGTGAGTAACAAAAGTAAATCAATCATGAATTTAAAATCAAACAGCTTAAAAACAATTTTTGTTTACATTTTCCCTTTGCACAGAATAAAATCTAAAAACAACTAACCTGTTTTGTAAAAGTATAGGTTGATGAATTCTAAAAGTTCATCCTATTTTGAGAAAACACATCAATTTTTTTTTTTTTTTCCCGTGCAACATCAGCACAATCAGACCTTACACCTTTCATTTTTACTAAGTTCTGGAATCTACAAATTTTTTAATGCTGCAATGTTTTTGTTTTTTTATAGTTCCAGTTTTCAATAGTGCTACTTGATTTTTCAATACTACTTTGTATATCTTTCTTGTAATTGTCCCAATTACCATATTTTGGACCAGTTGTTCTCTTTCTGTATTATTGTCACTAACGCGTGTGATCAACGAAATCTTGTTAATAAGCGCATTATTTCTAGATTACAGGATTAAAATTTTGGATTTTTTATTTTTATTAACTGCTTTATCTTGCAAAAACTATTAATTCCTTTACTTTAAATTAAAAGTCTAAAAATACTTTTAACAGGTACAAAATATATGAACTTCTCATCTTCTCTAGAATTTCAGGGCTTAATTGGGAAAACAATCTGGAATTCTGGAAAAAATCTAGACCACAATCACCCCTGTAAAAGACTTAACTTCAGAAGGAGAAATACATACGCGAGCATCACATTTATGAAATGAGTGAAAACTAATGTTTAAGAGTGCAAATTTCCTGTTCATTTCTAAAACTATGATCCCCTATGTTTTAATTTGATTGCCTGTATAAAAATTAAGTCATTATCACTGAATTTGATTGTATCAAGAGAAATTGTGTACAAGTATATACATAATTTTGTAGTGAGGAACTCACTATAGGAATGACACAAAATAAGAATATTAACGATAGGTAAAGTTAAATTAGTAAATTACAATTAAATGAAACCTTCCAAAGCTAATGAAGCTTTGGAAGTTTTCTATTGGAAAATGGAGAAGTATAAAATTGACTTCCAGCTTGGCAGTGTGCTGACCTCCATATGGAGACAAAGATGGGAACATACATAAAACTTTTTAAACTAGGAGAAAAATCAAAACATGTGGTAAGAATGCGGACTACTCTCACTTTGTCTTTTGTTAACTCTGCATCATCCACTGTTTAATTTTTCTTTCTGCTAATATCTTTCCCTATTTCTTCATTGTCTCTTTCCTTTTTTTTTTTTTATGCCCCCCTGATGACAATAATTTCATCTGTCATGCTGAAAGAAATTTGAGCCTCAGGACCACGAGTGTAAACATCACAGCTTTAACTATTTCAGATAAATGGTGTAACTTTGAGAATATGAATACGTCTGACAGAACAACATGCTTCAATTTTTACAAATTTCCCAACTTCGTCATCTCCATTTTTGGAAATTCCCCCTTCTCTTATCAAGCTTAAATGCAAACACTTACGTGGGGGAAAAAACATTTAACACCACCAGAGAGTCATAACAGCACAAGGAAAAAAAAAAAATTGCAATTACAGGAGAAGTATTCGCCCTATCCGACCTGAATTTTTGGAACTCCCCCCCCTCTTATCAAGTTAAATACAAATATTTATGGAATAAAATGATATTTAACAACAATACTGGGCATAAGGAAAATTGTGCGAGGAAAACTTTTTTTTTTTTTTGATTGGAGGTTTAACGACCACCGTGAGCAACTCAATGGGCTATAAGCAGTCGCCCGTCCCTAATTTAGAGTCACTGGTTCCAGGGAAGGGAGAGAGCCAGTGCCGTAAGACAAACACAACATCCATGCCTGACCGGGATTCGAACCCGGACCCCTTACGGACGAATGATCAGAGGCCAGCGCCTTAGACCACTGCGTCACCGGGGCGGCGAAAACAAATTTACGATTAATTACAGAAAACATCTTCACTCCGTCAACCTTCTGTTTTTGAGTTTCATAAAGACTGTCCTCCAACGAAAAATGCCCCCCTCCCTGTCATCACCAAGACCCAGAAAATTTCTGTTCAGTTGTGCATCGATCACATGATTGACTCAAACAATAACGGAAATGGCTGAATTCCTCAAATTCGCGGGAGAATCTCACGACTGAAGATTACAGGAACATTTTAGCACTGTCAAACTTCCATTCTCACAAATTGTTGTCCGTAGTTTTGAGCTGAAATACAAACATTTATGACATAAAATGATATTTAACAACAATACTAGACAAAGGTAACATTGTGAGAAAAAAAAAAAATTAAGATTATGACGAATTTTTTTACTCTACTTAACTTCTGTTTTCGAAAGTTTTGAAACACAAAATACCGTCCCCAGACGGAAAATTTCCTTCCTCCGGTCTTTTCTGTCATCTCAAGAGGATGACAAAAAAGCAAAATTCCGCGAATCTCGTGTATGGATATGAACTGTGCGATAGCTGCAGAATGTATGTCATACAGCTCCTCAGTAAATGCTACTCTCAGTAGCACCTGAAACAGGAGGCTATGCTAACTAAAAAAGTTCTTGCGGATTTTCTGAGAATCATTGATCATGGAAGCTTACTCAAACAAATATGTTAGTATTCATAGTTGTGCCTGCTGTTAAGGGGAAGCACAGCTTTAAAAATGCATCATGTTATTCACAATTTGTTAAAATGAGGGAGTCTTCTGGCTGTGCCATGTTCCTGCGCATTACATAGTTCACAGCCTCAACTCTGTAGAGATCAGCATACTGCTAAGCAGGAGGGAAGCAAGATTTTTATTTTTTCCCAATGAAAACATTCTGGAACTATGAAAGCCATTACATTTAGTTAGTTACTACAAACCCTGTCTGTTTGTATTATTACTTTGCCAGACAGCACGGAACAGCCCTTCAAAATTATGTTTAGTTTTAGATGTTACTGTTCTAAGTTCCTCGTACAAAGGTAATCTTAGATGAAAATTAAGAAATACCATATGCTTGAAAATGCCATATTTTATCCTTCCAATTTATCACAAATAAAAATATTTATCAACTTCTGAGTTTTCTACACTGCAAATAAGATCTTCCCAAACCACCGGTAGTTCACTACTGAAGATTTCAACAGCTGCTGGCTTATTCAAGTAATATCTTAATTATATTTTTGCAACTTCTATATATATTCACAAATGTGTATAATGTACCAACAGCACTGGTGCCAAAGACAGCCGCCCCGGTGACACAGTGGTCTAAGTGATGGCCTCTGATCATTTGTCTCAGAGGGGTCCGAATTCAAATCCTGGTGAGGCATGGGTCTTATGGTGCTGGCAGTCTCCCATCACTGGAACCAGTGGCCCTAAATTAGGGACGGGTGACTGCTTATAGCACACCGAGTTGCTCGCGGTGGTCGTTAAACCTCAAATCAGAAAAAAAAAAAAAGGGCAAATTTATCAAACTCTACTATAATCCTGTGTTATACTAAATTGTCAGGCCTTGATAAAATTTTAAATGTTGCAATATATTATGTTCATGTTTTTTAACTGGAATACAAATAAATATGCAACTAACAAATGTTAAAACCACTCATTTACATTAAACTTTGCAATTAAAATGTTTTAACAGTATTACATCTTCTGCAATACCCATGTTAAAGCTGTTTCATAAAGCATCAGCTTTGTGTTCAAAAGAATAAAATTACAAGGTTATTGTGTTTATACCCTTGGACAAACCCACAGATTCATGTTCCACCTCAATATATATGTGGCCCCTTACGAATCCATTTATCTGGCTGCAATTATTGCATATATATATATATATATGTGGCCCCTTACGAATCCATTGATCTGGCTGCAATTATATCACTGAAAAACGCTTTCTGTTGTCTAATGTGAAAATGCTTAAGCATTTTGTCTGCACAGGGAAAGATTTTCTTTTTCCCAACGCTTCAGATAACACTGTTGTGTCTGATAAAATGACAGAAATCCTTAAGGGAATGCATTCCACTAAAATAATGATAAACTGAAATTACATCAGACGGTTTTTTAAAACACAGAACCTACATGAAGGCGTTATCACAAAAAAAAAAAAAAAAAATGGGCCCCCAAAAGGAATAAACACAGGACAAACGATGCTTTGACAAAGCATGTTTCTGACACATGAAAATGTCAACATAATTTTGTGAATACATGAAACTACAGCTATCCGAAAATCATTTTGTAAACAAGCACTGTTGCGAATTTTACCAGACTCAACTGACAATCATTTACAATGAAACGATATTCCATTTACCTTTGTTCAAATGGTTGGCACATTCGTTGTCGTCTGCCATCTTTACCATAATATTCCAAGACGAAAATGATGCCAATTTCCGATACGGAAAACCGCGCAATTGGTACTCGTTGATAGAAGTCTCAGTCTCAACAAATTTGGGGAGTGTTCCCAATTTTGGGGACCTATACAGATTAAATATGCAAAAACAAAAAAGTCATAAAATTGTATTGTTTCACTGCATGGGGTATTGCATTTGAAAATTTTTACGCAGCCCCTATGTCGCAGTGGTCTAAGTGCTGGCTTTTGATCATTCGGCCGATAGGGGCCATTGTTCGAATACCGATGAGGCATGGAAATTGTCTGTGTCGCACGGCACTGCCTCTCTCCCTTCCCTGAAAGCAGTGGCCTTCAATTACCAAAGGGGGACTGCTTGTAGCGCACTCGTGACTACTTATAGCTAAGGTGACCAGATTTTTGAGAACGCAATTGAGGACAAAATGACATTTGTCCTCAATTTCAATGCAAAACTGAGGACAATTTCGTTTTAAAATGAGGACATAAGGGGCCTTACCCGCCTCTCATTGCGTTCTGGGAAATTAGCCACGTCATAGAGGACCAACAATCTTTCAGTTGTTTCGGTTATAGATTGTCGTAGTGTTGAGCTGTGATAGTTGTTATATTGATAAATTTTGTATTTTCTAACAATTCTGCATTATGTCTAATTTTTGTTCTGCATTTGGTTGTGTAAATAAGCCGTGCCACTGGAAATGCATCGAAGAAGGGATACGTTTTCACAGTTCTCCACTGAAAATACCTGATATTTTGAAGCAATAGTTGTGCAAAATGAAAAGGGAGGATTTTCACCCCGATGTGCATTCAACAATATGTTCTTCCCACTTTATAGAGGACAATTTTGTTTACCAACCTTTTACAATCGTAGGCAATTGAAACCTGAAAGCGTCCCGACAGTGTTGTTTCCAAAAAGAAACTTTGAAGAGAAAACGGATTGCATATTTGAATAAGTAAGTTTTTGAAATCGAAGTTCTACAATTTCTGCCCACCGAATTTATAGTTATAGCTAAAAGTAAACCACCTGTTCATTTATGTTTTATGGCTCAAGCTATTTGTCATTATTAATATAAAATTGTTATCTTTAGCTTGGTAATTTTGCATACAACGGTGTTTTCTTTCATCACCCCTTAATTAAGCTTTACTCATAATTTTCTCAAACACTGTGGTGCCTCCAACATCTTAAGCGTATTATAAACAAACCTTACTAAACATTCCCTCAATGAACATTATGATCATTGGCATGTCTTGTACATCAACTAACGAGAGAATCTTACCGTTCCCTTTTTTTTTATTTATTTGAGATTCAACGACCACCGTGAGCAACTCAATGGGCTATGAGCAGTCGCCTGTCCCAAATTTAAGGTCACTGGTTCCAGGGAAGGAAGAGAGCCAGTGCCGTAAGACAAACACAACATCCATGCCTCACCAGGATTTGAATTCTGACCCTTCTGGGACGAATGATCAGAGGCCATCGCTTAGACCATTGCGCCACCGGAGTGGCTTCCTGTTTTGGAGAGCGTACATTCAAAAGTATAGACTGTTATTGTCCTCCTTTCAGCTTTAATCTTTCCAGAAATCAGGAAAGCTGCAGCAGAATCTTCAGTTTTATCGTCATTCGTCTGAGTAGCCGTCTCGATGAAGAACACGTCCAACACAAACTTGTCATTGAATATTTTTTAACCTTTCATCTGCTTCTTTGGGAAACTAATTTCTCCTTTTCCGTCCTGAACCTCAATTAGGTTATTTACGTATAAAACATTCAGATTACCAAGATTAATCAATAATAACGGATAATCTAACAGTGATTACATAGCACCCTCAGCCATGTTGGTCCGCAATCACGTGATCAGGACGACACACGGGTAAGGTCCATGAGGACAGCATCTGACACATTATGGTAAAGCCAAAGGTTAGCAAAGAA
This sequence comes from Macrothele yani, assembly GCA_039090855.1. NCBI lineage: Eukaryota > Metazoa > Arthropoda > Arachnida > Araneae > Macrothelidae > Macrothele > Macrothele yani. The sequence continues at coordinate 11,021,755 of CM077024.1, forward strand.
TGCTATGAAATGTCCCATAATTGTCCGTTTCATTGGAAAAACTACGATGAATCGGAAGAACAATTTTCATGTGAAATAAGCATGAAATAGCAATAAAATACTATCATGCAGAATATTGCTTCGCCGCCCCGGTGGCGCAGTGGTCTAAGGCGCTGGCCTCTGATCATTCGTCCGTAAGGGGTCCGGGTTCGAATCCCGGTCAGGCATGGATGTTGTGTTTGTCTTACGGCACTGGCTCTCTCCCTTCCCTGGAACCAGTGACCCTAAATTAGGGACGGGCGACTGCTTATAGCCCATTGAGTTGCTCACGGTGGTCGTTAAACCTCCAATAAAGAAAAAAAGAATATTGCTTCCGATACATTTGAAATCTTATTTGTAGGGGGCAGCACTTGCAAACAAAGTTACATTTTGAATTTGTACTGAAATTTCATTTTGATTCTGTACAAGAATAGATATCTGAAGCTAGAAAATTACAATGCGCTGACCGAGCAGAAATAATGGAATAGCTGTATGTTATATCTATGGAAAGGAATATTCCAAGTCCAATAACCTCACTTGAAGAAACAGTTTAATGACAAATGTACTGATCAAAAGTTGTGGAACTCTCAATAGAATCTACCAAATGTAACCGAATTAATTATATCAATGAGTTATTTAATTGCAAGAAAGTGGCTGCTGAGGAAGATGAGATTCATTTCCCATCCTAAAAATATTTTAGTTAAATCCAGTTGAAATAGAAAAGAAGTACTCAAAACAGAAACGAAATCGTAACCCCGAATTTTTTTTTTTGATTGCAAGTTTAACGACCACCGTGAGCAACTCAATGGGCTATAAGCAGTAGCCCTTCCCTAATTTAGGGTCACTGGTTCCAGGGAAGGGAGAGAGCCAGTGCCATAAAACAAACACAACATCCATGCCTCACCGGGATTCGAACCCGGACCCCTTTCGGACGAATGATTAGAGGCCATCGCTTAGACCACTGCGCCACCGGGGCGGCCCCATATTTATCGAGATGACTTTGTTCAATGCTTCGGCATGTCTCCCATTAATATTGCATGGTTTCTAACGTAATTCAAAGGAAAATTCATCCGCTTCCGAAAATAGTTCCATATCATTCCTTTATGAATCCATTTCCTAGCAATTAAATAAGAAATTGATGCTAAATTTGGTTGCATTTGGTAAATTCATTTTTGGGGGAAATTTTAAAAATTGTGGACTAAAACTAAGAAATTGAGGACATTTGACGTCTTCAATAAGTTTTTACGAAATTGAGGACAAAGCATTGAAATTGAGGACTGTCCCCTGAAAATGAGGACGTCTGGTCCCTTTACCCCACTCTAGCATTTCAGGTTTTCCAAATAGTTATAGCCCACTCTAGCAAGCGTTTCTTATTCTGGAAGGGCGAGACTTGAAATTACGCCCCTTCGCGTTCCACTCAAATGGTACGTGTTTTTTTTTTCACGCATCGCAGTTATAGGAAGTTTTACGATCGTTCAAAAATCGCATTTCAGGTTTTCCAAATAATTTTATTAAAAATGTAAAAACTAGATAAATACCATGAAGAACCACAGATGGTAAATACCAAGAAAAGTGTAAACGTTATGTAAACGCCAACAATATATCACTCCACAGAAATGCAGAAAGAAAAAAACACCAGCGCAGAACAAATGAATATTGGATAGAGAACGTAACAATAGAAAGATCTGCGACAAAGCACAAATGATTAGTTAGCTTTTCATCCCAACGACATGTTCGAAAACGTCATGCTCTGATCATTCGTCGGAAGGGGTCCGGGTTCGAATCCCGGTGAGGCATGGATGTTGTGTTTGTCTTACGGCACTGGCTCTCTCCCTTCCCTGGAACCAGTGACTCTAAATTAGGGACGGGCGACTGCTTATAGCCCATTGAGTTGCTCACGGTGGTCGTTAAATCTCAAAAAAAAAAAAAAAAAAAAAAAAAAAGAAAACGTCATGTAGGTTAGGCACATCAACACACACAAAATCGTATCAGAATATTATGACCACCCCGGAATCACATGTACCCGCGCAGAACGCGTCACAGAGTGCACGTGACAAGGTAGACCACATGGAGATATAGGCGGCCGGACAGGACAGATGAGTCATAGTGCATCACGTAATCACAATGGGCAGAGGTAGTGATTTGACAGACATTCGAAAAGGGATGACTCATCGCCTACGGCGCCAAGGGTGGAAGCATCTGAGAAACAACAGACTTCGTGGGCTGTTCGTGAGGTGCTGTAGTAAGGGTCTCCCAAGAATGAACCGCTGGCACCCCCAGTTCTTCTCGACGTTATAACTGTGGAGTTCCAAAGGCCATCGACCCCAGAGGAGAACGTCGCCTCCGTTGACTGAAAATGAGCAATCGACACGCAAGAGTGCTGTAGTTGACCACGCAAATTAGCGCTGGGGTACTCAGGCATGTGTCTCGGATAACAGTAGAGCGAGCCCTGTTACGCACGGGTTCCGGAGTCGACGCTGCGTCAAGGCGTCCATGTTAACCCATGTCCATCTGCAACGATGCCTGCATTTCGCATGAGAATACCGTCATTGGGCAGCGGAAGAATGGAAAAAAAGGTTACCTTCTCCGACGAATCGAGGGTTATACTCCACAGAAATGATGAGCGGTGGCGGATACGGCGTCAGACACACGAGAACTAACACCCGGACAAGGACAGGATAGCAGTGGTAGTGTGCATGTTCGGGGGAAGTTTTCATGGTATGACCTGGGACTGCTGGTACCATTAAATGGGTCCCTGAACGCCAATGGATACCTGTCCACCCTCGCTGACCACATGCATTCCTTCATGTTGGACGTTTACCCTGCTGGTGATGGTGTCTACAAACTGGACAATGCGACCCACCACGTAGCTAAGGGGGTGCGTGACTGGTTCCAGGAACACGACAGCGATGTCTCCGTTCTCCCTTCGCTGGCGAAATCGCCTTAACTCAATCTCATAGAGCACTTGTGTAACTATTTGTATCGACAAGTTTGACGTGCCGGCCCACAGCCACGTCATCTCCGGGACCTCCGTGCTCTGCTGCAGTCCGAATGGGCACGCGTGCTTCGGGCAACCCTACAGGGCCTCACTGAGACGGCGCATCCATGCACGCCGGTTATTCCCTTTATTAAGTAGGTGGTCATATTATTCTGAGATGACCGTGTATTGTTTTCTGTACCACTATTCACTGTTTTGGAAAATTCTCTTCATGGATGTAAGATGTTCACACCTCAAAGTGCATGTCACTCTGTATTCTGGTTAACTGCATGGAATACTGTATGAGACTAACTAAAGTCTTTGAAAAAATACTGAAGGGTGTAACTTTTTTTATTATTTACAATACCTATTGTTTATATCCCCAGAGCACGAATTTACGTCCCTGTCCTCCCAGTAGCTACGGCCTCTCTTGTGCACTGCGGATGGCATAATGGTCAGCGCTTCTGGCTGTCACGGAAACGACTTCGGTTCGATGCTGGACGTAGACACATTCGAACGACTGAATATCCGTCGTGCCTTGGATGAACACACTAAGCTAACATACCCCGGATAATAAAATTAAGGGCGTCTGCTCCTCTTACTTTGCCATGTAGAACAGAAACGTTGTTTGAACATTGCAAACAAAGAGGTTAAAAAAGATAACCAAGGAGGTTAAAATAAGGTAACTAAAGAGGTTTGAATAATACTTCTGGAGATGCCCTAAGTCTCTTAACCGTGACGCCGCAAGGTGTGGGAATTTGACGTTGTTTACATGATACCCATGTAATTTCGATTATGTGAATTTTGGAATTGTGTGGTTTTGGGGTGCAGTAATCGTGTTAATATCAAACCGGAATGAATTATAGTTCTTACACGAATGAAGTTTTCAATTTTAACATTATGTTTTATTTGGAATTTGCACTAACGTTGGTGTATTTCAATTTTAAACAAAATGGGAAGCAGACTCAATATAATTATGAGTTTTATAAATTCAGCCCTTTCTTTCACATCGGCAGCAGGTGACGTTGCGAAATTGAAGGTGATTTGGCAAACACAAAGTGTATTGAAATAGCCTTGAAAACAATCAGCTTTCCCACAGTTTGCCGGCCGACGCTCGCGGTTATGGGCTTCACGCAAAGTGGTACTGCTTCATTAACAAGGGCATCACCAGATGTCTTATTCTAACCTCCTTGAAGATAACTGGAGATGCCCTTGTTAATGGAGCAGTACCACCTATAACGTGAAGCCTATACCCGCGAAAGATGGCCGTTAAAGTGTGAGAAAACTGTTGGTTTTTAATGCCATTGCAATGCACTTTGTGTTGGGCGAATTGCAGTGGCGGCTCGTGGAAACTGAAACAGGTGGGGCCAATAGCCGAAGTCAAACAATGAAATGAAAAAAACTGTCATTATTAGGCCCACTATTCTGACCCCCTCACCCAACCTCCAAGATTTCTTTACTCTGCCTCTGTTTACCCCCTTGACTCACAATAATGCTCAAATCAGGCAGAAATGTGTCAATTATTGTACCGCACAAGAAAAAAATTTCCTCAGAATAGAATGCATTACTATTAACAAAAAATGTTAAAATTCCTTAAATAAAATTTTTACCTAAAACATATGAGCATTAATTTATGTTAGTTGTGCTTTGTGTTTCTTCAGATTTCTCAACTGAGGAATAATAACAGGATTCACAGGATAAAAAAATGTTGTGAAAAAATAATACCTCCAAATATATGCAGGGAGCGAATGTTTCATGAATTTCGTCCCATATAGAATGAGTACCATACTACCATTTGCATTATTTGAAAGGTTTAACCTTTTTTTCTAAAGAACTTGTGAAACCTAAAAACATATATGTACTCATGTGCAAATTATATTTACAGGTTTTCCTCATTTATTTATTTATTTTTAACATAGAAAATCATCTTAGTTAAAACTGAAATTAGTTCTGCAAAGCGCTTTGTAAACTTCATACTCTTGGAAACTCAAATTCTTGGGCTGAAAAGCACCGAGTTTTCTTAAGTGAAGCTTTTCGACTCAAATTCTTGGGCTGATGAGCACTGTGTTTTTTTAAGTGAAGCTCAAACTAAAAATTCTTGAGGTGATAAGCACTGAGTATTTTTAAGTGAAGCTTTACTTCCAGATTTAAAGCAAAGAACGGATAATTTAACAAAATATCCACTCCATTCATTGTCCTCGACAAGCAAAAAAGTCACAAAACAAAGGAACAACACATCACCGAGAGAGACACACACAGAAAAAACAACCAACTGAACTTTGCTACGACATTTGAAACATTCCCACCACCCTTGACCTTGGTTGGGTAAGCTTCTCTGTCAACCCACGGTGTTAAGGAAATGGAAACTCTCTCGGCCAATCAAATTAGCGATCACAGCTTTTTTTGCACAAGCGGTTAAGGCAGTGTTGTATGTAGGTCATCATACTGAATGAGACGGGGAGGAAATCGTTTCCTCTTCGCTTGCGTAGTGATGTTACTGGGGCCTGTTGGAGCTGGCCCCAATAACCTCACACTCTGAACGTGATCTCTTTCCTCAGGGAATAGTTTTTCGTTTTTGAAGGAAACTTTTCCCTTAGGTAATGGTTTTTGAAGGGAAAGGTTTATCATCATGTAGTTAAGTGAAAGAATAAGAATCAGGGCAAAAAAAATATTTCTAGAAATAGATATTTTTAGGTAGATCCCGGCCCCCTGGCCGCTAATGACGAACCGCTCCTACCGAATTGTATGTTTTCTTCGCAAATGTTTCTAATTTTGCATCGTAACATGCTGCCAATGTATGAGAAAATGCTGTATTTATAAAATTCTTAATTATTTTGGTCACCTTCCCATTTCTATTTTAAATGGAAATGCATGAAACTTAGTGCAAGTTCAAAACAAAACATAACATTAAAATTGAAAACTTCACTGGTGTATGAAGTATAATTCATTCCGGTTTGATATTAATATGATTTCTGCAACCCAAAACCACGCAATTCCAAAATAAACACAGCTGAAGCTACATGGATTTCATGTAAATAACCAAAGGCCTTTAACATACATAGACTGGAAAACCGTCAGTTAACCGTGCGACATTTGAAGTTCAGCGTTGTAAGGCAAGAATTTTTCTTTTGATTGGAGGTTTAACGACCACCGTCAGCAACTCAGTGGGCTATAAGCAGTCGCCCGTCCCTAATTTAGAGTTATTGGCTCCAGGTACGGGAGAAAGCCAGTGCAGTAAAACAAACACAACATCCATGCCTCACTGGGATTTGAACCTGGACCCTTCACGAACGAATGATCAGAAGCCATCGCTTAGACCACTGCGCCAGCGGGGTGGCGGCAAGAATCTGTTACATCTCGTTGGTTACTAATAACGTTCACGTGTTTATATCAGTTACATCCATTTTTTTAATTTATGCAACCAGTAAGGTTTATTAGTTTTTGTTTTTATAAATGGTATGTATATATTGTAAAGTATTTCAAAAAATAATATAGCCAGATTTAATGATCTAAACAAATTTTTTAAATGGTTATATCTTCGTAGCGTACGGATGTGCCAACAGAAAAGCAACTGGCCAGCAGCTACTTTCATTTCATAAGTTTCCTCACAATAATCGTGACACTTTGAGGAAATAGGTAAATGCTGTAAGACGTGCTAACTGGAAACCAACGAAACATCTATTCTTATGCAATAAACACTAACTCGTGTTTCTTTTTCGAGACCTTTCACCCTGAGATTTGAAATTGTCTAAATTCAAAATTATGTGAATGGGGCATTTCTTTCTATCATATTTAATTTTAATAATTTTTATTTTTCCCCCCGTTGAGTAGCTATTCCGAATTCATACACTGCGTAAAATACTTACAAAATTCAAAGTTTTGCTGTCGGCAAATTCTATTAAGAATAAACAAATGGCCACATTAAAATGATTGTTGACATTACTTACAATGTGAAATACGAATTTAATGCAACTAGATCACGCAATTTGCTAGCAACTGAAGCCGAAATATATTTTACACGTAGGGCAAGCGACGTTTTCCTTCAGTTATTTTATATCCTCCAACAATTACAATAATGATGTTTTATTTAATCGTAAGTCAAAAGGTGCAATGTCTAATTTATCCCACATTGAAAAGAATTAGTACACAGTATTATAATAATGTTAAATTCCTTCTTTCTCGCAGGTAAAAGAGCTTAACTATACATTCTCTCCAATTCAGCTCACGACACGGGTCTTCTTTCATTGGCTAAGCGCTGTTGACGTCAAAAATAGGAGGTGGTCACAATAATCTGACTCGATTGTGTATCATCTGTCTTCTTTCTTGAGTTCGTTGCATTGTTATAGTAGCCCTTTCAGAAGGTGATCAGTCAGAAAGGGTTAGTGTCAATCATCTTCTTAAATGATCACTTTCAATTATAAAGCTAAAGAGAAAGCAATGCTTTCTGATGTGCAGATTCATTCGATTCAGCTGCGTTTCGCCCACTTTCTAGGCAGTGAGTAGATGATTTTGCTAACCTCGGATTAATTCGTTGTAGATGGTTCATCATCCTGTAATGGTTCTATTCAAATTAATCGGAAACTTGAGACGTGGTCGTTCTGGGTGGTGTAGTGGTTAACATTCTCGGGCGCTATCCGGGGAACGCGGGCTCGATTTCCGCTCCAGGACGACGAAATTTGTAAGTTTTCGGATATTATCTGACTTAATATCCATGTCAAATTTACACTAATAAACGATTCACATTTTCCAAATTTGCATTGTACAATGGTGTAATCCCGTATTTCATTCATTGATATTCTGAGCCTCCGAGCAACCACGAGAATGAATTCTAAACCTTCATATTCGCTATATATGAATGCCGGTTTGTTTGGTATTTTGATTGGAGGTTTAACGACCACCGTTAGCAACTCAGTGGGTTATAAGCAGTCGCCCGTCCCTAATTTAGGGCCACTGGTTCCAGGGAAGGCAGAGAGAGAGAGCCAGGGCCGTAAGACAAACACAACGTCCATGCCTCACCGGGATTCGAACGCGGACCCCTTTCGGGCGAATAATCAGAAGCCATCGCTTAGACCACTGCGCCACCGGGGCGGCGCCGGTTGCTTCAACTATCGAATCCTTTGATGGTTATTTTCAAATTAATCGGAAACTCGAATTGATTCGAGGTTTAACGACCACCGTGAGCAACTCAATGGGCTATAAGCAGTCGCCCGTCCCTAATTTAGGGTCACTGGTTCCAAGGAAGGGAGAGAGCCAGTGCCGTAAGACAAACACAACATCCATGCCTCACCGGGATTCGAACCCGGACCCCTTTCGGACGAATGATCAGAGGCCATCGCCTTAGACCACTGTGCCACCGGGGCGGCCACTTGAAACTTGGTCGTTTCTGGTTGTGTAGTGGTTAGCATACTCGGGCGTTATCCGGGAGACACGGGTTCGATTCCCGTTCCAGGACCACGGAAATTTGAAGTTTTCGGATATTATCTGACTTAACATCCATGACATATTTACACTAATAAACGGATTCACATCTTCCAAATTTGTATTGTACAATGGTGTAAACCCGTATTTCATTCATTAGCAATTATAATTAGTGTTATCGCGAAAATATCTGCAGTGCCTTCCAAGCACTGTAAGGGCATGGTCCGAAATCAAGGGCAGGGCAAATGTCCCCTGTTGCCTCCTTGTATGATCTCCCATGCCTGAAATGACCATTAATGAGCCTCCTGCCCTCCGGGTAGCTATGACCCTGGCTATTTTCTTCGCAACAACATCATTTTCTAAAATGAAGTTGTTGATTTGCCTCCATAATATTTTTCAAAATTGTATCAACACTCTGTCAGAAAAGGGATGCCAAGTTTTCGAGAAAAAGTGCATTATTTAATAACAGATATATTCTACCTAAATATCTGTGCGTTATTTAACAACAGAGATATTCAGCATAACTGGCATTTCTTTGTATCATGTTATGTACAAAGGCGAAACAATAAAATGTAAACAATCCTGCTGATTTATTAACAAAATTTATATAAACTGAGTAGCTTTCTTATTAAATCCACGATGAATACCACATTCGTGGACTACCTTTTGCCTCTTCTGGTTTCCATGACAATCACATCACACATCAACGCTATTTGGTGGATAAGGATATTGACATTTCTCTGCATAAACCTGCATCACAGTAGAGGAAACCTATAACATATGAGTTTCCGCAGCAAACACTTCTCAAACTGACACATTCCAAGGGAGCAAGTATTCCTGGAATTTAATATTGATTTCAGCCGTTCATTTAAGTAAATGTTTACCGTAGTAGATGTGTCGTTGACCGAAAGTTTTGGGTCATTTAAATTATTTACTAGCTTTAGTTATTAGTTTAACTGTTTGGGCCCCAAGTTGTAATATCATGAAGCAATCGTCTAGGTATGTTGTATATCTGGATGGCAGATTATGGCATACCTATTATGGATTTTGCAATGATGTTTCTTGCTAGTCGGCGGACAGGTAAGGCGAATAAAAAATTATAGCTTCATGGTATTTTCCGTGGATCATATTTTCCTCGTTATTGTATCATTCAGAATAATTTTTCTCCAGATTTTCTCCTGAAAGCCTTCATTATATCACGTAATATACGACGTTCATTCATTATGGAAAACCAAATGAACACAATTTATTTTCGGAGAAAAATGTAAATTTTTCATTATGGTTAAATATTACGGAAAGCAGGTAAAATGAAGTACATAATTACTGTTGAAAAGCATAAGAAACTTACCACTTTGAAGTGTTCTGGAAACTGTCATGTAAAAAGATACTCGCCACGTTTCCATTGGGTTCTTTTATATTTGCTTTTCTCTACACTATTGCACCCAGGGCAACGTTTTCATGGTATCTCTTTTAAAATGTTAGATAGAATGAACTTTAAAAAGCGAACTCACAGAGAATTTCGAGCTTTAAATAAAGAAAGGCTTCTTCTCCCTTGCTCTGTCACTTGTACAATTGTGATCACTTGACCGGTTGAAAACTAAACATGAAATGGAAGTGACGGATTGTTTCTTAATGTCAATAATGATTGTACAAGGCTATCCTAATAAGTTTCCATAATATCATAACAGATTAGCTAAGATATTAAAATTTTCTCAGTGACCTTTTTTTGTAGCTATAGTACAACAGCTATTTGCTGGTGATGAAATCGAAACCGCATCCTTCTGCTTTGGAGCCTAATGCTTTCCCAATTAAGCTACACCGACGAAGTCTGTCGCTGCAACTTTGCCATTTTGACAGGTGTGTAACCTCTGAGGTAGATACGTCATATACCCCTCCCCTCCTTTAGAAAGGCCTGGGACGAAATAGCAGGCTTCCGGGTCATCCGGCAAACCATCTTTGAAGGAGAGCTCACTGTAGAAGAAGGAATTCTGACAAATTACAGATGCTGTGTGAAACGAACATCACACATTTTTCGAATAAGTCAGTGGCCAGGAGATGCATTTTACGTTCGAGCGCCAATATAGCGTAAAAGCAATTTGCTGGCGGCGGAAATCGAATCGTTTTGCTCCGGATCCGAATGCTTTCCCAATTAAACTACACCAACGAAGTTAGTCGCAGCAAGGGTCAGGTGACTCCTATGAAAATTGGAATCCCCTTCAAAAATACGAGGATAGATCAAAAAAAAAAAAAAAAAAAAAAAAAAAGGTTACAAGCAGCAGCATTGGAAATGTAATTAGTGTGGAGGGTACATTTGTTGCCCAGAGTGGAGACAGATGGCGCTAGTTGTCTGACAGCGGTTGTTTGGGAAGTTAGTGCAAGTTCGCAGACGCGTGAGAGCTATTGAAATGGCAAAACGTTTAGAAAAGTGGTCCCTCTTGGAGGTGCGAGCCGTAATTCGGTTCTTATGGGCAAAGAATGTATCCGCATTTGCCATTCACAGTCAAATAGTGGAAGTTTATGCTGAAGAAGCAATCAGCCGACAACATGTAGCGAAATGGTGTCGCTCTTTTCAATCGGGCAGAAAGGATGTGGAAAACTGCAACAGGGCAGCGAGCGGCCGTCCAAGTTCGTCAACGACAAAGATCAACCCGGCACGAGTTGACGAAATGATTCAAAATGATCGACGAGTAACTGTGCGTGCAATGGTGTCAGAGCTGGGACTCAGCTATGGTACCGTTCAACGTATCGTTTCTGATGTTTTGGGATATTCCAAGGTTTGTGCCCGCTGGGTACCACGTGCGTTATCCGAGGAGCAGAAAGCCACACAAATGATCTGCAGCCTCACGTTTCTGCAGCGTTACCATGCCGACGGCCAGCAGTTCATTGATCACATCGTTACTGGGGACGAAACTTGGCTTCATCACTTCGTCCCCACAACCAAAAGAGCCAGTATGGAATGGAAACACGCTGGATCACCAACGAAAAAGAAGTTTAAGGTTACACCCTCTGCCGGTAAAGTTATGGCAACCATATTCTGGGATGCATGCGGTGTTATCCTTATCGAGTATCTGGAGCGTGGCCATACCGTTAATGCCGATCGTTATTGTGCCACTTTGACAAGGTTACGTGAAGCCATCCGACGCAAACGGCCTGGCATGTTGAGCGATGGTGTCATTTTCCTGCATGACAATGCCAGGCACCATACTGCACACAAAACTCAAGAATTACTGCAAAAGTTCAAGTGGGAAGTCTGGAGCCACCCCCATACAGCCCAGAATTGGCACCCAGTGACTACTTCCTTTTTCCGAAATTGAAGGAACACTTATCTGGAAGAAGGTTCTCTTCCAACAGTGATGTGAAAACAGCTGCCGAGAACTGGATCAATGAGCAGGGATGTGATTTCTACCGAGCCGGGTTAAACAAGTTGGTCATGCGTTCCGATAAGTGCCTGAACAGATTTGGTGATTATGTGGAAAAGGGATTGGCAAGTATGCCTCATTATTCCCTTTTGAATTTTCTGTCTATTGTTAATCAGTCATTTTTTATGACCCTTGTAACTTTTTTTTTTTGGATCTATCCTCGTAAAATTAAAATAAAATAAAAAAGAATACAAATAAAGGCAGAATACAGAAAGGGCGAAGTTCGATTTTTTTAAAGTTTAGAAGCTGCGCCTCCTGCCTTGACCACTACAATCACTACGGCAAACCACGCTCGCCATCGTTCTGGCTCGCGACCTCTCAACGATCGTTCTGGCTTGCGACCTCCCAGTGGACCTCTCAACGGCTGAAATCTGTTTTCTCTCCTTTCCCCTTCAACGTGGCCAAACACGTGCATAGATTTAATGTGCCATCACATTCAGCGGAAGAATATTACCGTCCATTTATCTACACTCTGAATTTGGATTCTTTGATAACTCTCTGGAAAGTAGGTTTCCGAAAAAGAAGGAAACTTTTTCTCTCTTTAATTTACAATATAGTAAACTTGATGAGGCAAAATTTAGCTTGTCAGCCAAAGACATTTCAGCAACGCACTGATAAATTGGAGGCGGAATTAAGGTCGTGGAAAGAGTAGCGGAAATAGAAAAGATTCCCTTTTAAGAAAGTATGCCGGAAGCGCAGAAATTTTACTCGGCAGTTTCAAGGGCACTATACACTGTAGAGCAATTGAATTAGACAGCTGCAAGGAGGTTATATTACTGGAGACACCACTGGCTCTGCCGCCATAGGTCACAGCTAATCTGTGGTGTGACGTCACAAGCAGGCAAAAATGAACTAAATTATACCGTTGATAAAACAATAAGCTTGTGTATCATTGATAAAAATTATTGAATTACTCATTTTATCTGTTTATACGCTTAGAAGCTTTTATTTCATTGGTTTCAAAGCAGCTTCTTTTCTGCGGCTGCGTCGTGCCTGCTCATGACGTCATTTGCAGCACGGACGGTGACTTATGGCGGCCAATGCTGCGTGGATAGGAATGGTATCTCTAGTAAAATAACCTCCTTGGACAGCTGGCGTTAAGCAAATGTGGCGCTGTGGGCGGCCCTGTAAACGGAAGCGACATGACGTATGCAGCGATCCGACAATATAAGGATTGATGCGACGGGGATCAGTAAGAGTCGGACGCAGTATGGGTAAGACGAAGGATCTAAGCGCATTTGAACGTGGGCAAATTGTCGGGGCCCGACGAATGGGTCATTCCATCTAGGAAGTCGTGCAGGCACTGGGATTTTTACGAGCCACTGTGTCACGGGTGCACCGTGAGTACATCGAATCCGGTAAAACCATCCCTGCAAGGGCCAACTGCCGTGGACAACAGCGTGTGGATGAGCGGGGTCATCGTCGGCTAGCTCGCATTGTAACAGCGGATAGACGGGCCACAGTGCAAGAGATCACTCGGCTGGTGCACAAAAACGTGTAAGCAGCCACACCATCCAGAACCATCTCCTCGCTATGGGGTACAGAAGCCATCGTCCCACAAGGGTACCGCTGCTGACCGCACATCACAGGGTGCGAAGATTAGCATGGGCGCGAGAACATCGCCACTGGACCCTAGGCATGTGGAAAAATGCTGCCACGACTGATGAGTCGAGATTCACGTTGGTACATGCGGATGGCAGGATACGAGTACGGCGCAAACCACATGAAGCGATGGATCCTTCTTGCCATCAGGGTACTCTTTAAGCTGGTGGGGGTTGCATTCTCGTCTGCAGACTGTTTACGTGGACTGAAATGGGACCCCTGGTACGTGTGACATCGTCCCTCACAGGTCATCGTTACCTAGATATCCTGGGCGACCATTTTTTTGATTGGAGGTTTAACGACCACCGTGAGCAACTCAATGGGCTATAAGCAGTCGCCCGTCCCTAATTTAGGGTCACTGGTTCCAGGGAAGGGAGAGAGTCAGTGCCGTTAGACAAACACAACATCCATGCCCGACGGGATTCAAACCCGGACCCCTTACGGACGAATGATCAGAGGCCAGCGCCTTAGACCACTGCGCCACCGGGGCGGCTGGGCGACCATTTGCTCCCGTTTGTGCGTCTTCAACATCCCAGTGGGGACCTCATCCTGCAACAAGATGCACCGTGCCATCGCTCCCTAATTGTATCCGAATGGTTGGATGAACACTCCACCGACGTGACATCGCTTCCTTGGCCAGCTAGGTCACCTGAGCTCAATCCCGTCGAGCACATTTGGGATGCCATCGAGAGAGATGTTCGAGGCTCTGACCCCCTCCATCAAATCTTCGTGCTGTGGGAGCTTGTTCAGGGGTCGTGGATCCGTATGGCTTCCCAACGCTTCCGGTGTCTTGTCGAGTTCATGCCAAGACTAATCGCCGCCGTCATCAGGGCGAAAGGTGGTGCTACACGTTACTAGACAGGTATCTGTAACTCAATTGCTCTTCAGTGTAAATCACAGCCACATTCCCCGCAACGACATATAAAACTGAAAGACCTTTCAGTAATGTGCGTAGGGTGATGTCTTCGGAGAGATCAACCATGACCTAGCAGAGAATGGATCAAGCAGGGCGTAACTGTTCCAACTAAAGTGACACTTAAAATTTGCTTTACTGCTTTAAAATGTCCAATGTGCCACCTCGTGTTTGCGTTTTTTTTTAAATTAACATCTCGCCATGAAACTTTTTTCCGAATACCATAAAAATGACATTAACAGAATAGGTAAATAGGTGAGTTTTAAGACCAAGATAATTTCAATCTGAACCTTATTTACTTTGTAAGAAGATAATTGAAAAATCGTGTTTACGTAATCACATTAGTGTGAAACTTGTTGCTGAAAGCTACTAACCAAGTCATCTATGCTCGGTTCATAACCTGTAATCTTTAAGGTGTTTGGCACCATCAGTAGTTACATACTATTTTATTTAACACGTTAAGCGCCGCGTGGCCACCGGTGGACAGTTTGTGACTTGACCCAGAGACCGCATGTCCACCGGTGGACAGTTTGTGACTTGACCCAGAGACCGCATGTCCACCGGTGCCCGCGATACATTGATAACCTATGCAGGTCTATTGTACGGTCTCAGAGGCAAGTCTACTTGTGCTGAGGTTTGGCAGATTATGAGAACGAGGTGAATAAAACACAAAATTTAAAAACAAATAATCTGTTTTATTTTCTGAACTTAGAACATAAGAAAAAAAGGGCTGTTACTGAAATTGATGCTCCGTCCGAAAGCACAAAATACACATTGCTGTATTGTTGCAACCTCCACATATTGTGTTGACTTTTTTGGTGTGCTTTCTGGCATATGCAGCACCTAGTTCAGAACTGAATTTTCTGTAACAAGAGAAACAGTGGCGTAACTAGCACAGGGTGCGCCCCTTATTACCACGCCCCCGGTAGTACGGTGGTCACGGAATACTCATTCATCGTCTAATTGGATAAACAGTGAGGTTGCGTTCCCATAAATGTAAGGAACTCAATCTCAAAGTTTACGGACGTCGCGTTGTGTTTCATATGGGCTCGTTACGAGGTATTCGTAAAAAAACCATATGCCGCAAATTGTGAATTTAGAGAAATATACACCCTAGAAAAGTTAGCTACACCAGGTTAAGTAATTAACAATGTTTATTGAAAGAAAAAGTACATATAAGCAATACATCCTTCAGGTGGAGGCAAAATAAAGTTACGTTAAATTAAAAAATATTAGAATTAGCCATGTTGACTGGTCCACTGCTGCGTACGCTTGTTACATCCCTGAGCTTAACTTTAAATTAACTCCCTCAATATATTTCGACGAGGCATAGCGCCATGTATATGTATATATTCAGTTAACATTGGAACTGGAATTGGGGGAAATAACACCATCTTACCTTCCTTCGGTTGGGTTGTCGCTCGTTGAAGCCCCACGCTGGTAGATGAAAACTTTCGAGGATACTGACTCCGGATCTATCTATCAATCTTGACTAATCTTTCTCACTCCTATCCTCTCATTCTCGAATATCTCTCCTCTGTCCTCCGACTATTATACGTGAATAAAGATCTGTTCCCTATCTGTCTGTCGGGTGAATCCCCGTTTTTTCGAATATGAATCTTCCTTGACTATCTATCCCCGATACGAATTTTCTCTCCTTGACTATGTCTTTTTTCTGCCTATATATTTCCATCCCTTTAATTTTCTATGAGATAGGGGCGTGCCTACAACCTTCTACGAACTCTTCACCTGGGGTCTGCATTGGTCAGCTGAGCCAAAACTTGGCCCTCTGGTCCACTTGGCTACCTTTTCGCGGCAGCTGGCCTGTTGGGCAGGTGAGGCTTTTGCGAATTCAATAGGACATATTTCTGCGCTTGGATGAATAGCGAATAATTTAAAGGGTCTTTCCTCTGACAGAGTTACGACTTTCCAGTGACACCACGATGTACTTTACGACTTTCGCTGGTGCCTCCCTCATCGAGGAGATGGTCGTAAACCGCAACTCGCCTATTAATCTGACCGCTTTTCGGACTATTGCATGTGCACTCCTTAAATACCGGGATGTATTGTCCCATCAGCAACGCTAGCACTGGGGCCATTTCGTAAACTTCGTGAATGCCGTGCTTCTTCTCACAAGAGTGAAAAGAAGATAACTTCCTTGGTCATTCTCCACGGGTGTCCGGGCAAACCGTCTTGACCACCTAGGTTTTCTGCTCCAGTGGGGAAAAGGGGGTTTATGAGGCAGGAAGGGAGCAAAGGAAAAATAATTTAAATTAAGTAAAAAATAATTAAGGTAAATTACTCCTGGTTTTTGTATTTAATTAGGCCGCAAACAATGTGACCCGAACTAAGAGTAGTTCCGCGGCAAACCCCCCCCCCCATCCCGCAAGATTTACTTCAGCACCCCTAAGCCCAGTAATTCAGGATTTCGAATACGAGGGAGGATGCGTTTTTAACGGTGTATGTGTGTGTGGCGTTGGTGTTGAGGGTGTCAGAAAGTCAGGGAGAGTGTCTGGAAAAGTAACGAGATGTACCTCGAGCGCTGTAGTTTTTTTACTTTTTAAGAACTATTTGGAACAAAAGTAAATAACGCAAGGTTATTATCAATCAGCCAATCAGGATTAAAACGGTGCGCGGACCGATCATGAACATGAATATACATTTTATTGCAAGAAACGAATTTGGCAAAATATATTTAAATAGTTAAAGTTAATAAAACTATATGACTTCACAATCAGCTATTTTACTTTCATTTGTTTCTGAAGATCTTGGGTTTTGAAAAATGTTTGTTTTTAAACTTTGAACAGTTGACGAGCTAAAAAAGTCATGATTCCTTTAATCAGAAACGGCACCTGAGATTAATTGACTCTGCGGCGAAACGAATTGGTCGAGTTTTGGAAGTTCCTTCGCGCTCTCTCCTTCTTTTTTCTTTTGTCGGTACTGTGAACCACTTAGACGGTTTTGTGACATTTTGCAAATGGATTCGTTCCTTTGCATATTAGAATGTTCATACACAGACATGCTTAGTGTAAGGAAGAACTAAAAGCAATAAAAACTATTTTCTTTTTGTCCAAAACTAAAATTAACCACTTGAAGAAATCACCGTCTCATACATTGCAGTCTGCGGCTACTGTGAATAAATGTTGGCGCATGTCGTGTACGTAATCCTATTTTAGGTGACTGTTTTCCCCTATCCTCCACGGGAAATCCCCATGCGGCCCCGCAATTTTCCTTAACAGCGCAAACAGAAAGATAACGATTGGAGAACGATCGTATTATTTACATCCCATTGCAGAGCGATCGTGTTACAACCTTGCAGCCAAATGGCCGAATAGCTTCAATCCGTATGACATCCAGTGTTTTAAAAGTGAAACTTGACGTTTATTTAGGCAAAGCTAAATACTGTACATCTTAAAGGAAAACATGAATCTTTTGGTTAATTATTTGTTTGTTTGCTTGTTTTTGTGCGTGTTCTGCTTTTTTCATAAACTATAAGTAGCAGCTGCAGTACGCCCCTTCGTTACCTCCGCCCCTTCGTTACCTCCGCCCCTTCGTTACCTCCGCCCCTCCCCCCTTCGCAGCTGCGGGGTTTGAGGAGGTGGTTGTTACGCCTCTGAAGAGGAACATCTCTTCCTAGTCAATCTTTTTTGACCCTCGACTTCTTTGAGCTAATGGCCTTTTTCCTTTGATGTATTAGGTCTGACTTTTCCTGGTTGGATTTCTGTCTTTATAAATTTTTCCACGGTCTTTTGTCTGAAATCTGTTACTTGCAATTTTTGTTGTTGTTAATTTTATCGTATAAGTGGAGAGCATTTGTGACTGTTGTGACGGTTATCAAATGAAAACCAATTCTCTTCCAACATCTTACGTAAGGAGAGTAGGCTGCCATTTGATCTGACAGATCAATATAGGACTTCCCTTTATTGTAGTCTAGAATCACGGTCGGTTTTGTAACATCTTTCCTACTACGGTGTATTCTGTTGTAGACGCATCATGCTTGGCGCTCAGCATGACACGTCTCTTTTGCCTCTCCATTTCAGAAAGACTATTTGATTTTCATTTTGTGGTGCTATGAGCTCCCCTTTTCTAAGTTCAGCCTTGGTCACAGCTGCGGGATTATTCCTACGATTGGGACATGCGTGTTCCGTTGGATCATGGTTGTTGCTAAAGCAACAGTCGTATGCCATTTGTCTACATACAACGTCCTTCCATGATCCAACAGCTCTCCCATTAGTTGACACACTACATTTTCGGAGACAGAAACTGTAGGCTCTGCCTCTCTCCCTGTGTAGATTTTGAATGCTCAAGTATATCCACCATCCATGCAGAGCTTGAAGACATACCCGCCATTTTTAGCACGTCTTTTGTAAAAAAAGATCGTGCTTCTGTTATCGGTTTGTCCGTCCGTCCGTCCGTCCGTCCGCCTGTACCCACGATATCTCTGCAACTATTAGTCCGATTTGAATTTTTTTTTTTGCATTCAGAAGCTTGAAATATGCAAATGATGACCCTTTATTTCGTTTTTTTTTTACGATGCACAATTTCGCCGGTAGAGGGCGTAAATGCAGATGATGTCGAATTCAAAAATACGTTTTATTCCACATATTTGCTTCTACACATCCGATTGAAATTTTTTTTTATCTTTCGATTTCCATTTATCTCGAAGAGCATTTTAGATGTAGTTACTTTTTCAAATTACGCACAGATTTTCCGCTAGGGAGCGTAAAAGTAAATTACATTTTTCCCGATAACTCTTCTTCTAAAACTCCGATTTGAAATTTTTTTCTTCAGCTGATACATCTCCTGCTGGAAAATCTTTTGCATAAAATTTCAAATTTTTGGTAAAGAATACTTTGGCCACCAGGGGGCGTAAGTGTTAATTTTTGCTTCTGATGTATTTGCCATAAAATCGAAGTTTCTAAAATAACGACTGAAAAAATTCTTTCGTGGACTGATGCCTTTTCGGAATATTTTTTTCTTAAAATATTGCACAGTTTCTCCGCCAGGGGGCGTAGATGTACATCTTATTTTTGTCAATATCTCTACTTCTAGGAGTCCGATTTGAAAAATTCCTTCTTTGTTGGATAGTGTTTTCCGTGTGACATGTTTTTCATAAAATTTCAAAATTTTCAATTAATTCATAGACTTTCAGCTAGGGAAGGTAGCGGTAAATTGCGTTTCCCGCTATATCTCTGCTTCTAAATCTCCGATTTGAAAAAATTCTTTCTGCACCGGATACAGCTCGTGATGGGAAATCGTTTGCACACAATTTCTAATTTTTGTAAAAAAATAGTTTGGCCACCAGGGGGCGTAAATCTTAATTTCCGCTTCTGTTGTATTTGCAGCAAAATATGAGCTTCTAAATTATCGACTGAAAAAAACGTCGTTTGTTGACCGATGCTAGTCATGTCGACAAACCTTTTATAAACATTTTCTTCTTAAAATAGTGCATGGTTTCTACACCAGGGGGCGTAGATGTATATATTATTTTTGTCAATATATCTACTTCTAGGAGTCCGATTTGAAAAATTCCTTCTTTGTTGGATAGTGTTTCTAGTGTGACATGTGGTTTATATAATTTCAAAATTTTCAAGTAATTCATAGACTTTCCGCTTCTGTTGTATTTGCAGCAAAATATGAGCTTTTAAAATCTCGATTGGAAAAAAAGTCGTTTGTTGACCGATACTACTCATGTCGACAAACCTTTTAGGAAAATTTTCTTCTTGAAAAAATGCATGGTTTCTACGCCAGGGGGCGTAGATATAAATCTTATTTTTGTCAATATCTCTACTTCTAAGAGTACGATTTGAAAAATTCCTTCTTTGTTGGATAGTGTTTGATGCGAAATGTTTTTCCTATAAATTCAAAATTTTCAAGTAAATCATAGATCTTCCGCTAGGGGGCACACAGGTAAATTTCGTTTTCTGAGTTATTTCTGCTCCTGAAGCTCTGATTTGAAAAATTCTTCCTGTATCGCATACAAGACCTGATGGGAAATATTTTTCATATAATTTCTAATGTTTGGTAAAGAATGGTTTAGCCACCAGGGGTCATAAGTGTTAATTTCTGCTTCTGAAGTATTTGTTGCAAAATCTGGGCTCCTGAAAACTTGACTAATTTTTTTTTCCTGGATGGATACCGCCTATATGGATAAACCTTTTGAGACAACTTTCTTCCTAAAATAATGCATGGTTTTTCCACCAGGGAACGTAAAGTCACATCTTATTTTTGTCAATATCTCTGTTTCTAAGAGTTCGTAAGCTGACGATTCCGTTTACAGCAATATCTGAGGGATTAAAAACCCGATTGAAATCTTCTTTCTTTCGTCAGATATATTGTTTTGCATACCGGTTCCATTGACTTTGAATAGCTTTGATAAATTTAATTTGAGTCAGAACGGATTCAAAAGACGTGCTTATTACACCCGAAAATTCGGTGTCATCTTTGTTGTTTAGGATTGAATGAGTGCCATCATTGTTCATCATTAAGACTTCAGATATCAACCTGTATATTTTAACTACTATAGTTCCAATGTTTTTTTTAATCTTCAATCTAATGTATTGTTTATTCTTCCGGTGTGCAAGTGGAATTCATTCCACTTGCACACCGGAAGAATGAACTATACATTAGATTGAAGATTCTTCAGCCTCTTCTGGTTTTGTGGTAGGTTTGTTTACCTACCCCAAAACCAGAAGAGGCTGAAGGGTGAGTTCTACTCAGATTATTGTTGTTGTTGTTCAGATGTACTAGTTTACCTTAAATAAAAATTGCTATTGAAGTACTTTGCAAATGATGTTCTTCACAGGGAGTAAAACTACAAACTATTCCTAGTTGTATATTACAGTTTGTAAAAATTCTGTGTGAAACAGAAGAACGACGAAGTTACGCTTCGTCACAACTTAGTTAGAGCTTGAAGACTTTGATAATATAACGGTGTCGCTTGTTAGTTATATATTGCCGGAAAAAAATTCGACCCCGAAATGACACATTACTTTCGTCAATGCAGACGTTCTGTTTGGGCACATATGCGTGTTTGAATTTTGCTTGTAAGGCATCAATAAATGGTGAAATTTTCCTCAGTCGATCTTCACGTGACCCATCTGCATCTCTAGACACACGAAACATAGTCAAGAGTAGTTCGAAACGGTTGCAACTAATTAGTTGAGACATTTTGTTTTTATACAAATCATTTCTAGACCAATAGTCCCTAAGTTTGGGCATGTGCACTAAGCCCACCCAAATAATAAAGTCAATTATTATTTTTTTTTATCTCCGACGGGTTTGTCGGGATCCATGTAGGTAGGCGGGAATTTTTACGAGTAGATATATTTTTTAGGTTTTTCATGTTTTCCTGTAATCACTTCTTTTCAAGTGCAGATTGTTCTATTTGGGTTAACATCATTTTTTTTTATTGGAGGTTTAATGATCACCGTGAACAACTCAATGGGCTATAAGCAGTCGCCCGTCCCCAATTTAGGGTCGCTGGTTCCAAGGAAGGTAGAGAGAGCCAGTGCCGTAAGACCAACACAACATCCATGCCTCACCGGGATTCAAACGTGGACCCCTTTCGGACGAATGACCAGGGGCGGCGTTTAACATTATTCGCGTTATCCATCGGATCATTGTCTTTGTTAGTCTTCTTCATCACTTTCATCCCCTTCGGAAGAACTTTCCGCCAAATCATCGTCATCAATGAGAAAATCTTCATCATCAGAAGAATACACAACATTCATTCCAAAATTTTCTGCTTCCTCATCATCCTTTGTATCAGTTTTATAAATTCTGTGGCTCGCTCCATCTTCTTCATCCTTTTTAACGCACGCTTTATCTTCATCCATTCTGACTTTCTTCATTTACTTCCTGATTCACCTCATCTTCATCAGACATATTGTCTTCATTGTTTTCATCACATCACGCATTATTTTACTTGCTTCTTCCTCGATTTCCATTTCGGTTCGTGGTCTTTTGAGTTTCATCTTTCACTTTCGCCGTTAGCTAGTAGGCCACTTTTGATCACTTTAGTTTCTGAAGTCGCTTTCGGTTACTTCGAATTCACTTTATCACTTTATCAGTCTTATACTGTCTGTCTATTTTATGCACATTTGAGTTTACCTGTTTTTCTCTGAAGCTTATTCTAGTTACTGAGCGTTACTATATCTTTATTTTCATTTCTTTAGTACAACCTGAAACAAAAAATATTTATTGTTCCACGTGACCACCGGTGGGCACCCAATCTCAGAATGCAAATTTATTGGCTGGGCCCGTGGTTCATCCAATAAAAAAGACATACATTTATGAAAATGACATCAAAAACACAAATTAAGAACGCAAACAAATATTTGGTTGAAACTTATTGAAAAATGGTTTAGGCCCCGTGACACATCTGACGTTTTTGGCGCGGCGCTTAACGTGTTAAGTCAATTCCCATGTTCACTATCAATTCTTGCATCACTTCAGGCATTACATCTTTCCCTGTGATTGTACTTGGTAAACTCAGCAGTTGAATTAATTCCTCCCTCTTTAGATTTCCACAAGGAAATCTAACAAAAACATCTACCCTTGCTTATGACGTCCTATCGGTGCTTTCATTAAGACATATTGAAAACATATCTGCATTGTCCAAATCAGATTTAATATGGTCCAAAACATCTTCACTCATTCTTGTCATTCTATCTTTGACAGTGTTCCGGGTGGCTGGCATTTCCTCAATTTTATTCACGACGTTTTGTTTGGTGGGAAAATCTTCAAATAATATGTCGGACGTGGCTAAGAAAGCAGCCATAAAAAAACTCCTTCACAATGCGGTTTCCCATGCTGTGCTATACAGCGATATAGTAGATGAAAACTAGCCGCGGTGATATTGTTCTTTGGTCTGAAAGAAGATGCGAAACAATTTGATTGTTTTTCGAATTGTTTCACTTTTTGTGAAATGTACTCCATTCTTTCTTCGTTTGGATATGAAACAAACATTTTTATAATTCCTCTCAAAATGACACTTTACATTGAATGTGCGGAGCACTACTGTTTCCGTACACAGGCAACGGAAAGCTTTATTGTGTGTGTGCTTTGTTTCAATCGCTCCAAACTCCGATATCCACTTTTCTTGAAATACTCGGCCACTATCTTTGTTAAGTTTCTGTTTTTTGCGGCACCGAAAACATGTTCGCGTGGTCCGGATACAAAAACACCAGCAAAAAACAGTTCCAATGCACAAGAGGAATATTAAGCAGCTGCAAACAAATCGACCTTCACTGAAAAACTGAAGTTCTGGACTGGCGTCGCAGTGTTGCCAAGTTATAAATGTGAAATATCTCCGTTCACTGTTTAAGGTTACTTTCAGTTCTCACGAGAGCTCGCCGTCTTAGGCACGTCTTCCTATCTGATTGGTTTTCTCTCCCTCCCACAAAGGTGGGGAGGGGGAGCCAGACAGAGGGAGGTTTGAACCGAAGCAGGGTTGGACGTTTCGTGGTGGAAGTCCGTAGGAGAGGAATGATAAAATGAAAAATAATATTGTTGGGAATTAATGTATAAGGTGATTAAATAAAAAGTGACGTTGATTTACTACTCCTTTGAAGGAAACTTCTTGGCTAGATTAATTTCTTTGCCAGAGCTCGGTCATTTGCAAGAACACACTACAGACATGCTGTCGAAAACTTATTGTTTTCAAAAACTAAATTTTTATTTAATGTTTATTTTTTCATAGCGGCGTGCCGCCCAAATCGTGTCCCACCCAATGACACGAGTGTCATAGGTTCGCCATACCTGGATTAGATGGTCTGCGTATAATGAGTACCCATCGAAGTTGGGTGTACGGAAATGCAGATTTTAGAAGAAAATTTATCTACCAATTCGGGCAAATCAATAAAAGACTGCAGTTTTTATTTTCTTCCATCCAAGAGTGACACAATCAGAGGCGTAACATAGGCATTTTTGCGCCACGGGCAAGCCACAAAATATTGCGCCCCCTTTTGTCTTTCTATCTTATACACAACTACATATACATATCAATGCACACTGCTCGACAAAATCAATTTTCACACCCTAACGTTATCTCGAAGGCGGAGGCACAATAAAAGTGTGACTGCACAGCTTTTCCCAAATACTTCGGATCTTCGGTAGCACATCAAACGAGCCGAATGCAGTTGGCAGTCTTATTTCGCAGTAATGATTGAATAGTCCACATAGAATCTTCAAGAATGTGAACAATATCTGTATCTTGCAACTGCGCCCCCATTTTTGAATGTGAGCCACTAACTTCTGCTTAACACTTTGAGGAAGGAATGAGAATTTAGGCTACCAAGCCTACCGAAACATAAGAAAATCCTGTATGGACAAACGACAAAGTATAGGGTGAAAAAACTGTGCCTTGAACTATGGGAAAAATATCTAATCCAGTTTTAATCAGATTGTAAGCAGTGGTTCTTGGGCGGCGCCCGGTTGCCCCGTTCTGGTTACGCCTCTGGACACAATCATAATCCAGCTCAATTATCATAAGAAGTGGTCCTTTGCTAGCTGAATAGGTTTCGCAACATTTATTAAATTATGCTTTACTTAAATTACCGTTACATACTAACATTATTTTTCTATTTGTCTTAATAAATAAATATATTTCCCTTTAGATAGCGGGATTGAGACTATTTCTGTCATCTTGAATCACGTAGAGCTTAGAGAGGTTTTCTGTGCTGGAACTTTCGTTGACACTTCCCGCCCCCGTGGAAAAAATGCTGCCGGCGCCCATGTTCAAAACATAAGCAGAAGTTAATCACGATCGACGAACATTATGCTTAGCTCAGAGATCTCCCGAAATATTGCTACGAGGAACTGGTTGCGGGATTTAAACACGAAAATGATCTTTCTGCTGTGCAATTTACAGGTATTATACGTATGTGTGTGAGAGTGTGGGTTGAAAATGAGCTCAAAGAAGCAAAATTATGTTGACTTACTGCAATTTTAAGAGCATAAGGACTATAATGCAAAACAAATATACACAGTCGTATCAGAATCATATGACTTACCTAATAATTGGAATAACCACCCTTGGCCATAATGACAGCGGCGAGACGGCGTGGCATCGATGAAATGAAGCCCTAGAAGGTTGCCCGAGGCACACATGCCATTCGGACTGCTGCAGAGAACGGAGATCCCGGAGATAATGTGGTTGTGGGTCGGTACGTCGAACCTGTTGATACAAAAATTCTCACAAGTGCTCAATGGGATTGAGGTCGGGCGATTTTGTCGGCCAAGGGAGAACAGAGACATCGCTGTCGTGTTCCTGGAACCAGTCATGCAACCCCTTACCGATGTGACACGGCGCATTGTCCTGTTGGTAGACACCATCACCACCAGGGTAAATGTCCAACATGAAGGGATACATGTGATCAGCGAGGGTGGACAGGTAGACATTGGCGTTGAGGACCACATCCAATGGTACCAGTGGTCCCAGATCATACCAGGAAAACATGCCCCAGACACGCACACTGGTACCGCCGGCCTACAAGCGTGTCTGAGTGTTGGTTCCTGTGTGTCTGACGCCGTAACCACCACCGCCCGTCACTTCTGTGGAGTAGAAACCTCGATTCGTTGGAGAAGTCAACCTTTTTCCACTATCCAATGACGGTAGTCTCATGCGAACTGCAGGCGTCGTTGCCGATGGACTTGAGTTGACATAGGCGCCTTAATGCAGCGTCGACTCATGAGAATCCATGCGTAACAGGGTTCGCTCTACTGTTATCTGGGACACGAACCTGGGTGCTCCAGCGTTCATTTTTGTGGTCAATTGCTGTTCTGCTTTGTGTCGATTGCCCTTTACCAGTCGACGGAGGTGACGTTCTCCTCTGGGGTCGAAGGCCTTTGGACCTCAACAGTTATGACGTCGGGAGGTACTAGGTGTGCCAGCGGAATTTTTGCCAAAATTTCTGAGAAGTACTTCAAAACTTGTGCCCTTCCTGCATGATGCTTAGCTCCCTAATATCCCCCCAGTTCTGAGCCGGCTGGGGGCTATTTTCGGCTAAGAATTATATTCTTATAGATGCCACTTATGGTGAGCATCTAAGAATATAAGGAAACACTGGTTTCAAATTTGAGGCCACTAGTTCCGGGTGGGGAAGGTGTTAGCGTCAGCACTAATAGGGCCCATACTTCATCTTGATCCATGCTCAGACAATCGGTCATAGTTTAGTCCACTGACTACTCCACTATCAGGTGGCGCATTTTTTCCCCCATATCAGTATCTTCTGAGATGTTTAAATTAATTTCGTAAAGTTCCCTTATTTGAAGGGTTGTAGCTTGCTTGTAGCTTAAAAGAATTGCTGAAGATAACTCCATGAGTTAAATCTCTTTCCTCAGGGCTTTTATTTTTATTAGCGAAATTCACACCATTTGCATTCATGGAAAAAAGAAATGCACTTGTCACGAGCAGATGTGCTTTCGTAAGCACTGAACTGACTGGAAAAAACAAAACAAACGAAGTGTAGTTATTTTTCCATCTGAACATAGAAATTTTTAAAGGAAATCTATCCAAAGCGCCTCTGGGTTTCGGAGAAATCTAGATTAAAAACAGCTTGATAGCTTGTTCTGTTTTATACCAGAACACACATTTTCCTGTCTTGAGGCTGCTGCCTGCTATGGTAACAGCTCAGTTATTGAAATATGTACGCGCTTCAACTCTTTTCCCCTGAAATATTGTTTTCTTTTTCTCTTTCTCCTTTTTTTTTCTCTTTTTCTTTCCTTTATTGCACTGAATGGGTTCTAACGGAGAGGAAAAATATCAAAGTAACAGAAGAAGATTTCGTTCTCGAAAGAAAGCACATATGAACCACAAAAGATTATTACTATATTTTTTAACTTGATTGTTGGGCGAACATAGTTTCTTTGCTTTAGTAGAAAAGGCACAATTCTTTCTTCTTTTGCCTGGAAAGGCTGAATTTTTACTTGTTAAAATGGAAGAGATTTATTGTAAGTTCTATGTATTCAGAAATTGGTCTGAAAATATTAAATCCCACAAGGAAGCGAAAAGAAATATGAGAAACTTCAGAAAATGTAACCTGAGGCTGCTGCAGAGGAGCATTGTTGAGAACATTACTTCTACTTCATCAAATGTAAAGACGTTTTGCTTTACCTTCATCGAAATACACCAGACGGAAAAGTTTTTGAGTAGAAGCTCGTGAATGTAGTCTCACGTTGGACGCCCGTTCGTATGTACATGCACATTATCTCAGCACCTTTATGTCAGTTTAAAAGCTCCTTTTTACGCAAAAAAGGGGAGGATGATTAATTTACTTTCGAGTATTTGTCCAGAACCATCTCCTCGCTATAAGCCATCGTCCCACGAGGGTACCGCTGCTGACCGCACATCACAGAGTGCAAAGATTAGCATGGGCGTGAGAACATCGCCACTGGACCCTAGACATGTGGGAAAATGTTGCCTGGACTGATGAGTTGAAATTCACGTTAGTACATGCGGATGGCAGGATACGAGTACGGCGCAAACCACATGAAGCGATGGATCCTTTTTGCCAGCAGGGTACTCTTCAAGATGGTGGGGGTGGCATTCTCGTCTGGGGACTGTTTACGTGGACTGAAATGGGACCCCTGGTACGTGTGACATCGTCCCTCACAGGTCAACGTTACCGGGATATCCGGATATCCTGGACGACCATTTGCTCCCGTTTGTGCGTCTTCAACATCTCACTGGGGACCTCATCCAGCAACAAGACAATTCACCGTGCCATCGCTCCCGAATTGTATCCGAATTGTTGGATGAACACTCCACTGACGTGACCTCGCTTCCTTGGCCAGCTAGGTCCCCTGACCTCAATCTCATCGAGCAAATCTGGGATGCCATCGAGAGAGATGTTCGAGGCTCTGACCCCCCTCCATCAAATCTTCGTGAACTGTGGGAGCTTGTTCAGGGGCCGTGGATCCGTATGGCTTCCCAACGCTTCCGGTGTCTTGTCGGGTCCATGCCGAGACGAATCGCCGCCGTCATCAGGACGAAAGGTGGTGCTACACGTTACTAGACAGGTATCTTTAATTCAATTGCTCTTCAGTGTACATGCACATTATCTCAGCACCTTTATGTCAGTTCAAAAGCTCCTTGTTACGCAAAAAAGGGGAGGATGATTCATTTACTTTCGAGTATTTGTGGAGAAAATTTTTCACAATAGTTGGCGTAAATACAAAGGCCGTTCCATAAAAAACTGTGAGTAATTTCATTTGAGTTGGCAACAGTGCAAAGGGGAAAACTAACCACGAAGACGACTAACGGAATTAAGGAAGTGTCTATGGCAACAGCTATTAGCCCTGGCAGACGATCCTGGTTTTGTTATTGTGCAGTTGTTTAAGGTACGTCAACATTTCGCCATACAGCTATGGAGGTGAGTGATTCAGAGTCGAGAAGTGAAATGCGTCGTGTGATAAAATTTTGTTATCCTTTGGGTGAAACGGCTCCAGAAACAGTTGATTTAGTGAAAACAGCCTACAAAGATAAATGTTTGGGTGAGTCAACGAGTTTTAGAAGGCACCATAATTTAAAAAAGGGCGTTTGTTGGAAGAACTCGCTTTCAGGCCTGGTCGACCTGTAACTGCTGTTACAGAGCGTATTGTTAACACTGTTTGGGCAATCCTGCAAGAAGATCGAAGAATGACGTGTGAAGACATAGCAGCGTCAACTAATATTACAAAAACGTCTGCATTCTGCATTCTAAGCGACAAATTGCTGCTGCATCGTGTGTGTTCAGATGGATATCTCATCACCTGACGAGATAACAGTTGTTAGCCAGAGTTCAGGTGTGTCATGAGTGGAAACAAATGATTGCAAAGGATCCAAATTTCTAAACATAGTAATAACTGCCGATGAAACATGGTCCACTCAAGGTTCTTAGATATCGGATACGAGCTGCTATTGACTGGCGAAATGACGTCACACAGGAAGCAAAGCAGCCAGCGGCGAGAGCCATTGCACGAGGAGTTACACGTTAGCAAGGAATATAAACAACAAATGGGATGGAAGATATTTTCAAATACTTGTAATTTGAAACTTCAAAGATTAGCATATTTATGAGCGATCTTTTATTTTTTGTTTCATGAATAAATTAATTTTGGAAACAAAATAAATTAATAACTTTCGGGAATTAATGAATATAAGGTCATTGTTGTAAACAAACATATTGCTGCACTTCGTAGTTCGCAGGAAGCTATATTTACAAAAATTAAATGTCAGTGCGAATGTAAATACTTAAAAATCCAAAGTATTTAAAGGCTAGCCTTCCGATTATTATCAGCGCATCAAGTAGTTCCGTTAACGGGCTTCGTAATTCGTAGGAAGCTATATTTGCAAAAATTTAATGTCAGTGCGAATGTAAATACTTAAAAATCCAAAGTATTTAAAGGCTAGTTTTTCGATAATTATCAGCGCATCAAGTAGTTCCGTTAACGGGCTTCGTAATTCGCAGGAAGCTATATTTGCAAAAATTTAATGTCAGTGCGAATGTAAATACTTAAAAATCCAAAGTATTTAAAGGCTAGTCTTTCGATAATTATCAGTGCATCAAGTAGTTCCGTTAACGGGCTTCGCAATTCGCAGGAAGCTATATTTACAAAAATTTAATGTCAGTGCGAATGTAAATACTTAAAAATCCAAAGTATTTAAAGGCTAGTCTTTCGATAATTATCAGCGCATCAAGTAGTTCCGTTAACGGGCTTCGTAATTCGCAGGAAGCTATATTTACAAAAATTTAATGTCAGTGCGAATGTAAATACTTAAAAATCCAAAGTATTTAAACGCTAGTCTTTCGATTATTATCAACGCATCAAGTAGTTCCGTTAACGGGCTTCGTAACTCGCAGGAAGCTATATTTACAAATATTTAATGTCAGTGCGAATGTAATTACTTAAAAATCCAAAGTATTTAAAGGCTATCCTTTCGATTATTATCAGCGCATCAAGTAGTTCCGTTAACGGGCTTCGTAGTTAGCAGGAAGCTATATTTACAAAAATTTAATGTCAGTGCGAATGTAAATACTTAAAAATCCAAAGTAATTAAACGCTAGTCTTTCGATTATTATCAGCGCATCAAGTAGTTCCGTTAACGGGCTGAACAAATAAGAAGTAGATAATATGTAATTTATTATTCAACATTTCATTTCTGCAAAACAAATCTTATTATTCTTCACAGAATTCCACTTATTAACGTTCTATCTAATTCAAACAAAAATTCGCCCGCAATGTACGGAAATACTTGATGCGCTGATATTTACAATGCTAGCCTATTGAATGAGAAAAGTTCCCAATGTTAGTTTTCTCACTTCAAGTATATGTAATCTACAGTATTTGCTGCAGGATTAACATTTCAACGCTAGGGATGAATGATGACGATGCACGAGGATTAGCAATTGTAATATACTTACGGCCAATTTGACCTGTAAGGTTGACTGTATAGGTACAGCGTCTGTTTTCTTTTTGCCAGGAATCTAAGTAATTCTTATTTTAAGACTCGAAAAGAACTATCAACAGTAAAATGTTTAGAGCAAATTCTTTCATTTTTTACTTTAAGAGTATCTTTTTGTTTACATTTCAGTACCCAGATTTTTTTTTCAAATCAGGATCTACTGGAAAATAATGTTAAAAAATATCCGAATCTTTAATCTTCCAACTGTAGGACAAACAGCCTGCTATTACCCATCCATGCGTATTCAGCTACAGTGATATAAGACAATAATAAATTGCGAAGAAAAATAAGGAATTAGGAAGAAACAGTAATTGCGAAATAAATATCCATACAGGCCAATTCACCGAAGCGAAATGTTTTCCTAAGCATATGAACGAGCTTGCAGCTTCGTTGTGCCCACCAAGATTAGTAAGTAGTTATAAAGTACAGTATTTTTACCAATTATGGAGAAAGTAATGAATTATGGAGACACAGTAATTGCGAAATATCCACACAGGTCTATTCACCAAAGCAAAATGGTTTTTCTAAGCACGCGAACGGGTTTGCAGCTTCGTTGTACCCACCATGATTCTGTGTCGGCGTTGTGTTTGCTTCCTGTGTGACGTAATGCGCAAATCCAAGAAAACGCAGATCGCAACTGCGCATCGAAATGGCGCCCCCTAGGTCCACTATTTCGACCCCCTCTCGAAGCGCACAACGAGTGTCCCGAAACACATAGGCTCGACTCCTCCGAAAAAGTCCGTCAAACCAAATCAGCTGGGAAGGGGATGATGATAATTTTCTTTGATCATAAAGGTGTAGTCTACCAGCATGCCGCTCCTCCACAAATTGCTGTCAATGCTGAGTATTACATTTCAGTCTTGAAGCGTCTGCAACGGCACATATCGATTAAGCGACTGGAATTGGTGGACAAGTGACCCTACACCATGATAACGCCCGCCCACATGTGGCTACTTGTGTTCAACAGTTTTTTACGAAGAGCAGTATTGAAATCATGCCACAGCCTGTCTACAGCCCTGATCTCGCCCCGGGCGATTTCTAGTTTTTTCCAACAATGAAGGAGAAGTTCCGCTGAGCAATATTCAACACAGATGCTGACGTTATTCAAGCTGTACAGGGGTCGCTAAAGCAGCTTCCACAAAATGCCTTCTCAACATGCTTTGAAAAGTGGACGTTGCATACCATCCGAGGGAAGACACTTTGAAAAAGAATAACATATATTTTGCTGTTCCTACATCTGTTCATTTTGTGTTTATTTTACTCTCAGTTTTTATAGAACGGCAGTTGTACATATATGTTTATGTTTTCTTTTCAATAACTATAGCTCAGCAAGTAGGAAATGAGAAATTGTTTTTGAATTTAGAAGGTGAAGTAATGTGCAAAATTCTCCATTCTCTTTTTTATGCTTTTTTACACTTTCCAACCGTAGGTTGAAGAAGCGTATATGCTCCAGCTTTGGTTGTCCGTCCGTCCGTCCGCACGATAACTGGCGTAAAAATGGTTCGATTTCGATGAAATTTTAGTATGTGGTAGGGGACTACCTGGGGACGAACCCTATTGAAAATGGGACAAATGGGATCAAAGGTCACGACGTAGGAGAGGGATCCATTCCATTGCACTTATACTTCATAACTTGCGAAAATATGGTTCGATTTCAATGAAATTTTACAATGTGGTAGGGGACCACCTGGAGACGAACCCTATTCAAAATGGGTGAATTGGGGTCAAAGGTGAGGACATAAGAGCGGGGTGCATTCCATTGCCTTTATGCGCCATAACGTGCGTAAAAAATGGTTCGATTTCGATAAATTTCAGTATGAGGAAGGGGACCCCTGGGGACGAACCCTATTGAAAATGGACGAAATGGGGTCAAAGGTCAGGACATAGGATTGCGATCCATTCCATCGCCCTTATCCCATATTATTAAGGTGGACGTCAAGTTATTTTGCTTCCTATACTTCCAATGGAAAAACTTTTGTGCACATTTCCTTCACAATTAATGTGTTCCCAAGGATGAAAATTTGTACATCGATTAAAATAACTTCTTAAAATAACTTGGAATACTTAATATTTTCTAAAACATAACCATAATTATATTAAAAATCAATAACTTTTCCTTCGGTGGTGTTGAAACCAGAAGAAGAATGGCGCGACCTGTACTTTGATGACGTCAGTAGACAAAAAAATGTTGGATTGCATAATTATGGTTATGTTTTAGGAAATATTAGGTGCTCCAAGTTATAAAATGAAGCTATTTTAATCGATGTTCAAATTTTCATCCTTGGGAACGCATTAATTGGGAAGAAAAAAAAAAGGCGCGACCTGTATTTTCATGACGTCAGCAGTCAAACAAATGTGCGGATCCTATTAAAGTTTTATGACGTCACACTTTTGCTAGCAGATGGCCGTGATTCCCATCTGCCTCATTACGTCACGCGTTGTGTGCGTATGTTCGTCTGCACGATAATTCGCGTAAAAATCGTTCGATGTCGATGAAATTTTAGTATGTGGAAAGGAATCACCTGGGAAGGAACCCTGTTGAAAGTGAACGAAATGGGATCAAAGGTGAAGACATAGGAGCGGGATCCATTCCACTGTTCTTATGCGTCATAACTAACGTAAAAAAGGTTTGATTTCGATTAAATTTTAGTATGTGGTAGGGGATCACCTGGGGACAAACCCTATTGAAAATTGGCGAAATGGGGGTCAAAGGTCAGGACATAGGAGCAGAATCACTTCCATCGCCATTATGCATCATAACTTACGTAAAAATGTTTCGATTTGGATGAAATGTTAGTATGTTGTAAAGACCTGCCTGGGGACGAATCCTATTGAAAATGGGCGAAATGTGTCAAAGGTTAGGACGCAGAAGCGGGATCTATTCCGTAGCCTTTATGCATAATAACTTACGTAAAATTGCTTTGATTGCGACAAAACTTTATCATGTTATTTCGGAGGTATACTGAACCAGTTCTGTTGAATATCATCGAAATGGAATCAAAGGTCAGGGCGTAGGAGTGAGATTTATTCCACAGCCATTTTATGATTTCTAGTATGTTGGAAAGCGTATCATAATCAATGCATTGCATGATTTTACTAACTTGTTATGTATAATTTTACTAGTAAGTGGCGTACGTATATATTTCTTTGTGGTTACTTAAATACGCACTAGAATTAATTATCTCATTTCAAGAAGGCACTTTTTAGAAAATTCGCTTCGCATCAGACAAAGTGAAGTTACAAGCAAAATAATTATTTGATTTTCAATTAGTTTTTTGATGCGATATACACCCTTAGGGGGTCATCAATTAATATCCCTAGTTCGACGATAGCTACATTTATAACTTCTGGACTAGGAAACTTCTTTTAACACTGACGAAATATGGATAATGCACATGCTGCAGAATTTTCCAGATGCACTATTTTATCGCAACATCTGAACTTCTAAAATTTTATGGTGGACAGTTCTTTCGGAAATTGGCTTATGCGCTCCTTCATTACTTGTTTCACAATTCCTATCTGGCTGGAGATTGGCTTACAGTCATTATTCTTGATACACGTCTGTCGCGGTTTGTGAGCACTGACTGCCGAACGCAGTAATGGAGCTACCGGATGTGTGTGTGTGTGTGGTGCCCTCCCAGAATGGTAATACTAGAGGTGTAAATTCATGCTGTGAAGGGGCGTTAAAAACAGAAATGCAGAATGTGTTAATAAATTTCGTATTCATCATCATCATTGTCAACCATTATCAATCCACTGCTGGACGAAGGTCTCCCCAAGTTTCCTCCACAACGGTCTGTCTTGTGCCAGTCTCCTCCATGTCACTCCCGCATATTTACGAATTTCATCCACCCATCTCCCATGTGGTCTTTTTCTGGGTCTTTTCCTGTCCCTTGGAATCCAATCTAAAATTTCGGCTGTCCATCTATGGTCTGTCCTTCTGGCAGTATGTCCAGCCCATTACTAAGACTTAACACTGAAAAAAAAAAAGCTATAGAGTAAACAGTGGCAATTTCGTGCTAATTTCAGAAATTTCCATTTTGACCACAAAAATTTATCGCCCATGTTTATCAAACCCCAGTACCCCACACGCAACACATTTGTACAAAATACATGTGACTATTGTAATTGCACGTTATTGAAAAACAGTTACTTTTATTCTACGAATCTTCAGCTTCACATAAGTCTCTAAATATAAATCTAACTTGCCTATAGACTGAATATTGCGCCGAATTGGGTGCTGACAAAATACCGATTATATATTTTAGGGCTTCGTTTATGTTTCTTAATGTTTAGCTCAAACAAAATTTTATTCGATTTTTTTTCCGAACTCAATCAAATGAGCTACGGAATTTGCATGTTCCAGAGATATTTTATGGCGTAGTTTTGAGACTCTGAAACTGTGTAAACGGTGCACACCATTTTCTGTACAAGAATTTGTTTCTGGAGAAACATGAGTTACGGCCAACAGTAGCCACGAAATAAAACTTAACGTTTTTCGCAGCCAAATAGCCACGAAATACAAAGGACAATGAAAAGTGGCTGATTACATTTTTAGATTTTTCTTAATTTTTTAAGCGAAGGAATGGGTCTTCTTTTTTTCAATTACTGTATTTTCTTCATCATAACTTTACCCAGAAAATTGAAAATTCTTCAAATCCATAAACACATTGGCATACTCGATCTCGACACTAATGCTCGGAGAATTCGATGCAGATTTACTGTTCATTCTGATTGTTTGAACCATAGCTAGAAGATAGAAATATGAAAACATAATCCTCTAAGTAATAACAAGACTTTTTCGCAAGCGGTAGGTAGCTCGTAAAACAAACTCGAGGAAAACGCTGAAATGAAGAAGAAAAAAAAAAAAAAAAAGGAAAAGAAAAAAATGCTTCACAACATACGAAATACTATGTCACCAAACTAGCGACTGGTGACATTCTGAAAATGCAGAATGTCACCAGTCGCTAATTTGACATGCGACTAGTGTGCTACATCTGCTCGTCTTTCAGATCTCTCTTCTGATTTTTGCGCCGGCACAGTCCTAAAGCTGGCAGTGTTTTGTTACCAATACGAGAAGTGTAACTTGTTCTTTGCCTGTAAAATGTGCTACTTCACGAGGGAGGCTGAAGCATGACATATTTCACGAGCCAATAAGGAATGAGTGATTTCATACCTAACTTACCGCAGAGCACGAGACTCAGAAGTTAATCTTCCATAGAGACTCATGGCAACAATTTGGCCCCGAAGATCTCAATAGAACGACGCGCCAGTGGACGGACATGGAACTAAAACGTCGAACCGTAACCGTGTGCCTTTTTTTTTTTCGAGTTTACAACTCAGATCATATGTAGAGGATTTTAGGAAGTTAGTATCTGACTCCAGGTTTTAAACAACCTTTAGAAATAGGAAGATAATATATTTCGGCTAGAGTGCCCGATAGGAAAGTGACACGCAAACGAGGTAGAAAGGGAAAGGAAGACGCTCTTATTTATTACCGGGGGCCAGTACCCGTGGTTCGAAGGCTTAACGTGCCCATCCGACGCACAGCGGATATTTAGTGGTTCGAGCGTTCGTACCTGGCTGGGATCGAACCTAAGGTTTCTCCGTGGCAGTCACGAACGTTGACCACTAGGACATCCGCGGCCCAAGTTTACAACTCAGATGAGATCAGATCATATTTAGAGGATTTTAGGAAGAGAGTGTCTGACCCCAGGTCTTAAACAATCCTTAGAAATAGGAAGCTATGAGATTTGGGCTAGAGAGCCCGATAGGAAAGTGACACGGAAGCGAGGTAGAAAGATGGAGGAAGACACCCCTGTGTATTGCCGGGGGGGGTACCCGAGGTCCAATGGCTTAACGTGCCCATCCGACGCACGGCGGATATTTAGTGGTTCGAGCGTTCGTACCTGCTGGGATTGAGCCTGAGGTCTCCTCCGTGGCAGTCACGTACGTTGACCACTAGGTCAAGTTTACAACTCTCTCCGCAGTGCTACTTATATAGCCATTGGTACCGTATCACGTGACAGACGTTATCGTAGTTTCATGTCCGACCACTGGGGCGCTGTAATAAACACGAGAGTTGGATCTCTGTCTCACCTCCTCTGTGTAGCGTACAGTGCATTACTGTTTCTTATTTGAACAAATTATAATTTTTTATTTAAAACTGTTTTCATTGGCAACAATGTGTGATAATATATATATTTAGATACATATTTATAGAGTTTTAACTAAATGAGTGCTCATCATACTTGAGAATGAGGTGCTACTATTCTTGTTTTTGAATTTTCCTAATAAAATTTTCTTAAAATAATTCTAATCTGTCATAACATGACCATGGAACTTACACCTTCAGACCGGGGACAAGTGGTCAAAGTCGCTAGTTTTTGGCTACTCGCTTGAGCCGACTCTAGTCCTGTATAACACATGCGGTTCCATTTGTCCCACGGCTTGGAACCAACTCTAAAACCAGTGGCCCCAAATTTGTCCATGGGAGTTGTTAAACCCAAGAAGAAACAAAAAAGAAATGGGTTCCATGTTTTTACTTCAGTTTTTAGTATTGATGATTCTGTAAAAAGCATTTTATCTCATAAATGAGTAAAATAAGGCCTGTTCCAAAACTTTGAAAGCACATCCGTTGAGCTGCATAAATAAATAATTCACATCAGCAGAAACACAAAATTAAAAACAAAAACTGAAGTAAAATCAATGGAAATAGAAAAGATGATGACAAGCTTTCAATCCTGAACCGAAATGCTGCTTTAGCAAATAGAAAACACATACAACAGTCTTTGAGGCCTTGTGGAGTGATCGCCAGATATTTCTATTTCTAGATTTATGGAACCATTCTCGGAATTACAATCTTTTCATCATTGTAATAAGTGCTCCTGCAAGACATTGACTTCCCCTTAGTAAATACCCACACATTTACGGGAAAATATGGCTGTTGTACACAGCCCTAAAACAAACTGGGTATTAGGCGATTCATTCATTATCAGAAAAGTTTGAAAACTTGGTATGACAAAGTGATAAGAGAAATGAGTTACGGTAGTTAACCAGTTACATCATCTGACTGAGTGATTTATACCACCGACATTTTCTTAGGATTAGTAGTTAGTTTTTGAAATAAGAGAGCCGAATAACGTTCAAGTATATGTCTGGGTTTAATCAGGTTTAACCGCTGATTTCAAAACGCAAAATTTAATGGCAATACATGAAAATTGAATATTCATCATATTAGCCACAAGTTGCCATTTCGGCGCATAATGTAGTGTTTGTTAACGCTTCAGTGATCTTCTTTTTCAAAAGTCCAACTTGAAATTACTTGCAGGGGTTATGCCCTTAGATTCTCAAATTATGAGCGCCATTATGTTTTTAAAACGTTTAGAAAGGTATGTCTTCACTTTTTTTAGGGCGTCTTTTTTATAAAATAGATAGTGCTTATGTTATCACTTTGTCAGTCCACCCGTCCGTGCGCACCATATCTCTGCAACTATTAGTTCAATTTAAAAAAAATTCTTTTTGCATTGGAAAGCTTGAAATGTGAGAACAATGATTCTTGTATTCCGTTTTTTTATCGATGCACGGACTAGTATTTTTAATTGTCAAAATTATCAATCATCATAATTGTCAACCATTATCAATCCAATCCCAGGTCTCCCCAAGTTTCCTCCACAACGGTCTGTCTTGTGCCAATCTCCTCCATGTTACTCCCGCATACTTTCGAATTTCATCCACCCATTTCCCATGTGGTCTTCTTCTGGGTCTTTTTCTATCCCTTGGAATCGAGTCTAAAATTTCGGCTGTCTATCGATGGTCTGTCTTTCTGGAAATATGTCCAGCCCATTGCCATTTCAGGGATTTTATTCTGATCATGATGTCTTCCACCCTTATAATTTTTCTGATCCACGAATTCCTCTTCTTATCTCTCCTGGTTGCACCAAGCATGCAGCTTTCCATGCTCTTTGAGTTGTCTGCAGTCTTTGTATGTTTATTCCATATATTTGCTTCTAAATATCAGATTGAAAACATTATTTCTTCCTTTCGATGCCTCTTATAATGAAATCTATATTAGGTACAGTTTCTTTATCAAGCAATTCATCAACAGTGATCGAGCACGGACTCGAGCAGCTCAGTAATCAATTAATTGTTTGAGTTTATGTTTCGCGTCACAACGCATCATGTATATGCACCCCCTGCTGACATTAATTCAGGGCATTCTCCTTTAAGATGGGTGGGGGCATACTTGGTGAACCATCTTTTAGGATGAGCTAAATTGCATAACGGGTATTAGAGTCCCGTATGAGAATATTTTTTCACGCTTCACTCGTCTCGCTCTCTGATTGACTGATGCGTTGGTGCAAGGGGGCGCAAGTCTCTTTTAAGCTAATTGTGGCTTTAAGGAACCCTACCTTCTTAATCTTTCCAGCGCATTCTGACAATTTTAATGCTCCCTTCTGGTACACATCTTTTCTTTTCAGCTGACACAAACGGAATTCTACTTGTTTTGCAAAGGGCAGCACAAAAAGCGTAAGTTACCCAAGGCGAAAGCAATGACAGAAAAATTAAAAGATTTACTTGCAAGAGTAAGATACCCAAGCAATAGCAACTACAATGAAATTCATCCATAACACCTGCACACCAAACGCGCATATCGTAATTAAAAGAGCAAGACACTGCATGTCATATAATGATACCCATACAGAAAGCCTTATAACTAATAAAAACCACCAGACACTGATTAAAAAAAAAAAAGAACCAGTCATAGCCTCTCATGACAACAAAAAAGAAAAAAAAAGCCTGCTTAAATCACTATAAAAAACCTATCTGAAAAGCTGTTCATTCCTATTTTCAAAGACGGTTGGACCTACGGCGTCACGTCTCTCCCGTTTCCGAAGGCACCTTGGAGCTTGGGTATAGGCGACTAAACCTGTAAGGGAACCAGCAACCAAAAGGAGTTATTTCAAAAGTGTGAGGTGTGTGCTTCAACAATTTTTTGAACCTTCGATTCTTGATTTTTCTTCTTCTTCAAGCAATGCATATATTTCCTGTTAGGTGGCATAAAGGTAAGCTGCAATTTTCCCGATGTCTTTGCTTCTAAAAGTCATACGTGAAAAAAATCTTTCTGCATCAGATACAGCCCCTGATAGCAAAAATGTTCTACATATATTTTCAAATTTTTAGTAAATAATAATTTGGTCACCAGGTGGTATAAGTGTTTATTTCTGCTTCTGACGTATTTGCAGAAAAATCTGAGCTAAAAATTCTTTCGTGAACCGATACCGCTCACCTTGGAAAACTTTTTGAGAATACATTCTTAAAATAGTGCACAGTTTCCCCCAGTTGAGTGTATATACACCGTTGAGGGACTTTAGCATGACTTCCTACTTTTGGCGCCAACAGCGCGTAGCCAATGAAAGAAGGCAGGTGTCGTGAGCTGGCTTGGAGGGTATATAAGGTGTGCTAAAAGCAATCTGAAAACATATCGTTCGTTGCTGTCACGGATAAAAGGAGCTATTAATCAGATTTGTAAAAAGATATGATCATCGGCTTTCGGGCCAAGGATGGCAGTATTTCTGAAACAGCGAAGTTTGTGAGCTGTTCGCGTGTTGCTGCGGTTAAATTGTATCGTCATTGGAGAAATGGCACCATTGCCAACAAGCGACGTGGTAACTGCGTAGAACCACGTGCCATTTATGTGAGAGGTGAACTTCGGCTTCGAAGGTGCGTGAGGGCCGATCAACACGCTACAGTGGAGCAACTCACTGGCAGAATGAACCAGGGGCTACCCGAAGTGTGTCTAAAACGAGAGTTCAGCAAACCTTGCTGCGTATGGGGCTCCGATGCAGACGGATGGTGACTGCACCTATGCTAACGAAAGTGCATCGGCAGAAAAAGCTTACATTTGCACGGCAGTATCGGAATTGGAGCTCCGCTGATTGGCAAAGGATTGTCTTATCCGATGAGTCACGTTTTCTGCTTCATGGAACGGATGGACGTTGGCGTATAAGGCGAGAAACATCGGAGAACAAACACTCTTCAACCATTGCTGGAAGAACACAAGCTGGTGGGGGCAGCGTTATGGTCTGGGGATAAGTTTTCGTGGCATTCTCAGGGTCCATTCATACCTGTGGAAGGCACTACAATTCGTTATGAATCCATCCTTGCAGACCATGTGCACCCATACATGTTGATTGTCTTCCCTGGAGCGGATGGGATCTTCCAGCACGACAATGCGACGTGTCACACAGCTAGAAATGTCCGAGAGTGGTTGGAAGAGCACGATGAAAACATCAAAGTACTTTCTTGGCCCCTAATTCCCCAGACTTAAACCCAATTGAGCATCTATGGGACCACCTCGATCATGTTGTTCTCTCTACGGATCCTACACCACGCACCCTTCACCAGCTGTTACATGCCCTGCAATCAGTATGGCTCCACATACCAGTGAACACCTTCCAGCACCTTATTGAGTCCCTCCCAGCCATTCTAGCTGCTGTCCGATCTGCACACGGCGGTTACTTTGGATATTAGCTGGTGGTTACAAATGTTACTCGATCGTGTATTATTTCTGTCGATATCTTTGCTTTTAAGAGTCCTATTAAAAATCATTTGTACGTCGGAGAGTGTTTCTGGTGAGAAATGTTTCTCATGTTACTTCAAGTTGTTCTTAACGCACAAGTGTACCAGTGGACGGCATAAGTTCGCGTTTCCGTTTACATCAATATCTGCGGGACTAAAAACTGCAATGAATAAATCCTTTTTCAGTCAGATACTACTAACCATGAAAACTCCTTCCCCAAATAGTGCACAATTTCGCCGCTAGGGGCGCAAATGTTTAATTTGTTGTGTTCAATATCTCTGCCCCTAAATTCCCGATTTCAAATATTCTTTTAACACCTGATACATTTACTTTGTGGAACACTTGAGGTTTGCACTTGAGGAGTTTTTTATAGTTCACAGTGCTATCGCTAGGTGATGTTTATGTACTTCTGTTTGCAGTTGTATCTGCGCTTCCAAAACTCCGAGAGATATATTTCCTATCTGAGGTTGAGAGACCCGAACCCTCAGCGCTCTGCGCCTTTTGTCAGGTGAAAAAGAGGAATATTAGATATTTGGGAACAGATTTCCCTGATAGAATAGTACGAAAGAAAAATATGGAAATATTAGAGGAGAGGGAGTAGACGGTTACCCGTTAAGAAGTGAAGTTGTAAGCTGCCCTACATACTTACCTGTAACAACAAGCCATTTCAAGTGATATTTCTCTCCGCAGAAAAATGCCCGGTACACCTGTGCCACAGAAGAGCACAGGGGGAAAGGAAGGAAAGGACACGGGAAAGGGGAACCTGGAGAAAAAAAAACCATCACACACAGAACATCTTTCCCAGAGAAAATCGTCTTTGAACACCGGGTAAGACAAAACTGGCTATTTGCTCAGTGTTGCTCGCCAGCCAATGAGAGAAAAGATTTTTCCCCATTGGTTTACAGAATTTTTTCACAGGTTTACTTTTGTTGATTCTTGACAGGCATGTCAGAGTAACCATAGCTGAGGTGGTGTGATCACAAAATTACACTGATCGAGGTTTAAGATACTCGTTTAGAGTATGCAACATTTTGCTCGGCTCTTAAAAGAGCCTTTTTTTTTTTTTTTTTTTAATTTTTTTTATTTTTTTTTTCTTAATCAGGGAAAAACAACAACAAATTTTAACATAAAAGGCAAGACCAACAATACCTTGTTTTTTTAGGGGCAGAGATATTTAGTACAAAAAAGATAAATCTTTTATGCAACATTTTGCTCGGCCCTTAAAAGAGCCTTTTTTTTTTCTCATTTTTAATTTAACTAGGTTTCTTCACATGGGTGAAGTATGTTTTCAAAACAGAGTACGGCTCTTAGAGGAGCCCACCCCTTCTTTTTTTTTTTTATTTAACGAGATTAATTCACATGTGTGAAGTAAATTTGCAAATCAGAGTAAGGCCCTTAAAAGAGCCTTTTTTTTTCACATTTTTTATTTAACAAGGTTTCTTCACATGGGTGAAGTATGTTTTCAAAACAGAGTACGGCTCTTAGAGGAGCCGCCCCCCCTTCTTTTTTTTTTTTTATTTAACGAGATTTTTTCACATGTGTGAAGTATATTTGCAAATCAGAGTACGGCCCTTAAAAGAGCCTTTTTTTTTTTTTATCAGAAATTCTTCTTAGGTGAGAAATACCCTCTAAACACTAGTCCCAATTATTGTTATTTTTTTTGCTAGGGTAGCTGTGAATTGGGTTCATTTCTGGAACTTTATTCAAGATAGTTTTTGGCCTTTTATAACTGTCAGTTTCATTGACAGTATAGTTAATGGCCGCTCTGACTAGAGGATTAGGATGAATCTTAGCTTTTTCATAGTATCTATAAGCTAAGTCATACATCGTGTAATGGATGGAGTTAATATTTAGCATGCTTCGGATAGCATGGTTTGAAGTTCTTCCATCAAGTCCAACCATATATCGTAGGGTTTTATTTTGAAATGAGGTAATCTTATTTTTCTGCTGTTTGTTGCAGTTACCCCAGATAGGACAGGCATAAGTAATAACAGGGCTGATACAGGCTTTCCATATCAAAGTTTTGGTTTTCCTGCTAAGCCTTTTATTTTTTATTATTGGCTGGAGACTTCCTCTG
The DNA here is from genome assembly GCA_039090855.1 of Macrothele yani. Taxonomy (NCBI): domain Eukaryota; kingdom Metazoa; phylum Arthropoda; class Arachnida; order Araneae; family Macrothelidae; genus Macrothele; species Macrothele yani. The sequence goes on from CM077024.1 coordinate 11,065,208, forward strand.
ATCTTAAGAGATTTGGACACAGTTTCTTTAATATGCTGGTTCCAGTTTAGGTTGTGGTCCATAAAAAGTCCTAAGTATTTAACATCATTTACCCAAGGTATTTTTTTTATACATTTCTATTTCAAAGTCTGGATTGTGATTGCATTTAATCCTAGAAAATAGAATTGCTTGAGTTTTTTCGGTATTGATTTTAATTTTCCAATCTAAGAAATATTTCTCAAGTTTTTCAACATAATGTTGCAACATGAAAGTTGCTTGATTTTTATTTTTGGAAGTATAAGCGAGTGCAGTGTCGTCAGCATAGAGAGCTGTAGTCAGATTCCTGTTATTATAGTTGGGAAAGTCTGACGTAAAGATAGAATACAGCATTGGTGCGAGTACACTGCCTTGAGGTACACCAGCTTCGATTTTTTTTTTAACGATTTTTTCCCATTGATTTTTACACAGAATGTTCTGTTAGTGAGGTATGATTTGATTATATGTATAATCCAGGGTGGGAAATCATGTGCTATTAGCTTGTAGATAATTGTCTCATGTTGGCATTTATCGAATGCTTTTGCCACATCCAGAAATATGGCTGCTGTGTGTTCTTTTCTTATAATTCCTTCAGCACATTTTTCAGTTATTCTAGAGAGTTGGTGTACCGTGGAGTGTTTATCTCTAAAACCTCCTTGAGTAAATGGAATTACTGGGAATTCCTCACAGAATTGTTGCATTCTAATAAGAATTATTTTTTCAAAGATTTTTCCCATGGTTGGGAGCAACGAAATCGGTCTGTGATTTTCAGGAATTGCCGGGTTTTTGCCTGGCTTGGGTAATAAATAGTATTACCTCTGCTGTCTTCCAAATATCAGGGAAATAATTTAATTTAATGGCACAATTGTATATTTTAGTAAGGGTTTGCACATACTCTTCCGGTAATGTTTTCATAATTTTATTATTTATGCCATCATTGCCTGGTGCCTTTTTATTTTTAAGATTATTAATATGAAACCTAACTTCCCTTTCACTGATGGGTAGTGGTTTTTCAAAGTCAGGAGGAACAAAAAATTTTTTTGGCCCTTAAAAGGCCTTTTTTTATTTCTGATCTTTTCAGTTTCTGGCGTTCCGGACCCGCGAGAGGTCGTAGCACCTTTAACTTGTCTATCGGACGTAAAAGAGGCCGTAGCATTTTCTACTTTTGGCTGCTGTTTTCTATGCCTTGTGCTTCGAGCCGCGGATGGCTTAGTGGTTAGTGTTTCAGATTATCGATGCTGGGTCCAGAGGTTCTAACCTGGGCTGATCTTTCAGAGATGGTGTGATTTACTAACAATCGCTGAATATCCGCCGTGCATCGGACGAGCACGTAAAGTGACGGCCCCCAGGCTGGACCCACTGGTTAAATGGGTATCCTTTCCTATGTCCTCCCTGAAATTCTCTCACCCATCTATGTGCAATATCGTACTTGTACGGTGGCGCCATCTACTGTACTCTAATCTTACTACAAACTGTTGTGTCAAAAGTCGCTAGACTTGCTCTTATTCTTTCTGTGTCCTGCCCAAAAGGCGATCTCGCTGTAGGTGGCTGGGACCTAAACTCTACTCCCTGTGGACGGAAGTCCTACATGAAAATGACAAAAAATGCCTTGTGCTTCAGAGCCACGGATGGCTTAGTGGTTAGTGTTTCAGACTGTCGATGATGGGTCCCCAGGTTCAAGCCTGGGCTGATCTTTCAGAGATGGTGTGATTTACTAACAATCGCTGAATATCCGCCGTGCGTCGGACGAGCACGTAAAGTGACGGCCTCCAGGCTGGACCCACTGGTAAAATGGGTATCCTTTCCTATGTCCCCCCTGAAATTCTCTCACCCATCTATGTGCAATATCGTACTTGTACGGTGGCGCCATCTACTGTACTCTAATCTCACTACAAACTGTTCTGTCAAAGTCGCTAGACTTGCTCTCATTCCTTCCGTTTCTGTGTCCTGCCCAAAAGGCGATCTCGCTGTAGGTGGCTGGGACCTAAACTCTGCTCCCTGTGGACGGAAGTCCTACATAAAAATGACAAATCCTGCATCGTGTCTATGCCTTGTGCTTCTATTTTTTTTAAAAGAGACTTTCTGTTTGCTTTTAATTGGGGATGTTACCACAGGTTTTTTTTTACTAGTAAATTCTTCATAGAGTTGTGCACTTTGGGCGATGACTCTAGAATTTTCTACATCCTCCGCGTGTCTAAAATAAGTATTCAGGGCCTTTTTCATTTTAATGGCTACATCAGTGTCAGGGATGTCATTTATTTTAAACTGTTTTTCTAGTGAGTTTGCAAAAATTTCTGCTTTTTCTTCGTCAGTTCTAACTACCGTCCCATCTTCTTTTTGAAGGGGTGGGAGTAATTTGACATTTTTATTTTGCAAGCTCGACGTAAGATTCCATAGAGTCATTTTGTTTTTTTTATCCGAATTTTCAGAGTAGTCAATATGAGCCTCCTCTAATACTTGACCCCATGACCCATTCTCGAATTTTCTGATTTCTCTTTTAATTTGTCTATTTATGTAGCAATAAAGGTCATAGAACGTTTTATTTCTTGTTCTTTGCCACTTGCTTCGGTACCTATTTTTTTCTTTTATAAGTTCCAAAATTTCTTTGGGTAAATAGTACGGATTTTTTTTCTCTTTAGCAGGAGTTTGACATTCTTCCATAATTTTTTTAATGGCGAGGTTTAAGAGTTTAATAGCTGTGTCAGTTTCTTCTTTGCTATTACAGTCTCCAATTACTGGGGGTGGCACTAGTTTAATTTTCCCTTCAAATTGCTTGAAGTTAGTGACCATTTTGGGTGCTACCTTCACAGTTTTGTCAGTATAAAGCTGGAGGTGAACTGGATTGTGGTCAGAGGAGAGCGCCGGCTCAGTATAAATTTCAAAGTAATATTTATTATTCTTCAGGAGTACAAAATCTAGTATATTGCTAGTTCCTCTGAGCGCCGTTCGTGTGGGTTCAGAAGGCGCCCCCAAGTCAATGTTTTGGTTTAAAAGATATCTGAAAATATTGTTCCCACTTTTATTAGCTCTTGGGCAGTGCCAATAGCGGTGTTTACTATTAAAATCTCCCGCAATGACCGTAGGAATATTTTCTTCGAAAAGCTTATCTAGAGCTTCCCTGGTAATAGTGTGTTTGGGATGATTGTATAGTGCCGTAAATTTAATCGTGTTATTTTTTGTTTGAATAATAACCGAGTGCGCTTCCATGCCATCCTCTGTGTTGCATATCGCTTCACTTTGCTCTAGTTTATCTTTCACTGCAATCAAAATTCCCCCACTTTGGGAGGTTTTGTCTTTTCTGTAAACCTTGTAATTGGGAATTTTGAATTTAATTCTGTCCATTAGCCAGGATTCATTAATTAGCGCAATATCATTTTTTTTGTATTTTAGGTAGGCTAAGAATTCTCTATGCTGCCTTTTGATGCCTTGCGCATTCCAAATTAATATGTTAAGTCCATTTGTTTCAGAGGGAAAAAATTCATCCTCGGTTTTTTTTTCATCATTTTTTACTGTTTCAATTTTATTTATATTGCTGTTAATTTCGATAACTTGGTCAGTATTACAATTGATTGCTTCCTTGCTTTTGACCAGTTTGGCAGCTAATTCTGCTATTTGATTGATGGTCCATTCACCATTTTTTTGTTTTTTATCGGTTTCTCCATTTATTTTTTTTTCCGTAAGTTTCTCACTCGTGGTCATTCCTTTAACTTTTTTAATTAATAGGTCAATTTTGCTTTCTTCCTCAGAGAATGAGGGAAAGGTTCCACTAAGAGGGCGTTTTTCTTCCTCAGAGGAGGAGGAAAATGAAAATGAACGGCCCCTAAATGGGCCGTTGTTTTTTTCCCCCTTCCTCAGAGAAAATGGGCAAGGGTAACGAGGTGGTGCACCAACAAGGCAGCATTCCGCCGTCCATTTCCTTGTTTGTTTTTAAGACATCTTTCTCTACGGCTATGCTGCTAACAGTAGTACTATCTTGGGCACTAGTAACAGCATTTAACAGAAGCATTTCTTCATCGTTGTTATTAGCATACTGCAATTGAGCCTCTTCATTACAGTTATTTTTTTCTGCCTCTTTAATTTCTTTGCTAAGCCTGCCAGCGAAATATTTTGGTTTTTCCACGGTTGGAGTAACCAGTTTTTTTGCTTATGCGTAGCATTTTCATCTATATTTTTATCAACATCAACAATTAATTTCTCTATCACTTTTGTGTTTTGGAATTTTTTTTGCGATATTTTTTTATTTTTTCTTGTGGCACAGAATTCTGTATCACGCTCTTAAAAGGGCCTTTTTTTCCCTTCTCGCCTAGATATTTGTCAACATCGGCAATCAATTTCTCTGTCGCATTTGTGTTTTGGAAATTTTTGCGATGCTTTTCAATCGTTTCTTTTAGCACAGAGTTCTGTACATTGCTTTTAGGGACAACTCTTTTTTTCTCTGTGTAATAAATTTATATTTCGCAGGTATTTATTTGTATCATTTTTCATTAATTCTGTGTCATTTAAAGCATTCTTTATTTTTGAGCTTAACTTATGCTCATAAGATGACTGAGGTTGTTCCTTTTTTTCAACAAAAACCCCTATTGAGAAATTTTCTTTTATAGTGTATGCCATTCGCTGTAATAAAAATGAGGAGCATTGTTGTTTTTAAATACTACACAGCTTTCCCGCCTGGGGCTTGAAAGTCAAAATCTTATTCTAACTATCTCTGATTCCAAGAGACGCATTTGAAAAGTTATTTTTCATTGTCATAGTATTTGCCATGAAGAATACTTTTCATCTATTTTCAACTTTTCCGTTATGCGAAATTCTTCCGCTAAAAGGCGTAGATTTATGTCATGTTTCCTCCTATATCTCTTCTTTTAACAGTTCATTTTGAAAATCTCTTTGCCGCCTCGGTGGCGCAGTGGCCAGAGCCATGTCTTCTGATCATTCGTCCGAAAGGGGTCTGGGTTCGAATCCCGTGAGGCACGGATGTCGTGTTTGTCTTACTGCACTGACTCTCTCCCTTTTCTGCAACCAGTGTTCCTAAACTAGCGACGGGCGACTGCTTATAGCCCATTTAGGTGCTCACGGTTGTCGTTAAATCACCAATCAAAAATATCTCTTTGTCTCTGATACCTTTCTTCTGCTACTTAGTGTCAGCATCGTTCGTTGTGCGACATGAGGGCGGGCGCTGTTCTGGAGCAGAAGAACACCATGTGTATTGACCAAAGCCAGTTGTTTCTGCAGCAATTTCCGGTGCATCGGGTGTAAATTAGCACAATAACGCTCTGCAGTGATGGTTTGGCCTCTTGACAAGAAACTCCAACGAATTATCCCGGCTGTGGCCCAAGACAAGAAGCATCATCTTCTTGGTGTGTAGGGGTGGCTTAGGATGCCGTCCAGCAGACTGTGTCTTGCTTAACCATTGTGCAGATCGTTTCCGATTATCATAAAGGACCCACTTCACGTCTCAGGTGACGATTTGATGCAGTAGAGGTTCCTGTTTATTCCTAGCACGCAGCGACGTGCAGACTTCCAAACGCCTAGTCTTGTTGGCAGTTGTCAACTCATACAACAGCCACATGTCCAGCTTTTTTACCTTACCCAGAGCAGCCAGACGCCGAACAACTGTCGTGTGGTGGACACCTGCCACCGCCGCTATTTCACGACACGTTTTTCAGGGGTCCTCTTCAACGACACGTAACAGAACGTCGCCAGAAACAGCAACAAGTCTGCGACCACGTACTTCGTTTTGCAGGTCCGTATCTCCGCTTCGCAACTTCACAAACCACACATGATTCGTTCGTTGGCGGTATTCTCCCCAAACGCTTTGTAAACGTTTCGAGCGGCAATTCCTGCAGAATGGCCTAGTTGAAAATTTGTATAGGAAGATGACTGTCAAATTCGGGGTTTGCATGTTTCCTTTGTAACGTTCCGTCCAAACAAATCACGCCTGAACCTTGTTCTTCACACACGTGCTAGCTATTTATAGTTACTCTGTGACGTAATATCCGCAACACCTGTCGGTTGTTCTATTTCGCTGTGGCGGGGACCTGTCTTCATCTGCTCGTTCACGCCGGACATTTCATTCGCACGAACTCAATATTTCAAGTAAATCACTTCATTTCCCCCGCTAGGTCACACTGTCATTCAATTAATGTTATTTTTTATAATGTGATCCTCTTTAAACCGCCACCCTCGCCTACCACCAGTTTAGCACGATGATGGAAACATAGCGGTTTAACTAGTTTTGACGTCACATCATGCTCTGGAAGTGTACGCCGTTTCTTTCCCTCCCCTCTGAGTTAAGAGCTCAGCCGATTTTTCTCTCCTCGTTAAATACAGGGTTTCATTAAATTTTGTTACTTTATTCGTCAAAAATTTTCTTCCTCTCGTTAAACCGGGACATTTCATTAAATTTTGTTCGTGAGAAACATCACACTGCGTTTCGTTTTGAACTTATATTACAACAAAAAGTGTTCCTTAATACAGACATTTAACGTGGACCAAAAACATCAAAGAAGATTTTCGCTCTCTCCACGTTTATAAGTGAGTCACGGAAAAATTCCATTGGCCGACACCGGGAGTCGAACCCAGGGTCTTCCAGTTACGTAACTGGAAGACCCTGGGTTCGACTCCCGGTGGCGGCCAATGAGAATTTTTCTGTGACTCACTTATAAACGTGGAGAGACCGAAGATCTTTTTTTGAAAAAAGTTTCTGTTTACCGCTTTAAATATGGGTGCTTGCTAAATATGGGGTTCTTCTTATTGGGTTCTGCTACATGCTTTCCCTGAACTGTGAAACATTTCTTCAGAAAAACCCGAAATTGAAAGCAATTTGAATAGAGAATGAGCCGTTACATTCGACCTCTTGTTAACAGTATAATAATCCGATGACACCTCTACAAGTGCAATGGAATTCCTTTCCTGAATTTCAAGTAGCGATAACTGAGGAAGAATATTTTGTGGTGCCACTGGGGAGTGAGAAAGCAGAGAGAGCCATTTTCACTGAAGTCTGCCTTTTGTTTGGAGTGCAATGCGGTTCGTTAGTCGAAATGTATTCATTCGGTTAATGGATGTGGGAGTTAGTTTTCCTTGCGATGTCACGAAGTTACTGAAGCCCAGATGAGATGCTTCGTAACACAGCATCATGCTTTTTGATGAAGAGACATCGAATTCTTTGCGGCAATGATTCTCTAATGCAACATTTGTTATTTTTAAATGAAATGAACTTTGATAATTAACATTGGTAAAGAAGTTATTTTCCAGACGAGTGAACCTTACGCCCCAAAACTTACTTATTTTTCATTCAAAATTAATATTTATAAAAGTATTGTTGAATTTCATCGGTGAACACTGCATCAGTTACACACTGATGAACACTGCATCCGTTCATTCACTGATGTAATACGTATAAAGTTTCGTCAAGCTTTCACACTCCACTGGAAGGCCTTTTTCAAGGCAATGGTAGACATAAAATGCGGGGAATTAGAACACGTAAGAAACAAAGACGATTTTTTGAAAATAACGCAGGTGACATCTCGAGTAGTATTACGTGAATTTTTATCACGCAATTATGCGGTGCCCTGCGATGTGTGTCCATATTTCAATAACGTATGCCAAACCATTGGTAGTTCGATACAGACCATATCATTGCATGCTAGTTTGGTGGAGAAGATTTCGACTGTTTCCCTGTTGGCAATTTCTTTAAAGTTCATGTAAGGGGCAAATCTTCTAATGTTACTAGCTCATAGTCCGCAGTACCATGCACGGGTGAAAAAGCTGAGACAGAAATTTTTATAACACGAATCGTAAAATACATAACTATAATAAACGGTTGAAATATTAATGGCAGTCCATAAGATAGGTTACGAGCAACAAAATTTTCGTAATATTCCGATGACAGAAGCCTATTATATAGGTTAACAGATTTTAACCTATCATATGACTGTCACAGTACGTTAAAAATCATATAATGTACAAATTTAGGTAATAAAAATGATGTTAATTAAAGGTCATGAAAGACTTGATGTACAATGTTTTGTGTTATTGTCATTTGATTGTCCAAAATATTTTTTATTTTTTGATTGGAGTTTTAATGACCACCATGAGCAACTCAATGGACTATAAACAGTCGCCCGTCCCTAATTTAGGGTAACTGGTTCCAGGGAGGGGAGAGAGTCAATGTCGTAAGACAAACACAACGTCCATGCCTCACCAGGATTCGAACCCGGACCCCTTTCGGACGAATGATAAGAAGCCATCGCTTAGACTACTGCGCCACCGGGGTGGCTCCCAAAAGATTTCCTTACAGTTCACTGGGTTTGATTCCGCTGATTTCTTTTTATGAAATTACTCTGCAGTTTTATTCGTTTTTATGAAATTACTCTGCAATGCGAAGAAAATGAAGTAAATCACAAAATAAAACACGACATAACACCTACGTAGCAGAACAAACGTCGCAGACAGTTGTTCGAGTGCGTGTGTGTTCCACAGATGAAGTCGTTTGTCTTACTAACTTTATTTTATTTTTCTGCATTTCTCCTTGATTTTACGTATCGGGCGATTGCGGTGAGCTTAGTTCCGATTTCGGCCATTGGATAAAAGCAGATGGCGCTTCAAGCACTGAATCACGTCAAAGCGTAAGGAACAGACGTAGCCTATTATACGTATAGGTTTGATTCCATATAAGAACAGCCGAGCAATGCATGACTGCTTTGGCGAGGGCTGTGTGCGAATGTCTTGGTTGACACTTTGCATGTGTTATTTGCATCTAATATCTAAGGATCGCTTTGTCATTCCGATATACACTATACTGACAAAAGTGATCGGACACCCCTTCAAAAGCAAATGAACGGATCCGCTGAGTTGTTAAGATGCGCAGTACAGCTGCAAATGGCATAAAAACAAGCCTGCAGCTGACCGCGATCATATCGCACTGTGAGGTTGAGCGAAAATGTCGCGGCGGGAGAGAACTGACTTTGAGAAAGGAAAGATTGTTGGGTGTTATGTTAGTGGGTTGTCCATAAGACAAACCGAGAGGCGTTTAAACATACCTAAGTCAACTGTTTTGGATGTACTGAATAAGTGGAAGACACATGGCGTGCCTGAAGCAGCAATACGTACCGCCAGACCAAAGAAAATCAGTGATAGAGGACGTCGAAACCTCAGGAGGGTCGTTGCAGCTAATCGACGGAGTACTTGCACAAAACTTTAGTGTACAGGTGAGTAAAAATGCTGGAACCTCGGTATGTAGACGTACCATTTGCAGATAACTTCATTCCATGTGTTACCGTGGTCGTGCGACTGCTCATAAGCCTTTCATCTCTATTCTGAATGCTACTCCTCGTTAAGCATGGTGTAAAGAACATTTATCGTGGACGGTAGATCAATGGAAACGGGTCCTGTGGACTGATGAATCCAGATACACGATCCATAAATCTGATGGCCGTGTGTGGATATGGTGGCAGCCGGGGAACACTATTTACCACAGTGTACTGTTGCTACGGTCAACTTTGGAGCTGGCAGTGTACTCGTGTGGGGGTGTTTTTCGTGGTATGGTCCCGGCCTATTGGTTATCGTGGACACACCAGTTAACCAGCAAGTCTGCCTCGATATTCTGGACAATTATGCTCTACCAACTCTGTGGCAATACTATGGAAACGAGCCTTGTTGGTACCAGCAGGATAATGCACCGAGCCATAAAGCAAGGACTGTTACGGCGTGGTTTGACGATAATTCTGTATCGTGTGTGGAGTGGCCAGTACAGAGCCCTGATCTTAATCCCATAGAGCACCTATGGGATAAATAAGAGCGCCACATAAAAACTTTGGAACCAAGGCCTACTACTAAGCAACAGTTAGCGGCAGCATTATGTACGGAATGGAAGCGCATAATTATTGCTGTGTTCCAAAACCCTGTCGAAAGCATGTCTCGAAGGGCCAGTGCATGCATTAAGGCCAAAGGTGGACCGACATCGTACTAATGTATATCAATAAATGCTATGTTGTGTTTCTCTTCTAGGTGTCCGGTGACTTTTGTCAATATAGTGTATGTCTTTACTGTGTTGTCAGGACACACCAACGGTATAGCGTACACACCCGGTTTTTCTTTCTCACACTGTCTCTCCTTACAGTTTGATATTATATGTGATAACGGAGTCGGTGACTTCATTGCTATTGAGATGTTGTACTATACGTAATAAATTTATTACGTAGATACACACAAAGAACACATGTGAAGTATGAACCAAGACATGCAGGTTACCACCTTCGCCAGAGAAGCAATGTATTTTTTTGGCCGTTCCTATATTAAATAATGTTAGAAGAATTGCCCCTTGAACGAACTTTAAAGAGACAGCCATCATTGAAACAGTCGAAATCCTCTCCAGCAAACTGGCATGCAATCATATGGTCTCTATCGAACTACCAAAGATTTGCCATACGTTATTCAAAGACGGACACACATCGCAGCGCACCGTTTAGTTGCGTTATAAAAAATCACGTAATACTGCTCGTGGTGTCACCCGCGTTCATTTCAAAAAATAATTTTTGTTTCTTGTGTGTTCTAATTCCTTGCATTTTACGTCTACCATTGCCTAGAAAAAGCCGCCCAGTAGAGAGTAAATTCTCCAGGAACTTGGCGAATCTTAATTCATATTACACCCCTGAATGAACGGGTTTAATACATTATAAGCGCTTCTTGGGTGTACACGGTCTGCTGTACTTTGAAATAACGTTACAGCATCTTCAAACAGAAGTCATCGCTCTTTCCACATTTATAAGTGATCCACGGAAAAATTATCTTCGGCCGCCACAGGGAATCCAACCCAGGGTCTTCCAGTTACGCGCCGGACATGCCACCACTGCACCACAGCGGCCTCGAATTCTCCAGACTCACATACGACCAACTACAAAACCACATGGCAGGTTGCTTCTTGGAGCCCTGCATAATGCTGGGGATTCACCAAATATGAAAAGCAGCAACTGAAAAAATAACTAGGAGGCGAATCGTATGTCTGGATAATTCGGGGCCGCTGTGGTGCAGTGGTAGAATGTCCGGCGCGTAACTGGAAGACCCTGGGTTTGATTTCCGGTGGCGACCGATGAAAATTTTTCCTTGACTCCCTTATAAACGTGGAAAGAGCGATGACTTCTGTTTGATGTTCCTAGTCCACGTCAATTGTGTGTATTAGTTACCACATCGGTTACTTGTTGAGAAATGTGAATCAAACGTTTTTCCGCAGAAATGACAAAATGCAAAACTAGGGCGAGTTTCAATCGAAAAACACGGCCAGCCAGCTCAGAACAAAACTGGGTTTTCTTACTGAGACCCAAACATAGGGGAAAGTTGTTTTTTTTTTATTTTAAATTTGATTGGCTGAAATGCTTTTCATGATGAAACATAGAATACCATAGAATAAATAAGCAATGTTTATGCACAATTAAGTATTTTATTTAAAGATCTACTGTGATTTCGCTGAGCGTTTGGCGCAACTTCACCAGGACAAATGGAGCTTAAACATTCAAATCATCGTGAGATCATCAGCGTTCTGACGGCTTCGAATTTTGGTGAGTTGTTTCTAAGCGCTCGAAAGAAATGGAGTAGAATCCATGTCGTTGTCAAACCGCGAATAGTTCCAGTGCATGTGGAAAGCTTCTAATACATTAAGCTTGATAGCCGAATCAGGTTTATCAATAAGTTTAGGGTTTTCAAACAAAAAAATTAGGGTTATTTTCGTGACAATGTTGGGCTACAGATGTCTTCTTCAGTTCACAGTTCCATACGTAAATCTTGTGTTCCTTCATACGGAAACTTAAAGCCTTGCGGGTCTGTCCGATATATGAAAGCCCACATTCACAAGGGATCTAATAAATTCTCCAGGTATTCATATGTTACCTATTGTAGTAGATTTTTAAATAAATTATTCAATTGTGAATACACGTTGCTTATTTAGTATACCTCGACTTTACAAATGTTATAGTCATGAAATACAGAGTAAGTCAAAATGATGTTCTTGATTTCAATGCTTTACTACAGGACATGTAATGAGTACTTTTAGTTGCGATATGTGTATTCTAGAAGGTAATCTCTCCAAGCTCCAATGGTACGCTACCCATTCAGCGGGTGGTCGGTAGATGGCGCGATAAGTCCGGCAAAAAGAACAAGTCATACAATGGCGGCAAGTGGACAACAGAAGGCGTTTTGTGTTCTCGATTTTCATGCAAAAAGTCAGTTGTGACTCTTCAACGGCATTTTCGGACAAAAGTTTGGGTTGAGCCACCCAGTGGTAAGTCAATTCTTAACTGGTACTCAAGATTTCAAGGAATGGGCTGCATTTGAAAGGGAAAATCGACTAGACGTCAGCCGATAGGAAACGACGTAGTGGAGCGCGTTTGGGTAAGTTGCGTAACGAAATCCACTTATCGAGCAGGGTCAAGAACTTGGTATCCAGTAGAAAACTGCATGGAGAGTTCTGAGGAAACGTTTGAACGTGAACCGTATTGTCTGCAGTTGATTCAGAAGTTGAAGAGGGATGATCGCCACCTGCGAGCGTCTTTCTGCGAAATATTTCTCACTCTAACGGAGAATGAAGGTTTCTCTGAAAACTTATTTTTTAGTGAGGTTGGTTAGTGGATTTTAGTGGCGCAAGGGCCAGGTTTGGCCAAAGAGCGCCAGACAAAGAACTATCAGCCACAGATTTTTAAAAGCAACATTCCACATTTCAGGAAAAGTGAGCAGGCATAACGTGAGAATTTGGGGCACTGAAAATCCTCATGCAATCTTGCAGCACGACGGTGCTTCCCCAAAAGTCAATGTCATCTGTGCAATTACTCATGGAAAGGTGTATGGGCCATTCTTCTTCGCTGAAACCACTGTGACAGGAATTACCTATCTCCACATGCTCGAACAATGGCTTCTTCCACAGCTGGAAGAAGACATTGATGACTTCATTTTTCATCTCGATGGTGCTCCACGGCATTTCCATAACGAGGTTCGTCACCACCTCAATGTTAGGCTACCAAAACGATGGATTGGCCATTCAGCTGAGGAGGAGGAAGAACTGGTGCGTTGGACACCACGATCCCCAGATCTCACTCCGTGTGATTTTATCCTATGGTGTTTCATAAAGGATCGTGTCTATGTACCACCACTTGCAACGACGCTGGTTGATTCGAAAGCTCGCATCACAGCACCCATGACAGAAATTGACACCGACATGCTACGCTAAAAGATAATGAACTCAAATTTATGTAGAAAAATTAACTAAAAGTGAAAGTTAAATTAGAATATACGTCACAACTGATGATCAAAATTAAAATCTGGTAGGTAAATGCGGGCAAAAAGTTAAAGCGCTCAATGAAATTTTGCAATGTTCACAGGACATATGCAAATATTAGGTGTACAAATAAGTTTTACTGTAAAGCGTTTTTCGTGTGACGTATACGGCTAAATTTACATATCCGACACTCCCCCCGCGTTGTTGTCATGTGACCGTAACTGGCCCAGAGTATAAAATGTGGCACAGAAGTTTTCCTAACTGTCAAACGCACTTGCACATCGGTAGGTGAAAGATGGCAAGCGATACTGCATTTATTTGACACTGCATTCGTTACTAATTTCATCAAGGAAAAAGTGCTGCAAAAGCATGTGCATCGATTTGTTCTGTTCTGGGGAAGAATATTGTATGGAAAAGTACGAGTGAGTTTCGGTTTAGACGGTTTAAAGCAGGTGATTTTGATGTTAGCGATCGAGGACATAGCGGCACCCCGCAGAAGGTTACACACGAGGAACTGAAAGCATTGCTGGACGAAGATTCGTCTCAAAAGCAAAAAGAACTAGCTGAACAACTGGGGATAACTCAACAAACCATTTTCAATCGTTTACGCACAATGGGAAAGATTCAGAAGGAAGGAAGATGGGTGCCGCATGACCTGAGCCAGAAGAACCAGGATGAACGTGTCATGAAGTGTTTTTGAATCTGTTAAATAAACAACACAGAAAGTCTTTCCGGTATAAAATCGTATCTTCTACACCGACACACGATATTCACCCCAAGAAAGTTCTGCTGTGCATCTGGTGGAATACGAAGGGTGTGTTCTATTATGCACTATTGGAACAGGGTCAAACTGTTACTGTTGATCGCTGCAAGCAACAATTACTACGATTGAACCAGGAAATCTGTTGGAAACGTCCATTCACAGGCAAAGGATTGCGTCCCGTGAAATTACTGCATGACAACGCTAGGCCGCATGTCGCGAAATCGGTCAAGGAAACGTTATTGACGCTTGGCTGGGAAGGTTTGGAGCACCCGGCTTATAGTCGCGACATAGCCCCTTCAGACTGTCATTTGTTCCGATCGATGATCCATAGTTTGTATGTTGTACGGTTCCGGACATGTGACGAAGTGCAAAAATGGGATGACTACTTCATCATCGCGTCACACGACGAAGTATCCTTCATGGCTGGAATCCGTCAGCTGCCCGACTGATGGCGGAAGGTGATAGATAATAACGGTGCACATTTTTATTCGTAAAGGTATTGTTGTTTTCTCTCAAATTACATGTTGCGTTGTTTTTAAACGCTTTAAAACTTATTTGTACACCTAATAGATATGAGAAGCCTGCACTAAAATTTGCTCATCACCGAGCAAACTGCTCTCCAATATATAAATTGAGTTCAAAACTTAAAGCCAACGGGGAACGTCAGCGGTATTTCTCGTTGACAGCGCGTGTAAGAAGCGTTCCAGTGGCTGCAAATGTTTTCCTTATGTCTCACACGTATGTATCTGACGATGTATGGTGGTCAGCGTAGGGCAATAGGCCAGTCTCAGGCCCAGGTTGCAAGGGACTTAAATATCCATCCCACAGTGGTATCAGATTATGGCATCAATTCGTCAACACTGGTGGGGTGTCACGAAGGCCTGGACAATGTCGTCCAAGGCGTACGACACTTCGAGTGAACCGTTACGTCGCTTTAACAGCACGGCGTCGTAGATCCCATATAGCCTGACAATTATCTTCTGAGCTCTTCGCTCCATAATTCTGGATACCCTCGACAAGAGGGTATCCAGAAGTACACATTGTGTATGAAGGCAAAATGCAGTATTTAATACATTAAAATATATACGTACATTAAAGCATACGAGATCTTTCAAGCGGGCAACCTGCTCATCTTCAGGTAAACATTAACATGAGGCAGAGTATTTATACAAGATTATATGTGCAGTAGTGACGCACGAATCTTTCACGGCGCAGTCGCGTGGACTTAGGTACTACAAATTATAGTATGATGAACTTACTATGGTAGGTTGAAAAGATTGCTATTGGTGGCCGAGACTCCGTTAATCGGTGGTTGGACGAGCGTCCTCCATGCCAATGGAACCATACATGGCAGATTGTCATTACAGCAATAGTCACCTTAATGACATATAACCAGACTCTCAGCAAACACAGTTAATGTTTTAGTTTTTAGAGTCAGTAATACGTGAGCGTCATCCCAAATGGGAAAAAGTGATCCAGATCCAGTCAACCAGTCCAAGGCAGAAAAGTTGCATCTGACTTTGTATTTGTGATCGGAGAGTCTGACACCTAAAGTGTGCACTGTCGAGCCGATATACACATGATCTTTGATAGTAGGGTCTAGGCTTTTCATGAGGATGGAATAAACACCGCTCCTATTGATCTGAGACGCCGGGTTTTTATCTTTTCTAATTAGCTTAAAGATGTTGGTTGTAGTTTCAACAAGTCACATGTTGTGCCTTCCACGCCACTAAAGGAAGGTGTGACATGGATCCAACAAATTTCCTTACACAGGTTTCACGTAACAAAGTGGTACAGTTTAAGCACTGAATATGTTTATTTAATTTGTTGACACAGTCAATGGGGAAGCCGTACATCAAGGCAATGTCCGAAATTTTCTTCAGCTCTAGTTGGTGGGACTGTACTGCAGACGAGTGTGAGTATGCACTGTGGATCATAAATCGTAGTAACATATTATAATCATAAATGTGATTATCTGAGTGATTCTGATCGTGGACGCATTTTAGGCCTAAAACAGATGGGTCATTCTATCGCCTAAGAGGTAAAAAACCTAGGGTTCTCGAGGACAACCATATCAAGGTATACCGAGAGTACAAGCGACTGATGACATGACCACAAGCGACTGATGATCGGGGTCGACGTAGACTACCCATGCTCATACGGACCAACCGCTTGGCAGCGGCGACGTAAATAGCATCCAGGTTAAATGTCTGAGGCGCAAGCAGCATCAGCGAACAAACGGTGCGGTTCACGCTGTATACCCTGGGCTACGGGAGCCGATAATCTATTTGTGTTCCACTGTTTAATGGTCATCATCGGACATTACGCCTCGCCTGGAGCGGGGAACATCAAAACTGGACCTACGCAGAGTAGCGCCGCGTCGTGTGGTCAGATGAATCCGGCGTTCAGCTGTACCAAGTTGACGGGAGGGTGCACGTGTGGTGTCGACAACATGATGCCATGGCCTCGTCGTGTTAGGTCGACTCTATTCAAGGCTGTGGTGGCCCTATGATTGCTTCGGGAGCCTTCTGGTGGTACACATTAGGTTCCTTAGAGTGTCTGGAGCGATCCTTACTCGCTGCGTGTAACTATCATGTGCTGGCTAATCGCCTGCACGCTTTCATCGCCACCTTCGCGCATCCTGCGGCTGATGATTTGTTCTAGAAGGACAATGCGCCACCCCACAGGGAAGAAACCACCCAGGCATGGCTCTAAGAACACTCCTCTGAAGTTAAAACCATCCATAGTCCCCTAAGGTCCTCGAATTTAAGCCCTGCGGAAGCTCAGCTCTGTCGGATGTTGTGGAGTGAAACATCAGATCCTTGGATTCTCGACCGACGTCTCGGGCGGAGTTGTGGACAATGCTGCAAAAGTCATGACTTACATTACCCCCGGTAACCCACTGGTGGAGTCGATGCCTCAGGTGTACTGGCTGTTATCCGCTTTAGAGGAGGACCAGCACGCTATTATGTAGGTATCTCTAACGTTTTGTCCATTGAGTGTATTACTTCTTAATATTTAGCCTCCTATAGCACCGAAAACCAAGTAAACGTGATGGCAAAAATTATGGATCCAAGTTCCGCAGGGATCAGACATGAGTGAAATATTCAAGTTTTGATAGAAAGAAGTGTCAAAAGATAGTTTCGTCTAAACTCCAGAAAAAATACGCAGTGATTAAAATTCGATCCATTGCATGAATTATGTTACTCTTACATGTAATAGAAACAAGTGCTACAATTTATTTTTAGCCAAGTTGCGGTGATCTTGAGTGCGTAATTAGTTCATACTCAAAACATTTGTGCCATTTCTATTTGGTAATTAGACATAGGCATTTCAGATGAAAATTGCAGCAAGAGATGTGTAGGTACCAGAGCGTTTCATCGATTCTTCCCACGCAGTCTCGGATTTTGACGCCTCGCTGAAGATAACGTGCAAGAAAGGGTGCAGTTACTTGCCACGTTCTGCAATGCCCTATGGTCTCGTCGCCAAGCGCTTTGTCGAGGGTATCCAGAAAGATTCATTCTTTTGTTTATTGCACTCGAGCACTCACCAGACCGTTACATTTTCTACGTGATAGCTTCGTCGGGAATGTCGGGCAGAGAAGAACGCTATGATGATGTAATATCGGCACTTTGACCACCACTAACATTTTTCATTCACCAACGCGATTGCACAAGTAACGAGAAAACCGGTAAAGTTGGAAACTAAGATTTATTTTCACAGTTTAAACATGATTTAGCTTTACTTCTTTAAAAAGGAAGTTACCGTAGGAGCACCGTCATCCATTCATACACCGAAGAGCAAAAACATTATGACCACCTGCCTAAAAAGATGTTGGTCCTCCACGTACCACCAAAACAGCTCTTACCCGGATATGTACCGAAGAGCCAAAATATTATGACCACCTGCCTAATATGATGCTGGTCCTCCACGTGCCACCAAAACAGATCTTACCCGGATGCACACCGAAGAGCCAAAATATTATGACCACCTGCCTAATATGATGCTGGTCCTCCACGTGCCACCAAAACAGATCTTATACGGATGCACACCGAAGAGCCAAAACATTATGACCACCTGCCTAATATGATGTTGGTCCTCCACGTGCCTCCAGAACAGCTCTAACCCGGATATACACCGAAGAGCCGAAACATTATGACCACCTGCCTAATATGATGTTGGTCCTCCACGTGCCACCAAAACAGCTCTAACCCGGATATACACCGAAGAGCCAAAACATTATGACCACCGGCTTAATATGATTTTGGTCCCCCACGTGCCACCAAAACAGCTCTTACACGGATACAAACCGAAAAGCCAAATCATTATGACCACCTGCCTAATATGACGGTGGTCCTCCTCGTGCAGCCAAAATAGCTCTTGCCCAAAGAGGCAGGGATGCTACAAGATTTCCAATGGTGTCTCGTGGTATTTGCTGCCAACACGTTACCAGCATGGTCTTTAACTCTTGTAAGTTACGTGGTTGAGCCACAGCAGATCAGATTTGCTGTGTCAACATAAACCACAGATGCTCGAATGGATTGATATCTGGGGAATTTGGAGGACACGACAGTACCTCAAAGTTTTTATTACGTTCCGCGAATCATTCTTGAACAATCCAGGTAATCTAGCATGGCGCATTATCCTACTGAAAGAAGGCACTGCTAGAGAGTGGAATGCCCTTGCTATGAAAGGATGTACCTGGTCTGCAAGGATGTTTAGATAGATGCTAGACGTCATAGTTTCTTGCATATGAATGACTGAACCCCAGGTTTTCCAGCAGAACATTGCTCAAAGCATTACACTACCTCCACCGGCTTGTTTCCGTACCACAGTGCTTCCTAGTGCCACCACTTCCCCATGCAAACGAAGCGCACGTACACGATTGTCCCCATGTTTAAACAGGAAACGACATTCCTCGGACTAGACGACCTTCTTCCATTCATTTAAAGCCCAGTTTTGATGCTGTCGTGTCCATTGCAGGCTCTTTTGACAGCGAGCCGAGGTTAATATGGGCACTTGGAGCGGCCTGTGGCTGTGTAGCCCCATTTTAGCAGAGGTTGACGTACTGTGTGCTGTGACACATTACTCCCGCAACAGTATACCTTCTGTGGGCTCGTACCGTATCTCATAGTCTTCGCTCACCTCTTGCATCGATGAACCGTGGTTCGCCCACACCATGCCGGTGGCTCGTGCTTTTTCCTCCTCGGACCACTTTTTGAAGGTACTTACCACGGCTGATTAGGCGATACCGTCTACAAGCCATACCGTCTCGGAAATATCTGACCCAGTCTTCTGGCCATTATAATTTGCTCAGTATCAGATGTTATTTATACCGTTTCATGACCACACGCACCGGTATTTACCTGCATTTGCTTCGATTTGCATAAAGACGCACTGGTTATAATGTTTTGGCTCTTTGGTGTACATCTTAAAGCTCTTAAGCTTTCAACTATGTGTTACTGACGTTATGTTTGTTTGTTGGTTGGTTTAACGACCATTATGAGCAACTCGATAGGGATAGAGCTAGTGCCTCAAGACTCAACCAACGTCCATGCCTCAACGGGATCCGAACCCTGACCCTCTCGGACGAATGGTCAGAAGCCAGGGCTTAGATCACTGCATCACGGGGTGGCGACGTTATGTTTATGAGGCATAAACTTCAAGACGTCTCAGTTTGATTTGCAAGTTAACAAAATGTAATGGTGGTAGTGTTGTCTGATACAGAGGGTAACTTTGCGCAGTCACAGTTCACTTTTACGCAAGAAATGTGTTTTTTGGCCTCGAAGTATATGTATATACAAACATTATTAACAATTGTTTTTCCATCCCGGTTGCTCAGTGGTTTAAGCGCTGGCTTCTGCCCGTTTTTCCGAGAGGCTCCTGGTTTGGCAATATTCTCTCACCTCTCCGGAGCTTGTGGCCCTAAAGCCGGGACAGGGACCTTCCATTGCCCATGGTGTTGCTCATGGTGATCGTTAATACCCATCCTCCTACAAAAGAACTATACATGTCGAGCCTTATTTATGCTGTGTTGCAATAAAAGTTCAGCGGGTTCCGGAATGAGAAATGAGCACTTCAACGATGAGCTTCATTTTAGCTCTGTAGGAAAAAATTAAAAGATCTCCACCTTTCGTCATATCTGCGGAGGTTCATTTACAGGTTAAAAACGCTTTTATAATCTTGCAGATGAGAAATTAGAATTTTGGGAGTTGTTTGTTTCGGGGCATAACTACCCCTATGAGCATCTAAGGTAATGAGGCGTCACTGTACCTAACTGATTAAGGCCGCTGATTCCTTTGTGGAGATTGAACTGGCGACATGGGACAAGTAACACCAGTGCCTCATGCAGAATTCGGACTGAACAGTCGCTCACTCAAGAGACGTTTCGGGAGTTGACATACGCTGATATATAGAACCAGACTTCACTGCTAGAAGAAGGTGATTGTTTCTATCAGTTGTAAGAAACTCTCAAAAACATTGCTAGTGTTATATGCCTTTAATCCGTCGCGATTTTTCTGTTTGGGTCCTAGTCATATATTTCTTGGATTTGAAAAAGGAAATCGGTTACAATCTGGTGATTTTAAGCGCTTTTAAAACATATGAGGTGACTACGTTTTGAGACAATTTGCGAAAAGTGTTTTTCAGACCTTTCTTGATGTAATAAAAAAAACTCCGTCCTCTGATAAAACTATGAGCCCACTAGATCGCGAAGCAACTACAACCTATCTAGTTTTCCGAAAGTTGTGTTAAACAGCTACAGTGCTGTATTTTGATGTGGCACACAGGTGTGAGAGCGAAAGTACTGGTCACGTGCCGTGGCTCCGCTTCCTACTTATGAAACTGAGGCGTCCACGCTATAGGTGCTTCTCACAGACACAAGGAAGCGTTTCTGTTTCCCTGAAACACACCCTAAACTCTATTCGCGCGAGCAAACGAAGCCTTCCCTACTTTGTTATGAAATCTATGGTCCAGGAAGGCGGATCGAAACAGCTGAACGAACAGAATAATAATCACAATTAAAATATAAGGATCTCGAGAGGATTTACCAATACAACACAAACATTTAATAAATAATCAGTTAGGTTCCGACGGCGATGGATTAATCTTCCTCTAGCATCGGGTTTCATTAAAACTTAGATCTGACGGTGCGTTGACATGAAATCTAGGAGAATCACTTCCGAAGAAAAATATCTAAGTCCTAGCTTTCGGCGTTGACGTTCTAGAGAGAATTTACCAACTATTGGGTAGATCTGTATCTCTGAGAATGCTATTATTAGCCTAACTCGAGCTTCCCTGTAGTTACGAATTCAATCTTAACCAGTGCTATCAATTGCCTTGCTGTTGAGGAATATCTATTACGCAAGCGGGATTCCCTGACCGAGACCTGTACCACTGCAACCAAAAACCCTATCTCTCCAAAGATAGTGCGCTTGCTAATCTCATACAGAGCCTCGGACCTCCGCAAAACTGGGACGTCCGTCTGCTCACAAAAAGAAGGAAAACGCTTCGCGTCCCATTACCGGAGAACTACTCTCTCCGCTAGACGAAAGCAGACTAACTAACAGGTTCCTCCTAAGAGACCTGCTCTCCTCACCTCCTCTGCGCTACGCATGCGCGAAGCCCCAGGCGCCGACACTGCCCTCTCGCCGACCTGCTGCCCCGCGTCCCTCCTTTGACGTCACTCGCCGACTAATCCCTGGCGTCGACGAGGCGTACTTAACTGATGGGTTTTAATCCCACCTTCCGTGTCCCGGCGGTCCGTCAGATCTATCCATTAGGAAGTGCACGCTTTGAGAAAGTAATCCTACCGCCGAAGTACATTTTTACAAAAACACAATATACATTGTTATATCTACACAAAGGTGGATGACTGGTTTTCCAGACTTTTAGGGCTGACAATGTACAGCGAACGTCGCGGTATCATTGAAGATGTTATCAGTTTGTTGGAAAGGCTTCTCCCTTTCCAAGGCGTGAGAAAACTGAGGTTCTTTGTCTGAGGCCCTCGACATCAGAAAAAAACTTTCTCGAACCTTCTGTCGCCTTCTTGGGCTTTGCACTGTCTTACTTTTCTTTGTGAAAAAGTAGCATAATGTCCAGTTCATTATATTTTAACATAAATAATATGTTCGTTCTTACAACAGGATTAGGATGCATTTCCGCAAATTAATTTTAGACATTTTTTCGCCACATGGCATAATGTTCACATTTGCAGGAATCCTAGGAATTGACTGTTTATGACAGGACTGATTGAAAGTTTTCAGGACCCCCCAGTTGGTGCAGTGGTCTAAGCAATGGCTTGTGACAGTTTGTCCGAGATGGGTCCGGTCTCGAATCCTGGTGAGGCATGGATGTTGTGTTTGTTTTACGGCACTGGCTCTCTCCCTTCCCTGGAACCAGTGGCCCTAAATTAGGGACGGGCGACTGCTTATAACCCACCGAGTTGTTCACGGTGGTCGTTAAACCGTTAATGAAAAAAATTCGGAAGGACGATACTCATAGAGTGTAATGTAAATATTTCGCACTCAAGAGGCAGAGAAGGATGAGAAGCCACTGACGTGTGCAAATTAATAACCTTCTGGAAAATTCGCTCGTACCTAGAAAATCGTATATAGAGTTATAGGATTTTTTTCATCCTTTCCATTTGTGGGTTTCTAGTCTTAGTTTTTACCTTGGCAGACTACTGCTAGAATGAACGACAGCAGTAAGAATTTTGTCAGCATTTTTCTTTATGTTCGACATTACGCCGTGCGCCGGATGGGCACGTTAGTCCGACGGCTTAACGTGCCCATCCGACGCACGGCGCGTATTAAGTGGATCGAGCGTTCGTACCTGCCGGGGATCGAACCTGAGGTCCTTTCTGTGGTAGTCATGAACGTTGCCCACTAGGCCACCCGCGGCCCGTGTCTCTGTGATTAACGCAGGTCGGCGCAAGTAATCATGTAGCATTATTCAAATAAAATACTGAGAGTTGAATAAATGGTTTTTAATAAAATCACACGAACACAAGGGCGGTACAACACATATAAAAAGCATGAAAATTACAATATGCTGCATCTTCCTCTTACAGAAAGGAATAACAGTTCAAGATGCCAAGCAACATCTGCCTACTCGCATCGCCAAGCAAAATCTGTCTCCAAATCGCTTCTTTGTTTGACAATTCACCATTCTTTCTCAGGTGTCAGCAGAAACATAAGCAAAAGCCGTACAACTAAGATGCTTTATATTCCTGGTCTACCAGTACTTAACTTAATGACTGTGAGGATCTCCGGGGACGGGAAATATTCATTTCCCCGTCCGCGGAGATATAATTATTTAAATATAATTTATGTATTCAATCGATGCATTGTTCAAATTTGCCTTGCAATGATGAATATGAATTTTGTGTGTGTGTGTGTATGTGTATATGTTCAAGGAATGGCAGTGTAAGATCTATTGTATGAGAGCGGACAGTTTATTCTGTGAGAGACTTTACCTAAAAGACGCCATGTTTTGTTTGAACTGTTTAAGAGGGCCGCGGGTGGTGGCCTAGTAGTCAGGTTCGATCCATTGGGATGACCTCAAGTTCAATCCTGGGCAGGTACGATCGTTCGAACCACTAAATACCCACCGTGCGTCGGATTGGCACGTTAAGCCGTCGGACCCCAGGTACTGGCTCCCCGGTAATAAATAAGGGCGTCTACCTCCCCCTTTCTATTTCGCTTCCGTGTCACTTTCTTATCGGGTACTCTAGCCCAAATCTCCTAGCTTCCTATTTCTAAGGGTTGTTCAAGACCTGGGGTCAGACACTCCCTTCCTAAAATCCTCTACATATGATCTGATCTGATCTGAACTGTTTGAGAGAGTTGTTAAATAAAACGGTGATATTCTTCTGGGGCTTTCCACATGCTTGGAGGCGGAACCGAAATGACATTCGTTACGAGGTATCAAGAATGCGACGCCCAAACTGTTGAGGGGCTCGCAAAGAGAGGGAAAACGACAAGGAGACACTGATGCTGCTGAGTATGAAAAAGATGTTCTTTTATGTTCTGCTGATAGTCACCCGTAAACGTTAAAATATAAATATATTGTGTATAGATTTGCTTCTTAATGTTTCTAAATTATATGACATACAGTCAATCAGGGCATTTATACTAAAATATAAAACGAACTGAAAATATTGGGGCTTCCAGGAGAAATAAATGCCTTAAACCAAAGCCCGCTGCATCACAATGACAAAATGTATTCACTGTTTCACTCAATTTTGCTCGCTGGGTGGTTGTGTACATAGTTTTTTCTCACTTTTTTTATGATGGCTGTTTGCATCATCACACCTGGTCCAACCACAACGTCGGACAGCTGTCGTCAAGAATGTGAATGTATTGAAGACTGTGCACCAAACAGCAGGCATTAGTAAATAGCTATGGCCTCATACTTCTCTATGATAACGCGACACCCAACGTCTCACGCATGACGATCCAGATGGCGCACCAGTTAATGTACGAAACCTTAACATCTTCTCTCCTCCTTATTCACCTGATCTATTTCCTATAGACCACCATTTCATCAAACACGTATAGACACCTTTCTTGAAAGACTGAAATCGCATTCCATGAGTTGGTCGCATCTCGAAGCTCGCCATCTTTTCACCACGGCATACAGAAGCTCTTCTATCTTGTTGGCAACAGTGTGTTGTTGCTGGCAGCAATTATTTCGATCAATAAAGTTTATTTTGCACCGCATTTTGGGGTGTTTGATCTTTCCATCAGTATTTCCACATTTTATCTGTAACAAGTTAATACTTCAGTTCCATAATATTTTATAATTGAGGAGCTTGCAGCAAAAGGGGAAGGGGGAGCTGCATGTTTGGTCGATTTTTACTTAACATGTTTACTAATCTAAGAAAAATATGCCGAAATCGACTGATGCAAGAATGAGCCAGATCCGATAATACACTGCTGGACAATTGCTAAGGACGGATCATAAACGGCTATATAGCGCATAAAAAAGTAAGTGTGGTTGGATGCCAAGTGAAATAAAGTAATGTCAGAATGCCAGGACTTTACAAGAAAGACAATTTATTGTGCTCTGAAATCCAGAAGGCTTTGGAACGTGTTCAAGGAACAAAAAGGCCATTTTGTGCAGAATACGTAAACGTGAAAAAAATGCAATTACCGTCCGCAGGCGTTCCGGCGTAAGATGTCAATACGGGATATGGCCACCATGGAGGGCGATGCAAGATTCCACACGTTGTGTCATGCTTTGCACAACATTATCAAGCAGCTGTTGGGGTAATTTATCCCATTCCTCTGTCAGTGCACGGATGAGGGTGTCCTTGTTTATTGGAGGGCATTGACGACCAGCAAGACTCCTCCCCAAAGCATCCCACACATTTTCAATGGGATTCAGATCTGGAGAACGTGCTGGTCATACGAGGCGTTGAGTATCCTCGCTCTCAAGACACTCTTGGACAGCGGCTGTTCGATGATATGTTGCGTTGTCGTCCATGAAAATGAATCTACCACCGACAGCACCACGGAACATGCGAACATGAGGTAGCAGAATATCATTAATGTATCGTTGCCCAGTCATAGTCCCAGTTGGAAGCACATAGAGGGACGTACGGCCATTGATCATGATGCCAGCCCATACCATGACACTACATGTCGGATATCGGTCCCTTCCCTGTATGTTTGCTGGACAATATGCAGTACCACTATCACGCCAGATCAGTTGTCGTCGACAATCAGACGATAGACTGTATCTACTGTCATCTGAGAAGAGGACAGCAGACCAGTCGTTATCAGTCCAATTGCGATGTTGATAACACCATTGCAAACGGGCGGTACGGTGACGTCTGGACAATGGGATGCACACAACAGGACGGCGGACGTATAGTCCTTCTTCATGCAAACGTCTGGCGACAGTTTTTCGGGAGATCTGCTTGCCAGTAGCAGCCATAAACTGATTTGCTACCTCACTAGCTGTGCTGCGCCAGTGTCTTTTTGTTGATAGCACTATGTACCGATCTTCTGCAGGTGTCGTACTGCGAACACGACCTCCCCCGTGACGTTTGCTACACTCTCCATTTGTTTGAAATGATTTCCAAAGCCTTGAAACAACACTGTGGCTGACATCGAACTCCCTGGCAACATCTGTTATTTTTCGCGCTTCTTCAATCTTGGCAATAATACGGCCACGCGTAAAATCATCTAGGTGATGTCGGGAAAACATACTGAAAATTGCAAGTTCGTCAATTGATTCTTTCCCTTTCAACTTTGCGTTTGAACAACAACGGTCAATACGCGTCAAATCCTTTATATCTCTTGTCAGCGCTATGACGTCACGAACAAGTTCGGCAATCCAAAATTTGCATACGCACAACACGTCTTACTGTATCCCGCACTTATTGTAATTTCCACATTTTTCTGCCTTCCATTTTATGGTTGCTATTGTTGCTATTGTCATCCGTCCTTAGCAATTGTTTGGCAGTGCAAATGGGTGAGATATTAATGTTTTCAGAGCTGCCCTCATCACCGTTTGGTGCAAGAACAATGCAGGCCGATGAATAAAATTATAATATTTTATTTGTTCATTAACAAAGAGATTTGTAATGTTGTTTAATGGTAATTAAGCACATTTTATTAACATTATTTCGCTTTTCTATGCTTTACTAAATGCAAAATTTAATGAAATTTATGATATTTTGGTGCAAAAAGGGAGCAGCTCCAATTTATTTATATTTATCCTATATTCATTTTAGGGATAAAACATTCAGAAAATACATGTATGTATTAGAGATAGGGCTTCAGAGTATGACCCAGGAACTTGCTGACAAGAGTAAAGAAGTGGAATTAAAAATGAACTTTCAAAAGACAAAAGTGATGTTCAATGCTTTTACAAAAAATGAAGATTTATCGATTGATGGGGAAAAGCTGGAGATAACCAATACCTACATTTATCTTGGACAGCAGATATCAAGTGAAAGTCACATTGATGAAAAAATTAATCAGCGTATAAAACTAGCCTGGAGAGCTTTTGGAAGAAACAGTATAATTTTCAAGAGCAATATGCCATTATGTCTTAAAAGAAAAGTTTCAGTTTGATCAATGCATCTTTCCAGTGCTTACGTATGGTGCAGAGACGTGGACGTTAACTAAAAGAGACATACAAAGACTACAGTCAACTCAAAGCAGCATGAAGAGATGCATGCTTAGTGTAACCAGGAGAGATAAGAAGAGGAACTCGTGGATCAGAAAAATGACAAGAGTGGAAGACATCATGATCAGAGTAAAATTCCTTAAATGGCAATGGGCTGGACATATTGCCAGAAGGACAGACCATCGATGGACAGCCGAAATTTTAGACTGCCTTCCAAGGGACAGTGAAAAACCCAGAAGAAGACCACATGGGAGATGGGTGGATGAAATTCGAAAGTATGCAGGAGTAACATGGAGGAGATTGGCACAAGAGAGACTGTTGTGGAAGAAACTTAGGAGACCTTCGTCCAGCAGTGGATTAATAATGGTTGACAATGATGATGATCATCATCATTAGACATAATGTTCTCTTTACAGTATGGAATTTTTTGACAACCTCAGTTAAACCATATTTTTTATAAAAAGTTTTTTCTTATTTTCCACAAAATGTCAAAAAGGCAGCTGCCTCCTTTTGCTGCAAGGTCCTCAATTAGTATTTCCCTTTCTCCTGAAACAAACAAGATGCTTTTTAAAAAGAAACGTTGGTGAAAGGCAATATCTTTTTCCGGTATATTAAAAGTTTCGTTATGAAATAATGAAGGTAAAATTCTAATTTTCATTTAATTAAAAAAAATCGGTTCTGCTAATTTTAATCAAGAAAAAAAAATAAAGAAGAATGCATCTAAAGAAAGGGAAAGGAAGGAAGAAAAATGGACCACTTAAATGTTCCTGCTATTTTGAATTTTCAAGAGCTTTTTTTCGTAAACTTACATTCACTTTTAATCATGGCAAGTAGCAGTACTTGTACTTCTTTCAGCCGTGTGGCAGCCCAGTTCATATTTTATTTATTTATTATTTTTTTCCCCAGAGCTCTAACATTACTCTGGAGAGAGGGTCATCTAGAATGATGAATGGAGAGGTCTGGGAGAAAACTTTCTGGGATCACGAGATTGCGTACAACTGAATCATACCGATGATTTACGAACGAGCATGCATTCGATCAATGACGCAATAGGTCATTCAGCTTTTCACTGTTATATAACTTCCGGATGACGAAACGATACGTCTGGAGTTAATAGCCGGTAACGATAAAATGCCGTGAAAACCGAAGATGAATGAATGACCTAAAATAGATGATGTTATGTTCTGTTGGTAGGCGAATTCGTTAATAATGCAAAAGTAAAACGTAATCACACACGGCGGATAAAATCCGTGCATAAGGAAGCAAGCACGATGAGCTAAAAATTTGGTGTTTATGACTTTGCGTGAAGAAATGATACTTTTTCATGTCGCCATTTCTCTAGTGCCGGGAAGACCAGCATCGTAGTGAGGAATTTTCTGATGAACGCATGAAAGGAAATGAAGAAAGCACACACATAGGATGTGAACTGACTACACGATGTGTAGTTACAAATGCCAAGCTCTGCTTAAGAGAAGCACTTGCATAAGTTTCACTTTACTCAAAAATTACTAAACCCTGTGACGTACCTGCCAACAGGACGCACACTAAAAAAAAGGCAGATAGCAGTCAAAACTAACGTCCGCGTAGCTCAATTGGTAGAGTGACTTATTCCGGAATGAGGGGATCCTGGTTCGAGCCCCGGCGTGGATAAAAATGAAGGAAATATTTACTTCGTTATAACCCCTGTACGGATCCTCTTCATGTAAAGGCATCATCGACTATTCTCAATACACTGCTGGATGGTTCCCCCAAGTCTCTTGCACAACTCCCATTTCTAAGCAATTCTCTATTATCTCATTTAGGCATGCTTTTTAATTTCATCTACTCATCTTCCACTTGGCTCCTTGGATTTATTCTGGTCCTCTGGTTTCCAGTCTAGCCCGTAAGTGGCGTCGTGCTTATTTAACAAGTAAACAGCGTCGCGCGTTCCATGGGACCGCTGTACTTACTGTACCCTAGAGGAAGACCTGCTATAGATTGAATGATATTAACCACTGTTTTGCGTTTTAGTAATACTCTGGCACTCAAATGTGACAAAAATTGTAATATTTAAAAGTTTGGCTACAGAAAAACACGAAAATTTTGTCAGAACACAGAAGTTTTTATCTGAATCGCATCTAACAGTTTAAATTCTTTTAAAAAAAATAATGCGAGTGTCATAGCAAAAGTTCTGCACACATTAATCTAAAACGGAAGCGGATGATGAAATCGAGAAAATGATTGCGTCATGTCGAGGCAGAACCGTGGAGGGGGGGGGGTCAGCAGGGGCGGGGGCGCCATCGAGACGTAGATTTTTGTTATATAAATGTAAAAAATGTGAAATTAATTTATACGCGTAATTAAAAAAATGTATAAAATTTAAACTTCTTTATGCTTTAAGAATAAAATGGCGACCAGATGAAACCTAAATTAAAGTAGAACTCCAATCGTCCGAACGCCAAATATTCGGATCGATTTGGCTTGGGTGTGACAGTACATTTTAGTTGCTATGTTTATGAAACATTTGAGAGCGCGCGCAGCGGCTAGTGTAGGCTAGGACTTTAGATGGGAAGGGCTAGTACGCCCCTTTGAAGTGCTGAACACCGACCCGTGTCTGAAAGGTTGGGTAAAAAATGGGTACTGTACTTGTTTCTACGTCATCACGCTGGCCTCCTGGCTCAGCTCAGTTCCCTCCAGGACAGAACTTCCCTCTGTTATGACGGTGTTTTACGCCAGCACTTTTTCTTGGTGTATCATATTTGTTTCACGTTGTATTTTATTTAAGTTGTACACTGAAAACCCAAACTAATGCTCTTAGCGAGAAGAAACAGTTTTTAAAATGGACACCAGAAAACATATCAAGATGCATTGTAATTCCAGCACTTTACCTCAAATCATATGATTTTTGATTTTGAGATCAGAAAAGCATATTTGCTATATTAAGCAAAATACTTTTTAAAGAAAGAGCATGCATAACAGAAAATGTTAATTTATAATTATCCAATTCATACTATAACATCAATGTTTTCCGATTTTTAGGCCCCCAAAAATCATGAACTTTTGTTTTCCAAAAAGATAATTTTTGATATTTGAGTGCGCCTTGCAGTAGATGACACACTGTAATCGGGTAAATACGGTAGTAACTTTGACTGAAAGTGCCTTTCATGTGGTGCTCTGACAGAAAGCTCCCAGGCTTTTGGCCAGTGCAGGTACGTCATCGACCACGGCTGTATGTCTCAGGCGGTGAAATGTAGGCGACGGGTGCTGTGACCTTCACGGCCTCCTCTGTCCATGATCCATCACTCCTTACGTGTATTGAGAACGAATGACGGATGGCAACGATTCGTCGACAGGGAAGCCTACAGTGCGCATGCACGGAACAAACATTACTCAGTTAAGGTTGCGACGGTTTAAATGCAATATTTGCCGTGACACTGTGACGACATTTGTTTGCTTAACGTTGTCTGTATAGCTTGATTGATTGAGTAGCGTGCTGAATTAGTGCACTGTGCCAAGTGACGTGCGTGTGTGTGTCGAAATGGGACCTTTTTTCGCCCGTCCCTAATTTAGGGTCACTGGTTCCAGGGAAGGGAGAGAGCCAGTGCCGTAAGACAAACACAACATCCATGCCTGACCGGGATTCGAACCCGGACCCCTTACGGACGAATGATCAGAGGACAGCGCCTTAGACCACTGCGCCACCGGGGCGGCGAAATGGGACCTACAAAGTTGTCTGGAGCACAAGGCAGAAAACGAAAAAAAATAACAACAAGAGGCGGATAACGCAGTCCAATCCAAGTAGTGGCAAATACTGGGATGGGTAAAGAAGGTGGATCCCTCAACCGCTGCGCTCCCACTACAGCAAGTGATTGAAAGTAAGCCATCTACATCAACACTTTTAGAAAATGAAAACGTTACTGAAGTAACTGAGAATATAACTGGTAGTGCTAGTGTGCATTCAGATGATTCTACACCTTATTTTAACCCGTCCTTTCCAACATTGAGTCCTTATGAAGGCGTACAGGAACAGGATTTGGAAGATGAACAAACCAAAATTCAACTTAATTTTAATGATCCCACAACATGGCCTGATTTGAATGACCATATGAGAAGCGTGTTAGTTGAACACGGTCCAGAACAAAATAAAAATGGCAATTTTTATTTATCAATTAATGCAGAAAAAAGGCATTTTACGGGAAATTGGTTCCACAAAAAACTTTTGAATGGAGAAAATGTAGAGCGGGATTGGTTGATTTACAGTGAAGCAACAAAAGTTATTTATTGTTTCCCTTGCATGCTATTTGGAAAGCATTTGAAATCACGTTTGGCAAATCCAAAAGTGGGATTTTCTGAGTGGAAAAAATTACACCCTTCAATTCCAGAGCACGAAAATTCTGTAGAGCACCGTGAGTGCTATGTTTCCTGGAAAAGCTTTGTAAAAAGGATTAAAGAGGGCCGTGCAATTGATACTGAACTACAGCAAATGACTACAAAAAAAAAGAGAAATGGCGGCACATTCTCAGAATTATTGTCGATTGCATTTTGTTTTGTTCAGTCAACAACTTGGCCTTTCGAGGTTCAAGTACAAAGATAGGTGAAGACAAATGTGGAATTTTTTTACATTTGCTAGAGTTTGTTTCTCATTATGATAAACAGCTAAAAGAGTATATTACCATAGCCAAAGAAAAACCAGGAATTCCAAATTACCTTTCCCCAACAATTCAAAACGAGTTCATCAATTTAATAGGTGACATTGTACGCCAAGAAATACTAAAAGACATAAGAAAGGCAAAATATTTCTCAATTTCATTTGATTGTACACCAGATGTAGCCCATCAGGAACAAATGTGCCAGATTATTAGGTACGTGAAAGTTTAGAGGATGTTTGCTCTGTTGAAGAAAGTTTCATCGATTTCATAGAAATTACTGAAACGACTGGGGCTGGTTTAACCGAAGAAATTCTACAAAAAATAGAAGCCGATGGGCTTGACATTCGTAATTGCCGAGGGCAAGCATACGATAATGGTTCAAACATGGCGGGGAAGTATTCAGGAGTCCAGGCCCGTATACAAGCAATTTGCAGCCATGCACGTTTTATGCCATGTGCTGCTCATTCATTGAACTTGGTTGGTGTTCACGCTGCTGGAGTCTCTTCAGATATTATCACATTTTTTGCCACAGTGCAAGAACTGTACAAAATATTTGCTCACAATGTCAAAATGTGGGAAACATTATCCAACAAACTTTCTACCACTCTCAAGCGTCACTGTGATACAAGATGGGCATCCAAATACTCTGCTGTTCATGCACTTTATTCACAGCTTGATAAAGTCCTCGAAGCCTTAGAGGAAATTTCTGACAACCCTCAATTCCATGATGACTGTGTAACGTATACTCTAGATTCAGTTTCTTTTTGATTTTACTATCTCTTGTTATTTTATTTTCCTATGCAAATTATCTTCTCACTTAACGAGATGTTGTTTCTCCCGCTGAATTATATGTGGCAACAAGTGTAAGTCATGACGTGGTGGTATGCAGTATATATATATATATAGGCGCGCTCAAGTATACCGAAGAGCTTCGTTTTATATATGATAGGTTCTTCCTGATTATTGATATGCGATTTACCTACGTTTCTACGATATTACGATAGTACGAAAGTTCGGGCTATCAGTAGTTGTGTTATTTTGGAGTGTGTATTTGAGTAATACCAGGAGCTCCCCAATAAAAGGTTAAAAGTGAGTACGTTTACTAGTTCATTTTATTGTCAGACCTCTGTCTGGCCGTTAAGTCTATTTCATTGAGTGTTTACGTTAAGTTCAGGGTATATTGTGCTTACCGCTCTAATAAGGAGCCTTCAAGGTACTAATGTACTAAAACCGAAGTTATATTACTGTTATTCAAGATAATGAGGAACGCTGAGTAAAAATAAATTCCATATTCCTGGAATTTATGGCACGTGCGTGTCTTACCTAAATAAACTCTAGCACTTTGAAGATTAAGCACACTTTAGCTACGTCAAGTAACCTTTCAATAACCCTAACGTGACTTAACGTAAGCTTTCCTGCACTACATGTCCAGTCGGAGAATTTTATTCATTATAACTGTTTATCAGTGGTTAAAAAACTTCTGAAACAAATTAATTATAAGTTTGTTTGTTACTCTGTTATGTGGGACAAAATACTAAATCAGATCTCCCGCGTGAATGAACAACTACAGTGCAAAGATGTGACCCTGGACTGTGCAGTTAGTCACTTGACAGGATTGAAAGCTGCTTTACAAGACATCCGGGATACAGGGATTGATGTTATACTGGGCGAAGCATCGGACATCTGTGCCGCAACATCTCTTGACGGCTTCTTCGAGGAGAAAAGGGCAAGGAAGAGGAAACGACTGACATTGGAAGAAAGTGAGGACACTGTTTTGACAGGAAAACAAAGGTTCAGTATGGACTTTTATGCCGTTTTGGACAAAGTCTTAGAACAAATGGAATGGCGTTATAAATGTTTGATTGAAGTGTTAGATGACTTTAATTTCTTAACGAGCAAGTCTTTGCAATCTACGACCGTAGAAGAGTTAAAGGCTAGTGCAATGCGCTTATCGAATAAATATGATAAGGATCTGAATGTTACTGAAATAGAGGGGGAAATAGCTAGTTTTAAGTTTCAGGCCATTTCTTTATTTTTAAAAAATCAGGATTTTTCAAAAGCAACCTCTCTTGACCTATTAAATTTAATCCACCAAATGTCTCTTGCTACATCTTATCCAAACTTAGTAATTGCTTTCAGATTATTCTTAACATTACCAATTACTAATGCGTCTAGTGAACGAGGTTTTAGTAAGCTGAAAATAATAAAAAATTACTTAAGGTCATCAATGGGACAAGAGAGGTTAACGCACCTGGCAATTCTGTCAATAGAAAAAGATATTGCTAAAACTATTAATTATGATCAAATAATAAATGATTTTGCTGCTGTTAAAGCTCGAAAGGTACATTTGTAAATACAAAATCATTCTGTTAAGGCTTAAGCATAATTTTAAACAAATGCTACTTGTACTTATTTTTTCAGTTGTTCATAAGCACTTGAGGTAGCAATTAATTATAAATAAAAAGTATTCTTCATTCAAACTATGTTCAATGCTTTTTCTTTCTTCAGCAATCCTTATTAAAGCTCACATAGTCACCACAGGATATTGAATAGGATTACCAATATAAGTTTTCTTTTTAAATATTATATTATGAGCAATATTTTATACAAAAAAAATTACATTTTATTACTATTTCATACAATTAGCAAATTATATACGGGACAATAATTGCAAATAACAATAAAAATCGCAATATTTTTTTTATACAGGTATTGTACTATATCTGCAAACAGGTATATAATAAAATCTGACACCATCGCCTGTTCCAGTTGGACTGGGGCAGGGAGGCGCCAATTTTACTGCTTGCCCCGGGCGCCAATACCTCTAGCTACGGCCCTGGTCGAGGTCAGACTCTCAGCAACGCAGTGGTGTCAGAACGACGCGCTATCATTTGCTGTGTAGACGTGGTAGGGTTTGGAAATGGAAGCGTGCAGCTCACCAGGTCGAGTCACGGAGCTAGACCACCGCTCGTACGTGAAAATAGAAAATCTGCGGGGAAAAACTCCGACACAGATCCATAGTGCCTTTCAAGAAGTTTGTGGGGAAGGAACTCTAGATCGAAGTACAAAATCTTTCTGAGGACAAAGTTGAGACCGAAAATTCGTCAAAATAGCCCCAACTTGTTGGAAGCGGGAGCGATCTTGCTGCATGAAAACGCATCGTGTCATGGTGCAGCGTCGGTACGGGGACTTTTGTGGAAATATGGCTGGGGAACTTTATCCCACCCACCATATAGCCCTGATCTCAGTCCATCACACTTTGATATTTTCCCAAAGTTAAAAAATCACCTCCGTGGCATCCGCTACGAATCTCTGGACGAACTGTCATTGGACGTGACCCAAGTAATACGACAGATGAACAAAGATGGCGCACTAAGGGGAATCCAGGACCTACCTTACCGCTGGCAAGCTGTCATTAGCAGCAGAGGGAGTACATTGAACGGCAATAAGGTACGTTTTTTCCGTTATTTCACACTTTCTCAAAAATAGACAGTGTGCAAAACTTCTGTTAGGACCCCCGTAAAATACGCACATTTCTATGACTGTGAAGAAAGCAGGCAAGGCACAGAAGGCAATGCTTGCAGGCGATAGGAAAAAGCGCAAGAAGAAGAGGAAGAATTCTTCGCCATTTACATCTACAAGGTACTCAAGCAGGTTCATCTGGACACTGGAATTTCTAGCAAAGCCATGTCTATCATGAACAGTTTCGTGAACGATATCTTTGAGCGCATTGCTGCAGAATCGTCACACCTGGCCCACTACAAGAGAAGCGGTCCACCATCACCAGCAGCGAAATCCAAACTGCTGTCCGACTTCTGCTTCCTGGTGAATTGGCCAGGCACGCAGGGTCAGAAGGAACCAAGGCTGTTACTAAGTACACCAGCTCCAAGTAAGAAAGAGCATTTAAAAAAAAAATGGTTTAAAAAAAAGCGTTTTTTTTAAATGTTTTTTTAATTAAAAACCATTTGTTTTGTTTTTAAAAAAAACAAATGTTTTTTTTAAAAAGCAAAATGTTTTTTTTGAAAATGCGCTTTCTTACTTGGAGCTAATTCCCTTGACCGTCCAGTCCTATTCTATCTCTCTTCTATAAGACGCTTAGCTTGAGATTTCATGAATTCCAACCGTGATAGAGAATCCGGGTTAGTATGAGACGGGTACAGAATATATGCGTTCACTGCACTCATACCTAATATTCGAAAAAAATACAGCAATCGGTTAACGTCTGGCTCGATGACTAGAGCTAATACTGCATCTTTCATTTAAAACATCTACACCTCCATTTCTGCAGTTATAAAAAGTAATTATTTTCGGTTTATATACACTCTGCGTAAAATGAATTCTTATTCTTCTTGAATCTATTTGTATCTATTTTGCCATAGAAATTTGCTTTATTAGGTGAACCTCCTTGTTCGCGATGTCTTTCTCTGGTATCTTTTTCTGACTGTTCTAAAACGCTGCTGTGACCTGTGAGTACTCTCAATCTTCTTCACATCAACTTCTTCCTCAGAATTGGCTACGTTTATCAAATCCGATAAATCACTTTCCAATTAGTATCATCATCCTCAAAGTGAGGTCGTGACAGACCGATATTTGCAAACAACTCGCGCTAGTCATGAACCAATTACTCTGACGATAAAACATTCTGGAGACAGAAAACCGCAGCGAAATGTATTCCAAACTCAACTTGAAACCACAATGACTCAACTTTCGTATTCCAAACTCAACTTGAAACCACAATGACTCAACTTTCCGGAAAGCAAATGAGAAAAGTGATAGGACGGCAAACAACAGTTTAAAGTTCACACAGAAGTGTAATAAGCGATTTGACAAGTCAGATATTTTTTCCCGAACCCGAGCCACTAAAACTTGGAAGGGAACCAAGTTTCTTCTCACGCATCAATGGCATCGTACTTTTCATTGGACAGCACGACGCAATTTACGAGACAGCTTTGAACGCAAAGTTTCGCGATACGTAAATAGCGTCGTGGGGTCTATGGGACCGCTGCATCAATAAAAAATATACTACCAATGGTGATTCCAACAAAGCATACATGCAGATTGCTTAATCAATAACGTATTGGAAGGTATTGGAAGGTACTAGAATGCACAAGTCATTACGTCTATTGCATATGTGAATGAAACATACAGAGGTTGGCCAGAATAATGTGAAAACCTAGGAAAACACGGTTTTACGTATCTAATAGGGTATGGAACCATCTTTGGCATTCAAAACCACCTGAATCCTCCTTGGAATGGACGCATACAAATACTGGATTGTGGTTCATGGGATGTTACACCATTCTTCATGCAAAAACTGCTGCAGCTCCTTGAGAGATACAGGAGGACGATATCGGAATCTTACTCTGTTTTCCAACACAGACCACAGTGGCTCGATGATGTTTAAGTCTGGTGATTGGGGAGGCCAAGGAAGGTGTGAAAGTTTATCCTGATGTTCCTCAAACCATGATTGGTCATTCCCAGCTCAGTGAATTCGGGCGTTATCATCTTGATAGATGACATCCCCTGCAGGAAACAATGCCTGAGCCATTGGATGGAATTGGGCTGACAAAATGGTTTCATACGCCCTGCCAGTCATTCGTCATTTCAAGGGGATCAGCAGGACCTGCTGAAAAGCACAATATAGCCGCCCAGAGCATGACAGAACCACAACCATGCTGCACCGTTGAGAACAGATAATCTGGGTTGTACGCTTCTGACAGTGTTCTCTACACGTAAACACGTCATTCTGTGGGGAGTAGTGTGAATCTGGATTAATCCGACCACATTACACACTTCCATGCATCGGCAGTCCATGTTGAATGCACCTGGCACCACTACCGTCGCCGCTGTGCATTCAACCGGGTTACCAGAGGTTTTGCAATAGAAGCTCTGCCATGAATATCTTGTTTATACAGTTCCCTGCGCACTGTTTTCGCTGATACTGGGGGTCTGGATATGCAGATTGATCTCCGCACTAATTTTTGGCGCAGTGGTCTTATTACGGGTAACAATCCTTTTTCATGCTCTCCTGTCTCTATCAGTCAGGGTTGTTTACTGGTCGCTCTTGTGTTTCGCAGACGAGGTTTTGCCTCAACACAGTATAACTGTCATGACGCTAGACACAGTAGCTCTCGACACCGCCACTACTCTGGCAACTTTTGTCACGGAAACACCAACTAGCCGGTCACCAACAATTTGCCCACTTTCGAAGTCCGCTAGGTCGCTCATTTCGTCGTCACCCTGAAAGAAATTGTGCAACAAGGCACTATAAATGTACTTAAAGAGGACCTTGAGGTTCTAAACAAAACTATTACAACCAAAAAGTGATGGATACCTTTGCGTATTGTGACGTACGAAGCTGTATTAAAAGTCACTTCTCTGAGCGTTGTGTTCACATTAATATGCCCAACCCCTGTATGTTAACAACTGATGCGGTCCGTGGGATCGCACGATGTAACTTAAGGGCTAGTGTAATTTTTCAGCTGTTCTACAGTGATGAGTTTTTCTAGCAATATTTCCAGCACATTGCCAACTCTTTACTTTGATCATGATGTCATCCGCTCTTGCCATTTTCCTTATCCATCAATTCGTTTTCTTATTTTTCCTGCTTACACCAAGCATGCATCTCTACGTGTATCTATGAATTGCCAGTAGCTTCTGAACGCCTTTTTTCGTTAAGGTCCACGTCTCTAATCCACAAGTAAGAACCGGAAGTATGGATTGATCAAGCCCCTTTTTTAAGGCATAATAGTAAATTGTTCTTGAAAATTATAATATTTTTTCTAAATGCACTTCATCCAAGTTTTGTACGTCTTTTAATTTTTTCTTCGAAGTGTCCTTGCATGATATCTATTACCGAAGTTCGATGCACGTATCAGTTACTTTTAAACTTACCTTATCAACACTACTTCTTCAGTTCTTGTGAAAGTATTTTACATCACTTTTGTTTCCTGTAAGTTAATCTTTAGTCTCACTTCTTTGCTCTTGTCAGGAAGTTCCCATAACACATTTTAGCGCAGCCCAGTGTGAACATAGGTTTCAGAAATACGGGAGAACTCAAAACAAAATTGAGAAATAAACTGAATATTGAAATTGTTTCATAATTAATGAGAATATTACTAATCACAGCCGAGATACAGCACAATTTTATCCATTTAAGAAAGTGTCAATGTGGGATCCAATAAGGTGAAAAAAAAGTGTTCTATTAAACTTTACACCCTTCAAAACACTAAACAAACTTAAAAGTAACTTTCATTTTCATTAGTTGGCATACGAATTGTAATCAGGGTGAAAATATTTTGCATTGTTTGTATGATATCATTTAGTTAATTTGAAATTAAAGTTTTTGCTTTACTATATTCCGCTTTGAAAAAAAAATGGAGTGTGAATATTAAATGCATTAATATTTGTGTCATTTGTCGATCAAGAACAATGGGCGCGGACCACTAACTTCTGGTAGTTTATTTTTAAAATTCTACCAATGATCACGGGAAGTAATTAAACTACGAAACAAACAAAATATTTTGGAATTAAAAAAACACTGTACCATAATTATGACCAAACTGGATTGAAATACTTTTTTTTCTTTAATTGGAGGTTTAACGACCACCGTGAGCAACTCAATGGTCTATAAGCAGTCGCCCGTCTCTAATTTAGGGTAACTGGTTCCAGGGAAGGGAGAGAGCCAGTGCCGTAAGACAAACACAACATCCATGCCTCTCGGGATTCGAACCCGGACCCCTTTCGAACCACTGCGCCACCGGGGCGGCTGAAATACTTTAAAAGGGGTGAATATCCAATTATTTTAATCTGCCGTTTATAAAATTAGAGCTGAATCTGAAAAAAGTATGCATAAACTTTAGTACTGTTTACAGAATAAGAACAACAAGGGGAGTTCAATAAACAGGTGAATCCGATTTATACGCTTTTCACTTACACGGATTTTTCATTTATAAGCAAAATGTCGCCGGCCCCAAAATTCTGAATTGCCCTTAAAATTAAGTACACGATCGTATCAGAATAATATGACGACCTGCCTGATAATGGGGATAACCTCCCTTGGCCTGGATGACAGCGACGAGACGGCGTGGCATGGACGCAATGAGGCCCTGGAAAGTTGCCCGAGGCACACGTGCTCATTCAGACTGCAGCAGAGCACGGAGGTACCGGAGATGACGTGGTTGTGGGTCGGCACGTCGAACCTGTCGATCCAAAGAGTCCCTACAAGTGCTCTATGGGATTGAGGTCGGGCGATTTCGCCGGCCAAGGGAGAACGAGACATCACTGTCGTGTTCCTGGAATCAGTCACGCACCCCGTTAGTGACATGGCATGGGTGCATTGTCCTGTCGGTAGACACCATCACCACCAAGGTAAACGTCCAACATGAAGGAATGCATGTGGTCAGCGAGGATGGACAGGTAGCCATTGGCGTTCAGGTACCCATCCAGTGGAACCAACGATCCCAGGTCATACAAAGGAAACATCCCCTAAACATGCACACTGTCACCGCCGGCCTGTACTTGACCGACAAGCGTGTCCGAGTGTTGGTTCTCGTGTGCCTGACGCCGTTTCTGACACCTCCCGTCGCTTCTGTCGAGTAGAAACCTCGATTCGTCGGGGAAGGCAGCCTTTTCCACTCTTTCACTGTCCAATGACGGTAGTCCCATGTGAACTGCAGGCATCGTTGCTGATAGACCTGGGTTAACATGGAAACCTTGACGCAGTGTCGGCTCCGGAGACCAATGCGTAACAGGGTTCGCACTACTGTTATCGGAGACACGTACCGGGGTGCCTGAGCGTTCATTTGTGTGGTCACTTACTGCACTGTTGCGCGTCGATTGCTCTTTACCAGTCGATGGAGGTGATATTCTTCTCTGGCATCAATGGCCTTTGAGGCTCCACAGTTATGACGTCGAGAGGTTTTCGGTGTG
Organism: Macrothele yani; assembly: GCA_039090855.1. NCBI lineage: Eukaryota > Metazoa > Arthropoda > Arachnida > Araneae > Macrothelidae > Macrothele > Macrothele yani. The sequence continues at coordinate 11,105,946 of CM077024.1, forward strand.
CCAGCGGCCCGTTCTTCGTACACCCTTACTACAGGACCTCGCGAACAACCCACGCAGTCTGCTATTAGTTAGATGCTCCCACCCTTGGCGCCATAGACGACTATAATTCCTTTTTTAAGGTCCGTCAAATCCCTACCGCTGCCCATTGTGCTCACGTAAACCAGTATGGCTAATCTGTCCTGGCCGGCGCTTATATCTCCATATGGTCAAACTTGTCACGTGCACTCTGTGATTCCCGGGGTGGTCATATTATTCTGATACGACTGTGTATATTTAATCAAAATGGCTTTCTTCACATTTATACACTAAACCGTGGTGTTGTGGGGTTATTAATTAGAAATTCAAACCATACGAATGCCGTTTACCAAACTCTTTTTCCAACCTCTCCCTTTGTCGGGAATGACATCTTCCATTTTCCAATCCCCACATCTGCGTTTCGCTTCTCTTATTTCCTGTCATTCATCTGATTTATAATTCACTCTGGAAAATGCGTGCTCCTCGGCTATTAACTGGTTAACTCAATTGGCACCTGCAATAGACACCTGCTCTTGCTCGACATTGTCATATCGGCCCCTTTCTTTGATACCTTCTTTGCATTTGGTTTCTAGACGAATCTACACCCCAAAGAAGCTGTCGTTTTGCTATCTGACTGAAATGGTATAACAAAAGAGGAACATCAGTTCAGCTTCGAAAAAAGATTACGTCAGTTGCAATGCAGATATGGCAGAGTCAGCACTTATGATTCTAGATGAAAAGATTCCTAACAAAAAAGTACAATGAGAACATCTCCAGTGACAAAAGTAATGATGATTCCCAGATAAGGCTATCAGCATCAAGCTTTAGCAATGGAATAAAATCGTTCGGCGTCGTTAAGGACTTTTTTATAGAGACAATATACTGATAAGAAAGCAATACAGTCTTTCAACTGCCTTGAAAATGCAATGTTTCAAATTTAAAGCAAACAATAATAACTTAATCATTTTTTTAAAACGATGTTAGAGTAATGTGTTTTCTATAATACACTATCTACCAGCAAGCAATTGGACACCTGTGATAGCAAAGGAAAACGAAGTTTATTCACCTTCAATAGTTGATGGAGCCTCCACGAGCGACGATTACAGCTGCGACTCTCCGGGGCATGCTCTCTACCAGGCGTTGTACGACGGCTAGCGGTATTTTCTTCCACTCGGCTTGGAGAAGACAGGTCAGTTCCTTCACCGATTTCGGACGGTGGGAACACCCCTTAAGTCGACACTCCAACTTGTCCCAAAGGTGCTCGATAGGGTTAAGGTCCGGGCTCTGCGCAGGCCAGTCCATTCGATTAACTCCATTGTCACCATACCAAGCCATGGTGAACCTCGCAACATGACAGGTGGCATTGTCATCCTGAAAGTAACATGGGTCCACCCCGTAAAACTACCACAACGTAGGAAGCGCATGGTCATCCAAAATGATGCAGTAGGTCTCGGCGTTGAGTCTACCAGGAATTGCAACCAAGGGTCATGTGCCATACCAGGAGAAACACCCCCATAGCATAATTCCATCGCCGCCGAACTTCACAGTTGGCACAATACATTCCGACAGAAGGCGTTCTCCAGGCAGACGCCAAACCCAGACCATGCCATCTAAACGGTAGAGGGTGAACCTTGATTTGTCGCTCCAGAGAACATGTTTCCACTGTTCAACGGTCCACTGTCGACGTTCTTTGCCCCACGTTAGCTGAGCAGCGCTATTGGACTTGGTGATCAAACGCTTGTGGGTGGCAGCACGTCCACGATAACCAAGAAGATGGGCTTCCTTACGGATGGTATTCATCGAAAGAACACTCCCGGATGCCTGTTGAAACTCCTCGCGGATGTGGCCCATCGATTTGGTTCGGTTCTTCCGAATTTCTCTGCCCAGCACCCGTCGGTCACTAACTCCCAGTTTTGTGGGTCTGCCGGGTCGGGGCACATTCCGACAGTCACCTCTCATCTTCCACTTGCCAATCACGTAGGCCACTGTCGATTTTGGGTACTTCAACTCGCTGGATATGTCACGTATGGATCGGCCATTTCTGTGATACCCGACGATTACACATTTCTCGAAATCAGAGAGCTCTGAACTGCGTGGCATCTTGCATGCGACTGGTTGCGTTGTTGTTTCCCTCACGATATTTAACGGCGGCGGCCGTGACGTGTATCAGGACCGCAGATATCGTCGATTACTTGCTGGTAGATAGTGTATATTGCATTTCATTTCCTTATGTAAAATATATCAACCGTAAATGAATTAGTACAAAGGCCGTGCAATAAAAACTGAGAGTAATTTCTTTTTGAGTTGGCAACAGTGCGAAGGGGAAAAATAACCACACAGACGACTAACAGAGTTAAGGAAGTATCTATGGCAACAGTTATTAGCCATGGCAGACGATTCTAGTTTTGTTATTGCGCAGTTTAAGGTAAGTCTGCATTTCACCATACAGCTACGGAGGTGAGTGATTCAGAGTTAAGAAGTGAAATGCGTTGTGCGATAAAATTTTGCTATCGTTTGGGTAAAACGGCTCCAGAAACAGTTGATTTAATGAAAAAAGCTTACAAAGATAAATTTTTGGGTGGGTCAACGATTTTTAGATGGCACCATGATTTCAATTAAAAGGGCGTTTGTCGGCAGAACTCGCTCCTAGGCCTGGTCACCCAGAAAGTGTTGTGACGGAGCGTTTTGTTAACACTGTTTGGGCAATCCTGGAAGCAGATCGACGAATCACGTGTGAAGAGATAGCGGCGTCAACTAGTACTTCAAAAACGTCGGCATTCCGCATTCTACTCGGCAAATTACTGCTGCATCGTGTGTGTTCCAGATGGGTACCTCACCACTTGACGACAAAACAATTGTTAGCCAGAACTCAGGTGTGTTATGAGTGGAAAAAATTATCGCAAAGGATCCAAACTTTCTAAACACAGTAATAACTGCCGATGAAAAATGGGTTCACTATTTCGACCCCCTCACGAAGCACGCAAGGAGTGTATGGAAACACACAGTCTCGCCGTCTCCGAAAAAAGTCCACCAAAACAAATCATCTAGGAAGGTGATGATGATAATTTTCTTTGATCAGAAAGGAGTAGTCTACCAGTATGCCGTTCCTCCACAAATTACTGTCAATGCTGAGAATTACATCTCAGTCTTGATGCATCTGCAACGACACATATCGATTAAGCGACTGGAACTGGAGGGCAAGTGGACCCTACACCATGCTAACGTCCGCACACGTTTGGCTGCTGGTGTTCAACAGTTTCTTACGAAATGCAGTACTGAAATCATGCTACAGCCTTGCTACAGTCCTGACTTCGCCCAGTGCGATTTCTAGTTGTTTCCAACAATGAAGGAGAAGTTCCGTGGCGCAACGTTCAACACAGATGCTGACGTTATTATTCAAGCTGTACAGTGGTCGCAAAAGTAGCTTCCACAAAATGTCTTCACCACATGCTTTGGAAAGTGGACTGAACGATGGGACAGCTGCATATAATCCGAGGAAAGGTACTTTGAGAAAGACTAACATATAAGTATTTGACGGTACCTATATTTCTTCATTTTGTGTAATTTTACTCTCAGTTTGTGACGTACCTGCCAGCAGGACGCACACGACATAAAGGCAGATAGGAATCAGAATAAACGTCTGCGTAGCTCAATTGGTAGAGCAACTTATTCCGGAATGAGGGGACCCGCGTTCGAATCCTGGCGCGGACAGAAATGACGGAGAAATTTACTTCGTTATAATGGCGCCCGAACTCTCCGGATGACCCGGCCGTTCAAAATCTCGCATTGGTGTGATGTTATTTCCACACCGCGAGACAGGAAAAATCAGAGAATTTCTTCTCCAGCGCTTCGAAAAATAAAAATGTGTGATGTTGCATTCCACACAGCAGATTGACTGGGAGTTCTCAAGTGCATGTTCTACAGTGGATGGCTGCCTGCAACGATTCATGGTCACGGCTGACCCGTGGGCCATGCCCCCGGCCCTCTTTCGGGGGGGGCGGGGAGATGTGACGTACCTTCCAGCAGGACGCACTTGACATAAAGGCAGATAGGAATCAGAATAAACGTCTGCGTAGCTCAGTTGGTAGAGCGACTTGTTCCGGAATAAGCGGCCTCGGGTTCGAATCCCGGCGTAGACCAAAAATGACGGAGAAATTTACTTCGTTATAAGTTTTTATGGAACGGCCGTCGTAGTACGCTTTGTATGCTATTTAGAGTAAAATATAGTACACACTGTATTCATAAGTGTCGTAATTTCATGCAGTGATTGAAATCAACGGTGGAAAAAGAAAAGCCATGAAAAAAATAACAAGAAGCAAAAAGGATAACTGAAGAGTTTAAAAAATACTACATACTATACGTATAGTACCTACTATAATAACTGTAACTATTATGCCATACATTGCAACAGAATAATGTGCTGCCATCTAGAGAAGGAAATGTGCTATGTTTCGTTTATGCGTTAAATTTACTTGGTCTCACGAAAAACGTGTCTCTGATACGGTTTTTGTTCTACTCTCTTTGTCCCTGATGCGTTTTCTGTTCTACTCTCTTTGTCGCTGATACCTTTTTTTTATTCTACTCTTTTTGCCTCTGATACGTTTTTTGTTCTATTCTCTTTGTCACTGATAGGTTTTTCTGTTCTACTCTCTTTGTCTCTGATACGTTTTTTGTTCTATTCTCCTTGTCTCTGATACGTTTTTTGTTCTATTCTCTTTGTCTCTGATAGGTTTTTCTGTTCTACTCTCTTTGTCTCTGAGGCGTTTTTTTGTTCTACTCTCTTTGCCTCTGATACCTTTTTTGTTCTATTCTCTTTGTCTCTGATAGGTTTTTCTGTTCTATTCTCTTTGTCTCTGATACGTTTTTTGTTCTATTCTCTTTGTCTCTGATACATGTTTACAGGTGGCTAGCTTCCCCCTGCTATGAGAAATTTTTTGCGCTATTTGTTAATTTTTGTAACATTCTTTTTAGTTGCTGTTGTAAGTAAGTAGCTGTGTCTATTTCTGGCTGTTTTATCGATTGTAGAAAACCGGTTAATTTTTCCCAACCGGTTCCAGTGACTTTGAATAACCTTGATGAATTTTATTCATTTCGGAAAGGATTCAAAAGATGTGCTAATTACAAGCGAAAATACGGTGTCATCTTTCTTGTTTTAATTATTGGGAGTTTAAGGTAGACATCTAGTGATTCTTCTTCCTGTACTAAAAATGGAAAAAATGTCGATCCTATTTCCTCAGCGAAGAAAGATTTCCCATACATCAAAATTGGCCCACTGATAAAAAAAACATCCTAACTTAGATTATGCAATCGGTGTTTTTTGCAAAAAGTTTTCCTGAACTTTCCTAAAAATCAATAACTTTACTGCGATGTAGCGGTGAGAAAGACTGGCGCGACCCGTAAGCACGTATCATAAGTACATCGAAGTAAAGTTATTGATTCTTAATGTGGTTTAAGAAAGTTTTTTTTGAAAAAAAAACAACAAAAACAATTGCATAATTTAAGTTAGGATGTTTTTTATCAGTGAGCCAAATCTTTCTTTGCTGAAGAAATAGGGTTGAAATATTTTCGACTGGAAGTTTAGGGAGCAAAATCTCTAGACGTTCACCTTAACAACGACCGTGAGCAACTCAGTTGGATATAAGCAGTCACCCGTCCTTAATTTAGGGAACTGGTTCCAAGGAAGGGATAGAGCAAGTGCTGTAAGACAAACACAGCATCCATGCCTCACCGTGATTCGAACTCTGACTGAGATACCAGCGCTTAGACCACCGCGCCATCGGGGAAGCACGTTCTGCGTTCCATTTTTATAATGCAATTGAAACAAAACGTCAGGCAACTTCTTTAATTGAAAGACGCCAGTGAGGAAGAATGGAAAAGTTTACAAGTCTGTATAGTGGTACCAGTAGTACTTTTGTAGAGCGCTGAGATATGTCCAAAAACTACGGGCTAAATGTTGAAGAAATCAAGTTATTGAGGTAAATGTGCTGAGCCACGTGAAAAGACATAACTACAAATGAGAAAATAAAAGTTAATGTTTCGAAGGAAAATTAGGCAGTAGGACAACTCTGGTATGAACGTATTTTTAAAACGAACAAAGAGTATTTAACAGATGAACACGAAGCTACCTGAAAAGCCGACAAGAGAAAGACCTAGAACGAGATGAAAGAATTGTGTATATAAATATACAAAGATGATTTTAAGGACTGAGGTAATTCCAGATGGAATTGAGGGTACGAGAAAGATCGAGGCACAAACTGAGCTGATTGATAAAAAACCCCAACTAAATCGCAGTGATCATAAACTTAAATTTGGTTACAGGCTGCGAGATCTTGCATAGATCAATTTAATATGATAAATTAATGTTGCAAAAAAAGCATCAAATTTCAGATCTTTCCCATTTAATTTAAAACTGAACTTGATGTTGTTGTTTTTTTACATTCAAAAACAGACTGAAAAAATTAACTCCATAAAATTTCAGCTATTTTCGCTGTTGATAACGCAGAATCCAACAGGAGATCGGATTTCCAAGCAAACTTTCTCTGCGCATTTTTTGAGGCATTTGTGGTTATTTGTTACATGTTATAAAAAAACTATATTGCCGTATTGCGTGAATTATTACAGAATGCAAAAACATAGATACATTTTCAGACATGCGCAACTACACAGTTTGTCAACTTTTAAATTCCTTCTGGGAGAAAATCTTTGATAAAACGGTTAAAAAAGACTTGTGTGATTAGAAAAATTTTACGATGAGTAGTTTGTTTCGTTCACTGAAAAAAGAAAACGATGTAAATTAGAAAAATGAAACGCTTCCAAAGAAGTGGGACGAGAAATTACATTATGAAAAAATCAGGAAAAGAATTTAAGACTAAATCTAGACAGATGTTCTCCGAAATGTGTGTCATAATCGTAAATCAATATTAGTGCTCATTTATCATTGCGCCATTCAGAAAGTGATGAATGGAAATTCTCTGCTGAGATCGTCCATGTCTACACGTATCACTGTGAAAAAATAAAGGTATATTTTTAGATTTCAACTAAAAAAATCTGTTCTGCTGATTACACTTTAATCACGCGCACATGTGAGTTGAAAAACCTCTTTCAGTTAAAAAAGCACCTAGTACAGCTAAAATATGAGCAACTAGAATTAATTTATCCTTCTTCAAGCACTGTCAAAAAAATAATTTCAGTTTTGTTTTTGAATCAGTTTCCTAGGTTCAGCAATTTTTTATTTTTGCATCCATAAGTCCATAATATTATCGAACATGATGAGCAAAGATTACTTTTATCATTTCAATGCTCAGACGTGAACGAAATGCAGTATACTAGCAGGGATTCCCCAGCGTTTCCCGGATTTAACAAAAAAGTACATGAATCAGCTTCTGGGACAGAGCTTTCCTAACATTTTTCTTGGATTTCGGATTGATTTGTCATTTCCCTTTTTTAGGAGGATTCTGGAATTCACGCAGGTGAGCTTCTCTTAATACCTTCACTTTCTTGGATTTTGGATTGATTTATCCAATAAATTTTCATTTGGGGGGGGAATCTGTAATTCACGCAGGTGAGGGGTATCAGCTTCTTTTAATACTTTCACTTTCTTGGATTTTGCATTGATTTGTCCAATAGATTTTCACTTGGAGGGGGGGAGGTGATTCTGGAATTCGCGTAGGTGAGAGGTGTCAGCTTCTCTGAATACTTTCACTTTCTTGGACTTTGGATTGCTTTGTCCAACAGATTTTCATTTTTTGGGAGAATTCTGGAATTCGCGCAGGTGAGGGGTATCAGCTTCTCTTAATACTTTAACTTTCTTCGATTTTGGATTGATTTGTCCAATAGATTTTCACTTTTTTGGGAGGATTGTGAAATTCGCGTAGGTGAGGGGTGTCAGCTTCTCTTGATACTTTCACTCTCTTGGATTTTGGATTGATTCGTCCAATAGATTTTCGCTTTTTTGGAGCGATTCTGGAATTTGCGCAGGTGAGGGGTGTCAGCTTCTCTTAGTACTTTCACTTTCTTGGAATTTGGATTGATTTGTCTAATTGATTTTCGCTTTTCTGGGGGCATTCTGATATTCGCGCAGATGAGGGGTGTCAGCTACTCTTAATACTTTCTTGGATTTTGGATTGATCTGTACAATAAATTTGCACTTTTTTGGGGGATTCTGGAATTCGCGCAGGTAAGGGGCATCAGCTTCTCTTTATACTTTCACTTTCTTGGACTCTGTATTGATTTGTCCGATATATTTCTATTTTTTTGGGGGCATTCTGGAATTCGCGCAGGCGAGGGTTATCAGCTTCTCTTAATACTTTCACTTTCTTGGATTTTGGATTGATTTGTTCAATAGATTTTCGCTTTTTTTGGGGATTCTGGAATTCGCGCAGGTGAGGAGTATCAGATTCTCTTAATACTTTCACTTTCTTGGATTTTGGACTGATTCGTTCAATAGATTTTTCGCTTTTTGGGGGGCATTCTGGAATTCGCACATATGTGGGGTGTCAGCTTCTCTTAATACTTTCACTTTCTTGGATTTTGGATTGATTTGTCCAATTGATTTTCGCTTTTCTGGGGGCATTTTGGAATTCACCCAGGGGAGGGGGTCTCAGCTTCTAATAATTTCAATTTCTTGGACTTTGGGTTGATTTGTCCAACAGATTTTCGCTTCTTCAGGCATTATGGAATTAGTACTGTTGAAGGGTGTCAGATTCTCTTAATAATTTTACTTTCTTGGATTTTGGATTGATTAGTCCAATAGATTTTAGCTTTTTCGATTTAAGTTAAAATTACATAAAAAGCATGGAAGTTTATAATAATTGAACTGAAATTCATTTTGTTGCTACATAAATCCTGTTTGTTCCTTTATTGCAGCGATTATGTAAAAATATAATTTTTAAAAATTAACTGGCACCTTCATGCACCAAACATAAATTATCACAAAGTGTCATGGAGTTGAAATCAGGGGAGGAACTGGGTGTCCAGGTTTCACTGTAGCCTACATTTTCCTCAAGGTCCTAGAGAGTAACAACGAAAAATTTGGTCCAGATAGGTCAAAGGGTATAGGAGTTCATAGAGAACCCGAAGACAGATATTCTGTTTTATATTCACCCTTTGCAAAAAAAAAAAAAAAAAAAAAAATGTTAAGCATTCCAAGAAAGTCGTTCGATCTTGATGAAACTCCGCATGCAAGCACCTCGGGGCCGAATATGCAAATGATCAAAAACTAAAGACCAGTGACTAAATAGTGGCCAGCTGCAGCGCATGGGAACCGCACATCGAGGAGTATTTATCAAGAGCAAAGCTCACACACAGAGACAATTTGTGACAAAGGATTGAGGTTCCATTAACCTCCACGGACTGGGAGGATGCCTCGACGTCGGATCCGTGCACCATGTGAGCAGTTCGAGCTGCTCACATGGTGCACTGATCCGACGACGAGAGGATGTATAGTTGGGCTGAGAGAGGCCGGTTGATCAAGTCGCCATATAGCCAGGCATTTGAGTCGGAGCGACGCAGCAATCGGACGATGTTGGCGCAGATGGATGCAGGAGGGCACAACCCAGTAGCACACGGACAGTGGATGGCCGAGAGCAACGACAGAACACGAGGATCAAGCGATTTTAAGAGCCGAACGAACAGAACCGAATTCGTCACTCTCCACCATCCGTGGTCATGTTGCGTCGTCTACTGGTCCGAAAGTGGTTACCCTTAGAGTTGCGAGGCGACTCGCTGCACGGCAACTACATTCGAGGAGACCACTCTGCCGCCTACCACTGACCAGAGACCATCGCCTGCACCGGTTGCAGTGGTGTCGGGACCGATCAACGAGGGATAATATCCAGTGGTCATGTGTTGTCTTCAGTGATGAGTCACGGTTTGTACTTAGCGCCGATGACCAGAAAAAGCGTGTCTCGAAACAAGCCGGCCAACGCACGGATCCTGCCTTTACCGTGGAACGGCACATGGCTCGCACACCGTGAGTGTCTGTCTGCGGAGCCATTTTCTATGATAGCCGGACAGCCTTGGTTTCCGGCTTAATGGTACGTCGACAACATTCTACGACATGTTGTGTTGCCATTCCGGTCGCAGCATTACAGAGTAAGTGTTCAGCAGGATAATTCCCGGCCACACACGGCACGTCTCTTCCAGGCCTGCCTCAGTAATGTCGACAGCCTTCCACGGCCAGCACGATTGCCCGACCTCTCACCGATCGAACATGTTTGGGACATGATGGGACGTCACCTACGCTCATCCCGGAATATCAGCGAACCGGATCTCAATTTGGACACCATATGGCATGCTATACCTCAGGACAGTATCCATGAACTGTATGAGTCTATTCCAGTTCGGGTAACTGCTTGAATCCGGTCCAGAAGCGGCGCTGCAAAGTACTGACTTGTTTCCACTCGTGTAGCTATCTTATCTGAATAAATGGCTCGACTGCTCTGGAATTGCGATCATTTCCTTTGCTATATATGTACAGTACATTGCATATACCAAATTTCATCTCGACTGGATGATTCTATCTGGGTGCTTCGTTTTTTGTTTTGTTTTTGTGTTGCGGAGAGTGTATATAATTAAGACACTCAATGAACGTGGATTAGGTACATCAAACAGAAGTCATCGCTCTTTCCACGTTTATAAGTGAGTCACGGAAATTTTCTCATCGGCCGCCAGCGGGAATCGAACCCAGGTCTTCCAGTTACGCGCCGGACATGCTACGACTGCACCACAGCGGCTTCGAATTCCCCAGACTCACATACAACTAACTGCCAAACCACATGGCAGGTTGTTTCTTGGAGCCCCGCACAATGCTGGGGATTCACCAAAGATAGTGAGCAGCAAATGAACAAATGACTAGGAGGCGAATGAATAATTAAGATACTCAATTGACGTGGAATAGGAACATAGTTTGCTGCTTATCATCTTTGGTGAATACTTAGCATTGTGCGGGGCTCCAAGAAATAACCTGCCATGTGGTTTGGCAGTTAGTCGTATGTGAATATGGAGAATTCGTGGCTGCTGTGGTGCAGTGGTAGCATGTCCGGTGCGTAACTGGAAGACCCTGGGTTCGATTTCCGGTAGCAGCCGATGATAAAATTTCCGTGACTCATTTATAAACGTGGAAAGAGCGATGGGTTCTGTTTGGAGTGTATATATATTGAATGACAGGGCCCTAATAAAATTTTTGTGGCCCAGGCTTTAATATTGATCTCACGGTGAGTAAATCAGAGCAAGGATTGTCCCATCAAAGTCTGAATTGCCTTCCTAGTTACTCGACTTATTAGAGGTGAGGATTCTTAGCGAACTTCCCGAGTTGGTCCCAAGAATTTCGCTAAGAGTCCCAGACGAGGCATAGGTTGTTCTTTGGTGCTGATTCTGTCCTTTCCATTGAACCAGTGATCATATATTAGAGTCTAGTTGAGAGAGAGAGAGAGAGAGAGAGAGAGAGAGAGAGAGAGAGAGAAAGTTAGTAAAAAATATTCTTAATGAGTTATTCTGAAATGACTTCAGGGGGATCTCATATGAATTATTTCATGAGTTTGACTTCTTTTACCTTTTCACACGTGTGAAATAACAAATTTGCCGGTGACGGAACTCGTACCCGCAACCTTTTGGTTAGGAGCCGTATGCTTTCCAAATTAGGCTACAACGACAAGTGCTTATCACTGCTACTTGTCTACTTGATATGTACGTCACTTCTATAGTACGTCACATATATCATTCCTTGAGAAAGGTGGTGGCACGAAATCGCAGGTTTTTGCACCACCGCAAAGCATGCTTAAAGCAACAGTCTGTAGAAGAAGGAATTCTCACTAATTCCAGACGATGCGTGGAAGAAGTATCACACATTTCTCGAAGCTGTGAAGACATTCTCATTAATTCCAGATGATGCGTGGAACGAACATCAAACATCTTTCGATGAGCGTAACTGCCAGTAGATCCATTTTCATTTTCGGGCACCAATTTGAAAACCCAAATTTTTGCCGGTGGAGAAACTCGAAGCCATATCCTTCTGCTCCGGAGCCGAAAGCTTCCCCGTAAAGCTACACCGGCAAGGGATTATCACTGCTACTTGCCGTCTTGACATGTACGTCACCTCTGTTGTACGTCATACACGGACATTTAAGAACCAGGTAAACTGTTACTGATGAGAATTCATTTTCTGGGAAAGTCATAAAACGTACTCATTTCCCCGCATGGAATATGCTAACTACTGATTTCTTTTCAGATAAGCAACTTTAGTAAGATGTGCCATTATGACCCTGACACTTCAAATTGAACAGCTAATTTGAACTACTTTTGAACCATGGCACACTTTGCCCATGATACAAGATTCTGAAAAAAATATTTTCTCTCGGAATATCAAAAACATCACATATTCTCAGTCCACTGCTGGATGAAGATCTCCCCAAGTCTCTTCTATAACTCTTTCTCTTTTAGACAATTATTTTCGATGTCATTCCTGCATGCTTTCGAACCGAACTTCATCCACCCATATTCCACAGGATCTTCTTCTGAAACTTTTCCTGCCCCTTAGTATCCAGTCTAGTACTTAATGTGTAGGAATGTGTAGCAGGGTCTACTCTTCTAGCAATATGTCCAGCATATTACCACATGAGAATTTTTACTTTGACCATGATGTCATCAACTATCGTCATTTCCTGATCCGTGTGAGTTCATTTAACTATCTTTATAGTCTACACTAAAATTGCATCTCTTCTGCTTAGTTAAGATCCATATCACTGATCAATAAGTAAAAACTAAAAGGATGCTTTGACTAAACACTTTTCTTTTAAGACATAATGGTAAATATTCCTCGAAACTTGTGTTTCTTCCAAATGTATTTCAGGCATTTTATATGCCTATTGTTTTTTTCTTTGATGCGGCTCTCGATTGATATCAGTTGTCAATGGCAGTTACTTTCTAAATTCCTTCCATTTCTCTCTAAATCTTCAGTTCTTTTAAAAGTATTACGGATCAATTTGTTTTCAGTAAGTTCATCTTTAATTCCACTTCTTTAAGTTTATCTTTCATTCTACCTCTTTACTCTTGTCAGTAAGTTCATCTTTAAATCCTCTTCTTTAAGTTTATCTTTAATTCCACCTCTTTACTCTTGTGAGTAAGTTCATCTTTAAATCCTCTTCTTTACACTTGTCAGTAAGTTCATATTTAATTCCATTTCTTTATTTATCCTTGTCAGTAAGTTCGCAGATCCTACTCTGCAGGACTGAGGGAGAACTTTCCAAAATGACTGTGTCGTCAGTATAACAAAAGTGGGTAAATTATCCCCATTATAATCTTTGCCTCCGTTTCTTTCCAGTTCAATGATTTAAAAAAACTGCTTGCAGAGCTCGAGAGATATGGTTTCAAACTGTCTCATTCCCTTTCTAATTTTTATACGTGGTGTGTGTTCAAACAGTGGAATATTTGCACTTGAATTGCCATAGATGTGAATATACAGATTACGCGTGAATATTCATATCACAAAACAAATACTGCTTAGAGATCCTGACCTATGGTTTTTCCAACGTGAGCCATTTAGTAAAGTCTGCCGAGCGATTTGTTTGTTCATAATAATGATACTTTATACACTATACTGAATTTCTAAAGCGCAGCGCAAAACTTGTGGACGAAGAGACGGTCACCATATTCTTTTTCTTCTTCACCGCTGTGAGATGTTATTACAGAGTTCCCACATGGTGGAATAGTTCTGTTTAAAAGACTAGTACTACAAATAGAACACAATATATCAAATGAAATGTATCTAATACTACATACATTTCCTGTCCAGTTTTTTAAGTGAAACTCCCTATTATGTCTTGAAAAGGTGCTCCTAAAAGAGAATTAAAGCAACAAGAACTTGTATAACTTCAGATTTATTCTTATAGAACGAAACCAATATATATATATATATATATAAATATATATATATATATTTCATGTCTTCACATTTCTTTGGCTATAAATTAAGAACGGCGGCAGTGATTGCTATCAAATTGCTTTTAAATTCCTGGGCATTTTTTGTTAAGTCAGTCAACACATGTGAGTCTTTCGCCCCTTTCCCGCTAGGTGGGGTTGCGGCGGCCTTCATTTTCTGTGGATCCGCCATGTTTACATCATGTCGTACAAGTTGCAGGTGCTTGTCTTTATGTTGCGAACTTAACGGGTTCATAGCATGCGACACAATCAGAATTCAGGAACATTTTGAGGATGAACTGTCTCAGCTAAGTACACTATACGTACATATTTTGACATAGATTGGAGATGACAGGGTCACTTTCGGATGAACTTGGAAAACCTCATTCACAGATGCTCGAGGCTACGTAGCAGTTATTTTGGCAGAGTTGGCGCAGTTTTTTTGAAAATCCCTGCTAAGATTGTCCCAGTAATCAGGTTATTCTTTGTTTACATGTCAGAGATTTGCCAAGAAGCCACAGCTGTGATCATCATGAATCTTACGTATGAAGCCCAGTATTTTGTTTAGGGTTTAATTATCACTGTGAGCTACTCACTGGGCTACAAGCAGTCTCCCGTCCGTAAGTTTGGGTCACTAGTTCCAGGAAAGGGAGAAAGAGCCAGTGTCGTAAGACAAACACAACATCCAAGCTTCACGGAGATTCAAACCCAAACACATATCGGAGGAATGATCACAAGCCAGCGCTCAGATCACTGCGTCGCCGGGGTGGCAAGTTCCATTTATCTGGGTATACGAACTCAAAGAACTTCAGGATATGGGTTACGCATATGTTATTCACGAGGTACCACTGTACTCGGAGAAAGTGGAAATCTGGTGTTCTGTGCCTGAACCGCAGTCTTGTTTTCGAATAGTCGCTCAGTTTTATTCGATGGAACTCTGGCCATTTCCGCTTATTTGTGCGCTTTCTCACAGTTCGATGAAAAACTAGATAATGTGGAACGTATTCAAGGATAATTTCAACCAGATGGTGCAACAAGCGAGCCGTTAAGAAAATCCACGGCCATGTCCCCAAATTTCTTTGAGGATCAATCGATTTCCAAGGACTTGTTGCCATCGTCTTATACCTCCAGATTTGCTTTCTTTGTCTGGTTGTCTTGAGGAAGGAATATTCGGCAACAAACCCCACTCAAGCGACGTATAAGCACAATATACAAATGAAATCTGGAAAATTGACAACACGATATTGAGACGCAACAGAAACAACATGCAACCCTTCGTCCAGATGTGTCCAGAGGATAACAGTGGTTCAGCATATTATGTTAAGTCACTTTCCCCAGCTTGAAGGAAGTTGATGACCGGTCCATAATATCCCATTTCGTTCACTCTCTCGTGATATAAAGCAAAATATATTGGTTTCGTTCTGTGTGAATCGCTTTGTAATGCTTAATTAAACAAAATTTGCTTATTTTTCTTCGTTTTGGAGTTTAACGACCAGAATGAGAAATTCTGAGAGATGTGAGATAGAAGCAGTTGCCTCTCCCTAATTTAAGACTACTGGTTCCTGGAACGGACAGAGCAAGCGCCAACGGACGAACACAAGACTCATGCTTCATCTGGGACTCTAATCAAGCCCTCTGATGACTGGTCGAAAACCTAGGACATTGACCACTCGGCCACTGGGAAGGCAAAAATCTAGGTGAAACAGTTACATTTATCGTTGCTTTTTTATCACATTTGAAGAGAATGAGAAATCAAAGTTAACCAGCTATTTCACAGCTTCTTTTCCAAAGTTTGATTATAATGGGGGAAATATAGGGAAGATGAATTCAGTACTTACTGGGAAAAAGTTGGTAGCAAACACTTTTCAGATGTTCTGCCCAAAGTTGTGGATGCTTACCATTGATAAATCAGTCACAAAATATTTTTTTTTTGATTGGAGGTTTAACGACCACCGTGTGCAACTCAATGGGCTATAAGTAGTCACCCGTCCCTAATTTGGGGTCACTGGTTCCAGAGAAGGGAGAGAACCAGTGCCGTAAGACAAACACAACATCCATGCCTCACTGGGATTCGAACCCGGACCCAGTTCTGACGAATGAGCAGAGGCCATCGCTTAGACCACTGCGCCACCGGGGCGACCACACAAGATATAGCTCTTTCATCCTGGAAATTTTATGGTAGCACCCATGCAATTGCTAACTGGAGGCAAGTTGTGTGAAGTTCAATCAGTCTTTAGTTTTTCACGAGGAACTACTATAGTACGTAGACAAAAGCATTGTGATATATCCATATATGTTGGCACACCTGTGAGACGGCATTGGAAGCGACTGTGCCGCGCGGAGATGAACTGACGGCCTTTGAAAGGGGCATGGTAGTTGAATGCCACCCGAGTAAGCAGTCAGAGTATAAGTTGCCGCTCTTCTGGGATATCCAAAATCCACTGTCCCTGATGTTTGTCATCAACGGAAAGCAGATGGTGCTACTATAACGAAATCGCGCTCTGGAAGGCCATCAAACTGAGTGATTGCAAAACCAAGCTGGCTTCAGAATATGTAGAATATACACACGTCGTCTACCACACACCTGGCCAGTGACGACATACAAGCTACTAGACACAGCTATTTGAACCGGAACAGTTTGTCGGGATCTGCATGCCCGCGGTTACCATGCTAGGCCAGCTGCGCACAAGCTCTATATCAATCCAGACAATGCCAGACGACGACAGCGGTGGTGACTACTCGACTTTCGTGGACAACAAACGAGTGGAAGAGGATCGTATCGAGTGAACTGAATCACGCTGCTTGCACTTTCTTTCAGAGACGTATTTAGGTGTGGCGGCTGTTCAGGGGACGGCAGACTACATTGTCCCTACAGTTAAGTTTGGTTGGGAATCTGGGATGGTGTGAGTCTGTTCCTTATGGAAAGGACTAAGTTCTTTGGTTGCGGTGCTCTCTAGCCTAACGGCCTCTAGGATAGTTTTGCACTATCTACGCTGCGTCAGTACTTCGGCACAGGTCTACGCCTGTTTCAGCAAGAACGAGCACCTTGCCACACTGCTTAAGGCTGTTGGAGCCTGTTAAAGAGCGCATCATCCGAGTGTTTCATTAGTCTGCCAAAGACCTTATTTAAATACAATAGGTCATTCTGTGAAACGAGCAGGTACTCCCAATCCGGTATCGGTCGAGAAGACCTTTCTTTAGGGCACCTCTGGCAGAAGCTTTACAGGACGAATGAAAGAAAATATCCGTACAGACCTGCCGAAATTTCGTAAGCGTACCTAGAAGGGTCACTGTAGTCATAACGGCTAAAGGTGGGCCGACTGTGAACTGTTTTCAACTGATAAATGCACTTGCTTTCGTCAGAGTTGGAAACGGGTCAAAAAGTGATAATAAAACAAGGTTTTCGTGCCACAAAGACTACTCAGGGTAAGAAACGTGCTGTTAATGCACGGTGTTCAAACTTGTACTTTCTTATTCGTCGAGCATTTACCCACTCCTCTTCTGTAGCCTTCCGTGAGGAAGAACTTCAAAAGATATGTACCATTGCTTATCAGGGAATAAATGTCCTTCAGGGAATGTCCATAGAATCTACCGTAAAATCCAAAATTCAACATCCTTTACCCTGACACGTGAACGAAGGGATATCAAATATGTTGGATCGATGACTTACGTCCCTCATTTGAATGGTAATTTATTGAACATCTGTCACAGTCACGGGGTCGGTTTTGGGTAAAAGAAACACATTGAACATTTATTCCCTGATTAAAAATGATCGGAACCGTGTTGAATTGTTGGACAAATGTGGCATCTATTCCATTACTACGAAATCTGTCGATCCTCATGACAAGGGCCTTATATATATTGGCTCAACACTACGGAGACTGCAAACAAGAATTAAGGAACACATATAGTGTAAAAAATGGCTCATCATCGACTGCTTTAGTCAGGCTTTCTTCAGCTGGTACACATTAAACATCTTGGACAGACGTCTCCATTCTTTCTACCTCTACAACGAGGGAAACGGTGCTCTTTACTGAGAGTCTGCATATTTTGCATCGAGTGGACACTTGCTGCAATGAAGAAGTACCCAGATATATTTCCCAGGCCTGGAAAACTTTACTGGCCTCGATTCCCTTTTCTACCTCTTACATCGCAGACTCTGCCCATCATTAATGGAACTCTATAGGCCTCTATTTTCTCATATTACGTTAAAGCAAGTAAACATTCTTGAATTTCTTTCCTCATTGAGAACGTTTGGCAACGGCACCGATACATAAATGTGTTTCTGGAACTCCAACTTGGTCTTTCATCTGATGATGTGCTCGCAGCGAGCACGAAAGTACTCATGTCATTTTAACCATGTCAATATATTTTAACTTGTGTTTGTTTATAGTTATTAAAGTTTGCCTATAACTGGAACCATTCATCAAGTTTGAACATCGTGCATTAACAGCAAGTTTCTTACCCTGAGGGTCAAAAAGTTTTGACCCGTACCCGAGCGTCACATAATTGGACCAGACCCAGACCTGACCCAAACGAATCTGCTTTGAGCTATAAACTCGAATATATCATCATCATAAACGTCGTCTTCATGCATTATCAATTCACTGCTAGATGAAGGTCTCCCCAAGTTTCTTCCACAACGGACTGTCTTGGGCCAGTGCCCTCCATCCACCCATTTCCCACGTGGTCTTCTGGGTTTGCTCCTGTCTCTAGGAATCCAGTCTAAAGTTTTGGCTGTTTATCAGTGGTCCGTTCTCTTGGAAATATGTCCAGCCCATTGCCGTTTCAGGTATTTACTCTGATCATGATGTCTTCCACCCTTGTCATTTTCTTTATCCACGAGTTGCTTCATTTTTTTTGTAGGTTACACCAAGCATACATCCATCCATGCTTCTTTCCGTTGTCTGCAGTTTCCGTATGTCATTTTTAGTTAAGGTCCACGCTTCTGCTCCGTACGTAAGCACTGGAAGGATACATTGATTACATGCATACACTTTTCTTTCAAGACGTAATGGCATATTGCTCTTAAAAATTGTAACGTTTCTTCCAGAAACTCTCCAACCAAGTTTCATACGCCAATTAATTTCTTCATCAGTGTGACCCTTGTTTGTTATCTCCTGTCCAACGTAAATGTAGGAATTGAGTATCTCCAGCTTTTCCCCATCATTTGATAAATCTTCGTTTCGCATTGTAAAACAGTTTTTTGTCTTCTGAAAATCCCCATTTCTTTACACTTCTCAGCAAGTTCCTGGAAAAGTACTCTGCAACTCTGAAGTATTATTTCAAAGACCTCTGAAGGGTTCTTTGAAATATTTTGTTTTCTATTTAAAAATAAAACGCAGATAAAACCGGGCCGAAGTCAGGTCATGAACATTTTGACTCGACCCGTTTGACCCGCAAGGAATTGTCACCCCAGTGACTCGTTGACCCAGGACCCACTTTTCCATCTCTGGTTTTCGTTCGACCTAAATGTCGAAACATTTTTGTCCACATAGTGTATTTAAAATATTCCATATTGACAACAAAGGCTTCTTTGGGTGGACATTGTATGAAAGTTTACATAAAGTAGTGGCCATTTACAGTTAGTGTATGTGAGCCGTAATTAGAATTTACGATATATAGTGAATGATCTTGCCAATGTAGATTTAGTAATATCATATCTTAGTAATACTCTGTGTTTAACAAAGCTTTTGTGGTACATGCTTTCGCTTTATTCTTTAAAACACCTGACCTGTAATTTTTATTACGTTTAAGATTTTTGTGAGTTTTTAGCTATTGCTATGTAGCTTTCGTCAAACTGACACCACTTTCCTAATCTGAGCAGCCCCTTCGGATAACTTGAATTGAGATTCTATAAATCAAACTGGAGTCAGTTCAAAAGCGTCAACAAAACCAAACGAAATATTGAAGGAATGTGTTATTTCTCTAGAAATGTTGCTCTCTCTGTGGTGGCCAGTAATATAACGAAATCTATTCATTATTCAGTCTGATAATTCGAGTAAAATCCATTCATTTTTTAGCAGGAGTTCTACTGCTTTAAGTGATTTTGCGAACACACGAAGTGACATTATGCCATCAAAATGTTTGAACACTAAATAAATTTTCATGGTAAAAATTGAACTATTCCAGAGAGAAATGTGTATTACTTCAGCAGATAGCAGATAGGCAACAAAAAACCTAAATAATTTGATAATTTCTTAAATTTTGTACATGTCCAATTTCTTTGCTTCCTTCCGGAATACATTATGTCATACTTTTTTGAGTAAATTTCGAAAACAGTTTTTCTTCTTTCTCTGCTGACATTCTGTGTCAAAATATTTCCTTTGAGAACGCTTTTTGTTCTTAACAATTCTTCGACATAACATACGTGAATTTTTTCCGAACAGAAGAACGGTTAATTTTATAAATGGAGAAAAAAATAAGTGTGATGTGATAGAAGTATCGATCTTCCTTTTTATTGTTCGGCTTTCAGCTTTTTTTTTCTTTTCTTTTCTCCTCAGTTCTCGAATACTGCTTGTTCATGAATTCACAACGCCTCTGTGTTTATTTTTTCACTTGGTTTTTCAAAATAGATACACAACTCTCTTGGGTCACGCAAGCCAAGAAAAAGAAGACGGGGGTTTTTTTTTTTCGTGTGTGTGTGTGTTCACTTTTCTATCGCTAGTCAGAAAACACAAGAAAAAAAGAAGGAATGGAAAGGAAATCTGAGAAAAAGATCAAAATGTGTTTTAGGCAGAAGCAGGAACTATTCAGAAGATGTAATTTTGGAAGTACAGTCGAATCCGTATATCAGTTTAAGAGAGAGTCGAAAACATTTGATACATGCGAACTTCGTCACAGAAAAATACGATTTTAAAAAACTATCCAGACTGGATTTATTAAAAGAACGTACAAGACAAGACTTACAAAATTGGGCTTTAATCGCTTCCGAAGCCCCATACTTAGCCCAGCGCTGTTTCCACTGGTCGAAGCCATTTTTGAAGTCATCTTCTGAAATAGCGAACAGCTGTTTCGTCGCATCTCCTTAATATCTTCAAATCTCTTTCTTTCACGCGATATCTGATTTTGGGGAAGAGAAAGAACGTCACAGGGAGTGAGATCCGATGAATAGGGTGATTGTCAGACCTGTGTAATGTGGTGCTTAGCAGGAAACTACTGCACATGTTGCGAATCATAGGCAGACACGTCTGCCACTCCATACCCTGATACAATGCCGGCCTTTTGTGGTGAACTGTGTTCCTCAAGCACCGCAAAACGTCTTTGTAGCATTTTATGATTGCCTGGCCTGATGGAGCGTATTCACGATGCACAATTTCCTCATGATTGAAACAAGTTAGTAAAATCATGGAATGCATTGATTATGACACGCTATCCAACATACCAGAAATCATTACTCAATTTATTACTCAATTTATGAGGATAATGGTTGTGGAATAAATCTCGGTCCTGTGCCCTGACCTTTGACCCCATTTCGATGATATTAAACAAAATTTATTCGGTATACCTCCGGAACAACATATTAAAGTTTTGTCGCAATAGAAGCACTTTTAGTCAAGTTATGAGGGTAATGGCTGTTGAATAAATCTCGATCCTATGTCCTGACATTTGACCCATTTCGATGATATTAAACAGAATTTGTTCGGTATACCTCCAGAACAATTACTAAAGTTTTGTCGCAATAGAAGCACTTTTAGACAAGTTATGAGGATAATGGCTTTTGAATAAATCTCGCTCCTGTGTCCTGACCTTTGACCCCATTTCGATGATATTCAACAGAGCCGGTTCAGTGTACTTCCGGAACATGATAAAGTTTTGTCACAATCGAAGCATTTTTACGCAAGTTATGACGCACAAGGGCAATGGAATGGATCCCGCTCCTATGTCCTGACCTTTAACCCCATTTCGTCCATTTTCAATAGGATTCATTCCCAGGTGGTCCCTACCACATACTAAAATTTCATCGAAATCGAGCCATTTTTACGTGAATTATCGTGCGGACGGACAGACAGACGGGAAAAGCTGGATCATTTACGCTTCTTCAACCTACGGTTGAAAAGCGTGAAAAACAGTCAGCATCGTCTTGAAATTGTTGTGGTTCTGTCGTGTTTTTGGGGATGGGGGGGGGGGGAGGAGAGGGAGTCTGGGAGAGTTTGGGGTCTTCTAGAGTGAGGACTGGGTCTTAGTTTCAGAGTCATACCTATAAATCTCAGATTCGTCACAAGTTATGATAGTTTCGAAAAGTCTTTATCGTTTTCGACGCAACTTAAGCAGGTCACTAGCAACTGAAACACAGGCCTGTTTTTACTCAGCTGAGAGCAATTTGGCACAAAGTTTACTTAGATGCGTCTCATGCAGAAATCATCCGTAAGAATAAGAACCGAAACTAATGTTGAAGACTTCAGATAATTCACAGATAGTGAGTCGGCGGTTTACCCCACAACTGTGCACACAAGTTCAACATTGTTTTCTCTTTTCATCACTCTCAACACTTTCACGACCATCTTAAAAAGTTTATGCCACTCATAAACTTGTGCATGAGTCATACAATCCTCCCTGTAGACTTTCTGTAACTTCAAGTATGTGTCTTTGCAAGTTTTTGACGAAGTCTGATGCAAATTCGTTGTTCAATTTTTTCTGACATGATGAATGCGACGAACACCGGACGAGCAGAGGGTATTTTTACAGTAATGTGACTCAAGATACACGCGTAGTATGTTCCAAGGTCAACCTGTGCCAAATCGCATCTTGTTGTGTTGCGTGATTCCGAACTTATGCAACTAGTCTGAATAATTTCTGATCACATCTCGTACTGATTACGTAATAATACAAGCACCATAATCAACAAGTTAGTACAATCATGCAATGCATTGATTATGATACGCTTTCTAACATATCGGAAATCATTACTCAAGTTATTACTCATGTAATGAGGATAAGGGCTGTAGAACAAATCTCGCTCCTGTGTTCTGACCTTTGACCCCATCCCGATGATATTTAACAAAACCGATAAAGTATACTTCTGGAGCAACATGATAAAGTTTTGTCTCAATCGAAGCATTTTTAATACAGACATTTAACGTGGACCAGGAATATCAAACAAAGATCTTCGCTCTTTCCACGTTTGTAAGTAAGTCACGGAAAAATCGCATTGGCCGCCACTGGGAGTCGAACCCTGGGTTCGACTCCCGGTGGCTTCCAGTTACGCGCCGGATATGCTTCCGCTACAACATAGCGGCCTCGAATTCCTCCAGACTCACACAAGCTAACTGCCAAGCCAATTTGGCAGGTTGCTTCTTGGCGCCTCGCAGAATGCTGGGGATTCACCTAAGATAGTAAGCAGCAACTGAATAAATAATTAGAAGCATTTTTACTTAAGTTATGACGCATAAGGGCGATGGAATGGATCCCGATCCTATGTCCTGACCTTTGACCCCACTTAACCCATTTTCAATAGTGTTCGTACCCTGGTGGTCCCCTAAGACATAATAAAATTTAATTGAAATCAAACTATATTTATGCAAGTTATGACGCATAAAGGGAATGGAATGGATCCCGCTCTTATGTCCTGACCTTTGACCTCATTTCGCTCATTTTCAACAGGTTTTGTCCCCAGGTGGTCCCCTGAAATTTTATCGAAATCGAACAATGTTTACGCACGTTATAACGCATAAGGCGAATGGAATGGATCCCGCTCCCATGTCCTGACTTTTGACCCCATTTCACCCATTTTCAATAGGGTTCGTCCAAAGTTCGTACTCTACCACATACTAAAATTTCATCGAAATGGGATAATTAATCTCGTCTAATTGGATAAATACTGAGTTGCGTTCCCATAAATGTAAGGAACCCAATCTCAAAGTTTACGGACGTCGCGTTGTGTTTCATATGGGCTCGTTACGAGGTATTCGTAAAAAGACCATATGCCACAAATTGTGAATTTAGAGAAATATACACCCTAGAAAAGTTAGTTACACCAGGTTAAGTAATTAACAATGTTTATCAAAAGAAAAAGTATATATAAGCAATACATCCTTCAAGTGGAGGCAAAATAGAAGTTACGTCAAATTAAAAGATATTAGAATTAGCCATGCTGACTGGTCCACTGCTGCGTAAACTTGTTACACCCCTGAGCTGAACTTTAAATTAAATCCCTCAATCTATTGCAAGGAGGCATAGCGAACATGCATATGTATATATTAGGTTAACATTGGAACTGGAATTGGGGAAAATAACGTCATCTTATCTTCCTTCGGTTGGGTTGTCGCTCGTTGAAGCCCTACGCTGGTAGATGAAAACTTTCGAGGACGCTGACTCCGGATCTATCTATCCCTCTCGACTAATCTTTCTCACTCCTATCCTCTCATTCTCGAATATCTCTGAAAATTGTCCTCCGACTATTATACGTGAATAAACATCTGTGTCGCTATCTGTGAATCACCGTTTCAAATACCATATGTGGATAACCATCTCGAATACGAATCTCCGATACGAATGTTTTCTCTGCTGACTATGTCTTTTTTCTGCTTATAATTCCGTCCCTTTAATTTTCCACGTGATAGGGGCGTGCCTACAACCTTCTATGAACTCTTCGCATGCGGTCTGGATTGGTCAGTTGAGCTGACCAGTGCTCGAGCTTAGTGGCTATTGGTTGGCCCTCTGGTCCACTTGGCTACCTTTTCGCGGCAGCTGGCCTGTTGGGCAGCTGAGGTTTTTGCGAATTCAATAGGACGTATTTTCAGCGGTCGGATGAATAGCGAATAATTTTAAGGGGCTTTCCTCTGACAGAGTTACGACTTTTCAATGACACCACGATGTACTTTACGACTTTCGCTGGTGCCTCCCTCATCGAGGAGATGGTCGTAAACCTCAACTCGCCTATTAATCTGACCGCTTTTCGGACTATTGCATGTGCACTCCTGAAATACCGGGATGGATTGTCCCATCAGCAACGCTAGCACTGGGGCCATTTCGTAAATTTTGTGAATACCGTGCTTCTTCTCACAAGAGTGAAAAGAAGATGAATTCCTTGGTCATTCTCCACGGGTGTCCGGGCAAACCGTCTTGACCACCTAGGTTTTCTGCTCCAGTGGGGAAAAGGGGGTTTATGAGGCAGGAAGGGAGCAAAGGAAAAATAATTTAAATTAAGTGAAAAAAATAATTTAGGTAAATTACTCCTGGTCTTTGTATTTAATTAGGTCGCAAACAACGTGGCACGAACTATGAAGTAGTTCCGCGGCAACAAGGGCAATGGAATGCATAATGCTCTTATGTCCTGACCTTTGACCCCACTTCACCCATTTTCAATAGGGTTTGTCCCCAGGTGGTCCAATACGACATACTAACATTTCATCAAAATTGAACCATATTTACGCAAGTTATGACGCACAAGGGCAATGGAATGCATCCCGCTCCTATATCCTGACCTTTGACCCCACGTAACCCATTTTCGATAGGGTTCGTCCCCAGGTAGTCCCGTACTACATACTAAAAGTTTATTGACATCGAACAATATTTACGCAAGTTAGTATGAGGCATAAGGGCAATGGAATGGATCCAGCTCCTATGTCGTGACCTTTGACCCCATTTCGTCTATTTTCAATGGGGTTCGTCTCCAGGTGGTCCCCTACCACATACTAAAATTTCATCGAAATCGAACCATTTTTAAGCGAGTTATCGTGCTGACAGGCGGACGGACGGATAAAGCTGGAGCATATACGCTTCTTCAACCTACGGTTGGAAAGCGTAAATAAAACAAGTTAGTAAAATCATGTAATGCATTGATTATGATACGCTTTTCAACATACTAGAAATCATTACTCAAGTTATTTCTCAAGTTATGAGGAAAATGGTTGTGGAATAAATCTCACTCCTGTGCCCTGACCTTCGATCCCATTTCGATGATATTCAACAGAACTGGTTCAGTATATCTCCGAAATAACATGATAAAGTTTTGTCACAATCGAAGCAATTTTACGCAAGTTATGATGCATAAGGGCTATGGAATAGATACCGCTTCTGTGTCCTAACCTTTGACCCCATTTCGCCCATTTTCAATAGGATTCGTACCCAGGCAAGTCCCTACAACATAGTAACATTTTATCCAAATCGAAACATTTTTACATAAGTGATAACGCATAATGGCGATGGAAGTGATTCCGCTCCTATGTCCTGACCTTTGAACCCCATTTCGCAAATTTTCAATAGGGTTTGTCCCCAGGCGGTCCCCTACCACATACTGCAATCTAATCGAAATCGAACCTTTTTTACGTTAGTTATGACACATAAGAGCAGTGGAATGGATCCCGCTCCTATGTCCTGACCTTTTACCCCGTTTCGTTCACTTTCAATAGGGTTCCTTCCCAGGTGTTTCTCTAATACATACTAAAATTTCATCGAAATGGAACGATTTTTACGCTAGTTATCGTGCGGACGAACATACGCACACAACGCGGGACGTAATGAGGCAGATGGGAATCGTGACCATCTGCTCGCCAGAGTTGACGTCATAAAACTTTAATAGGATCCACACACAACGCGTGACGTAATGAGACAGATAGCGTGACCGCGCGCAAACATCTAATGGGACGACGCCATGACACTACACTTAAAACTTAAAACGTGGTAATTCGGGGTGGTTATTTAACCCACTAAACGAATTTTCCTAAAGTCGAGATCAAGCTAAATCGATTTCTAGTACCAGAAAGCGGTAGGTCAACGACTTTCATCAAAATCCTTAGAGCCGTTTTCAAAATAAAATTTACATACATACAAGAATTGCTCCTTTAAGGTGAACGTCAAGTAATTTTGCTTCCTGTACTTCAAATGGAAAAAATTCTGTACACATTTTCTTCCCAATTAATGAGTTCCCAAGGATAAAAATTTGAACATCGATTAAAATAGCTTCATTTTATAACTTGGAATACCTAATATTTTCTAAAACATAACTATAATTATGCAATCCAACATTTGTTTGTATACTGACGTCATCAAAGTACAGGTCGCGCCATCCTTTTTCTGGTTTCAACACCACCAAAGGAAAAGTTATTGATTTTTAATATAATTATAGTTATGTTTTAGAAAGTATTAAGTATTCCAAGATATAACATGAAGTTATTTTAATCGATGTTCAAATTTTCATCCTTGGGAACACATTAATTGTGAAGGAAATGTGTACAAAAGTTTTTCTATAGGAAGCAAAATTACTTGACGTCTACCTTAATAATATGGGATAAGGGCGATGGAATGGATCGCAATCCTATGTCCTGATCTTTGACCCCATTTCGTCCATTTTCAACAGTGTTCGTCCCCAGGTGGTCCCCTTCCTCATACTGAAATTTCATCGAAATCGAACCATTTTTACGCACGTTATGGTGCATAAGGGCAATGGAATGCATCCCGCTCTTATGTCCTGACCTTTGATCCCAATTCACCCATTTTAAACAGGGTTCGTCTCCAGGCGGCGCCCTACAACATAGTAAAATTTCATTGAAATCGAGCCATATTTACGCAAGTTATGACGCATAAATGCAATGGAATGGATCTTGCTGCCACGTCGTGACTTTTGACCCCATTTGTCCAATTTTCAATAGGGTTCGTCCCCAGGTGGTCCCCTATCACATACTAAAATTTCATCGAAATCGAACCATTTTTACGCCAGTTATCGTGCGGACAGACGGACGGACAAAGGTGAAGCATATACGCTTCTTCAAGCTACGGTTGGAAAGCGTAAAAAAACAATTAATTCTCCTTTAGTTTGATCCTGGAATTTGTTGATTTTTTTCCAATTACTGATTTCTGTGGTGAATGAGTCGTTATTTACGGAAGTTTAGTAAGTCAAAATGCAAAAGTGTTATCTTATTTTAAGCACCGTACTTGTCCCACAGAGCTCACTCAAAGTAACATAATCAGCAGTTATTAAAACTTTATCACTAGGAATGAGAGAATCCTACATAAACCTTCGTAGGAGCCGGGCAGTGTACAACGGAAAGCACAGTTAAAAAATAGGATTACGACATAAACCTAGAATTTAAAAATAGGAGCGTAAAATAATAAATGATAACACTGATGCATTAATTTTGTGTAACACATTTTTACAAATTCAGTATGTAACGTTTTGCTTTGTAATGTGCTTAAAAGAGCATTTACGAAAGACGCCGGACAAAAAATTAGTCACCTACAGCACTATATGTAATTGTTCGATATGATATACTTCTGAGATTAGAATTTTATTTAAATATTTCTGGGTTATACACAGTCGAGTCACATTATTGTGACCACCTCCTACTTTTGACGTCAACAGCATGTACCCAATGAGGCACGTGTCGTGAGCTGGCTTGGAGGGTATATAAGGTGTGATGTAGGCATTCTGAAAACATATCACTCGTTGCTGTTATGGATAAAAAGAGGGTGGCCTAGTGGACAACGCTCGTGACTGCCGCGGAAAGGACCTCAGGCTCGATCCCAGGCAGCTACGAACGCTCTATCCACTAAATATCAGCCGTGCGTCGGATGGGCAAGTTAAGCCGTCGGACACCGGGTACTGGCCCCTTGGTAATAAATAAGGTCGTCTTCTTCCCCCTTTCTACTTCGCTTCCATGCCACTTTCCTATAGGTCACTCTAGCCCAAATCTCTTAGCTTCCTATTTCTAAGGGTTGTTTAAGACCTGGGGTCAGACACTCCCTTCCTAAAATCCTCCTTACATATGATCATTATGATCTGAAAACATATCACTCGTTGCTGTCATGGATAAAAGGAGCAATTTATCAGATTTGCAAAAAGGGATGTTTATCGGATTTCGGGCCAAGGGTGGCAGTATTTCTGAAACAGCGCAGTTTGAGAACTGTTCGCGTGTTGCTGTGGTCAAAGTGCATCGTGATTGGAGAAATGGCACCATTGCAAATAAGCGACTTGGAAACTACGGAGCACCACGTGCCATTGATGTGAGAGGTGAACGTCGGCTTCCAAGGTGCGTGAGGACCGATTGACACGCTACAGTGGAGCAACTCACTGGCTGAATGAACCAGGGGACTACCGGAAGTGTGTCTAAAACAACAGTTCAGCTAACCCTGCTGCGTATGGGGCTCTGAGGCAGACGGATGGTCACTGCACCTATGCTAACGAAGGTGCATCGGCAGAAAAGTCTTATATTTGCAAGGCAGTATCAGAATTGGACCTCCTCTGATTGGCATAGGATTGCCTTCTCCGATGCATTACGATTTCTGCTTCATAGAACGGATGGACGTTGGCGTATCAGGCGAAAAACATAGGAGAACAAACACTCTTCAACCATTTCTGGAAGAACACAAGCTGGTGGGGCCAGCGGTATGGTCTGGGAAATGTTTACTTGGCATTACCTGGGTCCACTCATACCTGTGGAAGGCACAATAGACCACACACATCTATGTCTGAGCGAACATTGCATAGGGGACTTCATCGAATGGATATCGGGAGTAGAATTGCAAGACTGAAACCAATGTTAACTTCAGCTCACGTAAAAGCTCGATTAGCTTAGGCCAAAGGTACAGCACATGGACTGTTGATCAGTTGAAGGCTGTCACATGGTATGATGAATCCAAATTTTGTTTATAATTAAATGACGCAAGGCATGGGGTCAACAGGAGGTCTAAAGAAACAGTCTGTCCTGAGTGTGTCCAAAGGGTTCTTGCTAAAGGATGTGGGTCTCTAATGCTGTGGGGTTGTTTCAGTGGTTGCGAATTAGGTCCACTAGTAGAGGTAAAGAGTACAATGAATCAGCATGCTTACAGAGAAATTTTCGGGAGTCATGTGCTTCTTTTTGCACAGCATTTGCAGGATTATCATCTAGTAACTCTTTCGATTTACCAGGATGACAACTGCAGAAGTCTAAGAGCTAACACCATTATGGATTGATGGGAAAAGCATGATACAACTACGGGACACATGAGCTGGCCAGCTAACTGTAAAGCTAATCGGGAACTTATGAGACTATCTTGAACTAACCAAACCTCAGCATCTCAGAAATCTCAATGAATTGTGAGACAAACTGTTCTTAGAATGATCAAATTTGACTCAAGTTATTTAAGTAATCTGTTTCTCTTTTAGCAAGAATTGATGCTGTGATTTCTGCATGTGGTGATGTAACTAAGTTTTAAAAGTAAATTTCTGGAGGTGACTAATTTTTTTTCGGTGTCTGTATATCTAAAACATTCGATCAGCAGTTATAAAAAATCGTTTAATAAAACGTCCTAATGGATTTGTCTTCAATGGAATTCCAGCTCACAGTGTGCAAACGGTATGCCAAATAAATCTGTTTCACGTAATTTCCTAATGTTCGAAGTTCTCAGTCCAAATACTGAATGTCTAAAATATGGGTTAATTTTGTGTACAATCAATGGAGTTGCTTCTCTCTAGAGACCATGTATTCGAGAAAGCATTTATTCTGTTCACAAGCATCCGTGGGCACAATTTCAGAATAAGTGATATGTTGCTCTATTTAGTAAACACGACGGCAGCTTTAAATCTACGAATATTCATCTTGATTTGCTGATGGCTTCAATTGCACTTACTACTATTGATTCGCGTACAAATGTCTTCGATCTACAACAAGCATGTAATTGGCAATAACATCTACATGTAGAGTTACTACTTCCATTCAAAGGAAAGTGTAATCGTAGTTCTAGAGAAGCGTACGAATCGAATAGCACGTAAATTAACATCACGCGTATTTATTGAGTTGAATAACGCTAATGTTTCAAGTTTTGTAACAAATGTTCATTACTGAATAATACGGAAGCACTTTCTGGGAACGAAATTGTTCAATTCCGAAAGACAGGCTCAGACTGAATTTTGTGTGGTCATCACTTTATATTAAATGATTAGAATAAGATTTTCCATTGATTAAATCGTTTATTCTGGGGAACTCAGTGCAACTAAAGTGTCAGTTTTCTCAAGGACTTCTGGTTTAGCTCTTTTCAAGGTGATTGGAATAGCATACTCTGAAACACATCCAAATGCTGCTTGATATGTGTGTCAAAAATCTTTTCGTCGAAATGGAGCTCGTGCGATACCTAATTGGACGAAGTAAAACCTCAAATATGTTTAGAGTCCTCGCTACGACGCTCTGCGCCTCTTAGAAGATCTTTATCAGAGTTGGGAACGGGTCAAAAATTTTTAACTCAGATCTCACCCGGACAACTCAGCTTGGAGCTATAAACTCGAATATATCATCATCATCACCATGCTTCTCAATCATTATCAATTCACTGCTGGATGAAGGTCTCCCCAAGTTTCTTATACAAAGGCGGTCTTGGGCTGCTATCTTTCATCTCCCCATCTCTCACGTGGTCTCTTTCTGGGTCTTTTCCTGTCCCTTGCGGAATACAGTCTAAAATTTTGGTTGTTCATTGGTGGTCCGTTCTTCTGGCAACATGTCCGGCCCATTGCCATTTCATGGATTTTACTCTCATCGTGATGTCTTCCACTCTAGTTATTTTCCTTATCCGCGAGTTTCTCTTTTTACCTTTCTTGGTTACACCAAGCACGCATCTCTTCATGTTTTTTTCAGTTGCCTGCAGTCTTTGTATGCCTTTTTTACGCTTTCCAACCGTAAATTGAAGAAGCGTATATGCTCCAGCTTTTTCCGTCCGTCTGTCTGTCGGCACGATAACTCACGTAAATATGGTTCGATTTCGATGAAATTTTAGTATGTGGTAGGGAACCACCAGGGGACGAACCCTATTGAAAATGGGTGAAGTGGGTTCAAAGGTCACGCTATAAGAGCGGGATCAATTTCATTGCCTTTATGCGTCATAACATGCATAAATATGGATCGATTTCGATGAAATTTCAGTATGTGATAGGGAACTACCTGGGCACGAACCCTACTGAAAATTGGCAAATTGGGGTCAAAAGTCAGACAGGGCATAAGAGCGAGATTTATTCCATTGCCTTTATGCGTCATAACATGCGTAAATATGGTTCGATTTCAATGAAAGTTTGGTATGTGGTAAGGAACCACCTGGGAACCGGGGTCAAAGGTCAGGGCATAAAAGCGGGATCCATTTCATTGCCTTTATGCGTCATAACATGCGTAAATATGGTTCGATTTCAATGAAAGTTTAGTATGTAGTAGGGAACCACTGGGCACGAACCCTATTGAAAATGGGCGAATGGGATCAAAGGTCAGGCAGGGCATTAAAGCAGTATTTATTCCATTGCCCTTATGCGTCATAACGTGCGTAAAAATGGTTCGATTTCAATGAAATTTTAGTATGTAGTAAGGAATCACCTGGGGACGAACCCTGTTGAAAATGGGCGAAATGGGGTCAAAGATCAGGGCATAAAAGTGGAATCCATTCCATTGCCTTTATGCGTCATAACATGCGTAAATATGGTTCGATTTCGATGAAATTTTAGTAAGTGGTAGGCAACCACCTAGGCACGAATCCTATGGAAAATGGGCGAAATGGGGTCAAAGGTCAGGCAGGACATAAGAGCGGAATTGGTTCCATTGCCCTTATGCGTCATAACTTGCGTAAAAATGGTTCGATTTCGATGAAATTTTAGTATGTGGTAGGGAGCTACTGGGGACGAACCCTATTGAAAATGGGCGAAATGGGTTCAAAGGTCAGGACACTGGAGTGGGATCCATTCCATTGCCCTTGTGTATCATAACTTACCAAAAAATGTTTCGATTGCGACAAAACGTTATCATGTTGTTCCGGAGGTATAGTGAACCGGTTCTGTTGAATATCAACGAAATGGGGTCAAAGGTCATTGCACAAAAGCAAGATTTATTCCACAGCTATTATTCTCATAACTTGCGTAAAACAGCTTCTATTACGACAAAACTTTAGTATGTTATTCTTGAGGTGTACTGAACCGGTTCTGATGAATATCATCGAAATGGGGTCAAAGGTCAGGACACAGGAGCGATATTTATTCCACAGCCATTATCCTCATAACTTGAGTAAAAATTTCTGGTATGTTGGAAAGCGTATCATAATCAATGTATTGCATGATTTTACTAACTTGTTTAGTTAAGATCCACGTTTCTACTCCGTACGTAAGCACTGGAAGGATGCATTGATTAAACACTTTTTCTTTTAAGACATAATGGCATATTGCTCTTAAAAATTGTAATGTTTCTTCCAAAAGCTCTTCAACCAAGTTTTATACATCGATTAATTTCTTCATCAATGTGACCCTCGCTAGCTATCTGCTGCCCAAGGTAAATGTAAGAATTGGGTATCCCCAAATTTCCTCCATCAATTGATATATATATTCATCCCTTGTAAAAAGCTTTGTACATCAGTTTTGTCTTCCGAATGTTCATTTTTAATCCCCATTTCTCTATCCTTCCCAGCAAGTTCCTCGATCATATTCTGCAGCTCTGAAGTATTATTTCAAAAACCTCTGAAGGGTTTTTTGAAATATTTTTTCTATCTATACATAGTATAAAATAAAGTCCCCGGTAGGCGTCTATCTGTTTATTCGGGCTAATCTCGAGAATCACTGGACGAATTTTGATGCGGTTTTCACCATTCTATAGAGCATTTGTCGAGGAAGGTTTAGGTGTGTGAAACATTAATCTATGACAAAAGGGAGCCAATCAGTAACAAGTCAAAGAAACAACCGCCGTTCGCATTCTTTCGTGGCTTCCACTGGCTATGAGGATGTAGCAGAGATGTGACTTTCATCATGGCAATGAGCCTTAGTTACCTAAGTGAAGGACAACCAGTCCCCGTTGAAATAATGGTGTCTTACTTTGAAAGTTTAACTTTCGAGTACAAAATGCGGTATTTGGAAAAAAATTAATGAGATTGAAGGAAAAGATATGTGCTGAATGTAAGTATCTTTGAAGGTGACGCGAAAAGTTTTCCAGAAGTGCAAATAGTAAATATTTTCTATTACTTCGTCTTTATTCGAAGCGCCATTACCATACAACGGTTAAAGGCATTAGAATCATATAAAATTCTCGAAGCATTTAACAATTTCTCATCGGGGATATTCTTTTACATGGTAATTTAGTGAGATCACTAATTAGTTGGCAATTAGTAACTCTTCAATAAAAAGGGTTTTTCTCTACTCTGGGAAGCGATTTTCAAGACTTAGAAAAATTGAGAGAAAAATCTGGTAATCTATATATGTATATAAAAGTGAAAGTTTGTATATTTGTTTGTTTGTCCGCTACACAAATATACAGTTTTCGACTTAGAACCACCAAATTTGGTGTACTATCTCATGGTACTCTAACTTAGACAGTAGAAGGGTTTTAGAAGGAATCGGAGCGGGGGTGGGGGTCATGGGCCCCATACAAAAGTTTCGTTATTTTAGTTAAAATTTCTACAGTTTTCAATTTAGAACCACCAAATTTGGTATACTATCTCATGGTACTCTGACTTAGAACGTACGTGCTTTTGGGAAGGGGTCGGAGCCGGAGGGGGAGTGTCAAGGGGCACCCCATACAAAATTTTCTTAAAAAGCTCTACAGTTTTCAATTTAGAACAACCAAATTTGGTATTTATCTCATGGTACTCTAACTTGGACCGTACACGGTTTTTGGAAGGGGTCAAAGGGCGCCCATACAAAATTTTCGCAAAAGGTTCTACAGTTTTCAATTTACAACCACCAAATTTGGCACAGTATCTCATAATACTCTGACTTAGACCATAGACAGTTTCTGGAAGGGGTCGGAGCCGGGGTTCAAGGTGCACCCCATACAAAATTTTCGAAAAAGTTTTAGAACCACCAAATTTGGTATAAAAAAAAAGTTCAACAATTTTCAATTTAGTATCACCAAATTTGGGTATTAACGGGAAAATTACAGGAATCTATTTTTCATTCGTAAAATTTCACCCGCTCAACTTGGTGATTCCACGAATATTTTCCCGGGAAATACCGGACACCCCTGCTAGTTTAAAAATAAAACGGAAATAAAACCGGGTCAGGAATACCTTGACTCGACCAGTTTGACTCGCAAGAAATTGTCGACCCGGTGACCCGTTTACCTGGTGACCTGTGACCCGTTTCAATCTCTGGTCTCTATGAGAGTTTCAATTTATGTACATTTCTCGACATAGAAAAATGCTCAGCCATGAGGGAATGCACAAAATGAGATGAATCTTAACAAGTATGCAGACAAGTACACTCAGTCGACAAAACATTAGAGATAGGGGATGGGCAGTTGACATGGGCATTCCCCGCAGACTGGAAAAGACCCAAATCAAAAGCAGACGACAAATATGTGAGCAGCAGGACATCCCAACAGTTAATCGCAATCGACGAACATGGGTAAACGTAGTGATCTGATGGACTTCGATTGTGGACGCATTGTCGGTGCAAGACAGATGAATCATTCTATCGCCCAAGTGGTAAGAATCCTAGGAATTTCGAGGCAACCGGATGAAGGGAGTACAGCGAGAAAACCATCAACGGACGTACCAGCGCCCAGAGACCAAGCGGTGGCCAACCACACACCATTGATGACCGAGGTCGACGTAGACTATCCAGGCTCGTACAGACGAATCACTTGGAAACGGCAGTGCAAATCACATCCAGGTTAAACGTCTGAGGCCGAAGAAGCGTCAGCGAGCGAATCTTACGGCGCACGCTTTATACCCTGGGGTACGGGAGCCGACGCCCTACTCGGGTGCCACTGTTGGCTGCTCGTCATCGGATATTTCGCCTGGCCTGGTTCCTGGAACATCAAAACTGCAGAGTGGCGCCGCGTCATGTGGTCAGATACATCCCGTCTTCAGCTGTACAGAGCTGACAGCGGGAGTAAATGTGGCGTCGACAGCACGACGCCATGGCCTTGTCGTGCAAGGCCGGTTCTTTTAACGCAGTACTGGCTTTGTGATGGTTTGCGGAGCCTTTTCATGGGGCACATTAGATCCCTTAGTTTATCTGGAGAGGTCCTTAACATCTGTGCGCTGCCAGCATGTGCTGACTGATCACCCAAACGTTTTCATGGCCTACGAGCATCCTGGGGTCGATGGTGTGCTTCAGAAGGACAATGCGTTGCCCCACCGGGCCACAACCACCAAGGCAAGGCTCGAGGAACCCTCATCTGAAGTTGGAATCATGCAGTTGCCCCTAAGGTCCCCGGATGTAGACCTTGTGGAAGCTATTTAGGATGCCGTGAAGGGGAACACTAGATTCATGGAAACTGGACCAAAGTCTCGGTCGGAGTTGTGGACAATACTGCAACCGGCATGGTTGGCATTGAACTCTACCAATAACTCCACTAGATGCTAGATGCAAACCCTCCAGCATCTGGTGGAGTCGATGTCTCGGGGTGTACAGGCTGTTATTCTCACTAGAGGAGGACTAACACGCTATTAGATAGATATCTCCCATGTCTTGCCCATTGAGAGTAGATAGGAAAGAAGTGATTTAATTTATGAGGGACTGCATGAATTTACGATGGGCGAGGTGACCGTACGTATAATGTTGCTTGAGTCAGTACTTCGCATGATCGCCGTATTACATTCGGCAACACGGCTTGTCATCGGGTGAAAATATCTCCGCATGGTGTCCTGAGGTATTACTTACCATGTGTTGTCGACTCGTGACCACATTCCTCGACATTACGAGGGGTGCGTACAGATAGGTCGGTTAAGTCGCCGCTAAGGGCGACTCACATCTTCTCCATTGAGATGTCTGGGATCGCGCTCTCCAGGGAAGCATCTAGACACATTGCATTCCTTGTCTACTGATGTTGGAAACGTGCGGGCTGGCGAGCGTCATCTTGTTGTAACTGAGAATCAGAGATTTTACGGAGATAGGCAGTAAAACGGGATGCAGTACCTTAACGAGGTATCGTCGTGCTAACGTTTTACCCTGTACGTGTACGAGCATTGAACGGCTATTGAAATTGATAGCTTCCCAAGCCATGACAACAGATTGAGTAGCTGTACAGCACTCACAGACGGCAGAAACGTCAGCTCGGTAACCATATCGTGCCAATATTCTCAATCGGCTATCTGCGATGAGACAAGCCAGACTGGTAGCTGAAACACGACGTCGTTCCATTCGTCCTGCCACACATATCTTGTACTACACCACTGCCATTTTGTACGACATTGTGCGGCGGTGAGTGGTTGTGGTTTCAATGGCTGGTGAAAGCATAAACCTACCGCCCCGGTGACGCAGTGGTCTAAGGCGCTGGCCTATGATCATTCGTCCGTAAGGGGTCCGGGTTCGAATCCCGGTCAGGCATGGATGTTGTGTTTGTCTTACGGCACTGGCTCTCTTTCTTCCCTGGAACCAGTGACCCTAAATTAGGGACGGGCGACTGCTTATAGCCCATTGAGTTGCTCACGCTGGTCGTTAAACCTCCAATGAAAAAAAAAAAAAAAAAAAAGAAAGCATAAACTTACCTCAACAAATGGATGATTCACACTTGGTATCGATACTGGGATTTCCAAAGCTACCTGG
This sequence comes from Macrothele yani, assembly GCA_039090855.1. Taxonomy (NCBI): domain Eukaryota; kingdom Metazoa; phylum Arthropoda; class Arachnida; order Araneae; family Macrothelidae; genus Macrothele; species Macrothele yani. Next base: position 11,143,297 of record CM077024.1, read on the forward strand.
ACACCGCGTCGAATGTCGTCCATTGTGGATTGTGGGGCTGCTAGGGTTTGCCGTCGAATGCGGTGACCGAGGCGTTCGGACGTCCGCCTACCAGCACAAGTCCAACTATCGTGACGCACGTTGCCTTCCCTCGTCCACTCGTCACATTTGGCAACCAGTTGTTGCATACCGATGGGTTTCCGAAGCGTTGCGATGCAGAGGCCAACTAGTCATTCGTAGCCCTATGATGAAGCCTTTGATAAAGATGTCCATGTGATGGTAGGATTCCCAATGACGTCACGCAAGTATTCTCACTCCTTACATGTGATTTCGTCACCGAGATCACACTGATGCAGTGGTCCACACGTCCAGGTGAGGACTAAGCAATTTTGCCCTTGTACCTTTGTGAGCTATCACGTAACCTGTTCACAACTGCAATCACTTACATAACACAACTATCGACACAAACCCACCGCCGCCCCGGTGGCGCAGTGGTCTAAGCGATGGCCTCTGATCATTCGTCCGAACGGGGTCCGGGTTCGAATCCCGGTGAGGCATGGATGTTGTGTTTGTCTTACGGCACTGGTTCTCTCCCTTCCCTGGAACCAGTGACCCTAAATTAGGGACGGGCGACTGCTTATAACCCATTGAGTTGCTCACGGTGGTCGTTAAACCTCCAATAAAAAAAAAAAAAACCCACCAATTTGCATGGCGCACCGAGAAACATTTTCTGGTGTGACATCAGGGTGTCCATAAAGTCTTTCCCACATTACAAAACTTAATGTAAAAATGTATTACATGTACAAGAAAGGGATTGTACGACAATGATAGTGCAAAAGTAAAGTTTTTTATTTCCAGTGTCAGTTCACCTCCACATGAGCGCCATTTGCAGCCCAGAGGACATCTAAGCGATATTCGATTTCACACCATGTATCGTTTAACATCTCAGCAGAGACAGAACCAATGACGTCTGTTATTCTGCTCTTCAATGTCTAGACATCCAGATCACTGCTAGGGTAAACTTGGTCTTTCACATAACCCTACAGAAAAAAGTCAAGAGGGGTTATGTTGGGCGATCAAGGTGGCCATGTCATGGGACAGTCACGGCCAATCTATCTGTCTGGAAATGTGGCATTCAGGAACTCACAAACCGTTATTAACCAATGTGGTGGGTCACCATCTCGTTGGAAAATAACCGAAGGTGCATGCATCTGAGGTGATAGAAAATGTTCCAGCATATCCAGATACACGTTACATATTACTTTGGGCTCTGTAAAAAGAAGAAGGGTCCGATGATTCTGTCATGCATCAGGCCGCACCGAGCGTTTACTTTCAGGATAGCCCTCTGTTGTTCGATGACATGATTGGGATTTTCTGATCCCCAGATTCGCACATTGTGCCTATTTACGTACCAGAGACGTGGAATGTGGCTTCATCTGAGAAACAGATGCAGTGCAGATAATCACTATCATGAGCTACACGCTGCAACATCTCAGTCGCAAATGCAGCACGGCGAAGCCAAGTCTTCAGGCTGAAGAGCTTGAACGATATGTACCTTATAAGCATACAGGTGAAGACGTTTGTGTGAAATTTTGTGAACCGTGGCGCAGGGAATCCCAGTTTCCAGTGAAGCACCACGAATGGATTTCTTGGGGCTTCGCAGAAACGTCTCCTGAACGGCTGCAGCTGTCTCTTGTGTAACCGGTGGTCAGCCTGCTCGGGGAGATTGCCAACACTACCGGTCACTTTCCCCGTTTCATAACAAGCCTTTATGCTTTTTTGGTTCGGAGGTGATCGTCTGTACTCTTTTCTGAAATGACGCTGGACAGTAACTGCCGATTTGGTCTCATGGAACCACAACACGCACACCGCTTTTTCTTGCATGGAAGCGATTACCGAAAAAATTCTCCTTTTATTCAACATTAGCGCTCACCTAAAGAAAAAAATACTTTGAGTACTGCTACATTATGTTGCCAACCATTTTATTTTAACTCACATAGATTTTTATATTAATTTTTGTAATGGGCGAAAGACATTACAAAAATTAATATAAAAATCTTCTCTTTTTTTTTTTGAGGGGAGAGGTTAACGAGAGAGAGAGATAGCAACTCGATGGGCTATAAGCAGTCACCTGTCACTAACATAGAGCCGCTGGTTCCAGGAAAGGGAAGAGAGCCAGTGCCGTAAGACAACCGCAACATCCCGGCCTCACGTGGATTCGAACCCGCACCCATCTCGGACGAATGGTCAGAAGCCAATGCTTAGATCACTGCTCCACCAGGGCGAAAGTATATGTTTTGCTGCTCCCAACAAAAGGGTTGCTCAAGCGTTAAATTATTAACGCTACCGCATCAGTAATTTAACTCTTAAACTACTTAACACATTTGATACAAACGTTCATCTGCTAGCGAATGAAGCTGAAAAAAGCTAAGAAGACTGATGCGGTTAACGTTCAGTAGTCGAGTGGTTTACTTAAGTGTGTTTGGATATATGCTTTTGAAGTACTTCTTTATTTTTAGGGTTTAATGACTTCTGTGGCTAACTAAGACTATGAGGGGTTCATCGACCCTACTAATGTGTGGCCGCTGTTTCGGGAAGAGGGTGGCATTGGGGCGGGCTCCGTATCCTTGTGCCTTTCGGGGATCGGACAGCTTGCCAGGGACTGCCGCTTCTGATCACTAGTTCACCGGAGAGGTTTGTAAAATATACAATAAAAAGGGTGCTTACAGGTTAATAATTAAATAGTTTATTTGAATAAGCAGAAAATATGCGGTTCTATTGGCAGTCAATGAAAATTAACACATGAATGAAACTTTATGTGAAACGTTTTAAATTTCTCGAATGACCTTAGTACGTAACACGTGATATATTCCTGCAGCAAGTATGGCTCTTCGTAGCTTACCGTAACGGAAAAGAATCCTGACTCTTTTTTGCTTACAACGCCAGCGATTACACCCCAAGCCGGACAAATTATATCCAGGACTTAGGAGTTACATTTCATTCTAACTTGAACTTTAAAAGCCATATCCAAAGAACTGTATATTCCGCCTATAGAAGTCCCGGATTCGTCATGTGCTTTTTTCAATTCATTTGCCTTTTTGATACTACGGTAACACCTTCATTAAAGTATGCTGTAATCATTTGGAGTCCTATCGTCATAAAACAAATAAATGAAGTTGAGAAAGTACAAAAAAAGAATTTTACGATATATTTTTCACAGATCACTGGAGAATACAGGGCTCAAAGGAAAGTCATTATTCAGGGCAATAACTGCAGAAGAAAGGGCCACAATAGTACACAAGTTAGATCTATGTCTAGGAAAAGGATGATGGCCGATCGAATGAAAGAGATTGGAGCGCCCCTAGCGGCAAAGGTAAGAAGTTAAGAAACCTAACTCGCGGACACGCGAGATAGAAACAAAATTCCAATTACAAAGTTGTAGCGCATCGTCTAATTAGTTGGAAACAAAATATTGTGCACACAAATTATGCACATGGACGGGTCAAATGCTGTTAATTCGAAATCGGTAAAGCGGGTGAAACAGACACAAAAATAATGACACCAGAGAAAAGCTGCGCAGGCTTATTTATAATACTGAAAAATGTTTACAGCAGATATGCCTACTTACAGGCATAACGTACATCTGCGCGAAGTCAATGTACAGCCGGTTCGAAGTGGCCACCACCGGTTACAACGCGCATTCCAAGGCGTAGCTTCTCGTGCACTATCTAGCATGGCAGGTGTCACTGTGTTGCAGGCACACACAACGCGGTGTCGTAAATCTTCCAGACCAGTAGGTTCTGTAGCATACACCTTTCCTTCAAGTAACTCCACAGGAATAAGTCCAAAGGTAACCGCGGAGGCCATTCCACCGTACCGCCATAACCAATTATCTGGTGTCTGAATGTTTCAGCCAGGAAATTCCGTACTTTGGCTGCCATGTGAGGTGGTGCACCATCATATTGGTATGTACCACATACGCAGCAGATCTCTGAGGGGAAGATTATCCAGAAAGTCAGATATCGGGCCCCGTAAGAGCTGAAGGTACTGCTGACCTGTTAATGTCCCATCATAGAAAATGGGTTCAACTAGTGTGTTTCGCCAAATACCGAACCAAACGTTAGTTGCCCAACGTCGTTGATGCCGAGCAGCTCGTCCCATAGATGGGTTGCTCAGAGCCCAGTAATGGGTGTTATGCCGATTGACTATTTCGTCCCGTGAAAACGGGACTCATCTCTCCACAAGATATCGGCCAAGAAGTTTGGATCAACCTCCAACGTATTATATACAAAGTTGCAGAATCGAAACGCCTTCCCTGGTCTCCATTCATCAAACCTTGCCGTAGCTGAACTTGGTACGGGTGAGCTCCATGCTCGTTCAGGATTTGCCAAATACGTTGTTCTGTTAATCCGCATGCTTCGGCGACTTCTGTGGTACTAATGTTAGGATTGGCAAGGGCATATCCCAGGACAACCTTAGGATGCACTGTAACACCCGAACCCGTTAGTCTGCTCGATCGCGGACGTGTCTGTATGCTTCCGGTCTCTCGGAGGCGGCGAACACAGTTGTTAATAGTCGCTGCAGTTGGATGTTGACCAGTCGGAAAAAGCTCGGCATACCGCCTTGTAGCTTCGTGGACATTGCGATGATATTCGCAGCAAAGCACGACCATTTCACAGTACTCAGCGTTCGAGTAGCTCGCCATCAATGTTTGCAACATGTACTTTGACTGACGTTCAAATCCCCAGCCTCGGTATTTTATCTCACCGACCGGCTTCTACTTCACTATCAATATTTGCATGCTCATTTGAATCGTTCTCCATCGTTTGCCGGTATTTTGCATTGCATCCAGCAACCACGTGCTCTTTATCAGCATTTTGACCCATCCATGTACATAATTTGTTCGCACCATATGTTGTTTCCTTCTAATCAGGGGACGTGCTACAACTTTATAAGTGGAATTTTGTTTCTATCTCGCGTTGTTCGCGAGTTAGGCTTCCTAACTTCTTACCTTTGCCGCTAGGGGCGCTCCAATTGCTTTCATTCGATCGGCCATCGTCTCATTCCTATACATAGATCTAACTTGTGTACCACTGGGACCCTTTCTTCCGCAGTTATTGCCCTGAATAAGGACTTTCTTTGGAACCCTGTATGTCACGGATATCCCGACTGCTGACCTGTTATTTTTTAAGACGACCTCTCTGCATTCCAGAAGGAAGGCTCCCCAGTAAATTTCTGTACGGTGTCATAAATGCAGAGACAGATGTTATTCTAATTGTAAGCTGATTAAATTTCCGTGAGACACGTTCACCAGGAAAAAAATGTGAAGCATTTGCTGCTCTGAAGGACTGAAATTGGGGAATTTTCTCCGTTATGGAAAATGTATGGACTTCTAATTGTAAGCTGATTTTAACATAAACTATGATTTCTTTGGTAAAGCATGTTTAAATTGCACTGTCGAGTCACATTATTGTGACCACCAGCTAATATCCAGAGTAACCACAGTGTGCAGCGTGGACAGCAGCTAGACAGGTTGGGAGTGGCTTAGAAAGGTGCTGGAATGTGTTCACAGGTATGTGGAGCCATGCTGACTGCAGTATATCTGTCATAGAGTGAAACACTCAATCGAGGTGATCCCACAGAGGCTCAATTGAGTTTAAGTCTGGGGTATTGGGGGCCAGAGAAGTACTTTGAAGTCTTCATCGTGCTCTTCCAACAACTTTCGGACATTTCTAGATGTGTGACACGTCGCATTGTCATTCTGGAAGATCCCATCCGCCCCAGGGAAAACAATCAGCATGTAGGGGTGTACATGATCTGCAAGGATGGATTCATAACGAATTCGTTCCATAGTGCCTTCCACAGGTATGAGTGTACCCAGGTATGCCACGTAAACATTTCCCAGTTCTTCCAGCAATGGTTGAAGAGTGTTTGTTCTCCTATGTTTTTCGCCTGATACGCCAACGTCCATCCGTTCGATGAAACAGAAAACGTGACTCATCGGGGAAGGCAATCCTTTGCCAATCAGCGGAGGTCCAATTCTGATACTGTCTTGTAAATGTAAGCCTTTTCTGCCGATGCACCTTCGTTAGCATAGGTGCAGTGACCATCCGTTTGCCTCAGAGCCCCATACGCAGCAGGGTTTGCTGAACTGTAGTTTTAGACACACTTCCGGTAGCCCCCTGGTTCATTTGGCCAGTGAGTACATGTACAAGAAAGGGATTGTCACGCACCTTGGAAGCCGACGTTCGCTTCTCACATCAAAGGCACGTGATGCTCCGTAGTTTCCACGTCGCTTATTCGCAATGGTGCCATTTCTCCAATCATGTTACACTTTACTCACAGCAGCACGCAAACAGTTCAAAAACTGCGCAGTTGCCTTCCTTCATTGACACGTGGCTTCTTTCATTGGTTACGTGCTGTTGACGTCAAAGGTAGGAGGTGGTCAAAGTAATGTGACTCGACTGTGTATTTCTTTCGTAAAGCATGTTTTGTAAAATTGTAAATACCACTTTTAATGCATTATGATGTTATAGAAGTCCATGTAACTAGATCTATATTGTCTGTAGGGATGTGCTTACAAATAAAATAAATACTAAAACCGTTACAGATCGTTGTGCTAGAAGCCTGATGAACAAGGCAAGTCGTTTTCGATAACAAGCAAATACAAGAAAATGTTGCAATAGGAAACCTATAGAAACTTTGAAATGTATTATTGAAGCATCGCTAGGGATAGTCGTGAGCTTCATTACTAAAATCAGATAAACCGATTTTTGGTATTGGAAAAGGCTGAAACCCTTTGCGGTTTTGATCTTTGTGGTTCACTGACTCTCAAGAGGGTGCAGAAATAATTATTTCTGCTATTCTCCCGCGGTGGTAACAAATGCTCTGATACCGCAAACTCCCCAAAAGAAGCGAAACTAATTCTAGAGATCAGACCAATAATTAAATGACCTGCCATTATATTTGCAGCCAGCTGAACCGACAACATGACGAGGCGAATCAAATGAGTGACTCTGTCAATGAACACTTATAACGAAGTAAATTTCTCCGTCATTTTTAGTCTACGCCGGGATTCGAACCCGAGTCCGCTTATTCCGGAACAAGTCACTCTACCAACTGAGCTACGCAGACGTTTGTTCTGATTGCTATGTGCCTTTATGCCGTGTGCGTCCTGCTGGCAGGTACGTCACATCTCCCCCCCCCGAAAGAGGGCCGGCCCACGGGTCAGCCGTGACTATGAATCGTTGCAGGCAGCCATCCACTGTAGAACGTGCACTTGAGAACTCCCAGTCAATCTGTTGTGTGGAATGCAACATCACACATTTTTATTTTTCGAAGCGCTGGAGATGGGATTCTCTGATTTTTCCTATCTCGCGGTGTGGAAATAACATCACACCATTGCGAGAATTTGAACTGTCGGGTCATCCGGATAGTTCGGGCGCCATTATAACGAAGTAAATTTCTCCGTCATTTTTAGTCTACGCCGGGATTCGAACCCGAGGCCGCTTATTCCGGAACAAGTCCCTCTACCAACTGAGCTACGCAGACGTTTGTTCTGATTGCTATGTGCCTTTATGTCGTGTGCGTCCTGCTGGCAGGTACGTCACACACTGTAAGAGGGGCTTACACCACAGGTGCTCCCACAGGTACCAAATAGGCACTTCTCTCCTTAAACTTCTTCACTCACCCCATAATAAATCCCATCAACCACGCCACCACCACTAATATCATAGTCACATCAAATGTCTAGTTCTAGTAAACACATACAAAAAAAAATAACCCCAAATCGATGTTTAATAAAAATAAACAACCCTACTCTGAAAAACACTAACCCTAAATAATGAGGTGAAGAAATATCCTCAAATATTGAGGCCACACACCCTTAATCCTAAGAAAACCTCCCCTCCCTCGCCTCAAAACCTGGTAATATCTCAATGGAACAACAACTAAAAATAACGCTAGCGCTAATCAGTTTAACGACACTCCCAATACCGAAACAGAGTCAAAAACAGAAAATATTCTGATTATTTATCATCGTTTTGTACTCTTTAATAAATTTTCTTCAACCTAATTCTCCGTTATTGCCACACTGTTCCCGCCAACTGTTGTCACCAAAACAATCATTACTAAAATCATTATTACCAACGTGAAAAAGACTGAATGAATAGGACTCATTTGGGGAATATTTACTTCTCCAGCCTGACAAAATGACAGTTACTTAACTTTACTGTTCGTGATTATTTTAAAAGACTAACACCAGAGCTGAGTTCGGGCTCAATTCACGGAGCCAGAGCCCTTCCGAGTCCGTGGTATATCAGCTAAAGCCCATCCGAGCCCGAATTTTATATTGCAATGTAGAGCCCGAGCCCGAACGAGCCCGAAAACTGGCTAACCTGTTCCACCATTAATAAAAAACTTCTCCTTTTCCACACTTCCACTCTCTCCTCCTCCTGCAATTAACCAATGTGTTTCTCAAATGGGGAGTGAGGAAGGGACCTCTATCTATTTTTATAGTGCAACTGTACGATTTTCTTTGACCGTTCGTTTCCACCTGAAGTGCTTCGGGCTGCCGGCATCCAAAATGATCGGGCGGTGCTGCAATTGTATGTTGCTCAAATAATGCTGATATTATCCCAGCAATATGTACATTGCTAAATAGAATTAGCAAAGAGCTACTGCATGGAGATAGGGGATAAATTATCGTCGGCAAGCTATAACTATCCAATATCTATAGTTCTTGAAAAATCTTTTTCTTCTCTGCAGATACACACCAATGCGTGGGCTATGACATTTTCTACCCAAGCCTGGAATAAACAGACATCTCGAATTCCCGCTTCCAAACCAGAGCCAGTTGCCGAAGAATTCCCTTTACGAGCTATAAAATGTCTCATTTGCTAAATCATATAAAATCATTCTTTCGCTCTCTCTAAGAGCCCGAACCCAAACAGCAGTAAATATTTTACAGCCCGAGCTCTGCTTCGGGCTTTTGTGCTCAGCCCGTATCAGCTGTGACTAACACCTCAACCTCGGCCACCTTCCTACAACCACTGCTTTCAGGAAGGTAGCCGTTTTCTCACGGCTTACTGGAATACTGGGCAACGGGAAATCACGGAAGCTCTGACATTTCTAGGAAATCTATAGCTACTGATCGCCCCTTATACTTGAATATACATTCCGAGTTTTTTATAAATAAAATATTTACATACTTTCACGGAGAAGCAAAAGGCTTAGAGCTGCTACGCAATGCTAATTTACGGTTATTGGCTGCCGAGAATTAGAAAGAGCCAAAAACGAAGAACACAAACGCGTGCTGCCCAAGTGGTCTGGTTTCTGACCGTTCGACCCAGACAGGGACGAGTTCGAGCTTCGGGTGGGACATTGACTTTTATGCATGCCTAATGGTTCCGGATTTATTTCTTCCAGAGTTGGAAACGGGTCAGAAATTTTGGACATGGACATCACATAATTGGACCCGATCCGAACCCGACCAGACCTGACCCGTACAAATCTGCCATGAACTATAAATTTGAATATATCATCATCTTCATTGTCAATCATCAATCCACTGCTGGATGAAGGTCTCCCTAAGATTCTTCCCCAACCGACTGTCTTGGGCCAGTCTCCTCCATCCACTCATCTGCCACGTTGTCTCCTTCTAGGTATTTTTCTGTCCCTTGGAGTCCAGTCTAAAATTTCGGTTGCTCATCGGTGGTCCGTTCTCATGGTAATATATCCAGCCCATTGCCATTTCAGGGATTTACTCTGATCATGATGTCTTCCACTCTTGCCATTTTCCTTATCTACGAGCTCTTCTTATATTTCTTGGTTACACCAAGCATACATCTCTCTATGTTTCTTTCAGTTGTCTGAAGTATTTTTTACGCTTTCCAACCGTAGGTTAAAGAAGCGTATATGCTCCAGCTTTTTCCGTCCATCCGTCTGTCGGCACGATAACTCACGTGAAAATGGTTCGATTTCGATGAAATTTCAGTATGTGGTAGGGACCCACCTAGGGACGAACCCTATTGAAAATGGGACAAATGGGGTTAAAGGTCACGACATAGGAGCGGGATCCATTCCATTGCCCTTATGCTCCATAGCTTGCGTAAATATGGTTCGATTTCAATGAAATTTTAGTATGTGGTAGGGGACCACTGGGGACGAACCCTATTGTAAATGAGTTAAGTGGGGTCAAAGGTCAGTACATAGGAGCGGGATGCATTGCTTTGCCCTTATGCGTCATAACTTGCGTAAATGTGCTTCTATTTCTATGAAATTTTAGTATGTGATAGGGGCCACCTGGGGACGAATCCTGTTGAAAATGGATGAAATGGAATTTAAGGTCACGACATAGGAGCGAGATCCATTCTATTGCCCTTATGCGTCATAACTTGCATAACTATAGTTTGATTTCAATGAAATTGTAGTATGTCTTAGGGGACCACCTGGAGACGAACCCTACTGAAAATTGGTTAAGTGGGGTCAAAAGTCAGGACATAGGATTGGGATCCATTCCATCGCCCTTATGCGTTATAACTTACGTAAAAATGCTTCAATTGAGACAAAAGTTTATTATGTTGTTCCGGAAATATACTTTACCGGTTCTGTTGAATATCATCGAAATGGGGTCAAAGGTCAGGACAGTGGAGCGAGATTTGTTCTACAGCCATTATCCTCATAACTTGAGTAATGATTTCTGGTATGTCGGAAAGCGTATCATAATCAATGCATTGCATGATTTTACTAACTTGTTATGCCTTTTTTTACGCTTACCAACCGTAGGTTGAAGAAGCGTATATGCTCCAGCTTTTTCCGTCCATCCGTCTCTCCGCACGATAACTTGCGTAAAAATGATTCAATTTCGATGAAATTTTAGTATGTGTTAGGGGACCACCTGGAGACAAACCCTATTGAAAATGGGACAAATGGGGTCAAAGGTCACGACATAGGAGCGGGATCCATTCCATTGCCCTTATGCGTCATAACTTGCGTAAATATAGTTCGATTTCAACGAAATTTTAGTATGAGGTAGGAAACCACCTGAGGACGAATCCTATTGAAAACGGGTGAAGCGGGGTCAAAGGTCAGGACATAGGAGCGGGATGCATTCCATTGCTTTTATGCGTCATAACTTGCGTAAATATGGTTCGATTTCGATGAAATTTTAATTTGTCATTGGGACCACCTGGGGGATGACCCCTATTGAAAACGGGTGAAGTGGGGTCAAAGGTCAGGACATAGGAGCGGGATGCATTCCTTTGCCCTTATGCGTCATAACTTGCGTAAAAATAGTTCGATTTCAATGAAAGGTTAGTATGTGGTAGGGGACAACCTAGGGACGAACCCTATTGAAAATGGGCGAAATGGGGTCAAAGGTCAGAACATAGGATCGGGATCCATTCCATCACCATTATGCGTTAGAACTTAATTAAAAATGATTCGATTGAGACAAAACATTATCATGTTGTTCTGGAAACATATTTTACCGGTTCTGTTGAATATCATCGAAATGGGGTCAAAGGTCAGGTCATAGGAGCGAGATTTATTCTACAGCCATTATCCTCATAACTTGAGTAATGATTTCTGGTATGTTGGAAAGCGTATCATAATCAATGCATTGCATGATTTTACTAACTTGTTTACTTAAATCCACGTCCCTGCTCCGTACGCAAGCACTGGAAGGATGCATTGATTAAACACTTTTCTTTTAGGACATAATGTCATATTTATCTTAAAAATTGTACTGTTTCTTCCAAAAGCTCTTCAAGCAAGTTTTATACGCTATATAATTTCTTCATCAATGTAACCCTCGCTTGATATCTGCTGCCCAAGGAAAATGTGGAAATTGGTTATCTCCAGCTTCCCCGTCAACTGATAAATCTTCATTTCTTGTAAAAGCATTGTACGTCAGTTTCGTCTTCTGAAAGTTCATTTTCAATCCCATTTCTTTACCCTTCTCAGCCAGTTCCTGGATCATATTCTGCAACCCTGAAGTATTATTTCAAAGACCTCTGGTGTTCTTTGAAATATTTTTATTTTCTATTTCAAAATAAAACTGAAATAAAACCATGTAGAAATCGGATCAGGAACCCCTTGACCCCACCCGTTTGACTCGCAAGAAATTGTTGACCCGATGACCCGTTTCCATCTCTGGTTTCTTCCCTGGAACCAGTGGCCCAAAATTAGTTACAAGTGACTGCTTGTAGCCCTAAGAGGTGCTCATAATTGTCTTTTAAACTAAAGAAAAAAAAAGACACACATGCGACAACTCAGTTACCACCCGGGTAGTTTATGCGATTATCGTGTACAGTTTTCATTTGTAATTCCGTTTACTTTTACGTGACCGGGTCATCTCTGTGATATGCGAAATTCAGAAATTTTTCGGTGACGGAGTTGAACTCGCTCCCTCGTTCCTCCTCGTTTCCGAGGCAGTTGTTCTAACCGACTAAACTACACCTACGGAATATGTAGCTGCAGATTTGCCGTCTTGACACGTGCTTCATCTCTATGTAATACGTTACGTGATGTCCCTCTTATTTTTATTTTTTTTTATTTTGTGCGAAGAAGGAATTTTTTATAAGTTCCACACGATGTGTGAAACAAACATTACTCATTTTTCGAAAATCCCAACTGCCAGTAAATCCATTTTCCGCAATCGGGTGCCAATGTGAAAACAAAAATTTCTCGGTGACGAGGATAGAACTCGGCCTCCTCGCTCCGGAGTCAGTTGTTCTAACCGACTAAACTACACCGACGGAATGCATCGCGGCAGTTTTGCCGTCTTGACACGTGCTTTACCTCTGTAATACTTCAGAGATAATCTGGAAAACTTTCGTCAGCCAACGACGAAGGATTATCCGAAACATTTTCAGAAATTCTTGTGATAATAAATAGAATACACAAGACATGTTGAACAGACGCGAAAATAAAGGGTGAGGTGGGGAGGGTAGTAATGAGAGTGACCGCTGATTGTTATGAAACAAGTCGCTTCATGGAGAGGGGGCATGGAGTTCAAGAAAATCTTTCAATGAAACACGCACACTAGATCCTCGCAGAAGCAATATTTTTAGGCCAGAGCACGACCCGGGCCCACCTGGTTAAAGCAGGCCCGACCCGGTCCGGCCCGTTTCCACCAAGTTAATGTCAGGCCCGACACGGCTCGGCCCAGCCCGGCCATTGAGGCCCGGCATGGGTTTCATTTGCGTAACTGTCACTTGCTTTAACATAGACGGTATTTGTACTGTAACTTTTTGGAATAACTCGAAACTCGTGTAAAAAGAGAGCATAAGCAAGTTAACTAACCCACCAGTAACCAGAAATACGGCAAATGCAATAAATAGTATTCAGTGAACTTAAGTAAATTATCGTCATTTCATAATCGAACCATTCGTAGGGTCAGATTACTGTTTATAGAATCACTTTTGCCTAGAACATTACATAAACTGACGGTCTGTTACACACTTAATACAACAAACTCTCGTACGCAGAATATGATTTCGTTCTGTTGACCCGACGTCTTAAAAAATATTATGACGGGAAGGGAAAGACAGAGACTTCAAAAACAGGATGACTTAAATTTATCAACAACCTGACTACACGGTACACATGCAAGTGCAGGTCCATCCAAGCCAACCTACGAAATTGTAGGCCCGGCCCAGCCCGGCCTGTAAGTTTTGAACTACTGAGAAGGCCCGGTCCGGCCCATGTAGGGATCTAACGCACACACACTTTCTTTACACAAAAAAGTTAACAGAAAGCACACACCGCGGAAGGCTCCGGTGGTAGATTCTAATCAACGTCTACCTTCTCCGGAGGGTTTGTTATCCTAACGGAAGTACGCCGCTTATCGCTGCGCTTCATTGCCAAATTTGACTTTTTTTTTTTTTTTTTTTTTTTTTTTGATTGAAGGTTTAACGACCACCGTGAGCAACTCAATGGGCTATAAGCAGTCGCCCGTCACTAATTTTGGGTAACTGGTTCCAGGGAAGGGAGAGAGCCAGTGCCGTAAGACAAACACAACATCCATGCCTGACCGGGATTCGAACCCGGACCCCTTACGGACGAATGATCAGAGGTCAACGCCTTAGACCACTGCGCCACTGGGGCTGCAAATTTGACTTATGCGCCATCTTAGTAGTACGTCACAAGTTATCAGACACATAATGAACAGAATTTTTTGAATTTAGATATCATTGGACAGAGATCGATATTTAAAACCACGCTTTAGCAGAAATTTAATGGATTCTAATAGACAATTTGCTGAAACTCATAATAACTCAAAACTAATGGACTAAAAAAATATATTGCGTGAATTTTACACAGTGATCTAGTCACACATAAATTGTAAATAACCATTTTCTTTTCAATACGAGTAAATAATTAGTGCAAAATATAATTATGTAGTACAAGTACGTAGCCTGTTAAAAACGCGCTTTCAACCGAATTAAGAAAAAGTAAATCAATAAATTTTGAAGTATAGAGCGATGCATTTGTTCCAAAGACAGTGCATGCCGTACATTACATGTTTTTTTTTTTTTCGTTTTAGTGATACACGGCATCAAGAAGAAAAATTCAGGATGCAGTTTCACAAAAAAAGTATAAATTAAGAATCTGAGGGATCTGTTGAACGCAGAACAAGAAAAGTGCAACGAAATGAACATAAAGTCTGGATTATAAATACCGGTCTGAGCAAATGGAGATGCCGTTATTTCTTATCTGGATTTTGTTCTCGCGACCGCAGCTTCCATTGGAACGCGATAAAATTCTAATAGGAGTTGTTATCGACGAAGGTTCTTTTTTGCGAGAAACGATATGTGCTGTCTTGATCTTTTACGAGGAAAGTTTTACTTGATCTTTTACGATGGAAGTTTTACTTGAGCTTTTGCGACGTAGGTTTTCTTTTTTGAAAAAAAAAGCGGATCTCAAAAAGAAAATTAAATTGGATTTGACGTTTCGTATCGGTTGCAGTTGGAAGTTTCTAATTTTAGTTTTCATTTACGCTTTATTATTCCTTTAACTTGATAGGGATCACATGCAGGGTGACACGTTCTTCATATCCCAAGAAATTTATTTAATTGAACGACTTTCTCGGTTTTCTGCATTTCGTGAAAAAATGTCCATTTTCTTCCATTTTATCCGATAAAAATGTGACTCACAGGCAGAATATAAAAATCATTATAATTCAGGTTTTCTTCTGACTCGCTTTACATAATAGATAAACGGAGTCTAAATGCCATCAAGCAGACATATAAATAAATAAATATCCAGGACAATGCTAAATTTAATCAAAGCTAAAAGGCAAATCCATACACAGATTCTAATGTTTTGAGCGAAAATACATCATTACTGAAAGAAAAGCAGTAATGTAGCTTCTACACGGTGATTCACTGGGGATTGAACACGTATTTTTTAAATTAACTTACGATTGTAAATGCACATTTGAATGAAATTGATGTAAAGCATACCTTGATCCATAACAGAAAGGAATGTCTCATCGACGTCCATGGCAGCAATTTCACGTGTGATGTGGTCTTCCAGTTCCTCAATTGACCTTGGCATGTTGGCATAAACCTTGCTTTTTAAAAGTTGTGAAAACACAGGTTTGTCCACGCCGGACATCGAATCCGGGTCCCCTCCCTCCGGAGTAAGTCGCTCTCCCAACTGAGCTACGCTGGCATTTGCTCTAATTGCTATCTGCCTTTATCTCATGTGCGTCCTGCGGCGCAGGCACGTCACCCCCCCCCCCGAAGAGGGCCGGGCCGGGTGCATGGCCCACGGGTTAGCCCATGTGTCGCTGTAGGCAGTCATCCGCAGAAAAATGTGCATTTCAGAAATACCAGGCAGTTTGGTGCGTGGAATGTAACATCACACTCATTTTATTTTTTCGAAGGACTGAAGAAGGGATTCTCGTTTTTCCTATTTCGCGGTGTGGAAAGAACATCACACCATTGCGAGAAACTTAACGGCCAGATCATCCTTTAAGTTTGGGCGCCAATGTGAAAACACAGTCTTGTCCACGCCTGGAATCGACCCTGGTCTCCTCACTCCGGAGTAAGTCGCTCTCCCAACCGAGTTACGCGGGCATGTGCTCTTATTACTATCTGCCTTTATCTCAGAGAAAGAAATCTGGGGGTGTCAGATCGGGGGACCTAGGCGGCCACAGGTCTTTGGAGATAATCCTGTCCTGGAAAGAGCTGCGAATTTCTGCCATACAGGTATTGGAGGTGTGACACAATGCACCGTCCTGTTGAAAGTTACCACGTGCAAGTTCCTGATCATCCAGCTGGTTCACAAACTCATTAAAGATTTCCAAGTATCGGTCGGTATTCATCGTCGCTTTAAAAAAGATTGGCCTAATGATACCGCGTCGGGACACCGCACACCAGACACCGATTATGTTCTTCATGGATGACATGTGGGTTATCACTGGCTCATAGCCGTGTATTTTGCGAGTTTACATTGCCGGATAAATAGAACCATACTTCGTCATTAAACCATGTTAGGTCTAACAGGGCTGAGTTTTTGGCGAAAATTTTGGCAACCATTCACCATATGCCAATCGCTTTGCAAAATCCAGTGGCTGTAACTAGTTCACAGTCGTCATACAATACGGCTTAATCTTTGCCTGTTTGGCTGTTTTTTGCCATGTCGAATACAATCGTCCAGTCTCTTGCGATAACCGCCAAATTTATTTTAGTGGGGATGCCAATAACCGCTGCTTCACATCCTCTGTTGTGTCCTTTGCCATCTATGGTCGTCCGCCCGCATACGGATCCACCAAGCTTCCCGTTCTCTCCAGCTTCTTTACCAATTTCGAAATGGTGGCTCTGGTGTGTGGTTTACATCTCCCAAATTTCTTCAGAAACTCCTGACAATGTTTGAAGGAACTGGTTACCCAGTACTGACGCACAATGAACACACGCTCTTCAGTTGAGTACACCATCTTCATTCGACCTCCTCGCTTAAACTATCTGCGGATGCACGCTATTCCCCCACCACCACTACTAGACAGATGGCGTGTCAGTGCGGCGCCACCCATCTACCGGGGAGACATTTTATACACAGGTAATACATGTCGACTGTTATCGTCACGGAATAAACAACCGCTCCGTTTGGGTTTCAGGCTCGTCGTATATCACCCATGTCATATATTCCACATAATAAGTGTTAAGTTCCGAGTGAATCACCATATAGTTGTTTATAAGGATATAAGTTTATTAGAGTGCATTTAGGCGACTAAGGAATCATTTAAAAGCCACTGTGCATTTAGGCGACTAAGGAATCATTTAAAAGCCACTGCGCATTTAGGCGACTAAGGAATCATTTAAAAGTCACATGCATTTAGGCGACTAAGGAATCATTTAAAAGCCACTGTGCATTTAGGCGACTAAGGAATCATTTAAAAGCCACTGTGCATTTAGGCGACTAAGGAATCATTTAAAAGCCACTGCACATTTAGGCGACTAAGGAATCATTTAAAAGCCACTGTGCATTTAGGCGACTAAGGAATCATTTAAAAGCCACTGCGCATTTAGGCGACTAAGGAATCATTTAAAAGCCACTGCGCATTTAGGCGACTAAGGAATCATTTAAAAGCCACTGCGCATTTAGGCGACTAAGGAATCATTTAAAAGCCACTGTGCATTTAGGCGACTAAGGAATCATTTAAAAGCCACTGCGCATTTAGGCGACTAAGGAATCATTTAAAAGCCACTGCGCATTTAGGCGACTAAGGAATCATTTAAAATCCACTGCGCATTTAGGCGACTAAGGAATCATTTAAAAGCCACTGTGCATTTAGGCGACTAAGGAATCATTTAAAAGCCACTGCGCATTTAGGCGACTAAGGAATCATTTAAAAGCCACTGTGCATTTAGGCGACTAAGGAATCATTTAAAAGCCACTGCGCATTTAGGCGACTAAGGAATCATTTAAAAGCCACTGTGCATTTAGGCGACTAAGGAATCATTTAAAAGCCACTGTGCATTTAGGCGACTAAGGAATCATTTAAAAGCCACTGTGCATTTAGGCGACTAAGGAATCATTTAAAAGCCACTGCGCATTTAGGCGACTAAGGAATCATTTAAAAGTCACTGTGCATTTAGGCGACTAAGGAATCATTTAAAAGCCACTGCGCATTTAGGCGACTAAGGAATCATTTAAAAGCCACTGTGCATTTAGGCGACTAAGGAATCATTTAAAAGCCACTGCGCATTTAGACGACTAAGGAATCATTTAAAAGCCACTGTGCATTTAGGCGACTAAGGAATCATTTAAAAGCTACTTACAGTAACACCCGATTCCTATTGCGGAGCACTGGCACAGAGTATCATCGACCAACAGAAGTTGTTTGACATAGAGGTTCCGCCCACAGTCTGACCATCTGGTACGAGATCCTTGTGCATAGGACCATCACTATTCCACCAAATGCACAAAATTACTTTGCCCTTTAACCACCCTCTTTGGTCCTACCAGCTGTGCTTCTTGGCGTGGCCTCAGCCGTTAGTTCCCAGAGATAGGATAACGTAGGAATATTCGCTTTACATTATCTG
Organism: Macrothele yani; assembly: GCA_039090855.1. Taxonomy (NCBI): domain Eukaryota; kingdom Metazoa; phylum Arthropoda; class Arachnida; order Araneae; family Macrothelidae; genus Macrothele; species Macrothele yani. Next base: position 11,161,830 of record CM077024.1, read on the forward strand.
TGACGATACCACACTATAACGAAGAAAATTTCTCCGTCATTTTTCTCCCCGCCGGGCATCGTAGCCGGGTACCCTCACTCCAGAGTAAGTCGCTCTCCCAACTGAGCTACGCGGACGTATGCTGTCGCTGCTATCTGCCTTTATCTCAAGTGCGTCCTGCGGGACAGGCACGTCACAACACCGAAACCTATCGTCCTATGAATCTGACAGCAATTTGGACAGAAAATGGCACGTTGAACCGCTTGCTGGGATGTCAATTCATGGGGAATGATTCAATGGCTCCTGGAGGAGAAACCAAGCTGGTGCAGGCGACCAACTATGGTGGATTGCAAAGACCGCACCTCAGCTGCCAGTTGTCGTATACTGGTACCGGGGTTCGCTATTACAGCTTCGACCAGAGTGTCAATGTTGTTGGTCGTTGGACGTCCTGACCTCGGTTTGTCCTCGAGACTGGCGTACCCAGCATTGAAATGCCGGAACCATGTTTTTGAAGTGCTGCCGTCTACTGTTTCCTCGCTTTCAATTTCTTTCGTTGCTGCTGCCAGGTTTACCTTTTTTTCCAATAATGACGCAGGAGCACCAGAACAGCACTTTTTTTCATCGGATTCCACCTGACAACGCGACGTGGCTCCGTGCCAAATGCACGTCATCTGGTTTTAAACTGGGATTAAACTAAGATCTTCCTGTTCCTCAAACCTCAGCTCTGCGACATCAGGGAGATCTTAAGCGTCTCTTAACCCTTTAGGCGACTGATGAACCTAAACCACCCAATATTTTCTGGCCTTCACAATGAGAAATGTTCACATAGTGGCCGGAGCTTAGGAAAGCTACAGCAAAACATTTATTTTCGCCTCATCTCAGCGGCACCGACCATAAACCTGTCATCAGTGATAAGCGCTCCCTTCTAGTCCTTTATTATCTGCAAGGCATAATGGGGAAAGACTAGTTCCCTTGTCACCACTGGGTAGAATCAAGTGACCCAAACATCTCTCTCCTTTCTTAGGTTAGCAAGGAATCAGTCAAAGAGGAATATAGTCCATTAACGACCACTTTGAATAACAAGGCTAAGGGGAGGCAACCCTTTCTGATGTGCAGATTCGCTCGTTCCTGCCGAGTTCGGTCCACTTCTCAGACAACGAATACATTCGTTCAAGCTGATTTCAGCTCATTTGGTTAACGCCGAGTTAATTCATTCCAACCGATTTCAGTATTTGAAGGTCACTAAGTGTGTTTCGTAGCACTCGTGCTCAAGGGTTACAGAGGTGACAAAGATCTGGAGATCTTTGTTTTCGCATGGTTTAGGATGGTGTGTAAAAATTATCTCCACAGCCTTCCTTCGTTAAAAATCAAATTATTGCTCGGTGCTTTACATTTCCAGCTTTCTGCGCCATTACTCGCTACATACTAAATCAGTTTGCGCAACTCCAACTAATATAAAACAGCTGCCTTATACTGCCAAAGTGTGATTAAACACTAAATAGAATTCTAAATATCTATGCGATATTACATCATAGTCGGACTTAGAGTTTATTGATTCCCTTCATACGTCTGCACTGCAACTGTCCAAATTTCAGTAAAGTTATTTGCAAAGGAGAACAGTTGGCTTGGCAATTATTTGGAGCGTGACATCTTTCCGGCAGGCCAAGCTTCCTTTTCATCAAAGACAATGACTTTCTCTCATCAGCAATTACCATCCGCTTAGAGAAATTGCTCAATTAATTTCCTAAGGGTATGGTAATTACGAGTAGCATTATTTCTTCTCATAGAAATGTAGTATTATCCTTATAAAACATTTTAAATTGCGCCGTCTTAGACACCGATAAAAAAGTTCACGTCTTAATCATTTCTTTATTAAATCGCCATATTTTTATTCCCTCAGCCATGAATTTATAAAACACAGAACAGTCATTGAGTTTTTATCGATTCAAATTAGAGTAATTTCACGTCTCTCAGGTCTACGTAAGTAGTCGATTCAAAAGGTTTTCACTCTGTACCAACTACACTTTTTTTACGTTTGGTTGCTTTTTCACACTGTTGCAAGTAGTAAATGTTCCCCAGTGAGGAGATAGACGTTTTTCCATCAGGTCTTTCAATTTTCTCTTTCAGTTTTAGATTTTACCGTGTAAATTAATTTCCAATTTTAAAGATTACGATTAATTTTGCTTTTAATTTTCAGACAATTGGTTAATTCGTAGGATCTTTACAATTCGCATTAATTGGAGAGTTTTCATTGAGCTGGTTCGCATTTTTCTTTCGTTCACTGCAGAACAGTATAAGACAACGTTTGAAGCTTTCCGAGCTTCTTTCTTTCAGCCCTATATTTCTTTAGTTTTAAACACTATGCTTTTTAAGTACAATCAGTTTTCATAACACGTTCTTTGAACACTTAACTCAACTGAAGTCATCAACGAAGATATATTACTGCTGATGGCAATAAAAAACGGAATCTACACGTTTATTCTGAACACTAGCTTCGTGTTTCTCTCTAAGGAAACGTCATACAATATAAACGAATCAAGAAAAAGAGCGTTCATTGGCTTAACTTAGAAAACAAATTCAAGAACCCACGCATATGTGACAGAGATGGAAACGGGGCACGGGTCAGCGGTTCAACGGGTCTACAATTCAATTTTTTTTATTGTATGTTTAACGACCCACAGTGAGCAACTCAATGGGCTATAAACAGTCGCCTGTCCCTAATTTAGGGTCACTGGTTCCAGGGAAGGGAGAGAGCCAGTGCCGTAAGACAAACACAACATCCATGCCTCACCGGGATTCGAACCCGGACCAATCTCGCACGAATGATCAGAAGCCATCGCTTAGACCACTGCGCCACCGGGGCGGCAGGTCTACAATTTCCTGCGGGTCAAATGGGTTGGGTCAAAATGTTCCTGACCAGATTTCAACCCGGTTCTATTACCATCTTATTTTTTAAAAGACAAAAAACAAATATTTCAAAGAAAAATGCATGTAGTGGAATTTTGTGCTCGATGCTGGTGCCAGCGAAGTGAAAAATTATTTGTCATACAAAAATATTGCCGTCTCTTTTTTAAAGCAAAAATTTCCACTGATCGACGATATAATATCGTAAAACGATACTTTCTTTGCGTTTGTTTTCAGTATAAATGCCTGTCCCCTACTTTTCTGGTAATTCATTCTCTCACACCCCGTGTGTCACATTGTAAGACTGAGAGTTACTTTTCTCATCGCATCTTTTGCATTGAGCATTCAGAGGTTTCCGTTTGACGTGCTAACATCCCGTTCCATTGCATGTCGTGTCGGAATTAATGCCTTATTTGTTAAAATGGATGAATTTAATATTAAGGAGATTGAAAAAGTCGTCGACGCCAACAAATATGTTCTTGTTGAAAATAAAAAGGGGAAGAACGAATACTGGAAGTGGTTTCATCTCATTAAGAAACCAGAATATGTTTTACAGCAAAACTAATTTTCACATATTCTGAAACTTGGTATGTTATCAGGGAAACAGCAAAAACTGAAATTAATCATACATCAATTAACTTAATTCAAAAATGTTGACTTTAGCACCATCGAAATTAAGTAGAACAGCCTTATCATTACTGCAGAGGAACTTTTAGACACTCGCAGATGTGTTTGAAAACATGTGCAAAACAGTTAGGTTATATGAAGGACGACAGTTTCAACACTTTCTGTGAGTAAATTATACGTTTCCGTAATACTTTATATGATTTCTATATAACCTACGATACCCACTGCTGAGAGACCTTTTGAACGCCCTGTGCATATATGATTAGGTACTATAATTATACATGATTATGTATAATTATAAATTGAGTTTCGAATTTACAGTTCAAAGTAGATTTTCCGGGTCAGGTCAGGGTTGGGTCCGGGATCAAAATATTTGACCCATTTCCAACTCTGTTATATGTGATGCATTTTATTGCGGTTTGTTTATGCTGCATCGCGTGTACATTCTTTCGTTTTGAGAGATTCTGTTGATAGCATGCCAAACCTATTACTGTTGTGCCGTAAGACAAACACAACATCTATGCCTCACAGGGATTCGAACCACGGTCCTATCTCGGAAGAAAGGTCAAAAGTCAGTGCTTAGACCACTGCGCAGCTGGGGCGGCTCCAGATTCAACGCCGTGGGATTTTCACCTGTTCGTCCGTACGAAAAATATTATCCCGGAAACAAGTACATGTGATGTGGTCCTCGTTTTTAGTTTTACTTTTGTTCTGGAGTTGAACAGACCCGTCAGCATCTAAGGTTATGAGACGTCGCTCATCTCTAATTTGAGGCTACTGATTACAAGGAAGAGAGAGAGAGAGAGAGAGAGAGAGTGCCAACGCCATCAGAGAGACCCCCTCCATTCCTCCTCCGTGATTCGAACCCGGGCCCATCTCAGGCGAATGACCCGATGATAACACCTCAGATCTCTCGGCAAACACGTCGTTTCCAATCGAAATAATGACCAAGTACTTGGTGCCCTCATCGCATACAAACCGGAATTTGCTCCGGGGAACTTTCACTTATTTGGTCCTATGGGAAAGATTATCTAGAAAATATGCCCAGAAAACTGGTTACTAAATAGAAATCGATGATAATAAAGAAGGGTAGGGGAGAGACATTACAAACGATAAGTTCGCTTTTACTATTTGAAATCAAATATCTTTAAAGAGCGCGACGTGAACTCGTTGAGGCCGCCCCGATGGCGCAGTGGTCTAACCGATGGGCGCTGATCATTCGTCCGGAAGTGCTCCGGGATCGAATTCCGTGAGGCATGGATGTTGTGTTTGTCTTACGGCACTGGCTCTCTCCCTTCCCTGGAACCAGTGACCCTAAATTAAGGACGGGCAACTGCTTATAGCCCGTTGAGTTGCTCACGGAGGTCGTTAAACGTTTAACCCCCCCCCCCCCGAAAAAAAACTCGTTGAGCGAACAAAATCAAGTTTTTTTATACTGTCATATTAATATATCAGAAAAAGTCTCTACATCGGTAGTATGATCCTTTACTTTGACTACCACCATAAGCAGACGACTTTGCATCGTTGCAACTGAATTTTTTTTAAAGGCGTGTAGAAAAAGTTGCAAGAACGGCAGGCTAATACATATCATCATCATGATATATGTCACCCATTATCAATCCACTGCCGGAGGAAGGTATCCTCAAGTTTCTTCAATCATCGTGTGCCTTGAGCCAGTCTCCTCCATGTCCCGCCCGCCCTCTTTCGAATTTCATCCCCCCTATCTCGCATGTGGTCTTCTTCCAGGTCTTATCCTTTCCCTTAGAACCCAGTCTAGAGCTTCGATTGTCTATCTATGGTCCGTTATTCTGGAAACATGTCCAAACCATTGCTCGCTCTTGACAGACGTTGTGTTGGTGGCTCCTACATTTTTTTTTTGATTGGATGTTTAACGACCACTGTTAGCAACTCAGTGGGCTATAAGCAGTCGCCCGTCCCTAATTTACGGCAACTTTTTCAGGGAAGGGAGAGAGCCAGTGCCGTAAGACAAACGCAACATCCATGCCTCATCGGGATTCGAACCCGGACCCATCGCGGACGAATATTCAGTAGCCGTCGCTTGGACCACTGCACCACCGGGGCGGCCCTCTTACATTTTATGCATGCTAGTGTGATATACCTCGTCTCGTACTCAGCAGCTGCATGCCTCGCCTATTTAAAGGTACTGTGTACGTTTTGAACTAATTTTCTTGCGATATCGTCTTTGTATTTGTTCGTTGTGACGTACTACAGAGGTGAAAACATGTGTCAAGACGGCAAAAACTGCAACGAGACAGTTTGTCCGCGTAGCTCAGTTGAGAGAGCGACTTACTCCTGAGTGAGGGGACAAACTTGTGTTTTCACATTGGCGCCCGATTGTGGAAAATGGATCCACTGGCCGTTGGGTTCTATATATGTATATATATATATATATATATATATATATATATATATTGAGGTTAGATATGTTGCCAATCATCCTTTACCTGGGATTGCTCTAAGATATGTTGATGACATTATTGTCATTAACATTCCGGACTTTTTGCGTTGCGCCGCTGACTTGTATCCTGACGACCTTACCCTAGAAAAAACCAACAGATCGTCTACTTGTGTTTGTTACCTCGATTAGAGGTTCAGGTGGACGAGGAGGGAAGAGGTGTGGTGAATTTATTTGATAAAAGAAACTCTTTTGAGTTTGATATCATTCACTACACTCACTGGTCATCCAATATTTCAAAAGTTATACATCGTAATCTACTCATCTCCCAGTTTCATAGAATGGCTAAAATTTGCTCTACACAGCTCTTACTTGCAAAAAATCTGAAAGCTCTTCTTTCTAAATTGCAATCTAACAATTTTCCTAAAAATTTCTTAAGGCATCATTTTAACCATTTAATTTTGAACTTTAATTCGGGATCCAAAAGTTTCAAATTACACATTGACATGCTTTATTAACCTAGGACCTAACAATTTTAAATATATAGGTAACACAAAGTGCTATTTGGTGGGTCCCTAATAGCTGAAGATCTTATCTACATACACAGTCTTGCATCTTGTCAACTCACACATTTTTTGGCTTACCAGGTAGTTGTTTAACCGTGACCACCTTTCTTATCAGTGTATATATTTGGGTTCTTGTGGGTGCTCTGTTCAGTTTTGTTTGACTCTTTGTCATGGCGGTTTTTGTTCTGCTGGTAAGCTTTTAATTCTTCTTTTTTAAATTTGATTTTTGTAATTTTTGTGTTTGTTAGAATTTGGTTTTGTGGCCTAGGGAGCATGACCAACAGACAATTTTGGCTTGCCTTGTCGTTTTGTTGGTACTAGAAAGACCACTCCCACAGGTTGATGCTCTCCTGACGACGGCAACCTGTTCCAGTTTTTTACTTGTTTTGAAATTTTGTATTTTTGTTCTGTAATATTTTCATTCTATATAAGCTACTACATGAGGTTTAGCTGCCTTCGGCGCTTCACATGGTATTAGCCTTTTTTGTCTAATTTTCTTGTGTTAAATAATTTATTTATAAAGTAATTTTTTTGTTTTATTTATGTACTATATATATATATTAAGAGGGAGATGATGTGACGTACTACAGAGGTGAAAACATGTGTGAAGACGACAGATCTATAGCGAGACATTCTGTCCACGTAGCTCAGTTGGGAGAGCGACTTACTCCGGAGTGAGGGGACACGGTTTCGATGTCCGTCGCTGACAAACTTGTGTTTTCACATCATATTCCTCCGTTTTCATATCGTTAGCTCGTTTGTTTCCGTTTGAAAGCTACGAACATGGCGGCTTCCGCTCTATCCTTATCAACTCTGGGTGCGGCGGCTGCACGTCACGTCGCATTTCCCATGTCCATGGAAGTCGACGTACTCTCGTCTTCAGATGTGTCTTCTCAGGTGCCTTCCCAGCTGCTTGGCACTCCTGCTACGGTGCCTTCACTTGACTTGGCTGCGCCTCCTTCTTCTGCTTTTGCCGCTGCCTCGGTGCCCTCCCTGGGTACTGCTAGAACTACTTTCTTGCTTTCTGACTGTGCACCTTTTCCCTCACTACCTTCTGTGCCAGCCGGCTCAGTACAGTCTTCTGTACCAAGGATGTCATTTGCCTCTACAGTGCAGCGAGGCTCTGCTTCTCCGTTAGCTTCTTCTCAACCTGATGTTGCCGCCCCGGTTGAGCAGTGGTCGAAGCGATGGCCTCTGATCATTCGTCCGAAAGGAGTCCGGGTTCGAATCCCGGTGAAGCATGGATGTTGTGTTTGTCTTACGGCCCTGGCTCTCTCCCTTCACTGGAACCAGTGACCCTAAATTAGGGACGGGCGACTGCTTATAGCCCATTGAGTTGCTCACGGTGGTCGTTAAGCCTCCAATCAAAAAAAAAACCAAAACAAACCTGATGGTCTTTTGCAACCAACACCTGTTATTCAGTTATCCAACCAAAAGGTGAAGTAAACGATTGATGAAAATTCGGAGATTGGCCGTGAGTTCCATAATCTTCTGGATAGAGGTGTGCTCTTTCATGCCTTACCGAATACCCTTCTTCCACGCTATATGGAGGCCCTCTCTAGTCATGTGTCGTCCGCGTATATTGCCGGAATTTCTCGTACCCCTCGGGGCGAACCAGTGCAGTTTCAGCGAAAGGAGGATGCTGACTTTTTCTTGCACACTGACTTTCGATTGGAAAAAATCATTTCCTCCTTGCCTCTTTCCAAGCGTCCGGTGAAAAACACGTCTTATCCTGTTCCGCAGGAAGTGCCTGATACTGCGCTTCTTCTCCTTGTCAAACATGTTTGTAAAATTGTGGGCAAGGGCCGCCGCCTTTCTGACGCTTCACGCTTAACTCGATTTTCACATGCTACAGGACCTTCCCCTCAGTTGTTGGTCGTGTTTCCCACTAAGATCGCCTTAGCGGATTGCCCTTCAGAAGCTACTGTTGAAATTGGCTCATGCACGTACAGTTTCAAGGTTTTCACCACCCACTATTGTACTCGCTGTCTTACCCAAGATCACATATACGCAGTGGTCTTTCTTCCAGCTCACATCCCAATGCCGATCAAATGGGTCCTTCTGCCTGACGCCGTTTCTCCTTCTCTCCGTCAGACGCACATTCCAGTCCAGGACAATGATCCCTTTAGCCGCCCCGGTGGCGCAGTGGTCTAAGCGATGGCATCTGATCATTCATTTGAACGGGGTCCGGGTTCGAATCCCGATGAGGCATGGATGTTGTACTTGTCTTACGGCACTGGTTCTCTCCCTTCCCTGGAACCAATGACCCTAAATTAGGGACGGGTGACTGCTTATAGCCCATTGAGTTGCTCACGGTGGTCGTTAAACCTCCAATCAAAAAAAAAAAAAAAAAAAAAAAAAAAGAAATGATCCCTTTCCTCCTCTTCCGCACTGTATGGTAGTGCATCCTCCTTCTGGATTAGCAGAGATGTCTTCCACTACTGATAAGTCTCCAGCGGAGTGCTCCGACTCGGATATGTCTAGTGGTGCTTCGGCACACCGGCCTACTGGTTCTCCTCCGTGTGTCTCGCATATGGGATCTCCAACTACGACCATGTCTTCTGTTCCCCTGTTGCCGCACCTTCCTACTGCCTCGGCTGATGTTTCTGTGTTCACCGATGCTGGTCTGGTATATACTGATTCCTCGGCGCAACTTCTGTTCTCGTCTCCCTTTTCGGGTATTCTTCCAGATCCGGCAATGGATTCATCCGCCTCAACTTTGTCTTCAAAACGGACTGGAACTTCTAAAGGTTCTGTGAAACAGAAAAAGGTGAAATATCATTCTGCTACTCCTTCTGTGGCCTCATCTAGTGTTCCCGAAGTTTCTCCGTCTGATGACTCCTCGAACAGTGTGCATCTCCGTTCTGGTCCTGTCAATGCTCTCTCAGATGATGAGGTTATAAAGGCAATTGATAAGTTTCCTCTAGTTCCTGGACCACTGTCCAGACAACAACTCTTACGCTTCTCCCAATCTGCTCGTACAGTTGTCTGTACTGAAGAATTTCTCCACTCACCTGATCTTGATCTATGTGCAGCGGTGATGCAGTTTAAAGCTTATGTGTCATTTTTCAAAGCTCTGAGTGTCACAGATCCTAGGTACTAAGGTTTCATGAGACGATACACTCGCAGTCTCTCCTCCTTGAAGCACCTCGCTGAGAAACAATTTTGTGATTTCTTACTTCCTAAAGCTGATGAACTTTAGCGCCCCTTCATAACGCAACACTTTTCGTTCTCTCCGGTGACGCTTTCGACCTTGTGGTCGCCTGGAATTTCCTGGTTTGCGTTTCTTCATCTACAGTTCCGCTAATTGTGTGCTGTACCCTTCATGTTATCACTCTCGCATTCCAGTGTTGTTTCCCGATTTTGTTATTGTGCCTTGTGTTTTTCGTTTGTCCTCATAATGTAGTTGGTGTATTCCTGTACTGAGCCTTGCATTTTGGCCGTCATCATGTTTTTTATCGGTTGGTGCTTTATCATACCCTTGTGCATCTGCTCATAATGTTGTACTTGTGTTACTTCGTATCGAATAATATGGCCTTATGCTATTCCTTATTTATGTGCATCGTATTTTTGCCATCTATGCAAATCCCTGATGTTATGACCCGTCCACCTATCGTTTATCTTTCACGCTGAACTGTTCTCTAGCTTAGGTGTTATCCAACTGATTCCGTCTCTGTTGATACCGATGTCACTGCGCCAATGTAATGTACTACTTCTGTTTGCTCTCTAGTTCATGTTGCATTGTGAAAATACCTGTATTTTCCTCTTAATATTTTCCGTACTGCAATATTCAGCGACATCATCTATTTTTGTAATCCCATTATAGCAATAAACTGTGTGCCGCTTTGGTACCCACAGTTACCAAAACCAAACCATTGCCATTTCAGGGATTTTACTCTGATCATGATGTCTTCCACTCTTGCCATTTTCCTTATTAACGAGTTCTTCTTCTTATCTCGTCTGGTTACATGATCTCTCCAGGCTTCTTTCAGTTGTCTACAGTATTTGTATATCTTTTTTAGTTAATGTCCACGTCTCTGCTCCGTTAAGCACTGGAAGGATGCATTGATTAAATACTTGCCTTTTAAAACATAATATAATATTGCTCTTAAAAATTGTACTGTTTCTTTCGAAAACTCTCCAACAAGTGCTTTATATGCGATTAATGTCTTCATTAATGTGACCTGTGCTTGATATCTGCTGTCCAAAGCAAATATAGGTATCGGTTATCTCCAGCTTTCCCCCATCAATCGATAAATCTTCGTTTCTTGTAAAAGCCTTGTTAATCTGTTTTGTCTTCTTAAACTTAATTTTTAATCCCATTTATTTACTCTTGTCAGCACGTTCCTGGATTATACTCTGCAGTTCTGAAGGGGCAGTTACAAAAATGACTACGTCATGAGCAAAACGAATGTGAGTTAAATAATCCCCATTATTCTTTATCCCTTTGTTTTCCCAGTTCAATGATTGAAAGACATTTTGCAATGTGGCATTAACCAGCTTGGGAGATGTGATGTCACCTTGTGTCACTCTCTTCCCAATTTTTATTGGTAATGTATCCTCAAATAACCGAACCTTTGCACTTTCATTTTCGTAGATGTTACTAATAATACTAATGTATGCATCTTCAACACCTCAGTATTTCAAAGTCATTGTAACTGCTGATGGTTTCTAATACATATATATGCGGTGAAATAGAGGCGAAAGTTATATGGGAACCTAAAATCTAGTTACTAATAGACTTCAAGACATTTTGCTTCTACATTTTATGATCACATATACCGTTTAATCACGTATACTATTTAAAGTACGTCGGGAAACTTCAATCGATAACTTTTTGACTCCCACACATTCGTTGCATTTTTTTCTGTATTCTACCATGGGATGATTTATTGCACTCTGCAAAGTGTGGTGCTTCATTGCTTCGAACATGTAATAAACGAATGATGAATCGAAGCTTTGTGACGAGAATGACTTATCAGTTGTATGGTGTTTCTTCAGTTATCCTTCCTTCTCTGGGTCTGGCGCATGCGCACTAGCCTTCAAAGAGGAGTTCGTTGTCTCATGATGAGCTCGAGGATGCGATGTGACTCAAAGGTAGTAAGAAAATAGAACTGATGCGATTATTATGGCTCGGTTGGTAAAGGACGAAATAGTTTTCCATGGCTTCTCTTCTCAACCATTTAAAGGGAAACGAATCAAAAGTATTTGGGCTTTAATCCTTTCTTACATGTGAGGCATGTTTTTCTTAAAGTGCGCTAAGAGGATTATCCGCTTCAAATCCGGCTTGCTAACGTTGTTTTAAATTGAATAACACGCATAGTGTCAAACGCTGAGGGCTAAGATCTTTCAATAGAAGTACACTCAATAGACAAAACATTAGAGATAAGGGTGACGAGCAGTTGCCATGAGCATCACCCCGTGCAGACTGGAATAGATTTAAACTGCATGAAGGCGATAAATAGGCAGAGCGCAGGTTGGCGTAGTGGCCAGCATTCGTGACTGCCATGGAGAAAACTAAGATTCGATCCCAGGCAGGTACGAATGCTCGAACTACTAAATATCCGCCGTGCGTCGGTTGGGCACGTTAAGCCGTCGGACCTCGAGTAATGTTCACCAGTAATAAATAAGGGCGTCTTCCTCCCCCTTTCTACCTCGCTTCGATGCCCGTTTCCTACGGGCATTCTAGCCCAAATCTCCTAGCTTCCTATTTCTAAGACATTCCCTTCGTAAAAATTTCTACATATGATCTGATCTTCCCCAAAGTGTATCGCAATCAGCGGACATAGGTATACGTGGTGATCTTAGTGACTTTGATCGTGGATGCATTGTCTGAGCATCATTTATCGTTCAAGTGGTAAGAACCCTAAGGTTCCCGAGGACAACTGTATCAAGGGTGTACCAGAAGCATACCATTGACGGACGTACGAGTGCCCAGTGGGCAAGAGGAGGTCGGCCACACGCCGTTGATGACCGAGGTCGACGTACATAATCCAGGCTTGTACAGACCAATCGGTTGGCAATGGCGCTGCATATCCTGGGTAACGGTGCCGACGCTCTACTCGTGTGTCATTGTTGGCTGCTCATCATTGGACATCACCCCTCACCTGGTGCGAAGAACATAAAAACTGGACACCTGCAGAGTGGTGCTGTGCCGTGTCGTGTGGTCAGATGAATCCCTTTTTTAGCTGTACGGAACTGATGGGAGGGTGCGAATGTGGTGTCGACATCATGAGACCCTGGCCCAGTTGTGCCAGGTCGGCTCTGTTCAAGGTGGTAGTGGTTCTGTGGTTTAGGGAGCCTTCTCATAGAACACATTAGGTCCCTTAGCGTCAGGGCGGTAGCTAGTGCTAAATTCTAGGGGAGGTAAAAATAACGCAGAGGAGGCTAGAAAATGTTTAGGTACTTTCATAAATTAATTTTAACCAGCTTTATAAGTTAAAATACAATGCTCGTCCAAAGTTAAACACGGATCACACAAATCATCATAACTCCAAAACTACGGGAACAAATTTATTAAAATTTAACACGGTCAGACATACAAGTCGTAGGTACATATCATACAAATATTGGGAAACTTGATTGCATATAACTCTAACAAACACACTGATGAAAGAAGGTACACAAAAAACTCGGAATAAGAAAAGGGTGGTGTGAATACCAAATCGCGTTAATATGGAATGTGGCCACCTCTGGCATGAATGCAAGCCTGTCAGCGTCGATTCATACCCTCAATAAGAAAATCCAAAGCGTGAGACGGCGACAACTGCCATTCACGCACAATAGCAGTTTGAAGGTCACTGCAGGTTTGGAGAGTGGGTATGAGGGCCCAAACACATCTCCCGAAGGTATCTCATGGATGCTCTATGCGATTCAGGTCTGGAGAGTATGCAGAACACCCCATTTGTTGGATTCCTGCGTCATCAAGGTATTGGTCGAGTGTGCACGAGCGTTATAGTCCATTAAAATGAAATCTTGTCCACTGGCACCAGCATAAAGCTTGACATAGTGGTCCAGGATCTCATCCTGATACCTTTGAGCAGTAAATGTACTTCCAGGAAACACATAAAGGTTGGTGCGTCCATCTGATGAAAATCCATCCCACACAATTTTTTCACCACCACGGAAAGCATGTTTTTCGATCACGTTTTGTGGATGGTAGCAGGTGCCCACCTCTTTCCAGATCAAAACAAGCCTGCTGTCAGATTCCACGTAAAACCTGGATTCATCTGTGAAAAGGACATGGGCCTATTGTTCTCAGGTCCAGTCTGCATGCTGCTTACACCACATCAGGCGAGCCTGTCTATGTCTGAAGATTAACGGTACACATAAGGCTGGTCACTTGCTACAGAGCCTGGTCATGTGAAGCCGCCTAGAAACAGTTGAGAGCGATACAGAGCCTGGTTCCAGGGAAAGGAGAGAGCCAGAGCCGTAAGAGCAACACAACATCCATGCCTCACGAGATTCGAACCCGGGCCCACCTTGGATGAATGCACAGAGACCACCGTGCCACTGGGTCGGCCAATGTTTTGTCTATTAAGTGCATATGAAACAATAGAAAACCCTTTACTTAAAAATGTACAACATTGCGTAATCACTTACCTAATGTACGTTATGCTGGTTTAAAGGAGGTTTGGAAGATTTCCTACTTTTTAGTTGCGCAAGTTGGGAATGAACAAAAATGTGGTCATCCGTTAATTTCGAGTTTTTGAAATCTTACTACTATCTTATCTAAATGTTTCGAGGTGGTAAAAAAAATAATACTCGTATGCTGTTTATTTTTCTTCGGTGAACTGTCACGTGTTTCAACATAAGCAACAGAATGAACATTACAGACATTGTGACGTACCTGCACCGCAGGACGCGCATGAGATAAAAGCAGATAGCAGTGAGAGCACATGCCAATGTATTACAGTGGATAGCCCTCGGAGCTCCGGAGCCGAGAGTTATGGGTTCGAATCTCGCCTGTGACATAAAAATGATGGAGAAATTTACTTCGTCATATTGGCGCCCGAACTTCAAGGATGACCTGGCTGATAGGCTTTTCGTATTGGTGTGATGTTCTTTCCACACCACGAGACAAGAAAAATGAAAATCCATTTTTCAGTGCTTCGAAAAAATAAATCACACCAAATTGTCTGGGATTTCTCAAATGCACGTTCTTCATGGGATGACTGCCTACAGCGACACAGGCCCTGTTTCGGGAACAGGGGGGGGAATAAACATCGTTTTGCAATTACACTGTATGTAAGAATACAAACAGCATACAAAAATAAACGTAAGAGCTACATGAAGAAATGCAAACAGGGTTTTTAAATCGAAGCAGGGCTGGAGAAAAAAGTCAATTCTAGCGAGACTACTTAGAAAAACACAAAACCGTGTTGAAATTACAGGTGGCTACATGAAGAAATACAAACGGGGTGTAGAAATTCAGCGGTGGTAAACTGAAGGCATGCAGAAGGTTTTTAAAATTTCATTGACGCTACATGAAAGTCGTGAAAAAACAGTTACAGTAAAACAGTCTTGTAATTACAAAGAGAAAATTGCAGCGCGCTTACACGAAAGCATCAAAATTTCATTGCGGCTTCTTCACGGAATGAAAAACACGTTTCAAAATCTGCAGGAGCTGTGACATATTTAAGTAATGATTTAACAACAGTGTTCATGAGCAAAATGAACTCGATTTTATGAGTAAAATGATAAGTGAGCGAGAAAAAAGTGTAGCAACTTAAAAAATGGAGAAAAATGCATTCTGAGTGTTAATGAATTATTACATTCATCACTCGTCATGCTCAGTTCCTTAACATCACCTTAACAATCGGTTTATGTTTTCCCTAAATACATAGAAAGGCAAAAAAATCCCAAGTAACATGCGAGTGGAGGACGAGATATGGAAGGCAAAATTAAGTTAAGTTAGAAAAGAACTATCAATGTTTATCTCTATGGCTGACTTTCTAAAAATGTCTCAGACTGATTTGTCTGTATTTTCAGTTCCTTCAAAGAAAAGAAACAGAGGGGGTAAACAATGTTCGATATTTGCAGAACGCAGTTCTAGTGCAGACGGACGTTTGTTTTACATTTCCAGTTTAAGAAGTATTGTTCTGCGGCAGTGAAAAATGATAGTGTCATAAAAAGATGCAATAGATAGTAAGAGTGACTATGTTCACAGATTTATTTGATATTTCTCTATATAACGAGTTTTGTTTGCGTACGAAAGAGTTTAGATGTTCAGCTGTGAGGTACTTACGCTTTCACAAGGCTACAGCAGAGCATCATGGGAGGTATCTCTCTTGCTTTTTATCCGAAGTTCTTTAAAATACTTTGAAGTCATTTTCGAGACAGCTTATATTTGTTTTCATGATAAACACTTTTCCCCTAAGAACAAACGACATCTTTTTTTAATCCATTCCTCATACGAAAACCACTGGTGCAAGAAAACGTCTGCAGTATGAAAAGCGTTTCTTTTCCTAAACGATATTTCTATTTTAATTAACAGTAAAGATATTTTAGAACACGGTGCTGTAACCGGCGTTTAAAAATTCAAATATATTACTTTCCGGGAGTGTTTTATCCATTCTTTGCACCACATGTTACGTTTAGCACAAATAAAAATTGGAACGCTTATTCCAGTGATAAAAATATGTTGTTCTTACACGGAATTAATTTTGCGCTTCAGCGAAAACTTCTCTCATGTGCTGCTCACAGCAAATAGGAAGTTCAAAAACACCCACTTTTTTGAGTGTATCAAAAATAAAAAGGGCAATTCAGAGAGCAGTGACTCCAGAAACATGGATTCAATGAAACATCTGCGTACCAAAAAATTTAAACTTGAGAATAGCTGGTTTACCTCGACTCTTTCAAAAAACTGAAAATGGAGAACCTTAAATTCACGAGGTTCATGTACCCAACGGCAAGATTTTTCTACTGATGATCTCATCTTTCTAAATGAGCTAAAGATTGAATGCTGGATTTAAATAACATTTGAAAAAGTTTAAGGATGTTTTCTTTGGAAACAAAATGCGCATTAACAAATGTTTTCCAACTAATGTTTGACTTTTAATTCTTTCCTCCTTTTAGTTTTGTAAAGCCAAGCGTTCTAGCAATTGATATCATTCATGGAAAACAGTGCGGAGCCTTTATTCTATCACCTAAAATAGCTGATACAGCTGTGGCATAGATTTTATGTTTGATTAAACTTATTAAACTTACACACAGAATTTAAGAAATTAAATTAGTGATTTTTCTTTTTCGTGATTGATGGGATTAAAATCTCAGATGTAAAACTTCATCAAGTTGCAGTTTCAATAGGATGACTAGTCTTTTTAAAAGCGTCTCTTTTCTTCAGGAGGCGCATTATTTTTCTGCAATGTTAATTACATTTTCCATCCTACACGATTAAAATGTTAATCAGAAATGAAATCAACTTTTGCCAGACTGTTTGCTGTATTTAACTACATTTAATCTTCAAAATATACAGTGTGTAATGTTTTAGCAGTTCATCGCTTTTGAATATTTGATTAGTATCTTTTATTAAACTGGGTGAACAGAGAAAACGCTAAAATACTTACGTTAAAAAAATCCGGGACAGGTTGAAAGAAATCACCACTTAAATGATCATCAACTGTTTACTCTTCACAAACGTCGTATCTGTAATTTCAGGGTTTATCAAAATAACGGAAACATTATGGAGAACTTTGTATTAAGAAGCTATAGGCTTCTACTCGGGGTTTCAAGACAGAAGTAATTCGACTTGGAATAGATTTGTACAAGTTATGCACAAATAATAATAGAATTTGGGATTATTATTCTTATAAAATATGTCACAATTATGCCAGTGATTTTGGAAGTGGAAAGAGGGTCTGATCTTTCCCTCCAGATATTCGAGTAAATGTTCCATAATATTCAGGTGTCCATGGTAGCTGCCATACATTCCCGTGATGCTGTGTTTCTCTTACGGAACCTACAAGACAGGGAAATTTTCAAGAGGGGTCAGAACGTTAGTCGGAGATAAGCACAAATTGGCTATAACCATCGCTGGATGTTATCTTGATGGAACATCCAGCATGAAAATGTCCACAACATTCTTTGCAAAGCCTTTGATGCCAGCCCGGTGGCGCGTGGTCTAAGTTCTAGCTTTTGACCATTCATCCGATATAGGTCCGGGTTCGAATCCCGGTGAGGCATGGATGTTCTTGTTTTACGGCACTGGCACCAGTGGACCTAAATTAGGGACAGGCAACTGTTTATTGCCCATTGAGATATTCACGGTGGTTGTTAAAATCCCCCCAAAAAACGCCGTTAGTAACAATGTTTTGGGAACGTAGCACAAACCTGATTTCTGTTGTCGAGGCTGATCCAGGCTCTTGGATTGGATTGGAGGTTTAACGACCACCGTGAGCAGCTCAATGGGCTATAAGCAGTCGCCCGTCCCTAATTTAGTGTCACTGGTTCCAGGGAAGGGAGAGAGCCAGTGCCGTAAGACAAACACAACATCCATGCCTCACCGGGATTCGAACCTGGACCCCTTTCGGACGAATGATCAGAGGCCATCGCTTAGACCACTGCGCCATCGGGGCGGCTGATCCAGGCTCTGCCTAGAATAAGAACGAATTTCTATTGCTTGAACACGTTACATCATGCAGTTCATGCAGGTTCTTGGAGTTTGTCTTACACTCTTGCAGCTGGTGATAAAGAAGTTTTTACTCCCATTCCGTTATCTTTAACTTCTAATGAATGATGGCCTCAAGAGTTGAGTGAGCTACTCCAGTAGTGTAATCAGTCGTTCTTTGGCTTTGGATATTTCTGGGCACTGGCAAGACTCAGACTTTTGAATGCAGGTCCCAGTTCGATTTAGAACAAGCCTCCTTCTCGACTTTTCTTCCGTTCGTGCAAATGTTGCTTCGTGATGCTAATCCTTTCCACAGAGAGATAGCCATATTCTGTGCCTGGAACGTTGAAACTTCTTTTCTAGCAATGTTGCAATAAACACGTGCCTACGAACGCTCTGAGGAAGCTGATGTACCCCACTAAAAGCACACTTATTTTCTATGGCATAATGCATGCAGACTAAAACCGCTCTCTTCTACTTTACATGAGGCGATTTCTTTTTCATCTCGCCCTTTATTTGCCTTAGTTCAACCATTACGCGACAAGATTTCTGTATTTAGTAGCCTACTTGACTTTTATGTTGCAGAAAATGGCGCCAGGTAAATAGATATAAATTGTGAGCTGGTGTCATGCCTTCACACTTGCATTGACAGAGAATAGTTATGTCTTTGCCATTTTTTTTACTTATCTCTTAGTGATCAGGTGGCCTTCGACAGCATTTACGATAGCCGTTGTCTTTGATGTTTATCATGGAAATTTGTCGGGTCCTGAAAAAATTTTTCATTAAAATAAAAGCCTGGCGCTTTCGTGATTCGTGAAGTTTGGTTTTTGCTTCTTCCAATAGATAGTGTTTTAGTTCTTCGCCAGCTAAATAAATTAATACTATTTGTCTTTGTTCTCACTCAAACTATTGCCTCACGACAATAAATAAGCGAACAAACAAGTGAAAGAGGGAATAAGTAAATTAATGCTGAAGATTCAGCAGGAAAGGAAAGAAAGCGCACCTGTGTAAAACAACTCTGACATATTTACTCAGTAGAACTAGATTGTTATGATTGCTTTGGGCATGTAACAATTAAGTATGTTGTGAATTAAGTATGTAACAGTTAAGTATGTTATGAATAAAGTATGTAGCAATTAAGTATGTATTCTGTACAAAGTAGTTAAAAACAAAAATATTTTTAATTAAGATATGAGTTCGAGAAAACAACATGTTTAAGTACTCCTATATACAAGCAGAGTGCATCCTATTTTATCAGTATGAGGTAAAATAAAAACGAATGGACTCTTCTGTTACTTATTCGGATGTCTATTAGAGTTCATCCGGCAATCAAAAGAAATGGGAAGTAATCCCGTACTTCCAATTAGGATGCATGAAGACAATGTCTTCCGTTCTCTTTGTCCGTCGAGCACATGAGATTACAGCTTACATGACCAAATGTTATTCCGGAATTTTCTGAACAGTACAACGCTACGGAAAAGTATTAACAGATTGGCCTGAAAAACTTACGGCATATTCCTGCGGTGCCAATTTACGTATGCGTAATAGATTTTCATAATTCTCAACTCACATACATGCGCTTTGTTGAGGACAAAAAAAGTGGAATACGAGCATGTGACGAGATTTGGTTTAGTACGACGAACTTTTGATGTGACAGATTAATAATTTGGAAGTTGCGTATTTGTGTGTGAGCTTGCCTGTTGCTGCTGAATGTCTGTCTGATTCGGATGTTTGTATGACTACGTATAAAGTGCACACGACCATCGGCCGCCCCGGTGGCGCAGTGGTCTAAGGCGCTGGCCTATGATCATTCGTCCGTAAGGGGTCCGGGTTCGAATCCCGGTGAGGCATGGATGTTGTGTTTGTCTTACGGCACTGGCTTTCTTCCTTCCCTGGAACCAGTGACCCTAAATTAGGGACGGGCGACTGCTTATAGCCCATTGAGTTGCTCACGGTGGTCGTTAAACCTGCAATCAAACAAACAAACACGACCATCGTTTTAGAATAATTAGTTCACCGTATTGGAATGCATGTAATATTATCTAGCACATGTAAAACGTAATAAAATATTAAAAACAAATGTACACTAAACAAAAAGTTAAGTATGACTCTCGGAAGCAGCAATGTCCAGCTGGAGACCTGCCTAACAAAATTTGGCGGCCCGTTAATGAAAAATAAAGAAAACATCATTTCTATCTGAAAAGAGATAGCATCAAATATAAAATTTTACATTGCATTGCATACCAACAAGCATTATGCATGTCACTGGGACTACTAAATACCATGAACAAGGCAATAAAACAAATTATGCACTTAGTGGCGGAAACCATGGTCATACGCATAGAAAATTCGAAACATTTTTAGATAAACTTGAAGAATATGGTGACTTGCTACTATACAATCAAAGCCGTTGTTTGAATGCTAAAAAATGTTCACCGGTATTTTTCCATTTTCGGAAGAAACTATATCTTTTTTTATTGGAAGAAATGAAATGTGATACTGATCTAACTAGAAGTCTCAGTGATATCACTTTTCTTACTTCACTAGCTTTGCTAACTGATATCCTGCAAAATTTGAATGCGTTAAATATTGCTCTGCTAAGAAAAGACCAAAATATCTGTAGTTTTTACAATCATTAGCTAATTTTCGTAACAGTAGACACTGTTAAAATTAATTCTAGAAAGAAACAATTTGACTCACTTTTTGGACCTTTCCTGTTATCTGCCCGCCGGTGTTTGCATTGTTATATACACTATATTGACAAAAGTCACCGGACACCTAGAAGAGAAACACAACAGAGCATTTATTGACATACATTACTACGGTGTCGGTTCACCTTTGGCCTTAATGCATGTACTGACCCTTCGAGACATGATTTCGATAAGGTTTTGGAACACAGCGATAGGTATGTACTTCCATTCAGTACATAATGCTGCCGCTAACTGTTGCTTAGTAGTAGGCCTTGGTTTCAAACTTCTTATGCACCGCTCTAATTCATTCCATAGGTGCTCTATGGGATTAAGATAAGGTCCCTGTGCTGGCCAGTCCACACACTATACGGATTTATCATCAAACTACGCCGTAACAATCCTTGCTTTATGGCTCGGTACATTATCCTGCTAGTACCAACAAGACTCGGTTCTGTAGTATTGCCACAGAGTTAGTAGGGCATAAATGTCCAGAATATCGAGGTAGACGTTCTGGTTAAAATGTTTGTCCGCGATAACCAATGGGCCGGGACCATACCACGAGAAATATCCCCACACGAGTACACTGCAAGCTCCAAACTTGATGGTAGGAACAGTACACAGTGGCAAATAGACTGCCTCCTTACCCACACACGGCACCCGACTGACGGATCATGTATCTGGATTCATCAGTCCATAGGACCCGTTTCAATTGATCTGCGGTCCACGATAAATGTTCTTTACACCATGCTGAACGACGAATAGCATTCCGAGTGGAGATGAAAGGCTTATGAGCAGTCGCATGACCACGGTAACCCGTGGAATACTGTTGAAGGTGCGCTGTTAATTTTGGTATACAATTCTTGGCATGTTTGCAGACGATGATGCTCCAGAAACCACATCGCAGCTTCCAGATGCTGTTCATCTGTCCCGGTCACAAGATGACTACCACCTCCCTCAAACTCGATGTTCTCTTTTCCATTTAATACCAATATTTATTTATTTGATTGGAGGTTTAACGACCACCGTGAGCAACTCAATGGGCTATAAGCAGTCGCCCGTCCCTAATTTAGGGCCACTGGTTCCAGGGAAGGGAGAGAGCCAGTGTCGTAAAACAAACACAACATCCATGCCTCACCGGGATTCGAACCCGGACCCTTCAAGGACGAATGATCATAAGCCAGCGCTTAGACCACTGCGCCACCGGGGCGGCTAATACCAATATGGAGAAGGTACGATATAGCAAAGCCTCATTTCCACAGGCTCCCCGCTGTCCTTTGTAGCAGTGATGAGCATGTCGTTCTCGTGCGACTTGAATTTTGTGATTAAACTTTATTGCCTTTGTCGAGTGCACATCACTTACGACGGTTGCACAAACCACTGCGTACTTCGAATTTCGTCACTGTTCGACCGGCAACGTAACAACACATAACTATACTGCTTACTACGTAGAACGTAAAGAAACGACGCACTGGCACATATTTTACCGATGGCGTCCTAACCGTGGATTTGTAGCGATGTTGCCACCACAAAGAAACTGATTCCAGTAATAGCAGCATTTTAAAGAAGCATTTCGGTTTTTGCATTGGTTAGGAAACACCATTTTGCTGTGATTGATCCTGGTTACCCAAAAAGGTGATTTTTAATCTAAGGAGCTTTCATGGATACGATGGGTTCGAATTTCTATTCTTATTCTGAGGACCTAATCCATTGTTGGAGATACATCCGGGCTCAAATCCCGGGTGCAGCATAGATGGTATGGGAGCTTTACGGCACTGTCTCTCTCCCTTCCCTGGGACCGATTTCCCCAAATTAAGGATGGGCGACTGTTTAGAGCTGCACGCGATGGTCGTTAAACCCCCTCTCTTCCCCTCTCCTCCCCCAAAAATTATTATAGGATTTGATAGAAGAGGAGATACCGTTGCACACAGAAATACACACTAATGCCCCCTAGCGTCAGAACGATGCGTTATGAAAAACTGCAGAGTGTGTGCGAAATCATCCACGAAATGAATGACATGCGATATTGAAAGAAATCAGGTGGGACATTCAGAATTAGAGAAATTGACCTCCAGATAATACGCACTTGAGGGTAAATTGAGCATTATTTATTATGGGCACGAAACATGCAAAAAAATATTTTCGTGGTGAGCCGTATGTGACTAAAAAGTAATTTTTCTGATTGATTTTTAGAGGCGTATAGATACAGTAGCAAATATTTTATAAGCAGAAATATGTATTTGCACCCCCAAGTGGCAAAATTATACCTTAAAAATTAAGTATTATATGAGAAATATTTTTAACAAAGAATGGTATCCGATTCATAATTTTTTTTAACCGGACTGTCAGAAGCAGAGATATCAAGAAAAACAAAATATGCATTTACGCCTTCCAGCAGAAAAACCATGCATCCTTTTGAGCAGGAAATATGCGAGAAATGCTTTCCGTCGTGAGAGGTATCAGATATAAAAATAATTTTCTCAATCGAATTTTTAGAAGTGCGGATATTGATACAGTTAATTCTTCACGACGAAGTCTATCCGACGCAAAAAATAAATTTTTCAATTTTCAGAAGCAGAGAGATCGGGTAAATGCAATATATATTTATGCCCCATAGCTGGAAAACTACTGCATTTTCTGAAGAAGTAACTGTACACAAAATAGTGTTCGTTGTAAAATGTATCGAAAGAAGGAAATAATCGTTTCAACGGGATGTTTAGAGACAGTAATGTTAGATAACTGCATGTTACTTCCTGTACAGTATAACACTCTGCTGATAGCCGGATCGGTTTCATGGGTAGGTTTGGTTTCTATTTTTTTCATCTCATGGCAAGATTTTTGCTTCGGGGAAATGAAAATATTGAGATGCGGAAGAGAGTACCCTGATTGGCCAGTGCTACAACCAAAATATGAAATAACTAGGGTTTTAAGGAATACACGTAGAGTTGTTTACAAAGAGGATTCTCTACCATAGGAACAACTGTTCATCGTGACTTCCGAAGCTCTTGATGTGTTTTGCAGCAGAGGGACTAAAACCTCATAATCTCTGCCACCAAGTCTCACTTCTCTAACCATTAGGCCAATAAAGGTCGCAACTTTGAACTAAATACATAATTTTATTACATTTTTATCATAATAAAAGCTATTGCATTTCTAAGAAAACAAAAATTACAATTATTACTGAATTTTTCTTGCAAAAATAATGTAGGAACTGAAGTTCATATGTTTATGAAACGATGAATGATGGAGTTCGGTCAGAATTTATCTGTGTTGTTGGAGTGTTTGAAAAAAGTGCTGAAAACAAAACAACAACAAAACAAATAAATAAGTAAATAAAACAGAACTAGCAACCGCAGCTGATGTTTGGGTTTTCTTTTTTAATTTTTCGTTTTGGAGTTTAACTACTACTTTGAGCAACTCTAATGGCTATTAGCAGTCGCCCGTACCTAATTTAGGGCCACTGGTTCCAGGGTAGTGAGAGAGCCAGCTCCGTACGACAAACACATCACGCGTTGCTCATACGTGACTTGAACCCAGATCCACTTGGACGAATCATTAAAAGTCAACTGAAGTTTAATTTTCACGTTTTTGGAAAAAGCGAAATCAACGCATATATCTACTTTGTGAGATATTGCCTCCATCAGCTCCCCCATTTTTTTATATGTGTGATGTATCGTGACAAATTTAGAATTATTATACGACGGTTGCACTGAAAGTAATTCAAAAGTGGGTATAACTTTTTTATTAAGTGACAGATGCCGTTCAAATAGCACATGTTGGTAGAGTAACTATTCCTCTATATAAAGGTACTATTCAACATAGTCTCTATCACGAGCGATGCATTTGCGCCATCGTTGAACCCAACTCGCGAATCCTCGTTGAAAAAATTCGGGTGCGGACTATTGTACCCACTTCTTCACAGCCACTTTCACCTCGTCTGTGTCATCAAATCGTTGTCCTCCGAGGCTGTCCTGCACTCGACCGAACAGGTGGAAGTCGGAGGGCGCCAGATCAGGGCTGTACGGTGCATGGGGGAACCAACGACCAGCCTAATTTGCTGATCGCCGGATTTGTTGCCAAATATGTATGTGGTCTCTCATTGTCATCGTGAATGTGGATCATTTTCAGATTCTTGTTCTGTCTCTTCCTCCTTATGGCTACTCTAAGCTTCTTGAGTGTATCAATGAACCGCTCGTTGGTCATGGTATGTCCAAGTTCCAGAAAATCAAGGAGAATATACAGTATGACACCCCTGTCATCCCCAAAAACACTCGCTATGACTTTCTGTGCTGATCTCTGGCTTTTGAACTTCTTAGGCCTTAGTGAGAGGTGTTACACCATTTCATGGATTGATCTTTCGTTCCCAGATCGTAAAGATACGCCTACGTTTCATCCTCTGTCACCAGATCGAAAACAAAGAGTGTCTTTATTGCCTTCAAAAGCTTCTAACAGATCAGAGTAGACTTCCACCCTTCTCTCCTTCAAATCGGGTGTTAACTGCTGGAGTACCCACTTTGAACCCCCTTTCCGATATCCTAAGTCTTCCACCATTTTTTGTATGGCATTGTGACCACAGTACAGTTGTGCAACAAGCTCACGGATTGTGACTCGTCTCTCCGCACGATTCAGTTCATTCACTCTCTGACGATTCGTGTCTGTGGTCGCAGATGATGGTCTGTTACTACGTGGTTTGTCTTCAAGGCTGGTTTCCCTTTCTTTGAACATCTTCATCCATGTGTGCACATTGCTCTTGTCAATGGTGTCATCTCCGTAAACATTCTGTAGCCTTCTGTGGATGTCGGACAGACTGCACCCTTCCTTCGTCAAGAACTCAATAACGGCATGTTGCTTCTGCGTGAAATCCATTATTTACCTACAATGAAGAAGAAGGGTTGCTATAGAGGAAGAGTTACTCTACCAATATGTGGAATTTGAACGACCTCTGTCTGTTAATAAAAAGTTATGCCCACTTTTGCATTACTTTTGGTACAACCCTGGTATATAGTCATAAAGTATATATCTTGACAAAGTTTTGGGTTTATGTTTCTTTCTTCTTGTTTTTTTAGGATAGTAAAATATTTTTTATTGCCGAAAGAGTGGTTAGGTAAGGAAAATTAACCACTTCAACTTCTAAAATTGGAATAGTATTTATAATTATTATTGCATTTTTATAATAATTAATAATTGTCTTTATCATTATTAATATATAAAATCATTTTTACCATTAATTTGGGTATTATAGTATTAAAAATAATTATTAAATGCTGGATGATGCATTTTTAAAGTTATAATCCAGGAACAAATACTCCCATTTTGTTGAATCATTGATCTTACCGGTTAAAAGAGCACTGATGTTTACTTAGTGGAGCAACGCTTAATGCTACGTCATCATGATCATAGACAGAGGTATCGTTTAGTGTTTTTGTTCCATTTACTTAGTTCACGTTCCCAAGGGATTTTCTTTGAGCTCAATGCCATTTATTTTGCTTTTGAGAGTAATTCCACTGTGAAGAAAATGTTCTTTAACCTTGATTTCTTCTCTTTCCTGGAGTTCTGACCCATTCAAGCTTAAAATTATAACATTAAGATAGTATTTCTGAAATACTGTCATCAGCAAAACTTTTCCAATTTTAAAAACGAAAAATAATGGAACGTTGAATTAAGTGCAACAAATCAATGGATAAAATGTTGTCTTTACAGATAAGTTATCCTAGAACCTTTAACCGGAGCTTTCGAACTATTAAGAAAACTACTAACTGGACGTCATATACTGTAAGAGAAAAATACTGACAGATGGATTTACCAATATAGTATTATGGCAGATTAAAAAAAATGGAAACGGTTTTTATGTTTTCGGGATTTTTTTTTAATTTAAAAAAAATATAAAGTAGAATTATTTTACTTGGAAGAGGTTTTGTTGCACACGCCGAAAGAAAAGAAAATGTTATGGTCGTTTGTCGTAAAATTTCATTTCCTTCCCTTTCCTGTGTATTGAATGAAAATTCAGATAACATTAATTAAACGAAAGTTTCAATTTTTTCCCATTTACAAATTCGTAGTGTATTAGAATTAATGCTTGGTAGCTCTGTTTTCATGTTAGGCTCGTCATCTGGTTTAAATACTTCTTGCAGCAGGTATCGTGGAAATCCTTTTCCATACCGACGCAAAGGTACTTGGGGAAAAAATGAAAACGCGCTGCAAACTAGGAAACATTTCGGTAATCTGGGATGAAGTGATTCAGTCTTATTTTAGATTGACCGTAAAAGTCTAAAGAAATATTTGCTGATATGGAAAATATATTTTGTGTTAGAGATAAGTAAAATAATCCAGAAATGTGGAACAGCTAAAGTCATATAAACACACGGACAATGAAATTTGCGCACGTAGAAGAAAACATGCTACAACTGAGAAACTTTGCAAATAGCTAGAGTGCATACTGGTGTGCAAACGATCCACGTTTGGTGCGTATTGCACATGACTGCACATCCTGTGGTGGCACTGCAAGCACGAACCGACAGCCTTATAAACCGGCCTGTAGTCAATGCCCCATGAAATCAAAAAAGCACCGGCCGGCGCAAGCAAAAGTACAGAGTGACAAGAAAGCCGGGTAGACGCCAGAGACGTCGATTTACGTAACTTACGGACTTTGAGAGAGGCCTGATCATCGGGCTGAAAACCGCAGGGTTGTCGGCGCTGCGTACAGCCCGCCACGTGGATTGTTCTGACCATACCGTCCGACTGTGTTGGGAGCAGTGGACACGTGACGGCCCTGACACACGGCAGAGCGGCTCCGCACGGACCAGGAGGACCACCGGTAGAGAGGATCGACGGATCGTGCGCCAGGCAGGAACGAATTCCACGGAGACCCGGTCCACTATACAGGCAAGTGTAGCGGCTCCAATGCGCCCACGAGCCATTTCCCGACGCTTCGCGGAAGCGAATCTGCAATCACAATGCCCCTTACGTGTGCTGCCAATAACACCGGAACATCTCCGGCTCCGTGTGCAGTGGTGCCAGGCCAGAGCGACGTGGAATGCCACAGACTGGCGACGTGTGTAGCCGGTTTATTATAGGGATTTGACTCCCCAAAACTGTAGACAGTGTATTATAGAGATTCGACACCCCAAAACTGTAGCCGGTGTATTATAGGGATTCGACACTACTTTTATTACTGGAAATGTTATATCCTTTCCTGAACAGGAAGAGCGAGTGAAAAGTAGGACTGGGAGGAAAGAGAAAAAGGGGATGGATGGGCAGTAATAGAGATAGTAAAAAAGACACAGGGCGAAGAAGGTGTAGTAAGTGATTCTGACGGTGAACCAGAGAAAGTGAGAGATCAGGAAGACTGGTAGGCAGAACGGTTGGTAGAAGAAGGAAGTTGGTAGGAAGAAAGAGAAAATGTCGAGAAATGGGTAGATAAACAAAGATTAAAGTAAATAGTTAGGGAGAAAATGAGAGAGAAGATAGCCAGATGGATGAAAAGAATAGTGAAAATGATGGTAAACGGTGAGGTGGAAGATAGAGAGGAGAAATATATACATATGTCTACACACACACACACACACACACACACACACAGATAGACAAAGAGCTTAGTTATGTTTCGTTGCACTTTCTGAACTGAACGTCACGCCAGAACTTCCAAGAGTTTATTCTTTAAGAATTCACTGGCAATCAACGTAGTCAGGAAAACGAATGTACACTACCGTTTGTGAAAATTGCAACACCATGAAGGAACCATGCGATTCGAATGAAAGTTTTACCACACGTTACTGATATGACTGTACATAAGTGATTTATTTTTAAGAACAATATAGCAATTTTTACCTGCAAAAATAAGTATCTTGTGAAGCTTCCGCTAGCTGCGATAAGAGTTTCTAGACGGCGTGGCATTGAATCAAAAGGACATTGGATGGTGTCCTGGGTAATTGCTTGCTAGGCGGCATGTATGCGAGTCCACAGATCATTGGTACTGACTGCTGGAGAACTTTGATGGGCCAGTTGCCGAGTGGCCATATCCGAGACATATTCAATAGGCGACATGTCTGGCGAACGTACAGGCCAGGGAAGAAGCGGTATCTTCTGTGTTGCGAAGTGGGCTTGAACATTCCTGGAAACATGAGGTTGGGCATTGTCCTGCTGGAATATAGCGCCAGGAGTGCTCTGAAGGAAGGGTATGATTTCTGGCTGTACAACTTCCCTGATGTAGTGGTCGCTGTTGAGATTGCCTTCACCTCGTAGCAGTCGGGATCGCGAATGGTATCCAACGGCACCTCACGCCATCATC
Organism: Macrothele yani; assembly: GCA_039090855.1. Lineage (NCBI taxonomy): Eukaryota > Metazoa > Arthropoda > Arachnida > Araneae > Macrothelidae > Macrothele > Macrothele yani. Next base: position 11,190,904 of record CM077024.1, read on the forward strand.
ACGCTTGGCGTTCGGCCCGTATGACGCTCGACAATGCGTGTTGGAACAAGGCACTCACCACAATACCGTATAATGCGTATGCGGCCATCATGGTAGTCTAAGTTGAATCGGGACTCGTCCGAAAACATGGCATGTTGACAATCAGCACGCCATTGTCTGTATTGAGAACTCCATTCCAGACTGAGGTGTCGGTGGTTCAGGGTCAAGGGAATCCGCCGCAAAGGAATGCGTGCAACCAGTCATCTGTGCAGCAGACGGTGTCGAACTGAGGAAGCAGACAATGCCACATCTGTTGCAGTGCTCCACTTGTGCTAACACTTGAAAAGATGCGGAACGGTTCGTCACTGCCATGCGGACGAGGCGTCAGTCATCCCGCGGTGTCGTCAGATTTCTCGGTCTGCTGCCGGATTATCGATGCACCTTGTTCTCCTCGGTCCAGTGCCGCCACACGCGCATCACTGTCGTGGCGTTATGTCTCGTCCGAGCTGCAATGTCGCGGGACAAAAATGCACCTTCACATTGACCAACCATTCGTCCCCTTTCAAGCTCTGTCGTATGGTAATATTGCGGCCTTCGTCGTCTCCGAGGCATTTGGAGACCTTTTTACAACTTTTTGGAGACCTTTTTACAATTCGCTGTCCGCGATGCACTACTGCTGTGTTTCCTAAACAGCCATCTGTTTATACCCGTCACTGGACTGTTCAGAGTGAGCTACCGGGCCCAGACATGCTCAATGACTCTGTACATCTAATAATATGCATTTCCTGTCCAGTTCTGCACATCCTGTAAGTTTCACGTGATTACCATCATTCCTTCATGGTGTTGCAACTTTCACAAACAGTAATTTTTGTACGATCCTGCTGCTGCGAAAGGTGTGATCGAATGCATTGCTGTCATTGAGTTAACGTCGAGTCTAAAACTGCCAAATAGCTATCTTAGTGTAAGACTTTTTGTTTAAAGTTGAGCCTTTAGATAAGAGCGCTAAGCGTTTCTGTTAGCTGTTTTCCACTTATAGTTCGTTTTACTGTTCTTCATTGACAACTCCCATTACTGTTCGATATGAAGCTCCGTCTTCATGATGGAATCAAGAATTTTCAATGTGAGCTTATTACGTAAGGGACTTGTAATAGGTAATAGTTTATTGAACCTTGAGTACCTTTATACCACAGTCTTCAACAACAGCTACATGCGAAGACTTCTTCCGTCGTCGCTGCTGAATATTCGGTTGATGTCATTGGTTGGAAACAGTATATAGATATCTTTTTACTAAAATTTGGATGCAAATATTTGATTTATCGATGGAAACTTTGATATTGGTGCAAGAATAAACAAAAAGTGATGTAATATCCCACTCACAAGCGGGTTTCAACTGTAGATGCCTGTGATATTATACTAAGTTGGTGTACCTTCATATAACGATTGTAAAACGGAACTCTCACAGGTTGTGTAAAGGTTTGCCGAAAGTCTGCTTGTCGTGGTATGCAGGTGTGGCTTTTTCTACAACCTCAGGTCTAACCTAGCCTCCGATATGAGCTGGAGCACCGGTTTAGATGTGGATAGCTCACTTGGTCGCCAACTTTCCCTTAGCCTGGAACCCGACAACCTAACTGAGCGTATTGCTGGCAAAGCAAACTCGCAAGTTGCACGGTGGCACCTGTTTGTCCCCGATGTCTAGCATACGATGTAGATGAAAGGAGAAATAGAATTTACATACTTGAAAATTTGAAAAGAAGAAATATTTGGAACTTGTAAGTTTTTGTTGAAATAGAATTGTCACTTGTGCTGTTATGAGTTACAATTTAATTTTTCGAGGATTGAAAGGAGGGATCATATTTACGCACTGGAAAATTCGAAAAGGTAAAAAAAGTCTGAGAGGCGAAGATTTCTAACTAGTAGTCATAGTTTGTTAGATTCGGGCTACAGACCCGGGTGGTATCCGCCAACTGCTTTTTTATTACACATCTATGATGATGATATACATATATTTTATTACACATCTGGATGCATTGATTAAATACTTTTCTTTTAAGACATAATGGCATACTGCTCTTAAAAATATACCGTTTCTTCGAAAAGCTCTCCAACAAGTTTTATACGTTGACTAATTTCTTCATCAATGTAATCTTTGCTTGATATCTGCTGTCCAAAGCCAATACAGGTATCGGTTTTCTCCAGCTTTTTCGCTCCAATCGATAAATCTTTATTTCTTGTAAAAGCATGGTACATCAGTTTTGTCTTCTGAAAATTCATTTTTAATCCTACTTCTTTACTCTTGTCATCAAGTTCCTGGATCATACTCTGCAGTTCTGAAGGGGAAGTTGCAAAAGTGTCTACGTCATCAGCAAAACGAAAGTGTATTACACAATCTCTATTAAACCCATTGTTTTCTCAGTTCAATGATTGAAAGACATTTTGTAAAGTGGCATTAAAGAGTTTGGGAGATGTGGTGTCACATTGTGTCACTCCGTTTCCAATTTTTACTGGTGCTGTATCCTCAAATAACCGAACCTTTGCACTTTCATTTTCATAGATGTTACTAATAATACTAATGTATGCATCTTCAATATCCCAGGATTTCAAAGCCATTGTAACTGCTGATGGTTACATGGAATCAAAGGCCTTTTTATAATCAATAACCCATCTACAACAGGCACATAAATAAAAACATTTTGAAAGTAATCACAAACTATATTTATGTGTTAGTATAATATAATTTTTTATCTTTATCTGGTAAATAAATATTGTTTTCCTTCTGTTTTCCTTTATCTGATTTTTGGCACAGAAATTGCAAAAGGTTTCATTATTTACTTATTTAGAGGGGTTTATCAAAACAATGGGAACACCGACTGCGACTGAATACCCGCAATGCGACATATACATACCATAGGGGCGTCAGATCAGCAATGTGAGGTACAAAAATGGCGGGCAGTATGATGTTGGCTATCACGTAATAGCGCCACAGGCCCAGGTTAAACAGCTGTTGTGGAGTAATTGTCGACAATGTCAGCTCTCAGTGACCTCGAGAATGGCATGATCATTGGTGCGTGTCTTTTAGGAGCTTCAGTAATTAGAATGGCACATGTTGCAAGTACAACGCTAAGAACTATATGAAAGATTATTAAAAGGCATGATCGTTCGTGCGCGTCTTGCAGGAGCTTCAGTAACTAGAATGGCAGATGTTGCAAGCACAGCACTAAGAACTATATGAAAGATTATTAAAAGGCATGATCACTCGTGTGCGTCTTGCAGGAGCTTCAGTAACTAGAATTGCAGATGTAGCAGGTGCAACACGAAGAACTATATCAAAGATTACTAAAAAGCATGGTCATTGGTGCGCGTGATGCAGGAGCTTCAGTAATTAGAATGGCAGATGTTGCAAGTACAACACTAAGAACTATATGAAAGATTATTAAAAGGCATGATCACTCGTGCGCGTCTTGCAGGAGCTTCACTAACTAGAATGGCAGATGAAGCAGGTGCAACACGAAGAACTATATCAGAGATTACTAAAAGGCCTGATCATTGGTGCGCGTGATGCAGGAGCTTCAGTAATTAGAATGGCAGATGTTGCAAGTACAACGCTAAGAACTAAGAACTATATGAAAGATTATTAAAAGGCATGATCACTCGTGCGCGTCTTGCGGGAGCTTCAGTAACTAGAATGGCAGATGTAGCAGGTGCAACACGAAGAATTATAGAAATATTACTAAAAGGCATGATCATTAGTGCGCGTGTTACAGGAGCTTCAGTAACTAGAATGGCAGATGTAGCAGGTGCAACACGAAGAACTATATCAAAGATAACTAAAAAGCATGATCATTGGTGCGTGTCTTGCAGGAGCTTCAGTAACTAGAATTGCAGATGTAGCAAGTACAACAGCAAGAACTATATGAAAGATTATTAAAAGGCATGATCACTCGTGCGCGTCTTGCAGGAGCTTCAGTAAGTAGAATTGCAGATGTATCAAGTACAACACTAAGAACTATATGAAAGATTGTTAAGCCGCCCCGGTGGCGCAGTGGTCTAAGCGATGTCCTCTGATCATTCGTCCGTTAGGGGTCCGGGTTCGAATCCCGGTGAGGCATGGATGTTGTGTTTGTCTTACGGCACTGGCTCTTTCCCTTCCCTGGAACCAGTGGCCCTAAATTAGGGACGGGCGACTGCTTATAGCCCATTGAGTTGCTCACGGTGGTCGTTAAACTTACAAAAAAAAAAAAGATTGTTAAAAGGCATGATCACTAGTGCGCGTCTTGCAGGAGCTTCAGTAACTAGAATGGCAGATGTAGCAGGTGCAACACGAAGAATTATAGAAATATTACTGAAAGGCATGATCATGATCATTAGTGCGTGTGTTACAGGAGCTTCAGTAACTAGAATGGCAGATGTTGCAAGTACAACACTAAGAACTATCTGAAAGATCATTAAAAGGCATGATCATTCGTACGCGTCTTGCAGGAGCTTCAGTAACTAGAATGGCAGATGTAGCAGGTGCAACACGAAGAATTATAGAAGATTATTAAAAGACATGATCATTGGTGCGCGTGATGCAGGAGCTTCAGTAATTAGAATGGCAGATGTAGAAGGTGCAACACGAAGACCTAAGATTTGAACTATCAAATATTATTAATAACTATCAAAAAGGACACGGCGTAGATTCTAAACGAGCAAATTGTGGACGCCATACGAAGATGTCAGATAGAGATAGGAAGCAAAAGATCACGGCACCTCAAATAGAAGCAGAGTTCCACTCCAGTCGGAATGATTTCGTTTCCATCATAAAATTGTGTTGGGAACTCAATCGATCGTGCCGGTATTTAAGGCCGTGGTGAAATCCACAAACCTCTGGTTGCCTACATCAATGCAGCAGCACGTGTGAGATGGTTCAAAGAACATGAAAACTGGGATGCTAAAGACTGGTAACGTGCCATCTGGTCTAATGAATCGTGTTTCATATTGTTTCCTACCACTGGTAGAGCGTACATCTGGCGAAAACCTGAAGAAGCGTATCACGACGACTGCTTGGTTCCCACTGTGAAGCATGAAGGAGGATCCCTGTTGCTATGGGGTGCCATATGACGTCATTCCTTAGGGCTATTGATTAATTATTCTCGTGGGTCGTGTCACATTTGTAACGTAAGAATATATTCATGGGAACCACTTGCACTCAATGGGAATTGTGCGAAACGTGTCAAGTTGTGGTTTGCAGCTAACCTTGAACACCTTAATCTCCAGATCTCAATATTATTGAACATTCGTGGTAATATCTGAAGCGAAAGGTCAGGTCACACTTTCCACTTCCAACATCAATGGCACAGCTGAGACATATTTTACAGGTAGAATGGTCCCAAATTTCATTATCGTATGTGCATGACTTGTACAAGTCTACTTCAAGTCGAAGTGCTTCTGTTCTGAAAGCCCGAGGTGAGCGTACAGCTTAATAATAAAAAGTTCAATAAACAGTAAGGGTTTCTATTATTTTCATAAGCTCCTGTAGGTACATCAACTCGCATTCTAGAACTGCATAACTGCTTTTGATCAGTGCTTAATGAAATGATTAAAATCATGGGTACATTTCCGTTTCTTGCATTTTATGTGCTAGAAATGTAAATTTTATATTTTTCATGGTTTTTTCATTTTCCTGGTATAAGGATAAAAGCCATAAAAATAAAAAAAAAGTTTAATATTGTTATTTAAAAAACTTCCCATTACAAGTGACTACATGTTTTTCATACGCATGAAAATGACATGCATTTTAAACATTTGAGGTGAAACTAGACTTGTCAGTTCTTTTAAGTGTGTTCTCTCACATTAGGAGTCTTTTTACTACAAAACATAAAATTTGCACTTTTAGCCCAGTTCCAAATGATTTCGCCGCTGGGGTTCATCTTTATACAAAATCACTTTGTATTCTAGATTTCCATCAGTGAAAATGAAAAAATTCAAAAAATGTGAAAATCAATTTTTTTAAGTGTACTTTCTTATTTGGATAAATAATAATAATAAAAAAAATGACCGTACGGGCTCTCTTCTTTCCCTGGAATCAGTAATCCCAAATTATGAGCGGACGGTACTTACAGTTATCAGTTATTCATGGCTGTCCTTGTACCCCAAAACAAGAACAGCAAAAAAGTAAGTCTCTGCTGAAGTTTAATTATTGCATGTGTGCTGTTCTGACTTGAAACGTAATTTTGGAAGGAATTAAGTTGTTTTTTTAACTAGAGTTTTTAATAAATCGTATTCTAAAAAGACTGCCTAGGTTACAAACCCATTGTTGCTAAGTTGAAATCTGACATGCAGAAAGAAGTTTTAGATTGCCTGTTCATGAAACAGATTTCACTGACTTTGTAGTGTTACTAAAATTTGGTGCATAGGAAAACAAAGAATTAGTGCGAGAAATAAAAAATAAGTTTCAGCCGTACAAGATTAATGTGTCTAGTACTAAAAATAGCTCACGAACTTTCAGCATATGAATTTCCATCAACTTGAAAGTTGGAAGTATTACTTTTTTATGCAGTTGAAATGAAAAAAGAAAGGAATGTTTCGCCATGTTGCGAATAAAACCACGGACACGAAAATATGAAAAAACAGAAATATTGCAACAAAAAAGAAAAGTGTGACAGCGGAAAGTAGGAAGTCAAGTATTTTGTCGCTTTTTGAAAGAAATTCTCAGAATACGAGTTGAAACTCTTTCACGATCATTTACGAAGAAGGCGTGAACGGAATTTTTATACAGAATTCCTTCACTCTGATTTTTGAGCATTTGATGGTTTTGTAGGAACTCACGAGTGGCGTGTGGAGCCTAAAATTAGAAATGCGACGACAAAGGAACACAATTACGGCACAACTACCTAAGTCACGAAATCTTGTTTCAAACTAAATATATACGGCATGTCGTAACGTAATAAGAACAGGTCGTCCATCTGAATATTAATTTAATGAGGTTGAAGTTTAAAACTTCTACAATACATAAAAAATAAAAAAAGTGTTTCCTTAAGAGCACAGCTCCTTTCTGTTTTTGGAAAGTACTAAAAGAAATGGACCTTATAATTTATCCCCAAGAGTGCGTTTTCTGAGGCTTGTTTTCATTCAGAAATCCTCAAAAAGAAAAACAGTCAATTCATTCATTAGATGCACTGAATGGTCTGGGCACTCAAGCAGAAAACAGTTCACGTTAGTTTGTGAGAAATCTCAACAATTGTTTACTTAACACTGAATTTCCAGGAAAAATAGGATGAGACAGAAAATGTGTATAAAAGAAGGCATTCGCACAAATAGAGATTTAAATAACTTTTCCTGTGTTTTGCAACACTGCAAAAAATCATTGGTCTGAATTCATGAAACATTTTTGAAAATAACGTGCAGCAAAGTGGCCGGTAAGTGTCCGTTTTGAAACGAAATTTCATTTTTTGAAAGTTTCAGTTTTTTTAACTTCCGTATTTTCACAGATTTTCCATAATCAGTAGTTCCGTTTATTCAGAAATCTCCGTTTCAAATTTTCTGTAATTTTACAGAAAATTCGCAGTCTCTGAATTTTTCAGCAGTCACGTCAGAGAAGTCCTTCGCGCTGGTGATCGAATTGAGGTCCTTTGCGTTAGAAATCGCAATCGCGCGTATTAACCACTGAGCCAGAATGTCGTCGAAATCGAACTCACGTTCAAGATAAGACTAATTGCGCGATGATGAATTCCCCCCCCCCCCAAAAAAAAAAAAAAAAATGCGAGTGATTTTGTCCTTTTGCTTTCTGTTGGAGCTTATTATTTTTTTAATAGATTTGTAATAATTTTATTTTTTCTGTAGGAGGATTTATCACAAATTAAGTATTTTTTTCATCGTGATTTTTCGAAGCAACAGAATGATTTGGAATTTCAGAGCTCTTCTTTAACTGATAATATCTTTCAATTGTCTTTAAGAAAAGGTGAAATGTACTGTTTTATAGTATTATTTCCCAAAACATCTAAATATAAAATTTACTCTTGATAGCTATAATCGCCTTTGTCTCCAGGACTTCATAAACTAACACATAGACAACGCACAAATCACCTGCACAATAATTTAAGGACACAGTTTCTTACGATAACGCAATATATAATAGCTGGTACACAATTCTCGTGGTGCATCCTGTTCCCACTAAAGGGGCTCTGACGACCGCCCATAGCGGTATAACTATACCATCGGGATCAGAGGAAATGCTATCCCACACTCACCAACCCGCTTGGCCAGCGTGGTGAGTTATGGCCAAACCCCTCCAAAATGATTCCACAACTTAAATCTTGGCCCTCAGTCTCCGGCAGCTGGAATGTACCTGGCCAAGGCAGCGGCCAGTGCGACATGAAGGCAGAGGGTGCTAAGAATCCCCGGAGGACCGGACTAGGCTGCCATCTGATGCTGACCTTGGCTACTTACAATGGACGCTCCCTATCTTCTGATTCAAGGCTTCTCGAATTGGAAGAGGAACTACAAAGGATCAAGTGGGACATCGTGGGGCTAAGTGAGGTAAGGAGAAAAGGAGAAGATCTCATCGAACTGAAAAGTGGACATCTCTTCTACTATCGTGGGACAGATACTGGCAGAACTAGTGGTGTTGGATTTATAATAAACAAGAAACTGAAGGACAAAGTTGTAGAAGTTGAAAGTTCCTCTGACAGAGCTGCACGACTTGTTATCCAACTCTCGAAAAGATACCAGGCTCAGATTATTCAAACTTATGCACCCACCACAAGTCATCCTGAAGAAGAAATTGAAGAATTTTATGAGGAAATTTGTCATCTAAATAATAAAGGTAAGCAGCATTTGAAGATAATTATGGGAGATTTCAATGCAAAAATAGGGCAACGGCAACAGAATGAAACTTCAGTAGGTAAATTCGGTCATGGCAACAGAAACCAGCGTGGAAATACTCTCGTTGAGTTTGCAGAGGCAGAAGGGTTTTTCATCTTGAACTCCTTCTTCAAGAAAAAGCCACACAGGAAATGGACATGGAGACATCCAAATGGGACGACAAGTGAAATTGATTTTATTATGTGTAACAAAAAATTCGTCATAGAAGCCTGCAGTGTGCTAAACAAGTTCAACACAGGTAGTGACCATAGATTGGTGAGATGTAAGATGCACCTCAACACTAAACTTGAACGTGGCAAGCTCATAGGACAAACAAAATCTATTGACATAACCAACCTTAAAAAACACCATAATACCTTCAAGTTAGAACTGCAGAACAGGTTCTCTGCTTTAGAAGGCCTAACATCGGAAGAAGTGGACATCTCTGAAGTTAACAGAAAAGTAACCAAAGCTCTTATGGAAACAGCAACAAAATTAGCTGGGTCTAAGAACAAGTTGCATGTGAACAAATTATCAGGAAAAACCAAAATGTTGATGCAGAAAAGAAGAGAGATGAGGACAACTAAAGAAGATGTGACTTCCAAAGTGGAATATATAGAGCTATGCAAGACAGTAAGAAAAAGTATCACTGAAGACGTAAGGAAATTCAACTGTGAACTAGTGAGGAAAGCAATTGAAAACAACCAAAGCCTAAAGATAGCAAAGGGACATCTCAGTAAGGGAAGAAAACAGATTATGGCACTGAGAAAAGAAGATGGTTCTGTAACAAGAAATAGAGGCGAAATTTTGACAAGAGTGAAAGATTTCTACTCCAAATTATATGAAAGGGATGATATATGCACTCCAGACATCATGAAAGATACCAGTACCAGAGTTCCTCCAGTCCTTCCAGCAGAAGTTGCACATGCAATCAAGAACATGAAGCGAGGAAAAGCTCCAGGAGAAGATGGAATTACTGTAGACATCATACAAGAAGCAAGTGGAGAAGTCGAAACAGTACTCGCCCAAATCTTCACTCGATGCCTTAATGAAGGAAAGATTCCTGAGGATTGGAACACTGCTACAATGATCCTGCTACATAAGAAAGGTGACATTGAGGATCTCGGAAACTACAGACCTATCAGCCTCCTATCAGTAGTTTATAAAATCTTCACTAAAGTTCTTTCACACCGCTTGAAGGTAACACTGGACATGGCTCAACCGAGAGAACAAGCTGGATTCAGGAGTGGCTACAGCACAATAGATCATATCCACGTGCTGAGAGAACTAATTGAAAGAGCGAGGGAATATGAACTTCCATTGTGCATGGCTTTTATCGATTATGAAAAAGCCTTTGATTCGGTGAAACCATCAGCAGTTACAATGGCTCTGAAAACCTGCGGTATTGAAGATGCATACATTAATATTATTAATAACATCTATGAAAATGCAAGTGCAAAGATTAGGCTGTTTGAAAATACAACACACGTAAAAATTGGAAAGGGAGTGAGACAAGGTGACACCATATCTCCGAAGCTCTTTAATGCCACATTGGAGGGTGTTTTTCAGTCACTGAGCTGGGAAAACAAGGGGATAAAGATTAATGGAGATTATCTAACCCACCTTCGTTTTGCTGATGACGTAGTCATTTTTGCAACTACCCCATCAGAGCTGCAGAGTATGATCCAGGAACTTGCTGACAAGAGTAAAGAAGTGGGATTAAAAATGAACTTTCAGAAGACAAAAGTGATGTTCAATGCTTTTACAAGAAATGAAGATTTATCGATTGATGGAGAAAAGCTGGAGATAACAGACACGTACGTTTATCTTGGACAGCAGATATCAAGTGAGGGTCACATTGATGAAGAAATTAATCGGCGTACAAAACTTGCCTGGAGAGCTTTTGGAAGAAACAGCATAATTTTCAAGAGCAATATGCCATTATGTCTTAAAAGAAAAGTGTTTGATCAATGCATCCTTCCAGTGCTTACGTATGGTTCGGAGACGTGGACCTTAACTAAAAGAGACATACAAAGGCTGCAGACAACTCAAAGAAGCATGGAGAGGTGCATGCTTGATGTAACCAGGAGAGATAAGAAGAGGAACTCGTGGATCCGAAAAATGACAAGAGTGGAAGACATCATGATCAGAGTTAAATCCCTGAAATGGCAATGGGCTGGACATACTGCCAGAAGGACAGATCATCGATGGACAGCCGAAATTTTAGATTGGATTCCAAGGGACAGGAAAAGACCCAGAAGAAGACCACATGGGAGATGGGTGGATGAAATTCGAAAGTATGCAGGGGTGACATGGAGGAGACTGGCACAAGACAGACCGTTGTGGAGGAAACTTGGGGAGACCTTCGTCCAGCAGTGGATTGATAATGGTTGACAATGATGATGATGATGATGACACAAAATAGGGAGAGGAGAAGAAATATCCTGTACCAGAATAAACGAAATTCATACGATGTACTATCCAGAATATTAGATCACCCTACAGAATTTCAAAATCAGATTCTTCGACAGACTTTGGAAATTTAACAATTAATCAAACCTCAAGTATTTTCGCAAATCTCTCCTATTACCGGAAAATTTTCGTCATATGGATAAGGAAAAATATATGAAAGGAGTTGTGGAAATATACGAAAGGAATTGTGGAAAGGTTCCTGAAAATTCAGAATTTTCCATTAACACATCTTAAAAATGGCAATTTACCGCCAATATAAGAAAGGAATTGCAGAAAGGATTCTATAAATTCAGAATTTTCCTGTAGTTCGGAAAATCAGTGAAATTCAGGTTTCTTCCCGTCATTTCGCGGAAAAGGTTGTATCAGAAATATGCTTCGTTAATTCACGAAAGGCATCACGGAAAGTGACTCGTGAATTTCAGAATTTTTTGTACCGAGAAGTTACTAAGTTTTACATAACACGCGATTTTTCGTTTGTATGTTGCATAAAGTTAAGTGTCTGAAAGGCACAAATCAAAAGGCACAACAATGCACTTAGTGAAAATCCTCCAAATGCGTGGAGTCAGTGAACAAACAAAGACATCGATCGCTCTTTCCAAGTTTTAGCAACACATAGCAACCGAAAAATTGTTATTCGGTCACGGCTGGGGACCCGAATCCCAGATCTCTCGATATCTAGCCGAGCGCGTTAGCCTTACACCACGGTGGCCAACAATCCACGGTGCTATGTGTGTTTTTCTGTCAGCTTCTAACATCATAAATCCGTAATCTGGCCATATATAGTCAGTGACGTTAATGACCAGCAGATGGAGACGTCTCAGTAGCTGAGCCCATCTTACGGATTTATGATGTCAGAAGCTGACAGAAAAACACCCATAGCACCGTGGATTGTTGGCCACCGTGGTGTAAGGCTAATGCGCTCGGCTGGATATCGAAAGATCTGGGATTCTATTCCCCAGTAGTGACCGAATAACAATTTTTCGGTTACTATGTGTTACTAAAATGTGGAAAGAGTGATGTCTTTGTTTAATGCACTTAGTATCAAGTTATAAAGAACACCCAATAGGAAGCAGACACGTGCCATTCTCACTTACGTACGCAACTATGGTGTTGAGATGGCATTAGAAACAGGTCACTGCAAAGGACACGTACGCGTAGGAGGCGTAAACAGCGGCAATATGGGGGAACATTCGCGATTTAAGTGACTTTCAAAGAGGCGTGATAGTGGGGATTAGTCGGGCAGTTGCAAGTACGAGGGTCAATCAAAAAGTAATGCCTCCACGTCTGTAATGTTAGATCTACTAGAGTGAGGGTGAATGTCCCTTATATGAAGTTATAGTGAGATGAAAACTTTGGTGTGCAAAGTTTCCATCTCATAAGTGCTTAGAACCATGGATCTGCGCCTAAAGCAAAGGGTGGTAATTGAATTTCTGGCGAAAGAGGGTTGCGCACCTAAGGAAATCCATAATCGGCTAAAAAAAGTTTATTGGGAAGCTGTGGTGGACATGGGGCGCTGAGTGAAGAAGTTTCAAGAAGGAGAAATAGAAATTGCCAATAAGCCGAGGAGTGGCCGTCCGTCAACACCAGTCACCAATGAGAACCGAAAACGTGCTGATGAGTTGATTGGAGGAGACAGATACATCACAGTTCAACATGTTGCTGATGCATTGAACGTGTCGTTTGGTTTTGCACAAGCGTTAATTTCTGACTTGGGATATCAAAAGGTTTGTGCTAAGTGGGTTCCCAAGCACCTGACAGTCGACAATTAGAGTAGGCTGGTGGAGGTCAGTCAAGAGTCCCTGAATGCATTTGGAGCTGAGGAACAGGACTTCTTCACAAATGTGGTCACTGGGGACGAGACGTGGGCACACATGTACGACCCAGAGAGTAAGGTTCAATCCAAGGAATGGTGCCAAATGGATCTCCGCGTCTCGAAAAATTTGAGTATGCCAGATCAACACAGAAGGTGATGACAACAGTGTTTTGGGACACGCAGGGCGTTATTTTCATTACTTTTGTGGATGGGCGTGGCACAATCAACAGCGAAACCTACGTTACGACACTTAAGAAGCTGAAGAAGTCCATCAGGAAGAAGAGACCACATAAATATATTCATTCCATATAGCTCCACCAGGATAACGCAAGACCACACACGCCATTTTTCACAACCAGGCGATTACCAAAATTGGGTTGTCCGTGGTGCCGCATCCACTTTACAGCCCTGATTTGGGCCCTTGTGACTTCTACATGTTTGGGGCTATGAAGCCCAGCCTACGTGGTTTCTGATTCAACGAATTAGGTGCAGTTAAATTAGCTGTGAATTCATGGGTCCGGTAGCAAACTCCAGAATTTTTTAAAACGGATTTCATACTTGGGTTCGACGCTGGCGTAAATGTACTAGGTGTACAAATAAGTTTTAAAGCCTATTTTGTTTGATGTATATCGCTAATTTACATATGCTACAGTCCCTTGCGTTGTTGTCATGTGACCGTAACTGCTCCAGAGTATAAAATGTGACACAAAAGTTTGCCCAACAGTCAAACGCCCTTGCACATCGGCAGGTGAAAAGTGGCAAGCGATAATGCGTTTATTCGACACTGCATTCGTTACGAATTTCATCAAGGAAAAAGTGCTGCAAAAGCATGTGCATCGACCTGTTCTGGTGGAAAATATTGTATCGAAAAGCACGTGTGAGTTTTGGTTTAGACAGTTTAAAGAAGGTGATTTGATATTAGCGATCAAGAACATAGCAGCGCCCCGCAGAAGGTTGCACACGAGGAACTACAAGCACTGCTGGACGAAGATTCATCTCAAACGCAAGAGGAACTAGCTGAACAACTGGGGGTAACTCAACAAACCAGTACCATTTCCAATCGTTTACGCGCTATGGGAAAGATTCAGAAGGAAGGAAAATGGGTGCCACGTGACCTGAGCCAGAGGAACAAGGATGAGCGTGTCATGAAGTATTTGAATCTTTTGAATAAACAACACATGAAAGTCTTCAAAATAGTGTAACTACACTAATAATCCGAAATCTATTGGCGTAGAATAGAAATAAAACTTTCCAAGCTTTCGCACATCAACCAGATGGCTTTTTGAAGGAAGGTAGATATTCCTTGAAAAAGCCATCTGGTTGATGTGCGAAAGCTTGGAAAGTTATATTTCTATTCTACGCCAAGAGATTTCAGATTATAAGTGTAGTTATACTATTTTTAGTATAATTGATGTACATTTCCTACTTATTCATTATAGAAAATCTTTCCTGTAGGAAATCGTTACGGGTGATACGACAATCACATACGACGGGTATTACGATAATCCCAAATGCAAAAGACACTGGATAGACCCCGGTGAAGCAACGACTTCGACACCGAAACTCAATATTCACTCCAAGAAAGTTCTGCTGTGCGTCTGGTGGGATATGAAGCTATGCTCTATTATGAACTATTGGAACAAGGTCAAACTGTTACTGCTGATCGCTGCAAGCATCAATTGCTGCGATTGAACCAGGAAATATGTCGGAAACGTCCATTCACAGGCAAAGGATTGTGTCCCGTGATTACTGCATGGCAGCACTAGGCCTCATGTCTCGAAATCTGTCAAGGAAACGTTATTGACGCTTGGCTGGGACGTTTTGGAGCACCCGGCGTATAGTCCCGACACAACCCTTTCAGACTGTCACTTGTTCCGATCGATGCAACATGGTTTGTCTGCTGTACGGTTCAAGACATGTGACGAAGTGTAAAAAGGGATTGATGACTTCATCGCGTCACACGACGAAGAAATCTTCAAGGCTGGAATCCGTCAGCTGCCCGACCGATGGTGGAAGGTGATAGATAATGACAGCGCATATTTTGAATCGTAAAGGTATTGTTATTTTCTCTCAAATTACATGTTGCGTTGTCTTAAAACGCATTAAAACTTATTTGTACACCTAATATTAAAAGTAATGGTGACTATGTGGAACAGAAGTTTAGTGTACAGGATATTTTACGCTATGTGCTGTGTAACTTTTGCTTTAATTTGGTCATTAATAAAGTTGTGGTGACGGAGGAGGCATTACTTTTTGATTGAACCTCGTATCTGAGAAACGAAAATCCTTGGCTATGCAAGCGCAACTGCATCGAGGGTGTACGGAGTTTGGAGCATAAACAACAAAACACGCAGTCAGCCGTCTTCCTCTGGGTGGAAACAACAAATCGATGTTCGAGGGCAACGATCTTAGAGAGGATTGTACAAGTTAACAGAAAAGTTCCGTTGTTTCAAGTAACTGCACAGTACAATAGTGGCATCGAGAAGAGAATTTCACCTTACACAGCCCTCCGCACATTGGTTCAAGTGGGCTATAACAGCAAACATTCCATTCATGTACTTACTCGTCTATGCTAGAAAACGACGAATTTGCGTGCAGGGGGTCATAGGAGCAACAAAACTGGATCCTTTAGGTGTAAAACAAAGTCGTCTGGTCTGACGAAACACGTGTCTAGTCAATACACCTTACGGGCAGATAAGAATATGACGTATAACAGCTTTGTCCACGACGGGCATCCGGGTCCCCTCACTCCGGAATAAGTCGCTCTCCCAACTGATCTATCTCATGTACGTCACAGATGTTAACAGCAGGAATAGATGGATACAAATTGCCTAGCGTTAATAGTACAAGCTCGTGAAAGCGTTATAATGGTATGAGGTTGTGTGTTCATGATACGCATTGGGACCCTCAGCATTTCTGGAACAGCATTTACATGCCCACGAGATATCTTAACATCACTGCGGACGAGCCACACGTGTACACATGCATGATGTTTCTTGTTAGAGAGGGCAGGAAAATGTACCATGCGACACAGCTCGGATCATCACACAGTGATTCCAGGGGACCACCCGGGTGGCGCAGTGGTCTAAGCGATGGTTTCTGATCATTCGTCAGAGATGGATCCGGGTTCGAATCTCGGTTAGGCATGGATGTTGTGTTTGTTTCACACTACTGGATCTCTCCTTTTCCTGGAACTAGTGGCCCTAAATTAGGGACGGGCGACTGCTTATAACCCACTGAGTTGCGCACGGTGGCCGTTAAACTCTCTCTCTCTGTCTCACTCACACACACACACACCCCCACACACACACACACACAAAATCCAGGAGCACAGCAGTGACATCAAAGCGCTAAAATGACCCAACAATCCCCAGATCGTATCCCAATGGAACACCTATGGGATAAGATTGAGAGACCCAATAGCAGCAGAGATCGTCTTCCAGCGAGCATTCGGCAACTGACTGACGCCATCCCATTCGCTCGGGTGAACATATCTGTTAAACGATATCAGCACCCGATTGAATTCATGCCACAAGGAATCGAAACTGTTTTGAAGTCCAAGGGCGGACTAACACGTTATTATATAGGTGTTCCTAAATAATTTGCTATTTTAGTAACGAGGAACTAAACACCAAATATGTTGAAAATAGTAAAATTATCCTAGTAATCCGATTTTTTGGCGTAGGAATATATAAATAAGCATTTCCAAGCTTTCGCACATCAACCAAATGACGTTTCTTAGGAAGATAGGCAGAAACTGCTGTCTTTCTTGAAAAATCCATCTGGCTGATGTGCGAAAGCCTTGAAACGCTTATTTATATATTCCTACGCCAATAAATCGAATTACTAGGATAGTTTTACTACTTGTTATTTTAGTGTTGTTCACTGGCTGCCTTTCGTTACTTAATTTTAGCAACTGACTGCGCTAATTTATAGTCCAGCATCTTAATGAAATTTTGTGAGGGAAGTCTGCTGAAGAATCACTTTCCTTGTTTTCATGTTTTCGCATTTGAGCTTTGACCATCCATTTAATTATAAATAAATTATTGGGCAATTCGGAGCTTTGAACATGTAACAAAACAGCAGACAGCACGTATTTGATGCTACTAACACTGTATTCCAAGTACTTTCCGAAAGTGTTTGATTGATGTTATTGCTCAAATGCTTTATAATGCGTTTGCTCATTAATACCACATAAAATGTTATTGATGGCACCGTGACAGATCAATGCGTCAAATAAATTTGACTCGGGACGACTGCTTTCTCATTGTTGGTTTTTTCTTTTCAAAGGCACACTTCCGTTTGAAGGAAAAATACAGAAACGGTTTTAGTTCTCCTTCGGCCCATTAACACTCACGGATTTCTCCTAGTTTTCAATATCATTTCCAGCAAAGCACTGTACCGGACATGCCATCTGTCAGCTCCACGAAAACCTCATTATTCAGGGTTTTAACTCACTAAATAATGCTGGAGTTTTTGTTACTCCTATTTTACTAGGTATCATGATTTATTCTTTTCATGTACAAAAATTTTACATCAAAAGGTAATCCTCAAGCAAAAAAGTACGTAAGCTGATCAGAGTAATTGCGATTACCTTTAGTGGCGGTTTGAGGATATACAAATCTGTGCCTCTGCCGTTACGCTGATGTAACTACAGGGTGTTGTTTAACACAGGAATGTGAATAAAATTACAAAGCTTTGGAAAACAGGAATGGGCACCCATAGCTTGGTTTTCAGGAGGGGGCAAACAGAAATTGTAAGCACACCGGACAAAAAAATGAGTGACCCCTAACAGAAATCACAGTAGGAAGTTACCGGTTGCACAGAGAGCGCTGTGATAGCATTTTTGGGAGATAAATAGTACTTACGAGGTATACATGATCATTTCGGTCTCGTGCAGTAGTGAAGAGCAACGCGTGGGTTGAATTTAGTCTGCAATATAGGTCGTAAAACATACGTTACTGAGTGGCAAAAAGAAGTCATCGTGTTTGGCAGTACCCAAGGACAAAAAGTAAATGAAGTCGCCCAATTTGTTGGTGTGTCGAAACGTACTGTCCAGCGGGTCTACAAACAGTGGTGTAGTTCGGAGTCAACTGAAAATTGGAGACGGTAAATTATTTTCACCAACAGAGACCGCCGCCATGTTTCACACCTAGTAACTGCAAATCGGTTTCAACCCAGGCAGCGATTGTTGGAAACAGTCCATGAAAGTCCACTCCAACCGATTTCTGAAAGGACATGGCGACAGGAACTGGATGCGATAGACATCTGGAACAGAGTACGACGGAAGAGGCCTCTTTTAACCGCAAGTCACAAAGTAGCACGTTATCAATGGGCTCAGAGGCACCAAAAATTTACTGCGCAAGATTGGAAACGAGTAATTTGGTCTGATGAGTCTCGTTTTCGTTTGTGCTCCAATGATGGGAGGCCACGAGCGCATCGCAGGCTCAATAAAGCCTTTAACCCTAATTGTATCGGAGGTGTTGTTCAAGCTGGAGAGGGTCCTGTGATGTTTTGGGGATGTTTTCCGTACTACGAATTGGTGCTCTCTTTGCAGTGACGATGTATTTGAACCAGCATTCGTACCTCCGCATTCTGAATGACGAAGTGTTGCTCTTTGCCTTACCTATCCAGGAGCAGCATCACATTGCCAGTCCTGTCTTGCATGACAACAATTGCCATGTCCACAGGGCTAAAAGTGTCTGAGCGGCACGACGAACAATCAGCAACACTGTATCACCTCGACTGGCCCGCCAAATCTCCAGATTTAAATCCTATTGAAAATATGTGGGATCATTTGGAACAGAAGGTGAAATGCCGGAATAGACACCCATGTGCTCTGGCGGAACTTCGGTACCAATCGACACACGAGTGGCTGCAGATCAATGTTCAATACATCCACAACCTCGTGGAATCTCTACCACACCAGATTCATGCTGTTATCAAGGCAAAAGGTGTCGTCACCCGTTATTAGGTAAGTTCTAACAGGAGTGACTAATTTTTTGCCAATTGTGCTTAACTGCGAATCCCATATAGAAACACCATATGCAAATTTACACTGCCTTCTTGTTATTTAACCGTTTTTACCATACTCTCAACACATAAATTTAATTGGAAAACAGAAGACCAAAAAACCTACATAAATTAGATGGATAAATGAAATTACGCAGCATGTTAATGAGGAAATTTCTTTGTCGTTCGTTTGATCTTTTTGTTAACATGCTCCACGAAACCCCATTCAATTGGTCATCAATAAGAAAAAATACACACAAGACAAATTTCTGGGAAAAATTTCTAGATATATTTGTTCACAGTGAATAGCTGTTGCAGAGGATGATACATTTTTAATTTCTTCGCCTTTCATACTTTTCTACACCGTAAGCATGTACACTGTTCTCCAACATGCAGTAGAAAATCTCCTTAGAACTTTGGACTGTAAAGTTTCGCATTTTTTACTAGAAATTCCCAAAGCTTTTTCAATTCTCACTGCATTAACACGCACCCAGTTCTACAAAAAAATTAGCAATTAGAATGAATGTTATCGCTAAACTCTCTGTAGTACCTCCCAAGAACCGACAAGGCATGGTCCGGTTTCCAGCGTAGGGAAAATGTCCCCTCTTGCCCCCTTATATGGGCGACCATTAGAGCAGGTTTAAGTACAAATGACGACCTACCTGCAAATATGGATTTTCTTGGAGGTTTCTTTGGGCACGGAAAACGCCGACGGAGGGGGTGGGATCTAACACTAACTGCAAGATGTCTATGATCCTCAAGTCACAAGCGTTCGGACAGTGTCAGAATGGTGTTCAAAGTTCGCACTGGGTGCAATGCGTTGACTGGTGAGTAAGGTACTGATAGGCCTTCAATATCAACGATATACGGCAACGCGTCTTGTGTGGAGGCTCTGGTGCAAGAATACAAGCTAGTGACTTTGCATGAGATTCTTGCAGATGCTTCTTTCGACACTGCACATCACATCATTCACGATGTGCGGGAATATTGAATAGGCCAACAGAACTGACGGCAGAACTGAAAGCTTTGCGAACGGGACTGAACCTCTCGCACTTGCCACGCTACGTGCAGACAGGCCAGGAATCCCTTAGCGGAGCCGTCACAGGCAATGATATCTGACTCACCACTTCACGGGGACGTCAAAGGTTTGGACAATGTGTATTTACACACCATTTTCCATGTGAAAGAAGTTAAAGATTATGTGATCTGCTGTGAAGGTGATGCTGACAGCATTTTGGGATGACCAGGGTATTCTCCTCTTGGAGTTTATGGAGGACAGAAAACCATCACTATAGAGCCTTTACATCGATGTCATTTACGACGTCAAGGCTACTTCCGGGTGGTTAACAGAAAGTTCGACTGCTAAGGTTTCCATAAAATTAACATGGGGAAGCGTTTTCTGGACCCTCTGTCACTCGATTGTTTGAAGTTTTAGAAATGGTTAAAAGTTGTGTGGCGTATGGGCGGTTCTCAAAGTACGAGTAAGGTAGTAGAATTTATTTTTATCGCTTTCCGACGGCAGAAGAACGCCTGATTATGTGAAAAATAGCCGTAAATCGGAAGGCATGGTTGCACAGGCCGTATGACAAGATCTGCAGTAAACACTTCATTTCAGGTATCGTAAATCTGCATATTGTACTACGTTAATAGTCGAATTTATATCGGTACAATTTCTTGCTTAATCTTATTCATTACTTTTAAGTTTTTACGTAAATCCTTGTTATTTTATTTAAAATGCTCGGCATACATGACGGATTAACATTTTGTTGTCGAATCGGAAATTGCTAAACTTTTGTGAACTTTCAAGATTTTGTACTGTTACTGATTTCTAAATACTGAAACAGATGCCTTTTTCTCCGAATCGAAATTTTTTTTTTTATTTTTTTTTTTGATTGGAGGTTTTACGACCACCGTGAGCAACTCAATGGGCTATAAGCAGTCGCCCGTCCCTAATTTAGGGTCACTGGTTCCAGGGAAGGGAGAGAGCCAGTGCCGTAAGACAAACACAACATCCATGCCTGACCGGGATTCGAACCCGGACCCCTTACGGACGAATGATCAGTGGCCAACGCCTTAGACCACTGCGCCACCGGGGCGGCGAATCGAAATTTAAGGATATACGTCCACATAGAATTAGAGGGTGCTATCATACATTATTGTGTCGTCCGTTTTCCCGGATCTGTTTTCTTTATATTTTCTTTTTTTTTCTCTTTTTTAATTGCAATACACACTGGAACCAGTCAGAAATATAACAACTTACCTTAGACCGGATAACAAATTTTTCGATTTCAGTCTTCAGAATTAATACATTTCTAACCCACCCATTGGTAAAATATTTATATGCATCAAGGCTTTTATAAGCTTTTGGAGCTTTTCCTGTAGAACACGAAAAATTGCCTATTAAATAGTTGTAAATATCGTGATAGTTCAGATGAGGGAGGTCCGTAGCTACACAAACTTCCAGACGATAAAAATATCTTTTAGGTGTGTCATATGGGTGTTCTATGCCATTATTTCTAAGCTTTTCTTCGTATCGTTGCTTTTCCACTAGATTAAGAAGACAAACTTTGTCAGAAAGAACAGTTTTTTAACTCTATTTACAGCAGCAGCAGCCATTGAAACGCATGGAGAGATCAGCTCGGGTATTTCTAACCACCCGGAAGTCTAGCACACAGTTTTGTGACGTCACATGCAAAGGACCAGCGGTTCTGAAACGTTTGGCACCGCGGACCCTTTTTCCCCAAAGAACGAGGCCCGCAGATCCTCAACATCTTTTTTGAATGTCCGTGTTTATATTCAGTGCAAAATTGTGCTTATACAGGCAATGATGATTTAAGAATATCATTTCTGTGAAATATGAGAAGTACTGTTTTCATTTCTGAGAAGTACTGGCTTTATTTACTAACAGCATACATGTGTTTCAATAAATACATACATGACTTTATCTGGCTAACAGCTTTTAGTGTTTCTGTGATATTCAAGTATTGTTCCATAATAAAACCAACAGAGATCAAAGAAGAAAGAAAATACTATTACAATGCATGGCAAGTATTCGTAAGAAAAAATTATTGAATTACTGACCTCAATTGGACGTGTGCAGTTGTTTTTTCTGCTTAAAAAGTTCACGTCCGGCTCTATGGGGGAGAGTTGCTGCTCTATGGGGAAGTCTCGCTCTGGATCCAGTCTGTTGCGATACTTGGATTTTGTGGAAACATAGGTTAAAAAACCAGCCTTGACGCACTGATAATGGGAATGAGTATTCTATCTGCTTTCTGTGATAAACATGTGCACTGTTTCTTGACGCTGTATGAAAATTCTCCCAATTGTAGCTTATCAAACGCTGCCTTCTCAGAAGTATCAGATTGATAAGATTTTCACATTGACTTGCATTCATGGGGCGAGCTTTATCTTTAATTGCAAACGGATCTTTTATCTACGTATAATTTTCTAAATTCTCGTGCACTGAATTTGGAAAGTACTCCAAGAGGTCATCACTTATTTCTTGTAGGTGCTGGGGTGCATTCTCCAAAAATCTAGTCAGATTAACTGATGCTTCCTTCAAACTCTTCCAGGAAGTCTGTAAGTGTTGGAAACCTATCAGCCTCACGGTTTCAGAAATATGCCGTCCAGAAGCACAACTTTCACTTTAAAGCACGAATTTCGTTAGAGGCCGTGAAAACAGAAGCATCCTTTCTTTGCAGACCTAGGTTAACTTCATATATTTTTGTGAATACGTCAGCTTAATATGCAAGTCTGAATAACCACAGATCATCAATTCGGCTTTGAAGAACGATGATCCTCATTGGTCACCTTTCTTCTAAGCCGAAACGGTGACAATTGGGGAACAAGCGCACTTCAGCTCGTATTATGTACATTCATTGTAAACGGTAATTGAGGAAGAACGTGAATTTTTTCAGAGTATTATCGTTGTCGAACATGACAGTGTCACAAGGGATTATTCACGGAAAGCATCGGGGAGCCCTGGTGGTGCACACACACTTTTAGAACAGCTGATATTGACCAATATTGCGACACTGCTGCGTTGTCATGCTCACAGTTGAGGTATTACTTTTGCGTGGCAACACTCATCCTATACCGCAAGTGTGGCAACGAACCTCGTGAAGAGCTTAGATTGATACTGTTTCCCACTTTCTCAGCACAGTTCGCATTTTGCACCCTCTGACTTTCACATGTTTGGGCCTTCCATAAAAGACTTTGAAATCAAATCATTGACTCCGAAGTAGCAGCTGAGGTGAAGCACTGTACCTCAGCTGCTACGTCGGAGTCTACCCGGACGCTTGACGCTGAATTATTCGAACAAGGTTTCCAAAAGTTGGTGTACCAGTGGACAAGTGTGTTAACCGATTCGGTGATTATGTAGATTTCTGTTCTTTAATCATTGCCGTAACATATTTTTATGTGGCTATAATACACTGCTGGACAATTGCTAAGGACGGATCATAAACGGCTATATAGCGCATAAAAAGGTAAGTGTGGTTGGATGCCAAGTGAAATAAAATAAAGTCAGAATGCCAGGACATTACAAGAAAGACAATTTATTGTGCTCTGAAATCTAGAAGGCTTTGGAACGTGTTCAAGGAACAAACAGGCCATTTTGTGAAGAATACGTAAACGTGAAAAAATGCAATTAACATCCGCAGGCGTTCCGGCGTAAGATGTCAATACGGGATATGGCTATCATGGAGGGCGACGCAAGATTCCACACGTCGTGTTATGCTTTGCACAACATTATCAAGCAGCTGTTGGGGTAATTTATACCATTCCTCTGTCAGTGCACGGATGAGGGTGTCCTTGTTTATTGGAGGGCATTGGCGACCAGCAAGACACCTCCCCAAAGCATCCTACACATTTTCAATGGGATTCAGATCTAGAAAACGTGCTGGCCATACGAGGCGTTGAATATCCTCGCTCTCAAGATACTCCTGGACAGCGACTGTTCGATGACATGTTGCGTTGTCGTCCATGAAAATGAATCTATCACCGACAGCACCACGGAACATGCGAACATAAGGTAGCAGAACATCATTAATGTATCGTTGGCCAGTCATAGTCCCAGTTGGAAGCACATAGAGGGACGTACGGCCATTGATCATGATGCCAGCCCATACCATGACACTACATGTCGGATATCGGTCCCTTTCCTGTATGCTTGCTGGACAATATGCAGTACCACTGTCACGCCAGATCAGTTGTCGTCGACAATCAGACGATAGACTGTATCTACTCTGATCTGAGAAGAGGAGAGCAGACCAGTCGTTATCAGTCCAATTGCGATGTTGATGGCACCATTGCAAACGGGCGGTAAGGTGACGTCTGGACAATGGGATGCACACAACAGGACGGCGGCGTATAGTCCTCCTTCATGCAAACGTCTGGCGACAGTTTTTCAGGAGATCCGCTTGCCAGTAGCAGCCATAAACTGATTTGCTACCTCACTAGCTGTGCTGCGCCAGTGTCTTTTTGTTGATAGCACTATGTACCGATCTTCTGCAGGTGTCGTACTGCGAACACGACCTCTCCCGTGACGTTTGCTACACTCTCCATTTGTTTGAAATGATTTCCAAAGCCTTGAAACAACACTGTGGCTGACATCGAACTCCCTGGCAACATCTGTTATTTTTCGCCCTTCTTCAATCTTGCCAATAATACGGCCACGTGTAAAATCATCTAGGTGATGTCGGAAAGACATACTGAAAATTGCAAGTTCGTCAATTGATTCTTTCCCTTTCAACTTTGCGTTTGAACAACAACGGTCAATACGCATCAAATCCTTTATGTCTCTTATCAGCGCTATGACGTCACGAACAAGTTCGGCAATCCAAAATTTGCATACGCACAACACGTCTTACTATATAACGCACTCATGCTAATTTCCAAATTTTCCTGCCTTCCATTTTATGGTTGCTATCGTTGCTATTGTCATCCGTCCTTAGCAATTGTTCGGCAGTGTATTATCTTTGTAACTTGGCATCGCAAATTATTTCTTGATCATCTCTTAAATTAAAGTCAGAATTCACATTTTTGTCAGCAAAAATGTGATTGCAAAAAAAGGATTACAGAATATGGGGTATTATAACACTTTGTATTAGCTTCGTTTCGGGTTAAGACAATCGGTAGTCGTGCTCCTCAAATTTGAAAATCTGGTTCCATAGGAAGCTCGCACACTGGACTCTGGCTCTCGGGCCCATCTCGGAAAAAGATTGGCCAGAGACCAATGCCTCTGAATACTCAGTTATCGATGCAGTAAATAATGTTTACTGCTGGTTTACTGCTGTTTATTATTGCAGTTAAGCTTTCATAAACATAATGATAAATTTCAATAAATATTTTAAAAAGTTTTCAATAAGACAGTTTTGCTATTCTCATTAGGAACTTAAAGGCATCTAAGGATGTAACCTAATTACATAAGCATAATTTTTTTAAGTTAAAACTCTCGTGAACATCTACGGATTCATTAGTCTCTAATTTAGGGACACTGGTTCAGGAGAAAAATAAAAGGCCACCACCGTTGGACAACATGCTGGTTGGTTGGTTGGTTGTTGGATTTTATTGGCGCAAGGGCCAGGTTTGGCCAAAGAGCGCCAGACCAAGAACTATCAGCCACAGATTTTTAAAAAACGTGGAAAATGATTAAGAGCAGACAGGCTTGGTAAAAGTTGAAAAAGAGTATGATGAAAGCTGTGAAGACAAGGTAGTTAATTAGGTTTATAAAAAAATTTATTAATTGACTATTATAATTATAATTTTTTTTTTTAAACAGAACTACACAAAGGATGAGTCACTCTCCTCCCCCCACACTCCCCTGCAATGCTGGCAGAGGGCGGGGACGAACTGTCACTCTCTTCTCCCCCATGTTCCTCTGCAATGTTGTTTGAGGCTGGGGACGAACTGTCACTCTCCTCCCCCCTATGTTCCTCTATAATGTTGGTTGAGGGTGGGGACCTCGCTGAGGCCGAGACAGTTGGATGGACACTGCACACCTTTGCGGATTGAGGGCCGGGTCGTCCGCACGTGCAGGCTTTCTGCTTTAAACTGGAAGAGAGGGTCGGCTGCAAAAGAGAAGGCCCAGAATCAGGTAGTCGAAAAATCGCGAGCTCGGGGAAAAACACCTGTGTCGCTTGGTCAGCTGTAGATCGCTTGGCAAGCGCTGCGAGAGCTACAGGGCGCGGAACAAAGGGCTGCACGGGTTGTGGCAGAGACTTAACAACTGCGGCAAAACTACGCTGTCGGGTGTTGGGAATACCCAACTTGGCTTTGGCAGCAGGGTACGAGAGGCCTTCCAGGGTCTTGAGGCGCTGGATCGCCATCTCGTCCTTCCATTTCATACAGTTGCGGGAGTAAGCTGCATGGGCCTCACCGCAGTTAACACAGCAGGCCGCAGAAGTGCAACCTTCCCCGTCATGTTCACTGGAGCCACAATTTGCGCAACGAGCGGAACTCTTACAGAAACGTTGTGAATGCCCGTACCTCTGGCACCTGAAACAGCGCAGAGGACTGGGAATGTACGGGCGAACTCCACAGACCAAGTAGCCAGCCTTGATTTCGGTCGGAACTTTCGGGGAGTTAAAAGTCAAGATGACATTTTTTGACTTAATCATGGAACCATCACGCCGGAACATCATACGACGTGCAGCAATAACACCTTGATCAGCAAGTTCAGTCACGAATTCGTCTTCACTGCATGGCAAGAGATCAAACTCCGAAATAACACCCCGAGAGGTGTTAAGAAACGGGTGAGGTGTCACTTTTACAGGAATGCCTTGAAGACTAGTGAGGTTCAGAAAAGTGTTACTCTGAGAAACACTGCAAGTTTGGACAAGCAGGTCCCCAGAGCGAAGCTTTCTCACAGACTTCAAGGGGCCAACCGCAGCGTCCAAAGCTTTAGAAATGAAAAGGGAGATCTGGTGGACAGTCTCTCATGCGGATCGATGGATTCTACAAGCAAGTGAGTAGCATGCGTAGTCACAGCAATCGAGGGGAGACGACGCTTCGGAGCGACTGGTACAGCTGCCGAAGAAGAGGTTCCACATTCTTGGTCCAGGTCAAGGTCTAAAGACCGTTTACGGGTATGAGACTTGGTAGGTTGAGAAGACGAAGGACAGTCGTTGTCAACTATCATTTTGTCAGGTGACTTAAATTTGGAGTTTTTTGTTCTTTTTACCCATGGAAAAAAAGGAGGAAGATTCGTCTGCAGACTACTCCACCCACCACCGAGCCCTACAAGGGAGAACTGGAGGTCCGCAAGCCAAGAAAACGACGCTGGACACAGTTCTGGAGCTTATACGTTGCAGATATAGTCCGTTGGCTGTGATCACACGCACTCGGCGGACACTTCGGCCTCCGGGTACCGTCATGCCAACGCCTTTGGCATGATCCCACAGCCCCCGGGCTCACCCTGCCGTGCCATACGACAAAAAAGCCGCTAAAGCCCTGCACACAACTTGGTACATGACTTCTGACTAGAGGTGGGTTAGTCTCTAGCCTCCCGTTTACAGCGAAGCCGGGGTCGAAGAGGAGTGTTGGTACACAGGAGGCACTTATCCGGTCTCCTGCGACCTCAGCCGCCAGACATCCCATTTCCGCCTCACGGGTCTCCGCACGCGGCAAACATGCAGGTAGGCCTAGCACCCAAACCAGCTAAAAGGAAAAAAGAAACCCAAAGAAGACAAATCCTGGCAGGG
The DNA here is from genome assembly GCA_039090855.1 of Macrothele yani. Classification (NCBI taxonomy): domain Eukaryota; kingdom Metazoa; phylum Arthropoda; class Arachnida; order Araneae; family Macrothelidae; genus Macrothele; species Macrothele yani. Next base: position 11,218,720 of record CM077024.1, read on the forward strand.
AACCTAAACAGAATCTCAGCAACCTACGAACTGAGCGGTTAATATAAATCAGTTAGTGGTGGAGGGTAACAAAACCACAAGACCGGGGTGTTAGTACACAACGTGGTAGCGATTAGGTAGAATACAACACGGGCAACTAGCCAGTGGAGAAAATAAATAAAAACGAAAAAGCGAGACACAAGACCAGCTCGGGATCGTGGGGCCGCGACTCCCCAACAGCTGGATGAACAGCCGTCCCTGCATACACCATCAGCACCAAAATAAAAAACAAGCGGTGGCATGACATCAGATGTTGACCAGTCACAAGGTCAGCTCGGGCCGTGGGGGCGCCGCTCCCCAAATAACTGGAAAACCAGTTATCCCCGTGCGGGGGACAACATGCCTCGTCCGGTACTCAAATCCGGACTGAACTTGGACGATTGTTTAGTGACCACTCGTCGGAAAGCAATAAGCTAAATCGATAGATGAAATTAAACTTAAATTGGCAAAAATAAAGACATTTGACCAAAACTTTGTGTTAAAACTAAAGAAATTATTTGCAAAACCATGTATGGTATGCGCCAGAACAAACAGTTCACTTGACGAGAGAGCCATAATTAAAACATAATGCAAGAATACTTTAACAATGAAAGAACTTGTCTCGTGGGAAATCACTGATGTCTTGTTGTTCTAGTGAGATTTAGTCTGCCGATATCTTGCCTGCTCGTGGAATGCCAAGCATTATTGCTGACATATTACAATTCTGAACGGTTTGCGGGTGATTGAAAAAGGTGTTGCCCGCATCTTCTGCTAAGAACAAGGCTGAGCATCTAGATGGAAGAAACATCTGTTCTTTTTTTTTTTTGATTGGAGGTTTAACGACCACCGTGAGCAACTCCGTGTTCTATAAGCAGTCACCCATTCCTAATTTAGGGCCACTTTTCCAGGGAAGAAATAGAGCCAGTGCCGTAAGACAAACACATCCATGCCTCACGGGATTTGAACCTGGACCCATCTCGGACGAATGATCAGAAGCCGTCTCGGCAACTGCAGCGATAAGCCTTGTCAACGTAGTTCAGTTGTGAGAATAGATGCCTCCGGAGTATGAAGACGTGCTTCCAAAAGCCAACACCGGCAAAAATACATATGATACTTCAACTAGAAACAGCCGCCCCGGTGGCGCAGTGGTCTAAGCGATGGCCTCTGATCATTCGTCCGAACGGGGTCCGGGTTCGAATCCCGGTGAGGCATGGATGTTGTGTTTGTCTTACGGCACTGGTTCTCTCCCTTCCCTGGAACTAGTGACCCTAAATTAGGGACGGGCGACTGCTTATAGCCCATTGAGTTGCTCACGGTGGTCGTTAAACCTCCAATCCATCCAACTAGAAACATCAAAATCCATGCAGACGAGTGAATCCTTCAAGTCAACTTTACATTAAATACTAATTACAGTATAGCAAAAAAATAATTACCTCGGAGTGTACACTACATGCACCGTTTTGCGATATACGGAATCTTAGGGAACTGTGCTTCTTCTTTTTTATCGAGTGTTTAAAGACCACCGTGAGCAACTCCAAGTGCTATAAGCAGTCACTCATCCCTAATTTAGGGCAACTCGTTCCAGAGAAGGGGGAGAGCCAGTGCCGTAAGACAAACATATCCATGCCTTAACTGGATTCAAACTTGGACCCATCTCGAAGCCGTCCCTGAGACCACTGCGCCACCGGGGCGGCAAACATCTGTTCAGTAACTTTGTTATCATTGGTTCATAATGTAGAATACTACTATGTAGGGAGTGTGTGTTTTATCATACATAGACGATTAGCAAAGCTCAGCAGATTTCCCAAAACGATGAACACAGAATTATTAAAAGAACGTCCTTCACCATACAGAATAGATTCATCACATTGGAGTAATACTGGAACCTCTGTAAGTCCATATTTTAGACATCCTGGTGTCGGAACATTGAAGATCTTTGCGTATTGAATATTTAGCAACAATCTGCCAGTTTTCTAACACAACTGGGGCTGTAATCAAAATATGTTTTTGTATATTTGATAAAATATATTTAAAGAAAATAATTAGAAATGCACTTGAAAAATATAGGACATTCTCGAATTCTTTTATATAGATCCAACTGATTTTGTTGCATTTAATCCTTCAAATTCAATCAGAACCTGTTTTTCAAGTTTTAATAATATTGCCTTTCTTGTGCGTATTTTTTTTTTGATTGGAGGGTTAACGACCACCGTGAGCAATTCAATGGGCTATAAGCAGTTGCCCGTCCCTAATTTAGGGTCACTGGTTCCAGGGAAGGGAGAGAGCCAGTGCCGTAAGACAAACACAACATCCATGCCTCACCGGGATTCGAACCCGGACCCCTTACGGACGAATGATCAGAGGCCAGCGCTTAGACCACTGCGCCACCGGGGCGGCTTGTGCGTATTGCACAAGCATCATCGTATCTGTCCGAATAAGAGAATATGATTTCTAGGAAAGGAAAACAAACGCCTGTTGTATGAATTATGTTGCTTTATTTCTGTTGATGTATTAATAGAAAACCTCTGTGATACAAATATATCACCAACTTTGCGATGAGGCAAGAATCTTAGAAGTTACGCTTTGTACACGGGATCAGGTGATCCAAAAATGATTCAAAAGTTTACCTGCTCAGTTGTTTAGAACTAAGGTTCGGAAAGAAGAATATTGAAATATATTTTGGTGGCAAATCTTTGCATGTCACGATCGAAACTTAATCAACTGCTACTAAATGCCCAACAAGTTTAGAATATTGTTCCTTTGTAGGAAGCATCTTCGAAGAAGTTCGGCCGTTGGTGAGCAACAGCTAGTAAAGGTTGTGAAATCCGCCCCCGGTGGCGCATTTGTCTAAGCGCTCTCTTGTGACGATTCGTCATAGATTGGTCCGGGTTCGACTCCCGAGTGAGGTACGACACAGTCTATCTGCCTTTCCTGGAACTAGTGATCCTAAATTAGGGTCCGGTGATTTCTTATAGCCCATTTAGTTGCTCGCTGTGGTTGTTAAACCCCCGAACACATGCACACAAATATTAAAATTGTGTCGCAAATATGTAGATTTACCAGTTTTTCTGTAGCTGTGAGACCCCGTTTCATGAGCATCTAAGGCTATGAATCGCCCGATACTGAGTTTTTCATTTGTTTCGTTTTTGTTTTGTTTGTTTGGCGGTTTAACGTCCATCGTGAGCAATAACAGGTTGCCCGCGTCCTAAATTAATACTACTCGTTCCAGGGAAGGGAGAGAGTCAGCACCGCAGGACAAACACCGCCCATTCCTCATGCTGGGCTTTCACCCGGGTTTAGTTCCGACGATTAGTCGGAAACTTTCGCTATATTAGCACTTTTGTTCACATAGTTAGTTTGTTTGTTTTGAGGTTTAACGACCACAATGGTCGACTGAAAACCTATAAACGCCGCCCCGGTGGCGCAGTGGTCTAAGCGATGGCTTATGACCATTCTTCCGGAAGGTGCCCGGGTTCGAATCCCGGTGAGGCATGGATGTTGCGTTTGTTTGTCTTACGGCACTGGCTCTTTCCCTTCCCTGGAACCAGTGGTCCTAAATTAGGGACGGGCGACTGCTTATAGCCCATTGAGTTGCTCACGGTGGTCGTTAAACCTACAACTAAAAAACAACAACCTATAAACAGTCTCCTCTACCTAATCTAGGGCCACTGGTCCCACGAAAAGGACAGAGCCAGCGACATCTAATAAATATGCCTCATGCGGGATCCGAAGCAGCGCTCTACTCGGACGACTGATCGGAAGCGAGCTCACCTGGCCATCGGGGTGGAAGGCGTGACGTTACGAATGGGCTGGGTTGGGGTGGGCTTCGGCCCACCCAACTTATCTGTGAGTCCACCTTTTAGCCCCTCAAAATATCTAAGCAGTTGGAACATATGGTGGGTGCAACCATCTAACAGATTTTAGGGAACTTGGGAAAACGTAAGTGGATTTCTCGAATTCACTGAAATTCTGTTATATAAAAATAATTTTTTGTTAAATTTAGTGTTTGTGTTTATGGGAAATGGAGGGAACCCTGTGAACGAATTTCTAAGAAAGTAGCAAAAACACACCATTTCTTTTTTGATTGGAGGTTTAACGACAACCGTGAGCAACTCAGTGGGCTATAAGCAGTCGCCCGTCCCTAATTTAGGGCCACTGGTTCCAAGGAAGGGAGAGATCCAATGCTGTAAGGCAAACACAACATCTATGCATCACCGGGATTCAAACCCGGACCCATCTAGGACGAATGATCAGAAGCCATCACTTAGATCACTGCGCCACCGGGGGAGGTCACACCATTTTTGTAATCAAAGTTTAGAAAGATGAGAGAGAGAGAGAGAGAGAGCGAGGGAGAGAGAGAGAGAGAGAGAGAGAGAGAGAGAGAGAGAGAGAGATTCCTTGACAGGTTACAAACTAAAATTTTATAAACAGTCTCAGGAAGGAAAAAAAAAATAAAGATCTAAGTAAGCTAAAATTGCGAAGAAATAGTTGTGACGCATACTATAATTTAACTTTCCTTTTTAGTTACTTTCTCTATGTAAATTTGAGTTCATTCTCCTTTAGTGTTTTTCAAACGTAGCGTTATATATTCTCTCTCGCAAGAGTATGGTTGGCAACACCTTAAGGTCGGAGCGTAAGACGTGTGTATGTGTCCGATAAGAAATGGAAGATATATACTGTTTGAGAAGCAGCAAAGGTGTGGAGATGGTGGATATTATAATGCTATAATTGTGGAAGCGGCTTTGGGTTAATTGAAGTTTTTTTTTTATTGAAGGTTTAAAGACCACCGTGAACAGCTCAATGGGCTATAAGCAGTCGCCCGTCCTTAATTTAGGATTACTGGACCCTAGGGAAGGGAGAAAGCCAGGGCCGCAAGACAAACACAACATCAGTGCCTCACCGGGATTCGAACCCGGACCCTTCCCGGACGAATGATCATAAGCCAGCGCTTAGACCACTGCGCCCAGGGCGGCTTAATAGAATCTTGATCTTTTTGAAGGCTGCGTGTTATATCTTTAGTGTTTTTGCTTAATCAAGCGTTCTGATTATTAGCTCATATTAGTTGGATTAAATTAATCGAGCTGTAGTTGTTCCTAATTGAAACTGCCAAAGGAGTGTTGGTTGAATAAAGATTAACAGTTAATAACCTCTTGAAGTTTCTTGGTTGACTCCTATTTCACTGTAGCTGAGGTATTAAAAAACTGATTTATGTAGTGTTATACACGATCATTACATAGTAACTTGCTATAGAGATTCGTATCCACGGTTGCCATAGTACAAACAGTACACTGAATAAATACTACGTACAGGAGTCATTGAAAACCTTTTTTTACTTGGGATAACATTATTAGCGTCGAGTGCACATGAACAGAATTTCTTAGCAAAATTTCTACCAAACACTTTAAAATTTGTGCCTCCCATTCACGTTTAGCCTCCCTAATAGCCCACCCAGTTCTGAGCGGCTATATTATTGGTGTTTAAGAATTAAAAGACACGAAAAATATGTGTAACAACTCTATCACAAACAATATAATGTCCTTGGTTTGAATGTTTGTCTCACTTTTGTGGCGCAGTGGAAAGAGCTCTTGTCTGTTTTAATTCTCGAATCCCAGCCTCAACCAATATTCTTTTTTTATTGGTGTAATGTTCATGGAAGGTACTTCCATATTTGGACATCATAAACAAAAAGACTACCCGGTTATTGAAAAAAATATTTTGCGTACCTTATTCTTCCCCTTCATTATTGACGGTCTTTCATCTAGTTTTATACGAGGGTTGTAGCGAAAGTAATGCAAAAGTGGGCATAACTTTTTTATTAACTGGCAGATGTCGTTCAAATTGCCAATATTGGAAGAGTAACTCTTCCTCTATACAAAGGCACTACTCAACATAGGCTCCATCACAAGCGATGCATTTGTGCCATCGTTCAACCCAACTCTCGAATCCTGTTTGTAGAAATTCAGGTGTGGACTGGTGCATCCACTTCAACACAGCCACTTTCACCTCGTCTGTGTCATCAAATCGTTGTCTGCGGAGGCTGTCCTTCATTTGACCTAACAGGTGGAAGTCGGAGGGCGCCAGATCCGGACTGTACCGTTAATGGGGGACTACCGACCAATCTATTTTGCTGATCGCCTGATTTGTTGCCAAAGATGTGTGTGGTCTCCATTACCATGGTCAATGTGGATGTTTTTCATATTCTTGTTCGGTCTCTTCTTCCTTATGGTTTCTCTAAGCTTCTTGAGTGTCTAAACGTACAGCTCGCTGGTCACGGTACGACCACGTTTCAGAAAATCAACTAGAATGAGACCCCTGTTGCCCCAAAAAATCGTCACCATAACTTTCTGTGCTGATCGCTGGCTCTTGAACTTCTTAGGCTTTGGTGAAGAGGTGTGATACCAATCCATGGATTCATTCTTCGTTTCCGGATCGTAAAGATACGCCCACATTTCTTCCCCTGTCACCAGATCAGAAAAATCGTGTCTTCATTGGCTTCAAACGCTTCTAGCAGATCAGAGCAGACACCCACCCTTCTCTCCTTCAAACCGGTTGTCAACTGCTGAGGTACCGGCTTTGCAGACACTTTCCGATACCCTAAGTCTTCCACCATCTTCTGTATGGTATTGTAACCACAGTCCAGTTGTGCAACAAGGTCAAGGATTGTGACTCCTGTCTCCTAGCAAATCAATTCATCCACTCGCTGACGATTCGTGTCAATGGTCGCAGATGATAGTCTCTTACTGCGTGGTTTGTCTTGATGCTGGTTTCCCCTTCTTTAAACTTCTTCCTCCATCTGTGCACATTGCTGTTGTCAATGGTGTCATCTTCGTAAATATTCTGTAACCTTCTGTGGGTGTCGGACAGACTGCACCCTTCCTTCGTCAAGAACTCAATGACGGCACGTTGCTTCTGCGTGGAATCCATTATTTACCCGCAATGCAGAAGAAAAGTTAGAGAAAGAGTTAATCTACCAACATGTGCAATTTAAACGACCTCTGTCAGTTAAAAAAAGTTATGCTCACTTTTGCATTACTTTCTGTACAACCCTCTTACATTTAATCATATTCAAGATAAAAAAGAAGTAGGCAACTTGTCGAGCGAAAAATAAATAATTCATGTCTGAGAAATTTGTTCTTGTAAATACAGATGATCTCTTGTTCAGACATTTTGTATCTGTAAAGCTAAGAAATGTTTCATCAGTACATTTTCTTTTATAATTTCTCGGGACTTCGCAAAATATCTTTAAAAATCCGTATTTTTACGCTTCTCCGTATAAGATATGTATTTTGTTCTTTTGCCGTGTGAATATTTTTACAGCGTTTTGATGTCATAAAGAGATCAAAGAAATACTTTGCATCATGTAATTCCTTTTCTGCTCAAGTAAAAATTGTGTTTTTTCTTCTCTGACATATACCCTTTCTAAGCAGCTGATCCATTTAAAATTACAGAAGGTAGTCAAATTTATGTTTACTCGAAACAGAAAAGCTTGACATCTTTAAGTTGAAAACATAATTTTCATTCAGCTAAACTCCATTTTTGTGGCTTGCACACATGTGTGTGGGAGTAGATACAATTTAATAACTCGTCTCGATGGGTAGAAAGTTCAGATATCGTAATTAATTTAAATAATGTTTGCGTTTTCTTTGTGTGTGCTGAGCAAGATTATTTGAAAAGCGAATTGCAGTAAACGTTTTGTGACAAACCTTTCTATTGCATTACTATATATTAAAGTACGACTGAATCGAGAACTCAGAAAGTCATAAAATATTCGTAGTATTTTGTTTTCATGAATATACACAACGTTTCTTCGTTTCAAGTTGTCTGTGTATTTTAATCATATTATTTCTGGAAACAACGCAGTTTCTAAACGAATAAAGACAAGAATTCTTCTGATATATTATATAAAAATATGCTCCCAACAAAACTAAAAATGACATTAAACATAAAAATTTATAAGAGTAATTCTGAATCCAATTTATATTATAAATAGTTTATTAATAAAGACGTATATCAGAGTAGCAGACATAAGAATCTGTATCAAACTATGGCTGATTTATGAAAAAGTACCGTTACAAATTAATATAATACGATGTCACAATTTTTCAGAATAGAAATCACAAATTAGAAGAAAAAATATTATAAAGAACATCCAGCATGAAACAACAAAGTGAGTTGTATTCTTCATATTTTGTGAGAGTTATAAAGGAGTGTATGATAAGATGTTGAAAAGATATGCCTAATATACGTTGTTGAAAAGAAAGTTTCCTTTTCCATAATTGTTCATAACAAGAGTCAAACAGATCATCATTTGAAAGTTTATAAAAACTTCCAAAGCTTGCCTATGTCGTGCTTGTTATTATAAATGTTTTAATTTATATTTTGGACAAGGAGTTCTAATTCCTTCTACGTCTAATGCAATTTCAAAGGACGCATTTAGTCTTGCTAATACTCTTATACTACACTGGTGTGCAAAAATTAAAGACAAAGAGGAGAAATTAGCATAACAGCGGAACGAGCAGGCAGAACGGACCGAAAGACCACTCAGGAGATAGACTAGGGTCCGGTACGGTAGGGCATGCGCATATATGCAGCATGGCGTGGGGGGGGTAGGTTTCGGAAGGGTATAAAGCACACGGACGGTGTACGCTCAGCAATTCGGTGAAAGCTATTGCACGGTGTGCATCGGTTTGAACGACGTCGAGTTGCTGCCACCGTGTGATATGCCCAACAGCCAATCCAGTAGACGACACCTGGATGACTTTACCCGAAGTCGCGTCATTGGGAAGTTGGATAAAAGGTCGAAGTGTGACTACTGTGGCCGGGGAGTTCGGCATCGCTCACAGCATCGTTTCACGAGCTTGGAGAGCATTTCAGACGACAGAAACAGCTGTCCGAGAGTTCAGCAGTGGTCGTACACGAGCAACCACGGCGGAGAACGACCGGTATATTGTCCTACAGGCGAGAAGATACAGACGGCAGACAGCGGGAGGAATCGCAAGGCACATGCAACAGACAACTGGACGTCCATTATCGCGTTTTACCGTGGCCAGGAGGCTGCACAAAGGTGGTCTATTTGCACGACGACCAGTGCGGTGTGTGCCATTAACGCCTGCTCATTGGAGACGGCGGTTTCTGTGGTGCCAGGAACACAAGAACTGGACACATAAGCAATGGGGTCGAGTTCTCTTTACGGACGAGAGCCGGTTTAGTCTGACGAGCCACTCTGGACGTATACACATCTGGAGAGAGCAGGGAACACGCAATCACACCTCCAACATCGTCGAAAGGGACCGGTTTGGAGGTGGAGGAGTTTTCGTTTGGGGCGGTATTATGCTTGGTAGTCGTACTAACCTCCACATCTTCCAAGGAGGTTCAGTCACTGGTGTCCGCTATTATACCGAGGTTCTCCTGCCTTGCGTGCGTCTGTTTAGAGGTGCTGTGGGTCCTGAGTTCCTCTTCATGGACGACAACGCTACACCTCATCGTACAGTGGCTGTCGCAGAGCTGTTGTAGAGTGCAGATATTCAACGCATGGATTTGCTTGCAAGGTCCCCGGACCTTAATCCAATCAATCGAACACGTGTGGGACCTTCTCGGGAGGCGCTTGGCAGCACGTCACCAGCCACCAGCAACGATTCCGCAGCTGCGACTGGCGCTACAAGAGGAATGGGCCGCGATGCCTCAACAGCTCCTTGACAACCTCGTCCTCAGCATGGACAGACGTTGTAAATCCTGCAACGCAGTCAGGAGTGATCATATCCCCTACTAAAGACTGGAATTTTTCTTGGCAGCCGCCTGTCACATGGACGTTTCTGTCTTGTGTATAGCTGTGCTCGAAGCTACCTTTTCAATAAAGTGCCTTTGTATCCTTTAAATTCCTTGTTTGGACGGTTTTGCTCACTTGTCCCATATCCTTACATCTTGGGGATCTTATAGTATGATTTGAGTCGACGTGGAGCATTTCTGCACGACGTTACATTCAAAAAATCGTCTCGTCCTTAATTTTTGCACGCCAGTGTATAATACCGGTTTGCATTTTAAAATTAATTTTGTTTTAAAATAAAGAGTCATTTGTAATATTTTCACACTGATTTAAAAACTGTAATCCATTTGTTTGCACCACATCATAATGTTGTACAAACTGCAAAAGAAAACATTTGCATTTTAACACATTTTCGGTAATTGTAACCACTGTTGCGAACAGATGAATTTACAATAAAATTGGAAACAAGAAGTAGCATGCTGTCTATATAAAAATCTGTACATTTAAAAACGTTTCTGATTAATCTGTGCCTTTAAAAACGTTTGTTATTAATTGGGTTTAAATATAAATTTGCACAAGTACATGCATTGTAATGAAAACAGTCCTTGATTTCTTTGCACATCATGACATTCAGGCTCTACCTTTTCAAAATCTAACAGTGGTCTTCATATTCAATCTTCTTTGATACCTATTTTGAATTTCTTCTTGTTCTTCATCAACATCATCTAAAATCTGTGGGAAGTAGTTAATGACCGAACTCAAAAAATGGATTTGAAGATCATGTTGCAGCCAAGTGTTTTGAAGTTTTTCAACTTCAATCATTCGTCCGGAAGGGGTCTGGGTTCGAATCCCGTGAGGCATGGATGTTGTGTTTGTCTTACGGCAGTGGCTTTCTCCCTTCCCTGGAACCAGTGGCCCTAAATTAGGGACGTGCGACTGCTTATAGCCCATTGAGTTGCTCACGGCGGTCGTAAAACCTCCAATCAAAAAACAAAACATATTTTCAGTAATAGTATGTTTTGTAATTTGTATCTTTTTTGGTTCCAAAATTGTCGTGGAGTCCGCCGAGACACTACGACAGTTTTAGGACACTGTTTTTTTTTTTTTTTTGATTGGAGGTTTAACGACCATCGTGAGCAACTCAAATGGGCTATAAGCAGTCGCCCGTCCCTAATTTTGGGTCACTGGTTCCAGGGAAGGGAAAGAGCCAGTGCCGTAAGACAAACACATCATCCATTCCTGACCGGGATTCGAACCCGGACCCCTTACGGACAAATGATCACAGGCCATCGCTTAGACCACTGCGCCACCGGGGCGGCTAGGACACTGTTTAAATACAAATATAGTATAAAGTCCGCCTGGACCCCACTTGTATGGTTGAGAGTTAAGTTTCTCATATGTAATTGATGGAAATGTATTGCAAATACACTGACGGAAACAAAAATCCCAACACCACGAAAAAATAGTTGTAGAGGAATAAAATGGTGGCAATACATTTGTATAGGTAACATATTTAATCGATTTAGGTTTCAAGATCACAGCTTATTGTAAGCGCGAGAAGAGCCATTTTAAATGTGAAATGCTGGTACATTAATAACCGGTGTAACCGCCAGAATGTTGAATGCAAGCACGCAAACGTTCATGCATTGTGCCGTACAGGTGCTAGATGTCAGTTTGTGGGATGGAGTTCCATACAGGTGCTGAATGTCAGTTTGTGGGATGGAGTTGTCGTCCAATGATGTCCCATACGTGCTCGATTGATGAAAGATCTGGTGATCTAGCAGGCCACGGCAACTTGTCGACACTCTGTAGAGCATGTTGGGTTAGAACAGCGGTATGCAGGCGAGCGTTATCCTGTTGGAAAACACCCCCTGGAATGCTGTTCATGAATGGCAGCACAACAGGTTGAATCCCCAGACCGACGTACAACTGTGCCGTCAGGGTGCGTGGGATAACCACGAGAGTGCTCCTGCTGTCGTAGGAAATTGCTCCCCAGACCATAACTCCAGGTGTAGGTCCAGTGTGTCTCGGCCGCAGACAGGTTGATTGCAGGCGCTCACCTGCAACCAACCTGTCTGCGGCCGAGACACACTGGGTGGCGCTCAATTGGGTGGCCGCTCACTTGGCCACCCATGCAGAACCGGCTTTCATCAGAAAACACAACAGATCTCCACTCCGTCATCCAATGAGCTCTAGCTTGACACCACTGACGTCCCAAGCGGCAGTGGTTTGGAGTAAGTGGAATGCACGCTACAGGGCGGCTGGCTCGGAGCTGTCCTTCAAGTAACCGATTTGTAACAGTTCGTTGTGTCACTGTGGTGGCAACTGCAGCTCGAATTGCTGCCGCAGACGCGGTACGATGCTCCACGGCCATACGCCGTACACGGAGGTCTTCCCTCTCAGTAGTGCTACGTGGCCGGCCGGAACCCGGTCTTCTTGAGGCAGTACCTTACCTTGACCACCGCTGCCAACAATCATGCACAGTGGCTACATTCCTGCCAAGTCGTTCTGCAATATTGCGGAACGAAGATCCACCTTCTCGTAGCCCTATTACACGACCTCGTTCAAACTCCGTGAGCTGTTGATAATGGCTTCTACGTCTTCTTAAAGGCATTCTTGACTAACATCAACACACTACGTCGAATCTCAACGACAACTAACACTCACGAACTTTACAGCGCGTATTTACAGCAAACCTGCTTTGCATGTTCCGAGGGGCGGTACTAGCTCCACACGTATGCGCCGAGCGCGAAATTTGCATAGACGTCATCTTACAGATGTACTCTCACCGCCTACCAACTGTCGTTTATCTAACACAACCACTTCTTGGTGTTGGGATTTTTTTTCCGTCAGTGTATATTTAAAACTGTCTTTATCTATCCAACTTTTTAACAAACTGCTTCATTAAACCTAGTTTCATGTGCAATGGATGTGTGGTAATATTTTTAGTAACTAAAAGTTCACGCCATATCTTCTTACAACCAGGAACTAAACGCATTCTAAATGTACGATTTTTCACTTCACTGTGCTTGATTTGATCCCATCTGTATCACTCCCACAAAAGCAAAGTGTTCATGTATAGCACTAGAAGCCAATCACTTTAAAAGCACCACAAAACCATTCGTGTTCCTCATATTTCACCCTAGTTAATAACAGTTTAAAGCATTCATATGATTTTTTTAAATGTACAAAATGCACCACCAGAATATATGCATATGCACCGAAGAGCTAAAACAATTCCAGTGCATATTTACGCAAATCACAACTCCAGGTAAGCGACGTGTGAAGATCATGAAACGGTATAAATAACACCTGATACTGAACGCTGTTAATCAGTGTTCTTTTTTATATGAGAAATGCAGTGGACTTCAGAGAGTTTGACAAAAGCCAAATTCTATGGGCCAAACGACTCGGAGAGAGCATCTTCAAGACGGGTTTGTGGGGTGTTCATGTCCAGCTGTAGTTAGTATCTTAAACAAAAAAGATGACACCGAATTTTCGGGTGTAATGAGCACGTCTTTTGAATCCGTTCTGACACGAAATAAATTTACCAAATCTATTCAAAGGCAATGGAATCGGTATGGAAAACAGTAGTATCGGACACAAGAAAGAAGTTTTTCAGTCGGAAACTTACGCCCGTCTGGTGTTATTGCTGTAAACAGAATCGTGAACTTACGCCCTCTGGTTGCAGACTTGTGCATTAAGAATAAACTGAAATTAAATGAGAAACATTTCGCAACAGAAACGCTCTCCAACAAAGAAAGAATTTTTCAAATCGGACTCTTATAAGCAGAGATATGGACAAATATAAGATATGCATCTACGCTCCCTGGTGGGAAAAATGCATTATTTTAAGAAGAAAGTATTCTCAAAAGTTATTTCGTTGTGAGCGGTATCGGTCCACAAAGAAAAAAAAATTCAATCGAGATTTTAGAAGTTCAGATTTTGCTGCAAATACATCAGAGGTAGAAATTAACACTTGAGCCCCCTGGTGGCCAAATCATTCTCCCGCCGTGGTGGCGCAGTGGTCTAAGCACAGACGTATGATAATTCGTCCGAGAAGGTTCCGGGTTCGAATCCCGATGAGGTATGGATGTTATGTTTGTCTTACGGCACTGGCTCTCTCCCTTCCCTGGAACCAGTAGTACTAAATTACGGACAACTGTTTATAGCCCATTAAGTTGCTTACGGTGGTCGTTAAACCTTCAATAGAAAAGAAAACATTCTTTACCTAATATTACAAATTATACGAAAAATATCACCCATCAGAAGCTGTATGCGATAAAGGAAGAATTTTGGAAATCAGAGTTTTAAAAGCCGAAATATCGGAGAAAACGCAATTTACCTTAACGCCCCTAGAAATTTTTTTGAAATTCTATGAAAAACATTTCGCACCGGAAACGCCATCCAAGAAATAAGGAATTTTTCAAATCGGACTCTTAGAAGTAGATATATTGGCAAAAGTGAGTTATTCGTCTACAACCCTGACAGCGGAACCATACATTATTTTAATAAGAAAGTATTCCGTAAAGGTTTATCGACGTGAGTAGTATCTGAGAGCAAACGATTTTTTTTCCAATCGAGTTTTTAGAAGCTCAGATTTTGTTGAAAATACATCAGAAACGGAAGTCAAGACTTACGCCCCCTGGTAGCGAAACCATTTTTTACCTAAAGATTAGAAGCATACGAAAAACATTTCCCATCAGAAGCTGTATGCGATACAGGAAGAATTTTTCAAATGAGTTTTAGAAGTAGAAATATCGGGAAAACGCAATTTACCTTAATGCACCCCAGCGGAAACTATGAATTACTTGAAAATTTTGAAATAATATGAAAAACATGTCACACCGGAAACTAAATCAAATAAAGAAGGCATTTTTCAAATCGGACCATTAGAAGTAGAGATATTGACAAAAATACGATATACAGAGGAACTATGGAATATTTTAAGAAGAAAATATTCCGAAAAGGGTTTTCGATGTGAGTGCCATCAGTCCACAAACGACTTTTTTCAATCGAGATTTTAGAAGCTCAGATTTTGTGGCAGATACATCAGAAGCAAAAAATTACACTTACGCCCCCTGGTGGCCAAACCGTTCTTTACCAAAAATTAGAAATACACTGCTGGCCACCCAAAATGCAACACCAAGAAGGACATGAGATAGCAAAGCCAGATTTACTGGACACATAACAACAGATACAAAGCTGAAACGATTGAGCTTACAGGCCCGTGCGACTTAAGGAACACGCAGGCATCAATAGTTCGTGTGGCCCCCATGGCTGGCAATAACGGCCGCTACAGGCCGCGGCATCGAACGAAAGAGGCTTTGGATGTGGGCTTGGGGTATGTCGGTCCAGGTTGCTTCCACACGTTGCCACAGTTCATCAGGCGTAGCCGCGGGTGGTGTTTGCCGGGCCACTCGGTTGTTGATCAGCGACAAGACGTGTTCGATGGGCGACATATCGAGAGAACAGGCGGGCCACGGCAGCAGTGACACCTGGTGGGCCGTGAAGAATTGTTGCACGATGCGTGCTACGTGCGGGCGCGCATTGTCCTGTTGAAACGTGGAAGCTGGCAGGTCCTGCAGGTAAGGGGGGACTGCAGGCTCCAAAACGTCGGAGATGTAGCGGAGGCTCTTGAGTGTACCGGCGATGCGTACCAGAGGATTGCGGGTGTCGTATCCAATTACGTCCCAAACCATAACGCCAGGTGACGGACCGGTATGGCGATGCATAATGCAGGCGTCATACAGTCTCTCGCCGCGGTGCCGCCACACGCTGATCCGACCATCGTGGTGTTGCAAGCAAAAGCCGGATTTGTCGGAGAAGACAATGTCGTGTCGTTCCGTAGTCCAGGTTAGGCGTTTAACGGCCCACTGCCGCCACACTCGCCGGTGGTGTAACGTCAATGGTAATCGGAGCAATGAGCGCCGTGCGACAAGTCCCCGCTCCTGCAGACGACGTCGAACGGTACGTACTGACACAGGTTGTTGCGCAACACACCCTAAGTCCTTCGCTAACGTTCGTGATGTGGCGGTGCGAGCCGTCAATGCCCGCCGCACAACATGCCGGTCCTCTCGTTCGGCGGTGTGCCGCGGGAATCGCTCATGTTGATCCGTCCGTCCCTCCTGCACCCACCGAATCCATACTCGCCTCACTGTTGCTGGATGTCGTACCACACGGGCGCCGATGTCTCGGTACGATAAACCGCTGTCGCGTTAAGCTACTATTCGTCCTCTGTCGAACTACGATGCGTGCTGGAATGACTGCCGTATTCTGCGACGAGGCATCAGGGAGCTTACCACGCACAGGTTCGGCAGCACAACACATTTCCACTACTTACACCCCGCCTTCTGTGCACCCTTCTTATAGTGCTTCTCGATGGCGTGCCGGGCGCACATGATTTGCATATGCCCTGCAATGATAATCATTTGCATGTCCTCTCACGGGCGACGCATGCTGCGAATTTCAGGCCAATCGGATGCATCGTTCATGGTGTTGCATTTTGGTGGCCAGCAGGGTATATGCAAAAGATTTCCCATCAGGAGCTGTATCCGTTGAAGAAAAAAAATTCAAATCGGAGTTTTAGAAGTAGAGATACTTTTACGCCCCCTAACGGAAAATCTATGCGTAACTTGAAAAAGTGACTGCAGCTAAAATACTCCTCGACATAAATGGAATCGAAAGGTGAAATATTTTTTCAATCGGATGTTTAGAAGTAAAGATATGGAATAAAATGTATTTTGAATTCGATATTGTGTGCATTCACGCCCTCTAACGGCAAAATTGTGCATCGTAAAAGAAAAAAAGAAAAGAAAAACGTAAGAAAGGATCATCATTCGCACATTTCAAGCTTCCCAATGCAAAAAGAATTTTTCAAATCGGAGAAATAGTTACTAAGATATGGTGTCTACAGATGGACGGACGGACGAACAGATGACATAAGCACGATCTTGTTTTACAAAAGACGTGCTTAAAAGTGGCCCGAAGATTCGTCGGAGAAGACAATGTCGTGTCGGAACAAGATGTGGCTCGACCACGGATTATCGATGCCAGAGATGAGCGAAAGGTGCCCCTATGGTGCGAGCCAATAGAAGGGATACTGTGGCACAACTCGATGTCAATTTGAATGCTGATGACGAGAGTAATGTGTTATAATACAGAGTACCTCAAACCCTCCTGAAAATGCGGCTGCGTAGCTGTAGGATGCCACCGATAACCTCGGCTAACCGTCGAAAGCGCCTACAACGGGCACGCGAGCATCAAAACTGGACCCTGAATGATTGGATGAAGGTCGTCTGGTCCGATGAATCTCCTTTCCTGTTGCACCATGAGGACCGCTGAGGTAATTTTGGCACCAGGGTGCACCGTGGAACGAAAACGAGTAGGCGAAGGAAGTGAATAATTTGGGCAATGTTCTGTGGTGAAACCCTGTCATTCATGTGCAGGAAACTATGACGCTTACCACCTACTTAAACGTCATTGCAAACCAGGTGCTATCATGGCAACGGCATTTCCCTTCCAGTATTGCCTTCTTTCAGAAGAATAATGCGCCATGCCACACTGTCCGGTTTTTCGACAGTGGTTCTCGAACCATAAAGAAGACTTCCACGTACTGCCCTGTCTCCCGGATTTCCCAGACCAGATCCGATTGAGTATCTGTGGTTTGTGTTGGAACAGAAAATCCGATCTGCGGCGGCTCAAGCGAGTAACTTATGTGCAAGCGTTAAATTATCTTCTAGTAACGCGTGGGTACCAGATGACACAAGACACCTTTAGAAATCTTGTAGCATCCATGCTCACAGGGTAAAACCTATTTTGGCGAAACGTGGAGGACCAACATCATATTACACAGGTGATCATGATATTTTGGCTCTTCCGTGTGCATTCCTATTCTGTAAGAAAACACTTTTTAAGTTTCTCTTAGAAGAAAGAAATCTATTACAAACATAACAAGTTAGTAAAATCATGCAATGCATTGATTATAATACGCTTTCCAACATACCAGAAATCATTACTCAAGTTATGAGGATAATGGCTGTGGAATAAATCTCGCTCCTGAGTCCTGACCTTTGACTCCATTTCGATGATATTAAACAGAACTAATTCAGTATACCTCCGAAATAACATGATAAAGTTTTGTCGCAATCGAAGCATTTTTACGTAAGTTATGATGCATAAGAGCTATGGAATAGATCCCGCTCCTGTGTCCGAACCTTTGACCTCATTTCGCCCATATTCAACAGGATTCGTCCTCAGATAGGCCCCTACAACACACTAACATTTCATCCAAATCGAAGAATTTGTACGTAAGTTATGATGCATAATGGCGATAGAAGTGATTCCGCTTCTATGTCCTGCCCTTTGACCCCATTCACCCATTTTCAATAGGGTTTGTTCCCAGGTAGTCCCTACCACATGCTAAAATTTAATCGAAATCGAACCTTTTTTAGGTTAGTTATGATGCATAAAAGCAGTGGAATGGTTCCCTCTCCTATGTCCTGACCTTTGACCCCATTTCGTTCACATTCATTAGGGTTCCTTCCCAGGTGTTCCCCTACCAGATACTAAAATTTCATCGAAATTGAACGATTGTTACGCGAGTTATCGTGCGGACGGATATACGCACACATCGCGTGACGTAATGAGGCAGATGCGAATCGCGCCCATCTGCTCACAAGAGTGTGACGTCATAAAACTTTAATAGGATCCACACACAACGCGTGACGTAATGAGACAGATGGCATGACCGCGCGCCAACATTCTCAAACGCGAGATTGTGGCGTCTTAATATTTCTAAGCATGGGCAAAATTAATGGGACGACGACATGACACTAAAAACGTTATAATTCGGGGTGGTTATTTAACCCACTGAACGAATTTTCCTAAAGTCGAGATCAAGCTAAATCTATTTCTAGTACCAGAAAATGGTAGGTTAACGACTTTCATCAAAATCCTTAGAGCCGTTTTCAAAATAAAATTTACATACATACAAGAAGTGCTCCTTTAATAGTATGGGATAAGGACGATGGAATGGATCCCGATCCTATGTACTGACCTTTGACCCCATTTCGTCCATTTTCAATAGGGTTCGTCCCCAGGTGGTCCCCTACGACACACTACAATTTCATGGAAATCGAACCATAATTACGCAAGTTATGACGCATAAGAGCAATGGAATGCACCCCTCTCCTATGTCCTGACCTTTAACCCCACTTCACCCATTTTGAATAGCGTTCCTTCCCAAGTGGCCCCCTACCACATACAAAAATTTCATCGACATCAAACCATATTTACGCAAGTTATGACGCATAACGGTAATGGAATGGATCCCGCTCCTATGTCGTGACCTTTGACCCCATTTCTTCCATATTCAATAGGGTTCGTCCCCAGGTGGTCCCCTACCACATACTAAAATTTCATCGAACGAACTATTTTTACGCGAGTTATCGTGCCGACAGAGAGACGGACGGACGAAGCTGGAGCATATGCGCTTCTTCAACCTACGGTTGGAAAGCGTAAAAAATTGCGTTTTATGTTAGGGTGGACGTCAAGTAATTTTGCTCCCTATACTTCTAATGGAAAAACTTCTGTACAAGTTTTCTTCGCAATTAATGCGTTCCCAAGGATGAAAGTTTGAACATCGATTAAAATAGCTTCATTTTATAACTTGGAATAATTAATATTTTCTAAAACACAACCATAATTATGCAATCCAAGATTTGTTTGTCTACTGACGTCATCAAAGTACAGGCCGCGCCATCTTTTTCTGGTTTCAACTCCACCAAAGGAAAAGTTATTAATTTTTTATATAATTATGGTTATGTTTTAGAAATGTAAATTTAATCGATGCTCAAATTTATATCCTTGGGAACACACTAATTGTGGAGGAAATGTGTACAAAAGTTTTTCCATTGAAAGTATAGGAAGCAAAATTAGTTGACGTCCAATTTAAAATAAAATTCTTTTACAAAGATCATTTTTTTTCATTATTCTAGCTATGTTTTTAGCTATGTAATATACCCAAGACTCTTCCTCAGAAAAATACTAAATTAATTCTTGTTCACCATTTATGTACCACGAAAAATGTGTTCTTGGTTATGAAAACGTTTTGGATTTCAATGGAGAACTAAGCAGCATAGCACCCTCTTTCGGTAAGTTCAGATCTCATACAATAACATTAATTTCGGGCTACGTAAACAATTGTGCAGTGATCTTAATAATCTCAGGCATGTGGATATCAACTTCCTCTTCTGATTCACTGTTCTCTGCTATTATATACTGCAATCCCGTTGGTGGGCGAGGAATAGGGAGATAAATCGTCTTTGTGATACACTAGTTCAATTCTAGACAGAATGTTAGAATTGAACTTTATTTTTTGCACTAAATCCAGCAACCTTTATCAACCCAAAATAACAATTTTATGAACTTTTGGTTCTCCCTCTCTCTCTACTATAGGAGTCGAAAAAGGCATAACTGTTTTTTTTACTAATTTCCCAGAGTCTTAAACGTTCAACATAAGTACAACATACTTTGTGAGGGGTCTATGGTTTGACCTGATATCGTAATTTAATTTTAAAATAGAGGAAGTACATACACTTTTGTTTCACCAAAGCTATAATATTTTGCCGTTGCTGAACTACAACAAAGCTTCCACGTAACTAACAGAATATGCCACGATTATTTAAACACTAACGAAGATATTTCTGCAGAAAATAATTCACTAAATGCTCAGCACTTCAGTTGTCATCATGAAGGCTTTAAAAATGAATTCGAGCTGTTATGGAACTACACAGGGAGAGTTCAAAGGTTAACTGGACGTGTACTAAACACTGTGCCATCCATTTCCTAAATTTGGAGATTATTGCTAAATCATTGTCCATCATAAATGCATTTTTTCTAGCTTCGTTGAAATAATTTCCAATATTATGAAATCCTGAATCTCTCTATTCTAAAAAACAGTAACTGCCGCTACCGCCGCCGCTGTTTTGGAAATTTCGCGACCCTCGCGCTTTTCTAGCTCGCAGCGCAAAAAGTATTGAACACAAAAATATGAATTCGCATCTTTAGTAGAGAATTGATCGGAGAACAAGCTGAAATAAACCGTTTTTTGATTCTGGCGATACTTCAAGAGTTATTGTATTTCAAAGGTTAAGGTAAGCAAAAAAAGTGCTATCAGTTCGCGTTCCGGACACACTAACGGTAACAGAACCAAGAAACGTTGTAGGCATGCAGCGCCATGGCCGAATTTTCGCACCTGCCCGCCTTTTTTTGGAATTTCGATTTACTTTACCAGAAATTAAATTTTTAAATTTCACAAAATTCTCTATTTCGCGATGGAGTCCATTTAAAAAAACCCGGATATATGGCAAACTATAAATCTTAACTCATTGCAATTTTTACAGCATAAACTCACAACTATCATCCCTCTTTTACAAAAAAGCAAAATTAATAAAAAGTCATTTTCTGATTTTTAAGCATTTTTTACAGATGCAAAGTGAAGGAACGAGCGGCTTACTCTGCCTTTAGCGTTAACCACACAGGAAAGTTCTGGTCCCGTGACTTACTGCGATGGTGACGCAGCTATTTTTAACACTCATCTTCCCGTTGGGTGAAAGAACAGGCTACAATCGAACTGGTAATGACTCAATGCTTAATGACGTAACGACGCTTTTAAAGTTCGGCGTTTTCTGCTGGCATACGTGAATACCTATGTAAATATAGGCTTTCGCCTTGTATATAAAAAAGCAGAAAGGGAAAATGTGAATGTGTTCGTCCCCGATTGTTCGAACACTTCTAAATGAGCTCTGAAAGTGTTAAGGTCCGTATACTTAAAAAAGTACGAAAACAAAACAAAACAAAAATAAAAATGGCGGCATTGAAACATTGTCTGCTTGAATTTTGTGCAAATTGTTTGACCACTTCTAAGTGACCTAGAGATCTGAAAATTGGCATGCTGGTAGCTCTTAAAGTTCGGATACCTGCAAATACACGAACACCCCCCCTGAAAAAAAAGCGCTTTGAAACATTGTGTGCTTGAATTTTTCTACCATTTCTACACCTAGAAAAAAGTTTGAAAACCAAAAAAATTCAAAAGGTTGGCTTAGCTTTAGTGTTTCAAAATGCTGATAGGTTTAAAGATAATTTTGTCAGAATCACTGAAACGCTTTGAAAATTTCAAATTTTGATTTAAAATAAAGGGGAGCCAAAGCCTGCTCCGTTTTACGTCAAACCGTATGCATTGACATCACGAAGCTGTTCTAAATCGTAAAATAGTTACGGATTTTAAATTACTTTTCTTTCCCTTACTTATTTTTCCCTTTCTTTAATTTTATGCTAAAAAAATGATTTTATAGATTCACCGTTCGGAGAACAGGCATGATTGCTAGTATGATAAGAAAAAAGGCAACATTTCTAAAAGCAGCAGTAAAATTGGACCTAGAATCATTCGTAACGTACTACGTAATGTGACGTTGATGAAGTACTGCTGTGTGAAATCGGCAAAATTGCATCGGTAAGCCTTGCCGGCGCAGTAAATGTGGGAGAATAGCTGCCTCCGAAATAGGAAGACGTTTGTTCGAGCCCGACAACCGGCATCAAGGTTATAAGCTATATTGGGCCCGAACGTAAATTTATCTCCTGGTGCTGAAGTTCAAAAAGCCGCCCTGGTGGTGTAGTGGTCTAAGTGATGGCCTCTGATTATTCGTCCAAAAGAGGTACGGGTTCGAATACAGGTGAGGCATGGATGTTGTGCTTGTCTTACGGCACTGGCTCTCTCCTTTCCCTAGGACCAGTGACTCTAAATTAGAGACGGGCGGTTACTTATATATACCTCATTGAGTTGCTCACGGTGGTCGTTAAACCTCCAAAAATAATCGGACATGCGTTTTCCCAGTTCTGTGGTGCGCCTCTGAAACTTTGACGTACGAAAGTAAATATTAAGATATCCTACGAAGACCAAAGGCATTTGAAATAAGGACATCCTGAAAGCAAGGAATAAACTGGGGCGAATTAGTAAGAAATGAAGTTATGGAGAGAAAATGGAAGACCGAATGGGTTGAACATACCGTAAAGAAATGAAAGTTGTCTAATAAGAAATGAAAGACCGTAAAACCTGCAGTTTTGGATGGAAAATAGATTACGTGAGCGTCAAAAAAGATGGATTGACAGCATAGGGAATTACAACTGTAGAAATGAGCTTGGGACAGGTTCACATAAAATTGTTGACCCGAACAAGGTTTTCGAGCTACTGGCGACTACGTCTGAGGTCGAGATATATAGAGACGGTTTCGTATTCGACTTTCAATACAACACGAGGGAATTATGGCTTAATTGTTATGCGTATTCCAGTTTCATTGCAGAGGATAAACATTGTAACGTACCAGGAGATGTGACGTACCTGCCAGAAGGACGCACACGACATAAAGGCAGATAGGAATCAGAATAATCGTCTGCGTAGCTCAGTTGGTAGAGCGACTTGTTCCGGAATAAGCGGCCTCGGGTTCGAATCCCGGCGTAGACCAAAAATGACGAAGAAATTTACTTCGTTATAATGGCGCCCGAACTATCCGGATGACCCGACCGTTCAAAATCTCGCAATGGTGTGATGTTATTTCCACACCGCGAGATAGGAAAAATCAGGGGGAGAATCCCTTCTCCAGCACTTCGAAAAAAAATAAAATAATAAGGGGGAGATGATGTAACGTACCAGGAGATGTGACGTACCTGCCAGAAGGACGCACACGACATAAAGGCAGATAGGAATCAGAATAATCGTCTGCGTAGCTCAGTTGGTAGAGCGACTTGTTCCGGAATAAGCGGCCTCGGGTTCGAATCCCGGCGTAGACCAAAAATGACGGAGAAATTTACTTCGTTATAACATGTGTTAGAAAGGGTACACCATTGACCTTTCCCCATACCTAATATTCCAAGTAAGAAATTGTAAAGGTGTACACAGCCAAACTACTTAATTGTTCTTAAAAGAGTGTTCGTGCAGTCATAGAGCACAAAAGACTGGAGCTAAGATGCAGTTACAAGTACGTCAAAAAAGCGTTCAACTCCCACCCACACATTTATCATCAAGGTATCCATGGTAGTCAAAACTCTGCAGCCTGAAGAACGGTCACAGAAGTCATGAAGATGTATCCTTTCGCACATTCAAACTTTATTCGTAAAGACAAGGAGAACTCGTAAACGAAGAAAACACAATCAGATGAAACTACTGATAAAATGAACACAATAGTATAAATGAAACTTCGTGCTACTTACAATACACTGATATATACATCTCTTTGCACGGTAATTTAATGTTTAAAAGATGACAGATATTTACAAAATTAAAAGATTAAAAACCCATAAGCACTTTTGGGTCGCACCCGTTTCCAGACGGAAGAGAGTAATTGCTGCTAGTGTACTCCAATATATACATCTGAGTGTGACGACGCTGTTCTACACTTAACACGTCATCCCACTAAGATGTATATATTGTAGTACACTAGCAGCAATCACTCTCTTCCATCTAAAGACGGGTGCGACTGTCGACCCGAAAGTGCTTGTGTTTTTAATCTTTTAACTTTGTAAATATCTGTCATCTTTTAAACATTAAATTATCGTGCAAAGACGGTGTATGTATCAAATGAACACAAGTTTATAAGAGAAAAATTTGTTATATGGATTCTAAAAACAGTTTAGTAAAAGAGGTAAACAGTATGGTAATTGGTTTCTGATCATAAATCTTCCGTCCGTACACGTCAAAAGCATCTTCTTGGATTAACCATGAACAGGAATACGTGTGGGATAAGATGGTTTACGGAATATTGTTTCCACTATTACCCTAATACGAAACTTCACTGTAGAGCACTACAATGGTCACAGACTAAGGATTAACTTGCCGAAGTAACTTGCTTCACTGTAAAGCTTACGGAATTACATTCAGTGAATCACGGATAGCTTCATTTTGTTACAACTGTATGCTTGATTAAATCTCAATTACCTATTTAAGCTCTAGAAATAATTACGACCACATGAAAGTCAAGTAAATCGTACTTACTGAGTCAACTCTTTTATTCGCGTTTGTCAATAGGTAACATGTAAACACTCTACTTAATCATTTAGCTTGGTAACAGAACATATCACTTTAGACACAGTCCTCTCTTTTTCTCAACAAAATGCAATACTGAGCTTGCTTTGGCATTCGTAATTAGCCCACTTCACAATACTGTGCTCAGAACAATATAATCGTAAAACATCGTCAGCGTCCTACAAATAAGTCAAACTCTAATACAAAGATGCGTAACCATTGAATGAGAAAGTGAATGACTACTTAAGACAGCATGAATTCGTGAATACCCTCAAAACAAATCGACCCAAATACAATCCCTCGATACATTTCCAAACGGCAAACATTATAAACTTTAGCTTACGTCATTATAATTTGACCTGTTCTCAAGGTTGCTAAACACAAATTCGCCGATAGAGAAAAATGCCGCGTTTCAAGTCAGAAACCTTTAATGTAAGAATAAGCCCAAATTTACATAAGACAGGAACTAAAAAGAAAAGTTAAATTAGAGTATACGTCACATATGGTAAGTCTCCATTTTGTACACATACATCATATTTAACTTTTAACCTTGCTCGAAGACGCAATATGAACTGCCTACTTTCGGAGTGACTGTTGTGAATAATGAAACTCCTTCATCAAGACAAGAGAAGAGCCTTCAACAAAACATACATGCACGCACGCACAAAATCCGTGATGATATTGTAAATCAATAGGAGTTCGAGGGTATATTAGCGTGAAATGTTTATTGCAGCCGTGAGCTTGGATACCACAAACCAGCTGAACAACAGGCTCGACTAATTGCAGGAGATGTTGTAATATGGCACAAGCAAAGAACAGGTGGTAAACATTTCAGATAATTGCAAAAGATGAAAAGTCATTTTATCACTCAAAATCTTGTCAAGCGTGGGAATGTGGGCATGCAACAGGCGATAGTGAATGTCTTTTTCTTTTTTCACATTTACCGTTTGGTACACTTGACGCCAAATTACTGTACGTTGATCAGTTGTAGGCTTAACAACCGGCAAAGTATTCAGAGTACTTGAGAAGAGACTGCACTAAATGTCAGAAGTACGCATTCTTGCAATCTGAAAATAGAAACGGTGTCCTGAAACGCCATCGGGCATCTCCTGTGCTCCAGGTATTTAAGTAAAATGTGGAAACCCGCCCGATGATGCAGTTTTTAAACTGTGCACAACATCAGCAGAGTAAAATTTAGCACATTTAAAAACCCGCGTCCACAAGTTACTGCCTTGTCACGTAACGCAACAGCGTTCTAACTGTTGCAAACTGCACGAGAGTTATATTACCGACCAATCAAGTGGTGCAGAATGTGCCGAATTTGTTTCTAAAGGTTTGATGGAAATTTGTCGGTACATCTACCATGCAGATGAAAATCCATAGGAGTCCACCCCGATGGCCGAGTGGACACAGGTACGAGATTCTGACTAGTCCGGGTTACATGTTCCAGATGAGCATAGATGGCGCATTTGCCCTATGACATTGGCTCTGTCCGTTCTCTGGAGCCAGTGGCTATAAATTAGGGACGGGAGATTCCAAAGATACACTTCAGTATCGTTACATAACCGAAACCAATCCACGAGCAGATGACTGAGAAATATTTCTGTGCTATCAAATAAAATTCCTGGAGACAGCATGTCAGAACAGACTTCCTGCTCAGTATGGTGTGAACATCAAGACCATATTTCTGCAATGGTATACAAATCGTTAAGTTAAACCTCAGAGTTTGCGCATAGATATTTTCAACGAATGTTAGAGAGCCACATCCTTATGAAATCACCGGATGATTCTTCCTAGAAACACTATTTCGAGATTTTTGTTTTGTTTTGGAGCTTCACGATTAATATGAGTAGCTGTATGGGCTATACGCAGACGCCCGTCTAGGATTTGGGTTTGCTGTTTCTAGGAAGGGAACGTGTCCAGTACGTTTCAACAGGTTCACTCCATGCTTCTCTTGGGACTCGCACCGCCCATTTCGGAAACTGAGCAGAAGCCAGCTCCTCAGACCACTGAGGCGGCCCATATCGGGAAGATTGATAGTGATATAAAGTCATGTCCTACATTATGGACCTCTAGGAATAGCACCATGTAGCGTAATCGACCTCAGTAATCCAGAAAGCATCGAAAGTAACGAATTCATTTCACTAATTTCTTCTTGCCTATACGTTCTTCAATAAAAACCTACGCGAAAACCACGCAACGAATGAAAATATTTTATAATCACGTGTAAGATGCATGCGCTGTAAGCCAGTAAAACCTATCAAAAGTAATTTACCATAGTGCAACTGTGCGATCACACGAAATAGGAAGATGTGACCGCCCTTTAGTGCTTATGTTCCTAGCTTATTTGAAGTTATTTGAAAATATCTGCTCCGAAATTTGTCAGATATGTTTATTAGTATATCGTATTCTCTTTCTGCAATGTGGTAGTACCTTTGATGCGCATTTCCTAATGATCTCTGCATATGTTGATATGCGTGAAGAATGCAGAAACACTGGGGGAAAAAATTACAGCTCTGTGCCCATTAGCTTGAACCCTTGTGGTTATAAAGTTATCCTCTGAATAGAACTTCGGCGCAGTAATGTTCGACTCTCAATAACGGCTCTCCGCGATTCTGGAACTTCCCCCAGAGGACGCATCATCTGTTAAGGTAGTTAAGGGAGTGTGTGTGTGTGTGTGTGTGTGTGTGTGTGTGTGTGTGTCGAAAGCTGAGCAGGCAGAGACACCATCACATAAAGTCCAGTTGCTGATTCTAGGAAAATTGCCAATGTCATTAAATTGACGGGGTTCAGATAAACGAAGCTGCAAGGAGGATCGATGGGTCGCCGCTACCTCTGGCATCTTCGCTTCAGGCTTGTCATAATGCTTGGAATTCAACGAGACAGAATACCTACAAAGAAACACAAAGTGGATAGAAATTTATCTTTTGTGTATGATGAAAGCGTTTCCAGTATAAATGTAACAGCTGTTTGAAAGATTGTGTGACGGGAAGGTTTTTTTAAAGCTCATCTAAATTTATTGGTGCACAAAACAAAGAGAATTCAATGCCAACTAAAAACATCAAGCGATCCAGATACCATTCCGGCTGGGAAAGTTGGGAAGGTGATTTTAATGAAAGATCGTGAATGATAAATCAAAAGGAAAGTGCACAAGTTCTTTCTAACAATTTAGTACGAAGCAAGCTCGATAGGATATTACAAGAGTGATTTTGAAGGGCATCAGCAAGAAGACTTTCATGAGAAAAACGAAACGAAAAAACAGCTTCTCCTCTGAAGAAGATTACATTGGTCTAATAAAATGATGTACAAACTCTCGCAAATAATTTAAATTTCTGTGACAAACGCTATAATTCATGGAAAATTTAAAATAATATTCTATTTTCGTCAAATCCTGTGATTCTTGAAATATTTAAATTACAGAGTAATTCAAAATGATACATCCGATTTCAAATGACTATATTTTATTTTATAAATATAAAGCAATTAATTGTACACTGAAGAACAATTGAATTAGAGATACCTGTCTAGTAATGTGTAGGAACAACCTTTCGCCCTGATGTCGGCCGCGATTCGTCTCGGCATGGACTCGACAAGACACCGGAAGCGTTGGGAAGCCATACGGGTCCTCGACCCCTGAACAAGCTCCCACAGTTCACGAAGATTTGATGGAGGGGGGTCAGAGCCTCGAACTTCTCTCTCGATGACATCCCAGATGTGCTCGATGGGATTGAGGTCAGGGGACATAGCTGGACAAGGAAGCGAGGTCACGTCGGTGGAGTGTTCATCCAACCATTCGGATACAATTCGGGAGCTATGGCACGGTGCATTGTCTTGTTGCAGGATGAGGTCCCCAGTGGGATGTTGAAGACGCACAAACGGGAGCAAATGGTCGTCCAGGATATCCCGGTAACGTTGACCTGTCAGGGACGATGTCACATGTACCAGGGGTCTCACTTCAGTCCACGTAAACAGTCCCCATACGAGAATGCTACTCCCACCAGCTTGAAGAGTACCCTGCTGGCAAGAAGGATCCATCGCTTCATGTGGTTTGCGCCGTACTCGTATCCTCCCATCCGCATGTAACAACGTGAATCTCGACTCATCAGTCCAGGCAACATTTTCGCACATGTCTAGGGTCCAGTGGCGATGTTCCCACGCCCATGCTAATCTTTGCACCCTGTGATGGGCGGTCAGCAGCGGTACCCTCGTGGGACGATGACTTCTGTATACCCCATAGCGAGGAGATGGTTCTGGATGGTGTGGCTGCTTACACGTTTTTGTGCACCAGCGTTAAATTGCCGAGTGATTTCTTGCACTGTGGCCCGTCTATCCGCTGTTACAATGCGAGCTAGCCGACGATGACCCCGCTCATCCACACGCTGTTGTCAACGGCAGTTGGCCCTTGCAGGAATGATTTTATCGGATTCGATGTACTCACGGTGCACCCGTGACACAGTGGTTCGTGAAAATCCCAGTGCCTGCACGACTTCCGAGATGGAGTAACCCATTTGTCGGGTCCCGACAATTTGCCCACGATGAAATGCGCTTAGCTCCTTCGTGTTACCCATACTGCGTCCGACTCTTACTGATTCCCGTCGCACCACTCCTTATATTGTCGGATGGCTGCATACGTCGTGTCGTTTCCGTTTACAGGGCCGCCCACAGCGCCACATTTGCATAACGCCAACTGTATCTAATTCAATTGCTCTTCAGTGTACATACAGAGGATGAGCCGAAAGTTTTGCAATATTTGGATCACTTTATGTCTGAATACTTAACTTTAGGGCAAAAGCTGACTAGTATTCAAAGTATAGGCCATCGTATTGCACCATCTTTTGCCATCTGTCTGCCAATTCTTCGATTCCATGGCGGTACCAGTTCTTGTCTTTCGAGGCGAAAGACTCCTTCACCCCAGCTGCCATCTTCTCCTGGTTGTTGAAGTGCCGCCCACGAAGGCAGTGGGCCATGCACCGGGACAAATAATAATCCGACGGGGCAAGATCGAGCGTTGTCTTGCTGTTGGACAGCGCGCTTTCTGTTCACCGATGCCGGGTACTTCTCCTCCAAAACAGCATAAATCCTCTCCAGCTGTTCAGAATAGAGGGGTACGACCGTCTGAACAATTTTGTAATGGATTATCCCTCGAAATTACACCAAACGCAGAGTGTGACCTTGTGCTTGAGGTGCCCACGTTTGGCAACATGTTCAGAAAGCTGATTCGGGCTGAACAACTGCTGTTGTGTGTTAGAATTACAGAAATAGATCCACTTTTCATCGCACGTAACAATTTTCTTGATGAAAATTACATCGCGCGGGTTTTTTAGGAATTTCGCGCACACTTCCACTCGGTGGTTTGCCTCAGTTGACGTAAGTTTGTGAGGGAGAATGCGGCAGCTCCTGTAGACCTTGCCGAGGTCCTGAAGGTGACGAACCACAGTGGTCTGTGATATGCTCAGGTCACCTGATAACCTCCGAGTGCTGGTTGTAGGATTTGGCTTTACGGCCTGGCGCACGTCCTCCGAATCCAAGGTTCGCGGCCTTCCTGACCTTGGCTTATCGTCGAGATTTCTGTCACCTGAGCGAAATTTCTTGAACCATCTGGTTGCTGTGCTGTGGTCCACGGAACCTTCCCCTTTCGCGTGACAAATGTTTCGTATTGCTTGATCAGCGTTATGGCCGAGTTCAAACTTGTAAAGCAAAAGTTCCCTAATTAGCCGGTTGTGGCTAATTAGGGAACTTTTGCTTTACGGCGTCCCAACCACAGACAGAATGAGGACATGCAATGCTGTTCACAGCAACGACTACCACTTTATATCTCTTTCGACTGATTGTAGCGCTGCTTGAACTAGTTTGAGCACGTGACATACCCGCCGCAGCACATGCATTTATGCAAATATTGTAAAACTTTTGACTCACCCTCTGCAGAATAAAAAAAAAAAGAAAAAGCTACATCGAGACGATAATCAAATTCCTGCCATACGAGATCAAGTATGTCTGTTGTCAACGACTGCAGAGCACTATGAATGCGAACTTTGAGTTCATCTAGCGTTGGAGGCAAATGTGGGACATACACATTATCCCATGCCCCCATAAGGAAAAGTCGCAAGGGGTCAGATCCGGAGACCTGGCAGGCCACCTGGACAG
The DNA here is from genome assembly GCA_039090855.1 of Macrothele yani. NCBI lineage: Eukaryota > Metazoa > Arthropoda > Arachnida > Araneae > Macrothelidae > Macrothele > Macrothele yani. The sequence goes on from CM077024.1 coordinate 11,249,724, forward strand.
CCCCTTATTGTGTCTACAGTGACCAAACTAGCTGTTAGGAAGCTGTTCGTTAAGGTCGCGCTGAGTTTCAATCAAGTGGGTTTTCCGTGCCCCAAATGGGAATGTTGTGACGGTTGACATTGTCACTTAAATGGAATGTTGCTTCGTCAGTAAACATCCAGCGCGCAGGAAATTCGTCGTCCTCCATCGCCTCCTGCATGACATTTTTCACAATGACAGTCTTTTGCTCAGGTGCAGATACACGGGTTGCATTGCGCCATCTAGCGGTTACATTCATAAATTTAGTGCATTTCTCTTGATGTTAATGTGTGGTACGCTGTTATTACCTTGATCATTACGGAGTTCTGATCTAATGAAATCGGATGAATCATTTTGAATTGTAACGCTGTAGTTCGTAAAATATTTAAAATTATATCCCTATTTGATGATGTACGCCTGTTTTCAAAATAAATAATTGGTGGTTTGCGAACTTCAAAGTATTTCTTGACTTCCAAAATTTCTGAAGATAAGAGTATATTTCAAAATGTATCATATTTTATTTTGTATATAGGTACGGGAGAAGCTTGTCTTCCCATGATTTATTCAGCCTTCCTCTATCTACCTTTCTTTCTTATCAGTGGGTAGAATAAACTATTTGTATTAGCACTATATCACTCATGTTTTTCAACATTGCCAAACTACATCAGAATAATTGTCTCTACCCTGCTAACATTTTGCTTCCTACGTAATTATAAATACACCAGACTGTGAATACTCAAGATACACATATAGCGTATAAAATCCGTTTGTTTTTGTGGTGTAAAAAGCGCAAAGATTCGCCAATCTTTCTCACTGCACTGGGAGACTTTTTCAAGGCAATGGTAGACATAAAAATGCAGGGAATCGGAACACGTAAGGAACAATGATGACTTTTGAAAAGAACAAGAACGTGGGTGACATCACGAGCATATTACACGAATTTATATTACGCAATTATACGGTGCGGGGCGATGTGTCTCGATTTTTTAATAAGGCATGCCAAACCCTTGGTAGTTCGGTAGAAACTATGTCATTGCGCGCTTGTTTGCTAGATAGGATTTCGACTGTCTCCCTGATGGCAGACCCTTTAAAGTTTGCGTAAGGGGAAATTCTTCTAATACTATTCAATACAGGAGCAGCCGATGAATGTATGACTTCTCTGGCGAGGGCTGTATTCTGCATGTCCTGGTTAACACTTCGCACGTGCTCTTTACATTAGGTGTCCAAGGATCGCTTTGTCATTCCGATATATATAATTTCCGTGTTGTTAGGATATATCAACGGTATAGTAGTACACACCTGCCTTTTCTTTCTCACTATGGCTCATCTGATTTGGCCGTCCGCTTATATCTCCGTTTGGTCGACCTCGTCACGTGCACGAACTAGAAACCTCTGTGACGCGCCTGAGCACGTACACTGTAATTCCGGCGGTAGTCATATTATTCTGACACAACTATGTATGCAAATGATCAAAATTTAGGAGCTATCGGTGACGTGGACGCCCTCTGAGACGGCTTTGAAGGCAACGCACGTATGGGCTCGCAGGCTTGGCTATGGCACTTCAAGTAGCAATCAACTAAGAACGCAACTGTTGCAAGACTGCTTCTAGAGGGACCTTGCGGATGTGCCGTCTCATAAGGTCTTACAAACGTTAAATGGTCTGCAAGTTCCATGAGTTTGGCGGTTGTGCAAAAAATGTCCACGACTAGAGACCGTCGCTTGTAACTTGAGCAGTATGCATTCGGGCGTTCTCCTACTGCAGGACTGCTATCAGGGTGGTCACAGGACGGGATTGGGGATGACATCCACGTATAATCTCGCAGTCACAGTGTCTGGAATATGAGTAATAAATGTATATATTAGATTCCCCACACACTCGTGGACCACGACAGGGGTTGTATGGTGTCTGATCATATACGTCTCCACATGTCATTGATAGAAATGGCACGGTAGGGATGTACACCCATCTGGTGCTCCGAACCTAGACTCGTTCGTAAATATTTTATGCATCATTCCCGATAACAGACACTATGACATGGCAGCGACGTAAGTCGCGTCTCACCCGTAGTTCCACAAAATGCAAACGCCATCGTATCATTTGTTTGGATACCCCCTCGTGCATGTTGAAGCCCATATGTCATCTGCAGCACAGTTGCCGTGGTGAGCGAGTTGCGGATAGCACCTCTACAAACTATCCGATGTTAACGTGCTGCGGTGCATTCTCTATGAGACGAGCCCGTACGTGTGTTGTCTTCAAAGCCGTCTTAGAGGGCGTCCACGTCACCGATAGCTCTTAAACTTTGATCATTCGCATACACGGTTGTATTAGAATAATATGACCACCCCCGGAACTACAGTGTACGTGACCAGGCGCGTCACAGGGTGCACGTGACTAGGTCGATCACACGGAGATATAAGCGGCCGGCACATGTCAGATGAGCCACAGTGCGTTACGTGAGCACAATGGGCTGAGGACGTTCAAAAAAGGAATGATCACCTGATTTAGCGCCAAAGATGGAAGTGTCTCAGGAACAGCAGACTTCGTGGGTTGTTCGTGAGGTATCTGTCGAAGTCGTCCGACCTCAATCCCATAGAGCACTTGTGAGACAGTTTGGTTGGACGTGCTGACCCACAATCACGTCATCTCCGGGACCTCCGTGCTCTGATGCAGTCCGAATGGACACGTGTGCCTCGGGTAACCTTCCAGGGTCTCATTGCGTCCATGACACGCCGTCTCGCCTCTGTCATACGGGCCAAGGGTGGTTATTACCATTATTAGGTAGGTGATCATGTTATTCTAATATAACTGTGTATTTCAATAAGAACATATATCTAGGTTAAATCGTTCTTGTGTTGTGATTTCTATGTTGAACACTGTACTTACAAAAACGTGAGTAAAACACACGCTGTTGGGACATCCGCATAGAAAACAGCCATAATCAGTCTCACTACTAAAGTAATATGTTTTTCACTTTTTGATGGTTGAAACTACGCAATCACAGAGGCACCCTTAATAAAATATTTTCTCAGTTCGTCTCGCCTGGTGGAATACAATTTCACTTCGGTACTGGACGTCCGGAGCATTCTTGCGTACTCGATCTCATGATGTAGCTGAGATTTCGAAAACCAAAACACTTCGCTTTATTGTACTACATACACAAAAATTTCATGTTTTCCTCTGTTAATCTTTACTTACATGATTTTTGTTCTTTTAGTCATTATCTTGAAAAATATTTGATTCAGTCTTCATTGTTGCAGATCTAAGTTCTATATTTTAAAATAAATATTGCTTTAAGAATGAAGAGTTACTGCGGAATTTTACATACAACTGGTAGCAATTGTCATGCCAGGAAGAATTTATTCGTTTTTAGAAAGACATTTCATTTTTTTTTTTTTATTATTGGAGGTTTAACGACCGCCGTGAGCAACTCAACGGGCTATAAGCAGTCGCCCGTCCCTAATTTAGGGTCACTGGTTCCAGGGAAGGGAGGGAGCCAGTGCCGTAAGACAAACACAACATCCATGCCTCACCGGGATTCGAACCCGGACCCCTTACGGACGAATGATCAGAGGCCAACGCCTTAGACCACTGCGCCACCGGGGCGGCGACATTTCATTAAAATATTGTAGAGTTTTTCTAGAAATTAACGTTCCACTGACATACAACTCTCCATTTACGAATTCGTTTTTGAGGACATTTATACACATTAAGCACGTCATTTCAAGCGAACTTTTAAAGCCGAGCTTTTCAGAGATCCTTTGCTTTTACGGGAACACAGAATATTAGAATTTCATACGCTTCAGAAGACTGAAAGGAGAAATAAAAAAGAATATTTTTTTTGCTTTGGGAAAAGGGTTTTATAGTGTTCATTCTGTTCTCTTATCAACTAAGTTTAAAGTTTAGTTTAAAAAAAATCGCTGAAGCAAAATGAACAACTGCTTTCTTTCCTCTCTGTCCGCCTCTTTACTTCGTATCTCTCTCAAGGTATTGTTTGCTCCACTTCAATGGTTGGCTTTCAAAAGCATTCCCTCGATAATTTTTTGCGGTGGTTTGTGGACGGATCAATGTCTTTGACGAGCATAAGCTTTTAACCGCAAACTTTTCGGCATTTTCCCAGATGTTTCTGCTCTTCAAAGCGTGCATTTCGAAAGACATCGGCCTTGTTAAAGGTGGTTTTTTGTGTTGCTCTGAAGTAAAAATGTAATTACATGAGCACCGAAAAATTTTTATAATAAAAAGGCATGTGATCGAAAAGTTGTTGAATTCTTTGATTTTTTTTTTTGTAACGCATAGGCTTGTGTCGTGGAATCATGAATTCACATGAAAAATTCCGCTTACTGATGCGTACCATCGAAAAACAATGCTTTCAGAACACGGAACTGAATCAATCTTCCGTCGACAACTTGTCGATCATTGACATAGTCCATCTCATCTCAGCGAGATAAAATCTTTTGTCCCAAAGAAAGTTTTACCATTTCCGTGCAAAAAAGATGGAAACCCAGTCAACAAAATCCTTACTAGATGGTAAGAATACGGTGTCCAAAATTAATGTGATAAACACAAAATCACGAATAACGCAAAATACACATGACTGATTTTAACGAGAGTTGGTACGGACATGTATACACCGACCAGCCAAAACAATAAAATCAGCTCTGTGTTATGCAATAAGCGGTTGTGCAGCCAACCATCGTCACGTGCCAAGGTATACACTATACTGACAAAAGTGACCTAACACCTAGAAGAGAAACACAACATAGCATTTATTGACATACATCAGTACGGTGTCGGTCCACCTTTGGCCTTAATGCATGCACTCACCCTTCGAGACATGCTTTCGACAAGGTTGTGGAACACAACGATAAGTATGCCCTTCCATTCAGTACATAATGCTGTTGCTAACTGCTGCTCAGTAGTAGGCCTTGGTTCCAAACTTCTTATGCGGCGCTCTAATTCATCCCATAGGTGCTCTATGGGATTAAGATCAGGGATCTTTGCTGGGCCAGTCCACAAGCGATACGGAATTATCGTCACACCACGCCGTAACAGTCCTGCTTTATAGCTCAGTGTATTATCATCCTGGTACCAACAAGGCTCGGTTCCATAGTATTGCCACCGAATTGGTAGGGCATAATTGTCCAGAATATCGAGTTAGACGTACTGGTTAATAGGTTTGTCCACGATAACCAATGGGCTGGGACCATACAATAAAAAACACTCCCACACGAATACTCTGCGAGCTCCAAACTTGACCGTAGGAAAAGTACACTGTGGTAAATAGCTGCCGCCATACCCACACACGGCCATCAGACTGATGGATCGTGTATCTGGATTCATTACTCCATAGGACCCGTTTCTATCGATCTACGGTCCACGATAAATGTACTTTACACCATACTAAACGACGAGTAGCATTTCGAGTGGAGTTGAAAGGCTTATGAGCAGGCGCACGACCACAGTAACCCATGGAATGAAGTTCTCTGCCACTCTGCGAATGGTACGTGTACATACCGAGGTTCCAGCATTTTTATTCACCTATACACTGACGTCTTGTGCAGTGCTCCGTTGATTGCTGTAACGACTCTGCTAAGGCTTCGACGTCCTCTATCACTGATGTACGTTTTGGTACTTCAGGCACGCCATGTGTCTTCCACTTATTCAGTACATCCAAAAGAGTTGACTTGGGTATGTTTAAATGCCTCTCGGTTTCTCTTATGGACAACCCATTAACACAACACCCAACGATCTTTCCTGTTTCAAAGTCAGTTCTCTCCCGCCGTGACATTTTCTCTCTACCTCACAGTGCGATATGATCGCTGACCGCGATCATATCGCACTAAGTGTGCGCTGATGCTGCATCCTTTTCCTGGCCTTTTTATTCCCAGTGGAAAATTCCTTATGCAAAAAGCTACCGAAGAATGAGAAGGCGGGACTGTCTTTTGTGGTATAAATAATTAGCCAGAGGCCCGGCCCTCTGACCACTCGATCAACAGACTGGCTTTCAAGTTTTAGGGAAAGTAAAAAACATCGATCATATAATATGCTTCCGATTGAAAAAAACAAAAACCAATCGACACCACGAGTTCAAACGCAAGAGTTAGTTGATTTTCCAGTTGATCGTGAGTTTGAGTACGTGTAGCACAAGCCGACCTTTTGTACACACCGGAAGCTTCATAAACACTGTGACCGAGGTTTATTTCCTCAGTAGTTTGTTACAGTAATGAGACTGACCTTTTACGGGACAGCTTTTTGAATTAAAGTAACAATGGTGTTTAGAGTTTTGACCGCTAGAGTGTGCTGTAATCGCAAGAGCAACTTTCGAGTTGGGTGACACAGCAGTTTTCGTGTGACCACCACTGAAGTAAGACTGTGTGAGTGGAGTGGAGCTGTAATAGAGCAAAAAGCTGTTTTAAAATCTTACCGAAAATTAGGGAAAACTGCCACGGAAGTGTACCACGACCTAAAAAGTTCGTTTACGGTGACGACTGCCTGAGCCGCATGCACGTGTTCCACTGGTTTTTAACATTTAAAAATGGGAGGGAGTTCTTCGAGGATGAACAATTTTACTAACTTGTTTAATTTATGTCAATAATATCTTAAATGTTTCTTTCAAAGCAAATGCGCTTTTTCTTCTGACGACACAAGTTTTTTTTTTCTGGTCATGTGGTATCTGAATTGAAAATGTGGTAAAGGTTGCGAAATTGTTGTCCATGATAGGCGAAAAAAAATTTGGTTAGTTCTTGGTCCCCTACTTTTTTTACGCTTTCCAGCCGTAGGTTGAAGAAGCGTATATGTTCCAGCTTTGCCAGTCTGTCCGCACGATAACTCGCGTAAAAATGATTCGATTGCAATGTAATTTTAGTATGTGGTAGGGGACAACCTGGGGACGAACACTATTGAAATTGGACGAAATGGGCTCAAAGGTCAGGACATAAAAGTGGGATCCATTCCATCGCTCTTATGCGTCATAACTTATGTAAAAATGCTTCTACTGCGGCAAAACTTTAGTATGTTGTTCCGGTGGTATACTGAACCGGTTCTGTTGAATATCATAGACATGGGGTCAAAGGTCAGGGCACAGGAGCGAAATTTATTCCACAGTCATTATCCTCATAACTTGAGTAATGATTTCCGGTACGTTGGAAAGCGTATAATAATCAGTGAATTGCATGATTTTACTAACTTGTTTAATTTATGTCAATAATATCTTTAATGTTTCTTCCAAAGCAAATGCGCTTTTTCTTCTGACGACACAAGTTTTTTTTTTCTGGTCATGTGATATCTGAATTGATACCACGCGTCAACCATTACTTGCGAGAGTATTTCACTTGGTTCTGTTGCAATTCTTTCACCCTTAACGTTTCTAAAACAAATTGTGTTATTTTCTCTGGTCGAAGGGTTGAGACAGTAATTACTCACAGGATCTGTTTAAATGATTTTCTTTTGACTTTTCAGGCAAATGTTAAATTTTTGGGTGTTCATTTCCATGAAAATTTTCGGTGGGATGCACATGTTGGTGCCTTGGCATTTAAGTTGTGATCTCATTTTGGAGTTTGTCCAGGATTTCGAGTTGCTTGCCGATTAAAATAAGTTAGTGCTTTATTGTTATTTTATTTACCCATTTATGTCTTACTGTCTTTTAGCTTGGGGAATGACAACTATAAGAAATATTAATAAAATTTTTACTTTGCAAACAAAAAATTGTTTGATTGTTAAATTAATCGGAAAATGTAGATAGTTTGTTCCACCGTTATAAGCTACTGAGTTTTGAGAAACTTTACGTTTTCAGACTTATGTTGTTAATGCATGAGCGTGTCTATGCTAATAAGCATTTAAATCTAATTACTGTGTGTCGTCCTGCGCATGCTTATCACACTCGTGGATATACCGATTTGGTGATCCCCAGAGCTCGGACAAACATATTATATTATACACTGCTGGACAATTGCTAAGGACGGATCATAAAGGGCAATATAGCGCATAAAAAAGTAAGTGTGGTTGGATGCCAAGTGAAATAAAATAATGTCAGAATGCCAGGACATTACAAGAAAGACAATTTATTGTGCTCTGAAATCCAGAAGGCTTTGGAACGTGTTCAAGGGACAAACAGGCCATTTTGTGCAGAATACGTAAACGTGAAAAAACGCAATTACCGTCCGCAGGCGTTCCGGCGTAAGATGTCAATACGGAATATGGCCACCATGGAGGGCGATGCAAGATTACACACGTCGTGTAATGCTTTGCACAACATTATCAAGCAGCTGTTGTGGTAATTTATCCCATTCCTCTGTCAGTGCACGGATGAGGGTGTCCTTGTTTATTGGAAGGCATTGGCGACCAGCAAGACTCCTCTCCAAAGCATCCCACACATTTTCAATGGGATTCAGATCTGGAGAATGTGCTGGCCATACGAGGCGTTGAATATCTTCGCTCTCAAGACACTCCTCGACAGCGACTGTTCGTTGACATGTTGCGTTGTCGTCCATGAAAATAAATCTATCACGGACAGCACCACGGAACATGCGAACATGAGGTAGCAGAACATCATTAATGTATCATTGGCCAGTCATAATCCCAGTTGGAAGCACATAGAGGGACGTACGGCCATTGATCATGATGCCAGCCCATACCATGACACTACATGTCGGATATCGGTCCCTTCCCTGTATGTTTGCTGGACAATATGCAGTACCACTAACACGTCAGATCAGTTGTCGTCGATAATCAGACGATAGACTGTATCTACTCTCATCTGAGAAGAGCACAGCAGACCAGTCGTTATCAGTCCAATTGCGATGTTGATGGCACCATTGCAAACGGGCGGTACGGTGACGTCTGGACAATGGGATGTACACAACAGGACGGCAGACGCATAGTCCTCCTTCATGCAAACGTCTGGCGACAGTTTTTCGAGAGATCCGCTTGCCAGTAGCAGCCATAAACTGATTTACTAGCTGTGCTGGCCGGTGTCTTTTTGTTGATACCACTATGTACTGATATGTTGCTGAAAATCTGTGGACACCTGATCAATGTTTTCAGATTTTCATCAACATTATCCACGTTTTTCTTGAAAGAAAAAATAAATAAATCGAAGGGATAATAGGGGTCAGTTCAGGAAAGGGTGACGATTCTTCCCTGCAGTGATTTGCTGTTAAACTTTTCGTAAATTTAGATTTCACCTCCCCTGGGTTCGATTTTTGGATCCAGAGAGAAAAGTCAAGAAAAAGTCACAGAAAATTCTATTTTCTCATTGCTATTTTTTTCCTCTTTTCTGCTTAATGTACAAAATGAGTGTTTTTACTTTGTTAAGGGATCCTCCCGCCGATTCAGTATTTCAGTATTTATCATCGCTCTGGGGTTAGCCTATGGACTTTTTGGTTGAGTTCCAAGGTTAAGCATATGAATTGTGAATACTCAGCCCAGCAGGAGGGAAATGGCGGTGCACATAAGAAAAAAAAAGGAAGGGATGTAATATTCTGTGTGAAGAGTAGTGTAAATATTTTTTTCTCTTTCTTTTACCTTTGTTGTGTGAACAAAATTGTAGCATTTGTATTATTCATTATCTAATCTATGAGTAGGATGATTCAGAAGTTAGTAGGATGTATTATAATTTTAACTTTGAAATTATGAAGTTGGTGAGGTAAGGCTGGGATGGACTTGATAAGTGGGCCTTAAAAAACGAGAATAAATGTAATCCAAATCAAGAAAAAAAAAAGGGAAAAGAATAATCTTTCGCCGGGGCAAGTAATTTCATAAGTGATATTTTTTTTGTTGAGTATTAAAAAAGGAATGCAAGAAAAAGAAAGCTGGTCTATGCTCAAAATAGGTAGTGAAAAAAAAATGTAGTTCTTTTTATGGTATATGATGTATGTATTTATATTTTCTGTAAGTCAAATGCAGTTCCTTTCTTCGTCCAACGGTCACTTTTTTTTTCACAAGCTCATTCCAAGAAAAGGGGAGTGCTGTTTGAAATTGTTAGGAGGTCGCCCACCCAAGAGTGAGCAGTTATTTACACAAAAAGGCATTTTTCCCTCTCTACAACGCTGTGGTGAAATTCTCCGAACAGAAACACCACCCCGAGAAATTTCCCAGCTGGGTTCCGTGGGCTGGCAAAGAGGGTTTAATCCTGAAGAGTTATAGTACGTGCTGTCAAGCTCTGAACGGCAGGAAAGCAGGCGTGCATAAAAATTTATGTGTTTCCCTCCAAAAAGGCAAGAAGGGTCATATCAGATTACACGTGTGCCTGGTCGCTGAGAGTTCCCGCGCTTTTGTTTTTTCCCCCACCCTACCTTCCTCTGATTGTAAGAGGAATGTCACGTGGGCAAGCACGAAACCATTGCATGGTTTTGACCGGCTGACCAATGGGAGCAAAAGCGTCCCTCGTGGACGGCGCTGATTGGCTCTCTGTGTTCTTCTGCGAGAGAGCGTCGTTTTGAGTCTGGAAAAGAAAGGTCGAAAAAGAAGTGGGACGTGAGGAGAAGGAAGGCAGAAAGAATGCAGGGCAATTGAAAGATAGTCCTGGTCATCTGTGGTTATCCACCACCAGCCAGGAAAAAGGTACAAGACCTCATCCCTGATCCAAAAAAAAAAAAAAAAAAAAAAAAAAAAGCAAACAGTGGCTCTAAAACAGACTCCAGAGCATGAAGGGGTCCGGGTCGAGGTGTGCCTCCAGCACCAGGCAGTTAGGCCTGAGAAAAAAGATATTTGCCGGGCCGTGAAGAGGTCAACCGATGCGTGCATCTCCACCCCAGACGAGACTTGGCATTCGATACCTGCAACCTAATTCATGATGGTCAATGACGGCTCCGGGAAGAAGGCATCCTAACGTACCAGTTGCACTTCGTCAGTGAGTGTATTCAAAGCATTCAAACTTCCAGCAGTTGTCAGCCTAAGACGTGATGATCCGACCTATTTGTGAATTCCATCACCGATTCCCCCTCATCAAGGGGTAAGTTGTATACACTAATTCTATTTTTGGCCCTTTCGTACAGCCGAAGTCGGCACTACAGTAATCAGATTACCAGTATGCTCTATAGAAAAAAAGGTACTTTCCGTCTGCATGTCGGAGGTTATCCAGTTAAGATTCATCAGGAAAGAAAGAGGGAACTGTACGTGACATTGCTTTCACAAATGTAGTAGACATATAAAAAAAAAAAAAAAAAAAAGGTTAAACTCACAAATATGATTGTAAATCGTGATAGTTTACTCGCCTCTTCAAGGCGGAAATTTTCATGTTAAGATGTTAACACTTCAGTTCACCTGTGCATACCTGCCTTAAAAAAAATAAAATATATATATATTTTGAGTTTTGTTGATAGAGAGAAAGATATAAGTAATCTTAATCTACACCTATATATATACCTAGATAAATATATACTCATAAATATTGGGTCCAGAATTTTGATATTTGTTCAGAGAAGATACAATTTGTTTTGATAACATGTAAGCAAGCCACAAATGTAAATTAAGGTTCACGCTGTGTTAACAAATGACATTATTCACGTGGACTCTGCCATGATTATATAAGATCGATCATTTGAATTACTGACTTCATATATGAGTGGGCCAGTGAAGCCTTAGCGAAGTGCTAAATAGTAAATGTATTAAACCTTTCATAGCAATATTAATATCTGTCCTATTTGTGCATGTTGTTATTGTTGTAAAAAAAAATAGGCATTAGCCTTTCAAAAAAACAAATTTTAATAAGAATTGGCAATTCAGTTTTCTTGCTGTCTCTTAAATTTCTGAGAAATGGCACTCATCACCCAACGCTCTGACGTTGGCTAGGAAGTCAATTGGTTGTTGTTTTCATAATGATAATGTCCTAGTAGGTAAAATAATTACGGTCTGATATTTTTTTTTCTCATGCTTACAAACACGAGTTCATAAACACGGTCTCTTTGAGTTGACACATATGTTACACATGTACCAAAAACACAGATCTGTAGTTATTCCTCGGTTGAAACAAAACTCACAGAAACAGATGAAAACTCAGTTGTGCTATAACAAATATGACATCTCAAAGTTTCTTCTTATAAGTTTAATTTTAGGTTGTTTCAAAATGCATCTACCCATCTCCCAAAGTCAAATTTTAGTCGAAATTCAAAATTTCCCTTCAGATTTAATTTTGGCTACCTATTTAATAAATATATAACGTGGCTGAGATTTCCGCCACAACAGTACCAATCTTCTGCAGGTGTCGTACTGCGAACACGACCTCCCCCGTGACATTTGCTACACTCTCCATTTGTTTGAAATGATTTCCAAAGACTTGAAACAACACTGTGGCTGACGTCGAACTCCCTGGCAACATCTGTTATTTTTCGCCCTTCTTCAATCTTGCCAATAATACGGCCACGCGTAAAATCATCTAGGTGATGTCGGGAAGACATACTGAAAATTGCAAGTTCGTCAATTGATTCTTCACCTTTCAACTTTGCGTTTGAACAACAACGGTCAATACACGTCAAATCTTTTATATCTCTTATCAGCGCTATGACGTCACGAACAAGTTCGGCAATCCAAAATTTGCATACGCACAACACGTCTTACTGTATCCCGCACTCATGCTAATTTCCACATTTTCCTGCCTTCCATTTTATGGTTGCTATCGTTGCTATTATCATCCGTCCTTAGCAATTGTCCGGCAGTGTAACATCAATGCCACTTGCCATCGGCTCTGGAACGGGTTGCCGATTTCTATTAGATCACTTGTTAATTATACTTCATTTAAAAGATAGTTAAAGAAATATTTGATACATCGATAATTTTCTGGTTTGATTATCTACATTTGTGATTATGTAAATTTCAGTTCTATGGAATAATAATTTCTTTACTTGGCACTTTGTTTTTTATTAGTGGACTAGGGTGTCCTGAGGCCTTTTCCCCTGGCTCCCTGCTATGTTGGACTACAGATGTATGTATAAGTGTTTAGTACTGCACGTGGTACTAATCGTATTGTCAAATGTGTTTTTGTATTACTATTACTTCACTTGTACTTTGTATTACATGTATATTATTATTGTATAATATTTTGTATTTGCATGTGTGATGGTTCATGTATTTGCATTAGTTGTATTTTTGTTTATATTTTCATTTATGTGTTGTATTAATGCTTTTTTTACATATACGTATTGTATTTCTTTTGTATTTGCATATGGTGCGATTTGATTGTATGTTAGATAGTGTAACATGGCAAAATTCAATTCAATTCAATTCAGTAACCATTAAGCTACTCACTGAACAGCTTGGTGTTGGTAAGGAAACGTTCAGGGTAATCTTAGAAAAGGTCAGCACAAGAGGAAGTTTGGTTCGAAGTTTGTGCCGCACACACTCACGCGCAAATGGAGAGAACACTGGGTTGAATGTTGTCACATTTTCAGTCTCTGGCTTCGAAGTCGATCTGTGTGATCGGATGATCAAATGATCATATGCAGAGGATTTTAGGAAGGGAGTGTCTGACTTCAAGTCTTAAACAACCCTTAGAAATAGGAAGTTAGGAGATTTAGGCTAGAGTGCCCGATAGGAATCTCACGAGTAAAAGCCGTCTTTGTGCGGATAATTGAAAGTAAAATAAAACTCGGCTTAGCTTAAATCAAATTAACTCACATTATGGGACATCAATTTAATAAAACCTTATGATATTTTAAAAACAGATTAAAAGACATGAGTACTTTCGGGCCATCGCATGGCCCATCTTCAGATGGAACAGCCAAATTGACAAGATCCGCATAATATATACGCACACATGAACGCAGTCAAAGAAAGTTGTTGTACATATATGCAAAGAAGGAAGACATTCCTTCCGGCACATTATCCCACGGTTATAGGTAATTCAAAGCCCCTAGGATTAGAGTTAATTAATACCTTATAGGCATTGGGGAGCTCATACGGCATATAGTCATTACAACAAATATTTTGTGAGTGAAAAATGAACATGCTCTCAGTAAGAAACAGCGTGCTACGATTTTTAGGGGTAACCACAATTTTAAAATTTTCCCAGTCCGGATATAAAATCCCTTTTGTAACTTCCCTAGCAAGTGCAGTGTTGGTACCTCCTGTCTGGATATTATATTTATGTTCCTTTACCCTGCAAGACAAATTCCGTCCAGTCGATCCTATATAGACAGATTGAGTAGTTCCGCAAACATCTTTTAATGGAACACAATAGACACCCCATCTTTGTAAAATATCCGTCGGGGTCTTATTACTCTGGCCCCTCTCGTCATCTGAATTACAAGCATTCACGAATTCTTTCTCTTCACAATTTCCGTCAATTCAATTTACCCTAGAAATTGAACAAGACCTAAAACTCCCGTTTCTTGATATTATGATTACCCGTCATCCAAACCAGGTTTTACCATTGCACTTTGCTGTTTATAGAAAACCGTCCTGTACCCCAACTATGATCCCATACTCCTCTAATCACCCGCAAAACCAAAAGTTAACGTCTCTTCACTTTTTTATTCGTAGAGCCTACACCCATTCCTCAACTCGTACTGCACGCGTTGCAGAACTACAATGGGTCTCGTCCTTTGCCTTTCTAATTTGGATATCCTGAATACGTTTTTAACCGGGTTCATTCCCGAGTTAAAAGTAAACTTGCTACTACATTACAACCATTTTTCCCACACCATTTCGTTTCATTGCTTCCATCGATTGCATCCCTTCAATTACTCAACTTCTTCGTAACATTTGCCGGAAATTTGGACTGGATTTCGGCACTCACTCCCTTAATATACTACCACTTGTTAGAAAAGACAGGACCCCGACGGATATTTTACAAAGATGGGGTGTCTATTGTGTTCCATTAAAAGATGTTTGCGGAACTACTCAATCTGTCTATATAGGATCGACCGGACGGAATTTGTCTTGCAGGGTCAAGGAACATAAATATAATATCCAGACAGGAGGTACCAACACTGCACTTGCTAGGGAAGTTACAAAAGGGATTTTATATCCGGACTGGGAAAATTTTAAAATTGTGGTCACCCCTAAAAATCGTAGCACGCTGTTTCTTACTGAGAGCATGTTCATTTTTCACTCACAAAATATTTGTTGTAATGACTATATGCCGTATGAGCTCCCCATAGCCTATACGGTATTAATCAACTCTAATCCTAGGGGCTTTGAATTACCTATAACCGTGGGATAATGTGCCGGGAGGAATACCTTCCTTCTTTGCATATATGTACAACAACCGACTGACGCGTTCATGTGTGTGTATATATTATGCGGATCTTGTCAATTTGGCTGTTCCATCTGAAGATGGGCCATGCGATGGCCCGAAACTACTAATGTTTTTTAATCTGTTTTTTAAAATATCATAAGGTTTTATTAAATTGATGTCTCATAATATGAGTTAATTTGATTTAAGCTAAGCCGAGTTTTATTTTACTTTCAATTATCAGCACAAAGACAGCTTTTACTTGTGAGATATAGTTTGTGCGACTCATCAGTATTGACCCGATAGGAAAGTGACACGGAAGCGAAGTTGAAAGGGGGAGGAAGACGCTCTTATTTATTACATTTATTTATTACGCTCTTATTTATTTTTTAAGTTGAAAGGGGGAGGAAGACGCTCTTATTTATTACAGGGGGGCCAGTACCCAGGGTCTGACGGCTTAGCGTGCCCATCCGACGCACGGCGGATATTTAGTGGATCAAGCGTTTGTACCTGCCTGGGATCGAACCTGAAGTCCTTTCCGCGGCAGTCACGAACGTTGCCCACTAGGCCACCCGCGGCTCCGTGTGATCGGACGTCCACCCTTCTCGCCAGATTTAGCTCCCGCAGACTTTTTCCTCTTACCAAAGATGAAGTGTGCTTTGAAAAGTGAGCGCTACAGTGACATTGATGACATCCAACGAGGTGTTACTAACACTCTGAAGGAGATCCCGGTTCAAGACTTCCACCGTGCTTTGAACACCTGAAAGATTTAACCAGTGTGTGGAGTTGGAGGGAGATTATCTTGAATTTGTGTAAGTGGCAATTCAAAATATAGTTTGTTGATATTGTAACAAGGTTTTTGTGCCACATATACTACTCAGGGTAAGAAACTTGCTGTTAACGCACGATGTACAAACTTGCTGAATGGTTCCAGTTATAGGCAAACTTTAATAACTAAAAACACAAACAAGTTAAAATATATTTACATGGTTTAAAAAAGACACGAGTACTTTCGTGCTCGCTACGAGCACATCATCAGATGAAAGAAAAGTTGGAGTTCCAGAAACACATTTATGTATCGGTGCCGTTGCCAAACGTTCTCAATGAGGAAAGAAATACAAGAACGTTCACTTGCTCTAACGTAATGCGAGCAAATAGAGGCCTATAGAGTTCTATAATTGATGGGAAGAGTCTGCGACGTAAGAGGTAGAAACAGGAATCGAGGACAGTAAAGTTTTCCAGGCCTGGGAAATATATCTGGGTTCTTCATCATTGCAACAAGTGTCCACTCGATGCAAAATGTGCAGACTCTCTGTAAAGAGCACTGTTTCCCTCGTTGTAGAGGTAGAAAGAATGGAGACGTCTGTCCAAGATGGGTAATGTGTACCAGCGGAAGAAAGCCTGGCTAAAGCAGTCGATGAAGAGCCATTTTTTACACTATATTGGTGTTCCTTAATTCTTGTTTGCAGTCTCCGTAGGGTTGAGCCGATATATATATATGAGGTCCTTGTCTTGAGGATCGACAGATTTCATAGAAATGGAATAGATAACACATTTGTCCAACAATTCAACACGGTTCCGATCATTTTTAATCAGGGAATAAATGTTCGATGTTTTTAACCCAAACCCGACACCGTGACTGTGACAGATGTTCAATAAATTACTATTCACATGAGGGACGTAAGTCATCGATCCAACATATTTGATATCCCTTCGTTCACGTGTCAAGGTAAAAAATGTTGAACTTTGGATTTTTCGGTAGATTCTATGGACATCTGAATGTGAAAATCCGTGCTGATAAGCAATAGTATATATCTTTTGAAGTTCCTCCTCATGGACGGCTACAGAAGAGGAGTGGGTAAATGCTCTACGAATAAGAAAGTATAAAGATGAAACATTATATCTGGTCGGGTGGGCAGAAACGCGTGGTATCAAGATAGGTATAGAGGAAGGCTTTCTGTAAACGGAATAACTCAGGTACTGGGAGGTGCGGTTCCTACGAAGTTGAAAGTCTAAAAACGGAAGTGAATTGTCACATTCAACCTCCACGGTGAAGGATATAGAAGGATAAACAGACAACGTGGTTGCAAAAGAGAACAAATTTTCAACTGACGAAGGCCAAAAGATCAAGACATCATCAACATACCGAAGATATAATAAAGGTGTAATCTACATCGTTTGGCAGATTGTTGTTTTTGATATAATAGTACATCGTTTGAATGTTTGTTGTTTTGATATAATAATTTTTGTCTCACTACTTAACGGATACACTGTGTATACTTCAAATTTGAGAATGCATCGGAATGAAGAGCAGAATTCTCTTCTGGCAATCTGACTACCGTGTGTGGTATTCGCATAAAAACAGGAAACCTAAATTTTAATACGGCCGCCTCAACGAACAATATCCATTTAGAAAACGTTTTTTTTTTATTGGAGGTTTAACGACCACCGGGAGCAACTCAATGGGCTATAAGCAGTCGCCCGTCCCTAATTTAGGGTCACTGGTTCCAGGGAAGGGAGAGAGCCAGTACAGTAAGACAAACACAACATCCATGCCTGACCGGGATTCGAACCCGGACCCCTTACGGACGAATGATCCGAGGCCAACGCCTTAGACCACTGCGCCACTGGGGCGGCTTAGAAAACGTTACTTGATGTACTAATTAGTTTAATGAAAGAAACTACGTTTTTCCAAAGGTAAAAGTCGCTTAGACATTAGCGATGTGAATTGCGATCATGAGTCATATGAAGCCTTGTATTTAGTGAACGCTGATTGGCAATGTGTATGATGTTTGACAGTCATTGCAGTGTTGCGGTTGCACTCACGGTAAATAAACACCATCTTGTAGCACTTCGCGTTTCCGTGTCCGGCCATTATCTCCTGCAGCTGACATTTTGCCACTGACAGCGAGCGAGTTTAAATACCGGTAGAGTCATACATCGTTTGACAGATTTGAGTGAGACGATGCAAGTGACTAATCAAACTTTCCATTGGCGCCCAAGAGCTCACATTTAACGTTCCTTCAGTGCCCGCCGAAATTAATATTGGTGTAAGCGCAACCGCAAAGCTGCATTGCCTGTCAAACATTATACACATATACAGGATAAACGTTCTAGAACTCCACTAAATACAGGGCTGGGGGATTAACGACCACCGAGAACAACTCGAAGGGCTATATGCAGTTTCCCCTCTCTAATTTAAGGCCGCTGTTTCCATAGAAGGGATACGGCCAATGGGGAAAAACGAAAAGGCAGCAAATACAGGACTTTACATGATACACTGTAAAACATAAGTGGTGTGCATTTACGAAAAATTTCTGAACAGCGCGTGCGGGAAAGTTACCGGTATCCGTGTTTTCCAGAAATTTCCATTTTAAAAGTGCCCGTTTATTTTTACTTCTTTTTTTTCACAGATTTTCCGTAGTCAGAAATTCCGTTTGTTTCAGATAAATCCATTTCAAGTTTTCCCGTATTTAAACTGAAGTTCCGCAAAACCGACGACAATGCATTTTCAGCCCCTTCCTCAGAAAATCCTTTCGCTCCAGTCAGGATTGAACCCGCGCCGCTTAAACTTGTTAAACAGGTAACGCACGCTTTTAACCACTGAGCCACAGACACTCGAAAATTCGAATCACGTACATCGTACAACTAATTGCGATACAATGAAACAATTTTTTTGTCATTTCTTTTCTGTTGGAGCTAAGTTTTTTCCTGAATAGGTTTGTAATAATTTTTCTTTTTGTAGGATGACTTTTCATAAATTAAGCATTTTTCATCCAGATTTTTTGAAGCAACAAAATGCTTTGTAACTTGATTTTTTTAAACTGACAATGACTTTCAGTTATCTTTAAAAAAAAGGTGAAATGTACTTTTAATGGCATTATTTCACAAAAAACCCCTCCTAAATATGAAATTTACTCTTGATAGCTATGATAGCTTTTGTCGTATGTTGTCCAAAGACTGATACACAGACATCATATAACTATCTGTACAATAAATGAAGTACCCGGTTTCTTACAGTAACACAATATATAATAAGTAGCTGGTGCAGAAAATAGGGGAAGGTGAAGAAATATCCTGTGCCACAAAAAACAATATCCATGCGATATTCTATTCACAATATCCATGCGATATTCTATTCACAATATCCATGCGATATTCTATTCACAATATCCAATCTCACTACGGAACTTCAAAATTCGACAGATGATTGAAAATGAAACCTCAAGTATTCTCACCAGTCGCTCCGATTACCGATAATTTCTCGTCATACGGATACGGAAAAGTGAGAACGGAGTTTTTCTGTTGATATAAAAAAGAAATTGCGGGAACGATTTTGAAAATTCAGAATTTTCCGTTAATACATCTCAAAAACTGTAATTTAGCGTCAATATAAGAAAGAAGAGAAAAGAAGATGGTTCTGTAACAAGAAATAGAGGAGAAATTTTGACAAGAGTAAAAGATATCTACTCCAAATTATATCAAAGGGACGATACATGTACTCCAGACATCATGAAAGGTACCAGTACCAGAGTTCTTCCAGTCCTCCCAGCAGAAGTTGCACATACAATCAAGAACATGAAGCGGGGAAAAGCTCCAGCACAAGATGGAATTACCGTAGACATCATACAAGAAGCAAGTGGAGAAATTGAAACAGTACTCGCCCAAGTTTTCACTCGATGCCTTAATGAAGGGAATATTCCTGAGGATTGAAACAACGCTACAAGGATCCTGCTACATAAAAAAGGTGACATTGAGGATCTCAGGAACTGCAGACCTATCAGCCTCCTATCAGTGGTTTATAAAATCTTCACTAAAGTTCTTTCACACCGCTTGAAGGTAACACTGCACATGGCTTAACTGAGAGAACAAGCTGGATTCAGCACTATATATCATATCCACGTACTGAGAGAATTAATTGAAAGAGCGAGGGAATATGAACTTCCATTGTGCATGGCTTTTAACGATTATAAAAAGGCCTTTGATTCGGTGAAACCATAAGCAGTTACAATGGCTTTGAAATCCTGCGGTATTGAAGATGCATACATTAATATTATTAATAACATCTATGAAAATGCTAGTACAAAGATTCGGCTGTTTGACAATACAGCACACATAAAAATTGGAAAGGGAGTGAGACAAGGTGACACCATATCTCCCAAGCTCTATAATGTCACATTGGAAAATGTCTTTCAATCACTCAACTGGGAAAACAAAGGGATAAAGATTAATGGAGGTTATCTAACTCACCTTCGTTTTGCTGATGACGTAGTCATTTTTGCAACTACCCCATCAGAGCTGCAGAGTATGATCCAGGAACTTGCTGACAAGAGTAAGAAAATGGGATTAAAAATGAACTTTCAGAAGACAAAAGTGATGTACAATGCTTTGGCAAGAAATAGGGATTTATCGATTGATAGAGAAAAGCTGGAGATAACAGATACGTACGTTTATCATGGACAGCAGATATCAAGTGAGGGTCACAATGATGAAGAAATTAATCGGCGTACAAAACTTGCCTGGAGAGCTTTTGGAAGAAACAGCATAATTTCGAAGAGCAATATGCCATTATGTCTTAAAAGAGAAGTGTTTGATCAATGCATCCTTCCAGTGCTTACGTATGGTGCAGAGACGTGGAACTTAGCTAAAAGAGACATACAAAGGCTGCAGACAACTCAAAGAAGCATGGAGGTGGATGCTTGGTGTAACCAGGAGAGATAAGAAGAGAAACTCGTGGATGAGAAAAATGACAAGACTGGAAGACATCATGATCAGAGCAAAATACTTGAAATGGCAATGGTATTGGTAACTGTGGATACCATAGTGGTACCCAGTTTATTGCTATAACGAAATACAGACATAGGAGATTCATTAAAAGCTGCAATACAGAAAACAACTGTTCGGAAAGTCAGTATATCCACGATGCAGCACAACGTTACCCAGAAAGGAAATGAATATGCACACGAACAATGAATGGCCTAACGGCATGTCAAACACTATAACACATGTGCACAAATGCATGAAATGTACTATGCTATGACAAATCAACCGAACGGAACTGAAATGTGGTTAGAGCGCAAAACAACATTGAGTACCTCAGCAACTTTATAAAAATAACAAAGGTAACAAACGTACCACTAGAATAATCCGCGATAGAGGAAAGCACTAACACAGCAAACACTCACAATTACAGGTAATTTAAAAAACAGGCACAAATTCAGGAAACAACAGATAAGATAATGATACTGAGATAATGAGGAGATCACACAAGTAACGAGACCGATTAGTTGTGAAAACACAGCAAAAACACGCAATTATCGTAATTTTAAAATAAAGCAAATTTACAATACATTAAATAAAGCAAATAAAGCAAATTTACAATACATTACTTGTGAATCACAGTAAAAACACACAATGAAAACATCAGAATCAACATGCACTAAGTCTGCAAAACCAGGGCATCTGCGAACGGGTTCGCAAATCCCCAAGCATTGAGAGAACAAAAAGCAATCGGTGTGAGGAAGAGAGCTAAAGGTCATCGGTAAAAGGATAGAAGGTATCACATATATGCTTCTCAACGAGCTCCTTCAAGGAGGCGAGACGGCGCGTGTAATGTCTCAAAAAAGGCTGATACCGAGGATCGGTGGCACACAGAGATTTAAAAAGTGACACATAAGCTTCGAATTGCGTTACCGCTGCATACAGGTCCAGATCAGGTGAGTGAAGGAATTCTTCAGATCCAGCAATCGTACGTGCAGGTTGAAAAAGACGTAAAAGTTGCTGTCTGGACAGTGGTCCAGGAACTGGAGGAATCGTATCAACGGCCTGTAGAACCTCAGCATTTTTTTTTCTTAATTGGAGGTTTAACGACCACCGTGAGCAACTCAATGGGCTATAAGCAGGCGCCCGTCCCTAATTTAGGGTCACTGGTTCCAGGGAAGGGAGAGAGCCAGTGCCGTAAGACAAACACAACATCCATGCCTCACCGGGATTCGAACCCTGACCCCGTTCGGACGAATGATCAGAGGCCATCGCTTAGACCACTGCGCCACCGTGGCGGCAAACCTCAGCATCAGAGAGAGGATTGACAGGACCTGAGCGGAGAAGCATACTGTTTGAAGAATCATCAGGTGGAGAAACACCGGAACCGGAAACCTCGGGAACACTAGATGTATCCTCAGAATGTGGCACAGAAAGTTGTTTTAACTTTTTCTGTTTTGCAGCGCCTTTGGAGTTCCAATCCGCTTCGAAGAAGAAGCTGAGGCGGATGTATCCATTAGTGGATCAGGCTCACATCCTAAGTCAGGAGACGAGGAAACGACCGTCGCCGAAGAAGCAGTACGTAGCTGAGCTGCCTTAGTGGAGACTGGTACAACAGCCGAGGCTTCAGGAAGATGTTGCAACAAGGGTATGGTAGACAAGGTTGTAAATGGAGATCCGATATCCGAGAGGCTAGGAGAAGAGCCAGACGGCCGATCTGCCAAACCACCACTCAACACACCCGGATCGGAACACTCCGCTGTAGACACATCTGTAGTCGAAGACAACTCTGTCAATCTTGAAGGTGGATGCCCAATCGTACGGGTCGGGAAAGGAGGAAAGGCAGCATTGTCCGTGACGGAAATGTTCGTCTGACGGAGAAACGAAGAATTCGCGTCAGGCAAACTACCAGTAGTGGGGATAGTAGAAAGACTAATGTGGTCAGCAGTGGGATGCGAACTTGATGAACGTCCACGTCGAACGCGGTCACAGGAGGCAGTGGTGTGACTCTGTGTTAAACAGTATGTACAATAGTTAGCAGTGAAAATTTTGAAACTGTACGTTCGTGCGCCAATTTCAACAGTAGGTTCTGTAGGGCAATCCGCCAAGGCTTTCTCGGTGGGAAAGACGACCAATAACTGACGGCGAGGTCCGGTAGCATGTGCAAATCGCGTTCCGCGGGGAGCGTCAGAGAGGCGACGGACCTTGCCAACAATTTTACAAATATGACTGACAAGGAGAGGAAGTGCAGTATCAGGCACTTCCTGTGGAACAGGATAGAACGTGATGTTCACCGGTCGCTTGGAAAGAGGCGACCGGATGAGATGGTTTGTCCCAATCGAAAGTCCGTTTGCAAGAAAAAAGTCAGCATCCTCCTTGTGACTCAACTGTACCGAAATACCCCGAGGAGTACGGGAAATTCCCGCAATGGACGCAGACGACACATGTCCAGAGTGGGCTTCCATGTAGCGTGGCAATGGAGTATTTGGTAAAGCATGAAAGAGCACACCTCTATCCAGGAGGTTATGGAACTCACGGCCAATCTGCGAATTGTCATCTATCGTTACCTTCACCTTGTGGTTGGATACCTGAATAATAGGTGTTGCTTGCAAAAGACCATCTGGTTGAGAGGAATCGGACGTAGAAGTAGCGCCTCGTTGCACTTTAGAGGCAAATGACATCCTCGGAAGAGAAGTATGTTCGGATCCGGCAGGCACAGAAGGCTGTGAGGGAAGAGAAGCACAGGCCGAAGGCAAGGCAGTAGAATCAGTAGTACCCAGGAAGGGCACCGAGGCAGATGCAGGAGCTGAAGAAGAAAGCGCAGGCAAGTCCAGTGAAGGCACCGGTGCAGGAGTACTAGAAAGCTGGGAAGGCATCTGAGCAGACACATCTGAGGACGAGAGTATGTTAACTTCCATGGACGTGGGAAGTGTGACGTGACGTGCATCCGCCACGCCCATAGATGATAAGGAAATACCGGAAGCCGCCATGTTCGCAGCTTCCAAACGTAAACAAACGAGCAATCGATAAGAAAACGGATGAATATGAACTAATATGAGGATGAGAACGCTAGAAAAGTAGCTCAAAACGTACACAGTACCTTTAGATAGCCGGGTCACGCAACAGGTGAGTGAGGGACGAGGTATTCCACACTAAAATGCATAAAATATTGGAGCCACCAACACTACGTCTGTCACGAACGAGCAATGGGTTGGACATATTGCCAGAAGGACAGACCATCGATGAACAGCCGAAATTTTAGACTGGATTCCAAGGGACAGGAAAAGACCCAGAAGAAGACCACATGGGAGATGGGTGGATGAAATTCGAAAGTATACGGGAGTAAAATGGAGGAAACTGGCACAAGACAGAGCGTTTTGGAAGAGGCTTGGAGAGACCTTCGTCCAGCAGTGGATTGATAATTGTTGACAATGAAACTGCGGAAAGGTTTCTGAAAATTCAGAATTTTTCAGTTGTACGAAAAATTCGTGAAAATCAGGTGTTTTCCGTCATTTCATGGAAAAGGTTGTATCAGAAATCTGCTTCGTTCATTCACGAAAGAAATGATGGAAACTGGTTCGTGAATTTCAGAAAATGTTTTACAGTGTATACATGGAAGGGCCAAAACTTCATGACCACCTGCCTAATATGATATTAGTCCCCCACATGCCACCAAAAAAGCTCTTACCCGGTGATGAGTAGACGCAACAAGATTTCTAAAGGTGTCTTGTGGTATCTGTTGCCAACAGGTTACCACCAGATCATTTAACTCTTGTAAGTTACGTGGTTGAGTTGCCGCAGATCGGCTTTGCTGTTCCAACACAAACCAGATATGCTCGGCTTGATTGATGTCTGGGGAATTTGGAGATCAGGACAATACCAAGAAATCTTCCTCTTTTTACGTGAACACTTCTCTAGCAATTCGGGCGCACTGTAGCATGGCGTATTAATCTTCTGAAAGAAGGCGCCACTGGAGGAGACTATCGTTATTATGAAAGGATGTACTTGGTCTTCAGTGATGTTTAGGTAGGTGTACACGTTATAGTTTCCGACATATGAATGACTCGGCACAGGGTTTCCCAGCAAAACATTGCCTAAAGCAGTGGTTCCCCACCAACCATTTTGAATTCGCGGACCTGCAAAACGTTTAGAAAACTTTCGTGGACCGGCTTAGCCAGTCCCGAAAGTTTCCCAAATAACCTAAACGTTTAGAATCGCTAAATCCGCAAACGTTTCTCCAACCTTTAGCTATTTTCGAGCATTTGAACTCGTAATATTCTATATTATAATGAGCACTGCGTGCAAGCTATAATTTATTAGGCGTGCAACTTAATTTTCGACCACTAAGCGCAAGCGATCATAGAACGACGACGAATGCAAATAGCTGTGTGAGATAATGGCTGATTGCAGCGCCATCCAACAGCATTCCAGGCAACCGTGACCACTTACAGCTGTAGTGACAGAGGGGACGAAAGTTGACGGTGAAAGCAATGTCGTTCGAGAAGCAACATTTGAGGCACTGCCTCCTGTTCGCGTTTCAGCTAAACAAAAGTGCCGCTGAAGCCCAGCAAATGATCTGTACTGATTTGGATAAGGCTGCTGTGTCCTACAGTACATGTAAGAAGTGTTTCCAGCGGTTTAAGCAGGGAAATACAGCCACAGAAAGTTGACGATGAGGAACTGGAACAACTGTTGGACGCGGATCCCTGTCGCACACAGTAAGAGCTCGCCCATGAACTCGGAATAACACGGCAAGCTATTGCAAAGCGCCTGCACAAGCTTGGACGGATTCACAAGGAGGCCCGTTGGGTGCCCTACCAACTCACCGGTGTCGCACGATTGGTCGAATAACGATTGGTCGACAGTAATGATTGCTCGACAGTAACGAATGATCGGCAGCACGATTGGTCGACATAACGATCAGACAAGCGTAACGACTAGTAGACAGTAACGATTGGTCGACAGCACGATTGGTCGACACAACGATTGGTCGAGATAACCATTGGTTCAGAGGATTATGGTTTACATTCGTAGCGGTACCTCTCAAAACGTAACGCTCCTTTTTGGAAATAATATCTTTTAGAATGTAGTCCTCAGAACGTACAGCATTATAACATATTACTTCCAAATAGACCGCCGTGTCATCATCTAAGTGAAATCTATATAGAGGGCCTTCTGAACGATGTTATTTCCGAAAAGGCCCTGGGGCACTTTAGGTACAAGCACCTTGGGGAAACTGCCACACATATTTCGGAAACTCGGAAAATTGCCACACATTCAAAGCGTTTCTCGGACGAACGGTGATTTGCGCTCGTCCCCTTAACGAAAACCATGTGGCAATTTTCCGGGTTGCTGAAAGGTGTGTGGCAATCTTCCGGTGGGGCAATTTACCGCCAAACGTTAGCACTTATTCAAATTTTTTTTCCAAGTTCCGTTGACCATTTTATGTCGACCAATGTCGACTAATCGTTATATCGACCAGTCGTTATTGTCGATCAAACGTGCTATCGACCAATCGTTACTATCGACTAATCATTACTGTCGACCAATCGTTATGTCGACTAATTATTTCTGTCAACCAATCATTATGCCGACCAATCGTTACTGTCGGTCAATCGTTATGTCGACCAGCCATTTGTCGACCAACGGTTTGTCGACCAATCGTTACATACCCCAACTCACAGCTGCGAAGAAGTCTAGGCGCTACGATGTTGCTGTGTCCTTGTTCTCCAGATCCAAGAAAAATTTCCTCCACAAGATTTTGACCTGTGATGAGAAGTGGATCCTTCACGATAATCCTAAGCTGCGCAATTCATGGGGTTCTCCAGGTCAGCCTACCACCAGTAACGCCAAACCGAATATCCATGCTAGGAAGTTGTTGCTGTGCATATGGCGGGATCAGCGCGGTGTCGTACACTATGAGTTGCTCAAACCTGGTGAAACGGTCAATGCTGAGCGTTATTGTCAGCAACTCATTCGTGTGAGTGACGCAATGGAGGCGAAAAGGCCATACACCGGCAAGGGCAGAAGTCCGTCCTGTTGCTTCAGGATAACGCGCGTCCTCACACCGCGAACACGACTTTAAACACGATCACCGACCTGGGATGGGAGATTTTGTCCCACCCGGCGTATTCTCCAGACTTCGACCCGTCGGATTATCACCTTTTTCGCTCCCTGCAACGTCACTTGAGTGATACGCACTTCACTTATGTCGAAGAGGTCCACACAAGTATTGATGATCTTATCAACTCGAAACAGCCCTCTTTTTTCAGCAGTGGCATTTGGCAGCTCCCTGACCGATGGCTCAAATGTATCCAACACGACGGGGATTATTTCCCTGATTAGGCACGTATGCCACAATATTCTCCTTACCGTTAATATATTTTTCTCTGGGGTCAGTAAGACTCCTGTTGCTGCTGCTTCTTGGATATTCTTTCTCCATAATACCCCAAAACTGAGTCAGAGGTTTGGATCTGAATATCGATACCAGACTGGACATTGGCGTAGGAAAGGGAGGGGCATACGGGGCTCAAGCCCGTCCCATTGGATATCAAAGCACATTTTTCTCTTGGACGCGGAATCACACTATTTCTTTTCCTCTTCTAAAGCCGAATTTTAAATTTTGTTCATTAAAAATATCAAGATGAACTTGAAAAACCAATAAAAAAAAAACTGATTGACTCAAATTAAATTTTTTTCCAACAAAGTTGCGGATTTTTTCGGGCCCCTTTGAATTCGTTTCATTGGCGCATTTTTCCACGTGCAAGCAACACACCAGCAGGGTTCTTCACTCGCTATTGCTCACACTCCTGGAAGGTGTCTTTACTAACAATAAAACAAGAGGAAAGACCAACCACTGCGATGCAATCCTTATCAAGTTGTGAAGCTGCTGTATTTTTTATTTTACCCCAATATCAAGAAATTACTAAAAGATCTGTCAGGAAATAGAATGATCAATCTCCTTTATTATCCTTTATTAACAATAAGAGA
Source organism: Macrothele yani (assembly GCA_039090855.1). NCBI lineage: Eukaryota > Metazoa > Arthropoda > Arachnida > Araneae > Macrothelidae > Macrothele > Macrothele yani. Next base: position 11,277,659 of record CM077024.1, read on the forward strand.
GAATATTATTACCCTTTATTACTCAATATTTTACTCCGTTATGATCCTTTATTAACGATAAGGATAATAAAGGAGTTATCCTAACATAACATTATCTTTTATGAGAAACATAAAGGATAAATCAATATCAATCATATCCTGCACGGGATATGATTGATATTGATTATCCAGGATTGTTCTCAACTGATTATACACTGCTGGACAATTGCTAAGGACGGATCAGAAACGGCTATATAGCGCATAAAAAAGTACGTGTGGTTGGATGCCAAGTGAAATAAAATAATGTCAGAATGCCAGGACATTACAAGAAAGACAATTTATTGTGATCTGAAATCCAGAAGGCTTTGGAACGTGTTCAAGGGACAAACAGGCCATTTTGTGCAGAATACGTAAACGTGAAAAAAATGCAATTACCGTCCGCAGGCGTTCTGGCGTAAGATGTCAATACGGGATATGGCCACCATGGAGGGCGATGCAAGATTCCACACGTCGTGTCATGCTTTGCACAACATCATCAAGCAGCTGTTGGGGTAATTTATCCCATTCCTCTGTCAGTGCACGGATGAGGGTGTCCTTGTTTATTGGAGGGCATTGGCGACCAGCAAGACTCCTCCCCAAAGCATCCCACACATTTTCAATGGGATTCAGATCTGGAGAACGTGCTGGCCATACGAGACGTTGAATATCCTCGCTCTCAAGACACTCCTGGACAGCGACTGTTCGATGACATGTTGCGTTGTCATCCATGAAAATGAATCTATCACCGACAGCACCACGGAACATGCGAACATGAGGTAGCAGCACATAATTAATGTATCGTTGGCCAGTCATATTCCCAGTTGGAAGCACATAGAGGGACGTACGGCCATTGATCAAGATGCCAGCCCATACCATGACACTACATGTCGGATATCGGTCCCTTTCCTGTACGTTTGCTGGACAATATGCAGTGCCACTATCACGCCAGATCAGTTTTCGTCGCCAATCAGACGATAGACTGTATCTACTCTCATCTGAGAAAAGGACAGCAGACCAGTCGTTATCAGTTCAATTGCGATGTTGATGGCACCATTGCAAACGGGCGGTACGGTGACGTCTGGACAATGGGATGCACACAACAGGACGGCGGGCGTATAATCCTCCTTCATGCAAACGTCTGGCGACAGTTTTTCGGGAGATCCGCTTGCCAGTAGCAGCCATAAACTGATTTGCTACCTCACTAGCTGTGCTGCGCCGGTGTCTTTTTGTTGATAGCACTATGTACCGATCTTCTGCAGGTGTCGTACTGCGAACACGACCTCCCGCGTGACGTTTGCTACACTCTCCATTTGTTTGAACTTATTTCCTAAGCCTTGAAACAACACTGTGGCTAACGTCGAACGGCCTGGCAACATCTGTTATTTTTCGCCCTTCTTCAGTCTTGTCAATAATACAGCCACGCGTAAAATCATCTAGGTGATGTCGGAAAGACATACTGAAAATTGCAAGTTCGTCAATTGATTCTTTCCCGTTCAACTTTGCGTTTGAACAACAACGGTCAATACGCGTTAAATCCTTTATATCTCTTATCAGCGCTATGACGTCACGAACAAGTTCGGCAATCCAAAATTTGCATACGCACGACACGTCTTACTGTATCCCGCACTTATGCTAATTTCCACATTTTCCTGCCTTCCATTTTATGGTTGCTATCGTTGCTATTGTCATCCGTCCTTAGCAATTGTCCGGCAGTGTAATAGGATAATGTTATGAAACATAAAAAATAATGTTTGTAAATATAAAGGGTAATCTAACATAAGATTATCCTTTTAGGAGTTATCATAACTAACATTATCACTTATTACTCAATATTTTACTCCTTTATTATACTTTAATAACAATAATAATTATCAAACTCGTTTATTATCCTTTATTAACAATAAGAAGAAAAGACCAACCACTGCGGTAGAATCCTTATCAAGTTGTGAAGCTGCTGCTGTTTTTTTTATTACCCCAATATCAAGAAATTATGTAAAATTCTATCAACGTTTTCTGTCTCAGCAGCCACTCCAGAAAGGACATTTTCTACTCTCAGGCCCAGAAAATGTATCATCGAAACAAAATGTCTAATTCTCGACTTTCTGGATCTGCATTGCTGAACATTCATCGCGAAGTAGAAGGAAATACAGCATCCACATTTTGAAGACAATGGCGGCGAAGGGTAGATACCACCTCGTAGAATAATGACTTTCTGGATTTGCATCGTTGAACATTAATGGAGAAGTAGAGGGAAATACAGGATCCACATTTTGAAGACAATGGCGGCGAAGCGTAGTTACCACCTCGTAGAATAATGACTTTCTGGATCTGCATTGCTGAACATTCATCGAAAAGTAGAAGGAAATACAGGATCCATATTTTGAAGACAATGGCGGCGAAGCGTAGTTACCACTTCGTAGAATAATGACTTTCTGGATCTGCATTGCTGAACATTCATCGAGAAGTAGAAAGAAATACATGATCCACATTTTAAGGCAATGGCGGCGAAGCGTAGTTACCACCTCGTAGAATAATGACTTTCTGGATCTGCATCGTTGGACATTCTTCGAGAAGTAGAAGGAAATACAGGATCGACATTTTGAAGACAATGACTTTCTGGATCTGCACTGCTGAACATTCATCGAAAAGTAGAAGGAAATACAGGATCCACATTTTGAAGACAATGGCGGCGAAGCGTAGTTACCACCTCGTAGAATAATGACTTTCTGGATTCTCATCGATGAACATTCATCGAGAAGTAAAAGGAAATACAGGATCCACATTTTGAAGACAATGGCGGCGAAGCGTAGTTACCACCTCGTAGGATAATGACTTTCTGGATCTGCGTTGCTGAACATCATCGCGAAATAGAAGGAAATACAGGATCCATATTTTGAAGACAATGGCGGCGAAGCGTAGTTACCACCTCGTAGAATAATGACTTTCTGGATCTGCATTGCTGAACATCGTCGCGAAGTAGAAGGAAATACAGGATCCACATTTTGAAGACAATGGCGGCGAAGCGTAGTTACCACCTCGTACAATAATGACTTTCTGGATCTGCATCGTTGGAGATTCTTCGAGAAGTAGAAGGAAATACAGGATCCACATTTTGAAGACAATGGCGGCAAAGCGTGGTTACCACCTCGTAGAATAATGACTTTCTGGATCTGCATTACTGAACATTCATCGAGAAGTAGAAGGAAATACAGGATCCACATTTTGAAGACAATGGTGGCGAAGCGTAGTTACCACCTCGTAGAATAATGACTTTCTGGATTCTCATCGATGAACATTCATCGAGAAGTAGAAGGAAATACAGGATCCACATTTTGAAGACAATGGCGGCGAAACGTTGTTACCACCTCGTAGAATAATGACTTTCTGGATCTGCATTGCTGAACATTCATCGCGAAGTAGAAGGAAATACAGGATCCACATTTTGAAGACAATGGCGGCGAAGCGTAGTCACCACCTCGTAGAATAATGACTTTCTGGATCTGCTTTGCTGAACATTCATCGCGAAGTAGAAGGAAATACAGGATCCACATTTTGTAGGCAATGGCGGCGAAGCGTAGTTACCACCTCGTAGAATAATGACTTTCTGGATCTGCATTGCTGAATATTCATCGAGAAGTAGAAGGAAATACAGGAACCACATTTTGAAGGCAATGGCGGCGAAGCGTAGTTACCACCTCGTAGAATAATGACTTTCTGGATCTGCATCGTTTAACATTCATCGAGAAGTAGAAGGAAATACAGGATCCACATTTTGAAGACAATGGCGGCGAAGCGTAGTTACCACCTCGTAGAATAATGACTTTCTGGATCTGCATTGCTGAACATTCATCGCGAAGTAGAAGGAAATACAGGATCCACATTTTGAAGACAATGGCGACAAAGTGTAGTTACCACCTCGTAGAATAATGACTTTCTGGATCTGCATCGTTGAACATTCATCGAGAAGTAGAAGGAAATACAGGATCCATATTTTGAAGACAATGACTTTCTGGATCTGCATTGCTGAACATTCATCGAGAAGTAGAAGGAAATACATGATCCACATTTTGAAGGCAATGGCGGCGAAGCGTAGTTACCACCTCGTAGAATAATGACTTTCTGGATCTGCATTGCTGCACATTACTAGACTTTCTGGATCTGCATTGCTGAACATTACTAGACTTTCTGGATCTGCATTGCTGAACATTACTAGACTTTCTGGATCTGCATTGCTGAACATTCATCGAGAAGTAGAAGGAAATACAGGATCCACATTTTGAAGGCAATGGCGGCGAAGCGTAATTACCACCTCGTAGAATAATGACTTTCTGGATCTGCATGGCTGAACATTACGAGACTTTCTGGATCTGCATTGCTGAACATTCATCGAGAAGTAGAAGGAAATACAGGATCCACATTTCGAAGGCAATGGCGGCGAAGTGCAGCTACCTTGCACAATGATGTGTAAGTGTAATTTTTTTAAAATACTTGCAAAACTTTACATTTCAATATTCTACACTATTATTTATTTCATAAAATAAATAACTTTAAAATTGCGCCTTTATAAATAACTCTGAGAAATTGAACAGTGAGAGAGAAGTACTCTCTTTCACATTAACTACATTTCATAAAAATTTAGCCCTCCACATTACTAAAAATGGCTTTGTATCAAAATTTTGTAAATAAGTATTTTAATTATCAATAAAATTGTTAATTTATTAATGAATTTATATAATTATTATAAATAATGATTTTTTGACAATTAACGATTAATTATTTATTAATTGATTATTATTCTAGATTAGCAATTATTTTCGGTGTTTGGGTATGAAACTACTTGAGCCTTCCCCATAATTTTTGAATTGCAACGCCCCTGCAGTGCATCATGTACCTAGTTAGCATCCTTCCTGTTTGTTATTACGATTTGCGACGTTACAGTGCCAATTGATGCCTCTGACGAAACCTACAGACGTCGAGTCGGTGGCCGAGTGATGTGAGGCGCGGTCTTCTGACTATTCGTAAGAGGTTCAAGTACCGGCCGACGTCGAGTCGGTGGCCGAGTGATGTGAGGCGCGGTCTTCTGACTATTCGTCTGGGTTCAAGTACCGGCCGAAGCATGGGTGTTGTGCTTATTTTACAGCATTGATTCTCTGACCCTGTTGTTTCTGAATTTGGGAAGGGCGTTTACTTCTAATTTGGGAAGGGCGTTTACTTCTAATTTTCAGAGTTGTTCAGGGTGGTCGTTAAAACCCGAAACAAGTAGAAATAAAACAGACAGACGGACAAGTCTGAAACCTGCTGATAAGTATTTCTACTCTCCATAGCATCTCTTTCATAAAGAGAATCTAAAGAAAATATTGAGGTCACTGAAGAGGTTCCAGTGGTGCGTATGATAAGGAAATGTACATAAGAAAAAGTTACCGTTGCTTTTGTTTTTCAGTTTCCCAAGGGTGTCATTGGATGGTGCGACTATCAGTGTGAACATCAAGCAAAGCAAATGGTTTAGTTACTCTTCTCGGGGAAACGAACCAGAGATCGATGCCTTTTAATTAAGTAGCGAGTCACTTTTGCACCACAGCCTTAGCTGTCGAAGTCGACGTTCCGGGGAGGGAAATGCCCCAACCCCAAGGGTGTAAGTCTCTCTCTCGCTCCCCAGCCTGCTCAGCAAAGAAGACAGAATGAGGTATGAGTCCCTATTTGACGATGCTTGTCTCCTTAAAAACCGGGAAATGAAAGCTTTTTCGCACTTTTCGAGCTCAATTTATTGCTATCGCAACTCTTTCTAGTGTCAGTTGGTTTTCTATGCCTAGGGTCTTCGCCTTCTTTCGTGAAAAAGATTTGTCCTCGACCTCTGAAGAAATCTTTCATTACATAACAGAAAGGTTTAAATCTCCCCAAAGAATCAAGATCCCTTCTCCTCTATCCGACAATGTAAATACTTATATCGAGAGTTGAGATCTCCACAGGTATCAAGTACAGACTGGTTAAGATATAGCCAGTGATTTTCTTATTGAAAGAAATTTTAAGAACATTTATATTCTCTGTTGTCAGAATAAAAATGGCTGCCCCGGTAGCGCAGTGGTCTAAGAGCTGGCTTATGACCATTCGTCAGTGAAGGGTCCGGTTTCGAATCCCGGTGAGGCACGGATGTTGTGTTTCTCTTGCGGCACGGGCTCTCTCCCTTCCCTGGAACCAGTGGCTCTGAATTAGGGACGGACGACTGCTTATAGCCCATCGAGTTGCTCACGATGGTCGTTAAACCTTCATTAAAAAAAGAAAGAGGAATAAAAATGGTAAAAATATTCTTATCGCTGAATATTTGAAAGTGCAGAATATTAAAATGATATCCAGTGATTTTCGTTTTGAAATAAATGCGTCACAGCGTGACAAGAGGTGGCCTATATTTCGAGTTCCTGCTCTGATGTATCATCACTGGTTACGTGTGTTTTTGCACTTTCGAGTTTTCTGCTTCAAAGTATTCACACACCATCTACAAAAATGCATGTGATATCGAAAGTGTGACAATGAAATCGCAAAAACCAGGAGCTGTTGCAAGATTCATGTGGAAATCAACAGCAGAGTGCGTCATTGTGTTTATCATATGACAATGGCTCTTTCCCTTCTCTGGAACCAGTGGCCCTAAATTAGGGACAGGGAACTGCTAATAGCCCACTGACGTACTCACGGTGGTCGTTAAACCCAACCAAAAAAAAAAAAAAAAAATACAGGTAGGCTTAGTTCTGATTGAGCCGTCAGTTTGGAACGTAGTACTGCGACTTGCAGATCGGAGAGTTGAAATGAGTTAGTCGAGTATGGTTTCAAAACGTTTATTTAATTTGTTATAACCAACACAGGTCTATGACATGAAAAGCAGCTTACATAATTTTTACAAATAATGCTAGATACATTGCAAACACAAATCTAGAGATGGGTTGGGTATGGGTTCGATCGTTGTGTTGGATTTTGTTTGGCCGCTGTTGCTTTCACGCGTTCTCAATACTCTCTAGTTCGTTGAGCTGCCGTCTTCTTGGGTTTCTTACTTTCCTCATCACTTGCTGTTGCCTCTCGATTTGATTTTCTCCACTTTTGCTTGCGTTGATTCTACGAATTCCTTGTCATTGTCGAAAATGTTAACCTGTTCACACGAAAACAATGAACATTTTTTTTAGTTTAAACCACTGCGATATGTTCTTTATATATTTGAATAGATCTCGTCGTGAGCTTTAAAACGATACCCACACAGTCGTTTTGCACACATGCTTGTCCAGATAAATCGCGATATTTTCAAAAGTGTTCACCGGTTCAAAAGAAAATTTTAAAATGTCTAGGTCAAACCACTGCGAAATGTTCTTCATATATTTGAATAGATCTCGTCGAGAGCTTTTAAAACGATACCACGCACCGTCGTGTTCCGCTCATGGTTGCCAAGATAGAGTGAGGCAAACGTTGCGGCATACCCATAAATAATGTATCATCTCCCTCGCGCGATAGGGAGCGAGTGGAGCGTCGCGCGCACGATGTTTTGCACAATACGCGAATTGGGTTCCATGCTGTTCACGAATATGCTAACACGATTAGTCGTGCGGCACGCATTTTTAACGCTATAATGATTTCAATTGGGACCTATTTTTATCACAGGCGATCGGCCGTAAGTCTCCCCGTACTATCCGCAGAGTTGGACGTAAAATAAAAAAAGAATGCTTCATGAGGAGATAAGCAAAATGATTTCCGTACTGCACCGACCTGGAAAAGGAGTTGGTCTACATAAGCGAGGACGTGTAGACCTCTCTGTTACACGTATCATAAGTTTTTGGGCTGTATAGAATTTATCAGCATCTTATAAAGCATTTTGGGAAGAACAGCAGCTTGTACAGAATGCTGAGACGACGTGTTCATACGCCATGTGGACAACTAACGAACTTCGAAAGAGCACGGATTACTGGCCATTGAGATGGCAGATAGTCCATACGTCATATCGAGAAGCATGTAATCCTCCACAATGCGTCTGTACACTGATGCTTCAGTGGTTGAGGGAACGCATGCACACCCGTCGTGGGCGAAGTGGTGCACGCCAGATAACTACACTACGTAAAAACCGTCTGATCGAGCAATAGGCGTACACCGGCGACCTACAGCCGTGCTAGACACTGTCTGTCTGCATACGACTAACGTCTGCTGAGAATATGTATGCTGTCTCAAACTAGGTGTCCAGGCTAGTCGGATTCTTTGGATTTGCCTCCAGAAGGATATCTGTGGGACATAGTAGGGTGTAATCCTTGGGCAGCCACAACAAGCTAAACAACAGCCACTCTGCGAAGTGCAAAATGCGTGTGGTGAAATGTCAACTTTCGTGAAAAAGATTTGTCCTCGACCTATGAAGAAATATTTGATTACATAACAGAAAGGTTTAAATCTCCCCAAAGATTCAAGAAACTTATTTCCAACAAGGGAGTTTACAGCGTACTGATGTACTCCAGGGAAATATAAGTCTATCGCACTAAATTTGCTAATTTCCTCTGAGCATCCTAATATATAATTTGCAAGAGCCCTCCTCCTCCTCCTCCGTGCCACTTTTCAAGTCGTCATAGCAACAACCGAGAGACAAATTTTTGTGACGTCACGCTTAGCTTTTCGTGTTTTCATGTAGTTGACGTCATCCCCTACACGCGCACAGTCCACGCGTATATCACTTTATTTTGTTGTCAAAGAAACAAAGAACACAGCTGCTGGTGTGACGTCATCTAATTCAAATCATTCTCACATGACGTCAGAGATGCGGTACGTCACACGGTCAACTCTTTAGAGATACGAAAACTTTACATCAGGAATTTTGCTTCACTACCTGAAGCGATCTTTAGCCATCTGTATGTGGCAACGTCAAGAGTACGACGATCTGACGACGTCAAGATAAAAATAGTTCATGGAAAAGAACAGAGGAAATTGATACAGAGTTCACAGTCAGTGTATACGAAAAATGTTGTATACAAGGAAGTGTTGATAAAATAGGGACTGAAGGTTTTACAAAACACATAACAAACAGAGAGCCCGTCGTATCGAATTCCATACCGACTGCTCGGGAAATTCTCAGAAAGCTGTGAGCCAACGTCGCCATTTATTGACGTGGGACCCAAAAAACTCAATAAATAAATAAATGCCAATAATTTCTGCATCATAAATTTTATTTTCCCCCGTCATTATTGACGGGCTTTCATCTAGTGATGTAATATTTCTTTATCTCCTAAGCTGCCTTGCCCCTTAGTTTAAAGTTCTTTACCATTTCTGTGTGATGCAATTTGAATACCACACAGTGTATCACAAATGAATATTTCTTTTTCATCATTTCTATTTCCGGATAAGCAGAGGCTTAAAATTAAACATCACTGAGAGATGAAATTTTCGCGCTGACATGTTGCAGTATTTTTACGCTTTCCAACTGTACGTTGAAGAAGCGTATATGCTCCAGCTTTGTCCGTCTGTCTGTGGGTACGCCCGCTCGCACGATAACTCGCGTAAAAATGGTCAAATTTCGATGAGACTTTAGTATGTGGTAGGGGACAAGGTGGGGACGAACCCTATTGAAAATGAGCTAAATGTTGTGAAAAGACAGCACATAGGAGTGTGATCCATTCCATTGCCCTTATGCGTCATAAACCTACGTAAAAATGTTTCGATTGCAACAAAATTTTATCATGTTGTTTCGGAGATGTACTGAACCGGTTCTGTTGAATATAATCGAAATGATATCAAATTTCAGGTCACACGAGTGAGATTTATTCCACAGCCATTATCCTCATAACTTAACTAAAAATGCTTCTATTGCGACAAAACTTTACTATCTTGTTCCGGACGTATACTGAACCAATTCTGTTTAATATCATCAAAATGGGGTTAAAGGTTAGGGCACAGGAGCGAGATTTATTCCACAGCCAGTATCCTCATAACTTGAGTAATGATTTCTGGTATGTTGGAAAGCGTATCATAATCAATGCATTGCATGATTTTACTATCTTGTTTTCAAATGTCATGGGCAAATGAGATTATATATAAGCAAACTTTGATATACGCCACTTTTTGTCCTTTTTGTTTATCCAACGTGGTTTGTTGACTCCCATTAGCATGTACTCCAAGAAGAGTCACCTGTCCTTAGTTTAATGCTATCGGACCGCGAGAGAACTCGGTATGAAAAACGAACATAGCGCTCATGTCTATCTGGATTTGAGCCCACGATCAGCATGAGCTAGAAGTTGGATACATTACTTTAACCACAGAGTGGGCACTACTTATGCTAAACAATGGAAGAAGAAAATTAGGTGCAGATATACACCGATGAGGCCTTACATTATGACCATCTACCTCATAAGCTGTAGGACCGATCCCCTTTAGCCCATAAGACAGAAGCCACTTGGCCAAACATCGATTCGATGAGGTGGTGATAGGTATCCTGGGGTATCTGGTACCAAAATGCCAACCGGTCCCGGACAATTCGTCCAATGACTATTGGTCCAAGGCCTATTAGTCCAATGACGATTGGTCCAAGGCCGATTAGTCCAATGCCGATTCGTCCAAAGGGTCAATTGGTCCAATTGCATTTGGTCCAATGTACGATTAGTCCAATGCCGATTCGTCCAATATGACAGTTGGTCCAATGCCGATTCGTCCAATATGACAGTTGGTCCAATGCCGATTCGTCCAATGGTATCATCCTACCAACGGCTAATTTTTATTTATTTTATTTTTAAGAAAGGAATAAATATTTAAGTTGTTCTCCTCTTTATATCTTTTTGAAACAAAACGATTTCCATATACAAATTTTGAAGATGACAATCCGATTTTTGGCGTAAATGTGACAAGGATGGTAAGTCAGATAGTAAGTCAGATAGTCCAGATTCGCTAGACATGAATGCCGGTTGCTTCGACTAGCGAATCCTGTGATGGTTAAATTCAAATTGATCGGAAACTTGAAACTTGGTCGTCCTGGGTGGTGTAGTGGTTATCATACCTAGGCGTTTTCTGGGAGACGCGGGTTCGAATCCCGCTCCAGGACGATGAAAGTTTTCAAATACTGTCTGACTTACCATCCTTGTCACATTTACGCAAAAAATCGGATTGTCATCTTCAAAATTTGTATTATATGGCGTAATCCCGTATTTCTTTCATGATTTCCATATATTTGATATTTGAAAACATTTTATAAACCCGATAAAAGGCACTCAACGGAACATTTCTCAGTTGTTCACAAAGCATATAGACCGCGGGCCTTTTTAGAAGATTTTAAGTTACAACCTAAATATTTGGCACTCAACGGATTATTTCTCAGCTTTTTGCAAGGCACACAGACCGAAGGCCTTTTCAGAAGATTTTAAGTTACAATTTAGATATTTAGTGTTTGTGAACATGTTATAAAACCTAATAAAAGGCACTCAGCGGATTTTTCTCTCAAGGCCTTTTCAGCTCTTTACAAGATACTTAGGCCTAGGGCTTAATAATTAATTTTCAGTGCCTGAGTAAAACGGCAATATTAACTTCATTTGATATGTAAAGGCTGCGAATATGACATCGGTAAAATAAAAACTTTAAAAGGCCTAGGCTTAGGACACAGGAATTAATATTTAGTGCCTAAGTAAAGGCGCAATATTATTAATTTGATTTGACATGTAAACTTTATGAATATGACATCGATAGAATAAAAAATGGTTAAAAGGCCCAGGTCCGAGCCCCGTCCAGTTTTCCAGTGGCCACTCAGCCGAATCCCACTGCATGCTACAAACAGAAACGGGAAACTAGTCTTTTCTGTTATTTAATGCAAGAGAGAAACTTCGAAGTTGATTGAACGGCTCGTATATCAACTTCATACGGTGGCGAGAGCAGTACAACAAGAAAAACGTGATTTCGGCAAAAATAAATCTGTAACCATAATATTACGCTTAAATGTAATATGCTTTTACATTCCCTGAACTAATGGTACTTATATACAATATCGAAGAAGAATCAAAACGAATGAGATTTGTTTCGCACTAGTAGCACATCAGACAGATCAGACGGAATTGGACTAATCGTACCATTGGACCAATCATCACATTGGACGAATCATCATTGGACCAATCGTACCATTGGGCGAATCGTACCTTTGGACCAATTGTCCACTGGACGAATTGTACCTTTGGACGAATCGGCAATGGACCAATCGGCATTGTACTAATCGGCATTGGATCAATCGTCGTTGAACGAATCGTACCAGACTCAATGCCAACAGCAGGTACTCCAGTTTCCGTACATTTTGGGGTGGTGGTGATTTAGCGTGAACCCGCTTTTCCAAGTAGAACCACAAATGTTCGATTGGGTTCATGTCAGGTGAATTCGGAGGCCAGGGCATTAACAGAAATTCACCGGCATATTGATTGAACCACTGCTTGACGATTCTGGCAGTGTGGCATGGTACATTATCCTGTTGGTAATGGCCATCACCAGCGGGGAACACAGTTGCCATGAATGGGTGAACTTGGTCTCCAACGATGTTCAGATACCTGAGAGCTGTCATAGATTGTGCTATTGGGATAAAGGGGCCAAAAGTGTCAAAGCAAAACATCGCCCACAACATAACACCACCGCCGCCAGCCTGTTTCCGCCCAACAGTGCATCTAAGTGCCATAGCCTCCGTTGGTAATCGGAATATCCGCGCTCGGCCGTCTACTGATGCACCAGGAATCCTGATTAGTCAGACAAGGCCACTTTCTTCCAATCATCCACGATCCAATCTCTATGATCTTGGGCTCATTTAATGCGTTTCTCGCGATGACGTGCTGTGAGCACGGGGAACCCGGCTGGGTCTTCGGCTACGGAGGCCCATGCGCATAAGGCTGCGATGTACAGCGTGCTGTGACACATTGCCCTGATTATCACTGTTGTAGCTGCAGGTGATTTGTCGCACCGTGGCTCTACGGTCGCTGTGAACAATGCGCGACAGTCTCCGCTCCCCTCTGGCTTCAGTGAGCTGAGGACGACGGTTCGTCGTTTGGGCATCTGTGCACCACTTTTGATACGTGCTTACTACAGCAGCACGAGAACAACCCATAAGCCGTGCCGTTTCCTAGATCATAGTTCCGAGGCGCCATGCCATCACAATTTGTCCTTTGTCAAACTCTGATAAATCGGCAGATTTTCTCATTCTGACTCCGAACACTCTACTAACCGAAATCCGGTCCTCGGGTTATATATATATATATACTACTCTGTGAACTTCACCTGCGCCACCGTTCGGTGTCCAAGCGTACTTATTTCTCTAGGTTGGGGATGGTCATAATGTAATGGCTCATTATTGTATTTACAGCGAGAAGTCTGTGCCCGGTACCAGAGGATAAACATAACTTTCGAGTCATGGCAGGAGTTTTGTTCCAAGAAGAGAAAAACGATTAACCCCGTTAGCTTAGAGGTATGTGGCGTTGGCTTTGGATCATTCGTACAATCCAAAGACATGGCCACATACTGGAACCCGGTAAGGGAGTGCTTTGGCTCACTCCCTTACCTGATAGCAGTGGTCCTAAAATGAGGACAGGAGGCTGCTTATTGCCCAACGTGTTGCTCGCGGTGAGCTTTCCCCCCCCACCGAAAACAATGAGAAGAAAAGAATCTGCGTGAGTTTCAACTATACTAATACCGTGGCTCAAGGAGCCAAAAACTTACGTCCGCGATGTCTTCAGAACTAGTCGACTCACTCCCCTGGGTTTTTGAGCGTTGTAATGTGGTAGCAATCACACTGACTGTGTTAAAGAGGAAACTGGTTTATAAACTGCTATCAGGGTATAATAATAGTGTTTTTGATTTTAAAGGTTTTACGCTGGAAAAGAAAATGAAATAGACCCTATGGTAGCGGAAGTTCAGCATGCATGATTTCAAACCTGCCAGAAGTGGAACTCACGCAACCACATATAAAAACAATGTAAGTATTTTCACTGCCTAGTGACGGTCAGAAAAAACATTCCTGCCATAAGATCACGTCTTGGGAAGCATGTCGCTTTGGCCTAGCACTTTCTCCCACATTTTTCAAAACCCAATATCCTAGTGCACCTCTTCCCCGGTCTCTTTTAACTGAAGAAAAGGGAATAACAATTGGCCGAGGAGCTCGGTTGTTTTCCGAACGTTTCCTACGAGTCAAAAAACACGCACAGGGAATTACTGGAACAGCTGTACCATCTTACAATGAAAGATAGGTTACAGTAGGATGGGTGATCTGTTGCGTAAACGCCACTGCAGATGTAAGTCGCGACATATTCTAACGTGTCGGCTGTAAAGGTTTACTACAACCACTGTGTACTCAATGCATTCTCCCGGAAGACTACTTTCTCTTAAATTCCGCTACAAAATCGAACTCGAAATTAATGTTCCTAACAAGTGTTTATAGGATTTCTCAATTTTTTTAAGAAACTGAAGTATCATTAATCTACAGAGGAAACTTTAAAATCTGGATTTCGTTATGTAAGATCTAATAAAAGGAAAATACATTTCCAATAATAAAACAAGTTAGTAAAATCATGCAACGCATTATGATGAGCTTTCCAACGTACCACAAATCATTACTCAAGTTATGAGAACCATGGCTGTGGAATAAATCTCGGTCTTGTGCCCTGACCTTCGATGATATTCAACAGAACTGGTTCAGTATACCTTCGAAATAACATGATGAAGCTTTGTCGCAATCGAAGCATTTTTACGTAAGTTATGATGCATAAGGGCTATGGAATAGATCCCGCTCCAGTGTCCTAACCTTTGATCCCATTTCGCCCATTTTCAATAGGATTCGTCCTCAGGCAGGCCCCTACATCATACTAACATATCATCCAAATCGAATATCTTTTTACGTAAGTTATGATGAACAATGGCGATGGAAGTGATTCCGCTCCGATGTCCTGACCTTTGACACCATTTCGCCCATTTTCAATAGGGTTTGTCCCAAGGTGGTCCCCTACCATATACAAAAATGTCATCGAAATCGAACCTTTTTACGTTAGTTAGGACGCATAATAGCAGTGGAATGGATCCCGCTCCTATGTCCTGACCTTTGATCCCATTTCGTTCATTTTCATTAGAGTTTCTTCCCAGATGTTTTCCTACCATATACTAAAACTTCATCGAAATCGAACGATTATTACGCGAGTTATCGAGCGGACGGACATACACACACAACGCGTGACGTAATGAAGTAGATGGGAATCGCGACCATCTTCTCGAAAGAGTGTGACGTCATAAAACTTTAATAGGATCCACACACAACGCATGATGTAATGAGACAGATTGCGTGACCGCGCGCCAACATCTCAATCGCGAGGTTGTGACGTCATAAGATTTCTAAGCATGGGTTACATTAACGGGACGACGCCATGACACTAAAAACGTGGTAATTCGGGTGGTTATTTTACCCACTAAACGAATTTTCCTAAAGTCGAGATCAAGCTAAATCGATTTCTAGTACCAGAAAATGGCAGGTTAACGACTTTCATCAAAATCCTTAGAGCCGTTTTCAAAATAAAATTTACATGCATACAAGAATTGCTCCTTTAATAGCATCGGATAAGGGCGATGGAATGGATTCCGATCCTATGTCCTGACCTTTGACGTCATTTCGTCCATTTTCAATAGGGTTCGTCCCCAGGTGGTCCTCTACCACATACTAAAATTTCATCGAAATCGAACCATTTTTTCGCGAGTTATCGTGTGGGTAGACGGACAGACGGACGGACAAAGCTGGAGCACATTCAAACTACAGTTGGAAAGCGTAAAATAATCAAACTTCAGATCCTCCAAAACTAAGTGTTGTTCACACACAACCTTTAGCATAACGATGGCTACTAAACACCGAAAGATCATCTGGTATGTTGATCTCAAGAAAATGTGTCAGAATTGTTTCTGAATGAGCCTCGAAAACTTTCTATTTTTATGAGATTTTACGGTTTCAGATGAAATTTATGACTTTCAATCTGAAGAGAAAAAAAGCAATAAACTGAAATAAAAAACACTAATGTTTTTAACACACCTATAAAGTTTACAAGCAACTCAAAAAATGTATTGTATGAAACGGGACTATGAGAGACCGAACAAAAAACGGAAATATGGCAAGAATGTAATGGCATTGAGGTGCCAAAAGCATTTATTGAACGGAAATTTGCACTTACGCAGAAACATAAGATGGCAGTTCCTGGACACACGAAGACAGGATTCTCTCGACTATGAATAGAAAATCCCACCAGAGTGGTCCTTAGTAGGGAGTCATGACATACCCGTAGCAGTGATACTGGAACATAGCTTTCATGGCATGTTTCCATCCTTTCGTAAAGGCGGGTTTTGTCCTAAAGGCTCCCACTTATCGACTGCAACCTTACGGAGCTTGATGCAGGCACTCAGCGAATTTCTGACACGTCGACTGCTTAAGCTGGCTCCTAGGATTCGTAATGAAACTAAGATCAAGTGCGAGTTCCATCCGTGAAATCGCCGCTCCCGGAAGTTACGAGAATGCAAGCATCTTTTTTGTTTGGACTTGGTTGACAGACACATTTATTTTTTACAGTGCACTGTAAAAAACTTTATTACAGTGTACAGACATTTTGTGTCTTGACGTCAGCAATGTACATAGTGAACATTGAATGCAGATTACCGGGAGAACAAGGAACACAGCGAATAAAACCCCGAAAGACAAACACAAACAACCCTGCCTTACCAGGGACTCGAACCCAGACCCCTCCGCTGGGCGAATGATCAGAAGCCATCACTTAGATCACTGCGTCACCGGGACGGCCGTAAGACAAACGGGACATCCATGCCTTACCCGCACAGCCGGATTTAGATATTCTGAGGCCCTAAGTGCAGTTTGAAGTAGAAGCCGTTTTATTAGTGCAGTTTGAAGTAGAAGCCCGTTTTATTAGTGCAGTTTTAAGTAGAAGCCCCTTTTATTAGTGCAGTTTGAAGTAGAAGCCCCTTTTATTAGTTCAGTTTGAAGTAGAAGCCCCTTTTTATTAGTGCAGTTTGAAGTAGAAGCCCCTTTTATTAGCGCAGTTTGAAGTTTAGTGCAGTTTGAAGTAGAAGCCCCTTTTATTAGCGCAGTTTGAAGTTTAGTGCAGTTTGAAGTAGAAACCCCTTTTATTAACGCAGTTTGAAGTTTAGTGCAGTTTGAAGTAGAAGCCCCTTTTATTAGCGCAGTTTGAAGTTTAGTGCAGTTTGAAGTAGAAGCCCCTTTTATTAGCGCAGTTTGAAGTAGAAGCCCCTTTTATTAGCGCAGTTTGAAGTAGAAGCCCCTTTTATTAGCGCAGTTTGAAGTAGAAGCCCCTTTTATTAGCGCAGTTTGAAGTTTAGTGCAGTTTGAAGTAGAATCCCATTTTATTAGCGCAGTTTGAAGTTTAGTGCAGTTTGAAGTAGAAGCCCCTTTTATTAGTGCAGTTTGAAGTAGAAGCCTCTTTTATTAGTGCAGTTTGAAGTAGAAGCCCCTTTTATTAGTGCAGTTTGAAGTAGAAGCCTCTTTTATTAGTGAAGTTTGAAGTAGAAGCCCCTTTTATTAGTGCAGTTTGAAGTAGAGGCCCCTTTTATTAGGGATATCAAATTGGCTGGAATGCAAGTTTGAGTGTGATAAAATAAATATCTTAGTAGTATGGTCGCAATTTCAAACTACTTTACTTTGCGCTTTCGTTTTAGAAAAAGTATCGATTATGTCATCATAATTGAGAGAACTTGTTAAGTACAAACATCATATAGACAAGACAACGTTTTTTTTGTCCTAATGAATTTCTTAAGGAACTTTTTACTTCCTTTCAAACAGAAAAGAACCTATCGCTGTTGGCATTCATTATTGGCATTGTCAGAAAAATCTTCAATATTGTTTCGACATTTGGAATGTTGATCGCTGTCCATCGTTAAGGCATGTCCGTGGGATTGCTGACACCTCCTTCCTTTAATGAATTTTAAAAACTGAAAATTTTCGTCTTGAAAGTGGTCTATATTAATGTCTTCTTTGTATTTCTTCGTCAGTTTTAAAGCCGATCCCGCACTTCGTCACCTGTCATCTGAATGTTTCAAAAAACGGCGAACATGCCTAATAAGTCTTCACAGACTTCTACTCGACCGTGAATTTTAGTGTTAACGTGTCACATACAATGTAAGCGTTTCTGTGATGAAATATTCTCTGCCTTTCAGAGCAACTTTGTTTTCTGTAGTCTCATCAAAAAGCGTTTTCCTTTTCTTCTGTTGACATTTTTCATCTTTAAATTTATAGTTATCAGTCAATGTTTTGGCGTCGGCTTCTATGGATTGAAAATTACTCCTTAAACTTATGATGAATGCTTTTAATGATTTTAACGAACTCATAGCTTTCAAAAGATTCATTTTAGGATCTTCAGAACTGTTTTTTTGCACATATTTGCTTCGCAAATTCGGTGTCGATGCTACCCATTATAGAACATCTCTTTTTATATGAGCACTTGGCTTCGATTTGATCGGTGGTCAGTTAACGTTTTAGGAACATTTCGCCAATCATGACATCCCATTTTCATTTTATTACATACTATAGCTTTCGTGATAAGTTTTCAAACAAAGCAATATACTGATTCATTTCTGTGTCCGAGAAAATTAACCACTCCTGTTTCTCTTTGGTTTCATTATTTTTGATGCAATAAAAGTACGATTAGTTAAAGTTTTTACAATATTCCCGGCAGCGATCTTTATACCCGACTTTCAAACATTCAATATTACCGATATTTTGCGGTTTATTAATCAAATAAAGCGCAATCATTTTGTTATTCGAGCCTATATCTTTTGGCCAGAATGCAATATCATTTGTGTTTGCGCACGTACTTGCAATAACAGATTATCAGATTCGATGCTTAGATTAGTACTTACTTCGATTTCAATTTCCCTGGGATCTGCAGATGCAATCGAGGCAGAAATTGTTTCTACATTTTCTCTTTTTTGATCAATTTGTTTTCTTCACTGACATCCACAAGTAGCTACTCATGGCTTGTAATAAATCCACCTCCGTTGCTATTGACTCCGCTCTTTCTGTTCCTGATGTAGATGCATAGGTCTTCGCAAAAACGACTCAATAGAATTTGCTTGGGCTTGATGAGCTTTTATTTCTAATTGCTTACATTTTGACAAACTGGATTCAAATTTTCTTTCCATCATTTTGGTTACAAAATATCACCGTCATCAAGCGAAAACACAACACAAACTACATATGCAACGAGCATACACTGGGATCACAAGATCGAGTCGATTATGGAAAGCGTCGACGGCTGGAAGCAGTGGCCAATCAAAACGGCTGATTTTCTCCCATAATTGTGGCGCTGTATCTCTATCTATCTATCTCGCTCGCCCATAGCTGGTTGAGTTCCACAAAGACGACTTTGCGTCGTTGAGGGTTACTGGCAAATTAATGCAGCCGACTTGCCATTCCTTTGCCGCATGCGGGTAAGGGACAAAGTGTGTCCGGGACCGACTTCACAGGGAACCACCTACGCATTCGCGTCCCCAACCACAGGGAGATTGCGGGAAACTCCGGAAAAAGCGCAGACTAGATCGCCGGCAAGATCAGGATTCGAACACCCGTTAGAAACGTCCGCCTTCCACATAGCAACTTAACCAACTGTGCTATGCTGGTGGTGCCGCGCTGTATAGAAAGCTGTAATCTGGAAATAATCGTTCTTTCATGAGCCGGGAGCCCACCGCCGACATTTTGAGAAGTGGTCTCGCGAAATACACATTGAACTTCAGCTTGTGACCCCCATCTAGCGCTTATTGCGCCTAATGGGAAATCTGACTCTGCTTACCTTGGATTCGAACCCAGACCCCTCCATTGGGCAAATGATCAGAAGCCATCACTTAGATCACTGCATCCCCGGGGTGGCCGTAAGACAAATATAACATCTATGCCTTACCCGTGAATAGAACCCCGACCCCTCATTTATGTGAAACATCAGAAGCCTTCGCTTAGACCACTGCGCCACCGGGGCGGCCTAATTTTAAATCATTTTTTTAACTGAAGGTTTAACTACTACCACGAGCAACGGATGGGCAATAAGCAGTCGCCAGTCTCTAATTTAGGGCCAATGATTCTAGTGAAGTAAGAGAGCCAGTGCCGTAAGATAAACAGAACATCCATGCCTGACCGGGATTCGAACCCGGACCTGTCTCGGATGAATTATGAGAAGCTAGCGCTCACACCACTGCGCCACCGGAGGCTGCGACACAAGCTTCTCACGATGGATTTGAGTGTTGTCGTCCAGTCCCATTGCCGCTGCTCTTGGGGTAGGGATGCACAATCGGTAAGAGAATGTCCTTCACATGTTGCATAGAGGTCATGTTTCACTGGACAGTAATAAGCGGAGTGTAGTGTAAAAATGATATCTGACCCAAACATCACCAACCCCCTATTCTTGTTAATCCGTTCTGTAGCGTGCGGAAGGCATGCACCGGGTAGTGGCTTCTCTACATTCGTTGTCTAATATTGTCAAGCACCAGGCTGATTTGGCATGCTATTGTGAATAGTACGAGGTGCCAGCTGTTAAAAGTCATTCCACGATGGATCTCGTCCACATTATGTGCCATGGGATGCTGGAAAGAAGGTTGTTGTTATACAAGAAGTTCCGGATGATTTGCGTCGTCCCATTCAATACTCATCAGGAAGACGTTTCGCAACTCTGAACAGTTATCAGAACAGGATCCGAAGCTAGAAGTTCTCAACGGATGTAGCTAACTTCAGGAGTTCCCTATTCTTCACACTGCCGATCCTAAGTCAGAGAGACGTGGATAAATCTCACTCTGAGCTGTTTTCAAAATCCTGCAGTGAAAGCTCTTTCTGGTGCAACGACAGAAAGTGAGATCTGACGAATTTTGAGACCACGTTTAGTGGCATATTTCTGTCTAATCCTGTGTTAAATATTCACTGCATCGTAACAACCGATCCAACAAGTACTTGATCTTGCTGCGCAATTGTTATTGATGGCATCTGCCGGTCCTCCTGTAAGTTCGTAGGGTATTTCCACGAAGTGTCTAACAGGTTACACTACCATGCCGGTAAGACACGGAAGACTAGCGTTGTTATAACATTTTGTTTTCATGAATTGTGCATATAAGGCACACATTGCAGTTTTTAATTTTTACCACAGGAAATACACCTTATATATAGAGATTCGGAATCACGAATGTCGACAGTATTTATTGTCTGGCACATAAGTGAGGAAACCGTTGTTATATTTAGTCAGCCACACCAGAGTGTGACTGACAGGAATGCAGGCACAATTGTGTTTTGGGCAGTATCTAACACTTTTATCCACCCCGGGATTTCATGTCGACAACTTGAAGTCGAAGCACGCCGCCCCAATGACGCGGTGGTCTAAGCTCTGGCTTAGGACCATTTGTCCAAGATGGGTAAGGGTTCGAATCCCGGTGATGTATGGATGTTGTGTTTGTCTTCCGGCACTGGATTTCTCTCACTCTTTCCTGGAACCAGTAACCCCAAATTAGAGACGGGCGACTGCTTGTAGCTCATTGAGTTGCTCATGATGGTTGTTAAACTTCTAATAAAAAATGAAGTCGCAGCTCTCTACATAGTGAGACATTGCTGGGGATCAGGAAAACGTGTAACTTAAAGATGAGGTGTTAAGTTTAGTCTAGATTACGAAAGTCTATCTAAAACTAGCAATGCTGCAAAATGTGTTGAAAATCAGCAAAGCAGGATGACAGGTTCATTGCAGTTTTCATCTTTGTATTACGTACTTCTGAAAATGTTTTTTACAGACTTCTAGGTTTTCAGATACATAATTTCTACAGCTCTCTGCATTTCTTCCCTGTTAAAGCTAAGAGAAACCACGGGAAGCGCATAGCTATGACAGAAGAACGAACTGTGCATGTTACTAGTACGTGTCAAATTAACTCGGTTTCTGCATCTGTGCTGGGATGAATTTCCTGATGGCATAGTCGTCTGTCCGTGATCTACCACTAAGTAATTCTTCATGATCACGTGACGGATTTTGCTCACATGGATAAAGAAATTTCCACGATATAAGCACACACACAGAAATCAGGTCTATTTTATAATAATTTCAGTTAGACAATTATGAGAGTATTGGTCTGTGTTTGACCGAGTAGTACACTTGAAACTAATATACGCACAAGAACAAAATAAGGAAAGAAAGAAAAAGTATAGATTTGCTCTGAAAAGACTGCATTTCATAGAATTATTATTTGTGTATGGTTACGTTCCTTCAGCGGTCGAATTGGGCCAGCGATTGCAAGATTGTGTTGCTCGTGTGTGCAGGAAAACGGCTGTTTTAGCGAGGATAGTAGTTAATACTTTCATTCCACTTTAGACTTTATGAAATATCCATACGAGACGTGGATTTGAATTCTGATGCGATTGAAGATCCATCGCCAGAATCTGTACTGCACCCAAAGAAATATACTCAGGTACAAAGCTGGCAGCATTTAATATTTTATGTTTCTAAATTTTCTCAATACAGATCTCTGCCACCTTTGGTTTGAAAGGATACTTAACTCTGTTTTTCTTTAGAAATCTGCTATATCTACTTTATACTTGAAACTTTGCTTGCAATGTGGCCCTTGTCAGCAACAACAACAAAGACAATGCCGAAGGAAGAGAACACCTGTCAACAAAATGACTGTTGATTAAACAACTGTGTGAATTAAACGATAGGTTTTTGATTTGTTCATACACAAATATTCATTCCAGCAAAGACACCTATGGAGGAAACTGCCTGTTGTCGACTCCTAAAGGTGAAAGTTCAAGTCCTGGGTAATGTCTAGGGTGCATTCACTTTACATTCCAGATGATGCTTTCAACTCCTTAGACTACGGAACCTAAAATTAATGTTGTGAGAATCTTCCTTACAATTCAAGTGTCCACGGAAACGGAAACATTATTCCGCAAAGTGTGGTAAATCCTGATAAAACAGAGAAGTTAATTTTCTGTTCTGAATTTCTAAAAAGAAATAAAATGATGTAACAATAAGAGAGAGAAAAAAGGTTTATTATCTGAACTTTTTAATTCAATGCACATCGAGGTAAATTCAATGGACCCATAGAGAAATCTCTTGCAAATGCAACAACAGTTCTTTTCAATAAATAATTAAGAATATATAAAACAATAATTACATTTATTTAAGTATGTATATATATATATTAATTTATTTATCTCAATTGACAGCGTTCCAAATGTATCTATACGAGTTCAGGTTTAGGAGTTCTTGTTGATACCAGTGAATTGGTCACTGACCATTTAAGACTGTGGCTGGTGGTCTTGACGCTTCCACTGGTGGTGGCAGTGCTAGAAGATGTCATATTTTTGGTGATTTGCCTGTGCAGCTTTCCTTGTCCCTTGCACCTGATTAGCCTGAAGACGGAACTGCGGAATTTTGAAGAAATGACATTGTACAAAATGGGGTTGAGGGCTGAGTTCATGTAGATCATCAACCTGCTGAAATACAGCAGGTTATAGTACGATTCCATTCCGAGCGACCACACTTTTTCTTGAGGGGTGACTATTATCCAAAGGGTAAACACACGGAATGGTAAGAGGCAAACAAAAAAGCTAAACACAACTGCAATCAGCATGAATACAACTTGTTTCCTCGCCCGCATCTGACTTTCTTCAGAAGACGACGCAAGAACTCTACTGCCCAGCATGAGATGTCTAGCGATGTACAAGTACACGACAAGCAAAATTAGTAAGGGAACTAGAAAGAGAAGAGCCACGATGCTGAGATAGTACAACTGCTGCCAACGTGTTTTGATTTGGTTCAAGCAAACAGGAACCATGGTACCATCAATATATTCTGCGAATTCGTAGCTCACAGTGGCAAGTACTGGACTGGTTACTACTAAGGCCACCAACCAAACAATTACTATTATGGCGACAGCCCTCATCTTGGTACAAGTGTATCCTGCTTTTAGTGGCTGACAGATGGCGTAGTATCTTTCAAAGCTGATGGCCAAGATGGTAAGAATCGAACCGTGAGCAGCTGTCATTTCCACATACGGCACGGCTTTACCTGAAAAGAAAAGAATGTAATGTTAGCAGGGGCAATCAGAGGAGCACAGAAGGATGTAAATACAGTAATTAAGGTAAATTTCCTTTTTTTCTTTTTTTTTCATTAAAAAAACTATATCTGACAATAAAGTAAGCAAACTAAGCATACCGGGCAAAATAATTATGGAATGCAAACGTTATTCCTTAATATAGAGTTATATAACCACGTGCTTTAATTACAGCTTTAATTTTGTTTTGCATGCTATTAATATGACTCGGTATCTCATGCGTATCAAGTGTATTTCACTCGAATCTCCAAAAAAATTCCTTAATTCCACCAAATTTACAGAGTGTATTATTTTTCCTTCTTCGTGGACCTTTCTAACATGTATCAGAGGTTTTCGATCACACCTAGATGTGGTGAATTTGCAGGCAAATTGAGGTAGGGAACGTCTCTCTCGTGTTTTTCAAACCAATCCAGAACACTTTCAGCTCGACGGATACGAGAGTTATCATCTTGAAACAGAGGAAGTACTATGTGTCCTTGT
The DNA here is from genome assembly GCA_039090855.1 of Macrothele yani. Classification (NCBI taxonomy): domain Eukaryota; kingdom Metazoa; phylum Arthropoda; class Arachnida; order Araneae; family Macrothelidae; genus Macrothele; species Macrothele yani. The sequence goes on from CM077024.1 coordinate 11,302,247, forward strand.
TCCAAAAACAAGACACATGACAAAAATGCGTTATTTAAAAGTTGCACGTAATCCACAGATTTCATGAGATTGGACACCTCAAAGAATGGTCTAACTGCAGTACTTCAAGTACATCCCCCAAAGCATGACACTTCCACCTCCTTTTAGCACAGATCGTTGGACACATTCTGGATTAAATGCTTCTCCAGCCTTCAGATGACCGTGGAGCGATCACCATTTGAATACAAGCAGAATCTGGATTAATCGACCATATTATTCGTCGCCACTGTTCAAAGTTCCACTGACAATGCTGTTTTGCCCAAACAAAGCGATTTGTCTTCTGTACAGTTGTTAACTTCGGATATATCCTGGCAGCACGACTGAAAAATGACCAATCTATGCAGTTCTCTCCGTAGCGTTCGTTCTGAGACTGGTTTACTGGGTGCAGCGTTGTACTGTTGAATCAGTTCTTGACAATTCTGGAAACGAACAGCAGTTGCTAATTGTCCCAAACACCAGTGATCTCGATTTATCATCATAGAGCTTCTTCCACAGTTGCTCCGCCTATAGTGAAAGGTAGCTTCCATACTTCTTCCACTGAAAATAGACGCTACTACTGTATTGACTTGGACAGTCCAACAAACTTTGCCACCTCTTGCAAGAAATGGCATGTTCTCGGCGAAAACCAATGGCCCCCTTTTCGCCACGTCATCTTTACGACCCATAATTGTACCTGTAAAAAATACAGAAAGCTACAGATGCTTTTTAAATACACACTTCAGACATCCACAGTCATAATCCAGCAGTTTCACTCTCCACATTTATACAGCGCATTACGTTGATCAACTTTATACTGATGTACATGTTTCAATCAGCATTCTGTAATTTTTCGTCCGGTGTGTTTAATTTTGTAAATATGATGAACGTATATAAATTAAATGAACGATTCAGTTGAAAGTCAGAATCCCTTATACATCTCTTGTTGTACTGTGCACATTGTGTGAAAGGCGTCTCACACCGTCTTGCGTGGAAATACGAGGCCAAACGATTACTCCATAAGTTAGAACGGACATCGTATCACGTGCATATGCAAGCTATACACGCACACGGTGCGGGGGGAGGGGGAGGATTGTACTTGAAAACTACAAATCCACAGGAAATATCAATGATGTTCCACGAAAACACGTATTTGCTGGAAATGAAATGGATTTTTTACAATTACCATGACACGTTATAAATTACAGTAGCAGCTCGAAATTTTCTGTTAACTGTGATACAGTCTAAAAAGCAGAAGACAACCTGACGAAAGTCTGCCAGTTGACCCGGTAATTTCATAGGGGTTTGGGCATCACGAGAAACCACCTGGGATCACGGACGAAATTAGCATCAGATCTTTATAGATGCAATGAAAAAACAATCACTTTTATTTATTTTTTAACTCTTTTTTCATGCCTCGAGAACACAGCCTAATCATTTGAAACATGTAAGAAAAAATACAGGTAGGCACAGTTGTGATTGATCCCCCAGTTTGGAACGTAGTACTACGTCTTGCAGATCGGAGAGTTGAAATGAGCTAGTGGAGTATGGTTTCAAAGCGTTTATTTAATTTTTTATAACAACACAGGTCTATGATATGAAAAGCAGCTTACATAATTTTTACAAACAATGCTGGATACATTGCAAACACAAAACTAGAGATGGGCTGGGTATGGGTTCGATCGGTGTGTTGGATTTTTGTTTGGCCGCGGTTGCTTTAAGGCGTTCTCGATAATCTCTAGTTCGTTGCGCTGCAGTCTTCTTGAGCTTCTTACATTCCTCATCACTTGCTCTTGCCTCTCGTTTTGATTTTCTCCACTTTTGCTTGCGTTCATTCTGCGAATTCCTCGGCGTTGTCAAAAATGTTAACCCCTTCACACAAAAAACAATTAAAAAAGTTTTTGTTTAAATCACTGCGATATGTTCTTTATATATTTGAATAGATCTCGTCGAGAGCTTTGAAACGATACCCGCACAGCCGTCTTGCATTCACGTTCAGATTAACCGTGATATTGTCAAAGGTGTTCACCTGTTCACAAGGAAACATTTTTTTAAATGTTCAGCTCAAACCACTGGGAAATGTTCTTCATATATTTGAATAGATCTCGTCGAGAGCTATACAATGATACTACCCACAATCGTGTTGCTCACACGTTGACGAGATAGACTAAGTCAACCGTGGTGGTACACGCAGAAATATTGCATGATCACCCCCGTGCACAGGGAGCTTGGGGAACGTCGTGCGTGATGTATTGGGTATTACGCGAATTGTACTCTATGTTCCTTACGAATATGTAACACTATTAGTGTGCGGCAGTCGCCCCATACTATCCGCGGGGTTAGTCCTTCGTCAAAATAATAAGTAACGAACTATTCCACGTGCCACGCCGAACATGGAGGAATCTTCACTGTACAGTGAAGATCCATCCATGTTCGTATAGAGAGCGCAATAGATAGCGCTACCGTGTGTTTCTCTACATAGAGAGCGCAGTAGATGGCGCCACCGTGTGTTTCTCTATAGAGAGCGCAGTAGATGGCGCCACCGTGTGTTTCTCTATAGAGAGCGCAGTAGATGGCGCTACCGTGTGTTTCTCTATAGAAAGCGCGGTAGATGGCGCCAACGTGTGTTTCTCTACATAGAGAGCGCAGTAGATGCCGACACCGTGTGTTTCTCTACATAGAGAGCGCATTAGATGGCGCCACCGTGTGTTTCTCCATATAGAGGGTGCATTAGATGGCGCCAGCGTGTGTTTCTCTATAGAGAGCTCAGTAGATGGCGCCACCGTGTGTTTCTCTACATAGAGAGCGCAGTAGATGGCACCACCGTGTGTTTCTCTACATAGAGAGCGCATTAGATGGGGCCACCGTGTGTTTCTCTATAGAGAGCGCAGTAGATGGCGCCACCGTGTGTTTCTCTACATAGAGAGCGCATTAGATGGCGCCACCGTGTGTTTCTCTATAGAGAGCGCAGTAGATGGCGCCACCGTGTGTTTCTCTACATAGAGAGCGCATTAGATGAGGCCACCGTGTGTTTCTCTATAGAGAGCGCAGTAGATGGCGCCACCGTGTGTTTCTCCACATAGAGGGTGCATTAGATGGCGCCACCGTGTGTTTCTCTATAGAGAGCGCAGTAGATGGCGCCACCGTGTGTTTCTCTACATAGATAGCGTATTAGATGGCGCCACCGTGTGTTTCTCTATAGAGAGCGCAGTAGATGGCGCCACCGTGTGTTTCTCTACATAGAGAGCGCAGTAGATGCCGACACCGTGTGTTTCTCTACATAGAGAGCGCATTAGATGGCGCCACCGTGTGTTTCTCTATAGAGAGCGCAGTAGATGGCGCCACCGTGTGTTTCTCCACATAGAGGGTGCATTAGATGGCGCCACCGTGTGTTTCTCTACATAGAGAGCGCAGTAGATGGCGCCACCGTGTGTTTCTCTACATAGAGAGCGCATTAGATGGGGCCACCGTGTGTTTCTCTATAGAGAGCGCAGTAGATGGCGCCACCGTGTGTTTCTCTACATAGAGAGCGCAGTAGATGGCGCCACCGTGTGTTTCTCTATAGAAAGCGCAGTAGATGGCGCCACCGTGTGTTTCTCTACATAGAGAGCGCAGTAGATGGCGCCACCGTGTGTTTCTCTTCTAGGTGACTTTTGTCAATATAGTGTATATGGAAAGCTTCCAAAACACAAAGTTTGGTGGTTGAATCTGGCTTTTCAATTAGTTTTGCTTCTTCAAAGAGAAATTTGTGGTCCTTTTCGTAACAGTGTTTAGCCATCGATGACTTCTTTAGGTCACAGTTCTGAATGTAGGTCTTGTTCTCCTTCAAACGAAAACGCAAAGTTCTACGGGTCTGTCCTAGATACAAAGCACCACATTCACATGAAATGTGATAAATTCCCTACGAGTTTTTGTGTTCAACATAGTCCCTTGATCCTAAAAAGCTCATTTTGTTTATCGGTTTAAAATTCACTTTAAAATTAAAGGTTTTGAGAATTTTTGAAATTTTGAAGGGAATGTCACGGGAAAATGGAATAATGGCAAAATTTTCTCGTAATGGGCGCATCACAGGAATTAACATGGAGATAGGCTTCGGTTTACGGAATTTTGTTAGAGCCTTGTCTATAATGGAAGGGTACTCGCTGTACTGCAACACGTTTAAGGAAATAAAGTTCTTTTTCCAAACTCTCTCCATCTGAACATATAGTATATGTATCGCGCGATATACGTAACTGTAAAAGGCGCTGAGTTTCTGTTGCCAAGGGTGATTGGACTTGGCATGTGGAAGTGAGAAAACAGTGAAAGGCTTCCGATAAGTTGTGATTGCGAGAGATCCATTTGAGCGAGTAACCAGGACGTCAAGGAATGGTAGGCATCCGTTATTTGCAGTTTCGTAGCTGAATTGAATGTGAGGCTCAATGGAATTTATAAGTTTGACTAATTCCGGAATTTCAGATTTTTTTTCCTTTCCATAGAACGAAAGTATCGTCTACATATCTTATCCATAAGTCAAATTTCACGAGTTTGAAAAGTTTTTCTTCAAATGGACGCACCCATAGCTAGACCTTCCGTCTTCCGTCTGTTCTCCACGGAAAGCAAAACTGTTCTGTTTTATGAAGCTCACTAGCAGCAAAAAAAAAAAAAAAAAAAAAAAAACGGTAAACAGACCTCACAACAAAACGGCAGTGCCACCTGTGTTTTGTTGTTAGGAGTGAAAATTTAAATGCTGCCGAATTAAAAATACGTTTTGTTCCTATCAATTATGTCTAAAAGTTCGAATGAAAAATTCTTTCTTTCCTTCGATACCTCTTACAACGAAGACCATTTTACGAACAGTTTCATCTTCAAATAACGCGCAGTCTTTTCTCGAGTGAACGTAAAGTTACATTACATGTCACTGCTTCTAATCGTTCTATTTGAAAAATTTCTTTTGCTCTGGATATCTTCTGGTATGAGAAAGATTTTGCGTAGTGTTGGGATCTTTCAAAACGCGCATTTCTGTCGATTGTGTGAGCATATTTTTATATCCACTTGCAAATGTTCCTTGACTCTAGAATCCGGCTGGAAAAATTATTTCGGTATCTTGTTCCATTCATTATGAAGAACAATGCTCACACCGTGAGTTTTAAATGATGTGCATTTTCTCCACTAGGGGCGGAAACGCATTTTATTTTCTGCCCTTTTTCTTCTTTTTAAAAAATGCTTGAAAATAAATTATTTTTGTGTCGGAAGGGATTCGAAAGACCTGCTCATTAAAACAGAATATCGTATCATATTTCTTTATGAAATCGTGATTAGGCGGAATAGGCTTAATATGTTAAAACTCATATTTTTTTCAGGGTCACAGTAAGGATTCCTCTTGGGTTGATGATTCACTTCTACACAAACCGGTATTACTTATATTTTCAGCCTTGAGTTAGGAGACGCGAAATTGTGCCTTAAGTAAAACCCATAAAATAAACATTACTCAAGGCACAATTTTTACAATTATAAAAGGAATAAGAATTGAAATATTGTTCCATGTAAATTAACATGTCTCTCGTTCTTAAAGGCAGTTTGAATCATTGGTGGACATTTATTACTTTCCGCAGCATGTGTATAATTGTCAAGTAGAAAATGCAGTTTTTAAACACCCATATCTTTTTCGTATTCTACATTGGTTTATGTTGCAGAAAAATGTCTGTTTAATGCATAAAATGAGCTCGGATCTGAAACGCGTAGATTACAATTCGGAGGGGAAGGGTATTTTACTAAACGGTTCTTTTTAATCTACGTTAGAGCAGGACAGACAGAAGATATATTAAAACTCTATGACGTAGAAGTCTTGTCTTACTTCTACGTTAATTTAAAACATCAACATACTAAGAAATAGTTCCTAAATGAAAGAAAACTTATCGGCCAGACGAAACATGGAAACAACAGAAGTCACACTTACGGAAAAGATGCTTTATTCAGGATGTAGCAAACACATCATAGCATAGCATATTGCACTAAACTCTCCACACACCACACAACTCTTAACACAACGATCTTTTCACAACGCTCCTTTCAATAATCAGTTTACAACCCAACGCTCTTTAAGCAACAATTTAGTCGTCGCTTTTATCTCTTGTTCTTATCAATATCAGGCATACGTCACGTGCATTCAACCTCAATTGTGTTGCCAAACGTATTCGTTTGAGAGAAAAGATATTACGTTAAGAGTGAAGAATAACAGAATAAACTCAAGCTTTACATAGGGAAAGAAACTAAAAAGGAAAGTTAATTTAGAATATACGTCACAACTCCTAAAACTGCCTTCAGTTCAAGATGGAACGTAAAACTATTACTTCCAAAGCATACTTCACTTTCTTTCTTTTTCACATAAAATAAATATTGTTTAAAATTATTGTAAGACATCAGTGTGAGGGGTTCACGTGGAAACAGGAAAGCTGCTTTCGTTTGAAGCATTTCTCGCTGTTTTTACACTATGTCAGTTTCAAGCGAAATGTATGTTTGAAAACTGTCAACTAAAAGCTACTACACTACATCGTTAAAATGCACAAGACAGCCTGCCAGAGTAAATGTTTACTCACAGTTTCTTTTTACTCAATAAATGTCTGTTCTCTGTCTACGCTCGCTTCAAGAGGAGATACTAAGTTTATTCAGAAGTGTATGTGACAAAGAAAGAGAAGAGTTCGTAAAATAAAATGTTTTGCCTTTTACTTTCCGGTTACGTAGCCGTTGGCGTGCATCAACTTGAAATGAAGTTATATTGGTAAAAAAAGTCTTTTAAATCAAAAAATAACAACTTGTATAATTTTTAAGATAACTTAGAAAGTGTTTATTGTTCAGTGCAAGTTTGACTAGGGTACGAATTTTAATTATCTGCATGTGAGTATTAATGAGACAGAACTGTTTGATAAGGAATTAGAACAGAGAATCTGGGGTGTCGTTATACGCAGATGGTGAAAAATACCAATGCATGCATTCCGAAGTCAAGTAGTAGCCGCCCCGGTGGCGCAGTGGTCTAAGGCGTTGGCCTCTGATCATTCGTCCGTAAGGGGTCCGGGTTCGAATCCCGGTCAGGCATGGATGTTGTGTTTGTCTTACGGCACTGGCTCTTTCCCTTCCCTGGAACCAGTGACACTAAATTAGGGACGGGCGACTGCTTATAGCCCATTGAGTTGCTCACGGTGGTCGTTAAACCTCCAATCAAAAAAAAAAAAAAAAAAAGAAAAAAAAAGTCAAGTAGATTCGATGTCACACCGGGTGCAAGCGGTTATCGGGGTGGGAAGCTATCCAGCAGGTGGTTATAATTTTATAACTCATGAGTGTATACCGGAATTTGGATTTTAGATAATGCAATGCATTTAATGTACTTTAAAAGTCCTTTTTAATTACTTATTCGTGTGCGTATTGCAATCCTGGAGTGCAACAAAAATTTTCGGCCTTTTAGTAGGTTTCGAAAACAAGCCAGAACGACATTCTGCCTTTTCTATCTTTTTTAATGCGAAAATATAATTTCCCCACTCATCTAATTATGCTTTTTACAAACTCAAAGAGTTCGACCATGAAATACGGGATTACACCAGTATACAATACAAGCTTTAAGCTGTGATTCCGTTTATTGGTGTAAATTATGACAACAGTAGTAAGCCAAATAATATCCGAAAACTTGCAAATTTCATAGTCCTGGAGCGGGAACCGAATTCGCGTCTCCAGCTTTGCGCCCGAGTATGCTAACCACTTCAGGATGATGAAAATGTCAAGTTTTCGAATATTATTAGGTGTGCAACTTAATTCTCGGCCCTTAACCGGAAGCGATCATAGAACGTCGGCAAATGCAAATAGCTGTGTGCGATAATGTCTGACTGCAGTGTCATCCAACAGCTTTCCAGGCAATCGTAACTGCTCAAAGCTGTAGTGACAGAAGGGACGAAAGTTGACGGTGAAAGCAATGTTGTTCAAGAAGCAACATTTGAGGTACTACCTCCTGTTCATGTTTCAGCTGGAAAAAAACACGCCGCGGAAGCGCAGCATTTAATCTGTTCTGCTTTTGGTGAGGCTACTGTGCCCTACAGTACGTGTAAGAAGTAATTGCAGCGGTTTATCAGGAAAATTTCAATCTCCGTTATGCAGAACGTCCGGGACAGCCACAGAAAGTTGACGATGAGGAACTGGAACAACTGTTGGACTCGGATCCCTGTCGCATACAGTCAGAACTCACCCAAAGACTCGGAGTAACACGACAAGCCATTGCAAAGCGCCTGCACAAGCTTGGACGGACTCACAAGGAGGGCTATAGGGTGCCCCACCAACTTACAACCGCGAACAAGTCTACGCTGCGATATTGCTGTGTCCTTGCTCTCCAGATTCAAGAAGGAGGATTTCCTCCACAAGATTTTGACCTGTGATGAGAAGTGAATCCTCTACGATAACCCTAAGCTGCGCAAATCGTGGGTTTATCGAGGTCAACCTACCACCAGTACCGCCAAACCGAATATCCATGCCAGGAAGCAGTTGCTGTGTCTTACACTATGAGTTACTCAAACCTGGTGAAACGGTCAATGCTGAGCGTTATTGTCAGCAACTCATTCGTGTGAGCGATGCAATGGAGGCGAAAAGGCCATACACAGGCAAGGGCAGAAGGCCAGTCCTGTTGCTTCGGGATAAAGCGCATCCTCACACGTCGAAAACGACTTTAATCACGATCACCGACCTGGGATGGGAGATTTTGTCCCACCAGTCGTATCCTTCAGACTTCGCCCCGTCGGATTATCACCTCTTTTGCTCCCTGCAACGTCACATTGAGTGATACGCACTTCTCTTCTGTCGAGGAGGTCCACACAAGTATTGATGATTTTATCAACTCGAAACAGCTCTCTTTTTTCCGCAGTGGCATTCAGCTGCTTCCTGACCGATGGCTCAAATGTATCCAACACGACGGGGATTATTTCCCTGATTAGGTACGTATTCGATTTGCTATAATTTGCTGTCAACGTGTCGTGAGAATTAAGTTGCACACCTAATATTTGACATACCACTGTTCTCATATTTTACACTAATAGACGGAATCACAACTTCAAATTAGTATTCCAAGAGTTCGTTTCTGAAGGACATTATCACGTGGACAAAGCATGATGAGCACCAAAGCACCGATAGCCGACTATATTGGAGCATGAAACAATTTGCATGGGACATGGGAACATCATTTCCTTGCTGAAGACATGGCAGTATTAAATATTAAAACGTCGAGGAATTAAAATTAACCAGAATAGGACGAGAGAGCAGGATTATCATCCGCAAGAAGGTGACATGGTGAATAGCGTTCAACAAATTCTCATGTGGAGGGAATAATAGTGGAATAAACATTTGTCTACATACGAATGGGAGCAATAAAACGAACATTTGTATGCATGGGACATAGAATTTGCATTGCGCACTTGTCGGAGCGACACATGCATGCAGCGTGAAAATCTTTTTCCTGAGTGGAACATTGCAGCACCATTTAACATATACCTACGTAAGGAATAATAACAAGATAAAACAGTTGTTCGAATGGAATATGGGAGTACTCTTAAATATTTGCCTGTATCGGACACATTGGACATCGTATGCTTGTTAATTAGCATCCTTCAGAAAACAGCCACTTTTGAGAGCTGAATTACAGTACGTTCATAAAAGGATTTCTAAGCAAATTGCAGTTTGTCACTCAGTAGTCGTTTCTGTAGCTGTTGTCTTAAGAAATGGAAAGAACTTAAGATTTCGTTTTAGGTCAAATGCATCTAGTTACAATTGTCATAACGCCATTATTAACGGTTTCTGTTGATAAGTCATTTTTCTAAAGATTAAAACCCGTACAAAAATGTGACAAATACTGTATTTGTATAAGCTCAAAGGGAAAAGATAATCCTTTTCGAGAGAATCAACACTTTTGAACCAGCACACCCAAAAGAACGACTTTGAAACTGCGTCAATAGACACAAATGGACGAATTTTCTTTTCGTTTGAGTCAAGTCTACTTTTTCTTTTAGACAGGAGCGGGTACTTTTCCATCTTTCTTTAATTTCTTGCCACTTCCTTAGACGACCTTTCTCATTATCTAACTTCCATAACGGCGCTGTACTTGATTAAATATAATGAAAAATGCATTAAATACGATTTACGGATATATGCATATCCGTAAATCGTAATTATTGTATACATATTAAAAGTAGAACATCAAATCGTAATTATATACCGAAACAAAGTAGAACATTACGACAAGAATTGAAAAAGAAATCAGAGGTTCCATGTGTTTGCTGCGCTGCATCTTAGCAGTTCATAAACACAGTTGACATTTTCTTTCCATTGCAAACTAGTTTCGTGTTTCATACCGAGAAAATTTTCCTATCGATTTTCTGTCTTCCTACGCATTTATCTATATTTTCTCGTGGCACACATTCATATTCATTTAGTATAATATTTCTTTTTATTTATACCGCGTTTCACACTTGTCTTAAGGCAGGACATGCGTTTAATTTTATTTTATTTTTAACATTATTATTCATTTTACTTAAATACACTGGCGGAAAGTAAAAAAGAACACCAAGAAGGAGACGCCTGATACCAACGAAATTTATACAGCATAATAACGGAGTACAGAGGATAACGTGATCAAAACATTATGGCAAAATACAGCTGTATTTGTCGGTAAACTGAAAAATAACATTTCCATGTAACATGGTTAGTACGAGGTTGAACCGCCATGAACTGCGTCACACTGTGCAATTCTGGCATGGAGTCTATCGTACAGATGTTGGATGTCAGTTTGGGGTATTGAGTTCCAAGCATCTTCAACCTGGACGCGTAAATCGGGGATGGTCGTGGCTGGACGTGGAGACCGGATAAGTCGGTGTCCCATAAAATTCCACACGTGCTCAATGGGGGACCAATCCGGTGAACGTGCAGGCCATGGAAGTTGTCTCACACCCTGAAGTGCATGTTGCGTTGCATCTTGCTGGAAAACACCACGATGGGCCGACCTTACAAATGGCACAACAACGGGCTGAATGATGCTGTTGATGTAAGAGGTGCTGTTTAACTTACCCGGTACAAAACACTAGTTGTGTACAAGAGTGATAGCTGATCGCCCCCCACATCAGGAGACCAGGTGTAGGCCCTGTGCGTCGCTGGCGGATGCAAGAAGGGTGGAGACGCTCCCCTGTGCGGCTGCGAACACGCATACGGCCATCGGAGGCTCCCAAGCAGAATCTTCTTTCATCGCTGAACACGACAGATCGCCATTGCGTTCTCCACTGCAGACGTTGGGACACCAATGCAGCCGTTCCTGACTGTAGGCTGGAGTCAGAGGTACACATGCCAGAGACACACGTGCACGTAGTTCTGCATCCAGTAGACGGTTGCGCATTGTTCACACAGTCACCTCAGGTGCAACGGCAGCTCGGAATTGCGTCGCAGGGGATGTTCTGCTTGATAACGCCGCTCTTCTTATGCGTCGATCGGTCCGCTCATCAGTCCGTCTGTGACTCCCGGTTCCACGTCTTTTCGTGTGGAAATGTTCCTCGGACCATCTACGCTACCATCGTACCACCCCCTGATACTTCCCGTCCAATTCGCTCCGCATTACGGCGATGCGACCACCCGGCCTCGCGGAGTCCGACTAGACGACCTCGCTCAAAGTCCGATAACTGCTGAAATCGTACACGTCTTCCATGTCCAGGCATTGCAGCTTCTTCAGGGTCTTCGCACGTGTCCGTACGCCGACGACTGATTACATTCACTTCGCCGTACTCCTTAAATACCACCGACGATAATTTGCATATTATGCCGTGCTGTGGCGTAAGCGCTCACCGGTTGGTCCCGAAATTAACATCACAATTACGTAAACTCGACCCATTAACATATATAAATTTCATGATCGTCTGCCAATTCCTTCTTGGTGTTCTTTTTTCACTTTCCGGTAGTGTATATATGGTTTTGATTCAGCCAAGTGTATTGAAGTCAGTTTATTTTACTTTTCTCTTTCGATTTCCTTAACAGTTGGTAACATTTGTAACAGTGTTTGATCAGCATATGAAAAAATAAAAAAATAAGGTTTTAAAGGAGAGGAGCGACATGATTTTCGACATGGTTCGTTCAGAGATAGCCCTCTGCGCATCAAAGTTAAATTCTGCAGCGATTTGTTGAGTCGTGGCTCGTCTGTTTGCTTCCACGATTCTTCCTATACTCCTTTGACCTCTCTGATTCACCAGCTGTTTCTATACACAGGATCACCGATTGCTAGAAGTTTTTTTCTGCGGTTACAGTTTTGCACCAAAAGCATAGGAGGATGGCTCTCCAAAAAATGCTCGAACAGGAAAACCTGGCACCAACTATCATTCCACGCACAAAGTCGCTCAGATAACTCATTTTCTCGACTCATACCCTCAATTGAAAGGCTTGACTTACACCACACAGAAGGTTCATGTGACATCTTTTGGACTTGAATGAGCCATGTACACTGTCGAGTCACATTATTGTGACCATTTCCTACTTTTGACGTCAACAGCGCGTAGCCAATAAAAGGAGGCACGTGTCGTGAGCTGGTTTTGAGGGTATATAAGGTGTGCTGTAGGCATTCTGCAAACATATCACTTGTTGCTGTCATGGATAAAAGGATTGATTGGTTTATCATATTTCCAAAAAAAGATGATTATCGGCTTTTGGGGCAAGGTTGGCAGTATTTCTGAAACAGCGCAGTTTGTGGACTGTTCGCGTGCTGCTATGGTTAAAGTGTATCGTGATTGGTGAAATGGCACCACTGCGAATAAGCGACGTGGAAACTGCTAAGCACCACGTGCCATTGATGTGAGAGGTGAACGTCGGCTGCGAAGGTGCATGAGGGCCTATTGGCACGCTACAGTAGAGGAACTCACTGGCCGAATGAACCAGGGGGCTACCGGAAGTGTGTCTAAAACGACAGTTCAGCAAACCCTGCTGCGTATGGGGCTCCGATGCAGACGGATGGTCACTGCACCAATGCAAACGAAGTTGCATCGACAGAAAAGGCTTATATTTGCCAGGCAGTATCGAAATTGGACTTCCGCTGATTAGCAAAGGATTACCTTCTTCGATGAGTCACGTTTTCTGCTTCATGGAACGGATGGATTTTGGTGTATAAGGCGAGAAACATCGGAGAACATACACTCTTCAACCATTTCTGGAAAAACACAAGCTGGTGGGGGGCAGCGTTATGGTCTGGGAAATCTTTTTAGGCATTCCCTGGGTCTATTCATACCTGTGGAAGGCACAATGGGCCGGATTCGTTGTGAATCCTTCCTTGCAGACCACGAACACCCATACATGCTCATTGTCTTTCCTGGGGCGGATGGGATCTTCCAGCACGGCAATGAGACGTGTCACACAGCTGGAAATGTTCGAGAGTGGTTAGAAGAGCACGATGGAGACTTCAAAGTACTTCCCTGGCCCCGTAATTACCACCTAATTGAGCATCTGTGGGACCACCTTGATCGTATTACTCGCTCTATGGATACTCCACCACGGACCCTCCAGCAGCAGTCAAATACACTGCAGTCATCATGGCTCCACATGCCTGTAAAAACTTTTCAGCACCTTATTGAGTCACTCCCAGCCCGTCTATCTGCTGTCCGAGCTGCACACAGCGTTTACTCTGAATATTAGCTGGTGGTTACAATAATGTGACTCGACCGTGTATATGAGAGGGGAAAGCATACATAATAAAGTAGTATCTCCATGTATACGCATCCAATTGCCACTTCACAATCCATTAATTGTACACATCTTGCGTAGATTTTTATGCGTTCGTGATGGTGATGGTAATTTCATCATGGGACAAATGCTCGTAGAAGCCGGCCACCAGATTTCAGCAGATTACAATCGTCTTGTAGTTTTACTACAACCCCATCGACACTCAGCAGATAAACCCTGCCAAGGAAGTGGGACCAGGGACTAAGTGCGTCCGGGGCCGACTTCATCATCATCATCAACCATGGGACAAATGCCCTTAGGAGCCGGCCACCAGATAGCAGCAGATTACAATAGTCTTGTATTTTATCTACCACCTTATCGACACTCATCTGGTAAACCCTGTCAGGGAAAGGGGACCAGAGACTAAGAGCATCCGGAGCCAATTTCATCATCATCATCATCATCAACAACCATGGGACAAATGCCTATAGCAGCCGGCCGTGAGATTGCAACAGATTAAAATCGTCTTGTATTTTGCTACCACCCCATCGACATTCATGTGGAAAACGCTGTCAGAGAAGGGGGACCACGGATTAAGTGCGTCCGGCGCCGACTTCATCATCATCATCATCAACCATGGGGAAAATGCACGTAGGTGCAGTCCACAGATGGCAGCAGATTACAATCGTCTTGTATTTTACATTGACACTCATCTGGTAAGCCCTGTCATGGAAGGGGGACCAGAGACTAAGTGCATCCTGGGCCGACTTCGTCATCATCATCAACCATGGGACAAATGCCAGTAGGAGCCGGCCACCAGATGGCAGCAGATTAAAATAATCTCGTATTTTTACTACCACCCCATTGACATTCATCTGGAAAACCCTGTCAGGGAAGGGGACCACAGACTAAGTGCGTCCGGGGCCTCCTTCATCATCATGAACAACCATGGGACAAATGCCCGTAATGGCCGGCCACCAGATGGCATCAGATTAAAATCGTCTTGTATTTTTGCTACCACCTCATCGACAATCATCTGGTAAACCCTGTCAGGGAATGGGGACCAGGGACTAAGTTCGTCCGGGGCCGTCTTCGTCATCATCAGCAACCATGAGACAAATGCCCGTAGGAGCCGGCCACCGGATGGCAGCAGGTTAGAATCGCCTTGTATTTTTACTACCACCCGGTCGACATTCATGTGGTAAACCCTGTCAGGGAAGAGGGTCCAGGGACCAAGTGATTCTTAGGCCGACTTCATCATCATAAACAACCATAGAACAAATGCCAGTAGGAGCCGGCCACCAGATGACAGCAGATTACAATCGTCTTGTATTTTTCATTGACACTCATCTGGGAAGCCCTGTCAGTGAAGGGGACCAGAGACTAAGTGCGTCCGGGGCCAACTTTATCATCATCAACAACCATGGGACAAATGCCCGTAGAAGCCGGCCACCGGATGGCAGCAGATTAAAATCGTCTTGTATTTTTACTACCATCCTATCGACATTCATCTGGTAAACCCTGTCAGGGAAGGGGGACCAGGGACTAAGTGCGTCCGAGGCCGACTTCATCATCATCATCAACCATGGAACAAATGCCCGTAGAAGTTGGCCGCCAGATGACAGCAGATTAAATTCATCTTGTATTTTTACTACCATCCTATCGACACTCATCTGGTAAACCCCATCAGGGAGGGAGAACCAGGGACTAAGTGCGTCCGGTGACGACATCAGAAGAAACCACCTATGCATTCGCGTCCCCACACCCGGGAAGTCTGCGGAAAACATCGAAAAAACCGCGGACTACATGGCCGGCAGGACCAAGCTCGAACACCCGTCCAAAACTTTCACCTCCCGCACTATGCATAGCGCGTAAGGCAACTGCGCTATGCCAATGGTGATGGCAATTAAAACACATTGAATTGAAAAGGTACGAATTATGTGCTTTGAGACTCCATAAATCGTCATTTTATTGGGTAAGAAATCTGGATTAAGCGCGATAAAACAAAAATATTCACATAGCAGCTTTGAGGTGCCAAAATGTTTTATCTGCTCTCAAAGACTGTACAATAAAAAACATAGAATCAATAAATAATATCAAAAGTTTCAGTGCTACAGTAGCTTCTTCTTTGTTATTACCCAAAAGAAAGTGCTTCATCTGACTTTCGAGAGTGAAACCCACTGAGAAGTGCAGTTTGTTTTAAAACGGTCTTGGAAGTGAAGATATGTCTTAACGATTTTTATGGGAATGAAGCTTCAAAGAAGCTTCTTCATGAGCACAAAGTTGTGACCTGTGGACTTGGAAATGTGCCAGAGTCTTCGTTTTATTACTTCTGAGAGTTGTTCCTACTGTAATGTATGCTGAAATGAAAATTCAGCTTAAGTGGAAGAAGACTCAAAAAATACTACATTATCAAAGTAAAGATTTTATACTCCTTTTTTAAACCTTCGGAAAAGAAATGGCCTTAAAAACTTACGACGAGTGTTGATAGTGAGTCTCATGTATAAAATTCTGAAATGTATCTGACAAACTAAAACATTTGAGAGAGGTAGATACTGCAAGAATCATTTCAACGAGTTATATTCGTTTATTTATTTATTATTTGTACATTTTGACAATGTACAAATTCAAGGGGAAAATTAAGGGAAAAGACCACAATATGTTTTTGTATGCTTCAGAAAGCTTTTGTAAAATCGAATGAGGTGATCGGGTACAACTATTAAATAATTTTATTACATGGAACTGGAATAACATATGCATTCCAGCAGTACTAAAGATGATAGTTTGACTTGCAGAATGGACATGAATTATTCAGAGATTTCTGTGAATACGTATATTTTATGTTTAGAGTTTCTTTCGGGCTTTAAATGAACCAGATTGGACCGCTGACATAGCAACAAATATCCATATCCTGCTACGTGGGCTGGTTCTGTGCACAGTGGAGAGATGATATTATTTTTGATAAATCTGACCATGCATTTTAAAACACACAACATCGTTCACTTTTTACACAAGTTGCTATTAGGTCAGGATTCAGTGGAGCAAATAGTAGAGCAGATTGCCTCCTCTGCTACGGTGTCGGGATTTGAATCCAGACCCTTCTCGGACGAATGGTCAGAAGCCAGCGCTTAGACCATTACTTCAACAGAGCGGCTATTACGCGCTACAACCCCTTTGTTCTCGGCGGCATTTATACCATCCTGTGCTCAATTGGCGACAGATCCGTGAAACAGGAAGCTTGAAAAATACGGAACAAATTGCAGGTATTGTTGAGCAAAGCGAGAAGCAGGTGGTGTGGAATTATCGTGCTGGAATGGGGCGTTTGTGAGGTATGCTTAGAAGGAGTGGTAACACTCCATTCCAGAGTATTTTGTCTGCACAGTGCTGAGAGGGTTAAATTACCCTCCACGAAAATGAGAGGTGACCAACTGTCATAAGAGATCGCGCTTCACACTAAGTTCCCAGCAGTGGGATCTATATGCGCTAATCGATATACGATGTGCTATGTATTTTATCGATACCATACTACATCCAAGTGGAGCCATCGTTTTGTCACAACAGATGTGGATTTCGCTGCCGAGGAAGATGTTTCACAATTTTTCACGCCACTCAGCTCGTTCACTGCGCTACAACAATCTAGCATGCCCGTGGCTTTGAGTGAGCAGTACACAGAGGAGACAGCTCCTCCATCTCGGATCAACTTCGTTAAAGTGTGGATAAGTTGTATTGACAGACAACTGCGGTGACCAATCAGCCTTTCTGGCACTTAACATCTGTCAAGCAGATCTGGTAGAGACGGGCATCCGCAAATTTACCGACAATCCCTAAACGTTGCTAATCGAAGACGACTGGATTTTGAACGATGGCAGAAAACACCTTCTCGCCTCTATTAGTACCAGATCTGCTAACTGTTCTTGCATCATACCTTTAATTATCTTCAATTAGTCCGTAGGCCATCCAGCTTCTGCCTATTAAACGAAATTTCTTAGTTGACTGCAAATCCAACTCTGACGTACAGAGTGGCACTTAGTTTCAATGGTAACCAGATTTACAGTTCACGTCCATTTTCTTTGATCTATGCTATTCACGTTTTCACTATGACAACCTATTCTTCTACTAACGGAATACATGTCATTCGCCACTTTTTAATGTTCCCTGATTCGGACATCATACCATTGGGTGAAAGTAAGTGACTCAAACATATTCCTTGTTGTTTTTCTTGGACTTGCCTCTATTGGTGTAAGCCAGTGATCTTAAACTCGCGGCCCTGCGCCAACTGTTTTGCGGCCCGCATGAACGATTACAAAATAAAATATATCATCTTTTTTTCAAGTATTATTATAATATATTAAATATAATGTAAACATAGTAATACTTAGTGAAGCCATCCTCTTTATAAGTAACAAGGTTAGTTACGAAGAATATAACTATATTAAGCAAAATATTTTCAATATATTCAAATCTCCATTTTCTTATAATGCTGACAACGCAGCTGAAGAACTTCAGCTTGAATGAACAGACTTTCAGTGTTATTCTTTTCTAAGAACAAAATTCAACAGCTGCAATATAACAGAGTTTTACCAGTTAGCTTCAAAGGACAAGTACGTAAACTTTCATCACCTAGCTGCACGTGTTCTGTCTGTGTTCGGAACAACATACTCATGTGAACAGTTGTTATCAAGAATGAACCAATTAAAATGTCTTGAAAGGAATATGTTAAGTGACAGTCACTTATGCTCACTTTTAAAAGTAGCATGTTCAAAGGATTTCATTCCAAATATCGATAAGTTAGTGACAGAAAAACGAGCCCAAGTTTCTGGTCAGAACATGTAAAATTTTCTGTACCGTGTTCAGTTGGTAAAATGTGATTGTTTTAAGATTTAAGTAAAAATAATTGTTACACAAGAGTGATTATTTTCAGTGACTGACGAAGCATTTGTTTTTACTATTTACCGATAATTAGAAATAATATTCCACTCTAGTGCCAATCCACTGCAGTAGTTTTGTAAAGTTGATATTTATTCATAAGAAATATTTTAACCTTCATGCGGCCCTCTAAGTTCGTTCAAAACTGGAAAGTGGCTCTTCCAAGGGTCTGAGTTTGAGACCACTGTTGTAACCCTTTTAGCAGAAAAGGTAAGATAGAAAGAATAATCCCTTTAAATGACAAAGCTAAGCGGAAAGCAACTATTTCTGATGTGCAGGTTTACTCTTTCCAGATACGTTTGGCCCTCTTCTTAGACAGCGAATATGTTAATTCGAGCTGATTTCAGTCCATTTTTCTAACCCCAATTTAATTCGTTGCAGTCGGGTAAAGGGTTAGTTCGCTTACATCATTGCAACGTTGTTTTGAGCTAGTTTCTAAAAATATATCTCTAAGCCTCCTGGGTAGTTCAAATTATTTGGTCAGAAGTGAACATCTTGGAGACTTCACGATTTGTTTTCTTCAGAATAACTATATATACCATTCTCTTCCCTTCGTGAGGCATGATGTCTGAAAGTGTAATCACCATGCAGTGGTCATTTTCAGGATTTTCAGGGTACAATACATGCGTTGGAAGGGGGGGGGGTACGAAATCACAGGTTTAGGGTCAGCCGATACCCATGCTCGGAGGACCATCTCATTGCAGAAGACTTAATTTTATTAATTACGTGCGCTGTGTGGATGACTCATCACACAAATTTTTAAAACCTAACGGCAAGGAGATTAACTTTCGTCCGGTCGGCAATATAGCATGTAACCTTTTCGCGGGTGGTAGGATTCGAATCCACGTCTTCCAAATGAAATGTTCTTCTAACTGAACTACGCCGACAGCGTTCTCATTGCGTCATAGTCGATTGCACTCATGCGTCACCTCAGTAGTCGTCATCTATTTCCTGTCACGTAGCGTGTTACACCTTTCTTAATAAGGAAAATATAAATGGGAAAAACTATATGCTTCAGTTTTTCGACTTTCACAGTGTAAAAATATGCCAAACGTATGCTCCTGGACTAACAAGAACAATGATGTAAAAAAACTAGGCAGGCCGAGCTTGAAAAAAATCAGCCCCTGATAATTTCTACTTCAGTTCACTGTGTCCTGAAGTGAAGTTTTCAAACCTCTTCCCTTCATTGTGTCCCGCAGTGAAGTTTTTAAGCTCCTCACTTCATTGTGTCCTGAAGTGAAGTTTTCAAGCCTCTTCATTTAATTGTGTCCTGAAATGAAATTTTCAAGCCTCTTCACATCATTGTGTCCTGAAGTAAAGTTTTGAAACCTCTTCACTTCATTGTGTCCTGAAGTGAAGTTTTGAAACTTTCATATTTGGGAAGAATGTTCCTTTTACAACATAGAGGCGCACTAAGAAAGGATTTTTTCCAACGATAACTTTAAGTGGGTCGAAATGGGTTTTTTAAATAACCCAGTTTTGATAACGCTAGGACATTTTGCAATGATCGAGCCATTGTTGCCCAGCAACAGAAGCTCCGCCCTAAGTTTTGAATGACTTGAGTTGACTTGCTCAGTATATATTTTTTTCTAAATTTATTTGTTCTGAATTTATTTAACAAAAAACCTAAAAAACAAGGTAAAACCGCTATATCATAATATGCTTTGCATTTAAACATTTATATTATAGTTTGACTAATCGAATGTCAAGGTTTTTTGAGTCAAAATTAAATTACCAACATTCATTTTCACCGAAGCAACAGTGACGTCATATAAGTGGGTTTTTTGAGTCAAAAACATATTACCAACATTCGTTTTTCCCGAAGCAACGGTGACGTCATATCATTAGTAAGGTGACTGCAATAAATATAAATATGCGGGTAGATTTTCATAGTAATTGAAATTTGAAAAAATAAAAAGGTTCCTCCTTGAGATATTAGCGATGGTAACACAATTTTGCTGACGCTTCCAAAAACATCTGACTTGCTTGTTTTTAAATGTACAGTTTCGAACGAAATTGTTTACGAAATTGTTTATAAGCAAGGTTCTTTTTACATTTATGCTGAAAGTAACAACGTATTTTATTCTGTTTTCTATTATTTTGTTGTGTTGTCTATATTAATATTTTAAAGATGAAAGTGAAGAGTGCTGACGTATTTTGATTTGTTTCGTGTGGGCTTGAAGTTATAAAGTTATAGAACAAACCGATCAAGTGTATTATTAGTATATTAATTTATGGTACAAATTATATTATGGTGTGATATGAAATCCTGTATTATAGAATTTTTTTAATATCACGTTCGAAGAACGGGTATTTAGCTAGTGCTTTTATAAACGTTTTAGCAACTGGACCTTTCACTTTGAGATTGCTAAATTCAGTGCCATTTTGTTATTCTTGCAACAAATTCAGGAATTGAAAACTTAAACTGCTCTAGCAGCATTTCCCTGAAACGAAAATTTCAAATAATAATTATTGCGAAAACTAAATATATCTCCAAATGTATTTTTTGCTTAAATCTGTTGAGGGATGTAATACTAAATCTTCAAACGTTGTTGCAGTAGTTCAAGCCGTAAGTGTTCTTGCCAAAAAACGTCTTTGTGTCAAATGTTCTTTTGTCTATCTCTTTTGTGTGTGTATTTTATACTTCACAGGATTTCATTAATTTCATTGTTTTTTTAGCCCCGTAGGGCACAATTATTCGAAAGGAAATAGAATATTTAGAAAGATGTCATGATTTAGAAAATGTGTGGTAATTGAATACCGTGTCTTGGTTGCTCCTAAAATTCTGACTAGGTTTGTGGTTTTCTAACATAGTTTTCCTTATACGTAAGACCCAAAGGAAGTGGATCGAAAAATTTCGTCCGCTGACAGCTGACATGTCCAGTAGGCGCACTAAGTGAAACACCTCAACCGAGAGGAATTGAGCCCGCAGATCTTTAATTGGATCAATGGGCCTCCGGCTGTGGCTTGATCTTCTTCACCTAGAACTTAATCTGATTGAAAAGATACTAACCAAGAAAAGAGGACAACGGATAGAAACCGACCGAGTTGCGCATGCTTAAGCCGCGATGAAAATTAAATAAAAAAATAACTAATCGGCTTAAAAGACGTCGGGAGAAGGTTCTCCGCGCTGTTTTGAGGCAATTGTGATAAACTTTATATAACTTTATTTGGAAGACTTATCTGCTCTTCTCAATGTTTTATATCACAATAAAATACACTTTCACATTAAAATCAATACAATGTTCGGCATTAAAATTGTCCCGCCCAGGAAGAATGAGCCGAAAATCACCAGAGACACCAAACAGAAGTCATCGCTCTTTCTACGTTTATAAGTGAGTCACGGAAAAATTCTCATCGGCCGCCACCGGGAATCGAACCCATGGTCTTCCAGTTATGCGCCGGACATGCTGCCACTGCACCACAGCTCCCTCGAGTTCTCCACACTCACAAGTGATTAACAGCCAAAGCACATGGCGGGTTGCTTCACGGAGATAAGCATGGAACACCCTGGGTTCGATTCCTGATCACTTATTAAGGTGGAAAGAGCGATGACTTCTTTTTGGTGTTCCTGATCCACGTCGAGTGTATGAATTAATCACCAGAGAAATAGAGTATGAGGTGGATAATACATATTTTAATTTCCAAGATTGACAAGATCTTGTGACTGCAGCCAGTACCTTATGTATTAAAAAATACAACGTTACTTCACAAATATTTTATTTTTCGTGTCGACCAAGGTTTCGCTGGGCTCTGGCTAGTTTCATGAGGACTAATGGCACGCAAATATTCAAATCGCATAAGACATCATCAACTGTGTGTACGGTTATGGGTTTTAGTTAGTTGCTTCCAGGCACTTGATAATGTGGATGCCATGTCGTTGACAAGTTGCGAAGAATTCTGATATATGTGAAAAGTTTCCAAAATATCAAATTTGGTTGTTGAATCCGGCTTGTCGATTTGTTTCATTTCTTCAAAGATAAATAAATCTATGTCCATTTTCGTAACAGAATTTAGCCATTTATGATTTCTTTATGTCACAGTTACGAATGTAGGTATTATGCTCCTTCAATCGAAAACGAAAGGCGCTACGCGTCTGTCCCATATATATGAAACGCCACATTCACATGGGATTTGATAAATTTTCCCACGAGTTTTTATCTTCAACATGGTACTTTGATTTAAAAAAAATCATTTTGTTTATGGGCTTTAAAAATCACTTTAAAATAAATGTTTTGATAATTTTTGAAATTTTGAAGGCAAAGTCACGGGCAAAGGGAACAGTTGCAAAATTCTCTCGCAATGGACGGAGTTAATGAGGAGGATAGGGAAGATACCCTTAATCCACTAGTTTTTCTACTTAAAAAAAGAACAAGAAAGATGACACCGAATTTTTTTTCGGATGTAATGAGCACAGAGAAATTTTTTCAACAGGTCCTGAAAAACGACCGTTTGGATCTGGGTGGAAACGAATCAGGGCTGTCGGCGAGAGAGCCCCATCAACTTTATAGTACAAAATGGCATACGGAAGAAAAAGGGAATTTTTCAGTGGCGTTGTTAGAAGTGGAGAAACAGCTGCCGCCTTTTGAACCTTTCTGACACGAAAAAACATATTTCAAAGTTATTCATAATCATTGGAACCAATTATAGAAAATAGAAACTAAAAAACAACAGCACTTCTACAATAGATAAAACATCTAGAAAGGAAAGAGTTACTTTCCCACACTAGAGGTTGAAAAGTCGTTTACGAAAATTAACAAATTCTGCTCAAAAAATCTTCTTAGTTGAAGGAAGATATCAGCGACAAAACTATTTTCAAACCGAACAGTTAGATTTGAAAATTGTTTTGTCGCTGATATCTAATATATAGAGGAAAACATGATATTACTATATGCCTCTAGCGGAACAATTTTGAATAATAAAAAAGTAGAAAATACGTGAAAGGTATTCTTCACAGCAGGAGCTATATTAAGGGAAAAATATTCAAATACATCTCTTGGAAGTAGAGATAGCGAGAAAAAGATTTTGACATTTCTGCCCACTAGCGGGCAAATTGTGCACTATTTTTAAAAATACAATATTCCCCATCTTTACTATGACGGACAGCAAGCAGTACAAAAAAAATCTAAAGGATATTTAGAAGCGAAGATACATCATCAAGCAGAAGTACACACTAACACCACCTAGCGCCAGAACTTTGAACTAAGAAACTTCACAAGTGGAGGCAAAATGTTCCCAAAGTACAAGGGGTGAGTTGAAAGTTTTGCAATATTTGGATCACTTTATGTCTTCATAAGTACCTTTATGACGAAAGCTGACTAGCATTCAAAGTATAGGACATCGTGTTGCACCGTCTTTAACCATCTGTCTGCCAGTTCTTCGATTCCGTGGCGGTACCAGTTCTTGTCCTTCGAGGCGAAGAACTCCTTCACCCCAGCTGTCACCTCCTCCTGGTTGTTGAAATGCCGCCAGCGAAGGAAGTGGGCCATGGACCGGCACTAGTAATAATACGACGGGGTAAGGCCCGGACTATATGTTGGGTGTGGCATCAGTTCAATTACCTTAGGTTCCTGGAGTTCTGCTCGGGTCGTTCGCGCGGTTTGAGGCCGAGCGTTGTACTGCTGTAGGAGAGCGCACCTTCTGTTCACCAATGCCGGGTACTTCTCCTCCAAAATGCCATACATCCGCTCCAGCCGTTGAGAGTAGAGGTTCGCATTGATGGTCCGACCGTCTGGAATAAATTCGTAATGGATTATCCTCTCGAAATTCCACCAGACGCAAAGCATCACCTTGTGCTCGAAGCGCCCACGTTTGGCCACTGGTTCAGGAAGCTGGCCTTGGCTGAACCACTGCCGTCGTGTGTTAGGATTACGGAAATAGACCCACTTTTCATCGCACGTAACAATCCTCTTGATGAAACGTACATAGCGCGGGTTTTCTAGGAGTTTCGTGCACACGTCCACTGGGCGGTTTGCTTCAGGTAGCGCCATTTTGTGAGGGGCAATGCGGCATCTCCTGTAGACCTTGCCGAGGTCCTGAAGGTGACAAACCACGGTGGTCTGTGATATGCCCGGCTCGCCTAATAATCTCCGAGTGCTGGGTCTAGGATTTGCCTCTACGGGTTGGCGCACGGCCTCCGAATCCACGGTTCGCGGCCTACCTGACCTTGGCTGATCGTCGAGGTTTCTGTCACCTCAGCGAAATTTCTTGAAGCATCTGGTTGCAGTGCTGTGTTACACGGAACCTTCCCCTTTCACATGACAAATGTTTCGTGTTGCTTGAGCAGCGTCATGGCTGAGTTGAAACTCGTAAAGCAAAAGTTCGCTAATTAGTCAGTTCTGGCTGTTCATCTTTTAGGCGTCCCAACAACAGACAGCAACGACTACCACTTTGCATCTCTTTCGACTGACTGCAGTGCGCGACTTGTACTAGTTGCAACACGTGACATACCCGCCGACACACCATCTGTAAATAGTATACGGCGCTCAAAATTTTTTCAAACCAGACTTCTAAAAGCAGAGACATTAACAAAAACCGATAAAACATTTGCGCCTCTAGCTGGGAAATTGTGCAACATTTTTTTTGCCAATAAATGTACACAAAATGTTTTGGTAGTTAGTAGTATCTTACCGAAAGAGATTTTTTTTAAATCTGGTTTTTTATATGCGCAGATGTTGCAGCTAATATGCTGTGAACGGAAACTTGAAATTATGCACTCTTTGTGGCACACGTGTTAGTTTAGAAAATTTTAAAATTATATACAAAACATTTCGCCCTCAAAACGCTCTCCGACAAAAAAAAAAATACTTTTTAAATCGGACGCTTAGAAGCAGAAATATCGACAAAAATAAGATAATCTGCACCCCTTGGCGCGAAAGTTTTGAACTATTTTCAACACAAGGTATTCTGAAAATGCTTGTCGGGGTGAATGGTATCTACCCGCAAAAGAATTTTTAAATCGAGCTTTAAGAAGCACAGATACCGTCCCTGTGGCGCAGTGGTCTAAGTGATGGCCTCTGATCATTCCTCTGAAAGGGGTCCGGGTTCAAATCCCGGTAAGGCCCATGCCTTACCGGGATGTTGTGTTTGTTTTACGGCACTGGCTCTCTCCCTTTCCTGGAACCAGTGACCCAAATTTAGAGACGGGCGACTGCTTATAGCCCATTGAGTTGCTCACGGTGGTGGTCGTTAAACCTTCAATAAAAAAAAGCACAGATATTACTGCAAATATATCTAACAAATATATACACTTGGCCAAACGATGCAAAAAGAATTTTTCAAATCAGACTTTTAGAAGCGCAGATATCGGCGAAATCGCAATTTTACTTTATGCCACCTAGCGGAAAAACTATGTTCTACTTGAAAAATAAAATGTACCCAAAATAATCTTCGTTATAAATGGTATAGAATAGAAGAAAAATGATTTTAACTGAATGTTTCGAAGTAATTACAATATATTGAATAAAATGTATTTTGAAGGCGATGTCACTTGCATATATGCCATCTGGTGGCGAAGTTTTGCATCGTAGAAAAACCAGACACATAAGGATCATCGTTCTGACATTTCAAGCTTCCCAATGCAAAAATAATGTTTCAAATCGAACTAATTGTTGCAGAGATATGGTGTCAACGAGGGACAAAGTGATAACATAAAAACGATCCTTTATTTATTTATTTTTTTGCAAAAGACATGCTAAAAGATATATTTACCATACTTTTACTCTGCACTATTTGCATACCAGAACGCTTTCCTATGCTATACGCCATTCAAAGAGTTTCTCGGGGCTACATTAGATGCCAAAAATATCAGTTAACAAGAAAGATGACACCGAATTTTCGGGTGTAATAAGCACGTCTTTTGATTCCGTTCTGACGCAAATTAAATTTATCAAAGCTATTCAAAGTCAATAGAACCGGTATAGAAAGCAATAGTATCTGACGGAAGAAAGAAGTTTTTCAATCGGGTTTTTAATCCCTCAGATATTGCTGTAAACGGAATTGTGAGCTTACGCCCTATGGTTGCAGACTTGTGTGTTAAGAAAAACATGAATTTATATGAGAAACATTTCGCACCGGAAACGCTCTCCAACACAGAAAGAATTTTTCAAATCGGACTCTTAAAAACAGAGATGTCGACAAAAATAAGCCTTTACGTCCCCTGGTGGGAAAACCATGCATTATTTTAGGAAGAAAGTATTCTCAAAAGGATTTTCCATATGAGCGGTATCGGTCCAAGAAAAAAAAAATTTAGTCGAGTTTTCAGGAGCCCATATTTAGCTACAAATACATCAGAAGCAGAAATGAACACTTATGCCCCCTGGTGGCCAAACCATTCTTTACCAAATATTAGAAATTATGTGAAAAATATTTTCCATCAGGTCTTGTATGCGATACAGGAAGAATTTTTCAAATCGGAGTTTCAGAAGCAGAAATAACGCAGAAAACGCAATTTGCCTATGTGCCCCATAGCGGAAAGTCTATGATTTACTTGAAAAGTTTGAATTTTTAGAAAAACATTTCGCATCGGAAACACTATCCAACAAAGAAGGAATTTTCCAAATCGGACTCCTAGAAGTAGAGATATTAACAAAAATAAGGTATACATCTACGCTTTGTCGTAGAAACCATGCATTACGGATTTCAAGAAGAAAATGTTAATAAAAAGTTTGTCGACATGAGTAGTATCCGTCAACAAATGACTTTTTTTCAATCGAGATTTTATAAGCTCATATTTTTCTGCAAAAACATTAGAAGCGGAAATTAACATTTACGCCTCCTGGTGGGTAACCAATTTTTTACAAAAATTTGAAATTATGTGCCAAGGATTTTCCATCAGGAGCTGTATCCGGTGCAGAAAGAATTTTTCAAATCGGAGATTTAGTAGCAGAAATATAGGGGATAAAGCAATTTACCTTTACGCCCCCTAACGGAAAGTCTATGAATTACTTGAAAATTTTCAAATTATATGAAAAACATGTCACACTGAAAACACTATCCAACAAAGAAGGACTTCTTCAAATCGTACTCCTAGTAGTAGAGATATTGACAAAATAAGATATACATCTACGCCCTCTGGCGTAGAAATCGTGCATTATTTTAAGAAGAAAATGTTTCTGAACAGTTTGTCGACATGAGTACGATCGGTCTACAAACAACGTTTTTTTCAGTGGAGATTTTAGAAGCTCATATTTTGCTGCAAATACATCAGAAGCGGAAATTAAGATTTACGCCACCTGGTGGCCAAACCATTTTTTCACAAAAATTAGAAATTATGTGCAAACGAGTTCCCATCAGGAGTTGTATCCGGTGCAGAAAGAATTTTTCAAATCGGAGATTTAGAAGCAGATATATAAAGGGGGAAGCAATTTACACTTACGCCCCCGAGCGGAAGGTCTGTGAATTGCTTCAAACTTTTCAAATTATATCAAAAACATGTCACACTAGAAACACTATCCGACATAGAAGGAATTTTTCAAATCGGACTCCTAGAAGTAGAGATATTGACAAAAATAAGATATATATTTGCGCCCCCTGGCGTAGAAACCATGCATTATTTTAAGAAGAAAATGTTTCTAAACGATTTGTCGACATGAGTACCATTGGTTCTACACACGACGTTTTTTTCAATCGAGATTTTAGAAGCTCATATTTTGCTGCAAATACATCAGAAGCGGAAATTAAGATTTACGCCCCCTGGTGGACAAACGATTTTTAAAAAAATTTGAAATTGTGTGCAAAGGAGTTTCCATCAGGAGCTGTATCCGGTGCAAAAAGAATATTTTAAATCGGAGATTTAGAAGAAGAGATATAGGGGGAAACGCAATTTACCTCTACACCCCCTAACGGAAAGTCTATGAATTACTTGAAAAATTTGAAATTATATGAAAAACATGTCACACCGAAAACAATATCCAACAGAGAAGAAATTTTTCAAATCGGACTCACAGACGTAGAGATATTGATGAAAATAACATATAGATCTACGCTACCTGGTGGAGAAACTGTAGAATATTTTAAGAAGAAAATATTCCGAAAAGGTTTATCGATATGAGTGGCATCAGTCCACGAAAGAATTTTTTCAATCGATATCTTAGAAGCTCAGATTTTGTGGTAAATATATCAGAAGCAAGAATTAACACTTACGCCCCCTGGTGACCAAAGTGTTCCTTAAAAAAATTTGAAATTATATGCAAAAGATTTTCCATCAGGAGGTGTATCCGCTGAAGAAAAAAATTTTCAAATCGGAGTTTTAGAAGAAGAGTTATCGGGAAAAATGTAATTTACTTTTACGCCCCCTAGCGGAAAATCTTTGCGTAATTTGAAAAAGTAATTATATCTAAAATACTCTTCTACATAAATGGAATTTAAAGATAAAATATTTTTTTCAATCTAATGTTTAGAAGCAAATATGTGATTAAAACGTGTTTTTGAATTCGACATCATCTGAATTTACGCTCTCTAGCGGCGAAATTGTACATCGTAAAAAAAAAAAAAAAAAAAACGAAATGAAGGATCATCATTCGCATATTTCAAGCTTCCCATTGTAAAAAGAATTTTTCAAATCGGACTAATAGTTGCAGAGATATCGTGGGTACAGACGGACGGACAAACCGATAACATAAGCACGATCTTGTTTTTACAAAAGACGTGCTAAAAATATGACAGCGAAAGAATTTGAGGGCTTACATCTTGAAAAATAAATAATCATTCGAAAAATGCCAGAGAAGTTCTTTTATTGCTTGAATAAATCCAATGAATCACTCACTCCCTGGGGTTTTCAGACTACCTCACACTGAATTGCCAAAAGTCATGGAATGCGTACCTAGTATCGTGTAGGATCTCCTCTAGGTGGCATCGATTACACAAGTGGCCGGAAGACTTCTATATAGAGGTTGAGCCATAGCGTCTGAACAGCAGCGTACAGTTTATTAGTATTTGTAGGTGCAGGATCTTAGGTGCGAATGGACCTTTCCACCACGTCCCATAAGTGTTCTATTGGGTTCATATCGGGCAAACGTGGTGGCTACACCATTAATCGAAATTGCCCAGAAAGTTTCTCGAACCAATTTTGGACAACTTGGGACCGATGACATGTTGTATCGTCCGCCTGGAAAATTCCATCGCTGTTGGGGTACGTGAAGTTCATGAAGGGCTGCAAATGGTCACCCAGAAGAGCAACAAAGCGATTACTGGTTAATGATATGTTTACGAGGACCAGAGGACCCAAACCGTACCACGTAAAGATACCCCACACACATATATGGAACCATCACCAACTTACACAGTACCTCGTTGACAGCTTGGGTCCATAGCCTCATGGGGTCTACGCCACACCCGAAATCTACCATCAGCTCATAAGGCTGGTTGCGTGACTCATCGGACCATACCACTTGTTGCCAGTCTTCCAGGGTCCAATTACCTCGTTCACGAGTCCAGGTGAGGCGCTGTGTCTGACGGCTTGGGCTAACAAAGACATTGTGGTGGATCTTCTGCTCTCATACCTCATGGACGCTAAATAACGCTGCACTAATCTGATGGATATGTCTCTGGTACCTCTTGCATTAAATGTGGATGTTATTTGAGCCGGTGTCGCTTGTCTGTTAGCATGGGCAATACTGGTCAGGCGCCGCTGGTCGCGGTCATTCAGCACCCAAGGTCAGCCACTGCGCTGTCCACGGTGGGTGGTAATGCCTTCCATGAGGTATTCTCGGTACACACGTGACATCGTGGATTGAGGAATGTGGAATGTTCGCACAACTTCCGAAACTGAATGTCCCATCCGTCTGGCTCCTATTACCATGCCTCGTTCAAACTCCGATAATTCACGTCGGCTTGCCATAATCCTACTGGCGGTTATTCAACCTGACTCACGAGATTACATCTCGCAACTGATAAAAACCGTGGCGTGCGTCGAAACCTTTGTTCGACGGCAGTGCCAGTTGAAAATTTGCATACTGCTATCCCATTACTTTTGGCACTTCAGTGTATGTAATCATGTGATGGAGCCTTCCAATATTTTTGGACATACTGTTTATATGCAGAGGAAATTTCCTTTCTGAGTAACAGTAACTCTTCTTGATTTATCTGTCGGTTATGTTAAGAAATGTGAAACAATGAAGTTTCCGAGGGCCACGAAAAAAAAAGATAACATGCTGCTTGGAGAACATCTCGTTATAACACAGATTTTGTCCCACGTCACT
This sequence comes from Macrothele yani, assembly GCA_039090855.1. Lineage (NCBI taxonomy): Eukaryota > Metazoa > Arthropoda > Arachnida > Araneae > Macrothelidae > Macrothele > Macrothele yani. The sequence goes on from CM077024.1 coordinate 11,333,080, forward strand.
ATTGACTCTCCGGAGATTGTTTCCTATTTTTGCGGATATTGTTCTGGTCTCTTCGAAAACATGTTGCTAACATTTCTGATTATCATCTACTTTCACTGTGTTCTCAGATTCCCAGTTTTTGTGGATACAAACACGAAGGAACAATCAAAGAAGTTAAATAGAATCTAACAACTCCTCTTACCGCCTTCTATTCCAGCGCAAAATCCTTCAGTTTTGAAATTTTCCCATTTCCTTTTCGGCTTTCCATTGAACTTTGGGGAAAACAACAAAAAATTTGCAGCAGGCCTTTTGTAGATGGTTTATTAGAGTTTTCCTTCCCCACGTTAAGACTCTGTGCAATAGATGGCATGTAATCTCTTTCATGACGATTCGTAAATAAAGGTGAACAAGGATTTTAAGTTGAAAAAAACAGCAGGTATGAAAATGGAATAAATAACAAGCTACGAGCAAATATGAGATGATGTTCCTAATTTCGAAATTTTTTAGATCTTTATATGTTCTGAACTAAACGTTAGTACAATAACGTTTTGTTGCTATGCAGTTTTCCTGACAGAAGTAAAGTAAATCAAGTAAACAGTTTCGATGTAACGAAAATGGGTAGCGCAGGTAGTCAAAACCAAGGTTAGTAGATGACAAGGTTATGTCCATCCTGCACTTCCGGTTAAAAATCGCTGATAGCACGTAGTATGTTTATTGCTGGTAGGAGGTAAGACCATAGTCAAGTGTTTTGGGGGGAATAAGCCTTACTCTTTTCATTCTGGGGGAAAATCGCTGATAGCACAATGAGCGCGAAGTTTACTTTTATTCTAACCCCCGTCTTGACAGCACTCCCTCCAGCCATAGTGGCATGCTACATCTCATAAGAGCTCAGAAATACTGAGAAACCATGATATCTTTTCGGTGAATTGGTTTTTTCAGCTACCACCACATAGTCAGGTTAAGTTTGCCTCGAGTCCTTCTCACTAACACACTTACGATTCAGCTTTTCTTTCTATCTTGAGGTCATATTTTAGCCTGCGTATGCGCGCATATGGACTTTCGTAGCTACCTCACATCTCATCGCTGTCAAGGTCATTTCTCACGTTCGTCTGAATCTGAATACTATATACTGTAGTAATACAGTAAAACCTCCATTAATGGACACTTGCGAAGAACGGTGACATTCGAGTAACGGCAGGTTTTGGTTGGTACCAAACAGCTTCTGTAGGATTAACACTAACGATAACCTCCGAAAAACGAAACCTCTGAACAGCGGTCAACGGACACCCCAGTCAGCCCCGAAAGAGATCTAGCAGACACCCTGTTCCTTGGATTAACATTAACGATAACCTCCGAAAAACAAAACCCCTGAACAGTGGTCAACGGACACCCCAGTCATTCCCGAAGGCGATGTAGCAGACACTCTGTCCTTTGGATTAACATTAACGATAACATCCGAAGAACGAAACCTCTGAACAGCGGTCAACGGACACCCCAGTCATTCCCGAAGGAGATCTAGCAGACACCCTGTCCCTTGGATTAACATTAACGATAACCTTCGAAAAACGAAACCTCTGAACAGCGGTCGACGGACACCCCAGTCAGCCCCGAAAGAGATCTAGCAGACACCCTGTCCCATGGATTAACATTAACGATAGCATCCGAAGAACGAAACCTCTGAACAGCGGTCAACGGACACCCCAGTCATTCCCGAAGGAGATCTAGCAGACACCCTGTCCCTTGGATTAACATTAACGATAACCTCCGAAAAACGAAACCCTTGAACAGCGGTCAACGGACACCCCAGTCATTCCCGAAGGCGATCTAGCAGACACTCTGTCCTTTGGATTAACATTAACGATAACATTCGAAGAACGAAACCTCTGAACAGCGGTCAACGGACACCCCAGTCATTCCCGAAGGAGATCTAGCAGACACCCTGTCCCTTGGATTAACATTAACGATAACCTCCGAAAAACGAAACCCCTGAACAGCGGTCAACGGACACCCCAGTCATTCCCGAAGGCGATCTAGCAGACACTCTGTCCTTTGGATTAACATTAACGATAACATTCGAAGAACGAAACATCTGAACAGCGGTCAACGGACACCCCAGTCATTCCCGAAGGAGATCTAACTGACACCTTGTCCCTTGGATTTTTAATAATTCCTTTGGTACTTCAGCAAGAGGGATAAGATGCGGACAAAGCATATTTATTGGTAAAGCCATAATTGGTTGGAATACGAGATTGGTGCAGTGGTATCCTTAAGTGAAAAGAAAGAAGCTAAAAGTTTAGTCCTACATGAGCCGAGCTGCAGTTCCATGTATGTTTCAATCTCCCCAGGGGTTGCAGGGGTGGTTGATGGGGCGTGGAATTTTTCCTGCTGGAGGCGATGTTTCTTGGTTTGTTTCCTGTGGCCTCTGTTCCTGCTTTACGGCGCGGTCAGACAACTGCGCAGTTACGCTTTGTTATCTAACATTTTTCTTTTCCATAGCGTACCCTTTGCTAATTTCCTAGCTTTCTATTTCTAAGGGTACCAGACGTTAGACCCTGCTTTCTTAAAATTCTCTACACCATGAATTATTTATTTAATTATAATATTCAGGTTTATTCAGCAGTCAGCATTTGAAAAAAAGCACTGAAATGTTTTGTTCATTTTGCATGATCTTCATGTATTTGTTCTGCCTTTGCAGAAACCGCCGAGAAATGTTAACTTACTTTCGAACAACGGTCACTTTTTCCGGTCCGAGCAGTGACCGTAATTCGAAGGTTTCACTGTAATGTGATTTTTGAAAAACTAAAAATTAAACAGTCGAAATACTATTTCCGCCGCCGTAGTTTAGTAAAAATTTACTTTTATGACTGACATATCTTCTTTCATTGGTCGTAAACAATAACATTCAATTATCCACCTACCTAAGTACCTCTCAGTGTCATGAATTAGAAAACCTTATTGCTTGTTGTTATGATTTAATTCCACTTATTATGTACCGGACTGTGGCTCGGTGTGGTCTTGAGTGAGGCGAACAAATGCCATGTGTTGTACGTGAATAAATGTATATATACTCTACAATCATCCGTTTTGTTTCACACCCCCAAAGATCTGGGCATGCGAAAGATGAATGTCATAAATTATCTACAAAAAGTATTAGGATACTTCCCGATTTTTTTAAACATTCGTATTGATGTTTATTTTTTTTTAACAGTAAACAGTTAAATAATTGCAATTTGATTTAAGATCTTGGTATTGTCTGGCTTTTTTAGAGGAAGCATTGGCGCATATATTCAAATCTTGGAGAGGTCGATCGACTAGTTAGAAGCTGATTTGCAAAAGACACTGATTTCATGATTTTTCACCTTTTAATAGTTTCTATAGATGGACGAGGGGCTAAAATAGAGATCATCCTTAGCACCCTGCATTTTCCTAAAATGTTAACCACTGTATTTTGTTTCTGTCATTTGAAGTGAATCTTACGGTTTTCGCATTCCTCCAAAGTTACTTAACATAAATGCTTTATTAAGGAAAAAGTGAATGATTTTACATATTAATGTGCACAATGTATACAAATAACAAGTTGCTGTACATTGTAACACAATAACGGATGCTGTAAGTGCTGATAAAATCCTTCATACGTTAGACAACGTTAAATGAACAGCAAACATTAGTTTTCTGAAAGCACTAAAATTATGTCAGTTTAGGAAAATCTAAGATTTTAGCTTTATCAAATCAGAAATCGGAAATACTTTTGCTTCCAGCAGTTAAACTAAAATATGGTGATTATAAAAAAATAGAGACAATATTTTACTAATCCCTCCGTATTGGTAAACATTTAAAATTGAGAATACTGAACTTGGGAGAAATAGGGTTTGGTTCCTACACATTTAGATTATCACTTTTCCCCTAAGTTTTTTGGGTTATAATCATACGGTTTTTTACATAGCATGAGTATTTACATGAAGTATCGTTTTGTAACAAAAATAAAAAAAATAAGAAATATTGTTCAGAAATAGAGTAAAAATCAAAAACTTGAAAAATAGTGTACAGGGATATGCAAAAAAAAATTCAAGTTGCAATTTAAATCAGGGTCGATATGTTCAGGTGAAACGGCAGTTACCGGCGTATTATTTTGTTACTTTCTTTATCTAATGAGCATTTCATCTTCTTTGCCCCTAGAAGATATAATAAAGTGCATTATAGTGGTTAAGCGACGCAAATTCAGATGCTGATGACTGACAACCAGTTCACAAGAAACCAACAGATACCACGCACGTCCAGGTTCGCCAGCACGAAATAGGTAAAGTGTGCGCAAAAAAATGCCATTATTCAAACTTGATTTTGCGCATCTTCCAATAACGGTACTGATGAAACGATATTGTCGAATTATGCAATGTGCTTCGATCGTAGCTGTAAATAAAAGAAACTTCGATTCACCAGTACTAGAAAAACGAGGGAATATCTTTATGCAATACTGAGTTCGCGGTTATGTAAACATCACTGTATTCGAGGAATCACAAAAATTAAGATTTCAAAACTGGTACACAAAAAAAAAAAAAAAAATAAAATTTGTTTCAAAGATGATTATAAAAAGGAAAACAAGAAAGATGACACCGAATTCTTTCCGAAACAAAAATCTATTTCAAAGACGATTTTTGTAAAAGGAGAAAATAATCACGAAAAGAGATTGCAGATATACCTGCAGCTGAAAGTTACGCATTATTTAAGCTATGAAACTAGTTACCAAAATAAATTTTGTAACTGGATTCTTCGAATTGGGCCGCCTACAATGGTGCAATGGTTTAAGCTCTCATCTGTGACTACTCGTACGAGAACGGTCCGGGCTGGAATTCCGGTGAGGTATGAATATTGTGATTGTCTTACAGCACTGGTTTCTTCCCTTTCTTGGAACAGGTGGCTCGAAATTAGGGACGGACGACTGCTTATAGCCTATCAAGTTGCTCACGGTGGTCGTTAAACTTTCAATCAAAGTGTACAAGTGGGCTCAGTTCTGATTGTGCCGTCAGTTTGGAACGTAGGACTACGATTTGCACATTGGAGAGTTGAAATGAGCTAGTCTAGTATGGTTTCAAAGCGTTTATTTAATTTGTTATAGCCAACATATTAGGTATGCAACCTCATTCTCGGCCCCTAACCGCAAGCAATCATAGAACATCGGCAAATGCAAGTAGCTGTGTGCGATAATGGCTAATTGCAGTGCCATCCAACAGCTTTCCAGGCAACCGTAACCGCTCACAGCTTTGCTTTAGTGACAGAAGGGACGAAAATTGACGGTGAAAGCAAAGTCTCCTGTTTGCGTTTCAGCTGAAAAAAGTGCCGCGGAAGTCCAGCAAATGATCTGTGATGCTTTGAGTGAGTTCACTGTGTCCTACAATTCGTGTAAGAAGTGGATTGAGCGGTTTAACCAATGAAAGTTCGATCACCGTGATGCAGAACGTCCGGGACAGTCACAGAAAGTTGACGACGAGGAACTGGAACAACTGTTGGACGTGGATCCCTGTCGCACACAGTCAGAGCTCGCCCAGGAACTCAGAGTAACACGGTAAGATATTGCAATACGCCTTCACAAGCTTGGGCGGATTCACAAGGAGGGCCGTTGGGTGCCCCACCACCTCACAGCTGCGAACAAGTCTAGGCGCTACAATGTTGCTGTGTCCTTGCTCTCCAGATTCAAGAAGAAAGATTTCCTCCACAAGATTTTGACCTGTGATGAGAAGTGGATCCTTTACGATAATCCTAAGCGGTGCAAATCGTGGGTTTATCCAGGTGAGCCTACCACCAGTACCGCCAAACCGAATATCCATGCCATGAAGTTGTTTCTGTGCATATGGTGGGATCAGCGCGGTTTCGTACACTATGGGTTGCTCAAACCTGGTGAAACGGTCAATGCCTAGCGTTATTGTCAGCAACTCATTCGTGTGAGTGACGCAATGAAGGCGAAAAGGCCATACACCGGCAAGGGCAGAAGGTCGGTCCTTTTGTTTCAGGATAACGCGCGTCATCACACCGCGAAAACGACTTTAAACACGATCATTTTTGTCCCACCCGGCGTACTCTCCAGACTTTACACCTTCGGATTATCACCTCTTTCGCTCCCAGCGACATCGCCTGAGTGATACGTAATTCACTTCTGTCGAGGAGGTCCACACAAGTATTGATGACTTTATCAACTCGAAACAGCCCTTTTTTTACGCAGTGGCATTCCGCAGCTCCCTGACTGATGGCCCAAATGTATCCAACACGACGGGGATTATTTCTCTGATTACGTACATATTCGATTTGCTATAATTTGCTGTCAACGTGTTGAGCCTATGGCCGAGAATTAAGTTTCACACTTAATACGTCTATGACATGAAAAGTAGCTTACATAATTTTTACAAATAATGTTGGATACATTGCGAAAACAAAGCAGATCGATACAGGAATTACCCAACGTGATGTTCTGTCTTCTTGAGCTTCTTACATTCCTCATCACTTGCTCTTGACTCTCGTTTTGATTTTCTCCACTTTTACTTGCGTTCATTCTGCGAATTCCGTGGCATTGTCAAAAATGTTAACCCGTTCACACGAAAACATTTTTTTAATGTTAGTTTAAATCACTGCGATATGTTCTTTATATATTTGAATAGATCTCGTCGAGAGCTTTAAAACGATACCACGCACAGTCGTCTTGCACTCACGGTTGTCCAGACAAACCGTGATATTTTCAGAAGTGCTCACCGGTTCACAAGAAAACAATTTTTTAAATGTTTAGTTCAAACCACTGCGAAATGTTCTTCTTATATTTAAATAGATCTCGTTGACGGCTTTGAAACGATACTACGCACAGTCGTGTTGCGTTCACGATTGCCGAGATAGACTGAGTCAAACGCGGAGGCATGCTCAGAAATATTGCATCATCTCCTCCGCCGACAGGGAGAGAGGGGAGCGTCGCGCGCACAATGTATTGCGCAGTACGGGAATTGGACTCCATACTGTTTACATATATGCTAACCCGTTTGGTGTGCGGACGTATTTTTAACGCTATAATGATTTCAATTGGGACCTATTTTTGTCACAGGCTGGCGGCGGTAAGTCGCCCTATACTATCCGTGGAGTTAGACGCAGTCCTACGTCAAAAAAACTTCGAATCGGTAAAACAGTTCCAAGGAGAAATATGTATGTACTCCCACTAGCGCAGAAATGTGTGTTACAGAAATCAGAAATTGCACACAAAAGCTTCCTCATAGCGGAAGATATCCGAAGCAAAATTAATTTTCAAATCGAAAGATTAGAAGAAGGAATATAGAGGAAATCGTAATGCAAATTTATATCGCCCTGGTGGCCGTGGGATGTGAACCGTATGCTTAGGATCATTTGCCTGAGTTGGGTCTGAGTTCGTGTCTCAGAAGTTGTATGGGTGCTGCGTTTGCATTGTAGCGCTGGCTCTGTTCCTTCCCTGAAAGCAGAAGCCCAAACTTCGGGGCGGGTAACTGCTTATGGCCTTAAATAATAATAATAATAATATTTTACGCCGCTAAAAGAAATGGACACAAAACGTTCTTCACAATAAAGAATCCCCAACTGAGAAAGGGGGTTTTCAATACGATATTTAGAATACGACATGCATCGCCAGTTGAAATATACAAGTACACTGTTTCGCATTAACGACAGAAAGCATGTAAAAACTAATTTTATAGCACAAACTATTCAATGAAAAAGGAACTTTTGCAATAAGATTTTCATAAGCAGAGATTGAAAAAAAAAAAAAGGAGATTATTCATATATTCTTTTTTTTTTTATTTTTTTTTGATTGGAGGTTTAACGACCACCGTGAGCAACTCAATGGGATACAAGCAGTCGCCCGTCCTTAATTTAGGGTCACTGATTGCAGGGAAGGGAGAGAGCCAGTACCGTAAGACAAACACAACATCCATGCCTCACCGGGATTCGAACCCGGACCCCTTTCGGACGAATGATCAGAGGCCATCGCTTAGACCACTGCGCCACCGGGGCGGCTCATATATTCTTGTATACACCTCAGTGAAAAAACTAGAATCAGAACTCTACGGCAAGAAAAAATTAAAATTATGTGCAAAATGTTTCCCACAGTCAATGGTATCCGAGGGTAAAAAGAATTTTTAAAATCGGACTCTTAAAAACAGAGATGTCGAGAAGACTTAACAATTACATACTCTAACGAAAAAACTTTGTACCATTTTGAACAGAAAATATGCGCAAAGTATTTTGCGAACAGAAATATGCACTTAAGGTCTGTCTCAAAGGGTTGAAACTGTGATTTATAGAGAATCAGGAATTATATGTAAAGTATTTTTCACCACGAACGCTAACGGAAACAAAAGTAATTTTTGTAATCAGATTTTAGGTTCAGAGATATCGAAAAAAGTGCAGTATACATTTACGTACTTATCCGAAAACCACTTTGTTTGAAGAAGAGACTGTACCAAAAATGGTCTGCTTGGTGCAAACCATCAAAGGAAAGGAAATAATTTTTTTAATCGAATTTGCAGAAGCTATGGTATGGAACGAAATATATTTGATTTAAGTACCATCTAAATTTAAGTCCCGTAGCGGGGATGTCTTTTATCAGAGGAAGAACTAAACGCATGGATCATCGTTCTTACAGTTTACGCTTCTCTCATGAAAAAAAAAATTAATATTGGATGAATAGGTACAAGCGTTATTGATCACCGACGGACACACACGGACAGACGAACATAAGGTAATATAAGGACGTTTTTTTTTATTCAGAAGGCGTCCTAATAAGGTTATGAGGCTAGCCATTCCACAAGCATACCAGTAGATCATAGTAATAATGTGTGCGAATGGCAATACTGAACATTCTAAGGAAGCAGCACGGGCACATCACAACTGCGTTATGGAAGTTCAAAATGTCAGTTAGACTGGAACTTTGGTCTCTCAAGAAGGTTCACGGTGTCACGTAAAGAAAGTTTCACAGGTTGATATACATCAGTAGCATACTGAAGCCGTGTAATGTCGCATCATCATGCTGCTGAATGGTGACCTGTGATTACGGCACGGTGAAGTACTATAATCGAAGACAATCTCGCTGATCTTCCAAGCAGCTCCTCAACGGAAATCAATACAGTACTCAGGGAAAAATGATTCAGGAACGATTTCATCTCTTTTCATGGTTGAAAAACCACCTGAAAGAACATGTGTTACGTGAAAGTTGCTGTCAAAAAGAGTCTTTAGTACCAAGGAAGAGAATATTTATGTAGGGATTGGGAATAAATCCTCATAAAACGGAGCTACAAGTTTCTGAATACTTTTGGTGACTTGAAAAACAAATTATTAATTGACGTTTTACTTTGTGCATCAAACTCAAGTCACTAAATACAGTTGTCTTACTTTTTGATCGATTTATGTATTAAAACAGATGAGCTTAGAAATGAGAATCACAGCCTTTGAAAGAAATTTATGTGAAAACATGTTGAACGTTTTGTTCAAAATGTTTTAAATTCTGTTTCATCTTTAATAATACGAGGGAAATGGTATACTAAGCAAGATAACAAAAACGCCAAAAAAAAAAAAAAAAAAAAAAAGGGACGAACCCGAACTTGCTCTATATTCCATTAGACAGGGTACGAAACAGCATGCAAAGTTTAAAATATCCAGGGTAACACAAATGAAATGAATATTTTGGATCTGATATTTCACACAAAGATACTTTCTTCGAATTCCACATAGAAAAACAGGTCAGTTGCTTGTTCAACTTACTCGTGACCGGGCTAAGAGCTAAGTACTGGCTTCATGCATTCTTTCCTGGATTCTTGCATTCATTTACCCGTACCCGGGCTAAGAACTAAGTACTGGCTTCATGCATTATTTACTGGCTTCATGCATTCATTTACCCGTACCCGGGATAAGAACTAAGTACTGGCTTCATGCATTATTTACTGGCTTCACCATTCATTTACCCGTACCCGGGCTAAGAACTAAGTACTGGCTTCATGCATTCTTTACTGGCTTCACCATTCATTTACCCGTACCCGGGCTAAGAACTAAGTACTGGCTTCATGCATTCTTTACTGGCTTCACCATTCATTTACCCGTACCCGGGCTAAGAACTAAGTACTGGCTGCATGCATTATTTACTGGCTTCACCATTCATTTACCCGTAATCGGGCTAAGAACTAAGTACTGGCTTCATGCATTCTTTACTGGCTTACCCATTCATTTGCCCGTACCCAGGCTAAGAACTAAGTACTGGCTTCATGCATTCTTTACTGGCTTACCCATTCATTTACCCGTACCCGGGGTAAGAACTAAGTACTGGCTTCATGCATTACTTACTGGCTTCACCATTCATTTACCCGTACACCGGCTAAGAACTAAGTACTCGCTTCATGCATTATTTACTGGCTTCATCATTCATTTACGTGTACCTGGGCTAAGAACTAAGTACTGTCTTCATTATTCATTTACTCGCACACGGGCTAAGAACTAAGTACTGTCTTCATTATTCATTTACTCGCACACGGGCTAAGAACTAAGTACTGGCTTCCTGAATTCTTCACAGGGTTCATCATTCATTTACCCGTTCACGTGCTAAGAACTAAGTACTGACTTCACGCTTTACCGAAAAACCTCTGACTAGACGTACAGGTTGTGGGATAGACGTGGTGGGGCTTTAGGTAATTGCGGAACTTGATCTGGCTTTACTTGAACACCCACATAATTTTTGTTTTTTTTGGGGATTAACGATAAGATGAGCAACTTTATTGGCTATAAGCAGCAGTTCGACTGTAACTTGGGGTCATTGGTTCCAGGTAAGGGAGAGTAGTAAGGAGATTACCAGCGCACCCCCTCCCCGGTGGCGCAGTGGTCTAAGCGATGGCTTCTTATCATTCGTCTGAGCTGGATCCGGGTTCGAATCCCGGTGAGTAATGGATGTTGCGCTTGTCTGACGGCGCTGGCTCTTTCCTTTCCCTGGTACCAGTGGCCCTAAATTAGGGACAGGCGACTGCTTATAGCCCATTAAGTTGCTCATGGTGGTCGTTAAACCTCCAATAAAAGAAACGAACCAGTGCCGTGGGACAAGCACACAATCCGTTCCTCAGTCGTAGCCGAGCAGCGCTATTGGACTTGGTAATCAAGGGCATGGACTTGGTAATCAAATGGACTTGGTAATCAAATGGACTTGGTAATCAAATGGTAATCAATCCGTGGCTCAGTCGTAGCCAAGCTGCGCTATTGGACTTGGTAATCAAAGGCATGTGGGCGGCAGCACGTCCATGATAACCGAGCAGATGGGCTTCTTTACGGATGGTATTCATCGAAAGAGCACTCCCACATGCCTGTTAAAACTCCTCGCAGATGTGGACCATCGATTTGGTGCGGTTCTTCCGAATTTCTGTGGCCAGCACCCGTCGGTCTCTAACTCCCAGTTTTGTGGGTCTGCCGGGTCGGGGCACATTCCGACAGTCACCTCTCATTTCCCACTTGCCAATCACGTAGGCAACTGTCGATTTTGGGTACTTCAACTTACTGGATGTGTCACGTATGGATCGGCCATTTCTGTGATACCCGACGATTATACCATTCTCGAAATCAGAGAGCTCCGAACTGCGTGGCATCTTGCATGCGACTGGTTGCGCTGTTGTTTCTCACACGATATTTAACGGCGGCGGCCGTGACGTGCGTCAGGACCGCAGATATCGTCGATTGCAGCGGTGTCCAATTACTTGTTGGTAGATAGTGTATTTATAATAATCCTCTTGAGGATCAAGCATTTTTTATGGAACTAAACATTCTTCTTAGTGTTGATGCTGCAGGAAATAGATTCACCAGTATTTAAACCATTCTCAGTTTCGAAATACCGCTACAAGGGCCTGGTTTCTCGTCAGTCGTGCAAGGTCGGTTGGGGTTCGAGTCCCGGATAATACATGGATGGCGTGATCGTTCGAAGGCGCTGGTCTTCTCCCTTCCTTGGAATCAGTGGCCTAAAATGAAAGACGCAATACAGTTTACAGCCCTAACAGTTCTTTGTGATGGTTGTTATAACACGAAACAAAGAAAAAAGTTCTTTCAAAACTTTTGCTGTGCTATGTATTATTTCCAAGGGGATATGCATCATATCCAAAGTGCTAATCCCGTTTCTAACAATCGCTTCCTCATCACTAGGTGCAATTACCAAATCTTTAACCAATATCTAACGGCTCTCTCCTATCACTAAGTGCAAATTTTGAACAGTCGCATTCTCATCACTGTGTGAAACCTTAGGGTGACAAATAACCTTTAATGGCCATGTGAGCATTTACTGTGATATGCGTTATTACCAATGAAAGGCGGAGAGCACAATGAAATTATTAAATGCAAACTCGTAATATGGTACGGAGTAAGATGAAGGAATACGTCTAGACTTTCCAACGAAAGGAATTCACAATTTGCCAGGATTGGTTGCAATTCTATGGCCGTGCACAGAAAACCACCATACTTGCTTTAAGCGTCTCAGAGAGTTTGTTAATCGTACCGCTTTTGCCACATCGTAGTGTTTAGCAGTACATATATTTCACAGCCGTCCTTTTCGGTATAAAGTCAAAAAGAAAGAATCTGACCCCACGAATTGTTTCATTTATTTTTCGAGCAAAAAGTCCAGCCGAATGCTATTATTAATGGTAACTTTATATCCGTTCCTTCTGTAAACCACCGTTTTCATTTCGATGTGAGAAATATCTATTAATACATCTGAATTATCTATACGATTAACAAAACTTGCGCAGTACAAGCAAGTTTTCGGATACTCGCAGCAAAAAATTTCGTTTTTAAGAGCTATATCAACTACGAAAGTTGGCCGTCATAATCATGAACTGCGCACATTCATAACAAGGAATTCTCTGTGATGTTCTCGCTTGCCTTTCTCACCGCAGTATCGCAGCTATTCACAGTGACCCAGCTATGAATTATTTGTGATGTTCTCGCTTGCCTTCCTCACCGCAGTACCACAGCCATTCACAGTGATCCAGCTATGAATTCCCTCTGACGTCCTCGCTAGCCTTCCTCACCGCAGTCATTCACAGTGACCCAGCTATGAATTCCCGGTGATGTTCTCGCTTGCCTTTCTCACCGCAGTATCGCAGCTATTCACAGTGACCCAGCTATGAATTATTTGTGATGTTCTCGCTTGCCTTCCTCACCGCAGTACCACAGCCATTCACAGTGATCCAGCTATGAATTCCCTCTGACGTCCTCGCTAGCCTTCCTCACCGCAGTCATTCACAGTGACCCAGCTATGAATTCCCGGTGATGTTCTCGCTTGCCTTCCTCACAGCAGTACCGCAGTCATTCAGAGTTATCCAGCTATGAATTGTCTGTGATGTTCTCGCTTGCCTTCCTCACCGCAGTACCGCAGCCATTCACAGTTATCCAGCTATGAATTGTCTGTGATGTTCTCGCTTGCCTTCCTCACCGCAGTCATTCACAGTGATGCAGCTATGAATTCCCTGTGATGTTCTCGCTTTCCTTCCTCACTGCAGTACCGCAGCCGTTCAAAGTTATCCAGCTATGAATTGTCTGTGATGTTCTCGCTTGCCTTCCTCACCGCAGTCATTCACAGTGATGTAGCTATGAATTCCCTGTGATGTTCTCGCTTGCCTTCCTCACAGCAGTACCGCAGCCATTCACAGTTATCCAGCTATGAATTCCCTGTGATGTTCTCCGCTTGCCTTCCTCACCGCAGTACCGCAGCCATTCACAGTGATCCAGCTATGAATTCCCTCTGACGTCCTCGCTAGCATTCCTCACCGCAGTACTGTAGCCATTCACAGTGATGCAGCTATGAATTCCCTGCGATGTTCTCGCTTAGCCTTCCTCACCGCAGTCATTCACAGTGATGCAACTATGAATTCCCTGTGATGTTCTCGCTGGCCTTCCTCACCGCAGTACCGCAGCCATTCACAGTTATCCAGCTATGAATTCCCTGTGATGTTCTCGCTTGCCTTCCTCACCGCAGTACTGTAGCCATTCACAGCGATCCAGCTATGAATTCCTTTTGATGTTCTCGCTAGCCTTCCTCACCGCAGTCATTCACAGTGATGCAGCTATGAATTCCCTGTGATGTTCTCGCTTGCCTTCCTCACCGCAGTACCGCAGCCATTCACAGTTATCCAGCTATGAATTGTCTGTGATGTCCTCGCTAGCCTTCCTCACCGCAGTCATTCACAGTGATGCAGCTATGAATTCCCTGTGATGTTCTCGCTTGCCTTCCTCACCGCAGTACCGCAGCCATTCACAGTTATCTAGCTATGAATTCCCTGTGATGTTCTCGCTTGTCTTTATCACCGCAGCATCGCGACCATTCACAGTGATCCAACTATGAATTGTCTATCATGTTTTCGCTTGCCTTCCTCACCGCGGTATCGCAGCCATTAACAGTGATCCAGCTATGAATTTCCTCTGATGATCTCGCTTGCCTTCTTCACCGCAGTATCGCAGCCATTCACAGTGATCCAAGTATGAATTCTCAGTGTTGTCGCTTGTCTTCCTCACCGCATATCGCAGCCATTCAGAGTGATGCAGTTATGAATTGTCCTGTGATGTTGTTGCTTGCATTCCTCACCGCAGTATCGCAGCCATTCACAGTGATCCAGCTATGAATTTCCTGTGACGTCCTCGCTTGCCTTCCTCACCGCAATCATTCACAGTGATCCAGCTATGAATTCCCTGTGATGTTCTCGCTAGCCTTTCTCACCGCAGTATGGTAGCCATTCATAGTGATCCAGCTATGAATTCCCTGTGATGTCCTTGCTTGCCTTCCTCACCGCAGTCATTCACAGTGATCCAGCTATGAATTCCCTGTGATGTTCTCGCTTGCCTTCCTCGCCGCAGTATCGCAGCCATTCACAGTGATCCAGGTATGAATTCTGTGTGATGTTCTCGCCTGTTTTCCTCACCGCATATCGCAGCCATTCACAGTGATCCAGCTATGAATTTCCTGTAATGTCCTAGCTCTCCTTCCTCACCGTAGTCATTCACAGTGATCCAGCTATGAATTCTCTGTTCTCGCTTGCCTTACTCACCGCAGTATCGCAGCCATTCACAATGATCCAGCTATGCATTCCCTGTGATGTTCTCACTTGCCTTTCTCACCGCAGTATCGCAGACATTCACAGTGATCCAGCCCAAAGAGCAACAGATAAAAATACCTAAATGCATGCTGGACCAATCTTAGAGAGCCATCCGCGTATTTACGTCATGTTCTCAGAAACTGTGGAAAACCGCGATACCGATAATAATCGGCGAGTTGATAATGCCCCCAACACATCACCTACCACACAGTCATGCTTCACGCGCTTATCCAGTAGCACCACGGTGGGTAGTGCAGTAAATTTACACTTATAAATTGCCAATTATCCAAACCAACATCGTAATATATCAATTAAATCTACCATTACAAGCCCGTACATGGATTTAATTAGTAGTTCAGAGCCCTAGTATCTCAGGTCTTATTCAGTATTTGTCAAGAAGAACTAGCTTTAATTAGAATTTTCAGAGTCTCAATATGAATGTTGTTTTATGATATAAACCTTCCATTGTATTACATTTATATTCTTAAGTTTGCAACAGGACTTATTAGCATTTTCAGAGCTCCATAGAATATTATAAAGTTCTGGAAGCCGCTTCATGCCAGAAATTGTAATTAATAAAGATTTTCGTGGCTCAAAATTCACACTTTTTATCGCAAAATTCTTCACAGTGGAATTAATAGACCTGGAATTAATTTGGTAGTCAGACTTCTCGCCAATTATAATTGTAATTAACAAAGATTTTCGGAGCTCAAAATTCACGCTTTTTATCGCAAAATTCCTCACAGTGGAATTAATAGACTTGGAATTCATTTGATAGTCAGACTTGTCGGCGGATTTAATTGGAATCAATAGAGATTTTCGGGGCTCAAAATTCACACTTTTTATCGCAAAACTCTTCACAGGGGAATTAATAGACTTGGAATTCATTTGGTAGTCAGACTTGCCGCCGGATTTAACTTTCGGGGCTCAAAATTCATACTTTTTATTGCAAAATTCTTCACAGTCATTCAAACTTGTCGTTGGATATAGGATCTTTAGTGACTTCGAACCTATATCATCACATTCTTTATCATCATATTCATTTCCGTCGTATTCAATTACTTTGCTGACGCGGAGACAAAACCCCGACATAACTTTTTCACCTATGCTTCTGAACTCTAAGAGAAAATATCAAACATTGATCTAGATTATATTTTATTTTTCTTTGTTAACTTCCGAGTGTGTGAGAAGAATTCGTGAATACGACAAGCACGAACTGAAATAATTTAAGCCTTGTGAAATACTATATTAATCCCCTACCTAATCGCCTTCCTATGAATTTATGTGCGGCTAAGTGACATCTGCTATCCTGAGTGATTTATCGGCAAAAAATGATTGATGGACCTGCAGATTGTGAGAAATGCAGTAACTCAGAACTTAGGGATTGTCGCGAGCCAGGCGTCATTATTATTGGTTTAATATCGTCAGCTTACTGGGACTCACATCCAAGGGATTTGAGTACCAGGAAAAAGAACACACATGATATTCTTACCCTAACGTTGCAACTGAACTTCTCATGAGGCATTTTGGGTTGAAGGCTGTCAAGTGAATCTCTTTATCGTAAGTGAATTCTTCTTTCTGCGAAAGAATGAAATAATTCCCTGTGATGATCTTAGAGTGTCAGGATATTAGCAATACTATTTTTCGGGTTTCATTTCAAAAGGTTAAGTAAAAATGCCAGAAAATGGGAAAACCAATTATAATTCCAACCTTTAATTTTATTTCTAACGTAACTAAAATGTAAACATCAAAGGTAAAATTAAAAAAAAATGAAGGACGCCGTGCAAATGTGTGACTATTTTGTGGGGTTCAGCACTACGTGCTTGGACAACGCGAAGTACCTTACTCAAGAAACGCATATAGCGTATTAAATCCGTTTATTTTTATATTGTAATAATCACAGAGATTCGCCAAGCTTTCGCACTCCACTGGGAGGTTTTTTCAAGGCAATGGTAGACATAAAATGCAGGGAATTGGAACACATAAGGAACAAAGACGATTTTTAATAAATAATCGCAATGAAGTCCCCGACCCAATTATCACATATACACTGCTGGCCACCCAAAATGCAAGAAGGAAGCATCGGATTGGCCTGAAATTCGCAGCATGCGTCCCCCGCGAGAGGACATGCAAACGATTAGCATTGCAGGGCATATGCAAATCATGTGCGCCCGGCACGCCACAGAGGAGCACTATAAGAAGGGTGCACAGAAGGCGGGGTGTATAGTGGAAGTGTGTTGTGCTGCCGGACCTGTGTGTGGGAAGCTTCCTGATGCCTCGTCGCAGAATATGGCAGTCATTCAAGCACGTTTCGGAGTTCGACAGGGGACGAATAGTGGCTTATCGCGACAGCGGTTTATCGTACCGAGACATCGGCGCCCGTATGGGACGACATCCAGCCACCGTGAGGCGAGTATGGATTCGGTGGGTGCAGGAGGGACGGACGGACAGACGTGAGCGATTGCCGCAGCCGCGGCACGCCACCGAACGAGAGGACCGGCATGTTGTGCGGCGGACATTGACGGCTCGCACCGCCACATCGCAAACGTTAGCGCAGGAATTAGGGTGTGTTGCGCAACAACCTGTGTCAGCACGTACCGTTCGACGTCGTCTGCAGGAGCGTGGACTTGTCGCACGGCTCCCATTTCTCCGATTACCATTAACGTTACACCACCGGCGACTGCGGCGGCAGTGCGCCGTTGAACGCCGCACCTGGACTACGGAATGGTACGACATTGTCTTCTCCGACGAATCCCGCTTCTGCCTGCAACACCACGATGGTCGGATCCGCGTGTGGCGGCACCGCGGCGAGAGACTGTATGACGCCTGCATTATGCACCGCCATACCGGTCCGTCGCCTGGCGTTATGGTTTGGAGCGCAATTGGATATGGCACCCGCACCCGTCTGGTACGCATCGCCTGTACACTCAACAGCCACCGCTACATCTCAAACGTTTTGGAGCCTGTAGTCCACTCTTACCTGCAGGACCTGTCTGCGGCCACGCTTCAACAGGACAATGCGCGCCCACACGTGGCACGCATCGTGCAACAATTCTTCACGGCCCACCAGGTGTCATTGCTGCGGTGGCCCGCCTATTCTCCCGATATATCGCCCATCGAACACGTCTGGTTGCTAATCGGCAACCTAGTAGCCCGGCAAGCACCACCCGCGGCTACGTCTGATGAATTGTAGCAACGTGTGGAAGCAGCCTGGACCGACACACCCCAAGCCCACATTAAAAGCCTCTTTCGTTCGATGCCGCGGCGTGTAGCTGCCGTTATTGCCAGCCATGAGGGCCACACGAACTATTGATGTCTGCGTGTTCCGCAAGTCGCACGGGCCCGTAAGCTCAATCGTTTCATCTTTGTATCTGTTGTTATGTGTCCAGTAAATCTGGCTTTGCTATTTCGTGTCCTTCTTGGTGTTGCATTTTGAGTGGCCAGCAGTGTAAAAGAGACACACAAAGACTGCATACAACTCAAAGTAGCATGAAGAGATACATGCTTGGTGTAACCAAGAGAGATAAGAAGAGGAACTCGTGGATCAGAAAAATGACAAGAGTGGAAGACATCATGATCACAGTAAAATCCCTGAAATGGCAATGAGCTGAACATATTGGTAGAAGGACAGACCATCGATGGACAGCCAAAATTTTAGACTGGATTCCAAGGGACAAGAAAAGACCCAGAAGAAGACAACATGTGAAATGGGTGGATAAAATCCGAGAGCATGCGGGAGTAACATGGAAGAGACCGGCACAAGACAGACCGTTGTGGAAGAAACTTGGGGAGACCTTCCTCCAGCAGTGGGTTGATATTGTTTCACAATGATGATGATGATGATATATTTTGCCACGCAGTTTTTTTGTTTGGAGGTTTAACGACCACCGTGAGCAACTCAGTGGGCTACAAGCAGTCGCCCGTCCCTAATTTAAGGCCACTGTTTCCAGGGATAGGATAGAACCAGCGCCGTAAGACAAACGCAACATCCATGCCTCACCGGGATTCGAACCCGGACCCATCTTGGACGAATGATCGGAAGCCTTTGCTTAGACCACTGCGCAACCAGGGCGGCGCCACGTAGTTGTGTGCGGTGAAGATGTTGAATTCTTGCTGAGCGTATTACGTTTGTAAATTTATATTGTTATTGGCGTCTATATAACTATGTTGCAATTGTGTGCGTGATATACTATTGATTGAGTGATAGTGTTGGATTAACGACGTTGGAATATACTATGCTTTCTTGAAGTTGGATGGAAATAAAAGATTAGTAAGTACCAACACTTGACATTATTTAGAGCGAAAGCCTATTTAATTGGTGAACTTGACATTTAGCACATGTAGTGTTTAGCTAGTTAGAAAGAATTAGGAATAGACATTCACTACATGTCGAACACAGACATTGGCGAGCTGATTGGTAACACGTCTTTAACTTGATGCATCATGATGATCTCATACGTGTTCGAAGACATCGTGGTGAACATCACATTGCAGCGTCATTCCGGCCCAGTGCCAAGCGTTATAGTTTGGGGCACCATTGGGTTCGATTCGCGATCTCTCCTGATACGAATTGAGGGAACCCTCAATAGCCAGCGGTACATCAAGAAATTTTTAGAGGCAGAGATACCCTTCTTTCAGAACTGTCCTAGCGTTATATTCCAGCAGGACAATATTCGGCCAAATATGGTCCGGAATGTCTAAGATCACTTCCATGCACGGCAGATACCGCTTCTTCCTTGGCCTACACACTCGCAGGTTATATCCCCGATCGAACAAGTCTGGAACATGGTAGTTAAGTGAATGACCCATCAAGCAGCTCTGCCAGTCTGACCACAGATGAACTTTGGTCTCGCATAGAAGCAGCGGCTATTCCCTAGATGATATCAAAGACCTGTTCCGTTCAATGTCACGCCGCGCTGGTGATAGTATTGTTGTTCGAGGTGGCTTCACACGATACTGAATTTTAAAGCGAAAAACTTCTTGTATAGCTCTGGAAATGTAATCAGTTATCTCCTGCAACATGAGCAGGACCGGATTAAGGTCTTAGTGGGCCCCTAGGCTAAGATATTTGAATATGCCTCAAGGCTAAGACATCTGAATGGGCTCCCATAGAATTTATGACGGGGAATCACTATGAAGTCCTTTAAAACACAAAACTGTAACTACTAAATTATCTGCCTAGGTTTCAGAATAAGTCACTGTATTTTTCATTGTTCTCATAAGAACATGAGCTAAATGTTTAAGATTTCTCGATTTTATCTTGGATTTTCTAATGATTTACCATTGTATACTTTTCTTAGTGCATCTTTTTTGTCATGCTATGTGAAGCCACAGGGAACTTCAACCATTAATGGTTTTAAGTGCAAATTGGGAGGTGTGGGTGGTTGGTAGTAAAGAAGCTGAAACTGTCTCGCCAACGTCGCTGTACTCATCGACAGAAAACCATTACCCTTGGTGAGTCACTGCCTTGAAATCTATTAAGTGTTCCAGCGTCTGCCTCTGACCAAGTGGAGATCATACGAGACAAAAGTAAAACTATTTTATAAACTCTGCTTTCTCTCTGTTTCTGACAAAGTGGAAATCATTCGAGACAAAACTAAAGCTATTTGACAAACAATAAACCTCTATCTCTGTCTTTCTTTCCTATACATTTCCTCAGGCATGCCTTCTGGGCCCTTGGTCGTGGTGAGCCCCAAGGCCATAGCCCTATAGAACTCCCCTTAATCCGGCCCAGAACATGAGGAATCTGTGATATAAATTTTATTTGAATAGAGCGATTCTTTCTTGATGTTGCAAGTTTCACAAACAGTAGTGCAAATACGCTTTCATGCAGATCCTAAGTTCGCGTGTATTACTGAACCGTGCTACATACAACGGCTTATACCCATCATTAGTGAGCAAAGGAACTAGGTCAAGATGCAGTTTATGTGAAGTTTTTCTTAGAATAGTAATAGATGCTGTAATAACTCAGATGTTTTGAGAGGAGCGAGTTGGGAATTTATTTTATGGAGGAAAATTATAAAATACAGTAGAACCCGCTTGTAGATCAGATCAGATCATACACTGACGGAAAAAAAAATCCCAACACCACGAAAAAATAGTTGTAGAGGAATGAAATGGCGGCAATATATTTGTATAGGTAACATATTTAATCGATTAAGGTTTCAAGATCACAGCTTATTGTAAGCGCGAGAAGAGCCATTTTAAATGTGAAATGCTGGTACATTAATAACCGGTGTTACCACCAGAATGTTGAATGCAAGCACGCAAACGTTCATGCATTGTGTCGTACAGGTGCTGGATGTCAGTTTGTGGGATGGAGTTCCATGCCTGTTGCACTTGATCAGTCAATACAGGGACGGTTAATGCTGGTTGGGGGTGATGCTGGAGCTGTCGTCCAATGATGTCCTGTACGTGCTTGATTGGTAAAAGATCTGGTCATCCAGATAATTTAGTAGTTACAGTTATATGGCAACATGTCGACACTCTGTAGAGCATGTTGGGTTACAACAGCGGTATGCGGGTGAGCGTTATCCTGTTGGAACCCCCCCCCCTGGAATGCTGTTCATGAATGGCAGCACAACAGGTTGAATCACCAGACCGACGTACAACTGTGCCGTCAGGGTGCGTGGGATAACCACGAGAGTGCTCCTGCTGTCATAGGAAATTGCTCCCCAGACCATAACTCCAGGTGTAGGTCCAGTCTGTCTCGGCCGCAGACAGGTTGGTTGCAGGCGCTCGCCTGGCCTCCTTCTAACCAACACACGGTCATCACTGGCACCCAGGCAGAACCGGCTTTCATCAGAAAACACAACAGATCTCCACTCCGTCCTCCAATGAGCTCTCACTTGACACCACTGACGTCGCAAACGGCAGTGGTTTGGAGTAAGTGGAATGCACGCTACAGGGAGTCTGGCTCGGAGCTGTCCTTCAAGTAACCGATTTGTAACAGTTCGTTGTGTCACTGTGGTGGCAACTGCAGCTCGAATTGTTGCCGCAGACGCAGTACGATGCGCCACGGCCATATGCCGTACACGGCGGTCTTCCCTCTCAGTAGTGCCACGTGGCCGGCCGGAACCCGGTCTTCTTGTGGCAGTACCTTCCCTTGACCACCGCTGCCAACAATCATGCACAGTGGCTACATTCCTGCCAAATCGTTCTGCAATATTGCGGAACGAAAATCCACCTTCTCGTAGCCCTATTACACGACCTCGTTCAAACTCCGTGAGCTGTTGATAATGGCTTCTTCGTCTTCTTAAAGGCATTCTTGACTAACATCAACACACTACGTCGAATCTCAACGATAACTAACGCTCACGAACGTTACAGCGCGTATTTACAGCAAACCTGCTTTGCATGTTCCGAGGGGCGCTACTAGCGCCAAACGTATGCGCCGAGCGCGAAATTTGCATAGACGTCATCTTACAGATGTACTCTCACCGCCTACCAACTGTCGTCTATCTAATACAACCCCTTCGTGGTGTTGGGATTGTTTTTCCGTCAGTGTATGTAGAGGATTTTAGGATGGGAGTGTCTGACCCCAGGTCTTAAACAACCCTTAGAAATAGGAGGCTAGGAGATTTGGGATAGAGTGCTCGATAAGAAAGTGACGTGGAAGCGAGGTAGAAAGGGGGAGGAAGACGCCCTTATTTGTTAGCAGGGAGCAGTACCCCAAACCCGATGGCTTAACGTGCCCATCCGACGCACAGCGGAAATTTGCTGGTTTGAGCATTCGTACCTGCTGGGTTCGAACCCGAGGTCTTCTCCGTGGCAGTCACGAAAGTTGACCACCAGGCCACTCGCGGCCCACAACCCGCTTGTAACGAGGAGTAGAACGCACTTATACAGTAGTACACAGCCAGCTTATAACGAGGAGCTCAGGACTGACGGAAATCTTCGTTAAATCTGGGCGCTCGCTAAATCCATTGGGGTGAAAAATCACACCACGTAAACATGTGGATGCGTGACAATATGCGTATACGTTTATATTATATATCCATGTATATCTTAACATATGGGTAAAAGTTTTCACCACTTAAGCTCTCTAATGATGGCTAATTTGTTGTTTACAGAAAAAACTTTTCTCTTAGACATTTTCCTAACTATAAAAGTTTAAGGTATTCTACTTGACGGCTGCGTGAGACTAACCGCTGTTTAACAACACATGTGAAGCAAAAGCAGCACCGATCTTCCAATGCAACGCTCACTTGGAGGGTGAAAGGGGCAAGGGACGCAATTCCAGGAATTTTCATCCCCTGCTTCCACTCTGGCCACATCCCATCCCATTACTCCCTTATCCCTCTCCGAAACTGTCTTCCAGAGATTCACTTAGTACATATGCGTTAACCTCACCAATTCTCTATTTGCCTAGGAGTAGGTAGTAAGTTTTCAAATCTGCTGACGCAATACTCCCAAGTCCTTGGGGTGGCTGATGTTCTTTTGAACACCTCGCTTGGTAAACATTCGATGTACTTCCTTCTCATTGCTTTTCTGTCAACATTCTACCACTAACATACCAAAATTCCACTGCGTTGCTGCAGTTTTATTCTGTAAGCCACCATTTCTATACTGCACAGCAGGTCGTCTGCCTCGTTAAATATGGAATTTCATTAAATTTTGTTACTATTGCCGTTAAACGTAATCACCTGAGTTCCTTCTCTCGCTAAATTCGGGGATTTTATCAAGTTTTGTTCGTTAAAAACGATCAAATTAGATTTCAGTTAACATTATACCAAATAAAAGTTCTTGTTCTGCTCGATAAACCCGGGATCTCGCTAAATACGGGCTCGTTATAAGCGGGTTCTACTTTTCCTGCGTAAGACTACAGGAACAAAAGAAAAGTTAAATAACGTGTACTCTAATTTAACTTTCCTTTTTGTTCCTCTAGTCTTATGTAAAAAAAATTATTCTCTTTAAGCATTTTTTGAACTTAACGCTGCATTTTCTGTCTGGATGAATGATCTTTTGACAACCTAACGTTAGGTCAAAAGTGAATGACGCATATGAACAAGGGTGATAAGAATGCTGCTCAAAATTCTATCGAGAGAAAGAGTGGGGGAGGAGAGATTTGTTATGAGGGCGGTTGGAGTTCGATATTATACGAGCTTGACTGAATCGCTTACGTTGAATATTATGCTTCTTTGATATTGAAGTCTGATATTGCTGTCAGGTAAATGAGACTTGAAGAATATTCTGTGCTGTATTCAAATATTAAAGGCAACCGTTGAGTGAGTGCAGATTGTAGTTATTTCTATAATTGGTGTTGCGTTCACATTTATGAGGGCCTACGAAGGACCAAAAAACAGTAACTAATCTTATAAGCAGGCTTTTGCTTACACCTGATCTTAAGTTCTATTCAGTGCTTAGTTAGGTCTGTGTTATATGTACATTTTAAGCTGTCCGGAGCACGACTTTAACTTTACGGAACATTTTAGTTAGAAAAATAAGCTTTACAGTGTAAAATAAATATTTTATTTCTAAAATATTCTTACAATACGTACAGTATACTTCAGACTAGTCTAGAAAAAAACTTTGGCGTCCGTGCAAGAAGTAGCCTTGATATCCTTTTGAGGAGTTTGTTAGTTATTTGATGTACAGAGTGGGCAAAAAAGTGATTCTGAAAGATATTTATTTAAGAACATTGCTAATCTTAAGTGGAGTTGTTATGCCCTTTGCAAAATTAATACGGTGTGCAAGTTCCTCTTGCGCAGGAATCTGCAGCTGTGGAGAGCCGAAGGTAAATAGAAACCAGCAGTAGATCAAAGCACTCAAGCAGCAAACAGAACATAGTTTGCCGTTGTAATTTACCGTTACTAATACGAAATATCAACATCGTAGTGCTCATTGTATCATTTTCAATAATAAGCAAATACGAGAGACAAAAAATGCTTCTTGTTTAATATTTTTTTTTTTTTTTTTTTGAGGTTTAACGACCACCGTGAGCAACTCAATGGGCTATAAGCAGTCGCCCGTCCCTAATTTAGGGTCACTGGTTCCAGGGAAGGGAGAGAGCCAGTGCCGTAAGACAAACACAACATCCATGCCTCACCGGGATTCGAACCCGGACCCCTTTCGGACGAATGATCAGAGGCCAACGCCTTAGACCACTGCGCCACCGGGGCGGCATTTAATATTTGCGTATTATTGATTTCAATAATACCCAAATATATTTGTCTTATCGCTTCTTGACTGCTTCGACAGTAGATTCCATAAATGAACAAAACTTCAAAAAGCTCGGCTATGATGGAATCGAGATGCATATTTTCACGAAGTCCAATAGTTGCTGCTAATCAGTATAAAATACCGACGGAAAAATTTTGATTTCCTTAGGGGGTTAATGACCACAGTGAGCAACTCAGTGGGCTATGAACAGTCGCACGTCACTAATATAGGGCCACTGGTTCCAGGGAAGGGATACAGCCAGTGCCGTAAGACAAACACAACATCCATGTCTCGCCCGTTTTCGAACTCAGACCTATCTCGGAATAATGGCCACAAGCCATCGCTTAGACAACTGTACCACCGGGTTGGCATTTTGATTTTTAACCCTTTTTTTGTACACAGTTCAAAGTAAGGTGCCCCCAGGTGGCGCAGTTGCCTAAGCGCTGGCTTATGGCTATTCGTCGGAGAAGGATCCCGGTTTGAATCCCGGTGAGGCATGGATATTGTGTTTGTTTCACGGCACTGGCTCTCTCCCTTCCCTGGAGTCAGTGGTCCTAAATTAGGGACGGAAGCCTGCTTATAGCCCATTGAGTTGCTCACGACGGTCGTTAAACCTTCAATAAAAAAATAGGGTAATATATTCCGTAATAAAGCCCAAACAAAATACTTTGCACTACGCACTATTATATGTTGCAGCAATTTTTGCATCTTTTTCGACAGGAGTAAAATAAATCCCAAGTAAAAATATTTCGATGTAACGAAAATGGGTAACGGAAGTAGTCGGTGAGCCACCTAGGTTGATTTTCTCAAATATCCCGAAAACGGTGCGTCGTAAAAAAATATGGCTTTCTCTCTAATCTACACCCCAGGGCCAGTTTACCTGCAATTGACAACAGCTGTACAGTTATGTATGACACGTTGGGTGTAACATGGTGATATCCATGACCAAGTTACAACCCCTCGCTAACACACTTGCGATTCAGCTTTTCTTTTTATCTTGTGGTAAGATTTTTAGCTTACGCATACGCATCACGTTTCATCAGCGTCAGGGTCATTTCTTACATTCGTCTAAATCTGAATAATAATAATAATAATAAATATTGTTTTTTAAAGACCCAACAGTCGAAATACCTAGTACTGCTGCCACCATTGTTTAGTAAATACAGTTAAACCCATTTATATCGAATTCAAAACGGAGAATTCAATAGCTCGATATACACAATAATTCGATACACGGGATTTACCGCCCTACCACTCTCAGTGGTGTTCTGGTGGGTACAGTAAGTGAACACACAAAAACTAAGATTATTTACTTCTGTACTATAAATTGCGAATGCAATTACATGATCAAATTAAATACAGGATACACAGCCATATAACAAAAAAGGAAGTCTTACCAGAATCGATGCTTTAGGGCATAAAATAACCAGTCATCTTTTTATGTTCCTTTAAAGTTATTGCATTTGTCGAAATGCTGTTTTCAACCCGTTCGATTTTGTCAATCAAAGTGTATCCGGTACCCTCAATTGTTCCACAAATCTGTTGGAGTACCGTAGCCGCTGAAAGGGGCTGCGGTATGGTTGGAAGAGGTTTGGCATCTTCATCATCATCATCGCTGCTGGTAGCCTTAGCTGTTAATCCCGCAACTTCGGACACTATTTCTGCATCTGTTCGTTCCGGTGCTATGTCAGATTTGATGTCATAATTAATAAATTATCCAATTTGCAAACCTTTGTATGGCCTAAGTCACGCCACAGTTCGTCAAAGTCAAATTCATCGTATTCAGTTTCGACTGTTTCACTTTTATCCAACATAAACCTTGCACGACGAAAGCAGCGAAAAATTGCTTCGGAGGAGGTAGATGGGGCGGAAAAGGGGTGTCAACCCATTGAAAAGTTTTGAAATGAGAGACCCTCTCATTTCCAAACTTTTATTTTGTGTGTGTGTCAGAAAGAAAAGACTGCTTCCAGTTCGGAAGCGTTGGAAGGGTGAGGAATTCGCCAAGCAGAATTTCCACTTACACTGAAAAAATGGTGATCTTGCTTGACACGATTTGTTTCCCAGAAAATTTGCGAGGAGCTTTAGTCGAAAAATTCGATATATGCAGTAAGGCTGCTTCAACTCGTTCGATATAGGAGTGCGTTACGTTTATTTTCAGGCTATTTTGACGGTGATTTTCAAAACTTCGAAATACGCAATAATTCGTTATATCCGGGTTCAGTGTAAACGGTTGGACTGTATTTAATTTTATGACTCACATACACTCACGGACAATAAAATTTGCGCACCAAGAAGGAGGCATATAGGATTGAACTGAAATTTTATGGACGTAATGATACAGATGAATGATACACATAATGGCAAAAACAGAGCTGCAGGCAGGACAATTACAGAGGCATCTGTGGTACGCAGTCCGGTCATCTTCAGTAGCACGTCGCATCGCCTCGTGCGGCGATACATGCTGCAATTCGGTCCGGCATGGAGGCGAACAGACGCCTGATGCTGTCCTGCGGCAGACTGGTCCACACGTGTTGTACGGTGTGCTCCAAATTCCGGATAGTGCGGCACGGCGGCAGCCAGCGTTTCAACTAGTCCCACACATGCCCGATAGAGGACAGTGTCTAGGCATGACGTAGTTAGTCCTGGGCAACCCGAGCCGTGTGCGGGCGGGCGGGCGGGCGGGCAGTATCCTGCTGGTATAACGCACTTGGAATCCCGGCCAGGAATGGGAGCTCATGGGGCCGTAGGGTCTCATCCACATACCGCTGGCCCGTCAATGGTTCACGTACCACTTCTAGTGCTGATCGGCTATCTTAGGCAATGGCTTCCCTGACCATAATGCATGCAGTGTGGTAGGTGTGGTGCTCGATAGCGAGGTTGGGATTGTGCCGTTGACCCTGGGACCTCCACACCCGGATACGAGAACCATCTCTCTCCAAAACTAAGCGGCACTCATTGCTAAACACCATACGTCTCGAGCCTGTGGCGTTTCACGTCGCACTGGCCTGGCATAACTGCAAACGGAGCCGGCGATGTTCCGCTGTTAATGGCAGCACACGTATGTGGCGCTGGGATCGCAAGCGATTCGTCGGGAAATGGTTTGTGGGTACACAGGAGCCGCTATATCTTCCTGTATAGTGGACCCGGTCCTCGTGGGATCCGTTCGGGACTGGCGTACGATCCGTCGACCCTCTCTACTAGCGGTCCTCCTGGTCTGCCCAGAGCCGCTCCGCCGTGTGGCAGTGCCATCACGTGCCCAATGTTCCCAACACAGTGGGACGGTATGGCCAGAACGATCCAGGTGGCGGGCTATACGGGGCGCCGACCACCCTGCGGTTTTCAGTCCGATGATCAGGCCTTTCTCAAAGTCCGTAAGTTGCGTAAATCGACGTTTCTGGCGTCTACTCGGCATTGTTGTCACTATGTACTATCGATTGCGTCGGCCGGCGCTTTTCGCTTTCATGGGGTATCGACTACACGCCAGTTTTTAAGGCTGCCGGTTCGTGCTTGCAGCGTCACCACAGGATGTGCGGTCATGCGCACTCGCACCAAACGTGGATCATTTGCATACCAGTACGCACTCTAGCTATTAGCAAAGTTTCGCGGTTGTACCATGTTTTCTTCTAGGTGAGCAAATTTTATTGTCCGTGAATGTATAATCTTTCATTGGTTTTACGACAATAATATTCATTAATCCACATATCTAAGTATCGTTCAATGTCAGAAATGAGTAAACCTTATTGTTTGTTGTTTCTCTTTGGTATGTGGATTTAATTCCTCTCAGTATGTAACGGACTGTGGCTCGGTGTGGTCGTATGAGAAACGCGAAAAATAGTTGTACGTACATACTCTCCAGTTGCTCCTTCTATTTCAAACCCACAAAGATCTTGGCATGAAAACGATGCACAACTTCTACAAGGAATACCAAGGTGCCGTCTCGATTTTTTTTGTTAAAATTCATGTATTATTTTTTTCTCTTCACATTCGGAGATTCCAAAAACTCAGAAGTTAAAACAAAACATTTTGCTTCATGCTTGATTTGTACGGCAGAGTTAAAAGGGATGAGAGATGAAGAATGAAGTTTCTCTGGCATTCACGATTGAGAAAGAGCTTAAAAGAGCGAATTTGTCTCTTAATCTTCACCAACTGCTCTTCTGAAGTTTCTTTTGATGACTCTGCCAGAAGAATCCTTTCTTGGGTGCGACATTAAGGTATTTTCAACTTTTTCGAATTACTTGGATGCTCGCCAAAACTTAGAATGGGTGTATGTGGAACTGTCGTGCATAATGCCATCTATTTTCGTGAAGTTTTCCCTTAAGAAAAGGTCCATATGATGGCGCATATAACTGAAGCGCTTTTCAGGAACTGAATCTACCTAGCACCAAAGCAAGAGATATAGAAACTTTTCTTTAGTTTTTTATTCAGTTATGAAAATTGCAACGCAAGTCAGTAATCTGAAGAAAAAACTTACAAACGTACTTTTCCCATAATGACCAAACTGCTCTTATCCAATTAAAAAAACTTATCTGATTGAAAGAAAATACTCACACAATGATTTTGCCCATAATAACCAAAGAGCTGTTATCTACTCTAAGAAACACTTATTTGATTGAACAAAAACATTTATTTGATTAAATAAAAACACTTATCTGATTGAAAGAAACACTTATTTGATTGAAGGAAAACACTTATCTGATTGAAAGAAACACTTACTAAATTACTTTTCCCAAATTGCAAAGGTCTTTTGATATACTAAGAGTAAAAAAAAAAAAAACAACTCGTGCTATTAATATGAGAAATGCTCGTCTGTTCCTGTGAGGAAACGGACGGACATAAAGAAAATGCTTTTCCTACGTTTAACAGTATTTTTTGAGGTTCTTCTGGCATACGAAGCATGTAAAAATTTGTGTTATCAATATGAAAAACTCCATACCAAATTCTTTTTGTGCTGAATAATTTCAATTATACAGTATAAGGGTGGTGATCCACATACCTTTTGTTCTTTTTTCTATGCACAACTTAAAGCTTGGTTTACCTTTGTATTTATTTTATTTCACATCATGTCTTCCAGATTTTCCTCACATTATCTGCTCCATATAACGTACAGTTTCTCCGCAAGGGGGAGCGAACTTATATTTCGCGATATCTTAGTTCCTGAACTTCCAGTTTGGAAGAGAAAGAAGATTTTGTTTTCGCATCGGATAATTCCTGGTGTGAGGAACTTATTTCGAGTATGCTCTACTTTTCCCGTAATGCATAATTCCGCCCTTTAAATAAATGTGTGTGAATTCCTGTTTGCAACCATAATTCAGTCGTTGGAAATTTTATTAAAATATTCGTTTTTCATCAGATATATTTCCCTATGAACAGCATTTTGTGCGCATTTTATACTTCTATTACAGTAATTTGCAAAAGTTTAAGACCACCTGTCAATTTATTGAAAATTAAGATTTTCAAAGAAACAGATAATTACTAGTCAGAGATATTTGAAAAAATAACCCCACAGAAGAATACTTACATTCTTTGTAACACAAAATGACCGAAATCATTACTTTTGTGTGTCGACCTTTGTTTTTCATAACGGACAAAATACGATGTGGCATACCCTCAATGAGGGATTTGCAGTAGTCTCTTGAAATGTCTTTGCACCGCACGTACTTTATCGCGTCAATCAAAGCTTGAAAATTTTATGACTGTTTTTCTGCTACATTGTCTTTTAAAATGATCCACACATTTTTTACAGGGTTTCGGTCGGGACTATTATTGGGCCAGTCAAGCACAGTTGTGGTTTTCCTCTGCAGGTTATCCTTTACTGTCTTCGATCTGTGGCATGGAGCGCCATCATGCATAAAGATTGTGATTCTGTGCGCTTGCATATGAGTCAACAGCTTCTCACGTAACATTTTCACATAAAAAGGACCAGTTTTGGTAGCGCCTCTTGACAAAAAGGATAATGAAGCAGTACTGGATGCTGACATAGCACCCCATATCATCTGACTAGGAGGATGTCTTCCGGTGATAACGGTGTATTTTTCATCAAACCTTTTTTTTTTTTTTTTGCCTTTTGGCCGTCGAACATGGGCTTCATGTGATTCAAATTGACGCATATTGATTCATCGGAAAACAGAACTGGGCTCCAATTTTCAACAGTCCACGATTAATGACACTTCGCAAACTGAAGTCTTTTCTTTTTCGTGACAGAGGGTAGTCTAGGTTTATAATACTTTAATACAAAATCTTCGCTTAGATGTCAGATATTAATATCAGACCCTTTTAAATGCAGAAAGGCACTGATTTTCTTGCACGAACTTCACGGATAGATCAGATCATATGTAGAGGATTTTAGGAAGGGAGTGTCTGACCCTAGGTCTTAAACAACCCTTAGAAATAGGAAGCTAGGAGATTTGGGCTAGAGTGCCTGATAGAAAAGTGACAGGGAAGCGAAGTAGAAAAGAGGAGGAAGACTACCTTATTTATTATCGGGAGGCCAGTACCCGGGGTCCGACGGCTTAGCGTGCCCATCCGACGCACGGCGGATATTTAGTGGATCGAGCGTTCGTACCTGCCCAGGATCGAACCTGAGGTCCTTTCCGTGACAGTCACGAACGTTGACCACGAGGCCACCCGCGGCTCCAAACTTCACGGCTAACGTACAGCTATTCGCTTTATGATATTGTCATTACGTGGGGCTGGGAAGTCCACTTCTCTTTCGGTCGCTGAATTCACCTGCATCTCGATATTTCATGGTGGCATTACGCATAGCAGTCTTGCTCAGATTCACCTTTTGGCTTATGTCACGTTCGGAGTATCCTCCATGTTTGTATAAAGTCACCATTTGTGGTTTCTGAGTATCACTTAATGATGTCTTTTTGCCCATTTTTCGCTATATAGAAAATACGTACAAAACCTCTCAGCATGAAAACCAGAAGCAAACTGATGCTCCCACGCTTACCTCAACTCTATCAACAGCTGCCGCTGTAGGATGATGCAACACCGACAGGAAGTTGAGTAATACAGACAGTTTCTATTTGCAAACGTTTTAGCTACTCTAGAAAGCTGGTTAAAAAAAATCAAAAAATATTTTTGAAGATTCCACATAAAGAACAATGTGAACAATGTGTATTTTCATTTATGGGTATCTTGTTTTCTTGTTGTTGTTGAGTGGGGTAAGTGAGAATTCGTTTCTGTTGATTTTCTATTTTTCTTTCGGGCCGGAAAAATTTGGAAAGACGTGTTCGCCAAGAATTCGGTGTCACCTTTCTTGCTTTTGGCTAGCGAGATCCTTCTGCAGTGGTCACAGATGGAAACGGGTCACGGGTCACGGGATCACAATTAACCGAAATAAACCGGGTTGAAATCGGGTCATGGAACACCTGATCCGACCCGTTTTCGACCCGGTTTTATTTCGGTTTTATTTTTATTTCGAAAAACTATTTAGAGGTATTTGTAATAATACTTCAGAGCTTCAGAGTATGATCCCGGAACTTTCTGAGAAGGGTAAAGAAATGGGATTAAAAATAAACTTTCAGAAGACAAAACTGAAGCACAATGCTTTTACCAGAAATAAAGATTTATCGATTGATGGGGAAATGCTGGAGATAACCGATACCTACATTTACCTTGGACAGTAGATATCAAGCAAAGGTCACATTGATAAAGAAATTAATCGACATATAAAACTTGGTTGGAGAGCTTTTGGAAGAAACAGTACAATTTTTAAGTGCAACATACCATTATGTCTTAAAAGAAAAGTGTATGCTCGTAATCAATGCATCCTTTCAGTGCTTACGTACGGAGCATAGACGTGGATCTCAACTAAAAAAAGACATAAAGACTGCAGACAACTGAAAGAAGCATAGAGAGATGCATGCTTGGTGTAACCAAGAAAGGTAAAAGAGGAACTCGTTAATAAGGAAACTGACAAGAATGAAAGACATCGTGATCGATCAGAGTAAAATCCTTGAAATGACAATGTATTACCAGGAGAACGAACCACCGATGAATAACCGAAATTTTAGACTGGATTCCAAGGGGCAGGAAAAGACCCAGAAGACCACGTGAGAGATGGGTGGATGGAGGAGACTGGCCCACGGCAAAGCGTTGTTGAACAAACTTGGGGAGACCTTCACCCAGGAGTGGATTGATAATGACTGACAATGAGAATGATGATCATGATGGTGATATATTCGAATTTATAGTTTAAAGCAGATTTGTTGGGGTCAGATCCGGCTCTAAAATGTTTGACCCACTTCCAACTCTGGTAGTGGTGTTACGTTTTACCTCCAATAAATTTGGAACAAGATTAT
Organism: Macrothele yani; assembly: GCA_039090855.1. Taxonomy (NCBI): domain Eukaryota; kingdom Metazoa; phylum Arthropoda; class Arachnida; order Araneae; family Macrothelidae; genus Macrothele; species Macrothele yani. Next base: position 11,366,633 of record CM077024.1, read on the forward strand.
AGCTGTCTTTCTAATATCATTGTGCTAAATCATGAATTTTGATCATTCTTCTCCTTAACTTTTCCCCTCTCGTGACTTTATTTACTTCACACTAAGAATGGAGACCACTTCTCTAAGGGTGAGTCGTCCGCGTAATATATAACCACGCTCTTTCCACTGCGGCACATCCTAAACTCTTAACGAAGACCACAGAATAAAGAAATTCCCCTTATGTGTCTTATTAAAAACATAACTTTAGTTATCTGAGAATGACAGTTTTTTCTTGGGGGAAGAATTGTATTTTTGACATGCTATGCAACCGAAATTCAAGAATCAGAGAACGCATAGTCGTGGTCCTCCAGCCTTCTTTGCTCTCACACATCCTGGATTTCGGTCATGCATGTTATTGATATGTATGATTCTTCGACACGTGATCGTCCTCAAATTCTGAAAAATAAAAGGCTGGAGGGAGTAGAATATATCTTTACCATTCTTTTGAAAATATTAGCATTTTATCCAGATTTTTCAGGTCTTCTCTGGCACCTGTCAGAGATTTATACAAATTACGCAAAGCATAAAAGGCAAAATTCGACGTCATTATTTTTCCATGAGTTATACATCAGGGAGGTTGACGTTATGGCGGAAGCGTTTCGTGAAATGCATTCCAAAGAACAAAAACAAAAGCAACAGCCAAAAAGAAGTGTCTCCGGTCGATGTCCGCCTTATGGTCTCCAGACACAGGTAACCGAGGTGGTTTTGTCATCATGAATATGAGCAGTGATGGTCCCAAGTTCCCAGTTTTTGTGTTAAAGAGAAGGGAAACCTTAACTGTTCCCGACCAGGGAAAAGATTTATGATCGGTGGTGCGAAACTGCTTCTACGGAGTATACCGAAGCAAGGGAGAGATGGTTCGAAGGAAGAATTCCTTCGAGTAAATTTCCTGATTATAAATGATTGATGAACGGCGCATCATACTAAGAGTGCTTCATTTCTAAGCATACTTATACAGTAAAAGTTTCTCCGAAGGAGGAAAAAACGCGGAGACGTTTTCCTTGCTTTGGATAAAACAACGAAAATGCTAGACTGCATATTAGAAATATATCACCAGATGAAAGTATGCGTTAGCTATGGTAGCATTACATACGAGGTCCTAAATTTTCATTAATTTCCGTATCTTCTGAGTCACAGCTTTTTAAGAGTAAAAGATGTGACATAGCGCGCGGAAATGAGTTTTGGAGTAATACAGATAAACAAATGCAAATGGACTGCATAGTTTGGTGTAAGACGTCTTCCACATTCCTTGTTCAGGAACAGTGGCCAAACTTCAAGCAAGATTGCCGTAAATTTGGGTTTCGAGAATTCAACATTTTACTGGAGAGGAATCAATTATGTCAACGCTTTAGAAAGAAATTCATTTTTAAAGTTCGGAAGGGGTGGTTGAAAGGAAAGAATTTGTCACCGTGAAGTAAAGAAATTTTTTAACCAAACGAATAATTGGGTTTCACACAGCAGTCATTTCGAAACGTTAAACATCAGTCGAAACACAACACACACACACACACACACACACACACACACACACACACTTCGTTTGTGACTGGGCATGACAATATGTACTAATCAGGAAAAATGGATAATTTTGTATAGGTCAATTTCGGCAAAAAGAGAATTTTGAGAATTTTGTATAGGTCAATTTGTCAATTTCCACAACTTTGTATAGGTCAATTTGTCAATTTCCACAATTTTGTATAGGTCAATTTGCCAATTTCCACATTTATGTATAGGCCAACTTATCAATTTCCACAATTGTGTATAAATCAATTTTCCTGAATATGGCACAGCTTTAATTTTCACAAAATCGCGAATTTAGTACAATTCAATTTTCACGTAAAAACACTTCAGGGACTGAAGTTATTTTATTCGTTATACAGAAATGGTAAAATTTGGGTTCACATTCTATTGATAGTGCTGGAGTATTACCATGGGCGCCCATAGAGGGGAGCAAGAGGGGATATTTACCCTTCCCTGAAAATCGGAGCATGCGCTTTCTGCGCTTAGAAAGTTACTCCAGCGGTTTTCACGATAACTTTAATTCTGACTGCTCACTTTTCTGTTGAACTTTTGGATGTGCAATTATGCAGGAAAAAATAGGAAAAACGTTGGAAATTTCCAGAAAAAAAACAAAATTTACAGTAGAAAGTAGTAATGAAATTTTCCAATGCTTGTTGGAGAATGAAAGTCGAAGAAATTAAAAATTTAGCAGCAGCTGGACAAAGATCTCGAAAGTTTTCCCAGAAATTTGTCTTGAGGGTAGTTTTCATTCTTGATGACCATTTCAGTAGTCTCAGAGGTTTTGTGGCGCATGTGACACAAGTGATCAAAAGGATCAAATGAACGGCAAAGAAATTTGCTTATTGTCCTAACATGCTGTCTAATTTTATTTATCCATCTATTTATGTAGTTTTAGGATCTGTTTTCCAATTAAATTTGTGTTCAGAGTGTGGCAAGAGGTTAGATAACAAGAAGGCACAGGAAAATTTGCATATATGGTACTTGCATATGTTATTCGTAGTTACAATTTCTGTTTGCCTCCTCCTGAAGACAAAGCTATAAGCGCCCATGAGTATTACTTTCTAGAAAATGTTTGTGTCCAAGTAATTTAGCTAAATATAATCTCTGCATTTATTAGCTCGCTTTAAACACATCTTTTTGAATTCGGAAGACAAAAATGTGAGAACGTTGATTCTTGCCTTTGGGTCCTTTTTCGATGCAAAACTTTGCCTCTACAGGGCGTAAATAAAGATATTGAATACAAAACATATTTTTTTAAGCTTTGCAACCGTAGTTTGAAGAAGCGTATATGCTCACGCTTTGTCCGCCCGTCCGCGGGATAACTCGCGTAAAAATGGTTCGATTTCGATGAAATTTTAGTATGTGGAAGGGGACCACCTGGGGACGAACTCTATTGAAAACGGAGAACATTGGAGCGGAATTCATTCCATTGCCTTTATGAGTCAGAACTTATGCAAAAATTCTTCGATTGCCACAAAACGTTATCATGTTGTTCCGGAGGTATACTGAATCGGTTCTGTTAAATATCATCGAAATGGGGTCAAAGGTCAGGACACAGTAGTGAGATTTATTCCACAGCCATTATCCTCAAAACTTGACAAAAAATGCTTCTATTGCGACAAAAGATTTGTATGTTGTTCCGGAGGTATACTGAACCAATTCTGTTTAATATCATCGAAATGGAGTCAAAGGTCAGGACACAGGAGCGAGATTTATTTCACAGCCATTATCCTCATAATTTGAGTAATAACTTAAGTAATGATTTCTCGTATGTTGAAAAGCGTATCATTATCAATGCATTACATGATTTTACTAACATGTTTAATACTATTGCTTCCAAAAATCCAATACAGGGAATTCTTCTTTCTTTCGATATCGTTTAACACAAAGACCATTTTACGAACAGTTTCTTGTCTGAAAATTATACTGTTTTCCCGCTGCGAAACTTACTGTATATCGCATTTTCTTCAACACCTTTGCTTCTAAAAGTTCGTTGTGAAAAAATCGCTTTGTTTCAAACAGCGCTCACAGTGAAAAGCACTTTGCATGCAAATTCTAATTTTTCGTGAAGAACAGTTTTGCTACGAGAAGGCTTAACTGCATGTTTTTCTATAAGATATATGCAGCCGCATCCATGCTTCTGAACATACAAATAGAAAAAAATCCTTCGTCAAATCCCAGTCAGTACGGAAAACATTTTGCAAATATTTTCCGTCAGGAGGCATAAATATACATTTTATTTTCCCGAATACCTTTGCATCAGAACGTCTGATTTGAAATATTGTTTTTTACATTGGATATTATTCACCTCGGAAAATATTTTGCATATATATTTCTGAATTTCTCATAATACACAGTTCTGACACTAAGTGGAGAAAATGAGTTTAGGACATTTGGGCACCGAACTTTTGGGCACCGGACATTTGGGCACCCGGACGTTTCGGCATCCGGACATTTTCGCACAAATCTTTAGGGGCCGTACAAAAATTGTCGTTTCTTGGCGCTCTGAGGGCAATTGGATGGAGAAAACGTTCCCAGTAAGACAAACGACAATTACAACTGAATTTTAAAAAAATACATAGCACAAATATTGAAGATGACAATCCGTTTTTTGGTGTAAATATAACGATGATAATATCCGAAAACTTGAAAATTTCGTCGTCCTGGACGGGATTACATAGCACATAATCATGAATATGGATTACATCATATTCATGATTACATAGCACATTTCTTAGGTTTCAACGAAACAAAGCAATTACACCAGAACTCATATTATGTTCGGAAAAGAACGACAAGGAGGGACTTTTTTTTATAACGCCGCACTTTTACTTAGGCACTAAATATTTACATAACATGTCAAGTTATTAATATTTCTCTTTTACTTAATTAGGCACTAAATTACTATGCCTCATTCGTAGGACCTTTTGACCGTCTTTTTTTTACCGATGTCATATTCATAACGTTTGCGTATCAACTCAAGGTAATAATATTGAGCTTTTACTTAAGCACTAAATATTAATTCATAGGCCATGGCCCTTTTTAACAGTTTTTGTTTTATCGATGTCACATTCATAACAATTACGTATCAATTCAAGTTAATAATTCACTAAATATTATTTTACAGGCCCTAGGCCTAGGCCTTTTAACAGTTTTCCTTCTATTGATGCCACATTCATAACAATTACGTATCAACCCAAGTTAATAATATTGCACTTTTACTTAAGCACTAAATATTATTTCACAGGCGCTAGGCCTTTGAATAATATTTAGTGCTTAAGCAAAAGCAGAATATTATAAACTTCACTTGATACGTAACAGTTGTGACTATATTAGTTGAATAAAAACTATTAAAAAGGCCTTGGCCTAAGTCCTGTAAAAAAATTTTTAGTGAAAAAGTAAAGGCGAAATATTATTAACTTGAGTTGATACATAATTGTTATGAATGTGACATCGATAGAACAAAAACTGTTAAAAAGGCCTAGGCCTAGGGCCTGAGAAATAATATTTAGTGCTTAAGTAAAAGCGCATTATTATTACCTTGATTTGATACGGAAACGTTATGAATATGGCATCGGTAGAAAAAAACACTGTCAAAAGGACCTACGAATGAGCCATAGTAATTTAGTGCCTAATTAAGTAAAAGAGAAGTATCAATAAATTGACATGTTATGTAAATATTTAGTGCCTAATTAAGTAAAAGAGAAGTATCAATAAATTGACATGTTATGTAAATATTTAGTGCCTAAGTAAAAGTGCAGCGTCATTGAAAAATCCCTCCTTGTCGTCCTAATTGAAAAACGTAGTATGATTTCTGCTGTAATTGCTTTGTTTCGTTGAAGGGTTTAGAAATGTGCTTTGTAATTTTTTTAAATTCACGAATGTACTTTTGTTTCCTCAAATTCAAGTATAATTGTCACTTGCCTTACGGTGAACATTTTCTCGATCAAACTCTTACTAAAGGGCCAAGAAACAGCAATTTTTATATGGCCCCTTAAACATTTGTGCCCAAATGTCCGGGTGCCTAAATGTCCGGTGCCCAGATGTCCGCCCCGTCTTTCAGACAGAAAATCGTAAGTATGTCTTAATTTCTTAATGATTATGAGATATGAGTGAAAACATTTTTGTTCACAGCACTTGCTCAAGTAGGGAGAAATATAGGAACACTATAATTTTTTTACGCAGCGCAATTTTATTGCTCTGAAACGGAATGTGCCCAAATGTCTAGGTGCCCAAAATTCCGGTGCCCAAATGTCCGAACCCCGGAGAAAATATGCATTTATGGTTTCAACTGCATCTTCCCTTCTGAAATTACGACTGAAAATGTTTTTGTTGCACTGCATGTCTTTCACCATGGTAAAGAATGCGAGCTTTATCCACTTTAAATAATTCAGAACTTTCCCTCTGCGAGGTACATATAATAGGTATAAAGGTTTTTCTTGATCTTCGTCTTCTAAAAGTCGTATTTAGAAAATTATTTTTACTTCGCACAGATCCCTCTATGAAGAAGATATTTTCTTCATCATGATCCACATTCTTCTGCTTCTAGTGTACGCCAGTGTATATTTCTACCAACAAGGGTATTCTTCGATTCTAAAAATCTATTTGAAAAAATCAACCTTAGTCGGATTCCCTTAATCATAACGTTGCGGATTTTTGGACGAAAAAAGTGAAGCTAGGCGCGTTTCTCTGGCATACATACAGGAGGCCTTATTAAGGGGGGCATTCCTTCAGTTTGGGTGGCCGACAGAAGGACCAATATGTTTACGAGGTAATAAAAACGCCGGCACTTTCGACTAAAAGGGAATGTGCGAAAAAGTGCAATACTGTCTGTCGGTTGTACCTCGACCACGGGTGAGAAAGTAAGATCGCACCAGCACAGATTTATGGGTGGCTGCTGAAGTATCCACAGCTAAACATCGTCGAACGTTGAAATGCTGCTGTTCGCTCGTCCACGAATAAAACGAATGTCTGCCATTTTAGCCGTGGAGAACTCATTACACAGGTCTGAAACTTTTCTATTGTTTAAGAGTTGTCGACCGATTTTTATTCATTTTGATGTGCTGATTTCAAATATCGTGATTAAATTTGTACGTACAGTTTTTCCACAAAGGCCGCTCCATAAAAACTGAGAATAATTTTTTTTGAGTTGGCAACAGCGGTAAGGGGAAAAATAACCACGCAGACGACTAACTGAATTAAGGAAGTATCTATGGCAACAGTTATTAGCCGTGGCAGAAAATTCTGGTTTTGTTATTGTGAAGTTGTTTAAGGTACATCTGCATTTCGCCATACAGCTATGGAGGTGAGTGATTCAGAGTTAAGAAGTGAAATGCGTCGTGCGATAAAATTTTGCCGTCGTTTGGGTAAAACGGCTCCAGAAACAGCTGATTTAATGAAAAAAAGCTCACAATGATAAATATTTGGGTGAGCCAACGACATTTAGATGGCACCATAATTTCAAAAAGGGATTTTGTCGGCAGAACTCGCTCGTAAACCTGATCGACCTCAAAGTGTTGTTACAGAGCGTATCGTTAACACTGTTTGGGTGATCCTGTAAGAAGATGGACGAATGACATGTGAAGACATAGCGGTGTCAACTAATATTTCAAAAACGTCGGCATCCCACATTCTATGCGACAAATTATTGCTGCATCGTGTATGTTCCGCATGGGTACCTCATAACCTGACGAGAGAACAATTGTTAGCCAGAATTCAGGTGTGTCATGAGGAAACAAATGATTGCAAAAGATCCGAACTTTCTAAACACAGTAATAACTGCCGATGAAACATGGGTCCACTAATTCTACCCCTTCACGAAGCGCGCTACGAATGCCTGGAAACACAGACTTGCCTCTTTTGAAAAAAGTCCGCCAAACCAAATCAGCTGGGAAGGTGATGATAAGTTTCTTTGATCATAAGGGTGTAGTCTACCAGCATGTCATCCTCCACAAATTACTGTCAATGCTGAGTATTACATTTCAGTCTTGAAGCGTCTGCCACGACACTTATCGATTAGGCGACAGAACTGGTTGGCTAGTGGATCCTACACCATGACAACGCCCGCTGACATGTGGCTGCTTGGGTTCAACAGTTTCTTACGAAATGCGGTATTGAAATCATGCAACAGGCTTCTTACAGTCCTGACCTCGCTCCGTGCGATTTCTGGTTGTTTCGAACCGTGAAGAAGAAGTTCCATGGCGCAACATTCAACACACATGCTGACGTTATTCAAGCTGTACAGGGGTCGCTAAAGCAACTTCCAAAAAATGCCTTAGTCACATGCTTTGAAAAGTGGACTGAACGATGGGACCGTTGCATGTCATCCGAGGGAAGATACCTTGATAAAGAATTTAACATATATTTTGCTGTACCTATATTTCTTCATTTTGTGTGATTTTACTCTAAGATTTTACGGAACTGCCGTTGTACAAAATGAAATTTTTAAATCTTCCGGTTAAACAAAAAATTAAGGTTTTATAAATTATTCATTCTGCCCGATTGATACAAATTTATGTTTCCACCGAAACAGTCCTGAATATGAATCTGTGAGATGGTGAGGGAGGATACTGGGGAGAAGGAGATACAAAGTATGAGAAAAAGGGTTTACACATGTCTGAACTTGCATTTGAGTTCATCTCAACCTCCTATAAGAGTACTGTCTCTGCAGTGAACAGTTGTCTGTTATATTTGTGCTTGTTTTTAGTGTAATGAATGTTAGTTTTTGTGGCAATGGTTGCATGAGGGTCTGTGGGAGTGTTAATTGTGTGGACAGTTTCTATGATATTAGTGGGGAGTTTGCTATCAAAAGAGACAACAAAGGTACATTACAGACTTTGTAAAAAAATTACTGTGAATACTATTGAGTGAAACTGGGAGACAAGGACAAATTATGCGCTCTACATAAGACCTGTACTGTTTGTGTAGGGCCAGAGATATCAATTCTTAGATAATACCTCTTGTTTCCCACCGTATAGCGAGCTACCGCCTCGCCTTTACTATACGATCTGGCTATCAAGGCGTCCTTGTGTAGAAGAATAATTACCTCGACAAAACTCAGTCCAGTACACGGAAATAAAAAACAGCAAGATTTTAGTATTCCGATAACATTTGCTTCACGGGTTTCCGATGGCTTTCCGCTCAGGGTCCCCGTGCTGACCACGTGCTACTTTATAACAATTCTTTCCGCGATACCCGTGGACGAAGGAATCCTCCTTCCCGTTCACCATGCTGTACTTCTTCGATACCCGCAGCCATTCCTTCAAACCGGTGTCCAAACTGGGACCCTCTCTCCTTGACGACCGAAACTCAACTGTCTCTCACTAAATTCTCTTGGCCCTTTCGGTCCTCTACCACGCATGTGCAAAAAAACTAGTTAGCCCGGTCAGCACGTGAAGTACCTGAGCTCAGGAATGTCGTCGGGTACCCGCAGGCGATTACAACCTTGTACATACCAAAAGCGGTACGACAACTTTTTTTAACAGAAGCACTCGAGCAGCCGACTCTTCAAGGTCAGGTGTCCCAGGCGTTTATGCACCACTCCCTTAATCCTCACAGAAGATTAAAATTGTTCCACGTGGTGATGAACGTCAGTTCTTAGTTGAAACAACAAAATGGCGGAATGAAGCGTCCGTCCGCACGTGTTCATCACAACATTAGAATTAAATAAATTCATAATTAACAGTTTGATTGCGGGCGACCCTTACAGTTTGTATTGAAGAACTGAGGAAGGGGACAACATGTAAGGAAAAAAAATGTTTTCGCGTGCCGATCACCTACAGGGGAAAAAAACTCATTGGTGACTTCTACTTTTACTCTTGCAATAAGCAAGCATACAATGCCAAAAATAACGATGTCAGATTAGTGTTCGTTGTTGCACAGAAAGACGCCACAAGAAATAAAAGAAGTGTAAGCAGCACAGTTTTAAAGGGAAAAGACATGCATTTTCCAAGGTGTCAGAAACTGATTAGATGTAAGATAAAAAGATATGTATAAATATTTTAAATGTGATGGATGTGCCTTTTATAATTAAAACTAGGTGAAAGCCGCCAACATTGCCAGGGGAAAATAGAGCAATTTTTTACTAATGAAAAGTGAGCATAGGAGTAACCACTGGGGGGGGGGGGAGTCAGGACTCTCCCAGATTTTCAGAGTCGGGGATCCCCAATGTAAAGGACCCACCCAAATTTTTCGGGAATATGATGACACAATGCACACTTTTTTATGATGTAAACCAACTAAATATAATAATATAAGATTGTAATTTTTCGTAGAATGCAAACACGTGTATAATGTGTACCTAATGAAATAGCGATATCGTTTCCTAACAAGAAAAGTCAGTTCTACAACTTTGTAATTTACATTTCTGCCCTATCTATCATAGTTTTATACAGTTGTGTTTGCTAAGTTCCATAATTCGCCAACAGATGCGCCTATGGCGTGCACGTCAGATCGCGCCTCAGCAACTGCTTTGCTCCTGTGTGTGTGTGTGTGTGTGTGTGTGTAGCGGAGGGGGTTCCAAATTCTACCTTATACAGTATGTTTTGTATATATATGTATACATATAATGTGTGTATGTGTGATCGGACCACCCCCAGATTTTGAAACATGGTTACGTCACTGAAAGTGAGTTAGTGACTCTGTGTGTGTGTGTGTATGTGTGTGTTATTTTTCTCCTAAAGAAATCTCTAAAATTTTGAAAAATACTATTCTGCTGGTAAACCTGCTGTACTTAAAATAAAACTGTAGTACTCAGTTACAGAAAACGGCTAACAAAGAGTACTGCAAAATGTTTTGAAACCTAAAATATCTGAATGACTTCTGCTATGAAAATTTCCTTTAAATCTAAAATAAAAATCTCATGAGAAGTATTTCTTTAAAAAAAATATTTTGGATAAAATGAATTATGTTAAATTAATATCTCAGATTTATATTCGGTTAGAATAATATTCAATTAAATTATTGTTCTTTTAGATTAATATTTCAAACAAAGTTCGTATTCCGCAAGGTAATTTTCTTTTCCTAATTAAGGGAGTGCGATCACGCTTTTTTGTGTGCAATTTTTCTCCTCCTGAAATTATCAAATATCATTCGTCCCGTAAGCATGCAATAGCTAAAACAAAACTGTGGTTCGCAGTTATAAAATACGGCAGACAAAACGTATACCGATCATCCAAAACATTAACACTAAAGCAGAGGTCGTTACCTCTGCGTTATGCAAATAAACGCGCGTGCAGCCGATCATCATCATGTGCCAAGGTTGCGAATGATATATGAAGGGTTCGGGTGTAAACTGTGGTAACCAACATTTAAAAAAATGAGTTGCGTCCGAAAAACAACTGCAGTGGTAATCTGGGCATTTTAGGGTATTTATTATGCATTTATGTCAACATATGGCGCCACAATACAACTTTCAATTTATGGTAAGTGCAAACGTTTATTTTTTTTTTAATCATTGTAATCTGCGAATCTCAAACGGACAGAAGTGTTGATTACCATGGTTTACACACGAGTCTTTCATATATACTTGGGTCGGAGCTTTCTCAGTCAGTATTTCGTTTCGTCTCAACATGAGAAAAGCAAAGGATTTATCTGATTTCGACAAAGGCCAGATCGTTATGGCAAGACGACTTGCTAAAAGCATCTCCAAAATATCGACACTTGTGGACTGCTCACGCTATGCAGTAGTTAGTACTAACAAAGAGGGTCCGAAACAGGTAACACTTCGGGCCGTCGACAAGACTTGGGCAGACCACACCTCGAGAGAAAATGGTGAAAATCTTCCACGTACGTGGAGACAATGTAAATAGACAAAGCCATTGCTCTTTCCACCTTTATCTTTACAAATCCAAATCGCCCATTGGAATTATTAGCTAAAATTAAATTAACTTGTGCCGTTAATGCCACCAGATGCAGACGTCTCAGTTGCTGAGCCCGTTCCTACGGATTTGTGAAATCAGATGCTGACAGATAAACACTCATATTGCCGTGGATTGTTGGCCACCGTAGCGTAAGAAGAACGCACTCGGTTAGTTATCGAAAGATCTGGGGTTCGATCCCAGCGGTGTCCGGATAACAATTTTTCGGTTGCTGTGTGTTAATAAAAAATAAACGTGGAAAGAGCGATGACTTTGTCTATTTAGGCCACGCCTCACTGAAGCTGGAGGTAGGCACAGGCTATCGGCTTGTCCGCAGCAACAGGAGGGCTACTGTGGATGCCATTACAGATAATTTTAATTGTTTTGATCCAAACACACAGTTCATCGTACACTCTTGGATATGGGTCTCCTCAGCAGCAGACCCATTCGTGTGTCTATGCTCATAGATTTTCGCCGTCGTCAGTGCTTACAGTGGGCACGTAATCATCAACATTGTACCATAGGACTGGATGAGAGTCTCGTGGTCTGACGAATCCCGTTTTCTGTTGCACCATGTCGATGGCCGAGCTCGTGTGCGACGTTTATCCAAGGAAGCCTTCTCACCTGAATGCACTGTGGGACGGATCCAGGCGCCTGGAGGAAGAGTGATGGTCTGAGCAATATTTTCTTGGGGAACCCTTGGACCCATTATCCCTGTAGAGCAAACTTTGACATCTGTCACGTACCTGAACATCATGGCTGACCAAGTACACCCCTTTATGGCGATTGCATTTCTAGGCGGAGATGGCGTCTTTCAAAAGATAATGCTCCATGCCACACTGCGAAAAAGGTTCAAGAATGGTTCCAAGAACATGACGAGGCATTCCATTTATTGCCATGGATAAGCCGGACATTAATCCTATCCAGGATTTGTGGTTTGAGTTGGAGAAGCGGGTATGAGCAGCACCACCCCAACCACGTAATTTACTAGAACTGCGAAATCTTCTGTAGCAGTTATGGTACCAAATGGGTTATACGTCAATTCGTCGACTACGACGTTTCGTCACGCGTCGATTCGTCGACTACGTCAATTCGTCGCGTTTACAAATTTTGGTTACATAAAAATCACATGCAGGAAAACGTACGATTTCGGTTGTCTTCCGCCGTGATCATATTTATAAGGTTTGGACACCCAGACGGATTAGTAATATTACGCTTTTTCTTCGGCACTAAAAATAAATTAATATGACTAAACTTAGCCTTTCTAAACAGTTTTTATTCCATCGTGCTCATATTCACAAAGTTTAGACACCAAGTCAAGTTAGTATTACTGCGCTTTTACTTAGGCATTTTATTATTAATACCCTGGCCTACGCCTAAGCCTTTTTACACTTTTTATTCCATCGTGTTTATTTTTATAAGGTTTAGACACCATGTCAAGTTAGTATTATTGCGTTTTTACTTAGGCATTAAATGTTAATGCCTAGGCCTTTTTTGACAGTTTTTATTCCATCGTGTTCATTTTTGTATATGAATACATAAAGTTTAGACACCAAGTGAAGTTAGTATTATTGCGTTTTACTTAAGCATTAAATATTAATAAATAGGCCGTAGGCCTTTTTAACAGTTTTTATATTATCGTGATGCTATTCATAAAGTTAAACACCGAGTCAAGTTAGTATTATTGCGCTTTTACATGGGCATTAAATATTAATACCTTTGTCTAGGCCTAGGCCTTTTTAACAGTTTTTATTCCATCGTTTTCATATACATCACGTTTAGACACCAAGTCAAGTTAGTATTACTGCGCTTTTACTTAAGCATTAAATATTAATAGACAGGATCTACGCCTGGGCCTTTTGAACTATTTTTATTCCGCTGTGCTGGTGTTCATAAAGTTTGGATACGGAGTCAAAGTAATATTATTGCACTTTTACTTAGGCATTAAATATGAATAAATAGGGCTTGGCCTTTTTGACACATTTTATTCCGTCGTTCCCATTTTCGTAAGATTCGGACATGAAGTTCAGTTAGTAATATAGTGCTTTTACTTAGGCATTAAATATCAATCAACAGGCCTTTGTTCCAGGCCATTCTAACAGATTTTGTTCAAGTGTATGAAATTTTTATTCTTAAGTAAAAGCGCTATATTATTAACTTGACTTGATTTAAAGATTTTAAATATGAGCACGACGGAATAAAACTGCTAAAAAGCCTAAGCCTCGGCCAAAGTATTAATATTTAATGCCTAAGTAAAGGCGCAATAACATTAACTATACCTTGTGTCTAAACCTTATGAATATGAGCACAATCGAATAAAAACTGTTAAAGACCTAGACTTAGGCCTATGTATTAATATTTCATGCCTAAGTAAAAGTGCAATATACTAACTTGACTTTGTGTCTAAACCTCAAGAATATGAGCACAATCGAATAAAATCTGTTAAAAAGGCTTAGGCCTAGGACCTATTTATTTATATTTAAGGTCTAATAAAAAACGCAATAATACTAACTTGACTTGGTATCTAAACTTTATGTATTCATATACAAAAATGAACTCGATGGAATAAAAAACTGTTAAAAAGGCCTAGGCCTAGGCCAAGGTATCAATATTTAATGGCTAAGTAAAAGCGCAACAATACGAACTTGACATGGTGTCTAAACTTTATGAATATGAGTACGATGGAATAAAAACTGCAATAAAACTGATGGAATAAAACTGTTGCAAACTTATATATTTTTAGTGCCACAAAAAAAAAAAACGTAATATTACTAACCTGTCTGGGTGTCCAAACCTTATAAATGTGATCACGGCGGAAGACAACCGAAATCGTATGTATGTAACCAAAATTTGTAAACGAGACGAATTTGACTGCGACGAACTGACGTAGTCGACGAATTGGTCCGCGGGAAATCGTCGTGGTCGACGAATTAACGCGCGACGAATTGATGCATGTGACGAATTGACGTAGTCAATGAAGTGACTCGCGACGAATTGATGCATGCGACGAATTGACGTAGTCGATGAATTGACGCTGGCGACGAATTGACGTAGTCGATGAATTGACGCTGGCGACGAATTGACGCGACACCTATCAAATGTCAAGAGACCACATCTCGTTGAATGTATGCCCTATCGGGTGGGAGCTTTTTGGTTGCGAGAGGAGGACCTACATCATATTAGGTAGGGGTTTTAATATTTTGGTTGATCGGTGTACTACAAAATTACGTTTTAAAAATCTTCAATGGCTACTGGTAGTGAAAATTTCTTTAACGTCTAAAATAATAACTTCATGAAGTGCTTCTTTAAAAAATTCATTCGGATAAAATGAATTATATTAAATTAATTTTCCAGATTAATATTCGATTAAATTAAAATTCAGTTAGATCAATATTCGATTAAATGAAATTTCGGTTACATTAATATTCGATTGAATTGATATTCGGTTACATAAATATTCAATTAAATTGATATTTGGTTAGATCAATGTTCGATTAACTTAATATTCAAGACAAAGTTTGCATTCCGCACGGTAACGGTAATTTTCTCCTTCTCATTTAAGGAATTCGATCATTCGACGACGCTTTTTTGCGTGCCATTTTCATCTTCCTGAAGAAATCTCTAAAACTTTCAAATATCATTCCTCGGGTAAGCGTGCTATAGTTAAACTAAAAATTTCGATCTCAGTTACGGAACACAGCCAACAAAGATTTGCTATAAAATGTTTTGAAATAAAAAACACTTCAATGGTTGCTGCTAGTGAAAATTTCTTTAAAGTCTCAAATAAGAGTTTCATGAAGTTGTTCTTTAAAAAATCCTTTCGGATAAAATGGGTCAAAATTTTGGGATCCGTTGCCTTTACAACAGCGTTATTCCAGAGGGAATGGTTTCCCAGAGAGTTTTGAGAGATATAATTTCCGATATTTGTCTTCCATTAATAAGCGTTGCATGATGTGTGCCATAGCTTGAGGGTTTTATTTATCTTTGTAGTCTTCGTGTGCTTTAAGGTATATACGTCCTCTCGTCTGTCAAAGTACTTTTTTCTCCTTGAGGAAATCTGAAGAGAAATGGGCATATGGACAGGATATCGGCTTACTCGCTTCTGTTCAAAACATCCTTCGCGAATGCCCTTTCTCCGATTTCTGAATGGAACTTGATGGGACTCTTTGCGCGAGAAAATATCATCTACTGCACTCGAATCTTCGCCAAGCGAAAAAATCTCAATCGATCCCTAAATTTGCTTTGCTTTCCACTCGCTAGTTTGTTTCTTCGCATTTCCGTTGAATGTTTTTGGCATCAGCAAATTCAGAAGTATTATGCCCTTGAAAACAGGATTTTAATGTGATCTTTGGATATTTAATCCTAAGAAAAAGCATAATATCGAAAACAAACTAAGTTCTGCCAATTAAATACCAAGCAGAATGCTGGCGTTACGGAAAGAAATATTTTTAGGGTAAAACAAGTAAGTACCCACACAGTTCCTTTTATAGAACATTTGTCAACACACAAAAATATACTGATGTTATCGCTTTGACTTTCCATCTGTGTTATTTCCCTCCTACAAATCTCTTTACGTAGTTAGTGGGTGGTAATGGACCCTAGGGATGTAAGGTCAGGTGATGCGTAACATCACAGCCTCTCCTTGACAAATGTCAACCCCGCCTTCTCGTGGTGCATCCTGTTCCCACTAAAGGGGCTCTGACGACCGCCCATAGCGGTATAACTATACCATCGGGATTAGAGGAAATTCTATCCCACACTCACCAACCCGCTTGGCCAGCGTGGTGAGTTATGGCCAAACCACTCCAAAATGATTCCACAACTTAAATCTTGGCCCTCAGTCTCCGGCAGCTGGAATGTACCTGGCCAAGGCAGCGGCCAGTGCGACATGAAGGCAGAGGGTGCTAAGAATCCCCGGAGAACCGGACTAGGCTGCCATCTGATGCTGACCTTGGCTACTTACAATGGACGCTCTCTATCTTCTGATTCAAGGCTTCTTGAATTGGAAGAGGAACTGCAAAGGATCAAGTGGGACATCGTGGGGCTAAGTGAAGTAAGGAGAAAAGGAGAAGATCTCATCGAACTGAAAAGTGGACATCTCTTCTACTATCGTGGGACAGATACTGGCAGAACTAGTGGTGTTGGATTTATAATAAACAAGAAACTGAAGGATAAAGTTGTAGAAGTTGAAAGTTCCTCTGACAGAGCTGCACGACTTGTTATCCAACTCTCGAAAAGATACCAGGCTCAGATTATTCAAACTTATGCACCCACCACAAGTCATCCTGAAGAAGAAATTGAAGAATTTTATGAGGAAATTTGTCATCTAAATAATAAAGGTAAGCAGCACTTGAAAATAATTATGGGAGATTTCAATGCAAAAATAGGGCAACGGCAACAGAATGAAACTTCAGTAGGTAAATTCGGTCACGGCAACAGAAACCAGCGTGGAAATACTCTCGTTGAGTTTGCAGAGACAGAAGGGTTTTTCATCTTGAACTCCTTCTTCAAGAAAAAGCCACACAGGAAATAGACATGGAGACATCCAAATGGGACGACAAGTGAAATTGATTTTATTATGTGTAACAAAAAATTCGTCATAGAAGACTGCAGTGTGCTAAACAAGTTCAACACAGGTAGTGACCATAGATTGGTGAGATGTAAGATGCACCTCAACACTAAACTTGAACGTGGCAAGCTCATAAGACAAACAAAATCTATTGACATAACCAACCTTAAAAAACACCATAATACCTTCAAGTTAGAACTGAAGAACAGGTACTCTGCTTTAGAAGGCCTAACATCGGAAGAAGTGGACATCTCTGAAGTTAACAGAAAAGTAACCAAAGCTCTTATGGAAACAGCAACAAAATTGGCTGGGTCTAAGAACAAGTTGCATGTGAACAAATTATCAGGAGAAACCAAAATGTTGATGCAAAAAAGAAGAGAGATGAGACCAACTAAAGAAGATGTGACTTCCAAAGTGGAATATATAGAGCTATGCAAGACAGTAAGAAAAAGTATCACTGAAGACGTAAGGAAATTCAACTGTGAACTAGTGAGGAAAGCAATTGAAAACAACCAAAGCCTAAAGATAGCAAACGGACATCTTAGTAAGGGAAGAAAACAGATTATGGCACTGAGAAAAGAAGATGGTTCTGTAACAAGAAATAGAGGCGAAATTTTGACAAGAGTGAAAGATTTCTACTCCAAATTATATGAAAGGGATGATATATGCACTCCAGACATCATGAAAGATACCAGTACCAGAGTTCCTCCAGTCCTTCCAGCAGAAGTTGCACATGCAATCAAGAACATGAAGCGAGGAAAAGCTCCAGGAGAAGATGGAATTACTGTAGACATCATACAAGAAGCAAGTGGAGAAATCGAAACAGTACTCGCCCAAATTTTCACTCGATTCCTTAATGAAGGAAAAATTCCTGAGGATTGGAACACCGCTACAATAATCCTGCTACATAAGAAAGGTGACATTGAGGATCTCGGAAACTACAGACCTATCAGCCTCCTATCAGTAGTTTATAAAATCTTTACTAAAGTTCTTTCACACCGCTTGAAGGTAACACTGGACATGGCTCAACCGAGAGAACAAGCTGGATTCAGGAGTGGCTACAGCACAATAGATCATATCCACGTGCTGAGAGAACTAATTGAAAGAGCGAGGGAATATGAACTTCCATTGTGCATGGCTTTTATCGATTATGAAAAAGCCTTTGATTCGGTGAAACCATCAGCAATTACAATGGCTCTGAAAACCTGCGGTATTGAAGATGCATACATTAATATTATTAATAACATCTATGAAAATGCAAGTGCAAAGATTAGGCTGTTTGAAAATACAACACACGTAAAAATTGGAAAGGGAGTGAGACAAGGTGACACCATATCTCCGAAGCTCTTTAATGCCACATTGGAGGGTGTTTTTCAGTCGCTGAGCTGGGAAAACAAGGGGATAAAGATTAATGGAGATTATCTAACCCACCTTCGCTTTGCTGATGACGTAGTCATTTTTGCAACTACCCCATCAGAGCTGCAGAGTATGATCCAGGAACTTGCTGACAAGAGTAAAGAAGTGGGATTAAAAATGAACTTTCAGAAGACAAAAGTGATGTTCAATGCTTTTACAAGAAATGAAGATTTATCGATTGATGGAGAAAAGCTGGAGATAACAGACACGTACGTTTATCTTGGACAGCAGATATCAAGTGAGGGTCACATTGATGAAGAAATTAATCGGCGTACAAAACTTGCCTGGAGAGCTTTTGGAAGAAACAGCATAATTTTCAAGAGCAATATGCCATTATGTCTTAAAAGAAAAGTGTTTGATCAATGCATCCTTCCAGTGCTTACGTATGGTGCAGAGACGTGGACCTTAACTAAAAGAGACATACAAAGGCTGCAGACAACTCAAAAAAGCATGGAGAGGTGCATGCTTGGTGTAACCAGGAGGGATAAGAAGAGGAACTCGTGGATCCGAAAAATGACAAGAGTGGAAGACATCATGATCAGAGTTAAATCCCTGAAATGGCAATGGGCTGGACATACTGCCAGAAGGACAGATCATCGATGGACAGCCGAAATTTTAGATTGGATTCCAAGGGACAGGAAAAGACCCAGAAGAAGACCACATGGGAGATGGGTGGATGAAATTCGAAAGTATGCAGGGGTGACATGGAGGAGACTGGCACAAGACAGACCGTTGTGGAGGAAACTTGGGGAGACCTTCGTCCAGCAGTGGATTGATAATGGTTGACAATGATGATGATGATGATGAATGGACCCTAGGGTCCGAACAGACTTTTGTATATACCAGAGATGGAAACGGGTCACGGGTCAACGGGTCGACAATTTCTTGCGGGTCCAACGGGTCGGTTCAAGGTCTTACTGACCCGGTTTTATTCCCGTTTTATTTTCGAAAAGAGAAAAATATGTTCCAAAGAAAAATGCGCGTTGTGGAATTCTGTAGTCGATACTGGTTCCCACGAAGTGAATAATGATTTGCCATGCAAAAGTATTTTAGTCTCTTTCTTAAAACAACGAAGATTTATACCGACCGACGTCACACACACTGACACCATATCGTAAAAAGATACTTCCTTTGCGTTCTTTTACAGTGCGATTGTCCAGGGCAAGGTACAGGCAAACGCCATTCACTTGCTTCTCAGCTGATTCACACTCTCTGTACGAAGTTCAATGTATGACTAAGAGTTAATTTTCACATCGCATCTTTTACATTGTGCGTTCAGAGGTTTACGATTGATGTGCTAACAACCCGTTCCCATGACATGTCATGTCGAAATTAACTCGCCGCCCCGGTGGCGCAGTGGTCTAAGGCGCTTGCCTATGATCATTCGTCCGTAAGGGGTCCGGGTTCGAATCCCGGTCAGGCATGGATGTTGTGTTTGTCTTACGGCACTGGCTCTCTCCCTTCCCTGGAACCAGTGACCCTAAATTAGGGACGGGCGACTGCTTATAGCCTATTGAGTTGCTCACGGTGGTCGTTAAACCTCCAATAAATAAAAAAAAAAAAAAAAATTAACTCCTTATTTGTTAATATGGATGAATTTAATATTAAGGAGGTTGAGATAGGCGTCGGAGCCAACAAATACATACTTGTTGATAACCCCAAGGGAAAGAGTGAATGCTGAAAATTGTTTCGTCTCATTAAGGAACCGGTGAATAATTCTGTGTTGTTTGGTCTTGCTTGTTGTTCAAAATGTGGAAAGTGTATAATTACAAAGAAAGATGTCGACGGTGTAATGAAAGATTATGGAACCTAAAATCTAACGGACCATATGAAAGTATGCGCACCTCCATCAAATTGTGGAAAGAGTGAACAATCTAAATACATTTAAAAAAATGCATTTGTGTAATCGTAAATAATGATTCCCATTTGTAATATACTCCATGGTCACGGTCATTGTCAGCCATTACTTCTGGATTACGCAAAATAGTGGCACTAAAATTTAGCAAGTAACCAAATGTTATTATTAAAAAAGGATTTCAGTTATTAAATAGCAAGCAGTTATTTGGGTGATATATACATGTATATTACGTTTATATAGTTTCGAATTTATAGTTCAAAGCAGATTTGCCCGGGTCAGTTACGGGTCCGGATCTGGTCGGCTCCAGTTATTAGGGTCCGAAATTTTTGACCATTTTCTAACTCTGGTTATACTCGAAATTTTTGACCATATGTATATACAATATATATATATATATATATATATATATATATACTTAAGAGCAAAACTGAAGACTAAGGAAAAAATTTTAGAATTTAAAACGAAGGGTGCAAAATAACCTGAAAATCAAAACGCGCAACGCAGCAGTTTTGAAAATTCAGAATTCACATTCTATAAAGAAGATACCTAAGCAAAAAAATACATATATAATTTTGACTCACACCTAGTACAACATAGAAAAGGTTATGTATCTACCTGTGTGAGCAAAAGGAAAAAGATAAAAAAATAAAATAAAACAACTGAATGTAGAAGGTGTCGAGAATACTGAGCCTTGGCTTTATCAAGGACCAGCAAAAACTCTGCATTTTCTCACTTCCACAAAGACCTAGTTGGAAATGGGTTTCTGCAAGGCCATAGATGCAAGTAACATTCCCACCTAAAATAGTTTAAAAAATATATATATAAGTCATGTCCTCCTTAGAGTTGCATGACCTAGCACTAGTTAACAATTTCGCTTGCATCCATTAACCTTCCTGGCCCGACCCATACTCTTCATCTGTTACTATTAAACAGAGAGAAGAAGATTAAAGAGAACTCAAGCTGTGAGAGTGACATAATAATTAGAAATGATTTTCAGCCATAACGAAATTCCAAGTTCGTTTGAGAGAGAATTTAAACCTGAAAAACAATGCAAAAGAAATCCAAATTTTACATTGCAATTAAAAAAGGAAATGTTAATTTATAACGAACAGATTTTTGAAAGAAAACTTGAGTCTAAAACCCCCTACTCTACAACTTATGACAGCACGAAAACGAGAATAAGCTAAAGATAATAATTAACTAAAGAAAACTTTGTGAAAGTTATATACCTTAAACAGTTAGTTGCAATATGTACAAAGTATTTCAGCAGTGCTTTAAGTGCATAATTAATTAGTTATTAAGAACTTAACTACTTTGAAAAAACAGCGCATAGACAGCGCATAGAAAAGGAACAAGCTTAGCCATCTTCTGTTCCTAGGTACCCCAAAAGACGCTCAAAGTTACAAAGAAAAGAAAGAGTTAAAACCCGCAAAAATGTTAACAGACAAACCAATGCCTAAAAGCTGAAAAGCTAAAAACGACAGAGAAAAGGTACATGAAGTACAAACATTGAACTTATAAAACCTAGAACCCCAAAACAAGGAAGAGAGCTTACCTCTTGTGTTACAAAAACTTTTCTCCTCACAAGAGAAGAACATGGCTGACCTCTTCCGCCACTCCCTAGACGCTGGGGCAGTGAGGGTGGGGCTGATGGCTTCCTCATACAGCAAGAAACCAACGCGCGGAGATTTTAACCAGAGAAAAAAATATATAAACTTAAGACTGTGGATCTGTATGATCAGAAAGAGCAGAATTAACTCTCCAGAATACATGAGAAATATTATAAAATACACGAGCAGTTTATTTAATAATCTTTGCATGTATTAAATCACCTTAGTGAGCTTCTATAGATTAATCAGAATCTTATTAATTTTAATGTTGGTTTTACTATTTTTAGTATAGCTATCCTAGTGATGAATAACTAGTTTTCTTTTTTATTTGTTTTTATTTTCTTTATAAACAGATTTTTAAGCTTTTTTTGTGATTTTGTTTATATTATTTAATTTTTTGTTTTAATAGGACCGTCATATCCATAGCACTAAGGTTCCTTTAGGTAGTTAATAGGCATCCTCTAGCCAACTTCCTTACGGCTTTGATTGGTCAGAATCATATTATTAACTGTGTAGAAAATTAAAGCAGATCTGCCAACCTTACTCTATTATTCAGAATAATTTTTCTTAAAGTTCTTTTGATGAAAGAAGAAGGAATTTCGTTCTCTAGAAAACTTTCTAATAGTATATTAATGTGGTAATTGAAGTCCAAATTGTTGCTGCAAATTCTTGAAATTCTTAGGACCTGAGAAATTAGTACATTCTCAATTACTTTGGTTGAAATGTTATTATTCCAGTGTAGATATTTAATTACTTTGAAAGGAAAATTAACTCTTTTATCATAGAGGCTAATAGATGGGTTACCTCTGTTGAGCTTAATGCTTAAGTCTAGGAACTCAAGTTCCTGATTACTGTGGTTGGTTTTACATAAGTTAAGAGAGCTAGGATAGATATTATCAAAATCACTCTCTATAACTTCTGAATTATTGATACACAGCAGATCATCAATATATCTAAAAGTGTAAAGGTAGTTATCTGAGCAGGTGGGGTGATTTTTAATGAATTTATATTCCTTAAAGAACAGGAATATATTAGCGATATTCGTGGACGTTGATGTTCCCATTGGAATGCCGTTCACTTGCCTATAGAGAGTATTATTATATAAGATATGGTTATTTATTATGCAGCAATATGAACTTGGAACTCTTATTATTATGAACTTGGAACTCTTATCTCAATTGCTGCATAATAAATAAACATATCTTATATAATAATACTCTCTATAGGCAAGTGAACGGTATTCCAATGGGAACATCAACGTCCACGAATATCGCTAATCTATTCCTGTTCTTTAAGGAATATAAATTCATTAAAAATCACCCCACCTGCTCAGATAACTACCTTTACACTTTTAGATATATTGATGATCTGCTGTGTATCAATAATTCAGAAGTTATAGAGAGTGATTTTGATAATATCTATCCTAGCTCTCTTAACTTATGTAAAACCAACCACAGTAATCAGGAACTTGAGTTCCTAGACTTAAGCATTAAGCTCAACAGAGGTAACCCATCTATTAGCCTCTATGATAAAAGAGTTAATTTTCCTTTCAAAGTAATTAAATATCTACACTGGAATAATAACATTTCAACCAAAGTAATTGAGAATGTACTAATTTCTCAGGTCCTAAGAATTTCAAGAATTTGCAGCAACAATTTGGACTTCAATTACCACATTAATATACTATTAGAAAGTTTTCTAGAGAACGAAATTCCTTCTTCTTTCATCAAAAGAACTTTAAGAAAAATTATTCTGAATAATAGAGTAAGGTTGGCAGATCTGCTTTAATTTTCTACACAGTTAATAATATGATTCTGACCAATCAAAGCCGTAAGGAAGTTGGCTAGAGGATGCGTATTAACTACCTAAAGGAACCTTAGTGCTATGGATATGACGGTCCTATTAAAACAAAAAATTAAATAATATAAACAAAATCACAAAAAAGCTTAAAAATCTGTTTATAAAAGAAAATAAAACAAATAAAAAAGAAAACTAGTTATTCATCACTAGGATAGCTATACTAAAAATAGTAAAACCAACCTTAAAATTAATAAGATTCTGATTAATCTATAGAAGCTCACTAAGGTGATTTAATACATGCAAAGATTATTAAATAAACTGCTCGTGTATTTTATAATATTTCTCATGTATTCTGGAGAGTTAATTCTGCTCTTTCTGATCATACAGATCCACAGTCTTCAGTTTATATATTTTTTCTCTGGTTAAAATCTCCGCGCGTTGGTTTCTTGCTGTATGAGGAGGCCATCAGCCCCACCCTCACTGCCCCCAGCGTCTAGGGAGTGGCGGAAGAGGTCAGCCATGTTCTTCTCTTGTGAGGAGAAAAGTTTTTGTAACACAAGAGGTAAGCTCTCTTCCTTGTTTTGGGGTTCTAGGTTTTATAAGTTCAATGTTTGTACTTCATGTACCTTTTCTCTGTCGTTTTTTAGCTTTTCAGCTTTTAGGCATTGGTTTGTCTGTTAACATTTTTGCGGGTTTTAACTCTTTCTTTTCTTTGTAACTTTGAGCGTCTTTTGGGGTACCTAGGAACAGAAGATGGCTAAGCTTGTTCCTTTTCTATGCGCTGTCTATGCGCTGTTTTTTCAAAGTAGTTAAGTTCTTAATAACTAATTAATTATGCACTTAAAGCACTGCTGAAATACTTTGTACATATTGCAACTAACTGTTTAAGGTATATAACTTTCACAAAGTTTTCTTTAGTTAATTATTATCTTTAGCTTATTCTCGTTTTCGTGCTGTCATAAGTTGTAGAGTAGGGGGTTTTAGACTCAAGTTTTCTTTCAAAAATCTGTTCGTTATAAATTAACATTTCTTTTTTTAATTGCAATGTAAAATTTGGATTTCTTTTGCATTGTTTTTCAGGTTTAAATTCTCTCTCAAACGAACTTGGAATTTCGTTATGGCTGAAAATCATTTCTAATTATTATGTCACTCTCACAGCTTGAGTTCTCTTTAATCTTCTTCTCTCTGTTTAATAGTAACAGATGAAGAGTATGGGTCGGGCCAGGAAGGTTAATGGATGCAAGCGAAATTGTTAACTAGTGCTAGGTCATGCAACTCTAAGGAGGACATGACTTATATATATATTTTTTAAACTATTTTAGGTGGGAATGTTACTTGCATCTATGGCCTTGCAGAAACCCATTTCCAACTAGGTCTTTGTGGAAGTGAGAAAATGCAGAGTTTTTGCTGGTCCTTGATAAAGCCAAGGCTCAGTATTCTCGACACCTTCTACATTCAGTTGTTTTATTTTATTTTTTTATCTTTTTTCCTTTTGCTCACACAGGTAGATACATAACCTTTTCTATGTTGTACTAGGTGTGAGTCAAAATTATATATGTATTTTTTTGCTTAGGTATCTTCTTTATAGAATATATATATATATATATATATATATATATATATATATATATATATATATATATATCTTGTGATTCAAGGCTTCTTGAATTGGAAGAGGAATTACAAAGGATCAAGTGGGACATCGTGGGACTAAGTGAGGTAAGGAGGAAAGGAGAAGATCTCATCGAACTGAAAAGTGGACATCTCTTCTACTATCGTGGGACAGATACTGGAAGAACTAGTGGTGTTGGATTTATAATAAACAAGAAACTGAAGGATAAAGTTGTAGAAGTTGAAAGTTCCTCTGACAGAGCTGCACGACTTGTTATCCAACTCTCGAAAAGATACCAGGCTCAGTTTATTCAAACTTATGCACCCACCACAAGTCATCCTGAAGAAGAAATTGAAGAATTTTATGAGGAAATTTGTCATCTAAATAATAAAGGTAAGCAGCACTTGAAAATAATTATGGGAGATTTCAATGCAAAAATAGGGCAACGGCAACAGAATGAAACTTCAGTAGGTAAATTCGGTCACGGCAACAGAAACCAGCGTGGAAATACTCTCGTTGAGTTTGCAGAGGCAGAAGGGTTTTTCATCTTGAACTCCTTCTTCAAGAAAAAGCCACACAGGAAATGGACATGGAGACATCCAAATGGGACGACAAATGAAATTGATTTTATTATGTGTAACAAAAAATTCGTCATAGAAGACTGCAGTGTGCTAAACAAGTTCAACACAGGTAGTGACCATAGATTGGTGAGATGTAAGATGCACCTCAATGCTAAACTTGAACGTGGCAAGCTCATAAGACAAACAAAATCTATTGACATAACCAACCTCAAAAAACACCATAATACCTTCAAGTTAGAACTGAAGAACAGGTTCTCTGCTTTAGAAGGCCTAACATCGGAAGAAGTGGACATCTCTGAAGTTAACAGAAAAGTAACCAAAGCTCTTATGGAAACAGCAACAAAATTAGCTGGGTCTAAGAACAAGTTGCATGTGAACAAATTATCAGGAAAAACGAAAATGTTGATGCAAAAAAGAAGAGAGATGAGGAAAACTAAAGAAGATGTGACTTCCAAAGTGGAATATATAGAGCTATGCAAGACAGTAAGAAAAAGTATCACTGAAGACGTAAGGAAATTCAACTGTGAACTAGTGAGGAAAGCAATTGAAAACAACCAAAGCCTAAAGATAGCAAAGGGACATCTCAGTAAGGGAAGAAAACAGATTATGGCACAGAGAAAAGAAGATGGTTCTGTAACAAGAAATAGAGGCAAAATTTTGACAAGAGTGAAAGATTTCTACTCCAAATTATATGAAAGGGATGCACTCCAGACATGCACTCCAGACATCATGAAAGATACCAGTACCAGAGTTCCTCCAGTCCTTCCAGCAGAAGTTGCACATGCAATCAAGAACATGAAGCGAGGAAAAGCTCCAGGAGAAGATGGAATTACTGTAGACATCATACAAGAAGCAAGTGGAGAAATCGAAACAGTACTCGCCCAAATTTTCACTCGATGCCTTAATGAAGGAAAGATTCCTGAGGATTGGAACACCGCTACAATGATCCTGCTACATAAGAAAGGTGACATTGAGGATCTCGGAAACTACAGACCTATCAGCCTCCTATCAGTAGTTTATAAAATCTTCACTAAAGTTCTTTCACACCGCTTGAAGGTAACACTGGACATGGCTCAACCGAGAGAACAAGCTGGATTCAGGAGTGGCTACAGCACAATAGATCATATTCACGTGCTGAGAGAACTAATTGAAAGAGCGAAGGAATATGAACTTCCATTGTGCATGGCTTTTATCGATTATGAAAAAGCCTTTGATTCGGTGAAACCATCAGCAGTTACAATGGCTCTGAAAACCTGCGGTATTGAAGATGCATACATTAATATTATTAATAACATCTATGAAAATGCAAGTGCAAAGATTAGGCTGTTTGAAAATACAACACACGTAAAAATTGGAAAGGGAGTGAGACAAGGTGACACCATATCTCCGAAGCTCTTTAATGCCACATTGGAGGGTGTTTTTCAGTCACTGAGCTGGGAAAACAAGGGGATAAAGATTAATGGAGATTATCTAACCCACCTTCGTTTTGCTGATGACGTAGTCATTTTTGCAACTACCCCATCAGAGCTGCAGAGTATGATCCAGGAACTTGCTGACAAGAGTAAAGAAGTGGGATTAAAAATGAACTTTCAGAAGACAAAAGTGATGTTCAATGCTTTTACAAGAAATGAAGATTTATCGATTGATGGAGAAAAGCTGGAGATAACAGACACGTACGTTTATCTTGGAATGCTAGGCAGGTACGTTTATAAGGTACGTTTATCTTGGAATGCTGACCTTATATATATATATATATATATTATATATATATATATAATATATATATATATATATATATATATATATATATATATATATGGTGGGGATGCAAGGTCAGGTGATGCGTAACATCACAGCCTCTCCTTGACAAATGTCAACCCCGCCTTCTCGTGGTGCATCCTGTTCCCACTAAAGGGGCTCTGACGACCGCCCATAGCGGTATAACTATACCATCGGGATCAGAGGAAATTCTATCCCACACTCACCAACCCGCTTGACCAGCGTGGTGAGTTATGGCTAAACCCCTCCAAAATGATTCCACAACTTAAATCTTGGCCCTCAGTCTCCGGCAGCTGGAAGGTACCTGGCCAAGGCAGCGGCCAGTGCGACATGAAGGCAGAGGGTGCTAAGAATCCCCGGAGGACCGGACTAGGATGCCATCTGATGCTGACCTTGGCTACTTACAATGGACGCTCCCTATCTTCTGATTCAAGGCTTCTTGAATTGGAAGAGGAACTACAAAGGATCAAGTGGGACATCGTGGGGCTAAGTGAGGTAAGGAGAAAAGGAGAAGATCTCATCGAACTGAAAAATGGACATCTCTTCTACTATCGTGGGACAGATACTGGCAGAACTAGTGGTGTTGGATTTATAATAAACAAGAAACTGAAGAATAAAGTTGTAGAAGTTGAAAGTTCCTCTGACAGAGCTGCACGACGTGTTATCCAACTCTCGAAAAGATACCAGGCTCAGATTATTCAAACTTATGCACCCACCACAAGTCATCCTGAAGAAGAAATTGAAGAATTTTATGAAGAAATTTGTCATCTAAATAATAAAGGTAAGCAGCACTTGAAAATAATTATGGGAGATTTCAATGCAAAAATAGGGCAACGGCAACAGAATGAAACTTCAGTAGGTAAATTCGGTCATGGCAACAGAAACCAGCGTGGAAATACTCTCGTTGAGTTTGCAGAGGCAGAAGGGTTTTTCATCTTGAACTCCTTCTTCAAGAAAAAGCCACACAGGAAATGGACATGGAGACATCCAAATGGGACGACAAGTGAAATTGATTTTATTATGTGTAACAAAAAATTCGTCATAGAAGACTGCAGTGTGCTAAACAAGTTCAACACAGGTAGTGACCATAGATTGGTGAGATGTAAGATGCACCTCAACACTAAACTTGAACGTGGCAAGCTCATAAGACAAACAAAATCTATTGACATAACCAACCTTAAAAAACACCATAATACCTTCAAGTTAGAACTGAAGAACAGGTTCTCTGCTTTAGAAGGCCTAACATCGGAAGAAGTGGACATCTCTGAAGTTAACAGAAAAGTAACCAAAGCTCTTATGGAAACAGCAACAAAATTAGCTGGGTCTAAGAACAAGTTGCATGTGAACACATTATCAGGAAAAACCAAAATGTTGATGCAAAAAAGAAGAGAGATGAGGACAACTAAAGAGGATGTGACTTCCAAAGTGGAATATATAGAGCTATGCAAGACAGTAAGGAAAAGTATCACTGAAGACGTAAGGAAATTCAACTGTGAACTAGTGAGGAAAGCAATTGAAAACAACCAAAGCCTAAAGATAGCAAAGGGACATCTCAGTAAGGGAAGAAAACAGATTATGGCACTGAGAAGAGAAGATGGTTCTGTAACAAGAAATAGAGGCGAAATTTTGACAAGAGTGAAAGATTTCTACTCCAAATTATATGAAAGGGATGATATATGCACTCCAGACATCATGAAAGATACCAGTACCAGAGTTCCTCCAGTCCTTCCAGCAGAAGTTGCACATGCAATCAAGAACATGAAGCGAGGAAAAGCTCCAGGAGAAGATGGAATTACTGTAGACATCATAAAAGAAGCAAGTGGAGAAATCGAAACAGTACTCGCCCAAATTCTCACTCGATGCCTTAATGAAGGAAAGATTCCTGAGGATTGGAACAACGCTACAATGATCCTGCTACATAAGAAAGGTGACATTGAGGATCTCGGAAACTACAGACCTATCAGCCTCCTATCAGTAGTTTATAAAATCTTCACTAAAGTTCTTTCACACCGCTTGAAGGTAGCACTAGACATGGCTCAACCGAGAGAACAAGCTGGATTCAGGAGTGGCTACAGCACAATAGATCATATCCACGTGCTGAGAGAACTAATTGAAAGAGCGAGGGAATATGAACTTCCATTGTGCATGGCTTTTATCGATTATGAAAAAGCCTTTGATTCGGTGCAACCATCAGCAGTTACAATGGCTCTGAAAACCTGCGGTATTCAAGATGCATACATTAATATTATTAATAACATCTATGAAAATGCAAGTGCAAAGATTAGGCTGTTTGAAAATACAACACACGTAAAAATTGGAAAGGGAGTGAGACAAGGTGACACCATATCTCCGAAGCTCTTTAATGCCACATTGGAGGGTGTTTTTCAGTCGCTGAGCTGGGAAAACAAGGGGATAAAGATTAATGGAGATTATCTAACCCACCTTCGTTTTGCTGATGACGTAGTCATTTTTGCAACTACCCCATCAGAGCTGCAGAGTATGATCCAGGAACTTGCTGACAAGAGTAAAGAAGTGGGATTAAAAATGAACTTTCAGAAGACAAAAGTGATGTTCAATGCTTTTACAAGAAATGAAGATTTATCGATTGATGGAGAAAAGCTGGAGATAACAGACACGTACGTTTATCTTGGACAGCAGATATCAAGTGAGGGTCACATTGATGAAGAAATTAATCGGCGTACAAAACTTGCCTGGAGAGCTTTTGGAAGAAACAGCATAATTTTGAAGAGCAATATGCCATTATGTCTTAAAAGAAAAGTGTTTGATCAATGCATCCTTCCAGTGCTTACGTATGGTGCAGAGACGTGGACCTTAACTAAAAGAGACATACAAAGGCTGCAGACAACTCAAAGAAGCATGGAGAGGTGCATGCTTGGTGTAACCAGGAGAGATAAGAAGAGGAACTCGTGGATCCGAAAAATGACTAGAGTGGAAGACATCATGATCAGAGTTAAATCCCTGAAATGGCAATGGGCTGGACATACTGCCAGAAGGACAGATCATCGATGGACAGCCGAAATTTTAGATTGGATTCCAAGGGACAGGAAAAGACCCAGAAGAAGACCACATAGGAGATGGGTGGATGAAATTCGAAAGTATGCAGGGGTGACATGGAGGAGACTGGCACAAGACAGACCGTTGTGGAGGAAACTTGGGGAGACCTTCGTCCAGCAGTGAATTGATAATGGTTGACAATGATGATGATGATGATGATATATGGTGACGCCTACAATGCTGGTCGTACAAGATATATATTATTAAAGGTGTCAAAGCTAAACATTAAAAAACCTTCAGTTTCAGGAAAACAGGTATTATTGGATTTTTTGAAATTGTTGATAATTGCATAATCTTTACAGAAAATAGTATAACTATATTGATGATCCAAATTTCTTGGCGTAGAATAGAAATAAAACTTTCCAAGCTTTTGCACATCAACCAGGTGGCTCTTTCAAGGAAGGTAGACAGCAAGCTGCAAACTTATTAATACAATTCTTCAACAATTTGAACGCGGTGACTTGATTAGACAATAAATGAGTAGATGCAAATGCAATGATCCATTCACAGCAACGAGGCGTCATGTTGGTTGGGGACGCGGATCCAAGGGTGAAAACGCATTATTATTTGACGAACTGATTCCAAACTCGTTGTAATTCTAGAGAAACTCTATCATTGCAAGCCTCACTGTTGGTAGAACATTACCAATAGTGAGGCTTGTAATGATAGCGTCTCTCTAGAATTGCCACGAGTGCAAGCCATTACAAGCCTCACTGTTGGTAGAACATTACCAACACTGTTGATAATGGTAAAATATTACCAACAGTGAAACTTGCAATGATATCGTCTCTCTAGAATTACCACGAGTTTGGAATCAGTTCGTCAAATAATGCTGCGTTTTCTCCCTCGGAGCCACGTGCCCAACCAACATGACGCCTCGTTTCTGTGAATGAATAATTACATTAGCATATGTTCATTTATTGTCTAGTCAAGTCACCACGTTCAAATTGTTGAAGTATTCTATTATTCAGTTTGCAGTTTGCTGTCTACTTTCAAAATCCATCTGGTTAATGTGCAAAAGCTCGAAAACTTTGATTTCTATTCCACTCCAAGAAATCCGGATCACTAGTATAGTTACACTATTTTGAGTATCGTTGGTGTACAGTTTCTGTTCATTACTAATAATCTTTACAGTTGTTGGAAATCAATTTATTGATGGAAACGAGAAACTACTTATAGCCTAACTGTGTATGTACTACAGTTAGTATAAGGTCACTTCTCATTGGCCAGTGTATTGAAGTTGGGCTGGTCAATACATTGGTTTCTAAAAATCAAGATAAAAAATAATAGAAAAATCGTTATTATTTGTGAAAGATTTGGAAATGCATGAAACTTGGGTACATGACGTGAAATACATTGCCGGACAATTGCTAAGGACGGATGACAATAGCAACGATAGCAACCATAAAATGGAAGGCAGGAAAATGTGGAAATTAGCATAAGTGTGGGATACAGTAAGACGTGTTGTGCGTATGCAAATTTTGGATTGCCGAACTTGTTCGTGACGTCATAGCGCTGATAAGAGATATAAAGGATTTGACGCGTATTGACCGTTGTTGTTCAAACGCAAAGTTGAAAGGGAAAGAATCAATTGACGAACTTGCAATTTTCAGTATGTCTTCCCGACATCACTTAGATGATTTCACGCGTGGCCCGTATTATTGGCAAGATTGAAGAAGGGCGAAAAATAACAGATGTTGCCAGGGAGTTCGACGTCAGCCACAGTGTTGTTTCAAGGCTTTGGAAGTCATTTCAAACAAATGGAGAGTGTAGCAAACGTCACGGGGGAGGTCGTGTTCGCAGTACGACACCTGCAGAAGATCGGTACATAGTGCTATCAACAAAAAGACACCGGCGCAGCACAGCTAGTGAGGTAGCAAATCAGTTTATGGCTGCTACTGGCAAGCGGATCTCCCGAAAAACTGTCACCAGATGTTTGCATGAAGGAGGACTATACGCCCGCCATCCTGTTGTGTGCATCCCATTGTCCAGACGTCACCGTACCGCCCGTTTGCAATGGTGCCATCAACATCGCAATTGGACTGATAACGACTAGTCTGCTGTCCTCTTCTCAGATGAGAGTAGATACAGTCTATCGTCTGATTGTCGACGACAACTGATCTGGCGTGATGGTGGTACTGCATATTGTCCAGCAAACATAGAGGAAAGGGACCGATATTCGACATGTAGTGTCATGGTATGGGCTGGCATCATGATTAATGGCCGTACGTCCCTCTATGTGCTTCCAACTGGGACTATGACTGGCCAACGATACATTAATGATGTTCTGCTACCTCATGTTCTCATGTTCCGTGGTGCTGTTGGTGATGGATTCATTTTCATGGACGACAACGCAACATGTCATCGAACAGTGGCTGTCCAGGAGTGTCGTGAGAGCGAGGATATTCAACGCCTCGTATGGCCAGCACGTTCTCCAGATCTGAATCCCATTGAAATTGTGTGGGATGCTTTGGGGAGGAGTCTTGCTGGTCGCCAATGCCCTCCAATAAACAAGGACACCCTCATCCGTGCACTGACAGAGGAATGGGATAAATTACCCCAAACAGCTGCTTGATAATGTTGTGCAAAGCATGACACGACGTGTGGAATCTTGCATCGCCCTCCATGGTGGCCTCATCCCGTATTGACATCTTACGCCGGAACGCCTGCGGACGATAATTGCATTTGTTTTCACGTTTACGTATTCTGCACAAAATGGCCTGTTTGTCCCTTGAACACGTTCCAAAGCCTTCTGAATTTCAGAGCACAATAAATTGTCTTTCTTGTAAAGTCCTGGCATTCTGACATTATTTTATTTCACTTGGCATCCAACCACACTAACTTTTTTACCGCATTATACACTGCTGGACAACTGCTAAGGACGGATCATAAACGGCTATATAGCCGTTTATGATCCGTCCTTAGCAGTTGTCCAGCAGTGTATAATGCGGAGTCAGGATATCATCTGCAAATTAGGGGCGCCGCCCCGGTGGCGCAGTGGTTTAAGCGATGGCTTCTGATCATTCGTCCGGACGGGGTCAAGGTTCGAATTCCGGTGAGACATGGTAGTTGTGTTTGTCTAACGGCACTGGCTCTGTCACTTCCCTGGAACCAGTGGTCCTAAATTAGAGGCGGGCGACTGCTTATAGCCCATTGAATTGCTCACGGTGGTCGTTAAACATTCTACACCAGACTTATTAAGCGCAATGTCTACTGCTGGTTTTGTGGTTAGACCTAGAAGTGGTGTATTTCTACACAAGCAGGCAAAACAAAACAAAAAACTTCACGTCTAGATCGTTCCAACGTACCAGACAATTACAGCTACTTCTAAGGTTATCTAGAACATTTTTGGATTCTTCCAAGAATAGACTCAATGCTAAATACTTAAGCAAGACATTTTCTGAATTATTATGGATATCCGAGCTAAGTATATAAAAACGCGTGGTTATTGTAGTCTGGAAGCAGGCATTCGTACAAACAACAACAACAACAAAACAAACAAACAAAAACAGTTGCTTCTTTACATTCCGGATCTAAAGCAGAAATTGCTTGAGAAATGTTTCTCTTAATGAACTCTTGTCTTGTATGGACACTTTGTGTCATCAATGCTAAAAGCTGAGATTAAATCAGCCTACGGGGTTATAAGTTTCTTTTTAATAAACAGTGACGTAACTTTAATTTGATTATTAAGTTTTCTTTTCACCGGATACCGTATTTACTCGAATCTAACGCGCACTTTTTGTCTAAAAAACTTTGTGGTAAAAACAAGGTGCGTGTTAGAATCGAGTACGAGCATTTGCAAATACGTAACGTTGACGCGGCTTTTCATTCCTTCAAGTATGCAGCGCCAATGTGTCGGGTAGGTGCGTGGGAGGGGAGGGGGTCGGAAACCGGAAAGAGCTGAAGCAGATGACCTTGAGTCTACGCACACATCAATCACTCATTGCTCCTCCCTCCGCTTTCAACCCCGTTTACCTCAGGGCTTAGGATATGCGCGCCTTTCTCCTCAGAATCCAAGGGAATCTTGCTTCTTGATCGCTTTAGCAGTCATTCTGTCCGAGACAATGTGCACAGAAAGGTATCTTCAGAAAGGCAGCATTACACAGCAAAGTTGAAACTTAAAGTCATGGTTTTCGTGGAAGAAAACAGCAATCGGACATGTAAATCGAAATTTGGAGTTCCTGAAATGAATGAGCGTTTGTGGCGCAAACAAAAAGAACAATTAAAGATGTCCTCGATAACCAGACGAGCTTTTACTGGCTCTAAAAAGGGAACATTTCCTGAAATTGACGAACAGTTAAGCATGTTCGTAAAAGAACAGCGGACAGGTGGATTACCAGTAACAACAGAAGTCCTTGAAGTGAAAGCTAAAGAAATTCATCGTCAGCTACAGGGAAAATTTGAAGCATCCCGTGGTTGGATAACGCGGTTCATCAAGAGAAAGGGATTTTCTCTTAGACGGCGGACATCCATCCGCCAAAAGCTGACTGCTGTCTTTGAAGAAAAGTTGAATGGTAACATAAATTATGCGCTAATGGATTAAATACAATTACGTACCTTCAATCTTTAGTCCACTTGAGGTACATTGTTGGTGTGTAATTTTTCTTTGTTTATCTTTGTATATGGAATTATTAGCACCTCTCAATACATGTCGTGTAATTCCCAAAATAATTCCCTAGTAGATGAAATATTCGTTTTTTAATTTTTTCTTTTATGTACCTATGTACAAATACTATTACACTCTGGTTGCAGCTGTTTAAATGCAAGAATCACTATATACATGTTGATACACTGTCATTGATGAAATAAGACAGTGTATCAACATGTATATAGTGATTCTTGCATTTAAACAGCTGCAACCAGAGTGTAATAGTATTTGTACATAGGTACATAAAAGAAAAAATTAAAAAACGAATATTTCATCTACTAGGGAATTATTTTTGGAACTACACGACATGTATTGAGAGGTGTCAATAATTCCATAAACAAAGAAAAATTACACACCAACAGTGTGCCTCAAGTAGACTAAAGATTGAAGGTACGTAATTGTATTTAATCCATTAGTGCATAATTTATGTTACTGTGAATTTTCGGTGTGACTTATCAACGAGGACCCGAAATTGTGGTCCTACTGAGATATTTTATTGAAAAGTTGAATGCTTTCCAAAAACATTTGATCGCTCTTCGAAAGCAAGGGCAACACGACTTAGGGCAGATTGGCAATGCTGATCAGACACCGATCTATTTCGATATGCCTTCAAACTGCACAGTGGACAATGTTGGAGCAAAACAAGTTAAATTACTGACAACGAGTGGCGATCAAATCAGAATGACAGTAATAATCTGTGTTACTGCAGATGGAAATAAACTTCCACCCTATGTCGTTTTCAAGAGGAAAACTTTTCCCCAAAAAGCGACTTTTCCAAGAGGAGTCTATGTTGCAGTGCAGGAAAATAGCTGCATGTCTGCAAATTTGGTTTTAGACTGGCTAAGTAAAGTTTGGCTAAGACGACCTCTAGGTCCACTGAAGTTACGATACCTGCTAGTAAAGGACATGTAGGACATGTAGCAGATGCATGTCCTACATGTCCTTTAAAGGACATGTAGCAGATGCACTAAAGAAAAAACTGAAAGAAAACCGCAGCGATCTCGTCATTATTCCTCGAGGGATGATGAAGAAATCGCTGCGGCTTTCTTAAAAAAACCGCTTATATCATCTCTCAAGGATCTCGATACCATCCCTCAAGACAATTTAAGGCTGCCGTTCGTCGACGTCTTAATGCCTGGCTTTCATCGGCAGAAACGGAACTAATAAAGACTGATCGCTATAAAAGAGCACCCCTACGGACTGTGTGCGAACGGATTACTGCTGCTTGGGAATACATTCCAAACGAACTTGTGCGAAAATCCCTTCTTAAGTGCGGAATTTCGAATTCTTTGGACAGAACAGAAGATGACGCATTGTTTGAAGTGAGCTGGGAGAATGAACAATCGAAAGTAGATAGCCCTCTGTTAGTGACAGTGACTGATTTTTTTTTTTTTTTTGCAGTCACGTGTATTGGATCTAGTATGTATCGGAAATAAGGTAAATATATCTATTTGTTAGTATTGTTTGCAATTTTTTTTTTTTACTTGAGTATGTGTGTATATTTTTTCTGATTCCTAAAAACGCCCCCTGGGGTTGGGGGTGCGCGTTACATTTGGGGGCGCTTTAAATTCGTGTAAATACGGTACATTACACTTTGCTTCCAAATCAGCAAGAAATTCTCCGCTAAACGCACTGTGATACATACCATACTAGCACTCCAGATTACTGAGCTTGATCTGAGACAATGCAGTTTAACATAACAAATGCATAGGCTTAGCGTCTACCTTCATAAACTCAAGTCTAAAATCCTTTATTTTCACCTTTTGTATTTACGTTTCTAGACAGAAAGCGATCACTCGAAAGACCAAATAAATCAGCTGACTCCATAAGACATCAAAGGGCTCTGAAAAACAAAGACTGGCTCTTTACGGGTAGAGCTGGAGGAACGTTGCCGGACTATTCGTTCCGTGAAATATGAATGGTAACAAATTAATTATACTACCGATATGTTAACAGACTAATCGCTTCATGAAACGTGCATGGTCCGAAATCACGGTCATTAGTCTGCTAATGCACGGTCGTTAGCGGATTAATCTCTCCGCAAAACGAGCTTTTTTGCCAAATCACAGCACTCCCCGTATGTCATTACGTTTCCCGTGTTGCTTCCTTAAGAGGGACTCCCGAATCCTGCCAGTTGGCTCAGCCTGGTGCAACGCCTGATGCAAATCATGACCAAATATAGTCTTACCATTGCGCTTCAGGTGAACTCGAAACTTCCTATGGCCAGTTGTCATCAAAATGTAAACATTGTGGTCTAATAGAATTTATGACGAGGCAAAGGGAGGTTCCAATTGATATTCAAAGAAGAATAGCGATAATTTATGATGGTAAGTGCACTGACGTGAGCAATGAGTGCCATTCAGTCCAAAATTTCATAGATGTCAACTTGGCAAAACGATTTTTTGTGACTACAGCGAACTGGGAGGCCAGTTACAGCAAGTACGAATCTCACAAGAATCAAATTCATAAACTGATGAAATAAAACTGACGAATTAAGACAGATGCATAGGCCAAGAAGAAATGTTTTGATGCAGAACAATAATGTGAGGTCTCATATTTTGAGTGTTCTGAGTGAAGCTGAATATTACCATCCTGCCAGATTAACCGTACTTTCTGGAATTGGCGCCACGCGATTATCACCTTTTCCAAAAATACAGTTGAATTATAGTACACTGAAGTGCCAAAAGGCATAGGATAGCAGTATGGAAATTTTTAACTGGCGCTACCGTCGTATTAAGGCTTCGACGCACACCTCGACTTTTATCAGTTGCGAGATGTAATCTCGTGCGTCAGGATGAACAACTACCAGTAGGATTATGGCAAGTCGACGTGAATTATTGGAGTTTGAACGAGGCATGGTAGTGGGTACCAGACGGATGGGGCATTCGATTTCCGAAGCAGCGCAAACGTTCAACATTCCTCGATGCATGGTGTCACGAGTGTACCGAGAATACCTCATGGAAGGCATTACCACCCACCGTGGACAGCGCAGTGGCCGACCACGGGTGCTGAATAACCATGACCAGCGGCTTCTGACCAGGATTGCCTATGCTACCAGACAAACGACACTGTCTCAAATAACATCCACATCCAACGCAGGAGGTACCAGATACATATCTATCAGGTCAGTGCAGCATAACTTAACGTCCATTGGGCATGGGAGCAGAAGACCCAACCAGAGGGCCTTTGTTAACACCACGGCATAGGACACAGTGCCTCACCTGGTCTCTTAAACACCGTAATTGGACTCTGGAAGACTGGAAAAATAGGGCGTGGTCCGATGAATCACATTATCAGTTGTTACGAGTATATTGCGGGGTTCGGGTGTGGTGCAAATCTCATGATGCCATGGATCCAAGCTGTCAACAAAGCACTGTGCAAGCTGGTGGTAGTTCCATACATGTGTGAGGTGTCTTTACATGGCACGGTTTGGGTCCTCTGGTCCTCGTAAACACGTCATTAACCGGTAATCGCTTTGTTGGTCTGCTGGGTGACCATTTACAGCCCTTCGTGGACTTCATGTACCCTACCAACGATGGGAGTTTCCAGTCGGACAATGCACCATGTCATGAGGCCCAAATTGTCCAAAATTGGTTTTGGACAGTTCCGACGAATGGTGTGGCTACCACGTTCGCCCGACATAAACCGAATAGAGCACTTATGGAACGTGGTGGAGAGCCCGTTCGCACCCAAGATCCTGCAGATACAAATACCAGGGACCTGTGGACGGCTGTTCAGATGGCATGGCTCAACAGCTCTCCAGAAGCCCCCAGGCCACTTGTGGAATAGATATCACGTCGAGTTGCTGCATTTCGCTGGGCTAGAAGAAGTCCTGCACGATACTAGGTACATATCCTATTATTCTTGGCGCTTCAGTGTACGTTACTGTATGTCCAGTTCAGAAGTTGCCTGAGTTACTAAGACACTGTCACTGGGGAAACGTGTGCGAGTGAAGGCTATAATAAATTCAGAATTGGTTGGTTAAAATGTGTCAAGCTGTCTTGAGGTTATGAGTTGTCGTGGTTAGAAATATGCTCATACTATAAGACAGCACACAGAAATATAATTTCTCGGCGTCTATATTTTGTCATGATATGTTTTTAATTCAGATTCAAATTGTGGCTGTAGAAGCATTGTTTTCCTTCGAACTACACTGCCAAGTGCGTAATTAATTATTTGTTGCATCACACTGTGTTTGACAAGGATAAACAGACGCAGTAACTTTTAGGTATGCTAAGTGTCTTCGTTTGCATTCCTAATGTTATCCTTCTCCGTGATGGTATTTCTCCACAGGAGAATGCCGTAAGATATTAGGTTAACTAGATTTCATTTAATGCAATTTTCGAAGACGGTTGCTAAAGCCACGCAACGCATGTGGGCGTGTCTCCGTTATGGTAAATCGGAAATTCTTTTTTTACCGTTTGGATATCCGTCATAGCATTTCAAGACATCGGATAAGTTCCATAAAGTTCTGCTGGTTTCTTGAATTTGACCACTGACAGTAAGAAAGACTGGCATACTAGGTTTCAAGATGACAAGTATGCGTTTCGAAAAGCGGAAAACAGAAGGATTTGTTGAAAGTTTGCCAATCATTCTATTGACCAGGTCTTTACTTTTAGTTCTAAGTGCCATTGCCTAGTAGTAGCCAAATTTAGAAGAGTCTTAAGGCATTGAGAATATTTAACGGTAATGATGTACAGTAGTATACATAGGAGCTACTTTTGATCTTTAAATATAACCCATTAGCTGGCTGAAAAATACTTAAAAAAAAAAGTAAAAAAAAAAAAACATGTTTTTCTTTAGTACCATGTGTGATACGTGATATTGTTTGGTTTCTTAGGAAAGCAACTGAAAATATTATGTTCATTGTAGTGAAATGGTCACAGGCAAACCAATGGTTCACTGAACAATTATGCTTTGTGCTTCTTGTTTAAAACACGGAACTATTTAAAAGCGGGTTGTGTGTTCATGACCTAAATACTTGGAAGCTGCAATACTAATAGGTATTTACCTACATAACCACGACTGAAATTCGAAATCATAATCTGAGGGTTGCTTAGTTCACTGAGACTTTGCCGTTTATATGCCAATACCTTAATCCTTTTTGTTGCACATTTTACGAAAAAAAAGTGCGTGTTTGTATTTAATAATATACCTCTAAACGCCTCCGCCCATCTGCCTCTCCTGGTTTTAGGTTTTTTAATGCAACTTCGTACATTTTCATCAAATATAGTCAGCAGTAATGCATTTTACTGCAAAGAACAATGTTTACACATATGGATTCGAGTGAATTCAGAACTCGAGCAGCCTTTTTTTCTTGTTCATCATTATATTCCAAAAAGATTTTCCGAAGAGAAGCGACTTAACAGTTCGACTTCCGTTCCCTTGCTTCTGCATCTCGGTTTTTTTTAGTTAAGTGAAGAAGTCTGAAATAACGCAAAAAGTGTTTTCCGTTCCCGATCTATACCATTCAGTTCAGTTACCACAAAACACATAAGTCCATTCTAGGTGGTTATAAGGAATAAACAAAGTTTTGGATGAGTTTCAGCACACTTTCAGTTGGCGCGGAATTTAGGGGTGACATAATGGTCATCTCCTCTCAGATGCTCCTCTTAATTAATGGGGCACATTCTATGCGGTTTTTTTTGTTCGCTGGGTGGTGCTCTCTATCTGCCCTCAGGATTTTATCTCTTCCTCAACGGAAGTTATGCTCCCTGACGAAATTTAAATTTTGAAGAATACCACCCCGAAGGCTTTGAAACTGCATTATGTGGCCGCATAATACTACGTAAAATGTTTATTCCTTTTAGAATAACAAATTAAATTACTAAAACAGAGAACTGAGCAAAAGTGAGTTGGAGAGTATGTTGTCTCGGATGTGTGAAGTTCGCATCAAATTCAAACTGAGTATAAATAAGGGAAAAACCAAAATTATGATTTTTAAGCGAGAAACTGTTAGCACTGAATGTAATATAAGCCTAAGTGGCGCAGTGATTGACCAGGTGAATGAGTTTGTGTATTTAGGAAGCATGTTTGAGAGACAGAACAAATTAGATGGGGAAATTAGTAGGCGATTGAATTCTTCATTGAGAGTCGTAGATACTTTAGGACGTTTTCACAGGAATGATGGGCTCTCAAGAAAGTCCCGCATGGCTGTGTATGAAAGTGTAATTGTTTCTACTCTGATGTATGGAAGTGAAACCTGGGTGCTACAGAAGAGACATAGGAGTCGTTTGTGTGCTGGAGAAATGCGTTACTTACGGGGGTTTATGGCAAGACACGTTCTGATTGTGTGAGGAATGAAGATGTGTTGCAGTTGTGTAATGTGAAACAAAATGTTGTTTGCAAGATGGAGACTAATATGCTTCGGTGGTTTGGACATGTTGAAAGAATGAGTGATGAGATGCTTACTAAGAACGTTTTTTAGCCAAAGTGGCAGGAAGGAAAGGTAGAGGAAGGCCAAGAAAGTTATGGGAGGATCAGATTCAGGAGTGTCTTCATGAGAAAAAAATTATGAGTACGTAGTATAGAAGGTCTTATGTACGTCTTGTGATGGATGGCAATGAAGTCCGAGTTGTGCGTCAAGATCGCTGTTAATGGAAAAGTTTGACACGGCACCAGTAAGTAAATAATCATTTAAAAATTGATCTGGTAGTTTTTATTTCTTTGTGGAGCTAACCACTGAATTTCAGAAAATAGTTTAGTGATATATATATGTAAATGGAGAACTAACACCCCTTTGATTTAGAAAGTGACTGTTTTATCTTGCTTTTTTCTTAATCTGTGCTGCGGTTTTATTATAGCCACAGTACAGGCTTCGTGATCCTTGAATGGCCGTTGTACTGAGACTTCAGTATATAAAAATTCTTCATTTGTTTTTTCATTCAGTTTTCTCAAATAGGTTAGTACGAAGATGGAAAATAAAAATTTAGGGAAATTAAAAATTTTCCTCTAACCGTTGGTTTCTGTTGTACCCTTATAAATCCGCCGTGTTCTCTAACAGAAATATAATTTCGCAATTTTCAGTGCTGCTACTGAATGATTTCAAAC
This sequence comes from Macrothele yani, assembly GCA_039090855.1. NCBI lineage: Eukaryota > Metazoa > Arthropoda > Arachnida > Araneae > Macrothelidae > Macrothele > Macrothele yani. The sequence continues at coordinate 11,409,039 of CM077024.1, forward strand.
TTCTTTGTTTGAGAAAACTAAAAACAATCGGATTTTAAACAGTATTACTTCATGTACATATGTGGAAGATGAAAAAATATCTGCGATTTACAGAAGCCTCTGAATGATTCTGGTGAGAGAGTTATTTGAACACCCCAGTACCACCGCAGTCGCAAACCGTTTTCCAAAATACTGATGTAGAAATTATGAATTTGTTCCTCGAATAACATGCACATCGCTCATGCTATTGGACGTGGAAGAAGGACTGATAACTCTTGTGAACAATTATTATCTTTTTTCGAACAACATGCGCATCGCTCATGCTATTGGACGTGGAAGAAGGACTGATAACTGTTGTGAACAATTATTATCTTTTTTCGAACAACATGCGCATCGCTCAAGCTATTGGACGTGGAAGAAGGACTGGTAACTCTTGTGAACAATTATTATCTTTTTCGAATAACATGCGCATCGCTCATGCTATTGGACGTGGAAGAAGGACTGATAACTCTTGTGAAGATTTATCTTTTTTCGAACAACATGCGCATCGCTCATGCTATTGGACGTGGAAGAAGGACTGATAACTGTTGTGAACAATTATTATCTTTTTTCGAACAACATGCGCATCGCTCATGCTATTGGACGTGGAAGAAGGACTGATAACTGTTGTGAACAATTATTATCTTTTTCGAACAACATGCGCATCGCTCAAGCTATTGGACGTGGAAGAAGGACTGGTAACTCTTGTGAACAATTATTATCTTTTTTCGAATAACATGCGCATCGCTCAAGCTATTGGACGTGGAAGAAGGACTGGTAACTCTTGTGAACAATTATTATCTTTTTTCGAACAACATGCGCATCGCTCATGCTATTGGACGTGGAAGAAGGACTGATAACTCTTGTGAAGATATTATCTTTTTTCGAATAACATGCGCATCGCTCATGCTATTGGACGTGGAAGAAGGACTGATAACTGTTGTGAACAATTATTATCTTTTTTCGAATAACATGCGCATCGCTCATGCTATTGGACGTGGAAGAAGGACTGATAACTCTTGTGAACAATTATTATCTTTTTTCGAACAACATGCGCATCGCTCATGCTATTGGACGTGGAAGAAGGACTGATAACTGTTGTGAACAATTATTATCTTTTTCGAACAACATGCGCATCGCTCAAGCTATTGGACGTGGAAGAAGGACTGGTAACTCTTGTGAACAATTATTATTTTTTTCGAATAACATGCGCATCGCTCATGCTATTGGACGTGGAAGAAGGACTGATAACTGTTGTGAACAATTATTATCTTTTTTCGAACAACATGCGCATCGCTCATGCTATTGGACGTGGAAGAAGGACTGATAACTGTTGTGAACAATTATTATCGTTTTTCGAATAACATGCGCATCGCTCATGCTATTGGACGTGGAAGAAGGACTGATAACTGTTGTGAACAATTATTATCTTTTTTCGAACAACATGCGCATCGCTCATGCTATTGGACGTGGAAGAAGGACTGACATCTCTTGTGAACAATTATTATCTGCATAACACGTGTGAAGGAAGCGCAGAGGAGCTACTGTCTATATTTATTAAAGCAAGGGATGAATGGAATTAACGACATGTCAGTCAGGAAAACAGCATCAACAAGTTTTAGTGTTGATTTGGGGGCATCAATTCTGACATAAGAAAGGTATTTAATGGAGGGGTAAAGTTGCAACTTGAATGATATTGGAAACAGGTAAACGGGTGATTGTGACCCGTCTATTACTTTTTTCTACAGTGTTATGCCAAAGAAAGTTTGAAGAAATATTCGCACCGATAACATACAGAGAATTCCCTTTTGTGGAAGGGTTCTTTGTCTAAATAGGATGAAAAGTTTGCAAGACTCTGAACTCCATAAGATTTTATCGTTTTCAGATTTGATAAATCGCCTCAATGATGCATTTACAATGAAAGGCAGCACTACAGCACAATCGCCGGTGTTCACAATTCTGGTCATAAGATTGATAGAGAGTGACATCATGGGCTGTGAACTGGGTTACTCGAAATGAGGTATATATAATTAATGAGAAATGAAAACCCTAAGGCACGTCTACATTAATGAAGAATACATCATAAGATGCACTCCGAGGGAGAGTGTTTATACGACGCGTAGAAATGAAGCTAATGTACCAATGACACAAAGGAGATTGAAGACCAAATGAGTTAAAATTCATTTAGAAGAATTTGATGCCACACTTTATTAAAAGCCTCTAATGTATCAAGTGCTCAATGGGCACTGATCAAACATGGGCAGCATAAGATAAAATGTCACCCGTTAATCGATATAGATGAAAGCCGTACATAATTGATCATTCGTGAGAGTGAATATTGATAAGACGAGACGCTTCCGTTACTTCCACAAAACAGAAATCCATAATAACTAGTTCATAGCCCGGGCCATGCACGGATAAAAGTGCTGTGACTGAAATCTTTATAACAGGAATTGTAAAATACATATGCATAACTATAATAAACGATTAAGTTGTTAATGGGCACTCTATAAGATAGTTTCTTCAAAACTTTCATTTCGTACGCGATTAACTCTACCTTCGTTCAAGTTGTGCAAAGTATTAGGAGATAGGTTTGCACGCCATCGCCGTTGTCGTTCTGTATTTAAGCAACGTTTTCTTTCAGCTTTATCTTCTTACATCTTGTACTACCAAAAAAAAAAAAAAAATCCACGGAAACAATATTTTTTTTAAATTTTCATCACCGTGAATTAAAACTACGCCTGCAGTTACTTTCTTACGATTTTACTTATTAATTTTTATAAAATAAAATAACGCAGATTCCTTTTTATGAAATTGCTCTGCAATTTTATTCCATTCTACGAAATTACTCTGCAATGCGAAGAAAATGAAATGAAACACGACATAACACTTACGTAACAGAACAAACGTCGGAGACTGTTGTTCGAGCACGTGCGTATTTCCACAGATGAAGTCGTTTGTCTTACTAACTTTACTTCATTTTCCAGTATTTCTCCTTGATTTTACGTATCGTGCGATAGCGGTAAGCTTAGTTCCAATTTCGGCCACCGGATAAAAGCGGATGACGCTGCAAGTACTGAGTGACGTCAAAGCGTTGGGGACAGACGTAGCCTATTATATACAGTCGGGGCCAAATGTCCTGCACCAGTAGACCGAAAGTCAAATTTTGATGCTTAAAGTAAACTTACAAAGCGCACTGGCAAAGTTTTAAAGAAACATCATTTTAAAGGAAATTTTATGCTGAATTCAACTATTTTTACAGAATGTTATTATCAGTAATAGAAGTGAAGTTACCTACAGTACATTATTGAAACTTGCTGGACACTTGAAATAACTTACCAACAAGTAAGATACGCTTTAATATTTAATTGGATAACCACCGTTTCTTAGTAACAAAGTGAACCTTCTTGGCATGGAACTAATGAGCTTCACTAGTTGTCCGCTGGGGATAAGCGGTACCATACGGGGTTACAAACTCAATTATTGCTGTTTTAGATGTGGGTCCTTGTTGACGGATCTTTTGCATCAATCTCACCCACAGATTCTCTATGGGATTAAGATCCGAAGACTGTGCCGGCCACTGAAGTTCTCTTAGAGCTTTTCGATTAAACCGCTCGTCAACCAACTTTGAATGAAGACATACGGCACGTTGCCGATGTCCTAGAAGATTTTACAGGAGACAACAAAATGTGCAGATGGATAAATAGCACATTTTGGGGCAATGGAGATGTTGGATCTCGCACTTTTTGAGGAAAGATCCATCAATGTGGCCATTCAGTTGGAACATAGTTCTTTATGCTAAATTTCTCACTGAGGTGATGATCAAGACGCACCATTATTTGCTAAGAACGCGTTATTGTCCTGAAAGATAAAATTCCGCAAATCCATGTCTTGTGCAGATGATAACAGTTTGGACTCCAAAATTTCCACATATTTCGATCCATTCAATGGGCCATCAGCAATGTGCAGACGGCCAACACCACTGGCTGAAATACAGGACCATAACATCCCCGAATGTGGGTACTTGATTGTTGGCTGGGTGCAGCATGCCTTATATCTTTCACCAGCCCGACGACGTACATAATTATTTTCATTATTAGCGTAAATAGTAACAGTTGTTTCATCACTAAAAATAACATTTTTCCATTCATCAACAGTCCAATCCTTGTGTGCCTTGGCTCAAGCAATTCTTTTGAGCCGTTGTTGTTCAGTAAGGAAAGGTTTCCGTGCAGCTTTTCGTGCAGTCAATCCATTTTCTTGTAGCCTACGACGAACTGTACGTACAGATGCAATAATACCTACTTCATTCTCCCACTCATTTCTTAAATCAGTGGCTGTTTTAAATCTTAATTTTAAGGAACGTCGAATCAACTTGCGATCATCACGTTCAGTACCCTGTCTTAGTCGACCTGCTCTTTTTCTGTTTCCCACACATCCAGTTTCTGCAACTCTTTTAATGGTGTGCAAGACAATGCGAAAAGATCACAGTCACATTTAACAGCAGTTTTGCACCGTGTTGTCACCAATAGACAACTAGAGAAGCTCATTAGTTCCATGCCAAGAAGGTGCACTTTGTTACTAAGAAACTGTGGTTATCCAATTAAATAGTAAAGCGTATTTTGCTTGCTGGTAAGTTATTTCAAGTATCCTGCAAGTTTCAATAATGTACTGTACAGTAATTTTACGTTAAATGCATTGTACACGAATTTCACAAATTCCACGATTTTTTGCTTTTTACGACTAGATGCTGTACTTTTGCTTGTAACTTCACTTCTATTACTGGTAATAACATTCTGTAAAATATTTGAATTCAGCATAAAATTTCCTTTAAAATGATGTATAATATGTATTCCTGACTTTACCATTACGCTGTATAAGTTGACTTCAAGCATCAAAAATTGACTTTCGGTCTACTGGTACAGGGCTATTGGTCACGATTGTAGGCTTAATAAAATGGGAAGTCTTCGTGTCTGTCTGTCTGTCGATCACCTGCAGAAGAAACTACTGATCGTGTAGGTTTGAAGTTTGGCGTAACTTCAAAGAAGCACCTCCGTATAAGAACTTCAACCCCCTTTTCTGAAATTCAAATAACTAAAACTTTACCGTTCTTTTCGGGTTAAGTGCCGTATCGGCGTTAAAAGCCGCACCAACAGCCAACATATGAGCGTCGAACCTCAAACTTTTGTAATATTTTAACCACCGCTGAAAGATCTTCGACAAATAGAACTATAACATGTTTGGAGCATTATTTCATCCACATGCATTTTTTTAAAGGGACTTTTCCGATATCTGCCCGCCACTACTTGACTTCCGAATAAGAACGTTTTCAAGCAGTTCCTGATTTCGAAACCAGAACACAGAGCCTTTGGCAGCAGATGTTCAGTGCTTTCGTGCTTCTCTATGCGTACCACCTATGCGCAATGACAGATGACAGGAAAGGTCCGAAGATTACACTTGCAGGTAAATCATTCACTGAACTTTGTAAATCCCAACATAGGTGCCCATACTCAATCAGTGGAATCTATGTGGAGAAAGGTGAATTTTAAAAATAAAACTCGTTGGGTCACTCATAAGAGCATGTGGATTCGTGCCTATGTGAATTTATGTGGCGAAAAAGATTGAAAACGAAGGATGATCTATTTTTAGAAATTATGAAAGATATCGTAACGTGTTGGCCACTATAGTGATATTGATACCTAATTTGTAGCTATTTGGTTTCATTTGTTTTCTTATACTGTATAATGCTTTTCTTTTATGTGTTTCTTAAGCAGTTCAAATTTTATTAAAAAGTGAATAAGTAGGTTTTTACTAGGGCATTGCCGTTTCACACAGTGCTATTTGGTGTGCGGCGACACTTCCCCTATGTGTGAGACGTGTAGCACACGTCTAACTGTTGCTCATATTTTGTTGTGTAGTCGTTTCGTTCGTGATCTACTTGTTTTCTTTTTCCCCGGAAGACGACAAAAAAACCCTGCGTCGCCTTTTAAACGATGTTTATGATGTGTTCTCTGTGTTATCTTTTAAACGTTGTACCTGGGATTTTCCGATTTGTATGGTTCGTCTTCTTTGGGTCGGCCATTTACATCGTTTCGTGTCGTGTATCTTGTGAGGCATTGTGTTTATTAGGTTTTGATATTTTTTTCATTCTCGGTTTCCTGTAAACCATGATGCTTAGAGCTCTTTGGCCTACTTAACTCCTAGCTCTAAACACATGTCAAACAACTACAATCAACGAATTGTATATTTTCTCAACCATACAATAAGTTACAGCCACCCGCTAGGGTATATAAAATTGCAAACGCTGGAAACTCTGGAAACTGCTAGAATTTCTAAATTTTACGTAACACAATGCAGAGACGCATGCTTGGTGTAACCCAGAAAGGTAGGAAGAGAGAGAGAGAGAGAGAGAAACTCATGGATTAAGAAATTGACAAAGGTCGCTGGTATGGTGATGAAAGTAAAGACAATCAAGTGGTAATGGGTTGGGCATAAAGCTAGAAGAACCGACCGACGCTCGACAACGAACATTTTAGGATGGACACCAAGAGACAGGAAAAAACCAGAAGAAGACCTCTTTGGAGATGGCTGAATGAAATTCGAAAGCATGGCACTGTAAGTGTACGTTTATGCTGCAGCGTCGCTGCTGGCACATCGCCGAGCTGTGCACACTGCACATGGATGCCTGGGTATGATGAAACAAAACCATAAATCTTTACGGGCTCATTTATCGTGGAGCAGTGATGCTATCTGCGCTGCTCGCTGCGATCATCGCCACAGCGGTGATATCAAACTGGTTTGTTTTTCGAGCCTCGACCATCGTCAGGCATCCTCAAACTTAAGCTGTGATTGGTTCCTTCAAGGCCACTCTTCCGTCCATTAACCCACTTTCCCAACCGAGTGCGACACTACGCAGTCATCTCTCTCGTATCTTTAAAAACCGTGTTGTGTTTTGGTAGAAGCAAGTTTTGTTTGAGGAGTTATCCTGTGATTTGAACTATTTTATTTTAATTTCTCCGTGGATTGATCAAGAGTTTCCCTAGAATAAGGCTTCATCATGTGTCTCAGTAAGGGATAGGCTTCATCACCTGCGAACACAAAGGGGCTTGGATGTCAGTACTTGGTAGGAAGTTATCTTCAGTAATGTTAAGCACACGCTTTTTCATTCTGTCACACAAGGCAGACTTTCTAAAAGTGCCCCAATCACTTTGTTTTCCATATGTTCCGACCTCAATGAAAATAAATTTACAGTGAGCATTACTGATGGCCTGCAGAACTATTGAAAAGTAGCTTTTATACTTAAAGAACATGGGGCCTGACCATTGAGGGCGAAGTATTCGGATGTGCTTTCCATTGATAGAACCTAGACAGTTAGGGAATCTTCATTTCTTGTAAAACATATCAGCGATTTCTTTGAATTCTTCTTTAGTTGGTGGCTTCATATGCAGTGATTGTAAAACTTGCCATAACACTGGTAAAGTCTGTTTGACAATAAGAGATACAGTCGTGATTCCTATAATAATAAAAGCGATGTGAACAATTGCAGGGTAAATGCTCCATTGTGAGCATCGCAGCTACATGCAAGCAGCGAGGTGCCTGAGCGAGCATCTATGTGCCAGCAGCGAGGCTGCAGCATAAATGTACACTAATGTGGAAGAGAACTGCTGAAGAAAGGAAATTGTGGAAGAGACTTCCATCCAGCAATAGGTTGAGAATTCTTGTTGGTAATTATGATAATGATATGTAGACCTTAACTAAAGACAATCAGATGCTGGGAAAACTCAAAGATGGATACATAGAAAGAGATGCATGCTTGATGTAATCAGAAAGATAGGAAGCAAAACACATGGATCAGAAAAATGACCAAGGTTACTAACATGATGATAACCGTAGAGACTCTCAAGTGGTGATGGGTTCGACATAAGGCTAGAAGAACTGATCACCGTTCGAATACTAAAATCTAAGGCTGCTGGACACCAAGGGATAGAAAATTACCCAGAAGAAGACCTCGTTGCAGATGGCTGGATGGTATTCGAAAGCATGCCAGTGTAATGTGGAGAAGAACTGCTACAGAAAGGAAATTGTGGAAGAGACTCCCATCCAATAATGGATTGAAATTTCTTGTTGGTAATTATGATAATGATATGTGGACCTTAACTAAAAAAAGACAATCAGACGTTGGGAAGGCTCAAAGAAGTATGTATAGAGAGATGCATGGTTCGTGTAACCAGAGAGATAGGAAGAGGCACTTAGATCAGTAAAATGACAAGATATCATAATCTACTCGTAAGTAAAGCGTCTTATGTGACAACTGACTGGACATATTCCTTGAAGAACTCACCACCATTGGACAACTGAAATATTAGTCCGGATTCCAAGGGACAGGAAAAGACCCAGGACAAGATCACGTGGAAGATATGTGGATAAGTTGGAAAGCGCGCCAGAGTAGCTGGAAGGAGATTGCCGAATACAGAAAACTGTGGAAGAGACTTCGGAAGACCTTCATCAAGCAGTGGATTGGGAATTGTAGTTGTTGATTATTGTAATGATATGGCACAAGTTACATTTTTGTAATCCAGCTGTCGTTATAACGGACACAGTTTCGAAAAGCAATGTTAATATTCGTAAGTAGGGCTATGGTTTTTATTACCTAAAAATTGCTAGAAAATGCCCTATCAAAATGCATTTATGACCCAAAAACAAAATAAAAAACTTAACGAACAAATGCTAATTTCTTTTTTTTATTTCCTTGTAAAACTAATTAATCAAAAAAAGAAGAGGTGCACGAAACAAAAAAAAAAAAAAAAAGAATCTAAAAATATAATTTAATCTGTTGACTATTGCTGTGTCAACTGAAATTCTTTATTTTCCTAACCAACGCATCGCCTATAGAACAAAACAAAGAATAAACAAGAAATACAACTTAATTCTTTCACAATTTCTGCGCTAAACTAATAATTTATTACCCAAAAACATATCTATATGAACAAAAAAAACCCTTAAAAATGCAGTTTTACTTTTTAGTTTCTGTGCCGAACTGAGTCTTTTTTTTTTGTTAACAAATAATATGCCGTATAAAAGAAAACAAAAAAAATACATATAAATGTACCCTCCGCCGCACCGAACTTAGTCTTCCGACATAATGGCAACGGCCGTACTCCAAATAGGAGTAGTTCATCACCGCTTGGAAGGAAGAGACAGGGGAGGAGGGAAGAGATTTTATCACCATTTGCTACGACGCGTGTTCAAATGTTCTAAACATGAGCACCCACCCCCTCCCCCACCACCATTTTTGAATCTTCCTTCTGGCTTTTAGGGAAAAAAGGAGTTTCAGGGAAGTTCATCCAAAAATACCCTTTTCATTGAAAATAACAAAATATGCAAAATAATGACTCAAAAATAACAAAAAAAAAAAAAAAAAATGCCATATTGAGTAAAAATCACGAAAACATGTAGAAAAATGCCTTAACAAATGTACTTAAATTAGCTTAGTTTTGCATGTAACACATTTGTATACACTTGAGAAACGTTTTAGTATTGCCAAAAAAAAAAAATATGCAAAATCATAAACATCTTAGACCTAATCATAAGATTTCAGAGTAATGTAAAGTGATTAGTTGCATATAAATTTCACTAGCCTCGTTATGCCGATGTAATGATATACAACTGATCACAATTTTGGCCACTTTTACATAATATAAATTAGTTATGCCTACAATTTTGTTTAAGAAAACTGCACGTTCGTTGCTTTTATTAGTTTCGCATTTCCCCTCAAACAGATTCGCTAAGTAAGTTGAAATGTTGAAATCTGTCGGGAAGAAGCTGCGATAACAATAGCATTTAAATTTACAGCACCCTGGGCAAAGGAAGTGCCATTTCCAAACCGATTGAGTGGATAAATTTGAAAGTTTCTGTTAAAATAAATACTGGGGAAGTTCTTTCTGCTCTTATAATTTTACTTTTTCCACTAAAAGCTGAAAATGTACTTGTGGGAAAAAAAAATATTCTTCCTGTTTTACTTCCGAAAAAGCACATATTTAGCGTCGTCTAAAACTATTGGATGCGTGTTGATCTTTTTGAAAGCTCTTTACTCCTGGTCCGAATGGGGAGAGAGCAGCATATGTACATGTCTCGATGCCCAAGAGCGTAAAATGCAGAAAGAGTTCTTCCATTTGTCGATAGAAGTTCGCCTTGCTCTCAGCACAAATATTCACCAGCAGTTGTCTGTTTTATTTTTTTTATGGGCTTGCAAATAAAGACGTTCCAGAAACTTTATGGTTTGCGCTTGGGTGAGGAACACCATAAATAGCAAAACCGGATGGGTTCAGCTTATCACGATCCCAATCTTCGAAAGTAAACGGACCAGGTCCTAAGCCTGCGAATTCTGTGGTACGGATGATACGAAACTCGCCTCAAGCCCATTGATTCTGCGGCTGTGATCACGGCAAATGATATTTGTATAAAAACGAATAGTCGTTTTCTTTCTCTCTCTCTCTCTCTCTCTTCCTGTTCTCCCCGACACATACACACTATTGCTCTCTTTGTCATGGAAAGGACCTTTTCTTAATGGAACTCTCTCTTCAGGTCACTGTCCCTTTTTTATTTATTGAACACTAACACGTGAGGGTGTTTTAAGCGCCATAAATGCTTCATTTTGTTTCCTTCCGCTTCATCTGTCTTGGGCACTGTCCGCTGGCACATGTACTCCCCGTTTTTGTAGCAGGGCGAAATAATTCCAAACACGGTCGCTATCATTTTCAGGTCACGATGAAGCCTAAGTGTTGCTGGATGATAATATCAAAAGTGGATCTGGCAATAGAAAGTTTTTCCGCTCCAAGTTCCATTATTTCCTCACATCGCGATATGGAGAACAACGCCTTTACAGATTTCAGGCTTTCTAAATTATGTGACTAAATTTTTAGAGGATATGGTAGTCCCCAAATGAATGTTTCCCTCACACTGTTTTCTTATCTTTTATCAAATACTGAGATAGAGTTACAAGAAAAGCTGCCTGACACAAATCGAAATAAAGAAAGATGTAAAAAAAAAATAAAAACAAACAAGGGTGAAGGCGTAGTTTCCTCGATGGAAGATAAAGCGGGGGAAATACCCAATTATGACAGTGACCTGAAAGATCAGACAAAATGATTGTTTTGTTGAAATTGTCATAAATACAGAGTTTACGCCCAAAGTCGCGGCCACAAAGGGATTTTGGCGGTTGATGGAAGTTTGAGTGGGATTGTTAACTCCAAGTATTTTCTTTCAGGAGATAGTTTTTGTTCAAGTTAATCGTGTAAGCGACCAGCGTAACATTTCCTCGGTGAGCACCGCTTGAATTTCATCACAAAAATTGGGAGAACGCTTGGCAAGATACGCACAAAGGGAGAAAGGGGTTCCAAGATGAAAGACAAATGCCATGAAAATATTATTTTTCTTTACATTTCTCTAATATATTCACGTACTAAAAAAAGAAGACTGATAGTGAATTCTCGAGTGTAATAAGACAGTTTTTCGCAAAAATCTCAAGCGGGCTACCAGGGGGTATTTAGGGAGGCTTGTTCCCCTAGAAAGCGTTCCATTTTATGTGTTTTTTTTTTCTTTGTTACAATGCCACTTACATTAGAAAAATGCTTTAACTTAATAAAAATGCGTCAACTTACATTACAAAGAAATGCTTTAATTTTTTCTTGTATTTTTCATTAACTTTTATTTTGTCCTGGTGGATTTCAAAAGCTTCCACTTTCCGTCGCCCTCCCCTTGAAATAAATTTAATATACGCCACTGCCTGCTACTTTTAAGATAATTCGAGATATTTTTGTGTATTAGACACCGAGCTTGTGACGTACTACGGAAGTGAATCACGTGTCAAGACGACACATCTGGAGCGATACATTCCGTCGGTGTAGCTTAATTTGTTAGAGCAACTCACTCCGGAGCGAGGAGACCCGAATTCGATACTGACAAATTCCTGTTTTCACATTGGCACCCGAACGTAAAAATGGATCGACTGGCCGTTGGGTTCTTCGAAAAATCTGTGATGTTTGTTCCACACGTCGTCTGGAATTAATGAAAGGTGCCTTCTTCACTTAAAAAATTAAGAGGGAGATGATGTGACGTACTGCAGAGGCGAATCACGTGTCAAGACGACAAATCTGCAACGATACATTCCGGCGATGGAGCTTAGACGATTAACGAAACTCACCACTGAAAGAGGAGACGCGGGTTCGACAAATTCCTGTTTTCACATGCTAGGTAAATTCTAAGAATAAAACTGAATTTCACGCAGCTAAGCAAAAGACATTTCCTCCAACATTTTTGCAAGCAGAGTTATAAAATACATCAAAAGCTGTGGTGAAAAGCAATCGCATGCAAATAGAATTTTTGAGACAGCTGTTTAAGACGCACATTATCGTCATATAATGACAACCAGAAATTCAAGGTATGGCAATTAAATAAAGACACTGACCTTATATCTTTAGTTACGTAAAAGAATTACATTTTTAACTCTTATCGCCTTCAACGTACTTCCCTTCTACATCAACACAACGCTGCATTCTGATCTCCCACGGAGCAAAACAGAGCTCATCTCGTGTGATCCTTTCGAGAAGTGTCGTTGTTCTGTTCTTCACCATAGTAATGGACTCAATAGTGGCCCCCTTGAATTTAGGGAAAATAAAGCAGTCCCATCAGGCTATGGCTGGAGAGTAGACAGGACGTTCAACCACTGTAATGCGTTTCTCGGTAAAAGAAATTGCTTCATTGAGAGCTCTGAATGCGCTGACGCGTGTTTCAGGTGAAACTTCAAAAACGGATTATGCTGCAGAAGAATCTAACACACTTCAAAGCACTGCATTTCCAAGTTTCATGGAAATTCACATAAATGTCAGATGGTGTCGTAATTGCTTTGCAAGTAGCATAGAGACCACAGAAAGTACGCTGCTCGACATTGAAAATGTCATACTATGAAGGAATACAGGAAATGAGATAAACTGAAAATTGTAAAACCATACCAGTTATCTAAATTCATTGGGTAATAATAGAACTCAAAGTGATTTCGTACATCAACCGGATTGCGTTCTCAAGGAAGCTAGACAGCAAACTGCAGGTGTTTGACTACAGGTACCTAAAGTTAGGTAGACAGCAAACTGCAGGTGCTTATCTACCTAAAGGAAGGTAGACAGCAAACTGCAGGTGCTTGTCTTCCTAATAGAAGGCAGACAACAAACTGCAGGTGTTCGACTACCTAAATGTAGGTAGACAGCAAACTGCAGGTGCTTGTCTACATATAGGAAGGTAGACAGCAAAATGCAGGTGCTTGTCTACCTAACGGAAGGCAGACAGCAAACTGCAGGTGCAAGTCTACCTAAAGAAAGGCATACAACAAACTGCAGGTGCTTGTCTACTTAAAGGAAGATAGCAAGAAAACTGCAAGTGCTTGTCTACCAAAAGGAAGGCAGACAGCAAACTGCAGGTGCTAAACTACGGGTACCTAAAGGTACGTAGACAGCACCTTGCAGATGCTTATCTACCTAAAGGAAGGTAGACAGCCAACAGCAGGTGTTTGACTACCTATAGGTAAGTAGACAACGAACTGCAGGTGTTTGTCTACCTAAAGCAACCTAGACAGCAAACTGCAGGTGTTTATCTACTAAAGGAAGGTAGACAGAAAACTGCGAGTGTTTGACTACCTAAATGTAGGTAGACAGCAAAATGCAGGTGCTTGTATACCTAAAGGAAGGTAGACAGCAAACTGCAGGTGCTAGTCTACCTAAATGAAGGCAGACAGCAAACTGCGGGTGCTTGTCTACCTAAAGGAAGGCATCCAGCAAACTGCAGGTGCTCGTGTACCTAACGGAAAGCAGAGTGCAAACTGCAGTGCTTATCTACCTAAAGGAAGGTAGACAACAAACTGCGAGCTTTCGCACATCAACCAGATGCCTTTCTCAATAACCATATAGATCTTCTTTGAGAAAGCCATCTAGCTGATGTGCTTAAGCTCGGAAACTTTGAGTTCTATTTTACGCCAATAAATTCTGATTACTAGCATAGTTTTACGATTTTAAGTATACCTGGGGTACTACAGTTCCTCCTTATTAATTAGAGATGAAGCTTACCGCACATGCTGACAAGAACGTGAGAAATAAATGATTTAATATATGAAGGATAATATGAATGTAATGTGCAAGGAGACAACATAATGAATGCAGCCTGGTTTAATAGGTCGTATGACCCCCCATGCTGGCCTATACATCCGGCAACATGACGTGGCATCTGGTGGAAAAGTCCCCGGTGTCATGAGGTATCACTGACCATGCGTCGTTGACCTCTGTCTACAATTCATCAACACTGCAATGGGGTTGCGCACAGATGTTCAGTCGTCTGCCAATGACGTCCCACGCACATTCTCTGTGAAGGAGAAGCCTAGCGATCACGCTGGCTAGAACATCACCTGGATACTTTGTAAAAACTGTCTTGTACTGTTCGCAATATGTGGGGAGGACTTTTGTTGCTAAACCTTCATGCACATCATGGATACCACGACAACACGGCAACAACACCGGTTGAAGCACCTCATCGGCGTATCATCATGCTTCCATTGAGCCCACGAAGCGTACGAACGGTTAACGGATCTTTAAATTGATAGCTTCCCAAACTATGACACCAAGTTGAGCGGTCATATGACGTTCGCGGATGACAGCAAGATCAGCCACGTGACCACGTCGCCTCCAGACTCCCAGTTCACGATTGTCAAGACTCAGACACAAGCAAAACACGACGCTGAATAAGGCATAATTCCATTTGCCTCGCCATGCATGTCTGAGCAGGCACCACCTTTTTTTGTTTTTATCTTATTGGAGGTTTAACGACTACCGTAAGCAACACAATGAGCTATAAGCAGTCGCCCGTCCCTAATTTAGGGCCACTGACTGCAGGGAAGGGAGAGAGCCAGTGCCTAAAGACAAACACAACATCCATGCCTCACAGGGATTCGAACCCCTATCCAAATCGGACGAATGATCAGAAGCCATCGCTTGGACCACTGCGCCACTGGGGCGGCTGACTTTGTTGTGACTGCTTTTTGTTGGAAAGCATGTCAATATTTTGTTGCAACATGGCAGTCCGCACTTTTAGCTGATCCTCTAGATGGGTATCAGTTATTTGTGACCTTAAGGGCGTCTTGATTTAGGTTACTTAGGTGAATGTTGGTTCACAGCAATAAATGGTTAAAAAGCATGAAAGCAGTTTTTGTGCATGTTGCTGAAGACGTGGGCATTCTGTTGCATTTTTCAATTTCTCAACTGGATCTTTCTTAGCGCCAAATAAGGATTTTAAAATATCATCTTCTGAGAGCAAAGTCAGTTCCGTGAGTAGCTCTTTAGGAGTCATAGAATGAAATCATGAGCGTAGACGGGGTCAAAATAGCGTTTATGACTTACAACTGTTCTAAGTGTGGCCGTCAGTCGAGGAGTATAAAACAGGAGTGAAAACATTAAGGACGAAGAGGAGAAATTAGCATAACAGCGGAACGAACTGGCAGAACGGACCGAAAGACCACTCAGGAGATAGACTAGGGTCCGGTACGGTAGAGCATGTGCATATGTGCAGCATGACGTAGGGGGGGGAGGGGAATGTCGGAAGGGTATGAAGTACACGGGCGGTGTACGCTCAGCAATTCGGTGAAAGCTATTGCACGGTGTACATCGGTTTGAACGACGTCGAGTTGCTGCCACCGTGTGAAATGGCTAGCAGACAATCCAGTAGACGACATCTGGATGGCTTTACTCAAGGCCGCGTCATTGGGAAGTTGGAAGAAGGTCGAAGTGTGGCCGAGGAGTTCGGGATCGCTCACAGCATCGTTTCACGAGCTTGGAGAGCATTTCAAACGACAGGAACAGCTGTCCGAGAGTATAGCAGTGGTCGTCCACGAGCAACCACGGCGGCGGACGACCGGTATATTGTTTTACAGGCGAGAAGAGACAAACGGAAGACAGCGGGAGAAATCGCAAGCAACATGCAACAGACAACTGGACGTCCGTTATCGCGTTTTACCGTGGCCAGGAGGCTGCAAAAAAGTGGTCTATTTGCACGACGACCAGTACGGTGTGTGCCATTAGCGCCTGTTCATCGGAGACGGCGGTTTCTGTGGTGCCAAGAACACAAAAACTTGACACATCAGCAATGGGGTCGAGTTCTCTTTACGGATGAGAGCCGATTTAGTCTGACGAGCGATTCTGGACGTATACACATCTGGAGAGAGCAGGTAACACGCAATCACACCTCCAACATCATCGAAAGGGACCGGTTTGGAGGTGGCGGAGTTCTCGTTTGGGGCGGCACCATACTTGGTAGCCGTACTGACCTGCACATCTTCCAAGGAGGTTCAGTAACTAGTGTCCGCTATTGTACTGAGGTTCTCCTGCCTCACGTGCGTCTGTTTAGAAGTGCCGTGGGTCCTGAGTTCCTCTTCACGGACAAGAACGCTACACCTCATCGTACAGTGGCTGTCGCAGAACTGTTGAAAAGTGAAGATATTCAACGCATGGATTGTCCCGCAAAGTCCCCGGACCTAAATCTAATCGAACACGTGTGGTACCTTCTCGGGAGACGCTTGGCAGCACTTCACCAGTCGCCAGCAACGATTCCGCAGCTGCGATTGGCGCTACAAGAGGAATGGGCCGCGATTCCTCAACAGCTCCTTGACAACCTCGTCCTCAGCATATACAGACGTTGTAAATCCTGTAATGCAGTCAGGGGTGATCATATTCCTTATTAAAGACTGGATTTTTCTTGGCAGCGGCCTGTCACATGGACGTTTCTGTCTTTTGTCCAGTTGTGGCTCGAAGCTACCTTTTCAATAAAGTGCCTTTGTATCTTTTGGATTCCTTGTCTGCATGGTTTTACTCACTTGTCCCATATTCTTACATTTCGGGGATCCTATGGTATGATTTGAGTCGATGTAGAGCACTTCTGCACGACGTTACATTCGAAAAACTGTCTCGTCCTTAATTTTTGCACTCCAGTGTATTTCGTTGAAGCTTCTTTTACTCCTTGGTATTTCAAATACGGTCATTTCAAGATTAAAAAAAAAAAAAAATTAGAGGTGAACAAAAAAACATATCAATAAAACTAAAAGGATTTGTTCTGCGAAATTAGGATTTACTCAAAAGGCCGCAATGAATGTCCTAGAAATCCGCAAATTCCCCACCTCTGCTCTAAGGTCTTCGGATGACTGCCCATGTGTCCCAGTTCTGTACCACGGTGACGTACGTTACATTCTTTCAACCAGTGTCGCCACATACGACAAGGAGTGGGTGCTCTCGATGTGTTTCCGTCGCGATGAAACCTAGGGACCGACCAGCAGTACGTAGTCGTATGATGAAGCTTTTAGTATAGGTATACGTGTGACATCAGCATTCCGGATGACATGGCTCTGGTATGTTCCCGCCTTACGCGTGCTTTTGCCACCGAGGTCACTGTGATACTGTGGTCCACACGCCCAGACAAGGACGACCAAACTTAGCTACGCAAAACCGTTTGTCCCTCCTTTTATCTCCCTCACCTATCACGTGATTGGTTCTCAACTGCAATCATTCACACAACCCAGCTGTCAACGGATACCCACCAATTTTCACGGCGCTACGACAAATCCTTTCTGGTGTGGCATTTTCTATGTCGAGCGATATATTAAGGTAGTTCAGCAGAATGTGCTCGATATTTTCTCCATTTCAGTGATAAAATAAGATTTGGGTTACAGTCTTATTCTTTCGTGGTGTAAAGTGCACAAATTCCCTGCCGTTCCGGATAATACGCAGAATTATAGCAGGTATAAAAATCGGAGCACTAAGGCAGTTTAAATAGTGTTTTGAACAAAACGAAACACCTTTCCAACTTAACGCCACAGTTAGTATCTAGATATTTAGCTTCCTCAGAACACGTAAATACATTCGTATACTTTTGCATCCCCGTAAATTATGTCCCAAATGTTTCCCATTAACTCATTAAAGTCTTGATATTATTTAATGAAGAGAGTTCTGGGAAGATGTCGTTCGAACGATATTCCAAGCTCATTAAAATGTAAATCCTCAGTCCCCATTTACTTTATAAGCAGCGAGGTTGAGGGAAACACATTTTTCAAACGAAAAACCAACAAAGGTCATACAATTAAGTTTCTTCATTCGTTCGAGATCAAACTACTCTGCCAATAAAGTCTTTTGCTGTCGTTAAACAAATCTGAGAGCACCAATCTAAACGTTTCTGTCGGGAAATGAAGACATATTAAAATGTACTTAAAAATAAACTTCCAATTACTTTATCGCTACTGGAGGCGCATTCATGAAGGCAATGTTCATTAAAACATAGCAACTTATGCGTTATAGTATGTTCTCCTGCAGGCTGATATATTCTTTCGAACGTGATAATTAAGATACGGGTTTCTTTTACGTGAAACAGAAACGGAACGCACAATTTTAACTTTGAATCTCTATTTCAGTTTAGAAGATGTATCGGAAAGAGAGAACTGGTGACATCTTTTCAAATTAAAATAAAAACAGCTCTGTACTACATTACCTAGGAATTATACTCGCACTTATGAAAGCATGATGACAAGAATGCGAAGAACAATATTTTCCTTTTCATTTCCCCTGCAGTTTAACTATATCGGTGAGCATAAAAAATCAGGGAAATCACCCAACCTTAATTTAACCCTTTAACCAGCTGGAAAGTTCGTTCAAATGTTTAGGAAGGTGACGCTGTAACTATTCTGCATCCGAACGATATCGGGGTGGAATAAATTGTCAACGTTTATGCACAATTAAATGTTTATTTAACATCGACTATATTTTCGCAGAGCGTTTGGCTCGGCATCATCTGGACAAATGGCTGATGATGATGCATTGTCCTGATGATGCAAATGTTTATAATCATTTGTCTTGATGATACCGAACCAAACGCTCTGCAAAACTATAGTCGATGTTAAATAAACATTTAACTGTGAATAAACGTTAATAATTTATTCTATCTTAACATCACAAGTGCGTAGTCTTAAATATATGATATAGGGGCGAACAATATACATACAATAACTCTTTTTCCGTAGCTGCAATGTTATGACGCTTTAATGAATCAGTGACTTCAGACGAATCTCAGTAACCCAAAATCGCCCATAACTCTTTCTTACCATTGCATTTTTTACTCAAGAAACGCATATAGCGTATTAAAACCGTTTATTTCTTATAGTTTAATAATCACAGAGATTTACCAAGCTTTCGCACTCCACTGCGAGGCTTTTTCAAGGCAACGGTAGAAATAAAAATGCAGGGAATTGGAACACATAAGGAACAAAGATGATTTTTGAAAGTAACGTGGGTGATATCACCAGCATATTTCGTGAAATGTTTTAGCACGTAATTACACGGTTCGCGGCGACGTGTTCCAGTATTTTAATAACGCATGCCAAACCAGTGGTAGTTCAGTAGAGATCATGTCATTGCACGCTACTTTGCTGGAGAGGATTTCGACAGTTTCCCTGATGGCAGTCTCTTTAAAGTTAGTGTAAGGGGCAATTCTTCTAATATGTTCTGGTTGACACTTCGCACGTGTCCTTTACATCTAGTGTCCAAGGATCGCTTTGTGATTCCGATATATATCTTTTCCGTGTTGTCAGGATATACCAACGGTATAGTGTATACACCCGCCTTTTTTTCACACTGTCTCTGCTTGCAGCTTGATACTATATATGATAATGGGGTCGGGGACTTCATTGCTATTAATATTTTGTATTTATGTAACAGATTCTTTAACCAATATGCAAAGCCTGGGATATATGAGATGGATCCTGCGTACTTCATTGTCTTACTAGGTGATTTTGTTGTTGCCGACATTATACGTTTTCTTACAGCTCTATGTATTCTGTCTATTTCATCCCTCTTATATGCAACCTTTAGACCTTTGCTATAAATATTACCAATTTCCTTGTTATTTAGGTAGTCGGGTTGGCAACGTTACACGCTCTATAGAACAATGCTCTAAAAGCAGAAGTGGATGGAACGTTGAATTATCTAGACGTCGCGCTCAGAAGAAATAGAACGTGCAGCTTCGATTTTAACGTTTATTATAAACAGACCGCAGTACCGAACCTTGTCCTTCCTGATTCGCACTGCCCAAAACAGAACAAACTTTCTGCTTTTAGAGCATGGTTTTATAGAGCGTATAACGTATGCCAACCCGACTACCTAAATAACAAGGAAATCGATCATATTTATAGCCAAGGTCTAAAGGCTGGATATAAGAGCGATGAAATAGACAGAATACATAGAACTGTAAGAAATCGTATAATGTCAGCAACAACAAAATCACCTAGTAAGACCATGAAATACGCAGGATCCATCTCATATATCCCAGGCTTTGCGTATTGGTTAAAGAATTTGTTACATAAATACAAAATATTAATAGTAATGAAGTCCCCGACCCCATTATCATATATAGTATCAAGCTGCAAGCAGAGACAGTGTGAAAAAGAAAAGGCGGGTGTGTACACTATACCGTTGCTACATCCTGACAACACGGAAAAAATATATATCGGAATGACAAAGCGATCCTTGGACACTAGATGCAAAGAACACGTGCGAAACGTCAACCAGGACATGCAGAATACGGCCCTCAAGTCATGCATTCATCGGCCACTCCAGTATGGAATAATATTAGAAGAATTGCCCCTTACACGAACTTTAAAAAGAGACTACCATCAGGGAAACTGTCGAAATCCTCTCCAGCAAAGTAGCGTGCAATGACATGATCTCTACTGAACTACCAATGGTTTGGCATGCGTTATTAAAATACTGGAACACGTCGCCGCGAGCCGTGTAATTACGTGCTGAAAATTTTCACGAAATATGCTGGTGATATCACCCACGTTACTTTCAAAAATCATCATTGTTCCTTATGTGTTCCAATGCCCTGCATTTTTATGTCTACCGTTGCCTTGAAAAAGCCTCGCAGTGGAGTGCGAAAGCTTGGCGAATCTATGTGATTACTACACCATAAGAAATAAACGGATTTAATACGCTATATGCGTTTCTTGAGTATTCATATTGTGGTGTATTAAAAATAACATTGCATTTTCTTTTTTGTAATCGACTTGCCACAAAAACATGTAATACAAACCATTAAAAACTGAAATAAAAAGTACTTGTAAGTAACAGTTTGTATGCCAACGAAGTGAACTAGTATTTAAAATAGGCCTATATTATAACTAGTTAAGACATTTCATCATTTCGATTTCTCCGGTGGTTTAAATCACAAATTTTCATAAGTTTTTAAATAATTAAAATTGATCGCGCTGTTTACAGCGCTGATAAATGGTTGAAGAACATGGCATAAATAGCATTTTGAAAGTGCTCTCTGGAGCGCGTTTAATTTTAAGGAACGGGGGGGGGGAGAGAGGGAGGAACTGAACTTTCATTTGCTGTTCAGTTTTAGAACTATAGCCGATAAGCAATTTAGTTGCAAAAATCTCTTGAGTTATGGCCGTTTGCAACGCAAAACAAGCTTGCTGATTCATTGATTCGATTTGGACTTTCCCAGAAATCCGAGTTACAATTTTCCTGATTTATTATTTTCTCGCAAAAAGATGAAAGATAGCGAACATGAGTTTATGTACCTATATATCGCAGCCTCCGCTTCGGAACACGGTTCGGTCTGAAAACACTGCATGAAGCCTCATGAATATTTGCTTCAACAACAAAACTAACAGTTTAGCATTTCAAAAATAGCTTGCTGTGAGTATTTGGCAAACGCATGCTGTCAGCCTTTGAAATGAAATATGAATTCCTTCTCAAAACATATCTTCCTTATACATCAGCAAAACATTTATTGTACCTAACAATGATATATTTCAGAAAAAAATTCTAAACTGGGTTGGCAAACAGGAAAGATAGCCATTTGGTGGAATTAAATCCATACAAACTACCGTCCTCTTTTCGACTTAGGATAACAGTGAAAGTAACGGAAATTAAGCGATAAAGTTTGGAAACTTATTACTTTCGTCCAAAATTCAGATGTAGAATAATTTATTTAATGAAAGTGAGCGTTTAAATGTAAATGAAGTACATCTGACATTTCTTAAACGTCGCCTCACTACAAGCACTACTAATTAGGTTCGAATTCTTTATTTCGTTCTTGTGACTTTTTAGATGTCAATTACGACATACATCGATGATAAAGTACACTGCTGTTCAAATCTTAACGAAAAACATGCAATTTGGCGAATACAGATCATAATGGGGCTTAAACAGCTTGCTCACATGTGCACTCTAGCGGCGTGAAGTATGAAGACATTCATATTTGCATAACCCTTGTGAAAATTGAAGTATGAAGGCATTCACGCTTGTACAACCCGTATGCAAATTGAAGTATGAAAGACATTCACGCTAGCACAAACCCGTATGAAAATTGAAGTACACACGTATGAATACATTCACGCTTGCACCACCCGTATGCAAATTGCACTATGTAGGCATTCACGCTTATACAACTTGTATGCAAATTAAAGTATGAAGACATTCATGCTTGCACCACCCGTATGCAAATCGAAGTATGAAGATATTCACGCTTGCCCAACCCGTATGCAAACTGGACTATGTAGACATTCACGCTTATACAACCAGTATGCAAATTGAAGTATGAAGACATTCATGCTTCACCACCCCTATCTATGCAAATCGAAGTATGAAGATATTCACGCTTGCCCAACCCGTATGCAAATTGAAGTATGAAGACATTCAAGCTTTCCCAACCCATATGCAAACTGGACTATGTAGACATTCACGCTTATACAACCAATATGCAAATGGAAGTATGAAGACATTCATGCTTGCACCACCCCTATCTATGCAAATCGAAGTATGAAGATATTCACGCTTGCCTAACCCGTATGCAAATTGAAGTATGAAGACATTCAAGCTTGCCCAACCCGTATGCAAACTGGACTATGTAGACATTCACGCTTATACAACCAGTATGCAAATGGAAGTATGATGACATTCAAGCTTACACAACCCGTATGCAAATTAAAGTATGAAGACATTCACACTTGCACCACCAGTATGCAAATTGGACTATATAGACATTCACGCTTATACAACCAGTATGCAAATTGAAGTATGAAGACATTCATGCTTGCACCACCCGCATGCAAATTGAAGTATGAAATACATTCACGCTTGCACCAAACCCGTATGCAAATTGAAGTATGATGACATTCACGCTTACAAAACCCGTATGCAAATTGAAGTATGAAGACATTCACGCTTGCACCACCAGTATGCAAACTGGACTATGTAGACATTCACGCTTATACAACCAGTATGCAAATCGAAGTATGAAGATATTCACGCTTGCCCAACCCGTAAGCAAATTAAACAATGAAGACATTCAAAGTGCGTAGCCCGTGTGTAAATGAGAAGTACGAAGACATTTATGATACGCAGTCCGTGTACGAATTTGTCGTTAACACGTGACAGCTACGGTGTGTGTGTGTAGGCAGGAGCAGAAGGCGGAGTCGTGTCTCAAGTGAGTTCATTCTGTACCTCATGCATTTCAATGACAGTCAAACTGCGTGTCTGAGGTAATAAAAGCAGGTCTCGCAGACATCGTACGAATGATTTTACCCGAGGCCAAATTACTAGCATGCTCGAAAAAGGCTGGACTGTGACCGATGTCGCCCAGAGGATTTCAAGTAGCACATAATGTCATGGTTTTTCTCTGCTTTCAGGAGACACAGAACCGCTGCCAGATGTCTTGCTGTACGCGCCGGGGAAAATGGCAGTTAGCTGGACATAATGACAAAACGGATTGGGAAACGTACTACTGACAGGTTGGCTAGTCGTCTTTAAGCAAGCACAAATGTGCGAATTTGGCGCCATGCTGTGTCAAGACGTTTAAATGCAGCAAGGCTCCATGTCGGGAAACCCGTAAGCTGTCTACCTTTATCCAGGGCGCCTCGTACATCCACCATCAGTGGAGTACACGGTCGTATCAGAATAATATGGCCACCCTCGGAAGCATAGTGTTCCCGCCCAAGCGCCTCACAAAGGTCAACCACACGGAGATATAAGCGGCCGGCCAGGACAGTGAGCCATAGTACGTCCCGCGAGCACAATGGGCAGAGGTGGGGATTTGACGGACCTTCAAAAAGGAATTATCATCGGCTACCCCGTCAAGGGTGGAAGCATATTAGAAACAGCACTCTTCGTGGGCTGTTCATGAGGTGCTGTAGTAAGGGTGTACCAAGAATGGAACACTGGCACACCGAGTACCTCCAGACGTCATAACTGTGGAGCTCCAATGGCCATCGATTCCAGAAAAGAACGTCGTCTCTGGCGATTAGTAAAGGCCAATCGACGCGCAGCAGTGCAGCAGTTGACCATGCAAATGAATGCTGGGGCACACAAACACGTGTCCCTGGTTTCAGTAGAGCGAACCGTGTTACTCATGGGTTTCCGGAGTCGAAGCTGCGTTAAGGCACCCATGTTAACACAGGTCCATCAGGAACGACGCCTGAAGTTCGCATGTGACTACCGTCATTGAACAGTGGAAGAGTGGACAAAGGGTGCCGTCTCCGACGAATCGAGGTTTCTACTCCACAGAAGTGACGGGCGGTGTCGGATAAGCCGTCAGACACACGAAAAATGACACTCGGACACGCTTGTCAGTCAAGTTCAGTCCGGTGGTGGCAGTGTGCATGTCTGGATGATGTCTTTTTGATATGACTTGGGACCGCTGGTACCACTGGATGGGTGCCTGAACACCGATGGCTACCTGTTCATCCTCGCTGACCACATGCATCCCTTCATGTTGGACGTTTACCCTGGTGGTGATGGTGTCCACCAACAGGACGATACACCGTACCACGTTACTAATGTGGTGCGTGACTGGTTTCAGGAACACGACAGCGATGTCTCCGTTCTCCCTTGGCCGGCAAAACCGCCTGACCGCAATCCCATAGAACACTTCTGGGACTATTTGGATCGACAGGTTCGACGTGCCGACGCACAACCACGTCATCTCCGGGACCTCCGTGCTCTGCTGCAATCCGAATGTGCACGTGTGCCTCGGGCAACCTTCCAGGGCCACGATGTGTCCATGTCACGCGATCTCGCCGCTGTCATCCGTGCCAAGGGATGACCAACTACCTAATAATGTTATTCCCATTATTAGGTAGGTGGTCATATTATTCTGATCCGAATGTGTATGTCTCACATTGACTGGTATTCGGGTCAATGTGTAATGTTTTTACTGTATTCGGTTGCAGATATGAGTTAAGTGTATAGGTTGAACCAAAACACTAACATTACGTAAATGTGAATACTTTTCGAACTGAAACGTTACGGAACGTTAAGTCGTGCTTCGGAGAGCTTAACTAAACACAATTAAAACAAGCTAAACAGCATAATAGCCAGATATAAATAATAAGTCTTGTATTTGCAATTCAACCTTTTATTGATCTCGATAGGTATTCAAGTCAGCCCACAAAACAGAATTCATTTCATACGTAATCATGTACCACTTCGACAGCGAAATGCAACATACAGAAAATACTTCTCAACAATTTAAGGCTTCAACACCGACGAAGCGTAGTATTCAAAGTGAAAGAATTAATATTCACAGATAAGCTAAGCTTACTCAAGAAGTGCTGATAGCGTACTAAATCCATTTGTTTGGTGGTGTTATATGCATAAAGATTCGCCAAGCTTTTGCTCTCCACGGAGAGGCTTTTTCACGACAATGGTAGATATCAAATACCTTTTATGTCTACTATTGCCTTGCAAAAGCCTCCCAGTGGAGAGCGAAAGCTTGGAGAATCTTTATGCTTATTAAAACACTAAATGAACGGATTTACTACGCTATAAGCGCTTCTTGAGTGTGTACGGTCTGGTGTGCTTTCGAATAACGTTAAGCAGAGCTCTCTTAACATCTCTCTCCGGCGCATTTGTAATCATCTCACAAACAAGGCGACTTCTAACGAGATCCCTGATAAATTCGTAAAAATAATTCTTATCTCTCTTGTCGATATACGTCATTGAACTTTTGACCTCAAGTCAGGTTGCCACAAAATCATTCAGCGAGAGAGAAAATGTAGCGTTAAGTTCAGAAAACGCTTATAGAGAATGAACCAAAATTTACATCAGACAACAGGACTCCCAAAAGGGAAAGTTATATTAGAGTACACGTTACAAATGGGCCAAAGTAATGTTTACAGATGAGAGCAGTTTCAGTCTTTCGTGCGGTCCAAGGGACGATTTCCCTGGAGAAAACATGGGACTGCGTACGATGACAGGAACACTGTTGATCGAGACAGATATGACTGCCGCGGCATCATGGTGGGTGCAGGTATCAGAGGCAATTGACGTACTGAATTTCAGGTGATGGATCAACGGACTATCATTTGGCAGTGGTACTACAATAATATGAGTCTTTCGTGTGCCTGTTCTGTGGTATTGTGGGCCCAGATTTCATTTGCTATGAACGATAATGCCCGTCCTCACCATACGGCACCAGTGAATGAAATATTGGCTAGTGGAAATATCTGACGGATGGAGTCGCATCCGACGGATATCCTGATCTCGGTCCAGTGCAACATGCATGAAACGGTGTGCTGCGCAAATGAAACCCCACCAGAAACCATTTCAGCACGTATCAAGACTCTCCAACTGGAATCGAAATGTGGCCTGAAAAAGCCGGGACAAGACTGAGTAGTCAGTTTAATAAAAGGTTGACGAAGGAATTTAGAACTATCTACAATTTACTGCAGAAGTTCAAGTTTCGCAGCGATTATTTAGAAGATGGCGAAAGAACCAATCGATTTATGGAGAGAAAAAAAAAAGCTTTCATTCGAAACCACTAATAAATACTTGCAAACAATAAATGCTTGTGGCACTGACATTCTGACAGGCAGAAACTGATTCAGCATGCTTTTCGCACTTGTGAAATGACAAGTCTTAATAACAAAACTTGAATTACGATCTCTTTATTGCTACATCTATGTGTTTTAGAGACAACTGTTATCAAAGACACTTTTCCATTCATAATGTCAACAATCGATCTCTCATATGAGGGTAAAGGGAAGAAATGCAACTTATGTGAGGGGAAATGGCCACAGATATCCGTATGATTTTCCCAGGTTTCATGTCTGTTGACATTCTAGTGATCCATCATTTTTACCAGTGAGCGTGATTTTACTCTCAGAAATGAACGCTGGAGTTATGGATACACGCAGTGTTTGATTTTTTTCGTGTTTGTAAGAGTTTCCTGTATTTGTATGCAGTGATGCAATCTTGACATTTACAATGTAAGAAAAAAGAAATACAAAGTTTGAAAGACATGAAAAATTACATTAGTTGTTTGAGGGGAACATTTTTGTTCAGCTACTCAACAACAGTAAACAAAAATGATTAAACGAAATACACAATGGATTAAAGGGTGGTAGGCTTTCACTCAAAAAGGAATTTATTTATTTATCAGTTGATAAAATCTTTCACCTAATGTCTTTTTCTTTTTATTTCCTTCTTGAACAAATCCTTTCAGGGTGCATGTTTTTTAGGTGTCTTGAATTTTGTGTCGCCCATGTTTGTGTTTTAATCAAAACCGTCAAGACTTAGGTTATTTCTCTTCATCTACTCTTTATTTTTTCACAGTCCTTAGCTTCCATTACAATCCTGTTATCCAAGTTTTCTTTTATTTTTACCTGTTATTTCTCAGGTCACTTCCATAAGCATTTCAGACAAACCTCTCCAATTTAAATGCCTAACGTACCAATGCTGTCTTTTGGTATACGTCTTATCGACATCCATTAACTCTGATATCCGCATTTCGTTCTCAATATGCCTTTTCAAAAAAGAAAAAAAAAAAAAGAAAAAGAAGAAACGATGAGCTTATGTTATTACTACGTCCGTCCGTTTGTCATTGGGCAGCATAACTCTGCAGCTTGAAGTCCAAATTGATTTTCTCAAAATTTTAAAATCAGACATTTTCAGAAAATAGTGAAACTATACTGTAATCTGATTTATAGACGTAAGGATACATAAACAAACGTTTCCAAGATTTCACACATCAACCAGATGGCTTTTTCAAGGAAGATAGACAGAAACTACACTCTGAATAATAAAACGCTTCAACAATTTGAACAGTGACTTGACTTGACAATAAATACATACGAAATCATACTCATTTAAAGACACGAGGAATCACGTTGGTTGTGCACGCGTATTCTGGTAAAAAAAAGACGTTACTTGAAGAACGGCTTCCAAATTCGTGGCACCTCCAGAGAGACGCCATCATTGCAAGCGTCACTGTTGGTAATGATCTCCAAGGTTTCTCGAATGGTTGTAGGTTTAGGGGTAAAGTAGGTAACTAGTTTCTTTATATCATCCCACATAGGAGCAGTGGACTTGAATTTGACTTCTCTGGATAGGGCCGTGGTTACATTACCGTATTTTGTGTCCCTTTCGTGTTCGCTGACCCGGACTCTAAACGAACGCCTGGTCATTCCAATGTAGTATCGTCTGAACCCATTCGGACATTGTAGTGGGATCGCACAAACACCTGCCTCGCTGGAAAAAGGGGATTGACCAGTATTTCTCTTTAGCATAGAATATAAAGATACATGCGACCTTATGCCGACGCCGTAGTTCATCTCCTTGAGGGCGTACTTGAGCTTGTAAGACACATTTGTTATGTAGGGAATTGAGCCCAGGTAGCGAAGTTGCGACATAGTAGGATTAGAACGCTTGACTTTGGCTTTTTGGAAAAATTTATGTATCTGACTCATTGAGTATCCCGCATCTGTGGCCAATTCGATAACCCTCTCAATTTCGTGTTGTCTAGAATGGGCATCGGAGGAGACAGCGAAGGCTCTCCTAGTTCGGGAACGGAAGATAGCTGTTTTGTATTCTGTGGGGCAGAACGAGTTGCGGAGCATCAGATTGGGGACGGGCGAGGGTTTACATTAGACTTGGGTACAGAGGCGGTTGTCCGGTGATTTTCTCAGTAAAACATCCGTATAAGGTAAGTCACTTTTGCGTTCAAGCTCCATGGTAAAATTGATCGTAGCATGTTTTCAATTCTTTTTGGGTTGGGAAGCTTGAAATGTGAGAATGATTACACTTGAGCTTTAGTGGTCTTTTGAAGCATGACTTCGTCACAAGGGGGCCTAAAATTCAGATTCCTTTAAATTCCAAGTACATTTATTCCACATAATTATCACTAAAAACACGATTGAAAAATTTCTTCTTTCTTTCGATACCTTTTACCATGAAAACAATTTTTCGCACAGTTTCTTCTCTTGAAACACTGCATCGTTTTCCGCTGAAGGACGTAATATATTTGCGCATACTTTCTGCTCTTTTACAACGCACAGTTTTGCCACTGTATATATAGGGGCGTCAGGGTGCATTTTTGTTTGAAAGAGCATCCCCGATTCAGAAAACCCCTTGAAAAAGTTTTTCTTGATGTTATACCTTTCACTATGAAAAAAATTTTATACCTATTTCCTAGGTCAAATAACCAAACCATTACAGTTAAAAGGACAAAGTTATATCACGTTTTCATCTATATCACTTCTTCAGATTGTTCCATTTGAAAAATTACTTCAATCTCTTTCGCTGTGGGAAAGATATTATATACAAGTTTCGATTTTTATTACACAAATTTCTGCCGCTGGTGGAGTAAGTTTATTTTTAGACTTACAAATGTTCTACTGCATCAAACAAAGATCTCCGCTCTTTCCACGTTTATAAGTGAGTCACGGAAAAATTCTCATTGGCGGCCAAAGGGAGTCGAACCCAGGGTCTTCCAGTTACGCGCCGGATATGCTTTCGCTACACCACAGCGGCCTCGAATTCCTCCAGACTCACGCTCGCTAACTGCCAAGTCAATTTGGCAGGTTGCTTCTTGGAGCCCCGCACAATGCTGAGGATTCACCAAAAATGGCTTGGCAGTTAGCGTGTGTGAGTCTGGAGGAATTCGAGGCAGCTGTGGTGTAGCGGAAGCATATCCGGCGCGTAACTGGAAGACCCTGGGTTCGACTTCCGGTGGCGGCCAAAGAGAATTTTTCCGTGACTCACTTATAAACGTGGAAAGAGCGAAGATCTTTGTTTGATGTTCCTGGTCCACGTTAAATGTCTGTATTAATGTTCTACTGTTTTTTTTTTTTTCTTGATTGGAGGTTTAACGACCACCGTAAGCAACTCAGAGGGCTATAAGCAGTAGCTCGTCCCTAATTTAGAGTCACTGACTTTAGGGAAGGGAGAGAGCCATTTGCCGTAAGACACACACAACACCCATGCGTCACCGGGATTCGAATCCGGATCTATATCGAACGACTGGTCAGTAACCATCACTTAGGCCACTGCGGCACTGGGGCGGCCTTCTGGTTCTGGAATTTCGGTTGCAAAAACTATTTTGTAGCAGGTTCCATTCACTATGAACAACGCTGAGCTCGCTTTAAGTAATGCGCATTTTTGTTGCTAGCGGTCGTGATTGCACGGTATTCTTCAGTCATCCTTTTAGTTTTTCGAAAAAATCTGCTTTGAATAATTGCCTTTGCGTCATAAATGATTTTAATGCTGTGCTCAATGCACCTTAGAATTCAGTGTCATCTTTCTTATTTTTTCCATACGTGATTTTCTTGCTACTGGTAGCCAAGAAATACATTTCTGTAGCAAATAATTTGCCTAATTCGTGCTTCATGATTTCTTCTGCTTTTTAGGGGGAATGAGGGTGTTAACTAACACATTCGTCGCCACTCAATGGGGTATTAGCAGTCGCCAATCCCAAATTTGGGGCCACTGGTTTCAGTTAGTCGATAGAGTCAGAAGAGTCAGACATACACAGAAGGCATAGATGGTAGTAGAGAGAGCCAGACAAACACACCGTCCATGCCTTCCTCTGGATTTGAAACCGAAACCATCTTAGACAAATGAAGCCAACGTATCATGCCAGTCGGCCACTAGAAACATGTCATATGTTTCCGTTCGTAAAGCTGCACAATAACTTCAAAACTATCTTTTATGGCTTCCAATGCCATTTATAGCAAATAATTTCCACTGATGTTCTTCCTTTCCACAATTATTCTATTTTCCCGATCCAATAATGATCCGTCTGAATATTTCATAATGAGTTAAATTTCTCGTTTATTCATAATGTTTTCTTCTTCCATTTCTCCAATGACAAATATTTGGGTACATTTTTTCTTTTTGCGTGAGATTTCAAATGTTTGAACTCATCCACTGTGACTTAATTTGTAGTTCTTGGTCAATATATGCATTTTGGTTTTCGTCCAAAAATTTTTGTTTTGTTAACATTAACAGAATATCCGGCTTAAGAAGACCTTCCAACAGTTTCTGAAAAAGAAAGTAGTTCTTATTCTTACAGTCTTGAGGAATTAGAGCAGAAAACAGCAGATGGCATAAATCAAACTTATTCTGAATGAGTAGAGCTATGAATTCGCATTTTTCAGACCATGTATAAAGAGAGCCTTCAAAAGGAACTGATAACATAGCGCATCCTTTAAGACATAGTGTATCTCAATATGCAGTATATATATTTTTCGAAAAGTGTGGATACCAAAAACGAAGAGGCACAGGGGTTTCCATAAATTAGCTTCAGATACAATTACACGAAGTATAAATGAACTAGAAGAATGCAATATACTGTACAAAAATTGAAAATACGAGTGGTGAAATGAAAAACGAAAAAACGAAAACCAGGTTGCTTTCTTCAGAAGAGCTTAGCTTAAGATACGGTTACACGAAGTATAAACGAACCAGAAGAGTGCAACATACAAGATGTGCAAATTTGGAAATACGGGTGCTGAAATGTAAAACGAAAAAAACGAAAACCAGGTTGCCTTCTTCACAATGCTAAAAATATTGTGGTAGGTTGCACCAGAAAGTGGTACTTCACCAGCTCTAACTTATACTCTAGATTCAGTTTCCTTTTGATTTTACTATCTCTGGTTATTTTATTTTCGTATGTAAATTATCTTCTTACTTAACGAGATGTTATTTCTCCCGCTGAATGATATGTGGCAATGAGTGTAAGTCATGACGTGGTGGTAGGCAGTATAAATAGGCGCGTTCAACGATACCTAGGAGAGCTTTTGTTTATGTGAGAGAGCTTTTTGTTGATGTGCGTAGGGAGAGCTTTGTTTTATGTGTAAAGAGATCTTCGTTTGGTGTAAAGATAGCTTCGTTTATGTGAGAGGAACTTCGTTATATGTGAGAGCCAGATATCGAGTAGTTGTGTGACCTGTGAAGTGTTTGTGGATAATACCAGGAGTTTCCCTAATAAAAGGTTTTCTTAGTAAGTACGTTTTTCTCAGTTCATAGTTTTGTCAGACCTCTGTCTGGCTGTTAGGTCTCTTTCATTAAGTGTTACTATTAACAACCAGCATAAGACTTTATTCATCTTAATAACTACTACAACATTACTAGCAGTTAAGCTTATTCATCATAAATAATTAACTACTACACAACAAACCAGTAAAAGCTTATTCATTATACAGCTGCATCACTTTCTTAGAAAACATGTCCCGTTCTGTGGTACAAAGTAAACCCAACAAAATGGTGCAATTCTGCCTTGTAACACCATAACGTGGCGAAAAGCTGAACCTCGTAGTTCGGTTTTGTTTGTAAAACACGATAATGTATCTTTTCTTAGAACGTTGTGCAGCTGGTGTAGCACTACGTTTTGGTGCAACCTACCACAAACTTTTTTGAACAGTGCCGGAGAGCTGTCCTTTTTTTTTTCTTTTGATTGGAGGTTCAACAACCACCGTAAGCAACTCGATGGGCTATAAACAGTCGTCCGCCCCTAATTTAGGGTCACTGGCTCCAGGGAAGCGAGAGAGCCAGTGCCGAAACACAAACACAACATCCATGCCTCACCGGTATTCGAACCCGGGCCACTTTCGAACGAATGATCAGAGGCCATCGCTTAGACCATTGAGCCACTGGGGCGACACTGTCCTTTGGTAAGCTGCTAATAGCGCAACTGAGACGATTAGCCTGTTTTCAATTGTATTTAATTTCCTTATATGTATTAAGGGAAATCAATTATCACAGGGGTTTGATCGTTTTGCACCCAAAGGCCATCCAAAAAAATATTTTTAAGTGCATTATCTAAGGAATTTCCAAAATATACAGAGCAAAGATTTTTATTTCTGTGTAATTTCCTACAGCTCGGATCTCATTTATTACTGTCTGCGCCATCAGTCGCAAATGAAATTTAGATACAGAACCCAGTTTGTTTTATTACATTTTTCGAGAAAGCATAGTCTTGCTGATCACGTCATGATACGTCTTGCTATAACGTAAAACAAAACAATCTGTGCAACTGCATAAGGAAGCTGTTCCAGGAGTCCTTTTGTCTGTAAAATGTATAATTTGTGTTCATTGTTTCAACTCTGAATCATTCAAGTGCGTATATATCTCATTTTGCGTAGTAATATGGCAAATTTTATTACCTCCATTTTCAGTAAATCTGCAGCAGTGTAGCTTCCAAATTGCAGCATATACACTGAAGTGCCAGAAAAACTGGTACAGACGAGCTTATGCAAAATACAGAGCAACGCGTGAGAATGACAAGTAATAACGATTTAAGCGATTTTCAACGCGGTGTCATAGTTGGCGCTCGTGAGATGGGCCATAGTATTTCGGAGGTAGAAACGAAGTTCGGATTTACACGGACGACCATTGCAAGGGTGTACCGTGACTACAAGAATTCCGGCAAAACTTCCAACCTACGATACCAGTGTGGCCGTAAAACACATTGGGCGTACGTGACCATCGTCGGCTGTAAAGAATCGTTTCACGCGATAGGCGTGCAAAACTCTCGCAGGTATCATCGGAATTAAATGCTGAAGCCTCAACAAACATCAGCGTCCAGACTGTGCAACGTACCCTGCACGATATGGGCTTTGGGAGCCGACGCCCAACTCGAGTCCCTTTGATGGATGCACGACACAGAGCTATGTGCCTCGCTTGGGCACGGCAACACCGCCACTGCACACTTGATGATTGAAAACAAGTAGCCTGGTCTAACGTGTAGCGTTTTCAACTGTATCGGGCAGATGGAAGGATTCGTGTGTGGCTCAAACCCCATTAAGTCATGGACCCCGTCTGTCAACAGGGAACTGTACTGGCTTGTGGGGATTCCGTAATGGTATGGGGTGTATTTAGCTGGACTTCACTGGGACTCCTGGTAGTCTACAAACGTCTGTGACCAGCCAACGCTATGTGCGCATCCTTTCTGACGAGGTACACCCGTTCAAGTCCTGCATTCATGCTGATGGGTTGGGCCTGTTTCAACAGGACAATGCAACTCCACACAAGTGTCGGCACGCCACATTATGAGTTAGGGGTGCTGCCATTCCCACCCAAGTCCCCAGATCTGAACATGATAGAACACATTTGGGACGCCATGCAACGCGCTATCAAACACAGGAATCCGAGACTTCGGAATATACCCGAATTGTGGAACGCTCTGCAGGAAGTATGGTGTGCATTGCCTACAGCATATTTCAGAAGCTAGTGGAGTCCATGTCCCGTCGTATTTCTGCAGTCCTGCTCTCCCGTGGGGGACCTACCAAGTATTAGACTGGTGTACCAGTTTTTCTGGCACTTCAGTGTATATAGGCGGATCACAATTAGACGAAGGATTATTGGATAAAATGAAGTGATTCCTTTCATCCAAGCAAAATGTTTTGTTTCTCTGAGGAAGCTCATCAAAATTGACAAAATGCTGATTTTAAAGAAAACTTGCCTCGTGTTTATGTTAACATTTATGCATTGAGAAACAGAAGGTATCAGTGAAACTTTAGGAAAAATAAAAATTTTTCAACTCCTAAAAATAAAAGCAAATTTTTTTAACAAATTCATGTATTAGGGCTGTGTTACAACAGAAAAAAGGAGGGCAAAGAAAGAAAGATACGATAGATGGTAGGATTCACTCCTGATTAGGAAGATACCAAACAAATTGAAGGTACTTAAGAATTAAGAGGAGCGAAGAAGAAATGAAGTCAGTCCCTCTGTCTCTCTCTCTATCTCTTCCTCTCTGTCTCTATCTCTTTCTCCCTTTCTCTGTCTCTCACCTGTTCATCGTCCCTCTTCTCTCCTCTCCTGGATAGCTGAACTTTAAAATATGCTTATATAATTCACAACTTCATAGAGGAGACTTTTTAATCATGTGTAACGTACCAGGAGATGTGACGTACCTGCCAGAAGGACGCACACGATATAAAGGCAGATAGAAATCAGAATAAAACGTCCGCGTAGCTCAATTGGTAGAGTGACTTATTCCGGAATGAGGGGATCCGGGTTCGAATCCTGGCGTGGACAGAAATGACGGAGAAATTTACTTCGTTATAATGAAAAAAAATAAAATAAGGGGGAGATGATGTAACGTACCAGGAGATGTGACGTACCTGCCAGAAGGACGCACACGACATAAAGGCAGATAGGAATCCGAATAAAACGTCCGCGTAGCTTAATTGGTAGAGTGACTTATTCCGGAATGAGAGGATCCGGGTTCGAATCCTGGCGTGGACAGAAATGACGGAGAAATTTACTTCGTTATAATGGCACCCGAGCTATCCGGATGACCCGACCGTTCAAAATCTCGCAATGGTGGGATGTTGTTTCCACACCGCGAGATTGGAAAGATCAGAGAATCCCTTCTCCAGCACTTCGAAAAAAAAAATACATAAGGGGGAGATGATGTAACGTACCAGAAGATGTGACGTACCTGCCAGAAGGACGCACACGACATAAAGGCAGATAGGAATCAGAATAAAACGTCCGCGTAGCTCAATTGGTAGAGTGACTTATTCCGGAATGAGGGGATCCGGGTTCGAATCCTGGCGTGGACAGAAATGACGGAGAAATTTACTTCGTTATACATGTAAGTATATTTTACTAGGCTTACATAATGCAGTGACATACGTATGAAAGGGAAAGAATCTATGTCTGATTTCTAATGTTATTTTTCTGAATGCATTAAAAGACGAATCGCCCATATTAAGTATATTTAGTATTCAAGTTTGCAAATTTATTTACACTTCACGTCAATATACCATTTCCTGCTGTTTCATCATTTTTTGGCTTTCATTGACTGAAATGGACGTACGAATAAGCATCTCGTATCGTCTAAATGCTTCAGCGTTTTTGTAGTACAATTTAAATTTTTTTTTCAAAACAACATAAACTGGATAGTTGGTTTTTCCCTAAAATTTATGTGTTCAGAACTGAAGGCCATGTTATGTAGTCATCGTGTGCTTGCGGTTTCTTGGACTGTAACTTAAATTCAGGTATCGCCTACATAGGCGAGAGGATCCCGGATTTGTTCTTTTGTTATGTTCTCCTCGTTTCCAATTTTTATTCTGTCTCAGAAAGGTGCCAAGACTGAAGATGACTTGCTTCTGGCCAAGAACACGCAAACCCGTCCCATCTCACCGAAAGTGTCATGGGCAAAGTTAATGCGGCGCCCACGCTCTGAAACTAAAGGCGTTTGAAATGTAGGATCGTGTTCATTATTATTGTTCAGTAGACCGAACTGTTTCAAGACGAGGAGCGTCAGAACGTGATAGTTCTCTTTGTGGAATACCATCTTAAATCGATACTTTTTACCCTGCACAAATTTACAGTAGTTTCGTGATGAATTTCAGACAAAATTGACCTGACATTTGGAAATTAACTTTAGCGCTTGTTCTGTACGAGCATTTCTATTCATTTCGCTGGATAATTTAATACCAAAGTTACTGTGATCTGAGAATTGACGAAGCGTAGTTTAAATTCCAAAAAATTGTAAACCACAAAACTGAATGGTTTCGAACAGCAAAGCTGAATTCCGCCACCCCGGTGGCGCAGTGGTCTAAGCGATGGCCTCTGATCATTCGTCCGAAAGGAGTCCGGGTTCGAATCCCGGTGAGGCATGGATGTTGTGTTTGTCTTACGGCACTGGCTCTCTCTATTCCCTGGAACCAGTGACCCTAAATTAGGGACGGGCGACTGCTTATAGCCCATTGAGTTGCTCACGGTGGTCGTTAAACCTCCAATAAAAGAAAAAAAAAAAGCTTAATTTAGTTGTGCTCACGGCTGGAGCTTATAAGACGTTCTTTTTTTTTTTTTTTTTTTGATTGGAGGTTTAACGACCACCGTGAGCAACTCAATGGGCTATAAGCAGTCGCCCGTCCCTAATTTAGGGTCACTGGGTCCAGGGAAGGGAGATAGCCAGTTCGGTAAGACAAACACAACATCCATGCCTCACCGGGATTTGAACCCGGACCCCGTTCGGACGAATGATCAGAGGCCATCGCTTAGACCACTGCGCCACCGGGGAGGCCCCAAAATTTTGGGCGCCTCCTAAACATGAATTTTCACATAGCGACCAGGTTTTACAAAGTGAGGATTTTCCCTTTGACCCACTCATCTCAGCAATGCCAGCTATAAACCTATCACGGGTAATAAGCGTTCGCTTCTAGTCCTTTATTCTCTGCTCCGTGACTCAAGGGAAGAAGGTGAAGGGTTAGTCCCCCTAACAACGACATCCTGCCGCTAGATAAAAACAAGTGACTCAAACATCTTCTCTCTCCTTTCTCAGGCTTGTCGACGTTGTTATAGCCCCCTTAGAAGGCACCCAGTCACAAAGGGTGAGTTTAGTGTCAATCGTCCTCCTAACTGACCACTTTGAATAACAAAGCTCATTCACAGGTCCAATCGATCCAGCCGCGTTCGTTCCGTTCACTTTTCAGACAGAGAATATGGCCTTTAAATATCTCTGCCAAGCTGATTCCCGTTGGTTCAAAGTTTAAAGCTCATGGCCGCCCCGGTGGCGCAGTCCTCTAAGCGATGGCCTATGATCATTCGTCCGACAGGGTTCCGGGTTCGAATACCGGCGAGGCATGGATGTTGTGTTTGTCTTACGGCACTGTATCTCTCCCTTCCCTGGAACCAGTAACCCTAAACTAGGGACGGGCGACTGCTTATAGCCCATTGAGTTGCTCACGGTGGTCGTTAAACCTCCAATAAAAAAAAAAAAAAAAAGCTGATGTATCCTTGTTTTTTTTTCATTCACTTTTCTTCCCAGACGCGCAGTTAATAATCCACACATTTCGCGTTTACTCCCAGAACTCCACTGTTATCAGTCTCGGTGTAGAGATGGGTCGTTTTTAACTGATCCATTCCAAGTGACCCGGTCGACGGAGTGAACGAAAAGATCCTTTCAGTAGTTCCAGCAGATCTTAACTGTGATCGGTCACACTATTCTGAGCTCCGATATTTTCGTCCATTTTGCCTGAATGTTCGTCGTTTCGTCAGTTAATTTTTCGTGTGTGTTCTTCCTAAAGGTTTGGAGTTTGTTTCCATCTACCTCCCAAGTCGGTGATTGTTTATTTTATTACGTTTTTCACCATTTGTTTTCGACCAAGTTGGCCGATTTTTGCTTGAATCGCCGCCATTAAGCATGGCGGCTTCCGGTGATGGCGTTGTCCCCGCCCTCACGTCAGGTGAAGATGCTCCTTCCTCATTGGCTCAAGTTGTTACCGCCCCACCCACCACGGGCGTGTCTTCGTCGTCACGCTTTTCCACTTCTCGTAACGACGTCAATACCGTACCTTGCAGCATATAGCATATTTTCCTCTTCTTCCTCTCCTGGAACTGGACCATCGGCGTTCACAGCGCCTGTTGATGACGTCATGGATACGTCTAGGAACTCCTCGTCGCCGAATGGTACATCTACCTGCTCCTACTCTGACGTCACAGCTAACTCGACGGGCATCACTAGACCGACAAACTCGTCGAGTAGCGCTAGAACGACTCCTTCTCATACTGAATTAGGTGTGTCACACACTACTTCATCAATCGTCATTGCGATTCCTGAAACCTCTACAGCTGGACAAAATTTTGCATCTGCAATAAACCTTGGAGTTAGCTTCAATGCCTTACCAAATGCTAAGTTGAAATAGTATATATCACTGCTCTTAAAGCCCTCTTTCCAACCGGCAGTCTGACGCTACTTGCTCGTTGACCCGGAGTTGTGCTTGCGTACTTCTCCAAACCGGAATATGCTCTGAAAGTGCTCTCAACTGGAATTTCTATTGGTGATCGACATAAGATACCTACCCCAGTAGGACAACGCCCAACTCTTGTCCATTTCACTCCAGTACCGCCCGAAGTTCTAGATACAGTTCTTATTGAAGCTATGCGCCCATTCGGGAAAATTATATGACAAGTTGTCACCCCGTCTTCTTTTCTAGACGATGTTGAAGATCGTTCGCTTCGAGGCTTACGTCGATAACTTCGGGTGATTTTTCCAACTGAGGAGCACGCTCAGAAAGTTCCTCCAACTCTCATCGTTCGTTGTGGTCCACATGTTTGTCACATCGAAATACATCCATCCATCTCATGTTCACATTGTCATGGAACCGGCCATCGTCGTTCCGCCTGTCCGTCTCCTCGCCCAACTGATTCCTCTTCCTCCATGAAGTCTCCAATGTCTTCCGAACAGCCCTCATCAACCTTCAAAGTTCGTCCAGCTGCTCGGGAAAACACCTCAAAGTAAAAATAAGACTCCAGCCGTTGGTCAACGAACGTCGACAATGAGGCTTACACCTCTTCGCCCAGCACCAAGCTTTACTCGACAGGACTTTCCATCCCTTCCACCTACCAGAATTCAACATCTTGCCTCTTCTTCTTTAGCCCTGATAGATAACCGTGATGCTCCACAATCTATAACTGCTTCCTGTTCAAGTGCGCAAGAGCAATCTGAAATGCGCGCGTTCACTCCTCAACCTATGCGATAACCCCAGGGACATCGACGTCGAAACCGCGGCTCTCGCTCACGCACAAATTCTTCAAGCACTTCTCCTGTTCACAGCAAACTGAGAGATCGGTCTCCTGGATCTGTACAAGAAGATGTGGATGATCCTATCCCTTCTGCCCTTGACTCAAAGAGCACTTCATCCATCTCTGAAACCGAGTTCACTCAACTTTTACAAGCAAATTCACTCCCACTAACTCCAGTGCCTGTTGACATGCTTTTTGATCTCCTTATCCAACCTCGGGGGAAGATGCTGAGTCAGGATTTTCTTCATCCCTTCATTTCTGAAATGCCATCCGC
This sequence comes from Macrothele yani, assembly GCA_039090855.1. NCBI lineage: Eukaryota > Metazoa > Arthropoda > Arachnida > Araneae > Macrothelidae > Macrothele > Macrothele yani. The sequence continues at coordinate 11,449,224 of CM077024.1, forward strand.
CTTACGTCAGACAGAAACAATCTGTATCTCTCTCCTAACGATTTATGATGATGTCTCAGTAGCATATTCTTGGATCCCATCTTTTGCAGGCCGTCTCCAACGACTGCATAAAGCTGCTAATGATCTCCTACAACCAACCACTGATATAAATATTCAAGATCGTAAAACTAAATCTTAGGGGCTTTGCTACCCTTCTTGCTAATGCCTTTATCAAGGAGGATGTTAACCATCTCGATGCTGATCTCCTGCTCTTACAGGAAACAAGTTGTGTCTCATCAACACCTTTTCACCGTTGGAGACAATGGGATTTTCAATTCCATCATGCATTTCGAGTCTCTACAAGCGGCGGTCATGCAATAGGAATCCGAACACGATTCTTCAATTCCATCTCTTCTCCACAAGTCCATAATCTATGTACAGACTTTCTACAACGTCTATCATTTACCATTGCAGGTCATCAATATCATATCTTCAATATATACACTGGCGGAAAGTGAAAAAAGAACAGAAAGAAGGAAATGGCGGACGATCATGAAATTTACATATGTTAATGGGGTCGAGTTTACGTAAGTGTGATGTTAATTTCGGGACCAACTGGTGAGCGCTTACGCCACAGCACGGCATAATATGCAAATTATCGTCGGTGATATTTAAGGAGTACGGCAAAGTGAATGTAATCAGTCGTCGGCGTACAGACACGTGCGAAGAGCCTAAAGAAGCTGCAATGCCTGGACATGGAAGACGTGTAAGATTTCAGCAGTTATCGGACTTTGAGCGAGGTCGTCTAGTCGGACTCTGCGAGGCCGGGTGGTGGTATCGTCGTATTGCGGAGCGAATTGGACGGGAAGTATCGGTGGTGGTACGATGGTGGCGTAGATGGTCCGAGGAACATTCCCACACGAGAAGACGTGGAACCGGGAGTCACAGACGGACTGATGAGCGGACCGATCGACGCATAAGAAGAGCGGCGTTGTCAAGCAGAACATCCACTGCGACGCAAATCCGAGCTGCCGTTGCACCTGAAGTTACTGTGCGATCAATCCGCAACCGTCTACTGGATGCAGGACTACATGCACGTGTGCCTCTGGCATGTGTACCTCTGACTCCAGCCCACCGTCACGAACGGCTGCAGTGGTGTCGTCAACGTCTGCACTGGAGAACGCAATGGAGATTTGTCGTGTTCAGCGATGAAAGCAGATTTTGCTTGGGAGCCTCCGATAGCCGTATGCGTGTTCGCAGGCGCACAGGAGAGCGTCTCCACCCTTCTTGCATCCGCCAGCGACACACAGGGCCTACACCTGGTCTCCTGGTGTGGGGAGCGATCAGCTATATCCCGGTACAAACACTAGTCCCGTACACAACTAGTGTTTGTACCGGGTACGTTAAACAGCACCTCCTACATTAACAATATCATTCAGCCCGTTGCTGTGCCATTTGTAAGGTCGTTCCATCGTGGTGTTTTCCTGCAAGATAACGCACGATCACACATGGCACGTGCAACGCAACATGCACTTCAGGGTGTGAGACAACTTCCATGGCCTGCACGTTCAACGGATTTGTCCCCCATTGAGCACGTGTGGGATTTTATGGGACAACAACTTATCCGGTCTCCACGGCCAGCCACGACCATCCCCGATTTACGCGTCCAGGTTGAGGATGCTTGGAACTCAATACCTCAAACTTACATCCAACATCTGTACGACAGACTCCATGCCAGAATTGCACAGTGTGACGCAGTTCATGGCGGTTCAACCTCGTACTAACCATGTTACATGGGAATGTTATTTTTCAGTTTACCAGCAAATACAGCTGTATTTTGCCATAATGTTTTGATCACGTTATCCTCCGTATTCCGTTATTATGCTGTATAAATTTCGTTGGTATCAGGCGTCTCCTTCTTGGTGTTCTTTTTTCACTTTCCGCCAGTGTATATATTCCAAATGATTCCACACAACTCATAGCTGTTTTCTCGTCACTTCAAACAGTTCTACAATCAATTACACCCTCCGAGCACATTGTGCTTGGAGGAGATTTCAATTGTGCTTTAGATCCCGAACTTGAGAGAGCACCTCTCCATCGAGAATATCGACTTCAACTTGTGGCACGCCTTCGATCTCTGATTGCCGACTTCGATCTTTATGATGTTTATCGACAAATTCACCCTAGTGAAATATCTCACACCTGGCGCTCTGCATCCTCCACTTCTCCTCTACTGCAAGGCTAGACCGCTGCTATGCCACAGCCTCCACTTTTCCTGATATTATACAATATTCATATTCTCCAACTGCTTCATCCGACCACTGTGCAGTAATGCTGACCGTTCATTCTGCCTCTAAGCCTCGTTGTAGACCACAGGTCTGGACCTTTCACAATTCACTCCTTGGAGATCCCACTTTCTGTGCAGAAGTACGTCGCATACTTACGGAGTTTCAACTTGGAATTTCCACTGCACCCTGTGCACTTCAATACTGGATCGAAGCTAAATAAAGCCTTCTATACTACATGAAGCTGTATTCCTTCCAGGAATCCGCACTTCTCTCCATGAAAATACAGAATATTCTATGCCTTTTGTCTCATTTGAATATTGCTGATCCTCTATACCAAGTGTATCAGTCCGATCTAAAAGCTCTTCTAGAACCGTTAGCCCGGCAATCAATTATCCGCCTTCATCTGAACCATCTCTCATCTGAAGATTGTACATTCGACTTCTTGACATCCCTATAGAAGAAGGCTCGATTCGCCCGAGGTCTACGTTTGCTACGTCTTCCGGATGGACGAGTATCTTCAGAACGTGATCTCATTTGCTCCGTAATTCGTTGCTTCTTCACCGATAAATACAGCAAAGCTCCTCCCGCTTCTGCTTCTGCATCCCCCTCACTTCTATCCTCTCTCCCTCAAATTCCTGATCATTTCTCTTCCTCACTTCTCCAACCTATCTCTAAACCTGAATTTCAAGCTGCTTTTTCTTCCCAAAACTCTCATGTCGTCCCTGGCCCGGATGGCCTCCTTTTCCCTTTCTACCGTACTTTTCTCCCTGAGCTCCTTCCTTTCCTTCTTGCGGCTTTTTCAACAGCTCTACACTCTCTTTCTCTTCTGAGTAGCTTCATTGTAGCGCATGTTGTACTTTTTCCTAAGAAAGGCGATCTGCTTGACTTGGGAAACTGGCGCCCGATAGTTTCCCTAGTCAAGCAGATCGCCTCCTCAACCTCGATTACACAATTTTCACTAAATTGCTCTCTCGAAGGCTTAATCCAATTCTTCCTTTCCTCTTCCTTTCCTACTTTCACTCGACCAGACTTACACTGTCCCTGGTCGATCCCTTACTCGCAACGTAACTTTCCTCCGTGATCTTCACTATCTGGCTCGACTTAACTCTGAAACTCTTGCTCTCCTAAATCTTGACCAACGTGCAGCCTTTGACAATGTCTCTCACTCATATCTCTCCGCTACTCTTCTTGCTTTTGACTTTCCTTTCTTCTTTGTTTCTCTGATTCTCGCCTTATATCGAGGTGCCATCTTCCATGTCAAGACGGCCGCCTTTCTCACTGCCCCGATCTTCTTTCGCCGAGGAGTCCGCCAGGGTTGTCCTCTCTCAAGTTAACTTTTTGCGCTGCCATTCGAACCATTCCTGCGCTCTGTCTATAATGCCTTCACATGAACTCTGCCTTCCTTAACTGCAAGCAATCGTCATTTTTCCATTGTCTACACTGCATATGCCGATGATGCCACATTTTGCATCCGGTCTAATTTACAGTTTGATCTCCTGCTATATCTCTATAATCAGTAGGCTACATGTTCTGCTGCCTCTCTAAATACATCTAAAAATACAGGCCTTTGGTGTGGGACCTGGGTCTCCCGCCCTGACACCCCATGGGGGGGCCTCTTGGTCTTCAGCCTACCAGAATATTCTCGGAGTTCATATCGGAACTCCGCTTCGAACCCGTAGTGCTACGTGGGCATCCCTTCATGGTAGTTTATCTCAGTTCGCAGCCTTTTGGAAGACAGCACAATTTTGCACATCATACCCTGCTCGTGCCAAGATTGCAAGAACATATCTTTTTTCTAAGTGTCTACATGTATGGACTACCTCCACGATGACTCCAACTAATCTCCTCGAAATCACCAGCATCTGCGTCTCAGTGGTATGGTCACATCGTCACTGGCTAAACAGAGACTCCATCACTCTACCTCTTTCCTATGGCGGCCTCAACTGTGTCGATATTCGCCTTTACTATCGGGCACACAGGATTATGACTTTCCTGTGACTCTTGTGCTCGTCTACAGACTCCATCAATACCACACGTGATGTAATAGTCTCTACCCGGAACTTAAGCTTCACGTTTTCCACCCTTCTGCTAATGGATCGCTTTCCTTTTCAACACACTCCCCTCTCACCGGTGTATTCCGAGGTACTTTCCTGTCTTCATGATCTTCCTCTAATTCGCTCACCACCTGCTTCTACGTCTGAACTCTTAACCGAACCTCTTTTCTTTTCAACTATCATTCATCCCCCTGACCTTCCTTTCTTTGATAAACCTTCCTGGCTCTCTGCTGGGATTGTAACTGTCCGTGATCTTGTTTTTTCCGATCTCACCTGGAAACCTTTCGTCGCTATCTCTCCTTATCTTCCCACTACCTCTGCTTCGATTTCCATTCTTGCTTCTATCCGATCTGCAATCATTACTCTTTTCCCTTCACTTGCTACTTTTGCAGGACTCCTCTCAGTACCTTTCTTTCTCTTCCTTTTCGAAGTACTGTTTAACCTCTGTCTTCCTTTCCTATCCAATCTCTATATCTTTTCCTCCGTGACTCTCCACCCAGCGATCCTATGCCGATCCAGGGAGTTCCATCTTCTACTCTTTGCACGGTATGGCATGCCGCAGCCACTCCACTTTCAGCTCCTGCCGAGTGAAACATACATTGGCAATTCCTTCATCAGAGACTGCCTGTGCCTACCATCCTACATCGGATGACGCTTCTATCTTCACCTGCATGTCGCTTTTGTGAGTCTACGGCTGACATAGACCATATTTATCTTCACTGTCCAGTGCTGCTACACTTGATGCACCTGGCATTCACTGTTGCGAGCCATCTGTCAACCACTCCTCTTCCATTCTCCGCTTACTCAACCTTAATCATCAGTGTATTACCGCCTACCCCACTATCACCACCCTGTGCATACATCTTTGTTTTAGCTCGTCATGTAATATATTGTTATTACCAGCAGCTTCGCACTTCAACAACCGCACCCTCCCTGTTCCAGGAGGGGAGATTCTATGCAGATAATTCAGAAATTGCCTTATTTCTCGACTTCGCCTTGCTCATCTTCACATCCAGAATCCACCCGTGATGGGAATTTTTTACATACCTGGTCACCAAATACCAGATGATTCACTGGACCTTCCACCACCATTCGACTTTTATCATAAGAGACTGATAAACTCTATCATCGAAATACTCTTTGTAGTAATTTATTGTATTAATGTAAATAGCTTATTTTTGTTATCATTGACTCTTTGCACTTTTCCAGAATTTTTGTAATTATCTCTTTCGCATCTTATTACGTCTTTCTTGTAAATAGTTGTACATATGTAAATATTGTAATTTTATTCTTTGTTGCACCCATCTCTGCAAATATCCTTTGAGACGCAAATTATTGCCTATTTTTCTTTTTCATCCTGTAACCGTTTTATTTGCTCAATAAATAATTGAAATCCAGCAGATGATCACGTTCGCGGCGAACGAAATCGTTCGCCGTTCGCTTCGGTCCTCGAGTCGAGGATCCAAAAGACCCAAAAAGATTCGAGGATCCAAATCGTTCGCTTCGTTTCGTTTATCTGTCAGAGCCGGTATTTAATTGCCCATTGATTAATAACTGGATCGAAAACATTTTCGTATTACTAAAACCAACCATTTTATCTTTCGGTTTTCATCTAATAGTTCTCAGTGAAATGAAGATTTTTAAATTCGCATTTTTTAAATTTTATGTTTTTCATATTTAATTTCTTCATTACGGTTTCACTCACACGATGGGGGCGGCAGCTTAGAACTCTGACTGCAATGCTGTTCCGCAATATGTAGCTCGCATTCGTTGATATTTAACTTGGAAATGTATATTAATAAATACGAAAGGCAGTATTTGTACTGCCACAGAGTGAAACAATTAACTATGAAAATCGTCAAACATCACTAAACGTTTAATTTATAGATAACTGCTAACTTTATGAACACACACCAACCGTCACTAACAGGAAGAGACGTCACACTACTTCCTGTTTCCAACGAACGAAACGAATGGGTCTTTTAAGCGGATCACTAGTGATCTGATCTGAAGGATCCGGATCGCGTAAACGACCGAATTCGCCCAACACTATTCGACTGCTACCTGTTCTCCAAAACAGGAAGTAAAAGCGGTAACAAGAACTCTGTTCTGAACAACGTGCTGCTTTGCTTTTGAAGAATCACTTGCGATCAGTCGTTGACCACATGACAGATCTAAACTCCCGACTTTAGCAGCAAATTGTCTTTAATGTAAACAAAACTAAGCGGTGGAGAAAATCTTCGTTCTCACGATACTAGGTGGGAGATGTGGCAACAAAGAATGGTCCTCTTGTCGCCACAGAAGCAAATCCGACTTCAATTAAACATTGTTAAGGGGCCGTCCATAAAGTACGTCCGAGATTACAAGGGGAGCAGGGGTTCCTGACATCGGACCAAATGTGACATTGGGGAGGTTTGTAATTCGGACGTCCAGCGGCAAAAATACAGTGGATGGTATTTCTTCGCTACGTTTTCTCTTTTTTTACACTTTCCAACCGTAGGTTGAAGAAGCGTATATGTTCCAGCTATGTCCGTCTCTCTGTCTGTTTGTCTTTGAAATCGAGCCATTGTCTCATGTCTTTGAAATCTGTCTGTCAATGAAATCGAACCATTTTTACAAGTGGTTCGATTTCAAAATGGTTCGATTTTTACCATTTGTAAAATTGAAATTTTAGTATGTGGTAGGGGACTACCTGGGGACAAACCCTATTGAAAATGGCTGAAATGGAGTCAAAAGTCGGGACATAGGAGCGGGATCCATTCCATCGCTCTTATGCGTCATAACTTACCTAAAATGCTTCTATTGCGACAAAACTTTATTATGTTGTTCCGGAGGTATACTGAACCGGTTCTGTTGAATATCGTCGAAATGGGGTCAAAGGTCAGGGCACAGAAGCGAGATCTATTCTACAGCCATTGTCCTCATAATTTGACTAAAAATGCTTCTACTGCGACAACACTTTAGTATGCTGTTTCGAAGGTATACAGAACTAATGCTGTTTAATATCATTGAATTAGGGTCAAAGGTCAAGCCACAGGAGCGAGATTTATTCCACAGCCTTTATCCTCATAACTTGAGTAATAACTTGAGTAATGATTTTTGGTATGTTGGAAAGCGTATCATAATCAATGCATTGCATGATTTTACTAACTTTTTCTTTTTTTAATAGTTAAAAAAAGTTATGAAATATTTCAGATTTCCGATGATATTTAGCTAAATCAGAAAATTAACGTTAAGTTCTCGTATTTGTACTACTAAATCTATCGTGTTTTGTGGATGGTATAATTGGGAGCGTTGCAACCTTGAATGCGTGCGTTCATTTGTAGATCTTTATTTCAGAATGATAAATTTCGGGTAGCATTAGGGGATAAATTAATGCCTAAATAATAAACATTTTCTGAAGCAAACGTGTAAATGTATGGAAGATTCCTTTAAATAATTACATGTTTTCTTTCTGTTTCCCAACGGACTTCTAATTCTAAAAGCAGTCGTCAAAAATAAAGGGGGTTGCGGGAAGTAGGACGTACGTTTTAAGGGGAGGGTTTCCAACAATCGGACAAAATGTGACATGGGGGAAGGAGGAGTCTAAAAATTGTAAAACAATCACAGACGTACTTTATGGACGGCCCCTAACACACTGTGGCCCTCTCAATTGACATCTTGTTTTCGTACTTCGGGAAAACGAATTCCCACATTCGCAACAATATTACGTAATATGCATTCAAAACGCTCTTCATACGACAAATTTACATATCGTACTACTAATATTTAACGCTTTTCATCGTCGTTGATAATTTCGTTTTATCGTTGTTGATAATTTTTAAAAATTGTTTTAACATGAGTGATTATTTTTTATACCATACTGAAAAACCATTCAAAATAAAATGCGATTTTATGGAATTACTTAAATCTCGATCGATAAAATCTCTTGTAAGTCGCAGAAAGAAGAGTACTTATTTTTATTTTCTGAAATTGGATTCTTGTGCTTCTTCAGCTGGTGCGAAATTTTAATGAAGCGTGTTGATATACTGCTTGTACGAAACGAAAGAAGAAAGAATAAAAACACACACCAGGTGCATCGGATGACACAGGATGTATCTTAATCAAGGAACCATAGTTCTCTTCTTCCACACGTTGTGCCAACGCTGCTGAATACGATCAGCAACATTTGATTAGTTTTTTTTTCTGAGAAAGAGGGAAAAATTCTACATCTGATGTTCTTCAATCAATAAGAAAACGGAAGTAAGACGTTTTTTTCCCATGCGACACAATTCCAACGATTCCTGATTTTAAAGCACGTGACTTTCTTTAGTGCTACACCCACGCCTTTCCATTTTTAAAATTGCAGCCGTAGGAAGCACACCAATGCAAATTCATCAATCAGGTAGAGTGCATGTAGGAGAAATAAAAAGAGTAATGTTGAAACAAACAAAACTGCAGCAGAAATGTGATTTCGGTACTAAGAAATATCAATGATAAATTCCTCAATTAAATCACCCATTGCTTGAGACGCACGTACAGAAAACTCCGTGCTATTTGCAACGAAAATAAATAGAATTACAAGAAGCAATTCTATTTTCTCTTCAATTACAAGAAATAATTCATAGAAAGAAGAATTACTTCTTGCAATTCTGTAATGTATGATTCTCTATAAATTCTAATGAAACTTTACAATTTGAATAAAAATAATAATTTATACTGATAAATATCATTATAATACATGTAATAATTGATAATTATAATACATGTAATAATTGATACAGGCGTTTGACGTGGACCAGAAACATCAAACGGAGATCATCGCCCTTTCCACGTTTATAAGTGAGGCACGGAAAAATTCTCATTAGCCGCCACCGGGAATCGAATCCAGGGTCTTCCAGTTACACGCCCGATATGCTTCCACTGCACCACAGCAGCCTAAAATTCCTTCAGACACACACACACACACTAACTGTTAAGCCAATTTGGCAGGTTACTTCTTGGATCCCTGCACAATGCTGAGGATTCACCAAAGATGGTAAGCCGCAACTGAACAAATAATTAGAAGGCGAAAATTATTTGTTTCTAATTATTCGCCTTCTAATTATTTGTTCAGTTGCGGCTTACCATCTTCGGTGAATCCCCAGCATTGTGTGCGGCTCCCAGAAGCAACCTGCCAAATTGGCTTGACAGATAGCGCGCGCGCGTGTGTGTGTGTGTGGAGGAATTCGAGGCTGCTGGGGTGCAGTGGAAGCATGTCGGGCGCGTAACGGGAAGACCCTGGGTTCGATTCCCGGGGAGGGGGGCAATGAGAATTTTTCCGTGACTCACTTATAAACGTGGAAAAAGCGATGACCTCTGTTTTATGTAATAATTGTATAAATCGGTAATCTTATTGAAATTCTAGTACTGCGCATATTCCGTTACATTTCAAACTAGAGTAATTTTATTTTTTCTGCATGCGGAATTATTACAAATCACGTATTTTTTCATCGTGATGTTTCGAAGTAACAGAATGCTTTGGAACTCGAGATCTTTTTAAACTGACAATGACTTTCCATTTATACACTGGCGGAAAGTGAAAACAGAACACAAAGAAGGAATTGGCGGACGATCATGAAATTTACATATGTTAATGGGGTCGAGTTTACGTAGGTGTGATGTTAATTTCGTGACCAACCGGTGAGCGCTTACGCCACAGCACGGCATAATATGCAAATTATCGTCGGTGGTATTTAAGGAGTACGGCGAAGTGAATGTAATCAGTCGTCGGCGTACGGACACGTGCGAAGACCCTGAAGAAGGTCTTGACATGGAAGACGTGTACGATTTCAGCAGTCATCGGACTTTGAGCGAGGTCGTCTAGTCGGACTCTGCGAGGCCGGGTGGTGGTATCGTCGTATTGCGGAGCGAGTTGGACGGTAAGTATCGGTGGTGGTACGATGGTAGCGTAGATGGTCCGAGGAACATTCCCACACGAGAAGACGTGGAACCGGGAGTCACAGACGGACTGATGAGCGGACCGATCGACGAATAAGAAGAGCGGCGTTGTCAAGCAGAACATCCGCTGCGATGCAGTTCCGAGCTGCCGTTGCACCTGAGGTGACAGTGCGAACAATTGGCAACCGTCTACTGGATGCAGGACTACGTGCACGTGTGCCTCTGGCATGTGTACCTCTAACTCTAGCCCACTGTCAGGAACGGCTACAGTGGTGTCGCCAACGTCTGCACTGGAGAACGCAATGGCGATCTGTTGTGTTCAGCGATGAAAGTAGATTCTGCTTGGGAGCCTCCGATGGCCGTATGCGTGTTGGCAGACGCACAGGGGAGCGTCTCCACCCTTCTTGCATCTGCCAGAGATACATAGGGCCTACACCTGGTCTCCTGGTATGGGGAGCGATCAGCTATCACTCCCTTACACAACTAGTGTTTGTACCGGATACGTTAAACAGCACCTCCTACATCAACAACATCATTCAGCCCGTTGTTGTGCTGTTTGTAAGGTCGGTACATCGTGGTGTTTTCCAGCAAAATAACGCACGCCGACACACGGCACGTGCAACGCAATATGCACTTCAGGGTGTGTGACAACTTCCATGGTCTGCACGTTCACCGGATTTGTCCCAATTGAGCATGTGCGGGAATTTATAGGACAACGACTTATCCGGTCTCCACGGCCAGCCACGACCATCCCCAATTTACGCGTCTAGGTTGAGGATGCTTGGAACTCAATACCTCAAACTTACATCCAACATCTGTACGACAGACTCCATGCCAGAATTGCAGAGTGTGATGCAGTTCATGGCGGTTCAACCTCGTACTAACGATGTTACATGGAAATGTTGTTTTTCAGTTTACCAGCAAATACAGCTGTATTTTGCCATAATGTTTTGATCACGTTATCCTCTGTATTCCGTTATTATGCTGTATAAATTTCGTTGGTATCAGACGTCTCCTTCTAGGTGTTCTTTTTCACTTTCTGCCAGTCTATTTATAAAAAGGCAAAATGTACTGTTTTATAGTAATATTTAACGAAACTCCTAAACATAAAATTTTCTCTTGATAGCTATAATAGCTTTAGTCTTAAGGGGTTTACAGGCTGATACATAGACATCATGCAATCAATTTAATAGTTAACCAAACCTCAAGAACTCCCTCGAATGATTCTTATAGCTAGAAGTTTTCGATCATATGGATACTGAAAAAGTGAGAACAGAGTTTTCCGTTAATGTACGAAAGGAGTTGCGGAAAAATTTCTGAAAATTCAGAATTTTCCGTTATCCCCTCTTAGAAATGGTGATTTACCGTCAACATACGAAAGGAACTGCGGAACGTTTTCTGAAAATTCAGGATTTTCTGGGCGTACAAAAAATCCGTAAAATTCAGGTTACTTTTCCCTCATTTCACGGAAAAGTTATTTTAGAAATATTCTTCGTTGATATAGGAAAGTAACTACAGAACGTTTTTTGAAAATTTAGGATTTTCCTGGCGTACGAAAAATTCGTGAAATTCAAGTTCCTTTTCCCTCATTTCACGGAAAGGTTGTATCAGAAATATTCTCCGTTAATTAAGGAAAGGAACTACGGAACGTTTTCTGAAAATTCAGGATTTTCCTGGCGTACGAAAAATCCGTAAAATTCAGGTTCCTTTCCACTCATTTCACGGAAAGGTTATGTCAGAAATACTTTTCGTTAATTTACGAAAAGAATCGCGGAAAATGTCTCGTGAATTTCAGGATTTTTCTTATAGTGTGTTTTGATCCAGTCTCCTTCATGTCGCTCAGGATTGCTGTAAATATCATTGAGGCACTGTAATTTCATTATAAATAAATTTCAGGCATTCTGAAACAACTATTCATATAAATCATCAATAAAGTCTGAGACTCGGAAATTTGCGCATCTCAAGTCTGTGATATTTTCCTACAAAGACAAAAGATATAGCGAGATTAGCATTTTTGCTTCCACATGAAGCGTGAAATCAATAAGGTGAAATTGCGAGAAACCTCCTAACGTTTTTTCGCTTTGGATACATATAGACATTGAATGAAGCTCAGAGTGTGTGACCCTTTGCAGCTCAGAGCAGGAAAAAAATCCGATAAAAACAAAGAAGAAAAAAAAACTCATTTCTTCACTTTCCAAGAACAAACGAAAACAACGGATTTTTTACAACTCCGCTGGGTTTTTTTAGACGTTTTAACTGGTGATAAAGATATTTTTTATTTTATTGCAGCTGTGACTGGGTGCTTTAATTAAGAGTTCCATTTCGCCCTCGTAAACCGTAATCACATAGTCTGTTGAATGGAGGCACGGTAAATACACTTCTCAAAGAGACCCAAATATCTTAACAAGGTTCAACGTCATTAAACTGACACGTAGTTTTCTCTCTATATATATTGCTCTTGAGGAGGAATTTTACGCTTTAGCAGCAAAGCAAAGAATGAAAGATGCGGATGCAAGAAACCAAATTAATCCTAAAAATTCTACGCTGAGAAACAAATGACTTATTTAAATCGTAAGGCATTAGGGAAAAAATTCGGCAAATGGCTTATTTAAACTGTAATTTCTTTTTTACATTCTAACATACGACATTCAGACTGAGTGCAGTTCATAAAATTTTACTGGGAAAATCTGTTTCAGTTTTCTTCGGGCTCCTAAAAATTGCCTTTTGTGAGACAGCTTACTTTTTTTCCTATGTGTACAACAGAATCACCAGAAGCTGATGGTCAGACGAATAAATAGTGATATGTTCCAAAGTGAATTTAATATGCGAGTGAACAATCATAAGGAAGAGATAAGCAGAAATGACGAAAAGCAGCATAAAAATAGTACAGTAAAAAACTGACAGACAAATTCCTTTCTTTTTTTATTATTTTTTATTGGAGGTTTAACGACCACCATGAGCAACTCAATGAGCTATAAGCAGTCGCCTGTTCCTAATTAAGGGCCACTGGTTCCAGGGAAGGGAGAGAGCCAGTGCCGTAAGACAAACACAACATCCATGCCACACCGGGATTCGAACCCGGACCCCTTTCGGACGAACGATCAGAGGCCATCGCTTTGTTTCAATATTCGCTTTTATTCACTTAAAAGAATTACAACAGAACATCCCCAACCTCACACGCAGTGTGATAGAAGGGGAGAAATAAAACAAAATGTAGATATTTACAATGAAATGATAATTATACAAATGAACAATGACAGGCATTGCATTATTTGCTGTAAACAGCAGTAGCTCTGGGATAATTGTTCATTGAAGTCTTGGAACATCATTGGAGCGAAACAATTTACAGAAAAAATTCGCGCAGTTCTAGTGACATGGGAATCACTTGTGGCAGAGAGTCACTGTGCGGATGAAGAGAACTGTGTACAAAAGGTGACATCAGCAGGAAGCAAACACAATCCAGTTCCAGGAGAAAACATGGTGAGGGAACAGTAAAAATTGAAAGTTCCGACGTAGGTTTAAGAGTATTAAAACAGCAGATGAACAGTCTGGGCACTAGAAAACTGAAACCAGGGACAACACGGCGACCATGTTGTGAAGAAGGCAGGTAACCGTGCCGTATCTTTCGCCAAGGAATATTCCAGGGTGAGTCTGGCTTTAACCCTGTTGCGGTAGTGTGCAACCAAGGAGGTAGAGAATGTGATAGGATCTGGATCTTGTAACTGTAGCAGGTGAGAGAAAATAATATATTTAGCTAGAATAAATAAATATGAACAAACTGGTAAAATAGAGGAGAAACTTGTAGAACTGTGGCCGAGGAAACGATAATCTTCTAGGGTGAGATCACTGGTACAAGAAGGATGTGCAAGTTGGAACATACTGTGAAATAGTGGGAGCAGCGTCGGACAGTAAACAAACATGTGTAAGACGTCTCCAACGACGTTACAAAAAGGACAGAGATCTGATGATACTATATTTCTCCGGAACAAAGTCGAAGGGACAGGCAGTCGATTGTGCAAAAACCTCCAGTGCACATTAAGTTCTGAGGAGAGGGCCGGTGAATGTTGGGCAGTAGACCAGACTGAGGTTAGTGCAAAAGAAGGAACAGAGGGAATAGGGCAAGGTACCGCAGAAGAAGAACGGAGAAAACGGTACAGGGTGCGGGTGGAAAGACTGTGGAGAGGGAGGAGATCACCGGAAAAGCGAAGGAAGAACGGAAAAGGGAGAGAGGCAGAGGACACGGAAAGGAGGTCAGAGGAATCGACTAGGGAAGGAAAAAGTGATTGAAGAGCATGTTTAAGTTGGAGGAAGTTATCAGAGAGTTCGGGCGAGGGTGGTAGGGTGGGAAAAAGTTCGGAAACGGGTTTCCATGAAAAATCGGGGAGGACCAGTTGGGGAACGGAGACTACACCAGCGTGTAGCCATGCGGGAAAAAAGAAAAAGTTGGCAATAGGGGGATGGAGGACGGAGGAGAAAAAAGAGGCTCGGAAAGAAGATCAAGTGTGGAAGAGGGGGGTTGACGAATGAGCGGTAAAGAACGAAGGAACTGAACAGCTTCATGGTAGACTAGAGGAAAACGAGGGGGAATGACAGTGTGAATATCCATCTTGAGAAGAAGATGGACGGTGAAGCAGGGATTAAGGGGGAAGTCAGAACATTAAGCAGAAGAATGGAAGCGGAAGAGTCTGGTTGAACTGTCAAACGGAGGAAATTGAAAATTCTTACAGCTTTATAACGTATGGTAATCTCTGACATATTGAGGCCACCACAAGTCGAAGGTAGAGACAATACTGAGGAAGATAACCAATGAGTAGATGACCAAACAATGCTGAGCATTGCTGATGTTGTTGCAGTTTGAACGTAGGCTGGTGGCGGTTGTGCAATCCAGGAATGATAAACTAACGAGAGGATGTGGGTGCCAGAAAGCCGTGCACGACTGTGGTAGGTCAAACAGCACTTGAGTTTGGACCAGTAAGCAGCGGTGTGACGTAGTTTTCTGACGAGAGGTCTCCATGTGGCTGCCGCTGCTGAGATCTGGCTGCCAATGTGCACCCCAAGTATCTTTTGACTGGTGGGAAGTCCAATGAGCGCCCCACGGTGTATCGGGGCGATGTCTCCAGGAGCCACACCACAAGCCTGTACACTTTGAAAGGTTTAACGAAGCGCCGGAAGCCGCAGCATACACTTGATACCATGCAAGAACAATTGTGAATTGCCATTCTTCTCGGATGAGAACTGTGAGATCATCGGCGTAGGCAGTAAGAACGATAGAATGGTGCCTGGTGCTATGCTGAATGGTGGAGGGGGAGGTTGTAGAAGAGAACGGATGGAGCAAAGAAAAGGCTCAAAGACTAGAGAGAAAAGTTGTCCGGAAAGAGGACATCCTTGACGGATGCCCTTACGAAACGGAATGGGGGCTGTAAGGAAGGAGGCCGTCCGGATATGGACAACTGAATCCTGGTACAGGGCAAGGAGGGCTGTGATGAAGACAGATGGGAAACCGAAGGCAGAGAGCACAGAGGCAAGCCACTGATGACTCACGTTATCAAAGGCCTGCCTCTGATCAAGATTGAGGAAGGCTAACGGTTCGGAGGAAAGGTGGGCAAGGCAATATGAGTCACGGAGGAGATTAATATTAGTATGAATGCTTCGGCCAGGGATGGTGTACGTTTGGTCGGGATGTATGACGGTGGGAAGGACAGGGTTCAATCGAAGAGAGAGTATTTTAGTATAAATCTTGTAGTCAACATTAAGGATATGGATATAGGACGCCAGTTATCCAACTCCAGCAGACACCCCTTCTTTGGAAGAAGAATGATGTGAGCTAGAGTAAAAGCGGGGGGAAGAACAGATAAGGAAAAAGCAGCTGTAAAGCAAGGCAATAGGAGAGGGTGTAAGAAAGAGGAAAATGTACGAAATAATTTAACTGTCAACCCGTTAGGATCAGGTGACGAGTGACAGTTAAGTAAGGCAAATGACAGTACTACTTCTGCTGGGGTGATAGGCATAGAAAGAGATGTAACATGATGCGATGGAATATGTGGTAAGGCACGAAGAATCGAATCAGCATGCGGAGAACTTGACTGGAATTGAGCAAAACGCGACTGGAAATATGTTCTAACACCGGAGCAAATGAGAGTGGGGTCATTAGTAACAGTTCCATCGGGTAACTTCAGATTACGGAGGTGATGAGCAGAACGTTTGTGGAATTCCAGTTGTTGAACCTCTTCACATAGATAGTCATTTGGCTGGAGATAAAGGAGCTTGAGGCTGTGAAGAGCTTGTTGGGAGACAGGAAGTAGCAAGGCACGAAGTTCAGCTTCGTAATGAGAAAACAGTGGAGAATCAAGATCTAGGGTGGAAAAAATCGAGCGTGCAGCATCAATCTTCATAGAGGCGGTGGTACGTTTTTCGTGGGAATATTGTTTGGTATAAAGAAGAATTTGGAATTTGACATTTAACCAGTGTTGCAAGGGACAAGAAGCAAAAGAGAGTGTATATAAGGCTTGTTGGAGCTGCGATTGGATGGAATTTACGTAAGTTGAATCAAGTAAAAGATCATCATCAAGGGTCCAAGTACGGTAGTATTGCCGAGGAGATGGACCGGTGTGAAGACACATTACGACACAGCTGTGGTCGGAAGAAACTGTCGGTGTGTGAGAAACGGAGATAACTGAAGGAAGAAGAATTGAAGAAACATAAAACCGGTCAAGTCGGGCAGTTGTAGAAGAGGAAGTGGAGTAGGAGCGCCAGGTGTACGAACGAAGAAATGGGTGCAGGTGTCGAAAATAATCTTGGAGTTGTAGCTGGTTGATGGCTGTAGAAAGTGCTGTGGTAAGAAAATACCTGGTATCCGTGGAACCGTCCAGTCTGTCGAGGGATGGGTCAAGGGTGCAGTTAAAATCACCACCTAAGATGACAATATCAGTGGCCGGAAGACCTTGAACACAGGAAACAAAATGCTCAAAAAGACAGTCTGCATACTGTTGATTGCCGCAAACATAGATGTTGAAGATATGGTATCGGAAGTTGTGAAGTCGGAAAGACAGAAGCTGCAGGAGGTCACGATAAATCGCTTTGACCGTGATATTAATAATGAAGGATCGAAGACGAAAATGGATGGCCACCGCAAGTCCTGCGTGAAGACTAAGTCTATGGGCATGGTAGAATTAAAATGACCAGGTTCGCCACCGGTGGTATGGGGTGTTGGGATGGCAGTTAGTCTTCTGTAGCAATAATATATCCACATCATGCGGTGTAATGTCTTCAAACACTAACGCATTGGTAGGAGGGACGGAGCATCCCTTACAGTTGAAAGAAAGTAATTTTAACTTGAAAGAGGTTGTAGTGGTTGAATATTACTATCAGCACTTCTGTGAAGACTGGTTACATGTCTGCGCATTAGTGACTGTGTCAATTTTTGGCAAAAGAGCAAGCAGATTCTGAAGTTGGGTGATAATAGTAGGAAGCTGAGCATTACGTGATTGAACGCAGTCTAGCTGCTTGAGAGGACGTGACGGTTGATTGAGTACGATGAGAGCAAGATCAGAGGGTTCCAGCGGCCCGTCTAATGCAGGGAAAGTTTCCAGATATTCAGCGAAAGCTTTTTGATCCAACAATTTTGGAACAGCTGGGGACTTAAGAGATGTAGGAACTGCTGTTGGAGAGAAAGACTGTCGAATTGGCGAACGGGAACGAGAGCAGCGTGGAGAAGACGTCACTGGCGAGATGGAACTCTGTCTGGTACGTTTCAACGTGGGAACGCCGGGAGAAGCTGGTGGGTGTAGGACAGTTAGATCTGACTCCACATTAGGGGATTCAAGGGAAGAAGATGAAGCAACACGACGGAGGGGTTGCCATTCCTTTTCTGAGATAATACCCTCCGAAGAACGTTGAGGTACCACAGCAGCAAGTGGGTCCAACGATGGAGAGGTGGCCAAAGTTCCTGTAGTAGATATCGAAGACTTGGAGACTGATGAGGAATCGTCATTTGCTGGGGGAGAAGCATCTGGAACAACAGTAGAAGGGATCAAGGACGTCTGTGGAGCAGAACTTGGTGTGGCCAGAGAAACTGGTGTTGAGGCTGGGGTGTTGACTTTGGGTGGTATGGAAATAGGTGGCTTGGCAGATACATGTGGACAACGTGATTGGATGTGGCCATATGCCTTGTATTTAAAACAATGCAAGGCAGTAATGATATCGATCCAGAAAATCTGCTTCCCTACAACCACAGTGAGGTCAGTAGGGCAATCAGCAATGGCATCTTCAGTAGGAAACAGGATCCTTGCTTGGCGACGCACACCTAAGATGTTCCTGTCATCTGGGTCTGTTGGTGCGGAAGACAGAGTGGAAATGGAATCAACTACTTTTCCACAACGGGAAAGGGCCGCCATTAAGTAATGGTCCTTGATTTCTGGTGGTACGGGATAGCATGTAACAAGTACGGGGCGCTGCGTGAGCGGGACTCCCAGTAAGGTATGATCCCCAACATGCAGTCCGTCAGGTAAGACGCGCTCCACAAACTCTGGCTTCGCAAAATAGATGAGAACAGTCCTAGGCTTCCTCGCCATATGGGTGATCGCTCCCTTAGGGAGGATTTGGCGGACGGCTAAGGAGTATTTCTTAAGGCTGGTGTCCGGGAGGGCATCAAAACATATGCCAAGTTTCTGTGTGCGTAAAACCTCCTGCCCAGCAGCTGAAGTTTCCGGAATTTCGATGCGTAATTTCTTGTTGTCTCTAGTGACAATCATATCAAGAGGCGTTGTACATGGATTCTTTGCTCTGTAGAGGAAGATGAACTGGTACCCTTCACAACGGAAGCATAAGGTAGAGTTGCCGTAGGAATGGGCGGAGATGGGGAAGGTCGAGACGCAGTGCTCGCAGGAGCAGATGAAGTACCAGAGGCAACGGATACTGAAGAAGTTAATGACGTCACGGTGGTGGAAAATGTCGGGAAATCAACATCAATAAAGTTGGAAGAAGGGGTGGTATCATCAGATAACGCGGCTTGGAAACCAGCTGCGTGTGGTAGTGACGATGACCGAACGTGGCCAGGTGGGGGCGGATCTTTGCTATCCAGCTTCAGACCTGGCCTATCAGATGCGGTCGCCGCCATTTGCAATGGCTGGCTTGCTAAACCCGACCCTGGGCAAAGCCAGGACGGAAAAAGAGTTAGTACAAGTAAAGATTTACTTACAGGACGTCAAAGTCGGACTCAATCGACACAGGAGACGTTCACAACACAGGAGATACACAAAATGACGGCACACACACACAAAAGAACACCAATAAACGCAGGTCAAACACGGAGCACAGGTCAACACAACCTTTACAAAGCCATCGCTTAGACCACTGCGTCACCGGGGCGGCCAAATTCCTTTCTCTCGCATTGTGTTTAAGACTGAATAAGGTGACCAAAGTCTTGAATAATTAATCGAAAAGAGATCTTGTTTAAAACAGTTTCATAACTAAATTATATTTCTATGATTTTTCCAATGGTTATGCGCTTTCTCCAATCACTTTTTTCGAGCTAGTTGTCAATAAACGTTTTTGTCAAACACGCAGATGTATACTTACACTCATGCAATTTAATGTTTTATCATATCAACTTTAATCGATTCAACCGTCAACTTTAATCGATTTGAAGATTACAATTGTGACTAGGAGAGGCACAAATAACGTGTCTTTCCAATGATTCTGATTTTTACACTTCACTGAAGAGAGTAACACTACTGTAAGTTCGAAAAGGATGTCTGTGAAAACAAAAATTTGTCCGCGACGGGCATCGAACCCATGTTCTCTCAGTCTGGTGTTAGTCGCTTTCCCAACTGAGCTACGCGGACTGAATGTCTAGCTGCAGATTTGTCGTCTTGACACACATTTTCAACTCTGTAGTACTTCATATCATCTCCATCTTAATTTTTTTTCTTTTGAAGCAAAGTAGGAATTTTTCATTAATTCCAAACTAATGTGTGGAACAAACACCACACATTTTTCGAAGAACTCAACGGCCAGTGGATCCATTTTCCTCAATCGGGCGCCAATGTAAAAACATAAGTTCGTTCGCGACGACAATCGAGCCCGTGTCTCCTCACTCCGGAGTGAGTCGTTCTCCCAACTGAGCTACGCGGACAGAATGTCTCCTTGCAGATTTGTCGTCTTGACACATGTTTTCACCTCTGTAGTATGTCACACGTCTTCTTATAGTTCCAGAACTTACTGGGTTTGAAAAGATGCAAAACATCGTAATGGTAAGGTTTGCTCCTCCCGCCTTCCTCGCAGACGAACAATCGTGACGTAACCGAATGACATCACCTTCCGAACACATGAATTGTAGATCCGAACTGTAGCTATATAGGAAGATGTCTTGTCAACAATTCTTTCAACTCAAACACAGAACAAAAGCTTATGAGAAGCACATCTACGTTAAATACAGAAGAAATTCATAGTCATGCGAATATTTTAGTAACGGAGATTTCAAAAATTTCTCGCGCACATTTTTGTTACGTAAAGGGCGGGAAATCGGTTATATCCTTACATGTGAATTTAGTTGCAAGAGGATTTTTAGCACGTCTTTTGTAAAAAAAGATCGTGCTTATGTTATCGGTTTTTCCGTCCGTCCGTCCGTCCGTCTGTACCCACGATATCTCTGCAACTAGTAGTCCGTTTTCAAAAATTCTTTTTGCATTGGGAAGCTTGAAATATGCGAATGATGATCCTCTATTTCGATTTTTTTTACGATGTACAATTTCGCCGCTAGAGAGCGTAAACGCCGATGATGTCGAATTCAAAAATACGTTTTAATCCACATATTTGCTTCTAAACATCCGATTGAAAATCTTTCGATTCCATTTATGTCGAAGAGTATTATAGATATAGTTACTTTTTCAAATTACGCATAGGTTTTTCGCTAGGGGGCGTAAAATAAATTACATTTTTCCCGATATCTCTTCTTCTGAAACTCCGATTTGAAAAACATTTTCTTCAGCGGATACACCTCCCGAATGAAACTATTTTGCATATAATTTCAAATTTTTGGTAAAGAATACTTTTGCCACCAGGGGGCATACGTGTTGATTTTTGTTTCTGATATATTTACCATAAAATCTGGGCTTCTAAAATATCGATTGAAAAAATTATTTCGTGGACTGATGCCATTCGCATCGATAAACCTTTTCGGAATATTTTATTCTTAAAATATTCCACATTTTCTCCGCCAGGGGGCGTAAATGTATTTCCTATTTTCGTCCATAGGTCTACTTCTAGAAGTCCGATTTGAAAAATTTCTTCTTTGTTGGATAGTGTTTTCAGTGTGACATGTTTTTCATATAATTTCAAAATTTTCACGTAATTCATAGACTTTCCGCTAGGGGGCGTATAGGTAAATTGCGTCTACCCCTATATCTCTGCTTCTAAATCTTCAATTTGAAAACTTCTTTCTGCGCCGGATACAGCTCTTGATTGGAAATCGTTTGCACATAATTTCTAATTTTTGTTAAAAATTGTTTGGCCACCAGGGAGGCGTAAATCTTAATTTCCGCTTCTGATGTATTTGCAGCAAAATATGAGCTTCTAAAATCTTGATTGAAAAAAATGTCGTTTGTAGACCGATAGTACTCATGTGGACAAACCTTTTAGGAACATTTTCTTCTTGAAATAATACATGGCTTCTACACCAGGGGGCGTAGAGGTATAGCTTATTTTTGTCAATATCTCTACTTCTAGGAGTCCGATTTGAAAAATTCCTTCTTTGTTGGATAGTGTTTCCGATGCGAAATGTTTTTCTTATAAATTCAAAATTTTCAAGTAAATCATAGACTTTCCGCTAGGGGGCACAAAGGTAAATTGCGTTTTCTGCGTTATTTCTGCTTCTGAAACTCCGATTTGAAAAATGCTTCCTGTAGCGCATACAAGACCTAATGGAAAATATTTTTCACAAAATTTCTAATGTTTGGTAAAGAATGGTTTAGCCAAAAGGGGCATAAGTGTTAATTTCTGCTTCTGATGTATTTGTAGCAAAATCTGTGCTCCTCAAAACTCAACTAAATATTTTTTTCTTGGACCGAGAGTGCTCATATGGAAAACCCTTTTGAGAATACTTTCTTCCTAAAATAATGCATAGTTTTCCCACCAGGGGACGTAAAGTTACATCTTGTTTTTGTCGATATCTCTGTTTCTAAGAGTCCGATTTGAAAAATTCTGTCTATGTTGGAGAACGTTTCCGGTGCGGAATGTTTCTGATATAAATTCATGTTTTTCTAAACGCACACGTCTGTAACCAAAGGGCGTAAGCTCACAATTCCGTTTACAGTAATATGTGAGGGCTTAAAAACCCAATTGAGAAACTTCTTCTTTCTGTCAGATACTATTGTTTTCCATACCGGTTCCACTGACTTTAAATAGCTTTAATAAATTTGATTTGCGTCAGAACGGATTCAAAAGACGTGCTTATTACACCCGAAAATTCGGTGTCATCTTTCTTGTTATATATTTACATTTAGAAGGAAAAACGTACAGCAGGACATACTTTTGTCATATAATAAAGAATTTATTTATGAGGAATAGGAAAAGTATCTTGGCAACATTCCCCGAATTTTTCAGATTAAAATTTGAAAACATTATGCATTAAAAAATCTGATAGAATTTATATTATTCCTGCTGGTTTACGAATAATAATTCCCACACGCTGCTATGGTACAGATACAAAGAAACGTGGCAATTAGGTAGTATTACGACGGCAAATTGGACAGTGACGTCACAAAGCAATCACTGGAAGTGCAGGATGCGCATAACCTTGTCATCTACTAACCTTCATTCCCAATTGGTTGCCTACTTTCCTTTAACGGTGTGTTACTTCGACATTCATGCTGAACTTGATACTCTCTGACTGAAGTATAATTTCAAGCAATCAAATGGAACTGCTTAATTAAAATGCAACTCGAATTTTTGATTCGAGATAAAGAACTGGTACTTGCTCACAAACATTTCATGAAATCCAGTGCGACTGTAGTCAAAATATGTAAAATTTTACAGCGCTTTATTTATTTATTTGTTTGGGCGGTTTAACGAGCACCATGAGTAACTCGATGGGCTATAAGCAGCCCTTCGCCCCAAATTTGAGCCACTGGTTCCAGAGAAGAAAAAGAGCCAGTGCTGTAAGGCAAATACAGCATCCATGCCTCGCCGGGAATCGAGAACCTACGCCCATCTCGAACGGATGATCAGAAGCCAGCGCTTAGAACGTTACGCTACAGGACGGCACATTTTATAGCTGCAAGTGGAGCGCGAAAGAAATGGATGAACGAATTTCAACCTTTTCCTTGGTTCCCAATATGACTGGAAATCCAGAAGAATCTGACCGGAAACTGGCCTCGTAAAAATTACGGAATATGTGTCTCACCGTACATAGAGAAAGATGGTCTCTACCCTCTGCAAAGGAAAAAGACTAGACTGCAAAGCACTCGGAGCAACCATATAAAAAAAATCGTACGCCTATAAGGTCTATATTGGACGTTATGCGGTGTTAAGATACATAGCATACGAACACACACAGAATGTCATTAACTGCAATCAGCTGGATGCAGACATCATTCACCCAGACAAACGCGGATTCCACAACTCCACCAGACTGTGAACCGTCTCTGAAAAGTTAAACCAGTTCAGAGTGGAGGAACCAGTGCTCCGAATTGAGCTGCTGGCACACCTACATAGAGGTTTTAAAGTACGATATAAATGACGTATCAACCTAAACACTAATGGGATGTCAAAGTGGCTCCTCAAAACTGCTGGTCACTCCAGTCAATGACAAATAGATTCCTACATATCTTGCTACGGCAGAAATTCGGAGTCAAAAATTTGTTAACAATCGGGGGCTCATTCTCAGAAAATGGTACCTTCTCATTTAGAAAAACTACATCGTACAAAGGATGATCTGGAAGTGATCGAAATTTCAAGTAGAACTGGAGCGACAGCTGCAGACGACGCCAGCCAACCCAGCGGTGGATCGTTGGACTCGGCAAAGATGTTTCACACCGGGGTAAGAACAGAAGGCTCCAATGCACAAATGTATCTTTTTATGCGCTATGTATCTTAACACCGCCTCACGTCCAATATAGACCTTATAGGCGTACAATTTTTTATATGGATCCTCTGAGTGCTTTGTAGTCTAGTCTTTCTCCTTTGCAGAGGGTGGAGACCATCATTATCTTTGTAAGGCCTAATTGTGAGCAGTATTTAGGGACCGGAGCACTTATCTTTGGGAAGAGTTACGTAACACACAACCATAGTCCAGTTTTGACAGAATGACAGAATGGTAGGTACGGATCAGTGGCACCCTATGTACTTCAGAATACACGAGGATAAGACCCTTCAGTACTTTCAAAGCCTTCAAACAAGAATTCTTAAGCTGGCCCACGTGCGGAAGAAAGGTGATTCGCAGGGTCGATTGTAACACCAAGAAACCTTATGTACGGAAACACTGGTGTGGCTGTGGCCACCAGGGTAACTCTGGTTCATGATGAAAGATGCTATTTCGACAGAAATAGACATTTGCAGTCTTTCCAGGAGAAAGAACGAAACCTTTCATTATCGCCTATGCAGTGTTCTCATCAACTGCCAACTGCAGGTGCCGTTCAATAAAACTCATACTGGTAGACGAGAAAAAGATATTGTTACAGTGGACACCCCCCCCCCCCCATCCTAAAACCTGAAGAAAACTCTAAAATTCGTCCGCCATGTTGCGTATGGTATGAGGCAGCTAGGAATCACAGTTCGGCAGGCTCACATGTTTTTTTTACAGTTCAGTTTTTTTATTTAATTCTCATTTACGTTGTTTTTTCTTTCGGATGTTCTCTAAAATTAATTAACAAAATTGCGGGATAATTGGGAAGTCGCTCCAATGCTTGTGAAGGCAAGAAACGCAATATTTTTGCCATTTTGAATTGTTTCTATCTGTGGGAAAAGTTAGCACTCAATGGTTACTCTGGAAATTGATAAGAGCAAAGCGATAGGCCCAGAAGAGGACTTCTAGATTTCTTGAGGAGGGGCCGATGTTACGACCCACCCCCGCCATTAATTTAGTAATTAATGGGCGTGGTTGATGTGTGAAATTAATTAAGTATTAATTGTTCGAGGCTTGATTGGAGTTTAAAAGTGTAAACAGCAGATAAAGTTTTATCTGGGGGTTTGGAAAGAAAAGAGGCGAAGAATTCTCTCTCTGGCTGGGTGGTCTCAGAATAGCTCTGTTAGGTCATAAATATCAGGGCGCAGCTGACGGGAAACTAAGCAACACGGAATGGTACCTTTCGAAGAGGGGTCCACTTGAGTAAATGAATGAAGATGGGGACAAAAGGTTTAGCGAATAATCGTAAATTCGTCGATTGTTTGGGGCATTTTCGAGAACAATTGCTCTCTGTGTGGTCCGTGCAGAAAAATAAGAGTTCGCACTTGGCATGAACATAAGGAAGAAAGTTAGTTGTCTGTGCGCTCTCCGATGGGAAAGGCTGGATGCCTTGGATCTGCAAAAAATGAATTGGGAAAAATGAAGCAGCAAACCTCCCCGCATTTGGTAAGAAATGGAGACAACTCGAGGCAGCTGGAGATGCCAGTTTGCCATAAAGACAGCAGAATGCCTAAATCCGCGGGATAAAGCAGAAATTTCTAGGCTGGAGCGTAATGGAACTCAGCGACTGTTTGGCCTAATGAAAGCCAAGTTACAGGGTAATTAAGAAGTCTGCGAGTGGACAGTGGTCATTCCAATGAGAAGCGAAGCCAAGCAAAGTCGGGTTCGGATGCCAACCACTGCAGTGTGGAATCGTCACCCCCATTCATCCCCTACTGTGGAGGAAGTGAAGAGATGCGCTTGTCTTACGGGGCGAAGCGAGGCCCCATGTGTGCGTGTGTGTGGTCGCGTAAGCAGCGAAGCCACTACGTGTAAGTGCGACGGGATAAAAACATGTCGAAAGAAAAATATGAGCGTAAGAGCGGTGGCTTCGATACCTAACAAATATACAGGTGAAATGTTGAGTTGCCGATATACGCTTAAGGTAAAAGCACGTCTGATTTCGCTCGGCCGAGAAAATTAATCTTGGAAACCGCAACATCAGATGTGAGAGGGCCTATTTTGCTTAACGGCCACCTTCAAATCGTCACGAGAATAGATCAGTGTGCACTCTAATCATTGCAACAAAGTGCGGCGTGATATTACCATTTTTAATTGTGTGCTTCATTTACATCAAGCGTCAAAGTGAAGTGTTGAATCATCGGTGCTGCCACATGGTGCAAGTGTCTGTGTGCGTGTTTTTTTTTTGTCGAGTGATATTATGTGATGCACAACGGATTTGCACAGCAAAGTCACGAAACTGTAAGTAGATGAATATTTCCTCTTTCTTTCTTCGCACATCTGCGAACTTGTGCCATCCCGACACCCAAAGCTGCATGGACATAGATGCAGTAATGCTGAGTGACTGAACCTCAGAGGAAATACCTGCACATACAGATTTCAATTTCTTACAGGGCCCATTTCCTGATTACTTTTTTTACATGAATAAGGGAGAAGGTGTGGCCACAAATTCCGCTGGGCGGGACAGTTTCTTTTAACTTTGGTTCAGGACCAACGTCAGCGGGGCAGGGTTCTGCATGTGCATGCTTATTAGATTTAGTTAATTAACTTTGGCAGTATTTCGCACCTATAATCTTATACCGCAAATTAACGTGCTTGTGTATTTTGTGTCGCGAGTATTTTTAATGTGATCGTTTGCATATAATTTTTTTTTTCATTCTCTAAGCAATTGTATATGAATATCACCTGCAGCTCTATTTAGTGTGTAAACGAGTAGTATCTCTTGTTCAGATAGTCCGGTGGAGACTCAGTCGGCTGCGTTATCCGACAGTAAAGTGTGACACCGTATGCTGCCCACATATGAGGGGCAATTGTCTATGCGCCTAGAGAGCGCCGGATCTGTTTAAATCTCGCAGAACGTTATTAAATGTTGTGTTGTGTATTTGAGAATCATGTGTTATTTGCGAAAGTGAGTGTTGTACTGACTGGTTGGGGATTGAATGTACCGGAGTAAGATCCGGACCACTACACTCAGTCACGAATTGGTGATTGCGGGTGAACCTCATCACAACTCTGATCCCAAAGTATCATTTTTTTTAGATTATTTTATTTTTTATTTGTTGTTGTTATTTTGTTCACAAGGTGGATTCACCCAAGCCTTATGCTTCGGGTCATTCTTCAACTTTTCATTTTTTATGTTCTGGTGTGAATCTTTGAGTGCAGCAGTGCACCTGAGATTCTCACCTGGTGCCGTGGCCAACTAAATTGTACTTCAGGTCTCAAGCACCGTTACCGGCAGACTCGGCAGGAACACTGCTAGCGCCGTGTAACAATATGCAGATCATGAACACAAACAATGTAAGAAACCTCAGGTGGAAGATTTTGTGAAGGATGAACAATGTGATTAAGATTAATGTGAAGGATAAGTAATGTGACGGATAAGATGAAGCCTTGAGGAAAGTCCTGGTGTTGAGAGAGCGTCGCATTCAATGGCACCTGAAATACCCGACAGCTAAAAATTCCAGCTACGAACATGAGCAGATTTCTTCTTAAACTACAATCGTGAAGATCACTTAAAATACTGTGAAGCGCGGTATTCTCTGTGTGACTAGGTCCAGGGAATACCGCGGACTTGTTCCAAATATTTCCCCCGATTAATCATAATGACAGCTCTAAATGCACTGAAGTGCCAAATGTAATGGATTGCGTATCTAGTATCGTGTATGACCTCCTCTATCCCGGCCAAGTGCAGCAAACTCGACGTGGCATCGATTCCACAAGTGGCCGGAAGACCTCTGGAGAGATGTTCAGCCATGCGGTCTGAACAGCCGCCCACAGTTCCCTGGTATTCGTAGGTGCAGGATCTTGGGTGCAAATGGACCTTTCCACCACGTCCCATAAGTGCTCTATTGGGTTCATGTCGGGCAAACGTGGTGGCCTCACCATCCATCGGAACTGTCCTGAATGCTCCTCGAACAAATTTTAGACAACTTGGTTCCGATGACATGGTGCATTATCCGCCTGGAAAATCCCATCCTTGTTGGAATGCATGAAGGGCCGCAAATGGTCACCCAGCAGAGCAACAAAGTGATCATCGGCTAATGACGTGTTTACGAGGACCAGAGGACCCAAACCGTGTGACGTAAAGACACCCGACACATGTATGGAACCAGCACCAGCTTCCATGGTGCCTTGTTAACAGCTTGGGTCCATGGCTTCATGGGGTCTGCGCCACACCCGAACCCTAGACGCTGTGTCACATGTTGTGGTGTTTACAAGGCGCTCTGGTGGGTCTTTTGCACCCACACCCGTGGAAGCTAAATTACTCTGCCCTGACCTGACGGATATGTCTCTGATACCTCTGCGTTGAATGTTGATGCTATTTGAGCCAGTGTCGCTTGTCTGTTAGCATGGACCATCCTGCTCAGACGCCGCTGGTCACAGTCCTTCAGCAATTGTGTTCGGCCACTGCGCTGTCCACGGTGGGTGGTAATGCCTTCCATGAGGTATTCTCGGTACACACGTGACACCGTGGATCGAAGAATGTTCAATTTTCGCACAACTTCGGAAATTGAATACCATCAGAAGTGATGATAACGAGGTAAAGGAAAAATTCAACCGAGAAGTGAAAATTCCAAATTAGAATTACACTTCTTACAAGCATCGTTTAAACTTTTTTAGCACGTCTTTTGTAAAATAAGATCGTGTTTATGTTACCGGGTTGTCCGTCCGCCTGAACCCACGATATCTCTTCAACTATTAGTCCGATTTGAAAAATTCTTCTTGCATTGGGAAGTTTGAAATATGCGAATGATGATCCTTTATTTCGTTTTTTTTAACGATGTACAATTTCGCCGCTAGAGGGCGTAAACGCAGATGATGTCGAATTCAAAAACACGTTTTATTCCACATATTTGCTTCTAAACATCCGATTGAAAAAATTCTCTTAGCTTTCGATTCCATTTATGTCGAAGAGTATTTCAGATATAGTTACTTTTTCAAATTACGTATAGATTTTCCGCAAGGGGGCGTAAAAGTACATTACATTTTCCCCGATAATTCTTCTTCTAAAAACTCCGATTTGAAAAAAAAATTCTTCAGCGGATACACCTTCTGATAAAAAATATTTTGTATATAATTTCAAATTTTTGGCAAACAATACTTTGGCCACCAGGAGGCGTAAGGGTTAATTTTTGCTTCTGATGTATTTACCATAAAATCTGAGCTTCTAAATTATCGATTGAAAAAATTCTTTCGTGGACTGATGCCACTCACATTGATAAACCTTTTCGGAATATTTTCTTCTTAAACAGTTTCTCCGCCAGGGGGCGTAGACGTATATCTTATTTTTGTCAATATCTCTACTTCGAGGAGTCCGATTTGAAAAATTCCTTCTTTGTTGGATAGTGTTTTCAGTTTGACATGTTTTTCATATAATATCAAAATTTTCAAGTAATTCATAGACTTTCCGCTAGAGGGCGCAGAGATAAATTGCGTTTGCCCCTATATCTCTGCTTCTAAAACTCCGATTTAAAAAATTCTTTCAGCACTGGATACAGCTCCTGATGGGAAATCGTTTGCACATAATTTCTAAGTTTTGTAAAAAAAATGGTTTGGCTACCAGTGGGCGTAAATCTTAATTTCCGTTTTTAATGTATTTGCAGCAAAGTATGAGCTTCTAAATTCTCGATTGAAAAAAAGTCGTTTGTAGACCGATACTACTCATGTCGACAAACCTTTTAGAAACATTTTCTTCTTAAAATAATGCATGGTTCCTACGCCAGGGTGTGTAAATGTATATCCTATTTTTGTCAGTATCTCTACTTCTAGTAGTCCGATTTGAAAAAAATTCCCTTATTTGTTGAATAGTGTTTCCGATGCGAAGTGTTTTCCCTACAAATTCAAAAATTTCAAGTAAATCATAGACTTTCCGCAAGGGTCACAATGGTAAATTGCGTTGTCTGCGTTATTTCTGCTTCTAAAACTCCGATTTGAAATAAAATATTCCTGTATCGCATGCAAGACCCGATGGAAAATATTTTTCACATTATTTCTAATGTTTGGTAAAGAATGATTTGGCCACCAGGTGGCATAAATGTTAATTTCTGTTTCCGATGTATTTGCAGCAAAATCTGGGCTCCTGAAAACTCGGCCAAATTTTTTTTTCTTGGACCGTTACTGCTCATATCGAAAAACCTTTTGAGAAAACTTTTTTCCTAAAATAACGCATGGTTTTCCCACCAGGGGACGTAAAGTCACATCTTATTTTTGTCGGTATCTTTGTTTCTAAGAGTCCGATTTGAAAAATTCTTTCGGTGTTGGAGAGCGTTTCCGATGCGAAATGTTTCTCATATAAATTCATGTTTTTCTAAACTCACAAGTCTGCAACCAGAGGGCATAACCTGACGATTCCGTTTACAGCAATATCTGAGGAATTAAAAACCCGATTGAAAAACTTATTTCTTCCGTCAGATACTATTGTTTTCTATACCAGTTCCATTGACTTTGAATAGCTTTGATAAATTTAATTTGCGTCAGAACGGATTCAAAAGACGTGCTTAGTACACCCGAAAATTAGGTGTCAGTCATCTTTCTTGTTTAGACTTTGCTCATGTTTTTCTCGCTAGGTTAGAAAGTTTCTGAACAAGGAATATTTGTTCAAAATTGACGAATACAAAAATATTGCTGCCCTTGCGAGACCCGTAGGAAACCTCGTGTGAAACACAACGCCCGTCTCAGAGGTTGTGTATGTGTTGGCCTGACGCTGGGAGAACGCAGACTCATAATCTGACGACATTACCAACAAGGGCGTGTCCCAAGATCCCACATCACGGGGTCGGATCAGTCTTAGTTTGTCGGGACACTAATTAGCTCAAATTAGAATATTACCAGCGGAACAATAATTAGCCAGACCCGGAACACACATCCGTCTGGTTCCCACTACCATTCCTCGTTCAAACTCGGATAATTCACGTCGGCTTGCCATAATCCTACTGGCGGTTATTCAAATTGACTGACAAGATTACACCATGTAACTGATAAAAATCGTGGCGTGCGTCAAAGCCTCTATACGACGGTAGCGGTAGTTAAAAATTTGCATACTTCTATCCCAGGACTTTTCGCACTTCTGTGTATGTCACTTGTCCAAACTTTTTCCAAATATTAATCAGAATAACTAATTGAAAACAATCAATATCGCACTAAAAAAAAAAAAAGAGAGTAAAGGAGAAAGGGGGGCAACTCTAAGGAAACATTATTCTCCAGCGTTGGCCAGTCTTACCACAAAGGAAAAGAAGGGGAAGAATCTAAAGCAACTCTTTATTACGAGTTTTTTAAATAAACATTCATATTTGTTTCACTTTTTGTTTATACACATGCTTCATTTCTTCTATAAGTTTATATTCCATCACATTGCGTTTATAATGAATAAAAATATGATAAAATGCAATATTTTTGGTATATATTTAATTTCGATATTTTTAATCACTTTCCTTATTATTCTATGTCCTCTCTGTTTTGATTATTTCGGATAATCGAGTATCTACTCCATTTGAAGTTGTCTATTTCCTTAGGCAAAATAAAGCTACCGGTTGTAAGATGTGTGAGTCGTAACAACACTAATTCTTTGCTTTATTATTGTACATGTTACCATCTTTTTACCATGTTTGTGCTTTTTGTCACTTCAGCACAAATCTTGGCAAGTGGGCAGTGATGAATGAATGAATTAACTTCTTTGAAATGACTATTTCCTGTTGGGCTGCAACTTAATCATGCTAGATTGGTTGGTTGGTGCCTCAAAAGCATTCAGGAATTGAGCCAGAACTTTCCGTTATCTCAAACTTCGAGGAAATGTGATCGAGAGCAACCCGTGTTACGTAATTAGACGGCTCCGTCAGAGGGACAGACATTAGCCATTTCTCTAGTATTTTCGAGCAATCTATTTCAGAAGAGAGATGAATGAGATCGCTACTATGTATAAGTTCATTCAGAACTGCTGACAAATAGCTTTCCATTCATGGACCCGAGAAATTCTCCGAACTATAAACCATGAAACAAAGAGTGCGTCTGGAGCAGATTCACTGGGGTGTTCCCTTGATTTATGAGGATGGTGGAGCCACGATCAAAATGCCAGTAACCATCTGTTAAAGAGTTCAAGAGGCACATAAATCTCTTGCTAATTTTACTTGCTGCCTGGAATGACTTACATCACGAAACACAACAGGAACGTCTGAGTAGGATGTAGAAACCGTGCTTCCTATATATATATATATATATATATATTACCTTTTCTTCGGCCGAAAACAATTCCAGTACTCCGATAATTTCATGAATAGCTGCAAGAAAAGGTATTTTGTCATACGATGAATCTTTAATGATAACTGAACCGAGATGCTCATTTCCTTGAATGAAAATAATCGAAAATAAATTATTTAAATGCTGATTCTTATTTCTAGTTTAATTTTGCCTTTCTTTCACAGCCAAACAGTTTTCTTCCTCTTTTTGTAAAAGTCTATATTTTCAGTTAAAAACTTAAAACGTTGTTTGGAATCATTGCTATTCTGGGACTATGTTTCTTTCCTTTTCTCCTACTTTTTCATTTTTAAAAATAAACCATCTTTTGCAAACTGCGTCAGAAGTTTGCTTTTTTAAGAAACTTATTTTTGGGATACAATTGAAAAAAAAATGCTAGAAATGTTTCTCAAACACAAACTCATTTTCGACGATCACGAAATGTACGAAATACATTTTTCAGGAAAGGTGGACGAATTTGAAGCAGTGCGAGAAGATGTCTTTGTTTACACGTATGTTCTTCTTCGTTTTCCTATTTTTTTAAATTAATTTAGTGAAAGGAAAATCGAAATGAAACATGTGTTTCTGGGATGTCTGTTTATAACGTACATATTTAAAACATAATTTGAGAAGTTGTCGCAGAATATGCAGTTTGGAAACACCATTTTCGCGGAGATACACTATATTGACAACAGTCATCGGACACCTAGAGAAGAAACACAACATAGCATTTATTGACGTACATTAGTACGGTGTCGGTCAACCTTTGGTACGTGTTGCTGTTTCAGGCACGTTATGTGTCTTCCACTTATTCATGCATGCACTGACCCTTCGAGACATGCTTTCAACAAGGTTTTGAAACACAGCGCTAGGTATGCGCTTCCATTCAGTACATAATGCTGCCACTAACTGTTGCTAATTAGCAGGCCTTGGTTCCAAACTTCTTAATGCGGCGCTCTAATTCATCCCATAGATGCTCTATGGGATTAAGATCAGGGTTCTATGCTGGCCAGCCCACACACGATACGGGATTATCGTCAAACCACGCCGTAACAGTCTTTGCTTTATGGCTCGGTGCATTATCCTGCTAGTACCAACAAGGATCGGTTCCATAGCATTGCTACAGAGTTGGTAGGGCATAATTGTCCAGAATATCGAGGTAGACGTGCTGGCTAACAGGTTTGTCCACGATAACTAATGGGCAGGGACCATACCACGAAAAACTACCCTACACGAGTACACTGCCAGCTCCACACTTGACCGTAGGAACAGTACACTGTGGCAAATAGCGTTCCCCCGGCTGCCGCCATACCCAGACAACGCTATCAGACTGATGGATCGTGTATCTGGATTCGTTAGTCCATAGGACCCGTTTACATTGATCTACGGTCCACGATAAATGATCTTTACACCATGCTAAACGACGAGTAGCATTCCGAGCGGAGATGAAAGACCAAATAACGTGGTCAGCCGCACGACCACGTTATCCCATGGAATGAAGTTCTCTGCGAATGGTACGTGTACATACCGAGGTTCCAGCATTATTACTCATCTGTACACTGAGGTCTTGTGCAGTAATCCGTCGATAAACTGTAACGACTCTCCTGAGGTTTCGGCGTCCTCTATCACAGTTTTCCTTGGTCTGCCGTTACGTCTTCCTGTTTCAGGCACGGCATGTGTGTTCCACTTATTCAGCACATCCAAAAAAGTTGACTTGGGTATGCTTAAACGCCACTCGGTTTCTCTTATGTACTAGCCACTAAAATAACACCCAACAATCTTTCCTTTCTCAAAGTCAGTTCTCTCCCACCGCGACATTTTAACTCAACCTCACAGTGCTATAAGATTGCTGTCAGTTGTAGGCTTGCTTTTGTACCATTTGCAGCAGTACCTTGCATCTTAACAACGCTGCGGATCCGTTCATTTGCTTTTGAAGGGGTGTCCGGTGACTTTTGCCAATATAGTGTATATATTATAAGATCAAAAGTATCTGGACATCCCGTTTGATTCGTGGATTTGCTTTTATACGTCACAGCTCTGACCCATACACGTATAAAAAGGCGGACATGGACTGGCAAACATGAACAGTAGAATGGATAGTACTGCAGAGCTCAGTGACTATCGACATGTCACGTTCATAGGACGCAATGTTAGCCATAAATCGTTTCGGGAGATTACTGCCAAGTTGCAGCTACCCCGATCAACTTCACACTAAGTGATGTTAGTGTGAAGTGGAAACGCGCAGGAGCAACAACAGCGCAGTTCCAACCTAGTAGACCATGTAAAACACAGAGAAGGATCGCCGAGTGCTTGAAATGGGCGGTGGGACAAAATCGCCTGCCCTTGATTGCAGCATTCCCCACCGAGTTCCACAATGCCCCTGAAAGCAACGCTAACAGTGTAACGGTTCGTCGAGAGCTGAAAGGGAAGAGTTTCCATGGCGGCAACTCTTCATTAGCAAAATCAACGCCAAACGTCGGCTGGAGTGATGTAAAACTTGGAGCCAGTGAACACTTAAGTAGTGGCAACACGTTCGTTAGATGGCTGAAACAGGCTTCACCATCTGGTAGTCCCACGGACAAGTCTGTATGTGGATAATGCCAGCTGAATGCTACAAGCCAGGCTGTGTTTTGCCAACAGCGAAGTTCGGCGGAAAAGGCATCATGCTGTGGGGTTGATTTGCAAAGTTTGATCTGGCCCTCATAGTTCCAATACCCAGGAATCT
This sequence comes from Macrothele yani, assembly GCA_039090855.1. Classification (NCBI taxonomy): domain Eukaryota; kingdom Metazoa; phylum Arthropoda; class Arachnida; order Araneae; family Macrothelidae; genus Macrothele; species Macrothele yani. Next base: position 11,484,537 of record CM077024.1, read on the forward strand.
TAACGCTGCGGCCAATAATGACATTCTCGAAAATTCTGTGCTCCCAACATTATGGCGACAGTTCTTTGAAGGCCGTTTCATTCACCAACAGATCAATACCCCCATACACAAAGTGACACCTGTGCAGGAATAGTTTGATGAGATGGGTGTGGAAGAACTGTACTGGCCTACACACAGCCTAGATCTTAACCCCATAGAACACCTTTGGGAGGAATTGGAACGCCGACTGCGAGCCAGGCTGAACTGGCAAACATCGGTGACGACCTGACTGCTGCTCTCGTGGCAGAAAGTAAGGCAGGTTCAGCAGCAACGTACTGAAATCTAGTGGAAAGCCTACTGGGCAGAGAAGAGGCTGCGATGGCAGCAATAGGTGGACTAACTCGATATTAATTCCTTTCCTATTACAAAGAGCTTGTGGATAGAGAAGTTTCCGGATAGTTTTGATATAGTAGCATTCATCCTACATTCCATTTAACCCCAAAAACGTAAGAAACTGAGTTTCAAGCTGAATTTCCAATGGTTGAACTATTGAACTATGGAAGGGGGCGTTTTTTTAAACATTAGTTATTACGGAATAAGTTATCTTTAATGTTTGGACCACAGATTGCGAAGAACGGTCACAATTTGGAAACTGCTCCGAAGAACCAATACTTTTATCCAGTAGCATTGTACAGTATAACTTTGGAACGCATGTAATTGAAATAGGAAATATTTTCGCATGGAATGGTATATGTACAAAATATGCTGTCTATACATGCGATAAAAGCAAACCCCATCTTTAAAAAGCAAATCAAAATCAATTTATTTACAAATTAAAAGCGTGTTAAAAGCAGACTGGCGCTTTCGGGGATCTCCCGTCCCCATCTACTGGTCAAAGCGCAACGGGATCCAACAGAGTCAACCCTTATATACTAGATAACACGACCCATTATGCACCACGTCACCAACAGACCGTGATGTCACAGTATAAGCACAAATTATAAAATTTCAATCCCAATTCAATAAAACATAAATATAAGAATACAAAATATTTACAAAATGTACTGCTCCGATGTTTCAAAATTCCTCATGTGTCAAAGTCTCTTGTGGAGCAACCATTTTTCGCCAAGGTCTTGGTACAAATGTGGGGAGATCTAAATTACAACAGTTGTCTCCGTATGCAATAATATATAAACTTTCTGAAAAGAAAACAGTACTTTTGTTGACATTGGAGTTCAAGATTTTAACATTCTCCCAAACAGGGGTGTAACCACCCTGTTTAACTGCCATAGTAAAGGCAGTATTAAGAGTTCCAGCCCGGAGGGTGTACTTGTGTTCACCCAACCGGGTATTCAGAGTCTTAATTGCAGAACCTATATAAAATTTGTCAATAACACCCAAATCCTCATGGGCGAGCGGAATGCAGTATACACCATATTTCATGAGTTTGGGTACTTTATCTCTGTCATTTCTCAGTAAGGTAAATACATTTTTAGTGCAAACTCCAAATGTCAAATTATGCTTATGGCATATCTTCTTGAGGGTGTTAACTATTGGAGGGAGATAATCCACCTTTCCAACGTATCTAGTGGTTTTATTGTCCGTGGACAAGGTCGTGAATCTCAACCTGGTGAACCTTCTCAATAGACCGGGAAAGTAGTGCTCTGGGTAACCGAAGATCCGTGCCATAGTTGAGGCCTTAGAGAGTTCGTCTTGTCTTGCTCGGTTGGAAGAAGAGTGTGTGAATGCGCGTTTGATCTGTGTCATCAAAAATGAAACCCCGTGGGGGACCTAGAGTGCCAGAAGTATTCGGTAAACTGGAACTACATAAACCAAATCAACCCTTCAGATTATTAGTCTCGGGGTATGCTAGTCCAACGAGAGCCCTTGAGACTATGCTAGCAGCATACTTGAAACACCTTACACTCCAATCCACGGTGTCAATTAAAAGCTCTACTCAGGCTCTTGAGCGAATCAAGGAATTTGACCCTCCACAAACTGGATTTATTATGGCATCTCTGGACGTTGTTTCACTATTCCCAAATGTACCACTTGATCTGGTGCATTCTATTATTGCGGAAAAATTACAAGAAGATAGTTCTATCTCTCCTCTGGAAACTGATGCCATTCTTTCAGCACTGAAATTAGTGGCCAAAAGATCGTATTTTAAATATGATAATAGAATTTACCAACAGAGAGAGGGTGCGCCCATGGGCTCCCCACTCTCCCCTGTGCTGGCTGAGATTCGTTTACATTCCTCGGAGGAAAACGTTTTGCTGGAATTTCCACTTCAACTATTACTAATAATCAGGTATGTCGATGATATGTTACTTTTTTGGCCCTATTCGCTTCCCCAACTGGATGTTTTCATTGACCGCTTATCTTCACATTTTCCCACAATAAAATTTACGAAAGAACTTGAGCAGGGGGGCAAGCTACCTTTTCCTGATTTTTTGTTATCAAGGGACCTCAACACTCACCAGATTAAATACTCCGTGTACCGAAAACCTATGTTCACACCATGTATCATACCGTTTAACTCTTGAACAAAAAGCATCATCACTTCGATTTCTAATCAAACGCGCATTCACACACTCTTTTTCCAACTGAGCAAGACAAGACGAACTCTCTAAGGCCTCAACTATGGCACGGATCTTCGGTTACCCAGAGCACTACTTTCCCGGTCTATTGAGGAGGTTCACCAGGTTGAGATTCACGACCTTGTCCACGGACAATAAAACCACTAGATACGTTGGAAAGGTGGATTATCTCCCTCCAATAGTTAACACCCTCAAGAAGATATGCCATAAGCATAATTTGACATTTGGAGTTTGCACTAAAAATGTATTTACCTTACTGAGAAATGACAGAGATAAAGTACCCAAACTCATGAAATATGGTGTATACTGCATTCCACTCGCCCATGAGGATTCGGGTGTTATTGACAAATTTTATATAGGTTCTACAATTAAGACTCTGAATACCCGGTTGTGTGAACACAAGTACACCCTCCGGACTGGAACTATTAATACTGCCTTTACTATGGCAGTTAAACAGGGTGGTTACACCCCTGTTTGGGAGAATGTTAAATTTTTGAACTCCAATGTCAACAAAAGTACTGTTTTCTTTTCAGAAAGTTTATATATTATTGCATACGGAGACAACTGTTGTAATTTAGATCTCCCCACATTTGTACCAACACCTTGGCGAAAAATGGTTGCTCCACAAGAGACTTTGACACATGAGGAATTTTGAAACATCGGAACAGTACATTTTGTAAATATTTTGTATTCTTATATTTATGTTTTATTGAATTGGGATTGAATTTTTATAATTTGTGCTTATTTTTTTTTTGATTGGAGGTTTAACGACCACCGTGAGCAACTCAAATGGGCTATAAGCAGTCGCCCGTCCCTAATTTAGGGTCACTGGTTCCAGGGAAGGGAGAGAGCCAGTGCTGTAAGACAAACACAACATCCATGCCTGACCGGGATTCGAACCCGGACCCCTTACGGACGAATGATCAGAGGCCAACGCCTTAGACCACTGAGCCACCGGGGCGGCTTTGTGCTTATACTGTGACATCATTGCATCTAAACTAAACATACAAAAATCGACTGGAAGTGATGTCGGCAACAGATGGAAGTAAAACGGTACAACTACAGCAAAAAACGTTCAGGAAGGCCGCAGAAACAGACGGAACGTGACAGAAGAGCAATGGTAAGAAATTTAAGGAATCTCGATCTTCCTCTGCCGTTTCCAATGCTGCTAAAGTTGGAAATGCTTATAATGGCTTAGAAAGTACCATTGAAAGTACCATTGAAAGTTGCACAGTGTGGTTTATTATACAGTAGCACACCAGTAGCACACAAAGCACACGGTTGATAGTATGCCTCAACGTATTGCCGCTGTCATACATGCCAAAGGTGGACCAGGTAACTACCAATTGTGATAATAAAGCCATTTATCGCAAAACACTGTGGTGTCCGAATATTTTTTGATAATATAGTGTTTAACACTATGGCATAAAATGAATATACTACCAGTGAGGGCATCACTGCAAACCTCGGGAACAATGAACAGCTAAGAGTTGTGGAATTGACAATGATTTAAGACAATTAATATTATTCTAACACAGAGAAATATTTAGCAGTTATTTTACCTGATCTTAATTATGCGTATTATTCGACTGTTTATGAACATTTCAGATTTTTGCTTAAGTTGAAGATAAGAAAATCGAGACTCTTTGCTAAAACTCAAATGACATTTTGAAAGCCTGAGAAAAATGTAAAAAAGTTTTCCTGTTAGAAAGAAAAGTTTTATCTTCGACCAGTAATTTTCTTCAGTCGCTGTCAGTCGAAACTACGGAATTCAGTTTCCTTATTCTCTTTAAATGGCTTGTTAGATGAAAACTTTGACAGTTCCGGTACAGCTCAACACAAGATACAATAGAGATAAATCATTTTCGATCATTTTCGAAATGTCCTTTGTGGCAGCGCTCAGATTGCGGGTCGATGGAACACTCTACGCCCTGGAAATGAACGAGTCTTCTATCTAATATTTCGATTGAATTGATGCCCATTTGGGCAATGTTTTAATTAAAAAAGGGTTATTTCTGTCTCCTTTCCAAAAAAAGGATGAAATTTCCGTTAAAGGAACGTAAGAACAACAAAGAACGACGGAACTGAAAGAATTTCAGATATGCGTGCTCTTTGTTTCCGGGTTTAACGACTTCCGTGAGCACCAAGAACTTTGTGAGTCACAAATATAGAGCCACGCGTTCTTGGGACAATGCGATAGAGGAATCGTAAATACACACCGATCACTCTATCACCGGGTATGTATAGAAAGATTTCAGTATGTTGTGACAGTGAGCACGATTACAATGCCATAGAGGCTGACGGTGCTTTGCGTGAATTTAACACTATGAAAGATACTACTGAATATCAGTTGTTGGGGTATTTGCTTTGTTTGCTACTCCAGGCTTTAATGGCGAGGGAAATCCTAAATATGAAATACATTGGAAAGATTAGATTTTTAATGAAAATAAAAATTACTCCGGACAATATTCACGAGCGGGTTTCTACGGTGCATGGTATTCAGCACCATTATTCGCCACAATGGAGTTTTTCAGCCTCTGAACTCTCAGAGCATGTTACAATGACAGTTTAAAGCTCCAGACCACAGACGAGTGATTTCTAAGGCAAGAGTAAAATATCTCTTGAATTAACGAGAACTAAAGCGTCATTCCGTTTATTTTAGTTTCCTGTCTTTCGTATGCTTGCTCACTCATTTTGTTTCTTTATTTGGCATTTTATTAAAGCGTTTTTATATACTTGATGCTGTTAAAAATATTAACTTTTTTGCATTCGTCAACAAATAAAATCTTTCTCATCTTGAGCTTTGAAAACTGAAAATTATGCACCAATATCATGGATGTATTACACAAAACTTAACTTTTAACCGGCTGATGTACCTGAGCCAATTGGATCCCCAAAACAGAGATGTTCAGAAATAAAGGGTATTTCTAAAGCTACGGCAAAATAATTCCTTTCCCTCTATTAGCTCAGCAGTACCAACCATAAGCCTCTTAGAATAAGAGCTCCCTTTAAGTCCTTTATTATCTGCTAAATAACCCTGGAAAAGCCATTCCCCCTGACACGGACATTACGCCACTCAGTAGAAACAAGCGACTTAAACATCTCTCTCCCCTTCTTATGTACGTCGCCAGTTATAGATTCTTTGATCAGGTAATCGTCCAGAAAAGATTAGTGTCAATCATCCCCCTAAACGACCATTTTCAATAACAAGGGAAAGCATTGTTTGGAGGTTCACTCGTTCCAGCCACACTTGGTCCACTTCTTAGACAACGCATATACTCATTTGAGATGATATAAGTCCATTTCGTTATCCCTGAGTTAATTCTCTTCAGCTGGTTAGAGGGTTAAGATAAAAATTTCACTTATGGAGGTTTCGGAAACCCTCCTGATTTTCAGCTATTTTTTTATCAGCATAAAAAGTTCCGATCACCAGCGGTCAGTCATTTAGAATTTTAAATGGATTTGAAAGGATTAGTATAAACGACTAAATCGTTTTGCCCAACAAGTAAATTTAAATAAATCTTATGGAAAATGTGCATGTATGTCATAGAAAAAATTGTATTTCACACGGTACAGATTCCAAGAGTAACTGAATTTCCACTCTTTTTTTCACAAAGAAAGAGGCAAAACGTTTGGCAATTTTTCTTCGAATATCAAAGCAAAATCATGAAATATACTAAACTTGTGCTGACAATTTGCCTAATTATTTTTTACCATGAAAGCTGAAAATCCAGAAAACTTTCAAACTGGGTGATGAATTGTTCAGATAATATGCTAATAGAATTTTTACCGAAGAATTGAACATGAACTAACATGAACTACTTGTATTCAGGCGTTCTTTGCTATACGCCAGAGGACTTAAAGACTCCTAACAGAATACAAACTGTCACCTGTTGGGTCAGCACTAGATTTGTTTCCTTTAAATGTGGACATAACAGACATCAGGACTCATGTGAGAAATAACTTTTTGCTTCTCATGGAAGTGGTAGTATCGGTTCTGTTCACTCAAAGCTAGTCAAGCTTCTGTTTTCTAACTGATAAAGAAAACAGGATTTGCCGTAGATTTCCAGATTTCAGTCGTGGTAGGATACAGCGAAGGTTTAAGGCGGAAATTAATTGCCTGTTAGCCGAATTATACTGGGCGTTATGCATGACTCTGGCCAGACTATGTAATCCCACTAAGCGTTACACTCAACTCTGTGGTCAGAAACAGTTTCCACCCACCAACTGAGTATTGCGCTGCTGTACTCCTTCCCCCATCTTCTTACTTTGTGAATACTACTGCTGTCGTCCTGTGGTTAAAAGGTATGCACCGCAGATCCATTCAATAAAATATCATCAGACTTTAAAATTCGATTAAATTATACATTTCCATATTTCGTCCAATTCCATTAATTACATATTTCCATATTTTGTCGAATGCTTTTCGTCCATTCGGAGGCGTGGGCTTCTGACCAATTATTATCAGAGTTTCGTTTGGCTTAGATTCCCGGTTGAGGCATAGATCCCACGGGGCCGGATCGCTTTCTTCCCTGGAACCAGGCTCACAGTTAGTAACGAGCGACTGAGCAGAGTCTTAAATTATCGTCAGGATCTTTAACAACAAAAATAATCGTCCCCAAAACTTGGATCACTGCCATAACCAGTCGCTACTATATTTTCCATTTTTATTTATTTATTTTGATTGGGGATTTAACGATCACTATCAGCAGGGGATGTAAGGTCAGGTGATGCGTAACATCACAGCCTCTCCTTGACAAATGTCAACCCCGCCTTCTCGTGGTGCATCCTGTTCCCACTAAAGGGGCTCTGACGACCGCCAATAGCGGTATAACTATACCATCGGGATCAGAGGAAATGCTATCCCACACTCACCAACCCGCTTGGCCAGCGTGGTGAATTATGGCCAAACACCTCCAAAATGACTATACAACTTAAATCTTGGCCCTCAGTCTCCGGCAGCTGGAATGTACCTGGCCAAGGCAGCGGCCAGTGCGACATGAAGGCAGAGGGTGCTAAGAATCCCCGGAGGACCGGACTAGGCTGCCATTTGATGCTGACCTTGGCTACCTATAACGGACGCTCTATCTTCTGATTCAAGGCTTCTTGAATTGGAAGAGGAACTACAAAGGATCAAGTGGGACATCGTCGGGCTAAGTGAGGTAAGGAGAAAAGGAGAAGATCTCATTGAACTGAAAAGTGGACATCTCTTCTATTATCGTGGGACAGATACTGGCAGAACTAGTGGTGTTGGATTTATAATAAACAAGAAACTGAAGGATAAAGTGGTAGAAGTTGAAAGTTCCTCTGACAGAGCTGCACGACTCGTTATCCAACTATCGAGAAGATACCAGGCTGAGATTATTCAAACTTATGCACCCACCACAAGTCATCCTGAAGAAGAAATTGAAGAATTTTATGAGGAAATTCGTCATCTAAATAATAAAGGTAAGCAGCACTTGAAGATAATTATGGGAGATTTCAATGCAAAAATAGGGCAACGGCAACAGAATGAAACTTCAGTAGGTAAATTCGGTCACGGCAACAGAAACCAGCGTGGAAATACTCTCGTTGAGTTTGCAGAGGCAGAAGGATTTTTCATCTTGAACTCCTTTTTCAAGAAAAAGCCACACAGGAAATGGACATGGAGACATCCAATTGGGACGACAAGTGAAATTGATTTTATTATGTGTAACAAAAAATTCGTCATCAAAGACTGCAGTGTGCTGAACAAGTTCAACACAGGTAGTGACCATAGATTGGTGAGAGATGTAAGATGCACCTCAACACTAAACTGGAACGTGGCAAGCTCATAAGACAAACAAAATGTATTGACATAACCAACCTTAAAAAACACCATAATACTTTCAAGTTGGAACTGAAGAACAGATTCTCTGCTTTAGAAGGCCTAACATCGGAAGAAGTGGATATTTCGGAAGTTAACAGAAAAGTAACCAAAGCTCTAATGGAAACAGCAACAAAATTAGCTGGGTCTAAGAACAAGTTGCATGTGAACAAATTATCAGGAAAAACCAAAATGTTGATGCAAAAAAAGAAGAGAGATGAGGACAACTAAAGAAGATGTGACTTCCAAATTGGAATATATAGAGCTATGCAAGACAACACGAAAAAGTATCACTGAAGACGTAAGGAAATTCAACTGTGAGCTAGTGAGGAAAGCAATTGAAAACAACCAAAGCCTTAAGATAGCAAAGGGACATCTCAGTAAGGGAAGAAAACAGATTATGGCTCTGAGAAAAGAAGATGGTTCTATAACAAGAAATAAGAGGCGAAATTTTGACAAGAGTGAAAGATTTCTACTCCAAATTATATGAAAGGGATGATACATGTACTCCAGACATCATGAAAGGTACCAGAGTTCTTCCAGTCCTCCCAGCAGAAGTTGCTCATGCAATCAAGAACATGAAGCGGGGGAAAGCTCCAGGAGAAGATGGAATTACTATAGACATCATACAAGAAGCAAGTGGAGAAATTGAAACAGTACTCGCCCAAATTTTCACTCGATGCCTTAATGAAGGGAAGATTCCTGAGGATTGGAACAACGCTACAATGATCCTGCTACATAAAAAAGGTGACATTGAGGATCTCAGGAACTACAGACCTATCAGCCTCCTATCAGTGGTTTATAAAATCTTCACTAAAGTTCTTTCACACCGCTTGAAGGTAACACTGGACATGGCTCAACCGAGAGAACAAGCTGGATTCAGGAGTGGCTACAGCACAATAGATCATATCCACGTACTGAGAGAACTAATTGAAAGAGCGAGGGAATATGAACTTCCATTGTGCATGGCTTTTATCGATTATGAAAAAGCCTTTGATTCGGTGAAACCATCAGCAGTTACCACGGCTCTGAAATCCTGCGGTATTGAAGATGCATACATTAATATTATTAATAACATCTATGAAAATGCAAGTGCAAAGATTCGGCTGTTTGAAAATACAACACACATAAAAATTGGAAAGGGAGTGAGACAAGGTGACACCATATCTCCGAAGCTCTTTAATGCCACATTGGAAAATGTCTTTCAATCACTGAACTGGGAAAACAAAGGGATAAAGATTAATGAAGATTATCTAACCCACCTTCGTTTTGCTGATGACGTAGTCATTTTTTGCAACTACCCCATCAGAGCTGCAGAGTATGATCCAGGAACTTGCTGACAAGAGTAAAGAAGTGGGATTAAAAATGAACTTTCAGAAGACAAAAGTGATGTTCAATGCTTTTACAAGAAATAAAGATTTATCGATTGATGGAGAAAAACTGGAGATAACAGATACATATGTTTATCTTGGACAGCAGATATCAAGTGAGGGTCACATTGATGAAGAAATTAATCGGCGTACAAAACTTGCCTGGAGAGCTTTTGGAAGAAACAGCATAATTTTCAAGAGCAATATGCCATTATGTCTTAAAAGAAAAGTGTTTGATCAATGCATCCTTCCAGTGCTTACGTATGGTCCAGAGACGTGGACCTTAACTAAAAGAGACATACAAAGGCTGCAGACAACTCAAAGAGCCATGGAGAGGTGCATGCTTGGTATAACCAGGAGAGATAAGAAGAGGAACTCGTGGATCCGAAAAATGACGAGAGTGGAAGACATCATGATCAGAATTAAATCCCTGAAATGGCAATGGGCTGGACATACTGCCAGAAGGACAGACCATAGATGGACAGCCGAAATTTTAGATTGGATTCCAAGGGACAGGAAAAGACCCAGAAAAATACCACATGGGAGATGGGTGGATGAAATTCGTAAATATGCGGGAGTGACATGGAGGAGACTGGCACAAGACAGACCGTTGTGGAGGAAACTTGGGGAGACCTTCGTCCAGCAGTGGATTGATAATGGTTGACAATGATGATGATGATGATGATGATCAGCAACTTGATAGGCTATAAGCTGTCGCCCGTCGCTAATTTAGGTACACTGAGTCCAGGAAAGGGAGAGAGCCAGTGCCGTAAGTCAAACACAATATTCATGCCTCACCGGGATTGCAACTCGGATCCATCTCAGACGAATGGTCAGAAGCCAGCCCTTAGACCACTACGCCACCGGAAGGCATATTTCTCAATTGTGTCACCTATTTCTCGGTGACGTTTGTTTGATCAAACTCGGCTTGAGATTTTATGACAATACAACCATATTAAAAAAACGCATATAGCGTATTGAATCCGTTTAATTTTGCGGTGTAGTAAGTTCAAAGATTCGCCAAGTTTTCGCACTCCACTGGGAGGCTTTTTTCAAGGCAATGATGGACATAAAAATGCAAATTTTTGAACATACTACGCCGCAAAAAATAAACGGATTTAATACGCTATATGCGTTTTTTTGAGTGGTGTGGTGTATTTTTATAATTACGCAACCATATTTTTTCGTTCGCCCCAGAAACCGTCTATTTGATATTTTATCATTGCCTGCACCTATCTCAAGTTCGAGCATCTGGTGCTAAAGACACTGCCACTGCGAAGTAAATGTGCTAGAAAAGAAGTTATGTTTGACGAAGAAAAAGAAAGAATATATTTTGTAAAGCTGAGAGTAAATTTGGTGCTCCGCTAGCTTAAACGAAATGTCTTCGGAACTGGCTCACGAATTTTTATGACGAATCGGTTCCGAACACACCTCCCAACCTAAGCCGAGATGCATTACAGTAATGGATCGCGCCCGCTATAACTTCGTATGAAATTCCCCGTGAAGCCCTTTAAAATCAACATGCCTATTCTTGCGAGAAGGCTGGTTGTTGACGGTTCCTGCAGAAACGACGCGGCAAATCTTTACTCTGACCATCAGAGAAACAGCAAAGGCAATTCGTCATAACAAAAACTCACGACACTTGAAAGAAACTCTGTTCACACGATTTTAGTTACAGAGTGCATTTCTTCTCTGGCAACAGAAAATATCGAATGCGGGTAACAATTCGAAATCGTATCAACGAAGTGACATTTGTATTGAACAGAGTTGAATTTGTATACACTGCTGTCCACCCAAAATGCAACACCAAGAAGGAAACATCCGATTGGCCTGAAATTCGCGGCATGTGTCGCCCGCGAGAGGACATGCAAACGATTAGCATTGCAGGGCATATGCAAATCATGTGCACCCGGCACGCCACCGAGAAGCACTATAAGAAGGGTGCACAGAAGGCGGGGTGTAAGTAGTGGAAGTGTGTTGTGTTCCCGGACCTGTGCGGGGGAAGCTTCCTGATGCGTCGTGGCAGAATACGGCAGTCATTCCAGCACGTTTCGAAGTTCGACAGAGGACGAATAGTGGCTTATCGCGACAGCGGTTTATCGTACCGAGACATCGGCGCCCGTGTGGGACGACATCCAGCTACAGTGAGGCGAGTATGGATTCGGTGGGTGCAGAAGGGACGAACGGACTGACGTGAGAGATTGCCGCAGCCGCGGCACACCACCGAACGAGAGGACCGGCATGTTGTGCGGTGGGCATCGACGGCTCGCACTGCCACATCACGAACATTAGCGCATGAATTAGGGTGTGTTGCGCAACAACCTGTGTCAGCACGTACCGTTCGACGTCGTCTGCAGGAGCGAGGACTTGTCGCACGGCGCCCATTGCTCCTATTACCATTGATGTTGCACCACCGGCGAGTAAGGCGGCAGTGGGCCGTTGAACGCCGCACCTGGACTGCATAATGGCACGACATTGTCTTCTCCGACGAATCCCGCTTCTGCCTGCAACATGGTCGGATCCGCGTGTGGCGGCATCGCGGATAGAGACTATGACGCCTGCATTATGCATCGCCATACCAGTCCGTCGCCTGGCGTTATGGTTTAGGGCGCAATTGGATATGACAGCTGCACCACTCTGGTACGCATCGCCGGTACACTCAACAGCCACCGCTACATCTCCGACGTTTTCGAGCCAGTAGTCCTCCCTTATCTGCAGGACCTGCCAGCGGCCACGTTTCAACAGGACAATACGCGCCCGCACGTGGCACGCATCGTGCAACAATTCTTCACGGCCCACCAGGTGTCACTGCTGCCGTGGCCAGCCTGTTCTCCCGATATGTCGCCCATCGAACACGTCTGGTCGCTGATCGGCAACCGAGTGGCCCGGCAAGAACCACCCGCGGCGGCGCCCGATGAACTGTGGCAACGTGTGGAAGCAGCCTGGACCGACATACCCCAAGCCCAATAATAACGGCCGCTTGGCACCGAAAATGTGGCCCCCATGGCTGGCAATAACGGCCGCTGCGCGTAGCGGCCGTTATCGCCAGCCATGTGGGCCACACGAACTATTGATGTCTGCGTGTTCCGCAAGTCGCACGGGCCTGTAAGCTCAATCGTTTCATCTTTGTGTCTGTTGTTATGTGTCCAGTAAATATGACTTTGCTATCTGGTGTCCTTCTTGGTGTTGCATTTTGGGTGGCCAGCAGTGTATATTGTTTCCACGTTTACCGACGACCATGAGCAGTACTCATGGCTCTAAACTGTCACTCGTTTCTAATTTGGGCCACGGGTTCCAGGGAAGGACGAGAATCTGACGTCACCCATGACTCATCTGGAATTTGAGGCTGGGTCCTTCTTGATTAATTAGCAAAGAACTGGCGGGTGAGATTTAAATGATTACATCTTCTCATGGCTCACATTAACCAGCAAAGAACTGGCGTCTGGACACTCGGCGTGTGAGATTTAAATGATTATAATCTTCTCATGGCTCACATTTGATTTTTTCATTGACGAAGATCGAAACCGCGTCTCCTCGCTCCGGAGTAAGTTGATCTAACCAACTAAGCTATACCGACGGAATGTATTGCTGCAGATTTGTCGTCTCGACACGTGCTTCACCTATGTACTACATCACACCTGTTGTAAATATTTGCCGTAAGAAAGAATACTACACTGTAAAATATTTTCTGTAAGTAACGATCAATTTCCGTGATTCCTTTCGTGAATTAAAGAAACGCATTTCTGATACAACCTTTTCCGCGAAATAGCGAAAAGAAATCTGAATTTCACGGATTTTTCGTACGACAGGAAAATTATAAATTTTCAGAAAACTTTCCGCAATTACTTTCTTATCTTGAAGGTAAATTTCCCTTTTTCAAGATGTGTTAACAGACAATTCTGAATTTTCAGAAACCTTTCAGGAATCCCTTTCGCATATTTAACGGAAAAACTCCGTTCTCACTTTTTTCCGTATCCATATGACGAAAAATTTCCAGTAACAGGAGAGATTCACGCAAAGTTTCAATCGTCTATATGAAAGGAACTGATTGTGAAGTTTTGTAGCGAGATCGGATATTGTGGATAGCATATCGCATAAATTTTGTTATTGTGGCACAGAATATTTCTTGCCCCAGTTTGTGCACCAGCTATTATATATTGTGTTACCGTAAGAAACAGCGTGACGTGCCTACCCCGCAGGACGCACATGAGATAATGGTAGATAGGAGAGCATGCACATGCAAGTGTAATACAGTGGATAGCATTCGGAGCCCCAGAGCCGAGAGTTGCATGTTCGAATCCTGCCTCTGGCATAAAAATGATGGAGAAAATTACTTCGTCATAACGGGGTATTTAAATTATTGCACGGGTGATCGTACGATGTCTTTGTATCAGTCTGTGGAGTTCTTAAGACAAAAGCTATTGTAACTATCAAGGGTAAATTTTATATTTAGAGGTTTTGTGAAATAATACTATAAAACACTGCATTTTATCATTTTTAAAAGATACATGAAAGTTATTGTCAGTTAAAAAAAAAAAAAAAAGATCTGAAGTTCCAAAGCATTCTCTTCTCGAAATATCACGCTGGACAGGAATTTACATACGCTTTTGAAAAAAAAAAAAAAAAAAAAGGTTGTATTTCTTCGTTCCCCACACTTTCTGGATGTCAAAGTCAAACTTTAGAGTTAAACATATTTAATGTTTCGACGATTCACAGCAGTGAGGAGTGATTGCTAGGATTGAAGCAGGACTATCCCAGGCGGAGGAGTCCAAAGCATTAAATATACCACAAAATATCATCTCAAGACTATGGTGGCTGTTTCTTAGTACAGGACAGGTTCGCCGTCGAGAAGGGAAAGGCCGTGCGAGGTCTACCACTGCTGCTGTAGACCGCTCTGTGGCGCTAACATCTAGAAGGCATCGGTAGATAACAGGTAGACAATTGAGCCAGCAGCAACTACATGCAAGAGAATAACTCGATTTACAGATTAACGCTGTTTGCAAGTGAGGGAGAGGTCTCTATGCGAGGAGATCTACACAGTCGAGTCACATTATTGTGACCACCTCCTACTTTTGACGTCAACAGCGCGTAGCCAATGTAAGAAGGCACGTGTTATGAGCTGGCTTGGAGGGTATATAAACTGTGGTGTAGGCATTCTGAAAGCATATCACACGTTGCTGTCATGGATAAGAGGAGCAATTTATCAGATTTGCAGAAAGGGATAATTATCAGCTTTCGCGCCAAGGGTGGCAGTATTTCTTAAAGAGCGCAGTTTGTGAACTGTTCGCGTGCTTCTGTGGTTAAAGAGCATCGTGATTGGAGAAATGGCACCATTGCGAATAATCGATGTGGAAACTGCGGAGCACCACGTGCCATTGATGTGAGAGGTGAACGTCGGGTTCGAAGCTGCGTGAGGGCCGATCGACACGCTACAGTGGAGAAACTCACTGGCAGAATGAACCAGGGGATACCGGAAGTGTGTCTAAAACGACAGTTCAGCGAACCCTGCTGCGTCTGGGGCTCGGGTACAGACGTATGGCCATTGCAGCTATGCTCACGAAGGTGCATCGGCAGAAAAGACTTACATTTGTACGGCAGTATCGGAATTGGGCCTTCGCTGATTGGCAAAGGATTGCCTTCTGCGATGTGCCATATTTTCTGCTTCATCGAACGGATTGACGTTGGCGTATAAGGCGAGAAACATCGGAGAACGAACACTCTTCAACCATTGCTGGAAGAACACAAGCTGGTAGGACATCGTTGTGATCTAGGGAATGTTTTCGTGGCATCCTCTGGGTCCACTCATACCTGTGGAAGGCACTGTGGACTCAATTCGTTATGAATCCATCCTTGCAGACCATGTACACCCATACATACTGATTGTCTTCCCTGGAGCGGATGGGATCTTCCATCACAACAAGGCGACGTGTCACACAGCTAGAAATGTCCGAGAGTGGTTGGAAGAGCACGACGAAAACTTCAAAGTACTTCGCTGGCCCGCTAATTTCCCAGGCTTGAACCCAATTGAGCATCTGTGGGACAACCTCGATCGTATTTTTCGCTCTATGGATCCTCCCCCACACACCCTCCAGCAGCTGTCAGATGCATTGGAGTCAGCATGGCTCCACATACCTGTGTACGCCCTCCAGCACCTTACTGAGTTGCTCCCAGCCCGTCTAGCTGCTGTCCGCGCTGCACACGTCTGCAATTCGGGATATTAACCGGTGGTCACAATAATCTGACTCGACCGTGTGTAATTTTTGTCACCCTAACTCTCTCTATGAGAGAGAAACGTTTAAGATGGAGTTGCCAATGTTACCTTTGCAGCCCAGAAAACAGGGCACATGTGCTTTTCACGGATAAGTCACGATACAGTTTAAATACTGTTTTCCGCCGTACTGTTATCTGGTAAGAACCAGCAGGGACTCGCGACAGCCCTTCATGTATCCGTGAACGGTCCAGTTTTCATGGCGGTGGTTTTCTTGTCCCCGAAGGGATCATCACACACTTCGCACAGACCGGCGTACCTTTTAGGGTGGCTCTGTCACAGGCCAAATATATATAAATGAGATTCTAGGTCCTTTGGTAATCTATTCAGGGATACCGTAGGCTCAGATTTCTTCCTGATGGACAATAACGCCAGACCTCATCAAGCTGAGCAGGTGAATAAGTATCTAGAAACTGGAGATAGTGCTCGAATGGATTGGCTAGCATATTTGCCCGGACACGAATCCCATTGAGCATGTCTAGGGTGCCTTTCGAAGGCGAGTTGCAGAAAGTCGGCCACCACCTAGGACCCTCCAGAAACTCCGAGCAGGTTTTACAGGTATTCAGTTAATTCCACAAGCCCTAATTGAGAGTCTCGTTAATGGTATGGGGAGTCATTGCATGTCTGTTAGAGGCAACCACACCCATTACTGACTGTTCCAGATATCGACAATAGAGAAAACCTATTTTGCTGTTACTATTCCTATGTGCATATTTCCTGTTTATGACTTAATTGCGAAGTTTTGCAACATGTAAATCAAGTAACATATCTCAGTTAAAGTTCCTGTCAAATTTTCTTGCATTTACTTTTGTGCGGCGCGAGTAATGTAGGATTTTGTAGATTATCCTTTAATTTTGCATACAGGTATATATATAATCTACGTAATTAACAGAAGTAAGCAGGTATTTTGTACCAATGAGACATAAAATATAAATTAAAAGAGGATATTTGTTTTTAAATAAATATATTCATTTTTCAAGATTCTTAATATACACTAGTGGCTAAAATTGTGAAAACCTTTAGAAAAATTTGTACTTCTAAGGTTTGATGGCTACTAACATTAGTCTTTTTGAAATAATACCATAAAGTTGTACATCATTAGAAAGATAACTTAAGACAGAACGTAATGCAATAAACTGTGTTGAATTATCTTTATTCCATCAAAAGTTATAGGCAGATAACCAGGAAAAGAAAACACAAACTGCCTTATATAATAAGAAGGAGTTTTCCTTAACTTTAAACTGACCAATGAGTCTGATTGTTCTGAGAACCAATCAGGTGTTATTATGACACAACGTGGGATCAATAAGGTGTTAATATGTACCAGCTTTCAATTCCAGGTATCAGAGCTAATCATAGAACTCCTATTCAGTTGTGTGAATGACATCAAGTTGGTAACTGGTCTTTTCTTAGATTTTTCTATTCCTTGATAACTTAGTAAGATGACAAACACAGTGAAAAGAGTTGATTGATAACTTGTAAAGCTATGTAAAATACTAACTTTGCGTGGAGAAGGTTACTCTTGAAGGTTACTCTTGCGAGGAAATCATAAGAAAGGCAGGTGGAAATATAACCAAAGGAGGTATTTCTAAACTGTGCAAAAAATGTCAGCAAACTCAATCAATTCAAAAGTAAACTGGTAAAGACAAGAAAAGATGCATAACAGCATGTGGTGGTAGAAGAATTAAAATACTGTATTTAAGTGACAGAATAAAAACATCTGAGTCAATTAAAAATGAATTTCCTCAATGTGGTTTGAAGATGAGTGCTGAACTGTTGGACGCAGACTCGAAGACTTTGGTTTTAATTCTAGAATTCCAAGAAAAAAGCCTTTGCCATCTCCCAAACAAAGAAGGAAGAGATTAGAATGGTTTAAAAATCATGTTAATTGGTCTGACGAACAATAGGGCAGTGATTTGGAGTGATGAAACCAGAATATCCATATTTGGTAGTGATGGAATAAAGTACGTAAGGAGAAGTAATGTAAAAGAATTGCTGCCTGGATACATTACAGCTACCATAAAGCATTCAGTTAGTGTAGTCATCTGGGGATGTCAAAAGGTGTGGGCAGAATTTGGGTGATTAATGGTATTTTAAACAAAAAATACCTCGTTGATGTACTTGAGCCAAAACTGAATCCTTCGGCACGTGATGTTTCCAGGATAATGAAGCCTATATATTTCAACATGATTCAGCTCTTTGCCATGTTGCTACTGTGTGCAAAAAGTGCCTTCAGGAAAATCAAATTACACTGCTATAATGACAGTGTAATACGTCCTGAATCCAATAGGAAGTCTGTGAAGCCAATTAAAGGAATTTATTAGTCAGAAGCAACCACGTATTAAAGACAATTGATAGAAGCAATCGTACAATCTTGGTTTCACATTATAACACCTGACGCATTAAAATGGTTCGTTCACTCCATGGGACGCCGTTGTAAGACTTGTAATTGCGGCAAAAGTTTTCCCGACTAATTACTAATAGAAATAGTGTGAAAAAATATGAATTCTTTATCACGGTTGTCTGCGTATAATGTCTTTAAAATGCGGTTCTTTTAATAAAATGTGCTGCATTACATTTTGCATTAATTTATCTTTCCATTGATGTGTAATTTTATGATATTCTAAAAAAAGATTGATGTTATGTGACATGAGGCCTAAGAAATACAAATTTTCCAAAATGTTCCCACAATTTTGGCCACTAGTGTATTTATATATGAAGTGCTTAAGAATTTCTTTCCGTTTTTTACCTGTTCTTTCGTCATGCAAAACAAAAAGTTTTGAAATTCAGAGTAGCACAGATTCATCTCAATATCTTGGGAGCTATTTCAATGATAAACGGCTATAAATGTGCTGTCAGCATAAAATTACCATATCAAATGCAAATTATGAATTGCAACTGAAAACTATTAAGAGGCACAGTGATTTCCCGAAACGGTTGAAATGCGTGAAATGTGTAATACAAGTGAATTCCTTTTTCGATCTCCGCAGTGAATATGCTCTTCACGGATCTGATGCTATGCCCTTTTGCAGGGAGATCGATTTTTCGTTTTCTCCTAAGAAGCAATACACATTTCAATAAACATTGACTTGTGCGAAACATTTCGAAAAATGAGTCGCTTAACACGAAATGACTCTCTCGTTGTTTGATTTTTTTTATGTGATGTGTTTATTTCGTGCAAGGGTGCTGCGATCCCATTTGTACGTTTTTGCATCTCAATTACTGACGTTACATTATTCCAAGACAATTCGCGTTTACTCCTTTGTGTTTGTTTGATCAGAATTATTCAAGGCATTCGATTTCAGTTCACCGTTTGTTAGAAATGAAGGAATACATAGAAATAGACTAAATCCTTTTCCTCTCTGAATTTTTGAGATAACAACGATTGGAAAGTATTATATACACAAAATATTTTTTTTCCTTTTCAAACTATAAGTACACTAAAAACCGGATAGCACATCAAGAAATCTCAAATAAAAAAGTTTATGTGCTCTAAAAATAAATTCCACTAGTTGACTAACGATAATTTACGTGCAGACCTTCCGCACGCGTGCAAAGAGCGCCCAATGCGTTCTTAATCAGACACCTACCTATCAGTGGCTGCTCGTGGCAACTGAAACAGGTGGGGCCAGTAGCCGAAGTCAAACACTGAAATAAAAATAACTGTCATTATTAGGCCAACTATTCAGACCCTCACCCCCCAAGATTCCTTTACTCTGCCTCTGTTTACTCCCTTGACTCAATAATGCCCAAATTAGGCAGGAATGTGTCAACTATCGTATTGCACACGAAAAAATTCCTCAGAATAGAATGCATAACTATTAACAGAAAAATGTTAAAACTCCTTAAATAAAATTTTTACCTTAAAACATATGAGCATTAATTCATGTTAGTTGTGCTTTGTCTTTCTTCAGATTATTCAACTGAGGAATAATCACAGGATAAAAAAAATGTAGTGAAAAAATAATAACTCCAAATATATGCAGGGAGGGAATGTTTCATGAGTTTGGTCCCATATAGAATGAGTACCATACTACCATTTGCATTATTTGAAAGGTTTACCATTTTTTTTAAAGAACTTGTGAAACCTAAAAACATATATGTACTCATGTGCAAATTATACTTACAGGTTTTCTCATTTATTTATTTATTTTTAACATAGAAAATTATCTTAGTTAAAACTGAAATTAGTTCTGAAAAGCGCGT
This sequence comes from Macrothele yani, assembly GCA_039090855.1. Lineage (NCBI taxonomy): Eukaryota > Metazoa > Arthropoda > Arachnida > Araneae > Macrothelidae > Macrothele > Macrothele yani. The sequence goes on from CM077024.1 coordinate 11,504,805, forward strand.
TGTAAACTTCATACTCTTGGAAACTCAAGTTCTTGGGCTGATAAGCACTATGTTTTTATAAGTAAAGCTCAAACTAAAAATTCTTGGGGTGATAAGCACTGAATTTTTTTAAGTGAAGTTTTTCTTCCAGATTTAAAGCAAAGAACGGAGATTTTAACAAAATATCCAATACATTCATTGTACTCGACAAGCAAAAAAATCACGACACAAAGGAACAACACATCACCCAGAGAGACACACACAGAAAAAAACAACTAACTGAACTTTCCTACGACATTTGATACCCTCCCGCCACTCTTCAGCTTGGTCGGGATAAGCTTCTCTGTAAACCCACGGCGTTAAGCAAATGGATACTCTCCCGGCCAATCAAATTAGCGCGGGGCCAGATCTTTTCCACACGCGGTTCAGGCAGTGTTGTATGTAGGTCATCATACTGAATGAGACGGGGAGGAAATCGTTTCCTGTTCGCTTGCGTAGTGATGTTACTGGGGCCTGTTGGAGCTGATTCCAATAACCTAACACTCTGAACGTGATCTTTCCTCAGGGAATAGTTTTTCGTTTTTGAAGGAAACTTTTCCCTTAGGTAATGGTTTTTGAAGGGAAAGGTTTATCACCATGTTGTTTAGAGAGAGAATAAGAATCATGGCAAAAAAAAAAAAAAAAAATTCTGGAAATAGAAATGTTTAGGTGGGGCCCGGCCCCTCTGGCCCCTAATGACGAACCACCCCTGCTACCTATGTTTTAGAAGTAATGCACTGTTACCTTTTGATCTACATTACTCCATAGTACTTCAATGCACCTAGCATATCTTTATAAAAGCTGTGTTAAACTTTGACAACAATCTTTGAATCACGGTAAAGTCCCCCACAGGTAAATTTCCTCACATTGTAAAACTTCCCCGTAGGAATCATGTACATTTTTCAGTCAGGGACCGTGCACAAACTAAATTTTACACACAATATCTAAGGTGGGGGATATTTCCGGAACCACCTTTTCCATTTTCAAGCAGTTTAAAACGAACAGTAGCAGCCTGCTAATTCTAAGACCTCCTGTTACTCTAAACTGCGGTGAAAGTTGAATAGCCGAGCCCTGAAATTTCACCCACGTGCCAGCCTGCAACTTCTAAGACCGCTTGTTACTATAAACTGCGGTAAAAGTAAAAATGCTGACCCCGAAAATTTTTCCAACGCTTTACTGGTGCTTGTAGAACATTTGTAAATTGAGGTAAAAATCGAAATGCTGACGCCGGAAATTTTCCCCAAATTTTACTGGCACTTGAATGACATCTGTAAGTTACAGTAAAAATCGAAATGCCTACCCGGAAATTTCTCCCAGCCTAATACTTTTAAGACCGCCTGTTACTCTAAACTGCGGTAAAAGTCAAAATGCTGACTCCGGCAATTTCTTTCACCCTGCCAGCCTGCTACTTTTAAGACCGCCTGTTACTCTAAGCCGCGGTGAAGCCCCGTAGATTCCCCTACATTTTACTGGTACTTGTAAAACGTCTGGAAATTGCCGTAAAAATCGAAATGCTTACCCTGGAAATTTCTCCCACATCTTAGTGCTACCTGTAAAACATCTGTAAATTGTGATAAAAATCGAAATGCCGACCCCGAAAATTTCCTCCACCCTGCCAGCCTGCTACTTCTAAGACATCGTGTTACTCTAAACTGCAATAAAAGTCGAAATGCCGACCATTGTGATACTTGCAAGGCTGCAGTTTGTTTTAAACTGCTTGGAAATGGAAATGGTGACCACCGGAAATCCCCCCCCCCACCCACATTCGATATTTAGTGTAAAATTCACTTTGTTCGCGGTCCCTGACTGAAAAAGGCGGTGATTTCCGTGGCAGAATTTTCCCATGGGAGAGTTTTCCAATTTGGGGGAATTTACGGAATGTGGGGGATTTTACCGCTTACCCATGTCCTTACCGTGTTCTGATACTCTCAGGTCGCAGTGTAACTTTCCATTACTGCGCCCTTTACTAGAGCTCCGCGAACCACTACTACGTCTTATTCGCCGTAATGGGATTAAGTGAAACATCCAAACAAAATTTACATAATCAAACCACTCCCAAATTTAGTGTAGTGGTGTCAACGATGAAGTTGGGTTCCCTATTTCAGGGTCTCCAAGCTCAGGGTCGACTTAAGTGCATTGCGTTGTGTTTCATATGGAAGAGCTATGGGTGTGCCACGCTCTTCCATATGCCGCTTAGAAATTTTAAGCTTAAAGAGAAGCATAAGAATTTGATCACTGTTGTGAAACCTTGAAATGAACTTAGAATTATACTTAAGAATTATTTGCTGATTGACTGAAATGACGCAGGTAAATATTAAAATATAACAGTTTATTCTTTAAAAATTCATCTACGGCTAGATATACATGAGTATCGGAGGAGTTCTTTATTTTAAACTGAGCAATATATGCATCATATTCGAGGTAAGCAAGATACACTGACGGAAAAAAAAATCACAACACCACGAAAAAATAGTTGTAGAGGGATGAAATGGCGGCAATACATTTGTATAGGTAACATATTTAATCGATTAAGCTTTCAAGATCACAGCCTAATGTAAGCGCGAGAAGAGCCATTTTAAATGTGAAATGCTGGTACATTAATAACCGGTGTAACCGCCAGAATGTTGAATGCAAGCACGCAAACGTTCATGCATTGTGTCGTACAGGTGCTGGATGTCAGTTTGTGGGATGGAGTTCCATGCGCGTTGCACGTGGTCGGTCAATACAGGGACGGTTAATGCTGGTGGGGGGACGCTGGAGTTGTAGTCCAATGATGTCCGATACGTGCTCGATTGGTGAAAGATCTGGTGATCTAGCAGGCCACGTCAACATGTCGACACTCTGTAGTGCATGTTGGGTTACAACAGCGGTATGCGGGCGAGCGTTATCCTGTTGGAAAACAAACCCTGGAATGCTGTTCATGAATGGCAGCACAACAGGTTGAATCACCAGACCGACGTACAACTGTGCCGTCAGGGTGCGGGGGATAACCACGAGAGTGCTCCTGCTGTCATAGGAAATTGCTCCCCAGACCATAACTCCAGGTGTAGGTCCAGTGTGTTTCGGCCGCAGACAGGTTGATTGCACGCACTCACCTGGCCTCCTTCTAACCAACACACGGCCATCACTGGCACCCAGGCAGAACCGACTTTCATCAGAAAACACAACAGATCTCCACTCCGTCCTCCAATGAGCTCTAGCTTGACACCACTGACGTCGCAAACGGCAGTGGTTTGGAGTAAGTGGAATGCACGCTACAGGGCGTCTGGCTCGGAGCTGTCCTTCAAGTAACCGATTTGTAACAGTTCGCTGTGTCACTGTGGTGGCAACTGCAGCTCGAATTGCTGCCGCAGACGCGGTACGATGCGCCACTGCCATACGCCGTACACGGCGGTCTTCCCTCTCAGTAGTGCCACGTGGCCGGCTGGAACCCGGTCTTCTTGAAGCTGTACCTTCCCTTGACCACCGCTGCCAACAATCATGCACAGTGGCTACATTCCTGCCAAGTCATTCTGCAATATTGCGGAAAGAAAATCCACCTTCTCGTAGCCCTATTACACGACCTCGTTCAAACTCCGTGAGCTGTTGTTAATGGCGTCTTCGTCGTCTTAAAGGCATTCTTGACTAACATCAACACACTACGTCGAATCTCAACGATAACTAACGCTCACGAACGTTACAGCGCGTATTTACAGCAAACCTGCTTTGCATGTTCCGAGGGGTGCTACTAGCGCCACACGTATGCGCCGAGCGCAAAATTTGCGTAGACGTCCTCTTACAGATGTACTCTCACCGCCTACGAACTGTCGTTAATCTAACACAACCCCTTCTTGGTGTTGGGATTTTTTTCCGTTAGTGTATTATAGGCACATTAAGAGACATATCCTTTTTGTAAACGACAAAATTAAGTTACTGTTCAGTAATGATGCAAAACTTTGGTGCACCAGAAGAACTTATTTAACGCTGAGGCAACTGGGAAGTTGTCACTGCATAGCACATGCATAGCTATGAGGCATCAGTTGAAAGCATCTTACTCACACTCTTCTTGCAGTCGTCACTTCACAGGCCAGGCGAAGATTTTCCGGTTTTATCTACATGTCTCTAATTTACAGTGCGGTGCTTTGCACATCAGCGAGACTCTTGACTTAGGACATACTAAAACCGACTGCCCAACTCACATCGCGCAGCTCCTGAACTCCAAACTTTGAAACTCTCCGTAACTCATTACTTTTCTATTTACTATCTTCCCTCTATCTTTTTGCCCTTCTCTTCTATATCCTCTTTTGTCCCGTAGTATTTTTCTTCTGGGGGGGTGGGGGTTCCAAGATGGCGTCACGGCGTACCATTGGTCACTCGTTGCGTAATACGCATTCCCAAAATTTCTCTATTGGGACTCGCGGATGCCTCTTTATAGAAAAACTGGAACAGCACTGAAATATAGTGCTTTAACATGTCAACTCTTTCTTCTTTACCGAATTCCTCTCCTTTTGTTAAGAACGCGCCTTAACTTTTACTGGACTTCGGTTGCCACGTATGGAAATTCCATTACGTCCTTTTTGCGGGTTTCGTGCTTGACCGGTGGTCGGCACGGATGCTTCCAGCTGGGGGGGGGGGGGGGTACGCTCAGGAGAAGGTTTATGGCTTCCCAGCTTTTGAAAACCTACCATGAGTCAAGTGAATTAATTGAAGACCACTGCTTTTTCTGGACCTATGGCATTGTACCTGGGCTTTGTGAGTCTGATAATTTTGGGAAATGAAAGGTTTTTGTGGGTGTCTCCTCTGCGTCTTGTCTTCAATGGACCTGCGACTGAAAGACTGAAAGAAAGAAATATCATATGGCCCGAAATTCCTTTTAGCCCTGCTCCAAATTTCGGGACGAAGGGAAAAATTTCTGCTCGACAGTAAATTGGGTTTTAATGAAGAAAATGTATTAAGGCCAAATCTGAATATTGCCTAATTAACTTAAAATAAATGTTACCGGAATACGAAGAATTTCGCGGTAACATTCCTGTGGTTAACAGTTAACCTTTCTTGATCTCTGAAATTTGATATAAAGGTTTTCACGGGCCTGGTCCGGGCTTTTATTTTCATCAGTTAAGTGAAATTTCCCGGTCTCGGGTCAGGCAGGCCTGTACTGGAAGGCTTAACATTTTGCACTTGTATTAAAAAAATAGTCTTTTCATCTCATAAAACGAAAACTGGCTTGTTAAATAATCAAATGGGGAAGTTCACGAGATAAAACGACAGAGCCCATTCGATACCCCATGCGTTGACTTATTACATCTGAAACCCATGTGTAAAATGAGAGTATGAAATGTGAAGGTTTACTTCTTTAATGGTTGAAAGCAAATTCCGTTTTCACTGCTTTGGTCTTAGCGATAAAAACATATAACAGTTTTTCTTTTCCATGAAATGCTTGCATTAACAATTTTCAGCTACTCGACAGCAAAACCAACTTCTGGAGCTATTAGTTGCCACGACACAGATGAGGGAGTTGGAAATGCTTGTTTACCTACGTATTTGGAGAACGAGGGCTACCTTCTTTATATAATATTAGACATAAGTGTAGAAGAAGAAGAGCGTTTACATATATGCAACAAATGTAGACTGATGAGTGACTTTTACTATTAAGGTAAGTCAGTTCAATAGATCAGGTTTGTTTCTTTTGAATAAGACTTCTGCCGTTTCTTAATTACGCGCAACTTGACAAAATGCAATAGCACTCATGGATCACGTGAAACAGAAGTGTGAAAAGGCATGTGTTTATGATGAATATCGATTATTTTAGAGTGATTTTTAATCCTGAAACTTAACTTGCAGGAAAAGAAACGATGCAGTTAACATGATATCTATGTTACGAAGGATTCCGAAGCAGGTACCTGATGTGTCTATATTTCCACTACTCTTTAAAATTTTCAGTTATTATAATTTATTGTAGCACAGCTTATAGCACGTTTGGGAATTCAAAGTCCATGCACCCAAGGTGCCGGGATCAGAGTTGGAAATGGGTCATAAATTTTAGACCCGGTCCCGACCCGGATAAATCTGCTATGAACTGTAAATTCGAAACTCAATTCATAATTATACCTAATCATGTATATGTTTTGCTGTTTTCTTGATAACACACATATATATATATATACTGAAGAGCAAAACTGAAGACTAAGGAACAACTTTAGAATTTAAAACGAAAGTTGCAAAATAACCTGAAGATCAAAACGCGCAACGCAGCAGTTTTGAAAATTCAGAATTCACATTCTATTAAGAAGATACCTAAGCAAAAAAATACATATATAATTTTGACTCACACCAAGTACAACATAGAAAAGGTTATGTATCTACCTGTGTGAGTAAAAGGAGAAAAGATAAAAAAATAAAATAAAACAACTGAATGTAGAAGGTGTCGAGAATACTGAGCCTTGGCTTTATCAAGGACCAGCAAAAACTCTGCATTTTCTCACTTCCACAAAGACCTAGTTGGAAATGGGTTTCTGCAAGGCCATAGATGCAAGTAATATTCCTACCTAAAATTGTTTTAAAAAATATATATATGTCATGTCCTCCGCAGAGTTGTATGACCTAGCACTAGTTAACAATTTCGCTTGCATCCATTAACCTTCCTAATAGTTATGATTTTGAAAACCTATATACTAATCTGCCTCTATCAGATATAATCACTACCTTTAAAGAGCTGTATGCAGAATTTAAACTTAACCAATTTGTTAATGTAGGAACTTGGAACTCTTATCTCAATTGCTGCATAAAAAATAACCATATCTTATATAATAATACTATACTAAAAATAGTAAAACCAACATTAAAATTAATAAGATTCTGATTAATCTATAGAAGCTCACTAAGGTGATTTAATACATGCAAAGATTATTAAATACACTACTCGTGTATTTTATAATATTTCTCATGTATTCTGGAGAGTTAATTCTGCTCTTTCTGATCATACAGATCCACAGTCTTAAGTTTATATATTTTTTTCTCTGGTTAAAATCTCCGCGAGTTGGTTTCTTTCTGTATGAGGAGGCCATCAGCCCCACCCACACTGCCCCCCAGCGACTAGGGAGTGGCGGAAGAGGTCAGCCATGTTTTACTCTTGTGAGGAGAAAGTTTAGTCGCACAAGAGGTAAGCTTCTCTTCCTTGTATTTGGGTTTTAGGTTTTATAAGTTCAATGTTTGTACTTCATGTACTTTTTCTCTGTTGATTTTTTGCTTTTCAGCTTTTAGGCACTGGCTTGTTTGTTAACATTTTTGCGGGTTTTAACTCTTTCTTTTCTTTGTAACTTTGCGCGTCTTTTGGGGTACCTAGGAACAGAAGATGGCTAAGCTTGTTCCTTTTCTTTGCGCTGTATTTTCAAAGTAGTTAAGTTCTTAATAACTAATTAATTATGCACTTAAAGCACTGCTGAAATACTTTGTACATATTGCAACTAACTGTTTAAGTCATATAACTTTCACAAAGTTTTCTTTAGTTAATTATTGTCTTTAACTTATTCTCGTTTTCGTGCTGTCATAAGTTGTAGAGTAGGGGTTTTAGACTCAAGTTTTCTTTCAAAAATCTGTTTTTTAAAAATTAATATTTCCTTTTTTAATTGCAATGTAAAAATTTGGATTTCTTTTGCATTGTTTTTCAGGTTTAAATTCTCTCTCAAACGAACTTGGCATTTCGTTATAGCTGAAAATTATTTCTAATTATTATGTCACTCTCACAGCTTGAGTTCTCTTTAATCTTCTTCTCTCTGTTTAATAGTAACAGATGAAGAGCATGGGTCGGGCCAGGAAGGTTAATGGATGCAAGCGAAATTGTTAACTAGTGCTAGGTCATACAACTCTGCGGAGGACATGACATATATATATTTTTAAAACAATTTTAGGTGGGAATGTTACTTGCATCTATGGCCTTGCAGAAACCCATTTCCAACTAGGTCTTTGTGGAAGTGAGAAAATGCAGAGTTTTTGCTGGTCCTTGATAAAGCCAAGGCTCAGTATTCTCGACACCTTCTACATTCAGTTGTTTTATTTTATTTTTTTATCTTTTCTCCTTTTACTCACACAGGTAGATACATAACCTTTTCTATGTTGTACTTGGTGTGAGTCAAAATTATATATGTATTTTTTTGCTTAGGTATCTTCTTAATAGATATTCTCGACACCTTCTACATTCAGTTGTTTTATTTTATTTTTTTATCTTTTCTCCTTTTACTCACACAGGTAGATACATAACCTTTTCTATGTTGTACTTGGTGTGAGTCAAAATAATATATGTATTTTTTTGCTTAATTATCTTCTTAATAGAATGTGAATTCTGAATTTTCAAAACTGCTGCGTTGCGCGTTTTGATCTTCGGGTTTTTTTGCAACTTTCGTTTTAAATTCTAAAGTTTTTCCTTATATATATATATATATATATATGTCTGTGGGCGTTCAAAACGTTTCTCCGTAGTGGGAATGGTAGGTTATATAGAAATCATACAAATGTATTACGGGAAAGTCTAATTTATTGACATACTTACAGGAAGTGGTGAAGCTATCGTCCTTCACATAACCTAACTGTTTGATCATTCGTCCGAAAGGGGTCCGGGTTCGAATTCCGGTGAGGCATGGATGTTGTGTTTGTCTTATGGCTCTGGCTCTCTCCCTTCCCTGGAACCAGTGGCCCTAAATTAGGGACGGGCGACTGCTTATAGCAAACTGAGTTGCTCCCGGTAGTCGTTAAACCTGCAATAAAAAACAAAACAAAAAAAACCCTTACTTTTTTACACGTTCCCAGACACATCTACGAGAGTCAGAAAGTCACTCCACAGTAGTGTTAAAGCTACTGCACTTAATTTTGATGATACTACAATCAAAAGTTTTGAATTAAGTCCCTTGTGTGCTTAATTTCAATTTTTCCTGTTTTCTTTCTAACATATCACGCTTCAAAATATGTTTCACAGCAACACCAACTTTCACCAGCTTGTGATGAGTTGAAAGTTTCCAAACTGTGGGTGTTGATTTCATCATTGCCCCACAGAAGGAAGGCACACTCATCAAATCAAAATCCACATTTTGGTAACTTTCAATTCATCACAAGCTTGTGAAAATTGCTTTTGCTGTGAAACATATTTTAGTTTCTTAATGAAACAATATAACTTTCAGCATTCATTTTTTCTCTTTTCTCCTTTTGTTTTCAACAAGCACGTATTTTCTGGCATCGACGCCTTTTTCAGTCCTCTTAATATTAAATTCTTCCATATTAAAAAAATAGGGTATTAATTCCGACACGACATGCAATGGAATGGGGTGTTACGGGCTCGTAGCACGTCAAACGAAAACCTCTGAATGCTCGATGCAAAAGATGCGATGTGAAAGGTAACTCTCAGTCTTACAATGTGACACGCGGAGTGTGAGAAAATGAATCACCAGAGATGCAGGCAACAGGCGTTTGTCTGTTTCTTGCTCCGCACAATCGCACTGAAAACTAACGCAAAGAAAGTATCGTTTGACGATATGGTATCGTCGGTCGGTGGAAATCTTTGTTGCTTTAAGAAAGGTGCGGCAATGTTTTTGTATGACAAATCATTTTTTAATTTTTCACTCCGGTGGTACCAGCATCGAGCACAAAGTTCCACAGTGCGCATTTTTCTTCGAAATATTTTATTTTTACTTTTTAAAAATAAAACGGAAACATAACCGGGTCGAAATCGGGCGAGGAACACCTTAACCCGACCCGGTTGAACTACAAGAAATTGTCGACTCATTGACTTGTGACCCGTTTCCATCTCTGCTTTGTATGGGTTGACCTGAAAGTGCCTAACATCCATTATTAAGCGTTTGTGTACTACCTGATCTCACTACATAAACTCCCCATGGAGCGCTGAAATCTATAAAATTAGTTATATTTGAGATGATAGTTTGGAAAACCACTTTACCGGATGAAATTTTGTTTCTTCTTACAATATTACTAAGATTTAAGTAGAATAGATTCCGGTTAATTGGGCTATCGGTTAATCGGAGCAGTCGTTCATTTGGAACAATTCTCGAAGAAAGTCCTAATTTAGCTCTTTGGGACAAAGCTTTGCATAACTGGCGAAAGTGTTTTAGCCCCGAGATGTCCAAATTAATCGGAATCTACTCTATGAGTGAACTGGAGTTTTTTAATAACTGCATGCATTTTTCGTTTTAAAAAAGCTTTAAGTGAATAGAAAACATGCAATTCAATCAAAAATGATTTACTTAGCTTTTTTCACTTTTCGTACGCTCACGTGGGATAATAGAACCGCAAAATGTAAAAGGTGATACATATTAACATTTAAGTGGGCTTAGTATAAAAAAATTCAAAATTTTCATTAATTCGCATTTCGATGAGGCTTTTTCAGGAAAAGTTGGATCACTCCTTTTACAGTCTGCAATATTTTATAAACTTAGCGATTACCTTTGATTCCATTTTTCTATTTATTTTACAAAATTCGCATTAAAATTGTATAATACAATAAACCGTTTCAACCGGATATAAATTTTTGTCTTGGGGAACTAGTAAAACACTTTCACGTAACTTGTACCAGTTTTCCTCAAAATTTAACTTATTTTTGTAAATGGGGAAAGAAAGTTCGTTTGGTCTTCCAGAGTTGAATTAGCACGACCTTGAATTTCACACTATTTGTCTTTACAACTTCCGGCTACGCGGGATTAGAAGCTCCAAAAGTGAACAGAATTTATTTTGTTGAAGCAACAAAAAACGAGGTCATCTCGTCGTGTTAACACCTGGAATCACATTTAGAAAACGTGAGCTGCTTACTATATACTTCAGTCAAGAAGTCAGTGCTTTTAGTCCTTAGGGTTTTCACTTCAGATTCCACTGTCTTTTTTATACAGGGCGGAAATGATGAAATAACGAAGTGCAGTAAGGTGATCCAAAGTTATTTAACAGCCTGTTCAGAGATTCAACAAATCAGCCTGTTCTTATTCGTTTTCAAAAATAGGAGTAACTGAATTGTAAGAAACACAACTTCCAGGGAAAATATATTTCTACAAATTATGTTGGGCTTCCCCTTTATTTACCGAAAGTACGCCATTTGTTAGATATTTAAAAATCCATACACAAAAATTCATTAAAGCAATATCCATGCCAATATAATTTGTTCAAGCTGAATAAAAAATTCACAGCTGAAATTTTTGAAAAAAGTAAATTAATTTTTAGAATTTACACCATTGAATTGATCGCAAACATAGTATTTAAAGATTTTGTCTTAGAAAATACAAAATAAAAACCAACAAAAGTTTAAACTTTTGTGAATGTAAATGTGAGTAATCTAAACTTCATAACTGCTTTTTAATTGTTCGTTTTTTAAATAATTTTACATAAGATTGGTAGAAAGATAAAATATGGAGTATGTGCATCCTTTAATAACGGCTGAGATAAATCCAAAATCATATCGCTTTCTAAGTCGCGTTATTTCTGTTGAGCAGCAAAATCATTTGAGTATGTCTCACTGAACAAACCACCTTGAAGATGCCTGCATGATACGTTTTCTTTTCACATTCTGAAGCGTTACTCTAGATCAGCGGTTCCCAGAGCATCTCCAAGTGCTCCACAAAGAAACAGGAAATAAAAATAAATAAAATAAATATGACAAGATCTCAAAATTGTGAATTTGTGCGGCAATAAACTGTATGAAGGTGAGTATAGGGTAGAAATTATTTAGCTCTTGCAGCGTGTTGGGAAGCATTGTAGATAGCAAGTGCTCCGAGACTCAGAAAGTTTGGGAATCACTGCTCTAGATAAGTAAATTGTTCCATTTTAGTTGGCAGCTTCATGATGCCATCTTCATGAAATGTTGTTGTACTTTAATAGAATAACTTGATTTTAGGTCGCTTCAGGATTTCAAATACTGTCGAAAGTTTTCCATTTAATAATTGTGACGCTCTACAGACGTGGCGCGCATTTCCAGACGGCAAGTAGTAGAGATAAACACTCGTCGGTGTATCTTAATTGAGAAACTATTCTGCTCCGGAGCAGAAAGATTCGAGCCTGCCACCTGCAAATTTGTGCGCCCGAACGTAAAAATGGATCTACTGGCCGTTAGGTTCTTCCAAAGATGTGTAATGTTCCTCCCACACATCGTCTAGAATGAATGAAAATTCCTTCTTCGCTTCGACTAATGTGCGAAGCTTTTTCCACACACATCGTCTGGAATTGGTGAAAATGCCTTCTTCTAAGAGAGTTATTTCATTCATGGTTTGTGGCGGACCCGAAACCTGCGATTTCGTACTTTCTTGTTGTACATATATGCAATGCGCATTGTTTTACAACGTATAACATCATATGCATTAAATGACAACATTGAAGAAAAATTCACTATGATTTCCTGACATACATTACTGAATATTTTACTGTACCTTACATAAAAATAGTATTTTACGTTTCAACAATGCCAGCTTTCACACATGACTTTGTTTGCAATATCTCTTGCTCCCCTAACTCTTCTGAGCAGTGTATTTTGAGGAAACCTAAGAAAGTGACAAAAAGTGTGCCGAAGATAATGAACACGAGCTAATCTCGTTTTATTATTATTATTATTATTATTGTTATTACGAGGGTTGTACCGAAAGTAATGCACAATTGGGTATACCTTTTTTATTAACTGACAGAGGTCGTTCAAATCACACATGCTGGTAGAGTAACTCTTCCTCTAAAGTAACCCTTCTTCTTCATTTGAGGTAAATAATGGATTCCGAGCCGAAGCAACGTACCGTCATTGAATAATTGACAGAGAAAGGGTGCAGGCTGTCCGACATCTACAGAAGGCTGCAGAATGTTTACAGAGATGACACCATTGACAAGAGCAATGTGCGTAGATGGATGAAGAAGTTTAAAGAAGGGGAAACTAGCATTGAAGAAAAACCATGCAGTGGGAGACCATCATCTGCAACCAATAACACGAATCGTCAGCGAGTGCGTAAATTAATTCGCGCGGAGAGATGAGTCATAATACGTGAGCTTGTTGCACAACTGGACTGTGGTCACAGTGCCATACAGAAGATGGTGGAAGATTTAAGATATCGGAAAGTGTGTGCAAAGTGGGTACCTCTGCAGTTGACACTCGATTTGAAGGAAAGAAGAGTGGAAGTATGCTCTGATCTGCTGGAAGCGTTTAAAACCAATGAAGAACACGTTTTCTTTCGATGTAGTGACAGGGGATGAAACGTGGGTGTATCTTTACAATCCAAAAACGAAGAATCAATCTATGGAATGGAGTCACCTCTTCACGAAGACCTAAGAAGTTCAAAAGCCAGGAATCAGCACAGAAAGTCGTGATGACTGTTTTTCGGGATAACAAGGGTGTCATTCTCCTTGATTTTCTGGAACTTGACCGTATCGTGACCAGCAAGTCGTACACTGGGACACTCAAGAAGCTTAGAGAACCCATACCGAGGAAGAGACTGAACAAGAATCTAAAAAGGATCCACATTCACAATGACAATGCGAGGTCACACACATCTTTGACAACAAACAAATCAGGCGATCAGAAAATTAGGCTGGTCGGTGGTCCCCATCCACCGTACAGCCCAGATCTGGCGCTCTCCGACTTCCACCTGTTCGGTCCAATGAAGGACAGTCTATTTACGGGGACAACAATTTGATGACATGGACGAGGTGAAAGTTGATGTGAAGAAGTAGGTACAACAGTCCACACCTGAATTTTTTCAAAGAGGATGCGAGAGTTGGGTTCAACGATGGCGCAAATGCATCGCGCTTGTAATGGACACTATGTTGAGTAGTACCTTTGTATAGAGAAAGAGTTACTCTACCAACATGTGCAATTTCAACGACCTCTGTCAGTTAATAAAACAGTTATGCCCACTTTTGCATTACTTTCGGCACAACCCCCGTATTATTACTATTATTATATTAGCGCATTCCACAAAATGTGCTTTCGTCTTCAATGACGGCAAATATAACCTTCTATTTAAAAGACAGGAACATTTTTAAACAATGAGCTTCTTTAGTTTTCCGAGTTAGGTGCTATTATATATTCTTCATTGACGGTTGAAGCGAAACATTTTGGCCTCATCTTTCTTGAATATAACTTAATTTTTCATTTGGAAGATGAGCCTTTATTCTTAATTACCACTGTATTCGGTACTTTCCATTATTTCAAGACATTCACTTCAAACTTTTTTCTCTGCATCTCTCTAGAAAGGCTCCGAACAAACGAGCGAGTAAACAAAATCAGAAACGCATCAAGTTTAGTTCTTGCAAATGGGAAACATGATATCCAAAATGAGCTTAATGAATGCTATTGCTCACGAGACAATTAAACTCGCTGCATTTCAAGAACGCATAAAATGCAGGCTTGGTACTTAGTTCTAAGTACTTTTCTTCAATCTGGCCATATTGTTGTATAGCAGAAAGATACGCACGTTAAACTAAAAGATCTGGTAAATACTAGGTTCGAAAGTTAATATCCTTTAGTTTTCCAATCTCTCTCCTTCCACATTCGTGAGAAAGAAAGTTCCGCCATTGATCTTTTTAGCTACGAAAATGAAAGAGCTTAAATCAAGACAGCTTTGGTACCTAAAAGTGTAGAGGGATCCGTTATTAAATTTCTTTTTTTTATTGACAGTCTAACGACCACCGTGGGCAACTTAATGGGTTATAATCAGTCGCTAGTCCCTAATTTAGGGTCACTGGTTTCAGGAAAGGGGGAGAACCATTGCCGTAAGACAAGCACGACATCCATGCATCAGCGGGATTCTAACCCGAACCCTGCTCGGATGAATAATCACAAGCCAGTGCTTAGACCACTGTGCCACCGGGGTGGCTATCAAATTTGATGTACGATTATTTCATGTAAAATATAATGCATTTCAATGGCTGTGGTTTAAAACTTCTTGATATTTCGATCAGATCTTTTGCTCCGTTAACTATTAGAAATGTAAAAGTAATGAAAGCTTATACAATCCAGGTACTCAAGGAAAATCACAACGAAGAAAGGATTACGATCCAAACAGGCTCGCAAAAAGAATAATTCTAATTTTCCAGACCCAAAGGCAAACGAAAGATAGCTAATTCTTGCGCTCCCGTACACAATTATTAAAACAGTTATCAGAATAGCCTGAACTGCGTATTTTACTGTTCACCATGTGATATCGTTTCAAAAATTTTTAAAATAAGACAATTTAGTAGCTCTTCTAATAGCTGGTTTAATATGTATTTGGCGTACTTGTGAAGATGTAACGTCTACTGTTGTGACGTACTACAGAGATGAAAGCAAGTGTCAAGACGACAAATCTGCAGCGAAACATTCTGTCCGCATAGCTCAGTTGGGAGAGCGACTCACTCCGGAGTGAGGGAACACGGATTCGATGGCCGTCGTGAACAAAATTGTGTTTTTACACTACTCTAATTTAACTTTCCTTTTGAGTTCATCTATTCTTACGCAAATTTGGTTTATTCTCGTTAAACGTTTTTCTAATCATAACGCCACATTTCTCTCCAACGAATTGGACTTTAGACGCAAGTGAAGGGCGCATGATCAGCGATATCTCAGGATACCATCGGCGGACTTTTCAACCCTATGGCACGTCGCGTTGCCGAATGCAAAGCGCAGAATGGTGATCGGTCATACGATCTACTCCAGGCCACATTATACTGTCACCTCGCCAACCGCATTCATGCAATCCATCAGAAATTAAATCACTTCTTTCCCACTTACTTAAGCACACAGGACAAAAAATTAGTCAACCCTAACAGAAATAATAGAAAGTTACTGGTTGCACAGAGGGCGCCGTGATAGCATTGTTGGGACATAAATAGCACTGACGTGGTCTAAAGGACCATTTCTGTTTCGTGCAGTGGTGAAGAGCAACATTTGAGTCGAATTTAGTCTGCAATATGGGTCGTAAGACAGACGTGACTGAGTTTCAAAAAGGAGCCATCGTGTTTGTCCGTAGTCACAAGGTGAATAAAGTCGCGTCGCCCAATTTGTTGGTATATCGAAGCGTCCTGTCCAGGGGGCGGGGGGGGGTCTACAAAAATTGGTGTAGTTGGCAATCAAATGCAAATCAGCGACGTAACTATGGCCGGAAAACGATTCTCACCAACAGGAACCGCCGCCATGTTTCACGCCTAGTAACTGCAAATGGTTTCAAACCAGGCAACAATTACTCCAAACAGTCAATGAAAGTCCATTCCAACCAATTTCCGAAAGGACATTGCGACGAGAACTGCATGCGATGGACATCTGGAGTAGAGTACCACGGAAGACGCCTCTTTTAACAGCAAGTCACAAAGTCGCACGTTATCAATGGGCTCAGAGGCACCAAATCTTTACTGTGGAGGACTGGAAACGAGTAATATGGTCTGAGTTTCGTTTTTGTTGGTACTACAATGACGAGAGGCGACGAGTGCATCGCAGGCTCAATGAAGCTTTTAATCCTCATTGTGTCGGAGGTGTTGTTCAAACTGGAGGGGTTCTGTGATGTTTTGGGGATGTTTCTCGTACCACGAAATGGGACCTCTCGTTGCAGTGACGATGAATTTGAACCAACATGCATATCTCCGCATTCTGAATGACGAAGTGTTGCCCTTTGTCCTACATCTCCAGGAGTAGCATCACATTGTCACTCCTGTCTTCCAAGACGACAATTGCCGTGTGCACAGGGCTAAAACTGTTTCTGAGTGTCACGACGAACAATCAGGAACACTGTCTCACCCCGACTGGCCCGCCAAATCTCCAGATTTAAATACTATTGAAAATCTGTGGGATCATTTGCAACAAAAGATAAAACGCCGGAATCTGGCGGAACTTCCGGACCATTTGGCGCACGAGTGGCTTAAAATGGATGTTGAATACATATTCAACCTCGTGGGGTCTTTACCACACCAGGTTCATGCTGTTATCCAGGCAAGAGGTGCCGTCACTTGTTATTAGATAAGTTCTGCTAGGGTTGACTAATATTTTGACCGGTGTGCTTATCTACAATGTGTGGTAAGTTTCGTCTCATTTCGTGCATTCCTTCACAGTGTGGCATTTTGTATGTCGAGCAGTGTACAGATGTTAGGACTAAATATCGCTGCCGTAATGACGCAGATATGTTTTGCGCTGTGGGATTTGAGATCAGAGATTAATTTAGACTTCGAATTCCTTAGTGGGGAGATGGGGGAGTAAAAGTTGATTGATGAAGGAGTAAATTGCAGAATCATATATATCGACTGCTGGTGTCCAACAAAAGTAAATCAAACAGGGAGGGATACACAAGAAATTTAACATTGTGGGTAATGTTTATGTCGAAATTAATGCAGGCTGAAATTTTCAGCAAATTTTCGTAAACGCAACTTTAGCGGTAATAAAATGCTCCGCTTTCCCGATGTTGCATCTGCAAAATTAATTCCTTGTTATTGTTTTCATGTGAAAATAGAAATTAAACAAACAAACTTTTTGCGCAGATATAATGAAATAATTTTGTTTTATGATCTTGCCAACGACAAGCAAGTAATTTCGACTGGTTTATACTTTTCTGCTTGTTAAGTAACCTTTTAGTAGTAACGGAAAAGGGAAATGACGCACATTAAGAGTTATAGGGAACAAGATTGTCAAAGAAAGAACAAACTCTCTACAGAAAACGAAGAAAAAAATCAAACTTTCAGTGCTCTGTTGAACAGAAGATCAGTAGCGCTTAAGTAATGTACATCAGAAAAGAAAGGAAAGGAAAAGTTGGAGAATAAGAGAGGCCGATGTGCTGTTGGAATGGCTCCAAGTGATGCTGGCATTTCTTTTTCCTTTTGTTTTCAGACGTCGCTTGTGTGATACAGACAGAAGATAGTGACTAATGTTAACGAACTCCGTGGAACTATGGTGGTTTCACGAGTGCTGTCGAAGATACTTCAGTAGGTGAGGGAGGAATCTCTAGCCCATCAAATAATTGTTCTAAAAGAATGGATGAGTTGCTTCTAACTCATCCAGGATATATGCTTTTCTGAGCAAGGAATTAAATTGATCTTTAATTGCACGTGACTTTGGCAGCAAATGATGTTGTATGCTCCTGTTTTAATTAAGCTTCTAGAAACGCCAAGAAGGAAATACGCGTAAAGATTTTAACGAAAAACAAATCCCTCGCAAACTACGTTAAAACAAAGAGAAAATTCGCTTTCCCAAAAGTCAAATAACTGCTTCCTGAAGTTTACATTCCAAGGTAATTTTTTTATCGAAAGTCATAGAAATAAAAACTGAAATGAAGGAACTAAGATAAGAAGGAAGAGTTTCTTTCTTCTTTTGAAGATTTTGAAAATATCCGGTTGCCATTCAGCTACTATTATCAAACAGATTAGGTGACCAGTTTAATCCACATTCCTCCGATATACTGAAGCTGCATCGATCGGCACATCTGGAACAAAAATAAAAAACATTTTTATTTCAAAACGCTTATTCGAAGCTTGCTTATATTAAACCTTTAAGCGGCCAATATCCATCTTATCTCGTCCATCCACTGCGGGTGAAATCCCGCCTAGACGGCAATGCGACCTTAAGGGTTACTGGCAAATTAATGCAGCTGGCTTGCCATTCTTCTGCTGCATGTGGGTAAGGAACAGAGTGCGCTCGGGGTTAACTTCACAGGGAACCATCTACGCATTCGCGTCCACAAACACAGGGAGTCTGCGGAAACCCCTGGAAAAACCGGAGACTAGATGGCCGGCAGAACCGGGATACGAACACCCTTTAGAAACGTCCGCATCCCACACAGCGGATAGAGACTTAACAAGTTAGTAAAATCATGCAATGCATTGATTATGATACGCTTTCTAACATGCCGGAAATCATTACTGAAGTTATGAACTATATTGGCTGTGAAATAAATATCGCTCCTGTGTTCTGTATCATATCATCGAAACCTTTGACCCCGTTTCGATGATATGATACAGAACCGATTCAGTATACCTCCGGAACAACATGATAAAGTTTTGTCGCAATCGAAGTATTTTTAATCAAGTTATGAGGATAATGGCTGTGGAATACATCTCGCTCCTGTGTCCTGACCTTCAACCCCATTTCGATGATATTCAACAGAACCTGTTCAGTGCATGTTTGGAACAGCATGATAAAGTTTTGTCGCAATCGAATCATTTTTACGTAAGTTATGACGCATAAGAGCAATGGAATGGATCCCGCTCCTATGTCCTGATCTTTGACCCCATTTCGTCAATTTTCAAATAAAGTTGACCCCAGGTGATCCGCTACCACATACTAAAATTACATCGAAATCGAACAATATTTACGCAAGTTATCGTGCAAAGGGGCAGACGGACAAAGCTGGAGCATATACGCTTTTTCAAGCTACGGTTGGAAAGCGTAAACAAACTGCGCTATGCCGGTGGTAACCTGTCGATATATCTGAACCAAATGGTGCTAAATATTTTCTGCGCTTCCAAACAGAAATGTTCACAAAGCGGCTATAGTTTCCTGCCCGTTGGCGCAGTGGTCTAAGCGCTGGCTTCTGTCCATTCGTCCCAGATGCGTCCGGGTTCGAGTCCCGGTAGACAATAAGTTGTGTTTGTCTTACGGCAGTGGCTCTCTCTCTCTCTCTCTCTCTCTCTCTCTCTCTCTCTCTCTCTCTCTCTTTCTCTCCCCAAGGACCTGAATTAAAGACATCCGAGGGCTTATAGCCCATCGAGTTGCTCACGGTAGCCGTGGCCGCAGATGGGCTTGTGGTTAGTGTAGCTGGCTTCCAACCGTACGGTGGGGGACTCTACCCCAGCCCATCTGCCTAACCATTGGATATTTGCCGTGCCTCGGAGAGCACGCTAATTGTGGTCCTGGGGTGGTGGACACCATCCCCACTTTACAAATGAGGTCGTCTATTCTGCTGACTTTGTGACGCACTACAGAGGTGCAGCACGTGTTAAAACGAGAAATCTGCAGCGGTACATTCCATCGGAGTAGTTTAGGTGGTTAGAACAATTGGCTCCGGAGCGAAGAGGCGTGACTTTGTTCTCTGTCACCGACAAAAGTGTGTTTTCACAACTTTCTTCCTCGCTTCGGTGTAATGTTCCTGTCGGGCACTCCTCCTCAAATCTCCTAGCTTCCTATTTTAAACGGTTTTTTAAGACCTGGGATAAGAAACTCTGTTCCTAAAATCCTCTGCATAAATTAAAAGAAATCCCGGTGGTCGTTAAAGTTCCAAACAATAAAGGAATATACGAAAGATACTGCAAATCAATCCCTTTCCCTCTCCTATCTCAGCAATATCGATTATAAACTTATCACTAGTGATAAGTGCTTCCTTATAGTCCTTTTTTCTCATGTCTTATTATCCGAGGCATGATGGGGAAGGGTTAGTCCTCTTGACCTGGATATCATGCCATTGAGAAGAAACAAGTGATTCAAACATCTTCGCTCTTCTTTCTCAGACTTGTTGCTACTTAAACGTTTTTCAGATAAATAGTCAGGAAGGATTAGTGTGCCAAACATCCTCCCTAAATGAACACTTTGAATAACAAAGCTGAGGGGAAGGCAAGACCTCGTTCTAGCCGCGTTCGTCCCTTTTCTTAGAGAGTCAATATATTTTTTCTAGCTGCTTTCAGCCCATTTTACTAACACCGAACTAATTCGTTGCAGCAGCTTAAACGGTTAATAAGCACGGATTCTAGAAAATTGCTAAATGTAAATGAAAATATATCTTGCACTCAGTTTTTCTAATAAAACTAAATTGTTATTTTCAAATATTACTGTTTTTCTTTGCATCGAGCTCGTTATTAACTATTGGCGTCCGCACGGCACAAACCTGTTCCAATTCATCAAATCTTTTTCGTGTCGTCCTGAGAACACATCTGGTCCCTGCGCCCTGAAACTGTATTACTCATTCTGAGCCAATCCATAACGGGTCTGAGTGAAAATCTGCAGCGATATATTTCGCGACTTTTATTTTACGATCCTACTTCTGTCTTTATTGTGGGATTAACATCTTTTCATATTATAAAAATTCGCACCAGATGGAACGTTAAATTAAATGAAAAAACAAAAATGAAGCTAATGCATTTTTTCCTCACCGCAATTGCAAGATATTCATTTCAAGGGTGTTTTTAAATAACGGCCATGCTTAAACATGTTGAATTAAATGATTCAACGCAAGTAATATTCTGATTGCGTAACAATTAACATGGGAAGGATTTTTCACATTGTTAGATAATACCAACTACGCTGAGATGCAGTATATTAGGCATACCTCTATTCGTCGCATAAATGGATCAGTCAAGAACGTTGTTGTGGTTTTATTTGAACGTTGTTTGTGGTAGATGAATTAAAAAGCATCCTTATCTAACCCGCTGTTTATAAATCGCACTCTAGAAATAACTGAGTGAATAAAACTGCATAGTTGAAAGGAATCATATCTAATTTGAACTTCAGTTCTATTCTCCAGGAAATGAAATTTAAATATTCCAGTCGACAAATCTCAGATCTTAATTCATTAAAATGACTCTTAATATCAATCATATATATATTAAAAATTATAGTTACAACTCGATGTTCATTTACAATAATCCACTACTTTTAATCCACCTTTTTTGTTATTTAACGTATTATATCTATTTTTTCCTGACTCACGGTCAGCGTTGCCAAACCATGAAAGCTGTTCGGGAAAGCAGTGTGCCGTTCAATGAGAAAATCTTCAATCGAGATGTAGCGAAATTTACAAAAGAAAACAGAAACTCAAAAGCAAGGTTAGATAAGAGGTATGCGTCACGACATAAAACGCCCCGTGATCGCTGTGTGCGAAATAAATCAGGCCTACTAGCTTGTTGAGCATAAGTTAGCGTTCGATTGAAGGTCGGAATGGGCAGAACGAGTGATCTGAGAGACTCTGAACGTGACACGATAGATAACACCTAGCGTAGCTATTCGAGCATCTTCTAACCAACTGTCTTCCAGGGATTGTCACACGCAATCGTAACAAGGGTTTACCTGAATGATATGACACCTCAAAACTTCCAGCAGTCGGCGTTCCTGTGAACCAAAACCGCTGGAGGATCAGAGGGATGAAAGTCTACTGTTATAGCCCATTCGCGACATGGCCCGAATCGTGCTACTTTAAGAGATGACCGTCGTCACACCACTGTTGATTTCCGCAGTGATTTACAGGATTGTTGCCCGTCTTTTTGTCCGCACGCCAGTCTTTTTTGATCCATATGAAGCACATGCTGTTTTCGATATCCTGATCGCTATGTTTTCTGGGTGTCGCTCCACTTAGGGTAAACCCTTGCGAAAGCTGGGAGTGAAATGTTCATTTTGGGAAATTCTCAAACCGGTACGACTGGCGTCAACTAACATTCCACATTCAAAGTCGCTCAAATAACTCGTTTTGCCCATTATTATCCTCAACCAAACGCTGATGCTGGACGAACTTGTCTGCCTGATTCAATACCACACACACCGTGCTCACGTGCCATTTTACGTTTCACTTAAACTGTCATTTCAGTGTATGTATGAGACAAAACGCTTTAAGGGATGAAAGGACGTCAGCTTCTTTAGGCTTGATGCTGTATTTGCAGCGGCAAGTCAGAACTTATCCTGAAATTACTCGGGTGACAGCGCAAAAAATACTTGATACGATATTAAGTGAAAAGCCATAACCTGGGCTTCCACGATGACGTTTTCATTAAAAACTTCGCGAAAGGTTTAATTCATTTTCAGTGCTTCCAGCAAAAGCATCACTCCGCATTGGATTTCATCCTGACGCAAAATCTTTCTGAAATTGACGCTAAACACCAGCTGTTCCTTAAACTGTTTGCAAACGTCTGCCATCGCACTGAATAAATTGGTGTAAGTAACTGAAAATTAGAGTAGTAGCAGAATGGAGTAACATGATATATATGCTCACTCATTTTTATTGATCTTTGTGATGCAAAGAACAGAAAGGTGGCACATAAAATGCATAAGTGCCAAAGTTTCTGAGAAAGAAGAGGCTTTAACTGAAATATCATCTTCTTATGGCGTTATCACTTAAATAACTGATTTCTATTCTTTTTACGGAGATAGTAAAGGATTAAAGGTTGAAGAATTCCACACTACGTTTCTTCGGAGTTAAAAGTATCGGGTGTGTTGGTAAGTTTTGCTTTAATAAAAAAAAAAGATTGACTTACTGTGTAAGTGACATGTACTGAGCATTTGATCTCCAACATATGTACTTTCCAATACTCTTCGCCATCTGCCTACCTCTGCGTTAAATTCCCGGGCCTTTGAGTTGCAATATCCGTTTCCTGCTGCGTCAAACTTTCTGTCATTCCGAAATATTTTTCAGACAGAAAGTGCTTCAGAGAACGAAGCACATAAACTAAAATGGTGTAATGTCTTGTGAATATGGGGGATGTAATAAAACTTTGCATTCTAAGGCAATGAGCCTTTGCGGTGTCCTCAAATACATATGTGACCTCGCGTTATCATGTAACACCTCCGTATCCTTTTTGTTGAACAACACACGGCGCTTTTCTTTGATTGCTGCCTCCAAATCCAGGTGTTGCTGAGACTACCTTCCTCCCTTAGCGTTTTTTCCATGTGACAAGACCTCATAATGGATGTGGCCTTTTCTGTCCTATAGGATTCGCAACGTAGACTTGTGTTACAGAATATTTGGATTCGAAGTGGTTGTAATGTATTGTCGGTGGTTGTAATTTGGTGTTTTTCCGCACGTTGTTACTGTAAAGCATCAATAGATAGGAATAGGGAGATAGGTATATCAATTGTTCATCTCTAGTAAATAAACGTGTTAAAAATCGGTCGTTTCCATGGCTCATGAGAAGGGAAGAACAAACCTATAAGAGGTCCACTAAGTTTCTTTCGTTCTTCTCTTTAAGACAAATCCCAGCTTACGTATATGTTCCAAATCAGTGTAATGTCAAACGTTATACCTATTTCCCAATTCTCAGGATATGAAAGACGTGTCTTCTTCCAGTTTTACGCGTAGAACGTCATCGTCGACCTTTGACGGACTTCCTAACAGATAGTCTTATTGCCAGTTGCTGTGCGTCTCTCTGAATTTTAGGAGTCATCTTTGTTCCGTATGTACAGTAATGGCAGCATTCGTATCATTCGGTGGTCTGCTGCTATGGGACCTCTGAAGATGGAATCGGACTACCAAAATCAAAATAGCGGTAGTCCAATTGGTAAGTTTTTTCAGTTAATGTAATTTTTGTTTCAGAAAAACATCTGCGGCATACCCTTCCCTCCCCCTCCGGGAAGTGAAGTTGAAAAATAATTTCCATTCACCGTAAGGAGCGAATAACTTAATAGTTATTACAACCCTCTCTAAACTACAGTGGATATAAATTGTGTAGTCTATGTATTAGTGGGGGAATCTAAAGGCTAGTGGAGGAAAATTTCGTGACCTATGCATTGGTGAGGGAAAATTCCTAGATAAATTATGTTAAAAACGAGCAGTTTCAGGCAAGCAGAAAAAGTTACCAGTTTGCCTGCCAGTCGAACGTGTTCAACCCAGCTGCACTGTGGAAATTTTAAGAACAGAGTGCCGTAACTCTCTCTCTCTCTCTCTCTCTTCGTACAAAGAATTTCTGAATGAGAAGTGCGTTGTTGCAGTGTCTGACTGTGAAGCATCAGTTTAAATCGCAGCAACCCAGGCTAATTTTGCGTTTGTGAATGAAAATAAATTTGATCCCATAAAATATGCCATTATGACATCGGTTTGGAAACTCAATCGAAAGAAAAAGGAAAGTATATGAATCCATAATAGAAAATATGATTATCATGATGAAAAAATTTGGGCCGTCCCGGTTGCAGAGTGGTACGAGGTCCCAGCTTCTAATCGTTTGTCCGAGACGGTTTCAAGTTTGAATATTCCGGGGTGAGGTACGGATGGGGTGCTTGTCTTACGGCACCAGCATACTCCCTTCCCAGAAACCAGGGACCTTAGTGTTTTAGGGACGGGCAACTGCTTATAATCCATCGAGTTGATCATAGAGGTCGTTAAGTCCCCAAACAACAACATAAAACAAGTTAGTAAAATCATGCAATGCACTGATTATGATACGCTTTCCAACATGCCAGAAATCATTACTCGAGTATGAGGATAATATCTGTAGAATAAATCTCGCTCATCTGACCCTACCTTTGTCCCCATTTCGATTATACACTATCTACCAACAAGTAATTGGACACCTGCAAAGGAAAACGAAGTTTATTCACCTTCAATAGTTGGTGGAGCCTCCACGAGCGGCGTTTACAGCTGCGACCCTCCGGGGCATACTCTCAACCAGGCGTTGTACGACGGCTAGCGGTATTTTCTTCCACTCGGCTTGGAGAAGACAGGTCAGTTCCTTCACCGATTTCGGACGGTGGGGGCACCCCTTAAGTCGACGCTCCAACTCGTCCCAGAGGTGCTCGATAGGGTTAAGGTCCGGGCTCTGCGCAGGCCAGTCTATTCTATTAACCCCATTGTCACCATACCAAGCCATGGTGGACCTCGCAGCATGACAGGTGGCATTGTCATCCTGAAAGTAACATAGGTCCACCCCGTAAAACTGCCACAACGTAGGAAGCGCATGGTCATCCAAAATGGTGCAGTAGGTCTCGGCGTTGAGTCTACCAGGAATTGCGACCAAGGGTCCCGTGCCATACCAGAAGAAACACCCCCATAGCATAATTCCACCTCCGCCGAACTTCACAGTCGGCACAATACATTTCGGCAGGAGGCGTTCTCCAGGCAGACGCCAAACCCAGACCCTGCCATCCGAACGGTACAGGGTGAACCTTGATCCTTGATTCGTCGCTCCGGAGAACTTGTTTCCACTGTTCAATGGTCCACTGTCGACGTTCTTTGCACCACGTTAGCCGAGCAGCGCTATTGGACTTGGTGATCAAAGGCTTGTGGGCCGCAGCACGTCCATGATAACCGAGCAGATGGGCTTATTTACGGATGGTATTCATCGAAAGAACACTCCCGCATGCCTGT
Organism: Macrothele yani; assembly: GCA_039090855.1. NCBI lineage: Eukaryota > Metazoa > Arthropoda > Arachnida > Araneae > Macrothelidae > Macrothele > Macrothele yani. The sequence goes on from CM077024.1 coordinate 11,530,775, forward strand.
TGAATTTCCTCGCGGATTTGGCCTATTGATTTGGTGCAGTTCTTCCGACTTTCTCTGGCCAGCACCCGTCGGTCTCTAACTCACAGTTTTGTGGGTCTGCCATATCGAGGCACATTCCGACAGTCACCTCTCATCTTCCACTTGCCAATCACGTAGACCACTGTCGATTTTGGGTACTTCAACTCGCTGGATATGTCACGTATGGATCGGCCATTTCTGTGATACCCGACGAATTACAACTTTCTCGAAATCAGAGAGCTCCGAACTGCGTGGCATCTTGCATGTGACTGGTTGCGTTGTTGTTTCCCACACGATATTTAACGGCGACGGCCGTTATGTGTATCCGGGCCGCAGATATCGTCGATTGCAGGGGTGTCCAATTACTTGTTGGAAGATAGTGTAGTATAATACACACCCAGCGCGTGACGTAATGAGGCAGATGGTCGTGAGAGTGTGACGTCATAAAACTTAAATAGGATCCACAAACAACGCGTGACGTAATAAGGTAGACGGCGTGACCGCGCGCGGGCCAACATCTCAATCACAAGTCGATCGCGAGAGTGTGACGTCATGAGATTTCTAAGAATGGGAAACATTAGTAGGACGACGCCATGACACTAAAAACGTGGTAACTCGGGATGGGTATTTAACCAACTAAACGAATTTTTCCAAAATCGAGATCAAGCTAAATCGATTTCTAGTGCCAGAAAACGGTAGATTAACGATTCTCGTCAAAATCCTTAGAGCCGTTTTCAAAATAAAATGTACATATATACAAGAATTGCTCCTTTAATAAGATGTTATGGAATGCATCCCGCTTCTATGTCGTGACCTTTGATCCCACTTCACCCATTTTCAACAAAGTTCTTCCCCAGGTGGTCCCCTACCACATACCTAAAATTTCATTGAAATCCAACTATATTTACACAAGTTATGACGCATAAGGGCAGGCGAATGGATCCCGCTCCTATGTCGTGACCTTTGACCCCATTTCGTCCATTTTCAGTAGGGTTTGTCCTCAGGTGGTCCCCACCACATACTAAAATTTCATCGAAATCGAACCATTTTTACGCGAGTTATCGTGCGGACAGGCAGACGGACAAAGCTGGAGCATATACGCTTCTTCAAGCTACGGTTGGAAAGCGTTAAAAATGGGTTTGGGTTGTTTCCAGTACAATGTTCTGTTCACTTGCGGTAAATATTCTAAGCTTGCTGATAAAGAGTCAGCATTGATTATAAAGTGATAACTTCAAAACTGATTCCATAAGGGCGCATGCATACAGTTATACCACATAAAATCGGGTGATAATTTTAACACAACTTCAAAATAGAAAGGCAACTTAACTTAAATGTATCTTACATTACCATTATCTGGCATGCAAATTGTAGTCATTGAGGAAGGGCAAAAATTCTGATCCAGTGTGCATATAAAATACACTAATACTTGTATTTGTATCATTTGTTGACCAGTAAAAATTCGGTTCGAACCACAAACTCCTGGTATACACTGGTTTGCAAAACCATTGAAGCGTTTTCCAAAATTCTACCACTGAGTATTGGCGCCTGACTTGAAAACACGAGCCATAATATTTAGCTGCAACTGTAGCGTTGTTTCCTTTTCTGAACTCATAAAGATCGCAATGACTGAGTACGGGATAGTAGGATGGCTTTCTTCGAAAGGGCAACAACATGCATGATTTATGCAAATTTTTCAAAAAGGAAACAACAACAGAGCTTTCTGAAGCACTGAATACATACGTATCTTAAATTTCTGATGAGAAGTTCAAGGGATGTGAATAAAGACAGTCTAAACCACGGGAACATGACCCACCACAAATATCACCAATGAAGCCAGCGCCTTAACCTTTTAACTGGCTGGGACGAATTAACTCGGGGTTAGCAAAATGGATTGAAATCAGCTCATTTGTAACAAAGAATCGGTAACTAATTCGCTGTTTAAATAGTGGTCCGAACGCAATTGGTCGAATGAAGCTGGGCATCAGAAAGCGTTGCTTTACCATTAGCTTTGTCATTCAAAGTAGTGATTTAGAGTGATTATTGATACTAATCCTTTGACTGATTGCTTGTTAAAAGAGCTATAATGATGATGACGAACATAAGAAAGCAGAGTGATGTTTGAGACACATGTTTTTGCTGAGACGAGACGGAGTGAGGATTTGTTTTCTTGTCTCTTTAGTAAACCTAGCCGCTATGTGAAATTTTCTGTTTGAGGAATTTACTACGTTCGCTAGCTGACTGGCTTACGAGCTGTGGGGATTTTCTCAGACTAGCTGACTTTCGTTAACTATCTACTGTTTTACGCTAAATGTTTTTGAGATAATAGTTCGACACTTTGAGTCCCCCATTGTGAAGCTCGAGTTCACTAGAAGTTAATTGTTATAGCATTTAATCTGCTACCAAGTTTGATATATTTGAGTGTGTCACGCTGTAAGTGATATTATAAACTGCGCTAACAAGTGCCTATAGGACTGAATAAAAAGTTAAAGTTTGAGTAAGTAACAACTTGAAGACACATCTCAGAACACTTGAAAATCGAGCCGTCTTGGAACGGAAATTGAACCAGAATCTTCCGATTTACGTTCGAGTATGTTACCGTTACACCACAAAGAACGACAAACCTCCGAGCAACTGAGAATGTGTTTGGGACACAGATGTAAAGCTCCCAGCGTGCGCCAATTGAAGCATTAATATGCTTCATCTTAGCGACACGAGAGCAAAAGGCGGAACCCCCTGAAGACATAACACTTCAGAAATAAATGATACTCAAATACATGCCAGTAACATGTATTGAATACTATTTATTTATTTCCTCCCAGCCAGTAACATTTATTGGGTATTATTTATTTATTTAGAAATAAATAATACTCAAATACATACCAGTAACATGTCATCATCATCACCATCATTGTCAACATTATCAATCCACTGCTGGACGAAGGTCTCTCCAAGCCCCTTCCACAACGGTCTGTCTTGTGCCAGTCTCCTCCATGTTACTCCGGCATACTTTCGAATTTCATCCACCCTCACTTGATATCTGCTGTCCAAGATAAACGTACGTATCTGTTACCTCCAGCTTTTCTCCATAAATCGATAAATCTTCATTTCTTGTAAAAACATTGTACATCACTTTTGTTTTCTGAAAGTCCACTTCTTTACTCTTGTCAGCAAGTTCCTGGATCATACTCTGCAGCTCTGATGGGGTAGTTGCAAAAATGACTACGTCATCACCAAAACGAGGGTGAGGTTAATCTTTATCCATCTGTTTTCCCAGTTCAGTGATTGAAAGACATTTACCAATGTGGCATTAAAGAACTTGGGAGATATGGTGTCACATTGTCTCACTCCCTTTCCAATTTTTATGTGTGATGTATTCTCAAACAGCCGAATCTTTGCACTTGCATTTTCATAGATGTTATTAATAATATTAATGTATGCATCTTCAATACCGCAGGACTTCAGAGCCATTGTAACTGCTGATGGTTTCACCGAATCAAAGGCTTTTTCATAATCGATAAAAGCCATGCACAATGGAAGTTCATATTCCCTCGCTCTTTCAATTAGTTCTCTCAGTACGTGGATATGATCTATAGTGCTGTAGCCACTCCTGAATCCAGCTTGTTCTCTCGGTTGAGCCATGTCCAGTGCTACCTTCAAGCGGTGTGAAAGAACTTTAGTGAAGATTTTATAAACCACTGATAGGAGGCTGATATGTCTGTAGTTCCTGGGATCCTCAATGTCACCTTTTTTATGTAGCAGGATCATTGTAGCGTTGTTCCAATCCTTAGGAGTCTTCCCTTCATTAAGGCATGGAGTGAGAATTTGGGTGAGTACTGTTTCAATTTCTCCACTTGCTTCTTGTATGATGTCTACAGTAATTCCATCTTCTCCTGGACCTTTTCCCCGTTTCATGTTCTTGATTGCATGTGCAACGTCTGCTGGTAGGACTGGAAGAACTCTGGTACTGATACCTTTCATGATGTCTGGAGTACATGCATCATTCCTTTCATATAATTTGGAGTAGAAATCTTTCACTCTTGTCAAAATGTCGCCTCTATTTCTTGTTACAGAACCATATTTTTTTCTCAGTGCCATAATCTGTTTTTTCCCTTACTTAGATGTCTCTTTGCTATCTTTAGGCTTTGGTTGTTTTCAATTGCTTTCCTCACTAGTTCACAGTTTAATTTCCTTACGTCTTTAGCGACACCTTTTCGTACTGTCTTGCATAGCTCTATATATTCCACTTTAGAAGTCACATCTTCTTTAGTTGTCCTCCTCTCTCTTTTTTTTTTTGCATCAACATTTTGGTTTTTCCTGTTAATTTGTTCACATGCAACTTGTTCTTAACCAAGCTAATCTTGTTGCTGTTTCCATAAGAGCTTTGGTTACTTTTCTGTTAACTTCAGTGATATCCACTTCTTCTGATGTCAGACCTTCTAGAGCAGAGAATCTGTTCCCCAGTTCCAATTTGAAGGTATTACGGTGTTTTTTAAGGTTGGTCACGTCAGTACACTTTGTTTGTTTTATGAGCTTGCCACGCTCGCGTTTAGCATTGAGGTGCATCTTACATCTTACCATTCTATGGTCACTACCTGTGTTGAACTTGCTCAGCACACTGTAGTCTTCCATGACAAATTTCTTGTTACATATAATAATATCAATTTCACTTGTCCATCCATTGGGATGCCTCCATGTCCATTTTCTTTGCGGCTTTTTCTTGAAAAAGGAGTTCAAGATGAAAAACCCTTCTGCCTCTGCAAACTCTACGAGAGTATTTCCACGCTGGTTTCAGTTACCGTGACCGAATTTGCCTACTGAAGTTTTATTCTGTTGCCGTTGCCCTATTTCTGCATTGAAATCTCCAATAACTATCTTCAAGTGCTGCTTGCCTTTATTATTTAGATGACGAATTTCCTCATAAAATTCTTCAATTTCTTCTTCAGGATAACTTGTGGTGGGTGCATAGGTTTGAATAATCTGATCCTGGTATCTTCTCGAAAGTTGGATAACGAGTCGTGCAGCTATGTCAGAGGAACTTTCAACTTCTACAACTTTATCCTTCAGTTTCTTGTTTATTATAAATCCAGCACCACTAGTTCTGCCAGTATCTGTCTCACGGTAGTAGAAGATATTTCCACTTTTCAGTTCAACGAGATCAAGATCTTCTCCTTTTCTCCTTACCTCACTTAGCCCGACGATGTCCCACTTGATCCTTTGTAGTTGTTCTTCCAATTCAAGGAGCCTTGAATGAGAAGATAGGGAGCATATATTATACGTAACCAAGGTTAGCATCAGATGGCAACATAGTCCGGTCCTCCGGTGATAATTAGCACCCTGTGCTTTCATGTCGCACTGGCCGCTGCCTTGGCCAGGTACATTCCAGCTGCCGGAAACTGAGGGCCAAAAATTAAGTTGTGGAGTCAATTTGGAGGGGTTTAGCTATAACTCAACACGCTGGCAAAGCGGTTTGGTGAGTGTGGGATAGCATTTCCTCTAATACCGATGGTATAGTTATACCGCTATTGGCGGTCGTCAGATCCCCTTTAGTGGGAACAGGATCCACCACGAGAAGACGTGGTTGACATTTGTCAAGGACAGGGTGTGATATTGCGCATCACCTGACACATGTATTGGGTATTATTTATTTATTTAGAAATAAATAATACTCAAACACATACCAGTAACATGTATTGAGTATTATGTTTTAATTCCTCCCCGGAAGTAACATGTATTTGAGTATTATTTTTTTCAAAAGTGTTATTTTTCGCTCCTGTGTCGCTAAGATGAAGGATCATAATGCTTTGATTGACTCACGATGTGAGCATCTGAGTCCCAAACACATCCTTAGTTGCTTGAGGTTTGTCGTTCTGGGTGGTAACATACACGAAGCGAAATAGGGAGATGCGGGTTCGATTGCCGTTGCAGGACGGCGTAATTTTCAAGTTTTCTGAGATGGGTCTTCGGGTATGATTAATATGGCATCCATCTGCCAGTAACATGTATTTGAGTAAATAATAACTTATTACTTATCTGCTCGTTTAGTCAATCTGTGCTTGATTAAGAACATTGAGTATTAAGCTATTCAAGGTTTTCAATAACCAATCAAGTTTCGCTTAATGTTGGTGTTCTAGGTAAACGGACTTTGCACATATACAACACAATATTTACACCCTTAAAACCCAAGAACAAGCTTTCTTACAATGTATAATGATAAAGCATTTCTCGTGGATTGTGCTTGCGAGCGTCCAGGATGTTGTTGATGATTTTAAACACTTCACTACTCCACGGCTCATGCACACGAACAGGAGAAACGTTATTTTTTCAGATCCCATAAAAGCAAGTGCTTCAGCATAGCAGGAAAATATTGTTTCTTTACACCCGTATCTTAAAATGCTACTCTTAAATGAGGCACAGAATTCGATACTAGATCCACCAGATTTATATTAGTCCTAGATGTTCCACAGGCGTTTCACGCTCTCTGTTTCTGTATTCCAAGTGTCACTAGGGAAAAATAAATTTAAGTAAAGGAAACGCATCTGATACTCTCGCCGCATTTCGCTCAGTTTGAGAGAAAATTAGTATTTCAACTGACAGAAGTTTTTCAATTATGGAAAAGGTTTAGGAAAGCACTGAATTTATTTCCATAGCAACTTGTTTCCGTTCGCCACGCTAGAAATGCCGTAAAGCACTTCGCGAAGGCTGTTCTCTAGGAGTGCAGAGTGTTTTGAAATGATGATGACGGGAACGAGAAGTGCATTTTACGAAAGAATGAAGTGAACTTTCAAAGCACAATGACTGATTCGCAGCAATGAGCATGCGTGTTTAGAAGACCGCGACAGAAAGAGTTCCGGTACAAAAGAACAAGTAAAAAGAACATTCCAAATGCTCCCGGAAATCCCTCTGTGACGGAGAGAGAAGAAAGAGAGCGATAACAAGAAGAGGAAGGTAGCTGCGACAACATTTTTAACTGATTACGATGTAATCGCGAAGATATCAGAATGTATTCCTGAAAAACACTCAGTATTCTCGAAGTGTTCACAGTTTAGCATTTATATAGTAAACTTGGTTCATGTTTAGAGAATGCGAAAGCCAATACGCGCACCAAATGCTTTAATGTACGAGATGTAAAATTTACCTTAGAAATGAAAGGGAAAAACATGAGATTGTGTTCAGCACTTCGATTTGTTCAACATAAGGTTTCTATTTTCACAAAGCATCTGTACTTGTGGACAGCATCTGTACCAACGGACAGTTTGATTTTCTTAACTGATTTCTGATAAAGTTCTGTTTTGTATTCTGAATTTACAATATCGTTTCGGAAATGATTATCACGAACTATGAAATGGTTTCATAGACTTCATTCCTATTCGATATTTTAGCGTTTTAAGGCAATATGAATGTTTAAAAAATAGTGCGCGCATTCAAGATGCAGCTAAACTTCTTACAGTTCTTCGGCATGTGTCACGCATATTGCAACTGATGTCATCACCATTTTCAGCAGCAGCAGCCTCAGCTTAACGGGCAATCTTGTTCCACCGCTGCCACCACCAAGTATTGCCATCGTTTTCGACCAGTATTGTACCCTCAAGTATTGTATTCATTATTCTCAATTCCCGAAGCACCACGTCCACCTTCCTAGTCTTCGGTCTTTCCTCTGTCTTGTCTTAGTTTTTTTTTTTTTTTTGAGGTTTAACGACCGCCGTGAGCAACTCAATGGGCTATAAGCAGTCGCCCGTCCCTAATTTAAGGTCACTGGTTCCAGGTAAGGGAGAGAGCCAGTGCCGTAAGACAAACACAACATCCATGCCTCACCGGGATTCGAACCCGGATCCCGTTCGGATGAATGATCAGGGGCCATCGCTTAGACCACTGCGCCACCGGGGCGGCTCTTATTTATTTTGTTTGCCAGCACTTTCTTCATAATGTTTTTATATGCTCTCCACATATGTCCACACCATTCTGTTCTCTTACTTCAGACAAATAAGAGGATGCCTGACATTTTATGGATCTGTTGAAGTTCCTCATTATTGCTGCTACAGTGGCGCAATAATCTAAGCGCTGGCTTATGACCATTCGTCCGTGATGGGTTCGGGTTCAAATCCCCGTGAGGAATGTATGTTGTGTTTGTCCTACGGCGCGGGCTCTCTCCCTTCCCTGGAACCAGTGGCTTGGGACGGACGACTGCTGAGTTTATCACGGTGGTCGTTAAACCCCCCAAATTAAAAAGTTCCTCATTATGTGTTCCGTAATATATCTTTCTGCTGTCTCCACATTGTACGGAACACTCAGTATCTTTCTTCCAAAAGTCGTCAGACGTTAATCATCAGCATTGTAATTGTCCAGGTTTCACAGCAGAATACAGCTTATTCATAATACTCCTTATGATCTGTTTAACGATGCTTTTGACTTCATGAATTTTATAATATTGAAGCAGCACTTTTTAACACTAGCCAGCATTTCCATAATTTCCTGACGCATATTATTATTGCTATTGCTGTTATCCGCTGGTAATTGAAGTAATGCATCTTCTCGAATACATAGTCACCTACTATGAAGTGAGGTGAACCTTGATCGTTTCTTGCGATGCACATGTACTTTTTCTCTTGATTAATAACAAGGTCCGTAGGTTTACTTGCCTCTATAAATTTGAACATAAGTATTTTGAGAAATCTCCTCAAGAAAATCTCTCAGTGTTAAAATATCATCTGCATTTGCAAAGGTTAAGTACTTATTTGTCTTAATTCTGTGACATTCGACATCTCTTTTAATGTTCTACAGAGTAAAATTTAACAACTTGGTAAAAATAGACTCCCTGTGGTAGATCTGATTTTACCTCGCAGGATTCCGAGAGCTCCTGAACAGATTCTAGAAACTGTACCAGAAGCAAATCCCTCTAAGGGTTTGGCGAAGAAATCCAATAGCTAACTGGGATTAAAATATTTAGTAATTCATTTATAACAGGAAAAACATTTTGTTTGTGTGAAGAAAATGCTTAAGAGGAAATTCAAGTTCAAATCTTAGAATATTTCTGGTGCCAAGATGTCCATAACAGCATTTTCGCACATGACGAATAAAGTTGGTGAAAGTGAAAAAAAACGTCTCATTTATGGGCCAAATGTGAAAAACGTGGTGTTCTCCGCACAGCTCTTGAGATGTTCTTTTTAATTTTTTAGGTTTACCCTTCTTCTTTTTCCGTCCTGATGTGCTATTGGAGTTGACTGCAGTTTGCAGACATGCCAGTATGATAAGGAAGCAAGGAGCCGGGAGCCCAAGAGGCCTTGGTCCCAGAGAGTGTTTCATTTTTTTTGTTAAAAGTCAGTTTAAAGTCTATAGACTTACATTATAAAAAATGCTCTAAGTTAATAAAAATGCATCAACTTACATTAAAAAATAATGCATTAATATTTTTTATTGTCCTGATGGATATCAAGAACATCTATTGTTTGTCCCTCCCCCTGAAAAAATTATATCTATATACGTCCCTATAGGGCAGCTTACAACTTTAGCACTTAACGGGAAACAGTATACTCCTAATATTTCCTTGTTTTTGCTCCTTTGGGATCTTTCCCATTAGAGCACACTGTTTCCGCATCTGTTCCTTCAAGCTTTCCCCCTCGCAAGAGATTCAGCGAGTTGCACACTAAAGGGCTGTAAACCAATTTTAGGGACTTCGTCAACGACGACGACGACAGATACCACAAAAATACATGCAAATGTAACACGCATTCCTCCCGGTATGCCTCACTTAACATGCGGAAAGATTCGGTAGGCGTCTTCTTAAATTTTACGAGAAATGTCACGTGCATCCGTTTGCTCAATTCTCGAACCTTTCATTGACACGTGTCACCGGACCAATGCGGAGAGTGGGGGTGAACTTTTTATTTCCAGTTACAGACAGTTTAAAGTCTATAGCATCCATTTACTTTCGATCATATGACGTGCATTGTAATTTAACTTTATTTTTAGTTTCTTTTCCTATGTAAATCGTTCTCTTTAGGCGTTTCAAACTTAACCTTATATTTTCTCACTCACTGAATCTTATGCGGCAATAGACACGAGGTTAGATCTGAATGACGTTTGTATGTTTTAATAAGATGAGAACGATATATGATGTAAATAATGTGCGGCCCGAGCAGTGGTAAAAGGGGGTAGATTAATGCAGCTTTGCGTTGTGTGCTATACCGCCGTCAAGACTATCAATATATGTATTTGATGAAGTTACATTGGTAGTGAGGAACTTTGAGCCTCACGTTGCAGAGGTTCAGTTTGTTGAGTTCTTTGAAGTGCAGTGCTGTTGACTATTTTACGGTATTCGTTGCTATCATAATTAATTTTGAGATCCGTTGCTATCATAATTATTTTTGAGATCCGTTGCTATCATTATTATTTTTGAGATCCGTTGCTATCATCATTATTTTTGAGATCCGTTGCTATCATCATTATTTTTGAGATCCGTTGCTATCATTATTATCATTGATGAGCTGTGCAAGTGATGTGCCTTAGAAACCAATAAATACTATTAAGTAAGACTACTCTCCTCTGACCTTTAGGAAGGTTAACATTTCTCATTGTGTGATTAAGAATTTTGTGCTAGTTATCCGGAGCACAACGTTAAGAAGCTCCAGTGTTGTAAGCTGGGGCGTAACTATAGCCAATTCTGCGATCGGGGCAAACCACAAAATATTGCGCCCATATCTGTCTTTCTTTTTGACTTGTATATATGTACATATACACATGTAAATATACACTGCTCGCCAAAACAAAATTAATGTCACACCCCAATGTTATCAGTTGTCTCTACGTAGGAGGCACAATCAAATTGTGATTATTTTACCGTTTTCCCAACTGCTCTGGAGTTTGGATTTCATTGGCACTACGTTAAACACATCGAATGCAACTGGAAGTCGCAGTAATGATACAATAGCCCCCGGAGAATCTTCAACAGTGTGAATGACATCCTTATCTTGCAACGCACGTGTAGGCTATCTAACTAAATAGAATTCAGGACCAACATCTGTCAACGAAGGCCGTGGGTCTTCCTTAGTTGGACGGAAAACAGGGCTTTCATTTCTAAATGAGAGCAACCAACATCTCCTGAACATTTCAAGGAAGAAATGCAAATTTGTCAAGGGTGTAGAAATAGGCGAAAGATAAGACAATTCTGTATATGGAAAATCACAAAGTATGGCGCTAAAAATTTGTACCAGAAACTCATGCAAATTTTCAATTTTAATCAGATTACAAGCAGTGATTTTTGAGCCCTCTTTTGAGCTGCGCTGTGCACCGTCTCAGTAACGCCTGTGGTGACAAATACCACAGATGTACAATAAGTAATGTTTTAAGGGTACACTCTTTCAAGCCCATAGCTTAAATACAAATATATCCATTAAAATACATAACTTTCACCGTGCGTTTCATTCACAGCAAAGCACGATCTCGTTTTTTCATAGCCTTACCTCGTAGTCACTTAGATCCTAATGCTTAACACTAACACTCGGAAGACCACTAATGGGCACGAAACACTTAGAAAACCATTAATGGTCACAGAGATCGATATAGCAAGAAATGGATCTCATAAAGAACTTGCTTATTCTGCCTCTAGGTTCACTTACAGCTTTTAAACAGCAACACAGTTGCTCTTTGGACAACTAAAAGAGCGTTGACCAAATCACAATATCAATCTCGCAAATAAAACTTATTCGGTACAGATCATCAAAATGCCTTGCAATCATATTTCAAGCAATATATCGTATTACGCGCACACTACAACACACACCCTTTGCACCTGAGATCCCACAATGCAACAAACGTTTAAGAAACTAACACTGTCGAGTGTTGGGGTAGTATCAAAGAACAATATCCACAATTATCTGAAAAGGGTATTAAAATACTCCTCTCTTTTCCAACTTCATATCTGCGTGAGGCTGGATTTTCTTCATATACTCCAACTAAAATAACACATCACAACAACTGTAATGTATCAAAAATTGGTTTATTGGCGTAAATATACCCTGACGGAAAAAAAATCACAACACCAAGAAGGGGTTGTGTCAGATAAACGACAGTTGGTAGGCGGTGAGAGTACACCTGTAAGATGAAGTCTATGCAAAATTCGCGCTCGGCGCATACATGTGGCGCTAGTAGCGCCCTTCGGAACATGCAAAGCAGGTTTGCTGTAAATACGCGCTGTAACGTTCGTGAGCCTTACGTATAGTTGAGATTCGACGTATGGTGATGATGTTAGTCAAGAATGCCTTTAAGAAGACGAAGAAGCCATTATCAACAGCTCACGGAGTTTGAACGAGGTCGTGTAATAGGGCTACGAGAAGGTGGATTTTCTTTCCGCAATATTGCAGAACGACTTGGCAGGAATGTAGCCACTGTGCATGATTGTTGGCAGCGGTGGTCAAGGGAAGGTACTGCCCCAAGAAGACCGGGTTCCGGCCGGCCACGTGGTACTACTGAGAGGGAAGACCGCCATGTACGGCGTATGGCCGTAGCGTATCATACCGCGTCTGCGGCAGCAATTCGAGCTGCAGTTGTCACCACAGTGACACAACGAACTGTTACAAATCGGTTACTTAAAGAACAGCCCCGAGCCAGACGCCCTGTAGCGTGCATTCCACTTACTCCAAACCACTGCCATTTGCGACATCAATGGTGTCAAGCTAGAGCTCATTGGAGGACGGAGTGGAGATCTGTTGTGTTTTCTGATGAAAGCCGGTTCTGCCTGGGTGCCAGTGATGGCCGTGTGTTGGTTAGAAGGAGGCCAGGTGAGCGCCTGCAACCAACCTGTCTGCGGCCGAGACACACTGGACCTACACCTGGAGTTATGGTCTGGGGAGCAATTTCCTATGACAGCAGGAGCACTCTCGTGGTTATCCCACGCACCCTGACGGCACAGTTGTACGTCGGTCTGGTGATTTAACCTGTTGTGCTGCCATTCATGAACAGCATTCCAGGGGATGTTTTCCAACAGGATAACGCTCGCCCGCATACCGCTGTTGTAACTCAACATGCTCTACAGAGTGTCGACATGTTGCCGTTGCCTGCTAGATCACCAGATCTTTCACCAATCGAGCACGTATGGGACATCATTGGACGACAACTCCAGCGTCACCTCCAACCAGCATTAACCGTCCCTGTATTGACCGACCAAGTGCAACAGGCATGGAACTCCATCCCACAAACTGACATCCAGCACCTGTACGACACAATGCATGAACGTTTGCGAGCTTGCATTCAACATTCTGGCGGTTACACCGGTTATTAATGTACCAGCATTTCACATTTAAAATGGTTCTTCTCGCGCTTACAATAAGCTGTGATCTTGAAACCTTAATCGACTAAATATGTTACCTATACAAATGTATTGCCGCCATTTCATTCCTCTACAACTATTTTTTCGTGGTGTTGGGATTTTTTTCCGTCAGTGTAAAAGAACGCAATGCAAACTTTTGCACACTGAATTCATAGGTGGCTTTATCAGGCAGCCGCTGATTCTAAACTTAACGAGAAGCGGGTGTAACTAAAACTTTAGATCTTAAACCCTTTAACACGCGATAGATGTTTAGATTAAACCTGGCGTAGGTTACATCAATACTAGTTTTAAGAACACGGAACACAAACGCAAGAGTCACGGCATATAATGTAACGATTGAGATTTTTACTGTCCCGAAGATTTGCAACGAGGGCATTTCCGCCAACCTCCTACTGTGTAGCAAACGCTTCTGTGCTCCGCGCTCTTAAATCTAGAATGAACGTATCCTGCGCAAGGTTCAATCTAAGCATCTATCAGGTTTTACGTTGTTTAAGATTTGAATTTTGTGTTAGAGCGGCTTCCCAGTTTAGTGTCAGCGACTGCTTGGTGAAGCTGTCAGTCTGGTGGGAGAGACGAACTAGATGGAAATGGAGTTAAGACGGCGCCATGTTTGAAGAAAATTGAGACAGAGCCGCGGCCATCGCTATGACGAGCGGAAACGGGGAACCGGAAGTCGGAGTAATATAAATAATAAACATTTTCAAAAGTTTAACCTGAAAAATAAATGCATAAAACATGATATAAGTATGAGTACTAAACACGCTTAAAATTGAATGAGCCACATCGGTGGCGCAGTGGTATAAGCGATGGCCTCTGATCGTTCGTCCGAAAGGGGTCCAGGTTCGAATCCCGGTGAGGCATGGATGTTGTGTTTGTCTTACGGCACTGGCTTTCTCCCTTCCCTGGAACCAGTGACCCTAAATTAGGGACGGGCGACTGCTTATAGCCCATTGAGTTGCTCACGGTGGTCGTTAAACCTCCAATCAAAAAAAAAATTGAATAAAATAAATACAGGGTGTGCCATATAAAAAAGGGCCCGTGGCCAGACGTTGTTAGGCGGGTTTCCAGTTAAAACCGCTTTGTTCCACTTCTAACCGGTTTCTGCTTGTACAGCTGCAAAGGAATTCTCCGGAGTTGTAGGTCACAGCCAGAGCACTGTAGGTATGTAGTAATAAGTGTAAGTGAAGAGAGAACAAAGGCAAATGAAAAGGTTTTAAGTACGGAACAGCGGATTTTTATTGTGGAACAATATTTCAGAAATAACTCGTACAAGGGTTTGAATGAGTTCTTTACAGAAAGGAGCATTGAAAGGGAAAGTGTACGCAATTAATCCGCAGACCTTTGATGAATGAAAAGAGAACATTACGGATGCCATAGCCCAGATTATTGCTGAGTTACGAACAACATGTTCCTTCGTGTGCAATTGTATCTTGATGTCGGAGGAGAGCACTTTCAGCAATTGCTGTAAACGCAGGTAAATTTCTCCTGTTTTCTTTCATTTCAACTATTTTTTAATATGTATTGTAGCATTGCATGACTGTTGTCGTTCATTATACTCGGGCCTCTTTTATATGGCAAACTCTGTATTTCCGCGAAAGAATAGATTTTTCATACACAACAGCTGTTATCCTTGGTGTATACTACACAGTATTTTACAGTTTTTTAAATATCACATCAAACTGAATGCAGACAAAGTATTTTACAGTTTTTTTAAATATCACATGAAACCGAATTCAGAAGCAGATGTCCGAATCCAGCTGTCTTCTGTTAAACGAGACATTAAAGAGATGTGCAAAAATTTTAAACAATGCCACTTTTCTCACTGATTTGTTTTTGTATTGCAAAATAAAGTTATTAAAATGTTTATGTTAACATTAATTGATTTATTATTGTTATTTTAAATAAACTAATAAATAAGTATTTGAAAAATTTCTCAGTTTTAATTTCTAATGCGGCAAAAATCAATAATATAACCCACATGAAGAAAATCTCTTTTTTTTTTTTGATTGGAGGTTTAACGGCCACCGTGAGCAATTCAATGGGCTATAAGCAGTCGCCCGTCCCTAATTTAGGGCCACTGGCTCCAGGGAAGGGAGAGAGCCAATGCCGTAAGACAAACACCACATCCATGCCTCTGATCTGATTGGTGGTTTAAAGACTACCGTGAGCAACTCAATGGGCTATAAGCAGTCGCCCGTCCCTAAGTTAGGGTCACTGGCTCCGAGGAAGGGAGAGAGCCAATGCCGTAAGACAAACACAACATCCATGCTTCACCGGGATTCGAACCCGGACCCCTTTTGGACGAATAATCAGAGGCCATCGCTTAGACCACTGCGCCACCGGGGTGGCCAAAATCTCTTTAGGGATCTTCAATGATTTCTAAGAGTTAAAAGGGTTTCTGAGACCCGAAGTTTGAGAACCGCTGTTTTAACGAATTTTAACCCTTTAACCGGCCGGTCTGCGGGAACAAATTGTCGCCAAAATCACCCGAAGCTTGAACGCGTATTGTCTCCAAATTCCCTTCCTCTTTCGAAAAAACTGGTCCCATTTCGGCGGGATTTCAGTGTTTCCAACATAGCGATTGCTGTCCCCCTTCTCACCTCAGCGGGTGGAACGCAACCCTGTGACAGGGATTAACGATGCCATCAAGTGTCCTTTATGCTCCGTTCTATGACCCAAGGCGAGAACAGGAAGGCCAGTCTCCTCCAACACAATTCTTGCTGAGTCGGTCGGAAGAAAAAAATTAAAAGGAAAGAATTAACATGTAAAGACAGTGATGCCCACTACATTGAAAAAAAAAAAAAAAGAAAACAGTTTTACATCCGCATACATTGGATTTAACCAAAGGGGTTGAATCGTATGTAGACGAGAACACACGTTCCCCTCAACTTCCGTTATCGAGAACACCCCCTGAATTTTTGAATAAAGTTTTTCACATAACATATTACTCTTTCCTAATTTTTTTAATTTCAAAACTTTGTATGTATAAAATTTCAATATTAATTCAAAATAATTGTGTTCTATATTTTTCTAAAACCAAATATATCGATATGAAGTTACATTTGTTTTTCATACCACTGTGTGTTATCAGTGGCGCATACCCAGGCAAAACCCATAAGGTCCGTCCCCTTTCCCCACATTTCCAAAAATTCTTGTCCATTGCTCAGATGAAGGAACAAAAATTACCTTATTCCAACGGATCCAAGAAAACTCGTACACTTTCTCATGCCGCTGAGAAAAGTGCAAATGGCGGAAAACTCGTACACCCTTTTGAAGTAAGGGGATATACACAAATTGCGTTTCGGTCCGAGATTTTGACAAAGTGTACGAGTTTTCCTAGCTGAACAAAACGGAATGTACCAGTTTTCCTAGGGATCTCAATGGGTATGTAAGATCAAAATGGCTCAAGGTTTATGTAGAACGTTTCTGACTCCTTTAATCTTGAGTTATGATTTTAATATCTCCCATGTGATAACAAGCAATAAAGGCTAATTAACAGGGGCTCAACGAATCGATATTCAGGTGCTGATCCTTTTAGAAGATTTTAAATTACAACCTTGATATTCCGTATTTCTAAACATTTTATAAAACCTAATAAAAGGCACTCAATGGATCACAAGCCACCTAGGCCGCGGGCCCTTTTAGAAGATTTTAAGTTACAACCTAGAAATTTCGTATTTGTAAACATATTATTGAATTTTAAAATTTGTATTATATGGCTAATCCCGTATTTCTTTCATGATATTTCTTTCATATTATTGAACCTAATGAAAGACACACAAAGGATTATTTCTCACCTATTTACAAGCCACCTAGTCCGCGGGCCTTTTGAATAGATTTTAAGTTGCAACCTGGATATTCCGCATTTGTAAATTAAACAGTGACAAACAGTATTGATTTGGACATGTCTGCTGTAGTATAAATTCCACAAGAGCCGTAGCTCTTAGATTATGCAAACGATGTACGTGTAAAAATATCTCATTCCCTTCGTCACCTTCCCCTTTAATTTTTTTCTTTAGTGAAGGAATGATGTTATTGTACCTTAATGAAAAAGAAACAGTTCCAACCCTTCTTACGAAACCACAGTATACATTTCAGGAAACTTTTTTTTTCTTTTTTCTTGTAGGGGGGGGGATTAATCTCTAGCGGGACTCCGAAGTGTAAGGGGTACCCAGGATTCCCTACCACTCATTACCTATGCTCTTTTTCGGGAAACGATCACACCATATCATATCGGTAAACGGTAAAAATACCCCCCTGAAAATACCCATGAAAATTTAAAAGCGGTAAAGGCAATGTTCCGGTAGGGCGATTTACCGGCAACCCTGCCACACCTCTTTCAGCAACTTGGAAAATTTCCACAGAAGAAAATTGCCACGTTTTTCATTAAAGGGTCGGGTACAAATTGCTGTTCCTCCGAAAAACACTTTGAATGTGTGACAATTTTTCCAGTGGGGTAGTTTTCTAAATTTCCGAGTTATGTGTGGCAGTTTTCCCAAGGTACCTAAAGAGGGGACAGAACTCTTTTGTTTGTCTGAATTTTTATGCGGGTTCATACGTGTTTAGGGCAACTGGCCACAAGAGTTCAAGTGGGGGGGGGCTATAAAGATTGCCGTTTCTGAACCTATATTGAGAACTTAATTGGGAACTCCAAACGAATTTCGAGAAAACCTTCCATGTAAGCCGAGCGAGAATTGTACTTTAATTTGAAGAAATAAATTGCCGAGGATTCGAGGTACCCTTGGTTTGGGAGGGGCTCTACCCCCAACTTCCGTAATATTATATTCTTGGCCGCTGGAGTTTGTCAGTGTATCCAGGATGTTCCTCTTGAAGCGTCCGCAAGGTCCGTGCGCTGGGGGGGGGGGGTTACCACAAAATGTTAGAATGGACGTAGAGCTGTAAACATCAGTACCATGTTTTATATAATGATTCTGTACACGACCACGAATTTTCAGGAGGGTGGGGTGAATTCAGCCCCCCCGCCCCTCATGTGTCTAAGAGCTCTTCATGGATAACATCGAGGATACACTGACCGACTCTAGAGGTCCAGAATATAAAATTACGGAAGTTGGGGGTACAGCCCTCCAAACCAAACACCTCGTATCACATTTACAGACTTCACCAACTGACCGGGGCAGCGGGGAAAGGCATACATAGTCTGCCACTAAACACAACATGAAGTATAGAAATTGCGAGCAAATCCCTTACCTTGAACACCTGTTTGCACTCTAAACGGCCCAGAATATAATATTACGGAAGTCGGGGACCCCCCTCCCAAACTAAGAGTACCTCGGATCCTCGGCAATTTAATTCTTCAAATTAAAGTACAATTCTCGCTTGGCTGGCATGGAACGTATTCTCAAAATTCGTTTGGAGTTCCCAATTCAGTTCTCAAAATAGGCCCAGAAACGGCAATCTTTATAGCCCTCCCCTTGAACTTTTGTAGCCAGTTGTCTTAAACTCGTAAGAACCTGCATGGAAATTCAGACAAATAAAAGAGCTTCTTCCCCTCGTTAGGCACCTTGGAAATCTGCCACATATAATTCGGATTTTTTACTGTCACGTATAAATCGGAATATATTTGGAATTTGGAAAACTACCCCATTAGAAAAATTGTCACACATTCAAAGTGCTCTTCGGAGGAACAACTATTTGTGCCCGGCCCCTTAATGAAAAACAGGGCAATTTTCCAAGTTGCTGAAAGATGTGTGGCAGGGTTGCCGGTAAATTGCCACACCGGAACACTGCCACACATCAGTGTTCCTGTGTGGCAGTTTACAGTGAACAGTTTGTTCTGGGGGTATTTCCTTCGGGGTAATTTTTACCGCTTTTAAGTTTTGAGGGGTATTTTCCCCGGGAATATTTTTCCAGGGGGTATTTTTACCCACATCCTATCATATTATATGGAGAGGTTTTTAGGAAAGGAGTGCCTGACCCCAGTTCTTAAACAACCGTTAGAAATAGGAAGCTAGGGAGATTTGGGCTAGAGTGCCCGATAGGAAAGTTACACGGAAGCGAGGTAGAAAGGGGAGGAAGACACCCTTATTTATTACCGGGGGTCCAGTACCCGGAGTCTGATGGCTTAACGTGCACATTGACGCGTCCGTGAAGGGCTCGGGTTTAAATCCCGCCCGGTGAGGCATGAACGTTGCGTTTGTCTTACGGCACTGGGCCACATTCGTATTTCTTATCTATTCAACACTGGCATGAGATCATTCTGATTTCATGCCACTGTTCCTTCCTGGAATCAGTGGCCTTAAATTTGGAACGGGAGACAGCTTGTAGCCCATCGAGTTGCTCACGGTGGTCGTTAAACCTTCAATCAAAGAAAGAAAGAAAAGAAAGATCAGAATTGTCGTTCTTTTTGTTTTCTTTGTAATTTACACTTTTGGGACAAATGGCATAGTAATAACACAGGAAAAAGAACTGAGGAAGAGTCTCACATCTCTATAATACACTAAATATCTCAATTAAAAGGAACACAAAATTATGAGGGTCGTTATGAGTCACAACTGGGAATGTTTACATGGAGCAGTCAAATGGACGATTATTATACGGTCCCTTTATATATTTGTGTTCAGTTCTCTGGTGGCCAATCTCCGGTGGCCACTTCTCTTGCACCTATATCATCATTGTCAACCGTTATCATCCACTGTTGGAAGAACGTCTCCCTAACTATCCTCCATAACGATCTGCCTCAAGTCAGTCTTCTCCATGTCCCTCCCGCATGCTTTCGAATTTCATCTATCCATCTCCCATGCGGTATCCTTCTGGGTCTTTTCTAGTCCTGTGGAGTCCAGTCTAAAATTTCAGTTCAGCGTCGGTGGTCCGTTCCTCTGGCAATGTATCCAGCCCATTGCCATTTCAGAGATTTTGCACTGATCAAGCTGTCTTCCACTCATGTCATTTTCTTCATTCTCGAGATCCTCTTCTTTTCTTTCCTGGTTATATTAAGCTTCTTTTCAGTTGTCCGTATTTTTTTAAGCCTTTATTCGTTAAGGTTCACGTCTCCACTCCATATGTAAGCACTGGAAGGATGCATTAATTAGGCACTTTTCTTTTAAAACATAATAGCATATTGCTCTTTAAAAATTCACTGTTTCTTCCAAAAGCACGCCGATCAAGTTTTATACGCAGATTAATTTATTCATCAAAGGGACCATCGCTTGATATCTACTATCGAAGGTGAATGTAGGTATCCGTTATCTCCAGCTTCTCCCTATCAATCAGTAATTCTTTATTTCTTGTAAAATCATTGTACATCATGAACGGAATACAGGATTACACCATACAATACAAATCTGGAAAATGTGAATTCGTTTTTTAGTGTAAATATGGCATGGATGATAAGTCAGATAGTATCCGAAAACTTGAAAATGTCGTCGTCCTGGAGCGGGAATCAAATCCGCGCCTCCCGGATAGACTAGGGCGCTATTAGGGTGACGCGGGTTCGATTCATCAGGAAACGCGGGTTCGATTCCCGCAGCAGGACGACGAATTTTTCAAGTTTTCGGATATTATCTGACTTACCACCCACTTCGTATTTACACCAAAAAAAAAAAAAAAAGATTCATATCTTCAAAATTTGCTTTGTACATCAGTTTTTTCTTCTGCAAGTTCGTTTTTAATTCCACTTCTTCACTCTTGTCAGCAAGTTATTGGAACATACTCTGCAGTTTTGAAGTGCCAGTTCCAAAAATGACAACGTCTTCAGCAAAACGAAGGTGAATTAAATAATCTCCATTTATCTTTATCTCTTTGTTTTCCCAGTTCAGTGACTGCATGACATTTGCAATGTGGCATTAAAGAGTTTGGGAGATACAAACACCTGATGACTGATATATTGTTTCAAACATCCGATGACTGATATGTTGATATCCATTTACCACTTTTTCTTATTTATTTAAACATATCAAACATTATGATTGTAACAAAAATTCTGCTGAAAAAGCCTAGGGAGCTTTGCACGAGTTTCATGTGTAGCACAATTTTTTTATTGGTAATTGTCATTCGTATACAAAAATGAAATATCAAGCATTTAACGGAAAACGTCGTAAAAAGAGCTTAGAACGTTTTGTTTATGCAGGCATCTAAGGATTGATGTACTACTTCTCCTATCCCAATTTTAGAATGTATATTTGAATACACCTCACCTTAAAACTCCAATGTAAAAGCTAAATTTTGTTGAAAAGTCCAAGGCATAGGAATTTTGTAAGCGTTTTAGGTTCAAGTCCGTTCTTGCTTCTTAATAACATTTGACTGCAAGTTCACACTTACGAGATATTAATATTGCTGAGTTTCTTCTAACAAGACTGTTGTGAAATTTTCAGAACTGTTCAATTTCCTTGTAACGCTAGGTAAAGTTCTGCCGCTCAGCAGAGGAAATGATCTGACTAGTTTTGTAGATTGCTTAGTTAAATCAAGATATTTCTTAGTGAAATTAAAAATGACCTCTTGTTTCTAACAGACGTAAGAAAACAACACACATCTGAGTATTATCTTATTTTCAAGACGTGGGCATTTTTTTCTTATTTTCGAGGAGTGCGATTTTTTCTGTGAGCAATATTTCTGTGTGCATTCGTTATTCACATCGGATTAAACATAACAGACACGAGATTGTGCATTAGGAGGCGTAGGCTGTTTTTAAAATAAATGCAAGTGTTTACATGACTGTATTTATGAAAAATGAATCCTGTCTGATCTCGGGTACTGAGAACTGGTCACCGGAGAACTGGCCACCGAAGAACTGGATACCGGAGAACTGGACACATTGCAATTTCAGTGCCATGAAATTGTTCTGCATAAACAAATTTCGTGTGGCTATATTCCCCACTACTTGAGCAACTTCTGTTCATAATTTTTTTTTTTAATATTTCATTTTCAGTAAGAAATTTAGACATTTCCAAGATTTTCGGAGCTAAGACTAAGCGGAGAACTGGCCACCTGGAGAACTGGCCACAAAATTTTTCCGTTGCCACGTCTCCCCGAGATTGGTTATCTGACACACATAAAATGTCCGTAATTTCGTATTTTCTTATTCACGATATTTTTCTATAAACTACTACTAAACAAATTCTCTGCGAGTACATGAGCAAACCCAGGAAACTTGTCGGGTGGGGGACTTAAAACCTAAAATATGAAATATGAAGAATTTCTGGTTCGATCAGGAGATTTCCAGCCATTACAAGCTACAAAGTAATCGAATTGTCTGAGGGCATCTGCCGCCTCAGGAAACTAGGGGGCAATACCAAAAGCGTAAAATATCAAGTATTTCTCATTTCTTTTCCGATCGGGAGATCTTCAGCATTTACAAGCTGCAACACGACAAATTTTCTCAGCGCATGTGCACTCTCTGGAAACCTGTCGGCGAGATGGGGTTAATACCGAACGTGTAAAATATGAAAAATTCCTCGTCCGATCAGGAGATTTTTGGCATTTACAAGCTACAACTCGACACATTATTTGAAGGCATGTGCCTACTCCTGTGTATGTGGAGGGGATGGGTTTAAACCGAAAGTGTAGAATATGAAGAATTTCTCGTCCGATCGGCAGATATTAACTATTTACAAGCTTCAACTCGACTAATTTTCTGTTCTGAGCGCATGTGCCTGCAGCAAACCCGTCGGGGGGGGATTTCAAAAGTGTAAAACATGAAGCATTTCTCGTCCGATCGGCAGATTTTTGGCAATTTACAACTCGACACATTATTTGAGGGTATGTGCCTACTCAGCAAACCTGTGTGTGCGGGTTACCAAAAGTGTAAAATATGAAGAATTTCTCGTCCGATCGGAGATTTTCAGCATTTAGCAACTACAACTCGAGACATTATCTGAATGCATGTGCCTACTCAGTAGACCTGTCGGGGGGGTAGCTTGTAAATGTTGAAAATCTTCGGATCACACGAGAAATTCTTCATGTTTTACAGTTTTTGTATTCCCCCCGACAGGTTTCAAGAGTAGGCACATACTCTCAGATAAGATAATACGTCGAGTTGTAACGTTTAAATGCTGAAAATCTCCCGATCGGACGAAAAATTCGTCATATCTTACACTTTTGGTATCATTCACCCCCCCCCCCCGAAGGGTTTGAAGAGTAGGCACATGTTCTCAGATAGTGTGTCGAGTTGTACGTAGCTTGTAAATGCTGAAAATCTCCAGATCGGACGAGAAAGTTTTCATATTTTACAGTTTTGGTATTACCCCCCCCCCCCCCCACGACAGTATGCTGAGTAGGCACATGCCGTCAGAAAATTTGCCGAGTTGTAGCTTATAAATGCTAAAAATCTTCCGATCGGACGAAAAAATTTTTCATATGTTGCACTTTTGGTATTAACACCCCCCCCCCCGGACATGTTTCCAGAGTAGGCACATACGCTCATATAATGTGTCGAGTTGTAGCTTGTAAATGCTGAAAATCTTCGGATGGGTCGAGAAATGCTTTATATTTTACACTTTTGGACCCCCCCCCCACAAGTTTCCTGAGTCAGCACATGCGCTCAGATAATTTGCAGACTTGTAGTTTGAAAACCCTGAAATCTTCTGTTGAAATGTAGATCATAAACATTTTTTATAAAAAAATTACATTAATTATCGCAATTAAGAAAAGACGAAATTACGGAAACTTTATATGACTCAGATAACCAACCTCTGGGGGTCGTGGGCATAAAGCGGTCAAAAACGCAATTTTTATACGACCCCTTAAAAATTTTGTGGCCAGTTCTCCTGGTGGTCAGTTCTCCGGTGGCCACTTCTCCGGGTGGCCACTTCTCCTACACCCGTCTGATCTCGCTCCTCAAAATATGTAGGTTCAAAAATCCAACTATGGGCAACTCGATATTAAGCTTTCTGATAAGCATAGCTTGTAATATTATTGAATTCTAAATAACATACAATGAATGATAGTCTGACTGGACTTCTGCAAGGATAGCGCGATTTTTTTCTAGCAAACCATTTTCCATCTCTGTGAATCCGAAATCATATGTGTTCAAAAGAATTAGATCAACTGTCTTCGTACAAAGCATGCTGATTGACAACCGACCAACTATTTCCTCCTGTTAAATTAAAGAAAATCGCTTTTGTGTCTTGTGTGTTTTATGTACTTTTTATTGCTCACACTTATATCTAACTATCTGTTCTCACTAATAGTTCAAATCGTTGCTGTTTTCATTTAAAATAGCAAAGCACTTTTGAAAAATCCTAAAATAAAGTAATTTTTGAAATTTAAATTTTGTTTTCATTACCACCTAATCAGAAATTTCACGTAAAAAAATATCATGTCATATTATTTCAATTATTTTTTAGGTTGCTGTTGCAAACCGAAAAATCAGTTTCACATTGGATTTCCTATTTCTTTAAATGAAATTGCGTTAATTAAGTATTTTAAAATTAAAAGATTGTGTTCCCGAAAGTAAAATTTTTTCTTACCAAGTTGATTACAGAGAATTACTGAAATACTCTAAAGTTTTCCTTAAGTTTTAATTGTCGCATAACTATAGTTCAAGCTTCGTGAATTTATCTCTCCAAGACAAATGTAGAAACTGCAATGACATCCAAACGTCTCTCCTTTTAGATTCAGTGCCATTGTCCGAACCCTTTTAACAGGTAATCAATCAGAAAGGATTAGTGTCAACAGTCCCCGTAAACGAGCAGTTTGAATAACAAAGGAAAGGGGGAATGCAATGTTCACTGTTAACCGGAGTTCGAGGTCACTCGGGTGAGCTGGGCAGTGGACAGATTGCGTACCCCGAGTTATTTCGTGCCAGCCGCTATGGGCCACTGAAACGTACCCCGAGTTATTTCGTGCCAGCCGTTATGGGCCACAGAAACGTACCCCGAGTTATTTCGTTCGAGCCGCTTAAAGGGTTAAGCGTGGGTTTTGTTAATACTAATTTAAACACCAGAATTACACGAGAAGTGCGGTTAGTTGTGAGTGTGTCTTCCGTTCGTCAAGTAACACCGCATATTGCATCTAGCACCTGATCATGCAACGAAATCTCAGTAAAGGCAGCTTTAAATATTTTATTTGAGGTCGCGGAAGAGTCACCACACTTTTTTCCTCTGTCTTGAAAGCTGACATGTGACGCACTTCAAACCTTCCACAGGCAACATCTGAAATGTATTTGGTTTTGATCCAGCATCTGAGAAGATAGTGTACACCATAAAGTTGCACATGTGAGAAATGTCCGACAGTATCAGATGATTTCGTTACAAAGATAGTAGCAGCTTTGATGATACATGACGCCAAGTCAAAATAACCTGTCTTACGGGGACAGTAAAGAGATGCAGAAACCGTTTATAAGCTCTGTAGAGGACTTCCTCTTCATGTCAACTCCAGATGTTGCATCAAAGAGCTGTTTTGATTTAGACTGTATTAAAAGAGAAACTGCTAAGGAAGCGGACATATTATTTCAGCTGCTACCGCAAAGAGTAAAGGTATTCAGTAAGGGCGGCGATTTTTCAAGAAATAACGAACTTTCTAAAAGGAAAGGAAAGCTTTATTTAGAGCCGACACGCATTCATCTTTATCCTTTCGCTCTCTTTTTGATTTCCTTGCAGAGGCGGTTAGCACGGACGGGTACCGAGTAAGCAAGATAGCCAGCCACATGGAAACAACGTGCTGAAATGGCGACACGTTACATCGCTGTCATGTAAACGATTTGTTCAGCCGGGCATTATCCTTCAGGTATACTCCGCGAACGCTTTTTAATCTCCAGAAACTTCAGTGTCATTTCTGCTATCTGTGGAACAATACGGTCCTCAAGGGGCATTTAAAATTAAAGCAAGCCACGTTACTCAAGGATAAATAGCGAGAAACACAACATCCTAATCTTTTAAACACTTAATCAGGAGCTTCCCTCTGACACAAAGCATTTGTATCAAGGAGGAGTAAACCCTCGTTTCCTTTATTTTAGCTTTGTTTATAATAGGAATGCTAAAAGAGGTGCAATTTTAAATGTTTATCCTTATCTTATCATTTAAAGATAAGTGTTTCGGATGTCCAATTACACAGATAATATTTTTCTATTATCACAAACTGCCACTATTCTAAGCACACGTAATATATCAGTAAGCAAAATTAAATTACTCAACAGGAGCGGCTCCTGAATGCTACGTAATTTACACTGAAGAGCAATTGAATTAGAGACAGCTGGCGTTATGCAAATACGGCGCTGTGGGCGGCCCTGTAAACGAAAACGACATGACGTATACAGCGATACGACAATATAAGGAGTGATGCGACGGGAATCAGTAAGAGTCGGACGCAGTATGGGTAAGACGAAGGATCTAAGCGCATTTGATCGTGGGAAAATTGTCGGGGCCCAACGAATGGGTCACTCCATCTCGAAAGTCGTGCAGGCACTGGGATTTTCACGAGCCATTGTGTCACGGGTACACCATGAGTACATCGAAACCGGTAAAACCATCCCTGCAAGGGCCAACTACCGTGGACAACAGCGTGTGGATGAGCGGGGTCATCGTCGGCTAGCTCGCTTTGTAACAGCGGATAGACAGGCCACAGTGCACGAAATCACTCGGCAATTTAACGCTGATGCACAAAAACGTGTAAGCAGCCACACCATCCAGAACCAACTCCTCGCTATTGGGTGACCGCACATCACAGGGTGGTACCCACGTGAGGGTACCGCTGCTGACCACACTTCACAGTATGCTAAGATTAGCATGGGTGGGGGAACATCGCCACTGGACCCTGGACATGTGGAAAAAAGTTGCCTGGACTAATGAGTCGAGATTCACGTTGGTACATGCGGATGGCACGATACGAGTACGGCGCAAACCACACGAAGCGATGGATCCTTCTTGTCAGCAGGGTACTCTACAAGCTGGTGGGGGTAGCATTCTGGTCTGGGGACTGTTTACGTGGACTGAATTGGGACCCTGGTACGTGTGACATCTTCCGTCACAGGTCAACGTTACCGGGACATCCTGGACGACCATTTGCTCCAGTTTGTGCGTCTTCAACATCCCACTGGGGACCTCATCCTGCAACAAGACAATGCAGCTCCCGAACTGTATCCGAATGGTTGGATGAACACTCCACCGACGTCACCTCGTTTTCTTGGCCTGCTAGGTCACCTGACCTCAATCCCATCGAGCACATCTGGGATGCCATCGAGAGAGATGAGCCCCCCTCCATCAAATCTTCGTGAACTGTGGGAGCTTGTTCAGGGGCCGTGAATCCGTATGGCTTCCCAACGCTTCCGGTGTCTTTTCGAGTCCATGCCGAGACGAATCGCCACCGTCATCAGGACGAAAGGTGGTGCTACACGTTACTAGACAGGTATCTCTAATTCAATTGCTCTTCAGTGTATATCATAAAACTCACCTTTCAAGAGGTCCTAATTGCCGGACTTTTAGGAAGGGACAATTGCAATATAAGTTATGCAAGTTGCTTCCTGCTCAAAAATAATGGCATAGATGTTTTAATTTTTTTGTTGTAAAACAGAGACCGTAAAAACGCAATCATACCTGCAATTAAAGCATTCAAGGAAAGCACATCAAATAATTCGTAATTTAGCTTGTGTATTGAGTGCGATAAAAAACAATTAATGCTCGCAATGGCGCGAGGCGCAGATTTCTGACTATTCGTCCGCAAAGGGCCCAGGTTCGAGTCCCGGTGTGGTATGGAGGGTGTGCTTGCTTAATTGCCTTCCAACTTCACCCGTTTGTCCAACTCAAAAACTCTTTAAGAAGCAATCCAATCGATTTGTCATGGACCAAGAAGTGAAGAAAGCGATCCCTTCCATTGAGCAGTGGCTACAGATTTGGGTTGGAGATATATGCCACTCATAGGGATTCCAAACCATTTCGGTTTGGAATCCCTATGAGTGGCATATGGCGATCGTTAATCCCGAAACAAGCAAAAGATAACGGGTTTGAGACTGAATAAAAATAAAAATTGCAATGCATGGGGGCAACATGTTTAATAGAACATATCTCTCAAAACAGTCCTAGAAAGACAAATACACTGCTGGCCACCCAAAATGCAACACCAAGAAGGCAAGAAGGATACGAGATAGCAAAGCCAGACTTATTGGACACATAACAACAGATACAAAGATGAAACGATTGAGCTTACAGGTCCGTGCGACTTCCGGAACACGCAGACATTAATAGTTCGTGTGGCCCCCATGGCTAGCAATAACTGCCGCTACACGCCGCGGCATCGAACGAAAGAAGCTTTGGATGTGTGCTTGGGGTATGTCGGTCCAGGCTTCTTCCACACGTTGCCACAGTTCATCAGGCGTAGCCGCGGGTGGTGCTTGCCGGGCCACTCGGTTGCCGATCAGTGACCAGACGTGTTCGATGGGCAACATATCAGGAGAACAGACTGGCCACGGCCGCAGTAACACCTGGTGGGCCGTGAAGAATTATTGCACGATGCGTGCTACGTGCGGGTGCGCATTATCCTGTTGAAACGTGGCCGCTGGCAGGTCCTTGCAAGTAAGGGAGGACTACAGGCTCCAAAACGTCAGAGGTGGTGTGGTGACTGTTGATGTACCGGCGATGCGTACCAGAGAGGTGCGGGTGTCATATCCAATTGCGCCCCAAAACATAACGCCAGGAGACGGACTAATATAGCGATGCATAATTCAGGCGTCATACAGTCTCTCGCCGCGGTGCCGCCACAGGCGGATCTGACCATCGTGGTATTGCAGGCAGAGGCGAGATTCGTCGGAGAAGACAATGTCGTGTAATTCCGTAGTCCAGGTGCGGCGTTCAACTGCCCACTGCCGCCGCACTCGCCGGTGGTGTAACGTCAATGGTAATCGGAGCAATGGGCGCCGTGCGACAAGTCTCCGCTCCTGCAGACGACTTCGAACGGTACGTGCTGACACAGGTTGTTCCGCAACACACCCTAATTCCTGCGCTAACGTTCGTGATGTGGCGGTGCGAGCCGTCAATGCCCGCAGCAGAACATGCCAGTCCTCTCGTTCGGTGGCGTGCCGCGGCTGCGGCAATCGCTCACGTCGGTCAGTCCGTCTCTCCTGCAACTACCGAATCCATACTCGCCTCACTGTGGCTGGATGTCATCCCACACGGGCGCCGATGTCTCGGTACGATAAATCGCTGTCGCAATAAGCCACTATTCGTCCTATGTCGAACTCCGAAACGTGCTGCCGTATTCTGCGACGAGGCATCAGGAAGCTTCCCACGCACAGGTCCGGCAGCACAACACACTTCCACTACTTTCACCCCGCCTTCGGTGCACCCTTCTTATAGTGTTTCTCGATGGCATGCCGGGCGCACATGATTTGCATATGCCCTGCAATGCTAATCGTTTGCATGTCCTCTCGCGGGCAACGCATGCTGCGAATTTCAGGCCAATCGAATGCTTCCTTCTTGGTGTTGCATTTTGGGTGGCCAGCAGTGTGTGTCTACTAGGTTGACTTCATAAATTATCAATAATTATATATAATCCTAATTATCTTTTAGGTTGCCTGTACTGCTTATTCAGGCACATAGCATGTAGACGTGGTGTCGCTGTCGTCAAAATTGGAGCTTGATCGGTATTTTTTCGTGTTGCTGTCGTGCACTCATCATGGCAGATCCGTTTCTCGAATGCAGCAACGAAAGACAAGGAACATTGATCCATTTATTATTATTAGTAGTATTATTATTGTGCGAGCTGTATGTGAACCAATGGCTAAAATTCGTTCAATGGCTTTAGCAACACATTGCAGCAGTAGTGCTTCACTCCAAGGGAGTGTATAAACACGAATTTGTCAGCGCCGGTCATCCCCTCACTCTGGAGTAAGTCGCTCTCCCAACTGAGCTTCGCTAACATAATGTCTCGCTGCAGATTTGTCGTCTTGACACATGTTTTTACCTCTGTAGTACGTCACATTAGTATCTAAGAACAGCTTTCGAAGTTGAAAAATGGTCACACAAGTTTAACGCATGAAGAAGGAACTGGACGCTCGCGCACGTCGACTGCTGATGAAAATGTTGAACAAGTCAGTGCTATGGTTTTCATAAACACACGGGTGACAATTGATAAAATGGCAAATCAAATGGAAGTCAATCATGATTCTGCCTGTAAATGCATTCACAAAAGACTTAACTTTCACAAAATCTATGCAAGATGCGTCCCAAAACTTTTCAATGAAGTTCACTAACGTAATCCCTTGCACATCTAACAACACCTTTTGGACCTCTATTGCTATAGTTCTGCCTATGAAATCATCCACAACAGATTAATTTTTGTCAAGCCTATGTAAGAAGGTCTCCAAACCTTCTCACTGAAGGGTGCAAACGCAATTGTTTGAAAAATTACCAAAGGTTTTTGAACCACTGTGCTAACGAAAGTGACTCGTTTTTTATAAAGAAAAATCATTAGAGACAAAAAAGCGATCCACCATAAACAACAAAA
Source organism: Macrothele yani (assembly GCA_039090855.1). Taxonomy (NCBI): domain Eukaryota; kingdom Metazoa; phylum Arthropoda; class Arachnida; order Araneae; family Macrothelidae; genus Macrothele; species Macrothele yani. The sequence goes on from CM077024.1 coordinate 11,561,505, forward strand.
CAGGGATCCACCATAAACAAAAAACGGAGATCTATATCATGAAGAAAAAACAGAGATCCACCATAAACAATGAAACATGGATCCACCACAAACAGAAAAACAGGGATCCACTGTAAACAAGAAACGGATACCCACCATAAACAACAAAACATGGTTCCACCATAAACAATAAACAGGGATCCAACAAAAACAAAACATGAATCCACATCCACCATAAACAATAAAACAGGGATCCACTATTACACTTTTACACGAGAGTTTGGAATGCGAACATCCTGAATCACAGATAAAGAGAAAAGTTCATAACTCAAACAACTGGAAAATGCTAGTTACCGTTTTCCAGGAGTGAACTGAAAAGCGTTCAATACTAGAGCGTTATCTGAAGAGAGTATAAACAGTGAACAGTGCTCGTTACAATACAATGCTAAGTAATAAGCTGAAACCCGCAATTCGAAGTAAACGTAGAGGGCTGCTGTCGTAAGTTGTTTCATTGTAACACAACAATGTGTGTCCTCATGTTCTTGCACAAACAGCTGAAACGATGCAGCAAATGAACCTTCAGGTATTCGTGCAACCTCGGTATCGTCCTCACCTTGCTCCTTCAGACAGTCACTTGCTTGGTCCATTAAATACTTCTTAAGAAGCCGTCAATATGCCTAGAGGCTAAGAAGTGAAGGAAGTAATGCACCGGTACCTCGTTTCGCAGTAAAAAGATTATGACAGCGTAAAAATAAGTTTGTTAAACGTGAACCAAATGTTATAAAAAACAAAAACAGAATTTCAACATCGCATGTAGACAATAAAAATACAGGGCAGTGAACAATGACTCAGTATGAAATAGTATTTAGTCTGACCATTCGTCCGAAAGGGGTCCGGGTTCGAATCCCGGTGAGGCATGGATGTTGTGTTTGTCTTACGGCACTGGCTCTCTCCCTTCCCTGGAACCAGTGACCCTAATTTAGGACGGGCGACTGCTTATATCCCATTGAGTTGCTCACGGTGGTCGTTAAACCTCCAAACAAAAAAAAAAAAAAAAAGAATGAAAGCATGAGGGAGAACCGATGCTTCACAATTTTTGATGTTTCAGAACATTTCCGTGAAGATTCAGAATCATTACTACACGAAATCATTACAGAAACATTTCTATACCACAAAGTGTGTACACAATGAGTGCCAAAGGTGTTGCCTGAAGAGCAGAAAACGAAGCGAATGAGATCTGCTTTGGAATTTTTGGGGATGCACGCGGAAGAAGGCGCTGAATTTTAAGCCGTATAGTGACAGGAGATGAGACTTGGGTTTCTCACATCACGCCTGTATAGAAACAGAAGTCCTGCAACGGAAAAACACGGGCTTGCCTACAGCCAAAAAATTGAAACACACAATGTCCAAGAAGAAGGTCATGTGCACTATCTTTTGTGACTGGAAAGAAATTTTGTTGATGAAATTCCTGTCTAAAGGTACGACAGTAAACGTGTCTCTTTATTGCAAGACACTGAGAAAGTTGCGTCGCGCAAGCGTGAGAGTTGTTCTCTTCTCCATGGCAACGCAAGACGTCATGCCGCGAATGTGATGCAAAATCTGGTTCCCAAATTTGGATGGGAGAAGCTGGTCGGTCCACACTACCAACAGCCCAGACTCGGCACCCTGTGATTATCATTTGTTTCTCCCCTGGAAACAATTTCTTGTCAGCGGTTCGATGACGACGATGACCTGATGACAACGGTTGAGCGGTGGCTCAAAACCCATACGGCAAACTTTTATGAGGAGGGCATCCAGAAACTTGTGCCACGATATGACCAATGCCTTAAAGTACATGGGGAATATGTTGAAAAGTAGATTAAGGTATATAGAATCCAGGCGGCAGACTTCTATGAGGAGGGCATCCAGAAACTTGTGCCACGATATGACCAATGCCTTAAAGTACATGGGGAATATGTTGAAAAGTAGATTAAGGTATATAGAATCCAGGCGGCAGACTTCTATGAGGAGGGTGTCCAGAAACTTGTGCCCCGATATGAGAAATGCCTTAACATCCACGGAGACTATATTGAAAAGTAGATTAAGGTATGTAGAACCCAAGGGGCAGACTTCTATGAGGAGGGTATCGAGAAACTTGTGTCGTGATATGACAAATGCTTTTAGATCCACGGGGAATATGTTGAAAAGTAGATTAAGGTATGTATAAGTAGAGTATTCATCATGTACACTGAAGTAGCAAATGTTTTTTTTGGGGGGGGGGGGGGGCATCCAGAAAGTAAGTACCGTTCGCGCATCACTCCCTCGCAAGTATTCGCGTCAGAGCCGCGCATGCGCAGTTGTGTTACTTCATCTGTTAGCCACGCCCTTACGCCATTTTGTGAGGTTGTGTTTTTGTTAAAAAATTTTGCTGTGCGTTGTTATTGTTTAAGTTAACAGAACGGCCCGCCAATTGTTTTCGTTTATCATCGCACATTAAAAAATTAGTTATCAATGTAGTTTTTTTTTTTTGCTTTATCGTCAAGCTGTGCTTACTTTCTTGATGTCCTTAGTATTAGGAACAGCTAATAGCGATAAGACACACACCATCCTGACTTACGTATGAAACTGTGATGTTGAGAAACAGTTTACTGCAAAGGATGCACAGATGCATAAATGGTTGATAGAGACAATGTGGAACATTCTCGTGATGTCTAAGGGACTTTGAAAGAGCCATGATTGTTGGCGCTAAGTGAGAAGATATCTGAGAAATGGTGGACCTTCTCGGATGTGCAAGAACAGTTGTATCGAGAGTGAACAATGAGTGCTGCACAAACAGCAAAACGAGCGATCAGCGGCCTTTCTGTGGGTGAAACCGACTGGTCGATATTTCTGGGCAACGATGGCTGGAAAGGATTGTACGAGGCAACAAATGAGTTCCATTGCAACCAGTGACCACATAGAAAAACAGCTGCATTGAGAGGAGAATAAAAGCATACATAGCTCGCTGTACATTGTCACGAATGGGCTATAACAGTGGACAATTCGTCTTTGTTAAAAACCAACAAATTTGTGGGCACAGGAGCAACAAAACTACATAAAACGTACTAGAGATGTATCGAAAGCAACAGACGGAAAATAATTCAGAAAGAGCTTTGACGTAACATGCGTTTATTTAATAAATGCAAAATCAGAGGAAAAAGTAAAAAAAATGTCATTTTCGTGTGAAAAGAGTACCCTTGGGCAAGTATTACTAGGGACGAACGAAAAGTATCGCACAGCAATTTTTTTCTCTTTGCAGGTTGCAATGTGGTAGAAACGAGTTTGAATATCACGCTACAGACCGGTATGTCTGTATCAGGTATCGCCGTACTGGAAGACAGTGTGAACGACGGCACAATGATGTCGCGTTTGTTAGCGTCGTCTACGAATGAAGAGCAACGCGGTGTAGGCCGATTTTTATGGGCTAAACAGAAAACTCCGACGGAAATTCACAAAGAAATGGTCGAAGTGTATGGTGGTGATTGCCTGGACCGCAGCAACATCTCCAGATGGCGCAGTTTCTTTGCAGAGGGCCGTGGCAATCTTACCGATGCGCCACGTTCCGGTTGATCACCTGCCACTGTGAGAAGCATTAAACAGGTAATTCTGAGTGAAGAGTGGACCCACTTGTGCATACTGGCACAGAAGTTCAACATTTCATACGGTATGGCGTACGATATTGTGTATGACAAATTGCAATTTCGCAAGGTCAGTGGGTGCTATGTACCTAAAAAACTTGACAGACGACCAGAAGGGATAGAGAATGATATCATTCTTGGATCACTTGATGCATTACGCAGAAGGATATGAATTTCTGGCAGGTGTAGTGACGGGTGATGAGTCCTGGGCGTACCACAACACTCCCGAAACAAAGAAGGCCAGTATGGTGTGGAAACATTCCGACTCCCCACCACCAAAAGAATTCAGAGTAACCCAATCTGCGCAAAAGTCCTCAGACGGTGTTTTGGGACACACATAGCGTTCTGGTGGAGTTTCTACCAACGGGGACCACTGTGAATGCCAAAACCTACGCTAACACATTTAATTGTTGCGTCGTGTCCTTCGTGACAAAAGACCCAACGGAAACGCTGCAAATGTCAGATTGTTTCATGATAACACTCGCCCACTGACAAAAATGCGCAATTTGGCTGGAAAGTGCTCCAGCTCCCACCCTACAGTCCGGACGTGGCTCTTTCGGACTTTCATCCGTTCCTTGAAAAGATTCCTGGGGAGCCAACGCTTAGATTTCGCTGACGAAATCAAATCGGTTGTCCGCGGGTGGCTATACGCCCAGAAAACGGACGTTTATGAACAAGGTATACTAAACCTGGTACCACGCTGGGATAAATGTCTCTAGCGTCTCGGTTCGTATGTCAAAAAATAGCTAAGAAATATCTATACGCCCAGAAAACAGACTTTTATGAACAAAGTACACTAAAGCTGGTACCACGCTGGAATAAATGTCTCCAGCGTCTCCGTTCTTATGTTGAAAATTAGCTAAAAATGTGGTTTCACTGTGCATATGTTTTGTTTTGCCTGTCTATTAAAATGTTGCCAAATAAAAGAAATAGTGTGCGCTACTTTTTGATCAACCAGTACTTTCTTTGAAAGGGACATTCTTGACATCATATTTGAAATCTACCAAGTTAATTTTATATAGTCCTGTGATGTTAATAAATTTGTGTGGAAATTCACTTATGTAGATTTTTTAAGTTTTCTTTGAGGTAACAGTCCTTCACCTTGCAAAACCCATTTTCTAGTTCAGAAGTTGTGTCACAATACTTTTTTTCTCAACTGGTAAGGTATTCTATGACAACGTTTTTCATTTTAACATTTTAAACCCCTAAGACGAAGCCATATAATCGTTGACCAGTATCAGTCAGATTAACCTTAAAGAAAATCAATTTCTTCGAATAAAAAAGGATTCAAATTTTCTACATTTCTTGTATACCATTCAAATGCCATCCATTACTTAATGGGATATAGAACTTCCAGTTCTCATTTTAAAGAGCCTCTAATATAAAGCAGTGTAAGATTAATAATAAGTTTAGTGGAGTAGCTGGCAAAAGTAAACTTGCAATGCCATTCAACTTCAAATCCCTTACACTCGTGATTTACGAGAATTAGCCTGTTTCGTTTTACTTAATGGAGCAGATACGTCGACGATGCATTTGAAGTCAGCACACATTACGATTCTCGACCTCAAGATGCTTTCACAATGTTTAACAGCAAATATTTCGCAAACACACTTACCCGTGAAGACCACACTGACACGAAATTCGCATTCCTTGAGGAATAATGTGTACGCACAGAAGACTAACTCCGATATTCGTGTTGCCGAGAACTCCCGTTAGGTCAATGGGCATCCAGAAGCGGCCAATTAATTATGCACTTCAACAAGACCTGCCCATCTCTTCCATATGAATTCTTTACCTCCTTTAATTGCACGCTGACACCACCAGCTGAAAGCGAGAGAGAAAAGGATGCGGTTCGTCTTCCTCTTACCGCGAAATAAGTGAATCAGTCTATCACATAATTCTATGCATTTCATCTTTTAAGACGAAACCAAATGCCCACACAATATAATGTAACTTCGGTGTATCAAAAATATTGCAGAACACAAAAGAAAGAATGAAACAAAAGTAATGCGTAATTCCAGTTTTGATGCCATTAATATCTTTCACACTGCAAAATTAAAAAGAAAACAGAGCTAATATTTCTACTTAGGGCAGGTTTATTACCCAAGCGGTTAATGGTGCGATTGCAATTTACCTGGCAAATCGCCTTGTTGCATTGGTAATTCAAGTTGTGCGTGATCACGTGTTCAGTACTTGTGAGAGAAATAGGAAACCTAATACACATTTTTACAGAATTCTGATTGTAATCGATGTTCCGGTAACTGGGTCAGGTATCAGTCTAGATGAAATGCAGCGTCTAATGGGCTACAATTATTTCAGCAACAGATGTTTGTACACAACTTTTCCAAGATTTACATCTTGCGCCATGTATTTTAGCGAGTGATTCAGCTGGAGATTTTCTGTTTCTGGGTTTCCTAAAGGGAATTTTATGCCGCGTATTCCTGCAAGCTACTTCTGGGACCTCAAATTGCTTCTAGATCCGGAATAAGATGAGGATAATCGTTCCGTCTGCCGTCGGGGTCGATCTTGGCTGACTGTCGCTGTCTTCTCTGCATTTTCTCTTCTTTTTTTTGTTTTTTAGGCAGTTTACCCATCGTCGCAGTCAGCTTTATTTCTGTCTAAAAGGATCTTGTCTTTACATCAGTCAACTATTGCGATTTCGATTTTTTAAATATTTGATTGAATATCGTATATTCTCTGTGCCACTGTGCACTTAGACAAATAAAGTAACTAAATATTTTCGCCATATGATTTCCTATACCCAGAGTATTATGCCAAGACTTAGCAGTGGCGGAAGTTTCTCAACTACAGAGCCCATATTAATTTTTAAAATAAAGATTTATAAGTAAAAGATTTCTGCAAATGCACTCTTTTTAATTTCTGAATTTCTTTTTAAAGACGTTTCAAGTGAAACAAGGGTTCAAATGCTATGGATTGCAGAAATAATGGATTCAATGATTTGAGGGTAAATTTTGCGGATAATAAGATCTGTCCTGATCTGAGGAGAAGTCCACTCTGCAAATGATATACACTCATCCTCAAAAACTAGTTGCACCGAGAAGGAAGCAACCGACAGAAATGAAACTTGGTGGGTACGTTTGACATCGTGAGACATGCAAATGATTCATGTATATGCTCGGCCGCGCATGTGACGTGAGCAAGGAGAGGTCGTAGCGCTGCGCCTGACCGGCTATATAAGGTCTTCCTATTGCGCATGCTTGCCATTCTAACTCGTGCTGTTGTGTTCGTTGCATCCTTTGCAAGTGAAATATGCCTCGGAGAAAAGTTCGGAAGCAATTTGAGGAGTTGGAGGAGTTCGGGAGGGTCCGCATCATCGGGCTCCGGGAAGTGGGATGGCCTTATCACCGTACTGCGCACCACACCAGTCGTGCGGATAACACCATAGCACGCTGTTGTCGGCAGTGGATAGAACAATGCACACAGCACCGACAGGAAGAGTCTGCGAGACCTAGAAGAACCACGGAGAGAGAGAGACAGAGAGAGAGAGACAGAGAGAGAGAGACAGAGAGAGAGAGAGAGAGAGAGAGAGAGAGAGAGAGAGAGAGAGAGAGAGGAGAGGACCGACGGGTTGTCCGACGGGCGCAGTGTGACTCAACAACCACGATTGCGGTTATTCAACGAGCATTGGTGCCCTCCATGCATCGTCCCATTAGTTCCAGCACCGTTGATAAACGGCTGCACTACGTAGGACTACACGCACACAGACCGTTACGACGACTGCCCTTAACAACAGTGCATTGTCGCCAAAGGCTGCAATGGTGTCGTGCCAGACTGACATGGAGCCACGCAAAATGGCAGCGGGGGATCATCACTGACGAGTCCCACTTTTGTCTTGGAGGAGTCGACCACCCAATTCGTGCGTAGAGGCACCGTTGTCAGCGCCAAGTTGAACGGTTTGTTATAGAGGGTCACACGTACAGAAGGCCTGGTGTCATGGTGTGGGGTGCAATTGCCTACGATGCCAGATCACCTTTGGTGTTCATTACAGGCACTTTCACAGCCCAACGTTACGTTAATGAGGTCCTGCAACAAGTGGTCCTACCTTTTCTGAACGCTCACTCCGGTGCGCTTTTCTAACAGGACAACGCTCGTCCGCATACTGCTGCTGTCTCGAGAGCTTGTCTTCAAGGCACTGACACTCTACCATGGCCGGACCTATCGCCGATTGAAAATGTGTGGGATGCTATTGGACGCGCCATCCACACTCCACCAATACCGCACAATCTGCAGGAACTGCATGAGAAGTTTCAAGCTGCATGGGATGCCTTATCGCAGGATACCATTAGAAATCTGTACAACACCACACCGAGACGTCTGGCATGCTGTGTGAGCAAACATGGTGTCCCGACGGCATACTGAGGGACACTATTTATTGGCGTGTAGCTCAATAAATATTGTCCATAACAGTCTCAATGTTTAATCATTTATTGTTCATGGTAACTTTTACCATCCTCCCGAATAGCATTGCAATCCAACACGTCCTTCTGGGTGCGACTATTCTTTTGACGATGAGTGTAGGTATAATTTGAAAAGGAGGGGGACAATGTGACACCATATTTCTAAGCTGTTCAATACTCCATTGACAAATGTCTTTCAGTCATTGAACTGAGAAGACAAAGGGCTAAATTTCATGTGAAATTATTTAACTCCTCTTCGTTGTCATTACCAAAATGACAAAGCCATTTTTACAAGTACTCCTTCAGAGATGCAGGAGTCTTCCCGAAACTTGCTGACAAGACTAAAGAAGTGGATTTAAAATTGAACTTTCAGAAAACAAAACTGATATGCAATGCCTTTAAAAAAATGAAGATTTAGCGATTGATGGGAGAAATCTAAAGGTGGCCATGCCTACATTTACTTTAGGCAATAGACATCAGGTGGCCGTGCCTACATTTACTTTAGGCAATAGTCTTACTGATGAAGAAATTGATCCAGGTATAAAACTTGATTGGAGAACATTTAGAAGAAAGGGTATAATTTTCAAGAGCAATATACCATTATGTCTTTAAAGATGTTTAATAAATCCATCCTTCCAGTTGTCAAGTTTGGAGCGGAAACACGGAGCTTAACTAAGACAAAGCATATAGATGTTGCAGACAACTGAAAAAAGCATGTAGAGGTGCATGCTTCGGGTAATCCGGGAAGATAAGAAGAGAAACTCGTGGATCATGACAAGAGTGGAAGACATCATGATCAAAGTAAAATTCCTGAAACGACACTGAGCTGGAGGTATTGCTAGAGAACTAACCACCGATGGACAACTGATATAGACTGAAGTGCCAGGAAAACTGGTACAGACGAGCTTATGCAAAATACATAGCAACGTCACCTATGCGCGTACTCGGTTGCGTCCTCCAGTGCATATATAGAGCGATAGACATCCTTGCCAGCTGTCAGAGCTGTTTTCGGCATGAGAATGACAAGTAATAACGATTTAAGCGATTTTCAACGTGTTGTCATAGTTGGCGCTCGTGAGATAAGCCATAGTATTTCGGAGGTAGAAACAAAGTTCAAACTTTCACGGACGACCATCGCAAGGGTGTACCGTGACTACAAGAATTCCGGCAAAACCTCCAACCTACGATACCAGTGTGGCCGTAAAAAGACATAGGGTGAACGCGACCATCGTCGGCTGTCAAGAATCGTTTCACGCGATAGGCGTGCAACACTCTCGCAGGTATCATCGGAATTCAGTGCTGGAGCCTCAACAAGCATCATCGTCCGGACTGTGCAACGTATCTTGCATGATATGGGTTTTGGGAGACGACGCCCAACTCGAGTACCCTTGATGGGTGCACGACACAGAGCAATGCGCCTCGCCCGGACACGGCAACAACGCCACTGGACACTTGATGACTGGAAACAAGTAGCCTGGTCTGACGAGTCGCGTTTCCAACTGTATAGGGCAGATGAAAGGAATCGTGTGTGGCTCAAACCCCATAAAGCCATGGATCCCGCCTGTCAACAGGGAACTGTACCGGCTGGTGGGGGTCCGTAATAGTATGGGCTGTGTTTAGCTGGACTTCACTGGGACCCCTGGTACGTCTACAAACGTCTGTGACCGGCCAACGCTATGTGCGTATACTTTCTGACGAGGTACACCCGTTCATGTCCTGCATTCATGCTGATGGGTTGGGCCTGTTCCAACAGGACAGTGCACCTCCACACAAATGTCGGCACGCCACATTATGGTTAGAGGAGCATTCATCTGAGTTTGGGGTGCTGCCATTCCCACCCAAGTCCCCAGATCTGAACATGATAGAACACATTTGGGATGCTGTGCAACGCGCTATCAAACACAGGAATCCGAGACCTCGGAATACACCCGAATTGTGGAACGCTCTGCAGGAAGTATGGTGTACATTGCCTACATCATATTTCCAGAAGCTAGTGGAGTCCATGCCCCGTTGTATGTCTGCAGTCCTGCGCTCCCGTGGGGGCCTACCAAGTATTAGACTAGTGTACCAGTTTTTCTAGCACTTCAGTGTACATGTATTAATTAGATTTGATACTACGGGATAGTGGCGTCCGGCCATTATGTATATCCGAGGCTAAGCCATGCATGAAAATGAGAAAAAAGTTTTACTCCTTTTAATTGGAAAAATTCCGAAAGAAAATCAGTATTAGTAATAAGTACCCAGATTTTTCGAAAGCGATATGAGCCACTACAATAGTTGAATAGCTGGATAACTGTTGATTAGAGCACACTGAACACCGCGTGGGTGAGAGAGACGACTTTCTTCAACTTGTCGACTTAGTGAAGCTTCGGAGAACAGTAATGAATGAGCAGATGCCTGCTGAACTGAGCATGCGTAAAGCCGTCATTCGGGGCTGGTCGCTTTTGCGTCGTCAGCAAGAGAGCGGCTGATGTTTTTTTTTTTTTTTTTTTTTTTCATTAGAAGTTTAACGATCAACTCAGTGGGCTATAAGCAGTCGTCCGTCCCTAATTTATGGCCACTGACCCGAAGGAAGAGAGAGAGAGAGAGAGAGCCAGTGCCGTAAGACAAACACAACATCCATGCCTCACCGGTATTCGAACTCGGACCCCATCTCGGACGAATGATCAGAAGCCATCGCTTAGACACTGCACCAACCGAGGCGGCTGCCCGATTTGCATGTGTGTTGTTAACCTGTAAGGTTCGCTCGTGTAAGCATTATGAACAAAGTATACTCTTTATTGGAACGTTCTTTTAGTTCATTAAGGGATGGAGAGAAAAAAGTTAGAATAGACTTTAGCCCACATCAACCAAATATTACAAAAACACAATTATCAGTCTAGAACTATTATGGTTTGAAGAAAAAGTCCACTTGTTCATATTACCTGCATGAGCGAACCTTACAGTTTAACAACAAGGAGTGGTATAGTATATTTTCATTTATTTTTATTTAACTACAATTTCATGTCACACCACAATAAAACAGAATTTAGTCCATACACACCTGGGACTACATCTACAATCATAATAAACAACAAAAGTACCAATAGTAACGTAAATGTGCAAACAGAATGAATTAAATGAGGCTTTTTATATCATAGAAATCAACGGTTGCACACAGCATGCGATTTAACCAAAGTACCTAAAAATTAGTTTCTTAGAACTTGGAATGTGGAATTCACAGTCCCACACAACGGTAAGGGTATGGGCAACTGGAAGAATGATGTGGGAAGAATATAGGAAGTAGAGAGAGGAAGGCGCAGAACAAGGGGTGTAGAATGCAAGCTTCTCATTGGCTGTGCGGTCCAAGCGCGAAGAAAGTTATGAGGACTCGGGAAGAAGAGATTTTCTGACGGGCACTTCCATCAGTTAGTCGGAGAGGAGGTCATGTCACCCGAAGATGGAATTGGGAACCTACATCCAGCTCTCTGCTAAGGCTGAATAGCTTAAGCCGATTTAAACTAACTGCGCTCAGTAATTAACTTTGATAATTATCATTGGTTCAAGCTGCAGTCTAGAACATTTGAAAGCAGATAGCTGACGAGTACCATACACAAATCCAGTTTCACTATCTGTATCTGCATCGTCTATTGAATGGAATGACTGTGCTTGCTACTGAAGCTGTAAACGAACAAACAAAGACATCAATCACTCTTTCCACGTTTATCAACACATAGCAAGCGAAAATTTTTTATTCGGCCACTGCTGGGATCGAACCCCAGATCTCTCCATATCTATCCGAGATCGTTCGCCTTATGCTACAATGGCCAATAATCAACCGCGCTATGTGCGTATCTGTCAGCTTTTGAAATCACATATGTCTGTTTATTCACTGACACCACATATTTAGAGGATTTTCAATATTGTTCTCGCCATTTGGATTTATTCGCTATAAATAATATATAGCTTGTGCCGTTAATGCCCACCAGATAGAGACGTCTCAGTTGCTGAGCCCATCCTACGGATATGTGAGGTCAGAAGCTGACAGATAAGCGTACATAGCGCCGTTGATTGTTGGCCATTGTACCGTAAGACGAACGTTAGACATCGAGAGATCTGGGGTACGATCACAGCAGTAGCCGGATAACAATTTTTCGGTTGCTATGTGTTGATAAACATAGGAAGAGTGATGTCTTTGTTTATTCACTGACGCCACGTATTTAGAGGATTTTCACTGTAAACGAACTTTGTGTGTACCTTCTTATATTAAAAAGAACATCAACTCAGCTGTAAATTTAAGGTGACAACTGTCATGTGTGCACCGGCTATACAGCATCAGAATAATTCATCATTCAGCATCATATCTGGAACAGGTAATAAACTTGTTTCTTGTTTTGTTTACAGTAATAATATCAGCTCTGTTCTACAACAGCGTAAATCCTTCACCACGACTCGTGAAGCCTGAACAAGTTTGTCAAGGCCTTTTTTTTTTTTTTTTTTTTGATTGGAGGTTTAACGACCACCGTGAGCAACTCAATGGGCTATAAGCAGTCGCCCGTCCCTAATTTAGGGTCACTGGTTCCAGGGAAGGGAAAGAGCCAGTGCCGTAAGACAAACACAACATCCATGCCTCACGGGATTCGAACCCGGACCCCTTACGGACGAATGATCAGAGGCCAGCGCCTTAGACCACTGCGCCACCGGGGCGGCCGTCAAGGCCTTAACCTCAAGCTGGACTGATGCTGGCTATTTTTCATTTTACAAATAATCGTTGAATCAAAATTAAGGTAAACATTTTGACGAAGTGCCTGTCGGGAAAAGAAGTGTTAAAATATTCATCCCCCATCATGAAAAACCATAATATAGAACAGCGAGTGATCAGAGTTGGAAGTGGGTCAAAACTTTTGGACCCGGACCCTGCCGGGACTTGATCCGGAAAAACCTGCTTTGAAGTATAAATTCGAATATATCATCATCATCCCCAGCGTCATCATCATCACATGGATCATATTGTTTAATCATCATCATCATCACATATCAATCCACTGCTGGATGAAGGTCTCCCCAAGTTTCTTCAACAATGGACTGTGTTGTGCCAGTCTCCTCCATCCACCCATTTCCAACGTGGTCTTCTTCTGGGTCTTTTCCTCTCCCTTGCAGTCCAGCCTAAAATTTCGGTTGTCCATGTGTGGTCCGTTCTCCCGGCAAATGTCCAACACATTGCCGTTTCAGGGATTTTATCCTGATCACGATGTCTTCCACTCTTGTCACTTTCCTTATACACGAGTTCCCCTTTTTATCTTTCTTGGTTACACCAAGCATGCATCTCTCCAAGCTTCTTTCAGTTGCTGCGGTCTTTGTATATATGGCTTTTTCAGTTAAGGTCCACGTCTCTGCTCCGTCGTAAGCACTGGAATGATGCATTGATTAAACACTTTTCTTTTAAGACATAGTGGCATTTTTGCTCTTAAAAATTATATTGTTTCTTTTAAAAACGCCAATATATGTGACCCCGCTTTATATCTGCTGCCCTAGGTAACTGTAGAAATTCGTTATCTCCAGCTTTTCCCCATAAATTGATAAATCTTCATTCCTTGTAAAAGCTTTGCACATCAGTTTTGTTTTCTGAAAAATTATTTATAATCCCATTTCTTTACCCTTCTCAGTAAATTCCTGGATCATACTCTGCAGCTCTAAAGGATAATATTATTTCAAAGACCTCGGAAGGGTTCTTTCAAATACTTTTTTTTTTCAGAAATAAAACGGAAATAAACCCGAGTGGAAATTAGGTCCGGAACGCTTTGACCTGACCCGTTTGACTCGCAAGAAATGGTCTACCCGTTGGCCCGCTGACCCGTTTGACTCCCAAGAAATCGTCTACCCGTTGGCACGCTGACCCGTTTGACTCGTTAGAAATCGTCTACCCGTTGGCCCGCTGACCCGTTTGACTCGCAAGAAATCGTCTACCCGTTGGCACGCTGACCCGTTTGACTCGCAAGAAATCGTCTACCCGTTGGCCCGCTGACCCGTTTGACTCGCAAGAAATCGTCTACCCGTTGGCCCGCTGACCCGTTTGACTCGCAAGAAATCGTCTACCCGTTGACCCGCTGACCCGTTTGACTCGCAAGAAATCGTCTACCCGTTGGCCCGCTGACCCGTTTGACTCGCAAGAAATGGTCTACCCGTTGGCCCGCTGACCCGTTTGACTCGCAAGAAATCGTCTACCCGTTGGTCCGCTGACCCTTTTGACTAGCAAGAAATCGTCTACCCGTTGACCCGCTGACCCTTTTGACTAGCAAGAAATCGTCTACCCGTTGACCCGCTGACCCTATTGACTCGCAAGAAATCGTCTACCCGTTGGCCCGCTTACCCGTTATACTAGCACAAAATTGTCTACACGTTGGCCCGCTGACCCGTTTGACTCGCAAGAAATTGTCTACCTGTTGGCCCGCTGACCCGATTGACTCGCAAGAAATTGTCTACCAGTTGGCCCGCTGACCCGATTGACTTGCAAGAAATCGTCTACCCGTTGGCCCGCTGACCCGTTTGACCCGTTGGCCCTCTGACTCGTTTGATTAGCAAGAAATTGTCTACCCGTTGGCCCGCTGACCCGTTTGACTCGCAAGAATTGTCTACCTGTTGGCCCGCTGACCCGTGACCTATTTCTATCTCTGTGGTTGATCACAACTGACACTCCACCAGTAAAAAAAATCACACGAAATATAGGACAGCAGTGCCAGGGAATCTTTTCTCTGCGGCATATAATGACATTCTTGACGATTCTGCGATCCCAAAATTATGGCAACAATTCGGTTAAGGCTCTTTTCTTTACCATGAGGAAAATGCTTCCCGTCCACAAAACGAGGTCAGTACAGGAATGGTTTGATGAGATGGGTGTGGAAGAACTTGGCTGACCTGAATGGAGCTCCGATATCAACCCCATGGAACACATTTAGGATAAATTGGAACGCCGACTGCGAGCCAGGCGGAACTGTCCGACGTCGATGACTGACCAGACTGACGTTCTTGTCGCAGAAGTAACTTATCAAGCTCTAGTGGAAAGCTTACGCAACACAGTGGCGGCTGTGATTACAGCAAAGGGTGGATCCACTCAATTTCTATCTAATTACAGGGAGCTTGTGGATAGGAAATGTCAGGATACTTTGTGACGTGCTACAGCGGTAAAGCACGTGACAAGACGACAAATCTGCAGCGATACATTCTGTTCGTGTAACTTAGTTGGGAGAGCAACTTACTCTGGAATGAGGGGGAGGGAGGGGGGGGTCGATCCCCGTTGCAGACAAATTTGCGTTTTCACACTGGCCCCCGAAAGTAAGAATGGATGTATAGGCCGTTGGGTTCTTCGAAAAATGTGTGATGTTTTTCCACACATCATCTGGAATTGATAAAACAAAATCCCACTTCGCTTCAAAATAAAATAATAATTTAAGAGGGAGATGATGTGACGTACTACAGAGGTTAAAGCACGTGTCAAGACGACACATCTGCAGCGGTACATTCTGTCCGTGTAGCTTAGTTGGAAGAGCAACTTACTCCGGAACGAGGGAGTGGTGGTTCGATCTCCGTCATGGACA
Organism: Macrothele yani; assembly: GCA_039090855.1. Taxonomy (NCBI): domain Eukaryota; kingdom Metazoa; phylum Arthropoda; class Arachnida; order Araneae; family Macrothelidae; genus Macrothele; species Macrothele yani. The sequence goes on from CM077024.1 coordinate 11,577,132, forward strand.
AATCTGTGTTTCACAACTTTTGATAAGATATAGTGCACATGCATCTTTGATCTAATATCAGATATGTGAGTTTGGTTTGACAACACAACATTAAAAACGATGTAAGCATTTTATCATAACTTTTTTTCGCAAGCATTATCTTACGAAAATCGCGGAAGAGATGCACAAATGCGCCTCAATTAATTTAATACGTTATCGGAAAGCGAAGCAGATGCAAACGAACGACAAGAGTGTTGTTCTGGATGTAATTAGAAAAATTACCGAAAGCTAACTGCTACTGCGAATTAATTCAATAACCGTAAAACGAACTCAAATGAATCTGAAACACGGAAAATTAATGGGAGAATTTTTTAAAGGAAACAAATGCGCCTTTACTTAATTCGCCAGATTATGGTTGCAGTCTGCCAAAGATGCGAATAAAAAAATATTCCTTTACTTAATTCACAGGAATCCCTGCAGTTTGCCAAACACGTCTGGGGACGTGCCAAATTCTGACCCACCCAGTATCTGTGCTTGCATTTGGTTTCCGCATTTTGGTCTCACTTTCGCCTTAATGTAGTTTTAATTACACTGTACCTAGTAATAGTCTACTTATGTAGAATGAAAGCATGCAGACACAAACTGAGGTTACGCAAAAGCCAGCTCAGGATCCACGCAGTGCGCGGTCGATTAATTACTCAGTGCTTTACAAGGTCAAATACCATAAAAATTTAATCACATCACGAAGATTTATCATGTCTTCATTTCTGTTAATCCAGCTCTCCGATTCAGGGGATGGATTTTAAAAGGACTAAAATGTCATTTAAAGCTCGGATCGGGGTTTATGGCACGTGAACGATCGATTTCAAAGTTACTTTCATAAACTTTTCTTCTGTTTTCGCAGATAGTGACTTTTTTCTGTTTTGTCCAGTTTGTCGATCCAAATAAATCCTTCCACCCACGCAAAGCGAACTTTGTCGTCCGAAGTAGCGAGGAATAAATGACTATTTCGTAAGCCGAGCTGGTACTACCCGGATCGACCCGTTAGGCCTCTCTACCAGAACTCCATGGCACATCAAGGATCTCCTCCGCCAACGTCCGTAAATTACTTACCTTTCTCTTGACGTCACAAAAGAATCACGTGGAGAATTTTTGGCGCGGGCAAACGCTTATTAAAGCCTGAACAACCCATTTCAGCCCTTTTCTAACCGACACTTAGAACATCTATTTCGGGCACAATCGTTCCTCTGCTCAAGCGGCTGGGTGAACATTACAAATATTCAAGTGGGCTATAGTTAACGGAAACTGGTACTGAAATATAGAGAATGAATAGAATCTCATAAAATGTTTGTCACCAATTATTTCATTTTCTCTTTGTAACGTTATAGGTTGCCTCTTAGAAATCGGGTTTGCGTCTGAAGTTAGTTCTGACGTAAATCTTTATACATAAAAAAAATCGTTGGAAACGTTTTGCTCCGGTGGTGGAGAGTGGCGGGAGGTGGTACAACAAAACCAAATGCAGATAAAACTCAGAAAATAAATGCAGACAGTTGCTAGTAAAGAAATGAAACGTATAAGAAACTAGTAGATTCAATCCTCTTTTTAACTGGTGAGGATAGACATATACACCGAGAAGCCAGTATATTATGACCACCCCCATCCTAGAGAAATGAGCGCGCGTGGCTACCGAACGGTGGCGCAAGTGAAGTTGACAGAGCAGTATATATGCAACCGGAGACCGGTTTTCGGTTAATAGAGTGTTCTGAGTCAGAATGGCAAAAGCTGCTGATTTAACGGAGTTTGATAGAGGACAAATTCTGGTGGCACGGCTCCTCAGAACTGCGATATCGGAAACGGCGCCACTTGTGGGTTGTTCACGTACCGTTGTAGTGAGTACGTATCAAAAGTGGTGCACAGATAGTCAAACGACGAATCGTAGTCCAACCGTGTGTCGTCCGCTGCTCAATGATGCCAGAGGGGAGCGTAGACTGTCGCGCATTATTCATAGCGACCACGGGGCCACAGGGTGACAAATCACCCGCAGTTACAACAGTGGTGATCAGGGCAATGTGTCACAGCACACAGTTCATCGCAGCTTTCTGCGCATGGGCTTGCGTAGCCGAAAACCCAGCCGGGTCCCCATGCCACACTGCCAGAATCGCCAAGGAATGGTTCGAGAAACATGCTGGTGACTTTCTGTTAATGCCCTGGACTCCCAAATTCACCTGACATGAACCCAATCGAACGTTTGTGGTTTGACTTAGAAAAGCGGGTTCGTGCTAAGTCACCACCACACCAAAATGTACAGGAACTGGAGGACCTGCTGTTGACATCATGGTACCAGACACCCCAGGATACCTATCGCCACCTCATCGAATCGATGCCCAACCGAGTGGCCGCTGTTTTGCAGGCTAAACTCGTCCTACAGCTTATTAGGTAGGTGGTCATAATGTAATAGCTCATCGGTGTACATAACAACGAGCTTTCGTGCGTCGACCGGACGGCTTGGTTAAGGTGACAAGTTTAATTACTCGATAAATAATGCAGAACAAACCAAACTAAAAATCATTTACATATTCACTATTTTGAGAATATCCATTTGGTGAGAATATCCATACACTACCGCATTCAGTTAGGTTCGTGTGAAATAGAACGTGGCTACACAATGATAGAATATTCTCTCTCTCTCTCTCTCTTTCGTCTGTCCGTGTCGGATTGAATTCCGCAACGACGATAAGCGCTTTTGAGGATTACTGGCAATTTAATGCAGCCGGCTTGCTATTCTCCTGCTGCATGCGGATAAGGGACAAAGTGTGCCCGGTGCCAACTTCACTGGGAACCATCTGCGCATTCGCGTTCCCAAACACAGGGAGTCTGCGGAGGACAATAGAATATTACGCTAAATAAAATACTTATCTAGAAACACAGCATTCCGATGGCAATTCGTGCGATACATTTTTCATTAAAAATACCTCGTCTTGTCCGCACTTCTATAGTCTCCCTGACAGTAGCTCCTTTTTGGGTGGCATAGCGGGCTATGAATATTGAATCCATCCAAACAGGAATGGTTGTATTCATTAAGATCACCCTATAGCAATGGCAGTAGCAGGTCTTCTATCGTTTACGTTCCTATTGGAAATCTTTATTCTCGTTTCGACGGATCGCTTGATCACTGCTATATACACTGAAGAGCAATTGAATTAGATATACCTGTCTAGCAACGTGTAGCTCCACCTTTCGCCCTGATGACAGCTGCGATTCGTCTCGGCATGGGATCGACAAGACACCGGAAGCGTTGGGAAGCCATACGGATCCACGACCCTTGAACAAGCTCCCACAGTTCACGAAGGGTTGATGTAGGGGGGTCAGAGCCTCGAACATCTCTCTCGATGGCATCGAAGATGTGCTCGATGAGATTGAGGTCAGGTGACCTAGCTGGCCAAGGAAGCGAGGTCACGTCGGTGGAGTGTTCATCCAACCATTCGGATACAATTCGGGAGCTGCATTGTCTTGTTGCAGGATGAGGTGCCCAGTGGGATGTTGAAGACGCACAAACGGAAGCAAATGGTCGTCCAGGATATCCCGGTAACGTTGACCTGTGAGGTATGATGTTACACGTACCAGGGGTCCCATTTCAGTCCACGTAAGCAGTCCCCAGACGAGAATGCCACACCCACTAGCATGAAGAGTACCCAGATGGCAAGAAGGATCCATCGCTTCATGTGGTTTGCGCCGTACTCGTATCCTGCCATCCGCATGTACCAACGTGAATCTCGACTCATCAGCCCAGGCAACATTTTCCCACATGTCTAGGGTCCAGTGGCGATGTTCCCGCGCCCATGCTAATCTTTGCACCCTGTGATGTGCGTTCAGCAGCGGTACCCTCGTGGGACGATGGCTTCTGTACCTCATAGCGAGGAGATGGATCTGGATAGTGTGGCTGCTTACACGTTTTTGTGCACCAGCGTTAAATTGCCGAGTGATTTCTTGCACTGTGGCCCGTCTATCCGCTGTTACAATGCGAGATAGCTGACGATGACCCCGCTCATCCACACGCTGTTGTCCACGGCAGTTGGACCTTGCAGGGATGGTTTTACCGGATTCGATTTACTCATGGGGCACCAGTGACACCGTGGCTCGTGAAAATCTCAGTGCCTGCACGACTTCCGAGATGAAGTGACCCATTCTTTTTGGCCCCGACAATGTTCCCACGATCAAATGCGCTTAAATCTTTCGTCTTACCCATACTGCGTCCGACCCTTACTGATTCCCGTCGCATCACTCCTTATATTGTCGGATCGCTGCATACGTCATGTCGTTTCCGTTTACAGAGCCGCCCACAGCGCGACATTTGTATAATGCCAGCTGTCTCTAATTCAATTGCTCTTCAGTGTAAATCCTAATGGTAATGGAGGGGAATGCTTAAAGATCCCCGTGTAGTAGAGGTCTGCATGGGACCGGGCCTGGTCGGGCTTTTGCTCATTTCTAAGTTGGGAAAACGAGCCGGGTCCAGGCCTTCAATATTTAATGTAAAACAGAAACGGGCCGAGCAGGGTTTTTTTTTATGAACAATACAATCACTGTACGGCGCCTTTATTGTTTGGAGATCACACAACAAACAGCAGCAGGATAAGATTCAATAATTTCCGCTTTTGGAAAAAATAGAAGTTTTACGACATCCTTCCCTCCTACAAAACACTTGGAGTGGGTCAGCTCCCTTAGTTTTTCAATGTGAATGTGGTCCCTTCCCTCTCGCCCTAAATTCCACCCTCCTCTCTGGCTTCAAGACAGACTATTAACTGCAGCATTTCTAAACCGATCCACCCGCTCGCAGACCAGGGTTGTCGCAGACGATCTTTTTTATTGTTCTGGTCGGCGGCACTTTGTTCTCTAGATGTGTAAAAAGCTTTTAAGTTGTCTTAAATGGCACGGGAGAAATGGGCTTGAAGAAACTTACTTCTATGTATAAATCTGTGCTGCATTTTTCCCATTTGTACTCTTAGGGAGTCGGCAGATGGAAAATGAGCCCTTAGGTATCATAATCCAGCCGATTTCAAAACTTCTGTGACACTGGTTAGCTGGTCAGCCTGTCGTTGTTTTCCCTAGCATATGCTCAGTTCAGTGTTGCTGATGAATACTCTTCCATATTTATCATGGAGTTTAAGAAAGCAAAAGAATTTTGCGAAAAAATCGCTTCCTGAGAATATGTGCTTGTAGACAATGTAAAGTAGAACGATCAGACTCACAATTCGGGACATTTCGTACTTTTCGAATTAGGCGTTTGGAAGTCTGCACGTCGCTGTTTGCCAGGAATAAACAGGAACATCTACTGGATCGAATCGTCCCCTGCGACGAGAAGTGGGTCCTTTATGATAACCGGAAACGATCTGCACAATGGTTAAGCAAAGCACAGCCTGCTGGACTACATCCTAAGACACCCCTACACACCAAGAAGATTATGCTTCTTGTCTTGGTCCACAGCCGGGATAATTCGTTGGGGTTTCTTGTCAAGAGGCCAAACCATCACTGCAGAGCGTTATTGTGCTAAATTACACCCGATGCACCGGAAATTGCTGCAGAAACAACTGGTTTTGGTCAATACACATGGTGTTTTTCTGCTCCAGAACAGCGCCCGCCCTCATGTCGCACAACGAACGATGTTGACACTAAGTGCCTTGGGCTATGAAGCACTGCCTCTTCCACGGACTTGTCTCCGATAGACTATCATCTGTTTCGTCTCCTGGATCACTTCCTGTCCGGGAAACAGTTCACGACAGACAACGAGGTTCAACGTGCAGTTGATGACTTCTTCGAGTCCCAGCCGCAAGATTTTTTCGTTCCGGGATCATCGCCTTGACGAACAGATGGCAACTATGTGTCGATGCCGAGGGGGATTGTTTCGCCTAGGTAAGTTGTCCTTCTTCTCCGTTCTCGCCGTCGACGTGTGCTGGTCATTTGTCAGATATTTCATTCGCACCAACCCAATATTTCATCTTTCTTAATCTGTTACAGATTTGAATTCAAATCTAATGTACTAATGTTCTATTTTCCAATAGTACACATTCTTAATTATTCCTCTTGAAAAATCCTCTCGAGGAAAAGAGAATCTTCCTTATTTGCACTTGCAGTCTTGCAGCAGTAAATACTGATTTTTCCGATTTAGCTCCCTAAAATGCAGTGCTTTTGCGCAACGAAATTGCATTTGCGCAACGAATTTTCCATTTAAATTTTTAAAGACGATATTCTCACGGTTTTAAACCAATAAATTACAGAAAATAAAAGAAATTCAAAGAATTGAAGCTGACAGCAGCGTATTAGACGAACGCGAGAGAAATATCTGCTGCAGTTAAATATCGCCGGCTAACAAAATGTCGCACGTAAACAAGCTGTGGATTGAAGTTTGTGTTTTTGCTCTTTACAAAGAGAATTATTCGTATTCTGTAATTCAAAAGCAATGTGAAAATCATGGAATTAGCATATCTAAATATGAAGTAAGCAATACTATTAATAATAGAAGGAAAAGTCGTCAAATATTGCTCTTAACAGGAAAAGAACACCAAACTAATATCCAAAGAAGGTACGTACTTTTACGACTATTTCAAAAGTAAGGTCTCCGGTCTTAAAAGAAAATCCGCCGACCCAAAGAGCAATCTCTAAGTCGTTAAAAATCTCTGAACTGTAAACAAGGTAATAAACAAAGATTTGAACCAGAAAATAACCAAACAACATAATGTTCGCCGCCTTCTTGGATTAAGCACATGGCTGAGCGCAGAACAGGGTGTTTATGAAAATCACTTAGCCGGAAAGTGATGGAAATTTATTGTGACTATTGATGAAGCATGGATCTACCTAATCGACGGTAACAAAAAAATGTCGATTTACTATCGCAAAAGAGCAGAAAAAGACTTATAAACTTGGTTCCAAGAATCCAAAGGGAGTTTCGGTAAAGGATTCATGATTGTGTCTGGCTTCTCGTACAATGGTAAATTAAAGTTAAGTTGAAAAAAATGTTAAAATCAGTTCTTCACATTTCCAAAGTAATGTTTTAACTCCTAATTTTTAAATAGGAAATACCACTCCAGTATCCACAGATACTTCAAAGGGTGGAACTCCATCCGGATAAGGCTAATAGTCATACATCCAAATCTACCATTCTATTTATTGAAAAAAATAAAAGAAGAGACGGGTATCAAACCTATACATTTTGCTCATATTCCTTCAAAGTCCTCTGATGTGTCACCAATGGATTATTGTGCCTTCCAACTGCTAAATAGAGCGCTCAGACCTAAAAAAGACACGGGTATCCAGTCTATACCTTTTGCTCATATTCCTTCAAAGTCCTCTGATGTGTCACTAATGGACTATTGTGCCTTCGGACTGCTAAAAAGAGCTCTCAGACCTAAAAAAGACACGGGTATCCAGTCTATACCTTTTGCTCATATTCCTTCAAAGTCCTCTGATGTGTCACTAATGGACTATTGTGCCTTCGGACTGCTAAAAAGAGCGCTCAGACCTAAAAAAGACACGGGTATCAAGTCTATACCTTTTGCTCATATCACTTCAAAGTCCTCTGATGTGTCACCAATGGACTATTGTGTTTTCGGACTGCTAAATAGGGCGCTCAGACCTAAAAAAGACACGGGTATCAAGTCTATACCTTTTGCTCATATTCCTTCAAAGTCCTCTGACGTGTCACCAATGGACTATTGTGCCTTTGGACTGCTAAATAGAGCTCTCAGACCTAAAAAGAGACGGGTATAAAGTCTATACCTTTTGCTCATATTCCTTCAAAGTCCTCTGATGTGTCACCAATGAACTATTGTGCCTTCGGACTGCTAAATAGAGAGCTTAGACCTTTAGATAGACGGGTATCAAGTCTATACATTTTGCTCATATTCCTTCAAAGTCTTCTGATGTGTCACCAATGTACTACTCCTCCTTCGGACTGCTAAAATGAGCGCTTTCTAAACGCAGACCTAAATCCGTAATTGGACTACGGAAAGAAGTGGAATAAAATACCAGTACCAGTTTTAAGAAATGCCCTGTTATTTTGGAAATGTACATGTAGGTTCATAGTCCGGAGAAAGGGCTACTAGATAGAAAAATTAAGAAAGGAATAATTTTATTTCAAAATTAAATTATATTGCTGGAAAACCGTTCTAAAATGATTTAACATCCTCTGTACATCACCGTGTTCAAGCACTGGGATTAATTGATTTTCCAGTTCATTGGTAGTTAGCGTACTGACAGCACGAGCCGACCTTTTGTACACACCGGGAGTTTCATAAACATTGTAACCGAGGTGAAATTCCTCAAAATACTTCCAATTTGAGAAAGCATGAGAATGAAGCGTGTTCGAGAAGCAATGTTACTTGAGTTATCGTAAAGTAGTTTCATCTCCGGAAGTTTGTTAATAACCAACGTATTAGGATATGCATGCTCTTTACGCAAAGTGATCGACGTCACGGTGATGGTGGGATATTAACAAGTTAGTAAAATCATGGAATGCATTGATTATGATGTGCTTTCCAACATACCAGAAATCATTACTCAAGTTACGAGGATAATGGTCGTGGAATGAATCTCGCTCCTGTGCCCTGAGCTTTGACCCCATTTCGATGATATTAAACAGAATTAGTTCAGTATACCTCCAGAACAACATGATAAAGTGTTGTCGCAATCGAAGCATTTTTACATAAGTTATGACGCATAAGGGCGGTGGAATGGATCACACCCTCTTGACCTGACCTTTGACCCCATTTCGCCCATTTTCAATAGGGTTCGTTCTCAGTTGTCCCCTACCACATACTAAAATTCCATCGAAATCGAACCATTTTTACGCGAGTTATCGTGCTGACAGACAGACTGACGGACAAAGCTGGAGTATATACGCTTCTTCAACCTACGGCTGGAAAGCGTAAAAAAGAGCTAACGGTTAATTATCTGTGTTAGTGAACCTGTTGTTCAATATTCATATGCGACTAATTTTTAAGTGAGCGAGCGTGTGTATGTTGGGGTCTTGTACGATTCTTCTAACGACGATTGGTCCAATGCCGATTCGTCCAATGCTGATTGGTGCAATGCCGATTCGTCCAATGGACAATTGATCCAAAGGTACGATTGGTCCAATGCCGATGCGTCCAATGGACGATTGGTCCAATTCCGTCCTATCTGTCCGAAGTGCTACTCGTGATATAAAAGTCTCATCTGTTCTGATTCTATCTCCGATGTTATACGAAAGTACCGGTAGTCCAAAGAATGTAAAATAATGTTACATTTCATGCGTAATATTGTGGTTACAGATTTCTTTTTTTTTTTTTTTTTTTTGAAATCGCGTGTTCTTGTTATACTGTCCTTGCTGCCGTATGAAGTCACTGATGTATGACCGTTCTATCAACTTCAATGTTTCTCTTTTGCATGAAATAATGTAAAATACTAGTGTTCTGTTTCTGTTTGTAGAATGCAGTGGGGTTTTCCGCCAACTGCCCAACGGAAACAACTGGTAGGGTTTGGACAGAGGCCTTTTCAACAGTTTTTATTCCAGCGATGTCATATTCATAACGTTTACATATTAAATCAAGTTAATAATATTGCGCTTTTATTTAAACACGAAATATTATTTCATAGGCCCTAGGCCTAGGCTTTTTTAACAGTTTTAATTCTACCGATGTCAGATTCATAACGCTTACATACCAAATCAAGTTAATAATATTGAGATTTTACTTAGGCTCGAAATATTAATTCATTGGCTCTAGGCCTTACTTAGGCACGAAATATTAATTCATAGACTCTAGGCCTTACTTAGGCACGAAATATTAATTCATAGGCTATAGGCCTAGGCCTTTTTAGGACTTTTTATTCTACCGATGTCATATTCATAACGTTTACATATTAAATCAAGTTAATAATATTGCGCTTCCACTTAAGCACGAAATATTAATTCATAGGCCCGCGGCCTAGGTGTCTAGCAAAGACCTCAGAAATGATACGGTGAGTGCCTTTTATAAAGTTTTATAAAGTATTTACAAATACCAAATATCTAGGTTGTAACTTAAAATTTTCTAAAATGGCCCGCGTCCTAGGTGCCTTACAAAGACCTCAGAAATGATACGATCAATACCTTTTATAAAGTTTTATGAAGTGTTTACAAATATCTAGGTTGTAACTTAAAATCTTTTAAAAAGGATCGAGGCCTGGGTGCGTTGTAAAGACCTGAGAAATGATACGATGAGTGCCTTTTATTGGGTTTTATAGAATGTTTACAAATACCAAGTATCTAGGTTGTAAATTAAAATCTTCAAAAAATGCCCGCGGCTTAGGTGCTTTGCAAACAGCTGAGAAATGGTAAAAGGCACTCAATGTGTCTTTTACCAGGTTTATGTAAAATGTTTACAATTACTAAATATACGGAAATTATCTTTCAAAAGGACATAGAGAGGAGAATAATTTAAATTATTATTCCTTTCTGGAAAACAAAAAAGTTTGCCGTTGGTAAGATGATAGCATTGGACGAATCGGCGTTGGACCAATCGCACCATTGAACGAATCGGCATTGGACCAATCGTACCATTGGATGAATCGGCATTGGACGAATCGGACAGTGGACCAATCGTCATTGGACAAATCGTCCCTTTGGAAGAATCGGCATTGGACAAATCGGCATTGGACAAATCGGCATTAGACCAATCGTCGTTGGACGAATCGTCCGGGACCTGTATGTTGAAGTTGTTTTGAGGGGATAATATTATTCTGTGTAGCGATTGTTTGTTGGATTTTTATTTCATCTAGATAAAAACAGGTTTCACTGTAAGCATGACTTTTTACTTAACCTGGCCGTTATCTAAAAGAGTATAGTTAGCTACTGAATATCTAGTTAAATATTTTTTCGTTACTACGATTTATGCTATTCGGGTTCATCTAAAGTTATAGTAAGTATAAGCCAAACAAATTTCAACATTTAGTGTTCCACAGGAATGCTAACGAGATATTAACATACTGTTGAAGTTAAAGTTTATGCAACTATTCAAGATATTCATCTGATTCAACTTAAACATTATAATATACCGTATTTTCTTTTATAAAAATGTGTTTCTTCCAGTTGATGTGAAATAAATCCTCCGACTGTGCTTAAATTATTGTGTGTCAACTGCAAGCGTGAATGTTAAAAGCTGAAATAATTACAGCATGTAATTCCGAGGAAACGTAATGAAAACCTCGAAATTATTAAACAGAGTAGAAGAACGTCGTGTTTTAAGGAAACATCGTATATATGATGCAGCTCATTGTTATATTTTTGCCTTCTAATTATGCCTGTGTTTAAAGATCGTATCAAACAAAGGCATTGCGAAGAAGAACGAATACTTAAGAGTCGTTTTTGGATTCCACATATTTAATTGCAAGCCATTAAACGTAAAACTTTTCCTCTCGCTTTACTTTCGGTAACAGAAAGGTGAATAAGAAGACTCTCTTTTGAACATCTTTTGGGAAATCGCTTGAAAAGCACAATTAGGAAACAGCAAGTTCTTTAATTCAATTATGTATTCCTCTAGTTTCTACTTTATGTGAACATAACTTCAAAACACATTTCAATTCAGTGACACCGAATGACCTTTGCTCATTAAAATTCCTTTCTTTGAAAATTGTGCTATGTAATTCGCGAAAACGTACATGTTATTTTTCAACAATAGATTTAGTTTAGACTTACCAATAACGTTTTATTTGTCTCGTTAATTTAAAATCCGTTTACTACTCAGTACGTTTCGTGAGGCAGAAAAAACGTTCATTGAGTTACGCGCAATGAATTTCGTACTGTTAAACTATCAGCCACTTTCTTTTTGATGCTCTAAACACGTCTATGGATGTGATTGAGATCAAAAATATTTCAAAATCAAAATATTAAACATTTTGTTGTTGACATGTTTGCTTTTGATCAGATGCCCTAGTGACTTGCTGGATTTTGCTTGAACATATTCTGAATTTAATCTACCTATCTGTTCAATAATCAACCTGCTTTTAATAGAATACCTATTCTCTAACAAAAATCTGCCTTTAATAGAATACCTATTCTCTAACAAAAATCTGCCTTTAATAGAATACCTATTCTCTAACAAAAATCTGCCTTTAACAGAAAAACAAAAATCTGCCTTTCGGTAACAGAAAGGTGAATAAGAAGACTCTCTTTTGAACATCTTTTGGGAAATCGCTTGAAAAGCACAATTAGGAAACAGCAAGTTCTTAATCTACCTATCTGTTCAATAATCAACCTGCTTTTAATAGAATACCTATTCTCTAACAAAAATCTGCCTTTAATAGAATACCTATTCTCTAACAAAAATCTGCCTTTAATAGAATACCTATTCTCTAACAAAAATCTGCCTTTAACAGAATACCTATTCTCTAACAAAAATCTGCCTTTAATGGAATACCTATTCTCTAACAAAAATCTGCCTTTAATAGAATACCTATTCTCTAACAAAAAATCTGCGTTTAATAGAATACCTATTCTCTAACAAAAATCTGCCTTTAATAGAATACCTATTCTCTAACAAAAAATCTGCCTTTAATAGAATACCTATTCTCTAACAAAAATCTGCCTTTAATAGAATACCTATTCTCTAACAAAAATCTGCCTTTAATAGAATACCTATTCTCTAACAAAAAATCTGCCTTTAATAGAATACCTATTCTCTAACAAAAATCTGCCTTTAATAGAATATCTATTCTCTAACAAAAATCTGCCTTTAATAGAATACCTATTCTCTAACAAAAATCTGCCTTTAATAGAATACCTATTCTCTAACAAAAAATCTGCGTTTAATAGAATACCTATTCTCTAACAAAAATCTGCCTTTAATAGAATACCTATTCTCTAACAAAAATCTGCCTTTAATAGAATACCTATTCTCTAACAAAAATCTGCCTTTAATAGAATACCTATTCTCTAACAAAAACTTGCCTTTAATAGAATACCTATTCTCTAACAAAAAATCTGCCTTTAATAGAATACCTATTCTCTAACAAAAATCTGCCTTTAATAGAATACCTATTCTCTAACAAAAATCTGCCTTTAACAGAATACCTATTCTCTAACAAAAATCTGCCTTTAATAGAATACCTATTCTCTAACAAAAAATCTGCCTTTAATAGAATACCTATTCTCTAACAAAAATCTGCCTTTAATAGAGTACCTATTCTCTAACAAAAATCTGCCTTTAATAGAATACCTGTTCTCTAACAAGAAATCTGCCTTTAATAGAATACCTATTCTCTAACAAAAATCTGCCTTTAATAGAATACCTATTCTCTAACAAAAATCTGCCTTTAATAGAATACCTATTCTCTAACAAAAACCTGTCTTTAATAGAATACCTATTCTCTAACAAAAGTCTCAAGGTTTGAAAGAAAAAGCTGATGGAGAAAGAGAAGCATTTTCACTTTTCAGTTGATGTTCTTTATTTATTTATTTTTTTATAATTTTTGTTCATTATTTACCAAAGTTGCTGTCACATGTTGGTATGTCTTGATTTTGCTCAATTTATTACAAATTAACAAAAATAATAATAGTTGGTATAATAAAATGCTTGACTGAGAAGAACGGATTTTTATGAAAATTAGAAAACAAGTATTTTAATAAAAATCAGCTATGTAGACCATAGTCGTCCTCCAGGCAGTCACATTGTTCCTGATGTTCACATGGACGAATTTTATAGCAAAGAACCGAGTGTTCTGATGTTTGCAACCCATGAAAACTTTGGAAACATCTGGTGCATCATAGCGTTCTTTCTTAGCTTTTTCTTTCACACTTTCTCTTTAGGTTCTTTTCCTCTGTCCTCTTGAACCTTCCTTCACCCTTACCCTAAACCATTTCCAACCTCTTCCGTATCTCTAAAACTATGACAAACGCACGAAAATAATCAGCACGTTTGAACAGAACACGTCGACTGTCTAAAAACGCGAATGCCACTGCGTGATTCTTATCGGCTTCGTCACGTGACCGAATTTTGAAGCTCTGATTGGTTCACTCGACATGTTTGATTTTGCTTGAGCCTGCAACTGGGACATAATCGTTTTTGCTTGAATCGCGCATTTTTCGCCTATAAAATGAGTAGGAGCTGTTTGGTTTGGGGCAGCTAATTATATAGAAACGGAATCAGATCATCATCCTTTATTATATCCAATGCTTACTTGATAATTCACATTTTTGTGACCTGTTTGGTTTTGCTTGCGCGCTCCTCATTTATTTGGGAAGCATTTAACGCTTTCGAAAGTGTAACATTGGTCTTCGTTTCGTTCTTCAGTGTGGACGCATGCAAGATGTAATGTACTACAGAGGGTGGACAACAAAACGGAAACACATGGGTTTTAGCACACAGCAATTTATTAGTAGAGTATGGGGCATCCTTCGGAATCCAATACAGCTACGATTTGTCGTAGAAAGGACCAATACAAGTCCTGTACAGTAGCCAGAGAGATTTGAAGCAATTCCTCTTGCAGAAAAGGGACTATTTCACGACGTGATGCTGGTCGAGGAAAGCGTGTCCTCACTCGCTCCTCCACAACACCCCAGTGTGGCTCAATAATGTTCAAGTCGGGTGACTCTGCAGACCATGACAAATTTTGAATCTTTCATTTTCAGTAAGCCACTCTTTCACAAGTTTGGCTCTGCGTATCGGTGCGTTATCATCCTGATACACGACCCCGCCGTCATGGTACAATGTTTGAACCATTGGGTGCACCCGGTCCTACAGAATTGTGCAATAGTCCTTGGCAAGTGATCCGCCCCTCAAGAAAAATCAGCAGGCCGACAGACTGCCACGATATTGTGGTCCAAACCATCCCCGAGCTACCTCCATGCTGCACTGTTGGCAATAAACAGTCCGGGTGGTAAGCCTGTGAGGGATGTCTCCACACATAAACTCTCCCGGTTGAGGGGTAGACAGTGCAGGACGATTCATCGGAGAACAACACACGTTTCACGTTGTCCAACGTCCACCATTTGCGCTGCTGGCACCATTATAACCGACATTTGTCATTTTCACTAGTGATCTAGCGTTCGGCGATAACAACACGACTGGGAGTGTTGACTCGGTGAAGCTCTCGACGAACAGTTTTGATGGAAACAAGTGAATCGCGGTGCGTGTTCAACTCTGCGGTGAGTTGGGAAGCTATGGTTTTATGTTTTTGGCTACCATCCATTTTGGCACCCGGACATCCATGTCAGACAGCTTCCTGTTACCTCGACAGTTACTCGTATTCGACGTGGTTCTTCCCTCTTGTTGGTATGCCGACATGACCCTGGATACCATGGCTCGCGATACACCACAAAGGCTTTCTGTCTTGGACACAGATGCATTGGCGAGATGGTGACCAACAATCTGCCCTCTTTGAAACTCGGATATGCCTTCTATTATGTTGTGTGGATAGCACTTTTTCACATTCAGTTGCGCTACTGCTCTGCTAATGCAACCTTCATAATCAGCTCTCGTTGGTCAACTGCCAAATAGATGCAGGCTGGCCACTAGGTAGCGCTTACAGTAGCGTGATACGTGGGGTTCTATTTGCGCAGGCGTTTCAATTTCGTTATCCACCCACTCTACGTGACGTGACGAGACGAACTACTGAGGCAGTGCTTCCAGAAATGTTTACCTGAAATCAGTAGACCAGAGCTCAAAAAATCATCAGTAGAAATCAGTAGATCAGGTTATTTGCTTAAGATATATTCACCACCCGACAAATGTAGCATTGGATGCAGCCTCAGTATGAAGGAACACTTGAATCTACCGGTATTTCAAATAATACCAGTATTCCATAAATTACTATTAAACACTAGAATCAAACATTCAAACCAATACATTCCAGAATAACTTTTTACAAGATATTACTAATGATCAGCTTTATAAAATAATGCTCACCATTAAAACTAATGTTTGCGTATATAATAATTGCATTGGTCTGTTAATATTGTCACAATTCTATCGGTCCCACTTGTTACTCACAACCAGTATGCACTTAAAAATATATAAGTAGATAGCAGACGTTGGATAACATTTAGTCGTCGTCGGCTTTCTCTCTTCAGATCAGTTCTGAGGTGAGTCTTGTCCGATCGGATCAGAAGATGGTTAATACTGAAATGTATCTGAGGGTGTTAGAAAAAACACATAAGTGTTGATGTACTCTCTTTGACAGCTCCATTGCCTACAGAATATCCTTGCCTAGTCATCTAGCCACTAGTAACCAAGACTCTTACACCCCGTGAAATCTGGGTGGGAGTCACAACTGACTGATGAACATGTTACTTTCTGTACTTCACTTTTTCCTATCTGACACCTTTAGCCCAAATCTCCTACCTTCCTACTTATAAGGGCTGTTTAACGTGTAGGATCAGACACACTCTTCCTAAATTCTCTAAGAGCATCAAGCAAGCATGTATGCGTCATTTTCTTATAGGACTTCCGTCCACAATGAGTAGATTTTAGGCCCCAGCCACCTACAGCGAGTTCGCCTTTTGGGCAGAACACAGAAACGGAAGGAATGAGAGCAAGTCTAGCGACTTTGACAGAACAGTTTGTAGTGAGATTAAAGTAAAGTAGATGGCGCCACCGTACAATCACGATATTGTACATAGAGGGGTGAAAGAATTTCAGGGGGGCATAGGAAAGGATACCCATTTAACCAGTGGGTCCAGCCTGTGGGCCTTCACTTAACGAACTCGTCCGATATTCCGTGATTGTTAGCAAATCACACCACCTCCACAAGTTCAGCCCAGGATCGAACCTGAGGACCATGCATTGGTAGTCTAAATGTAAAAGTTCGAATTCAACCAACAGCAGGAAAAATGTTGCTTACTTTTATTTGGGACTCATGAAGGTCAATACTGAAACGTTATTTAATAAAGAGGGGCTCAACAAAGGAGTAGTGCTTGTTACAGTAAGAAAAGCTGCATGAAAAGATGAAGCCTGTAATCCAAAGCAAACACCGAGAACTACTGTCGGAAGGTGTTTCATTTCCGCATGACAATGAGTGTTCTCATATAGCTGCCAAAACCGCTGAAACCCTCCAGGAAATAAACTTTGAGGTATTGTAGCTTCCTCGGTTTCAGTATAACCGTGATCTTGCCGCTTCGTACTATTCCTAATTTGGTCCAATCAAAGACGTCTAAACAAGACGTCTCTTTGCCACGGACCATGAAGTGAAGGAAGATGCGCATGCGCACTCATGCCTCAGCAAGGTCACGAAACTCAGGACAATATGCATTGAGAAGTACACTGAAGGGCCAAAAGTTATGGGCCAGTAGTATGCAAATTTTTAATTGGTGCCACCGCCGTATAAAGGTTTCGACGCATGCTACGATTTTTATCAGTTGCGAGGTGTATCGCATGAGTCAGGCTGAACAACCGCCAGTAGGATTATGTCAAGCCAACGTGAATAATCGGAATTTGAACGAGGCATGGTAGTGGGAACCAGACGGATGGGACATTCAATTTCCGAAGTTCAATATTCTTCGATCCACGGTGTCACGTGTGTACCGAGAATACCTCATGAAATTCCGATCAACCGTGGACAGCACAGTGGCCGACCACGGGGGCTGAATGACCGTGTCTAGCGTCGTCTGATCAGGATTTTCCATGCTAACAGACAAGCGACACTGGCTAAAATAACATCCATATTCAATGCAGGAAGTACCAAAGACATATATCCATCAGGTCAGTGCAGCGTAATTTAGCGTCCATGTGGGATGGGAGTTGAAGACCCACCAGAGTGCCTTTATTAACACCACGACATCGGACACAGCACCTCAGTTGGGCTAGTGAACACGGCCATTAGACCCTGATAGATTGGCAACATGAGGCGTGGTCCGATCAGTCACGTACCAGTTTTTACGAGCTATTGGTAGGGTTCGAGTGTGACGCAGACCCCACGAGGTCATGGACCCAAGCTGTCAATAAGGAACTGTGCAAGTTGGTGGTGGTTCCATACAGGTGTGGGATGCCTTTACGTGGCACCGTTTAGGTCCTCTAGTTCTCGTGAATACGTTATTAAACGGTAATTGCTTAATCGCTTTGTTGCACTGCTGGGTGACCATTTGTAGCTCTTCATAGACTTCATGTACCCGAAAAGCGATGGGATTTTCCCGGCGGACTATGCACCATGTCATGGGCCCAAGTTGTCCAAAATTGGTTCGAGAAAATTTCTGGATAGTTACGACGAATGGTGTGGCTACCACGTTCGCTTAACATGAACCCAACAGAGCACGTAGTGAAAAAGTCCATTCGCATCCCAGATCCTGCCCCTAAAAATACCAGGGAGCTGTGGGCGGCTATTCAGAGGGAATGGCTCAACATCTCTCCAGAAGTCTTCCGGCCACTTGTGGAATCGATGCCACGTCGAGTTGCTGCACTTCTCCGGGCTAGAGGAGGTCCTACACGGTACTAGGTACGTAACTCATGAGTTTTGGCATTTAAGTGTATATATCGGATAATTATACACTCGCCCTCGCATTTTAGATACTTCGCAAAGGCGTCCGCCTTAGGGTCTTTTTTTACCACTTATGCATTGAAACCAGAGATGAAGGTTTGGTTGCTTTCCATTTCATTATGTGAGGCCCTGGATATAGCTCATTTGGTTTCGCTTACTGAAATAATGCTTCAAAGATACTGGCAGAAAATAATCTTCTAGTGCCCCGATAAATTGTGTATAATAACAAGATGCTTATATTTTACAAAGCTTCAGTTTTATTTCAAAGGACATAAAACTACTACTCGTTCGATTCAATTGCAGCGCAAAATACTTTAGATTTTCGTTTTTAGTTTTCTTGTGATCCATTTATCAAACTTACGTGATTACGAATTTACAAAAAGTGCGTACCATCTGGTGCTATGCACAAACTGATAAGCAGACGAATTACTTTCTTGCGATTCAAGCGGAAAGATATCTCTTCTCTGTCCAATGAGCGTTTCAATTATTTGCGCCCTTTGATGCCGAAATCGAATTTTCCCTGTAGCAACACTTATTTGAGTTGGAGAAACATCGCTTCCCGGCACTTCGTTACCTGGCATGAAAGCATGTTTTTTGTTTCGCGGAGAGAGTGAACACAATCGCCATGAAAGCAGATTGTCGGACGATCAATAGCAACTCTTCAGAGCTATTTCGCACAGACTTCATTCAGCCCTACACATTGCATTAACATGCATGACGAAAAGTCAATAAGTAACAACATTCCTATACACTATTCTCCCGCAGCACTGTAGAAGAACAATTTTTGTTTTGGTCCTAGTAACAACAGAAACACACAAAACAAAAATCGCTAAGCTTGTCTTAAATTTTGGATAACATCATGCAGATACCAGTCGGCAAATTTATAAAAGAAGAAAGATGACACCGAATTTTCGGCTGTAATAAGCACGTCTTTTGAATCCGTTTTGACGCAAATTAAATTTATCAAAGCTATTCAAAGTCAATAGAAAATGCATGGAAAACAATAGTATCTGACGGAAGAAAGATTTTCAATCGGGTTTTTAAACCCTCAGATATTGCTGTAGCGGAATCGTGAGCTTACGCCCTCTGGTTGCAGACTTGTGCGTTAAGAAAAACATGAATTTATATGAGAATGATTTTGCACCGGAAACGCTCTCCAACACAGATTTTTTTTTTCAAATCGGACTCTTAGAAACAGAGATATCGACAAAAATAAGATATATATCTACGCCCCTGGAGTAGAAACCATGCATTATTTCGAGAAGAGAAGTTCCTAATAGGTTTGTCGACATGAGTAGTATCAGTCAACAAACGACGTTTTTTGCAATCGAGATTTTAGAAGCTCATATTTTGCTGCAAATACATTGGAAGCGGAAATTAAGAATTACGTCACCTGGTGGACAAACCATTTTTTACAAAAATTAGAAATTATGTGCAAAGGATCTCCTGTCAGAAGCTGTATCCGGTACAGAAAGAATTTTTCAAACAAGAGATTTGGAAGCAGAGATATAGGGAGGAAAACAATTTACCTTTACGCCCCCTAGCGGAAAGTCTATGAATTATTTGAAAATTTTGAAATTGTATGAAAAACATATCACACTGGAGACACTATCCAACAAAGAAGGAATTTTTAATTCGAACTCCTAGAAGTAGAGATATTGACAAAAGTAAGATATACATCTACGCCCCCTGGCATAGAAACTATGCGTTATTTTCAAAAGAAAATGTTTCTTAAAGGTTTGTCGACATGAGTAGTATCGGTCTACAAACGACGTTTTTTTTTAATCGAGAATTTAGAAGCTCATATTTTGCTGCAAGTACATCAGAAGCGGAAATTAAGATTTACGCTCCCTTGTGGCCAAACCATTTTTTTACAAAAATTAGAAATTATGTGCAAACGATTTCCTATTAGGAGCTGTATGCGGTGCAGAAAGAATTTTCCAAAACGGAGATTTAGAAGCAGAGATATAGGGGGAAACGCAATTTACCTCTACGCCCCCTAACAGAATTACTTGAAAATTTAGAAATTATATGAAAATCATGTTACACTGAAACACTATCGAACAATGAAGGAATTTTTCAAATCGGACCCCTAGAAAGTAGAGATATTGACAAAAACAAGATATACATCTGCGCCTCCTGGCGGAGAAGCTGTGGAATATTTTAAGAAGAAAATATTCCGAAAAAGGAAAGGTTTATCGATGCTAGTGGCATCAGTCCTCGAAAGAAATTTTTCAATCGATATTTTAGAAGCTCAGATTTTATGGCAAATACATCAGAAGCAAGAATTAACACTTACGCCCCCTGTTGGCCAAAGTATTATTTACCAAAAATTAAAAATTATATGCAAAAGATTTGCTATCAGGAGGTGTATCCGCTGAAAAAAAAGTTTAAATCGGAGTTTTAGAAGAAGAGTTATCGGGAAAATGTAATTTACTTTCACGCCCCTTAGCGGAAAATCTATGCGTAATTTGAAAAAGTAGCTATATCTAAAATACTCTTCGACATAAATGGAATCGAAAGATAAAATAATTTTTTCAATCGGACGTTTAGAAGCAAATATGTGGAATAAAACATATTTTTGAATTCGACATCATTTGCATTTACGCCCTCTAGCGGGAAAATTGTACATCGTAAGAAAAAAAAAACGAAATGAAGGATCATCATTCGCATATTTCAAGCTTCCCAATGCAAAAATAATTTTTAAAATTGGACTAATAGTTTCAGCGATATCGTGGGTACAGACGGACGGACGGACAAACCGATAACATAAGCACGATCTTTTTTTACAAAAGACGTGCTAAAAATACACATTTTTTTTAAATTTTAGGTTAGCCGATGGGAAAACTGCGAAATAGAAAAATAAAAAAATTCATTTTGAATTGATTTGATTTCCAACTCTCGTGGGGAAAAGAATCTTTCTTTCGTGCGAATATCAGACAGATAAAACACACACGAAAAAAAATCCTCAGAACTTATAATTACATGTTGAAAATAGGCAATAATATGAATTTCGTTGCTTTGTTATTGTTCGGGATCTACACATACACGCAATCATATGTACACTGCTGGCCATTAAAAGTGTAACACCAGAAAGATTACATTCCAGGGGCTAGAAAGCTGGCAGAAGGGCAGAACACGAGCGAACATGTAAATGATTAACTGCAGCACATATGGAAACATGTGCGACTGTAACACCCCTGGAAGTCGTATAAGAGGGCTGAACAAGAAGCCAATGTTAAGCGCTCGAAGAGTGTTTGCTCGCCTTTCCTGGCCGCGGACATCTGCAGCATGCCCCGTCGAAGACAACGGCAGCCCTACCAGCAGGTTTCAGACTTTGATCGCGGGAGAGTCGTGGCATATCGGGATTGCGGATTATCACTACAATACATCGGTGCTCATGTGGAACGGCATGCGGCCATAGTGGGGATAATATGGCATCAGTAGGTAGCGGAGGAACAAACACACTGCCGTGAGGGATCCCAACGGCCCCGTCACACCACCGAACGAAAGGACCAACATCTGGTGCGCATGACTCTGACGGATCGCACAGCCACATTGACTATCGGAGCTCAAGATTTCGGGCGTGTGGCATAGCACCCAGTCTCCGTATGGACGGTTAGACGTCGTCTGCAGCAGCGGGTCATTTTTGCAGGGCGCCCATTGCTTTGGCTACCTGTGACTGTACAACACCGGCATCTGCGACTGCAAGAACGTCGAGCATAGAGGAGAGAATGCCAAGGCATCGTGTTTTCCGACGAATACCGCTTCACTTTGCAGCACCAGGATGGATGAATTGTGTCTGGGATACCGCGACGCTGTATGCTGTACCATACAGGCCCGGCACCCGGCGTTATGGTATGGGGCGTCATTGTATTCCACTCCCGCCACGCCATGTCCGCATTACCGGTACGTTGAACCGCCATCGTTACATCACTGAGGTGTTGGAGCCTGTTGTTGTGACATATCTTCAAGGACTGTGTATTGCTATTTAGCAAGATAATAATGCGCGACCGCATTGGCACGCAACGTCCAAAACTTCCTGTATCGCCACAATGTGCCACATCTTCTTTGGCCCGCGCTGTCCCCGGATACGTCTCCTATTGAACACGTGTGGCCCATGATTGCCGGGCGACTGGCGCGCCAGCGAATGCCCCCGGCTACAACGGAGAACTGACATCGTATCGATGCTGAGTGGACGAACATTCCCTAAATACACATGTAATGTCTCTTCCTCTCGATGTCAGGACATGTAGCAGCTGTAATTGCCGCCTAGGGTGGCTACACCAGATGTTGGTTATTATGCGTTCCCCTCGTTTCACCGTGCTCTATTTGTAATCGATTCGCCCTTGTATCATCTGCCTTCTGCATAATAAAAACGGCTTCGATATCTCTTGTCTTTCACGGTTTTGAACTTTTAATGGTCAGCAGTGTATGTTTCTAAGATGAAAAACATAATGAAACCCTAATTTGAAATATCTTCACATTTATACCTGCAGTTGTCATTGTTTTTCCCGCTAAAGTTCTTTTTTCAGGCGCAGTGAAGTTACAATCTATTTCTCCCAAGACATTGTAGAAGATTTCTGTGTCAGACGGACAACTTTACTGTAATTTTCAACGTGTTATCGGATAATCCGTGAAGAGTGATATTGAAAATCCATCATCATCATCAACCATTCTCAATCAACTGCTGGATAAACGTCTCCGTAGGTGTCTTCCGCAACTCGCTGTCTTGAGCAGTTCTGCGCCTTGTCATTTCGACATGCTCCCAAATTTCATCCACCCATCTCCCACACAGTCTTTTTCTGGGTCTTTTCCTACCCCTTGGTATCGTTTCTAGTGTTTCAGTTGGCTAACGATGGTCAGTTCTAGCAATCTACCTTGCCCATTGCCGCTTGAAGATCTTCATTTTGAACATGATGTCATCAAATTTCAATATTTTCCCTATCCTTTTGCTCTCTGTTTTGGTTACAACAAGCATGCAACTTTGAGTTGTCCGCAGCTTTTAGATGTCTTACTTGTCTGAGGTCCATGTCTTTGATCCATAAGTCAGAACTGGAAGAATGCATTGATTAAATACTTTTCTTTTAAAACATAATGGTAAATTGGCGCGTGTGTGTGTCTTGTCTTTTGCTGTGTCTTCCAAATGCACTCCTGCCAAGATTTGTGCGTCTATTAAATTCTATTTCCATGTGCACCTCGCTTGATATCTGTTGTCTAAGTTGGAATGGATTTATTATACCGTGCTCAATATGATGTTTGACGAAATGACTTGAAATGTCATGCGTAATATAACGTATGACTTGAAATGATTTATTACGTCTGACTTGACATGTCATATGTAATATACAGCTTGTACTTCTGTAGAAATTGCAGATGAACTCGAGGTACTCGTTGATCCTAAATATGTGAATCCAATTCGTAGACCAAACACTAGAGATGGATGTGATGGGCAGTTGACATGAGCATCCCGCTCGCAGAGTACAAGAGACGCAACAAAACGATAAATAGGCGGGCAGCAAAGCTTCCCGACTGTGTATCGAAATCAACGAACATGGATAAACGTGGTGATCTGAGCGACTTTGATCGTGAAAGCATTGTCGGCCGAAGACATGGATCATTCGATTCTCCAAGTGGTAAGAATCCTATGGTCCTCGCGGGCAATCGAATTAAGGGTGTACTGCAAGTATACCATAGATGGACGTATCAGCGCCCAGAAAGCAAGCGGCGGACGACCACACGCCACCAGAGTCAACGTAAACTATTCCAGGCTCGAACAGACCGACCACGTGGCAACTGCAGCGCAAATTACGTACAGGTTAAATGTCGGAGGCCCAAGCACACGGCGAGCGAACGGTACAACACACGCTGATACCCTGGGCTGCGAGAGCCAACACCTTATTCGTGGGCCACTGTCAACTGCTCGTTATCGGAAAATACGCCTTGCCTGGTGCCGGAAACTTCAAAACTGGACTTCTGTAGAGTGGTACAGCATCGTGTGGTCAGATGAATCCCATTTCATCTGTACGGAGCTGACGGGAGTGTGCCAGTGTGGCGTCAACAGCATGAGACCATGGACCGTTGTTCCATGTCGGCTCTGTTCAAGGCGGTAGAGGCTCTGTGATGGTTTGGGGAACCTTCTCATGGGACACATTTGACACATTAGGATTTTTTAGGTTTATACACTGCAAATTTTCTGTAGATCCACAGCAAATGTTTTAGTTGACAGATTGTGAATTTCCAGTTGATTCGCAGAAGATTTTTAGGTTGATACACTACAAATTTTCAGTAGATTCGTTGTAGAGTTTTGCGTTGACACAGCATAAATTTTAAATAGATCAACCGTAAATTTTTAGGTTGATAAAACGGAAATTTTCAGTAGATCCGCGGTAAATATTTTGCTAATATTTGTAATTTACAGCAAATCCGGAGTAGATATTTAGGTTGACACATTGGAAATTTTCCATGAATCCGCCGTAGAATTTTAGGTTGGTACCCTATAAATTTTCCATGAATCCGCCGTAGAATTTTAGGTTGGTACCCTATAAATTTTCCATACGCTCGCAGTAAAAATTTTGGTTGACACACTATACATTTTCCGCAGATCGGTGGTAGATTTTTTAGGCCAATAAACTGGAAATTTTCCATACGTCTGCCGTAAATATTTGGAAATATTTTCAATTTACAGTAAATTCGAAGTAGAGTTTTAATTTGACACACTATAAATATTCCATGGATCCGTTGTAGACATTTAAGTTCCATAGATCAGTCATAGATTTTTAGGTTAATACACTGGAAATTTTTAATTTTCCGTAAATCCGCCATAAATATTTTGCAAATATTTTTAATTTACAGTTAATCGCAGTAGATTTTTAAGTTGACACACTATAAATTTTCCATGGATCCATCGTAGAATTTTCGGTTGATACACTATAAAATTTCCGTAGATCCGCGTAAAAGCTTTAGGTGATACACTGTAAAATTTCAGTAGGATATCATTAGATCCCTTTCAATGTCCTGTAGTGAAACCCATTTTCATTGTTCACATAACCTCTCTTCTCGTTTTTTTATTTTTGGTTTTGTCGCATAACCTGTGAGGCCTTTGCCTTCTAATATCCTGCAGTTTCCTTTCCATAACAAGGTACTTTTACTTGTTAGTGTTCGTACTTTTGGATTCAGCAAGGTCTTGAAAAGATGGAATCTCTCAGCTGGGGGTAAATCTCCAAGTAAGACATAAGTTCGTATCTAGCCTTCACGAACAAAAACTTTTATCGAGAAGAAATTGAAAATGCTTTGGAGAGATAGAAAAATGCCATTGAAATGGATGGATCATATGATACAAATTTTGGTAACGTTAGTAAACGAATAGATTTATTAGTCGACCGATAATTAGAAATTTTCGGACTGCTCGAAATAGTGGAAGATGTTACGTAATTATAGTGACATACCGCTTCATACTGAAACAATAATAACAGAATGCTTTCAAAATTATTTCTAAGAAATATTTAAAAAAAAATGAGCAAAAATGAAAATCTATCAGGATTCCTAAAACTTTGTTCCCATTGTTTACCCATGTCTCTAGTTAAGAGGGATCTTTTACTTCTAATAAATCAACCTGAAGTAACTGAACTCTAAGAACAAGCAGCTAGTTTCTCCACGTACGTCTCATAGAATTTGCTGCCATACTTCTTGATTACGCAGCTTGTATTCCTAAGTCAGTTTATTCCCTTCGGCTTATGGTTTCGAATATTAGCAGAAGATAAGTGGCGTCTTAATGCAGATAAATACCTATTTAAAAATGAAGTTTATCGCGTTATGTTCATATCCATAAGAGCGCGAGTTGTTCGCGTTCGAGGAATCACTATTACAGCAGCCCTTCGGGACGATTAAACCTGCTTCGTCAGTTCTCTTACTTACACTCCGTTATCGTCTCCATTTGCACTCGCCGGGCTTTAATTGCTCTCATTATTCCTCATCGAGTTAACCTTCTCAAATCTTCAAGTTAGCCAAATTCATAAACAAAATATTCAAGCTTTCGCTTGGAACTTTTACTCCTATGTTTCAACGCTGTTGTACTTAATCTAAAAACTATAAACAGCGAGGAAATCTTTAGAAAAAGAGCGTACTAAACGCGAAAGCCAAACCAAAATATTTTTCTCACCATTAATGGCCACAATTGACAAATGAAGATCCCTAAAAGGTTCAGCAGCCTCTATGGTAGACCTGAGGGGCCGTGATAGCCAGAAAATTTAAACAAACTTAGGTAGCAATGTTGAAACTAGGGAAAGCGAAGGTAATCCTTATAGAAAAGTTCAGATTGTAACAGTAGAAACGCGATTGTGACTCAAACGTTCGTCCTGTTTTCACCTATACATAATACGTTTTCTCCAGTCATGTGCAAAACACCCGCCAGCGTCAAATGGGTACAGCGATAACCTGAAAAACACGAGGCCGATGACATGCATTCGAAACAGAGCCACATTGCATTATCAAGTGAGCAGAGGATGGAGGTCAATAAACGTGCTGTTTGGATACTACAACGCAATTATTGCATAAAAGTGTTAAACGCGGCAGCAGCAGCAAGAGAAATTTATGAAGTTGGTGGCGAGGAAACACTGGACTACATCACTGCACGAAAACAGTTCCGGTGTTTTAGTGCTAAGAACACCAGTCTTGATGACGTCCAACGAGCAAACACCAATCTTGATGATGTCCAACGAGCACTAACAATGACACTCTGGTTGAACCTGTGAAGATGAACCCCGGTACCAGTACACGACAATTGACAGCTCAGGTGGAGTCTTCTAAATCCACCATTGTTCGCTACTTGCGCCATCTTGGTTTTTCCACCAGGCGCCAGCAAATGGTTTCCCATGCCTTGATATCCCAGCTGACGGAACAACGTGTAATTATCTGTCGCAGATTGCTGTCAAATCTTACAGGATGATAGGTTTCTGCGTGCTATCATCACAGGCGACGAAAAGTGGATATTACTACGTTTTCCTACCTCTGAGAACCAATGGCTGAGTTCAGACCAGAAAGCACAGCGAGTAGTGCAAAGTGGGAGGTTCGAGAGGAAAGACATGTCTTGCGCATTTGGTGGAATTCTGCGGGTCCTGCGCACTGGAAACTTGTGCCAGATGGTCCGAATGCGGTCTGGAACCTCTATTCCGAACAATTGCAGTGGGCCATTGATGCTCTGCACAGCTCCACCCAGCTCTGACCAATATTAAATTACATTTCCCCTTCCGGTTCCTGTAGTTTTCGATTCCTGAGTGGTCCGCTGAAAACAACAGGAATTGGAAAGGATTGCCATCCGTTCCCATCCACCATACAGTTAGGACCTTGCGCCCTCCGGGGAAGGTGCTGCATGGACAGTTTCCTACAAGAGCTTCGGTTCAGTGGTTGATGGGGAATTTGACATTAGAGAGTTTCTGTCATCGAATCCTGCCGAGTCATACCGCCCTGGGATCATGGCTGTGGTCGAATGTTGGCAAAGGACTATAAAAAATGCATTATTAAACATTTTAGTTGCAAACGGAACGAACTTTTGACTCACTCTGGCATTAGAGTTATGTAAGCATAAGCGAAAAAGTGTTCAAAATGTGAAGTTATAATCTGCCAAGAAGTTGGTTGTTTCATTAGTTACTTATATTGATGGGTCTTAATAATTCATTAGTTAATGCTTAGAATATAGTTAGGTAGTTATACGTAAAAGGCTATGTTCTTATTTGAACCTTGTTTACGCTTACCAACCGTAGGTTGAAGAAGCGTATATGCTCCAGCTTTGTCCGTCTATCTGTCTGTCCGTCCGTCTGCACGAAAACTCGCGTAAAAACGGTTCGATTTCGATAAAATTTTAGTATGTGGTAGAGAACCACCTGGGGACGAATCCTATTGAAATTAGACGAAATGGGGTCAAAGGTCAGGGCATAGGAGCGGGATCCATTCCATCGCCCTTTATGCGTCATAACTTACGTATAAATGTTTCGATTGCGACAAAACTTTATCATGTTGTGTAACGTATACTCTCGATTCACTTTCCTTTTGATTTTTACTATCTCTGGTTATTTTATTTTACTATGTAAATTATCTTCTTACTGAACGAGATGTTATTTCTCCCGCTGAATGAGATCTGGCAATGAGTGTGAGTCATGACGTGGTGGTAGCCAGTATAAATAGGCGCGTTCAACGATACCTAGGGAGAGCGTTTGTTTATATGGGGAGAGCGTTTGTTGTTGTATAGAGAGAGCGTTTGTTTATGTGGAGGAGAGCTTTTTGTTGATGTGCGTAGAGTGAGCTGTTGTTGTACGAAGTGAGCTGTGGTTTATGTGTCAGAAAGCTGTTGTTGTATAAAGAGATCTTCGTTTATGTGAGAGCCAGAAGTTTATCAAATAAAAGATTGTCATCGTAAGTACGTCTTTCTCAGTTCATAGTTTTGTCAGATCTCTGTCTGGCTGTTAGGTTTATTTCATTAGTTGATTATTATTAACAACCAGCATAAGACTTTATTCATCCTAATTACTATTACAACATTACTAGCAGTTAAAAGCTTGTTCATTATTATTACTACACTACTAGCAGGAAAGTTTATTCATGATGATAATTAACAAAACAACAACCATTTGACACAAGCATTAGAAGAAGCATTAGCTTAGAAGAAGAGTTATATTCATTATAATTAGCTTAGTAAAAACTATATTCATTATAGTTGTTCCGGAGATGTACTGAACCGGTTCTATTGTATATCGTCGAAATGGGGTCAAAGGAGCGAGATTTATTCCACAGCTATTATCCACATAACTTGGGTAATGATTTCTGGTATGTTGGAAAGCGTATCATAATCAATGCATTGCACGATTTTACTAACTTGTTTACATGTAAAAGTCTTTGTTATTATTTCAACACTGTTTGTACGTAAAAGGCTTTGCTATTTTAACCTTATTTTTATGAAAAAGGCTTTGTTATTATTTCAAACTTATTTATATATAAATGGCTTTCTCATTACTTTACACATTTTAGTTGCAATCGGGACGAACTTTTGACTCACTCTGGTATTAGATTTATGGAAGCATAAGCTAAAGAGCGTTATGAATGTGTAGTTATAATATGCCTAGCAGTTGGTGGTATCATTAGTTATTTATATTGCTAGGTCTTAATAATTCATTAGTTAATGCTGAGAATGTGGTTAGGTAGTTATATGTAAAATGCTTTATTATTTCAATAAGTTGTTTTAGAGGCTTATCATTTTATCATTTAATCACATTATCACAAAAAATGGTGAAAACAGAAACTGCAAAAATATAGCGTTGCTCACGATTTCAACAGTAGATAGTGCTATTCGTTATTTGTGTACAGGCTACTGGTTTCTTGGTCTAAAATTCATTCTGAATACTTACGTCACCTTTTCAATAAAAACTGATAAGTCCAGTGTTCATTCTGTTTCTTCCCTTCATTTGTATTTAATGTTTGTTAGCATATATACATACGAGAAAAAAAGTTTCTAAATTAATGTCTTATCTAAATAAATGCAAGGGACTCAGTTATTTCTACGGATATTTTGTGTTTCAGCGGTTTAAAGTGATTTCCAGATCAACATACAGAGTGGCAGTTTCTACTTCAATGGGCGTAACGAAGATTTCAATCTCTTTTAATGTAAAAGGTTTCATATTACAAAATTTGTTTCTATTTGCACCTGGGTGCTACAATATTGAATTAAATAGTCGATTGTACGCGTGTAACGCGCTTTTGGAATTAAAGTAACTGTCAGCAACCAAAACGGAGAAAACACTCCGAACATTTGACTTCAAAGCACACAAGATATGAAAATCTTACAGAGAATGTAATAAGTGATAGTGATCAGTGTCTGTATTTCTTTACTGGGTTTCTTCATTTAAAATAACGTTTATGTGAACAATTAATGGACTCAGGCAAGCCTGATGACCTACAATTCTTCCAAACAAATTATAAGATAATTTGCTTGAATCTGATATGACTTTACCGTTAGATAAGATTTCGACGTTCTCTTCACACTTTGGCATCATCTTATTTCGCTATGCAAGACAACGTGGTTCTCTCCTTAGCGTTGCTTACAAGAAGATATCACGTTGCTGTCATTACTGACGACATCAAATAAATTTTGGATGGGAAAGCCTGTGATCAGAATGCCTGCAGCAAGAGATCGTTTCCCCAGATAATGAATAATTTCACAGGATACTGTGCAACACCAAACGAAGCAAAAGACTGAGCCAAAAGTGTTCGTCAGGAAGGATTTGACAGTCATGGGAAAAAGAGTTAATTTATTCATTACGCAGATCTACAAGATGTTACATATTAAACGTTGTATTTGTTTGAGTCATTTTGGCTGTTGCTTAACATATTTGCTATTTTAGTTTAAATATGATTTTAGTGTTATTCTATCACGTAAGGATTTCTCCACAAATCGATTTAGCGCATTCGGCAGAGCATATTGTAAATTCCGATTAATTGGGACACATCGGGGATAGAATACTTTGGCCGAATTAAGCGGCTGTCCCAGTGATGCGAAGATTTATCCCAAAGAGCTAATTTGGGATGTTCTGCAAGAATTGCCCCAATAATGATGCCCAGATTAGCCAATGGCTAATTAACCGGAATCTACTGTATACAGGGTGTTCGTAAACTGTTTTGACAAAAGAAGAGGGGTGAGAGTACCCTTCAAGACGAACAATATTTACAACGGAACTTAGAGTTGCATTCTACTCTAAGTGTCAGAAAAGAGTTAAGTTAGATGTCTAAGTTAAACTTTCAACAATGCAAAGAAAGAGAATTAACAACATCATATTTATGGAGATCAGGGACAGACTCAAAGTAGATGGAGATCAGGGACAGACTCAAAGTAGATGCTCAAAGTAGATGCTCAAAATCCTATTTATGGAGATCAGGGACAGACTCAAAGTAGATGCTCAAAGTAGATGCTCAAAATCCTATTTATGGAGATCAGGGACAGACTCAAAGTAGATGCTCAAAGTGGCGGCCACAGGTGCCGTTGCGCAATTTACACCGGCGAATGAAAGACTGGCGCACCCTCTCGAAGACTCCTGGTGTCGTGTTTATCCTGTCTGCTGCAACAACGATTCTCGCGAAGAGATCTTCCAAGGAGTCCACAGGCGTCTCGTACACCAATGATTTCATGTGCCCCCAGAAGAAGAAGTCCAGTGGTTTTAAGTCCGGTGAGCGTGGAGGCCATGCCACAGTTCCGCCTCGTCCAATCCATCGTGCGGGATATGTGGCATTCAGGAAGTGTCTACTGCACCTTGATACGCCAATCAGCTGCAACTATCGATGCTGCGTTTTTTCTCTGGCAATCTGCATACGGTTAATGCTTCACGGTGATGTTCTGGCGATGTGCTACTTCTCCAGCACGACAGAAATGACGTCTGAGGTGACGACTTGTGCTTGTTGGACGTATTTCGAAGTTGCTCTTTTCTGACACTCAGAGTGGAATGCGACCCTAGGCTCCATTGTAAATATTGTTCGTCTTGATAGGTACTATCACCCCTCTCCTTTTGCTAAAACAGTTTACGAACACCTTGTATAAATAAAGGAAAATGAATGCTCAATTTATTTAAATTATTGAACGTGTGGAAGAATTTCTTTAAAATTCCATTTCTCAACTAAGGTTTACGCATTACTATTGATCATGAGTTATTCATTTTTTTTATCGTAGCATAGCTATAAACTGCAGGCATGATATTTTTGGTACTTCCCGACAGATGCTGTTGGTAATAATGCAGCTAGCTGTAAAGTGTGAAGGGAAGTTTTTTTTAGTAAATAGGAACACTATACTAATGATCCGATTAATTGGCGTAGGAAGTAGACACATTAGAGTTCCCAAGCTTTCGCACACCAACCAGATGGCTTTTTCAGGGAAGTTAGACAGAAACTGCCTTCAATTAGTTTGAAGCAATCTTCAAACTAATTGAAATTTGAAGATTGCTTGAAACTAATTGAAGGACAGAAAGGACAGAAACTGCCCAACTTTCTTGAAAAAAGATGGCTTTTTCAAGGAAGTTGGGCAGTTTCTGTCTAACTTTCTTGAAAAAGCCATCGGGTTGATGTGCGAAAGCTTGGAAACGCCAATAAATGCGATCATTAGTACAGTGTCACTATTTATTACTTAATTGGTGTATTGTTCCTCGTTATCTATTTGAATATTCAAATATTATTAAATAATTAGTTAGTGTAATCTAAAGTTAGCTTGAAAACGCCAATAAATGCGATCATTAGTACAGTGTCACTGTTTATTACTTATATGGTGTATTGTTCCTCGTTATCTATTTGAATATTCAAATATTATTAAATAATTAGTTAGTGTAATCTTACATAATTAGTTAGTGTAATCTAAAGTAATGTGATTCTGTTTTTTTTTTATTTTAAAGGCATTCAAAATTTCACAACAGTATTTAACATTTTGAAATTATTTCTACATGTTTTTTACATTTAAACGTATTTCAAAGTCCTCCCCTAGAAAAACGTATAATCGAGGGCCCAATTTACTTTGAAATTACAACACATCCAACCTCATTAGAAAGAATTCTTTTGCGAGGAAGTAATGTCCATTATAATTAATAACAAGGAACTGTACACCAACTCTACTTTAAATAATGTAACTACAGCAGTAATCTGAATTTAATGGCGCAGAATAAAAATAAAAGTTTTCCAAGCTTTCGCACATCAACCAGATGGCGTTTTTCAAGGAAAGTAGATGTGCGAAAGCTTGGAAAAACTTTTATTTTTATTCTGCGCCAATAAATTCGGATTACTGCTATAGTTACATTATTTTAAAAATGCCCATTATGATAAAACTGTACCTGGTGGACGTTTCATATCGTATTCTTGAGTAAGGAACCGTTAAGTACAACCATTTTAAATGAGGCAAGAGTTATTTTAAGTCACAACAACAGGAGTGCGTCTTTGCTAGCGGAGAGTTTACACCTCGTCAATAACGCTGATAAATGTTGTGATGATAAAGTACCCAGATTCATACCTCCACCTTGGATACCGTTAATTTCAAGCAACAAGGACAAAATAAACTACTAACTGGAACTTTAATTCAGATTTCACCTAGTAACTAGTAACACTATTCTATTGATCCGATTTATTGGCGTACGAAATAAACACATTAGCTTCTTTGAAAAAGCCATCTGGATGATGTGCGAAATCTTGGAAACGCTTATGTGTTTATTTCCTACTCCAATAAATCGGATCAGTAGTATAGTGTTACTATTTACTACTTAATTGGTGTACTACTCCTCGTTATAAATTCACCCAGTAACAATTAAGACACAGTGGTGAACATTTTTGAAGTCATTCGAGAGCTGAACGCGGTGTGTTTACATAAGAGTGATGCTCCACGGTGGACTCTTTTTTCACAATTTTACAATATCTAATTTTAAAATCCATCTGAGGATATGCTGGAAGCCAACACAAAATATTTAGTGACGTGGTTTTGACTTTCAAATTTTGCTTCAGTGTAAATAAAATCATTTTCATCGTCCATTTTGACTCCCAGTAATGTGTTATAACGTGCAACGACGGTATTCTAACAGTTAGTGTTATTGGCAGGAATTTCTTCAACAACTTAAGTGCATCTATTTTCCTTTTATTCATGCCAAGTCAAGGTATATATAAAGGTCTTCATTTCCAAAGAGTAAATATCGTCCACGTAATCATAATAAAACTTTTCAACACGCTATATATATATTTCTTCTGTTCTTGAACATAATATGTCAAAAATTCTGTTTCCCTGATTTACTATGTGTAACTCTAACATCACTAAAAAATTTCAGAGGATTTAGACATTTTCCTTCTGAAATGACAATATATATACAAAACTCTGAGCTTCAACAATTCCAATGGTAGTTCTTTGCTTAAGCAAGGAAAGAAAAGAATAAAGTCTTGAGTAAAAAAACGCCATGAATTTATTTTAAAAATGGAGCAGTCGTACTGACTTAGGTTTTGAACTTTCGTCTTCTACTTCTCATATCGTGAAAGTTGAATGGCATATTTCGTTACTGTTCTGAAAGCCCACTGAAGTTGTTACAGAAATTTTGTTGACAGTTTAACGTTTCTGTCAGTGTCAAGATACAGTCTTTGAGACTGATTACAAAAGTCCAAGATACGCGAAATTCTGAAAAACTGTCATAGACCTCGAGGTACACTTGTCACTGTTTGGAAAACGGAAAACCAAAATATACACATGTAGCAAATTTGACAAGGGTACGATACGAGCTGCATGCTTCAGCGGAGTTTTAGGGAACACTTATGCTATACATTTTCTTACAAAATTCAAGTAAACGAACGTTCTTTTCAACTCAGTACGAAAAATATTGACTACATTCAAATGATTGTGGGAAGTTCCTACTTGAAGAAAAGCAAATGAATTTATACACCTCATACAAAAGCGTATTTCCATTTCGATGGATAGGACAATAGAAACAGGAGGAAATCAAAACAAAATCCGTACAGAATCCGAAAATCGAAATTCAGAAACTTCATGACATTGTAACCTCCGGTTTATTTGAATCAGACACTCTCAATTTACACCCTCAAAATTTTGCCAGATATTAAATAAGAGATTTTAATTAGTTTGTGGAATTATTTTGACGTTTAAGGTTTAAATTCGCTTCAAATTAAAGCTTAATGACTTAACTTCCGACCAAATGGCTGTTTCCGGTATAGCTTTTGAACGGCGATAGAATTCGAACTTACGTCTTCTCGCTCCCGAGCCGGTTTTTTTCCCAACTGTACTACTCTGACCTTGCCTTGTTGCTGCAAGCAACCTGCCGTTTTGACTTTTGCGTCAAATCAGTGTTACGTCAGGCCCAGATTTCTTCAACTTGTTTGTTGTAGCTGAAAACTTATCCATAAATATCATTTTCAATGTAACGGCCAAAGTTCAATAACACAATACAACCTGCAAGGTCAAAGTCTTTTTATTAGTATCAAAAAACGTCAAAACAGTCTGCTATATACATGATTTTTGCAACACGATAGAACTCAATCAATGAAGTTTCACATAAATGTGGACTTTTATCACTCTTCGACTACGAGTATCTGCTCACTCATTACAATCAGCTGATGTCAACATTGCTCATACAAGAATCGCTCGACTCTCTGCTCATATCAACACTTCACCGTTAGTTCGTATCTCTGAACTCTTTATTTACGTTGATTGTCCTTTGACCCGCTGTCACGATGCCGACTTCAAACTCGTCGGGAGGGAATTTGTGGCATGCAGTTAGAAAATATTTAAGGAGAAACCAAATTTACATAAAACACAGAAACCCAAAAGCAAGGTTAGTTTCCCCGGCGGCCCTGACTTCTGGCTATTAGACCGAAATGGGCCCGGGTTCGAATCCCGGTGAAGCATGCATATTGTGTTTGTCTTAAGCCACTGGTTCTCTCCCTTCCCTGGAGTCAATGGCCCTAAATTAGGGGGGAGACTGCTTATAGGGCATCGAGTTGCTCATGGTGGTCGTTAACCTCGGCCCTTCCCTCTAAGAGAAAAAGGTAAATTGGAGCAGCGGTTCCCATCTGTTGGTTTGCAAACCCCCTACCAGTTCGCGGTAAAAATTCTGTAATGGCGTCTCCATAAAATCGCAATAAATGTATTTCCTAAACAGCAAATAAATTTAAATGCATTAATAGTATAATTATTTTTTGCAGATGTTTGAGGCGCACGTTCTTACACAGCCAGCATGCATGAGAGAGTGATCGGTGCTGTATTACTTTTCAAAGACAACCGTGTGCGACGGACACCCGCAGGGAGGGAAAGACTACTCACAAGGTTACGGAATAGTTCTTTCTACCTGACGCTGACGTAGAAAGAAATCGGTTAGTTTTTAGCTCGTGGTGTGACCTTGCAGAGTGCGCATATGCTGCTGTTCTTCAACGGTACTCTTAGAGTATCGAAAATCTGTGTATCCTTAAGGTAGCATTGGGATTGTAGGAGCTTGTGAATATTTCGAACTTCAAGGTGGACATACCTGCCATTTAGCAATTTTTTTACTGTGAAATCATAAATCACTGGGCAAAGACTGGAACCATAGTAAAACGTGGCAATGAGGAGCAAAAGCATGATATTCTTTCTTCAAATGTACCGCAAGATGATCTTCTGAAATCCCGTAAAACGCGTTCAACTGTAAAAATTCCGAAACATTGCTTTAAAATGTTCAACATATTGGTCTTACCCCAAAATTCTTCGTATTATCGTATAACACTGGGAATTCAATTAATTTTGGGGAGTTAAACAATATGCAAAATTCGGACTTAATTCATTTTACTATTTAAATTCCAATTTTCAATCGTGCAGGGATTTTGTCTATTGTCCCAGCAATTTAGAACAAGGCTAAAAGGAAGACCGGGATATAAAGTTTTTTTTTCTTTTTCATAGTCTTTCAGTCGCAAATCTGCAAAAGTGAGGTGCCTAGGAGGTACCCAGGGGTTGCTAAATCCCTTTCGCTCTCGGAAATTCCCAAACTCACAAAGCCTTGATACAATACCATAAGGCCAGGAAAGGCTGGAACAAATAGTAGGCTGCAATTATTTCGCTCGGCTTCCAGGCATTTTGAAAGCAGGGAATACCATAAAACTTCTCCTGGGCGTTACCCCCACAAAGCGCAAGTTTCAGAGAGCATCTCTGTCGACCACTGGTCAAAGAGCGAAACCTGCAAAAAGCACGTGAAGGAATTTTGATACGTGACAACCGGGAAGTTACGTAAAAGAAAAAGGGATTTAATAACAAAAGGAGTGGAATCTAGAAGAGAGAAGTGGATGACATGTTAAAGCACCATATTTTAGTGCTTGTCCAGATTTTTCTAGGAAGGGGCGTTCGCGAATCCCAACAGAGAATTTGTTGGGAAGACGCTACCTTGGCCAGTCCCTGGCACACACCGCTAGCAGAATGCTGCTACGGACCAAAAAGAATATAGAGAAAAAAACAGGAACTCAGAGAATTCGAAGACACGAACTTAGTTAGTTTCTCGACGTGAGTTGTGCAGTTACGCGGTTACTTAGTTATTTCGATACTCACTTAGATACTGCTAGTCACGGGAAAATGTCTTCAGTCAGCAGTCAGTCAGTTAGGGTCAGCCAGACAGTCAGTTGTTTTGGGTGCTTTTTGCTTAAAACTTTAAGTATTCTTCAAGTTTTAAGAAAAAAATGCTAGTTATGGTAGTGTGTAGGCAGAGCAACAGGAAATCGCCACCTGGACCAAGAGGAAGAAGGTCGACGGACGAGAGAGGGTAAGATGTTTTCTATCTCATACCTCATAGCTACGCATGTGCTATACAGGGTCAAATTCCTAGTTGTCTCAGCGTTAAAATGTTTCTCTAGAGCACCAAAGTTGCATCACAACTAAACAATTACTTAAATTTGTCGATAGGTACTCATGTACCTAGCCTTAAAATGAACTCCTAATAATAGATCTATATATTATAATACACGGTCGAGTCACATTATTGTGACCACCAGCTAATATCCAGAGTAGGGCTGGAAGTGACTCAGTTAGGTGCTAGAAGGTATTTACAGGTATGTGGAGACATGCTGACTGCAGTGCTTCTGACAGCCGCAGGAGGGTACGTGGTGGAGGATCCATTGAGCGAACAATACGATCGAGGTGGTCCCACAGATGCTCAGTTGGGAAATATTATTATGCTGTCTGGGGAATTAGGGGACCAGGAAAGTACTTTGAAGTCTTCATCGTGCTTTTCCAACCACTCTCGGACATTTCTAGCTGTTTAACATGCTGCATTGTCGTGCTGGAATATCCCATCAGCCCCAGAGAAGACTATCAGCATGCATGGGAGTACGTGGTCAGCAACGATGGATTCATATCGAATTCGGTCCATTGTGCCTTCCACAGGTATGAGTGGACCCATGGAATGCCACACAAACATTCCCCAGATTATAACGCTGCACCCACCAGCTCGTGTTCTTCCAGAAATGGTTGAAGAGTGTTTGTGCTACGATGTTTCTTGCCTTATACGCCAAAGTTCATCCGTTTGATTAAATAGAAAACGTGACTCATCGGAGAAAGCAATCCTTTGCCATTCAGCGGAGGTCCAATTCCCATACTGTCGTGCAAATTTAAGCCTTTTCTGTCGATGCACCTTGGTTAGCGTAGGTGCAGTGACCATCCGTCTGCATCGCAGCACCATATGCAGCAGGGTTCGCTGAACTGTCGTTTTAGACCCACTTCCGGTAACTCCCTGGTTCGTTCGGCCAGTGAGTTGCTCCACTGTAGCTTGTCGATCGGCCCTCACGAACCTTCGCAGCCGACGTTCCCCTCTCACAACAATGGCACGTGGTGCTCCTGTTTCCACATCGCTTATTCGCAGTGCTGCCTTTTCTCCAATCACAACATACTTTAACCACAGTAGCATGCTAACAGTTCACAAACTGCGCTGTTTCAGAAATACTGCCACCCCTGGGCCCAAAAACCGATAATCATCTTTTTTTGTTGGAAATATGATAATTTGTTTTTTTTATCCATGACAGCAACGAGTGATATGGTGTCAGAATGCCTATAGCACACCTTACACACTCTCCAAGCCTGCTCAAGACACGTGCCTTCTTTCATTGGCTACGCGCGCTGCATGAGAGAAAGGGAGAGAGACCTCGTGATTTTTTTATTGACTTTAAAAACTAGAAGCTCGAGCGTCGTTGTGCGAGAAGGAGCTGTTTTTTTTTTTTTTGGTCGTGCCTAATGAGAGAGTTATCAAGTGGCTGGTGATGTTGTGCAACTTAAAATGCTTTGTAAGCTCTTCAAGTCTACCTTATTAAATATTCGCTGTTTTTTGACAAAGTGTTGTGGTCCTTTTTGATACTGGCTTTAACACGGGTAGTGTTTCGGCCTGTAATAGTAGACTATATTAAATTCGGCTTTTCATTTACGGGAGGTAAGGACTGACTATCCACGCCCACAAGGTATCATTTACGGATAAGTCCTCGGGTTCGCGATAACAATATAATGTTGAAAGGGGTTCGCCTGACAAAAAAGGTTCGGAAACGCTAAATTAGAGGATCACGCAGATTGAGCTGATTCCAACGTGGCTAACGGCACATCAAAAATCAGTTTTACATTTTACTTTTTCAGAGTTCATTTCACTATAGCGAAAGTTCTGTTAAGTTCAAAACATCCAAAACTTTATTCCTGCTCGAAAACTAAATTTGCCAAGAAAAATAAAGTCATTAGACTACAATTTCCAATTTCAAATTATGACGGCTTTTTCTCCAATAGTTTGCTCATATTCTACTCTCCTAGCGTGCTATGAAAGTTTTCTTCTATAAAATTCAACTAAACTGCTTTTTTTAAATTTATTTTTGCTACATTTGTGCTTTGAAGTTTGGTCCCCATGGACATATATTTTACACAAAAAAGCTTAAGGAAAAGTGAAACAACATTATTTTGAAGTTTTAGATTTGACCGAAACTGATAGTTTGTAAAAGATAAAAGCAACCTTAATCATGGTGCATATATCTAGTCACGGCTACCAGTGTGAGTCAAAAGTTCGTCCTGTTTTGAACTAGGTACATCCGCATAATTCTGGTTACGAAATGGGCGCTAAGGTAGACTGGGTACCGCGATGACGTGAAACATAGCTGATAACGTGCATTTGGCACGGAGCCCCATTGCGTTATTAGGTGAGTAGAAGATGTAGGTCGATAAACGTGTCGACATGGAGCTCGATAATGGCGTAGGCATCATTATCATATATATATATAATAATGCCTACGCCATTATTAAAAAAAGGATTAAATGCAACATCAGTAGCGAGAGAAATTTGTGCGGGCGAAGGCGAGAAAACAGTGGGCAGCAGCACGCACGAAAATGGTTACGGCGTTTCAGTGCTGGGAATACGTCTCAAAGACAATTCGAGATTCGGAAGTCCAGCGAGTACCAAAACTGACGCCCTGGTTGAACCTGTGAAAGCAAACCCTGGTACCAGTACCAGAGTTGGAAACAGGACAAAAATGTTCCCCCGAACCTGACCCGGATATCACATAATTGGATTCTACCCGGACCTGACCCGGATAAATCTGGTGTGGACTAAGAATTCGAAATCCAATTCATATATATATACACTGGCGTGCAAAAATTAAGGACGAGATAGTTTTTCGAATGTAACGTCGTGCAGAAGTGCTCCACATCGACTCAAATCATACCATAAGATCTCCAAAATGTAAGAATATGGGACAAATGAGCAAAACCGTCCAAACAAGGAATCTAAAGGATACAAAGGCACTGTAGTGTAAAGGTAGCTTCGAGCACAACCGCACAGAAGAAAGAAACGTCCATGTGACAGGTGGCTGGCAAGAAAAATCCAGTTTTTGGTAGGGGATATGATCACCCCTGACTGCGTTGCAGGATGTACAACGTCTGTCCATTCTGAGGACGAGGTTGTCAAGGAGCTGTTCAGGCATCGCGGCCCATTCCTCTTGTAGCGCCAATCGCAGCTGCGGAATGGTTGCTGGCGGCTGGGGACGTGCTGCCAAGCGTCTCCCGAGAAAGTCCCACACGTGTTCGATTGGATTTAGGTCCGAGGACCTTGCGGGCCAATCCATGCGTTGAATATCTTCACTCTCCAACAGCTCTGCGACAACCACTGTACGATGAGGTGTAGTGTTGTTGTCCATGAAGAGGAACTCAGGACCCACAGCACCTCTAAACAGACGCACGTGAGGCAGAAGAAACTCGGTACAATAGCAGACACCAGTGACTTAACCTACTTGGAAGATGTGGTGGTCAGTACGGCTACCAAGCATAATACCGCACCAAACGTGAACTCCGCGACCTCCAAACCAGTCCTTTTCAATGATGTTGGAGGTGTGATTGCGTGTTCCATGCTGTCTCCAGATGTGTATACGTCCAGAATCGCTCGTCAGACTAAATCGGCTCTCATCTGTAAAGAGAACTCGACCCCATTGCTGATGTGTCCAGTTCTTGTGTTCCTGGCACCACAGAAACCGCCGGCTCCGATGAGCAGGCGTTAATGGTACACACCGTACTGGTCGTCGTGCAAATAGACCACCTTTGTGCAGCCTCCTGCCCACGGTAAAACGCGATAACGGGCGTCCAGTTGTCTGGTGCATGTGCCTTGCGATTTCTCCCGCTGTCTGCCGTCTGTCTCTTCTCTCCTGTAGGACAATATACCGGTCGTCCGCCGCCGTGGTTGCTCGTGGACGACCACTGCTAAACACTCGGACAGGTCTTTCCTGTCGTTTGAAATTCTCTCCAAGCTCGTGAAACGATGCTGTCAGCGATCCCGAACTGCTCGGCCACACTAGTCACACTTCGATCTTCCAACTTCCCAATTACGCGACCTCGGGTAAAGTCATCCAGATGTCGTCTACTGGATTGCCTGTTGGCCATATCACACAGTGACAGCAACTCGACGTCGTTCAAACCGATGTACACCGTGCAATAGCTTTCACCGAATTGCTGAGCGTACACCTCCGGTGTGCTTTATACCCTAGTGATACTCCCCCCTCCCTACGTCATGCTGCATATGTGCACATGCCCTACCGTAACGGACCCTAGTCTATCTCCTGAGTGGTTTTTCGGTCCGTTCTGCCTGCTCGTTCCGCTGTTATGCTAATTTCTCCTCTTCGTCGTTGATTTTTGCACATCAGTGTATATACTGGGGTTATCCAAAATAATGGAAACACCTTGAAACAATAGGTGTTACGCACCTAATAAGGTGTGGGAGCACCCTTGGCATTTAAAATTGCTTGAATCCTCCTTGGAATGGACGCATACAAGTCCTGGACGGTGGTAAGTGGTATGTTGTACCATTCTTCCTGCAGAAACTGCTCCAATTCCTTGAGAGACGCCAGAGGAGGATAACAGGATCACACTCTGTTTTCCAACACAGACCACAGGGGCTCAATGATGTTTAAGTCCGGTGATTGTGCAGGCCAGGGAAGGTGTGAATCTTCATCCTCATGTTCCTCAAACCATGACTAAACAGTTGGACTTCTGTGAATCGGGGCATTATCATCTTGAAAGGTGCAATCTCCTGACGGAAACAATGTCTGCG
This sequence comes from Macrothele yani, assembly GCA_039090855.1. Classification (NCBI taxonomy): domain Eukaryota; kingdom Metazoa; phylum Arthropoda; class Arachnida; order Araneae; family Macrothelidae; genus Macrothele; species Macrothele yani. The sequence goes on from CM077024.1 coordinate 11,619,668, forward strand.
CCATTGAATGCACATGGTCGGCCAAAAGAGTGATGACATACTCACCGCTAGTGATCCGTTCGTATAAGGTGATAATGGGACTTGCTTCAAACCATGAGATCATGGTGCAAACCATTACGGAAGCCCACACCCCCACCCGGCCCATCCTCCACTGTAGGAAGGAGAAGGCTTATGCGAGGGTTCTCCACACGTAAGCCCGTGCTGTGGTAGGGAATAGTGAGAAATTTGATTCATCTGAAAACAAGACATGTTTCCATTGATCCGCAGTCCACGTTTTATCTTCCTGGCACCACTGTAGTCTCCGTTTCATATTCACCTGTGACACCAGGGGTTTTGCAATCGCAGCTCTGCCGTAAATATTGTACTTATGCAATTCCCTTCGCATGGTATAGGTCGACAGTGGGTTTTGAAGATGTGCATTAAGCTCAGCAGTCACTTTCGTCGCTGTGGTCTTCCTCCTTGCTGTCACAATCCTCTTTAATGTCCTCCTGTCTCTCGCAGTGATTTTGCCTTCCTTCCACACCTGTGTCTCGCAGATGATGTTGTGCTGTGAACTTTGTATGCTGTCATGACCTTCAACACGGTACCTCTCGATAACCCAATACCTGTGCCACTGTGGTTACCGAAGCACCAACCAGACGGGCTCCTACAATCTGCCCACTTTTTAACTCCGGCAGGTCACTCATTGTGCCTTCACCTGGAACGAAATTATGCAAACACCGATTTACAATGTAATCACACAGAGCCTTGAGGCTATAAGCAACACATTTTACAAAAATAATTGTAGCTACATGTTCGTTTTACTCGAAAGGTAGCACATACCAAAGTCACTTTCTTCAGCAAGGTGTTTCCCTTATTTTGGACAACCCCTGTATATATACTGATGTTTTAATCTTTCTTTACTGCAGCCCTGGGCGCTTTAGAATTTCAGAGTTGGTTTTTTTTTTTGTGTGATTTTTATGGTTTTTCTGCTATATATACACTGAAGTACCAGAAAAACTGGTACAGACGAGCTTATGCAAAATACAAAGCAACGTCATATATCCGCGTACTCGGTTGCGTCCGCCAGTGCGTATATAAAGCGATAGAAATCCTTGCCAGCTGTCAGAGCTGTTTTCGGCATGAGAATGACAAGTAATAACGATTTAAGCGATTTTTAACGCGGTGTCATAGTTGGCGGTCGTGAGATGGGCCATAGTATTTCGGAGGTAGAAACGAAGTTCGGATTTTCACGGGCGACCATTGTAAGGGTGTACCGTGACTACAAGAATTCCGGCAAAACCTCCAACCTACGATACCAGTGTGGCCGTAAAAAGACATTGGGTGAACGTGACCATCGTCGGCTGTCAAGAATCGTTTCACGCGATAGGCGTGCAACACTCTCGCAGGTATCATCGAAATTCAATGCTGGAGCATCAACAAGCATCAGCGCCCGGAATGTGCAACGTACTCTGCACGATATGAGCTTTGGGAGCCGACGCCCAACTCGAATACCCTTAATGGGTGCATGACACAGAGCTATGCGCCTCTCTTGGGCACGGCAACACCGCCACTGGACACTTGATGACTGGAAACAAGTAGCCTGGTCTCACGAGTCGCGTTTCCAACTGTATAGGGCAGATGGAAGCATTCGTGTGTGGCGCAAACCCAATGAAGCTATGGATCCTGCCTGTCAACAGGGAACTTTACCGGCTGATGGGGGGTCCGTAATGGTATGGGGAGTGTTTAGCTGGACTTCACTGGAACCCCTGGTACGTCTACAAACGTCTGTGATCGGCCAACGCTATGGCGCATCCTTTTTGACGAGCTACACCCGTTCATGTCTTGCATTCATGCTGATGGGTTGGGCCTGTCCCAACAGGACAATGCACCTCAACACAAGTGTCGGGACGTTACATTATGGTTAGAAGAGCATTCATCTGAGTTTGGGGTGTTGCCATCCCTCCCAAGTCTCCAGATCTGAACGTGATAGAACACATTTGGGATGCCATGCAACGCGCTATCGAACACAGGAATCCGAGACGTCGGAATAAACCCGAATTGTGGAACGCTCTGTAGGAAGTATGGTGTGCATTGTATAATTCCAAAAGCTAGTGGAGTCCATATCCCGTCGTATTTCTGCAGTCCTGCGCTCCCTTGTGGGACCTACCAAGTCCAATGGGTTGACTGGTGTACCAATTTTTCTGGCACTTCAGTGTATATTACTGTCGTTCTTCACATAACTGTTTTATACATCTGAGAGAGTCAAAAAGTCCCTCCGCAGTAATGTTTAGGCTGTTCCACTTAATTTTGAATTAAGTAACTTCCTGTATGTTTAATATTTGCTGTTTCCTTGATAACATATATAAGGCTTCAGAATATGTTTCACAGCAGCACCAATTTTCACCAACTTTTGATGAATTGAAAGCTTCTAAAATGTGGATGTTGATTTGTTTATAAATGTGGATGCCCCTCAGAGGGAAGGAAAACTCATGTAATCAACCTTCACATTTTAGAAACTTGCAACTCATCACAAGTTCGTGAAAATTGGTGCTGTAATGAAACATATTTTCGTTTCTTAATGAGACAAAACAACTTCCAGCATTCACTCTTCCCCTTTTCTTTTGTTTTCAACAAGCACGCATATGTTGGCCTCGACGCCTTTTTCATCTCCTGAAATATTAAATTCATCCATGTCAACAAATAAGGCATTAATTCCGATTCGACATGCAATGGGATGGGAGTTTAGCACGTCAAACAAAAATCTCTTATTGCTCAACGTAAAAGATGCGATGTGATGTACCTCTAAATCTTATAATGTGACAAACCGGGTATGAGAGAATGAATCGCCAGAGAAACAGGCGACAGGTGTTTATCTGCATCTTGCTCCGGACAATCACACTGAAAACAAATGCAAAGGAAGTATCGTCGGTCGGTGGAAATATTTTCTTTAAGAAAGAGACGGCAATATTTTGGTATGACAAATCATTTTTCGCGACGTTGACACCAGCATCGAACACAAAATTCGACAGCATGCATTTTTCTTTGAAACATTTTTTTCTTTTCAAAAATAAAGCGGAAACAAAATCGGATCGATATCAGGTCAGGAACACTTTAACCTTACCCGTTTGACCCGGAAAAAATTGTCGACTGGCTGACCCGTGACCCGCTTTCATCTCTGACCAGTATTCGACAACTAACAGATGAGATGGAGTTTTCCTAATCCCCAGTCGTTTCTCACCTGCACCTACTTGGTTGGCCATCGAATGGTTTTTCAGCCGTTGAACCTCAGCAGGAGGGAATACGTCTCGCTCTCTATCTCAGTTGCTGCCAAATTCATAGGGCGATAGGCTTTGGGGTCGTATCGACACTAGTGACGAAAGGTGGGTACTTGTTCCACGTAGTCAGGCTGTGGATGGCAACCTCCATGCCCCAAAACTGCAGCGGATCCATGATGCTCTTCTCCAACTCTACCCACCGCTCATCAGTAGGAAGTGGGCGTTGATGAAAATGGATAATTTTCCAAGACACCCCTGTTGAGTGGGCTGCTGCCCCATCCTCCATACAGTCTGGACGTTGTCCCATCCGACAACCACGTGTTTCGCTTCATGACCCATTTCCTACAAGGACGGCACTTCGCTTCAGTGGTGGACATGAAATCTGGCGCCAGAGAGTTGCTGTCCTCGAAATCTGCTGAGTGACAGCCATGGAAGTTAGATTAGATGGAGTACGGATGACGTCACACATTTGAACCACTTTGAGCAGACGACTTTAATTCTCAATCGTCTCAGCAACATGGCGGCAGAGGCTGTGATTGGCTGTGACTCGTCTCAGCAATATGACGGTAGAGGCATCGAGTTTATATTAGGTGGAGACACCACTCCTATCCACGCAGCACTGGCCGCCATAAGTCACCGGCCGTACTGCAAGTGACGTCACATCAAGGCACGACGCAACCGCAGATGAGAAGCTGCTTTGAAACCAACGGAATACAAGCTTCTAGGCGTATAAACAGATAAAATGAGGAATTCAATAATCTTTCTGGATGGGCTGAGGCTATGATTAGCTGTGACGTCGTGATCGTGACGTTTCGATGGCTTCACTTTCATCACACGAGGGGAACGGTTGGCCCTTACTCTTTCTATTCTAAATTCCTTGGGTACCACTGTGGGGATGTGGCTCTGGTTAAACATTGGTAAATACCTGTAGAAAATAACGGCCTATACTTTGCAGAAAGAGGTGCGTGAGTATGGATTTCTTGCATGATGAAACTTTTTAGCTGCAAATGGAACGTACTTTCGACTTATTCTGGTATTACTTTTTTTAACACTTCGAAAACTTAAAAGCCAGACAGCTTTGATGAAATTTATAAACCTTTACCACTAGTGGCAAAAGTATCCAAAGCATTAATGCTGTAATACAATTTGTATCTGAAAACGTAGTTCAAAATAAAACTTTTGGTCTTAGCAATTTACGGGCCAAATGAAACAACCAGCATTTGTTCATAAAAACTTTTGATTTGCAGCAAGCACTCGCTTAGCATATTAAAGCGAACCTCGGCTGCAGCTGAATTACATCACAACAGCGCTAATGACGTTTAATTAACGACAATGTACTTGGGAGGAGACAACATCGGCAGCTGTTTGCACTTGAAAGGAAACTGAAGTTTTCGATTTTCTTCGATCTCTGATACACCGTGCTGTGCTCACAAATGATGGAGACCCGAAATATTTCGCTTTTCGTCTTGAAAAGAAATGATGCCGCAAATGGTAGTATCTAATTCGTCATCGGTTTCTAAAAGGCGAAGAGATAAGGAGCTATGTACATCCTTTCACTCCGGCTTAAAAAGTCACTGAATTACCTGTGGTCTCCCCTACAGTAGTTTTTTTCTAAATCCAGCGTTACATTTTGAATCACATTTTTCGCTACACTGTAAAAAAATTTCTGAAATTCACGAGCCACTTTCCGTCATTTCTTTTGTGAATTAACGAAGCATATTTCTGATACAACTCTTTCCGTGAAATGGCGGAAAGAAGCCTGAATTTCACGGATTTTTCGTACCACGTGAAAATTCTGAATTTTCAGAAAACCTTTCTGCAGTTTCTTTCTCATATTGAAGGTAAATTACCGTTTTAGAGATGTGTTAACGGAAAATTCTGAATTTTCAGAAACCTTTCTACAGTTTCTTTCTCATATTGAAGGTAAATTACCGTTTTAGAGATGTGTTAACGGAAAATTCTGGATTATCAGAAACCTTTCCGCAATTCCTTTCCTATATCGACGGAAAAACTCCGATCTCACTTTTTCCGCATCCGTATGACAAGAAATTACCGGTAATACGAGAGATTGGTGAGAATGCTTGAAGTTTGATTAACTTTTAAATTTCAATCGTCTGTCGAATTTTGAAGTTCCGTAGCGAGATCGGATATTGTGGATAGCATATCGCATGGATTTTGTTTATTGTGGCACAGGATATTTCTTCTCCTCTCCCTTATTTTGTACATCAGCTATTTAATGTATATATTATGTTACTGTAAGAAACCGGGTACTTAACTTATTGTACAGATGGTTATCGATGTCTGTGTATCAGTCTTTGGACAACTTAAGACAAAAACTACACTGCTGGACAATTGTTAAGGACGGATCATAAACGGCTATATAGCGCATAAAAAAGTAAGTGTGGTTGGATGCCAAGTGAAATAAAATAATGTCAGAATGCCAGGACTTTACAAAACAGACAATTTATTGTGCTCTGAAATCCAGAAGGCTTTGGAACGTGTTCAAGGGACAAACAAGCCATTTTGTGCAGAATACGTAAACGTAAAAAAATGCAATTACCGTCCGCAGGCGTTCCGGCGTAAAATGTCAATACGGGATATGGCCACCATGGAGGGCGATGCAAGATTCCACACGTCGTGTCATGCTTTGCACAACATTATCAAGCAGCTGTTGGGGTAATTTATCCCATTCCTCTGTCAGTGCACGGATGAGGGTGTCCTTGTTTATTGGAGGGCATGGGCGACCAGCAAGACTCCTCCCCAAAACATCCCACACATTTTCAATGGGATTCAGATCTGGAGAACGTGCTGGCCATACGAGGCGTTGAATGTCCTCGCTCTCAAGACACTCCTGGACAGCGACTGTTCGATGACATGTTGCGTTGTCGTCCATGAAAATGAATCTATCACCGACAGCACCACGGAACATGAGAACATGAGGTAGCAGAACATCATTAATGTATCGTTGGCCAGTCATAGTCCCAGTTGGAAGCACGTAGAGGGACGTACGGCCACTGATCATGATACCAGCCCATACCATGACACCATGACACTACATGTCGGATATCGGTCCCTTTCCTGTATGTTTGCTGGACAATATGCAGTACCACTATCACGCCAGATCAGTTGTCGTCGACAATCAGACGATAGACTGTATCTACTCTCACCTGAGAAGAGAACAGCAGACCAGACGTTATCAGTCCAATTGCGATGTTGATGGCACCATTGCAAACGGGCGGTACGGTGACGTCTGGACAATGGAATGCACACGACAGGACGGCGGGAGAATAGTCCTCCTTCATGCAAACGTCTGGCGACAGTTTTTCGGGAGATCCGCTTGCCAGTAGCAGCCATAAACTGATTTGCTACCTCACTAGCTGTGCTGCGCCGGTGTCTTTTTGTTGATAGCACTATGTACCGATCTTCTGCAGGTGTCGTACTGCAAACACGACCACCACCGTGACGTTTGCTACACTCTCCATTTGTTTGAAATGATTTCCAAAGCCTTGAAACAACACTGTGGCTGACGTCGAACTCCCTGGCAACATCTGTTATTTTTCGCCCTTCTTCGATCTTGCCAATAATACGACCACGCGTAAAGTCCTCTAGGTGATGTCGGGAAGAGATACTGAAAATTGCAAGTTCGTCAATTGATTCTTTCCCTTTCAACTTTGCGTTTGAACAACAACGGTCAATACGCGTCAATACCTTTATATCTCTTATCAGCGCTATGACGTCACGAACAAGTTCGGCAATCCAAAATTTGCATACGCACAACACGTCTTACTGTATTCCGCACTTATGCTAATTTCCACATTTTCCTGCCTTCCATTTTATGGTTGCTATCGTTGCTATTGTCATCCGTCCTTAGCAGTTGTCCGACAGTGAATTATAGCTATCAAGAGTAAATTTTATATTTAGAACTTTTTTTTGTGAAATAATACTATAAAAAATGTGTCATTGCCAGTTTAAAAAATAAAGTTGCAAAGCATTTTGTTGCTTAGAAAAATCACGATGAAAAATGCTTAATTTGTGAAAAATCCTCCCACAAAAAAAAAAAAAAAAAAAAATATTGCAAACCTATCCTCCAACAGAAAATACACTATCAAGCAGAACTCATCGCTCTTTCCACGTTTGTAAGTGAGTCACGGAAAAATTCTCATTGGCCGCCAACGATAACCGAACCCAGGTCTTCCAGTTAGTAGCCGAATATGCTTCCACTGCACCACAGCGGCCTCGAATTAATCCAGACTCACACACATTAACTGCCAAAGCCAATTTGGCAGGTTGCTCCTTGGCGCCCCACACAATGCTGGAGATTAACCAAAGATGGTAAGCAGCAACTGAACAAATAATTAGAAGTCGAATGAATAATTAATGCAGACGTTTGACGTGGACCAGGAACATCAAACAAAACTCATCGCTCTTTCCACGTTTATAAGTGAGTCACGGAAAATATTCCTGGTCCACGTCAAATGTCTGTATTAATTAGAAAATACAATGACTACATGGCTCGTATTAATGACAAAAAAAATTATATTTCGCGCAATTTGTTTTACGATGTACGTGATTCAAGTTTCCGAGTGTCTGTGGCTCAGTGGTTAAAGGCACGAGTTAGCTGTTCAAGCCAAGAAGATTAGAATAAATGGAGTAAGGATGACGTCACAAACTTGAAGCACTTTGAGTAGACGAATTTAAAGCTCAAACGTCTCACCGATGGCAGCGGCTGTGATGGGCTGTGACGTCACGATCGTGACGTTTCGGTGGCTTCACTTTGATTACACCAGGGGAATGGTACTCCATCTATTCTAACCTCCTTGGTTCAAGCGGCTGGGTTGTATCCTGACTGGAGCGGAAGGATTATCTGGGGGAAGGGCTGAAAAACGCGGGGTCATCGATTTTGTGGAATTTCAATTTAAATACCGAAAAACCTGAAATGGACTTTTCTGAAATAAACGGAATTTGTGACTAAGGAAAATCTGTGAAAATACGGAAGTTAAAATAAACGGGCACTTTTAGAAACGGAAATTTCTGAAAAACAAGGATACCTACCGGTAACTTTTCAGCACGTTATTTTCAGAAATTTTCAGTGAATTCACATTACTTTTTTTAGAGGGTATTGCTGATCCTAGTTCTCAACAAATTGAGTTCCGGGATATTTTTATACTAATGTAAAACGAATGTCTAACTGCTGACTAGGGAATTGTTAGTACCAACAGCGTCAGAATTTTAACGAAAGCCATGGAAATACTTTTTTCCTACAGATGGAAAGGAGAAACGTTGCTTCGTTAGTAACTTGCGAATAACGTTTTTGACGCGTAGATGATGTTTTGAAGAAGCAAAAAATTTACTGCAGCTCACGTTTTGAAAATACCAGAAAAGCTTTTTTCCACTCATCAAAGTAAAGCTACGAAAAACTTCATTTAAAATGCAGAATATGATCTCTTGAGGTACACCCTTAAAACTTTAAATCCTGCAACGCGTAATATTAAAGAAAACGATGTTTGGTTTCAAGAAAAAGTAAATGCTTTGCCAATGTGCGTGATTTGCAGACGGAAAACCACTGAACATTTGCGAGGAACAATTTTATCAAACGACATTCCATAATGTAAATCTCACCGTAAGTGGAAGGTTTATGTTCTTCTTCGGAAAACAGTTTTAGCTTCCCATATGTATGAAAGCAAGTTTCAAATAAGTAGAAACCGTTACTGTATTCATCTGGAAGAGAAGCAATGCACTTCGCGAAGAACGCTTTTGTTTTGAAAACAAATCACTTATACTATTTAATGAGCTGTGATTAATCAATTGGTGTAAAAGCTTGTGAATAAAATACTCTGAACTGTGTTAAATTGTATAGCTGCTGAGTTCTTCGTATGAAGCACATAGTTTATATTATTCTGGTCTTTTGCAATTCAGAGCATGAAAAAGTTCCTTGCGTTATTACTTTTTTTAATATTATTAATGACATTTTTTTTAATATTGAACCTAATAAGGATTTAATTTTATTTGTGGATGATGCCACAGTTATGATTACAGGTACAGATATAAATGAGGCAAAAATAAAATGCAATAAATTTATTGAAAAATTGATGGAATGGCTAGATGCAAATTTTCTGTATTTAAATGTTGAAAAAATTAAAATTTAGATTATTAGAAAGGGAGATAGACAGACTGTTGAGCCCCCATCAATTTTTGTGGAAAGCACCCTTGAAACGGGGAATAATATTAAATATTTGGGAATAATAATTGAGGATAATTAAAATGGTGTATCATATTGAAAACAAAATTTCAGGGGTATTGGGTTTAATTACGAGAATTTCAAATAATTTAACAATTAAAATATTAACAGCGGTGTTTTACAGTCTGATTTATCCATGTTTGATTTATTGTTTATTCGTATGGGGTCAAACTACTAAGAACAATTTATATGCACTATATTGACAAAAGTCATCTGACACTCCCTCAAAAGAAATGAACGGATCCGCTGCATTGTTGAGATGCCCAGTACAGCTGGAAACGGTATAAAAACGAGCATTCATCTGACCGCGATCATTTTGCATTGTGAGGTTAAGTGAAATTGTCGCGGCGAGAGAGAATTGACTTTGAGAAAGGAAATATTGTTGGGTGTTGTATTAGTGGGTTGTCCATAAGAGAAACCCAGAGGCGTTTAAACATAAGTCAACTGTTTTGGATGTACTAAATAAGTGGAAGACACATGGCGTGCCTGAAGTAGCAAAACGTACCAGCAGACCAAAGTAAATCAGCGATAGAGGACGTCGCAGCCTCAGGAAAGTCCTTACAGCTAATCGACGGAGCACTGCACAAGACTTCAGTGTATAGGTGAGTACAAATGCTGGAACCTCGGTATGTACACGTACCATTCCAGAACTTCATTCCATGGGTTACCGTGGCCGGGCGGCTGCTCATAAACCTTTCATCTCCACTCGGAATGTTACTCGTCATTTAGCATGGTGTAAAGAACATTTATCGTTAACCGTAGATCGGGTCCTATAGACTGATGAATGCAGATACACGCTCCATCAGTCTGATGGCCGTGTGTGGGTATGGCGGCAGCCGGGGGAACGCTATTCACCCCAGTGTACTGTTCCTGCGGTGAAGTTTGGAGCTGGCAGTGTACTCGTGTGGTGGTGGTCTTCGTGGTATAATCCCGGTTTATTGGTTATCGTAGACAAACCTGCAAACCAGCACGTCTACCTGGATATTCTGGACAATTAGGTCCTACCAACTCTGTGGCATTACTATGGAACCGAGCCGTGTTGGTACCAGCAGGATAATGAACCTGTTACGCGTGGTTTGACGATAATTCAGTATCGTATGTGGACTGGCCAGCACAGAACCCTGATCTTAATCCCATAGAGCACCTATGGGATGAATTAGAGCGCCGCATAAGAAGTTTGGAACCAAGGCCTACTACTGAGCAACAGTTAGCGGCAGCGTTATGTACTGAATGGAAGCACATACCTATCGCTGTGTTCCAAAACCCTGACGAAAGCATGTCTCGAAGGGTCAGTGCATGCGTTAAGGCCAAAGGTGGTCCGACACCATACTAATGTATGTCAATAAATGCTATATTGTGTTTCTCTTGTAGGTTTCCGGCGACTTTTGTCAATGTAGTGTAAATTAAAATATCTGCAAAATAGGATGGTCAAAATTTTAAATAATTTTAGGGTAATTAATTTGAATATGGGGGTACGGATTAATATCTATGGATTTTTAGATACTAAAAAATTATAGCAATATAGTTTATTAGGGTTTATAATAGAAAATAATAAAGGAGAATAGTATCATCGTTTAATTTAGCTGAACGCTCTGGGTCATGACTATGGAACTAGAAACAGAAATACGTTTTTGTTACCAATGATAACACTTTAGCCCAACAAAGATTTATTGATTACCAGTGATCGGTGTTATGGAATAATCTATCTTGTCAACTAACACATATATGAATAATTGCAATTATTTTTAAAAGTAACTTCAAAAAATATTTGCTAATAAACTAAAATATAAAATTTAATATTAGAAAATAATTGAGATTCATTCAGGCTCTCTCTCTCTCTCATATTATATGTTATAAAATCAATATTTAAATGCAATATGGTCAAATGTGTAACCTCTGAACGAACAATAAATGAAATGAAATGAAATTACTATAGATGTATTCGTCCACCTTTCCGTCTAATATTACAATATTTCTGTATTCAATTAAACGATTTTAGGAATTTTTATCGGTTGGATAAATTAAGCGATGATCCATATTTTTTTAATTTCCCAATACACAATCTTGCCTCCAGTAGGCGTAAACGCATCTGGCTACTTACTTTGATGTGCATTTCATCCCATATCTCTGATTCTAAAAATTATACTCAGAGAAATTCGTTCTTTGTCAGATACCTTTCACAACGAAGAACATTTTCTATTTAAATAGCTCATAGTTTTCTCAGCTAGGATGAACAAATAGTTCCCTTATTTTCATGATTATTACCGTTTTTAAAGGTCTGGTTTGAAATATTATTCTTGTGGCGCACAACGCGCTTCGTAATAAAAATTTCGTGCTCGTTTTCTTCTTTTTTCATGTTGAAAAGTTTTTCAGCCATACAGCTTAAAAAAATATTGACTTAGAAAGAAAGTAATGTCCGCAAATGCAAAGCAAAACGAAAGTGTTAATTACCGTATATACAAGTACAAATCAATCCAGAATGTAGTCGCCATTGTTTTCCACGACCTGCTCACACCGTCTGGGCAGCTATTGGATACCGTCCTTGTAGAATTGTAGGACGGTATCCGAACAGCTGCCCAGACGAAAGTAGTCTCTGCAAATGCAAAGCCAAATGAAAATGTCAATTACCTTATATACAAGTACAAATCAGTCCAAAATGTAGTCGCCATTGTTTGCGATGAACTGCTCACACCGTCTGGGCAGCTGTTGGTAATCGTCCTTGTCGAATTGTGGCTGCATCGATGGAAAGAAGTGAGTAAGTGCGTGTTCGACATCGTCCCGGTTGGTGAAGCGCTGTCCGTCCAGGAAATGCTCCAACAACCGGAAAAGGTGGTAGTCGTTTGGAACAATGTTCAAGAAATTGGCTGGGTGTGACAGCAGCTCCGATCCCATGTCCCATATCTTGTGAAAGGTCGCTCGTGCTGTGTGACGTCACGTTTCATCCTGCTGTAGGAGGACGCCTTTGCGGTTCAGAAGTGCTGGTCATTTCGACGTGAGCAGTGCGTGCAGATCCTTGAGCTAACGGCAGTACACATCGGCGGTGATAATGGTGTTGTCCTGTTGCAGCTCAAAAATACAGTACCTCGCACATCCCACCAAACAAGCAGCAGGACCTTACGCGCGTGTAAGCCGGCTTTGGGGGTCGGCTTCAGCTACTGTTTTGGGTCCACCCACTGTTTCCGGGAGCTGATATTGTTCCACAGGAACCATTTCTCGTTACCTGTCACAATGCGGTCCCAGAACTGTTAAACTTGGTCAAGTGCAAGCAGGGAAACGCATGCACTCATGCGATTTGCTTTTGCTCAACTATGAATTTACGGGGGTTTCCAAACTCCCCCTCTAGTGCACTTTCCCAAGTTGATGCAGGAGTGTGATAATGCTCTTGTGGGTAGTCCCAGATGTTCGGCCAACTTCTGCTTGGTCACATGTGGGTAGATCTACACTAAGGTCTTCAGCGTGGCCATATCCACTATTGTAGGTCTTCCGGCTTTGGGACGGTCTGACAAATAAAAATTTCGCTCTTGAAACAGTTCGAACCAACCACAGCACTGACGATATGATAGGGCGTTGGAGTGCACACTGTTAATGTTCCTTACAGCACTTGCGGGGGTACTACCGCGACGAAACTGATACGGCATGTTATGGCGGATATGCTCCTTGTCCACTTCCATGTTGGCTGGCGCTTACACTCTTCGCCTTCTGATGGCTAACTACCACTGACTTAAGACATCTACCTGATGATGTCATGCCGATGTGCTGCGCAACGTCAATGGCCAATGTGCGCCGTGTCCTGGGCTTCGACTTTTTTTTTTTTTTTTTTTTTTTTGAGGTTTAACGACCACCGTGAGCAACTCAATGGGCTATAAGCAGTCGCCCGTCCCTAATTTAGGGTCACTGCTTCCAGGAAAGGGAGAGAGCCAGCGCCGTAAGACAAACACAACATCGATGCCTCACCGGGATTCGAACCCGGACCCCTTTTGGACGAATCATCAGAGGCCATCCGCTTAGACCACTGCGCCACCGGGGCGGCAGGGCTTCGACTTCAGGTACCTAGTCAACATACATTACTTTCTTTACAACCCAATATTTCAGTTTGAAGCCGCAAATTTGCTTTTAAAATGCCAATGGAATATATTGCTATTCAGGTGCTCTGACAGATATTCACGTACATTTTCTATTTCTGGTGATACACAGCTTATCCGCTAGAAGGCATAAATGTATATTTCTATTTGTTATCATATCTCCCTTTCTAAAAGACAGATTGAATTCCTTTTTTCCCAGCACGGAACCACAGTTTCTGTAACGTGCATTTTGTTGGTTGACGAAAGTTTTACGTATAACATTCAGTATGCCAATAATCATTTCATCAATTTCGCATTTCCAATCATGGCACTTTGCTTTTGATTAACAGACTGCTTCATTTTACCAGACTTTTAATACATTTCATATGTGTTATTTAATGCTTTCAGAAGACATACATTTGAAGAAAAGATTTTTTTATACACTAGAATTGGATTTTCACCATAGCACACTCGATCATCCTAAATCGTATGATTTGTGAAACTTTTAAGTACGCGGAAGGCAAAAAAGCAATAAGTGTTTTAAGAGCAGTCCAGTTCATTATTAAGAACGGTCCAGTTCTGTTTTCTTTTCCTCTGGCTGAACTACTTGCTGCGTGGGTAGACATAGTGTCGCTGTCACCATTGTCGTGGAAGTTTATACCTAATCGGTTAGATCTTGTGTTGGACTTGTGCTTTTAATATGGCCGCTTCCGTTTCTGCATGCACCAAAGATGATCAGAAAGCAGAGATCGGCTGTTTCGTGAGGTGAAGGTGAACCGGTTGATATTCATCAAAGGATTTCAGTTCAGTATGCTAACAGTGTTTTGACACAGCTGAGTGTCAACGAATGAATTTCCAAATTTAAATCTGTTTGCACAAGTGCAAGACAGTAAAAAGGAGTGGGACATTAGCGTAAGCTCACTGCTCATTGCATGATTATAACATCATGCAATGAGCAGTGAGCTCGCCACTCGCCATTGCATGATTATAACACACGCTTTGCAAATTATCATCGGCCAAATTTTGCTAGAACTAATCTAGCACTAAGTAATATGGGGGCGGTCCAAATGTATGGAACGGTCTACCTGAAGAAATGAAACAAATTAATACATTTTCGTTATTTAAAAAACAATTACTGGAGCATTTGCTTCAGACTTGGTCACAAAGTGGTTAGTGTGGTTTTAACTTGATATGGTTCATTTGTAATTCAGTTAATTGTCTATGCATATGTAAATATAATTATGTATTTTTTTCTCTCCTTTTCCAGGCTTTGTCAGGACCCTTAAGGTCTTTTCCCATTGCTGCATGGGTGGATCCTTGTATATTGCTGCATATATTTGTAAACTTTGTTTTTGGTTCACCCGAATAAAACTGTATTGCATTGATCACAAAATCGAACAAGATCGTGTCATGCATGGTTCTGGAAAACAGACGGGAGACCATTTATGAAGTGATATAAATAATGTGCATATCACTTACGGTTCAGCCTACGGAACATTCCACAACGGACGAGACTGTCGAAAAGTCTGTGCAAGGTGGGTCCCAATACTTCTCACAGAAGTGCACACACGCAATTCTTAGAACATCTGTCAACGTCTCTCGGACCTCTATAGCTAGCTAGGGTTTTGCTATTGAAGTCCTCCGCAACAGACTTGGCTTTTGCAAAGGCTATGCGAGATACGTCCCACAACTTCTTACAGAAATGCTCAAATACAATACTTTGAACGTCTTTCAACGCCTTTTGGGCCTCTATAGTCATAGTTGTGTCTATGAAACCATTCGCAACAGACTTAACTTTCGTACAGACTGTGCAAGATGTACCCCAAAAGCTCGCACAGAAACGCCGAAACGCAATCCTTGGAACATCTGTCAACGCCATTTGTACTTCTAGAGTCATAATTATGCCTTTGAAACCATCCAGAACAGATTTAACTGTCGTACTGTGAAAGATGGGACACAATACTTCTGACAGCAATGCACAAACTCAGTTCTTAGAACACCTCTATGGCGAAGAAGATGACTCCTAAAGAACCATCTTCAGGAACGAAACCTGAGTCTGCCATTACGAGCTGGAAATGGAAGAATTTGGCACAGAAACATCCGGGATCGGCAATAAATAAAAAACGAAGATGTAGTGTTCAGAGCCAAACCAACATCTAGAAAAGTGTTACTTCCGTTTTTTTTTGGGAATCATAATAGCTCATACAGGAATATTATCAGAAGAGTAGCTCATCAGTGAACACCACTTGTCACAGGAATATGCTACGTGAGAAGCAGAAACCCTGAATTCAAAAACGACGCCAGAAGACTATGGTCGCAAATCTTTTCGGTGTTGTACTACAATACCTGTGGTCATGCTGCTCGAATGCGCCCGAAGTGTTAAAACCCTTCAGAATATAAATCATGAAGTACATGAGCATCTTCAGTAGAATATTAATCTCATCCGTTCGGATTATCACTTGTGATATCCCCAGTAGATGTCGATTTTCCACCGGCCGAGAAGTGAAAGAAGCGGCACATAGATTCTCATCTCTCACCAAAAGGTACTTTATTCTGACGCCATATAGATGTTCGTGTAACGTAGGACCAAGTGCATTGAAAAGCGACCACCACAGGATGCTAACACGTCATATGTATTTTATGACCGTCAACGGGACACAACATATAACATTTGACAGCAATGAAAGGGTGGATTGGTCCACCGGTACATTTCCCGATGGACCACTCGAGAAATGGCCCACTCTCTCGTTTTCTTTTTGTCTGGGATTTTGGAACAAAGAAATTATTTTTTGGCACTTATGAATCAGAAGTCATCTATTAATGCTTAATTTGAGCTTCATTTCTGTCTGAAAAGTTATTTCTTTAGGAAGAACTACTTGTTTCTCTACGTTAACCGTTCCCTCTGAAATGGCACAGCAAAATTCTTTGTACTTATGTGAGAAAAGTGCCGCCGTACCAAGCACGCTGTTATAAATTAATTAAGCTAAAGTTAACAACAGTTGGTCATAGGTCGTTGAATTTGTAGCCCAGAATCATTCCATTGCCCTACCTTTCGTTTGTATTCTTGAAGAATACTCTAGTAGCCCGTCATAAACGTTTAAAGTAGCAGTCTTAAAAGCACGATAATTGAACCAGTACACCAGCTTGCAATGAAGAGGAGAACTTATTTAATGTACACTGAAAAGCAATTGAACTAGAGATACCTGCCTAGTAACGTGTAGCACCACCTTTTCCCCTGATGACGGCGGCGATTCGTCTCGGCATGGACTCGACAAGACGCCGAAAGCGTTGGGAAACCATACGGATCCACGACCCCTGAACAAGCTCCCACAGTTCACGAAGATTTGATGGAGGGGGTCAGAGCCTCGAACATCTCTCTCGATGGTATCCCAGATGCGTTCGATTGGATTGAGGTCAGGTGACCTAGGTGGCCAAGGAAGCGAGGACACGTCGGTGGAGTTTTCATCCAATCATTCGGATACAATTCGGGAGCGATAGCACGGTGCATTGTCTTTCTGCAGGATGAGGTCCCCTGTGGGATGTTGAAGACGCACAAACGGGAGCAAATGGTCGTCCAGGATATCCCGGTAACGTTGACCTGTGAAGGATGATGTCACACGTACCAGGCGTTCCATTTCAGTCCACGTAAACAGTCTCCAGACGAGAATGCCACCCCCACCAGCTTGAAGAGTACCCTGCTGGCAAGAAGGATCCATCGCTTCATGTGGTTTGCGCCGTACTCGTATCCTGCCATCCGCATGTACTAACGTGAATATCGACTCATCAGTCCAGGCAACATTTTTCCACATGTCTAGGGTCCAGTGGCGATGTTCCCGCGCCCATGCTAATCTTTGCACCCTGTGATGTGCGGTCAGCAGCGGTACTTTCGTGGGACGACAGCTTCTGTACCCCATAGCGAGGAGACGGTTCTGGATGGTGTGGCTGCTTACGCTGCACGTATTGTTTTACCAGCGTTAAATTGCCGAGTGATTTCTTGCACTGTGGCCCGTCTATCCGCTGTTACAATGCGAGCTAGCCGACGATGACCCCGCTCATCGACACGCTGTTGTCCACGGCACGTTGCAGGGATGGTTTTACCGGATTCGATGTACTCACGGTGCACCCGTGACACAGTGGCTCCTGAAAATCCAAGTGCCTGCACGACTTCCGCGATGGAGTGACCCATTCTTTGAACCCCGACAATTTGCCCACGATCAAATGCGCTTATATCCTTCGTCTTACCCATACTGCGTCCGAATCTTACTGATTCCCGTCGCATCACTCCTTATATTGTCGGATCGCTGCATACGTCATGTCGTTTCCGTTTACATAGCCGCCCATAGCGCCACATTTGCATAACGCCAGCTGTCTCTAATTCAATTGCACTTCAGTGTATAAGTTAAAAGTTAAAAATAAAGCCATAATAGCCTTCGGTCTTCCTAAAAACCATCATCAGATGGAAGTACTAAGAATCTTTTTTCCTTTTTTTTTAGTGCTTTCATCTGATGATGGTCTTTAGGAAGGCCGAAAGTTCTTATGGCTTTATTTCTAACCTTTTAACTTATACATTAATAAGGTTTTCAATTATCGTGCTTTTAAGACTTAAACTTTTATGACTGACTCATTCCGCACGAGAACCTTATGCCTTGACTCTTGTAGCCATTGTGTTGTGTTCATCTTTCCCACAGCCTTGTTCACAGAGTGTGACACAGCACAAAGTGATTCTCTCACAAAGATATTCCGGAATCTGCGTCCCACCCATCTTTATCTAAAAATAAACCAAGATTTAGCAGTACGGGTCCGTGGGTCAAAATAATGACAAACGTAGAAAAGGCGTTTTACTTACGGAGTCAATATCAACAACATCGTACAAAAGACGATCGGTGACCAAACAAATATAAAACTTAAATGCGTATGGAAATTGCTATGTGGCATGTGTATATTGCAACTTACGTAATGATTTTCATTGATTTAGGAAAACGGAGTCTTCAAGAAGCTAGCAATTTTTTTTTGTTCAAAACACAATTTTTCAAGGGAAATAATTATCTGATACCACACCCAATTTTTAAAGTGGTTCGATGCTACCTTCTTAGCGGATTTTTAAAAATTTGTTAACGACTGAAAGCGTTTTACAACGCATATTTCAACAATTCTCTTTCATCCAGAATCTAACAGAAATTTTACCATGAGGGAATTTATGATGTGTTTCCTTGTAGGTACATGCTTTTTCTTTTTTCTTATCTTTCTTCCTTTTTTCGGTCTGTAGTGCACAACGAAATTACAATTCCCGGCCTGGTTTAGTTGTCCGAATCCGTCGTTGCCGTAATGATTATATGAACATATATCAAGCTGCAGTGCACTGTGTTTGGACTCTATAGCACACATTTTTCAAGATTCTATATTTCTGGCACCGTATTCAGTCAGCGGCATTAGAAACATTATGTAAAGCCATACACATACATTACCTAAATCGCTGCACGTATTGTTTTTAGTTGTACTGCATTTCTGAAATGTTCTTTTCCACAGTTAACACCAGTCATTTCCAAGGCGGCTGCCTAGAAAGTACAAGGCCATGACATTAGAGAGAGAGGCATTACGGGAAAACAAAAGCTTCCGAGTGATTTCCAAAGCTGTCGTGTTCGACATCACACACGACGCCGACGTACAAAGCCATGTAGACTGAGAATGATAAAAAGAAAGGAGGGAACACTTCTCTCTATCGTCCTGGGCGTCTCCTTTCTCGATGGTCTTGCCATTTCATATAAAAAGAGGAGGGAACACTTCTCTCTATTGTCCTGGCCTTCTCCTTTCTAGAAGGTCTTGGCATTTCATATCAAATAAAGAGGGAACACCACTCTCACTATTGTCCCGACCTTCTCTTTTCTAGACGGTCTTGGCATTTCATATCAAAAAAGGAGGGAATTTCATATCTTCTCTCTATCGACCTGGCCTTCTATCTAGACGGTCTTGGCATTGCAAATAAAATAGAAGGGAACACCTCTCTCTTTCTCTCTCTCTGTATTGTCCTGGCCTTCTGGTTTCTAGACGTTGTTGGCATTTCATATAAAAAAAAGGAGGGACCATTTCTTGCTATTGTCCTGGCCTTCTCCTTTCTAGACGGTCTTGGTATTTCATATCAAATAAAGAGGGAACACCTCTCTCACCATTGTCCTGACCTTCTCTTTTCTAGATGGTCTTGGCATTTCATATCAAAAAAGGAGGGAATTTCATATCTTCTCTCTATCGACCTGGCCTTCTCCTATCTAGACGGTCTTGGCATTTCAAATAAAATACAGTAGAAAGGAACACCTCTATCTCTGTATTGTCCTGGCCTTCTGGTTTCTAGACGGTGTTGGCATTTCATATAAAAAAAAAAGGAGGGACCACTTCTTTCTATCGTCCAGACCTTCTACTTTCTAGACGGTCTTGGCATTTCATATAAAAAAAGAGGAACGCTTCTCTCTGTTGTCCTGGCCTTCTCCTTTCTTGACGGCCTTGGCTTGTCAAATCAAAATAGGAGGAAACACTTTTCTTCATTGTCCTGGCCTTCTTCTCTTTTCTAGACGGCCTTGGCATTTCATAATATTTACTATGCTTTTATTCACTGAAGCCCACAGTAAAAAATGCTTAATATTACAAAATATATACAGCTAATAAGTTAAGAATTTCTTTGAAAATTATACATGATTCTTATGAAAAGCACATTTCTCTGACAAATTCAGTAACTTACAATTTTCTTTCATTGGTCACCTACAAAACTTTAGCATGGTCGAAGTGAGCTACAATGCAGTGTGTTGCTAAAAACGTGTAAGAATAGAAAAGTTCATCCTTAAATATCGAGTTACAACTCGATTCCCGCCTTCGCATTTTGCCTCTAGGTCTCAGTTATTTTTAGCACTAAGTTTTAGCTACTACAATAAATGCGTAACATAATGTCATGCATAACTTAGGTGGGAAAAACATGAAGATTATTGAAAATTACTTCAGGTGTGATCTAGTTGCCGATCCTTGTTTTCCTTCTGTTAGGTATTGCGTATTTCATGGCGTTTTCGGAGCTGAATATCATGTTCAATGGCATGTGTGCGCTAAATTCCATCTCAAAATTAATTATTATTCCATGCATTCCTAAGTTAGAGACACTAACAACTTTCCGAAAGGAATTTAATTTTTTTAACATGTCATCCGAGTTTTCCTTATTTCTGAAGCAGAAATGCTGTTGATTCATTTGGACTTTATTTCTGCGCCGAAAATAATGATGCCGAGATCTTTACTCTGAGTTTCAGGAGATCAGTTCTTCATTAAATTTTACAAAGTTGATTTGTAGAGTAGTCAGAGTTGCTTCAAGTATTTTAAATTTACAGTCATTTTGCTTCAAATCGTTTACGATATATACTTCCTGTTTCTCTTCCCGTATCTGATCTAACATTTAAACAGATGTGCATGTACACGCGTTGGTTTGCATTTTAAATTTCCAAAATAAATCTCCTCCGCAAAAAACGATCTTTTCTTTTCAAACATTTATTTCTTTTTACAATACAGTGATACCTCGCGAGAAAAACACTTCCGAATTCTCAAATGCATTTTTCCCTGTAGCCCAATTTAAAATGTTTACTGGGAGCAAAATAATGATATTTTTGCGTTTGGATCTCTCATCTTTCCCAAAATGGAGGAGATATGAAATGACATGATAAAAAAAACTGTGTGATCACCCCAGGGCTCGGAAAGTCGTGATTCTACCTCATTTCAATAAAGTGTACATGGAGAAAAGAAAGCATTTCAGCTCAAATGATTCGTCGAAATAAATTATTTACAATGGTAACGCTATATCATCATTAAGTTCCTGAAAAGTGCGTTCTCTGAGAAATTTTAAAGAAATAAAAAAATAAAATCATTTGTTCAAAGCATAATAATATTGATAATCATGAAAGAAATACGGGATTACGCCATATAATACAAATTTTGAAGATGACAATCCGATTTTTGGCGTAAATGTGACAAGGATGGTAAGTCAGATAATATCCGGAAACTTGCCCCCGGAAGAAATACGCCCAGGACAAACGGTTCACTGTAAACGTTCACACAGGAACATTGAGGGGTGGCAGTGTTCCGGTGTGGCAATTTACCGGCAACCCTGCCACACATCTTTCAGCATCTTGGCCACAAAAGTTCAGAAGGGAGGAAGGGGGCTATAAAGATTGCCGTTTCTGGGCCTATATTGAGAACTGAATTGGGAACTCAAAAGGAATTTCGAGAAAACGTTCCATGTAAGCCAAGCGAGAATTGTACTTTAATTTGAAGAAATAAATTGCCGAGGATCCGAGGTACACTTGGTTTGGGAGGAGGGTTCTACCCCCAAATTCCGTAATATTATATTCTGAGACTCTGGAGTCCTTCAGTGTATCCAGAAATGGTCCCCTTGAAGCGTCCGCGAAGTCCTTGAACTTGGGGGGGGGGCTTCCCCCAAAATGTTAAAATGGACGTAGAGCTGTAAACATTAGAACCATGCTTTACATTATGATTCTGTACACGACCACGAATTTCTAGGAGGGTGGGGTGCAAGTTTCTAAGAGCGCAGACAAGTGTCCAAGGTAAGGGATTTGCTCGCGATTTCTATGCTTCATGTTGTGTTTAATGGTAAACTATGTATGCCTTTCCCCGCTCATCTAGAAATTTGGTGAGGCCTGTGAAAAGGATAAGAGGTGTTTGGTTTGGAGGGCTCTACTTCCAACTTCCGTAATTTTATATTCTGGACCTCTAGAGTCGGTCAGTGTATCCTCCATGTTACCCCTGAATAGCTCTTAGAAACGGGTGGGGGGTTACCCCACCCTCCTGAAAATTCGTGGTCGTGTACATTATCATTATATAAAGCATGGTACTAATGTTTACAGCTCTACGTTCATTTTAACATTTCGGAGGAAAGCCTACCCCCCCCCCCAGCTCATGGACCTCGCGGACACTTCAAGGGGAACTTCCTGGATACACTGGCAGACTTCAGCGGCCCAGAATATAATATTACAGAAGTTCGGGGTAGAGCCCCCCTCCCCCACCAAGTGTACCTCGGATCCTTGGCAATTTATTTCTTCAAATTAAATTACAATTCTTGCTTGGCTTACATGGAACGTTTTCGCAAAATTCGTTTGGAGTTCCCAATTCAGTTATCAATGTAGGCCCAGAAACGGCAATCTTTATAGACCCCCCCCCCCCTTTGAACTTTTGTAGCCAAGTTGCTGAAAGATGTGTGGCATGGTTGCCGGTAAATTGCCACACCGGAACACTACCACACATCAGTGTTATTGTGTGGCAGTTTACAGTGAACCGTTTGTTCTGGGGGTATTTCTTCCGGGGTATTTTTCCCGGGGACATTTTTTCCGCTTTTCAGTTTTCAGGGGTATTTTCCCCCTGGGGTATTTTTACCTACATCCATCCACTGGTAGTCTAGTGGTCTAGGGCTTCGGCTCTTGACTTCTCGTATCACTAACTTTAGTCTCGAACCCTGAGGCGAGTCATGAGTTTCGTGTATCTTCTACGGAGGGTGCTAGTTCTTTTCCTTTCCTGGAAAAACCTGTCCTTGATTTGTGGCCATTGGTTCCGGGGAAGGGAGAGTGCCAGTGCCGTAATACAAACACAGCACTCCTGCCGCACCCGGAACTCAAAGGACGGCTCACTCGGACGAATGGTGAGAATACACCGGGGCAGTCTATACACCCGATGATACCGTTCTTCTCTGACGGAAAAACCGTCCAAGTAAGGCATATGTAGAGAAAGAAAATATTTTTGTATGGTTCAGTTTTGGTAGAAGAGCTGTGTACCCCTGATCACAGATTATAATAACGATAAACTTTAGTAACATTTCGAAAAATGAAAGTTAAAATCATCTCCCATTTTATTAGAGCTCGTTTGGAGAGGGTACCATTTTTCACCAGTTTTCCACCAGCCGTTTGAATGAGGCAGGCACTCTCTTCGTTACTTAACACCATTACTGTAAGAGAAGAAGGAATCGCAGAGTTTAATTTTATCTTTTTATTGCTCTGCGAGGGAGTAAGTGTACAATGATCTTTTCGTAGGGAGAATATAAAGCACATAGCCATTCAAACATAATGGAGATCTCCTTAATGGAGCAAACTCTCACGTTGAGGCCAAGCCATTGACGAAATGGCGAAAATGAGTGACAAAGCAGCTGGACAAGGGGGAAGATGGGGTCCCGGAATAGTCCGAGAGAGGATGAACAAAGTACAGGGAAATCTGATCGAGCGCTTAGAAAGGGAGGTGAGGAACATATCTACTCCGTGTCATGGAGGGATGCTTTGGGTCTGCCAGAAAATGACGGCAATGAGAATATCAGATGCTGAAAAGTGAGATCGAGCAGGTATTAAATTTGGAGACAAAAACTTAACAGCGAAATAACTCAGGCAAAAGCCTAACGGTGTAATATGCAGAAGCAGATCATCGGGTTAATAATACTATTACTGGGTTAAGCCCCGTTTGGGAACTTGTGGTAACAATGCAAAGAAATCAAAACAAGCCTGAACGATCTTCCCATAATTTCACTGAATAAACCTACTCTTCACTGCAAAAAGACGGCTCTAAAGTTTAGCTGGTATTTTATTTATTTGTTTCATCATTGGGGTGGAATACAGATAAAAACCTGGAACCTCTAATTTCTTTACAAGCAAAAGTCTAACAAGCCCTTAAGACAGGGCACTGAAACAATTTGAGTGAACGAACCCTGTAGCAGCAGAGACAGTGAGTTTTTCTAATGTCTGATTTAACCCAGTGCTATCTATCTGATATTTAGTAGTCCATTTTTTGAATTTCCTTTGTCCAGTTTCATTGCTTCCAAAAATCGTATACATCCTAATTAATTTAAACACTCGACGTGGATCAGGAACACCAAAGAGAAATCATAAATCTTTCTACGTTAATAAGTGAGTCACAGAAAAATTCCATCAGCCGCAACCGGGAATCGAACCCAGCGTCTGGAGAATTCGAGGCCGCTGTGGGGCAGTGGTAGCATGTCCAGCACGTCACTGGAAGACCTGGATTCGATTCCCGGTGGCGGCAGATGAGAATTTTCCGTGACCCTCTTATCAACGTGGAAAGAGCGATGACTTCTGTTTGGTTATTCATCTTATTTTCATCTGAATGAGATGCTATGATCTTGTCGCTGCGATCTACGCTGCTCAGAATGGGGACAATTTGGCAGGCGAATAACATAAGCTTCCTATATTTATAAGGTTCCTAAGGACCTAAATTACTTTTAACTTTTTTTATTTTCGCCAACAGCGCCGTGTTGTTTTTGTTTCTACTCAGAGTATGATAAAGAATTGGGCTCTGATTTACAGTCGTTGAGCATCACCGTCTGATCAAACACAGATCTGTAGAATGGAAGGTACGACACAGATAACTACATATTTATTCAGGACATATCCAGTGGTAGAAAATCCCCTTTGAAATACTCAGAGGAGCCGAATTTAAGAGGCTTTATAAAGTTTCATTTGTTCCGGCTGCTTTTCTGTTCCTTGTTGTTTGAGATGCGAAGCTGCTGCTATGATCTTAAGTTATCTTCTTATTTTTCACGACGGAGCAACGGAAGAGCGTAATTTCTAACGTGGGTATTGATCGGAGTTTTCAGTGCTTCGACGTTCAATTGAAGAAAGTTTTCGCTTTTCCCCCGAAGGACGTTTTGTTCTACGACGTTTTCGACTCCAGAGTTACTGACTCAATTACGTTCTCACATGGAAATACTTATCAGGAAAACGTGGAAGCGGAAATTTTTATTGAAACAATATGATGGAAGAATTCTTAAATAAAATCGATGATAAGAAAAGTTTTTATGTTAAAAGATAAAATATGTTTTCAATTACTTCAGAAGGAACAGTTGATATATGAACCTCTATGTTCGATAAGCATGACTCCTTAAATCTTTATGACAACAGTAGCAATGCGACGTATCGCCAAGATGTAAGTATACATTGGAAGTGAAAAATTAATCACAATGCAAGTTACATGAAATGAAGTTCAGGGTAACAACCTCGGTAAATACAAGAATTAATAAAATTTCTTTCTTCATAAAATAATTCGTTTGTCTAAAACTTTCGCTTTACTAACGTGGTTCAGTTGGCTAATCGCCAGCCTCGTGTTTATCTTCTACGCAGCTGTTTTGGGTTCCAATCTCGTTGCTACCCATTCAATTCGTAGTCTTTCCAAGGGTTTTCAGGAATGTAATGCAAATGAATGGATGAATCCCCACAACTCTATCACAGGAATGTAATTCTATTTCAGGAATGTATTGCAAATGAGTGGATGATTCCCCAAAATTCTATCACAGGAATGTAATTCTATTTCAGGAATGTAATGTAAATGAGTGGATGAATCCCCAAAATTCTATCACAGGAATCTAATTCTATTTCAGGAATGTAATGCAAATGAGTGGATGAATCCTCAAAATTCTATCACAGGAATGTAATTCTATTTCAGGAATATAATTCTATTTAAGGAATGTAATGCAAATGAGTGGATGAATCCCCACAATTCTATTACAGGAATGTAATGCAAATGAGTGGATGAATCCCCACAATTCTATCACAGGCATGTAATGCAAATGAGTGGATGAATCCCCAAAATTCTATCACAGGAATGTAATTCTATTTCGGGAATGTAATTCTATTTCAGGAATGTAATGCAAATGAGTGGATGAATCCACACAATTCTATCACAGGAATGTAATTCTATTTCAGGAATGTATTGCAAATGAGTGGATGATTCCCCAAAATTCTATCACAGGAATGTAATTCTATTTCAGGAATGTAATGCAAATGAGTGGATGAATTTCCAAAATTCTGACCGGACATGTGAGCGTTTTATGACCTACTTCATCTGTCGCGGAAATGCACGACTAATATGCTCAGCAAATGAATCACATCTTGACCATATTAACGCTAGCTGACCATATCAGAACAGCACATAAGCCAGTTCTGTTTTCGCTAGTCGTTTCATAACATCTCATATGTGCTCAATGGGAGATAGATTCTGGCAACCAAGCTGACCACGGCAGCGCGGAGACGTTTTGCAGGCACTGTCAAGTTGTTTGTGATCAGGAATTATCGTAGAGGAATGCGGCGTTTGCTATCCCCTGAAGAATTGGTGGCACTACAAGGCAACAATGTCTACATACCGTCGTATAGCTAATTCATCGGGAATTGTTATAAGAGTGTGCTGGCTGTTGTAAAAAATAGTGCTTCACACCAGTATCCCAATTATGGGGGAGGAAGCAACTTTGTCATATGTGAGTGCGGCTGTTGTTCTATCCCAGACGGACGAGGATTTCATCTCTGAAGACGATATTCTGTCATTTGTCGAGACACTCAGCTCATTCTGTTTAGCCCTGCAATTTTGCATGCCGGTGGGGTGAGTGCTACGCAGTGGAAACTGTCCCACGCTGCATGACAGCGTTTTGTAGAAGTTGATGAATGGACAGACATATACCGGCGATGTACCACCCGTTATTCTGTCACTCGACATGCTTCGGACGACCGCATCCTGAGAGACAACGTGAACACCTACCTGTGGCCATTACGGCTCCCTGTGATCTGTCCAATGACTAGTTACACAATGCCGATTTGTCTGCAGGGGACATTTGTTCAAAAGTATGATTGGTGCATTGCATATTCCTACAATGATTCGACTAGTCCAATGCCATTCATCGAATGATACAATTGGTCCAATGCTAATTCTTCTAGTGGTATGTTGTTGTACTTGTAAGAAATTAATAATGAGTTAAATTACTCTTCTCTTTATATTCTGGTGGCACTTTCATGGACACCTTCCGATGGCCATCTCATTACATCGTTCTGGGTACCTTGCAAGTCCGGAATTCATTTGCTGCTCAACGCCAGCCGACGTCCACCACACTTATTCAGCCTGCTGATAGTACAACCTCTCTTCTCTTCCATGTTCAGCCTCACCAGCAAAGTCTGCCGTTCACCGCACACCATGCACGACTACTTCTTTCTGAAAAGCCAGCATCTAACTACAGCCATCCACAGTACGATTTGTGCATTTTTTCTTTATTCGGGCAAAATATGCGATCTGTTTTACCTTAACAGTATTCCTGCAAACCCCTCTTTAACTTATCCCAATGCTAGGCGTCAGCTGTGCAAGATGTTTAAACTTCACACACGTGCACTTCTTCAAACTGAATATCTAACAAGCGTCCACTACTGGCCGAATTCCAGACTTCTACAACCCATGAACACCTTATGAACCATGGTTTTACATCATACTTTCGTCTGGTCTTTTTTCTAGTATGTACAGACCTGCTATTTGTTTACTCCGGTCATACTGCCATCTCGCTGAATTCACTTATATCTTCTTTTAGACCTTCATGACCTCGCGTTCCAGATGAAAATGTTAGAACTGCTGCGCCACGAAGAAGAAAAATAGGAAAAACGCCGACTCAGTATTACACGGCATTGTCTAATAAATTTGTATATATCTATTTTGTGTTGTGTTCTTTTTTAAAATGTTTTTTTTTTTTTATAAAATAATGTTTGAACTTGTCTTTACATCGTTTCCAGAAGTTATTTCTATTACCAGTATTTGTGTTTTAATTAAATTTTAGGTGTACTTTAAATAAACTAATTTAGTGAATATATAAGGTTTAAAGGCTAAGACTTTCTAATTATTTTAATAATTAAATCGTATCAATGCTTGAAAATTACACTAAATTTCAGAAAATATTAGAAAGTTATTTACAAAAAGCTTCTACCAGATGCGAAAGTATATAAAAATAGCAAGAATTTTTTCACTTGGGATACGCTTAGTTTTATTATTTTTTAGTCTTTTCTAAGTTCTATATTTAATAATAAGATAAAAGTGTTTTCACTAGTATTAAGAGCATTGCTGGTACTCAGTAACAGTCGCTAATCTTATCTACTGTTTTATATCAATAGCTTTCTATTTTTTTATTAATTTCTCTCAGTAATTCTTTTGTAGGTCTATTAGGCCTTTCCAACAAATGTCAAACATAAATATGGAGAAGTGATGGAAACGGAAGTTAAGTAACTGTAGTCTGAAGTATTTCTGCTTCTCGGATACCATATTTTCTAATAATATTGTAAAATCGTACATTATAGTAGCGGCAGTGGTTGAAGTATGGCTAAATAAAAATGTATACAATTTAAACAAGAATACAATGTTATTGCACATTTATTTGCTTTATTTTTACCCCTCATTTTTATCCCACTTGTTCACTTCAAAAATGTTTGTTCTATCGAATAAACAAATCCTTCAAGCCAACGGCAAAAGTGCACACAAACAGAAATTATATAATTTAATTTTCGAGTAGAATGAACCAAAGAAAGTGTGATAATGTAAATCGTCGTAATAATCAAACATTTAGTGGCATATGAATTTTTTTCGGAAAGGGTTTATGATATTTCTCAATTTTTGTCTTAAAGTGTGACCTCCGTTGCAGTGGAAAATGCGTACACGTTTTTCGTAGTGGTTAATTGTATAAGATACAATATGTAATTTTTTGCAAAATATTAAAAATATCAAACCAATTTTCTGTAATTAACGGAAAACTAAAAAAAAAAAAAAAAAAAGTAGGCTCAAGGAGAAGATAAGTTTGCAGTGGAACACTTGCAACTGTTCCTAATTAAAGTACGATGACATAACGGATGCTTCTTTTCTAGAGAACATCAAAATGGAATTCGCCTCTGGGTAAGCCAAAAGAAAAACTACGAAGAAACGTAAATAGCACAAATACATTCGGGAAACCATATTAATCGCAAATCCTCTGGTTCCCATGTTCACACAGTAAATTGCAGTATCCTGCAGCACATGAATAAATGCTAAGGGATTTTTTCCATTCCGCCGAATGCATTCTTCAGGTTATTTATTTCTTATATAAGCACCGTACTCATTTTCATATAGCACAGTATTCATTCTCATATATTTCTCATACAGCCGCGTATTCATTTCTCATATAAGATTGTACTTTCAATATCAATACCCATTGGAATATATTTTGAAGGATACACCTTTTAAGAGGCAATTGATAATAATATCTTTACAAAAGGAAATTGAAAGTACAATCTTAGCGAGAGAGAGAGAGAGAGAGAGAGATCCCGCCTTCTATGGCGAATTGGAAGCTTTTTTCTTTTACGTATTTTAATCTCAACAATTACCCTAGCTGGACACAGAATATTTTTGTTCATGTGGAACATCTCTTCCCCCTTAGTGTCAGACCTCAGGAATTTTAGTTATGAACACGCAAAAAAATCAGACGCCTTTTCTCTATCCCATGAAAAGGCCCATTGGAACAATAGGGATTGAACCCGTCCTACCATTGGACGAATCAGCATTGGGCGAATCTGCATTGGATCAATCAACATCGGACAAATCCTACCAGACTCGTCCACTGCTATCAGCAGCGCCCTGTCACGCATCACATTCGAAGTGACCTACAATTCTTCTCTTAGACATCCTGCTTTACATGGATCGAAGATAAACTTCGCTCAAACTTGCTAAATTGATTAAACAACTGCCTACTAAGTAAAACAGCATCAGAATGCGATTTCATCTAATTTATACAAGGTATATCTCGTTCAGTCTTTTAATCTGCACCGTTGCCACCCAGTTGGGGCAGTGGCTTAAGCGCTGGCCTCTGGCCATTCATCCGAGATGAGTTCGAATCCCGAGGAGGCATGGATGTTGTGTCTGTCTTACGGAAGTGTCTGTCTCCCTTCCTTGCAATCGGTCACCCTAAATTTGGGACGGGCGACTGCTTATAGGCTATTTAGTTGCTCCAATAGTCGTTAAAACCTCCAAACAACAAAAACAACAAAACTGAGGTCTAAAGAAAAATTCGGAGGTGGGAATAAAGATTTAGCTCGATATTTAAGAATGAAGCTTTTTTTATTCTTGGTGGGTTTTAGCAACACACTACAGGGAAATCCGTTTAGGTAGGGATAATCTAAATATGTTGTGGTATGGCTTGTAACAGATATAATGTCAATATTTGGCAGAAATTATCCTTAAGGATGGGATGGGTCTAGAACTTTACATGATCCTCTTGAGGACTCGGCAGAGTTCATATAGGGTGCTCCATCCTTGCCCAGTGTTTTCTAACATCTGCGAAGTGATTTGTGCGAACGCTGCAGTACGGAGGTCAAATTTTGTCCAAAGGGCGAGGAAAGATGAAAGTTTCATGTGCTATAGTCAGTACGCACACGCCAGAAGGGCGAGGAAAGAGGTGTGTTTGATGCGCTGTAGTCAGTACTCACGCGCCTTCGCAGCATCGTGGCAAAAGTGAAAATGGCAGCGACCGTCCAACAACGCGCAAATTGCGTCCAATTGTGTCAAACTGTGTCAAAGTTTCAGAGTGTCACAGCTTTTCAATGAGAGTTTTGTCGTGTTTATGGGGGTCAAGAAGGGGCCTAAGCACAAGAGCATAATGCGCTGGTGTCGCACATTTGAAGAAATGGGTACTATCATGAAGCCAGACTCCGGTGGCCGTAAGCGTGAGCCTGCGAAAGATGCATTTGTTTCCGCCACTTTGGAGCGTAGCTCGTTGAAAATTCTACGATATTCTTGGAGCTGACAATGACATACACAACATGTCAATAGTGAGGGTCAGCGAAATTATCCCGATTAGAAAGAGCATTCGAAAATCACTCACTTTAAAGTGATAACTGAGCTTGGTTTTCTAATAACTCACGAATTTATAAGCAAAACATCGATGAACTTCATCAACGGTAGAAAGGTCGATCCATATTCTAAACGAACACATAAAACGTAGAGGGATAACACGAAGCATAAAAAAAACTTTATTCGTTACACTTATTCGATAATGGCGGACACAATCCAAATCGAACGACTGTTATTCTTCATTACACACACATCACTGAATGTTACGTTGTCAGGGAGGAAGAAGCTTGACGTTGTCATCTCGTGCACCGTTCCGTGTCCTCGAGTTTGGTAGAATATGACGCGTTACTTGACAGCTGTCGCTATTCAGATCGAGCATAGTGTGTTTCTAACATTTCACGTATCTCCACAAGTAAAAACAAATTAATGGGGTTAATCTAGTGGGCGAAGGAATTGGCTCACCTTAGCCGATCCATCTGCCTGCCAACAAACTCCTTATAAAGAAGGAGTTTGCGGGCAGATAGATCGGCTGCCAAATTCAGCTCGCTTACTCAGAGAGACTACTGTGGGGAAGCCTCATCTTTTCAGAACAAGATGTCAGGTCGCGGGCCTCGTGGCCTACCTACAGATGAATTCTTCAAATCTCTACCCATTGTCATAAAACGATCATATTAGTTTCTTAGGTTACACCTTGGTGATAGATTACGCTCTGCATATGTTCGAAAAAAAACCCCGCTATGCTTGCGTTGCTGATTTGGTCTCGGTGAACCATTGCACACACACACAACCTCCTGTTGCATGGATAATGCCATTTTGAATGAAACGTTCATCAGCTTCTTCTTCTTCACTTTACCGTTCGTCTAATACATGCAGCGCCATCTGTAAGCACTAATTGAAAACCCCCATTTTTTTTACCTTATTGCTGGCAAAGATACACAGGACGACAGCTACAAGCGATTCAACTTTACAAATTTTTCCTTTTGTGACATTCTGTTATGAACATCCTGTACTTAAAATAAATGAAAGCACAGTGTAATATACGAGTGCTATTCGGATTTCAAACTCCGGTCCAAAGTACCGGCCATGTAAGCATAGAATCCAGCTCGCGCATGCACCAGTATGCTTCTGACTGACGTCACGGAACATCACCCAATGCTTGCCCTCTCCACACGCCACGCGATCGGCCATCTGTCATCAGTTCTCAGTGTCGTACGGGCGAGTAAATATAGTATGTGTGCTGCAATCGATCCTCCCGCGAGATGTGAAACTCGTGCTGTCATAAGTTTGCTTTTTTTCATTCTGAAGGGAAAAGTGCTAAAGAAATTCCTCGGAGAATGATTAAAGTGTACGGTCCGAACTTTACGAGTGAACGATGTGTTGAGAACCTCCGCTGCAATGTACCGCCCGATGTAAGCATAGTATCTAGCTCGCGCATGCGCCATAGCATCACGCGATGCTTACCGTCACCACACACCACACGATCAGCCATCTGGCATCAGTTCTCAGTGTCATACAAACGAGTAATTATAATATGTGTGCTGCAATCGATTCTCCAGGCAACTGTGAAACTCGTGCTGTCATACGTTTTTTCTTACGCTGAAGGAAAAAGTGCCTCAGAAATTCATCGGAGAATGAGTAGAGTGTACGGTCCGAACTTTATAAGGGAAGGGTATATGAGCGAGAGTGTGTAGAAGATTTAGGGATGGGATTAATGACGTGCATGATGAAGGGGATGAAAGTCGGAGATCCGTGGTGACTGATGAACTTGCTCAAAGTGTTGACCAAAATATGCGCGAGTCGCTTCACAATATCGGAGCTGTCGTCTGATATTCCCCAAAATCTGCGAACTGTTCGGTACGAAATCATTACAGGTAGGATAGTCTACCATAAGTTCTGTGCCAGATGGGTGCCAGAAATGCAGAGAATGGGATCAGCTTTGATATTCTTGCAGCGTTACAGCGAAGTTGGTGGTGCGTTTTTTGACCATATCGTGACGGGTGATAAAACGTAGGTTCAATTCGTGAATGTCGAATGCAAACAACAGTTAAAGCCGTGGATGCACACACATCAAGCAACCCAAAAGTGCAAGCAACAAACGTTTTCATAGGAAAAGCTGATGGCAACCGTTTTCTGGGACCCGAAAGGAATGCTTCTGACTAACGTCACGGAACCAGGAACCAAAATAACGGCACAGAGGTACTGCAAACACTAAGAAAATTACGCAGAGCAATTCAGAAAAAAGGAGACAAATGCTGACGTCAGGTGTGCTCTTCCACGACAACGTGCGGCCACACACGGCTGCACAAACACGAGCGCTGCAGAAGCAGTTTAGTTGGGAGGTGTTCGGCCTCCCTCTGCATCGCAGGGACCTGGCACGGAGCGACTATCACCTCTTCACGACTATGAAAACTGGTTGGGAGCGCACCGCTTCAATGGCAATGAGGGGTTGAAGAATGGCGTCTAATCATGGCTTAGCTCCCAGACCGCAACCTTCATTGATGCAAGGATACAAAAGCTCGTACCCTGATACGATAAGTTTCTGAATTTAGGAAGTAACTATGTTTAGAAATAGCCCAGATCTGTAAGTGAGTTTCGTTTACAAAAAATATCTTGTTCTCATTGCTTGTCTTCTTCACAGCCCACCGGACGTCCATGTCCAAATAGCTTACGTATAAATATACTAAAGTGACAGAATAACTGGTACACCAGTCTAATACTTGGTAGGTCCACCACGGAAGCGCAGGATTGAAGAAATACGACGGGGCATGGACTCCACTAGCTTCTGGAAATATGCTGTAGGCAATGCACACCATACGTCTGGCAGAGCGTTCCACAATTCTTGTGTATTCCGTGGTCTTGGATTCCTGTGTTCGATAGCGTGTTGCATGGCATCCCAAATGTGTTCTATCACGTTCAGATCTGGGGACTTGGGTGGGAATGGTAACACCCCAAACTCATATGAATGCTATTCTAACCATAATGTGGCGTTCCGACACTTGTGTGGAGGTGTATTGACCTGTTGGAACATGCCCAACCCATCAGCATGAATGCAGGACATGAACGTGTGTACCTCGTCAGAAAGGATGCGCACATAGTGTTGGCCGATCACAGATGATTGTAGACGTACCAGGGGTCCCAGTGAAGTCCAGCTAAACACACCTCATACCATTACGGACCCCCAACAGCCGGCACAGTTCCCTGTTAACTGCATGGATTCATGAGGTTTACGCCACACGCGAATGCTTCCATCTGCCTGATAGAGTTGGAAACGCGACTCGTCAGACCAGGTTACTTGTTTGCAGTCATCAAGTGTCCAGTGGCGGTGTTGCCGTACCCAAGCAAGGCGCATAGCTCTGTGCCGTACACCCATAAAGGGGATTCGAGCTGGGCGTCGGCTCCCAAAGCCCATATCGTGCAGGGTACGTCGCACAGTCCGGACGCTGATGCTTGACATTCACGAATTGAACCTCCAGCATTGAATTCCAATGATACCTACGAGAGTGTTGCACGTCTATCGCGTGAAACGATTCTTGACAGCCGACGATGGTCACGTTCACCCAATGTCTTTTTACGGCCACACTGGTATCGTAGATTGGAGGTTTTGCCGGAATTCTTGTAGTCACGGTACACCCTTGCAATGATCGTGCGTGAACAGCTCTGACAGCTGGCAAGGATGTCTATCGCTTTATATACGCACTGACAGACGCAACCGAGTACGAGCATTGGTGACGTTGCTATGTATTTTGCATAAGTTCGTCTGTACCAATTTTTCTGGTACTTCAGTGAATATGAATCACACTACGGGTAAACGATCTGAGTTACAATAAAGCATATAAACATGAAAATTAATAATCAAAGACATCGCTCTTTCCACGTTTAACAACACATACCACCGAAAAATTGTTATCCGGCCACTGTTGAGACCGTACTCCACATAGCTCGATATCTAGCCGAGTGCGTTCGTCTTACGCTACAATGGACAACAATCAACGGCGCTATGTGCGTTTTCATATAAATAATATATAGCTTGTGCCGTTAATGCCCACCAGATGGAGACTTCTCAGTTACTGAGCACATCCTACGGATATGTGACGTCAGTAGCTGACATATAAAGGCACATAGCGCCGTTGATTATGGGCCATTGTAGCGTTAGGCGAGCACACTCGGCTAGATATCGAGAGATCTGGGGTACGATTCCAGCAGTGGCCGGATAACAATTTTTCGGTTAATATGTGTTGATAAACGTGGAAAGAGCGATGTCTTTGTTTATTCCCTGACGCCACGTATTTAGAGGATTTTCACATGAAAATTAAGTTGTTCATGAGCTACGCAGTTAGGAGAGTAATATCTTGAGAAGTTAAAATGAACTACTAACTATCACTTCATACTTCAGTTTAAATAGAAATTTACTTCTGCCTTAGTGTTTATATTAGGGAAATTTTTTTTAAAAAACACTTATTCAAGCTTCTAAGAAGTTTTTTATTAGTCAGTTATGCAAGCTGCATATTGCTAAATGATGAAAAACGATTCAAATCTACTTACAAAATCATTTCCGAGAAATAATCCAAATAACCTTGAAAGTCTTGTTTTCTTTTTTCTCTTTCTACCTATCTATCTCATTATTTTTTTCAGAATCTTTTGTACCGAATCAAGATGTATTGGTTATCACTGCTCACTCGAGCTGAAAATACTTTCTCCAATAAGAATTTAAGAAAGATTTTATCATATATGTCTTGCACGAAAATCGATATTTTAGCATTTAATATACATATGATCCAATTTGTTGACGAAATCTGGAATTGTTATAAAGGACCAGATTTCGAAGTACTTTTTTATAAATCTTCGTGAAGGAAATCCAAGCTAAAATGTGATTTTTCAAAAGTAAAACGCAAGTGCATATTTATCATGGTAAATTTCAAATATTTTTGTAACACACTTTCTACGAGTGGCGCATGCTTTCACTCAGAAAATGACTCATTAAAACAATCATGTTTCACACCCACTCAGGTGTGGATTTGCAGAGAAGTCCATGAAGCCCGGCAAAAGGACCCAGGATGCCGGAGGTCTAAATTAACGATCGATTTTTAAATCCCCCCCATTATTCTCCTGTAGCATGATTTCTCACGAATTCAAAGTACGTCTCTACAAGTGCTAATGTTTACTAGCTTAATGCAGGCTCACTCAAAATTCTTTTGAGAGTAATATTAATGCTGCATTTCAACTCAGCTCGCAAACTGCGAGTTTATTTCGGGATTGCTTAGAATGTAATGAACATTTTGTTCATTTACTCGGTATTTAAAATGATCGCCCATCTTTCCCTTAAGATTTGTTTTTCTTTATGCAGTCCAGTTTAAGAGGCGATCACAAGACTGTTATCATACCAGTAAGATGACATTAGGAAGTCTTGTTTTGCGAGTACGCCAATCGATTGCATCCATGTTCGGGCTTTTAGGGTAACTATCAATGGGATGGAATCTACTGATATGAGACAACAAATCACACACCGTATGTAGAATAAATGTCAATTAAAGCAATTCGATAAACGAACCGTATCTTTGCTTCATCTTTATAAAAGTTTGTCCTCTCTTCCTTACCAAACACTTTCCCATTAGTAACCCGCAATTTCTTCCCCACCAGGGTATCACTAATCCTCTAAATATTAAATTCGCCTTGATCGCTATAAATAACTTTGAGTTATGGCACCAACAAACAACACATACACAGTCGAGTCAGGTTATTATGACCGCCTCCTACTTCTGACGTAAACATCAAGTAGCCAATGAAAGAAGGCACGTGTCGTGAACGAATTTGGAGGACATGTAAGATGTGCTGTAGGCATTCTGAAAACATATCACTCGTTGCTGTCATGGATAAAAGGAGCGATTTATCAGATTTGCCAAAAGAGATGATTATCGGCTTTCGGGCCAAGGCTGGAAGTTTTTCTGAAAAAGCGCAGTTTGTGAACTGTTCGCGTGCTGCTGTGGTTAAAGTGTATCGTGATTGGAGAAATGGCACCATTGCGAATGAGCGACATGAAAACTGCGGAGTACCACGTGCCATTGATGTGGGAGGTGAACGTCGGCTTCGAAGGTGCATGTGAACCGATCGACACGCTACAGTGGAGCAATTCACTGGCCGAATGAACCAGGGGGCTACCGGAAGTGTGTCTAAAACGACAGTTCAGTGAACCCTGCTGCATATAGGGCTCTGACACAGACGGATGGTCACTGCACCTATGCTAACGAAGGTGCATTAGCAGAAAAGGCTTACTTTTTCACGGCAGTATCGTAATTGGACTTAAGTTGATTGGCAAAAGATTGTCTTCTCTCATGAGTCACGTTTTCTGCTTAATCGAACGGATGGACGTTGGCGTATAAGGCGAGAAACATCGGAAACAAACACTCTTCAACCATTGCTGGAAGAACACAAGCTGGTGGGGCAGCGCTATGGTCTGAGGAATGTTTTTATGGCTTTCTCTGGGTCCACTCATACCTGTGGAAGGCACTATGGACCGAATTAGTTATAAATCCATCCGTGCAGACCACGTACATCCCTACATGCTTATTGTATTCCCTGAGGCGGATGGGATCTTTCAGAACGACAATGCGACGTGTCACACAGCTAGAAATGACCGAGAGTGGTTGGAAAAGCAAGATGAAGACTTCAAAGTACTTCCCTGGCTGTCTAATTCCCAAGACTTAAACAGAACTGAGCATCTGTAGGACAACCTCGATCGTGTTGTTCGCTCTATGGGTCCTCCACCACGCACCCTCCTGCAGCTGTCAGACGCACTGCAGTCAGCATGGCTTCACATACCTTTGAACATCTTCCAGCACCCTATTGAGAAACTCTCAGCCCGTGTAGCTGCTGTCCGCACTGCACACGGCTGTTACTCTGGATATTAGCTAGTGGTAACAATAATGTGACTCGACCGTGTACACCACCGTGAAGATAATCAAATTATGTGCGGGGGAACCGAATATGTGCGTTTCTGTTGAAATATCAAAGTCGAATTTTTTTTGCGCTGACAATATTTTCTCATACATTAGCATGATAAAGTAACAAGAAAGATGACACCAAATCTTCGGGTGTAATAAGCACGTCTTTTGAATCCGTTTTGACGCAAATTAAATTTATCAAAGCTGTTCAAAATCAATGGAACCGGTATGGAGAACAATAGTATCTGACGGAAGAAAGAAGTTTTTCAACCGGGTTTTTAATCCCTCAGATATTGCTGTAAACGGAATTGTGAGCTTACGCCCTTTGGTTGCAAACCTCTGCGTTAAGAAAAACATGAATTTATATGAGAAACATTTCGCACCGGAAACGCTCTCCAACACCGAAAGAATTTTTCATATCGGACTCTTAGAAACAGAGATATCGACAAAAATAAGATGTGACTTTACGTCCCCTGGTGGGAAAACCATGCATTATTTTAGGAAGAAAGTATTCTCAAAAGGTTTTTCCATATGAGTGGTATCGGCCCAAGAAAAAAAAATTTAGCCGAGTTTTCAGGAGCCCAGATTTTGCTACAGATACATCAGAAGCAGAAATTAACACTTATGCCCCCTGGTGTCCAAACCATTCTTTACCAAACATTAGAAATTATGTGAAAACTATTTTCCATCAGGTCTTGTATGCGATACAGGAAGAATGTTTCAAATCGGAGTTTTAGAAGCAGAAATAACGCAGAAAACGCAATTTACCTTCGTGCCCCCTAGCGAAAACTTTACTTGAAAATTTTGAATTTATAGGAAAAACATTTCGCATTGGAAACACTATCCAACAAAGAAGGATTTTTTTATGTCGGTCTCCTTGAAGTAGAGATATTGACAAAAATAAGATATACATCTACGCCCCCTGGCGTAGAAACCATGTATTATTTCAAGAAGAAAATATTTCTAAAAGGTTTGTCGACATGAGTAGTATCGGTCAACAAAGGACTTTTTTGCAATCGAGATTTTAGAAGCTCATATTTTGCTGCAAATACATCAGAAGCGTAAATTAAGGCTTACGCCCCTGGTGGCCAAACCATTTTTTACAAAAATTAGAAATTGCGTGCAAAGGATTTCCCATCAGGAGCTGTATCCGGTCCAGAAAGAATTTTTCAAATCGGAGATTTCGAAGAAGAGGAATAGGGGGGGGAAGCAATTTACCTTTACAACCCCCTAGAGGAAAGTTTGTGAATTACTTGAAAATTTTGAAATTATACGAAAAACATGTTACACTGGAAACACTATCCATAAAAGAGGGATTTTTCAAATCGGCCTCCTAGATGTAGAGATATTGACAAACATAAGATATACATCTACGCCCACTGACGTAGAAACCATGCATTATTTTAAGAAGAAAATGTTTCTAAAAGGTTTGTCGACATGAGTAGTATCGGTCTACAAACGACGTTTTTCTCAATCGATAATTTAGAAGCTCATACACATTTTGCTGCAAATACATCAGAAGCGGAAATTAAGATTTACGCCCCCTGGTGGGCAAACAATTTTTTTACAAAAATTAGAAATTATGTGCAAACGATTTCCCATGAGCAGCTGTATTTTGTGCAGAAAGAATTTTTCAAATCGGAGATTTAGAAGCAGAGATATAGGAGGAAACGCAATTTACCTCTACGCCCCCTAGCGGAAAGTCTGTGAATTCCTTGAAAATTTTGAAATTATATGAAAAACATGTCACGCTGAAAACATTATCCAACAAAGGAGGAATTTTTCAAGTCGGACTCCTAGAAGTAGAGATATTGACAAGAATAAGATACGCATCTACGCTCCCTGGTGGAGAAACTGTGGAATATTTTAAGAAGAAAATATTGCAAAAAGGTTTGTCGATATGAGTGGCATCAGTCCACGAAAAAAAAATTTC
Source organism: Macrothele yani (assembly GCA_039090855.1). Classification (NCBI taxonomy): domain Eukaryota; kingdom Metazoa; phylum Arthropoda; class Arachnida; order Araneae; family Macrothelidae; genus Macrothele; species Macrothele yani. The sequence goes on from CM077024.1 coordinate 11,659,747, forward strand.
GATCGTTATATTAGTAGCTCAGGTTTTATGACAAATACATCAGAAGCAAATATTAACACTTACGCCCTCTGGTGGTCAAATTATTCTTTACCAAAAATTTGAAATTATATGCGAAAGATTTTCCATCAGGAGTTGTATCCGCTTAAGAAATTTTTTTTTTAAAGCGGCGTTTTAGAAGAAGAGTAATCTGGAAAAATGTAATTTACTTTTACGCCCCCTAGCGGAAAATCTATGCGTAGTTTGAAAAAGTAACTATATCTAAAATAGTCTTCGATATAAATGAAGTCGAAAGATAAAAAAAATTGAATCGGATGTTTAAAAGCAAATATGTGGAATAAAACGTATTTTCGAATTCGACATCATCTGCATTTACGCCCTCTAGCAGCGAAATTGTACACCGTAAAAAAAAAAATGAAGTATCATCATTCGCGTGTTTCAAGCTTCCCAATGCAAAAAGAATTTTTCAAATCGGACTAATAGTTGTAGAGATATCATGGGTACAGACGGACGGACAAACCGGTAACATAAGCACGATCTTTTTTTACAAAAGACATGCTGAAAACGAGGGAGGTGGGTATGCAGTAACAAAAAATTTGCTTTCCAAAAATGGCGGGAAAATTGAAGGGAACCCCAAAACCCATGCTATGCGCAGTGCCTGGATAACTATACACTAAGGTGCAAAAAAAACAAAAAAAAAAAAAAAAAAAACCTGGGAAACGCGCTACCATTTCCATTACATGCCAGCATATCCATGATGGTCAGTGGTATCGTCCGCAAACGACGCATATATAGAGGCAGCTATCAGGCAAGCTCAAGTAATAGAATTCCTAAACAGACGGCAGTTCATCAGGATTTAAGCAATTTCGAACGTGGTATGATAGTCTGCGCCCGGGAAATGGGTCACTCGATCACGGAAATTACCACGAAATTTGGATTTGCACGGTCAACAATTTCAAGGGTTTACCTGGACTACACAAACTCAGGAAAAACATTCAGAGTGTGAGACCGGTGTATCCGCAGAAAGGTCCTGAACTATCGTGGACATATAAGATTGATATTAGCTCTACTTCATACTAAAGCCACAAATTGAACCTCTGTATCTGGAAGCTCCAAAATCTCAGAACAAATACATCTTTACATAAATCTAACCGTGAAAATAAAGTAGTGCCGGTTAAAACTTAAGTAAGAGTCCTGCCGGTTGAAACATAAATAGGATTCTTAATGCCGTTGTGACGTATATTATAATTTAACTTTCATTTTCAGTTCCTTTTCCTATGTAAATTTGAGTTTGTTCTCTTTTATACTTTCCAAACTTAACGTGATATCTTCTCTCTGATATGAATGAGGTTGGCAACACATTTGAGGTCAGAGATAGTGACGTATGAATGTGATAAGAACGATTGATAAAAAGGACGATACACAGCAGTTGCTTAGTGTATGTGTGTGTGTGGAGTTGTTCGATTGCTGTTAAGATAAATCTAAAATTTACAACTTGTAGTGCCATATTGTGGAGTTCTTCAAATATTGCTGGACCAATAAAAGGTTATCGTAAGTTTGACTTCTGTATATGTTTCGTCTGGCCTTAAAAAGCTTAATTTGAGCTATTCCGTCCAACTATTGCATCGTATTCTCTTTTAGTTTAACATTTCCTTAGTCATGGTTTTGGACATAGCGTAACACCAATCTCGCACACGAAAAACGGTTGCGTTATACTGTCGAGTCACGATTAATAATGGAAATAATTGCACTTTAAAAGACGATACTGTTATTTACAATTAAAACCGGCTAAAACTAAAAACAAGTAGCAAGATCTTTCAGACCCACTATGGGTCCGTCATCATGTAAAGATAATCGAGGACAAGGAGGAAGACAAAGCGAAAACGGAAGGATCTGGAGGATATCAGTGAGACCAAGCCATAGGACTGAGACTTAAACTTCCGAAAAGGAGAACAAAACGTATAATCATAAATTTATTTTATGAAATCACGGAATTGTTTTCAAAATTTCTCTGTTTAAATATAATTTTAAGCATGTACAACCGGTATACGTTTTCAGATCGCGTGTTGCATGAAGTGCCAAAAGATATTTTAATTTAATCTCTAGGACATTTATTTTTATTACGGTATGCAAAAAAAAATTGCTTCAATGAAATGCTTGAAGAAATATCTTTGGAATTTAAGTGAGGATCCACAGTTACCTTTTTTAGAATGAATATCACTATAAGAGCCGCAGAACATTTCGTTTTGCGAACACCGATATGTTCAACGATCGATTTTGTAACAGGTATGCCGTCCAGGTTATTTGCCCATAAAAGACAGGAAACAGGCCCATTGCTTTGAAATTGCTTGCCATTTTTGATGGCTAAGGAAAATGCTTTGGTGCAGCAGAATGTCTTCTCAATCTGTATATACAGATCTTGATATTTATGGGACATCGTCATCGATAAGAGGCAGTTTCTGTGGGAATTCATTCTCGCGGCATTTCAACTTGAAAGTTCTGATGTTGATGCAAATCATGTTGTCTCAGAGTTTATTGCTGCTTTGAAGTTAATACTGTTTCTTCAGAAAAAGTCACGAAATGTGAAGCTTTTAAATAAATTAAATGATAGAACGATCTCTTTGATTTTAGTTGTATTTATATTCTTTTTTGCTGCAAAAACGCATGCCTTTACCACTTACACTGCTCAACAAAATTAGGGGAGCCGGTGATTTTGTGAGAACAGACAACTGCTGATAAATATGCAGCACAATATAAAAATATATTTATGAAAGGGACAAGAAAATAAAGGGTTGAACTGGTGAAAAATCATGTTTTACTAAAACAAAGATCATTTTTACAGGAAACACATCTGGTGCCTGTAGCGAAAAAGTCTTTTCGACTTCTACGCTGTTTTAACACATCAATATACTAAGAAATAGTTCCTAAATGAAAGAAAACCTTAACAGCCAAACGAAACAACAGAAGTCAACTTACGGACAAGCTTTATTCAGGCTGTAGAAAACACATCGTAATAGGTCATACTGCAGTAAACGCTCCACACACAACACATTATCACAACACTCCTACCAATAATCAGTTTACAACCCAACGCTCGTAATAATCGCTCTCTTACAACGCTCTCTTGCAATAGATCAGTCGTCGTTTTTATCTCTTGCTCTTATCAAGATCAGGCATACGTCACGTGCATTCAACTTCAATTGTGTTGCCAAACATATTCGTTTGAAAGAAAAGATATAAGCGTGAAGAATAACTGAGAATAAACTCAAGACTTACCTAGGGAAAGAAACTAAAAAGGAAAGTTCATTTACAATATACGTCACATGCCATAAAAAAAAAAATCCTTATTACCCACATCTTTTGGAGAAGAAAAATAAGCATTGACGAACTTTGTCATCTGTCTAATAAGGTGTATGGTCACATCGAACGTGCAAGACGGCTTCCCACCTGTGGGACATTGAATTGATCAGGTGGTCGAGGAGGTTTTGGGGGATTCTTCCCTACTCTTCAAGGAGGACATTTGCCAATTGAAGGCGAGTCAACGGAGGTTGTGGTCTAGCAGCAATGCATCTGCCTAATGTGTCCCAAGCATATTCGATCGGATTCAAATCCGGGGAGCATGCCAGCCACTCCATACGCCCTATTGATTCCTCTTCAAGCATCTGATTCACAAAGCACGCTCAATGAGGTCGGGCGTTGTCATCCATAAAAAGGGATGAATCGCCGATGGAAGCAATATAAGGCACGGCCAAGGGTCTAAGAATTTCTTCCCTGTACTTTTGAGCAGTCAGGGACCCATAACGAATGGCGTATAAGTCAGTAAGCCCACCTACGCTTATTCCTGCCCAAACAAGCACACCGCCTCCACCAAAATACGATCTTTCTTGGACATGCGCTGAATTGTATCAGGTGCCACGTTCTCTCCGGTTCAGAAGTCGTGGATTATCCAGCTCTATGCTGAATCTGGACTCGTCGAACTTGGCTCCACTCGGCAGGTCCCCAATCACAATGTTTTTCAGCCCAGTTTCTTCGAACCATACGATGTCGGGAGGTCAGTGGGACACAAACAACTGGCCTACGTGAATACAATCCACATGCATGAAAGCTTCTACGAATTTTTTGTGTCGATACGCTTCTTCTGGTTGCTATTAAAATTTGTCTTTGCAGCGGGGTGGCATTTTGACCCCTGTTCTGAAGGACTGTTAATGGTCATCATTTGAGCTGGTAACTCGTGGACGACTTTTACCAGGACGTCTTTGAACACTTCCCGTCTCTTGGAATCGACTCCACAAGCGTGCAATTACACTTCGGCTCACTCCAATGGCGGACGCTACTATCCGTTGACTTTGACAGCTTCCAACCTTCCTATGGCCTGCCACGCGGTTCTTTCTGGGAAATCGTGATGATTCGGCATGCTAACATGAGATAACGCAACAAACTGCTTCTTCCGCGATCAGCGATACAAGAATACAGTTCCGAAAGAACCACCCGTTTTATGTGAATGTTGCATCGATGTCACTTTTGAAGTCACTGTTGCTAATTTGCATGTCGAACTGCTTTCTACAGTTGTTTTTCATTATTCGGAGGGGATCTTTTGACAGTTCAATAGCATTTTACCCAATGCTTTGAATAATATCGTTTAAAAAGGGTGCTCCCCTAATTTTGTTGAGCAGTATATTTCCGTAAAGATTTGCGTATAAATCATTGTAAAACAAATAAATGCTGTTGAAATGCATAGTGAGAAAATCACGCACTCACTTTTCACGATCTAAAACTCAACTGATTAAAAGTGTCATAGGTTTTGTGTTTCATTCTACTAATTCAGTTTATTACCTGTTTTGGCAATTTTAACTATAAGAATTTCAAAGGATTATGTAAACAGAGTTTCGAGATTTACTGATAATAATTCACTCATCATTCTTTGCCCTAAAGAATATGCCTTTTGTTTTCAAACTTTATGTAAGGCAACAAATTAGATGAAAAACAAGACAATCAGAAAAACCTCACGAAACATTTTCTTACATGCGCATATTTCAACTAGTATCAGATAACAGTAGTTTAAAATCTAGAAAAAATAATTCTCAATAAACAAGGCTTAATGAGGGCTATTTTGTCTTTGTTTGTTCCGTTCTATCCCGGTAGTCACTGCTTCTGTACTGTGTTATTGCCAAACAAAGTTAGAAAAAAGAACTGAAGAAAATTGAATTGGCAATTCGTCTTGTTCGTCATTAAACCGTTTCTACAAAGCGCGCATGAAAAGGAGAAGTAGGATTTGTTGAATGGGAGGCTTAACTTCTGATTTCCATATTCCTTCGGGAAATAATTTATCAGCTATTCTCATTTTGTTATGTAGCCTCGATTATTATACTGGAATGGATGACGCGGTCCAATTTCGAGCCAGGAGCACCCAGTTAAAAGTAATAAAAGAAAAATTGAATTCTAGAACGCTAAGCATCACGGGAAGCTTTTAGTTAGAGCAAATACTTCGCATCGTTTTCATGAATTAATGTTTCTCAAAATGGCTCAGCCAACTAGTAGACATCAACAGAAATTGATGGTGCTACTTACCTCACGTTTTGCCATTGGCAGATTTAATACGATTGCTTAGCTGGCAAATTTAAAATTAACTTCTCTTTTAGAAAAATTAACAGCAAATCTCTTTTCTCTTCTACTTCCATGGGCGTTTCAGTTGTGGTAGTTGTTTCTGAGTGTAGGTTCTATTTCTAAGATCGGATATAGTCACTTCGTGGACAATTTTGCCCATACCACTGGAGTTTAGATTGATAAGCCATAGTTCGGACATTAGGTGGCGTTAGGCTGTATTTCTGTTTACAACTAACTGTATCTCCACGTTTAAAAGCCCCGTTGGAAAACTTTCTCTGCACTGCATGTCATTAGCGACATTACAGATTGCAAATATTAGTCCCTGTTAAATAATACATAGTTTTCCCGCTAGGGAGTGTATACGTAAAAACCAATTTCTGGCTATATCTGCTTCCAGAAGTCGTATTTTAAAAATTCTTCACCTCGCATTGTTAAAAGGATTTGCTCTTATTTTCAATTTTCTCATATTTCGCAATTCTTCTCCCAGGCAAAGTCAGAACATATTTCTATTTGAAAGATGGTCTCCGATTCTATAAAAACCCCTTGAAAAAATCCTTTATTGGTAGGAAACCCTTCACTATGAAAAGCATTTTGAGTCCATGTTTTTCTTCAAATGGAATACAGCTTTTCGACTCGCAGGTGTAAAGTTATATCACGTTTTCTTCCATATCCCTGCGTCTAATTGTTCGATTTGACAACTTCCTTTCGCCTCTGATACCTTCTATTTTGTAAAATATTTTATGTACAATTTGTTACTTCTCGTTACACACATCTATTCTGCTAGGGGGCATAAGTAGCTATTTCTTCTTGTGAATGCTTTACCGATTCTAGAAACTGGCTGATTGCTTTATTTTCCTTCTTCTTCTAACACTTTTTCCACTCAGTATTTTAACTAACACGTAGCGTATTCCGCTGCGGGGCGTAAACACATATGCTTTTTCTTTGATTTTTTCCTTCTCGAAGTCCATGTTTCGAAAACTCAAACCCTTTTCTTTTCGGAAAGGATTCAAACAACCTGTTCGTTACCCACGAGAATTTGGTGTCATCTTTCTTGAGGTAAATTGCAAATGTTATTCAGATGAATGCCACGTGTTAGGTAAAACTTGTCCGGATAATCATAACGTGTAAGAACACGAATTTTACTGTACGCTTCTTCATCTGGAACACATAACTCGCGTTCCATCATAAATTTTCTCGTAAAACACGTAATATACTGCTTCCATCGCAGAGAAAACAAAGTATGTGGTTCCCTGCCTTTATTTTGCGTACAATGCTCTCAAAAATATATTATAATCCACAGACTTCGATACGGATATCAAATTGAATACCTCCAGTCCAAAAGGAGCAGAACGCAAAGCAATTTCCATCAAGAGTGTGTGAAAACAGAAATTTGTCGGTGAAGGAAATCGATTCTGCGCCTCTTCGTTCCGGAGTGAGTTGTTGTAACCGACTAAACTACACCGACAGAATGTATCGCTGCAGATTTGTCATCTTGACATGTGCTTCATTTCTGTAATACGTCACATCATCTCCCTCTTAAATTTATTATTATTATTATTATTATTATTATTATTATTATTATTTTGAAGCGTGTAATGTTTTTTAAGTATAGCTGACTGAAAACTACATAAAACTTCACCTACAGTGAAACAGAAGTCATTCAAGTAAACGTCGACAAAAAGTTACTTATGATTAGTCTTTGTTCAGTCATTAATACTGTCGCACTTCCACAAGGTATAATCAAACGAATGTGAGTTAATAATAATAATAATAATAATAATAATAACACTTAGTTCAGAGAACAACACTAACACCTAAAGTAGAACAAGCAGCCTTCAAATAACTCAAACTTCAATTTAACAAACGTTTCTTCCACAATTAGTATCATAACTTCCACCATCTCTACATACTGCTGCGCTTCAAACATTATACATATATCGTTCTGTTCTCATCTGACACATCCACACGCCACGCGTCCTGACCTCAAGGTGTTGCCAACCATACTCTTGGGAGAAAAAAGATATCACGTTAAGTTTGAGAAATGCTAAGGAGAACGAACTCAAATTTACACAGAGGATGAAACTAAAAAGGAAAGTTAAATTAGGGTATACGTCACAAGCAAAAAAGGAATTCTTCATTAATTCCAGACGATGTGTGGAACAAACACCACACATTTTTTCGAAGAACCCAACGTTAGGGGCCACTGTGAAAACAGAAATTTGTTGGTGACGTAGATCGAATTCGCGTCTCCTCGCCCCGGAGTGAGTTGTTCTAACCGACTAAACTGCACCGACAGAATTTATCGCTGCAGATTTGTCGTCCTGATAGGTGCTTTACCTTTGTAGTACGTCACATGTCCAGCTAAGAGTTCCTTCGTTTACGGTAAGCAGCCTAATATGATTAACTATACATCCTCTTGTAAGTATTATTATAGATTCTCGCATTAGATATTAGCTGTTACCCACTGATGACTATCACATTAAGAAAAGAATATTTTTTATATCCAATATCGTCATCATCAACAATAATTTTTAATATATTAATCCGCTGCTGGATGAAGATGCCCCCAAATCCTTTTCAAACTTTATCCACCGGCCTCGGACGTGGTGTTCCTAAATCCTTTTCGAACTTGTCCATCTACCTCCGACTTTTGGATGTTTTCCCCGTTCTTTTAATCCAGTCCAGTACTTCAGCCGTCCAACGTGGGTTAGTCCTCCTTTGAATCCAGTCCAGTACTTCAGCCGTCCAGGGATGGTTAGTTCTTCTTTGAATCCAGTTCAGTACTTCAGCCGTACAGCGATAGTTAGTCCTCCTTTGAATCCAGTCCAGCACTTCAGCCGTCCAACGAGGGTTAGTCCTCCTTTGAATCCAGTCCAGTACTTCAGCCGTCCAGCGATGGTTAGTTCTCCTTTGAATCCAGTCCAGTACTTCAGCCGTCCAGCGATGGTTAGTTCTCCTTTGAATCCAGTCCAGTACTTCAGCCGTCCAGGGATGGTTAGTTCTTCTTTGAATCCAGTTCAGTACTTCAGCCGTACAGCGATGGTTAGTCCTCCTTTGAATCCAGTCCAGCACTTCAGAGGGTTAGTCCTCCTTTGAATCCAGTCCAGTACTTCAGCCGTCCAGCAATGGTTAGTTCTCCTTCGAATCCAGTTCAGTACTTCAGCCGTACAGCGATGGTTAGTCCTCCTTTGAATCCAGTCCAGCACTTCAGCCGTCCAACGAGGGTTAGTCCTCCTTTGAATCCAGTCCAGTACTTCAGCCGTCCAGGGATGGTTAGTTCTTCTTTGAATCCAGTTCAATACTTCAGCCGTACAGCGATGGTTAGTCCTCCTTTGAATCCAGTCCAGCACTTCAGCCGTCCAACGAGGGTTAGTTCTTCTTTGAATACAGTTCAGTACTTCAGCCGTACAGCGATGGTTAGTCCTCCTTTGAATCCAGTCCAGCACTTGAGCCGTCCAACGAGGGTTAGTCCTCCTTTGAATCCAGTCCAGTACTTCAGCCGTCCAGGAATGGTTAGTTCTTCTTTGAATCCAGTTCAGTACTTCAGCCGTACAGCGATGGTTAGTACTCCTTTGAATCCAGTCCAGCACTTCAGCCGTCCAACGATGGTTAGTCCTCCTTTGAATCCAGTCCAGTACTTCAGCCGTCCAGGGATGGTTAGTTCTTCTTTGAATCCAGTTCAGTACTTCAGCCGTACAGCGATGGTTAGTCCTCCTTTGAATCCAGTCCAGCACTTCAGCCGTCCAACGAGGGTTAGTCCTCCTTTGAATCCAGTCCAGTACTTCAGCCGTCCAGGGATGGTTAGTTCTTCTTTGAATCCAGTTCAGTACTTCAGCCGTACAGCGATGGTTAGTACTCCTTTGAATCCAGTCCAGCACTTCAGCCGTCCAACGATGGTTAGTCCTCCTTTGAATCCAGTCCAGTACTTCAGCCGTCCAGGGATGGTTAGTTCTTCTTTGAATCCAGTTCAGTACTTCAGCCGTACAGCGATGGTTAGTCCTCCTTTTAATCCAGTCCAGCACTTCAGCCGTCCAACGAGGGTTAGTCCTCCTTTGAATCCAGTCCAGCACTTCAGCCGTCCAACGAGGGTTAGTCCTCCTTTGAATCCAGTCCAGTACTTCTGCCGTCCAGCGATGGTTAGTTCTTCTTTGAATCCAGTTCAGTACTTCAGCCGTACAGCGATGGTTAGTCCTACTTTGAATCCAGTCCAGCACTTCAGCCGTCCAACGAGGGTTAGTCCTCCTTTGAATCCAGTCCAGTACTTCAGCCGTCCAGCGATGGTTAGTTCTCCTTTGAATCCAGTTCAGTACTTCAGCCGTCCAGCGATGGTTAGTTCTCCTTTGTATCCAGTTCAGTACTTCAGCCGTACAGCGATGGTTAGTCCTCCTTTGAATCCAGTCCAGCACTTCAGCCGTCCAACGAGGGTAAGTCCTCCTTTGAATCCAGTCCATTACTTCAGCCGTCCAGCGATGGTTAGTTCTCCTCTCAGCCGTCCAGCGATGGTTAGTTCTCCTTTCAGCCGTCCAGCGATGGTTAGTTCTTCTTTGAATCCAGTTCAGTACTTCAGCCGTACAGCGATGGTTAGTCCTCCTTTGAATCCAGTCCAGCACTTCAGCCGTCCAACGAGGGTTAGTCCTCCTTTGAATCCAGTCCAGTACTTCAGCCGTCCAGCGATGGTTAGTTCTCCTTTGAATCCAGTCCAGTACTTCAGCCGTCCAGCGATGGTTAGTTCTTCTTTGAATCCAGTTCAGTACTTCAGCCTTCCAACGAGGGTTAATTCTCCTTTGAATCCAGTCCAGTACTTCAGCCGTCCAGCGATGGTTAGTCCTTCTTTGAATCCAGTCCAGCACTTCAGCCTTCCAACGAGGGTTAGTTCTCCTTTGTATCCAGTTCAGTACTTCAGCCGTCCAGCGATGGTTAGTTCTTCTTTGAATCCAGTTCAGTACTTCAGCCGTACAGCGATGGTTAGTCCTTCTTTGAATCCAGTCCAGCACTTCAGCCTTCCAACGAGGGTTAGTTCTCCTTTGAATCCAGTCCAGTACTTCAGCCGTCCAGCGATGTTTAGTTCTTCTGGTAATATGCACATCCCATTGCCACTTTGACGTTCTTTACTTTGATCATGATGTCGTCTACTCGTGCCAATTTCGTGAGCTCCTTTTCTTATCTCAATACCATTTTCATCCTCCTATTTCCAAGCATTTTTCATACTCCTATTTCCAAGCATTTTTCATACTCCTGTTTCCAAGGATTTTTCATACTCCTATTTTCAAGCATGCATGTGCAACCAAGCATGCATCTATCTTCCGTTTTTTTTTTTTTTTTTTTTTGTTGTCCGCAGCCTCTCTTTTAGCTAAGGTCCATGTTTCTGCTTTATAGGTACCAACAGGAAAAATGCACCGATTAAATACTTCTTCGTTTAAGACATTGGGGAAATTTTCTTTATACATATGGAAAGAGATGTCTGGTATATGAGAATAACTAACATTGTCACTAAGACTCTTCTGTGTAATTCCACGTTTCCCCAAAATAATTTGTAACAATTGACAGTTCCGATAAAAATTACAAAATTCGTATTCACAAGTTTATCCTAAGCTACGTAGCCTTCCCATATCCCAGCGGAACCAGTGGAACCATACCAAGCTGAAAACACAAGTCGTGTGCCCATGTGCTCCGGCAGTTTGTGCTTCCCAGTACGCTATTCTTATTTCTAGTTCCTGGTTTTTGTTGTGAGGTGTTTATGAATGTTCTGTGCATTTTCCCGGCCAGATGCCTAGTAAGCTATTATTTTCGTTATAGTGAAGTGTTTAATTTCTTCGAAGTGTTAGCGCGCTCGTTGGCAAAGAGCTACAGCTGACTTTTGCATGTATGGAGTCCTGATTTCTTCTACAAGCTTCCTATTGCACTTACTTCTTGTGCGGAACTTCTTCTCTGCGGTTTTACACTATAATTGCTTCCCGAGTGTGTTTCATAGTGCTTCAGTGTGATAGAATCTGCCTTAATATTGTTTGTTTACATTTGTCGTGACACTTATCAGCTGCATGGCAGAATCGCCTGCTCAGCAAGCCGTTACCGAGCGAGCGGGTTTTCGCTCTCCGCCAGCTAAACGTAGAGTGCCTTCCTCATCGCCTTCCTCTCGTCGTGTGGATGCTGCTTGCAAGGATTCTACGACGGATCTTATGGATACTTTTACTATTGAGCAGATTTCTTTACGAGGTCGGCTCTGATCGTGGGGTCGCCAGTCCTCGATCAACTGGAACACCAATGCTGGAATACCAGTTGGACCCTGAACATCCTAAATCAAAGCTACTATGCGTAAAACTACTGTTTTTGATACCGAACGAAACAGATCCCAGGCAATGCAATTTTTTGTCCTCACAGAAATGTAATAATGTTAGTTACTGTGTTTAATTTGTTGAAGTTCCTTTCCGTCATTCTCACTTCTTCCCCAATCGCTGTTCATTTCTCTCAAGGAACAGCAGCGCGAAATGGATACTGTTTCATGTAGGCTTCAGTACCAAAAGTTGCTTCACGTCATTTAATAATATAATTTTAATAGTTTGCCTTCCAAATAATATACGACAAAGAAAAATGCAAAAATGCATTTATTTTCCTAATAGCAAAGAAAAGGAAAAGTAAAGTTACGATAAATTCGAACTTTTGCTTCGGAAACCGAGATTCTGCTTTCAGTTCAGAAGGCGTGAAATCTTTCTTTAAAATTTCATCCGTAAGAAGATGGCTAATTAACTTGCTAATGCATGTAAATGAAATGAGCCTCAGATAGAAGCTGCCAACCTTCGTTCTTATTCCAACTTGTACACATCAAACACTTTTTTGTGTATGTGCTCATCATACGGTTGAATAGTTCGTCTCTCCAACATTGTTTTGCTTCATTTCTTCTTGTACAGTGGAAGTTGATGAAAAAATGCATGTGTATGCATGTGGCAGCCGGTGGTATGTTTCCGTTGACGCTAATGAATGTAATAAAAAAACATCTGCTTTAACAAAGAACGTCAAATATTTCGAATGAAAGTAAATATCCTTCGTTTTCCAAACAGTACAATGCAACTCAAGAAGTTTGTTTCAGAAACACGTTGGTTATGGATATTAAATCGAAATTTCAAGCTTAGGATAAACGGGGATATTAAAACATGCAAAACGTAGCACTGCTTCAAAGCATGGACTTTTGGAGGAAGCTTAATGAAAGTTCAGTAGAACTTAAATTAATTGTTAAAACCACATAGAATTCAAACCAATTAATCCAAAAGTTACAATGCCTTACGAAAAATACCAAAAGCAATAGAAAAAAGAACACTGAGAATGCAATCGTCTATAAACTTCAGAGAAGAATTTTCAATAAAAATAGCTAAAATTAAGAGTGCTGGAATTAACTACAGAAATCAAAACAAATTAATACAAACAATTGACGTGGATTAGGAACATCAAACAGAAGTCATCGCTCTTTCCACGTTTATAAGTGAGTCACGGAAAAATTCTCATTGGCCACCACCGGGAAGCAAACCCAGGTCTTCCAGTTACGCGCCGCACTCACACTCCAGACTCACATACATGATTATTTTCTCAGTTGCTGCTTGTCATCTTTTGTGAATCCCCAGCATTGTGCGGGGCTCCAAGAAGCAACCGGTAGTTGTCGTATGTGAGTCTGGAGAAATTCGAGGCCGCTGTGGTGCAGTGGAAGCATGTCCGGCGCGTAACTGGAAGACCCTGGGTTCGATTCTCGGTGGCGGCCAATGATAATTTTTCCGCGACTCACTTATAACTGTGGAAAGAGCGATGACTTCTGCTTGATGAAACAAACAAAACAAGAAAAAAATGTTTCTTGTTTTTGTTTTGCTTTCTCTAGTTATTTCTATTAACAGCGTTCTTAAAATTTGCTATTTCTACGAGTATGCGTATATTCTTTGTTTCGGGGCTTAATGATTCCTCCCAATGAGCGCGTCATGCTGTAGGCTAGGGGTGCGCAACCTTTGGGTCGGGAACCTTCTGGGGGTAGCGAGGGTTCATTAAGGGGTCGCCATTTCTTTTTCTTGTTTTTATTTTTATTTTTTAATAGAAAATAGAGTGGATACCAAAAGAATACGATTAGGGAATTATACAGGGTGATTCAGAACTCATGGGAGAAACTTTAAGGGGTGGTAGAGCACACTGCAACAAACATTTTTTCTACAGGAATGTATGGGCGCAAGGGACGCGTTGAGGCACAAACACAAGAAATAGACATGAAAGGAAACATAATAAATTGTGTACATCGTTGACAAGTACTTCTTTACAGCAGTGTTTACAATAATTGCTCAAAATTGCATCCACCAACAGTAATACATACGTGGCAGCGTCGACGGAATGATTAGCGTGTACCGTTGCCGGTAGAGGGCAGTAGGTGGCTTGCACATTATGCATCTTCTTGGCCCATATCTACTACCAACGCGACTCGATGGCAGATGTTATCGTATTTTTCTGGAAGAGGTTTTAACAGAATTGGTTCAAGATGTACCACTGGCTGTCCGACAAAGACTGTGGTTTCGGCATGATGGGGCGCCAGCCCATATCAGCATTAATGTGCGCAATTACCTAGATGCCACTTTTGGGGCGCGATGGATTGGCCGTGGTGGACCAGTCCGTTGGCCACTCCGAACGCCCGATTTATTGAGCCCCGTTACTTCTTATGGGGACATCTGAAGGCCCTCGTTAAAAACAATTTATGTTTCCTTTCATGTCTATTTCTTCTGTTTGTGCTTCAACGCGTCACTTGCGCCCATACATTCCTATACAAAAAATGTTTGTTGCAGTGTGCTCTACCACTCCTTAAAGTTTGTACCACGAGTTTTGAAACACAATGTATAATAGGAAATCTTTGTAATTCTGAGCTGTCTCAAATACTCTCGCGAACTGTCTCGGTGGAGAGGTGACGCGGTACGTCCTGCTAAGGAGTTGCTACGCTCTCCGCATCCACTCACCCTCTTGTTTCGCAGTCTGAGTCTGCTGGTGCAACCAAATTCACGGCCTCTATTGTTGATGAATATTTGTAACTCAATCATTATTGTTTTATTTGCATTTCTGATGGTGTTTGAAACATGGATAAGTGGTTACTAAAAGGGCCTAGCAACTCTTGTGGTTGCTGCTCCAGTAATGACAGCAGTTCAAAGATTACAAAGCCGAGATTAGAATGTATAGTTCCTGACAAGACTATACCTAATCATCCAGCGCCATTACGAAAAGAAGCTGAATCTGGTGAATCCACAATTAATTATAAAAGAGAACGTAAATATCAGGAGAGATGCATATCTGTTGGGTTTACTTGTGTTATTATTAACAATGAACATCGCCCTAAATGTGTAATTTGCTAAGAAATACAAGCTAATGAGAGCATGAAGACTACTAAGCTAAAACGACACCTGCAGACGAAACACCCTCAATGTGTAAATAGGGATGTTAACTTTTTTAAGAGACAAGAAAAAGCCATGGGTGTTCAACGAAGTGCTTTTGAAACTCGGTCATCCATACCCCAGAAAGCATTAAAGGCATCATCAGAAGCTTCTCATTTAATCGCTAAGACGATGAAACCTCACAACATTGGCGAAACTATTGTCTTATCTGCAGCCATAAAAATGGTTTCCGCTATGCGTGGAAATAAATATGGAGATGATTTCAAAACTATTCCATTATCAAGAGACACAGTTTCGAGGTGAATTTCAGCACTTTCTAAAGATATATGTGCCGCCCTGGTGGCGCAGTGGTCTAAGGCGTTGGCCTCTGATCATTCGTCCGTATGGGGTCCGGGTTCGAATCCCGGTCAGGCATGGATGTTGTGTTTGTCTTACGGCACTGGCTCTCTCCCTTCCCTGGAACCAGTGACCCAAAATTAGGGACGGGCGGCTGCTTATAGCCCATTGAGTTGCTCACGGTGGTCGTTAAACCTCCAATCAAAAAAAAAAAAAAAAAAGATATAAGTAAAATTGCAACTGTTGGACCGTGTGCAGCAAAGTCCATTATTTGCATTGCAGCCGGATAAGTCTTCGGATGTAGCAGATTTAGCTCAGCTTCTACTTTAAGTACGCTATTGTTTTGATGATGATATTGTGGAGGAGTTTTGATAAGTGGGCCACTTACAGGGAGAACGAGAAGCTATTTCCACCCAGATTCATAATTGATCAAAGAAAATCAACTTTTATGGGCTACATGCGTACTGATGTGTACTGATGGAGCAGCAGCCCTAACTGGAAGTCGGAAAGGCTTGAGAGGAAGGATATCAGAGAATACTAATTCTCGTGTACAGTTCAAATATTGTATGATACACAGAGAAACCTTGGCGGCTAAACACCTTCAACCTGAGGTCAATAAAGTGTTACTGGATGCAATCTGTGTTGTAAATTATATCAAGTCAAGGCCGTTGAACAGTAGGCATTTTAAAATCATGTGTAATGAAATGGGCTCATATCATGATAAACTGTTATTACATTCAGAAGTACGATGGCTTTCACATGGAAAAGTGTTGCATCGTATCGTTGATTTACAAGATGAAATAAGAATATTTCCAATGGAAATATTCTTATTTCATCTTGTAAATCAAAGTAAATCAACTCTTTCAAAACGTTTCGTGGATGAGAAGTGGCTTGGTGTTCTGAGATTCTCAGATATCTTACAGATATCGTTGAAAAACTAAACGTTCTGAATTTATCTCTTCAAGGACGAGGAACAAAAATTCTTAGGCTCAGTTCTAAAGTTAGAGCTTTTTCAATGAAATTTGATTTGTTGGAAAATGAAGTAAAAAAACGAACGCTTTGAAATGTTTTCATGCTTGTTTAAGTTTCTTCAAGAGAATGACAGTGAAGTTGGACCAGTTAAAACTATTGTTGTTGAACGTTTGTTAAAGTTAAAGTTCAACATCAAAAATTAGTTTTCTGTGATTCCTGATGAAGATGTTTGCTGGGTTCGAGATCCATTTTCATGTAACAGTAATTCCTCCTCAAGATTAACTCTCAAAGAAAAGGAGGGGTTAATTGAAATATCTACAGATGAAACTCCACGAATCAAGTTTAGAACATCGACATTGATTGAATTTTAGCTATCCATGGAGAATGAACATCCATTATTAGTGAAAAGAGCTCTGCAATATTTACTTCCTTTTGCGTCAACATACTTATGCTTAACTGCATTTTCTGTTCTCACCACGATCAAGACCAAACACCGATCTAAAATAGAAGTTGAAGATGATCTCAGAGTGGCGATCTAAAGGATAAAACCAAGAATGGAGAGCATAATTCCCAAGATTCGAGCTCAAATTTCACTTTAAGGCTGTCAAAAAAGGCTGCGTAGTTTTTTTCCTCCCACTAATTGTGTTTATTTTTTGTTTCAATATTTCCTACATATTATTTCTAGTTAGGTGTGATATTTTGAAATTTTTAATTAATAAATGTAACTAATATTGGTGAATATCAAACAAATGCCTTTTAAAAATGCATATATATATATAATTATAATTTCAACCCCTTTTTTTATTTACATGGTGACATGGAGTCTTCATAATAGAAATATACCTTCAGGGGAATAGTTCCCATAAAAGGATTGCGTACCACTGCTGTAGGCAATCACTCGCAACAAATTTAATAAATTTAAGACTTCTGGCTCCAGGCAAGGAAAAAATCCATGCAACCGCACATGCCTTATGCGGGACTCACACACCCGTTTGGTAAACAACTACGCGCCTCTGATCATTTGAACACTGGGCCGTCTATAGGTAGATAGATTTTTCGGTATATCTTTCTGACGATTTAATTTCGATTTTTTTACGCTAAGAAATCAAGACTCAATGTAGAAATCTAAAGCGTACTCAGACGCGCTGCAGTGTCGATTCCTTATGAACGTAACCCAATTTACAAGCATCTAGATCATGGGCGGCCAACCCGCTGCACGCGTGCCACAAGTGGCACGCGGAGGCTTTCTGAGCGCCACGCGTGCGCAAATTCGCTTTTTGCAATTGTAATGTTTTATTAAACAACCCGGCTAACCGGCTCATCAACACTACTGTTGTTACACGAGCGCGCCTAGAAGTTTCACCGTTTTCACTTTAAAACATTCATCCAATCCCCTCCCATTCCCTGCAAGATCAAGACGACAGAGGTCAGGCGATTGCAGTGCTCGCGGGTTTTTCGTTTGTCTGCGCAGCAACAGGAGTGACGATACGCTTCCCATTTTTTTAGTTGCGGTTCTCACCCTTCAATCTTCTTAGAAGTTTAGTGCCTGCTGTGTTGTGAATATGGCTCTGAGCAAGCCGTGCGGTTCAAAAAGGAAATATGAAGATATTGCCCTGTGGGAGTAATATCATCAATATCGTAGGGCCATGCTCTACGAGACATGGCCCTGCGATATTGAAGCTCTACGAGACATGGTCCTGGGCTATTGATGCTCTATGAGACATGGCCCTGCGATATTGAAGATCTACGAGACATGGCCCTGGGCTACTGATGCTCTACGAGACATGGCCCTGGGCTATTGATTCTCTACGAGACATGGCCCTGCGGTATTGAAGCTCTACGAGACATGGCCCTGGGCTATTGATGCTTTACGAGACATGGACCTGCGATATTGAAGCTCTACGAGACATGGCCCTGGGCTATTGATGCTCTACGAGACATGGCTCTGCAATATTGGAGCTCTACGAGACATGGCCCTGGGCTATTGATGCTCTACGAGACATGGCCCTGCGATATTGAAGCTCTACGAGACATGGTCCTGGGCTATTGATGCTCTACGAGACATTGCCCTGCGATATTGAAGCTCTGCGAGACATGGCCCTGTGCTATTGATGCTTTACGAGACATGGCCCTGCGTTATTGAAGCTCTACGAGACATGGCCCGGGGCTATGATGCTGCACGAGACATGGCCCTGTGATATTGAAGCTCTACGAGACATGGCCCTGGGCTATTGATGCTCTACGGGATATGGCCCGGCGATATTGAAGCTCTACGAGACATGGCCCTGCGATATTGAAGCTCTGCGAGACATGGCCCTGGGTTATTGATGCGCTACGAGACATGGCCCTGAGATATTGTTGCAGGTTCGGGACGACATGCACATGTGAAAATACTTTTTCTATCATGAACTTGGTGAAAAATAAGTACCGTTCAGTACTCACTAATCAGCATCTCAAACATATGCTGGTTCTTTGCTAGTTCATTTCTGAATCCCAACATTGAAGAACTGGCAAAGAGGAAAGACATCCAAAAGCCTCACTTCGAACTAAGCCGGGTCTGTTTCATGTGAATGGAAATGTAATCACACAGTGTTGGAATATGTTTCTTTCTGTGCAAGTAATTTGTGTTTTTAATATGCTAATAAACTAGTTCTTGAATGATTATTAGTGTTCTGTTAAAATAATATTGGTTTAACAATACTTTTCTCTTCTTCAGTACTACTTTTTTTGAAGTATACAGCGACACATAATTTTTGTATCCTTTCTGGCAGCCATGGAGGGCGGAGTTAAGTTAAGGTGGAGTGGCACGTTGAAGATAATGTACATCAAAAGTGGCACGTGGTGAGTCGTGGATTGGCAACCCCTGCTCTAGATTAAATTACACTCCAAAGATTTATTAAAACTTAAAAAGTAACTTTTAGTGCAAATATTATTTCTTCCCCCCTCCTGAATTAAGGAATGTTTCTAATTAATAAGTTGGTCTCTTGACAAAACGCATCCCATTACATTGTATCGCACTGCGGTTTCAAGCGGTAGTGTCAGTGATTTATCGTCTTTTTGAATTAAGACCGTTAAAATTTCAGATCCTTTGGCAAAAAGAAAGAAATGAAGGAAGTCATTTAATTAAGTTTCATTTATTTCACACAATCAAACTCACTTCTCTTATTAATGTGGTGAGTAAAGTACTGAGAACAAACGTCGCATAAAATTGCTAAGAGACATTTAAAGAAAAAGCAATAAAGTTAATATAATTTTCCAGAGTTGTAATCACGGAAACAAAGTTGGAAAGCAAATTAAGTGTACCGTAATGACACACGCCTTGAGCAAATTTGACACATTCCGGCCTTCAAAATGAACGCACTGCAAGAAACAAAACCATCAGAGACATTACGAGATTAAAAATCTTTCGAATTGCTGAAAGGGAAGAGGGAGTTACTAATAGGTTCTAATGACTTGAGTTCCCAATAGAAATGAAAAACCTTTCGGATACTCTGCTTCCGGTGAGTTGTACGCTGATTTCTGGGACAGTCGAAGTGAAAATAACTACAATAGCGAAATAAAGGAAGATATACTTATAGTCTAATAATTATTTTGCTTTGAATCATTGTGTGAAAATTTAACACGATGTATATTTTTAAATTAACTCAGAAATCTTTCACAAGAATATTCTAGGTGCTTATCCGGTAGATAGGACAGAAAATTATGCTTAGCATTAAAATTCGAAATATTTATTTTTAAACATTAAAAAATTTAGGGCTTCAAAAATTGTTGCAATATCAGTGAAATAAAAAATATGGCAAGACGGAAATGTATTGTTATAAACCACTAGAATATTTTCTTTCTGTCAAACAAGAGGAACTCCATGAATGAATGGTGTTGGAGAGTATTTCAGGAAGAGAGTGTCTGACACCGAGTCTTAAACAGCCTTTAGAAATAGAAAGCGTAAAGATTTGAGCTAGTTTTCGATAAGAAAGACTCATGAAAATACGGTAGAGGAAGCTACGGGTTTGTCAGTCAATCCTCTCCTCCGCCCAGATGTCGAGAGAGAAAGGGTCTTGGTTACGACTCGTTAGATGGCAAGGGAAGGAAATTTTGTAGAACTGGAAAACAAAAGTATTTCACAACCTCAGTGACAAGTTCACCACGATTAGGGACGTGCTGTTTAACCATTGTAGAAAATAAGCAGATTAAAGCCTTGTGTGGTATATCTAACATAACTATGGACATGCTATGTAACCAAGTAAAAGAATCAGCACTTCGCAACATGTTAAGTTTATCAAACATCACTATGGACATGCTGACTAACCATGTCAGAAAAATCAGCACTATACATCATGTTTAGTTTATTTAACGCCACTATAGACATGCTATCAAAACATTCCAGAAAATCAGGAGTTCGCAAACTGTGCAATTTATCTAACATCACAACGAACAAGCGATCTAATTATGACTGAATCTTTTCAGTATTCACCATCTACTGATTCAAATGATAATACTCGCCTCAGAATTCGTCTTAATAGCAAAAGCTCTGTGGCGGGTTCTACAGCATTGGAATCCATCTCAGGGCGAACTTGGACGGCATTTCAGTCGTGATCATACACCGATCAGTCGTCCAGCTGTGAGTCGTCCAGCTGTGTGTCATCCACAGCTCATTGATGCCAGAGAGGAGCGCAGACTGTCGCGCATTGTTCACAGCGCTTGGAGGGCCAGAGTGCGACAAATCACCTGCAGCTACAACAGTGGTGATCAGGGCAATGTGTCACAGCACAAAGTTCATCGCAGCCTTCTGCGCATGGACCTGAGCAGCCGAAGACCCAGTCGAGTCCCCATCGCTTACTGTACGTCATCGCCAACAACGCATGAAATGGGCCCAAGATCATTAAGATTGGACCGTGGATGATAGGAAGAAAGTGGACTGCTCTGACGAATCAAGATTTCTGGTGCATCACGAACACGGCCGAGCGCGGATACGCCGATTACCAACGGAGGCTATGGCGCCTGGATGCACTGTTGGGCGGAAACAGGTCGGAGGCGGCGGTGTTATGCTGTGGAAGATGTTTTCTTGGGACACTTTAAGCCCCATTATCCAAAAAGCACAATCTCCGACAGCTATCATGTATCTGAACATCGTTGCGTATCAAGTTCACCCATTCATGGCAACTGTGTACCCTGCTGGTGATGGCCATTTTCAAGAGGATAATGCGCCATGCCATACTTCCAGAATCGTCAAAAAGTGGTTCGAGGAACATGCTGGTGACTTTCTGTTAATGCTCTGGCCTCCTCACTTTCCTGACATGAGCCCAATCGAACATTTGTGGTTCGACATGGAAAAGCGGGTTCGCCCTAAATCATCACCACCACGAAATGTACGGGAACTAGAGGACTTGCTGTTGACATTAAGGTACCAGATACCCGAGGATACCTATCGCTATATCATCGAATCGATGCCTCGCCAAGTGGCCACTGTTTTCCTGGCTGAAGGGGATCATACAGATTATTAGGTAGGTGGACATGATTTAATGGCTCATTGGTGTATACAACCATGCTCAAGAGGTAGATGTACATGGAAAAGCCTCGCGTAAACGAAGCCCCAAAAAGGCCATACGCCAAGAAACTGCAGACACCATTGAGGATGCGTGAGAGAAGTATTCATAAACTTGGAGCATTGCATACAATTGTGTTTGAAAGCTTCAGAATACGACTAACGTAACAAAACTCTCGTTCACAGAATTTAAAGTACGTATGTGTAAACTTTCAATAAAATAGATTAATAAATAATAACTTTATTGAGGAACGTGTGAGGCTTCTACAGCGAGAATCCTACAAAATTATATTCAAAGAGTATGTAAACATACATACACATAGTACACCATACATAATGATTCTCAAACATGTTTTCTGTCTTTTTAAACACTAGTGTCCTCACGGAAGCTTTCACGGATATTCGTTTTTCAAATTTATATTTGCATCTGGTGTTCTTTTTTAAATAAAATTTGAATTTCTCACATAAATGCATTTAACGGATTTTCGGTGAACATCTATCACGCATTTTCAACGAGTTTTTTTCAACAATGCAGCATGTGAACACTTTTTCATTGACGTCCACAGATTGAGTAATGGCAGTATTTTCACTAAGACCTTCACGAGCCGAGTAATCGTGAATGCATCAATGCAGTTCACAATTTTATCTGCTATCAATGATATTAAAGTCCGACACAATTTAACACGCCGTTATTTAGCACGTCGTTTCGTAAGTCAGTCCCCAGCGCTACGTGAGGTAGTGACATCGGACTTCACTACTACCGAAGAACTATAATGCGTATATCTCATTATTTTTCTTATATATATATATATATATATATATATCATCATCATCATCATTGCCAACCATTATCAATCCACTGATGGATGAAGATCTTCCCAAGTTTCTTCCACATTTGTCTGTCTTGAGCCTGTCTCCTCCATGCCACTTCGGCATACTTTCGAATTTCATCCATCCATCTTCCATGTTGTTTTCTTCTGGGTATTTTTCTATCCCTCGAAATCCAGTCTAAAATTTCGGTTGTCCATCGGTGGTCCGTTCTTCTAGCAGCATGTCCATTCCATTGCCATTTCAGTGATTTCACTCTGGTCATGATGTCGTCCACTCTTGTCATTTTCCTTATCCACAAGTTCCTCTTCTTATCTTTCCTGGTTACACCAAGCATGTATCTCTCCATGATTCTTTGAGTTGTCTGCAGTCTTTGTATGTCTTTTTACGTTAAGGTTCATGTCTCTGCTCTATACGTAAGCACTGGCAGGATGCATTGGTTAAACATTTGTCTTTTAAGACATAATGGCATACTGCTCTTAAAGATTTTACTTCTATATGCCGTTACTTTTCTTATATATACATACATTAGTTGTACAAATAAGTTTTAAAGCGTTTTAAGGCAACGCAACATGTTATTTGAGAGAAAAGAACAATACCTTTACGAATCAAAATACACGCAGTCATTATGTATCACCTTCCGCCATCGGTCGGGCAGCTGACGTATTCCAGCCATGAAGGATACTTGGTCGTGTGACGCGATGAAGTCGTGAACCAATTTTTGCACTTCGTCACATATCGGGAACCATACAGCAGACAAACCATGTTGCATCGATCGGAACAAATGATAGTCTGAAGGGGTTATGTCTAGGCTATACGCCGGGTGCTTCAAAACTTCCCAGCCAAGCGTCAATAACGTTCCCTTGACCAATTTCGCGACATGTGGCCCAGCGTTGTCATGCAGTAATTTCATGGGACGCAATCCTTTGCCTGTGAATGGACGTTTCCGACAGCTTTCCTGGTTTAATCGCAGGAATTGTTGCTTGTAGCGATCAGCAGTAATAGTTTGACCCTGTTCCAATAGTTCATAATAGAGCACACCCTTCATATCCCACCAAATGCACAACAGAATTTTCTTGGAGTGAATATTGCGTTTCGGTGTCGAAGTCGTTGCTTCACCGGGGGTCTACCGAGGTTTTTTGCGTTTGTAATTGTCGTACCATATCCACTTTTTATCACCCGTAACGATTTTCCACAGGACAGACTTTCGGTGTTGTTTATTCAACAGATTTTAACACTTCATGACACGCTCATCGTTGTTTCTCTGGCTCAGGTCATGTGGCACCCATTTTCCTTCCTTCTGGTTCTATCGCATTGCGCGCAAACGATTGGAAATGGTTTGTTGAAACAAAATTCCGTTCTCCGACGGAAAATGACCCTTCTTTCTCCAGATTTCAGCCAGTTTTTATCACTATTTATGGTGTATGTGGGAATAAGTTATCCACTCTTTCAATTATGTGCATTGTGAAAACGTTCATTAAAGGAAATTTACCAAGGGAGCAGGGAAAGTTCGCTGGGTAGGCACGCAGTAAAAAGCCTCTAGGGAGAACACTAATTAATTTAGAAAGAAACTCACCAAAATGCTGATATGAATGACTTTCTAGAAATGATGAAATGCTTGGGACAATTTTAAAATAAACTACCACAGTAAGAATACTATAAATTAACTCAGATAATACAAATGCACTCTTACTCAGTGCAGACAAATTACCTTTATTCAGAGAGCATGACAATATACACTGATTGTCAAAAAATTCTGTGCACCAAGAAATACCATGCGATTAACGCAAAACTTGGCGAATAGCTAAAAGGGGTGGGGAGTGGCAGGCATGCAAATTATTAAAGTTTCGTGCGATTTCAGATGCCCGCGCATCCAAGACCGGCGCTGCAATCGCAATCCTTGGGGCTAATAAGGCGCAGCGCAGAGGACTCCACATTTGTGCCAAAGTACACGGTAAGAGTCAGGTAAGATTCACAGTTGTTCAGCTAGTTCTTTTTGCGTTTGAGACGAATCTTCATCCAGCAATGCTTTCAGTTCTTCATGTGCAACCTTCTGCTGGGCGCCGCGCCGTTACGTTCTCGATCGCTAATATCAAAATCATCTTCTTTAAACTGTCAAAACCAAAACGTGCTTTTCGATACACAATATTCTCCCCTAGAACAGATCGATGCACATGCTTTTGCAGCACTTTCTTCTTGATGAAATTCCTAATGAATGCAGTGTCGAATAAATGTAGTATCGCTTGCCATCTTTCAAATTCCGATGTGCGAGTGCGTTTGATTGTTGGGCAAACTTCTGTGTCACATTTTATACTCTGGACCAGTTACTGTCACATGACAAGAACGCGGGGAGTGTTGGATGTGTAAATTATCGGTACACGTCACACAAAAAACGCTTTAAAACTTATTTGTACACCTAATATATTGTAGCCATGATTTGAATAATTATAGGCTTTTTGGGTAGCTAAGTTAGATATTGTGTTTTCTGCTTTCGAGATAAACTGTTTTTCAGAGACGAAAGATGAAACCATTGAAGAAGTTCAAAAATGTGTATCATTCGAAAGACGGAATGTAAAATACTCAAGCAGATTATTCCAGGAAGAAACCTTGCTGTAAATTATTTTTTGGGGGAAAACGCTGGAAGTTTTGAAGAAATTCAAACTATGATCAGTGGAAAGATGAAACACAGAATAACCACAGAGATTTCAAATCAAATCACGTCCTGAAAGAGAAAGGCTTCAAATATTCATTCACGCCCAGCTGAGCAGGAGAGCTTGATTCATTGAGAGTGTCTTGCCTGAAAATGTAGAAGTTTTCGCAGTCGTATTAGAGATTTAGTAGCAAAATAAGCCACTTGATTCTTGACGGCGTGCAACTGTAAGCATCTAGAGCGGAGCGCGTGTAATAAATGTCAGCTCGGCATCGTCCGCAAGAGGGCGCATTGCTGTCGAGCAGAATTCAAGTGAGGTAATTTTCTGAGCTCCAAGAATTGCTGCGGATGTTCCGGAACGATAAAGGTATGTCGTGCATTTCTGCAGCACAGTAAAAAATTCTATTTGCATATACAGCTGTTATCAGGGCCCAACAACGTTTATGTGATTGAAAGCGCCATTGCTAAGAATGTTAAGTATGTCTCACATTAATACATCTACGTTTGGACGTAACATTTCACGAATCACGTATACGTATTTTGAAATATCATTTCATGCGCATTATCATGTTACAAGTAGCAACAGAAACTTTCCCTTTCTGAAATTTTATGGGTATTACTGTTTTATAGATATAACCATCGCATTCGCTTTTTTGAAGGAAAAATAAAAATTTCTTCAAGAACATAAAAATATTTGAAAAATAAAAGCAAACGTTCGGTGCTATTTACACTGTTGGCGTGGTTAATTTTAAGTGTTAAAGTGGACGCTAACTTATCAGAAGATCATTGTTTGCAGGTTCCTATCATTGGAGCAGGGCAGCAAATAAATAAATATTTAAACAAATAGAACGTAACAACAGATGATTTCGCTCGCGCAAATCTTTATTCTACGGATTGGGGGAAAACGGGAAATATTGGCTAGTCAAAATAAATGGTATATACTTCCAGCGAGAAATGAATATTATGGACGGCTTTCTCTACGTTTTCCCCTCCAAATATGTTTTTATCCCTACGTGTCTGCATACCCGTGAAAAATCTCCAGACTCCTCAATATTCCCGTCTCATTCCTTTCCACTCTCTGTCTCCCAGGAAGATGCTCCTGGCGTAAGACGTTGATTGTTGTTAATTGCCTACTCGGATTGTCCCTGGCGGGCTCTCTCAGAGGGAGAGTGTCCTCCAACAATGAGGAATACAGAAGGGGACGTCCTTTTGTTCGTAGGAGGTCCCACGGTTCGTGAAAGAATGGCTTTTGCATAATAGCTCTTGTATCATCTCAGTGCAGCTAAATAGGCCCAAACAAATTTCCCACAGGAGCAAAAGGTACATGAAACGACTCCCATAAAGATAAATATGGCGAAAATATGATGGTTAGTTCAAGAGATGAGCAAGATTTGCTAGTAAAAGACAGAAATAGAAGTGGAACAGTTAGCCGGAATAAAAACAAAGTATTGTAGAATGTTTGACCAGCAGATGTAGAACTAGAACAGTTCAAAGTAACGGTGACGTGATTTCCGACCCATCTCGTATAGAAATATAAACAAAAGAACTCACCCGGACACCTCCATTTAGTAGTGGATTTGCTCATGTACGTCACAGCCATGACCCATACAGGTTTGAAAAGAGGCACGAGTCCTGACACATAGCATAGACAATCATGCACAGAAGAATGGGCCGTACGGCAGAGCTAAGTGACTTTCCATGGGGTACGATCATACGATGCCATCTCGGCAGCAAGTCAGTTCGGGAAATTTCTTCCCTGCTGCAGCTGTCCCGATCAACTGTAAGTGATGTTATTGCGAAGTTCAAAAAGAGAGCAACACTGCAGTCGCGATCCGGTAGGCCACAATAAACATAAAAGCAAACCGCCGAGCAAGTGTCGAAACAAAATAGCTTGTCGTCCGTTGCAACACTCACCACGGAGTCCAAAAATGTCTGTCGATACGACACCAGCATCATAAAGGTTCATCAAGATCTAAAGGGAGTGGGTTTCCATGGCCGAGGGAGCGCACATCAGCAAGATCTTCACCAAGCGTTGGTTGAAGTGGTGTAAAGTTTGCCACCAGTTGGCTCTAGAGCAGTACAAGCGCGTTCTCTGGAGTGATGAATAACGCCTTGCCATGTCGTAGTCCTACGGACGTATCTGGCTGGGAAGGATGCCAGGTGAGCGATTTGTGCCCGACTGTGTTCTGCCAACTGTGAAGTTTGATGGAGAAGGCATCATGCTCTAGGGCTGTTTTTCATGGTTTAGGCTGGGCTCCCTACTACCAGTGTCCGGGGATCTTAACCCTGAGGCCAATAATGACATTCTGGACAATGTTGTGCGCCTAGTATTATGTCAACAATTCGGTTGAGGCCCTTTCCTTTACCAATAGAACGTTGTCCCTATCCACAATATGTGAGATAAACTAGAACACCGACTGCGAGTAGAAAATACCGTCCAACATCGGCGACCGACCTGATCAATTCTCTTACTGCGGAAAGTTATGCAATTTCCGAAACAGCATACCGAACATCTTGTGGAAAGCCTTCCCAGAAGAGTGGAGGTTGTAATAAGCAGCAAAGGGAGTGGACCAAACACGATGTTATTTCTTTTGCTTCTCTGCCGGAAAGTGAAAAAGAACACCCAGAAGGAATGCCGGTAGGAATGTTATATTATAATATATTAATTGTTAAGGGCAGCAGAAACTGCGATCCAAGTTGGAATGTCCTTTGATGAAATAATGACGTCACTGCGGACGACAACATGAAAATATACGCAGCGCGTATTTAAGGACTACGGCGTGCAGAACGAAGTCACTTGTCTCGTGTCGTGCTGTTCAGTGCTCGCTGAAGAAGCTACCATTCCTGGACGACGCAGGTGCGCAACATTTGTTCAGTTATCGGAGTTCGAGAGAAGGTGTGTAGTGGGTGTGCGGGAAGGAGGTTGGGCGGACCGAGTGGGACGAGAGGTATCGACCGTGGAAAGATGGTGGCGTCGGTGGTCAGAGGAAAATTTTCACATTCGCAGATGTGGTTCCCGACAACACAGAGTTGCGGACGCTCCAGAGGATCGGCGAATCAGGAGGGTGACGCTGCAGAGCGTACATATACCGCGTCGAAAATTCGATCCTTTGTCATACCAAGAATGTCTACCAGGACGATACGGAATCGTTTGTCGGAAGCAGATTTACGGGCACGCGTACCGCTGGCTCGGCGGTTACCACTGACCCCTGGTCACCGTCGAGCACGTTTGCGGTGGTGTAACGAGTTCATTGGAGGGAAGAATGGTGGTCAGTGGTCTTCAGTAACGAAAGCCAATTCTGCTTGGAAGTGTCTAACGGTCGTGTACACGTCAGAAGGCGACAAGGTGAGCGGCTGTTGTCATCATGCTTCCGCCAACGACACACATGACCCTCGTTGGGCATCATAGGTGAGACGCACAGCTCGGAATATCTCGTTGCTGGCATATCACAGAGCCTGTCGTCGAGAACGATTCAGAAAATGACGGTACTGGACGATGAAATGGAGGAGGTACCAGTCAGAGACAGTTCTAGGGTCGCTTTTAGTGTACCATAACGGCGCGATTCGTTACAAGGTCATGCTGTGGCGTTTACAATTGGCCGCCACACAATCCCGACGTGGTACACTAATGCGGATTGAAATCCGATATGGCAGCAGAATATATCTTGTTCCTATTTCCTGCATTCCGACAGAGAAAGGCTTCGTAGACGTCATCGTATATCCCGTAATGAGAAGCTTCCGCAGGAAACGATCTTGCAGTATGAAAACGGCTATTATGCACACTGCTCGTGTTATAATGCCCAGTTCCAAGATATAGACGTTTACCCATGGTTGCCAAAGTCACCGAATTTATAGCCTATGGAACATGTGCGGAGCCTAATTAGTCGCCGTCTCCACTGGCACACTGCTTGTGTTACAATGCACAGTTCAAAGATATGGACGTTCACCCATGGTTGCCCAAATCCCCGAATTTGTAGCCCATTGAACACGTGTGGAGCCTTATTAATCGCCGTCTCCACCGGCCATCACAGGTGGCGGACTGGTAAAAGCTTCGTGCGCAGTTGATTGCTGCTTGGAATGCTATACCATGAATATCTCTTGAATATCTTACTGACAGCTTACCTCGTCACCTGCAATCTGCCTGAGGTGAATATTTTATATTGAACAATGTCAAATATAAACTACCTTCTCTCACTTCGTTTTTTGATCCCTTACAAGTCTTTTGACGCATATTCCAATTTACCTTCCTTTTCAGTTTCTGTCTTCTTATATAAATTTAGTTCGTTCTCGTTAAAGGTTTTTCTAATCTTAGCGTCACTGATTCCTGTCCGATGAATTTGAGTTTGGCAATCTTGACAACAAGGTCACAAATTAATGCCTAAGTTAGAATCGAGAGATAAGAGTTTTGTTTTTTGCCCGTTCAGAGAGCTTTATGGTTTGCTCAGTTAAGAGTTATGTGCTCTGTTCATTGGTTTGTGCTCAGGCAGTATTTTATGTATAAGCGATCTTCAGTGGGCAACTTTGATAATAGTCAATGTTTATGTTTTGTTACCGATTCTAAAATAGCTTTTACTAGTTGATTTTCGTTTAATGTTTGAAAACTTACTCACAAGCAAGTAAAAGTCTTATGCTGTAGATTGTACTGAGCAGAGAGGATTTTGTTCGATCAAGACATACTGTGAATCTTATTCAAAGTCTAAGAGATTTTTGTCTACACGTGTGCCAATTAGATGGCGTGCTGGTTGAGGATAAAGCATTGATTTTGTAAGCACCTTTGTTGTATCTGAGCATTTGGCCGTTTTGTGGTACAGTAGAGCCCGCTTATAACGAGGAGCTCGGGACCGGCGGAAATCTCTTTATATCGGGGGAACTCGCTAAATCCACTTTTGGGTAAAAATTCCCACCACGTAAAAATATGCATACATGATTATATCCATATACCTTTATATTATCCATAACAACTGCTTATACTTGAAAGTCTTGATTAATTAACTACGTTAGCACTCACCTTTTGTCAGGTCACACCTGTCAAGTACATTCAACTTGACGGCAACGTGACACTGTGCGTAGTTTTAAGTATAAAAGACACATGAAACAAAAGCAGAACCGATTCTCCCAATACAATGCTCACTTGGAAGGTGAAAGGGGGAATGACCACAATTCCAAGAATTGTAATCTGCTGTCTTTTCTCCAGCGGCAATCTCATTCCATTACACTCCAATCCTGCTCTGCAATTGTCCCCCAGAAATTCACTTAAATGTGCGTGAGACCCACTCATCCTCTTTTTGCCTAGGATTATGTAATCTGTTTTTAAATCTGCTGATGTCATACACCCAGACTATAAAGTCTTAGATTGGGTGACAGAGAAAGTCTCTTGCACAACTCGCCTGTTCAGAATTTGATGATCCCCTTCCCAGTGCATTTCGATCAACATTCTTCCACTAGGATACCAAGATTCTCCTGCGTTGTTGCAATTTCAGTTTATAAACCACAATTTCTATTCCTCCACTCCATAACAGCGTGAAGCAGCTTTTCTCTGCCTTGTTAAATACGGAATTTCAGGAAATTTTGTTTCTTTGCTCGTTAAAAGTTATAATCTTAGATTTTCTCTCTCTCGTTTAATCCGAGGACTTCATTAAATTTTGCTCGTTAAAAACGTTGGAATTAGTCTTGAATTAACATTATATCAGAGAAAAGTTCCTGTCTTGCTCGTTAAATCGGAGATCACACTAAATACGGGCCCGTTATAAGCGGATTCTACTGTATTTATCTGAGTTACAAAATAATTCGGACTTCCAGCTGCTACAAAAAGTGAAGATATCCAGATTCAACTTAAACGTATTTCAGTAAGCTTTAAGAGCAGTTTTACAATGAAGCCAATTTAATATGGCAAGTTTAACTCTATGCGAGATAACTATTTAGTGCTTTACAGGAAAGTGTACCTTTAGGATAATAGTTGCTACAGACAAACATTCCTAAATTAATTAGTACTCTATAGTCTTAACGAGCTCTTTGTGTATGTGTTTCTCGGTGTTACAGTTTTTATGTTGAGCAGTGTAGTTGTGGACATGAAGGAAGTCAAAGCAAAAAGGAACGATGCACAGGGAAGAATGAAAAAATGGAACCAACCTGTTCTAGCGGAAGATCCTAAGATGGTGTGTTATTAAATTTTACGAAAGCCAGAAAACGTTCTCAAGTTACAGTAAGCTCGGATTATAAACACTATAACATTCATCCAATTTTATAACGAAACTCAGAAACTTCTTGAATGTATAAACTTTAATTTAGAATCCTTATTCGTATGAAAGGTGGTATAAGTTAAATTAAGGGTGCCTTCCTGAAGACACTTTTTCAGAAACACTTCATAGACAAGTCATCAGGAATATACGGAGCAAATGTCAATTGTGAGCAAATAAACGAGAATAATTCTCAAATGTAATAAACATGTCTGCTGTAGTCTACCAATTAAAAAAAAAATTTTAGTCCACCTAAAGGCAAAATTTTCCATTAGAAAACATTGTTATGGTTACAAAATGCCATTGTTATGGTTACAGAAATCACATGATAAATTAATTTGAACTAGAAGACTTGACCAGAATGTTCTTCATAAAAAAATGCAGTCAATGCAAAAAGAAGACTTTTATGCTGTCTTTTAGAAGAAGATATGGCCACAAATGTAAAGGAACACTTCAGCCCAAAGCAGAAATTCGGCAATTCTGGGAGTGGAAAACAATCGCTGAATATTTAGCATAAATGAAGCTAAAGCATGCAAATGCATTTCTTTTTTAGTCGGAGTTTTGAAGAAGAAAAAATTATCCAAAATGGAATGTACACTTTAGAAGAAAAACTGCTATTTGGAGTAGAAAATGTATGCAAATATTTGTGATAGCGACAAGTATCAGACGCAAAAGAATTTTTTTAGGAGGCATTTTATAAGAGATATAACTTCAAAATGAAGCATGCATTTGTTCAACCAAGCGGAAGAACATTGCGCTATGAAAAAGTACAGAATAAACGAGAAATGTTTCACAGAATAAATACTATCCGACACAAAAAATAATTTTACGAATAAAGGATTCAGAAATGGAGAGTACATATTTATGATGCCCCAATAGCTTTAGATGTTTCAACCTTTCCGTTAGAAAATAAACATATATCTCTCCCGAGTGGAAAAGATTTTCGGAATATTTTGTTCTGTCTATTTTATGAAAATGAAGTACATATTTATGTCTCCTAGAAGGAAAATCGTGCATTATTTGAAGTAGAAAATGCCCACAAAATGCACGTCACAATAAATGGCATCTCGTAGAAAAGGAAGAATTTACCAATGCTATTTTTTAAACACTGATATGGAATCAAGTTCCTATCAAGGTAAACATAATCGTTATCATACTTCGCACTACCCAACGGAAAAAGAATTTGCAAATCCGATTAATAGGTGCAAATATTTTTTTAAATCCATCTACTGGGGAATGGACTGACAGACATACCGATGTGATAAAAGAGCGTGTGTCAAAAGACATGCTAAAAACGCTTTGCACAAAACGCAAATAACTTTGAGCGTAAGACGTGATGCTAGTCAATAGACTAGCAGGGGTTGTGGTGATGTAAGTCCAAACAGCACTTTGAAGACGAAAAGTCTCAAACGACCAATGAAATGTACATCCTGTTCTCATTAATCCCAGGTGCTGCTCAAAAGAAATTTTACTCTCATTATTTAAATATACGGTAGAGTTTATTACCCCAAAACAAAAATTTTCAAATTCTACGTTAAGTCCTGGCATTAACCTTTGAAGAGTATTTTGTGTTTACAAAAATTTCCCCGTTTTAGTTAAATGTCGCACAAGGCGGATCCACTTTTTACGTAATTGCCAAAGCTCTAGTACAGACGTACTAATGCTCAAAATTAAAGTAACAACCACAAAAATCTAGTTAAAAGATTTTACATATATAATAGAATGTCTGTATGTATATTCCCTATAAACTATTAAACCCATTGACCGATCCGGACCACTAGGACACTGCGAAAAACATAGGCTACCACCAAACCTGGACACGTCACTTCCTCCCCTTGGTTTCATTCCCTTGACACTTTGAGACTAAATATTTTTACCGATCTGGACCAAATTTTGTGTAGTTACGTATTAGAATCCTGCAGAAAATATAGGCTACCACCAAACCTAGACACCCCACTTCCTCCCCCTGATTTGTTCCTTTGACACTTTGTGCCTACACTCTTACAGCGATCTGGACCAAATTTTGGATAGTTACTCATTAGCACCCCGAGGAAAACATAGGCTACCACCAAACTTGGACAACCCACTTCCTTCCCTTATTTCATTCGGTTGACACTCTGTGCAAAAACTCTTACATCTATCAGGACCAAATTTTGGATAGTTACTCAGTAAGACCCTACGGAATATATAGGCTACCATCAAACCTGGACACCCCACTTCCACTTCCTGATTTCTTCCACTTATTACTTTGTGCCTAAAGCTTTACAGCGATCTGGACAAAATTTTGCATAGTTACTCTCTAGGACAATGCGGAAAATACAGGCTACCACCAAACGTGGACATCCTGCTTTCTACCCGTGATTTCATCTCCTTGACACTTTGTGCCTAAATCCGTACACCAATAAGGACCACATTCTGCATAGTTACTCTCTAGGACAATGCAAAAGATATAGGCTACTATGAAACTTGAACACCCTTCTCCCTCCCTTTGATTTCATCCCCTTGACAACTTGTGTTGAGTGCATGAAGGCGCCAGTCAATTTTAAAATATTATATTTTCATATAATAGCTGCAACAAACAAGATTTGTCTGACAACCAAATTAATTTTAGTTAATCATTATACACTTCTATGCTTTTTATGTAATTTTAACTTCAGTCGGAAAAGCTAAAATCTATTGGACAAATCAATCCAAAATCCAAGAAAAATGTTTGGAAAGCGCTAACCCAGAAGTTGATTGATGCATTGTTTGTTAAACCTGGGCAAAGCAACTTTGCATATGCTGTGTAGTACGGTGTTTCACACTTGTAGACACAAAAGAATTAAGATGTATGCAAATGCGCTCAAATTACACTCCCTGGCCAAATTAAAAGTCGTGCATGTTAATGCTTCGTGGGACCACTTTTAGCATGAATTACAGCGCGCATTCGTCATGGCATGGTGTCTGAGTTTATACATTGTCTCCCCACTGATTTGTAGCTAGATTTGCAGTAACATTTCGCCAAGATGGGGTGATGACGGAAGAATAGAAGTACTTCATAGATTCCTATCCAATATATCCCACAGACCCTCAATGGGGTTGAAGGGATAACTTTTCGGTGGCCAATGGAAATGTGTGAATGAAGCCTCGTACTCTTCGAACCAATCTTTCACAATTTTAGCGTGATAAATCGTGACATTGTCATCCTGAAATAGGCCATTGCCTTCAGGGTAGAAAAATTATATTGATGAAATAAGATGGTGATTCAGTATGCTGAGATACTTAGGTGACTACATTTTATTGCTGCATATTGTTGCTGCTCCTAGACCAGCCGAACATAAGTAACCCTAGATCATAATCCTCCTGGGACCTGTAGAGTGGGTACAGTACAGGAAGGGTCCAATACTTCATGCGGTTCCCTTCGAACCCTAATGGGTCCAACATGTTGGAACATAGTTTACCTAGACTCAACATAGTTTACCTAGACCACATGACTCTCTCCCATTGCTCAGCAGTCTAATCTTAATGTTCCGTGCAAATTGGAGTATTTTTTTTCCGATTACTCTCACTAACCAGTGGTTTCTTTTTGCAACACAGCTGTTTAAAAAACACACTAGAACTCCCAACCTTTTAAGTTCCTGTCTCATCGTGCGAGTGGAAATGGTCTTTCTTCCACTACTGAATATGGTTGTGAGGTCTAGTGTCGTTTTTTTTTTTTTTTTTTGCGATGCGATTTAACTAAGCGTTTTAATGACCTTCGGTCACGATTATTCAGGAGTGTTTTCCGACCACACATTTTCCGCGAAGTTGATGCTTCACCACCATCATTCCACGATTTAATAATGCATTCGACAGGTCGTAATCCGGTGCCAGTGATTTCAGTAATTTCCTTGCAGGTCTTCTGCCCTTGCCACAGGCAAATAATTTGGCCCTTTGTGAACTCTGTCACATCTTTTCCGCAACCGCATATAACGTCTTCCTCCATGATCACTTAGAACTGATGAGCTGCACCCTCATACCGTCCCATTTAAAGGTTGTATTGGCCGCAACATTATGCAAAAATTCTAAATGCTTCACCAGGTATGCCCTACTTGGTGTTTGCATGTTTCCATTCACACCGCGACTTCTTTCATGGCCAGGCAGTGTATGAGCCTGTGAAAAAGATTAGTGAAACTAGGTACGAAACGATATCGTATAAATCAGCAAAATAAATAAATAAATGGTGCCATGGTCTTCAATACGAAATATGATCACCCCAAATAGCAATGCAATTATCACAGCATCGAAACTGGCGTTGAATCAGAGTGCCCGCAAGAGACTGTGGGGTTAAGTCGTATTCTTTCAAAAGAGCACGCCAGTCCTGTAGATTTGTAGAGTACCAGTCCTGTAGATCCCGAGGAGGAGGGAACCCAGCAGCAATCTGATGACCTAAAGTGTCCCTAACATATAAATAGGAATAAGGTACCAGCCAATCCACGAGCAATATCTTCACTTTCAAGATATTCCTTGGCAAGAAAATCCCTATGAGGACGAGAGTTGTCGTCCATTAATAAAAAATCTGGACTAACTGCGCATCCAAAATGACAAACATAAGGATCCAAGATCTCGCCGCGATATCGGCAGCCGGTAGATCTCAAATGAATTTACTTTTTTATTATGTGGAGAGGCGGACAACCGCAATAACCAGGTAAAATACATATTCCGGCCCGAACCATTATTCCACCACCTCCGAAATGGTCCTGTTCCCTAACGTCCATTTGTTGATACCGTGTCTCACGTTTTTACCATATAAATATTCTTTTAGAATCTGGTTGAAAATACAGGGTGATTGTAAACTCCTTCAACAAAACAAGAGGGATGATAGTACTCATCAAGACAAACAATATTTGCAATGGAATCTAGGGCCGCATTCTACAGCACGTTCGAAAAACGTCCAGCAGGGACACGGAGTTCCAACCAGTGCACGAGAAGCACAAGATGCAAATCAAGTGTGCTGAACACGTGCGTAGACGATGAGGAGCAAACATTTAAAAACGCAGCCGAACCTGTTCAGTGATATTACCGTGCGAACATCACATAAGAATTGACGTATACGTCTGACCGGGGCAGCGTACTGTGTGTTCCTGGAGCAAGTGCTTCCCGGTCGTTTGCAGGATGTTCCGCTCATCACACGGAGGGACATGTGGTTTATGCATGATGGGGCCCCAGCACACTTTGCCACCGAGGTACGATACTTCGTAGATGCGACATATCTCTGGCGGTGGATTGGACGTGGTGGAACTGTAGCTTGGCGTCCACGCTCTCCGCACCTTAATCCACTGGACTTTTTCTTCTAGGGGCACTTGAAAACATTGGTGTACGAGACACCTGTGGACTCACTGGAAGATCGCGTCGCGCAAATCGCTGTTGCTGCGGACAAGATCAACACCACACCGTGAGTCTACGAGAGGGGTGCGACAGTCCTTCATTTGCCGGTATGGGCTGTGCAACGACACACTTGGAGGCCAGTTTCGGCAGTTCCTTTGAGTCATTCTCTGATGCGATTGGAATTGTGTAACTCATAAATTAGGTATGTCTCTTTGTTTTCACTGTTGAAGGTTCAACGTGGATATGTAACTTTTTTTCTTTTCTGGCACTAGGAGTGGAACGCGGCCTTGTTTCCGTTGCAAATGTTGTTCGTCTTGATGTGTACTATCAACCCTCTTGTTTTGTTGAAGGAGTTTTAAAATCGCCCTGTATAATCTGCTCTCATCGGTAAAGAGAACGCGAGCACATCCTTGGTGGGTCAAATGAACACGCTCACGACACAGTTCAGACCCAGCTCTTCTCTTGGATACGCAAACACATACATTCGCGGGTCGACCAGAAAAACAGGTTACACCTTCGAGTACGAGAAAGGAAAATTCACCAACCAAGGAGTGTTTGTGTGATGTTACAAAGGATATGAAGCACTATTTCTCTACGAAATCATTGTGACGATTCAAACATTGGTCGGACCGCACGACCAGCTTATCCATCCAGGACCGAAAAAGATTATGACCCTGCTGATGTAGCCTGTTTGTTGCAGCTGTTTTCACGTCACCGTCACAAGTGCAGCGAGTATCAGACAGGTGCTGTTTCAGGGCAGGAAAGAGGTGAAAGTCCCTAGGAACCAAGTCCGGGTTGTATACCGGGTGTTTCCATACCTCCCATCGGAATTTGTGGAGAAAGTGTTGCATGGTGTTGGTGGTGTGAGGCCTCGCGCTATCGTGAAGGAGAATGACACCATCGCTCAGCAGACCTTGTCGTTTTCGTAGGATGCTGTCGTGTAACTCTTTCAGCGTAGCACACAACCGATCAGCTTTGATGGTACGTCCATGCTCTAAAAATTCCACCAAAAGCACACCCGTAGAATCTCAGAAAAACGGATGCCATAACTTTTCCAGCAGACGGTGTGACTTTAAACTTCCACCCTGCGGTGAAGCAGCATGTTTTCAATGCATGGAAGCTCGCCATTGCTCGTGGAAACGAAATGGTGGAGCTACGTGTCGTCCCCATTCGCAACACGGTCAAGAAATCTCTGTCCGTCTCGAGCGTAATGTTGCAGGAACGTCAGACATGACATCATTGGTGCTGCTTTCTGATTGATGGATAATGAACGTGGCACCCATCTGGCACGAAACTTGGAGTACTGCAAAACATCCACCACAAGATGTTGAACAACCCCATAGCTCAATACAAATTCGGACGCAATATGGCGCAAATTTCAGTCGTATTGAATCGTTTCGTACACGCGTGCGGTGTTGATCGCTGTCTTCGACGAACTTGGACGTCCACTGCCTGTGCAATGTCGGTTCCCCACAACATTCTTGCCATATTGAAACAAACAGCACCATTTCGCCACGTGTTGTCGAGACATGACGTTGTCACCATAAACTTCGACGAGTAATCTCGGCTTCGGGTAGGTTCTTGGTCCATAAAAACCTTATCACTGCTCTCACTTCGACCTGAGACCACGTATCCAACCACGTCGCCACTTCGAAATGTCAGTGCGCATCTCATGTTGGGCGCAGGAGTTCGCAGGAGTGCATCACTCGAACGTACCTGTCATCTGTGCCACTCATACGACATCCCGTATTTTCTTACTAGCACGTGTAACCTTTTTTTCTGATCCACCTACATACAACAGGCCGTCTTGCCTACAGACCACTGTTATGCAGTCTTCGGTATACCGTATGTTGGAATACAGTCCACACAGTTTGCCGCAGGGAGTATCTGGGCCAAATGACGTGCTGCGTTACTTGGCTTGCGTTAATACGTTAGCACCTGTAAGTGGTCTTGTAAAACAAAAATTACTTTCCAATGTTCTTGCCCAGGTCTTTTCGAGATGTCTGCAGTGTTCAGAAATTGACTCCAGAGGAGGCAGACCGATCCATATTAACTATAGCATGAGACTTTTTTGTATTAATCTCCCTACAGCTCTCCACCTCAATGAAATATCCAAACGAAGTCTCTGTGATATAATGGCGTCTTATCACTGCTCCTCACAGTGCAAACTCCAAGACTGTCCGCTTATTCGACTGCAATCTCTTACATACGCAATCCCGTTGTGCGTGGCATATGTAGATTTTGCTGTCCCGTGGTTTTTTATCACATCGTTGTTCATTTATTGAACATGGAATTTATTGCTTTACGTAACGGTCTTCTTGTGTACCATTTACCGTACATATGATTTCGACTCAGGGTTCCTCTGTTAACTAGATTTTTGTAGTTGCTACTTTATTTTTCAGCACCATTGTACATTCAAATAATGTCATTGCCCATATAACGAAGCGATATCATAATTGACGACGTGGAAACCTTTATTTATGATGATGTGGAAACTTTTAAGGAATTAAAAAAAAAATTACACCGAAATTCCATGGGAAACTCCTATGGCAAGTATTACGACAGAATAAAGAAATATGGAATTTTCAAGAAGCTCCTCAAAAATTAGCTACAAAACAGTAAATAGAGTCTTGTAGGATATATGATTTCTAAAGTATCATTAGGTAAATTTTTAGCAGAAAGACGTCGACAACATTTATGCATTGTCACCTAATAGTAATCACTGAAAGAAAACTCGATCGCTACAGATAGTCAAAGTAACATATGATTAAATTATGTGACCTCTTTCAATTCATTATAACAGCATGTTTAGTGTATGCCTTGTTTTTAAAAATTAAGCATTCGACAACCAGTTATTTCAGCAATCTCGTATTTCGCGTTAATAATACCAAAGGAAGGCATTTGCAAATGACGCGGCAGGCATTATTTTTATTCCTTATATGTGACTGCTGCGCATGCGTATGAAACGTGATGTGTCCGCTGCCCTACAAAGGAGAGGGATAACAACTGACAGTTTTTCTAAGTCTTATTGTTTGCAGAAGAAATGTTTACCTTTGTAAACACATCAAGAAATAATATGAAATTCTGTTTATGGAGAAATGATCATGAAGGTCTACGCTTGAAATGCATGGCATCACAGCAAGTTTGCATTGGCGTTTTAAAATCCGTGCTCAAATATTTCATAAGCCTGTGATTTAAAGAACTGAATACTACTGATTTCAGAGAAACTGTCATCAGATAAAGAATCTTAAAGCCGATGAAGGAGAAATGAACAAGTTAGCGAAGTCGTTAGTGCTGCACTAACTCCTTTCGGAGGAAAATACGAATGTTAAATGACAGTTCTTCTTGTAGAAGAATGCAAAGTTTCACAAGACTTGATATTTCTTCAAAGCATTGTAATAAAGGTAAAAACACGTACGGATCTCCTGTGCCCGCCTGTTGGGGAAAGTTTCTGAAGAGAAGCCGTAGGAGCTGAGTTGTTATTCAGGCAAACTTCTCGTTTTTGCACAGCATCAAGAAATTTCAAACTTGATTTTGGTGCTCCGCTAGCATTGTGGGAACAATGCAGCAGATTTGGACGAAACTTTGCCTCATATTTTAGGGAGTTTCAAAAGCCATAGCTATTTAAAAGTCTTCCTGTGTCAGATAATTATTGAGTGCGCATGCGTTATGCAGATAAGAACAGCGTATAACCGGAAAACCAGTATCATCTAGTTGGTATACATAGGATCACGCACTGCCGTGATGCATTGGAAAATTTTCAGCTGTCAAAAGCTATGCACAAGAAATGCCTGATCCGAGTGCTGTTACGGTTTTTCTTTAAATAAAATTGACTGCTACAACTGCAGTGAAGGAAAATTGTGCTGTGGAAGGTGAAAGAGCTGTGTCTGAGAGAGCGGCAAGATTTTCGTTTCAGCTACTTAAATATAGGGATCGCAGCCTTGAAGGCAAAGCACCTGCTGGAAGATCTTCGACGGTGAATTCTGATGCTGTACGACAAGCCATAGAGTCAAATCTGTACACAAGCACTTGACAACTGTCAAATAAGCTGCGAATACGTCAGCCCACGATTGTTCACGAACTGTACAAGTTTGGCAAGATGCACAGAAGCTGTCGACAAGAAGGTCATGAACTGACTGCTTGCTTCTCAAGCTCAGCGATGTGCGAATGTGTGTCTCCAATTGCTGGAAAATCCCCAAGACGACCGTTTCTTTAGGCGAACTGTGACATATGACGAATAGTGGATATTTTTTCGAAATACTGATGCAAGAAAATAGTGATGAGATCCGAAAATGTCACCAGAAATAGTCCCAAAAAGGGGACGATTTGAACACAAGTTATACTATGCCTATGGTGAAACTTTGAGGGTTCCATTTATTGGGAGCTGGTTACAGATGGCCGAAGCATTGATGCGCATCTCTACTGTGGCCAGCTGGAGGGGATGTATGCTGCTTTAAGCCAAAAGCACCCCTCTGATGAATCGTAAACGAGTTATCCCCCAACAGCATAATGCTCCTACTCATTGCGACATGCCAGTTAAGGAAAACAATACAGGAACTGCAGGATGATAAGTCCCATCCTTCATATTGTCCGGAACTTGCGCTTTCGGACTACCACTTATTCTGGTCTATGGCACATTTGCTGCGAGGGAAATACTTCAAAACCTCCACGACGTATTATAACTTCCAAAACCTCCACGATGTTGAACGTAATTTCCAAAACCTCCACGATGTTTAACTTGGAAATGAAATAGTCCATTCTGCACCATCGAGCAGAATGGACTATTTCGAATATTAAACTTTTACGTTTATGCATTTGTACAAGTTTTCATCAGCTGTCAGAAACGGCAATGACTATTGAATCACCCTGGTTATTTCAGAAATCGCTTAAAGAAAAAACATCTTCAACGCTGAAAAAGAAATCCAATTCGACAGAAATGAAAGAAATGTGTGTATGAGAAAGCTATTCAGAGGAAATCAGAGGAAATACTCTGACTTGCAAGAGACGGAGAATGTTTTCTTGTTAAATGTTTACCAGACATGAAAGTAACAAGATATTTTAAATAATTTTTGCTGTTCACAACATGGAACTTCAATTTTCAAATGTTCACCGCATTGAATGATCTATGACTGAGCGTGAACTTCTACCGTGGGTAAGATGTTGATCTTCGACTCTGCTTCTTTCCCTTCCCTGGAACCACTGTACCTAAATCAGAAAGGGATGGCTCCCCCTGGCTTGAGATGTACTTGGAAACTGTCGGTAGGCGATAAGAGTGATCTCTGAGATGCTATCAGTAGGTGACAGAAGCTATCTCTGAGACATTGTCAGTAAACGATAGAAGTGATCACTGAGATACTGT
This sequence comes from Macrothele yani, assembly GCA_039090855.1. Classification (NCBI taxonomy): domain Eukaryota; kingdom Metazoa; phylum Arthropoda; class Arachnida; order Araneae; family Macrothelidae; genus Macrothele; species Macrothele yani. The sequence continues at coordinate 11,702,018 of CM077024.1, forward strand.
CGGTAGGTGACAAAAGGTACTCCTTGAGCTGCAAGGGTTTATCAAAATTATGGAAACACTTACTGTTTGTGGAGAACGTTTTACAAATAAACTGTATGCTCACCTAGGTCTTTCATAACAGAAGCAGTTCGACATGGAATAGATTTATACAAATCATGCACATATGAAAATGGAATTTGGGACCATACTTCAGTTCCAGATATTTCCACAAATGCTCAAAAATATCGAGGTACGTATACTGAGATATCCAGGGTAGCTGCTGTACCTAATGCTTCAGTACCGCAAACCACAGCTTGACACGATTCGCACAATGAATGGGTACATTATCTGCGTAAAATCAGAGACGTTCATTGGGGAACAGTACGCTGCAACACTAGGTGCAGGTGGTCTCCAAGAATGTGCTCGTACGTTGCAGATGTGACACGACCCTGCAGAATAGCAGATGGCCCTGAGTAATTTCGCGATATGGCACCTTACAGAATCAAGGATCATCCTTTATGCTTCACATACCTGATGGTAGGCTTCTGCAGGTGTTTCCCGAGGTTATACCACCAGTGGTGAGAACAAAATATGAAACAGGATTCATCAGACCAGATGAAACGTTGCCAGTCTTTAGTAACCCAATTCTTTACACGTTTTGATGCATTGATGTTAGTAATCAGAGATTTGTTGATTGCAGCAAGGCCATAAGTACCGGTTCGATAAAGTTCCCGACGAATATTTATGACGAAAACGGGGTCATTCCGACTGGAGCTGCTGTTTGAGGTGCCGTGGGCTTGTGTTTCCGTTGTACAATCCGTGCCAACGTTCGCCTATCCCTATCTGACATCGTCGTGTGGTGTACACAATTCGCAGATTCGGAGTCAAAGCAGTTCCCTTTTTCATAGGCAGTCATAATCTTCGATTTAGTTCCTCATGGCTTACCTGCGATTTCTGCCGTTCGAATTACTGAAGCTCCTGCAAGACAGACACCAATTATCCCTTTTTGAGATCACTGAAATCTGATATTGTCGACAATTGCTCCACAACAGGTGTGTGACGTGCTACAGACCTGAAAACGTGTGTCAAGACGCAAAATCTGAAGCGATACATTCTGTTCGCGTAGCTCCGTTGGGAGAGCAACTTACTCCGGAGTGAGGGGGACACGGATTTGATGTCCGCCGTGGAAAAACTTGTGTTTTCACATTGGCGCCCGATTGTGAAAAATGAATCCATTGGTCATTGGGTTCTTCGAAAAATGTGCGACGTTTGTTCCACACATTGTTTGGAATTAATGAAAAAATACCTACTTTGCTTCAAAGACAAAAAAAAAATTAAGACGGAGATGATGTGACCTACTACAGAAATGAAAACATGTGTCAATACGTCAAATCTGCAGCAATACATTCTTTCGGCGTAGCTCATATGGGAGAGCGACTTACTCCGGAGTAAGGGTACACCAGTTTGATGCCCGTCCCGGACAAACTTGCGTTTTCACAGCTGTTTCACATGTGACTGCGGCACTGTTACTTGATTGCCGATATCACACGCATATACTGCACACCTTTATGCACTTTACATCGCGGATGGCGTCGTCCTGTGATTTCCATAGGGCGCATTACGTGTACTCCGGTCGAAGTCGGTTTTTCCATTATTTTGATACGCCTCTGTACGTCAGCCCTACTTTGCTGAGAACAGAGTTCAGGTATACTTCGTTTAGTTCTGAGACTGACCCAAGTATCACATGGAAAGCGTGTGCCGCTAGAGTACAGTGATACATAATTTCGTATGAATTCCAAATATAATAAATATATCGTTAAGATGATATGTTTTCCTATTTTTCTACTCTTTGCTCTGTGTAAAAGCCTAGAAAGCTAATGAAACAGGACCCCACTGGTTCTAGTCTTTGCAGAAAGCTTAACGAATTACTGTAAGTCCCATTCATTCCGCATTTTATTTTTGTTTCAAGGTTTAACAACCACCGTGAGCATCACATTGGGCTATAAGTAGTTGCCTGATCCTAATTTAGGGCCACTGGTTCCAAGGAAGGGAAAGAGCGAGTCGTTGTAAGACAATCAGCACATCCATGCCTCAGCGATATTCGAAATCGAATGGTCATAAGCCAGAGCTTAGACCACGGCCAGAGCTTAGACCACGGCGTCACCGGGGCGGTATTTCCTATATCAAATACACAATATTTTGATACATTAATTGCATGATACTGGAAGAGACTATTGTGTCTTGGTACTTAAAGACTCGTACAACAGTTAGTTGTTTCGAAGAAATATCTCGATCCTAGCAATTGCATCAGCCTTACGATTTGTATTCGCCATCTTTAAGAAATCGTTCTGATCATGTAAGAGTATTTTCTTGTTGAGTATTCTAATATTACACCTGACAGGGACATATTCGTAGTATTTAACAACGGACGAAACAACGAGCAGAGAAAAACTTTCTCCCACAATACGACGAGTAACAACAATTCCCTCTCTTGGTGGTACCGACGACGCAAGTACTTCTCTCAAAACTGTGATCCCATTCACCAAGGCGCCTCTAGTCTGAAATATAAAGCGACAGCACAGACACATTGAACAAAACGAGTAAGACACTCATAAAAGCAATTAACTGGTAGTAACAGCTAAAGAAAGTGCTTCAATCAGAACAACGAAAAAAAAAACTGAGAGAGGAAGTATGGTAGACATTGGACGTGTGGCTTAACGGGAGCAATACTGTCCTTATGACGTAGATATAACTTTGTGCAGAATTCTCGTTACGGTTCACGAGCGAAACAAATCGTTAAAAAGCGAGTTGCAAATATCAGATTGCAGCTAAGATCAACAGTAATATGAGACATAGTTACAGATGGCAGACTCTTGTTGAACTTAATTGCTAAAATGACCAAAGAGCAGCTGCTTCGCTTAAGCTTTCTTATCATCAAAAAGTCTTGTTATTCTTTCATTTATTTAGTTATTTCCCCTGAGTCGTTAGACCTACATGCTCTTATTTACTACGTAAGCGATTTCCTTTCAGACAAAATTTCTTAACTACCAAATCTGTGCATTTTTTCCGCGTAGCTGTGCAACTGGAAACACTGAGATGAGATAAAATTTCACCTCATATATTTTTAAGACTTTTAAAAGCTCATGAATGACATTTAAATTGCAGGATGGTTAAGACGCCTTGGCTCCATCGGCCATTTACTTTCTAAAATATTTAATAATTTTGTATTTCAATGGCAATACTAATGCAAAGAAGTTAGGAATTTCAAAATATAGATAAACTGATCATTATGCTGTATGGAATTTTGGCAATCTTTATGAGAACCAACAGTTTGTTAGCACACGCTGATGAATTTCAATAAGCTGTCATTTATTTTACATACAGTGCCACAGTAATAAGCAAAAATTGTTTTAAGTAGTCTACTATTTTGCACATTTTCCTTCGTAAATATTCATTGATAAAACGTCAGAGCCAAAGTGTGCACGACGAGAGATTATTTAAACAGTAACTATAGACTTTATACTTTTATTTTATATCGTTATTCAAAAACGTTCAAGTTTTTGACTATTAGGGGAAAATATAGTGCTATTTAGTTTGGCCAAAGTTACTAAAGAGATGAGTCATATCCGCACCAGCTAGTTTTAAAACGACATGACTTTACAAAGATACATTTAATAATAGTAAAACTAATATTAAGTGAACATGGCTCAATAAAATATTTATTTAATATTAGTAAAACCAATTCCTGGAAGAATTTGTTCCCCTATACTAAGCATCGCTGATGCTACGTATGTCACAACGTAAGAGTTACAAGTCCTAGATATTGTTTGCAAACATCAGCTGCCCCATGTATGCCCTTGATATAAAACTTGCGGGTGTGAGAGAGGGAGATGTTTTCCCCACATGAAGCAGACCTGAAAAATTCCGACAGAGCATATTCCAAATCTGGACTACAGATGTGCACATACTCTACAACAATTTTAAAAATGATTGCAAGCTACTCCGTCAATAGGTGCTATGAAGTATTCCTTCCATGCTGAGGTGGGTGTGGAAAGAAATCCTTTCCGGATATGCCCTCAAATGAAATTACTCTAATGTCCATGTATCCTCCCCGTTTTACTTCTAGGATTCCAATTTGGATAATTGACAGTGACCTACTGCAATTTGTATAGAACAAAAACAAAAGCGAGCCACTCCTTGCCTTTCGAGTTACTCTCTCTTTCCATTTCTACTGAAACTCTAGTTAGAAGCGAGCCACTCCCTGCCGTTCGAGTTACTCTCTCTTTCCACTCTCTTGATACTCTGGTTATAAGCGAGCCACTTCCTTCCATTAGAGTCACTTCTCTTTCCACTTCTCTTGATAATCTGGTTATAAGCAAGCCACTACCTTCCGTCCTAGTCACTTCTCTTTCCACTTCTCCTGAAACTCTGGTTATAAGTGAGCCACTCCCTGCCGTTCGAGTTACTCTCTCTTTCTACTCTCTTCGTACTCTTGTTATAAGCGAGCCACTCCCTTCCCTTAGAGTCACTTCTCTTTCCACTTCTCTTGATACTCTGGTTATAAGCGAGCCACTACCTTCCGTCCTAGTCACTTCTCTTTCCACTTCTCCTGAAACTCGGGTTATAAGTGAGCCACTCCCTGCCGTTCGAGTTACTCTCTCTTTCCACTCTCTTGATACTCTGGTTATAAGCGAGCCACTCCCTTCCATTAGAGTCACTTCTCTTTCCACTTCTCTTGATACTCTGGTTATAAGCGAGCCACCCCCTTCCGTCCTAGGTACTTCTCTTTCCACTTCTCCTGAAACTCGGGTTATAAGTGAGACACTCCCTGCCGTTCGAGTTACTCTCTCTTTCCACTTTATTGATACTCTGGTTATAAGCGAGCCACTCCCTTCCGTTCTAGTCAATTCTCTTTCCACTTCACCTGAAACGCTGGTTATAAGTGAGCCACTCCCTGACGTTCGAGTTACTCTCTCTTTCCACTTCTCTTAAAATTCTGGTTATAAGTGAGGAACTCCCTGCCGTTCGAGTTACTCTCTTTTCCACTTCTCTTGAAGTTCTGGTTATAAGCGAGCCACTCCCTGACGTTCGAGTAACTCTCTCTCTTTTTTCATTTCTCTTAATACTCTGATTATGGTAAATAAGAACTGGCGACAAATTTCTTGTACCAACAACAGCAAGAAGAGAAAGCAATTTCGATACTGTACACAATTCATAGTATTGCCGTTTGGCCTTAGGTTCCTGCTGAATCAATAAATACCTAGAATTCCTCTTAGACCGCGACAAAAGACCTATAATCTAACATATCCCATCTTTCCTCTCCTAGAGATCCTGTTTGGTCTGTAACATCAATGGTTAGTTCTGAACTAGGAGTACGAATGGCTGGGAGCTCTGGCTTTGGATCTATCGTCTAAGATCAGCCGGGGTTCAAGTCCAGGGTAAGGCATAGGTGGTGTGTTTGTGTGGTTGCTCTGACTTGGTTCCATTCCTAGAACCAGCGGCAATAAATTAGGGATGGGATGCTGCTTATAATCCTAAGAGCTGCTCGTTGTGGTCTCCGAAGTATTTGTCGACATGATCATTCAGTTTCCACTACTGTTTTCTACATGCAAATCTCTCACTTCCGAAAGTTTGTAAATACCTTTTTACGATACTAAGCATGTTATCCATAGTTTTCATACTCCGACTGCCAGCCCAGGAATTTATTTTGCCTAGCAGCCGCTTAAAGCGCATTTTGTGATTTGCCTGCGGTCTAGACTACAGGCGGAGTATAATAATACCCAGATCAAAGATTCTGTCCCACGTTTCTTTGAGATGTGGTCACCCAATCATGACTGGTTCGAAGTAAGGGATACAGGTGTTACATTTATTATATAAACTATGTGATCCCATTTTGTTGTTGTACATTAGAGTTTTTCTTGTAGGTTTCTAGGGACGTCTTTTCTTTTACTGGGATACCTCCTTATTGTATGGTATTTTAGATTGAAGTGTTTTGTAGATTCTTCTGCATGCAGTTGCATTACCTTGATTTTATACATTGTACGTGCCATAATAATGTTATGAACAGTGTTTTGGTTTTCGCTATCAGTGCACCACGCTTTACTCTAGTTTCCTCTGCATCAGGAGTTGTTTTTTCCAGAGTATGTAATTTTGTTCAGCCTTTTCGTTATTCCCATGTTATGTCTTCTATATCTACTATGTAACATAATCAGTAGCATGAAATTAAAATAAACTTCGATTCCAAGAAAGGAATCGAAGTTTATTTCTTTCTTCCTTTCAGAAAGGAAGAAAACTGAATGTATGGATTAGTTTCGTTTGTTTGTTTTAGTGTGTAACGACCACAGTAAGCAACTCAATGGGCTATAAGCGGTCGCCCGTCCTTAATTTACGGCCACTGGTTTCAGGGAAGGGAGAGAGCCAGTGCCTTAAAGCAAGAACACCATCCATCCATGTCTCACTCATGATTCGAGTCTAGTTCCAACTCGGACGAATGGTCAGAAGACAACGCTTAGACCACTGCGCCACCTGGGCGGCAAAGATTATTTTCAGTATATCGTCTAATAGAGACGGTGGAGTTTTTAATCACGGAAAAAGAATCGGGGAAGGAGAGTCGACAATCTGTTCTCCATCAAACACAAATCCTAATGTTTCTTCACTCTAAGCTTCCTGTTTGTCCAGTAAACAGAGGTGACTCACGCTCTTTTTAGTCAGGGCGAAATATCCATAAACATACCTAACCAGACATACAATATAGTTTCAAATCTTCCCGAAGTTTTTGCTTTTTGTGCGGCACCAGAGACTTCAACAATCAACGTTTGCAATTATAGATTTAATAAGGAAACAGACACTAGAAAGAGTTTACTACTACCACCAGTACCGTAGCAAGCTTTTCTTCTCTGGGAGGGCAAGACTTACACTACGCTCCTTCGAGTTCAAAATTACGCTTTCGAGTTAAACTTAAATAATACGCGGTATTTACTTTCTCACACATTGTCTTTATGGGAAAGTATTATGAACGTTCAAAAATCTAACTTCACTTCCGGTTTTCTACAGAATATTATTAAAAATGTAAAAACTAGGTAATTACCCAAGACCCACAGGTTGTAAATATCAAGTAAAGCATAAACGTTATGTGAACACCGACAACACAACGACGCTCCACAAAAATACAGAACCAAAAACAAACCAGCGCAGAACGAATGAGTATCGGATAGCGAACAGAACAATAGGACGAAGCTTTTGGGGTAGGTCTTGGAAACATTTCGTTCAAAGTTAAACGCTCAGAGGAACGACTTCCCGCGACAGAGCACAAATGATTATTTACCACTTCATCGCAATGATATGTTCGAAAAGGGGTTGGAGGTCAGGCATATCAGTGTATTGTTTCCTATGCCCCCATTCACTATTTTGGAAAATTCCCTTTATTGACATGAGGTGTTCACGCTCCTTTACCCTGGTTGACTGTATGGAATACTGTATGAGACAAACTACAGTTTTTTAAAACGAAATACTGAAGGGTATAACTTTCTTTTTTAGATACAATTTCTAATTTTTACATCCCACAGAACATGAATTTATGCCCCTTAAATGACCGTTCTGGGAGAGCAACCGCCCTCCTTGCCCTACCGGTAGCTACGGCCCTGACTTCAATTTTTCGTTAAATCAACTATTGGGCCGCCAGATTGGGAAACAACTAAGGGTAAAATTTGGTCATCGTAAAAGAAGTAGATTTGTCTATAATCGAGAGACCGAGCGAGTAAATTTGTCTATAACCGAGAGACCTAGAGAGTAAGCCTCTGACATCACGTACGCCTGGGTGTGAATCCCTAGGCAACACATGGATGCCGTATTTGTTCCTTATGCTCAGGTTTTATCTATTCCCTGGAACCAGTTGACCTAAATAAAACTTGGGTGACTCTCCATAGTCTTAGATGGCTGTCGGGGTCGTTAAACCCAGAAAAAAAAATAAAGAAAAGAAATGCAAACTAGAAACGAAATCTTCCCAGAATAAAAACCTACATTCCGTCTAGACTACCGCCATGTTGAACATTTAACCGTTGTAAATTCAATTTTTTAAGACATATAAACCGTTTGATAATCATTCACCATGCCCTCGTTCTCTATCTTCTAAGTCTCTAACTTGACCAGACCACAGAGATTACTACTGTGCTGTGACAGTGTAAAAGAAAACAGTTGGGCCAGTATTTTATCCATTTTCAATTTTTTTTTTTTGGCTAGGCGCTTGAGCAATGTTCTTTGACTTCTCAATTATATTATCAAACAAAGAGCAATCTGTTTAAAGTGTATTTGCTTGCCTTATGAAGTTTGTTTTGGCTTCCTTCCCGGCGGAAAATCTATCTCCACAGCATTAACATAAAGGATTTAAATCCATGGAAACGCATTAGAAATTTAAAATGAAACTTTCATCCAACAGAGCTGCTAGGTAATCATGTTAGCATCGTATGAAACGTTGATAATGGATGAAAGAGGAGCAAGAGCAGTCAGAAAGAAAAAAAACTGATCTTTCTAATGATTGATGAAGTCTTGAACTTTTTTTTTTTTTTTCGTTTCGGAGACTAAGCACACATCGTGTATGACGACCCTTTTTAGAGAAAGAATTGGACCATGAAGCACAGTCTCGGAATTCAAGAGATTAATTTCTGTTATACTGATGCGTTTCATATCGAAGGTTAAAGCTCATTGTTGATAAATAAATGCTTTCGATAAACGGCAATCACATTTTGCATTCAAAGAAAGAAAGGTGGACTTCAGCTTAATTTCATTTCGAACATGCGATTCCTCTTCCTTTCTCGGGGTAAAATATCAAAGCAATACATGAGAGTGAATTTCGGGTTTCTGATAATGATGCGCATGTTTTGATTCTGTTTATTTCATTGGCCACTAAGGTCAAATGAATGCTTATCAAATTGGAGAATAAATCGGATATAGGAGAATAAAATCTTTAAATCCCAAGTTCATTTGTGGTGAGTAATATACAGGGTGTTTCAAAAAGAATGACCCGATTTGAAAGTAGTATATATAATAAGGCAAATGTGGGAATAAACAAAAGGCCAAGTATGAAGTTAATAAACAAAAAGCCAAGTATGAAGGAAGGTCTAAAGTTTCACTCACCACAATTCAAATGCTCAATGTGCCCTCCACCTGCTGCACGGACAACATCAAGCCGATAGCTGAATTCATCCCAAACGCGTCGGAGAGTGTCTTCAGTCACAAAATTTACCGCAGCCGTGATTCTCGTTCGGAGTTCATCCAAGTTAGCGGGTAAAGGGGGAACATAAACAAGGTCTTTTACGTATCCCCATAAAAAAAGTCACATGGTGTGATGTCTGGAGATCTCGAAGGCCAAGCGTAGTCATGGGGGCCCCTGCGTCCAATCCAATGCTGAGGCAATGTGTCTTTCAGAAACCGACGAACTTGGAGGTTCCAATGTGGCGGTGCGCCGTCCTGCTGCAAAATGTAATCTTCAGAGTCGTCCTGCAGCTGTGGAAGTAGCCAGTCCTTCAGCATTGCAAGATAGGAGTTGCCCGTAACCGTGTTGTCCGAAAAAAGAAAGGGCAATAAATCTTTCTAACAGAAACCGCGCCAAAAACATTCAGTTTGGGTGAATCACGTTTATGTTGGATAGTTTCGTGTGGATTGTCCAGTCCTCATACGCGAACATTGTGGCGCGAAACTATCCCGCTTACATGAAAGGTTGCTTCATAGCTAAATATCAACCTTTGTACGACGGTGTCGTCCTCCATGTCCTCTAACAGAGTTGCACAAAAATCTTTTCGTTGTGTTTTGTCACCTCCATGAAGAGCTTGCACCAGTTGCAATCTGTACGGCTTCAGCAGCAAACGTCGTCGTAAAACACGCCAAACAGTCACATGAGAGATGGCAAGTTCGCGGCTCGCACGACGAGTGGACTTCCGTGCGCTTCGCTGAAACGCCTCGTGAATTCGTTGCACATTCGTAGCTGAGGTGGTTCGTCGTCCAGGACTCTTTCCCTTACATAAACACCCTGTTACCTCAAATTGTCGATACCAACGACGAATGTTTTTGGAGCACTGCCGTAACGCCGTTTAAACGCACGCTGCACAGTAATCACGGACTTGGTCTTGCTAAATTCGAGCACACAAAACGCTTTCTGTGGCCTCGACGCCATCTTCTCACTCACTAAGCGTAGCGGCTGTTTGGACGCTCGTGCTGCCATCTAGCGGTAGTCATAACAAACTCTGGGCCCCGCCCATAGACAAGATACGAGTCGCATTCATCGGTAATTCGTGGTTGCCGAGATATCCACTTTTCAATTCGGGACATTCTTTATGAAACACCCTGAATACCGGATGAGCGAGGAAACACAATATTGTATCTGCATTTCCTACTACTGGGGATTAGGCACCCACTACAGCTGACTCATGCACTATTGGCCTACACGCTGATTATTATAATTAGCAAAGGAAGCCGGAGTTGCACGGATTTAACAAAAAACCATGAATAGGCATCGCTGTCCGAGCTTTTCTAAAATTTTGAAGAGGTGTGATGTATATTTCTCATCTAACTTTCCTTTTGAGTTTTATTCTTAAGTATTTACATTTTGTTACTTCTACATTTGATATTCTTTCTGAACGGCACGTCACTTCCTCGAAATTCCTTATACGTTTCGGCCATACCAAAAGTTGGTCAAAAATCAGTAAAGAACATCAAACAGAAGTCATAGCTCTTTCCACGTTTATAAGTGAGTCACGGAAACATTTTTGTCGGCCGCCACCGGGAATTGAACCCAGCGTCTTCCAGTTACGCGTCGGACATGTTACCATTGCGCCACAGCGACCTCGAATTCCCCAGACTCGCATATGACTAACTGCCATTGTGTGGGGCTCCAAGAAGCAACCTACCAAGTGGCTTGGCAGGTAGTTACATGTGAGTCTAGGGGAATTCGAAGGCAGGTGTGGTACAGCGGTAGCATGTCCGGTGCGAAACTGGAAGAACCTGGGTTCGATTCCCGGTGGAGGCCGATGAGAATTTTTCCGTGACTCACTTATAAACGTGGAAACAGCGATAACTTCTGTTTGATGCTCCTAATCCACGTCAATTGTCTGTATTAATTAATCAGTAAAGAAACTACGTCGGGGGTAAAAACTGTGTGGCGAGTACGTGGTACGATCGTCAGAGGATTGACTGATAGAGATTGCAGTGTTTACTTGATAATACTAGGCTTATACAGAAGTGCTGTTACACGTTACTGAAGTTTTCGTAAAGCTTCTACTATTGTGTTACTTCGACAAGTGGAAGGAAATAAAGCTTACTTGGATTTTACGTAAGTTGCTCATTTATATGAACTCTGGCCGTACTTTATTAATAATACACTGATGAGCCTTTACGTAATAACCAACTATCCAAAAACTGTAGGACCCCCTTTAGCCAGCAAAATAGCTGCCACTCGGCGAGGCATCGATTCGATGAGGTGGAGATAGGTATCCTGCGGTATTTGATACCATAATGACAACAGCAGGTTCTCCAGTTGCCGTACATTTCGGGGTGGTGGTGATTCAGCGTGAACCCGCTTCTCCTAGTCGAACCACAAATGTTCGATAGGGTTCATGTCAGGTGAATTTGGAGGCCAGGTCATTAACAGAAAGTCATCAGCAAGTTCCTTGAACCATTCCACGACGTTTCTGGCAGCGTGGCACGGCGCAGTATCCTGTTGGTAATGGCCATCACCAGCGGGGAACACAGTTGCCATGAATAGGTGGACTTGGTCCGCAACGATGTTCAGACACCTGACAGCTGTCAGGGATTGTACTACTGGGATAATGGGATTTAAAGTGTTCCAAAAATATATCGCCCACAACATAACACCGCCGCCGGCGACCTGTTTCGCCCAACAGTACATCCAGGTGCCATAGCTTCCGTTGGTAATCGGCGTATCCGCGCCCGGCTGTCTACGTGATGCACCAGCAATCTTAATTCGTCAGACAAGGACACTTTCTTCCAATCACCCACGGTCCAATCTCGATAATCTTGGGCCCACTTTATGCGATGTTGGCGATGACGTGCAGTGAGCGTGGGGTTCCGGCTGGGTCTTCGGCTACGCAGGCCCATGCGCAGAAGGCTGCGATGAACTGTGCGCTGTGACACATTTCCCTGATCACCACTGTTGTAGCTGCGGGTGATTTGTCGCATTGTGGCCCTGCGGTCGCTCTGAACAATGCGCGACAGTCTTCGCTCCCCTCTGGCATCAATGAGCTGCGGATGACACACAGCTGGACGACGGTTCGTCGTTTGGCCATATATGCACCACTTTTGATACGTACTCACTACAGCAGTACGTGAACGACCCACAAAGCGCGCCGTTTCCGAGATATTTGTTCCGCGGCGCAGTGCCTTTACAATTTATCATTTATCAAACTCCGATAAATCAGCAGCTTTTACCTTTATGACTCCGAACACTCTAGTAACCGAAAGCCTGTCCTCGGGGTGTATATATACTGCTCTGCGAACATCCCCTGCGCCACCGTTCGGTCTCCAGGCGCACTTATTTCCCTAGGCTGGTGGTTTTCATAATGGAATGACTCATCGGTATATAACCAGCTAGATCTGCCTGGAACGCTTGACGTCACAGCAACGTCTGTGTAGTGCGCCATCACAAATCGATCAATTAGTGTGTGCTCTCGAGATATCAAAATCATTGCGTGCTGTACAATAGCCCGCGATCTAATTTAAAAGTGACTGTGTGCTATATAATAGCACGCGACCGCTTTCAGATGTCAAAGTGATACCGTGCGTCAATGACTCGAGTTCTACTTATCCGATTTACAAAATTGGAATTTAAATCTTAATATCACAGCAAGTTGAGTATGTATATTAATTTAATTTAGCACAATTCGAATATTAATTTGTACGCTTTAATTATTTTTTTATTTAACTAACTTTCCGAGTTTAGTGCTGATTACATTAACACATTTTGTAAAATATCCATCTATATAAACGTTCTAACCTACAATAAAAACTGAAATCTTGAGATGTCAAAATGAGCAGAATTGCATCGAAAAACAGATGTTTCGCCAACATCACATTTTCGATAATTCAGACAGTTCCGATTTGTAATGCCAGTTCCGATAATACGCATTATTTTGTAGAAAAAGTTTTGGTATGAAGTTTCAAACCAACTATGAATAGAACAGTCTAAAACAAGCCGTGAAGGGAATACCAAGTGTGATGGAGAAAAAGTCATTTAACACGAAACATCAAAACAAAAGTTATTAAGGAATGTTTACACGAAAACAACTGGACTACAAAAAAATTGTTAAAGAAAAATAAATATTTCACACTGAATGTTTATTTATCGCGAGGTCTTTTGAAAAACGGAAATAAAGAGCATATAATTTTCAGTTCGAACAGGAATGCGCTCTTACTATAAAGTTTTTAATATATTTCCTCACAAAAAGGCGGCGTCTATTTGATTTGTTTTCAATCTGCTTCAATTAAAAATTTCCCCCGTCTTAAGACGAAAAACATCCCCTATATATTAATATTTATTTAAAGCTTAAAATCAACCGTCCTAGGACGGGCTATAGGCTAGTTTATTGATGTTAAAGTAACTATTCTTTCAACAACCAATCTGCAAAAAGCATCAACTTTAAAACATTACAGCATCATATACACTGGCGTGCAAAAATTAAGGACGAGACGGTTTTTCGAATGTAACCTCGTGCAGAAGTGCTCCACATCGACTCAAATCATACCATAAGATCTCCAAGATGTAAGAATATGGGACAAGTGAGCAAAACCGTCCAAACAAGGAATCCAAAGGATACAAAGGCACTTTATTGAAAAGGTAGCTTCGAGCACAACTGGACAGAAGACAGAAAAATCCATGTGACAGGCAGCTGCCAAGAAAATCCAGCCTTTAGTAAGGGATATGATCATCCCTGACTGCGTTGCAGGATTTACAACGTCTGTCCATGCTGAGGATGAGGTTGTCTAGGAGCTGTTGAGGCATCGCGGCCCATTCCTCTTGTAGCGCCAATCGCAGCTGCGGAATCGTTGCTGGCTGCTGATTACGTGCTGCCAAGCGTCTCACGAGAAGGTCCCGCACGTGTTCGATTGGATTTAGGTTCGGGGACCTTGCACGCAAATCCATGCGTTGAATATCTTCATTCTCCAACAGCTATGCGACAGCCACTGTACGATGAGGTGTAGCGTTGTCGTCCATGAGGAGGAACTCAGGACCCTCAGCACCTCTAAACAGACATAAGTGAGGCAAGAGAACCTCGGTACAATAGCGGACACCAGTGACTAAACCTCCTTGGAAGATGTGGAGGTCAGTACGGCTACCAAGCATGATACCGCCCCAAACGAGAACTCCGCCACCTCCACACCGGTCCCTTTCGATGATTTTGGAGGTGTGATTGCGTGTTCCCAGCTCTCTCCAGATGTGCATACGTCCAGAATCGCTCATCAGACTAAATCGGCTCTCATGCGTAAAGAGAACTCGACCCCATTGCTGATGTGTCCAGTTCTTGTGTTCCTGGCACCAAAAAAACCGCCGTCTCCGATGAGCAGGCGTTAATGGCACACACCGTACTGGTCGTCCTGCAAATAGACCACTTTGTGCCGCCTCCTAGCCACGGTAAAACGCGATAACGGACGTCAAGTTGTCCGTTGCATGTGCATTGCAATTTCTCCCACTGTCTGCTGTCTGTCTTTTCTTGCCTGTAGGATAATATACAGGTCGTCCGCCGCCGTGGTTGCTCGTGGACGACCACTGCTAAACTCTCGGATAGCTGTTCCTGTAGTTTGAAATGCTCTCCAAGCTCGTGAAACGATGCTGTGAGCGATCCCGAACTCCTCGGCCACACTAGTCACACTTCGACTTTCTTACAACTTTCCAATGACGCGACGTCGGGTAAAGTCATCCAGATGTCGTCTACTGGATTGCCTGTTGGCCATATCACCCGGTGGCAGCAACTCGACGTCGTTCAATACGATGTACACCGTGCAATAGCTTTCGCCGAATTGCTGAGCGTCCACCGGCCGTGTGCTTTATACCCTTCCGACACTCCCCTCCCCCCTACGTCATGCTGCATATATGCGCATGCCCTACCGTTCCGGGCCCTGGCCTATCTTCTGAGTGATCTTTCGGTCCGTTCTGCCTGAGCGTTCTGCTGTTATGCTAATTTCTCCTCTTCGTCCTTAATTTTTGCACACCAGTGTAGGATATATTTTACATTTGCCTAAAATACAAGTATGTTCCAGTAATCATCGAAAGAAAGGAATTAACTTTAAGCGGCAGATGCACGTGAGGTAATGGTGCCCAAAATAATTTTTTGCGCCCCCCCTTTCCCTCTCCGAGAAATGATAACATACCTGCAGGGATTTACGAAATCAACTGTGAAACATTTCTCTGTCTCCCTCGCATCGCAGCAGTGGCCAGCATAAACCTATACTGCTGATATATGCTTTCTTCTGGCCTCTGTTGTCTGCTCAACTACACAAGGCATGATGAGGAAAGGCTTTTCTTCCCGACACTGATAGCATGCCATTGGGTAGATACAAGCGACGTACACGTGTTTCCTTTCAATTCTTAAATTCGACGTCATTGTTTTAGCCCTTTTAGCAGGTAATCAGTCAGAAAGGATTAGTATCCTTATCCCCCAAATGACCACTTTGAATAGCAAAGCTAAGGGGAAATACCCATGGCATGATGGGGAAGGGATAATCCCCTTGACATGTACATCATGCCCTAGAAACAAATGACTTAGTCATCTCTCTCCTTTCTTCGTTCGTCGCCATTGTTATAGCTTTATTAGCAGGTAATCAGTCAGAAAAGATTAGTGTCAATTAACCCTCTAAATGGCCAATTTGAATAAAAAAGCTAGGCAACGCGTTCTGGTGCGCAGGTTCACTAGTTACTGCAGGGTTCAGCCCACATCTTAGACAGCGAATGTATTCGGGCTGATTTCATCCTTTTACAGACCCTAGTTAATTCGTTTCACCCGTTAAAGGGTTAATAAAAATAATAAAATCTATACTTGTGACGGCCTAATTGGCTAAAATCAGCAGCATTTATTGACTGTGAATACAGGAAAGTTGAAAAACTTGAAACACTTGCATGTATTGTCATCAGTGCAATGCACAATTTTTTCGAAGCGCAAGTAAGTTTGTCCTTAAGAAGACTCTGAGTAAACGATTTTGAGTGTTCTTCTATTTGGACCAAAGAAGAAGCGGTTTTATTGTTGCCAATTTTGGAGCAATCAACATAGAGTTGGCCATGAGTAAAATATGGTTTCGCAAGCTGAGTCAAACAACTTTAAACGACTGGCCTTGTGCCTTATAGTAACTAAATAAGCGGTAAGAATCATCCGCACAAATCAAGGCTGCGAGTCACCGCATACGGCAGGTTAAAATATATAGCCAAGATAAAGTAGAACAATGTGCGAACGGAAGACCGCCAGTGGTTAATCTTTGAAGAAATGAAATGCGAGAAAATTTACATTTTTTTAAGTATTCCACCCCTTGCATTTCGTTGAAATATATTTCTTCTTAAAAACCATCGTGGAACTATTTACAAGCGCACTAACATACGAAGAGCAGCGGGCGAAAGCGTAAATAAACCTTCCGGCCGCTGCAGCCGAAGGGTACACGTAACAGTTCCAAGTCCGATCCAAAAATTTGCTAAAAACACTCGTAGCTCGTTTCCTTCAAATTCTCGCCAAAGCGTAATGAACTATTGTCTCTTGAGTTTACGTAGATCGTCCTAAATGTAACGAGACTGACGTCATAGCGGCAAAACAAATCCACGCAGAAAAATGTGGCTACCTGTGTACCTGCAAGGTCAGTCACGTGGCGACGGGTCGTTATAGCGCTACGCTAGTTTATTCTTTTAATAGATAGCGTAGAGTTCAGATGCGTTTCGTAACTCAGTATAGACTTAAAACTATATCAAAGAAGAGCTACAAAATTTTGCGTGCGTTTGAATAAATCTGCCACAGAAACGCAAGAAATGATTAAAACAGACTATAAGGAAGATGCTTTGTCCCGTGTAAGAGCGTTTGAGAGGCACAAGAAATATGTGACGGGTGAAGAGTGTCTGGAAGATTTGCCACGCTCCGGTAGACCTTCGACATCGACTAGCGAAGTGAATATCTATACCATCGAGGCACTCCGACATGAAGACCGCCGAATGGTCATTGAGGAGGTAATTAATGCGATACAGATGTCCGTTGGTGACACTGTGGGAAACCGGTTGGGGTATCGAAAAGTCACAGCAAAGTGAATTCCCCACTTGCTCACGAATGAACACAAGGTAAATTGTGTTATCACTTGTTGCCAATGAAAGTGCCGGATACAACGTGAGCCACACTTTTTGAATTGAGTTGTCACATCTGGGATGAAACAGTCAAGATGTAAAAAAGATTGCTTTGCGAGTCATGCCAACGTTTACTTGGCTCTTACTGTAAAAGCTCCCGCTAACGTAGTAAATCATATACACTCATCACCCACAGTATCATGACCATCAAATTAATAGCGCTTTGGCCACCCACTTACCATGATATTCGTAGCACTGCTTGCACTTGGAATGGCAGCGATCCCAATAAACCCCGGACGTTGTCCTCAGGCAGTCTGCATGAACTGATAGAATGGCATCGTGGAGTTTAGCCACGGAACGAGACATCCCCGTTTACCGTCGAATTCGTTCCACTTCATCCAAAAAATGTTTGATGGTATCCAAGTCAGAAAATATTGGCGTCCTGAGGACTACACGAAATCTTGAAATCATTCCTGCACGATATTGCCCTGTGGAAAGTGGCTCTGTTTTTCTGAGAGTCCAGTGCAGTCAGGATTTAACGGTCACCATGTAGGGCAACACTTCGCCAGAAACAATGCCAACGCAGGATCTGCTGGTGAGAGTGTGTTCAGTGGGATGAGCGATGTCCATAAGAACAATCTCCATACCATAACACCGTCGGCGCCAATAGGTTTCCATCCAACTATGCAGGCTAGTTACGGCATGTTAGAAGTGCGACCTGACCTCAACGGACCAGCCTACTCTAAGCTCATACGAACAGGTTACTCTTTTCCAATTTTCCAACGTCTAGTCGCGGTGCTCCTGTGACCATTGTAGATGTAACTGTTGATGACGGGTAGATAAGCATGGGCACATTTATGGGCAGCCGAATCCTTAGGCCCATTTGAGTGGGCATTCTCTGGTTTATGCGCTAGGAAACGTTTTTCTCTGTGGTTCCTTGGGTCTGCTGGTATTTGAGAGATTGTGAGTCTTTTGTCCTAGGACGCATGTGCCAAACGGTTTTCATTTCAACCGTCAGCTAGTGGTGGTAACACCTTTCTTGGACTTTCACTAGATGAGAATCCCTGTTAGACCGATTATCGCCACATATTAACTACGGCAGCACTCGAACATCCAACAACGACTACGGTTACTTGTAATATTGATTTGACGCATGAGTGTATTTACAGGACATCCCTCACATTTTCCTTACGGACTCTTTCAGTAAAACCCAAGTAATCGTTCTGAATCACTATTTCTCCCAAAACAATCACCTCTGTTCTAAAGTGTCAATTAACTGAGGATGTTAACCGGTGGGTTCACTGTCTGCAACGCTTTGCAATCAGTGAACCCACAGGTTAACATACATGGTTAACATACATAAAGCTATATCTACTTCTCTTTGTAGAAGTAGATATAGTTTTATGTCTTTTTCAAAATTTTCACTATGTCGTTCGATGGAAAATAACCGGTGGGTTATTTTCCATCGTTAACCGGTGGGTTCACTGTCTGCAACGCTTTGCAATCAGTGAACCCACAGGTTAACATACATGGTTAACATACATAAAGCTATATCTACTTCTCTTTGTAGAAGTAGACATAGTTTTATGTCTTTTTCAAAATTTTCACTATGTCGTTCGATGGAAAATACTCACCTGTTGTTATAGCCATAATAATCTTTTTGAGTTAACTAAAATCTGCGTTAGCCGTTTTTCCCAGCTAAGGCTTCCTCTCAATCTCATCCACAAAAATCTTCGTTGCAGATTTAAATTTGACTTAGTGTGGCGCGGTCTAAGAGCTAGCTAGCGTTTAACTCCTTGTCGGAGTTGGCAGGGGTTCGAGTCGCGGAGAAGACATGAGTGATGTGTCTAGCTTACAACACTGGCTCTCTACCTTTCCTGGAACCAGTGACCCAAAATAAGGGAAGGGAGAATCCATATAGTCCACAAATTGGTGGTTAAACCCCCGAAATGAAAAAAATACATACGTATGTCCTTCAAACCCGTATTTAAAGGGTTAAACTTCGAAATAAAAACACAAATACGTAAATAACCGGTCTCACGTCATTGCGCTAAAACAAACCCACTCAGAAAATTACAGCGCTCTACTGGTTCATTTTTGTAGTAGACGGGGCAGAGTTCGCACCTGTTTCTGTAACCCAGTGTGGATTTAAAAATTGGCACAAAGAGCAGCTATAACATTTTGTTTTCAATGAAAGCGCCATAGCGAAATTCACATGCTGATTAGAACAGCTTATAAGACAGATGCGTTTACCTGTGCTAGAGTTTTTGAGTGGCGACTGGCACAAGAAATTTGTGAATGGTGAAGAGTGTCTGGAAGATGCGCCACGTTCCCGTTGGCCTTCGACATCGACTACGGATGCTAATGTCAGTATCATCGAGACACTCCTGCGCAAAGACCGCCGAATGACCATTGAGTAGGTTCGTAACGCGATGTAGATGTCCGTTGGTACCGTTGATGACATTGTGAGAAACAGGCTGGAGTACCGAAAAGTCGCTTCAAAGTGAATTTCCCACTTGCTCAGGGATGAACACAAGGCAAATCGTGTTATTTCTCATCGCCAATGAAAGTACCGGCAACAACGCGAGCTACAATTTTGGATCGAGTCGTTACATGTGATGAAACATTTTTTCACCATTTCGATCCAGAAACAAAACAACAGAGCAGAACCCAATGGAAACACCAACAGAGTACCCGATGGAAGAAAGCAAAGGTTCAAGGTTCATGACCTTTCCTGCAGGGAAGGTCATGCACCAGGTTTTCTTCGATACAAAGAGAATTGTGCATGATAATGTTGTTCCACAAAGAAAAACTGTTACAGTTGCTGTGACGTACTACAGAGGTAAAGCACGTGTCAAGACGACAAATCTGCAACGATACATTCTGTCCATGTAGCTTAGTTGGGAGAGCAACTTACTCCAGAGTGAGGGGGCGTGATTTCGATTGCCGTCATGGACGAACTTGTGTTTTCACATTGGCGTCCGAACGTAAAAACTGATCTCTTGGCTGTTGGGTTCATCAAAAAATTTGTGATGTTTGTTCCACACATCGTCTGGAATTAATGAAAAGGTCCTACTTCGCTTCAAAAAAAGGCTAAGATGGAGATGATGTGACGTACTACATAGGCAAAGCACATATCAAGACGATAAATCTGCAGCGATACATTCCGTCCGTGTAGCTTAGTTATAAGAGCAAGCTACTCCGGAGTGAGGAGCGCCAGTTCGATCCCCGTTACGGAATAACTTGTGCTTTCACAGTGCCTATTATTCTGAAGTTCTCAAAGGTCCTCTAAAGAAAGCAAATCACCAAAAACTCCCAGAATATGCACAACCGTTGCTCATCATGCTTTTCTTATCCACCATGTTATCCAAGATCCAGGCATTGAAATAATGACACGCCCTCCGTATTCACCGGATACGGCGCAGTGTGATTTCTACCTATTCCCCTGAAATGAAAAGAACAAGCTCGTGGGCGTCGGTTTACATCAGATTCTAAACCGGGCAATGCTATGACGGGTATCCTGAACCACGTGTCGTGGAAGGGTTTCGAACACACCTTCCGGTAGTGGATAGAAAGGTAGGATGGTGCATTCAGGTAGAGGGAGAATACTTCGAAAGTATGTAAGTGTAAGTACGTTTACCGCATTACACTTCTGCCGCATGTGAAATCAGTCTCCTTACTTTTTGAACGACCCTCGTACATACACTGGTGTCCAAAATTAAATTTCGGAATGCAATAGCAAGGAAATGATCCATAGAGCTCGATGAAATATTACGATTTTTACAGGATATATGCTAATTGTCACGCGAAGAACGCTTGCAGTGAAATTTTCATATCAGTGAGCTAAATGCTGGCCAATATGTAAATTGAGTTACAGACTTAAAGACAATGGACAACGGCAGTGGCATTCCACGTTGACAGTGCTTGTAAGAAGCATTCCGGAAATTGCAAATGCTTTCCTTATGAATCAGTCTGTACTATGGCGCGCAGTAGCATGGCTAAAAGTAGGCCAGTCTCAGGACCAGGTCGCAAGGACCTTGCATATCGACCCCGGAGGGGTTTCACGGTTACGTCAGCAAGCCTACCAAACGAGTGGGGTGTCGTAAAGGTCTGGCCAAGGTCGTCCAATGCGTACGGCACTTTGCGTGGACCGTTTCGTCTGCCCAACCGCACGGCGTCGTAATGATCTTCGGAGCTCTCCGCTGCCACTGGAAGTACGGTATCATGGTAAACGATATATCGAAGGCTTTTGGCCTGTATGCCAAGAGGCCCATGGTTTGTGTTCCGCTAACCGCATCTCACAAAAGATCTTGCTTGAACTGATTCAGGTAACATCCTTCTTGGAGCCCAGACGAGTGGCCCGATGTTCTTTACACAGACGAGCCGAGATTCAGTCTAGAAACAGATTCTCAACGGCATTTCATCTGGAGGAAAATGGGAACCCGTAATGATACCGCAAACATCCGCGAACGAGACTCCTTTGGAGGTGATGGTCTGCTCGTGTATGGTGGTATGTTTAACGGTCGAGGAGGCAATGTGAATGCTGAGCGCTGCCGGGACGTGATTCCAGAGCTCTATGTCAAACTTTTTTCGGAGGATCGTTGGTCCTCAGTTCCTTTTAATGGATGATAGCTCTCGTACGCACAGGGCTCAGATTGTCAATGATTTACTACGGAGCGAGGATATCTGGCGTATGTACCAGACAGCAAGGTTTTGGGACCCAAAACCTATAGAGCATGTCGGGGAGGCTCTGAGAAGACAAGTAGCAGCTCATCAGCCCCTTCTAGAATCCTTCCCGAGCTACGCACCACCCACATCGAGGAATGGAATTCTGTATCTTCAGAGGTTATCAACAACTTGATGGTGGGTATGCATCGTCGTTGTGAGAGTTGTCTGTCCGTACAAGCTGATCCCATTCGTTATTGAGACACTTTTAGGTAACATGCTTTCATCTCCACATGGTGACATTTGCGAATGTGACCCTGTACACGCAAAATGTGTACATACTTTTCTGTTGTAATAAATTGTTTGTTTAACCCTTATGATTGTGTCTCTTTACATGCTATATAAATGTCTCTACCTACTGTTTCGTGTTTTTCATTTTATTCCTGATAATGCTTTCCGGGTTTAAACTTTGGACACCAGCGTATAACGTTATGCTGAATACAATGTCTTCATTTGCAAAGGAGATTATTTGGAATGTAGCTCCCTGAATGAACGTGTCAGACACCATGAATGGGCGAGGAACTGACCTGAGGTATTCAAGGTTAAAACGCCAAATACACCTATAAACCAGATGGCCAACACTCTCTCCGTTTCCAAGCAGTAATGTCTTACTCTGTTTATAAAGAAAAGGAAGCTATGCATATTTATTTAGCTACATTTTGTACCTTTTACATATAATAAATGGCGATAAATTACCACCAACGTGTGGCCTTCTACAAGCGTCCATTGTTCTACAAAATGGAATATTAAGCACGGTTTTTGCACTAAAGAAAGGGTTGGTAATTGCCTATTGTGTAAGTATCTGAAATCGCAGTTTATGCCAAATGCCTTGTTACTTTCTTCGATTAAGTTTATAAAACCAAGCAAAGAATCTGCACACTAATAAAAAAACTTTCGAGAACAAACAGAGCGAGAAATAGTGTCCTTGTCTTTCTTCCATAGGAAATAAACAACGTAACCTCAGTCATGTAGTTCGAAACGTTTTATTTTCTTATTTATTTGATTTCAAATCAGAAGCTATTCGTCCACTTACCTCTTTTTTCATTTTGCAATTAAAAGATAATCTTTTTTCTGATTAAAAAAAGAAGTTTACCGTCGTTACTAATTAACGTCTCGGGTAAAAGACCTACGAACTAATGAACAAGTAATTAGGAACAATGGAAAAAGGAAATCCCCTGCTAACCGAGAAGAGAGTAAACCCGCTGTCGGAGACAACTTGTATCACCTTTTTAACTTCAATTACTGCTGGAAAACAAGCAGTAAAGCCCTTTAAAGGCATTCCATTTGACCGTAAGTAAAGGATTTACTGAAAAACTCATCCCATGGTTAACTCGTGAAGTCATACAAAAACAAAATTAAAAGTTACACTCCTGGTACTCTTAAATAGTTTTCTTTGAACGAAGAGTAATAAATGCCTCCAGAATTTAAATTTCTAAATGCATTTGCATATGCCGCAGCTAGAACTGTACATTTTCATATCATACCTCAATTCTGCGTAGTGTTGTACATACAATATATAGGACTTTTGCTCATTTCCATTGCAAAAATTTCGAGGTACTGAATTGTGTTTCTTCCATTTGTTCCAAAATTAATAAAAACCAACATTCAATATGAAAAATAAAGCAGCACTTACGTAACAATGACGAATAGTAATCATGCTGTATTGGTTATAACTTCATAATATTTTCATCTTATTTAACTTGAAACACAAAGGAATTTGTACCATCCTACCTTGAAACACCAAAAAATTTGTACCATCCTAACTTGAAACACCAAGGAATTCTTACTTTTAACTACTATACGTTTAAACACATGTAGAAAATGATTGACAGTTTTCATGAATTTCATTATTTCAAATTTTTTAACTACTTCTAAAAACGTTGAAATCCACTGTTTATCGGTATGCCAAAACGCAAATCTGCGAGAGGTTCCAGTCATTTTCCGAGTTCGGTAACTTTCTTCAGAGTGTTCCGAGATGTTTGCTGCATACTGAGTCGTTTGAGAAGAAAACAAAATACTGGTATGAGAATGCTCTTGTATGTAAGAGCATAAAGGTGGAAATAATATTTCGGTATTTAATTCCTAAGATGCGATAATCTCAAGAGAATTCTAAGCTAGTAAAAGTTGGGTGGAAGAAGGCACATTTTACGTTCTTGATCTTTCACAAACAGTATAATTCATAAATCACATGTGTGAGCTTTATGGCTTTATCTTTCGCACTCAAACCATATGACTCATAAATCAGATCTGTGGTCTTATCGTTCACATTCAAACCCTATATTAACTCAAAAATCACAATGTAGTGTTTTTAGTGCATTTGGTTGCAGATATCAGTAAAATGCCTATGTTTCACCAAAACACTAGCATTACTTAAATGTAAATACGCTACATAGACAAAACGTTAGAGATGCCTACTTAATAGAGTGTTGGTCCTCCTCTAGCACGAATAACAGCGACTCCACTAGATGCTGTTGGATTTCCTCAGGTAATGCCAACCATCTCTGTTGCAGCATTGTCCACAACTCCGCACGAGACGTCGGTCCAGAACCTATGGATCTTCTGTTCCGCTCATCGGCATCCAAGAAAACTTCCACAGGGTTTAAATCCGGGGACTTTGTGGGTCATTGGAAATTCCCAAACTTACATTCGTGTTCGTAGAGCCATGGCTAGGTTGTTGGGTGGTGCGCATTGTTCTTCTGAAATAGTCCATTTTCCGCAGGATACGTGAAGGTTATGAAATCTTGTAGGAGATCAGCCAGCACATGTGTCGTAGCGCGCAGCGTTTAAGAGCTTCTCCAGATACACTAAGGGACCTAATGTGTCCCATGAGAAGGCTCTCTAAACCACCACAGACTCGTCACCGTCTTGACCCGAGCCGACCTGGCACCACAGGGTATGGTTTCATGATATCAATTCCTCACCCACACCCTCCCATGAGCTCAGTACAGCTGAAAACGGGATTGATCTGACCACACGACGCGGCGCCACTCTACAGAGGTTCAGTTTCGATGTTTCTGGAACCAGACAAGGCGTAATTTCCGATGACGAGAATGCACCAGTAGCACACGAGTAGGGCGTCAGCTCCTGCAGCCCAGAGTATGCAGCGTGGGCCGCATTGTTCGCACGGTGATGCTGCTGGGGAATCCGGCATTTAACGTAGATTTGATTTGCTCAGCCGTTGCCAAGCGGCCAATCATTACGAGCCTGCATAGCCTATCTCAATCCCGGTCATAACTGGCGTATGGTCGGCCACCTGCTTGCTCTCAGGGCGCCAGTACGTCCGTCGATGATATACTCGCGGTAACTTTGATACGGCTGCCCTCAGAAACCTGGAGTTCTTACTACTTGGGCAATACTCATCTGCCTTGCGTCAGTAATGCGTCCACGATCAAAGTCACCACGTTAATTGATATTCGTTGATTGCGGTACGCTGTTGAGAAAACCTGCGGTCAGTCTATTTATCGCCTGTGTTCGGGTTGTGTCGGTTCCACTCTGCCCATGTTAACTGCCCATCACCCCTACATTTAGTATTATGTCTACTGAGTGTACTTTTGTCCTGAAACGTTCCGTAGCGTTACGTCATGCTCCGGATAGATTAATTAACACATATAGCACTTAATCAACCCTTTGAGGAGAATGAACGTACCGGTACCGTATTGTTTGCTCAATGTGTGGCAAAACCCACTCCTCAAAGGGTTAAACATTTTATGGCTCTAACGGCGAAGAAAATAAAGTCAAGTTACTGTTTCAATTTCTTATTGGTCTAAGTATGTATCCAGTGCAGCACATCAACAAAACAGACTTCGCACGTACTCATTAACAATTCGACAGTGAGGTACAACAGATTTTGTTTTTCGATTGGAGGTTTAACCACCACCTTGAGCAACTCAATAGGCTAAAAGCATCCACCCGTCCTTAATTTAGGGCATCTGACTGATTCCAGGGAAGGGAGAGAGCCAGTCAGTGCCGTAAGACAAACACAGCATCCATGCCTCACTGGGATTTGAACCAGGAGCCATCTCCGACGAATGGTCGTAAACCAGCGCTTAGACCATTGCGCCACAGGGACGGCCGATGCAACACATTCTCCAATGTACTGAATAGTTCTCAATTATCTAATAAACTCAATAACACTTTAATGCTTCAAAATCAAGTAAACGGGACGTTGAACGTGAAAACATTATTCATTAACAGGTAGGTTAAACTCTCTTAACATCTATCTCCAAAGCAATACAACGATCTCATTACCTAGCAGACTTCTAACAAGAGCAAGCCTCATCTAACGAGAGTGAGGATAAAATTATAGACATCATATTTATTTGTCTCGTTAACATACGTCAATAAGGTTGCTACCAAAATCATTCAGCGACAGAGAGAAAGCTAAAAGGAGAGTGAGCTGAAATTTGCACAGTGTGGCAATTAAGTAGTGAGACTGATTTTTTTTTTTTAATTCCGGTAAAACACACTGTTCAGAAAGACATGGTTTTCTGATAAGTTATTTATCAGCTACGCGGTGGTAACAGTGTTTGCGTGAGAATTGCGTAGATGATTATTTATGCTGTGCGTGACTACTTTCGTTGCATGGTTCTAACTACTTTTGTTACATGGTTCTAACTACTTTCGTTACATGGTTCGGACTACTTTCGCTACATGGTTCTGACTACTTTCGTTACATGGTTCTCACAACTTTCGTTACATGATACTGACTACTTTCGTTTCATGGTTCTGACTACTTTCGTTACATGGTTCTAACTACTTTCCTTACCCATTTTCGTTACGTCGAAATTTTGCACTTGGAAATTACTTGTCGGGAAAGATGCATTGCTCAACAATTTAGTTTGTTTCTATTTGCTCTACCTTTGAATAGTGGTTTATCATAACAATTGCCTAAATATTTAACGGATATTAATTTCCTTACAAACGTCGGGAAGAAGCGAAAAACAAACAGAGTTCTGTGGATTTTTAATCAAGCTTTCGAAGCCAACCATGGAAACCCAGCTGTCGTGGTTTTTTAATCATGCTCTGTGGAAGTTGTTTTTCTTTAAATTTTATTCCAATCGAGGTACAGTTGCTTCATTTCTATAATAATTCTCAGAGAAATGACCAGAAAACAATTTCTTTAGGGTTCTAACACCGGTGATTCATTTGATCCATTCAACCGAATCGGTGCTGCTCATTAACAATATATACTGAGCATTACAGAGACAGGAATCCACAAAATCAACTGATTCTCGTATATGGGATGAAAATTATGAGGGGAAATGCTTGTAAAAAAAGGAAATCGGAAGTTAGAAGAATATCAGGCAATAATTTCCAATTCAAATGCGAAGAGTAGGAACTCAACTTTGTATACAGAACTAACTTTCATTAATATGCACAGTTTATCAGAATATTTAAGACAGAAAAGTTGGCCACATGGGTGTAAATTAATTTCGGCATATCTATTAAAACGTTGCGCAGTTTAACAGATATTAATGGTAGATTTTCCTTTTTTTAAATGCTTGTGTGGAAAACTGTCTCCAGTTGCAGATATGTAGTGTAAATGTTTTTTACTGTTGTGAAGTTTTATAGCTCTGAAAAGCAACACTAAAAATATGTTACATCTTTTGAGTTTATAGGTAAAAGCGGCAAAGGCCGATTTAAGTTAAGTCTCCAGTTGAACTCACAGTTGGAATCTTTAGAACGGCAGGCAAAATGAATAAGCTTTTTCTCCCAAGTCTCCTGGGAGTAAAAGCCGGCACTCTCCACTCCAACTAACCCGGAGTTTATACACTGAGAAGCAGCAGATGTGGAGCTCTACAGTACAGTAGCAATGGAAACAACACACACACACACACTTTTACCTTTTTTTTTTACATCTAATTGTCTTTGACTTCCTGCGCCTTCCTATTCATCCTTTCTTTGATACTCATCCGACCGCTTGCTGTCTGTTCTTCTTTGGCACACGACGAGAGACACGAGAGCAAAGTTTTATTCCATTACACCTAACATTGGCTAATATCAAGTGAATTCCAGCCAAGTTACTCTGTCATGAAAGCAAAGAGTCAGTTCAGGAAGAATGCCAGATCCTTTCCTGGCAACGAATTCCATCTATATAATGCGACGAAATGTTATTATCGCCGAATTGTTGGCAGCACTGCAGATGTAAGTAATTAAGACAGATGCAGTTAGAATTGCGTGTCGGATAGAGCTTGCTACCTAATCTGAAAATTATGTTGCAACCCCTGACGCATTACACAGATTTCCGCAACAATACTACAAGAAATATGTTGTAAAAGAAAATTGGATGGGTTTTGAAAAACAAATATTAAAAAATCTGTGCAGAAAATAAAAGATGTTGAAAATTGATTACAAAAATAAATAGAAGCGCCAGAGTTTCATTTTCGAGGGACTCTAACATAATGCATCGTTTTTCTCTTTTACCATATATCTCCTTTATTTAATTTGTAGGAATGCTAAAAATATTCTCTTATAGGAAAGTGTCCAACCAGTTGTCATTTGAGCAGTTCAGCATGCGGATAAGTTTTGATTGTAAGATTTCCTATTTATTAGTAGGGTAGCGATCAAGTATTAAGTGATGAAACCAGGCAGTGTGTCTCTAAATAAACTTACATATCGCTAATTACATGTTGTGCCAATTTTCAAAGTATTGTATCAAGAAAATTAAAGAAAGTCCCAAGAACGACTAAAAGGGGAAACCTTCAATGTTTAAGGTCACTGGTTCTAGAAAAGTGCCAGAACGTTTGAACAAAGACAATACTTCCCAGTCTTGAACTCTTCGGCGCAAAGGAGCTATCGGTGTGGGTAATGTAAACAAATGAAGCTTTTATTCCCTTTCATATCATCATCATCATCATCATCATCATGTACCATTCTCAATCCACTGCTGCATGGAGGTCTCCATAAGTCTCCTGCCCAAATTTCTGTCTTGAGACAGTCTCTTCCAAGTCACTCCAGCATGCTTTCGAATTTCACTCACCCATCTTCCACGTGGTCTTCTCCTTGGTATATTCCTATCTTTTGGTATCCAGTCCAATATTTCAGTTGTCCAAAGGTGGCGAGGACATCTAGCAATGTGTTCATCCCATTGGCCCTTCTGGGTTTACACTTTGATCACGACGCCATCATCTCTTGGAAGTTTCCTAACCATGTGTTCCTCTTCCTGTCTTTCCACGTTACACTAAGCATGTATCTACACTACGTGGAAGAAAGTCTCCGGACACCAGTGCTGTTTTATACAATATGCACTCGTTCTACTGGTCTATCTACTGGTCTGTTTTATACAAACACTTGTTCTACTGGTCTAGGGTCAACGGGCGATGTGATGTGCTTTGCACCAAGCAAGTCGCTTGATGCAAAGCACAAGCGACATTATTACGAGTTATTAACGGCTTGTATGCAGCAGCACGACCATGGGAATTTAACTTCCGCAGTTTCTTACAAACTGCGTTAATGCACACATTCACCCAGGTTGAATCCCGAAATGTTTTGGTTATAATTTGTGCAGACGAATGACGGTACCCACGGGTGACACGTTTCACAGTTGTCTTGTCCCTTTCGTTCAATTTCTTTGGCCTTCCTGAACGTTTCTTTGCAGTCGTAAGGTGGTGCCTCGTGATCTACCTTTCAAACATTCTCTCTCATTTTGCCCTTAATATTCTATATCAGAATGGTAGGTCACGAGACACCACCTTCCGCGAGACGCAACATCACCTAGACACGCAGTAGATACGCGCTCCAAGATTTCAAATTATCGTCGTTCCCGAAATTATTCTTGTGTTCACTGGCCTTGAAAAAGCCTCCCGTTCGAAGAGTGAAAGCTCGTCACTTAGTCGTTGTATATTTTATAAATTGTTACACCATTCAATACGGAATAAATACTTCAAGTTGTATAATACTAAGGGGTAAGTTCCACTATTGTAAAGGAGACAAAACTTCACAAAACGCGCTGTGCTTCCAGTTTCCGTGATCGTCTCAGCTGCTCTATCATTATTACAGCTTTCACTCCCCAATCGATAGGTATGGAATGACTCTGAGGTACACACATACTACGCAACTACAAATCGTCACCTCTGCTACCATTTCAGGTTTACGAAATGCACCCAATGGAAGAGTTCGTGTACATCCCGAAGACTAATATATTATAGATGTTGCGCAAAAGAAGTTTTTTGATCAATTTTTTTTCAACTCTTTTTTTTTTAGATTGGATAAAAGGTTTATGGCGTGAGCAACTCAATGGGCTATCAGCAGTCGACAGTCCCATAATTTACGACCACTGGTTCCAGGGATGGGGAAGAGCCAGTGCCATAAGGCAAACAGAACATCCGTGACTCACCGGGATTCGATCCCGAACCCTTCTCGGACGAATGGTCATAAGCCAGCGCTTAGACCAATGAGCCACTGGGGCTGCTTAACTCTTCTTTCATGAGCTTTAGCGTACGATTCCAAAACCATATTTTGGAAACGTTAAATGAGAATTGGAAATTCACGATGGATTATATTCCCATAAATACAAAAAATACATAAGCTGTCACTTCCTCCAAATGGGAATAAAGAGGTTTTAATATGAGCTTTGCTTGCAACATACACTCGTGCTATAATAAATAATTTTACGTAAAAGGAGGAAATTATAGCATCATCCCTCATCTAATAGTTAAAATATTGCTAATTTAAATTATTCTTTCTTTTGCGAGGGGGTTATTATTTTTATCAGTGACTGTTCAGCACCCATTGATGAATTTCACTGGATGCCTGAGCCCAGGAGCATACATGTAGTAGGCGCCAATGCTTGGAAGTATTATTCCTTTTAGGAAATGAAAAGCACGCTTGTAAGGAGTAATTTCTTGTTCTGATTAAAATCAGTCATATTTACTTCAGAAAAGGAAAAGCATCGGAAGAGTTTTAGGTAATGCGTGACGCACATTTTCATGAGAAATTCGAAAGGTGGTATATACTGGTGTTTAAAATTAACGTAATAAATACACATTCGAGAGTGCATCCAAAACGAGATTTCCGATTGTAAAGATTTTTAAGAGACACGCCCAAGGGAAAGCGTTATGTCGACGTACCCATGCAACATTGTGCTAGCTCCTGTGGAAGTATGCAAATGACGACAGTACGTCATCGATCTAGCAGGCATACGTCCTTGATAAACGTTATTTTGAGCGTGTTGCGGCAAATGAAGCTTGAGTTGAGCTGTTAGAGTAAGAATGGTTCCACACCATCGCTTAGAATTCTTTACGGTGGAGTCCGATCCGTGGATTGGAAGCAGGACAAACGCAAATTGAGGTAGCAAGATGGCTGAATGTCTCCAGATAAGTGGTTTACAATTTCTTGAGACAGTTACAGGAAATCAGAACAATAACTAGGCGTCCGGGACGAGGACGCCCACTCGCCGCATCGCACTGAAGTGTTCCGCTGATTGAGCTCGACAACATCACTCCTGAATCCCTGATCAATAGGCTTGTGTTCTCTTCAGGGACAAGTCACGGTACAGCCTAAACACAGAATCTTGACAGGTGTTCATTTAGAGAAAGGCAGGAAGCCGAAATCTTTTCTCCGGCATTGGGAAAATTGACCACTACGGTGGATGGATGACTCTTGGTTTGAGCTAGCATCAAGCTGGATGGACGCACACAGATGTGAGTTTTTCCAGGAGACACCCTAACTGCTTCACACTACGGAGATGATATTCTAAAGCCCCATGTACGCTTTTTGTGTGGACCTGTTGTTCCCAGTTCGTTTTTATTGACGATAATTTCTGAGTTCCTTTTTATCGACGATAACGTCTGAGTTTCTTTTTATGGACGATAACATCTGTGTTTCCTTTTACGGACTATAACGTCTGAGTTCCTATTTATGGACGATAACGTCTGAACTCCTTTTTATGGATAATAACGTCTGAGTTTATTTTTATAGATCATAACGTCTGAGCTCCTTTCTATGGGTGATAACATCTGAACTCCTTTTTATAGACGATAACATCTGAGTTCCTTTTTATGGATGATAGCATCTGAGTTCCTTCTTATGGTCGATAACATCTGAGCTTCTTTTTATGGACGATAACATCTGAGCTTCTTTTTATGGACGATAACGTCTGAGTTCCCTTTTGTGGACGTTAAAATATGAGTTCTTTTTTATGGACGATAACATCTGAGTTCCTTTTTATGGAAGATAACGTCTGAGCTTCTTTTTATGGACGATAACATCTGAGTTTCCTTTTATGGGTAATAACGTCTGAGTTCCTTTTTATGGACGATAACATTTCAGCTCCTTTCTATGGACGATAACGTCTGAGTTCCTTTTTATGGACGATCACATCTGAGTTCCCTTTTATGGACGATAACATCTGAGTTCCTTTTTATGAACCATAACGTCTGAGATTCTTTTTATGGACGATAACTTCTGAGTTCCTTCTTATGGACGATCACATCTGAGTTCCCTTTTATGGACGATAAAATCTGAGTTCCTTTTTATGGACGATAACATCTGAATTTCTTTTTATGGACGGTAACGTCTGAGTTACTTTTTTATGGACGGTAACGTCTGAGTTCTTTTTATGGACGGTAACGTCTGAGTTCCTTTTTTATGGACGGTAACGTCTGAGTTCCTTTTTATGGAAGATAACTACATTATGGACGATAACGTCTGAGTTCCCTTTTATGTACGAAGCATCTGAGTTCCTTTATATGGACGATAACATCTGAGTTCCTTTTTATAGGCGATAGCGTCTGAGTTTCCTTTTTATGGAAGATAACTGTATTCAGGACGATAACGTCTGAGTTCTCTTATGGACGATAATGTTTGAGTTCCGTTTTATGTATTACAACTCGACGAATACCTCGAAAGTGAGATATTCATAGGATGCAGTGGCTCGCAAGATCTCCGAACCTAAAGCCGATAGATAATGCGCAGAATTACCAGGGAACAGCAATTGCAAACCGACATCGCCCTCCCAGAACCCTTCAAGAACTCAGATTCGTCTTCGTGGAGGAGTGGCACTTATTACTCCAAATTCTCCTTCACAGCCTTGTAAACAGCAAGAGGGCTCATTGTGCGAGCTGTATTGCTGTTCAGGGTAATTTCACATCCTATTAGCACCAGGAAATTCGTGCCACTTGCTTTATCACTTTTGGACTGCCATGCTGTCATGCGCATGCTTCCTCCTCATGAGGTGATGGCATTCCTTTTCTATTGTGTAGTACTGTGTTATCGATACATTATATATGTGTCCGTACCAACTGTCATTAAGTTGTGTCGAGCGGATTTTGCGTTATTCATGATGTTGTGTTTATCACGTTGATTTTGAACATAAGTGTACTTGGGAACACAACAAGTTTTAGAAAGACATCCTCTTTCAAGTAGATTTACTTAAAAGTTTAATAAGTCCAGAAAGCATGAAGCACTAATCTAATCTCTGTCAGTCATGAATTATTTCATGATTAATGAAGGTTAGAAACGTGCATCAATCTTACTACACGCGCAAGGAACCAACGTCATGTAATGGTTAATGAGAAATTCTACAGAGAGAGAGATTTTGTCCATAAACGACGCTGATCTGCAAAGTGATGCACATCATATCAGATGTGCTGATCAATCAATATTTGAGCGCAATAGTGGAATGTTTAGTTTGTTACTGTATTAAATTGAAGGCATCCTCTCGGAACCTGTTATCATAGGAGCTCGCGAAGCATGTAATAACCAGATGTTACAAGCTCTCGGAGTAATAAAAGTAGCAAATAAGTGGCTTTAAAATTCTCTACGAATACGTTGCCTCGCCGACGAGCCACCATCCGTCACGTGATGGATAGGGCCAAAATGAGTTTTACTTCCGGGAAGACTGGAATAATGCTTTAAATGTCGCAGTTCACCTTAATTTTCATTGGCGTTCGTGCAAATCTAATGGCTAACTAATCTTGCCATACTGAAATAGCAAAGCTGTTTCGTACCTACCAAATTCCTTACACAGCAGGGACTAAAATTAAATTCCTGCAGACATACAAATAACTATTTTCATGTAAAAGAATCATTCTTTGAATAACCGTAACCTGTTGCAATCATTCACTGGTTACACCTTTTCCTGATTGTTTTTAGAGGCAAATACAGGCGGAAAAAAATTGTGCGCTTCATTTTATATTAACAAGAGAAAGCAAAAGAAGAATCGATACAGTAGGGAGCTATTTTGTAATACACTCATCGTCAAAAAAATAGTTGCACCCAGAAGAACGTGTCGGATTGCAATGGTATTCGGGACGAAGCTAAAGGTTACCAGGAACAATAAATGATTAAACATTGAGAATGATATGGGCAATATTTATTGGGCAACACTCCAATAAGTAGTGTCTCACAGTATGACGTTGGGCCGCCATGTTTGCTCACACAACATACCAGACGTCTCGGCATAGAGTTATACAGGTTCTTAATTGTATCCTGCGATAACCCATCCCATGCAGCTTGTACCTTCTCACGCATTTCCTGCAGATTGTGCGGTTGGGGTGGAGTGCGCATAGCGCATCCAAAAGCATCCCAAACGTTTTCAATCGGCAATAGGTCTGGCGATGCGGCTGGTCATGGCAGAGTGTCAGTGCCTTGAAGTCAAGATCTCGAAATGGCAGCAGTACGCGGACGAGCGTTGTCCTTTAGGAAACACGCACGGGAGTAAGCGTTCAGGAAAGGAAAAGCCACTGGTTGCAGGGCCGCTTTAACGTAATGTTGGGCTGTCAAAGTGCCTCTAATAAACATTAAAGATGATCTGGCATTGTAGGCAATTGCACCCCATACCATTATACCTGGCCGTTTGGACGTGTGACGCTCGACAACATACCGTTCGTCTTGGCACGGACAACGAATTCATTTGTCGTTTCCTCCAAGACAAAAGCGGGACTCGTCACTGAAGAAATCCGGCTGCCATTCTGAGTGGCTCCATGACAGTCTGGCACGACACTATTGCAATCTTTGGCAATGAGGGCAGTCGTCGTAACGGTCTACGAGTGTGTAGTCCTGCGTCGTGCAGCCATCTGCCAATGGTTCTGGCATTAATTGGACGAGGCATAGAGGACATCACTGCTCGTTGAATATCCGCAATCCTAGCTGTTGTGTCACTTCGCGCATAACAGACAACCCGTCGGTCCTGTCTCTGTGGTTACTCTAGGTCTCCCAGACCCTTCCTGTCACTGCTGCGTGCCTTGTTCTATCCACTGCCGCCAACAGCGTACTATGGTGATATTCGCATGACC
The DNA here is from genome assembly GCA_039090855.1 of Macrothele yani. Lineage (NCBI taxonomy): Eukaryota > Metazoa > Arthropoda > Arachnida > Araneae > Macrothelidae > Macrothele > Macrothele yani. Next base: position 11,737,274 of record CM077024.1, read on the forward strand.
AATAGAGAGCGCAATACGGCTATAAGACCATCGCACTTCCCGGAGCACGACGACGAGGCCTCTTTCGAACCCCTTCAACTGCTCGAAGTGCTTCCGAACTTTTCTCCGAGACATACTTCACTTGCAAAGGATACAACCGACACAACAGAATGAGCCAGAATGACAAGCAAGCGCAACGGGATGACCTTTCAGAGCCGGTCAGGCACAGCGGTACGACCCCTCCTGGCTTGCGTCACATGCGCGGCCGAGCGTGATACTTTAATCATTTGCATGTCTCACGATGTCAAACCTACCCACCAAGTTTCATTCTTATCGGTTGCTTCCTTCTGGGTGCAACTACGTTTTTGACGATGAGTGTAATTTCCCTAATGCTTCATCAAAAAACCGTTGATAGAAATATTTTTTTTTCGAGGTTTAACGACCACCATGAGCACATCTAGGGGGCAATAAGCAGTCGCCCCATGCAAATTTAGTGCCACTGGTTCTAGGGAGGGGAGAGAGAAAGCCAGCGTTATAAAACAAACACATCACCCATTCCTCCTCATGAACTTTAACACGGGCCAAGCCAGGAAACTTCACCTCAGCCCACTCGGCCACAGGGCATGCTGCCAGAAATTCTTAGCGAGAGTCTGATGGCCATTATCGGGAACATAAAGTCCACATTTAACGTTTTATTGACAAATGGATACTGTAAGTGTTATTGTAGTCTTCATAAAATCCCTCTGGGTAACAAGATTTGAAGTTTGGCGAGTTGCTTCAGGAAAGAAATGCACTTCGCATTTACTTTTTTATTTCCTAGAAAAAAGAATAAAGTTAGTTTCCTCCTGAGCTTTGATTACGCGTGAAGGATAAGCAAGTTATTTTACTCGATATCAAAAGGCTACTACCTTCTTCAGCACAATTTAATGAAGAAAAATAAAAATGTTAATAAGCAGTTAGGGGCTAGGTTTAGGAGCAGTTTTTCCCTTGGCGACTTGAAGTGGAATTAGTTTTGCCATATTAGAGACCAAAAACGCAGTATTTTGTTTCTGTCAATTCCCTAAAAATAGCACATGATGTTTTCTTTTTATACCTGAAAAATGCTTTGTAGATTTGTCGAAAGAAGTACTACATCGTCATTTTACTCTGATTTAAACAATTTTAGGTTTTGCAAAGCTCAATGCCAAATATGTTTAAAAGGATAACTGAAAATTAATGTTTCACAAAAACGTAGGCAGTTACACACATTGAGGATATTCTGTTTTGATTTCAATTGCTCTTCCTACAACGAAGAGCTAAAACTTTATGACCAGCTTCTCTTTATGCAAATGCAATCAATTGCAGGTAAACGATGGTTCTTATGAAACGGTATAAGTAATATAACATCTGATACTGAGCTCTCTTAATCAGTGTTATTTTTGTTCTTTAGACGGGAAAGGCCAAAGTGTAATTGCCAGATGACTGGGTCAGAACATTTACGAGACGACAAGGCTGGAGGGGCGCTCGCGGTCAGCTGTGTTTAATACCTTCAAAAAACGGCCCGAGGTGGAAAAAATCGCCAACAGCTGGCAAGATGTGGCCCAACCACGGCTCATCTCTGCTATGGGGTAGTCTGAAAAGCCCTGAGCGTTTTATTTATGTGAAATGAAACAAATGCAATGAGTTTAAGAATATTCCTCAAAGCAATGAGTTTAAGAATATTCCTCAAAAATGCAATGAGTTTAAGAATATTCCTCAAAAATGCAATGAGTTTAAGAATATTCCTCAAAAATGCAATGAGTTTAAGAATATTCCTCAAATCAATGAGTTTAAGAATATTCTTTAAATGGAATGAGTTTAAGAATATTCCTCAAATGCAATGAGTTTAAGAATATTCCTCAAAACTGCAATGAGTTTAAGAATATTCCTCAAAACTGCAATGAGTTTAAAAGTATTCCTCAAAGCAATGAGTTTAAGAATATTCCTTAAATGGAATGAGTTTAAGAATATTCCTCAAATGCAATGAGTTTACGAATATTCCTCAAAAAATGCAATGTGTTTAAGAATATTCCTCAAAGCAATGAGTTTAAGAATATTCCTTAAATGGAATGAGTTTAAGAATATTCCTCAAATGCGATGAGTTTGAGAATATTCCTCAAAAATGCAATGAGTTAATTCCTCAAAAATGCAATGAGTTTATTCCTCTAAGCAATGAGTTTAAGAATATTCCTCAAATGGAATGAGTTTAAGAATATTCCTCAAAAATGCAATGAGTTTAAGAGTATTTCTCAAAAAATGCAATGAGTTTAACAATATTCCTCAAAGCAATGAGTTTTAGAATATTCCTTAAATGGAATGAGTTTAAGAATATTCCTCGAAAATGCAATGAGTTTAAGAATATTTCTCAAAGAAATGAGTTTAAGAATATTCCTCAAAGAAATGAGTTTATGAATATTCCTTAAAGTAGTGCCCATTCTTTCCATAGGCGTAACCAACAGAGTGGTGGTGTCGGGTGGTTAGGACCCCCAAATTTTCAGAGTCGGAGATCCCTAATGTAAAGGACCCTCCCAAAGTTTTCGGGAACATATTGATACAATGCACACTTTTTTATGATGTGAACCAACTAGATTTAATAATACAAGATTGTACTTTTTCTTAGAATGATAACACGTGTATAATGTGTACTTAATAAAACAGCGTTATCGATTCCTAATAAGCAAAGACAGCTCTACAACTTTGTAATTTACATTCCTGCCCTATCTATCATAGTTTTACAGTTGTGTTCGCTAAGTTCCGGATTTCGCCAACAGAGGCGCCTATGTCTTGTCCGTAAGATCGCGCCTCAGCAACTGCTTTGCTCCTGCGTGTGTGTGTGTAGGAGGGGAGGTCCCAAACTCTATCCTATACAATAAGTATATAATATTGGATATATATAAATACATATAATGTGAGTATGGGTAATCGCACCCCCCCCCCCTAAGGTTTTAAAACATGGTTACGCTACTGATTCTTTTCCACGACTTTGGTCCACCTTTCGGACAATTTCAGAATGCCGTACCTGTAGAACCTGGTTGGCTTGGAGGCAAAAAAGTCATTAACGTGTTTCTTGACAGCATTGAGAACACCAAATGTTTTTCCATTTAAAGAATTTTGCAGAGATTTGGAAACAAATGGAAGTTGGAGGGCGTAGTGTCTTGGAAACAAGGTGGGTAAAGCAACACATCTCAGCCCATGGCGTGCAACTTCCTGCGGTTGACCAAAGAAACATGCGGCCGCGCGTTGTCTTGCTGGAACACAACACCCTTTCTGTTCACAAGTTCTGACCTCATCTGTTGCAGGTTTTGATTCTTTTTTTCTTTGATTGGAGGTTTAACGAGCACCGTGATCAACTCAATATGATATAAACAGTCGCCCGTCCCTAATTTAGGGTCAATGTTTCGAGGGAAGGGAGAGAGCCAGCGCCGTAAGACAAACACAACTTCCATGCTTTACCGGGATTAGAACCCGGATTCCTTTCGGAAGAATGGATGGAGGCCATCGCTTAGACCACTGCGCCACCGGGGCGGCCGGTTTTGATTCAATTGCTCCAACTGACTGCAGTGCATATCCGAATTGATCGTCTGATTGTGTTGGAGCTCACATCAAACAATGCCTTTGCAATCCAACCAATCATACATAGCCTTACGTCCACGAGCATTCGGCTTCGGTGTTTGTTTAAGTGGTTCGGCAGCGTGACCACATGATCTCTTGCACACCACATTTCCGTAGACTATTCATTTTTCATCTCCTGTCACTAATCGTTTCACAAATGGGTCCATATTGTTGCGTTTTAGGAGCATATTGCGCATGGAATACCGGCCCATACAGTTTTTTTCTGACTGCTTATGTGGGAGCCAAATATTACAACGAGAAGTGTATCTAATTTTCACTAAATGTTCATGAACAGTACTTTTTGTCATTCTCACAGTTTCTTCTAACTCCTGAGTCGTTAATTTTGGGTTGCACTCAGTTTCTGCCTTTATGAGATCGTCTTCCACTGCTGAAGGTCTTCCACATCGATCCTCATTGTCTAAACGGAAATCGTCGTCTTTGAACTTCGCAAACCATCTCCGAACAGTTGGTTCACCATTAGCATTTTCTCCATACACTTCACAAATGTTTTTATACGTCTATGCAGCATCACCCTCCTTTTTTATAGAGGAGTAACATCCCATGCCGAAAACACAACTTTTGAACATCCATGTTTAACACGCACTAAAGAAACACAACTAACACTTATCGTCAACCACACGTGGCTGAACGCCGCATACAAATGCCACCTTTCATTGTTGCCAACATCACGTGTGTTTTCAAAAAGTACGACTACATGCGTCACGCTCAACCATACACCTGCCACAAACGTTCAGAACTTTCCGGACAACCCTATAGAAGTGACTGAAGGCTATCTCGTATGGTGCGAACAAACAGAAGGGATACTGTGGCACAGATCACCGGTGATTTAAGTGCTGGTAGCGGAAACAGTGTTTTGTAACACACAGTGCATCAAACCCCGCCAAAAATCGGTCTGGTTCGTTTGTCCGACCGAAGGGTCACTTGACCGAAAATCACACCGAAGGGTCACTTGACTTCACCGAAGGGTCACTTGACCGAAAATCACTTCACCGAAATGATTGTTTCACCGAAAGATCACTTGATCGAAATGTTCATTTCACCGAAGGGTCACTTGATCGAAAGATATACAGTATTTCACTGAAGGGTCACTTGATCGAAAAGTTTATTTTACCGAAAGGTTTCTTTACCTAAAAGTTCATTTTCACCAAAGGGTCAGTTTATCGAAAACTTTGGTTTCATTGCAGGGCCTGTTGAAGCATGGTGCAAGTTCGGCAGACAGACCACCGAAACGTTAGGGGATCATACTCAAATTGCACTTTTGATTTCAACGTGTCACAGAGAACGCAAAGATTTAGTTTTACGACAAATCTTTTTTAAAAAAACAACAGGCCTCCTCGGCTTAGGTCTTTCTTGCAAATTTTAATCATGTTCATAAGGTTTACATGAAAAGTCAAGTGAATAATGTTGCTCATTTTTTCAGGCAAAAATAATTCATTTTAGGGTCCTAGGTCTCGGCTTAGGCCTTTTTAGCAAATTTTAACCATGTGTGCTCATTTTCATAAGGTTTACATTTTATGTAATGGTTGTGAATATGAGTAGGGTTAAAATCTGTTAAAATGACCAGTTTCTAGGCCAACGGTCAAAAAATTAAAGTTTTGTGGTTGAGTAAAAGTGGAGCATTGTTTACTTGATTTGCTATGTAACCCTTATGAATACGAGCTGGGAGGATTAAAATTTGACAAAAAGGCACAGATCTAGGTCTTATAATTAATTTTATATTTCGAAAAAACTACTCATGGGGAGGTGTTTCATAGATTTTAAAAGTCTATTTTTTATGCAATCCGATAATGTTTAGGTGGCCAGTTTTTCAAAATCCCGCACCACACTCCAACACATCTCTAACAACACTTTCGGTGAAATGATCTTTCGATATAATGAACTTTTAGATAAAGTAATCCTTCGGGGAAATGAACTTTTAGATTGAATGTCCTTTCGATGAAATGAACTTTTAGGTGAAGTGACCTTTCGGTGAAATGTACCTTTCGATGAAGTGATTTTCCGCACAAGTGACCTTTTGATCATCAAGTGAACGATACCCGTTGAAAATGGGGCTTCGTAGCAGCAGGCTGGTCCTAGTGCCCATGCTAACCTCGGTTCACGATCGAAAGCGCCTACAATAGGCACACGACTATCAAACCTGGACCTTGAATGATTAGAAGTTATCTGGTCCAATGAATCACATTTCCTGTTGCACAATGTGGACGGCCGGGTAAGTGTGCGTTGTTTTCCTGGGAAAGTGTACATCATGTTGGCACCAGTATGCACCGTGGGACGAAAACAAGCCGATGGTGAAAGTGTAATGCTTTAGGCTATTTCTGTTAGGAAGCCCTGGGTCCTTTTCTTCATGTGCATGAAATAATTACCTTTACCACTTACCTAAGCATTATTACAGACCAGGTACATTCTTTCATGGCAACGGTATACTCTTCTAGTAGTGCCTTCTTTCAACAAGATAATGCTCCATGACACCCTGCGCGGATTGTTCGAGAATGGTTCACGAAACCAAGGAAGACTTCCAGGTACTGCCCTGTCCTCCAAATTCTTCAGCAAGATATCAATCCAGTCGAGCATCTGAGGTTGTGTTGGAAGAGAAAATCCGATCTGCGGCGGCTCACTTCAACAGTTAAAACATCTGCTGGTAACGTTTTGCTACCAGATACCACAAGACACCTTAGAAATCTTGTAGCGTTAATTACTCGCCGGGTAAGAGCTGTTTTGGGAGCAGGTAGAGGACCAACATCATATTAAGCAGGTGGTCATAATGTTTTGGGTCTTCGGTGTATATTCGTAAATAAATACTTCACAGGACGTTAAAATTGTGGGAGAATTGCACCTCGACAGGTACCGCTAACCTAATTCACACAGGGAAGAAATGAGCTACTTCTGAGTTCTGGGCCTATCTCTTCCATGCGAAGGACAGTCGTCGTTCACTGGAATCTCAAAATAAGGTCAGAGCAAAAACAAAAAGAAAAAGAAAAGAAAGAAAGAGACATCAGCACGTGGGGCAAAAAAAATCGTTATATGTGAGGAGAACCAAATTTCTGTTCTCCCTACAGTTATCTCCAGAAAGCCAAAGTGGCGTAGGTCTTTTATTATCAGGACCAGATCAGCTGGGTGACAGATGAATTACTGGGGTATAAAGACTTTTATTATCAGGATCAGATCAGCTGGGTGACAGATGTATTAGTGGCGTATAAAGACTTTTATTATCAGGACCAGATCAGCTGGGTGACAGATGAGTTACTGGCGTATAAAGACTTTTATTATCAGGATCATATCAGCTGGGTGACAGATGTGTTAGTGGCGAATAAAGAATTTTTATATCAGGACCAGATCACCAAAGGTGACAGATGTATTAGTGGCGTATAAAGACTTTTATTATTAGGACCAGATCAGCTGGGTGACAGATGTAGTGCCGTACAAAGACTTTTATTATCAGGACCAGATCAGCTGGGTGACAGATGTATTAGTAGCGTATAAAGACTTTTTTTATCAGTACCAGATCATCTGGGTGACAGATGTATTAGTGGCGTATAAAGACTTTTATTATCAGGACCAGATCAGCTGGGTGGCAGATGTATTAGTGGCGTATAAATACTTTTATTATCAGGACCAGATCAGCCGGGTGACAGATGAATTAGTGGCGTATAAACACTTTTATTATCAGAACCCAGATCAGCTGGGTGACAGATGTATTAGTGGCGTATAAAGACTTTTATTATCAGGACCAGATCATCAAAGTGACAGATGTATTAGTGGCGTATAAAGACTTTTATTATCAGGACCAGATCAGTTGGGTGACAGATGTATTAGTGACGTATAAAGTACTTTTATTATCAGGACGAGACCAGCTGGGTGACAGATGTATTAGTGGCGTATAAAGACTTTTATTATCAGTACCAGATCATCTGGGTGACAGATGTATTAGTGGCGTATAAAGTCTTTTATTATCAGGACCAGATCAGCTGGGTGACAGATGTATTAGTGGCGTATAAAGACTTTTATTATCAAGACCAGATCAGCTGGGTGACAGATGTATTAGTGGCGTAAAAAGAGTGTTATTAGAAGGAACCAGATCAGCTGGGTGACAGGTATATAAGTGGCGAATAAAGACTTTTATTATCAGGACCAAATCAGCTGGGTGACAGATCTATTAGGAGCGTATAAAGATTTTTATTATCAGGACCAGATCAGCTGGGTGACAGGATGAATTAGTGGCGTATAAAGACTTATTATCAGGACCAGATCAGCTGGGTGACAGATGAATTAGTGGCGTATAAAAACTTTTAATATGAGGACCAGATCATCTGGGTGACAGATGTATTAGTGGCGTATAAAAATACTTTTATTATCAGGACCAGATCACCTGGGTGATAGATGTAGTAGCGTATAAAGACTTTTATTATCAGGACCAGATCAGCTGGGTGACAGATGTATTAGTGGCGTATAAAGACTTTTATTATCAGGACCAGATCATCAAGGTGACAGATGTATTAGTGGCGTATAAAGAATTTTATTATCAGGACCAGATCAGCTGGGTGACAGATGTATTAGTGGCGTATAAAGAGTTTTATTATCAGGACCAGATCAGCTGGGTGACAGATATATTAGTGGCGTATAAAGACTTTTATTATCAGGACCAGATCAGCTGGGTGACAGATGTATTAGTGGCGTATAAAGACTTTTTTATCAGGACCAGATCAGCTGGGTGACAGATGAATTACTGGCGTATAAAGACTTTTTATCAGGATCAGATCAGCTGGGTGACAGATGTATTAGTGGCGTATAAAGACTTTTTTTTTTATCAGTATGAGATCATCTGGGTGACAGATGTATTAGTGGCGTATAAAGACTTTTATTATCAGGACCAGATAACCAAGGTGACAGATGTATTAGTGGCGTATAAAGACTGTTATTATCAGGACCAGATCACCAAAGTGACAGATGTAGTGGCGTATAAAGACTTTTATTATCAGGACCAGATCAGCTGCTGAAAGATGTATTAGTGGCGTATAAAGACTCAGTACCAGATCATCTGGGTGACAGATGTATTAGTGGCGTATAAAGACTTTTATTATTAGGACCAGATCAGTTGGGTGACAGATGTAGTGGCGTATAAAGACTTTTATTATCAGTACCAGATCATCTGGGTGACAGATGTATTAGTGGCGTATAAAGTCTTTTATTATCAGGACCAGATCAGCTGGGTGACAGATGTATTAGTGGCGTATAAAGACTTTTATTATCAAGACCAGATCAGCTGGGTGACAGATGTATTAGTGGCGTAAAAAGAGTGTTATTAGAAGGAACCAGATCAGCTGGGTGACAGGTATATAAGTGGCGAATAAAGACTTTTATTATCAGGACCAAATCAGCTGGGTGACAGATCTATTAGGAGCGTATAAAGATTTTTATTATCAGGACCAGATCAGCTGGGTGACAGATGAATTAGTGGCGTATAAAGACTTATTATCAGGACCAGATCAGCTGGGTGACAGATGAATTAGTGGCGTATAAAAACTTTTAATATGAGGACCAGATCATCTGGGTGACAGATGTATTAGTGGCGTATAAAAATACTTTTATTATCAGGACCAGATCACCTGGGTGATAGATGTATTAGTAGCGTATAAAGACTTTTATTATCAGGACCAGATCAGCTGGGTGACAGATGTATTAGTGGCGTATAAAGACTTTTTTATCAGTACGAGATCATCTGGGTGACAGATGTATTAGTGGCGTATAAAGACTTTTATTATCAGGACCAGATCACCAAGGTGACAGATGTATTAGTGGCGTATATAGAATTTTATTATCAGGACCAGATCAGCTGGGTGACAGATGTATTAGTGGTGTGTAAAGAGTTTTATGAGCAGGGCCAGATCAGCTGGGTGACAGATATATTAGTGGCGTATAAAGACTCTTATTATCAGGACCAGATCAGCTGGGTGACAGATGTATTAGTGGCGTATAAAGACTTTTTTATCAGGACCAGATCAGCTGGGTGACAGATGAATTACTGGCGTATAAAGACTTTTTTATCAGGATCAGATCAGCTGGGAGACAGATGTATTAGTGGCGTATAAAGACTTTTATTATCAGGACCAGATCAGCTGGATGATAGATGTATTAAATGCGCTGAAATTACAAAGGACAAGATCGAAAAGTACTAGGACAAGATTGAAAAGTGACTATCGTACAATATTTCCGGAATGCAGTGCAAAATTAGGTTTAAGATTTGTCTAACGGATCTCATAGCTAAAAATGTTTCTGATGTTTTCGAACGAAAAGTAATTGAGCGTATCTTTAAATGAAAAGCTTTTTAGTTTCATGTTTTTCATTTCAAATGCGTGTAGTATTCAGAAAAAGTGCATTTACTGAGGCAATGTCTTCAGCAGTATCTTGCTTAGGTTATGCGTTTAAGTGCTGGCTGAAAGACGCACACTCACACACAAACAAAAAAGCACACATACAACGAAATAAGAAGTACATCAACACATGAATGTACAACATATACAATTGGGAAATGAATTTCCCCGAAGAAATAATTCTTCATAAATACATAGTATGCATTGTAATACAATCATTGGCATATCTTCACTGCATTCCATGTTACCACTTCCTTCAGAAAACTTGAAAATTTTTATCGTCTTGGAGCAGAAATCGAATCCGCACCTTCCGATTTCCGGTCGAGTATGCTAGTCATTAGACTACCCAGGAAAAGGGAATTCCAAGCAACTGAACATAGATATCTGAGAACCTTCAGATTTGCACTAGTCGAAGTTATTCGTGCCCCATCGTAGCGTCTCACGACCTTTTCTCACATCTAGGGTCGGATGTACGTCACAAAATAATGAAGAATTATTTCTTCCGGGAAATTCGTTTCCCAATTGTATATGACGTAATTTCATCACTGGAATTTATGACCTACATCTGATCCTGGATGTGAGAAAAGGTCGTGAGACGCTACGATGGGGCTGGAATAGCTTCGACTAGCGCAAATATGAAGGTTCTCAGATATCTACGTTCAGTTGCTTAGAATTTCCTTTTCTTATGTGGTGTAATGACTAGCATGCTCGACCGGAAATCGGAGGTTCGATTCCCGCTCCAGGACGATTAAAATTTTCAAGTTTTCTGAAGGAAGTGGCTACATGGAATACAGTGAAAATATGCAAATAATAGCATGAATGTACAACTTTTGATCTACGTAATGTGAGATGTTAGTAAAAATAAAAAAGGTACTTCCATCGAAATGGATCTATACATTTGCAAAGGGCGAAAGTTTATCACACCGTGCTTTTTTTGTTTTTTTCATTAAAAGTTTTCAACATTTATCTAATTTGATGAGATGAATTTCTTGAGTAAGTGGGTTATTAAAAATTCCTCAGTTTTTGCTTTATACACTGATACATATATAACTGTTTACAAATTTGAAATTCAAGTAGCCGAAGGGTTTGAGACAATGGGTTCTGATCATTCTTCCAAAATAGGTCGGGGTTCGTTTTACGGACGAGGTATGGGTGGTGTGTTTGTCCAATAGAGTTAGTTCTGTTCTTTCTCTGGAACCAGTTCCCCTGAAAATTAGCTCACTGGGTTCTCAAGTTTCAACCCCTTCACCAAACTACATGTATCTTTCCTGGTATGAAAAGTTAATTTGATCAATTCAACATTAATGACTCATTTCGAAAATTTTCTGTATGCTTCTCATAAGATCGAAATGATAGGTTAAGATACCTTCTATAGAAATCAAGTGGAATAAAGCATTTAGATAAATTTGGGCTTTGCATCGGGGAAAACGAAGGTTTGGAAATAGCGGGAAAACAACAAGTTCATCTAAATATCCTTCTTGATTCGGTGCAAAACGAGAACGGAATATTTACATATCTAATTTAATCAAGTGTGTGCCACTCTGGTGTCCGAGTGTCCTGAAGCGCAGATTTCTGCTTAATCACCCGAGTTGGGCATAAGTTCAAGTCCCGATAAGGCATATGTGTGTGTGAGTGGGTAAAGGGGGGGGGGTTTGCACCTGCAGTACTGGTTTTCTCGTTTCCCTGAAAGGCTCTAATTTAAGGCGGATGATTCCTTCAGATATTCACTGGGGTCGTTAAACTCGAAAAATGCATCAACTCTACAATAATTACCAGAATCTTGTTTCATATTGTTGTAGATCAGCTACCAAAAGGAAACGATAACTCTTTCCTATCTTTGTTTACCGAATTTACAAAGACGACAAGAAGTTTTACAAATTTTTACTAATCACCCGCAGAACGGCGATAATAGTATCTTCCTGTCCTTGTGGATCTCCTGCCAAACGATGACTAGAACATTTGCGTGACGTTGTTGATCTACGATAGAAAGACCAAAGTCTTTGTGTGTAGTTGTTGGCCAACTATGAAAAGACGTGAAACTTTACCTGCTCTTGCTCATCAGCCGTGTAAAGAAAAGAACCGTTGCCTATCGTTGCTGATCAACTATTTAACAACAAGAGTCTTTGCGTGTTTTTGTTAATCTCCTGTGAAAAGGAAAGACCTTTGCCTACCGTTACTGATCAGTAGATGAAAGTTAAGAACCTTTAGGTGTCGTTCTTGGTCAAGTGCGGGATAACGACGGAAGTCTTTCTGTATCTTTTTTGACCAACTTCGGAAAGGTCGTGGGAGCGGTACATGACAACGAACGTTTTAGAACTAGGTGTTTTGAGTAAGAATGCATCTAAAATCACGGCAACACCAGGTATCATTTTATGAAGAGTCAGAAGAAGACGAAGGAAATCTGAAGTTATCGATTTTGTAAAGAATTGTCTGACGACATTTTTAAAGCACTGTTCCTAAGGATGCGTGGGGTAGCAACAATAGCCGGAGGTACCGTGTTTTGAGAAAGAGACGTAGCTTCACAGAATTCGTTTCGTAATGAAGTAGCGGGAAAATATCTTAGTCGTCATGGAAATATAAAATTGCTGGAGGCAACATTTGGGAAGTGTGAATAACTGTCATAAACAAAACGGGTATTCAATGTGAATTAAAATGGATTTACGTACTGAATTAAATGGATTTACGTGGATTAGCTCTCTATCTCTATCTCTCTCTTTCTCTCATGTAACTCCCTAAGGAAATACTAACCAGTCAAGATGTAGCTTTTACAAAAACTAATGTATACACTAAGATTAAAACGGTTTTTTGTTCTACTTTGGTGTCATTAGATTTTGCTTTTATGTTATATTAATATATTGCATACTTCTAGTTCGTTTATACTTCTTGTAATTGTATCGTAAGCTATTTTATGGAAACCTCTGTGCTTCTTCGTTTTTCTTGTCTACACTTTTCGATATATAAATGGTTTTCTTGTTGTTTTTGTCCTGGTTAAATAATTTTTTCCAGTCTCTACTTAGTAGTGTGTGAATTCTGAATTTTCATAACTGCTGCGTTGCTCGTCATGTTCTTCAGCTTGCTTGTTTAACAATTTGGTTTTAAAATTCTTAGGTGTAAATTAAGTCTTTGACTCTGCTCTTGGGTATATATATATATACTGAATTTTCATAACTGCTGTGATGCGCGTCATGATCTTCAGCTTGTTTGTTTAACAATTTGGTTTTAAAATTCTTAGGTGTAAATTAAGTCTTTGACTCTGCTCTTGGGTATATATATATATATATCGAAAAGTGTGGATAACAAAAACGAAGATTATATACACTATATTCACAAAAGTCACCGGACACCTAGAAGAGAAAAACAACATAGCATTTATTCACATACATTAGTACGGTGTCGGTCCACCTTTGGTATTAATGAATGCACTGACCCTTCGAGACATGCTTTCGACAAGGTTTTGGAACACAGCGATAGCTATGCGCTTCCATTCAGTACATAATGATGTCGCTAACTGTTGCTTAGTAGTAGGCCTTGGTTCCAAACTTCTCATGCAGCGCTCTAATTCATCTCATAAGTGCTCTATGGGATTAGGATCAGGGCTCTGTGCTGGTCAGTCCACACACGATACGGAATTATCGCCAAAGCACGTCATAATAGTCCTTGCTCTATGGCTCGGTGCATTATCCTGCTGGTACCAACAAGGCTCAGTTCCATAGTATTGCTACAGAGTTGGTAGGCTATAATTGTCCAGAATATCGAGGTAGACGTGCTGGTTAACAGGTTTGTCCACGATAACCAATGGGCCGGGACCATACCAGGAAACAATCCCACACGAGTACACCACCAGCTCCAAACGTGGCCGTATGAACAGTACACTGTGATAAATAGCGTTCCCCCGCCTTCCACCATACTCACACACGGCCATCAGACTGATGGATCGTGTATCTGGATTCATCAGTCCATAAGACCTGTTTGCATTGATCTACGGTCCACAATAAATGTTCTTTACACCCTGCTAAACGACGAGGAGCATTTCGAGTAGAGATGAAAGGATTATGAGCAACCGCACGACCACAGTAACCCATGGAATTAAGTTCTCTGCGAATGGTACGTGTACATACCGAGATTCCAGCATTTTACTCACCTGTACACTGAGGTTTTGTGCCGTACTCCTTAGATTAGCTGTAACGACTCTCCCGAGGCTTCGACGTCATCTATCACTGATTTTCTTTGGTCTGCCGATACGTTTTGCTGCTTCAGGCACGCCATGTGTGTTCCACTTATTCAGTACACCCAAAACAGTTGACTTGGGTATGTTTAAACGCCTCTCGGTTTATCTTATGGACAACTCACTAACATAATACCCAACAATCTTTCATTTCTCGAAGTCAGTTCCCTCCCGCCGCGACATTTTCACTCAACCTCACAGTGCGAAATGATCGCGGTCAGCTACAGGCTTGTTTTTATACCGTTTGCAGCTGTACCGCGCATTTTAACAATGCAGCGGATCCGTTCATTTGCTTTTGAAGGGGTCTCCTATGACTTTTGTCAATATAGTGTATATGTAAATGATATGCGCAGAATGTGACTACTGACTACTGCGCTTAAAGCCACGATCCTCATTTTTTCAAAAGATCCAATAGCTTGAAACTGAGAGCTTTCACGAGGAGCTTCTCCAGACTGTGATCCGGGATCGGATGAGCGTCTGTTCCTTACTTGGTTACTCGGTTTACTGGAGTTAATATTACATCAATTACATGCCATTAAATTTTATCTAACTCTGGACAACAACGATTACCATGCAGAAGAGTCGGGACATATTTCAGATCGTACATCCAACAGGAGTTGTGTTTATTAATGTGAAGAAAATGATAATTTCCTCGGGAAGAAAAAAACGAAATCATAACTTACAGTGCCAAAGTAGGTAGAGTGTATCCCAATTGCACAGGCATTTCAAGGACATGTACGTCAAAGGAATATCATATACGTACATGATATGTGCTATACGTACATGATACGTAGATATTAAAACGCTACATCACACAAACCCGACAAAAATGAGAGTTAAGTTTTATAGTCTAACATACTGATGTCAAATTTCGTGAAATATTAAAAGAAACAATTTGAAAATACCTCCCGCCCCTACCCGAAAAGAAAGTTCTTGCATTTATTCAAAGAAACAACAAATCTCGACAGGCAAAACTATTGGAAGCGGGAATCGCATATTTGCTGTTCCCATTAAGAGCAAAGGATATCGCATATTGGATTTTTTCGACAGAGTTGGCGAGCTAGCACTCTGAATTAGGCAGTGAAAATAAAACAAAACGAAAAAGACTATTCTTACGACTCTTTCCTGTTATCGAAATTTCAAGCATAAAAGAGCAAAGACGCGCTTTTACATGCATATGTTTTAATTGTTTTCGTTTGTTCAAACATTAAAAATTTATGGATGCGCTTTCCGATAGCACAAAACCATCTAAACAACTTGTTCTTTTATCAGCAAAAAGAGAAAGAGAGGTTTATTTTAACCTTCCTATATTATTCGTAGGCAACTGTATTTCCCTGCGCCTTTGAGAAGGATAACTTCCAATATGTTGGATAAAATATAAACTACATTTCAATTTGTCCTAATTAAGTGCTACCATGTCTTTTATGCCAAACAGGTATCATTCCACTTCAAACTGATCGAAAATAAATTAACTTTCACCCATTCCACCACACTCTTGCGATGTTTTGTCGGGTGTTGATATCCCTAATATATTTAAATCCCAAAATTTAAATTATTTATCCTGATGGATCTGTGGATATGAGTTTTTGAAGTTTCAGTTTGGACTTTTGAGATAAATGCTAATAACAGAAATGCAAAAATCACCATTCTTCATTCATTATTGTGAGGAATACATTAGTGCAAATTACGAGTCTTTACGTGCTTTTCGTTCGAATTACGTGCTTTAAGAGGGTCTGTTTTTTAATTTAAAAGTAGACGTTGTTCAACAATTAGAAAGTCGAATCTGCTATTGTATATAAATAACGTTTCGAAATAACAAATGAAAAAGCTGTGTGTAGGGTAGTGGTTAAGGTAGAAGACTGTGAACCTGATCATTCGGTGTCGTAACCTGCAAGTGTAGCCTTGAATACCCACCACACTTCGGAGAGTGCCTTAAGCCAACAAACACTAGGTAACCCATCCTCCATCTCCGCCCATTGAAAGACATGGTCACCAACTCCTTACTCGCTCTCTTCCCGTCTGTCTCATGACTTTCCTTTAAGGGTACTCTAACCACCGTCTTATCCCTTCCTCTCTCTATTTGACGGAAAGGTCTCTTCAGAGTAAGAAATTCCAATTTAAATTTACCCTTAGAAAGAATCCCCACAAAAAAATGAAACTGTTCTAGTGTTCAATCACATCAGAAAATTAAAAAAAAAAGATATTTAGCAATGAGTTTGTGCCTGTGTGACAAGAAACGAATTTTTTAATGTGGTGCATGACACGTAGAACGCTTTTAAACAGCAGTTCGCTGAAAGCGCTGGTCCGAAGCTTAGAAGGGAAGAGGTAGAGGCGTTTTGGGCTGTTATCCCATCGATTTGCCAGCACACGATGAAATCATATAGTGTTGGCAGGACGAATTGTGTCATGCTTTGTGGCACTCCAAATAATAGGAATCTAAAACATCGTTATATATAATCTATAAGATCCTAGGTAAAGTAATTGGCAGACGAAGGAAATAAGAATTAGTACAGTTATCGCGCCATGTATCTTATCAACAATTTCAGTTCATATAAGCCATTAAGGTGGTTCCACCTAAAATCTCTGCCTTATGTGCCGAATGGTAAAACTTCTTTATACATATTTTCTTCGCAATTAAATGTATTCCCAAGGATGAAAATTTGCACATCGATAAAACTGGTTTTAAGTGATAGCATGGGATACTTAATACTTGCTAAAACATAACCATAATTAAGCAATCCAACATTTGTTTGTCTATTGACGTCATCAGTGTACAGGTCGCGCCATCTATTAACAGGTCTGAACAATACTTAAAGCAAAATTATTCATTTTTAATATAATTATGGTTATGTTTTAGCAAGTATTAAGTATCCCATGCTATAACTTAAAGTTAGTTTTATCGATGTGCAAATTTTCATTCTTGGGAATACATTAATTGCGAAGAAAATATGTAAAGAAGTTTTACATATGGAAACACAAGGCAGAGATTTTAGGGAGAACCACCTTAAATGGACCTGAATTTTCAGTGGTTTGCACTTCAACTGCGCATGTTCTATTCATTTGTGTTATTATCCCTCATTACGCATTCTCGAATGCTGTACGAAAGAATCAGGCCGAATTATTGGGGCTAAAAAAGATGGCGGTGTACAGCAGAAGTGTTTTGCGTCAAAACTTTAACATCCCTGTTAATTACAGAAACAGAAGTACAAAAAGAAAAGTGACTATGTTGGATATTTTTCCTGTGTGTCGTGTATCTCTATTTAAGCTTCCTTTTCAGTCTGTTTTCTTGTATGTAAATTTAATTACTTCTGGTTAAATATTTTCCCACTGAACGACATGTTAGTTCCTCGAAGAGCTTTGACAATTTGAACACAATGACAGTGGGTAAAGCAATACATAGTATCAACAACAAATGTATACGAGCGGAATATAGGGAAGAGTTGAGCGCAGTAGTCGATGTAGTGTAACGAGATGTATGTACCAGAGTTGTTTTTGGAGAGTTGATTGTTAAACGGTGTTATAAGAGTGATTGTTATCATTGCACCGAATACTTTGTGAAGACCTGAGATTCAAACTGTATAAGTGGATATTACCTTTCAGTGAATGAAGGAATAAAGTCTTAGAACCACATAAGTGTGTTTTCTCATGCTAATTATGTTCTCGGGCCATTAATAGTTAACTACTTATTCAACTAGTTCAATATACGTCAACGAAGCTAATATTTTGGAACATTAACTAGCAGAGACCTAAATAATAACGTAAATTAAAGCTTGAATTTTACAAAAAAGGAGGAAAAATCCAGCTCCAGAACTTTGGGAAGATGAATGATAGAAGTTGCGCAGTTCTTTCATTTATCTGACCCCAAACGCAAACAAACACCAACAAACAATAACTTTTGTATCTTAAAAAGTATAACTATACTAATGATCCAAAATTTCTTGGCGTAGAATAGAAATAAAAGTTTCTAAGCTTTCGCACACCAACCAGATGGCTTTCTCAAGGAAGGTAGTTAGCTGGCCACCTTCCTTGGGAAAGCCATCTGGTTGATGTGCGAAAGTTTGGAAACTTTTATATCTATTCAATGCCAAGAAATTTCGGATCACTAGTATAGTTATACTTTGAAAGATATAGTTGGTGTATTGTTCCTTGTTATTAATTAATAACTTTTGTATGTTAAAGCTCAGTGTTGAATTTTATTTATCATGGCCTAAGATGAAAATTTTTCAGTGTTCCCAATTGCATCCACGCATCTCCCATACATAATGTTAACTTTTTCTTGATTCCCCATAATCAAACGACTTTTAACCATAACACCTGGAAAGAATTCATTGGTGCAAAATCATATTTCTATTTACATAGGCTGATCAATGAATAATTTCCGATTACCTTTGGCGGCGGATTAGGGGTATAAAAGTCGTCCTTTCACTTTCCTTACTAGAATATGAATGAAAAGACAACGTGCAGAAAAAAATATTCAAGTTAATATCACGACCCATCGGAAAAATGATCTCACTCGCAGGTAAGCGCGGAGATTAGGTTTCTCTGTGCACGGTACACGCCAACAGCGAAGATCCATCGCCAACTGCAAAGAAGTCTATACCTCTCAAGTCACGAGCATGTCTGAATGGTGCTTAAAATTCGCACACAGGGGTAGTTCGTTGACGAATGGCAAACACAGTGACATCAACAAAAGACAACAACGTTGCAAAAGTGGGAGCTCTGGTTCAAGAATACAGATGGATCATTTTGCGTCATACTGCTGCAAGTGCAGATGCCTCTTTCTGCATCGCGACTCACTCACATCGTGACCAGGAAGCGTTGTTTTGCACTAGAATGTGAATGAAAAGACAACATCACCGCGTGTACCTCCGAGTGAGACCAAATTTCCAGGCAGGTAGTCATTTTCAGTTTAATGATTTTGGGAGACGCCGATTTAGGTATTGCTAATTCGACGTGAAAGGTAATAACAGGGCACTTCTTCATAATTTCTCGTAATTTAGAATAAAAATAATCTTCAAAGACAGAAAATATCATTATTACGGAAAATTAATTCATTTTTGGCCGAGTCGATGTGAATCATCTTGTCATGATTTCAAAGTGTTTCTGTCAAGAAGAGCTCATCTACTGCTATGACATTCTTACACTGCGTTCTTTCATCATTAAAATTTGGCAACTAGCTACAGTGCTCACTTTTCTACAGCACAGTGATCAATTTCAGAGATGTATTACCACTTATTGTTTAAGTTCAGATAACAGGTAAACGTAAATGATGAGTGCCATTTTTGAATGATTTTTCTTATTAATTCTCCATTCTTATTTAGTATTTCCTAAAAAAATTATGTCGCCTTCTGTATCTCAATTCTTGAAAGACGTTTCCAGTTGGAACACTTTAAAATTGAAAGATAATATTAACTTGGGAGAATTAGTTTATAAAACTTCGGTAGCGTGAAGTTTGTTTCTCCTTTTTTTAATTTTTTTGAATAACCATTTAAGAAATAAGTTTTATGTTCACAGGCTAACACCCAATATTTTTCAATCATTTATCCATTAAAACATTTGTTTACATTGAATATTATTTGCGTCTTTGTAAATTTGCCCAATATATATTTTTCCGACCGTTCGAGAAAACATTTTGACCAAAGTATAACTATATTTTTCAGATTGCAAACCAAAGATTTCCTCAAAAAATAAAAAAAAAATAATTCACATTATTAACTCTTTCGCATTTCTGTTACTGTACATAATGGAGGCACACACAAAATTTTCGCCATATGCATAAATTTTATACGCGCAATAATTCATCCTGCACAGTTTGCACGGTGCTCAGGAATACGTTATCGTACAAGTTTGATAAATATATGAATCGGACATCGGTAAAATACACTATGTGGAAAAAAGTGATTGAACACCCCGACGCAGGCGCAATGGTGCTCTCCCTCAGCAGACACGTGATGGAAATATATATATACTGCAAGCAAATTATACAAGTTAGTAAAATCATGCAATGCGTTGATTATGATACGCTTTTCAACATACCAGAAATCATTACTCAAGTTATGATGATAATGGCTGTGGAATAAATCTCGCTCCTGTGCCATGACCTTTGATCCCATTTCGATCAACAGAACCGGTTCAGTATACCTCCGGAACAACATACTAAAGTTTTGTCACAATAAAAGCATTTTTAGTCAAGTTATGAGAATAATAGCTGTGAAATAAATCTCAGTCCTGTGTCCTGACCTTTAACCCCATTTCGATTATATTCAACAGAACCGGTTCAGTGCACTTCCGGAAAAACATCATAAAGGTTTGTCGCAATCGAAGCATTTTTACGTAAGTTACGATGCATATAGGCTATGGAATGGATCCCAGTCTTATGTCCTGACCTTTGACCCCATTTCTTCCATTTTCAATAGGGGCCATTGCCAGTTTGTTCCCTTCCACATACTAAAATTTCATCGAAATCGAACCATTTTTACGCAAGTCATGAAGCATAAGGGCAATGGAATGGATCCCGCTCCTATGTCCTGTTCTTTGACTCCATTTCGTCCATTTTCAATAGGGTTCATCCCCAGGAGGCCCTCTACTACATACTAAAATTTCAACGAAATCGAACCATTTTTACGCGAGTTATCGTGCGGACGGACAGACGGACAAAGCTGGAACATACGCTTCTTCAACCTACGGTTGGAAAGCGTAAAAAACGACAACGGGAGAAAGGTACTTAGAAAGAGGAGAGGTAGGTCCAATCGCCTTTGCTTCCGTGCCGCCGTCGGGCTGTCTCCTTACGAACTGGAGTGTGACGTCACAGTGGCTATATACATAGCCCACTGGAAAGAGGGGGTAGGCGGCTGAAACGAAAGGTGATGTTCACCAACATGGTCCCAGTTTCCAGCTTATTATTTGTGATTATTATTTTTTACTACTGCAAGCAAATTATATTTATAAGTGCCACAAATATAGTAATTTAAACCCTACACAAAATTTAATATTACACCCACTTACATTTTTTTCACAAAACTGGCACAAGAATAAAGCAATTTTGACTGGAAAACATAATGCAATAAGGGTTTTTAAGAGACTTTAATCACAAGAATTATAACTGTATTCACTTTCGGTAAAAACTTGGAGAAATTTCAAAAAGCTAAGACTCTTTTGGTCACATGACAACCGTTCGTTTCAGGGCCTCCTTTTTCCAGTGGGCTATGGGCCATAAACGACCTCTCTAGCATTCAGAGTCATTCGGAGCTTGTGCAGTAGTGTCGATTACTCGCTGCATTTTTTCGTCAATTTTAGACCTAGTTTGTCCTTTTCATTAATTTTTTTCTTCATTTGTTTTATGTGCAACGTACAACTATCTTGAAACTAACTGGATACGCTGTTGCCCTTTGTCGTAATCACAGTTCAAAGAAAAGGAAGTTAGATATTATATACCATGTTTTCCCATCGGATAGAGATTTATTGAAGCGATGGTTAGCGAAATGCTGTCGAAAGGATGTATTCAATGCAAAGAAAGCTCCAATGTGTTCAGAATATTTTGATGCCTCCAACTACGAGCGGGATCTTAGAAATGAATTGCTGAACTTGCCTCCCAGAAAAATACTGAGAAAATATGCAGTGCCTACAAAAAATATACTTTATCAGATGGAGGAGCAAACTTCTGTTCCAAGTGAATGGTTTAAGACCACGGAGGTCCTAAAAAATGCATTTGATTGAATTGAAAGTATATCTCCAATTAAACCTAGTGACATTGTAACCTGGTGTGATTTGACAATCACACCTGGTTACAATGAAAGTAGCAGCATTCTTGACCAACATTTATCACCGTCAACGCTATGTGAGAAGTGCGAATGTCTGAACAAAAATATAATGCGATTGAAGAGTGAAAAAAATTCACTACGGGAAGAATTATCAAACGTAAGAAAACAGTTGGTAAAAACAATGCTCTTGCCTCTAGAAAAGAAGCCTGAAAACGGAAATTAATATTTTGAAACGCAAATGGAAGAATAGAAATTTCCTGAGCAACAGTAAAAGCTAGGTGTCATAAATTTACTCGGCCATTGTTTCACTGATGTGCAAATTCAAACTTTTGTGTCAAAAAAGATACCAGCAAAATGGAATGAACAAGATATAAGTCAAGCACTTGTTTTGCGCGCTATTTCTCAAAAAGCATATCTTTTCATCAAAAATAAAATGCACATACCGCTTCCACGCATTTCCTCTCTGAAACGGTGGTGTGGTAAATTTGTATTTTCCGGTGGTTTAATTAACCCCTTTTTAAAGGTGATGAAAATAGATGCTATACACCTAACCGAATTCGATAAAGATTAAGTTTTATCTTTTGATAAAATGAGCGTTGATTTTCGATAATATTATGATGCTGCTGCTGATAAAATTTTAGGACCGCATAATAACGTTTCAGTAGTTATGCTGAGAGGCTTATGGAAAGCTTAGAAACAACCCATATATTATTCCTTTGATAAGCAGATGGATCAAAAGCTATTAACTGACATAATTTGAGCCGTTGAGCAACCGAATCGGGTTATTTCGTGCATGGAGTGGCACCTGATCTGGGGGGGGGGGTATCAAGGTTTGGTGGCAGCTTGGAATAACCTCAATATTGTCTTCTTTTCCAAATCCAGTTGATGAAAATCGAGAAATATGGATGTTTGCCGATGTGCCCCATCTAATTAAACTTCTCCGAAATCATTTATTAGATCGCGCAACACGCTGCAGTGTGGAACCATCACTCGCCAGATATTTGACATTTTGCTGGAACGTTATAACTCAGAATGAAAGGTGCTTCATAAAATTAAATGGATCCACACAAATGTAAGAGGCCCCATGAGACAGAGAGTTAGTTTTAGGGGCCAAGATGCTATCTAAGAACGCAAGCAAAGCCGTAGAGTATTTTTTTCCTGAAAGAAAACAAATTGTTAGTTTTATAAAAGTGGTAAATGACTGATTCGACGTAATGAACTCTAGATTACCTAGCTCCAAAGAGCCATTGCAGTGTGCTTTTGGAAAAAAAAAAAAGATATTCAGCAAAAAAGCATCGAACAGTACTCATGTCATATTCCCGTTTTTGCCTAGCATATATTTTTACTCTATTTTGGAAAATAGTTGGATGTTTGGACAATTTTTACATAAAAATTATTTACCCAAAACTGGCTCTGCTATTTCGATTGAAAATTCACAGAGCGTGCGGAACTTTCTCGTTGTGGCTCCGTGCGCGTTACAGCTTCGCTTGTGGCCGATGTGACGTCACAGCGCAGCCAAGAGAAGCGGGAAGACGGTGTAGTTGCGATGGATCTACCTCCCCTCCTTCTAAGTACCTTGAACGGGAGCACCATCAGAGCAATCGCCGATAAAATGGCTAGCAGGAGAGAACTCTGCGAATTTGAAAAGGGCGCTGTAATTGGCTGTTTAATTGGAGGTATGAGCATAAGAAAAATTTCTGATGTCAGACAGGTCTCTAAATCAACTGTGGCCTTTGTGATCAGCAAATGGAAAAAGACGGGACATAGCACGAATTCACCTCGCCCTGGACCCACAAAACTGTAACTCGGGGACCGGAAGGTGCTGCACAGGGAGATCTGAAAAACCAAGTCCCGATCAATGCACGCCTTAGCACATTAGTTCCACATGGCCACAGATGTTATGGTCTCTACCGGGACCCTATGAAGAGATGCCTATGTAATCGGCCATCATGGCCCATAAACCTCTTATCACAAACACCAATAAAGCGCGCTACGATGGTGTCAACAGCACAAATATTGGACATAGGAGCAATGGCGGCAGGTGTTATGGAGCGAAGAATCCAGTTTCACGTTATTACGATCGGAAGGACGTGTCTGAGTTTGGCGGTTACCAGAAGAGCGTCTGGTTCCGGAGTGTACAGTGCCGACTGTGAAACACCGAGGCGGTGGAGTTGCGGTATGGGGTTGTTTTAGCTAGTACGGTGTGGATCCACTGGTTGTTATTCATGCAACACGAACTCTGTGCTGCATGGAGATATCCTGGATAACTCAATGCTTCCAACATCGTGGCACTTCTATCGACAAGACAAATTTTCTTCCAAGACAACAATGCTACTTGTCACGTTTCCAGGGCTACAATGGAGTGGTATGAGAAAAATCAGGTCTTGCGGATGGACTCGCTTGCTCAGAGCCCAGACCTCAATCATCCTAATGAACACATATGGGATGAACCTGAACGTCGGGTGAGGCGCAGACCAACACGACTTTCTTCACTAACAGGGTTAGTCGATGTACTGAAGACGGAATGGAGGAAGATCCTGTTTTCTGTACTCCATGAACTTGTGGACAAAGTTTACATCGACAAGTGGCTGCTGTAATCTCTGCAAATGGAGAATCCATCCACTACTGATGTAAATACAATACTGTTTTTCTATTTACTTGCAGTGTCCAATCACTTTTGTTCACATTGTATATTCACGGAAATTTTCTGAAAATAACGTGCAGAAAAGTTTCCGGTATGTATCAGTTTCTTTCACAAATTTACGTTTTTAAAAGTACTCGTTCATTTTAACTTCCGTATTTTCACAGATATTTCCATAGACAGAAATTCCGTTTATTTGAGAAAAGTCCATTTCTGGTTTTTCCGTATTTAAACTGAAATTCCGTTTATTTCAGAAAAGTCCATTTCTGGTTTTTTCCGTATTTAAACTGAAATTCCGTTTATTTCAGAAAAGTGCATTTCTGGTTTTTCCGTATTTAAACTGAAATTCCGTTTATTTCAGAAAAGTCCATTTCTGTTTTTTCCGTATTTAAACTGAAATTCCGTTTACTTCAGAAAAGTGCATTTCTGGTTTTTTTCCGTATTTAAACTGAAATTCCGTTTATTTCAGAAAAGTGCATTTCTGGTTTTTTCCGTATTTAAACTGAAATTCCGCAAAATCAACAAACCTGTACAGCACTCACCCCTCAGAGTTTTCCGTTAACACATCTTTAAAACGGTAATTTACCGTCAATATGAGAAAGAAACTCAGGAAAGGTTTCTGAAAATTCAGAATTTTCCCGTGGCATGAAAAGTCCGTTAAATTCCGGTTTTTTTTCCGCCGTTTCACGGAAAAGGTTGTATCAGAAACATGCTTCGTTAATTCACGAAAGAAATGACCGAAACTTGTCCGTGAATTTCAGAAAATCTTTTACAGTGCACATAGTGTATAAGACGCAGTACTTTTATTAGCGCTTGTTTTCTTCTTCGGCGAACGGCCAAAGACTTCAATTCCCTGCAACTTATTTATCTGAGACATTGCTAAATATGTTAAACACGGTACTTTAGGCTTACATTATTTGCAATGTGACTAAACATAAATTCAAAGAAGCGACGTTGCGCAACACATCTGTCCATCAAACACGATAGCAAGTGATAATGTGCTGGGAAATGATATATCTCTATTATTTGCGAGCCCTAAATGACACTACTTTGTCGTTTCTAATCTTCGGCATAGCACTATCAGCTGACTACGCTTCAGTTGAAGGGATAAGCAGTGCATTGAAAAATACTTTTAAATTTAAAAAATGTATTGCTCGACACAGGCAAAACGCAAATGAATTTTTCTTCCTTTGTTGATTCCAATCTTTGTTCATAACACAATAACAATTTCGACTTTCTAAATGTTACACAACATCAATTTCTTTAGGTTTAGAGCAAAAAAAAAAAAACCTTATCACAAACTCATGACGTGCACCAATGCACTCCTCGCAAAATTCACTGATGACTTTTTATGGTTTTTTTCATTTTATTTTTTTTATTTTTTTGTCTTGTACTTATGCTATTTTCAACAAAAGATATATTTGTGTTTCTAGGGGGAGGGGGGGGGGTTTCCGCCGAGCACCACTATTTTCCAACCTTTAAATATTCATATCTACTGATTTATCTGGAATAAAAGAATCTAAACTTTAGAGATTTACATGTACTGAGGGTGTCCACTTCTGAAAAAAAAAACGTAATAATCGGTGGAGGACAGCACCTGCCAGTTTTACGCAGAATAACCCAGGTGAGTTCATCAGAAAGAATGCAAATAGCATACATATTATCTACAGTTCTGAGACTTATAAATAGCAACATGTTGTACATGTATTCATGGACAGGTAAATTGGAAATATACAAAAAAAAAAAAAAAAAAAACAATATCTCAAGTAAAATTTCAAACAGACTGATCGAATATTTTAGCAAGTTGAAACCACATCGAGAAATGTTCTCCAGGCACCTGTGAGATACATCAAGAAATATTTGTCCCGTTGTAACCTTGCAATGATTGTTGATAATATCCGAGTACTTTTATCTTACATATAGGCAGCATGTGGTGTTAAGATACTCGAAGGCTCACGTATGACTCAGTCACAGCGTTTTATTGAATAATACTTTATCAAAAAGTAACAATTGTCAGAGCGAAACTTGGACTATAGATGACTCGGCGAAGTTCAAATCCCTACAGGAGTAATTACTGTGAACAGAATCTTGCAGTTTTCCACAGTGAGAAGTTTTTTATATTATCAGTCTTGTTTTTAGTTTACAAAAGAACGTCATAATTTTTATTTTATTACTAGCTGTAAGAAAATGCGTACGTGACTTGATTATTCCATAGTTGTTCAGCCCGAAAACCTGGCTATTCGATTTGCAAAGGAAATATACTGTTTCTCCAGAATGAGAAAGCATCCGGATAGGACAAAGAGGCATAGCTAACGAATTGTCTTTTTATTTTCCGTCACCCCATTCCTTCCCACACACAAAGATAAGATAAATTCTTGCTAGGTTACAGATCGCTAAGAGATGCGTTTCTGCATTCAGGAAGATAATAAAGTCAAAACTGTTTTCAAAAGCTTCGAAGTTAAGAATATACGAGGGTTGTACCGAAAGTAATGCAAAATTGGGCATACCTTTTTTATTAACTGACAGAGTTCATTCAAATTGCACATGTTGGTAGAGCAACTCTTCCTCTACAGCAACCCTTCTTCTTCATTGCAGGTAAATAATGAATTCCAAGCAAAAGCAACGTGCCGTTATTGAGTTCTTGACGAAGGAAGAGTGCAGGTTATCCCACATCCACAGAAGGCTACAGAATGTTTACGGAAATGACGCCATTGATGAGAACAACATGCACAGATGGATGCAGAAGTTTAAAGAAGGAGAAACCAGCATTGAAGACAAACCACGCAGTGGGAGTCCATCATCTGCGACCACAAACACGAATCGTCAGCGAGTGGATGAATTGATTCGCGCGGAGAGACGAGTTGCAATCCGTGAGCTTGTTGCATAACTGGACTGTGGCCACAACGCTATACAGAAGATGGTGGAAGATAGGGTATCGGAAAGTGTGTGCAAAGTAGGTATCTCGGCAGTTCACACAAGATATGAAGGAGAGAAGGGCGGAAGTCTGCTCTGATCTTCTGGAAGCATTTGAAGCCAATAAAGACTAAAGGCACGTTGTTTAACGATATAGTGACAGGAGATGAAACGTGGGCGTATCTTTACGATCCTGAAACGAATAATCAATCCATGGAATGGGGTCACACCTCTTCACCAAGGCCTAAGAATATCAAGATCAAGCGATCAGCACATAAAGTCATGGTGACTGTTTTTGGGATGACAAGGGTGTCATTCTTCTTGATTTTCTGGAAAGTGGCCATACCGAGACCAGCGAGCAGTACATTGAGGTACTCAAAAAGCTTAAAGAAGCCATAAGGAGGAAGAGACCGAAAATGAATCTGAAAAGGATTCACATTCATCATGACAATGCTTCGCACATCTTTGGCAACAAATCAGGCGATCAGTAAATTAGGCTGGTTGGTGGTTCCCCATCCACCGTACAGCCCAGATCTGGCGCCCTCCGACTTCCAACTGTTTGGTCTAATGAAGCACAGTCTCCGGGTACAATGATTTGATGACACAGACGAGGTGAAAGTGGCTGTGAAGAAGTGGGTACAACAGTCCACTCCTGAATTTTTCAAAGAGAATTCGAGAGTTGGGTTCAACGATGGCGCAAATGCATCGCTCGTAATGGAGACTATGTTGAGTAGTACCTTTGTATAGAGAAAGGGTTACTCTACTAACATGTGCAATTTGAACGACCTCTGTCAGTTAATAAAAAAGTTATGTCGACTTTTGCATTACTTTCGGTAAAACCTTGTATAAAGCAGTAATTCATCCAGTGGTTCTAAACGCCGCTAAGATACGGTCATTGACAAAAAGATGGAAAATAAGCTAATGGCTTTTGGAAGCTGTGTACTGAGACAGGTTTTTGGAGCTGTTAGAGAAAATGGCGAATAATAATAGAACAATTTAATGAGGCACACATAATATTAAGAAGTTATGAGGAGAGAACACGAAATTATTAAATACATTATTGAGAAAATAGTGTGTGTGTGGGGGGGGGGAGATTGCGCGGGAGGCCAAGACTTTAGTGGCTGAATGTTTTAGAACGATATGTAGGTAATGTTAAAACATTTTGTGCGTCAGTGTATCCAGACAGATTAATCCCTCTTCACACGATAATTAAAATTAAAAGGATGGCATTTGGTGAAAGCTTTAATAAAAGATGATCACACATAAAAGGTTAAAATATTTAACATTAGCATTGAATATTTAAAACGTTTATGTGTTGTCATCTTTTATTAAAGCTTTCAGCAAATGCCATCCTTTAAATTTTAATTATCGTGTGAAGAAAGATTAATCTCTATGGATCGATATTTGGATGAATTTGACTTTGTAGCCTACATGGACAGATTCTGGTGGAGGAGGCTCGTGGATGAGGAAATGGGTCGATTTGGGATTGAGAAAACAGTGACATAAATAAAAATAAGGCATTAAAATCCAATATTAAAAATTAAATTAGTAAAATTAATTCCATACGTTCTCGCTGGTTCAGTTATTTTTGCGTTTCTCAAACTCATTCTAAGCAGAAACACATTCTCAATCTATCTTCGCAGAATCCGAATAAAATGGAAAGTCTCTGGAGGAGAGGCCCGCCAAATTAAACAACAATATAAATAAGCATGATAAGCATGAATAAGCATTTAGGACAAAGCATGCAAACTTACTAGTTTTATGAGGGCCGTTTTCTTAACAAAGACAGAGCAGTAGCATTTAGGACGAGCAAGTGTTTTAAAACAGTTGACTTCAAATTGATCACGTGTCCCACTTACGTGAAACTTTAGAATTCACGCTCAAATACTGTTTCTAGTTTACAAACCTCAGTTTTGAAGGAAGTGTAGGAAATTTCCTGACACTTGTTGACTGAGTTAAGGCGTCTTATCCTTTCTATCAGAAATTTATAAGATAAAGGCAAAGTCTGTTTTCGTTGTGTAAATATAGCATTGACATACGCCTAATGGAAAATTAACAGGGCACTGCTTTCCAAAAATAAAACAAATCCCCATTTTTTTTTTAATTTACGTATACTGAAATTCTCACAAGCGGCAGAAATGGAATCAGAAAGCATTCCATAGTTTTTTCCAAATAAATGTTTAAGAACAATAGCTGTTTATACGGCACTAAATACATATGTTGCTGAAAGCTTTAGACCACCTGCCTGTAGTTTCAACAAAAGGGTATGTTTCGAAATCCTAGGACACCGTATGCCCATCTTTGGCTTGAATGACAGCGGAAACCGTTCTGTGCATGCTTTCTACTAAAATCTGGTTAGCTCCTACCTGGATATAATTTTGACGAAGGTAGCTGTAGTGAAGATTTTGTCCTACGTTCCAATGCAGGACAAAATCTTGATTACAATGACCTGTTGAGATATTTCTGTCTTTTCTTTTTAAAGATGTTCCGTTGAGTAAGGTCTGGATACTGAACTGGAACAGTCCAACATTTCAAAGATTTTCTCTACAAGCCAATCTTGTTGGCATCGTTTAGTGTGGAACAGAGAATAGTCGTGCTGAAAAGAACAAATCCGCACCGAAGTACTGCCACAATGTAGGAAGCGCAGAATTGTTCAGACATTTGAGGTAGAGGTTGAACTTTATGGTTCCAGATACTACAACTAATGGACCAAGTTCCGTCCAGCTTAGCAAACCTCAAAACTTTACATAGCCACCAACAAACTTGTCACTAAAGTTGCAGAGAGAACCTTTCTTTCGGTCATCGCCAGACCAAAACATTTCCATCGCAGCGAAACAGTGTGAATCGTGATTCAGTCCTTTCCAGAACCCTCTTTTAATGCTCTAAGATCGAGAAACGACAGGCAAGGCTGTGGCGTAGTACAGAGGAGAAACACATGTCAAGACGACAAATCTGCAGCGACACATTCTGTCGGTGTAGTTTAGTCGGTTAGAATAACTCACTCAAGAGCGAGGATTCGATTTCCGTCTCCGGCAAGATTTGCATTTTCACATTGGCTCCCAAACGTAAAAGTGGATCTACTGGCGATTGGGTTCTTCGAAAAATGTGTGATTTTTGTTTCACACATCGTCTGGAATTAATGAAAATTCCTTCTTAGTTTCAAAGAAAAAAATTGAGAGAGAGAGAGAGGTGATGTGGCATACTACAGAGGTGAAATACGTGTCAGACGACAAATCTGCAGCGACACATTCCGTCGGTTAAAACAACTCATCCCGGAGTTAGGAAAAGCGATTTTGATCCTCGTCACCGGCAAAATTTGTGTTTTCACAAGGCACCAAACCAAATGTCATTGAGCATTTGCGGGACTGATGTTTTTCCTGTGTGCATTTGCCTTACCACGGAAATCTAAGAAATTCAACTTTCGGCGAACAGTTTTAGTGCTTACAAGTGTTCCAACAGCATTTTCTAGCTCGAAAGAGATGTCTGCTGTACAGGATTTTAGGATTCTTCTCAAGAGGATTCTTTGGCTCGACCTGTGAGTTTGCTATTCCTCCGAGTCCGTTATATACCTGATACCCAGATTACAATGGGGACAGGATAGCACGCTAATTAGCTAGGAATTGCGCTCCAGGCTCCGAGCTGGTATTAAAATCATTTTACCCATTTTGCTTTATTTATAACATGTCCTGGAATCAGCATTTCGATCTTCCACCTGCATCATGCGGCCTCACTGAATTCGCTTAATCAAACGCATACAAAGTGAGTTCGTCACTTACTCTACTTTGAATTTTGCTAGATACACCCCGTCTTTTAAACTGCTGGTGAAATTAACCAATGTTAAAAGTATTTTGCCAATCTTATCTGTAGAATCATTCAACTAAGCTGGATAAATGCAGAGTTCATAAATCTTACGTCAGGAAACCATAAAACGCATGAGAAATTGTGCTTATTGCAAAAGCAATCAGATGCAAAAAGAACTTTTCAAAATCTTACTTTTTGAGGTATAAATAACCTGAAAACTGCAAACAACGGTTTACACTGCTTTGCAGAAATATACGTTTACGCGACCTAGAAGGAAACCTGTGCATCGCGTAAAGCAATAAATTCACTAAAAGTTTACCTTAGGGCTAAACATATCGAAGTCTAAATTAATTTTTCCAACCAACCTTCAGAAATGCAGATATTATACCGAATTTAGAAATACACTGCTGTGCAAAAATTAAGGACGAAGAGGAGAAATTAGCATAACAGCGGAACGAGCAGGCAGAACGGACCGAAAGATCACTCAGGAGATAGACTAGGGTCAGGTACGGTAGGGCATGCGCATATATGCAGCATGCCGTAGGGGGAGCAGTGTCGGAAGGGTATAAAGCACACGAGCGGTGAACGCTCAGTAATTCTGTGAAAGCTATTGCACGATGTACATCGGTTTGAACGACGTCGAGTTGCTGCCACCTTGTGATATGGCCAACAGGCAATTCAGCAGACGACACCTGGATGATTTTTACCCGAGGTCGCGTCATTGGGAAGTTGGAAGAAGATCGAAGTGTGACTAGTGTGGCCGAGGAGTTCGGGATCGCTCACAGCATCGTTTCACGAGCTTGGAGAGCATTTCAAACGACAGGAACAGCTGTCCGAGAGTTTAGTAGTGCTCGTCCATGAGCAACCACGGCGGCGGACGACCGGTATATTGTGCTGCATGCAAGAAGAGACAGACGGCAGACAGCGGGAGAAATCAGAAGTCACATGGAACAGACAACTGGACGTCCGTTATCGCGTTTCACCGTGGCCATGAGGCTGCACATAGGTGATCTATTTGCACGACGACCAGTGCGGTGTGTGTCATTAACGCCTGCTCATCGGAGACGGCGATTTCTGTGGTGCCAGGAACACAAGAACTGGATACATCAGCAATGGGGTCGAGTTCTCTTTACGGATTAGAGCCGATTTAGTCTGACGAGCGATTCTGGACGAATACATATCTGTAGAGAGCAGGGAACACGGAATCACCTCTCCAACATCATCGAAAGGGACTGGTTTGGAGGTGGCGGAGTTTTTGTTTGGGGCGGTATTATGTTTGGTAGCCGTACTGACCTCCACATCTTCCAAGGACGTTCAGTCACTGGTGTCCGCTGTTGTACCGAGGTTCTGCTGCCTTGCGTGCGTCTGTTTAGAGGTGCTGTGGGTCCTGAGTTCCTCATCATGGACGACAACGATAAACCTCATCGTACAGTGGCTGTCGCAGAGCTGTTGGAGAGTGAATATATTCAACGCATGGATTGGCCCGCAAGGTCCCCTGATTTATATATCCTATCGAACACGTGTGGGACCTTCTCGGGAGACGCTTGGCAGCACGTAACCAGCTGTTGATTTTTACCAGCTGTTGTACCGAGGTTCTCCTGCCTTGCGTGCGTCTGTTTAGAGGTGCTGTGGGTCCTGAGTTCCTCATCATGGACTACAACGATAAACCTCATCGTACAGTGGCTGTCGCAGAGCTGTTGGAGAGTGAATATATTCAACGCATAGATTGGCCCGCAAGGTCCCCTGATTTATATATCCTATCGAACACGTGTGGGACCTTCTCGGGAGACGCTTGGCAGCACGTAACCAGCCGCCAGCAACGATTCCGCAGCTGCGATTGGCGCTACAAGAGGAATGGGCCGCGATGCCGCAACAGCTCCTTGACAACCTCGTCCTCAGCATGGACAGACGCTGTAAGTCCTGCAACGTATAGTCAGGGGTGATCATATCCCCTACTAAAGACTGGATTTTTCTTGGTAGCCGCCTGTCACATGGACGTTTCTGTCTTCTGTCCAGTTGTGCTCGAAGCTTCCTTTTCAATAAAGTGCCTTTGTATCCTTTGAATTGCTTGTTCGGACGGTTTTGCTCACTTGTCCCATATTCTTACATCTTGGGGACCTTATGGTATTTTTTTTTTTATTGGAGGTTTAACGACCACCGTGAGCAACTCAATGGGCTATAAGCAGTCGCCCGTCCCTAATTTAGGGTCACTGGTTCCAGGGAAGGGGGAGAGCCAGCGCCGTAAGACAAACACAACATCCATGCCTCACCGGGATTCGAACCCGGACCCCGTTCGGGCGAATGATCAGGGGCCATCGCTTAGACCACTGCGCCACCGGGGCGGCAACCTTATGGTATGATTTGAGTCGATGTGGAGCACTTCTGCACGACGTTACATTCGAAAAACCGTCTCGTCCTTAATTTTTGCACGCAAGTGTATGATGTATCGTCATTTAAAGAAAAAAATGTGCACCAGAGAAATTCGTGTTAGCAGTGATGCTTCGAATCGCGAAACACTGGAGTTTGCAGGTGATGATGATTACAGAGTTAAAAGGTGTCACTTGTCTTTCTCTGTTCTTGGAAGCAGCCGCGTTGTTTACATGATGTAAATCACCAGACAAGTGATACCTTTTAAAAGGGATTGTCCAAAACGCTACGCCATCGGAAGTTTCAGAACAAAGCATTCTAAATACCGGTCTGCGAAATGCTCTCACTCAGTGAAGAAACGTTTTTGAGCGCCGCTCCTAGTGAACACAAAAATATGCAGCATTACAATTCATATACATTCATTTGTGCTACATAAATTTGTTAATTTTTATTAGTGCGTGTTTCACCAGTTAAAAGATTTAATCATTACTTGGATACTTCAATGCAATCAAGGTACGCTACGTTATGTTAAGTTTTGTTTCTTTTTCCGTTTGCATGCTGTGATGTCGTTATGATGAGTTTCACGCTTCACCGTTCCTCTACGCTTTACTCAACCTTCATTTTGGTATCGCTATCGTCCAACAACTCAATTATGTACGAAAAATTCGTTCTCACGGTTGACGATCTCCGGTATAAAGAAATTTTCTTAATTTGGTTTACAGATGTACAGAAATTTTGTTTACAAACTGACAGATTCATAGATGCTTAGAAACCGTGTCTACAGACTGACAGGTTCATGGAGGCTCAGAAAACGAGTGCACGAACAGGTCGATTGATAGGAGCTAAGAAATAGAGCCTACAAACTCAGATACTTACGGAGCCTTTGTGAAAACACAAGTTTTCCCGTGACGTATCGAGTTCGCCCCCTCACTCCGGAGTAAGTTGCTCTCCCAACTAAGCTACACGGACAGAATGTATCGCTGCAGACTTGTCGCCTTGACACGTGCTTTACTTCTGCAGTACATTAGAAATTGTGTCTACAAACTGGCAAGTTTGTACGTAGATGCTTAGAAATCGTTTCTATAGACTGACGGATTTTTAGATGTTCAGAAAGAGTGTTGTCTACCAACTAGTGATGGACCATTCGTGAACAATTCGTGAACAACGAATTACTCTTCACCGTGGATGGCGAATAGTTCGCTATCACCCCGTTGTGCATGATTATTCAACAGGCCATTACTCGAATTACTCTTCACGGTAGATGGTGAATAGTTCGCTATCACCCCGTTGTGTATGATCGTTTAACAGGCCATTACTCCTTCAGCAGCACTTTTAATTGTATTCAGCGCCCATGAGTCCGGAAACGGACTCCCAATAAGAAAAGTAATGTCTAGAATTAATAAGTGTGAACCGT
This sequence comes from Macrothele yani, assembly GCA_039090855.1. Classification (NCBI taxonomy): domain Eukaryota; kingdom Metazoa; phylum Arthropoda; class Arachnida; order Araneae; family Macrothelidae; genus Macrothele; species Macrothele yani. Next base: position 11,772,393 of record CM077024.1, read on the forward strand.
TAAGTGAGTGTGCTATCAGCAGTCACCTTGGAATTTTGGTAGAAAATAAAAATGGGAATGATACGTGAAATCCATTCATTTCAATGGTGTGTCTGAATAGTTCGCCATGAGCCATTTCCTGGCGAATCATTCTTCGTGAAAGATGAATGGCGGAGAAAGCGCCCTCTTTTGGGGAGTTTTCCAGTTACCGCTATGGTGTTAAAAGTGCTTTGGTTGTAAATAAGGGATCCCTGAAACTAGTGATTTATTCTGTGAGAGCAGTGACAATCTGAAATTTGAATGACCAATGTTTTGAATTATCATTCGTACATTTTTGCGTGAATGATGAATGAACTCCCAAGAAGGAATGATATATGCAATCACAACTACAAACTGACAGATTTACAAATGATGAGACATTGTGTCTACAAAGTGGCAGACTAACAGACATATAGAGGAAGAAAGTGATTCAAGACACAGATACTTATTTTAAACAAACGCTAAAAACAACACATTTGCAAAACTTTGAGTAACAAAAACAGCTTTCAAGTTCATTTTTGTGTTAACAGAAAAGGTACATAACTTGTTCAAAATACACTTGACCTTTTTCATTCATTCACTAATGACTTTTGATATCTGGGCTTGTCACCAAAGAAACATAATTTTCCCTTCGGTTCAGTGTCTTTCATACAGTGGCAAAGGAATTCTCCGCAGACATGCATTACTGCCTGTGAAAACTACAACACCAAGAAAGAACCATGCGATTCGAATGAAATTTATACCACACATTACTAATATGACTCTACATTTAATTTTTAGAACAATACAACAATTTTTACCTGCAAAACTCAGTATCATGTGAAGCCTCCGTGAGCTGCAATACGAGTTTCTAGAGAGCCTGGCATTAAATCGAAAAGTCGTTGGATTGTGTTCTGGGTAATTACTTGCCTGGCGGCATGTATGCGAGTTCACAGATCATTAGTACTGACCTCTGGAGGACTTTGATGGGCCAGTTGCTGAGTAACCATATCCCAGACATGTTCAATAGGCGACATGTCTGGCGAACGCGCAGACCTGGGAAGAAGCGGTATCTGCTGTGCTGCGAAGAGGGCTTGAACATTCCTGACAACAAATGGTCGGGCAGTCCTGCTGGAATATAGCGCCAGGAGTGCTCTGAAAGAAGGGTATGACTTTTGTCTGTAGAACTTCCCTGATGTAGCGGTCGCTGTTGAAATTTCCCTCAAGTCGTAGCAGCCGAAATCGTGAATGGCACCCAATGGCACTCCACACTATCACACTTGGCATTCGGCATGTATGACGCTCGACAATGCATGCTGGAAGAAAGCGATCACCACAATATTGTCTAATGCATATGCGTCCATCATGGTAGTCCAAGTTGAATCGGGGCTCGTCCGAAAACACAACATGTTGCCAATCAGCAAGCCATTGTCTGTATTGAAAACCCCATTTCAGCCTGAGGTGTCCATGGTTCAGGATCAAAGGAATCCACCGCAAATGGATGCCTGCAATCAGTCCTCTGTGCAGCAGACGGCGTCGAACTGTGGAGACAGACAATGCCAAACCTGCTGCAGTGCTTCACTGTTGTGCTAACACTTGCGAAGATGCGAAACGGTTCGTCACTGCCATGCGGATGAGGTGTATGTCATCCCGCGATGTCGTCACATTTCTCGGCACATTGGCGGATTGTCGATGCACCTGGTTCTCCTCGGTCCACTGCCGCCACACGCGCATCACTATTGTGGCGTTATATCCCGTCCGACAAGCAATGTCGCGGTACGAAGATGCACCTTCACGCAGGCCAATGATTCGTCACCGTTCAAACTTTGTCGTATGGTGATATTGCGCCCTTCGTCGTCGCCGAAGCGTTATTGAATCCTGGAGACCTTTCCACAACTCACTGTTTGCGATCCACTAAACAGCGCTCTCTTTATATCCCTCACTCGACTGTCCAGAGGACGCTGCCGGGCCCAGACATACGCAATTACTCTGCACTTCTAATCATTTGCATGTCTTACCCTGTTATGCATATCCTGTACGTTTCATGTGATTACCATAATTCCTTCATGGAGTTGCAATTTTCACAAACAGCAGTTTACATACATGCACGGATATTTTTTGGTGGAACACAAAATGTTGGTTGGTTTTGTATTTTTGAACAATTGTTTAATTAAGATACCGTAATAACTATATAACCGTAACATTGAATAATTATCGTATCATGTGAGGGAGAGAGATGGCAGCAGTTAGCTCTTACGTTTGATTTTGATTTCTAGTAATACTGAGAGAAGTTCCTTCGTTGTACATAACATATCGCATACAACCTTTGTACAACGGTGCATTATACATAAAGGGCTATACATATAATGTACAGTGAACAAGAAATCAGGAAGTTATTTAACTGGTTTCAACTTAAAGAAAGAGACATCGTTCGTGGTTTTAGAGAATCCGCACAACGCAAAGGAAAAGAAAAACCAAAACTACTTTTACAGCTGAAGCAAACTTTGCGAGCTATTGCTGTGCCTTCTAGGGAATGTGAAAGCGGATTTTCTCAGACCACTTTGACAATTACCTCAACTGGAGTTTCTTTTTGAATCACAGCAGTAATCGAACGAGCGTCTCCCGGCTAGCGTCCGAGTATGATAACCTCTACACCACTCAGAAAGACCAAGCCTTAAGTTTCCGATTAATTTGAATTTAAGCATCACAGGATTCACTAGTCGAAGAAACTGGCATTCATATATAGCGAATCTGGAGATGAATGCCGGTATATACTGTATATATGAATGCTAGTTACTTCTACTAGCGAATCCTGTGATGGTTAAATACAAATTAATCGAAAACTTGAGGCTTGGTCGTTCTGAGTGGGGACTATACTCGAGCATGCTCCGGCGCTGGCCAAGAGACGCAGGATCGATTTCCACTCCAGAACGACGAAATTTTCAAGTTTTCGGATATTATCAGACTTACCATTCATGTCCTGCCCCGTCGAATCACATTAATGTGGCAACCTCCTATTTTTGACGTCAATAGCACGTAGCCAATCAAAGAAGGCACGTGTCGTGAGCTGGCTTGGAGGGTATATAAGGTGTGCCGTATGCATTCCGAAAACATATCATTCGTTGTTGTCATGGATAAAAAGAGCGACTTATCAGATTTGCAAAACGGGATGATATTGGCTTTCCGGCCAAGGGTGGCAGCACTTCTAAAACAGCGCAGTTTGTGAACTGTTTGCGTGCTGCTGTTGTGTTGAAGTGTATCGTGATTGGAGAAATGGCACCATTGCGAATTAGTGATGTGGAAACTGCGGAACACCACGTGCCATTGATGTGAGAGGTGAACGTTGGCTTCGAAGGTGCGTGAGGGTCGATCGACACGCTGCAGTGGACCAACTCGCGGGCCGAATGAACCAGGGGGCTACCGGAAGTGTGTCTAAAACGACAGTTCAGCGATTCGTATGGGGCTCCGAATTCGTTATGAATCCATCCTTGCAGACCACGTACACTCATACATGCTGATTGTCTTCCCTGGAACTAATGGGATCTTTCAGAACGACAATGCGACGTGTCACACAGCTAGAAATGTCCGAGAGTGGTTAGAAGAGCACGCTGAAGACTTCAAAGTACTTCCCTGGCCCACCAATTCTCCAGATTTAAACACAATTGAGCATCTATGGGACCATCTCGATCGTGTCGTTTGCTCTATGGATCCTCCGCCATGTAATCTCCAACAGCTGTCAGAGTCACTGCAGTCAGCATGGCTCCACATATGTGTGAACACCTTCCAGAAGCTTACTGAGTCACTCCCAGCCCGTCTAGCTTCAGTGCGCCCTTCACACGGTGTTTACCCTGGATATTAGCTGGAGGTCACAATAATGTGACTCGACCGTGTATTTACACCAATAAAAACGGATTCACAACTTTAAAATTTATATTGTACAATGCTGTAATCCTGTATTTCATTCATTGATCACAGCAGTAACCTTAACATTCTTCATAACAACTGTTGGGCCTCAGCTGACTCAGTTTGATCCTACAAAATATGTTCGAACGTGGCCCCTTCGAGGACACCATTGGGGAACGGATACGAAAAGCAAGGAGCAGACGAGAAGGGTAAAAATATCTCAAGAGCTAAAGGTAATTTGGACAGTACTTTATGATCAAAATGCAGTTCCCTTCTTTCCCTTCTGTTCTCCATTTGTTGGAAAGTTTAACAGAGTTTTTAATGTCAGTATATTCTATGCATTATGAAACTGTTAGGGAATGCTGGTTTTTTAATACAATAATTTTATATAATATAAGCATGTAAATTGTGCTTTTGCATTTTGTACCAAGAAACAATTATATACACACATGTATAAATAAATCTGTAGTACATTTAAAAGCACAACTATGTAGGTAGTCATTTTGTAGGAAGGATTTTGGGCAAAGAAATTGTTTATAAGGCGTAGACAACATTGTTAGATACCCAAAATACAAGGAGACGAAATGAATAAGTATCCGTAGTGCCATGGCTGTCACAGTAGTTGTGAGCACTACTATCAGGAAATGAGGTAACTACTCCACTCTTAAGCAGAGAAAATCATAGACCTTTTTTGGAACCTGATACCGATAAATTTGTAATAAAGTTATTTAAAAGCACAGAGTAGGATTTATCGGTGTCCTCCGTCATCGAATCATATGTCTGAAGGCTTATGTCGTAAACGCAGATCCGTCGCATAGATAATGCCGAACCTGGAACAAAAATCATGGGTCAGGATTTATTTTTCCTTTTCATGGAAGCCGGCTGTAAAGCATCTCCACACCAAGATCCTGCAGCTACAGTTTATGACATTTTAAAAGAGATTTAAGGATTACTTTCCTTTCTTCTTTGTTTACACAGTCACCTCAACCACATCGCAATATCTTTGACATAAGGCTATGCATATCCAAGTTCTTATATACGACGGGAATCAGCAGTATATGAACCAAACGGCGGCAGCTAGATTATCATAATTTAATAAACATAAAACTTCTTCATCAATCTTCTGTGCATCAGAGCGGCACGAATATGGCAAGACCACGAAAACGCCTGCTCAGTGTGTGTTAGCGTTTAATTAAGCTGTTGCTTCAAATAAGATGCCCTCATTAAACATGCGAAAACTCATTATACGACGTTCCAGTCATCACCTGCAAAGGTCGGAGATTTCATTATATGACGGGTCACTTCCACAAGTATGCTATTAATAAGAGGAAATGTCAGTATATCCGTGGCTGTTACTTTCTCTCTTCATGTCTACCATTAGACGAGCTTGTTGCTTTAGACATATAAATAAAACAGTTTGGCTCAAATATTTATGGTAGTCAACTCACGGTAAAGTGTAACAGAGAGATTAAATCTTTTGCACGATACGCTTTCAAAAATTAAGCGAAATTCACTGCCCAGTTAACAAATGATCGATATCATTTTAATAACTCTCGCTATTATACATAGTAAAATCATATCAAGAGTTTTGCAAATAAGAAACGATATCATAAATATTAAGTGCCTTTCAATCATTGAACTAGGAAGACAAGAGGATAAAGATTAATAAAGATAGTTTAACCCACCTTCGATTTATGGAAAACATAGTCGTTTGTAAATACTCCCTCACAGCCGCAGAATATGATTTGGGAACTTGTTCACAAGAGTGAAAGAACTGAGATTAAAGATGAACTTACAAAAAAAAAAAATACAGGTTGATTACAACGCTTACTAAAGATTTGGAATTGATGGAACAAATGTAGAAGTAACTCATTTCTACATCTACGTATATGGGAAAACAGATCAAGAGCCGTATATAAGAAGAAATTAGTAGACGTATAAAACATGTATAACGTAGAAGTCTTTTCGTACTTCTACGTTAATTCAAAACATCACTATACGAAGAAATAGTTCCTAAAATTAAACCTTAACGGCCAGACAAAACATGTAAACAACAGAAGTCAAACTTACGGAAAAGAGGCTTTATTCAGGATGTAGCAAACACATCGTAGCATAGCATATTGCACTAAACTCTCCACACACCACACAACTCTTAACACAACGCTCTTTTCACAACGCTCCTTTCAATAATCAGTTTACAACCCAACGCTCTTCAAGCAGCAGATTTAGTCGTCGCTTTTATCTCTTGTTCCTATCAATTCAGTCAACCTCAATCGTGTTGCCAAACGTATTCGTTTGAGAGAATAGATATTACGTTAAGAGTTAAATATAACTGAGAATAAACTCAAGATTTACATAGGGAAAGAAACTGAAAAGGAAAGTTAATTTAGAATATACGTCACACATGGCTGGAGTGAATTTGGAAGAAACATTAAAATTTTTGAGTGATATTTACAAACTTGTCTTAAACGAAAAATGTTGAATTAATTCTTCCTTTCAGTAATAGCTTATGGATTAGAGACATAAACCCCAACAAGAAAAGAAACGCACATGCTGCTGAGAACTCAAAGATTCATGAGGAGAGTAGGCTTGTGGTAACCAAGATTCAGTAAATACGGAAAAACCTCGTAGATCAGGAAATGACAAGAGTGAATAGCAATTTACACAGTCGTATCAGAATAATATGACCACCCCCTGAATCACGGTGCAACCACCCAGGCGCGCCACAGAGTGCACGTGACAAGGTCGACCACACGGAGACATAAGCAGCCGCCCAGGACAGATGAGCCATAGTGCGTAACGTCAGCACAATGCGCAGAAGTAGTGATTTGACGGACGTTCAAAAAGGAATGATCATCGGCTACCGCGCCAAGGGTGGAAGCATCTCAGAAACAGCAGACTTCGTGTGCTATTCGCGAGGAGCTGTAGTAAGGGTGTACCAAGAATGGACCGCTGGCACACGGAATACCTCCCGACGTGAAAACTGTGAAGTCTCAAAGGCCATCGACACCAGAGGAGAACGCTGCCTCCGTCGACTGGTAAAGGACAATCGACTCGCAACAGTGCAATAATTGAACAGGCAAATGAACGCTAGGGCATCCAGGTACGCATCTCCGATGACAGTAGATCAAACCCTGTTACGCATGGGTCTCCGGAGTCCACGCTGCGTCAAGGCGCCCATGTTAATCTAGTTCCATCGGCAACGACGCCTGCAGTTCGTATAGGACTACCGTCATTGGACAGTGGAAAACGGTTGCCTTCTTCGACGAATCGAGGTTTCTACTCCACAGAAGTGACAGGCGGTGGCGGATACGGCGTCAGACACAGGAAAACCAACACCAGGACACACTTGTCAGTCAAGTACATGCCGGCGGTGGCCGTGGGCATATCCGGGGGACGTTTTCCTGGTATAACCTGTGACCGACGGTATTACTGGATGGGTCCCTGAATGCCAATGACTACCTGTCCATCCTCGCTGACCACATGCATCCCTCCATGTTGGAAGTTTACCCTATTGGTGATGGTGTCTATTAACAAGGCCTTGCCATGGTGTTAAGGGGTGCGTGACTGGTTCCAGCAACACAAAAGCGATGTCTCCGCTCTCCCTTGGCCGGCAAAATCACCCGAGCACAATTCCATGGAGCTCTTGTGAAACTATTTAGATCGACAGGTTCGACATACCGATCCACAACCACGTCATCTCCGGGACCTCCGTGCTCTGCTGCAGTCCGAATGGGCACGTGTACCTCGGGCAATCTTCTAGGGCCTCATTGCGTCCATGCCACGCCGTCTCACCGCTGTCACCCGGGTCAAGGGTTGTTATTCCCATTATTAGGTAGGTGGTCATATTATTCTGATACGACCGTGTATTTCCTTTCGGGGTTTGACGACCACAGTGTGAATCTCACAATTCTTTAAATAAGTCGTCCGTTTTTAATTTGGGGCCACTAGTTCCAGGGAAGGACAGAGACAGCGCCATTGCACAAATATACCACCCTTAAACTCGGGACCAGGTTCAACATATGGTCAGAATCAAACGCCTCTGATCACTCAGCCACCGGGGATGTCATAATCAAATGAAATCCCCTGAAGTGGGAATGAGCTGGCTATATTAACAAAAAAACTAACCAGTGATGGACAACTGAAATACTAAACTGTATTCCAAGGGACAGGAAAAGACCCAGAAGAAGACCACGCGGCAGATGGGTTGAAAGTATGCCGAAGAGAATTGCTCAACACAGAGGGATCTGGAAGATAATTTGGAAGACCTTCATCCACTAATGGATTGAGAATGGCTGATGATGATAACTACTAAACGATGAATTCCTATTAACACACTGCTGTTTTTCTATTCGTTATTGTACGGTGCATTTAGGAAGAAGTTGCAGTACCAAGATAATTCCCTACCCCAGTAACCGTACAAATTGTGAGGTATGACTTCGATAATCAGCATCAAAATTAAGGCTGAATGCGTTGAAGATGACCGCAGGCTTCATATCGTGTTGCAAATTCGAGAACCGGGAGAGAACGAGGGAACTCTTTCCTTGACGTTCTTACCTGGACGCATCACTTCTCTTCAGTAAGCATGACTGGACCAACATAAAAAGATTAGTGATGTCCGGTTTGGAAAACAAATAAAAGGCCCAAAAGATATTGTTTTTTGCTGTTCACTAAAGCGTATTACCTTTTGATATACACAGCCAAGTTACATTATTATGAGCACCTCCTACTTTTGACGTCAACAGCGCGTAGCCAATGAAAGAAGGCATTTGTCGTGAGCTGTCTTAGAGGGTGTATAAGGTTTGGTGTAGGCAATCTGAAAGCATATCACTCGTTGCTGCCATGGATAAAAGAAGCGATTTATCAGATTCGCAAAATGGGATGATTATCGGCTTTCGGGCCAGGGGTGGCAGTATTTCTGAAACAGCACAGTTTGTGAACTGTTCGCGTGCTGATGTGGTTATAGTGTATCGTGATTGGAGAAATGGCACCATTGTGAATGAGCGACGTAGAAACTGCGGAGAACCACGTGTCATTGATGTGAGAGGTGAACGGCAGCTGCGAGCGTGCGTGAGGGTCGAGCGACACGATACAGTGGAGCAACTCCCTGGCCGAATGAACCAGGGGGGCTACTAGAAGTGTGTCTAAAACGACAGTTCAGCGAACCCTGCTGCGTATGAGGGTCCAATGCAGACGGATAGTCACTGCACCTATGCTGACGAAGGTGCATCTGCAGAAAAGGCTTACATTTGCACGGCAGTATAGGAATTGGACCTTCGCTGATTGGCAAAGGATTGCCTTCTCCGATGAGTCACGTTTTCTGATTCATCGAACGGATGTACGTTAACGTATAAGGTAAGAAATATCAGAGAACAAACACTCTTCAACCATTGCTGCATGGAAGAACACAAGCTAGTGGGGGCAGCGTTAGTGTTTGGGGAATCCTTTTATGGCATTTCTTGGGTCCACTCATACCTGTGGAAGGCACTATTGACCGAATTAGTTATAAATCCATCTTTGCGCGCCACACACACGCTACTTGCTGATTGTCTTCCCTGAGGCGGATGCAATCTTCAAGCACTTCAATGCGACGTGTCACACAGCTCGAAATGTCCTAGAGTTGTTGGAAGAGCACGATGAAGACTTCAATATACTTCCCTGGCGCCCTAATTCCCCAGATTTAAACCCAATTGAGCATCTGGGGACCCCCTCGGAGTCAGATGAAACACTGTGTTTTCGAAATGACACCTGCAATGGAGGAATGAAATCAAATGACAGAATCACTGTTCTTCTAGTTTCCAATGCAGCCGGATTAGAAAAATTGCAGTCATTAGTCATAGGCAAATCTGCTAAACCATGTTGCTTCAAAAATGTAAAATCTTTGACCACCAAGTATGAAACAAATAAGAAGTCGTCTGTTACCACAGCTTTATTCAAAAATTATGTAGAAGCCTTGCCTTGGATATTCAGTTGTCGGCAAAAAAGAGAAAAGTCCTCTTGTTCATTGATCAGTGAGCTGCGCATCCACAGGTAAACTCTGAAAAATGTTCAAGTCATTTTTTCCCAGCAAATTGTACTAGTGAATTACAACCTCTGGATCTGGGTGTCATTAGGTCTTTTAAAAGCCCATTTCCGAAAGCTTCTCTTTCGAAAAGTACTCTGCTTTGACAAAGCAGACTTCTCCGATTGTGAACAATAAGAAAGTGGGTCCAATACCGAAAATCCTGCTGTTAATTTTGCGGATGACGATCTCACAGAATGGAATCAAATTGCGTCATCAGGTATTATGTTTTCCGATTATGTTGACTGTGACGAAAATGTGCGTATCTGGCAAATGCAATCCCTTGATGATGTTTTGGATGAACAGATCGGAATAAATGCGTCAGATTCTGATGAAGAAAATGAAGCAGAACTGAAAGTTAGCTGCTTTAGTGATGCTGCTAACGGTACAGAATGTGCTAAAAATTACTTGCTGTGCTTCGATATTAATGATGACGTTTTTCATGCACTTAGGAAAACTGAAGCTGCAATTCATAAAGCTAAATGTTCAGAAAAAAATAAGCAATTTTCTCTAAAGCATTTCTTTTCTACAGTGTAAAAAGGTAATCAATACATATTCTGTTTTTACAAGTTAATTAATACTAATTGATATTCTGTTTCATGAAGTTCGTAACACTGAAATCGTTATTTAAGAAGATAAATGCTTTGGAAAAAAATCAACTGTCGTATTTTTTCTCCCAATTTTAAAGTACGCTTAAAGTTTGATGCTACATATTGAAGTTTAATATCTACGAATTATGCATTTAATATTCAAAGTAAATGTGTACGTATTATACCAGCTTTGATAATAAATTTCGTAATTAAAAGTACTATACATAATTAAATTTCACTGAAACAGAACGTAGCTTCTTACGTACTCTGTTATGAACAGTAGCTTAATTTGGATGTTTCATTCGAAAGACTTCCTCGATTTAGCGAATTCCGCGATTTAACGTACAATGCTGTTGGTCTCTTGAAATTCGTTAAATCGACATTTGACTGTATATCATTATCATCATCATCATCATCATTGTCAACCATTATCAATCCACTGCTGGACGAAGGTCTCCCCAAGTTTCCTCCACAACGGTCTGTCTTGTGCCAGTCTCCTCCATGTCACGCCTGCATACTTTCGAATTTCATTCACCCATCTCCCATGTGGTCTTCTTCTGGATCTTTTCCTGTCCCTTGGAATCCAATCTAAAATTTCGGCTGTCCATCGATGATCTGTCCTTCTGGCAGTATGTCCAGCCCATTGCCATTTCAGGGATTTAACTCTGATCATGATGTCTTCCACTCTTGTCATTTTTCGGATCCACGAGTTCCTCTTCTTATCTCTCCTGGTTACACCAAGTATGCACCTCTCCATGCTGCTTTGAGTTGTCTGCAGCCTTTGTATGTTTCTTTTAGTTAAGGTCCACGTCTCTGCACCATACGTAAGCACTGGAAGGATGCATTGATCAAACACTTTTCTTTTAAGACATAATGGCATATTGCTCTTGAAAATTATGCTGTTTCTTCCAAAAGCTCTCCAGGCAAGTATTGTACGCCGATTAATTTCTTCATCAATGTGACCCTCACTTGATATCTGCTGTCCAAGATAAACGTACGTGTCTGTTATCTCCAGCTTTTCTCCATCAATCGATAAATCTTCATTTCTTGTAAAAGCATTGAACATCACTTTTGTCTTCTGAAAGTTCATTTTTAATCCCACTTCTTTACTCTTGTCAGCAAGTTCCTGGATCATACTCTGCAGCTCTGATGGGCTAGTTGCAAAAATGACTACGTCATCAGCAAAACGAAGGTGGGTTAGATAATCTCCATTAATCTTTATCCCCTTGTTTTCCCAGCTCAGTGACTGAAAAACACCCTCCAATGTGGCATTAAAGAGCTTCGGAGATATGGTGTCACCTTGTCTCACTCCCTTTCCAATTTTTATGTGTGTTGTATTTTCAAACAGCCGAATCTTTGCACTTGCATTTTCATAGATGTTATTAATAATATTAATGTATGCATCTTCAATACCGCAGGTTTTCAGAGCCATTGTAACTGCTGATGGTTTCACCGAATCAAAGGCTTTTTCATAATCGATAAAAGCCATGCACAATGGAAGTTCATATTCCCTCGCTCTTTCAATTAGTTCTCTCAGCACATGGATATGATCTATTGTGCTGTAGCCACTCCTGAATCCAGCTTGTTCTCTCGGTTGAGCCATGTCCAGTGTTACCTTCAAGCGGTGTGAAAGAACTTTAGTGAAGATTTTATAAACTACTGATAGGAGGCTGATAGGTCTGTAGTTTCCGAGATCCTCAATGTCACCTTTCTTATGTAGCAGGATCATTGTAGCGGTGTTCCAATCCTCAGGAATCTTTCCTTCATTTAGGCATCGAGTGAAAATTTGGGTGAGTAGTGTTTCGATTTCTCCACTTGCTTCTTGTATGATGTCTACAGTAATTCCATCTTCTCCTGGAGCTTTTCCCCGCTTCATGTTCTTGATTGCATGTGCAACTTCTGCTGGAAGGACTGGAGGAACTCTGGTACTGGTATCTTTCATGATGTCTGGAGTGCATGTATCATCCCTTTCATATAATTTGGAGTAGAAATCTTTCACTCTTGTCAAAATTTAGCTACTATTTCTTGTTACAGAACCATCTTCTTTTCTCAGTGCCATAATCTGTTTTCTTCCCTTACTGAGATGTCCCTTTGCTATCTTTAGGCTTTCGTTGTTTTCAATTGCTTTCCTCACTAGTTCACAGTTGAATTTTCTTACGTCTTCAGTGATACTTTTTCGTACTGTCTTGCATAGCTCTATATATTCCACTTTGGAAGTCACATCTTCTTTAGTTGTCCTCATCTCTCTTCTTTTTTGCATCAACATTTTCGTTTTTCCTGATAATTTGTTTACATGCAACTTGTTCTTAGACCCAGCTAATTTTGTTGCTGTTTCCATAAGAGCTTTGGTTACTTTTCTGTTAACTTTAGAGATGTCCACTTCTTCCGATGTTAGGCCTTCTAAAGCAGAGAACCTGTTCTTCAGTTCCAACTTGAAGGTATTATGGTGTTTTTTAAGGTTGGTTATGTCAATAGATTTTGTTTGTCTTATGAGCTTGCCACGTTCAAGTTTAGTGTTGAGGTGCATCTTACATCTCACCAATCTATGGTCACTACCTGTGTTGAACTTGTTCAGCACACTGCAGTCTTCTATGACGAATTTTTTGTTACACATAATAAAATTAATTTCACTTGTCGTCCCATTTGGATGTCTCCATGTCCATTTCCTGTGTGGCTTTTTCTTGAAGAAGGAGTTCAAGATGAAAAACCCTTCTGCCTCTGCAAACTCAACGAGAGTATTTCCACGCTGGTTTCTGTTGCCGTGACCGAATTTACCTACTGAAGTTTCATTCTGTTGCCGTTGCCCTATTTTTGCATTGAAATCTCCCATAATTATTTTCAAGTGCTGCTTACCTTTATTATTTAGATGACAAATTTCCTCATAAAATTCTTCAATTTCTTCTTCAGGATGACTTGTGGTGGGTGCATAAGTTTGAATAATCTGAGCCTGGTATCTTTTCGAGAGTTGGATAACAAGCCGTGCAGCTCTGTCAGAGGAGCTTTCAACTTCTACAACTTTATCCTTCAGTTTCTTGTTTATTATAAATCCAACACCACTAGTTCTGCCAGTATCTGTCCCACGATAGTAGAAGAGATGTCCACTTTTCAGTTCGATGAGATCTTCTCCTTTTCTCCTTACCTCACTTAGCCCCACGATGTCCCACTTGATCCTTTGTAGTTCCTCTTCCAATTCAAGAAGCCTTGAATCAGAAGATAGGGAGCGTCCATTGTACGTTGCCAAGGTCAGCATCAGATGGCAGTCTAGTCCGGTCCTCCGGGGATTCTTAGCACCCTCTGCCTTCATGTCGCACTGGCCGCTGCCTTGGCCAGGTACATTCCAGCTGCCGGAGACTGAGGGCCAAGATTTAAGTTGTGGAATCATTTTGAAGGGGTTTGGCCATAACTCACCACGCTAGCCAAGCGGGTTGGTGAGTGTGGGATAGAATTTCCTCTAATCCCGATGGTATAGTTATACCGCTATTGGCGGTCGTCAGAGCCCCTTTAGTAGGAACAGGATGCACCACGAGAAGGCGGGGTTGACATTTGTCAAGGAGAGGCTGTGATGTTACGCATCACCTGACCTTACATCCCATATCATCCCATATCATTATATCTCTAGATATATTTTTATATTTTGATATTAGATTGTTTTCTATACGATATCCACCACTAGCAGTATTTAAATGAAGTGAATGCAAAATATGAAAATATTCATTTTCATGAACATAATATATTATTTCACCTTTAGTCTTTGTAGTTGCGACAATTAATTTCTTTGTCTCATTTATTGCTAAAACATCATACCTTTTTATTCTCCTGCAGTCCTTGCTCGACTTCTTTGCAGATCTTTTCGCCCCTTCCACGTCAATCGCTAGTTCATAATACTTTTCTTGCTTGAGAAAATCACTGGAATCACTTTTGTTCATTTCAGCTAATTTCGAGATTTGCCCCAGTGTTAAACGGTCACATCGCGATTTGCCTAGTGTTAAATGGTCACATCGCGATTTGCCCGGCCACATCCCGATATGCAACGATAAATCGAGGTGTGCCCGAAACAAGAAGGCACATCGCGATCTGTCCGATTTCGGTTTCTGCCAGTAACATAAATACCACTCCCTTCGACCAATCTGTTTCAAGGACACGTGCTGTGCGCGACATTGTTCGTACAGCTCTCAACACCTACGACCAATCTGTCAAGGGCACGTGCTATGAGCGACATTGTTCGTACAGCTCTCAACCCCATCGACCAATCTGTCAAGGGCACGTGCTGTGCCCTGCATTGTTCGTTCAGCTCTCAACACCATCGACCAATCAGCATCAAGGACACGTGCTGTGCGCAGCATTGTTCGTTCAGCTCTCAACACCATCGACCAATCAGCATCAAGGACACGTGCTGTGCACGGCATTGCTCTTTCAGCTCTCAACACCATCGACTAATCATCCTCAAGGACACGTGCTGTGCGTGGCATTGCTCGTTCAGCTTTCAACACCATTGACCAATCAGCCTCAAGGACACGTGCTGTGCGCGGCATTGTTCGTTCAGCTCTCAACACCATCGACCAATCATCCTCAAGGACACGTGCTGTGCGTGGCATTGCTCGTTCAGCTCTCAACACCATCGACCAATCAGCCTCAAGGACA
Organism: Macrothele yani; assembly: GCA_039090855.1. Taxonomy (NCBI): domain Eukaryota; kingdom Metazoa; phylum Arthropoda; class Arachnida; order Araneae; family Macrothelidae; genus Macrothele; species Macrothele yani. The sequence continues at coordinate 11,787,585 of CM077024.1, forward strand.
CGTGCTGTGCGCGGCATTGTTCGTTCAGCTCTCAACACCATCGACCAATCATCCTCAAGGACACGTGCTGTGCGTGGCATTGCTCGTTCAGCTCTCAACCCCATCGACCAATCAGCCTCAAGGACACGTGCTGTGCACGGCATTGTTCGTTCAGCTCTCGACAGTGTTTGAAGCAGCAAGTAGCGCGTAACTGCTAATTATGGCGTCGGTGTTTGATAACGTATTGGTGACATGAAAGAACGCTTTCACTTCCGTGGACCAACAAATGAACTGTGAGTCCGTTTATATTTTTTCTTACTTTGAGTTTTTACTTAGTTTTTTATGTTATCATTAAACAGTTTTTATCATTTATAATTCTTTAGCTTTATCACATAAATATCATTATTTTACTTCATATAATTTTAATTCACTAAGTTGAACATGTTTCTTACAGAAAAGGCATTTATTTCAGTAGTTTCTTAATTTTTTAATAAATCTTTTTTTATGTTTTTCAGTTTGATGTAATTAAATGTGCAATGTTTATTATCAAAGTTTGTTTCGTAATGTTTCAAGTTGTAATCAAACAAAAAATTATAAAAAAAATGTATTGTCAATATTTTTGTTTTTATTATTCTTTACATTTTTATTTTATTATTCAGTAAATTGATTAAAAACCTTTGAAGCAAATATAAATGTAGGATGGTCCCTTGAATTGGTTGAATCGCGATTTGCCCAAAGACGATCCGTCCGATCTTGATTTACCCGTACACATCTCGAAATATCAAGATACATCGGACTTCGCCCATCGCGATTTTCCCGGGTAGATCGCGATCTCTCCATAATTCAGCATTTGGCCCTAACATATATAACATGAACAGCGAACATTTTTCAAAAATGCTATTACTAAGCATTTGTTGAATTAATTTAATTTGATTCTTTTTAATATCCGCCAACGTTGTGGCTGGAGTACTCTTTAAATCTGAATTTCTTCTGCTCGGGATAAAGTAAGCATAATCTCGAGTTATTTCTTTGTTGCGGTTGAGTTCCTAAAGAATGTTTCTGACACGAATTTATTACTTCTCCCACTGTTACCCAATAACGAAAAACTAATACCTAGTTTTAAGACCATAAATAAATGGGAAATATCCCTTCTGTTTTATGATCGAAATTGCCATCCTGTTTATCACATCAGTTTTCCTATACCACAGGCCATTAAATGATCGCGATAGAAAGAAAGAATTTGTAGCTCTGCTCTCTCTCTCTCTCTCTCTCTCTCTTTAAAAGAACTCAATGCCTTCTCTTTTCAGCAGTTGAGAAATGTCTGCTATGTGAGACACGTGTGTTAAATGATTAAGCTTCGCATTTTTTTGTTAATGGTCTTTGCGCAACAAGATATAATTCTTTATAGCGTTCCTTATGCTCTCATGTTTAATGGAAGTTGTATGAAATTGTTTCCTGTCTTACGAAATGTTCTGTGTTTGTAATACTAGATAATCGTTTGAGAAGAAAGTCATGACTCTTTTACGTTAAAGTGTACAGGGTGCCAGTAAATTATATTTACAAATTTAAACATTAATTAAAATTTTTGGAAATGAAATAATTTTATTGCGGTTTGTTGCGTTTGGAATGTAAACTCTCAAAGTTTTATTTACAAAGTACAGTTCGTCGTGAGCATCCTTTTGTCGCACGTAGCATATTGAGACGGAACTTGATTGACGCCCACGTCCGCTCAAGGATCTTTGCAGCCACAATCCAATGGGTTTCGTAGTTTGAAGTGAACGATGCAGCAAGCCTTTGTCTAATAAACGGTATCTTAACATAACCCCATAAAGAGGACCGCGGGTAGCCTAGTGGTCAGCGTTCGTGACTGCCACGGAGAAGACCTCAGGTTCGATCCTAGGCAGGTACGAACGTTCGAACCACTAAATATCCGCCGCGCGTCCAATGGGCACGTTAAGCCGTCGGACCCAGAGTAATGGACCCCGGTAATAAATAAGGGCGTCTTTCTCCCCCTTTCTACCTCACTTCCGTGTCACTTTCCTATCGGGCACTCTAGACACTCCCTTCCTAAAATCCTCTACATATGATCTGATCTGAACCCCATCAAGAAAGGTGCAGAGGGTTTTTTTGGGGGCTAACAAGGTGACCAAGGAATCTGACCATCCATTTCATACCACAGATCATAAAATTATTCATTCAGGAAATCACAAGATTATAGAGCCCCAGTGGGGAGGTACTCCATCCTGCTGGAAGGAGATTATGTTTGAAGGTATTCCAATTGCAGTACCTCAGAGTTCATCAACATGTCCAGGTTAACGTTGGCTGCCATTGTTATTTCACTGAAGAAAAACGGGGCAGCGATTCGATTGTGCACGAGTACATAGCACACATGCTCAAGTACGAGCAGCCTCGTTCAACTTCTCGAAATTCATTATGGCTTTTGGATCTTTAATTTCTAACGTTATGTCTGCTAGGAAACCCCAAAAAGTGGAAAGTTTCCTTGTAGCTGAAGAGAAAATGCGGGAGGAAGCCTCCATCGTCGTCAATTCGGTCGCACATATCAACTCCAAACGTAGTGCGTCATGGTTTAGCATCTAACTGAATATCCTGCAGTAGTTAGACTTAGTACAGGCTGTGTCGATACAGTTCGGTAAATACACGGCAAAAATGAACAACCGAAAATATTAAAGAAAACTTTTTTTTTGTCTGTTTGTGGGAGTTTATCGACCACGGTGAGCAACTCGGTGTGCTATAAGCAGTCACCCATCCATAATTTATGGACACTGGTTCAAGGGAAGGGGAAAAGCCAGTGCTGTAAGACAAACACAACATCCATGCTTCACAGGAATCCGGACCCGGACCCATCTCAGTTGAATGGTCAGAGACCAGCGATAAGACCATTGCGCCATTGGGAAGGAAAACATAATTTACTGGACTTCAAAGTAATCCTTGCCCCCTTCCGGATTCAAAAGACGTTTGGCATCTTAGGTATAAATGCCAAATGTCCTCTTTTGTTATTTTCTGGGGCCGCGGATGGCCTAGTGGTCAACGTTCGTGACTGCCACGGAGAAGACCTCGGGTTCGATCCCAGGCAGGTATGAACGCTCGAACCACTAAATATTCGCCGTGCGTCGGATGCGCACGTCAAGACGTCGGGCACCGGGTACTCGCTCTCCGGTAATAAATAAGGGCGTCTTTCTACCTCGCTTCCGTGTCACTTTGCTATCGGGCACTCTAGCCCAAATCTCCTAACTTCCTATTTCTAAGGGTTGTTTAACACCTGGGGTCAGACACTCCCTTCCTAAAATCCTCTACATATGATCTGATCTGTTATCGTCTGCAGCTGGGTTATCATTTTCTCCTGAATTTCCTAAGGGTCCGCAAAGCTGTTCCCTTTCAGCGCCATGTTCAGTCGCAAAAATAAAAAGTAGTCAGCCCGTGTCAAATCTGACGAATTCCGTGTAGATTTCAAGGCAGCAGTTTTTTATCCGTGGTTTCTAGAAGGTGACCGTCAAATCTTGAACAGATCTTGACCTTCCCTAAATCATCTTTAAAATCGTATGTACTACTTTATGACTAATACCCGGTTCCTCACCGCTCATTTGCCCAGTCAGTCAACTATCACCATTCGCTAATAGCTCACTCATCTTTTCATGGTTTTTGGGATCTTTGATGTGCGCGCGTCTATCACTCCGGGAAGTGCCTTGAAGGGAATCACTTTCTTCGAGGAAAAGCTTGATCTAGTCGAAAACGCTTCTTTCCCGTGATCTTCTTGCAGCATTGCAACACGTTTCTGATGCTAAATTTTCAAATCTGAAGATTTTGTATTGGTTCTTTGCTCCATTTTTGCCAGCTTACAACGTGCACCAACATCAGCAGCTACGAAGTGTTCTCTGCGCCACACTCTTTCTCACGGCTTCGTAATGGTTATGGACATGTTCGTTATTTGCTTGACAGCGCCATGCAGGTTGCCGCAGCTTTCACAACCATTCCTTTTACGTGTTACCATAGCATTCACCGAACTTTTGACACACGTATGGTCGCAAATGTTGGTGCAGGACTTTGTGTTCCTTCAAATGTAATTTCAGCTGCTTAGAAGCACTGCGAACGGACCTTGTAGAGCTACAACTACACGCGCATGTTCAATGCCCCTATGAGATTGTGCTTGGTCTGCCATTCCCCTTCTGATGTAGCAACAAATAGCACACTGCAGGTTTCCATAGACGTATTGTGCTACCAACGAATAGTTTATCATGATGGTGTTTGTCTTCCGTGCTTAGTCCTGAAATTCCACTGGACGTGAGTGTTCGCTTTTTGGATTTGATTGGAGGTTTGACGACCATCGTGAGCAACTCAATGGGCTATAAGTAGGCCTACTTAAAGGTCACTGGTTCCAGGGAAGCGAGAGAGCCAGTGCCGTAAGACAAACACAACATCTATGCCTCACGGGATTCGAACCCGGACCCCTTTCGGATGAATGTTCAGAAGCCGTCGCTTAGACCACTGCGCCACCAGGTTGGCTTTCTTTTTTGTTTTCATGAACCAGGAACCACACTGGGTCTTCTCTTGTGGAATAGCCATCTATAACGATTTTGATGTTATCAATTAAAAACAACACGCACAGACTTGAAAGAAACACTAAAACATCGAGATTTTCTACTATGGGTACAACAAGTCGCATCAAATTATCTCAAACCCTGAATTCTTAAACTCACGCTTGAAGTTGGGCAGGTAATTAATTGCCACCATGTATTCACACATGAAGTGGCTATGTTGTATTGTACTGAATCGAGACGCAGTTCTTTGGGATTTTCCCAAAATGAATTTGCTTTCTGGACAACAAAGTAAGCAAATGTTCGGGGTTTTCCCACACTGAATAAACCTTAGCATACAAATTATTGAGATTTTTATTCGTTCGTCACACACACACCCTCTCAAAACACTTCTTTTAGGAAGGACCAATATTGATTGCACACAATTATGTCAATAATAAATTTTCTCAAGTGAAAGAAACACTTACTCTCCAGAAACATTTCAATCAGCTCTTATTAACAGTTATGAACTTATTGCTGTGTTTTCTGTTATTGATTATTTGACAAGTTAGGAAGTACTTTTCTCCTGTTTCTTCTCAGTTTCAGTTACAAACCACTGAATCAGTTTCCTGTTGATTTGTAACGTGAGAGTTTCTAGAGCATTGCGTGCTGAACCCATTTAGCAGTTTCTGTGACTGCTGTAATTGGGAAACGCTGGGCTTCTGGATAACCGTCCAGGTTGTAGCTCCGGATGAAGGCAAAAGTAGAGCATCGGTCGTTTAGCTCTGGTTCTATCACTTAGTTGGAGTTAGTGCCTCTCATAGTGTTCACTAAACCTTATTCCTCGCCCTTCAACCCCGCTCCACACACACATGTGTGTGTCTGTGTGTGTTCGGTTTGTGATGAAAAATTAAAGGTAAGAAAAAAATGCATTCCTTTGATATACCAAGGATCTTGAGAGAACCAAAAAATTACGTGACCAATTCCTAACTTTTTACTTCTGTAATGTACAGAAATACACATACCGGCCACTGAAATAGAAACTTCTATTCAGTACCGGGTTGGACTTCCTTTATCCCGAATTACAGCACAATACAGTTTGGCATAGATTTCACAACATTAAACAGAAATCATCGCTCTTTCCACGTTAATAAGTGACTCTCGAAAAAATTCTCATCAACCACCACGGGAATCGAACCCAAGGTCTTCCAGTTACGCGCCGCACATGCTACCACTGCACCACAGCGGCCTGTAATTCTCCAGACTCACATATGATTAACTTCCAAACTACATGGCAGGTGGCTTCACGGAACCCCGCACAATGCTGGGGATTCACTAAAGATGGAAAGCAGCAGCTGAACAAATCATCTTTGGTGAATCCCAGCATTGTGCGGGACTCCACGAAGAAACCTGCCATGTTGTTCAGCAGTTAATCACATGTGAATCTGGAGAATTCGAGAACGATTTCCATATTTAATGAATCCCCAGCATCGTGCGGGGTTCCATGGAGCAACCTGCCATGTACTTTGGCAGTTAATCACATGTGAGTCTGGAGAATTCGAGAAAGATGGAAAGCAACAACTGCTTTCCATCTTTGGTGAATCCCCATTATTGTGCGGGGCTCTATGAAGCAACCTGCCATGTAGTTTGGCAGTTAATGACATTTGAGTCTGGAGAATTCGAGGCCGCTGTGGTGCAGTGGTAGTATGTCCGGTGCGTAACTGGAAGACCTGGGTTCTATTCCCAGTGGCGGTCGATGAGAATTTTTCCGAGACACACTTATTAACGCGGAAAGAGCTATGACTTCTGTTTGATGTTCCTGATCTACGTCGTGTGTTTGAATTAATAGATTTCACAAGATATTAGATTGTATTAACGCCTACCCATAACAGACGTTCACAAGACAGTCTTTAAACTGGCTTAGATTTGACGGAAGAGAACATTACTCCTTGATCTTTTTTTCTAACGTGTTCCATACGTTCTCAATGGGGTTGAGTTCCGGGCTTCGTTGAGGCCAGGAAAGATAGTGGAAGTTGCTGTCATGCTCGCTGAACCACTGATGATCACATCTTGTACGATGAACTGAAGCATTATCGTCCATGAAAGAGCCATCACCTCCTGGATAAAATATCGACATTACAGAATGGACTTTATTGGCAACAGTACACGACACCCGACCTTCCAGCAAATATCAGTGGACCCGTTTTGTGCCAACAGTACGTTCGCCACGCCACCTCCAGTTGTGATTACGAAGCTACGTAGTTGGGTCCATTTCTTCATGGTGCTCTCGTCGAAATGTCTGCCTGCGGTCGGTACAGATTTTCCTTAACAAGGTGTACCATGACTCGTCAGACCACATGAACTTTACCCAGTCTTCCAGAGTCCAATCACGGTGTTCCTGACTCGTCAGACCACGTGAACTTTTCCCAGTCTTCCAGAGTCCAATCACCGTGTTCCTGATTCGTCAGACCACATGAACTTTTCCCAGCCTTCCAGAGTCCAATCACGGTGCTCCTGACTCGTCAGACCACATGAACTTTTCCCAGTCTTCCAGAGTCCAATCACAGTGTTCCTGATTCGTCAGACCACATGAACTTTTCCCAGTCTTCCAGAGTCCAATCACAGTGTTCCTGATTCGTCAGACCACATGAACTTTTCCCAGTCTTCCAGAGTCCAATCACGGTGTTCCTGATTCGTCGGACCACATGAACTTTTCCCAGTCTTCCAGAGTCCAATCACGGTATTCCTGACTCGTCAGACCACATGAACTTTTCCCAGTCTTCCAGAGTCCAATCACGGTGTTCCTGACTCGTCAGACCACATGAACTTTTCCCAGTCTTCCAGAGTCCAATCACGATGTTCCAGACTCGTCAGGCCACATGAACTTTTCCCTGTCTTCCAGAGTCCAATCACGGTGTTCGTGACTCGTGAGACCACATGAACTTTTCCCAATCTTCCAGAGGCTAATCACGGTGTTCCTGACACCGCTCCAGACAAACTTTCCTGTTCTTTACAGAAATCAATGGTTTCCGTAAAGACAGGTGACTGCCAATACCGATCCTCTTCAATTCCCTGCTCATAAGTCGCTGAGATATGAGTCGGGAACAACCCTTATTAAGTGCTTCGGCCAACTGCTGCACACGAGAAGTCCTATTTCTCCGTACAAGCGTTCTCATACGACGGCGACCTCATTCCTGACAGATTGTCGTCGCGCCACATTTACGCCTTTCAGACAAGTAATGAGGTTTATTTTTTCACTAAAGACTCGGGATATATTACCTTTTCTGAAACCAATTAGCTGTGCTGTTTCTAAAATCGTCGATATATTACCTTTTCTGAAACCAATTAGCTGTGCTGTTTCTAAAATCGTCGCTCTAGCCCGAAGGGCTCCCACAACAAGCCCTTTGTCGAACTTCGAAAGATCTTTTGTTTTTCCCATTGTGGTCAACACTACTGAAGGTTACTGACAAGGAACAGTCTTAAACTGTTGTGACGCACACAACCACGTGTTTTGTATATACGCTTCTTAAGTGACGTCTGCATAAAGTGTTCAAGTTTAGTAGCTGGCGTGTGTGCTATTTTACGCATACTCTGCTGAAATTGCTGCATCATTTTTTGAAAACCTCCTAACTTGGTTGAGTTAAACTAAAATAGTATTTACGATCAGCACTCCAAACATACGCAACATTTTCCAAAACAACTCTGGCAACATTTATTATGAAACAATTTTGTAGACATAGGAAAGTAGTACGACTATATAAAATAAAATAAAATAAAAAGGAAGGTATAGTTTGCTTTTATGCCCACATATATTGGATACTTCATTTCGGAGGCATGCTAAATTTATTTCCTGAAGCAACATAACGCAAGATATCATTGGAAACGGAAATAACTGTGGGAGATCTTTTCGAAATAACGTCCCACTAAAATGCATTATAAGCCATTATTATCAGCTATCATTATATGCTCATCATACCAAACTATCGTCCACATGCATGCATCTTTGCTGGTTTCTTTCCTATGCTGCATGATGATCGGTCGACATGGCTGACATCCTAAATGCGTTGCAATCAGGAATAATGACCTGACATTTTAGCTGCTGCCTCCTGAACAACCACGAATATTTTTCTTAGAAACAGCCACAGGAAACAACTTCCTTTATCAGCTGTGTTACTTTTTCCCATCTGAAACGAATGAGTGGAGATATTTTCGTGTTTATTCGTTAAATATTTCACTGACATACCCTTTAAGCATAATAGCGTAGATTTTCCATTTTGTGCGATTGATATCAATTTCATTGCAACTCGCTGACTCAGATACCCGGTATTTTTTAGTTTGGATGTTTAACACCACCATGATCAACTTAGATGGCGATAAACACTCACCCGTCCTAAATTTAGGGCCACTGGTTTTAGGTAAGCGCCATCAGACAAGCACACCACCCTTGCCTCATCAGGAACCCGAACCCAGGCTATGATCTGACCACTGGGCCACCGGAGCAGCGGCGCCCAGTTGACAGAACGTTGTGCATATTTCCATCTCAATTTTGGGCTCAGGCGTAATTTATCAGTTCATTCGGATTCTTATACACTATCTACCAACAAGTAATTGGACACCTGTGATAGCAAAGGAAAACGAAGTTTATTCACCTTCAATAGTTTGTAGAGCCTCCACGAGCGGCGATTACAGCTGCGACCGATCCTGCGGGGCATACTCTCAACCAGGCGTTCTACGACAGCTAGCGGTATTTTCTTCCACTCGGCTTGGAGAAGACAGGTCAGTTCCTTCACCGATTTCGGACGGTGGGGGCACCCCTTAAGTCGACGCTCCAACTCGTCCCAGAGGTGCTCGATATGGTTAAGGTCCAGGCTATGCGCAGGCCAGTCCATTCGATTAACCCCACTGTCACCATACCAAGCCATGGTGGACCTCGCAACATGACAGGTGTCATTGTCATCCTGGAAGTAGCATGGGTCCACCCCGTAAAACTGCCACAACGTAGGAAGCGCATGGTCATCCAAAATGGTGCAGTAGGTCTCGGCGTTGAATCTACAAGGAATTGCGACCAAGGGTTCCGTGCCATACCAGGAGAAACACCCCCATAGCATAATTCCACCGCCGCCGAACTTCACAGTTGGCGCAATACATTCCGGCAGGAGGCGTTCTCCAGGCAGACGCCAAACCCAGACCCTGCCATCCGAACGGTAGAGGGTGAACCTTGTTTCCTCGCTCCAGAGAACCTATTTCCACATTTCAACGGTCCACTGTCGACGTTCTTTGCACCACGTTAGCCGGGCAGCGCTGTTGGACTTGGTAATCAAAGGCATGTGGGCGGCTGAACGTCCATCATAACCGAGCAGATGGGCTTCCTTACGGATGGTATTCATCGAAAAAACACTCCCGAATGCCTGTTGAAACTCCTCGCGGATGTGGCCCATCGATTTGGGGCGGTTCTTCCGAATTTCTCTGCCCAGCACCCGTCGGTCTCTAACTCCCAGTTTTGTGGATCTGATGGGTCGGGGCACATTCCGAAAGTCACCTCTCATCTTCCACTTGCCAATCACGTATGCCACTGTCGATTTGGGTACTTCAACTAGCTGGATATGTCACGTATGGATCGGCCATTTCTGTTATACCCGACGATTATACCTTTCTCGAAATCAGAGAGCTCCGAACTGCGTGGCATCTTGCATGCGACTGGTCACGTTGTTGTTTCCCACACGATATTTAACGGCGGCAGCCGTGACGTGTATCAGGACCGCAGATATCGTCGATTGCAGGGGTATGCAATTACTTGTTGGAAGATAGTGTATATTACAAGTAAGTTGGTAAGACTTCTAATTTTCACAGCACAGTAAAAACGTCATGCTGGGGTTTTACTGTGATGTTCGATTCCCGCTTCAAGGCGATGTGATTATCAAGCTTTCTTTGTGGATGAAAGTTATTTTTTTTATCAAGCTTTCTTTATGGATGAAAGTTATTTTTATCTTCTTTACGACGCGTAATAATGAGTTTTGCTTCTTTCGTGAAAAAGACCATGGCAAAACTTGGTGAAATGAAAATTTTACATACGTTGCGATTACTTAAATTCTGTATAGATGATGCACTTCAGATCTCTTGCATTTCGTATTATAAAGACCAGTATGTAATGATTTTAAAGGCATAAGAGGGATTCTATAATTTCTTTCTGTCTTCACTGCAGAAGTAGCACAAACTGAAAGTGTTTTCAAAATATATCCTTAAAACGAGCTCTAATAAACTCTAATAACAAATAGATTTTACATTTAGCATTATTAAGAAATTATATATTTCCAAAAAATTATTATATTATATTACACATCGAGTATCCAGAATATCAGCTGCATAAAACGGAAAAATTAGCTCGAGAAACAAAAAACTTGCCACCTCTGCAATTTTTCACTGAATGTTGTTCCCCCTACGGCGACCGAATAACATTTTTTCGGTTGCTGTGCGTTGCTTAACGTGCAAAGAGCGATGGATTTATTTATTCAACTGACGCCACGTATTTAGAGGATTTTCACTTTTCATTGTTCAATACCTTCGATTGAATTATAGCGGCAATCGTGTAGTTACGAGCGCCTCCAATCATCGAATATAGCCTATATCATTTCCTCTACCAATAACAATCGTAATTTATCTAGCTTAACTGGATACCTATTTCGGTGTTTCATCTTTCGTTTTAGACAGTTCCAAATGTTTTTAACGGGACTTAAATACGATGACAGCAAGTCCATGTCCCAATGCTGCCTTATTTTCCTCGTGCCAGGTACAAATAGTGTTAGCCACGAGCACTCTACGGTTTTCACTCTGGAACATCATAAAATACATCGATGAGCAATTACATTATGACCACCTACCAAATAAGTGGTAGCACCCCTTTAGCTCGCAAAACAGCGGCCACTCGGCAAGGCATCGATTCGATAAGGTGGCGATAGGTATCCTGGAGTATCTGGTACCATAATGTCAACAGCAGGTCCTACAGTTCCCGTACATTTCGAGGTGGTGGTGATTTAGCGCGAACCCACTTTTTTCAAGTCGAACCATAAATGTTCGATTGGGTTCATGTCAGGTGAATTTGGAGGCCAGGGCATTAACGGAAAGTCACCGGCATGTTCCTCGAACCACTCCTTGACGATTCTGGCAGTGTGGAATAGCGCATTATCCTATTGATAATGGCCATCACCAGTAAGGAACATAGTTGCCATTAATGGGTGCACTTGGTCCGTAACGATGTTCAGATGCCTAATAGCTGCTAGGAATTGTGCTTTGGGATATTGTGGCCTAAGTGTCCCAAGAAAACATCGCCCACAGCATAACACCACCACCACCACCACCGGCCTGATTCCGCCCAACAGTGCATCCAGGTGCCATAGCCTCCGTTGGTAATCGGCGTATCCACGCTCGGCCGTCTACGTGATGCTCCAGGAATCTTTATTCATCACCCCAGGCCCCTTTCTTCCAATCATCCACGGTCCAGTCTCGATGATCTTGGGCCCATTTCATGCGTTGTTGGCTATGACGGGCAGGGAGCATGGGGAAACCGGCCGGGTCTTCGGCTACGCAGGCCCATGCGCAGGAGGCTGCGAAGAACTGTGTGCTGTGACGCATCACTATGATCACCACTGTTGTAGCTGCGGGTGATTTGTCGCACTGTGGCCTTGCGGTCGCTCTGAACAATGCGCGACAGTCTTCGCTCCCCTCTGGCATCAATGAGCTGCGGATGACACAGGGCTGGACGATGGTTCGTCGTTTGGATATCTGTGCACCACTTTTGATACGTACTCACTACAGTGGCACGTGATCAACCCACAAGCCGCGCCGCCATTTCCGAGATGGTAGTTCCGAGACGCTGTGTCATCACAACTTGTTGCTTATGAAACTGCGATAAATAAGCGGCTTTTACTTTTATGACTCCGAACACTCTACTAACCGAAATCCGGTCGTCGGGTTGTATTTACACACTGGCGTGCAAAATTTAAGGACGAGACGGTTTTTCGAATGTAACGTCATGCAGAGGTGCTCCACATCGACTCAAATCATACCATAAGATCCCCAAGATGTAAGAATATGGGACAAATGAGCAAAACCGTCCAAACAAGGAATCCAAAGAATACAAAGGCACTTTATTGAAAAGGTGGCTTCGAGCACAACTGGGCAGAAGACAGAAACGTCCATGTGACAGACGGCTGCCAAGAAAAATCCAGTCTTTAGTAGGGGATGAGATCACCCCTGACTGCGTTGCAGGATTTACAACGTCTGTCCATGCTGAGGACGAGGTTGTCAAGGAGCTGTTGAGGCATCGCAGCCCATTCCTCTTGTAGCACCAATCGCAGCTGCGGAATCGTTGCTGGCGGCTGGTGACGTGCTGCCAAGCGTCTCCCGAGAAGGTTCCACATGTGTTCGATTGGATTTAGGTCCGGGGACCTTGCGGGACAATCCATGCGTTGAATATTTTCACTCTGCAACAGCTCTGCGACAGCCACTGTACAATGAGGTGTAGCGTTGTCGTCCATGAATAGGAACTCATGACCCACAGCACCTCTAAACAGACGCACGTGAGGCAGGAGAACCTCGGTACAATAGCGGACACCAGTGACTGAACCTCCTTGGAAGATGTGGAGGTCAGTACAGCTACCAAGCATGATACCGCCACAAACGAGAACTCCGTCAACTCCAAACCGGTCCCTTTCGATGATGTTGGAGGTGTGATTGTGTGTTCCCTGCTCTCTCCAGATGTGTATACGTCCAGAATCGCTCGTAAGACTAAATCGGCTCTCATCCGTAAAGAGAACTCGACCCCATTGCTGATGTGTCCAGTTCTTGTGTTCCTGGCACCACAGAAACCTCCGTCTCCGATGAGCAGGCGTTAATGGCGCACACCGTACTGGTTGTCGTGCAAATAGACTACATTTGTGCAGCTTCATGGGTACGGTAAGACTTCCAGTTTTCTGTTGCATGTGCCTTTGCGATTTCTCCCTCTGTCTGCCGTCTGTCTCTTCCCGCCTGTAGGACAATATACCGGTCGTCCGCCGCCGTGGTTGCTCATGGACGACCACTGCTATACTCTCGGACAGCTGTTCCTGTCGTTTGAAATGCTCTCCAAGCTCGTGAAACGATGCTGTGAGTGATCCCGAACTCCTCGGCCACACTAGTCACACTTCGACCTTCTTCCAACTTCCCAATGACGCGACCTCGGGTAAAGTCATCCAGATGTCGTCTACTGGATTGCCTGTTGGCCATATCACACGGTGGCAGCAACTCGACGTCGTTCAAACCGATGTACACCGTGCAATAGCTTTCACCGAATTGCTGAGCGTATATCGCCCGTGTGCATTATACCCTTCCAACACTCCCCCTCCCTTCTACGTCATGCTGCATATATGCGCATGCCGTACTGTACCGGTCTCTAGTCTATCATCTGAGTAGTCTTTCGGTCCGTTCTGCCTGAGCGTTCCGCTGTTATGCTAATTTCTCCTCTTCGATCTTAATTTTGCAAACCAGTGTACTACTCTGCGAACTTCACCTACGCTACCGTTCGGACTCCAGGCAGGCTCATTTCTCTAGGCTGGGAATGGTCATAATGTAATGGTTCATCGGTGCATAACGGTACAAAATCTTGTAGAACGGCAAGATGGATAGTGTAGGAAATCATATAATGAGGTATGCGTGTTGATTCACGTCGGATTCTAATTACACTGTAGCTGCGTCACCATACCAACTGACCTAGTCTCAAAAAACTTGTTCTTCACAACGAAGTGCACAGGGTTAGTCAAATGTCGCAGAACACACTTGTATTTCAGAATCAGAAACAGGAAGGAAAATGAAATATCTGAATACCCCACCAAAGAATCGGAATCGGTGAGGGGGCTTATCTTTTAGGCTATTTCCGGAACATGGACGCCATCTTGAAATCCGTCATATTAGATGAAGGTCAAATTTTGTTAATGGTAAGGGGATCATGTTGCAAATCAAACAAGACCAGAATTTTCTCAGAATTGATTTTCAGATTTAAAATATGTGCTGTGGGTCACAATTTATCAACACAGAAATTTGAAATAACAACCTCTAAAGTACCCTGTGATACACAGCTATTTCATGTGTTCAATGTGTTGTTCCTGTTGCTGAACACAGAGCTGAAGGCGCTTGATCCAGTTGTTATGCACCCGCACGCGAATATCGGGAAAAATGCGGTTACAGGCCTCCAGGATGCGTTGCTGAAGGTGGTGTTTGTCGCAAATTTTCTCAGAATACACCAGGTGTTTCAGATGACCCCACAGATAAACGTCGAGTGGTGTGATGTCGGGGGATCTGGTTGGCCATTTCGCAGAACCACGCCGGCTAATTTAATGATCAGATAATTGAACATCTAGCCACTGACGAACAGTTGTTCCGTAGTGTGGTGGATCCCCATCGTGTTGGAAATAACAGGGGGAACTGCCATCCTCATTCCGAAGGGAAAGGAACACTGTTTCCTGTGAAGCATTTCCAGGTAGCGCTGAGCATGCAGGTTATTGTCGATGAAACTGGGTCCGATTACACGGGTGTCCCATGTTCCACAGATATTTAATGAATATCTGAATGAATCAGATATTTAAAATCACATTCATGAATGAATCACATTCATTCAGATATTTAATGAATATCTGAATGAATCAGATATTTCAAATCACATTCATGAATGAATCACATTCATTCAGATATTTAATGAATATCTGAATGAATCAGATATTTAAAATCACATTCATGAATGAATCACATTCATTCAGATATTTTTAATGAATATCTGAATGAATCAGATATTTAAAATCACATTCATGAATGAATCACATTCATTCAGATATTTAATGAATATCTGAATGAATCAGATATTTAAAATCACATTCATGAATGAATCACATTCATTCAGATATTTAATGAATATCTGAATAAATCAGATATTTAAAATCACATTCATGAATAAATCACATTCATTCAGATATTTAATGAATATCTATTTCTAGTTTCATAGTTATGATACCCATAACCATGACACTAGAAATAGATTTCAAATAAATCTAGAACGCAACAAATGAAACAAATTATCAACTATCAGGGGCCAACTTTTTGGAATCTTCTACCTGAAGAACAAAAAATACATTAATAATTTTAATTTGTTTAAAAAAAAAAAAGCTAAAAACATATCTGCTAAACTTATAAAAAAAACCCTTAAATTTATATATAACATTTCAATCCTTTTTAAATTGCTACTAATATCTACTAACAACTAACTGATCTACTGCATCACCCACCTACTAGATACCTTCATTCTTTGACAATTTTTATATGACTTGGATTTATTACATAGGGAGATCAGCGCATATAAAGACCTTTTCCCTGACTTCCCTGGCTGTTATAACAATTACTTTTTACACTCAAATGTAAATACACTGCTGGACTATTGCTAAGGACGGATCATAAACGGCTATATAGCGCATAAAAAAGTAAGTGTGGTTGGATGCCAAGTGAAGTAAAATAATGTTAGAATGCCAGGACATTACAAGAAAGACAATTTATTGTGCTCTGAAATCCAGAAGGCTTTGGAACGTGTTCAATGAACAAACAGGCCATTTTGTGCAGAATACGTAAACGTGAAAAAAATGCAATTACCGTCCGCAGGCATTCCAGCGTAAGATGTCAATACGGGATATGGCCACCATGGAGGGCGATGCAAGATTCCACACGTTGTGTCATGCTTTGCACAACATTATCAAGCAGCTGTTGGGGTAATTTATCCCATTCCTCTGTCAGTACACGGATGAGGGTGTCCTTGTTTATTGGAGGGCATTGGCGACCAGCAAGACTCCTCCCCAAAGCATCCCACACATTTTCAATGGGATTCAGATCTGGAGAACGTGCTGGCCATACGAGGTGTTGAATATCCTCGCTCTCAAGACACTCCTGGACAACGACTGTTCGATGACATGTTGCGTTGTCGTCCATGAAAATGAATCTATCACCGACAGCACCACGGAACATGCGAACATGAGGTAGCAGAACATCATTAATGTATCGTTGGCCAGTCATAGTCCCAGTTGGAAGCACATAGAGGGACGTACGGCCATTGATCATGATGCCAGCCCATACCATGACACTACATGTCGGATATCGGTCCCTTTCCTGTATGTTTGCTGGACAATATGCAGTATCGCTATCACGCCAGATCAGTTGTCGTCGACAATCAGACGATAGACTGTATCTACTCTCATCTGAGAAGAGGACAGCAGACCAGTCGTTATCAGTCCAATTGCGATGTTGATGGCACCATTGCAAACGGGCGGTACGGTGACGTCTGTACAATGGGATGCACACAACAGGACGGCGGGCGTATAGTCCTCCTTCATGCAAACGTCTGGCGACAGTTTTTCGGGAGATCCGCTTGCCAGTAGCAGGTATAAACTGATTTGCTACCTCACTAGCTGTGCTGCGCCGGTGTCTTTTTGTTGATAGCACTATGTACCGATCTTCTGCAGGTGTTGTACTGCGAACACGACCTCCCACGTGACATTTGCTACACTCTCCATTTGTTTGAAATGATTTCCAAAGCCTTGAAACAACACTGTGGCTGACGTCGAACACCCTGGCAACATCTGTTATTTTTCGCCCTTGTTCAATATTGCCAATAATACGGCCACGCGTAAAATCATCTAGGTGATGTCGGGAAGACATACTGAAAATTGCAAGTTCGTCAATTGATTCTTTACCTTTCAACTTTGCGTTTGAACAACAACGGTCAATACGCGTCAAATCCTTTATATCTCTTATCAGCGCTATGACGTCACGAACAAGTTCGGCAATCCAAAATTTGCATACGCACAACACGTCTTACTGTATCCCGCACTTATGCTAATTTACACATTTTCCTGCCTTCCATTTTATGGTTGCTATCGTTGCTATTGTCATCCGTCCTTAGCAATTGTCCGGCAGTGTACAAACTTGATGAAAGTATAATGTAACAACTAAACAATAAAATTATTATTATTATATTTCTCTTTCCCTCCTGTTTCTGAAATACAAGGGTGTCCTACGATTTTTGCCTCACCCCGTATAATTGACAGAATAGACTTTTAGGGAAAACGGAAAGAAGAAAGATAAACATATCTTTCCTGGCACAAATATGGCGCTTTGTGCGTGTGCAAACAGTATCAAAAATATAACGGAAATGATTTTCAAATTTGTAAACAGAAGATAATTTCCCATTAAATACCATATTTCTTGAATAAAATGCGACCCTTATTTTTTTTAAATGATTTGAAGTCGAAATAAGTTTTTAGCATGTAAAGTACTATACCGCAATTAGGTGAAGTAGCTGACGGAACGCTAAAATTGACTGAACATCTGTACACATGCCTACAGGGTGGCTGAGTGGTCAGAGGCACGGGCTTCCAGTTATTCGTAGTACATGGGCACGGGTCGCAGGTACTGACGAACGCATGCACAGTCCTTTTTCTTTTCAGAGAATAACCCTCATTACAAACCGAGACAGGCACACAATGCAAATCAAACAAAACATAACAAAAAAAGAAAGAAAAACTATGTACATTATATACAAGGGGGACTCAGCTCCATTTTTAAAATATTCTTTCACGGTGGAGCTGAGTCCCTCTTGTATATAATGTACATAGTACATTATATTATCATCATCATCAACAACAACAACAACCATTATCAATCCACTGCTGGACGAAGGACTCCCCAAATTTCTTCCACAATTGTCTGTCTTGGGCCTGTCTCCTCCACATCACTCCAACATACTCAAATTCCATTCTTTCATCTCCCATGGGGTCTTCTTCTGTGTCTTTTCCTGTCCCTCGGAATCCAGTCTAAAATTTCGGTTGTCCATCGGTGGTCCGTTCTTCTGGCAACATGTCCAGCCCATTGCCATTTCAGTGATTTCAATCTGGTCATGATGTCGTCCACTCCTATCATTTTCCTTATTCACAAGTTCCTCTTCTTATCTTTCCTGGTTACACCAAGCATGCATCTCTCCATGCCTCTTTAAGTTGTGTGCAGTCTTTGTACGTCTTTTTTAGTTAAGGTCCATGACTCGGCTCTACTGTCAGGATGCATTGATCAAACACTTTTCTTTTGAGACATACTGGCATACTGCTCTTAAAAATTGTATGTATTGTTTCTTCCAAAAGCTCTCCATCCAAGTTTTATACCCTGATTAATTTCTTCATCAATGTGACTCTCACTCGATATCTGCTGCCCAAGAAAAATGTAGGAATCGGTTGTCTCAAGATTTTCTCCATCAATCGATAAATCTTCGTTTCGTGTAAAAGCATTGTACATCACTTTTGTCTTCTGAAAGCTCATTTTTAATCCCACTTCTTTATTCTTGTCAGCAAATTCTTGGATCATTCTCTGATACTCTGCAGCTCTAAAGGGGTAGTTGCAAAGATGACTACGTCATCAGCAAAACGAAGGTGGGTCAAGTAATCTCTATCAATCTTTATCTCTCTGTTTTCCCAGTTCAACGATTGAAAGACATTTTGCAATGTGGCGTTAAAGAGCTTGAGAGATATGGTGTCACCTTATACAAGGCATTATATACAAGAGGGACTCAGCTCCATCTTGAAAGTACTGGAACAACATCTAGGATGAACAAAACAACAGTGTCTTAAATGTCATAATTGCCGGATGGGCAGTTAAAGCACAAGAAAAACAAAGAATCAAATGGTAAAAAACGAATTTGAATTTCATCCATGATTAAAATAACGGCTAAACTTTCTCATTAGCGACCAAAAGCCAGCAATAACTTGGATTCCAGTTAGTAAAGAAGGCATTAGTAGTGTGAGATTGGGCGGTCATATTGTGAAAACTGGTATTTGAAATGAAGCGATTATCTGACAGATCATGTTGCACTGTGCAGGTTAAGGACGTAATACGAAAGATGAGCGAGAACACCGGTTATATATATCTGACTCACATATACATATATGAGTCGCTTCACCAGTAGAATTACAGATATAACCTAGTGGAGATGAAATTATGTTTAGTCTGTAAAGTTGAATTTGTGAGGGAAGTCGACTGCGAAGAAAAAGCCACTGGACTTCACATTCTTAAGGACGGTAAATGTACGGTGCAAGACAAGTTTGACGGGCACTGGTAGGGGGACATTCGTCCGAAACGGATCTGGGTTCGAATCTCGGTGAGGCATAGATGTTGTGTTTGTTTTGCGGCACTGATTCTCTCCCTTCCTTGGAACCATTGACCCTAAACTGGAGACGGGCGACTGCTAATAACCTATCGAGTTTCTCACGGTGGTCGTTAAACCCCCAAACTAAAAATTAAAAAAAACTACACTGGTGTGCAAAAATTAAGGACGGAACGAGCATGCAGAACGAACCAAAAGACCATTCAGCAGATAGAGTAGCGTCCGATATGGTAGGGCATGCGCATATATGCAGCATGACGTAGGGGTGTTGTGTCGGAAGGTAATAAAGCACAAGGGCGGTGTACGCTCAGCAATTCGGTGAAAGCTATTGCACGGTGTGCATCTGTTTGAACGATGTTGAGTTGCTGGCACCATGTGGTATGGCCAACAGGCAATCCAGTAGACGACATCTGGATGACTTTACCCGAGGTCGCGTCATTGGGAAGTTGGAAGGAGGTCGAAGTGTGACTAGTATGGCCGAGGAGTTTGGGATCGCTCACAGCATCGTTTCACGAGCTTGGAGAGCATTTCAAACGACAGAAACAGCTGTCAATAGTTTAGCAGTGGTCGTCCACGAGCAACTACGGCGGCGGACGACCGGTATATTGTCCTACAGTCGAGAAGAGAGAGACGGCAGACAGCGGGAAAAATCGCCAGCCACGTGCAACAGACAACTGGACGTCCGTTATCGGGTCTTATCATGATCCGGAGGCTGCACAAAGGTGGTCTATTTGTACGACGACCAATACGGTGTGAGCCATTAACGCATGCTCATCGGAGACGGCGGTTTCTGTGTTGCCAGGAACACAAGAACTGGACACATCAGCAATGGGGTCGAGTTCTCTTTACGGATGAGAGCCGATTTAGTCTGACGAGCGATTCGAGAGGTATACACATCTGGAGAGAGCAGGGAACACGCAATCCCACCTCCAACATCATCGAAAAGGACCGGTTTGGAGTTGACGGAGTTCTCGTTTGTGGCGGTTTCATGCTTGGTAGCTGTACTGACCTCCACATCTTCCAAGCAGGTTCAGTCACTGATGTCCGCTATTGTACCGAGCTTCTCCTGCCTCACGTGCGTCTGTTTAGAGGTGCTGTGGGTCCTGAGTTCCTATTCATGGACGACAACGCTACACCTCGTCGTACAGTGGCTGTCGCAGAGCTGTTGGAGAGTGAAGATATTCAACGCATGGATTGTCCCACAAGGTCCCCGGACCTAAATCCAATCGAACACGTGTGGGACCTTCTCGGGAGACGCTTGGCAGCACGTAACCAGCCGCCAGCAACGATTCCGCAGCTGCGATTGGCGCTACAAGAGGAATGGGCCGCGATACCTCAACAGCTCCTTGAAAACTTCGTCCTCAGCATGGACAGACGTTGTAAATCCTGCAACGTAGTCAGGGGTGATCATATCCCCTACTAAAGACTGGATTTTTCTTGGTAGACGCCTGTCACATGGACGTTTCTGTCTTCTGCCCAGTTGTGCTCGAAGCTACCTTTTCAATAAAGTGCCTCTGTATCCTTTGGATTCCTTGTTCGGACGGTTTTGCTCACTTGTCCCATATTCTTACATCTTGGGGATCTTATGGTATGATTTGAGTAGATGTGGATCACTTCTGCACGACGTTATATTCGAAAAACCGTCTCGTCCTTAACTTTTGCACGCCAGTGTAGTAGAGAGAACGTCAGCGTAATAGGGTCGGGAGAAACTGTGGGAAGAAGACTGTCTGAGTAAAGAAAAGTAACAGAAAAAGTGTTGTGAAAAGAAGAGCGGTAGTCCTTCTGCTCTGGATCTCCCATTCCGTGGAACTAAGGTGCTAAATTAGGAACAGGCGACTGCTTACTGGCCTTAAGTTGCTCACATTGCTCGTTAAATTCAAGAACGAAAAAAAAAAAAGATGATTCCGCTCATGTTAGTGTCATAAAAACTACACACAAATTGATTGGGATTTCTCAGTTTTAAAGATTCCATATCTTTCCACAACTTGAAGATTATATATTTTCATATCGTTAAAATTTCATGAGCATTACACCCCTAGACAAATTTTAATGCAAAGTAGTTTACTCTATTGTCAAGGTACGTTTCGAAAGACAACATTTAAAGTAATTCTTACACATTTTTTTTTTTTTTTTTGTTTCCAGTGTGGCGAAATGAACGGAAAAAAGGCAAATAAAGCAAAAGAAAATAACTCACATTAGGGTTGGGCTAATACTTAGATGCTCACGGGGGAAAGTGGGAGTAAACACCCCGACATAAAAATAAACAGGTATCTTTAGGAACCACACTAGATTTAAAATATTAATACTTTGGCTTGGTTTTAAAGGGAAATACTGTATAATTAATTAAAATAATAACAATATTTTGCACTAAATGATAAGATTGAATATGTCAATCTGTTGAAAATAGATTAGCAAAGCGTGCAACAATTAATGAAGGTAATACATATCGGTAAATATAAAATGCTACACGTCATATGTTGTATGTAACGCGAGTCTCTCTCTCTGTCTCAAATGGTGCCAAAATTTCCTGCCCTTCCCAAACAGAAATGTCCCCTAACCAGAGAGGTTTTGGGAAATCTGAGGCGAAACAATTCCTTTTCCCCTCTCATCTCAGCAGCACCGACCATAAGCCTGTCAAGGCTGGGGAAAAGTTAGTCTTCCTGACTTGGACATCATGCCACTGTGGAGGAGGACCAAGTGACTAAAGTATCTTACCTATCCTTTCATAGCTTCGTCGCCATTGCTATAGCCCTTTAGCAGGCAATCAGTAAGAAAGGATTAGTGTCGTCATCTCCCTAAATGACACTTTGTATAACAAAGTTAAGGGGAAAGCAAAGGTTTCCTTCCAGCAGCGTTTGGCCCATTTCTTAAACAACGCATATATTCGATCGAGCTTATTTCAGCATATTTTGCTAACCCTGAGTTAATTCGCACCAGCTGGTTAAAGGATTTACGGCCACCGTGAGCATCTAGAGTTTTAAGCAATCCCCGCTCCTATTTTAGGGCAGTTCGTTCCGTTGAGGCAAGAAGGACAGCCCAGTGAAGTTGGCATACCACCCATGCGAGCTGGGGATTCGAACCAGGATCAAGATGCGGCCCTTTATAAGGAAACAGTCATGACACACTTTTTGTTAAATCACACTCTACATCCAGATAGACGGAGACCTCACCAATGGATCAACTTGGTAATGAGAAGACCAGCTATGGCAAGAAATTCATTAGGATCACCACCACCGTTAGTGAACAACATCTTGTAGGGTTCACACCCAAAGGGAGGGTTTATACGCAACCACATGAGTCTCGAAAGAACTCTGAACCACTTACGGAAAACTAAGTAACAGGAAATGGAACCTGGAGGCTCACGATAGGAAAGTTACTAGAGAGAGACAAGTGTCAGACTATTAGTGCGCTTCGCTAGCAGAGATTGACGTTACAAGGGGTCAGGATCGCACAAATATCGGGGAAAGAGAAACGGGCAGGGGAAAAAATAAAGGACCTCAGTTTTAGCGGTGGTTCAGTACCCTGGATCCGATGGCGTAACGTACCTATCCGACGAATGGTGGACATTTTATGGTTCAGCGCAACACATTCTGGCTGGAATCGATCGATCCAGTGATCGTCTGGTCTGTAGGCGTTTGTGCTAACCACACTCTCTCCATCCGACCCAGGCAATTTACAATTTCAGTTTCAAAGAAAATGACTGTGAATATTAAATATTTTAATCTGGGTGGAATTAGGAGAGATTAGGTATAGTGACCCCGGTGGCGCAGTGGTCAAAACATTGGCTTATGACCGTTCGATCATATGCGTAGTATAGTATGATCAAAAAATAGATAAGGGGGTACAAATAAGTGTGAACTAATTTTTTCTGGGGTGGGATTTTCGGAAATAGTTTCTCCGAAAATGCTCCTGTTCAACTGCCACCAGTGCCATAACTTAAGTTTTTTACATGCCTAATATATCCAAAACTGTGAGGTATGCGACGCTTGCGCTGATTCACCCTAATGAGGATGAAAAAAAATATGACTTTCAAAGCGCCTCATGCAGTCATCTGATGATGAAAACCATCATAAGAATAACTGCTGGAAAGTAGTCATTCCATATTGTGTATGGAATGACTGCTAGAAAGTAGTCATAGCAATGCTCGTTATTGTGTAGCGTTGCTTTCTTGGCTGTATGTCACACTTTATAACATTTAAAAGGCGAACGACTAGTTACTATTTTTTTCGACTTTTTAAGTTTGGGAGGGCACCTGCCCTGTGTGCCCCCCCCCCCCGAAGCTACGCCTATGCGTTCGACCAAGTGGGTCCCGGATGGAATCCCGACAAGTTGTGTTTGCCTTACCGTACTGGATTTCTTTCCCTTCCATGCAACCAGTGCTCCTAAATCAGGGACGAGCAACTGCTTATAGCACAATGAGCTCCTCAGAGTAACTGGTTTTTACTTTGACATATTTACTTTCGTTATTTACTTTTAAATATTGAAGAAATTGTCTGGATTGGACGGCTGCCATGACATCACAAAAGATGGCCACGACTCAGCGTGAACGATTACCCAGAAGCCCACGTTTCAGACTGCTCGTCTACCCGACAGGGGCACGCGAATTATTCGTGACAAAACGTGACTTCGATGCTAATGCAGTCAATCAGCACGCAGATGTTGTGGTCAAATGTTGTATTTCTTCGTTGTAATGATATTTATATTGTATAAATCCACAAGGTTTGACGTCTAGATTGCGTTCGAATATATTTTTCCTACGTATGTAAAAAGAGGAACAGCAACAACATTGTGATGTTGTATCACTCACAAGGCATTTAAACATGCCGTGCAGAACCGCATATTTCACATTGCCAGCTATATCATGTTTGAAAGAGACACAGAGACATATTTTCACAGGAAACTGTTAGCAATATAAATGCGATCACTGAAAGCGGATGAAAGTAAAATGTGGATATCTACGTTGTTTTTGGTTTTAACTCAGATTGTATCACACACTGTGACATAAGTTTTATGGCGTAGCTGTCAGTAAAATGAGAATGACTTACTCCTCCCTTTCCGCTTCTTGCTTGGGAGTGTTTGACACATTCGTACATCCCACTTCCATTTGCAGTGAATCACTTCCAAAAGGAAAACGGACAGAGGAAGATAAGATCACAGCAGGACGATTTTCGCACCGCTGGTGTTGAAAAGAAAAGATACATACTCAGTTCTATGACGATGGTTTTAGTACGAACGCCTCGACTAATGGAGCTAGAAAAAAAGAGCACAGACTCGGCTTATATTTTGTATTGAATCCTTATGTATTCAGAGAACTTGAAGTTGCAGTAACTCATATCCCAAAACATTGATAATGACATTTGAAGAAAATGTAATAATCCAAACTACTTCAAGTTCATTTGTTCCTTTTGTTACTCCAGTTTACCTGAAGCAAAACAGTTGATAGCAGAAATCCAATCGTGTTTTTTTTTAATTGAAGCGCTTATTTTGTTTCTTGTTAATTAATATTCGCTTATTTCGTTCTTTGTAAATCAAGTTTCGCTTATTTCGTTTTTTGTAGAACACCTCTCGAACAGCCAATAATGTTTGCATTTTTGCTGAGATTCTGGTCCCAGCCTTCCTTGCGCCGATAATAATTCCATGTTCCGACACCGACAAGTCTTTCCCTTTCCCCATCGCACGGGCCTTCTGCTAGTAAAGTGACACGTCCTGAAGTACAGTCTGTATGCAGGGGTTGGACAAAATAATGTGAACACCATGATAATAGGGGTAATGTTGTTCGTGTAAGCTACAATGAAAAAAAAACCGCAACTATCTTTTGTGTATCTAACGAGCGGTCGGTGAAATAGGTGACTTGTCAGACTCTCAAAAGAAGACAAATCGTGGGAGCCCGTTCAGCAGGAGCGTCTGCAACCATAACAGTCAAATTGTTAGATATTTCAAGAGCAACAGTCACTACGGTTATATCTGCATACACAAAGCATGGTAAAACTTCATCGTCAAAGAAGAATACTGGGCATAAACCGAGACTGGATGAGAGGAACCATCGAATACTAGCTAAGATTGTGTTACCTTTATAACCTCCGGAATATCGTGCAACATTGGAGGAACACGATTTCGCAGGTATATGTTGCCTGGGGGCCTACAAACATTCTATACCGGAAACAAGTCATTCACCACTAAGTTCCTATGGTATAGCGCAGAACGGGGGAATAGTAAAACAGGGAGAGTAAGCGAGTAGAAAATTCTGGGAGCCCGAAGAGGGAAAACAAACTTAGGGAGGCAAAAACAGACACGGGGACTCAGGCATCCTAAGAGGAAAAATATATGTTTCATATTTAGCCTAAGCCCCTGGCTGGGTAGGTTTTCTTCTTCAGGAGGAAATTCTCTTTTTTTTTTTATCCGAACTCACAGGAATTTAAGGTAGAAATACCCCTTCGTTAGTAAAGCGAAAGAACGTGATAGAGTCTCTTGGAACAAGCAAATGTTTCACACTCCGAGATTTTGAGCGCTCACGGGAGGGGGCCCATTTAGCCGCGCCATTACTTTTTATTTATTTATTTATTTTTATTGGAGGTTTAACGACCACCGTGAGCAACTCAATGGGCTATAAGCAGTCGCCCGCCCCTAATTTAGGGTCACTGGTTCCGGGGAAGGGAGAGAACCAGTACCGTAAGACAAACACAACATCCATGCTTCACCGGGATTCGAACTCGGACCCCGTTCGGACGAATGAGCAGAGGCCATCGCTTAGACCACTGCGCGCCATTCCTTTTGAGAGAAGCACGAAACACAACGCAATGAACCCGTCGACCCTGAGCTTGAAGACCCTCAATTAGGGAACCCAACCTCACGGTGGACACCAGTTGGTGGAAAGAAAATAGCGGATAGGGAGTTACGAAAATTTCCGGCCTTTTAAATTTCATCCCAGCGAATAAGACGCAGCAGATGGTTCGCCAACCCATTAGGGGGCGGTAATAATTGTGTCCAAACAACACATAACTACTGTAGCAAAAATGACAGCAGAACTCAATAACTACCTGGAAGACCCTGTTTCCACAAAAACAGTCCATACAGAACTTTAAAAAGCCAACATCGATGGAAGGGATGCAATTGCTAAACCTTTAATCGCAGAAACCAACGCTACAATGCAAAAAAAGATGGTATCATGAGCTTAAAGCACGAACAGCTGATGACTGCAAATTTGAGATATGATCCGATAAGTCATCATTCACATTATTCCCAACAATATGCCTAGTTTATGTATGGATAATTCCCAATGAAGCGTACAATTCGGAAAGTCCGTTTCCAACTGTCAAACATCGGGTGGATCTGTGACGATTTGGGCGGCCACATCTTGGTATCCGGTTGGCCCCATCGTTACCGAGTTACTTCCATCCAGTACTTAGGCATTCAGGTGCGTCCTGACCACCTAGAATGTCCAAGCTGTTTCCAATATATTTTGGCTCAAATGTTGTTTCCCATTAATGACGCCATTTTTCAAGATAATACTGTGCCTATATACACACAGCCAGAACAGTTTACTCTTGATTTGAGGAGATCAAAGATGAACTTCAACATCTACCCTGGCCAGTTTGATCACCTGACTTGGATATCTTCGAAATACCGTCAGCAGGTTTGAGGAGCAGAGTGAGAAGCAGATCCCCAAGCATCTCTAAAGCAGTTTACTAATGCTTTGATCGACGAATGATATAACATTCCACTGAAGACTATGTAAAAGCTGTATGAATCTGTTTCAAGAAGGTTGGAAACTGTATTAACCCGATGTAACGTACTATAGAGATGAAAACATGTGTCAATACAACAAATCTGCAGCGAAATATCCTGCCAGCGTAGTTCAGTTGGGAGAACGACTTACTCCGGAGTGGGGGTATACGGACAAACTTGTGTTTTCACACCTATTTAGCTACTGTTGGTGAATATTCACTCATGCCTTAGGTTTAAATTCACGCATACCTTAGGATGGATGGAGTTCTTCATATTTAGTTGAAATAATGACAAATTAAATAAAAACTTTTTTTTTCATTTTATATAAAGATATTTGATATTCAGTTATTATTAATCCATAATTAGAAGAAGAAATAAGTTTATTAGAAGAATTAGAAGAAGTGCGAATGACTATTCACCCAGAGTAGCAGTAGTGTTTGAAAGATATGAGTAGCACGATACAGTCAAAGGCAAATAGTGGTCCAACACCTTATTAATAAAGACATATCCCATGTTTCCTACGTGGTCACATTTTGTTGTCCAACCTCTCTATATCCTGCGCTGGTCACGTTCTTTTGGATATCTTCCTCGTGGTGACAAGAGTGATCACAATCATTGAGGCCCATGAACATATAAACATCGCAGAAAATCGTGAATAAAATTCTAATGAAATGGAAAGCATAGATACTAGTTCTTTTGTGTAACAAAGATGCCGGGATAAATTTCCTTTATACGGCTAGCTCTTGGAAAAACCTGAAAATTACATCCTCCTGAAGCAGGAACGGAGCTCGCATTGACAGACTTGAGCCCGAGAATGCTGTCTAAAACAGATTCCTAACTTCAGCTGGTGAAAATGCGGTGCGTGGGAACTATTGTAGCGCTCTTGGACAGCAGACGCAAGCTGCGAGTTCGATTCCCGTCGTGCAACGATGCCATTCTCAAATATACCGAACAGTTGACTACGTATGTGAAAATCAGTTCCTATATATCGATGCCATAAAATAGATAGTTTTATTATTTTGTTGCCATGCTTCGTTTCCACTGGGTGCCGATTATACACTGCCGGAAAGTGAAAAAAGAACACCAAGAAGGAATTGGCGGACGATCATGAAATTTACATATGGTAATGGGGTCGAGTTTACGTAGGTGTGATTTTAATTTCGGGACCAACCGGTGAGCTTTTGCGCCACAGCACGGCATAATATGCTTATTATCGTCGGTGGTATTTAAGGAGTACGACAAAGTGAATGTAATCAGTCGTCGGCGTACGGACACGTGCGAAGACCCTGAAGAAGCTGCAGTGCCTGGACATGGAAGACGTGTACGATTTTAGCAGTTATCGGACTTTGAGCGAGGTCGTCTAGTCGGACTCCGCGAGGCCGGGTGGTCGTATCGTCGTATTGCGGAGCGAATTGGACGGGAAGTATCGGTGGTGGTACGATGGTGGCGTAGATGGTCCGGAAACATTTCCACACGAGAAGATGCGGAACCGGGAATCACAGACGCACTGATGAGCGGACCGATCGATGCATAAGAAGAGCGGCGTTGTCAAGCAGAACATCCACTGCGATGCAAATCCGAGCTGCCGTTGCACCTGAGGTGACTGTGCGAACAATCCGCAACCGTCTACTGGATATAGGACTACGTACACGTGTGCCTCTGGCATGTGTACCTCTCACTCCAGCCCATCGTGAGGAACGGCTGCAGTGGTGTCGCCAACGCATGCACTGGAGAACGCAATGGCGATCTGTCGTGTTCAGAGATGAAAGCAGATTCTGCTTGGGAGCCTCCGATGGCCGTATGCGTGTTCGCAGACGCACAAGGGAGCGTCTCCACCTTTCTTGCATCCGCCAGCGACACACAGGGCTTACACCCGGTCTCCTGGTGTGAGGAGCGATCAGCTATCACTCCCGTACGCAACTAGTGTTTGTACCGGGTACGTTAAACAGCACCTCCTACATCAACAACATCATTCAGCCCGTCGTTGTGCCATTTGTAAGGTCGGTCCATCGTGGTGTTTTCCAGCAAGATAACGCACTCCCACACACGGCACGTGCAACACGCATGTACTTCAGGGTGTGAGACAACTTCCATGGCCTGCACGTTAACCGGATTTGTCCCCCATTGAGCACGTGTGGGATTTTATGGGACAACGACTTATCCCGTCGCCACGGCCCGCCACGACCATCCCCTATTTACGCGTCCAGGTTGAGGATGCTTGGAACTCAATACCCCAAACTTACATCCAACATCTATAACGAAGTAAATTTCTCCGTCATTTTTGGTCTACGCCGGGATTCGAACCCGAGTACGCTTATTCCGGAACAAGCAGCTCTACCAACTGAGCTACGCAGACATGTATTCTGATTCCTATCTGCCTTTATGTCATGTGCGTCCTGCTGACAGGTACGTCACATCTCCCCCCCCCGAAAGAGGGCCGGGGGCATGGCCCACGGATCAGCCGTGACCATGAATCGCTGCAGGCAGACAACCACTGTAGAACGTGCACTTGAGAACTCCCAGTCAATCTGGTGTGTGGAATGCAACGTCACATACATTTATTTTTCAAAGCACTGGAGAAGGGATTCTCTGATTTTTCCTATCTCGCGGTGTGGAAAGAACATCACACCATTGCGAGATTTTGAACGGACGGGTCATCCGGGTAGTTCGGGCGCCATTATAACGAAGTAAATTTCTCCGTCATTTTTGGTCTACGCCGGGATTCGAACCCGAGTACGCTTATTCCGGAACAAGCAGCTCTACCAACTGAGCTACGCAGACATGTATTCTGATTCCTATCTGCCTTTATGTCATGTGCGTCCTGCTGACAGGTACGTCACACATCTGTACGACAGACTCCATGCCATAATTGCACAGTGTGACGCAGTTCATGGCGGTTCAACCTCGTACTAACCATGTTACTTGGAAATGTTATTTTTCAGTTTTTTTTTTTTTGATTGGAGGTTTAACGACCACCGTGAGTAACTCAATGGGCTATAAGCAGTCGCCCGTCCCTAATTTAGGGTCACTGGTTCCAGGGAAGGGAGAGAGCCAGTGCCGTAAGACAAACACGACATCCATGCCTAACTGGGATTCGAACTCGGACCCCTTACGGACGAATGATCAGAGGCCAACGCCTTAGACCACTGAGCCACCAGGGCGGCTATTTTTAAGTTTACCAGCAAATACAGCTGTATTTTTCCATAATGTTTTGATCACGTTATCCTCTGTATTCCGTTATTATGCTGTGTGAATTTCGTTGGTATCAGACGTCTCCTTCTTGGTGTTCTTTTTTCACTTTCCGCCAGTGTATAAATTATATATGTACTTAAAGATTGCAGCCATTCTATCTAATGGAAACAGGGGAAAAAGACGAGCAATTTATGTCGCACATAAAACTTTATTTTTCTGTTTAAAAGGAATATTGGTATTTATTATTACTTCCATGCAGAGTGGAGTGTTACGGACTTTATATCCGAGTGGCATTTTGCGCCTTCTTCTCATTTGTGCTTATATTCCAGAAAGTGGTCTTCCTGCTTTTATCTTATCCAACTAACTACCCTCTGTTATTCTTCCTGGTGCGTATTCTTAATAAGTTGGTTTTGCGTGTAATTGGAGGTCAGTTTAGTAGCTGTGGAAGAAAAGGTTTTTTTTTTTTTTTTTCATACGGTCTTCTGCCAGTTAAAGTCGTAACTCTGTCCGTCTGCGATTTATATCATCTTGTCCAAGACGCTGGTGATATCTTCCCCATACTATAGAACAGAAGTCTGTCCATTTTGGTCTGTTAGGAAGTGGAGGTGTGAATACGTCTTTTCTTGTTTTTTTCTAATATTGTGCATGGAGGTCAGAGAGAAGGATCTTTCCTCGTCCATCTAGGTTGCTCCAATGGAGTTTAAGTGCGCTCTATTTTCTTAAATTGCGTGCCAGGGTTTTATAAAAGTTCTTTCTTTAGTTCTTACGTTTATAAAATTGAGTGATACAAAGATATATTCAAATTTATCCGTATAACACTTTACAAAATCTCCAGTTCTTGTGATGTATCCGAAAGAGAAACAAATGCATTATACACGCCTTCTGTTAAAAAATCAGCTTGAGATCTGAATTTTTTAACATTTGAACAATTATTATTGTGCGTTAGTATTTAAGTCGCGTTGTGCTGCTGAATGTGAATGACTGCTCTTCCATATCATTAAATAGCATGTTAAAAAAAGAATCACGACTAAAATGACTGACGTTTGCACCGATCGATAGTTTTGACTTTTGAGAGAACTAAACTCTTTGTTTTCCATTTCGGTAACGTTGAGCTATCGAAGAAAATATTTTAAAATGTAGAAATAATCGAAATTTTTAAAAGTTGTCAAATATAATTTTATCATATAAAGATTTCAGCACAGCGCAGTTTGTTAAGTCGCTGTACGTTGTGCGGAAGGCGGACGTTTGTGACGATTGTTTGAATCCCGGTCCTGCTGGACATCTGGTCTGAGGTTTTTTATCTGATCTGAGGTTTTTCGGTGGTTTTCCGCAGACTCCCTGTGTTCGAAGACGCGAAGTGTTATGGTTCCATGAGAAGTCGGCCCGGACGCACTTTGTCCCAGACCCGTATGCAGCAGAGGAATGGCAAGACGGCTGCATTAATTTGCCGGTAGCCCTCAAGGCCACATATTTGCCTTTGGCTTTGCGGAACTAAACCTGGCATGGACGGACGAAATAGAGAGATAGAGAGGATTTCAGATCCTCTGCGGTCTTACCGAGGTGTTCGGGAAAAAAAAAGTTTTTTTTTTTTTTTTTTTTTTTTTTTTTTTTTTGCGTAGAACAGTTCCAAATGTAAATATGTATATTTTCCGCGGGGCAGTTTTTCCTGTGCTGCAGACGACTGAAAGCGCATACTGTGGGGATTCAAACGAGGCGTGAAGTACATGTCGCGACTCATGCGTTGAACTCATACCGCGGCCAATTGCAATGGCTACAAAATTTGAAATATTGATTCTATTGCGACATTACTGGAAACATGGGTTTAAAGCTGCTGAACTAGTTCGAAAAATTAACGAAGTTGAAGGTTAAGGCCTGGCGGTTACTCGGACAGCGTAAACGTGGTTCAAGAAAATTTGGCTGGTGACTTGAGCTTGAACAGAACGGAAGGGGTAGGTCCTCTGTTGTTGATTCAGTTGCCCTGCAAGAGACTGTGGAAGGCAATCCACAAACAAGCGCTCGTAAATTTTCAGAAGAACTGAGAGTTTCTCAATCTACCATCGCTGAGCACCTGCACAAAGTCGTGAGTGTATCATGAGCTCACCCCAGCTCAAGCTCAATGACGTGTCGAGGTACGCAAGGAACTGCTCAGACATCCACGCGATACTCGATTTATCAAACGAATCGTTCCTGGGGATCAAAAATAGATATATCTCCGTAATCCAGACTCTTCGCAGCAATGGTTGAATAGAGATGAACCAGCTTTCCTGAATTCCAAGCGCGGACGTTTTGATAAAAAAGTTCATGCTGTGTGTTTGGCGGAATTATGAAGGTGTGATCTGCCTCGAGCTCATTCCGAATGGCCGGCCTATCACTGCAGAACCGTATTCTCATCAATTTGACAGGATGCGTGACAAACTTCAGAGGAAGTATAATGCATTAGTCAACCGAAAGCGAGCACAGCTGCAACAAGACAATGGAAAATCTCATACTGCTTATGGGCCCCAAGTGAAACTTCAAGAATTTCATGGAATCGAACTGCTACCTCATCCAGATTACAGCTCCGAAATTTCGACCTTCAGAATTCCGCTTGTTTCGGGTGATGGCGCATTTTCTCCGTGGCAATCAGTTGACAACTTTGGATGATATCGAACGCGAGTGCCAAGAGTTCTTTGCCACTAAACAGAAGGCTAGGAACCGTGTAAGAATTGAACCACTGGAATACAGATAGGCTCAAACTAGTGAACATGATGGCATGTACTTTAAAATTTATCTTGGATTCTTCCGAGGTTTTGAGTAAGTGAAACTGTTGTATCAGACATAAACGCCATTTTTTTCGGGTATCCCAATACTACAAGCTGTCGGAGATGATGTTTCCATTGTCTGTAAAAGATCTACCGAGACACTCTATGTCCTGCTGCTGTAAGTAAAACCTTCAGACAAACAGAATACTTTTGTCATTGCGTAGATCAGCTGTTCTCAAACTATCTGATGAGGTAGAGCGGAATTCCCCGGCCACCCATATGACAGGGATCTGTGGAATGCTGTAGAAATGCTTCTGCAAGTATTTCTATCTTTCTTCGAAGGACATTGATGGATCAGCCGCGGACCACCACTTTAAGAAGCATTGTCGTAGATCAGAAACTATATTTCCTGATGACTCGAATCTGTGATCTAGTTTAATATAACCCTTAAAAACAGTTGTATTCTCTTCAAAGATGTACAAGGTGTACATCAGCATATTAAAAATGAAGTCAATATGAAAAAAGCAATTACTTTCAGTTTATAATCAGAACACGAAATGTTTCTGAGCTAAGAATCTGAAATGCTTCGAAAAAATATACGATTACTAATAAAAACTTTATGCAATAAACAGCATTTTCTATTTTTGAGATACCCATATTTTTGAATATAAAAGAACTTCTGTTAAATTAGAAACATAAAGCACTAAGCCGTTCTTAGAGCTTGCATGTTAAAGCTGACGAATAAAGCCGGAAATCTGGCTCACAGTCCGTCGTTTTTGAAGGGTTAACCAATTTATTTTACAGAAACTACTACATTTGTCTCGATGATTCATCGGAATCAAAAAACAATATTTTTGCCGACTAAACAATTTAAATCAGTATTGAGGTAACTTTCAGTATCAAAGATATAACCGCAAATAATACTTTATAGACTTTTTAGAACAATCCATTCTCCAAAAAATTACAGGTGTTTTTTTATCAGCCTGAAAACCTCGCATCTGGCCGGTAGCAGGACGGCCAGAGGCGTGGATTTCAGACTGATTTTGCTTGTTGTCCCGGGCTTGACTCCTGAATGAGGCATTGGTTGTGCGTCTGTCTTAAGACTCTAGTTTATCGATTCTCTAGAAGTAGTGGCCCTAAGTGAAGGACAGATGACTCATTGCAGCACATGGTTCTCACTGTGGTAGTTAAACCTCAAAAAACAGTCACGATCTCTTATGAAGCGAAGATTCGCAAACGAAAAACTCAGACGTGCTGTTTGGGATCCGGCCATTGTGGTCATGACAATGTTTATTGAGTTACCTCCAGTGAAACGAAAGGTCTCTTCGGCATATGAAGAAACTGTATCCTGCAGAATAGACATGGTAACCATGACTTTAGTAAAACAGGACGAGTCACTTTAATGAAATCTATGGTACTGAAACAAGTTGGCAAATACTTCTCCTAACAGTCTTAAGTAGTAGTGTAGCGATGGTTACTGTCGCCCGGGAACAAGATATATAATTTGGGTTCCTTGGAAAATAACAACACATACGATTAAGAACGTGATTTCGGGAAGTGATTGCAGTATCGGTAAGCACGTAACCGAGAAAATGTTTTCTATATCTATATTAAATATTTGAGTTATTTTTTTTTCAAATCAAATTTGATTTCATATCTTAACACGCTTGAAAATATTAATTTCAACCTAGATCAAACAGTGGAAAAAACTATATATTATGAATCACTGCCGGAACGAATCAAGGAGCAAACAATAACGCATAGCACCTTACAAATACACAAATTAAAAACAAAAATAGAAAAGCTGTCGGCATCCTGGTGGCTGAGGGATCACAGGTGCTGGCTTCTGACCATTTGCCCAAGGTCGACCCGGGTTCGAGTCCCACTTCCCCAGGTGAGAAATGGGTCATGTATTTGTCTCATGGTGATGGCTCTTTCCTTTTCCTGGAATTAGTGGTCCTTATTTAGGAATGGGCGACTGTTTATAGCCTTTACAGTTGCTCATGATGGTTGTTAAACCTTGAAACAAATAAAACCTAGAAAGAGAAAGAAGGTGAACATTCAATTGCGAGGAAATTTCTACGTTGAAAGAGTGAATGTTCCATTACTTGTCGTGGCACATTTCCAAATTTAGAAGCAACATCATTACAACCTTTTCGGCGGCCCCATAAACCGGAGTCTGGGAGCGACCGCCCCTCACTGCCCCCGTCGCTATGCTTCTAGCCTTTTGGCGGGAAGGGGATTTAACGACCACAATGGACTATAAGAATTCATCCGTCCTTAATTTACGGCCATTGGTTCCAGGGAAGGGAGACGGCTAGTGCCCTTAAGACAAGCACACTATCCATGCCTTATCCGAAATTCGAACCCAGACCCATATCGGATGATTGGTCATAATCCAGCACTTAGACCACTGCGCTGCCAGGAGCGGCTTCTCTGGTGTTAAATGTGATCATCCCTTTAAATTATGTTCAATGGTAATCACTCTTGACAGTCTTATAAAATTAAGGAATTTTACGGCACTTGCATGTCTTAGTTAAGAACGCACTTTAAACACAACCAACAGTGAAAAATTAATACCAAAGATTATGAGGAAAATCGCGCATATGTCGCCATTTAATAATTTCAGAATACATATTTCTTCCCCAATATTCAAAAAGCTCGGAGTTAGAATAAAAAAAGTGGATAATATATAAGAAAACAAAAACTGGTTTATTTTTAGGTATTGACGTCTTCTCTGGAAGAACTATACATGTGCATTGGCGAATCACCAAAATCAAATTAAAAAGATATATAACAAAAAATTATCTGCGAAAATCGCGGGATTGCAGGAGGATTTCGAGTTTTCCTTTTACGTGTAAGGAAAAAGTAAATCAGTGACTTAACATGATTGTTGGAAAATTGGTTATAATCTGTGCGCTGATGAAAAACGGGTCGATAAAAAGTAGCTATTAATGAACACGCAGATTGAACACGCATGAATGGAGGGTCACTATAAGACTTAACTTCTGCGAACCTGAAAGATTGCCAATTCAATGACTTATCCAATACCAAACATGAATGAATGTCAAGGACAAGCTTAATAATACCCTCCACGTTTGAAACAAAGTAAACTCATTTCTGGATGTTGATTTAAGGTATGAATGAATGTTAGAGTTCTGTTGTGAAACGTATTCTTTTTTTTTTTTTTTTTGGCAAAGTTAAAAATAATTGCTCCCCAAGCTTTTGAGATCATGAAGCGTTTCGTTTGGTAGTGAACGGCTAATATAATTGGCTGAAGAGGTAGACCAACGGTGATCAGCAAAACAACGAAATTTCTCAGGAAAAAGCTCATATCGATCTACAAGACAGAAAATTACATGGGGTGAAATCTCTCAAAAAATAAATACCGATTTAACAAAGTTAAAATTTGACTATGAATTCAAAGATGCGCAGACAATAGGAACAGTGAAAGACAATATAGTTGCACTGCATTCAGGCAGTGACGCACATTCGTTAACACCAAAGACTGCGAGCATCCCTGGAACAACAATATTTAAAGACAGCAAGTAATTTTTATTTCTGACGTATACGTGACAGGAACCGGCGCTAATCTCACCGCACGCGTTCCTTAGCTGTCTGGCTCACGGCTCACAACTTCTTCGTTCCTGTAGAAATAGCACGGAAAATATTTTTGCTTCTAGGGAGCCCTTTTTTTGGAATTTCAACTATAAACCATTCACTGTAACTCGAAAAACAATCTGTCAAATTTCGAAGAGCCTACCGCAAACTCCGAACGAGCTATGGCGCTCTCTCTCTCTCTCTCTCTCTCTCACACACACACACACACGCACACACACGCACACACACACACAAATGCGCATTCCGTTTTTTTTATTATAGGCAAGAAGTACTACAAACTTATTCACAACCGTCAGTATGCCTTTCGTTCAAATCGATAAGCAGCAAATTTTTTTCTGTTTTGATTGTGTTCACGAAATGCAAATGAAAAGTTTGATCAAGCTGAAGTTGAAGCAGTTCGTGTTACAAAGGCTTTTATCAATATTTGATCCTGAAGCCATTTTATTACTTTAGTCACTTAGACATGATCGTGGTTTGCCTTATTGCCTTTCTATACTCTTATCTCGAGGTTGCATAAATTTTAGTTTTGAGAATGCATTTTCTCTTTACTCTAGGTTTTATTAACTAACCCATTTCGGGAGTTAATAAAATCTAAAACAAAAAGCAAGTAAGTTGTTTATGGCAGCACGTTTATTACATCTTATACCCTACGTGCTTCACCCGTTTCTAATAAACGTCAGATACAAGTTTACTTATAACCAGCCTGAGTTACTTGGGTCTTTTGTTACTTAAGTGGACGTCTAGTAATTCTTCTTCCTATACTTCCAATGGGCAAACTTCTGTAGCCATTTTCTTCACAGAAAAGGAGTTTCCGAGGATGAAAATTTAAACATCGATTAAAATAACTTCATATTATAGCCTAGAATACTTAATATTTTCTAAACCTTGACCATAATTATATTAAAATTCAGTAACTT
Source organism: Macrothele yani (assembly GCA_039090855.1). Lineage (NCBI taxonomy): Eukaryota > Metazoa > Arthropoda > Arachnida > Araneae > Macrothelidae > Macrothele > Macrothele yani. The sequence continues at coordinate 11,825,509 of CM077024.1, forward strand.
TTCCTTTAGTGGTGCTGTGACCAGAAAAAAGATGGCGCGACCTGTACATTGATGACGTCAGTAGACAAACAAATGTTGGATTGCTTAATTATGGTTATGTGTTAGAAAATATTAAGTATACAAGACTATAATATGAAGTTATTTTAATCGATATTCAAATTTGCACCCTTAGGAACGCATTAATTGTGAAGAAAATGTGTACATTAGTTTGCCCATTGGAAGTATAGGAAGCAAAATCCCTACACGTCCACAGAGTATGAAAGGGGAAAAAATTCATACCTATGAAAAAGGTACGAAATTTTCCCCACCTTTTGTGTTAAGCCATTCTTACCCGCTTTCTCTGATCTCAATGTGAATCTGTACCTCAGCTCGTTTGGGAGTATCTACGTTCCTACCACCAAATTCAGTTTATAAAGAGCTAAGATTTCGTTTTCGAGGAACGCCATTATTTTCCTCTAAGTAACTTATCATACTATACAATAAATCACAGGTTTATACAGTCCAGGAGTATTTTTCTTACGCACGAAAACTAATTTTAAAACCCTTTAATGTGGGCAATGAGGTTCAGCGAGAGAACTGTACGCAATTTACGTATTCTCGTTATTTCTAATGACCATGGTGTATACTGTCTTACTCCACTCTGTATACTTACTCGGCTAGTATACACTGTCATATTCCCGAGAGCTCTTAACCCATGTCCTCACCACTAGCAGCTTTCTGTTTTGCTACAAGAAGAGGGTAACACAATGCTCATATTTTTTCAGCTGATTAGGTTGAGCTTTAGTAACATATTCAAAACGTGAAATCCCTTTTGTAGTTACATTTTATCTAAGTACAGGGTGTTTCAGCGGAAAGTCCCACTTTTTAAATAGGTCAATCATTCGACTTAATAACTAAACGGTAAAGTAACTACGTGTAAATGAGAAGTTAATAACGGGAGAATGACTTACCATCACATCCAGTTTTCTGCAGATGGCGTCCATGAGGCTTTTAGCGGCTCGTCAGTTCTCGCCACAGACAGTATGATGTCGTACACAGTGCAGCAGTGTGTGTTTATCGTGAAAAGTTACTGGCTTACTAATGATGTTACTGCCACACAAAGGCTAACCAACACGAGTACTATGCTTGTTATGCTCCTGATTGGAAGGCGATTCTAAGATTCGTGGGGAAGCTGGAAGAAACAGGTTCCTTACTGAATGAGAAAGGGAAGCACAACCCGCTGTCAAAAGTGCCCGCAGGGCGTAGATGTTCGTAAGCGATTGTTTCGCCCAACCCCGGAAATAATTGCGCCTATTGTCAAGGAGACAAGCTTTCTTTGACGATATGCCAAAGAGCAGTTAAACACGCCAAAATCAGGCCGTACAGAGTGACAGCTGTACACAAGCTGATGGGACCCGACAAAATCAAGCGTGTACGTTATTGCAATTGGTTCCTCAACTGGGTGGAAACAAACCCTGGAATTCCGCCTCGGTGGCGCAGTGGTCTAAGCGATGGCTTCTGATCATTAGTCCGAGATGGGTCCGGATTCGAATTCCGTGAGGCATGGACGATGTGTTTGTGTTACGGCACTGTATCTCTCCCTTCCCTGGAGTCAGTGACCGTACATTAGAGACGGGCGACTGCTTACATCCCATTGAGTTGCGCACGATGGTTGTCAAACCCCCAATAAAAAAACCCTGGAATATTGACGATGACGGGGTTTATCGATGAAACTTGGTTTCATGTCCCATGATATGTAAATTCTTAAAAGACGAGGATTTGGGTGTCGCTGGTCACGGTCATTCAGCACCCGTGGTCGGCCACTGCGCTGTCCACAGTGGGTGGTAATGCCTTCCATGAGATATTCTCGGTACACACGTGACACCGTAGATCGAAGAATGTTGAATGTTCGCACAACTTCGGAAATTAAATGTCCGATCCGTCTGTCTCCCACTACCATACCTTGTTCAAACTCCAATAATTCACGTCGACTTGCCATGATCTTACTGGCGGCGGTTGTTCAACCTGACTCACGCTCACGAGGTTACACCTCAGAACTGATAAAAAACGTGGAGTGTGTCGATACCTTTATACGACGGCAGCGCCAGTTAAAAATTTGCGTACTGCTACCCCATGACTTTTGGCACTTCAGTGTATAATGCCAGGCTTAATTAAGTAGATGAGATCAATCGTTTTGCGCATTTCAGTCTTCAGTCGAACGCTAACTGATGCTCGACGACCTGGTCTCCCTAATTTGTATCTCACACCCCACTCGCTACGTACGTTTTATGTGCTGAGGTGATCCATTTATGTGACCAACACAGGCTTTATTTGTTGGAGTGAATCATTTACGTGACCAACACACGTTTTATCTGTTGGAGTGAACCATTTATATGACCAACACACGTCTTATGTGTAACCATTTTATGTGACCAAAACAGGTTTTATATGTTGGAGTGAATCATTTATGTGACCAACACACGTTTTATGTGCTCAGGTGATCCATTCATGTGACCAACACAGGTTTTATATGTTAGAGTGAATCATTTACGTGACCAACACACGTTTTATGTGTTCGGGTGAATCACTTATGTGACCAACACACGTTTTATCTGTTGGAGTGAACCATTTATGTGACCAACACACGTTTTATGTGTAACCATTTTATGTGACCAACACACGTTTTATGTGTAACCATTTTATGTGACCAAAGCCGGTTTTATATGTTGGAGTGAATCATTTATGTGACCAACACACGTTTTATGTGTTGGGGTGAACCATTTATGTGACCAACACACGTTTTACGTGCTGAAGTGATCCATTTATGTGACTGACACACGTTTTATGTGTTGGAATGAACCATGTTATGTGACCAACACAGGTTTTATATGTTGGAGTGAATCATTTACGTGATCAACACACGTTTTATGTGTTAGGGTGAATCACTTATGTGACCAACACACGTTTTATCTGTTGGAGTGAACCATTTATGTGACCAACACACGTTTTATGTGTAACCATTTTATGTGACCAAAGCCGGTTTTATATGTTGGAGTGAATCATTTATGTGACCAACACACGTTTTATGTGTTGGGGTGAACCATTTATGGGACCAACACAGGTTTTACGTGCTGAAGTGATCCATTTATGTAACTGACACACGTTTTATGTGTTGAAGTGAACCATGTTATGTGACCAGCACAGGTTTTATATGTTGGAGTGAATCATTTATCTGACCAACACGAGTTTTATGTGTTGGGGTGAATCATTTATGTGACCAACACACGTTTTATGCGTTGGAGTGAACCATTTATGTGACCAACACACGTTTTATGTGCTGAAGTGATCTATTTATGTCACCAAAACACGTTTTATGTGTTGGGGTGAACCATTTTATGTGACCAACACAGGTTTTATGTGTTGGGGTGAACCATTTATGTGACCAACACACGTTTTATGTGTTGGAGTGAATCACTTATGTTACCAACAGACATTTGATGTGTTGGAGTGAACCATTTGTGACCAACACACGTTCTATTTGCTGAAGTGATCAATTTATGTGACCAACACACGTTTTATGTGCTGGAGTGAATCATTTATGTGACCAACCCACGTTTTATGTGTAACAGTTTTATGTGACCAAAACAGGTTTTAATGTTGGAGTGAATCATTTATGTGACCAACACACGTTTTATGTGTTGGGGTGAACCATTTACGCGAACAACACACGTTTTATGTGTTGGAGTGAATCACTTATGTGACCAACAGACGTTTATGTAATTTTGAATTTTTCGTAAGCCGCGTCCAAGTGGTTTAAGTAGGTATCAGTCTCGGTAAATGTATCTCTGCTTATAACAATCCCATTGAAAAAAAATGTTTTTCCGCTTCTAATTATCCAATTGAAAACATATTTCTGCAATATGTGCAATTCTCCATTGGTAAGTATTAAAAACATTATCCACTTTAAATACAGGGTGTTCCGCTTAGATGTATAATAAAAGGAAGCACAAATTCTGAACTTACCCCAATTCATTAACGGCACGTATTGTTCCAGACACACAAACTGAGAATTTTTTTTTAAATGTCGAATAAACTTCAACATGAGCGGCCACGAGTTGAGAAACATTTGTGGTGCCACGATGTTGACTGAGCACAAATTCTGTCGCGTAAGTTTTCCAGATTGCGCATCAGTGTAGCGTATATCTGGTCCTTAACAAACCCTCACAGAAAAAGTCAGGTGAAATTAGTTCTGGTGATCTGGAGGGCCATGCAATAAACGTTGATCTTCTCCCAATCCATCCTGTAGTAAAGTAGACATCCAAGAACATGCGGACGGCATTGGTAAAGTGCACGGCAGCCCCATCTTGTTAGAAAATTGTTCCTTTAGGCAGCTGAGACACAGCGTATTTCTGTAACATGTCCAGGTATGTTTGTCCAGTTACCGTGACCTTTGCAAAAATATTCGTGAACCAAACCAAGCAGTGCATTTTGGAAAATCTCGTCCGTGTTCATCAACAACGTACGGATTTTCAAAACACCATATGCGGCAGTTATGTCTGTTTAATTTTCCAGACACGTGGAATATTGACTCGTCTAAAAAGCATACTCGGTCTAGGAACATATCATCGGCATCAGTTTTGGCCAACATTGTCTCCGCAATTTTTTTTTCGTGCTGTCCTCTCATGCAGCTTAACTTGTTGATGCAGTTGAATCTTGTACGCATGTAAACGCAACCTTTTATGGAGTACCCAATGCACTGTTGTTGGTGGGATTTCCAGCTGCACTCTGGCCTTTCGGATGGATTTCCTCGAGCTTCTCTGAAATGACATTCGAATCCGTTTAACGTTTTCCTAAATTAGCATGTTTATCAGTCATCGGTAACAAACTTCCCGTTTCTCTGAATTGCTTGTTCCATTTCATAATGGACACTTAAGTTGGGACGTCTGCCGTCGCTCCAAGGTTGTACTCGCGGCTAAAACTGCTGGTCAAACGTCACGGACACAGAGCACCTTCTGCTGGGGAATCCAAATGACCACTGACGCAGAAGCTATCTACTTCGGCCTCAATGCGGCAGAAGTAGAAAGCTTTTGCGCACACACTGCACGCCCAAATTCGCCTGGTTTATAAATATCACAGCTGCTCTTCATAATGGCACCCACCTTCTGTCATTCGAACTAGCCCTTGTGACGAATTTTTCATTTACTATACGTCTAAGTGGAACACCCAGTATTACAAGGATTTCCCGCAAGGGGCGTATAAATATAAATTTCGTTCATCCTACCTCTTCTTCTGAAGGCCGCGGATGGCACAGTGGTCAACGTCCGTGATTGCCACGGAGAAACCTCAGGTTCGATTCCAGGCAGGTACGAACGCTCGAACCACTAAATATGCGCCGTGCGTCGGATGGGCTAGTTAAGCCATCGGATCCCAGGTAATAAATAAGGAAGTATCACTAGCCCTTTCTACCTCGCTTCCGTGTCACTTTCCTGTCGGGCACTCTAGCCCAAATCTCCTATCTTCCATTTTCTAAGGGTTGTTTAAAACCTGGGGTCAGAGACACTTTAAAAATTCTCTTTAAAAGTCAAAGTCACACTTGAAAAATTATTTTTCCGTCGTGTAAGTATCACTACGAGAAATAATTTGCGCATGTATTCTACATAATGCACAGCACTGCTGCTAGAGGGCGTCAAAACATTTTTTTTTTTTTTTTCTGAAAGGGTATCTCTCTTTTAAAAAAAAATATTTTGTTTGTGAGATACTCTTGACTATGAAAAATATTTTGCGCCTATTATCTTTTTGTGATAACTCACAGTTATCACAAGAAGATATCCGAAGCAACAGTGGTTTGCCGCCCCGGTGGCGCAGTGGTCTAAGCGATGGCCTCTGATCATTCGTCCGAAAGGGGTCTGGGTTCGAATCCCGGTGAGGCATGGATGTTGTGTTTGTCTTACGGCACTGGCTCTCTCCCTTCCCTGGAACCAGTGACCCTAAATTAGGGACGGGCGACTGCTTATAGCCCATTGAGTTGCTCACAGTGGTCGTTAAACCTCCAATAAAAATAAAAAACAAACAAACAGTGGTTTAAAATCCTTCTAGGGAGTCGGGGGTTCTAAGCTATATTACGTTTTCCTTCATATCTGTGATTTTAATTGTTCAATTTTTGAATCGCTTCTTGCTTCGGATATCTTTTGTTATGAGAAACATTTTGCTTATAATTAGCGAATTTTTGATACGTTTTGGCCACTAGTAGAAGCAGTTACTATTTGTACTTGAATAAATTTAACCGATCCTTGGAATCCGGTTAAAAAAATATTTTTATATCTGATTCCATTCGCTGTGAAGTACACTGCGCATGTTGCCTATCTTAAACGATGCGTTGTTTTTTCGCTAGGAGACGTAAATGAATTTCCTTTGTCACTGATTTTTTAATTTTTTTAAAATTCCCTCTGTAAACTCATTCTGTGACGCAATGAATAACGAAGACATGCTCATGACGTCAGAGAATGCGGTATCATTTTTCGGCAAATCATACCTTGTGAAATTACTTTTGCTTGTCAATATGAAATATTTTCTGCGAAATGTCTCAGCATTTGCGAAATTAGTTTCAAAGGGGCGATTTTACTTTCAAATTACAATTCAGAGTGGAAATTTCACTAGACTTTCTTTTTAAAGAATGAGATAGGTACTTTTCCAGGCCATATTTTTAATAGAAATTTAATGCAAAGTTTGTAACTCTTATCCGAGATTCCAAAATATTTTCCCGTCAACTCCTTTTAGTTTCCGAATTTTGTATGCATTTGCTTTACAGCATCTTCGAAAGTTATTTGCATCCCACGTAGCAGAGATTGCAAAGAATATTTCCACTAGTGAACGATGAATTGGTCCTTTGTTCTGTTATCTCAAAAGAGATTACTCTTGATATACACGCTCAGTGTCCAAATTGAAGAACAAAGTTTCTTCCAAATTAATTTTTCAATTCAAATGATTCTTTCATTGAAATTCGTTTCTCGCATACTTCGTTCCTCTGCTGAGTGTACCAATTACTTCTACACGAACTTGGCTCTCAGTTTTCGATGAAATTCATTCATTCTTGTCCGTGAAGTGGTCGTTCAATCTAATAAAACCGAGCCATCTGCTGCGTTAATCCAACTTGCTCCACTTATTGATTGTTGTTCCTTCTACCCTAATCAGCAGCTTTGCAAATCAATTCATAATTGAATCCGTTTTACCATGCAAAAAATATTAATTTGTTTTGAGAAAAATCCTATTTCAATCACAGTGATTGTCACCCCACGAGAAATTCCAAAAACTGAAAGGAAAATTAAATATTTATTTTTGTGCACCAGAACAAATCTGAAACTAAACGTATTTATTTGCAATATTTCTTTCAAATGAAATCGGAAACTAAATATCTTTAGAATTGTGATATTCCCTGAAAAGTATTTGTTGCGCTTCAAATAATGTTCAAGTTCTCACTAAATAAATGAAAATATAAGGAGATGCTATTGTTTTCTGCGCAAGTTATAAAAATTTGCAATTTTTTTTCCATTTATTTTTTTTACTGTACAGAATTTCTCGTAAACTGTTTCATTTAATCAATATATTTTTATTTTAGCAGGAATTATAAAAACAGTCATTACCCTCAGTTTGTTTTTCATTACTACTTCTGTAACAATGGAGATTCTTCTTGTCTATATGGCTGTTTTACTTTTGAATAAATTTCGCTAAACAAATGACAATTGCGTCAAGAACTTCAAGATAAAGATACCATTTCCAACTCCCTTCCCAAACTTTTTTATGTTTAAAATTACGTAGAATTCTAAAGTGATGCGCGCCATATTGCTTAAAAACCAGTATTCTAGAAAAGCTTAAAAACTTAAGAACTTTCTTTTTTTTTTTTTTTTTTGGAGCAACTCAAACGGAAGTTTGATTTTTACATGAAAACCGCAGACAAAGCAGCATATTCAGCGCGAGGATTTAAAAAAAGCACGTCGTCAAATTTCACAAATTTTAGACAAATTGATTCCGAGAATGAAAGAGTAAAAATTAATTTTTTTCTGAATTTAACCAATTACAATAATTGAAAGAATGCTGAACATCACCAACTCGTTTTTTGTAATATAATAAATCGATAATTATAGTTAAATTTTATCAAAATATATTTTTTGCAACTCTTACGAAATAATTATGAGCATTAAACAATGGATTTTCCTAGCTTCCATTATTCTTAGTTTAATACTTCTGTAATAAATGAAAAATTCATGAATATTACAACCAAAGGTTGCTGAGAATTTATGCACAAGAAATTGTCTGATAAAACGTGGGAAAACCTCTTTCGCGGAAGAACACATCTTAAGAACAAAGGCTTAAATAGCTCATTTACAGTTCAGCAAAAAGAGATAAAGAAGTTTCGTAAGCAGTTGATTTTTCTGTTTCTTTCCTACTCTTACAAATAGTGTCCCCGAATTCCTAAGCAGCTATGAAAGCCTACGAAGTTCGGAAGAAACGTTGAAGTCTCATAGATTCGTAATTGGTGTAGTAAAAAAATTATTTTAATTCGCAGAACTTTCGTCTGCCATCGAGAAGCTTTATCAAGGTAAGTTACAGTAGACGAACATACACTAAACTGACAAAAGTCGCCGGACACTTCTTCAAAAGCAAATGAACGGATCCGCTGCGTTGTTAAGATGCGTGGTACAGCAAAAGGTATAAAAACAAGTCTGCAGCTGACCGCGATCATATCGCACTCTGAGGTTGAGTGAAAATATCGCAGCGGGAGAGAACTGACTTTGAGAAAGGTAAGATTGTTGGGCGTTATATTAGTGGGTTGTCCATAATAAAAACTGAGAGGCGTTTAAACATACCCAAGTCAACTGTTTTGGATGTACTGAATAAGTGGAAGACACATGGCGTGCCTGAAGCAGCGAAACGTACCGGCAGATCAAAGAAAATCGGTAATAGAAGTCGTCGAAGCCTCAGGAGATTCGTAACAGTTGATCGACGGAGTACTGCACAAGACCTCAGTGAGCAGGTGAGTAAAAATGCTGGAACCTCGGTATGTACACGTACCATTCGCATAGCACTTGATTCCATGGGTTACCGTGGTCGTGCGGCTGCTCATAAGCCTTTCATCTCAACTCGGAATGCTACTCGTCGTTTGGCATTGTGTAAAGAATTAATGGAAGCGGGTCCTATGGACTGATGAATCCAGATACATGATCCATCAGTCCGATGGCCGTGTGTGGGTATGGGTGCAACTGGGTGAACGCTATTTACCGCAGAGTATTGTTCCAACGGTCAATTGTGGAGCTGGCAGTGTACTCGTGTGGGGGTTGTTTTTCGTGGTATGGTCCCTGCCCATTGATTATCGTACACAAACCTGTTAACCAGCACGTCTACCTTGATATTCTGGACAATTATGCCCTACCAACTCTGTGGCAATGCTGGTACCAGTAGGATAATGCACCGAGCCATGAAGCGAGGACTGTTACGGTGTGCTTTGAAAATAATTTCGTATCGTGTGTGGACTGGCCATCACAGATCCTTGATCTTAATCCCATAGAGCACCAAGAGGGATGAATTAGAGCGCTGCATGAGAAGTTTGGAACCAAGGCCTGTTACTAAGCAACAGTTCGCGGTAGCATTATGTACTGAATGGTGTTCCAAAGCCTATAGCTGTGTTCCAAAACCCTGTGTTCGAAGACCTATCGCTGTGTTCCAAAACCCTGTGTTCGAAGACCTATCGCTGTGTTCCAAAACCTTGTCAAAAGCATGTCTCGAAGGGTCAGTGGATGCATTAAGGCCAAAGGTGGACCGGCACCGTACTAATACATGTATATGTCAATAAATGCTATGTTATGTTTCTCTTCTAGGTGTCCGGAGACTTTGTTAATATAGTGTATATCCCATATAGAGCTTAAAATAAAACTTCGGAAAACAGAACTGCTCTTCGGATTATAATTTAAAACTCTAAACGGGATTTATGTTCACCAAATGTAACTTACTTTGAAAAAGCTTCCGATTAGCTGGCGAAAGCTTTTGCGTCCCGCTCATTTTGAACACCAGTGTATATATAAATTCTCTTAATTTTTATATACACTGGTGTTCAAAATTAAGAGAATTTGCACATTTTGTCGATTTTCACAAAAAGTACGGAACCAAAGGTACAAATTATGCTGCCGAATAAGAATGCAAATTTGTAGTGTCGAATACGTAAGCGTACATGTGCGTGTGGGCGGAGCTGTGACAGCGGAAAGCATGAAAAAGCACACGTGATTTTTTCCGCGATTAGTTCACTCGTACTCCTCAGCGACATTCGTTGTGTTTCTTGCAGGAGTTGGTTCAATTTGATAAACGATTAGGTAAAATGAGTTGCCACAAACGTATTGATGACGGAATGAGGTGGAGAATGGTCGGTAGATTGGCGGCAGATCAATCGCAAGTGCAAGTTGCTACAGAGATCAATGTAACGCCCAGTGTCGTCTGCGATTTGTGGAAACAATTTAAAGACACCGGATCTATATCGAGAAGGCCTGGGCAAGGTCGTTTACGAGCCACGACGGCCAATGAAAATCGTTATTTGGCACTTTCATCGAGGCGCCACAGGACTGCCACAGCTGCACAGCTATCTCGTGAGCTGCATGCCGCCACTGAAACCCGGGTTTCAAGGGTTACTGTTTCCCGAAGGCTTTATAAGAGAGGGCTTTTTTCCAGAAGACCCGCTGTTTGCGTTCCGCTCATTCAGCACACAAGAGAGCGCGTTTAGCATGGTGCAGACAACATCAGCCTTAGACCAGAATTTAGTGAGGTAACGTTCTCTTCACAGACGATTCGCGATTCAGGGTGGATACTGATTCTCGACGTACTTTCATCTGGAGAGAACCTGGGACACGATACCTTTCCTCCAACTTCCGAGAAAGGGACCGCTATGGCAGCGGAGGTGTCATAGTCTTGGCGAGCATCATGTTGGACGGCCGCACACCTCTCCATGTGTTTGACAGAGGCTCCTTGACTGCTAAGAGGTATAGGGATGAGATCTTACAAGCCCTATGTTGGACTTTTCATGGGCGCAGTTGGCCCTCGGTTCCTTTTTATGAACGACAACGCTCGTCCATATAGGGCTCCCCTGGGCGACGATTACCTTGAAAGTGAGGATATTCGCCTGATGGAATGGCCAGCCAGATCGCCAGACCTAAACCCTATCGAACATGCTTGGGACGTTCTTGGGAATGCAATTGCAGCTCGCCATCCCCTCCGAGAACCATCCAGGAGCTGAAAACGACGTTGCTGCAGGACTGGGACCGACTGCCACAGGGACTCATCAACTGCCTCGTTTCCAGTATGACGTCGCGTTGTGAGAGATGTATGGCTGTGAGAGGGGACCATACCCCATATTAGAGTCGATCCTACAACGTGGATTTTGGACATTCCTGCGCTGATTGAGCCTTACTGATGATCATAAGTGCGTGCCATGACTGTTGTATGGTATAATGTTTTCTTTTATATAACTATGTATCCATACCAAATTTCATTAAAATGTGTCCATTAGTTTTTCAGAAATTCGACAAAATGTGCAAATTCTCTCAATTTTGAACATCAGTGTACATTAGACACTGCATCGTCTTTTCAATTATTAAAGTGTATTATTGCCTTTTGGATGTACCTTAAGATTTGTCTATAAAGTTCCTTTTAAATGTTAGAATACATTTTCCCGAGGACGAATTTTTCATATACACGTAAAAATTGTTTTGAAAATCATAAGTTTAAATTAGAAACAAATACTTTTGCCAATCTTCTGAACACCTTGAATGGCAAGATTGGACCCTTTTGAGAGAAATCATTTGTGTAGTGAAAAAAGCTACAAACAAATTATAACGAAAAAAGCTACAAACAAATTATAACGATAATGGCTACAAACAAATTATAACGATAATGGCTCGAAATTCGCGGATCTCAAGGTAGACAGGATTTTGGAGCAACTTGAATCTAAATGCATTCGGTGATTGCCAGGTATTATGTGTGAATCCTTGGTTTCTCCATATATGCGGAATTAAACAAAAGGAGATGAAGAGAAAATATCAAAAATTATTTGAGAAGCTAAGCGGGAACAAGGATCCTTACAAGTTAATTATTGTGAAATTTTCTAAATGTGAAAATTTTCACTTTTAAGAACCGCAGAAACACCAAAAAGATGTCCCATGATGAGCAGCCTTGTTAATCTAGTGCATCCAGATTAATTTGTAGATAATGACTGGCATGATCATGACTTAGTATACTGTTGATACTACTCTTGATCAAGTAATGCGAAATTTAAAGGAGTAACAATATTCTGATTTATATCAAAACGAGTAAATCCTTGAAAAGGTATACGGTATTAGATAGTGCCAACCTGATGAAATTTTTAGGATAATATTTTAACTGCGGGAGGCTCTTCTACCTACTTTCAGCCTAACTTTTAAGGGCTCTGGAAAGCCTCGAGTAAGTGACTATTCAAGTAGCATTAGTATGCAGCAATACAGGAAACTGAAATCTTTATTCGTTACTTATTTTTACCTCTTTATTATTTCGATTTTGTAAAATGTGAACGCACGTAATGTACACTGAAGTGCCAGAAAAACTGGTACAAACGAGCTTATTCAAAATACATAGCAACGTCACCTATGCGCGTACTCGGTTGCGTCCGCCAGTGCGTATATAAAAAGATAGACATCCTTGCCAGCTGTCAGGGCTGTTTTCGGCATGAGAATGACAAGTAATAATGATTTAAGCGATTTTCAACGCGGTGTCATAGTTGGAGCTCGTGAGACGGGCCATAGTGTTTCGGAGGTAGAAACGAAGTTCGGATTTTCACGAACGACCATTGCAAGGGTGTACCGTGACTACAAGAATTCCGGCAAAACCTCCAACCTACTATACCAGTGTGGCCGTAAAAGGACATTGGGTGAACGTGACCATCGTCGGCTGTTAAGAATCGTTTCACGCGATAGGCGTGCAACACTCTCGCAGGTATTATCCGAATTCAATGCTGGAGCCTCAAAAAGCATCAGCGTCCAGACTGTGCAACGTACCCTGCACGATATGGGTTTTGGGAGCCGACGCCCAACTCGAGTCCTCTTGATGGGTGTACGACACAGAGCTATGCGCCTCGCTTGGGCACGGAAACACCGCCACTGGACACTTGATGACTGGAAACAAACTGTATCTGTATCAGGCAGATGGAAGGATTCGTGTGTGGCGCAAACCCCATGAAGCCATGGATCCCGCCTGTCAACAGGGAACTGTACCGGCTGTTAGGGGGTCCGTAATTGTATGGTGTGTATTTAGCTGGACTTCACTGGGACCCCTGGTACGTCTACAAACGTATGTGACCGACCAACGCTATGTGCACATCCTTCCTGACGAGGTACACCCGTTCATCTCCTGCATTCATGCTGATGGGTTGGGCCTGTTCCAACAGGACAACACAAGTGTAGGGACGCCACATTATGGTTAGAGGAGCATTCATCTGAGTTTGGGGTGTTGTCATTCCCACCCAAGTCCCCAGATCTGAACGTGATAGAGCACATTTGGGATACCATGCAACGCGCTATCGAACGCAGGAATCCGAGACCTCGGAATACACCCGAATTGTGGAACGCTCTGCAGGACGTATGGTGTGCATTGCCTACAGCATATTTCCAGAAGCTAGTGGAGACCATTTCCCGTCGTATTTCTGCAGTCCTGCGCTCCCGTGGAGACCTACCAAGTATTAGACTGGTGTACCAGTTTTTCTGGCAGTTCAGTGTATATCGCAATGTGATGTTAAGTAACATTTGTCCTTGCAATGAAAAGAGTTCTCCACACGCGGTTTAACTTTTAAAAACTCCACACTATTTCGAGATCCAAATGGAAGTGTTTTCTGTGTGAAAATTCATGTTTCACTTCACTAGCTTAACATTTTCGAGAGCTAGTTACACTAAGAGTATTTTTTTACTCTGAAAGCCGACCTTCCAGAAACAGTTAAAAATGTTTAGATATCAAGGATTAATTAATAATAATTCATTAATTTCGAAATTGATTTTCAAGCATATAAGAAACATTGTTCGGCAAAACTTTTAATTCTAATTCAACAAACACAAAGAAACAGGCAAAAAAAAAAGGATATCGCATGCTGTGACGTACAACAGAGGTGACGCACTTGTCAAGACAAGTAGTAGCGATAAGCACTAGTCGGTGTAGCTTAATTGGGAAAATATACATGCTGCAGAGTAGAACGATGGGGGTTCGAATTACGCTACCGGCAAATCTGTTTTTTCACATTGGCGCCCGAATGTAAAAATGGATTTACCGGCGCTTAGGTTCTTCGAAAAACGTGTAGTTCGTTCCACACATCACCTGGAGTTAATGAAGATTTCTTTTCCCATTCGTCGAAAATGTGTGACGCTTTTTTCGCGCATCGTCTGGAATTAATTAGAATTCCTTCTCTGGCAGAGTTAGTTACTCAGGCATGGTTTGCGGCTGACCAGAAACCTTCTATGTCCATCCCCCGCCTTTCTCAAGGAGGGGATATATGTGACGTATACTACAGAGGTGATGTACATATCAAGATGGGAAGTAGCTGTGTTAAGCACTCGTTGGTGTAGCTTAATTGGGAAAGCATTCGGTTTCGGACCAGAAGGATGCGAGTTGGACTTCTGCCACCTGCAAATTTGTGTTTTCACAATACGAACTGCTAATAATAGCTGATACATGCGGTAAACTATCAGCAGAACTGAAATTCCATTACACATTGTACGACATCAGGTACCAGTTATGCCATGCAAAAACAAGCAAAATTTTCGAACTGTTAAGGTCTTGTGTGTTTTACCGCGGTTACAAAATGTTTGACTGGTAATCGTTTAAAAAACGATGTGCTATTCCCTTGAGAGAGAGAACACATTACTGCTTTTAAGTGATAGATTGGGGAAAAAATAGACACTCTAAAACTAATGAGAAGTATTCAAAGATGCTAATATTTGTTAGTTTTAGAGCACACAATGCGTATCAAACTGTGGGTCCGTTTGAAAAACAAAACGCATCAGCATTTACTATATTGCGGCGTAAAGGATAACTTTTACTATAGAAAGGAAATAAAAGGATAGATATATCGAGTTGTTCTAAGTCTCCGACTTCTTTCTGCGTAAGTCCATCGATCGGTTTTTGCTATCTCACATTACCTATTTTTTTTCTTTCTTTTTCCTCTCCGATCAACTCATTCATGAGCAATTTTTCGGAAAAGTGTGGAGGTAAAAGAAATTTCAACAAACAAAACAAGTTCTTGACATGTCAGTTCGGTTTTTCATTAACTGCAGTCATTATCCGAAGGACCTTCCCAATTTTTTAACTATTACTCGTTTCCGTCACTTGATCCATGGGGGTGATTATTTTCTCGGCACTGTCGGCTGCCTGAGACCCCGAGTATACGATTTCGGAAATGAATTTTCTGCCAGCCGATAGGAAGGAAAGCCTGATTCCCTTAATACCACGTCCGTTTGGATTGGGCACTGGGCATTACTTCTGTGTACATAAGCGAGAGGCCATTGGTCAGGGACGTTTCCTCTTTCCCGAGTTTGGTTTGTGTTGCATTTGGAGGATATGGGTTGTGCACGGCATTTTTAGTCACGACAAGAGCGAGCATGAAACATGACCCAAGAGCCTAGCAAAGAGAGAGAGGTAGAGAGAGAGAGAGTGAGAGGGAGGGAGGGAGAGTATATCGGGAATCGAATATTCCATTTCTGTGGATGAATTATTGGACATTGGAACTATGGGCGAACCATTTCCTTTTAATTAGATTTTCTATGAAATTCCTCAGACTATATTCATTTGTTGATTTTATTCTTAACGTTTCCTCGCTGCATTCAAGTCCGTGTTAGTAAATTTATTACGATAGATTGAAAATATGTTTAACCCGTCGTTGTTCGCTACACGATGAGAAACGCCAGTTGCAGCGCGTGAGAGTTTTTCTCACACTAATTTTTTCCGCTGTTTTAAGTAGTCTACTCAAAACACTTCAGAATTCTTTCTTTGCAAGAAATGTAGTTAATATACACAGTTAAAAATCAAATTAAGGAAAAAACGCACTCGTATTATCGCGTTATCTATAAAAATACAAAGCACAAACGCTTGTGTTTGCTTGATGAGAAAAGCTCTCACAGTCGCTTGATGAGAGAAATATTCATATAAAGTACACGGGAGCAAGGAACAGACTGAAGGTCAAAGGCGCGCTAATCCTTATCGGAACTGATAACAGATTGTTGAGAACATTCTAAAAGTCAGCTAGAGCCAGGGTGGTGCCCCTAGGGTCACTTCCAAATAAATGGCGCTCTTTATATGCGAAGCGTGAGAGACATGCTCACAGCGCCAATCCTTATCGGAACTGATAACAGATTGTTGAGAACATTCTAAAAGTCCGCTAGAGCCAGGGTGGTGCCCCCAGAGTCACTTCCAAATAAATGGCGCTCTTTATATGCGAAGCGTGAGAGACATGCTCACAGCGGCAATCCTTATCGGAACTGATAACAGATTGTTGAGAACATTCTAAAAGTCAGCTAGAGCCAGGGTGGTGCCCCCAGGGTCACTTCCAAATAAATGGCGCTCTTTATATGCGAAGCGTGAGAGACATGCTCACAGCGCCAATCCTTATCGGAACTGATAACAGATTGTTGAGAACATTCTAAAAGTCAGCTAGAGCCAGGGTGGTGCCCCCAGGGTCACTTTCAAATAAATGGCGCTCTTTATATGCGAAGCGTGAGAGACATGCTCACAGCGCCAATCCTTATCGGAACTGATAACAGATTGTTGAGAACATTCTAAAAGTCATCTAGAGCCAGGGTGGTGCCCCCAGGGTCACTTCCAAATAAATGGCGCTCTTTATATGCGAAGCGTGAGAGACATGCTCACAGCGCCAATCCTTATCGGAACTGATAACAGATTGTTGAAAACATTCTAAAAGTCAGCTAAAGTTGGGGTGGTGCCCCCAGGGTCACTTCCAAATAAATGTCTCTCTTTATATGCGAAGCGTGAGAGAAATGCTCGCAGTGCGACCAAACACAGGTTAAGCTCATTATTTTCAGATAATTCGAATAGCTCAAGCACATAACACACTAAAATTAAAAATTTCTGCAGAGAATGAATAATTTGCATAAAAAGAAACTATTGGAAGGTGTGAAAAAATTTGAATTAGTATATAAAAAATTCACTAATTTTTCAATGTAAATTATAAAAGCTTTGTTGGGTTGGGGCATATGAAATGTCCGCTTGAACATGTTTAACCCTTCCAGCTGACTGATGTCGTCCAGCAACGTCACATGGTATACAGTCAGTGGAGTACTAGCGATTCATAAACGGCTTTGGAAGTTGATTCTGAGCGGCCCACTGTTGGAAAATATTGTCTAGGTACATCACTCCCACACCCCGAAGATTAAGTCAGCATCGCCGTTTACTTTTTAAACATCTGTTCAACGCAAGTCTATGATAATCACTGAGGTTTTTTGCATTGAGGAAATTACACTCATCGTCAAAAAATAGTTGCACCCAGAAGGAAGCAACCTACAAGAATGAAACTTGGTGGGTCGGTTGTTTGACATCGTGAAACATGCAAATGATTCAAGTATCACGCTCGGCCGTGTACGTGACGCCAACAAGGAGGGGTCGTAGCGCTGTGCCTGATAAGCTATTTAATTAATATAGACATTTGACGTGGACCAGGAACATCAAACAGAGGTCATCGCTCTTTCCACGTTTATAAGAGAGTCACGGGAAAATTCTCATTGGCCGCCACCGGGAATCGAACCCAGGGTCTTCCAGTTACGCCAGATATGCTTCCACTACACCACAGCGGCCTCGAATTCCTCCAGACTCACACACACTAACTGCCAAGCCAATTTGGAAGGTTGCTTCTTGGAGTCCCGCACTATGCTGGGAATTCACCAAAGATGGTAAGCAGCAACTGAACAAATAATTAGAAGGCGAAAGAATAATTAATATAGACATTTGACGTGGACCAGGAACATCAAACAGAACTGGAAGACCCTGGGTTCGATTCCCGGTGGCGTCCAATGAGAATTTTTCCGTGACTCACTTATAAACGTGGAAAGAAACATTTGTTACGATTTGTTTTCTAAGATTTTCTAAGATAAATTCTTCGCTTTGTCGTCCTGTGCGACACACTATACAGAATGTGCCCCAAACGAGGGTCTCAGAAGTCCCTGTATCTCTCTCTCCCCCAAAGGCGAGAGGGGCACAGAGATTACTACTGTAAACTGCGATGAAACTTCCTAACCGTTCAACTAATTAGGAACGGTTTAGAAAGTCGTTTACAACGAATGCAAACACTGTGTTTCAATCTCAGTTACACTCATGGACAATATCTCATAAAAACTACAGATCCCCACTCTGAGCCGTCGGACATTGACATTCATCGGTTGGCACATACAACTCTGAGCCAGAACACACTCATCAACATATTCATTACACTGACACACGAACCCAGATCACTCCATTCATCTGCACGGACAATCTACACACCGTCACAGAAGTTCCAGGAACCCTGAAAAGAAATTCAGATCCAAAGTGGGTTAAAAAACACGCGATGAAGGAAGGAGGGGAAATGGCCCCTACCCCAACATATTTGGGAAAAAAAATTCCCACTCTTGAGGCTACAGAACGCTCAATAAAATTTCTACAGAAACTCACTTAAAATTATTGACTGCACCACCTATATTATGGTAACACATTCAGTGGTCATGTTGATGCACTAAGTTGTCATTAAAGCTACGAACAGATTCATAAACACAATTTTACTCATAATACACTCATATCCTAAAGTACACTCACGGACAATGGAATTTGCGCTCCAAGAAAGAAGCATCGGATTGAACTGAAATTTCATGGGCGTAATGATACAGATGAATGATTTACATGATGACAAAAACAGAGCTGCAGGACAATTACAGAGGAATCTGTGGCACGCAATCCGGCCATCTTCAATAGCGCGTCATCTTCAATACATGCTGCAATACAATCCGGCATGGATGCGAACAGCTGTCTGATGTTGTCCTGCGGCAGGCTGGCATACACGTGTTGGACGGTGTGCTCCAAATCCGGGATAGCGCTACACGGGGGCAGCTGGTGCCGCACTATCATGGAAGTGTCTGGACATGACGAAGGCAGTCCTGGGCAACCCGAGTCGTGTGCAGGTGGGCATTAAACTGTTGGTATAGCGCACATGGAATTCGAACAAGGAATGGGAGCGCATGGGGCTGTACGATCTCATCCACATACCGCTGGCCCGTCAATGATCTTCGTACCACTACTAGAGCTGATCGGTTATCGTAGGCTATGGCTCCCCAGACCACAATGCCTGCAGTGGGGGAGGTGTGGCGCTCGACAGCGAGGTTGGAATTGTGCCGCTGACCCGGGGACCTCCACACCCGGACACGGTTATCATCTGTCCCTAAAACGACGCGGAACTCATCGCTAAACTCCACACGTCACTCTGGCCTGGTACCACTGCAAACGGAGCCAGCGAAGATTCGGTGGTAATTGCAGTACACGTAAAGGGCGCTGGGATCGCAGATTAGCTTCCGCGAGTCGTCGGGAAATGGTTCGTGGTCACACAGGAGCCGCAACCTCTACCTGTATATAGTCGACCAGGTCCCCTTTGGATCGGCTCACGATCCGTCGATCTTCTCTACCGGCGGTCCTCCTGGTCTGTTCGGAGCCGCTCCGCCGTGTGGCAGTGCCCTCACGTGTCCACTACTCCGAACACAGTTGGGCGGTATGGTCAGAACGATTCACGTGGTGGGCTATACGGTGTGCCGACCACCCTGTGGTTTTCAGTCCGACGATCAGACCTCTCTCAAAGTCCGTTAGTTGCGTAAATCGACATCTCTGGCGTCTACCCGGCATTTTTGTCATTTTTATCACTCTGTACTCTCGCTTGCGTCGGACGACGCTTTTCGCTTTCATGGGGCATCGACTACACGCCGGTTTATAAGGCTGCCGGTTCGTGCTTGCAGTGTCACCATAGGGTGTGCGGTCATGCGCAATCGCACCAAACGTGGGTCATTTGCATACCAGCACGCACTCTAGCTATTTGCGAAGTTTCGCGGCTGTAGCATGTTTTCTTCTAGGAGGGCAAATTTCATTGTTCGTGAGTGTAAAAAAACAATTTTTACGACATTTATTTTTGCCCGGTAATTACACATACTTGAAACCTTGTCAATAATCACTTTCACCTTAAGCAATAATACTAATAAAATTAATGTTAACTGAAGAGTTTCATGCTGAGAATGCAAAGGCAATAATTATAATGCATATGCAACGTCAATCTGGTTTAGTAATATTAAACTCTGGAACTGAAGAGCTGCATGTCGAGATTGCGCAACAAGTCAAATTCCACATGGAGAAAACTAATATTTACCACAATGGTTTTTCCTCGTTCATCACACACACACACACACACACACCTTATATTTTACAAAAAGCTGCACGTTATTTACTCTATCGTGATAACTGCCCAAAATGAAACACTTGAAAACTGAAGAGCTGCATGTTGAGACCGCTTTTAAATCTACTTGCACGTTGAGATTGCATTTAACTAAAAATTATGCAAAATGCAGCAAAAAGAAAAGCTAATATTTACAAAAACGTTGTGCTCATCTGGTTTATGGTCCACTTTGACCGAAGCTTGTGCACTCACGATTGAATCTTGTCACAAAATAAGGCACACAAGGCGTCGTACACCGGATAAATACCGATCTTTTGACGTACAATGATCTGCCGACTTACATAGTCTTGACTTACGTCACCCCGCACTTACATCTTTCGGCCTAAACTGTACAAAAAAAAAGGGGGGAGGTGAAGGGTTTACGATATTTTTTGCGCGCTTCTGACATCACGCGCTCGGAGAGAAGGAGGGGTGATTTATGATTCACCGCACCGTCTGGAAGGAATGACATGTAGGGGGTAATGCGCAGACGCAGCTAGAGACGTTGGGATGCTGAGTAGGCATTAATCCCAGATGCGTATGTGAACACAGCACGTGGCGATCTTCTAGAAATTCGGAACCAAAGCGTTCTTGAAAGAAATCTGACCCTAAGCCAATGGAAAGAACAACGACGGTTTCAAAATTGAATGAAGGGCTGAATCTCATCGACGTTGGGAGATCCTTAAGAACATTGATTCTGAAGAACAGCAAATAGCAACAACCAGAAAAAAATAAAAAGGAAGCTTGCTGCTATGAGGAGATTCTAAGAGAAAAACAGGGTGTCTTTTTATCGGTCCAGACTTCAGTGCTGAATTTCGTCCAGTCTTCAAAGACTTCTGCATCGCCCCAAGATCATCCAATTTCATAATTAGGAAATACACAGTCGAATTAAGAAATACAATTCCAATGATCTCTGCTCGCACTGTTCGCTGTGCACTGCATCCGATGGGATATGGCAGCCGAAGCCCTGTTCGAACACCTTTGCTGTCTGCAGTTAACAAGAGAAAACGCCTCCAGTTCGTACAGGAGCACAAGGATTGGACAGTCGAATTAGGAAATACACCTCAAATGATCTCTGCACGCACTGTTCGCTGTACACTGCATCGGATGAGATATGGAAGCCGAAGGCCTGTTCGAACACCTTTGCTGTCTGCAGTTAACAAGAGAAAACGTCTCTAGTTCGCACAGGAGCACAAGGATTGGACAGTCGATAATTGGAAACAAATTATGTGGTCCGATGAATGACATTTTCAGGTGCACCATGCCGATGGTCGAGTGAGAATTTGGCGGAAACAGCACGAAAGCATGAACCCCAAATGCATTGCTACAACCCTTCAAGCTGGTGGAGGCAACGTTATGGTTTGAGGAATTTTTTCCTGGCATACTTTGACCCCTTTAATTCGTGTTGATCAACGTCTGACTGGCACATCATATCTAATCATCGTTGTGGACCAGGTGCATCCTGTCATGTGGATGGTTTATCCCAACGGCGCTGGCTACTTTCAACAAGATAGTGCGTCCTGCCATAGGGCTCGTATTGTACAGGATTGGTTTCAGCAACTAGCTGGTGAGTTTACTTTGCCAAGGTGGCCTCCACAATCTCCAGATCTCAACCCCATTGAGAATTTGTGGGATGACGTTGAACGATCCATCAGACAGCTGGATCCACAACCAGAACCTGCAATCGGACACTTCTGGAAAGTGCTATTCATCAAGCATGGTCTCAGATTCCACAAACCACCTGTCGACATCTCGTGGAGTCCATGCCATGAAGAATCGACGCAGTATTAAAGGCAAAAAGTGGCCCAACGAAGTACTGAGGGGGTGGTCATAATAAAGTGGCCTCTCAGTGTATAAGAACGAAAGAAAAAAACTTATTCTTCATATGAAGAGGGCTCTGGAAGTCCTGGCCGCATCACGGTGAAAGCAAAGTAGTTTTGTCAACGACAAAATATGAGGATTGGATTTTCTTTTTTAACTTAGTTTTTAAGAAAAGCAAAACGATACGCGTTCACCATCATTTCGTCGTATCATAATGGATTTTACAAGTATAAATTACCTTCTTTAGAAAAAGCGGCAACTGTCTACTAGATGCGTGTATTTATATCTCTAATAAAGTTATAGTAAGTTGCTTATTGTATTAACTTAAGTTCTGAAATTTTATTTATTAAAGGTAGTATTTAAAACAAATTCCTTAAAATTCTATTAATACAGACCTAACGATATTTTGATGTCAAAATATTATTCTGTCTTAAGTATGTTCTAAACTCGTGCTCCCATAAAATTTATAATAAAATCCCTTTCACTGGACGTACATGGTTCTTCTTCACTCTCAAAAGAAGAATGATTTTTGAGCCTGATTAAAATCACGAAAAGCTGTTCTTCCACCACCAATGGATATTCGTAGCTTCGGTGTCATTTCTCTTCTGTTGCAAGAGACAGCGTTGCGAACAGATGGAGGAGAAAACGTAGAGATCAGAGTAGGGTGAAATGGCGAGTTTTGCAGCAATTGACCACCACAGAACGAATCAAGATTTCTCCTTCACAATCACTTTCACCCGGTGTGGCTCTTTAGGAAGCCTTCATAGACGTCCTGATGCGCTTTTCCCACATTATGTGACCAGATAGATGATGTTCGTTTTGAACATTTGCTTTAATTTTTAATTTCCTTTTAATAAATATCCCATTTTTTCCTACTCATTGGTTGGAAATATTATTTCAGAAAATTCACTATCTTTTCCTCAGTCAGATTTGTGTTTACAAGCAGACTACCTAATGTTACACAAGATTTGGACCAAAGATACTTCTGTGTTTCGTCCGCGAAAAGTAAAATATCTGGTTTGAATACCGCTTAATCAAAAATAGTCGTCTTTCAAAAGTTATTGCCATCATAATTTCAATTTGTAATATCAAATTGAACTAAAAATGTGTTAGTATTTTCTGAGGTTTCAAAGTTGTATCGCTACGACGATATCCTAAAATTTCATTTCATATTCCTTTTCCTCGTCTAACTCTTTGAGCGGGTGATGCACCTGAACCAAAAGGTGCACAAAACAGTCTGCGCTCCCCAAACGGAAATGCTCACATAGAGGCCAAGTTTTACCAAAGCTACGGTGAAACAATTCCTTACCCCTCTCATTTCATTAGTACGGACCATGAGCCTGTCACAGGTTGTAAGCTCCCTTCTATTCCTTTGTTCTCTGCTTTATGGCATAATGGAGAAGGATGATTCTTCCGGACACAGACACTGCATAGAAAGAAATCACAAAATTTCTTAGGTGCTACCCTATGGTTATAGCTCTTTTAGCAGATAATCAGTCAAAGAGTATTATTGTCAATCAACCACCTTAATGACTACTTTGAATAACAAAGGTAAGGGGAAAGACCCAAGGCATGATGGGGAAGGGCTAGTTCCCACAACATGGACATCATGCCCCTGGGAATAAACAAGTGACTCAGTAATCTGTCTCGTTTCTTCGGTTCGTCACCACTATTATAGCTTTTTTAGTAGATAATCAAAGGGAATTAGTGTCAATCAACTCCCATAATGATCACTTTGAATAACAAAGCTAAAGGGGAAGCAACGTTTTCTGGTGCGCAGGTATAGTTCTTCCAGCCAAATTGCACGCGCTTTTTAGACATTGAATATATTCGTTCGACATGATTTTAGACCATTTTCGTAACCCCAAATTAATTCGTTCCAGTCGGTTAAAGGATTAACTTAAATGACTCTTTTGTAATTACTCTAAAAGTCCCTGTCACTTTTTTCACTCGCTTAATGAATATAATGGAACACTAGATATTTCAAGAAATAGACAAAATTTACGGATTTCGCAATATTTCTTTCAGCTGTTTGAAGAGTGATAAACGATCTGGCTAGCATTTGTTGCTGTCCGAAACATGTATGTTTACCTTACAAAATAGGCTAGAATAACAAGCCGAGTTAGTTCTGATTAGTGTAAATCAAAATAATAATGTCGTACAAAGCACAGGGATGTCTGCTCGTCGACCAGACTGAGTCATACAGAGTGCAATTGCTTTTGCTGCATTTCTTTGGTAAACAGTGGAACTGACAGTAACACAATTGCCTTATATTCATCTTTCACATGAGTGAGAGGGATAAAAGAATGAAAGACGCACTTCTGAGATCTATTGAAGTCACTCTGGATAATCTCGGCCCGGAAATCAGCTGCTGATGTTGTGAACTTAATTTGCGGCGCGCGAGATAACCACATCTTAACAGAAATGGTTGCCTGCTCCCGTTTCATCAGCCGGCAGAAAGCATGGGGCATAAATACGACATCGTACACGGTCGACAGCACAAAGCGATCCCCCGAATCCTTTCTCTGGATCAGATACTCCCACTTAAGATCTTCTGCCAGTACAAACTTAACACTAGAAGCAGAGGCCACTGCTTTTGGTGACGTCAATGTAGCAACGATGATCACTTGACCTGAAGTTTGCTGCGAGTCAGTCTTTTAATAGAAAATCGCGTAAAACTGAATCATTTTCTGTTCAAAAGACATCATGCTTATAACAAATATTAAGACACTCACTTGTACAAAAAGTGGTAAGAAACTTCTTTTAACATCACAAACAATTGAGGAGCAAGTGATCAATAACACTGTCATTAATGTACAGCCGATTTAGCACACGATGTACAAATAATGCTTCCAGAACATTAATCCATAAGGTAAATAAAAACACCGAACGCTTTCTAGAGGGTGACATTTCTTTTCGTTTTGCGCGCAAACCTCAAGCCTTTTTTTTTTCTTCGAAATATCATGCAAGTTGACATACCTCAGAAAACGTGAAAATTACATCGACATGGAAAGGAAATCGAACCCGCATCTTCCGATTTACGTTCGAATATGTTACCGTTACACCACCCAGAACAACGAATCTCCAAGCAACTGAGGATGTGTTTTGGGACTCAGTTTTGACTTCGAAATATCTGCTCTGGCCATCTGCATCTGGACGTGAAATTCTACGACGCAGTAGTTAGTTCTTGTACTCGGCGCAATAGTGTTCTGGCATGTTTGACTTGCAATGAAGTAACGTCAAGGCCATATAGCTCAGAGTTTTCACAACTGATGCAAAACACATTTTGGAACGCCAACAAAGTCTTCTTTCTTAAAATGGAATTAGCAGGCTTGCAATTCCTCTGATAGATTTCCTCATAGCTATTTTCTCGGAATCCAGAAGCTACATTATTGGTATACTTTCCTTACCAAAGTAGGACTTTTAAGAAACGCACATGCAATTTTTCACCTGATATCATTTTATTATGGTTTCCGCGGGCACTTTTTGGATGCTCTTAAAAAGAAAAACGTGCTTATGATATTACTTTTCCTATCCCTCTATGGAAACGACATTGCAGCAGTTGTAAGTTAAACACTGAAGTAAACATGTAAAATGCAGTCTTCCTTTTCAAATTAATGACGTCCAACTAACTGTATTCTCTTGTGCCCGTATGATCTCAACAATCACCGTTAATCTAATTTTCGACACAGCGTAACATCTTGAAATCGTTGTTGCATTAAAACTGTGGTTACTATTTGATACTCGCTTATGTACTTCATTAATACCTAGGTTCATTCCTGTGTCTGTGCTGAAGCAGGAGATGATTCTACGTCAAAATCTAAACACACATGAAGACAAGAAACACAATAATACCTGACTCACAGAATCGGATTCAATACATAGGACTTCGAAGGACATCCCATGTCTCTGAAGAAGCTGAATCACAGTAGAAGGAACAGTACATTGATTTCACTAGTGAGTTTCTCAAGCACTTAGAAACCAATAACAGCCAACGACATGACTTAAATCCGCGAACAGTCATCTCTCTTTGAAAGACTCGTAGATTTGTAATTCTTGACTAACAGACAACTGTTATAGGCAAAACATTGCTTACATTTCGATGAACAAGAGTTTAATAATTGTTTGCTTATTTCTTACTTTGTGATACTTTCTTCCGCTACAATTCCCACCAACCAAGCATATTACAAGGACCCGCTCGCACTCCAAATTAGTCCCCTTCAACACTTTTGTTAGAGGGGTTTTACTCCCACTTTGGGTTCGATTAGCGTTGCAACTTTTATACCAGGTCGCCGAAAATAATGGTCGATTTTCTGAGGTGCCACATTCACTCTTCCACAATGCTTGCAGACCAATCCGCTAGCAGCACCATTCGTGCGAGTTGAAGGGCGACTCAAACGTCACATACACGCCATAATCGGTTGAGCTGCAGTTGTTGCTACTCGTGTGAGATTTGTCTGTACAACATGTTAGGAAGGAGTGGGGTATTCTGCTTCGTGAATTCAAATTGGGTCGTAATGCGGCGCAAACCTACCGTAATGTAGTCGGGGCATGAGGCGAGGAAGCAAATTCTGAAAGTACTGTTCGTCGGTGGTTTGAAAAGGTTCATTCCAGTGAAACTTTTCAAATGAGGAAGGCCGAGGACGACATTCTGTCATTGGTAACGACTTTTTGAAGGCACATGTAGAGACAAATTCTGGTGTCACAGTCAGAGAACTCGCCAAATAGTATAATGTGTCTGTGTCAGCCATTTCCGAACATTTCCACCAAATTGGTAAATTCAAGGAGCTCGATAGTGGGTTCCACACGAACTGATGGAGCATCAGGAACAACAACTGTTTGAGATGTGCAGTAATCTTCTTCTTCGCAACGGAAAGGAGGCCCTATTTGATCGCATTGTAACTTGTAATGAAACGTGGGTGCTATAAGACAACCGTAAGCGATCTGGACAATGACTGAAGTATCGTGAACCACAAAAGCAACATCTTAAACCAAGGTTGACTCCAAAGAAGGTTTTTGGACATTCTGGTAGCCTGTTCAAGGTGTTATACACTACAGTTTCTTGAATGCTGGAGAAAGCATCACTTCAGTCACATACTGTGAAGAAATTGACCGAATGCACCAGAAGTTGTGTTCCAAACAGCCATCTTTGATGCACAGGAACGGACCTATCTTCCTCCATGATTACGCGAGACGACACGTGTCACAAATGACGAAACACAAACTGCACGAACTGAGGTTCGAAACCCTTCCACATCTAGCCAGCTCGTCTGACTTGGCACCTAGCGATTTCCACCTGTTTATGCAAGCAATTACCTCAAGGACAGGACTATCAGAAACCGAGAGGAGGCAGAAATTGCATTCCGGGACTTTCCTGACCGAGTGAAAAAACGGACTTCTAACGGACTAGCATTGAAACACTTGTCATTCATTCCAGAGGTGTGTGACTGCTGAAAGCGACTGTTTTGAATAAAACAAAGTTGTGTGCTATGAGGTATGTCTCTTTCATTTTTTACCCTCTAAATCGGCCATTATATTCCGAACGGCCTGGTAATACGAAAAAGCCGCAAACGCACTTGTGAGTTTTCTTTACTTTTTATTATTATCTAAAGCTTGTCAAGCTGGTTGTCCTGGAAATGTCTTAGTTACGTAATTAATTTATTCTTATACTTTCAATTGATTATTCTATTGAATTTCTTATTTGTTTTACTTCCTATGTTCTTAGGCATCCGATCTTGGGTACCTTTTCATTCCCCATCAGCCTCTTACTTCGTCTTCTAACCTTACTTGATTCGTGTTTTCGGACTTCTCTTTCGTTTTTTGTTTGCTATGTGTTTAACGAACTCCATAAGCAACTCAATGGACTATAAGCAGACTCCCGTCTCTAGTTTAGGGTCACTGGTTCCAGGGAAGGGAGAGAGCCAATGACGTGAGACAAACACAGCATCCATGCCTCACCGGGATTTGAACTCGGACTCTTCTTGGACAAATGGTTAGAAGCCATAGCTTAGATCACTGCGCCACAGGAGCGGCACGGACCACTGGATAACCCTTGTTCAGAAGTAAATGGATTGTGGCTTCGATTAAATTTTAAACTAATTATGTAGTCTGGGAACACTTTGTTTCATCGTGTTACCGTTGGCTGAAAAAATATTTAAAACCACTGCAAATAAAAGCTTTAGCTAAAAGCAATCCCCTAACGTACAACGCTCAGCTGCCCTGGGAAACGCTTTAGAACGGTCACTAATGATTATTACATTTCCTGATGTGCCCTAAAAGGCCTTGTAAATTTCCCTTCCTTGTTGACTGTGAGATGGTCACAAAGA
The DNA here is from genome assembly GCA_039090855.1 of Macrothele yani. Lineage (NCBI taxonomy): Eukaryota > Metazoa > Arthropoda > Arachnida > Araneae > Macrothelidae > Macrothele > Macrothele yani. The sequence goes on from CM077024.1 coordinate 11,854,141, forward strand.
GAGTGTAAAGTACCACGTCACACGCCGTAGGTGACATACTACTGAGATGACGCATGATTCAAATCGACAGTGACGCAGTGATAAGCCTGCCGGAGTACTACAGTTGGGAGAACAACCACTCCTGAGGATATCGGTTGAATCCAACCAGCGGCAAAATGGTTACTAATAAGTTTCAAAACATTTTTTGTGTGGCGTATACCGCTAATTTACATATCCGACATTCGCCCGCGTTGTTGACATGTGACCGTAACTCGTCCAGAGTATAAAATATGACACAGAAGTTTGCCCAACAGTCAAACGCACTTGCACATCGGTAGGTGAAAGATGGCAAGCGATACTGCATTTATTCGACATTGCATTCGTTACGATTTTCATCAAGGAAAAAGTGCTGCAGAAGCATGTGCATCGATCTGTTCTGTTCTGGAGGAGAATATTGAATCGAAAAGCACGTGTGAGGTTTGGTTTAGAGGGTGTAAATCAGGTGATTTTGATGTTAGCGATCGAGAACGTAGCGGCGCCCAGCAGAAGATTGCACATGAGGAACTGCAAGCATTGCCGGATGAAGATCGTCTCAAACGCAAAAAGAATTAGCTGAACTCAACAACCCATTTTCAATCGTTTACGCGCAACGGGAAAAATTCAGAAGGAAGGAAAATATGTGTCACATATCCTGAGCCAGAGGAACAAGGAGGAGGGTGTCATGAAGTGTTTTTGAATCTGTTGAATAAACAACGCAGAAAGTCTTTCCTGTGGAAAATCTTTACGGGTGATGAAAAGTGGATATGGTACGACAATCCCAAACGCAAAGATCACTGTGTAAACCCCGGTAAAGCAACGACTTCGACACCGAAACGCATTATTTATTTCAAGAAAGTTCTACTCTGCATCTGGTGGGATATGAAGGGTATGCTCCATTATGAACTATTGAAAAAAGAGTCACACTGTTACTACTGATCGATACAAGCAACAATTGCTGCGATTGAACCAGGAAATCTGTCGGAAACGTCCATTCACGCATGCATAGTATTGCGTCCCGTGAAATTACTGTATGACAACGCTAGGCCGCATGTCGCGAACTTGAGCATCCGAGGTGATCCCTCAGATGATCAATTTGGTTTAAGTCTGGGGAATTAGGGAGCCAGGGAAGTATTTTGAAGTTTTCATCGTGCTTTTCCAACTACTCTTGGTCGTTTCTAGCTGTGTGACGCATTACATTCTTGTTCTGGAAGATCCCATCTACCCCAGGAAAGACAATCAGCATTTATGGATGTACGTGGTCTGCAAGGATGGATTCATAACGAATTCGGTCCTTATTGCATTTCACAGGTAGGAGTGGACCCATAGAATGCCAGGAAAATATTCTCCAAACCATAACGCTGCCCCCGCCAGCTTGTGTTCTTCCAGAAATGGTTGAAGTGTGTTTGTTCTCCGATGTTTCTCGCCTTAAACGCCAACGTCCATCCCTTCGATGAAGCAGAAAACGTGACTCATCGGAGAAGGCAATCCTTTGCCAATCAGCGAAGGTCCCATTCCAATACTACCCTGAAAATGTAAGCCTTTTCTGCCGATGCACCTTCGTTGGCATATGTGCATTGACCGTCCGTCGGCATCGGAGCCCCATACGCAGCAGGGTTCGCTAAACTGCCGTTTTCGACACACTTCCGGTAGCTCCCTGGTTCAGTCGACCAGTGAGTTGCTCCACTGTAGCTTGTCAATCGGCACTCACGCATCTTCGCAGCCAAAGTTCACGTCTCACATTTATGGCACGTGGTGCTTCACAGTTTTCACACGTCGCTTATTCGCAATGGTGCCATTTCTGCAATTACGATACACTTTTACCGCAGCAGCACGCGAACAGTTCACAAACTGCGGTGTTTCAGAAATACTGCCACCCTTGGCCCGAAAGCCGGTAATCATCCCTTTTTGCAAATCTGATAAACCGCTACTTTATCCATGACAGCAACGAGTGATATGTTTTCAGATTGCTTACAGCACGCTTGATATACCCTCCAAGCCAGCTCACGATACGTGCCTTCTTTCATTGGCTACGCGCTGTTGACGTCAAAAGTAGGAGGTAGTCATATTAATGTTACTCGACTGTGTATTTCATTTACACTGAAGTGAAAAAAAAAGGGTTACCTCTCTATTACCGCGTTGGTCGCCCCCGCCATCGGATAACGGCGGCAACGCGATTTCGCATGAACTCCTTGAACTCGCTGTAGTACTATGGAGGCAATGCAACCATGCATCCTGAAGAGCATCCCACAATTCCGTAATATTCGCCGGTGGTGTTTTCCTCGCATTGACTGCGTGTTGAACAGCATCCCAAATGTGTTCGATGACGTTTAAATCCGCCGAACGCGGTTTCCACGTCAGGATACCAAACACAGCGGAATGTGCCCTAGCCATAATCGGGCGACTGTGGACGTGTGCGGCTGCCCTTTGTCGTATGAAGGAGGTCGCACTCGCCGGGGTGGTTGCATGACATGAACGGGTGCAAATGATTCCCAAGGGTGGTTACGTAGGCTCCTGCTGTCAAAGCCGTCTACAGACGTATGAGGGGTCCTAGTGCGTTCCAGCTGAAAGCACTCCTCACCATAACAGAGCTACCGCGGGCCTGCAATCTCCCTTGTATGTAGGCGGGATCCATTGCCTCTTGGGGTTGTCGGCACACCTGGACTCAGCCATCTGTCCGAAACACTTGGTACCGCGATTCATTGGACCCGACTACATGTTTCAGATATATCGCATCCAATTGAGGTGTTCCCGAGCCCAGGCCGGACGCACAGCTTTGTGTCATCCGGTCGCCAATGGCACTCGGGTGGGTTGTCGGCTCCGAAACCCCACAGAACACAGGAAATATTGCACTATCCAAATGCTGATGCGACTACTTGCGGCGGCATTGCATTGCGTTGGGATTTGCGGCAATGTTGCATGCCGGGAAGATGTTACGATGCGTGCCAGACGCCACTGTCTACGATTGTCCAACGCGTTTCTACGGCCACACGGGTCTCGCACTCTGCAGTTTTCCCGCTTAGTTTGTGTACTCCACCCTTGAAACTGTTGACGTGTAAATCTAAATCTCGCGCTACTCTCCGAGATGGAGTGACCCATATTCCGGACGTCGACTATCATACCACGTTCGAAATTATTTAAATCCTGATAAGCTGCCATCTGAACTACGAATGCTACTACCTGATCTTGCGAAGATATTTGCCTCTATGTACACTATATTGATAAAAGTCACCGGACCTAGAACAGAAACACAAAATAGCATTTATTGACATGCATTAGTACGGTGTCGGTCCACCTTTGGCCTTAATGCATGCACTAACCCTTCGAGGCATTCTGTCGACAAGGTTTTGGAACACAGCGATAGGTATGTGCTTCGATGCAGTACATAATGCAGCCTCTAACTGTTGCTTAGTGGTAAGCCTTGGTTACAAACTTCTTATGCGGCACTCTAATTCATCCCAAGAGGTGCTCTATGGGATTAAGATCAGGGCTCCGTGCTGGCCAGTCCATACAAGGTACTAAATTATTATCAAACCACGCTGTAACAGTCCTTGCTTTATGGCTCGGTGCCTTATTGTGCAGGTACTAACAAGGCTCGGTTCCATAGTATTGCCACAGAGTTGGAAGAGCATAATTGTCCAGAATATCGAGGTAGATGTGCTGGTTAATAAGTTTGTCCCAAATAACCAATGGGCCGGGACCATGCGACGAAAAACACCCACGCACCAATACACTGCAAGCACCAAACTTTACCGTAGGAACAGTACACTGTGGTAAATAGAGTTCCACGGCAACCGCCATATCCACACACGGCCATCAGGCTGATGGATTCATCAGTCCACAGGACCCATTTCTATTTATCTACGATCCACAATACATTTTCTTTGCATCACGCTAAACGACGAGTGGCATTCCGAGTGGAGATGAAAGGCTTATGAGCAGCCGCAAGGCCACGGTAACCCATGGAATAAAGTTCTGGAATGGTACGTGTGCATACCGACGTTCCAGCATTTGCACTCATGTATACACTGAAGTCTTGTGCAGTTCACCGTCGATTGGCAGTAACGACTCTCGTGAGGATTCGACGTCCTCTATGACTGATTTTCTTTGTCCGGCTGTTAAGTTTTGGTGTTTCAGGCACGTCATGTGTCTTCCACTTATTCACTACATCCAAACCAGTTGACTTGGGTATGGTTAAACGCCTCTCGGTTTTTCTTATGGACAACCCACTAATATAACACCCAACAATCTTTCCTTTCTCAAAGTCAGTTCTCTCCCGACGCGACATTTTCACTTAACCTCACAGTGCGATATGATCGCGGTCAGATGAAGGCTCGTTTTTATACCATTTGCAGCTGTACTGCGCATCTTAACAACGCAGCGAATCCGTTCATTTGATTTTGAAGGGGTGTCCGGTCAGTATAGTGTATAACTCTTAGCAGATTTAGAAATTCAAATCTCCACAAACTGAAGGTACCTACTAACATAACGCTACTATGGGAAAACTGACAGTTTCACTGTGGTAAAATTAATATGTATGGTCTACAAAACAGCAGTAATAAATTTCCAGCTTCATGACAGCTACAAAAATGCTCCCAACATGAAAATTGGCAACTATGACCACAAAATTACATTTCAGGGTTTCTTGTGTTAAATTGTCAGACCTACCGCTTATGCTATAAACAAGAAATAAACTGTGTTTTATTACGTCAAATGTTTTATTAAGTTTAAGGTATCTTGAAAAATGGACATTGAAAAAATAAAGTAAAATGCTTTCGCCAATCAGAAAGGTAGACATTTCAAACTGAAAATAGAGACATGCTCAAAACATGCTCACATTTATAAAATGAGCTTACTTGAAGATACACCTGATTGATGCTCAAGCTTTTCTTTACTTAAGCGCAGAATGTAATAATTATTTATACCTCACTTACAGCGAGGACATCTCATCAGAATGCAATTAAAGCAGAACAAATAAGCTGAAGTAAACTTTCACGCACAAGCTCTACACATTCAAAATATCTCTTCGATTCCAAAGTCAATCAATCTACGCTTAGGTCCTCAGCGACGAACTAAGAGTTTCTCAGTTCCAGGGCTGAATAATTCATGTCATCAGGAACTGTGATTAGTTTGTACTGCTTACGATTCAAAACACTAGAGCCTTTGACTACAAATTTCATGTAAGCGTCAAACTCGGCAACTCATTATTTTAATTGAGGATCATCTCTAGAATTCAGAGCTTGATCTTTAACGACAGCACTGTTGAATATACCCACTGTTTAATTATTCCGCGCAAGGCAAAAATTGCTAGAAGTATTTCTTTGACGTGGAAGCATGGAAATATTATTCTCACATAAGATAGACGCTCAATAAATTTCAATAATGCAATACCACATGGATCAAAACAGTTGTGGTCAGAAAGTCATTTTTAGAAGACGACGCTAAATTTTCGGGTGTTATCTAATCAGCCAGTCCTTTGAATTTCTTCCCACATAAAAATAATTTTACAAAGTGTATTTTTAGAAAAGAAGAAAACCTGCGAAAAGTGAAATACAGTGAGGGAAATAATTATGGCCCACGTGGTATTTATTCAGCAAAAAAAAAGAATCATTACAATATAAATAAATCAGATGACATTGAACAAATTGTACTAAATATTACGTACAAGAAAGATAAACAGTTCTCATGCTCACAAATATATTTGTACAGACTTTGTGCACGTTCAAGTGATAAAGAAAGTGCGAAATAATTATAGCCCTCAGAACTTTTAATTCATGTGACACTTTTTAGAAGTTGGAGATTTGCAATCTTTTGTACATCCATCTTTAGCATTGTTAAAGCTTCTAGTAGATAAGGTAAGCTATCTTCCCAATCCTGAATATACTTCATATCAATAGAATGCCACGATTCAAAAATAGCTAATATAATCATTGGTCCTGATGTGCTGTATTTTCACTGTTGTCCGTGTTGCCACTCTTTCAGAAAACCTTAAAATTACTTTGCCCTGGAGTGGAAATCGATCCTGCAGCTCTCCATTACCAGTCGAGCATGCGACGGAAATTCGTTTCCCATTTATGTATGATGTTCAAGAATATCTGTTTTCAAACTGTCCTTATTCATAAAATGACGGTCATTTTCATGCACCTTCCGTGCCAACATATATCACACATTCTCTTTCGGTCAGGTGATTTTACCGGACAAAGTTCGAGTAATTTTTTTTGTTTCGACTTAAACCAAATCTGGGACGCTTTCGACACATGAATTTTGCAGTTGTTCTGTTGAAACAACCAATTTCGATCGGACATTTTAAGTCCATTTCGAGGAAATTGTTTGCTTAACATTTGTCAGCAACCAGAAATGTTCATTTTTCTATCCACGAAGGCAATATCGCTTTTCCTTTTCCGGCCAATTGCACTCCATATCGTGGCAGAACCATCTCCCTGATGTCGGGTGGAAAACACTAGCGGTTCTTGTGTGTCTTCCTTCCAAGCTATGTATACCATCCTTGGGTCATCCAAGTGAAATATTTTCTCTTCGGACAAAATAGCTTTTTTACCACTCAGAGCTTCAACTCATATGGCTGCGAGCGAATTCCTTTCGATTGGCTTTGTGGACTGAAGACAGCATTGGTGTCCTCTGCAGTTTTCCCGAACAAAGTTCTGATTGATCCAGCAACTGTTGTGTTCGTCGAATAACTGGCAAATCTAATTCGTCGCGTAGTTGTCGAGCTGTTACAATTCTGTTTAATGCTTTACGCCTCAGAAGCGAAGTTCCTAATTTGTAACTTTGGATGGTTTGCAGGTGCACTGTAAAAAATTGTAGGGTCAAATTACGGTAGATACACCGGCAGCCGAGTAGCCAGTCAATAAATCGTTATTTTACAGTACCACACCGTAATGTTAATTAACAGTCTAGACTGGGAAATGAAAACGTGTTGCTCTCAAAGGTGTTGCCAGTCGACTGATTGCACGCGATAAAACGGGTATATTGCCACTTTAAGAAGAACGTTGCAAGATTGTCAAGGTAAAAATACAGTAGCTGTTCAAACAATCTAAACACCGCGAACATGTTGTTTATCTACCGAAAATTTATGGTTGGTCTCCAGGTGGTGTGCTTACGATCTATAAATCGTCTTAATCCGGGTGAAACACTGACCAATCACGGCAATTTTTTACAGTGTGGTCTTCTTTTTAGCGTACCCAGCTGGATCTTTCAGATAATGTCGGACGACTTTTGAGCTCCTATTAGTAGCTTGGACAATATTTGTAGCATTCATATCAGTTTGTGCTATTAAGACATCGACTTTTACCCCGGTCTATGTCAGACAGTCGAGTGCCGGAGGTATTCTTTTTTTTAAACCTAACACTTTCAACAAATCATTTCGTTAATTCTGTCTTCAGACTCTTGGTACAAATCACTAACACCTATATACCCCAAAGGCACCAGTATCGCTAAACATTCAACTGAGCAGAGCCATAATTGCTTTGCTTTTTAAAGGCTGATTTCACTGATCAGCTTTCGCCACGCACGCGCAAAGTACATTTATAGACACCAATGAGTACGTTTCGAATTTGCATATGACCGTGGGGTATGAAACACAGGAATTGTCCTTCACGTCTATTTATACACTGAAAGGAAATAAATTACGTACATCCCGGTGAAAATACGCAAAGCAGCAAATCGTGGTGTGCAGGTAAACCGGTTGCGGCTATAAATAGAGTGGGTCAGTACGCACAGGAATACATTCCGTCAAGTGCCAGCATAGGTCGAGGATGAAACTTAAGTGAGTTTGATCGAGATCAAGACGTAGGAGCCAGGATGGCCGGATGTTCTTTCAGCACAACGGCGAAACTTAGGAATTCCGCAACAAACCGTATCAAGTGTGTACCAGGAGCACTAGAAATCCAGCAAAACCGCTAACAGTCGGAAGAAATGTGGCCGTAAAAGTGCATTGGATGATCGAGGGCGCCGACGATTTAATCACATCATACAGACGAATCGGAAGGCTTCTTTGCAGCAAGTCACACCACAATTGCAATGAAGGAGCATCCGCAAGCCTATGCTCAAAGACAATCCGTCGACACATGGCACAACTATTGCTGGGGAAGTCGACGACCACATCTTTCCCGATGTTTAACGGCACAGCATCGCATGATTCGGCTGCAGTTTGCGAAAGCTCATCGCAACTGGAGCATGGATGATTGGAAACGCGTCATATGGTCTGACGAATCCCGTTTAACACTGTATCTCGTCGATGGCAGACAGCGTGTGTGGCGTAAACCACGCGAAGCTATGGACCGCGCATGCCCAGTTGAGGTACTACAGGCCGGTGGAGGCGGTATAACTGTTTGGGCAGTTTTCGTGTGGTACGGCCTGGGTCCCTTGGTACCTCTTGAGTCTTCCGTCACTAATTTAAGCTATGTACTGCTCCTGCCCGTTCATCTCCACCCTTTCATTACTTTCCTCTGTCCGAACCAAGTTCCGATCTTTCAACAGGACAACACTCCACTCCATCGGTCCCGGCTAGCGATCGACTGGCTCCAGGAGCATAGCAGTGAGCTTACCATACTCGCATGGGGCCCCTCGCTCACCGGACATCAACCCCATAGAGAATTTGTGGGACATATTGGAACGAGCTGTTCGTGATCAACCATCCCCACTTACATCTCTGCCTGATCTACGCCCCGCACTCTTAGATTGTTGGTCAGCGATATCTGAGTCTGTGTTTCGGAACCTCACTGCGTCCGTACCACGACGTTTGGATGCTGTCCTGCGTGCCACACGCTATTAAGTGGGTGTACGTAATAATTTGTCCTTCCATTGTATCTGTAAAAAATATGAAGGGCCATAATTATTTCGTCTACTGTATATGTACTCCCCTAAATTACCCAATTTCCGTAGAATTTTCCATAGTGAATGGAACAAGTTTAAAAAATTGGACCGGATTTCTGGAATCGATAGAAGTTACAACGAGCTACTTACACTAGTTTTCAAGATACGCTAAGAAAATACACAGATTCATGGCATGTTCTTCATAACGAAGGATAACTGAAACAAAAGACATTTTTCAATTCGAGCAATTAGGAGAATCGATATGGAGGAGAACGCAATGCAAATTTACGTCTCGTTTAGGGAAAATCTGTGTGCTATTTGAAGAGCAAAGTCGGCACAAAAATATTTTTCGTAATCTCATAGAAGTATTCCTTCAATCGAATTTTTAGCATCGGGGATAGTCTTGCAAATAGAAATGTGTATTGATACCCCCAGTGGCAGAATTGTGCACTATAAAAAAAGTGGGAAATACTAGATGGTTCGGGAAGTTATTCTCTCTTTGGTGAGCATTTCGGAAGCCTGAAGTGGCAACAAAAGCGATGTCTGGTGGTGGCGTAGTACGTAGCTCGGATTCAACTTGTGCCTACCGATTGGCTAGTGAAAATTGTAACGTGCTGAAGCAGCTAAGACGGTCAGCGACAGTGGATGAACAGCGCATTTTGTTTTAAGTTTTATGCCTTATTGCAGTCTGCAGAGGTCGTGACACAAAATCTTCTGCCCACAGAAGTATGACAAAATGCCCTGAAGATAACGGTGGCGCACAGTTGAATGAAAGGATATAATGAAGGCAGAATATCACCCAGAGATGCTCCAAGATACAGATCAATTTAGACTTTCAGACAAGAAACCATCCAACGCATCGAAGAGGCCTTACAGCAGACTTGTAAAGTGTGTTACAATGATTTTTACATATAAATGGATATCCCTCATACAATACAGTGCTGAAGGATGATTTAGGTCTAAAGTTTATACCGTGCTGACGGAAGATTTAGGCCTAAATTTACACCATTCTGACGGCAGATTTAAACCTAAAGTTTATACCGTGCTGAAAGAAGATTTAGGCCTAAAGTTTATCCTGTGCTGACGGAAGATTTGGGCCTAAAGTTTGTACCGTGCTGAAAGAAGATTTAGGCCTAAAGTTTATCCTGTGCTGACGGAAGATTTGGGCCTAAAGTTTATACCGTGCTGAAAGAAGATTTAGGCCTAAAGTTTATACTATGCTGACGAAAGATTTGGGCCTAAAGTTTGTACCGTGCTGACGGAAGATTTAGTCATCACTCCGTGTATTTAGTACATGTATCTATATTGGCATTTATTATTATCTGTGACTGTCGTATATACTTTCGTAATGTTTTTGGATAATGTGCGGAAGGAACATCACGCGTACATCGTCTGTTTTGGATAATGCATAGCTCTATCGTTACGGTGAGTACAACTATGTCCATTTTAAATAATACCTCTGCTTTCAAAAACCCTGTTGAAGTAATTCTTCCTCCATCGGATAACTATCACAGAAGGAGATATACATGCTCTCCTTGTCTGCTTCCAGTAAGGTACTCTTTTCCACTTGGAGTGTAAATGCATATTTCTAATTATGATCCTTATCTCCGCTTCTAAACGACCGGTTGAAATTCTTTTGGAATTGGGCTCCAGTCTATATGATTATCGCTTATACAGTTTTTAGTAATCATGAACGTTGTAAGACTTTATATGTGCCTTTGATTATTTATCACATTTCACAAAATCCCACTTCTTTTGGATCAAAAAATATACTCACTACACCTGTAAATTCTGCGGTGTCCTTCTAGATAAATCAACTGTTTTAACGTGTAGCACTTTCTGATAATACATTAATAGCTGCTTCATTAGCTTCCCTTTTGCACGAACATCTGCGCGTTTCTTTTTTTAACCTGTTACATTTCTGGCGTACCTAAAGTTTTCAAAGTAAAAAAAATGAGGAAAGAAAAAAGAAAAATGATCAAATGAACCAAGCTTAGAACTGGAAGATCGCCAGGTACCAATTCCCAGTAGCGTATTTCTTCACGAATGTCACATTTGACAAGGACTTGATATTCTGGTGCAATATATATATATATATATATATATATAGTGATTGTGGAGTCTTTCTTTAATATTTTTGCATCTTAATGAAATACTAAGCGTGAAACTTTAACACAGGATGTAGAAAAATAAAGTTCGTAAGATTTTCCAGACTTTTAAGCACAAACAAAGCTCTTTTAGAAAATTTAACGACTTCGTAATTTTTGTCTTTCATAACAAGTAATACCAAACTAATTATTGGATTATTGTGAAACATTACTTAATATAATAATAAAATAATACGATTGCTTAAATTAACAGATGACACGATTAGTATTTTGTTCATTTACTTGTAAATCACACGCCAATTCTGGTACCACATTTTTACAAGAGAATTAGAAACATTTGGAAAATATGAAAGCACACAGTTTTTTTAACATATTCATATCTTGATAAATGTCATGGCATCTTTAAAAGCATGAGATTTATGCCTTTTTTGTTATCATTCGTTTACCTACTGGTCGCTATATCTGAAATGCTTTTGAAAATCGCAAAATATTTATGCAATTATAAATCAAAATAACATTTCCCTGAGAATTTCATTTTTCATATTTTCTATGCATTCTCCGTGAAAAGAAATTTATTTTGGTTGTAATACCGCTGTGATTTACAACGCAAATATTAAATTATCAACTTCTTTTGGGTCTTTATTTTTGAGTTTTGCTTCGATTATTCTTACGAATAGCAAAGATTAAATGAGATTTATATTCTCTATTTCAAGTTTACTAGATTGTGGAAAGGGAATGAATAAAAAGCACAACATCTGACACAAGAATCTATCAGGCAAATTGGCTTCAGGAGTTAGCGTATTAACTGTTATTGGCTGTATTTGCTGTTCCTTTTGTTTCAGTGTGGATTTGGTTATTGACATAAAACTGTGTCTGATGAAAATAACATCACTACACATTTTCATAGATTGCCTTAATATACGTATACAGTTTCCATATAATTTTTTCAGTACCATATTTATGCAAAATGTACCGTGCGACACCCTACAGCATTCGCAGACCACCTTACACAGACTTTAAATGATCTCATCAAATGACTTTAAATGAACGCGAACTGCCATTCTTTTAAATACCCTTGTGAGACCCGGTGATTTTAAAGTATATTTTCTTCATTAGAAGGACGTAGGAAACGTACAAATTATGCTCCAATTTTATACAGTATAACGAAGTAAATTTCTCCGCCATTTTTTGGTCTACTCCGGGATTCGAACCCGAGTCCGCTTATCCCGGAACAAGTCGCTCTACGAACTGAGCTACGCAGACGTTCATTCTGATTGTAATCTGTCTTTATGTCGTGTGCGTCCTGCTGGCAGGTACGTCACAACAGTATATGTATAACATTATATTTATGTATCCTGTTTTATACAGTATGTGTCACATCATACGTATTATCCAGTTTTAAGCTAGTTGTTTTACGTATTTTTAGCTTCTGATACTTATAGCTTAAATTCCTTAAACTCAGTTCTTATCTAAAATTTTTATTCGCGCCAGGATTCGAACCCGGATCCCTTCATTCCGGAATAAGTCACTCTACCAATTGAGCTACGCGGACGTTTATTCTGATTACTATCTGCCTTTATGTCGTGTGCGTCCTTCTGGCAGATACGTCACATCTTCTGGTACGTTACACGCTGCCGTTAACGGTTGCTTCGTAGTAGGTCTTGGTTCCAAACTTCTTATGCGGCTCTCTAATTCATCCCAGAGGTGCTCCATGGGATTAAGATCAGGGCTCTGTGCTGGCCAGTCAACACACGATACGGAATAATCCTCAAACCACGCCGTAACAGTCCTTGTTTATGGCTCGGTGCATTATCCTGCTGGTACAAACAAGGTTCGGTTCCATAGTATTGCCACAGAGTTAGTAGGGCATAATTGTCCAGAATATCGAGGGAGACGTGCTGGGTAACAGGTTTGTCCACGATAGCCAATGAGCCGGGACCATACCACGAAAAACACCCCCACACGAGTACACTACCAGCTCCAAACTTGACCGTAGGAATAGTACGCTGTGGTAAATAGCGTTTCCCCGGCTGCCGCCATACCCACACACGGCCATTAGACTGATCGATCGTGCATTTGGATTCATCAGTCCATAGGACCCGTTTCCATTGATCTACGGTTCACGATAAATGTTCTTTACACCATGCTAAACGACGAGTTGCATTCCGAGTGGAGATGAATGAGCAGCCGTATGACCACGGTAACCCATGGAATGAAGTTCTCTGTGAATGGTACGTATACATACCGAGGTTCCAGCATTGTAACTCAGCTGAACACTGAGGTCTTGTGCAGTTCTCCGTCGATTAACTGTAACGACTCTCCTGAGGATTCGACGTCCTCTATCACTAATTTCTTTGGTCTTCCGGTACTTTTTGCTGCTTCAGGCACGCCATGTGTATTCCATTTATTCAGTACATCTCAAACAGTTGATTTGGGTATGTTTAAACGCCTGTCGGTTTCTCTTATGGACAACCCATTAATATAATACCCAACAATCTTTCCATTCTGAAAGTCAGTTCTCTCCCGTCGCGACATTTTCACTCAACCTCACAGTGCGATATGATCGCGGTTAGCTGCAGGCTTTTTTTTATACCGTTTGCAGCTGTACCGCGCATCTTAACAACGCAGCGGATGCGTTCATTTGATTTCAAAGGGTGTCCGGTGACTTAAAATTATCAAACTCTTAACAGCCAGAGAAAAGAATCATTATTTCAATAACTTAATTTCCCCAGTTTATTCTCTCACTCACCGAAAGGTCAAATCCAGTGATACAACGTGACTTGTCTTCACACAGAATTCAGTCCACTGACATCAATAGCCGTTCACGCATATCTCAACAAGCTTTATATCAACTCTTTACAATGTACTTGTAATCTGTACAACTCTACGCACATAGATCTCGATAACTCCACTCATCTACATTCAATGTAGTCATTTGATGTTGCTCTGACTCGCTGTCAGTGATGCCAAACTGTAAAAGCTATTCGGCGAACTAATGTGTCGTTCAGTGAGAAAATGCCAAATCAAGAAATAACTATATTTACATAAGAAAACAGAAGCTCAAAATGTAGGTTACTTAGAGGTATATGTTTTACATAAGAAAACAAATCCAAAAGGGGGTATATGTAGAGGATATACACAAAATGGTCACTGAATTATGACCATCTACCTAATACTTCGTAGGTCCTCTTTTCTCTCTCTGTATAACAGCTGTTCGATGTGGCATTGATTAAATAAGAGGACGGTAACCGTTGGGAGGTACGGACAAGCAAAGTGTGTGTAATGCCGCCTCCAATGCAGCTATGAAGATGATTGGTGCACCCAGACGCCTGATATACATGATGTCCCATAAATGCTCTATGGGATTGATCTCGGGGGAGTTCAGAGGCCAATCGATATGCTGGAAGTATGAGCTCTGTTCCTCAAACCATTCCAGTACAACATTGGACCCGTGGCTCGGTGCATTGTCATCTTGGAAGACACCGTAGCCATTTGGGAAAAAGTGCAACATTTCTCGGTGTACAGAGTCAGCAATCAATTAACGATAGTGGGTACCAGTCATACGGTGTTCCACATGCAGCAGGGGTCCAAGGTCCTGCCAGGTAAACATGCCCCACATCACAAAATCGCCTTCACTGGCTTGCGCTGTGGAGACCATGCAGGATGAATCGAGTGACAGATGTTATTTGCGTTAAATACGTACACGACCATCCACGGAGTGGAAGAACACACGCGACTCGTCAAACCAGCAAACTTTTGTCCAGTCATCTGACACCCAACTTGCATGATCTTTGCGCCAGGAGAGTCTTTTGCGCCAATGAACCCTGGTAATCGAGGATGTCGTCGGGATCGTCTGCCCTCATATCCCATAAGTGCCAGCGTGGGAAGCACGGTCATGACAGATTCAGTTCCGGGTTGGCCTCTGTTGTACTGGGTAGTCAACTGTTAAACAGTGTTGTGTTTGTTGCCCTGTACGAGTCGAGGAACACGGCGATCACCTCACACATCAATCTTTCGCTGTCCTGTGCAGTTTGGCCTCCGGGTTTTTGTTTGACCGTTTGCACGCGATTCTTAATAAACTTTAATACGGCTGCTGGCGAACAACCCATGAGTTCAGTCGTTTGAGAAATCGAGGCACAGCTCTCGGAGTTCCCACAACTGTCCTTTCTCAAAACCAAGTAAATCCTACCGTTTACCCATCACGCTCCGAATTTAACTACCTAACGCTCCACTCACACCTTATACATGCTACGTCGGTTGACAAATCGCGCCCTCTCGAAAATCAAGTGGTCAACGGGCCGCATCCACTTTTGGTACGGGTGGTCATAATTCAGTGATGACTCTGTGTATATCAGAAGTGGGCTTAGTGAATTTACAGAAAACAAAATTGATATGCAATGCTTTTATAAGATCTGAAGATTTAGCAATTGATTGGAGCAAATTTAGAAGTTACCAATGCCGACATTTAACTTGCATCAAGCAAGGGCCACATCCAAGAAGAACATAGTAGGAGCATAAAACTTGGTTGGAGAGCATCTGTAAAAAAAACAGTAGAATTTTCAAGAGTAATCGCGCTCACTCGGAAATTTTCAATAGCAATTTGACATTACGTCTTAAAAGAAAAGTGTTTAATGAATGCATCCTTCCAACTCTTACTTATGGATCAATGACACGGACCTTAACTACACGGTCGAGTCACATAATTGTGACCACCAACTAATACACAGAGTAACCGCCGTGTGCAGCGCGGACACCAGCTAGACAGGCTGGGAGTGACTCAATAAGGTGCTGGAAGGTGTTCACAGGTATGTGGAGCCATGCTGACTGCAGTGAATCTGACAGCTGCTGGAAGGTACGTGCTGGAGGTTCCATAGGGTGAACAATACGATCGAGGTGTTCCCACAGATGATCAATTGGGTTTAAGTGTGGGGAATTAGCGGGCCAAGGAAGTACTTTGAAGACTTCGTCGTGCTTTTCCAACCACTCTCGGACATTTCTAGCTGTGTGACACATCGCATTATCGTTCTGGAAGATCCCATTCGCCCCAGGGAAGACAATCAGCATGTGTGGGTGTACGTGGTCTGCAAGGATGGATTCATAACGAATTCGGTCCTTATTGCCTTTCACAGGTAGGAGTGGACACACAGAATGCCACGAAAATATTCTCCAAACCATAACGCTGCCTTCACCAGCTTGTGTTCTTCCAGCAATGGTTGAAGAGTGTTTGTTATCCGATTTCTTTAGCCTTACCGTCCATCCGTATGATGAAGCAGAAAACGTGACTCATCGGAGAACGCAATCATTTGCCAATCAGCGGATGTCCAATTCCGTTACTGCCGTGCAAATATAAGCCTCCTCTGCCGATGCACCTTCGTTATCATAGGTGCATGGGCCATCCGTCTGCATCGGAGCCCCATACGCGGCACGGTTCGCTAAATTGTTGTTTTAGATACACTTCCGGTAGCCCTCTGGTTCATTCGGCCGGTAAATTGCTTCACTGTAGCGTGTTGATCGGCCCTCACGCGTCTTGGAAGACGACGTTCACCTCTCATATCAATGGCGCGTGGTGCTCCCCAGTTTCCACGTCACTTATTCGCAATGGTGCCATTTCTCCAATCACGATACACTTTAACCACGGCAGCACGCGAACAGTTCACAAACTGCGCTGTTTCAGAAAAACTGCCACCCTTGGCCCGAAAGCCGATAATCATCTCTTTTGGGAAATCTGATAAATCGCTCCTTTTATCTATGACAGCAACGAGTGATATATTTTCAGATTGCCTACAACACACCTTATATACCTTCCAAGCCAGTTCCTTCTTTCATTGGCTACGCGTTGTTGACGTCAAAAGTAGGAGATGGTCACAATAATGTGACTCGACTGTGTATAAAAAGGACATAGAGGCTGCAAACTAGTGAAAGAATTATGAAGACGTGCATGACTGCTATAACCAGGAAAGAGAGGAAGAGAAACTGTTGAATCAGGAAAATGACAAAAGTGGATGACATCATGATCAAAGTAAAGACCCTCAAGTGTTAATGGGCTGGATATATTGATAGAAGAACTGACCACCGTTGGACAACCGAAATGTTAGACTGCATATACTAAGTGACAGGGATGACGCAGAAGAAGACCACACGGGAAATAGATGGATGAAGTTCGAAAGCATGCCGGAGTGACATGGAAGAATGAGATGTGTGGAAACCTCCATCCAGCCCTGGATTGATAATGGTTGTCAATGATGGGGATGTATTTGTATCACATACATACTTGGTGGAACAGTTTGGGAAACAACCCCTAGCATTCAGGCGTCGCATATAAATTTACTCTACTTACCGAATAATGTGGAATATCGGATTGGTCATGAAATACGGTGAACTGTTGAAATGTGGAGAAATCATGGAATAGTTGACTTTTAATAAAACCTACTCACATATTTCCTCTACTTATGGTTTGTTCTGTTTTTTCCCATTTGCACCCGAAGAATAGTTCAGATGAGACGAAAAACAGGGTTTTATTTCATGTCTAGTGTTTCAAACAATTGCAATGAAAATGGGAAATTGGCAAAACACGATAAAAAGGAGCTTTATAGGTGACCATAAAAGTTCGTGCGTTTTTTTTTAATTTGAAGACGTGAACTTCAAGTTTTACATTTGAGACTGCTTTACTGGTTTCGCGTTTGCTTGTTTATGCTGTGACTCAGCAAAATAAAATGTTCTTCACTTCCCACCGAGTTTACTGAGTTTATACTTTACCATAAGAGATTTTTTTCCACCAAAATTCAAAGCTTAACTCCTATTCCATTGGTAGTAGATTATAACTTTAACGTTAGTAACTGTCGAAAGATTTCAGTCTAATTTCTAAATTTCTCACATTTTTGGAAAGTCTTTGCATTTTTGCTGTACGAACAAAAATTAGGTTTAGTAGTCATCAATTTTAATTTTCTATGTAAGAGTAGCTTTAGAAAATCTTACTAAAATTAATAAGAACGCTTTCAATATGCTTGTACCGATATGAAATACTTAGTGGATATAAATATAACATTAATACAAGTAGTTACCGCAGCAGATTATCAGCATGAAACTATAAGACAGTTAGTCACCGCTGCAGGTTATCGATATTAAACTGCAAAACAAAAACTTACGGCTACAGTTTACCGGTATTAAACTATAAGTAGTTGTATAACTAAACAAATTATAACTATACATTATGGAATAAAATAAGTTTGAAAAGTCTCGAAAACTAAAGAAATTTTTATATGAAATTTGAGAAAGAAGTGTTATTTCATGCGCTCGTTCATTTTATATGTTTAAAATAAGGAATCTATTTACATTAATTGAACGACAAATACCTGCAAGGCATGCTGTAAGTATTATTTCATGTGCTCTTTCATATTATATGTTTAAAATAAGAAAACCAGTTACATTAATTAAACGAGAAGTACCTAGTAAGAACACCTGGTCACAAAGCATGCTTAAAACTATATATCCAAAATGAGTCAATATACACAGTCGAGTCACATTATTGTGACTACCTCCTACTTTTGACGTTAACAGCGCGTAGCCAATGAAAGAAGGCTCGTGTCGTGAACTGCCTTGGAGGGTATATAAGGTGTGATGTAGGCATTCTGTAAACACATCACTCATTGCTGTCATGAAAAAAAGAGCCATTTATCAGATTTGCAAAAAAGGATGATCATCGGCTTTCGGGCCAAGTATGGCAGTATTTGTGAAACAGCACAGTTTGTGAACTGTTCGCGTCCTGCCGTGGTTAAAGTGTATCGTGATTGGAGAAATGGCACATTGCGAATAAGCGACGTCGAAACTGCGGAGCACCACGTGCCAATGAGGTGAGAGGTGAACGTCGGCTTCCAAGGTGCGTGACAGCCAATCGACACGCTACAGTGGAGCAACTCACTGGCCGAATGAACCAGGGGGTTACCAAAACTGTGTCTAAAACGACAGTTAGGTGAGCCCTGCTGCGTATAGGGCTCCGATGCCAACAGATGGTCACTGCACCTACCCTAACGAAGGTGCATCATCAGAAAAGGCTTACATTTGCACGGCAGTATCAGAATTGGACCTACGCTGATTGGCAAAGGATTGCCTTCTCCGATGAGTCACGTTTTCTGTTTCATCGAACGGATGGACGGTAAGACTAAAGAAATCGGAGAACAAACACACTTGAACCATTACTGGAAGGACACAAGCTGGTGGAGCCAGCGGAATACTTTCGTTGCATTCTCTGGGTCCAGTCATACCTGTGGAAGGGACTATGGAGAGATGGATGCCAAATTAATCATGCAAGTAGACATTCCTCAGAAAACTTTAAAATGCATCGTCCTGGAACGGGAATCAAACTCCCATCTTCCGCTTTACGTGCGAGTATGTAACGGTAGCATATCATTACATACTCGAAAGTATGTAATAATAACATATTCGAACGCTAATCGGGAGATGCGGATTCCATTCCCGTTCCAGGACGGTGTAGTGAGAAATGGTAACATACTCGAACATAAATCAAGAAATGCGGGTTCGACTTCCGGTTCCAGGACGATGTAGTTTTCAAACATCAAACAGAGGCCATAGCTCTTTCCACGTTTTTTTATAAGTGAGTCCGGAAAAATTCTCATTGGCCGCCACAGGGAATCGAACCCAGGGTCTTCCAGTTACGCGCCGGATATGCTTCCACTGCACCACAGCGGCCATACTCACATACACTAACTGCCAAGCCAATTTGGCAGGTTGCTTCTTGGAGCCCCGCACAATGCTGGGGATTTTTTTATTGGAGGTTTAACGACCACCGTGCGCAACTCAATGGGCTATAAGCAGTCGCCCGTCCCTAATTTCGGGTCACTGGTTCCAGGGAAGGGAGAGAGCCAGTGCCGTAAGACAGACACAACATCCATGCCTCACCGGGATTCGAAGCCGGACCCCTTTCGGACGAATGATCAGAGGCCATCGCTTAGACCACTGCGCCACCGGGGCGGCATGCTGGGGATTCACCAAAGATGATAAGCAGCAACTCAACAAATAATTAGAAGGCGAATACAGACATTTGAAGTGGACTAGGAACATCTGTAAGTGAGTCTGGGGGAATTCGAGGTAGCTGTGGTGCAGTGGAAGCATATCCGGCGCGTAACTGGAAGACCCTGGGTTCGATTCCCGATGGCGGCGAATGAGATTTTTCCGTTACTCACTTATAAAAAAACTTGGAAAGAGCGATGACCTCTGTTTGATGTTCCTAGTCCACGTCAAATGTCTGTATTAAGTAGTTTTTAAAGTTTTCTGAGGTATGTCTATGTACTTGCATGACTAATCTGACAGTTGTCTGCCAGTAACATCCATTTGTTTCAGCTGTTGGTTAAGTTTAGAATTTTCTGTCTTACCAGTGGTACCTAGATGTTTCCATTCGATGCTGTGACCTTTACACTGCGGCTTTAAGTGGTGGATCCATGTTTGTTTTCTACTCGTTATGATTCTTTTAAGAAATGGCGTCACATTCGTTTCCATGGCAATCACAGATATTCAAACGATTGCGTGTTTGCGCTTTTCTGAGAAAGTTTGGAATCCATCTTGCACGAACTTTACGAAAGTTAGGTCAGTTGGGAATGATTTCATAAGCTGATCCATGACTGTAGGGGTCCAAAAGACGTTGACAGATGTCCGAAGATTGCGTTTATGTACTTCAAGGTTTGGAATTCATCTTGCATAGACTTTTCCAGCGTTTAGTCGCTTATGGATGATTGTTTATCCACAGAGTATTCAAATCAAAGTGAATTTGCTTGTACCACTTACTGGTCATCCATGTAATATTTCTCAGAAAACTTGAAAATTTCATCGTCCTGGAGCGGGAATCGAACCCTGCATCTCCCAATTACCGGTCGAGTATGCTAACCATTATGAAATTTTCTGAGAAGTGTTACATGAATGACCAGTAAGTGGTGCAGGCAAATTCACTTTGCTTTGAATATTCTGTCGATTTTTTGTGTATTATGAAGAATATTTCTTCCTTCATTGATTGTTTATCGCTGTCATTTGCAGTGGACTGTGCGGGTGTTGTGCTTTTTCTTCATGCATTACACTTACCGGACCATTTTCAAACTAAGAAATATGTTCTAATGATCACTCCACCGCGGCGAAGCTATATTTCTACACTGTGCTGAAATTTTAGGAATTTTAGCCCTAATACGTTTTCAGATCATCGCTTGTTGTTCTTGTTTGGTGTACATGGAAAGCGGAGCGGCCGTGTCTCAAAAGCAGCACAAGAATTGACCGATAAAGTTCAGGCCCACCAGAGCGAAGAAAGCAAAGCCACGTGTACAGTGCACGTGTGACAATCAGTACAGCGAAAGAAAAACAAATTTGATCTACAATGCTGTTCATTTTTTATTTACGCTCGTATTTACATAAACACGAATTTTAATTACGTAGTAACACGCGTAGTGGAACAGCTCTACTTGTCGCTAACCACCTTGAACATTATACCGTCTCTTTTCGGCTGTATTTCAAAGCCACACCGCATGTACATCGATAGTTGATTGCATTCGACAGTTGGGGAAATGTAAAACAATAGCAGGTTTTTTCGGGTATCGTTCACTTGATCGAAAGGTACATTTCCCCGAAGGGTCACTTGACCGAAAAGTTCATTTCACCGAAAGGTCACTTCACCTAAAAGTTCATTTCATCGAAAGGACAGTTGATCGAAAAGCTCATTTCACCGAAGAATTACTTTACCTAAAAGTGCATTATATCGAAAGATCATTTCACCAAATGGTGAGTTTATCGAAAACTTAGAATTTTGTTGTTAGAGACGTGTTGGAGTGTGGTGCGGGTTTTTGAAACACTGGCCACCTAAGCATTATCGGATTGTATAAAAAATACACTTTTAATTTCTATGAAACACCTCCACATGAGTAGGCTTTTCGAAATATAACATTAATTGTAAGGCCTAGGTCTGTGTCTTTTTGTCAAATTTTAATCCTCGGAGCTCATATTCATAAGTGTTACATAGTAAATCAAGTAAATAATGTTCCACTATAGATACAGACAATTTTAACACTACTCATATTTATAAGCATTACATAAAATGTAAAGTAACTTTTTATGTAAACCTTATGAACATGAACACGCATGGTTAAAATTTGCTAAAAAGGCCTAAGCCGAGACATTAAGACCTACAATTGATTCTTTTTGTCTGAAAAATTGTGCAACATTATTAATTTTATTTTTTTATGTAAACCTTATGAACATGAGCACTGAACATGACTTTAAAGTAAACCTTTTGAACATGAGCACTGAACATGACTTTTATGTAAACCTTATGAACATGATTAAAATTTGCTAAAAAGGTCTAAGCCGAGGGACTTAAAATTAATTATTTTTGTCTTAAAACTAAATCTTTGTGTTCTCTGTGGCACGGGGAAATCAAAAGTGCAATTTGAGTATGATCCCCTAACGTTTCGGTAGTCTGTCTGCCGAACTTGCACCATGCTTCAACTTCAACAGATCCTGTAATGAAATCCAAAGTGCCGCCCGGTGGCGCAGTGGTCTAAGCGATGGCTTCTGATCATTCGTCCGAAAGGAGTCTGGGTTCGAATCCCGGTCAGGCATAGATGCTGTGGTTTTCTTACGGAGCTGGCTCACTCCCTTCCCTGGTACCAGTGACCCTAAATTAGGGACGGGCGACTGCTTATAGCCCAATGAGTTGTTCACGGTGGTTGTTAAACCTCCAATCAAAAATAAAATCCAAAGCTTTCGATGAAATGAACTTTTAGGTAAAGAGACCTTTCGGTGAAATGAACTTTTCGATAAAGTGACTCCTGAACGTTTCGATCAAGGGATCTTTCGGTGAAACAATCTTTTCGGTGAAGTGATTTTCAATCAAGTGACCCTTCGGTGATGTAAACGTCGGGCAAATGAACCAGACCCGGTTTTTTCACTCTGCGTTTTTGCGATTTGGTTTTTCACCCCTTCTTTTTTATGGTACATTCTTTTTCACAGACACGTTGCTTATTTTGGAGATGCATTGAGAAACTTCAGAACCACAACTGTATAACTACTGCCTTGTGCAGCGTATAACAAAATGGAAAATTATGCAAGATTAATGTTACTGCGGATTCCATATTGTTCCTATGGACGAATGTTTGCTATACTGAATAATTTCAACGATAAACGTTGCTTTTTCAAATATTTTGTGCCGTCCAGATGTTTTAAAGTTTCTCTCTGAAAAATTGCGCACGCTGAGTATGGAAGTAATCCACAAGCAAAAGCAATCGTCACGTAAAGTATCATTAAAAATGTAGAAAAGTACTATATAAATAGTATCTAAACTAGCGGAAAAATCAATGAATTTATAAATAGATAGATGTGGTCTCTTCAGAATCAATAAATTTATAAATAGCTGTCAGATGAGAATCGACTGCCTAAATGATTCAGAGGTCCAGATCATTTGCCTGCTCTTTTGTGATATAATATCGATCTGAATTTCACGTGATTTTATGTTTAAAGATATTTTGCTTTTCGGTCGTATCCAGACCAGATCTGCAATGTTCATCGAGCATTACATCATCGCAGAATTACGTGATGTTTTTTTTTTTTTTTTTTGCTAGGGTCGCACACAACTGGGGTGGCAAGCCCCAAGATGAGGGAAGGAAGTCGAGCGAACACACCACCCATTCCTCCACCGGAACTTGGGCTCGGACGACTACTCAGACGGCAGCTCCTCTGACCACTCCCCCACTGGTGCGACAAAAATCTTATTTAATCGCATCCGTTTTTAATCTGCCAGCATGACCTTTACAAAGCAAAGATAAGTTCTTCATTACCATTTGGGGAAGAAATTTTTTATCTGGAAGAACTGTGCATCATTTAGGCAAAACTTCATGATTTTCTCTCAAAACTTTAGTGTCCCTGCCGACAAAACTCATGAGTAATAGCGGATCTAAAGTGGACGGTGATAATAAAATACCATATTCTAAGCATGTAATCTCTCTTTATGCCCCAGGAATTCTTCAGTCATCTTATAAACTACAAAGCATCATCGGAAAATGACTCCGATTATCAGCGTCTATGGTCATCTATCTTGAACTTGAACAAGGGGAAAACGGCGGAACAAGAAAAAATGCTTTGGCTTTTGTATTCGCGATATCCTCCTCTCTATCTCTCTCTCTTTCTCTCTCTCTCTCTCTCTCTCTCTCTCTCTCTCTCTTGGAAACTGCCTGTCTGCCTTCCTGACAAAGTGGTCTCATTCTCTGATTTTTTTTTCATGTTTTTTTTTGCCAATGCCAAAATTCTTTGGTGAAGAACGAAACCGTCAAAGTGGAGAAAAGAGACCCAGATGGAAACAAGATAAAAAGGCGAAAAAAAAGTAAGTGCCCTGCCCTACTCTCTTCCTCTCTTACATTGCTATCTTTATTTATTTTGACCTGATTTTTGTCATTTGATTTACAGCAGGAAAAGACCAAATGGGAGGCGGGAGTTTACTAGCAGCATCAAAATAAAGAAACATTTAAGGCTCAAGCATAAGGAATTTAATTTATCTAACATGTAAAAAAATGTATTTCTTCTCCTTCAAACAAGACATTAAAATGCTGTTAATACTTACACTGAAACTGTTGCGAATACAGTGCTCTGAATTATCAAATTCTTCTCCAGCGATAATAATGAACGCACAATGAACAAGTATGAGTTTGGCAGAAGTCTGGAATGTTTTATCTGACGAAGAGCAAATAAAATTACACATCACAATTTTAGGATAACCAATACAGACATTTAACGTGGGCCAGAAACATCAAACAAAGATCTTCACTCTTTCCACGTTTATAAGTGAGTCATGGAAAAATTCTCATGGGCCGCCACCGGGAGTCGAACCCAGGGTCTTCCAGTTACGCGCCGGATATGCTTCCACTACAAGTATACGAATCGCCTTCTAATTATTTCTTCAGTTGTTGCTTACCATCTTTGGTGAATATCCAGCATTGTGCGGTACTCCAAGAAGCAACCTGCCAAATTGGCTTGGCAGTTAGCGTGTGTGAGTCTGGAGGAATTCGAGGCCGCTGTGGTGTAGCGGAAGCATATCCGGCGCGTAACTGGAAGACCCTGGGTTCGACTCCCGGTGGCGGCCCATGGGAATTTTTCCATGACTCACTTATAGACGTGGAAAGAGCGATGATCTTTGTTTGATTTAGGATAATCATTGCACCATAAAGCTGATATGTTAATACTCTTAGGTATATCGTGGCCCATTGATCCGATACAATTTCGTCAGGCTACACACACAGGACAGGATCGGAACGGTGGAGTTCGTAATGTGGATCAGAAAGCAATTAAGAAGATAGTGCTACACAGACATTTACTAGAGAGCGTTAAATCAGAATAAATAGAATTTTAGTCACGTTGATACAACTTATAAAAAACGAAATACAACATGATTTTGCTAAATATAAGAATCAGAGTAAGCATATACATATTCCATTCATGTCGAATACTTCAGAAATCCGTACGTTTAATATCCCTACAGTAGGCGTTAGCCCAAATGCACGGCGGGTGCTTTTACTACAAACAATCAGCTTACCTATTAAAGCTCGTGGATCCTTATTCTTTTTTTTTCTCTTTTACTTTACGTCACAGACGGGTAATGTTCCACACATTCCGCGTTTCTCCCCATAACTCCATCTCCACTGTTCTCTGCCTAGTGACAACTGCTGCCTATTCTAAAAAAAAACGGTCACAAGAATCTTGAAATAAACAGCGCACTACTTTGCTCTTGAAGAACCACTTCCGATCAGCAGCCGATCACGTGACAGATCCAAGCATCTGACTTCAGCATTTGCTAATGGACTTTAGCCATTTAACAGGCTGGAGCGAATTAACTCGGGGTTAGCAAAATAAGCTTGTGCAATATGTACATTCGTTGTTGTCTAGGAACTGGGCAGAAAATGGCTGGAGCGTGTGAACCTGAGCATTAGAAAGCGTTGCTTTTCCCTTCGTTTTGATATTCGAAATGGTCTTAGCATTTGACAAATCATATGAGGGTGGGGGTGGGGGTTTTTGATTACCTGCTCAAATTACCTGCTAAAAGCGGATATATTAGTGGTGACGAACCTAAAAAACGAGAGAGATATTTGAGACACGTGTTTCTATTCAGTGACGAAATGTTTGCGTGAGGGGGGGGACTTGCTCTTCCTCGCCATGCTTTGGGTCATGCAGCAGAGAATAAAAGATCAGAAAGCAGCGCTTATTAACCACCAAGGGCAGGTTTATAGTCGGTACTGCTGAGATGAGAGTGGGAAAGAAACTGTTTTGCCGTAGCTTTCGTAAAACCCGGCTGCTATGTGAATATTTCTATTTGGGGAGCGCAGAACATTTTGGGCAACATTTGCTTCAGATACATCTGCCACTTGAAACCTTTCTCACGCTACTAGATTTCAAACCAAAATGGCGGTGGTGAAACCTTTCTCGCGCTACTGGATGGGAGAGATGACAACAAATAAAGGTTCTCTTGTCACCACAGCAGCAAAGCAAACTTCCAATAAACATCGTTTACACAAAAATGAGCAAGCACTTAATTGTCCTCTCAACTGACACCTTTGTGTTCACACTTCGGGAAAAACGAATTCCCACATTCGCAACAATACTCAACAAAAACTTGTTAAACTCGACTCAAACGTGGAACGTGTTGAGTTCATTGAACGGTTAATAAGCAGAGAGTCACCCCGGTGGCATAGTGGTCTAAGCGCTGGCTCATGACTGTTTGTTCAAGTGGGTCCGGGTTTAAATTCTGGTGAGGCATGGATGTTGTGTTTGTCTTACGGCATTAGATCTCTCCCTTCCCTGGAACCAATGACCATAAATTAGGGACTGGCGACTATTTATAGCCCAGTGGGCAACGCTCGTGTCTGCCACGGAGAGGACCTTAGGCTCGATCCCAGGCAGGTACGAACGCTCGATCACCTAAATATCCGCCGTGCGTCGGATGGGCACCTTAAGCCGACGTACCCCGGGTACTGCCCCCCCTCCGGTAATAAATAAGGGCGTCTTCCTCCCCTTTCTACTTCGCTTCCGTGTCACTTTCCAATCGGGCACTCTAGCCCAAATCTCTTAGCTTCCTATTTCAAAGGGTTGTTTAAGAACTGGGGTCAGACACTCCCTTCCTAAAATCCTCTACATGTGATCATTTGATCATAATTTGCTAATAGCCCATTGAGTTGCTCACGGTGCAAACCTCAACAACAACAAAAAAGAGGCCTTGTTGTTTCAGTGAAAAAGAGAAGCAGATGAAAAGTGAAGCACAATGTTTATAATCATTTAGTAGTTCAGAGGATATTACTTTAATATTCAGCATGATAATGATTTTCAGTAGCCAAGTTGTCAGATGCGTGGTTCACTGTCTAATTGTCCAAGATGAGCTCTGGTGTTGGTCCCGGAGGAGGCATTGCTGTTTTTTTTGGTTTTTTTTAATTGGAGGTTTGACGACCACCGTG
Source organism: Macrothele yani (assembly GCA_039090855.1). Classification (NCBI taxonomy): domain Eukaryota; kingdom Metazoa; phylum Arthropoda; class Arachnida; order Araneae; family Macrothelidae; genus Macrothele; species Macrothele yani. The sequence goes on from CM077024.1 coordinate 11,881,580, forward strand.
TCCAACCAATCGCCCGTCCCTAATTTAGGGCCACTGACCCGAGGAAAGGAAGAGAGCCAGTGGCGTAAGACAAACACAACATCCATGCCTCACCGGGATTCAAACCCGGACCCCTTTCGGATGAATGATCAGAAGCCATTACTTAGACCACTGCGCCACCGGGGCGGCCTGTTTTTTTTTTTTTTTTTTCGATAGAACCAGGTGACCTATATTAGGGACGGACTATTTCTCATAGCTTCCTGCGCGAAAAAAAAAATGTTGCTGAGGAATATATTTTAGCCATCCACCAAACAATAACTATCACGTGCTAATTACATCAAACCTTGAGATTTAATCAGTGGTGTAAAACTGAAATCTCGCAAATAAAACCGAACTCATTTCAATACTTCTAAAGAACCCTTCCCTGATTCAATCGATTCAGCCGAATCAATGCAGAAGACGATTAGGACTTCTGAGATGCTTGGCACGTCTGGCTGGACACTTTCTCCTTGGCATCATCAGGAATGAAATAAACAAAAAGATATTAGCAGTTATATTAGTTCACTCTACCTTTATGAAGGAGCTTCTGAGTATACGTCCTCGTGGCAGCAACAAGATAATGAAGAAGAGAAACGAACAATGCGGAGAACAACAGGAAGAGCATTATCTTTTATGTGGTTGATATGTACACAGAAGAATTTCAAAGCTTCCCCATATTTACATGATTTATGTATACACGATGTTGCCAAAGCTATTCTGTCGCCTGATTGATAACACAAGCTCATTGCGCGTTTGGATGAACATGTGTAGGAATCCTGAGTACAAAATCTGGACCTGCTGGACAAGTAGCATTGAAAGTTAGTATGCTACGAACAACGTTATTTTCATACTTCCAACGTAGGATGCTGATTGAATGCCCCATTATTAATCCTTTTGTAACGTACCAGGAGATGTGACGTACCTGCCAGAAGGACGCACACGACATAAAGGCAGATAGGAATCAGAATAAAACGTCCGCGTAGCTCAATTGGTAGAGCAACGTATTCCGGAATGAGGGGACCCGGGTTCGAATCCTGGCGCGGATAAAAATGACGGAGAAATTTACTTCGTTATAATGGCGCCCGAACTATCCGGATGACCCGACCGTTCAAAATCTCGCATTGGTGTGATGTTCTTTCCACACCGCGAGATAGGAAAAATAAGAGAATCCTTTCTCCAGCACTTCGACAAAAAAAAAAAAAAAATAAGGGGGAGATGATGTAACGTACCAGGAGATGTGACTTACCTGCCAGAAGGACGCACACGACATAAAGGCAGATAGGAATCAGAATAAAAGGTCCGCGTAGCTCAATTGGTAGAGCAACTTATTCCGGAATGAGGGGACCCGGGTTCGAATCCTTGCGCGGATAAAAATGACGGAGAAATTTACTTCGTTATACTTTCTATAAGCGACACATTGCAAATCATTTTAATAAACAAATATAACAATCGCAGCTTATGTAGTCCGAAGATGGAAGACCGACAGCGCTGCTACACCAAAATAAATAAATACTCTATCTACCAACAAGTAATTGGACACCTGTGATAGCAAAGGAAAGCAAAGTTTATTCACCTTCAATAGTTGGTGGAGCCTCCACGAGCGGCAATTACAGCTGCGACCCTCCGGGGCATACTCTCAACCAGGCGTTGTACGACGGCTAGCGGTATTTTCTTCCATTCGGCTTGGAGAAGACAGGTCAGTTCCTTCACCGATTTCGGACGGTGGGGGTACCCCTTAAGTCGACGTTCCAACTCGTCCCAGAGCTGCTCGATATGGTTAAGGTCCGGGCTCTGCGCAGGCCAGTCCATTCGATAAACCCCATTGTCACCATACCAACTCATGGCGGACCTCGCAACATGACAGGTGGCATTGTCATCCTGAAAGTAACATGGGTCCACCCCGTAAAACTGCCACAACGTAGGAAGCGCATGGTCATCCAAAATGGTGCAGTAGGTCTCGGCGTTGAGTCTATCAGGATTTGCGACCAAGGGCCCCGTGCGATACCAGGAGAAACACCTCCATAGCATAATTCCACCGCCGCCGAACTTCACAGTTGGCACAATCATTCCGGCAGGAGGCGCTCTTCAAGCAGACGCCAAACCCAGACCCTGCCATCCGAACGGTAGAAGGTGAACCTTGATTCGTCGCTCCAGAGAACCTGTTTTCACTGTTCAACGGTCCACTGTAGACGTTATTTGCACCACGTTAGCCGAGCAGCGCTATTGGACTTGGTGATCAAAGGCTTGTAGACGGCAGCACGTCCATGATAACCAAGCAGATGGGCTTCCTTACGGATGGCATTAATCGAAAGAACACTCCCGGATGCCTGTTGAAACTCCTCGCGGATGTGGCCCATCGATTTGGTGCGGTTCTTCCGAATTTCTCTGCCCAGCACCCGTCGGTCTCTAACTCCCAGTTTTGTGGGTCTGCCGGGTCGGGGCACATTCCGACATTCACCTCTCATCTTCCACTTTGCCAATCACGTAGGCCACTGTCGATTTTGGGTACTTCAACTCGCTGGTTATATCACGTATGGATCAGTCATTTCTGTGATACCCGACGATTACACCTTTCTCGAAATCTGAGAGCTCCGAACTTCGTGGCATCTTGCATGCGACTGGTTGTGTTGTTGTTTCCCACACGATATTTAACGGTGGCCGGCCGTGACGTGTATCAGGACCGCAGATATTGTCAATTGCAGGGGTGTCCAATTACTTGTTGGTAGATAGTGTAAATAAATAAAGGAAAAGAAAGAAGCAAAAAGGATCATTGGGAAGCCGCGCAAACTTGTAACGATGCATCACGAAATGGATACTTTGGGAAAGAAATGTTCTCAGTTTCTAGAGACTAAATGACAAATTTATTTTTGTTTCTTTTGAGACACATTCCGGAAAAAATACTACTGCAAATTGCTTTGATAGAACCTCTTATGTACGTAAAGTTTTGACTCAACCAGGAAGCCATGAAATTAAACTTGATATTGGAAGACGGTACATGAGTAGTTGAGCAGTGCAAAAAAGCGAGGATGACAACTAGCAAAAGCAGAGCCAGAAACATTTCTTCAACTTTATCTCATTTAAAGTTAACTGCATTTTTTATAATTCGATTAATCTGTGACAATTATCCATTTGTTATTCATTCATTCACAATCTTTCAAATGAAACTAGCATTTCTTACTTACTTCTTTTCACTGTTGAGATCACATGCTTTCCAATCACAAAAAATCTCAATTCGCAACTACGGTTCGAAGAGTTCTTCAGAGCAGAAGTTGGGAGATTAGATTAAATCCTTTTCCAGAGTTCAGTTATCTACGCATCTTTAGGTATTTAATTAATTCTGCCTAAGTTTAATTAAGCTTATAATTGCATTAATTTCGTCAGATAGTTTCGGCATTTCGAGGAAAGGCACTTGCGCCCTTCTTCTAATGTCTTCGATACACAAAACTAGCGAGGGACAAAGAACAAGCCTTATTGTAACAAATCTTGACATTTAAAGAAGGTTACTTTTATGGAAAGCCGCTCTTCTATGTTTCGGATAGATGTCTTGTGTTAATTAGGAAAAGTCGAAATATATGTTTACAGACGAAAGTGTCTTTCGGAATCGTCCTCGCCATTAATTAGACGCTGAATTCTGCGTCATAGACATGATAATTTTAAGAATAAGTGCTCTGATGTCATTCTGTTTGTGACGTATGTACTCTAAGAAGAAACAAGAAACTGTTTCCAAGTTTAAATGAACAATAATAACCTTCTAATTTAATAACTGGTGTACACTTTCAGAAGTATTATACCGTTGGTTTTCTGATGTCCCTAAATACTTTAGAGCATGGATAATTCTTAGTTACTATCTTTTTAAAAGACTGTTGACAAAGAAAAACTGTCTCAGCGATGTAATTGATTGACAAAATCAGTTGTAAATGGAAACCATAATTCAACAAAGTACTGTTCGAGGCAATTGAGTGCCTATCATAAGCGTATTTCATTCTTATGCAAAGTAATGTGCTACAGAGGTAAAGCACGTGTCAAGACGACAAATCTTCAGCTATACATTTCCTCCGTGCAGCTTAGATGGGAGAGCAACTTACTCCAGAGTGAGGAGGCGCGATTCGATCCTCGTCACGGACAAACTTTCAAATTTCACATGGGCACCCGAGCGTAAAAATTGGTGTACTGGCCGTTGGGTTCTTCGAAAAATGTGTTTGTTCCACGCATCACCAAGAATGAATGAAACTTCGTTCTTCGCTTCAAAATAAAAAAAAAAATTCAAGGAGAGATGATGTGACGTGCTACAGAGGAAAATCACGTGTCAAGACGACAAATCTGTAGCGATACATTTCGCCCGACTAGCTTAGTTGGAAGAGCAACTTACTCCGAAGTGAGGGTGAGCGGACTCGATCTCCGTCACGGACATACTTGTGAATTTCACAGCAACCAGCAGGGTTTATCAAAATAATGGAAACACCGACTACACGCAATTTACCGTATGAAAATCAAGTGGATGACGTAACCCGTGGTGTGAGGTACTTACCACTGGCAAAAATTATGGAATCACTACCAGATGAACATGGAGGCGCATAATAGAAAGTGTGTAAAAACGAAACAAAGGAAGTAGGAGAAACTAAAACATAGTTTAATGAAAACTGCATATCTGAGCTAAAGAGAGCAAGATTTATACACTGAAAGACCACTTTATTATGACCACCTGACAGTTTTAAGCAAATAAGCTATAGCTGCACGCTGTTGCCGCTACATGGCGAGGGTAGTATAAAAAGGGAAAGCTTAGTGCTTGCGATAGTAGTAGAAGTGATTTTTGGTTGCCGAGATGGGCAAAAAATGCGATTTGAACGGACTTTCAACGTGGGATGATTGTAGGAGCTCGGAGCCATGGAGCGAGTATCACCGAAACCGCCGCATTCGTAAAATGTTCCGTAGCAGCTGTTGTTAAAGTGTTTAAAGACTGGACTGTCAGCCAAAAAACTGGGTCTCTACGTGCAACGTGTGGTCGTCATCGGCTAGTGACTGCTCGGGCGGTACAGAGAGTGTCCAGACTGGTAACAGACAACAAAAGGGCAACAGTACAGCAAATTACAGACCATCTCAATCAAGGATCTCCTCAAATGATTTCTGCTCGCACTGTTCGCCGTACACTTTATCGGATGGGAAATGGCAGCCGACGGCCTGTTCGAACACCTTTGCTGTCTGCAGTTAAAAAGAGAAAAAGTCTCCAGTTCGCACAGGAGCACAAGGATTGGACAGTCGATAATTGGAAACAATTTATGCGGTCCGATGAATCACGTTTTCAGTTGCACCATACCGATGGCCGAGCGAGAATTTGGCGGAAACAGCACGAAAGCATGGACCCCAAATGTATTGCTACAACCCTTCAAGTTGGTGGAGGCAACATTATGGTTTGGGGAATATTTTCCTGGCATGCTTTGGCCCCTTTAATTCGTGTCTGACTGGCACATCATATCTAAACATCGTTGCGGACCAAGTGCATCCTGTCATGTGGATGGTTTATCCCAATGGCGATGGCTACTTTCAACAAGATAATGCGTCCTGCTATAGTGCTTGTATTGTACAGGATTGGTTTCAGGAACATGCCGATGAGTTTACCTTGCTTAGGCGGTCCCCACAATCTCCAGATCTCAACCACCATTGAGAATTTGTGGGATGAAGTTGAACGAGCCATCAGACAGCTGGATCCACAACCCTGCAATCTCACACTCCTGGAAAGTGCTATTCATCAAACATGGTCTCAGATTCCACAAACCACCTATCAATATTTCGTGGAGTCCATGCCACGAAGAATCGACGCAGTATTGAAGTCAAAAGATGGGCCAACGAAGTACTGAGGGGGTGGTCATAATAAAGTGGCCACTCAGTGTATAAAAGAGCATACAATATCTGACTGAAATACATCATGATGTGTGATACACTTGTGGAAAATAATTGTAGACACACAGACATCAGAGGAAAAAAATATGGAATCAGTCTATATGAGATATGGAATTTATCCACTTTAATGCTTTGTAACTCCTCCACGAGCTTTGATGACAGCCTAGATCCTTTGAGGCATAGATGTCACTAATGAAAAACAATAGTCATTATCAAGCTCTTTCCAATATTCCCGAATAGCAATCACCAAGTCAGCTAATGGAGCTTTCGCATGGCCTAGTATCTTCAATTTGCACCATATATTCCCAGTGGGATTTAGATCCGGCCTGTTTGGTAACAATGTCACTGTATTTATATGTCGTTGCTGCACACGGATATAAATACGTTGCTGCACACTTTCGTGTGCAGCGATTTCTTCAGAAACGACACATGAGACATGAGGCATTACCTTCTTGAAACATGACCTCATCATCGCCAAAACAATTTTCAATTGATGGAATAAGAAAGTCTCTCTAAAATGTTAATGCATACCTACGCATTGACTGTTCCTGTGATGATTGTCATCTCACCTGGACTTTCACCTGACATGCAATCCCATTTCATGAGTGTCTGGAGAAACTTCACTGTTTTCTTGAAGCAGTTATCCTTATAAGCTTCATCAGCGCGTCGACAGACAAACGTTTCAGCATCATCTCCGTGACCACTACACATCCGTGATCCATTACCGAATATCAATTTCATTCAATCTTGCACAAACCTTGATTGCTTTCCTTTAGCCTACTGTAAACGTGTTTTCTTTTGGTTAGTTTTCAAAGCTGGTTTCTGTTTTGCTTTACTGTAAGAAAATCCCATCTCCATCTCCATCAAAGGGGTTTCCAATACTGTTCTGTCACAGGCATCAACACCTGAATCCTCCAACTCGGTCTTCATTCGTGTTGTTGTATATTTTTATGGTTTTGAAGATATATATTTTTTTAATTTTCTGTCCTCACGCTTTGATGTTTTCCTTGAGCGACCGGTATGTTTCCCTCTTATAAGTGTCCCGTTGTGTTTGTACTTCCAACAAATTTTCGAAACCGCCGACAGCAAACAACTAACATATTTTTCTTCGTCTCTTGTCGATGTTCCTTCTTAAAGACGCTTAACAATTTTGTCCCTTGTTTCCATTGATAACTCCTTCCTAGGCGCCATGCTGTTTCTTCAGCAACAGCATTACACAGCTGATTTTCAGCCACAACTACTCCTTTTTATCGCCACACTTATTTGCATATTTCGAACGCATGCTGTTGCCAGATTCCGTTTGCAACCTATACGTTGATTCCTATATTTTTTCCTCCGATGTCGGTGAGTCTATAATTATTTTCCATAAGTGTGTTACACATCATTATGCATTTCAGTCAGATATTGTACCTTCCTTTATGTGAGTCCTTCTGTCTGTAGCTTAAATGTGCAACTTTCATTAAACTGTGTTTTCGTTTTGCCTACTTTCTTTGTGTTGTTTCTACATTCTACCTATTATGAGACTCCATGTTTATGTAGCGGTGATTTCATAATTTTTGCCAGGGGTTGTATAAAAGAGGTGCAGTACGATATCGGATAAAACGTAGTTGTGCCAGTTCGCAAATGAAGCGGTTGTTGTTGAGTAATTGCCAACAATGTCAGATATTAGTAACATTAAAAAAGACATGATCATTGGTGCTCATCTTACAGGAGCTTCAGTAACTAGAGTTGCAGAAATAGTAAGTGTAATACGAGGAACTGTATCGAAGATTATGATTATCTATAAAAAAATACACGACGTTGCCTCCAAACTTGCACTTTTTGGACACCATGCGAAGATGTCAGATAGGGATAGGCAAACATTGGCACATATTGTACAACAGAAGCACAAGACCACGGCACCGCAATAAACAGCAGAGTTGAAAACCAGTGAGAATGATCCCATTTCTACCACCATAGTTGTTTGGGAACGTACCGGTGCATATGGCAGTGCTGCAATCCACAAAGCTCTTATTACTAACATCAATGCAACAAAACGTATAAGGTGGAACAAAGCCCATAAAAACTGGAATGCTAAAAACTGGCAACGTGTCATCTGGTCTGATAAATCGTGCTTCACATCATTTCCCATCACTGGTAGAGTGTACGTCTGGTGAAAACCTGCAGGAGCGTACCACCGGATTGTTTGGTTCCGACTGTGAAACATCGAGGTGAAACCCTGAAGAAGTGGGACTCCATATCATAGCATTCCTTAGGGACATTGTTTATTCTGCAGGATTGTGTCACATCTGCAAAGCGCAAATACATTCTTGGGGACCACCTGCACCCAATGTTGCAGGTGGTGGCAGTTCCCTAATGACCATCCCTTGTTTCAAGCAGAAAATGCCTCCGTGCATTGAGTAAACCGTGTTGAGCTGTGGTTTGCAAATCATGAGAATGAGGTACAGCAGCTATCCTGGCCACCTCAATCTCCATATATCTATAGGATTGAACATTTGTGGGAATATCTGGCGGAAGTGTCAAATCACACTTTCCACCTCCAAAATCACTTACACAGTTGGAGTATGTTTTGCAAGAAGAATTATCCCGAATTCCGTCATTGTATGTGCATGACTTGTATCAATCTATTCCAAGTGGAATTACTTGTGTTCTGAAAGCCAACATGGGCCTACAGCCTATAAACAAAAGTTTCCCACAAACAGTAAGTGTTTCCATTATTTTGATAAACCGCTGTAAGTATATATTAACACCATAACCGGATGAATTCAAGAAAGATGATAAAACTATTTTGCTGTAAATTTGCCAGTGTTGGACTGGATGTAAGCTGAACTTTTTTTATTTAATATGATACGTAGTAGACTGCTGATTTCCGAAGGCCTCCTAGAAATAACTTCCCGATTTCCATTATGCAGCGTCGTTTATGGAAAACTCAAAAAGCAAATTCTGTCGTCAGAGATGAATCTGCGAACAGTGTTTTCTGTGTTGATTTGTCTGAAGAAAAAACTGTTACATTTCAGGTACCCTAGAATTCACAATACCAAAACTGCCTCTAAGTCTACGAAGCTCTAGTCACCACACAAATAAAATTGCGAAAATTCGGTATAAGTAGGTTTTAGAAGAGAAAACGATTCGCAATTAAATTTTAAGGTTATACATTATTCAAGAATGCAAATAAAACCGGCTTGTGTTGTTTTATTGATTCCTGTATATCATCAATCGATGAACTGTGGGAAATAATGAAAACTACGTATTTTCAAAACGCTTCAGCTTGCTAATGCTTCCGATGTCCTCGAAGCAACAGTATCACAAAGAAATCAAAATGGCTGAAACTTCACAACGTCGTGAACAGTGTCATTTTGTTATTTCATGTTCACATTTCGTGTGAGGAAATCATGCGGCAATCTGTTCAAACAACTTTTCAAAGGAAACGAGAGGGGAACATTTGCGATGAGAAAAGTAGTGATGAAGATGCAGTAAATTTCTAAAAGACGAAGCAACCAATATTGAAAAGAAACTTATAGCATCAAATTGAATGAAATAATTCAGATGAAGGGAAAGGAATAGAAAATTGTTTCGATACATTGTTGTTTCAAGTTTGGTCTACTGCTGTTAGGAAATGTAAGAATAGTTCAAATGCTCTCCGAGAAAGTGAAAAAATGGAGTTAGTTAATTTTCAAAAAGAATGATATAGAAGACATATATATGTTTTAAAATTAAAAAACGATAAATAAGGAAATACTGCCAGAAATTAAAAAAACCGGCAATGAATCGTTAAGGATTAGTAAAAATACTAGCTACGCAAATGTACGGCAAATACATATTCCTTTAAAACTCCGATAACAGATCCACTTATGCCACTGAAAGATAAAAACCCATATGTTAAATATAAATTGGTAATCATTTGCGATTGCGTAAATTTAAAAATAATTTGTAAAACTAAACACATGAAATATGATGATGCAGAAGAAAAGCGACAAATTACGACGAAGAACAAATTATACGTGACTTTGTGCTGAATGGTGAAGCATTTTTGCACTATCAACGAACGGAAATTTGTCCGTACCTATTTTCGACATACAGCGAAAAAAAAAAAAAAGAAAGAAAAAGAAAGTTTTATACAGAAACGTTCTGCTCTCTATATTGAAAACATATGATCCGAAGAAGCTTAGAAAGTAATGGGAGAGAATTAAAGATTGATTTCCTGAACGCTCTACAAATATCTTTGAGATAACAGAAGCTTTACATAATCCATGAAACAGTTATTTTTCGAAATTCTTTCTTTAACTGAGAAGTAATAGCAAACCAGTATGATCGCAGTCGATTGTTTATAAATATCAGAACACTATAGTGTCTCGAAAGATACGGCGGAAAAAATCATTATAAAAAAGTGGGTATTCCCTTTTCCGCTAGATAACTCAATTTTACTGAGATGGCAAAAACACTTACGCTTAAGATGTTGCTGTATTTATACGATTTCACATTGGTTCTACAGTCAATTGAAATCTTTAATTTAAGCTTAAGCGGTACAAATCTGGGCCCGAAATGGTTTTCCAGAGTTTCACTCCAAATCCAAAATATAAATAGCATGTAAGTGTTTTAGATTTCAATACACAGCTTTTGATAATAGTTGAACACTTTCAAAAACGTTTTATACATTTGTAAAGAAAATGTGTGGTACACAAGTCGGGAGAACTCTTGTAGTTGTGCATGAACTGCAGGATTCTCTCGTGTTGCAATGTGTAAATCGGCGTCATAGTTAAAAATGTTTATTTGTGCTGCGATTTAATGCTATCACTTTTAGTATTCTTTATTTATTTTTAGACGTTGCCCTGTTTTAGCTTTGAAAGTTATTCTTTAATCGAAGCTCTACAGACTGTCGACACTGAAGTACCCTTTGAGAAGTTAGCAATTTTTTTTAATTAGCTTCCTCTTGGACAGTTTATCAAAATTCTTTTTGGAAAGTTGTTTATCGAATTTTTTATTGTCCGTTTCTTTCTCGCGGTTGTTAAACCCTTTCGTTCTCTGTGAATCCTGAGATCTGTTTTTTCGCTTTAGTTGCACCAAAAAGTGGGCACAATTTACATTCTGCTTTACGATGAAATCAGAAACATGTACAAAGTTGCTCAGTGCATTTCGATCATTTATTTACCATCCTCTTTTTTTCTCTTTTAACTGGAAGTTTAACGACCACAGTGAGCAACTCAATCGGGTACAAGTAGACGCCTGCCCCTAATTTAGGGTCACTGGTTCCAGAGAATGGACACATCCAGTGCGGTAAGACAAACCCAACCTCGTCATAGTTGGTTACGGGTTCGAATCTCACAGCGGGATCCCAACTCGGACGAATGATCAGAAGCCACCGCACAGACCACTGCGCCACCGGGGCTGCTACCGTCCTCTTGGAGCTGTTGTTCTATTCCAACAGTTCTGTTGGAATGACTACTATGTATATATTTTAAAAAGCATTTTTGTGTGTTTCCCAAAGCTATTATGCTATCTACTTTTGTCAAGTTATTTAGTGTTTTCATTGAGTTTAAAAATTTCATTGTGTAAGGAGTTTTGAAATTTTCTGGATGTTTTCCTCTTCAATTTAATTTCACTATGAATTTTAATTACCATTAGTATTATCTTCATACCAATTTATTTTACGAGTCTTTTAAGACTAGACGAAATTATAATGAGCAAAAACCATAACTAATAACAATAACACGAAAAAGTAGGTACAGAAAATTTAAAGGGATAGCTTGGCTGTTTTTGTTGTCATGTTAAAACCTCATTGGAAAATCAAGTACAGTAGAACCCGTTTATAGCAAGCCGGTATTTAGTTAGAACTCGGATTTAACGAGCAAATCAGGAATATTTGTTTGATGCACAAAGCGGCCATTGAATTAGAAACTTTTTCTGAACACCCGATTTGGCGTCCTTTAACCTGAATTACGGCACGTATGCAGTTTGGCATAGATTCCACAATATGTTGGAGCACATCAAAATCAACACAATAATAGGCGTTCACCAGACTGTCCTTTAACTGGCTCAAATTTGACGAAGAGGACTTTTCCACAGGATCTGTTTCTCAACATGTCCCATGCATTCCCAATCGAGTTCAGATCCGGGTATTGTGGTGGCCAGAGATGAAGGTGGAAGTCACAGTCATGTTTGCTAAACTATGGTTGAATACATCTTGCGCGATGGACAGTAGCGTTGAGGTCCATGAAACAGCCGTCACATGCTGGATAAAAAGTCGACATATCAGGATGGGCTTGGTCGGCAACAATGTTCAGATAATTAATTCTTGAAGGACACCCAACCATCGAGTAATATCAGGGAATACGTGCCGTACCAACAGAATGTGCCTCACACCACGACACCACCTCCAGAAACTTGAATTATGTTTGCAAGACAAGCTGCTTTCATTGCTTCATGAGGCCTCAACCAAATTATCTGCCTACCAAGGTAAAGAACGTGTCATGTGATCCGCGACTCGGACCACATGACCTTTTTCCAGTCAGGGTGTTTCTGACACCACTATAGACGAACTTTGACGTTCTTCACAGAAATCAGTCGTTTTCATACAGGCATGCGACTGTCAATACAAATCGTCTTCAATTTCGTGCGCATAGTTTCCTGAGATATGAGTCGAGAATAGCCTTTATTGAATGCTTCGGCCAAATTTCTCCACACAGGAAGTCTTGTCAGGGAGTCCTATTTCTCCATACAAGCTTTCTTAGACGACGACGATCTAGTTCCTGACAGAATGTTGTCGCGCCATAGTTACGCCTCTCAGGAAAGTAATGTGGGTTATCTTTCTAGGTATTAAAGACCCGAGATATCGTACAGTTTGAGAAACCAATCAGCTATGCTGTTTCCAAAATCGTCGCTCCTGCCAGATGAGCATCCAGTCTAACAATTAAGATTTTGAAGATGACAATCCGTTTTTTGGTGTAAATATGACAAGTATGGTAAGTCAGATAATTTCCAAAGACTTGAAAATTTCGTCGTCCTGGAGCGGGAATCGATCCCGCGTCTCCCAGATAGCGCCCAGGTAGGCTAACCACTACACCACCCAGAACGACTAAGTCTCAAGTTTCCAATTAATTTGAATATAACCATCACAGGATTCGCTAGTCGAAGCAACCGGCATTCATGTTTAGCGAAGTTAAGCTTCCGATTATTCAAATTAATCGGAAACATGAGACTTGGTCGTTCTGGGTGGCGTAGTGATTAGCATACTCGGGCGCTATCTGGGAGACGCGGATTCGATTCTCGCTCCAGGACGACGAAATTTTCAAGTTTTCGGATATTATCTGACTTACCATCGTTGTCATATTTACACCAAAAAACGCATTGTCATCTTCAAAATTTGTACTGTATGGTGTAACCCCGTATTCCATTCATGATTTAAGATTTTATCACACAAAAACAGAAAACGTTGAACATCGCATTTTGTTGTTGGAAGTATCTTAGAAATTCCAAGCTCTTTTGCATCAGTTGTTGGATTTTTCAGACTTTAAACGAAGAGCCATACAATTAAAAAAAGGGCCAAAATACAATTTCAAATTAAAAACTCACTGCATATGGTTACAGAAACTATGATATTATGCAACTTCTAATGGGTTAATTCCCATCCTTCCACTCTGTGTAAAAATTCATGATTTACGTTCTACTACAGAAGGCTGGCAAACTTCAAGAACAGCCAGAGTTGCAGAACTTCAAACGAATCTCTTCATTGACGTCGCTGTACTTGTGCTTACTAGCTACGGCTACTTACATAAACAGCTGGCTGTGCACTAACTCGCTTTGACCATTGGCCGACTCTGATTTCCCTGCGCAGTGAAATCAGAATCAACAATGAAATCAGATAATACAGCCTTTTGCTGTGACGTCACCGAAGGAATGTGACGTATACCTCTATTTAACGTTCCCATTGAGTTTCTGAATTCTTATGTAAATTCTGTTTCTCGTTGCTAAAAGTTTAATTGACTTAAGGTGGTTCCACCTAAAATCTCTTCCTTATGTTTCCAATGGTAAAACTTCTTTACATATTATCTTCAAATTTGTACATCGATAGAACTAACTTTAAGCTAGACCCACATATGATCACAGAAAGATTTAGGCAAATGGCAAACTGTAGCGTCTCATTATTTCAATGTTTACGTACAAGCGTCTCACCAGGGATCTCTTGTTTCCCGCACAACTCACGGCGGCCTAGATGAATTTTGCATTGCTGTTGTGTGTTCTCAAGTGTGAATATCTCTGCAACTTAACAATCTAAATTAGTGACTTTTAGTTTTGCACTTGCATCATACGATGCTGTGTATCATTCTCTATTTCATTCTCATGTGTTAAGTACTGCTGTTATTCTACTAGTGAGATATTTCATGTCTTCATATCTTCCACTAAAATCTACAGTATATACACTGCATTTATGTTCGTACAGCATACCGTGCTATTACGACCTCTGTTAGTTTCTTTTTTCACGAGTACAATTCTTCAAACTGACTGATAGTCAGTTTAGCTATTTATTTTAAATTCTACGCAATTTTCTTATTAAATACTTCGATACTGCTACTAGACAATCTGTAAATACGGAAAGTTGATAGAATGAACTTCTGGGCATTCCTAATAAGAATAAATATCTCCCACGTCATTCATACAATAAATAGCGGCTAAAACGATGACGCTAACTAATTTCAATGAAAATATTACTTATGCATCACTTGGTGCAACATTTTGGACTTCAGAAAGGTAAGTTTCAACGGCAAATTCTAAACAAACTTCAGTACGGCGAAGGCGTGAATTGTGAAGTTTGTGCGTGTAACTAGAGCCACCTTACGGTCATTTCTGTCGTAACTCAAAAAAAAATGGGACACTTTTTCGGCTTCATTTTGCGTTTTGAGGAGGTCGTACCTCTAATCGCATGTGGGTCTAGCTTTAAGTTATAGCATGGAATACTTAATACTTGCTAAACCTTAAACATAACCATAATTAAGCAATCCAACATTTGTTTTTATACTGACGTCATCAATATACAGGTCGCGCCACCTATTAACAGGTCTGAACATTACTCAAAGAGAAATGATTGATTTTTAAGATAATTATGGTTATGTTTTAGAAAGTACTAAATATCCCATGTAATAGCTTAAAGTTAGTTTTATCGATGCTAAAATTTTCATATTTGGGAATACATTAATTAAGAAGAAAATATGTAAAGAAGTTTTACCATTGGAAACATAGGGCAGAGATTTTAGGTGGAGCCACCATAACGACACATTATTTCGCCCGACGAGTTTTCAAGATGGCGATCACTGACAGTGAGTCAAAGGTCAATATAACGGAGTGCACGTTCTGACATAGAAAAGAGCGATAAGAGATATACGTATGAGCGAGTTAAGAGCGTACGAAAAAATTGTACGAGTAGATATATGTTAATGACGCTGTGTTATAACATGCTAAAATATCATATACACATATGTGTGTTGTTAAGCAATAGCAAGTTAAGAGTTTGAAGTGCTTGATTTAGATTTTCATCTTGTTATTGCGAAGTGTAAATTTCCAGGGCTTTTATTTCACGACTTGGGCCTTTCACTTTAACATTGTTCGTCTTGACGTACCTATCAACTGATTCAAGATTGGACATTGAATTAGTAAGTAGTCGACTGTGCTGATTCATGACTTGAACCGTTTATTATCGTTTAGTCTTTTTTGATATTCAAATGTATACTTAAGTTTGATGTATTGCAACTACAACTTCTTCAAGCAACGATTCAAATTGAATATAAGTGTTAAACTAGTAGCTGAGTTCCACAGATAGATTTAAGTCGAAGTGAAGCAACCCATATCGTTTTACAATGAACAATCCTTAAAGTTTTATGGAAAGTGTTCAGTTCTGCTATATAATGGAAGTGTATCTGATCCAAACCTCCTTAGTTCCCGTGACACCATTTTAAACAACACATTTTTTAACTGTAGTTCACGTGTCATCATTTGAATAACAAACAGCATAATTTCTTTGTTTGAACGTTTGTCCCACTTTGATGGCGCAGTGGAAAGAGCGCTTGGCCATTTTAATTGACAACCAATATACACGGTGTTCCAAAATTATCTTTACAACTTTGACCCACAATAAAGCAGAAGCTGAATAAAAGAAAAAAAAATCGGTTTATTGAAAATTGAACAGCACATTCCAACGTTTGTTGGGATGCCAATAGAGCTGCACATGCGCACCGTTGGTTGCACGAATAACGTCGAGGCATTAGAAGTATTCGACCTCATGCCATGTTCTCCCGAACATATTATCAGGAATTTTTGGGATGGCAGCTGTAATCCTGTGCTTCAGCTCATCCACATGTGGAACCTCTGTGCGGTACACAATATTCTACACATAACGTCACAGGTAAAGGACTAAGGGTGTAAGGTCCGGTGAACGTGGAAGATATGGAATTGGACCATCCCGTTCAGTCCATCGCTCCGGAAAGGTATCATCAAGAAACTCATGGACACGAAGTGCCCTGTGCGGGGGTGCACCGTCCTGCCGGACGATGATAGCCGGTCGCAGGCTCTCCAATTGGGAAGCAACAAACTAACTCAGTGTCCAGATAAACATTGGATGTGACTGTGTTTTCGGGGAAACAAAATGGGTCGATGATGCGGTTGTGTAAAAGACCGCAAAAAGCCGTTAACATTAGGGTTGTCACGTTTAATCTCATGGACGGCATGTGGGTTTTCAGACCTCCAAATTCTGCAGTTATGCCTGTTGATAACACGACAGACATGGAACGTTGCCTCATCGCTTAATAAAACACGTTTCAGGAAGTCTTCCTCATTATCAATCCTGTGTAGTATATCAACATCAAAATCGAAAAGTTTCGGTTTATCCCTGGGTTACAGTGCCTACGTCAAATGCACTTTGTAGGTAGTCCGCTTGTGCAGTACTCTGTGTATCGTTGTAGGTGGTAACCCTAACTGCCTGGAGGCCGTACGAATAGACCTCTCTAGACTTTGTAGGAAACTCTGTTCAACACGTTCCATATCCTTTTCACTTGCGCTTGGCTGGCAGCCCTTTTTATGAAGCACACTACCAGCCTCCATAAATTTCTTGTTCCACTCGCATGTTGGGTATCTAGATGGTGGATTACGTAGGTATTTGGTACGGAAATTCCTTTGGACTTCTGTATCCGACTTCGTCTCTATGAACCATGCCACACACTGGGACTTTTCCAGTGGAGTATCCATCACAAATTCAGGGTCGTACCTAAAACCTTATTGCGTACCAATAACATTTTATGCGTTCCTGTTATATGTACTAAAAAAGCAGAACTTCGTTATCTTGTTTCGTTTAGGTTTTATTGAGGGTCAAATTTGTAATGATAATTTTGGAGCACCCTGTCATCTCTCTTTGTTGTTGTAATGTTCATGAAACGTACTCTCACATTGAGACATCACAATCAAGAAGAGTACCTGGTTGTTAAAAAAGTACCCTACATATCTTATTTTCCCCGCCATTATGGACAGGCTTTCAGCTACCCCCCCCCCCCCATCAGCATTGTGCGGGGCTCCAAGTGGCTTCGCAGTTAGCGTGTGTGAAAGGAAGCATATCCGGAGCGCAACTGGAAGCCCCTGGGTTCGACTCCCGGTGGCGGCCAATGAGAATTTTTCCGTGACTCACTTATAAACGTGGAAAGAGCGAAGATCTTTGTTTGACAATTTTAGTGTTTTGAGAAAAAACAAATTCTTAACGCAGTGATAACACAATCTGTCAGCATGGAAGTGCACTATTAGGGATACATTGATTTAAATTTGTCTTAGCCGTAACATTACGATAAAGATCACAAATGAGTATTAAATACAGTAATATATTATCTTAAGGTAAGCTTCTTTAGCAAAGTAAATTACTAAAGCAATCGGCTGTTACAAAACCCACAGTGTGAAGAGCAGAAGAAAAGACAGCGCACATATTTTTAATAGAAATACCTCCCGAGTACGTCATTCAAGTAACAAAGGCGTAGAATTTAACCAGCCATTCGCGGAGAGAGATCGTCATAACTTAAATCGAAGTGATTCCTTTTATTTGATTAAAACAAATGCCCTCGTTCTATAAATCTTAATGCATCGGTCAAAGCCCTCAAAATATCGATAAAAAAAAACAATAGCATTATTCGGAGGCTGAAATAGTCATTACAACTGAATTCACGATGTTCAGTTGTAAAAGCTAAAAGGAAACTCAGTACGAGGCATGAATCTGAGACCCCAATATTGCCTCCGAGCTTGTTAAGTAGTGTGTTCTTGAGTAGATTCGAATAATTTTCTTTAATGCAATCCTTACTTTTTTTCGGTAAATGGAGATTTACCGTTGTCGTTTTTCTATTACGCAACATAAAAAGTACCATTCCTGTGATTGTAAGACTTATATTTCTTTGTTCGTATTGATCGAATGCCTATCTTCTCTGCTTTCATCTCTTTATGAAAGTACGATTCGATGACTTCTTTTTTATCTCTGTCCAAAAAAATGACTGTCTTCCAGATATCCATTTCAAGCATTTTGTGCGAAAACAACATGAATATTGAGAGAAATGCCATTTCAGGAATTGTCTTTTCTGTTGATGAAAATTCTTGTTTCTAACGTATAACGTAAGCTTTACATAAGTACAGGTCGGTCACATTTTATGCAAATTCGAAATGAAGCGATATAAGAAATATCAATGAATTCTCATTTTACACGCAAAATTAGAAATAATGCTAACATAAAAAAAATTAAAGTTCAAGAACCGCAACGTGGGTAGAGTGAATTGTAAACTATGTTTATACGATTGCCACTTTAGTCCATAGTTGAAATTTTAAATTTCGGCCAAAAATAAATTTGGACCCGGACATATCTGCTTTGGACTATAATAAAAATATGTATGGCGTTCAAAAAGTCTCTCCTGCAATGGGTATCTTAGATTACATGGAAATCAAACAAATGTATAATAGAAACGTATGATTTAAATACTCACTTACAGGAAGTATTGAAACTGGTGTCCTTCATTTGCAACACATAACCTAACTGTTTTACGCATGTTTTCAAACATATCTGGGAGAGTCAAAAAGTCCCTCCGCAATAATGTTAAGGCAGTTCCACTTAATTTTGATGGTGTAACATTTTTGAATTAAGCAACTTGTGTGATTAATTTCAGTTTCTGTTGTTTTCTTGATAACATATCAAGCTTCAGAATATGTTTCACAGCAACACCAATTTTAACAAGTTTATGATGAGTTCAAAGTTTCTAAAATATGGATTTTTTTTCATCATTGCCCTACAGAAGAAAGGGACACTTTGCCTTCTGAGGACACTCTTCCTTCATATTGCATTACAAATCCTTTTTCAGTCCGCGGGCACCAGTATTGAGCACAAAATTCCACAGTGCGCATTTTCCTTTGAATTTGTTTTCTTTTTTGCTTTCCAAAAATAAAACGGAAATAAAACCAGGTCGAAATCGCGTCAGGAACACTTGACCCGATCCGTTTGATCCGCTAGAAATTGTCGACCCTTTGACTCGTGACCCGTTTCGATCTCTTGTTTAGTCGAGTCGGTAAACTGAAACGCTCACAATCCTACGGGTTTTTTTTTATCTGGGGGTTTAATAACCGCTGTGGCTGTTTCTGTGGTACAGATGTCTAAACGCTGGCTTCTGATCATTCGTCCAAGATGCTACCTGGTTCTAATCCAGTTGAGGTATGGATATAGTGTTTGTCTTACAGCACTGGCTTTTTCTCTCTTCCCTGCAACCAGTGACCCTAAATTCGGGACCAGCGACTGCCTATAGCCCAATACGTTACTCACAGTGGTCTTTAAACCGCCCAATCAAATAATGAAAAAGAAAAAACGACCACCGTGAGCAACCCGATGACCTATGAGCAGTAGCCGGTCCCTAATTTAAGGGAAAGAGCCAGTGCCGTAAGACAAACTCAACATCCATGCTTCGCTGGGATCCGGACCCATCTCAGACAAATGGTCAGAAGCCAACGCTTACACCATTCTGCAACCGGGGCTGACCATCCTACGTCAGAAAGTACGGTGTGAACCACCCTGATATACGTACATCGGAACTTCTGCAAGGCATTTTTAATTATTGTGCTGTTATTTTCATATTCATGGTTATTGAAACTGAAATTTTATGTGCTATAACAGTAACATACAAGAGATCATGTAGTGCATAAGAAAAGGTTCTTCGAGAAAATACAGAAAGAAAATCCATCTACATTAAGTTCTCTTTTCGGTAGAAGACTTTCAGCCTAATCAGACAAGGCGAAAGTAGGAAGCCAAGACGTTAGAGAAAAGAATTCTCTTCATGTGACAACAGTGTCAGGTTACATAGCCTGGTAGGTCGGTGTCGTGTTTGACGTCACATACGGCAGTGTTGGAAACAAAGTGGAAGCCTCGGTTGTTGCGTGACGTCACTAAAGGAGGGAACTCATCCATCTAATGTCAGTCATGACCCCTCTTACTTTCTAGATGGCTTACAATTAGAGAAGCCATCAGCATGAAGTGGATAGGCAGCGCGTCCTACTTTTGTTTTCTGTTGCTCCTTCACCAACGTAATAATACATCGTAAGCTGAGAGATTAATTATCAAGATTCTTACTGGGGAGAGAGAAAGACTTGAACTAGAGAATCGCGGCATTAAAGAAATACGTATATTGTTCTGGATATTTTTTCAACTTGATTAATTTATTTATTGTTATTCATGCAGTGCACACACCGGCCCATGATTTGGAAACATTTATGCAGATGTACGTAAATGTCATTTACGCGGCGTATATGCAAAATACGTGGTGACGTGCGTCACCACGTGAGATAGGCAACTATTTAAAAACTGCCTCTCGTCCAGTAATCGGCAGTGGTGCTAATCACAATGGAAAAAACCATGGACCTTTCGGAGTTCGGTAAAGGGCTTATTGTGGGTGCCCGTCTGGCTGAAGAGACGATTTTTGGAAGCAAAAGAGCTGATTGGTTTCTCAAATAGTGAGATAACCCGGGTCTTTAATCAGTGGGAAAGTAATCCACATTCCTTCTATATGAGGTGTGACTGTGGCGCAAAGAAATTCTGTTAGGAACGTTATTGCCGTCTTCTGAGAAGGCTTGTACGGAGAAACAGGACTTCCTCTGCGCAGCAATTGATCGAAGCGTTCAACGAAGACTGTTTCTGACCATAACTCAACAAATTATGCGCACGGAGTTGAAGTGGGTCAGTTTTGATATTAGCATGCCTGTTAGGTTTTGGCAGTTGCATGCCTAATCGGTTTTAGTAGTTGCAATTGATTTCTGCGAAAAATTCTTCTACATTGGTGGCAGTGACACCGTGACTGGAAACTGGAAGACTGGAAAAAAGTCGTCATATGGGGTCCCAGGAGTCGTGGCACACCACGTTCTGTACCGACGGTAGGAGGAGAATTTAGCTGGAGCTTCGTGAACCAATGGACCCAGCTTGCCTTGTAAACACAACTCAAATTTTTGGAGGTGGTGTCATGGTGTGGGGTGGGCTCTGTCGGTCCCGAACGGTTCCCTCTGATATTGCTGGGTGTTTTCCAAGGATTATCTGAACGATGTTCTCGATCAAGTCCATCCTCCAACGTCGATTTTTTTATCTAGCAGGTAACAATTGTTTAATGGACGACAATTCTACTTTCCATTCCTCATTAAAAATAATAGTAATTATTATTATTATTATTTTCTTTATTCGAAATATACGAATCACAGCCTATGACAAACAAAATAAACAACAAATTATCATTGACTGGTATTGTTGAACTGATACGAGTTTCCACCGGAGACCTAGGTATCAGTCAAGAATCGGCGTAAAATATATGATGTCCCAAGTAAAGCTGTCTTCTGCAGTTCTGTAGGTGGCATATCAGAAAGCTGCAATTTTTCAAAATGATTCATAAAATTTTTTGACATAGTTCCAAGTGCCCCGACGACAATGGACCGTTGTGTGTTTAGTCCATAATGGGTTAATTTCTATGGCCAGGTCTCTATATAGAGTAATTTTTTCCTATTCTTTTTCATCGACTCTGGCATCTCCAGGGATCGCTATATCAATTATCCAGACTTTCCGATTTTCTATGACTGTTATGTCTAGTGCATTATGTTGTATGTGTCGATCGGTTTGAATTCTGAAATCCCACAAGATCTTAACTTCACTTTTTTCTTTGACTTTCTCAGCCTTGTGTTCCCATGAGTTTTTCGATGCTGGCAGATTATGCTTTCTGCATAATGAGCAGTGAATCAATTTCGCAACCCTGTCATGTCTAGCTTTGTAATGTGTCTGTGCAATTTTACTACATTCACATATTAGATGAGACACAGTTTCATCTTTTTCTTGACAAAGTCGACACTTTGGATTATCACTGACTTTCTGGATTTCAGCCTTCATAACATTTGTTTGCAATGCCTGTTCTTGCGCAGCAAAAATCAGACCTTCTGTTTCTTTCTTGGTGGAACCCAATTTCAGCCATGCCCAAGTCAAGTTGTTGGCACTTTTTCCATCAATATTCTTTAGAAATTGTCCATGCAGTGGCTTTTTCTTCCAGCCGTCTAATCTGCTTTCAAACTGTTTCTTCTTGTATTCAGCCATGTTTTCTGTTGTTTTTAAGATATTTTCATTATTCACTGCTTGAAGTAGCTTTTCTCTGCTTCTGTTGACGTAATCATTCAGGTTTCTTTTTTCTTCCTCTACTACCTGTTGTCCTCTGCCTCCAATCTTCCGAGGCAGAGGGCAACAGGTAGTTATAACCTGTCAACATCACTTTTTGGATGGAGTGCATGATGCATGTTCAATAACTTCCGAGTTTTCCGATCCAATATTTCTAATTCACTTTAGGTTCAATCAATTATTCCAGCTGGGTATCTGATTACTGGAATGGCCCATATACTTGTGGCTTTGATTGTGTTTCCACAATTTAGTTTTTATTTCAATATATTTCTTACTCTCTTGATTACTCACTCTGAGTCAGACTTTTGACTTTCGCATGTAAGATGTTATCTAATTCAAGAATTCCAAGGTATTTATAATTTTCATTATCTGGCAATGATTTCATTATATTACCATTTTCTAGTTTTATTATTATTATTATTGTGTATAATATAATATTAATATTTTTCATGTGTACTATTATTTATTAATTAACACACATGCTCTTGACATGTGTATTCACTAACACGAACAGTACTTCAAAAATGTTTATCTATACTATACAATTACTGGATTAATTAATACCTTATTACAGCTCTACAAGAAGTAAGTAAGTTATTTTTACTAGATACAAAAGATATTAAAGTAGAAATTCTGTTTTTCAGTATTATTTCAGATCGTTTATAGCAGCCATTGGCTATAACGGCTACTGTTTTTAAGTCCCCTGAAGGATGTAATAACAGAGTTTCACTGTACAATATGTAATAAAATGCTATTGAAATTTATTACCCTGTTAAGATTTTTTTAAATCATTAAAGCTCATAGTTTCTCTCGTATGCAGAATTTTTTAATAATATGTAATAAAATGCTCTGAAAATTGTACTTTATTATCATGTTAAGTTTTTTTGAATCACTAAAGTTTAGAGTTTCTTTCGTCTGTGGATTATTTTATGTATTATAGCTTCATTCGCAATTATTTTTTCATCTTTATGCAAAAAATTTCATATTTTTGTTTCGAGAAGTACACATTTTACTAGAAAATTACAAAACACAATCATACAAGCCCATCTTTGACGTTACTATTCGAAGGAACCAACATACGTGAAGCACTACAGTTCATTCTCGTTGTACCAAACACAGCTTCAATACAGAAATAATCCACTAAATAACAAAACAGTTGTTCACATGCAGTCGATAGCTCGCAATACAAACGCGAGAAAAGCACTGAAATCAAGGGGAGGGGGTGGGGTAATAATTCACAACCTACAAGACGCCGTGTATCCATATCGTGGAACGGGAAAAAGCGATAGAATATGATCTGTGTGTTAAACGATCTGAGCGCATCATTTCGAGCTTCGTGCGCAAGCTCAGTTTACAAAACTCGTGATGTTTCGTAACCACTCTCGGAAGTGGAAACACATATTGTGATCTTGCTAATGGGTTGGGGTCCACTATATGCTGATTCACAAGGCAGACCGGGGGTGAGATATCTTTCTACGACCAGTACACAATAAACGACTTCATAGATAATTTGTATTGCATTACTGTTTCCTCTAGGAATAAATTATTTTCACTTTTTTAGAGGTTTCCAGTAGTAACACTGGAAACAAGTACTCTTTGTATCTGTACATTACACATCTTCCTTCCACATATGATCAGAATAACTACAAATTCCCCGCAAACAGTACACATTGCTATTGTTTTTCTTCTACACTACCACCTGATTCCAGAGTAGGAATAATTAAACTTTCATTTGTAGCCAGTCGATACCTTTTTGAGAACCCATTCAGGAAACTCCTCCTAAACCAGTTATGATTGCCAAAGCTGAATTCACATCCCTACTAATTGCACCATCTTATATGTTTTCCCGTCAAATATGTTTCTAAATTATACAACTCATTCACCTGGTTTAACTGTGTACCATTTAGACTGACATTGCATTTAACAATAATGGTAACAATTCCTCGCACAAAAACCATAACTTTATTCCTTCTATTATTTATATTCATCTTAAACCTCATAAATTACACAGAGTTTCCCAAAATTATCTTTACAACTTTGACCCTCAATAAAACCTAAACGAAATAAAATAGAAATAGCGAAGTTCTGTTTTTTGCGCATGGAACAGGAACGCATTTTAGTTTTATTGGTACGCAAAAGGTTTTTGTTTACTTTCAGGTACGACCCTGAACTTGTGATGGCTACTCCACTGGAAAAGTCCCAGTGTATGGATGGCATGGTTCATAGAGACGAAGTCAGATACACAAGTCCAAAGGAATTTCCGTAACAGATATCGATGTAATACACCATCCAGACCCTCAATACGAGTTGCACAAGATATTTATGGAGGCTGGTAGCGTTCTTCATAAAAAGGGCGCAGGCAGTTCTGTATCCTCTTCATTTCAGCACAAGTAAAGAGGACATGGAACGTGTTCAACAGAGCTTCCTACAAAATCCAGAGAAATCCATTCGTACGGCCTCCAGGCAGCTGGGGTTGCCACCTACAAAGATACATATGGTGCTGCACAAGCGCTTGTACCTGACTGCCTACAAAGTGAATTTGACACAGGCACTGAACCCCGGGGATAAACCGAAACGTTTCGATTTCAATGTGCTACACAGGATTGATAATAAGGAAGGCTTCCTGAAACGTGTTTTATTCAGCGATGAGGCAACGTTCCATGTCTGTGGTGTTATCAATAGGCATAACTGCAGAATTTGGGGGTCTGAAAACCCACATGCCGTCCGTGACATTAAACGTGACAGCCCTAAGGTTAACGTCTTTTGCGGTCTCCTACACAAACACATCACCAGCCCATTCTTTTTCGTCGAAAGCACAGTCATATCCAATGTTTTTTTTTTACTTGGACATGCTAAAGTGAGTTTGTTACCCGCAATTGGAGGGCTTGCAACCTGATATCATCTTCCGGCAGGACGGTGAACCCCGCACTGGGAACTTCGTTATCTTTAGTTTCTTCATGAAACCTTTCTGCAGCGATGGATTGAACGGTATGGTTCGTTCCTCGGCCTACACGTTTACCGAATCTTTCGCTCCTAGACTTTTCTCTGTGGGGCTATGTGAAGGATATTGTGCACCGCACAAAGGTTCCGCATGTGGATGAGATGAAGCACAGGATTACAGCTGCGATCACAACAATTCCTGAGGACATTCTCGGGAGAACATGGCAGGATGTGGAATACCGTCTCGATGTTATTTGTGCAACCAACGGTGCGCATGTGGAGTTCTATTAGTATCCCAACAAACTCTGGCAAGTGTTGTTGAATATTGTTTTGTTCTCTTATTCCGTTTCTGTTTTATTGAGGGTCAAAGTTGTAAACATACGTTTGGAGCACCCTGTACTTCGATGATCAGTTATAACTCAATGCTGTTTACTTCCTAGGTCTCCGAAGAAAGAGGCTTGGGTCGTAAAAGTTCGATCGTACTAAATTCAGCAAGTACAAGACCAGTCCTGATTTTTATGGTTTTGAATTTAATTAACTTCATTATGTGCTTTTTTGGTTTCTTTAGTTTCACCACATTTCTTCGCTATGCCTTTCATGTTCACAAATATAAGTATCTACAGAATACACGGTAATCACCATACATTTTCGACCTGACACCACCGGGCCGGGTCAGAATTCTGCTCTGCATTTTAATTTTATTTTATTATTAAAAGTATTCGGACACCACAGTGTTTTGGCTTTATCATCGCAATTAGTATTTATTCAGTCCCCCTTTTGCTTGTGTGGCTGTAGCAACACATCGAGGCATAGTAGCAACCAATTTTCGGTAAATATCGACAAGAATGGCTCGTCATTCTTGTCGAGATCTGCAAATCTGCTGCCAGAGTGGAGAGAGAAGACGGGCCTTGTATTCTATTTCGTATCTGTCGTGCCAGTTCATTGCATAGGCGTTCAATGTGATTGAGATCAGTACTCTGAACAGGCCAGTCTAACAGTTCCACCTCATTTTCAAGAAACCAATCCTGCACACGCAGTGCAGTGTGGCAGGAAACTGATGGGAGCAGCTCATGGCAAACGATGGCAACTAAATTTTGGACTAATTTGCACTTATATATATACACTACTGGCCACCCAAAATGCAACACCAAGAAGGACACGAGATAGCAAAGCCAGATTTACTGGACACATAACAACAGATACAAAGATGAAACGACTGAGCTTATAGGCCCGTGCGACTTGCGGAACACTCAGACATCAATAGTTCGTGTGCCCCCATTTCTGGCAATAACGGCCGCTACACGCCGCGGCATCGAACGAAAGAGGCTTTGGATGTGGGCTTGGGGTATGTCGTTACAGGCTGCTTCCACACGTTGCCACAGTTCATCAGGCGTAGCCGCGGGTGGTGCTTGACGGGCCACTCGGTTGCCGATCAGCGACCAGACGTGTTCGATGGGCGACATATCGGGAGAACAAGCGGGCCACAGCAGCAGTGACACCTGGTGGGTCGTGAAGAATTGTTGCACGATGCGTGCCACGTACGGGCGCGCATTGTCCTGTTGAAACGTGGCCGCTGGCAGGTCCTGCAGGTAAGGGAGGACTACAGGCTCCAAAACATCGGAGATGTAGCGGTGGCTGTTGAGTGTACCGGCGATGCGTACCAGAGGGGTGCGGGTGTCATATCCAATTGCGCTCCAAACCATAACGCCAGGCGACGGACCGGTATGGCGATGCATAACGCAGGCGTCCTACAGTTTCTCGCCGAGGTACCGCCACACGCGGATCCGATCATCGTGGTGTTGCAGGCAGAAGCGGGATTCGTCGGAGATGACAATGTCGTGCCATTCCGTAGTCTAGGTGCGGCGTTCAACGGCCCACTGCCGCCACACACGCCGGTGGTATAACGTTAATGGTATTTGGAGCAATGGGCGTCGTGCGACAAGTCCCCGCTCCTGCAGACGACGTCGAACGGTACGTGCTGACACAGGTTGTTGCGCAATACACCCTAATTCCTGCTGTAACGTTCGTGATGTGGCGGTGCGAACCGTCAATGCCCGCCGCACGACATGCCGGTCCTCTCGTTCGGTGGTTTGCCGCGGCTGCGGCAATCGCTCACTTCGGTCCGTCCGTCTCTACTGCACTCACCGAATCCATACTCACCTCACTGTGGCTGGATGTCGTCCCACACGGGCGCCTATGTCTCGGTGCGATAAACCGCTGTCGTGATAAGCCACTATTCTTCCTCTGTCGAACTCCGAAATGTGCTGGAAAGACTGCCGTATTCTGCGACGAGGCATCAGGAAGCTTCCCATGCACAGGTTCGGCAGAACAACACACTACCACTGCTTACACTCCGCCTTCTGTGTACCCTTTTCATAGTGCTTCTCGGTGGCGTGTCGGGCGCACATGATTTGCATATGCTCTGCAATGCTAATCGTTTGCATGTCCTCTCGCGGGCGGCGCATACTGCGAATTTCAGGCCAATCGGATGCTTCGTTCTTGGTGTTGCATTTTGGGAGGCCAGCAGTGTATATACGGTAAATAGCATTTGCAGACATTACTTTCTTTCCAACTCAGTGTATTAAATTGCTGTCACAAAATTAACTGCAGAAATTAATGTGAGTTCCCACATCATCGACACTGAAGAAGCTTGAGAATAAGAAATAGCCAGGGCAGGATTAAGGGGACCAGTCCTGAAAAAAAAATATGTAAATTTGTTTTATTTCAATTTTTTTCTACAGAGTTTGCTGAATCGAATAGTATATGACACTTGATAAACAGAAAATAATTTGTAGGCGAAACAAATGTTAGAATTTAGGCGTACAAGTTGCACAAGTAGGCGTGCCCAGCCACATCTGAGCATGCGTGAGACGGTCGAACATCTGTCGTCATCCTGGGAAGAAAGAAAAACAGATTCTAGAAGGTGCGGGAAAGCAAAGAAAGACGGCGAGCAGAAAGCTGAAGTTCAGCAAAGCTGAGGAACAGAGGTATGATGCGGGAGGCTTCTAGTCACAGGTCTCCTTTGTTTTTTCTTTTTTTTTCTTTTTTTTTTTTTTTTTGCCTCCCTGAAAAGTTGTGGTTTTGTACATTTAAGAACATTTTTCTCATAAACCACTGAAGATAATGGCTTGAAATTTTTTTATACCTTACTATATATATCAACAACCACCTGAACTAGAATCATGACTAAATAATGTGCTCAATTAAAATAACAAATACAATTGCTAATGAAAACGTGAGCAAAATAGATAGCAATTTTGATTAATTAATACAAAATTATTTAATTAACCGATTGCGATAATTATAGTTCAGGTGTTGTATAATATCCTTAGGAAAATGCATGCCAAGTTTGCAATTGATAGGCCAGGTCTATCGTGAGAAACATGTACCTAAGTACATCGAGACCTCCCATAAGGTTAACATGCGAAGCCTAAAAAGGGACTGGTCCCGTTAAGACCTTAGCGAGCTCGTAGGCTAAGACATTTGAGTCGCGCCCCAGAGGACTTATGACGGGTAGTTCTTATAAAGTCCGTTTAAACACGAAACTCTAACTACTAAATTATCTGCAGAGTTTTCATAATAAGTCGCTGTGTTTTCCTATGTTTTCACGAGAACTCGCGTTAAAAACTTAAGATTTCTAGTTTTTGTCTTGGATTTTCTAGTGATTTAGCATTGTATACTTTTCTTAGCGCAACCTTTTTGTTAATGAATGTGAAGCCACAGGGTACTTCTACTATTAACGGTTCCAAACGCAAATTGGGAGGTGTGGGAGGATAGCAGTGAAAAAGCTGAAGCTGTCTGGTCGACCCCACTGTATACAGCCACATGAAACTTTTATACTTGGTGAGTCACAGTTTTGAAATCTGTTCGTCTTCCAGCCTCTGTTTCTGACCAGTCGGAAATCATACAAGACAGAAGCAAAACTATTTTATAAACCTTTTTCTGTCTCTATTACTTGCCCTGGCATGCCTCCTGGGCCCTTGGTCATTGTGGGTCCCAAGGCAGCCCCTATAGATCCCCCTCCTCCCCGCTTAACCCGGACCTGGAAATAGCCTTATTATTGCTCTGAGGACTTACGATTTATTTGAATGTATTACACATCGAACACAAAGGCTGTAAAAGCAAAGGTGGCCCAACACCTTATAAAAGTATACCTGTAGCTCTCTTTTCAAATATGTAAATTATTTTGACCGTCCCCTTTATATATAGCTAGCTGAACTATATGGGTAGTATTTCAGGCAGAGCGCAAAACCAACAAGCAGATAGGGAAATGACAACTCGAATTTAATCTGGAGCGTTATGCTTTCCGACGAAAATCACGCGAGAGAATCATATTTCTTTGAGAAGATGGTATATATAGGTTCACGTTTCGGATAGCAAAGCAAAGATTTATACAGTCGGATTACTTGTTTCCAAAGGCTCTTATTCATCCGATGCGGACTGAGAGGGGAGAACACGTCGTAGGTAGCTAGCGGGAACTCTCCAGTAGAAGCGATGGTGAATTCCGAAAGGAAAGCAGATAACAACGACTACGAGGTCGGAGAACAACCTGATTTATGTTGTTGAGCACACAGCAGGGATTAACTTCTTTCAGGACCGTCTGGAGACTTCCTCTTCTAATATTGGGTGACGAATGGCGCGAACGAAGGTTGTGTTTCGCTTTCTTTCGCAACTCTTGGAGAATCTCTCTATTCCATTCGTTTTTCTTTTCCTTTGAAAACCTTTGCTTTTTTTCAGCTGGAATTAAACACGATGTGCGAATGACGCAGCAGGAAATGGGAATGATCATTCATGAATTTCAAAGGCTGAATCATTCTGAAGCAGCAAACTGTTGATCTAACAGGAAGCTTAAGAAATTTTGCTATATATGCGAATTCATATTAAATAATAATAAACATATCCGAGGCATACACAAAATACGAACGTATCTATTTAAGTTGTTGACATTTTCATTTATTATTTTGTGGGGAACTAGAGACTTTTAAAGCAGGAAGCAAGTTTTTACACGAGCTCCAGATATACCGAGAATGAAATTGCGTCCACTCGTATATGCCTTTAGATCCTGGTTCGGGTTTTTTAGAAAATACGATGTTTGGTTTTATGAAGAAACATGTTCTGCATATCCTTAATTTGGTTTGACTTAATTTACTGTGTTTCTGGCTTCAATCTCTCCTCCTAATGTAATTGCCTGGATTTCTTTCTCCCGAAACGAAAAGTTCTTTTTTCTAAATTCGCTCTAGATGCTCATACCTCACAGTATTTAAAAATAAATAAATTTTAAAGCAAGCGCCTGTTGCTGTGCCTTTATAATGATCCAAAACAAAAGTGTTCAAAGAATGATGTGCAATTTGATTACATCTCCAAAGCCTTAATACATTTAGTTCAAGAGAAGATTTTGGTGTTAATTGTAATGGAGTAGGAAGATTGAACGAAGAGGCATGTCTGGTCTCTTCTTACGGATAGCTTTCCTGAGGTTCTTTGGTGTCTCAATATAGTGGAATGAGATATGTTGTTGTTGTTGTTTGGAGGTTTAACGACCACCGTGAGCAACTCAATGGGCTATAAGCAGTCGCCCGTCCCTAATTTTGGGTCACTGGTTCCAGGGAAGGGAGAGAGCCAGTGCCGTAAGACAAGCACAACATCCATGCCTCACCGGGATTCGAACCCAGACCCCTTACGGACGAATGATCAGAGGCCAGCGCCTTAGACCACTGCGCCACCGGGGCGGCGGAATGAGATATGAGGCCAGGATTGATTTGTATTGTATTATAAAGACTGAGCGGAGAGACATGTCTGTTCTTTTCTTGCGGATAGCTTTCCTGTGTTTCTTTAGTTTCTAAATGCAGCGGAGTGAGGTTGGGCTTTGTCATTGGGTAGGAAGACTGAACGGAGGGGCATGTCTGGTCTCTTCTTGCGGACAGTTTTCCTGAATTTCTTTAGTTTCTCAGTATAGCGGAGTGAGGTGTAGTCCGAGATTTGCCATGGATTATGAAGATTGAACGAAAAGGCATGTCTGATCTCTTCTTGCGGATAGCTTTCCTGAATTTCTTTAGTTTCTTAATATAGTGGAGTGAAGTGTGAGGCCGGCGTTTTCATGAAGCAGGAAGACTGTACGGAGGGTACGGCTCTGTCCTTTAACTGGAAGCAGTGGCCCTAAGTTGCGGATGGACGACTGACTACATCACTAAGAGCTGCTCGTGATGGTCATGAGCAGCTCTTTTTTCTTTAAAAAAAGGACCTTTTTTTTTTTTTTTTTTTTGTGAAACTACAACAAAAAAAATGTCTTTTGAATTTCCTACAGGGTTTAACGAATCCCAGTTAGTATCCAAGGCTACGAAGAGTCCTTTACCCTTAATGTAGGGCCACTGGTCACAGATCCAGCATCATAGGGCAAACGAACCACCCATGCTTTTTCCGGGATACGAACCCTCGCCCATCACGGACGAGTAGCAGGAGCCCGCGTTCTGACCACTCTCTATCTTGAATCTCCACAATGATTTTGGATAATGGCTATTCCAGTTTAAAAGAAAAAGCTTGTACTACGCATTCGCTCAAGAGCCAAAGAAAATTATTTGCCTTTTAAAGTTACTTAATCATAAGCTTAACAATGCACTTTAAATCCGGATATTTTAATTTCTATAGGGTTCCAAAAATCTATTGATGTGAGTGAGAGATCTTGAGGATAGGTCCAAAAGAGGCAATAATAATACACTCCAATATCTAAAAAAACAGTAAAGTGTTTCATAAATCCATAACTGGTGTAGTAAAGTCAACACCACAAAGGCGGCCATGAAATTCGCTGGAAGCATTTCGTATGTAGCTCAATTCTCATTCCATGTTAAGAATTTGTTGAAGAAATGTGGTATTGAAATCGGGCAAAAGTTATCAAGATCTAATGATAAATTATTTTCTAAGAGTAGCATAAACATCGACGAAGACTGTACTTCAGTGGTCTACACCGTTCTTCACCAATACACGAATTCCTCAATGAAGTCCTATACTGTCGGCATGATGAAAAGATCTCTATTTGTGCGACATAAGGAGCATATGAGTGACATACGGGAAGGGAGAAGAATAACTGCTTTAGCAAAAGAAGTACCATAAAACTCATCAGATTCACTGTGGAAAGAAAGGAAACAGGCGATCCCCTACACAACTTTAAAGAAAACCGCGATCGGAGAGATTATAAAAATTACTCACAAGATCTGATATCGAACTGCCGTCACCGTGTAATGTCCATCCACCACAAGCACTGACCTCGAGACAAACAAAAACCATGACTTGATATCTTCCCTATATACTACGTGAACATTAGACCCCCGTGATGACCATCGAAAATTCGCGTGTTTATATTGCTATGTTTATGTGATTTCAAACCTAGTTCTCTTCGTAGACTAAATATGGCGATGACAGAACTAGGTTTTTCAACCTAAATATGGCGATGACAGAACTAGGTTTCTCAACCTAAACATCGCGATGACAGATCTAGGTTTTTCAACCTAAACATGGCGATGACAGAACTAGGTTTTTCAAACCTAGTTCTGTCGATCTGATCATGGCAATGGCAGAACCAGGTTTTTCAAATCTAGTTCTATCCATCTACTTATGGCGATGACAGAACTAGAAAAACCTAGTTCTCTCCGTTTAATGTAACTTGTCTTGATAAAGCCTCCCTCTGGCAGACGAAAGCTTGGCGAATTAAAACAACTTTGCTACTACACCAATTACGGATATAAATCTGTAGTAACGTGTTTCATCGACATTATGTGAGATCGATAAAAACGAGTAAATAAATCTTGATCGTCTTATCGTGTAATATAATGGTTGCTCTAATCTGATTTCGGAAACAGTGGATTGATCACTTTAATACATTCTGATAAAACCTGAATCAAAAATATTGGAACATATAGTGAGTTAACGGGGCAAAATAATTTTGGGTAAACCAGTTATGAGATCTCAAGTATTTAATTTAAACTTCTCCTAATTTCTAGAACTGAAATCTGTTTTCGATCAGTGTTCATTTTTACATTCTACTTTAATTTATTTTCAGCCGAAAACGATGTAAAACAGAAACTTGACAGCTAAATAGTTAGTAAGATTTCTTTTGGCGTTAGACATGAAATTTCCTCTGGATCATTTCTTTTTGTATTCAAACGCATATGAATCAAATTAAGGAAAATTTAACAGAAAGACGTTGTGGTGGTATTTTTTAAGAGACAATATTTAAAAACGTATTCTCTTGCCAGCTCTACCAAGCAAAATTGTCATGCAATCAAATTAAATATATTGGAGCATATAAAGGGGCAACTTGTACCTAATTTACCCGTCATAATATTATGAGGGGTAAATTATATACAAAACAAAAAATTTAACGACTTTCTTCATAAGAACGTATCAAAAATACAGACAGTACTCTATAAGAATTTACTTATTTCCTCTGTTCAAAACTAATTGGATCGCATTGTTATTCTTAATAATTCTTAGCATCCCTCCTTCAGTCACTAGTTAATTATGAATGTCACTGTAAATTGATGACGAAGGCCCATTGAACATAATGACACAATTATGAGCGAGCCCATGTGGTATTCAACAGTCAGAGGTGATAGTCTGAGTCTCCGTGCATTCTGTAATTGAGAAACGTAGTCGTTTGCGATAAGGTCGTCTATGAGAAATACCCAGTGAATGGTTCGGAACAATTAGTTCAGTGGCAAATCGAACTTTGCACAGAATGACGTGTTTGGTAACGAATTGTCAGTATAAGCATACAGGACGAACAGAAACTTACACACCGGACTTCCGTAACATAATTAGAGCTATAAAATATTCTAACGCATCAGGAAAACTGGTCTGAGAAGTAACAGTGAAGCGGAAGTGATGTTATTGACATTTGATAGTTTTCAAGTTCAGTCAACTAGAATTTTGAGTTGCGAAGCAGAAAATACACTAGCATGCAAAAATTAAGGACGAGACGGTTTTTCGAATGTAACGTCGTGCAGAAGTTCTCCACATCGACTCAAATCATACCATAAGATCCCCAAGATGTACGAATATGGGACAAGTGAGCAAAACCGTCCAAACAAGGAATCTAAAGGAAAAAAGGCACTTTATTGAAAAGGAAGCTTCGAGCACAACTGGACAGAAAACAGAAACGTCCATGTGACAGGCGACTGCCAAGAAAAATCCAGTCTTTAGTAGGGGATATGATCACCCCTGACTGCGTTGCAGGATAACGTCTGTCCATGCTGAGGACGAGGTTGTCAAGGAGCTGTTGATGCATCGTGGCCCATTCCTCTTGTAGCGCCAATCGGAGCTGCGGAATCGTTGCTGGCGGCTGGTTACGTGCTGCCAAGCGTCTCGCGAGAAGGTCACACACGTATTCGATTGGATTTAGGTCCGGAGGCCTTGCGGGCCAATCCATGCGTTGAATATCTTCACTCTGCAACAGCTCTGCGACAGTCACTGTATGATGAGATGTAGCGTTGTCGTCCATGAAGAGGAACTCAGGACCAACAGCACCTCTAAACAGACGCACGTGAGGCAGGAGAACCTCAGTACAATAGCGGACACCAGTGACTCAACCTCCTTGGAAGATGTGGAGATCAGTATGGCTACCAAGCATGATACCACCCCAAACGAAAACTCCGCCAGCTCCAAACCGGTCCCTTTCGATGATGTTGGAGGTGTGGTTGCGTGTTCCCTGCTCTCTCCAGATGTGTATACGACCAGAATCGCTCGTCAGACTAAATCGGCTCTCATCCGTAAAGAGAACTCGACCCCATTGCTGATGTGTTCAGTTCTTGTGTTCCTGGTACCGCAGAAACCGCCGTCTCTGATGAGCAGGCGTTAATGGCACACACCGTACTAGTCGTCCTGTAAATAGACCACCTTTGTGCAGCCTCCTGGCCACGGTAAAACGCGATAACAGACGTCCAGTTGTCTGTTGCATGTGCCTTGTGATTTCTCCCGCTGTCTCCCGTCTGTCTCTTCTCGCCTGTAGGACAATATACCGGTCGTCCGCCACCGTGGTTGCTCGTGGACGGCCACTGCTAAACTCTCGGACAGCTGTTCCCGTCGTTTGAAATGCTCTCCAAGCTCGTGAAACGATGCTGTGAGCGATCCCGAACTCCTCGGCCACGCTAGTCACACTTCGACCGTCTTCAAACTTACCAATAACGCAACCTCGGGTAAAGTCATCCAGATCTCGTCTACTGGATTGCCTGTTGGCCATATCACACGGTGACAGCAACTCGACGTCGTTCAAACCGATGTACACCGTGCAATAGCTTTCACGGGAATTGCTAAGCGTACACCGCCCGTGTGCTTTATACCCTTCCGACACCCCCCCCTACGTCATGCTGCATATATGAGCATGCCCTACCGTACCGGACCCTAGTGTATCTCCTGAGTGGTTTTTCGGTCCGTTCTGCCTGCTCATTCCGCTGTTATACTAATTTCTCCTCTTCGTCCTTAATTTTTGCACACCAGTGTATTATGATCTCCAACATTCGCAGAGAGAAATGTCCAATACCAAACGAAAGAAATTAACGTTTTGTGAAACCCTATGCGTATAACATTGAGGATTGACAAACAAGTCACATATGACTCACATTTGCAACTGCTCGCTTTGGCTCTCATTATAACTGACTCCTGAATGAGCGACACTTTTTGAACCTTCAAACATGTGTATTTAGTCTTTCAATGCATAACCTCCTCAAAAGTTTTCTATAATAGCAATATAGGCAGTACTAGGTTTACGCAGAGGTTAGATTTCTGAGATTTACAGCGTAAATTGAAGCAAAAATATAATGGGAACATATGTAAATAAATTGGGTTCCGTTCCAAGATTTTCAGTAACCAATACAAAATACTTGAAAAATGTTCTATTTTATGAAATTTACGTATTAAAAATTGTATAATGTTTGAAAAAAAAAGAAAATTTGCTGCTTTAAAACCGATAGAATGGATGTCTGTTTTGTTTTCAGCTTTTCTGATAATAAGTTATAGTATGACTGCAGAACTGTCTCAATTCCTCTTTGAACGGTTGAGCTTTACTCCTAGTTGGGACCACTGCTACAGAAGATCTCACATGGTTTTTTAATAAGAGCAATAGCCTCTTAGATTGATTTCACTGTCAGTGCCCTATCCGATATTTTAGAGTCAGTCTCACTTTCTTCTGTGTCTTATTCGGATAGTTGTTCAGTTAGCTCTTCTAAATCTTCAGCTAAAAGCTCTGTCTCTCAAGGATCTCATTTATGTCACCAACTTCAACATCACCTAGTTCTATTTCTTTTGCTACCTATGTCCCATTCTCTGTTATTGACGCAAGAATAGTGTCGTGCTCTTGCAAATGCGTAATGAAGTTAAATTTTAGGCGGTAGTTTAATCATTTAGTATTATAGCTTTACACAGCCGAGTGAAAAAATTATGACTACCTCTCATGTAAGAAGGAACCGTAACTAGCAGCCAGATGTTGTGCGTAGCAACATATACAAATAATGTAAGGCAGTCGCCCCGGTGGCGCAGTGGTCTAAAGCGATGGCCTCTGATCATGCGTCCGAACGGAGTCCGGGTTGGAATCCCGGTGAGGCATGGATGTTGTGTTTGTCTTACGGCACTGGCTCTCTCCCTTCCCTGGAACCAGTGACCCTAAATTAGGGACGGGCGACTGCTTATAGCCCATTGAGTTGCTCACGGTGGTCTTTAAATCTCCAATAAAAAATGTAAGGCATTTAAAAAGACACGACCTCGCATTCGGTATGCAGTTTCGCGCGTAAAAGTGGCGAAAGGACGAGACCTAGGGATTGTTGGCTACCTACTGAAGTGGGGTAGCATTACAGAAACGGCCGAAGTTGTGGGCTGTTCACGTGGTGCAGTTATTAAAGTGTTCCAGGAATGGAAGGAAACTGGCAAGACCTGCAGCGACCGGGGAAATAGGGGAAGCCTAAGGAGCATTGACAACCGTCAGCAGCGGCGTGTATCCCGACTAGTACGATCCAACAGACGTGCCATAGTGGAACAACTGGCCACAGCAGTTAATTCAGGCACATCGAGGAGCGTATCACAGACCACAGTCCAACGAACTCTGCTCCATATGCGTCTTCGGAGCAACCGTGCGCTCAAGGTACCCATGCTGACGGCCAGACATGGGCAGTTGCAGCGTGAAATTGCCTCTGCGAAGAGGCACTGGAGCATCGAACAGTGGAAGAAAGTCGCCTTTTCAGACCAATCACGATTTCTGTGGATGGTCGATGGAGAGTACGACGAAGCACTGCTGACAGAAATCATCCCGACACAATGCTAGGGATGAAACAG
The DNA here is from genome assembly GCA_039090855.1 of Macrothele yani. Lineage (NCBI taxonomy): Eukaryota > Metazoa > Arthropoda > Arachnida > Araneae > Macrothelidae > Macrothele > Macrothele yani. The sequence goes on from CM077024.1 coordinate 11,919,438, forward strand.
GCAAGAGTTGGCAGTGCGCTTGTGTGAGGCATATTTTCCTGATAATCATTGGAAGCAATTAGCTCCTTGTTCGCACGACGTATGCTTCATGCTAGGTATCCATTGTGGCGGATCAGGTGCTCCAGTTCCTGATGACTTTTACTACGACGACACGGGTTGCTTCCAGCAAGATGTTGCTATGCATGTGCGAGAATGGTTTGAGGAGGACATCAAACCTATTGAACATCTGTGGTACTATCTTGTCCAACAAGTTCGACGTATGGATCCACCACCGATGACTCTTGATTGCCTGCGAGAAGCTCTGGTGCCTGCATGATATAGCATTCGTACAGAAACGTTCAGAGGCCACATTGAATCAATGCCACGCCGTACATCTTGACCAATAGGTTCAACACGTATAGATCCGCCACCGATGACTCTTGATGATGTGTGTAAGTCCAGGTGTCTGCATGGTGTAGTATTCCTGCACATTCGTTCAGAGGCCACATTGCATCAATGCCACACCGTATGTCTTGACCAATAGGTCAAGATATATGGTATAGATCCGCCACCGATGACTCTTGATGGTGTGTGTAAGTCCAGCTGTATGCATTGTGTAGCATTCCTGCACAAACGTTCAGAGGCAACATTTAATCAATGCCACGCCGTATATCTTGACGAACAGGTTCGACGTTTAGATCCCCCAGCGATGGCTCTTGATGATGTGTGAGAAGTTCAGATGTCTGCATGGTGTAGCATTCCTGCACAAACGTTCAGAGGCCACATTGAGTCAATGCCACACCGTATATCTTGACCAATATATTCAACACGTATAGATCCGCCACCGATGACTCTTGATGATGTGTGTAAGTCCAGCTGTATCAATGGTGTAACATTCCTGTACAAACGTTCAGAGGCCACATTCAGTCAATGCCACACCGTATATCTTGACCAATAGGTCAAGATATAAGATATAGATCCACCACCGATGACTCTTGATGATGTGCGTAAGTCCAGGGGGTGCATGGTGTAGCATTCCTGCAGAACGGTTCAGAGGCCACATTGAATCAATGCCATGCCGCATATTTTGACCAATAGGTTCAACACCTATAGATCCGCCACCGATGACTCTAAATGGTGTGTGTGTAAGTCCAGGTGTCTGCATGGTGCAGCATTCCTGCAGAACGGTTCAGAGGTCACATTGAATCAATGCCACACCGCATATCTACGGTATTTGCGACACGAGTAAGTCATTCCTCATACTAACAAGTGGTCATACTTTTTTGACTGGGCTGTGTATTGTAATGTAAATTTTATTACAATGTCGGTACCATGTGATTCTAGAAAGTAGGGTATGGTCATTACTCATGACCCCCTCCAATCGTGATCGATGGGAGGCGTAAAGGTAAAGCGGATGTAAATTGCAGTGGCGTAAACCGAGTCCCACCTCTATCTGGAATAAAACATGCTTTTTCTGCATGGGATATTCAAAATACAGCAATTTTATTTTATTTCTGACAAAATAACTGTTGCCTAAAGCAAAGCTCCTTAGCAGCCACTTCTGAATCGGTGATTAAAGATCCGTCACCGCAATCTGAATTTCTTTGTTTTGGGAAAATTATTTCTATGATGTCTACTTTATTGTAATGCTTTGAAAATCTGTGCACTGAAAATGTGCATGAGCCATTAAAGTTTAGAAGCACAAAAGCAAGATGCATGAACTTACGCAAGAAGTTTCAAAAACGAGTCAGCTTAGATGTGGGCACGGTACGCATATATTCTTTGTTTTGTTTTTTAACATGTTATGTTTTTCACGAATCGCGTTGAAAATGTTTCTTTTGGCATGTCCTACCTAGATGAACGACTGTTTCTTTCCAACGGGTCCCACTCAGCCTCTAACTTATTTTTCTGGAAAAACAGAGGACCTTTAAATATTTATACTCTATTATCTCGTCGAAATCTGGAATATAATTATTTGGCTAGCCGTGCTTCCGGAACGACCGCGATAACGCAATGACAGGATGTTGGGCGTCCACTGTCCTAATACCCATAAATTTTCATGATTTCTTGACGCGAGACAGTTTCTGTCGCCAGTAATCCGTTTTTACGGCAGTATAACTCTCGATGCGGGGTCTAATGTGCGCCGCGATAGCTCCTTATTATATATACTCCATTTTGAATATTACGTGCTTCCAGCAAAATGTTTCAATTTCTCATATATTAATGCCATGGAGGGGATAGCAAATTTTTGAAGAGGGTGTCGCTAAAGCAGATCAAAATTGTATTTTATTGACACTCCTTTATTTGGATATCTTATGATGAAGGTACATCCCACCTTGCTATATAAGTAGCCTGCCACCAGTGCTGAAACTCATATATATATATATATAAATATTTTTTTCTTTCGGTGAAAAACCACGGAATTTTCTTATCGTCACGTCTGCCGAAACCTTTTCAGAGGCAAAAACGTATGATCTGCTACGGAAATTGGTCTGCCAGGACATGGCAGACTAGATTTCCAATATGAATTTAGACCTTTTATGGTTGGGACTTCTACGCGCTAACTCTGTGCTGAGGAACCTGCTTTCAAGATACTTTTTATATTCAAACTGCTTAGGTACACTACACTGGAAAAAGTACTCGAATACCACCATAACGTCAAAGGCATTTATTAAAATGAATTCATCGTGAAAAGTATTGTGTCAAAAGTTAGAGCCAGTTTGTTTTGCTATATGGTTTTTTACAAAAATTTAGTGTTGTACAAAATTTGTCAATCTACACTATCTACAGCATCACAAATTTAAATCGGCTGAGTCACTTATTAAAAGAATATTTATTCTTAAAAGCTCGAGAGCACTTTTGAAATAAAAAGTACCTTTATCTGCGTCAAAATACTGACAATGAAAAATACTTATAGGATTTTTAAGAAAATGGGATTAAATTCCAAAAGAACAAATCACAGACGTATTGCAAGCGATTTATCAGGTTGGTAAGAAAGTATCCGGAAAACGGAGAAGCCTGTATTTCAAGTTTAAAAAATCATACCAAACACTTTACCTAATCATCCAGGTAGTCCTCATTGGAACTGATGACTTTGTTCCACTGATCTACACGTTGAAATATCCCATTGCGATAGAAGTCTTGCGAGTGGGATCTGAAGAAGTCATCCATGCAACGCTTCACATCATCATCATTAGCAAAGTTTTTCTCAGCGAGAAAATTTGACAAAGACTGGAAGAGGTGAAAGTCAGACTGGCCAAGGTCCGGGAAATAAGGGGATGCGACAATACTTCCGATTCCAGCTCGTGCAATTTTTGTTGGGTTCGTAATGCGACATGTGGACGAGCGTTATCCTGTTGAAAAACAACTCCATGGCGATTAATCAACTCTGGGCACTTCTTCTTGCAGTGCAGCATCAACACCGTCCAAATGTTGGATGTAAACATCTGTTGTGATGGTATTGTTCTGCAGTAAGAAATAACAGTGAATCACACCGCGACAATCCCACCAGCAACTCAGCATCACCTTCCTTCCATGAAGGGATGGCTTAGCGGCCTTCTGTGGGAGGTTGTCCCTGCTTGGTTCATGCTCTTTGTCGCGTAACAGTCGCATATGTGACCCCTTTTTTGTCACCCGTGACCAACCGATTCAAAAAGCCCTCCCATTTCTTCTTTTTCACGCAGAGCAACAGCAATGGAGTAGCGTTACATCCGATTCCAGTAATACAAGGCATATGGTACCCATTTGCACAGTTTACTCGAATATTCCAGCTTCTGAAGTCGGGTGTTGATATTCGCATGGGAGGTCTTCAGTTTATCTGCCAGTTCCCGTAGTGTTATATCAGGCTTGGTCTATAGCAAGTGTTGCAGTGTATCGTCTTCAATCTTACTGGGTCTGTTACTTTTGGGCGCATCAGATAGATCCCGTACACCAGTGTCGAATTTCCTGTACCAGTCATAGGAGGTACTCAGTCCAATAATATCGTCACCAAACGCGTTTCACAATTTTCCAAGTGCTTCCGCAACTTTCACGCCTTTAAAATATTCATTGAAAAATACTGAACGCACACCTTCCTTCGATATTGCCATCGTATTATCGCCACGTGCAACTAATCTTCACCACAACAGCGCGCGGATGTACTCTCCTTAGAATCTATTCCTTCGCGCACAGCTCTCTGGGTTGTTTACGTCCCCGAAGGCCCGCAGTATCTTGCATTATACACGCCACATATGATTCTTTCCGGAAACTTTCTTTACAACCTGACCCTTCTTGTCACTCGGCAGTTCAAACTTTGAATCTTGTATTTTTAGTTTCTGCAAAAAAATTAGGCGCTGCAGTCGACCAACATAATTTTTTCTTGCGTTTTGTACATAACTACGTTAAAAATAGTGGATATTTGCGTACATCACTCTTATGAAAAAAAAAATAATAACTTGTTTCATCTGGTACCAACACGATACCAGCAGATCCTTTAAATCCGATCTGCGGTGGCTCATCTTGCAAGTTACGTAGTTGAGCCACCGCAGATCGGATTTGCTGTTCCAAAGCAAACCACAGATGCTCGATTGGATTGATGTCTAGGGCATTTGCAGGCCAGAGCAATACCTGGAAGTATCCCTCCTGCTGTTCTGCGAACCATTCTCGAACAATCCATGCAGTGGAGCATGGCACTACTAGAAGGGAATACCACTACTAGAAGAGATTACAAGGTACTACTAGAATGGAATACTAGGAAGCACTATTAAATAGAATGGAATACTAGGAAAGCACTACTGAAAAGCACTACTAGAACGGAATACCAGGAAAGCATTACTAAAAGGCACAACTAGAATGGAACACTAGGAAGGGAATACTAGAAAGGAATACATGGCACTGTTAGAATTGAATACTAGGAAGGCACTATTAGAATTAACACTACTAGAATGGAATACTAGGAAGGGAATACTAGAAAAGAATACATGGCACTGTTTGAATTGAATACTAGGAAGGCACTATTAGAATTAACACTACTAGAATGGAATACTAGGAAGGCACTATTAGAATGAGCATTACTGGAATGGAATACTAGGAAGGCACTACTAGAATGAATGCATGGCACTACTGGAAGGAAATACAAGGCACTACAAGAATGGAATACTAGGAAGGGAAAACTAGAAAGAAATACATGGCACTACTAGAAGAGAATACAAGGCAGTACTAGAATGGAATACTAGGAATGCACTATTAGAATGAACACTACTAGAAATGAAATACTAGGAAGGCACTACTAGAATGGATTACTAGGAAGAGAATACTACAAGGCCCTACTAGAATGGAATACTAGGAAGAGAATACTACAAGGCACTACTAGAATGGAATACTAGGAAGAGAATACTACAAGGCACTACTGGAAGGGAATACTAGGAAAGGAATACATGGCCCTACTAGAAGGGAATACTAGGGGAGAATACAAGACACTACTAGAAAGGAATACATGGCCCTACTAGAAGGGAATACTAGGGGAGAATACAAGACACTACTAGAATAGAATACTAGGAAGGCACTATTAGAATGAACTCTACTAGAATGGAATACTAGGAAGGCACTATTAGAATGAACATTACTAGAATAGAATACTAGTAAGGCACTACTAGAAGGAAATACAAGGCACTGCTAGAATGGGATACTAGAAAGGGTAAACTAGAAAGGAATCCATGGCACTACTAGAAGAGAATACAAGGCAGTACTAGAATGGAATACTTGGAATGCACTATTAGAATGAACACTACTAGAAATGAAATACAAGGAAGACACTACTAGAATGGAATACTGGGAAGGGAATACTAGAAAGAAATACATGACACTACTAAAAGGGAATACTAGAAGAGAATAAAAGGCACTACTAGAAGGGAATATAGTTGCCACGAAAGGATGTATCTTGTCCCCAGTGATGTTTATGAAAGTGGTAGACGTCATAGCTTCTTGCACATGAATGACTGGACCCATTGTTTCACAGCAGAACCTGGTTCAAACCATTAAACTTCCTCCATCGGCTAGTTTTCGTCCCACGGTATACCCTGGTGCCAACGCTTCCCCAAGTAAACGACGCACACGTACCCGACCGTCTATATGGTGCAACTGAAAATGCAATTCATCTGACCAGTCGTCCATCTTTCAATCATTCAAGGTCCAGTTTCCCTGCTCGGGTGCTCATTGTAGGCGCTTTCGACGATTACCTGAGATCCGTATAGTCACTTCAAGCGGTCTACGGCTACGCAGCCTCATTATCAGCAGGGTTTGATGTACTGCGTGTTGTGACGTATAACTCCCGTTACCACTACCGAAATTACCGTCGAGTTGTGGCACAATATCCCTTCTATTGGCTCGTATTTTACGGTATTTCCTTCACTCATCTCTAGCACCGACGAGCCGTGATCGACCCCAAACACTCCTCGGACCAGTTTTTAAAGTACGAACCACTGCTGATCATGAATACCCCACAAGCCTTGCCGTCTCGGAAATGCTCTGACCCAGTGGTTTGGCCATTACAATTTGGCTTTTGTCTAACTCATACGTAGTCAGCTGCTTTTCCCATCTGAAGAAAAAGAAAACAAGAATAACACTAATTAATAAACAGAGCTTAGTATCAGGAATTACATAGTCGAGTCACATTATTGTGACCACCCCTTACTTTTGACGTCAACAACGCAATACCAATGAAAAAAGACAAGTGTCGCCAGCTGACTTGGAGGGTATATAAGGTGTGCTGCAGGCATCCTGAAAACATATCACTCGTTGTTGTCATGGATAAAAGGGGCGATTTATCAGATTTACAAAAAGGGATTATTATCGCCTTTCGGGCCAAGGGTGGCAGTATTTCTGAAACAGCGCAAACTGTTCACGTGCTTCTGTGGTTCAAGTATATCGTGATTGGAGAAATGGCACCATTGCGAAGAAGCGACGTGGAAACTGCGGGGTACCATGTGTCACTGATGTGAGAGGTGATCGTCGACTTCGAAGGTGCGTGAGGGCCGATCGACACGCTACAGCAGAACAATTCACTTGCCGAATGAACCAGGATGCTACCGGAAGTGTGTCTAAAACGACAGTTCAGCAAACCCTGCTGCGTATGGGACTCCAATACAGACGGACGGTCACTGCGCCTATGCTGACGAAGGTGCATCGGCAGAAAAGGCTTAGATTTGCACTGTAGTATCGGAACTGGACCTCCGCTGATTGGCAAAGGATTGTCTTCTCCGATGAGTCACGTTTTCTGCTTCATCGAACGGATGGACGTTGGCGTATAAGGCGAGAAACATCGGAGGACAAACACTTTTCAACCATTGCTGGAAGAAAACAAGCTTTTGGGGGCAACGTTGTGGTCTGGGGAATGTTTTCGTGGCATTCTCTGGGTTCACTCATACCTGTAGAAGGCACTATGGACCGAATTCGTTATGAATCCATCCTTGCAGACCACGTACACTCATACATGCTGATTGTCTTCCCTGGGGCGGATGGGATTTTCCAGCACGAAAATGCGACGTGTCACACAACTAGAAATGTCCGAGAGTGGTTGGAAGAGCACACTGAAGAGTTCAATATACTTCCCTGACTCCCTAATTCCCTAGAGTTAAACCCAATTGAGTATCTGTGGGACCACCTCGATCGTGTTGTTCGCTCTGTGGATCCTCCACCACGCACCCACCAGCAGCTGTCAGATGCACTGCAGTCAGCGTGGCTCCACATACCTGTGAACACCTTCCAGCACCTTATTGAGTCACTCCCGGCTGTCTAGCTGCTGTCCGCGCTGCACACGGCGGTTACTCTGGATATTAGCTGGTGGTCACAATAATGTGACTCGACCGTGTATTTCTACCGTTTCAAGACCTTCACACGTGCCGTAGTTTTCTTGTAGTTGCTTCGATTTGCATAAATGTGCGCTAGTCATAATGTTTTGTCTCTTCGGTGAACGTGAAATTTAAGTTGCGTGCCTTCTTGAAAATGTTCCTGTCTCGTGTGCACAATTTTCCTTTCTTGAGCGTTGTTCCATTGGTGTTCGGATTTTCCTAGTGACAATTAAACGTTGTCTTGCGCTGCATGAAGTGCTTCATTACCGATCTTTAGTTGACTGAATTATTTTTCGTACGATTCTAAAAGGATTACATAGATTGTGTATCAGAAAGCTGTGGATACACCAAAGTCAACTAAAAAATACACAGTTGACGTGGATCATTAACATCAAACAGAAGTCATCGCTCTTTCCACGTTGATAAGGAGTCATGGAAAAATTCTCATCGGCCGCCACCGGGAATTGATCCCGGGGTCTTCCAGTTACGCGCCGGATATGCTTCGACTGCACCACAGCGGCCTCGAAATTCTCCAGAAGCACTAATGACAAACTACCAAACCACATGGCAGGTTGCTTCTTTGCAGTCTGGAGAAGCCAGGCTCCAAAGGCAGGTTACTTCTTCGGAGCTTGGAGAACCCAGGCTCCAATATAAAAAATGTTGATGACATTTTCTTGATATTGCCAAATAATAGAAAAAGCTTTTAATGTTTCTTGGACAAAAGTATCTCTAAAGCTGTTTATTTGGAGCCTGGCTTCTCCAGGCTCCAAAGAAGCAACCTCCCATGTGGTTTGGTAGCTTGTCGTTAGTGAGTCCAGAGAATTTCGAGGCAGTGAAAGCATATCCGGCGCGTAATTGGAAAGACCCCGGCTTCGATTCTCTGTAGTCGCCGATGAGAATTTTTCCGTGACTCACTCATAAACGTGGAAAGAGCGACAACTAATAAAGTAGCAAAAGGTTTGAACATGCGCACTAAAATCCGGTTTTATTGGTCTAAACGGAAATGCAGAGATAACTACTCGGCTTTTGCACTCAAACGGGCGGCTTTCTAACGGAACAAATATCATGCAGATTATAACTGACAAATTTTTAATAGAACAGAAATAAAATTTTAAGTGAAAAATGTTTACGTTCGTATAACGCACACGGAGTAGTGTGCGATACAGTTCCTCGTAATACAATTTAAACCGTCTACATTACTGAGATATGTTGATGACATTTTCTTGATATTGCCACATAGTAGAGAAAGCCTTTAATGTTTCTTGGAAAAAAAACATCTCCGTAAACAATGCTATCAAATTCATCAGGGTAACTGAATTGGATAATTGGCTGCCTTTTTTAGATGTCATGGTTTAAAAAACTACAGATAGCCCACTACGCACGAAAGTTTATTTCAAAACCACTTCAAAAGATAATATATAGCTCTAAAAGTCATTTTACCCTAACAGTTACAAAGATGCGGTCCTCAGATTTTGAGCCAATATGAATCTTTCTTGATGGCTCCAGAAAGATTCATATTGCCATGACCAAGAAATCTTTCCTACCAGATTTTATGTGCATAAAAGGGATGATAAGTACAGCAAATTTACCACAGCGTTCTCTAGGAAAATTTTATCCAAAGGAGCAACTCCACTCTGGAATGAATTAGTGCCTATTGCACTGTCTACTTCCACTAAAGAAAATTTATTAAGAGAGATCTTTGAAATATTTTCTCACCACGGGGTGTGTAATGATTGATTACCTTTCTTACGAACTGCCGCGTGCCGCCCCGGTGGCGCAGTGGTCTAAGGCGCTGGCCTCTGATCATTCGTCCGTAAGGGGTCCGGGTTCGAATCCCGGTGAGGCATGGATGTTGTGTTTGTCTTACGGCACTGGCTCTCTCCCTTCCCTGGAACCAGTGACCCTAAATTAGGGACGGGCGACTGCTTATAGCCCATTGAGTTGCTCACGGTGGTCGTTAAACCTCCACTCAAAAAAAAAAAAAAAAAAAAAACTGCCGCGTACAAGGGCTATTTCATTAGACCTGGATTCCAGGTAAACTACACTGGCGGAAAGGGAAAAAAGAACACCAAGAAGGAGACGTCTGATACCAACGAAATTTATACAGCATAATAACGGAATACAGAGGATAACGTGATCTAAACATTATGGCAAAATACAGCTGTATTTGCTGGTAAACTGAAAAACAACATTTCCATGTAACATGGTTAGTACGAGGTTGAACCGCCATGAACTGCGTCACACTGTGCAATTCTGGCATGGAGTCTGTCGTACAGATGTTGGATGTAAGTTTGGGGTATTGAGTTCCAAGCATCCTCAACCTCGACGCGTAAATCGGGGATAGTCGTGGCTGGCCGTGGAGACCGGATAAGTCGTTGTCCAATAAAATCCCACACGTGCTCAATGGGGGACAAATCCGGCGAACGTGCAGGCCATGGAAGTTGTCTCACACCCTGAAGTACATGTTGCGTTGCACGTGCCGTGTGTGGGCGTGCGTTATCTTGCTGGAAAACACCACGATGGACCGACCTTACAAATGGCACAACAACGGGCTGAACGATGTTGTTGATGTAGGAGGAGCTGTTTAACGTACCCGGTATAAACACTAGTTGTGTACGGGAGTGATAGCTGATCGCTCCCCACACCAGGAGATCAGGGGTAGGCCCTGTGTGACGCTGGCGGATGCACGAACAGTGGAGACGCTCCCCTGTGCATCTGCGAACACGCATACGGCCACCGGAGGCTCCCAAGCAGTATCTGCTTTCATCGCAGAACACGACAGATCGCCATTGCGTTCTCTAGTGCAGACGTTGGCGACACCACTGCAGCTGTTCTTGACGGTGGGCTGGAGTCAGAGGTACACATGCCAGAAGCACACGTGCACGTAGTCCTGCATCCAGTAGACGGTTGCGGATTGTTCGCACAGTCACCTCTGGTGCAACGGCAGCTCGGATTTGCGTCGCAGTGGATGCTCTGCTTGACAACGCCGCTCTTCTTATGCGTCGATCGGTCCGCTCACCAGTCCGTCTGCGACTTCCGGTTCCACGTCTTCTCGTGTGGGAATGTTCCTCGGACCATCTACGCCACCATCGTACCACCACCGATACTTCCCGTCCAATTCGCTAGGCAATATGACGATACGACCTCGCGGAGTCAGACTAAACGACCTCGCTCAAAGTCCGATAACTGCTGAAATCGTACACGTCTTCCATGTCCAGGCATTGCAGCTTCTTCAGGGTCTTCGCACGTGTCCGTACGCCGACGACTGATTACATTCACCTCGCCGTACTCTTTAAATACCACCGACGATAATTTGCATATTATGCCGTGCTGTGGTGTAAGCGCTCACCGGTTGGTCCCGAAATTAACATCACACCTACGTAAACTCGACCCCATTAGCATATGTAAATTTCATGTTCGTCCGCCAATTCGTTCTTGGTGTTCTTTTTTCGCTTTCCGCTAGTGCATATCTGAATCGCATTACTATTTATTTAAAATTTGTCAGTTATAGTATGCATGTTGTTTGCGCCTTCAAAAAACCGTCCATGTGAGAGAGAAAGCTCAAAAGTTATGTCTGCATTTCTGTTTACACTCAACAAGGTCAGTGAGAACAGAATTTTAAGACAGCAACTGTTTTATTGCAAAACTTACTGCGAGCATATTCTACTAAAAAAGACTACAGATATTGACAACAAAACCTGTGATCTTAAGATACGCTTCTATTGACCGTTTAACCGGGAGTAACGACTTAATTCGAGGTTAATAAAATGAGCTGAAATCACCTCGAACGAATATACAGGGTGTCCCACTCGCTACCGAACCCGGCATTTCTTTAATAATATTAACACCAATGAAGATATTGCAACGAAATTTGAAGTGGTCTGACCTCATTCCATGCGAAATGTGATGACACCACAGCATGTGCTGGAAGTGGCGACCATTTGTGCCCAGACAGCATTGAACTCCGCGCACCATAATGTGGAAAGTCCTTGCCAGTACGTCCGCCTTCACTGACTGAATTCCTTTGATGATGTTTGCTTTTAAGGCATTTATGGTTCGCGGTTTCTTTTGGTAAACACTCCCTTTTTTGTTATTGGAGGTTTATCGACCACCATGAGCAACTCAATGGGCTATAAGCAGTCGCCCGTCCCTAATTTAGGGTCAGTGGCTCCAGGGAAGGGAGAGACCAGCGCCGTAAGACAAACACAACACCCATGCCTCACCGGGATTCGAACCCGGACCCCTTTCGGATGAAGGATCAGAGCCATCGCTTAGACCAATGCGCCAGCTCTTCCTTTTAGATATCCCCATAAAAAGTAATCATGAGGCGTCAGATCGGGCTAGCGTGGTGGCCATAGACCCTTCAAAATGACGCGGTTGCCGAAAAAGGAGTGCATTTTGGCCATACTGGTGTGTGGTGTGGCTGCACCATGCTGTTAATATCCAATGGAGAGTTCTTCATCTTCCAGTTTCTGTTTTCCAATAAATGCGAACAATAAACACTCGCTCCTCCAGAATATACCGTTACGTTTTCACACGTACCCAAACAGCCACGAGCACGAGCACTCATTATCAACAACCGTATTGTGTAGACACGCTAAGACAAATGGCATAACAAAGCGGCAGAGAGACGCGTCCGGCTGGCTGGAGAACTGTTCTCCAGTGGCGCCACACTTAAGAATGTGTCTGTCATTACGGAGCACTCCGGCTGGCTGACGGACAGCGCCGGATTCAATGCTGTCTGGACGCAAATGGTGACCACTTACAGCACATGTTGTGATGTCATCACATTTCGCAAGAAATGAAGTAAGCCCACTTCAAATTTCGTTGCAATATCTTCATTGGTGTTAATATTATTAAAGAAATGCCAGTGTTCGGTAGCGAATGGGACACCTGTATTTGCTGTCTAAAAAGTGAGCCAAACGTCGCTGGAACGAGTGAACCTGTGTGTAAGAAATCGTTACTTCCCCCTTCACTTTCTTATTGAAAGTGGTCATTTGTGTGAATGATTGGCATTAATCCTTTCTGACTAATTACCTCCTAATAGGTTTGTAACAATGTCGACGACCTTGCGAAATCAGAAAGACGACGTTTGAGTCACGTGCTTCTTTCCAGAGGCATGGTGTCTATGTCAGGAAGACTATCGCCTCCCCATCGTGTGTTGTATCATAGAGGAGAGAATATAATACTGTAGGTGAGCTGTTATATCACCTGCAACAAGCTTATGGTCGATGACGTGAAGGACAACGGGATTATTTTGCAGTAGCTTTCGTAAGTCCTAGCCACCATGTGAACATTTTTGTTTGTAGATCGTGGGAAATTTGGGGGACCGCTTGGTTTACGTGTGTCGCCCGCTCAAAGGGTTAAGAAAAGAAAAATCGTCTTCAGGGTTAGTTAGACGAAAATCAGACATATCTACAAATCTGTAGATTGTAAGTATTATCCAGGCTATTATTAAGGAGGCTGCGACAATAGTAGGTGATGAAAGAACATACAATTTCTAAAAGATTATAAAACATATAAAATTTCAAAACATAAGGGGAAAATAAGCAAAACCAAAGAAGATGGATGAGAAATGATTAACATTTAAACTCCGAAGCTCATTGAGAGGAACTGTGTAAGAGGGAGCACATATGCCATTCTGAAGACATCTTAACTGTGAACAGATGTGAAATACCACAAAAGGCTTCTGAAAAAACGATTACATTACCAAAAAAAAAGAAGGTGTAATTACTAATCTTGAGGCGTAATAAAGTAGAGCGCCCTGGAAACCCTCTGAAAAAACTACATGGAACAAAATACGTATCTGTTGCTGGCGTAAGTGCAAAACTCGAGCAGTGTCCTTCGCGAAACAGCTGCATATGCAATTAAGAACACGCAACGAGGAAAGCAATTACAGAGGATGTGTGAAATCACACATTAGAAAAATCCTAAAAGAAATCTACCAACTAGAAATAACATTTGCTCAACATTTCACTATGTTTCAAAATAAAGCGAGCCTTTTGTCGTTTGACGCTATGTGGAATTTCGTTAAGAGAACTAATAATATTCTCTTTCCGAAGAACTCTCTCATTTCTTGACAAAACAGGATTGTGACTTTGCTTTGTCTGCCTATATGCTTTGAGTTTGATTAACATAATAAATGGTAGCAATTAGAATTACACGGATGCTCTGTCGAACCTGTTAGGGGTTCATTTTCGTTTTTAACTGTGAGGGACTTGATGAAAACAGATACGACGACTGCAGACAGCTCTGTGAGACAAGATGAATTGTTCAAGGTAAAACGTATTCAAACCAGAGCGAATCATTTGAAAAGCTTTGCGTGTGTGTGTGTGTGTGTGTGTGTGTGTGTGTGTGTGTTTCAGCCATAACTCATCGGAATGTCTGGTGGGCACCGAAATTTGATTGACTGTTATTTATAGTTGTTCGAGTTGCAGGGCACTGTTTCAATTTCAGTTGGAAATATCAGAGTGGGAACTATAGCTTCAATGAGCAGATATTTACCATGTTGTGCTACGTCTAGGAAACCAAAGAGACAACTGAGAGCGCGTACGTGACCTCGAACTTTCATGCCCTGCCACTTGCTTGAAAAATGCTCCTGTCACGTGGGCGTCATGAGAATATATCTTTTTTCGATTGGAAGTTTAACTAACACCCCTAGCAGCAGAACGGTGCATTATGAAACAAGAAAGATGACACCAACTTTTCCGTTGTGATGAGCACGTCGCTGGAATCCCTTCTAATACGAAAATAATATTTCAAAGCTTGTGTTAAGAAAACCTAGTCATATCAAAATAATTATACGTACAGCGCACAGAAATCTTGGATTTATCATGCGACATTCCAAGTATTTCTCGGATACTCAGACACTTATTCGCATTTTTGAGACTACGGTCAGATCCTCACTGGAGTATGCGGCGGTCATTTGGAGTTCTAACCTCGTAACTCTAGCAAATGAAATCGAGAAAGTTAAAACAAATCTTAGACACCTGTTTTACAAATTGACTGGTGTTTATATAGCGGGCATGCCGACGGCTGATCTTCTGACATTCTTCAAGATAAGCTCTCTGGAAACGAGAAGGGAAGCTCTGCAACTCAAGTTCTTGTACGGCATCATCAATGGAGAGACTGATAATACACAAATTGTAAACCAATTAAGTTTCCGTGTCCCATCGTTTACCGAGTAGAAAATTTGATCTATTTGCAGTGCCATTTTGCAGAACTGATGCTGGAAAAAATTCTCCGTTATGCAAAATGCATAGGCTTCACAACTCGCTTGAAGAATGTCCGGATATTTTTAATACAAGTAATAATTTTTTTCATAAAGCATGTTTGCAAGATTGTAAATATCACTTGGTAAGGTAAATATCGCTGTAAATATCACTATAGCAATTCCTATAACTAGTTATACCATCTGTAGGGATGTGCTTACAAATAAATAAATAAATAAAATCTGAAATGCATCTAAAAAGAGAATACACTTACTTCCCCTAGGGAAAAATTGTGTATATTGAAGTGTTCAGTGTGAGTGGGGATATTCTTAACGAATGGAATCTGATAGGGGGGGGGGAATCCATCCGATTCCTACAGGCGAGAAACCCCCAGAAATAAATATAGCTACTCGCATTAGCGGCTGAAAAGGGTGTTACGAAAATAAACAAACTGTGCACAAAACGCTTCCCACAGCGGAAGATATCAGTGGCAAAAGAGATTTTCATATCGAACAATTACAAGAGATATAGAGTGAAACGAGGTATAACTTTACACCCCCAAGTGGGAAAGCTACATGTTATCTGAAGATGCAAATGGAAACAAAATATTTTTCATAATGAAGGGTATACCACTAAAATAATCATTTTTCTAAAGGATTTTTAGAATCGAAGAAACCTTTCAAATAGAAATATACCCTGACGACCCCTTGCGGACAAGTTTTGAATAAAAAAGTGGAAAATATGCGAAAAGATATTCTTCATGCCGAAAGTCACGCTAAGAAAAGATAATTTTTCAAACACTTTTTCTACAAGCAGAAATAGCAAGAAAAATATTTGGCAATTGCTCCCCTTTGAAGAAAAACTAAGCATTATTTAAAGAGGATGATATTTATGATTTTTGCTTTAGCGAATGGCATACAGTAAAAAAAAAGTTCAATTGCGTTTTTAGGAACTGAAACTTTCAAACAAAAATACACACTGATACCTCCTATCACGAAACCTGAATTATAAAAACCCAAGAGTACATACAAAATTTTTCACAAGCTGAATGATATTCGCTGTTAAAAGATTGTTTTTAATCGGACTTTTAGAAACAGATATGTGAAAAAAAAACAGATTGAATATTTGGCCTCACTAGCGGGGAAATTACGCATTATTTGTGGCACAAAATACGCATAAAATGTTTTCACAGTTAGTATGACTGACAGAAAAAGGATTTTTTAATTATGTTTTAGACTTGTACATACGGCTGCAGATCTGCTGTAAACGAAAGCTGAACTTATGCAGTCTAGGGGCAAATTTATGCGTCAAGAAAACTTTGAAGTTGTATACATGATATTTCGCACCAGAAACGCTATACGACAGAGAAAGAATGTTTTAAATCGGAATGTTAAAAGTTGAGATATCGAGAAAAACGAAATATATATCTACGCCCCTAACGGAAAAACTGTTCATTACTTGAAAAACAAACTCTACACAACATAGTCTCTTCGTTATAAATGGTATCGAAGGAAATAATGAATTTTTTCAGTGGGATATTTTAAAGTAATTACATGGTATACTGTATATTTTGAATTCGATAGCATCTGGCTTTACGCTCTCTAGCAGCGAAGTTATGCATCACAAAGCAAGGATCATCGTTCTAATATTTCTGGCTTCCTAACGCATAAATAATTTTTTAAATTGCAGTGACAATTGCAGAGATATAATGTCCACAAAGGAAGGGATAGAGTGGTACTATAAACACGTACTTTTTTAATGTTTTCGTCCGCTCCTTGCTTTTCGTTTAAGTGGGTTTAAAAATAAACTTTCAGAAGGTAAGAGTGAAGTACAATACTTTTACAAGAAATGAAGATTTTTTGATTTATGGAGAAAAGCTTGAAACAACCGATACCTACATTTATCTTGGGCAGCAGATATCAAGTGAGGGTCACCTTAATGAAGAAATTAATCGCTGTATAAATCTTGCCTGGAGAGCTTTTGGAAGAAAACAGCATAATTTCCAAGAGTAATATGCCATTATGTCTTAAAAGAAAAGTGTTTGATCAATGCATCCTTCCAGTGCTTACGTATAGTGCAGAGACGTGAACCTTAATTAAAAGAGACATTCAAAGACTTCAAACAACTCAAAGAAGCATGGAAAGGTGCATGCTTGGTGTAACTAGGAGAGATAAGAAGAGGAACTCGTGGATCAGAAAAATTATTAGAGTGGAAGCCATCATGATTAGAGCAAAATCCCTGAAATGGCAATGGCAACACATTGCCAGAAGGACAGACCATCGATGGTCAGCCGAAATTTTAGACTGGTTACCAAAGGACAGGAAAAGACCCAGAAGAAGACCGCAAGATAGATAGATGGGTAGATGAAATTCGAAAGTATGTGGGGGTAACATGGAGCAAATTGGCACAAGACAGACCGTTGTGGAGGAAACTTGATGAGACCTTCGTCCAGCAGTGGATTGATAATGGCTGACAATGATCATGATGATGAATCTGAAAAACTTCGGGGTAGGAGCAACCTAAATTTCTCAGGCCACATTTCTTAAATTACGCTTGTTTATTAGAAAACTATTAAAATTCCGCATATGTTGGAGAAATTTATATAGATTCATTTTTAGAAGTTGATAATTGTGAAATGTAAAGCTGCTAAGCCTTCCACCACGATGGGTTTTTATTATTTAGTATAACTTCCACTTTATATTAGTTAAAGAATTAAAAATGCAAGAAAATTAGTGCTCCTTGAGAAGTCAGTATTCCTTCACATTTCATTTTCT
The DNA here is from genome assembly GCA_039090855.1 of Macrothele yani. Taxonomy (NCBI): domain Eukaryota; kingdom Metazoa; phylum Arthropoda; class Arachnida; order Araneae; family Macrothelidae; genus Macrothele; species Macrothele yani. The sequence continues at coordinate 11,937,228 of CM077024.1, forward strand.
TGAACTTTAAATAGACGGAGAAATTTAATTTCTGCTTAATGGAAATCCGTCCGAAATCATGGGAAGAAAATTGTAGAAAGCGGAACTGAGAAATGGCAGAGAGACGTGTTCAGTTTGCATGATCTTCAAGAAGCTGTTCCGCCAAACCCGGTGATATGCGCATCTTGAGTGACAGCCAAATTCATCAGAGATTGAACAGGAGAATAGAAAACGAACCGAGCGTTATATTGATCAGTTTAAAATAAACGATAAGTTAGCAGCGACAACAAACGATAAGTTAGCAGCGACAACAAACGAAAAGAAAGCGGCTGTTTCTTAGCTTTAGATGAGAAATTAAACATTCTGAAAATGAACTGCTCAAAATATGACAGGGATATTTCTGAAAATAAAGAATGGTAGCTCGCTAAACAAGTGCATGCGAATATACACTACCTACCAACAAGTAATTGGACACCCCTGCAATCGACGATATCTGCGGTCCTGCTACACGTCACGGCCGCCGCCGTTAAATATCGTGTGGGAAACAACAACGCAACCAGTCGCATGCAAGATACCACGCAGTTCGGAGCTCTCTGATTTTGAGAAAGGTGTAATCGTCGGGTATCACAGAAATTGCCGATCCATACGTGACATATCCAGCGAGTTGAAGTACCCAAAATCGACAGAGGCCTACGTGATTGGCAAGTGGAAGATGAGAGGTGACTGTCGGAATGTGTCCCGACCCGGCAGACCCACAAAACTGAGAGTTAGAGACCAATGGGTGCTGGCCAGAGAAATTCGGTAGAACCGCACCAAATCGATGGACCACATCCGCGAGGAGTTTCAACAGGCATCCGGGAGTGTTCTTTCGATGAATACCATCCGTAAGGAAGCCCATCTGATCGGTTATCATGGACGTGCTGCCGCCCACAAGCCTTTGATCACCAGGTCTAATAGCGCTGCTCGGATAACGTGGTGCAAACAACTTCGACAGTGGACCGTTGAACAGTGGAAACAGGTTTTCTGGAGCGACGAATCAAAGGTTCACCCTCTACCGTTCGGATGGAAGGGTCTGGGTTTGGTGTCTGCCTGGAGAACGCCTCCTGCCGGAATGTATTGTGCCAACTGCGAAATTCGGGGGCGGTGGAATTATGCTATGGGGCTGTTTCTCCTGGTATAACACGGGACCCCTTGGTCGGAATTCCTGGTAGACTCAACACCGAGACCTACTGCACCATTTTGGATGATCATGCGTTTCCTACGTTGCGGCAGTTTTACGGGGTAAACCCATGTTACTTTCAGGATGACAATGCCACCTGTCATGTTGCGAGGTCCACCATGGCTTGGTATGGTGACAATGGGGTTAATCGAATGGACTGGCCTGCGCAGAGCCCGGACTTTAACCCTATCGAGCACCTCTGGGACGAGTTGGAGAAGAGAGGTCAGTTCCTTCACTGTTCGAAATCGGTGAAGGAACTGACCTCTCTTCTCCAAGCCGAGTGGAAGAAAATACCGCTAGCCGTCGTACAACGCCTGGTTGAGAGTATGCCCCGGAGGGTCGCAGCTGTAATCGCCGTTGGTGGAGGCTCCACCAATTATTGAAGGCGAATAAACTTCGTTTTCCTTTGCTATCACAGGTGTCCAATTACTTGTTGGTAGATAGTGTACAACGCAAAATACAAAACAGACATGAAATGATCAGATAAAAAGGTTTATAGTACTTTCCACGTTTAACCCTTTAACGAACACGACCCTAAAATCGTGTATCGCCCAGACTAAAATAACGCCCGAAAATGTCTGTTGCTACATTTTGAATTTGTTCCCTCTTTTTTAGTCTAACAAAAGGAGAATTAGTGCTAAGTTCCCATACGAAACGTCCATTCTGTATACGTTGACCTTCAGACGTTTCTAGGGGGCAAACACTGCAGTCTTTCACGGAGCAAAGATTCGATGCTTTGAGAGTGAGTAATATCGCAACGGGGGAATCAACTGTTGGTTCACTTTGTTTTGTGGAAAAAATGCTGACTGAGGGTGTCATCTACTAATCCTGCTCAGGCCGTGCAAATTCAAAGAACGTGTGGGGGTAGAAAATTTCTATTCACTCTATTGGGACGATTCGGTTGTCAGGATGTTCGGACGTTTTTGGCATTATGGTCGTTAAAGGGTTAAACGAAAGAACACGTCAATGACTCGTAAAGAATGAGATGCACACGAGGCTTATCTTGGCCAGTGATAAAACTGAGACGAACCAGTTGGCTGTTGTGTAATACCGCATGCAGACGAGGAGAAAAATAACAAAGTTCTGAAAGCGTCATAGGAACAGTGTGATGCCTCTTAACGCTCCTCTTCAGTGCAATCCAGAAATGACCGATGGGATTAAAGTAAGACCACCTTAAATTCGAATACGCGCTTTTTTGAGCTCGAGAATGACGATGGGGACGTACACTATGATGCACAAACAGGAAGCAACGTTCTATCGCACCGTGGAGAAAGTATTGCAGTGTTTCCTAATGTAGGCTCGGTGCACGCTAGAATGCACGTATACTCGACAAACATATAGATCTGTGCAGCAACCAAAATAGATCCCTCCCCATACCATGGCTAAGACGCCGTAAAACGAATGCATAATTTGCTGACTGCCGCGTGTCCTTGAGATTTTCGAGACACTTTTCATTTGGGGGAGGTGCTTAACGACAACCGTAAGCAACTCAATGTGCAACTCAACCCGTCCCTAATTTAGGGTCACTGGTTTCATGGAAATGATAAAGCCAGTACCGTAAGACAAACACATAATCCATATCTCGACGGAATTCGAGCCCGGACCCATATAGGACGAATGATTAGTAGCCAACGTTCGTACCACACGGCCACGGGGTAGGCTATCTAGACTCTAAGTTGTTGCCTTTAAGAATGTAACCCGAATTTAAACACATCCCTGAATAGTACGCTTTGCCAAACTTTTCGTCTCATTAGGTGTTACGGCGCCCATTCACGCCTTTCTTCCATGGTTGCCGCAGACCGAGATATTCGGCGCAATGAACGTCTCTACCATACACCTCCCTGATGCATTCGAAAAAGGTCCGTTTGATCACTAACCGCTATGCCGATGGTATTGCTAAGAGAATTCAGATATGGCTGCTGAATGTTTCAAGGGTTTTACATCTTTTATTGTGTCATTGTGTCATACTGATCTTCTTTGGTAGTAGTTGTCCTCAGAAGACCATTTCCCGATCGTTCGGCGACATCGCCTTGCTCCAGATAACTCACATGAATTCGACTTTTAACACTTTGGCGTATATGAAGAGCTGCAGCGACATGTGTCTGTCAGAACCCAGAATGCAACATTCCAAAAACCCGGCAGCACTATTGGCGCAGTAGTCTAAGCGCTGGCTTCTGGCCATTCGTCCGAGATGCGGCCAGGTTCGAATCCAGGTAAGACATGGATGTAGTGTTTGTATTACTACATTGACTCTCCTCCTTCCTTGTAACCAGTGGCCCTAGGATGCTTCTATACTAGGTTGTCCATTAGGTTGCTGACTGGGACCGTTACCCCCCCCCCCGAAGAAACATTCCAATAACCCTATTGATATCCCCAACAATCTGCTCTTCACTGCTAATTCGCAGATAGCTGCCACATACGTGTACTACTACGACACATCTTAACACACTGACTGCTTTGAAGGCCAGTTATCCTCAGTACAATGCTTTTTGAGTGTGCGCGTACAAGACAGCAACCCGAAATTCGTACACTGTTGCATTTTTTACGCTTTCCAACCGTAGGTTAAAGAAGCGTAAATGCTCCAGCTTTGTCCGTCCGTCCGCTCAATAACTCCCGTGAAAATGGTTTGATTTCGACGAAATTTTAGTATGTGGTAGGGGACCACATGGGGACGAACCCTATTGAAAATGGGCGAAACAGGGTCAAAGGTCAGGACATAGGAGCGGGATTCATTCCATTGCTCTTATGCGTCATAACTTGCGTAAAAATGGTTCGATTTCGATGAAATTTTAGTATGTGGTAGGGAACCAACTGGGGACGAACCCTATTGAAAATGGGCGTAATGGGGTCAAAAGTCAGGACAGAAAAGCGGAATCCATTCCATTGCCTTTATGTGTCATAACATGCGTAAATATAGTTCGATTTTGATGAAATTTTAGTGTGTGGTAGGGAACCACCTGGGCACGAACCCTATTGAAAATGGGCGTAATGGGGTCAAAAGTCAGGACAGAAAAGCGGGATTTATTTCATTGCCCTTATGCGGCATAACTTGCGTAAAAATGTTTCGATTTCGATGAAGTTTTAGTATGTGGTAGGGAACCACCTGGGCACGAACCCTATTGAAAATGCGCGAAATGGGGTAAGAGCGGGATTTATTTCATTGCCCTTATGCGGCATAACTTGCGTAAAAATGGTTCGATTTCGATGAAGTTTTAGTATGTGGTAGGGAACCAACTGGAGACGAATCCTATTGAAAATGGGCGGAATGGGATCAAAGGTCAAGACATAAAAGCGGGATCCATTCCATTGCCTTTATGCGTCGTAACATGCGTAAATACGGTTCGATTTCGATGAAATTTTAGTATGTGGTAGGGAACCACCAGGGCACGAATCCTATTGAAAATGGGTGAAATGGGATTAAAGGTCAGCTCACTGGAGTGGGATCCATTCCATTGCCCTTGTGCATCATAACTTACCTAAAAATGCTTTGATTGCGACAAAACGTTATCATGTTGTTCCGGAGGTATAGTGAACCGGTTATGTTGAATATCAACGAAATGGGGTCAAAGTTCATTGCACAAAAGCAAGATTTATTCCACAGCCATTATTCTCATAACTTGTGTAAAACTGCTTCTATTGCGACAAACCTTTAGTATGCTATTCCTGAGGTATACTGAACCGGTTCTGTTGAATATCATCGAAATGGGGTCAAAGGTCAGGACACAGGAGCGAGATTTATCCCACAGCCATTATCCACCTAACTTGAGTAATAATTTCTGGTATGTTGGAAAGCGTATCATAATCAATCCATTGCATGATTTTACTAACTTGTTTACTCTTCCACCTGCCATTCTAATCTGGTAGCACTTGCATAAGCATGCGTCTGGGATTGTAAATCGCCATATTACAAATTTTTTTAAGAAATTTATTTTCCTCATTACAGACAAAGAAATTACGTGATTCGAAACTGTGTTTTATATAACCGGCACCCAGTAAGTCAATGAGCACAAACCCAACACACATAGATAACAATTATAGTGACTAATATATTTTTGCTCAGAAATTTAAACTACATAGAAAGATACCGTGAGACGACCGAGTTACTGTCAACCTTTAATGGCTTTGACAAATTCAGCTGTATATATTTCCTGAGCAAAAATCTGAAAAATATTCTAATATTTGAATTTTCACAAATTCAAATATTAGCTGAGGTTACCAAACGGGCTTACTACAAACTCGTAGAGATAAGAATATCGCCGTAATAACTGAATAGAAAATTAGCCTAGCGTTGGCATACCTTCAGGTGGTTGGTGTGGTAACTCGCCACCTAATACACCAACCACCTAACGATTCTTGTTCCTATCAGTTGCTTGAAGTCAGATTGGCTGCCAGTGTTGCCACATAGTGCATAAAATTTGAAAGTTCACTACTGACATTAAGTTCGAAGCGTCTAACGAGCAATGTTCCCTCTAAGCTGCCAAGGGCAATGCGCGCCTAACCCTATGAGCTGGGCAGGCATCGAAACAACTTGGCCAAAAACATTTATTTTCTCAGCTTCTCTTACTAATGCAGTACGAGTTGGAACTTGGATTTGAACCCTTATTTTTTCTAATACACCCATTTTTTTTAACTGTTCTTTCTGAAATTGATTTTAAATTTAAACAAAAAAGCGCCTTTGATGTTGGAAGAAATCTGCCTAATTATCTGAAAAAGTTTTGAGCAAAACCCTTTTACTTGCGGCTTACAGTTTAACTGACCGGAATGCCTTTCGCCCACCAACTAGCATAGGTGCATTAGTTAGTACAATGAACTTGGTTACGGTTTGCTGTGATTGGCTGTCGCTGATGTGTTGTTTTGTGAAAAGACTCAATATTTTCCTCTTTCTCGGCGTTGGAAAATCACTAATCCGCATTCTCACATTCACTATCTGCTCGCACGAGGCTACTTTGCAAGAAACCTTTGAGAATGAAGAGGACAATGAGACGAACTTAGAAGGAGGCGAACGGCATCTAAGAAAAGTGTTATTTTGACTTTTGAGAGCCCGAATTTTATTTATTTATTATTATTTTTGTAGGAAATTGATTTAAATTTATGAAAATTAATTAGGGATTGGGGATTTTTATCCAAAATGCTTACTGCGCGGAGGAAGTTAAATAGCTGCGCGGCCGGGCGGGAGCGCAACTTAGAGGAAACATTGCTAACGAGAGATGAACAAAATTTGAATGAGACACAGTAAACAAAAACGGAAAGATAAATAGGTTACATACGTCACAATTTCTTAAAGACATTTTCTGCTTCAGTCAGCATTTTTATGCTATTTTTATTTAACTGTGAATCCTGAAACACTACACACAAAATATTTTTTTGCTCGTGCAGTAAATCATTTTACGATGTTTTTCAAGTGATGTACGGATCTAGACTTGACTTCAAATGCTGATTGGACATAACCCCTCTTTTGTATTTTCCAGGTCATCACATCAGCACAAAGAGGGACGGTCTTTAATGTAATGAGACTCTTAGGTGAATCTACCTCCCGTTGCCACTCATGATTTATCAAACACGTCTTGGCGTTTTGAAGCTGGCTGATGTGAATGACATTTTTATCTCGCGACAATCCGGCATTTTCTCCCGCACGCACTCTGCGAGCATTGCTTAAAATATTTTTCTTCGTGTGTTAAATCACGCAAACTGGAGAGAGAAAAAAATACTGCTTAAAAAGAGATTGAAAACCTTTGGAACTTTTCTGAGAAAAGTCAGAAGTGCAGATGGGAGAGCATTAAGAATGAGTAATGGCCGTAATTAATGCATGGAAAACCGAAGCTCTTAAGAAAAATGGCAACAAATTTTCGTGGAAGTGATACACGAAACTTGTCGCCACCGCAGCAGCTCCTGTTACGCCATCGAGAACACTAATTATAACGTCCCACACCGCGTGTTTTAAGTCCTCAACAGAGTTATTAACTTTATTAACTTCTAAGGACTACAATTAACACGACTAGCACATGATCGACGACAGTGACAGAGGACGTCGAAATGGAAAATGCAAGCCTGATTAGTTTAAATGTGTGACAGTTCTAATTCAGGAAACATACCGTTACTGTTGCAAACTATCCTGAGATAAAAGAAAACCCAGCACAGTGCCAAACGTTAAGCTACAGTTTCTTTAAATAATCAGCAGAATTTGCTTAAACACGTGGTGTTATTGATTCTGAAAGCAGTATCCTTCTGAAGACTGGTAAATTAGTATGCTTTGCTTTTAGGAACTTTCCATTCTTTTCTCGTAGTTCCGAAACAGTCAAAAATCAATATGACATATATACAGGGTGATTCATAAAGAAGTATACAGTTTCCAGATGCTGTGAATCAGTAACAGTTGAAGACACGAACCATAACTTCGAACCGTTAGGTAGATGTATTCATAAAGTTTGTGCCCGCTACTGAGGGAAGGGACGTAGCCAATAGCGCGTGTCACGTGACTAGTCAGTCAAAATGGCAGCGTTTGCAATGGAGAAGGCATTTTGTGTTCTTGAATTGAGCAAAACGGAATCTGTAACTGTTGTGCAACGGCATTTTCTATCACGATTTGGAAAATAACCTCCAACCAGAAGATCTATCTACGATTGGCATAAAAAATTTGAAACTATGGGCTGTTTGTGCAAACTTGAAAGTCCTGGACGACCGCGTGTATCGGAAGAAGTCGTCGATAGTGTTTGCACCGCCATTCACCGAAGCCCGGGAAAATCAACGCGGAGGGTGAGTCGTGAAGTGCAGATTTCACAGCCCACTGTCTGGAGAATTTTGAGAAAGGAGCTTAAAACGACTCCATAGATTTTCAGCTTCTTTCTAAAAATTCAGATATCTTAACTCGCGTTTGGGCGGAAATGGATTACCGGCTCGATGTGTGTCGTGTGACTAAGGGTGCACATATAGAACATCTGTGACTGTCTCTAAAAAACTTGAAACATTCCCCTGCAATTCTGTTACAGGTAACATAAAATATCTCACATTATTCTTGTTTTATAGTGCGTTGGAACTTATACTTCTTTATGAATCACCCTCTATATATCATCATTGCAGCCCCGCTGGTTAAAGGCGCATCCTCCCGCACCCCCACCAAACAGTAGTATCAAATTAGAAGGACCAGGTGGCTGCTTATAGCCCTAATAATTACTCATCACGGTCTTTAAACCCATTAAAGAGGAAACTACAAATTTATTGGGTTGGTGAGAATGAAATATCTGGCGCGAATGAGCAGTGGAGACCCCCCCCTTTACAGAAGAATGGAACCACCCCCGGGTGCTGCGAGTATTGCGTCATACAGTTATTATAAATAGCTAGCACACGTGTAAAGAACAAGGTTCAGGCATGGTTTGTTTGGACGTAACGTGGCTTACAAAGGAAACGTGGACACGCCCGGATTTGAAAGTCTTCTTCCTGTATGAATTTAAACTAGGCCATTCTGCAGGAATTGCCGCTCGAAACGTTAACAAAGCGTTTTGGGGAGAATACAGCCAACGAACGAACCATTCGGCGATGGTTTGCGAAGTTTCGAGGGGGAGACACGGACCTGCAAATCGAAGCACGTGATCCCCGATCTGTTGCTGTTTCTGACAATGTTTTGTTACGTGTGGTTGAAGCGGACCCTGAAAAACGTGTCGTGAGATAGCGGCAGTGGTAGGTGTCCACCACACGACAGTTTTTCGGCGTCTGGCTGCGCTGGGTAAGGTCAAAAAGCTGGACATGTGGCTGCCGCATGAGTTGACAACTGCCAACAAAACTAGGCTTTTGGAAGTCTGCACGTCGCTGCGTGCTAGGAATAAACAAGAACCTCTACTGCATCGAATCGTCACCTGAGACGTGAAGTGGGTCCTCTATGATAATCGGAAATGATCTGCACAGTGGTTAAGCAAGGCACAACCTGCTGGACGACATCCTAAACCACCCCTACAGACCAAGAAGATGATGCTACTTGTCAGGTGGTCCACAACCAGGATAATTTATCGGAGTTTCTTGGCAATATGCCAAACCATCACTACAGAACATTACTGGGCGGAATTACACCAGATGCACCGGAAATTGATACAGAAACAACGGACTTTGGTCAACAGACACGGCGTTCTTGTGCTCCAGGAAAACCCCGTCCTCATGTCGCACAACGAACGATGCTGACACTAATGCCTTGGACTATGTAGCACTGCCTCATCCTGGCTATTTTCTCGAACTTCTCTCCAACAGACTATCATCTGTTTCGTCGCCTGGATCACTTCCTGTACGGGAAACAGTTTCACGACAGACAATGAGGTTCAACGTTCAGTTGATGACCTCTTCGGGTCCCAGCCAAAAGACTTTTTTTGTTCCGGGATCATGGTCTTGCTGGACAGATGGCAACTGTCCAGCAAGTAATGTGCCGGTGCAGAGGCGGATTATTTTACCTACGTAAGTTGTTCTATTTCTCCGGTTTCGCAGTTTACGTGTGCTGGTCCTTCGCCGAACATTTCATTCGCCCCAACGCAGTACCTAAGGGATAGTTTTGGATACTAAGCTAAATAAATAATATATGATCACAAGTAAAAAATGGGTGGACGCTCCAGTGACACAGTGGTCTAAGCGATTGGTCCGGATTCGAATCCAGGTGAGGTACTGCTGTTATGTTTGTCATACGGCACTGTCTCTCTCCCTCCCTGTAGTCAGTGGAAGTGAATTAGGGACTTAAGGACGGGCGACTGCTTATAGTCCATTGAGTTGCTCACGATGGTCGTTAAATCCTGAATCAAAAAAATTTTAAAATGGGAGGGTGTATCCTGACACCCCTTTTCAGAAATGGATTTGCCCATATGTGCCAGCCATGGCACATAAAGACATAAAAAGACACACTTGGCCTTGAAAGCATCATAGACAAACACAAACAGTACAATGGGTCGTACGGCAGAGCTCAGTGACTTGAAACGTGATACAGTCACAGTATGCGATCTTAGCAACAAGTCAGTTCGAGAAATTTCTACCCTGCTGCAGCTGTCCCGATCAACTACACTGATCAGCCATTTCATTATGACCATCCCCACCCTCGAGAAATGAGCTCGCCTGGAGACCGAACGGTGGAGCTCACAGAGCAGTATATATACAACCTGAGGATCGGCTTTTGGTTAGTAGATTGTTCGGAGTCAGAATAGGCAAAGCTGCCGATTTATCGGAGAAAAAGATAAATTGTAAAGGCAGGGCGCCTCGTAACTGCGATCTCGGAAACGGTTCGACTTGTGGGTTGTTCACTTGCCACTTGCCGCTGTAGTGAGTACGTATCAAAAGTGGCGCATAGATGGCCGAATGACGAACCGCCGTCCAGCCGTGTGTCGTCCGCAGCTGACTGATGCCAGAGGAGAGCGGAGACTGTCGCGCATTGTTCGCAGGGCCACAGTGCGACAAATCACCCGCTACTACAACGCATTGACTTACGTAGACGAAGACCCAGCCGGGTCCCCATTCTCACTGCGCGTCATCGCCAACAAAGCATGAAATGGACCCAAGATCATCGAGATTGGACCGTGGATGATTGGAAGAAACTGGCCTGGGGTGACGAATCAAGATTCCTGGTGCATCACGTAGACAGCCGAGCAGCGATACGCCGATTAATAAAGGAGGCTATGGTACCTGGATGCACTGTTGGGCGGAAACAGGCCCGCATCGGTGATGTTATGCTGTGGGCGATGTTTTCTTAGGACACGTTAGGCCCCGTTATCCCAATAGCACAATCTCTAACAGCTCGAATGTATCTGAACATCGTTGTGGACCAAGTTCACCCATTCTAAGCAACTGTGTTCCCCGCTGGTGATGGCCATTACCGACAGGATAATGTGCCATGCCACACTGCCAGAATCCTCAAAGAGGGGTTCGAGGAACATACTGCTGAATTTCTGTTAATGCCCTAGCCTCCAAATTCACCTGACATGAACCCAATCGAACATTTGTGGTTCGACTTGGAAAAGCGGGTTCGCGCTAAATCACCACAACCCCGAAATTTACGGGAACTGGAGGACCTGCTGTTGACAGTATGGTACCAGATACCCCAGGATACCTATCGCTACCTCATCAAATTGATGCCTCGCCGAGTGGCCGCTGCTTTGCGGGCTAAAGGGGGTCCCACCTCATATTAGGTAGGTGGTCACAATGTAATGGTTCATCGGTGTAGAAGTGATGTCATTGTGAAGTGGGAATAGCTAGCAGCAACAACAGCTCAACTGTAACCTGTAGATCATATAAAATGACAGTGCGAAACAGCCGAGTGCTGAAACGAGGGTGCGACTAAATCTCCTGTCCTCAATCGCAACACTCACCACCGAGTTCCAAAATACCTCTGGAATCAACGCGAGCATCATAACGTTTCGTCTAAAGCTCAAGGGGTGGGTTTCCATGGCAGAGCAGACGCACTCAAGCCGGATATAAGCAAGATAAAAGCCAAGGATCCGTTGGAGTGCTATAAAGCTCGGCACTAGTAGACTCTGAAGCAGTAGTATCGCGCTCTCTGGAGTTATGAATCACACTTCGCGATCTGGCAGACCGATTGACGAGTCTGGATGTGGAGGATCCCAGGTGAAAACTACAAGCCCTACTGTGTTGGGCCAATTGTGAAGTTTAGTGGAGGAAGCGTCATGCCCTGGGGCTGCTTTTCATGGTTTGAGCTGAGCCTCGTAGTTCCATGTTCGGAAATCTTAACACTGCGCCTCATAGTGACGTTCTCGTCGATTCCCTGCTCTCAGCATTATGACAACTGTTTGGTGAAGACCCTTTTCTTTATAAAAGGGTCTTCACGATTCCGTGCTCTCAACATTATGGCAACAGTTTGGTGAAGACCCTCTTCTTTACTAAAAAAAAACAATGTACCCGTCCACAAAGAGAGGTCGGTGCAGGAAACGTTTAATGGGACGCGTGTAGAAAACTTAACTGACCTGCACATAACCTCGATCTCAATCCTATGAAACACCTTTGGAACGAATTAGAAAGCCAACAGCGAGCCAAGCCAAACAGCCCGACTTTGATGACTAACCTGACTAATGCCCTTGTGGCAGAATGGAAGGCAATTCCCACAAAAACGTACCAAAATTTTGTGGAAATCCTTTCCAGAAGGGTCCAACCTGTGACAGGAGCAAAGAGTGGATCAACCCAATGTTAATTCATTTCCCATCACAGGAAGTTTGTATCCGGATACTTTTCATCAGATATTCTACGTCACATGTTTTTAGAGAGGTAACTTCAGATTTTGAAACTGCTTCAGTTGGCCAAGTGATGCATACCTTTAACTTATTCTTCGTTTTGAATTTTTGTTTTTATTTGTTATTTCTCTGAGTTGCGTTCTGAACAGCACACTATTTTCCCGAATATCGTTATATATTTTGGCAACACTGACAGTGGTTCAAAGGTAAACAAAATCTGCGTCCAGGGCAAAAAAAGTGTGGTGAGCATGCTGAGCGTGGCAGTATGATCCCGAGGTATTCAGTCAAATCGAATATCATTGTTAACTTGAAACTGTAAAAATGTTACATGTGAGTGCTACATCAGATAACTTATTTTCTTAAAGCGTCCATCAGAGTATATTTTAAAAGTCGAAGAAAATAAAACACCGGATTTTTACGTAATTTGCTCGTTCATATGAAACATGGCCATTCTTTATTCTGTTAAAAGTAAAGTGACTGTTGCTTGCTCAACGAACAATTCGCAAAAAAAAAAAAAAAAAGTCAAAGTCAAAACATTGAATCTCAGCAGAGTAACATGTATCAATATTATGAGGAAAAAAATTTTAAAACTGAAAGATAAATATTGGCACTTTTTCATCATTAAACGTGATTTCTCCTGTCCTTCACGGGGAAATTTATTTAGGAAAGCGAAAAAATTAGGAAAAGCGTAGAAAAAAGATTTCCTGTTTGAGAAATTCTATAAGGGTTTTCTTTTCTATTTTATTTTCATCTCGTACTTTCATTCAAAAAACAAAAAAGCGGTTTTATATAATTTGCGTACGAATGTCTTCAACTAAAGAAACATGTCTCTCCTTTTCTGCATTGCGACCAACATAAAAATGAAGTCCAACTTTGTCTTCAAGGTGCCTAATTAGCAGCACACGCTTTATTCACCAAGTTCACCAAGCAAATATTTTATCGAAGGAATTTAATGTGCAGAAACCATGCACAAAACAAATTATTGAAAGACACAAAGTAACAACTACGGAGAGACAAAATCAAGCTTACTGGGACAGCAAAATACCCATTTCGAAAGGTAGAATTCAATCACGGAAAGAGCAACTTCGGAAAAGGCAGTTTAATTAGATTCATTCGATACCAGAAACAACGTACAACGCATGTCTGAGCTCCGCCGAATGTTAAAAGTTTCAGAGAAAATGCGTCGCTGCTTTCAAAACTTAGAGAAAGTAAACGAATTAACGTTTCTCGCCCGTCCGTCATTAACGTGATTTTGAAGCGAACACACATCAGTGACGGTGCAGTAAACCTCGAACAATCCAAAGTGCATTTGCAACACAACGGAGCAAACGAATAATTTAACCTTCTGTAAGTTTACATTGTATATTCGCAACAGCTGCAAAACTAGAGTGCATAAAACTAAAAAAACACCTACTTTCAATATCACAAGCAACTCCAGCTTCCAGACCAGGGTAAAAGTTCTGCTTGACTACGAGAGAGATTACTCTAGCAAAGCTGCATGCTGTACCGTTGATTGCTGCTCTCTAATGTCGTTGGTATAAAAATTAAGGCTTGATGTTATCCCTTAGAGACCATCTTCGAAATTTTCACGACGGGGAATGCCTACTGGAATGCACCAAGTGAATAAGTGTGATCGCCAGCGGACATTATTCCGTCTGTAGTACACATTCAGCGTTGATACTGGAAAATTTGGACCCATTAATGGTTTCTCGCCTTAGTTTTTAAAGTGAATCGGTTTACACCTGCGGTTAGTGGTCGGACGACAGATGCGCATTCAACGATGCGTCGTCTCAAGTACGACTTCAGCGTCTGCTTTTTAGCCTTGGCAAAGCCGTTGCCACGAATTCGTACTACAACAGCTGCTGCATTTTCAACAAAACTTTAAGATTCACAGAAACTCAAATATCTGCTGGATGTTGTTTCTGATACCAAATGAATCACTCTCATCACCATTTAAATTAGCATTTCAAAATGAACAATTCTTTGTCTTAGTACGCTTTCTTTTGGCTTCGTGGCTCTGTTGGATAATTTATTTTCTTATATACAAAAAAAATATTAATTTGGATAATTTATTTTTGTACACTTCCTGCTTTATGGAAAACTTAATTATTTCCACGTATTTAATTCATCCCCCAAAATATTTGCTAGCTGCACTTGATAAACGTTTCAGCTTAAACTAAAACAATCTGGTCTTCACTTTCCGATTGGTCAAAAAGCTCAAAGGAAGAAAAGTGTGTTACTTGAAATTGCTCATTGAGAAATTGTAAAAACCAGTTTTCCTTTGAATTAGGAAATGTACACAAAAAAATAACACTTGAAGTAGACGACGAGGCTGTGACATATCTATAAATTAACATTCCTTTTTTGAGTTTCTGTTCATATGTAAACTGTGTTTCTTCTTCGCTAAATTTTTTTCTGAACGGCACATCAAAAACGTTTTAGGTTTTCTTACGTTTTGGCAAAGGGTGGCAGTGAATCTGAGTAGATAAACAGCGACACCTAGTGTAAAGAGCGTGTACACTACAGGCACCGCATGTTACTTTCGATGTTACTAAAATCAAAATGCATAAAACCTATATAATAGGCTACGGCTGTCCCAAACTCCCTGACGGCATTCAGTACTTGGAGCGCCATCTGCTTTTATTCGGTGGTAGAAATCGTAACTAAGCTGACCGCTATCGCACAATATGTAAAATCAAGGAGAAATACCGAGAAAATAAAATAAAGGTAGTAAGACAAACGACTTCATCTGTGGTAACACAGAGTTGCTCGAACAAACAACTCCGCACGTGCTCGGAACAACTGTGTGAGACGTTTGCTCTATAACATAGGTGTTACGTCGTGTTCTCTTTCATTTTCTTCGAATTCAGAGTAATTTCATAAAAATAATCAGCGATATTTTACTTCATAAAACGGAACAACTAAAATAGTAAGAAAGTAACTGCAGGCGTAATTTTGATTCACTGTGACGGAAATTAAAAAAATATATAGGTTCCGTGGATTTTTTTTTCTTTTCGGTACAAGACGGAAGAAGTTAAAGCTGAAAGAAAACGTCGCTTAAATAAAGAACGACAACGGCGATGGAGTGCAAACCAATTTTCATAAAACCTATGAAACTTTTGAAGAAGCACAAGCCAGACATACTACAGAGGTAACCTATTATATAGGTTTTGTGTATTAGGTGTACAAATAAGTTTTGAAGCGTTTTAAGGCAATGCAACATGTAATTTGAGAGAAAACATCAATGCCTTTACGAATCAAAATACGCGCCGTCATTATCTATCAACTTCCGCCATCGGTCGGGCAGCTGACGGATTCCAGCCATGAAGAATACTTCGTTGTGTGACGCGATGAAGTCGTCAACCCATTTTCGCACTTCGTCACATGTCCAGAACCGTACAGCAGGCAACCCATGTTGCATCGATCGGAACAAATGACAGTCTGAAGGAGCTATGTCGGACTACACACCGGGTACTCCAAAACTTCCCAACCAAGCGTCAATAACGTTTCCTTGACCGATTTCGCGGCATGCAGCCTAGCGTTGTCATGCAATAATTTTCACGGGACGCAATCCTTTGTCTGTGAATGGACGTTTCCGACAGATTTCTTGGTTCAATCGCAGCAATTGTTGTTTGTAGCGATCAGCTGTAACAGTTTGAACCTGTTCCAATAGTTTATATGTACTAGAGCACACCCTTCATATCCCATCAGATGCACAGCAGAACTTTCTTGGAACGAATATTGCGTTTCGGTGTAGAAGTCGTTACTACACGTGGGTCTACCCAGTGTTTTTTGCATTTGGGATTGTCGTACTATTCCACTTTTCATCACCCGTAACGATTTTCCACAGGAAAGACTTTCTGTGTTGTTTATTTAACAGATTCAAAAGCACTTCATGACACTCTCATCCTTGTTCCTCTGGGTCTGGTCATGTGCCACCCATTTTCCTTCCTTCTAAATCTTTCCCATTGCGCGTAAACGATTGGAAATGGTTAGATCCTGTAGGTCAGCTAGTTCGTTTTGCGTTTGAGACGAGTCTTCATCCAGCAATGCTTGCATTTTGTCATGTGCAACCTTCTGCGGGCAGCCGCTATGTTCCCGATCGCTAACATCAAAATCGCGTGCTTTAACCCATATAAACGAAAACTCACACGTGATTTCCGATACAATATTCTCCCCCAGAACAGAACAAATTGATGCACATGCTTTTGCAGCAATTTTTCTGTAATGAAATTCGTAACGAATGCAGTGTCCAATAAATGCAGTATCGCTTGCCATCTTTCACCTACCGATGTGCAAGTGCGTTTGACTGTTGGACAAACTTCTGTGTCACATTCATTTTATGCTCTGGACCAGTTACGGTCACGTGACAACAACGACGGAGAATGTCGGATATGTAAATTAGCGGTATACGTCACACATGAAACGCTTTAAAACTTATTTTTAAATCTAATATATGTATGTATATGTAATGTATGATTCGTGTTATAAAATGTTTCAGTCACAGCTTTATCTCCCGTGCATGGCACGGGCTATGAAGTCTTATGATAAAATATAACATTGTTTGTGTTACTGTGGATTAGAGCCTTCAAGTTGCAAGTCGACAAGTAACGAAAACTAAAGTGCGAATTGGATTCTTCATGTAAGTAGTTTCTTAATCGAATGAACTCTGACCGGTAGATTATTTGTCCAAGTGCTTAGTGTATTTAAGGGACTGTTTAACCCTTTAAGCGTTCGATGTACCTGAATCAAATGCTGCCCAAAATTTTTTCCTGAACCCAAATGGTGCCCAAAAATTTCTCCACTCCCCAAACAGTAATGTTCATACAGCGGTCAGGTTTTACGAAAGCTACGTTAAAACATTCCCTTCCCTCTCTCATATCTGCGGTATGGACCACAAATATATCGTAAGTGATAAACACTCATTTCTAGCCCATTATTCTCTGCTCCATCACCCAAGGCATGATGAGGAAGGCTGGTCGTCCAGACACGAAAATCACGCCACTGAGTAGAAACAAGTGACTCAAACATCTTCTCTTTCCTTTCTTAGGTTCCTCAACATTGTTATAGCCTTTTCCGCAGGTAACACCGGTCAACACGAATTTTGGCTCATGGAAAAATTGTAAGAAAGTAATAAAAAGCTTCATCACATGGAACAACGATGGCGTTTCTAACATAACTTTTCACGCTGAATTCAAATATGCAATCAGAATTTTTCTGTAACCCACAGTTTTTCTGTGATTAAGCTCTTTATTAATAAATATATTGAAATATTTGACCTATTTTGCCAGAACTGGTTATGTAATTTTCCCCCAGATATTTTTTAGTTTATACAGGTGGGTAGCAGGCAGACTGACTGGCAGGCAGGAGGCAGACTGACGAGTTATGCAACATGTGGCGAGGTAAACGAGTCACTAGTCTGAGCAAATTCTTCCCAGCAGTGAGCTGACATTCACTGTGTACGCACT
Organism: Macrothele yani; assembly: GCA_039090855.1. Lineage (NCBI taxonomy): Eukaryota > Metazoa > Arthropoda > Arachnida > Araneae > Macrothelidae > Macrothele > Macrothele yani. The sequence goes on from CM077024.1 coordinate 11,955,098, forward strand.
GAGGGAGTCTGAGTTCTCTTTTGTCCAGTGACTATATTATTGTGCAATTGTGTTGTGGTTGATACTCTGTCATTATGCCAAGGAGATGCTTAAATCATCCAGATATCTTTTCTTATGTGTGTAGGGAAATGACTTAAAATTTAACGGCGAAATTTCACTTCACGGGTTAAAAAATGTTATGAGCTATACTTTAGCTGTAAAGTAGATGACCCCCTTATATCTGCTGTTCAACGTGTGCTTCATGTGCGTTCGACGTGTGTTCAGACGCATCAGCGTCCGACAGAACGTGTAAAAGGCTCCCGGCACATGTGCTTTGCAGTTACCCATGGTTTGGAGGGAACCCCAAGACCAATTTATCAGGCTGTAATTTTTGTTTAAGAAACATAAAAGGAATAACAAATAAACCCAAACACACTGTGATATACCCAAATTTGCAACCTGCTGTGAGTCCAGCTCTTCACAGTGAGGACTTACTTTTACCACGGCCACCAATAAACGTAATTGTAAAAAATGAAGACTCGGAAAACGACTCAAATAGCCTAGTTCAACAATGGAAGCAACATGGCCCTACTTTTGAAGCAAGTACCTCTTCTTTCGAGCCACGTCTGTTAGCTCAGGTTAATTTCAACGACTTTGTCCGGTATTTTAATTTGTTCAAATCGCAAGCCGAACTTTTCGGGACGAGGTTGAAGGGCTGGAATCTACTTCATCGGGACACTAAAGTGTGTTTTTCGTAACAGCCAGGATGAGTTCAAAAGATTTTATTCTTAACAAAATTATTTAGATTATTGCAACAATATTTGCTCTGTGATGGATGCTCTTGTTCATGAACATAAAACACATCATAACATCGGACCGGCGCTCAACATTGCAGGAAATCACATCGCTATTCAATGTTGGAACTATGTAGTAGCATCAGCGTTCAGACAGAGAAATGTTCCCGGTGTTCCAAGGGGTTCCGGAACCGATGGCCCACTCGGGTGCCATTGCTATCCCAACGACACAAGGTATTGCCGCTCGCCTCGGCTCGGGAATACCGCCATTGGACGTAAGACAACTGGAAACGTGTAGTTTAGTCGGACGAACCGCGGTACCGATTGTTTCGGGCATATGGCCGTCTTCTGGTGTGGCGACAACCTCATGAGGCAATGGGTCCCCTCAAGTCTACAAGGGACAATGCAGACCCGCGGTGGTTCTGTTAGAGTGTGGGGTGTTTTCATCTGGAACGCATTAGGACACTTATACGTCTGCAGACCGCTCTGCCCTGTTGAATCTACTTAACCATTCTTGGGGATCATTTGCACCCGTTCATGTCATGCAACCACTCTGATGGGTGCGGCCTCTTTCAACAAGACAATGCTCCTCCGTACACGTCCGCAATCTCGCGATTATGACTGGAGAATACCTTCCACAGAGTTTGGCATCTTGACTTGGCCTCCTTGTTTGCCGGATTTAAACGCCAACGAGCACATTTGAGATGCTGTTCAACATGCCGTCAATGCCAGAATTCCTCCACTGGCGAATGTTACGGAATTGTGGGACGCTCTTCAGGTAGCATAGTGTGAAGTGTTCCCACAGTAATACTGAGAGCTCGTGGAGTCCATGCATCGTCGCGTTGTGAATTATCAGATCGCGAGGAAGACCAACGCGGTATTAGAGAGGTAACCCATTTTTTTTCTCAGAACTTCAATGAAGTATTAATCATCCCCCTAAGTGGCCACTTTAAATAACAAAGATAAGAGGAATGCAACTCTCTCTGAAGCGCAGCTTCACTCGTTCTAGTCGCGTTCGTCCCACTTAAACATCGAATATATTCCTTCCAGCTGATTTCAGGCTCCTTTTTGTAACTCTGAGTTAATTCGTTCCAGTCGGTTAGAGGATTAAATCTACATATTTCATATTCTGCAAAATTCTGGAATATTTCAAGTATTTTGCAAAGAAATTGATAAAGTAAACACTCGCGAAATGTGGTCGTACTAAATCTAATAGGTCCTCGCTCAGACTAAATTCTTACGTGGCATTTCACCTCAGAGAATCAGCAGTTTGTTTTCAATTTTTCATGTCCCCCATTGATAGTCACGTGGAAAATCTAGTTTAGCTTGGGGGATTAACTAACTCACCAAACATAGTTTCTAAAAGATCAATGGACTAAATTTTCCCAAAGCACGTTGCAGTAACACATTTCAACGTCCAAGCGGGAATTGAATGTATGATAAAGTTGCAAGTTTAGGGAAGGTGCCAGTAAAGCAGCCAACGAGAATGTTTTAATACCTTACATACATTTATGAAAGAAAATGAGGACGAAAATACTGAAGTGAACATGTTCTACTCCAAAAGGGTTGCCGAGAGAACATTTTGAACCTATGCCAGGTGATAATGAGTGGATCCGTTATCTCTTTGACGATGCGATAATCTTATCGCATATGCTAAGAACAAATGAAAGAGATTGAGATCGCTCGTAATGGACAACAAATGAGTTCCCGAGCTATGTCACTAATTGACTTTGGGAGAAATGAAAGTACACTATGCCGCCCAGAAGAGTGGAACTAATTATTTGCCATTTTCTAAACAGCTCTTGTTGTACGAAGAAGTAGTGCGTTAGTGGGTATGTGATTTGGGGTTTCGTGCTACCAATGTAACACGGTCGTATAACTCGCTTGGGAGGGGTGCATGCATTAAATGATTTTTGCTTTTAGATACTGATATTTCTGTGTCATTTAATGTAACTTTTAGTGCTGTGAATATTTTTGAAAATAGTTTTGTTGATAAGGGTCTGCAAACATGCTTTAATAGGCAATTTAACTTTTAAAATTTAAAAGACTTCCATGCGGGAAAATGTTCACAAAACGCTTAGGAAAGGTTTGGTGTTAATTAGAAAGCAGGAATGTGCATGCGAAATTCGCTTTATGAAGTTTCGTTCTTTCGGCTTCAACTTCGGCAACAACCTCCGCTCCAATAGCGAATCATTACTTAATGATTCTCCAAAATAAACTGTTGCTCAAAACCAATGACAGATACCGAGAGAACTTTGACAAAACATTCGCGTTGCAATTATTGCAGATCATTGTCATCATCGCCAAGCATCTTCGAGGACAAAGATTCAAGCATCTGTGTTTCGCAGATGACATTGTACTGATTGAAGAAGATGAAATGAAACTGGATCAAATGGTACGAGAACTGAATACAGAGGGTAAAAGATATGCAGTAAAGGTTAACATAGAAAAGAGAAAAACAATGGTGTTATTTCGCGCAAAAGAAATCAGTAAAAAAATCATTCTGAAAACCAATGTGGAAAAATTCACTTATTTCAAAAGCTGTATAACATATGACTTAAACAGAAAAAAAGAAATTTCAATTATAGTAGCAAAGGCTATAACACTATTAAAAGCCATGGATAAAATTTGAAAGAGCAGAACTATTAGCCTCAAGACTTAGTTAAGCATTCTAGAGACATGCATCTTCGGCAACATGCTATATGAATGCAAGACTTCAACATAGACAAAGGAATCAGAGAGAAGCATACTTGCTTTTGAAAGAAAGTGCTATCGTAAAATCTTAGGAATCGGATGGACCCAGAGAATAAAAAATGAAGAAGTGCGCAGAAGAATACAACTAAAAGACACCCTATTCCAAAAACTCATACAGAGAAAACTAAGATTCTTTGGACACATCTGCAGAATGAAAAATGACAGAAAGATAAAGACATTGGTGTTTGGCTTAGTGAACGGAAGAAATGCAAGAGGATGTCCTCGTCGTGTGTGGGCTGACGATATTAAAGACTGGCGCGGTGGAACTCTTCAAGAACTGAGCCACTCTGCAATTAATAGACTTCAATGGGACAATATAGTTAAAATGGCAACAGACACCTACGCGAATTGTACCCATGGTTGATGATGATGATGATTGTCATAAGGCTAAAATGATTTCAAACTTCTTAGTGTAGCATAAATTGACGGTTAAATATTAACAGTCAAAATTACTGATTGTATTTCTTAGTCATCAAAATTATGAACCATTTCTGAGTTGACACAAAGATCGTGTTTGAGTTGAAATAAAATGCGTACTGTAGTATAGAAACCAAGTTCGACCGCCACAAGTGAAGATATTAGTGATGTACCATTCGTGAATGATTGGTTCACCACGAACGACTCTTTGTTTTGAATGGTTCACGCTCACCGCTATGAATGGTCATTCAATCCGCCATTACTTGGACAAACACTTAAGTCTCAGCACGATAATTTCTTTCAGTCCCAATGAGTTTCGAAACATATTCCCAATAAGAAAAGTTATGTCGGAATCAATAAGTGTCAACCTACATGAGTGAGCAATGAGCGGTCAGCTAGGAAATATGGTGAAACTTAAGAAATGGGAAAGAAACATGAATGCCATTCGTTTGAATGGTGTGTTCGCAACGGACAGAGATTTATCTCCTACTCTTTTGAGCAGTTTGCCAATTTCCGCTCTTCACCGTGAATGGTTCTATCTCACCTCTGCGAACGATCATTCAATCCGTAATGTCCAAGTAATGACGGATTGAATGACTATTCCCGACAAACACACTGAAGTCACAGCGCGTTTAACTTTCTTCCGCCCGCCTGAGTTTGGAAACGAATTCCTAAGACGAAAGGTAAGGTTAAGAATTAACAAGTGTCAACCGCTATGTGAGTAAGCAGTCACCAGTCCGATAGGAAACATAGTGAGGCCTAAAAATGCTTAACCAGTGAATGAGAAGAAAGTTATTTCGATTAACATGTACAGCTGATAAATTTAACATTATGAGCAATTCAGAATCTTCGACATTTTACTCATAAATGAACAAAAACATATAAATGATAAATGTATAAACGGAGTTTTACTGTATTTACCTTGACCATTTATTCACCACAATTAAATTCTTACTATGTTGAATACGCCTGTCTTTTTTCATTTCCTTCTATATTCTTTCTCAGAAATTCATTCCTGTTAAGTCCTCTTTTATACATAATTCGCAGCAAAGAACAAGTCTGAGAATTTCCGATAAGCCTGAGATGTTATGGTGACGCAGTTTCCTCGCTAGGAGACATCAAGCGTAAAATAACATGAATATGTGATCTCTTGATATCAAGCAGAAGAAAGAGTAAAGTAATAATAAAAATTAACGATGCCTTAACAGGCAGGATAATTAACTTCAAAGAGACTGGAAGATTCTTGTTATTGAACACCTAAATATCAAATGTCGTTATTCACATTCTCCAAACGAATCCAGTTTACTTTTAGAAAACAAAATGCTTTCTGAAGCAAATATCGTAAAGGTTTGTTTTATTTTTGACCAAGGAAGGTTTGAATTTAAATGCTAAAGAAATTATTTATACTGCAATTTTTCTGTCCAATATTCGACTGGTATTATGCCTTCGGAATTGAAATTCCAAATAAATAATACAGGTAATGAATTAAGTTCACCAGTTAGTTTCGCAACAATTTTAACCAAATTTCGAAGCCTGTCTTTCAATAATGTGTCTCAACATAATATACAGAATACAAAAAAGGGGCAAAAAGTGATGACACGAAAATATAACTGGCAAAAGAGCAAAATGATAAATAACGACTGCTTGTTTTTCAAATACTGTTTAATTGGTCGAATTTTCAAAATACAGTACTGTTCTATGAACCGATTTTGAATTTCTATCGCTGTTTCGTAATATACCTAAATGCAAAAAAAAAAAAAAAAGAAAGCGATAAACTTTTTTTGTCATCACTGTTGTAAGAGTGAATACACCTTGCTATTACTTCAGTAATAAATCCTATAATTAAATTCACTTATTTATTTGGGTGTGGTTTCCATAGCGTACAATGCTTTTACAGAAATTGAAGATTTAGTGATTGATGGAGCAGATCTAGAAGTAGCCTATGTCAACATTTATCTTGGACAACAGGTATCAAGTACGGTACACGTCGAAGAGCATGAAAACATGTCGGAGAAGAAGTAAATAGGTGAATAAAACTTGATATAGCATAAACGTCACGTCGAAGAGCATGAACACATGCCGAAAGAGAAGGACCTGTGTCTACACTGACCTTCGACAACAGGTGTCAAGCTCGGTAGTCACGTCGAAGAAGAAATTAATAAGTGTATAAAACTTGATAGATAATTGAAGTCACGTCGAAGAAAAAATTAATAGGTGAATAAAACTTGATAGAGCATAAAAGTCACGTCGAAGAAGAAATTAATAGGTGTAAAGAGAAAGGCCTGTGCTGAAAGAGAAAGACCTGTGTCTACACTGACCTTCGACAACAGGTATAAAGCTCGGTACACGTCGAAGAAGAAATTAATAATTGCATAAAACTTGATAGAGCATACACGTCGAAGAGCATGAAGACACGTCAAAAAAATAAATTAATAGGTGTATAAAACTTGATTGAGCGTAGAAATCACGTCGAAGAGAATCTGTGCCTATATTGATCTTGGACAACAGGTTTCAAGCTCGGTACACGTCGAAGAAGAAATTAATAGGTGTATAAAACTTGATAGAGAATTGAAGTCACGTCGAAGAGCATGAAGACACGTTTAAGAGAAGAACCTATGTCTACAATGATCGTGTACAGCTGGTATCAAGCACGGTATACGTCAAAGAAGAAATTAATAGGTATATAAAACCTTCATAGAGCAATTGGAAGAAATAGTACAATTTTGAAGAGCAATTTTAACATTATGTCTTAAAAGAAAAGTGTTTGAACAATGAATCCCTTCCAGTTCTTGCTTATGGAACAGAGACATAAACTTAACTAAAAAACACCTAAAGGCTACAAATTGCAATGCATGGATAGAAGCATAAACACCCAAAGGCAATAAACTGCAAATCATAGGAGACACCCAAAAGTTACAAACTGAAAAGCATAGGAGACACCCAAAGGCTACAAACTGCAAAGCATGGAGACGAGCATGCATGGTATAACCAGGAAAGATAGAAGGAACTCATACATCCCTAAACGACAAGAGTTGATGACATCTTAATCAAGATAAAATTCCTAAAATCGCAATAGGCTGGACGTATAGCTAGAAGAACTGACCACTGTTCAACAATTTAAATACTGGACTGGATTCCAAAGGACAGGAAAAGACCCAGAAGTATAAACACCCAAGTCAAGCGAGTTGGGGGAGATCGGAAAATATCTGGGAGTGACATGGGAGAGCCTTTCTCAAGACTAAGTTCTGGAAGAGACTTGGAGAGACCTTCATCCAGCAATGGATTGATTACGGTTGATGATGATTTCCATAGAAGCGTTTGATTCGTCAACTTCGGTCTCTTGAATAACAGCATTCCTTTATAACGCGTTACAATATTTTCTCCCATGTGTGATTATTGAATAACGACGTAGTAAACAGTATTGGGAATATACTGCAGTACACCTAAACATAGCCAATTTTAAAACATACGTCCCGAATGCAAACAAAAAAGAATTGCTTCCAGGATCCACACGAATGAAAACAAAAACAAAACAAAAACTGCACATAGTACCGTTTTCACTAAGAGCATTTCCACTACATGATGAATAAATTCTGAGTGTTCAGTTAACAGTATATATATCAGGTCTTCGGAAAATAATGGCTGATTTTATGAGGTGCCACATTCAACTCGCCCACAATGCTTGCAAAACAGCCCGCTCGCAGCGTCATTCGCATGAGTTAAAAGGCGACTCAGACATTACATACACGCCATAATCGGTTGAGCTGCAGTCGTTTCCACTCGTGTGAGAGCGGTCTGTACAACATGTTAGGAACGACGAGTTCTGTTTCACGATTTCAAATTGGGTCTTAATGCCGCACAAACCTACCGTAGTGTGATCGGCGCACGGGGCGAGGAAGCAAATTCTGAAAGTACTGTTCGTCGGTGGTTTGAACAGTTTCGTTCCCGTGACACGAGCCTACATGATGAGGAGAGCCGAAGATGACATTTAGTCATTGATAACGACGCTCTGAAAACAAATGCAGAGGCAAATCCTCGTGTCGCAGTCACAGAACTCGCCAAACAGTACAATGTGTCAGTGTCAACCATTTCCGAACATCTTCACACATTGATAAGGTCAAAAACTCGAAACGTGGGTCCCACACGAACTGACGGGGCATCAGAAACAACAACGGTTTGAGATGTCAAATAGGATCCTGCTGCGCAACGAAAATGAGTCCTTGCTTGATCGCATTGTAACCTGTGATGAAAAGTGGATGCTATACGAGAACCATAAGCGATCTGGAGAGTGACTCAACCATGGCGAACCACCGGAAAAACATCTTAAATCAAGGTAGACGCCAAAGAAGGTTTTGTTGACATTGTGGTGAATTTTTCAAGGTGCCATTCACTACAGTTTCTTGAATGCAGGAGACAGCATTACCTGACTCACATACTCTGAAGAAATTGACCGAATGCATGTGAAGTTGTGTTCCAAACAGCCATCTTTGGTGAACAGGAAGGGTTCTATCCTCCTCCATGATAACACGAGACCACACATGTCACAAATAACGAAACAGAAACTACACGAACTGAAGTTCGAAACTCTCACACATCCAGTCAACTCGCTTGACTTTGCACCTACCGATTTCCACCTGTGTATTCATTTTAGTAATTACCTCAAGGACAGGACCTTCAGAGACCAAGAGGAGTCCGAAATTGCAATTCGAAACTTTCTTCAGGAAGCCAGAAGAAAGGCAACCAGATTTCTTCCGGACTGGCATTGAAGCTCTTTTCACTCGCTGGCAGAAGTGCGCAACTGCTGATGGTGCCTATTTCGAAAAAAAAAAAAAAGAAAGTTGTCACCGAATTTTCGGGTGTAATAAGCACGTCTTTTGAATCCGTACTGACGCAAATTAAATTTATAAAAGCTATTCAAAGTCAATGGAACCGGTATGGAAAACAATAGGTCTGACCAAAGAAAGAAGATTTTCAATCGGGTTTTTAATCCCTCAGATATTGCTGTAAACGGAATCGTGAGCTTACGAACTCTTAGAAACAGAGATACCAACAAAAATAAGATGTGACTTTAAGTCCCCTGGTGGGAAAACCATGCATTATTTTAGGAAGAAAGTATTCTCAAAAGGTTTATCCGTATAAGCGGTATCGGTCGAAGAAAAAAAAATTAGTCAAATTTCAGGAGCCCAGATTTTGCAACAAATACTTCAGAAGCAGAAATTAACACATATGACCCCTGGTGGCTAAACCATTCTTTACCAAACATTAGAAATTATGTGAAAAATATTTTCCATCAGGTCTTGTATGCGATACAGGAAGAATTTTTCATATCGGAGCTTTAGGACCAGAAATAACGCAGGAAACACAACTTAGCTTTGTGCCCCACAGCGGAAAGTGTATGATTTACTTGAAAATTTTGAATTTATAGCAAAAACATTTCGCATCGGAAACACTGTCCAACAAAGAAGGAATTTTTCAAATCGTACTCTTAGAAGTAGAGATATTGACAAAAATAAGATATATATCTACGCCCCCTGGCGTAGAAACCGTACATTTTTTCAAGAAGAAAATTTTCCTAAAAGGTTTGTCGACATGACTACTATCGGTCAACAAAGGACGTTTTTTTCAATCGAGAATTAAGAAGCTGATATTTTGCTGCAAATACAACAGAAGCGGAAATTATGATTTACGCCCCCTGGTGGCCAAACTATTTTTTTACAAAAATTAGCAATTATGTGCAAACGATTTCCCATCCGGAGCTGTATCCGGTGCAAAAGAATTTTTCAAATCGGAGATTTAGAAGCAGAGATATAAGGGGAAACGCTTGAAAATTTTGAAATTATATGAAAAACATGTCACACGGAAAACACTATCCAACAAAGAAGGAATTTTTCAAATCTGACTCCTAGAAGTAGAGATATTGACAAAAATAAGATGTACATCTACGCCCCTGGCGGAGAAACTGTGGAATATTTTAAGAAGAAAATATTCCGAAAAAGTTTGTCGCTGTGAGTGGCATTAGTACACGAAAGAGTTTTTTAACCGATATTTTAAAAGCTACGATTTTATGGCAAATACATCAGAAGAAAAAATTAACGCTTACGCCCCCTGGTGGCCAAAGTATTCTTTACCAAAAATTTGAAATTATATACAAAAGATTTTCCATCAGCAGATGTATCCGCTGAAGAAATTTTTTTTTCAAATCAGAGTTTTAGAAGAAGAGTTATCGGGGAAAATGTAATTTACTTCTACGCTCCCTAGCAGAAAATCTATGCGCAATTTGAAAAAGTAACTATATCTAAAATACTCTTCGACATAAATGGAACCGAAAGATATAATTTTTTTTTCAATCGGATGTTTAGAAGCAAACATGTGGAATAAAACGTATTTTTGAATTCGACATCATCTGCATTTACGCCCTCTACCGGCGAAATTATACATTGTTAAAAAAGACGAAATAAAGGATCATCATTTGCATATTTCAAGCTTCCCAATGCAAAAAGAATTTTTCAAATCGGACTAATAGTTGCTGAGATATGGTGGGTACAGACGGACGGACAAAAGACGTGGTAACAAGGTTGTGTGCTATAAGGATATGTCTCTTTCATTTTTAGCCTCCAAATCGGCCATTATTTTCAGAACGACCTGGTATAAATACAGTAGCGAACAAAAGTATTTGGCGAAACACTTTTTCGACCATAATTTTTTTCTGCTGAACCAAATCGGGTCATTTTGGGATTATATGTGTTGATTCGTGGGTTACAATACCGCGTAGTTTGTATTTCACTCCGAGCGAATTTGGCGTTCGAAATGGGGCATATTCAAGAGTCGCCAATTATTACCCATTTGTTTGCTGTATGTGTTAATGTTTTTCTTGTGATTTTTTTGGGTTTTGTGATGTGTAGTGTGATAATAAGTCAATCTTAGGTTTTCAGAAATGGGTAAAACGGCGGAGATCCCTGTTGGAGCTCGCCAGTCGGCCGTGAACATGATGGAATCCGGAATGCGTATCACCGACATTGCGAGAGCCCTGAAGATCCGACACCAGTCCATTTCTGCTACCCTGCAACGTTATGAGAAGACTGGGATCGTCGAGAACAGTCCGCGATATGGTAGGCCTCGTTCCACTACGTTACGTCAGGATAGGCACATCCTCCGTCGATCTCGTGCTGGTCCCACCTTGACTGCTGTGGACATCGCCACCGAATTCTGCGACAGCGACGACCTGAACGTCAGCCGAATGACCATGTTCCGTCGTGTCATTGCTGGTGGATTGAATGGAAGACGCCCCGCCAAGAAACCACTCGTCGGAATCAAGGATCGAAGAGCCAGAGTCGCGTTCGCGCGTCGTCATCGACACTGAGCCGCGGCGGACTGGAGTAAGGTGCCTTTCACCGAAGAGAGCAAGTTCAACTTGTTCGAAAGTGATGGCATCCGTTACGTACGACGTCCGTGTGGCCAGAGATTCAACCCCCAGTTCATTCAGCTGACTGTCAAGCACGGAGGAGGATCGCTCATGGTTTACGGCACCTTCTCTTGCAATGGAATGGCCCCCATCGTCAAGATTGACGGAATAATGACCGGCCAGAGCTACACGAACATGCTCATTAACGATGGCTGCCCATGGGCAAACCAGAACATGCCACCCGGATGGATCATGCAGTGGGACAACGACCCGAAGCACACCTCCAGAGTAGCGAAGGCAGCCTTCCACCAGCAACAGGTCACACTTCTAGACTGGCCAAGCCAATCTCCAGACCTCAACCCCATCGAGCACATGTGGGAGGAGCTGGAGAGACGATGTGCGAAGAAAACCTGCCGGAATAGGGCCCAGAAGTTCGACCAGCTGTCTGCAGAATGGGCGCAGATTCCGCAGGTCACTCTCGAGAAGCTAGTGGACTCAATGCCGGCCTGTTGTGCAGCTGTTATTAAATCTCGTGGTTATCCCACTAAGTATTAGTTGTTGTTTTGTCGTTTTCTCGTACTTGTTTTATGTTATCGTTGCATTAAATGAATGTGATACACACCTACTTTTTTGGTCAATTTGTATGATCTTTGCGATTAAGCTCGGTACCTGATCTGTGTTAAAGTTTCCGATCCCTCTGCATATGGGTCATGTTTACAACTGAATAACACATATCATATCCCAAAATGACCCGGTTTGGTCCAGCAGAAAAGCTATTATGGTCGAAAAAGTGTTTCGCCAAATACTTTTGTTCGCTACTGTATATCCGATTACCAGAGTAAGGTCTGATAATTGGATATATTTACTGCCCGTATCAAATTTGCAAATTAAGTGAGGAACAGCTATAACATGGTGAGAGGGGAGAAAAGTCAGGTTTCAAAGTTGTAAAATTTCCGTATTGGCTACCATAATGGCAGTTCTCCCTACGAAAAATAGCTAACCGCGGCTCTCGCTAACGATAGACATAAGCAAGTAAGTGAAAAATGGTAAGTTGATTTATTTATCATTTGCTGGGGATGCTAACACGCTAGTGAACTCATGAAACTTGTGTTTTCAGCAGTAAATAAAAAAGGTAATTTAGATAATCAACATAGAATGGTAATGCTGATAATCAATATACAAGTTTGTCAACTTTTGAACGCTATTTCGAAACGTACTGACTCTTTCGATATGTTACTTTTAAACATATGACTTATATTTGCACTTGCCAATATAAAAAGTGTCCCAAGTCTTTTACTTAAGAACAAAATTTAAACCCCTTACTTTAGCTTTATTTTCTATAAATACACTCCATTTATTTTAACTTCAAGAGTACCCAGCATTTCGAAATGGAAACGTTCTGTCTCATTTAATCAATAATTGAGTCCATCAGGATAAGTGCAAATATCACTTACATCTAAGTGCTGATAATGGAAATAACACTTACATGTAAGGGCTTCCTGATCCAGCGTTAAAAGCATAAATTAATTGATACAAATAAAAATTCATAGTTTGTTAACGCATAAAGGAAAGCAACGGGACCCTGGGGAAAGAGATGGAAGGGATATTTTTACAATCTTGGATAGCTTTCGTAAATTTAATTGATGCATTTGGTAACGACGTTTCCATTTCTCTCAAAAAGAGGCTTCAATCATTTGATACTTTCAATCTTAACACATATTGGAGTGACATGGACAGAAATGCAAGTTAAGCCAAGAGCAATGGAAAGCATAGTATTAAGTATAACTTTGCGTACTGGGGGAAAATACTTGGTTAAGATGAAAAAAAACAAAGATAATGCATTGATATGCGTGAATCTGACGAAATTAAAATAAGTAAGTCCTTTAGCCCGAAAATTAGATAGTCGATAAGAATGGCTGTATTAATCCAGAACTGAGGTATTGAAAATGAAGAAGGCCCAGACAGTGATAGTTCAGTGAGATGCAAAGAACTTCAGGAAGTGGTGTTGGGGGGAGATCATGAACCAAAGAGAGACAATTACAGAGAAACGGGAGAGGCAATTTTGTCCGGCAGAATATCGAACCAGGCTGACAAGAATAATTTACACCAAGTGATCATTGAATTATGACTCCTCCTATGAAAAATGAAAGCTACCTGTTGGCCACGTGATTTCTGAGAGGGCGCGATTCGTCAACCGACGTAGCATGTATAAGGTGTGAGTGGAGCGGTAGATAGTAAACTTCGGAACGTGATATGTAAATGGAGAGATTAAAAACCTTTTTTTTTAGTTTTGTTTCTCGTCCACGCTTTCACTTCCTCCTATGCCGCTACGATTTCTCCCGATGGCATTAGGGGGATAACGATCTCGCTCAACTCACCATAAGAAGTCAGAAGTGGTCAGGATAAAACTCCCCTACAGAAAGGTGATTAATCACGGAATGTGTTCAAGTCACCAAAACCGAATCGGCTCGAAATTGTAAGGCGGTAAAAGTGATTTGGAATATGTTTATCCCCTAAGCTTCGCCATGATCTTGACGCGGCTAACGGGGACAGATTAAGGTTGATTTTCTAACTGTTACTACTAATCTCTGTCACATAACTGTGGCAGTGAGTTTTTTTTTCTTTTTTTTTTTTTTTGATTGGAGGTTTAGCGACCACCGTGAGCAACTCAATGGGCTATAAGCAGTCGCCCGTCCCTAAGTTTGGGTCACTGGTTTCAGGGAAGGGAGAGAGCCAGTGCCGTAAGACAAACACAACATCCATGCCTCGCCGGGATTCGAACCCAGATCCCTTACTGACGAATGATCAGAGGCTATCGCTTAGACCACTGCGCCACTGGGTCGGCGCAGTGAGTTTTCAGTAATGGTGACTTGGTTTCCGACCCCTCTCTAGTTTCTGGTTAGTCGTTCCGAGCTGAGTCCGAGACCCAGATAATGCGTTACTGGTGTGCTTGTCCTGCGGCGTTGGCTCTGTCCCTTCCCTCGAACCATTGGCCACAAATTAAGGAAAGGGCGACTATTTATAGCGTTTAAATTTGCTCATGGTGGGGACTAGTTGTCCGAATTTCTGATTAATCGTCCGAGATGGGTCGAAGTCCCAGATAATGCATGACTGGCGTGCTTGTCCTGTGACACTGGCTCCAACCCTTTCCTGGAACTAATGGCCTCCAAATTAACGAAGGGCGACTGTTTATAGCGCTTAGAATTGCTCATGGTAGTAGTTAAACCTTGATACAAAACGAAATACGAATAGTTACATCGTCTTTTTTACGATCCATCACACGTATTTCTTAAATACACCCAGCTGACCTTCTGTTGTCTGGTTAAACAGCAAAGGTCAGTATAAATCAACAGAAAGTGTTTTGGTGTAATTGCATGTATGATCTTTAGTGATGCGAACAACAAGGCATGTTTCAGAAACGTATGGCACAGCGGAAAATATTAAGTATGATAACTAATATATACGTAAACTTGTCCCAAAAGTTGCGGGCGTGTGGACTGGAACGGTTGTTATAATTAAATGAAACATATCGTGCTAAGTAATCTGTATGCATGTATATAGCTGAGAAAATCATCGAAAGTAGAGTAGCTAATTGGATGACATGACAGGACACAAAATAGGAAGGCAACTGTGGGTCTGAAGATTTCACAATTTGTTTGGTTTTTTTGAGAGTTTAACGACATCTTTGAGCAACTCGATGGGCTATAAGCAGGGTTGTGCAATTACGAGTAAAAAAAGGTTTTCTACGTGACACGTAAATTACGCGTAAAAAACGCGTAAAATACGTAGAAAACGTAAAATACGTACAAACGCGTAAAATAGGTAACAAAATAAAAAAAAAACATGGCTTTGTGCTGTTAATTAACTCGCTATGTAATCTTCGTGCTGTTAATTAACTTGCTATCAGTATCGGGAAAAATCTGGAAAGTTTGGAGCGCTTATGAAGAAGGGTGTTATATCGCCACGGATATTCTGGTACTTCGCCAGTCGGCACCATAAAAAGTTGTCAGCAGTTGCTTTGAAGTTAATAAACATCCCAGCATCTTCAGCCCAACTTGAAAGACTTTTCTCTAATTGGTCTTTTGTCCATAATACTACAAGAAACCGGCTCAGCTGCGAACGTTCGAAGGAATTGGTTCAAATATATTATACTCTTAAGTTACAAGATCATAACAGTGAGGATTATTAGTGTGATTAAGGGTGTGTGAGAATTGAGAGTGACAATTATAAACATTTAAAGAGTTGCATTTAAAACAAGTAGTTTAATGTTCTGTCAAATCTACAGTTTTTCCCTTTAAGGGTATAAGTGTAGCACAATCAATATGAAAAACGTTTAGAGTTTTAAAAGGGTAAAATTATGACTTTGAAGTGTACACCTGGATAACATGTCAAACACAAATATTATTAAATGAAATGTTCAATATTTTGCATTATAGACATTCATGTCAAAATATTATCTTTGGTGAACAAACTGAACATAAAATTGTTTATTCTATAGAATTACATAAATATGAAAATACACTCGACGAATTTGAAGCTGTTAATAAAATCTTGAATTCTATTCAATATACATTGTGATTTTTACCGATGCTAGTGCAAGAGGTAGATTATTTTCTCCATTTTTAATATACAAGGAAGAACAGATACATTACAATTTCTAAAAAGAAATCTGTTAATAGGTGGCTGAGCTGTATGAACAATCTTAAGAGAATAATGATTTCGTAGTGAAATATACAAGAAGTTTTCAGTTTAAAACGTAATATAATTAAAGTGGTTTTTACATTATATTATTTATACACACACATGAAAGAAAATTAGTTTTTTACGTCTACGTAAAAAACTACAACGCCAAGTAAATTACCTGTATATTACGCGTAATTTACATAAAATACGTAACGAGTAAATTACCTTGCCAACCCTGGCTATAAGCAGTCGTCCATCCCTAATTTAGAGCCACTGGTTCCAGGGAGAAGACTGCATAATACTTCCAGAGCAAGCAAGGAGGAATTTGGCCCACCCACGTCATCCAGCAAATCTCGTTTTCATGGGATTAATAAATTTATCATATTGACATGAAGACTAAAATAACCTCACAGCCATGTATTTGGTATTAGAAAAATGTAATACTCAATTACTCTGAATTTTAATTTTAATTCTAGAAGTAAACAGCTTTTGAAATTGAAAATCTTAGGGAAGTATAGTATGTTTGGCGACAAACTAAAGCCAAAAATTGAGGTAAAGGATCTCTACTTAACAAAAACGTGCAGAAGGACACGTTCCCCTTTCAACACTCCCTATACGATTTTACACCAGTGTATATAACCAAACCTTGATGTAAATTGTTGCTTCAGGGATTTTTATTTTGTGATACTGAATTACAAAGTATTATGTTGATTGCATCAGCTTTCTGACCTTTGTATTAAAATTCCACCTTTTTTAGATATAACTTACTGTACACTCACCAAACTTAAAGCATTTTGAGGCAGCTTCAAAATTTTTACTTTCTTCATTCCCACTTTTCATTTTTTTTTTAAATTTTGAATTCCCGAAGCAGAGCCAAATAGACAAGAAACATCTGCCATATTCGACTTATTTTCATTATGCCATAGAGAGTTCTAACTCAATACATATTCTTGCGAGCGATTCCTACTTTTGTCATCTCAGCTAATACCGTACTACGTGCATCAAAATACGTTTTTATTTTTTGTCACATGCATCACCTGCGCGACGTACAGATTATTTTTAGCACGCCGCATCACAAAGGTCACAAGCTCTTAACGTAGAATGGGTAATGATGGCGGCCTTTTAGACTCATTAACAGAAAATGCACTATTGTGCGAACAACGATCTATGACAGCTAACGCATTCATTTTTTCGGACATGGCAAAAGCTCAAGACAATGCGGTATTGTTTTGAAGTTATACCATGTCCGAAAAAATGAATAGTGCAATACCAATTAGGGTGTTCAATAAAATACGCCAACTGCTACACTAACACCTGTAGAATGCGTTTATGGACGAAATACTTTTTGAATTTCAACATCGGCTAAATTTAAATTCAAACATAGCTGAAATAAAAATTATGCTCATTTGATTTTATTTTCGATTTCAATTCTTGTGAGTTGAGAAATAATATCAGAATGGAAACACTGATGACATGCATCACGACCAGGGGTGGATTGGCCCGCCGGGACACTTGGTGGGCCACTCGTGAAATAGCTCACTTTCTCGTACAGTTTTTGTCCGTATTTTTTGAAAGGAATGAAACTTTATTTTGATACCTATGAACAGGGCCGTAATAAACTTTTTCTTATCTGGCAGGGCAAGACGTGAAATTACTTCCCTTCGAGTTCAAAATGACGCCCCCTTCGACACTGGGTACAGCACCCCGTTTTTGAGCGTGGTTTGATGCTACATCAAATCATGGGCATATTTTTAAAACCCTTTCACCGTTAAATTATTGTTAAAGTTTATTAACGACTGAATTCGTTTTACGATGCATATTTCGACAGTTCGCTTTCATCCAGGATCTAATAATTTTTTTCTTGAGGGAATTTATGAGGTGTTCTCCTGAACGTACAAGTATTTTTGTAGTAGACGGTAAAACTGAAATTCCCGGCCACTCTCAAGTTTTTGATCGTTCCAGTCCACCCTTGATCACAACTTCAATTAGCTTTAAGATCAAAATTGTCGCACGCCGAATACCACAGCTCACGTTTGTACAGTATTTTCTTTAACTGGATTTTTTCACATCTTAGTGGCAATTACTATAATTGATGCTGAAACAGATCTTAAAACAGTGTCACTAGATAGTAGTGACAGTTTTCATAACTCTGCTATTAATTGCATTGTGTGTGTGCGCCTTGAATTTGTCAAAAAAGAAGTCAGTGCGGTTGTACGGAGAAAGCCATTTACAGCGATCAAAATATTTCTGTTACATACAGTGATGTGCATCACCTACAAAAATCGTGAATTTTTAAGTCTAACTCTATTTTTAACTAACTAACTTTTATAGTTATTCCATCGTTTATATGTTATTAGATGCGAAATTTGAAGGAGATTAAAAAAATGCCTCAGTTTTTCCTGTAGCTACTTCTGTTCTTAAGATATGACATAAAATATGGGGTTGATAAATACATAGAAATTCGCGTTAGTTGCGTATTAGTTGTTTCAGCCAATCATAGACAGGGTTAGACTGGCCAATAGCTGGCGCTCGCGATCGCGCGGTGGGCCGCTGCTGGAGCGTTTTTCTTTTCTCTGCTTTTTTTGCGTGTGTGTGTGTGTGTGTTTTTCCAGAATCTCATTATTTGAATTTGGTAAGCAAAGCGTTTTCTCATAACTTTGTGTGTGTGTGTGTGTGTAGTTTCAGATCGTTCGTGAAAGTTTTTCCGGCTGGCATCTCTTGAAATTATATTATGCCTACCAAGGAATTATGTTACTGTAAATGTGAGATATTCTTTCACCACCACATTCCATAGCTGGGTTGCTGATGCTCAATATGGAGCTTCACCTCTGACTCTTTTATACTCACACACTCCGTAACGTCTGTAGTGGAATGCTGTTATGACCAACCGCCTGCCTCTCATTCCCTCTTTTCTATAAACCAGCAGTACCCATCTAATGGTTCGGTGTCTGCAACCGGTGCCTGACAAGCAAAACTACATATGTAAAGACCTGGCGCACGCTATGGGCCGATTTGGGTAGGGTTGCGTGGGCCGATTAGTCGTATCCAGTCCCTGAACATAGACATTCTTTTACCTGATTGGCTGCTTCCTAATGCTATCCTAATCCTACTCCAGCCTTTATAAGGGTTGACGCAGAGCTACTAAAGCATTGCGCCGCGGATGGCTTAGTGATTAGCAGTTCAGACTATCGATGCAAGGTCCTCAGGTTCGAGCCTGGGCTGATCTTTCAGAGATGGTGTGATTTACTAACAATCGCTGAATATCCGCCGTGCATCGGACGAGCACGTTAAGTGACGGCCCCCAGGCTGAACCCACTGGTTAAATGGGTATCCTTTCCTATGACCCCCCCTTCCCCATGAAATTCTCTCACCTCTGTATGTGCAATATCGTACTTGTACGGTGGCGCCATCTACTGTACTCTAATCTCACTACAAACTGTTCTGTCAAAGTCGCTAGACTTGCTCTCATTCCTTCCGTTTCTGTGTCCTGCCCAAAAGACGAACTCGCTGTAGGTGGCTGGGACCTAAACTCTACTCACTGTGGACGGAAGTCCTACAAGAAAATGGTAAATACTACTAAAGCATTGTAGTGGTCGCTTTTTGTTCTTATCGGGGTATAATTTCGTACATTCTCCATAATGGCTAAAACTGCAGAATTGTTCACAGCGGTTAGCGTAAAAATAATTGCTCTGCGTGAAGGGGAATATTCTTCAAGGCAAATCGCTGAAAGAGTGGGCTGTAATCAATCTACACGTATTAAGCTACTGAAGAAAGTAAAAGACACTGGTGATATTAAAAACATGCGTCGCAGTAGACTTTATCCGCTTCAACCAGGCAGGACAGTCTGCTCAGAAAGCTAAGCTTGGCAAACAGGAGGTTTAGTTCTCCTGAACTGCTTCAAAGATGGTCTAAAGTGACTGATGTTACTGTTACTACATCTACTGTTAGGAAGAGGCTGCTTCACTATGACCTAGGTGGCTGCAAAGGCAGACGTAAACTACTGTTAACTGCAAATCAAAGACAGCGTAGACTTCAGTGGCCAAAACAGCATGGCTCATGGACAACCAAGCAATAAGAAAATGTTATTTTCAGTGATGAATCAGAATTTTGCCTTAATTGAAATCAGAGTAGTGCCTGTGTAAGAAGATTCAAGCATGTAGAATTCCATCCAACTTGCTTAGTGCCTACTGTTAAGCATCCAGTAAAAGTCATGGTTTGAAGCTGTATGTTTGTGTGCACATGGCGTTGGGAACCTCCATATTGTCGGTGGTACAGTAAATGCCCAGAAATACATCTTGATATTTGAAAACAAGATATTACCATCATCTAGAAGACTTTATGACGGCAATTTTATTTTGCAAGATGACAATGCTCTTTGCCATCGTGCTAAAGTAGTGAAAAAGTGGTTTCAGGAAAAACATGTTCATCATCATGATTGGCCACCACAGTCACCGATCGAAATTTTGTGGTTTCAAGTGTCGTATGAACTACACTATCTACCAACAAGTAATTGAACACCTGTGATAGCAAAAGAAAACGAAGTTTATTCACCTTCAATAGTTGGCGGAGCCTCCACGAGCGTCGATTATAGCTGCGACCCTCCAGGGACATACTCTCAACCAGGACGTTGTACGACGGCTAGCAGTATTTTCTTCCACTCGGCTTGGGGAAGACAGGTCAGTTTTTTTTTTTTTTTTTTTTTTTTTTGGATTGGAGGTTTAACGACCACCGTGAGCAACTCAAATGGGCTATAAGCAGTCGCCCGTCCCTAATTTAGGGTCACTGGTTCCAGGGAAGGAGAGAGCCAGTGCCGTAAGACAAACACAACATCCATGCCTGACCGGGATTCGAACCCGGACCCCTTACGGACGAATGATCAGAGGCCAACGCCTTAGACCACTGCGCCACCGGGGCTGCACAGGTCAGTTCCTTCACCGATATCGGACGGTGGGTGCACCCCTTAAGTCGACGCTCCAACTCGTCCCAGAGGTGATCGATAGGGTTAAGGTCCGGGTTCTGCGCAGGTCAGTCCATTCGATGAACCCCAATGTCACCATACCAAATCATGGTGGACCTCGCAACATGACAGGTGGCATTGTCATCCTGAAAGTAACATGGGTCCACCCCGTAAAACTGCCGCAACGTAGGAAGCGCATGGTCATCCAAAATGGTGCAGTAGTTCTCGGCGTTGAGTCTACCAGGAACTGCGACCAAGGGTCCCGTGCCATACCAGGAAAAACACCCCCATAGCATAATTCCACCGCCGCCGAACTTCACAGTAGACACAATACATTCCGGCAGGAGGCGTTCTGCAGGCAGACGCCAAACCCAGACCCTGCCATCCGAACGGTAGAGGGTGAACCTTGATTCGTCGCTCCAGAGAACCTGTTTCCACTGTTCAACGGTCCAATGTCGACGTTCTTTGCATCACGTTAGCCGAGCAGCGCTATTGGACTTGGTGATCAAGGCTTGTGGGAGGCTGCACGTCTATGATAACCGAGCAGATGGGCTTCCATACGGATGGTATTCATCGAAAGAACACTTGCGGATGCCTGTTGAAACTCCTCGCGGATGTGGCCCATCGATTTGGTGCGGTTCTTCCAAATTTCTCTGGCCAGCACCCGTCGGTCTCTAACTCCCAGTTTTGTGCGTCTGCCGGGTCGGGACACATTCCGACAGTCACCTCTCATCTTCCACTTGCCAATCACGTAGGCCACTGTCGATTTTGGGTACTTCAACTCGCTGGATATGTCACGTATGTATCGGCCATTTCTGTGATACCCGACGATTACACCTTTCTCAAAATCAGAGAGCTCCGAACTGCGTGGCATCTTGCATGCGACTGGTTGCGTTGTTGTTTCCCACACCATATTTATTAACGGCAGCCGTGACGTGTATCAGGACCGCAGATATCGTCGATTGCAGGGGTGTCCAATTACTTGTTTGTAGATAGTGTATTTGTGTATTAAAATGTTATTTCATTCCTTATGAATTACAAAAACGATTTATTGCTGTAAACCTAAGTATTGGATAAATTATCCTTTTCGTAATAATTTCGACTTGGTCATGATGTTTGTAATGTATCTTAAGAACATAAGTAATTGCAGGAAAAACTAAGACATTTTTTGAAATCATCATTAAATTTCGCTTCTCATGGCATATAAATGATGAAGTAACTATAAAAATTAGTTAGCTAAAAAATAGCTAAACTTAAAAATTCTGGTTTTTAGCAGCTGGTACAATACTTTTCCATACCACTGTATTAGCTTTTACAGACGGTTTACCTAAGAAAGAGTTATTGTCCTGGCTCTGGACATTGAACTAAGTATTTGTCATTCAAGAGTATAAATTTATATAGGAAGCTTTTTTTATCCGCACTCCTAAGTTTTCTCAGCAAGAACAATCTTTTTTCCCCCTCTTTCTTCTCAGAAAAATCTCTTTACGTGACATTTCTTGGTTGTTCCTTCGTAATACGGATTATATATTAGTCACCAGGGATTCGCAACAGACTTTTTCCTTTGACGAATGAGATGACATTTGTAGGTAAGATGTGGTTTCAGCGGAAGTGTAGGTAGGTTATTTCCCTCCTTCACTGAGATAAAGAAATCATTTCCTATTTTGGGAATCTTCTGATTTATTTTCAATGTCATTTTTCTCCGTAATGAAAAAGAAATGTTGATTGTATTCGTTGGTCATCTCTAAATCTGTTTTGAAATTGTGGCTAAAGATTTATTTATTGCGTAGTAGATTAAATTTACGTGTAATGTGCGAGTCACGTGATTTCGAGAATCTACTTAGAACTGCGTGATTGCAAAGGATTCTAAAGCAAATTATTGAGGCCAAGGAGTAATACACTCTCAGCTCTGAATAGTAGTCGTAGAAAAAGAGGAGTTGCAATATTTGTCAACCTATTTTTCAGTTGATTTTATACTTATTTATGTATTTTTAGGTTGAGTGGATTGCTGAGTTTGACAACGTCACGTGATTCTCTTCTCCGCCCGATCGTTGGTTGCACCCGGATTATGGACGTAAGCAACGCCAGGCCTCCTGCTGATCGTGAGGGCTGTAGAACGATTTGTATGACTCCTTTTGGCCTTTTTTTTTCTTGCATTTCCTTTTCAGGTTCTTGTCTGTTTTCATTTCGCTTCCTACATTTCCGGCTCTGTTTTTCTTGTCCATTCTACACAACCTTCCTTTTTTTTTTTTTTTTGATTGGAGGTTTAACGACCACCGTGAGCAACTTAATGGGCTATAAGCAGTCGCCCCCGTCCCTAATTTAGGGTCACTGGTTCCAGGGAAGGGAGAGAGCCAGTACCGTAAGCCAAACACAACATTCATGCCTCACCGGGATTCGAACCCGGACCCCATTCGGACGAATGATCAGAGGCCATCGCTTAGACCACTGCGCCACCGGGGCGGCCAACCCTCCTTTGCTTTACTTCCTTTTGTTTAAAAGGAATTTTGTCTTATCATTCGATATAGCAGTGTTTCTCAAAGTACGGTCCACGAATCCACTGCTGGTCCGCGACGGCCTATCAAGTGATCCGCAGGAAATTTCAGAAGAATGTGAGAATCCCTCCTCTTAAATTTTGAGTGCAAGCTGGACACAAATATCCAGCGCTATCAGATAGAAACCATTAAACATTTTCCTTACAACTGTGAGTTCGGATTTTCGGATTTAGTTCAAATTAAGAGCAAGAAAAGAAATAGATTAGATGTGGACCCTATGGTTATTATAATGGCTACTATTTTTGCTATTAATTATTCAATCTTTATACCTGGACTTTCATAAAAATATTAAAATCAAAATATAATTGCCCATATAACATTTTACATATGACGTAACTTGAATTGTATTGAGAAATTTTTTGCTGTGATTCATGGGCGGGGTTGCGATTTTCGGAGAAGGTTTAAGTTGTTTTCCATAAATATTACCTGTTATAAATCGTACTTTTTGACGTTTCGAGGAAGGTTTGAATCCCCAAAACTCCCTCTCCTGACTACGCCCATACTGTGACTACATTGCCAATTATTTAATTAAGCGAATCTCTTTTTTCTTATACAACTGAAAAATAAAATCGTAGCTCACCAAACTCTTTCTTTCTTTATCAAATATAGGTACTCTAAAAATTACTTTGTTTGAGACACGCTTGGCAACAGATTGGTATTTTAAGCCCCTGGTCGGAATTTTTGGCGATTTTCTCCCTAAGGCCGGTGACAACTGCTTACCGGCCCTATTTAGGGACAGTATTATTTTCCAGTAAAAAAACAGCTGAGAATTTGCTTAAAAAAATCTTAAAATATACCAAAAGAATCTAAAATTAACTAAAAATTACATTTCCAGGAGAGAGAGAGGGAGGGAGTAAATCGAGCCGGAGCTCAGAAGCTCATATCTATAAGCCAGCCTATAAATCACATAAATCGGATGATACTTTGATTGTGCCTTTCCTTTGAGCGGGGGAGAGGGGGAGGGAGTATTCACTCACCGGCCGATGAGGGTGTCGTATACGTCCTATGTTTTTAACAGGGGGTTTGGCAACCTTAGTTTCAGACAATATATTTTTCAATTTCGAATTTTTCCCAGCCCCCCCCTTCCCCGCTTTGTGGTCCGCGATAAGTAAAGAAATGCTTAAAGTGATCCATGAGAGACCAAAGTTTGAGAAACACTGCGATATAGTGATATTTTGACACAACTAAGGCACTAGGTGAAATGCACTAGATAAGTCATCTACCTAGAATACATATTTTTGTTTAATTGCGTTGTCCGCGTTTTCACTAAGTCTTTTCTCAGAACACAGCGCAGCTGCAGAACGAAACAAAATACACGTGTGAAAATAATGGGTCCGACCTAGGATGGTTTCATTATAAAATTGCTCACATAAAATAGCAAGAAGTATGACACCGAATTTTCGGTTGTAATGAGCACGCCTTTTGAATCCTTTTGACGCAAATTAAATTTATCAAATTTATTCAAAGTCGATGGAACCTGTTCGAAAAGAAACGCAACGTGATTTCTGCAATTGTTAAAACATACAGAAATAGAAAGAGATAGTTACTTCTACCAGTGGCTAAAAAGTATGTTACGAAAATTAACAAATGGCGCCCAAAAAGTTCCTCATGACAGAAGGAAGTAACGGAGACAAACAGATTTTCAAATCAAGCAATTAAAAGGAGAAATACATTATATAACTCTACGCCTTCTAGCGGAAGAATATTGCATAATGAAAAAACTGAAAATAGGCGAAAAAATTCTTCATGGGAAAAGCTATGCTAACAAAAAATAACTTTTGAAATACGTCTCCCGAAGACATAAATCGCAAAAGAAAAGGTATTGACTTTTGCGCCTCCTAGCGGGAAATCTGCGCATTATTTAAAGAGGATAATGCTCCATATTTCTATTGTTGTGAATGACATACAGTAAAAAAAAAAATTCTCAATAGGGTTTTTAGATGCGGAGATACAGCTGCAAACGGAAGTACGAAAAACACCACCTAGCGACGGAACTGTGAACTATAAAACTCCTCAAATACTAACCTTAAGTGTTCCACAAGGTAAATGGCATCCGGTGTTGAAAGAATGTTTTAAATCGTACATTTATAAGCAAAGATATTAAGAAAACCAGATTAAAAATTGGCGTCCCTAATGGCGAAATTTTGCATTACTTTGGGAAGAAAATATACTTAAAGAGGTTTCACAGTTAGTAGTATCTAACCAAAAAAGAATTCTTTTCAATGAGGTGTTTTATTCTCGCATGTATTGCTGTAAGCGGAAACGTGAAATTACGTCCTTTAGTGGCAAACTTGTGCGTTAAGAAAAATTTGAAATTATATGAGAAACATTTTGCAGAGGAAACGCTCGCCAACAAAGAAAAACTTTTGCAAATCGGAGTCTTACAAGCAGAGATATCGATATAAGTAAGATGTACATCTACGCCCCCTGCCGGGAAAACTATGCATTATTTAAAGAAGAAAGTATTCTTGAAAGGTTTTTACGAGATGAGCGGTATCGATGCATGAAATAATATTTTCAATCGAGTTTTCAGAAGTTCAGATTTTGCTGCAAATGCATCAGAAGCATAAATAAATACTTACGCCCTCTGGTGGACTAATCATTCCTTACCAAAAATTAGAAATTATATTAAAAAAATTTCGCATGAGGAGCTGTTTCCGATTCAGGAAGAAATTTTCAAATCGCACTTTCACAAGCAGATATATCAGGGGAAACGCAATCTGCCATTACGCGCCCCCTAGCAGAAAATGTATGCATTAGCAAAGAAACTGTACCTAAAATAGTCTTCGCTATATAAATGACATCGAAAGGAAGGAAGAATTTTTTCAATCCGATATTTAGAAGCAAGCATTTGCCTTAAAATGCATTTTGAATTCGATATTATCTGCATTTATGCCCCCTAGCGGCAAAGGTGCGCAGCGGAAAGAAACCGGAATGCAATAATCAGTATTCTCAAATTTCACGCTTTCCAATGCAGAAAAACATTTTCAAATCGGACTAATAGTTACATAGATATGGTGTCCACAGACGGACGGACAAACCGATAACATAAGCACGATCTTTTTTTACAAAAGACGTGCTAAAAAGAAAGGGAAAGAACCATAGGCTCTTCATGGAAGGATGCTGATAATGTGCCTTAATACCCCACTTCCAGAACGTTAGCATCAGTTAGTCTAAACAGTGTAAGAGAGAGGAAAGGATACATCAAGCTACCCAGTGGTGGTGAGGTAAAAGGCACGCTCGGCTTTTGGCCAGCCTCCGATCTCGGGCCGGATTCGAACCCTGGATGAATGGATGTGGCGTGGGTTGTGTGGTTGCACTACAGTACTCCTCCCTAAATGCGACCAGAAGCTCTGAATTACGGATAGGCGATCCCTAATAGTCTTACTTGTCCATAGGGATCCTTAAATCACGAAACGCAAGAAACAGATCCATTAAAAACGATCCTTATCGTGTGTGGGTGACTATCACAGAAATATATAGAAAAACTTATTCTTATGATTGGAGAAACACAAGTTGATCCAAAAAATCTTCCTCTATTTTTAGAACAGTATTATTTTAAAAAAATAGCTACACCACTTACGGACGTAAGATTTTCTGCGTTTGAAAGATAAAAAAAAAGTCTAAAGTTCTTTATGATATAAGCCAATACAGTTCTCTATGTGCTCCCTCAGTTGCGTGGAGAATGTCCGACCTGTACTCAATTTCTCGCCATGTTTATTGTAATAAACCCACAGCAGGAATGCGTTCACGATCCTTTCCTTAGCCCTCCAAGCGGCCGATATATCAGAACCAAATGATGCCTAAATTTTTCTTCGCTCTCCAAACAGAAATGTTCACATAGCAGCATGCTTTTACGAAATCTTCCGCAAAGAGTTCCTTTACACCTGTCATCGCAGAAGTACCGGCCATAAACCTGTTACTGGTGATACACATTTCCTTCTACACTGAAGAGCAACTGAATTTGAGATACCTATCTAGTAACGTGTAGCACCACCTTTCGCCCTGATGAAGGCGGCGATTCGTCTGGGAATGGACTCGACAAGACACCGGAAGCATTGGGAAGCCATACGGATCCACGCCCCTGAACAAGCTCCCACAGTTCACGAAGATTTTATGGAAGGGGGGGGGGGGTAGAGCCTCGAAAATCTTTCTCGATAGCATCCCAGATGTGCTCGATGGGATTGAGGTCAGGTGACCTAGCTAGCCAAGGAAGTGAGGTCACGTCGGTGGAGTGTTCATCCAACCATTCGGATACAATTCGGGAGAGATGGCACGGTGCATTGTCTTGTTGCAGTATGAGGTCCCCAGTGGGATATGGAAGACGCACAAACGGGAGCAAATGGTCGTTCAGGATATCCCGGTAACGTTGACCTGTGAGCTAGCCAAGGAAGTGAGGTCACGTCGGTGGAGTGTTCATCCAACCATTCGGATACAATTCGGGAGAGATGGCACGGTGCATTGTCTTGTTGCAGTATGAGGTCCCCAGTGGGATATGGAAGACGCACAAACGGGAGCAAATGGTCGTTCAGGATATCCCGGTAACGTTGACCTGTGAGGGACGATGTCACACGTACCAGGGGTCCCATTTCAGTCCACGTAAACAGCCCCCAAGACGAGAATACCACCCTCACCAGCTTGAAGAGTGCCCTGCTGGCAAGAAGGATCCATCGCTTCATGTGGTTTGCGCCGTACTCGCATCCTGCCATCCGCATGTACCAACGTGAATCTGGACTCATCAGTCTAGGCAACATTTTTCCACATGTCTAGGGTCCAGTGGCGATGTTCCCGCGCCCATGCTAATCTTTGCACCCTGTGATGTGCGGTGAGCAGCGATACCCTCGTGGGACGATGGCTTCTGTATCCATAGCGAGGAGATGGTTCTGGATCGTGTGGCTGCTTACATGTTTTTGTGCACCATCGTTAAATTGCCGAGTGATTTCTTGCACTGTGGCCCGTCTATCCGCTGTTACCATGCGAGCTAGCCGACGATGACCCCGCTAATCCACACGCTGTTGTCCTCGGCAGTTGGCCCTTGCAGGGATGGTTTTACCTGATTCGATGTACTCACGGTGCACCCGTGGCACAGTGCCTCGTGAAAATTCCAGTGTCTGCACGACTTCCGAGATGGAGTGACCCATTCGTCGGGCCCCGACAGTTTGCCCACGATGAAATGCGCTTAGATCCTTCATCATACCCATACTGCGCCCGACTGTTATTGATTCCCGTCGCATCACTCCTTATATTGTCGGATCGCTGCATACGTCATGTCGTTTCCGTTTACAGGGCCGCCGACAGCGCCACATTTGCATAACGTCAGCTGTCTCTAATTCAATTGCTTTTCAGTGTATAGCCACTTTATACGCAGATTCAACCTGTCGTCTGTCGCAATTCGCGATCCTTAATCGCATACTCTGCTATTTTTGATAATAGTTTGACAAATAACGATGCTATAATATTACATACTATTAAAACAACCACATATTATTAACTCAGTTTATTTCAACCCTTTCCTTCAGAAATGGGTTGAAATAAACATATTAATAAATCAGTTTGATAGATTTACTGTATTTTCCTCAGAATGACTCTGACTTCATTGCAGAACATTAGGCTGTTGTCCTTGGAGAAGAAGAGCAGCAAATACTTTTCTCTGCTACGATAAAACGTAATGTTGATTCCAAAATAAAGTTAATTCTTTTCATTCAACCTGGAGACCAACAATTCAGAAGACTCTTTTGACAGTTTCAGATCCCTGATGACGCCACTCAGTTCGTTTTGGTTAAAGCTTTGAGCACTTGATGAAGTTCCTAAAAAATCACTGTCACTTTTTTACACTTCTGTTATGTCTGATGACATACAAGGTGTCTGTCATCGGACATGCGTGCTTCATCATCCTCTAGGAGCTCTGGTAGGTGACTGAAAGATAGAACAGGTATCTCATTTGAGTGTGGAAAAGGATCAGGTCGTCTTGCTGATTCTATGTCAGGATATGTCCACTAACTTCGATTATTTCGATTGATGCCCTTAATGTTGAAAAGGCAAAAATAACATGGTTTTTTGGTTCTCTTCAAACCATTGGTACTCCAAATTTTAGGCAACTCCTTTTTCCATTTGTTCATTGCCGCAAATGCTCCGTGCAAGTTTTACATACGATATGGGGTGTCGATGAATTATCTTGGTCTCCAAGGGAGACATCAAAATAATCAAGATATGCCTTCTTCACAAACTCAAAAATAGCTTTTCAACTTTCTTTTAGGGAATACCCGCCACAAATGTAGCGAAAGATATTTGGACAGTTCAAGCAGCTTCTTCGTGAGGAAGTCATGGCGTCTACTCAATGTGCAAACATAAATACGTCACATTACATTTTCCAGTTGTATAGTTGTTCACAAACTCACAATTAGACTAACAGACACTGGCTTTAGAATCATAAATTAGAATATTACATTCATATATATTGAAATTATTGTGATTTCGGTTCACTTAATTCCCGGAGCAATAGGACACAGACTCCGTATACATTCATCCGATTCCACTCGCTATTTGCCTATTTCTGTTCTTGGCGAGTATCGCTTCACGGGATCGTCGCCAAAGTTGGCACGCCTACACACGTCAGAAAAACCACAATGTTCCTTTATCGCCCTGAACAATCACTAATTAAAATAATATACACTTTATTATACTTCTGCACATCAGCATTTAAGGCGGGTATGCCGTATCTCCAAAGCTGGAGTTGATAACGGCCAAACCAATGCCGTTTTTGGAATCAGCATTCCAAATATACCCAAAAATAGGTCTAACTTCCAAATCATCAGAAAAATTCTTTTTTGATGGGCTGTGTAATCTACGGAAAGGATGAAAGGTAGCAATGAAGAACTGACTATACAATTTCTGTCTGGTTGCAGAAAGACTATGACATTCTCAAAGATGAAACCAAAAATTCATCCCACAATAAACCAATGGAAAACAACGGGAATACAATTATTGTGCATTATTGCGTTTATTAAACACTCGCTGATTGTCTGGTTGAATAATTTACTTTATTAATACGAAAATTACTCCGAGAATATATGGCTTTAATGCTTTCTGTTTCCCTCGTTTGAACCGTATTCTAGGATAAGGCTCCTTATGCACGAAGCGACTCTTTTGATCTTGTCGACTATCAGTGGCAATGCTTCCTTGTCACGTTCTGTCCGCTCGATCATTCACATACCGCCGTACGCTGTAGGCGAGTGAATAATCAATGGGCTACAACAAATATCCATGTAACCAGGTGTCGTTCAGCGTTGAAGAAACGAGAAGATCATCCTTTTAGTGCTGATCTGAATATTGGTGAGTAGACAACCTTACATTCTGCAGTGTATACTTCCGGTTGCATGATGAGATACTGGTATAATATGTAAGGCAATGCCGTTAAATGATATTTGTGGCAATAGGCTTAGCATATCCGACACAGCTGCACTGCATTTCTACAGAACAGCGGGGCCCACTGCGTGATCCTATACCAGGGCCCTAACATTACTAGCTAAACTGCTGCAAGTTTCACTACCATATAACAGAGTAGGAGGAATTACTCTTTCATACACAACCATTCGGGAACTTTTCATAATGATCATCAGCCGTGAGAAGTCCTCATAAAGCTGCTACGATTTTCAAACCCGAATTAATTCGCATACTAATTTCACTATCTAATTGTCACAGATGCTTGTTATATTCGTAAACTCATTCATGGTCTAATTCTCTACTATTTAGATTAACTTTGCCTACAACTAACCAGTTTTAAAGCAGCATTACGTCATTTGGCATCAGTCGCGCATGCATTTATATACACTATCTTCAAACAAGTAATTGGACACCTGTGATAGCAAAGGGAAACGAAGTTTATTCACCTTCAATAGTTGGTGGAGCCTCCACGAACGGTGGTTACAGCTGCGACCCTCCGGGGCTTACTCTCAACCAGGCGTTGTACGACGGCTAGCGGTATTTTCTTCCACTCGGCTTGGAGAACACAGGTCAGTTCCTTCACCGATTTCGGACGGTGGGGGCACCCCTTAAGTCGACGCTCCAACTCGTCCCAGAGGTGATCGATAGGGTTAAGGTCCCGGTTTTGCGCAGGCCAGTCCATTCCATTAACCCCATTGTCACCATACCAAGCCATGGTGGACCTCGCAACATGACAGGTGGCATTGTCATCCTGAAAGTAACATGGGTCCACCCCGTAAAACTGCCACAACGTAGGAAGCGCATGGTCCTCCAAAATGGTGCAGTAGGTCTCGGCGTTGAGTCTACCAGGAATTGCGACCAAGGGTCCCGTGCCATACCAGGAGAAACACCCCCATATCATAATACCACCGCCGCCGAACTTCACAGTTGGCACAATACATTCCGACAGGAGGCGTTCTGCAGCCAGACGCCAAACCCAGACCCTGCCATCTGAACGGTAGAGGGTGAACCTTGATTCGTCGCTCCAGAGAACCTGTTTCCACTGTTCAACGGTCCACTGTCGACGTTCTTTGCACCACGTTGGCCGAGCAGCGCTATTGGACTTGGTTATCAAAGGCTTGTGGGAGGCTGCACGTCTATGATAACCGAGCAGATGGGCTTCCATACGGATGGTATTCATCGAAAGAACACTCGCGGATGCCTGTTGAAACTCCTTACGGATGTAGCCCATTGATTTGGTGCGGTTCTTCCAAATTTCTCTGGCCAGCACCCGTCGGTCTCTAACTCCCAGTTTTGTGGGTCTGCCGGGTCGGGACACATTCCGACAGTCACCTCTCATCTTCCACTTGCCAATCATGTAGGCGACTGTCGATTTTGGGTACTTCAACTCGCTGGATATGTCACGTATGGATCGGGTATTTCTGTGATACCCGATGATTACACCTCTCTCGAAATCAGAGAGCTCCAAACTGCGTGGCATCTTGCATGCGACTGGTTGCGTTGTTGTTTCCCACACGATATTTAATGGCGACGGCCGTGACGTGTATCATGACCGCAGATATCGTCGATTGCAAGGGTGTCCAATTACTTGTTAGTAGATAGTGTAAATATAGTAGAGTGAACAGTGATGGCAGCATTGTACAATCTTATCTGTTTCATGTGCCAATGGGAAATCGATATCCTAAAATACCATTTGCACGTGCTCAGGCTGTACTGCCGGTATGCCTATCTTTCACGCATGCAAGTAAATTTTCATATGCACCTTTTATGGAAAGTGTTTTTCAAAACCTTTCTTTAATCTCTCATAACCTATCTCCAAACCTACACTGTAAAAAATAAGTAGTGTGAATTCACGGAAAATTTCTGAAAATAGCGTGCGGCAAAGTTGCCGTTAGGTGTCCGTCTTTAAAAGAAATTTCCGTTTAAAAATATCCAGTTTTTTCTAACTTCAGGCTTTTGAGAATTTCCGTAATCAGTAATTCCGTTTATTTTAGAAAAATCCGTTTTGCGTTTTTCCGTATTTTTACTGAAATTTCGCAAAAATACAAAAACCTGCAGTTCTGAATTTTCGGTCAGTTTCTTTCCGGAGTACAAAGCCCTGCTTTTTTCGTCCCTGGTGTGATTTCACTACCAGGAACGAAAACTCCTCCTAAATTATATAAAAATATAAAATTACTCTTGATAGTTATAATAGTTTTAGTTTTAAGGGGTCTACAGACTGATACATGGACATCATCCAATCAATTTAATAGTTAATCAAACTTCAAGAATCCCCTGAATCGTTCTTATTACTAGAATTTCCCCGTCATATGGATATGGGAAAAGTAAGAATAGAATTATCTGTAAATACCAAAGGAACAGGAAAAATTTTATGAAGATTCAGAATTTTCCGTTAACGACAATTTTTACGACAATTTACCGTCAATATAAGAAAGGAATTGCTGAAAATTTTCCGTTACCGCCTCTTAGAAACGAAAAAAATTCAGAACGAAATTTCAGAAAAAAATTTTAAAATTCAGGATTTTCCGTTAACGCCTCTTAGAAACGGCAATTTACCGTCAGTATAAGACAGAAATTGCGTAAAAGTTTCTTCTGAAAACTCAATATTTTCCGTTAGTACCTTTTACAAACGGCAATTTATCGTCAATATGAGAATGCAATTGCGGAAAAGTTTCTGAAAATTCAGGATTTTCAATTAGTACCTTTTAGAAACGGCATTTGATCGTCAATACAAGAAAGGAACTGGGTAAAGGTTTCTGAAAATTCAGAATTTTCCTGGAGTACGAAAAATCCGTGATATTCAGGTTTCTTTCCGTCATTTCACAGAAAAAGTTGTATCAGAAATATGCTTCGATAATTCACGAAAGGAATCACGGAAAGTGGATCGTCAATTTCAAAAAATTCTTAACAGTGTAGAAATGCCGCAAAGATTTTCTTAAAGCAGACAAATAAAAGCAAAAAATTAGTTAGTATAAGAATCACCAGGTATTAAGAAAAAAAAAATATCTTGGACATTTTATCTGAAAATTTATGAGAGAAATTGGCAATAAGTTATACATACTCTGGAGCAAGAACTCAGACACAATACATAGCAGAAAAAGAATAGGAAAAAAGTTTAACTTACACATTCCTTCTCCTAATATCCAGGTCTCCGGAGCTGAATGGAGCTCCACCAGCACTGGAGGAACACACACAAGCAACACCATAAGATCAGCGATACTCAGATTAATAAGGAAAAGGTTGGTCGAATTGCGAAGCTCCTTTGTTCGGCAAACTACCACCGCCACAAGAACGTTACCAGCAGTACCCAATGTTAAAATCACAGCACACACAGTTGTCGCTGCTACTCGGATATATGGTGGGAAAGACATTACAGATGAAGACTCTGTTTGAAAGCAAAGGCCTCCAGTGCAGTTAGCCATTACCAAGGTGTAATTTTCTGGGGTCAAACCCAGCACATTCTCATTGGTTGAATTATCCAGTTCCTCCATATCCAAATATGATGATTCAGTACTGTTTCTTTGAATTTCTAAACTGCTTTGTATAAATATATTTTCCAAATTTAAATAATTAAAATATCCGTACTCGTATCTTTGATGTAAGCTCGTTATTTGGTAGTCCTGGTTTAACAAAAATATCCATTTTGTACCTGATTCTAAATTAGCCTACGTTTTCAACTGTCAAAATTCATACCAAAGTCGTCGTAGCTACCATTTTCTATGTACCATATATGTATTACAAACATGCGGCTTTGAAGGTAAAGGTTTTTCATAATTTCTGCACTTAAGTTCAGCTCGTGGCATGGCAACTTGTTTTTTGGAATCTGGTCTTTTGTCCACAGGGGACACTTTAAAAAAGTAGAATTAGTGGATCTCATAGAAATGCATTTTTTATATATAAAACCCTTTGTCATTATTTTATTTGAAAATATACTTTCCGCGGAGAGGAATCATTAAAAATCTGTGTTTTGAAAACTTAAAATATCTTGTTGGCAGTAAGCCTATAAATCATCTCTCTTAAACGTTTTTCTCTGTTTTTGTTAACTTCCATATTTTACCATTTGCTCCCTGATTTTTTTATCTGATTTAATTAATGGCCCAGTTCTTAGGAGCACATTTTTAACTCCTCATATTGATCGGAAATTCTTTAAATACACCTAATGGAAAACATGTGAATTATTTAAGAATTAACTATTCAAAATAAATGTAAAATGTTAGCATATATTCATAGTCATCAGCACATTTTACGACATAAGTGACAATCACGATTTTGAAGCATTAAATCACTCCTTTTTGGCAACAAAAATTCTTATACAGCTTATATTTGTTCAAGATGAGCTGTAGATATATGTAGAATGTCTCTGATATCTGTACAAAAGGAAATACAGTATGCGGTTTATTTAGACTATCATATTTGCTGTTCATTATGACGGCCACATATTGAATATTGAGATATTCATTTGTAATTCTTTATAATTCTTATGTGTAACGCAATATTACAAACTTTTTCGTGATTTTTTGCTGATTCGTGATCATACAGGCGAAATTGTCATAATCTTTTCTCACCTGATACAGACACTCCTATATACATGATATCCAGGAAGAATTAATATGTAAAAGCAGAATTTGCTCTAAAGTGGTCTCATAATGGCACGAAATATTTAACATGTGCTTGTATTTTGTGGAATGATGTAGATTATGCTTCTTCTATGCTGAAATTCAACTTTTTCAGATACGGCTAAGAAATTCGTTTGAAATTTCAGTGACTTAAAACTAGAAACGCTTTCTTACCAGATTTCCAAATTGACAGCTCACAGGGAAATAAAAACGGTAGTGTTCTCGTTTGAATAAGCTATCTTTTATTTTTGCTTTAAAATTATTCTACAAGTCTCTCACCTTAACAAGCACGCCACGTTACATTTCTCTCCGAGCAAATTTGCATCTATGAAACATTTTAAAATTTCGTTTCAAGAATAAAGTCTGGTTTACAGAGGAAACTAGATCAACATATAAACCGCAGCCTCTGAGAGAAAGAGCCGAGTAAACATTTATTTCTCACAAAATATCCCGACTTTTTTTTAACTCATGCGAAGACAACGCATACCATAGAAGGCTGGTCTTATCTTCCTTTAGAAGTGCAACCGTCCGGCAGGGAACAATAGGTCGACACACAACATAACTCTAGAGATTCTGAAAAACATAGGGGAGATTTCAATGACTACTTAATATATTTTTTTCTCTTTATGATACAGTATATCAAATTACCAGTTCTCACCTCCATTAAAAGCTGAGTTGTTAACGTTAATTTCTGTTCGAGATCAAAGATCCGTTTTTAAAAACATGCTTTTATCTTCTGAATTTAGGTACTGACAAGAACTTCTCAGTTGCTCTCCTTATTATGAATGAAATACATACTCACGGTATTTTTTGTGAATAGTTTTGCTTAGTATCATCGCTGGTGTGACCCCGATAATTTAAATTTGATTCCTATAAGCCATCTTGACTAGGGGTGAAAATTTCTACGCTTAGCAAACTTTCCTTAGCTTGGTTTCTTTTGAGGACGCAGAATGTATCAAGTTATATTTCATGCTTTACGTTGAGAAGAAAGACTAGGGAAGACCCATTACATACATATTTCGTGATGAAAGGTGCTTAAACAGCACTAGATTTACGCACAAGTCAAAGCAAACGAGACTCAATCGAAAGCGAATCCCACGTGCTCTTGGACAGGTATGCGGCGGCAAGCTTCCGCCACGAACCTCGCGCAACAATAGGCTAACTTTTTTCCTTCGCCCAATTATTCGCGCCAACTCAATGGCTACACGCGATTAAGAAAGAAGCTCTGTCCAGCTGGTAGATTCGAGGAATGTTTACATCGGGAAACAATGATGAGGAAGATAACGTTAGTGACCTTGTCCGTTGAGTGAGCGCGCGCGTTACCGTTAGTTAGTCCCTGAAGCTGCCTGCATCCACCTGCCGTCGAGTCTCCCGACAACAAACTTCTCCGCGAGAGCCACTTGATTTCCCGAATGGGCCTCCAAAACTCACCCAGTCTCTTTTCGGTCATGCGCAGTGAGAAAGGGCACCGCGACCACAGGATGGCAAGGACGACAGGGCATGCGCTTTCCTCACGTGGAATCCTAAACTCGAAGAGAATTTGAAGACGCACCTCAACCTTCTCTCATTCCGATCGGAAAGCTTTAATGATAGTGTTGGTCTCTGCGGTTTCTGTATTAAATTAAGTGAATCGCATCAATAAAGTAAAACTGGGGGAAACAGGAACGAATTATTTTTCTTGAAGGTTTGTTTCCGGGAAATAAACCATTCCTACGACACGGATTATCATTTAGGAGTGTAGTAATAGAATGATGGAAAGAATTTTACTCTGGAAAACAAATGCAGCAGGATCCAACAAGTGCGCGAGATTTCATATCCAAAAATGATAGACATGCTTATTCAATTTCCTTTTACGTCTGGATTTAACGACCACTATGAGCTTTCCAGATTTTACGATCACCTAAGGGACGTAAGCAGTTGTCGCACGTCCCTAATTCGGGACCACTGATTCCAGGAAGGGATAGGGAGTGCCGGCGCCGAGTTTTAAACGCACTGCGGCCCATGGTTCATCCGGGATCCAAGCCTGGGTTTAACTCATACGACTAGCTGAAACCAACTCCTATGACCACTTGGCCACCAGGGCGGCTTTTCTACATCTGTCAGTCGCTACCAAGTAATTCTAAATTTTCTCATTTTATTTTGCTTAGGTCAGCACCTATGGGGCGCGCCCCCCTAAGGGGGCCAGAAATATCTATAAAAGGGGGCGAAGAAAAGTGAAAATCGAAGGAAAAACTATTTATTGAAACAACAAAAACAACAACAACATAAAATGCATTCTGAAAATAAAATAATACCTTCCCTGTGGCAATAAATGTACGCGCACCCCAAGCGTGGGTGTTATAAACGGTAAAAAAACGGACTCATTCGCGTTTGAAAGGAACTGGTTTAACAAGCAAAGTATTCAACTTGAGCTATGATTTACAACAAAAATCGGTATAAAACCTGTAAGAGGCATCTCGAGATATGCTTAGAAGCATTACTCCTCCCAAACCTCGGAGGCAACTAATTTAAGCGCACCCAGCTCTCGTCAGGCGTTGCTCGGTTGGACTTGCAAGAATTCGCGACATGGTAGGCAGGTAATGACGATCAGAATTTATTTTTCTTTTTCTTTTTTGATTAGAGGTTTTTTTGTTGTTTTTTAAATTATTTTTTGACATGACAAACAATCAGGATAAAGATTTTTCACAGCAGCAAGTACAAATCATACATTTTACAGTATGCCAAATGACTAACGTACACAGAGAGCCAGTGTTGGACAAGTAACATACTGAGAGCCAGTGCCGTAAGACAAACACAAACATCCATGCCTCATCGGGATTCGAACCCGGACCCAACTAGGGCGCCTTAAACCACTGCGCCACCGGGCGGCTCAGAAACTTGCAACGGTGCATATTTTACGACGCGAACGACCATCTTAAGCAGACAATAGATTGGAAGAGATATTTTAAACAGATCAATACTAAAGAAGTTGTGTAATGTGAAAATTATACTACAATTACGCAATTACACTGTTCAGATAGCAATAGCTAACTAACCCAAGTAACAAGTGTGATATTTTGGCAGCGTCCCGGTAAAACGGTTGGACGGAAGGTACAATACAAATTAATATGGAAAAGGGGGCTACAAATACAAAAAGGTTGCGAAAAACTAGCCTACTTGAAGGAAAAACGAAATATATTGCATATTTTGGCACAAAATAATTGATATCTAAAGTTGTACGTTTAATTATGAACACGCTGCCACGTAAATTGAGAAACTACTGAAAGCTAGTTGGTCTTTCTTTTCTTTAAGAGCTATTAAAGACTTTTTTTTTCATATTATTCTTAAAGCATAGCTGCGAACTATATAGTTGAGGCGAAGTGTAGCGGCAAGCCTACAATTGTTTTTCTTTTCTTTTATCGAAGACACCATATATCAAAGGTTCTCAAACTTTCTTTAATTGCAGGGAGCTTCAAAATTTTGATAAGAAACTGCAGACTACTGTGAAAAAAAGCCTCATATTAATTTTTAAAACTGCATAAATATATTTAATAAAAGAACAGATAGATATTATTTCAGTTTTACGTATGTGCAATTTTATTTTATTTTAATAAGTGATTTTAATTTACCAAAAAATAAATTAAGCATGACTATGATAATTATGTAGGTTAACATTATTAGTGAAAGTAAGACGATCTTTCAAAGTTAGGCAATTTTGATTTTTAATCAACTTTCCAAGGGAAGAAAACTACCACAAAACATCTCGTTTCTGGCAGGAGAAAATGAATGAAACCAATTAATAATAAGTAATCTCACTACAACTCCATACTGTAAGGTAGTCCTAGCTCGAAAATACAAAATAGTGCATCTGATGAATCAGAAAGAAGTACACTTACAACTGCCCAACTTCAAACCAAAGTAGTTGTATGAAGTATTGCGTCGGTTCGAGGGAAGCAGAGTCTTTTCCTTCGGCTAACTTCTGAGCAACGATTGGTCTCAGATGAGATCATTATTGTACAAATATGTTTGGTAACTAACTGTGCTAAGAGCATGAACTTGCTACTGAAAATATACAAGAAGTTGATTACCAATTTTTTAAATGTACTCAAAACCTATCGGGGAAAAGTGGAGGTAAAATATTTTGTTCGTTGGTTGTAAAGCTGTGCCATACGCTAACAAGGCATTGCCCATCGAGACATTTCATCGTAGATCGAAAGTAATTTTTCATAGTACTAACATTTTTCAGAAAAGAATCTGAAGAATGAAAATTATATGTTCCGTCAGGAAAATTCAATAAAAAGAACCCTTTGCAGAAATATCTTGCACAACAAGGGAGTCTAAGAAATGATGACACCTATTCCGTTAGGAAAATTCTTGAAAAAAGACTTTCTTCGATAAATCTTGCACAACAAGAGAATCTAAGGAATAGGAGACATATATCTGTTAGGAAAATTCTTCGGTACTAGCATTTACTATTTTTCAGCCATCTCGTGTATGAGCCGAAGTCTTCTTTCTGAAAAAGCATTTTTAC
The DNA here is from genome assembly GCA_039090855.1 of Macrothele yani. Classification (NCBI taxonomy): domain Eukaryota; kingdom Metazoa; phylum Arthropoda; class Arachnida; order Araneae; family Macrothelidae; genus Macrothele; species Macrothele yani. Next base: position 11,995,205 of record CM077024.1, read on the forward strand.
TAGAATTTTTAAACTTACAAGCGAGTGTATCTTGTTGCACCTTTGTAAACAAAGTGGCTTGTTTTGTCAAACAGAGAAATATACCACAATGCCTTTCCATGTCAGTTGTTGTTGTGGCTAAGAATCAGATGTATGAAATTAAAATTGAGTACGAATGAGGGGAAAAACCAAAGTTAGAGTTTTTAGGATAGAAACTGTTAGTACTAAATGCCCTATCAGTGTACTGAGCTAGACGGGGTGAATGAGTTTTTGTATTTAGGCAGCATGTTTGAAAAAAACATTAAATGCTGAAATCATTAGGAAAGTGAATTCCACTTTGAAAGTTACAGCTGCTTTAGGAGTAGGATGGGTTCTGGAAAAGGTCCCGAACGGCTATATGTGAAAATGTAATCGTTCCTACCTGATGCAGGATAGTGAAGACTGTGTATTGCAGATGTGATGCAGGATTTGCTTGTGTTATGGAGAGATATCTTAGTTACGGCTGGCTGTGGAAAGACTACTTTTAATCGTGTACGGAACAAAAATGTGTTGCAGATGTGAAGCAAAGCCTTGTTAGTATAAGGTGGAGACAAATGTTCTGAGGTGGTTTGGCCATGTTGAAATAGCGAGTGTCTTGTGCGAGGCTTTTGGTGGACGTCAATAAAGCTCTAGTTGTGTGCCAACATCGCTGTAAATGGACACGTCTGATGCATCAACAATAAGTAAAATCTAACATCAGCAACTGTGTTTTGGCAGGTGATTTTGCTCTGAATTTGAGAAAATGGTTTATTGATATGTGTGCATGAAAGTGGGAATGAAGTCTAGAGGTCTGCACGTTCCTTAATTTGGAAAGCCCGGCCCGGCCCGTATATTTCTCTTGTTTTTAAGGCCCGGGAAAAATTCAACAATTACCAAAACAGGAATTTGACACCTGGTGCACTCGGTCATTCGACTCCTGAAGAGTTTTCGTTTTCTTAATTGCTACACGTATTCTATTACAATAAACGTTAATTCAGAATATTTCTGAGACTCTGCATAAGTCACGTGACGTCCGAGGAGGGGGGCTTGTATACTAAAAAATATTGCTTGAAAAGCACAATTTCCATGCCTTTCAAATTTTCGGGGGTTTTCAAATTATCATTCCCTACCGCCGGACCCGGAAATATCCTTGGGGATAAGGAGGGGGGGGAGGTAATTCGAAAAGTATGAAATATTCAGAATTATGAGTCCGATCATTCTACTGGGAGAAGATTTTATGATTTTATAAACCGCACCTATCTCTGCTGGCATATCATATTGTTGGAACCCACATTTGTGCCGCTTAAGATGCGATGTTTCAGATTTTGTGATTTCGTAACTCAAAAAGTTTTTGCATTTAGTGCACTGCACAACGTTTTCCGGCCGACTAGTTTCAGAACGGGACAGTAATTTAAAATATTTCCAAATATCACCTTTCCCCTTTACATTGTCTATAAGCACGTATTCTCCGAAAGCGATTTTTTCACGAAAATCTTTCGCTTTCTTAAATTCCCTAATAAGTATGGAAGAGTATATTTATCAGCAACACTAAACTGAGCATATGGAAAACAACGAAAGACTGCCCAGCTAACCAGTATCACAGAAGTTTTGAAAACGGCTGCCTGAGAGTACAAATGGGGAGTAAGTTTCTCCCAGCCCATTTCTCCCGTGCCATTTAAGACAACTTAAAAGCTTTTCTCACATCTAGAGAACAAAGTGCCGCAGACCAGAACAATAAAAAAGATCGTCTGCGAGCGGGTAGTTCAGTTTAGAAATGCTGCAGTTAATAGCCTGCCCTGAAGCATGAGAGGAGGGTGAAAGTTAGGAAGAGAGAGAGAGAAGGGACCACATTCACATTAAAAAACTAAAGGAGCTGACCCACTCCAACTGTTTTGTAGGAGGGGAGGATGTCGTGAAACTTCTATTTTTTCCATCAGCGGAAATTATTCAATCTTATCCTGCTGCTGTATGCTGCGAGTTTTCCAAACGAGAAAAGCATCGTACAGCGATTGTTTTGCTCATAAAAGAAAAAAATCTGGTCGGCCCGTGTCTGTTTTACATTAAATATTGAAGGCCCGGCCCGGGTCGGTGGAAACCTCTAATGAAGTCTTTCAGCAGCCAAACAAGAGTTATGCATAATAAATGACAACATTCTGTAATACCTGATTTTACATTATACCTCCTTTTATATGCAGTAGTACAGTATTATAAACAATCAGCGGCGGATTGGCACACCGGGATATTTCCCGATGGACCACTCGAGAAATGACCCACTTTCTCGTATCCTTCTTGGCTGGATTGTTCGGAAAGATCGAATAATTATTTTGTTCCTTATGCATAAGAATGGTTAACTACATTGGAGATTTATACTCTCTGCCTAACCAGTATTGGTCGCTCCGGTGGCGCAGTGGTCTAAGCGATGGCTTCTGACCATTCGTCCGAGATGGGTCCGGGTTCGAATCCCGTGAGGCATGGATGTTGTGTTTGTCTCACTGCACTGTTTTTCTCCCTTCCCTGGAGCCAGTGGCTCTAAATTAGGGAAGGGCAACTGCTTATAGCCCATCAAGTTCCTCACGGTGATCGATAAACCCGCAATAAAAAAAAACAAGTTAGTAAAATAATGCAATGCATTGATTATGATACGCTTTCCAACATACCAGAAATCATTACTCAAGTTATTATTCAAATTATTGGGATAATGGCTGTAAAATAAATCTCGCTCCTATGACCTGACCTTTGACCCCATCTCAATTATATTCAACAGAACTGGTAAAGTATACTTCCGGAACAACATGATAAAGTTTTGTCTCAATCGAAGCATTTTTATCCAAGTTATAACGCATTAGGGTGGTGGAATAGATACCGCTCCTATGTACTGACCTTTGATCCCATTTCGTCCATTTTTAAAAGAATTCCTCCCCAGGTAGTCTCTTACCACATACTAAAATTTAATCGAAATCTAACCATTTTTACGCAAGTTATGACGCATAAGGGCAATGGAATGAATGCCGCTCCTATGTCCTGACCTTTGACCCCATTTCGCCCGTTTTCAATAGGGTTTGTCCCCAGTTGATCCCTTACCACATACTAAAATTTCATCGAACTCGAACCATTTTTACGGAAGTTATGACGCATAAGGGCGATGAAATGGATCTCGCTCCTATGTCGTGACCTTTGACCCCATTTCGCCCGTTGTCAATAGGGTTCGTCCCCAGTTGATCCTTTACTACATACTAAAATTTCATTGAACTCGAACCATTTTTACGAAAGTTATGGCGCATAAGGGCGATGAAATGGATCTCGCTCTTATGTCGTGACCCTTGACCCCATTTCGCCCGTTGTCAATAGGGTTCGTCCCCAGTTGATCCCTTACTACATACTAAAATTTCATCGAATTCGAACCATTTTTACGGAAGTTATGACGCATAAGGGCGATGAAATGGATCTCGCTCCTATGTCGTGACCTTTGACCCCATTTCACCCATTTTCAATTGGGTTCGTCCACAGGTAGTCCCCCCACATACTAAAATTTCATCGAAATCGAACCACTTTTACGCGAGTTATCATGCGGACGGACAGAAAAAGCTGGAGCATATACGCTTCTTCAACCTACGGTTGGAAAGCGTAAAAAAGAAAGAAAATGGTATTGTCTTTAAAAATGACGCTCTTTTTCTTCCTTTCTGTCTATATATTTAGCTTTCTATGTGTGTATGTTTGTATGTTGGGCATTTGCTCTGAAATGACAAAGCGAAATTCTCTCTACTTCAGTGAAAAATTTGCCATCGGAACAAGCACGTACGCTGTTACAAATAAATTAAGCTAACTACGGTTAAGCGTAGGTCGTTTGACTTGGAGCCAAAGCGACATTCGTAGGCCCTACTCTTTTTTTTTTTTTGTAGTCTTGAAGGAGTCAGTAGTAAAACTTTTGATGGTCCATCATTCCCACACCTTTACCCACTTGCAGACACACAGCACAAAGCGATTCTCCGGTGGAGATGTTACGGAATTCACGTCCCACTCACATTTATCCAAAGGAACAATTATTTACCAGCACTGCTTCATGAATCAAAATGGAAGTCCATGATCCACATGTGTTTCTATTCTTTGAGAACTGTGCATAAAAAAATGCAAAAACGAACTTTGTGAAATCTTAACGAAACGGGCTGAAATTTTTATCAACACAATGAATTGGTAATAAGAAGAACCCCTCGAAATTTTACCGGAATCCAGTCAAAACTTTTTAACATAGGCATGGAGTTTTTAATTCATCGGTAAACAGAAATATATACGCAGAAACGGTTAAGAAAATTTTGGCGGCTAATTTAAAAAGTTATTTACCAATCCAGGCAAAATTTGGAGGTCATGTTCCTATTAACGATTTATGGTGTTCATTAAAATTTCAGCCAGTTTCATAAAATATTCGCAAAGATGCGTTTTTAACGTTTTTTATCCCAGAGATTCGCCCCTCAAAGACGTCTGAAACTAAAAGCACGTGATGCATTTGATCGTCGATAACAATGACGAATTTTGCTGTGTCTCCTAGATACGTGCTAAATAATTCAAAACGCTTTTGGTCAGTTTAATTCTACAGATTCCATACATTCTGTACATTTCGCTCACATGGACAGCTGTATGTTGGAATGTCAAGAGCAAAGGATCCAACAAAATTACATATTGTCGCCGATGAAGGATGAAGAAGAAACCAAAAATGTTGTGTACGGCCAAGTGCTGAAATCATCACACTATGAATAAATAATTTGTAATAACCAAATTTGTGAAATCAGCTTTTTTTTTTTGCAAGCAACAATTTTTTTCCCCGATTTTTTCAGTGACATATAAGGGAATATGAAATTAATAAGCCTAAATCAAGGGCAAAGCCGGATGGTAAAGATAGTAAATACTATAATTATCTGGTGCAACACCCATTTTGAGCATGGTTTGGTTTTGTATGCTACATTCAATCATGAATGGACTTTCAAAATTCTTCCACTCTTAAATTGCTGTTAAAATTTGTTCACCACTGAATATTTTAACAGTTCTTTTTCAACCAGGAGTTCACAGATTTTTTTCTCTTTTCGTGAGGGAATTTATGAGGTGTTCCCTTATGGGTACGTGCAATGTATGTTTCTGTAGTGGACCTCAAGACAAAAATTCCCCGCCTGGCTTCGTCGATCCAATCCGCCCCTGTAAACAATGTACAACGCATTCACAGAATGTACACAGTCGTATCAGAATAATATGACCACCGACCTAACAATGGGAATAACCACCCTTGGCCCGGATGACAGCGGCGAGACGGGGTGGCATGGACACAGTGAAGCCCTGGAAGTTTGCCCGAGGCACACGTGCCCATTCGGACTGCAGTAGAGCACGGAGGTCCCGGAGATGACGAAGTTGTGGGTCGGCACGTCGAACCTGTCTATCCAAATCGCAGAAGAGCTCTATGGGATTGAGGTCGGAAGATTTCGCCGGCCAAGGGAGAACGGAGACATCGCTGTCGTGTTCCTGGAGCCAATCACGCAGCTCCTTAGCGACGTGGCAAGGCGCATTGTCTTGTTGGTAGGCACCATCACCGCTAAGGTAAACGTCCAAAATGAAGGGATGCATGTGGTCAGCGAGGATGGACAGGTAGCCATTGGCGTTCAGAGACCCACCCATCTAGTGGTATCAGAGGTTCCTGGTCATACCAGGAAAACATCCACCAGACATGCGCACTGCCACCACCGGCATGTACTGGACAGACAAGCGTACCTAGGTGTTGGTTCTTGTGTGTTTGACGTCATATCCGCCACCGCCCGTCATTTCTGTGGAGTAGAAACCTCGATTCGTCGGAGAAAGCAAAAAAAGTTTATCAGTGTCTCACTGTCCAATGATGGTAGTCCCATGCGAATTACAGGAGTCGTTGCCGATGGACCTGGGTTAACATGGGCGCCTAACGCAGCGCCGACTCCGGCGACCCATGCGTGACAGTGCTTGCTCTACTGTTATTGGGGACACGTACCCCGGTGCCCCAGGAGTCATTTGCGTGTTCAATTGCTGCAGTGTTGCGCGTTATAACGAAGTAAATTTCTCCGGCATTTTTAGTACACGCCGGGGCTCGAACCCGGATCCCCTCATTACGGAATAAGTCACTCTACCAATTCAGCTACGCGGAAGTTCGTTCTGACTGCTATCTGCCTTTATGTCGTGTGCGTCCTGCTGGCAGGTACGTCACAGCGTCATTTGCCCTTTACCAGTCGACGGAGGCGACATTGTCCTCTGGAGTCGATGGCTTTTGGAGTTACGCAGTTATGACGTCGGGAAGTACTCGGTATGCCAGCGGCCCATTGTGGGTACACCCTTACTATAGCACCTCACGAAGAGCCCACGAAGTCTGCTGTTTTTGAGATGCTTCCACCCTTTGGCGCTGTAGCCAATGATCATTCCTTTTTGAACGTCCGTAAAATTACTACCACTGCCATTGTTTTCACGTTACGCACTATGTTTTCACGTTACGCACTATATCTGTCCTGGCCGGCCGCTTATATCTCTGTGTGGTCGACCTTTTAAAGATGCACTCTTTGACGCGCCTGGGCGGGTACACTGTGATTTCATGGTCATATTATTCTGATACGATCTTGTATATTGTGTCGATATCAGGGTTCTTATAATAGATGCAGATATTATTACAAACAGAAGAACTACTAGTGTCGACACTTTTTCTCTTCTGTGATGCACAGGACTCTGATATCATTTGTGAAGATGTGAAGCACATTCCTGATCAGTTTAAAGAGTTTCATTTCTTTCCTTTAAGTTAGAATCAATTCCCAGTATGTCTTTCATGAATTGACAGATCTCAGAACAACAGATTTTTGGTGGGTTTTTTTTTTTTTTTTAATTTGAGATTTCTTAGAAAAACAGGTACTTAAACATTGTCAGAGCAGCTTAAATTGGAAGAGATCAGTAATTATCTCAAATGATCACCTAAGAGAAATATTCTATTAAGCCTGCTTAAAACGCCTTGCAAAGGAAGTTTCAATTAATCTTTATTCTCTGTGTTCGACGTGCTTGATCTTCTGAGACGTGCTCGCTACAGGACAATGTTTCGTCTGTTTCACCTTTGTTTCAGCATTGTAGGGGTTCTACCACCTTAACTTAATTTGTTTGGTACAACGTTAAGGGCATGCATGTGATTTACATTAATACGGTGAACTTTTCATTCCACCGCGTATCTTAATTGGACTTTCATAATACAAATTTCTCACTCTCGAGGGCTTACACCTTTTCTCAACGAAATCATATAATCCTGTCGAAGTCACAAACCGTATGAAATATCAAAGACATTAGTACTTATAATTAGCATTCCTGAGTGAATGGAGAACAGCCAACGGGTAGAGTCGTGCAATCAAACTTGAAATTTGAATATCAAACACACATTTTTTTATTTTTCTCCTGGTAAACCAATATTGCCCATTACCGCAGGAAAATGATGAATGTATGATTTCGCGTTGGGTTCAACTCTCGAAAAACCAAATAATTTTCCTCAAAATTTCGGTGTCGCATATATGAATATCGTGTGTCGTGATGATCATTTTTTTTTCAGGTTTAGTGCAGAAAATACGGCCACGGGAAAATGCTGAAGCAAAAAGATCTCACACCTCCATTAACTGGCAGTACACATGCTTCTTTTTTCTTCTTTTGAGAGTTTAACGAGCATAGGGAGTAACCCCATGGACTAGAAGTAGGTTAATAACTGTTTCTCTGCGCGAATTTCCGCGTTTTTTGTTTGTTTGTTTGTTTGTTTTTTGCGTGAATTTTCGGTCTTTTTTTATAATATCGCGAATATCAAAATATAACAGCAAATTTCAGATTTTTTTCCTGTTTTGGCTAATTTCTATTAAAACTTTTAGATTATTTCTCATATTTAAATAATTTTCATAGTTCCTTCATTAGAACTCACACGAAAAATATACCGCAGAGTAATTCTACTCTAAAATCCAAACCAGAACTTTAAACTTTGAATTACCCCTCAAGATTGTTCGTTAAGAAGAGACTCTTATCGAAGAAGCTTGTCTGGCAATTCCAGGTCACATGCACTCTGCTGAAGAATGCACGTGTAATCTTTCGTGATTTCCACCCCCGCTTCTGTTGAATAATCTTGGCGACTTGCCACACTAGTAAGCCGTAAACCGGATATCATCAATTGTATTAGTAGCTTTAACTGAAGCACGTTTGTAAAATCCTGCAATGCACTGATTATGATACGCTTTCCAACATGCCAAAAATCATTACTCAAGTTATGAGGATAATGGCTGTGAAATAAATATCGCTCCTGTGTCCTGACCTTTGACCACATTTCGTCCATTTTCAATAGGTCTCTTGCGGAGGTGGTCCCCTACCACATACTAAATTTTCATCGAAATCGAACAATTTTTACGCAAGTTATGACGCATAAGGACAATGGAATGGATCCCGCTCCTATGTCGTGACTTTTGACCCCATTTCGTCCATTTTCAATCGGGTTCGTTCCCAGGTGATCCCCTACCACATTCTAAAATTTCATCGAAATCGAACAATTTTTACGCGAGTTATCGTGCGGACGGGTAGATGGACAGACGGACAAAGCTGGAGCATATGCGCTTTTTCAACCTACGGTTGGAAAGCATAGAAAAGCAGCTGATAGAAAAGAGTGTTTGAGTTTCGCAGATGCTTAGCTTTGAAAATGTTTGTGCTTTCGTGTGAGTATTTAGTTTATAAAGTTTCTAGGTGTTGTTTGTTAATTTTGAGAATGAGCAACGTGAGTAAAATAAGTGCATCTGAAAGATACAAGCAGTACAGCAAGAGAACGTTTCATGCGAACGAAAATTTATTGTTGTGTTCGTATTGTAACATACCAGTGGATTTTTCAAGAAAGGATAGTCGTGAAAAGCATTTAGCACGCAAGATTTATCGATTGCCAGGGATTAATGTTATGGGATAACCTACCTTGTCAACTAACACATATTAATAATTATAATTATTTTAGAGAGCAACTAAAAATATTTTCTAACAAACTAAAATATTAAATTTAATAGTAAAATTTATTAATAAAAGCACGTATGCGTAAATTCTATATGTGCAAGACGTTTGGCTTGACTACGTACTTCAGGGGAATTGGGATTCACTCAAGCTATATATCATCATCATCATCATCATTGTCAACCATTATCAATCCACTGCTGGACGAAGGTCTCCCCAAGTTTCCTCCACAACGGTCTGTCTTGTGCCAGTCTCCTCCATGTCACTCCCGCATATTTACGAATTTCATCCACCCATCTCCCATATGGTCTTTTTCTGGGTCTTTTCCTGTCCCTTGGAATCCAATCTAAAATTTCGGCTGTCCATCTATGGTCTGTCCTTCTGGCAGTATGTCCAGCCCATTGCCATTTCAGGGGTTTAACTCTGATCATGATGTCTTCCACTCTCGTCATTTTTCGGATCCACGAGTTCCTCTTCTTATCTCTCCTGGTTATACCAAGCATGCACCTCTCCATGCTAATTTGAGTTGTCTGCAGCCTTTGTATGTCTCTTTTAGTTAAGGTCCACGTCTCTGCACCATACGTAAGCACTGGAAGGATGCATTGATCAAACACTTTTCTTTTAAGACATAATGGCATATTGCTCTTGAAAATCATGCTGTTTCTTCCAAAAGCTCTCCAGGCAAGTTTTGTACGCCGATTAATTTCTTCATCAATGTGACATTCACTTGATATCTGCTGTCCAAGATAAACATACGTATCTGTTATCTCCAGTTTTTCTCCATCAATCGATAAATCTTCATTTCTTGTAAAAGCATTGAACATCACTTTTGTCTTCTGAAAGTTCATTTTTAATCCCACTTCTTTACTCTTGTCAGCAAGTTCCTGGATCATACTCTGCAGCTCTGATGGGGTAGTTGCAAAAATGACTACGTCATCAGCAAAGCTATATATATATATATATATCAAGCTGGATTCATGAGTGGCTACAGCACCATAGATCATATCCACGTACTGAGAGTACTAATTGAAAGAGTGAGGGAATATGAACTTTTATTGTGCATGGGTTTTATCGATTATGAAAAGGCCTTTGATTCGGTGAAACTATCACCAGTTTCAATGGCTTTGAAATCCTGCGGTATTGAAGATGCATACATTAAGATTATTAATAACATCTATGAAAATGCAAGTGCAAAGATTCGGCTGTTTGAGAATACAGCACCCATAAAAATTGGAAAGGGTGAGATAAGGGGACATTATATCTCCCAAACTCTTTAATGCCAAATTGGAAAATGTCTTTCACATTGGAAAATGTCTTTCAGTGAATATAATAAAAAAATGGAAAATGCAATAGAAGAATTACAAGCCCATATTGTTAAATATGATCCAACTGACAGACAAATAAACTATCTATCCAAAGTACGGAACTATAGTGCATTACCAGATGAAGTAGAAAAAAGTTTCCCTCCTATGGGAGCAAATGTACCACAGTTATTACCGAAGATTAAGACTCACAAGGAAAATATGCCAGTAAGATTAATAGTGACAAAAGGAAAGGCTCCATTGATAAATCTTGAAAAGAATCTATATCAATTCTTGTCAAAGAGATGCCTAAAAAATAAATATAATGTAGAAAATACTATTGAGTTCATACAATCTATTAGGGATATAGATATAACAAATAAACCAAATATTAGTATGGCCAGTATGGATGTGAAAAGTCTATACGCAAATACACCAATATCAGATGCCATAAAAATTATTATACAAATCTTGCAAGAACAAAAAGAATTAACTAATAAACAGATTGAAGAAATAGAAACTATTTTATCATATATTGCAAAAAATAATTATTTTTGTTATAACAATAACATATATGTTTCAGGAGAGGGGTGGCCCAATGGGATCACCTCTCTCTTGCTTATTTGCTGAGATAATCTTGCAAGAACTTGAAAGCAGGATAATATATACATTAACAGAACAACCATTAAGATATAAACGTTATGTGGATGACATTTTTTTGGTTTCAAATATGCAAGAGGAAAATTTGAAAAGCTTAGCAAAAAAAAAAGGTTTACAGAAATTTTCTCAATGGAGCAAAACAAAAGTATATCCTTCTTAGATGTCTGTATAACAAGAAACGAACATGAATTTCAATTTAAAGTATATCGAAAACCATCCTACGAACCAATATTGATTCCAAATAACTCTAACCATCCGATAGCACAAAAAAGAAATGTTCTTTACAATCTGATAAAGAGAGCATATACACATACAAGCAATATTGAATTTCAGAACGGAGGATTAATGTGGATAACAACAGTAGCAAAGAAATGTGGATATTCTGAACAAGTAATAGAAGACTTAAAAAAAAATGTGAGGCTACAGTAAGCAATATGAGTAAGACAACCAGACAGAGAGAAAAGAAACATGAACAAGACAAAAAGCAATACATAGGTTCGTTTCCATATATTGATGGAGTAACAGGAAGAATTAATCATGAAGTAGCAAGATATAAAAAACATATTGGACAATCTGAAACAACAATGTCTACAATGATAAGTAATATAAGGCAAAAAAATTCCAGATTTACAAAAAGAAGGAGTATATAGAATACCTTTGGAACATGAGAACAACCAAGTTTTAAAAAAAGGAAAAGCATATATTATTATAGATCAACCACAAATAAACTTACAAAAAGAAGAAATCAACATATTAAAAATTGGGAAAAGAGAGAGAATGTTACAGCAATGATGCAGTACTGTATTGCAGAAAATGCGAAACCAAAATTTGAAGATATTCAAATAAAAAGTGGATATAAGAATGAATGGGAGTTGAGGTACTCAGAGGCTCTCACCATAGAAAAAATTAAACACAGAGCCTGTAATAATAATGAACCAATCATCATAGCAGAACCTTGGAAGTCCTTAGTAAAAAGAGAAAAAGAATATAAAGAACAGCAATAGAGAAGGGAGGGTGGGGAAAACAGGAATGTCGGAAACATAGGAGAATTAAACAGCGAAGGAAATATAGATGGCAGCACAGTATCAAGAGAAAAACATGAAACTCAGGAATGCAGGGAGGACCACGTGATCCTTGGCCCTTTCACACATGTAGAGAGACCTCGTAGGGAATCTGGTGCACATGGTCGGTTTGCAGCATATGGTTAGGACAAGTGTTCTGAAAACGGCCTCATAGAGGTTGAAATGTTACAACCAGAGTTTGGTGGAATGGTGCTGATCTCAGGCATGCCGTGATTTTAAACTTCTTATTGTATTTTAATAGTGAAATATTTTAAACTAGTGGTGCAGCAGGTACAGTGAACATCGATGGAATGTAATTTTTAATTATGAATTTTTAAACTTCAAATTAAACTACTGGTGCAATAAGTACAGTGAACATCGATGGAATAGAGTATTTTATCGACATGTATAAAGTGATTTTAACATTAAAAGAGCTGCAACCATAGTGCAATAGTGTGTGTGCAGTAGTGTACATAAAAGAAAATATTAAAACCAAAAAGTCTCATCTACCAAGGAATTATCATTGGAATATCGCGACATGTGTTAAGAATCGTCAATGAATCCACAAGTCAGAAAAATGACACACCAACAAAGTGAATCATTTAACTGAGGATTAGAGGTACGTAATACACTGCCGGACAATTGCTAAGGACGGATGACAATAGCAACGATAGCAACCATAAAATGGAAGGCAGGAAAATGTGGAAATTAGCATAAGTGCGGGATACAGTAAGACGTGTTGTGCGTATGCAAAGTTTGGATTGCCGAACTTGTTCGTGACGTCATAGCGCTGATAAGAGATATAAAAGATTTGACGCGTATTGACCGTTGTTGTTCAAACGCAAAGTTGAAAGGGAAAGAATCAATTGACGAACTTGCAATTTTCAGTATGTCTTCCCGACATCACCTAGATGATTTTACGCGTGGTCGTATTATTGGCAAGATTGAAGAAGGGCGAAAAATAACAGATGTTGCCATTGTGTTCGACGTCAGCCACAGTGTTGTTTCAAGGCTTTGGAAATCATTTCAAACAAATGGAGAGTGTAGCAAACGTCACGGGGAGGTCGCGTTCGCAGTACGACACCTGCAGAAGATCGGTACATAGTGCTATCAACAAAAAGACACCGGCGCAGCACAGCTAGTGAGGTAGAAAATCAGTTTATGGCTGCTACTGGCAAGCGGATCTCATGAAAAACTGTCGCCAGACGTTTGCATGAAGGAGGACTATACGTCCGCCGTCCTGTTGTGTGCATCCCAATGTCCAGACGTCACCGTACCGCCCGTTTCCAATGGTGCCATCAACATCGCAATTGGACTGATAACGACTGGTCTGCTGTCCTCTTCTCAGATGAGAGTAGATACAGTCTATCGTCTGATTGTCGACGACAACTGATCTGGCGTGATAGTGGTACTGCATATTATCCAGCAAACATACAGGAAAGGGACCGATATCCGACATGTAGTGTCATGGTATGGGCTGGCATCATGATCAATGGCCGTACGTCCCTCTATGTGCTTCCAACTGGGTCTATGACTGGCCAACGATACATTAACGATGTTCTGCTACCTCATGTTCGCATGTTCCGTGGTGCTGTCGGTGATGGATTTATTTTGATGGACGACAACGCCACATGTCATCGAACAGTTGCTGTCCAGGAGTGTCTTGAGAGCGAGGATATTCAACGCCTCGTATGGCCAGCACGTTCTCCAGATCTGAATCGCATTGAAAATGTGTGGGATGCTTTGGGGAGGAGTCTTGCTGGTCGCCAATGCCCTCCAATAAACAAGTACACCCTCATCCGTGCACTGACAGAGGAATGGGATAAATTACCCCAACAGCTGCTTGATAATGTTGTGCGAAGCATGACACGACGTGTGGAATCTTGCATCGCCCTCCATGGTGGCCATATCTCGTATTGACATCTTACGCCGGAACGCCTGCGGACGGTAATTGCATTTTTTTCACGTTTACGTATTCTGCACAAAATGGCCTGTTTGTCCCTTGAACACGTTCCAAAGCCTTCTGGATTTCAGAGCACAATAAATTGTCTTTCTTGTAATATCCTGGCATTCTGACATTATTTTATTTTACTTGGCATCCAACCACACTTACTTTTTTATGCGCTATATAGCCGTTTATGATCCGTCCTTAGCAATTGTCCAGCAGTGTATTACTTAATCTGTTAGTGCATATGTAATTGTTACTATGAACTGGGAAAACAAAGGGATAAAGATTAATGGAGATTATCTAACTCACCTTCGTTTTGCTGATGACCTAGTCATTTTTGCAACTACCACATCAGAGCTGCAGAGTATGATCCAAGAACTTGTTGATAAGAGTAAAGAAGTGTGATTAAAAATGAACTTTCAGAAGACAGAAGTGATGTACAATGCTTTTACAAGAAATGAAGATTTATCGATTGATGGGGAAAAGCTGTAGATAACCGATACCTACGTTTATCTTGGAGATATCAAGTGAAGGTCACATTGCTAAAGAAATTAATCGGCGTATAAAACTTGCGTGGAGAGCTTTTGGAAGAAACAACATAATTTTGAAGAGCAATATGCCATTATATCTTAAAAGAAAAGTGTTTGATCATTGCATCCTTCCAGTGTTTACGTATGGTGCAGAGACGTGGACCTTAGCTAAAAGAGACATACAAAGACTGCAGACAACTCAAAGCAGCATGGAGATGTGCATGCTTGGTGTAACCAGGTGAGATAAGAAGAGGAACTCTTTGTTCAGAAAAATGACAAGAGTGGAAGACATCATAATCAGAGTAAAATCTCTGAAATGGCAATGGGCTGGACGTATTGCCAATAGGACAGACCAATGATGGACAGCCGAAATTTTAGACTGGATTCCAAGGAACAGGAAAAGATCCAGAAGAAGACCACGTGTGAGATGGGTGGATGAAATTCGAAAGTATGCGGGAGTAACATGGAGGAGACTGGCACAAGATAGACCGTTGTGGAAGAAACTTGGGGAGACCTTCATCCAGCAGTGGATTGATAATGGTTGACAATGATGATGATGATGATATATGTATGTGGGTTTTCGGTGTGTGACGTCATGATGGTGAAATGCCGAGATCACTACACAGAAGAACGACCGCTGGATGGCGTGAGCATCGGACGTCGGTGCGTCCCTAAAACTTGCTTCCAGAGACAAGAAGTACAGCTGCGGAGAGTTCTGAAGCGTAAACACCGAGACAGTGCTGTGTGCCGAAGGGTGTTCGATTGGTGCTCGCTGTGTTCGCCATGTTTGTACTTCTTAGCGGAACGAGTAGGTTCCGTTGTTAGTGTATTTTATATCAATTGTAAGTGTACATCAGATTAAATGTATGTGTGTTCAGAGTTCGTCCAGCCCGTCCATTATTTAAGCGTTATGATTCGATGGAACCGTAGTGGGGAAGTTTCCCAATACCCCACATATATATATAGCTTTTTACTCAATTTCCTGTTCTGTGGTTACCCTGTACATAAGTATACATATTATACTGTATATATTATTTTATCTTAATATTATACGTTATAAAATTAATTTTGAAGTGTAACATGGTCAGCTGTTATCCCATAACGAAAAATAAATGACATGAAATAAAATAAAGCTGCATAAAAAAAAACAAAATAATAAGGTGTGTCCGAATAGTCAACCGAAAAGAAAGCAGAAATGTGTTGATGAATTAATTGGGAAAAGAACTGAACAAGAAAGCATCTCTCAGCATAACTTTCGAAATCAACTGGTACCTTTTTTACAGCTAACTTTCCAAACTGGATAACCCTACATTAAAAGTTGCTTGGGAAATTCGTTGAAAGATACTGGCATTATTTCAAATGCAAATTGGATGCTGAAATGTTATTTGCCGAAAATATTCGATATTCACAAGCAACAAGTGAAAGATTTTTATAAAATCAGTATCCGGTGTAAGCATCGTAGGAGACGAAACAACTGATTCTGAAGATAGGTACATTTTGAATATTCTTAGTGTTCCATCAGCTGAAACGAATGCTCTTTGAATACATTTTAAGACACTCAGCGAGGCAATATTTCAGTGCGTTAATACGTATGAAAAAACTTTTGCGAAAGTAACCGCTTTTGTGACATACAACGCATGTTTCGTATCCGAAGCGTGGGGAAAGTGCCTTTAAGCCGAATATTTGGGGAAACACGGTATTTGTCGAAATTTCGGGGTAAATCCCGAAATTTCGCGAAATACCGCAACATTTTTTTATTTACCCCGAAAAACATACATCCATACCTATCCCGGATTCGAACCCGGACCCATTCTATTGACTGAATAACTTTGATAAATTTTATTCGCATCGGAAGGTGTTCAAAAGACGTGCATATTACAACCAAAAATTCGGTGTCATCTTTCATGTTTTTCTTGCTTTGGTAATCATTCTATACATGATGTCCAGCAATCAGTCTTACATCTGACTTACTTCCATTATACCATTTGATTGCTTTTATATCAAACGCTTAAACTAAACTCTGTCTTTAAGGAACTATTATGGAAACTTAAAATATCGTATTTCTACAAAATTTTACCATAGAATCTCTACGCCTTTCACTTGCAGCAGTTGAATGGCTAACAAATTACAGGAAACGTCGCTATTAATCTATACACTGTACTCTTATAGACCCATATTTTGAAAGCACAAAAATTAACATAGCGAACAATATATGCAGTAAAGCAACAAATTTAAAAAGGCTTCCATGCGACTACGCTCTCTACGACGATCAGACTGTATTACGTGTGCAACTTAATTCTCGGCCACATGCACGACATGTTGACAGCAAATTATAGCAAATCGAATACGTACCTAACCAGGGAAACAATCTCCGTCACATTGGATACATTTGAGCCATCGGTCAGGGAGCTGCCGAATGCCACTGCGGGAAATGGAGGGCTGTTTCGAGTTGATAAAGTCATCAATACTTGTGTGGACCTCCTCGTGAAGCTCGTATCACTTAGGTGATGTTGCAGGGAGCGGAAAAGGTGATAATCCCCAGGGCGAAGTCTGGAGAATACGCCAGGTGGGACAAAAGCTCCCATCCCTGGTCGGTGATCGTGTTTAAAGTCGTTTTTGCGATGTGAGTACGCGCGTTATCATGAAGCAACAGGACCGACCTTCTGCCCTTGGCTGTGTATGGTCTTTTCGCCTCCAGTGCGTCACTCACACGAATGAGTTGCTGACAATAACGCTCAGCATTGACCGTTTCACAAGGTTTGAGCAACTCATAGTGTACGACACCGCGCTGATCCCACCATATGCACAGCAACAACTTCCTGGCATGGATATTCGGTTTGGCGGTACTGGTGGTAGGCTGACCTGGATAAACCTACGATTTGCACTGCTTAGGATTATTGTAGAGGATCCACTTCTCATAGCAGGTCAAAATCTTGTGGAGGAAATCCTTCCTCTTGAATCTGGAGAGTAAGGACACAGCAACATAGTAGCACCTAGACTTGTTCGCAGTTGTGATTTGCTGGGGCACCCAACGGCCCTCCTTGTGAATCCGTCCAAGCTTGTGCAGGCGCTTTGCAAGGGCTTGCCGTATTACTCCGACTTCCTGGGCGAGCTCTGACTGTGTGCGACACCCAACAGTTGTTCCAGTTCCTCATCGTCAACTTTCTGTGGATTCCCGGACGTTCTGCATCACGGAGATCGACATTTCCCTGCTTAAACCGCTGGAACTACTTCTTACTCATACTGTAGGGACAGGAGGCAGTGCCTCAAATGTTGCTTCTCGAACGACATTACTTTCACCGTCAACTGTCGTCCCTTCTGTCACTACAGCTGTGAGCGGTTACGGTTGCCTGGAAAGCTGTTGGATGACGCTGCAATAAGCCATTATCGCACACAGCTATTTGCATTTGCCGAAGTTCTATGATCGCTTGCGTTTAGGGGGCCGAGAATTAAGTTGCACACCTAATAAATAGGCATAACTCCTTAGATTTTTAAACTTTAGCTTCATTCCATCTAATATTTTTCTGCCCAATACTTTACCCGTCCTCCCCTTCACACAAAGAAAAAAATAGTTGAAACGTGTAGAACATATCTCAGACGAATATGCGCAGTTTTTATAGGTAACCCCGTTATTCCAGTTGTTAGTACTCTGTTACTCATGTATTTGTGCTCTGATACTCTTGTATTTGTACTCTGAAACTGATGTATTTGTCCTCTGATACTCTTGTATTTGTACTCTGATACTCATGTATTTGTCCTCTGATACCCATAAACTACAACACAGTGGTAAAAAAAAATGCAGTTTGGGAATCCCTTATCCAAAATGCAAGGGGGCTGAAAATGTTTGTTTCGGATTCGGGTGCCGATTCCTTCGAGAAGAACGAATCAGCAAACTGATTCATTCGCGAACGATTCTTTCCTGAAAAGAATCCATTCTGTAAGTGATCCGATTCTCTCATATAATCTGCCGGAATTACATTTCGCTGGACATCAATTGTTCACCAGAAAGTTTTGGTGAAGTCCATGTTCACAAATGTAGAAAATGCAATACATTTCATGAACGTTTTGAAACCAACATATCTACAAACTAAGAAAACGTTTTTCCGTGCGCTATAAAAGCAAACTTGAAATGAAAAACGTCCACTAAACGGAAAGAGTCAACGAAAAACACAAAATATTCCTACTCAAAACCGATTCGTAAAAGTCATTCCCTGCGGAAATCGTTAGTCGGAAGACTCAACGAAAGAATCATTACAAATGAATCGCTTTAGGCAGTCGAATCGAAAATTTGGTTTACACGCACACATCCCAACACCTTTCCAACCGCACAAAATTTCCTCACCCGCTCCTCCCATAAAATAGCTCAACACCCCTTCGTTCTTTGAAGGTGCGTAACACACACACACACACACACACACACACACACACACAAACACACAGATGTATGCATATACTTTTTCCGCTATAGATACTTCTCCTCCTGTAAGATTTTTATACTAAGATTAACCTCACCTTTTCAGATTATTATTATTTTTTATTGGGGGTTTAACGATCAAATAATTAGATCTGAATTCCGTTTAATGGGAGTAAAACTAGTAGCAATACTTAAAACGAGCTTTCGCCAGTTCCGGCTGGCTTCTTTAGGTAGGTACTACCTAGTAAAAGCAGAAAACAACTTAGCACATCTCAACAGATCTACAAAAATTCAAATTAAAACATGAATACAAGACAGAAATGATGGCACAGTCACGGCTGGGGGCTCGTGCATTCCTCGGAACGTTGGTGCTCACGTAGTATATTAGGAAGGTGATACCATAAGTCAGGTGTAGCCATGGTGACATCCTCGTTACAGGCATTTTGCTGCGTGAGAATCTCGATGGACTCACGTAACGCTGCAGCTTTCTGGTTTTCGTACGGAGCAAGCCGGATAACGCTGTCCCAGAAGCGGGTCGCCTGTTTGGAGAGGACGTCTCGGGCAAGAGCTGTGGAGAGCTTCCCGCTTCTGACGTCTCGTTTGTGCTCAGAGATTCTGATCTGAATCGACCTTTTTGTCATTCTGATGTATTGCTTAACTGTTGCATCAGGGTAGGTAACGGGGAGTGCATATACCCCAGCTTCAGTAAGTACAGACTCATCCTGATGCGAGGGGAGGATGGCAGCAATCGACTTAGGACTTCTCATTCCGATATCAAGTCCAAATTTCTTTAGGCTGTTTTTAAGGAAATAAGACATACTGGGGATATAAGGTACTGAGCATACAAACTGGAGAGGCGGCGGCAGTTCTTGCAGGTTAGGATACATGCAGAGGGCCTTAGTAGCTGCTCTTTGGATGATTTCCTCCACTTTAGCAAGGTTAAATACCCATGTCACTGTAAGATTCTTAATTTTCTGGATCTCCCGGACGCAGGCAGTTCGGTCTGAAGAGAGCTCGAAACCCCGCTTGGCTAGGGCGCGGAACAACGCGTATTTGTATGAAGCCAGTCCAGCAGAGAAAGGGGGATCGGATTTTTCACATGCGTTGGCTTTTAGAAAACTTCGATAGCGAAGTTTCCACCTGGTACTCGCTTAACGCGCACATCTAAAAAAGGTAGAGAGCCATTCACTTCTCGTTCAGTGGTGAACTTTATGTCAGCATGAGCTTGGTTTATCTCCTCCAGGAAAGGCGGCCCAGTGGTCTAAGGCGCTGGACTCTGATCATTCGTCCGTAAGGGGTCCGGGTTCGAATCCCGGTCAGGCATGGATGTTGTGTTTGTCTAACGGCACTGGCTCTCTCCCTTCCCTGGAATCAGTGACCCTGAAATAGGGACGGGCGACTGCTTATAGCCCATTGAGTTGCTCACGGTGGTCGTTAAACCTCCAATAAAAAAAAAAAAAAAGCCTGAAGCCGTGCTGCCATAAGAAAAACACATCATCTGCGTATCTCCACCATAATTTTGGTACAAAAGCGGGTGCACTGAGAAGGTGTTCCTCCGGCGATCGTAGAACTGCTTCAGCCAGCACTGCTGACAAAGACGAGCCCATGAGCACTCGTTTCATTTGCTCGAAAATCCTGGATCCTAAGTTGAAGAAATTAGAGGCGGTAGCGACATCAAGTAGGCCAGCAATAGCAGTCATCGCTTGTGGAGAAAAACGCCCCGAGCTTGCAATACAATTTTTGAGGTTCAAAGTTGCCTCATTTGTCGGCACCGAAGGGTACAACGCAATAACATCAAAGCTTCCCATAATGTCAGTTGGATCAATAGTTGCCGTCTTCAGCCTAGTAACGAAGTCTCTTGAGGATAGCAAAATATTTTCAGAAGCAGGAAGGAAAGGCTGTAGAAAATATATAAGCTCTTTTTCAAGGAAAGCTCCGGGAGAGTGTTTCCTGGAGACAATGGGTTTCAGTGAGTCGCCTGCCTTGTGGTGTTTGAGTCTTCCAAACAACTTAGGGATCTTAGGTCCTGGTGGTATTCTGCATGAGTTTTTAAGAGATTGCGGCAGCTCTGGCGCATTAATTTAGGGTCACTGGTTCCAGGTAAGGCAGAGAGCCAGCGTCGTAAGACAAACACTACATCCATGCCTCACCGGGATTCGAACCCGGACCCACCTCGGACGAATAGTAAGAGGCCGGAGATTAGGTCACTGCTCCAGCGGGGTGGCCACAAATTTTCTATGACGAGTGTATCGAACCATACAAAGATAGGATAAGTATCTTACAGCAGGGGAAAAACTATCTTTGTATGGTTCCATACACGCGACATAGAAGCCTCCTCGGATTATAACGCTGCCGTGGCCATTGTTTCAATTATTATAACATTTCATATTACGTATTACTGGTTCTTTTAAATCACAAGACATGCTCATATCGCCGATAAATACGTTTTATTTACGCTTTCCAACCGTAAGTTGAACACGCGTATATGCTCCAGCTTCGCCCCTCTGCCTGTATGTCTGTCTGTCCGCACGATACCTCGCGCAAAAATGATTCGATTTCGATGAAATTTTAATATGTGGTAGGGGACAACCTGGGGTGGAATCCTATTGAAAATAAACGAAATGGGGTCAAAGATCAGGACATAGGAGCGGGATCCATTCCATCGTCCTTATGCGTCATACCTTACGTAAAAATGCTTCGATTGCAACAAACCTTTATCATGTTGTTCTGGAGGTATACTGAACTAGTTCTGTTGAATATCATCGAAATGGGGTCAAAGGTCAGGGCTCAGGAGCGAGATTTATTCCACAGCCATTATCCTCATAACTTGACTAAAAATGTTTCTATTGCGACAAAACTTTAGTATGTTGTTCCGGAGGTACACTGAACCAATTCTGTTTAATATCATCGAAATGGGGTCAAAGGTCAGGGTACAGGAGTGAGATTTATTTCACAGCCATTATCCTCTTAACTTGAGTAATAACTTGAGTAATGATTCCTGGTATGTTGGAAAGCGTATCATAATCAATGCATTGCATGATTTTACTAACTTGTCTTTCTAATTTATGTTTTGATACATCACAGAAGCTTACTACTATGTGATTATCGTGTTTTCATGCAAATTCTTTATCTAATTTTATATTACTTTTATTAATTTTATTCGTGACATACTTTGTGTTCTTTGAATACTCCTTTCGTAGAAAATCGCATTTAAGTGAGAATGCAAGACAAGGAGGATTCCATGCGTTACCAGTTATACAGCATATTTCAGAATACCATGAATACATGATGTAAAAGTCACTCTGTTCATGTTCTTTAGCACAAGAGATTACGCATGAAAATCCTTGGCTCACAATGTTTTATTGGCAGGAAGTCTCGCTCGCAAGCAGAGATCAACAGAATTATACTTAAATTTTTTCTCAGCGTTATAATGATATTTTATTGACGTGAATATGATTACTGATAATGTTTTCGAAGATTAGCACCTATTGTTCAGAAAACTTTCCAGTCGTAAATCTGGTTGATCAAATAATCAAATGAGACGTTCTCTGAAATACATGAAGTGCCTTATTTTATCCAATTTACAAATGACGATAGTAGACGAATATTTAAGCAGCCCACAAAAACTGCTCAAACTGTAAAGTTTTAAGTTCATCTGGAGCTTCCGAAAATCATTTTTATTGAGACTAATACAGTAAATTCCGGTGTGACGATCTACAGAGGTGACGTACATGTTCTGACGGCAAGTAACAGTGATAAGCCCTAGCCGGCGTAGCTTATTTGGGAAAACACACGGCTTCGGAGCTTAAGGATATGGATTCGCGACCAGAAAATTTGGGTTTCATATTGATACCCGAACGTAAAAATGGATCTACTGGCCGTTGGGTTCTTCGAAAAATGTGTGATACTTCTTCCACACATCGTCTGGAATTAGTTAAAATTCCTTCTTCTACAGAGAACTACTTCATGGTTTGCCGGAAGACCCGAAGACTTATGATTCCGTCCCAGCCCTTTCTCAAGGAAGGATATATGTGACGTATTACAGAGGAGACGTACAGGTCAAGACAGGCAAGTAACAGAGATAAGCTCTAGCCGGCTTAGCTTAGTTGAGAAAGCGTTCGGCCCCGGAGCAGAAGAATGTAAGTTTCTTCTTTCGTGCACCCACCTATCAACATCTCGTTGAGTCCATGCCACGAGATGTTGATAGGTGGGTGCACTACTCTAAACGCTGGTTTCTGACAGTTCGTCCAAGTGGGTCCTGGTTCGAATCCTTGTGAGTCATGGATGTTGTGCTTGTCTTACGGCACAGGTTCTCTCCGTTTCTTAGAAACAGCTGTCTTAAATTACGGACGGGCGACTGTTTATAGCGTATTGAGATCCTCACCGTTGTCGTAAAACCCCTCCAAATTTAAAAAAATGAGTGGTGTTATTTTAAAATATTTCAGTTGGTGCATCGGTGGCTCAGTGGTCTAAGCGATGACCTCTGATCATCTGTCCGAAAGGGGTCCGCGTTCGAATCCCGGTGAGGCATGGATGTTGTGTTTGTCTTACGGCACTGGCTCTCTCCCTTATCTGGAACCAGTAAATTAGGGACGGGCGACTGCTTATAGCCCATTGAGTTGCTCACGGGGGTCGTTAAACCTCCAATCAAAAAAAGTTTCAGTTTGTTAATAATTTTCGTGAAATGCCAGAACTGTAGTTCTGTACGAGGTAAATTCGATGAGCAAGAAAGCACTGGAACACTGAAAAAATGCCGTAGGGTACTCGTACACATGTTTGCGAGATTGCGAGAATATGGAAGGGCCATGTTTAATTCACAAACGTGTATATGGTCTCTATTTTCCCAAGGAAGTGCCAATAAAAGGCTCATCTCTCTTTGTCTTCGGTCAGTGGACATACATGTATTGGTGGCAGCGTAGGTAGCAGCAATAACAAAGTACCTAAAGTTACCTTGCACGCTCTTCGTCGTGTACTTATCCTTGATTCAGTGGTGGAAGCGAATATGTCAGCTGTGCGTCTGTGTATGCGTGTGTGTAGAAGGGAGGGAGGAAGAAATGAGACTCGGTACAGAAAAGTGACAGGTCGCCTATTTCTTCTTCCTGCTCCTGAGTAAAAGGGAGCCTAAAGCGAACACGTGGCTCATTTTAGCACACACACCCTTTCTCTGAAGCGAATGTGGCACAGAATGCGGCATTGAATCCTCCTTATTGTGAGTTATGGTCGCCTTCTGTGACAGCAAGTTGCCTATTTGAGGAGACCAGCAACCGCAAGAGTGAAAACAAACAGAATATGCTAATCATGTTTTCTACCCACAAAATTTTCAGTCCGTCAGCAACCAAATACAGGAATTGAGAACCACAATGAGTTTAAATTCAAACTAATTATTTATTCCCTTGAAAAACTAATGAATAAAGGAATGTAATATCATGGAAATCTGTGAAATATTGTTCAGATAATAACCAAATTTGTTACACCATGAGCAATTCTTTACACCATGACACGGTGCCCATCATTCGTTTATAAAGCTGTTACGTAGTGCGTATTGATACACTGCTAACCACTTATTTAAACTACTGCCATGCACAGGTGTTGAAACGCTAAGCATAATTGACAAGCGTGAGGGGGAGTTCACAGTGATTATTAAAACGATATATTATGTTGCGTCGCCATATGACGTCGCAGGCTTCAAAACGTATTAGGTGTGCAACTTAATTCTCGGCCCCTAACCGCAAGCAATTATAGAACGTCGGCAAATGCAAACAGCTGTGTGCGATAATGGCTGATTGCAGCGCCATCCAACAGCTTTCCAGGCAACCGTAACCGCTCACAGATGTAGTGACAGAAGGGAAGAAAGTTGACGCTGAAAGCAATGTCGTTCGAGAAGCAACATTTCAGGCACTGCCTCCTGTTCGCGTTTCAGCTGAAAAAACTGCCACGGAAGCCCAGCAGATGATCTGTGCTGCTTTGGGTGAGGCTTCTGTGTGCTACAGTATGTGTAAGAAGTGGTTCCAGCGGTTTAAGCAGGGAAATGTCGATCTCCGTGATGCAGAACTTCAAGGACAGCCACAGAAAGTTGACGATGAGGAACTGGAACAACTGTTGGACGAGATCCCTGTCGCACACAGTCAGTGCTCACCCAGGAAGTCGGAGTAACACGGCAAGCCACTGCAAAGCATCTGCACAAGCTTGGACGGATTCACAAGGATGTCCGCTGGGTGCCCCACCAACTCACAGCTGTGAAAAAGTCTAGGAGCTACGATGTTGCTGTGTCCTTGCTCTCCAGATTCAAGATGAAGGATTTCCTCCACAAGATTTTGACCTGCTATGAGAAGTGGATCCTCTACGATAATCCTAAGCGGTGCAAATCGTAGGTTTATCCAGGTCAGCTTACCACCAGTACCGCCAAAGCGAATATCCATGCCAGGAAGTTGTTACTGCGCATATGGTGGGATCAGCGCGGTGTCGTACAATATTAGTTGCTCAAACCTGGTGAAACGGTCAATGCTAAGCGTTATTGTCAGCAACTCATTCGTGTGAGTGACGCAATGGAGGCGAAAAGGCCATACATTGGCAAGGGCAGAAGGTCGGTCCTGTTGCTTCAGGATAACGCGCTTCCTCACACCGCAAAAAACGACTTTAATCACGATCAGCAACCTGCGATGGGAGATTTTGTCCCACCCGGCGTATTCTCCAGACTTCGCCCCGTCGGATTATCACCTCTTTCGCTCCTTGCAACATCACCTGAGTGATACGCACTTCACTTCTGTCGAGGAGATCCACACAAGTATTGATGACTTTATCAACTCGAAACAACCCTCTTTTTTTCCGCAGTGGCATTCGGTAGCTCCCTGACCGATGGCTCAAATGTATTCAACACGACGGGGATTATTTTCCTGATACGTATTCGATTTGCTCTAATTTGCTGTCAGCGTGTCGTGCCTGTGGCCGAGAATTAAGTTGCACACCTAATAGTTTGCATAAGGAGTACCCACGATCATTTACGTTCAAAGGTCAGTAAGACTTCACAAAGTCACCCATTTTACTTTCACTTGTTTCTGAAATGCTTGGTTTTTGTAAAATGTCTGTTTTTAAACTTTGAACACTTGTTGTGCTAAACAAATCATCATTCTTTTCATCAGAAACGGCACTCGAACTTAATTGAATCTGCTGCCAAAAGAACTGGTCGATCTTTGAAACTTTCTTCGCGTGCTCTCCTTCTTTTTTCTTTCGCCGATACTGCGCTCCACTTGCATGCTTTTGTGACATTTTGCAAACGGGTGTAGTTCGTTGGTATATTAATGTTTCCACACAATGAATGAAATAGACATATTTGCTATAAGAAAAAACTAAAAGCATTAGCAACTTGTAATTGTTTTATTCAAAACTAAAATAAATCACTTGAAGAAATCACCCTCTTATACATGGCAGATCTGCGGCTACTGTGAATAAATAATGGCTCCTGTCTTCTGCATAATCTTGTGTGATTGATTGTTCCCCCATATCTTCCACGGGGAATCATCATGTGGCCTCGTACTTTTCCTTACCAGCGCAGAGAGAGCTATCGTATTACAACCCACTGCAGAACGACCGTATTAAAACCCACTGCAGAGCGATCGTACTACATCCCAATGCACAACGATGGTATCACAATCCATAGCACAACGATCGTATACAACCCATTGCACAATGATCGCATTACAACCCACTGCCGAACGAACGATCATACTACAACCCATTGCACAGCGTTCGTACTACAACCCATTGCACAGCGATCGTACTAAAACCCATTTCATAGCGATCGTATTACAACCCATTTCACAGCGATCGTACTACGACCCATTTCACAGCGATCGTACTACGACCCATTTCACAGCGATCGTATTACAACCCACTGCAGAGAGATCGTATTACGACCCCACTGCAGAGGAATCGCATTACAACCCATTTCACAGCGATCGTACTACGACCCATTTCACAGCGATCGTACTACGACCCATTTCACAGCGATCGTATTACAACCCACTGCAGAGAGATCGTATTACGACCCACTGCAGAGGAATCGCATTACAACCCACTGCAGAGCGATCGTACTACAACCCATTGCACAACGATTCTATTACAATCCATAGCACAACGATCGTACTACAACCCATTGCACAGCTATCGTATTATAACCCACTGCAGAACGATTGTATTACAATCCATAGCACAACGATCGTACTACAACCCATTGCACAGCTATCGTATTATAACCCACTGCAGAACGATCGTACTACAACCCATTGCACAGCGATCGAATTACAACCTGGAGCCAAAGGGCCGAATAACTTCCATTTGTAAACCAAAGTTTTAAAGAGAAACTCGACATTTATTTCGGCAAAGCTAAATACACTGGCGGAAAGTGAAAAAAGAACACCAAGAAGGAGACGTCTGATACCAACGAAATTTATACAGCATAATAACGGAATACAGAGGATAACGTGATCAAAACATTATGGCAAAATACAGCTGTATTTGCTGGTAAACTGAAAAATAACATTTCCATGTAACATGGTTAGTACGAGGTTGAACGGCCCTGAACTGCGTCACACTGTGCAATTCTGGCATGGAGTCTGTCGTACAGATGTTGGATGCAAGTTTGGGGTATTGAGTTCCAAGCATCCTCAACCTGGACGCGTAAATCGGAGATGGTCGTGGCTGGCCGTGGAGACCAGATAAGTCGATGTCCCATAAAATCCCACACGTGCTCAATGGGGGACAAATCCGGTGAACGTCCAGGCCATGGAAGTTGTCTTACACCCTGAAGTGCATGTTGCATTGCACGTGCCGTGTGTGGGCGTGCGTTATCTTGCTTGAAAACACCACGATGGACCGACCTTACAAATGGCATAACAACGGGCTGAATGGTGTTGTTGATTTAGGACGTGCTGTTTAACGTATCAGGCACAAACACTAGTTGTGTATGGGAGTGATAGCTGATCGCTCCCCACACCAGGAGACCAGGTGTAGGCCCTGTGTGTGGCTGGCGGATGCAAGAAGGGTGGAGACGCTCCCCTGTGCGTCTGCGAACACGCATACGGCCATCGGAGGCTCCCAAGCAGAATCTGCTTTCATCGCTGAACACGACAGATCGTCATTGCGTTCTCCAATGCAGACGTTGGCGACACCACTGCAGCCTTTCCTGACGGTGGGTTGGAGTCAGAGGTACACATGCCAGAGGCACACGTGCACGTAGTCCTGCATCCAGTAGACGGTTGCGGATTGTTCGCACAGTCACCTCAGGTGCAACGGCAGCTCGGATTTGCGTCGCAGTGGATGTTCTGCTTGACAACGCCGCTCTTCTTATGCGTCGATCGGTCCGCTCATCAGTCCGTCTGTGACTCCGGGTTCCACGTCTTCTCGTGTGGGAATGTTCCCCGGAGCATCTACGACACCATCGTACCAACACCGATACTTCCCGTCCAATTCGCTCCGCAATACTACGACACAACCACCCGGCCTCACAGAGTCCGACTAGACGACCTCGCTCAAAGTCCGATAACTGCTGAAATCGTACACGTGTTCCATGTCCAGGCATTGCAGCTTCTTTAGGGTCTTCGCACGTGTCCGTACGCAGACGACTGATTACTTTAACTCCGCAGTACTCCTTAAATACCACCGACGATAATTTGCATATTATGCCGTGCTGTGGCGTAAGCGCTCACCGGTTAGTCCCGAAATTAACATCACACCTACGTAAACTCGACCCCATTAACATATGTAAATTTCATGATCGTCCGCCAATTCCTTCTTGGTGTTCTTTTTTCACTTTTCGCCAGTGTACATCTTAAAGGGAAAAATGAATCCTTTAGTTAGTTATTTGTTTGTTTGTATTTGTGCGTGTTCAGATTTTTTCATAAAACTGTAACTGGCAGTTTCAGTACGCCGTTTCGTCATCTTCGCTTCCCGCCCGCAGCTGCGGGGTGGTAGTTACGCCACTGGCAAAGGATTGTTTCACTGTGGGAAATATTCAGTGACTAATAATTTCATGCAGCGCAGCGAGAAAAAGAAGGTTCAGTTTCATAAGATCCCTTTTCAAAACCGAATTCAATTAGGATCGCCTATGTTGGATGATCGCTCATGTATAAATTTTTGCAATATATTCAGAATATGATCCCGGAAGCTTTTAAAAGCACCACAATATGCTGAATGAGCTTTGGGGATTTTTCTTCATTTTTCAATTTGTTTTTCTACTGGAATTGTTACATACATGTATTCCCTATATCCCAAACCCTTGCTGCTTTGAATAAGATTGCAAAACTTTTCCTCGCCTTTTGAATTTGGAGCTAAATTTTAATCTGCTGTTATTCCCCGCTCGAAAGTTTTTACTGCATATGTAACTTCCGAATTCATAAGAGTAGAATCATTTATTTTACTTATATATATATACTTTTCTATTTTTATTTTTTCCTTTCATCTAAATTCCAAAGCTTCTGCTCTGGACAAATCATTCAGCCAGAAAACCAGGACGTTAAAACAATAAAATATTCCTTCATGTTTCTTACTTGTTTTCTTCTCCATACCATACTCGTCAGTTTGATGCTCTTTGTTCACTGAATATGTATGCATTTGATTTCACTTTTGGACAGTATTTCATTCATCTCAATGCTGAATTCTTTTCAGTTTAACCTCCAAAAACGAAACATGAAATTCTGTCATCTTGAAAAGCACCAACCCTGAGATTATATCAGAGCATTGCGCTTCAGAAATGGAAAAGCTGTTTACCTCGCTGAAAGCTTATCCTTTTATGAGGAGATTGGTGCATTTATTATGAATTTTGCGTTTATGTATGCATAACTAAATCAGGCATAAGAGCTTTGAAATCATAACTCAAAAGGTGAAATAGTAGATTTTTTTTACTTGCGTGTTAACAGAGCAAACTTGTGAAATCGCTAATATTTATGAAGTGATTCCTATTCAGCCTCCCGGGTGGGAGAGTGGTCAGAGGCTTCTGACCTATGGATGAGGCATGGATGGTGCGCTTGTCTGATGGTGCTGGCTCTGTCTCTTCCCTGGGACCACTGGCCCTAAATTAGGGACGGCTGACCGCTTTATAGGCCTCAGAGTTCGTCATGAAACCCGGAACCAAAAATTCTCTATCAAATGCCGTTTTGTTTGGTATTACTTGAGTGTGACAGCAAAATTATGACGTCCCTAATATTTCTTTAACGATTCCTGCTGAAATGTCCTTCTGTCCTCGGGTTAACATGTTTTTATGACTGAATTACCTTGCTATCGTCAATTCTTTCTCGTGTTTCTTTCTCGTGTTTCGACTTGGAACAGAGTGAAAATAATCCGGCAAAGGAGTTTTAAATAACTAGTCAGGACATGGGCACTAACTTTAATCTTTGCTTGGAGTCAAACTGTTAGGTATAGTCAGTCAATTGGGTAAAAGAGTAACTTTGTTTTTAACCCAATTGACTGACATAGTTACTGTTTAACCAAATGTCACAGAGTTACTGTTTAACCCAATTGACTGACTATATAACCCAACTGACTATTTAAACAATAGCAGAGTTAATGTTTAATCAAATTGCGACTATTAACCCAGTTGTGACTATTTAACCAAACTGCGTTACACAGTAACTCTGTTGCTGTTTATATATGAAAATATGAATGTTACAAGAAAGAACTCTGCTGAAATTGTATCTGCTAAATTGTTTGTGAACCTCGTTTAACCATTATGTGATAACACAAGTAATATCAGACTTTTTACATTACTTCAAAATATTTTCCTTTTGAATTTTGTAGGTTGCTGAAGTGGCAACTGAATTCCCACCTAACTGCTCCGTAGGGTGGGAAGAATATTACAAATAAAGAAAAACAAATCTCTTCTATTAGTGTTGTAATATACACGATTAAAAGAAAAAATAATCCAACTATTCGACCCTTAGGAGGAGTAATGAATTTGAAATAGCATTTCCTGTTGTCCCGGTGTTGTAGTTATGTCGCTAATAATGCCAAAACAATCACTTCTTTAATGAGAAACATTTTGTGTACATTTTTTGTATTTCCATAATGCACATTTCTGCCACTAGGAGAGTGCATACTTTTACTTGAAGCCATGTCTTCTCTTCTGAAATGCTGACTGCGACTGCCACTGCTTTATGTACAATTTCTAACTGAACGTTGCAAAGTTTTTCCGCTAGGGGGAGTAAATGTATATTTGTATCAATGGCTATATATTCACCACTGGGAGATTCTATTTGCGTCAAATGACTTTCTTTGCAGCAAAGATTTTGCTAGCATTTTTACTTCCAGTTATGCACAGTCTTCCGATAAAGGGCGCAACACCACATTTCCATTTGCAACCATGGCTCCGCCTCTAAACTCGCTACTGGAAAATTCTTTTTGCATCGGAATCCATTCTTTGTGAGACCATTTTGTTAAGTATCATAAACCATTTGCAGCCCTGGTGGTGCAGTAGTCTAAGCGCTGCCTCCTGATAATTGGTCCTAGATGAGTCCTGGTTCGAATCTCGGTGAAGCATGGATGTTGGGTTTGTCTTACGGCACTAGCTCTCCCGCTTCCCTGGAACCAGTTGACCTAAATTTGGGATGGGCGACTGCTTACAGCCCACTGAATTGCTCACAGTAGTCGTAAAAAAAAACCCAAACAAACAAACACAAACCATTAGTTAAAAGATTTTATCATTATTGCATATTACACCATCACACTTTTTTTCCGTACTTGCATTACCCCACTTGTTTATCATAATCATTTAACACGCTATGCATAAAGCGTAACTCTAAGGTAATTATTCTGTTTCTCTCTCTCTCTCTCTCTCTCTCTCACACACACACACACACACACACACACACACACGATACAGACTGATTTAAGTACTGGAACTGGAATGATTAGATACAGGGCTGAACGCAGAACTGTTCAAAAATTACATGCAAGCGCTTTAAGCAGTTAAGTTTTAAAATAAATTGCAAGGGAAAAGTAATAAACCTTTAAGCAACAGAGGACGTGCTAAATGGTTTCTATACAGGCAACACAAAAATTTCAATGCCAAACTTGAGATTTTTCAGCCGTCTTCTTGATTCTTTTTTTCTTTTTTTCCGATTGGAGGTTTAACGACCACCGTGAGGAACTCAATGGGCTATAAGCAGTCGCCCGTCCCTAATTTAGGGTCACTGGTTCCAGGGAAGGGAGATAGCCAGTGCCGTAAGACAAACACAGCATCCATGTCTCATCGGGATTCGAATTCGGATTCCTTTCGGACGAATAATCAGAAACCATCGGTTAGGCCACTACGCCACCGGGGCGGCACAATCTTTTGAGTCTAAAGCCGTGCTCATATACCTGGTGATTCTGTATCAGCTTTCTCCTTTTGTGTATGTTCCGGGAGTTTTACAGTAACCCTGGAACAATAGTTAGGGCTATAAGCAGAGGCCCGTACCTAATTATGGCCACTGGGTCCAGGGAAGGGAAAGAGCGAGTGCCATAAGACAAACATACCTTACTCAGGATTCGAGCCTGGACCCATCTCTGACGAATGGATAGAAGCCAACGCCTCATAGCACTCTACCTCCAGGGAGTTTCCTTTTCTTTTAACAGACAACATACAGTAGTATTTCCTAGTAATAATAAAATTTACTGAGATCCCGAATAAATTTTTATGCTGGGAGAACATTTTTTAGCAAAATTGGTTCCTGGGAACGGCACACAGAATACATATTTCGTATCTCGCATATGTTTGCCGATTCTGTTATAACCTAATACTGGCATCTTAAAGATGTGATATATCCTAGAAAAGTTGCATAGTATTTATAACGTATGTACCATTGAAAAATGGCAGCAAATACGATTCGATTCCCTTGTGTAGTTCACCATCGAAGAACCAATTTTAATAGAAACTCTCTTTATGATAAAATACGAAGACGCCTCCATCTTAAATCTCGGAAATCCTTCACTGGTTGCTAAAAAAATATAAAAAAGCAACTTCACTTTAAAAAAAAAACGTATGAGCTACAAAAAAAAAAAAAATAGCGTACCCGTACATATGCCTAGGGAAAGACATCTTATCCTCTCTTCACATTTTAGAAGATACATGGTGATACAACTTTTTTTAAAAAGTCGATCAGGTAGATGTAAATACTAGATTTGTATCCACGCAACTGAGTACAAAGAAAAAATCGAAACAAGATGCTGACACAGCAGAACGGTCACAGAATTGTCGAAAAAATCCAGCTGCCGTTGTCGCCACTGGGCAGCACGAACTGTAAATTCCTATTGGGCATGCCTTCGGGAGTCATGGAAATAACTGCTGTTGAACTGTTCTGGCTCAAAAATAGAATTCATGCAGAAATCTTTTCCCGAGGAATTCTAAAGGTGGACATAAATAGCGGGTGTGTAAGCTCTGGAGCTAAACACTGAAAATAATTGGAAACAAAATCAAGAAGGTATTGTAACGTGTCTAAAAGGAAGGAGAACATACCCTTTTTTCTTTTATTGAAATTTGTGAATCGTTCG
This sequence comes from Macrothele yani, assembly GCA_039090855.1. Taxonomy (NCBI): domain Eukaryota; kingdom Metazoa; phylum Arthropoda; class Arachnida; order Araneae; family Macrothelidae; genus Macrothele; species Macrothele yani. The sequence continues at coordinate 12,028,633 of CM077024.1, forward strand.
AATTCACATGAAAGAGTAAGCCAATAAATGATTGGTAGACTGCCAAGAGCTTTTTTTATATGTATTTTGCTTGCTGCGGTTTCACGCGAATAAGCTTAAATTACATGGTAACGCATAAATCAATATATGGAATCAAACTTAAGCAAAGTCTGCAGTGCTAATGAAAAAATTGAATGAAATTGATCTGGAAGCAAATCCAGACCCAGTGCTGAAAGAGAAGAAAAGAATAACGTTAAAACCAAAGTGTTTATTCACAGGATACTTTTTTAAACAAGACTGAATTCGTGAGCATGATACGTATGCCATTTGGCAATATTCTCAAAATTAAGTGCGTTTCTAGGTATTTTTAGCATGTATTTTATAAAAAAAAAGGGACAAGACTTGCTTTGGTTATCACAGTATGCATCAGTACGTCTGTGGACATCATATCCAGCTATCTCAAGATAATAATCATATGTGCACTATGTTGAAACAAAGAACTACAACCGTCTATACATGTTACTGAGTACTAAAAATGCAAAAGATAATTTGCTAGCATCGCAATTATAGAACACTATATACAATTAAAAACTCAGATGTGAGATCTTTCGGGGACCCCCATCTTCAGACAAACCAAAAATGTCTCAACCAGGTATATATAAACGAAGTCACATGACGAAGGCTGACCGGAAAGAGCGCAGTGGAACATGCGCAGACAAGTGAGCAAATAACAGCCTCCAAAGGCACCAAACAACACCCCCTGCACACCGCTGAGTTTTTAATTGTATATAGTGTTTTAAAAATTGCGATGCTAGTAAATTATCTTTTGCATTTTTACTAGTCAGTAACGTGTATAGACGGTTTTAGCTCTTTGTTTCCATCTGTCTCGTCTGCCCATGGCGGATTGAGTCCCGTAAATAGGACTATGCGCCCTTGAGGATTACTGGCAAATCAATGCAGCCGGCTTGCCATTCCTATGCTGTACATTTGCTTCATTTGCTTCTAGCGGCGAAACTGTACATCGTAAAAAAAAAACGAAATAAAGGATCATCATTCGCATATTTCAAACTTCCCAATGCAAAAAGAATTTTTCAAATCGATCTAATAGTTGCAGAGATAGCGAGGGTGAAGACGGACGGACGGACAAACCGGTAACATAAGCACGATCTTTTTTTACAAAAGACGTGCTAAAAAATGAATGTTTGTGTCTGTGTTGCTGACTTTTTTATTCTTTAAAACATTATCATCTTTGTTTATTGTTTTTTATCCACTTTAACCTCTGTTTAAGCATTTTTATGCTGCTTCGTTTTCTCAGCATCTCATCCTCTTGCGAATCTTTGCTACGGCTGGCCGTTTCCTGGCCGTTTAACAAATCTAGGGCTTAGTATCGATATATTTATTTTTATGTAGAACTTGCGCCACATTAAATTCAACGGTAATGGTTAATTATCATAATATCATTTTAAAAAAATAATCAGAACTTATTTCAGATGAATAATAAATTATACTGAAGCCGTGCCGGTAACTGATGACAACGAGACCGCGGAAGATAGCAATCCTGCAGTTCTTTGGATATGTATATTTCGTGGCACTCAGAGCAGCAGTATCTAATTCCAACAAAAATAGGTTTGAGATTTACGAACGATTGGAATTTCTGGCTGTCTGCGTCCTTGCGACTTTCGAGCTATCGTGATTGCCATTTTCATCGTAGTTTAACAACCAAAGTATTTTATTGAGATATGATACAGTTAACAATGTGTTTTGAAGCTTCATCTTATTTCTTATCCCTCTTTCGTAGCTTCAGAAGACGTTATGTAGTTGGGACGGCAGCATTCACCAGAAGGGCTTCCTGCATTTATCGTATCCTTGTATCAGAAATGTTATGGGTAGTGAAACCAAACCGGACGCGTAACGCCGTTTTGGGCTGTAAAACACAGAAGGCTAAGAGGGAGGTAAGATTTTCAACTGCTTCGGAGTTCATACCTTCGGCACCACATCAAACGGTCCGAATACGACTAGCAGTCGCAGTAATGAACGAACAGCACCCAGAGAATTAGAACATGCAGTCTCAGTAATGAACGAGTAGCCCCCAGAGAATTAGAGCATGCAGTCGCAGTAATGAACGAACAGCCCCCAGAGAATTAGGGCATACAGTCGCAGTAATGAACGGAATAGCCCTCAGAGAATTTTCAACAATGTCTTGCAGCGCAAGTACAACAAACGACTTCTTTTCTGAATGTGAGCAACTTCTCTGAACATTCAGAAAGAAATGGGAATTTTATGCTGCCAAATTTACCGAAACTGCTTAAATACACTGAGTAGACAAATGATTATGACCAACTGACCATTTTAGGCAAAGTCGCTATCCCATTGATGCTGCTGACGCAAGCTAACCTAATCGGTATAAAAAGGGAACGTTGAAGACATGCAGAGACAAATGAAATGCATTGCGCGGAAAATAATGGGTAAAAGACGCGATCTGACAGACTTTGAACGTAAAATGATCGTGGGTGCTCGAAACATTAATGCGAGCGATCAAAATGGCTGAACTTCTGTAATGTTGGAGGGAAGCAGTTGTTAAAATGCACAGAGAGTGGACCACTAGTAAAAAAAAGCACAAGGCGTATTATCATCAGCGGCTGCCATGGATGCTCTAGGTAGGCAGATTTGTCCATGAGTAGGCAGATTTGTCCAGTCTAAAAGACAAGCAGCAACACTTCGTCATATTACAGATAATCTGGAACAGGAACCAAGTCCAATAGCCTCTCACCGTACAGTTCGTCGTACATTACATTGTATGGGCTACAGAAGCAGACTGCCTGTCCGTAAGCCATTTTTTTTAGGTTTAATGACCACCGTGAGCAACTCAATGGGTTATAAGCAGTCGCTCGTCCCTAATTTAGAGTCACTGGTTCCAGGGAAGGGAGAGAACCAGTGCCGCAAGACAAACACAACATCCATGCCTTACCGGGATTCGAACCCGGATCCCTTACGGACGAATGATCAGAGGCCATCGCTTAGACGACTGCGCCAACGCGGCGGCAACCGTAAGCCATTGCTATCTGCATCAAACAGGAAGAAATGCCTTCAGTTCACATCGGCACATAAGAATTGGACAGTAAATGAGTAGAAAATGGTAATGAGGCCTGACGAATCACATTTTCAACTACACCGTGCAGATGGAAGGATGAGTATATAGAAAGGGAAGCACGACAGCATTGGCCATCTTGCATCATCACTAATCTTCAAGCTGGCTGAGCCGCCCCGGTGGCGCAGTGGTCAAAGGCAATGGCCTCTGATCATTCGTCCGAAAGGGGTCCGGGTTCGAATCCCGGTGAGGCATGGGTGTTGTGTTTGTCTTACGGCACTGGCTCTCTCCCTTCCCTGGAAGCAGTGACCCTAAATTAGGGACGGGCGACTGCTTATAGCCCATTGAGTTGCTCACGGTGGTCGTTAAACCTCCAATCCAAAAAAAAAAAGCTGGCTGAGGTAACATTATGGTCTGGGGCATGTTTCCGTCGGAGTGTTTGAACCCTCTGATTCGTGTGGAGCAACGTCTGACCACCTAAATTTATTTAAATATCGTTGCTGACCAAGTGCATTCAATTATGTTGATGGTTTATCCCAATCCAGAAGGACAATACTCCATGTCATAGTGCTCACATTGTAAGGGAATGACTGGAGGAGCATCACACGGAGACTTTTCCTTTCTGCATTGGCCTCCTCAATCACGGGATATCAATTCAATGGAGCATTTGTGGGATGAGGTTGAAAGGGGCATCAGACATTTGGATCCGCTACCATAAAATGTTCAAGAGCTGGAGGGCAGTATTAGGGGCAAAAGGTGGTCCAACAACGTAGTACTAACCAGGTGGTCATAATAATTTGGCAACTCAGTGTATGTTATAAGCAAATTCTGTAAATGGACAAATGACAAAGTATGACGCGAAAAGGCTGTACCAGAAACTAGTGCAAATGTTTCAATTCTAATTTTATTCAAACTGTAAGTAGTGATTTTTACGTTTTCTATTGAACTGCGTCCGGGACTGTTGCTCCGTCTGCCCCGCCCTATATACGCCTCTGCGCACAGGACTATAAAAACACTCCTTATACATGAGTATGTGCATTACTGTCAATGCAAGGTCCTCAGGTTCGATCCTGGGGTGATCTTTCAGAGATGGTGTGATTTACTAACAATCGCTGAATATCCGCCGTGCATCGGACGAGCACGTTAAGTGACGGCCCCCACGCTGGACCCACTGGCTAAATGGGTATCCTTTCCTATACCCCCCCCCCCATAAAATTCTCCCACCCTTCATGTGCAACATCGTGCTTGTATGGTGGCGCCATCTACTGTACTCTAATCTCACTACAAACTGTTCTGTCAAAGTCGCTAGACTTGCTCTCATTCCTTCCGTTTTTGTGTCCTGCCCAAAAGGCGAACTCGCTGTAGGTGGCTGGAACCTAAACTCTACTTACTGTGGACGGAAGTCCTACTAGAAAATGACAAATTCAGAGTTGAGTATGTGCATTGCAACCGAAGTTGCGACACATACGCGTACGTATATATTAGGAAACTGTAGCTGTGATGTTTTTCTTTTTGTGAAAGAAAAATAATACATTAAGTAATGCGTTTAAGGAATTTAACAGCGGAGTAAACTAGGAACACAATTTGGCGCTTGGATTATGAAAGAAATTCGGGATTATACCATATAATACAAATTTTTGAAGATGACAATCCGATTTTTGGTGTAAATGGGAAAATTTGAAAATTTCATCCCCGCTCCAGGACGTTGAAATTTTCAAGTTTTCGGATATTATCTAACTTACCATCCTTATCACATTTACACCAAAAATCGGATTGTCATCTTCAAAAATTTGGCGCTTGGATTGTTTCTAAACAATATTTTGCATGAAAAGAAGAATGTTGACTTAACGATGTCATACAAAATACTATTTAGTGACCATCAAATATGATAAAATAATCCATGCACGCAAGCACGATTATTTTTGTAGTTCTAAATATCAGTTAATATGTACTGATATTTTACGTATTTCTTATTTTTCACAAGGTCAAAAGAAGCAACCTTACCTTCCGAATCTTAAAAGCAATTTTTACGAAAAGTATATTCTGTGGTTTACCTACTGAATTTAAAAGGATATTGAAGACAGTTTAGAAAGAGATTGAACATTAAAACGAACTCTTTAAAAGGAAGATGATATAAAATTAATGGACACATTAAAATATTCGCTTTATAATCTTAGGAAACAATGGTTTTCCTGTTTTAGTACTATACTCGTATTGCTACAGCAATACCTTTGTGGGAAATATTAAATAAAACTTATTTACTACATAGATATTTCTTAAAATCTGCCACTTTCTTTTTTAACATGGCAATTTTTGTAACCCTAAAATAAGGACAACGCAAAATTGCTTCTTGAAACAGAGACCATATAAAGCATTAAGTGCTTTTAGAAATCTCAGCGGGCAGATACCTTCAGCCGCTACAAGATTTGGTCACAAATCTTTCATTTTTCTTGTCATTTTGGTGAAATAAGTAGAGATACTTTTCCCTAACTCTCCGACGAGAGAAGAATGGGGCATATCTCAGGCACAGGAGACTTCTCCGGTGTCGTTTGATGTCTATATCGTTTAGGTTTCCAGTATGTCGCAACGTCGTCGGTTTTCGGACTTTTCTTCCTTCGTTGTTGCAATCACCGAAGTCCATCTGAAAGTTTAGTACTTAAACTCGGACATTTATTACAGACTCATCCATCAATGGATTGTACAACTCTACGAGCTTGGAGAGGAAAAGCTATAAACCTCCTTCATCAATCAGAAGATTATAAACGATTTTCTTCGGATGATTTGATATGATTTTGTGATAATTTTAATGAAAGATGTCCCTCTACTCCATGAGATTAGGATTTACGTGAAGTGAGCAAAATTTGGCAGACTGTTTGTTCTGCGAGAACTGTATCGAAAATAACTTCTGTAGCATAATGTCTCTAATCTTCACTCAGCATTTTCTGTTCTGATTTCTGCTTTGGTTAATCCAAGGAAAAGAAATTCTAGATCAGCTCAACGTCTACTCGGAACAATCCTCACAGGCATACAACTTCCTTAATCTAAATTTGTTGCGAAATGTGTGTTCTCGTGAAGTACGATCAAAAGTTCCGGATACTGGAGCTTTTAGCGTAGAATCGGTGCTCGGAAAGGGACGGTATGGTATACCGGTACTATTTCCCCTAGTATTTGATACCGGCTCAGTTTTTTACCCAGAATTTACATACCGGCACAAATTTTAGTAGTGGGAACTGCAGAAATGATTTTTTGTTTGTCTCCGATTAGGAGCACGCACTCTTAAACATAAAAAACCTTGTGTGCTTCGTGTCTTTGAGAAATAGCTATGTGGGAACCTAAAGTGTAGGGGTACGGTGTAGGCATGAGCTAGTTTTTCCCACAAAGGTTCAATCTTTCAAAGGATGGAAATGAAGCTACCCACAGCGCATGATCACATCTTGCCCAAGCCCTAGATCCTCCCATTGAAGATGTATGTAAATTTTATTACACTCACGGACAATGAAATTTGCCCACCAAGAAGGTAGCATTGGATTGAACTGAAATTTTATGGACGTAATGATACAGATAAATGATACACATGATGGCAAATACAGAGCTGTAGGGCAATTACAGAGGGATCTGTGGCACACAGTCCGGTCATCTTCAATAGCGCGTCGCACCGCCTCGTGCGGTGATACATGCTACAATACAGTCCGGCATGAAGGCGAATAGACGCCTGGTGTTGTCCTGCGGCACACTGGCCCACATGTGTTGGACGGTGTGCACCAAATCCCGGATAGTGCGGCACGGCGGCAACTGGCGTTTCAACTGGTCAAACACATTCTCGATAGGGGACATGTCAGGGGAACGGGCCCGCCATGGAAGTGTCTGGACATGATATTGGCAGTTTTGGGGAACCCGGGCCGTGTGCGGGCGGGAATTATCCTGCTGGTATAGCGCATCTGGAATCCAGGCCAGGAATGAGATCACATGGGGCAGTAGGATCTCATCCACAGTACGCTGGACCGTCAATGATCCACGTACCACTATAGAGCTGATCGGCTATCGTAGGCAATAGTTCCCCAGACCTTAATGCCTGCAGTGGGGGAGGTGTGGCGCTCGATAACGAGGTTGGGATTGTGTCCTTGACCCGGAGACTTCCGCACCCAAACACGATGATCACCTGTCCCCAAAACGAAGCTGCAGTCATTGCTAAACACCACACATCGCCAGTCTGTGGCGTTCCACGTCGCTTTGGCATGGCACCACTGCACACGGAACCGGAGATGTCCCGGTGTTAATGGCAGCACACGTAAGGGGCCCTGGGATCTCAGATTCGCTTACGCAAGTAGTCGGGAAATGGTTCGTGGGCGCACAGGAGCCGCTACATCTGCCTGTATAGCTGACCGAGTCCCAGTGGGATCCGTTCACGCCTGACGCACCCTCCGTCGATCACCTCTACCGGTGATCGTCTTGGTCCGTCCGGAGCCGCTCCGCCGTGTGACAGTGCCGTCACTTGTCCACTGCTCCTAACACGGTCGGATGGTGTGGTCAGAACGATCCACGTGGCGGGATATCCGACGCGCCGACCACCCTGCGGTTTTCAGCCCGATGATCAGTCCTCTCTCAAAGTCCGTAAGCTGCGTAAATCAACGTTTCTGGCATCTACCCGGCATTCTTGTCATTCTGTACTCTTGCTTGCGTCGGTCGGTGCTTTTCGCTTTCATGGGGCATCGACTACACGCCGGTTTATAAGGCTGCTGGTTCGTGATTGCAGCGCCAGCAGAGGGTATGCGATCATGCGAAATCGCACGAAACGTGGATCATTTTTATACCAGCACGCACTCTAGCTATTTGCAAAATTTCGCGATTGTAGCATGATTTCTTCTAGGTGTGCAAATTTCATTGTCCGTTAGTGTATATCATTAAAATTAATATATTCATTTTTGAGGGTCTCGTAGAATGAAGAACTGAAAGTAATGCATTAAACCCAAAGTTTAGTTTTGCAGCAGTGAGTGTTAACTTTTTCCACTTCGGACATCTTTTTTTTTTTGGGGGGGGGGAGATTGCTATTAATTTAAGACTAAATATTCATTCTGATTACAGAGATTCTAATTGCTCGACTTTCTACTTCATGAAAGTCCACATGTGACGCATATTCTAAATTAGCTTTCATTTTTTAGTTATTTACTCTATGTAGATTTGAGTTCGCGACTGCTTATAGCCCATTTGAGTTGCTCACGGTGGTCGTTAAACCTCCAATCAAAAAAAAAAAAATGTAGATTTGAGTTCATTCTCTTTTAGCGTTTTTCAACCTTAACGTTATATCTTCTCGCTCGCGAAGCCGCGTATTCGCAGTGGTGCCATTTCTCCAATCACGATACACTTTAACCACAACAACACGCGAACAGTTTACAAACTGCGCTGTTTCCGAAAGCCGATTATCATCCCTTTTTGCAAATCTGATAAATCGCTCCTTTTATCCATGGCTGCCACGAGTGATATGAATGCCTACAGCAAACCTGATATACCATCCAAACGAGAATGCCTACAGCAAATCTGATATACCCTCCAAGCCAGCTTACGACACGTGCCTTCTTTCATTGGCTACGCGCTGTTGACGTCAAAAGTATGAGGTGGTCACAATAATGTGACTCGACTGTGTATATTTATTGTTCAGAGTTAAGTGTTCTGCCTACTAATGTTGTTATTTAGTTCTGAAGTATACTAATAATGTGATACACATTTGACCTCGAAGTTAAAATGTTCTGTTGGAATATTACCGTTCGGCATGAACGATGCGTAAGATGTGTTGAGAGAAAAAAGGAAACAATATGTAAGTAACTCTTTCTTTGGAACTTTTATTTGAGTGACTCCTGCTTTGTGGTGTTCAGTAAGCCATATATACACAAATATTACGCCTCTTCGAGCGGTGTTGTCTTCTTGGCTCGGGACCTTAAAGTTCTGGCTTCAAAACCAGCTGAATCACCAAGCCGAGGTTCAGAAGTATCGTTAATCCGTTGGTCCTGGAGTACAGACTCCTCGTAACAAACAAGTCTAACCCCAGTCCTCTGTGTAGTATAAGTAATACCCCTGGATCCACAAACCAATCATAAGAGGCTCTAGTGTCTCTATAAAATAAAATAATAAAAACATTTTGTCTACTGCAGGCACAGCCTTGGGTGTGAGTGGTCCAACCTTGGGTGTGAGTGGTCCAACCTTGGGTGTGAGGGGTCCTCTTAGGGTATTCTAAAATATTTTTTATATTTTAGTTTTTTTACACTCCTATTAAATCTAAATACTTTATATTTCAGTTGTTTTACACTCCTATTAAATACCATTTTTTTATGCATTAGCTAGACGGACTTTTACCATGTTTTTAGGCTTTCTCACTTTATTTATTTCAGACGTTCTTAGCTTAACGCTAAATATTCCTTCTCTATCGGGCATACAGCTATATGCTCGTCCGACCTTGACCCGTTGCACTAACGTTTATTCATTTATGGGAAGGTTAAGGGCGTGTCAGTTTTTGTTTTTTTTTAGAACTTAAAAGAAAATCCATCGTTCCAAAGAGCAATCGTAAGTCGTTGAAAATCTCTGTATCAACTGTAAACAAGCTAATAAACAAAGATTTCAATCTGAAAAAAAATATATATATATATAATGTCCACCACATTTTGCTTAGGCACGTGGTGGAGCAAAGTATACGGTGTAGACTTCTTCATGAAAATTATTTGTAAGGTCTCTGATCTTAAAGTCAATACCAGGAAGGTACAAACGCTCGAACCAACAAACATCCACCGTGAGTCGGATGTGTACGTTAAGCCGTCGAACTCCTGGTACTGCCCCTTTCCCACCTGGTTACAAATAAAATCAGATCAGATCATATGTAGAGGATTTTAGGAAGAGAGTGTCTGACCCCAGGTCTTAAGGTGGCTTCACCTGAAATCTCTGCCTCATGTTTCCAATGGTAAAAGTTCTCTACATATTTTCTTCGCAATTAATGTATTCTCGCGGATGAAAATTTGCACATCGATAAAACTAACTTTAAGTTATAGCATGGGATACTTAAAACTTGCTAAAACATAACCATAACTAAGCAATCAAACATTTTTTGTCTACTGACGTCATGTACAAGTCGCGCCATCTATTAACAGGAATGAAAATTACTCAAAGAAACATGATTGATTTTTAATATAATTATGGTTATATTTTAGCAATTATTAAGTATCCCATGCTATAACTTAAAATTAGTTTTATCGATGTGCAAATTTTCACCCTTGGGAATGCATTAATTACGAAGAAAATAAGTAAAGAGGTTTTACCACTGGAAACATAAGGCAGAGATTTTAGGTGGAAGCACCTTAAACAACCCATAGAAATAGGAAGCTAGGATATTGGGGGTAGAGTGCCCGATAAATGCCTGATAAGTGGCACGGAAGCGAGGTAGAAAGGGGGAGGAAGACGCCCTTATTTATTACCGGGGGGTCAGTACCCGGGGTCCGACGGCTTAACGTGCTCATCAGACGCACGGCGGGTATTTAGTGGTTCCATCGTTCGCACCTGCCTTGGATCGAATATGAGGTTTTCTCCGTGGAAGTCACGAACGTTTAACTGATGGTGGTCGTTGGACCCCGTTACTTACAAAGAAAAATTCTAGAAAAATAAGTGCTTAGGAAATCACCATAAAAAAAAAAAAGAAATATTTCTGGAAAAAAAATATCCAATATGTAAATTCTTCTGTTTTAAAGTACGACAAAGAACGGATTCTAAATTTCAGTTTGAATTTATCCACTTTTTCTTATTTTTTGACGTTCTCAACTTTTCTGATTTTGTTACCATATGTTAAAGCTGGACAGAAGATCTATTGCTTCTGATATCCAATAAGCTTTTATAATATGGTAATCATCAGTTGGTAAATACCACGGACTTTTTTTATGTTTAAATTTATCTACTTTTATATTCAAAATTCATGGGAAGTTTCCTTTGATGACATTGTCCCGAAAAGTTTTTAACCATTACATTTTGCTTTGTAATGTTTAAAAACGAAAGTGAGTGCAGCGTGTTTTTCTGCAACACAGCGTTTTACTGAAGATAAGCTTACTTTTCTTTTTTTCTCTCGTATGTGCGTCGCTTTGGTAAGAAAAAAACACTGGTCAAAAAATGCTCCATTCGAGGTCGTCGACAAACCTGCGTTGAATTGTGCCGGTCCAGTGCAAACAAATTGACAGCTAGCTTTTTCCGCTGCTTTTGTAAAAACGTGCCCCAGTCTTCCAAAATACTACATAAATGAGACTTTTGATATAGAGTTCTTTAAAGGCCTCTTATACCTCGAATAAAATAACCATGTGGCCATTGAAGGAAGTTTTGTCTTTCTGAATCCAATTTCATGTTCCTCATATTCATTCTTCCTTCACATTCTGCCCGAGGACTTCCGCCATTACTTTCGTAACTTTTTGTTCATGTGATTTTCTTTATTCCTCATGCATGCCAAGTAGTGGAACTTGAACCAACCCACGGCCAAGACTTTTCACAACAAAACAAAAGGTGCTTCTTGCTACAAGCTTTCAGAATAAAAATGTGTCTAGTAAAATTCCACGAAATAAATTCATTGGCTTTTGAGGTCTAGCCCGGCCTGACCCAAGGAGATATTATGAATGAAATATTTACTCCCAGCAGCACATCTGTGACTCTGTACTAATTTTATTTATTTTCTTATCAAGTACAAGGGATTGAAACAACCTAGAAAACTCTTTATTTTCTTTTTATTTGTTATGTGTTATAAAAAAGTGGTATTTTCACATAATGTGTCATGTCGATTCTTTTTTCCTTGGGTCATCTGCGTAAGAATTTTTCCCATGAATTCTCGCAGAAATTTACTTGGGGAAAAAATCACTGAAATATAAAAAAGAAATATAACAGTGAATTCACGGATGCAGCAAAGAAACCTTTTGAATCATTTCAGACACAAAAAGAGTTTTTCAAAGCGAACTTTCGTAAGCGATTCAGAATGCGTTAACGAACCTAACGGAAAACTGTCCTGGATTCAATGACTATCATCAGCATAAGCAGTCGCCCATTCCTAATTTAGGGTCACTGGATCCAGGGAAGGGAGAGAGGACTCGATGAGGGCTTGCCTCAAAAGATTAGTCAGGAACCTGCGCCTCTGCTTACTCGTGCACCGGTGCGGCAGGAATTTTTTCAGCTGGATTCCTATAATCAGTAAAAAGGTTCCAATAGAAAAAAACTGCTTAGACCTTCTTGCGGCACAGATTTTAGATATTAAAAATTACCAACTGTGCGCAAAATGCTCTTCATAGCGGAGAATATCCGAAGCAAAGTTTATTTTTCAAATCAACCAATTAGAAGCAGAAATATGAAGGAAAATCTAATATAACTTATACCTCTTTGCAGAAAAACTAAAAAGAAAACGTGCAAACAATCACCCGTTTCTGTGAACTATTGAACTGGAATTCTTGACTTTGCATGAACTTTACTCAATTTTTTGCACTACAGATGCTTACTACTTTTCTCCTCTTACAGACTCTGTCATAATCGACGGCTTCAATGCTTTGTGCGTTTTTTGATCTTTGATTTTTATATCCTTTTGTACACTGCTGGCCACCCAAAATGCAACACCAAGAAGGACACGAGATAGCAAAGCCAGATTTACTCGACACATAACAACAGATACAAAGATGAAACGACTGAGCTTACGGGCCTGTGCGACTTGCGGAACACGCAGGCATCAATAGTTCGTGGGGCCCCCATAGCTGGAAATAACGGCCGCTACACGCCGCGGCATCGAACGAAAGAGGCTTTGAATATGAGCTTGGGATATCACTGTCCAGGCTACTTCCACACGTTGCCACAGTTCATCAGGCGTAGCCACGGGTGGTGCTTGCCGGGCCAATCGGTTGCCGATCAGCGACCAGACGTGTTCGATGGGCGATATATCGGGAGAACAGGCGGGCCACGGCAGCAGTGACACCTGGTGGGCCGTGGAGAATTGTTGCACGATGCCTGCCACGTGCGGGCGCGCATTGTCCTGTTGAAACGTGGCCGCTGACAGGTCCTGAAGGTAAGGGAGGACTACAGGCTCCAAAACGACGGAGATGTAGCGGTGGCTGTTGAGTGTACCGGCGATGCGCACCAGAGGGGTGCGGGTGTTATATTTGATTGCGCCCCAAACCATTACCCCAGGCGACAGACCGGTATGGCGATGCATAATGAAGGCGTCATACAGTCTCTCGCCGCGGTACCACCACACGCGGATCCGACCATCGTGGTGTTGCAGGCAGAAGCGGGATTCGTCGGAGAAGACAATGTCGTACCATTCCGTTGTCCAGCTGCGGCGTTCAACGGCTCACTGCCGCCGCACTCGCCGGTGGTGTAACGTCAATGGTAATCGGAGCAATGGGCGCCGTGCGACAAGTCCCCACTCCTACAGACGACGTCGAACGGTACGTGCTGACACAGGTTGTTGCGCAACACATTCTAATTCCTGCGCTAACGTTTGTGATGTGGCGGTGCGAGCCGTCAATGCCCGCCGCACAACATGCCGGTTCTCTCGTTCGTTGGTGTGCCGTGGCTGCAGCAATCGCTCACGTCGGTCGGTCCGTCCCTCCTGCACCCACCGAATCCATACTCGCCTCACTGTGGCTGGATGTCGTCCCTCCTGCACCCACCGATTCCATGCTCGCCTCACTGTGGCTGGAAGTCGTACCACACGGGCGCCGATGTCTGGGTACGATAAACCGCTGTCGCGATAAGCCACTATTCATCCTCTGTCAAACTCCGAAACGTGCTGGAATGACTGCCGTATTCTGCGACGATGCATCAGGAAGCTTTCCACGCACAAGTCCGGCAGCACAACACACTTCCACTACTTAAACCCCGCCTTCTGTGCAACCTTCTTATAGTGCTTCTCGGTGGCGTGCCGGGCGCACATGATTTCCATATGCCCTACAATGCTAATCGTTTGCTTGTCCTCTCACAGGCGACGCATGCTGCGAATTTTAGGCTGATCGGATGCTTCCTTCTTGGTGTTGCATTTTGGATGGCCAGCAGTGTATATGATGCAAATATTTCTTATTTATGTGTGTGTATTTTGTCCTCGTGTTGTAATATCGTTCTAGAATAAAGGCTATCCTGGTCGAAAAATATTCGCAGTGAAGGGTACCCAACCAAGGAGGAATTTTTTTCAACGAATTTTTGCAAGCGGAGATGCTGTTACGTTGAATAATAATACATGGACGCCCTTTAACGGCAGGATTGTGCATTATAAAAAAGTAGAAAATAAGTACAAAGTGTTCTTCAAAATGCGAGTTATGCAATGAAAAAAGAATTTTTGAGGTGTCCTTTAGAAGTTGAGATAGCAGAAAAAATTTATATATAGACTTCTTCTAGCGGGGAGAAACTGTGCATCATTTAAAATGGATAATGTTACCATCTTTACCATGCCTAATGGCATGCAGAGCAAAAACAATTTTTTCAATCGGATTTTTAGAAGCGGAGATACAGTTGCAAACAGAGATACACCCAAAACGCCACTTAGTGTCAGATCTGAGCGTAATGAAAAATTTAAAAGAAATCAGATGAAAACATTCCGTGTAATGAATGGTGTCCTGTCACAGGTCAGGCTTTGTCCTCCAGCACAATTCGACGTCGTCTGCTTAATAGAAGCCTTGCCACTAGCAGCCCATTGCTTCGTATTACTTTGACCCTCAACTACAAACGCCTCAGGCTGCAATGAGGTCTCGAACACGGACTCTAGCGCGTTAATTGGTGACAGGTCATGTTTTCTGACGAGTCTCGATTCAACGTTTCTGGATACCCTCCTCATAGAAGCCTGCCACCTGGATTTTGAGCCACTGCTGAATTTTTTAAGGGTAGGTGAGCCCGTGTGTTTCCGTTGCCGGGATTGCTGTTTCAATTCAGGCGTAGTGTGAGAGCACCAAGTCTCATCTCCTGTCACTATACGGCTTAAAAAATCATCTCCTTCCTCCGCGTACTGCACCAAAAATTCCAAAGCAGATCCCATGCGCTTCGTTTTGTTCTCTTCCGTCAACATCTTTGGTATTCATCATCGTGCACTACTCTTTACGGTACTGAAACTTTCCTGTAATGATTTCGTGCAGTAATGATCTCGAAACTTCATGGAAATGTTGTGAAATATCAGAAACTGTGAAGCGTCGATTCTTCCTAATGCTTTCGTTCACTCTCTCCACCAAATCTTCTGTGACCAGAGAAGGCCTACCACTACGCAATTCGTCATGAACGTTTTGTCGTCCTTCATTAAACATTCGAACCCACTTCTTCACCATTCCTACACTCATTGCTTTTTGTCCATAAATTTCGCAAATTTGCCGATGAATCTCATTTGGTCTAACGTTTCTCACATTCAGAAACCTTATCACAGACCCGACTTCGCAGTTGGCGGGCCGTTCTATTGACTTAAACATTAACGCACAGCACAAACCTTTGACATAAGCGCAACCTCACAAAATGGCGTCAGAGCGTGGCTAATGGATGAGCAAATACAACTGCGCATGCGTGACTCTGAAACGAATACTTGCGCGGGAGTGATGCGCAAACGGTCCTTACTTTCTGGATGACCTTAGTACTTTGCTAGGGGACGTTTGGAAAAAGCAGTGCGATTTGCAAGAGTAATTAACCATGCATCATTCATTTATTTGTTTAATCAATGCATCATTCCGGTTCTTACTTATGAAACACAGGCATAAATCTTAACTTTTAAAGACATGCAGGCTTGCGAACAACCCAGAGAAGCACGGGCTGATGTAAGCTTGATGTAACCAAGAAATATAAGCAAAGGAACTCCGGATCAGGAAAATGTCAAAAGTTGGTGGCCTAATGATCAAAGAAAAGACCCTCAAGTGACGATGGGCTGGACATATTGCTCAACTCCTGAACAACGGGCATACTGTATTGTGCACTAATTGACACAGGAAAACACCCGATACCAAGTGTGAGATGGGCGGATGAAATTCGAATGCATGTCTGAATGACCTGTAACAGAATAGCTCCAGATATGGGGTTATGGAAGAGACTTGGGGAGACTTTCACATCCATCTATGGTTTCAGTATGGATGATGATGATGATGATGATGATGAAAGGTAACAAGAAAGATGACACCGAATTTTCGATTGTAATGAGCACGTCTTTTAAATCCATTTGGCCGCGAATTAAATTTATCAAAGCTATTCAAAGTCAATGGAACAGGTAAAGGAAACAATCAACCGGTTTCAACAATCGATAAAACATCCAGAAATAGAAACATCTACTTAGTTCCACCAGCGGCTAAAAAGTATGTTACGAAGATTAACAAATGGCGCGCACAAACGTTTCTCATAGCACAAGGAAGGTATCAGAGACAAAAATATTTTCAAATCGAACAGTTAAAAGAAGAAATACACAAGAGAAGTAAACATTATATAACTCTGTGCCTTCTAGCGGAAGAATTTTACAAAATGGAAAAACTGAAAATAGCTTAAAATATTATTCATGGCAAATGTTATGCTAAGGAAAAAGAACTTTTCAAAGACGTCTCCCGGAAGCAAAATAGCGAGAAAAGGGTTTCGTCCGTTACGACTCCTAGCTAGAAATATGTACATTATTTAAAAAGGAATAATGCTCCACATCTCTAGTGTGCGTACGGCATACAGTAAAGAAGAAATTTCTCAACAGTGTTTTTAGAAGCGGCGATACAGTTGTAAATTGAAGTAAACAAACACTACCTACCGGTAGAACTGTGAACTACAAACTTCTTCATGTACTAGCATAAAATGTTCTACAAGGTAAACGGCATCCGGTGTTGAAAGAATTTTTCAAATCTTACATGTAGAAGCAGAGATAGTGAAATAACAGTTTAAGCGTTTGCGGCATCGAAATTGCTCATTATTTTGGGAAGAAAATACGTACACAAAATTTGCATAGTTAGTAGCATCTCACCGAAGAAAGAAGTTTCTCAGTCGGGTTTTTAATCCCACAGATATTGCTGTAAACGGAAACGTGAACTTACACCCTCTGGTGGCAGACTTGTGCGTTAAGAAAAATTTGAAATTATATGAGAAACATTTCGCAGCGGAAACGCTCTCCAACAAGGAATTTTTCAAATCGGACACTTAGAAGCAGAGATATTGACAAAAATAAAACATATATTTACGTCCCCTGGCGGAAAAGCCATGCATTATTATGAGGAAAGTATTCTCAAAAGGTTTATCGAAGTGAATGGTATCGGTCCATGAACAATTTTTTTAAGTCGAGATGTTAGAAATACAGATTTTGCAGCAAATGCAATAGAAGCAGAAATAAATACTTACGCCCCTTGGTGGCCAAACCGTTTTTTTTTTCAAAAATTAGAAGTTATACGAAAAAGATGTCCCATCAGGAGCTGTATCCGTTGCCGAAAATTTTTTTCAGAGTTTTAGAAGCAGATATATCGGAGAAAACGCAGTTTAGTTTCACGTCCCTAGCGGGAAAAGTTATGCGTAACTTGAAAAAGTATGATTATACCTGAAATAATCTTCGACAAAAATGGAATCGAAAAGTAAACGAATTTTTTCAGTCCGATGTTTTGAAACAAATGTATGGAATAAACTGTATTTTTAATTCGATATCATCTGCTTTTACGCCCTCTAGTGGTAAAATTGTGCATCGTGAAAAGAAAAGAAATGATCATCATTCGCACATTTCAAGCTATCTAATGCAAAGAAGAATTTTTTCAAATCGGAATGTTAGTTGCAGATATATGGTGTCCACAGAAGGACGGACAGACAGACAGATGGGCAAGCCGATAACATAAGCACGATATTTTTTACAAAAGACGTGCTAAAAATGTTGCAAATTTCCTTGAGGTACCGGCATTAAACGATTCATTAGTGGATGGTGTAAAGATTTATGAATGTGCAAACGGCGCTTTTATTGAAATCTTTGATTAATGAATCTCGTTTCTAAAAATAAATATATTCCGCTAAAAAAGCCCATAGCTTTGATTCATCGCCATCTTTTACACCAGGTACAGCTAATAATGTCATTTCTTTTGTGCCTTATTTTATTGATTTGCCTATGATGTTTTCATTGTAGCCAATCCTTAATTAGTTTTAATGTTTAATTTCATTAAGTTCAAAGGAACTCAGCACTGAAACTCATTTACCTATGGCAGTTATAAAAATCGTAATATTTTGACCAAATGAATGACAAAAGTCAATAAACGTATAATACATCATCTGCTGTTGGTGTGGAAACGGAAATCCGATACTTTAATCAGAAACCATCGAGTTCGTAACTACGCGCAAAATTCATTTTTATCACAAACGCTCTTTGTCCGATATTCTTAGCAAAATTTCTGTTTTAACCATGATTAGTAGCTTTTCTGAAAGGATACTCAATAATCATGCTTGCAAAGGGTGAATACTTGTTGTTATATCAGCGCGTAAAGTGATGATCATTTAGTTCTGTTTGCTACAAAAAAATTTGTGCCATTACAGCTGAATTTATTTACGACGATGTTTAACACTGCTACAGATTTCTTTTTTTTTCATTGCCACTTATAAAGTCGATGCGTTGAAACAGAGTACACACATATATGCTTATTTTACGGACTGCTAAATTGCAGTCAATTTCTTCCTATCTTTTAAACAAGAAAGATGACACCGAATTTTCGGTTGTAATAAGCACGTCTTTTGAATCCTTTCTGAGACGAATAAAATTTATCAACGTTATTCAAAGTCAATGGAACCGGTTAGAAAAAAATCAACCGGATTTGTACAATCCATAAAACATCCAGAAATACACTGGCGTGCAAAAATTAAGGGCGAGACGGTTTTTCGAATGTAACGTCATGCAGAAGTGCTCCACATCGACTCAAATCATACCATAAGATCCCCAAGATGTACGAATATGGGACAAGTGAGCAAAACCGCCCAAACAAAGAATCCAAAGGATACAAAGGCACTTTATTGAAAAGGTAGCTTAGAGCACAACTGGACAGAAGACAGAAACGTACATGTGGCAGGCGGCTGCCAAGAAAATCCAGTCTTTAGTAGGGGATATGATCACCCCTGACTGCGTTGCACGATTTACAACCTCTGTCCATGCTGAGGACGAGGTTGTCAAGGAGATGTTGTGTCATCACGGCCCATTCCTCTTGTAGCGCCAATCGCAGCTGCAGAATCGTTGCTGGCGGCTGGTGACGTGCTACCAAGCGTCTCCCGAGAAGGTCCCACACGTGTTCGATTGGATTTAGGTTCGGGGACCTTGCGGGCCAATACATGCGTTGAATATCTTCACTCTTCAACAGCTCTGCGACAGCCATTGTACGATGAGGTGTATAGTTGTCGTCCATGAAGAGGAACTCAGGACCCACAGCACCTCTAAACAGACGCACGTGAGGCAGGAGAGCCTCGGTACAATAGCGGACACCAGTGACTGAACCTCCTAGGAAAAGATGTGGATTCGGAGTTCTCGCCCCAAACGAGAACTCCAACACCTGCAAACCGGTCCCTTTCGATGATGTTGGAGGTGTGATTGCGTGTCCCTGCTCTCTCCAGATGTGTATACGTCCAGAATCGCTCATAAGACTAAATTGGCTCTCATCCGTAAAGAGAACTCGACCCCATTGCTTATGTGGTCAGTTCTGGTGTTCCTGACACCACGGAAACCGCCGTCTCCGATGAGCAGGCGTTAATGGCACACACCGTACTGGTCGTCGTGCAAATAGACCACCTTTGTGCAGCCTCCTGGCCACAGTAAAACGTGATAACGGACGTCCAGTTGTCTGTTGCATGTGCCTTGCGATTTCTCCCACTGTCTTCCGTCTGTCTCTTCTCGCCTGTAGGACAATATACCGGTCGTCCGGTGCCGCGGTTGCTCTGCTAAACCCTCGGACAGCTGTTCCTGTCGTTTGAAATGCTCTCCAAGCTCGTGGAACGATGCTGTGAGCGATCCCGAACTCCTCGGCCACACTAGTGACACTTCGACCTTCTTCCAACTTCCGAATGACGCGACTTTGAGTAAAGTCATCGAGATGTCGTCTACTGGATTGCCTGTTGTCCATATCACCGGGAGTCACCAACTAGACGTCGTTCAAACCGTTGTACACCGTGCAATAACTTTCACCGAATTGCTGAGCGTACACCACCAGTGTGCTTTATACCCTTCCGACCCCTCTCCCCCCTACGTCATGCTGCATATATGTGCATGCCCTACCGTACCGGACCCTATTCTATCTCCTGAGTGGTCTTTCGGTTCGTTCTGCCTGCTCATTCAGCTGTTAAGCTAATTTCTCCTCTTCGTCCTTAATTTTTGCATACCAGTGTAGAAACAGATAGTTACTTGCAGCAGCGGCTAAAACGCATCTTGTAAAACTTAACAAACGGCGCGCAAAAAGTTTCTCGGCACGTATCAGCGGCAAAGATTTTCAAATCGAACAGTTACAAGATGATTTATAAAAGGATAACTCTACGCCTTCTAGCGGAGGAATTTTGCATAATGGAAAAATTGAGAATAGTCGAAAAATATTCTTCATGGCAAAAGCTATGCAAAGGGGAAAAAATACTTTTCAAATACGTCTCCCAAACGCAGAGATAGCAAGAAAAATTTTGACATTTACATCATCTAGCAGGAAAGCTGTGCATTATTCAAAGAGGATTCTGCTCACTATTTTTAATGTAGCAAGACTTCTTCCAACATTCGCGAAACAGTTACAGTAAATTGAAAATCGTGTCAACGTGAGGAAAGGTGGTTTTATTTAAGCAGCCGTAGGGGAAACGTTTCTTCAAAGTACTAATGTACGAGAGTGGATCAGAAAGTTAGTTACCCTGTTGAATAAAAAAAAAAAAAACAAGAAAGATGGCACCGAATTTTCGGGTTTAATAAGCACTTCTTTTGAATCCGTTCTGAAGCAAATGAAATTTATCAAAGCTATTCAAAGTCAATGGAACCGGTATGGAAAACAATAGTATCTGACGGAAGAAGGAAGTTTTTCAATCAGGTTTTTAATCCCTCAGATATTGCTGTAAACGGAATCGTGAGCTTACGCCCTCTGGTTGTAGACTTGTGCGTTAAGAAAAATATGAATTTATATGAAAAACATTTCGCACCGGAAACGCTCTCCAACACCGAAAGAATTTTTCAAATCGGACTCTCAGAAACAGAGATGTCCCCTGGTGGGAAAACCGTGCATTATTTTAGGAAGAAAGTATTCTCAAAAGGTTTTTCCATATGAGCGGTATCGGTCCAAGAAAAAAATATATAGTCGAGTTTTCAGGAGCCCAGATTTTGCTACAAATACATCAGAAGCAGAAATTAACGCTTATGCCCTCTGGTGGCTAAACCATTCTTTACCAGACATTAGAAATTATGTGAAAAATATTTTCCATCAGGTCTTGTATGCGATACAGGAAGAATTTTTCAAATCGGAGTTTTAAAAGCAGAAATAACGCAGAAGACGCAATTTACCATTGTGCCGCCTAGCGGAAAGTCTATGATTTACTTGAAAATTTTGAACTTACAAAAAAATTCGCATCGGAAACAGTATCCAACAAACAAGGAATTTTTCAAACCGGACTCCTAAAAGTAAAGATATCGATAAAAATAAGATATACATATACACCCTCTGGCGTAGAAACCATGCATTATTTCAAGAAGAAAATGTTCCTAAAAGGTTTGTCCTCATGAGTAGTATCGGCTTATACGCGACGTTTTTTTTAATCGAGAATTTAGAAGCTCATAGTTTGCTGCAAATACATCAGAAGCGGAAATTAAGATTTACAAAACTGACCCAACCCATTTTTTACCAAAATTAGAAATTATGTGCAAACGATTTCCCATCAGGAGCTATATCCGGTTCAGAAAGAAGTTTTCAAATCGGAGATTTAGAAGCAGAGATATAGGGGTAAACGCAATTTACCTATACGCCCCCTAGCGGAAAGTTTATTGATTACTTGAAAATTTTGAAATTAAATGAAAACCATGTCACACTGAAAACACTATCCAACAAAGAAGGAATTTTTCAAGTCGAACTCCTAGAAGTAGAGATATTGACAAAAATAAGATATACATCTATGCCCCCTGGCGGAGAAACTGGAATATTTTAAGAACAAAATATTCTGAAATAGTTTGTCGATGTGAGTGGCATCAGTCCACGAAAGAATTTTTTCAATCGATATTTTAGAAGCTCAGATTTTATGGCAAATACATCAGAAGCTAAAATTAACACTTACGTCCCCTGGTGGCTAAAGTATTATTTACCAAAAATTTTAAATTATATGCAAAATATTTTCCGTCAAGAGCTGTATCCACTAAAGAAAAAAAATTCAAATCGGAGTTTTAGAAAAAGAGTTATCGGAAAGAATGTTATTTACTTTTACGCCCCATAGCAGAAAATCTATTCGTAATTTGAAAAAGTAACTATATCTAAAATACTCTTCGACATAAATGGAATCGAAAGATAAAAGAATTTTTTCAATCTGATGTTTAGAAGTAAATGTTTGGAATAAAACGTATTTTTGAATACGACATCATCTACATTTACGCCCTTTAGCGGCGTAATTGTATATCGAAAAAAAAAATGAAGGATCATCATTCGCATATTTCAAGCTTCCCAATGCAAAAAGAATTTTTCAAATCGGACTAATAGTTGAAAAGATATCGTGGGTACAGACGAGCGGACGGACAAACCGGTAACATAAGCACGATCTTTTTTTTACAAAAGACGTGCTAAAAAGAGATATACCCAGTAAATGTATGTCGATTTAAAGGTACAACATTTATTCATTTTTCGACACTATCGCCTAAGGACTGTAAATATTTATCGAAACATGTGATTAATTTTTCCATAGCTGTACAGAAAGTCTCCTCCATTTTCGTGCAAGCAGTTAAAGACCGCAATTTTCACTGCCTCATCGGTTTGGAATCGTTGTCAACTAAGGTCCTGTTTCATTTTACCGAATAAATGATAGTCGCACGGCAATAAGTCGAGGCTGTACGGTGGACACCTCCCATCTGAATGACTTCAGCAATTCCTTTGTTTTCCGTGCTGTGTGGGGTGTGGCGTTGCCGTGTAACAAAATGATACCTTCGCTCAACTTACCCCGGCGTCTGTCCTGAATTGCCTTCCGTAAATTTCGTAGCGTTTGGCAATGTGAGTAAGCATTGATAGTCGTCCCTTTTTGGCGAAATTCTGCGTAAACAACACCTTCACAGTCAAAGAAAACACTCGCCATGACACTTTCCCGCAGACGACTGTACTTTGCACTTCTTCCTTGTTGGAGACGTGACATGATTCCATTTCATGGACGATCGTTTGGCTTCAAGGGGGAAATGGTGAAACCCCGTTTCGTCACCTGTGATGATTCGAGCCAAAAAATTGTGACCCTCAGCAGAATACTATTACAGAAGAGCCAAAGATGACAAGAAACTTTGTTTCTGTGCTGGTCGTCAACGGCGGCAACATGCTCCTGAGTGCTGGGTATCGATGATCTGCCTTCGCGGTATTGGTCCGTCAGATTTGTGCGACTCTTTTCAAATTCTTGGCACTACTTTGCAATGGCCGGACGAGACATGGCATTTTCCCTTCAGTGTAATTTAGACGCTTAGCCCACAAAAAACGAATGGTTCGTCGCACTTCCAATTTGGGGTAAGAATCCAGTTGAGCCCCATTACGAACTGACTCCTGCACAAGCCTTACGCAGTCGCTGAAGTAAAACACCTCCACTTCGGCAGCTCTAACGTACTGTCTACTTCGCTCCCAAGCACACACGGTCTGACTGCAATCTCACTCTAGATATCGCTAAGTGTAATTTACTTTTTAATTCACCTAGGTAAGAGGGAGGCTGGTGAAGGAGACGGTAAGGAGTAAGGACACATCAGGAGAGCATCTGATACCGTTCTTGCGTTCCCTCGGAGATAATGTGAGCCGGATACCCTACCTTCCACAATAGTACACTCCTAATTTGACCTGGAATATAGCGTGTTCATCTTTGACCTGCTGCCAGTGTTACCAAAAGAGTAGGAACTATCAGGATTTCAGAAATGACGTACATTATGAAAAATTGCAAACAGGCGATTAAAAAAATTTAGATGAAAGATAGAAACAAAAACAAATAAATTTTATACGCCACGCTCTGTGTTACGCGCGTTCGTGGAATCTGTTTTTAGCGTCATGTAAAGAATGCATTGGAACTAAGCAAGTGTTTGTTAAATTAAAGTCCTCTTGTTTCCGAACTCCTGTTTGTTTTAAGCAGAAGGCTTTGAGATTAAATGCGGTCCATTACCTAAGCAAGTTATTTGCATTCCTTTATCCCCAGTGCCTATTTATAGTACAGAACCTACTATGCATTACAAAAAAGGAACTCCCCTCCATTCATTAAGTGACTCAAAATTCTAAGCGTTATCCAGATGCCTGATTAAAGTTTGACTCTGGAACAAAGACCGACACAAACGTGAGAACTGAAAAGCAAAAAAGAACGAAACGTGGAAAGAAAGAAAATACAAAAACAGAATAAAAACTGTGAAATTAGATCGACTCATGTCCTGGGTCACGTGGCTCAATGAGACAGCGGCACGTTATTTCGCGAGCTAATTTTATCCTTCACAAAGACCGCGTATGTGGCATTCACTCCCGTGGTTTTTCCATCTCCTCTAATTAAAACACGATATGAAAGGCATAACGGTCTCCCCCCCCCCCCCTTAAATCGGGGCCTTCCGCAAATAAATCACGGATTCATTATTGATTAGTCTGGTCAGTTTATTCCGTTTCTCGCCCTCTAATTTCCTTAATCCCGATCGCGTGAGATATTTACGAGACTCGCTGAGGAAATAACATATATGCGCCCTCCATTCGGAACTGGAAGGAGTACAGATTTCAAAGCAACGTCACCGCCTTCTTTCTCAATCTCCGCGTCAAAGCGCACGGCATTTAAGACATTCGTGAGGGTTTTTATAAAGAACGACCAAATAAATATGTTCCACCCAGTACTCGGAAAAGTATAGTCATTTTTGCAAACATAATTCCAAGTTCAATATTCACACCTTATAATAAATAAGAACGATGGTACCTGATTTTCAAGCACAAAGAGCACGTCTTTTAGCAAAAGCGTTAAATTTACTGCATCCAATGTACACCGATGAACCATTAAATTATGACCACCTACCTAATAAGCTTTAGGACCCCTTTCAGCCCGCAAAACAGCGGTCACTCGGCTAGTCGTCGATTTGATAAGGTGGCGATAAGTATCCTAGGGTTGTCTGGTACCATACTGTCAACAGCAAGTCCTCCAGTTCGCCTACATTTCGGGGTGGTGGTGATTTAGCTAGAACCCGCTTTTCCAAGTTGAACCACAAATGTCCGATTGGGTTCATGTCAAGTGAATTTGGAGGCCAGGGCATTAACAGAAAGTCCCCAGCATGTTCCTCGAACCACTCCTCTAGCAATGTGGCATGGCGCATTATCCTGTTGGTAATGGCCATCACCAGCAGGGAACACAATTGCCATGAATGGGTGAACTTGGTCAGCAACCATGTTAAGATACCTGATAGCTGTCAGGGATTGTGCTATTGGAATAATGGGAGGTAAAGTATCCCAAGAAAACATCGCATACAGCATAACACCGCCGCCGCCGGCCTGTTTCCGCCCAACAGTGCATCCAGGTGCCATAGCCTCCGTTGGTAATTGGTGTATCCGCGCTCGGCCGTCTACGTGATACATCAGGAAACTTGATTCGTTAGACCGGGCCACTTTTTTCCAAACATCCACGGTCCAATCTCGATGATCTTGGGTCCATTTCCTGCGTTGTTGGCGATGAGGTGCAGTGAGAATGGGGATCCGGCTGGGTTTTCTTCTATGCAGGACCATGCGCAGAAGGCTACGATGAACTGTGAGCTGTGACACATAGCCCTGATCACCAATGTTGTTGCCTCAGGTGATTTGTCGCACTGTGGCCTTGCGGTCGCTTTTAACAATGCGCGACAGTCTCCCATCCAGTCAGGCATCAAAGCGCTGAGGACGACACATGGCTAGACGACAGTCCGTCGTTTTGCCATCTGTGCATCACTTTTGATACGTACTCACTACAGCGGCACGTGAACAACCCACAAACCGCGCCGTTTCCGAGATCGCAACTACGAGGCGCCGTTCCAGCGCAATTTGTCCTTCATCAAACTCCGATAAATCGGCAGCTTTACCCATTCTGACTCCGAACACTCTACTAACCGAAAGCCGGTCCTCGGGTTGTATATATACCGCTCTGTGAACTCACCTGCACCATAGGGCCGCGGGTGTCCTAGTGGGCAACGTTCGTGACTGTCGCGGAAAGGACCTCAGGTTCGGTCCCAGCCAGGTACGAACGCTCGATCCACTAAATATCAGCCGTGCGTCGGATGGGCACGTTAAGATGTCGGACCCCGGGTACTGGCCCTCCGGTAATAAATAAGGGCGTCTTCCTCCCCTTTCTACTTCGCTTCCGTGTCACTTTCCTATCGGGCACTCTAGCCCAAATCTCCTAGCTTCCTATTTCCAAGGGTTGTTTAAGACCTGGGGTCAGACACTCCCTTCCTAAAATCCTCTACATATGATCATGTGATCATGATCACCTGCACCACCATTCGGTCTCCAGGAGCGCTCATTGCTCTAGTCTGGGGGTGGTCATTATGTAATGGCTCAATCGGTGTACACTGGTCCCCATAAATTAAGGAAAAAACAGAAAAATCGCCATAACTCAAAACATACATGAAGGAATGTTATAAAATTTAGTGACGACCTGTATCATATCGTACGTTACAGAAAGACCTTAAAACATTCCATTCCGATAAAAATGACCACATACAGAACCTGTTGAAAGATAAAGTGTCAAAATGAAAAAGTCAAAGTGTAAACGGGAGGCAACACGATTGTGTAATTTCCCACTCAGGTGCAATAGGTAACAGCGATAATAGTCTCAGATAGATGCATAAACAATGTTATTTTTTAAGTGAATGATTCAGCAAATACAAATGCATAAATCAGAACTTACCTGATCATAGTCATTTAATCCTTTAACGTACGATGAGAAATTACTTGTAGTAGTAATAAAGCACGTATAATATAACACACAGAAGTAATGATAATGATGACACTTAGGTGAGTATGTAAATCCTGGTATTAATTGCCCAGTTGCAGAATAACGACACCTCACTCAATACATTTTATTAATATCAAAACAGTTGTAAAATGCAACAGCTTTCCTCGTCTTGTTGCGATATTTTTCTGTTCGTTCACATCACGACTGCACACACACGCCTTTTTAGAAGTGCAGAGGTGAGAAGAAGAAAGTCTGAGTCATAAGAGGGTCACATGTGTTTCTCTCGATCATGATGCGCGCCTACGTAGTTTCTCCAGGAACAAAGGGTGTAACGTACCAGGAGATGTGACGTACCTTCTAGAAGGACGCACACGACATAAAGGCAGATAGGAATCAGAATAAAACGTCCGCGTAGCTCAATTGGTAGAGGTACTTATTCCGGAATGAGGGAACCCGGGTTCGAATCCTGGCGCGGATAAAAATGACGGAGAAATTTACTTCGTTATAAGGGAAAGTACTTTTTATTTTCTTACGAGTTACTTGCGATTTTGATGTTTCTCGCGCGGCGTCCGCCAACACGAAGTGCCTTAACAGGGTGTGTGGTCACGCCTCTCAGCAATGCATGATCATATGTAGAGGATTGTAGGAAGGGAGTGTCTGACCCCAAGTCTTAAACAACCTTTAGAAATAGGAAGCTAGGAGATTTGGGCTAGAGTGCCCGATAGGAAAGTGACATGGAAGCGAAGTAGAAAGGGGTAGGAAGACGCCCTTGTTTATTACCGGGGGGCCTGTACCCGGGGTTCGACGGCTTAACGTGCCCATCCGACGCACGGCTGATATTTAGTGGATCGAGCGTTCGTACCTGCCTGGGATCGAACCTGAGGTCCTTTACGTGGCAGTCACGAACGTTGCCCACTAGGCTACCCGCAGCATCGTTCGTGCAAAGCTTCTTTTATACCCTCCACGTCTTGCGAAGGGAAGTTTAAAGCAGCGTCACGTCTTCCAAGGGCCTCCCAGACATGCTCGATCGGATTAAGATCGGAAGACGTGGATGGCCAATTCATGCGAACAATGATCTCCTCTTGAAAATATTGCTCTCACAGCTCCGCTCGTTGGAGATGAGCGTTATCGTCTTGTAGGTCAAATTTATCTCCGATGGCACCAGCACAAGGGCAAAGGTAGACGTCCATGACATCATCCCTACACCGTCAAGCATCCACGGACCTTCTTGGAAAGTTTGTTTTTACTTTCGACTATATATATAGTGATAGACCGCGTACAGGTATTGGCTGCCACTGAGCCCCCGTAGTCCCAACATGAGAGCCGTTAGATCACGTGACATTATGCTGAAGTGATTTCGTGCTATCCAGTTTCGATGCTTTCTTATGACCTAACAGGCTACTTTTAAATATCCCCATGTAGTAAATCGTGTAGGTAACAAGTGCGTTTTTAGGAATAATGTACCTAAGGATATATTCATTAAGAAATTGTCATTTATAGAAATTTATTTGCATCCATTTCGGAGTTGCAAGATGAGTCGTTAGGACGAAGGAGGTCCTTTGTTTAGTGTGTATTCTTGCATGAGCCGGCTACGTTTGTACTTAAGACTTTATGTATAAGTAGTGTCCTCATTAATAATTTATGATACAGAGCTACAATATTTCCAGTGTATTATAATGTGAAAAATCCAGAAGTACACAGTTAAATACTACGTAAAATATACGGAAATAACCTTGCCCTACTCGGATTAAGTTTACATAAAGTATGTACCTATGTACATAGGTAGACTTGATTATAGGCCATGATTAGAATATTGCGATGGATATCTGTGAAAAATTTAATAACACGTGGATTCATTTTTCAACGCTAATGTCTATATTATTTCTTTAATAGTCACACGTTTTCTAGATTGGGAATTGAACCTCAATATTGATTATTTCTTCCCGTATATGATAATAATTACGGCAAATACGGAAAACTCAGGTGGAATGGTCCCCCATACTAACCGTAATACAAATTTACTGGAGATTAGAATCACGTTATTATCATAGAGAGATAAAATCGGCTTAATAATTTAATTTCTTTCTCACCGGTTACAAGTTCTGTAATTTTCTTTTAACATTTTTTATTAAGATCACGTGACATTTCACTTTCTGATGTATTTCCAGTTATTATAATGTGAAAAATACAGAAGTACAGAGTTGGATCCACAAGCTGTGACGTCTTTCCCAGTCTACCCATATGTAAGGTCGATGGTTTTCACTTAACGAGATACCACCGCAAACCAGCGCGCTGCCACTATAAGTGTCTATTTCACAAGTCGTAGTGGAGATGAGAGCAGGTCACTCGCCCTCTTCAGACCAGAGCAAGCCTGAAATCGCTCTGCAAAGCAAATCTGGACTCATCTGTGAAGAGTACTGACCTCCATTGGTTCTCAGTCTAATTGACGTGATGTCTTGCCGAATTCAAACGCTCCACACTGGGACGAGGGTAAGAGGCACACAGAGTGCTGGTAGCCTAGCATAAGGGCATTCTTCGTAAAGCCTTTTGCGCACAGTGGAAGTAGATACCACCGTTCCTGCTGCCGCTGCAAAAGCACTTCGCAGCTATGTCGCGGGAGTCATCCTGTTCCTCCGCGCAGTTAATCGGAGATATCGGTCATCACCATGAGATATATCTAAAGACCTTGCGGTCATCCACTGTGACGTTGTAGCCCTAAGCTTTTTTTATGTACTTTTGGAAAGCTTAACGCGTGGTTTGAAATTTGTTCCACAACCTGTAGACCGCAGGAATCACATATTGCAACTGACTTTGGCCTGCCTCTAGTCTTCCGATCGCTCTCCGCCTTAGTTCGTCTGTTAAATGGTATTTCTCAGCCATTACAATTACTTTTCTTTAGAAACCGCAAACAATGGGATGCACACCTCCGAAACAACGCCTTTTATGCTACAGCTCATTTGCATAAACTGATGCTATCGCAATTCATTGCATATGCCGTGACTCCGCATTACATTTCGCGTACCCCAAAGTTCCATGAATTTCCAACTCTTCTTTTTCAAATAATCGTGACTTTTCCCATTGTTCCTGAATTTATGGAAACCAGTGTATTTCAACTTCTTGTTTTCTAGTTTTGCAATCAATTAATTATCCAATTTATTGGTACAAATTAATTTATCCGATTTATTGATACAAATTAAATTTGGTCAAGAAATGGTTGTCCATTCTTGCCGAGAGCACATGCTTCCTGAGTAGAATTTAAGATGTTTGGAACTTTTACTGTCTTTTTCCGGGCTTCGTCTGAATGAGCGTTTCGGTAATTTTGGTACAGACTAAGTCTACTGTACAGGAGATATGTTGTATGAATTACTGGCCAGCACCTGAACCTAACGAACACCAAAGGACGGTCCTGTAAATCATACCTTTGTTTAAGGGAAATTGAAGAAATTATATTATCTCCTCTATAAACCTCCCTCAAAATGTTTTGCTGGAATGATTAGCAAAACAACGCCTGTAACGTATACTCCAATTTAACTTTCCATTTTGGTTCCTGTTCTCTTATGTAAATTTTGGTTTATTCTCCTTGAGTATTTCCTAGTCTTAACGCTACATTATTCTCTCTCGGCGAATATGTGTCTTGGAAACCTGACAACAGTTGAAGAAAATGATGTGCGTGAACGTGTAAAATAGGAGTGATGTTCTGAATTGTATATCATCATCATCATCATTGTCAACCATTATCAATCCACTGCTGGACGAAGGTCTCCCCAAGTTTCCTCCACAACGGTCTGTCTTGTGCCAGTCTCCTCTATGTCACCCCTGCATACTTTCGAATTTCATCCACCCATCTCCCATGTGGTCTTCTTCTGGGTCTTTTCCTGTCCCTTGGAATCCAATCTAAAATTTCGGCTGTCCATCGATGATCTGTCCTTCTGGCAGTATGTCCAGCCCATTGCCATTTCAGGGATTTAACTCTGATCATGATGTCTTCCACTCTTGTCATTTTTCGGATCCACGAGTTCCTCTTCTTATCTCTCCTGGTTACACCAAGTATGCACCTCTCCATGCTGCTTTGAGTTGTCTGCAGCCTTTGTATGTCTCTTTTAGTTAAGGTCCACGTCTCTGCACCATACGTAAGCACTGGAAGGATGCATTGATCAAACACTTTTCTTTTAAGACATAATGGCGTATTGCTCTTGAAAATTATGCTGTTTCTTCCAAAAGCTCTCCAGGCAAGTTTTGTACGCCGATTAATTTCTTCATCAATGTGACCCTCACTTGATATCTGCTGTCCAAGATAAACGTACGTGTCTGTTATCTCCAGCTTTTCTCCATCAATCGATAAATCTTCATTTCTTGTAAAGGCATTGAACATTACTTTTGTCTTCTGAAAGTTTATTTTTAATCCCACTTCTTTACTCTTGTCAGCAAGTTCCTGGATCATACTCTGCAGCTCTGATGGGTTAGTTGCAAAAATGACTACGTCATCAGCAAAACGAAGGTGGGTTAGATAATCTCCATTAATCTTTATCCCCTTGTTTTCCCAGCTCAGCGACTGAAAAACACCCTCCAATGTGGCATTAAAGAGCTTCGGAGATATGGTGTCACCTTGTCTCACTCCCTTTCCAATTTTTACGTGTGTTGTATTTTCAAACAGCCTAATCTTTGCACTTGCATTTTCATAGATGTTATTAATAATATTAATGTATGCATCTTCAATACCGCAGGTTTTCAGAGCCATTGCAACTGCTGATGGTTTCACCGAATCAAAGGCTTTTTCATAATCGATAAAAGCCATGCACAATGGAAGTTCATATTCCCTCGCTCTTTCAATTAGTTCTCTCAGCACGTGGATATGATCTATTGTGCTGTAGCCACTCCTGAATCCAGCTTGTTCTCTCGGTTGAGCCATGTCCAGTGTTACCTTCAAGCGGTGTGAAAGAACTTTAGTGAAGATTTTATAAACTACTGATAGGAGGCTGATAGGTCTGTAGTTTCCGAGATCCTCAATGTCACCTTTCTTATGTAGCAGGATCATTGTAGCGGGAAAAAAATCCCAACACCAAGAAGGGGTTGTGTTAGATAAACGACAGTTGGTAGGCGGTGAGAGTACATCTGTAAGATGACGTGTATGCAAATTTTGCGCTCGGCGCATACGTGTGGCGCTAGCAGCGCCCCTCGGAACATGCAAAGCAGGTTTGCTGTAAATACGCGCTGTAACGTCCGTGAGCGTTAGTTATCGTTGAGATTCGACGTAGTGTGTTGATGTTAGTCAAGAATGCCTTTAAGAAGACGAAGAAGCCATTATTAACAGCTCACGGAGTTTGAACGAGGTCGTGTAATAGGGCTACGAGAAGATGGATTTTCTTTCCGCAATATTGCAGAACGACTTGGCAGGAATGTAGCCACTGTGCATGATTGTTGGCAGCGGTGGTCAAGGAAAGGTACTGCCTCAAGAAGACCGGGTTCCGGCTGGCCACGTGGCACTACTGAGAGGGAAGACCGCAGTGTACGGCGTATGGCCGTGGCGCATCGTACTGCGTCTGCGGAAGCAATTCGATCTGCAGTTGCCACCACAGTGACACAACGAACTGTTACAAATCGGTTACTTGAAGGACTGCTCCGAGCCAGACCTCTGTAGCGTGCATTCCACTTACTCCAAACCACTGCCGTTTGCGACGTCAGTGGTGTCAAGCTAGAGCTTATTGGAGGACGGAGTGGAGATCTGTTGTGTTTTCTGATGAAAGCCGGTTCTGCCTGGGTGCCAGTGATGGCCGTGTGCTGGTTAGAAGGAGGCCAGTTTAGCGCCTGCAACGTACCTGTCTGCGGCCGAGACACACTGGACCTATACCTGGAGTTATGGTCTGGGGAGCAATTTCCTATAACAGCAGGAGCACTCTCGTGGTTATCCCACGCACCCTGACGGCACAGTTGTACGTCGGTCTGGTGGTTTAACCTGTTGTGCTGCTATTCATGAACAGCATTCCAGGGGGTGTTTTCCAACAGGATAACGCTCGCCCGCATACCGCTGTTGTAACCCAACATGCTCTACATAGTGTCGACAAGTTGCCGTGGCATGCTAGATCACCAGATCTTTCTCCAATCGAGCGCGTATGGGACATCATTGGACGACAACTCCAGCGTCACCCCCAACCAGCATTAACCGTCCCTGTAATGACCGACCAAGTGCAACGAGCATGGAACTCCATCCCGCAAACTGACATCCAGCACCTGTACGACACAATACATGAACGTTTGCGTGCTTGCATTCAACATTCTGGCGGTTACACCGGTTATTAATGTACCAGCATTTCACATTTAAAATGGCTCTTCTCGCACTTACATTAAGCTGTGATCTTGAAACCTTAATCGATTAAACATCTTACCTATACAAATGTATTGCCGCCATTTCATTCCTCTACAACTATTTTTTCGTGGTGTTGGGATTTTTTTTTCCGTCAGTGTATATAAGTTAGGTGGGATTGGTGGGAGTAAATTTTGTACGCAGATAGTTAATTTACGAGCTTTTATTCGACTCACCACGCTGAATGTTACACTTGCTTATTCTATAAATCTCAATTGTTTGTCGAGTGTGGCGAGACTTTATAATTATTCTGCGTCACAATTATTTGATTTTTAGCACGTCTTTTGTAAAAAAAAAAAAAAAAAAAAAGATAGTGCTTATGTCATTAGTTTGTCCGTCCGTCCGTCTGTGGACACCGTATCTCTGTAACTAATAGTCCGACTTGTAAAATTGAAATGTGCGAATGATAATCCTTGCCGTTCTGCTTTTTTATTTTTTATTTTTTATGCAAAGCTTCGCAGCTAGAAGGCGCAAATGCAGATAATATCGAATTCAAAATACATTTTATTGTATATATATATTTGCTTCCAAATATCCGATTGAAAAAAAGAAAACTTTCTTCCATTCAATGCGATTTACAATCTCTGCATCTAAAGTCCGATTTGAAAAATTTATTTACTTTGTTGTAGAGCGTTTCATGAGCAAAACATTTCTCACATAGTTTCAAATTTTTTAGGTAATGCATAGATTTTCCGCTGGAGGGCGTAAAGGTAAATTTCGTTTTCCCCGGTATATCTGCTTCTAAACTCCGATTTGGAAAATTATTCCTGCAGCGGATACAGCTCTTGTTGCGAAATGTTTTGATTATGATTTCTGATTTTTCATGAAGAATATTTTGGCCACCAGGGGAAGTAAGTGTTCATTTCTGCTTTTCATGTATTTGCAGCAAAATCTGCGCTTCCAAAAACTCGATTGAAAAAATTCGTTCATGGACCAAAACCGCTCACATCAGGAATCCTTTTCAGAATACTTTCTTCTTTAAATAATGCATTGTTTTTCCGCCAGGGGCGTAGATGTACATGACATTTTTGTCGATATCTCTGCTTCTAAGAGTGCGATTTGAATTTTTTTTTTTTTACTCTGTTGGAGAGCGTTTCCGTTGCGAAATGTTTCTCATATTATTTAAAAATTTTCTTAGCTCACAAGTTTGCCACTAGAGGGCGTAAGATCACGTTTACGTTTACTGCAATATTTGCGGGGCTAAAAACCCGATTGAAAAATCTTTTTTCTGTTATGTACTACTGACTATGAAAACTCTTTACGTGTATTTTCTTCCCACAATAATGCACAATTTTGCCGCTAGGGGCGCCAAAGCTTAATCTGTTTTTCTCAATATCTCTTCTTCTACACAGGCGATTTAAAAAATCATTTCAACACCGGATGCGATTTAATTTGTTGAACACTTTAAGTTCGTACTTGAGGAGTTTTATAAAGTTCACTGTTCTGTCGCTAGGTGTTGTTTGTGCATTTCTGTTTGTAGTTGTATCTCCGCTTCTAAAAACTCTATTGACAAATTCCTTTTTTTAATGTATACCGCTTGCTACTGTAGAGATGTGGAACATTATCCTCTTTAAATAATGCACAGAATTCCTGCTAGCGGGTGTAAAGGTCATAACATTTTTCTCGCCTTCTTTGCTTCCGGAAGACGTATTTGAAAAGTTCGATTTCCTTAGCATAGCTTTTTCCATAAAGAATATTTTCCCCCTATAACTGTTTCCATTATGCAAAATCCTTCCGCTAGAAGGCGTAGAATTACATCATGTTTCCTTCTATATATTTTATTTTAATTTTTTGATTTGAAAGTCATTTTGTCTCCGATATCTTCCTTGTGCTATGAGAAGATTTTTGTGCGCCATTTGTTAATTTTCGTAACATACCTTTTAGCAGCTGTTGTAAGTAAATATTGTTTCTATTTTTGGATGTTTTACCGATTGTGGAAATCCGGTTGATTTTTTTCTAACCGGCAGCATTGACTTTGAATAATTTTGATAAATTTAATTTGCGTCAGAAAGGATTCAAAAGACGTGCTCATTACAACCAAAAATTCGGTGTCATCTTTCTTCTTTTTCTGATATTGAAGAGATATCTGATTGATCATATATGCATTGGAGTTAGTTCTGCACTTAATGTTTGACTGACTTATATGCGCAAAGGACAAATAAAACAGTAGTGGACATCGTTAGTAAGCCTTTTCAATTCAACTGGCTGCCATTTTTATTCAGTGCCTAATTAGCTCCGTCATATATAATTAAGCTATCCGGAATATTTAAGTAAGCTTTACAGTGAAGCCAGTTACCGTGGCAAGTTTACTTTTCAGTAAGAAGAGTGCTTTCAGTGAAGTTTTGTTTCGTTTTATTTATTTATTTATTTATGCTGTTACATAACATAAGAATATTACAATAAGTTATGCATACAAAGGCTATTAAACAGCAAAGAAAACAAGAGCAAAGGTCTCTTAAGAGTCCTGACATAGCCCTTAGTTCTCTCAAAAGAATGACGCAAGTGAGTTTGTCCTTATCATGAATTATTTTTAGTAAATAATTAGTATTATTTTTTGGATTTAATTTAAAAAGATATATTTTATTCTTAACTTAGTAGGTATTTTAAGTGTTTTTTAAAAAGTGTTTGGTTATTAATATTTGTTAAATCCAAAGGCAATGAATTCTAATAATCTGGTCCAGCATAATTTAAACTTTGTTTTAATTGCTGAGTTTTAGACCGTATTGGGCGAAGCGGTAATCTATTTCTTGTTTGGTAGTTGTGTCTATTGTAATTAATTTCAATTAAATCTACATGCAAATTGTTCTTAAGTCTCTGAAACAGGATTTTGCTAAGGTTATCATAGAAAAGTTAATGTATTGTTTGTACGGAAATCATTCGGGTGAACTGGAGGATGTAGATGTAGATATATGTGTGTAGTCATAATAGTACTTTGTTTTGAATGTAGGTCTATTAATCTATAATATATTTATTTTTTAATACCTGTAATTTATTTACATTTGTTTTAGTTGTTTAACCCTAAGATAAAAAGCAGTAGTTAACATGAGTCTGAATCAATGAGTAATACAAGAGAATTAGTGTTTTAACTGAAAGAGACGTTAATGTACTACTATGGAGGCCAATATTTCTAGATAATTTATTCGAAAGTATTTCTATATGTTTACTACATCATAAGTCAGGAATAAAATTCACTCCCATATATTTAAAAAGTGGTACTATATCAATTATTTTATTTTCTAATAACAAATTTATAGTATGGCCCCATTCAGATCTCTGTCTGGAGACCATACCTTAGCTATAGTTTTAGAAGTGTTAATTATCAGTTCATTAGTAGTTAGCCAATTTGAGTATAGTTGTAAGTGAGTGTTAGCTTTAGTAATAATGCCATTTATATTGTGTCCCCTTAAATGTATATTACATCCACGAAACACTAAAACTCTACACGCCCTAATATTTATAGTAATATTTCTATGTGTTACTGTGTTTCCAAGTGCATTCCCCCCCTTCCTTTCAAAGACTGTCAGTCTGAGGTAAAAGTGTTAAACCTCTTTCCAGTTTTGGTGCAAGATTCTTTTTCCGTTGTTGACGTCTTCTCTGACAGATCTTTCACTTTATACGATGACCTTTTCAGAAGTGTTCAGAACTGACGTCGCGCGTTTTGTGTGAACAAGGCATCTGTGTCGGCGAATGCGTCACACTGCATCATTGAAGCGAGGCACAAATGCACACTCTCATCCACTTAGTCGTTTGTTGAAATTCTGGATAAGAGAAGTAGTTTCATGAAAGCAAATTTTGTCTCAGGGTTAGCTAAGTACACTGGCATACAAAACGGACATCCTTGTTCTGATTACAACTAAAGTGGCAGTCGAATGTTCAAATATGTGAAAATGGGAGGAAAAACAGCGCAACTCAGCCGACTGATTAAGTGGTTATTGAACACAACAAAGATGATATGCTTTTGGGGTTTGGGTCCCTCTCGTGAGGAATCACTTGTTCCTTCGTTCTTTGCTATTGGCTGCTAATTTTTTAAATATATACACATTGTAAAAAATGAGCAGCTTGAATTCACAGAAAATTTTGGAAAATCACGTGCAGCAAAGTTGCCGGTAAGTGCCTGTCTTTCAACAAACTTCCGTTTTTAAAAGTGCCCGTTTATTTTAACCCGTATTTTCACAGATTTTCCGTAGTCAGAAATTCCTTTTATTTCAGAAAAATCCTTTTCAGGTTTTTCCGTATTTAAACTGTAAATTCCGCAAAATCGACGACCTAGCATTTTTCAGCCCCTACCACAGATAATCCTTCCGCTGCAGTCAGGATCAAACCCCCGTCGTTTGGGTTAGTAACGCACGCTTTTAACCACTGAGCCACAAATGCTAGGGAACCCGAATCACGTACATCATAAAACAGATTGCGCGACGATGAATTTTTTTATTGTCATTAATGCAAGTGATTTAGTCATTTTATTTTATTTTGGAGTTTTTTATTTTTTTGAATAGGTTTGTAATAATTTTTTTCTATAGGAGGAATATTCACAACTTAAGCATTTTTCATCCCGATTTTCCGAAGCAACAAAATGCTTTGCTACTTGATTTTTTAAACTGACAGTGACTTTCAGTTATCTTTAAAAAAAAAAGGTAAAATGCACTTTTTTATGGCATTATTGCACAAAAAAAACCCTCCTAAATATGAAATTTACTCTTGATAGCTATAATAGCTTTTGTCTTATGTTGTCCAGACTGATACACAGATATCGTATAACTATCTGTACAATAAATGAAGTACCCGGTTCCTTACAGTAACACAATATATAATAAGTAGCTGGTGCACAAAATAGAGGAAGGTGAAGAAATATCCTGTGTCACAATAAACAAAATCCATGCGATATGCTATTCACAATATCCGATCTCACTACGGAACTTCAAATTTCGACAGACGCTTGAAATTTAAAAGTTAATCAAACCTCAAGTATTTTCACGTATCGCTCCTATCACAGGTAATTTCTCGTCATACGGACGAAAAAAGTGGAAGCGGAGTTTTTCCGTTATTATACAAAAGGAATTGCGGAAAGGTTTCTGAAAATTCAGAATTTTTCGGTAACACATCTCTAAAACGGTAATTTACCGTCAATATAAGAAAGAAACTGCGGAAAGTTTTCTGAAAATTCAGAATTTTCCGGTAACACATCTCTAAAACGGTAATTTACCGTCAATATGAGAAAGAAACTGCGCAAGGGTTTCTGAAAATTCAGAATTTTTCCATGGTAAGAAACATCCACGAAATGCAGGTTTCTTTCCTTCATTTCACGGAAAAGGTTGTATCAGAAATATACTTTCTTAATTCACGAAGGGAATCACGGAAAGTGGCTCGTGAATTTCAGAATTTTTTTTACGGTGCAGTGGAACCTCGGTTATATATTTCCCGGTTATACGTTTTTCACTTTTGTACGTAATTCTGCGCCAGCCCCAAATTTCCCTGCAAGTTCTATCGCTTTTACAATTTGGTTATACGTAATTCATTTATACGCTTTTTGCGATCATACATTAGATTTCGAATTTCAGATTACCAAAAATACACGGTTTTTTGTTTGTTTTATACGTAATCCGGTATGTTACAACTTTGAGAGAATTGAGATGGCCTTTGTTTTTTGACGTAGAACTACGTCTTTCTCCGCGCTAGGAGGAAATAGGGGGTGGCATCTGGAGAACGGATGCAACGAAAGCATGTCACGCTTTGAACGCTTATATCTTCCAAACTAATTATCATAGGGTAATAAATAATACATCATTAGATTGTTTATAGAGTCCCATTTATAACAAAATAAGTTTCAACGCTCCACCCCCTTAACCCTTTGATACAGTAGCGTTAGAAATTTAAGTTAAATTTCGCGTGATTTTGTTTCGCCGCACGCCGTTTTAAGGTTGATAACTAGTGAATAGATTATGATAGATGTGACCTCAGCCCCACATTCCGTAGCTGACGGTCAGAGCTAACGGACGTATTTGATAAACCGAAATCAAGTGGACTTAAAATTTATTTATTTTTTAGGTAAAACAAATTTGGTAACGAAAATTTAGAAATGCTGCGGAAATGCAGGGAAATTTACTATAAGAACCGACGAAAGTTGAAGAAACAGCTACAGAAGAACGAGAGGAATCCGAAAAGGCCCGCTAAGTCATCAACCGAAAGGTCACGGGAATGTAAGGAGCGTCAAAAGTCCGCCAGCCAGGATGCGTTTCACCGGAGTTCGACTGTAGGGCCACAACCTTCCACTCCAACTGCACAAACTGAGCCTGAGCAGATGGAGCTTGATGTCATAGATCCAAATTCTTAAATTTTCACACTGAGATGGAATACCGTACATCGCCCATCTTCATAACTTCGCTGGCTAATGAATGTAAATAGACGATGTCATCGCTCTGTCCACGTTATTTTATAAACAACGCATAGCAACTGAAAAAGTGTTCTACCGACACCTCTGGAATCGAACCCAAGATCTCTCGATAACTAGCAGAGCGCCTTCGCTTTACGCTACGGTGCCAACAATTCACAGCGCTATGTGTGGTTTATCAGTCAGCATCTGATTACACAAATCCTTATTGATGATGTGTGTCGCCATCTGGTGGCTTTCAACAGAGCAAACTATTTAATTACAGCTGATAAATCCAAAGGGCGATAGAAATGGTGAATATATTTCAAATACGTGGAGATAATGTAAATAAACGATGACATCGTCTATTTGCCTTTCGATCCCAGCGGTGTCGGTAGAACAATATTTCAATTGCTATGTGTTGTTTATAAATTAACGTGGACAGGGCGATAACATCGTCTATTTGCATTATCTCCACGTATTTGAAATGTTTTGACCTGATAATGAATGTATTACATCCCAAACCTTTACACCGCCGATGCATTCTGTATCTAGACAAGAACATGAGCAACAACAAGAAGAGTACATCAGGCCCGACACGTATCGCCAAATTTATAAAAAGGCAACTAACGTGTTTGAAAAATTCTGTCTGAAGAAATCGTTCTTCAGAAACAATTTCAGCATTAACTCTCTCTCTACTGACAACGATGATACTACGCCTTCTACTTCCACTAACATTAATTTATAGCATAAGTTCATATGATTTATATATAGCATAAGTTGCTTTTAAGTAGATAAAGTAAAACATTTCTTTCGTTTTATTTCTTAAAAATTTTATATCTGAAAAAAATCAAAGGGGCACAGTAGCAACTGTGCCGCAACCTACAACGTAGGGCGTCGTCAACTGTCCTTCGCTGAATACTTTAAGGTCGTAGAACTAGTGAGATAGTGTCATGAAATTGTGAAACTTGATGTAATTCTTGGTTGCAGGTTGCGGCACAGTTGCTACGGTGTCCCTGAGATTTTTTAATCTTTTTTTCAGCCTTGGAATAGATAGATAATGCAACAAAAAAGTTCATTAAATAACATTCACAGTTCTCTATTTTCTATGAATTCAAGAAACTAGAAAACGCCGAAGGTTAGTGAATATTTTAGTCGGCATTAATCCTGAATCAACTAGTGGATAAACTGCATAAGAGTGATAGTTTTAAGTAAGAAACATGTAATAGGGGTAGTGAATATTAAATAAAATTGCTTTCGGATTTACAGCCTAGTATTTCAAAGGTAAGTCTGTTGTTTTTATTTATGTATATTGAAAACAAAATATCGCACAGAATTTCTTTACCTGATTTTTATAATGAAACTAGGTGATAGCCGGTCAACAGGCGGGGGAATATATAGTAAAAAATTTAGAGTAATTTTTAATAACCAGGTTTTTTTTTTTTTTTTTTTTTTTTTTGTGAACTTACAATTGCGCAGTTGCAAATACTGTATTAAAATGTTATAGTAGTTCATGCGCAGAAGCACAAACAGTATTTTTTTCTTGTTTTTCTTTTTCATTTCTTCTAAAGTTGGAAAAGGTAGAAACTGATGGTACATATATATTAAAGAAAATTTAAACAGTTCTATATAGCAACAATAATAAAAATGCAGCGTTTTCATTCAAATATTTTACATCTTTTAACAAAAAATGTCCGTGTTGCGATTCAAAATATTATACCCCCCCCCCCCCAAATTCTGAAGCCTAATCAGTAGCATTCTTTACTTGATAACAAATTTAAATCTATTGTGATGAAACTACTGTATTTATTCAGGTGATACGCCATTAGTAAACAGATGAGAACTGCACGAATACTTTGTCTTTTATTTTATGTGTAATTCTAGAAAATTTCATATGGAACCTGCAGCCGTTTTCGTCACAGCGTGTCTCAGTAAGTAACGAACACGTTATATTGTGACTATATTTTTTTAAATAATCTCGAATTCGGAATTGGAATAAAATGAAACGAGGAAAGTCTGAAATTTAAGAACAAACAGTGAGGCATAAATAAACGATAAAATTAAACTACTGGAATTAGAGCAAATGCATTGTAAGTTACATATGAGAGGAGAATGGAATCTTATAGTTCAGAACTAGTTTTTTGTATTTAATTTTTCCAACTGAATATCAAAGT
This sequence comes from Macrothele yani, assembly GCA_039090855.1. Taxonomy (NCBI): domain Eukaryota; kingdom Metazoa; phylum Arthropoda; class Arachnida; order Araneae; family Macrothelidae; genus Macrothele; species Macrothele yani. The sequence goes on from CM077024.1 coordinate 12,070,662, forward strand.
ACTTATTAAAAATCGATAGCTTAATTTTCGTTTTTCAGAACTAATGTTGGCGGAAGAAAGTACATTGTCAAATAAAATTAAAGAAGCGTATCGTAACGAACATAAAACCTCATGCAAAGCTTTGGTCAGGAACCTCAAAAAACCAGCCTCATGAGAAAAGCAAGCTGCTGAGAAATTTGGCAGCCAGAATCTATCAGAATCAGCCAAACGTGACAGCACTTATTTATTAAATTACGCGAACATGGAAGCTTCTTCCATTTTAGCAATTATAGTCTTAAACTTAGAGCGTAAAAAGAAGAGTACGCGTTCTCTGAGTTTAATTCATTCAATGTTCAAGTAAGCATACAAGTAGGTTTTTTCTTATTATTTTCTTTTAACTTTAACTCAAGTTCAGAAGAAATTCCATAATAAAAAAAAAAGACAACGGTGTGCGTTTCGGATGCCGCGATTTTTCATACTGCTAAAAGGGCAACGCCTACTTTTGTCTTCCATAAATCACTGATGTAGAGAAAAATATCAAATGCTATTTTAAGCTTTGAATTCTAATGTGTTCTGATTTTTAATATTTCTCACATGTTTTTATTAACAGGTATTTAATTTAATAGATAGCGACAGCATGTAAGTTAAATTCTGAATACTTCACTGCATTTTACCTTTTATTTCTTTTTTATTTTCCTTACCCAATGAAAACACAGTTAGGTCATGTTTTCAATAACTGATGAAAAGTAAAATATCGGAAGAAATGAAGTGAAGCAAAATTCGTGTTTTATTCTAAAATTGTAAGTGCTAGACAAACTTTTCTCTTGTTATTAGAGTAATAAGTACTCATAGAGTATTTAAAGCTTCTACGTATTTAAAACAAAATTCTACGGAAAATAAATTGTATTTTCTTTCCAAACTAATGCGCAATTTTCCCACTAGCTGGCATGGCGTTCAAGTATATTTCGTTTTTCACGATTTGGCTGCTTGTAAAGTCCGAATTGCTATTTCTTTTATTTCTGTTTTTTTATTTTATTTTATTAATTTCAATTCATCATTCTTCGTAAAACCCTATCAAAAATAACGTATTTTTCGAGTACATGCAGAAAACTGTGAAATAACATGTTCTCTCTTAATTCCTCTGTGTCGGAACGTCACCCGGTATGTGCCGGTTTCATTAATTTAATTTCTTTTAATTTTGTGACTTACTTACCCACGATGAATACTAACTAACTAGCGTATAGCCCGTCATAGGACGGTTGTTCTTAAGCTTTAAATAAATATTATATTAATATATAGGGGATATTTCCCGTCCTAAGACGGGGTGAAACTTTTAATTGGAGCAAATTGAAAACAAATCAAATAGACGCAGGGTTTCTGTAAGGAAATATTATAGTAAATTATATAGGAAGAACTCATTCATGTTAGAATTAAAAATTATATGCTATTTATTTCCGGTTTTCAAAAGATCTCGCGATAAATAACATTCTGTGTAAAATATCTCTTGTTTAACAATAATTGCAGGTTAGAGCGTTTAGATAGATCGATATTTTGCAAAATGTGTAATATATTTAGCACTAAACTCGGAAAGTTGTTTTCGTGTAAACTTACCTTAATAACTTTTACTTTGATTTTTCGCCTTAAATTACTTTTTCTCTGGCACAGACTGCCCTACTCAAGACTGTCCTACTCGACTGTTAGAATGAAACTTCATACCAAAGCTTTTTCCACAAATAATGTGACATCTGATATTACAAATCGGAACTATCTAAATTCTCGGCAATATGCTTTTGGGGCGATATCTCCTTTTAGGTGCAATTTTGTTCACTTTGACATCTCAAGATTTAAATTTTTATTGTAGGTTAGAGCGTTTAGGTAGATCGATATTTTGCAAAATGTATAATATAAACAGCACTAAACTCGGAAAGTTAGTTAAATTAAAAAAGAAAAATAATTAAAGCGTACAAATTAATATTGGAATTGTGCTAAATTAAATTAATATACGAACTCAACTTGCTGTGGTATTAAGATTTCAATTCGAATTTTGTGGATAGGATAAATTGAACTCGAGTCATTGATAATACAATTTTTTTTAAATTAGCACGCGATCACTTTGACATCTAAAAGTGATCGGGGGCTATTTACATAGCACGCAATCACTTTAACATTAGATCGCGTGCCATTATATAGCACGCAATTACTTTGACATTAGGTTGCGTGCTATTGTGTAACACGGAATCTTTTTGACATCTTGAGAGCACACACGAATTGATCGATGCGTGATGGCGCAACAATGCAGACGTTGATGTGACGCCAAGTGTTCCAGACTGATCTGGCTGTTTATCTTATCTTACCATGTATATAAAAGGCAAGACTTGCGACGGCTTGGTGGATCTCTTTTTAACCATAAACAAACAACTACGTACGCTGTTTAACAGTAGAAGACGAACATTTATATTCCGGTGTTCACACCGTGTTATCCGTAACCGTTCCTGTTTAATGTTTTGTGTACATCTTTTTTCTTTCGTTGAAAGTTAGTTTGTTGTTGTTTTTTCGGGTGCGATGGAGGTGGAAGCACACAGTTGTAGGTTGTCAGATGTTTCACTTTACTGATGCTGAGTAAGGCAAGGACGAACGTTACAAAAAAATCGCAAAAAAAAAAAAAAACAATACAAAAAACAAAAAAACATGGGGTAGCACGCGAAAGGGAGTCCCCGTCCCTTACCAAGGAAGGACTATCATCCGGCAAAAGATAATAATATATGCTTGAATAGCAATAAGAGATTTTTAGAACCCGTTGTATTCTTATCTGAACGGGCTTTACAGCAGGTTAATTAAATAAATACCCCTGACCAGGTACTAGTCAGACAAATATTAGCCTTTTCCCTGGTTTCCTGCAATGTTGCTACGGAATTAACTGCGTGTAAAATGGCAAATCTATATAAATAAAAATGTAAATGTTCGTTTGTTCAAAATCTTAAATCTCCGAAAGTTCTTCACCGATTGCTTTGAAATTTTGACACAACGTTGCATTCGAATACGCGCGTGTTTTTATATACTTGTTATATAGATGTCACACATGTGACAGGTAAAAACATGCTTTTTTGAAAAACAGCGCCATCTGTTGGACGTAAAAGCAACACACGCTATGCTAAATATTTTACGATTCCATTTTACGATCCATGTTTCGTTCACCATAGCGTTCATTTCGTGAGTATAGTTGATTTTTTTATTTTTTCATTGTTTTCCATTTCGTTTTTTTAACTGTTTTTCTTATTTTTCAGTGCAATCGGCAGTGGAATTGAGCTGTGTCGATTGCTCTGCGTTTGAATTGAAATATTTCGTTAGTATTTTTTTCTTTGTTTTTTAGTTGTTTTTTTTTTTCTTTTTTTAATGTTTTGCAATTTTATATGTTTTTGTTATAACTTTCTTTCTTCTTTCTCAGTGCAATCGATGTGCTTTAGTTTATCCAAATACTGCCTCGCAGAAGATCAAACTTAGGTCGTCGTACTCGGGGAGCGGAAGCAGTGCGACGTGTAATTGCAAATCAAACTGAGGAAGAACGGGCATCAGCGAACGAGCGAAACAGACAAAGAATGGCTCAAATACTTGCCACAAAATCAGCAGAGCGACGTGCAGCCAGACTTGAGGATGCACGGTTGGGAGCACGGCGATCGCGTTCTGCAGCTTCAGATCTGCTTCGTTCTCAACAGAATGAATGCGACAAGCTGAGAGTGGCTGAAAGACGTCAACGAGAAACAGCAGATCAGCGTCAAACCGTGCTCAGTAATCACGCGATTACAGATCAGCGTCAAACCGTGCTCAGCAATCCGTGCTCAGCAATCACGCGATTACAATCGCCTTGCATTCCGGTACAAATCAGCTGATGATTATAGTTTGAGCCGGCATGTTCTCATCGGTACTATGACTGAAGTGTGTCCATATTGCAAGGCTCTGAAATTTGATGGAGAAACAAAAGGAATGTGTTGCGCCGCCGGAAAAATTAAACTTCCTCAACTTGGAGAACCGCCAGAGCCATTAAAATCTTTGCTTGCCGGATATACCGCCGAACCAAAGCATTTCCTATCTAACATCAGGAAATGCAACGCATGCTTCCAAACGATGTCGTTCGGCGCAGAAATCGTAACAGCTCAATTCATGCCAACTTTCAAAGTGAAGGGACAAATTTATCATAAAGCCGGCGCCCTGCTTCCGTTACCAGATGGTCAACATAAATTCCTACAAATGTATTTCATCGGTGATGGCAATGATGAATTGAATGCACACTGCGGAATTTCTACCCGCATAAAAAGGTCCATCGTTTCCCAACTGCAAGAGCTTCTTCACGAAAAAAAACTATTTAGTGCGTTTGTTCAAAACAGCAATTGACATGATGCCATCTGATACACACAAGAATGTTATTCATGCTGACAAAACGCCTGCTGGAGAACATGTGCGAATATTCAATGCTCCAACTATAGACGAAGTGGCAATTGCCATAGTCGGAGATCAATTCCAACCTAGAGATATTGTTCTTCATCGGAGAAACGATCAATTGACGAAAGTTGCAGAAACTCATCGATGCTATGATGCCCTGCAATATCCAATATTTTTGGGATGGTGCCGATGGATATCACTTCAACGTTAAGATGATAAATCCAGTCAGTGGCGAAGAAACAAATATGAAATGTACCGCAATTAACTATTATTCATACCGATTAATGATTCGGGAGAATGAAGACAATCACATTTTGAAATGCCGTCAATTGTTTCACCAATACATCGTAGATATGTATGCAAAATTCGAAACAGAACGTTTGATATTCATCCGTTTGAATCAGACCAAGCTTCGCTCTGAAGAATACGTTCATTTGCGAGATGCAGTTGTAAATGACGGTAATACAACTAACGTTGGAAGACTAACGATTCTGCCATCTTCATATACAGGCAGTCCACGTCATATGCATGAGTACGCTCAAGATGCAATTGCATATGTTCGTCACTGCGGGCGTCCAGACCTATTCATTACTTTCACATGCAATCCAGCTTGGGACGATATACAACATCTATTACTTCCTGGGCAATCGCCGGTGGATAGGCATGACATCACAGCACGTGTTTTCAGACAGAAGCTGAAATCGCTGATGGATTTGATCGTAAAACATGAAGTGTTTGGTTCTGTGCGCTGCTGGATGTACTCAGTGGAATGGCAAAAGAGAGGATTACCACACGCACATATACTAATCTGGCTCTATAAGAAAATCACTTCAAACGACAAACGAAATCGACGATGTAATATGCGCTGAAATACCCGATGCCGACATCGATAAGGATTTGCATGAAGTTGTGACGAAAAATATGATACATGGACCTTGCGTTACACTGAATCCAAATTCACCATGCATGATAGACGGAAAATGCTCTAAGCGATATCCTCGATCATTAGTATCCAACACAGTTACAGGAAATGATGGATATCCTTTATACAGAAGATCAGCAGAAGATGGCGGTAAATTAGCAACCATACAAATGCAAAACGGTGACATCGAAGTAGATAACCGGTGGGTTGTTCCATATTCGCCTTTGCTATCAAAAACATACAAAGCGCGCATGAACGTGGAATACTGTAACTCCGTTAAATCGATCAAATACATTTGTAAGTACGTGAATAAAGGCAGCGACATGGCAGTTTTTGGCGTGCAACCAGAAAGAAGTGATAGGAATGCGGTCATACATATCGATGAAATCGCACAGTATCAGGCTGGAAGATACATAAGCAGCAATGAAGCTGTATGGCGAATTCTTTCATTTCCCATACATAAACGAAGTCCAGCTGTTGTTCACTTAGCAGTACATCTAGAAAATGGGGAACGCGTTTATTTCACAGTTGCAAATGTGCAACAAATAGCCCTGAATCCACCAGCTACAACGTTAACTGCTTTCTTCACGTTATGTCAAAATGACGCGTTTGCGAAAACACTGTTGTATTCGGAAGTGCCTACGTATTACACATGGAATGCAAGTAGAAAATCATTTGAACGACGCAAACGAGGAGAGCGAGTCGACGGACAACCTGGCATATTCAAAGAAACTACGATGGGCAGACTGTATACCGTGCATCCCAATCAAGATGAATGCTTCTTTCTTCTCATGCTGTTGGTAAATGTGCCCGGTCCAACGTCTTTCCAGCAATTGAGACTTGTAAACGGCGTTACACATGCCACTTTCCGCAGTGCATGTCAAGTTCTGAATTTATTGAAGAACGACCAACACTGGGATTCATGCATTAATGACGCGTGCAACACGTCACATCCAAATCAAATTCGTACATTGTTTGCAATCATATTGACCGCCTGCTCTCCTTCATCTCCAACAGAGTTATGGGAGAAATACAAAACGCACATGGCTGAAGATATTTTCCGTCGAATACGCAACGAAAATTCAAATGTGAACATGGATTTCACAGCAGAAATCTACAACGAAGCCTTGATAATGATTGAAGATTTGTGCTTAGAAATCGCGAACAAAGTTCTCAATCAATTGGGAATTCCATCACCGAATCGATCTGCTGCTGCTTCGTTCGATGTCGAATTACGTCGTGAACAAAATTACAACACGGGTGATCTTTTGTCGTATGTGCAATCAAATATTCCTAAGCTAACGCTTGAGCAAAAAGGCATTTACGATCAAATAATGCGAACTGTCAATAACGCGGTTGGAGAAATCTTCTTCTGAGATGCGCCAGGAGGAAATGGTAAAACGTTCCTAATTTGATTGATTCTGGCAGCAATTTGATCCCAAAATGACATAGCCTTAGCTCTCGCGTCGTTCGAAATAGCTGCGACATTGCTACCAGGTGGAAGAACTGCTCATTCCGCTTTGAAATTGCCATTGAACATGCAATTCATTGAAACTCCCACGTGCAACATTTCCAAAGCATCCGGCATGGGAAAAGTATTGCAGAAATGCAAACTTATTGTTTGGGATGAATGCACAATGGCGCCCAAAAAATCGCTCGAGGCTCTTGATTGATCATTGCAAGATTTGCGTGGAAACATCAGACCATTTGGGAACGCATTAATATTGCTTGCAGGAGATTTCAGGCAAACATTACCTGTAATTCCTCGATCGACACCAGCGGGCGAAATAAATGCTTGCCTGAAATACTCTACTAAATACTTTAAATAATCTACGTGGCGACACGTAAAGACGTTAAAATTAACTACAAATATGCGTGCCCAGCTGCAAAACCATCGATCAGCTGAGATATTCTCACATCAATTGCTGCAAATTGGCAACGGAAAGGTGCCGATTAATCTGACCTCAGGACGAATTTCATTGCCTCATAACTTCTGCAATTTAGTGACGTCAAAAGAAGAATTGGTTGAAAAAGTATTTCCCAATATTCAAACCAATTATAAGAATCACACGATTGGCTGAGTGAACGAGCTATTCTTGCTGCCAAGAACAAAGACGTCAAGAACAAAGACGTCTACGAGCTTAACAATATAATTCAGTCTAACATTCAAAGCGAGGCAGTCACATACAAGTCCGTCGACACTGTTGTGGAACCAGATGAAGCGGTTCATTATCCAACAGAATTTTTGAATTCACTCGATCTGCCAGGGATGCCACCTAACGTACTGCAAATTGAAAAACGGCGTGCCAATTATCATGTTGCGAAATATCAACCAGCCAAAGCTTTGCAACGGCACGCATGCTTGCAGTAAAAAAATTCATGAGCAACGTCGTAGAAGCAACAATCTTGACAGGACCTTTCAAAGGTGAAGATGTCCTCATTCCTCGCATTCATATGATTCCAACGGATATGCCATTTCAATTTAAGAGATTGCAATTCCCAATTCGATTGGCGTTTGCAATCACAATCAACAAAGCTCAGGGCTAATCTTTAGAATTTTGCGGTTTAGATCTAGACACAGATTGCTTCTCACATGGACAATTATATGTTGCGTGTTCTAGAGTCGGCAAACCAGACAATCTCTATATCTGCACAGACAATGGAACAACAAAAAATATTGTATACCCACAAGCATTGTTAAATTAAACATATTAGAAACGTGCGCTTTCTCTTTTCTTTCTTTTCCATTAAATCAGACTGAGCCACAGCAACGCGTGGCCGGGTACAGCTAGTAAATAAATAAATATCTAGTTTTGTATGTCATTTTTACCAAAATCTCTGCATTGTTCATCGCTGAAAGAAAAAGTACTTACTGCTATTAAATTTTATCTAACCGCAAACGGAATTTTAGTAAGCAAATAAGTAATTAATTTCAGTTGTTTCACCAGAAGATGCAGCAATCGCTGCTTTTATGCTGCTATATAATCCACGGTTGTACCATCTGTGGAACCAGGAAGTGTTAAACACATTTAGGGTTAAGCAACACGTAAACGCTCTTGCCTTTGGGGGAGCAGTTTCAGCAGAAGCAGATCATAACATTTTTGGTGGAATTCAGGCTCTTGTGAGGGGAACTAAATATCCATATTGCGATCGCTTAGAGAGCTTTTCGCTCGAAATACTGGACGCAAAAGTACCAGAGTCGCAGTAACAGACATGACTAAAGATCGCATTAGCGACTCATAACAGCCTAAAGACACGCGGAAGTGCTTTACTTAGAAAGGTAATCAGAGAGAATCACCACCTGCCAAATATGGCTGTATTACGGCCGATGAAATAAAAATCTACAGACCTATTAAAAACAGGCCTCTGCAACGAAGTGTGTCAAAGTACCAATTACTCTCCGATTAGTGGCTCCCTCTATAGAAAATAACGCTTCCCGCCGCCGTTGAATCACAAGAAATCATCGCATGAACTTCACAGCACTGGGAGCAAACTAATCACTTAGCTGCCTCGCGGATAGGCATAAAGAAGAGGCAATTCATCAAGTAATTTTTAATAAAATAAGCATTAATCGAGGCCCGGGAATATGTGGTGTGCTTATTGGGTGCATGAAAAAGCTTTTCGTTTAATTCCAAGGAGGTTAAGCGAGAACAGATCGGTTTAACGAAACAATTAGTAAAAATGGAAGTGCATTACTAATCAGAACTCTTTGACGTAATTCTCCCTTCAAATGGGAATTTGATTTCCGCTCTCGTTAAAACAGCCTTTTTTTATTTTATTTTTAAGTGTTAATGGTGCGCTTTAACTGCTGACGTCTGGAGAATTAAAGTAACACAGCAAGTTTCGCTTGAAGCATGATTCGCTCAATATCAAAATAAGTAAGCGAAATTTCTGCTTTAAAATATTTTTCTGCTGCTTTGTAGGATAATATAATCAGTGCAAAATTAAATTAAGCACGATTAGAAATCATTGCTGTGCACTCAATTTCTTTTTGTGGTGAAAGCGAAAACAAAATATTTTCCATTTTTATGACTTTGGTAAAATACTGGTCACATGTTGGACCACAGTTCTGCACTATATCAGCCATAGCCGCCAACTCCGGGGGTTCGACAAACCACCAATAATGTTGTTCTGGGTTCCTCGAACTCCCAATATTTCGGGCATTTTTCGTAATCCGCACAGGATCCAAAACTTCCCGGACTGCGAATGTACGGCAAAGGACGTGTATCACATACGCACAGTGATTATTGGATTACGTTACCACATTATCCACATTCACAGGGCAATTGGTTTCGTCCATCTACCTCACACGCTCGCTGCAGTACATCCGGGTATTGTGAGCTACTTACGCAGTGTTCGGCGAACGATGAAAAAACGGCGTTTTTTGAGCAGCGCATTAACATTAAGTTTTGCGTTCGTTTAGGCGAAAGTCTAACAAAAACTTAACAGATGTCGAAGCAAGTTTATGACGAAAACAAAATGGCGCAGTCACAAACATTCGATTGGCATCGACGCTTCAGAGAAGACAGACAAGAGGTCTAAGAAGACAGCTCTCATGGGTGAAAACATTTCGAAGGTTGCGGCCATTGTACTCGCAAACAAATAATAGACAATCGAGCAAATAGCAGAGGCTGCTACGATATTGAAGACTACGTGTCAAAGAGTACAAACAGATGATCCGAAGATGCACTGGATGTGTCAACACATCTTTGCACGCATGCTAACTGAAGATCAGTCAACCACACGGATGGAAACGGCGGAAGATCTCGTAATCGCCGCCGACCAAGACCCATAATTTCTTAGAAGAATCATAATGGGGAATGAAAAATGGTGCTTCTTCTTCGACCCGTAGACTAAGCGAGCATCGATTTCGTGGAAATCGTCATAGTCTCCACCCAATCAGAAATTCCACCGAGATCGCCGCAAAGGCAAGATCATAATAGAGGTCTTCTTCGACATCCAGGATACTGTTCATTATGAATTTATCCCTGAAGGACTTACTGTCAACAAGGAGCTCGATCTGGACATCATGCGACATCTACGTGAGTCGATCCGCAAAAAGTGGCCTCAACTGTGGGGCGATCAATCATGGGTGCTGTTGCATGACAATGCACCGCCACACAAGCCACTCCTTGTTTGTGAGTTTCTCGCCAAAACTAGAACCGTTGTCCTCCCACACCCACCGTAATCACCTGATCTCGCGCCCCTGCGACTTCCACCTCTTCTCTGAGCTGACACCTCAACTTCAGGGTCGTCAGTTTTCGAGCGTAGAAGACGTGAAAAACGCAACGCTGGTTGCACTGAAGGGCATTGCAAAGAATGGGTTTCAGAAGTGATTCGACGCCGCTGGGAGAAGTGTTTTGTTGCAAAAGAGTCTTATTTTAAAGGAGGATATGCTTCAGCTTTCTAACTCTATCTACGGACTTAGGGACCCAGTCCAGGACTTTTGGATCCTTCATTGTATATGTATTATGCGTGCAAATGTGCATACATTTTTGTTTTTCATTGTTTAGTTCCCATTTACTGGTTTTATCAGGGTTCGTATAGAAATTTCCGACTCAGATTGTTTATTGTCCCCAGACTTCCCTCAAAATAAACGAGTTAGTAAAATCATGCAATGCATTGATAATGATACACTTTCCAACATACCAGAAATCATTACTCAAGTTATGAGGATAATGGCTGCGGAATAAATCTCGCTCCTGTGCCCTGACCTTTGACCCCATTTCGATTATATTCAACAGAACCGGTTCAGTATACCTCCGGAACTACATGACAAAGTTTTGTCGCAAGTGAAACATTTGTACGTAAGTTATGACGCATAAGGGCGATGGAATGGATCCCTCTCCTATGTTCTGACCTTTGACCCCATTTCGTCCATTTTCAATAGGGCTAGTCTCCAGGTTCACATACTAAAATTTCTTCGATATCGAACCATTGTTATGCGAGTTATCGTGCGAACAGACAGGCAGACAGACAGACAGACAGACAGACAGACAAAGCTGAAGCATATACGCTTCTTCAACCTACGGTTGGAAAGAGTAAGAAAAGGTCTATCATTGCAGATGAAAAAAGCTGTTGTTATATAATTTATGTCCCTTGACATCCAAGATTCCGTTTCTTATTCGTGCCAGTTGATATACACCAAAACTCAATGCTATCGAGACACGATGCAAAAAAATTGAAATAATTGTAGATTTTTAAAGATGAACTTTTATTTACAATTAAAACCAGATTAAAATCGTCGCAAAATCTTTCAGACCCACTATGGGTCCTTCATCAGGCAAATGGAAATAATTGCGGATTTTAAAAGATGAACTTTTACTTACAATTAAAACCAGATTAAAATCGTCGCAAGATCTTTCAGACCCACTATGGATTCTTGATCAGGCCTGATGAATGACACCACCGGAACTGGTGGGCAAGTGGACCCTACGCCATGATAATGCCCGTCCACATGTGGCTGCTTGTGTTCAACAGTTTCTTACAATGTTTTGACACACCCGGTGCATACTCATCATTGACAGTAATTTGGGGTGGAATGGCATGCTGATAGACTACACCTTTATAATCAAAGAAAATTGTCAGCATCACCTCTCGAAAACAGTTCGTCAAACAAAAGCTATCGATTTGGTTTGGCGAACTGTTTTCGGAGGAGGCGAGCCTGTGAGTTTCCAGACACTCGTTGCGCGCTTCGTGAGGGGGTCAAAATAGTAGGCTCATGTTTCATCGGCAGTTATTACTGTGTCTAGAAAGTCTGGATCAGTTGCAATCATTTGTTTCCACTCATGACACACCTGAACCCTGGCTAACAATTGTTCTCTCGTTAGATGATAAGGTACCCATATGGAACACACGCGATGCAGCAGTGATTTGTCGCGTAGAATGCAGAATGCCGACGTTTTTGAAACAATAGGTGACGCCGCTATAGTTCACACGTCATTCGTCGATCTTCTTGCAGGATGGCCGAAACAGTGTTAGCAATACGCTCCGTAACAACGCTTTCAGGTCGACCAGACCTAGGAGCAAGTTCTTCCGACAAACGCCCGTTTTTGACTAGACAAAGTCATCACTCTTTTCACGTTTTCTTTAATTTAAACACAGCAACCGAAAAATTGTTATCCGGACACCGCTGGGATCGAACCCCAGATATCTTGATAACTAGCCGAGTACGTTCGTCTTACGCTACAGTGGCCAAGAATCCACTGCGCTATGTGTATTTATCTGTCAGCATCTGACTTCACAAATCCGTAGAGATGGGCTCAACAACTAAGACGTCCCCATCTGGTGGGGCTTAACGGCACAAGCTATTAAATTATAGCTACTAAATCCAAAGGGTGAGAGTGATGGTGAAAATCTTCCATATGTAAATAGACTAAGTCATCGCTGTTTCCACGTTTTCTTTAATTAACACACAGCAACCGAAATTTTTTATCCGGAACACCGCTGTTATCCGGATAATTGTTATCCGGGCACCTTTGTTATCCAATTGTTGTCTCCACGTATTTGGAAGATTTTCACTATCGCTCTCCCCTTTAGATTTATTGTCTATAATGTAATAGCTTGTACCTTTATGCCCCACCAGATGGAAACGTCTCAGTTGCTGAGCCTATCCCTACGAATTTGTGAAGTCAGATGCTGACAGATAAACACACATAGCGCCGTGGATTGTTGGCACCGTAGCGTATGGTGACGTCTCAGTTGCTGAGCTCATCTGTACGGATTTCGTGAAGTCAGATGCTGACAGATAAACACACATAGCGCCGTGGATTATTGGCACCGTAGCGTATGGTGACATCTCAGTTGCTGAGCCCATCCCTACGAATTTGTGGTCAGATGCTGACAGATAAACACACATAGCGCAGTGGATTGTTCTCACCGTAGCAGAATGGTGACGTCTCAGTTGCTGAGCTCATCTGTACGGATTTGTGAAGTCCGGTGCTGGCAGATAAACATAGCGCCGTGGATTGTTGGCACCGTAGCGCATGGTGACGTCTCAGTTGCTGAGTTCATCTGTACGGATTTGTGAAGTCAGATGCTGACAGATAAACACACATAGCGCCGTGGATTGTTGGAACCGTAGCGTATGGTGACGTCTCAGTTGCTGAGCCCATCACTACGGATTTGTGAAGTCAGATGCTGACAGATAAACACACCTAGCGCCGTGGATTGTTGGCACCGTAGCGTATGGTGACGTCTCAGTTACTCAGCCCATCCCTACGGATGTCTGAAGTCAGATGCTGACAGATAAACACACATAGCGCCGTGTATTGTTGGCATCGCAGCGTATGGGGACTTCTCAGTTGCTGAGTTCATCTTTGCGGATTTGTGAAGTCAGATGCTGACAGATAAACACACATAGCGCCGTGGATTGTTGGCACCGTAGCGTATGGTGACGTATCAGTTGCTGAGCCCATCCCTACGGATTTGTGGTCAGATGCTGACAGATAAACAACATAGCGCCGTGAATTGTTGGCACCGTAGCGTATGGTGACGTATCAGTTGCTGAGCCCATCCCTACGGATTTGTGGTCAGATGCTGACAGATAAACACACATAGCGCCGTGGATTGTTGGCACCGTAGCGTATGGTGACGTCTCAGTTGCTGAGCTCATCTGTACGGATTTGTGAAGTCCGGTGCTGACAGATAAACATAGCGCAGTGGATTGTTGGCACCGTAGCGTATGGTGACGTCTCAGTTGCTGAGCTCATCTGTACGGATTTGTGAAGTCAGATGCTGACAGATAAACACACATAGCGCCGTGGATTGTTGGCACCGTAGCGTATGGTGGCGTCTCAGTTGCTGAGCCCATCCCTACGGATTTGTGAAGTCAGATGCTGACAGATAAACACACATAGCGCCGTGGATTGTTGGCGCCGTAGCGTATGGTGACGTATCAGTTGCTGAGCCCATCCCTACGGATTTCGGGTCAGATGCTGACAGATAAACACACATAGCGCCGTGGATTGTTGGCACCGTAGCGTATGGTGACGTCTCAGTTGCTGAGCACATCACTACGGATTTGTGAAGTCAGATGCTGACAGAAAAACACACCTAGCGCCGTGGATTGTTGGCACCGTAGCGTATGGTGACGTCTCAGTTACTCAGCCCATCGCTACGGATTTGTGAAGTCAGATGCTGACAGATAAACACAGCTAGCGCTGTGGATTGTTGGCACCGTAGCGTATGGTGAACGTCTCAGTTGCTGAGTTCATCTTTGCGAATTTGTGGAAGTCAGATGCTGACAGATAAACACACATAGCGCTGTGGATTGTTGTAGCGTAAGTGAACGCACTGAGCTAGTTTTCGAGAGATCTGGGGTACGTATGATCCCAGCGGTGTAATTGCAGAAAACGTGGAAAGAGCGATGACTTTGTCTATACACATAGTCTCCACGTATTTAGAAGATTTTCGCTATCGCCCTTTCTTGATATCATGGTGCCATCTAAAAATCGTTGACTCACCCAAACTTTTATCTTTGTAAGCTTTTATCAACTGTTTCTGCAGCCGTTTGACCAAACGATAGCAAACTTTTATCGCACAACATAGCTGCATGGCGAAATGCAGACTCTTTAAACAACTGCGTAATAACAAAACCAGAATCGTCTGCCAAAGCTAATAACTGTTGCCATAGATATTTCCTTAATTCAGTTAGTCGTCAGCGTGGTTACTTTTCCCCTTCGCACTGTTGCCAACTCAAAAAAATAATCTCAATTTTTATGGAACGTCCTTTGTACTACTGCTTTCATCATTGCGTAACTTTGTATTTGTCATACGTTGACATATTCGGACAGAGTACAGACCTAACTTTTTACCCAAGTAAATATTATGCACACTCTATACTAAAAACGGCATTTAACTTTTTCATGGTATGCATCTCTTCCGACAGTAGCAAAGTAAATCCCCCCCCCCCCCCCCAAAAAAAAAAATTCGGTGTAGCGAAAACAGGTAACTGTGCGTCATGGTCAAAACCATTGTTGAAATCTGATAATGCCACATGCTGTCCCATGAGGTAACGCAACAATAGTTAATTTCATTGTTACTCAACAATATATTTCACTAAACTATCGCTGAACATTATTTCATCACGTTTTACGTAAACGTAACAATATACACTGAAGAGCAATTGAATTAGAGACAGCTAGCGTTATGCAAATGTGGCGCTGTGGGCGGTCCTGTAAACGGAAACGACATGACGTATGCAGCTATCCGACAATATAAGGAGTGATGCAACGGGAATCAGTAAGAGTCGGACGCAGTATAAGGATCTAAAACGCATTTGATCGTGGGCAAATTGTTAGGGCCCGACAAATAGGTCACCCCATCTCGGAAGTCGTGCAAGCACCGGGATTTTTACGAGCCACTGTGTCACGGGTGCATCGTGAGTACATCGAATCCGGTAACACCATCCCTGCAAGGGTTAACTGCCGTGGACAACAGCGTGCGGATGATCGGGGTCATCGTCCGCTAGCTCGCATTGTAACAGCGGATAGACGGATCGCAGTGCAAGAAATCACTCGGCAATTTAACGCTGGTTCACAAAAACGTGTAAGCAGCCACACTATCCAGAACCATCTCCTCGCTATGGGGTACAGAAGCCATCGTCCCACGAGGGTACAGCTGCTGACCGCACATCACAGGGTGCAAAGATTAGCATGGACGCGAGAACATCGCCACTGGACCCTAGACATGTGGAAAAATGTTGCCTGGACTGATGAGCTGAGATTCATGTTGGTACATGCGGATGGCAGGATACGAGTACGGCGCAAACCACATGAAGCGATGAATCCTTCTTGCCAGCAGGGGACTCTTCAAGATGGTGGGGGTGGCATTCTCGTCTGTGGACTGTTTACGTGGACTGAAATGGGACCACTGGTACGCGTGACATCGTCCCTCACAGGTCAACGTTACCGGGATATCCTGGACTACCATTTGCTTTCGTTTGTGCGTCTTCAACATCCCACTAGGGACCTCTTCCTGCAAGAAGACAATGCACCGAGCCATCGCTCCCGAATTGTATTCTAATGTTTGGATGAACACTCCACCGAAGTGACCTCACTTCCTTGGCCTGCAAGGTCACCTGACCTCAATCCCATCTGGGATACCATCGAGACAGTTGTTCGAGGCTCTGACACCCCTCCATCAAATCTTCGTGAACTGTGAAAGCTTGTTCAGGGGTCGTGGATCCGTATGGCTTCCCAACGCTTCCGGTGTCTTGTCGAGTCCATGCCGAGACGAATCGCCGCCGTCATCAGGGCGAAAGGAGGTGGTACACGTTACTAGACAGGTATCTCTAATTCAATTGCTCTTCAGTGTATAACACTGCGATCTGCTTAAATTACGAGAACCTTGTGCTAAATGTAATAAACGCTATTACAAAAATGCATTTTTGATGCTATGAAGGAGGGGTGTCGTAGTAAAATTTTGCTGCCACTCGACTCGCCCAAGGAAGGGGTTACCTGCTATTGATGACAGCTTTAAAATGATGTGTAACACGATGGTATGTAATCTGCAGATATTCTAGACCAAAAGTGACCAATCTCCCTCACAAGTACACTTGCAATTCAGTTTTTCTTTGTATCTTGAGGTTAGATTTTAGCTTACGCATGCGGAGATGGACATTCGTAGTTTCATCACATTTCATCGGTATCAGTCAGTGTCGTTTCTACGTTCGTCTAAATCTGAATAATATATGTATAATAATAATAAGAAGACTGTTTTTTAAAAACTAAACAGCCGAAAATACCCATAATTGCCGCCGCCATAGTTTAGTAAATATTTGCTTTTATGGCTCACATATCCTCTTTCATTGGTTTTTCGAAAATAAATTCATTAATCCATCTATCTACAATCGTTTCCAAAAGTCCTGTACTAGAATACCGACAGTCTAATTTTTGATGTTTGAAGTCAACTTATGCGGCGTAATGGTAAAGTCAGGAATACATATTATACATCATTTAAAAGGAAATGCTATGCTGAATTCAAACATTTTTACAGAATACGGCCATTACAGACTCAATTAAAATCCTAAGTTGAGACTTTAAGGGCCGTATAAAGTCTTTAATTGAGTCTGTAAGGGCCGTATAAAGTCTTTAATTGAGTCTGTAAGGGCCGTATGGCACCGCATTATTACCAATGGACAACTAGAGAAGCTCATTAGTTCCATGCCAAGAAGGTGCACTTTGTTACTAAGTAACCGTGGTTATACAACTAAATATTAAGCATAGTTTGCTTGTTGGTCAGTTATTTCAAGTGTCCTGCAAGTGTCAATATTGTACTGTACAGTAATTTTACGTTAAATACATAGTACACTAATTTCACAAATTCCAGTACATGTTGCTTTTTATGACTAGACCCTGTACTTTTGCTCGTAACTTCACTTCTATTACTGGTAATAGCATTCTGTAAATATATGTGCATTCAGCATAAAATTTCCTTCAAAATGATGTATAGTACACTGCTGGCCACCCAAAATGCAACACCAAGAAGGACACGAGATAACAAAGCGAGATTTACTGGACACATAACAACAGATACAAAGATGAAACGATTGAGCTTACAGACCCGTGCGACTTGAGGAACACGCAGACATCAATAGTTCGTGTATCCCCCATGGCTGGCAATAACGGCCGCTACACGCCGCGGTATCGAACGAAAGAGGCTTTGGATGTAGGCTTGGGGTATGTCGGTCCAGGCTGCTTCCACACGTTGCCACAGTTCATCAGGAGTAGCCGCGAGTGGTGCTTGCCGGGACACTTGATATGGGCACCAAAGCGGGAGAACAGGCGAGCCACGGCAGCAGTGACACCTGGTGGGTCGTGAAGAATTGTTGCACGATGCGTGCCACGTGCGGGCGCGCATTGTCCTGTTGAAACGTTGGAAGGTCCTGCAGGTAAGGGAGGACTACTGGCTCTAAAACTTCGGACATGTAGCGGCGGCTGTTGAGTGTACCGGCGATGCGTACCAGAGGGACGCGGGTGTAATATCCAAATGCGCCCCAAAACACCAGGCGACGGACCGGTATGGCGATGCATAATGCAGGCGTCATACAGTCTCTCGCCGCGGTGTCGCCACACGCTGATCCGACCATTGTGGTGTTGCAAACAGAAGCGGGATTCGTCGGAGAAGACAATGTCGTGTCATTCCGTAGTCCAGGTGCGGCGTTCAACGGCCCACTGCCGCCGCACTCGCCGGTGGTGTAACGTCTATGGTAATCGGAGCTATGGGCGCCGTGCGGAAAGTCCCCGCTCCTGCAGACGACGTCGAACGGTACGTGCTGACACAGGTTGTTGCGCAACACACCCTAATTCCTGCGCTAACGTTCGTGATGTGGCGGTGCGAGCCGTTAATGCTCACCGCACAACACGCCGGTGTTCTCGTTCGATGGTGTGCCGCGGCTGTGGCCATCGCTCACGTCGATCCGTCCGTCCCTCCTGCACCCACCGAATCCATACTCACCTCACTGTGGCTGGACGTCGTCCCACACGGGCGCCGATGTCTCGGTACGATAAACCGCTGTCGCGATAAGCCATTATTCGTTCTCTGTTGAACTCCGAAACGTGCTGGAATGACTGCCGTATTCTGCAACGAGGCATCAGCAAGCTTCCCACGCACATGTCCGGCAGCACAACACACTTCCACTAATTACACCCCGCTTTCCGTGCACCCTTCTTATTGTGCTTTCCGATGGCGTGCCGGGCGCACATGATCTGCATAAGCCTTGCAATGCTAATCGTTTTCATGTCCTCTCGCGGGCGACGCATGCTGTATGTATTCCTTGCTTTAAGATTACGCTGTAAACGTTGACTTCAAACATCAAAATTTGATTTTCGATCTACTGGTGGAGGACTTTTGGCCACGATTGTGTATACAGCCCAATTTCAGGAATTGGTAGACCTTATTTTTTGTTATTATGATTTAATTCAACTTAGTATGGTCTTGAATGACGCGAATAAATGCCACGTACGTAAATAAAGGTATACTCTGAAATCACTCGTTTCATTTCACACCAACAAAGATATTGGAATGCGGAAAATCCATAGCATACAATATCTACAAGGGGTACCAGGGTACTCTCTCCATTTTTTTTTCTTACGTAGGACTACGTCTATCTCCGCGGGTAGTATGGGGCGACTTACGGCCGCTCGCCTGTGACAAAAATAAGTTCCAATTGAAATCATTATAACGGTAAAAATGCGTGCAGCACATTTTTTTTTTTTTTTTTTTTTGATTGAGGGTTTAACGACCAGCGTGAGCAACTCAATGGGCTATAAGCAGTCGCCCGTCCCTAATTTAGGGTCACTGGTTCCAGGGAAGGGAGAGATCCAGTGCCGTAAGGCAAACACAACATCCATGCCTCACCGGGATTTGAACCCGGACCCCTTTGGGACGATTGATCACAGGCCATCGCATAGACCACTGCTTCACCTAGGCGGCTGCAGCACACTAATCCTGTTAGCATATTCGTAAACAGCATGGAGTCCAATTCGCGCCCTGAGCAATACATTGTGTGCGCGACGCTCCCCTCGCCCCCTGTGCGCAGTGGAAATGACGTAATATTTCTGGGTGTGCCGCAGCATTTGACTCAGTCCATCTCGGCAACCGTGAGCGCGACGCGATTGTGCGTGGTATCGTTTTAAAGCTCTCGACGAGATCTATACATTTTTGACAATGTCGCAGAATTCGCAGAATGAACTGAAGCAAAAGTTTAGAAAATCAAAACGAGAGGCAAGAGCAAGTGATGAGGAATGTAAGAAGCCCAAGAAAACAGAGCACCACTTTGGGTAATTCGTGTATCGATCTGCTTTGTGTTTGCAATCTATCCAGCATTATTTGTAAAAATTATGTAAGTTGCTTTTCATATCACAGACCTATGTTGGTTATAACAAATTAAATAAACGCTTTGAAACCATACTCCACTAGCTCATTCGAACTCTCCGATCTTCAAGTCGTAGTCCTACGTTCCAAACTGACGGCTCAATCAGATCTGAGCTTACCTGTATTTTTTTCTTTTGTTAATTTCTGTTGGGGAAAGGCATTTGTTCCTTCCGTAGAACAATTGTTTTGGCGCTAAATATAAGCATGTATAAAACAGTGTAACGTACCAGGAGATGTGACGTACCTGCCCGAAGGATGCACACGACATAAAGGCAGATAGGAATCAGAATAAAACGTCCGCGTAGCTCAATTGGTAGAGTGACTTATTCCGGAATGAGGGGATCCGGGTTCGAATCCTGGGGTGGACAAAAATGACGGAGAAATTTACTTCGTTGTAACAGACTGGGAGAGGTCCTAAGGCCCACAAATAAACTTTTAAAATTCCAACCCCGTCTTGTCAAAAATTTCTGGATCCTCCACTGGCTTATAAGATATTATTCAGAAGTTGAAGTGCTCTAGATAGGCAAAATATTTTCACATTTACTGTCGGCAGTGCTTTTCCGTATGCGAAAATTTACTTTGTTTACAAGTGATATGGAATCCAAAGGAATCAAGCTGCCGCTAATTATACCAGCGCAGCTTTCTAAACAAGCCTACATTGATGTTCTTGAAAAGTTGCATTTCTTCATACACAGCTGATTTGCAAATATTCACGAATCGGAAGAAGTCAGTATGGCGCGAAATTATGGCCACCAGAAAAGGAAATAAGAAAGATGACAACGAATTTATGGTGCTATCAGCACGTCTTTTGAATTTTCTCCGACGCGATTTTTTTTCAGTTATTTATATTCAATTGAGACGGTTTGAAAAGCAACCGATGGGGCCGAAGTGGATTTGCCCGCTGTGTTTAAACATATACAACTACGTATGCCCTGTCTTGCGTCTATGACAAGATCGTGAATAAAATACACCGTGGAAGTGCAGATGTCGCATACTCGACCAAACTCGTTGTTGATGATTTTTTTCTACAATTCCGTTGCTGCTTTTTCATAAATATTTTTATAAATCGTTGGCTTTGCGTAATACAGCTCCTTTACTTGACACCAGTCAATATCAGAGTCCATATGAACGTCCATTGGCACCACGGAGTCGATAGGTGCGCTAGAAGTGCTCGCGACGGGCTCATTTTGACGCGGTCGTTTGGCATCGCGATTGCGTTTGCAGCGCTCGGCATTGGTAGTTCAGGGTTTCTTGTGGTCCACAAATTTCCTGTTCTTCCAGTCAAACAGTTTCCGTTGCTCCTTTCTGCGCTCAACTTCGCATTTTCGTGGCATTTTGATATTTTTTTCCAGCTAATTCTACATATCTGCGAAAAAAATAATAATAAAGTACAGTTACGTTACCATCTACCCTGATTGTTGACAGCTCCAATTGTAATTTTTTTCAATTCACACGACTAGTCTACTATGTTAACATTAATTACATACCAAAATCAATGTTCAAAAACCTTTAGTTCAGAAGTATTGAAAACAAAAGTATACTCGGTGCTTAGAGCACAAAAATGACCATCCACTTCGGCGCGCTGTCACGAACTGCCATTGATCCGCTGGCCCCACCACTTAAAATTGTCACTAAATGTCATATATGCGCTATCAAACGTTGCTAACGCCGTTCTCACGCCTCGATAACCTCGGATATTTGCGAGTTGAAATCTGTCACACAATTATGTCGCGTCCACCGCTAATCTGTATCGCGCCATAAGACGTAGCTCTACTTCAAAAAATCAACTGGATTTCCACATTCGATTAGACATCCAGGAACAGCTGCTTACTCTCACCAGCGGCTAAAAAGTAGTTCACAAAAATTAACAAATTGTGCACAAAAAGTTTCTCGCGGGAGAAGGAAGATATCACAAACAAAGAGATTCAAATCGAACAGTTAGAAATATAAATATAAAGGGAAATATGATCAAACTGTAAACCCTCTAGCGGAAGAATAAAGGAAAAGTCGAAAATGTGCGAAAAGTATTATTATTCATAGCAAAACTTATTATGCTAAGGGAAAAGAAATTTTTAAATATGTTTACTGGAAGAAAAGATAGCGAGGAAAAGGTTTAGACATTTACATCCCCTAGCGGAAAGCAGTGCATTATTTACAGAAGATAATGTTTCCCATGTTTATTGTAACGAATGGCATACAGTAAAAAAAGATATTTTTCAATAGGTTATTTTAAAAGTGGAAATACAGCGGCAAACAGAAGCACACAAACACCGCCTTACGACAGAACTATGAACTACATAAAGTGCAAGCAAACTGTGTCTTAAGGCAAATAGTAACAGATGTTAAAAGAATATTTTTAAATCGGATATTTGGGAGCAGAGATATTGAGAAAAGCAGATTAAACATTTGCGCACTCTAGCGGCGGAATTTTTTCATTATTTCGCGAAGGAAATGCACACAAAATGTTTTGATATTAGTAATATCTGAATAAATTTCAAATACGCGGAGATAATGTAAATATACGAAGTCATCGCTCTGTCCACGTTATTCACCATTTCTATCGCTCTTTGGATTTATCAGCGTTCATTAAACAGCTTGCTTTGTTGAATGCTACTAGATGGCGACACATCAGTTGCTGAGCCCATCGGTATGGATTTGTGTAGTCAGATGCTGACTGATAAACCACGAATAGCGCTGTGAATTTTTGGCATCGTAGCGTAAAGCGAACGCACTCGGCTATTTATCGAAAGATCTGGGGTTCAATCCCAGCGGTGTCGGTAGAACAATTTTTCCGTTGCTATTCGTTGTTTATAAAATAACGTGGACAGAGCGATGACATCGTAAATTTATAGTAATATCTAATCGAAAAAAACGTTTTCAGCCGGGTTTTTTGTCCCGCAGATATTGCCGCAAACATGCTGTGCACGGAAACGTGAACTTACGCCCTCTAGTGGCACACTTGAGCACTAAGGAAAATATAAATTATGAGAGAAACGTTTCCACCGAAAACGCTCTCCGACAAACAAAGAATTTTTCAAATCGAACTCTTAGGAGCAGAGATATGGACAAATTTAAGATATATATCTACGCACCCTCGCTCAAAACCTATGAGCTATTTTAAACAGAAGGTATTCCCAAAAGGTTTTCCAAGATGATCGGTACCGGTGTGCAAAATAATTTTTTTCAGTCGAGTTTTCAGAAGCTCACAGTTTGCAGCAAATGCATCAGAAGCAAAAATAAACACTTACGCTCCCTGGCGGATAAACTATTTGAAGCAAAAATTAGAAATGATATGCAAAACATTTCCCATCAACAGCTGTATCATCTTCAACAAATCGGACTTTCAGAAGTAGATATATCGGGAGAAACGCAATTTAACTTTATTCCTCCTAGCGGAAAATATGTGCATTACTTGAAAAAGAAGCTGCACCTAAAATAGTCTTCGTTATACATGGCATTGAGTGGAAAAAGAATTTTTTCAATCAGATATTTAGCAGAAAATATATAGAATAAAATGTATTTTGAATTCGATATGATCTGCATTTGCGCCCTCTAGCGACGAAATCGTGCATCGGTAAGCAATCGGAATACAAGGATCATCATTCTCGCATTTCAAGCTTCCCAATGCAATTTTTTTTTTAAAATAGGACTAATAGTTGCAGACATATGGTGTCCACAGACAGACAAACGGATGAAGTGATAACACAGAGGCTGAGTCGAAAGTGTCGCAATATTTGCATAAACGCATGTGCTGCGGCGGGTATGTCATGTGTTTAAACTAGTTCAAGTCGCGCAGTCAAGTCAGTCGAAAGGGATATAAAGTGGTAGTCGTTGGTATGAACAGCATTGCATATCATCTTTCTGTCTGTGGTTGGGACGCCAAAAAGTTGAACAGCCACAACCGGCTAATTAGGAAAATTTTGCTTTACGAATTTTTTTTTAATTGGAGGTTTAATGACCACCGTGAGCAACTCAATGGGCTATAAGCAGTCGGCCGTCCCTAATTTGGAGCCGCTGGCTACAGGGAAGGTAGAGAGCCAGCGCCGTAAGACAAACACAACATCCGTGCCTTACCGGGATTCGAACCCGGACCCCTTTCGAACGAATGATCAGAAACCATCGCTTAGACCGCTGCGCCACCGGGGCGGCCACTTTACGAATTTGAACTCCGCCATAACGCTCCTCAAGCAACACGAAACATTTGTCATGTGAAAGGGGAAGGTTCCTTGAACCACAGCATTGCAACCAGATACTTCAAGAAATTCGCTCAGGTGACAGAAACCTCGACGATCAGCCAAGGTCAGGTAGACCTCGAACCGTGGATTCGAAAGCTTTGCGCCCAGGCCGTAAAGGTAAATCCGCCAACCAGCACTCGGAGATTATCAAACGAGCTGGGCATAGCACAGACCACAGTGGTTCGTCATCTTTAGGACTTCGGCAAAGACTACAGGAGCTACCGAATTGTCCCTCGCAAACTGACGCCAGCTGAAGCAAACCGCCAAGTGCACGTGTGCACGAAACTCCTAGAAAACCCGCGCGATGTACATTTCATCAAGATAATTGTTACGTGCGATGAAAAGTGGGTATATTTCCGTAATCTTAACACACAACGGCCGTGGTTAAGCTCGGGTCAGCTTCCTGAACCTGTTGCCAAATTTAGATGCTTCGAGCAGAAGGTGATGCACTACGTCTGGTGGAATTTCGAGGGAATAATCAATTACGAATTGTTCCAGATGGTCGGGGCATCAACGCCAACTTCTACTCTGAGCAGCTGAAACGTGTGTATGGGGTTTTGGCTGAGACGTAGCCAGTACTGGCGAACAGAAAGCGCGCTCTCCTACAGCAGGACAACGCTCGGCCTTATACAGCGCGAAAGACCCGGGCATAACTCCAGAAACTTGAGGGTAGCGAACTGACGCCACGCCCAACATATAGTCCGGAAGTTGCCCCGTAGGATTACTACTTGTTCCGGTCCATGGCCCACTTCCTTCGCAGGCGGCACTTCAACAAACAGGAAGAGGTGGCAGCTGGGGTGAAGGAGTTCTTCGCCTCGAAAGACAAGAACTGGTACTGCCGCGGAATTGAAGAACTGGCAGACAGATGGCTAAACACGATGCAACACGATGGCCTATATTTTGAATGCTAGTCAGCTATCGTCGTAAAGGTACGTATGTTATATGCAAGAATTCAGCTGTCTACCTGTGCGATAAAACACCATACCATAAGTTGCAAATTAAAATCACTTTATTTGCAATTTAAAAGTAGGTTAAAAAACTGACTAGCGCTTTCGGGGATCCCGTTGTCCCCATCTACGGGTCCAAAGCACCACAGGGACACAATAGAAGCCATCATTATATACAGATAAAAATCCCCCCCCCCGTACACCACGTCACCAACATTTTAGTGGTGCCAACATTTAAACAGAAAAAGGCGTACATGTTATTAACAGCTGATATTACACTAAGTATAAGAAATTACAAATGACACTAGGCCAGAAGTGCAGATTAGCCATTGGACAAAGTCTCTGTCAGGGCAACCAATCTACGCCAAGGTCCCGGTACATATGCGGGCAAGTCCAAATTACAACATCTGTCACCATAAGCAAGAATATACAGACTTTCGGAAAGGAAAACAGTACTTTTATTGAGATTTGCTTTCAGAATTTTCACATTTTCCCAATCTGGTGAGTAACCGCCCTGTGTGACAGCTAACGTAAAGGCAGTATGAGTAGTGCCAACTCGAAGCGTGTACTGGTGTTCTCTCAGGCGGTTATTTAAGCACCTGAGAGTAGAACCTATATAACAATTCTCAGTACCATTCGGGTCTCCATGGGTAAGAGGAATAAAGTATACTCCATGTTTTCTGAGGGTAGGAGTTCTGTCCCGATCATTCCAGACCATATCAAAGATATTTCTGGTGCATAATCCAAAAGAGATGTCATGTCGCTGACAGATTTTTTTTAGTGTGGAGACTATAGGAGGGAGGTAAACTACTTTACCTACAAATCTAGTTGTCCGAATTTTCCTAGACAAAGTGGTGAAGTTCAG
The DNA here is from genome assembly GCA_039090855.1 of Macrothele yani. NCBI lineage: Eukaryota > Metazoa > Arthropoda > Arachnida > Araneae > Macrothelidae > Macrothele > Macrothele yani. The sequence goes on from CM077024.1 coordinate 12,096,924, forward strand.
TCTAGTAGATCTTCTCAACAACTTCTGAAAAAATTGTCCCGGGTAGCCGAATTTGCGAGCCAAAGACAAGGTTCTGGAAAGTTCTTCACGCCTTGCTTTGCCTGATGTAGAATGTGTATAAGCACGTTTAATCAAGAAGCGAAAAGCTGCAGATTTATGTTCTGGGGGGGGGGTGAGATGAGTTGAGCGGTATGATGCAGGGGGTGAAATTGGGTTTTCTGTAAACAGAGTATTTGATCTGTTGAGTATTTAGGTTTCTACATAACAAGAAATCAAGGAATGGTAACTTCCCATTTTGTTCAACTTCTTTGGTGAATTTTATTGTAGGATATTGTGATGATAAGCAAGAAATGAGATCATCAAGTTGGTGAATTGAATGTGGCCAGAAGACCAGCATATCGTCAACATACCTAAGGATTAATGAGGGTTGAAACGGATAATCACGCAAGACTTTGTCTTCCAGAAACTGCAAAAGTATTCCGGCCAGCACCGGAGAGAGTGGGGAACCCATGGGCGCACCCTCTCTCTGTTGATAGATTATGTCCTCATATTTAAAATATGATCTTTTGGCTACTAATTTCAGAGCTGTGAGAATAGCATGTACTTCTAAATATGGAATAGAGTCTTCTTGCAATCTGTCAGCAATGATGGAATATACCGTGTCTAGTGGTACATTCGGGAAAAGCGACACCGCATTCAGAGAGGCCATAATAAATCCAGTTTGTGGTGGGTCAAAGCCTTTAATACGTTCCAAAGCCTGTATGGAACTGTTTATTGATACATTAGAGTCAATAGTGAGGGGTCTCAAATAAGTAGCCAGCACAGACTCAAGAGGCCTTGTAGGGCTAGCACGGCCCGAGACTAATAATCTTAGGGGATGGTCTGGTTTATGTAATTTTAGTTTACCAAAACGTTCTGGTACTCTGGGTCCAGTAGGAGGTTTCATTTTAGAGGATATTGAAACGGGAAGGAAACCCTAATTTCTGAGTTTACTCAGTTCCACCACCGTAGCTGCAGTAGGGTCAGACTTAAGAATTTGGTGTGGAATTAGATTAACAGCCTGAGCCATTTTGGCAGAATAATTAGTTTCATCCAAAATAATAATTTGCTGAGACTTGTCCACCCCTACAATAGAAAGGTTAGGGTTATTAGCCAAAGAAATCAGCTGTTCCCTTTCGTACTTGAAAAACTTTAAGGAATTGGTGGAATTTGAAATAGATTTAATCAAAGCATAACGTGTAGAATCCAGTTCATCATCCGGTAAAGCTTTATAATATTCTCAATCTGAGGGACAAAGTGCAGAGGATTAAACTTCATAATGGGATAGCTGTACTTGAGACCTCTATTCAAGCCTATATGCTGGCCTTCTGTAATTTGAACAGAACTAAGGTTCAAGTAAGGTTGATAAGTATGAAAGTTGTTAACAGGTTCAACCAAAGGGTTGAAGGATTGGTACTTGGAAGGTTTAGTCGACACAAGTTCACAAAGTTTTTGATGTGTCGTTGATTGATGACATTGAGTTGAGTTTGTAATGAGGTAAAAAATATCACTAAAGTCTTACCCAAAATGACATGATGTGTGAACACTGCCATGAGCAAATAAGCATCAAGAAACTTGCGATTGAGGTCACTATAGGCACGTTTTCTTCTAATTTTAGCACTCAGGCGCTTAGACTCAGCGTTGGTGATAACTTGCAGATCCCGCCGAGATATCAAATGGGTATGTATCCTGAGAAAACTAGGCATCACTTTTAAAGATTTACCACATTCAATTCACCAACTTGATGATCTCATTTCTTGCTTATCATCACAATATCCTACAATAAAATTCACCAAAGAAGTTGAACAAAATGGGCAGTTACCCTTCCTTGATTTCTTGTTATGTAGAAACCTAAATACTCAACAGATCAAATACTCTGTTTACAGAAAACCCACTTTCCCCCCTGCATCATACCGTTCAACTCATCTCACCCCCCAGAACATAAATCTGCAGCTTTTCGCTTCTTGAATAAACGTGCTTATACACATTCTACATCAGGCAAAGCAAGGCGTGAAGAACTTTCCAGAACCTTGTCTTTGGCTTGCTAATTCGGCTACCCGGAACAATTTTTTCAGAAGTTGTTGAGAAGATCTACTAGACTGAACTTCACCACTTTGTCTAGGAAAATTCGGACAACTAGATTTGTAGATAAAGTAGTTTACCTCTCTCCTATAGCCTCCACACTCAGAAAAATCTGTCAGAGACATGACATCTCTTTTGGATTATGCACCAGAAATATCTTTGATATGGTCAGGAAGGACCGGGACAGAACTCCTACCCTCAGAAAACATGGGGTATACTGCATCCCTCTTATCCATGGAGACCCGAATGGTACTGAGAATTGTTATATAGGTTCTACTCTCAGGTGCTTAAATACCCGCCTGAGAGAAGACCAGTACACGCTTCGAGTTGGAACTACTCATACTGCCTTTATGTTAGCTGTCACACAGGGCGGTTACTCACCAGATTGGGAAAATGTGAAAATTCTGAAAACAAATCTCAAAAAAAGTACTGTTTTCCTTTCCGAAAGCCTGTATATTCTTAATATAAAAATTCGAACGCACTCGACTAGTTATCGAGAGTTCTGGGGTTCGATCCCAGCAGTGCCGGAATACAATTTTTCAGTCGCTATGCGTTGTTTAAAAAATAACGTTCAAAGAATGATGACATCGTCCATTTACTGTATATTCTTGCTTATGGTGACAGACGTTTTAATTTGGACTTGCCCGCATATGTACCGGGACCTTGGCGTAGATTGGTTGCCCCGACAGAGACTTTGTCCAATGGCTAATCTGCACTTCTTGCCTAGTGTCATTTGTAATTTCTTATACTTAGTGTAATATCAGCTGTTAATAACATGTACGCCTTTTTCTGTTTAACTGTTGGCATCACTAAAATGTTGGTGACGTGGTGAACGGGGGGGGATTTTTATCTGTATATAATGACGGCCTCTATTGTGTCCCTGTGGTGCTTTGGACCCGTAGATGGGGACAACGGGATCCCCGAAAGCGCTAGTCAGTTTTTTAACCTACTTTTAAATTGTAAATAAAGTGATTTTAATTTGCAACTTATGGTATGGTGTTTTATCGCACAGGTAGACAGCTGAATTCTTGCATATATCACTTTTCGTGCGAAATTGTTTTTCTGGTTATAAGGTACGTATGAACATATAAAGTGATCCAAATATTGAAAACCTTTTGACTCATCCTCTGTATACACAGGATCTTTTTTAAAAATACGTGCTCAAAACTTAAATAATAAGACAAAGCGAAAAGAAGTAAGTTGCATATTACTCAACCAGAAATTTTATTTAATGATTGTTTTTGATTTGAAGAATATTTACAACAAATTTCGTAGCCAACTAGTTCAAGAGCATGCACACTTTGAATTTATAGTTATGCAGCTCGAGAGTGTTGTTTGCGTATTTAATATCTGTCCATAAAAGCGTGCAGTTACTACGCAAAAATAATTACTGAACTACCCCGTGTCTTTGCAACATCACAAAATACTAGACAGAATTTTAAAAGTACATACTAAAAAATATATTCATCAGATTCGAAGTTCGAAGGACAGTTTTCAAGGTAAAGAGACGAGAAAACACTTTAGTCAGAAAGCACACCTCATTACAAGGAGACACTGTCAACTTCTCATAATGACATCGAGTTTGCGACTCATTTGAACTTTTCGAACACACATCGTTCCGTCTGAAAACGACCCTTAAGCGACTCAGCGAAAATACATTAACATATAGAATGTCTCAATACTTTAAACACGAGCTATTTGTCCGGGAATAGCACAAGATCTGGAAACTGAAATTAATGTGAATGAAGCGCAAATGAATGACACTATAAAAACTTTGAATATTTCAGGTGAAATTATGCATATCCTAACACTCAAATACACCAGTTTATGGTACGTGCCCTCCTTGAGGAGTCTAGATTTTGTGGGCTATTGCTAAAATTAAAAAGAACATAAAAGCGAAGTACAAAAGTTTACTCTTACGGTTTGCAAAGGACCAGTGAAATTACCCAAATTATTTCACTAACAAAATGATATATGTAAATGTTAAAAAGTGATGCTACCTTTTAGGTTACTTTTTCACGTTTCTTCAGTAGCCACACGCACAAATCTGATGAAAAATTCAAAATAACTGCAAATATGTTATACTCAATATACCCGAAAGCATTTTGCATGTGATATACATATTATTGCAAAAGAAGAAAGGAAGAAAGGGACATCACATCTTCCATGCTCTTCAATGACGCATTGCATAATGTTTACCAGTCATTGAAATGGTGAGGCAAGTGAATAAAAATTAATGGAGATCACTTAACCCGCCTTCATTTTGTTGACGACATTGTCATTTTTGAAAGTGCCCTCTGAGATCCAAGAACTTGCTGACAAGTGTAAAAAAGTGCTCATAAAAATGAACATACAGAAAACAAAAACTGATGTACGATGCTTTTACAAGAACTGAAGATTTAGTGATCGATGGAGATAATCTAAAAGTTACCAATGCATACATTGATCTTGGTCAACAGATTTCAAGCAGAAGACACATCAAAGAAGAAATCAGTTAGCGCATAAAACTTGGTTGAAGAGCTTCAGAAAATTTTTCAACAGCAAATTACCATTATGCCTTAAAAGAAAGGTATTTAGCCAATACTTACTTCCAGTCAGAGTCATGAACGTTAACTAAGAAATACACTCAGAGGCTGCAAACTACTGAAAGAAGACTGGAGAGGTACGTGGTTGGTATAATCAGGAAAGACAGGAACTCGTGGATCCGAAAAATTCCAAAAGTCCATGATAGCATTATCAAGATGAAATTCCTGAAATAGCAATGGGCTGAACATATTGCTAGAACTGACCACCGCTGGACAAGTAAAATACTACACTGGATTCCAGAGGACAGGAAAAGACCCAGATAAAAATCATGTGTGTGCGATGGATGGCTGAAATTCGGAAGCATGTCGGAGTGACATGGAAGAGACTTTCTCAAGACAGAAAGATGTGGAAGAAACTTGAGGAGATCTTCATCTAGCAATAGTGATAACACAGGTCTTCAAAATTTGAGTTGGAGTTGTTAAAAATTGTCAGCAAGTTTTAGGTTAATTTTAAAGGTATTGGGCATGATGATGTCAAAAATGACGGTAATTTTTCTATAAAACGTGAGATTTTTCAGAAATTGGATATGAATGGGAAATGGTCTATGCCTTCCCGGTGGCGCAGTGGTATACGCGCTGGCTTGTGACCATTCGTCTGAGATGAGTGCGGGTTTGAATCCCGGTGAGGCATGGATGTTGTGTTTGTCTTACGACACTGGCTCTCCCTCTTTTCTCGAAACAGTGGCTTTAAATTAAGGACGAGGATCTGCTTATAGCCCATTGAGTTGCTCACGGTGGTCGTTAAAACACCCAATAAAAGAAGCCCATTGAGTTGCTCACGGTGGTCGTTAAAACCCCCAATAAAAGAAGCCCATTGAGTTGTTCACGGTGGTCGTTAAAACCCCCAATAAAAGAAGCCCATTGAGTTGCTCACGGTGGTCGTTAAAACTCCCAATAAAAGAAGCCCATTGAGTTGCTCACGGTGGTCGTTAAAACTCCCAATAAAAGAAGCCCATTGAGTTGCTCACGGTGGTCGTTAAAACCCCCAATAAAAGAAGCCCATTGAGTTGCTCACGGTGGTCGTTAAAACCCACAATAAAAGAAGCCCCTGAGTTGCTCACGGTGGTCGTTAAAACACCCAATAAAAGAAGCCCATTGAGTTGCTCACGGTGGTCGTTAAAACCCCCAATAAAAGAAGCCCATTGAGTTGCTCACGGTGGTCGTTAAAACCCCCAATAAAAGAAGCCCCTGAGTTGCTCACGGTGGTCGTTAAAACACCCAATAAAAGAATCCCATTGAGTTGCTCACGGTGGTCGTTAAAACTCCCAATAAAAGAAGCTTATTGAGTTGCTCACGGTGGTCGTTAAAACCTACAATAAAAGAAAATAAATGGCCTGTTCACATGTATTCTGATGAAAAGTTCATTTTATTAGGAAAAGTTAAAAAATATTTTTTCTGAAAAAAATGTTAAAAACACCTATTTCAAAATGTCATTTTTATTTGCAAGTTGTTATATTGCCTTTTTCTTTTGCCTTCAAAGCTTCGTTCAGTGCTTTTTCTTCTATACACAGTTTCTGGTTCCTCTGTGGGTAGCATCCAACAATAGTCCACCATTGTGTTGACTTTCCATTTTTCCTGGTATAGTCGCTCCATTACATTTATGTCTCAGTGGAATCTCTTTGTTCCTCACTAACGGCTGCAAAGTTTTCAGGAAAGTAGCCGAAGTAAGTGTTCAGAAAGTGCATCTTCAAGTTCATTGAACAAACTAATGCCCTAAATATTTCTAGCATGTTTTCTACATGTATTCCCTTGTTATTAAGATCTTTGTTGTTCTTCAAGAACTTCTTCACAACTCCTTTAAAAGCATTCGAAGCCTCTCTTTTAACAGTTTGCATTTTGGTTTCAAGCGCACGGTCATTTAGTAGTTTTCGAATGTCTGATCCGACAAAAATGCCTGCTTCCAATTTGTCATCTGACATCTTCGGAAACTTTTTATACAAATACATAAAACACCCTCCTCCTCTTGGCAAAGCTTTAACAAACTTCTCCACAAATCTAAGTTTGATATGAAGAGGAGGTAAGAGGACTTTTATGGGATCAACCAAACTTTCACAGATAGTATTTTTGTTTCCTGGTTTTAAAGTAGCCCTGCTTGCTGCCATCGGTTTTTGATTCGGTGTTGGGCCTTCGCTCGGCTGTCCCATTCGCACAAAAAATCATGGGTATTTTGCGTATCCTCCTTGCTCTCCAAGAAGCGGACAGTACTTTAAGATCACCACATATCTATCTGTAATTGTTGTAGTTGAACTTCGTGAGAACTATGTATACATTTTCGTAACTTTCTTTGCTCAAAGTAGTTTACTTTTTCCAGTTTGAACAAGGTTTTACGAACTAATGTTCTCTTTTTGTTGCTGACATAATCCTTTTAGAGTAGATTTATCAAATGATAGTAAATTCAGTAAGTAAAGGAGCTAAAAATTAAAGTAATTGTCTTCTATATAAGAACAAACGAATTAAGAGATGGAGAAATTAAATTCTTTGTTTGTGAGAAAATGGTATGTGACTGATTTTTTTTTACCCCGTTTCCTGAAATTAGCCCCTAGAAATCTATGAAAAAGTATGAACATTTTTCAGACAACTTTTTCATCGCAGACGTGTGTAATGGTTGATGATGATGATACATAATCACACGCAATATGCAATATGTTGGGGAATCTGGCCATAAATCACCACGCTGTCTATGCGGATTGGTTAGTGTGGAAGAGCATTTCAGTTATACATCGTTATTAATGGGACCCTTTCACCATATATAGACCCGCATGTATGGTGGAAGGGTATGAACAACAAAGTAAAAAAACTGCGAACAACGTTACAAACTCTGGCCGCAACATCAGAAAGGGAAAAGTCACGTGATTTTAGGCAAAAGTGTTGAAAGAAAATTCTACAACTTTCACCGGTGATAAACGAATTAAATGATTAAACAGATTCTGTGTATGTATGTATGTTTGGTTGGTTGGTAATAACGTAATTCCAATCTTCCATAAATGTTTATTACGGTTTATAAGATCGACCGTTCCACTTGAGTTGTCCATATTTGCAGTAATGGTTATCATGTACGGAAAGAAATAATCAATATTGAGGTTCAATTCCCAATCTAGAAAACGTGAGCCCTTTAAAAAAAATAATATAGTCATCCGCTATAAAAAAAATGAATCTACGTGTTTTAATTTTTTCGCAAATATTCATCACAATATTGTAATCATGGACTATATAATCAAGTCTATCTATGCACATATACACGATCGAGTCACATTATTGTGACCACCAGCTAATATTTAGAGTAATCGCCGTGTGCAGCGCGGACAGCAGCTAGAAGAGCTGGGGGTGACTCAAAAAAGTGCTGGAAGCTGTTCACAGGTATGTGGAGCCATGCTGACTGCAGTGCAACTGACAGCTGCTTGAGGGTGCGTGGTGGAAGATCCACAGAGTGAACAACACGACCGAGGTGGTCCCACAGATGCTCAATTGAGTTTAAGTTTGGGGAATTAGAGCGCCAGGGTAGTACTTTGAAGTCTTCATCGTGCTCTTACAACCACTCTTGGACATTTCTAGCTGTGTGACACGTCTCATTGCCGTACTGAAAGATCCCATTCGCCGCACGGAAGACAATCAGCATGTATGGGTGTTCGTGGTCTGCAAGGACGGATTTATAACGCGTTCGGTCCATAGTGCCTTCCACAAGTATGAGTGGACCCAGAGAATTCCACGAAAACATTCTCCACACCATAACGCTGCCCCCACCAGCTTGCAATCTTCCAGCAATGGTTGAAGAGTGTTTGTTCTCCGATGTTCTCTCGCCTTATACGCCGACGTCCATCCATTCGCTGAAGCAAAAACGTGACTCACCGGAAAAGGCAATCCTTTGCCAATCAGCGGAGGTTCAATTCCGATGTTGCCGTGCAAATGTAAGCCTTTTCTGCCGATGCACCTTCGTTAGCATGGTGCGGTAATCATCCGTCTGCATCAGAGTCCCATACGCAGCAGGGTTCGCTGAACTGTCGTTTTAGACACATTTCCGGTAGGCCTCTGGTTCATTCGGCCAGTGAGTTTCTCCACTGTAGGCTGTCGATCGGCCCTTACGCACTTCGAAGCTGACGATCGATCACCTCTCACTTCAATGGCACGTGATGCTCCGCAGTTTTCACGTCGCTTATTCGCAATGGTGCCATTTCTCCAATCACGATACACTTTAACCTCAGTAGCACGCGAACAGTTCACAAACTGCGCTGTTTCAGATATACTGCCACCCTTGGCCCGAAAGCCGATAATCATACCTTTTTGCAAATCTGATAAATTGCTTTTTTTACCCATGACAGCAACGGGCAACATGTTTTCAGATTGCCTACAGCACAACTTATACACTGAGTGGCCACTTTATTATCACCCCCTCAGTACTTCGTTGGGCCACCTTTTGCCTTTAATACTGCGTCGATTCTTCGTGGCATGGACTCCACGAGATGTTGATAGGTGGTATGTGGAATCTGAGACCATGTTTGATGAATAGCACTTTCCAGGAGTGTGAGATTGCAGGGTTGTGGATCCAGCTGTCTGATGGCTCGTTCAATTTCATCCCACAAATTCTCAATGGGGTTGAGATCTGGAGATTGTGGGGGCCATCTAAGCAAAGTAAACTCACCGGCATGTTCCTGAAACCAATCCTGTACAATACGAGCACTATGGCAGGACGCATTATCTTGTTGAAAGTAGCCATCGCCATTGGAATAAACCATTCACATGACAGGATGCACTTGGTCCGCAACGATATTTAGATATGATGTGCCAGTCAGACGTTGATCAACACGAATTAAAGGGCCCAAAGCATGCCAGGAAAACACTCCCCAAACCATAACGTTGCCTCCACCAGCTTGAAGGGTTGTAGCAATGCATTTGGGGTCCATGCTTTCGTGCTGTTTCCGCCAAATTCTCACTCGGCCATCGGCATGGTGCAACTGAAAACGTGGTTCATCGGACCACATAATTTGTTTCCAATTATAGACTGTCCAGTCCTTGTGCTCCTGTGTGAACTGGAGACGTTTTCTCTTGTTAACTGCAGACAGCAAAGGTGTTCGAACAGGCCTTCGGCTGCCATATCCCATCCGATGCAGTGTACGGCGAACAGTGCGTGCGGAGATCATTTGAGGGGATCCTTGATTAAGATGGTCTGTAATTTGCTCCACTGTTACCCTTCTGTTGTCTGTTACCAGTCTGGACACTCTCCGTTCCGCCCGAGCAGCACTAGCCAATGACAACCACACGTTGCACGTAGAGACCCAGTTTTTTGGCTGACAGTCCAGTCTTTAAACACTTTAACAACAGCTGCTTTTGAACATTTCACGAATGCGGCGGTTTCGGTGATACTCGCCCGTGGCTCCGAGCTCCTACAATCATCCCACGTTGAAAGTCCTTCAAATCGCATTTTTTACCCATCTCGTCACCCAAAAGTCACTAATACTACTGTCGCAAGCACTAAGCTTTCCCTTTTTATACTAGCCTCGCCCTCTGGCGGCAACAACGTGCAGCCATAGCTCATTTGCTTAAAACTGTCAGGTGGTCATATTAAAGTGACCACTCAGTGTATACCCTCCAAACCAGTTCACGACACGTGCCTTCTTCCATTGGATACGCGCTGTTGACGTCAAAAGTAGGAGGTGGTCACAATAATGTGACTCGACTGTGTATATTTTATGTAAGCTTACTCTGAGTACTTCAATGTTATTGCTGTAAATTTTTACATATTCAACTGTTTACATCGGGAGTTGTCATACTGTAATACACTTGAAATACTGCAGCTGTGTATCATAAGTTAATGATAGCACTATTTTACATGAAGTATCAAGTGCAAACGCGGTCGGTTCACACAAGAACATACTCGAAACAAATGACCTACTTCGTCCTAATGACTCCCCCTGTAACTTCGAAACAGTTGCAATTAAATTTTTATAAATTACAATTTATCAATAAATATGTACTAAGGTTCATTATTCCTGAAATCCACACTTGTATGATTTACTCCTCCTCCTTTACCTCAACCCAAAGGTTGGTGGGTAGCAGGGGTCATCACTCTCAAGGTGACTCCCATGCTGCACAATCCTGGAAAATTAAAGTGGTGGCTTCCCGTTACCTTCCACTTCGCAGTACGGGCATCAGGGACAAAGTGCGTCCGCGGACGACTTCATAGGGAACAATCTACGCATTCTCCTCCCCAACCACAGGGAGCCTGCGGAAAACCCCGGAAAAATCGCAGACTAGATGGCCAGCAGATCAGGGATTCGAACAACATTCAGAAACGTCCACCTCCCACACAGAGCGTTAACCAACTGCGTCATGCCGTTGGTATGATTTACTAAACGGTAATATTTAAAAGTTACCTGACAGGTCGTAAGAAATACATTGAAATTGGATTGCACGAAATCACTTCTGCCTAGTTTCACGTGATTTGAAGGATCTCACGCTGGGACCACGGCAGCTCAGTAGCAGATATTACTTGTGCGCTGTCTATCACTGAACACAGTCGAAGGTTGGACCTTTTTTTTTTATTGGAAGTTTAACGACCACCGTGAGCAACTCAATGGGCTATAAGCAGTCGCCCGTCCCTAATTTAGGGTCACTGGTTCCAGGGGAGGGAGAGAGCCAGTGCCGTAAGACAAACACAACATCCATGCCTCACCGGGATTCGAACCCGGACCCCTTTCGGACGAATGATCAGAGGCCATCGCTTAGACCACTGCGCCACCGGGGCGGCAAGGGTGGACCTCAGAGCCTCTTCAGTCAAAACAGGATGCACTACGAATAAAGGAGGTTGACATTTGTCTAGAAAAAGCTATGTTTCGCATTTATAGACTTCGCATCACAGTTGCAGAATATGACCCAAGAACTTGCTGAAAAGAGTAAAGTGGCTGCCCCGCTGGCGCAGTGGTCTAAGCGATGGCCTCTGATCATTCGTCCGAAAGGGGTCTGGGTTTCGAATCCCGGTGAGGCATGGATGTTGTGCTTGTCTTACGGCACTGGCTCTCTCCCTTCCCTGGAACCAGTGGCCCTAAATTTTTTTTTTATTGATTGGAGGTTTAACGACCACCGTGAGCAACTCAATGGGCTATAAGCAGTCTCCCGTCCCTAATTTAGGGTCACTGGTTCCAGGGAAGGGAGAGAGCCAGTGCCGTAAGACAAACACAACATACATGCCTCACCGGGATTCGAACCCGGACCCCTTTCGGACGAATGATCAGAGACCATCGCCTTAGACCACTGCGCCACCGGGGTGGCGCCCTAAATTTGGGACGGGCGACTGTCTATAATAGCCCATTGAGTTGCTCACGGTGGTCAAGTAACTTGTGCCTACATTTACCTTGGACGACAGATATCAAGCTAAAGTCACTTCGAAGAACAGACTTAATTGGCATGAAAAACCTAGTTGGAGTGCATTTAGAAGAAACACTGCCAATTTCAAGAGCAATTTACCATTGTGCCTTAAAAGAAAAGTGTTTAATCAATGCAGTCTTCCTGTTATTTACGACGGAAACCTTCAGTACAATTTTCGAGAGCAGTTTAACATTACATCTGAAAACAAAGGTGTTTAATAAATGCATCATTCCGATTCTTACTTATGGATTACAGATGTGGACCTTAATTTAAAAATACACTGCCTGACAGAGAAAATGCCACACCATGAAGGAATGCTTGAAAACAGACCAAACTGCACACACAGGTAGTCAAGTAAGTCCTGAACAAATGAATTAATTGTCACTTACAGACTAGGCTCCAGTGGCCAAATATACACGATGATCAATAAGGAGTGTGGCCCCCATTTTGTGCGATACAGCGTTGAATCCGACGTGGCATAGAGGCAATGAGAGTCCGAATAGGGTCCTTGGGTATCGTGGTTCACGTGGAGTTGATCCCAGTCCACAGTTCATCTTCATTTTGCGGGAGTGGGAAGGCACTCAACCGACGTCCATTCGTGTCCCACAGTTGCTCACTGGGAGAGAGGTTGGGGGATCGTGTCGGCCACGGAAGCATCCGCACACCGTGTAAAGCATTCAAGCTGATGCATGCGGTCAGGCGTTATCCTGTTGAAAAACGGCGTTTGGGATGCCCCGCAGATACGGTAGTGCCACGGGCCGCAGCACCTTGTCAACATAGCGCCGTGCCGTCAATGTGCCCGTAGTGAGTACCAGCGGTGAGCGGATGTTGGCGTTGATAGCACCCCACACCATGATTCCATGTTCGCGGGCCGTGTGGGGCTCTACATGGTGGAGGAATGCGCCCGTTGTCCACGTCGCCTCCAGACTCTCACACGGCGATCATCCGTGGGGAGACAGAATCGCGATTCGTCGCTGAACACCACACTGTCCCATTCCGCACACCATGCAGCTCTGGAGCGACACCACGTCAATGACGACGTTGGCTCGCTGTTAAGGATAGCCTTCGAACCGACGGATGGAGAGCAAACTAGACGCAGCCAATCGGCGCGACACTGTCCGCGTCGATATCGGAGCATTGAAGCCTCCCCGTACACCCCGCAAAATGTCGCTCGTTGTGACCTGTAGGCCCGGTACGACATGACATCGGCTGCGCAACGGTTGGTGCGCTCGGACGTCCTTCTCCATTCTCCGGTTCCCCTACGACATTGCACAGATCCTTCCTGGGACCACTGTCTCCAAATGCGGCCGACGGTTGTGGCATCACGTTGCGTGTCTTCCGCAATACGACGCAAGGACCATCCGGCGGTACGAAGTCCTACGATGACACCTCTCGTGAACTCACCCGTTTGACGAAATCGTGTACGACGGCTTCTTAACGGCATTGGCACCCCTTGTTCGTTTTCCAGATACGGTTACAGCAGAACCACTCACTTCTCGCGGCCGTGACAAAGTCTCGACTGATGACCTCGCGGACTGGTTGTCCGTTTATATCCCGCGCGCAGTTCGTGTGATTGATCTTCAAATGCAACCATTTGCAAAACTTGTACGTGTATACCCACCGTGCAATTTGCATGGTGCTGCGTTCAAGTCTTCGTGTTGTGGCATATTCTCTGTCAGGCAGTGTACATAGGGAGACTGAAGACACTGAAAGAAGCGTGGAGGCATGTATGCTTGGTGTAATCAGGAAAGATATGAAGAGGAACTCGTGGATAAGGAAAATGATAAGAGTCGAAAACATCATGATTAGAGTAAAATCTCTGAATGCCATGGGCAAGAGCTATTCCAGATCTGACTACCGTTGGACAACTGAAACACTAGACTGAATACCTAGGGCGAAGAAAAGACCCAAGATTAGGTGGGAGATGGCTGGATGAAATTCAAAAGCATGCTGGAGTGACACGGAGAACACTGGTTCAAGATAGACCGTTATGGAAGAAATTTGGAGAGACCTTCACCCATCAACGGACTGATAATGGCTGATGATTATACATAATGCCTGCATAATTTCAAGATTATTATAAATCAGCTGCAGAATTTATACACTCTGTGTTGGAATTATGTTCTTCCAAGGCATATGAACACAGTGAGCATATACATTAATAATAATATTTAGTCTATTAAACGTTGCATTTTAGTTAACATCAAACTGTCCCAGGTTTTTGTTGCACGCATAAAGTTAACAGATTTTGTTGAAAAAACCCGTTTTTGTTCTGGCGGACTAAATCTGCTCGAAAATATTCGGCATCCAAGTTTGTTTGTTTTTCCTTCTTTCCTTGAAGAACATAAGATCTTCCTTCCTTGAGAAGTGTGGATGCGTCACACAGAACAAGCTCTTATTCAAAACTTTGAAGAATGACGATTCCCAGCACAAAGGTACTTGGCAGGTCATAAAATGGCTGTCTGTTACTGTTGTTAAAACAGCGTTCCGATAGGTTGACGGATGGACTTTAGCAGGAGGGCAAAGACCCCTAAATCGAAAATAAGCAGCGCATTTTTCCACTCCTGAAGAAAACTGAATCCTCTTGAGGAATGTAACGCGGCGCTGTTTCTCCATCCATCATCCCCTCCTGTATGTTCTACATGAGTATCTGTCATTTCCTTCATGTAGCTGTCTGTCTTCTGAATGTGAAGGTGCGAAAACAATTTTCGTGAAGAAGAACCGAAACATAAGCATTTATCTCTGCGTCATTGCTTGCTCGTTAAATTTTGTAGTATGACCGTTGAGAAGGAAAAGCTAAGATTCCAACGCGCAGTTGGGAATAATTTTCAGCAAATTGCTTGAATCCCCCTCCCTTTTTTTTCCTTTTCGAGTTTAACGACTTAATTAGTATTTTAAACATGCGTGCTATGTGATTTTGGCCTATTGGTTCTAGGTGAAGGAGAGAATTATCACCATAAATAACAGCACAAGGCAGATGCGTTACTTCAACAAAGATGGCGACGACATATGACTTCGAATCCAGATCCAGTGGAGAGAAGTTAGACCGTCAGTCGTCAACTAATCCCCCTGCTCTCAAAAGAATTTCATAAAAAAAAAATTTCAGTTTTTTTATTTTGAGTTTCTTTTATCTATGTAGTTTTCGTCCACTACGATAATATTCCTGCAAAAAAAAAAGTAATATGGAATAAATAAAATAAATTAAAGGGAGTTGAAAATAAAACAAATCTACAAATCTGTTTTAATTCGACCTATTTAAGATATTAAAGTTTCCTTAGGAATAACTTCTTTTTTGGTTGGGGGTTTACCGACCACCGTGAGAAACTCAATGGGCTATAAGCAGTCGCCCTTCCCTAATGTTATTTTAAATACACCAGACTGTGAATACTCAAAAAACATATATAGCGTATTAAATCCGTTTATTTTTGTGGTGTAATAAGCACAAAGATTCGTCAAGCTTCCGCACTCCACAGGGAGGCGCTTTCAAGGAAATGGTATGTCTACCATTGCCTTGAAGTGCGAAAGCTTGGCCAATCTTTGTGCTTATAATTTAACGTAACCAAAACAGCTTTTTACAAACTTTAGTTCAAAGAAATGATATACATGGTCGTATCAGAATAATATGACCACCCCCGGAATCACAGTATACCTGCCCAGACGCGTCACAGAGTGCATATGACAAGGTGGACCACACGGAGATAAAAACGGCCGAGGGACTGATGAGCCATAGTGCGTCACGTGAGCACAATGGGCAGAGTTAATGATTTGACGGACGTTCAAAAAGGAATTATCATCGGCTACCGAGCCAAGGGTGGACGCATCTCAGAAACAGCAGACTCCGTGTTCTGTTCGCGAGGAGCTGTAGTAAGGTGTACCATGAATGGACCACTGGCACACCGAGTACCTCCTGACGTCATAACTGTGGAGCACCAATGTCCATCAACCTCAGAGGAGAACGTCGCCTCCATCGACTGGTAAAGGTCGATCGACGCGCAACAGTGCAGCAATTGACCACGCAAATGAACGCTCAGGCACCCAGGTACGTGTCCCCGATAACAGTAGAGCGAATCCTGTTACGCATGGATCTCCAGAGTCGACGCTGCGTCAAGGTGCCAATGTTAACCCTGGTCCATTAGCAATGACGCCTGCAGTTCGCATGAACAACCGTCATTGGACAGTGGAAGAGTGCAAAAAGGTTGTCTTCTCCGACGAATCAAGGTTTCTACTCCACAGAAATGACGGGCGGTGGCGGATACGGCGCCAGACACACGAGAACCAACACCCAGACATGCTTGTCGGTCAAGTACAGGCCGGCCACGCCGCCGTCTCGCCGTTGTCATCCGGGACAAGGGTGGTTATTCCCATTATTAAGTAGGTGGTGATATTACTCTGATACGACTGTGTATAAGTTCAAGCGATTCTATCACTTTTACAACAGTTTGTCAGCGAAAGTAGTTTTGTCGTAAGGGAATGGTCTCACAGATCGACAGCAGTGACATGTTATTGAGTGAAAAGAAAACGCAGAACCAAATTATGTGGGAATTTCATGTCCTGAAATTACTCTAGAATTTCCACATGAGTTAGTTCCGGTAGATTGAGACCTGTAGCACTCACAGCTTCCTGAAGATAGCGCTGAAATGGCAATCTGAGGAGAATGTGAGTTTTACAGGAAAAAACTAGCGTTGCGAGCTAAGAAAACTACAGCACTCACAAAGTGAACAAAAATAACTTAGAGTTAAGTGCATTTACACAGCCTGTTCCTCTTCGCACAAGTAGTCACCGCACGAAAGATACGCTGGCCCTGTGGCCGAGTGCTCAGAGGAGTAAATATTTCTGACTAGTAGCCAGGGATTAAACCTACTTAGCGTGTTTGTCTGATGGAGATGGCTTGGTCCCTTTCCTGGAGCTAATGGCCCCAAATTAGAAACGACGAACTGCTGAGAGCCCGTAGAATTGCTCACAGTGGTCGTAAAACCCTAAAAATTATCCTGATTAATTGATTCCTCATTCGTATTTTTGTTTCTATAAATAACGAAGCTTTTTGCGTTTTCATGCGAAAAACTCTGTCGTACACCGAAATTTTCAGAATCTCGATGATACAGATTGCATAGTTCAGTGCGCCTACGCGAACTCTTAGTGGTCAGAGGCGCGGGATTATGGCTGATTGTCGGAGCCCATCCTGATTTCAATTCCCAAAAAGATATGGATGGTGTGCTTACCCTATGTTGCTAATTCTCTCTCCCTTTCCTAGAACTTGGACGGTAGATATGGGTGGTGTGCTTACACTGTGGTGTTAGTTCTCTCTCCCTTTCTTAGAACTTGGACGGTAGATATGGGTGGTGTGCTTACACTGTGGTGCTAGTTCTCTCTCCCTTTCTTAGAACTTGGACGGTAGATATGGGTGGTGTGCTTACCCCATGTTGCTAGTTCTCTCTCCCTTTCCTAGAACTTGGACGGTAGATATGGGTGGTGTGCTTACACTGTGGTGCTAGTTCTCTCTCCTTTTCTTAGAACTTGGACGGTAGATATGGGTGGTGTGCTTACCCTATGTTGCTAGTTCTCTCTCCCTTTCCTAGAACTTGAACGGTAGATATGGGTGGTGTGCTTACACTGTGGTGCTAGTTCTCTCTCCCTTTCTTAGAACTTGGACGGTAGATATGGGTGGTGTGCTTAACCTATGGTGCTAGTTCTCTATCCCTTTCCAAGAACTTGGATGGTAGATTTCCTGCAGATTTTAATACTCACGGTGGCATTCCTTATCGTACAACAAGTGTACATGTTCTGACAGCTTAGGAATTAAACGCTCCTTCGGAATTTTATTGGTTAGTTAAATGGAGTAGTAGTTTTATTAATACAATACTTGTTTACTTCGTTGGAGAACGGCCAAACATCTGAGTTTTCGTTCCTTAATCTGCGGCATTACTGAACTAGATGGAATTAGATGGAGTGGTATTTCAGGCTTTTATTATGTGAAGTGCGTGTAAGCTTAACAATAATTCATCAGTCATCCTTCAAGTAGGATATAAACTGAGAGTGATCGGCGAATCTCATGTTTCTTCATGGGGTGAATTTACAAGGAAGCCCAGGCGCGATACCTCGCAATGCTGGATGGCCCCCCAAATCATTTCTTTTAATCCTTTTGATTTTTCTTTTAAAAAAAAAGAAAAGAAAGAAAGGCATATTGTGAAGGATAAATTCGCTGTTCTAGGTATTGGGAGTGTGATTCCGCCAGAACTCGAAGTCTGACAAAAAAAACATTTTAAGAGTAATGTTACCTGATACTACACCACAACTGAGATCAGAGACTGAAGTGTTATTTCTAGCCGATTTCCTCAGAATGCAATAAATATTTTGTTGTTTAACCGGCTGAAAGCAATTAACTCTGGGTAATTTTGCTCTGTAGCCGGCTGGAAGCGATTAGCTCTATGTAGATTTGCTCTTTAACCGGTTGGAAGAAATTAACTCTGGGTCATTTTGCTCTGTAGCCGGCTGGAAGCAATTAGCTCTGGGTCGATTTGCTCTTTAACCGGCTGGAAGAAATTAACTCTGGGTCATTTTGCTCTTTAACCGGCTGGAAGCAATTAACTCTGGGTCATTTTGCTCTTTAGCCGGCTGGAAGCAACTAACTCTGGGTCATTTTGCTCTTTAACCGGCTGGAAGCAATTGACTCTGGGTCATTTTGCTCTTTAACCGGCTGGAAGCAATTAACTCTGGGTCATTTTGCTGTTTAGCCGGCTGGAAGCAATAAACTCTGGGTCATTTTGCTCTTTAGCCTGCTGGAAGCAATTAACTCTTGAATCAGCTCGAACGAATATATTCGCTGTCTAAGAAGAGAGCTAAACGCCGATAGAATGAGTGAACCTGTGCATGAGAAACTGTTGCCTTCGAAGTGGTTATTTAAGGGGATGACTGACTTTCTCACAGATTTCTTGCTAAAAGGACTATAACAATGGCGACGAACCTAAGTAAGGAGAGAGAAGATGTTTGAGTCACTCTTTCCTATCCAGTGGCATGATGTACGTGTCAGGTGGTCTAGCCTTTCCGTATCATGCTTTTGGTCATAGAGCAGGCGATAAAGGGCTAGAAGGGATGCTGATCTTGCCCTTTATTGCACGGTCGGTACTGCTGACATGAGAGGGGAAAGAAATTATTTTGCCGTAGCTTTCGTAAAACGCAACCGCTATTTGAAGATTTCTGTTTGGTAAGCGCAGAAAATTTAGGGCACCATTTGGTGGCCTAAATCAGCCGCTAAAAGCATTAATTCGGTATTTGATATGATCGACGGCCTTGTAGTTTCTTTTTTGTGTTTCAGTACAATTTTAGAGGCAATCCCACGACTATTGTGCAATTAAATGGCATAAGAAAAACTGGTTTTACGAGACACACTTATTGATTTCATTCACGTTCGGGCTTTTTAGAGGAGCTGTCAATGGTGTAGAATCAGATTATATGAGATCAGATCCCACAATGCATGCAGCATAATCGGCAATTACAGCAGTGCTATAAACTACCCGTTTCATTCTCATAAAATTTTCAAATATTTAAAAATTTGTTCTTCCTTAACAAAGGCTTTTCTACTTGTAACTTCTGCTGTTTCTTTCCCATCAAGGTATCATAAAACTCCTAAATACAAATTTCGTCATGATCAGAAATGGAAACGGGTCACGGTTCAACGGGTCGACAATTTCTAACGGGTCAAACGGGTCTGACCAGATTTCGACCAGGGTTTTATTTCCGTTTTATTATTAAAAAGCGAAAAAAACATTTTTTTCGAGGAAGAATCCGCACTGTGGAATTTTGAGCTCGATACCAGTGCCCGCAGACTGAGAACTAATTTGTCATTCAATATGAAGGAAGAATGTCCTCAGAAGGAAAAGTGTCTTTTTCTTCTGAGGGGTAATGATGAAAACAACATCCACATTTTGGAAACTTCGAACTCGTCATAAACTTGTAAAAATTGGTGTTGCTGTGAAACATATTCTGAAGTTATCAAGAAAACAGCAAAAATTGAAATTAATCATACAACAAGTTGCTTAATTCAAAGATTTTTACTGAAGCGCCATCAAAATTAGGTGAAACAGCCTTAACATTACTGCGGATTGAACTTATGACCCTCGAAGATGTGTTTGAAAACATGTACAAAACAGTTTGGTTATGTCTTGCAAATGAAGGAGGACGCTTTCAACACTTTTTATAAGTAAGTTAATAAATTAAACGTTGCATTTGTTTGACTTCCATGTAACCTAAGACACCCACTGCGGCGAGACTTTTTGAACGCTCTCTCTATGCATATATACAGGTATTATAGTGCAAAGCAGATTAGTCCGGATCAGGTACAGAACCGGGAAGGGTCCAATTATATGATGCCCGATTCCGGGACGGGTTCAATTATGTGACGTCCTGGTCCAAAATTGTTGACCCGTTTCCAACTCTGCTCATGATACCTACAATAGTTTTTTTAGTTATGGCGGCAACAAACCATATACAGACACACAGACAGTACCGTGGAAATAATGAAATCATATCCGAGAAGCACAAAAATGTATGTTATGATCATACTTCTTAACATACGCCGTCTTTTGCACAATCGTAAAAAGAGATATTTAAAAACAATGGCAATTAAAATATCGTTTAATTAAAAGCATAAATTAAAACACATTAGATCTTTCAAACTCGCTTCGGGTTCATCTTCAGATGCATATGCACTTAATGGAACAATACAAGTAGGAGAAAATATGTACATTATGTGTGAGCAATTATGTGCAAAGACGGCGTTTGTTAAGAAGTATGATGTTTGACTGCACGAAATCTTTTAATATTAAAATGTATGTTTTCGTTGAAATCTCAGTCAATTTTTTCCCCTTGCAGTCAGCTTAAAAAAAAAAAAAAATAAAGAATGGTGGGGGAGATATGTGGCAACAGAAAACGTTATATTTCGAGGGCAAAGTGTAGGGCCCCGATAACCAACCTCTATGTGCAGGGCTTGAGTTACCGACCAAACCCGATTTTAGGACAAACTAGTTTAGCCGAAGAGCAATAGGACAAACTACATGTAGTTCTTCCTATACGAAGAGCGATAGGACAAACTAGTTTATCCGAAGAGTGATAGGACAAACTAGTTCTTCCTAGGATAAAGTAGTTTATGTGAAGCGCGATAGGACAAACCAGTTTATCTGAAGCGCCCTAGTCTGAACCAGATTATACTGAAGTAAAGGTGGAGCTTCCAGGACAAACTGGTTTGGCCTAATACGAACTAGATTATACTGAATTAAAGATGCAGCTTCCAGGACCAACTGGTTTGTCCTAATACTAACTAGATTATACTGAATTAAAGATGCAGCTTCCAGGACCAACTGGTTTGTCCTAGTCTTAACTGTTAGGTGCTTGAATTAATTCCCGCTGTTTTTTGCCACACAAACACCTGTGTGTTGCCACAGAACGGTGCAGGATGGTGTATTCAAAGTAGTGTCATTTGGAAGCTATGACCCTTTCCCACTGTTGGGGCAACAAATGGATTCCGCTGTAGAAAAATGCAGGTTCTTTCGAGGCGAACCATTCGTCGAGCCCTTTTTGGATATCCGTGACAGAAAGGAAGTGCTGCTCTGACAGGCCATGTTGTAGCGACCGGAACAAATGGAAGTCCGAGAGAGCATTGTCCGGGGAATAAGGTGGGTGGGGTAAGAAGTCTCAGCCAAGTGCCTCCAAGAGTTCCTTCACGGATTTGGCGACATGAGGTCTAGTGTTGTCGTGTAGAAGAATAACCTTGTCATGTGGGATCCAGTTAACGAGCTTCTGGATCATTCCCATTGCCTTTAAACGTTTGCTAACTGTTGACTCATCGACCCGTAGTGTTTCAGACAACTCGTGGTGAGTCTGATATGAATCCTCGTCCAATAAGGCCTCCCATACGCCATCTTCGAACTTTTTCGGCTGCCCATGGCGCTCTTTGTCCTTCACGTCATATTCGTTGGCTTTGAAGCGTCTGAACCACTCTCTGCATGTTGTTTCCGATAGGGCATGTTCCCCATAGGCCTGCACTAGCTAACGATGACTTTTCGCTGCAGATTTCTTGAGATGAAAGCAGAAGAGAAATGCTTCCCGCAAATGCTCCTTTTTTGGTACGAAACTCGACATCGTGAATGCGATACAAACTCGTGTTCTGTGCCCTCCGATCGCGTGTCACACACTGCTTCGCCCAGACTACGGACGGTACGTGCGTGAGCAAGGGAGGTCACGTGTGGCTCGGGTCACAATGCACCACTGCTGCGCTCTATTGGGCAACAGTGGGAATTAATTCAAGCACTGAATAGTTCGGCCTAATCTTAACTAGTTCGGCCTGTATTTACATTTTAATCTATATGATATGGAAACGAATCGAGGGAAAATGAAATAAATTATCAATTATTATGTACTCAGCACGTTTATTTACTTACTATTGATTTTTTTAACATGGACACTTATTCGATGAACAGGTTATTTACTTATTATTACACGGTGAACTGTTGTGGCATTTTGAGTTACAGAGTATTGACATTTTTTTCACATAGACACCTAATCGATGAACAGGTTTTGGTGTAATTGCACCTTACGAAACCTTGTCCCGTCGCGACTGAATGTTTGATCGCTGCAGTTCTCAACGAAATCTCATTCTCCTGATTAACTTTCTCCTCGTGTAAGAACTTCTGTGAGCAGATATCAAACTCCGTTTTGAAAACTAAACAAACAAAAATCATGTGATTTTGAAAGACTAAATGTTGATGTGAGCACTAGTCCCATGGACAAGAAGATGAAATAACAATATGAGCGTAAATACCTGCAGTATAACCTCTGTAGCCACCTTTATTTCAGTACAGTCTAGTTTGGACTAGGCCAAACCAGTTTGTCCTGGAAGCTCCACCTTTATTTCAGTATAATCTAGTTCGGACTAGGCCAAACCAGTTTGTCCTGGAAGCTCCACCTTTATTTCAGTATAATCTAGTTTGAACTAGGCCAAACCAGTTTGTCCTGGAAGCTGCACCTTTATTTCAGTATAATCTAGTTCAGACTAGGCCAAACCAGTTTGTCCTTGAAGCTCCACCTTTATTTCCATATAATCTAGTTTGTCCTACCGCGCTTCGGATAAACTAGTTTGTCCTAAAATCAGGTTTGGCCGGTAACATATCTACATTCTACTGTAAATCGGCCACGGGGTTTCCGTATTGGCAGATCGTCCGACGCGTCACTACGCTCTCCTACTAACAATTCTGAACAGAGCGTCCCACAGACTGCAGCTCACACCAGAGGTGCACGACGCTCAAGAAACCTTTGAAAATTCATTTTTCAGCTTTTCAGCACACAGGCAAAAGCTCAAGGGTTTTTCTTTTTCTTTTTTGTTTCCTTTATTTGTTAATAGAAACCTTCGTTCACGCTTAGCAATAATTAATTATGAATTAAGTGTTGATTAGCACCACCTTTAAGTATTAAAAAAAAAAAGATTTCTTCATTCCAAGTAACTCAAAAACTGAAGTAGATAGGAAATTCCCTCATTTTATCAATGGATGCAAAAAAAATTCTGTCGGGAAAAAAAAGCTCGTCATTTCCATTTTGTTTTCCATTACTTCCTAGTTTTTGCAAGCACACTTTTCCATTTTTTACTGCTTTAAGAAGGTTTTGTCCAGCTACTGTTGCTGATCTTGATCTTCAGTCTAATGAGAAGGCTCTACTTTGTTTAAAATTTCCAGTTCAGAAAGGAGATATGCATTTCTTTAAGTTTGTTCTTAATTTCTACTTTTGCATTTGTCCATTGAGCCAGTCCAGATCTCAAAAACAAAATCTTTTGTTTAGGCTAATAGATGGCAGCACTATAGCCGTGTTTGAAACGCTATTTCTTGAGAAATTTCTTATTCTCCGTAATGTTTTTCATGCATAACACGAAAAACATTTAGTAACAAAATCAAATGGTATCAATGGGGATAAAATTTCTCACATATTCCTAGTTTCAATGTATTACAGTTCAAATTTTATGAGATTTAGCAATCAGTTTTCTGCAAAACATTTTCCTTCACATTATTCAAATTACTTAACAATCGACTTCCCAATTCTTCATGTATCTTAATATATTCCAAAATAAATAATGGTGCAAGACAGGTGAAGATGCCAGCCACTCAGAAAGGGAGGCTAAGAATGATGGAGAGAAAGGGGAACAAATTTCGGATTGTTTAGCAAAAATTTTGGCAATAAAAAATCCGTTTATGTGCATTTTATCCGACGCTGTTAATGTTATCCCTCTTAAAAAATACTTTTTATGGGAAAGCTGTAAGTCGTATTTATTCAATGCATGCAGTAAGTATGGCACCCATGGATACGAATCTTTATGACAAGTTACTATTTCTTCCCAATTTTAACTTACTGCTTACTTAGGTAGCTTTCCTTATTTTTTTTTCTTTCGTAAGGTCGTTTAGAATTTTAATTTGTAATTTAACTAAGAATCTCTCTCTCTCTCTCTCTCTCTCTCTCTCGTCTTTTTAAACTATAATTACAAAAATGGTGTTTTTCTTCTACCCTCTTAGAAATTGATTCAGAGGACTCCCTCCATTTCCCCATTCCCCAGTAGTGCAAACATTAAATTTAACAGAAAATTCATTTTACATAACAAAATTTCAATGAATTCCAGAAATTCACGTACGACAATCCAAGTGTCCTTAAATTTTAGGTGGTTGCCCCCGCCAATTGTTCCAACTGCTTAAGTATTTTCTTTTGGGGGAAGGGGGCTAAAGGGTGGGCTGAAGCCTACCTCAGTCCACTCGTAGCTTCGCGCCTGGTGCAAGATAAATCCCGGGCCCGGACGAACCCTAAAACTGTGACTAACCTGTTTATGCTTAAGAAAACAGAATTTCTACTTCCACACTTCATCTCTCGCCTTCACTTGCAATTAACAGACACCTTTCTCAACTAAGGAGTGAAAAGGGGAATTCTCTATTTCTATAGATATAGCCTTCAGACTTTCTTTGACCATTCTGCTCTTCCTGAAGACTCAAATGCTTTAAGAGGTCGGACTTCCGGAATGATCGAACGGAACAGCAATGTATGAACAGCAACGGAGCCGTCGTGTAAAGGTAGGAGGTAAAATGTCGTTAGCAAAGTATCTGTTACCTAGTATGTAAGTTCTTGAAGGTCTTCCTTCTCCGCAGAAATCCATTAATACGTGGCCTGCGGCATTTGCTGTCTAAGCCTGGAATAAACAGCCCTCCCGAATTTCCACTCCCCACATAGACATCTCTTTATCAATTAGAAAGTGTAAGGAATGACTCATATGATGAATCATACAAAACCATTCTTTTTATAAAAACACAAAATTATCTTTCTCTCTCTCTCTCTCTCTCTCCCCTCTCGCTGTCGCCTTCTCTGTCCCTCTCTCTATCGATCTTTCTCTCTCATCTCTCTATCCCTCTCTGTCTGTCTCTCTCCCTCTCTGTCGATCTTTCTTCCTCCCCTCTCTTCCCTCTCTCTGTCGCTCTCTCTATCGCTTTCTCTCTCCCCTCTCTCTGTCGCTCTCTGTATCCTCTCTCTTCCTCGCCCTGTTGCCCCTCTCTCTCTCTCTCTCACTCTTTCTCCCTCTCTCTCACTCTTTCTTCCTCTCTCTCTCTCTCTCTCTCTCTCTCTCTCTCTCTCTCTCTCTCTCTCAGTAAGCATTATGCATCCCGACCAGGGCCGTAATCTGGGGAAGCCACCCCTAGGAACGACTCTTCGAATGTAATAATAATTATTATATGCCATGTTTGAAAAAAATGAAATAGTTATAAATATAATAATATACAATTAGTATATGACATGTTTGAAAAAAAGAAATAACGGTGGCCAGTTTATCAGTATCACATTTAAAAACTGACCACCATTGGACAACTCAATTACTAAGCCGGATATCAAAAGACAAAAAAAAGACGTGAAAGATGGATCGTATAACGCTATATATTAGGTGCACAAACAAGTTTTAAGACAACGCAACATGTAATTTGAGAGAAAACAACAATACCTTTACGAATCGAAATATGCGCAGTCCTTATCTATCACCTTCCGCCATCGGTCGGGCAGCTGACGGATTCCAGCCATGAAGAATGCTTCGTCGTGTGACGCGATTAAGTCGTCAACCCATTTTTGCACTTCGTCGCATGTCCGGAACCGTACAGCAGACAAACCATGTTGCAACGACCAGAACAACTGATAGTCTGCAGGGGCTATGTTGGTACTATACGCCGGGTGCTTCAAAATTCCCTAGCCAAGCGTCAATAACGTTTCCTTGGCCGATTTCGCGACATGCGGCCTAGCGTTATCATGCAGTAATTTCACGGGACGCAATCTTTTTCCTGTGTATGGACATTTCCGACAGATTTCCTGGTTCAATCGCAGCAATTGTTGCTTGTAGAGATCAGCAGTAACAGTTTGACTCTGTTCCAATAGTTCATAATAGAGCACACCCATATATTCCACCAGGTGTACATCAGAACTTCCTTGGAGGGAAAATTGCACTTCGGTGTCGAAGTCGTTGCTTCGCCGGGGTCTACCCAGCGTTTTTTTTTTTTTTTTGCGATTGGGATTGTCGTACCACGTCTACGTTTCATCACCCGTAACGATTTTCCACAGGAAAAACTTTCTGTGTTGTTTATTCAACAGATTCAAACACTTCATAACACGCTCATCCTTCTTCCTCTGGCTCAGGTCATGTGGCACCCATTTTCCTTCCTTCTAAATCTTTCCCATTGCGCGTAAACGATTGGAAATGGTTTGTTAAGTTACTCCCAGGTGTTCATCTAGTTCTTTTTGCGTTTGAGACGAATCTTCATCCAGCAATGCTTGCAATTCCTCATGTGCAACCTTCTACGGGGCGCCGCTACGTTCTCGATCGCTAACATCAAAATCACCAGCTTTAAACCGTCTAAACCAAAACTCACATGTGCTTTTCGACACAAAATTCTCCCCCAGAACAGAACAGATCGATGCACATGCTTTTGCAGCACTTTTTCCTTGATGAAATTCGTAACGAACGCAGTGTCGAATAAATGCAGTATCGCTTGCCGTCTTTCACCTACCGATGTATAAGTGCGTTTGACTGTTGGGCAAACTTCTGTGTCACATTTTATACTCTGGACCAGTTACGGTCACATGACAGCAACGCGGGGGAATGTCGGATATATAAATTAGCGGTATACGTCACACAAAAAATGCTTCGAAACTTATTTGTACACCTATAACTATCTGACTGAAAGGAAAGCCTGTAAATTACCTGATTCAAGAACATGTCCGTACAGAAGCTTGTTTAAGATACAACAGTATAATTCGCAGATGAGTTTGTTCCTTTATAAACTGTTGCAATCGTTCACGGTATGCCAGTCCATTCCCCGTATTTATTACGATTACTGATCTTTGAAATACTTTGCATTCAGTGAGATCCACTAGATAAATTTAGCCCCAAATAAATATCGATGTTAAAATACAAAAAAACGAATCAAAGGAGCACAAACATTGAAAAGCAAGTCGAACACTTCAAACTGCATTACACTACACGATGGGAAACCAATACATGCAATCGGTATAATTATGGAAGGAGGAGGACTGCGGAAAGGTGTTCTCTTTTTACAGGACAATGCGCTGGCTCACAATGCTGGCAAAACAATTGATGTTTGGAGGGATCTGGGGTTTAAGTGCATAGACCATTCACCCTGCTCACCAGAACTTGCTCCATCGGACTATTTCCTACTCCCAAACCTTTAAAAAAGTTTGAAAGGGAAGCATTTTTCGAATGGTTCGGAGGTGATATCAGCAACAGAGCAGTATTTGAGTGATCAAACTTCAGAATTTTTTTAGAAGGTTTAAAGAAACTCCAGAAATACTGTGCCAAGTGCGTTGAACTTCGGGGTGAATATGTGGAATTGTCTGCAAGTTTCGTGTCTCTAGCCCATTTTCTTCTTGGTAAGGCAGAGAATTTATCAGCATCCCCTCGTACATGTCTCAAAGTTTAGACACAACAGAAACGCAATGCAAAGCTTACCATTATTAGATAGTGTATGGTATTTGCAGATCCCTGTACCAGGTCGGAAACACGTTTCTCCTTTCTAATGTCTTGCTGCACAGCAAATTTCGATGGTGATTCATCGTCAAAGTGTTCACGCTTTTTAAGTCTGTGAAATATATCGTCAGGAACTTTTCGGCGAATTGAAGACCACGACGTATTCTATCAAACGCTGCCTTTTTTAGAATGTTTAGAGGATTTTTCAGCCTCTTCCTTGTTAGTCTATTCTGTCTAAAGTGAGCTTACATGTCGTCGCTCGTCGGTTATTATGAAACAATTACGTCTTCGTCGATGTCAAGAAACTCATCAAGGGCAAGGAATAATTCGTGACTAAATGCCACACCGTGTTGGATTAGAAAAACGACATGTTTCGAACAATAAGTTGTACAAGGAGCGAGAGATTTAGAATTGTGCGTTCATGAAAAAAAACTACATTGATAAGCCGCCTGTGTTTCTGTGCAGCGCAGAATTCGTAGTTCTGTTGCTGAGCAGAACAATGCTTAGCTCGGACGTGTTTTTTTTTCTTGGAATTTGCCTTCCTGGTTTCATGTTTTGTGGCAGGACTAAATTGTAACAAGATTTAAATGGAATACTTCCAAAATTATCGGGTTATGAAAGAATGTATGTCTGCGCGGAATGCCAGTCACGTTATGTGCTCGAAAATTCACGTGATTATATAATTTTGCTCTCTAACTGTGCATACGTGTAAAAGCAGTAATAAATAATCACCTAAAGTTCCGATCACATTTGTTGCGTTGGAGAAAGAAAACAATTGCTGTTGGTAGGAGGTAGTCATTGTTGATGCACTTGGCGAACCTTTCTAGATGATACTGAAATGCAAACGGCTGATAAATCATCTTAGAAGAGAGGAATTTCTACTTACGATTTACTGTAATTTTAATAGGTTCAGATTTTAAGGAAACAAAGTACGTTGGTATTTCAATATGAATGCATTACAAGTACAGGAGACATTTTATCACTATTGAAAACTGTCAGTAAGTTGCTACTTTCTCGAACTTATTGAAATTGTAAAGTTACGTATATCGAGGGATGCATGTATATGTTCGGATGAAGACGGTTTAAAAAAAGAACTCCATTTCCTCAAGCGAGTTGAAGCGCAGAGAGGATACAACCCTTCCATTATAGACAAGGCTCTTAACGAAATTCCGGAAACCGAAGCCTGTCTCCACGTCAACTCCTGTGATGCGCCCATTACAAGATAATTTTGCCATTGTTCCATATTTCCCGACTTTGCCACCAAAGTTTTAAATTCTAAAAACCTTCAATTTTAAAGTGATTCTCATACCCATATAGAAAATGAACTATTTAGGATCAAAGAACTACGTTGAAGATAAAAACACTTGGGTAAACGTGACCATCGTCGGCTGTCGAGAATCGTTTCACGCGACACTCTCGCAGGTAGCATCGGAATTCAATGCTGGAGCCTCAACAAGTGTCAGCGTCCGGACTGTGCAACGAACCCTTCACGATATGGGCTTTGGGAGCCAACGCCCAACTCGAGTTCCCTCGATGGGTTAACGACACAGAGCTATGCGCCTCGCTTGGGCACGGCAACACCGCCACTGGGCACTTGATGACTGAAAACAAGTAGCCTGGTCTGACGAGTCGCGTTTCCAACTATATCAGGCAGATGGAAGGATTCATGTGTGGCGCAGACCCCATGAAGCCATGGATCCCGCATGTTAACACGGAACTGTACCGGCTGGTGGGGGTTCCGCAATGGTATGGGGTGTGTTTAGGTAGACTTCTCTGGGACCCCTGGTACGTCTACAAACGTCTGTGACCGGCCAATGCTATGTGCGCATCCTTTCTGACGAGGTACACCCGTTTATGTCCTGCATTCATGCTGATTGGTTGGGCCTGTTCCAACAGGACAATGCACCTCCACACAAGTATCGGGACTCCACATTATGGTTAGAGGAGCATTCAACTGAGTTTGGGGTGTTGCTATTCCCACCCAAGTCTCCAGATCTGAACGTGACAGAACACATTTGGGATGACATACAATGCTCTATCGAACACAGGAATCAAGCCCTCGGAATACACCCGAATTGTGGAACGCTCTGCAGGAAGTACGGTGTGCATTTCCTACAGCATATTTCTAGAAGCTAGTGGAGTCCACGCCGCGCCGTATTTCTGCAGTCCTGCGCTGCCGTGGGGGACCCACCAAGTATTAGACTGTTGTACCAGTTTTTCTGGCACTTCGGTGTATATACTAAAATACTGCCACTGGAGAGGAGTGAAATTAACCTGAAGATAAAGGTACAGCTTAGACTTAATTATTCCAGGCATCTGTTCTATACAGGTTAAATATCCCCAAACCATTACAGAACCGCCATCAAACTTATAAATTTGCTGTCCTGAGAGAACAGTTCTTCCAGAAATCATCCCGAAATCCAAACACATCAATTGGAGCAAACCAATGTGAAGTGTAATCCTTCGCTGCATAAAATCCTATTCCAGCACTTTAAGGTTTAGAAACTGAAAGGCCGCCCTGGTAGCGCAGTGATGGCTTCTGAACATTCATCCGTAAGGGGTCCGGGTTCGAATCCCGGTGAGTCATGGATGTTGTGTTTGTCTTACGGCACTGGCACTCTCCCTTTCCTGAAACCAGTGGCCCTAAGTTAGGGACGGGCGACTGCTCATATCCCATTGAGTTGCTCACGGTGGGCGTTAAACATACAACCTAAAAAAAAAAAAAAACTGCAGGTAAAACACGAGTCAAAACATCCTTTTGTATTCACAGAAAGGTTGTCAAGCTTGTGCGCAGCTGCCTACAATGTTTTTATTATTTGACAGTTGTTTTTAGTTGTCCAATTAATTTTTCAGTGTTCTTATCTAACCGGGGAACGTTTATCACACTCTAGACTTGATTAAATGAATAAAATGGACAGATGGAAATGAATCAATACTTACGTGCACTTCAACTGTTTATTCTTCACGAAGTGAAGTTTTGGTATCCCATTCACTTTGGTCGACCATTATCAGGTCGTAATTCATCAAAATAACTCTTAATGACAATCGCTTATGTAGCCTACACGTACGAATTTCCCCATACAGTTATATTATAACAAATTATTCATTCATAACGAGCTTTTCTTCTCTCCGTTACTCTACTACTGCATCCCAATTATATCGACACTATATCCACTTAACGTAGTTTATTTATTTCCTCCTGACTCACTGTCAACGTTGCCAACAAGTGCAAGCCGTTCCGGGAAGTAATATGCCGCTCAGTGAAAAAATCTTAAACCCAGAAGTAACGACATTTATTAGGTGTGCAACTTAACTCTCGGCCACAGGCACGACACGTTGACAACAAATTATAGCAAATCGAATACGTACCTAATCAGGGAAATAATCCCCGTCGTGTTGGATACAATTGAGCCATCGGTCAGGGAGCTGCCGAATGCCACTGCGGAAAAAAAGGGCTGTTTTGAGTTGATAAAGTCGTCAATACTTGTGTGGACCTCCTCGACAGAAGTGAAGTGCGTATCACTCAGGTGATGTTGCAGGGGGCGAAATATGTAGGTGATAATCCGACGGGGAGAAGTCTGGAGAATACGCCGAGTGGAACAAAATCTCTCATCCTAGGTCGGTGATCGTGTTTAAAGTCGTTTTCGCGGTGTGAGGACACGCGTTATCCTGAAGCAACAGGACCGACTTTCTGCCCTTGCCAGTGTATGGCATTTTAGCCTTCATTGCGTCACTCACACGAATGAGTTGCTGAAAATAACGCTCAGCATTGACCGTTTCAACAGATTTGAGCAACTCATAGTGTATGAAACCGCGCGGATCCCACCATATTCACAGCAATAACTTCCTGGCATGGATATTCGGTTTGGCTATACTGGTGGTAGGTTGTTCTGGATAAACCCACGATTTGCGCCGCTTAAGATTATCGTAGACGATCCACTTCTCATCACAGGTCAAAATCTTGTGGAAGAAATCCATCGTCTTGAATCTGGAGAGCAAGGACACAGCAACATCGTAGCGCCTAGACTTGTTCGCAGCTGTGAGGTGCTGGGGGCCTTCCTTGTGAATCCGTCTAAGCTTGTGTATATAGGTCCTTCGCAATGGCTTGCCGTAGGCGAGCTCTGACTGTGTGTGACAGGGATCCGCGTCCAACAGTTGATCCAGTTCCTCATCGTCAACTTTCTGTGGCTGTCCCTGACGTTCGGCATCACGGAGATCGACATTTTCTTGCTTAAACCGCTGGAACCACTTCTTGCACGTACTGTAGGACACAGTAGCTTCACGCAAAGCAGCACAGATCGTTTGCTAGGCTTCCGCGGTACTTTTTTCAGCTGAAACGCTAATAGGAGGCAATGCCTTAAATGTTGCTTCTCGAACGACATTGATTTCACCGTCAACTTTCGTCCCTTCTGTCTCTACAGCTGTAAGCGCTTACGGTTGCCTAGAAAGCTGTTGGATGGCGCTGCAATCAGCCATTATCGCACACAGCTATTTGCATTTGCTGACGTTCTATGATCGCTTGCGCTTAGGGGCCGAGAATTAAGTTACACACCTAATATATACAAGAGTAGAAGGCATCATGATCAGAATAAAATCCCTGAAATGACACTGGGCTGCGGCGTATGTTGCCAGAAGCGAAGACCACCGATGGACAAACGAAATTTTAGAAAAAAAAAAAAAAGATCCACAAGGAGACCACATGGGAGATAGATAGATGGAATTCGAAAGCATGTCGTATTAACATGGAGGAGACTGGCTCAAGAACCACAGTTGTCGAAGAAACTTGGGGGAGACCTTCATTCAGCATAGGATTGATAATAGTTGATGATGATGATGATGATGATATACATTAGAAAACAAACTCAAAAGAAAGGTCAAATTAGAGGTATACCGCACATACTTTGCCGTGTAAACCTAAGAGTACAACGTGCTGCTCATAGATGTATTGCTGACAGATGTTTTTAGCACTGTTTAAGTTCTGTTGAGATATCTGCTTCAGACGACATGTGCGATTCTCCGATGTTCCTCAATAAGGATCTACAGACTCGGTACGTAAGTTTGCATCTCCTCGTAGGGCGTTTGTGTGTGTGTGTGTGTGTGTGTGTGTGTGTGTGTGTGTGTGTGTGTGTGTGTGTGTTTCCTGGGTTTGACGACCATCATGAACAACTCTACGGGCTATAAGTAGTCACCCAAGCTTGATTTAGGAGACCATTAGTTCCAAGGAAGGCTGAGAGATCAAAAGCCATAAGACAAACACACCACTCATGCCTCATCGGGACTCGTACGTGGGTCCCAACTCGGACGAAAGACCCGAAGTCAAGCCTCAGATCGCTCGGAATCTGGCGTAGATGAGTGTAAATGGAAATGGACGATGTCATCGCTCTTTCCACGTTATTTTATAAACAACGCATAGCGACTGAAAAATTGTGTTCCGGCACCGCTGGTGTCATCCATCTTCCTGCGCGCTCGTGTCATCCATCTTCTATCTTTCGAACTCCATCAGACATAGAAGATTTTGGTACATTCAGAAGATCTGCACTGTCCATGCAGAAAGATTACTAGTTTGGAATCCATCCGTTATCTCACGTGGAAAATCTGGAAGTTCCGTTTTATGTAGCCTATGGACTTTTACTGCGCTGCTACTTTTCCAGTAGATCCACGCTTTTAATGAAAGAACTCTCACAGGCACAATTCAAGCTCATGCGAAGGGATGAATACACTCAATAGACAAAGCATTAGAGATACCTACCTAATAGTGTGTTGGTCCTCCTCTAGCTCGAGTAATAGCCTGTACACGCCGATGCATTGAATCCACCAGATCCCGGAGGGTTTCCGGAGGTAATATCAGCAATGCCTGCTCCAGCATTGTCCTCAACTCCACCAGAGACGTCGGTCCAGGATCCGTGGATCTGATGTTCCGCTCCCTGGTATCCCAGAAAGCTTCGATAGGGTTTTAATCCGGGGACCTTGAAGGACACTGGATGGTTCCGAACTCAAATGAAAGTTCCTCGAGCCATGCCTGGGTGGTTGCGGCGCAGTGGGGCTTACACGTTGTCCTTCTGAAACAGACCATCGGCCACAGAATGCACGAAGACCGTGAAAGTGCATAGGTGATCCGCCAGCACATTCTGGCAGCGAGCAGTGGTTAAGGATCTCTCCAGACACACTAAAGACCTAATGTGTCCCATGAGAAGGCACCCAAGCCATTACATAGCCACCACACCGCCTTGAACAGAGCCAACCTGGCAAGCAAGGCCATGACCTCATGCTGTCGACGCCACACCCGCACCCTCCCACCAGCTCGGTAGAGCTGAAAGTGGGATACTCTGACCACTCGAGGCGCCGCCGATTTTCAGAGGTCGAGTTTTTGTGCTTCTGGCACCATACGAGGCACAATTTCCGATTACGAGCTATCAACAGTGGCACACGCTTAGGGGGTCGGTTCCCGTAACCAAGGACATGCAGCGTCAGCCATACAGTTCGCTTGCAGACGCTTCTTGGGCCTTTGACATTTAACCTAGGTCTGATTTGCGCCGCCGTCGCCAAGCAGTCTGGGCGCTGGTACGTCCGTCGATGGTATACTCGCGGTACACCCTTGACACGATTGCCCTCAGGAATTCTAGGGTTCTTACCACTTGGGCGATGGAATTCTAGGGTTCTTGCCACTTGGGCGATGGAATTCTAGGGTTCTTACCACTTGGGCGATGGAATTCTAGTGTTCTTACCACTTGGGCGATGGAATTCTAGGGTTCTTACCCCTTGGGCGATGGAATTCTAGGGTTCTTACCACTTGGGCGATGGAATTCCAAAGTTCTTACCACTCATGACACATCTGCATTGCGCCGACAATGTGTCCACGATCAAATTCGCTCAGATAACCACATTTACCAATGCCCGTCGATTGCGGTACACTGTTGGGAAGCTTTGCTGTCTTACTATTTATCACCTGCGTTTAGTTTGGGTTCGTTCCACTCTGCGTGGGTGATGACCATGTCAACTGCTTACCATTCCTATCTTTAAAATTTTGTCTAGTAAGTGTATGCAACTTGAACAGGAAAGAGGACACCGAATTTTCGGGCGTAATAAGCACATCTTTTGAATCCGTTCTGACGCAAATTAAATGTATCAAAGCTATTCAAAGTCAATGGAACCGGTATGGAAAACAATAGTATCTGACGGAAGAAAGAAGTTTTTCAATCGGGTCTTTAATCCCTCAGATATTGGTGTAAACTGAATAATTGTGAGCTTACGAACTCTTAGAAACAGAGTTATCGACAAAAATAAGATGTGACTTTACATCCCCTTGTGGAAAAAACATGCATTATTTTAGGAAGAAAGTATTCACAAAAGGTTTATCCATATGAGCGGTATCGGTCCAAGAAAAAAAAATTTAGTCGAGTTTTCAGGAGCCCAAATTTTGCTACAAATACATCAGAAGCAGAAATTAACACTTATGCCCCCTCGTGGCCAAACCATTCTTTACCTAACATTAGAAATAATGTGAAAAATATTTTCCATCAGGTCTTGTATGCGATACAGGAAGAATTTTTCAAATCGGAGTTTTAGAAGCAGAAATAACGCAGAAAACGCAATTTACCTTTGTGCCCCCTAGCGGAAAGTCTATGATTTACTTGAAAATTTTGAAATTATATGAAAAACATGTCACACTGGAAACACTATCGAACAAAGAAGGAATTTTTCAAATCGGACTACTAGAAGTAGAGATATTAACAAAAATAAGATATACATCTACGCCCCCTGGCGTAGGAACCATGGATTATTTTAAGAAGAAAATGTCTCTAAAAGGTTTGTTGACATGAGTAGTATCGGTCAACAAACTACTTCTTTTTTCAATCGAGATTTTAGAAGCTCACATTTTGCAGCAAATACATCAGAAGCGGAAATAAAGATTTACGCTCCCTGGTGGCCAAACCATTTTTTTAACAAAAATTAGGAATTGCGTGCAAAGGATTTCCCATCAGGAGCTGTATCCGATGCAGGAAGAATTTTTGAAATCGGAGATTTAGAAGCAGGGATATAGGGGGAAACGAATTTACTTCTATGCCCCTAGCGGAAAGTCTATGAATTACTTGAAAATTTTGAAATTATATGAAAAGCATATCACATTGAAAACGCTATCAAACAAAGAAGGAATATTTCAAATCGGACTCCTAGAAGTAGAGATATTCATAAAAATAAGATATACATCTACGCCCCCTGGCGGAGAAACTATGGAATATTTTAAGAAGAAAATATTTCGAAAAGGTTTATCGTTGTGAGTGTCATCAGTCCACGAAAGATTTTTTAATCGATATTTTAGGAGCTCAGATTTTATGGCAAATGCATCAGAAGCAAAAATTAACACTTACGGCCCTGGTGGCCAAAATATTCTGTACCAAAAATTTAAAATTATAAGCAAAAGATTTTCCATCAGGAGTTTTAATTCGCTGAAGAAAAAAAGTTTTCAAATCGGAGTTTTAGAAGAAGAGTTATCGGGAAAAATGTAATTTACTTTTACGCCCCTAGCGGAAAATCTATGCGTAATTTGAAAAAGTAACTCTTCGACATAAATGGAATCGAAAGATAAAATGTTTTTTTCGATCGGATGAGTTGAAGCAAATATGTGGAATAAAACGTATTTTTGAATTCGACATCATCTGCATTTACGCCCTCTAGCAGCGAAATTGTACATCGTAAAACAAAAAACGAAATAAAGGATCAGCATTCGCATATTTCAAGCTTCCCAATGCAAAAAGAATTTTTCAAATCGGACTATCAGTTGCAGAGATATCGGGGTACAGACGGACGGAAGGGCAAACCGGTAACATAAGCACCATCTTTTTTTACAAAAGACGTGCTAAAAGCAGTGAGGTGTCCGAATACTTATGACAACGAAGTGTTTAGTAATCCACAGTTTCCTGATCACTAGGATTTATGTGACGAAGGTAGTTGACAAACGATTGATTAAGAAACCTTTTTGTCAACTATTTTCACCGCAAAAATCCTAGTAATCATGAGAAAATGGCTTAATGTCCATAGTATTTCCCACATTACAATAATTAATATAAAAAATGTGTTACAAATGCAAGAAAGGGATTGCACGACAATGATGCTGCACAAGTAAAGTTTTTTTTCAGTGTCAATACACCTCCACATGGACGCCATTTGTGGCCCGGAGGACATCTAAGCGATATTCGATTTTACGCCATGTTTTGTTTAACATCTCAGCAGAGACAGAACCAATGACGTCGGTTACATTCTGTTATTCAACGTCTCGACATCCGGAACACTGCTAGAGTAAACATGGTCCCACAGGAAAAAGTCTTGAGGGGTTATGTCGGGTGATCGAGGTGGGCATGTCACGGAACCGTTGCGGCCAATCCATCTGTCTGAAAATGTTTCATTCAGGAACTCACGAACCATTATTGACCAATGTAGTGGAGCACCGTCTTGTTAGAAAATAACCGAAGGTTGGAGTGCATGCAACTGAGGTGCTACAAAAAGTTCCAGCATTTCCAGGTACACGTTAGATGTTACCGTGGGCTCTATAAAAAAAGAAAGGTCCGATGATTCTGTCATGCGTCAGGCCGCTCCATACGTTCATTTTCGGGCTAGCCTTCTGTTGTTCGATGACATCATGGGGATTTTCTGATCCCCAGATTCGCACATTGTGCCTATTTACTGTACCAGAGACGTGGAAGGTGGCTTCATCTGAGAAACAGACCGGTGCAGATTATCACTATCATGAGCTACACGCTGCAACCTCTCCGTCGCAAATGCAGCACGGCGAGGCAGGTCATCAGGCTGAAGAGTTCGAGCGATCTGTACCTTATAAGCATACAGATGAAGACGTTTGTGCAAAATTCCCACTTTCCAATGAAGCACGAAGAATGGATTTGCTGGGGCTTTGCAGAAATGTCTCCTGAACAGCTGCAGCTGTCTCTTGTGTAACCGGTGGTCGGCCCGCCTGGGGGGAGATCGCCAACACTACCCGTCACTTTAAACTTTTCCTACCAAGCTTGGCCCGGTGGCAATGGTCTGTACTCTTTTCTGAAATAACGCTGGACAGTAACCGCCGATTTGGTCTCATGGAACCACAACACGCACTCCGCTTTCTCTTGCTTGGGAGCCATTGTCGATGAAATGTGCCTCTCACTCAGCAGTAGCGCTCACCTAAAGAAAAAAAAATACTTTTTTAGTGCTGCTATATTATGTTGCCAACCATTTTATTTTAACTTACATAGATTTTGTAATGTTAATTACTGTAATGTGGGAAAGACTTTATGGACACCCTGTACATTTTAAGCTAAATCTTTCTGCAATAAACCAAATTGTCTCCTTTTATCCTCATTACTTAAGAGCGTTAATATAAAAGACTTTACAAACAAA
Source organism: Macrothele yani (assembly GCA_039090855.1). Classification (NCBI taxonomy): domain Eukaryota; kingdom Metazoa; phylum Arthropoda; class Arachnida; order Araneae; family Macrothelidae; genus Macrothele; species Macrothele yani. The sequence goes on from CM077024.1 coordinate 12,135,420, forward strand.
AGAGATAAAACCGCCATTTAATCTTTACTTCCTGTAATTCAGAACATGCTGATAACACAAAATCGTGATACTGAATCTTACCCTCCTAAGCTGGAAAAATAAGCGATTACAAATTTATCTGCTGCTTTTTATCTTCTGGGAGGTGTGCTCGTTGATTTGCTAAATAACAAGAATGAGAACAATCATTCAAGACATGAATTTGAATAAAATAATAAAATTGTTATATATGTACTGTATGTCTGTATACACAGAACTTCAGCTTAACACATCCTCAGTCAAAATAGAGTGATACGCAATACGAAAATTTTGAAATTTTTCCGGATTATTATCGCATGTAAAAAGAATCAGTTTAAAAAAATTCTGTCGATCTAACTTCATAAGTAAGAAAGGTCAGTTTTTTTTTTGCATTGCGTAATATATGCGATTTAATAAAAAAAAATTCTACACTGTCGAGTCACATTATTGTAACCACCAGCTAATATCCAGAGTAACCACCGCGTGCAACGCGGACAGCAGCCAGACGGGCTAAGAGTGACTCAATAAGGTGCTGGAAGGTATGTGGAGCCATGCTGACAGTAGTGCATCTGACAGCTGCTGGAGGATCCAGAGAGCAAACAACACGATCGTGGTCGTCCCACAGATACTCAATTGGGTTTAAGTCAGAGGAATTAGGGGCCAGGGAAGTACTTTGAAGTCTTCATCGTGCTCTTCCAACAACTCTCGGATATTTCTAGTTGTGTGACACGTCACATTGTCGTGCTGGAAGATCCCATCCACCCCAGGGATGACAATCAGCATGTATGGGTGTACGGGATCTGTAAGGATGGATTCATAACGAAGTCGGTCCATAGTGCCTTCCACAGGTAGGAGTGGACCCAGAGAATGCCACGAAAACATTCCCCAGACCATAACGCTGCCCCACCAGCTTGTGTTCAACCAGCAATGGTTGAAGAGTGTTTCTTCTCCGATGTTTCTCGCCTTATACGCCAACATCCGTCCGTTCGATGAAGCAGAAAACGTGACTCATCGGAGAAGGCAATCCTTTGCCAATCAACGGAGGTCCAATTCCGATACTGCCGTGCAAATGTAAGCTTTTTCTGCCGATGCACCTTCTTTAGCATAGGTACAGTGACCATCCGTCGGCATCGGAACCCCATACGCAGCAGGGTTCGCTGAACTGTCATTTCAGACACACTTCAGGTAGCCCCCTGGTTCATTCGGCCAGTGAGTTCTTCCACTGTAGCATGTCGATCGGCTCTCACGTACCTTCGAAGCCGATGTTCTCCTCTCGTATCAATGGCACGTGGTGCTTCGCAGTTTCCACGTTGCTTATTCGCAATGGTGCCATTTCTCCGATCACGATGCACTTTAACCACAGTAGAACGCGAACAGTTCAAAAACTGCGCTGTTTCAGAAATACTGCCACCCTTGGCCCGAAAGCTGATAATCATCCCGTTCTGCAAATCGGATAAATCGCACTTTTATCCATGACAGCAACGAGTGATATGTTTTCAGAATGCCTACAGCTCACCCTATATACCCTCCAAGCCAGCTCACGACACGTGCCTTCTTTCATTGGCTACGCGCTGTTGACGTCAAAAGTAGGAGGTGGCCACAATAATGTGACTCGACTGTGTGTTATGTACAAATGATAAACCACTAATGTAAATTTGTGCCAAACCTTCAATCTCTTTTAGAGTGTTCCTTTTATTGTGCTTTATTTATTGTGAGAAAATTATGCATGCCGGAATTGATTGGTTTTCGTAGGCTGTTGGGAGGTTTTGAGGGTTTTCTTCTCTCCTTGGGAATGGGGAGTTAGGTTTGGGAAATACTAATTTGGTATTAGTTGAGTTACGCGTAATTGTGCTCTGTTTCATGGTAATCGGTGTTAATAGGATAGGGAGTGTAGTTTTTTTTTTCTATGTCTGGTTATTTTAACTGTGCTGAGGTGTGAGTTGTTATAATTAGAAAGATTGTAAATATTTCAACTTTGTTTATTGGTTTTCAATATGTAATTTGTGTGTGAGTGTATTCATTTTGTTTATTTGTTAGTTTGCAGAAAAGCAAAACTGTATTTATTTGAATTTATAAAGGGCCAATTTGGTCACAGTTCCGTGCGAACGGATTTCCCAATCTTCGCGTTTCAATCTGGTTCATGGTGTGGGGCTGGGGGGTGATGGTGTCCGTCTTGTGGTTGAGGTTGAGTAGATTGCTGTGGCAATTTACCTCTTCGAAAGTGCTCGCTGAGTCCCTGGTATGCCTAAATGGCGGTACAGGATTAAAAACTTTCAGTATCTTAAGAGTGTTCTCGTTGTTCTGAGATCCAGTGAAATCATCACAGCCTTCCGTAGCGTAGGAAGAGATGCCCTCCGGTAAACAGTAGGTAGGTATCTCTCTATTCGCGTGAACTGCATGTTCTCTGTGATAAAAAATCCCCGTCTTTTTTGACATGGATTTTATGGTTAGAAACAGCTAGAAACCCGCACGGTGCCATATCGGATGAATATAGTGGTTATAAAAGCACAGGATTTTTTCGCCACCAGTCTTCTGCTTACATTATACTTCTTATCTGCCCCTGTTTATCACACAAAATACTTTACTCTTTACTTTTCTTCGGACATTTCACGCGTAGCAATCAAATAGCTTCACACCTTTTATTCCTCTCTCGATAAGTAGTTAGCGTGATTAACCACATAAAACTGAATTCTGTCCACTACCCCTTTCATACAAAGCAGTTAGTGTGATTATCTCAAAGATGAGTATTAGTTGTCATTATACACCCAAAATTTATCTCTTGCCTTTTATGTCTTTTACACAAGGCCAGTGGCGTAACCATGTTTCAAAATCGGGGGGGTCCAATCATACATACACACATTATATGTATACATATACACTATCTACCAACAAGTAATTGGACACCTGTGATAGCAAAGGAAAACGAAGTTTATTCACCTTCAATAGTTGGTGGAACCTCCACGAGCGGCGATTACAGCTGCGACCATCAGGGACATATTCTCAACCAGGCGTTGTACGACGGCTAGCGGTATTTTCTTCCACTCGGCTTGGAGAAGACAGGTCAGTTCCTTCACCGATTTCAGACGGTGGGAACACCCCTTAAGTCGACGCTCCAACTCGTCTCAGAGGTGCTCGATAGGATTAATGTCCGGCCTCTGCGGAGGCCAGTCCATTCGATTAACCACATTGTCACCATACCAAGCCATGGTGGACCTCGCAACATGACAGGTGGCATTGTCATCCTGAAAGTAACATGGGTCCACCCCATAAAACTGTCACAACGTAGGAAGCGCATGGTCATCCAAAATGGTGCAGTAGGTCTCGGCGTTTAGTCTACGAGGAATTGCGACCGAGAGTCCCGTGCCATACCAGGAGAAACACCCCCACAGCATAATTACACCGCCGCCGAACTTCACAGTTGGCACAATACATTCCGGCAGGAGGCGTTCTCCAGGCAAACGCCAAAACCCAGACCCTGCCATCCAAACGGTAGAGGGTGAACCTTGATTCGTCGCTCCAGAGAACCTGTTTCCACTGTTCAACGGTCCACTGTCGACGTTCTTTGTACCACGTTAGCCGAGCAGCGCTATAGGACTTGGTGATCAAAGGCTTGTGGGCGGCAGCACGTCCATGATAACCGAGCAGATTGGCTTCCTTACGGATGGTATTCATCGAAAGAACACTCCCGGATGCCTATTGAAACTCCTTGCGGATGTGGCCCATCGATCTGGTGCGGTTCTTCCGAATTTCTCTGGCCAGCACCTGTCGATCTCTAACTCCCAGTTCTGTGTGTCTGCCGGGTAGAGGCACATTCCGACAGTCACCTCTCATCTTCCACTTGCCAATCACGTAGGCCACCGTCGATTTTGGGTACTTCAACTCGCTTGATATGTCACGTATGGATCGGCCATTTCTGTGATACCTGACGATTACACCTTATTCGAAATCAGAGAGCTCCGAACTGCGTGGCATCTCGCATGCGACTGGTTGCGTTGTTGTTTCCCACACGACATTTAACGGTGGCGGCCATGACGTGTATCAGGACCGCAGATATCGTCGATTGCAGGGGTGTCCAATTACTTGTTGGTAGATAGTGTATATACAATATCTAGAATGATTGACATACATTCACAGGACGACTATAAATGATTGACATAATCGTCCGTTATTATGGTGATCTGTTTGAATGTTTCTTTCTGTGTTTCATGTTTTGCATTTCTGGGGTTTCGGGAACATGTCTTTTATGACTTTTAATGCTGCTTTTAGGTTGTTTTGACATGTATGTTCTGCTGATATGTAGTTAATTAATTGGTTTTAACCTGGGTTTTAAGTGGGTGTTTTTTTTGTTTTTGTTTTTTTTTCGTGTAGAATGGGCTGTCCATTATTATGGTGATCTGTTTGAATCTTTCTGTGCTCATAGTTTGCATGGTTTGGTTAATCTTTCGTGTTTTAGGCTTACGCTACTTTAGTGCATACTATATTTTTGTCTGTATATATAATATTATATACATACTGTATAAGATAGAGTTTGGGACACCCCCCCCCACACACACACACACAGGGGCAAAGCAGTTGCTGAGGCGGGATCTAATGTGCACGACATAGGCGCCTCTGCTGGCGAATTATGGAACTTAGCGAACACAACTGTAAAACTATGGTAGATGGGCAGAAATGTAAATTACAAAGCCGTAGAACTGACTTTGCTTATTAGGAATTGATATCGCTGTTTTATTAAGTGCACAATATACACGTGTTTGCATTGTACGAAAATTACAATCTTATATTACGTATTAAATTTAGTTGGTTCATATCATAAAAAAGTGTGCATTATATCATCATATTCCTGAAAAAAAATTGGGGGGGCCTTTACATTGGGGATCCCCGACTCTAAAAATCGGCCCTGATTCCCCCCGTGGTTACGCCTATGCACAAAGCAGTCTAACAACTCAATACTCATGCCTTATCTTTTATACATTTCACATCAAGCAGTTCGTTATCACCCAAATTAACTACCGAATACTCATTTCTTGCGTTTTATTCCTTTCATACAAAGAAGTTAGTGATAAGTAACTAAATGCTCACTCATGAGTGCACATTGCTTAGTTTTTGAAAAGGGGGCAAACGGAAATTGTGTGTAACTAAAAATATCACAAAGCACCGTATACAGATTTCCACTGTGCCTAACTGTTTTTACCACATATAAATTTAAGTGAAAATCAGATTTCCAAACCTACATGAAATAGATGGAAAAATGAAATTAGACTGCTTATTAGGACAATAAAAATATTTTTTTGTCCTTTTTCATCAAGAAGGAAAGAATATCCTCAAGATAAAATTCTGGAAAAACCTTTCCGAGATCCTTGTCCAGCAGTGAATAACGTCTGCTATAGAGAATAGAGAATGATGATATCATATTATCTTTTCCCTTTACATAATTTTAGTACTGTACATAGGCACACTATGCTCCAACATTTAATGAACGATTTCAATACTATTACTTTCTACTGTAAATTCCCAGAACTTTTCAAATTGGTACTGCATGTACAAGGATCCGAAAGTTCAACAGAAAAATTAGCAGTCATAATTAGAGTTATCGCTAAAATCTTCTTTGTATTATCTTCCAAGAACAGAAATTACATAGTCAGATTCCCAGGGTAGGGCAAGTGCCCCTCTTGCACCTCCCCTCACCCTTCCCCTTTCTCGCATATGTGCGCCCATGTGCATGTGCTCAGAGTCCTTGGGTCATATCACTCTCAGAAATCAGGGTAGAGACGCATATAGCGTATGAAATCCGTTTATTTTTGTGTAGTAGTAAGTACAAAGATTCGCCAAGCTTTCAGGCTTTACATACTGGTTAAAGAATTAATTACGTAAATATAACATATTGATAGCACTGAAGTCCCCAACCCCGTTATCACATATGATATCAAGTTGCAACGAGAGACAGGGTGAGAAAGAAAAGGCAGGTGTGAACGCTATACCGTTGGTATATCCTGACAACACGGAAAAGGTATATATCGGAATGACAAAGCGATCCTTGGACATTAGATGTAAAGAACACATACGAAGTGTCAAACAGCACATGCAGAATACAGCCCTCGCCAGAGAAGTCATGCATTCATCGGCTGCTCCACTACGGAATGGTATTAGAAGAATTACCCCATACTTTAAAGAGACTGCCATCAGGAAAACAGTCGAAATCCTATCCAGCAAACTAGCGTGCAATGATATAGTTTCTACTGAACTACCAAGAGCTTGACATACGTTATTAAGGGTCCTCCATACCTCATGAAAAATAGCTCAAAACACACATTTGCGGAACGAAATTACATATATAAAAAATCAATTTAGAAATCCGTTTTTGTTTTCATATGTAGAATAAACAATGAGCCATCTTTCTGCGTTTCTCTATTGGCTCACTTTGCGGAGTAATATTTTAATTATTATCCCCAAAGTGTAAAATAATGGGCAGATTGACATTTATTCTTAAAAAGTTATAATTTTGATATCTGCTATATAGATTAAAAAGCAGAAAAATACACTCACTTCCAAAAGTTAAGCACGGAGCAGTAAGATGTGAAAAAATGTAGAAGTACTGCTTGGATTGACACGAAATGCGGCAGGAAAGTAGGAAATAAGTTTATTAATGAATCAAAACAAAGAAATACAGACAGATATGAAAATAATATTGAATTTTCAGAAATTATAAGATAACGTTAAATTGGAGTAATTTACAAAGTGAGTAATAAAGTCACAAAAAACAACAAAACCCGACATTAATAGGGTATGCGAGCACCCCTCATCTGCATACAAAGTTTACAACGTCTGACCATGCTTTTTATGAGGTGATCAACCACCGCAGAGTCCAGTAATCGCCGTTCCTCCTCTACAGTAGTTTCCAAAGCTGTGAGAGTGGTTGGGGGCGGGAGACATGAACACACAGCAGGGCCGAGGGCATCCCAAAGATTTTCAATGGGATTAAGGTCAGGCGAGTACGCCGGCCACTCCATACGCGCAATCCCCTCACTCTCCAGGTAGTCGTCGACGATGGCAGCTCTATGGGGACGCGCATTATCGTCCATTAAAACGAAGGCAGGACCAACTGCTGCAGCGCACAATCGCACAGTGGGGTCTAAGACTTCATCCCGATACCGTACAGCCATCACAGAACCCCGTCTGTAGATGTGGAGGTCGGTGCGATATCCCAACGAAATTCCTGCCCAGATCATGATGCTTCCGACTCGGAATGCATGATGACCTGGGATCGATTGCGTGTGCCTTCTTCCCTATACACCCGTACACGCTTGTCATCGGGTTGCAGGGCAAATCTGGACTCATCCGTGAACATAACGTTGCTCCAATCAGACACAGTCCAATTGACATGTTGGCGACACCACTTTAATCGTGCCCCTCTGTATTGGACGGATAGAGGAACACAAACCCGTGGTACCCGGGCGTACAGTTCCTTCATGTGTAGCCTTCGACGCACAGTAGTGGCAGATATCGTCTTACCAATGGCCGCTTTAACCATAGATGTCACACGTGTGGATGTCGCTCGTCCTTGGGCGACCGGCCACAGGTCTGCGGACAACTGTTTGGCTGGTTAAAAACTGTTTCCATAAACGTGAAATGACGGAATGATTCACGCCGGAGAAACCTGCAACATCTGTGATTGACTGTCCTGCTTCAATGCTTCCGACGGCACTCCAGCGCTCAGAATCTTCCAATCGTCTTCTGGAAGCCATAAAATCAAGTCTGTCTTCAAAACAAATCCTCCGACAGTTCTCAACACCTTGTAGCAGCACTTGCATGCAACTCCTGTATTCCTTCAGAGTGCTGGCTTCTTATACGACTGCCTGTTTTGCATATTTCTCGGCAAGACACCGTGATTCGCTGTTACCTACCACATTTGCATACTTCTATCTACCGCTGCGGCGAATTGCAGCCTCTCCAATTCCGATTAGCTTCCGGAAATTAACTTCTCCCATTGCGTGCTTAACTTTTGGAAGTGAGTGTAGTTCGATATTTTCTCTCGAAATATAAAAATTTGGGAACACATACGAGTGATATGATATATTGATTTTTCCATCTGCATGATGCTATATTTGTTTCAATTTCGCATTGAAACAATACGGAGTATGGATGACTCTTAAAAGATGGAAACACATCGCAAATCACCGTATAACTGCATGATGAAAATTTGTGTAATACGCTCGTGATGTCACCCGCGTTATTTCAAAAATTGTCTTTGTTACTTACGTGTTCCAATTCCCTGCATTTTTATGTCTACCATTGCCTTGAGAAAGCCTCCCAGTGGAGTGCGAAAGCTTGGCGAATCTTTGTGCTTACTACACCACAAAAATAAACGGATTTAATACGCTATATGCGTCTCTTAAGTGGAAGTGATTATATTTGCTGGCTTCCATTTTCTCTGCAACAATGAAAATTAGTGAGATTACAAACTCTGCACTCACCCGTTGTGCTCTTCGCCTTCCACGCTTAGGAGCATAGTATGTATCTCTACGTATTCTACATATCCCACTTAAAGGCATAGTACGTACCTCTGCTTACCGTTCATATCTGGTACGGGACTTCAAATGGACATTTAACTTAACAACTATCCAACAAATTGCACTTTTCCGTTGCATCAGCAAAAAAAGGTGCAGGGCCACATATTGTTCATGAATTGAGCAAATACTTGTTCTATTCATTCTTGCATGTCACACTGTTGCTTCGAAATTCTTTTTAAGAGATAAAATTCATGAGAAATCTTACGTACAATCTTAACCAATGAAATCCGGTAATTAATATCTCCATGCTTTCAAAAACGTAAACCACACAGGAAAACTCCGTCGCCCTTACCTTTCTGGGCCACTTCAACATACGGGCATATGTGTGATGATGCTTTAAAATGTTTAGTTAGACTAGAAAGCTAATTTTTTCGTGAAATATTTCTGTATCTTAGAAGTTTTTTGCTTTATTGATTGATGTGTTATTATTGCACACACACACACGCACACATAAAAATTGAATGTATTTAAACTTATTGTTCAACATTCTAAAAATACGAGGATCATAACAAAAGTTTTGCACACGTTAATCTTAAAGGGAAGCGGATGATGCCATCGGGAAAATGATTGCGTCATCTCAATACGAGGGTCATAACAAAAGTTCTGCACACGTTAATCTAAAACGGAAGCGGATGATGCAATCGGGGAAATGATTGCGTCATCTCAATACGAGGGGCATAACAAAAGTTCTGCACACGTTAATCTAAAAGGGAAGCGGATGATGGCATCGGGAAAATGATTGCGTCATCTCAATACGAGGGTCATAACAAAAGTTCTGCACACGCTAATCTAAGACGGAAGCGGAGGATGCAATCGGGAAAACGATTGCGTCATTTCAATGCGAAGGTCATACCAAAGTTCTGCACACGTTAATCTAAAACGGAAGCGGAGGATGCAATCGGGAAAATGATTGCGTCATCTCAATAGGAGGGTCATAACAAAAGTTCTGCACACGCTAATCTAAGACGGAAGCGGAGGATGCAATCGGGAAAACGATTGCGTCATTTCAATGCGAGGGTCATACCAAAAGTTCTCCACACGCTAATCTAAAACGGAAGCGGAGGATGCAATCGGGAAAATGATTGCGTCATCTCAATAGGAGGGTCATAACAAAAGTTCTGCACACGCTAATCTAAGACGGAAGCGGAGGATGCAATCGGGAAAACGATTGCGTCATTTCAATGCGAAGGTCATACCAAAGTTCTGCACACGTTAATCTAAAACGGAAGCGGAGGATGCAATCGGGAAAATGATTGTGTCATGTCAAGGTCAGACTCTCAGCAACACAGTGGTGTCATAACGACGCGTTATAATTTGCTGTGTGGACGTGGGAGGGCTTGGCAATGGAAACGTACAGCTCCTCAGGTCGAGTCACATTATTAGACCAACGCTCGTACGTGAAAATAGAAATTCTACGGGGGGAAACTCCGACACAGATCCACATTGACTTGCAAGAGGTTTGTGGGGAAGGAACTCTTGATCGAAGCACAATTTCTCGCTGGGCATCGCGCTCTCGGGAGGGCCTAAGCAGCATCGAAGATGATCACCGCTCAAGCGGATCTCAAACAGCGACAGAAAAAACGTCACCATTATTGCAACGCTTCTCAAAGAGAATCGTCGTTTGAGAGCAGAGAAGATTTCTCATCAGACAAATGTATCCACTATGTCTCTTCACCGGATGTTGACCACTCACTGGGAAAAAGAAAAATCGCCGGGCGCTGGGTGCCCCATCAACTCACTCCCGAGCAGAAGGCAGCCAGAATGAGCATCACACAGAAGCACCTCCACAGGTTCGAAAGGGAGGATGACTCCTTTCTGAACAGAATTATCGCAATTGATGAGACTTGGAACCGTGATTTTGAGCCGGAACTGAAGTCACAATCAGCGGAATGGAGGCATCCAAGTTCCCCACACTCCTCAAAGTGTCGTCGGCAACAATCTAAAGTGAAACAAATGATTTTTGCGTACGATGATCAGGGTGTTGTGGTCTCTAATCGAGTACCGGTAGGGCAAAATGTCAACGAACAATATTATCGTGACTTTCTGAGGACAAAGCTGTGACCAAAAATTCGTCAAAATTGCCCAACTTGATGGAAACGGAAGCAATCTTGCTGCATGACAACGTATCATGTCATGGTACAGCGTCGGTACGGGGACCTTTGTCGAAATATGGCTGGGAAACTTTATTCCACCCACCATACAACCCTGATCTCCGTCCACCCGACTTTGATCTTTTCTCAAACTTAAAAAATCGGCTCCGTGGCATCTGCTACGAATCGGTGGACGAACTGTCATTGCACGTGACTCGAGTAATACGACAGCTGAACAAAGATGGCGTACCACGGGGCATCCAGCACCTTCCTCACCACCGGCAAGCTGTCATTAGCAGCGTAGGGAAGAACATTGATGGCAATAAGATACGTTTTCTCCGTTACTTCACACTTTTCTCAAAAATGGACAGTGTGCAGAACTTTTGTTAGGGCCCCCCTTAAATTTTTCAAATTGGGTGACAAAAATTAACTGGTACCCGAAAAAGTTAATGATAATGTAATATGAAAATATATACGTCACAGCCAGGCCCATACAGGCATAAAAAGACGCCCGTGTCTTGGTAAACATCATAGACAGTACCGTAGCAAATTTTTCTTATCTAGGAGGACGAGACTTAAAATTGCGCCCCTTCGAGTTCAAATTTACGCACCTTCGAGTTCAAAATTACTCCCCTTCGTGTTCAAAATTACTCCCATTCGAGTTCAAAATTACGCCCATTGGAGTTCCACTCAAATAATACGTGGGTTCTACTTTCTCACACACCGCCGTTATAGGAAAGTATTATGATCCTTCAAAAGTCGCATTTTAAGATTTTTGACAAAATGTTATTAAAAATGTAAAAACTACGTAAATGCTCAAAAATCACAGGTTGTAAGTACCAAGTAAAGCGTAAACGTTATGTGAACGCCGACAACACAACACTCCACAGAAATATAGAACGAGAAACAAACCAGCGCAGAACGAATGAGTGTCGGATAGTGAACATAACAATAGCAAGAAGCTTTAGAGGTGGGGCTTGGAAAAATTCGGTTTGAGGTTAAACGCTCAGAGTGACTTTTGCGACAGAGCACAAATGATTTATTCGCTCTTCATCCCAACGACATGTTCGGAAAAGCAGTGGCGTAACCATGTTTCAAAATATGGGGGTCCGATCACAGATACACACATTATATGTATACATATAAATACAATATTATATACATACTGTATAAGATATAGTTTGGGATCCCTTCCCCTATACACACACACTCAGGAGCAAGGCAGTTGCTGAGACATGATCTAACGGGCACGGCATAGGCGCCTCTGTTGGCGAATTATGGAACTTAGGGAACACAACTGTAAAACTATGATAGATAGGGCAGAAATGTAAATTACAAATTGTAGAACTGACTTTGCTTATTAGGAATCGGTATCGCTGTTTTATTAAGTACACATTATACACGTGTTTGCATTCTACGAAAAATCACAATCTTATATTATTAAATTTAGTTGGTTCACATCATAAAAAAGTGTCCATTGTATCATTATATTCACGAAAAAATTGGGGGGTCTTTTACATTGGGCATCCCCGACTGAAAATCTGGGAGGTCCCTACCCCACTCCACCCCCTTTTCCCAGTGGTTACGCCTACGACTCTTCATCCCAACGACATGTTCGAAAAGGTCATGGAGGTTAGGCATATCAGGATATTGTTTTATATGCCACCACTGTTTTGGAAAATCCCCTTCATGGATATGAGATGTTCACACCTCATACTGTATGTTATTCTGTACTTTAGTTAACTGCATGGAATACTGTATGAGAATAAGTCAAGTCTTTAAAAAGAAAATACCAAAGGGTGTAACTGTCTTTTTTAGCTACAGTTTCTATTTTTACATCCCCCAGAGCATGAATTTTCTGCCCTGGAATGACTATTTTGGGGAGGGCAACCACTCTCCTTGCACTCCCGGGAGCTACGGCCCTGATCATAGACAAACGTGAATTGTAGAAGAATAAGCCGTGCGGACGAGCTCAGTGACTTTCAACGTGACACAGTCATATGATGAGATCATAGCAACAAGTCAGTTCGCAAAAATTTTCTGCCCTGCTGCAGCAACGCCTAGGAGAAGCTAGTAGGCCACCAAAAATGAGCTGCAGAAATGCCTAAGAGAAGTTAGAAAGCCATGAAAAATGAGATGCATAAACATCAAGGAGAAGCTGGTAGGCCACGAAAAACGAGCTACAGCAACGCCTAGGGCCAGTTAGTAGGCCATGAAAAATGAGCTGCAGAAACGCTTAGGAGTAGCTAGTAGACCACCAAAAATGAGCTGAAGAAACGCCTAGGAGCAGCTAGTAGACCACTAAAAATTAACTGCAGAAACGCCTATGAGCAGCTAGAAGGCCACGAAAAATGAGCTGAAGAAACGCCTATGAGCAGCTAGAAGGCCACGAAAAATGAGCTGAAGAAACGCCTAGGAGCAGCTAGAAAGCCACGAAAAATGAGCTGCAGAAACGCCTAGGAGCAGCTGGTAGGCCACGAAAAACGAGCTACAGCAACGCCTAGGATCAGCTAATAGGCCATGAAAAATGAGCTGCCTAAACGCCTAGGAGAATCTGGTAGGCCACGAAAAAGGAGCTACAGCAACGCCTAGGACCAGTTAGTAGGCCATGAAAAATGAGCTGCAGAAACGCCTAGGAGCAGCTAGTAGACCATCAAAAATGAGCTGAAAAAACGCCTAGGAGCAGCTAGTAGACCACCAAAAATTAGCTGCAGAAACGCCTAGGAGCAACTAGAAGGCCACGAAAAATGAGCTGCAGAAACGCCTAGGAGCAGCTGGTAGGCCACGAAAAATGAGCTACAGCAACGCCTAGGACCAGCTAGGCCATGCAAAATTAGCTGCATAAATGCCTAGGAGAAGCTAGTAGGCCACAAAAAATGACAGGACAAGACCCCTGAGTGCTAAAGAGGGTGGTGCTCCAAAATCTCCTGTGCTCGGTTGCAGCCTCACCACCGAATTCCAAAATGCCACTGGAAGCAACACCAGCACCATATCGGTTCGTCCAGAACTCAAGGGAATAGGATTCCAATGGCGAGCAGCCTCACACAAGCGTAACTTGAGAAAGATCAACGCTAAAAGTCGGTTGGAGTGGTGTGAAGCTCTGCGCCGATGAGCTCTGTAGAGGTGGAAATGCGTTCTTTGGAGAGATAAATCGCGCTACACCATCGTGCGATCTGATGGACGAGCTAGGAGAATGTTACCTTCTCGATTGTTTTGTGCCAGCTGTAAAGTTTGGTGGAAGAGGCATCGTGCACTGGGGCTGTTTTTCATGGGTTAAGCTGGAGACTCTAGTCCCAGTGCCTATGAATCTTAACGCGGTAGACTAAAATGACATTCCCGACAAATCTGTGCTCTCAACATTATGGCAATAGTTCCGTGGAGGCCCTTTCCTTTACCAATACGATAATGATCCCGTTCGCAAAGCGAGATCCACGCAGGAATGGTTTGATCAGATAGGAGTAGAAGGACCTGACTGGCCTACACAAAGTCCAGATCTCAACCCCATGGAACACCTTTGGAATCAATTAGAACGGCGACTGCGAGCCAGACCAAGCCATCTGACATCGGTGACCGACCTTACTAATGCTCTTGTGGCAGAATGGTAGAAAATACCTGCAGCAATGTACCAAAATCTAGTGGAATGCCTTTCCAGGTAGGTGAGTGAAGGCTGTGATAGCAGCAAATGGTGAACCAGCATGATATTATTTTTCTTTCCTGTGAACAAGCAGGTGTTCGGGTACTTTTGATCAGATAGGGTGTCAGGGTATTTAATTGTACTCCTTGTCATTGACATATCACGTAGTCCAGAGTCTGTCACGCTCCAAAGTGTCTTTAGGGGGGAGAAAGGGGTTAAGGACCACCGTGAGCAACTCAATGAGCTATAAACAGTCTCCCGTTCCTAACTGAGCCCCACTGGTTTCAGGGAAGGGGTATAATCAGTACCGCGTAAGACAAGCTCACCACCCATGCCTCACTTCAGACTCGGACTTGAACCCGGACCTAACTCACATGAACAGTCAGAAGTCGACGTTTAGATCACTCACTGCGCCATCGGAACGGAAAATAATATCTTTGGGACCCCCCCCCCTTCTCATCCAATACCCTCTTCCGCTCTAGTGCTGAGTCGTCAGAGGCTGGGGCAGCTGGTAAATCATCCGACTTCGAGCAGGTTTTAAGTCTTGCATGAGGGATGAGGTATGGGTGATGATGCTCTTGCTCCAGGGCGTTTACCCACTTCTGAAAGAGTGAGATGAATTTAGTAGTGGGTGGCTTCCAATAGCTCTAGATGCTGAGGGTATGAAAAAAAACCGCAGCAGTGATCTTTAGACTTTCAGTTGCTATGTAAACTTTTGTTTAATGACGGACGAGAGAAGCCATTGTATCCAGAAGACATGTCCCTTCCTCAGAAAAGGAAAATTAAGAACGGAAATGCATAAATATAACGCTTAAAGCCTAACTTACTCGTTTCGTACACCACACTCATCCACAAACCTCTCCTATACCGCAGCAATAACGCGACTAGCCGAAATTTCCTGCGTGTTGTAACTAGGTCAGATACCTACCTCTTGTACAGCGTACCCGCGACTGTGATGATGAGTAAACACAACGACCTCAGCACGTTCGATCCTGCTAGAGTGCCTGCCAGGAAAGTCACACGGCAGCGAGGTAGAGATTTATGTTTTTAGGAAGGGAGTGCCTGACCCCAGGTCTTACACAACCCTCAGAAGTAGAGAACTACGAGATTTGGGCTAGAGTGTCTGACATGAAAGTCACACGAAAGCGAGGTAGAGATTTATGTAGAGAATTTTAGGAAGGAAGTGTCTGATCCCAGGTCTTAAACAACCCTTAGAAGTAGGAAGCTAGGAGATTTGGCCTAGAGGGCCTGACAGGAAAGTCACACTGAAGCGAATTTGAGATTTATGTAGAGAATTTTCGGAAGGGAGTGTCTGACCACAGATCTTAAACAACACTTAGAAGTAGGAGATTTGGGCTAGAGTGCCTGACAGGAAAGTCACACGGAAGCAAGGTAGAAAAGGGGAGGAAGATACCCTTCCTCCAGTACCCGGGGTCCGACGGCTTAACGTGCCCATCCGACGCACGGCGGATATTTAGTGGTTCGAGCGTTCGTACCCGCCTGAGATCGATCCCGAGACTTTTCCATGGCAGTCCCGAACGATGACTACTAGGCCATCCTCGGCCCAAGCAAAAAACTGATGTCAGTCGCACTATTTATTCCCCCAAAACATCCAAAAAATTTGTATCGGAGCCTAATTTTATACAGCCCTGATTACTAATCGCATCTTTAACCACAGTCTTTTCTCCTATTGCACCATTGACAGATCTAAATAAAAAGTCACAGAAGTATTATTTTTTCATGCTTTGTAATTGAAAAGATTTTTGTATAACCGCAGAAATCCAATGTCATCTGTTTTTGATAAAACGTTTTGTCTGAGATCCTTAGGAAGCAATCGGTGTTTGTGTATCTGGTTCGTTATCCTTGACCTATCATTTAACATTTTTTTTTCTTTTCTTGTAGTAACACTAACAAAAGCAGGAAAGTGTAAACAATAAAAGGATGTTTGTACCAAACGCGCTAGTAAAGCGTTCTGTATTTTTCTTTCCTGTGATAAGCTTCTTATCGCTACAGCTTATCATTAAAGTACCGATAGAAGAGTTCGTCGCATCTCACCTACTAACCGACTGAAGGGGAATTAGCTACGTGCTCACTTAAGACCAGTTGGCTGGCTGTTCCGTTACCGCACTGAGCGAGAGGCTGAGATAATCTACCAGTTTCTGTTACCTTTTCCATCCATCCACGCTGCAAATCACAATATGGCCTACTTCTCGCGTGCTGAAGTTGCCCCACCTGTAGAAGTATTCGCTTTACACCAGGCGTACAAAGATGATCCCTTTCCTGGAAAAGTCGACTTGGGTATCGGAGGTAAGGTTCGTTAAGTGTATTATTATTATGCATAATAAGTACAGCCAGGTATTTCAATGAATGCAAGTCAAAAGCGTTCATAGAGTTTTGAGGTAACGTACACTCAGAGCTAGTTTCAATTAACGTCTTCTCTCACTGCAGGGATTTATAAACATACCTGCAACACCCCCAAATTTCCCCGGCACTATCCGTGAAAAATCTCAACACCCCTCCAGTTGTCCAGTTGAAGGTGTGTAACACACGCAGAGGTTTATGTATTAACTAGCTAAATACTCGTTCTTTGAACGTGATATTAAAAATATTTCTATAATACAGGATTTCATACCATACCATATTATAATTTGTACCATAAATTAATTTACTAATACGCTTAATCTGCTAGCCAACTGTTTCACGGTATTTTTGAAAGAGATTTCGTTTGAAGGAAATAGTCCAGAAAACTGATAGGCCTATACAATTTCTATACGTAACACTGCACAGTTCAAATTAACTGTAGGAATAATATCTTCAATAGAAAGAAAAGGATGTCTTACTTGATTAATAGTTTTGCACTCTATGTAAAACTAGTCACCTCTCCTTAAAATAAAATCTATTTGGTTCACTGAAAAGAAAGATTTTGATAAATCTACACTATAACAAATTGCGACAATTGAAATGGCCATAAACTGCACATTTCTTTGCTCTTTTGGGAAACGCGTCTGCCTGAAATATTCTGCCAAACGACACATAAACAATTTCGTTCATAACTGTAAATTTAAAACTTCAAGCCTACACGAAACAAATCAAAGTACATCGTTACTCTTCGCTTTCATCGTTAAAATATTAATAGACAACAGAACAAAATACGTTGTTACTTTCAGCATGAACGCAAAAAGAGCCTTGCTTATAAAACAATTCGTTCGAAACTGTACATTTAAAAGCTAGCAAGTCAGATGTTTCTGGAAGCGTGAGCAAAATTGTGTTGCCATAGCTAATATCTCAAGGGGAAACTTCTTTTTTTCAAATCTACCCACATATTTGCATTTATTGCAATCACCTTACCACTCATACTTACCACTTATATGACATCACCATTACTTCGGTAAAAACGAATGTTGGTAATCTGATTTTGACTCAAAAAAAAAAAAAAAGCTTATATGACGTCACCGTTGCTTCAGTGAAAACTAATGTTGGTAATTTGATTTTGACTCAAAAAACCTAGACATTTGATATGTCAAACGATAATATAAACGTTTAAATGCAATGCTTATTGTGATATAGCGCTTTTTGCGTGGTATTTTTAAAAGGTTTTTTTTTTTTGTTGTTAAATAAATTCAGAACAAATATATACTGAGCAAGTCAACTCAAATCATTCAAAACTTAGGGCGAGGCTTCTGTTGCTGGGCAACAATGGCTCGATCATTGCAAAACGTCCTAGTGTTATCAAAGCTGGATTATTTAAAAAACCCATTTCGACCCACTTAAAGTTATCATAGGAAAAATTTTTTTTCTTGGTGCGCCTCTATGTTGTAAAAGGAACATACCTGCCAATATGAAAGTTCTAAGTTCAGTAGTTGCTGAGATTCGGTGATGAGTCAGTGAGGGCTTTCAGTTTTATATGTACAGAAATACATAATTTTTAAGTAGTAGTCCTTATCATATAGCCCAGTCAATAACAGTTGGCTTTTAAACGAATTCCTGAGCTTTACCTTGTAGTATCTTCTATTTCTACCATAATTCAATGGTTTTCTATCTTTTTCTTTTTTCTTTAATTTGAAGTCTATGTGTATAGCAGTTGAACGTTTCTTTTTCAGTTTTCCTTGTTTAAGGCATATGTTTGAAGACCATCTTGAGAAACTCCGAAGGCGCAACGGTCTAAGCGCTGGATTATTACCATTCGTCCGAGATGGGCCCGGGTTCGAATCCCGGTGAGGCATGGATGTTGTGTGTGTCTTAAGGCACTGGCTTTTCCGCTCCCTGGAATCAGTGGCCCTAAATTAGGGACGGACGGCTACACTGTTAAAAATTTTGCGGTTAGCTGCACCAAAAAGTGGTGCTGCACCTGCTGCACCACTTTCTGAGAAACGATACGCCATTATGTGGTGCAAACAAAACCCAACAACATGGTGCAACTTTGCACCACATTATGGTACAAGATCGCACCACGTTATGATGCAAAGTTGCACCATGTTGTTGGGTTTTGTTTGCACCACATAATGGTGCATCATTTCACAGAATGTGGTGCAGAACCATTTTTTGGTGCAACCTACCATAAAATTTCTAACAGTGTTCTTATAGCTCATTGAGTTGCTCACAACGGTGGTTGTCTAACCCACAATCCGAAAAAACAATCATCTTTGCAACTACAAAATGTATCTATGCATATTTCTTAAGTTTAATCTGCTATAAATTTTGCTGGTGTACTTCTGAGTCTTTTCAGCGAGCACAAGATTTGTGAAAATATAAAAACCCTCTTTTTCAGCGACTCATGTAGTTTACTTAGTTGCTTTTGCCGTTTTAAGGAAACTTTTAGTCATGAGAAAAAAAACATATAAACAGCACAAAAACGAAATATCCGTGTGTAGGGTTTTAAAAAATCCGGTTTTAACCATTCTTAACTATAAAAAAATCAAGAGTTCTCCATTCTTTGAAGTTTTTCCCATTTTTAATCCTCATAAAGCCTAAATATTTCACCATAAAAATTTTCAGCCTTCAAAAAATCTTCTGTCATGCAAAATTCACTCCTCGAGCATGTGCAGACCCCCCCCCCTCCCCCCCCCCCCCACACACACACATTAGAAATTTCTGGATGAATCCCCTATGCTAGTGGCGTACGGTATTCTTTCCCGTTGGGTACGTAGCCATAGGCGCCATTCGGGGTGTGGTGGTACTTGCACTTTGCACTTTCCTGGGAACTATGGTACTTCCTTTTTTGGGAGATATTACAACGATTTCCTTCCTTTCGTGGGAGATACTTCAACGATTGATTTTTATACCACATCGTTTTTTCTTTATTTGATTTTTTTAACACTCATTCTGATTGCTATGTATTTCTACGGAACTTCTTGACGTTTGCGTGCAGTAAAAGTAGTAAAAGCTTTGAGAATTTAGAGTAGAAAGAAATAATACTGAAATTTTCTGTTGCGTGTTGGAGCACAGCGTATATACACTATATTGACAAAAGTCACCGGACACCCAGAAGAGAAACACAACATAGCATTTATTGGCATAAATTAGTACGGTGTCGGTTTACCTTTGGCCTTAATGCATGCACTGACCAGTGACGTATATTCGAGGCTAGCTGCACAAATAAAAGTCAATTAAATATACACAAATAAAAGTCAATTATCAACGGCATTAAGATATGTCGATGCTTTCGGTGCGAAAAAAACACGAACGGATTCGCTACTTTCGATTATGAGAATCAGTCTGGCGAGTGATGATTAACGGCGTAACGCAAGTAGGTCTTCGACAAACTTCGCTGTTCTGATGCGAAGCTAGCGTTTCCATGACAACATCAATATGCTACGGAGCTCGTGAGTGGCCATCGCTTTGGCCAAGGGTTCGCTCCGAAAAAAGAAGACATCGGGCTACCTCAGTCCCTCCATGCTTCCAGCGCGTGTTTCGCGAGAGTTGTTTCAGTTTGTGTGAAGTGTCAATGAATTAAAAATCTGTGATATTATATCACAGATATTTTTTTTATTCGAACTGTTTTGATAAATTTTGTGAAAGTTTCCCTGAACATCTACTATCAGAGCTTAAAGAACTCTATGCTTCAAATTTTGATGCAGCTCGATTAAAAAAATAACTGAAGGTGTTTTATTGCTTTGGTGAATACAAAACAAATCAGTAAGAGACATTACTTGTTACATAAAGTTGCATAATTGGGCATAATGTTTATTAAGGTGTACAAATTAGCAGATCTCATATTAAACTGTTCATCAACAACTGCAACTGCCGAAAGAGGTTTTTCCGTATTAAAAAGAATCAAGATACATCTTAGAGCCACACAAGGACATGCACATTCGAGCAACTTGGCTGGTTTTTTAATAGAGAAAAATATTATTTTTAAATATGAAAAAGTATTAGGAAGAAACATTTTTGTGAAAACGTAACACTCAAGTTCACACAAAAGGAAAATAGAATTCAGGTACAAAAAAGTGTTCAAATCCTAATCCTCATAATTATTTGGTATCATGTTAGCAATAGCATGTACCTAAAATTTAGAAAAAAAATGTTACTTCTATTACTCAACAATTAAAAAATAAACTTCGCGATTTTTTTTAAAACAGTACTGTGGGGAGAGGAGGGATAGCCCAGGTCTCAGACCAAAGATACGCCACTGTCGCTGACCCTTCGAGACATGCTTTCGACAAGGTTTTGGAACACAGAAATAGGTATGCGCTTCCATTCAGTACATAATGCTGCTGCTAACTGCTGCTTAGTAGTAGGCCTTAGTTCCGAACTTCTTATGCGGCGCTCTAATTCATCCCATAAGTGCTCTATGGGATTAAGATTAGGGCTCTGTGCTGGCCAGTCACACACGGTACGCAATTATCATCAAACCAAGCCGTAACAGTCCTTGCTTTATGGCTCGGTGCATTATCCTGCTGGTACCAACAGGGCTCGGTTCCATAGTATTGAGAGTTGGTAGGGCATATTTGTCCAGAATATCGAGGTAGACGTGTTGGTTAACAGGTTTGTCCACGATAACCAGTGGGCCGGGACCATATCACGAAAAACACCCATACACCAGTACACTGCTAGCTCTAAATTTGACCGTAGGAACAGTACACTGTTATAAATAGCGTTCCCCCGGCTGACGCCATACCCACACACTGCCATCAGACTGATGGATCGCGTATCTGGATTCATCAGTCCATAGGACCCGTTTCCATTGATCTACGGTCCACGATAAATATTCTTTACACAATGCTAAACGACGAGTAGCATTCCGAGTGGAAATGAAAGGCTTATGGGCAGTCGCGCGTCCACTGGGATAAAGTTCTCTGCGAATGATACGTGTACATACATAGGTTCCAGCATTTTTACTCACCTGTACACTGAGGTCTTGTGCAGTACTCCGTCGATTAGCTTTAACGAATCTCCTGAGTCTTCGACGTCCTCTATCACTGATTTTCTTTGGTCTGCCGGTAGGTTTTGCTGCTTCAGGCACGCCATGTGTCTTCCACTTATTCAGTACAACCAAAATAGTTGACTTGGGTATGTTTAAACACCTCCCGGTTTCTCTTATGGACAACCCACTAATATAACACTCAACAATCTTTTCTTTCTCAAAGTCAGTTCTCTCCCGCCGCGACATTTTCACTCAACCTCACAGTGCGATATCATCGCGATCAGCTGTAGGCTTGTTTTTATACCGTTTTCAGCTGTACCGCGCATCTTAGCAGCGCTGCGGATCCGTTCATTTGATTTTGAAGGGGTGTCTGGGGACTTTTGTCAATATATTGTGTATACATTAGTGGCCAAAATTATGGTAATCTTTTGGAAAATTTGTGTTTCTATGATTCGATATCTCATAACACACCAGTCTTCTTTAGAATAATACCATAAAATTATATATAATTCGAAAGAAAATTTAATGCAAAATGTAATGCAGCACACTTTATTTTAAAAATGGCATTTTAAAAGAAGTTATACACTGAAAATCAGGATAAAGCGTATTTCTTAACTTCTGACAATTTGTGTTACTTCTTAGTCGCGAAACCTTTTGCCGCAATTACATGCAGCCTTACAGCGACGTCCTATGGAGTACACCAAAACATTTTGTTCATCAGGTGTTTTAATACGAAGCCAAGATTGCATGATTACTTCTATCAATTTTGCTTTATTCCTTGGTTCCTTTTGACTAATAAGTTTTTTAAATGGGCTCCACATATTTTCTATTGGATTCAGGCAATGGTTATTATCTAGTCATTCTAGCAATGTAATATGATTTTCCTGAAACACTTTTTTGCACACAGCAGCAACATGACAATGGGCTGAATCATGTTGAAATACACTGAAGACCAATTGAATTAGAGATGCCTGTCTAGTAACGTGTAGCACCACCTTTCGTCCTGATGACGGCGGCGATTCGTCTCGGCATGGACTCGACAAGACGCCGGAAGCGTTGGAAAGCCATACGGATCCACAACCCCAGAACAAGCTCCCACAGTTCACGAAGATTTGATGGAGGGGGGATGGGGGTCAGAGCCTCGAACATCTCTCTCGATGGCATCCCAGATGTGCTCGATGGGATTGAGGTCAGGTGACCTAGCTGGCCAAGGAAACGAGGTCACGTCGGTGGAGTGTTCATCCAACCATTTGGATACAATTCGTGAGCGATGGCACGGTGCATTGTCTTGTTGCAGGATGAGGTCACCAGTGGGATGTTGAAGACGCACAAACGGGAGCAAATGGTCGTCCAAGATATCCCGGCAACGTTGACCTGTGAGGGACGATGTCACACGTTCCCAGGGGTCCCATTTCAGTCCACGTAAACAGTCCCCAGAGGAGAATGCCACCCCCACCAGCTTGAAGAGTACCTTGCTGGCAAGAAGGATGTGGTTTGCGTCGTACTCGTGTCCTGCCATCCGCATGTGCCATCGTGAATCTCGACTCATCAGTCCAGGCAACATTTTCCCACATGTCTAGGGTCCAGTGGCGATGTTCCCGCGCTCATGCCCCTGTGATGTGCGGTCAGCAGCGGTACCCTCGTGGGACAATGGCTTCTGTACCCCATAGCGAGGAGATGGTTCTGGATGGTGTGGCTGCTTACATGTTTTTGTGCACCAGCGTTAAATCGCCGAGTGATTTCTTGCACTGTGGCCCGTCTATCCGCTGTTACAATGTGAGCTAGCCGACGATGACTCCGCTCATCCACACGCTGTTGTCCACGGCAGTTGTCCCTTGCAGGGATGGTTTTACCGGATTCGATGTACTCACGGTGCACCCGTGACATAGTTGCTCGTGAAAATCCCAGTGCCTGCACGACTTTCGAGATGGAGTGACCCATTCGTCGAGCTCCGACAATTTGGCCACGATCAAATGCGCTTAGATCCTTCGTCTTACCCATACTGCGTCCGACTCTTACTGATTCTTGTCGCATCACTCCTTATATTGTCGGATCGCTGCATACGTCATGTCGTTTCCGTTTACAGAGCCGCCCACAGCGCTACATTTGCATAACGCCAGCTGTCTCTAATTCAATTGCTCTTCAGTGTATATTGGCTTCATTATCCAGAAAAAGATCACGTGCCAAAAGCTTTAGTTTTTGGCTCAAGTATATCAATGATGTATTTTCCCCCACTTAAAAGTGTCATTAATCACACAAATTCTGCCCACACGCGTTGCTGTTATGGAATCCCAGATCATAACCAAGGTTGGAAACGGGTCAAAAATTTTGGACCCGGACCCAACACGGAAAAATCTGCTTTCAGCTACAGTACATATAAAGGGCGTACAAAAAGTCTCGCAGCAGTGGGTATCTTAGGTTATATGGAAATCAAACAAATGTATTATAAGAACGTATAATTTACTCACTTAGAGGAAGTATTGGAAACAGTCTTCCTTCATTTGCAAGATACAACCTAACTGTCTTACACATGTTTTCAAACACATCTGCGAGAGTGAAAAAGTCCCTCCACAGTAATGTTAAGTCTGTTCCACCTAATTTTGATGGCGTTACAGTGAACATTTTTGAGCTAAGCAACTTGTTGCATGTTTTATTTCAGTTTTCGCTGTTTTCTTGATAAGCCAAACTTCAGAATATGTTTCACTGCAACACCAATTTTCAAAAGTGTATGCTGAGTTGAGGGTTTCTAAAATGTGGATGTTATATTCATCATAGCCCCTCAGAAGGAAGAGACACGTTTCCTTCTGAGGACACACTTCCTTCATATTGCATGACAAATCATTTTTCAGTCCGCGGGCATCAGTATCTAACACAAAATTCCACAGTGCGCATTTTTCTTTCAAAAGAATTTTTTTCTTTTGCTTTGCAAAAATAAAACGGAAATAAAATCGGATCGAAATCGGGTCAGGAGCACCTTGACTCGACCCGTTTGACCAGCTACAAATTGTCGACCCGTTAACCCGTGACCCATTTCCATCTCTGATCATAACACTAACTAGATGCTTCATGGTAGCTGTAATTGCATTCTGGCAGCAAATGTTCTCTACTTCTTCTGAAATCACTACCAAATAAGTATCATCACTGCAGATGACTATCCCATTGTTCCTCAAACCAATTAAGGTGGCTTTTAGCCCATTCTAATCTCCTCTTTCTTTGTTTGGGAGATAGAAACGATTTTTATCTTGGAATTCTAGAATTTAAATCAAAATCTTTGAGTCTGCGTCTAACAGTCTTAGCACTCATCTTCAAAACACACTGAGACAATCCATTTTTAATTTATGATTTTCTGTCACTTGAGCACAGTCTTTTAATAAATCTACCAGCACATGCTGTTGTACTCCTTTTCGTGGTTTTTACCAGTTTGGTTTTGAAATGACTAAGTCTTCTGATATCTTTTATACAATTTAGAAATACCTCCTTTGGTTGGATTTCCACAAGTGTAGCCTTCTTCGTGTGAAATTAAAACACTGGTGAGCAAAAATTAAGGACGAGACGGTTTTCCGAATGTAACGTCGTGCAGAAGTGCTCCACATCGACTCAAATCATACCATAAGATCCCCAAGATGTAAGAATATGGGACAAGTGAGCAAAACCGTCCAAACAAGAAATCCAAAGGATACAAAGGCACTTTATTGAAAAGCACAACTGGACAGAAGACAGCACAACTGGACAGAAGACAGAAACGTCCATGTGACAGGCGGCTGCCAAGAAAAATCCAGCCTTTAGTAATAGGTATGATCACCCCTTACTGCGTTGCAGGATTTACAACTTCTGTCCATGCTGAGGACGAGGTTGTCAAGGAGCTGTTCAGGCATCGCTGCCCATTCCTCTTGTAGCGCCAATCGCAGCTGCGGAATCGTTGCTGGCGGCTTGTGACGTGCTGCCATGCGTCTCCCGAGAAAATCACACACGTGTTCAATTGGATTTAGGTCCGGGGACCTTGCGGGCCAATCCATGCGTTGAATATCTTCACTCCCCAACAGCTCTGCGACAGCCACTGTACGATGAGGTGTAGCGTTGTCGTCCATGAAGAGAAACTCAGGACCCACAGCACCTCTAAACAGACGCACGTGAGGCAGGAGAAGCTCGGTACAATAGCGGACACCAGTGACTGAGTCTCCTTGGAAGATGTGGAGGTCAGTATGGCTACCAAGCATGATACCGCCCCAAACGAGAACTCCGCCACCTCCAAACCGGTCCCTTTCGATGATGTTGGAGGTGTGATTGCGTGTTCCCTGCTCTCTCCAGATGTGTATACTTCCAGAATCGCTCGTCAGACTAAATCGGCTCTCATCCGTAAAGAGAACTCGACCCCATTGCTGATGTGTCCAGTTCTTGTGTCTCTGTCACCACAGAAACCGCCGTCTCCGATGAGCAGGCGTTAATGGCACACACCGTACTGGTCGTCGTGCAAATAGACCACCTTTGTGCAGCCTGCTGGCCACGGTAAAACGCGATAACGGACGTCCAGTTGTCTGTTGCATGTGCCTTGTGATTTCTCCAGCTGTCTGCCGTCTGTCTGTTCTCGCCTGTAGGACAATATACCGGTCGTCCGCCGCCGTGGTTGCTCGTGGACGACCACTTCTAAACTCTCGGACAGCTGTTCCTGTTGTTTGAGATGCTCTCCAAGCTCGTGAAACGATGCTGTGAGCGATCCCGAACTCCGCGGCCACACTAGTCACACTTCGACCTTCTTCCAACTCCCCAATGACGCGACCTCGGGTAAAGTCATCCAGATGTCGTCTACTGGATTGCCTGTTGGCCATATCACACGGTGGCAGCAACTGGACGCGTCGTTCAAACCGATGTACACCGTGCAATAGCTTTCCCCGAATTGCTGAGCGTACACCGTCCGTGTGCTTTATATCCTTCCGACACTTCCCCCACACACACACGCCATGCTGCATATATGCGCATGCCCTACCGTACCGGACCCTAGTCTATCTCCTAAGGGTCTTTCGGTCCGTTCTGCCTGCTCGTACCGCTGCTATGCTAATTTCTCCTCTTCGTCCTTAATTTTTGCACACCAGTAAACTTTTCATCAGTTTTTAGTTGACCAGTCAACTCTTTTCACTCTGTTTTTTTATTTTACAAAGTTACACAACCTACTAAGTTATTAAGCAACACAACTGAACAGGAGTTCTGTTATTATCTCTAAGGAAAATGTGAGCTGACTCATACTACCAATCAGTCTCATTGGTCAGTTTTGAGTTAAGGAAATCCACTTCTTTTTGCATATGGCACTTGGGTTTTCTTTTTCTGGTTAGTTGGCTATAACTTTTGGTAAAATAAATGTAATTCAGCACAGTTTGTTACATTACATTCTGCATTAGATTATCTTTCTGGTGATATATAATTTTATGTCATTATTCTAAAAAAAGACTGACGATATGAGTTATCAAACCTTAGAAATATTAATTTTCTTATAGGTTTCCAGAATTTCAGCCACTAATGTACGTACGGTATGGAAAAGCGTGAAAAACGAAGAAATGAAATGTGTGTCACCCACCTGCAACAGCCACTTACTGTGTGAAGGGGTAGCAAGATTTTTTCCAGAACTTTTTCGTGAGGGTATTTTTAGTACATCTGTAAAAAAAGCACGTGCCTATAGAACCACTTTGACCATCCGGACGGACCCACAGACGTACGAACATCATATCTCTGCACCTACACCGGGATATAACTTATTCACATAGTATGTGTCTTCGAGAACTGGAAATCTCAAAAATAAAAGACCTCGCCAGAACATAGGGTTATCCTAACCATATCATTAATAGGTTAACTAGTCGGTCAATTGAATTACAGGCCTCCACCCAAACCCATGACAAAAAACCAGTTAAGTCATCAAACAGAAGTCATTGCTCTTTCCACGTTTTATAAGTGAGTCACGGAAAAATTCTCATCGACCCCCACCGGGAATCGAACCCGGGGTCTTCCAGACTCACATACGAGACTTCGAGGCCGCTGTGGTGCAGTGGTAGCATGTCCGACGCGTAACTAGAAGACCCTGGGTTCGATTCCCGGTGGCGGTCGATGAGAATTTTTCTGTGACTCACTTATAAAACGTGGAAAGAGCGATGACTTCTGTTTGGTGTTCCTAATACACGTCAATTGTCTGTATTAATTATTCATTCGCCCCTCCAGTTAAGTATATTGGGTCTATGCAATACGTCCAGCTGTTTGCAATATTCTTAAGAACATATGTAAAAGGTATGGTTTATTTTTCGGTGTAAAAACTTGTAACTTAATATCGCAAGAAACGACAGAGATTTAATGAAATTCGGAATACCGTCACGGCGTTTACGCCATTCCGTTAAGAGCCATAGATTCCAATGAAAGAGACTCTGTATATGTGGGTTCTACATTTCATAACCTAAAATGCTGCATCTATGAACACAAGGTAAAAACAAATTCATCTGCTACGGCATTATCCAGATCATGCTCGGAAGGTAATCACGAACCACTATGGAACCTTACTATTATCCTGTCGGCTCCAACAACACGCTTTTCTACTCCACTTTCTGAAAGCATTATGGATTTACAAGTATGGGCTTAAACGTTGCAAAGACGACACACCTGTTCAGATACCTCTTCCTTGGAAATTTCTTCTGAAACCGGAACTATAACTTCAAGTTGTTCAGAACTTTAAATTGGTGTATCTACTTTATGTAAATTTGATTCTTTGAGATGCGTAGCGTACTTGTATCATGATATTTTCATTCTGTATTTGAATCATTCGATTTTTCATTCTCCTTGCTCAGTGTGTGCGACCTGATGAAGAGACCGACACTGTCACCGAAAGATCTCGTCGCTTTTTAATGTTTTTAATGTATGTTTTTAACATCATTTTTAATATTAAAGAGTGGTTTTACCTGGAAATTGTGCAGAGACTGCTTATTCTATGACTTCACCTATTTGTACGATTTGAAAAATTGATTGAAAAGCTTGGAATGTGAGAACGATGATCCTTGCATTACGGTATTCCGCGGGGCTAGGGGGGCATAAATGCCGATGTTATCGATTTCAAAGTACATTTTATTTCATATATTTGTTCCTAATATCCAACTGAAAAAAAAATGTCTTCCTTTCGATACCATTTATAAAAAAGATTTTTTGAGTACAGTTTCTTTTTCAAGTAATTTATGGATTTTCTGCTAGGAGGCGTAAAGGTAAATTGCGATTTCCCCGATATATGTGCTTCTAATAATCCAGTTTGAAAAATTATTTCTGCATCGGATACAACTCCTGGTGGCAAATGTTCTACATATAATTTCTCATTTTTGGTAAAGAATAAATTTGTCCACCAGAGAGCTTAAGTGTTTATTTCTGTTTCTCATGTATTTGCAGCAAAATCTAAGCTCCTGGAAACTCGATAGAAAAAATTCTTTCTTGGGCCGACAGCGCTCACTTCAGAAAACCTTTTGAGAATACTCTCTGCTTAAAGCAGTGCAATTTCTTTTTCTTTATCGGAGTGTGTTTCAGGTCCGAAATGTTTTGCATATAATTTCAAATTTTACTTAATGCACAAATGCAGCACTAGAGGGCGTAAGCTCCCATTTCCGTTTTCATCACGTTGGCAGCAACATCTGCGGGACTAAAAACCCGACTGCAAAATGCTTTTTCGGTCAGAATAACTGTAAAAACATTTTATGTTATTTCCTTCCAAAATAATGCACAATTTTGCCTGTAGCGGATGCAAAAGTTTAATGTGTTTTTCTCGATATCTCTGCTTCCAAATGTCCGATCTAAAATATTATTTTAACGCCAGTTATCATTTACCTTGTGGAACATTTTAGGTTTCTACTTGAGCAGTTTTACTGGATGCCATTCGCTACCACAAAGATGGGGAATATTATCCGCTTTAAATAACGCAGAGCTTTCCCGCTATAGGGAGCGTAAAATTCAAAACATTTTTCTCGCTATCTCTGCTTCAGGGAGATGTACACTATTGTTTGTGAAATTTGCAACACCATGAAAGACTGCTGGTATTAGATTGAAACTTACAGGATATGTACAACAGGTTGGAACATGCAAATAATTAAAATGTCAACGAAAATGCGCATGTGGTTTCGGAACAGAGCCATCTGAACTGTTCAGCCTTGGGTATATAAAGGTCTGACTCAAACGAAATGTTGCAATCTAGGTAGAGTCGACATTGAGTCGTAAGGGTGTTTGTTTCTTGTGTCTCACTATGCCCCGTCGCCGAAGAAGGTCGCATTATGAACACCTGACGGTCTATAAGCGAAAAAGAAATTGTTGGCATGAAAGAAGCTGGACTTTCCTACCACGAAATTCCCACTAGCCAGTACAGTGCTGCGAATTTGGCGTCAGTGGGCTGATAAGGCTCGGACGCACAGATATCCGGGAAATCGACAGCAAAATCGTAGGAATGCACTGAATGACAGACACCTCTACCGCATGGCAGTGACCGATCGCACAGCGACGTCACGGTGTTAGCGCAGTAGTGGTATACTGTCATAAGCTAGGATTGTCCTCCAGCTCAATTCGACGTCGTCTATTAAACAGGGTACTGGTCACTAGCAGCCAATTGCTGAACATTCCTTTGACCCTCAACCACAGATGCCCCAGGCTGCAATGGTATCTCGAACACAGACACTGATGCGCTGATCGGCAACCGGTCGTGTTTACTGACGAGTCACGATTCAACTTGATGCACCATGATGGCAGCATACGTATTCGAAGACGTGGAGAATGGCCCCTTGCAGCGTGCATTTTGTAGCTTCATACCACCCCAACGCCAAGCATCATGGTTTCGGGCAACATCGAGTTAAATTCGTAATCTCGTCAAATACGAATTCGGGGAACCCTCAACATCCACAGATACACCAGAGGTGTTTTAGAAGTGATACCCTTCCTTCAGAGTTGTCCTGGTTCCAACAGGACCAAGACAATGCTCGGCCACATGTGACCTGGAATATCCAATAACTCTTCCATGCACGGCAGATACAGCTTCTTGCTTGGCCTGCACGTTCGCCGGAAATGCCCCTGATCGAACATGCTTTGGGATATGATAGCTAAGCGGCTAGCCATTCGAGTGCCTTCGCCAGTCACCGCAGATGAACTCTGGTCTCGCACAGAAGCAGCATGGAAAGCGATTCCCCAGGACGATATAAAAACCACTTCCATTCAGTGTCAAGCCGTGTAGAGGCTGTTATTGTTGTTCGAGGTCAATGCACATGGCACTGAGTTTTGAAATGAAAAAATCTTGTTAAGCTACAAATGTAATCTCCGAGTCTGTGATATAAATTTCATCTGAATAGTGCGACTAGTTCTTGGTGTAACAATTTTCACATACAGTAGTGAATTTGGTTAATACTTTTTCCCCAGCATTCCTTTTTGCCATGAAGAATACTTTTCGCCCATTTTTAACTTTTCCATTATGCAAAATTATTCCGCTAGGAGGCGTAGAGTTATATCATGTTTCTTTGTATATTTGTTCTCTTAACTGTTCGATTTGAAAATCTCTGTGCTTCTGATATCCTCTATGAGAAATTTTTGTGCACCTTTTGTTAATTTTCGTAGTATGCTTTTATGCTGCAAGTGGAAGTAAATATAACTGTTTCTATTTCTGGATGTTTTATCGATTGTAGAAATCCAGTTTATTTATTTGTTATTTTTTTCTAAGCGGTTGAATTGACCATGAATACTTTGATAAATTTGATTGCGTCAGAAAGGATACCTGCTCATTACGACCAAAAATTCGGTGTCGTCTTTCTTTTTTTCTTATTTTTTTCTTATTTTTTTCCCCCTTGATGACTGATTAAGTGATTATCTAGTGTTTCGTCGCGAATGAGGCACAGCTGGCCAAAAAGTGCAAGGTTTGAAAGACCAAAGAAATTTCGTTATTGTCTCAACATGTTATTTAATGACATTTATCCAACTCTTTTATGTAGTTCTTCTGGTAAGGTGGTCTTCTGCTTTTCAATTAAATCTATCTATCTCTTTATCCCTTTATTTTCTATTGCGTTGCAACCGTTTTTACCCTCTGCGTGGTAAAAACGGTTTCAGCATAGTAGAAATTTCTATATGATATTTATCAGTGATCGGAAGTAGCACGCTACAAATAGAAAAATGTAGTTGTAGTAGTAGCACGCTGTGAAATAAAGTATCTTGTATAGCTGAAAATTAAGCTACAAATCGCCCAACTTTTAAAAAAATGTTAAATGTTATGCAAATCATGTGGCGTTCCCACATTTCTTGAAGTTTTTTGGGCTGAAACTAGAACTTAGTGCGCCCTTCCTACGACGTCTAATACACTAGACAACAGCAACGTCTAATACACTTCTATATTACATCCACTTGGTCCAGTAGACGTCATAGATAAAATATAGACGTCCAGTGGACATCTATGTTAAACATCCATTACACATAAGGTGAGCAGATATCGGAACACTGATTTCAGGACAAAAGGGCGTGGCGTCCCCAAATCGGCAGTTCATTTGGCGACAAATACGTACTCAAAATAAATATGCAAATATTTTTGTCACAAAACTGTATTGCTTCAATAAGTGTGATATTACACATGCAAATTTGTGTCTTAAAAGGACATATCTTGTAGAATGTTGGTAATTTGTATTGACAAAGTAGAATTATGATGGCCAGAACATATTAGCATAAGGGAAATACTTTACCTTGTATATGTGCCGAATTAAAATCAAGCTGCACACCAAAGTAATTGCATGGCGAATTTTTCATTTTGCCAAAGTTTTTGGATAAAATTAGATCAAGTACAGCAGAAATTTGACCGCGCCAGTAGCTCAGTGTCCTAGTGCTGGCCACTGACCATTCGTACAAGTGGGTACGGGTTCAAATCCCGACTGAGACATGGATGGTGTGTTTGTCTTACAGCACTTGCTCTCTCGCTCTTCCCTAGAACGAATGTCTCCAAATTAGAGACAGGTGACTGCTTATAGTCCTCAGAGTTGCTCGCGGTGGTCGTTAAACTCGGAAAGAAGAAAAAAAAGTCAAAATTTGTTTCCACAAGAAGCATGTCGGAAAATTAGTACAACGAAAACTACTTTTAAGAACATTTTTCATTAGAAATCTAACAAGCTAATAAGGAAGTGTAAATTCGAAGACATTTGAGGACAAACATCAAAATTTGAGGACAATTTGCGTCCCCAAAGGCATCAGACGTTTTTGAGGACAGTAAACTAAATTCGATGACTGCCCTCAAGAATTGGGGACTTCTGGTCAGCTTAATTAGACATCACATATAGGTGTCCAGTGGACGTCCTTATTATGGACAAATTCTGGAGCTACCACATCTGGACGTCCATCGGATGTCATTCATAGGACATCTAATGGTAAGCTGACCAGAAGTCCCGAATTCTTGAGGACAGTCTTCGAATTTAGTTTACTGTCCCCAGAAACATCTCATGTCTTTGGGGATGCAAATTGTGCTTGAATTTTGATTTCTTGTCCTCAAATGTCCTCCAATTTAGACCACCACCAAGTCGTTACACTCGTAATGAACTACGTTCTTAAAATCAGATTTTGTTGTACACATTTCTACGTACTTTTGCCGTAAGCAAGTCAGTGGGCTATAAGTAGTCTCCTGTCCCCAATTTAGGGCCACTAGCTCCAGGAAGAGAGGGCCAGTTCCGTAAGACAACCACAACTTCTATGCCTCATCGGGATTCGAACCCGGCTCCATCTCGGACGAATGATCACAAGCCAGCGCTTCGTCAGTTGCTCCACAGGGCGGCAGCAACATATTTCAGTGGAAATGTGGAGGTAAATATTTCCTATCCCTAAATGGGGAAATGTTTTCCTTCAGCCAAATAGCAGAGTAATAAAGCACCGGTACGTGCTTAATTACACTGCTGTGTAATAAGCACCGTTAACTTTTTTTATTGGAGGTTTAACGACCACCGTGAGCAACTCAATGGACCCCCGTCCCTAATTTACGGCAGTCGCCCGTCCCTAATTTACGGCCACTGGTTCCAGGAAAGGGAGAGAGCCAGTGCCGTAAGACAAACACAACATCCATGCCTCACAGGTATCCGAACCCGGACCCATCTCAGACGAATGATCAGAAGACATCGCTTAGACCACTGCGCCACCGGGGCGGCAAGCAACGTTATACTGCTTGCAGCGCGAGAAAGAAATGATTAGCTTCCCACTAACCATTTTGTGCAGAAATATATATCTAATACATATGTTACTTTAAGTGTTACATCTTTTAAAAAATTCCTTGAAAGTGCAGCATGGGCGTACACAGAACTTGTTTTCGGGGACGGCCAACAAAAATGGAATTTTTTGAAATCCAACAGGACAAATAAAAGTTAATGAAAAAATAGAAGAAAAATTTAGGACACTATTTTCTGTTGTCATCTTTATTAAATTAAGACACTTTTTTTAATGTAAGTCGCATTTTAACAAAGAAATGAAGTGCTAGGTGGCCATGGCCCCTCCTAATGATTTTGCTTCTCTCGCTTGCTCTATAAACAATATTTTGGTGGGAGGGAGGTTAACGACCATCATAAGCAGCGGTTGTGGCTATAAGCAGACGTCCGTCCCTTATTCGGGTCTAGACGAAGTTCCAGAGAAGCGAGAGAATAACTTTCATCACAGACAAACATGTACACAACTTATAAAACATCCGGACCGTTCTCGGACGACTTACCGCGCCTCAGACCACACGTCCTTCGGGCGGCGTTGTAGACAAGAAGGAATGTATGTGCATAGAAACTGTACGAACCAGATTATGAATAACTTAACATCTAGTATTCAAACCATATACCCAATCAATGTTTTTGTATATTTTGGCCCGAAGAAATCTGCAGTTTGGGGATTAATATATGTTAAAATGTGTCACAAACAATTTTCATAGCTAAGAGGTAAATGCAATGACAATTTGTTCTGTCTGTACAATTTGATTTGGCATGTAGCTCTGAATGCCATAAGAATTTGAATACAATGATCAGATGCGTAACTAAGGCGGGAGGTTGCTCCGGGCGCAGTTCAAGAGATGGCACACAATTTACTATTTCCAACTGATTAAAATTTGAATTAAAATTTTTGGGCCAGTTTTTGGTACAGTTTTTCTGCCATACTTACTCATTTGTCCATTTGCAGATTTTGCTCATAATATGTTTTCCCAGTTTTGACACCCTTGGCAATTTAAAATTCACATCTATTCCACAAAATGTTCAGGGGATATCATTAGTTGCTCATATCAGAAAAAAAAAGGAAAGCCGGGTTATACACTCGTTGCCAAAGATAAGGATGTCACTCACATTATTGTAGATTCTATTGGAGCTATTTGACCATTACAGCAACTGTGTGTCACGACTTTTAGCTTCCTTCAGTCTGTTTGATGTGGTGCCGAAGGTTCGAACATGAAGAAGTTAAGAATCAAACTTTAACAGTCACGGTTTTATTATGCCTCCCCCTTGGAGATACCATTGGAGTGTGGCACAATATATTGTGGATTACCCCAGGGCGCAGAAATTCTTAGTTACGCCTCTGAAAACGATGATCCTCAGAATTTGTGCTAAACTTAAACGCAAAATATTCATTTTTAGAAATCTGTCTGCTAGAGATTTTGTGTTTAACTTTTTTATTTGCAATTAGTACATCACTAATAAACTTCTCTTTGCTGCAATACACATGGAATATCTTTTTGAATAATGTTGAACTTTACTACCTCGAAAGCCATAGCTGGCAAAGGGCTATAAGACAAGCAAGCCCCGCCTGGAAGATGTACGTTGTAGATTATCTAAACTTTTATTTTCGGTGGTTTATGAAAATTCCTTTTCCATTTCATTATAAGCAACAAACCAAATGCCTTATTATTTATTCGTGTATTGAACTTTTTTAAAAGCAAAATTGAAGTGATACAGCGCGAACGATAGACACCTCCAAAAAAATTATTTTCGGGGTAAATCAGCAGGAGCAGTTGCGCGAATTAATTATTTTCAACCACTCAGGCACAGGACTGTCTGCTGGTGTTAAGGGTCAGGAAAGCCAGTAATGTTCTTTCCTTATTTTTCGCTTTTTTATTTATTTATTTTTTTTTTGAAGAAGCGTAAAATAAAGAAGTACGCCAAACAAAAAGGAAGGGAAAAAACAAAGACGGAGATGGATACGTAGTTGAGCTGACTGGTAAAACTGTGTTCGTCATTTAGTGACTAGGAGATACTACGCTGCTGTTAAGAAATTTCCATGTAGTTATGTGGGTGGTATCCCACTAAGCGTTGGAAAATAGTGCTAAAGGAAAACCTTTATGCGCGCAAGAGAGAGCTTCTTTCAGTACATTGCTTTTGGGCCAGAAGGAGCGGTTTTACGATGCGTACGTGAGTGGGTAGAAAGGGGTTTGTTGGCGGAATTGGAGGACACTTGGTTTTTGATTGAGAAAGGGAGGGGTGAGGTTTGGCTGTTTATCTTGGTAAGGAAAAGCTGTCTCCGACCCCCAGCGAAGAAAGATGCGTGATAAAAATTGAAGAAAAGTGGAACCCAAGGAGAGGAATAGAAAGAGTCAAAATACGACATCAATAAGTCCTCGTTGTTATTATTAGGATCCGCGGAAAGAGACCCGAATGGTAAACTAAAAAATGAAATAGCTTATCCAACAATAAGGAGCCGTGCAAGTAAACCACAATCAAGTAAATTCAGAGCATGTTTTTTTACTTTATTTCAAGAGAGTTCAGTTTTTTTTTTGTTTTGTTTTTTTACCCCGACCCGGTTTTTCATATTTTATATCTTACTTTACTGTTTTTACTTTTGAGCGTGGAGCAATTATTCGCTAGTGAAGTAAATTAACAAAAGGAGTAAAAAAAAACAAAGAAAAACTCACGTCTGTATTCGTGAAACCTTTAGTTTGTAGCTGAACATCCAGCCCCTTCCCAGATGCTTCTTCAGCCTACCTTGTGTCTGGTACCTAGACACTGCCGTGACTATCTCTAAACGCAAAATTATCGTTTTTGCGAGCAAGACGTGCCATCTGTAATCATTTGTTAGTTATCTAGTAAAAATTTAACGTCATAAGTCATACACGAATTTGGATAGTAACAACTTTTTCGCGATATTTCGCTTTTTAGAGGAACCGCCACAATTCCTCATTAGTTTGTTCTAGGCATCGTGACGATCTGAATTACAACACACGGCTCACATGAGCCTAAAATCTCCTTTAAGGGAGTAATTACAAACGCTCAACATTTGCCGAGCTTTCGGAAGTCTAAGTTACTTTTTATGTGAGATCATTTAACAAAGTTCACAATGTGCAGCATGTCAACTTGCAGAGTAACCCAACTACTACAGGTAGTAAAAATCTCAGCACCGAGGATACTATTTGAGTTGTCAATTGTCATATGCGTAGCGCGACCCAATTTTGTGTATGCGCGCGCGCGCGTGTGTGTGTGTGCGTGTGTGTGTGTGCGTGTGCGTGTGTGCGGGGGTGGGGGGTGCACAAATAAGTGTAAACTGAATTTTTTTCTTGAGGATAGGGTATTCTCGGAAATAGTTTCTTCAAAAATGCTCTTGTTCAATTGCCATTAGTGCCATAACTTAGGTTTTTTACATGCCTAATATATCCAAAACTACGAAGTGTGTCAGGCTTGCATTGCTTCACCTTAAAAAGGATGAAAAATACAACAGCATGCCTTTCAAAACACCTCACACGATCATCTTATGATGAAAATCACGATAAGATATACGTATTATGCGCATGCTATTGCATATGGAATGACTGCTGGAAAACAGACACAGCAATGCTCGTTATTGCGTAGCTTTGTTTTCTTGGCTGTATGTCATACTTTATAACATTTTAAAGGCGAACGAATAATTATTATTTTTTCCCATTTTAATTTGGAGCGCACGTGCCATCCGTGCCTCCCAACTTAAAATTGGAAACCCCATGTGCCTCCTGACGCTAAGCTATGTGAGCTGTCAAAGATCTTTAAAATTTCGGGACCCTTGCGCCGTGGAATATGTAAGGGATAGAATCAGGCCTGGTAGTCAGAGAGAAAAATTGGAAGGGAAGATGGTTGATGATTTAGGTAGGGCAAATATAAAATGTTTTATTAATTACTCAACACAGTACATATGCACGTATAATCG
The DNA here is from genome assembly GCA_039090855.1 of Macrothele yani. Taxonomy (NCBI): domain Eukaryota; kingdom Metazoa; phylum Arthropoda; class Arachnida; order Araneae; family Macrothelidae; genus Macrothele; species Macrothele yani. Next base: position 12,173,235 of record CM077024.1, read on the forward strand.
CTAGGACGGATGAAGAGAAATGAAGTCGGGCGTGCCGATCTGCCACTCCCCCTGGTTACGAGCCTGAAAAAAGATTGATAGTTGCAATCCTGACTTTAGCTAATGATGACTTTAGCCCCATGCACAACTGATATCAAGCTAGAAATGTTTACCTATCTTTCTGAGCAACTTTCGATATCTTGAAAACAGTAGGTAGTTTTTGTTTTGTTTTGTTTCGGTGTTTAACAAAAACTTTGAACAACAGTATCCCGTACGTGAAGTAGGATTAGGAAAAGGATCCCGCAACCAGAGAAATTGGTTTTAACAGAGAAGCTTCCGTAAGACAAACCCTTTTGGTGGAACCGCCACTATGACTCATCCAAGATCAGGCGCACTTATACCGAATAAGGTGGCGCAGTGGTCTAAGCGATGGCTTTTGATAATTCGTTCGAAAGGGGTCCGGGTTCGAATCCCAGTGAGGCATGGATGTTGTTTTTGTAGTGGCCCTAAAGTAGGAACGGGCGAATGCCGACTGCGTATAACCCACTGAGTTGCTCACGGTAGTTGTTAAAAACCTCCAATAAAAAAATGCCGAATAATCTACGCCCACCTCAGAGCTCTCAGTCAACAACTCGGTATAAAAATTCTTGCATATGAGAAAGCACTGCAGCAAAAATCTTCTACGTTCGGCTGTGAAGACTTAATTATATGTCGCTTTCTGAGTAGAGAACGTATTTTAAATTATTTTATGATTTCGGCCAACATAAAGTGCAAGAATATCAAACAAGAGTGTTGAGTAACTAGAATTAGCGTCATACGGCGTTGTGGCAAAGGTATGACAGGTTTGTTACGTTCGTGGCACCAGGTTGGTTGGTTGGTTGTTTGGAGGTTTAACGACCACCGTGAGCAACTCAATGGGCTATAAGCAGTCGCCCGACCCTAATTTAGGGTCACTGGCTCCAGGGAAGGGAGAGAGCCAGAGCCTTAAGACAAACACAACATCCATGCCTCACCGGGATTCGAACCCGGACCCCTTACGGACGAATGATCAGAGACCAGCGCCTTAGACCACTGCGCCACCGGGGTGGCGTGGCACCACGGAATCAGCTATGTTATATATTACCATGTCGTTAATCGCGGGAAGACATGGTGACTTAGCAATCGTTGGCCTTACACCATGGTGTCTTACACTCATCTTTAGCTAATAACTGCTTTATAATCAGAGGGAGAGTGGTAAACGTTTAGATGACGAAGATACCTGATGACGAAGAAACCTGATGACGAAGAAACCACGTGATCTAGCAGACAGTGCTGGACAACTCTACACTTGATAAGACAAAAGTTAAAATACACACACATGCTTAAGTTCTACTTGAATTAACATATTCGATTCTTTTTTATCCCACTACAAAAAAACGTCTAAATTGATATGTCGAGAAACTTGATTGAACGGACTTCTTTTAATCATTCATGCTCGTCACTTGTAACCTGTAACCGGCTGTCACGAAAGCTTGGTTTTGCAGTAATGGCATTAATCGCGCAATCAAACCAGGAAAAGAAGTACGGTTACGAAGAGAAGTAGTACACGCGGTTAGTGAGCTTAAACAATGTGAGTCACCGAAGTTCAGCTGATCAGCGTGCGCTTTCGCTCGTGCAAACAAGGTCAACAGAAGGTGATAGTGGGCTTGATAAAGATTAAAGATTTTCCTGTGTAAAGAGGTAATCCCAATCATGGCATCTCGCTTTTCGTGTGTCGAATCTGCTCCGCCGGTTGAAATATTTGCTTTAAATAAAGCTTATAAAGAAGATACTTTTCCAGATAAAGTAGATTTGGGAATTGGAGGTACGTAAATAGTCAACTGTATGCGTCCTGTTTTAGTAAACTGTTTTTATACGTAAACGACGAGTAACGAACGTTTAAATTATATATTTTATAACTATATATTATAAAATAGATAATTTATGCAAAATATCAGAAACCAGATCAAAAGCTTTTAAAAGGTATATACTTTTTGATTGCCATTCAAGAATTAGGGGTGACCTGGTACAGTCTTTTTCTCTTTAATTTTTATTGAAATACTTTCTAGCACCATGTCTAGTATATATCTGTACTCCTGCTCAGTAAAAGTCGGCTAATTGCAATTAGTAAGATGCAGTCTCATATAATTACATTTAGGTGCTTATCCCAAGGTCCATTCAAGGTATGCTTCAGAGTTTTGTTAGGAAAGTTGTGATGTAAGATGGTTGTTTCAGAAATGGAAACCAAATTATTATTTCAAGTATATTATGCCAAATATCAGAGACCAGATTAGATATAAAATCCCTACTATAGAAAATTTCCAGTGATCTTATTTATACTAAGGATGCCAGTAATGCTAATGAACTTCACTACTTTTGAAGAATTTCAAATAGTCAAAGGAACCGCTTCTTAGATCCTTGTACTGTACGTGAATTCTCCAAATTAACTACATTTATATATCTTCAAATCATCACATATACATAGTGAAGAAAAATCTCCTGGATTAGATGTAATGCTAACACTAAATTTAGATAAATGTTCTGCATCCCATTAAGGTTATAGGAAGCAGAGGTGTAATAAGGAAGCTGTTTTTTTATATTCCACAAGAATCATTCACACTAGTCTTATGCAGTATAATACAAAAATTCCAGTTATTCTGTACAGATGCCTGCAATGCTCGTAGGGCCGTAGCTACCGGGAGGGCAGGAAGGGCCGTGACTCTCTCAGAATGGTCATTTGAGGGGTGTAAATTCCTGCTTTGGGGGATGTAGAAAATAGAAATTGCATGTAACTTAAAAAAAAGGAAAGTTACACCATTCAATATTTTATTTTTAAAGACTTTAGTTATACATACAGTTAACCTCATACAGTATTCCATGACAGTTAATCAGGGTTACAGAGGTGTGAACGTCTCATATCCATGAAGGGAATTTTCCAAAACAGTGGATGAAGGCATGGAAAACAATATGCTGGTATGCCTAATCTCTATGACAGTTCCAAACTTGTCATTGAGATGAAGAGCTAATTTTCTTCTCTGCACAGGAAGTTCTTTGAGTGTTTAACCTTGAACAAAATTTTTCCAAGCCCTACTCCTAAAACTTCTCCTATTGTCATGTTCACTATCCAATACTCACTCATTCTGTGCTGGTTTGTTTTTCATTCTGCATTTCTATGGAGTGTTGTGTTGTTGTCGCTCCCATAACGTTTACACTTTACTTGATATTTACAACCTATGGTTCTTGGGTATTTACATCCACAAAAATGCATAATGTTTACACTTTACTTGGTATTTACAACCTATGGTTCTTGGATATTTACCTAGTTTTTGTATTTTTAATAAAATTACATCAAAAATCTGAAGTGTGATTTTTTGAACGAACGTAATAATTTCCTATAGTAGCAGTGTGTGAGAAAGTAAAAACCATGTATTATTTGAGTGGAACTTGAAGGGGCATAATTTCAAGTCTCGCCATTCCAGATAAGAAAATCTTGACGGTCCTGAATGCGCATGATCTTGACTGTTTTTAAAGGATTTTCAAGTTGTCCACAGGAGTGGAGGAATGGCTTCTGATGCTGTTTGGCCACAGGTTCAGAATTACAAATAAAACGTTGATGAGCTTGTGCCTGCAATCTCTCCTCCTTGGAACCACTGCCCTAAAGTGAGAAAATTCAACCATTCCTAGCTTAGATACTCCATTTGTGCAGAGTGTTAAACTAGGAAAATTTAAAAAATGGCCACTGATTTACAATGAAATTCCATCTAGTTACATAGAAGTTTCCCATAATCTGGACCTCTCAATTTTTCAAAATCCTGAGGATAAATGCCTGTTTAATGGTAGGCAAATGCAATTCCTGTTATCAGATTGTGGGCAGTTGGATCGTGTATTAATAAAATACATTGACTGTACAAAATGAACTGCATATTGCAATTGCTGTTATTTTTTAAAGGTTTTACAGCTTTAAAAACTTTTTAAAACTTGAGAATCATGGCAAATACTTGTCTGAAGTAGTTTGTTTGCCAAAACAAATTTTTATTCCTTCCACTAGAATGACAATGGGAAAGCAGGAAGGAATTGTAATGTACCAAATTTTGTCCCTACTTCCCTACAAATTTCTGTTTTCAAAATAAGATAGAGCCAGGGGCAGACTGGGGCAGCCAAACTAAGCCAGGTAATTTTAATTTTGTGTTCCATTACAAAAACACATATCTATAGGGGAACACCTCATAAATTCTCCCATGAAAAAACATTTTTAGATCTTGGATCTAAAGGAACTGTGTTGAAACATACATTTTAAAAGTCACTCATGAGCAAATGTTAATAGTTTAGTTGTAAAAGAATTTTCCAAATCTGCTCGTGATTGAATGTAGCATCAAACCTTTCTCAAATCTGGGTGTTGTGCCAGACAACTTTTCTTTGAAAAATTTGGATTTGACAAAATCAAGAATCTCTTGAAGACCCTAATTCCAACTTTATTATCATGGTTATTATGAGAGTTAGAATTTGCACATACCCAGAAAAGTTTTCTTGTACCTCCAATTCCGAAATTTTTGGATTTACTTGGTCATCTACTGTATGATCAGTTACCAAATAAATACTTATTGTACCCCTTTTTATAGTATTGGTATCTCCTTCAGTAGACCCAATAGTTTAACTCACATAAATCAGTTCTGTGGTAAATCTATAGTGTTACGATCACTATAGATTTACCACAGAACTGATGTACAATTTCACTGCTAGAGGGCGTAAATGCAGATGATGTCGAATTCAAAATTACGTTTTATTCCACATATTTGCTTCTAAACATCCGATTGAAAAAATTTGTTTACCTTTCGATTCCATTTATGTCGAAGAGTATTTTAGATATAGTTCATTTTTCAAATTATGCATACATTTTCCGCTAGGGGGCATAAAAGTAAATTACATTTTTCCCAATAACTCTTCTCCTAAAACTCCGATTTAAAAAAAAAAAAAATTCAGCGGATACATCTCCTGATGCAAAATGTTTTGCATATAATTTTGAATTTTTGGTAAAGAATACTTTGGCCACCAGAGGGCGTAAGAGTTACTTTTTGCTTCTGACGTATTTGCCATAAAATCTGAGCTTCTAAAATATTGATTGAAAAATTCTTTTGTGGACTGATGCCACTCACATCGATAAACCTTTTCGGAATATTTTCTTCCTAAAATATCCCACAGTTTCTCCGCCAGGGGCGTAGATGTATATCTTATTTTTGTCAATATATCTACTTCTAGGAGTACGATTTGAAAAATTCCTTCTTTGTTGGATAGTGTTTTCCGTGTGACATGTTTTTCATATAATTTCAAAATTTTCAAGTAATTCATAGACTTTCCGCTAGGGGCGTAAAAATAAATTGTGTTTCTCCCTATATCTCTGCTTCTAAATCTCCGATTTGAAAAATTCTGCACAGGGTACAGTTCCTGATGGGAAATCGTTTGCACATAATTTCAAATTTTTGTAAAAAAAATGATTTGGCCACCAGGGGGCGTAAATCTTAATTTCCGCTTCTGATGTATTTACAGCAGAATATGAGCTTCTAAATTCTCGATTGAAGAAAACGTCGTTTGTAGACCGATACTACTCATGTCGACAAACCTTTTAGAAACACTTTCTTCTTAAAATAGTGCATGGGTTCTGCGACAGGGGCGTAGATGTATATCTTATTTTTGTCAATATCTCGACTTCTAGGAGTCCGATTTAAAAAATTCCTTCTTTGTGGGATAGTGTTTCTAGTGTGACATGTTTCTCCTATAAATTAAAAATTTTCAAGTAATTCATAGACTTTCCACTAGGGGGCGTAAAGGGAAATTGCGTTTCCCACTGTTTCTCTGCTTTTAAATCTCCGATTTGAAAAATTCTTTCTGCACCGGATACAGCTCCTAATAGGAAATTGCTTACACATAATTTCTAATTTAAAAAAAAAATGGTTTGGCCACCAGGTGGCGTAAGTTTTAATTTCCGCTTCTAATGTATTTGCAGCAAAATATGAGCTTCGAAAATCTCGATTGAAAAAAAGTCTTTTGTTGACCAATGCTACTCATGTCGACAAACCTTTTAGGAACATTTTCTTCTTGAAATAATGCATAGTTTCTACGCCAGGGGGCGTAGATGTATATATTATTTTTGTCAATATCTCTACTTCTAAAAGTCAGATTTGAAAAATTCTTTCTTTGTTGGATAGTGTTTCCGATGCGAAATATTTTCCCTATAAATTCAAAATTTTCACGTAAATCATAGACTTTCCGCTAGGAGCGCATAAAGGTAAATTGCGTTTTCTGCTCCTGAAACTTCGATTTGAAAAATTCTTCCTGTATCGCATACAAGACCTGATGGAAAATATGTTTCACATAATTTATAATGTTTGGTAAAGAATGGTTTGGCCATCAGGGGTCATAAGTGTGAATTTCTGCTTCTGATGTATTTGTAGCAAAATTTGGGCTCCTGAAAACTCGACTAAATTTTTTTTTTCTTGGACCGATACCGCTCATATGGATAAACCTTTTGTGAATACTTTCTTCCTAAAATAATGCATGTTTTTCCCACAAGGGGATGTAAAGTCACATCTTATTTTTGTCGATAACTCTGTTTCTAAGAGTTCGTAAGCTCACAATTATTCAGTTTACACCAATATCTGAGGGATTAAAGACCCGATTGAAAAACTTCTTTCTTCCGTCAGATACTATTGTTTTCCATACCGGTTCCATTGACTTTGAATAGCTTTGATAAATTTAATTTGTGTCAGAACAGATTCAAAAGATGTGCTTATTACACCCGAAAATTCGGTGTCATCTTTCTAGTTTCTCTTTTTGTTTTCAGGTTAGTGCAATTTTGATGGGAAAATAAGTGTCCCCAGGTGGCAAAGTGTCTGTACATTTTGATTTACTAGATCACTTTTTCACCCACTTATGTCTCCAAACAGAAGAATGAGGCAATCTTCAAAAGCTTTGAAACCAGAAGCAATTTTCTCCTTCATCAAAATGCACATGCAAGATGACATTTTCTTTCAATGTAACCTTGTCTTATTAACATTAAAAATTAATGGCATAGGGTATACAGCACTTAGGACAATCGCGTCTTATCTGGCATCAACAAAAAACACTGCCGTGGACCTGGGAGATGTGGGAGTATACACTATACCCCTTTTGTGCGCAGACTGAACAACCAAAAACTACGTGGGCATGACCAAGAGGTCTCTAAGGCCAAGACCATGGGTGCAAGTTTTCCGTCCAGAGGACGGATTTCCGTCTTTTGAAAATATCCGAAGACGGAAGTGGGATGGAAGAAAATATCAGTAAAAATAAAATTTCATAATACGTATGTAGTTTTCTTTTTCCCTTTCTATCCATATGCTCTACTTCGGAAAGTAAGTACGCCATGAGCAACCATGCTCGTACCGCAACCACTCCCAAGACTGAAAAAAATCAAAATATTTTCAGTCTTGGCCACATCTCACAACTTGCACCCATGGCTAAGACTCCAGGAACACCAGAGAGATGTCAAAAGAGGACATCTCACTATGGCACTAGCGCGTGAAGTTGCCAACAACTCTGCAACACCTTTGTGGGGACAAATAAAGAAAACCGCACAATACACAACCGCCAGAGCCACCCTCCCCAGAGAAACTATGGAAATCCTATCCAGTTATGGGATATGCAACGAGGAAACATCAATGGACCTCCCACATGTATGGCCCACGCTCATGAATACGCGCAGCCTTAATCACACATCTTGAATATGACGCGCACGTTCTATGTATAACATCTATAGCAAACGTCTATTTTTGAATTCATAACTGGAACTCTGTTTTTGCATAATACTTCTGCCTGAAGAAGTCATCCGTGGTGGTGAAAGCTAGCGTTTTCTAGTTTTGTAATATTACACCAATAAAAACGAATTTCAGCATTTTATTAGTATTAAAAACTTGTTTCAAAGAATAGTTCTGCTTCCTCAGTGAGTTTCCTGAGTTTAAGCAGTAAACTCTGCTGCAACATTATCAGCACTGGTCACCTTCCATATTAGCTGAAGATTGTGAAAGTTTGCAAGAATCTTAACTTATGAAGCAACCATGCTAGCTTTAAATGTGATCTGAGTAATCAAGTTGAAACTCTGTTGGTGTATCATTCTGAAAATCTTAAGAACAAATAAGGGATATAACAAGGCCAATCTCCCTGTGAATTGGCTCTAACAGGAAAGGGTGTCGAATATGTCCTTGTTTCAGGATTGGGTTATGTCACTCTTCCCTCTCTTTGTCGTAAAAAGTATTTGCAAGATACAAAATCTTTGCAACAGGGCCTTGCTTATGATAACATGCACTTGTGCAAAAAAAAAAAAAAAGTATCTCAGGGTGGGCAACAAAAGTGGATAAAGATGGTTTAGAAAGAGAAAAAAAGGTTATACAAAATGTTTAAATTATTTGTAATATGCATATAAGAAAGATTAGAGCTTATTAAAGTATAGCAAAAAAAGAAATGCTTGTGCACATTTCAGGAATTATGTGGAAATAAATTATCAAAATGTCCGAAAAGTGTTTTTATGGTTTATTTTAAACAAGCAAGAATGGGTGAAAGGTGTGCTAGCAGAAGATAGTGAATGGATATCTTGAAGACCATTTGAACATGTTGGTACCAGTGGAGAGGTGACAAATAATGATTTTAGTAGCAAATGAAAAAAGATGATGAATTTCAGAAACAGTACATCATCCTTTGGTAGGTGACAATTTTTTTTTTTAATTTTTATTAATTTGGGTTCTTTGTAGTGATTATAAAACTAGTGCAATTATTCTAAATAGGTTTTCCTTTGTGTGTGTGTGTTTCTAAATGTAGCAGAAATGATTGCATTGTTATAAATGGTTTGTAGGTACACATTTATCCAAATTTTTCTTTCTTACAGCATATCGTACAAATGAAGGGAAACCATGGGTTTTGCCAGTTGTTAGAAAAGTAGAAAAAACTCTTGCTGAAGATGAAACCCTTAATCATGAATACCTCAGCCAACTGGGTCTGGAAGAGTTCAGTAAGGCAGCATCAACTATGCTTCTGGGTGAAGATAGTCCTACCTTCAAGGAGAACAGAGTGAGTACCATTGTGTATTGCAATGTATTTTATATTTATATCTGTTGGTGAATTAGGTGATATTATGCAAAGCATATTGCTATTGTTCCTGATGTTTGTTGCTGTTATAAAAGGAAATAGGTCTAGTTAGTGTTATTTCATATGTTATGTAGGCCATTTAAACATGTTGAGCAGCCCATGACAGAATTGCTCATGCCATTATAAGGATTTAAATTTTCATTTGGAACCAAATTGTAACTTTACATTTATAAAATATATCATTTCATGCATGTATGTTTTAGGTATTGTTTTTAGTGCCAGACAACATTGAATAAAATATTCTTTTTGGTACCAAACATTGTCTCTTCTTGTCTGTTGCAACATATTCTCCCTCAAGCACACTCCTCCGTTGTTCATCTGTGATTGAATCCACATTTTCAATCCATCTTGTTTCTATGTCTACCTCTTTGTTCTGGTATCTCAGAATTTAATAACTGCTTAGGCATTCTTTTATTTCCCATTCAGCATGCATCTCCATACCATCTCAGTATGTTCTCTTTCACTTTCTCCTATGTTGAAGAAGTATCCAGCCAGTTCTAGTGCCTGCATTACTAATCCTGTTTTGCCACTGAATCCAATTTTTTGCTTCAGATGTTCCTCTTACTACTGACTTGTCTGCAGATTCCAACGTCCTGCAGAACCCTTTGTTTTGTAGCCAACTCTCGCTGCTACAGAAACAAGATCGAGATGCCATGTTGTACATGTTGTATACATTTATGCATAGATCATTTGTGAATCATAAAATTACATTTATTTAAATGCCACTAAAGAAAATTAAAACAAGACCATGGCGTCAGCCATCAAATCGTGTACATTGTTCCGTTCTTGATCAGTTTTTAAAATTCTCTTCATAGGGCTGTGGTCTTGTGCTGCCATCCTTTGGCTGAATTTCCGTTGAATTTTTGGAAGGTTTTAATCGTTCGTCTATATTTTAAGTAAAAATAAGAAATTTATTGGATATTTTGTTAATTTTGATGGATGGGCCCATAATGCAAGCTTGATAATTGGTTGAAATTTTGATTGGTTCACAGATAAAAGTTTGTTTCCAACTTGTGTAATGTGAAATGACTTTTGCTTCTTCCAAAATGGGTGTAAATCCTTCCTCAATAACAGTTTTAACTAGATCTGTAGTTTTTACATTTAGTTTTCTGGCTATCCTCTTCCTTGATGCAAATATTCTTATATAGCTAAGCTGATGACTTTCCCTGCTTTTGTCGTGCTTCTTGTCAACCCAGCCTTCCAGTCTCACTCAGTAAATCACATTCAGATAATTAAAATCTGTCTTATATGTGTGTGTACGCTTGTTTCTTCCTCTGTACTATGAAATTAATAATGTTTAGTGTTTGATCAAGAGCCTTATTTAGATTGATCTTCAGTCCAAATTTTTTGTATTATGTGTAGCTGACTGAGTTTGTGAAGTGCTGATGCTAGAAGCACTTTGTTAATCATCTAAACTATGTTGATTTCTTCTAGAAGTGTATTCATATACACTCATCATCAAAAAAATAGTTGCACCCAGAAGGAAGCAACTGACAGAAATGAACTTGGTGGGTAGGTTTGACATTGTGAGACATGCAAATAATTCAAGTGTCATGCACGATCGCACATGTGACGTAAGCAAGGAGGGGTTGTAGCGCTGTGCCTGATCAGCTATATGAGGTCATGTAATGCTGACTATTCTAACTCATGCTGTTGTGTTGGTTGCATCCTTGGCAAGCGAAGTATGCCTTGGTGAAAAGTTCGGAAGAAATTTGAGCATTGGAGGAGTTGAAAGGGGCTGCATCATCAGGCTCCGGGAAACGGGATGCTCTTATCGCCATATTGCATGCCATACTGGTAGTGCAGATATCACCATAGCACACTGTTGGCAGCAGTGGATGGAACAAGGCATGCAGCAGCGACAGGACAGGTCTGGGAGATCTAGACAAAACACGGAGAGAGAAGACCTGTGGGTTGTACGACATGCGCGAAGTGACCCAACAGCCACAATTGCAGATATTCAGTAAGCAGTGGTGCCCTCCATGCATCATCCGATTAGTGCCAGCACCATTGGCAGACGGCTGCGCAACGTAGGACTACACACACAGACCATTACGACGACTGTCTTTAACACCATTGCATTGTCGCCAAAGGCTGCAATGGTGTCGTGCCAGACTGTCGTGGAGCCACGCAGAATGATAGCAGATGATCTTCAGTGATGAGTCTAGCTTTTGTCTTGGAGGAGACGACCACCAAATCCATGTGTGGAGGCACTGTGGCCAGCGCCAAGATGAACGGTTTGTTGTTGAGCGTCACATGTCTAGAAGGACTGGTGTCATGGTGTGGGTGCAATTGCCTACGATGCCAGATCACCTTTGGTGTTCATTACAGGCACTTTGACAGCACAACGTTACATTGATGAGGTCCTGCAACCCCAGTGGCCCTACCTTTTCTAAACGCTCACTCGAGTGCAATTTTCCAACAAGTCAACATTCGTCCGCATACTGCTGCTGTCTCGAGAGCTTGCCTTTAAGGCACTGATACTCTGCCATGGCCAGCTGCATTGCCAGCAGCTGTCCATGGCAGGATGCTATTGGACACACTATCCACACTCTACCCCTACTGCACAATCTGCAAGAACTACGTGAGAAGATTCAAGCTGCATGGGATGGCTTATCGCAGAACACCATTAAGAACCTGTACAACTCCATGCCGAGACGTCTGGCATGCTGTGTGAGCAAAGATGGCGGTCCGATGCCATACTGAAAGACACTACTTATTGTTGTGTAGCTCGATAAATATTGGCCATTTCAGTCTCAATGTTTAATCATTTATTGTTCCTGGTAACCTTTACCTTCCTCCCGAATAGCATTGCAATCCGACACTTCCTTCTGGGTGCAACTATGTTTTTGACAATGAATGTACAAAAATGGTATCAGTCTACATATCTGTCTTACTCCAGAGTTAAATTATTTACCAATATTTCATTCCATTGTGAGGCTTATGATGTAGTGGTTCGTTAGTGGTTCATGACTGATTTCAATAGCCTGCCTCCATTCCTCAAAATTTCAGCTCTCAGAAAATATTGTTTCTAGTTGCATGGTCAAAAGCATTTTCAAAATCAATGAACACCATGTGTTAATCATCATTCACCTCATGGAACTTCTCAGAAAGATGTATCATTATGAAAATGCTATCCCAGTATATTCTTCTGCTCCTCGTAAAGCCACACTGCCTTTCACTTTAACTGATTTTCTACAACCTTCCTGAGCTTGTTATTCAAAATATATGAGTATTCCTTGTACAGAAAAATAATTCAGAAGATCTCATGGCAATTACTGCAATCCCTTATGTACAAACTTTTTATTGACACAATGGTAGACCTTTTGCCAGTCTCCAGGAACGAAACTGCTATGGAATTCTGCTTACAATAATCCCACATAACTAAAAGGTGCCTCTTAATCCACCATGCTTAATTAATTTTATCACGGGCTGCAGCTTTACCACATTTTAAGAATAAAACACAGTCTTTTACTTCATGATCACTGATAATTCTCCAATCCTTTCTCCTATGCCTGGGTTTTCATTTCATCATCATTCATGTTATTGTGATTAATAGTTATGTGTCCCTTGTGTTTAGATTTTGATTCAGCGTATCATCAAAATATGCCCTTCATCTGTTCATTATATCATTATCTGATACAATAATGAATGAAAATTTCATGCTTATGAGTTATTACGTTTAATTTACATTAAAAATATGTTAGATCTTTCTGCTGAACATTATTCCTGTTCACACTGGTAGCAAGTATTCACATGGTGGAAATCATTTCTGTAACTCTTGCCAGTAAAACTTCCAAAATAATCGGAATGTTGAAAGGTGCTTCTGAAAGAGTTTTTGCATAGGAGAATTTCAATGCTTTCTCTGTGTCATAAGGAAAATTCGTTTGAGAAAGGTGCAATTCGTTTGATGCTGGCCCAGTTTGGAGAGGCATAGGTATCTTCAATTGTGAGAAGAGAAAGAGCAGAAGTAAGGAAGCTTTTTCTGACATCTCTTGTATGTTCCATAATTCTGCAGTTGATTGAATGAAAAGTACTGCCAATATAGCATTTTATTTTTTCACCTGAGGAAGGAGATGAGGTATACAACAGGACAGTTTAAAGAATCCAAAGAATCTTTGTCTTTAGATATTGATTGTATAATAATAGGAGGCAGATAAATGGCAAGCCTATAACCAAAATTTTGACAAATTTTTAGTGAAAAAATGATGGTAAGGAACTAAACCAATAAAAGATAAGGACAAGTTTTGCAGAGGAGATAGGTGCACACACACATATATATTGTTTGGTATCAAACTTTTTGAAAAGTTGGTGACAATTCTGAGGGGAAACTGATGGTTTGTAGTTACTTCTTGGATGATTGCATATTCTTTTTTGTAATGAGTGGGGATCATTGCAAGTGTCATTGGCACCATGAATGAGTGATTTTGAAGCTGCAAGTTTATAAGAAAGGGCTGTATTGAAGTAAAATGGGATAATGTTTGGGATAGTGGTGTGTTTTCTGTAGACAGATGTATGGAGATGGTTATTGATTCTAGTAATTTGTACATCCAAGAAATGCATAGACAGAAAGAATCTGTTGTAAACTGTACATAATATTTTATTAAAGAGATGGAAGCTTAAGAGAAATCCAGAGTTTGAGAAATAAAATTTTCGGAATAGAATTTGAAAACACAGGTGCCAGATGAAAGTTTTCAGATGCCATTGTGACTGTATACTTTAGATTTGTCTACCCCTGGTAATAATAATATCAATTTTTATAAAGATTCTTCTGCAAGAGAGGCATTCTGGTACCATGATGTGATGATGTATAAAAAAATTAAAAGATGTTATAATAATAATTACTTTCTTTAGTATAGTTTGGTAGTAATTTAGAATTACAAACTGTTGTGATGTTCAGGATTTAAAAGAAAAAAATTCTTTTTTAGGTGGTAATGTCTAATTTTCTACTTATCTGTATAAGATGATCACTGACCAAACGTTGAACAAAGTTTAAGATAAAAAAAATATTTTTACCAACAGCCAAAACAAGAATTGATTTTTCGAAGACAGTCAAAAGAAATAAAAATATATTTCATGCATGAAAAGAAAATATTCTCCTTCGAAACATTTAGCTGTTCCAAATTATTCATATTCTCATTTTTCCATCTACTGGATGTTTCTTGAACTCCCATGCATTTTAGTAAACTAATAGTTGTTTTCATAGTTTATTGATTAGCCTACATAATTTTCAATACATAGATATTATAAAAAACTTTGTTGCTGAACTTCTGAACATTTAATACTAGAGGAATATGCAGTTAATTCTAATGATTTGTTGATATCACTGTTCTGTGTAGATCTGATTAGTTGTTTCTTTAATAATAATTACAATCCCAAAATTTTCTGTTCCATATTTTTTGTTGTATTTCCTTAATTGTACTTTGTAAAGTGGAAATGTTTTCAAAATTTCAGATAATCTGTGTTCATGCAATATGTTTGCTTTTTATTTCTATTTTATTTAGGTGTTTGGTGTTCAGACACTAAGCGGTACTGGTGCTTTAAGAGTTGGAGCAGATTTTCTTGCTCGTTGCTGCAAATTCAAAGATTTCTACATGTCATCACCTACTTGGCGTGAGTATCATAATGAAATTCATTATACACAGGACTGCAGAAATAAATGGGATTGGTGGGGATAAAATGGGGCCCCTCAAGCTTTCTAGGAAACTCAAAAAAATTTATGATGTAACTGTGGTCCATTGTAGAGCTTGTATTTATCTTGTTTTGCTTGTGCTTAAACATATTTTTTATGTGAACAGTGTCTATACACTATAAACACCAGGGTATGAAACTAAAAAAGTTTGCCATGTGCTAAATGGCCCGTGCAGCTAAATATTTAGGAGCCAAAAATATTTTTTTTACGTACACAATTGAAGAGTAATTAAACTTCTGGATGGCAATTTTGCTCAGCATAAACTTCTCAGCAAGTACCACAGTCACATTTGTCTTTTCTTGACTCTGCAGTAAGCAGCATCCAGTGCTTAAATTTTCATTTTGTTGATATCTTTGTTACCCTTCCCATTTCTTTATTGTCACTTTTTTTTTTCTTTCTTTTATGCCCTTGGATGACAAGTTTATCCATCATGCTGAAAAACTTTCAGTCTGTGAGGACCATGACTGCATAACAGCTTTCACTATTTTTGATAAGATAAAGTGTAACTTTGAGGATATTAATGCTTTTGAAAACCATGCATCAATTCTTACAAACCTTTCAGCTTCATCACTTTTGTTTTTAGACCCCCCCCCCATGTCAAGATGATGAAATGCAAGCCTTTTTTGGGGGAATATTTAAGAACAGAGGACACATGTTTGGAACATCGTTGGGAAAAAAAATTACGATTAAGGGAGAAATTTTTGCTACGTCTGATTTCCGTTTTCAAACATTTCCCCCTCCATTTTGAAGGTGAAATACAAATGTTTATGAAATAAAATGATATTTGACAACAATTCTAGGCAGAGAAAACACCGCGTTAAAAATAAAATTAAGATTACTGGTAAAATCTTCAATGTGTCTAACTTCCGTTTTCGAAAGGTTTAGGTGGAAAGCATCCTTCACCAGTAACAATAATTGCCCCAAAAATTCTGTTCAGTTATGCATTGATCTTGAGAATAACACAAATTAAGACGGAAAGGAGAAATTTTAGAAGCCGTGGCACTCTCATGCATGAAGATTACAGGTGAATTTTTGCGCTGTTGAATTTCCGTTTTCGGAAATTTTTCCTCCAGTTTCAAACTGAAATTCAAATATTTATGGAATAAAATGATATATAACAGCAATACTGGGCAGATTCAACATCGCGAGAAAACAAAATTAGGATTACGGAAAAAATCTTTATTTCATTTATTTCCATTTTTAAAAATTGAAATACCGTCCCGATGCATATCTTTAAATGTTGGTAAAACTCTTTGGAGTGTGTTTTACGCCTTTCTTGATGCATATTTTTACATGTCGAGAAAAATATCCGATTCGTATTTTCACATGTTGGTAAAATTTTGATGCATAGACACACTTTTCCCTGCTTACTAGAAGTGTATTTACGCATTTTGACGAACTCTGATTAGTGCAACATGCAAAAAAATGATGCGCCATAAGCCAAGAAAGTTATATTGACGCTAGATTTAGAATGAATCAATTCAAAGGACAACCAATGTGTAAAGTGATGAACAGAACAAATAATCATACAATTCTTCAGTTGCAATTACGGAATTGCAGGTAAGCCGTAGCTCTGCTCTGCTTCAGGTTGAGAGGGGCGGAGGGGTGCTCGCAAAGGTCCAGTGATCACTGGGAGGATCCTGCTTATTGTTCAAGGTTGCTTCTTTAACTTGCTTGTGTGACGTTAGTGCGGACGAGAAGGGGAAGTCCGCAATGCGAGCGCACGCGATTGGTTCACAGTTTTACGTGTTAAGTGCATCTTGTAGATGAATTAAGAAAATGAGCTGGGGAAAGGGAACAATTCTTGCAAACCACTAAGAATCGCGAACAAAAATAGTCATTCAGATAAAAAGAATCATAATAAAATGCAGTAGAAAATACATGTAGTCGTGATTTGGCCCCTGATGTCAAATCGCTGGTTGCCAAATGCAAAAATGCAGTCGCATTTCGCTCATGGCCCCCGTTAATTTCGAACCCTGATAAACACTGCATATTTTACATTACGTGCAGATTTTCTCTAGGGTTTGTAAATACATTCTCATTTTCACTGATTTTTTTTCTCTCCAAAAAATGTTCTGTAAGATATTTCTTTTCATGTCAGAAATAATTTAAGAGACTTGTTTATTACACCCAAGAATTAAGGGTCCTGTTTCTTGTTTAACGAGTGTACTTAAGCATGCTTTAAGATTTAATTTATTTTAAAGATATGATGCAACCTTAGTGTCCAAAGTATAAAACAACTAAATATTTTATTTATATAGCATTGCTTTTTATATTTTTTACTTATCATTAGTGAATTCACAGAATGGAGAGCATAACGCATTTACTAAGTTAGAATTAAACATGAAGCTGTTTTTCTGTAGTATTTTTAACTTTATTTAACATGGATTTTCTATAAAAGCTAAACACACACAGTTTTTTATTTGCTAACCAATGCCTTTGCTACTTATTACATTGTTATGGCAGATAATTGAAATTTCTCACTCACTCTTTCCCTCATGATCAACCACTGCTGGATGGTCTCCCTAAATTTCTTCCACAACTTTCTGTCTTAAGCGAATCTCTTTCATGTCACTCCGACATGCTTCCAAATTTTATCCACCCATCTCCAACATGGTTGTCTTTCGGGTCTTTTCCTGTCACTTGAAATCCAGTCTAGCATTTCAGTTGTTCAACATTGGTCAATTCTTTTTACAACATATCCAACCCATTACTATTTCAGGGATTTTACTGTGATCATGTTGTCTTCCCATTTTCCTGATCCAAAAGTTTTTCTTATCTTTTCTGGTTACAAAATCATGGACGCCCCAGTGGCGCAGTGGTCTAAGTGATGGCTTCTGATCATTTGTCCGAGATGGGACCGGGTTCGAATCCCAGTAAGGCATAGATGTTGTGTTTGTCTTATGCCGCTGGCTCTCTCCCTTCCCTGGAACCAGTGGCCCTAAATTAGGGACGGGCAACTGCTTATAGCCCACTGAGTTGCTCACAGTGGTCATTAAATCTCCAATCAAAAAAAAAAAAAATCTTTCATCTCTCCAGGCTTCTTTCAGTTGTCTGGAGCCTCTGTTATGTCCTTTTCAGTTAAGGTCCATGTCTCTGCTTTATATGTAAGAACTGGTAAGAAGCATTGATTAAACACTTCTTTTAAGATATAATGGCATATTGCTCTTGAAAACTGGGTAAATGTGTAGATTAGTGTCCTAAATTATTTGGTGAGAAAAATGTTAGTACAGGGAAAAAGTGTGATGTACGGATTTTAGAGTATGGAAATTAATGGCAAATGATGCAGAAATTTCATATTTGAAATGTTTAAGATTTTTATCGTAATATTAACCTGTAAGTACGATGCTGTGAAAATATGCTGCAGTAGGCCTAACTCATCGCCACAATGATGATGTGAAGCTTTGCTCCATTGAAAGAAGATTCGCTGCAGCGTGTAATTCATGCACGGACGACTACAAGTGCAACCGCATACGTTCTTGCCAGGAGAGCAAACCATGTTGTACTCATACGCTACAGAATATAGTTCATGTTTTATCATTTTAATGCAGATGTTGAGAAGTTTTTTGTTCTTTTGCATATGAATTCCTGACTCGAAGTAGAAAGTACTAATATGCCTTTCTGTGTTGTACAGAAAACTGGGGAAGTATAACTTCCGGTTGTGCTTTGAATAGCTTCCATTCATAGCTGATTTTCTGTGCTAGTGCACTTTTAGTTCTGTTAATACCTTGTTCACAGGTCAGTTTCTATCTCACTGATACGTATCTTTTGCAAATAAGAGGTTTTATCCGGTTATTCCTGCCAACAACGTACAGGATACAACAAAATTAAGGGTGGATAATGTAGACCTATTTTCTTTAGTGTATCACTACAACATTTATCACTTGCCTGCCAACAATGTAACTGCTTTCTCTTGTACACTTCCGACCGTCATTTCGGTGCAGCAACAAATCTTCCTTTTAATGGAGCAAAGCTCGACATCTTCGTCTCAGCGATGCGTTAGGCCTATCGCCACTTCTCTTCGCAGCATCGTACTTACAGGTAAATATTATGATAAAAATATCTTCAAAAAACATTTCAAATATGAAATTTCTGCACCATTTGCCATTAATTTCCATACTCTAAAATCTGTATGTCGCACTTTTTCTAGGTACTAACATTTTTCCGACGAAATTATTTAGGATGCTAATCTACACATTTACCAAAAATTGTACCGTTTCTTCCAAAAGCTCTCCAACCCAGTTTTATATGCCGATTAATTTCCTCATCAATGTGACCCTTGTTTGATATCTGTTGTCCAAGGTGAATGTAGGTATCGGTTACCTCGAGCTTTTCCCAATCAATCGCAATATCTTCATTTCTTGAAAAAGCAATGTCCATGAGTTTTGTCTTCTCAAAGTACATTTGTAATCCCACTTCTTTACTCTTGTCTGCAAGTTCCTGGATTATACTCTGCTGCAGCCCTGAAGGGGTATATATATACAGGGGTTGGACAGAATAATTAAACACCTAGGAAAAGAAGGTTTTACGTACCTAGTAGGGTGTAAGATCACTTTTGGTATTAAAAACATTATTAACAACATCTATGAAAATGCAAGTGCAAAGTTTCAGATATTTGAGGATACAGCACCAATAAAAATTGGGAAAGGGAGTGAGACAAGGTGACACCATATCTCCCAAACTCTTTAGTGCCACATTGCAAAATGTCTTTCAATCATTGAATGGGAAAACAAGGGGATAAAGATCAATGGAGCTTATTTAACTCACCTTCATTTTGCTGATAACAATCATTTTTGCAACTACTCCTTTAGAGCTTCTGAGTATGATCCAGGAACTTGCTGGCAAGAATAAGGAAGTGGGATTAAAAATGAACTTTCAAAAAACAAAACCGATGTACAATGCTTTTACAAGAAATGAAATTTTTGCGACTGATGGGGAAAATCTCAAAGTAACCCGATACCTACATTTTTTACCTTGGACATCTGTCAAGCCAGGGTCACATTGATGAAGAAATTAATCACTGTATAAAACTTGGCTGGTGGGCTTTTGGAAGAAACAGTACAATTTTCAAGAGCAATATGCTATTATGGCTTAAAAGAAAAGTGTTTAATCAGTGCTTCCTTACATATGGAGTGGAGACATGAACTTTAACTAAAAATGGCATTCAAAGGCTGCAGACAACTGAAAGCAGCATGAGAGAGATGCATGCTTGGTGTAACCAGGAAAGATAAGAAGAGGAACTCGTGGAAAAGGAAAATGAGAATAGTGAAAAACATCATGATCAGAATAAAATCCCTGAAATTGTAATAGGCTTGGACATGTTGCCAGAAGAATAGACAACCAAAACAAAATTTAGACTTGATACCGAGTGACAGAAAAAAACTCAGAAGAAGACCATGTGGGAGATGGGTGAAGGAAATTCCAAAGCATGCTGGAGTAACATGGAGGAAACTGGCTCAAGATAGACAGTTGTGGAAGAAACTTGGGGAGACCTTCAGCAGTGGATTGATAATGGTTAGTAATTATGTATGTTGATGATGATATATATTTAGTTAGTTAGCAGATAAAATTGTAATTTTATGATACTGCATTGTTCTTGTGCATGCATATGTTATTGTTTTAACTTCGCTGCATAATCTAATTACTTTTCTTAGCTAATCATCGCTTGGTATTTGCACATGCTGGTTTCCAGAACTGCCATACATACAGGTACTGGGATGCTGCAAAACGATGTCTTGATTTCGAAGGAATGATTGAAGATTTAAAAGTAAGCTGTGTGTGTGTACATGTATGTCAATACTACTTTATGCTATCTATCATTGAATGCTTTTATCCTTTTCCTCACAAGCTGAAATCACCTACACCACTTAAGTTAGTTACTTTTTTTTTCATAGCAGTACCTTCATTTGTTGTCATCCATTTCTCTGATGAATTAAAAAAATCTGAAAATGAATTATGCTTAGTGGCAACATTTCTGAAAGTTATAGAAATTATCCAAATCAATAAAAATAGTTAATGAAGGCACTTCTGTTCCAAAAAGTAATGAGCTTATGTATCTGCTGCATGCTTTAGAGACCCTTTGTTAATTCTGCAATGCTCTCAAAAATCATGTATTTAAGAGTTTAAAATCTTGATTAAAAATACTAACTCCTGTGTGAAAAGGGGAAAGGAAGGGGGAAAGGTAAGGGCAAGTATTCTGTCCAGTCTCCAGAGAACTTACTCAAAGAGGAGGTCGAAATAGTAATTATGTGTTTATTTTTATACATTTAAGAGTTCAGCCTTCTGTAACTTTAATCTCTTATAAAAATTTTAAACATACTATTAATTTTATGATGTGAGGGTCTGACTCACTGCTACAATTACATAGAAAAGGAAGAAAAAACTTTATAGCCAGACCTGTTTTGGGTTCATACTGTTTTATGTATACTGTATTACTCGTGTTAGCTGTCCTGGTGGTGCAGTGGCTTAAGCACTGGCTTCTGACCATTTGTCCAAGACTGGTCCAGGTTTGAATACCAGGTGAGGCATTGAGGATATGTAATGTTTGTCTTACTGCACTGACTCTTTCACTTCTCTAGAACCAGTGGCCCTACATTAGGGACAAGCAACTGCTTATATCCTGTTGAGTTACTCACAGTGGTCATTAAAACCCCAAGCAAAAAAAGAAAGGAAAGAAATATTGGGTTGGTGCGAATGAAATGTCTGGCAAAAGGAGGAGCACAAGGGGACAGCAGGAACGGAAAAGTAGAACAACTTACCTAGGCAAAATAATCCCCCTCAGCATCGACACATAGTTTTCATCTGTCCAGCAAGGCCATAAACCTGGAACAGAAAAAAGTGTTGTGGCTGGGACCCGAAGGAAGTCATCAACTGCACGTTGAACCTCATTGACTGTTGTGAACTGTTTCCTGGACAGGAAGTGATCCAGGCAATGAAACAGATGATAGTCTGTTGGAGGCAAATACGGGTAATAGGTAGGATGAAGCAGTGCTTCATTGCCCAAGGCACTTAGTGTCAGCATCGTTTGTTGTGCGACATGAGGGCGGGCATTTTCCTGGAGCAGAAGAACACCATGTCTGTTGACCAAAGCCGGTTGTTTCTGCAGCAATTTCCCGTGCATCTGGTGTAATTTAGTACAATAACATTCTGCAGTGATAGTTTGGCCTCTTGCCAAGAAACTCCGATGAATTATCCCAGCTGTGGACCACCAGACAAGGAGCATCATCTTCTTGGTGTGTAGGGGTGGCTTAGGATGCTGTCCAGCAGGCTGCGCCTAGCTTAACCATTGTGCAGATCGCTTCCAATTATCATAAAGAGCCCACTTCTTGTCGCAGGTGACGATTCGATCCAGTAGAGGTTCCTGTTTATTCCTGGCAAGCAGAGACGTGCAGACTTCCAAACACCTAGTCTTGTTGGCAGTTGTCAACTCATGTGGCAGCCACCTGTCCAGCTTTTTGACCTTACCCAGCGCAGCCAGATGCCGAAGAACTGTCGTGTGGTGGACACCTACCTCTGCTGCTATCTCAAAACATGCTTTTTGGGGTTCCACTTCAACCAAACGTAACAGAAAATGATCAGAAACAGCAACAGGTCGGTGACCACGTGCTTCATTTTGCAGGTCCGTATCTCCGCTTCGAAACTTCACAAACCATCGCCGAATGGTTTGTTCATTGGCTGTATTCTCCCCAAATGCTTTGTTAACGTTTCGAACTGCAATTCCTCCAGAAAGGGCTCAGTTTAAATTCATACAGGAAGGGGAATCTCAAATCCGGCGTCTGCATGTTTCCTTTGCAAGCCGCGTTACATCCAAACAAACCATGCCTGAACCTTGTTCTTCACATACACGCTAGCTATTTTATAGTAACTCTGTGACGTAATACCTGCAACACCTGTGGGTGGTTCCATCCCGCTGTGGTAGGGGCCTGTCTCCACTGCTCATTCGCGCTGGACATTTCATTCGCACCAACCCAATATTTATCATGTTAAAAACATCTTGTTTAGATGCCTGAGAGGTGAGCGATCCTTCTAAAAGAATATTCTTAGAGAGAAGACTATTTCTTAGAAACACTGTTATGTGGACACTATTGTGAATCCAGGGGTGCAAAAAATGTTCAGGGCCCAATATTTCCCCAGAACACAATTTTTTTTTGTCTGAGATTTCCCCCAAAACTGTAGTGGATTTTCATACAAGTTTAAGCGATTATTAGGGTATATGTCGATGATCAAGAACTCTCCTTAAAGCCTAGTACTTAAAAATTTGAAAAAAAAAACAAGTTATATTTATTCCAATGAATAACTAGCTTTTTTTTCACACAAAAAAAAAATTAGCTTTTTTTTTTTTTTTTTTTTTTTTTTATAACTCTCTTCCCTCTAGCAAGTGAAAGTTTTAGGCGAGACAGGAATAGGCGAATCAAGAATTATTTCCTTGCCTAAAATGGCGGAACCTATTAACTTTCGACTTACAAGAAATAGGCGAATCAAGAAGTTTGCTCCAGGTTCCAGGTGAATCCCTCCCCTCTAGGAGGTGAAAGTTTTAGGTGAGATAGGAATAAGCAAATTAAGAGTGGAACCCATTAAAGTTTCGACGTACGAAGAATAGGCGAATCAAGAAGTAAGCCAGGGCAGAGAGGCTGAAAAATAAACAGCTAAAAAATTCTGTAATTAACTATAATTTATTTAATTCTAGAATTCCAGGCGTCTAATTGTGCCAGATAATTTTACTGAATGAAATTTAAATTCGACTTAAATCCTTTGAAAAATGCATGGGCCATTCACTTTAAAATGTCCGGTACCCCCAATAATTTTTCAAATTGGCGCCTATGACACATTCGCTGCCATTATTATTATTTTTTTCTATTGGAGGTTTAACGATCTGATACGTCGTGGTTTGGTTGTTTAAAATATTATTATATTATGATGATGAACTTACTTCTGAAAAAATGCAAATATTACACAATTTTATTTTTAAAAAGAAGAAAATGGCCGGTGATCAATCTAGGGACCCCAATTAAGAATTTTTTTTTCATCAACGACTAACACCCCAGGTACGATCCTTAAAAACTCCCAGTAAATGGAAGGTGATTCCACCACCACCGACAAGAGAAATTCACATACGACACAAAATAATTTGATTAAACATATGTTCCAGGTTAACTATAAATTTATTTTGTGCTCCCAGGCACATGTTGGAAAAACACTCGATACAAGGAAGTTTTAGGTGGCTAGGCCGAATAAAAAAAGAGTTTAGCTATGAATTTTAGAGTCCAGAGTATGTTAACAGTCCTAAATAATCCTCTCAGAAACCCTGGTCTGCAAACCAAGTAGTTTTCACCTGTGTGGTTTAAAGGATGAAGGAGGTAAGTGGCACAATTTGGTTACCAGCCTGCCTTACAAAAATCATCAAAGGATGTGATCATTCACTCAAAGAGTGTTAAGAGCTTAATGCTCGATGTGCATATCTGATACCTGTTGAACCTTGAGCTAAATGCTCTTTACAATTTAGATTTAAATGGTTAAGAGTGACATTTAAAAATTTTCTTTTTTTTTTCACAACACTGATTTTGGTCAGTTACCTGGAAAAAATCTCTTCTTAATTTACAGTAACACATTCTACTACATTTGTTGGTTCTGGCCAAACCTTACACACACTCAAAATAATAAAAAAAAAATTCAATTTCTTTACTTCCCTCTATGTTTAATAATTTTTCTTTCCCTTTTCAAAACAAGGAATATCTTTCTACAAAATGTACCTTCCCCTATATATATATTTTTTTTAATGAAATAACATCATATCATATTTTTAATCACATTAAAACCAAAAACAATTAGGTGGTCGCCGAAAGAAAGTTTGCCGTTGATGACGTTTTTTTTTTTTTTTTTTTCTTGTTTCCTTGTTTGCTTTCCTCTCTCTCTCTCTCTCTTCTCTTCTCAAGGAAGCTTTGTCAGTTAAACAGCATGGAAATGTTTGAGCTGAGCGGAGGAATTATGGGGTTTTTTTTTCTTTTTTGTTAACTGCTGAGGTTCGGCGTCACAGAGTCTGTCCGTCGCCGCAAATTTACGCAAGTTTCCTTCCTTGCTGCCGAACTGCGTGGACATATCTTTCCCTGCCCTTCAAGTGGACAATAAGAAAGGAATTAGAAGATTTCCTCGGACGAAGGTTCAAACTTAAGTATCAATGCTTGTGCCGCAATTTCTCCGGCGTCTCCGTGGGACTCCTGAACTTGGCGGGTGGAAGATATCCAGCCCAGCTACAATTCTCTGTGAGAATGAGGGCTTTCAAGTAGCTTCCTCTGTTTTGGCATTTAAAAACAAATTAAAAGGTCCTACCATGACGCTGACATCTTTTTCCTTCGTCCTCCCGGAATTTGGCGGCATTTCCGATTTAGAAGCGCGGTCTCTCCCGCATAGCTTCTTTTTTCCTTCCCCTTTCTTAGTACTTGGTGGTTTCTAGCTCAACTCTCTCTCTGCATCTTAAGAGCATACAAAAAAACCCCGATGCTCTTCGCCTTACGCATCGCGCATGTGCGAGAAAGCGCCGACTTTCCAATTGGCTGCGTGAACGCCAGGAGGCAGAAACTTCCTCGATGGATGACTGACCTTTGACCCACGAAAACGGGCGCTGCGGTGAACTTCGCAGAATTCCGCCCAAATCCCGAAGTGTTCCTGTGCAAAGCGAAAAATGCCTTTTCGAAGTAAACAAGAGCATAAATAAATCGGACTTTCTGCACTGGTAAAGCTGGGAAAACGTCCACACAGATGCCATTCTACGAATTTATCGCTTTTAGAAAAGCGACACCAGAAACTGTAGCCATTTTCGTTCTTTCTTTCTGAACAAAGACTTTTAGAGACCACCTTTACAAAAATTCAGTAAACAAATTAACTAACATTAACGAACATCGTTACAATTAACTTCGTAACACATAAAAATCGAATTCTCTCTAGCTACAGGTACGACGATCGGAATTACGAAAAAATAGCGTAACGCAACGATGTGTTATTTTGCCCTGATGCATTAAGCCACAATTTTATTCTTTTACTAAATGACTATTAAATATCCTTGACGATAGCGCACGCGCAATTAATTTACGAAAGTCTCTTCGTTACGGAGCGATCGCCGACCCGCTTTTTCTATCAGTCGCTGAATTATACTATCACTAGTTAGTACCAAGTAAGATTCATACTAAAACCAACTAAATATTAATACTAGGCAAGATTTTAATTACGAAAGGTTACTAAATTAAGCCCGATACACACAACAACGATTTTAATACACGCTACTGACATATGGCATAAACACGCGTTTTTTCTCATCAGATACAACTACAATACGATAAAATACCTCGTACTCTATATGTTTACAAATTACTTTTCAATTATTAAAGCTTACAGAATAATACAATAAAAGAAATCGCGATAACGACGATAAATACGGAACTACAACCTTACGATTTTTCTTTTTATTCCTATGTTATCCCGACGATCAATAACGCAGAACGCCGCAGCTTTGCCGCTGATTTTAAACTGATACATCTAACACTATACATATATAAACTGCAAGATACACATAAGAAACTAAGGAAAGTTAATTCATATACACTACATCATATACTGCACTAAAATAAACTTCACTAATATCTCTTCCCTGAAAGTAAACAGTGCACTAAAAAATGCAATGGAAGGAAGAAAAAAAACATTGCATGAAAGAACAACAAAAAACCCAGCAATATAGCATGATGTCAAACTTCCTTAAATCTACTTCCCAGCTAGTTACACATCCCTTAACTAGAAACAGATATCACAAGGCTAACTTACCTAGACCTATTCACATAAATTTAACTACATACACAGAGATCAACACTTCACAGAGAAATCAGAAAGAAAAGAAAAGAAATGAAAAGAATTTACTTGATTTTTCTTGACTCTTAAATCTATTTTTTTTTTCTAACTCCCACCTTGCCATAGGGATTTGAGATCATCTCATGACAAAAAATATCACTCTCGTTGAGAGTGCGTGGATCTGGTGATGGGTTTTGCGATCCAAAAATATTGGCCCATTAATTTAGAGATCGGAAAAACATCAACAGATCATCCTAGAGCAACTCGGTGGGCTATAGGCAGTCGCCCATCCCTAATTTAGGGCCACTGGTTTCAGGGAAGGGCGAGAGCGAGCACCATGAGACAAACACAACATCCATGCCTCACCAGAATTCGAGCGCTGACCCATCTCAGGCGAATAATCAGAAGCCATCGCTTAGACCACTGTGCAACCGGAGTGGCCCATTAGTTTTGAAAACGTTTATTAGCGTGACTAGTGATTGCATCATGCTTGTTACTCCCACCACGCTGTCTTCGTCTTGACATTAGTAAAGTCGTTTACGCTCGGTGAATCGTTTGCGAGCGGCAGTTCGCAGTACGTCACAGCCCTCATAACCTCTTGTATTCATAATGATACATTTTTCAAAGTTATTACTGTGAAGTAAATTACTGCTATTTTTCACGTTATACTCGTTGTTAATAGGTCAATTTTTCATTTTATTATTGCTATTATTTTTTTACCCCCGGGCAAAAATTTCCCCAAAGCTGCCTTAATTTCTCCCGAACCTTGTCCGTGCGTTCGGACATATTCTGCACCCCTGGTAAATCTTAACTTGATACTTTTTCCTCTGGTATGGGGGTGGGGAAAAAAACTCGTCAAATGAATTTTGCAAATGCCTGTGGACAGAAGTAGCTATGGTTTCTAACTTTGTTAAAGGAGTTTTTTTCCAAACTTTGTGGTATGAAACTCCAAAAAAGTATTATTGTGCTACAAATTAGAAAGTAGTTTCTTTTTTCATTAGAACAATTTTGAGTGCAAGCTGAACTATGTTGAATTAGTTGCATTGAAATATTTAATGTTTATAGCATGTAGAGCATGTAGATTTCTTGGAAACAAGAAGGAAAATAATTTTTAATAATTGTAGAAAATGTCATCATATTTATTTCTTCATTGACTGCAGTGGCACTGTTCTGCTCATCATGCTAACTCCAGCTTCCACAGGACAAAAGGTGTTTGCACACATGCTGGTAGTTGACTTTATCAAAGTTGAAAATTGCTGCACATCAGCCAGAATTTTAGTATGGTATCTTGTAAAATATGGTGCACACTTTTTACATTCTCAGCTGCAATTCCTCCCATGAAACCTAGAGTGCTGTTAGTGTTTTGAATATCTATTTGCTAGTACAAATCTTACCTTTTTTAGGAGTTGCTCCAACAAAATAGGTGGTGACGAGGATGAGATTGCTAAGTGCCATTTGTTACTTTTATGCACAAATACACACTCAAATGATATACGAAGACACTCACTCCCACATAGTCATGTAATACAATAAATTGCACAAAACTCCTTATTTGATTCTCACTTCACAACTATGCATCTTTTCTTCGCACTTCATCTCCTTCTAGCACATTGAGGCAAACCAGAAACAAAACCACCAGCACACTGCATTTGTGGTTCTTGCATTACCCACTAACAATAAATGATCACCAGTGGCAGGGCTGCCTCTACTAAGTCCAAGTTCTGACAGTTAGTGATACATGAAATAAAAGATTCCCCCAAGGTAGAACACAGAATAATATTATAAAGGAAGTTGAGATTCTGTCCTGATGGGTATGCATGCATGTGCTGGTTTTTGCAGGGGAAAAATTTCATTCATAATAGTAAGGAAATAATTTCCTCTAGCATATTTGAGGTAGTAATGATTGTTTTCTATTCACATTGATTTCTTGAAGTATTTATTTCATTATCCAAAATTAGAGATTGCTTCACTAGTGGATTTTTAAGTATAATCTCATTTTGTGGATTTGTCATTTGAACTGCATTAGGGGTGTAGCAAACTATTGTTTCACAATTTTTATGTTCACAAGTCACTTTACCAAGCATAGTAGAACCACAAACCACATGTCATCTCTATTATTGAAGAAAACTAGAAGTCTTTTGTACAGTTGAAAGTGTGGTGTATAATGTTTTGTACATGTTTAAGTAAATATCCTTGACACATATGACTATGGTGCAATGATACCCATGTAATCATTCACCTGAAAATCAAAGCATGAGTTTGTAGATCCCTAGTCCTATTCTCACCCAGAAGGAGTGAGGATAGAGGCGTGAAATTGAGCATGCAAATAGGAATACATAAGGGTTTACCGTGATGTTATTTTCAGCTACGTAGTGTTTATCAGATGAGATAATGCAGTGCAATGGGTACACCTCAGTAAGTGGTTGCACTGTCGCTGATGGCAATACAGGCAGCAAACAGCATGGCAATGAGTCATACAGTCAATGGATATCATCCTGAGAAACGGAACACAAAGCACGATGGACTTGCTCTCGTAATTCATTGTGATCGTGGGCAGGCCGATGCGATTGCAGACAATGTCCAATGTGGTTCCACAGGGTTTTGATTGGGAATAAATTGGGTGATCTTGCTGGCCGTGGCAGTGTTTGAACATGTTGCAAACATTGTCTGGAGACCAGATCGGTGTCTACACGGGCGTTATCTTGCTGGAAAATGGGGTGCTGTAAGCCATTCAGGAAAGGTATCAAAATGGGCGGCAGAACCTCGCTCAGGTGTCGTGCAGCTATCAGTGTGCTGGTGATGCGAACAAGAGGTGACCTTCTGTCAGGCATATTAGCACCCCTACCATAATGCTTGCCTGGCTGGATGTGTTGTGGTCTCAGATGAAACCGGGATCCATCCACTCACCAGGGTGTCACCAGACATGAATCCGTCGATCATCAGCACCCAGACGGAAACGGGATTAATCACTGAAAACCACAATGATCCATTCGTTATCCCAGTTCACATGACTTCTGCACCAAGCCAGACAAGTGCTGAGATGGCTGGCCGTCAATGGCAGTTGATATAATGGTTGCCTACTGCACAGGTTTGCTACATGTAACATTCGGTTTACAGTTCAAGTCGTTATGGCAACGTCCATGGCCGACGACGCAGCACGTCGAATATTGACTGCAGTGCTTTCCGGTGACGAACGAGCATGTTGAACAATACTCCGGTCCAAGCATGCTGACATCTGTTGGACTGCACCACTGCCGCTCTGATGCACATACGAACCTTCCTGTAGCCAGTGGTGCCAAATGCATCCAACAGTTCTTGCATTCCATTTCACATGTGCAATGATATGACGTGGTGACCAGCCCGCTTCACACAGGCCTACAATTCTTCCTCTCTGAAGCGCATCCAAATGGCAATAAACCTACCGACGGTGTGTATCCTCTGGCATTTTTGGCCTTCACTGAACAGTTTCCCAGCACAAACAACAAATCTGAAACATCCATGACACTTTCACCATCGACCACACATTACCATCCCTGTTGCTGCTGGCACCTTTATCGCGTGAATGTGTGATGTCATGGGCTCCGGTTTAACATCGTTTGCATATCTTGAGGGTACACGTGCCCTGTGGTGTTTGCATGTTTGTAGCACACCTCCTTCTGGGTGGGTCAATTTCTATGTCGAGCAGTGTATTTTATTGCTATTCAAAGATGTTGACAACTATGTCGAGGCAGGTGTTGCAAGACTTATGCACACCTCTGTACCAGCAGTGAAAGAGTTCCGCCAAAAGGTGGAATTCCTCCTTTTCGGAAGTCATCTGGGGGTTCCTGATATTGAGAATAAAATAGCTGTTTATAAAAAAAAAATAGATCACATGTTGTATGTATGTCTATAGGTATCAGGCATCCAGAACTTATGCCTGCATCATGTAAATTTTTGTGTCGGTGAACTATCTAATTACTCAAATCAGAAAAGGAAAACAAATGAGATCAATATAAACATAGGATTGCCATTATTGGTTGGTGTTAGTACATTGATTACAATAAAATTCTTATTCAATTATAAAGAAATGTAAGACAATTTTATGGCTTTTATGTATGCATATATGGTGCTTAGGGTAGTTAATAAATGCTGAAAGGTTAATTAGTTGTGCATATTCCAATGTGGGAAAAGTTCAGCCTTTTTCTGCCATGACCACTTTCATTCCTGCTCTGTACTTATAATCTCCAAAAGAACAAAATGCATCACCAATTTTTTTTTTTTCAAATTCGTGTGCATTTAATTTCTGAAGGTAAACCCAAGAACTACTTTAGATTATCAAATCCAGAGATTTTTCAAGCAGGCAAGATGAGCTTCTTTATTTTAATAGCAACTACAATGTTATTTGATGTCATTAATTTGTAATTCATACTTGTCTTGTTTGTACAGTACATTGCTGATGTAAAATGTCTAAAAAATAAGATTAATTCAGTTGTTGCTTGATATGAAATTGTGGTGGAGAGTAATGATGAATGATGGTACAGGGAGTTAGTTTAGGGTCAGGACTATCAGGGAGTCAGGACTAAACCATTTAAATTATGAATTTCAGCAAAAAGTTATTCTCTAGGAAAACTATCTTGAATGTGGTAATAAGTTCTGATGTAGTAGTGAGACTTTTAAAAAGTATAGCTGTGTTTCTTAAGGAAT
Source organism: Macrothele yani (assembly GCA_039090855.1). Taxonomy (NCBI): domain Eukaryota; kingdom Metazoa; phylum Arthropoda; class Arachnida; order Araneae; family Macrothelidae; genus Macrothele; species Macrothele yani. The sequence goes on from CM077024.1 coordinate 12,204,613, forward strand.
TGCTATCAACAACAGTTTAGCGAGGTTGTTCCTGCTGTTTGGTTCATGCGACACCAAAAACATCAACAGAGCAGTAAAGGTCAACCAATTTTAAAGCAGGTTTTTTTTGTTTTTTTTTTGTATGTTGAAAATGCAAGTGAGTATTAAATCACAAATACAAAGTCCAATATATAAAGAAATTTCAGAAAGACTTAAGTCTGAATTATTAACACAATGATTAGACATCTCTGAATTGCATGCATTTTACTGCTTCTCACATAGCATTAATCACGTCAGAAAACTATTGGGTTGTCGGAGAAATCATGACATATTTTGGCACCCGATGGCAGTTGGGCGGTTTTGGAAGTACTAGAGGCATACGCAGCTCTGTTATCGCTATGGCATTCAACAGGTGCCAGTTCTAGCTGCAGTCTAAAAGGAATAGTGGCGATTTGGTTGATTTGCGGAGATTGGACATCAATGCATATTAACCTTGAAACCGTCTTAGCACGATTAAAACTTGCATGACGTATCTGAGATTAAGAAATAACAACAAGTTATAAGTAAATAAATAATCTTTAAGATCTTTCAGACTACACATTGAATCCATCATCAGAATATCGTTACAATTTTAAATGAACATAAACATCGTAGTGATAATTATATACATCGCGCAATGCACTTGTTACATTCACGCACGTAAACTACATCTTCTTCTAGGTTGGGTGAAAAGTTTGGGTATTATACAGATAAATTATTCTTAAATAAAACCTTCCAAAGTTGAGGAATGCTTACTGGGCCTTCCTCATTACAGCATCTGTGTGCAAATTTGTGTATAAAAATACTTTCTGATAATAATAATCTTGATTTTAAAGGAGAGGATCTAAAGATTATTTATTTACTTATAACTTGTTATTTCTTTATCTAAGATACGTCATGCAAGTTTGAGTTGTGCTAAGACGGTTTCAAGGTTAATATGGATATAATTCAGCACGACAATAGTAATATTTGAATTTAACATCAAGTTGAAGATGGAAGACCAAACTGTGCATTTTTGCCATATTTTACTGTGTTACTTTCGTAAAGGGAAGAACGTGCGTCAAGCTTGTGAAAAGTTGCGTAAAGTGTACGGTGATAATGCTGTACAAGAACGTCAATGCCAGCAATGGTTCACAAAATTCTGTGATGGTGATTTTGACCTCAACGATGCTCCTCGGTCCGGGAAGCCCACTGAGGTTGATGATGACCAAATCAAGGCATTGATAGTCAAACCCACGTTACATGACACGAGAGATTGCAGACACATTGCACATCCATCATTCAAGCGTTCACGACCACCTGAAGAAGCTGGGATACGTAAGCAAGCTCGATGTGTGGGTTCCTCATGAACTCGAAGCTCAATTTACGTCACGTATGAACATCTGGGATATGCTCATTAAACGTGAGGAAAACGATCCTCTTTTAAAGCTACTGGTGACGAAAAGTGGATTGTGTACAACAATGTGCTGCGCAAATGGTCTTGGTCCCAATGTGCTGCTTCGTCTCAGTGTGGTGGGATTTTAAAGTTGTCGTGTTTTTCGAGCTCCTGCCATGGAACCAAACAATCAATTCGAATGTGCACTGTCGGCAATTGGACAGTTTGAACAAATCCATCATCCAGAAACGTCCAAAGCTCATTCATCGTAAAGGTGTTGTGTTCCATCACGACAACGCGAGACCACACACAAGTTTGATCACCCGCCAAAAATTATTGGAGCTTGGGTGGGATGTGTTGCCACACCCAGCATACTCGCCTCACCTTGCACCGTCAGACTTCCACTTGTTTCGCTCTCTTCAACAGTCCTTGCATGGTATAACGTTCAATTCAGATGAGGCTGTAAATCAGCACCTTGTACAGTTTTTCACCATGAAAGACAGGTCCTTCTATGAACAAGGCATTCTGCAGCTCACTGACAGATGGCAAAAGGTCATCGAACAAAACGGGAATTATATCATTGATTGATCTTTGTTCTTTCTATCAATAAATGATCTTTGCAAAACATGGCTAAAATATGTCATGACTTTTCCGATAACCCAATATGTTGCCCTGGAATGGGAATTGAACCCGCCTCTTCTGATTTCCATTCGAGCATGCTATCCATTACACCACCCAGAATAATGAAGTCCGAAGTATCTGAGTGTTAAGAACCAGAATGGTCTCTGATTTTTGCCAGTTGAAGCAAATTCCGCTTCACCGTAGCATAGTTAAGTATATCTCTAGTTGTGCGTGTGTGCAGGGCTTGAAAAATACCATGCCCATAAATTATTGGCCTGGGCAGGTAAAAAAGCAATCTAATTGCCCAGTCCAGGCAACTCAGTTTAAAAATAAAGTTTGGAATAGAATTTCCAACTGACAGTCGTCGCATGTGGTGTTTCCTTTCACTACTAATCACCAGCAGTTGTATTATTGTTATGGAATGCCAAGGACAGAAGAATATCACTTCTTTAGTTATATAATGCTCTAGGTTCAGAAATTGAAACCATATTTAGTTTTGCTCCAAATGTTGTTTATAGTCGGTGGTAGGATGCATGCCTCTGATGGAACTAGCCTCTGGTGTTCTGTGACAAAGGGCAAAAGCTTCAATGAAAAGAATGTGGCAGAATCACGAAATTTTTACCAATTTCATCATCATTTCATTTCATGCCGATTTCAGCATCATCGTTAACTTGAGATACACACTTTTGTGCGCTGAACATTTTGAACACAGACCCTTAAAATGGAAATGCAAAACATGTAAAAAGTTCATACTTTTTAACTTAACAAAAAGAAGGGGGTTCTGATTTGCCATTTTAAAGGATAAATTTTTCTGGGCCTCCAGCTTTGGGCAGGTAAATAATTGTTGACCAGCTGGGCATGTAACTTTTCAGATATTTTTCAAGCCCTGGTGTGTGTGTGTGTGTGTGTAATTTTAGTCAAGAACTTTAAAAAAGAAATGTTACACCACTCACATAATCCTGTTGGTTCCTCATATGACAACTCATTGACTCATCATAATAAGGTTGCCTGGTTTAGTTTAGTCTTATTTTGAAAAGCATACCATTTCATTTGGAAAGAAAGTGTCAAGGTCCAATCCATTCATTTTAATCAGTTATAGCTGAAATATTTGTAGAGCTTTTACCTTTTTTTTTTAAGCTTAATATATTTTGATGATTTATTAAAATGTGACAGTTAAGTTGTCAAGAACCACTGTGAAACTTTCAGCAGTCTCAACATGGAGTTTTTCATATCTTTTTAAAAATAACTCCTCCATCTTCCTTTGCATCCTCTAGCTGTGCCAATTATCATTTTTTCATTCTCAAGATGCCCTATTGTAAACAATATATAACACTTTACATGGGTTTTTTTATATACAGGGTGTCCCAAAAAGATGTAGCCAATTTCAAATCATAACTTTGGATACATCTGGTAAAACCAGATGCAGAATAGAATCTTCAGTATGAATTTTTAGATGCAATAATCTTAGATGCAAATAATCTTTAATTTTAGATGCAAATAAATGTTCAGTAGGAATTTTTTTTATTAATCATTCTGGATCAAAAAGTAAAAATCTGCTGTAATATTTTTTACTATCCATTATTTGTTCTTTGTAAGTGCTTTAAGACTTACCAGAGTGTGAATGTTAATGTAATTGAACAGTGTCCATAAAGCTGTTAGCTGTATCTAGGATAATAGTCTAGTTTTATATTGTCTTTTGTTTCAGAATGCACCAGAGGATTCAGCAGTTATTCTGCATGCCTGTGCACATAATCCAACTGGAGTGGATCCTACTGAAGACCAATGGAAACAGATAGCTGATGTCATGGCTGTGAGTATACCTTCATTTTTTTTTTTTTTTTTTTTTTTTTTTTTTTTTGCAGTAAGCATAACAATATATCCTGTACCCCTCCCCCTCAAATAGATCCAACTCAGTTTTTTTTTTGTGTGCTTAATTTCAGATTATGTTTAAATATAAGAAATGACAAGCACTGTAAGCTATAGTTTAAACACATTAAATGAATCAGTGTTAAATACAATGAACACACTTTATAATGAATGTCAGTCAGTTTAAGAAATTTCACTGTGAATGACAACCAGTGCTATCTTTTTAGGTGCTTCTCAAAGTTGAAAACCAAACCATACACATATGCAGTTTCAAAATTTTTTTTGTTTTGGTTATGTAACTCATGTTTAAAACCAAAGAAAAGCTGACAAAAATAAAATAAATTGCCACTCAAGAGATACAATAAATTCACCTTATATTACACACACACACACAACTCTTGGCTTTGCAGAAACATTTGAGCTACGTAGGATATCAGCTATGCAATCTTTTTTTATGTTTTACCAAAATTTTCGTAGAAATTAACTGCAACTTCTGTCAGTTACCATATGCTGTGTTAGTTTTCCACACCTGTTGAATAATTTCTGATACCTAGTACTCTTCTGTGCTTGAATAATTTGGTATTAATACTTTGAAGCCTGCTAGTTTACTGCTTTTTAGAGATTCGGAGATAAAAAAAGAGCATCTTTCTCCTTGGAATGTGTGCCATACATGTAGTACGAACATTCTCAAATCCATTTTTAATGGCACAAACTAATACGTAATACTATTAACACCAAGCTTTCACCTCCACTGGAAGGCTTCCTTGAGGCTAAAAATGTTGGAGTGTAATGTGCATATAAAGATTCAAAAGTTCATTTGACAAAGTTTCAAGTCACTCCAATAATGCACTCATTAAACAGAACTGATCTCATGATAACCAGAGTACTTTTTGATAGTCATGTGTTGGCACCTTCATTATGTCATGTAGGCCAGGAGATTCTACTGAGCTCAGGGACAGATTGAGGGAAAGATTTTCAATGAAAGGGTGGACATGAGTTAGTATCACAATGGTCTCTTGTATTGCTGTGTCTTTAAAGTCTATGTGTGGTGTAAGTCTTATGTGAGACCTCATTGGAATGGCAGTTTGTTGATACTTCTGTGCATAGGAAAGGGTTTTTTTTTTCTTCACTGGCTAACATCCCTCTTGTGTTCTTTTACTCTAGTTATAAAGGACCTTTAGGTCATCCTATACATACTGTCATGGAATCATTTGAGTATGACAAGGTTATTTCATGTATCGTGAAAAGTAAAGCATTGAAGTTGGCCTAAAATTCCCTAGATTCATAGCCAAAGCAGTGATATATCACAAACAACAGTATAACCCTGGAACTGATGCAACAAGCGTATATGAAATACTCTTGTTATACCCAAACTGGTCCATTAAAGCATACATAGGGATGATCACAAGGTCCTGTATTACTAGTGTCAAAGAACACAGGAGGGATTTCCTCCTATGCAGAGAAGTATCAACAAACTAGGTCATTCCAATATGGTCCGACTCATGGAGAAACCACGGTAAGACATTAAACAATAGTGCCTTGAACCTTGTTAATCAACTTTTTGAAAAAGAAAAAATCTCATAAACAATATAGAAGTGTAACTTACAATATGCTTGGTATTTTAACACATGCCTGAAAGAAAAAAATTCCTGTGATATGAAGTAAGGTACAAAATTTGAATAAATAAGTAGGTACAAAAATTTAATAATATTTAATAGTAAGGTCATGTGTATGAAGTGCACATCAAAATATGAACTAAATGTCAGTGGGCAGTAAAGTAAAAGGACTTATGGCTAGGTTCAGCATGTGATAACTTTGTACCCCAAACCAAGGATGATTTGTTTATTGCTATAAGAGGACATTCTATGTTCAGAGTGGAAGAAAGCAATACAATTAGTGAGAAATATGCATGTCTTCATAAATAGTTTCCTTTCAGCTTAAATAATTGTAAGTGTGTGTGGAATTGATTTCTGCATTAGATGTGGAAATACCAAGTGAGTTATTTAACATCCAAGTATGTTTTGAAAGTTCCTGCTTCAAACTTTCAGTATATGCTGAACAACTGTGTGTAGCCTCTGACAAATAGTTTTTCAAGAATTTTAACAGTGGCAGATTCTGGAAAAATTTAAGTGAGTTTACTTTTTATGACCTTAGAATTTTATTTGCTAATTTGTTTGTATGATACATGATTTTTTTTTAATGGTCAGTGACATTAAAGAATGTTTTGTATAAATCATTTATTCCATGTCAACTCAACCAGTGAATTTACCTAACCAGGTCAAATTTTTGTAAAACTTGGCAAACTTGTTTGGTCAGTTGCAAAAATAAGCTGTGTCAAAAATTAGGTCCCTGTGACCAAAGTTTCCTGAGATATGAAGGAACAAAATACAAATTTCTTTGTCTTTTCAGGCAACATTAAAATTAGTATAATTGCTGTTTTAAGGGACTCGTAAATTGGCATTTGAAAGCTTTTGAAATAGCATTTCATTTTATATGTAACACAAATGAGTTTTGAAAAAAATAAAATAAAATAAAAGTTCTCAGATGCTAAGCTAAAATTTAAAAAAGATAACCCCTTTTAATTTTTGAATCTTTTTTTTTTATTTTTATTTTGGACTGCCATTTTCACAAACACTGCTAAATATATTGTCTCAAAATTGGGTTCACAACAACAGAGAAGTTAAAATTTTGTGTGTTAGTAATAATTTGTAAGGGGAAGGAATGTTTCCTCATTGTACTTATCTGAAGAAAATATTCACTTTCACTTACTTTTGTACATAAAAACTTGTTTTGTCTATAAACTCTAGTGACATGAGTGTAAAGTTCTGAATCAGTTTTTTGCAATGACAGAAATTCAGTGTTTTCTGTATGAAATAACATTACTTCCACTTGAGGTTCACTCTGGTTTTATATCAACCAAGGAATTTTTCTGATCCAAAGCAAATTTCTTAAGATTTGGTGAACTTGTTCTTTATTCTCAAAGAACAAATTGCAGGCTTTTAATATCTGAAGAGAGAAATGAGGTTCAAAGGCTTGTTTAAAAGATGTAATTATTAGAAACTTGTGAAATTGTTGCAGTTCACTTCTCTTGCATGTGATTTATTTTGATGTCGTTTAAAAAATTCTTGATATTAGTTTTGACTGTATATGTGACATAAATATGTTCTGGGGTAAGTTTTTGTTATGTAAATATACTGATATCTAACATTGCATAATGTAAAAATGTTGTTAAATATTTTTTGCTATAACCTTTTAACCAAAACTAAGAAATTCTTCCTTGTTTTTAGGAAGAATTCCTTAATTTTGGTCTAATTGCCTGAAAAATGTCAATTATTCTGATTATTTCTTTCAGGAAAAGAAGTTGTTCCCTTTCTTTGACTGTGCATATCAAGGATTTGCATCTGGAGATCTTGTACGTGATAGCTGGGCTGTACGTTACTTTGTGTCCAGAGGCTTTGAAATTCTTTGTGCTCAGTCATTTGCTAAAAACTTTGGCCTATACAGTAAGTATTTTATACTTTTTTTGTCATAGTAAATTTCATGCTCCAAAGAGATGCAAACTTCTGTGATTTGAGCTATTATGTTCTGCTTCTCCTCAGAGCTTTGTTTGGCTCCTCATCAATTCTGCAAAATGATGCAATAAATTACTCCAATGAATAGTCTAGCATTTTTCTTTCTCCAGGTCAGAAGTTACTTTTGAATTTCATATGACCTTTGCTATACACATTTGTCTATAGGACTAATTTTTGATTGAAATTGCAGTTTTTCATTTAGTTTGCAGCACAACACTTTTTTCAATGAACATTTAACAACCATGAGCCCCACATACAGACAGTTTTTTAGTTAGGTGTCTCATCATCCATATGCAGTTCTGTATAAATAACAGGATTTCACTGTAGTGTACTTTATCTCACCATAGCCAAGGGCGTATTTATTGCATTGCCTTTGCATTTTAACCCATGTATTACCTGTTACCAAAAACTGTGTATCTATCTGAAAGATTTCAAACTTTGTTCATATTTAATTATTAAATCTTTATGAAATATTGAAATTGATTTTGTCAGAAATTATGTTTACCTTTAAAATGAAATGGGAGCCAAACATTTCAACAAAATACTGAAATGAAAACATATGCATTTTTTTACTGTATTTACAAACAGTAGCTTATTGCTCTAACATCAAAGCATATCCAGCCCAATACCTCTCCATCCCCTTAAAAAAAAAAAATCAAAAGGAAGGTAGTGAAATATCAACTAATTTCTTTGTACTGTCTTGATTTAATTTAGGCACGTGCTTGCCTTAAAATCCACTTAGAGAGAAAAAAAAATATAGTGATTGCTATTTATCTTTTCCATCTCCTTTAGTTCATTGCAAGACTTTCTTCCCCTGACCTACTGTTTTGCTCTCTATATAAATGGTCAGTTTAAACCTTCAGAAAACTTTTTGTTTCTCCTCAGTTTGCTGTCTGTTATTTTAGAATGTCACAGCCATCAGAGTAATCATGTATCTTCCATGTAGCACATGTATTCAAACATCTTCTATATGTTTTCATTAATTTTGTCTTCTACAGAAGTTCTCAACTCAGATAAATTTCCATTACTAACCTTCTCATGACCCCGAATTCATATAATTTCTTCTAATAGTGATGGTAGTAATGACCAAGGATAGGCAAAACACAAAAATTTTCAGGCACCAGCTCCCTTTTTTTTTTTAATGCCGGCACAGTTTTTCAAAGGTATGAGGAGAAAATCATGATTGATCTAAACTAAAATTTCACATACTGAGTAGTGACCTTCAAGAACCAAAATTAATGTATTGCTTGTTAGGTATTATTCCACAATTCAGAGCAAAATCCACAACTAGAACTAAGGAACATGTTATACGCTCATATTAATACTTGTAGTTGCTTTTCAAAACATATTTTCATCTCAGAAAGTTGAGCTTCGTCTTCCAGTGGGTCACATTCAACAAAAACACTAATGAATAAATGCTCACAAACACCCCACACAAAATCAGTGCCATAGCTTACTAACACCCCTGAATGTGTGCACTTATATTTCTCTGGTTGCACGTGGAACTTTAGACTGAAGTACTACTGCCAGTATTGCTATAGAATGCATAACACTGCTAGTGATAATGCAAAGAAATGATATTTGCACTTTCATTATTCTGATTTTGTGGAAGTAGTCTTCAAAGAGATGCAAACAGAAAAAAATCTGTATATTGTACCCATAGCTTTAGTACAGATGGGGTCCTCATAATAGAAATTGAAATTTTCAGAATCGAATTTGAAAATTTGGGTGCCAGGTAAAATTATTCAGGCACCTTGATTTGTTTTTTACCTGTAGTCATGACAGTACTTGATTTGTGGCTCTGAGCTTAGACCTGCACAGGCCTCAAATTTTTGACCCGGTCCGGCAACTGTGAGTCATTGTCTGACACAACCTTGAAGAAATTTTATTAGAAAGCCTGATTTTTTTTGTACCCTTTTTTCTTATTACAATTTCAATTAATGTACTAATGCGGTCACAGAAGCATTTTCCAAGCAAGTAGATAAACTTCATTTGATCTAAATTTTTATTATTATTATTCTGCTGAATACAGCAACAATAGTTTTTGATTTTTTGCTTTGGTGTGGTGCCCTGAGTACCACATGTGATAAGGAAAGAATGCAGGATACGGCTCACTCTGTGAAATCCCTTTTTTTTTTTTTTTTAATGTTGAAAATGGATAAACACATGGAGGTTTTGCTTTGATCTACATCACTTTATTTGTTATTTTTCATATGTATTATTTTAACCATGTCTACAGATCTTAAAAGAATTGGTAGGGTAGCTCCTGTGCTTAAACAAAAACATGCTAGCTAGGGATTGGATGTTAAAATGGACATTTTTAATGTAAGCAAAGGAATTGTTATGATAAAAGTTGTTCATTTCAAAATCCAATAAATCCTTTGCAAAGGATATAATTTCCTGCGACACAGTCCAAATCAAACCTTAGTTACATTAACTCTGATGGAAATTTGGTCCTTGCTATGAATGCATTCACTATCTATTCACTATCATTTTAGAGTCCCATTGTCCATGTATAATGAGGGCGCCCCCTGTACAGCAGAAAAAAATGTAGTCGACAGACCTTCCTTTGTGATTTAAATTCCCCAAATTTGTAAGAAATGATAGTCTTGAATAACATGAAGAGAAAATGGATTTGGGGATTATCATGTAGAAATGTCTAAATGGTGTCAGCTTGCTAAGTGTGCCAGGGAAAGTGTTTGGAAAGGTCATTATTGATAAGGTACGAGGTCCTACATAAGAGAAAGTGTGAGATGTTCAGAGTGGTTTTATGCCTAGTAAGGGCTGCACTAACCAAATTTTTGCATTACATATGATCAAAAAGTGTCTTATCTGTTGGTAAGAAAGTTTTTTCTGCCTTCATAGATTTAGAGAAAGCTTATGACTGAGTAAATAGGATACTTCTGTGGAAGATACTGAGTAAATATGGTATTACTGGGAATGTACTTAATTGTGTGAAAGCCATGTATGCTGGAAGGAAAGCATGTGTGCAAGTGAATGGTGTTGTATTGACACCATTCACTATTGGTGCAGGAGTTGGGCAAGGTTGTGTATTGTCACCATGGCTGTTTAATATGTTTAATGGATGTATGATGCCAAAATGGACAATACTGGTTTATGTCTTAGTAATATCTGTGTGTGCAGATTGCTGTATGCTGATGATCCTGTCCTGTTGGTAGAGAGCAAAAGCGAGTTGCAGAGTGTGTTATCCCGGATGTACGAAGATTGTATGAAACTCTCACTGAGTATAAATAAGGGAAAACCCAAAGTTAGGATTTTTGAGTGAGGAACTGTTAGTACTAAATACAAGAAAAGTCTAAATGATGCAGTGATTGACCAGGTGAATGAGTTTGCATATTTGAGAAGCATATTTGACAGAGAGAACAAATTAGAAGGTGAAATTAGTAGGCAAGTGAATTCTTCATTGAAAACCATAGCTGCTTTAGATGGATTTTACAGAAATAATAAGTTCTCAAGAAAATCCCGAATGGCTGTATATGAAAGTGCAATTGTTTATACTCTGATGTACGGCAGTGGACATAGGAGTTGTTTGTGTGCTGGGGACACACGTTGCTTACGGGGGCTTTGTGGGAAGACACGCTTTGATCATGTAAAGAATAAAGATGTGTTGCAGTTGTATAATGTGAGTCAAAATGTTGTTAGTAAGGTGGAGACTAATATTCTTAGGTGATTTGGCCATGTTGAAAGAATGAATGAAGAGATACTAAGAGAAATTTTTCAGCCCAAGTGGCAGGAAAGAAAGGTAGAGGAAGTCCAAGAAAATCATGGTAGGACCAGATTCCAGATACATGAGAAAAAGGTTATAAGTGTGTGAGTATGAAGTGCAAAAGGTCTTGTGCGGATCATGCGATGGATGTCAGTGAAGCTCTAGCTGTGTGCCGAGATTACTGTAAATGAAAGCGTTTGATATGGCAACAGTAAGTAAATTCTAGTTCCATCAGTTAAACATTTATCTGGCAGGATTGTCTTTCTTTGAGGAGCTAACCTACAAATCTCAGAGAAGAGCTTAGTGATACGTACATGTATGTATATAAAATTCATCTTGGCAAATTATTGAAAAGAAACAAAATGCTGTCTACATCTTCAGGCTTCAAATTAGTTCTTTCTTCAAACATCTTCCTGGCAGTACCAACATTTCTGTGGTTGCTTGAACTTGAGGTAGGGATTAAGATAACACTCTTAGTGACTAGCTAGCTGTGGGCATTGGCTTGAATTTAACTTCCACTATGGCTGTAAATCAGTATGACTTACATCAGATGGTAAAATCGTATAAAGACCTAATTCAATGAATCTTTCCTCTTTTGTACTGATATCCTCCCAGTTTCTGAAATTACTTTTACTTTTCTTGACGAGTGCTTGTAGTACAGATTCCTGTTGTGACACTTTTTTGCAATAAGTCTGTCTTTCACGAAGGACTTCAGTTGCCTCCTCAGGTAATAACATTCTCAGCTGTCAGAAAGATGGTTATTTGCTCTCAACGGTTCTTAACTAATATCAAAGATCTGCATCAATGACGTGCTCAGAGACTTATTTTCCAAATTTCTTAAAACTAATGTCGAAAAAGAAAAATAGTTATGGAAAATAAACTGGTGTTGAAGTCCAAATTTTATATGAGGTAATTAAAATGCTGGCCTGATCTGAACCTGGTCTGAAGAAGCAACTAATGTTACTTGGCCTGAGTTACCCAAGATCAGCCTGACATCGAACAGAAACCCGCCCGATGTTGAGACGGGACTATTCCAATTGGTCTGATCTTTGCAGGTCTCTACTCTGAGCATTATCTTGATAAAACAATGCCACTTTTGTCAGCTTTCCTTAACAGTTATACGTCAAATGCTGTTTTAAGTTTCCTTAGTAGGTTAGTATCATGGCTGTTTAATATATTTATGGATGCGTGCATGCATGATGCCAAAATAGATAATACTGATTTATATGTTGGTGATATTAGTGTGTGCAGATTGCTGTATGCTGATGACACTGTCCTGTTGGCAGAGTATGTTGTCCCGGATGTACGAAGTTTGCATGAAATTCAAACTGAGTATAAATAAGGAAAAACCAAAGTTATGGTCTTTTAGAAAGGAACTGGTAGTACACTACACTACATATCACTAAGCTGTTCTCTGAGATTCAGAGGTTAGCTCCAAAAAGAAATACAAACTTCCAGATATTTTTACTTATTGTTGTCGTATCAAACTTCGCCATTTACAGCGACCTTGACATACAACTCGTGCTTCACTGATATCCATTACACGCCGTACACAAGATCTTTTATACTTCATACTCATAATCTTTTTCTCATGCAGACACTTCTGAATCTGATCTACCCATATCTTCCTCGGCCTTCCTCTGCCTTTCCTTCCTGCCACTTGGGCTGAAAATATTTTCTTAGTAAGCATTTCATCACACATTCTTTCAACATGGCCAAACCACCAAAGCATATTGGTCTCCACCTTGCTAACAACATTTTGCTTTACATCACACAACTGCAATACATCTTCATTCCTCACACAATCAGATCGTGTCTTGCCACAAACCCCACGTAAGTAACGCATTTCTCCAGCACACAAACGACTCCTATGTTTCTTCTGCAGTACCCAGGTTTCACTGCCATACATCAGAGTAGGAACAATTACTGTTTCATACACAGCCATGCGGGACTCTCTAGAGAACCTATCATTCCTGTGAGAAAACCTCCCAGAGCAGCTATGATTTTCAAAGAAGAATTCACTCGGCTACTGATTTCACCATCCAACTTGTTCTCTCTGTCAAACATGCTTCCTAAATACACAAACTCACTCACCTGGTCAATCACAGTCCCATTTATACTTACATTACATTCAGTGCTACCCATTCCTCTCTCAAACACCATAACTTTGGTTTTTCCTTATTTATACTCAGTTTGAATTTCATGCAAACTTCGTGCATCTGAGTCAACATACTCTGCAACTCACTTTTGCTCTCTGCCAACAGGACAGTGTCATCAGCATACAGCAATCTGCACACACGGATATCACCAAGACATAAACCACTATTATTTTTTTGGCCTCACGCATGCATGTGTCCATAAATATATTAAACAGCCATGGGGACATTACTCAACCTTGTCTAACTCCTGCACCAATGGAAAACCATTTTGATAAAACACCATTCACTCGTACACAAGCTCTACTACCAGCATACATGGCTTTTACACTATTAAGTAGATTCCCAGTAACACCATATTCATTCAATTCCCTTCCACAAAAGTGTCCTATTGACTCGGTCGTAAGCTTTCTCTAAATCTATGAAGGCAGTAAAAACTTTCTTCCCAACAGCCAGATACTTTTCAATCATCATGCGTAATGCAAAAATCTGGTTAGTGCAGCCTTTACCAGGCATAAAACCACTCTGAACATCCCACACTTTCAATGATGCAAGACCCCGTACTTTTTCAATTACAACCTTACCAAACACTTTCCCTGGCACACTCAGTAGGCTAATACCACGATAGTTCTTGCATTCAGTCTGATCACCTTTTCCCTTATACAAGGGAACAATGATAGCATCCTTCCAATCCCGAGGGACCATTATTCCTAACTCCCAGCACAACTGGCAAATTTCAGTTAACCAGTCAATTATAGAGTCACCACCGTATTTCAACATCTCTGCAGTTATGCCATCAACTCCTGGAGCCTTACCATTCTGAAGAGATTTTAGAGCTTTACACACTTTTTCTCTTGAGATCCCTCCTGTGCTTTCATCCCTCATTGTGACATCATCTGCATCTGTCTCAGAATCATTTTTGCCCTCCTGATCTAATAACTCACAGAAGTATTTGCCCCATCTGTCACTTACCTCACTGGGCTCCCATATCATTTCCCCAATCTCATTCTTCACACAACTTACAAATTTGTTTCCCCTATTTTTCCTGAGTCTCATGTACTTCCAGAAGGACTTTCTATCTTTCCAAAAAGCCAGTTCATGCCTTTCCACTTTCTCTTTCCTATCTTTTGCCTTATTGTGGTGAACCAGCTTAGCAGCTTCACGCTTTTTACAGCGATATCATCCACAGAGACTCTACCTTACAACATCCCCAAATAGGCTTCCTTCTTTTTCTTTACTGCCTCATCAATCCCACTATTCCACCAAGCATCACCTCTATTGTTACCCACTATTGTGGTGCCACAGACCTCTTTAGCAGCAGTAACAACACAGTTCTTAAAACATTCCCACTTCTTTTCTACATCCCTCTCACAAGATTTCAGATCCTTCAGTCATTCTCTGAGTAATCAGAATACCGCTGATGATCTTCAAGGAGCCTATCAACCTTTATTCTTTCTATCCTGGGTCTTTTCCTATTCCTTTTCCTCCAACCAACATTAAGTTTCACTCGTGACACTACCAAGTAATGATCAGAACCAACATCCACACCTCTCATCACACGGGTGTCAACAACTAAGTGTTTTCAAACGCCGATCGTAAACAACAAAATCTATCGCACTCTTTTGACCAAGAGTACGATTCTCCCAAGTATATGTGTGTATATACTTGTGGTTGAAAAATGTATTAAATACACACAAATCATTCTCAATGCAGAGTTCAATTAATCTTTCACCATTATCATTCACACAAGGATCATTAAACTTACCCAGAACATTGTCAGAAATTGCATTCTGCACACCTACTCTAGCATTGAGATCCCCTGCTATTATAACTTTTTATTTAGCACCAAACTGGCTCAAAACAGCTTTTAGCTCATTCCAGAAATCTTCTTTCTTATCAGAAGGTTCCGAGTCACAAGGAACATACACTACAACAATTACAATTCTCTGAAGTTTCACTTTCAAACGAATCCAGAGAATTCTCTCACTTATGCAACTATAGTGAATCAAGTTGATCTTCATCTTTTCACTTAAAATCACACCTACACCAGCCTGTCCTCTCATATTATCCAATACTCCAGACCACACACTCACCGTGCCATTCACTTCTTCTACCCCGATTTCCTTCTTTTGGTTTCACTTACACACAGCACATCCAGTCTATACTTATTCATCTCCTCAATCACCTCACTCATCTTGCCATTTATACCTCTAGTATTCCATACACCAATCTTACATTCACTCAGCCGAGATCGCTTTCTCATACGCCGTTTAGAAAGTCCAGGTCGATTCTGTGGTGGACCGTCCTTCTCAAGTGTGGTAGGTCCACCATATCCCACACTTGAGTCATTCTTAATATTTCTTTTTAATCAGGTAAGTACATCATTGTGGGGGATTAGCCCACAGCTGAGTGTTCCAGTTGGTCATTCAACCTAAGGATTCTGGAACAAAACCCAGTGAGTTGGGGTCTTTTCGCCAATGTCACACAGAACTAGCTTGCACCTCTCCAAGATTCACAGAGGCCCTAGTTGCTGTTGTGTGTGCCATTGTTACCACGGAGCGCCCCGAGGAGGCAAACCCATCGCTCACGACGACCGCTCGCAAGGAAGGAACTGGTAGTGCTGAATGTAATGTAAGTATAAATGGCACTGGCATTAACCAGGTGAGTGAGTTTGTGTAGTTAGGAAGCATGTTTGACAGAGAGAACAAATTGGATGGTGAAATTAGTAGGCGAGTGAATTCTTCATTGAAAGTCATAGGTACTCTGGGAGGTTTTCACAGGAATGATGGGTTCTCTAGAGAGTCCCGCATGGCTGTGTATGAAAGTGTAATTGATCCTACTCTGATGTATGGTAGTGAAACCTGGGTACTACAGAAGAAACATAGAAGTTGTTTGTGTGCTGGAGAAATGCGTTACTTACGTTTGTGGCAAGACATGGTCTGGTTGTGTGAGGAATGAAAATGTGTTGCAGTTGTGTGATGTGAAGCAAACTGTTAGCAAGGTGGAGACTAATATGCTTTGGTGGTTTGGCCATGTTGAAAGAATGTGTGATGAAATGCTTACTAAGAAAATATTTTTAGCCCAACCAAGTGGCAGGAAGGAAAGGCAGAGGAAGGCCAAGGAAGTCATGGGTGGATCAGATTCAGGAGTGTCTGCATGAGAAAAAGATTATGAGTATGATGTATAGAAGATCTTCTGTGCGTCGTTTGATGGATGTCAGTGAAGCTCGAATTGTGTGCCAAGATCGCTGTAAGTGGAGGAGTTAGATATGGCAACAGTAAGTAAATAATCAGATAAAAATTATCTGGTAGTTTGTCTTTTCTTTGTGGAACTAACCTCTGAATCTCAGAGAACAGCTTAGTGATATGTATGTATGTATGTATGTATGTATGTATATAGTAGGTTAGTATAGTATGATTCAGTGATGGTTTGACCCTTTAGAAGGTAATACTCCACCCCCTGTACATTCCAGGAAACTATTGACATCACTTTTTGCAGCAGAAGTGACAGACTTTGCCTTCTTTGGAGTGGGTTACTTTCCATGCTTCGACATGGAATGGAATGGTGTCTCCATGTTTCATCAGCTGTTATGAATCTTTGCAGAAATTCTTTCACATTGACTTCCAACAGCACAAAATTGTCTCGTGACATGTGCCATTCGTTCAGGTTTTGCTCTGGTGTTAGGTTTTGGCACGCAGCAGCCCTTGTTGCCAGATACTCTGTCAGAATGTGGCCAACTGTTGTTTTTTGACAAGTGTAATGTCTCACTAATCTGCTTGGCCATTTGATGTCTGTCTTGCAGTACTGTTTCTTGCACCTTATCTACATTTTCTTGCCTCGGAGAGTCTACCTGAATGAGTGTTATCTTCCACACTCATTCTCCCACACTTGAATTCTGCTGCCCACTTTTTTACAGTATTGTATGAAGGTACCTTCCAATCTTGTGTTACCATATCTTCACTGATGGGTATCATCCCTTGTGTTACCGTATCTTCACTGATGTCCTTTGGCTCCAACCCTTTTTTATGCAGATGTATTATCCCAGCCCTGAGCTCTTGCTTCACCATTTGTCCTTCCTTGATTCACTTAGTCCCCTTCTAGGATGTGCCAAAAAATAACGAACTTAACTATGAAGATAAAAACTGTTCTTGAAGTGTGTAAAGACTTGCATTATTATGTCCAACAACAACAACAACAACAAATACGAGCCTGTGACAATACCTTCATGATTGGACCAAGAATTTATGAGACACCCTACATATCTAATCAGGAAAAAAAGACCCCAACTAAAAACAGAATTTCATGTAGTTTAACATAGAATGAATAATTAAATGAATTCTCCTGATTTCATATGCAACTGTGACATATACTTATTGAAGAAGACCAGCTAGTTGGAATGCTTTTGTAGTTGTAACGCATTTAACAGCGAGGGGAACTGAAGGAGAAGGAAGGTCAGGAACTGTGACCCCACTGAGAAGAGTGGTTGCTGGTCCTTCCCAGTTGAAATGATCATGCTGAAGAAGGAGAATGTGTTTAGGGAAAGTATGTTTATATACATACATAAATTTGCTTTTATTTTTCCCAAGTTTTTATATGTATTTAGCCACATTACAATCAGTTGTACCAGCTGTAATTAATGATGTGTCGACTCCACTAAAACATTGAACATAAAGTATATATGTTGACCATGCTGAGAAAAGTTTTTAATATATTGGGTATATAAATAAGTTTTGAGGGATTTGAGGTGAACAAAACACGTTGTTAGAGAACAAAAACAATATTTTAATATTCATCAAAGTATGCTCCCTCTGAAGTTATAACTTTACCCCATCTTTCGGGCAGTGAACGTATGCCCCGAAGGAAGAATTCCGGTTCCTTGGAAGAGATCCAGTTGTCCAGCCAATTTTTGATGTCTTCATAAGAACTAAACCATTCTCCAGAAAGTGCTGACTGCGTCGACCGGAACAAATGGTAATCCGATGGTGCAATATCTGACGAATATGGCGGATGGGGTAAAACTTCCCAGTCAGATCCTTCTAAGTACTTTTCACAGGTCGAGAAACATGTGGTCTTGCGTTGTCATGCTGTAAGATGACTTTGTTGTGTCTATTCTCCCATTCCGGCTGTTTTTGCGTGAGAGCTCATTTTAAACGCATTAATTAGGTTCGATACCAATCGCCAGTAATAGTTTCTGGCGGTTTCAGCAGTTCATAGTGGATCACACCCTTCTAGTCCCACCAGATACACAGCATTACCTTTGAACCATGGATATTGCATTTTGGCATTGAAGGACCTGGTTCACCTGGTTTCACCCATGCTTTCTGCCGTTTAGGGTTATCGTACCATATCCATTTCTCGTCGGTAGTAATAATACGATGCAAAAAATGAAGTTTCTTTTTTGCCTTTGAAGCAGCAATTTGCAAATGGTTTTTCGACGTTCAAGGTCTCTTTCCCGCAAAGCACGTGGAGCCCAATTCCCTTCTTTTTGCACCATTCCCATGGCAGCTAAACGTTGTGAAATGCATGGTTGACTAACATTTAATGCTGCTGCTAATTCTTTTTGGGTCTGGCACGGATCCTCGTCAAGTAAAGCTTCCAATTCGGCATCAGCAGTTTTTTGGGGTGGTCCAGAACGTTCTTTATCACTGACATCAAAATCATTCCTTTTGAATCATCTAAACAAATACTAACATGTTTTTATGGATGGGAAATGTTCACCATAGATTTCTGACATTAAGCGATAGCTGTCAGCAGCACTTTTCTTGACAATAAAGTAATGCACTAACACTTCCCACAAATGCTGTTTTGTCAGGACGAAAGTTGCCATTTTTCATCGAGTAAAAACAAATACGTTTTCACACCTCAATTGAACGTCGCATACTGACTCTGACAGCTGGCTTCTCGTACTGCGATACCGCAGTGTTGCCACCTTAAAATACACGCGAGCAGTAATAAGTACGACACTGAACGGAAATCCCTCAGAACTTATTTATATACCCAATAGAGGTTCTTCTTCCTCCCAAAATGTGTAAAATGGGAAGAAAGTTTTGCATCTTCCTCATGTTTTACTAACACTACAATTCAACATTGTTTTGCAGTTTTATTTTGAATCTGACAAAGAAAAAAAATCTGCTCTAAGTAATAGGAAGTATTGTGCTTGTCTTATATGGTTGCAATATATATGTAGAACTTTAATGAAAACATATATTACAATCACTAATTTAAGCAGTGGATGTCATCTGGTATACCAGTTAAACTGTATATGATTCAGCAGTTTAATTCTGTGAGTTAAGTATTTGCAGCCAGTATATATCATTACAGCTTGCATGATGTACATTGCTTATTGTTCCTTTTGCAGATGAAAGAGCAGGAAA
Source organism: Macrothele yani (assembly GCA_039090855.1). Lineage (NCBI taxonomy): Eukaryota > Metazoa > Arthropoda > Arachnida > Araneae > Macrothelidae > Macrothele > Macrothele yani. The sequence continues at coordinate 12,224,322 of CM077024.1, forward strand.
TTTGACTGTCGTCCTTAAAGACCCAACACCCATAGTGAACTGCCGTGCACAAATCACACTTCTTGTTAGGGGCAACTACTCCAATCCACCTTGTCATGGTGTACGAATAGTCGCTAAAGTCTTAACTAATCCATCACTGTTTGAAGGAGTGGTAAGTCTAATGTTTCATCATAAAAAAAAAAAAATTGCTGGTCTATGATATTATTTTTCTATATTGATGTGCTTTAAAACAGTGCCAGATAAGTGAAGTAATATCCATCAGGAAAATGCATGTAACAATTAATTAATTGTTATGAGAAAGCATTATATACTGAACTAAAGAAATCCTGTACCATGGATTTAAATATCATAGATGAAACAACATATCTAGTGGTATGAATCATGTTGATTATTTTATGGCATGGGATGCCAGAATTAAACTTCATCCATGTGGCCAACTTTTTACGGAACTTGAAAACTGAATCATCCTGGAGCGAACATCGGGCTGGCATCTGATTTCTGTTCAAGCACGAGACTATACAGTCATCAAGTTTCTCTGAAGAGTTGACCACACAGAACAAAATCTCTGTCATTAAATTGAGCAACTGAGTGCCTTTCCAATGAATTTGTTTCTTCGTGGATTGCAGCATTATGCATTTCCAAGTATTTTCGGTTCAACAGTACTATGTTCTGCTATTCAGCAATGCCAAATTTCCACAAATTATAGACTACGAGCATTGCTATGAGTACAAGATTAAGAAAAATATTACTTCACAATTTTATTTTTCACGTGGACCAAGGTTTTGCTGTGCTTTGGCTCTGCTTCTTGATGAAAGGCATGTGCATATTCAAATCATTCGTGGCATCATCAGTGGTATTAATGGTCACAGGTTTTTTCTAATTCTTTCCATGCAATTGATAGGAAAGGTGTGGATGCCAGGTGGTTGAGAAGTTGTGCAGAATTGGAACTATTGAATTTGGTGGTTGAATCTGGCATGTTGATAAGTTTCACTTCTGTAAAGAGAAACCTGTTATATCTGTGACAGTGTTTAGCCATCAGTGATTTCTTTAAGTCACAATTCCATATGTAGGTCTTGTGCTTCTTCAATTGATAACACAAGGCCCCATGAGTCTGTCCTATATATGAAATGCCACATTCATATGGAATTTGATAAATTTCGTATTTCATCATCATCATCATCATTGTCAACCATTATCAATCCACTGCTGGACGAAGGTCTCCCCAAGTTTCCTCCACAACGGTCTGTCTTGTGCCAGTCTCCGCCATGTCACTCCCGCATATTTACAAATTTCATCCACCCATCTCCCATGTGGTCTTTTTTCTGGGTCTTTTCCTGTCCCTTGGAATCCAATCTAAAATTTCGGCTGTCCATCTATGGTCTGTCCTTCTGGCAGTATGTCCAGCCCATTGCCATTTCAGGGATTTAACTCTGATCATGATGTCTTCCACTCTCGTCATTTTTCGGATCCACGAGTTCCTCTTCTTATCTCTCCTGGTTATACCAAGCATGCACCTCTCCATGCTTCTTTGAGTTGTCTGCAGCCTTTGTATGTCTCTTTTAGTTAAGGTCCACGTCTCTGCACCATACGTAAGCACTGGAAGGATGCATTGATCAAACACTTTTCTTTTAAGACATAATGGCATATTGCTCTTGAAAATTATGCTGTTTCTTCCAAAAGCTCTCCAGGCAAGTTTTGTACGCCGATTAATTTCTTCATCAATGTGACCCTCACTTGATATCTGCTGTCCAAGATAAACATACGTATCTGTTATCTCCAGTTTTCTCCATCAATAGATAAATCTTCATTTCTTGTAAAAGCATTGAACATCACTTTTGTCTTCTGAAAGTTCATTTTTAATCCCACTTCTTTACTCTTGTCAGCAAGTTCCTGGATCATACTCTGCAGCTCTGATGGGGTAGTTGCAAAAATGACTACGTCATCAGCAAAACGAAGGTGGGTTAGATAATCTCCATTAATCTTTATCCCTTTGTTTTCCCAGTTCAGTGATTGAAAGACATTTTCCAATGTGGCATTAAAGAGCTTCGGAGATATGGTGTCACCTTGTCTCACTCCCTTTCCAATTTTTATGTGTGTTGTATTTTCAAACAGCCGAATCTTTGCACTTGCATTTTCATAGATGTTATTAATAATATTAATGTATGCATCTTCAATACCGCAGGATTTCAGAGCCGTGGTAACTGCTGATGGTTTCACCGAATCAAAGGCTTTTTCATAATCGATAAAAGCCATGCACAATGGAAGTTCATATTCCCTCGCTCTTTCAATTAGTTCTCTCAGTACATGGATATGATCTATTGTGCTGTAGCCACTCCTGAATCCAGCTTGTTCTCTCGGTTGAGCCATGTCCAGTGTTACCTTCAAGCAGTGTGAAAGAACTTTAGTGAAGATTTTATAAACCACTGATAGGAGGCTGATAGGTCTGTAGTTCCTGAGATCCTCAATGTCACCTTTTTTATGTAGCAGGATCATTGTAGCATTGTTCCAATCCTCAGGGATCTTCCCTTCATTAAGGCATCGAGTGAAAATTTGGGCGAGTACTGTTTCAATTTCTCCACTTGCTTCTTGTATGATGTCTATAGTAATTCCATCTTCTCCTGGAGCTTTCCCCGCTTCATGTTCTTGATTGCATGAGCAACTTCTGCTGGGAGGACTGGAAGAACTCTGGTACCTTTCATGATGTCTGGAGTACATGTATCATCCCTTTCATATAATTTGAGTAGAAATCTTTCACTCTTGTCAAAATTTCGCCTCTATTTCTTGTTATAGAACCATCTTCTTTTCTCAAAGCCATAATCTGTTTTCTTCCCTTACTGAGATGTCCCTTTGCTATCTTTAGGCTTTGGTTGTTTTCAATTGCTTTCCTCACTAGCTCACAGTTGAATTTCCTTACGTCTTCAGTGATACTTTTTCGTGCTGTCTTGCATAGCTCTATATATTCCACTTTGGAAGTCACATCTTCTTTAGTTGTCCTCATCTCTCTTCTTTTTGCATCAACATTTTGGTTTTTCCCGATAATTTGTTTACATGCAACTTGTTCTTAGACCCAGCTAATTTTGTTGCTGTTTCCATAAGAGCTTTGGTTACTTTTCTGTTAACTTCCGAAATATCCACTTCTTCCGATGTTAGGCCATCTAAAGCAGAGAATCTGTTCTTCAGTTCCAACTTGAAAGTATTATGGTGTTTTTTAAGGTTGGTTATGTCAATACATTTTGTTTGTCTTATGAGCTTGCCACGTTCCAGTTTAGTGTTGAGGTGCATCTTACATCTCACCAATCTATGGTCACTACCTGTGTTGAACTTGTTTAGCACACTGCAGTCTTCGATGACGAATTTTTGTTACACATAATAAAATCAATTTCACTTGTCGTCCCAATTGGATGTCTCCATGTCCATTTCCTGTGTTTGGTTTTTCTTGAAAAAGGAATTCAAGATGAAAAATCCTTCTGCCTCTGCAAACTCAACGAGAGTATTTCCACGCTGGTTTCTGTTGCCGTGACCGAATTTACCTACTGAAGTTTCATTCTGTTGCCGGTGCCCTATTTTTGCATTGAAATCTCCCATAATTATCTTCAAGTGCTGCTTACCTTTATTATTTAGATGACGAATTTCCTCATAAAATTCTTCAATTTCTTCTTCAGGATGACTTGTGGTGGGTGCATAAGTTTGAATAATCTGAGCCTGGTATCTTCTCGAGAAGTTGGATAACGAGTCGTGCAGCTCTGTCAGAGGAACTTTCAACTTCTACCACTTTATCCTTCAGTTTCTTGTTTATTATAAATCCAACACCACTAGTTCTGCCAGTATCTGTCCCTCGATAATAGAAGAGATGTCCACTTTTCAGTTCAATGAGATCTTCTCCTTTTCTCCTTACCTCACTTAGCCCGACGATGTCCCACTTGATCCTTTGTAGTTCCTCTTCCAATTCAAGAAGCCTTGAATCAGAAGATAGGGAGCGTCCGTTGTAGGTAGCCAAGGTCAGCATCAAATGGCAGCCTAGTCCGGTCCTCCGGGGATTCTTAGCACCCCTCTGCCTTCATGTCGCACTGGCCGCTGCCTTGGCCAGGTACATTCCAGCTGCCGGAGACTGAGGCCAAGATTTAAGTTGTAGAGTCATTTTGGAGGTGTTTGGCCATAACTCACCACGCTGGCCAAGCGGGTTGGTGAGTGTGGGATAGCATTTCCTCTGATCCCGATGGTATAGTTATACCGCTATTTGCGGTCGTCAGAGCCCCTTTAGTGGGAACAGGATGCACCACGAGAAGCGGGGTTGACATTTGTCAAGGAGAGGCTGTGATGTTACGCATCACCTGACCTTACATCCCGTATTTATCAAATCCTATATGAATGTTCCATATTATATTTATCAAATTGCACATGAATGTGGTGTTTCATATACAGGACAGACCCATAGAGCCTTGATTTATCAATTGAAGGAACACAAGACCAACATACAGAACTCTGACCTAAAGACTTCTTTTTTGGTGACTGAACACTGCCATGAAAATGATCATAGATTTCTCGTTGAAGAAGTAAAACTTATCAACAAGCTGGATTCAGCCATCAAACTTGATATTTTAGAAGCATTCCATATATTTGATTTGTTCAATTGAAAGTGGCAATGAACATAGTAACTTATGTGGATAAGCTAAACCTAGAAGTAATCACCATAAGCATTTAGGCGAGCATCCCATCTTGACACTAGTGAACGAATGGCGTGATCGAAGAATGAAGATGGCTGCTGGGTGAACCAATCCTTGACTTTGCTGTTGTTTGTAAAGTGGCATCCTTTCAAGTGCTTTTTTTTGGGGGGGGAGCCAAAAATGTGGTAGTCACAAGGCAACATATCCAGACTCTGTAGTGAATGTGGCAGGACATCCTATCGCAGTTTGGCAAGTTTCGTGTGTCTTACATTGGAGGTATGCAGCGTTAATATTATCGTGCAAGAGAATCATATCTTGCATTAACTTTCCAAACCGTTTTGACTTGATCGCAAAGCCACAGACTTTCTAGTGTTGTGCAGCAGTGTTCCTTATTTCCTGTTGTACCATGTGGTAGCCAGTCCAGCAGAATTGGACAGTGGTGAGCATCACTTTACCAGTCAGTGTTGATGCTGTTGCATGATTTGCAGTAACAGGTGCTTCCACTGCAAGCTCATGCAACAGGTGGCTGGTTCAAAGTGATGTCACCACATTTCATCATCGGCCACAATTCTTTCAAGGAACTTTGCACCCTTCTTCTTGTACCGCAGCAAGTTCTCTAAGGATAGACCCATTCATTCAGCCTTGCGTTCTGGTGGCAGCAATTTGGAAACTCACACCGCACTCACCTTGAAATATGAACTATTGTGTGCATAGTTCCAACATTGCACACAGCTGTTGCATGGTTATTTGCCTATTCTTAATGTGAGCATCAACTGCTGCGATGTTTTCTTCTGTGATTTTCCTGTTCACTTGTCCTGGCCTTGGGACATCCCCTGTCGACAAACGTCCCTGTTGAAACATGTCTGCCCATTGAAATATGGTACATTTTGACACACATTCTTTGCCATATACAGCTAGCATCTGCCAATAAATGTGCATAGGAATTGTGCCTTCCATCATTAAAAACTGAATCACAGCCCTCTGTGCACGTTTGGATGAATCCATCATTCATAGCAATGTAAATTTCCCTGCAGTAATGCATGTTATACTATCAAACAGAATGACTGCTACAGAATCGAAAACCGCCTATTAAACGATATCGTATTTGACTACTTCTGCCTTGCACGTGCATGCACCGTTTTTCACTATGCTGCTGTAGCCACCTTCGTTTGAACAACCGTAATATATCAAAATTCTTTGCAACTTGTAAATGACATTGCATCTACACTATTTCTGTCGAGCACGTTGCAACAACTAACAGAAACCTGCGATCATCAACACTGCTGATGATGTTACATATGATTTGAATACTTACGGGTCATTTATCCTGGAGAATGTGAGCCAAAGCCCAGTGAAACCTTCGTCGACACAAAAATAAAATAATTGTGAAATGACCCTGTTCTTCTTAAACATATAATGCCAAGTGTGTTTATTTTTAACAATTCAGCATTTTAAATCGTGGAATGTGTAAGAAGTGATTATTTATAAACAATCTTCTATCAAGTAGCATTTTGTTAGTTTAAAAATAGCTAAAATGCTTTAAAACACAGTATTATGCAGTTCTCATTCCTAGGTTTTTCTGAAGTACAGAAAATAAATGGACATTATTTGTACGAAAATCTTGTTTTGATAGTGATATTCTAGTTTATCATTTATGCAGCAGCTCAGTGTTATTGGTTGCTTTTAGACCAGTTATGTAGAATTTGCTTCTAATTGCAATTGAAGTTGTTTTTTTCTACAGAAAGTACTGCTAAAGGTAGCAACCTTTTGCTGCTAATAAATGTTTTTGCAATAGGTAGGTTTTTTTTTTCTTTTTGATTTTTTTTTCAGTAAAAGTAATTAAAAACGAATAGTGAAAGGCATATCATACAATGAAAAAAAAAAAGGTGCATTTTGCATAGCAAAGTATGGGTTTTTAGTGAAATGTTTAGACATGTAACATGTTTAGGTAGTAATAATTGAAATATAATGCCTGTAGAACTTTTATAAATGCTCAGATTTAACCTTTGGTAGGGCAGGCTGGTAGTTAAGTTAGTACTTTCATAGGAAGATCTTGATCAATGAGAAACGATATGTTTTGTCTGATCTTCTGGTGGTACTGAGTGAACCTAAAATTTTAATCCAAGCTTAGGATCTTTTATATTGTTGATTGGTTCATGTACTATATTTAATACATAACAGAAATTCTCATAACAAATCAAAAGTCATAGTAAATAGCACTCAAGGCCAACAGAGTAATTTGTTTTAGGTTTTAGTAACATCATTTGCTTTGGTTTACTCATGAAAACTGTATGGTTATTTTCTTTGTTATTGTGATGTTTAAATGACAGTCTTTAAAATATTTGCATTTTTTTATCTGAAGAATTTGAATTTGTTGTTATTTACTTGCCTTTTGAACCAGCTTTTCAGGAGGTTTAACCCATTTGTGGCTAGGGATTGTCTGTAGATATGGTAGGGCTTCAGCCTACAAAATGTCCTCGTCGTACCACTGGACGGTCAGGGTCCTGGCAATGCAGAAACAAGAGTGAAAGTCGATACCCCCCCCCCCCCCCTTTGTGTTTGGGTCCATATGATACTTTGATATGCACACTTCCAGAGTGGCTCTATACAAGGGTTTGTCCATTAAGATGCATCAGGTTAAACCACGGCTCATCTGTAAACAATACAGTTCCATTTGTCAGGCCAGTGTCTACATTCTTGGCATCATTACAGTCCCTGATGCCTGTGGCATAATATTAATGGAAGTTACAGCAAGTGGTGAGCTTTTTCTGCAGTAAACAGCATCAAATGGAGCTTGCATACATTTCCTGATGAATTAAGAAGGTGGTGTAGAACACGCTAAGTTACGTATAAAAAGGTTTAAGGCAAATATATGCCAGCCATTACTATGGCCTTCATCAGTGCAACTACCTCCAGTATTTACACCAATGTTTGGGGGCATGGCTCTGATGGCTGTCAATGTCATACAGTACAGGTGATGGTCTTCTTGTTCATTTGTGCAACATTGCACTCCGTACCCCCAAGGGGGGGGGGCGAGCCCTCCCCCCAGCTCTTGGTATAGCCAAATTTTTGAACAATTTAAAACACTAAAATAGACAAACCTTTTTTTAAAGCATTTTTAAAAATAATAAGATATTAATGATGATTGTATCAATTATTTTTGTTGTATTTTAGTATCTTGTACATTTACTACCCCTAAAAGTACTCATATGGGCACCACTACATACCTCTTACATCAGTGTGCTTGCATTTCTTTTAGCATGAGTGCTGATATCACAAAAAGACAATCCAACGTCCCACAGTCCTACACTTATGCTTCACTCAAACTGTGACAGTTATACATATATGGATTTCATCTGCTGTGGTATGGCATGGTCACTCACTGGTAATTCTACATTGCCCATATTTGTGTGATTCAGTTAACAAACAAACATTATGACTGACATCTTTATCATCATTCAGCAGTTTTCCAAAGTATTTATGCTGCCCCAGTGGTCTAAGCTCTGGCTTATGACCATTTGACCGAGAAGTGTCCAGGTTGGAATCCTGGTGAGCCATGGATAATGTGTTTGTCTGACAGCAGTGGTTCGCTCCCTTCCCTGGAACCAGTGATCCTAAATTAGGGACGAGCGGCTGCTTATAGCCCATTGAGTTGCTCACGGGGTATTCACTCATCTATTCAATATTTCGTTTTTCAGTATCAGCAGCAGCCTATCTTTGTAAAGAAAAGCCTGGGTTTAAAATCTCCCCCCCCCCCCCCCCCCCGTGCTGCAGTGGTCTAAGCGATGGCCTCTGATCATTCGTTCGAACGGGATCCGGGTTCGAATCCCGGTGAGGCATGGATGTTGTGTTTGTCTTACGGCACTGGCTCTCTCTCCCTTCCCTGGAACCAGTGACCCGAAATTAGGGACGGGCGACTGCTTATAGCCCATTAAGTTGCTCACGGTGGTCGTCAAACCTCCAATCAAAAAAAAAAAAATCCTTCCTTATAGATTGAACAAACTCCAAAAGACTTTTAAGACATTTTGGAGTCCCCCCCTCTCCATTTTCCCAAAATTACACAATCCTTCCCCCTTTTTTCCCCCTTTCTACATCATTTTCATACTTCTTAGCCTTTCTGTACAACCATTTATATTCTTATCTTTATTTTTCATCATCCTGTGATCTACATTTGAACTACTTATGTAATTTCTCTTCCATTTCTTTAACAGATTCTCTCGCTTATGCTGTTGCCAAAGGTCCTAACAAACCAGACTTTCAGTGGCACACCACATGCTCCCTGCTTAGCTTCAATATCCTGTTGTTGTTGTTTTTTTCTTGTTTTTTTTTGTTTTTTTTACCTATTTCATTCAACCTCACCACATTTGTTTGCTGAACTTTTGATTATTCTGTAACCTTCAACAATTAAACCTAAAAATCATTCTCCATTTCTGTGTTTATTCAGTTTGTTGCAGCATTGATGCAACTAAAATCGTGCTGGGTTCTTAATTAGCTTGGAGGTTCTGCTTAAAATTTCTACCATTTATTTCACACTGCATGGATGTAATGAAGCATCATACTGCAAGATTTATTGCGATTTATATTTCTGCACACAAGGTTCTTATCATTTTTATCAAACTACATTTTGGAGCTAACTTAAGACAAGATTTTCAATTGATAAGTTTGGAATTTTACAGAATTTCACTTCTGTGGTATATTTTAAGAAAGATTTACATGATTTTATGCCTTTTTAGGAAGGGACACATAAAGGAGATGTCTGGAAGAATAATGGAAATGAGGAAAGCTCTGAAGGCTAAACTTGATGAACTTCAAACACCAGGCACTTGGGATCATATAATAAGTCAGATTGGAATGTTTTCTTATACTGGCCTTAATCGTAAGTTTTCAATTTTTAATCATTGTATTTTCATTGTGATTAACCATCATGTATCTTAGTCTTATGATCATTATGCTCCACTCATAATATAATTACCACAAAATTATCACCACAGCTTCAGTTTTGACTGATTTCTTTTATTCGGGAAGTGTTTGTGCAAAGAATATTCATTCTCCTTTCCTTTTGTGCTGCAAAGTTTTGTCCACTACTTTTCTCATGTCCAAGCAACATCTATATCATGCTTTTAAGAGGTACTGTATAGACATCATGTGTGAGGAAACCAATATAATGGACAGCTTATATCATTTACACCAGTGCTTAAAATTAAAGGATAAGCTACAAAAACACATATAGCTGACACTGTACAGAAGATTGGTGATCATGCAAATTTTGCTGCACCAAAGACTATCCCTGCATTAAATATGGAAGTCAGGATTACTTTAAAAAGATGTGCGAGTCTACTTGCATCTTGTAGCCCTTCTGTGTAACTTTTGCTTTCATTTCAGTAGTGAATCAAGCTGATTATGTCATGAAAATCAATTATGTTTGTGACATAATCATAGATTTTCAGTTGCAAGCCAAGCTGATTATGTCATCATATCAATGATTTTCAGCAGTGAAGAGCAATTTGTAGGAGGGAAAGCAGGTCTGTCCCAGATGGAAGGTTCTACAGCATTGAATGTTTATGTCTCGTCAAGACACTGGAGACAGTTTCAATGGACAGGAGATGTTCATTATTCATCACAAGCCTGACCAGAGCCACAGTTGCTTCAGGCAATTGATATAGGAGTCTGACTGCGGGAAATAACAGAGGTGTGTGCTGAGCGACTCTTTGAAGCTTTCAGCAGCTACAGGAATGAGGGTTTCACAGCCTACTGTTTTTAGAAGACTTTGTAAGCAATGCCATGCAGGGATATCAGTTACTTGTGTGCCTCTAATTCTGCAGCCTAACGAGCTTGTTCAACGCAGTCTCCGACATCACACTGTGAAGTTGGAGACTCTGTGTTAAACAAGCTTTGAAGTCCAAACCAGTGTCTGAATGCTCTTTTACAGATGAATCATGATTCAGCTGAAGTACTGATTCATGATGTATTCTCATCTAGAGAGAACCTGAGACCTCTAACAGTCCCTCTAACATCAGAGAAAGGGATTACTGTAACAGTCCCTCTAACATCAGAGAAAGGGACTACTGTAACAGTCCCTCTAACATCAGAGAAAGGGACTACTGTAACAGTCCCTCTAACATCAGAGAAAGGGACTACTGTAACAGTCCAATATCAGAGAAAGTACTACTGTAACAGTCTAACATCAGAGAAAGAGACTACTGTAAGAGTCCAGGCTCTAACATCAGAGAAAGGGACTTCTGTAACAGTCCCTCTAACATCAAAGAAAGGAGCTATTGTGATAGCCGTGGCATGATGGTGTGGGTAGTGACGAATGGGCACACAGACCTGCACATCTTTCTGAGTCACTCTGTTACTGCCCTGAGGTACAGATGCAAATGAGATCCTGAACCCATATGTCAGGCCATTCAAGCGAGCTGTTGGCCCATATTTTATTCTTTTGGACAATAATGTGCAACCTCGTTGATCTCATTTGGTTGATGATGTTCTCAACAAGGAAGATATTTGTCAAATGGAGTGGCCACCTTAATCCCCTGACCTCAGCCCCATTGAGCATGATGGGATGCTCTAGAGAGATGTATTGGAGCTCGTGAGCTCCCTGCCAGTACACCATGGTTCGTGAAAACCTTAAAAAGAAAAGTTCATTTTCAAGTCCTTGAAAGTACTTGAAAAAGTTTGACTTTGTAAATAGCACTTGAAAAGAATTTCTGCTTTGTTTTTTAAGTAATGATATGAAAGAGCGCGTATAAAATACACTTGCAGACAATGAATTTTGCGCATTTAGAAGAAAACATGCTACAACCGCAAAAATTTGCAAATAGCTAGAGTCCGTGCTGGTATGCAAATGATCCACATTTGGTGCAAGTGCGCATGACCACACACCCTATGGTGGCACTGCAATCACGAACCGTCCCTTATAAACCGCCGTGTAGTCGATGCCCCATGAAAGCGAAAAGCACAGGCCGATGCAAGCCATGGTACAGAGTGACAAGAATGCCGGGTAGATGCCAGGGATGTCAATTTACACAATTTACGGACTTTGAGAGAGGCCTGATCATCGGCTGAAAACTGCAGGGTGGTCGGCGCACCGTATAGCTCGCCACGTTGATTGTTCGGACCATACCGTCTGACTGTGTTGGGAGCAGTGGACACGCGACGGCACTGCCACAGGGTGGAGCAGCTCCGGACAGACCAGGAGGACTATCTGCAGAGAGGATCCCACAGAGACCCAGTCCACTATACAGGCAGATGTAGCGGCTCCTGTGTGCCCACAAACCATTTCTCGATGCCTCGCGGAAGGGAATCTGTGATCCCAGCGACCCTTATGTGTGCTGCCATTAACACTGGAACATTACCGGTTCTGTGTGCAGTGGTGTCCGGCCAGAGTGACGTGTGGCGTTTAGCAATGAGTGTCACTTCATTTTGAGGACAGATGATCATCGTGTCTGGGTGTGGAGGTCCCCGGGCCAACAGCACAATCCCAACCTCATTATTGAGCGCCACACCTCCCCCACTGCAGGCATTATGGTCTGGGGAGCCATTGCCTCCGATAGCCGATCAGCTCTAGTAGTGGTACATGGATCGTCGGCATGTCAGCGGTATGTGGATGAGATCCTACAGCCCCATGTGCTCCCATTCCTGGCTGGGATTCCAGGTGCACTATACCAGCAGGATAATGCCCATCCACACACATCTCAGGTTACCCAGGACTGCCTACATCATGTCCAGACACTTCCATGGCCTGCCCGTTCCCCGGACATGTCCTGTACCAGTTGAAACGCAGGCTGCCGCCGTGCTGCACTATCTGCGATTTGGAGCACACTGTTCAACACATGTGGGCCAGTCTGCCGCAGGACAACATCAGGCGTCTGTTCACCTCCATGCCGGACCCTATTGCAGCATGTATCGCTGCACGAGGCGGCGTGATACGCTATTGAAGATGACCAGACTGCGTGCCACAGATCCTTCTGTAATTGTCCTGCAGCTCTGTTTTTGCCATCATTCGTATCATCCATCTGTATCATTACGTCCATAAAATTTCAGTTCAATCTGATGCTTCCTTCTTGGTGCGGTGCGCAAATTTCATTGTCTGTGAGTGTAATTGTGTGTGCTAAAAAGTTGTATAGTAGATTTCTGTGTCGTTCTACCATGCTGATCAAATAGTGCAGAACTTTGTGTTCAACTCAGGGGAGCTTGTGGACAGCTGGTACCTTTGCTATGCTATGACTTCACTACAGAGTAAAATGTCAGCCACTGGAGTAGAATAAGTGGAATGATGTATTCCCGAATCACGACGGACTTCTGTTGACTGGGGTTAGGGATGCTTTCTTGCTGGAGGGTGAATATGAAAATAATGTGCCATTTCAAAATATTTCATAAAATAAAATGATTTCAAAAAACACCAAAACACAGAGGCAATTCAAAGTTGATAAAGGCAGGTCTTGGAGGTGTGCCCGTCCCAGCGAAGTTTAATGGTTTGAACTTGCTAAAATACCTACCTTCAGACTGACCGACAGCACACACATATGATAATTTAGTTTTATTTAAAAAGTCCTTGAAAAGTGTTTGAATTTGTTTTGCTTGGAAGAGTACTGTTGGTGATCTTAGTGAGAGATGGGTTTGCCTCCTCGGGGCACTCCATGGGCAACAATGACACACAGAACAGCAACAAGGGCCTCTGTGTGACATTGTTAGCAAAAAGAACCCAACTCACTAGGTTATGTTCCAGAATCCTTAGGTGGAACGACCATCTAGAACTGTAAGCTGACTTGCACTGATGTACCTCTATGATTTTTAAGACTCTAAGAAAGACTAAAAATGACTCAAATGTGTGATATGGTGGACTTGTCACACTTGAGAAGGATGGTCCACCACAGAAAAAATATGGAACTGGCAAAAGGCACATGAGAAAGAGATCTTGGGTGAGTGAGTGAGTGTAAGATTGGTGTATGTAATACTAGAGGTATAAATGGAAAGATAAATGAGGTGATTGAAGAAATGAATAAGTATAGATTGGATGTGCTGTGTGTAAGTGAAACCTAGAAGAAATGAATGAAATGGTGAGTGTGTGGTCTTCTGGAGTATTGGATAATGTGAGAGGATAGGCTGGTGTAGGTGTGATTTTAAGTGAAAAGATGAATTTGATCCATTACACCTGCATTAGTGAGATAATTCTTTGGATACATCTGAAAGTGAAACTTAAGAGAATAGTAATTGTTGTAGTGTATGATCCTTGTGATTCAGATCTCTCTGCTACGAAGGAAGATTTTTGGAATGAGCTAAAAGCTGTTTTGAGCCAATTTGGTGGTAAAGAGAAAATTATAGTAGGAGATTTCAATGCTAGAGTAGGTGTTCAGAATGGAATTTCTGATAATGTTCTTGGTAAGTTTAATTATCCTGGTGTGAGTGATAATGGTAAAAGATTAATTGAACTCTGCATTGAAAATGGATTGTGGGTATCTAAGACATTTTTCAACCACAAGTATATTCACACATACACTTGGGAAAATCGAACTCTGAGATTAAAGAGTGTAATGGATTTTGTTGTTTATGAACAGCGTCTGAAACACTTAGTTGTTGATGCCCGTGCAATGAGAGGTGCAGATGTTGGCTCTGATCATCACCTGGTAGTGTCATGGATGAAACTGAATGTTTGTTGGAGAAGGAGGTATAGGAAGGTGCCTGTAGTAAAAAGAATAAAGGTTGAAAGGCTGTCTGAAGAATATCAGCATTATTCTGGTTTACTCAGTGAACGTCTGAATGAGTTGAAGGTGTGCGAGAGGGATGTAGAAAAGAAGTGGACGTGTTTTAAGAACTGTGTTGTCACTGTTGCTGAAAAGGTCTGTGGTACTGCAACGATGGGTATCTTTAAAGGTGATGCTTGACAGAACAGTGAAGTTTAGAGAAGCAGTAAAGAGAAAGAAAGAAGCATACTTGGGCATGTTGCAAGGTAGAGTTTCTGAGGATGAATATCGCTGTAAGAAGTGTGAGGCAGCAAAGCTGGTTCGCCAGAGTAAGGCAAAAGATAGGAAAGGAAAGGAAAGGAGAAAAGACACAATTTGGCTTTTTGGAAAGATAAAAGTACATAAGATGAGGGGAAATACAATTCTAAGTTGTGTAAAGAATAGGGTCAGAGAAATGATATGGAAGCCCAATGAGCTGAGTGAAAGATGGAGTGAGTACTTCTGTGATTTAGTAGATCATGAAAGCAGAGGTGATTCTGAGACAGAAGTAGATGATGTCATAATGAGAGATGGAAACACTGGTGGGATCTCAAGAGAAGAGGTGAGTAATGCTCTAAAATCTCTTCAGAATGTTTAGGCTTCGGGAGTTGATTATGTATCTGCTGAGATGCTAAAATATGGTGGTGACTCTATGATTGACTGGTTAACTGACATTTGCCAGTTATGCTGGGAGTTAGGAATGGTTCCTCGGGATTGGAGGGATGCTATCATTGTTCCTTTGTACAAGAGAATAAGTGATCAGACTGAGTGCAAGAACTATCATGGTACCAGTTTGCTGGGTGTGCCAGGAAGAGTGTTTGGGAAGGTCATTATTGATAATGTATGAGGTCTTACATCAGAGAAAGTGTGGGATGTACAGAGTGGTTTTATGCCTGGTAAAGGCTGCATTAATCAAATTTTTGCATTGTGCATGATGATTGAAAAGTATCTGTCTGTTGGTAAAGTGTTTGCTGCTTTCATAGATTTAGAGAAAGCTTACGACAAAGTAAGTAGGACTGTTCTGTGGAAGGTATTGAAAAAATAAATACGGTGTTACTGGGAATCTACTTAATAGTGTGAAAGCCATGTACGACAGCAGTAAAGCATGTGTACAAGTGAATGGTGTTTTATCGAAATGGTTTTCTATTGGTGCAGGAGTCAGACAAGGTTGTGTAATGACACCCTGGCTGTTTAATATATTTATGGATGCGTGCATGGAAAATGCTGGTTTACATCATATGCATGTGTGCAGGTTGCTCTTTGCTGATGACACAGTCCTGTTGGCAGAGAGCAAAAGTGAGTTGCAGTGTATGCTGTCTCGGATGTACAAAGTTTGAAAAACCAAAGTTATGGTTTTTGAGCAAGGAACTGTTCATACTGAATACAAGATAAGTCTTAATGGCACGGAGATTGACCAGGTGAGTGAGTTTGTATACTTAGAAAGCATGTTTGACAGAGAAAACAAATTGGGTGGTGAAATTAGGTGAATGAATCTGTCATTGAAAGTCATGGCTGTTTTGGGAGGTTTTTACAGGAATGATGGGTTCTCAAGGAATTCCCAAATGGCACACTTAAGAATCCAGAACAGCTCTTGTCGAGTAGTAGTCATTAATCCCTCAAGACATCAGTACTCTCATAAACAGCATAAAGAGCCATTGTTTGAGCTGCATGGTTGTCAGGGGTAATTATGCACCATATTAAAACACCATGTGTCTTAAGCAAGATTTTAATATTGTTCCATTTACTGCTCTTTCGTGTAAATTACAAAAGTATGATATTTATCATACACAAATTATGAGATTGATTTTCTTCTGTTTGTGTTGCATATGTAATAATAAACCACTTCATCAAATTTCATTGATTTCCTGATAAATACTTTGTGTTATGTACAAATTTATAAATTATTATTTGATTTTGAGCACCAGTTTAGTTTTCTGGGATGAAAATCTAGGATCCCATCATAATTTTTGTCTTGTCTATGGTTTCAAAGATTTTTTTACAGGTGCTTTTCAAATTGTTAAATGTCTAAAAGAGTGGAACATTTTTTAGTGGCTGCAAATATTTTACTTAAATTCTTTAGCACGTTTTTTGTAAAAAAGATCGTACTTATGTTACTGGTTTGCTGGTTTGTCTGTCCATCCATGGACACCATATCTCTGCAACTATAAGTCTGATTTGAAAAATTCTTTTTGCATTGGGAAGCTTAAAATATGCAAATGATGATAATTTGTTTTGTACAATGCATAATTTTTCCGCTAGAGGGCATAAATGCAGATATCAAATTCAAAATACGTTTTATTTCATATTTTTGCTTCTAAACATCCGATTGAGAAAGTTCTTTTACCTTTTGATTCCATTTTGAGTATAGTCACTTTTATAGTTATGCATACATTTTCCCTCTAGGAGTCATAAAAATAAATTGCATTTTCCCCAAGATCTCAACTTGCAAAATTCTTTCTGCAGTGGATACAGCTCCTGCTGGGAAATATTTTGCATATAATTTCTAATTTTTGGTAAAAAATGTTTTGGCCACCAGGGTTGTAACCATTAATTTCTACTTCTAATGTATTTTCAGCAAATAACGAGCTTCTAATTGCGTTTAGCTGCTGGTGGAACTAAGTAGATGTTTCTATTTCTGGGAAAATAAATCAATTTGATTGGTTACCTACCAGTTCAATTGACTTTGAATAGCTATGATAAATTTAATTCGTGTCAGAACTTATTCAGAGGACATGCTCATTACAATTGAAAATTTGGTGTCATATTTCTTTTTTCATATTGGAAGTTACTTACATTTTGTGTAATTGATTGCATCTTCATGATTTTCATGTTTTGTTCACTACATACCTGGAGCTTTGAGAAACCTCCATGGCACCTCTTTCTTGTGTCGAGGTAGATACAGTCGAACGTTTTCCAAGAATTTACTGTAGTTCTTATCACTTTTTCAATTCGGTTATACATAATCTTTTTGATTATCAAAGATACACAATTATTTTATTATTTTATGTATAACCCAGTATGTTTCAACTTTAAGAGAATTGAGACATCACTTTTTTGCAGCCATGAAATAGTCTGTAATGGAATCTGAGCAATTCGGTGATTAGAAAAATTGTTTTCAGTACCAACTTTTGATATTTTATTTCACTTAAAACAGGTGAGAAAACATTTATTATTATGTTCAAAAATGCTACTGCATGCTCACTGAGCAGTGAAAATAACTTTACATGGAATGGCAGACAGTGATGAAGAATTGAAATTCTGTCTTTTGTAGAAAAGATCATGCTTATGCTACCAGTTTGTCTTTCCATATGTGGACACCATATCTCAGCAACTATTAGTCCAATTTGAAAAATTCTTTTTGCATTGGGAAGCTGGAAATATGAGAATGCTGATCCTTGCATTCAGTTTTTCGTACAATGCACAATTTTGCCCCTAGAGGGGCGTAAATGCTTTTGATATAGAACTCAAAATACATTTTATTACATACATTTGCTTCTAAATATCTGATTGAAAAAGTTTTTTTACCTTTCTATTCCATTTATATCGACTATTTTAGGTACAGTCACTTTTTTAAGTTACACATAGATTTTCAGCTAGGGGCATGAAAGTAAATCACATTTTCTCTGAGATCTCTATTTGAAAAATTCTTCCTGCACCAGATACAGCTCCTGATGGGAAATGGTTTGGCCACCAAGGGGCATAAGTATTAATTTCTACTTATGATGTATTTGCAGCAAAATCTGAGCTTGAAAAAATTCTTTTGTAGACAGATACCGCTCATGTGGATAAACCTTTTCAAAATATTTTCTTTTTTAAATAATGCATGGATTCTCCGCCAGGGGGCATAGATGTACATTTTATTTTTGTCAATTTCTCTGCTTCTAAGAGTCCGATTTGAAAAACTCCTTCTTTGTTGGAAAATGTTTTTCAAGTAATGCATAGACATTCTGCTAGGGGGTATAAAGGTAAATTGTGTTTTCCCCCAATATATCTGTCCCCGCACGGGGATAACTGGTTTTCCAGTTATTTGGGGAGCGGCGCCCCCACGGCCCGAGCTCACCTTGTGACGGAGTACTTTCGTTTGCTCTTGAACGATAACATCACCGAAGGACAGCTGTTCATCCAGCTGATGGGGGTTAGCGTCCCCACGGCCCGAGCCGATTTTCTCTTATTGTTTTGCTTTTTGTCTTCAGTTCATATCTTGACGTGTACCCGCCCCAGTTGTAGGCTGCTGAGGTTGTGATGAGCGCCAGCTCCGGGTTTTGTTCCTCGTTCACTTCCCTGTCTTTTCTCTTTTATGTTACATTTTCTGTTTTTCCGGAGCTGGTTAGCTTAGACCTACCTGCATGTTTGCCGTGTGCGGTGACCCGTACAGGTGGAAATGAGGATGCTGGAGGCTGAGGTATTTGGGGGCCGGGTTGTAGTGTCTCCAGATGCCAACACTCACTGCCCTCTGCTTCACCCTAAACGGGAGGCTGGGAGCTAACCCACTCCTGGTCAGGAAGTCTGTGGCCGAGTTGCGTCCAGACTTCTAGCGGCTTGTCGTTCTGTTCGGCTGGGTGAGTTGGGGGTAGGGTGGGCATACCAAGGGGTGTTCTCCGGGCACGGGAAAGTCTGGGTGCACGCTGAGCGTGTGTCTGCCCTACCAACTTGCTATATCCGCTGACTATCCCTAGAGCCGTGTCCTGCGTCCTCTTGGGCTTGCGGACCTCCGGTTCTCCCTCGTTGGGCTCGGTAGTGGGTGGGGAGGTTGGCGGACGAATCTTTTTCTCCCTCATGGCAACACAAAGTGTTTCCCATGCTTCCAATTTAAAGCGCCCTGTGGAGGAAAGTACACCTTCCTCCACAAAGAAACTTGTCACATCAAATTGCAATGCTCTGTTTCTTTTGATCAAATCTGTTGACTCTTCACAGTCACTCAGTTTGAAGAGTCCCTTCTGGATCAACAAGGCTCTGCAAGCCGTTGCTGGCTCTCAAGAGTGTGAAGAAGCTCCCTTCAGGGGATCTTCTTGTGGAAACATCTCATCCACGCCACAGTGCCACCTTGCTGGAGACGTCCGTTTTGGCTTGGCATTCCTGTCCAGGTTTCTCCACATGGTTACCTCAATTCCTCTCGCGGTGTTGTCAACTCCCGCGACCTGCTTGAGTGCAGCGATGAGGAATTGCTGGAGGGAACTTGGTGAACAGCATGTCATTGGGGTTCGACGGATTCTTTTCAGGCGGGATGGGAAATCTATTCCCTCCCGTAACATCATCCTGACTTTTGACTCCCCAACCCTGCCTACTACCATCAAGGCAGGTTATTTACGGCTTGATGTTCGGCCGTATATCCCGAACCCCTTGCGTTGTTTCAGGTGCCAGCATTACGGTCACTCCCAGCAGTCTTGCCGTAATGTTGCTAAGTGTGGTCGCTGTGGTTCCACAGAACACTCTTTGGCAGATTGCTCAGCAGGGAGTCAGATCATTGTGTCAACTGCGAAGGGACTCATCCTGCATCTTCTAAGCAGTGTCCAAAGTGGATAGAGGAGCAGGCAATCCAACGCCTGAAGACAACTGAGCATCTATCGTATCCCGAAGCTAGACGGCGGATCGCCCCTTTACAACCAGGCCGGCGGTCCCCTATGCTTCAGTTGTGGTGCAGAAGGCCTCTGTGGCGGTCCAGACTGAGGTGCCTTCCCAGCGCGGTGTCCTTATGCTTTGCGGACATCGTTGCTGCTGGATTGAAGGCACTGCAGTCTGCGCCGCAATTACCTCCAAGGCGGCATCAACATCGTCGCCGATACCTTCCTCTATGCCGAAAACATCTGTCAGCACTGGGACCCAGGGCACTGCTAAGAAGAAGCCGGAGAAGATGAAACCAGGTTCTTCCTCCCCGAAACAGAGCAGGCAAAAACCACCTCCTACCACCAGGGGCAAACACAGCCCTGTGTTGCCTCCAGACACTGCGGATGGCTTGGAGGTGATGGACGACTCTGAGACCTTCTAGTCGTCTGTCTTCATTCTCTCATTTCATTTCATTTTTCTTTATGGCCACGCTCATTCAGTGGAATTGCCGAGGTCTGCGATCACGCATTGATGATTTGAAAGGTTTACTGTCTTCGCACACACCTGTGTGCGTGTGTCTCCAGGAGACAAAGCTTCGCACGATGGACACTCCTTCGCTGCGGAGACATTCCCTTTACCGTAAAGATCGCCAGGACGGCGTTATCGCCTGCGGAGGAGTGGCCGTCGTTGTTCCTCATGGTGTTCCTGTCACTGCGGTTGCCCTTCGGACGACTTTGCAGGCAGTGGCAGTGAGACTATCTGTGAACACATTGTTCACGGTGTGTTCCCTCTACTTACCACCAGATGAAGCAGTACGCCTTTCGGATCTGGAAGATTTAGTTGACCAGCTGCCGCCTCGCTTTCTTCATCTTAGGAGATTTTAATGCACACAATCCGTTGTGGGGTTCTACCACTCGTGACTCCAGGGGCCGTGTTGTTGAGTCCCTTCTCTCCAACCGTCCTCTGTCTCCATAACACCGGGGCAGTCACTTATTTTCATGAACCCACCCGCTCGTACTCAGCCATTGATCTGTCTCTGAGTTCACCATCCTTCTATCCTGACTGGTCTGGAGCGTGTCTGGTGATCCCCTAGGCAGCGATCACTTTCCCATCTTTCTCCGTCTCGGGGGTGGCGGGTACCGTTACCCTACTCGCCCTGCTAGATGGAATAGATCGTGCCAAGTGGGACACATTCACGGCTTCAGCGATTATTACTCCAGCTGTGGTGACCTCGGGAACGGTCGATGGCAGCTGTTGCGGCGGTAACGGATTGTATTGTGCAAGCGGCAGAACTTACCATCCCCAGGACGTCGACTAAACTTCCACGTTGCCCGAGACCTTGGTGGAATTCCACTTGTATGGCAGCTCGTCGGGCCCAACATCGGGCTTGGGGTAGGTTTCGTCGGTACCCCACCGACGCGAACCTACTTGCTTTCAAGAAAGCCAAGTCCTACGCGCGATTGGTTCGTAGGCGTAGTCAACGGGAGTCCTGGATACAATATGTATCCGGGATTAACACCAATACCAGCCCTAAGATCGTTTGGGACAGGATCCGTAAGATTCGGGGACAGTACCCATCTGGGGAAATCTCCATTCTTGAGAGTGGTGGAGGGACGGTTGCTGACGCTCAGGGTATTGCTGACTGTCTGGGCGCCGCTTTTCTTCGGTGTCCAGCAGCAGCAATTACCACCCTGCTTCGTTCCGGCAGTTACAGCCGGCGCTTTTGAACGGTCCAGGATTTCCTTTGGACCGTTTTCTGCCACACAGATTACAACAGCCCGCTGACTGCCGTGGAGCTGAAGACCGCTCTGAATCGGTCCGGCCGGACATCTGTCGGACCGGATAACATCCATTACGAAATGCTGAAGCACCTTTCTCCGTGCTCTCTTGAATGTCTGCTAATCCTGTTTAACAGGATTTGGCCAGGAAGCATGTCTTTCCGAATCTTGGCACACTGCCATTGTCGTTCCTGTTCCCAAACCTGGTAAAGATCCCACTAACCCGTTGAACTACCGGCCAATTGCTATGACGAGCTGCCTTTGCAAAGTACTCGGCGTATCATTAATTTTCGTCTCATTTTTTATCTGGAGTTTCATCACATTTTTTCACCTCATCAGAGTGGATTTCGCACATCTCGATCCCACCACCGATAATCATCTTCGCCTTGAGACATCTGTCAGGGAGGCGTTTGTCAACGATCAGCACATGGTCTCCGTATTCTTCGACATGGAGAAAGCCTATGACCGTACCTGGAGATACGGCATTCTCCGTGATCTGCATGAGTGCGGATTGCGGGGAAACTTACCATCTTTCATCGCCGGGTTTCTCAGGACCGGAGTTTCCGTGTGCGCGTCTGGTCGACCCTCTCTGCGGTGTACCCGCAAGAACAGGGTGTACCTCAAGGCTCCATTTTATCAGTCACTCTGTTCATCCTTCGTGTCAACCATATTTTCCACCTGCTTCCTCCGACGGTTCGTGGAACCATGTACGTGGATGATCTGCAGATCTCTTGCGCGTCAGTTAACATGCGCACCATCGAGAGACAGCTCCAGTCTGCCATTACCAAGATCTCTCTCACTGGGCTTCCCAAAATGGCTTTGCTTCTCGACGCAGAAGACCGTTTGCGTGCATTTTTGCCGTAAACGGGGTCTTCACCAGACCCCAGCCTCCGTCTGGGGTGTTCTACCATCCCTGTGGTGTCAGAAGCCAGGTTCCTTGGGCTAACTTTTGACCGGCGCTCACCTTCCGGCCTCACATTCAGTCTTTGAAGGTGAAGTGCACGAAGTCATTGAGTATCCTGAAGGTCCTCTCCCGAACATCTTGGGGGGCCGACAGGTGCTCAATGTTCGCATTACCATTCTCTGATTCGGTCAAAGTTAGACTTCGGATGCATTACGTACGGTTCAGCGCGTCCTTCGGTTTTAAAGCCTTTGGACCCCGTCCATCACCAGGCATTGCGGCTATGTACTGGTGCTTTCCGTACCTCTCCCGTGCATAGCCTGTATGCGGAGGCTCATGAACGCCGTTGTGCATCCGTCGTAAGCAGCTGTCTCTTCAGTTTTACACAAAACTGAAATCTCTTCCTGATCATCCCCTGCATGGTTCCATCTTCCAACCGGACTGTGTCCGCTTGTTTTCCAACCGCCCCTCCTGTGTTCCGACGTTCGGGATTCGGATGTCTGCCATAGTGCGCGATGCTGGTCTGAACTTGTCAAGGATTGGTTTGACCACCTTTTCAACCGTCCTCCTTGGCAGTCCGTTCTAGCAGCATGGCTGACCTTTCTCTTTGTGTGTGGCCAAAGTCTTCCACTCCTGCTCTGGTGTACCAGCAGCTCTTTGCTGAAATACAGTCTGTCTACCCGGATTTCGTGCCTGTGTTCACCGATGGCTCGAGGTCCGGGGATGTCGTTGGATCCGCTTTTGTGTGTGGCGAAGCCTTACATGCTGAGAGGCTTCCGCCTGAATCCACTGTCTTTTCGGCAGAGATGCGTGCTGTACACCTCGCTTTGTGCCACATACAGTCTCGATCACTTCGTCGCGCTATGGTTTGCTCTGATTCCCAGTCCGTCATCCATGTTTTATCTTCTCCGGAGGACACGGACTCACCTGTCATCCTTGATGTCGTCGTCTTCTTGGAACTTTGGAGGGTGATGGTTTCCTGGTCCGATTCTGTTGGGTTCCTGGCCATGTTGGGATCCGGGGTAACGAGCTGGCAGATCTCTCTGCCAGGTCTGTTTCCTCCATGTCGCCAGCTCGGCTGCCACTGTCTTTCCGTGATTTTAGACCTTTGATCCGGACATTTCTCCTGGACGAGTGGCAGTCCCTGTGGTCTCAGCAGGGCAGCAATAAACTTTATGCCATCAAACCACACATCGGACTATGGAAGTCTAGTTTGCGGAAGAACCGTCGTGAGGAAGTTGTTCTTGCACGTCTCCGCATTGGGCACTATCGTTTTACTCACCGCTTTTTGCTGTGTGGCGACAGTGCCCCGCTGTGTGCGGCGTGCCAATGTCGTCTCACCGTCCTTCATGTTTTGTGTACTTGTGTTCGTTTTTGTGCTCATCGTTTTCGTCATTTTCACTCTCATCTGTTGGACGAAGGAGCAGCTACGCTGCAAACTATTATCGAGTGAAGCCTGCGATACGGAAAGCAGTGTTTTCATTTTACGGGATATTGACTTTTATAAACTCGTCTAGATTTTAACTTCTTCATTCTCATGTTTCATTTTTACCGCATCAGCCTGCTTTTAACCTTGTGTACGTTTTTTTATTAATTTTGTTTCGTTTTGATGTCTTTTGTTTGGCGCTCTTTGGCCAACTATGGCGCCATTAAATCTACCAACCAACCAACCAACCAACCAATATATCTGCTTCTAAAACTCTGATTTGAAAAATTCTTCCTGCATCGGATACAGCTTCTGATGTGAAATGTTTTGCATATAATTTCTAATTTTTGGTAAAGAATGGTTTGGCCATTTCTTTCGTGGACTGATACTGCTCACTTCAAAAACCTTCTGAGAATACTTTCTTCTTAAAATAATGTATAGTTTTTTTGCCAGGGGCATAGGTATATATCTTATATTTGTCAATATCACTGCTTCTAAAAGTCCAGTTTGAAAAATTCTTTGTTGGAGAGCATTCCTAGTGTGAAATGTTTCTCATACAATTTCAAATTTTCTTAATGAACAAGTCTGCCACCAGGGGCGTAAGTTCAAATGTCCATTTACAGCACTAACAGCGGGACTAAAAACCTAATTGAAAATCTTTTTCAGTCAGAAGTTACTAACTATGCAAACTCTGTGTGTCTATCCCCCCCCCCAAATAATGCACAATTTTGCCACCGCTAGGTGACACAAATGCTTAATCTGTTCTTCTCAATATCACTGCTTCTACATGTGTGATTTAAAAACTTCTTTCAGCACCTAATGCCATTTAGGTTAGTATATGAGGAGTTATTTAGTTCGCAATTCTGCTGCTAGGTGGTGTTTGTGTACTTCCGTTTGCAGCTGTATCTCCACTTCTAAAAACCCTATTGAGAAATTTCTTCTTTACTGTATGCCATTCGCTACAATAGAGATGTGGAGCATTGTCCTATTTAAATAATGCACAGATTTCCTGCTGGGGGGCATGAAGGTTGAAACCTTTTTCTCACTATCTGTGCTTCTGGGAGAAGTATTTGAAAAGTTCTTTTTCTATGAAGAATATTTTTCACTCTCCCATTATGCGAAATTCTGCTAAAAGGCATAGTTATATCATGTTTCCTCCTACATGTATATTTCTTCTTCTAACTGTTAGATTTGAAAATCTTTGTCTCTGATATGCTCCATTTGTTAATTTTCGTAACATACTTTTTAGCCACTGGTGGAAGTAAGTAGATGTTTCATCAATTTTAGAAACCCATTTGATTGTTTTTATAACCGGTTCCATTGACTTTGATAAATTTAATTCACGTCAGAAAGGATTCAACAAAAGACGTGCTCATTACAACCAAAATTTGGTGTCATTTTTCTTGTTAACAAAAGGAAAAATGTGTGCTCTTTTGTTTGTTGATGCAGCAAGAAGTTAAGAAATGAGAAACCTTGCATTTTCAGAGAAATTAAATTTTTATTGTGGTTAACACCTGGAAAACTCCTTAAGTAGACTTTAAAAATCAGTATGAATGCTGGTAGCACTATTATATATAAAGTTTTATTGCTTGTATTGACTTACCTTGTGTCATTCACACAATTCTGCAGAAGCAAAATTGTGTTCTGTAACATGACTTTCAAGGGTTGTAAATGTTCTGCAGGCAGTGTCCAGATTTCATTAAAAGAAATTAAGTGAAAAATTACATTTCATCACTTGAAATCTCCTTATTAAATATAATAATTTAAATCCATTAAATTTATTTAGAACCAGGGCATGCATTTAGAGATTCTGTCTAACTTTTGAAGTTAAATAGTGTGTCATTGATGCAGATGAACTATTTACAAAGTGTTTTTGGTAATTTGGCAGCTTTCAGTATTTTTTGGACTGATAGTACATTTTTTTTTCACCAATTGAATGGTGTTTTACCATCTCCCCAAGACGATTACACTGATAATACGACTTTAAATTATTTGACTATTACATACGAAACAACCAATCTTCTCTCTTGCATGGATTTTTGTGAACAATAAAAGCATGTGCAGCCCGTGCACATGTTCTGCTGTTGTTGACTGAGTTTTTCCAGGATGGACATCTAACACCCTTCCCAGCAATATCGTGTGGTTTAACAACATTGTGTGTGTGTGTGGGGGGGGGGGTGTCTTTCAAAAGCATAAAATCTCTTGCTATCCCAAGTGATAAGGGTTGATGGATGGATGTGAGTGGGGACGATTGGTCAGTGCTCTCAGCAAACAAGAGGAGTGAATATGTGCGATGTGTGAACGAGCGCTGCTCTCGCAATTCTAAGAAAAAGAAAAATGTTCTGCAAGGTGACTTCGTTCTGTGATGCACATCTCAGTTATTAGTAGTTTCTGCTCTTAGGCAGACAGGTAGGTCACACTTGACAGCTAGTGTCTTCTCAGTTGTTACTGCACTCTTTTAAAGTTGTGTTGTATCATAATTCTTGTGATAAATTACATTTCCTGGTTGGCATCAGTACCTTGTAGCAGATTCTTTTTTGTCGAATAACTTAGCTTAGTGTGTAAAGAAAAGAAAAAGTTATTTAAGCATAGAAAAATTAGCAATGAACTTAATGCTGTGACCAGGGTTTGCATTGTCCCCGGAATTTGATTTCCCTTTTTTCCAGTCCTGAAACATCCTTGATTTTTCATATTCTTGTGAAAGGTTCTGGAATAAATAAAATGTTGCTAAATTAATAGCTCAAAATACTGTTTCGCACGTTATATGAGACCCCATGGGTGCTTGCATAAGAGAATCAAAGAACAAACTGTTGATGTCAATGATACAAGGTACAAAAAATAATGCAATTACTCTCCCAGTTTGTGATTAAGTGAATGTGCACTGAGATGGTACACGTTGAGGCAATACCGAAAGTATAGCCAAGTGCATGCGCCCCAAGACAAAACATGACAAGGCTTCTGCCTCATAACCACATAAAAGATGGAAAACCATAAACATTGAAGATTAATAAAAGCTTCAATTAAAAACCATAAAAGCAATGTCAAGCACCCATGTAATCTGCCAAACTAGTTTCGTATGACGTAGTTGTCAACATCTTCAGTGTCAAAAACATCATACTCTGGTCCAATCTTTAGACTAGTGCCTTCTGTCAACTCATCACCAGAATGGAATTTCCGTTCTCCCATACGTATGCGTAAATCCATGCTCCCACACGGATTTCTGTATGTTATTTTCCCTATCCATAAATTTCTTAGAATACGCAAGGTGTTGTCTCTTCTTTGTCTTCCCTTTAAAATTCACTTCCTGATTAATCAAATGCTTCCAAGCATACAGAAGTTTAATAGGTTCATTGCTATTACAGTTGAATTTTTGCGTTTTTTCAATTATGGCCTCAGATGTCAATATCTGTCCATGTGTTCTGTGTGTTGTAAGCACATATGAACTCAAACCTATTGCCAAACAATACTGAATGAGAGAGCTCTTTTCCTGTTTTTAATTCCAACAGTGAATATGCTCAGAAAAAAAACAACAGGAAAAGAGCTTCAATTTACTTCCGATATTGGAGGTTATTTTTTTAACGTGCATTAATGCATTTGCATTTTTGAACTTCCCTTTTGTTGGTAAAGTTCGATTAACACTTACCGCACGTGGGGCTTGGCTTTCAATTCTTATTTCCGTTATGTGGATGCGGCATGGGGGTTTTTCATTTAGTTGCGGGTTCACTTCATTTTTTTTCCCCGTTGGTATTTATCTGGCCTCATCACTAAATGAGTTTTTTACTTTGCTGCCTCCTCATTTACTTCAATAATTTTTCATAACCCGAGTACTTTCGGTAATACTCCATTACCGTCATCGAGGGGACGTTTTGCTCCGACTAGCACGGACCGTGTCAGCTGGGCATTTCGGTGGTTCTCGCGGGCTGCTTCTGTCATCGGCTATCGCTTCTTCTTGGGCGTTGTGGCGCCATCTCTTGTTGATCACTGATCTCATTTTTCGAACTTTTTCATTTTTTTGCTCAATTTTAATTAAATTTCTCCAGCTGTTTCTCAAAATATTAGGGTCATTATGGTTGCAAACTTTTGCCCTATTTTTTTCAATCATTACCGACTCTGCTATTCTGAGGTGTTTTTCGGATTTACAGCTTTTAATGATTTTTATATTTTTGAATTTAGGATATTTTTGGTTATCCAGACAGTATTGAATAAGTGCTGCTTTTTCTTCTTTTTTCTGCCAATTTTTTTTTTTTTTTAGGAAGAAACAGCACTTATTCAATACTGTCTGGATAACCAAAAATATCCTAAATTCGAAAATATAAAAATCATTAAAAGCTGTAAATCCGAAAAACACCTCAGAATAGCAGAGTCGGTAATGATTGAAAAAAATAGGGCAAAAGTTTGCAACCATAATGACCCTAATATTTTGAGAAACAGCTGGAGAAATTTAATTAAAATTGAGCAAAAAAATGAAAAAGTTCGAAAAATGAGATCAGTGACCAACAAGAGATGGCGCCACAACGCCCAAGAAGAAGCAGCCCGCGAGAACCACCGAAATGCCCAGCTGACACGGTCCGTGCTAGTCGGAGCAAAACATCCCCTCGATGACGGTAATGGAGTATTACCGAAAGTACTCGGGTTATGAAAAATTATTGAAGTAAATGAGGAGGCAGCAAAGTAAAAACTCATTTAGTGATGAGGCCAGATAAATACCAATGGGGAAAAAAATGAAGTGAACCCGCAACTAAATGAAAAACCCCCATGCCACATCCACATAACGGAAATAAGAATTGAAAGCTAAGCCCCACGTGCGGTAAGTGTTAATCGAACTTTACCCAACAAAAAGGGAAGTTCAAAAAATGCAAAAGGAAAAGAGCTGTTTTATTCAGTATTGTTTGGTGACGAGTTAGAGTCCAGATTGGACAAATTCAGATGTGCTTACAACGCACAGATATTAATATCTGAGGCCATCATGATTGAAAAAAACACAAAAATTCAACCGTAATAGCAATGAACCTATTAAACTTTTGTATGCTTGGAGGCATTTGATTAATCAGGAAGACCAAAGAGAGAGAGAACACCTTGCTATTCTAAGAAATTTACGCATAAGGGAAATAGCATTCAGAAATCCCCAAGAGGGTACAGATTCACACATGTGTATGGGAGAATGGAAATTCCATTTTGGTGGCAAGTTGGCAAGAGGCACTAGTATACAGATAGTAGAAGGTTCAGAGGTCGGTGTTTTTGTCACAGATGTCTACAACCAAAAACTAGTGTGGCAGATTACATGGGTGCATGACCTTGCTTTTATTGTTCTTAATGTTTAATTAAAGCTTTTATTCGACTTGAATGTTTTTGATTTTTCATCTTTCATGAGGTTATGCTTTGTTTCTGCTCATTTATTTTTATTTTTGGTGTCTTGTCTGGGGGGCATGCACTTGGCTATACTTTTGGTGTTGACGAGACGATGATGGGCAAAACACGTAACAATATTAACAAATAAAGGTAACTTGATCACGCTAGTTACGTTAAATGAAAACTTTTACAAAAAAGTTCGTAAGTTGGAAGCTTTCGACCTTATCTTAGGTCTTCATCACGCCAATGGAGGACTAAGATTGTTGCCAGGTTCTACATTTGAATTTTTCCTATTTTTGTTGCCAAAACTTAGAATTGATCTCCAGATCATCGGAATGTAGAGAGGAGATTCGGAATTGCAAGTCATTGAGTTGAAAATAATTTCCAGGCTTTCACGGTAACGGAGGGCAAAACGATTGTCAAAAGAAGCAATTCGTTTTGCTTCGTTCCAGTGGGGAACTGCAGATGTGTCTTCCTTTGTCAAAATAGACAAGGCAGTATTAGGATTGGCTTTCGAAACATATTTTTTATGTTCTAAAATTCTATGGTTAATGCTTCCATGTGTAAGTTATCCCCAGTAGAAGAAGAGATAGGAATGCAGTAAACTCCTGGGAGGTTCAGGCTTTCAACTTTGTCCCTATCCCTTTGTAGAAGTTTCAAGATGTTTGGGGTAGATTTAATGGCAAGACGGTAACCAAAACTTCTAAAAAGAATCTTTAACTTATAAGCATAGGAAGGATGGTAAGGAACAGAACCACAGAATTTCAGGTTTTCTTTCTTTTGAGGAAGGAGGCATTCAATTTTCGAAAGGTTTTCATATTTCTTTATGAGGGAGTTGACTGTAAGAGCAGGGAAACCATGAGAGAGGGCTATTGTAGAAATTTTGGAGAGTTCTTCTTGAAGAGAGAGTTAGTTGTTGCAAATGATATGAGCCCTGTGGATGTAGGACTTCAATGCTGCAAGCTTGTAGAGATGCAGAGTGAAAGATTTGTAGGGAATGATGTTAGTGGCCGCAGAAGGTTTACGATAGACGGAACGAGTAATGGAGAGATCAGCGTTTCTGCAGATAGATACATCCAGGAAATCAATTTTGTGGTTTACTTCCT
Organism: Macrothele yani; assembly: GCA_039090855.1. NCBI lineage: Eukaryota > Metazoa > Arthropoda > Arachnida > Araneae > Macrothelidae > Macrothele > Macrothele yani. The sequence goes on from CM077024.1 coordinate 12,254,812, forward strand.
TAGATATAGTGAGATTAATGGAAGGAAATTTTTCCGTAATGGAGTTGATCAGTGTCTGTAGTTCAGACTCGGTATGTGGCCAGCTAATGAAAATGTCGTCTACATATCTTAACCATAGGGAAGGTTGAAAAGGGTGTTGAGGAATGATGGAAACTTCAATATGTTGCATGTAGATATCTGCAAGCAGAGGGGAAAGAGGTGAGCCCATGGGGAGACCAGATTGTTGCCTATACACAATTTTGTTGAAAACTAAACAACTGTGTTGATGAATAGTGTGGAAACAATCATAAAGATCTTTGATAAGAGTACCGGGGGTTCAAAATGAAGAATCAATTTCTTCATGAGGAGCATGTAGGACTCAAAATATGGTACAGAGGGAAACGAAGATTTTACATCAAGAGTGTACAGATTAACACTAGGAGAAAAGGAATTTGCAATTCCAAAGATCTGGAGATCAATTCTAAGTTTTGGCAACAAAAATAGGAAAAATTCAAATGTAGAATCTGGCAACAATCTTAGTCCTCCATTGGTGTGATGAAGACCTAAGATAAGGTCGGAAGCTTCCAACTTACGAACTTCTTTGTAAAAGTTTTCATTTAACGTAACTATAGCGTGATCAAGTTACCTTTACTTTTGGTGGTGTTTCAAAATGTTCCATCTCAGTGCACATGCACTTAATCACAGACCAGGATGAACTTCTGCGGGTGAGTCTAATTGCGTTTTTTTTTTCCGTTATATTATTGATTTCAACAGATCGTTCTTTGATAATCTTATGCAAACACCCATGGGGTCTCATATAACAAGTGAAACAGTATTTTGAGCTATTAATTTAGAAACATTTTATTTGCTTCAACAAACCACATAAATAATGTACGATTCTGGAATTTGATTTCCCTTTTTTGCAGACTGGAAAGTCCTTGATTTTTCGTATTTTGGGGAAAGGTTCTTGCAGTGGAAAAATTGTACCTTTCTGCAGTGTCTTCTTTTTCATATGGATGGTACAGATGGTTTGTTGGAATTTCAGCATGAATCTTAAGAATACCCTCCAAGCACATACTTTCCTCACTAAAGGAGATTGTTACCAATGAGCGTGGGAAGAAATGACTATGGAATAAGAAATCTTCAGTGCCATATGGAAAAATGGTTTTGTATTATTATCATTGCATTTAGTTCCAGATTGCTTCTTATAAGGGGAAATTTTACGTAACCTATAAGAATTCTAAATGCATAGTAAATTTCACCTGAATTTGCAAACTATGATTCTAGCAAAAATTTAAGGTCCTGAAATACCCATAGAAAAGTTGTGTATATGAACCCTATGTGACTTATTATTAAAAAGAATCTGTAGTGTATAATCAGTACCAGATGTTAATAGTTGTCACTGAAGTCAATAAAACTCACTTCCATTTTTACATTGCTGCAGGAAAAAATTTCCTTTGTGGCTAGATGTAAAGTTCCAACTCTTCATACATATATATCATTAAGCTGTTCTCTGATATTTAGAGGTTAGCTCCTCAAATAAACTTTTAACTGATTATTTACTTACTGTTGCTGTGTCAAACTTCTCCATTTTCAGCGATCTTGACCCATCACAAGACCTTCTATACTTCATAATCTTTTTCTCATTCAGGCACTCCTGAATCTTATCCTGCCACTTGGGCCAAATTTTTGTTTAGTAAGCATCTCATCACTCATTCTTTCAACATGGCCAAACCACCTAAGAATATTTAGTCTCCACCTTGCACAACTGCAACAAATCTTCTTTCCTTACATGATCTGAACGTGTCTTCACAGAAACCCCCGTAAGTAACACATTTCTCAGGCATACAAACAACTCCTATGTCTCTTCTGTAGTACCCAGGTTTCACTGCCGTACATCAGAGTAGGGACTCATTTGAGAAACCGTCATTCCTGTGAAAACCTCCTAAAGCAGGTATGACTTTCAATGAAGAATTCACTTGCCTACTGATCTGTTCCCTCTCTCAAACAAGCTTCCCAAATATACAAAATCATGGTACCATTTAGACTTATATTACATTCAGTACTACCAGTTCCTCTCTCAAAAACCATAACTTTGGTTTTTCCCTTATTTACAGTAGCGAACAAAAGTATTTGGCAAAACACTTTTTCGACCATAATTTATTTTCTTTCTACTGGACCAAATCTGGTCATTTTGGGATATGATATGTGTTGATTCGTGGGTTACAATGGCGCATAGTTTGTATTTCGCTCAGAGCGAATTTGTCGTTCGAAATGGGCCATATTCAAGAGTCGCCAATTATTACCCATTTGTTTGCTGCATATATTAATGTTTTTCTTGTGATTTTTGTGGTTTGTAGTGTGATAATAGGTCAATCTTAGGTTTTCAGAAATGGGTAAAAAGGCGGAGATCCCTGTTGGAGCTCGCCAGGCGGCTGTGAACATAATGGAATCCGGATGCGCATCACTGACATTGCGAGGACCCTGAAGATCCGACACCAGTCCATTTCAGCTATCCTGTAACGTTATATGAAGACTGGGACCGTCGAGAACAGTCCGCGATGTGGTAGGCCTCGTTCCACTACGTTGCGTCAGGATAGACGCATCCATCCTCCGTCGATCTCGTGCTGGTCCCACCTTGACTGCTGTGGACATCGCCACCGAATTCCGCGACAGCGACGACCTGAACGTCAGCCAAATTTCCATCTCTCGTCGTCTCATTGCTGGTGGATTGAATGGATGACGTCCAGCCAAGAAACCACTCATCGGAGTCTAGAATCAACGAGCCAGAGTCGCGTTTGCCCGCCGTCATCGACACTGGACCGGGGCGGACTGAAGTAAGGTGCTTTTCACCGACGAGAGCAAGTTCAACTTGTTCGGAAGTGATGGCATCCCATATGTACGATGTCCGTGTGGCCAGAGATTCAACCCCCAGTTCATTCAGCTGACTGTCGAGCACGGAGGAGGATCGCTCATGGTTTACAGCGCCTTCTCTTGCAATGGAATGGGCCCTATCATCAAGATTGACGGAATAATGATCAGCCAGAGCTACACTAACATGCTCATCAGCGATGTCTTCCCATGGGCAAACCAGAACATGCCACCCGGATGGATCATGCAGCGAGACAACGACCCGAAGCACACCTCCAGCAGCAATAGGTCGCACTTCTAGACTGGCCAAACCAATCTCTAGACCTCAACCCCATCAAGCACATGTGCAAGGAGCTGGAGAGACGAGTGCGAAGAAAACCTGCCGGAATAGGGCCCAGAAGTTCGACCAGCTGTCTGCAGAATGGGCGCAAATTCCGCAGGTCACTGTCGAGAAGCTAGTGGACTCCATGCCGGCCCGTTGTGCAGCTGTTATTAAGTCTCGTGGTTATCCCACTAAGTATTAGTTATTGTTTTGTCATTTTCTCATACTTGTTTTCTGTTATCATTACATTAAATGAATGACATACACACCTACTTTGTTGGTCAATTTGTATGATCTTTGCGATTAAGCTCGGTACCTGATCTGTGTTAAGGTTTCCGATCCATATGGGTCATGTTTACAACTGAATAACACATATCATATCCCAAAATGACCTGATTTGGTCCAGCAGAAAAAAATTATGGTCGAAAAAATTATGGTCCAAACACTTTTGTTCGCTACTGTATACTCAGTTTGAATTTCATACAAACTTCGTACATCTGTCACAACATGCTCTGCAGCTCACTTTGTCATCAGCATCAAGCAATCTGCACACATGAGTATTACCTACCAAGACATAAACCAGTTTTGTCATCATGCATCCATAAATACATTAAGCAGCCATGGTGACATTACACAACCTCTCCTGCACCAATGGAAAACCATTTTGATACCACACCATTCACTCTTACACAAGCTCTACTGCCAGCATACATGGCTTTCACACTATTAAGTGGATTCCCAGTAACACGATATTCATTCAACACCTTCTACAGAAGTATCCTATTTACTCTGTCATATGCTATCTCTAAATCTATGAAGGCAGTAAAAACTTTCTTACCAGCAGCCGGATACTTTTCAATCATCATGCGTAATGCAAAAATTTAGTTAGTGCAGCCTTTACCAGGCATAAAACCACTCTGAACATCCCACACTTTCTCTAATGTAAGACCTCGTACCTTTTCAATAATGACCTTACCAAACATTTGCCCTGGCACACCCAGGAAGCTAATACCACAATAGTTCTTGCAGTCAGTCTGATCACCTTTTCCCTTATACAAGGGAACAATGATAGCATCTCTCCAGTCCCAAGGTACCATTCCTAACTCCCAGATTTCAGTTAACCAGTCAATTACAGAATCACCACCATATTTCAACATCTCAGCAGTTGTACCATCAACTCCTGGAGCCTTACCATTCTTAAGAAATTTTATAGCTTTACATACCTCTTCTCTTTAGACCCCTCCTGTGCATTCATCTCTCACTGACATCATCTGCTTGTGCCTCAGAATGAGCTTTGCTTTCTCGATCTAATAACTCACTGAAGTATTCACCCCATCTTTCACTTTACTCATTCGGCTCCCATATCATTTCCTTGATCCTTTTCTTCACACAACTTGCAACTTTGTTTCCCCTATACTTCCAGAAATGCCTTTCCACCTTTTCCTTCAAACTATTACACACACACACTGGAGGAAAAGAAATATAAATGATTAGCTAAGGCAATCTTGATTGGAAAACCAGAGAACACAATTTCAACATTAACAAAATGAAGGATGTTCTATCGCACTGGGATGTAAAGGAAAATGAATTCCAAAGTACAAGAAATTAAAACACTTGCCGATACCACAGCAGATTGGGCCACCTATAGTGACTACATTGATTGCAATACATGTAAGATAAAAGTTAGCTTTCCTCATAACAGTTCTGAAACCTTACGTATAGCGGGCAGTTCAGAAATCTCCATTGTACACCTGTCTCTCTCTCTCTATATATATATGTGTGTGTGTGTGAGAGAGAGAGAGAGAGAGAGAGAGAGAGAAACACACTATATGCCTGGGCCAAGTTACCTTCAGCAATAAATATCAGGTGTCAAGAAATTGTAACAGCAGCTGGGAAGATGCAACATTACATATCAGTTAAGTGCTATTAGTTTACTTTTTTCAGTGGTTTATTCCACATGTATTACTTTTGAAACATCTTTTTAATTGTGTCTATCACATTTGGCTGTATTTTAACATTGCTTTAATAAAATAGTTTTTTTTAAATAATAAATGGTAAACAGATAAAATTTCTTTTTAGAACAACAAGTACAGCATCTTGTGCAGCAATACCATATTTACCTTCCCAAAGATGGGCGCATTAGTATATGTGGACTCAATACTAAAAATGTAGAGTATGTGGCCAAGGCTATTCATGACACTGTGACCAAATTACCTGAAAAGTGAGTGTGTTGCAGATGTTTTGTAAGCATAAAATGTAGTTTAGTGATATTTATGGCTGTTGATAGTTTGTCTCAAGAACCACTAATCAGCTTTATACCAAAATGTAGTGTTATATGTATAGTTAAATTTTATCAAATGTTGTGTTTCTGTTAAGGAACTTTTATGTGACTGTAGCAGTAAGAAAATAGTTACTAAGGCAGTGAAGAACTGGAACATTTATGTTTGTAGCAGCAACACTATTCATAGAAGTGCTATTTTTTCTTTAATTCCCATGTTTGTTTTTTTTTGTTTTTTTTTTTTGTTCGACACTGTTGTGATTAGAACACTACATAATTATTTTATGCAGAAAATTTTAAATGTGAACTTTAATGCATCTGTTAGAATTTAAAATGATTGTATCAAAGGAATTTCTCAGTTGCAGCACTTTTTTTTTTTCAAAAAATTACCTTTTATAATTGCCACAAAAGCTTAAGTTCATACCCTGTTCTTAGAAAATTGAAGAAATTTCATAAAATTATGTAACACTTGCTTCCCACTGTATCAGCTTTCATAAATTCTGTTTAGAGGCAAGTTTAATGTTTGTTATGCCTTCAGTTCATTGTAAATATCAGGTTGAGGGGGAGAATGTTGTCAGTTTTCCCAACCATAATTTGCATTTTACACTCTGTCGTTGAAGTTCTAGAATCATTTGTAAGTTGACAACTTAACTAATGCAAAATACACGACTCCCTAAGCATGTGAACAAACCTATTTAAGTATTTTGTTTATATTATACAGCCTACTACGTGATTCAAAAAATGTTGCGCCATTAGACACGCTCACTTCAAGTTCTTGGATTGAGCTAATAGGGATATGCTGCTGACTTGGATTCCATATCCACATGGCTAAACAGACTTTTCAGTAGCACGTTTTTTTCATTATTATTATTGATTGCTTTCTTGTTATACTTTTCACAGGTTCCGGTGATTGGACAATTAGTTTCATACTCCGCCAATGTATTAAAGTAGATACACTTTTTTCATGTCTCTTTATCATACCCAGTGTCATTTTTAAAGTTATTGCCAATCTTTTCTTACAAGGACCCATTAAGTTACCCTTTTTAAGGGTTAAAAATAGCAAAGCTAATTTTTCGAATAGATGTATGTGATGTCACAGAGTAGAAGCGGGTGAGTGAGCAAAGTGGGGTTTTCTGAGTCCCATTCAGCAGTTTGTTCGTCCACTTGAAATCACGGAAAATTTTCCCCACCAGAGAAATAACAAGAATAAGGTGGAAGGGAGTAACAGTACCAGTTTGCATCTGCAAACATTAGTGGGTGTGTGGATTATAAATTTCCTCAAAAACAAATATAAACTGCCAGCATTAAGAATTTCTTTTTATTTGATAAGCTTTTGTGGCTCAGTTCTGCAAACACCTTTTTTAGATTGTCCTGTCGAATGAGATAAATTGTCTCGTAGGAATCTGTGTGAGAAATGCTGAGCGTGTATTATAGGTGAGGTACATTTTTTTTAGCGTCAGGATAAAGAAGTAACTTTTCTTTTTTGCAGTTGTGGGTAACTGACTTCAGAAGGTGCTCACAAGTATTCATTTGCCCAACTTCTGATGAAAAGGAATAAAACACTGATTAATAACTTCTTTGGGTGTAGGTCTCATTTAGGTCATTCTTGTCTAGTCATTGATTGTTGTGAATTCTCGTACATAATGCGTTTAATCATTCTTTATTCAGGTAGGGTCTCATTTCCAAAGATTGACAAATGTCATATTTTTCTTAGTAAGTTCATGGGAAAACTCATTTATCCCACTTGTGCATCGTGATCTGTCTGTTCGTTGTATTATTAATTTTGAAAATCCCTGCATATCGCCACATCTTATTTTTAAGTAGTGGAAGATTAATTCAATTTCAAGGATTAAGCATACTTACACCATGTCTGCCGCCCCCCCCCCCGCTCAGGAAATAAATTTCAAATAAAGTTTAAGTAATTTCTTAGGTTGATCAGTACACATTTTTCATTGAGTATAATTTTTTGATCTGTTGTTTCCAAACTTTAGTCAGTTCTTGAAAATAAATTACATTTGATAAGTGCCCTTGTAACTACATAATTCTGTTATTTCTAGGTAAACTTGCCAGACGTAACAGTGTTATGATTGATAAATGTGAGATGGAGTCTATACCTATCTTATCTACCATTTAATTTTTTTCTGAACTTAGAACACATTTGTGTACTCGTTTGCTCAGCATCTTACTTCATGTGTAGTTCTGAATTGGGGTCCAAAGTAGTATTTCACAGCTTCTGTGGCATTTTTTGCTGCAGGATTTGTTTAGAATTCTTGTGGTTGCTGCTTTTTCTCTTGATCGCCCAATGCATATCCTTTGTTAGCATTCATTTTCTCTTCCCACAAGTCTAGCTGTTGTGGAGTGCACCTTTTGCTGTTTCCAGTGCATTTTCATTAAAGGGATCTTGTAACTTTTTTTTTTTTTTTTTACATATAGTCAGAGATACTGGAATTAAAAAACAATAACTTCGATAGAATGTTGAAAAGGTGGGACTCCTTGAAGATTTCACATGTTCTTTGTGAACTTCATCAGTTAAGTTCCTTTTTTGTCAGTACAACCTGCTTTTAATGTTTTGTTCCACTTTTAAGTTGAAGTGCATTATGGTTCCTTCACAGATTTTTTTTTTTTTATCATACTAAGTTTCTCAAACACATCCAATTTCTGCATACATGTGTAACTCCTGGGTCGTTTTTATACTCAATCAGTTGTGGGGGAGTTTTTCAAACACACATATGCACAGTAGTGTCCCCATATTCACTCATACTTTTGTGCCATGAAATCCATTGATTTACTCATAGTGTGTAATTTAATTGACACATTGTTTGTTTATTTTTACCTTAGAATTAAAACAGGAAATTCGTTTAAGTAGTGTCGCGTTTCTTTTTTACAGACTCAAAGCAGGGCTGTAGCTGCATGAACAAGTAATACTATTGTTTTTTTTAATGCACAAGAAGGAAGGATTATCTTTTTCATTGGTGCAGTGAGTATGTAAGATAACTATATTATTTAATTCCCTGTTTTAATACTCATATTTATCAATTCCCTTATTGGCAAACCTTCACTTCACAGCACTAAAATGTGTAGAAAACAGGTGATCCCAATATAAAATACATTCCATTTTAGAAACAGCCTTTCCACCATATTGTAACCCCTCAAAGAGCAGTTGCTTTTAAGAATACTGAGCTCTTCATTGCAGTATTAAACTTTACTTTTATAAGAATTAAATAAGTTGCATGATAATGAGTGGCCTGTAAAAGTTGCACTAGATTTGTCATTAAAGAGGCACTTCAGTTTTCTTTAATGTGATCCACTGCTTTGAAATGCATTTTTAATTTAGGAGCAGTCTGTATGTAACTCTCTGCCCCCCCCCCCCCAGGACATTTTTAAAGTCTATGTATATTGTTTCCACTTGAATCCTAGTGGCACATTTATAGTATATAAAATGTTCTGAATTTTAGTTGCCCATGATTCATATAACTTTTCTCAATCATTTAACTGTGCAGAGTTAACAGGAGGTTTCAAGAAAATGTGCATCAACAGCAAATTTTTAGCATGGAAATGTATTCTTGTCACACTTCACACAAATGAATTAATTTGTAAAATCTTTCTTGGGACAGAGTGCAGTTTTTCTTGTATAGTAAAAAGTGTTTTATTTCTATTTGCAACTCGTTTAATTCACTTTACCACAGTGATAATATCTTTGACTTGCCTTTCATCTGAAACCCAAAGCCAGTTTTGTTAGATTTTTTTTTCACTATAAATACAGCCTGTATTACTGCAATCATGTTAACTTGAGAGGCAGCTAGTGTGGAATTAAGTCATCTACAGTAAAAAAAATGTGGTAGGGATTTTTGTTTCGGACAACAAAGATTTTATAGTGGATTGATGCTGTGTGCTCGTATCATTTAACTGTTGTTGGTTTTTTTAGAGGGGGGGGGGGCGGCACAGAAACAAGCTGTTCTTACTCCTAATTGTGTTTTTGAACTTTGATAGTTGTGTGTCATAAAATGATTCTGTACCTTTATGCAAGTATTAGGCTCTCCCAGTTTTTACATAAATGTGAAAGAGCTTATAACTACAACCTTGTTTATCTTTTGTTACCCATTCAAAACAATTATTAGTGTCTGTACAGGGGATATCAAGTTGTTATGAAAATGCCTCACCAGATGTTAAGTATTGCAGTGGTGTGAAAGAAAAAAAAATCATGTCATCTAATTTGGGATTAAGCACTACCTCACTGTTTCTGTAGGGGTGCTTAAAATTTTATGCCATTATAAGAAAACTATGTGAAGCTAAAGATTTTCCACTGTATCAGTGTAGAATTTGTTTGAAATTAAAATGATATTTTTGTTATGAATTGAAATAGGATGTTGACATGTTAGAAATTTTGCATTGTTAAGTTTGTCATTTTTTAAATATCTGACTACAGTTTTGCAGCCACAAGTTGTTTGATACTGTTGCTAACCATTTTTGTGGAATTACTGAGTTCATTGTTAATAAAAAGGATATTGCAAACCTGGAGGAAAATTATTATATTATTGTTCTAAACATAAGTTTCTTTTAAAAAAATGATAAAGTTTTTAGTTCAACTAACTGCACGCAAGCCAGAAGATTCTTTATTAACTTGTTTTTCTAATTTTACCGTGAAAAACATTCAATAGCTGTGTTTGGCAAGTCCATTATATTCCAGTTTTACTGCACCACTGTCATCCTGTTTTGGGACTGGAAAAGAAAAAAGTTATTTGAATATTATGTTGTAACTTGCTATGAACATCTGAAAAAATACTTGCAGCAATTGAGTTTAACTCAGGTATTGTATTCAAAAATATAATGCTCAAAGTTATTCACTTCTAGGAATACTTTTGAAACTAAAATATAAACCATTTCCTTCAGTTGTAAGATAAAAAGTGCATTGCAAATGCTTCAACTAGTGCAGTGGTTGTTGTAAAACAAGGGAGCATTTTGTTTGGGGTGGAAACATTTTTTTGTGCAACAGAAGTCAAAGTTTCTTATTAAAATACAGCTTCAAGCCCATAAGTTTTCTCATTGTGTGAACACCTTCAGTTATATTTAGGCATTCCACAAGCACAATTTTAGGAAAAGAAAAGTTATTGCACACTAGATACACATAATTATTTTATTTAGGGGGAGAGTGTGGTTATGATCATCTTGATGAATACAAGACCTTTGATGTGAATGCTCAGAAAAAAGTACTGGCTTCCATTCTGAGTCCAGGTGTTGTTTGCCCAAACATCTAAAATCACACAGAAAGAGATCAGAATCTGTAATTATTGAAAAAACTGAAAGTACTAATTGCAACATTAATCAACCTAACGAAATACATTTGCAACGGGGAAAAAAATATTACTGATGAAAAGAATAGAACAAAGTGTAATCCCCAATAATGATGCTAGAGGACACCACCAAAGATATAACGAACTAAAATATGCAACATCGAGAAGTAGCAGAGTGAAGAAAACTCCAAAGAATTGCCGGCAATAGCCATTTGCAATCTTTCCCAACTCTAAAGATGGGCGTATGCCCGAAACACGTGGGAGTGTCCTTTGCGACACAGCAGTTCCAAGGTTTTAACTTTTTATCTGACCATTTTTTTTTTTTGTTCCTTTAAAAAGACTTGCATACTCACCTTTGTGGTCTTCTACGAAAAATACCTAGATGTATGCAGGAGGTTTCTCAAGTCTGTACAGAGTTGTGGTTTTTTCGAATATTTTTGTTTGGTCATTAGCTTTTAACCAAGACTTCATTTTTAAGCCATACTCACGAACAGGGTACCACCTACAAGCATGAATACGTCACCAAAAAAATGTTTGGCATGAATAATAATGACATTATATTTTAACTTAAAAAATTGAAAGCAATAAAAGGAAGACCACCACCAAAAAACATTGTGAGTAAAGCCTTTTTATTCTAACATGTTTTAAATTCAAGGAATTTTTAACTTCCGACGTCCAGAATATAACGTGCTAAAAGCGAACGCTAATATTTTTATATAGTTGAAGATAATCAATATATTTAATTTTTTGATTGTGCTATTTTAGGAAACTATTTTCAACGTGCAGCTTATATATATATACACACACAGTCAAAGGGTAGTTAATATATACTGATTTCATTGTCCCGTTCCGCCAATCTGTCTTGGCTCCACGGGGACTTATTGAGCACCTTGGATGTTATTTTGACATGTTGCGACAATTATCCTGCCTTGAGACGCCGGTTCGGACCCTGGCCACCCCAATGGCCCAGAGACCAGCCCGTGGTGACGTGCTGGCAGGCGACCTAGTATACCTTGTCTGGGTTCCCGCTCTGTCTGGCGGGATAGGTCGTTTCTTACTTTATCGTTGACTGGAAGATTCCTTGCCCTCGAACTTTTTTGGGGGAATAATTTCCCTTTATTTTCTTTTTTCAAAACATCTACACACATGTATGCACTGTCCTCATGCTTAGGACTTACAACATCAAGAGATAGCAAAAAATTTATTTACAGAATATTTACATTGGTGGTCTCTTCGTCTGCTTTCCCACAGACTTCTACCCTCATTCATCTTCCGAATCGCTTTCGGTGTGCATGTTCACCTCCTGCGTTTCGGTCCCCGTTTGATTGGGGAAGATGGTATGTTGCTGGAGGGTTAGCCTTTCAACCAAGGCTATTATCCCCTCCTGTTAACGGAAGATTGGATGAGCAGATCCAATCTTCGCGTTCTTTGCACACCTGGGATCAGTGTGTTTCTCCATTCGGCGAAGCCACTGCATTCAAGTACGCAGTGTTCTATGCTTGCCGTTCTCTTTCCACAGGGACAAGTGCAGTTCCTGATGGCAAATCTGCCTAGGTATTCAGGGCTGATGCCATGGCCACTGAGTACTTGATTCAGGAACTTATTTGTCTGTGCTCGTTTGGTCGAGACCTTCGGAAACGCTCTGTGTGTCTTCCGCCCTGTCTCTCCCGTGTCCCATCTGACCTGCCATTCGGTCATGGTCCGACGTGCTAATGCTGCGCGAGTACACCTTCGCGGCGTTCTGCATTGCACGTCGACCGTCTCTTTCAGCGTGGCTGCCTTCGCCAGCTGATCTGCCCTTTCGTTTCCTAGGGTTCCGACATGGCTTCGTACCCAGTGGAAACTAACTGCCCCATCTCTCTCTGCCCTCAAGAGGGTTTTGATCCTCTGGACGATGGGGTTTCTTCCCCTGAATCTACTCAGAGCCTGCAGTGCTGCCTCACTGTCCGAGTAGAGTTTTATTCTTTCTTCACTACGCCTGGGGAGTGCCCAGGTGAGTGCCATCTCTATCGCCAGAAGTTCTGCCTGGAAGACAGAAGCGTTCTGCGATAATTTCACGCTTCCTGCAGTGGCTTCGTTCCCGTTCGAGAACGCACAGAAGCCTGCCCCCACTTGTCCCTTCATCTTTGAGCCGTCCGTGAACAGCTCATGCCCAACTCCCGTGGGTTTCTCCTTGTCCCACGGTGGGCAAATTTCCTCGGCAGGGTGGATCTGCCAGTCCACGCTTTCCATCTCCATGTCGGAGGCTCGATGCGGCGCACCGAGAAGGTAGGCGTCCTCGCCTGACCTTAGGCAGTGCATTGCTGCCTCCCTTTCCACTACTAGGTCTGCCGGCTCGCACCCCGCCAGCACTTGGAGTGCTAGGGTCGACGTTGTCCGAAAACAACCGGTTATCCCTAGTAGGGCCAACCTTTGGATTTGGTTTATCCCCTTCTTCATTCTGACTGTGGGAGTCCACCAAGCTCCACTTGCATACGTCAGAATTCTTTCAATTCCTCTCTGATAGATGGCCTTCTTGGTTTTGCCCGTTAACCTCATGCCATTCAATCTATTGAGAATCACCGTGCACCTTGTTCTAAGGTGCCTCAGGTGTGGCAGCCCTGATAGACTGATCCAGGACCACACCCAAGTATTTCATTTCACGCACCGCCTGAAATGAAATCTGTCAATGCATGATCAGATTCGCCTTAATATAGAGCACAAGCACCACACCTCCCAATCACTGTCTAAAAACGTTTTTATTTACAATTAAACGGGTGAGTTTAAAAGCTCTAGCGAGCACTTTCACGAACACTATGGTCGCATCATCAGGCTAAGAGGAGTGAAATCACTATGAAGCGGTACATGACTTATATAGTAACAGAGATGAGCATGAGATGAGTAAAAGATATTAAATGTCAATCACTACAAACTATTTACAAAATTACTTTGAGGGTTCCTCGCTTGGATATTCCAACATGAGATCTCTCCAGGCTGTCGCACACACACAGTGTCATGTGACATTCTGGTACTACATTTCTCAACTGTACAGTGGAGAATTATTATATGGAAGGGTGCATATGCCAAAGCAGCAGACTTTTTACATAATTTCCTGTTCAAGCAAACCACACTGAAGAAGTAAAAAAAAAAAAAAGTTATTTTGCATTTTAAATTACAGGGAAGGTGCATTAATGAGCAACATCCTTAAATGCTATGCATTACGATATCCGATATGTTTTATACTGCTTCCCTCCTCAAAAAAAAAAAAAAAAAAAAAAACTGTCCCAAAAATCTGCTTACCTCTTTGGGCTGTGATTTGTATAGTGTCAGATATTCTGGATACCTACAAATAAGCCAGGGAAATATTAGTCTGCAAATTTCAGAAAAGGCATGTATGTACTGTCCTCTGCAACCTGGTACGGAACATGAGATCCTAGATAATTAGGTAGTTGTGTATCTCGCTGATACCAGTCTAAATACTTTGCTGTCAACTTTTCTAACCATCCACCTTTAAAAGTATTTCCAGTCCATGCACACAAATTTTTCCGACATAATAGTGGGTTCTTAAAAATTGCGCTATTTCAGCCAAGTTTAATTAAGAGGTGTGTAAAACTTTGCTACAGTACATTTTTCAAGAGCAACTTCTTATGTCTTAATGAATAAATCCTTTCACTTATGATGCAGAGACTGCAAGAATTGATGACATTACAATCGAAGTAAAGACCCTTAAGTCTGTCCCAGGTCAGGTGGATCTGGCACCGGTCGAGATCTGCCGACGACAGGGTTCGCTGTAACTCGTGTCGCGATCTCGTCGGGGCAGAAATCCACACGTTCAGGGAACTCCAATGGAACAAGTACCTTCTGAACGTGGGTCAACTTCGTCAGGATGATGTGTGGACCATCTTTCGGAAACTGTGGTGTAGTAATACTGTCATACCGCCCATTCTCGATCCACAGGGTTTGGTGTACGGTGAAGACAAACAGCTGGGGTCCTTGCTGGTGCCCTGGAGAAGCAGTTCTCACCTCATGACATCCAAAAGCCTAGGGTCATGGAGGCTTTAGCTACATACGATCTTGATTATAAAGACAAGGTCGTCTGGCCTGTTAGTTACCTCGACACATCAAAAAGCTAAAGGTGAAGTAAGCTCCCGGAAGAGATGGAGTTTCGACAAGAGCTGTTCAACTGCTCCCTGAGAGTTGTATTCTTGTACTGGTGGAGATTTTCAGTGGGTCTCTCCGGCTGAAGTATTTCCCCAGGGACTGGAAAAAAAGCAGTGGAAGTGGTGTTGCCCAAACCTGGAACCAATCATATCTTCCCTGAGAACTATCGTCCAATATCTCTCTTGCCCGTCCTGGGTAAGCTTCTAGAGTTCTGTGAAGCTAATGGTGTGATTCCTGATGAAGCATGCCACATCCCACCAGGTGATTAGACTTACGGAATTCGTTTCTGAAGGACGAGATATGAGGGAGTATCCTACTGCTGTCTTCCTGGACATCAGCAAGGCTTTTGACAGCATTTGGCATGATGTCCTAGCCCACTTGTTGAGCTGATTGGCTCGTACCTCAACAGCCGCAGTTTCACTGTTAATCTTACCGGTGAGCTTTCTTCGGAAAAGAAGATTCGGGTTGGCGTTCCTCAGGGTTCGGTTCTTGGAGCAACGCTGTTCTCCATTTATCTGCACGACTTACCCAAACAAGGGCAGGGCATGATGTACACAGATGATACAGCTGTTGCCATCAGGTCCCTGAACAAAAGCAGAGCAGTGAAGACGTAGCATGCTTCTTCAGGAATCGCACCATTAGCTTCACAGGACTTTCTCAGCTGGAAACCTACTACACTGACTGGTGGATCAAGAACAATCCATCTAAGAGCAGTGCGCTGTTGTTTTTTTGTATCTCTCCAAGGAGTACTGAAACTCTTTATGTTTCAAGAGACAATCCCCTGCGCTACCTTAACCAAGTACCTAGGGCTCCAACTAGATTGTCTACTTTCGTGGGTGGCTAACACTAGCTACCGCACGAATAAAGCTAGACAATGCCTTGGGCAGCTAACTCCGCAGGAGAAGCTTCCTTAGAACAAAGCACTGCTGTACAAGACAGTCGTCAGGCCGGTGCTTACCTACTCCTCCTCCATGTGGATTGGTATTAGTCAGAATCAGCGAGAGGGGGTGCAGAGCCGAGCACTTCGAATGATCACTGGGGCACCCCTTTGGACCAGACAAGGTACACGAGTTTTCCACCAGACTCTCAAAAAGTTCTTCAAGAAAGTGGAAACCCACCCTTATGGACTTGTTAGGGGTGCAGTTTATTACAATCCCAGCAAATTCCTTAGGTATCCCAGAACTAAGGCAGCGATTGTTGACTCCCCTTGACAGAGAGAAAGTATGTGAACACTGGTGGGTGTTAGAACGACCACCACCCCCTTCTTTTTCAGATAGGCATCGAGATGGTGAAAATGGATTCTGCTTGGGCATTTGAATTTGGTATCATCGAGTTTCAGTCACTCCCTGGTGCGTCGGCGGCTGGGTGGTGGTGTTGTGGTTCTCTGTGATGTTGTGCGGTGCTTCGTTCCCTTTGACCCCCTTTCACCCGCCCCTTTCACTACATTTTGCTGTTTGTCTTTCCTATTGAGTGCACTTACTCATATCCCCTAGCTTTCTAAGGGTAGTTTTAGACCTGGGGTCAGACACTCCCTTCCTAAAACTTCTTCAAATATTGTGCTGCCAGAGTTCACACATGGCTGTTGTGTTTGTCTTGCAGCACTGGCTCTCTCCCTTCCCTGGAACCAGTGATGGGTGGCTGCTTATAGTCCATTGAGTTGCTCACAGTGGTCGTTAAATGACCAAAATATAACGGAGAAAACTTTGAGGGGGGGGGGCATTATTTATGATATTGAATATACACTTCATTTGCCCCAACTCTCCAGATTTAGGCGCGAGACTTCTGATTTTCAGCCCTTTCTCCGGATAAATGTCAAATACTCCCAGTTTTCACTGAGAATTAGCCGTTAGGATGGTAAAAATTCCATCAGCCACCATGATTTCGTACCGCCTCTGAAATCTTCTTTCTGCGTCGATGCAAAGCGGGCATTACAGTAATCAGTTTCATACTTTTCCTCTCTTATCTGCAAAAAAAAAAAAAAAAAGCAACCTAAGCGCTGGCTGGCTTTGGACCTACCGTCCGAGATGGGTCGGAAAGAATTTCTCCCAGTCCGAATGTCATACGACGCTTTCAGCAAAGAGCTCACCCGCTCTGGCACTAGAATGCTGGGGAAGGTCAGTAATTGATTAACAGATGGGAGCTACCCTGCCTTCTCACAGTTCAGTCTTTCAACCCCTCTCTTCAACAGAGCTGCACGTATTCTAAGTGATGGTAAACAGTTGAGTTACGGCAAATTGAGGGGAGAAAGGGGGCTCTTCTCCAGAACTTTTAGTGGACCAATAATCCTACGTCTGTAAAATGTCGATAAAAAAAAATGGCGCTCATGTGATTTTATGAGCTGTAAAAATCTCCCGATTTTCAGACTTTGAAGGTTGGTATGTCTGCCATAATGAAACATTTCTTTTTATGCTGCA
This sequence comes from Macrothele yani, assembly GCA_039090855.1. NCBI lineage: Eukaryota > Metazoa > Arthropoda > Arachnida > Araneae > Macrothelidae > Macrothele > Macrothele yani. The sequence goes on from CM077024.1 coordinate 12,272,107, forward strand.
CAGGAAACGGAGACTGAAAGAACTGCAGAAATATGACTGACATAACAATGCAGAGAAATCAATTGATTCACTAGAGTGGATACTATTCTTGTCATGAAGGCTTATTTATGATGTAGCATGTCTAAAAGTGTTAACATTAGGATGTCAGAACCTTTTCGTTGTTTCGGAGAAGTTAACTGTGCGTGCTGTAAATGTTTTATGGAAAAAGTAGCCCTTCGCACATTTTGCCCCTGTAGATAAATGAGTAGGTTACAAAAATGTAAATACAGTCAACTCTTGATAACTCAAATTTTTATTGAAGTCCCAGCCCCTTTAGTGGAGATTCAATGTTGAACTGATCTTCCAATAACGAACAAATTTTCAAAATTACATTCATGTGCAAATTGTCACGTAGCTTTTAAGCTAATTTCTCCCCTTTTGTATGTCTTCAATGTTCTCTTTCCATTGTGAAAGGATTAACTTTCCTCCTGCTAAGGTTATTCAATCATTTGAAGATTTAGTTGAAGCTGATGACTTCCCCACTGAAGCTATGGGGATTGGAAACTATAATACTTTTGAAGAGGCTGGCAATTACCCATTTTTGCCATCGAATTGTGGAATGTTTACTCACGAACACTGAATGATCAGCAACGTACCAACAATGGTGTGGGGAAGTGGCATTTCAGGAAACTTGTGCTACTTTATTCCCAAATATTTACTGATTCATTAAAAAAAAAACAAGGGCTGTACAATTTTGAAATTACACAACTAATAGCCGGTATTTCAGGTAATCAAAGAAGTATGCTGCAATTTCTGCTAGCATCAAAAGAATAGTCCAAGATTTTCAAAATTGTAATGTGGTTTATTACCTTAAAGACATTGCATACAACTTTGAGTTTTAAATACTAATAATGTGCATTTATTCTATTAAAACAAAATAAATTAGAGTTATTAAAAATTATGTGAATTATTTACATTTTTGTGGCCTACTCGTTATTTGCTGGGGGCAAATTGTTGGAGGCAAAATGCGAGGGGCCACTTTTCTGGCTCCCGCTGTAAATCAACCATCTATCTCCAGATAAGTGTCTTTCTATTTCTGTAACCACCATACCAGGAGAATGATATTCACGAATGTTATGCGTGAAACAAAGCTTTGCAATGGCAGTCAGAAGCGAAAGGGCAGCCATCGCTTCAGACACCACCGAGAAGTGGGACAGTGGGGTACATGCCCGAATTATGGGATTCTTCCACCGATTCCCCAGTGTGAGGGTCTAGGCTCTCTACAGTTGCTTAGCAACAAACACATCACATTTACGTATTAAAAGAATACAACGTGGTCTGTCACAAATATTTAATTTTTCAAGTCAACTATGGTATCGCTGGCTATTGATCTAGCCACATTGTATAATCGTCACAAGACTGTAGTCTTTGAGATCAAGAACATCACATTTAGTTCCTTGCAGTCGTGCTGAATGAACTGCATATGGTATCAGAGCTTCGTAGAAAGTGAGATCGTGATTCAAACAATGTGCTTGAATTTTATTATCCTTAAATAAAGCAACATTATTTTGAAATTTGTACAGAAACAGCCCTGTCCGTGGACCACAATCCAGTTTTGTTAAGCCTTTTCTCCACCCAGATTGGTTATTAAATGGCAACAGTGTGGTGAAAAATAAATGACTCTATCCCAGAAACTGGGTCCAACACCGAAGAAGAAATTGACCAAGTGATTCAAAATAATTTAGCCAGCTGCTAGGCACCTGCAAAAGAAATCCTTACTACTTAAAGTAAAATATGGCAGAAACACCCAGCATAAAGAGATATAATATGCACAAATTTAAAAATAGTTCCTGGGGGAAAGCACGGGAAGAAGCACATATTGATTACGTGGGAAATCCAGACCCCCCAAAATAAAATGAACCTATGGGACCTTGCCAAATCACAATATTCAGCTAACCCCTTCACTCAAAAAGGTAGATGGAGAAATAGAACTAAAGAAAAAAAAATCCAAACTTACTAGAAAACCAATTCATGCCCAATTCTGAAAAAGCTAAGTAAAAATAATATAAATTTTGAGGTTACTCACCTTTATTCCCTAAATCATTTAGGAGGTTTTCGGAGGTTTCCGCCTCTACACATTCCAACACATATTTTTCTTATTTACATCGTGGTTCGAGGCCACAACAACACCAAAAAAAAAATAATAATAATAATTTTCAACTCACACAAACATCACTCCCCCTCCCTCTCTTCCCTATGACCAAATTCAGATAATCCACCATCTGAATTTGGTCATAGGGAAAAGAGGGAGGGGGAGTGATGTTTGTGTGAGTTGAAAATGATTTTTTTTTTATGGTGGTGTTGCGGCCTCGAACCACGATGTAAATAAGAAAAATATGTGTTGGAAATGTGTAGAGGCGAAAACCTCCTAAATGATTTAGGGAATAAAGCTGAGTAACCTCAAAATTTATATTGTCTAAATAGCACGTGAATAATTAAGCAGCTTGATGACATTTGCAATGCTGTATGAATATATGATAAAAATAATATAATAATGAAAAAAACTTCAAATAAAACTATTTCAAGCATGAAAGCAATCTAAGGGTAACCCCCTAAAATTCACTAAATATCAGAGAACAAAATGCTGGAACTCTGTTACATGAAGAATTTACTGGTAAAAACAGACTAATCTCCAAAATAAGAACATTAGAGAAACCAATCGTCAGAATGGGAAGGAGATAGGTTCTCTCTCTTTTAAGGGACAAAATTACTGTCCTCCTGACTGAAATTCCACTATCCATCAAGGCAGAACTTTTGTTCCATATTAAGAATCTAAGAAATAAAAAGAAGCACCAAGAAAAGATGAAATTACTAACAAATTTATGAAGAAATTGCCTATAACATGCATTCAAGTGCTTATTATTAGTTTTTTTTTTTATTGGAGGTTTAACGACCATGGTGAGCAACTCAATGAGCTATAAGCAATCGACCATCCTTAATTTCGGGACACTGGTTCCAGGGAAGGGAGAGTGTCAGTACCATAAGACGCACACAACATCCATGCCTCACCAGGATTCAAACCTGGACCCTTCGCGGACAAATGGTCATACACCAATGCTTAGACCACTGCCCCACCCTGGCAGCTTTAAGTGCTTACAAAAATTTGTAACTCAGCAATTACACTGCATATCTTCCTGTATATCTTTTGAATTTATATTACTTTCAAAACTGAATCGAAATTTGCCGCCCCAGTGGCGCAGTGGTCTAAGCGATGGCTTCTGACAATTCCGGGTTCGAATCCCGATAAGGCATAGATGTTGTGTTTGTCTTTTCAGCACTGGCTCTCTCCCCTGGAGTCAGTGGCCCTAAATTAGGGACAGGTGAGTTGAGTTGCTCGCAGTAGTCGTTAAACCTCCAATAAAAAAAAAAATGTTTTACTGGAAAATCACAGGCAAGTTTCCCTTTTGCCAATGGCATAGAAAATATACTAGTCAGAATACAACAATTCTGTGAAGAATACCAGATTATACCATATGTTCAAGATGAATACAGAGAAAAACATCACACCATATATCAGCTAACCAGGGTAGCTGAAAAACTTATAAAGGACTTAACCTTAAAAGGCATGTGACAACAATATTGTTAAAGTGTTTGATAAATGATGGCATGAAGCAATAATTTTTAAACTTAATGTACAAGACTTTCTGCCCTGTATAATCTATGTGTTCAAACCCTCCCTAAATGCAAAGAAATATTCAAGTAGGAATTTCATGGGAAGTGTTCTGGTATTCAAATTATATTCCATCAGATTTTCCAACATACAAGGACAGAAATGTGACTGTAGCTCTATCTATATGTTCATGACACAGCAATTACCTATATAGTCTAGAAATAAAAAACAAGCAGCCTACATGCTGTGGCATTATGTGGAAAGAATAAGAGCCATGTTTTCAAGATTGGAAAATAAAAATAAACACTGATAAAATGCAGGCAATTCTATTCTCCAAAAAGTATGTGGGTATGATCCAGACTTTGAATTATATAGGGGGAAATACCCTGGGTAAAGAAAGGTACCTTGGTTTAACCATGGACCAAAAAACGAAATCTTAAATGGAATAAACATATAAGGAAAGTTTAAACTTTGAACTGTCTAGCTCCCATAATTAAAAATCAGTGTACTGCAGTACAATCTGAGGTATCCATTTGTGTTGAAAATCAGCACAATTCATGCATAGTGTACTGAGGTTTTTCTTTCCTAAGAGGTACTACTATAAAGAAGATCCTCTATGGTCAGAGATGCCTGTTTTAATCGTGAAAAGTCCCAAAAACATATGTATATCTAATTGGGATTAATTCATTGTCATCTTCCCCGCAAATTTGGTTATTGAGTTTGATAAACTTTGAAAAAAAAAATTTAGAAGTTCAAAATGTTGAAAATTCCCTTCTTCCTTACGTTCGGAACTCGTCAACCAAGAGAAATCTCGTTTCCCAGTGACCAGATTGAGCCTTTAAATGAATGGCACAAGAGCAAGCGATACAACCCACGGCTGCGGATGGCCTTGTGGTTATCACGTCTGGCTACCAAACGAAAGGTCTCGAGATCGATCCCAGGTAGGTCAGATGTGTTGAACCACAAAAGCGTTAAGCCATCGGATCCGGGGTATTTACCCGGATTTGATGGCATAAAAAATAACGTTCCTACGCCCACCCATTTCTCTCTCCCAGACTAATGGGAAGAGAGAAGTGGGTGGATTCCAATTTCCTTATCGTGAACCTTCAGGTTCCCACTAACGTTACTTCGCTAATCGTATCCTAACCTCTGTTAGTGTAAACCCTAGTGAGTACAATGTGTCGACTCTTAAAAGGGACCGTTTTTTAAGAGTCACTTCTTTGGCGTTAATGGTGCAATCGTATATTCGACAGAGTATTAAGCTTAATATTTTGCGGAATATACGGCTCGATTGATCTGCCCCCACTTCAGTTGCCTAGAAAACATTGTCAGGTCTTGATCATCGTGGAAAATAGCTGAGAACAAAATCAAAGTTCTGAAAAAAGAACGAAAGTTTATTTATTTACTCATTTATTTATTATTATTATTTTTTTTTTTTTTTTTTGAAAATAGGTTTTTATTCAGTTTCATATTTTTAATACGAAACTCTTTTACGGTGTGCTTCAATATACAATCACTCAATCAATCTTACAGCTTTATTATTTGCGATTTTTATTGCACTTTTGAAGAGCTTTAATATAAATTAATTATATATGAATTAACGAAATTACTCAACGTATTGCAAAAGTAGAGTTTTTTTTTTTTGTTTTTTTTTCTGCAGTTCATAAAAGAACGTAAATAACTGCACATGGATCAAGCTTCAGTTTCAGCCCCTCCCAAAAAATCACGAATCACCATGACTCTGCTTAATCTCCCCACACAGCATTTTTTTCTCCGTATTCGTACGTGACGTGGGGATGGGTTGACAAACAAAAATTACACTGAAGTAATATGAAATCAGCTTACCTAATGCCGAGAAATGAATTCCACTCTCCTGTTTTTCTTATTTGCAAATTTATCTATTACCCTTGCATTGAAGTCCTTAATGGCTGTCACCAATCTTTTTCGGTGGAAAGCATAGCCAGAGCGTTTAACTGATGCTGGGTCATCGCGTTCTTGAGAAACATCTTAATTCGTTTGAGTGATGAAAAGCACCTCTCAGGCTCTGCAGTTGTCATTGGTATTATTATAATTATCGCGAGTAGAGTTGCAGTTTCGCAAAATGTGTCCTTTACGTTATGAGAGCACAGAAACAAACAAACAATCAGATAAGTTTTCCCTCTATTCTATTGGTCAACTGCCGTGTTCCTAGTTCCGATGAAAGACAGAAGGGGTAGGGGTCTTTGTGGTTTCAACGCCGTTTGCTGCCGGCGATCTTATACCGTGCGGAGAGAAATACAGCACCCTTGTGGCCGGCTTGACAATAGGACCCCCAAAAGGTGTCTGGTGTAGGAGGCAGGAATGACACGCTGTTGGGGCCGTGCTACTTGGTTTGCAGCACGAAAGACCGAACGCGTAGGTGGCAGCAGAACCACGATGTTATTCCCGAGCTAACCGACACCACATACCGAATGGCGAACAGGAGCCTTGATCGCGTCCCGTCTAAAAATCAGATTTTGTGCTGGCAGCAAATCATATGCATGCACTTTCAGGCTTTCAGCTACAATAAATAATACGAATCTGAATTCAGAATTTTTTAACGTGAGGCAGCACCTAGTCACCGGCCGCCACTGCGTTTAACCTTATTACGGAAACAAACAAACAAAACAAAAATTTTAATTTCTACGAATAGAATTCAGTAGCTTAATGCAGTTAATACTTAAGGTAATTGTTAGTACTCTCCATTCTAGCTGGAGCTTTTCACAAATCATTTTAACAAATTTAAGAGTTACAATGTGAAGCCTGAAATCTGAATGGTTTATTCCATCAAGCAGATTTCTACAAGGCCTCTAAGGTAGTTAGCATGGTTAACAGAGGAGAGCGAACCGCAGCGTGCTGCCCCAGTTGAATTACTTATTTGAATATCAGCATCTTAATAGATTTTGGAATAATTTTTAAATAGGCCAGTGGCACATTCAAGTATTCCTGTTGCTGATATGTTGCAATATTTAAAAAAGAATCGATTCAACTTTTCCTAACATCAGTGGCGTACCGGAAAAAACTAGAGGCCCTTTTCCGAAAATCTATTAGCTTTCAATTACTCAAAATTTTTATTTCCATATTATTAACTAGGCTTTATAGGTATTTTAATAAATAAAATTTTTTGGAACCTACGAGTATTTTTCGTAAAATCAAAATTATTCCACTTTATTGCGTGAGACACATATGTGTACGTTGTTAAATGATTGCTCTGGTTTTATACCGATACAAATTACTATAAAATACTTACGTCAAAGTTAATCATGTTATGCAAAATTTATTATTTTAAAGAACTAAGGCCTGCTTTTTGGAAATGCCTCACGATTGCACACATAATACATGCAACTGCCGTGGGACTTTTCCGATTTATACGAAATCTCACAACATAAGTAACCAAATAACAAAGTAATGATTAAGAACTGTAGCACAAAAAAACGAAAAACTACTTAGATTATTTACTCTGGAATATAAAAAACACACTGAACGTAATGCCACAATATTTTGCACACAGTAAAAAAATATCCTTCGACTGTTATACAAAAAATGACACAGATCTCTGATTTGTCGCTCCCACGAAGAACATCTTTTAAGTTCATTATATTCTGAAGGATGCGTAGTTAATGTTCAAACACCTGTACACATTATATTCAATGGTATAAAAATTCCGCTCACTGAACTGATATTTCTTTCACACTCTCTTGTTAACATACGTGCATAGAAACTATTGCGAGAGCTGTGAAAAGGGGCCTCAAGTTCTCTTGAATAGCTGCTTTTCCACCAACATCCAGTTTTTTATGAATTAAAAAAAAAACGGAAATGATTTCTGAAGATTTTACGTATTTACTGAAAAAAAAATGCTTTTCGTCTTAATACTTCATTCAAAGCTGCCTTAATTATTGGCTATTTCTTTAACCACATTTTTTTTTTTTTTTTATTGATTGGAGGTTTAACGACCACCGTGAGCAACTCAATGGGTTATAAGCAGTCGCCCGTCCCTAATGTAGGGTCACTGGTTCCAGGGAAGGGAGAGAGCCAGTGCCGTAAGACAAACACAACATCCATGCCTCACCGGGATTCGAACCCGGGCCCCGTTCGGACGAATGATCAGAGGCCATCGCTTAGACCACTGCGCCACCGGGGCGGCCTTTAACCACTTTCATACAAAGTTTCCGCCAAAAAATTGTAAATTCTTTTTGCTCAGGTTAGAGGCTCTTTTAGCCATGAGCCCCCCCCCGCACTGCGGGTGCTATCAGTACGCTCCTGCCTAACATCGATGTTATCCTAAGGGTTTATTTACCTACGCATAACCACCAATAAAGCTGCTGGATAAATGCAATTTTCCGCTTATAATTATTGGAGAGCATTTAGTTAGCTTTCAGGAAAGAATGAGTACATATGCAGCTTTGCCATTCAGAACAGAGGTCAAGCATTGACATTTGCCGATATTAGTAGAAGATTTTGACCCAAAGAAATGCAAAATATCTTTAGTTATAAGTAACTTTACTAATTTATGTTCATTCATTTCCCCTTTCTCTCAGTCGATTTATAAAGAACATTGGTTTCAGAACTACACTCACGGACAATGAAATTTGCGCACCTAAAAGAAAACATGCTACAACCGCGAAGCTTTGCAAATAGTTAGAGTGCGTGCTGGTATGCAAATGATCCACGTCTGGTGCGATTGCGCATGACCGCACACCTGCGGTGGTGCTGCATGCACGAAACGGCAGCTTTATAAACAGGCGTGTAGTCGATGCCCCATGAAAGGGCCGCGGGTGGCCTAGTGGGCAACGTTCGTGACTGCCACGAAAAGGACATCAGGTTCGATCGCAGCAGGTACGAACGCTAGATCCACTAAATATCCGCCATGCGTCACATGGGCACGTGAAGCCGTCGGATCCCGGGTACTGGCCCCCGGTAATAAATAAGGGCGTCTTCCTCCCCCTTTCTGCTTCGCTTCCATGTCACTTTCCTATCGGGCACTCTAGCCCAAATCTCCTAGCTTCCTATTTCTAAGGGTTGTTTAAGACCTGGGGGTCAGACACTCCCTTCCTAAAATCCTCTACATATGATCATGCCCCATGAAAGCGAAAAGCACCAGCCGACGCAAGCAAGAGTACAGAGTGACAAGAATGCCGGGTAGACGCCAGAGACGTCGACTTACGGACTCAGAGAGGCCTGATCATCGGGCTGAAAACAGCAGGGTGGTCGGGGCGTCGTATAGCCCGCCACGTGTACCGTTCTGACCCTACCGTTCGACAGTGTTCGGAGCAGTGGACACGTGACGGCACTACCACACGGCGGAGCGGCTCCGGACGGACCAAGAGGACCACCGGTAGAGAGGATCGATGGATCGTGCTCCAGGCACGAACGGATCCCACGAGAACCCGGTCCACTATACAGGCAGATGTAGCGGCTCCTGTGTGCTCACGAACCATTTCCAGACGCCTTGCGGAAGCGAATCTGCGATCCCAGCGCCCCTTACGTGTGCTGCCATTAACACCGGAACTTCGCCGGTTCCGCGTGCAGTGGTGCCAGGCCAGAGCGACGACGTGTGATGTTTAGCGATGAGTGGCGCTTCGTTTTCGGGACAGATGATCATCGTGTCCGGGTGTGGAGGTCCCCGGGTCAACCGCACAATCCCAAACTCGCCATCGAGCGCCACACCTCCCCCTCTGCAGACATCATGGTCTGGGGAGGCATTGCCTACGATAGCCGACCAGCTCTAGTAGTGGTACGCTGATCATTGACGGGCCAGCGGTATGTGAATGAGATCCTATGGCCTCGTGTGCTCCCATTCCTGGTGGGGATTCCAAGTGCGTTATACTAGCAGGATAATGCCCGCCCGCACACGGCTCGGGTTTGCCCAGGACTGCCTACGTCATGTCCAGACACTTCCATGGCCTGCCCGCGCTCCGGACATGTCCCCTATCGAGAATGTGTGGGACCAGTTGAAATGCTGGCTGCCGCCGTGCCACACTGTCCGCACTATCCAACGCGTGTGGGCCAGTCTGCCGCAGGACAACATCTGGCGTCTGTTCGCCTCCATGCCGGACCGTATCGCCGCACGAGGCGGTGCGATGCGCTGTTGAAGATGACCGGACTGCGTGCCACAGATCCCTCTGTAATTGTCTTGCACCTCTGTTTTTGCCAACATATGTATCATTCATCTGTATCATTACGTCCATAAAATTTCAGTTCAATGCGATGCTTTCTTCTTGGTGCGCAGATTTTATTGTCCGTGAGGGTATATCAAAAAAAAAAAAATCCCCAAAATAGTATTGCTTAAAAAACGCAAAATTTGTCATGCAAAATTTTCGCAAGTAAGTTTAAATCAAGCAATTTCATTTGCACGATATGAAGTTAAAAATGACGATGAAATAAATTAAAAAATTTGCAAATTCAACTTTAGAGAAAACTATATTTAAAATTTGCATTGCAATGCCCAGTTTTAGGCAATGCATGTGCTAAAAGTTGTACTTAATTGTTCTTGAGAATATTCTGATTTTTTATGTGATTAAAAATGTAGAAGTTAAATATGTAGTTTTTATTCGAGGTAAAAAATTTTCATTAAAAAAAATGCGTTTATTTGGGGGCGTCCGGCTTTTCTTGGCACAGGGCACTGTTATATTTTAAACCCGCCTCTAGTCGTTGGTGAATATGGTCTAAATCTTTGTTAGGGTTATCGAATCGAAATAGGAAGTGAGGTTGCTAGTCCATACGAATGGCTTGGATTTTCTGCCCATCAATTTCAGGTTTTTGCACAGGCGAGAAATGCATTAGAAAAGAAATTGTCATTTTTCCTGGTGCGCTTCCACGTGAAAGTGAAATTATTCCTATAACGTTAAGTAAAAAATTCCTACCCCTGCCTCTCCGTTTTTGTTTTTCCGGGTTATTTTTTTTTTTTTTTTGTTATTTTTCTCTTAAATATTGATCCGTTTGTTTTTTCTGAAAAATAGGAAAGCCATTGGTAATATGGCTTTATAGTAATTCCTTCATCATAATGGTTGAAAACCGACCTACAGAAATATTTCATTTGCAGCCCCGGTGTTAGAGTGGTACAAAACGTTGTCCTCTATTTGTCCGAGATAGGTGCTTGTGAGGCATGCACGGTGTGTTTGTCTCACGTCGCTAGCTCTCTCTCCTCCCTCCCTTGGAACCAATGGTCCTAAATTAGAAAATTATGTTGAGGATTTTAGAAAGGAAAGTCTTAGAAGTAGGAAGCTAGAATAATTGGGTTAGAGTGCCCGACAGGAGAGTCACACAGAAGCGAGTTAGAAAGGGAGGAGAAAGACACCCTTATTTATAACCGGGGAGCCAGTGCTCGGGGTCCGGCGGCTTAACGTACCCATCCGACGCACGGCAGATCGAGCGTTTGTACCTGCCTGGAATCGAGATCCTGAGGCTTTTCCGTGGCAGTCGCTAACGTTAACCACTAGAACATCCATGGCCCAGTCCTAAATTAAGGACGGGCGACTGCTTATAACCCGCTGAGTTGCTCACGGTGATCGTTAACCTGCCCTCCCCCCCCCTCCGAAAAAATTGCATTAAATTTTGTGGTGAGTTGTTTCAATGCATTGACTCTCCGACTTTGCCCGGATGAAAGCCATACAATGCATGCCTGTGAACTTTGAGGAATAGTCTCTGGGGCCTCGTATTTAGAAAGAGAAGCCCAGCATAGAAATGTCTTGGAAACGGACATAAATGAAGCTGTTCTTTCTATGTAACATAACTACAGAAATTGGAAAATTTATTCGTCCAGGACGGAAATCGAACCCACACCTCCCGATTGCTGCTCGAATATGCTACCCATTACAGCACCCAGGGCAATGAAATCCAAACAACTGAATCATTATCATACTATGTCTTAGAAACACTGTTACAGTGGACATATGACTTTCATTAAAATATATTGAAGGATATCGTAGAAATCAACTCATTGAATAATATCGTGGGAATCAACGTAGAAATCGTAACACCGGAGGAATTGATTTAGTGACATGCAAATTGCACGAGGTGATGAGCTACGAGATAGGTCCGCAAATGATAAAGGTTTCACAGTAATCGATCACGTGGACGTCCTCTCGGTAAGGTTTGTTGACGAACGTACGGGCTTGCCTCATAATAAACCAGAAGTTTAGAGTAGAGTGTGTTCGTCGAAACCGTTCCTGATATGTCAAAAATTCACCGACAGACACCAATGTTCAGTTGACTGGCAACAAGCAGCAGATAATCTTCAATATACGAAAGCTGGGACTGAATTTAAGAGCAATTTCTTCCCAGATGCGGCGTAATGAGAGCAAAGTTCTGGATGTCAAACCACCGAATGGCGCGATGGAAAGGAAGCAGACTAAGACGCAGAAAGCTTCGTTTCTGTGACATCATGGGGCCCATCGTCCGGAACAAAGCAGAGGGAGACGTCACTGGACTGGAATCGAGGAGCGTGCTATTCACGGACGAGTCCATGTTCTGTTTCAGGCTCACCAGGTGGTCGCACATCTGTATGGTGTCGTCGTACAACTCCTCGACGTGATACATTGGTATGAGGTGAAAACTGTACTTCAATAGGACACATTTGTGGCACTGTGGCATAGAGACGCTACGCTGTAGTTATGGACCATTCGCGAACTTTTCGTTCACATCGAATGACTCTTCATTGTGAACAGTTCACTCTTTCGTTCACATCGAATGACTCTTCATTGTGAACGGTTCACTCTTTCGTTCACATCGAATGACTCTTCATTGTGAACGGTTCACTCTTTCCTTCACATCGAATGATTCTTCATTGTGAACAGTTCACTCTTTCGTTCACATCGAATGACACTTCATTGTGAACGGTTCACTCTTTCGTTCACATCGAATGACTTCATTGTGAACGGTTTACTCTTTCGTTCACATCGAATGACTCTTCATTGTGAACGGTTCACTCTTTCGTTCACATTGAATGACTCTTCATTGTGAACAGTTCACTCTTTCGTTCACATCGAATGACTCTTTCGTTCACATCGAATAACTCTTCATTGTGAACGGTTCACTCTTTCGTTCACATCGAATGACTCATCGTTGTGAACAGTTCACTCTTTCGTTCACATCGAATGACTCTTCATTGTGAACGGTTCACTCTTTCGTTCACATCGAATGACTCTTCATTGTGAACAGTTCACTCTTTCGTTCACATCGAATGACTCTTTCGTTCACATCGAATGACTCTTCATTGTGAACGGTTCACTCTTTCGTTCACATCGAATGACTTCATTGTGAACGGTTCACTCTTTCGTTCACATCGAATGACTCTTTCGTTCACATCGAATGACTCTTCATTATGAACGGTTCACTCTTTAGTTCACATCGAATGACTCTTCATTGTGAACGGTTTACTCTTTCGTTCACATCGAATGACTATTTCGTTCACATCGAATGACTATTTCGTTCACATCGAATGACTCTTCATTATGAATGGTTCACTCTTTAGTTCACATCGAATGACTATTTCGTTCACATCGAATGACTCTTCATTATGAACGGTTCACTCTTTAGTTCACATCGAATGACTATTTCGTTCACATCGAATGACTATTTCGTTCACATCGAATGACTCTTTCGTTCACATCGAATGACTCTTTCGTTCACATCGAATGACTCTTCATTATGAACGGTTCACTTCTTTAGTTCACATCGAATGATTCTTCATTGTGAACGGTTAACTCTTTCGTTCACATCGAATGACACTTCATTGTGAACGGTTCACTCTTTCGTTCACATCGAATGAGTCTTCATTGTGAACGGTTCACTCTTTCGTTCACATCGAATGACTCTTTCGTTCACGTCGAATGACTCTTCATTGTGAACGGTTCACTGTTTCGTTCACATCGAATGACTCTTCATTGTGAACGGTTCACTGTTTCATTCACATCGAATGACTCTTCATTGTGAACGGTTCACTCTTTCGTTCACATCGAATGACTCTTCATTGTGAACGGTTCACTCTTTCGTTCACATCGAATGACTCTTTCGTTCACATCGAATGACTCTTTCGTTCACATCGAATGACTCTTCATTGTGAATGGTTCACTCTAACCGAATGATCATTGAATCCTCTATTTCTGCAACACATACTGAAGTCGTAGCACGTTTAACTCTATTTTGCCCGTACGAGTTCAAAAATGAATTCCCAGTAGAAAAAGTAATGTCAATAATTAATGAGTGTCAACTGCTATGTGAGTCGGCAGTCAGCTGGGAATTAGCGCTGAAACTTTAAGAATGGATGCCATTCATTAGAATGATGCGCCCGAATCTTTCGTCACCAGCCAGTTCGAGGCAAATTATTCATCGTGAACCATGAATTGTTGAAGAGCTTGCGCTCTTTTGGGAATTTTGCCAAAAAAAAAAAAAGTGCTGTGGCCTTGAAAGCGCAACACGGAATCCCTGCAATCAATTATTTTTACTCAGTGACAACCTGAAAATTGGATCATTCGCGAATGACTTTCGCATGAATGATCTTCCAAAAAGAATTATTTATGCCATCACCACGATGTTGACGTCCCCGTTAATTAGTAATAAAACCTTTCCTCACCACCACGCCGGGACTTGAGGCCATGGACATTCTTCAATGGCCTCCGAAATCACCGGACTTTTCGAGCGCTTACGGGACCAACTGTTACTTCTCCCGTAGTGGACCTGAAACAGCTTCGTGCGCAGTTGGTTGCTGCTTGGAATGCCATACTCCAGCTCGCCACTGATGATCTCATTGACGGCATGCGTGCCTCGTCGTTTGCAGGCTTGTATAATTGCCCGAATTAAATGAATTTCATACTGGGCAATCTTAATAAAAGCAGGTGTACTGCTCACAGTTCGTTTTTTATTCTTCTAAACGTCTTGTCTTTGCCTCCCATTATATTGGCGATTATATGCCAACTCCATCTCAATGTTGCGATTTTCAGTCATTATTTACCCAAGTCATCATACATCATCGTTCATAGAAATGCAGTGCCTGGAGCATTTTGATCTACGTGAGCAACTCCTCGAGGAACTTGAACAATATACCGTACTAAACTTTTTTTTTTCTTTTGAGCACTGTTCTATTAATTTTACGATGCAAATGTGTTTTTTAAAGGCTGAAGGGTAATTTGAAGTTTATTGCTGTAAGGGCCATAAGTGTCCAAAGAGTGCCAAGTCCCACGGTGTTCAACAAACAGTGACAAAAGCATGTCACAAAGGAGAAACACAAGAAACGATGTGAATGGCCGACAAAAGACAACGGACTACACAAAACGAAAACATTGGTACAACATAGAAAAGAGAGCACAGAAGACACATCGCAATGGCCGTTTTAAGGGCAACCCAGGTTTCAGACTCGTCTGGTAGAGTGGGTAAAAGCAAAAAATCAGCACGCTCACTAAACTCACTTCGCAACAAGTTTTCTGAAGCACTGTTCAAGTGTATGAGTTGTTGTACATGCATAAAAAGTGCAATTAGCTCATGATTTTCACTGAAATAACTCGAGCATCACAGCTGCTTGAGTCTCTTCGATACAGCACATGTGAACTCTCACTGCGAATATAGAGGAGATTTTTACGCTTTCCAACCGTAGGTTGAAGAAGCGTATATGCTCCAGCTTTGTCCGTCTTTCCGCCTGATAACTCCCGTAAAGATGGTTCGATTTCGATGAAATTTTAGTATGTGGTAGGGGACAACCTGGGGACGAACCTTATTGAAAATGAGCGAAATGAGGTTAAAGGTCAGGACAGAGGAGCGGGATCTATTCCATTGCCCTTATGCGTCATAACTTACATAAAAATGCTTCGATTGAGATAAAACTTTATCATGTTGTTTCTTAGGTATACTTAACCGGTCCTGTTGAATATCATCGAATTGTCGGCCATTCACATCGTTTCTTGTGTTTCTTTTCGATGATATGAGCACAGGAGGGAGATTTATTCTACAGCCATTATCCTCATAACTTGAGTAATATGGTATGTTGGAAAGCGTATCATAATCACTGCATTGCATGATTTTACTAACTTGTTTTTTTTCTTTTTTTATTTTTTTTTGTTTGTTTGCTTCGGGGTTTTATGATTACCATGAGCAGCTCTAGAAACAAAATATGCAGTCGCCCGCCCTAATTTAGGGCCGCTGATTCCAGGAAAGAAAGGGAGACAAGCACTACATCCATGCCTCATTCGGGACTCGAACCCGAGCCCACTCGGACGAACGATCAGAAGCCAGCGCTTAGACCGCTGAGAAGTTGTGTTCCCTGTGAAATTGATTGTCTAAGATGTATCTTTTATAGTTGAATGGAATCATTCAATTCAACAGAAATCATGACCTGAAGCTGTGGTCTAGGCTTATGACCATTCGTCCGCGATGGGTCCGGGTTCGAATCCCGGTGAGGCATGGATGCTGTATTTGTCTTACGGCACTGGCTGTCTCCCTTCCCTAAAACCAGTCACCCTAAATTAGGGACGGACGACTGCTTATAGCCCATTGAGTTGCTCACGCTGGTCGTTAACCCACACTTAAAAAAAAAAAACAGAAATCATGCAGCAACTGAAGCTTAGGAAGTGCGATTTATTTTACATTTAAAAAAGTGCACTGCTGTGCAAAAATTAAGAACGAAGAGGACAAATTAGCATAACAGCGGAACGAGCAGGCAGAACGGACCGAAAGACCACTCAGGAGATAGACTAGGGTCCGGTACGGTAGGGCATGCGCATATATGTAGCATGACGTGGGTGGGGGGGGGTCGGAAGGGTATAAAGCACACGGGCGGTGTACGCTCAGCAATTCGGTGAAATCTATTGCACGGTGTACATCGGTTTGAATGACGTCGAGTTGCTGCCACCATGTGATATAGCCAACAGACAATCCAGTAGACGACATCTGGATGACTTTACCCGAGGTCGCGTCATTGGAAGTTGGAGAAAGGTCGAATTGTGACTAGAGTTCGGGATCGCTCACAGCATCGTTTCACGAGCTTGGAGAGCATTTCAAACGACAGGAACAGCTGTCCGAGAGTTTAGCAGTGGTCGTCCACGAGCAACCACGACGGCGGACGACTGGTATATTGTCCTACAGGCGAGAAGAGACAGACTGCAGACAGCGGGAGAAATCGCAAGGCACATGCAACAGACAACTGGACGTCCGTTATAGCGTTTTACCGTGGCCAGGAGGCTGCACAAAGGTGGTCAATTTGCACGACGACCAGTACGGTGTGTGCCATTAACGCCTGCTCATCAGAGACGGCGGTTTCTGTGGTGCCAGGAACAAAAGAACTGGACACATCAACAATGGGGTCGAGTTCTCTTTACGGATGAGAGCCGATTTCTGGACGTATATACACATCTGGAGAGAGCAGGAGCACGCAATCCCACCTCCAACATCATCGAAAGGACCGGTTCGGAGGTGGCGGAGTTCTCGTTTGGGGCGGTATCATGATTGGTAGCCGTACTGACCTCCACATCTTCCAAGGAGGTTCAGTCACTAGTGTCCGCTATTGTACCGAGGTTATCCTGCCTCACGCGCGTCTGTTTAGAGGTGCTGTGGGTCCTGAGTTCCTCTTCATGGATGACAACGCTACACCTCGTCGAACAGTGGCTGTTGGAGAGTGAAGATATTCAACGCATGGATTGGCCCGCAAGGTACACGGAACTAAATCCAATCGATCGAACACGTGTGGTACCTTCTCGGGAGACGAGTGGCAGCACGTCACCAGCCGCCAGCAACGATTCCGCAGCTGCGATTGGCGCTACAAGAGGAATGGGCCGCGATGCCTCAACAGCTCCTTGACAACCTCGTCCTCAGTCAGCATGGACAGACGGTGTAAGTCCTGCAACGTAGTCAGGGGTGGTCGTATCCCCTACTAAAGACCGGATTTTTCTTGGCAGAACCGCCTGTCACATGGACGTTTCTGTCTTCTGTCCAGTTGTGCTCGAAGCTAGCTTTTCAATAAAGTGCCTTTGTATGCTTTGGATTTCTTGTTTGGACGGTTTTGCTCACTTGTCCCATATTCTTACATCTTGAGTATCTTATGGTATGATTTGAGTCGATGTGGAGCACTTCTGCACGACGTTACATTCGAAAAACCGTTTCGTCCTTACTTTTTGCACGCCAGTGTACATCAAGAATGTAGATGCTGATGAAACATATCACGAATGTAGAGTTATGCGTTCCTACTTGTGCTTCAGTAGGAGAATAGACTCACACCGTGATTACTTAAAAAGAGCATTTACACCGATTTGGTTTGTTAACAAAATAACAGTCTTCAGGCAACCATTCATTTTCTTTGGAGCCTTCATTTATTCATTCATTTTCTTCGGAGCTTTCATTTTTTCATTCATTTTATTTGGAGCTTTCATTTATTAATTACTAGCTTTACCACCCGGCTTTGCCCGGGATTTAGGCTTATTAATTTCACATTCCCTTATATGTCACTGAAAAAATCGGGAAAAAAAATTGTTGCTTGCAAGAAAGAAAAAGCTGATTTCAGAAATTCGGTCATTACAAATTACGTGATTATTTCAGCACTTGGCCGTACACAACATTATTGGTTTCTCCTTCATCGGCGACAATATATAATTTTGTTGGATCCTTTGTTCTTGAAATTCCAACATACAGCTGTTCATGTGAGAAGCATCAAATGCATCACGTGCTTTCAGTGTCAGACGTAACTGAAAGCACGTGATGCATTTGAAAGCACGTGATGACCTAGGTGCGAATATCTCGGATAAAAAAGTTAAAAACGTATCTTTGCGAATATTTTATGAAACTGGCTGAAATTTTAATGAACACCATAGATCGTCAATAGGAACATGACCTCCAATTTTCGCCTGAATAGGTAAACAACTTTTTAAATTAGCCGTCAAAATTTTATTAACCGTTTCTGCGTATATATTTCTGTTTACCGATGAATTAAAAATTTCATGCCTATTTTAAAATTTTTTTACCTGATTCCGGTGAAATTTTGAGGGATTCCTCTTATTACCAATTCATTGTGTTGATAAAAATTTCAGTCCGTTTCGTTAAGATTTCGTAAAGTTCGTTTTTGCATTTTTTTATGCACAGTTCTTAAAGAATAGTAAATGTGCCGCGAATGCAGTCACGTGCTTTCAGATAACGATGACGTACAAACGACGCTGATTTTATTGATTAGCTTATTAATTAATTCATAACTCGCGAACGGAACAACGTAGAGATCTTAAAATGGTTGCGTTGACCTAGAAATTCTAGTAATAATAACCTATGCAAATTTCACGATGCCACAGTTCGGCGTTCGAGAGTTTTTGCTGCTTCAGACAAACAGACGTTTTGTGTTATATATATATATATATAAGATTACGTTCTATATAACAAGACATTTTACTTTTGAGTATTTGGACTATAGTGGGAATTTTAGAGGCATTTATAACAGTGTATGATTTCCAGTAATTTTGCGCTTGATGGCACCACACGCAAAGAAGATATGTAGCCGGATATATTTTTTTCTGTTTTTTTCCTTACGTCACATGAGCTGGACTTTAGAGACGAGGAGCCCCTGGTTCTACCTGCAAATCGGGAATCCTAAATTTAATGGAGCCACATAGAATTTTTTTTTTTTTTTTTTACACAATGCACTTTGAATAAATTTTGGGGCTCTCTAAAAATGGGGTGCTGTCTAGAGCTGAAAGGTGAATTTAAATGAGTAGTAAAATGTATAATTGTTTAGGAACCGCATTTAATTTTTATTAATAATGTCACCTGTTCTGTGATACTTATCTACCTACCTGTCATTCATGCTACTGCTCATGCCAGCCGGTTGTTATCAATTTGGCACATCAACCCTCATCACACACATCTCTGCAATTTTGCCAGTAATAAAATTATTTAGACGTTTTTGAATGATTTTTGTAACTTCAACTTGCTCTAATAGTCGATTTTTATAATTTGTCGTTTTGGAAATAGGAGGGTTTCCCTCTGCAATGAGAGAACAACGGTAAACTACCTTAAGAAAGTAGGAAAAGTATGGGGCCCCCTGCGCGATTGCCGGTTCTATTTTCATCACGATAAAGGGGTGAGTCTTAAAAAAGCTTCCAATACCTCCTGCCGAATACCACTGACCTAACAGCTGGCACGGAGTATTATTCATTACATAAGGTTTTGTTGGATGCCCTGTGTTTCTTTTCTTTTAACAGACTGGGGGTTGTGCTGCAAACCTTCATTTTTGCAGCCTTAGCTTGGCCTTCAGTTACAAAACAGTGTCGTCAAATTTTAACTCAAAAATCTCATACTTTTCAAAATGATGAATTGATGTGCAATGCAATGAATATGTGTGCCTTTAGTGGGCAGTTAGACTACTACTAGTCAAAAATGATCAATGTCTGCTATAGCATTGAGGAATTTTACAATTGGTGATGTTTAACGGGAGTGTAGACTGTATCCGCTCCTAATACAGAGGGTGAGTCGAAAGTTTTGCAATATTTGGATCACTTTATGTCTTCATACGAACCTTTACAACGAAAGCTGATTAGCATTCAGAATATAGGCATTAGTGTTGCTCCCTCTTTAGCTATCTGTCTGCCAGTTCTTCGATTCTGCGGCGGTACCAGTTCTTGTCCTTCGAGGCGAAGAACTCCTTCACCCTAGCTACCACCTCCTCCTGGTTGTTGAAGTGCCGCCCACGAAGTAAGTGGGCCATGGACCGGAACAAATAGCAATCCTACGGGGCAAGGTCCGGATTATATGCAGGGCATGGCATCAGTTCGATGACCTCAAGTTCCTGGAGTTTTGCCCGGGTCTTTCGCGCGGTATGAGGCCGAGCGTTGTCCTGCTGTAAGAGAGAGCGCTTTCTGTTCACCAGTGACATGTACTTTTCCAAAACCGCATACGTACACCCGAGCTGTTCAAGGTAGAGGTTGGCGTTGATGGTCCGAATATCTGGAACAAATTCGTAATGGATTATCCCCTCGAAATTCCACCAGACGCAGAACATCACCTTATGCTCGAAGCACCCACGTTTGGCAACAAGTTCTGGAAGCTAGCCCGGGCTCAACCATTGCCATTGTGTGTTAGGATTACGGAAATAGACCGACGTTTCATCGCACATACCAATTCTCTTGATGAAACGTACATCGCTCAGGTTTTTTAAGAGTTTCGTGCGCACTTCCACTCGGCAGCTTGCTTCAGCAAGCGTCAGTTCGTGAGGGACAATGCAGTTGCTCCTGTAGACCTTGCCGATGTCCTGAACGTGACGAACCACGGTGGTGTGTGATATTCCAAGCTCGCCTGATAATCTCCGAGTGCTGGTTGTCGGATTTGCATCTACGGCCTCCGAATCCACGGTCTACCTGACCTTGACTGAACGTCGAGGTTTCTGTTTGGGCGAAATTCCTTGAACCATCTGATTGCGGTGCTGTGGTCCACGGAACCTTCCCCTTTCGCATGATAAATGTTTCGTGTTGCTTGAGCAGCGTTATGGCCGACTTCAAACTCGTAAAGCAAAAGTTCCTTAACTAGCCGGTTGTGGCTGTTCATCTTTTAGGCGTCCCAACCACAGACAGAATGACGACATGCAATGCTGTTCACAGCAACGACTACTACTCTATAACCCTTTTGATTGACTGCAGTGCGCGACTTGAACTAGTTTAAACACGTGTGCCGCCCCGGTGGCGCAGTGGTCTAAGCGATGGCCTCTGATCATTCGTCCGAACGGGGTCCGGGTTCGAATCCCGGTGAGGCATGGATGTTGCGTTTGTCTTACGGCACTGGTTCTCTCTCTTCCCTGGAACCAGTGACCCTAAATTAGGGACGGGCGACTGCTTATAGCCCATTGAGTTGCTCACGGTGGTCGTTAAACCTCCAATAAAAAAATAATAAAACACGTGACATACCCGCCGCTACACACGCGTTTATGCAAATGTTGCAAAACTTTCGACTCACTTAATGTTCTCGTGCTTCTTACAGAAGATATCTTCACACAAAAGGGATATTTAGTAGGTCGCGGGAGTAGAAACCTCCATGTGTGAGTTAGAACGTGTAATGACCTTCCTTGTGTTGTGCTTCAGTAATCAGCATTTATACAGAATGGATGCGTTTAGGCTAAATGACTAGACGTCGTGGAAAACAGTGATGGCCGATGAATAGAGGTCTGGCAGATCAAATAAGTGTAGAGTGTTAAGGCCCATTTTTAGCTGAATAGACGACAGAACTTTCTCAAGATGGGTGGAGGAATTGCATACTTAAACTAGATGCTTACCAGTATGTTTTTTAACTGTCTAGTCTCGACACTTCCGACAGTATGTGACACGCGCTATGTTCAGAAGAGCGAAACTGTGCAGAATGATGAAAGATTTGTTGTTCTGACCCGTACTGCTTTCAGCTATATCATATGCTAGCATTACGCAATGGCTGTATCTAACAGCAACCATATGAGACCATGAGTTCGTTTTGTGTAGAACGACGAATATTCCGGCTGCTGGTGCTAGGCTGCGTGAGGGACGCTTTAAGAACCTCTGAGGTCCCCGGCGCGTCGTGGCACGAGGTCCCTCCCCTTTCCCGTTCCGCGCACGCACGCATATTATTCCATTTTATCAGCTAAAATCTAAAAATATTCCAGGTATATCTTTTCCTTTTCATCTCAAGGAAATATGATAAAATTTTCTTGCAGTGTATTTTAGGCAATACATTTTCAACCGAACTGAAACTAAGATGAGACGAAAACATCGAGATTGTTTCTCTGGCTGTCCCCGTGTAAACCAATTCTGTACAAATGGGAATGTCTGCCTTCTGGAATCAATGGGTGTGAGTAAATATAGACCGGTTGAGAGAGAGAGAGAGAATAAATACACTCATCGTCAAAAAGATAGTTGCACACAAGACGTGCCGGATTGCAATGCTGTTCGGGAGAAAAGTAAAGGTTATACCACGAAAAATAAATGATTAAACATTGAGACTGATATGGGCAATATTTATGGAGCTACACCCCAATAAGCAGTGTCTCTCAGTATATCGTCGGACCGCCGTATTTGCTCACACAACATGCCAGACGTCTCGGCATGGAGCTGTACAAGTTCCTAATGGTGTGCTGCGATAAGCCATCCCATGCAGTTTGAATCTTCTCACGCAGTTCCTCCAGATTGTGCGGTAGGGGTGGAGTGTCAATAGCGCGTCCAATAGCATTCCGCACATTTTCAATTGGCGATAAATCTGGCGATGCGGCTGTCCATGGTACAGTGTCAGTGCCTTGAAGACAAGCTCTCCAGACAGTAGCAGTATGTGCACGAGCGTTGTCCTGTTGGAAAACTGCACCGGAGTGAACGTTCAGAAAAGGTAGGTCCACTGGTTGCAGGACCTCATTAACGCAACGTTGGGCTGTCAAAGTGCCTGTAATGAACACCAAAGATGATCTGGCATCGTAGGCAATTTACCCCACACCATGACACCAGGCCTACTCGACGTGTGACGCTTGACAACAAACCGTTCATCTTGGCGCTGACCACGATGCCTCCACACACAGATTCGTTGGTCGTCTCCTCGAAGACAAAAGCGGGACTCGTCACTGAAGATCCCCCGCTGCCATTCTGAGTGGTTCCATGACAGTTTGCCACGACACAATTGCAGTCTTTGGCGGCAATGTAATGGTGTTAAGGCAGTCTTCGTAACGGTCTGCGTGCGTGTAGTACTACGTCGTGCAGCTGTCTACCAATATGCTGGCATTAATCGGACGATGCATGGAGGGTGCCACTGCTCGCTGAATATTCACAGTCGTGGCTGTTGGGTCACTCCGCGTATGTCGGATAACTCGTCGGTCCTCTCTTTCTCCGTGGTTCTTCTGGGTCTCGCAGACCCTTCCTGCCGCTGCTGCGTGCCTTGTTATATCCATTGTCGCCTACAGCATGCTATGGTGATATTGGCACGATCGGTATGGCGCGCAATACGGTGATAAGATCATCCCGCTTCTCGGAGCCCTAGGACGCGGCTCTTCTCGAACTCCTCCAACTGCGCGAATTGCTTCCGAACTTTTTTCCGAGGCATACTTCACTTGGAAAGGGTGCAACCAACACAACAGCACGAGCCAGATTGGCAAGCACGCGCAACGGGACGACCTTATATAGCCGACCAGGCACAGCGCTACGATCTCTCCTTGTTTGCGTTACATGCGCAGCAGAGCGTGATACTTGAATCATTTGCATGTCTCACGATGTCAAACCTACCCACCAAGTTTCATTCCTGTCGGTTGCTTCCTTCTGGATGCAAATATTTCTTTTGACGATGAGTGTAAAAAGGTTCAGCCTTCTAAATAAAAGCATGGACAATATACAGTAGTAGCGAAGTACTGCCATTTAACAGGGAAGTACTGACAGAGCGAGATAGAGCGAGAGAGAGAGAGAGAGAGAGAGAGAGAGAGAGAGACCCATCATCTACAACCACCCTTTTGCAACTCACAACCAGCTCTTCCCCATTTACTTTACCTGCTTGAACCTAGAGCCTGAAATCCTGCCTCAGTTTAAATTTATTGCACTAAACGTCTTTAGACAATTTCCAGAAGAGGAGTCAAAGCAAGAATACCTTCTGGGGAAACAAAATAAAGCTGGACGGACACCGATGCAAATGTTTAACAGTTTGTCCGAATTGCCCATCGACTCACACCCACATCCCTTTCTGAACAAAGAGAACAGTCTGGCTCCATAATTCGGCAAATCGTAAAAGTGAAAAAGAAAACACGCTCTCTACAGTGTGAGTCGAAGTAGGAGAATGGCGTAAAACAAATATCTTGGGCCACACAGTCGAAAGTGTTTGACGGAGGCCCTCACAGAGCCTGGGGACCCCGTCGAACGCCGGGAACGCCCATGCGATAAGACGTCTCTGGCCAGCGGGATATGAGGAATGCTGTTGGACTTCTGCAAACTATCTAACGTTTATCAAACAGTAGTCATCGCTATTTCCACGTTTGTAAGTGAGTCACGGAAAAATTCTCATCGGCCGTCACCGGAAATCGAACCCAGGGTCTTCCAGTTACGCGCGGGACATGCTACCACTGCACCATGTGCTTTGGCAGTTAGTTGTATATGAGTCTGAAGAATTCGAGGTGGCAGTGGTAGCACGTCCCGCGCGTAACTGGAAGACCCTGGGTTCGATTTCCGGTGACGGCCGATGAGAATATTTCCGTGACTCACTTATAAACACGGAAAGAGCGATGACTTATGCTTGATGTTCCTAGTCCACGTCAACTGTGTATCATTAATTCGCTTTCTAGTTATTTTTTCAGTTGCTGCTGTTCATCTGTGGTGAATCCCCAGCATTGTGTCTTAGAATGCGGCTCGGTCACCGCATTCTAAGGCAATCCGTGACGTCCTCACAATCCACAGCGACAATATTCGACGAGGTGGGTGTGCAGGCATCTACGAACATCCTCGTATCGATAGAGACTGTGAATCTCATATTGGTTGATGTAGGTTTGTGCTCTCTCCTGTCATTGGGACGGCTGCCACTCACCGCAGCACATCGTCGGGCTAGGTACCAGTGGTGCTGTACCACGCATGCGTGGAAGGATGAATTGAACCATGTCGTACTCAGTGATGAGTGTCTCTTCTCTCTGTCACCGGGCTGATCTTGCTGCCACCAGTAATCGTCATACAGCTCTTCATCCTGGTATCATGGCTTTGGGAGCTACCATTCAGAACTGATCGTCATAGAGATCCGTATCCTGGTGACATTGTTTGGGGAGCTAATAGTTTCAACAGCCTCTCGTACGGAAAAAGGGTGTACTGTCACACGACGGTGCGTCAATGAGGTGCTGCATCCCGTTTTGTTGCCGTATCTCTGTGGTATCACTAATTCCTAGTTTCAACAAGATAACGCCCGCCCGCACACTGCAGACGTTAGCAGACAGTGCCTACAAGGTATGCACGTGCTGCCCTGTCCAACGCGATACCCAGAAAAACATGTGGAACGTCATTGGTAGACAACTCCACTATTCGGCGACTTTTTTTGGTTGGGGTTTTAACGACCACCATGAGCAATTCAATGGGGTACAAGCAGTCGCCCGTCCCTAATTTAGGTGCAATGGTTCCAGGGAAGGCAGAGAGCCAGTGCCGTAAGACAAACAGAACATCCATGTCTCACCAGGATTCTTTTTTTTTTTTTTTTTGATTGGAGTTTTAACGACTACCGTGAGCAACTCAATGGGCTATAAGCAGTCGCCCGTCCCTAATTTAGGGCCACTGGTTCCAGGGAAGGGAGAGAGCCAGTGCCGTAAGACAAACACAACATCCATGCCTCACCGGGATTCGAACCCGGACCCCATTCGGACGAATGATCAGAGGACATCGCTTCGACCACTGCGCCACCGGGACGGCCATCAGGATTGGAACCCAGCCCCTTTTCGGACGAATGGTCGGAAGCTGGCGCTTAGACCATTCCATGCCATGCTATGTTGACGAATGTATAGCCCAGCATGGCTAATACACGGCCTACTGACTCAAACGACATTATACTGTCTTCTAGCTCATCGTATTCATGTAATTCCACAGAAATTGGATCTTTTCTTTTTTACCTACCTGTCAACATACGTGCTAAGTTTCGTCCCATTTCGTTGATTCCTTCAATAGTGTGGCATTTTCTATGTTGAGCAGTGTACATTCTAAAGAAAGGCGATTCAGAAATACACGAAAAATTTCCTTCGTAATTACGTCTATAGAACTCAAAAGGACTATTTGAAATAGGAGTTCTTGAAGCGGAGATATAGTGGAACGCACAGTCGCCTCGCAGAAAATTGAGTTTTTCCGTCTAGAGGTAAAACCATGCATCGTGAGAAGCAAGAGAATTAAATTATGCGAACTGTTGTCCATAGTACCCTCTATTACATGTAAAAGGAATTTCACTGATACAGCGTTTTTTTTTTTTTTTTTTTTTTTTTGATTGGAGGCTTGACGACCACCGTAAAATGATCAAATGATCATATATAGAGGATTTTAGGAAGGGAGTGTCTGACCTCAGGTCTTAAACAACCCTTAGAAATAGGAAGCTAGGAGATTTGGGCTAGAGTGCCCGATAGGAAAGTGACATGGAAGCGAGGTAGAAAGTGGTAGAAAGACGCTCTTATTTATTACCGGGGGGCCAGTACCCAGGGCCCGACGGCTTAACGTGCCCATCCGACACACGGTGGATATTTAGCGAATCGAGCGTTCGTACCCGCCTGGGATCGAACCTCAGGTCCTTTCCGTGGCAGTCACGAACGTTGCCCACTAGGCCACCCGCAGCCCTACGACCACCGTAAGCAACTGTAGTCGCCCGTCCCTAATTTAGGGCCATTCCCCGGTAATTAATAAGGGTGTGTTCCCAGGGGCGGATTTCCGACTAGGCGCGCGCCTAGGGCCCCACAGCTCGAGGGGCCCCGAAAACGTATAATTGGATTTCCAGTTTTTGTTTTGGTTTTCACGGACCGAAGGTTCTCCCACAGATGTGGAAAAAGAAGTGAAATTTTAAATGTGCAAAATTTATACAGAACACAAAAAGTAGTGAAATTTTAGATGGGCAAAAATTTAATGAATGTTAATGTCCTACCATTCGCAAAATTAAGGTTTCAAAAATCTGTGAAAACCAAATTGTTTGGACTTGGCGCCTCTAGTAGGAAATTAAGGAACTAATTCGGAAATTTAAATATTTGAGAAGGAATAGCTAAGCTTAACCTGAGAGGCACAGAAATATTTTATTCCTCTGAGTTGAACAGTTTCTTCACAATAGAAGTTTAAATATTTGAATTTTAGACTTTGACAACCCTTAGCGGTAAATTCGTGAAGTATATGGATATTTAAAATGCCAAACTTAACCCCCGCTTTTTTTGTTTGTTTGTTTGTTTTTGTTATTCTGATGGATTAAAATTTCTGCGGCGATAAGAAAGGAAGGGGCCCCTGAACTTTTTAGGGCCTAGAGCCCCAAAAGATCTAAAGTCGTCCCTGTGTCTTCCTACCCCCTTTCTACCTCGCTTCCGTGTCCCTTTCCTATCGGGCACTCTAGCCCAAATCTCCTAGCTTCCTATTTCTAAGGGTTGTTTAAGACCTGGGGTCCGACACTCCATTCCTAAAATCCTCTACATATGATCTGATTAAGGGCCACTGGTTCCAGGGAAGGAAGAGAGCTAGTACCGTAAGGGAAATACAGTACAACATCTGTGCCTGACGGGATTCGGACCCTACTCGGACGAATGATCAGCGCTTAGACCACTGCGTCACAGGGGCGGCCGATCCCACTTTAAGAGGGATGCCAAGGATAAAATGTGCTTACCCCGTTTAGCAGGAAAACTGTAAAATTTGAAAAATACCAGTAAGATGTTCAAGAAATCACCTTCTGTACCTAAAAACCGACGCATCAAAAAATTTATACAGTATAGTCAATAAATGCATATGTGTTACTTACAAAAGAGAGTCCGCTTTCTTGTTCATCTCCCTGCACAAAGGCACACATATTCCAGTACACATATAAACACACTTCATGGTCTCCGGTATGTTTCCCTGGGCTGCACACACTGTCAGTAATACGAGAAGATAAAGGATGACATACTTGAAGACATCGCGAAATAAGGTCTTCATCGTACCTGTGTAAAGAAGATGCGTATTTAAGTGCCATCGTAGAATGACACGACTAAATATATCTTTCGATGTTATAGAAAGAATTCGAACGAAATTTCAAAATGAGCTTACAACTTCTGCATTTTATTGGATGGTTGCAGATGGAATATAGGATTTCGCAAACTCGGCTGGTAATTTAGGAATTAACATATCGCCTGATATGACTTGTGATATGTAAATTTAAAGCGTCAAGGTTGCCGTCTATAAAGCACTTGTCATTTCGTCAGTGGTATCAGTTCCAAGGAGATTGTGCTAGAGTGAAGAGGATGATGGATCGGAGCCAAATTCCCGTGATTTCCTTATGCGAGTTTTATCTTTGGACACCGTGCATCGAAGGCAGCTCTCAACATCTACAGGGTGATTCAGCACCAGTGCGACAAACTTGCGGCAGGGGTAGGGAGCACAAGGACGATTCGGAATCACGTAGCATTGCAGGGTCGGAAATGCCTTCTTCCTGCGGTAGAGGGCGTGGTATGGGAGCTGGACTGCACGACGTTCCCGCAGGAAACCGGCATTTGAGAATCGGTCGCTGAGGTTGTAGGATGGACGAATACACAAACGTTGAATTGGCCGACTGTAACGGGCGAGGCGCTATGCGCTTGTACCACGAACATTTTCCGAAGAGGCGTACTCCTCATCATACGATCTTTGCACGTCTACACCAGAGGCTGTGTGAGCATGGTTCTTTCGAGAGAGCTGCCATGAATCGGGTACGAACAGCACGGACGCCGGACAACGAGGAGAATGTCCTACGTTATGCAGAAGGTAGTCCAAGTACGAGTACTCAAGCGATAGCCCAAAGATTGGTTATTTCCCAATCCACCGTTTGGAGGATTCTGTCAGCAAACGATATGCATCCATACCATTTGCAGCGCGTCCAAGCACTAAAGCCCGACGACTGTCAATAGCGGACGGATTTTGCTACTTGGCTTGTTCAACAGAGTGCGGCAGATCCGGTATTTGCTGCGTCTGTTTTGTTCACGGATGAAGCAAGTTTTACAAGAGAGGGAACCTTCAATCCACATAACGCCCATTTGTAGGCGTTGGGGAACCCCATGGTACGAGAACACGTGCAGCCCAAAACCTTTTCGCTGTAAATGTTTGGGCCGGCATTGTTGGAGACCACCTCATAGGACCTTACCGCATGCCTCCTTGTCTGGGCGGTAGGGAATACTTGATCTTTCTACAGCAAGTCCTGCCGGAACTTTTCGAAGAAGAACATGTTCCTCAGTCGCTGCGCCGCTCAATGTGGTACCAGCATGATGGGGCCCCCGCCCATTTCACCCATGAAGTCCGGCAACCACTAAACGTTACATTTGGACAGCATTGGATCGGTCGTAGAGGTCCGGTTCATTGGCCTGCCAGATCGCCGGACCTATCATGCATTGACTTCTTCTTTTAGGGTCATATGAAAGCAAAAGTGTATGAGACCCCCGTTGAATCAGTTGAAGACCTTGCATCTGTGTAGCTGCTGGGGAGGTCCGAGATACGGCAAGAATCTTCCAGAATGCTAGGTGATTCCATGCAGCGCCGATGTGAAGCCTGTGTAAAAGCTTGTGGTCGAAATTTCGAACACCTTCTGTAGCATGTGTGGTTTTTGCTCATGTAAATCTCATTATTAAAATGCTTCATGTTGCACTGACGTGTTGCTGTTAAATTTCTTGTCTTCTCTTTACTTCTATTTACCCTAGCTCGTGAAGAAGGCATTTCCGACCCTGCAATGCTATGTGATTCCGAATCGTCTTTGTGACCCCTACCTCTCCCGCAAGTTTGTCGCACTGGTGCCGAATCACCCTGTATGCGACATTTAAGGAAGGCACCTTTAGTGAACGGAAAACATAACGGTGGTTTGCTAAATTCCGGCTAGGCGAGATGAGCCCTCAAAAGTGAAGCACGCGGTAGACCAGAAGGAAATCCCAGTGATTCTTAGTTGGAAGTTTTGACTGAATACGATCCCCATCAAAGGTGCGGGAGCTTGTAGAGAAACTCGGAGTAGTACACTATGCAACGATTTTTCGACAATTAAGGGCCGTAAGCAAAGTGAAAAAGATGAATAAATGGATCCCACATGAGGTAACAGAACATCGCAAAGCACGACGGTCTGATATCTTCTCCTTTCTGCTTATCCACAACCAAACGAGCATTTTGAGGCCGCTCGTCACGTGTGATGAGGAATGGGTGCTACAGTCGCCGACGTTCGACAAATGACTCGACCTCAGGAAAACCCCGAAACACACCCCGAGGCGGATAGTACATCCCAGAAAGACGATGGACCGTGTCTGGTGGTTCGCATCTCGTGTAACCCATTCCTCCTCGCAAAAAGATCAAACCATTACGGCGGACAGGTATTGACATTATTAATGGGAAACAGTCGGTATTAGTCAATTGCTTTGGGACTATATTAACGCAAGATCCCACGTTGCACGCCAAACGATCCAGAAGCGGTACGAGTTAGGGTACGAAACATTCCCTCATCTGCCTTATTCACCTGATCTGTCCTCTACGTACTATCACTTCTTCAATCACCTGGACACCTTTATAAATCCTTTCGCAATTAAACATCAGTTTAAACTGTATTCCATGAATCTGTCGCATCTCGAAGCTCATTTCTTTCACGACGACATACAGGAGCTTGTATCTCGTTGGCAAATGTGTGTTGCTGCTAGCAGTGATTGTTTTTATTAATAAAGCTTATTTCGCACCGTATTTTGGATGTTTGAAGTTTCTGTCAATATTGCGACACATCATCTGCAGCAACCTATTCAAGGTAAATTTACGCAGAGTTAGTGCACTGACGTGCTATACAGACTGCCGACGGCGGGGGAGGGTTATTATTACATCAGCCCCCCCCTTAAGTATTGTACAACATTTGTTTCAG
Source organism: Macrothele yani (assembly GCA_039090855.1). Taxonomy (NCBI): domain Eukaryota; kingdom Metazoa; phylum Arthropoda; class Arachnida; order Araneae; family Macrothelidae; genus Macrothele; species Macrothele yani. The sequence continues at coordinate 12,303,251 of CM077024.1, forward strand.
AATTGCACTCTGCGCTACTCGGTGTAATGGGATTGGACAGAATGATATGAACACCTAGAAAAATAAGCTTTTACGTACCTAATAGGATGTGGGACAACCTTTGGCATTCAAAACCGCCTGAATCGTCCTTGGAATGGACGCATACAAATCCTGGATGGTGCGATGCTGCGCCATTTTTCATGCAGAAACTGCTCCAGGTCCTTGAGAGATGCAGGAGGAGAATAACGGGATCTTGCTCTGTTTTCCAACACAGGCCAGAGTGGCTCGATGATGTTTAAGTCTGGTGATTGAGGAGGCCAAGGAAGGTATGAAAGTTCGTCCTCGTGTTTCTGAAACCATGATTGGAAATTCCGAGCTGTTAATTGGGGCGTTATCATCTTGATAGATGGTAACGCCCTAATTCACAGAGTTTCATCCCCTGTAGGAAACAATGCCTGAGCCATTATATGGACTTGGTAGGCCAAAATGTTTTTTTACGCCCTGCCAGTCATCCGTCCTTTCAAGGTGATCAGGTGACCTGCTGAAAACCACGATATGACCGACAGAGCATGACAGAACTACAATCCTGCTGCACTGTTGGAAGTAGGCAGTCTGAGTTGTACGCTTCTGACGGTGTTCTCCACACGTAAACACGTCCTTCGGTAGGGAATAGTGTGAATGTGGATTCATCCGACCGCATTACACGCTTCCATGCGTCAGTAGTCTACGTTTTATGATCCTGACACCACTGCTGTCGCCATTGTACATTCACCCGGGTCACCTGAGGTTTTGCAATAGAAGCTGTGCCATGAATATCTGGTTTGTTTTCGTTAATACTGGAGTCTGGAGATGCAGATTGAGCTCCGCGCTAATTTTCGGCGCCGTGGTCTTCTTATTACGGGTAACAATACTCTTTAGTGCTCTTCTGTCTCCATTAGTCAGGGTCGTTTCCCGGCCACTCTTGTGTTTCGTGGACGAGGTTTTGCCACGAACATGGTATGCTGTCATGACGCTAGACACTGTAGCTCTCTATACTCCCACTACCCTGACGACTGCTGTCACGGAGGCACCAACTAGCCGGCCACCAACAATTAGCCCTCTTTCGAAGTCCGTTAGGTAACTCATTTCGTCGTCACCATGAAAGAAATTTTGCAGCAAGATTATTTGAATGTATTTAAACAGGACATTGAGGTTCTAAACAAAGCTATTACAACGAAAAAGTCTTGGATACCTTTGCGCATTGCGACGTATGCAGCTGCATTAAAAGTCACTCCTCTGAGCGCGGTGTTCACATTATTCTGTCCAGCCCCTGTGTTTCTTCCAACACAGACAACTTATTTGCTCGCTGCATAACAACAGTATGTTTGCAAAGAGAAAGCAGGTAACAGGGCGCTTGTTACTTGAGATCGAGAGAAGCGATGCGCTCCTTGCTCGTGAGAAGACTTACGAGAAAAATGGTGAAACTTTTAGTGTGTGGGGTTAGCCCTTTAAAAGTTGCTGGTTCGTCTTTTTGTATCCTTTTTAGTGTGTGATTAGTCCCTTAAAAAGTTGCCAATTCTTTTTGTATAACTTTTACTGTGTGATTAGCCCTTTAAAAAGTTGCTGTTTCGTCATTTTGTACAATTTCTGAAGTGTGATTAGCCCTTTAAGAAGTTGCTGGTCCGTCTTTTTGTATAACTTTTAGAGTGTGATAAGAATTTAAAAAGCTGCTGGTTTGTCTCTTTTCATAACTTTTAGTGATTAGCGCTTTAAAAAGTTGCTGGTTCGTCTTTTTGTATAACTGGCCGCTGGTAGCCTGGTGGGCAACGTTCGTTACTGCCACGGAAAGGACCTCCGGTTCGATCCCAGGCAGGTACGAACGCTCGATCCACTAAATATCCGCCGTGCGTCGGATGGGCACGTTAATTCATCGGACCCCGGGTACTGGCCCCCGGTATTAAATAAGGGCATCTTCCTCCCCCTTTCTATACCTCGCTTCCGTGTCACTTTCCTATCGGGCACTCTAGCCCAAATCAAATTCTAAGAGTTGTTTAAGACCTGGGGTCAGACACTCCCTTCCTAAAATCCTCTACATATGATCATTTGGTCATTTTTTTTGTATGACTTTTAGTGTGTGATTAGCCCTTCAAAAAAAACTGCTGGTTCGACTTTTGTATAGACTGGTTCATGAATGTCAGCTGTCTAACGAACTAAACCGAAAAACTGTATTTGCCCCTTTTTGGATGTACGTGTTTTATGTAGTTTGTAGAAGTAATATTTTTGCATTGAATTTGTTTATTCGAATATTTGGTTCCCAAAGGTAAAGCATTATTAACAAGTTAGTAAAATCATGCAATGCATTGATTATAATACGCTTTCCAACATACCAGAAATCATTACTCAATTTATTACTCAAGTTATGAGAATAATGGCTGTGGAATAAACCTCGGTCCTGTGCCCTGACCTTTGATCCCATTTCGATGATATTCAACAGAACCGGTTTGATATACCTCCGAAATAACATGATAAAATTTTGTCGCAATCAAAGCATTTTTACCTAAGTTATGATGCATAAGGGCTATGGAATAGATCCCGCTCCTGTGTCCTAACCTTTGACCCCATTTCGCCCATTTTCAATAGAATTCGTCCACAGGGAAGACCCTACAACATACTAACATTTCATCCAAATCGAAGCATTTTTACGTAAGTTATGACGCATAATGGCGATGCAAGTGATTCCGCTTCTATGTCCTGACCTTTGACCCCATTTCTCCCATTTTCAATATGGTTTGTCGCCAGGTGGTCTCCTACCACATACTAAAAGTTCATCGAAATCGAACCTTTTTTACGTTAGTTATGACGCATAACAGCACTGGAATGAATCCCGCTCCTATGTACTGACCTTTGACCCCATTTCGTTCATTTTAAATAGGGTTCCTTCCCAGGTGATCCCCTACCAGATACTAAAATTTCATCGAAATCGAACGATTGTTACACGAGTTATCGTGCGGACGGACATACGCACACAACGCGTGACGTAATGAGGCAGATGGGAATCGCGACCATCTGCTTGCCACAAGAGTATGACGTCATAAAACTTTAATAGGATCCACACACAATGTGTGACGTAATGAGTCAGATGGCGTGACCGCGCGCCAACATTCTCAAAGGCGAGATTATGACGTCATAAGATTTCTAAGCATTGGTAAAATTAATGGAACAACGCCATCACTAAAAACGTTATAATTCGGGGTGGTTATTTAACCCACTAAACGAATTCTTCTAAAGTCGTGATCAAGCTAAATCGATTTCTAGTACCAGAAAACGGTAGGTTAACGACTTTCATCAAAATTCATTGAGCCGTTTTCAAAATAAAATGTACATACATACATACAAGAATTGCTACTTTAAGGTGGACGTCAAGTAATTTTGCTTCTTCTTTTTTTTTTTTTTTTTTTTTTTGATTGGAGGTTTAACGACCACCGTGAGCAACTCAATGGGCTATAAGCAGTCGCCCGTCCCTAATTTAGGGTCACTGGTTCCAGGGAAGGGAGAGAGCCAGTGCCGTAAGACAAACACAACATCCATGCCTGACCGGGATTCGAACCCGGACCCCTTACGGACGAATGATCAGAGGCCAACGCCTTAGACCACTGCGCCACCGGGGCGGCTAATTTTGCTTCCTATACTTCCAATGGAAAAATTTCTGTACACGTTTTCTTCACAATTACTGCTTTCCCAAGGATGAAAATTTGAACATCGATTAAAATATCTTCATTTTATAACTTGCAATACTTAATATTTTCTAAAACATAACCGTAACTATGCAATCCAACATTTTTTTGTCTACTAACATCATGAAAATACAGGTCGCGCCATCTTTTTTCTGGACAATTAATGCGTTCACAAGGATGAAAATTTGAACATCGATTAAAATAGCTTCATTTCATAACTTGGAATACTTAATATTTTCTAAACCATAATCGTAACTATGCAATCCAACATTTTTTTGTCCACTGACGTCATCAAAGTACAGGTCGCGCCATCTTTTCTCTGGTTTCAACACCACCAAAGGAAAAGTGATTGATTTTTAATATAATTATGGTTATGTATTAGAAAATATTAAGTTATAATATGAAGTTATTTTAATCGATGTTCAAATTTTCATCCTTGTGAAAACATTAATTGTGAAGGAAATATTTACAAAAGTTTTTCCATTGGAAGTATAGGAAGCAAAATTACTTGACGTCCACCTTAATAATATGTGATAAGGGCAATGGAATGGATCGCAATATTATGCCCTGACCTTTGACCACATTTCGTCCATTTTCAATAGGGTTCGTCCTCAGGTGGTCCCCTACTACATACTGAAATTTCATCGAAATCGAACCATTTTTACGCACGTTATGACGCATAAGGGCAATGGAATGCATCCCGATCTTATGTCCTGACCTTTGACCCCACTTCACGCATTTTGAATGGGGTTCGTCCCCAGGCGGTCTCTTACCACATAGTAAACTTTCATTGAAGTCGAACCATATTTGCGCAAGTTATGTCGCATAAGGGCAATGGAATGATCCTGCTCCTACATCGTGACCTTTGACCCCATTTGTACCATTTTCAATAGGGCTCGTCCCTAGGTGGTCCCCTACCACATAGTAAACTTTCATTGAAATCGAGCCATATTTACGTAAGTTATGACACATAAGGGCAATGGAATGATTCCGCTCCTACGTCGTGACCTTTGACCCCATTTGTCCCATTTTCAATAGGATTCGTCCCCCGGTGGTCCCCTACCACATACTAAAATTTCATCGAAATCGAACCATTTTTACGCCAGTTATCGTGCGGACGGACGGACAAAGCTGGAGCATATACGCCTCTTTAACCTACGGTTGGAAAGCGTAAACAACGGTATTTGAATGAAACTTTGTCGTTGTTCAGTTAGTTACTTCGTTAAAATAAAAATGCGCATATACACCACATGGACAAAAGTGATTGGACACTGTAAGTAAATAGAAAAACGATACTATGTTTACATCAGTAGAGGGCAGGTTTTCCACTTCAAAGATTACAGCAACCACCCGTTGAGGTAAACTGTCCACAAGTCCAACACGGAGAGTGGGATGTTTCTTTATTCAGCCTAGAGTACATCAACCAACTCTGTCAGTGAAGCAGGTCGTGCTGGTCTAGATCTCATCCGTCGTTCAAGTTCATTCCATAAGTGTTCGGTGGGATTAAGGTCCGGGCTCTGAGCAGGCTAGTCCATCAGCGAGACCTGATTTTCCTCATACCATTCCGTTGTAGCCTGGAAACATGACAATTGTCCTTGTCATCCTAGAAGAAACAATCATCGTGTCCGCAGAACTGCCATAACGTTGGGAGCAATGAGTTATCCAGGATATCTCTATACAACACAGAGTTCATGTTGCTGTGAATAACAACCAGCCATACCGTACCAGCAGAAACAACCCTATATTATGTGCTTCACTTTCAGCACTATACACTCCGGAAACAGACGTTCTCGGGGTAACCACTGAACCCAGACATGTCAATCCGATCGGAATAATGTGAAGCGAGATTCGTCGTTCCATAACACGCCATTGCTCCAATGTCCAATTTTTTGTGCTGTTGACACCAACGTAGCCGCGGGGCTTCATTGGACTTTCTGATGAGAGGTTTAAGGGCGGGTGCTCGGCCATGATACCCGAGTGCATGGGCCTCTCTTCGAGGTGTCTTGGTGGTGACCATAACATCTGTGGCTATCTGGAACACATGTGTTTTGGCGTGCTTTTGTCGTGACCTTGTTTTTCGGTTCTACCTCTGCAGCACCCTCCGACCCCTGGGTTGCAGTTTCCAGGGTCTTCCAGGGGAGGTGAATTCCTGCAATGTCTCGTCTTGTTCTCTTTGTTGATAATAAATGCCACAGGCGATTTACAGAAGTCTTACATCAGCAATGCTACTTATGCTCATACCTTGAGTAGCCTATTATAACGCCCTTTCCAAACACGGAGAGCTCTTTCTTGATAGCCATTTTATCAACGATTGATCTGAGCGTACTCCCTTTGCGCTTTTTATACCTTATCGACCACGTGTCTGCTGCCGGAACACACCATTGCGCCTGTGTGGAGGTGTCCGATCACTTTTGTACACATAATGTAGCTTTTTTTCCCCTCACGTTTTAAAATTCTAGTAGTTTATTCTGCTAAATTCCAACATAAGACTCAGTCTGTGTATTTTGATTTTTAATGACGTGAGTGACTGTTTTGTGAGTACAACCTTTTTTTCGTCCTCAACCAAAAGTCGCCTAGGCTCAGCTGGACAGAATGAGTTGCTAAGCAACGGGTTAAGGGACTGACGTGGGTTTATAATATACTTGAGAGCGGAGGCACTTGTCCCGTAATTTAGTTAACAGTACATCTAGATAGGCAAATGATCTGTTGTTTTCATTCTCCATGATGAAACTGACTGAAGAGTGTATAAAATTGATTTTCTTTAGAAAGAATGGAAGAGTCTTTTTTCCATGAAGCCATACGAAGAACACGTCATCCGAATTCCTTAACCAGGTGGAAGGTCTTGGGTTAATGCTGGTGAAGATACGTTCCTGTATGGCACAAGGATATTCGATGCTAAGCTGCTGTTAAGATACTTTACGTAGTTAATGCATGCAAAGAAATAATGTCGAGGAAGGCGTTATGTGGTGGCAGCTAAATGTGTATCCCATAGGCATTGGAAAATAGTGCTAAAGGGAAATCCTTCTGCGAAAGGGAGAGAAAGAGCTTTCAGCTTCTCTCTTTTCATTGCTTTGGTTTCATTAGGGGTGGTTTTACCATGTAGGAGAAAGCGACGACTCCATCAGTGCGTCCTTGCTTTGCTTATAAATGTTCCCTTGGAAACTGAAGAAACTGGAGTTCGTCATCAAATCTAGTAATAGTCCGATTTAAGAAGAAAATCAGCTAGAAATTTGGATGAGAAAAGAGTCATTTAAATAAATAGAAGAATTCAAAATGGCTTCCTTTAAATTTTTAATCGCCTCTGGCAGAATTACAAAGGGAAGCTAAGTCAAAGCTGCCAATAATATCTTGTGGTAGGACGTTCAGCTGTTTAGTTCTCGTGATAGAAGTAAGCACATAGTCCGATTTAAGAAGAAAATCAGCTAGAAATTTGGATGAGAAAAGAGTCATGTAAATAAATAGAAGAATTCAAAATGGCTTCCTTTAAATTTTTAATCGCCTCTGGCAGAATTACAAAGGGAAGCTAAGTCAAAGCTGCCAATAATATCTTGTGGTAGGACGTTCAGCTGTTTAGTTCTCGTGATAGAAGTAAGCACATAGTCCGATTTAAGAAGAAAATCAGCTAGAAATTTGGATTGTGCTTTCTCGAGGTGGTGTGTTTGTACATACGTCCTTGATACGATGAGGTCTCAAAGTATTGTCTGGTTTGTGATACTCTAGTCTTTCAAACAGCCTAAGAATCTGGGGGCCTGGTGTCAGTTTGTTCTGTGCTGTTAGCTTTGAGAAAGCCATCCCTCGATGAGCGAAAGCTTGACAAAAAATAAAATGATTATCCATTTATTGGCTTAATTATTTACGCCAATAAATGGATAATTGTTTTAGTTTTATAAACAAATATATTTAAAAATAACCAGTCAGTAACAAAGAACGAAGCACCAAGTGATGTCTCATGGAGAGGGCTCGGGCCCGCGCGTCTCCCCATTGGGTGCGCCACTGACATCAACTGAAAGGGAGGGAGCTTAATTTTGAAAGTGGAGGGGGAAGGGGTGGTATCAGAAACAGTGTTTTCTCAACAGATCATTTGCTACGTAAGTTTTTCTTTCTATTTTTTCCCAAACCGTCAAAGCGGTACACAAATTGTGCCATTTTAGCATTATATACTTGGTTTTCTTTTACATGCATGGGTAGTACAAGTATATATCCATTTTTATTTTTCTTGAGTTAGCATATGGTTTACTGGCCCAGAATATGGACGCTCACTGGGAATTATCCCCGTTTCTTGACCTTCCACTACGCGCTTGCTTTCACGGTTGTACTGCACTTTAATTACTGCTTTACAAGAAAGACCTAAATAAGAGTTTACCCTTCAAGCTTCAAATATAAGTTCATTGACAATTACACTATCTACCAACAAGTAATTGGACACCCCTGCAATCGACGATATCTGCGGTCCTGACACACGTCACGGCCGCCGCCGTTAAATATCGTGTGGGATACAACAACGCAAGCAGTCGCATGCAAGATGCCACGCAGTTCGGAGCTTTCTGATTTCGAGAAAGGTGTAATCGTCGGGTATCACAGAAATGGCCGATCCATACGTGACATATCCAGCAAGTTGAAGTACCCAAAATCGACAGTGGCCTACGTGATTGGAAAGTGGAACATGAGAGGTGACTGTCGGAATGTGCTCCGACCCGGCAGACCCACAAAACTGGGAGTTAGAGACCGACGGCTGCTGGCCAGAGAAATTCGGAAGAACCGCACCAAATCGATGGGTCACATCCGCGAAAAGTTTCAACAGGCATCCGGGAGTGTTCTTTCGATGAATACCATCCGTAAGGAAGCCCATCTGCTCGGTTATCATGGACGTGCTGCCGCCCACAAGCCTTTGATCACCAAGTCCTATAGCGCTGCTCGGCTAACGTGGTACAAAGAACGTCGACAGTGGACCGTTGAACAGTGGAAACAGATTTTGTGCAGCGACGAATCAAGATTCACCCTCTACCGTTCGGATGGCAGGGTCTGGGTTTGGCGTCTGCCTGGAGAACGTCTCCTGCCGGAATGTATTGTGCCAACTGTGAAGTTCGGTGGCGGTGGAATTATGCTATGGGTGTGATTCTCCTGGTATGGCACGGTACCCTTGGTAGCAATTCCTGGTAGACTCAACATCGAGACCTACTGCACCATTTTGGATGACCATGCGCTTCCTACGTTGTGGCAGTTTTACGGGGTGGACCCATGTTACTTTCAGGATGACAATGCCACCTGTCATGTAGCGAGATCCACCATGGCTTGGTATGGTGACAATGGAGGTAATCGAATGGACTGGCTTGCGCAGAGCCCGGACCTTAACCCTATCGAGCACCTCTGGGACGAGTTGGAGCGTCGACTTAAGGGGTGGCCCCACCGTCCGAAATCGGTGAAGGAACTCACCTGTCTTCTCCAAGCCGAGTGGAAGAAAATACCGCTAGCCGTCGTACAACGCCTGGTTGACAGTATGCCCCGGAGGGTCGCAGCTGTAATCGCCGCTCATGGAGGCTCCACCAACTATTGAAGGTGAATAAACTTCGTTTTCCTTTGCTATCACAGGTGTCCAATTACTTGTTGGTAGATAGTGTATATAAAAATACAAGAGATAGATACTGTTCTTAGGTCATAAGAAAAATCAGATAAAATAGAAGCACTGGTACAAAATGAAAAGCCCATAAGAATATTAGGAATGCAGTCGAACGCGAAGACGAAACTGGTAGAAAATGATAAGTTAAAAATCAAAGGAAGGAAGTTTGCCTTGAAATCGAAAATCGACCGTACATGGAACAAATAGAGGACGGTTACTAAATTCACGAGCTACAAATCACATGTAGAAGATATATTGCTATACATCCAAGCGTCCATGAGAAAGAACGACGAAATTGCCTTCAGAGAACTTGAAAACGAGGAGCAAAAACAATCATCACTGCTAATGGGGCGACGATGAAGTCATCTGAAGTGGCACAAGGATCTCTAATGCAAAACTGACAATAGAAAAATCAATGAAATAAAAGCAAATATGTTTTACGTCCGTGCGTCAGAAACTTGTTAACAGCAATACTTTTCATTTTTTTTCGCGAGCTTAGCAGATGTGTGTTCAAACTTAAAGAAACCTGTAGCTACCGACATGATGGATAATGATGACCTATAAAAGCTCCAAATCATTTGGGAAATATCAAATATAATAGCACAAAGTAGAAAAGATAATTATTTTAAAAGGCGCAGCAGATTCGCGATTATTTTTGAAAGAATTGCATGGAAAGAATTCCTCAGCTCAGAATGACAGTGTTCGAAAAATTATTAGTTGTCACTTTTTTTAATTTTCATCTCGGAAACTGGATACATCAACGAAAAATAGAAGGACAAAATTTATACAAAAAATCGTTTCAAACTACGCAGTCGTTCTCGGAAATACAGTATTCTGAAGACAAGTCTTATTAAAATATCCTTCTTTTTTCACTCCCTTTACTTAATGTACCTATTTTTCTCTTCTCTTTGTTGTACATTGCTACACTGTACATCAAAAAAATAGTTGCACCCAGAAGGACGTGTCGGATTGCAATGCTATTCAGGAGGAAAGTAAATTTTACCAGGAACAATAAATGATTAGACATTGATATGGGCAATATCTATTGAGCTACACACCAATAAGTAGTGTCTCTCAGTATGGCGTCGGGCCGCCACGTTTGCTCACACAGCATGCCAGACGTCTCGGCATGGAGTTGTACACGGTCCTAATGGTGTCCTCAGTCCTTCGATACGCCATCCCATGCAGCTTGAATCATCTCACGCAGTTTCTGCGGATTGTTCGGTAGGTGTGGAGTGTGAATAGCGCGTCCAATAGCATCCCACACATTTTTAATCGGCGATGGGTCTGTCCATGGCAGAGTGTCAGTGTCTTAAGCTCTCGAGACAGCAGTAGTATGCGGACGAGCGTTGTCCTGTTGGAAAATCGCACCAGAGTGAGCGTTAAGAAAAGATAGGGCCACTGGTTGCAGGACCTCATTAACGTAACGTTGGGCTGTCAAAGTGCCTGTAATGAACACCAAAGGTGATCTGGCATCGTAGGCAATTGCACCCCACATCATGACACCAGGCCTTCTGGACGTGTGACGCTCGAAAACAAACCGTTCACCTTGGCGCTGACCACGGTGCCTCCACACACGGATTCATTGGTCTTCTCCAAGACAAAAGCGGGACTCGTCACTGAAGAACACCCGCTGCCATTCTGATTAAGCCTGGCACGACACCATTGCAGTCTTTGACGATGATACAATGGTGTTAAGGGTAGTCGTCGTAAAGGTCTGCGTGCGTGTAGTTCCTACGTCGTGCGGCCGTCTGCCAATGGTGCTGGCACTAATCGGACGATGTATGGAGGGCACCACTGCTCGCTGAATATCCGCAATCGTGGCTGTTGGGTCATTGCGCGCATGTCGGACAACCCGTGGGTCCTCTGTCTCCGTGGTTCGTCTAGGTCTCCTAGACCCTTCCTGCACTGCTGCGTGCCTTGTTCTATCCACGTGCTATGGTTGCTATGAAGATATTAACTCGACCGCCATTGCGCGCAATACGGCGATAAGACCATCCCGCTTCCCGGAACTAAAACTGATTATATTTGATTATATGATTACTGATTATATTTTATATATTTGATTATATAAACCAAAACTGATTATATTTGTATGTAAAACTAAAACAATTATCCATTTATTGGTGTAACGAATCAAGCATGGATAATCATTTTATTTTTTGCAAAGCTTTCGCTGATCGAGGGATGGCTTTTTCAATGCTAACAGCACCGAACAAACTGATACCAGGCCCCCAGATTCCTAGGCTGTTTGAAAGACTGGAACTCCTTCAACTCGCTTCCGAACTTTTCTCCAAGGCATACTTCACTTGCAAAAGATGCAACTAACACAACAGCAAGAGTCAGAATGGCAAGCAAGCGCAATAGGAAGACCTTATATAGCCTGTCAGGCGCAGCGCTACGACCCCTCCTTGCTTGCGTCACATACGCGGCCCAGCGTGATACTTGAATCATTTGCATGTCTCACGATGTTTTACTTGAATTATTTGAAAGTCTCACGATGTCAAAGCTACCCACCAAGTTTCATTCCTGTCGGTTGCTTCCTTCTGGGTGCAACTATTTTTTTTGACGATGAGTGTAATTCCGTCTCAAATATCTCTAAATATTTAATCAGTTTTGATTTTTATAATTACGCAGTTTGAGTTTCAGGTCTTCTTCTTCGATATATCTCTCGTTGGTATTTTTTACATTCCATTCTCAGTCACAAACATTTAATTAACAAGCACTCACTCAAAATTTATTGATACCAAAATAAAAAAATAAAAATGATACAGAATATTCGATGGCAATGAGCACGTCTTTTGAATCCTTTCTAATATGAAACAATTATTTCAAAGCAGATTTTCTGAAAACTTTAAAATTTCAGCTAAAAAAAAAAAAAAAAAGGATATACTCGCGTAATTTAAAATACTAGGGAAAAACTCGCATAATTTAAAATACACAATGTCAGCTGAGAAATAGCTACTTACTCTTACTAGGAGTTGAAAAGTGTGTAATGGAAAATAAAAAAATTGTGCACAAAAAGTTTCTTACAGCAGAAGAGATATCACAGGCAAAAGGGATTTTCAAACTGAGCAGGAGCTGTAGAGTAAAATGTGGTATTGCACATATATAAAAAATGTGCAATACTGCGTTCGACCTCGGCTAGAATCTCAAAAAAATGGTAGTCGTAACCATAGCACACGATCACACTTGTTTATCACCCATACGTCGTCGGTAGTGAACGGTTTTATAAGCGTTGTTTTGTGAACCCCTAACTATTGTTTTTGCTCTGCGATTTTTCGAAAAACAAAATGTGAAAGAGGAACAAACATGCGCCATTAAAGTTTGCTGCCGACTTAAGAAGTCTGTCGGAGAGACTTTACATCTTATGCAAGAGGCTTATAAAGATGGATGTCTAAAAAAATCAACAATTTTACAGATGGCATAAAGAATTTATGGATGGTATTGAGTTAGCGGCTTTAATCGCGCATAGAGGAAGAACTTCAACGAGTGTTACAGAAGTAAACATCAACGCAATAGGGTTATTATACGGGAAGATAGAGAGACCTATCAATTAGAAATATCGAAGATATGATTCACATTTCATAATCATCAATTCACTGGATTTTAACCGAGCGTTTGCGCATGAAACGAGTTTTTTCAACTTTGGTTCCCCATTTCTTGACAATGTAAGGCCGCACATGGCCATTTCTGTCGTTTCTTATTTGGAGAAAATGAATATTAAGGTGGACGTCAAGTAATTTTGCTTCCTATACTTTCAGTGGGAAAACTTTTGAACACATTTCCTTCACAACTAGCGTGTTCCCAAGGATGAAAATTTGAACATCGATTGAAATAACTTCATATTATAACTTGGAATACTTAATATTTTCTAAAACATCACCATAATTATATTAAAAATCAATAACTTTTCCTTTGGTGGTGCTGAAACCAGAAAAAAGATGGCGCGACCTGTGCTTTGATGACGCCAGTAGACAATGTTGGATTGCATAATTATGGTTATGTTTTAGAAAATATTAAGTATTCCAAGTTATAAAATGAAGCTATTTTAATAAATGTTCAAATTTTCATCCTTGGGAACGCATTAATTGTGACCAAAATGTGTACAGAAGTTTTTCCATTGGAAGTATAGCAAGCAAAATTGCTTGACGTCTACCTTAAGTTTGATGCCCTGACCTGTATATACACTGCTGGCCACCCAAAATGCAACACCAAGAAGGACACGAGATAGCAAAGCCAGATTTACTAGACACATAACAACAGATACAAAGATGAAACGATTGAGCTTACAGGCCCGTGCGACTTGCGGAACACGCAGACATCAATTGTTCGTGCGGCCCCCATGGCTGGCAATAACGGCCGCTACACGCCGCGGCATCGAACGAAAGAGGCTTTGGATGTGGGCTTGGGGTATGTCGGTCCAGGCTTCTTCCACACGTTGCTACAGTTCATCAGGCGTAGCCGCGGGTGGTGCTTGCAGGGCCACTCGGTTGCTGATTAGCGACCAGACGTGTTCGATGGGCGACATATCGGGAGAACAGGCGGGCCAGGGCAGCAATGACACCTGGTGGGCAGTGAAGAATTGTTACACGATACGTGCCGCGTGCGGGCGCGCATTGTCCTGGTGAAACGTGGCCGATGGCAGGTCCTGCAGGTAAGGGATTACTACAGGCTCCAAAACGTCGGAGATGTAGCGGTGGCTGTTGAGTGTACCGGCGATGCGTACCAGAGGGGTGCGGGTGTCATATCCAATTGCGCCCCAAACCATAACGCCAGGCGACGGACCGGTATGGCGATGCATAATGCAGGCGTCATACAGTCTCTCGCCGCGGTGCCGCCACACGCGGATCCGACCATCGTGGTGTTGCAGGCAGAAGCAGGACTCGTCGGAGAAGACAATGTCGTGTCATTTCGTAGTCCAGGTGCGGCGTTCAACGGCCCACTGCTGCTGCACTCGCCGGTGGTGTAACGTCAATGGTAATCGGAGAATGGGCGCCGTGCGACAAGTCACAGCTCCTGCAGACGACGTCGAACGGTACGTGCTGCCACAGGTTGTTGCGCAACACACCCTCATTCCTGTGCCAACGTTCGTGATGTGGCGGTGCGAGCCGTCAATGCCCGCCGCAGATAGCGAGAAAAAAGTTTTTGACATCTACAACCCGTAGCGGGGAAATTGTGCATTATTTCAGGAATGTAAAGTCTTCCTACAGAGGGTGAGTCAAAAGTTTGGGCCGTGGGTGGCCGAATGGTCAACGTTCGTGACTGCCACGGAGAGGACCTCGGGTTCGATCCCAGGCAGGTACGAACGCTCGAACCATTGAATATCCTCCGTGCGTCGGATGGGGACGTTAGGTCGTCGGGCCCCGGGTACTGCCACCCCGGTAATAAATAAGGGCGTCTTCCTTCCCCTTTCTACCTCGCTTCCGTGTCACTTTCCTATCGGGCACTCTAGCCCAAATCTCCTAGCTTCCTATTTCTAAGGGTTGTTTAACACTTGGGGTCAGACACTCCCTTCCTAAAATCCTCTACATATGATCTGATCTGAGTCGAAAGTTTTGCAACATTTGCATAAACGCGTGTGTTGCAGCGGGTATGTCACGTGTTTAAACTAGTTCAAGTCGCGCACTGCAGTCAATCGAAAGGGATATAAAGTGGTGGTCGTTGCTGTGAACAGAATTGCATGTCGTCATTCTGTCTGTGGTTGGGACGCCTAAAAGGTGAACAGCCACAACGGCTAGTTAGGGAACTTTTGCTTTAGGAGTTTGAAGTCGGCCATAACACTGCTCAAGCAACACGAAACATCTGTCATGCGAAATGGGAAGGTTCAGTGGACCACAGCACCGCAACCAGATGGTTCAAGAAGTTTCACTCAGGTGACAGAAACCTTGACAATCAGCCAAGGTCAGGTAGGCCGCAAACCGTGGATTCGGAGGCCATGTGCGAAGCCGTAGAGGCAAATCCGACAACCAGCACTCGGAGATTATCAGGCGAGCTTGGAATATCACAGACCATCGTGGTTCGTTGTCACCTTCACGACATCGGCAAGGCCTACAGGATCTACTGCATTGTCCCTCACGAACTGACGCTTGCTGAAGCAAGCTCCCGAGTGGAAGTGCGCACGAAACTCCTAAAAAACCTGCGCGATGTACGTTTCATCAAGAGAATTGGTATGTGCGATGAAACGTAGGTCTATTTCGGTAATCCTAACACACAATGGCAATGGTTGAGCCCGGGCTAGCTTCCAGAACTTGTTGCCAAACGTGGGTGCTTCGAGCATAAGGTGATGTTCTGCGTCTGGTGGAATTTCGAGGGGATAATCCATTACGAATTTGTTCCAGACGGTCGGACCATTAACGCCAACCTCTACCTTGAACAGCTAGAGTGTATGTACGCGGTTTTGGAAAAGTACATGTCACTGGTGAACAGAAAGCGCTCTCTCTTACAGCTGGACAACGCTCGGCTTCATACCACGCGAAAGACCCGGGCAAAACTCCAGGAACTTGAAGGCATCGAACTGATAACACGCCCAGCATATAATCCGGACCTTGCCCCGTTGGATTACTACTTGTTCCGGTCCATGGCGCACTTACTTCGTGGGCGGCACTTCAACAACCAGGAGGAGGTGGTAGCTGGGGTGAAGGAGTTCTTTGCCTCGAAGGACAAGAACTGGTACCGCCGCAGAATCGAAGAACTGGCAGACAGATGGCTAAAAAGGGAGCAACACCATGGCTTATACTTTTTTTCTCTTCTTTTTTGTTTGGAGGTTTAACGACCGTCGTGAGCAACTCAATGGGATATAAGCAGTCGCCCATCCCTAATTTAGGGCCACTGGTTCCAGGCAAGGGAGAGAGCCAGGCTGTAAGACAAACACAACATCCATGCCTCACGGGATTCGAACCCGGATCCAACTCGGGCGAGGGATCAGAAGCCATCGCTTAGACCTCTGTGCCATCGGGGCGACGGCTTATCCATGAATGTCAGTCAGCTTACGTGGTAAAGGTACGTTGAAGACAAAGTGTTCCAAATATTGCAAAACTTTCGACGTACCCTCTGTAATAATCGAAGCAGCGAATAGCACATATTTAAAGGGAAAATTCTTCAACAGGATTTTTAGAAGCAAAAGATACAGTTGCAAACAGAAATACATACTCACATCGCTTAGGGATAGAATTGTGAACTACAAACAACCCACAAGTACATGCAAAATGTTCAACAAGGTGAATGGTATCAGATGTTGTAATAATTTATTGAATGTGACTTTTAGAAGCAGAGAAATCGATTAGAGAAGCAAATTAAGCATTTACGCCCTCTAGTGGGAAACATTTAGTTTTGGGCAGAAAACGCGCATAAAATACTTTCTTAGTAGCATCTAACCGAAAGCGTATTTTCTCAGTCGGCAATTTAGATGCGCAGATATTGCTGCAAATATGAAAATATGATCTAAACGGAAACTTAAAGAAGCAAACTCAGCCTTTACGTCCTCTAGTTGCAAACTTGTTCTTTAAGAAATTTTTAAAGTTAAATGCAAAAACGCTCCGCATTGGGTGCGCTATCCAACAAAAAGATTTTTCAAATAATATTGTTAGAAGCAGAGACATCGAAAAAAAAAATAATATAAACATTTATACCACTTGCCGGAAAAACTGTGCATTGTTTTAAGCAAAAGATTTTAGTAATGAGTGGTATCAGACCAAAAAAAAAAATGCATCAGAAACAAAAATATACACTTACGCTCCCTAGTGGCCAAACCATTCGTTACCAAAATCAGAAATTTTATGCAGAACGTTTCACATTAGAAACTACCCGACGAAAAAATATATTTTTCAAATCGGAATTACAGAAGCAGAGATATCGGCGAATCTTAATTTAGGCCCCGCCCCGTAGCCGAAAGCTGCATTAATTGAAAAAGGAACGGCCCACAAAAAAGTCATCGAACGGAAGAAATATTTTTTTCATTTGGATATTTAAAAGAAATCATATGGAATAGAATGAATTTTGAATTCAATAGTACCCGCATTTACGCTCTTTAGTGGCAAAGTTTAAGCATCAGAATGGACCGAAAAACAAGGATCATCCTTCTCAGAGTTTGGGCTTCCTAATGCGAAAAAACGCTTTTCAGATCTGACTAATACACTGAAGTGCCAGAAGTCATGGGATACGTACCTAGTCTCGTGTAGGACCTCCTCCCTCCCGGCGAAGTGCAGCAACTCGACGTGGCATCGATTCCACAAGTGGCCGGAAGACTTCTGAAGAGATGTTGAACCATTCCGTCTGAATAGCCGCCAGCCCACATTTCGCTGATATTTCTAGGTGCAGGATCTTGGGTGCGAACGGACCTTTCCACCTCCCATAAGTTTTCTGTTGGGTTCGTGTTGGGCGAACGTGGTGGCTACACCATCCATCAGAACTGTCCAGAATGCTCCTCGAACCAATTTTGGACAACTTGGGCCCGATGACAAGGTTCATTGTCCGCTTGGAAAATCCCATCATTGTTGAGGTACCTGAAGTCCATCAAGGGCTGCAAACACCCAGCAGAGAAACAAAGCGATTACCGGTTAATGACGTGTTTACGAGGAGCAGAGGACCCAAATCTTGTCATGTAAAGACACCCCATACATGTATGGAACCACCACCAGCTTGCACAGTGCCTCGGTCCATGCCCTCATGGGTCCCCCCGAATCCTATCATTAGCTCGTAACAACAGGTAGCGTGACTCATCGGAACACACCACATGTTGCCAGTCTTCCAGGGTCCAATTACTGTGTTCACAAGCACAGGCGAGGAGCTGTGTACGATGCCGTGGTGTTAACAAAAGGCACTCTAGTGGGTCCTCTGCACCTATACCCCATGGACGCTAAATTACGCTGCCCACGGTGGGTGGTAATGCTTCCATGTGGTATTTTCGGAACACACGTGACACCGTGGATCGAGAAATGTTGAATGTTCGCACAAATTTCAGAAATTGAATGTCCCATCCGTCTGGCTCCCACTACCACGCCTCGTTCAAACTCCGATAATTCACGTCGGCTTGCCATAATCCTACTGGCGGTTGTTCAACCTGACTTACGAGATTACACCTCGCTACTGATAAAAATCGTGGCGTGTGTCAAAGCTTTTATACGACGGCAGTGCCCCTTAAAAATATTCATACTGCTATCCCATGGCTTTTGACACTTCAATGTAGTTAGACATATGGTATATACACAGACAGATGGGCAAAGCGATACTCTAAGTACGTACTATTTTTCGAGGAAACGTACTAAAAAGTGATTTAGCGGCTTTAATTAAAGCACAAATGTTAACTGGTACTCCGTCATTAAGCTGTAGTAATTGTTCTTATTCGGATTTGCACTGCATTGTGTTTCTCTCAGTGTTTGAAACCCAGCGTATATAAACATCATGAAATCTTAGTGTTTCAAATATTAAAATTAATGTACTGTTTTTCTCGTTAAATCCCAGACCTTGCTAAATACGGGCTCGTTATATGCAGGTTTTACTGTAGTTTCACTTTAGTTGATCACGATAAAATATGCATATGGAAACTTTGGTTTATTGTTTCTGATCTATTTCCTGCAAGTGAAGCTGTTATAGTGCTTGCCGACTGGGGTGCACACGGGGCTTCAAATCTTCCTACCGCACTATCCCGCAAGCATTCAAAAATATTACACTAATGTTTGTTGAAAAGGAGAAACGTGTACGATTGAAGTGAAACTCTCAGGATGGGTAGGTCACATGAGAAGGAGCAAATTACTACAGCCGCAGCGCATATACAAACGTTTGTGTTAGCCACGTCCTCGTAGCTTTCGCGCAGGAGGTATAAAAGCAAGATGCACAGGGCAAGTTTCCATTCGCAAGAACTGTGGCAGTAACTGAGTATGCCAGGCCCCAGTAGGCGAGACCCGCACGTACCGCTGACAAACTTTGAGGTAGGTCGGTGAGCTGGTCTGCGGGAAGGTGGATTTTGAGGTAGGCCGGTGTGTTCAACTGCGGAAAGGCGGACTTTGAGGTAGGTCGGTGTTTTGGACTGCGGACTTTGAGGTAGGCCGATTTATGGAACTGCGGGAAATTGGACTTTGAGGTAGGCCTGTATGTTAGACTGCGAGAAGAGGCTGACTTTGAGGAAGGCTCGTGTGTTGAACTGCGGGAAGCGGCTGACTTTGATTTAGGTCGGTGTGTTGGACTGCGGGAAGGCGGATTTTGAGGAAGGCTTGTGTGTTGAACTGCGGGGAGCGGCTGACTTTGAGGTAGGTCAGTGTGCTGGACTGCGGGGAGCGGCTGACTTTGAGGTAGGTCAGTGTGCTGGACTGCGGGAAGGCGGAATTTGAGGTAAACCGTTGTGTTGGACTGCGGAAAGGCGGGCTTTGAATTAGGCCTGTATGTTAGACTGCAGGAAGGCGGACTTTGAGGTAGGCCTGTATGTTAGACTGCGAGAAGAGGCTGACTTTGAGGAAAGCTGGTGTGTTGAACTGCTGGAAGCGGCTGACTTTGAAGTAGGCCGGTGTGTTGGACTGCGGGAAAACGGAATTGGAGGTAGGTCGGTATGTTGGACTGCGGAAAGGCGGAATTTGAGGTCGGTGTTTTGGACTGCGGGAAAATGGACTTTGCCGTAGGTCTGTATGTTAGACAGCGAGAAGAAGCTGACTTTGAGGAAGGCTGGTGTGTTGAACTGCGGGAAGCAGCTGACTTTGAGGTAGGTCGGTGTGCTGGACTGCGGGAAGGCAGATTTTGAAGTAGGCCTGTATGTTAGACTGCAGGAAGGCGGAATCTGGGGTAGGTCGGTGTGTTGGACTACGGGAAGTCGGACTTAAAGGTAGTCCGGTGTGTTGAATTGCGGGAACAGGCTGACTTTGAGGTAGGCCGTTGTGTTGGATTACGGGAAATTGGACTTTCAGGTAGGCCTGTATGTTGTACTGAGGGAAGCGGCTGACTTTGAGGTAGGTAGGTGTGTTGGACTGCGGGACGGCAGATTTTGAGGTAAGCCTGTGTGTTCAACTGCGGTAAGGCTGACTTTGAAGTAGGCCGGGCGTGTTGGACTGCGGGAAAACGGAATTTGAGGTAGATCGGTGTGTTGGACTACAGAAAAGCGGAATTTGAGGTAGGTTGGTGTTTGGGACTGCAGGAAATTGGACTTTGAGGTAGGCCTGTATGTTAGACTGCGAGAAGAGGCTGACTTTGAGGAAGGCCGGTGTGTTGAACTGCGGGAAGTGGCTGACTTTGAGGTAGGTCGGTGTGCTGGACTGCGGGAAGTCGGACTTTGAGGTAGGCCGGTGTGTTGAATTGCGGGAACAGGCTGACTTTGAGGTAGGCCGTTGTGTTGGACTGCGGGAAGGCGGACTTCCCTTCCGCAACATCGCCGCTAGTGTTGAACGAAACTTGAACAAAGCGATGCCAACGTGGAGTCACTGGCAAGAGGAAGGTCTGTCGCACCAACGTGCATAGTGTTTACCAATGAGTTAAGATTCATCCTAATTACTCATGATGGACGTATCCTTGTATGGCTAGAGGACGCATGTGTTATGCAACGCCATACGGGCCGATACCGGACGTTTTGGTGTAGGGCTCTGATGGGTTTCATTGGCGTTCCTGTTCCTACGCATTGCAGGAACTATAACCAGGCAGGTGTACACCAGGGAAGTTGTGGAGGCTGAAGTGCTTCCATATCTGCTAACGACCCCCGGTGCCATCTGTCAACATACAATGCCCGACCACATGTGGCGCGGAATGTCTTACAGTTCCTGGATGCCCGGCATGTGCCACATTTTCCTTAGGCAGCGCGTTCTCCTGATCTGTTTCTCATTTAACAAGTACGGGATATGGTCACGCTACGCCTGGTCCGTCTGACTCCGCCTCGAGTTACACAAAATGAACTTTTGGTACGAATCGGGACAGCATGAAATGACCTTCCTCAGTGAGACATCCAGAACCTCTTCCAGTCGATGTACGAGCCGTTATCGCCGCTCCTGATAGGTACACAAGGTATTGAGTAGAGTGTGTTCCACATAACTTACAGGTTTGCCCCTCTGATCACATATGTAACGTATCATATGAAACATTCTGTATCCTATGTAATTCACCCTAAAAATCTCACTTACATATCTGAGATCTTTCTTGGTGTTGCATTTTCAACAGACAGCACTGTATCTTTAACTCTAAATAATCTCAAAATTATAAGTCTACAATTATAAGTATTATCTTATAAGTCTATACTAAAAGACTTATATTCTATAAGTCTATATATATATATATATATCCTACATATAGACTAAGATATATACACTGACTGAAAAAAAATCCCAATACCACGAAAAAATAGTTGTAGAGGAATGAAATGGCGGCAATACATTTGTATAGGTAACATATTTAATCGATTAAGGTTTCAAGATCACAGCTTATTGTAAGCGCGAGAAGAGCCATTTTAAATGTGAAATGCTGGTACATTAATAACCGATGTAACCGCCAGAATGTTGAATGCAAGCACCCAAACGTTCATGCATTGTGTCGTACAGGTGCTGGATGTCAGTTTGTGGGATGGAGTTCCATACCTGTTACACTTGGTCGGTCAATACAGGGACGGTTAATGCTGGTTGGGGGTGACGCTGGAGTTGTCGTCCAATGATGTCCCATACGTGCTCGATTGGTGAAAGATCTGGTGATCTAGCAGGCCACGGCAACATGTCGACACTCTGTAGAGCATGTTGGGTTACAACAGCGGTATGCGGGCGAGCGTTATCCTGTTGGAAAACACCCCCTGGAATGCTGTTCATGAATGGCAGCAGAACAGGTTGAATCACCAGACCGACGTACAACTGTGTCGTCAGGATGGGTGGGATAACTACGAGAGTGCTCCTGCTGTCATAGGAAATTGCTCCCCAGACCATAACTCCAGGTGTAGGTCCAGTGTCTCGGCCGCAGACA
Organism: Macrothele yani; assembly: GCA_039090855.1. NCBI lineage: Eukaryota > Metazoa > Arthropoda > Arachnida > Araneae > Macrothelidae > Macrothele > Macrothele yani. The sequence goes on from CM077024.1 coordinate 12,325,478, forward strand.
GGTTGGTTGCAGGCGCTCAACTGGCCTCCTTCTAACCAACACACGGCCATCACTGGCACCCAGGCAGAACCGGCTTTCATCAGAAAACACAACAGATCTCCACTCTGTCCTCCAATGAGCTCTTGCTTGACACCACTGACGTCTCAAACGGCAGTGGTTTGGAGTAAGTGGAATGCACGTTACAGGGCGTCTGGCTCGGAGCTGTCCTTCAAGTAACCGATTTGTAACAGTTCGTTGTGTCACTGTGGTGGCAACTGCAGCTCGAATTGCTGCCGCAGACGCGGTACGATGCGCCACGGCCATACGCCGTACACGGCGGTCTTCCCTCTCAGTAGTGCCACGTGGCCGGCCGGAACCCGGTCTTCTTGAGGCAGTACCTTCCCTTGACCACCGCTGCCAACAATCATGCACAGTGGCTACATTCCTGCCAAGTCGTTCTGCAATATTGCGGAAAGAAAATCCACCTTCTCGTAGCCCTATTACACGACCTCGTTCAAACTCCGTGAGCTGTTGATAATGGCTTCTTCTTCTTCTTAAAGGCATTCTTGAGTAACATCAACACCCTACGTCGAATCTCAACGATAACTAACGCTTACGAACGTTACTGCGCGTATTTACAGCAAACCTGCTTTTCATGTTCCGAGGGGTGCTACTAGCGCCACACGTATGCGCAGAGCGCGAAATTTGCATAGACGTCATCTTACAGATGTACTCTCACCGCCTACCAACTGTCGTTTATCTAACACAACCCCTTCTAGGTGTTGGGATTTTTTTTCCGTCAGTGTGTGTGTGTGTGTGTGTGTCCTATAAGTTTCTCTCTCTATCTCTATCTCTCTCTCTTTCACTCTCTCTCTCTCTTTCACTCTCTCTCTCTCTCTCTCTTTCTCTCTCTTTCACTCTCTCTCTCTTTCACTCTCTCTCTCTCTCTCTTTCTCTCTCTTTCACTCTCTCTCTCTCTCTATATATATATACACATAGGGATGTAAGGTCAGGTAATGCGCAATATACTACACCCTCTCCTTGGCAAATGTGAATCCCGCTTTCTCGTGGTGCACCCTGTTCCTACTAAAAAGGCTCTGACGACCGCCAATAGCGGTATAACTATACATCGGGATTAGAGGAAATGCTATCCCACACTCACCAACCCGCTTGTCCAGCGCGGTGAATTATGGCCAAACCCCCTCCAAAATGACTCCACAACCTAAATCTTGGACCTCAGCCTCCGGCAGCTGGAATGTACCCGGCCAAGGCAGCGGCCAGTGCGACATGAAGGCAGAGGGTGCTAAGAATCACCGGAGGACCGGACTAGGCTGCCATCTGATGCTGACCTTGGCTACGTATAATGGACGCTCTCTGTCTTCTGATTCAAGGCTTCTTGAATTGGAAGAGGAACTACGAAGGATCAAGTGGGACATCGTCGGGCTAAGTGAGGTAAGGAGAAAAGGAGAAGATCTCATTGAGCTGAAAAGTGGACATCTCTTCTATTATCGTGTGGGACAGATACTGGCAGAACTAGTGGTGTTGGATTTATAATAAACAAGAAACTGAAGGATAAAGTTGTAGACGTTGAAAGTTCCTCTGACATAGCTGCACGACTCGTTATGCAAATCTCGAGAAGATACCACGCTCAGATTATTCAAGCTTATGCACCCACTACAAGTCATCCTAAAGAAGAGATTGAAGAATTTTATCAGGAAATTCGTCATCTAAATAATAAAGGAAAGCAGCACTTGAAGATCATTATAGGAGATTTCAATGCGAAAATAGGGCAACGGCAACAGAATGAAAATTCAGTAGGTAAATTCGGTCACGGCAACAGAAACCAGCGTGGAAATACTCTCGTAGAGTTTGCAGGGCACAAAGGTTTTTCATCATGAACTCCTTTTTCAAGAAAAAGCCGCAGAGGAAATGGACATGGAGGCATCTTAATGGATTGACAAGTGAAATTGATTTTATTATGTGTAACAAAAAATTCGTCATCGAAGACTGCAGTGTGCTAAACAAGTTCAACACAGGTAGTGACCATAGATTGGTGAAATGTAAGATGCACCTCAACACTAAACTTGAGCGTGGCAAGCTCATAAAACAAACAAAGTGTATTGACATGACCAACCTTAAAAAACATTATAATACCTTCAAGTTGGAACTGAAGAACAAATTCTCTGCTCTAGATGGTCTAACGTCAGAAGAAATGGACATCTCTGAAGTTAACAGAAAACTAACCAAGGCTCTTACGGAAACTGCAACAAATATAGCGGGTACTAAGAACAAGTTGCATAAGAACAAATTATCAGGAAAAACAAAAATTATGATGCAAAAAAGAAGAGAGATTAGGACGACTAAATGAGATGTGTCTTCCAAAGTGGAATATATTATAGAGCTATGCAAGACGGTACGAAAAAGTATCACTGAAGACGTAAGGAAATTCAACTGTGAACTAGTGAGGAGAGAAATTGAAAACAACCAAAGCCTGAGGAGAGCAAAGGGATATCTCAGTAAAGGAAGAAAACAGATTATGGCACTGAAAAAAGAAGATGGGACTGTAACAAAAAATAGAAGCGAAATTTTGACAAGGGTGAAAGATTTCTACTCTAAACTGTAAGAGAGGGATGATACATCTATTCCAGACATTTCGACAGTTACCAGTAATAAAGTCCCTCCAGTTCTTCCTGCAAAAGTTGCACATGCAATTAAGAACATGAAACGGGGAAAAGCTCTAGGAGAAGATGGAATGACCGTAGACATCATACAAGAAGCATGTGGTGAAATCGAAACAGTACTCGCCCAAGTTTTCACTCGATGCCTTAATGAAGGGAAGATTCCTGAGGATTGGAACAACGCTACAATGATCCTGCTACATACAAAAGGTGACGTTGAAGATCTCAGGAACTACAGACCTATCAGCCTCCTATCAGTGATTTATAAAATGTTCACTAAAGTTCCTTCACACTGCTTGAAGGTGACACTGGACATGGCTCAACCGAGAGAACAAGCTGGATTCAGGAGTGGCTACAGCACAATAGATCATATCCACATACCGAGAGAACTAATTGAAAGAGCGAGGGAATATGAACTTCCGTTATGGATGGCTTTTATCGATTATGAAAAGGCGTTTGATTCGGTGAAACCATCAGCAGTTACAATAGCTTTGGAATCCAGCTGTATTGAAGATTCATACATTAATATCATTAATAACATCTACGAAAACGCAAGTGCAAAGATTCGGCTATTTGAGAATAGAGCAGCCTTAAAAATTGGAAAGGGAGTGAGACAAGGTGACACTATATCTCCCAAACTCTTTAATGCCACATTGGAAAATGTATTTCAATCACTGAACTGGGAAAACAAAAGGATGACAGTCATTTTTGCAACTTCCCCATCAGAGCTGCAGAGTATGATCCAGGAACTTGCTGACGAGGGTAAAGATATGGGATTAAAAATGAACGTTTAGAAGACAAAAGTGATGTACAATGCATTTAAAAGAAATGAAGATTTATCGATTGATAGGGAAAAGCTGGAGATAACCAATACCTACCTTTATTTTGGACAGCAGATATCAAGTGAGGGTCACATTGATGAAGAAATTAATCGGCGCATAAAACTTGCCTGGAGAGCTTTTGGAAGAAACGATATAATTTTCAAGAGCAGTATGCCAGTATGTCTTAAAAGAAAGGTGTTTAATCAATGTGTCCTTCCAGTGCTTACGTATGGTGCGGAGACATGGATCTTAACTAAAAGAGACATACAAAGACTGCAGACAACTCAAAGCAGCCTGGAGAGATGCATGCTTGGTGTAACCATGAGAGATAAGAAGAGAAACTCGTGGATCAGAAAAATGACAAGAGTGGAAGACATCATGATCAGACCAAAATCCCTGAAATGGCAATGGGTTGGACATATTGCCAGAAGGACAGACCATCGATGGATAGCTGAAATTTTAGACTGGATTCCAAGGGACAAGAAAGGACCCAAAAGAAGACCACACGGGAGATGGGTAGATGAAATTCGAAAGTATGCGGGAGTAACGTGGAGGAGACTGGCACAAGACAGACAGTTGTGGAAGAAACTTGGGGAGGCCTTCGTCCAGCAGTGGATTGATAATGGTTGACAATGATGATGATGATGATGATATACACATATACATACACTATGTTGACAAAAGTCACCAGACGCCTGGGAGAGAAACACAAAATAGCATTTATTGACATACATTAGTACGCTGTCGGTCCACCTTTGGCCTTAATGCCTGCACTGACACTTCGAAGCTCGAAGTGGTTGGGTTTTGAGCTCCGTGATTTTCGTTGCTATAAGGTGTTTATTGAGTGCTTTAGTTTCTGCAGTTGCGTGTATCTTCAAGTTGAAGTTCTACACTTTACGTTCGTGTATCTCCCAGGTTGGTGAGTGCCATATTTTCTCATTATTCACTGTTTTATTTTTCAACCAAGCTGGTCTTTTTCGTTAAAGTCTCGCCATTGCTTCGATGGCGGAAGCAGACAAGGGTGACGCCCACATCCTTATCTTGGCAGATCAGCCAGCTTCCTCTTCTTCTTCTACCGCGGTAGCTCCTGCTCAGCTTAATGAGGTGGCTCCCGAGCGTCATTGCGACGTCATGGACACCTCTTCTTCTCCAGCTATAACTCCCACCAAGTGCGGTAGTGCCAAGTCTCCTATCTACATCTCAGCAGATGATGACGTATCCGTTATCAGCAATACTGAGCTCACAGCTTCTACTTCTCAACTTTCTGATCCGCCCTCACTGCTAGGGGCCGCTTCATCGAATTCTCGACCCATGTCTGCCCAAGCGTCCTATGCTTCTGCAACTTCTGGGGTCCTCACACCCCCAGTTTCATCTGCTATGCCTTTTCCTGAATCCTATGTCACTGTCGTCGGTTCTACTGCTACAATTGACATACCACAGGATTCCCGAGCTGGTCACCTTTTTTCCTCCACTATGGAACGGGGCGTCTATTTTGATGCGCTTCCCGACACTAAGCTGTGGCAATATAGCCGAGCCCTCAAAACTATCTTACCAAAGGATGCAATAGACTTTGTAGCTCGAAAACCCAGATCTGTCTTGGTCTATTTTAAGGATAAAGCTCATGCTGACCAGGTCCTTACGGAAGGTCTAACCATCAATGACGTGCATCTGTTAGCACAACCGGTTGCGCACCGCCCGGTGCAGGTGACCTTCTACCCCGTACCACCAGAAGTATCCGACGCTGCACTCTGCACCTTGCTCAGCAGGTACGGCAGAGTTGTTGGCTCCATAACAACTCTCTCTGCGGCTCCCAGAGACCCTGAAGACAAATCGATTCGGGGCTTCCGCCGCACTGCTCGAGTCCTCTTTTCATCTGTTGCTCAGCTGAAAAAGGTTCCGAATGTTTTGCACATCCGTTGTGGACAGCAACGCCGAAGAGTTGAGATAATCACTTCACAGTTTTGCACTATCTGTCAGAGCGAAAGTCACATAAGGGCTCAGTGCCCACGTGCCTCCCTGCAAACAGCTCCACACACTACATCTTCTTCTACTTTGTCCACCAACGCTTCACAGACTTCTTCCTATTCGAGGAAAATCGCGGAATCAAGATCTTCCAAAAGTCAGCTTACTGCCATTGGTCAACAAACGACTTTGATACCTCCACCTCCTGCTGATCCTAAGAATTTTCCCAGGCTTCCAAAATCGACTCCCCCTAGTACTTTTACAACCACTGCTGATGTACATGTTGACCACTCCTCAGCTTTTACCGTTGGCTCCATGACACGAGTCACAGGTAACGCTTCGGGTTCAGTCTCTCCAGACGATCATGAAGCTTTTGTGGTTGCTGGAAAACGCAGTGGTGCTACTCACCCCAAGACGAAGAAGTCAAAGACTCTGGCGTCCCGAAGATCATCTCGCTCTTCTACCCGCTCATCCACTCGCTCCGTCAGCTCTCGACGACCGTTCTCCAGGTCGCCTCTACACACTTCCTCTGAGACAGCATGTGAGGGTGCCTTTCCCTCACTAGATGAATTCACAACTTTTCTTGCTGAAAATACTTTCCCTACTGAGCCTCTGCCATACGAGGACGTGCTGGATTGCCTTTTAGGGTCCTCTAGCCCTTTCTCAGCAGTATGAAGCAGCTCTTCCACAAGTGCTGGTTCAATTACACTCACTTGAAAACACTCTTCGGCGCACTGCGGACGAGGTCCCGTGGAGTGCTTGTTTTCTCCGTCGACTCCACTCCATCACTACAGCCAGTCAATTCCTACTGCATCCCACAACTAACCTAGACATTCAAGGTGGTGTCACTTAATTGTCGTGGTTTTGCGACACCTCTTGCAAATGCGCTGGTACGAGAGGATCTTGCTCCGCTGAATGCTGATATATTACTTCTGCAGGAAACAAACTGTACTTCCACCACCTCTGACAAACCAATATATATAAATTGTAACTTCTCATTGTACAGAATCATGTATATAGGTCGTTTCACGAACCACAGACATCTGTAAACTTTGTCGTTTTTACAGTATATTCTTATCTTCAATTCCTGATTCAAATGTGTAATTTTACTTTTCAACTGTGTAAAGTTGTGTTCTCCAATACTCACTGTGATGAGTTGATGTGTCTTCTCTCTGTATTTTCAGAGATTATTTTTTCTTTTGTATTCTCAGGAAAATTATTGTATATAACTATTTTTCATATCACCGTTGTATGTAACATGTAGTACCGCGAGCCACATTCATCTGTAAATTTTTCATCATCTGTCTTTCGAACTTTTGATTTCATGTTTGTCTCCTTGATCACCGGCAACCTCCTGGTTTTCCAGGTCACCCACAATGTATCACCTTTCGGTCAGAACTTTTTTTTTCATCAATATTGTGTAAAATTTATACTCTATAGTGCTCATCATTCTGGATTGATTTTACTCTCCCTATTACCAGAGATTCATGTTGCCTCGCCAGATTTCTACTGCACTTAACTGTTGTCATGCAAACGTTGCTCCGAATCCTGTAATTAACGTAGCGCAAGCTGCACATTCTGTTAATTTCTCATCACCTGTCTTTTGAATCTATGTCTGCAAGCTCAAATTCTGTATTATTCCTTGCTTCAATACTGTGCAAAATTAATATTGTATAACGCTCTTCAAGCTGAATTGTTCCTATTCTTTGCTTTGACAGAGACTTTTGTTGCCTCACCAGACACTCGAGTGTAATTAACTGTTTTTTTACTATCATCAATGTACAAAACCGTGTAAATAAGCAGTAGCGTAAGCTACAAGCATCTGTAAATATTTTTTTTGTCATACATCATTTGAGATGATTTATTCAAGCACATCTCCTGTATCTTTCTTCTAATAAATACTGTGTGAAAACTGACACTTCGATACATGCTTTCGACAAGGTTTTGGAACACAGCGATAGGTATGCGCTTCCATTCAGTACATAATGCGGTCGCTAACTGTTGCTTAGCATTAGGCCTTGGCTCGAAACTTCTTATACGACGCTCTAATTCATCCCATAGGTGCTCTATGGGATTAAGATCAAGGCTCTTTGCTGGCCAGTCCACACATGATACGGAATTATCGTCAAACTACGCCATAATAGTCTTTGCTTTATGACTCGGTGCATTATCCTGCTGATACCAACAAGGCTCGTTCCATAGTATTGCCACAGATTTGGTGGGGCATAATTGTCCGAAATATCGAGGTAGATGTGCTGGTTAACAGGTTTGTCCACAATAACCAATGGGCCGGGACCATACCACGAGAAACACCCACACACCAGTACACTGCCAGCTCAAACCTTGACCGCAGGAAGAGTACACTGTAGTAAATAGCGTTCCTACGGCTGCCGCCATACCCACACACGATCCATCAGACTGATGGATCGTGTATCTGGATTTATCAGTCCATGGACCCGTTTCCATTGATCTACGGTCACCGATAAATGTTCTTTACACCATGCTAAACGACGAGTAGCATTCCGAGTGGAGATGAAAGGCTTATGAGCAGTCGCACGACCACGGTAACCCATGGAATAAAGTTCTCTGCGAATGGTACGTGTACATACCGAGGTTCCAGCATTTTTACTCACCTGTACACTGAGGTCTTGGTCAGTACTCCGTCGATTAGCTGTAACGACTTCCTGAGGCTTCGACGTCCTCTATTACTGATTTTCTTTAGTCTGCCGTAAGTTGTTCCTCCTATTCAGTACATAAAAAGTAGTTGACATGGGTATGTTTAAACGCCTCTCGGTTTCTCTTATAAACAACCCACTAATATAACACCCAACAATCTTTCCTTTCTCAAACTCAGTTCTCTCCCGCCGTAACATTTTTACTCAGCCTCACAGTGAGATATGATCGCGGACAGCTGCAGGCTTGTTTTTATACCGTTTGCAGTTGTGCCGCGCATCTTAACAAAGCAGGGGATCCGTTCATTTGCTTTTGAAGGGGTGTCTGGTGACCTTTGTCATAATAGTGTATATATATACAGTATATACATTATATATATACATACATTATCCTATGCGTCTATTATTATAAGTCTATAACTATAATTATAAGTCTATTTCTTATAAGTTTGTTGCTAATTGCTCCGTATGTAATATTAACTTTTTTTTTTCTTGAATTAGGGGTTTAGCGACCACCGTGAGCAATTCAATGGTTTACAAGCAGTCGCCCGTCCCTAATTTGGGGCCACTGGTTTCAGGGAAGGGAAAGAGCCTTGTGCTGTAAGATAAACACAACGTCCATGCCTCACTGGGGATTCGCATCCAGTCCCATCTCGGATCATATTAACTTTTGTATTCAGAAAATTCCTATTTACAGGTAGGTGGAAAGAGTGATTACTTTTCTTTGTACACTTTGTAATCTCACTTATTACTCATCATTGTATAGTCTGTTTGATACATGGACTTTTGACAAAAGTTACTCAGATGTTTGCTCAAGTGCGTAAGTTATGAGATAAACAGGTTCATCAGTGAAGAAAACGTTCGGCACTTCCACAACGTTACACCCAATGCACTTAGTTGCTTTCCTGTTTCTTTTTAATTGCACTCAACGTTCTTTTATTTTTTACTTTCATTCCTTAATAGAAGTCATTCGCTCCCTCCTTAGTATTCTAAATCTGTACACTTAGCCGTGGCAGAAAACCAAGGTGACCTTCGCATTTGTGACCTAAATATAGTTGGGAGACAACGACAGACCTTCCTTTTTTTTATAAATATTTTCTACTTCTGTCTCGCTGATCTCTCTCTCCTTTCTCCTTCTGTTTTTTGCCATGACATCAGTTGATTGTAGTGACGAAAACTGCTGTGAAGTAACCGCTTCGCGGGGTAACTCTTTACCGCGCTTTAGATATTGAGATCTTAATGGGCCACGTTCTGTTAGTTCAACAGAATTCCTCGGATGGGATGTAATTATTGCATCACACCGAATAACTCCCATTTGCCGACATTTTGTGTTTTTGATTGTATGTATTCCGATAAAGTCGCGTGCAAAATGGTTCCTGCGTGCCAGCTTAGCAAATTTCATGCGTGTTTTGAAAAAACGGGAAGCCATTAAAGAGAACTAACAATACGTGTTAAAGCACCCTTCAGAGCAATTTATGCATCTGTTTTCCATCGTTAAAGGCTTTCTCGTACGTTTTCTGTCTGTACAGTTTTAGAAATGGCGATTTTAGTATAAAAGATCTAGTTAGATTGCAGAATTTCGCTGGACGCGATAGCACCCATTGTCAAAGCTGAGAAGCACGTGTAGTATTAAACACAGAAATTATACGTACCTTTAATATGTCTGAAAAAAGTTGATGAATAAGATTTCAATCTGATACACGCACTGTACCAATCTAGTCCTTAGTACGTGTACAAAATCATACTTGAAGTGCTCACAAGGATTTCGAGGTACAGATATTCCATTTTTTTCCACGTTTTTGTTAGATAAGTCAGGAAGGGGGGGAGGGGTACTGGCGGAAAACACAGAATGGCAACCAGAAAAATACAGACACCGTTTATGGCTTAATGGAAAGGTTTTTGCCGAGTTATTAGGACCTCTGATGCCCAAAGTTAAGAGTTCTTATACTGTAGCTAGAGTTGAGGATACTGTAGCCAAAGTAGAATGCATCCCCCTTCCCATTTTCTCTATGACATTCTGATTAAAACTAAACCTTGCCCGCTGGTACTAAATGTAAAGAAATCTTAGGATGAATTTTTTTTTGTTGTTTTTTGGAATGTATGTTTAACCAACTACCGTGAGCAATTCAAATGGCTATAAGCAGTCTCCCGTCCCTAGTTTAGGGCCACTGGGTCCATGGAATGCAGACAGTCAGTACCGTAGAACTTACCTAACATCCATGGCACATCCAGATTCGAACCCGGATCCATTGGGAGCGAATGATCGGAAGCCATCGCTTAGACCACTGCGCCAGCCGCCCCGATGGCGCAGTGGTCTAAGCGATGGCCTCTGATCATTCGTCCGAAAGGGGTCCGGGTTTGAATCCCGGTGAGGCATGCATGGATGTTGTGTTAGTCTTACGGCACTGGCTCTCTCCTTCCCTGGAACCAGTGACCCTAAATTAGGAACGGGCGACTGTCTTATAGCCCATTGGGTTGCTCACGGTGGTCGTTAAACCTCCAACCAAAAAAAAAAAAAAAAAAAAAAAAAAAGACCACTGCGCCGCCCGGGCAGGGAAAAACCTTTCGAATTCGCTCAATCCAGCATAGTATCTTGAACTTTAATGGAATGGGTGAATGAATCACTTTCAATTTTTGTAAACCATGTGTCCTACTAGATCTTAGTTACAAAAAATTATATGCCGCAGTGGTCTAAGCGCTGGCTTCTGACTATTCGTCCAAGATGTGTCTGGGTTCGTATCCCAGTAAGGCATCGATGTTGCGTTTGTCTTAGAGCACTGGCTTCCTTCCTTGCAACCAGTAACCCTAAATTAGGGACGGGCGACTACTTATAGCCCCATGCAGTTGTTTACGGTGGTCGTTAAAGCTCCCCAGACCAAAAAATCTATATAACATTCGAATATCTCTTCTGACTTTTGAAATACAGGTACCCCGTTTTGCTATGCCGAAGCACTTCGTCATAACAGCTGCTTAGAAACACAAGAAAATGTGACGACATGGCTCTTCAGTTCTCAGTTTCCGATCATATGAACAACCTTTCCTAAACAAATTTATGACAAATTAAATGAGGTATTTACTTTCATTTCTTGCATAGCTGTAAACAGGGGTGGATGAAGTGAACGAATTACGTTACACCCATGTTTTGGATAATGTTATTTTAAAGTACAATAACATTATTATAAACTCACCGATGCCGCCCCGGTGGTGTAGTGGTCTACGCAATGACTTCTGATCATTCGTTCGAGATGGGTCCGGGTTCGAATCCCGGTGTGGCATGAATGTTGTGTTTGTCTCACGGCACTGGCTCTCTCCCATCCCTGGAACACTAGTTCCCCAAATTTGGGACGGGCGACTGCTTATAGCCCACTGAGTTGCTCACGGTGGTCGTTAAACCCCAATCAAAATAAATAAATAAACTCACCGACTCCGGAATTGTGTTCTTAAAGGTGATTTGAAACACCATGTCGCCCCTGTGGCGCAGTGCTTTAAGCTCCGGTTACTGATTATTCCTCCGACATGGGTCTGGGCCAGACAGGGATTTTGTGTTTGCCTTACGGCACTGGCTCTCTCCCTTCCCTGGAACCAGAGGTCGTAAATTTATTAAATTTAGGGCGGGCGACTGCTTATAGCTCATTGAATTGCTCGTGGTGGTCGCGCTAAACAACCAAAAAAAAAAAAGGGGGGGGGGAAACATTCCGATCCGATAATCTCCACTATTTACTCTCTTTGTTTATTCATTATTTCATTAAGGACTAATCGAAATTCTAGATGAGAAAAATGCCTACGAGCCCATTGAAATGCAGGTGAAACCAGAAAAGACTAAGTAAAGCTTAATAAAGTAACCTCAGAGTTACCGAGAGTCTCTTCTTATTGGTGCCTCTGCCAGCCGTGGCTGTCTTCTACAAAGGAGCACTTAGAACCCTAGAATACAGCTGTCTTGCACTGTTGGCTGGGGTCCGTATGCACTGCCTCAAAACGAATTGGACTGTGAGAAACACTTAGGGATGCATTTATGAATGACATCTGTGTGTCTCAATTTCTCCTTTGTTGAAGAATCAGCCCCAAGTAAAGAGGCCTGGTAAGAAATGACGCCCGATAAAATCCCAGTTCACCACCATAAGGCTCCATTTATTCTTCTCAGGTTTCACCGTTATTTTAATGGGTGTACAAAGCACTTTGGGCAAACCTAAGCTGACTATCAAAACAAAAAAAAGTTTAAAGAGTCTTTTCACCGAAGAGATATCTCATGGGTTTTTAGTATTTCTTCTCACTAATGAAGGAGGAGGGCGATGTGTTGAGGACTGTCCCGAAAACTCCGAGGGTGTGCTACCGTTACGGAAGACAGAGCAAAAGGAAACTACCCGCTCATTCTTCTATCAGAGATTTTTTCCTCTGGAAGAAAGAAGTAGCGCTTAGTGCCCCCCCCCCGCCCCGCCACTTGACTGACTGCTTACTCTCCTATTCGCAGTAAATATCCTTCGAGTATAGCCCTTTTAATGCACGTGGTCGAACGACACAAGTAATAACGATGTCGCCTAAATGCGAATATCTCTATGTTTTAGAAATGCGATCAAAACTGAAATCTTAATTTTTAAATGTCCAACGCGTAAAGTTTAGAACAATACGTGCTCTTTAGGTCCTCGTTCAAGCTCGAACAAGAGCTTTCAGACTGGTATTACGCAGTAGAAGTACACACTCATGACCTTGCACTCTATATAGTCGAGTTAATATTGCCGCGATCTTAGGAGTACGAAAAGGTGTTAGAGCTCATGTATAGAAAAAATGACTTGCGGTGTACGTTTCACACGTACAGGTCTAAATATTCAAAAAATCCTGGAATTCAGGGAACTGTTGAGATCAACATTCAATTATTTTAATATACAGATATCATATGTTTCGCGCGCACACATACACAAAAACACCATACCACCTCGATGGCACCGTTCATTGTCAAGTGACGCCAAATGAAAGCAAAAATGACAAGTTTGTAAAATCATGCAATGCATTGATTATAATACGCTTTCCAACATACCAGAAATCATTACTCAAGTTATTACTCTAGTTATGAGGATAATGGCTGTAGAATACATCTCGCTCCTATGACCTGACCTTTATGATCCCATTTCGATGATATTCAACAGAACCGGTAAAGTATACTTCCGGAACAACATGTTTTGTCTCAATCGAAGCATTTTTACGTAACTTATAACGCATAAGAGCGATGGAATGGATTCCGATCCTATGTCCTGACCTTTGACCCCATTTGTCCCATTTTCAATAGGGTTCGTCCTCAGGTGGTCCCCTACCACATACTAAAATGTCATTAAAATCGAGCCATATTTACGCAAGTTATGACACATAAGGGCAATTTAATGGATCCCGCACCTATGTCGTGACCTTTTACCCCACTTGTCTCATTTTCAACAGAGTTGTCCTCAGTGGTTCTTTTTTTTTTTTTTTTTTTTTTTTATTGGAGGTTTAACGACCACCGTGAGCAACTCAATGGGCTATAAGCAGTCGCCCGTCCCTAATTTAGGGTAACTGGTTCCAGGGAAGGGAGAGAGCCAGTAACGTAAGACAAACACAACATCCATGCCTGACCGGGATTCGAACCCGGACCCCTTACAGACGAATGATCAGAGGCCAACGCCTTAGACCACTGCGCCACCGGGGCGGCCCTCAGTGGTTCCCTACCACATACTAAAATTTCATCGAAATCGAACCATTTTTACGCGAGTTATCGTGCTGACGGACAGACGGACAAAGCTGCAGCATGTACGCTTCTTGAACCTATGGTTAGAAAGCGTAAATAAGAAAAAATAGTGTATGTCCTAAGAAAACACAAAATAAACGAAGCTAATAGTAAGATCAACTTTCATATATTCGCCTGCACTTCAATGAATATCTTTCGAAAACTTTGTGTAATGAGGAGTATAATTCAAAACTATAAGAACTCATTAGGGATTCACACCTTAGTTGTCCCATAGAATTTTTTAGCACGTCTTTTGTAAAAAAAGATCGTGCTTATGTTATCGGTTTGTCCGTCCGTCCGTCTGTATCAAAGATATCTCTGCAATTATTAGTCCGATTTGAAAAATTATTTTTGCATTGGGAAGCTTGAAATATGCGAAGGATGATTCTTCATTTCGTTTTTTTTTTTTTTTGCGATGCACAATTTCGCCGCTAGAGGGCGTAAATGCAGATGATGTCGAATTCAAAAATACGTTTTATTCCACATATTTGCTTCGAAACATCCGATTGAAAAAAATCTTATCTTTCGATTCCATTTATGCCGAAGAGTATTTTAGATATAGTTACTTTTTCAAATTACGCATAGATTTTCCGCTAGGAGGCGTAAACGTAAATTACATTTTTACCGATAACTCTTTTTTTTTTAAATCCGATTTGAAAATTTTTTTCTTCAGCGGATACACCTCCTGATGGAAAATCTTTTGCATATAATTTCTAATTTTTGGTGAAGAATACTTTGGCCACTAGGAGGCGTAAGAGTTAATTTTTGCTTCTGATGTATTTGCCATAAAATCTGAGCTTCTAAAATATCGATTGAAAAAATTATTTCGTGGACTGATGCCACTCACATCGATAAACCTTCTCGGAACATTTTCTTCTTAAAATACAGCACAGTTTCTCCGCCAGGGGCGTAGATGTATATCTTATTTTTGTCAATATCTCTACTTCTAGGAGTCCGATTTGAAAACTTCCTGCTTTGTTGGATAGTGTTTCCAGTGTGGCATGTTTTTCATATAATTTCAAAATTTTCAAGTAATTCATAGACTTTCCGCTAGGGGGCGTTAAGGTAAATTGCTTTCCCCCTATATTTCTGCTTCTAAATCTCCGATTTGAAAAATTATTTCTGCACCGGATACACCTCCTGATGCCTTTGCACATAATTTCTATTTTTTGTGAAAAATGGTTTGGCCACCAGGTGACGTAAGTCTTAATTTCCGCTTCTCATGTATTTGCAGCAAAATAAGACCTTCTAAAATCTCGATTGCAAAAAAAGTCGTTTGTTGACTGATACTACACATGTCGACAAACCTTTTAGGAACATTTTCTTCTTGAAATAATGCATGGTTTCTACGCCAGGGGGCGTAGATGTATATCATATTTT
The DNA here is from genome assembly GCA_039090855.1 of Macrothele yani. Taxonomy (NCBI): domain Eukaryota; kingdom Metazoa; phylum Arthropoda; class Arachnida; order Araneae; family Macrothelidae; genus Macrothele; species Macrothele yani. The sequence goes on from CM077024.1 coordinate 12,340,722, forward strand.
TGTCAATATCTCTACTTCTAAGAATCCGATTTGACAAATTCTTTCTTTGTTAGATAGTGTGTCCGATGAGAAATGTTTTCCTTATAAATTCAAAATTTTCAAATAAATCATAGACTTTCCGCTAGGGGGCACAATGGTAAATTGCGTTTTCTACGTTATTTCTGCTCCTAAACCTCCAATTTGAGAAATTCTTCCGGTATCGCATACAAGACCTGATGGAAAATATTTTTTACATAATTTCTAATGTTTGGTAAAGAATGGTTTGGCCACCAGAGGGCATAAGGGTTACTTTCTGTTTCTGATGTATTTGTAGCAAAATCTAAGCTCCTGAAAACTCGACTAAATTTCTTTTCTCTTGGACCGATGCAGCTCATATGGATAAACCTTTTGAGAATACTTTCTTCCTAAAATAATGCATGGTTTTTCCACCAGGGGACGTAAAGCCACATCTTATTTTTGTCGATATCTCTGTTTCTAAGAGTCCGACTTGAAAAAGTCTTTCTGTGTTGGAGAGCGCTTCCGGTGCGAAATGTTTCTCATATAAATTCATGTTTTTCTTAACCCACAAGTCTGCAACCAGAGGGCGTAAGCTCACGATTCCGTTTACAGCAATATCTGAGGGATTAAAAACCCGATTGAGAAACTTCTTTCTTCCGTCAGATACTATTGTTTTCCATACCGGTTGAATTGACTTTGAATAGCTTTGATAAATTTAATTTGCCTCAGAACGGATTCAAAAGGCGTGCTTATTACACCCGAAAATTCGGTGTCATCTTTCTTGTTTTAAAGTTCTATCAGAATGGCAAGCATGTATGAAGCTACATTACGTTATACTCTGAGTTAGCTTTGCATTAGGAACTTCTTCCTAACAGTGCGTTGGTCTTCCTTTCTGTCCAATCACGGCTCGCAGACGCCAAGGAACAGATTCTAGGTGTCGAACATCCTCCATGCATAACTTGACCAATGTCCACTGCAGCAGCTCCGTCAGTTCACCCTCATTCCGTGGAGGAGGATCAGCAGTTCTCACACCCCGTTCTAGAATATCCCACAAATGTTCAATTGGGTTACAATCAAGAAAGTTTGTGGGGCAAGGCAATGGGGCGAATTTGTTGCCAATTGAGGAACACGACAACAAATGCACTAGTTAGCAAATCAGTCGTTATACTAGCTCGATGACATAGTGCGTTGTCCTGTTGAAAGATGACACTGTGTTCATGGTAAACCTCCTGCAGATATAGATGGAGGTGGTCGGGTAACAAGTCCCTGTAGCGTCTACCATTCAGTGTTTATGAAATGATAACCAACGGACCTAAGGCATGCCAGGAAAAATCTCCCCAGAGTAGAACACCACATCCACTGGCCTGGTGAACCCCAACTGTGCAACCAGGGGAAAGGGAATTCATACTGTTTACGCCATATGCGAACATGGCTACCAGCATGATGCAGCAGGAAACGGAAGTCATGCCCCCAGACGACCTTCTTCCATCTGTTAAAGGTCCACTGCCGACGTCCTTCCGCCCATTCGATGCGGTGTTTGTGATGACTGTGCGTCATCATGGGGACCCTCGTTGGTCTTTGTCTGTTGAACTCCAGACGAAGCAAGGTACGACGCATGAGGAAAATAAGTCCAGATGTGGAAATGGGTTCAGATGCACCGCTGTTGTGCTGGTGGGTGAGCTGCGTGACTGTTGCAAGTCTTTGATGAGATACCAGTCATGACACCCGACGCTCACCTCTAGGATTAACCGCGTGTTGCTGACCAATGTGAGCCCTTCTGCCGGATGTCTGTGCGTGTTTAATCCAGTCCTGGTACACCCTTAAAGCAGTAGAAGTGCAGCTGTTTCCGAAAAACTGGCACCTGCCGTCCGGGATCCAACTATCTGTCCGCAGTCAAATTGGTTTACGTCGCCACGTTTTCCCATTACTGGCAAACATTGACCAATTACGTACAGAGGATGGGTGTGCACAACCTATACACGGTCGAGTCCCATTATTGTAATCACCAGCTAATATCCAGAGTAACTGCCATGTGCAGCGCGGCGAGCAGCTAGATGGGCTCAGAGTGATTCAATAAGGTGTTGAAAGCTGTTCACATGAATGTGGAGCCATGCTGACTGTAGGACATCTGACAGCTGCTGGAGGGTGCGTGGTGGAGGATTCATACAGTGAACAACACGATCAAGGTACCACAGATGCTCAATCGGGTATAAGTCTGGGGAATTAGGGGAACAGAGAAGTACTTTGAAGTCTTCATCGTGCTCTTCTAACCACTATCTGACGTTTCTAGCTGTGAGATAAGTCGCATTGTTGTGTTGGAAGATCCCATCCGCCCCAGGGAAGACAATCGGCATGTACGGGTGTACGTGGTCTCGAAGGATGGATTCATAACGAATTCAGTCCATAGTGCCTTCCACAAGTATGAGTGGACCCAGGAAATGCCACGAAAACATTCCCCAGACCACAACGCTGCCCCCACCAGCTTGTGTTCTTCCAGCAATGGTTGAAGACTGTTTGTTCTCCCATGTTTTTCGCCTTATACGCCAACGTCCATCTGTTCGATGAAGCAGAAAACGTGACTCATCGGAGAAGGTAATCCTTTGCCAATTAGCAGAGGTGCAATTCCGATACTGCCGTGCGAATGTAAGCCTTTTCTGCCGATGTACCTTCGTTAGCATAGGTGCAGTGTCCACCCTCCTGCATCGCAGCTTCATACGCAGCAGGGTTGCCTGAACTGTCGTTTTAGACACACTTCCGGTGGCCCCTGGTTCATTGGGTCAGTGAGTTGCTCCATTGCAGCGTGTCGATCGGCCCTCACGCACCTTCGAAGCCAACGTTCACCTCTCACATGAATGGCACGTGGTGCTCCGTAGTTTCCACTTCACTTATTCGCAATGATGCTATTTCTCCAATCACGATACACTTTAACCACAGCAGCAGGCGAACAGTTTACAAACTGCGCTGTTTCCGAAATACTGCAACCCTTGTCCCGAAAGCTGAAAATCATCCCTTTTTTTCAAATCTGATAAATCGCTCCTTTCATCCAGACAGCAAGGAGTGATATGTTTTCAGAATGCCTACAGCACACCTTATATACCCTCTTAGCCAGCTCACGACACATGCCTTCTTTCATTATCTACGCGCTGTTGACGTCAAAAGTAGGAGGTGGTCACAATGTGACTCGACTGTGTAGTAGCCACACGTGACGTTGATATCACGTGGTACATCGTTTTTTTTATTGGGTGTTTAACAACCACCGTAAGCAACTCAATGGGCTTTAAGCAGTCACCCGTCCCTAACTTGGGGCCACTTGCTCCAGGAAAGGGAGAGGGCCAGTGCCGTAAAACAAACAACATCCATGCCTCACTGGGATTCGAACCCAGATCCATCTCGGACGAACGATCATTAGCCAGCGCTTAAATCACTGCGCCACCTAGGCGGATGGTACCATCGTTATCACTCCGAATATATAAAATAGGGATGTTAGCTAATTCAGTGTAGATACCTTGCAAATGTTAGGAGGCTTTACACGAACAAATATGACCTACTCGTGTGATGTTTTCTAACAGCATAAACACTTCATCGTATAAATACCACCTTCTCCTTAGGATAAACGTATGCATCGCCTTTTAAGTGCTAAGGATGACATACATAAGTGTTAAAAGAAGCGGTGGAGACTTATTAAAAATTTCGCTATGCTGTTCTGTTAAAGCATTTAAATGTCAAAACATGTGTTGAATGGAGATCAGCAAAGAAAGTAACATACAAATTATAACGCCCGATAAAAGAATTGCTTTCCATCTGGAATCTGCTGGTATAGCGTGGAATGTTCCCGTTTAAATCGATAACAGACAGTTCTCTCGGCACGTCACAAAGACGACGTCTAGAAGATTCACAACAATGGAGACCAGTTAGGAATTTAGGAGAATGCCAATCGATCACGGAAGTAGTTCGAATCTTTATCGTCAACCATTCTGTGATCTCAAGGAAGTTCAACCCACAATTTCAGACAAATTGAACCATTGCTCTGCAGTGGCGACACAAGCAGTTCACAATTGAGGGAGGGCTGTGGGAGTGGGCGCTAATCATTATACGAGAGGGGGCAAAAATGTTGAAGTGCTTGACAGATATTTTGGCGAAAAATTCCATTTATGTAGATTTTACTCAACGCTGATAATATCTCCAGTCAAAAAAAAAAAAACGTTTTCAGGTATATATGGCATGTACTATTTATTCAGCATATGTAGTAGAGAACCATGAATGCGAATTTCATGGCCTGTCAAGTTACTTCTTTTTTGTAATTTTAGCTTGCTTACCGCGATTTTTTTAAATCTTTTTTTTTTATATTTGCTGTCATAAGGCTGTTTATGAATTTTAGTTTGTAACCTGACAAAGGAATTTCTCTCTCTCTCTCATCTTTTTAAACTTTAATTACCAAAATGGTGTCTTTTTTACGCTTTCCAACCGTAGGTTGATGAAGCGTATATGCTCCAGCTTTTTCCGTCCGTCTGTCGGCACGATAACTCGCGTAAAAATGGTTCGATTTCGATGAAATTTTAGTATGTGGTAGGGGACCACCAGGGGACAAACCCTATTGAAAATGGGTGACGTGGGGTCAAAGGTTACGCCATAAGAGCGGGATCCATTTCATTGCCTTTATGCGTCATAACATGCGTAAACATGGTTCGATTTCGATGAAATTTTAGTATGTGGTAGGGGACCACCAGGGGACAAACCCTATTGAAAATGGGTGACGTGGGGTCAAAGGTTACGCCATAAGAGCGGGATCCATTTCATTGCCTTTATGCGTCATAACATGCGTAAACATGGTTCGATTTCGATGAAATTTTAGTATGTGGTAGGGGACCACCAGGGGACAAACCCTATTGAAAATGGGTGACGTGGGGTCAAAGGTTACGCCATAAGAGCGGGATCCATTTCATTGCCTTTATGCGTCATAACATGCGTAAACATGGTTCGATTTCGATGAAATTTTAGTATGTGGTAGGGGACCACCAGGGGACAAACCCTATTGAAAATGGGTGACGTGGGGTCAAAGGTTACGCCATAAGAGCGGGATCCATTTCATTGCCTTTATGCGTCATAACATGCGTAAACATGGTTCGATTTCGATGAAATTTTAGTATGTGGTAGGGGACCACCAGGGGACAAACCCTATTGAAAATGGGTGACGTGGGGTCAAAGGTCACGCTATAAGAGCGGGATCCATTTCATTGCCTTTATGCGTCATAACATGCGTAAAAATGGTTCGATTTCGATGAAATTTTAGTATGTGGTAGGGGACCACCAGGGGACAAACCCTATTGAAAATGGGTGACGTGGGGGTCAAAGGTCACGCCATAAGAGCGGGATCCATTTCATTGCCTTTATGCGTCATAGCATGCGTAAATATGGTTCGATTTCGATGAAATTTTTTCACGCTTTCCAACAGTAGGTTGAAGAATCGTATATGCTCCAGCTTTTTCCGTCCGTCTGTCCGTCTGTCTGTCTGTCCGTCTGTCTTTCGACACGATAACTCACGTAAAAATGGTTCGATTTCGATTAAATTTGGTATGTGGTAGGGGACCACCAGGGGACGAACCCTATTGCAAATGGGCGAATGATGTCAAAGGTCACGCCATAAGAGCAGGATCCATTCAATTGCCCTTATGCGTCATAACTTGCGTAAAAATGGTTCGATTTCGATGAAATTTTAGTATGTGGTAGGGAACCACTGGGCACGAATCCTATTCAAAATGGGCGAATAGGGTCAAATGTCAGGCAGGACATAAAAGCGGTATTTATTCCATTGCCCTTATGCGTCATAACTTGCGTAAAAATGGTCCGATTTCGATGAAATTTTAGTATGTGGTAGGGAACCACCTGGGGATGAACCCTATTGAAAATGGGCGAAATGGGGTCAAAGGTCAGGGCATAAAATTGGAATCCATTCCATTGCCTTTATGCGTCATAACATGCGTAAATATGGTTCAATTTCGATGAAATTTTAGTATGTGGTAGGGAGCCACTGGGGACGAACCCTATTGAAAATGGGCGAAATGGGGTCAGAGGTCAGGGCACTGGAGGGGGATCCATTCCATTGCCCTTGCGCATCATAACTTACCAAAAAATGTTTCGATTGCGACAAAACTTTATCATGTTGTTCCGGAGGTATAGTGAACCGGTTCTGTTGAATATCAACGAAATGGGGTCAAAGGTCATTGCACAAAAGCTAGATTTATTCCACAGCCATTATTCTCATAACTTGCGTAAAACTGGTTCTATTGCGACAAAACTTTAGTATGTTATTCTTGAGGTGTACTGAACCGGTTCTGTTGAATATCATCGAAATCGGGTCAAAGGTCAGGACACAGGAGCGAGATTTTTTCCACAGCCATTATCCTCATAACTTGAGTAATATTTTTTTTTATTGGAGGTTTAACGACCACCGTGAGCAACTCAATGGGCTATAAGCAGTCGCCTGTCCCTAATTTAGGGTCACTGGTTCCAGGTAAGGGAGAGAGCCAGTGCCGTAAGACAAACACAACATCCATGCCTGACCGGGATTCGAACCCGGACCCCTTACGGACGAATGATCAGAGGCCAACGCCTTAGACCACTGCGCCACCGGGGCGGCAGTAATAATTTCTGGTATGTTGGAAAGCGTATCATAATCAATGCATTGCATGATTTTACTAACTTGTTTTTTTGATTGGAGGTTTAACGACCACCGTGAGCAACTCAATGGGCTATAAGCAGTCGCCCGTCTCTAATTTAGGGTCCCTGGTTCCAGGGAAGGGAGAGAGCCAGTGCCGTAAGACAAACACAACATCCATGCCTGACCGGGATTCGAACCCGGATCCCTTACGGACGAATGATCAGAGGCCAACGCCTTAGACCACTGCGCCACCGGGGCGGCAGTAATAATTTCTGGTATGTTGGAAAGCGTATCATAATCAATACATTGCATGATTTTACTAACTTGGTTTTTTGATTGGAGGTTTAACGACCACCGTGAGCAACTCAATGGGCTATAAGCAGTCGCCCGTCTCTAATTTAGGGTCCCTGGTTCCAGGGAAGGGAGAGAGCCAGTGCCGTAAGACAAACACAACATCCATGCCTGACCGGGATTCGAACCCGGACCCCTTACGGACGAATGATCAGAGGCCAACGCCTTAGACCACTGCGCCACCGGGGCGGCAGTAATAATTTCTGGTATGTTGGAAAGCGTATCATAATCAATGCATTGCATGATTTTACTAACTTGGTTTTTTGATTGGAGGTTTAACGACCACCGTGAGCAACTCAATGGGCTATAAGCAGTCGCCCGTCTCTAATTTAGGGTCCCTGGTTCCAGGGAAGGGAGAGAGCCAGTGCCGTAAGACAAACACAACATCCATGCCTGACCGGGATTCGAACCCGGACCCCTTACGGACGAATGATCAGAGGCCAACGCCTTAGACCACTGCGCCACCGGGGCGGCAGTAATAATTTCTGGTATGTTGGAAAGCGTATCATAATCAATGCATTGCATGATTTTACTAACTTGTTTTTTTGATTGGAGGTTTAACGACCACCGTGAGCAACTCAATGGGCTATAAGCAGTCGCCCGTCCCTAATTTAGGGTCACTGGTTCCAGGGAAGGGAGAGAGCCAGTGCCGTAAGACAAACACAACATCCATGCCTCACCGGGATTCCAACCCGGACCCCTTTCCGACGAATGATGAGAGGCCATCGCTTAGAGTACTGCGCCACCGGGGCGGCAAAATGGTGTCTTTCTGCTTCTCTCTTAGACATATGCTCAGAAGACTATTTTCCAGAAGTACCACCACTGACTTTAACAGAAAAATTCGTTTTATATAACAAAATTTCTGGGAATCTTATAAATTCACGTACGTTCCTTAAAATCTCAGATGCCACCCCTATAGCGCAGTAGTATTAGCACTGGCTTATGACCATTTGTCCGAGAAGGGTCCGGGTTCGAATCCGGGTGAGGCATGGATGTTGTATTTGTCTTACGGCACTGGCTCTCTCCCTACCCTGGAAGCAGTGGCCCAAAATTAGGTACGGGCGATTGCTTATAAGCCCAAAAAGTTGCTCACGGTGGTCGTTAAACTTTCAAATAAAAAAAATCTTCGGTGGTTGCACTCGTAATGTGTTGTAACCGCTTAAATATTTTTTTTTTTGGGGGGGAGGTAAAGGGTGGTCTCAAACAAAAGTTTACTCCCGCAGCGTCGCGCCTGTCGCTCTAAGACCTGTTTTCAGTGTCTTTCAACCAATAGCAGAAACATTTTTTTTAAATCGGGAGAAAATATCAGGGCGTGAAATATTTTTGTTCGGATCATAAAACGTACTGCGCTGTTGTAAAACAGGACGTGATGACATCATTTGAACATGATACAGATAAAACGATTTTATCGATAAAATCTAAATTGATGTAAAACAAGGTAACTGATAAATTCCTGAGGAATATATCAGATACCTTCTGAATGTTATCTTTCATATATAAGACAGACCCACAGGTCTTTATGTTTCCGTGTGAAGGAACATAAGACTTACGTACGAAACTGTGAACTGAGGAAGTCGTTAATAGCCCAACATTGCCACGAAAATAACCACAAATTTTTGTTTGAAATGGCTACGCTTTTTGATAACCTGATTCAACTATCTTTCGAAATATACCGTAACTCTTCACGGCCTGTCAACGGCATGAAGTCTACTCCATTTCTTTCAAGGCCGTGGAAACAACTCACCATTATCCGTGACCATTCAGAACTCTGATGATATCGCAATGATTTAAATGTTTACGCTCCATTTGTCCTGATGATGCCGAGCCAAGAGCTTGGCGAAACTATAGTCGATGTTAAATAAGCATTTAATTGTGAATAAACGGTCCTATTTTATTCTAATTCTACAAACCCCGTTTTTATAAAACACCACAACAATGGACATCTTTTCACAGTTTTCGGCGTCTCTTTTCTTTGATGGCTGCACGAAGTTGTTTTATGAGGTTGGCCCAGAAAACTAATGCCATCACCTTTGCCGGCTAACTGAGCAAGGAGGAACTTCTTGAGAAGCACATTCCTTCACATAAGACCTTTTTTTTTCGCTTTCCAACCGTAGGTTGAAGAAGGGTATATGCTCCAGCTTTTTCCGTCCGTCTGTCCGTCCGTCCGTCCGTCTGTCTGTCGGCACGACAACTCACGTGAAAATGGTTCGATTTCGATGAAATTTTAGTATGTGGTAGGGGACCACCAGGAGACGAACTCTATTGAAAATGGGTGAAGTGGGGTCAAAGGTCACGCCATAAGAGCAGGATCCATTCAATTGCCCTTATGCGTCATAACTTGCGTAAATATGGTTCGATTTCGATGAAATTTCAGTATGTGGTAGGGAACTACTGGGCACGAACCCTATTGAAAATTGGCAAATTGGGGTCAAAGGTCAGGCTGGGCATAAAAGCGGTATTTATTCCATTGCCCTTATGCATCATAACTTGCGTAAAAATGGTTCGATTTCGATGAAATTTGAGTATATGGTAAGGAACCACCTGGGGACGAACCTTATTGAAAATGGGCGAAATTGGGTCAAAGGTCAGGGCATAAAATGTGGAATCCATTCCATTGCCTTTATGCGTCATAACATGCGTAAATATGTTTCGATTTCGATGAAATTTTAGTATGTGGTAGGGAACCACCTGGGCACGACGCCTATTGAAAATGGGCGAAATGGGGTCAAAAGTCAGGCAGGACATAAGAGCGGGATTTGTTCCATTGCCCTTATGCGTCATAACTTGAGTAAAAATGGTTCGATTTCGATGAAATTTTAGTATTTGGTAAGGAACCACTGGGGATGAACCCTATTGAAAATGGGCGAAATGGGGCCAAAGGTCAGGACACTGGAGTGGGATCCATTCCATTGCCCTTGTGCATCATAACTTACAAAAAAATGTTTCGATTGCGACAAAACGTTATCATGTTGTTCCGGAGGTATAGTGAACCGGTTCTGTGGAATATCAACGAAATGGGGTCAAAGGTCATTGCACAAAAGCAAGATTTATTCCACATCCATTATTTTCATAACTTGCGTAAAACTGTTTCTATTGCGACGAAACTTTAGTATGTTATTCTTGAGGTGTACTGAACCGGCTCTGTTGAATATCATCGAAATGGGGTCAAAGGTCAGGACACAGGAGCGAGATTTATTCCACAGCCATTATTCTCATAACTTAAGTAATAATTTCTGGTATGTTGGAAAGCGTATCATAATCAATGCATTGCATGATTTTACTAACTTGTTTTTTTTTTTTACTCTAGGTCAAAACTCCGGTATTACGCATTGTAACAATCTTGGGCCAGAAGTTTATTAGATCTGCACGAAGCATGCCATTTATTCATCTGTCAACATCCGTGGGATCCATAGAGTTTTGACTTTTTTCACCTCCAAAGAATTTGTCAGAATTGAATCGACACTACTTATTGAAATGCCTATAGACTCAGCTATACACCGAACAGTCGCATGTCTTTCATCACGTAGTCACGCAAGTGGTTGGCGTTTTTTTCACTGGCGGATGCAGAGGGTCGTCCAGAACAATCTGCATCACCGCAAGATTCCCAGCCACAACGACATTCTCTGTAGTACTTGACAACTGTGGAATATGCAAGAATCCTATCACCCAATGTCTGCAGCACATTTTCATGAACATCCAGCTGTCTTTTCGAAGATAGGAATTTCATCACCAAGAGTAATTTTTAGCACGTCTTTTGTAAAAAAAGATCGTGCTTATGTTATCGATTTGTCCGTCCGTCTGTAGACCCGATATCTCTGCAACTATTAGTCCCATTTGAAAAATTATATTTGCATTGGGAAGCTTGAAATATGCGAATGATGTTCCTTTATTTCGTTTTTTTTTTTTTTTTTGCGATGCACGATTTCGCCGCTAGAGGACGTAAATGCAGATGATGTCGAATTCAAAAATACGTTTTATTCCACATATTTGCTTCTAAACATCCGATTGAAAAAAATATTTTATCTTTCGATTCCATTTATGTCGAAGAGTATTTTAGGTGTAGTTACTTTTTCAAATTACGCATAGATTTTCCGCTACGGGGCGTAAAACTAAATCACGTTTTCCCCGATATCTCTTCTCCTAAAACTCCAATTTGAAAAATGTTTTCTTTAGCGGATACAGCTCCTGATGGAAAATCTTTTGCATATAATTTCTAATTTTTGGTAAAAAATACTTTGACCACCGGGGGACGTAAGTGTTAATTTTTGCTTCTGGTGTATTTCCTATAAAAACTGAGCTTCTAAAATCTCGATTGGAAAAATTCTCTCGTGGCCCAATGCCACTCACGTCAATAAACCTTTTCGGAATATTTTCTTCTTAAAATATTACATGGTTTCTCCTCCAGGGGGCGTAGATGTATATCTTATTTTTGTCAATATCTCTACTTCTAGGAGTCCGATTTGAAAAAATCCTTCTTTGTTGGATAGTGTTTTCTGTGAGACATGATTTTCATATAATTTCAAAATTTTGAAGCAACTCATAGACTTTCCGCTAGGGGACGGAAAGGTAAATTGCGTTTCCCCTCATAGCTCTGCTTCTAAATCTCCGATTTGAAAAATCTTTCTGCACCGGATACAACTCCTCGTGGGAAATCCTTTGCACATAATTTCAAATTTTTGTAAAGAAAATGGTTTGGCCACCAGGTGGCGTAAGTCTTAATTTCCGCTTCTGATGTATTTGCAGCAAAATTTAAGCTCCTAAAATCTCGATTGAAAAAAAATTGTTTATGAATCGATACTACTCATGTTGATAAACCTTTTAGGAACATTTTCTTTTTAAAATAGTGTATGGTTTCTACGCCAGGGCACGTAGAATTATATCTTATTTTTGTCAATATCTCTACTTCTAGGAGTCCGATTTGAAAAATTCCTTCTTTGTTGGATAGTGTTTACGATGCCAAATGTTTTTCATATAAATTAAAATTTTCAAGTAAATCAGACTTTCCGCTAGGAGCGCAAAGGTAAATTGCGTTTTCTGCGTTATTTCTGCTTCTAAAACTCCGATTTAAAACATTCTTCCTGTATCGCATACAACACCTAATTGAAAATATTTTTCGTATAATTTTTACTGTTTAGTAAAGAATGGTTTGGCCGCCAGGGGACATAAGTGTTAATTTCTGCTTCTAAAGTATTTGCGGCAAAATCTGAGCTCCTGAAAACGTGACTGAAAACATTCTTTCGTGGACCTATACTGCTCAAATCGAAACACCTTTTGAGAATACGTTCTTCTTAAAGTAACGCATGTTTTCCCCGCCAGGGAGCGTAGATTTATATATTATTTTTGTCGATATCTTTGTTTTTAAGAGTCCGATTTGAAAAATTATTTCTGTGTTGGAGAGCGTTTCCGGTGCGAAATGTTTCTCATATAAATTCATATTTTTCTTAAAGCCCAAGTCTGCAACCAGAGGGCGTAAGTTCACGATTCCATTTACAACAATATCTGAGGGAATAAAAATCCGATTGAAAAACTTCTTCCTTCCGTCAGATACTATTGTTTTTCATACCGGTTCCATTGACTTTGAATAGCTTTGATAAATTTAATTTGCGTCAGAACGGATTCAGAAGACGTACTTATTACAATCAAAAATTCGGTGTCATCTTTCTTGTTTTTTCTGTTTCTCGAAGTCCCTGCGGTTTAAATCACAAAATTATCCCCAAAAAAATCAGGATAAATGGACCAACAATTTGTTCTGTTTTCAGAAAAAAAAAAAAATACTGCATGTTCATATTCACTAGAAGTAGGTTAAAACAGGACCTTTTTGAACGCCCTTCATATGCATCTCATTACTGGCCAGAGGAAATCGGAGATCAACAGCGTCCAGTCTGCGTTCAGATTTCATTGTAGCCACAAGAAGTCAGCTATCTGTCTCTACTATGATAAGAAGGCTGCACGAGTGTTGAATCGATGACCGTAGACTTGGTGTATGTGTATCGTTAAGTTGATCTCCGGCTTAAAATGATATCACGATAATGTCAATTGTTTGTTATTGTTTGGGAGTTTAACGACGCCCCTTAAGCATCTTAGGATATATGGAGTCGCCCTTTCCTATTTTATGACCACTGGTTTCAGGGAAGGAACAGGGCATGACCTTAGGAAGAATACGTGACCCCGTCTCATCTGGGATTCGAGCCCGATCCAAACTAGGGTGATTAGACAAAGACCTATGCCCCTTTCCATTCAGCCGTTGGGACGGTCTTGTTGATTGGTACTTGGAAAAAGGGCGTAACATCTTTTTCACAAATAAGTCGCGTTTCTGTCCGAAATGGGACAGCAGAAATTATTTAGTCCGTCGAGAAGCTGAAATCTGCTGCGCGTCTCGTAACATCAACGAAAGAAATGCTTTTCGTAGTGGTAGGGTCACATGGGTTTTCACTGGGTAAAAATACGACCCTCCACGTTGATAGCTTTGTTTTTTCATTAGGTGGAAGACCTGCCATCCATGTGAGTGGCTTTAAAATGGGTCGAAGCATCATCTTTCACGTGGATGGCTTATTTTATATTGGGTGGAAGTAGGACCCTCCACGTGGATGGCTTCTTTTTTTAATTAGTTGGAAGTACTGCACTCCATGTGGGTGGCTTTACAATGCGTCGAAGCACCATCTTTCATGTGGATGGCTTATATTTTGTTGGATGGAAGTCCGACCCTCAACGTGGATGACTTTTTTTTCATTGGGTGGAAGTACTAGACTCCATGTGGGTGGCTTTTCAATGCGTCGAAGCACCATCTTTTATGTGGATGGCTTACTTTTTATTGGAAGAAAGTACGACCCTCTACGTGGATGGTTTCTTTTTTTCATGGGGTGGAAATACTACCCTCCATGTGGGTGGCTTTTCAATGCGTCGAAGCACCATCTTTCATGTGGATGGCTTATGTTTTATTGGGTGGTAGTATTACCCTCCATGTGGGTGGCTTTTCAATGCTTCGAAGCATTATCTTTCATGTGGATGGCTTATTTTTTGTTGGGTGGAAGTCCGACCCTCCACAGGGATGACTTCTTTTTTTCATTGGGTGGTAGTACTACCCTCCATGTGGGTGGCTTTTCAATGCGTCGAAGCACCATCTTTCATGTGGATGGCTTTTTTCATGTGGATGGCCATTGGCGTCCATTCACCCATCTAGTGTTACCAGCGGTCCCAGATAATACTAGGAAAGCATCCCCCAGACATGCACACTGTCACCGCTGGCCTGAACTTTCCAGACAAGTGTGTTCGCGTGTTGGTTCTCGCTCGTGTGTCTGATGCCATATCCGCCACCGCCCGTCGCTTCTGTTTAGTAGAAACCTGGATTCGTCGGAGAAGCCAACCTTTTCCCACTGTCGAATGACCGTAGTCCTGTGTGATCTGTACACGTCTTTGCCGATGGATCTGACGCCTGCAATTCGCACGTAGGTGTCAGATCCATCGGTTAAAGACGCCTACATTTCGCACGGGACGCATGCGTAACAGGGTTCGCTTTACTGTTATCGGGGACACGTACCTGGGTACCCTAGCGTTCATTTGCGTGGCCAATTGCTGCACTGTTGATCGTCGATTGCCCTCTACCAGTCGACGGAGGCGACGCTCTCCTCTGGGGTCGATGGCCTTTGGGACTCCACAGTTATGACGTCAGGAGGTACTCGGTGTACCAGCAGTCCATTCTTGGTACACCCTTACCACAGTACCTCGTGAACAGCCCACAAACTCTGCTGTTTCTGAGATGCTTCCACCCTAGCCGATTATCATTCCTTTTTGAACGTCCGTCAAATCACTACCTCTTCCCACTGTGCTCACGTAACGCACTATGGCTCATCTGTCCTGGCCGGTCGCTTATATCTCCGTGTGGTTGACCTTGTCACGTGCACTCTATTACGCGCCTGGGCGGGTACACTGCGATTCCGGGGATGGTTATATTATTCTGATACGACCGTGTATTATTAAATGCTACATATCTGGTTTCATGGAAATTCCCTAAAAGATTTTCTTTTTGAATTGTGTGTTCCCTAAATTCTCGGCATTACAAATCTGCCCTACGCACAACTGTGAGTCATGTGATCAATAGCGATCGTTTTTAACACGAAATTTGAGGAGAATACAAGACAATTCATTCTAGTACAAACTTTCGTTAAGAAAAACAAGAAAGATGACACCGAGTTTCGATTGTAATGAGCACGTCTTTTGAATCCTTTCCGGCACGAATACTTTCCTAGTTATTCGTAGTCAATTGAATCCGTTAAAAAAGAAACGGATTTCTACAATCGATAAAATATTTAAAAACAATCACTTCCCGCCAGAGGCTGGAAAGTATGTTACGGAAATTAACAAATTGTGCACAAAAAGTTTCTCCTAACTGAGCGAAAATAAAAGGAGACAAGTGCATTTTAAAGTAGAATAGTTAGAAGAAGAGATACAGAGGAAAATATGATATCATTTTACGCCCCTTAGCGGAAGAATTTTGAATAATGGAAAAGCAGAAAATGTGCGAAAAATATTATTCATAGCAAAAGCTATGCTAATGAAAAATAATTTTTTAAATACGTCTCTTGGAATAAAAGATAGCAAGAAAACGACTTATCTTTACGCCCTCTAGCGGGAAAAGAGGATAATGTTCCTCATCTTTACTGCAGCGAATGGTAGACAGTAAAAAAATATTTCGATAGGATTTTTAGAAGCGGAAATACCGCTGCAAACAGAAATACACACTACCACCAACTAGCGCCAGAACTGTGAAATACAGAAACCTGGGAGTGCAAACAAAGTGTTCCACAAGGTGAATGGTGTCTGGTAATAAAAAATTCGGACTTTTAGAAGCAGAGGTATCGACAAAAACAGATTCACCATTTGCTTCCCGTAGCCGAAAATCGGACTTTTAGAAGCAGAGGTATCATTTGCTCCACGTAGCGAGAAAATTGTGAATTATTTTGGGCAGGAAATGCACACAAAATGTTTTCATTGTTAGGAGCATCTGACCAAAAAGGAATATATTTTTTCAACTGGGTTTTTAAACGCCTAAACATGCTATAAATGGAAACTGGAATTTACGCCTTCTAGTGGCAAACTTGTGCGTTAACAAGGATTTTAAATTATATGAAAACATTTCGCGTCAAAAACGTTCTCCGATGAAGAAAGAATTTTTCAGATCCGATTGTTAGAAGCTAAAATTTCGACAAAAAGAAGATATATACCTACGCCATCTGGCGGGAGAACGGCACTCTAATTTAAGCAGAAAGTATTCTCAAAAGGTTTACCGCTCACCACCAAATAACTTTTTTAAATCCAGTTTTCAGAAGAGCAGACATTGTTGCAAATACGTCAAAAACAGAAATGTACATTTATGCTCTCGAGTGGATAGTAAGCCATTCTTTACCAAAAATTCGACGCACAACATTTCTCACCAGGAGCTCTATGCGATTTAAGAAGAAATTTTTACATCGGACTTTTAGAAGCAGAGATATTCTGGAAATCTCAATTTAGCTTCACACCCTTTAGTGGAAAAGCTATGCATTACTTGAAAAAGAAGCTGTACCTAAAATAATCTACGTTATCAATAATGTCAAATGGAGGAAATAATTTTTTCAATTGGATATTTAGACGCAACGATATAGAACAAAATTTATTTTGACTTCTGTAGCATCTGCATTTACGCCCTCTAGCGGCGAAGTTATGCATCGTAAAAAAACCCCATCATTCTCACATTTCAAGCTTTCCGGTGCAAAAATAATTTTTCAAATCGGATTAATAGTTGCAGAAATATGGTGTCCACAGGCAGACGAACAAATGGATACGTACTTTTTTTTTTATAGCAAAAGACGTGCAAAGAAAAAAAATTGTCACCAGATTTTCCGGTGTAATGAGCACATTTTTTGAATCCGTTCTGACGCGAATTAAATTTATCAAAGCTATTCAAAGTAAACGGAACCGGCATGAAAAACAGTACTATCTGACCAAAGAAAGAAGTTATTCAATTGGGGTTTTAATCCAGTAGATATTGCTTTAAACGGAATCGTGAACTTACGCCCTCTGGTTGCAGACTTGAGCGTTAAGAAAAATTTCAAATCATATGATAAACATTTCGCAGCGGAAACGCTCTCCAACAAAGAAATAATTTTCAAATCGGGCTCTTAGAAGCAGAGATATCGACAAATATAAAATATGCCGGGAAAACATGCATTAGGAAGAAAGTATTCTCAAAAGATTTCTCGATGTGAGCGGTACCGGTAAACAAACAATTTTTTCAATCGAGATTTTAGAAGCTCAGATTTTACGGCAAATACATCAGAAGCGGAAATTAAATCTTACGCCTCCTGGTGTCCAAACCATTTTTTACCAAAAATTAGAAATTACATGCAAAAGAAGATTTCCCATCAGGATCTGTATCCGGTGCAGAAATAATTTTTAAAATCGGAGTTTTAGAAGCAGAGATATCGGGAAATACGGAATTTACCTTTCCGCCCCCTAGCGGAAAAACGATTTTCCGCTAGAGGGCGTTTTCCTTTCGGGAAACGCCCCCTAGCGAAAAGTCTATGAATTACCTGAAAGTATCGAAATTATATGAAAAACATGTCGCACCAGAAACTATCCATTAAAGAAGGAATTTTTCAAATCAGACCTTTAGAAGCAGAGATATTGACAAAAATAAGATATTCATTTACGCCTCATGCCGGAGAAACCATGCATTATTTTGAGAAGAAAATATTCACAAAAGGTTTATCGACGTGAGTGGCATCGGTCCACGAACGAATTTTTCCAATCGAGATTTTAGAAGCTCAGTTTTTGTGGCAAATACGTCAGAAGGAGAAACACTTACGCCCCCTGGTGGCCAAACCATTCTTTATCAAAAATTTGAAATTATATGCAAACGATTTCTCATTGGGAGCTGTATCCGCCAAAAAAAAAAAAAAATTCATATCGGAGTTTTAGGATCAGAGATTTTGGAAAAAACGCAATTTAATTTTACGCCCCTAGCGGAAAATCTACGCGTAACTTGAAAAACTGACTATAGCTAAAATAGTTTTCGACACAAATGGAATCGAAAGGTAACACATTTTTTTCAATCAGGTGTTTAGAAGCAAATATATGGAATAAAATGTATTTTGTATTCGATATTATCTGCATTTACGCTCAAGATGAGAAATCACACATTGTAAAAAAAAAAAAAAAAAAAAAAAAAAAATTAAATGAAGGATCACCATTCGCATATTTCAAGCTTCTCAATGCAAAAGAATTTTTCAAATCGGACTAATAGTTGCAGAGATATGGTGTCCACAGACGGACGGATGGACGGACAAATCGATAACATAAGCCCGATCTTTTTTTTACAAATGACATGCCAAAAAAAGAAAAGAAAATTTCAACACTTTGAACTCTTGCTATAATGCATATCTGAAAGAACAGATGGGTGTTACGATCGAAGATAATTTCGCATAAAATGAAGCGCAGGTGACAAAAACTTCTTGGAAAGAAAATTCAATTTGTTTTCCCATACCTCTACTGGGCCTACTCTACGCGGTGTTTCTGTTAAATCTACTCGATCTCGCCTATGTTCTGGTAACCTGAAAATCTGTAATAAGAAATGTAACAGATAATTGGGAAAGCTGGTCTGCACTTTATTGTATACCTGACCAAGGAAATGCGTAAAGTACTCGCTTAACATGAGGTAGTTAAGTGCTATTTTGAAAGCAGCCAGAGCGGGGAAAGTACTGTTAATGGTGTAGTGTAGCTTCACGAAAAGTACTTTGGTTTTCAAACGGGAGGTTTGAAGTTGTCTAGAGCGCTTGCTTCAGCCATCTCTGCATCTGGGTTCCAATCCTCTGCCAGATATGGAAGTCGTGTTTACTCTTATAGAAGTCTCTGGAGCTAGTAGACTACAGTCTCCGGAGACAGTAGACTTGACTCTCCCTACACGTAGACACAAAGAAAAAAACTGAAATGCAAAGGTGAATATATGAATAGCCACATTTCTATAAATGCTGCGAGTGTATGCATTTCTGACGCCCAGAAAAAACTAGCATAAAACAAAACCCCACGATGTCATCAGCTCTCAGGGCAATAAAAATAGTCTTTGCGTAACCCAAGCTTCATCAGCATTATTACAGTTCGTAATGTTGTTCCTCAGAGACACTTTAGTTATCGTTTGCTAATGATTCCCCAGAGAGCTTCCGAAAAACGAACTCACCCGGTGCTTTCATACGTATACATGTGAACAACATGCTCTGAACGCCTTGAAATTCGGCGTCCGACATAATCCGTGGAGGTATTCAAACATATTGGTGACCTCTTGCTAGCGAGAAACGTCTGGTGCTCTAATGAAATCACTGGTGCTGTATATATTCATATTTTTTTAAATGTGTACTTACTTTTTTCAGGTATTTGCCTCTTTAAAACCGTGCTGAGTCTCCTCCTGCAGATGTTGGTCTAAATTTCTACATTAGCGCAATATGCAACAAGTCTTTATAATCCAATTCATTACCCGCATCCATTAGCAGGTGATTACCCGTATATCACTCAAATCCCAGAAATCGGAACTGCTTTTTTCTTCCTTATTTTATTATTTGTTTATCGGTTATTATTTATTCATTTATCGGTCGGAACAATTTTTTTTATGGTTCGCCACATTCAGGCAACGCTTTGCTGGCAGTGAAAAGAATTTCCAAGTGGAATCACGCCCCCAATTTTTTTTTTGTGACATCTTTTTTCTGCTTCAGAGTTTAACGACCCTGTATGAGTGAGTATCAAAAGCTATTACGAGTCGCTCACCTCTAATTTAGAGCCACTAGTTTTAAGGAACGTACAGAAACAGAGTAATAGGTCAGAAATTCTCTAACTACTCGGCCACTGCTGCGGGTACATATCCGCTCTTTAACTGTCTGTCTCTTTCACCTGACTGTCTCTCTCACCTGTTTGTTTCTGCCTCCTTTCTCTTTCTACTTCTGTCTGTCTGCCACTCTCACCTGTCTATCTCTCTTTCTGTGAGTCTCGCTCTCATGTGCATGCTCACAAATTATTCGTGAGCGTTAATTCATGGTCATGAATCTATTGCGAGGATTCATGTTACAATTTAACACGAACAATTAGCCAGACGCCCACTTCTGTAACCTCTCTGCCTCCGCTCATCCTCTCTATGGTCTGTCTCGTGTACTTGTCTACAATTTTTCTGCAAGCGTTGGTCTTTGGTCTTGAATTTATTGTTATGATTCATATTGTTACAGATTACGGAGACCAAGTTAGATCACAGTTCTTCCTACTCTTTTCTATAGCCATCCAGGGGATGACATTATCAGCTCCAGCTAATAATATCATCCTGTATACAGCTAAGATTTTCTCTTTTGTAGTGAATCCTAGCGGCATCCCTAGTTTGGTATTATCAGCTCTGGCCGTTCTGTAGTTTGATCAGATATAGTCTTGCCGAAATAGTCCCCATTAACGTATTGTCGCCAATCTACTTCATGGAAATCAGACTTTCTGGCAATAGTTTTAAGTTTCTAACTCACAAGTCAGAATTTTGTAAAATGTACATCAATAGGCAACTCCTGTCTCACAGGGTGTTTCAGGGGAGGCGTTCTCAAGGTCCGAGCAGACACTTAATGCTGCTCTTTTTTTTTTTTTTTTTTTTTTTTGATTGGAGGTTTAACGACCACCGTGAGCAACTCAATGGGCTATAAGCAGTCGCCCGTCCCTAATTTAGGGTCACTGGTTCCAGGGAAGGGAGAGAGCCAGTGCCGTAAGACAAACACAACATCCATGCCTTACCGGTATTCGAACCCGGACCCCTTACGGACGACTGATCAGAGGCCAGCGCCTTAGACCACTGCGCCACTGGGGCGGCAATGCTGCTCTCAATGCATGATACAGAGCATGCTGTTGCATATTTCCCCCGCTCGAACATGGTGCGTTCAACAACACTTTGTTAACCATTTGTTTATTAAAAGTGAACACCACAGGAAATATCTCTGCCCTATGGCTCAGGGCCGTAATTCCCTTAGTGCAAGCTGCAGTTATAATGAGTTTCAAAAGGATCAGTGTTTCCCGTTGACCAAGCTAAAATCTCTTCGTGCTTTAAAAACGATATACATTTAAAATTACAACTGTCTCACACGATTAAAACATAATGTTTTTAATCGTGTGAGACGGTTGTAATTTTAAATGTATATCGTTTCCCGTTGACGTTTGCTTAAACATGACGTTTCCCACTATGTTTTACAAAATTCACATGTTGCTCTTTGACATGGCTGGCCCATATCGGTAAGAAAGGCATCGAAGCGCCTTCCTAAGGAAGCGCGTTTGACAACGCAAATCTTTTTTTTTTTTTTTTTTTTTTGTAGGTTTAACGACCACCGTGAGCAACTCAAAGGGCTATAAACAGTCGGCCGTCCCTAATTTAAGGTCACTGGTTCCAGGGAAGGATGAGAGCCAGTGCCGTAAGACAAACACAACATCCATGCCTCACCGGGATTCAAACTCTGACCCCGTTCGGACGAATGATCAGAAGCCATCGCTTAAACCACTGTGCCGACGGGGCGGCCGCAACTCTTCTAAAAGTTTAGATGTTGAATACCCTGTGGTGGAAAAATAAAATATTTCTGATGTTCCTAATTTCGTTTTATGGCCGAGAACAAAGAGTGCCGCCTCTGTGGCGCAGTGGTCTAAGCGATGGCCTCTGATCATTTGTCCGAACGGGGTCCGTCCGGGTTCGAATCCCGGTGAGGCATGGATGTGGTTTTTGTCTTACGGCACTGGCTCTCTCCCTTCCCTGGAGCCGGTAACCCTAAATTAGGGACGGGCAACTGCTTATAGCCCATTGAGTTGCTCATGGTGGTCGTTAAAATTCGAATAATAAAAAACAAAAACAAGGAATGGTTTTTACCCAAAAGCCGTACTGACCAATTTAGTTTGCTTCTTTCTTTGGCCACAGTCTCCCTTGCTGTCTCGCATCTGTCAACGCATATTCTTTACCATTCGCTTCTTTATTTAATAAGGAAAGAGAACGCAGTGTTTATTTGCCCGAAGCCCATCGCACCCCGCAGTGCTATATTTCCCTATTGAATAAAGCAAGCAATTGCAGTTGACGGTTGGGAGGAATTTCGCTCTCTAAATATTTCAGGATTTTTCCCACAGTGAAATGTGGAGAAAGGTGAGAAATTACTTCCATATTGGTGTTCTGAGTACAGCGAAGCATCAGGGGCGCCGTTCTGGCTAGGTGAATCCAGTGCACCCAATAATTTTACGAGGAGGTAGTTTCCATCCGATATTTTGAACAAGAGTGACAACACCAATTTACCTCGTGACAATTTGTGTTACTAAGTACTTAAAAGATACTAAATGACATTATCTTTTTAAACATATTTGAAAGTGGAATTGGGCAGAACACAGTATGTCGAATTCAAAAACATTATGAACATTTTCTCCAGCGAAAAGTCCGCTAAAGAATGCAACATGCTTTGAGATGGTGGTGCTGTCCGAATATACACAGTCGAGTCACATTATTGTGACCAACTCCTACTTTTAACGTCAACTGCGCGTATCCAATGAAAAAAGGTACGTGTCGTGAGCAGGCTTGGAGGGTATATAAGGTGTGCTGTAGGCATTCTGAAAATATATCACTCGTTGCTGTCATGGAAAAAAGGAGCGATTTATCAGATATGCAAAAAGGGATGATTATCGGCTTTCGGGCCAAGGGTGGCAGTATTTCTGAAACAGCACTGTTTGTGAACTGTTCTCGTAACTGCTGTGGTTAAAGTGTATCGCGAATGGAGTAATGGCACCATTGCGAATAAGCGACGTGGCAACTGCGGAGCACCACGTGCCACTGATGTAAGAGGTGAACGTCGGCTGCGAAGGTGCGTGAGGCTCGATCGACACGCTACAATGGAGCAACACACTGGCCGAATTAACCAGGGGAAGTGCGTCTGAAACGACAGTTCAGCGAACGCTGCTGCATATGGGGCTCCGATGCAGACGGATGGTCACTGCACCTATGCTAACGAAGGTGCGTCATCAGAAAAGGCTTACATTTACACTGCTGGGGATGGGGGGGGGAAGAGGGGAACGCTGTGTAGTTAGCTGTTCACGTTTTCACCCTTAATAAGGATAAATAGCTGAAGACTAGTGCTGAAAACCAACCAATATAAGCGTCCAAACATGTTTCGCCTAATAATTCAAGTTGTTAGCAATCATTACCTATACAAAATAAATAACAACACAAGGAACTTTACACCAACTATACTTAAAATAGTATAACTATACTAGTAATCCGAATTCATTGGCATAGAACAGAAATCAAAGTTTGATTTCTATTCTACGCCAATAAATTCGGATTACTACTATAGTTATACTGTTTCTAATTCTGCCATGCAGAATTATCCAAAGGGTGCATTCACAAGACAGGTATTTTATCTTTCTGCACTTAATATTTATCTTGATATTTTATCTTTATGCACTTTTTCTGAATTCTACGAATGACATTGTAAAAGCAGTATCTCAGAAGCGATCAGCTGTAAAGGAACATCTTCCTTCTAGGGCTAACATCAAGTTCGAATGTTTTCGGGCTAGTTTACAGCGGTTACTGAAAATGAAGAAATTTAACAGTGTTGTGCATCCAAAGCGCATTTATTATTTGAACTTTTTCGTGATTCTGACTTAAATGAAAACCTTGATAGCAGGATTTTTAGTTGAACTGTAGAAGTGATGCTTCATTTTTATCAGTAAAAGTTATCGAAGTTCTAATGCCCTTTGGACGACACATCAATGAGAAACCAATTTCTCAAGCATGGTTTTCTTTAAAAGATTAGTATAGATACTGATTGGAAGCCGAAGAAGATTTGAAGATCAAACCTTCATCTTTTGCTCCTGATATTAAGTTGCTATGTGATAAAAAAAACAAAAAAACCTGCGTGACTTTTAACATTACTTCTGCTTTTATTTATTTGAAGATAATAATGCGAACTCATAGGAAATTACTTGTGATGACTACAAAGCTAAATTAAACAGCATTACTTTTCGTTGTTTTTTATAGGGGTTTAACATTTTAGGCCCTAAAAAGAAATAACTAAAAATTCAGATCCTTAACTATTCTACGTTTGATAATGTTTTACGTGTACCACAACACAGGGATAATATATTTCGTTTAATGTCTGTAGCAAAGACGTGCATGCATTTCTTTTATATTTAAAGAGGAAATTCGAACTTTGTGGAAGAACGTGCTACTTCAGCAATATCGTTTAGAAAAGAAAGAGATAAGAGATTGGAGAAAAGAAAGGATATGACAAATACATGTCCCACGATCAGGGGCAGATTGGCCCACTGGGACATTTCCCGGTGGGATCACTCGAGAATGGCGTACTATTGCTCGTATCCTCTTTGAACAGATGGTTTGGAAAGCACGAAAAATTAGTTTGATACTTCTAAGAATCTTTGACTTCGTTTGAGCTTTATATTATCTGTCTAAAACGTTATTGCCGCCGCCCGGTGGCGCGGTGGTCTAAGCAATATACTGATTACAAATTAATGTTAGTAGAAGTAGAAGGCGTAGTATTATCATTGTCAGTAGTTATTGCTAAAATTGTTTCTGAGAAATCGTTCTTCAGAAACAATTTTTCAAACTCCTTATTTGCCTTGTAAATTTGGCGACACTTCTAAGGCCTTATATGTACTCTTCTTCTCGTTGCTCTCGTCTAGATTCAGAACGCATCGGCGGTGTAAAGGTTTGTGGCGTAATGCATTCATTATCCAGCGAAGTTGTGGAGACTGGCGATGTATTCAATGCTCGGTGCGAAAATTTTAAAAATTAGATCAATGACATCAATCTCCATCTGTTCTTGTTGTTCAAGCTCAATTTCTGCATTTGAAGTGGAAATTTGTGCCTCTAGAGTCGAACTCGGGTGAAAGGCATCTTGCCGCGCTGACTTTTGACACTCCATACAATCCCGAGACTTTTCGGTTGATGACTTAGGGGACCTTTTCGGATTCCTCTCGTTCTCCTCTCGCTGTTTCTTCAAATTTCGTCGGTTCTTATAGTAATTTTCCCCTGGTTTTTCGCGGCATTTCAAAATTTTCATCAATTTTTTTATCTAATAAATAAATAACATTTTTAATCCACTTTATTGCAGTTTATCAATACGTCCATTAACTCTAAACGTCAGCTACGGAATGCGGGTCTGAGATCATTGCTATCATTATCTATTCACTAGCTATCAACTTTAAAACGGCATGCGGCGAAACAAAATCACACGAAATTCAGTTTAACTTTCTAATGCTACTTTATAGAAGGGTTAAAGGGTGGACGGTTGAAACTTGTTTTGTTATAAATGGCGCTCTATGAACTACAGAGAGTGAGTCGAAAGTTTTGCAATATTTGCATAAACGCATGTGCTACGGCGGGTATGTCACGTGTTTAAACTAGTTCAAGTCGCTCACTGCAGTCAGTCGAAAAGGATATAAAGTGGCAGACGTTGCTGTGAACAGCATTGCATGCCGTCGTTCTGTCTATGGTTGGAGCGCCTAAAAGATGAACAGCCACAACCAGCTGATTAGGGAATTTTTGCTTTACGAGTTTGAACTCTGCCATAACGCTGCTCAAGCAACACGAAACATTTGTCATGCGAAAGGGGAAGGTTCCGTGGACCACAGCAACCTGATGGTTCACGAAATTTCGCTTAGGTGACAGAAACTCCAATAATTAGCCAAGATGAGGTAGGCCGCGAACTGTGGATTCGGTGGCCATGCGCCAGCCCAATCCTACAACCAGCACTCTGACATTATCAGGCGAGCTGGACATATCACAGCCCATCGTGGTTTGTCACCTTCAAGACTTCGGAAAGGTCTACAGGAGCTGCTGCATTGTCCCTCACGAACTGACGCTAGCTGAAGCAAACAGCCGAGTAAAAGTGTGCACGAAACTCCTAGAAAACCTACGCGATGTACGTTTCATCAAGAGAATTGTTACGTGCTATGAAAAGTGGGTCTATTTCCGTAATCCTAACACACAACGGCAGTGGTTGAGCTCGGGTCTGCTTCCAAAACTTATTGCCAAACGTGGGCGATTCGAGCACAAGGTGATACTCTGCGTCTGGTGGAATTTCGAGGGGATAATCCATTAAGAATTTGTTCCAGACGGTCTAACCATCAACGCCAACCTCTACCCTGTACAGCTGGAGCGGATATATGCGGTTTTGGAGAAGTACATGTCACTGGTGAATAGAAAGCGCGCTCTCCTACAGCAGAACAACGCTCGGCCTCACACTGCGTGAACTACCTGGGCATAAACTCCAGGAACCTGAAGGCATCGAACTGATGCCACACCCAGCATATAGTCCGGATCTTGCCCCTTCGGATTACCACTTGTTCAGGTCGATGGCCTACTTCCTTCGCGGGAGGCACTTCAACAACCAGGAGGAGGTGGCAGCTGGGATGAAAGAGCTCTTCGCTTCGAAGGGCAAGAACTGGTACCGCCGGTGATTCAATGGAACCGGCAGACAGATGGCTAAAGACGGTGCAACACGATGGCTTATACTTTAAATGCCAGTTAGCTTTCGTCGTAAACGTACGTATGAAGACATAAAGTGATCCAAATATTGCAAAACTTTCGACTCACCCTCTTCATCTAATGATGTATTATTTATTATTCAACGATTATTGGTTTTGAGGATATAAGCGTTCAAGGTGGGACATGTTTTCATTGAATCCTTGCTCCCGATGTTATCCACTATACCCAAACAGGAGAGAGACGTAGTTCTACGTCGAAAAATATTCGGGCTTTACGGGCCAGGAATCAAGTCTACGTTTGTACTAAATTGCTTTTGCACTACGTAATCCCTCAAAACAGAACTAATCCCCAGAATTTCCTGAGAACGTGACGACAGATTAAAAAGCATAAGGTCAATAATTTAGAGTAAAATCAATTCACTTACAGCACAGAAAACGTTTTAGTCTATGGAAAATCTAGCTCTTATTTCATAGCAAGCAGACTGAGCAAAGCGTAAAATTGCAAGAGAAAACAAATGATTCTAGGGTTAGCGGAATAACACTAAATAAACATGTGTTTGAAGGTTTAAAAACAAAACAGCTTTTAAGATTCAGCTCCCTATAAGAGTCAAAGCGAATGGTCGCATACGTGAGCAGAGGCGGATTTGGTTCGACGAAAATAGTCCGGGAATTTTAGTCTCATGGTCCCCTACATAAACACACGTGCCCACAGGGGAACACCGCATGAAAAAAATCTGTTAACTCCTGGATGAAAGACTGCTGTTGGAATATGCATTGTAAAACTAATTTAGTCGTAGACCAATTTTAACAGCAATTTAATGGTGAAAGAATTAGCAAAAACCACTCATGATCAAATGTAGCATATCTAACCACTCAAAACGGGTGTTGTACTAGAAAATAACATTTGGTCATTGATCGTCTGTTATTCGTACCTCCTCCTTGAATAGATTACTTTTTTTTAAGTCCACCTATTATTTTGACTCCTGAACTACCGTTTTGATCCATTGACCAGTACTGATAAATCGTTTTTTACGCTTTCCAACCGCAGGTTGAAGAAGCGTATATGCTCCAGCTTTGTCCGTCAGTCTGTTTGTCTGTATGTCCGCATGATAACTCCCGTAAAAATGGTTCGATTTCGATGAAAGTTTAGTATGTGATAGGGAACAACCTGGGGAGAAACCCTATTGAAAATGGGCGAAATGGGGTCAAAGGTCAAGACCTTTGACCCCATTTCGCCCATTTTCACTGCGGGGTGAGATGGGCTTCGGGCAGTTTTACGAACTTGTTTAACCTTGGAGGCACTAGTAACAAGTTTGATGGTCCATCACCCCCACACTCTTATTCGCATACACTCTTATTCGCATACACTCTTATTCGCATACAGACTCTTATTCGCATACAGAGCACAAAGCGATTATCCGGCAAGGATGTTCCTAAATCCGTGTCCTTCCCACATTTATCTTTAACAAAAAACAAGTTAGTAAAATCATGCAGTGCATTAACTATGATACGCTTTCCAACGTACCTGAAATCATTACTCAAGTTATGAGGATAATAGCTGCAGAATAAATCTTACTCCTATGACCTGACCTTTGACCCCATTTCGATTATATTTAACAGAACCGGAAAAGTATACTTCGGGAACAACATGATAAAGTTTTGTCTTAATCGAAGCATTTTTACGTAAGTTATAACGCATAAGTGCAATGGAATGGATCCAGCTCCTATGTCTGACCTTTGACCCCATTTCACCCATTTTCAATAAGCTTCGTCCCCAGGTGGTCCTCTACGACATACTAAAATTTCATTGAAATCGAACCATATTTGCGCAAGTTATGACGCATAGGGGCAATGGAATGCATCCCGCTCCTTTGTCCTGACCTTTGACCCCATTTCTCCCATTTTCAATAGGGTTCGTTCCCAGTGGTCCCCTACCACATACTAAAATTTCATCGAAATCGAACCATTTTTACGCGAGTTATCGTGCGGACAGACAGACGGACAAAGCTGGAGCTTATACGCTTCTTCAACCTACGGTTGGAAAGCGTAAAAAAGGGAGGGTAGAACATACCGGTGTGTCTTTGATTCCAAGGTTAATTAGTTATGACAGCGTAATTAATTTATTACAGCGTGCTTGGCCCGACGGCAAATGTTTCAGTGAAGTAAAGATAAATTTGCTTCGTCATTTTAGAACAAACGCCCAAAAGTATATACAGGGTAACACAAATTTGAAAGTTGTGAATCAGTTTATGTGACATGAATGGCGAGTCAGATAATATCTGAAAACTTTAAAATTTTGTCGTCCTGGAGGGGGAATCGAACACGCATCTCCCGGATAGCGTCGGGTATGCTAACCACTACACCACCCAGAACGACCAAGTTTCCGATTAATTTGAATATAACCATCACAGGATTCGCTAGTCGAAGCAAACTGCATTAGGTCTGGTTTCGTCGACCTAATCCTTCCCTGCTCACATATGTGACTATTTGTTTTGACTCTTATAAGGAGCTGAATCTTAGAAGCCGATTTGTTTTTAAACCTTCAAACACATGTTTATTAAGTGTTCTGCCGCAAACCCTAGAATCAGTTGTTTTCTCTTGAAATTTTCCGCTTTCCTCAGTCTGCTTGCTATGAAATAGGAGCTAGACTTGCCATAGACTAAAACGTTTTCTGTGCTGTAAGATATCGATGGTACCTTCATTTCAAATAAAGAAATACGATTTACTCCATGTATTTCTGTTTTTATTACAAATATATGCAGTGTTTTATTTGATATATACAGTGTTTTTCAAAAGGGGCTTTAGGATTTTGATTTCCTGTAACTAAAGGGGTTTGTTTTTCTGAAGTGGAATTTCATTTACCTTAAAGGAAGTCCTATACAAGTCAAACTATAGCGTCGCCTTCACAAGAACAACGTATTGAAATCATCAAAACTTACTATGAAAGTGGACGTTCCATAAAAGAAACCCGTCGCAAAATTCGTGAATTTTTTGGTGCAGTTAATCGTTCTTCTGAACAAGCAATTCGAAATTTAGTGGAAAATTTTGAACAAACTGGATCTGTTCACAATAAACCACCTTCAGGGAGACCAAATACTGCACGTTCTGCTGAGAACATTGCAGCTGTACGTGCAAGTGCCACAGATGACCTATCAACATGAATTCCACGGCGTTCTCAAGAACGTGGCATTGCTCAAACCAGTTTATGGAGAATTTTACATAAAGATTTGCATGCTTATAAGATTCAGTTAACTCAAGAACTGAAGGCAACGGACCATTTGCAACGCAGGAATTTTGTTACTTGGATGTGTAGAACAAAAAGCAACGGATCCTTAGTTTTTGCGTAAAATCATCTTCAATAATGAGGCTCATTTTTAGTTAAATGGCAGTGTCAATAAGCAAAATTGTCGCATTTGGGGGGAAGGTCATCCTCGAATTATTCACCAACAATCACTGTAAGTAAAGAAATGTACGGTTTGGTGTGGTCTGTGGTCTAAAGAAATCATCGGCCAATTTTTATTGGAAAATGATCGTGGCAATGTTGTTACAGTGAATGCAGAGCGTTATGATGCGATGATTACAAATTTCTTGTGGCTTCAACTTAATGGAATTGAGATTTCTGATGTTTATTTTCAACAAGATGGTGCTACGAGCCATACAATACGAGCAAACATAGCGTTATTACGCATGAAATTCCTTGGACGTGTCATTTCACGAAATGGTGATGTGACTTGGCCGCCAAGATCTTGCGACTTGACACCGCTGGACATTTTTCTTTGGGATTATTTGAAAAGTAAAGTTTCCGTCACAAACCAGACAACGTGTCACACTTAAAAGATGACATCCGAGCCGCCATAAGCGAAATTAATGTCCCAATGCTTGAAAATGTCATGCAAAATTATGATGTTCGTATCGATGCCTGTCAGCGTAGCCGTGGTGGACATTAATGACATCGTCTTGCGCGTTTAATTGCAATCGATGGTACTTTCATTTCAAATAAAGAAATGCGATTTATTCCATGTATTTCTGCTTTCATTACAAAACAACAACTTAAAGCCCCTTTTGGAAAACCCTTTATATTAATAGAAGGGAACGCCAATTTTTTAAGACAATAATAGCGTTTTAGATAGATAATATAAAAAGCTCAAATGAAGTTAACGATTCTTATTCATAAGTAACAAAATAAATATTCGTTCTTTCCGAACAATCCAGGCAAAGAGGATACGAGAAAGGGGGTCATTTCTCGAGTGGTCCACAGAAAAATGACCCGATGGGCCAATCCGCCCCGGTATGAGAGTCCTGTAAGCGATTGTTACTGTACTCGGAATTCAGACTTCTTGTAGAAAACTTTGTCAGTGACTCCAAAATTATTGATTACGAAACATCTGGATACCTAACAGCGGTTTTCAGCTGTGCCAATGTTGCTTTAAAGTGCAATACAACGTGCACATTTTAACCAAAATGATGAGCACGAACAGCATTTCGTTTACTGCACAATAACAATGTCTTTTCCGTAGGAAGATAACAAGTCCACGAACTGACTGCAGTAGAAAACAAATATAGCATGACGGGAAGCGTCGTCCAGTTGCCATTAAGTGAGCTTAATTATATTTGTTGTGGGACACGGAAGTCGGGATTGGATGAATGGCCTTGATGGAAGAAGGGATGCTGTTCGCATGAGCTATTTGTACTCATCCGACATCAACATTGCGTCGCTCGGTGTTTGCATCTACGTGTATCAAACAAACGAACATTATGCGAGCGTACATTATCTTTAATACGCAAATCATTGATGCCACAGAGTTATTTAACTTTAAATAGTAGTATATTCCTGTGTAAAAAAAAAATGCACCGGTTTCAAAATTGCATGCTGTTTTTATTTACACACGTATTTATGATCTTCACGATTTCGCAACTACTGTATGACAGCCACTGATATCATTCTTCTATAACTTTTCAGCGTAGCCCTATTATAAAGCCAAAAATATGTTTCCATTCTGTTTTTATTCTTTTCGGTATAAACATCACGACACCTTTAATTTCATTAAAGGTGTCGTGATGTTTATACCGAATACGTAGCTTCCTTTAAATCACTACAGCAGCCAGCGCAGTAACTAGAATTTAGTTTTAAGGGGGGGGGGGTAAAATATTGCACAGCAAAAATGTAATCTACCTATCTATCAGGGCCGTAACTAGACTTCTATTTCGGGTTCTTTTATATTTTTTTCAACTATTCCATACCATAAATCTATCTACCTATCTATCTAAATATGTAATCTATCCATGTAAATATCTAATATATCTATCTACCTATCTATCTAAATGTGTAATCTATCCATGTAAATATCTAATATATCTATCTAAATATCTAATCTATCCGTGTAAATATCTAACATATCTATCTATCTACCTACCTACCTACCTACCTACCTAAATATCTAATCTATCTATCTAAATACCTATTTATCTAATCTATCTAAATATCTAATCTATCCATGTAAATATCTAATATATATATATATATATACCTACCTACCTACCTAAATATCTAACCTATCTATCTAAATACCTATTTATCTAATCTATCTATCTAAATACCTATTTATCTAATCTATCTATCTAAATACCTATTTATCTAATCTATCTAAATATCTAATCTATCCATGTAAATATCTAATATATATATATATATATATATATACTTAAGAGCAAAACTGAAGACTAAGGGAAAAATTTTAGAATTTAAAACGAAGGGTGCAAAATAACCTGAAAATCAAAACGCGCAACGCAGCAGTTTTGAACTTATATATATATTTTTTAAACTATTTTAGGTGGGAATGTTACTTGCATCTATGGCCTTGCAGAAACCCATTTCCAACTAGGTCTTTGTGGAAGTGAGAAAATGCAGAGTTTTTGCTGGTCCTTGATAAAGCCAAGGCTCAGTATTCTCGACACCTTCTACATTCAGTTGTTTTATTTTATTTTTTTCTTTTCTCCTTTTACTCACACAGGTAGATACATAACCTTTTCTATGTTGTACTAGGTGTGAGTCAAAATTATATATGTATTTTTTTGCTTAGGTATCTTCTTTATAGAATGTGAATTCTGAATTTTCAAAACTGCTGCGTTGCGCGTTTTGATTTTCAGGTTATTTTGCACCCTTCGTTTTAAATTTTTCCCTTAGTCTTCAGTTTTGCTCTTAAGTAACTAATTTCAATTTATTATTTAGCAGCTCATGCGCAAATTCTAGTTGAAATGTTTTATTATTTTTTATTATTATTATTATTATTTATTTTTTTTTATTACTATTTTTTTACTTGAGGTTTTTTTCATTTTCTAATTTTTCTTTTTAGTATGTTTTGGATGCAGCTTTTTGGAGTGTAGTTTATACTCGAG
Organism: Macrothele yani; assembly: GCA_039090855.1. Taxonomy (NCBI): domain Eukaryota; kingdom Metazoa; phylum Arthropoda; class Arachnida; order Araneae; family Macrothelidae; genus Macrothele; species Macrothele yani. The sequence continues at coordinate 12,373,639 of CM077024.1, forward strand.
TTTGGTCTTTTCTTGGACTGCTTATTTCTAAAAGTTTTTCCTAGTTGGTTTGCTCAGAATTTGTATGTTTTGGCGCAAGTGGAGTTCTAAGGACGATGAAAGGATTGGAGGTCAGCTCAGATATTTTAAGTCCTCCCGCTCGGTTAGGCTAGCACCCTTTCCCATAGTGTATGAACTCGCTGGCAAAGGTAATCTAAAGTTATGAAATGACAAACGTTGTTTGACATGTAAATCTGCAGATCCTAACCTGTATTCTTCTGTTGAGGATAATTGCTCCAACAAGTTTTGCAAAGCCTACAATACCATCTATAAGCTCACCTGTACTGTCTGCAACCTTAGCTATATTGGCCAAAGTAAAAATCCTCTGCATCTTAGGATTAATGGTCACAGGTCTCTAGTAAACAAGTTCTCTAATTCAGGAGTGAACCCCTCCACAAACGCCAACCAGTACTCTACCTTTGAATTAGAGCATTTCCATACTCATGGTTTTGACAAAGTGAAAATAGAGGTACTACATATTATCCCTGACCTCTATGCTCGGCTAGAAACTGAATCCCTTGAAATTTTGCAGCATCAGTCTCTTTATCCCTATGGCCTTAATTCCACTCTATCTGACAATAAGCATAATCAGCATAAATTTTCAATTCGTGAACTCTTCTTTCTTGTTAATAATAAGAGCTGCTCTAGAGGTAATAGAGGACAGAGGTTATTTCGCACATCAAGCAAAGTTGATTTTGCTAACTTGCTAAAAACTCTGGAAAGCTTTAAAACTGGCACTAATTTTGTTAAAAATACTTACAAAATTCTCAAGTCCTTCAAGCACTATGTCCTTAAATGTTTTTTTCAAATTCTGGAATGAAACTGCTGACCATGTTGATAAGCATGTTTTTGCTTTGGTTCTGGACATTCTTAAACATATTCTTAAAGATAAAATTTCTCTTAAAGAATTTTCCAGTAATTTTGTTACCATCAGGTTCCTAAATAAAGCCTACGATAATCTCAATGTAAGGAAGCTGTTCTACAATAATGCAATTTTTTTCCCATCCACAGGCACCAGTCTATTGTAAGTTTTAAATATGTTAAGACCTTAGGGTCAATAGTTAAAAACTACAAACTTAACTCTTCGAGCTACATTCCTGTAATTACTACTTGTTCTTGTGATGAACATAAAGAAACAGTTCACTATGATAAGAATTACAACCATATTATCACCGGAAACTTGAGTTTTGTTGAAAATGAAAAGCTTAGGAATTTATTAGAGTATGGCTCTAAATTCAGACCTTCCTTCACAATTTCCAAAGAAAGGATTCTTGAGAGCTTCACTCAAGATGTAAATAAGTACATCGTAAAAGCCAGTTTAACGTACAATCAGCCTATTGAGGCCTTCGCAGAATGGAAATATAATATAATCAATAGCTTCACCGGTGAGTTGGCAGGTCTGGACTTTTGTTTCGACAGAAATCTCTTTTTCTCTGGAGAAGCTAAAAGGTCACTCTCCAAACTACAAGACCAATTTATTTTTACCACTACGGATAAAGCTAGCAATAATTTTGCAATTATCTGTAAGAAGTTCTATTTTGAATTGTTAACTATGGAACTCAATAACAGAGTAACATACGAGCCCGTAAGTTATTCTACCAAGCAGTTAGAAAATCGGTTTAAGGCATTCTTCAAGAAACTTAAAATTCCACAAACTAGAAGATATGGGCCTGAATTTCCATTTCTTTTTGCAACGGTTAAGTTTCATAAGGATCCTGTGAAGTTCAGGTTCATAGCTAGTAGAGTAAGGAGTCATAAAAAGAAAATAGATCTTGCTTTTGAAGATGTCTTAAAGAAGGTTTTGAAACACATTAAAAACTGTTCTAACTTGATGTACAGAGATTTTTGGATAATTAATAATAATGCAGAAGTAATTTCTACTATACTCAAAGTTTGTCCCCTAGATATTAATAGTTATGATTTTGAAAACCTATATACTAATCTGCCTCTATCAGATATAATCACTACCTTTAAAGAGCTGTATGCAGAATTTAAACTTAACCAATTTGTTGATGTAGGAACTTGGAACTCTTATCTCAATTGCTGCATAAAAAATAACCATATCTTATATAATAATACTCTCTATAAGCAAGTAAACGGTATTCCAATGGGAACATCAACGTCCACGAATATCGCTAATCTATTCCTGTTCTTTAAGGAATATAAATTCATTAAAAATCACCCCACCTGCTCAGATAACTACCTTTACACTTTTAGATATATTGATGATCTGCTGTGTATCAATAATTCCGAAGTTATAGAGAGTGATTTTGATAATATCTATCCTAGCTCTCTTAACTTATGTAAAACCAACCACAGTAATCAGGAACTTGAGTTCCTAGACTTAAGCATTAAGCTCAACAGAGGTAACCCATCTATTAGCCTCTTTGATAAAAGAGTTAATTTTCCTTTCAAAGTAATTAAATATCTACACTGGAATAATAACATTTCAACCAAAGTAATTGAGAATGTACTAATTTCTCAGGTCCTAAGAATTTCAAGAATTTGCAGCAACAATTTGGACTTCAATTACCACATTAATATACTATTAGAAAGTTTTCTAGAGAACGAAATTCCTTCTTCTTTCATCAAAAGAACTTTAAGAAAAATTATTCTGAATAATAGAGTAAGGTTGGCAGATCTGCTTTAATTTTCTACACAGTTAATAATATGATTCTGACCAATCAAAGCCGTAAGGAAGTTGGCTAGAGGATGCCTATTAACTACCTAAAGGAACCTTAGTGCTATGGATATGACGGTCCTATTAAAACAAAAAATTAAATGATATAAACAAAATCACAAAAAAAGCTTAAAAATCTGTTTATAAAAGAAAATAAAAACAAATAAAAAAGAAAACTAGTTATTCATCACTAGGATAGCTATACTAAAAATAGTAAAACCAACATTAAAATTAATAAGATTCTGATTAATCTATAGAAGCTCACTAAGGTGATTTAATACATGCAAAGATTATTAAATAAACTGCTCGTGTATTTTATAATATTTCTCATGTATTCTGGAGAGTTAATTCTGCTCATTCTGATCATACAGATCCACAGTCTTAAGTTTATATATTTTTTTCTCTGGTTAAAATCTCCGCGCGTTGGTTTCTTGCTGTATGAGGAGGCCATCAGCCCCACCCTCACTGCCCCCCAGCGTCTAGGGAGTGGCGGAAGAGGTCAGCCATGTTCTCCTCTTGTGAGGAGAAAAGTTTTTGTAACACAAGAGGTAAGCTCTCTTCCTTGTTTTTGGGTTCTAGGTTTTATAAGTTCAATGTTTGTACTTCATGTACCTTTTCTCTGTCGTTTTTTAGCTTTTCAGCTTTTAAGCATTGGTTTGTCTGTTAACATTTATGCGGGTTTTAACTCTTACTTTTCTTTGTAACTTTGAGCGTCTTTTGGGGTACCTAGGAACAGAAGATGGCTAAGCTTGTTCCTTTTCTATGCGCTGTCTATGCGCTGTTTTTTCAAAGTAGTTAAGTTCTTAATAACTAATTAATTATGCACTTAAAGCACTGCTGAAATACTTTGTACATATTGCAACTAACTGTTTAAGGTATATAACTTTCACAAAGTTTTCTTTAGTTAATTATTATCTTTAACTTATTCTCGTTTTCGTGCTGTCATAAGTTGTAGAGTAGGGGGTTTTAGACTCAAGTTTTCTTTCAAAAATCTGTTCGTTATAAATTAACATTTCCTTTTTTAATTGCAATGTAAAATTTGTTTTTCAGGTTTAAATTCTCTCTCAAACGAACTTGGAATTTCGTTATAGCTGAAAATCATTTCTATTTATTATGTCACTCTCACAGCTTGAGTTCTCTTTAATCTTCTTCTCTCTGTTTAATAGTAACAGATGAAGAGCATGGGTCGGGCCATGAAGGTTAATGGATGCAAGCGAAATTGTTAACTAGTGCTAGGTCATGCTACTCTACGGAGGACATGACTTATATATATATTTTTTAAATTATTTTAGGTGGGAATGTTACTTGCATCTATGGCCTTGCAGAAACCCATTTCCAACTAGGTCTTTGTGGAAGTGAGAAAATGCAGAGTTTTTGCTGGTCCTTGATAAAGCCAAGGCTCAGTATTCTCGACACCTTCTACATTCAGTTGTTTTATTTTATTTTTTTTCTTTTCTCCTTTTACTCACACAGGTAGATACATAACCTTTTCTATGTTGTACTAGGTGTGAGTCAAAATTATATATGTATTTTTTTGCTTAGGTATCTTCTTTATAGAATATATATATATATATATATATATATATATATATATATATATATATACCTACCTACCTACCTAAATATCTAATCTATCTATCTACCTACCTACCTAAATATCTAATCTATCTAATTACCTATTTATCTAATATATCTAAATATCTAATCTATCTAAACATCTATCTATCTAAATATCTAATCTATCTAAAGTATCTATCTATCTGTCTAAATATCTAATCCATCTATCTGTCTAAATATCTAATCTATCTATCTGTCTAAATATCTAATCTATCTATCTACTGTAAATGGCTAATCTATCTATCTAATCACTTCACAAAAAGTAAATTATTTAGTTTTTAGTATATCAGTATAAGTTAGCGAGTAACGACACGTGAATTTAGTATTAACAAAGACATCAAACTGAACAGACACAGAGATCACATGAAAACAGAAAACAACAAGAATACACAGGAGATAGGATGGAAGCAAGTACAGTCTGAAAAGTGAAAAATATAAAAAAAATTGAAATCTCCGTCAAGAAGTGTATTTTAAAGATTCCTAGGGACAGATTACATGAAGTGATGGTTAATTTCATTCTGTCCCTCCCTCTATCCGTACGCAGGTCGCAAGAAGGAAACTAACCTCCACAAAGTACGAGGATATAAATAAGAACTTTCTCAACGTAAGCATGTGCACTATGCTTTCATTTCGCACCCCCATTTCCTTCTCAAATGACATCACGCTAATTGAAGTTCGCAAATCGCACTCTTCACAAATGTCAACAGGCCACCACATATTGGGATGTCGGATGTAATTGTAATTCATCTACTACCGACGCCACTTCCTCCCCTCTCTCCCTACGGCCCCCTCCGGCTATTTAGACCGAAAGTAAACCAGAGCAGCATTTACCTGAACACTCGATCTCCGGCTCTCCTGGCGCCGCTTTGGACCCTGTGGTCTGTAGAGTTTCAAATTCGAGAAGCAATCACTCACTGCGCTCTCACATTTCTAAACAAACCCATTCCAGTCTGGCATCTTGTTGTCATAAAGAAACAATAAACTACGATTCGATAGGCCATTTTTTTCGTCTCTCTTAATGCGATAAAGAAATAAATAAGTGATCTCAAAAATACCTGATAATAGAACAATTCCGATAAATAAAATGCCAGGCACAGAGTTTCCTCTACTTCTACAAATTTGCTACAGCTGGCTGACCAGTGTGTATAGTGAGAAGAAATGTCCTTCTGAAATAAGGTTTACCAAAGGAAATAAACAGTTTGAAAAAAAATGAAAAGATAATGGCGATTCCTGTTGATCTAATAACTTACGATAAACAAGCAAATAAAAAAATGTTCCCAAAAAAATTTCGGGGGAGGGGATTTGGACTTTGGATCCTAAAACCCCTCCTATGCATACAGCCATGGCTACAGCATCCCAGCTGTATTTGTGGTGCCTGTTTAGATAAAGTTAATCAGTTGGAATTTTATTGCCGGTTTCCCTTCGAATTTAAAGAAATGAGTTTAGCACTTATGATAGCGCGACTCTGTGGATAATTCCTAAATGAAGACCGCTTTTAAGGCTGTCTTTGAATGAGTGTTAGGGTTCCTCTTCTGCGGTAGATGGCGCAAAAAATCACTCTTTGGGCGTGGCTTTTACGTTTTGAGGGACTGTCTCAGAAGCTGGCGTCACCGAATCACTGCAGACCTCACCATATTCAGAATGGAAGCGGTCTCTCGTTGGTTCCACGATGAAAAGACAAAATACGCGCTTTTACGTTTTAACCAATAACGTTGTTCGGGGTGGAGCTTAGTAGGTAGACGAAGTTTCTATAGCTAAAATTCAGGGGTTCTCTGTACACATTTTCTCTTCAAAATATGACCGTACAGTAGGATTTAAGATGACTTATAAGAAACAAGATTCCAGTCTGAGTTTTGGCCCCATTCAATTATTTCTATTTGGCCTAGATAATTAAATAAAAATCAGATAGAAATGATAGATTTCGTTTCTTCCAGACAGAAACACTGCTAGGCTAACTTATCGCGCCATCTAGCGCCCAAATTGGAATACTTTCCAGTCAGATAAGTTGAAAAGAAAAAAATTCTTAGAATTTTTTCGGAATAATAACTGTGGTACATAGTAGCCATAGGTCGTTTTTATTTGTGCTCAAAATTTCAAACACTACAAAGTAATAGTCTTCGAGAAAATGTGTACAAAAGAATTTACATTGCAGATATAGGATAGAATTTCTCTTACACTCATTCAAAGACAGCCTTAAAATGGATGCTACTCTCCACCGAATTTTTAAAACTGCGGTTTGTACGAACTAAAAGTGTGCTTGACGTTGATTTTCCTGTCACTGTGACAGTTTCACGGAAGTAACAGTGACAAAATTCCACGTTTACGTCAGCGGTGACGGACCGGCGAGTCATCGTCTCGCTTGTAACAGTGACAAAATTACTGATACAGTCGGCTTGTTTTGAATTCTTTGTTTACGAGCGAACACATAGCGAAAGCCAAAACAAAAACTATCTTAAGCTTGGGAAAAGGGGGAGACTGAAAGAAAGCTCACTCCACTAGCGACCTCTAAGATGTTTCAACACAATAGGAAACAAATTGTTTAGATATGGTGACGTAGTAAACTGTGACGTTACAGTGATTTTGGACCCCAAGCATAACAAGGATTTATCCGGAAAAGTTAACACCGTAGCCGTACTACGATGTTAAAAATTCGAAAAGTACGAAATATCCAGAATTAGGAGTCCGATTGTTCTACTTTACGTTGTCTACAGGCATATATTTCCGGAAGCGATTTTTTTCGCGAAAATCTTTCGCTTTCTTAAACTCTATAATAAATACGGAAGAGTATTTATCAGCAACACTGAACTGAGCATATGCTAGGGAAAACAACGACAGACTGCCCAGCTAACCATTGTCACAGAAGTTTTGAAAATGGATGGGCTGGGATACCTAAGGGTTCATTTGCCGTCTGCTGACTCCCTGAGAGTACAAATGGGAAAAATACGACACAGATTTATACACAGAAGTAAGTTTCTTCCAGCCCATTTCTCCTGTGCCATTTAAGACAACTTAAAAGCTTTTCACACATCTAGAGAGCAAAGTGCCGCCGACCAGAACAATAAAAAAGATCGTCTGCGAGCGGGTGGCTCGGTTTATAAATGCTGCAGTTAATAGCCTGCCCTGAAGCATGAGAGCAGAGTGGAAGTTAAAGAGAGAGAGAAGGAATCCCATTCACATTGAAAAACTAAGGGAGCTGACCTACTCCAATTATTTTGTAGGAGGGGAGGATGTCGTAAAACTTCTATTTTTTCCAACAGCGGAAATTATTCAATCTTATCCTGCTGCTATATGTTGTGAGATTTCCAAACGAGAAAGGCACCATACAGCGATTGTTTTGCTCATAAAAAAAAAAAACCCTCGTGCAGACCTCTAGTGTGCATGCGCTAAACGCTCCTCCTCTTGTGGCATTTTCGAACTATAGGATTTTCCGTTGTCAAACAAAATCGTCCTATCAAATGACGCTTTTCGTTCAAACCATACTGTATTACACACATTTGTTCTTGTGTTATAAAGTTTTGTAAATATATGTATATGACATAATATATATTTTATATATCATCATCATCATCATCATCATCATTGTCAACCATTATCAATCCACTGCTGGACGAAGGTCTCCCCAAGTTTCCTCCACAACGGTCTGTCTTGTGCCAGTCTCCTCCATGTCACTCCCGCATACTTACGAATTTCATCCACCCATCTCCCATGTGGTCTTTTTCTGGGTCTTTTCCTGTCCCTTGGAATCCAATCTAAAATTTCGGCTGTCCATCTATGGTCTGTCCTTCTGGCAGTATGTCCAGCCCATTGCCATTTCAGGGATTTAACTCTGATCATGATGTCTTCCACTCTCGTCATTTTTCGGATCCACGAGTTCCTCTTCTTATCTCTCCTGGTTATACCAAGCATGCACCTCTCCATGTTGCTTTGAGTTGTCTGCAGCCTTTGTATGTCTCTTTTAGTTAAGGTCCACGTCTCTGCACCATACGTAAGCACTGGAAGGATGCATTGATCAAACACTTTTCTTTTAAGACATAATGGCATATTGCTCTTGAAAATTATGCTGTTTCTTCCAAAAGCTCTCCAAGCAAGTTTTGTACGCCGATTAATTTCTTCATCAATGTGACCCTCACTTGATATCTGCTGTCCAAGATAAACATACGTATCTGTTATCTCCAGTTTTTCTCCATCAATCGATAAATCTTCATTTCTTGTAAAAGCATTGAACATCACTTTTGTTTTCTGAAAGTTCATTTTTAATCCCACTTCTTTACTCTTGTCAGCAAGTTCCTGGATCATACTCTGCAGCTCTGATGGGGTAGTTGCAAAAATGACTACGTCATCAGCAAAACGAAGGTGGGTTAGATAATCTCCATTAATCTTTATCCCCTTGTTTTCCCAGTTCAGTGATTGAAAGACATTTTCCAATGTGGCATTAAAGAGCTTCGGAGATATGGTGTCACCTTGTCTCACTCCCTTTCCAATTTTTATGTCTGTTGTATTTTCAAACAGCCGAATCTTTGCACTTGCATTTTCATAGATGTTATTAATAATATTAATGTATGCATCTTCAATACCGCAGGATTTCAGAGCAGTGGTAACTGCTGATGGTTTCACCGAATCAAAGGCTTTTTCATAATCGATAAAAGCCATGCACAATGGAAGTTCATATTCCCTCGCTCTTTCAATTAGTTCTCTCAGTACGTGGATATGATCTATTGTGCTGTAGCCACTCCTGAATCCAGCTTGTTCTCTCGGTTGAGCCATGTCCAGTGTTACCTTCAAGCGGTGTGAAAGAACTTTAGTGAAGATTTTATAAACCACTGATAGGAGGCTGATAGGTCTGTAGTTCCTGAGATCCTCAATGTCACCTTTTTTATGTAGCAGGATCATTGTAGCATTGTTCCAATCCTCATGAATCTTCCCTTCATTAAGGCATCGAGTGAAAATTTGGGCGAGTACTGTTTCAATTTCTCCACTTGCTTCTTGTATGATGTCTATAGTAATTCCATCTTCTCCTGGAGCTTTCCTCCGCTTCATGTTCTTGATTGCATGAGCAACTTCTGCTGGGAGGACTGGAAGAACTCTGGTACCTTTCATGATGTCTGGAGTACATGTATCATCCCTTTCATATAATTTGGAGTAGAAATCTTTCACTCTTGTCAAAATTTCGCCTCTATTTCTTGTTATAGAACCATCTTCTTTTCTCAGAGCCATAATCTGTTTTCTTCCCTTACTGAGATGTCCCTTTGCTATCTTAAGGCTTTGGTTGTTTTCAATTGCTTTCCTCACTAGCTCACAGTTGAATTTCCTTACATCTTCAGTGATACTTTTTCGTGTTGTCTTGCATAGCTCTATATATTCCACTTTGGAAGTCACATCTTCTTTAGTTGTCCTCATCTCTCTTCTTTTTTGCATCAACATTTTGGTTTTACCTGATAATTTGTTCACATGCAACTTGTTCTTAGACCCAGCTAATTTTGTTGCTGTTTCCATTAGAGCTTTGGTTACTTTTCTGTTAACTTCTGAAATATCCACTTCTTCCGATGTTAGGCCTTCTAAAGCAGAGGATCTGTTCTTCAGTTCCAACTTGAAAGTATTATGGTGTTTTTTAAGGTTGGTTATGTCAATACATTTTGTTTGTCTTATGAGCTTGCCACGTTCAAGTTTAGTGTTGAGGTGCATCTTACATCTCACCAATCTATGGTCACTACCTGTGTTGAACTTGTTCAGCACACTGCAGTCTTCGATGACGAATTTTTTGTTACACATAATATAATCAATTTCACTTGTCGTCCCAATTGGATGTCTCCATGTCCATTTCCTGTGTGGCTTTTTCTTGAAAAAGGAGTTCAAGATGAAAAATCCTTCTGCCTCTGCAAACTCAACGAGAGTATTTCCACGCTGGTTTCTGTTGCCATGACCGAATTTACCTACTGAAGTTTCATTCTGTTGCCGTTGCCCTACTTTTGCATTGAAATCTCCCATAATTATCTTTAAGTGCTGCTTACCTTTATTATTTAGTTGACGAATTTCCTCATAAAATTCTTCAATTTCTTCTTCAGGATGACTTGTGGTGGGTGCATAAGTATTATTATTTTATATATATGCCATAATATATATATATTTTAAATATATTGCATAATATATATAGTTTTATACAGTATAACGTTTACTGCATATGCCATGCTTAAGCGAAATACTGACAAGCCTCCTCTTTCCAGCGAGGCAGGCGTTTATGCCATCCCCCTACAATATCCAGACGGCTCGAAGCGATAATACATTGGAATGACTAAACGTTCATTTAGAATCAGAGTCAACGAGCATAAAAGATACCCAAAGAACGGTAAGGTAACCACGGCCCTATCCAGAGAAGTCAAGTTCAAATCCGTTGCTCCTATGGATGACCAAAAAATTAGCTTCCTATACACTCCACCCTTAAATCTACTGACGTTAGAGAACAAACTTGGAGATCATTACCAACAGTGAGTTCTGCAATGATAGCGTCTCGCTAGAGTTGGCACGAATTTAGAACCAATTTTTCAAATGATGCATGCCTTTTGCTTCTCTTCCAGGATACCGCGTGATAAAGCAGCATGACACCTCGTGTCTTTGAATAAATAATTACATTCGCATCTATTCGTTTATTATCAAGTCAAGTCACCGCGTTAAAAATATCGAACGTTCCGTTTTTCAGTTCCCTCTCTACCTTCCTTGAAAATGCCATCGATCTGGTTGATGAGTGAAAGCTTGGAAAAAGTTTGAATTCCATTTTAAAATCAATAAATTCAGATAACTAGTATAGTTTTGTTTTTTTAAGAGTATGCATATATACTCATCGTCAAAAAAATAGTTGCACTCTGAAGGAAGTGTCTGATTGCAATGTTATTCGGGAGGAAGGTAAAGGTTACCAGGAACAATAAATAATTAAATATTGAGACTGATATGGGCAATATTTATTGAGTTACACGCCAATAAGTAGTGTCTCTCAATATAGCGTCGGGCAGCCATTTTGCTCACATAGCATGCCAGACGTCTCGGCATGGAGTTGTTCAGGTTCCCAAAGGTGTCCTGCAATAAACCATCCCATGCAGCTTGAATCTTTTCACGCAGATTGTGCGGTAGTGGAGTGTGGATAGCGCGTCCAATAGCATTCCGCACATTTTCAATCGGCGATAGGTCCGGCCATGGCGGAGTGTCAGTGCATTGAAGACAAGCTCTCGAGACAGCAGCAGTATGTGGACGAGCGTTGTCCTGTTGGAAAACCGCACCGGAGTGAGCGTTCAGAAAAAGTAGGACCACTAGTTGCAGGACCTCATTAACGTAACGTTGGGCTGCCAAAGGTCCTGTAATGAACACCAAAGGTGATCTGGCATCGTAGGCAATTGTACCCCACACCATGACACCAGACCTTCTGGACGTGTGACGCTCGACAACAAACCGTTTATCTTGGAGCTGACCACGGTGCCTCCACACACGGATTCGTAGGTTTGAGAACCCTACAGTGCGTGCAGGACATACCTGGGGCCATATTTCAGCAGGGCAATGCCACACCGCATGTTGAAAGCGATAACACGTGATTCTTCAGGGATAAAAACGTTCCACTTCTGCCGTGTTCGGCAAGAGCGCCGGATTTATCACCCATAGAAAATCTATGGGGCATGCTGAAACGACAGGTGCAGCGGTATGACCGTTAGCCAGCCAGTAACTCTTGCTGAACTTTTTGGAAGAGGGTCAATACAGCCTAGCCTGAGCAGCCTCTGTGGCGCAGTGGCCTACGCAATGGCTTCTGATTAGTCTTCGTCCGAGATGGGTCCCGGTTCGAATCCCGTTGAGGCATGGATGTTGTGTTTGTCTTACGGCATTGGCTTTCTACCTTCCCTGGAATCAGTGGCCCTAAATTAGGGAAGGGTGATTGCTTACATCCCATTGAGTTGCTCACCGTGGTCGTTAATCCCCCCCCCATCAGTAAAAAAACAAGTTAGTAAAATCATGCAATGCATTGATTATGATAAGCTTTCCAACATACCAGAATTCATTACTCAAGTTATGAGGAAAATGGCTATGGAATAAATCTCACTCCAGTGCCCTGACCTTTGATCCCATTTCGATGACATTCAACAGAACTGGTTCAGTATACCTCCGAAATAACAAGAGAAAGTTTTGTCGCAATCGAAGCAATTTTACGTAAGTTATGATGCATAAGGGCTATGGAATAGATCCCGCTCCTGTGTCCTAACCTTTGACCCATTTCGCCCATTTTCAATAGCATTCGTCCCCAGCCTCCAACATACTAACATTTCATCCAAATCGAAACATTTTTACGTAAGTTATGATGCATAATGGCGATGGAAGTGATTCCGCTTCCATGTCCTGGCCTTTGACCCCCATTTCGCCCATTTTCAACAGGGTTTGTCCCCAGGTGGTCCCCTACCGCATGCTAAAATTTAATCGAAATCAAACCTTTTTTACGTTAGTTATGACGCATAACAGCAGTGGAATGGATCCCGCTCCTATGTCCTGACCTTCCACCCCATTTCGTTCACTTTCAAAAGGATTCCTTCCCAGGTATTCCCCTACCGCATACTAAAATTTCATCGAAATCGAACGATTTTTACGCGAGTTATCGTGCGGACGAACATACGAACACAACGCGTGACGTAATGAGGCAGATGGGAATCGCGACCATCTGCTCGTAAGAATGTGATTTCATAAAACTTTAATAGGATCCGCATATTTGTTTGTCTACTGACGTCATGAAAACACAGGTCGCGCCATCTTTTTTCTGGACAATCAATGCGTTCACAAGGATGAAAATTTGAACATCGATTAAAATAGCTTCATTTTATAACTTGGAATACTTAATATTTTCTAAACCATAACCGTAATTATGCAATCCAACATTTTTTTGTCCACTGACGTCATCAAAGTACAAGTCGCGCCATCTTTTCTCTGGTTTCAACACCACCAAAGGAAAAGTTATTGATTTTTAATATAATTATGGTTATGTTTTAGAAAATATTAAGTTTTCCAAGTTATAATATGAAGTTATTTTAATCGATGTTCAAATTTTCATCCTTGGGAACACAGTAATTGTGAAGGAAATGTGTACAAAAGTTTTTCCATTGGAAGTATAGGAAGCAAAATTACTTCACGTCCACCTTAATAATATGGGATAAGAGCGATGGAATGGATCGCAATCCTATGTCGTGACCTTTGACCCCATTTCGTCCATTTTCAACAGGGTTCGTCCCTAGGTAGTCCCCTACCACATACTGAAATTTCATCGAAATCGAACCATTTTTACGCACCTTATGACGCATAAAGGCAATGGAATGCATCCCGATCTTATGTCCTGACCTTTGACCTCAATTCACTCATTTTGAATAGGGTTTGTCTCCAGGCGGTCCCCTACCACATAGTAAAATTTCATTAAACTCCTACGTCGTGACCTTTGACCCCATTTGTCCCATTTTCGATAGGTTTTGTCCCCAGGTGGTCCCCTAGCACATACTAAGATTTCATTGAAATAGAACCATTTTTACGCCAGTTATCGTACGGATGGACAAAGCTGGAGCATATACGCTTCTTCAACCTACGGGTGAAAAGCGTAAACAAAAAGCACCCTATATGTCTATTCCATAGGACACCATTCACACACTATTTGAATTGATGCCTCAGTGTCTACACCAGGTGATACAAGCCAGAGGTGGCCACACCAATTATTATCTACATTGACGCATCTGGTGCGTATGACACAGAGATGCTAATCGTTTGTTCTGTACTGCTTTATTGGACATATCCTGTAAAATTGCTTTATTGAACATATCCTGTAAAAATTGCTTTATTGGACATAACCTGTAAAAATTGCTTTATTGAACATATCCTGTAAAAAGTGCCTTTTGAACATATCCTGTAAAAATCAAAGTCATAGCTCGACTCCTATCAGGTGTCCTGTTTTTTTACCAACATGAGTATGTTCCCGAGATTACAGAAGCCTCGTTCATGTATTCGTACGAAGAAGTGTGCGAAATTTTTCGTGGTTACTTTTTCGGTTAGGAAGAGAGTCCGACGTTCGCACGATCCTTTTCTATTTCTATACCAAATGGTTGGAAATTGATGGCCTCGTGGAACAAACACCCTGCTGACCTCAAGACGAGAGGTCAAGAAATCGAACATTATACATATTTCTTCGCAGGAAACGAGAAGCCAAGTGAAGTAAGGTGATGACCGAGGTCATTTTTTGCTTTAAACAGATTGTCTTTCTTCAGGCAGTACGTATTTTATCGCGTCTGAGGACGCCTGATCTAAACGGTCTTATCAGCCTTACTACAACTACACGTACGACATGAACAAGTGACGAGAGAGAAGCCACGCTGACAATTGCTGAGCTGTCTCCCAAGTAGAGTGGGAAGATATGCGGCGGCGGCGTTGAAGAACTTGCAGGGTGCAAACAAGATGACGAAACGAATCTTAACCGATAAGAACACGATTCCAGAAATTTTACTGACTCATCATCACCCTCATTGCATTTTCAAATACGTATAATATGGCAAAATGCAAACCTCAAATAGCTCTTTTATTTTCTTTCAGTTAAGATAATTCAGCGCATGTAAGATTTTAATTTTAATTTTTTTCATTTTGTTTTTACCTGGGAGGGTGAGATTTGAAATTACGCCCCTCAATTTTAAAAGTTTTCTACTTTCACTTGTGACAGCGCCCAAACTGAGCGCTGCATGACATCAATAGCGTCCGTTAAAAAATGACTCGCTGCCTGTCGACACTTAGCTTTTGCTGAAAGAATTTTAACTGCATCTGTCCATCCAGCTACCTGTGCCACACTATCCACAATTTCAAAAAATTGCTTTGCTGTTGGACCCTCTTCCGTGCCCGTAAAATTTGGGAGATAACTTAACATACCCGCCATCGACTGAATTGTTCTTTGCGTAGCAACTGCTGAATCGAACTGCATTCTACCGTTCTCCTGAACTTAACCGCTACCTGGCGCTCCGTTAATTTCCTGTCCTTCCGTATTATCACGTGCCTCATTAAAACTCGTACTACCCTCTATACCGTTAACTGCCATCCCGAACATCTATTTGCAATACCTTAATCAAATGACAACACTCTCCTAAGTTCTAAATTCTACAAAAATTCAATAAAATTTCTCCTGTTAGGACCTACTATCACCTCTAATTCTCGTAAAAATAGCAAAATTAACATTCTTTCAGAGAAACAGAAAACTGTATTTTTTTTAGCCGATTCAGCACACTACTCAAAGTAAACAAACGTGACCTTATGACTATTAATGGTATTATTAATCATCCCTAAATTACTCTTAGCAAATTCCCATACAGCAATATTCAATACGTAAATCATGAAAAAATACACTTCATTGCAATAATAAAATACAATAACACCAAAATGATCAAGCACTAATAAATCAATAATAAATCTGACCAACTCAAATCACTCGTAATATTTCACTATGCAAACTCTTAATTATTGAACTTCAAATTAGCTCGTAATATTTCACTATGCAAATTTTTCAAGTTAACTCTTAATACTTCACTTTGCAAATTTAGTTCATGTAATTGTTGATGGTTGATTAATTAATATATTATGATCAAACGTCAGGAGGAATACGTAGCACATTGTCATACAACTTGAGTAGGTATTTCAGAACTTTCATTTAAAATGTTTTGCAAGGTTACGAAGGATCGAAGCAATTATTTTCTTCAAGTGAAATAATTCCTAATTTAAAGCAATGCTGTAGAGAGTGCAAGTATTCGTAATTGCAGAGGGAAACAAGACGGGCTAACGGCGATAGCGGTAACGAGTAGAAAAAGGTACTTACCTTGTTTGAGATTGGCCGGTTAATCCTTTGTTGTTGGTGTTCAGTGAAATAATCCATGAGAGGGCACAAAGGGAGAAGTTGTTGTCTTGAACAGAAAGAAAGAAAAAAAAAAGAAGTTGCCGTTTGTAGTAGTAGTGACCCCATGAAAGCAAGAGCCATGAGGTACTGAGGTGTACTCGAATACGGATGAAAGCGATCAATGTATCTCACCGTAAAAGGTAAGCGTTTTGTACGCTAAAGGCATGAAAAAAAAAATTCTCGGGATTGGAGAAAAAGTGTTGGAGATTCGCGACCCTGCAGTTAGGTGACGATTCCGCAGAGCACGGCATAGAGAAAAAAAAAAAAAGAAAAAAACCACGCAGAAATCAGAGCAGAATATCGTAGTCCATTGACTAGAACATCCCAGAGGTTACTGAAGAAGTGGATTGTATTTTCGTGCCGCTTAAAAGAACGAGATATTTTTGGAAGTTTTCCTAATTAAAAACAGAAACCAGCGATTACCGGCAGGAAGTACAAATAGTGGCTTACAGAGGTCAGCAAGGGTCGCTGAGACGTCACCCCTCTCTCATAACGCAGAGTATAGTTAAAGCGTCGCCATGGTAACGTTCGGATCCCTTAGGTGAGAGAGATTATTTTGGTATGGCGATACGCGGGAATTAAGTCCAGTTGAAGCTTCCGGTCAAAAGGGAAGAAAGAAGAAATGGCGTTCAAAGATTTCTTGTCTAGGAAAGGCACAAAGTTTTAACCCATGAGACAGAAAAAAATTTTAAGAACAGAGAAGAAAATAAAAAAAAAACGGGCAGAACAGAAAGGGGTAAATAGCAGCATTTAATGCAACGAGAAACGGCGGGATGATGCAGGGGATGTCTTAACAGGGCAGTGATTTAGAAGAAGTTTAATTAATTGAGGAGGTTAACCAGGGAATCGTTAGAAAGTGAAGGAATTGAATTCGTCAGAAGTAAAAAGGGGTTGTAGTTAAGAAATAGGCGAAGTGTATGGTAATTAATAGTAGAAAGGAAAAGGGATTAATTTTGAACCGTAAATCAAGAGGGAACGACTAATGTACAAAGTGGCGTATGAGTGAGATGAACAGAAATAAAGAAAAGAAAAAAAAAGTGGACCATAAGAGATGAATGAATAAGAGTTCATGAATAAATGTGTGACACTAAAAAAAAAATATATATATATATATGTATATATAAAATAATGCCAGAAGAACAGACCATCGATGGACAGCCGAAATTTTAGATTGGATTCCAAGGGACAGGAAAAGACCCAGAAGAAGACCACATGGAAGATGGGTGGATGAAATTCGAAAGTATGCGGGAGTGACATGGAGGAGACTGGCACAAGACAGACCGTTGTGGAGGAAACTTGGGGAGACCTTCGTCCAGCAGTGGATTGATAATGGTTGACAATGATGATGATGATGATAAAATAATAAAGAAAGAAAGAGAGAAGGTGATAAATAAGCGAATAATACGAAAGAAAAAAAGTAATAATGTACAGTAATCCATGGTGAAGTTATTCGAAGTTATATCCAGTAATTTAGGATTGAGCACCCAACGGGTTAACTGTTTAAGTATTTTATTGCAGTCTTGTTTATGAATTAGAGTGTGTTGTAACGTTGAAAATTTGTAATTAGTTCACCTAGTGTTGTAATGGTATATAAAGCGAAATAGAGTTTGTTATGTCAATGAATATTTGTCATGAATTCACCAAGTGTTTACGAAATGAAGTGTAAATGAATCAATCTAATTTTAAGTGGCTTTCTGACGGGAACATTATCCTCAAATAAAAAAAAAGAGAATTTACGATTATGTTTCTTTTTCTTCACGAGGGGCCCAAAAAAGGGTGGAATTTCCTATATGCCTTACATATGCTAACCACATTTCTTCCAGACTGGTGTTACGGCAGAACAAAACACTGCGTCGTGTCGACTGCTACAAAAAAAAAAAAAAACTCTTAGGGTTACATTCAACCTGATGAATGGACACTAGCACCTAAGAAAACGACTGTAAAAGACTCTGCTAATCCATTGGCGCAACCAAGCAGGGGGATGCCTGGATAGCGCGTCCACCAGTTGCAAAAATGGGAATTGGACGTTATTATCTACAGAACTAGCGACGTTTCTCTTACTCGTTGTACTCAGCGAAAAAAAACAAACAATCGAAGCAACAGAGTGAGAAAGGCAAAGTGGAGGCTGCAAGGATCGCAGTTCCGCAACAGTGCGACTGATGCAGCGAGAGCGGACTATCTATTCCAGTGGCTACGCTTCTGCCCAGCGTCGACCGACCAAAAGGTTGGTGTTGCTACTGATAACGTCCGGCAAAGAGTTGTGCGACGATTTTGTGGACTTGGTCGTTGTGCGATACTGACCGATTCGACAGAATACGGCAGGGCACGATCGGCAGGACTAAGGAGAATGGAGTCCAACACAGACTCTGGAACAAGGAGAAAGTACCTTCTCCTTCCAAATGGCGGAAAGCATTACCGCATTTCGAACAAAACAACTCAGAAAAAACAACTTTTAATAGTGAACTTTCTGGTGGTGCGTACTAACAATATTTCTCACTAGAAACTTTGTCATTTCAAATGGGAGTAAACTCCATGAACTGAAAAAAAAAAAAAAAAAAAAAATGTTGTCTTATGATAATCTCACGATGCTAATTTCTAGCGGACTTATGATATGTCGTGTACTGTGACGACGACGAGATTTATCCATCCTATCTTTTGCTCAAAGGAAGGCACATTTGTGTCCATTATTTTGTCATGGTTTATTTCTTTGTTTTACAGGACCCTGTTTTATGATACTGTGTTCATTTCGATGAAAATTGGTGTGCATTTTATTTGCTGATATATTTATGCATTTTGTGTATTATTATTAAGTATTAAGTTAATTTATTACCGACTCAATCTGCAGGAACATACTCAGGTCCGGATCTTCTAGCCCGGTCTTCTTTCTTTTCAGGTCCGTGATGGGAGAAAGTTGTGACAGCGCCCAAACTGAGCGCTGCACCTTTAGGTCGAAAACCCATTCCCTAGTTTATTTATTTATTTAATTATTATTTTATTTATTCATTTATTTATTCATTTATTTATTTATTTATTCATTTTTATTAATTCATGTATTTTTTGAAGAAGGGGTACGTTTTATTTTGCCATATACTTTCGGGTGAATCTTTTCTTTTTTTTTCCTCTCCGTCCCCCCTCTCCCAGCACAAGGCGGCACAGGACAGACAGACTCTGTAAGAGAACGCTGGCGACAGCCATCGGCGAGCTGGCTTTGTAGTATGTTTTATTGGGGGCAATAAAGTGTCCACCGTCTATAGCATCCACAATGCGTGTTGGCCCGACCGTAGACTTGTTGGAACCAGACCTAACAGTTTAATTGGGGTAAGGATTTATGGCCGGTGGTTGTATCAAGCGGCAAACGTAACTTCAGGGGTTCTCAGAATTTCACTGGAACGTGTAGGAATCTTGGCCCCCTAGCGAATGGAAGATCAAAATGTTAATTTTCCGACCAGTAAGATCTACACTGGGGAATTTAATTCAGGAAGGCTTGCGTTTGCCAGCTAGTGATTGGATGATGGGATATTTTGAGGTAGTGTGGGTCTTCTTGGGGGTCGTCGAAAGATTTTTACAAGGGAAGAGAAGAACTTCGTCACTTTCATCTTTTCACTTGTTCTTCTAAGTCGAGGTGCTTGACTTGCACTTTTTTATTACTGGTGACTTGTCACTTGGGGTTTTTTTGGTGGTGCAAAACGCGAAAAAACAGCCATGATGTATCAGAGACTGGCAGCTTAATCGCTGCCAAATATTGCAGCAGGACATCCGTAACTACGTACCGTGTCCCGACATGGATGGAGGATCCAAAACGAGGTGCTACGGAAAGGAACCCGGCAAAGGATGACGAGGGCCCGCACCAAGTTTGACGGACCGGGGCAGACATCGCAGACCAGTACCCTATGTGGAGGAACAACGATAACAGTGTTTGGCTAACGAGAATTCTCCCGGCTCAGGAGTGGTCAGCAGCGCGATATCTAGGCCAGATTCGGAGGTTAAGCTAGGAAATCCATCCTATTCTTTTTTTTTTTTTTTTGGTGTCCCCTCATACCTTGTTTATCGGATCAGTCCATACGAGTCTTCCGTTAGAGTAAATAATTGTATGCGCAAATAAGTAATTTAGTACAGGTTCCTGTCAGAGAGTCTTAAATCATTTTTGCTAGTATCATGAGCGTATATTTATTATTATGCCAAATCATAACCAATAAATTGTTTTTGTTGTTAATTTTGTCTCAGTTCCATGATGAGTGTATCGTTAACTACAATATGTGTGCTCAACCCTAGATTATTTGGAGAATATATATATCTTTTGGAACCGGAACTTAGAAAATCACTTCACTTATGCTTTTTATTTTAAATCTAGACGTTCACAAAAATATTGCCGCACACAGCGGACCCTTTGACTCCCAAAGGAAAATCTGCTGTGTGAAACACAACGCCCCGTCAGTGGATTCTGAAGCTGCGTCAGCCCTAAATCAGGGAATCGCAGAATCACAATCCACTCGACAACCCCTTGGCTCCCAGTATTACGCCGGGTGAACCCAATTAGGAACCCGAGCGATAATACACTCAAATAGCACACAATTTTTACTTTTTCATGCCTCTACTATAAGAAAGATCATTCAAATACCGCGCTTCTGGTTTATGGCATAATTTTTCAAAACTGTTAAAACTACAGTATAATAATCATTTTACTGAAAGTTTTATAACTAAGTAACCCAAGAGTTAAGTAAAACCAGGGCCTTAGCTAATGCTAAATTCTAGGGGAGGCTACAAATAATGCAGGGAAGGCTAAAAAACCAGGGCGTTAGCCATTGCTAACTTTTAGGGGAGGCTACAAATAATTCAGTGGAGGCTAGAAAATCAGAGCCGTAGCTAATGTTAAATTTTAGGGGAGGCTACAAATAATGCAGGGAAGGCTAGAAAACCAGGGCTGTAGCTAACGCTAAATTCTAGGGGATGGTAAAAAACCAGAACCGTATAGCTAATACTAAATTTTGGGAGAGGCTACAAATAATGCAAGCAAAGCTAGAAAACCAGGGCCGTAGTTAATGCTAAATTCTAGGGCAGGATACAAATATGCAAGGAAGCTAGAAAATTAGATTTTAGGTACCTTCATAAATTAATTTTAAGATGCATTATAGATTAAAATATATTATATTATACTTAATATTATATTATAGCAGTGTTTATTGAAAATTAATCATTGCAATACTGTTTCAAGGATATATACACTGACGGAAAAAAATCCCAACACCAAGAAGGGGTTGCGTTAGATAAACGACAGTTGGTAGGCGGTGAGAGTACATCTGTAAGATGACGTCTATGCAAATTTCGCGCTCGGCGCATACGTGTGGCGCTAGTAGCACCCCTCGGAACATGAAAAGCAGGTTTGCTGTAAATACGCGCAGTAACGTTCGTAAGCGTTAGTTATCGTTGAGATTCGACGTAGGGTGTTGATGTTACTCAAGAATGCCTTTAAGAAGAAGAAGAAGCCATTATCAACAGCTCACGGAGTTTGAACGAGGTCGTGTAATAGGGCTACGAGAAGGTGGATTTTCTTTCCGCAATATTGCAGAACGACTTGGCAGGAATGTAGCCACTATGCATGATTGTTAGCAGCGGTGGTCAAGGGAAGGTACTGCCTCAAGAAGACCGGGTTCCGGCCGGCCACGTGGCACTACTGAGAGGGAATAACGCCGTGTGCGGCGTATGGCCGTGGCGTATCGTACCGCGTCTGCGGCAGCAATTCGAGCTGCAGTTGCCACCACAGTGACACAACGAACTGTTACAAATCGGTTACTTGAAGGACAGATCCGAGCCAGACGCCCTGTAGCGTGCATTCCACTTACTCCAAACCACTGCCGTTTGCGACGTCAGTGGTGTCAAGCTAGAGCTCATTGGAGGACGGAGTGGAGATCTGTTGTGTTTCCTGATGAAAGCCGGTTCTGCATGGGTGCCAGTGATGGCCGTGTGTTGGTTAGAAGGAGGCCAGGAGAGCGCCTGCAACCAACCTGTCTGCGGCCGAGACACACTGGACCAACACCTGGAGTTATGGTCTTGGGAGCAATTTCCTATGACAGCAGGAGCACTCTCGTGGTTATCCCACGCACCCTGACGGCACAGTTGTACGTCGGTCTGGTGATTCAACCTGTTGTGCTGCCATTCATGAACAGCATTCCAGGGGATGTTTTGCAACAGGATAACACTCGTCCGCATACCGCTGTTGTAACCCAATATGCTCTACAGAGTGTCGACATGTTACAGTGGCCTGCTAGATCACCATATTTTTCTCCAATCGAGCACGTATGGGACATCATTGGACGACAACTCCAGCGTCACCCCCAACCAGCATTAACCGTCCCTGTATTGACCGACCAAGTGCAACAGGCATGGAACTCCATCCCACAAACTGACATCCAGCACCTGTACGACACAATGCATGAACGTTTGCGTGCTTGCATTTAACATTCTGGCGGTTACACCGGTTATTAATGTACCAGCAATTCACATTTAAAATGGATCTTCTCGCGCTTACAATAAGCTGTGATCTTGAAACCTTAATCGATTAAATATGTTACCTATACAAATGTATTGCCGCCATTTCATTCCTCTACAACTATTTTTTCGTGGTGTTGGGATTTTTTTCCGTCAGTGTATGTATATCCCGAGCGTACCTCCTCTTTTGATGCCCTTAATGGCTCCTTGATGCCCTTAATGACATCTTTGGAATATTTTTGTTTGTTTGTTTTAGAATGAGATGACTCAAAAATTGTTTAACAGATAAAGACGAAATTCGATATTTAAAAGCTTTGTTTAATTTTTTTTAAATTGAGTTGTTTGAAACTGTACAAAAGTATCATTCATATAATGCGAAACCGTTGTTCGTTTCGTCTATGGTAGGCGATTTTTTTTTCTTTTAAATTCTGACGAAATGTTTTTAAGAACTCCAAAGGGAAATCTTTCAAGGACGGCTGAAGATGACATATTGATACATTTTTATACGATGAATAGTTAACTAACTACTAACTGAAAGCTGTATTAACCGAAACTCTAAAGAACCTAATTTATTCAACGGAGAAACGTGTTTCGGAGCTGATACAGGGGTCTGGAAAATACCATACATATCTAATAATGGTATGTTTTGCATTACGTTTTTGTTGTGTCTAAACTTTTGAGACATGTAGCTCTGACTATGCATAATTATACCGATTGCATGTATTATTTTCTCATTGGGTAGTGTAACTCAGTTGGAAGTGTTTGACTTAATTTTCAATGTTGATGTTCCTTTGATTCTTATTTTAGCATTTTAACGTCGATATTCACACTGGTGTCCAAAGGGTTAAAACCGATGAAGCCGCCCCGGTGGCACAGTGTTCTAAGCGATGCTTCTGATCAGTCGTACGAGATGGGTCTTGGTTCGAATCCCGGCGTAGCATGGATGCTGTTTGTCTTACGGCGCTGGCTCTGTCCCTTACCTGGAACCAAAGGCCCTAAATTAGGGACGGGCGACTGCTCATAGCCCACCGAGTTGCTCGCGGTGGTCGTTAAACCTCCAATAAAAACAAAAAAAATAAAAACCCCAATAAAACAGCGGGCATTGGTATGTAGATTAGTCACACACCTAAACTAATCGCAGTGAACCTTCAAATATCGTCCGCTGAAGTTCGATATACAAATATCTTGCAGTTTCGTGAAAACAGCTTATCCTACCTTGGGTGTCTTATTCGCTTTTCTTGCAATCCCCGTTAGAACAGTTGTCATTGGTGATCAGGAACATAATATGGAACAAAGACGCTAGATTAACTATTTTTTGCAGGATAGAACGATCGGAAGGTTTAAATCAGGACACTCACATGCTGCGTTATCTAGATCACTGAATAGGCCGCAAATTGTCATCTCCACGCTTTAGAGAAGGTTCCAAGACACACGAGAGTTAGACGCCAACTAGTAAAAGGTCGTCCAAGAGTCACAACCCCTCACGAGGACCTGTACCTTGCATTAACTGCACAATGTCATAGGACAATTTCTGCTCGGAAACTCTCTGTAAAGCTTGCAGCCGCCTCAAGACCAAGAGTTTCAAGACAAGCTATTTACAAGAGGCTCAGGTCAACCTGGTCTCTATGCCAAACGTTCAGTAGTTTGTCTCCCACTCACCCCTACGAATAGAAGAGCCCGTTTGAACTGGAGTCGGAAACATCGAAATTGCAAACTCTATCAGTAGAGCAATGTGCTCTTCACTGATGAGTCTAGATTCAATTTACAGACATTCTCGTTGAATCACTCTGAAGAGAATGGTATTTTAGGGCCCAATTTGGTGGCGGTGGAGTCATAGCATGGGCAGGCATTATGTTGAATGGGTGCACAGAGCTCCACATGTTCGACAGAGGCACCATTAATGCTCTGAGGTACAAAGATGAGATACTAGAACCTCATGTGAGACTTTTCAGAGGTGCCGTGTGTCCAGAGCTGGTATTCATGGGCGACAATGCACGCCCTCATAGAGCTCAGCTGGTGGATGACTTTCTCCAAAGTGAAGATTTCCAGAACGTGGAGTGGCCAGCAAGGCCTCCGGATATGAATCCGATATAGAATGCGTGGGCTGTCCTAGGGAGGCGAATTGCGTTCCATCAGCCTCCACCAAGGGCCATTCCCAGCTCCGAACTGTTCTTCGTGATGTGTGGCACTTGTTGCACACAGGACTCATGGACAATCTAATAAGCAGGATCAGAAGCCAATGCAAGGCTAGCTAGCATGGCTACAAGGGATCACCACATCACTTATTAATCATGGTGCACCAGCCTTTTCTCAATTTTATGTACTCAACAGAAAAATCCTGTTTATTTTTGTAAATTTACATAAGCAATGCAATAAGCCTGGTTTCATAAGTTGTTTTGTCTGTTGTTGTACTTGCAATATATTATTATACGAGCATACCCAGTTTGTTGTCTTTCCGACGATTGTGCTACGAGGACTTATTATGTGCTACGAGGACTTATTATGTGCTACGAGGACTTATTATGTGCTACGAGGACTTATTATAGGAAGTTAAGATTGTAATATTAAACCCATCCTCGTAACACATTTTATATCTCGCCATTTATTTTTCTTTGTTTCATCGTGCGTGGGAGCAACATTTCCATTTCTCTTATCTGGATAAAGCAATATTGGGGTAGAAGCCTTGTTATCCCACATGCAGACACTTTTCTCAGGGTGTTAACAATGAGATGAGCTTTCAGCAGGATTCAACTTTTGTTTTGTTTAGACACCTTTGGTGATCGAGAGCCATTTTCAGACTCTCGGGCCTTTGGCTCGCGCTTTCGAAAAGGGGGACGCATTCGGTAACCCTTCCGAGCACTTAGCTTTGGTTAGCAGACACTGCCTTTCCCATAGGCTCGGGAGACAGGTGATGACAAAAGGATCGCTAGCAGAGGGTGGGAGTGTTTTTACTTTCGCGCGCGGGCAGAGCGGGTTTGGACAGAGGTGAGTTTTTGGTCGGTCGGAAGGGGGTAATGGAAGAGGAGTCATTGAAGATAAACGCAGAAGAGAGGAGTGGATTTTGGGGAGAGCGCGGAGCAGGAATGTCAGCGTCCGTCGAGGAAAGGTGCATTTGAGGTAGCCAACGAGCGAGTAGTTTTATCACCGAGGAGTGAAGGAACTTAGAGTAAGAGACATAAGAAAAAATAAGGGTTAGAGTCGCGAAAGTAGGATTTTAAGACCAATGGAGCAAGACCCTAGGATAACCTCAGCCAATTAAATTAGAAGAAATAAATGTTATTAGAAATAGCTTATGTCTTCCATTCAATGTTTTCAAGCTCGGTTTTCCCAAGGTAGAAGCCAAGAAATTCATTTATTATTATGTGCATTTTTGCAACAAGTTTAGTATGAATTATCTCGGCAGTAATAAAGAAGTCATTATTTTAGTTTATGACAAGAGCACATCGCCGAACTTTATTACAATTGGTTCTTGAAATATTCACAAGATTATTGATTATGCTTAACTTTTGTACATGAGTGTATTTGGCGCTAAATTTTTCTAATTGATATCACTGAATGCAAAGGGCTTCAAAAATGAGTAATTGTAGTAAACACGGGGAGTGGACTGCCATACCGTATCAGAGATCGAAACGGGTCAACGAGTCAACAATTTCTTGCGGGTCCAACGGGTCGGGTCAAGGTGTTACTGACCCGATTTTGACCCGGTTTTATTTCCGTTTTATTTTTGAAAAGAGAAAAATGTATTCCATAGAAAAATGCGCGTTATGGAATTCTGTAGTCGATGGAGTGAATAATGATTTGCCATACAAAAATATTGTCGTATTTTCTTAAAGCAACAAAGATTTCCACCGACCAAAGTCAAACACACCAACACCATAACGTAAAAAGATGCTTCATTTGGGTTCTTTTACAGTGCGATTGTCCAGGGCAAAGTACAGGCAAACGCCATTCGCCTGCTTCTCAGCTGATTCACTCTTTCCGTGCGAAGTTCATTGTATGCTTAAGAGTTACTTTTCACATCGCATCTTTTACATTGAGTATTCAGAGGTTTTCGATTGATGTGCTAACATCCCGTTCCCATGACATGTCATGTGGAAATTAGCTAATTTTTTAATATGGATGAATTTAATATTAAGGAGGTTAAGAAAGGCGTCGAGGCCAACAAATACGTGCTAGTTGAAAACCACAAGAGGAAGAGTGAATGATGGAAATGTTTTCGTCTCATTAAGGAACCGCTGAATAATTCTGTTTTGTTTGGTCTTGCTCGTTGTTCAAAGTGTGGAAAGTGTGTAATTACAAAGAAAGATGTCGACGGTGTAATAAAAGATTACAGAACCAAAAATCTAACGGGCCATATGAAAGTATGCGCACCTCCAACAAAGCGTAGAAAGAGTGAACAATCTAAATACATTTTTAAAAATGTATTTGTGTTATCGTAAATAATGATTCCCATTTGTAATATACTCCATGGTCACGGTCATAGTCAGCCATTGCTTCTGGATTACGCAAAATAGTGGCACTAAAAATGGCACTAAAATTTAGCAAGTCACCAAATTTTATTATTAAAAAAGGATTTCAGTTATTAAATATCAAACAGTTATTGGGATGAATATATATATTACGTTTATATATATATATATATATATATATATATATATAAATTGAGTTTCGAATTTATAGTTCAAAGCAGATCTGTCCGGGTCAGTTTCGGGCCCGGGTCCTAAATTGTTGACCCGTTTCCAACTCTATACCGTATACGATTGAAACTGTTTATAGAGACACACAAATTGATCTGCGAATTGTATTACTGCATATTACACAAACTTCTATCGTACATGTTCTTGAATCAGCTGATTTACAGGCTTTCCTCTTAGTGAGATCGACTTACCACCTCCCTCTCACGGCTTTTTTGTTCTTTGGTATCCAGTCTAGTAATTTAGTTGTCCAACGGTGGTCAGTTTTTAAGTGTGATATTAAAAATTATTTTCTTTATTTTTTTCCAATGGCACGCGGTCCTATTATTATTACATTCGAAGGGTCTTTCGTAGGGGAGGCGCAAAACTTTTCAAGAGAGGTTCAGTCTTGCTTGGAAAAGTTGCCCTTAAGTTACGGCCCTGAGTAAAACGTAAAGCTGATAACGCAGCGCTTTGCAGCAATGCAAGATGGAAAAGGAAGCAGCACAAAACGAATGAGTATCGGATTTTAAGCGCAACAATAGGAATACTCATTCGGGGTAAGGCTTGGAAAAATTAAACACTCAGAGGATTTCTGCAACGGAGCACACATGACTTATACTCCGAGTCAACCTAAGAGTATACTAAGTGTGAAAGGTAAGGAACAGCTACGTCCGCAATGAAAAGTAGTCCGTAGCGCTTAGATCGGAAAGCAAACGAATTATTACTCAGACTCCACTTTTGTTCGCAGCGCAGTTTAACGGGCAAAATTGCTATCTACACTGCTGGCCACCCAAAATGCAACACCAAGAAGGAAGCATCCGATTGGCTTGAAATTCGCAGCATGCGTCGCCCGCGAGAGAACATGCACACGATGAGCATTGCAGGGCATATGCAAATCATGTGCGCCCGGCACGCCACCGAGAAGCACTATAAGAAGGGTACCCAGAAGGCGGGGTGTAAGTAGTGGAAGTGTGTTGTGCTGCCGGACCTGTGCGTGGGAAGCTTCCTGATGCCTCGTCGCAGAATACGGCAGTCATTCCAGCACGTTTCGGAGTTCGATAGAGGACGAATAGTGGCTTATCGCGACAGCGGTTTATCGTACCGAGACATCGGCGCCCGTGTGGGACGACATCCAGCCACAGTGAGGCGAATATGAATACGGTGGGTGCAGGAGGGACGGACGGACCGACGTGAGCGATTGCCGCAGCCGCGGCACACCATCGAACGACAGGACCGGTATGTTGTGCCGGCGGGCATTGACTACTCGCACCGCCACATCACGAACGTTAGCGCAGGAATTAGGGTGTGTTGCGCAACAGCCTCTGTCAGCACGTACCGTTCGACGTCGTCTGCAGGAGCGGGGACATGTCGCACGGCGCCCATTGCTCAGATTACCATTGACATTGCACCACCGGCCAGTGCGGCGGCAGTAGGCCGTTGAACGCCGCACCTGCACTACGGAATGGCACGACATTGTCTTTTCCGACGAATTCCGCTTCTGCCTGCAACACCACGATGGTCGGATCCGCGTGTGGCGGCACCGCGGCGAGAGACTGTATGACGCCTGCATTATGCATCGCCATACCGGTCCGTCGCCTGGCGTTATGATTTGGAGCGCAATTGGATATGACACCCGCACCCCTCTGATACGCATCGCCGGCACACTCAACAGCCACCGCTCCATCTCTGACGTTTTGGAGACTGTAGTCCTTCCATTACCTGCAGGACCTAACAGCGGCCACATTTCAACAGGACAATGCGCGCCCGCGCGTGGCACGAATCGTACAACAATTCTTTACGGCCCACCAGGTGTCACTGCTGACGTGGCCCGCCTGATCTTCCGATATGTCGCCGATCAAACACGTCTGGTCGCTGATCGGGAACCAAGTACCCGGCAAGCACCACCCGCGGCTACGCCTGATGAACTGTGGCAACGTGTGGAAGCAGCATCGTGGACCGACATACACCCCAAGTTCACATCGAAAGCCTCTTTCGTTCGATGCCGCGGCGTGTAGCGGCCGTTATTTGCCAGCCATGGGGGCCACACGAACTATTGATGTCTGCGTGTTCCGCAAGTCGCACGGGCCTGTAAGCTCAATCGTTTCATCTTTGTATATGTTGTTATGTGTCCAGTAAATCTGGCTTTGATATCTCGTGTCCTTCTTGGTCTTGCATTTTGGGTGGCCAGCAGTGTAAATAAATTTTCAAAATGTCAGAGCGTTTCTGGGAACAATTTAACAAGTTACTCAATCAAGAGCGTCGCACTTTCGGCCACTGACCGTCCTGGTGGGAAATGTCTGTAACTTAGAGTGGGAGAACAGGAAGACGACTTGAGAATGGGAAACAGGTTAAAGATTTTGGACCTGATCTGGACAAATCTGCGTTGCACTATAACTTCGAAACTCAATTTATAATTATACATAATTATTATGATTATATACAGGGTGAGCCAAAAGTCACTGTGTACCTGGCAAGACAATACACGTATAACAACTACAAGCGTACGCGCTATAATAAATGCTGAAAAATGTCCCTTCCTGTGTGAAGACATGCATCCACGCGTCTGAACATGTTCTCAAAGACACGTGACAGGTCCAACGGAGAAATATTGATTATTACTGTGGTGATTTCTTCCTGTAGTTCCCAAAGAGAACGGGAATTGCTCTTGTAAACAGAGTTTTTAGATAAACTCCACAGATAATAATCTGGAGGCGTCAGATCGGGTGAACGTGGCGACCATATGCCTTCGGAGATGATCCTGTTTCCGAACACATCAGTCAAGAACGCCATGGAGACACGAGTGTATGAGACGTAGCGGAATCCTGCTGGAAGCAGCCATGAACAATTTATTCTTCGGTTAAGTGCCCGATGAATGGGTACAGGATATTGTCACGATACCTTGCCGCTTTTATGGTCCCATCGAAGAATATGGGCCCAATTACGCGTCTTCGAGATATCGCACACCATACACCAATCTTATGATCATGTAATAGCATTTCTTGTATCTAATGCGGATAATTGGAAAACAAACCTCATGCGACTATATTCCACCCTCTTATTGTAGTCTGTGTGTTTCAGTTCGAGCACTGTTCTGATTTTATACGGATAAAGCTGCAGTCGCATCTTCAATGCCCTACGGGTGCTGCTGTACGACACACCTGCTTGTTGTACCAATTTTAGAACCACTTTCTTTGGACTTTTAGTGATGCAAACAGAAATATCCTCCACCTTTTCCTCTGTCAACACTCGCGGCCCACCGCTTCTCGGATCATTTCCCACTGAACCGGTTTTACGAAACTTTTCAATTAACCACCTCACTGCATTGCGATGGGGTGCTTCAGTAGCGGGAAATTTTCCCCTGTACTTACGTGTCATTCCGTCCGTATATTCTCCTCCTCTACCGTCCGTATATTCAATCAGAAATACTTGACCCTCAAGCAACAAAACCATGTTCAAACGGCCACTGTGAGGCCTCATTACTAACTGATTCAATCACGGCCAGACACCGAAAATACCGGCTGCGTCGTCCACGGTCAGACGGCAGGATACGCGTAACCAGGCCCCAAACACACAAACATTCTCTATTCACTATATTGCATGAACGTGCGCGGTAACTACACTTCATAGAATTATTATTTCTTATCACAGAACGTCAGGTGCACAGGTATTTTTGGCTCACCCTGTGTGTATATAGAGCGTTAAAAAAATTTCTCCGCAGTGGGTGTCATAGGTTTTTCGGAAATCAAACAAAATATATTACCGAAATATAAATATAAAGAAATATAAATATATTACGGGAATATGAATATAAAATAATATAAATATAACGGGACTATAAATATAAAAGAATATAAATGCATTATGGAAATTTAAATATAAAATAATATAAATATTACGGGAGAATAAATGTAAAAGAACATAGATGTACTACGGTAAATACGAGCTTCTTGTTCACTTTCTATAACATTAAATTCATCCATATTAAAAAATAAGGCATAAATTCCGACACGATATGCCATGGGAACGGGATGTTAACACGGCAAACGAAAGCCTCTGATTGCTCAATGCAAAAGATGCTGGGTGAAAAGTAACGCTCAGTCTTACAATCTGACACGCGGGGTGTGAGAGAGTGAATCAGCAGAAAAGCAGGCGACAGTACCTCGCTCTGGACAATCGCACTGAAAACAAACGCAAAGGAAGTATCGTTTTAAGATATGGTGTCGGTGCGTCTATCGTCGTTCGGTGGAAACCTTCGTTGCTCAAGAATGAGACGACAATATTTTTGCATGACAAATTATTTGTCACTCTGCGGGCACTAGTATCGAGCACAAAATTCCACAGTGCTCATTTTTCTTTGTAAGAGTACTTTTCCCTCTTTTCAAAAATATAACTGAAATAAACCGGGTTAAAATCGGGTCCGGAAAACCTTGACCAGACCCGTTTGACCCGCAAGAAATTGTCGACCCGTTGACCTGTTGCCATCTCTGGAAGACTTCTTCCAACGTTCGCAACACAGAGACAGTAAATTGACCATTTTAGAAACTTGGGAAGAGGGGTTACTTACGCAGCAGTAGGAGAAGGATTTCTTTGAAGTTCGAACCCCACACCCCTATTTCTGTTTTATTCCAACTACTTCTCTTGAAACAAATCTTTATGTAAGGCTCTTTCAGTTCCGTGTACTGTTAAGATTAAATTGCAGGCTCAGCTTAGTTCTACCTTAGTGGATTGGGAAGGGCTCAGCGAGGGAGTAATTGCTTGTCAGAAAGAACGCAGCAAGAGTGTTTGTAACGCGGATTAATACCGTCCTTACGTTCCCCGGAGAGGCGCAATCTGGCTTCGGTGTCCTTTAGAACAGTACACCCTTAAGGTAACTTAGAATATAGTTAGCTATTCATTCCTTCATCATAATCAGAAAAGACATGGAGGTTAGTCATATGCGCACATTGTTTTACATGCCTCTCTGCTATTTTGGACAATTTTTTTTGTGTATATGAAGGGTCTAAACCTAACAGACCAGGGTTGTTGTTTTTCTTATGGAATGCTTAACGACCACTGTGAGAAACTCGATGGACTATAACCAGCCGCCCGCCCCTCATTTAAAGCATCTGGTTCCAGGGAAGAGAGAGATAGCCAGTGCCGTAAGACAAACACAACAGATATGCCTCAGCCGGATTTGAATCCATCTCGGACGAATGGCCATAAGCCAGTGCTTAGACCACTGCGCCATCGGGGCGGTCAGAGTAAGTTACTCTTTACTGTGGTTAGCTGCGCGGAATACTGCATGCGGCTAACTAATGTCTTTAAAAAGAAAATACTAAAAATATGTACACCTTTTCACTTAGAATTCTCAGTAAATTTACTCACATGTTATGCGTATCTATTTTTTACGTCCGTCAGAGTATGAATTTACGCCCTTAATATGACCATTCCGGGAAGTCAACTGTTCCCACGGTAGCTACTGTTTAAATCTGTAAGCGTGCAAAGATCAGATCAGATCAGATGTAGACGATTTTAGGAAGGGAGTGTCTGACCCCAGGTCACAAACAACCTTTACAAATAGGAAGTTGAGGAGATTTGGGCTTAGAGTGCCCGATAGGAAAGTGACACGGAAGCGAGGCAGAAAGGGGAGGAAGACGCACTTATTTATTACCCGGGGGGTCCGTACCCGGGGTCCGACGGCTTAACGTGCCCATTCAACGCACTGCGGATATTTATTGGTTCGAGCGTTCGTACCTGTCTAGGATCGAACCTGGGGTTTCTCCGTGGCAGTCACGAACGTTTACCACTAGGCCACCCGCTGCCCTTAAGCGTGCAAAACGTACTCCTTGTTTATTTAATAACGGTGCCATAACGCACATATACATAAAATGAAAAACAACGTAAAAAACCTTGTGCAAAATAATACAAAATCTCGAAAAGCTAAATAGCGTGACTGGGGAAACATGAAACCAATGGGACACCCGTCGTAAAACTACTGCTTCAGGCGAGACAGTAAATGCCAATCAAAATCGTGAACAAGTAACAAGAAGCACAACTATCTGCCTTCCTTGAGAAAGCCATCTGGTTGATGTGCGAAAGATTGGAAACTTTGATTTTCTATTTTACGCCAAAAAATTCGGATCACTAGTATAGTTATACTATCTCTTGATGTGCTTCCTACGATTTTACCGCCCCTCTCAATAGGAATTTCACGCAATTTCTTGTCAGTTCTCAACTCTACAATATGAGTAAATGTTTCCCTTGTTCTGCTCTCTTTCTTGTATTTGCTTTCTTTGTCACAAAAAACACAATTTTTCCTATATACAATATGTTTCCTGTGATAGTCCGTTTCAAGCGTTTCTCAGCCTAACTTGATGGGCAAAGGTTATCAAATGACTAGTCATGGGAGGATGGTTATAGTCATGGTAGTATTGTTAGTCATGGGAGGATGGTTATAGACATGGGAGTATGGTTAGTCATGGGAGGATGGTTATAGTCATGGGACGATGGTTATAGTCATGGGAGTATGGTTATAGTCATGGGAGGATGGTTATAGTCATGGGAGGATGGTTATAGTCATGGGAGGATGGTTATAGTCATGGGAGTATGGTTAGTCATGGGAGGATGGTTATAGTCATGGGAGGATGGTTATAGTCATGGGAGTATGGTTAGTCATGGGAGGATGGTTATAGTCATGGGAGGATGGTTAGTCATGGGAGGATGGTTATAGTCATGGGAGTATGGTTAGTCATGGGAAGATGGTTATAGTCATGGGAGTATGGTTAGTCATGGGAGCATGGTTATAGTCATGGGAGCATGGTTAGTCATGGGAGTATGGTTATAGTCATGGGAGTATGGTTAGTCATGGGAGGATGGTTATAGTCATGGGAGTAAGGTTAGTCATGGAAGGATGGTTATAGTCATGGGAGGATGGTTAGTCATGGGAGTATGGTTAGTCATGGGAATATGGTTATAGTCATGGGAGTATGGTTAGTCACGGGAGGATGGTTATAGTCATGGGAGTATGGTTAGTCATGGGAGGGTGGTCATGGGAAGATGAGGCTTCTGCCTCTAATTTTCTCAAAGCCTTAATAGCTGTAAAATTGACTGGCCATTATGAAATCGTATAGCTACTAACATTTCCTCCAATATATAACTTACATTTTTTGTTGGTTCAAAATTTCTAAACACGGAAGCATTATACCAAACTGTAGAAGAGCGTCTATATTTTGGTGGATGCACTTCATTAGGTGATGCTGACCTTCCACAAATAATACATTTATCTGATTCATGTCCTGAGTTTTTACATTTCACCTCTTTCACAGCATACATTTTTGATCTAGTAAATATTCCACATTATTCTTATCATGCACACTTGTAACAATGTTTTAATACATAGTTAATACTAATAATAACAGTAATTAACAGTATTAACCTGTAACTAACATTAAAAATGTTTTCATAAATATTACTTATGATAGTAGATAGTAATAATAATAACAAACAGGAACATGGCCAACACGAATTGCCGAAATTAGGAAAGAAACATTCTGTAAAGTCTACGAACAACGTAGTCGATTCGTTTTGAAGCAATTTCAAGGCCAAAACACAAAAGCATAGATATATCAAATTAAAGATAAAAGTTTTCACTAAAATATTTGTTCTAAATATGTTCTTTTCAGGCGGCTAAGTTTTTAGTTAATTCATGATAACAATGGAATTGTTTTTAAAAATTACAAAATTTTCACTAATTCATTATTTACCAATTAACGATTTTACATATCAAAAAAACATAGTGACCCTAAATATAAGCTGCATTTCAAGCTTTCATTAAAAAAAAAAAAGAATACTGAAATCGGACTTTTACTTCCAGAGATATAGCAGTTTTTCAAGAGTCAACATCCGCCATCTTAGATCGGCTGCCATTTTTATTAGCTACACGTTGAGATGGTAATCATAGTTTTTTGCGATTCTTATACACCCATATAACAATGTAAGTAAAGAAAATTAGTACCCCCTAATTATACCGATTACTTGAATTTTGCTACCTGGCCCATAGATTACGTATTTGAGGCAAGCAGAAACAATAAGCACGTAACTACAGAAACACAACATACACCGTACATAAGGTTACATTACGCATGAAAAATTACTTGAGAAAAACTATAGTGAATCAATGAATGTAATATGTGATTACATCATTGTACAATACAAATTTGGAAGATGTGAATCCGTTTATTGGTGTAAATATAACATGGATGTTAAATCAGATAAAATCCAAACACTTGTAAATTTCGTCGTCCTGGAGTGGTAAAGTATGCTATTATACACCGTATGAAAGTATGCTATATAAGAATGCACACCGTATTACCTGTACATCCTTTTGAAGCATATTCGGGCGGTATCCGGGTGACGTGGGTTCGATTCCTGCTGCAGGACGACGAAATTTTCAAATTTTCGGATATTATCTGACTTAGCATCCATGTCATATTTACACCAATAAACGGATTCACATCTTCCAAACTATAGTGAATGTTGTACATTGGCATACACCGTATTCCGTGTACATCCTTTTGAATGATTAAAACATACCTACTACTTTTAAGAACAAATAATAATTACTCACATGTTTTGAAAAAATCAAACAGCCTTACATTAATATATAAAAAAAAAAAGCTGTTCCCCCTGTTTCTGTGGATCACCTTGTACAGATAAATTACACTTTATATAACGTGTTAGCACTTTATACAGCCTCAGGCAACGACCTAAATGTCTATGTGAGACGGATTGTGCGATTACATATGTTTCGAAGAGGAAAGGAGTAATATAAATTTTTCGCGTGAAACTCGATAGAATATCATCATCATCATCATCATTGTCAACCATTATCAATCCACTGCTGGACAAAGGTCTCCCCAAGTTTCCTCCACAACGGTCTGTCTTGTGCCAGTCTCCTCCATGTCACTCCCGCATATTTACGAATTTCATCCACCCATCTCCCATGTGGTCTTTTTCTGGGTCTTTTCCTGTCCCTTGGAATCCAATCTAAAATTTCGGCTGTCCATCTATGGTCTGTCCTTCTGGCAGTATGTCCAGCCCATTGCCATTTCAGGGATTTAACTCTGATCATGATGTCTTCCACTCTCGTCATTTTTCGGATCCACGAGTTCCTCTTCTTATCTCTCCTGGTTACACCAAGCATGCACCTCTCCATTCTTATTTGAGTTGTCTGCAGCCTTTGTATGTCTCTTTTAGTTAAGGTCCACGTCTCTGCACCATACGTAAGCACTGGAAGGATGCATTGATTAAACACTTTTCTTTTAAGACATAATGGCATATTGCTCTTGAAAATTATGCTGTTTCTTCCAAAAGCTCTCCAGGCAAGTTTTGTACGCCGATTAATTTCTTCATCAATGTGACCCTCACTTGATATCTGCTGTCAAGATAAACATACGTATCTGTTATCTCCAGTTTTTCTCCATCAATCGATAAATCTTCATTTCTTGTAAAAGCATTGAACATCACTTTTGTCTTCTGAAAGTTCATTTTTAATCCCACTTCTTTACTCTTGTCAGTAAGTTCCTGGATCATACTCTGCAGCTCTGATGGGCTAGTTGCAAAAATGACAACGTCATCAGCAAAACGAAGGTGGGTTAGATAATCTCCATTAATCTTTATCCCTTTGTTTTCCCAGTTCAGTGATTGAAAGACATTTTCCAATGTGGCATTAAAGAGCTTCGGAGATATGGTGTCACCTTGTCTCACTCCCTTTCCAATTTTTATGTGTGTTTTTATTTTCAAACAACCGAATCTTTGCACTTGCATTTTCATAGATGTTATTAATAATATTAATGTATGCATCTTCAATACCGCAGGATTTCAGAGCCGTGGTAACTGCTGATGGTTTCACCGAATCAAAGGCTTTTTCATAATCGATAAAAGCCATGCACAATGGAAGTTCATATTCCCTCGCTCTTTCAATTAGTTCTCTCAGTACGTGGATATGATCTATTGTGCTGTAGCCACTCCTGAATCCAGCTTGTTCTCTCGGTTGAGCCATGTCCAGTGTTACCTTCAAGCGGTGTGAAAGAACTTTAGTGAAGATTTTATAAAGCACTGATAGGAGGCTGATAGGTCTGTAGTTCCTGAGATCCTCAATGTCACCTTTTTTATGTAGCAGGATCATTGTAGCATTGTTCCAATCCTCAGGAATCTTCCCTTCATTAAGGCATCGAGTGAAAATTTGGGCGAGTACTGTTTCAATTTCTCCACTTGCTTCTTGTATGATGTCTATAGTAATTCCATCTTCTCCTGGAGCTTTCCCCCGCTTCATGTTCTTGATCGCATGAGCAACTTCTGCTGGGAGGACTGGAAGAACTCTGGTACCTTTCATGACGTCTGGAGAACATGTATCATCCCTTTCATATAATTTGGAGTAGAAATCTTTCACTCTTGTCAAAATTTCGCCTCTATTTCTTGTTATAGAACCATCTTCTTTTCTCAGAGCCATAATCTGTTTTCTTCCCTTACTGAGATGTCCCTTTGCTATCTTAAGGCTTTGGTTGTTTTCAATTGCTTTCCTCACTAGCTCACAGTTGAATTTCCTTACGTCTTCAGTGATACTTTTTCGTGTTGTCTTGCATAGCTCTATATATTCCACTTTGGAAGTCACATCTTCTTTAGTTGTCCTCATCTCTCTTCTTTTTTGCATCAACATTTTGGTTTTCCTGATAATTTGTTCACATGCAACTTGTTCTTAGACCCAGCTAATTTTGTTGCTGTTTCCATTAGAGCTTTGGTTACTTTTCTGTTAACTTCCGAAATATCCACTTCTTCCGATGTTAGGCCTTCTAAAGCAGAGAATCTGTTCTTCAGTTCCAACTTGAAAGTATTATGGTGTTTTTTAAGGTTGGTTATGTCAATACATTTTGTTTGTCTTATGAGCTTGCCACGTTCCAGTTTAGTGTTGAGGTGCATCTCACATCTCACCAATCTATGGTCACTACCTGTGTTGAACTTGTTCAGCACACTGCAGTCTTCGATGACGAATTTTTTGTTACACATAATAAAATCAATTTCACTTGTCGTCCCAATTGGATGTCTCCATGTCCATTTCCTGTGTGGCTTTTTCTTGAAAAAGGAGTTCAAGATGAAAAATCCTTCTGCCTCTGCAAACTCAACGAGAGTATTTCCACGCTGGTTTCTGTTGCCGTGACCGAATTTACCTACTGAAGTTTCATTCTGTTGCCGTTGCATTATTTTTGCATTGAAATCTCCCATAATTATCTTCAAGTGCTGCTTACCTTTATTATTTAGATGACGAATTTCCTCATAAAATTCTTCAATTTCTTCTTCAGGATGACTTGTGGTGGGTGCATAAGTTTGAATAATCTGAGCCTGGTATCTTCTCGATAGTTGGATAACGAGTCGTGCAGCTCTGTCAGAGGAACTTTCAACTTCTACCACTTTATCCTTCAGTTTCTTGTTTATTATAAATCCAACACCACTAGTTCTGCCAGTATCTGTCCCACGATAATAGAAGAGATGTCCACTTTTCAGTTCAATGAGATCTTCTCCTTTTCTCCTTACCTCACATAGCCCGACGATGTCCCACTTGATCCTTTGTAGTTCCTCTTCCAATTCAAGAAGCCTTGAATCAGAAGATAGGGAGCGTCCGTTATAGGTAGCCAGGGTCAGCATCAAATGGCAGCCTAGTCCGGTCCTCCGGGGATTCTTAGCACCCTCTGCCTTCATGTCGCACTGGCCGCTGCCTTGGCCAGGTACATTCCAGCTGCCGGAGACTGAGGGCCAAGATTTAAGTTGTAGAGTCATTTTGGAGGTGTTTGGCCATAACTCACCACGCTGGCCAAGCGGGTTGGTGAGTGTAGGATAGCATTTCCTCTGATCCCGATGGTATAGTTATACCGCTATTGGCGGTCGTCAGAGCCCCTTTAGTGGGAACAGGATGCACCACGAGAAGGCGGGGTTGACATTTGTCAAGGAGAGGCTGTGATGTTACGCATCACCTGACCTTACATCCCCGATAGAATATATCCCTATAGAAATAAAAGTCAGAGTAAGAGGTAACTCAAAATTCCAAATTAGAAACAGCATGATAAATTTCAGTGGTAATGTAATTATGACTGCAACAGTCAAGTTTAACTAAATAAAAATAATGCGCACATAAATGATGATCAAAATTGTGTACAGTAAGATCTGAACATTTGATATTTTTATTTTTGTGTTGTGAGTACCACCTGTCATAATCACAAAATATTTTCGCCTTTGATGCACGCCATCATTGGCGCCAACTTATATGGGCCCATGGGGCCAGAGCGCCACCCAAAAATTTGCCGTGTTTTATTACGATTACCACTATATTACGTACAACAATACTACAATTTTTTAGAGAAATTACTCTATGAAAATATTTAATCTTGTGTTTTGGAAAACATAAGTATAAAATGTATATTTCAAGTAACAACGCTGAAAAAGTTTAAAATATCTATTTTATCCTTTTTGAGTTCAAATATAATTATTTACATATAATTTACAACACTTAGGCGATTCGAAGCAACATGAACCATTGTCGGTTCTCCTCGTTCGAAACCCAACCTCTTTCTCTGAGTTCTCAAACGAAGTCTAAAAAAAAAAAAAAAACTCTTATTTTCACAAATGGTGCTTCTTTTTGTTTTCCTCTTGCAGCGTTGTGAGAAATACTTGCAATACCACTTCTGATCGCTCACCTGGACAAGATAGCCTCCAGGCAGCCAGATGTCTCGTTTGGCAGTGAATGGGGTGGGGCCTTGGGGTAGAAAATTCCAGTCCCAATGCCGGATTCACACGTGGGAACTGAAGAGGACGAAGGGTCATTTGGAAAAACTGAGTTCTGGCGAGTGCAGGTGCGGACAGTTCGCGGCTCGGGGGTTGTAATGATTTGTATTTTCCAGGAATATAATTTCCGTATATTCGAACAGAAAGAATCAGTTGAAGTTAGTTTGTGTTTGCGCTAATATTGTATTGGTGTAGTGTGCTTTTCTTAACGCGATTGTCAATCATGTTAAGATTATAAGATATAAAATTAATCATGGATAAATTTTAACCAAGCGGTCCGGCTGGACAATACAGCTCAGAGTTCCGATACTATAGATTTAATTTCGGTTCGGAAACCGGCTATCACTGATTTATCAAGTTCGTCTTCAAATAATTCCGGAGTTTGTGATTCTATAATATCAATTAAATGCAAGAATGCTGGTAGAACTTTTCAAAATTCATGGCAGGGCAAACATCCGTGGTTTTTTACGATGAAAACAAAAAGGTGGTATTATGTAAAGTATGCAAGGAAGCTCACGATAAAAATCTATTAAGTTTTTCCACCAAAGCGGACCCTCACTTCATTTCTTCTGGCTTTTCCAATTGGAAACATGCTTTAAGAAAATTCTGTTCTCATTAAACCTCTCAGTGTAACAAAGAATCGTGTTCCAAAGTTGCGGCAGTGCAGAGTACAGTGAATGTTGCATATAGTTTGAATTTTTCAAAGTTGTAAGACTTTGGAGATTCCTATATAGCTTTATATAAATTATTTTCAACATTGTTATACTTATCAAAGCAGGCACTGGCAATCCGGGGACGTAAGGACAAAACAAGTAGTTTTCACCAGCTTCTGAAACTCCGATGTGAAGATTTTCCAGCACTTAAGTGATATGTTGAAAGAGAATCCTATAAGTAGCTGTCACACGACGCGGAAAACGTAATGCTTGAAATCATGGCAATGAAACTACTTCTTTCGTTGGCTAATGAAATCAAAGAAGGGGTTAATTTTGACCTTCTTGTGGATAAAATTACTTATGTGGCAAAGAAAGAACAAGTGTCAATACGTTTGCGTGTCGTTTCTAAAGAACTTGAGACGCAAGAGCACTTCAGCGGGTCCTACGAAACGTCAGCAGCAGATGCAATCCGTCTCTTCAACATTGTGAGTGACGTTTTATTAAGACTAGGACTAAATATCCAGAATTGTCGCGGACAATGCTATGACGGGGCTTCGAATTTAAAAGCGGGAAATACAAGGGAATACAGGCAATTATTTTACAAGTCAATGAAAAGAGAAGGTATTTGCATTGTTTTATGCACTGATTAAATTTAGTGGCACAAGACGGCGTCGAGGCACATTACAACTTGCAGAAATGTGTTAAATATAACTAAAGATTTGATCAACATGATAAGAAAATCCCTAGAAAGGTTGAACTAGTTTAATGCTATGAGAGACACCAACACACATGATTTAGAACAAAATTTAAGACCCCCTTTTGTCCAACACGATTCACTCTCAGAGCCCTACGTTTAAAATCCCTGATAGACAATCAAGACGTCCATTCGTTTCTTTCAGATTTATCTGAAAACGATAAAAGTGATGCTGCTACTTGCCTCCAGTTACTTATCACTAGTA
The DNA here is from genome assembly GCA_039090855.1 of Macrothele yani. Taxonomy (NCBI): domain Eukaryota; kingdom Metazoa; phylum Arthropoda; class Arachnida; order Araneae; family Macrothelidae; genus Macrothele; species Macrothele yani. Next base: position 12,415,494 of record CM077024.1, read on the forward strand.
GTCATTTGAACATTTCGCTTATTTAAATATACTGTCTCATATTTTAACCTCCTGGATGCAACAAATGTAAAACTACAAAGTGAAATCCTTGACTTTCATAAAGCAAATTGTCTCATTCAGGATTTGATACAAACATTCCAAGCCATTCGTGATACATTTGAAATGTTCTGGGATAAAACTACAAGAGCGCGTGAGCTTGAACTGTCAGAACCAAGGATCCCCAAGCAAGGGAAGCTGTCTCGCGACCTAAACCAAGGATCCCCAAGCAAGGGAAGCTGTCTCGCGACCTAAACCAAGGATCCCCAAAGCAAGAGAAGCTGTCTCGCGACCTAAACCAAGGATCCCCAAGCAAGGGAAGATATCTCGCGACCTAAACCAAGGATCCACAAGCAAGGGAAGCTGTCTCGCGACCTAAACCACGGATCCACAAGCAAGGGAAGCTGTCTCTCGACCTAAACCAAGGATCCCCAAGCAAGGGAAGCTGTCTCGCGACCTAAACCAAGGATCCCCAAAGCAAGGGAAGCTGTCTCGCGACCTAAACCAAGGATCCCCAAGCAAGGGAAGATATCTCGCGACCTAAACCAAGGATCCCCATGCAAGGGAAGCTGTCTCGCGACCTAAACCAAGGATCCCCAAGCAAGGGAAGCTGTCTCGCGACGTAAACCAAGGATCCCCAAGCAAGGGAAGCTGTCTCGGGACCTAAACCAAGGATCCACAAGCAAGGGAAGCTGTCTCGCGACCTAAACCAAGGATCCCCAAGCAAGGGAAGCTGTCTCGCGACGTAAACCAAGGATCCCCAAGCAAGGGAAGCTGTCTCGCGACGTAAACCAAGGATCCCCAAGCAAGGGAAGCTGTCTCGCGACCTAAACCAAGGATCCCCAAGCAAAGGAAGCTGTCTCGCGACCTAAACCAAGGATCCCTAAGCAAGTGAAGCTGTCTCGCGACCTAAACCAAGGATCCCCAAGCAAGGGAAGCTATCTCGCGACCTAAACCAAGGATCCCCAAGCAAGGGAAGCTGTCTCGCGACGTAAACCAAATATCCCCAAGCAAGGGAAGCTGTCTCGGGACCTAAACCAAGGATCCCCAAGCAAGGGAAGCTGTCTCGCGACCTAAACCAAGGATCCCCAAGCAAGGGAAGCTGTCTCGCGACCTGAACCAAGGATCCCCAAGCAAGGGAAGCTGTCTCGCGACCTAAACCAAGGATCCGCAAGCAAGGGAAGATGTCTCGTCACCTACACGATCGTAAACACACACGGCATGAAATTACTGATGTGAAAAAGTATTTTGAGTGCAAATTCTTCGAATTAACAAAATGTGTGAATGTATTCCTTAAAGAACGTTTCCAGGACAGCGAAATTGTAGACACAGTGGAAAATTTTGTTAATGAAAAAGTAGACGATGCCAGACGTGTTTACAATGATGACATTCACAACTATGATATCTTACAGTCGCAGAGGAATATGGTGTGTGACAGTGTTGCAATGTTGTGTATAGAATTAAGAACTTTTGGTGATGTAAAATTTCTGAAGTCGAATGTTATTCGTAACATTGTGCCTGAATTCATGAACTCTGACAATGCCAATTTCAACAGCCACTGTCGAAAGATCTTTTTCCACTTTGATAAGACATTTTTGCGTTCCAGCATGTCCCAGAAAAGACTTAATCATATTGCTGTTTTAAGTGTACGTAAGGACAGAGCTGAAAAGTTGGATTTAGAAGATGTTTGCGATGAATTGTTAGGGAGAAGTGCAGTCAGGAGAAACAAATTTGCAACACGCCGTGCTAAATAATGGTGATTGGTGAGTCCATGCTCGATTTTATTTTAGAAAGCCGCCAAGTCCCCAAGTTTTAAAAAAAAGTTTACATAATTATCAACTTTCAAGAATTTATGTCAATTGAGCTAAACATACCTTTGTGACGATTTAACCCTACAACGCATGAATTTTATTTTCAAAAAACTTATTTTCAAAGTATTATTTGGTATTTATATTCTTGTATTTTTTTAAATTATCAGTATAAATATATTTTTATAGAAATAAGTAATTTTATTTATTTTTATTTACATGAAAAATAATTGCAAATTTAAAGTATACATTGTAGGGTTAATTACTAACTGTAGATATTTTAGGTGATTGTTATTACTAACATTTCAGAATCCTTGTCTTAGATCTCCATCTTTTTTTTTTTTAGCTTTCTATATTATATACTATCCGTAGTCATATCGATGGTATGAAAGTAAATATCAAGATCTATGTAAAGGACAGCTTATGAGATTTTTTTTTATAAAATCATAACTCAAGTCTTCGAGCCCACCCAATTTTTTTCAAAAGTTGGCGCCTCTCTGCACGCCATGAGTGTGTAAATCTTGTGAGCAATGCAATAGAAATTTCTTTGGAATTCATGAATACGGGAAAAAAAAAAAAGCAGGTAGGCTCAGTTCTGATTGAGCAGTCAGTTTGGAACGTAGGACTACGATCACTGTGTTGGATTTTTGTCTGGCGGAGGCGGCTGCTGCTTTCAGGCGTTCTAGATACTCTCCATTTCCTTGGGCTGCACTCTTCTTGGGCTTCTTACATTCCTCATCACTTCATCTTTCCTCGCGGTTTGATTTTCTCCACTTTAGCTTGCGTTCATTCTGCGAATTCCGCGGCATTGTGGAAAATGTTAGCCCGTTCACACAAAAACAATTTTTTAAATTTTTAGTTTAATCCACTGCGACGTGTTCTTTATATAATTGAATAGATCTCGTCGAGAGCTTTAAACTTATACCACGCATAGTAGTTTTGCACTCGCGGTTGTCCATATAAACGGCGATATTGTCAAAAGTGTTCACCGGTTCACAAGAAAATAATTTTTAAAATGTTCAGTTCAAACCACTGAGAAATGATCTTCATACATTTGACTAGATCTCGTCGAGAGCTTTAAAACGATATTACGCGCAGTCGTGCTGCGCTCACGGTTGCCGAGATAGACTCAGTCAAACGCGGCGGCACACCCAGAAATATTGCATCGTCTCTCACGCGCACAGGGAGCGAGGGGAGCACCGCGCGCACGATGTATTGCGCAGTACGCGAATTGGATCGCATGCTGTGCACGAATATGTTAACACTATTAGTGTGCGGCACGTATTTTTAACGCTATAATGATTTCAATTAGGATCTATTTTTTCTCCCAGACGGTCAGCCGTAAGTTGCCCCATACTATTCATGGAGTTAGACGTAGTCCCACTTCAAAATATGTATTTATAATAGCTTTTTATAAATTAAGTTAACCGTCTTTCCATTTGGTGCTGAAGCGACTGTTTTCATAGTTCTAGTTGCAGGAATATCTTCTGTGTATAAATACCCCCCCCCCAATGAAGCTAGAACGATTGCACGTGCAAGTGATGCGAAATTTAATCTGAGCACACAAACCGAACTAACTCGCATGTTCACCCATTTCTTCGTTTTGGCGGATGTTGTAGTATTTGCCGCCTATTCAGCCTATGCGTCATCTCAGTCTGCTAATTTAATGCATAAATGGAACAGGGTCATGACACGACGCTCGGATGAAAGAAAGGAGAAAGAACAACTTGTGGCTATGAATCAGTTGTCAGACTCCGGATTAAAACCGGCATCCATTCCTGAAGCTTGCCTCGCTGCATCCCCGCGGCGACGTGGAACAACACAAGGAAGACCTTGAGGGGGGGGAGGCAGAAAACAGAGAACTAATACGCCGGACGTATCTCGAAGAGAACTCGATCCACTTTACGTCGTCTCTCATTAATAAAGGTCACACGCCACGATAGGCTGAGTATTTATTGCCCAGGTACTGCTTGAGAAGATGGAATAATATCTTGCCTCCCTAGTGTTTGTGTTCCTGTGTTTTCGTCGATGGAAGTACACTCGCCCTTGTTGGCCTTGAAATGCAGAAGCCTAAAAAACCTGTTCTTCTGCATTTCATACACTTCATAATTTTTCACTCACTTCTTTTAACAATCGGGTTGTAAAAGATATACACACAAGGACACGGGAAGCATTGGACGACGTTACTTCAAGGCAAACATAGCATTAACAGCGTTGTTTGTTTCGGATTTTGTTCTGCCTCGAGCTGAATGGCAGTTGGCTTGTTGGTAATCATTCACATAATCTTCGAAAGCGTTTATTACACAGCAACGAAGGAGGATTATGTCACGTTTTCCCGCTTAAGAATGATCACTTGAATTCATGATGTGTCAAACGCGAAATAAAGCCTGATATTCGGACACAAAGAAATAAATTCCATTTACAGCAATTCTATTTGATTATACCAGAATCGCAGCCAGATTTTCGATCTATCTCATTTTGCTCACTGAGGCTTATATGCAGGGGCGTATATAGAATATTTTTCGGGGAGGAGACAGACGAAAAACGAAAGTTTTTGAAATCCACTTGAACAAAATAAAAGTTAACGAAAAATAGAAGAACACATTAAAGTATTTTTTTCTAATGTAAGTTGATGAATTTTTATTAAATTAAGGCACTTTTTCTGATGTAAGTCGCATTTTAACCAGTGCATCCTGCCAGTGCTTACGTATAGAGCAGAGACATGGACCTTAGCTAAAAAGATACACAAAGACTGCAGAGCCGCCCCGGTAGCGCAGTGGTCTAAGCGATGGCTTATGACCATTCGTCCGAGTTGGGTCTGGGTTCGAATCCCGGTGAGGCATGGATGTTGTGTTTGTCTTATGGCGCTGGCTCTCTCCCTTCCATGGATGGGCGACTGCTTATAAACCATTGATTTGCTCACGGTGGTCGTTAAAACTTCAATAAAAAAAAAAAAAAAAAAGACTGCAGACAACTCAAAGAAGCACGAAGAGATACTTGCATACGTTATACGCTCTACAGAGCCAGGCTCTAAATGCAGACAGTTTGTACTATTTTGGGCAGTGTGAATCAGGAGGGATAGGGTTCGGTACTGCCGTCGGTTTATAATAAAGGTCAAAATCGAGGGTGGATGTTCTATTTCTTCTGAGCGCGACGTCAAGGATAATTAAACGTCCCATCTACTTCAAAGTTAACTTCTCGTATTGTGTAGGTTGTTTATCTTGGGCATGAAATTATTTAATTCGTCTACTCCATGTTCCCATATCAAGAATATATCGTCAGCGTAGAGGATACACACTCGGGGCTTATTGATACAATTTAGAAAGATCAGATCTTCTAGCGGTCTAAGTGCTGCTTCCGCAAGGATTGAAGGTAGAGGTGAACGCGTATTTGCTCCGTTTGTTTGTCTGTAGATGCCATTGGCGTAGGAAAGGGAGGGTCTCAGGGGGACTCAAGCCCCTCCGATTGGATATCAAGGCACATTTTTCTCTGGAACGCCGGATCACATGATTTCTTTTCCTCTTTTAAAGCCGAGTTTTAAATCTTGTTCATTAAAAACATCAAGATGAATATGAAAAACGGATAAAAAAAACTGACACGAATCTTTTTTTCCAACAAAGTCGCGGATTTTCTTCGTATCCCTTTGAATTCGTTTCATTGGCGTATTTTCCACGTGCGCAAGCAACACACCCGCAGGATTCACTCGCTGTCGCTCACACTCCTGGAAGATGCCTTTATTAACAATAAGACAAGAGGAAAGACCAACCACTGCGATAGAATCCTCATCAAGTTGTGAATCTGCTGCTGTTTTTTTTTTTTTTTTTTACCCAATATCAAGAAATTACGGAAAATTCTATCAACGTTTCCTGTCTCAGTAGCCACTCCAGAAAGTACATTTTCTCCTCTCAGGCGCCAGAAAATATACCTTCGAAACACAATGTCTGATTCTCGACTTTCTGGACTCGCACTGCTGAACATTCATCGAGAAGTAGAAGGAAATACAGGATCCACATTTTGAAGGCAATGCCGGCGAAGCTCATTGCCCAGGAAGATCGCCATCTCTCCGGAATTCGGCATTTGCCTGTAACACATACACTATTGGCAAAAATCATCTGACACCTAGAAGCGAAACACAGCCTAGCATTTATTGACATACATTAGTACGGTGTCGCTCCACCTTTAGCCTACACGTGTCTTCACGAGCTCCGTGTTTGAGTGCTTCACGTACGTGTTTTGTGTATCCCATCATTGTTCTTCTGTGTGTGTGCCAAAGTTAAAGGTCTGTGCTTTCGTTTAAGATCCCTCACGAGTGGGTGAATGCTTATTTTTTTTTCATTATCAGTGTTTTAATTTACACACCGAGCTGGTCGTTTTTCTTCGTTAACCCTTGCCATTGATTATGGCATCAGCCGATGAGGGCGCTGTTACCACCCGCATCGCTTCTTTTTTTTTTTTTTTTTTGATTGGAGGTTTAACGACCACCGTGAGCAACTCAATGGGCTATAAGCAGTCGCCCGTCCCTAATTTAGGGTCACTGGTTCCAGGGAAGGGAGAGAGCCAGTGCCGTAAGACAAACACAACATCCATGCCTGACCGGGTTTCGAACCCGGACCCTTACGGACGAATGATCAGAGGCCAGCACCTTAGACCTCTGCGCCACCGGGGCGGCCCGTATCGCTTCTTCAACGACAGACGCTGCCGATCAATCATCTTCGCTTGCTAGTGGAGAGCCTCTTAATTTTCCTCCTGTCATTTGCACGTCTTCTTATGCTCAGGTCTCCGACTCTGCCATTGAGAACGTGGATGTGACGTCCCTGGCCTCTGCTGGCGATTATGAATTCATGAACTTCTCTGATGACGTCACTAATCTGCCCTCTACAGTTTCTACTGCCTCTGCTTCCAGCACATTGTGCTGCGTCAATGCCTTCCAGAGGAGGCGCTTCTGCGTGCACGTATTCTGCGGCTGCCTCTGGTATTCCACCGACTTTCTCCTAGTCACGTCTGCCCCCTATGGATTCTTACGTTACTCTCAACGGTGACGCCATCTTATTAGACATTCCCGAGAACTCTCCTGCTGGTCAACGTCTTCATTCGACCCTCGTGTTGGGGGGCTTGTTTTGATGCGCTGCCCAACACTCCTTTGAAGCAGTACAGATCCACTCTCAAGAAGATGCTTCCTTCTGGTGCTATCACCCACCTCACCCGAAAGCCACGAACTGTGATTGTTTATTTTTCGAAGAAAGAATATGCCGAGTTTGTCTTGTCTCGGGGCCTATCAATTGGCGATCGTCACCTCTTAGCCGAATCCATCGCCCAGCGTCATGTTCTGGTCTCTCTACATCCGGTAACCCTGGAGATCTCTGATGATATGCTGTGTGCTGCACTCAGTCAATGCGGCAGAGCAGTCGGCCCAGTGAAGACTCTCTCCTCCTCCCTCTCTGACCTCGATGATAAACATATATGTGGCTTCCGTAGAACTGCTCTCATGATCTTCCCGTCGGAAGAGCATCTCATAAAGTTTCCACGGTTCCTCGATGTTCGTTGCGGTAACGAGCGCCGCCGGATTGAGCTCCTCACCTCTGCTCATTGCTCCCGCTGCAAGGCTTACGGCCATCAGCAAGCTCATTGCCGCCATGCAGAGCCACTGACTCTTGCAGCTCCAAGGTGGCATTCTACTTCTTCTTCCGTTTCTGCTGCCATGCCTCCTCCTGCGTCTGCACCTCCTGGACCCAGTTCTGCCGAAAATCTGATTAAAGCCTTCGATCAACACGCGTCTTCCAATGTTACTTTCTCCACTCTGTTGGATTTTCCTCCGCTTGACTCCTCCTTGCCTTTCCGTGTTCTCTCTCCATCAGAGGACATCACGGCTGATCTTCAAGCTTCATTCACCGTCGGCACTTTTGCTCCCGGCGATGAGGTGGACGTTTCCTCTGATTTCACATCTCGTGTGTCATCCATCCACGGCAAACGTCGCTCTACTACCAGTACCGAGGCCCGGAGGAAAAAGAAGAAGTCACCTTCTCCGACTAGCCGCCCACATCGTTCCATCCGTCTAGCAAGCTCCAAGTCTCCCCTATCACGTTCTATCTCTTCTCTTCAATGTCCAAGGGTCCTCTGACGACGTTTGAAGATTTCTCGACTCTGCTTACCAATGCCTCCCTTCCTTCAGAACCTGTCTCCTTTGAAGATCTTTACGAGTTTCTCACTCATAAAACAAATCGGGAATATTCTCTTATCTTTTTACAGCAGTTTGAAGCAGTTCTTTCCGAGGTCTTCGACCAAACAACCTCCATCCTCAAATTCCTCCGGCATAATGCCAAGGAACCAGACTACGTCTTGTGGTGTCGTGGTATCATCAATCGCCTCGACACATTCCAGAAAGCTGCCATAGCTGCCCTTCATCCGACGTCGGACTTACCCATTCAAGGTCGCCACTCTGAATTGTAGGGGGTTTACTAACCCGCTTCGCTAACGCTCTCGTTCTGGAAGATCTCTCGCCTCTTGGGGCAGACTTACTCCTTCTGCAAGAGACGAACTGCCACTCCTCGACACTTTTTCATAGATGGCGCATTTTGGACTTCACCTTTCACCATGCTTTCCGTTACTCTGTGAACGGTGGTCCAGCAGGAGTATCAGTCTGCCATCCGCGCATGCCATGAAAGCTCCTTCTATGCAAACGTGGTCGCCAGTTATCCCGTGGTTCGCTGTTACACCAAGTCCGTTACATCTCACGGTGAGTTAAGACCCTGCATTAACTTTTTGATGTTCTTTTGCACTGCGGTGCCCCGCCTGTGATCATTTTGTTCTTCCTCAAGCATTGCTCTGTTTGCATCACGTTGTAAATTTGTCATTACTCATTCAATGTACATATCATCGCTTTTATCAGTTTGTATAATTCTTGTTCTTTTTTTTCTTTGAGACGATTTCATGTTGCTCGTGTCCTCTGTTTTGTTACATTAAAGCGATTCTGAAACCACCTTTGGCCTTAATGCATGCACTGACACTTCGAGACATGCTTTCGACAAGGTTTTCGAACACAGCGATAAGTATGCGCTTCCATTCAGTACCTATAGCAAAACACCTACAGTGGTCAATTACCGATCGCATGGAGAAGATAAACAAATAATCATGATGACAACACTACACATTGAAATGGCATTCCTTGCAGTGTTAGATAAGTGGCTCGCTCTGGAAAATTGCTGGCCAGATCTTGTTGAGGCGAATGTTACAACTGAGGTAAACGTTGGACATTGCTTAACAGGATCTCATGTGAAACAAGCCCGATACATACATGAAATTAGTACTGCATCACTGTACATCTTTTTGAAGAAAGCACACAATGTCTTTTTTGATGTGCAGGTATCCACGATAATGGAAAGTATAGAGGCTCACACAGCTGGACAGTTCAATTTAGGTATGTAACACTGCAGTTTTAATTTTTTATTTTTTCCAGTTCCTCCACAACAAACTTTGTAATGTTTGTTGCATCTCTGCAACTGCTATGTGCTTAGATGTTTGCAGTCGGTCACTCCCACTATGCCAGATGGATTCCAGTTTATATTTAAAAAAGATGATTTGGTAGGTTCCTACCCATTCATGAGCATGCTCAGAAACTTGGAAAAACAGTTTGTAATGACATTACGTTTTGGCACGCATTTACCGGTTGCAACTCTATCCCTGCATTTGCAGGACGGGGCAAAAAGACATGCTGGGGGACTGGGCAGATCTATCAGCCTGCCTCTGAAGTATTTAATAAGATTTCACATTGCCCACGAGATATTTGGAAAGAAAGTTTCAAGCAGTTCCAGAAATTTACTATTAGATTATATGGTAGAAACAGTACAACCGACTCTTTGAATGAGTGCCATAGAATGATGGTGACAAAAAAAAATCGTTCTCTGGAAAGTGCTACCAAGTGACGTCGCTATTTTACGAGCAAGTTGTGTTTGGCCTCAATGGAGGAAACACTCTTCTGATGTGACCAGTCTTGCTCAGTGGGGATGGCGGCAAAAGACTAAAGCGATGAAATACTGTTGTCACTTTTGCCTGATTCTTCAGCACACGACAAGGAACTCTAAGTGTGAATGCACAACACTATGTACTCGTGCTTCCAAATATGAACAATTGTCTACTTCACGTGCCAGTTTCTATGCTTGTGATCTACAATGTTACCCTTAAGACATGTTTTCAGATGACTGGTATCTGAACATTTGAGTACATGTTGACTGATATCGATTTGATGGAGTTTAAATCATTACTATTTTCATTCCTTTTTACTACTCAGTGGCAAAAGTATTAGAAAAAAGTATCTTATAAATATGTATTTATGAGCTTTTTACCGATGAAAATGCACAATCCGGTCGCCCGGAAAATTTATTTTATCGTAATTTAGGTAGATTAAAAGGCAAAAACTGATGTCCTTCACCTTGAAAATGTGGAAACTGACCCGCTGGAAATCTAAAAATAGAATACAAGTACCGCGGGACGGTCATTTTTGCTTCATGGTAAATACTAGCAAATTAATGGTCAGATTTTGAGGGTGTATAGCAAAAATCAATCTTTACCTTACTACCTATTACTAAGTGGCATGTTGGTATCACATTTTGCGCGATATGACTCGAATTCGTCGTTAAGCTACCTCGTTATATGCAAGTTCTGAGGCTCCAAAAAAGGCGAAATTACAAACACGTTTTTCCATAGCGATAAATCTTTCTTTAATCTGTAGTATACATATATCTAAAATTCTGTACAACACATTTACACTGACTGCATCTTCAGCTCTCTTAAATCTGTAATCCAATATTTGGCATCATACCAACGACGTCCCCTGCGCTGCTGACACTACAGCAGACGAGGTAATTTAAGAGAACTCTTCTATACCTTTAGCCTACTATTTGTAGATAATGCTCCCCCCCCCCCTTTCCTTCAGCATCTCTCATCCTTTTTTTTTACGCTTTCCAACCGTAGGTTGGAGAAGCATATATGCTCCAGCTTTGTCCGTCCGCACGATAACTCACGTGAAAATGGTTCGACTTCGACGAAATTTTAGTATGTGGTAGGGGACCACCTGGGAACGAACCCTATTGAAAATGGGTGAAATTGGGTCAAAGGTCAGGACATAGGAGCTGGATACATTCCATTACCTTTATGCGTCATAACTTGCGTAACAATGGTTCGATTTCGATGAAATTCTAGTATGTGATAGGGAACCACCTGGGGACAAACCCTATTGAAAATGGGTGAAATAGGGTCAAAGGTCAGGACATAGGAGCTGGATCCATTCCATTGCCTTTATGCGTCATAACCTGCGTAAAAATGGTTCGATTTCGATGAAATTTTAGTATGTGGTAGGGAACCACCTGGGCACGAACCCTATTGAAAATGGGCGAAATGGGGTCAAAGGTCAGGCAGAGCATAAAAGCGGGATATATTCCATTGCCCTTATGCGTCATAACTTGCGTAAAAATGGTTTGATTTCGATCAAATTTTAGTATGTGGTAGGGAACCACCTGGGCACGAACCCTATAGAAAATAGGCGAAATGGGGTCAAAGGTCTGGCAGGGCATAAGAGCGGGATATATTCCATTGCCCTTGTGCGTCATAGCTTGCGTAAAAATGGTTCGATTTCGATGAAATTTTAGTATGTCGTAGGAAGCCACTGGGGACGAACCTATTGAAAATGTGCGAAATGAGGTCAAAGGTCAGGACACTGGAGTGGGATCCATTCCATTGCCCTTGTGCATCATAACGTACCTAAAATGCTTGGATTGCGGCAAAACTTCATCATGTTGTTCCGGAGGTATAGTGAACCGGTTCTGTTGAATATCAACGAAATGGGGTCAAAGGTCATTGCACAAAAGCCAGATTTATTTCACAGCCATTATTCTCATAACTTGCGTAAAACTGCTTCTATTGCAACAAAACTTTATCATGTTGTTCCGGAGGTATAGTGAACCGGTTCTATTGAATATAATCGAAATGGGGTCAAAGGTTAGGAAACAGGAGCGAGATTTATTCCACAGCCATTATCCACATAACTTGAGTAATAATTTCTGGTATGTTGGAAAGCGTATCATAATCAATGCTTTGCATGATTTTACTAACTTGTTTTTTTTTTTTTTTTTTTTTTTGTTGGTTGGTTTCAGTCTAAATTTTATTTTCTTAATCCAATTTGAGTCCCCCTTACGTCGCGGACCCTTACGCATAGCTAAACCGCCCTTAATAGTAGTTACGTAACTGGTTGTAATGCACTAGGGATGTTAATCACATATCTTACTTTTCTCCAGAAAAATAGCGGAAAGTAATCAAACTATGTTCTCCCACCTTTACAGAAACTAAAGTTTTCTCAAACTAGCAGAGAGAGAGTTGAGAGCGAGAAAATTAGAGGAACACTTAGGCTGAAATGGCATTCACATGAATGCAGCGTAACTGAAAGGAAAATTATTCGAAGATTGTAAAGCATATCAATAAAGGATTTTCATAGAAAAAACTAAAACGTCTGAAATACATGTGTTTGATGCTTTGGCCGCTATAAATTTTTATAAGCTTTATTTATTCAGCATGAAATTTTGATGTGCCGTCAAAAGGTTGCGCTTTTTGAAAAATTGCTGGTGATGAAAAACAGTACATGTGTGTAAATATAACGGTGGGTCCCAAACAATAGTTTACATATCCGTCATTATTAATCACTATTTTTAGCTTAGTCCGATTTAAAAAATTGTTTTTGCATTTGGGGAGCTTGAAATGTGTGAATGATGATTCTTTATTTCATTTTTTTTACGATGCACAATTTTGCTGCTAGAGGGCGTAAATGCAGTTGATATCGAATTCAGAATACATTTTATTCCATATATTAGCTTCTAAACATCCGATTGAAAAAAATAATTTACCTTTCGATTCCATTTATGTCGAAGACTATTTCACATATAGTCACTTTTTCAAGTTACATATGGATTTTCGCTACGGGGTGTTAAAGTAAATTGCGTTTCCCCCGATACCCCTACTTCTAAAACTCCGATTTGAAAAATTCTTTCTACAGCGAAAACAGATTTTGAAGTAAAACATTTTGCATGTAATTTCTGATTTTTGGTAAAAATGGTTTAGTCACTAGGGGCGTAAGTGTTAATTTCTGCTTCTGATGTGTTTACAGCAAAATCTGAGCTCCTAAAATCTGGATTGTCAATGTAACAGATGCGTTGTATATCTTATCGTAGACCAATGCCATTCACGGCGATAAACCATTTCGGAATATCTTCTTCTTAAAATATTTCATGGTTTCTCCGCCAGCGGGAGTAGATGTACATTTTATATTTGTCGATCTCTTTGCTTCTGATAGTACGATTTGAAAAATTCTGTGTTGGAGAGCTTTCCCGCTCCGAAAGGTTTCTCATATAATTTAAATTTTTTCTTAACGCATAAGTCTGCCAACAGAGGGCGTAATTTCACGTTTCCATTCACAGCAATATCTGCGGGATTAATAACACGAATGCAAAACTTCTTTCTTCGGTCAGATACTACTGAATAGCTTTGATAAATATAATTCGCGTCAGAGCGGATTAAAAAGACGTGCTCATTACAACCGAAAATTCGGTGTCATCTTTCTTGTTTATTTCAGGGTTTAACGACAACCATGAGCAACTAGTGAGGCTGTAAGCTGACACCCTTCCCTAATTTAAAGCTATCCTTTTCACGAAAGTGAGAAAGACGCACAGTACCATCGGACAAACACGGCAACCCTGCCTCATCCGGGTTTTGAACCCAAGCCCAACTCGAACGAATGGTCAGAAGCCAATGCCTCAGACCACTAGGTGAGCTGTCAGCAGAGATGGAAACGAGTCACAAGTCAACAAGTTCTTGCGAGTCCAACGGGTCGGGTCAAGGTGTTCCTGACCCGGTTTTATTCCCGTTTTATTTTTGAAAAGAGAAAAATATATTCCAAAGAAAAATGCGCGTTGTGGAATTTTGTAGTCGATACTGGTGCCCATGGTGTGAATAATGATTTGCCATGCAAAAATATTGTCTATTTTAAAGCAACGAAGATTTCCACCGACCGACGCGACGTCAGACACACCGATACCATATCGTAAAAAGATACTTCCTTTGCGTTCTTTTACAGTGCGATTGTCCAGCGCAAGATACAGGCAAACGCCATTCGCCTGCTTCTCAGCTGATTCATTCTCTCCGTGCGATGTGAAAAGTATGACTGAGAGTTACTTTTCACATCGCATCTTTTACATTGAGCATTCAGAGGTTGTCCATTGATGTGCTAACATTCCGTTCCCATGACATGTCATGTCGAAATTAACTTCTTATTTGTTAATACGGATGGATTTAATATTAAGGAGGTTGAGAAAGGTGTCGAGGCCAACAAATACGTGCTTGTTGAAAAACACAAGGGGAAGAGTGAATGCTGGAAATTGTTTCGTCTCATTAAGGAACCGGTGAATAATTCTTTGTTGCTTGGAGGTTGAGAAAGGCGTCGATGCCAACAAATACGTGCTTGTTGAAAACTACAAGGGGAAGAGTGAATGCTGGAAATTGTTTCGTCTCATTAAAGAACCGGTGAATAATTCTGTGTTGTTTGGTCTTGCTTGCTGTTCAAAATGGGGAAAGTGTACATATAATTACAAAGAAAGATGTCGACGGTGTGATAAGAGATTATGGAACCAAAAATCTAAGGGACCATATGAAAGTATGCGCACCTCTATCAAAGCGTGGAAAGAGTGAACAATCTAAATACATTTAAAAAATACATTTGTGCAATCGTAAAAAATGATTCCCATTTGCAATATACGCCATGATCACTGTCATAATCAGTTATTACTTCTGGATTACGCAAAATAGTGGCACTAAAAATGCACTAAAAGAGGTCGACGTCCCACATCTCACCTGGCTCGCCAATTTACCTGATCTCAATGTTATAGAGAAAATTGGGACATGCTCGAACGGGCCGTTAAGAAGAGACAACAACGCCCTCCCAATTTGACTGCTCTGCGAGACCAGTTGTTCACGGCATGGGGCAAACTGGACATTAATGTCATCCGCTCCCATACTGACAGCATGCCAAAGTGTGCTTCAAGCTCGTTGTGATGTAACCCCATATTAGCCAATAAAATGAGCATTCCATAATATTTTGTTCGGTGTGCTTTTATATATATATCATCATCATCATCATTGTCAACCATTATCAATCCACTGCTGGACGAAGGTCTCCCCAAGTTTCCTCCACAACGGTCTGTCTTGTGCCAGTCTCCTCCATGTCACCCCTGCATACTTTCGAATTTCATCCACCCATCTCCCATGTGGTCTTCTTCTGGGTCTTTTCCTGTCCCTTGGAATCCAATCTAAAATTTCGGCTGTCCATCGATGATCTGTCCTTCTGGCAGTATGTCCAGCCCATTGCCATTTCAGGGATTTAACTCTGATCATGATGTCTTCCACTCTTGTCATTTTTCGGATCCACGAGTTCCTCTTCTTATCTCTCCTGGTTACACCAAGCATGCACCTCTCCATGCTGCTTTGAGTTGTCTGCAGCCTTTGTATGTCTCTTTTAGTTAAGGTCCACGTTTCTGCACCATACGTAAGCACTGGAAGGATGCACGGATCAAACACTTTTCTTTTAAGACATAATGGCATATTGCTCTTGAAAATTATGCTGTTTCTTCCAAAAGCTCTCCAGGCAAGTTTTGTACGCCGATTAATTTCTTCATCAATGTGACCCTCACTTGATATCTGCTGTCCAAGATAAACGTACGTGTCTGTTATCTCCAGCTTTTCTCCATCAATCGATAAATCTTCATTTCTTGTAAAAGCATTGAACATCACTTTTGTCTTCTGAAAGTTCATTTTTAATCCCACTTCTTTACTCTTGTCAGCAAGTTCCTGGATCATACTCTGCAGCTCTGATGGGGTAGTTGCAAAAATGACTACGTCATCAGCAAAACGAAGGTGGGTTAGATAATCTCCATTAATCTTTATCCCCTTGTTTTCCCAGCTCAGCGACTGAAAAACACCCTCCAATGTGGCATTAAAGAGCTTCGGAGATATGGTGTCACCTTGTCTCACTCCCTTTCCAATTTTTACGTGCGTTGTATTTTCAAACAGCCGAATCTTTGCACTTGCATTTTCATAGATGTTATTAATAATATTAATGTATGCATCTTCAATACCGCAGGTTTTCAGAGCCATTGTAACTGCTGATGGTTTCACCGAATCAAAGGCTTTTTCATAATCGATAAAAGCCATGCACAATGGAAGTTCATATTCCCTCGCTCTTTCAATTAGTTCTCTGAGCACGTGGATATGATCTATTGTGCTGTAGCCACTCCTGAATCCAGCTTGTTCTCTCGGTTGAGCCATGTCCAGTGTTACCTTCAAGCGGTGTGAAAGAACTTTAGTGAAGATTTTATAAATTACTGATAGGAGGCTGATAGGTCTGTAGTTTCCGAGATCCTCAATGTCACCTTTCTTATGTAGTAGGATCATTGTAGCGGTGTTCCAATCCTCAGGAATCTTTCCTTCATTAAGGCATCGAGTGAAAATTTGGGCGAGTACTGTTTCGATTTCTCCACTTGCTTCTTGTATGATGTCTACAGTAATTCCATCTTCTCCTGGAGCTTTTCCTCGCTTCATGTTCTTGATTGCATGTGCAACTTCTGCTGGAAGGACTGGAGGAACTCTGGTACTGGTATCTTTTATGATGTCTGGAGTGCATATATCATCCCTTTCATATAATTTGGAGTAGAAATCTTTCACTCTTGTCAAAATTTCGCCTCTATTTCTTGTTACAGAACCATCTTCTTTTCACAGTGCCATAATCTGTTTTCTTCCCTTACTGAGATGTCCCTTTGCTATCTTTAGGCTTTGGTTGTTTTCAATTGCTTTCCTCACTAGTTCACAGTTGAATTTCCTTACGTCTTCAGTGATATTTTTTCTTACTGTCTTGCATAGCTCTATATATTCCACTTTGGAAGTCACATCTTCTTTAGTTGTCCTCATCTCTCTTCTTTTTTGCATCAACATTTTGGTTTTTCCTGATAATTTGTTCACATGCAACTTGTTCTTAGACCCAGCTAATTTTGTTGCTGTTTCCATAAGAGCTTTGGTTACTTTTCTGTTAACTTCAGAGATGTCCACTTCTTCCGATGTTAGGCCTTCTAAAGCAGAGAACCTGTTCTTCAGTTTTAACTTAAAGGTATTATGGTGTTTTTTAAGGTTGGTTATGTCAATAGATTTTGTTTGTCTTATGAGCTTGCCACGTTCAAGTTTAGTGTTGAGGTGCATCTTACATCTCACCAATCTATGGTCACTACCTGTGTTGAACTTGTTTAGCACACTGCAGTCTTCTATGACGAATTTTTTGTTACACATAATAAAATCAATTTCACTTGTCGTCCCATTTGGATGTCTCCATGTCCATTTCCTGTGTGGCTTTTTCTTGAAGAAGGAGTTCAAGATGAAAAACCCTTCTGCCTCTGCAAACTCAACGAGAGTATTTCCACGCTGGTTTCTGTTGCCATGACCGAATTTACCTACTGAAGTTTCATTCTGTTGCCGTTGCCCTATTTTTGCATTGAAATCTCCCATAATTATTTTCAAGTGCTGCTTACCTTTATTATTTAGATGACAAATTTCCTCATAAAATTCTTCAATTTCTTCTTCAGGATGACTTGTGGTGGGTGCATAAGTTTGAATAATCTGAGCCTGGTATCTTTTCGAGAGTTGGATAACAAGTCGTGCAGCTCTGTCAGAGGAACTTTCAACTTCTACAACTTTATCCTTCAGTTTCTTGTTTATTATAAATCCAACACCACTAGTTCTGCCAGTATCTGTCCCACGATAGTAGAAGAGATGTCCACTTTTCAGTTCAATGAGATCTTCTCCTTTTCTCCTTACCTCACTTAGCCCGACGATGTCCCACTTGATCCTTTGTAGTTCCTCTTACAATTCAAGAAGCCTTGAATCAGAAGATAGGGAGCGTCCGTTGTAGGTAGCCAAGGTCAGCATCAAATGGCAGCCTAGTCCGGTCCTCCGGGGATTCTTAGCACCCTCTGCTTTCATGTCGCACTGGCCGCTGCCTTGGCCAGGTACATTCCAGCTGCCGGAGACTGAGGGCCAAGATTTAAGTTGTAGAGTCATTTTGGAGGTGTTTGGCCATAACTCACCACGCTGGCCAAGCGGGTTGGTGAGTGTGGGATAGCATATATATATATATATATATATATATATATATATATATATATATATATATATATATATATATATCAACATTATCATTGTTAACCATTATCAATCCACTGCTGGACGAAGGTCTCCCCAAGTTTCCTCCACAACGGTCTGTCTTGTGCCAGTCTCCTCCATGTCACTCCCGCATATTTTCGAATTTCGTCCACCCATCTCCCATGTGGTCTTCTTCTGGGTCTTTCCCTGCACCTTGGAATCCAATCTAAAATTGCGGCTATCCATCGATGGTCTGTCCTTCTGGCAGTATGTCCAGCCCATTGCCATTTCAGGGATTTAACTCTGATCATGATGTCTTCCACTCTTGTCATTTTTCGGATCCACGAATTCCTCTTCTTATCTCTCCTGGCTACACCAAGCATGCACCTCTCCATGTTGCTTTGAGTTGTCTGCAGCCTTTGTATGTCTCTTTTAGTTAAGGTCCACGTCTTTGCACCATACGTAAGCACTGGAAGGATGCATTGATCAAACACTTTTCTTTAAAGACATAACGGCATATTGCTCTTGAAAATTATGCTGTTTCTTCCAAAAGATCTTCAGGCCAGTTTTGTACGTCGATTAATTTCTTCATCAATGTGACCCTCACTTGATATCTGCTGTTCACACACACACACACACACACATATATATATATATATATGGGATGTAAGGTCAGGTGATGCGTAACATCACAGCCTCTCCTTGACAAATGTCAACCCCGCCTTCTCGTGGTGCATCCTGTTCCCACTAAAGGGGCTCTGACGACCGCCAATAGCGGTATAACTATAACATATATATATATATATATATAAAGAAAGATCAAATTAAATAGTGACAACCTGGCCCTTGACAAAGCCATGGAGAACGGCTTACCATTGCTCTATATCCCTTTCTTATCCCAGTGGTCAGTAATGTTTGGTCTTGCTATTCAATATTTATTAAAGAAATTTGCAGTCTTGATGTTTTCAGTATATCATCATCAGCATCATCAACATTCTCAACCATTATCAATCCACTGCTGGACGAAGGTCTCCCCAAGTTTCCTCCACAACGGTCTGTCTTGTGCCAGTCTCCTCCATGTCACTCCCGCATACTTTCGAATTTCATCCACCCATCTTCCATGTGGTCTTCTTCTGGGTCTTTTCCTGTCAGTATATATATATATGTAAATTGAGTTTCGAATTTATAGTTCAAAGCAGATTTGTCTGGGTCAGTTACGGGTCCGGATCGAGTCAGGTGGGGCCCGGGTGCGACATTTTTGACCAGTTTCCAACTCTGGCTGTCAGCACTTGGATTACAGGATTTCCACACAGAACTTACTTTTAAAAACTGCAGCTCCCGCCGCATATATGCACAATTGATTCACTGATGCTGTGCAATGGGTACGAGATTTTCAGCTGAATTAGATTTTTCAAGTAAGTTAAATACAAGTATTTTGTATCTATAGACATGTTTGCCAAGATTTTACACACTAATGTTATTCTAGAGAACATTCTAGACGCAGTTCTCTTTATATTGCAATAGACCCGCTCATTGTCTGTGTTTTTGGGGAACACCCTGTTCGGTTTACATACGTACGGACATTTCACTGAGCTCTTCAAAGAAAGCTCATCTGCCAGATTAAAGTTTATAACTGATGGCACTATATTTTACATACTGTTGATGTATCAAACGTCTCTATTTACACAGATCTCGGGGCACAACTCGAGCTCCACTGAAATTTGTTGCGTGGGTTTAGGAGATTTTACAAGATTTTAGAATTAATTATTTTCCAAGGAATATTTAGCAATGAGTTCTTATCAGTCGGCAGGGGAATGTTCGGAGGTGTTATCTACGGCGGTAATCGGTAATTAGCAAGAGTTGTAAAACAGTGTTCCTAAGCAATCGTTCTTTCTATTGAGGAACCTGCTCAGAAAACATTAAGTGCTTTTATCGTTTTATTAGACTACGCTACAATTATGTACATTGTGATCCGGAAAGCGAATTGAGATGGCTAAATCAGTTCATTGCTCAGGAGGCGTTGGAGAGAAACGTTCTACCGCCATTCCAGCTAAGGGGAGAGGTCGTGAGGTGATCGTTTAGGAAGGAACACTTTTTCAGGTCTCCGGACAACGACAGCGAAAGATATGAAGGTTAATAAAATTATAGAGTAAATACAAAAGAACAAATAATTCGGAAGCAGAATAGCTAGCGAGAGAACTGAGAGATTCAAGTAATAATTTAGTATGGTAATTCTAGGACAACCTGCTCTAAAAGTTTTAGCAAATAATAAATTAATTCAAACTGCAACTTTCTTAACTACTCCTTTGCTATATGTTTTCTGCAAAGAGCCGCAAGAAGCCTTAAAAATCGAACATGAACAGGGCTTATAAATAAACGTACACAGCCCTCTTATATATTACTTCATTTACATCAAAGGTACCCTTCAAAAATCAAGAACTTCGGCAAATCCATCCCCCATATTTGCCGAACTGTTATTTATTCTCAGTTTTGCAGCAACGTCTGAATGACGAAATTTTCGAGTACGCTGACGACTTTTATACAAAAGCACGCACTGTTTTCCTCTCGAACCTTGCGAACTTCCGTCAAGCGGAAATTGAAAACTTGTTCGCAAGACGGTAAATGTCATCTATTTCGAGTGCAAATCCGATATCGATTAAATAAAATTTGCAATTCCTTTATGGTCTGTATGGTTTACGTACGGAACATGAAACGGCAAATATTTAAGAAATGACCGATAGTTTAGTTTGTCCAGATTATTCGTACAGCTAAGAGCGTTTGAAATAGGTAAAACTGACCATATTCAAATCAGCTACATAATTTGAAATTTCTTGTCGAGTTTGCTGTTTATCGCTTGTAGGCGTGCAGCTCTGCGAGGTACACAGTGATTCAAAAGCTGTATTATCCATAATTTAAGCGTACGTAAATGCACCATAGCTCACGCAAATTTTTTTCATCGACTCACATTTATTTAGTATTACCGCTAAAGTGTCGTGATGATACCCTCTCATTGGTTGAAGTAGCACGTCATTCGCCTATTAGGGGGAGCAATTCGATTAGTGAAGAAATATGGTCTTACCAGGAGCATCAAGTTTTCGCTATTAAGCATTATTTCTTTGCAACACTGACATATACAAGGATATCCTGATCTGACCATCTTAAATAAGATGAGAATTTCACAAATGGTTAATCGTTTTCTTGAGGACGGGAGTGGCACGAAAACGATTAACTACTCTTTTCATTCGTACACGAAATGATCGGAACTGTATCTGTTGGCATCCAGTCAGAAACGCGTTTCCTAAATTTTAGTCTAATAAATACACGGTCAAGTCACATTATTGTGACCACCAGCTAATTAATATTCAGAGTAACCGCCGTGTGCAGCTAGGGCAGCAGCTAGACTGCCTGGGAGTGACTCAATAAGGTGCTGGAAAGTGTTCACAGCAGGTATCTGGAGCCATGCTGACTGCAGTGCATCTGACAGCTGCTGGAGGGTGCGTGGTAGAGGATCCAAAGAGCGAACAACACGATGCTCAATTGGGTTTATGTCAGGGGAATTAGGGCGCTAGAGAAGTACTTTGAAGTCTTCATCGTGCTCTTCCAACCAATCTCGGACATTTTTAGCTTTGTGCCACGTCGCATTGTTGTTCTGAAAGATTCCATCCGCCCAGGGAAGACAACCAGCATGTATGGGTGTACGTGGTCTGCATGGATGGATTCATAACGAATTCGGTCCATAGTGCCTTCCACAGGTAGGAGTGGACCCAGAGAATGCCACGGAAACATTCCCCTGACCATAACGCTACCCTCACCAGCTTCTCTTATTCCAGCAAGGGTTGAAGAGTGTTTGTTCTCCGATGCCAACGTCCATCCGTTCGATGAAGCAGAAAACTTGACTCATCGGAGGAGATAATGTTTTGCCGATCGGCGGCGGTCCAATTCCATCGATACTGCTGTGCAATTGTAAGAATTTTCTACCGCTGCATCTTCGTTACCATAGGTGCAGTGACAATCCGTCTGCATCGGTGCCCCATACGTAGCAGCGTTCGCTGAACTGTCCTTTTAGACACACTTCCGGTAGTCCTCTGGTTCATTCAGCCATTGAGTTGCTCCACTGTAGCGTGTCTATCGGCCCTAACGCACCTTCGCAGCCGACGTTCACCTCTCACATCAATGGCGCGTGGTGCTCCGCAGTTTTCAAGTCGTTTATTCGCAATGGTGCCATTTCTCCAATCACGATACACTTTAACGACAGCAGCACGCGAACAGTTCATAAACTGCGCTGTTCAGAAATACTGCCACCCATGGTCCGAAAGCGGATAATCATCCCTTTTTGCAAATTTGATAAATTGCTCTTTTTATTCATGACAGCAACGAGTGGCATGTTTTCAGAAGGCCTACAGCACACCATATGTACCCTCCAAGCCAGCTCAGGACACGTACCTTCTTTCATTGGCTACGTGCTGTTGACATCAAAAGTAGGAGGTGGTCACAATACTGTGACTACACAGTATGTATAACATGAAATGTAAAACTACTGCAATAAATTTAACGTACCATCTGCTGTGTGTGTAGCAGAGGTCTTAAGCCGGACCGAATATTTTCCAGACAGCTCTAATACGTTTCGGCATCAAAAAGGAGGTCTTTTGTTTATCTTCAGTCAACAAACTAGAAAAGCCGTCTAAGCAGAGGTGACGCCAGCAATTCAGAATTGAGAGGGGCTATTAAGGGGGGCTAAGTTTCAAACGGGGAGCACGAATATTAAAGTGCATGGCAGAAATTTAGCCAAAATATTAATTCATGTTGATTTTACACGACACTGGTGTCGTCATACCTAGTATAAAGAAACATTTTTCAGGTACATATTAATAGTAGTATTTATTTGTATATGTACTACTGGGAACCATGGATAGAAACCTCGAAGTTACTATTTCTCCGTAATTTTTACTTACAAGGTGTCCCAAAAGGGTGTAACCAATTTCAAACTATGATAACCTTGGATACAAAACTAATATCAGCATTCTGTTTGTTGCAGGTGGTAAGGAATACCCTCAAGTTAGTTTTCTAGAAGTGTACCCAATGGATTCTGCAACGAAAGCACAGATTGTGGACTGGTTTATCGTAACCTGAACCGAAACGCAGGTTCAGCGGAATTTCAGAACAAAATATGGGAGCAAACTGCCCACACGTAACAGCATCAGAAAGTGGTGCAAGTCATTGAAAGAAACTGGTAGCGTCCTTACAAAGAAAAGCCCTGGACGACCATCGCTGGTTCCAGAAAGGGAGGAGGTTATGAGACAAACATTCACTCGTAGCCCTCGGAAGTCAATCCGACAAGCAGCACGACAGCTGGCCATCCCCAAGTCATCAGTGCACAGAGTGTTACATCAGAGATTCGAAATGCACCCGTATAAACTGTACATAACTCATTACAAAAACCCAGATGATCATGCGAAACGTAAACAGTTTGCAGAAGAAATGTTGGAGAACATTGCAAGTGCTGAATCTTTCCTGAGACAAATCCTGTTTCTCGGATGAGTGGACTTTCCATGTTTCTGGAAAAGTTAATAAACAGAATGTGAGAATTTTGGGAACTGAACACCAGCATTGAACAATAGAACATGAACATTCTAGCCCAAAAGTGAATGTTTGGTGTGGCATAATAGTCGACCGTGTTATTGGACCTTTTTCCTTTCAGGAAGAGACCGTGAGAGCTGATGATTACCTGAACATGATTGAGCAGTTTGTGTATCCCCAGTTCGACGAACTTGCAACTCCGGTCATTTTCCAACAAGATGGGGTGCCACCTCAGGGGACTTTGATTGTGAGAGGAGGTCTCTGGACACCAAATTTCCCGATCGATGGATTGGGTATGGCGGTCCCATTGCATGGCCCCCACGTTCGACGGATTTAACACCCTGTGATTTTTTTATGAAGATTCACCAAGGGTGAGGTTTACAGCACCCCTGTTACAGACATTGATGACCTAAAGATGAGTATCACACACGCACTGCAGAAAGTTAATACGGACATTCTTGAACAAACATGGTTGGAACTGGAATGCCGTTTGGACATTGTTCAGGTGACAAATGGTGCCCATGTCGAATGTCTATAAAACTTCATTACCTGTTCTGTCAATTAGCACAAGTTGGGTATTGAGATCATTTATATTAAAAGTGTTATGATTATTTGAAATTGGTTACACCTTTATGAGACACACTGTACTGACATTTTTTTCAATCTGCTCTTAGTATTTGCTGTCAGAAGACTGTTTATGAATTTTAGTCTGTATGTAATCTGACAATGAATCTCTCTCTCTCTCTGACTTTTTAAAAGTATAAAAAAATTTACATACCTTTATTTTGAATTTGAGAAATTTACATGCATTTATCCAAGTTCCTTAAAATTTTAGATGGTTGCACTCACCATCATAATACTTAACACTTGGGGAGGGGGGATAAGGGATAGGCTCAAAGAAAAGTTGGGTGGCTGAAGATCATCCTACCCCACTCATAGTGTTGCTCCTGCTTAAATGGGACATTGAAGGTTTTGTTCATTAAGAGTAGGAGTACAATTAGACTTTTCTCTAATGAAAAACGTCCAGACAGAGTGCTCAGCAATTTGTGAAATAAGATCGTCTTCAAACTTGAGTAGTGAGAAAAGTGACAACGCGGAACACACTTTTGAGAGCGGAATGCTAAACTTAACTAATTAATCAGACGCCTTGGTAAAAAAAATATGAAAATTGAAACAAGGAAACGTGAATAATCAGAAAATAGAAAACATCCAATCATAATTCCCCCACCCCCTAATTATTCAGAAACACAATTCTATCCCACACAAATAGACACAAAAGTTAATTTCAGGGCGTCTTAAAACGAACAAGGAAGAGGGCATTGACTTCTCACGTATAAAAAGGCTCACGACCTTTGAATCCTTTCCGAATTTTCCAAAGCCTACTTTTAGAAAAAAAAAAAAAAAAAAAAAAAAAAGAATTGGCGAAAAAGAGAACGCATTTACGCGTACTATAGTTGGAAAACTGCACATTATTTAAAATGCCTAGTGTGAGTCTGGTTTTTCATAGTCAATTAAACAATTACAAAAATACTTTTTTCAACCTCATTTTTAGAAATGGTAAAACATTTACAAGAAGAAATAGCATTTTACTCCAGTTAACGACAGAAATGTTCGCTACGAAATATCATAAACTGTGCACATAAAAACCGACTGTGATATCTTACTCTATATTTCACACAGAGAAAGATATTCGAGGCAAGAAAAATTTTTGAAATCGCACAATTAGAAGAAAAGACAAGGAGGAAGCCTGATATAACTTTAACGCTCCTTAACAAGAAAGTTGCGCGTTATTTGAAGAAAATGGGCGCAAAATATTCCTCATAGTGAAGGATATCTTACGGAGAAAAGAGAAAATACTTTTAAAATCGGAGATATCCCTTGAGATATATTATATATATACCCACTGTATATATGATGATCATTTATATACACCCTAGCAGCAGAACTGAGAATTATGAAAGAGAAAATGTGCAATAATACATACGTTTTTGTATATGCGATATATATAATTATTATACCGAAACCTATTGCGTTGGAAAAATAATTTTCGACTTTTTTTCATTTACGACTTCTAGAAGAAGAAATAGCAAGAAAATGTTTTACACATACGCCCTTATAGGGAAAACTAAGCATTATTTAAAGAAGATAATGTTCGTAATCTTTACTACAGCCCTTGACTTATGATAAAATGAGTTTTTGAATCGGATTTCACGAAGCAAACATACAATTACGAACAATGCACTCCAACACCATCTAACGTCAGAACTGTCATGAAAAATCCAGCAAAATATTCCACGAATGAATGGCATTTGATGTTAAAAGATTTTTTTCAAACCGGGCATTTAGAAGCAGATATCCTGGATGACAGTAGAACCCATTTGCGCCTCCGTGCTCCTGAATTGTGTATTTTGGACAGAAAATAGCTCTAAAATGTTTTCGGATGAAGGGATCTCACCATCAAAGAAATAATTGTGTTTTCAATTGGGGATTTTAGACGCGTACGTACGGTTCCGAATACGTTGTAAATAGAAGTACGTTCTTCCCTACTGTAACGGAAAATTGTGAGTTAGCTAAAAAAAATGAGAAATTATGTGCAAAATATTTTTCACAATGAATCCTGTCCGACACGCACAACAAAAATTTAAAATCGGACTGCTAAAAACAAACAGGAAATTGTGAATTTAGAACTCAGAGCAGAAAAAAATTTATTTTCGAGCAGAGAAAAGAAATTGTGAATTTAGAACTCAGAGCAGAAAAAAATTTATTTTCGAGCAGGAGGCAAGCGGAAAATGTTTTCCGTCGCAAACGTTATCTAACTGAAGATAATTTCTTCAATCGATTTTTTTGGAGCCCAGATATTGCTGAAACTACAGGGTGCCCCGAAATTATCCAGCGATAAAAAATAGCTTAGGAATGAAGGCAGCATTTAAAATAAAACAATTGGTATTTTATACAGTCGGAATTTTGCAAATGTTCTACGTGGCTGCCATGTCTTACGGGACAAATGTCCCCCTACATTTAACAAATTTCATCCCATTCCCGGAAAACATATCTTCATTAAAATAGCAGCAGCTACTACGATTCTTTGAGTTTTTTAAGGGTTGTAGATAAGGGGGTAGATATATTACTTCAAGCTTATAAGAAAAACGCTGGTGACATCAAATTTGGCACCTTGGATGCCACTCAATTGGCCTGTCTCTATCCATCCAAACAATTAGGAACTTCAAACACACACAATCCCTCACTTTTAAAAAGAAGAAAGTTGCTTTTCAGTCCTGTTTGAAAAATGATACCTGAGACATACAAATCATCATCCTTCTCCACCTGAGACAGAGGGGACTGTTGCTGCTTGTCCAGGTAAATATTACCAAAGAATGTTTCTTCCGCAAAGAAAGATGGTTCGTAAATCTTCTTACTCACGGCACAAAGCACAATCACAGTCAGGTTGCAGGATACAATGCACGTTTCCATTCCCCATATTCGCACGTTATTCTTACTTACCTTGCCATTGCTGAGAAATGTAGCCTCTACGCCAAAGACAACTCACGTGATAAAGTTCACTTCCGACTCAACCCGTTCACTCATATTGCTATACAATTGATGCCAGCTCGTGTGGTCACTAACTCACAGGGCATTAAATAAAACAACCGTTCCATAAAAACTAAGACTAAAATCACACAAAATGAAGAAATATAGGTACAGCAAAACATGTTATTCTTCCTCAAACTATCTTACATCGGATGATATACAACAATCCCATCGTTCAGTCCACTTTTCAAAACATGTGGGTCCGAACGGGGTCCGGGTTCGAATCCCGGTGAGGCATGGATGTTGTGTTTGTCTTACGGCACTGGCTCTCTCCCTTCCCTGGAACCAGTGACCCTAAATTAGGGACGGGCGACTGCTTATAGCCCATTGAGTTGCTCACGGTGGTCGTTAAACCTCCAAAAAAAAAAAAAAAAAAAAAAAAACACATGTGGCGAAGGCATTTTGTGGAAGCTGCTTTAGGGACTCCTATACAGCTTGAAGGTCAGCATGTGTGTTGAATGTTCCTCCACGGAACTTCTTCAATGCTGGAAACAACAAGAAATCACACGGGGCGAGGTCAGGACTGCATGCAGGCTGTGGCGTAATTTCAATACTGCATTTCGTATGAAACTGTTGAACACAAGCAGCCACATGTGGGTGGGCGTTATCTTAGTGTAGGGTACACTTGCTTACCAGTACCGGTCGCTTAATCGATATGTGTTATTGAAGACGATTTAAGACTGAAATATAATACTCAGCATCGACAGTAATTTGTTTAGAAACGGCATGCTGGTAGATTACACCTTAATGATCAAAGAAAATTATCATCATCACCTTCCCAGCTGACTTGGTTTGGCGGACTTTTTTCGGAGGACGCGAGCCTGTATGTTTCCAGACACACGTTGCGCGCTTTGTGATGTGGGTCGAAATAGTGTACCCATGTTTCATCGGCAGTTATTACTGTGTTTAGAAAGTTTGGATCCTTTGCAATCATTTGTTTCCACTCGTATCACACCTGAATTCTGGCTAACTATTCTCTCATCAGGTGATGAGGTAACCCTCTGGAATACCTACGATGCAGCAGTAATTTGTCGCGTAGAATGCGGCGTGCACTGTTAATAATTGGTACTTAGAACTAAGCAAAATGTACTCGTTTTTGAGTACATTCTGGTCTTATAATAGCTCCGAGTACTTGTGTCTCATTTTTGGAAAAGACACGAACTCATTTTTGAGTACATACAGGGAATCAATTGTGAGTATATCTGGTCTTTCTAATTTGAAATATATGTACTAATTTTTGAGTACATGTATTTAAATTATATGTACTTAAAAAATCCATATATTTCAAATATACGTGCCCTAACTTTATTCAGTTTCTGTGCCCTTTCGCACAGGACACAGAAACGGAGCGAATCTAGCACTTCTGACAGGATAGATTGTAAGTGAGAGAAAGTACACTAGACGACACCACCGCACAAGATTTTGCATATAGAAGGCAGAGAAATTTGGAGGGGTCTTAGGAATGAGCACTTTTATACGTAACCGGGGTATGTCACTTAAAGTGCTCGTCCGATGCACGGCGGATATTCAGCGATTGTTAGAAATTCACACCACCACGGAGAGACCCCAGGTTCCAACCTATCTGGCTAGGTTTCAACTTGGGGTCCCTCCATCAGTAGTCTGAATCTCTAACCACTAAGCCATCCGAGGATCGATTTCAAATTTGGAATACGTGTATTCCATACGTACTCATTTATTCATAGAATCAACTGGAAGTATATTATTCGATGGCACACCTGGAATAATAGATATACTCGTTGTCACATGCTATGCAAATAGACTGCACAATTTTATGACACATATAGTGATGAAGCGACAATATATTATTTGTGAGATTGACAGAAATTTAGTTAATGTAAAAACGTACACAAAGATACTTTATGCATAATTAAATTACTTGTGATCAATGACTTTGTTGTACTAATTATTTATGTGTGTCACTTTACACATTTATTAAACAACTTCTCTTGAAGTCTATAATATCTAAAATGAAGTAATACGAGATAATATTTATATTTATTGACGCAGTTATTTGTAAGTACGTATGGTTACTTATATTTGAGCAGGTCATGTACTCGTTTACGATACAATTGTATTTAAAAAAAATACGAGCAGGTTTAGGTTCTCATTTTAAAGTAGATTTTTTTTAACAGTGTGCCGATGTTTTTGAAATATTAGTTGATGCCGCTATGTCTTCACACGTCATTCGTCGATTTTCTTGCAGGATTGTTCAAACAGTGTTGACAACACTTGCAGGCCCGGAAGCGAGTTCTGCCAACAAATGCCCTTTTTTTTTTTTTTAAATCATGGTGCCATCTAAAAATCGTTGACTCACCCAAACATTTATCTCTGTAAGGTTTTTTCCTTAAATCAACTGTTTCTGGAGCCATTTTTCCCAAACGATAACAAAGTTTAGTCGCACAACGAATTTCTTTTCTTAACTCTAAATTACTCACCTCCATAGCTGTATGGCGAAACGCAGACATACATGAAACAACTGCGCGATAATAAAACCAGAATCGTCTGCCACGGCTAAGAATGGTTGCCATAGACACTTCTTTAATTCAGTTAGTCGTCTGCGTGGTTATTTTTCCCTTTCGCGCTGTTGCCAACTCAAAAAAATACTCTCAGTTTTTATGGAACGGCCTTTGTATTTACAGTTTGTAGCCTATAGCTTCTAGCTCAGTCGTTTAACACAAGACGATATTCCACGCAGTAATTTTTCGGTACGTGAAGTTCCATACACCTTCGCCTACCCGTAGTGGATTTACATGTACTTCTTAGGTATGCTTCACACTCACACGTTCCATCCAAAATAGCTTCGAAAATATCTGGTCAGTCTCGACCTGACTCACTGGGCACTACGCATCCCATTGATACGAAGCGTGAATTCCATTCGATGATGTACACTAAAGAGCAATTGAATTAGAGACAGCTGGCGTTATGCAAATGTGGCGATGTGGGCGGCCCTGTAAACGGAAACGACATGACGTATGAAGCGATCCGACAATATAAAGGAGAGATGCGACGGGAATCAGTAAGAGTCGGACGCAGTATGGGTAAAACGAAGGATCTGCGCAAATTTGATCGTGGGAAAATTGGGCCCGACGAATGGGTCACTCCATCTTGGAAGTCGTGCAGGCACTGGGATTTTCCCGAGCCACCGTGTGACGGGTGCACCATGAGTACATCGAATCCGGTAAAACCATCCCTGCAAGGGCCAACTGCCGTGGACAACAGCGTGTGGATAAGCGGGGTCATCGTCGGCTAGCTCGCATTGTAACAGCGGGTAGATGGGTCACAGTGCAAGAAATCACTCGGAAATTTAACGCTGGTGCACAAAAACGTGTAAGCAGCTACACCATCCAGAACCACCTCCTCGCTATGGGGTATAGAAGCCATCGTCCCACGAGGGTACCGCTGCTGACCTCACATCACAGGGTGCAAAGATTAGCATGGGCGCGGGAACATCGCCACTGGACCCTAGACATGCGGGAAAATGTTGCCTACACTGATGAGTCGAGATTCACGTTGGTACATGCGGATGGCAGGATACGAGTACGGCGCAAACCACATGAAGCGATAGATCCTTCTTGCCAGCAGGATACTCTTCAAGCTGGTGGGGATGGCATTCTCCTCTGGGGACTGTTTACGTGGACTGAAATGGGACACCTGGTACGTGTGACATCGTCCCTTACAGGTCAACGTTACCGGGATATCCTGGACGACCATTTGCTACCGTTTGTGCGTCTTCAACATCCCACTGGGGACCTCATCCTTCAAAAAAACAATGCACCGTGCCATCGCTCCCGAATTGTATCCGAATGGTTCGATGAACACTCCACCGACATGACCTCGCTTCCTTGGTCAGCTAGGTCACCTGACCTCAATCGCATCGAGCACATCTGGGATGTCATCGAGAGAGATGTTCGAGGCTCTGACCACCCTCCATCAAATCTTCGTGAACTGTGAGAGCTTGTTCAAGGTTCGTGGATCCGTATGGCTTCCCAATGCTTCCGGTGTCTTGTCGAGTCCATGCCGAGACGAATCGCCGCCGTCATCAGGGAGAAAGGTGGTGCAACACGTTACTAGACAGGTATCTCTAATTCAATTGCTCTTCAGTGTAAATACGTACAAGAGGTTTCTTTTGAAATTTTCCTTTAAAAAGCGTCACTGTACGAGCAGTCTCGCAGAATGACTTTCGTTATGCCACAAAGCATACTATACGCTCGGTCCAGTGAACTCTGCCATTTTGGCTTTCTGAATGCACTTGGGCTATATCAGGGCTTGAAAAATAACTGAAAAGCCACATGCTAGGCTAGGCATGTGAAGAAATTATTTACCTGCCCAAGTAGTAAATGCTGGATGTCCAGGAAAATATCTTTTAGGATAACCTATTAAAACCTTCATTTTTTTTTATTTAAAAAATATGAATTTTTTACGCTTTCCAACCGTAGGTTGAAGAAGCGTATAAGCTCCAGCTTTGTCCGTCTGTTGTCCGCACGATAACTCGCGTAAAAATTGTTCGATTTGGATGAAATTTTAGTATATGGTAGGGGACAAACCCTCATGAAAATGGACGAAATGGGAACTAAGGTCAGGATATAAGAAGTGGGATTCATTCCATCTCCCTTATGCGTTATAACTTAAGTAAAAATGCATCTATTGCGACAAAAAAGATTCTGTTTAATTTCATTGAAATGGGGTCAAAGGTCAGGGCACAGGAGCGAGATTTATTCCACAGTCATTATACTCGTAACTTAACTAAAAATGCTTCTATTACGACACAATTTTAGTATGTTGTTCCGGAGGTATACTGAACCAATTCTGGTTAATATCATCGAAATGAGGTCAAATGTCAGGGAACAGGAGCGAGACTTATTCAGCAGCCATTATCCTCATAACTTGAGTTATGATTTCTGATATGTTGGAAAGCGTATCAACAATGCATTGCATGATTTTACTAACTTGTTTTTTTTTTTACATGTTTTGCATTTCCAGTTTGAGGGCCTGCATTCAAAATATTCAATGCACAAAAGCGTGTATAACAAGCTTTAAGATGATGATGCTAAAATTTGTATGCAATAGTATGATGATGGAAAATTGGTATTTGAGAAATTTAGTGATTCTGCAATGTTCTTTTCATTAAAGTTTTGGCCCTTTGTCACTAAACATCGGAGGCTAATTCCATCAGAGGCATGCGTCCCGTCGCTGACTATAAACGACATTTGGTGCTAAAACTACATATGGTTACAATTTCTGGACCTAGAGCATAATATAATTAAAGAAGTGATACTCTTTTTGTCTTGGCACTCCGTAACAATAATACAACTTCCAGAGATTACCAGTGAAATGAAACACGACATTGACAACTGCCTTTTCCCTTTTCAGTACGAAATTCCATTCCAAAGTTTTTTAAATTTAATTGTCCAGACCGGGCATCTAGATTTTTTATTTACCTACCCAGGCCAAATTTACATGCCCCGGGTATCTCTGGCATAGTACAAGGAGTGTTCAAATGAAAAGGTACGAAACGACACTGTGGGTATAAATGAAGACTTTATTCAAAGTATACAACATAGGCTGTAGCACAACGATCCCATTGATTAACGAGCCGAAGGATTCCTTGTTCCCAGAATTCCTGTGGTAGTGACGAGACCCAGTCCTGCACAGCGTCCTTGAGTTCGTCGTCCGAGTGGAAGCGCTTCCTTTCAGATGTTTTTTCAGGGGACCAAACACATGGAAATCGCAGGGCGACATGTCCGGGCTGTAGGCCGGATGGTCAAGCTGCTCCCACTGGAACTTGGCCAGTTCCGCGTGTGTGACCCTGGAGACGTGTGGACGCGCATTATCATGGAGCAGAACCACACCCTTCGTGAGCAGCCACGGTCTTTTGTTCTTGATGGACCTGCGTAGGCTTCGGAGTGTCACACAGTACACATCGGAGTTAATGGTTCGTCTCTGCTGGAGGAATTCAACAAGTAGTCAATTGGACGGCGCTCTTTATAAGAGCCTCTGCTCTCTCCTGCGCATGCGGGCGCCCGCGCATGATCCGATCCACGCCGGCGACTCCAATCGCATCCCTAGATGTGTCGCTAGCGGCATAGGCAAATATGTTCTCCCATAGCGGCATAGGCAAATATGTTAACGGTTACGTTCTTATGACGTTTCGTACCTTTTCATTTGAACATTCCTAGTATTTTTCAAGCCCTGCATATGCTTTAGAAATTTCGATTAAAATTTCTTATCATTAACATATAGTGATTAGATTCCCATGCCCATTTTTTTTTCATTTGGTGCAAAATTTTCCTTCAGGTGACGTAAACTTAGAAGTTCCATTGAACACTACCTCAGTATCTACCTGCCGGATTGGAGTTTTTTTTTTCTCTGGCTGGTCATGACCGCGATTATATGTTTTCTGATTTTTCTAGATGCACTATTGTCCCCATTAGGGACGTTATAGTATACCTGCATTTTCTTTCCTTTTTTTTTTTTTTTTTTTGAGGGAGGAAGGGGGGGGGGGGTACGGGGGCAGTAACCACCGAGAGAAGTTTTACTCGCACCCGGTATTCAAGTGGTCTGATTTACTGGCTTCTGACTATTCTGCAGACTTCGGCACGGATTGGAGTACCGGATGAGAGATGGGTTGTGTGTTTGTCCACTGGCACTCTTTCTGTCCCTTCCCTGGAACCAGAGGCCCTAGATTTGAGGCGGGAGACGGCTTATATCCCTCAGAGTTACTCATAGTGGTTGCTAAATACCGAAACGAAAAACAAAATAACTATGGGTTATATAAGCAATCGCCCGACCTTAATTTAGGAACATTGGTTCCAGCGATAAGGACGGTCCTCTTCATTATGACAAACGTGCCATCCGTGTTCCACTGGGACTCGAATCCGGGTCCAACTTTGACGACTAGCCGGAAGTTTACGCCTCTTATCCCTTGGCCACCGGGGCTAGCAATTTAACTTTGCGCTGTTCTTAAAGTCTTGTTACATTTTTTTTTTCGCGTTAACTAACAACCAGGATTTTTCGCTCATTTGTAACGAATTTTTCAATTAGGACCGTAGCATTGGATATTTTTAACAACAGTGCTTATTCAAAGTAGAACTGTTGTTAACATACTTTTAACAACAGTTACACAGTTTAAATGTTTTTAAATCTGGAAACATTTCGCGTAGAGGGTGTTCTTAGACGTGCTCATTACACCAGAGAATTAGGTGTCATTTTTCTTGTTCGGTTCCATTATCATACATCAATACCGCAGATAAATAAGAAAAATATTTATTGAGAAAGGCATAACAAATTTCATAGACACGAAGGTTCGTAAGTCGATTATTTTCTTCCATATAATGATACTCGTAACAATTAAATGTCCTCGAGAAAAGTGTTTTTGGGAAAAAGAAAACGGTAAAAATATCGAAACGCAATATAGTTGAACAAGTGATTCTCCCATTCCGTCACATACTCGGTCCGCGGATGGCCTGGTGGCAAACGTTCGTGACTGCTACGGAGAGGTCTCAGGTTTGATCCCAGACAGGTACGAACGCTCGAACCACTAAATATCCGCCGTGCGTCGAATGGGCACAAAGCCGTCGGACTCCGGGTATTTATAAATAAGGGAGTCTTCCTCGCCACTTTCCTATCGGACACTCTAACCCAAATCTCCTAGCTTCCTATTTCTAAGGGTTGTTTAAGACCTGGGGTCAGACACTTCCTTCCTAAAATTCTCTACATATGATCTGATCTGATCGTCACATACTCCAGAAGAAAATTCCAAAAAATAACTCTGCATTAAAGTATTAGCATGGGAAAATCATTTTATGGTTTGTATTAAGCCCATTGTTTTGTTCCTTTACCACGCCCTCCATAGGCTAACGAGGCTGATAACTGCAGAACAGAAGTGTCATCTTTTCGTGATTCTTACGAAATCTCAGTAAAATGGAACAATGGTGCTCTTTCTTCGCCATTGTCTTGCCGATATCAGTTGCAGTCCATTGGAATGGCTGTTATGAAACTTGGTCCCACACACGGTAGGAACAGATATAACCGAAGAAAGTAATCTTATAATCACTATTCAAAAGATCAACACACGACAGAGATCCTGCATTGAGAAAGGTCAAAGAAAACGGTTACCGCGAAAGTATGTGAGTTCATACACTTAAGTGACGCCTACCTGAGTAAATAAGTGTCTGCGATCTTAAAGGGGAAAAATAATCATTACTTTAAAATTCAATTTAATGATTCGTTTGTGACTAAATACTAATTTACACGTCTCGTTCTAACACATATATTTGTGCCATGAATTGATTAAAAACTAATTTTGGAGAAGCACAATTTTTGTGTGCCTGGTTTGTGTAAAAATTACGCGGAGAAATAACTTTAAATAAAGTAAAAGAAATTTCTCGCATAAACTTCTGTTACAAGTTTTAATGCAAATATAGCTTGGGGGTGAGGTTTATGAAAATGGAACTGCAATGAAATTATCCTGTATATTAAAAGAGAATTCAAGCATGTTACTGGTTGGTGTTTACTAGTGATGTTTCTCGTTCTTGAGATTAGCTGGTAGTTGAACTCTGTAGCAATTGATGGTTGTCGTTAATTATATGATTTTTAAAATGATTATTGAGATACGAAGTTCAAAAACATGACGACGGTAGGACGAAATGAAAAGATAAACGAAGGTGGAGATAGTTTAAAAGTTGAAAAATTGAAACTAATTAAAACCAATAAGGTAAATAGTTAAAAAATATATTAAACGTTCATGAAAAAATTTTAAAACCCTCCGAGATGGGTCCGGTTTCGAATCCTAGAGGAGGCATGGATGATGTGTACAAATTTTCGGTTTACGTGTGATGATTTTATGGGGAAGTCATTTTTAGTGAGAAAGTTCATGTTTGTCTTCCCCTTATTCTATCCCCACACCTGTCTTTCAAGCTTTCTAAGTAAATCCTCTTTTCCAATGCAAAGTCCCACCGAAAAAGTAAGACTTGTTCTAAACACGTTTTTTTTTTTTTTTTCGCACACGTCAAGTACAAGCTTTGAACAAAAAATGTGATATTTTCCCGAGTACATTGCTACAAGAATAGGTTATCTCTAAATTATTCTATGTAAAAATACGCGGTGTTACAATTCCTACGATTGCGTTAAAATGTCGCACTTCCTGATTAGAACAAAAAATAATAAAACTAAGTGGGGTTTTTTCCGGAGTTTTGTATATATTTTTTTTATACTAGACTTCTCACTTCACAACTGACTCCCTCTAACAAAATGCAAAATTTTCCACAACCTTAGGGCCACCGCAGCAAAGGGAAATTTGCTTTAGAGAATTTTGTGTAGTCAGTTTTCAATGCAATAATTTGTGTGTGTGTACAATTTTTTTATTCTTGCTTAATATGTTTTCTTTTCTATTTTTCTCAATTTCACGTTTAAAAAAAGCCTAGAAACAATCCGGTTTCCGGGTTAGTGGCACAAATCGCTGGATTCTGATCATTCGCCAGAGATGGGCTCGAGTCCCGATGAGGCATGAGTTGTGTGCCTCACCGATTGCGCTGGCTCTTTTCTGGAACTGTTGGCCCTAGGTTAGGGTCGGGCCGGTAACTGACAGGCCACCGGACGGGTGCTCAGCTCCCCTTCCCCCACTGCAAGGCGATGAACGTTTTGTAAAATATATGAATTTTTATTTTCAATGGTTTATGAAAACTGCTTTTGTATTTCATTATAAGCATAAATATCTGTGTATTGAACTTTGTTTAAAAAGTAAAATTAAATCGATACAGCACGAAGGATGAGGGGGGGATAACTCAAAAGATGCACTTCTGGGGGTGAATCAGTAGTACAGTTTCAAGAACCACAAAGGCTCGATGCTTGTTGGTGCTAAGGGTCAAAAAGAGAGAAACTCTCCTTTTTCTTTTCGAAGAAACGTAAAGTATGGAGGACGTCAATGCCCCCCCCCCCCCCCCGATAAAAAAAGAAAAATGAAAGGAAAAGAAAAATACAGAGGCGGAGGTGTATGCATAGTTCCGCAGAAGGATAACACTCTGCTAGTCACATGGTAAGTGATTATGAAGATGCTAAGCTGCTATTTAAAAACTTCCGTGCAATTAATTGCCTGTAAAAGAGTAATACCGAGGGGTGGGGATTTCTCTCTAAGCGTTGAAAAATAGTACTAAATAAATTCTACCTCTGTTTCCCTCACAAGGGAGAAAGAGCTTTAAACTTCTTCCTATTCATTGCTTTGGGGGTCAGTGGGAGTGGTTTTACAATATGTCTGAGTGGGGGTGAAATGAGGTTTGTTGGCGTGAATGAGGGGGCTTTTGAGTTTTGAGTGAAGAAGGGAGGTGGTTCCGTTGTTCACCACTCTAAGAAGCTACCTTTTGAGTATCAGCGAAGAAAAACACGCGATTAAAGGTGGAACCGAAGAAGAAGAGTAGAAAGAGCCAAAACCGCCACATCAAATGCCCTCTTGATGCGGATCCAAATACCCTCTAGATTACGCAGATCTACGGAAAGCTACCAGAATAGAGACTAAAAAGTTGAATAGTTTATCCGATAAAAAGGAATCTGAAACTCGACCACAATCAAGTAAATTATGAGAATGCGATTTTTTTTCTGTTTTGCCCCCTCGGTTTTTTAATTTTGCATTTGATTTTATTGTTCTTACTTTCTTTTTTTTTTTTAGCGTGGAGTCATTATTCGCTAGTTAAGTATATTACCAAAAAGAGACAAAAAACAACTTGCGTTTGTATTCGTAAAGTTAGTTCGCAGTTGAACATCGAGCCCCCAGATGGCCTTTCACACCTCTCCCCACCCCCTTCGGGTCTAAGACCTAGCTACAGCGGAGTGCCACTCAAGAAACTGTAAAAAGAGTCAGTCGCACTCAGAGCCTCTACTGGTTCATTGGCTAATTGCACGTAAGAGACACCCCGTAACAAAGAGCTTCTCCCTTGTGAGGGACTAATGAATGCACTCAGAGACTCCTTCAAAATCTTCACCGCTGTTGGAAAATTGTGCTCATAAAACGGTAAATACGCGCGTACACGTGACATTTCTCGATCTTTATAAAATTTCTGCCCTGACTGTATCAATAGTTCTTTTTCCTTTTTCGCTGTACATAAAAATCCATGCCATCTTTATAATCGCTGTTTCAAGAAGAATACCGCTGCTTTGTAGGCAGTAGGTGCAGAGTTGTCCAGCAAAGAGCGTGCTATACCGGGGAGATGCTGTTCCACACCCCACAGGTTTTTCAGATGCCCATTCTAGTGAGCAACAGCTACGTGAGGGAAGCCAATCGCCATTGCTTTCCTTTCTGAGTGCAACTGACCCATCAGATAGGGTCATACACAGTCGAGTCACATTACTGTAACCACCACCTACTTTTGACGTCAACAGCGCGTAGTCAATGAAAGAACGCACGCGTCGCGAGCTGGTTTGGAGGGTATATAAGGTAAAGCTGTATGCAATTTGAAAACACATCATTCGTTGCTGTCATGGATAAAAGGAGCGATTTATCAGATTTTTAAAAAAGGATGATTATCGGCTTCCGGGCCGAGGGTGGCAGTATGTCTGAAACAGCGCAGTTTGTGAACTGTTCGCGTGCTGCTGTGGTTAAAGAGTGTCGTTATTGGAGAAACGGCACCATTGCGAATAATCGACCTGGAAACTGCGGAGCACCACGTTGCATTGATGTAAGAGGTGAACGTCGGTTTCGAAGGTGCGTGAGGGCCGATCGACACGCTACAGTGGAGCAACTTACTGGCGAATGAACCAGGGGGGCTACCAGAAGTGTGTCTAAAACGACAGTTCCGCGAACCCTGCTGCGTATGGAGCTCCGATGCAAACGAATGTGCATCGGCAGAAAAAGCTTACATTTGCACGGCAGTATCGGAATTCGACCACCGCTGATTGGCAAAGCATTGCCTTTTCCGATGAGTCACGTTTTCTGCTTCATCGAACGGATGGACGTTGGCGTATAAGGCGAGAAAAATCGGAAAACAAACTCTCTTCAACCATTTCTGGAAGAAGAGAAGCTGGTGGGAGCAGTGTTATGGTCTGGGGAATGTTTTTGTGGCATTCTCTGGGTCCACTCATATCTGTGGAAGGCACTATGGACCGAAGCCCATCTAGGTGCTGTCCGTGCTGCACATGGAGGTTATTCTGGATATTAGCTGGTTTTCACTATAATGTGACTCGACCATGTATTTTGTGCAACTGACACATGACCTCTACGGCCGTGGTTGGGGTGTTGTTGCTGGTAAGACCTCAGAGTTGCTCATGGTGGTCGCTAAATCCGGGACAAAAAAAAATTTGATTTTGTACATATAATTTTAGTCACACACAGGTCTCAATTTTCTACCCATTATTCTTCACATTCAGTAAGAAACGTTTGAACATTTATTTTATAACGCCCTGATGCATAATTAGGAATACAGGTTACCATTGTCGCATTTCATGGATATCTCACAATTTTTTCGGTATCCCGTCTTTTACAAAGTCCCTCAACGAACAATCGCGTGGAGTTAGTGTTGCACTGTTATAAGAAAACTCTTGACTACTCAGTCGTATCAAAATAATATGACCACCTTCGGAATCACGGTATTACCCCCGCACGTCACAGAGTGCACGTGACAAGTTCGACCACACAGAGATATATAAGCGGCCGGCCAGGACAGATGAGCCATACTGCGTCACATGAGACCAATGGGCTGAGGTAGTGATTTGACAGGCTTTTAAAAATGACTGATCATCGGCTACCGCGCCAAGGGTGGAAACATCTCAGAAACAGCAAACTTCGTGGGCTGTTCGTGAGGTGTTGTACTAAGGGTGTACCAAAAATGGACCGCTGGTACACCGAGAACTTTCCGACGCCACACCTGTGAAGTCTCAAGGGCCATCCACACCTGAGAACGTCGCCTGCGTCGACTGGTAAAGGGCAATCGACGCGCAACAGTGCAGCAATTTACCACGTAAATGAACGCTGGGGCACCCAAGCACGTGTCTCCGATAACAGTAGAGCGAACCCTGTTAAGCATGGGTCTCCGGAGTCGAAGCTGCGTCAAGGCGTCTATGATAACCCAGGTCCATCGGCAACGACTTCAGTAGTTCACATGGGATTACTATCGTTGGACAATGGAACAGTGGTAATATATTGTCTTCTCCGACGAATCAAGGTTTCTATTCCACAGAACTGGCTGATGGTGGCAGATACGGCATCAGACACACGAGAACGAACACCAAGACACGCTTGTCGTTAAGAACAGGCCGGCGGTGGTGGTGTGCATGTCTCTGGGGAGTTTTCCTGGTATGACCTGGGACCGATGGCACCGCTGGATGTGTTCCTGAACTTCAATTGCTACCTGTTCATTCTTGTTGACCATATGCATGCCTACATATTCGACGTTTACCCTGGTGGTGATGGTGTCTACCAATAGGATAATGCTTCCTGCCATGTCTCCAAGGGGGGTTACTGGTTCCAGGAACATGACAGCGATGTCTCCGTTCACCCTTCGCCGGCGAAATTGCCCTACCTCAATCCCATGGAGCCCTTATGCGACTATTTGGAACAACAGGTTCGACGTGCTGACCCACGACCACGTCATCTCCGGGACCTTCGTGCTCTGCTGAAGTACGAATGGGCACGTGTGCCTCGGGCAACCTTCAATGGCTTCATTGCGTCCATGCCATGCCATCTCGCCGCTGTTATCCGGGTCAAGGGGCGTTATTCCCATTATATGGTACATGGTCATGTTATTCTGATACGACCATGTGTAACGTACCAGGAGATGTGACGTACCTGCCAGAAGGACGCACACGACATAAAGGCAGATAGGAATCAGAATAAAATGTCCGCGTAGCTCAATTGGTAGAGCAACTTATTCCGGAATGAGTGGACCCGGGTTCGAATCCTGGCGCGGATAAAAATGACGGAGAAATTCACTTCGTTATACATGTATCTAACGAGGACTTGTTACATTCATCTTGGTGGAATATCAAATCTTGTATACTAACTGGGACTTGTTACATTTATCTTCCCGTCCAATGTACACAGATGAACCATTACATTATGACCACCTACCTAATAAGCTGTAGGACACCCTTTAGCTCGCAAAACAGCGGCCACTCGACGAGGCATCGATTCGATGTGTTGGCGATAGGTATCCTGGTGTATCTGGTACAATAATTTCAA
The DNA here is from genome assembly GCA_039090855.1 of Macrothele yani. Lineage (NCBI taxonomy): Eukaryota > Metazoa > Arthropoda > Arachnida > Araneae > Macrothelidae > Macrothele > Macrothele yani. The sequence continues at coordinate 12,456,906 of CM077024.1, forward strand.
CAGCAGGTCCTCCATTTCCCGTACATCTCGGGGTGGTGGTAATTTAGCGCGAACCCGCTTTTCCAAGTCGAACAACAAATGTCCGATTGGGTTCATATCAGGTGAATTTGGAGACCAAGGCATTAACAGAAAGTCACCAGCATGCTCCTCAAACCAGTCGTTCACAATTCTGGCAGTGTGGCATGGCGCATTATTCTGTTTGTAATGGCCATCATCAGAAGAGAACACATTTGCCATGAATGGGTGAACTTGGTCCGCAACGATGTTCAGATACCTGACAGCTCTCAGGGATTGTGCTATTGGGATAATGGAGCCTAAAGTGACCCAAGAAAACATCGAACACAGCATAAGCTGCCACCGCCCGCTTGTTTCAGCCCAACAGTACATCCAGGTGCCATTTCCTCCGTTGATAATCGGCGTATCCACACACGGCAGTCTACGTGATGCCGCAGAAAATTTGATTCGGCAGACCAGGCAACTTTTTTCCAATCAACCACTGTCCAATCTTGATTATCTTGGGCCCATTTCATGCGTTGTTGGCGATGACGTGCAGTGAGCATGGGGATCCTACTGGGTCTTCGGCTACGCAAGCTCATGCGCAGAAGGTTGCGATGAACTGTGCGCTGTGACACATTACCCTTATCACCACTGTTGTAGCTGCGGTCGCTGTGAACAATGCGCGACAGTCCCCGCTCCCCTCTGGCATCAATGAGTTGCAAACAACACACGGCTGGACGATGGTTCGTTGTTTGGCCACCTGCGCTCCACGTTTGATACGTACTCACTACAGCGGTGAATAATCACAAACCCAACCGTTTCCGAGATCGTAGTTCCGAGTCTCCGTGCCATCACAATTTGTCCTTTATCAAACTCCGATAAATCGGCAGCTTTTCCCATTTTGACTCCCAACACTTCTATCCGAAAGCCTGTCCTCGGTTTGTATATATACTGCTCTGTGAACTTCACCTGCGCTACCGTTCGGTCTCCAGGCGCGCTCTTTTCTCTGGGCTGGTAGTGGTCATAATGGAATATGGCTTATCTGTGTATTGAGCTGGATTAAGGCCACTTTAATCTGGCCGCTGAGTGAGTTTTACGATATGAGGCTCCTTTCTCGTGTTACCCCCATCTAAAAATTTGAATGTCTGTTTTCCTCTATCTTCGGAAAGTGATATGCATACTCAAACTAAGCATTCAAGTTCAATTTGTTCTCTTATTTCTTTTTTACCACCATCCTTAATCCAGTACTACCAGGTAGAAATGTCTTTACCGCCTCTTGTTCACCAGATGACGCCCGGCATTCGTTTTATGACGTTATGAAGCATTATGTTCTGAACAGCGAACTTCACCAAGGCCGTCCGCGCTCAGTACGTGACTATTTTCTCAGGTTATAGTATTGTGGACAATCGACTTTGACACCTTCGTGGCTTTTCGACGGTTCTCTGGGACAGGGTTTTGTTCATTTACTATGCTAAGAAAACTTTTGATAACATCTGATGCACGGTTAGGAACTGCACGCTTTTTTCACGTATGTGGTATCACTTTCTCCGATTGCTCTTATCCTATGATCTGCTTGAACACATAGATGCCCTTCTGAGAAATCTTAACTTCCTGTTTAGCATTCTTTCTGCTTTAATTTGTGATTCAGATTACTAGCTAGCGGAAATTCGAATTAAATACGTTTCCCCAAATCTATCAAACTTTGGAGGCACATCTCAAATTTCGTGCTTACAAAGCAGTCCAACCATTCACGGTCGTCACAATTTATACGTGTATTTCCGTGGTCTGCGCTTTACTGAGTTAAGAGGGTAGTTCAAAGACTTTGCTCTAATCTACTTCTAGCGAATATGAATATGGTGTATTTTTCCAACAGGAAGTACATATTCTTGTACAAGGGCAGTTCGATAAAAAAACAGAGTAAATCACACAAAATGAAGAAATATAGGTACAGCAAAATAGATGTTATTCTTTTTCAGAATATCTTCCATCGGATGATATGCAACGGTCCCATCGTTCAGTACACTTTTAAAGCATGTGGCGAAGACATTTTGTGGAAGCGGCTTTAGCGACCCGTGTATAGTTTGAATAACGTCAGCATCTGTGTTGCATGATGCGCCACGAAACTTCTCTTTCATTGTTGGAAGCAACCAGAAATCGCACGGGGCTTGATCAGGACTGTAGGCAGGCTGTGGCATGATTCCTATACTGCATTTCGTAAGAAACTGTTGAACACAAGCAGCCACATGTGGGCGGGCGTTATCAGGGTCACTTGTCCACCAATTCCGGTCGCTTAATCGATATGTGTCGTTGCAGACGCTTCAAGACTGAAATATAATACTCATCATTGACAGTAATTTGTGAAGGAACGGCAGGCTGGGTAGGCTACACCCTTATGATAAAAGAAAATCATCATCACCTTCCCAGCTGATTTGGTTTGGCGGACATTTTTCGGTGGAGGCGAGCCTGTGTGTTTCCAGACACTCGTTGCGAGCTTCCAGACACTCGTTGCGAGCTTCGTGAGGGTGTCGAAATAGTGGACCCATATTTCATCGGCAGTTATTACTGTTTTTAGAAAGTTTGGATCCTTTGCAATTATTTGTTTCCTCTCATGACACACCTGAACTCTGGCTAACAATTGCTCTCTCGTCAGGTGATAAGGTACACACACGATGCAGCAGTAATTTGTCGCATAAAATGTGGAATGCCGACGTTTTTGAAATATTAGTTGACGCCGCTATGTCTTCACACGTCATTCGTCGATCTTCTTGCAGGACTGACCAAACAGTGTCAACAAAACGCTCCGTAACAACACTTTCAGGTCGACCAGGCTTAGGAGCGAGTTCTGCCGATAAACGCTCTTTTTTGAAATCATGGTGCCATCTAAAAATCGTTGACTCACCCAAACATTTATCTTTGTGAGCTTTTTTCATTAAATCAACTGTTCCTGGAGCCGTCTTACCCAAAGGATAGCAAAATTTTATCGCACGACGCATTTCATTTCTTAACTCTTAATCATTTACCTCCATAGCTGTATGGCTAAATGTAGACGTACCTTAAACAACTACACAATAACATAACCAGAATCCTCTGCCACGGCTAATAACTGTTGCCATAGATACTTCCTTAATTCAATTAGTCGCCTGCGTGGTTATTTTTCCAATTCGTGCTGCTGCCAACTCAAAAAAATAACATTCAATTTTTGTGGAACGGCCTTTGTACGTCAGTTTACTAGTTTTCCTTTTTCATTATTTTTTTCAGGGTGATTTTATGAACTAAACCAAGTGGATTTTGCCAAATAGAAAAAACGGAACTTCAGGCAATGAAAATAAACCTTCTTAGAAAGGCATATTCGCACAGGAGGTTCATGACGATATGGTAGGTAGTAAAAAGCTTGTACACAGTCCACAGTTGTCAAGTGCCACAGATAATTTCTTTGTGGTAGAAAATCTTGCGATGATGCAAATCGTCCTGGACGACTCCGCCACATTCATTTCAGCCGCCCCGGTGGCTCAGTGGTCTAAGGCGCTGGCCTCTGATCATTCGTCCGTAAGGGGTCCGGGTTTGAATCCCTGTCAGGGATGGATGTTGAGTTTGTCTTACGGCACTGGCTCTCTCCCTTCCCTGGAACCAGTGACCCTAAATTAGGGACGGGCGACTGCTTATAGCCCATTGAGTTGCTCACGGTGGTCGTTAAACCTCCAATAAAAAAAAAAAAAAAAAAAAAACATTCATTTCAGATTTGTTTGTTTGGGGGGGGGGGGGGACCAGTGTGAGAACCTCAAGGAACCATAATCAGTCGCCGGTCCCTAATTCAGGGCCACTGATTCTAGGAAGGGAGAGAACAAGTGCCGTAAGACAAACACACCATCCATACTACAGCCGGGAATCAAACCCAGACCCATTTTGCATAAAAAATTAGAAGCCACCGTGTTGTACTACTAGGCTACTGGCGTGGCAACCACCTCTGAGAAAAACATCAACTTCGTGCATGATATCGTGTACTTTTAAGTCTTCAGGTACATATTTCAGTCGGAAGTGTCGATTCAATCCCAAAGATGTCTTTAAAGGAGAAAGACAATGAAACACTTCATTGTGCGGTGGCTCCCACGAATGTGGACAGATGACCTAAACGTACGTCGCAAACCAATGCGCCTCACCAACTTGAACATGCTTCCATCGGATCCAATTTTGGTCCCGGATTGTTGCAACGGATAAAATATGGGTTCATCGCTTTTCGCTGAAGACAAAAAGCAAAGCATAATGTGGAATAATACACCTTCCTCGTCGTCCAAGAGATTTCTAGTTGCCCCGTGAGCCGCCAAGGGGAAGACATTAGTTTTTTGGGCGGATCAGAAGGCACCATTTACGATTGAACTTAGAAAAGGGCACCACTGCGATGTGTGTATACTACGTCAACCTCATAAGCCAACTTCGTAGAGCCATTAAGGAAAACAAGTGTGAAGAACTGTGAAGAGGCGTTTTCTTCCTTCAAGACAATGTACCGACTCGCATTTCTCACATTGCGAAGACTCTTCATCCTTCAAAACAATGCACCCACACTCCTCCTACATTGCGAAGTCTCTTTTCCTCTTTCAAGACAATGCACTGACTCCCACCTCCCTGACTGCGCAGGCTCTCCTTCCTTCAAGACAATGCAGTGACACACCTTTCAGACTGCGAAATGACTTCTTGCTTCACGACAATGCACAGACCCACAGCTTCCAAATTGATAAAACACTTCTTTTTCAAGACAATGCAACGAACAGCACTCCCAGCTGCGAAGACTTTCTTCTTCAAGACAGTGTACCATGCAACACCTACCAGATTGTGAAGACTTCATCCTTCAAAGGAAATGTACCCTCACGCGTCCTATTTTGCGAAGACTCTTCCTCCTTCAAGATAATTCACTGACCCACCCCTTCCAGAATGCGTAGACTCTTCCTTCTTGAAGACAATGCACAAACCCAAACCTTCCAGATTGAGAAAACGCTTCTTTTTTCAAGACAATATACCGAGTCACACCTTCGAGATTCTGAAGACTTCTTCCTTCAAGACAATGTATCCAGCCACACCTCCCAGATTGTGAAGACTTCATCCTTCAAAACATTGTGCCGTCACACCTCAGAATTGCGAAGAATCTTCCTCCTTCAAGACAAGGCACAGACTCACACCTTCCAGGTTGCGGAGAGACTTCTTTTTTCAAGACAATGTACCAAGCCACACCTCCCAGATTCCAAAGACTTCTCCTTCAAGACAATGCACCGAGTTACACCACCTTGATTACGAAGACCGCCAAACAGACTGCAAGATGTGAGTTGCTTCAGCATCCATTCTGTTCTGCGATCTAAAAAATTTCCAAGATTACTTTCGCGCACAAATGAAGCAAATTCCTGATTCAACCAACCTTCTCGGTGAAATGAAAAAAAAAACCCTACAAATAAAATAAAAAAAAAACAAAAACACACAATACCACAGAGTTTTCGTACTTCAAGAAAATTCTGGATTTTTAGAAACTTTCCGCAATTCCTTTCGCAAATTAACGAACAAATTTTGTTCTCACTTTTTCCGCATCCATATGACGAAACATTTATAGGAATAGGAGAGGCTCGCAGGAACACTTGAGGTTTAACTATCAAATTTCAGTTGTCTGTCGAAGGACCTGATCTTGAAATTTTGTAGCGATATCTGATATTGTGGATAGGATATTGCATGGCATTTTAGCTACTATAGCAACTGATATTGCTTCCCCTGTCGCTCCCATTTTTTATTTTTTTTTGTCTTGATTGAAGGTTCAACGACCACCGTGAGCAACTCAATGGGCTATAAAGCAGTCGCCCGTCCCTAATTTAGGACCACTGGTTCCAGGGAAGGGAGAGAACCATTGCCGTAAGACAAACACAACAACCATGTCGCACCGGGCGGGATTCGAACACAGACACATCTCGGACGAATTATCAGAAGCCATCGCTTAGACCACCGAGCCGCGACCTCCCATTTGATGCGCTTGCTATTGTATATTGTGTTACCATAAGAAACCGGGTACTTAAATTATCACACGGGTTTTTTATATTATGTCTATATATCAGTCTGCGGAATCCTTAAGACAAAAAGTACTATAGCTATCAAAGACAAACTTTATTTTTAGGGCTTTTGTGAAATAACACTATGAAGCAATACATTTCACATTTTCTTACGAAGAAGATATATTTTGGGATAAGTCCTGCTACAAAAATCTAATTATCATAAATCTATTCAAAAAATAAGCTCCTTCAAAAAAAAAATGATAAATTAATCCGCATTAATAGCGAAAAACATTTTTTCATCGTGCTACTCCAATTCTCTTCATTTCAACCTTACACGCGGTCAAGTGTTAAGTGTCTTTCTAGGTCAGCGCGCTTCGCTGGCGTTGAAGTCGTGCCCCGTGTGAACCTCGCCAGGAGCAAAAAAAGCAGGATTCGTTCATTTCGTACGCCAAGTAAGGATTTCTGCTAAAAGGGATGAAAAAGTCGAAATCCAAGATTTTGCGAAATTTCAGTATAGAAACGGAAAAACTCTGAAATCAACAGAATTAGAAACAACGGAATATCTGTCAATATACTGAAGTTAGAAACGGAATAGTTTCAAATCGAAAATTTAGTTAAATGACAAGAGACCATCCGGCAACTTTGCTGCCCGTTATTTTCAGGAATTTTCCGTGAATTTACACCACTTTTTTACAGTGTACAGATCTCGCCACGTGTGATTTACTACACGTGTCCCAAGCTGAAGGAAAACATTATTGGGAAGTATAAGTCTCCCCTGTGAGGTGGTTGCAACTGCGGCTGCGTGGTTGGAAGACGGACATTATTTTCCCACTGGGATCAACGTACCAGAACATCAACGGGAGAAATGCATTACAGTGGCCAGGAACTATGTTAACAACCTAGTCAAATCACGCAATACATTGATTATGATACACTTTCTAACATACCAGAAATCGCGCGCAGACAAATCCTCCTTCCTACCCTGACCATTGACTCGTTCAGTGTACCTCCGGAACAACATACTAAAGTTTTGTCGTAACTCGTAATGGAAGCATTTTTACTGAAGTTATGATGATAATGGCTGTGGAATAAATCTCGCTCCTGTGCCCTGACCTTTGACCCAATTTCGATGATATTCAACAGAACCAGTTCAGTATACCTCCGGAACAACATGATAAAGTTTTGTCACAATAGAAGCATTTTTACGTAAGTTATGACGCATAAGAGCGATGGAATGGATTCCGCTCCTTTGTCCTGACCTTTGACCCAATTTCGCCTATTTTCAATAGGGTTCGTCCTCAGGTTGTCCCCTACTACATACTAAAATTTCATCGAAATCGAACCTGTTTTACGTGAGTTTTCGTGCGGACAGGCAGACGGACAAAGCTGGACCATATACGCTTCTTCAACCTACGATTGGAAAGCGTAAAAATGAAGAAATAAATATAAACATGTAACTTCCTTGTACGTGTGAGAACACGAATTTTTCGATCGACACTCGTATACATGTAGATGAAATTAGCGTCATCTAATGTTATCAATCTCAGCGTCTTCTCAAGCTTCCAGCTGTGCAATATTTCAAAAAAATTATTGTACGTTTAATGGGCAGTTGCGAATGCTTATCTTAGCTAAAGAGAAGGGCGTACAGCGGTCTTACAGAAACAAAAATTGGGGAGAGGGGCTTTACAGAAGGATTGCATATACATCGAAGAGCCAAAACATTAGACCACCTGCCCCTACATTTAAAATTTTAAGGTACCAAATATTGGTATTACACCAGCTGCACTACTTTCTTAGAAAAGATACACTATTATGTAGTAGAAACAAAACCGACAACAGAGTACTACCATGCCCCATAATGTGCTTCAACCTTGCGCTATAACGTGATGCAAAGTTGTACCATGTTCTTGGGGTTTGTTCGCACCATACAATAGTGTATCTTACCTCAGAAAGTGGTGCAGCTGGTGTAATACCACTTTTTAGTGCAACCTACCCAAAACATTTAACAGTGTAATATGATGTTGGTCCTCCACTTGCTGCCGAAACAACTCTTACCTGGCGAGGAATCGGCACCACAAGATTGCTAAAGGTGTTTTGTGGTGTCTGTTACCAAAACGTTACTAGTAGATCCTTTAGCTCTTGTAAGGTACGAGGTTGAGCTTTCGAAAATAGGGCTTGATGTTTCAACACAAACCACAGATGCTCGATTGGATTAATGTCTGGGGAATTTGGGAGCCAGGGATATACCTGGAAGTCTTCCTCATGTTCCATTCTGGAACAATCCGCGCAGTGCTACATGACTCATGAAACATTAAGAAGACACTACTAGAGTGCCTTCTTAACGAAGCATTTTAGAAGGCACTACTAGAGTGGAATACAGTTATAACACCTGATAAACTAAAACGCTTCGTGTCACTACTAGAATGCCTTCTTACTTCAGGTGTCACTACTAGAGTGACACCTAATTGTCCGTGGTCAATCATATATATAAATGGTCAATCATATGCGTATATATGATTGACTTAATTGGATATATGATTAACCTATATTGGTCAATATATATATATAATATATTATACCTAATACTGTATATATAACTGACCTAATTGTCAGTGTCGCTACTAGTAGTGACACAAACAATTTAAATATTTTCAGGTGTCTACTACTAGAGTGCCTTCTTACATGAAGCATTTTAAGAAGACACTACTAGAGTGGAATACCGTTGATATGAATAGATGTACCTAGTTCTGCAATGATGCTTAGGTAGGTGGTGGACGTGATAGATTTCGGCACATGAATGACTGGTCCCAGGGTTTCCCAGCAAAACATTATCCAAAGCTTACACATCTTCTACCGGATTTGTTTTTGTTTCACGGTGCATCGTGTTGCCAACACGTCCCGAGGTAAACGACGCCTACGTACCCGGCAATCCACATGGTGTAACAGGAAACGAGATTCATAGGACCAGACGACCTTCTTCCAATCATTCAAGGTCTAGTAGGCTCCTTTGACGGGAACTCAGAGCGGCTTGCCCCTTTGCAAAAACCATTTTCAGCAGAATTCTATGTAATGTGTGTTGTGACACATTACACCCGTTCCCAGCGTTCAAATTACCGGCGAGTAGCGCCCAAATATTCCTTCTGTTGTCCGGCACCATACGAAATAGTCTTCGCTTACCTCTAGCATCCATCAGCAATGGTCAGCCCACACCTGGCTGGCAGTTCTTTGCTTTCTCCTCCTCGAACCACGTTTTGAAGGTACTAACCACGGCCGACCGTAGCACCCCCACAAATCGTGGTGTCTCGAAAATGCTCTAACACAGTAGTCTTGTCATTGAAACTTGTCCTTTGTCAAATTCGCTAAAGTCCGCTGCTTTTCCCATTTAAACAACAACACTGATTAAGTTGGTTCCACCTAAAATCTCTGCAATATGTTTCCAATGGTAAAACTTCTTTACATTTTTTCTTCGCAATTAATGTATTCCCAAAGGATGAAAATTTGCGCATCGATAAAACTAACTTTAAGTTATAGCATGGGATAATTCATACTTGCTAAAAAGTAACCATAATTATATTAAAAATCAATCATTTTTCTTTCAGTAATGTTCAGACATGTTACTAGATGGCACGACATGTACATTGATGACATCAGTAGACAAACAAATGTTGGATTGCTTAATTGTGGTTATGTTTTAGCAAGTGCGAAGCATCCCATGCTATAGCTTAAAGTCAGTTTTATCGATGTGCAGATTTTAATCCTTGGGAATACATTAATTGCTAGGAAATATGTAAAGAAGTTTTACCATTGGAAACATAAGGCTGAGATTTTAGGCGGAACCACCTGAACCAGGTGTTATTTGTACCATTTCGTGACCTTCACACGCATCATCATTTACCTGGAGTCGTTTCGATATCCATAAAGGCATGATGTTTTGGCCCTTCGTTGTATGTGTGTTCATTTAAATTCTACGATCCAGTTTGAAAATTTACTAGCAATTAACATCAGCAGAGATATGTGGGAATAAAACATTAGTTTTTCTTTTTTTATTCCAGGTTCAACGACCACCGTGAGCAACTCAATGGGCTATAAGCAGTCGCCCGTCCCTAATTTAGTGTCACTGGTTCCAGGGAAGGGAGAGAGCCAGTGCCGTAAGACAAACACAACATCCATGCCTCACCGGGATTCGAACCTGTACCCTTTCGGACGAATGATCAGAGGCCATCGCCTTAGACCACTGCGCCACCGGGGCGGCATATAAAACATTAGTGCGGAGGAATTTGTATAATTTACCACGTACGTAGTCACCTTATGACGAACACATTTGTATGTGTTTGAATTTTCGAAAGTTCAAAAAATTTTAAATCAGGGGAGTCCACTAATGTAAATAAAATTTAAATCAGGGAATTTTAAATAAAATTTAATAAAAAAAAATAAGGGAATTTTAAATAAAATTTAAATTAAAAACATTTTAATCAGGGAAGTCCACTAAATTTTAAATCAGGGAAGTCCACTCATTTTTAAATCAGGGAAGTCCACTCATGTCGATCGTGTGCGAAAAAAATTTCGAAAGTTCAAAATTTTTTTCCGAAAGTTCAAAAAATTTGTATAATTTACCACGTACGTAGTCACCTTATGACGAACACATTGTATGTGTTTGAATTTAATATTGCCGCCCAGGTGGCGCAGTGGTCTAAGCGATGACTTCTGATCATTCGTCCGATATGGGTCCGGGTTCGAATCCAGGTGAGGCATGGATGTTGTGTTTGTCTTACAGCACTGCCTGTCTCCCTTCCCTGGAGTCAGTGGCCCTAAATTAGGGACGGGCGACTGCTTATAGCCTGTTATTTTGCTCGCGGTGCGGTCGTTAAACTCTCAATCAAGAAAAAAAATTTGAATTGAATTTACAGGAGCAATTTCCCCCTCTACAACAAACAGATTTTTTTATTGCTGAAAATACGCCGCGTTCCAACACAAGGACCTAAATACTAATGGAAGAAAAAATGCATCCTGAAAATGGGATATTCTCTTTTTTTTTCTCTTTCCGCTGGTTCTACATGAAAGTAACATTTCATTTCCAAATCCACAACAACGAAGTTATCAATTTAGGAAAATCTGAATACCATGAATTGTAAGCAGCAAAACTAATTATTCATGAACCTCGGCTACTTTAATGCAAAAAAAAAAAAAACAGCTAAGGTTGGGGTGATCTCGCCTGTCGTCTCCGTTGAATTTGCTGATGCACTCAGGTACGCATTTGCAGGCAAATATATTTGTTTATTGAATCTCTAAATTGTGTGTCTAATTACAAGCGGCAATAACAAAACTTGAAGCACTATACATAACTTTTATAAATTTTCAAGTTTTCTTTTTCATTAACTATTCAAGTATTATATATGATTTATGACTACAAAATTTGTGATATTGAGATGGAATAAAATAGTAACGTTTATTCAAAATTACATGTTTATTAAGCAGTGATCATAGTTTCGCAGAGCGTTTGTTCGGCGAAACTATAGTCGATGTTAAATAAACATTTAATTGTGAATAAACGCTGTTATTTTATTCTATCTTATTCAAGTGTTATTAATACTTGAAAAATTCATTCTCTTTCGTAGGCACAAGTGACATTAAATGAATTTATGGAAAATTTTATTGGATGCAGCCAATAAAGTGGGAACATATGATCTGTACATATAAAACTAAAAGCCCTCACTGACTCATCACCGAATCTCAGAAACTACTGAACTTAGAACTTTCATGTTGGCAGGAATGTTCCTTTTACAACGTAGAGGCGCACTAAGAAAGAATTTTTTCCTACGATAACTTTAAGTGGGTCGAAATGGGTTTTTTTTTAAATAATCCAGCTTTGATAACACTAGGACGTTTTGCAATGATCGAGCCATTGTTGCCCAGCAACTGAAACCCCGCCCTAAGTTTTGAATGACTTGAGTTGACCTGCTCAGTATATATATTTGTTCTGAATTTATTTAACAAAAAACCTTGAAAAATCACGTAAAAAGCGCTATATCATAATATGCTTTGCATTGAAACATTTATATTAACATTTGACATATCGAATGTCAAGGTTTTTTGAGTCAAAATCAAATTACCAACATTCGTTTTCACCGAAGCAACGGTGAAGTCATATAAGTGGTAAGGTGTCTGCAATAAATAAAAATATGGGGGTAGATTTTCATAGTAATTGACATTTGAAAAAAAAAGTTTCCCCCTTGAGATATTAGCTATGGCCACACAATTTTGCTCACGCTTCCAAAAACATCTGACTTGCTAGCTTTTAAATGTACAGTTTCGAACGAAATTGTTTATACGCAAGGTTGTTTTTACATTTATGCTGAAAGTAACGTAATTTGTTCTGTTGTCTATTAATATTTCAGCGATTAAATGAAGAGTAACGACGTATTTTGATTTGTTTCGTGTAGGCTTAAAATTTACAGTTGTGAACGAAATTGCTTATGTGTCGTCTGGCAGAATAAGTCAGGCAGACATGTGTTTCCCAAAGGAGCGAAGAAATGTGCAGTGTATGGCCATTTCAACTGTCGTAATTTGTCATGGTGTAGGTTTATCAAAATCTTTCTTTTCAGTGGACCAAATAGATTTTATTTTAAGGAGAGGTGACCAGTTTTACATGGAGTGCAAAACTATTAATCAAGTAAAACATCGTTTCCTTTGAGCATATTATTCCTACTGTTAATTTGAACGGTGCAGCGTTACGTATAGAAATTGTGTATCAGTTTTCTGGACTATTTCCTTCAAACGAAATCTCTTTCAAAAAGACCGTTTGGTAACACTGGGGATGATTCCAGAACAGCCGTGACAAAGAAGTACTAGCATAAGTCAATATATTCTTTTTATTTTTCCATTCGTTCATCGCTATAAAAATGTTTAGTTACAAATGACAAAACTTCATCTTATAAGGATGCAGAAATTCATGCTATAAACATGTATTTGAATCCATTTTATTACCGATATGATATAATAAAGTTATTGAACAAACCGATCAAGTGTATTATTAGTATATTAATTTATGGTATAAATTATATTATGGTATGAAATCCTGTATTATAGAAATATTTTTAGTATTACGTTCGAAGAACGGGTATTTAGCTAGTTTTAAATATAAGACGCTGGTATTAGATATACGAGGTACTTTTTAAAGGACAACTAACAATAACGCGTTATATTAAATAAAGTTATACTTTATTAACGTACAATTAACGCTAACGCCTTATATTTTACATAACATTGTCCCACTTCGTTGGCTGACATCAAATAAAAAAATTCCATTAATGTATAACTTCTCGCACAAAACCTGCGAAAGAGAAAGGATATTTTTTTTTTTACCATCACGAACACTCAGAAATTATTTTACATTACCATATAGAAATGTTTTTTCTATGGCATCAGTGCGCAAAAAATGCTTACATAATTTTTTTCTCTCGTATGCGGGAAATCGTAGAGAGCGACCTGGAAGCACGAAAAGATGAGGCAGTTAATTTACTCCCATACTCAGAGGTTCATCAACAGAAGGATCTAGAAGACGGTAATTGCATGAGTCAGAGCTTTCATTTGCCGTTATGAATCAGGCGCTTAGGTGATGAATTGAATTTGAATAGCATATTAGCTTCTGCTCGCGCAAATTAGCTTATGAAAAAAGGAAATCAAAAATATGCAAATGGAGTAGACGTAAACATTCCCAGCAGATTGCAAAGTCCGATGTACTCGGAGCATTTCCCAAGTTTTTTTTTTTTAAGCTGAATGGAATTTTTTAATGCTGGTCCCAGTCATGATGCCCTTCTGCTAAGTACAGTATGAGAGAAAAACAGGATACCTCGTTTAGATTAAAACAGTATTGTCATGCAAACTCAGATGAACACACTTTAAGAATAGGTCTCGGTGGATATCGTTTCACCTAATCAGAAAATTGTCAAGCAGATATCATAAACTCATGTTAACACTTCCAAACTGAGAAAATAAAATCCTCAATATTTACACGATTCTTAAAAGCCATAAAAGTAAAAATACTTAAACAACTTTATTTACAATTAAAAAAGACAGGATCTTCCGTAGCAGTGTTGGCCACATCTTCAGGTCTGAATAGTCAAGAATACGAGCCATACAATAATATATAACCAAGTGTTCAAAAGGCAAGGTGGTTGCCAGTTTACAAAGTAGCAAGTAATCACCCAGATCTGCGTATACATCCCCGCGGTCTCCGGTTATGGTGGTGCTGGTAAACACCGGACAAGTCTTTTCCAAACATTGTGAAGGCAAAATGGTGTTTCCTGGTTACAACTCCTAGCTTCATGGTTAGGCAATCCACAATGACTCCATAAATAATAAAGTCTGACGAGACATTAAAAGTGCCACAATAGTTGAGCAGCCCCAGTCCGAAAAGTGTTGTTCCAATCTCAGAGTTCTTGTTAATGAGGTGGAAATATTAGGGTTTCCTAGTTTAATATTCATATTCTTGTACACGTAAAAGCAGATTCCTAGCGGTTGATCCCACGTACACCAGTTCTCTCACTCCCGATAGAGTAGGACGTAGAGGAATGGTATATACACCTGCACGTGACTGTAAAGGAATTGGGTCACGGTTTTTGGGAACTAAATTAAATTGGTTAAAGTTCGGATACCAAAATTTAGGTTGACACCTCTGTAAAATCCTTTAAGTAGGCTGACGAGTTCAGGGTTTATTGGTTCATCGATTAGCACCCTGAACTCGTCAGCCTACTTAAAGGATTTTACAGAGGTGTCAACCTAAATTTTGGTATCCGAACTTTTAACCAGTTTAATTTAGTTCACAAAAACAGTGACCCAATTCCTTTACAGTCACGTGCAGGTGTATATACCATTCCTCTACGTCCTACTCTATCGGGAGTGAGAGTACTGGTGTACGTGGGATCAACCGCTAGGAATCTGCTTTTACGTGTACAAGAGCATGAATATTAAACTAGGAAACCCTAATATTTCCACCTCATTAACAAGAACTCTGAGATTGAAACAACACTTTCCGGACTGGGACTGCTCAACTATTGTGACACTTTTAATGTCTCGTCAGACTTTATTATTTATGGAGTCATTGTGGATTGCCTAACCATGAAGCGAGGAGTTGTAACCAGGAAACACCATTTTGCCGTCACAATGTTTGGAAAAGACTTGTCCGGTGTTTACCAGCACCCACCACCATAACCGGAGACCGCGGAAATATGCAGATCTGGCTGAGTACTCGCTACTTTGTATAGTGGCAACGACCTTGCCTTTTGAGCACTTGGGTATATATTATTGTAGGACTCTCGTATTCTTGACTATTCAGACCTGGGGATGTGGCCGACGCGGCTACGAAAGATCTTGTATTTTTTAATTGTAAATAAAGTTGTTTAAGTATTTTTTAACTTTTATGGCTTTTAAGAATCATGTAAATATTGAGGATTTTATTTTTTCAGTTTGGAAGAAAGTTGTCATTGCTGTCTTGTAAAGCAGAAGACATCAAAATGTTGGTGCATGGGAACATAAAAAAAAAAAAAAAATCAATAAGGACTAACAAGAGGAATGCCACCGAATTTTCGGGTGAAATGAGGGCATTTTTTTTTTTTACACAGAAGAAAGTGTGTTTTATCCAGAAAACAAATGATATTAATGTCATCAGTGACGTATAATCGAGGCTAGCTGCAAAGCCCAAAAAATGTGAAAATAAAAGTCAATTAAATATACACAAACAAAAGTCAATTATCAGTGGTATTAAGATATGTCGATGCTTTCGGTGAGAGAAAAAAACACGAGCGGATTCGCTTCTTTTGATTACGAGAATCAGTCTGGCGAGCGATGACCAACGGCATAACGCAAGCAGGTCTTCTAGAGACTTCGCTGTTCTAATTCGAAGAACTTCGATACGATCGTTTGCAAGCGCTTCCATGACAACATGAATGAGCTAGTGGAAGGGAATGGGCCATTGCTTTGGGCAACGGTTTGCTCAGAAAACAGAAGAATTGGACTATCTCAGTCACTCTCATGCTTCCGCGTGTAACATCTTGTGTTTCGCGAGAGTTGTTTCAGTTCGTGTGAAGTGTCAATGAATTAAAATCAGAGATATTATATCTTAAATTCGTGGCTTTGTTGGATGTTTTGATAAATTTTGTGAAAGCTCCCCTGAACATCTGTCAGAACTTGAAAAACTATGCTTCCAATTTTGATACAGCTATGCAGCTCGACTAAAACATGAACCGAAGGCGTTTTGTTTCCTTGATGAATACAAAATGCAGCTTTGTCCGTCCGTCCGTCCGTCTGTCTTTCGGCACGATAACTCGCGTAAATACAGTTCGATTTCGATGAAATTTTAGTATGTGATAGGGGACTAATGGGGACGAACCCTATTGAAAATGGACGAAATGGGGTCAAAGGTCACGGCATAGAAGCATATCCATTCCATTGCCCTTATGTGTCATAACTTGCGTAAATATGGTTCGATGTCGATGAACTTTTAGTATATTGAAGGGGACTACCTAAAAATGAAACCTATTGAAAATGGGTGAAGTGGGGTCAAAGGTCAGGACATAGGAGCGGGATGCATTCCATTGCTCTTATGCGTCATAGCGTTCGTGAAAATTGTTTGATTTCGATGAAATTTTAGTATGTGGTAGGGGACCACCTGGGGACGAACCCTATTGAAATGGACAAAGTGGTGTCAAAGGTCATGCAGGACATAGGATTGGGATCCATTCCATCGCCCTTATCCCATACTATTGAAGGAGCACTTCTTGTATGAATGTAAATTTTATTTTGAAAACGGTTCTAAGGATTTTGATGAAAGTCGTTAACCTACCGTTTTCTGGTACTAGAAATCTATTTAGCTTGATATCGACTTTAGGAAAATTCGTTTAGCGCGTTAAATAACCACCCCGAATTACCACGTTTTTATTAGTGTCATGACGTCCTCCCATTAATGTCGCGCGCGGTCACACCGTCTGTCTCATTACGTCACGCGTTGTGTGTGGATCCTATTACCACGTTTTTATTAGTGTCATGGCTTCGTCCCATTAACGTTGGCGCGCGGTCACGCCATCTATGTCATTACGTTACGCGTTGTGGGTGGATCCTATTAAAGTTTTATGGCGCACACTCTTTCGAGCAGATGGTCGCGATTCCCATCTGCCTTATTACGTCACGCGTTGTTGTGGGTATGCCCATCCACACGATAACTCGCGTAAAAATCGTTCGATTTCCATGAACTTTTAGTATGTGGAAGGGAAACACCTGGGAAGGAACCCTATTGAAAGTGAACGAAATGGGGTCAAAGGTCAGGACATAGGAGCGAGTTCCATTCCACTGCTCTTATGCGCCATAACTAACGTAAAAAAGGTTCGATTTCGATTAAATTATAGTATGTGGTATGGGACCACCTGGGGACAAACCTTATTGAAAATGGGCGAAATGGGGTCAAAGGTCAGGACATAGGAGCGGAATCGCTTTCATCGCCATTATGTGTCATAACTTACGTAAAAAATCTTCGATTTGGATGAAATGTTAGTATGTTGTAGGGGCCTGCCTGGGGACGAATGCTATTGAAAATGGGCGAAATGGGGTTCAAAGGTTAAGACACAGTAGCGGGATCTATTCCATAGCATTCGTGCATCATAACTTACGTAAAAATGCTTCGATTGCGACAAAACTTTATCATGTTATTTCGGAGGTATACTGAACCGGTTCTGTTGAATATCATCAAAATGGTGTCAAAGGTCAGGGCACAGGACCGAGATTTATTCCACAGCCATTATCCTCATAACTTGAGTAATGATTTCTGGTATGTTGGAAAGCGTATTATAATCAATGCATTGCATGATTTTACTAACTTGTTTAATTTTTGTGCAGCTATGAACCAGTTTTTGTCTTCTTGTGTGCGGTCTAGGTGTGATTTCTGAGATGCAGTTTCCTGGCCTGTCAGAAATAAAATTGCTCTATCACCACAAAGTGGGGTTAAGGTAAAATATTTCTTCATTGAAAATCACAAGGTAAAAAATGTTTTAAATATGAAGCGCTACTATGTATGCAATGAATCACACTGTGCCTCTGAATATTATTTGTATGGTTATTATGGTAATATTCAGGTAATTTATTTATTCTAATTTTCGACTACTCAGAATAATTTAAAAATATATATCGTAAGCGATCAAACAAAGCTATTACTACCAATTTTTTTAATCACAACTCAACTTTTACTGAGCACCGTTTTTGTTATCTTTACTTGAGGCTGCTATCCCGCTCACTTTGGCTGATCAATTATTCATGCATAATGAATAGTTGAAAACGCACATACAATGTTTTTAATAGTAACAGATATTCGACGTAAAAAGATTTTTTTTTTTTGGAGGTTTAACGACCACCGTGAGCAACTCAATGGGCTATAAGCAGTCGCCCGTCCCTAATTAATTTAGGGTCACTGGTTCCAGGGAAGGGAGAGAGCCAGCGTCGTACTTTTAGAACTTAAGATATTACTTGACATATAAACATATAATTACGCTCCCTAAGGTGTATTAAGGAAAGGTAAAAAATGTTTACCAAATTTCAGACAACTGAATCTACCAACCCATACCTTTACAAAACAGCCGTTTTTATAACATAGTTCAGAAGAGGCTTTTATTTTACTTTATGTATTTGCTCTATCTTGAATCCTGCTCCATTGTATAGCTTAGAAAAAGTCTCCCTGAAGGGAGCAAAAGCTCGGCAGGGAGGCTTTTAAATTATCCGTTTATTATTCTAGGCTTAATAAACGGATAATTTAAAACCATTCTTTATTAGTTCTACAAATTTTGGGAAATAAGATCGTCATCATAAGAAATGATTTCCATGAAAAGCTGCCAATCGCCAAGAACTGATCGTGGGAGGACGTCATAGACGCATGCATTAATCGATCCAAACCCTGGAAGCATTTCATGATATTCCAACTGGTGAGCAACATGCGGTTAAGATCAAACCGTTGGAAATCCGGTGGAATATCTCATAGGCGTCGGTAATGGCTCTGTTTCTAAAGGCCAAGAGAGCTTTTATGAGCATCTCGGAGCAAAGTACTATTAACAGGGATCTAATCACTGAAGTATTTGGCCAAAACATCACATAAAATGATGTCGGCAAATTGTGTATAAAGGTCATAGTGGCACCCAAAACGTGGATTCCCTAGCTACTAATAACTAGACACTAGAAAAAATAGTATTGGCTCCAGGACAATACAAAATGGTTTACATCAGTCTGGATTAATTTATTGATTGCACAGGTTAGTAAAAAAAAAAGAAGTTTACGGAATTTTCAAATTCATTGACTGCACAGATTACGATGGAGAATTGTCACTGTCTTTGTGCTACTTCAAAATATCAACGTGAAGAAGAAGAGGCTTTGAAACGGAACGCGCTTGATTGTCAAACAGTTGGGAAAACACACCACGGGATGTATGATCGCAACTGGGAGTACCAAGGGATGGTCTTCCCGAATCCATATACCCTGAAGTGCCAAAAGTCATGGATGGCAGTATACAAATTTTTAGCTTTTGTACGACGGCATTGCCGTCGTATAAAAGCTTCAACGCACGCCACGATTTTTATCAGTTGCGAGGTGTGATCTCGTAACTCAGGCTGAACAACCGACAGTAGGATTATGGCAAGCCGACGTGAATTATCGGAGTATGAATGAGGCATGGTAGTGGGAGCCAGACGGATGGGGCATTCAATTTCCGAAGTTGTGCGAATATTCAACATTCCGATCATCGGTGTGACGTGTGTACCGAGAATACCTCATGTAATGCCAGTAGCTGACCACGGGTTCTTAATGGCCGTGACCAGCGGCGTCTGACCAGGATTGTCCATGCTAAGAGACAAGCGACACTGGCTCAAATAGCATCCACATTCAAAGCAGGAGGTACCAGAGACACATCCATCATATCAGTGCAGCGTAATTTTGCTTCCATGGGGTATGGGAGCAGAAGATCCACCAGAGTGCCTTTGTTAATACCACGACATAGGACACAGCGCCTTACCTGGGCCGTGGACACGGTAATTGTACCCTGGAAGACTGGCAACTTGTGGCGTGGTCCGATGAGTCACGCTACCAGTTGTTACGGGCTGATGGTAGGGTTCGGGTGTGGCCCAGACACCATGAGACCATGGACCCAAGCTGTCAACACGGCACTGGTAAGCTGGTTGTGGTTCCATACATTGGTCGACTGTCTTTACGTAGCACGGTTTGGGTTCTCTGATCCTCGTAAACGCATCATTAACCGGTAATCGCTTTGTTGCTCTACTGGATGACCACTTGCAACCCTTCATGGCCTTCATGTACCCCAACAAAGATGGTATTTTCCAGGTGGACAATGTACCATGTCATCGGGCCTAAGTTGTCCAAAATTGGTTCGAGGAGCATTCTGGACAGTTCCGATGGACGGTGTGGCCACCACGTTCGCCCGATATGAACCCACTGACGTGGTGGAGAGGTCCATTTGCACCCAAGAGTCTGCAACTACAAATAACAGGGAACTGTGCGTGGCTGTTCAGACGGCATGGCTCAACATATCTGCAGAAGTATTCCGTCCACTTGTGTAATCGATGCCACGTCGAGTTGCTGTCCTTCGCCGGGATAGAGGAGGTGTCACACGATACTAGGTACGTATCTCGTGACTTTCAGCTCTTCAGTGTAATGTTCACAGAAGACAGTAAACTCACATTACAACTGAAACGCTAGTACGTTCCAATAACTTCAGCATTCGCTATGACCTAAGAACAAGAAACAAGGGCAAGCTTTGGACTGCATGTGGAATGTGCATATTGCCAGAAAATGAAGCACACTGCTCAACAAAGAAAATGCCACACCATGAAGTATTTGTAGGAGCGGTATGCAAATTTGTGGGTACGTGTCGACAGTTGAATTACGTAAATGATTGCAGTTCCGAATCAATCACGTGATAGGTGAGAGTGATAAGGAGCAATAAGGATCGGCGTAGCTACGTTTAGTGGCCCTCACTTTGACGTGTTTTTTTATTATTTTGAGGGTTTAATGAACACCGTAAGCAACTTAATGGGTTATAAGCAATCTCCCGTCCCTAATTTACGGCCACTGACTCCAGGAAAGGAGAGAGCCAGTGTGGTAAGACGAACGCAACATCCACGCCTCACCGGGATACGAGAAGGGACCCATCTCGGACGAATGATCAGAAGCTATCGCTTAGGCCACCCCGCCAAAGGAGTGGCACACTTGGGCGTGTGATCCAGAGTTGGAAACAGGGCAAAATATTTTGTACCCGGACGTCGCATAATTGGACCCCACCCTGACCGGCCCAGGGCCTTACCCAGATAAATTTGCTTTGAGCTACAAACTCGAATACATCACCATGATCATTATCATCATTGTCGATATGATGAAGAGACTATCGTGCTGATTGATAAACAAATAAAGAAGATAGCTGTCTAAGCACGAACACTTTAGCTCAAACCAATTACAACACTCAAATGAAGCTAAGACGTATCACCGGTATCAAAAGTATACACAGTTAAAACCATGACGACACAAATAACTCATTCCATTGAGGTTTAAAAAGGTTTAATGTTAAAAACTTGCGAGATCTTTCGAACCTACGACTTATAGGTTCATCATCAGGCACCAAAACTCGCAAGGTGCACATGAAACGTAGTGGTTATATACACGTGTGGTTATGGGCAAAGACCGCGCATGCGTACAAGTCGGAACAGTATGAGGTCATAAAATACATACATTTAAAATAACCTGTAGGGTAAAAAACACATAATGGTTGTCATAAATATAAGAAATATAAAATGAAGGTCAAAGTTCCCTCGCCTGAGTTTTATATATGTACAATAAAATCAATGGTTGTCTAATCTTGTTTCTTGGTTTTTCAGTAGGTATCGCCAAGGTGCTGGTATATTGGATGGAGCTTCATCATTACAACATTGTTCATTCAAATGATAAATATACAAGCTCTCGAGAAACAACAGGCCATTTTTAGTTTTGGTCGTCGATAACAGTTTTACATTGTCCCAGTCAGGATAGTGCTCTCCTTTTAGTAATTCTCGCGCTAAAGAAGTTGTTAAGGCATGTGTACGAACACTGTATTTGTGTTCTGTAATTCGTGTCTTTAATGATCTACAAGTGGATCCCACGTAAGAAGTAGACTGTGAGGTAGTTGAGAAAGAGTTCAGTGGTACCGAATAAACGCCGTATTTATCTAAGATTGATGTCGGATCTCTGTCTGATTTGGTCAAATTGAACAAACTTTCCGAAGAAACACCAAAGGAACAATCGTATTTTTTGCATGAATTTTGTAAGATCGGTACAATAGTAGGATGGAAGGGGATGGATGCCACGTATTTTATGGTTACTTCATCACGTATTGGTTGTAACGTTGTGGAGATCCGTCGTTGATACCTGCGTAACAATTTTGTAAATAGATATCCGGGATAACCGGAAACCTTTGTTAGATTGAAAATCCTGTGTAATTCTAGTTTTAAGGATCTTTTGGTGGATGAATGGCTATAAGCCCTACAGATTAAAGATGAAATAGAACTATGTTTATAGGGAAGTGGTGTGTACGAATTATATGGAATGAGGGTAGGTGAACAAGTGGGTTTTAGGTAGACGGAGGTTTGAATGTCATTAGATGGGGTGCGTCGTAATAAAATATCTAAGAACGGAAGGGAGTTGGAGGATTCTAACTCTTGGGTGAAGGAAATAGTGGGAAAGACGGCTGATAAAGAGGCAGCAAAAGTGTCTAATTCACTAAGTGAGTATTGCCAAAAAACTAAAACATCGTCGACATATCGTATATAGAGTAATGGTTGGAATGTACCATTATGAAAAACTGTATGTTCGACGTGTTGCAGTACTATATACCAGCACCTTGGCGATACCTACTGAAAAAACCAAGAAACAAGATTAGACAGCCATTGATTTTATTGTACATATATAAAACTCAGGCGAGGGAACTTTGACCTTCATTTTATATTTCTTATATTTATGACAACCATTATGTGTTTTTTACCCTACAGGTTATTTTAAATGTATGTATTTTATGACCTCATACTGTTCCGACTTGTACGCATGCGCGGTCTTTGCCCATAACCACACGTGTATATAACCACTACGTTTCATGTGCACCTTGCGAGTTTTGGTGCCTGATGATGAACCTATAAGTCGTAGGTTCGAAAGATCTCGCAAGTTTTTAACATTAAACCTTTTTAAACCTCAATGGAATGAGTTATTTGTGTCGTCATGGTTTTAACTGTGTATACTTTTGATACCGGTGATACGTCTTAGCTTCATTTGAGTGTTGTAATTGGTTTGAGCTAAAGTGTTCGTGCTTAGACAGCTATCTTCTTTATTTGTTTATCATCATTGTCAATCATTATCAATCCACTGATGGATGAAGGTCTCCCCACGTTTCTTCCATAACTGACAGTCTTTGGCCAGTCTCCTCCATCCACCTATTTCCCACGTGGTCTTCTTCTGTGTCTTTTCCTGTTCCTTGGAATCCAATCTAAAATTTCGGTTGTTCATCGGTGGTCCATTCTCCTGGCAATATGTCTAGCCCATTGCAATTTGACGTCATGGCATATTGCTCTTGAAAATTGTACTGTTTCTTTCAAAAACTCTCCAACCAAATTTTATACGCTTCATCAATGTGACCCTCGCTTGATATCTGCTGCCCAAAGTAAATGTAGGAGTCTGTTATCTTCACTTTTTTCCCATCAATTGATAAATCTTTATTCCCCGTAAAAGCATTGTACATCAGTTTTGTATTCTGAAAGTTCATTTTTAATCCCCATTTCCTTAACCTTCTCAGCAAGTCTCTGGGTCATACCCTGCAGCTCTGAAGTATCATTTCAAAGACCTCTGAAGGGTTCTTTGAATTTTTTTCTATTCAAAAATAAAATGGAAATAAAACCGGGTCGAGATCAGGTCAGGAACATCTTGACCCGACCCGTTTGACCCTCAAGAAATTGTAGACCTGGTGATCTGTTTCCATCTCTGGTTTGGACTATTGCATCAGAGTGATTTCTGTGGCAAAATCACGTGTAATGAGTGAGAACCCCTGGTCGACGTCATCGGGAATCGAAACATCCTTTTTAGTGGCTTCACTGTAGGGCTACGCACTGCTGGCTTGTCCCTGCGTCGTATTGTGGCAGAAACGCATCTAGATGCAACAAATGTCGGCTGCATGTGACGACAATAGTTGGACGAAGGTAACCTGTGTCACCAGTTTTGGTACTTGTGCAGGTAGGCAGTTAGCTGGATACCTCAATCGCCGTATTTGAGGGCTACCCGTAGCACCTCCACAATTCACAGCGGACGACATTCGACGAGGGGTGAACTTGCCCTTATAACACAGCCTATTAATCGCAAATGACTGGCTGAGGTAGGTTTGCGCTCTCGCTAGCCATTGCGACGACTTCCACTTAGCGCGGCTCGCCGTCGGGTAAGATTGCAGTGGTGCAGTACCAGACATGCACTGTGAAGCGAACAGAGTCATGTTGTATTCATCGGCGAGTCTTGCCTCTGTCTCAACAACAACAATAGCCGGTTGAGAGTCTAAAAAATACGTGGTCACCTGGCTAATCTCTCTACCATCCATGAACGCCATATGGTTTTTCAGCCTCACATTATAGTTTATGGCGCCATCGGTTTCAACATCCGTCCACTGCTCGGACGCATAGTGTGTACAATTGCAGCATTCCGATAGTGCTGCAGCCAGTCTTTTTTTCCGTATCTCCACAGTTCCTGATGCCCAGTTTCAAAACGATAACACCCATTCGCACACTGCCAACATCAGGACACAGTGTCTAGGAGGTATCCAAGTCCCGACCTGGTCATCCCGATCCCCAGACTTCTCTCCAACAGAGAACGTGTGAGACGTCATTAGCAGAAGATATAAAACCTCTGTAGAACCCCCTCACAGTTATGGAGCAAAGCGAGTACATAGTAAGCGTAGGAACTCCAATGGAGATAGTGGATCCCCGAAACACCAGGGCCATCTGGCGGCGACGGGGCAAACCAGCATGGTCACATGAGAGTCCTACACCAATAGGAACAGCACTCCGTAGGGATGGGCTTAACAGTGACTTTTCGGTGACGTTCCATAAAAGTAACCGTGACAAGTAACGGTGACAAAGTCACTGTTTGTGACAAGAACGAACACCTGTACCTGTATGCTCAAATTAGTCACGTGGCGAAATCACAATCCACAAGAACGTTTCGTTAATCGTTACTCGGCACTTCGCTTCGCAGTTCTCGTTCTGAGTTCTCAAGAGGATTCGTGTTATTTCCGAGATTTCCACTGACAGGCTAATTAGGCACTTGTATTCTTAGTTACTTTTCATAGGCATTTTAGTTAGTTTTCATAGGTATTTAGTTACTTTTCCATAGGTAAGTAACGGAGGAACATTAAATATGAAATCTTTTAACTCCCGAAGAGCAGATAGTAGTCAAGCTCGTATATGAAAAATTTTCAAGTGGAACATAAATCAATTATTATTTATAACTCATTTATTCCGGCTGTTGGTCTGTAGACAGACCTAAACCCAAAAAAGATTTTTATTCGGGTATATTTTAAGCCAATAATTGCATTTTTCTGAAATTTTGTGCTCTAGCCCTAAAACAAAAATCTTGGTGCTCTAGAACTTCACTGAACGGTGGTTTGGGTGCAAAATAGCATATATAAATGTAACTTAAAATAAAAAAAAAAACCAACACCGTCAGATAAATAGCTTTAAAAGTGAGATTACTGAGTGAAAAGCTGAGAAATATCTATATTTAATATCCAGTGAGTTTGGAGCGGTTAACGAAAGTAGCTTGATTTGGCAACGCTTGATTTGTAAGTCCATCATGGCGGACATACGACTTACTGAAGCCCGCCACATTGTACTAACTCCTTGCCCACTGCATTCATGCATTCCCTCAGAGATTAAATCACTTCTTTCCCACCTACTTGTCTACACGCGTTTTAAATTTCGTGGTATTTTGTATGCACTGAGAAAAAATTTCTGAAATTCACGGGCCACTTTCCGTTTTTTTTTTTTTTTTTTTTTGTGTGTGTGTGAATTAACTAAGCAAATTTTTTATACAACTTTTTACACGAAGTGACGGGGGCAGAAACTGAATTTCACGGATTCTTGTACGCCAGAAAAATTCTGAATTTTCAGAAACCTTTTCGAATTAGTTTTCAAGACGTGTTAACGAAAAATTCTGAATTTTCAGAAACCTTTCTGCAATTCCTTTCCTATACTGACGGTAAATTTACCGTTTTAGAGATGTGTTAATGGAAAATTCTGAATTTTCAGAAAACTTTCTGCAATTTCTTTCTTATGATACCGGAAAAACACCGTTCTCTCTCTTTTTCCGTATCCAAAAGACGAAAAATTTCCGGTGATAGAGATCACGGGAATACTTGAGGTTTGATTAACTGTTAATTCCATAGTATGTCGAAGTACTTGATTTTGAGTTCTGTAGCGAGATCGGATATTGTGAATAGTATGTCGCATGAATTTTGGTTACTATGGCACAGGATATTTCTTCTCCCCTTCCCAAATTTGTCCATCACCTATTTTATATTGTATTAATGTAAGAAACCGGGTACTTAATTTATTGTACAGGTGATTGAACGATGTTTATGTGTCAGTCGGTGGGCCCCTTAAAACAAAAGCTATATAGCTATCAAGAGTAAATTTTATATTTAGAAGTTTTGTGAAATAATATTATAAAACAGTACTATGCACTTTCTCTTAAATATAATTCAAAGTTATTGTCAGTTTAAGAAGATCTTAAGTTGTAAAGCATTCTGTCGATTCGAAAATTCTCAATAAAAAAAGTACGTAATTTATAATAAGACCTCCTACAGAAAAAATAAAATTATTACCAACATATTAAAAAAAATAAGCTCCAATAGGAAACAAAAGACTAAATCATTCCCATTAATTAAAAAAATCATCATCGTCCAATTAGTTTTACCTTGAAGGAGAGTCTGATTCCTGCGACTTCCTGGCTCAGTGGTTAAGACGCGAGGCTTCAACACAAACAACCGTCGAGGATCGATTCCAACCACCGGGCAAAAGGATTCTCTCGCGTTAAGGCTGAAATATCCAGCATGCGAAATTTTTGTCAAAATACGAAAAAAAAAACTTGAAAGGGACTTTTCTGAAATAAACGGAATTACTGACTACGGAAAAATCTGTAAAAATACGGAAGTTAGAAAAAACAGGCACTGCTATAAACAGAAATTCTGTTTAAAGACGGAACTCTGCTGCACATTCTTTTCAGAAATTTTCCGTGGATTCACGCCACTTATTTTTCAGAGTGTGTCGAGCTGTACATTGGGACGTAACTGTGTCACGGATACGCAGGAGAGACGCGCTGCGCAAGTTTTCTAAAGCGAACAGAGCCAAGCCGAGGAATATTGTTTTACAAGAGTACTTACCTTTCAAATTGTGATCTGTTACACTCAGCAAGTTACTGAAAATTTGAGATGACATTACAGATACAGCACAACGACGTTTGATTTCTGAATATAGAACTGAAGCTTTCTTGTAGATTTTGCTAACGACAATGCCAGCATCTATCAAGTAAAACACTACAGTAAAAAACTGACACATCTAATGAAATCACTGGAGCTTCATGCTCCTACATTTTAAGACTCTGATATTATTTGTATATAAGTACCATTTCTATTATTGAAACCTACCGCCGCATAATGTATTATAATGTAACATACACAGTCGTATCAGAAAAATATGACCTCTCTCGGAATCGCAGCGTACCCGCGCAGGCGTGTCACAGAGTGCACGTGACAAGGTCGACCACACGGAGATACAGGCGGCCGGCCAGGAAAGATGAGCCATAGTGCGTCCCGTCAGCACAATGGGGAGAGGCAGTGATTTGACGGGCGTTTAAAAATGAATGATCATCAGCTACCGCGCCAAGGGTGGAAGTATCTCAGAAACAGCAGATTTCGTGGGCTGTTCGCGGAGGTGCTGTAGTAAGAGTGTACCAAGAATCTCACTCTTCCAATCGTGCGCTTCTATCGGCAGAATTACAGTGGATTTCTGACCTTGCTGCAACGTTTGGGTATCCCAATCATACTGTCAACAGGATCATCGCAAAAACTACAATATTGGCATCTACCACTTTAAGGGGTGACCAACCAAAACACCGATTTGTGGGTTCTATGGACTTTGTCCCCAGAGTCACAAACATATTAAAAAACATGTGTCGTAAGAATAACCTGGATTTCGGCCTTAGAACCAACACTATCTTTAGCTTGGTTTGCAAAGACAGAGATCCGGTGAACCACCTGGAACGATTTGGTGTGTACAAGATTCCTCTGAAGCCAGTGGACTAGATGTATGTTGGTTCTACGATTAGGAATGTGAAGTTGTGTTTTTCGGAACATAAATATAACATTAAAATGCATGCTTCATCTCCTGCTTTATCTCGCCTTGTCGCTTCGGGAACTTACTACCCACGCTGGGAAGAAGCCAGGATTTTGACAACTTCAGCCAGTAAGACTCAAATCCGCTTTACAGAGAGTCTGTACATCCACAGATTCTTTAATATGTGTTGCAACGAGGATTCACCTAACCAAGTTTCCCACGCATGGAAAGCCATTGTACCTGTAAAAATTAAGGAAAATTACATTCCACCCTGAAGTCTGGAACAGTGTGCGTCCCTCCTACCTGTGTTTGGTGCAGACCTCCGGTATGTAAATTACTTGACGTTTTATTTACTTCTGTGAATTGAATTAAGTGGCAACAACTAACTTATTTATATGCAATAACAACTTTTTATGCGGTCATTTTCATCTGATGAAGGACTCCAGGGGAGTCTAAAAGATCTTATGAGTGTCTTGTAACCTTGTATCATCATCATCATTGTCAACCATTATCAATCAACTGCTGGACGAAGGTCTCCCCAAGTTTCCTCCACAACGGTCTGTCTTGTGCCAGTCTCCTCCATGTCACCCCTGCATACTTTCGAATTTCATCCACCCATCTCCCATGTGGTCTTCTTCTGGGTCTTTTCCTGTCCCTTGGAATCCAATCTAAAATTTCGGCTGTCCATCGATGATCTGTCCTTCTGGCAGTATGTCCAGCCCATTGCCATTTCAGGGATTTAACTCTGATCATGATGTCTTCCACTCTTGTCATTTTTCGGATCCACGAGATCCTCTTCTTATCTCTCCTGGTTACACCAAACATGCACCTCTCCATGCTGCTTTGAGTTGTCTGCAGCCTTTGTATGTCTCTTTTAGTTAAGGTCCACGTCTCTGCACCATATGTAAGCACTGGATGGATGCATTGATCAAACACTTTTCTTTTAAGATATAATGGCATATTGCTCTTGAAATGTATGCTGTTTCTTCCAAAAACTCTCCAGGCAAGTTTTGTACGCCGATTAATTTCTTCATCAATGTGACCCTCACTTGATATCTGCTATCCAAGATAAAGGTACGTGCCTGTTATCTCCAGCTTTTCTCCATCAATCGATAAATCTTCATTTCTTGTAAAAGCATTGAACATCATTTTTGTCTTCTGAAAGTTCATTTTTAATCCCACTTCTTTACTCTTGTCAGCAAGTTCCTGGATCATACTCTGCAGCTCTGATGGAGTAGTTGCAAAAATGACTACGTCATCAGCAAAACGAAGGTGGGTTAGATAATTTCCATTAATCTTTATCCCCTTGTTTTGCCAGCTCAGTGACTGAAAGACACCCTCCAAGTGGCATTAAAGAGCTTCGGAGATATGGTGTCACCTTGTCTCACTCCCTTTCCAATTTTTATGTGTGTTGTATTTTCAAACAGCCGAATCTTTTCACTTGCATTTTCATAGATGTTATTAATAATACACTGCTGGACAATTGGTAAGGACAGATCATAAACGGCTATATAGCGCATAAAAAAGTAAGTGTGGTTGGATGCCAAGTGAAATAAAATAATGTCAGAATGCCAGGACATTACAAGAAAGACATTTTATTGTGCTCTGAAATCCAGAAGGCTTTGGAACGTGTTCAAGGGACAAACAGGCCATTTTGTGCAGAATACGTAAACGTGAAAAAAATGCAATTACCGTCCGCAGGTGTTCCGGCGTAAGATGTCAATACGGGATATGGCCACCATGGAGGGCGATGCAAGATTCCACACGTCGTGTCATGCTTTGCACAACATTATCAAGCAACTTTTTGGGTAATTTATTCCATTCCTCTGTCAGTGCACGGATGAGGGTGTCCTTGTTAATTGGAGGGCACTGGCGACCAGCAAGACTCCTCCCCAAAGCATCCCACACATTTTCAATGGGATTCAGATCTGGAGAACGTGCTGGCCATACGAGGCGTTGAATATCCTCGCTCTCAAGACACTCCTGGACAGCGACTGTTCGACGACATGTTGCGTTGTCGTCCATGAAAATGAATCTATCACCGACAGCACCATGGAACATGCAAACATGAGGTAGCAGAACATCATTAATGTATCGTTGGCCAGTCATAGTCCCAGTTGGAAGCACATAGAGGGACGTACGGCCATTGATCATCATGCCAGCCCATACCATGACACTACATGTCGGATATCGGTCGCTTTCCTGTATGTTTGCTGGACAATATGCAGTACCACTATCACGCCAGATCAGTTGTCGTCGACAATCAGACGATAGACTGTATCTACTCTCATCTGAGAAGAGGACAGCAGACCAGTCGTTATCAGTCCAATTGCGATGTTGATGGTACCATTGCAAACGGGCGGTACGGTGACGTCGGACAATAGGATGCACACAACAGGACGGAGGGCTTATAGTCCTCCTTTATGCAAACGTCTGGCGACAGTTTTTCGGGAGATCCGCTCGCCAGTAGCAGCCATAAACTGATTTGCTACCTCACTAGCTGTGTTGCGCCGGTGTCTTTTTGTTGATAGCCCTATGTACCGGATCTTCTGCAGGTGTCGTAATGCGAACACGAGCTCCCCGTGACGTTTGCTACACTCTCCATTTGTTTGAAATGTTTTCCAAAGCCTTGAAACAACACTGTGGCTGACGTCGAACTCCCTGCCAACATCTCTTATTTTTCGCCCTTCTTCAATCTTGCCAATAATACGGCCATGCGTAAAATCATCTAGGGGATGTCGGGAAGACATACTGAAAATTGCAAGTTCGTCAATTGATTCTTTCCCTTTCAACTTTGCGTTTGAACAACAACGGTCAATACGCGTCAAATCCTTTATATCTCTTCTCAGCGCTATGACGTCACGAACAAGTTCGGCAATCCAAAATTTGCATACGCACAACAAGTCTTACTGTATCCCGCACTTATCCTAATTTCCACATTTTCCTGCCTTCCATTTTATGGTTGCTATCGTTGCTATTGTCATCCAGTGTATTAATGTATGCATCTTCAATACCGCAGGATTTCAGAGCTATTGTAACTGCTGATGGTTTCACCGAATCAAAGGCTTTTTCATAATCGATAAAAGCCATGCACAATGTAAGTTCTTATTCCCTCGCTCTTTCAATTAGTTCTCTCAGTACGTGGATATGATCTATTGTGCTGTAGCCACTCCTGAATCCAGCTTGTTCTTTCGGTTGAGCCATGTCCAGTGTTACCTTCAAGCGGTGTGAAAGAACTTTAGTGAAGATTTTATAAACCACCGATAGGATTCTGACAGGTTTGTAGTTCCAGAGATTCTCAATGCCACCTTTTTTATGTAGCAAGATCATTGTAGCGTTGTTCCAATCCTCAGGAATCTTCCCTTCATTAAGGCATCGAGTGAAAATTTGGGCAAGTACTGTTTCGATTTCTCCACTTGCTTCTTGTATGATGTCTACACTAATTCCATCTTCTCCTGGAGCTTTTCCCCGCTTCATGTTCTTGATATCATGTGCAACTTCTGCTGGAAGGACTAGAGGAACTCTGGTACTGGTACCTTTCATGATGTCTGGAGTGCATGTATCATCCCTTTCATATAATTTGGAGTAGAAATCGTTCACTCTTGTCAAAATTTCGCCTCTATTTCTTGTTACAGAACCATCTTTTCTCAGTGCCATAATCTGTTTTCTTCCCTTACTGAGATGTTCTTTTGCCATCTTTAGGCTTTGGTTATTTTCAATTGCTTTCCTCACTAGTTCACAGTTCAATTTCCTTACGTCTTCAGTGATACTTTTTCGTACTATCTTGCATAGCTCTATATATTCCACTTTGGAAGTCACATCTTCTTTAGTTGTCCTCATCTCTCTTCTTTTTTGCATCAACATTTTGGTTTTTCCTGATAATTTGTTCACATGCAACTTGTTCTTAGACCCAGCTAATTTTGTTGCTGTTTCCATAAGAGCTGTGGTTACTTTTCTTGTAACTTCAGAAATATCCACTTCTTCAGATGTTAGGCCTTCTAAAGCAGAGAATCTGTTCTTCAGTTCCAACTTGAAGGTATTATGGTGTTTTTTAAGGTTGGTTATGTCAATACATTTGGTTTGTCTTATGAGCTTGCCACGTTCAAGTTTAGTGTTGAGGCGTATCTTACATCTCACCAATCTATGGTCACTACCTGTGTTGAACTTGTTTAGCACACTGCAGTCTTCTTTGACGAATTTTTTGTTACACATAATAAAATCAATTTCACTTGTCCCATTTGGATGTCTCCATGTCCATTTCCTGTGTGGCTTTTTCTTGAAGAAGGATTTCAAAATGAAAAACCCTACTGCCTCTGCAAACTCAACGAGAGTATTTCCACGCTGGTTTCTGTTGCCGTGACCGAATTTACCTACTGAAGTTTCATTCTGTTGCTGTTGCCCTATTTTTGCATTGAAATCTCCCATAATTATCTTCAAGTCCTGCTTACCTTTATTATTTAGATGACGAATTTCCTCATAAAATTCTTCAATTTCTTCTTCAGGGTGACTTGTGGTGGGTGCATAAGTTTTAATAATCTAAGCCCGGTATCTTCTTGAGAGTTGGATAACGAGTCGTGCAGCTCTGTCAGAGGAACTTTCAACTTCTACAACTTTATCCTTCAGTTTCTTGTTTATTATAAATCCAACACCACTAGTTCTGCCAGTATCTGTCCCACGATAGTAGAAGAGATGTCCACTTTTCAGTTCAATGAGATCTTCTCCTTTTCTCCTTACCTCATTTAGCCCGACGATGTCCCACTTGATCCTTTGTAGTTCCTCTTCCAATTTAAGAAGCCTTGAATCAGAAGATAGGGAGCGTCCATTATACGTAGCCAAGGTCAGCATCAGATGGCAGCCTAGTCCGGTCCTCCGGTGATTCTTAGCACCCTCTGCCTTCATGTCTCACTGGCCGTTGCCTTGGCCAGGTACATTCCAGCTGCCGGAGACTGAGGGCCAAGATTTAAGTTGTGGAATCATTTTGGAGGGGTTTGGCTATAACTCACCACGCTGGCCATGCGGGTTGGTGAGTGTGGGATAGCATTTCGTCTAATCCCGATGGTATAGTTATACCGCTGTTGGCGGTGAGACGACGAGGCCCTGAAAGTCTGTCGTCTTCAGACTTCGTTTTAATCGTGCATAACACAGCGTTTTTACCTTATTCAATTTTAGTCTGCACGCACCGTCATAATCATCATCAAAGAATGGACCGCTGACACACCGAGTACCTCCCCGACGTCATTACTGTGGAGCACCAAAGATCCTCGAACCTAGAGGAGAACGTCACCTCCGTCGACTGGTAAAAGGCAATTGATGCACCACAGTGCAGCAACTGGCTATGCAAATGAACGCTGGGACACCCAGGTACGTGTCTCCGATAACAGTAGAGCGAAACCTGTTCCTCGTAGGCCGCCGGAGTCGATGCTGCGTCGAGGAGCCCATGTTAACCCAGGTCCATCGGGAACGACCCCTGCAGTTCGCATGAGACTACGACATTGGACAGTGGAAGAGTTGGAAAAGGTTGCTTTCTCTGACGAATCGAGGTTTCTACTCCACGGAAGTGACGGATAGTGGCGGATGAGGCGTCAGACACAAGAATATCAACACCAAGACACGCTTGTCGGTCAAGTACAGGCCAGTGTGCATGGCTGGGGGATGCTTTCCTCGTATGACCTGGGGCCGCTGGTGCCACTGGATGGGTCCCTGAACGCCAATGGCTACCTGTCCATCCTCGCAGACCACATGCATCCCTTCATGTTGGACGTTTACCCTGGTGGTGATGGTGTCTACCATCAGAACAATGCGCCTTGCCACGTTGCTGAGGAGGTACGCGAATGGTTCCAGGAACACGACAGCGATGTCTTCGTTCTCCCTTGGCCGGCGAAATGGCCATACCTCAATCCATAGAGCACTTGTGGGACTATTTGGATCGAGAGGTTTGACGTGCCGACCCGTAACCACGTCATCTCTGAGACCTCAGTGCTCTGCTGCAGTCCGAATGGGCATGTGTGCTTCGGGCAGTCTTTCAGGGCCTCTTCGTCTCAAGACTGTCATCCGAGCTAAGGGTGGTAATTCCCATTATTAGGTAGGTGGCCATATTATTCTGATACGACCGTGTGTGCTTTAGCGCTAAATGCGATCACTCGCAACCACTCACGTCACTCATAACCACTCAGACGAACAGTCTGAACCCAGCACCTTATCACCAGGGCAACATGCTTCGAATTTCACAGCAGCAAACATAGACATATTTTCTACAAAGCAAATGTCAGTTTCACAGAAATGATGCGTGAAGCTTCATACATCATTTCTGCGAAAACATCGATCATCAGTTTCATAAATCATTTCTGTGAGTTACAGTAATGTTTCCGCTGGCCCTACACATCAACTTAAA
Source organism: Macrothele yani (assembly GCA_039090855.1). Lineage (NCBI taxonomy): Eukaryota > Metazoa > Arthropoda > Arachnida > Araneae > Macrothelidae > Macrothele > Macrothele yani. The sequence goes on from CM077024.1 coordinate 12,491,750, forward strand.
AATTCGGTGAAGGTGGGTGATAGTAAACAAGGTGTGATCAAAAAGTATAAAGACTTGATGTATTAAAAAAGAAGTACAAGAGTTAGAGATTTGAAACTTAATCGCCTTCGAAGTGGTTCCCTTCCGAAGCAACACACTTATCCCAGCGCTGTTTCCACTGCTCGAAGCAGTTTTTGAATACAACGGAGAAGCTGTTCACTGTTTATCTTCTGAAATAGCAAACAGCTGCTCCGTCGCATTCTGTTATATCTCTCAACATCTTGCACTCTTTTCCAATTCAAGTGGTATTTGATTTGTGGGAAGAGAAAAGATCAGCAGGGGAAGAAATTTGGCGTATAATGTGGTAGTCGGACTTGTGCAATGCGGTGCTTCGCAAAACACTTCCGTACAAGTTGCGGTGCATGGGCAGACGCATTGTCATGGCGGAGTTACCACCCGTCATTCTCATGCAACGCCGACCTTTTGCGACAAACTGCGTCCTTCATACGTATAATTTGACAGTAGAACTGGGTGATCATTTTATCACACAACCCGCATTCAATGGCGCAGAAAAGGGCATTTGGTTGTTGTAAAGGAAGAAAGTGTGTGACATGCCGGTAGATGGCAGTACAATGCTCCCGAGATAGGAAGCGCAGGTGCGTGGTTAGTTGCGTTGTGTTTGTGGAAGATGCTGACGAACATTAGAAAGTGCCATTTTCAACGGCACAATGGGTATTTATTGTGGAAATGTATTTTCAACAACAATCACATGCACACGTACTGAAGCAATATCATCGAAGGTGTCCTGACGTGCCTGTGCCCAACGAATCAACAATTATGCGAGTCATTAGCCGTTTTCGAGAGACTGGGAGTGTTGGTGACAAAAAGAAGGCCTAGAGGTCCCATGTGTTAACGGACACCAAACTCGAGGAGGTGCGGACAACATTACAACATTCGCCAACGAAGAGTTTGCGTAAACTGACGGCACAACAACAGATGTTGTATGGGAGTGCACACAAGGCCACAAAGAAATTATGTCTCCGTGCATACAGTGTCCACTGTGCACAAGAACTCAAAGAACCGAGCACGCGCAAACGATCACCCGGTACTTCTTGCTCGTTGCCTGGTTTGATGAAGTGTTTCTGCGACGCACAGTTCTCTCGTGATTGAAAAATACAGTCAGCATCGCCTTGACACTGCACTGCTGCGGCTCCGTCTTGCTTTTTTGGGTCTGCGGGAGTTTGGGAATCTTCCACTGTAAAGTTTGGGCCTTAGTTTCGAGATCATATTCATAAACACACGATTCATCGCCAGTTATGATAGTTTTTAAAAAGCTTTCGTCGTTTTCGACGCACTCAAGCTGAAGCACAGGCCTGTTTTTGCTCAACTGAGAGCAATCTGGGCATAAATTTGGCTGAGACGCGTCTCGTGCCCAAATCGTTCGTAAGAATCAACTGAACTGAACCGAAACTAATGTTGGATTCTTCAGATCACTCACGAATAGTGATTCGTCGATTTTCTCGCACAGCTGTATACGCACACGTTTGATACAGTTTTCACCTTTACTGGTTGCGGGCCACGAAGACCGTTCATCACTCTCGACACTTTCACAGCCATTTTTAAAACGTTTATGCCACTCACGAACTTGTGCACGACTCATACAATCTTTCTCATAGACTTTAAGTAACTTTAAGTATGTGTCTTTGCAGGTTTTGCCGAGTTTTTGACAAAATCTGATGCAAATTCGTTAATCAAATTTTTTCCGATATGACAAATGCGGCGAACATCTTCACAAATTTAAAAACAAGGCACTATTGTAAAACAAGCTAGTAAAATCATGCAATGCATTGATTATGATACGCTTTCCCACACACCACAAATCATTACTCAAGTTATGAGGATAATGGCTGTGGAATAAATCTCGCTCCTGTACTCTGAACTTTGACCCCATTTCGATGATATTCAATAAAACCGGTTCAGTATACAGTACCTCCGGAACGACATACTAAAAGGTTTTGTCGCAATAGAAGCATTTTTAGTCAAGTTATGACGATAATGTCTGTGGAATAAATCTCGCTCCTGTGCTGTGACCTTTGACTCCATTTCGATAATATTAAACAGAACCGGTTCAGTACACCTCTGGAACAACATGAAGTTTTGTCGCAATTGAAGCATTTTTACGCAAGTTATGACGCATAACGGCGATGGAATGGATCCCCTCCTATGCCCTGACCTTTAACCCCGTTTCATCAATTTTCAATGGGGTTTCTTCCCAGCGTGTCCCCTACCACATAATAAACTTTCATCGAAATTGAACCATTTTTACGCGAGTTATCGTGCGGACGGGCAGACAGACGAACAAAGCTGGAGCATATACGCTTCTTCAACCTACGGTTGGAAAGCGTAAAAAACGTACAAGCAGGGAAGACGTAAATCACGGCACATGCGTAGTAGGATCCCAGGTTAATCTTTCCCAAACCGCTTCCTGCTGCGTAGCGCGATTCCGAACTTGTGCAACCAGTCTGGATACTTCAGAGATTTCATTCATAGTCGCTACGGATACTAGTACAAAATTCTTTACACAGGTTTCGGAACTTTCTTTGATATTGATACAGGCACTGCGCATCAACAACTCACCGCTGATGAAGTTAAAATTTTTCAAAGGCAAGCTCTTGGATTTTACACGCTATTTCAGAGTGTTTATCCAGATAGGTCAGTTTCAAATATTTCATGGACTTGAGAATGTTCTAAAGACAATTTGACTTTATTGCACTCGAAGCTTGTGTTGAACATGGCCCACAGAGGTCGCTGACACGTGAGCACTCCTGAAAATTACGCACCTAAATGTTTGAGGAAAACTATAGCTGTTGAACTTAATTACCTGGTCTATCCCATTTTCAAGCCTTATCAATTCCAAGCAAGGTGCAGGAATCACTGGAATTTTGAAGCTAACTGTTTCGGCGTTGCAGCTGGTACCTAACGAGCCAATAAAGAAGCGGGATCATTAATCGGACTGATTGTAAACACAGGCCATTCCATCATTAATCACTTCACCTGTTAAGACACAAAGTATGTAGTCTTTAAGTCAGGCTAAAATTAACAGCCGTGCAGGGGTGAGCGAGCATGAAATTCACGATTAGTATTTGATGAATTGTTTCCCTCCTACGTCTCCCTCATTCGACAGCTTTGGAAGCCAAATTACTTTCTGAATGTAAGCACGAGGTTTATGTTTACATTTATGAGCAATATTTGCTCTGCTTAGCATAGGGAGCTGATGTTTCGAACTAATTAACACAGAAGCGTCTCTAGAGTGAAAATACATCTTGCAACAAGAAAGGTAGTTCAGCGGACTTTACTAAAAACGTTAAATAAATCTTTATGTACCTTGTTTCTACACGGAATACCTAATTGTACAGGGTGTTTCATGAAGAGTGTCCGAAAGGAATAGGAAAGTAACGGTTCGTCGTAGCAGTAAAGTGAAAAATGCAAACAGAGGACAGGTTCTGCTATGATTGTTGCACTCCCAGGAATGGATAACTTCCGAAAAATACGAAAACTAAATGTCCATACGGCCCCTACGAAAACCAAAGTCAATTAATAAGTAAAATCATGCAAACGCATTGATTATGATACGCTTTCCAACATACCAGAAATCATAGGAAAATGCCTTGGTTTTGAGGGGACTAAACTATGGTATAAACGTCTGAGGTTCACATATATCAAAATTAAATCTCTTTGTGCTCGTGTCACCTATTTGTATTATCAAGAGCTACCACACATAAGCCGTTTTATAATTAAAAATCCCATCTAAATCGGGAAATTTTCGCTGAACTTATCGTGCGAAAATAATGGCTAACGAATCTCACGCTTGCGCATTGCCCGCAATTGCTGACAAAAAACATTTTTAGCGGAGCTGCTTCCAAAGTCGTTAAGGAACAACGTATTGTATTTAGTCGGAATCGAAGCATTTTTACGCAAGTTATCACGCAGAAGGGCAATAGAAAAATTATTTAACATCTGTTGCGTAAAGCATTTGCGCTGCGTCGTGGTTGAAACATCTGGTCTTAATGTTTTAAGAAAATGAAATGCTTCTCGTATGCTATGGGTAACCTAAGACAGTTTTGAGCGATTTTAAGTAAAAATTGTTACCGAATATACCCAATTGTGAGCGTCGAAATCGAAAATTTTTAAGTAAGTGACAATGCAGAAGGATGGAAGTATATACTCCGTTCCTAAACCTTAAAAAATATTGTATTGACTAATAATTCGAATTTGACGGTTTCTTTGCACTTCGCTCCAAGGTTTCCCACAAAACCGTACTGAACTGTATCGAAATCAAGCAATTTCTACGTGAGTTATCCTGCGCGCAGACAAACCCTCTTCACTACCCTGACTTTTGACTTGTTCAGTATACATCCGGAACAACATACTAAAGTTTTGTCGCAATAGAAGAATTTTTACTCAAGTTATTACTCAAGCTATGAGGATAATGGCTATGGAATAAATCTCGCCCCTGTGCCCTAACCTTTGGCCCCATTTCGATGATATTCAACACAACGGGTTCAATATACCTCCGGAACAACATAATTAAGTTTTGTCTCAATCGAAGTATTTTTATGTAAATTATGACGCATAAGGACGATGGAATGGATCCCGCTCTTATGTCCTGACCTTTGACCCCATTTCGTCCGTTTTCAATAGGGTTCGTCCCCAGGTTGTTTCCTTACTACATACTAAAGTTTCTTCGAAATCGAACCATTTTTACGCTAGTTATCGTGTGGACAGGCAGACAGACAGATGGACAAAGCTGGAGCATATATGCTACCTACCTACGGTTGGAAAGCGTAAAAAAATGCGTAGCGCCGAATTAGGGGGAAAGGAATTTACATAGACCCTTTAGAGCCATGTTTCCCAAAGTGGGCGATACCGCCCCCTCGGGGGCGCTGGAACGATCCAGGGGGCAATAGTAGCCTCGGGGCAATTGGGGAGCGTTGAATAAAAATAATAGGGGTGTGGAAACATAAAGGAAAGAAGACAAGAAAATTTTGAAAAACCATTCGTACGTGTTTCATCTGTTGTGTATAGCACAGAGTTAAAGTCGTAGTGATTATCTTTTTATTAAATCTCTTGATAATTTTATACTCCTATTATGATAAATAAACACAAATTTTATTTTTTTACAGAAAATATCATGGCTGAACCTAAAAAAAATGTAGACAATACAGTATTGAATATTAGAACTATGGCTTTATTGAGTCGTCTACAAACAATATATCACCGATGTGCTTGATTTGCCAAAATGTTTTAATGAAGCAATGAAGCCTTCAAGACTACAGGAATATTTGCCAAAAGCTCGAGCTGATAAGAAAGATAAGGATTTATCTTATTTTCAAGCACTTTAAGAAAATTTTTGAGACAGCCGACATTGGCAAAACTCTTTTCAATAGCATCGAAACAAGATGACGATGGGTTGCGCTTCTTACAACATTCAGTTACTGATTGCTAAATCGGGAAAACTACATACTATTGATGAAGAACTAATTCTACCGGCTATAAGTGAGGTAATACGCGCTATGGTACACAAGCCAGGGTCTGATATTACCAAGAAAATTTCTGTGAGCAATAATACAGTACGAAGAAGAATTGATGAAATGGCTCAAGATGGTGGACTGATTATGTGAGTATTTAAAAACATCCCAGTTCCCTATGCAGCTTGATGAGTCAAGTTTGCCAGGAAACTTTTAGCATACGTGCGATTCATAAAAGAAGAAAAACTTTGCCAAGAATTATTATTTGCTAAAAATTTGCAAACTGATACTAAAAGGAGGATCAATATTTCATGCATCGGAAGTTGTTGTTTTTTTTAAGAAAAAAGAAATCACACTGAGTAACACTTTGTCAGTTGCTACTGATGGTGCTCCAGCGATGATACGGCGCTACAGGGGTTTTCTTGCATATTTAAAAAAGCGGTTCCTAATGTATTCGCTGTGCACTGTGTCATTCATTGTCAACATTTAGTTGCCAAAAATCTGAGTGAAAGCCTACATAGGTTATTACATTCTGTCATTAAAGCAATCAACCAAATTAGAAACAATTCATTGAATGACAGATTGTTTGGACAGCTTTGTATTGAAATGATGAAGAATTCAATCGCTTGCTGCTTCAGTTCGTTGGCTATCAAAAAGAGCCTGTTATGATCGGTTTTATGAACTCTTTAACTCAGTGCTAGTGTTCCTAGAAAACAAAGATGATGCAGCCACAGCCAACTTGATTGATTCCAAAAATGAAATCGCTTATTTGACAGACTTGTTTAATAAATTTAATGAAACAAATCTACAGCTCCAAAGTGATGAGCTGAATTTAATCAAAAGCTGTTATTTCCGCGTTTGTGGCAAAACTTATTCTGTACGAATGAAATTTAGGACAAAGAGAATTCAGCCAGTTTCCAAATTTATCAACAACAGAAAAACATGAAGACTTACTTACCTATTGTAAGCACTTGGAGACTCCATTCTGACTTCAATGAACGATTTGAAGATATTCTTAAAATGAACCCACCCGATTGGGTTTTGGACCCTTTTTCAAGTACAAACACACAAGAATCTCCGAAATTACAGGAAGAACTGATAGAAGTAACAACAAATGAGGAATGAAAATTTAAATTCAAAGACTGATACCAACAGTTCTGGTTGCAAAAGCGAATACCTATACTTTATCCTGGATTATGGGCTATAATACAAAACATTTTTAATTGCATTCCCTTCTCTATATTTAGAGGAACGTTTGTTCAGTGCGGTCACAAATCTGTTAACTCAAAAAAGAAACTGACTGCAAATACCTAATCGCTGTGCTTTAAGAATGCTGCTGACAAAAATAGAGCCGAATAAATTGATAGCAGCGCAACAGGTTCATCCTTCTCATTAGGATTATTTTTAACATAATTCGTAATTTTTACTTTAATACTGTATTATCCTTCGCGATCTTTATTTTTTGTGTGTAATGCGAATGTTCCTATGATTGATTTTAATAAACAATTTTACAATTTCAAGCTACAAGGTGTCTTATTTACAACATCTTTCTTTACTATGTTGTTGGTCGTAAGTAAAAATATAGATACGTAAAAGAACGCAAATTTGTCACTGCATCTTTCTGTCTGTTCGATTAAAGAAGGTAAATTTCCAGGGGAACGTTGAGTAATTTTTTTTTTTTCTGAAAAGGGGGCGGTAGGCCAAATAAATTTGGAAACCTCTGCTTTAGAGGTATATTTCGCTGAGATATCGATAGTTGAAGTTCTGGACGTCTGCCAGCTTACCTGCAGTGGACATGTGCAGCGTTAACGTGAACATGTCATTTGTCCTTTTTGTAAATGGATTTGCAGGTATTCCCCATATGTACTATTCGCGGACGTTAACGTTGGACATTCAATGACCATCGTTAGCAACGCACTGGGAGATATAAGCAGTCGCATGTCCCTAATTTGGGGTCACTGGTTCCAGGGAAGGGAGAAAGCCAGTGCTGTAAGGTAAGCGTACCATCCTTGCCTTACCCAGGATTCGGGTCAGGACCCATTTCAAGTGATCGATTGATAGAAGTCATCCTGGTGGAATCTCATACCACCCGGCTACCGGGGCGACTTCTTGTTTTCCTCCATGTTTTTCTTAAATGTTTCATTTCCTCAATAGATCTAAAAAATGTTTGTTGTATTGGGTGTGTGTGCAAAAGTTCTACCCGTTTTTGTAATAGATGCAAATTGCGTTCGGAGTAGTTAAGTCACAGATGACGCTGCGACGCCGAATTTTCGGCCAACAAAGCGTGGAGCATATAGAGGCACTAGGTTTGTCCGAGTAAGTCATTCGCAACGGAAATCACGGACGGTGTAACATGGCATGCGACACGGAACACATTAGACGTTGTTTACTGTACGAGTTCGATAAAGGCAGCACTGCAGCCGTGGCTTGCCGCAACACCCATGATTGTATGGGGAGGATGAGTTGGTGATAGCACATGTCGTTTCCGAAATTCCGGGACGGAGACAGAAGCTGTAAAGGTCAACCACGTCCTGGACGTCCATCCGTGGCTTCTGACGAGGATGTGGACCAAGCCATAACAAATGACCCACATCCAACCGTTCAGAAATTAGCGGAAATAATGTCGGTACACAGAACAACAGTAGAAAGACGGATTCATGCGCTTGGGTTCATCATCAAGTTCGATAACTGGGTTCCGCACCAGCTTTCTGCAAAGCAACGAAAGGAGAGAATCCGTACCTGTGTTTCTTTGCTTTCTCGTTACAGAAATGAACCGTTTTGGGGATGAATTGTAACGGGCGATGAGAAATGGGTACTGTACCGTAATGTAAATGCATATGTGGATGTTTGAGGTGTGTGTTAAACCATCTGTTGCATTCTGTATTTCCTACAAGCACAACTATGTGTTGTAAAGGAGACAACTATGGGTCGAGATAGCCTTCTCTAACCTCTAGCCCACATCTTGCCTCCCCCCCCCGCCCCCGCTCCTGCTACCACTTTTATATACGTTAACCACGGCCGACCGTGAGTAGCCTATATGCCTTGCGGTCTCGATTGTGCTCTGACCCAGTCGCCCGGCCATTACAATTTGGCCTTTACCAAACAGGCTTAAGTCCTGCTTTTCCCATTTGAAGAACAAGAACACCAGGGATTAAGAGAGCTCAGTATCAAGTGTTATTCATACCATTCGATTACTGCCGTCGCGCCGTTTAATTGCAGTTGCTTCAATTTGCATAAAGAGGCGCTGGTCATCATGTTTTGGCTCTTAGGTGTATACTTTAAAACAACTACTACTGAATAAAAAAAGGGCGGGGGAATCTCTCTCCGAGCACTAATACAGACCACTGCTTCATTAACTCAAAGGAAAAATGATAGCTGATCCAGAGTCTACAGACAAAAATATGTCAGCACGCATAAACCAGTTAGACTTTCCTGTTAAGAAGAGGAGAGAGAGAGGTGAATACTTATCCCTAATTGGTTGTCCTCCCAAGACAGAGTTTCTTTTCATAAATTGATTGGTTCTTTCTTTCGCTACGATGTGATGAATGCAAATTCTGTGCATGTCTCGTATCTTGTAGCGAATCAATAGAATGCGGTGTTTTGGAAAATGTTGGAGAATATCACTTTTGAAAACTCAAAATTGATTCTTTACGAAATGAATATAAATTACTTTCTAAATATAGGACGCTAAGCTATTTTGAATAATCTGTTCCATTTTTTAGCACGTGTTTTGTAAAAAAAGATCGTACTTATGTTAACGGTGTGCCAGTCAGTCTGTGGACACTATATCTCTGCAACTAATAGTCCGATTTGAAAAAATATTTTTGCTTTGGAAAGTTTGAAAAGTCCGAATAATGATCTTTATTTCGTTTTTTTTTTTTTTTTTTTCACGATAATTTTGCCGCTAGAGGGCGTAAACACAAACGATATCGAATTCAAAATGCATGTTATTCCATATATTTGCTTCTAAACGTCCGATTGAAAAAATTACTCTGCCTTACGATTCCACTTACGTCGAAAACTATTTTAGGTACAGTCACTTTTTCAAGTTAGGCATACATTTTCCTCTAGGAGGCGTTAAACTAAATAGCGTCTTCCCCGATATCTCTGCTTCTAAAACTCCAATTTGAAAAATTCTTTCTGCAGCGGATACAGCACCTAATGAGAAATGTTTTGGATATATTTCTAATTTTTGGTAAAAAACGGTTTGGCTACCAGGGGGCGTAAGTGTAAATTTCGGCTTCTGATGTATTTGTAGAAAATCAGCTTCTAAAAGCTCGACTGAAAAAATCTTTTGTGGACCGATACCGCTCACGTTGATAAACCTTTTCGAAATATTTTCTTCCTAAAATAATGCATGGTTTCTCCGCCAGGGGACGTAGATGTATATCTTATTTTTGTCGATATATATTTGCTTCTAAGAGACCGATTTGAAAAATTCCTTTGTTGGATAGTTTCCAATGCGAAATGTTCTGCATATAATTTCAAAACTTTCAAGTAATTCATAGACTTTCCGCTAGGAGGCGTAAAAGTAAATCGCTTTTTCGGCGGTGTTTCTGCTTCTAAAACTCCGATTTGAAAAATTCTTTCTGCGTCGGATACAGCTTGATGGAAAATGCTTTGTATATGATTTCTAATATTTGGTACAGAATGGTTTGGCCACCAGGGGCGTAAGTGTTTATTTCTGCTTCTGGTGTATTTGCAGCAACATCTGAATTCCTGAAAACTCGATTGAAAAACTTCCCCCGTGCACTGATACCGCTCACATCGAAAAACCTCTTGGGAATACTTTCTTCTTAAAACAATGTATGGCTTTTTCGCCAAGGCACGAATGCATTTATAATATCTTGAGAGATGCATATCTAATTTTTCTCAATATCTCTATAAGAGTACGACTTGAAAAATTACTTTTTTTTGTTGGAGAGCGTTTCCGCTAAAAACTGGTGCCCATATAATTTAATTTTTTTCTTAACGCACAATCTGCCACCAGAGGGCGTAAGTTCACATTTCTGTTTACAGCAATATCTGCGGGATTAAAAACCCGATTGAAAAACTTATTTCTTCGGTCAGATACTACTAACTACGCAAACTGTGCGTGCTTATTTTCTTCCCAAAATAATGCTCAATTTCTCCGCTTGTGGGCTGAAATGCTTAATCTGTTTTTCTCAATACCTCTTCTTCAACATGCGCGATTTAAAAAATGCTTTCAACATAAGATGCCATTTACCTTTTAGAACACTTTAGGCTAGTGCATGAGGAATTTCGTAGTTCACAGTTCTGTCGGTAGGTGGTGTTTTTGTACTTCAGTTTGCAGCTGTATAGCCGCTTCTAAAAACATTGAGAAATTTCTTCTTTACTGTATGACATTCGCTACACTAGAGATGTGGGGCATTATCCTCTTTAAATAACGAACAGATTTCCCGCTAGGGAGCGTAAAGGTCAAAACCTTGTTCTCGCTATTTCTGCATTCGGGAGACGTATTTGAAAAGCTATTTTTCCTTAGCATTGCTTTTTTTCTCTTGCGGAATGTTTCTCGCTTACTTTGAACATTTTCATTATGCAAAATTCTTCCGCTAGAAGGCAGAGGGTTATATAATGTTTGCTTCTCTCGTATATTTCTTCTTTTAACTGTTTGATTTGAAAATCTTTTTGTCTCTGACACCTTCCTTGTGCTTAGGTTATATGGAAATCAAACAAATGTTTTATGGGAATGTATAATTTACTCTCTTACTTACAGGAAGTATTGAAACTGTCGTCCTTCATTTGCAAAACATAACGTAACTGTTTTACACATGTTTTCAAACACATTTTCGAGAGTCACAAAGTCCCGGCGCAGTAATAATAAGGCTGTTCCACCTAATTTTGATGGCGATACAGTCAATTTTTTTAAATTAAGCCACTTGCTGTATGTTTAATTTCAGTTGTTGTTGTTTTCCTGATAGCATATCAAGCTTTAGAATATGTTTCACGGCAACACCAATTTTCGCAAGTTTATGATGAGTTGAAAGTTTCCAAAATGTGGTTGTGGTTTTTCATCATTGCCCCTCAGAAGAAAGGAACATTTTTCGTTCTGAAGATACCCCTCCTTCATATTGCATGACAAATCATTTTTCAGACCGCGGGCACCAGTAGCTAACAGAAAATTCCACAGTGCGCATTTTCTTTGAAAAGAAATGTTTTTTTGCCTTTCAAAAATAAAACTTAAATAAAACCGGATCGAAAGCGAGTCAGGAACATCTTGACCTAACCCGTTTGACCCGCTAGAAGTTGTCGACCCGTTCTCATCTCTGCTCACGGCTAGAGGTGACTTCGCCAAACAACGCCCCCGTAACAGGAAATTCACATATACAAGCAGACAAAACTGGCTGTCCAAGAAATGAAAACAAAAATCTTAGTTAAACCTATAAATATACACTGAGTGGCCACGTTATTATGACCACCTGACAGTTTTAAGCAAATTAGTTATGGTTGCACGCTGTTGCCATCCGAGGGCGAGGCTAGTATAAAAAGGGAAAGCTTAGTGCTTGCGACAGTAGTAGCTGTGATTTTGGGTTGACGAGATGGGTAAAAAATGTGAATTGACGGACTTTCAACGTGTGATGATTGTCGGAGCTCGGAGCCATGGAGCGAGCATCACCGAAACCGCCGCATTTGTGAAATGTTCCACAGCAGCTGTTGTTAAAGCGTTTAAAGACTGGACTGTCAGCCAAAAAACTGGGTCTCTACGTGCAACGTGTGGTCGTCATCGACTAGAGACTGCTCGAGCGGAATGGCGAGTGTCCAGACTGGTAACAGACAACAGAAGGGCAACAGTGCAGAAAATTACTGACCATCTTAATCAAGGATCCCCACAAATGATCTCTATTCGCCGTACACTGCATCGGATGGGATATGGCAGCCGAAGGCCTGTTCGAACACCTTTGCTGTCTGCAATTAATAAGAGAAAACGTCTCCAGTTCGCACAGGAGCATAAGGATTAGACAGTCAATAATTGGAAACAAATTATGTGGTCCGATGAATTACGTTTTCAGTTGCACCATGCCGATGGCAGAGTGAGAATTTGGCGGAAACAGCACGAAAGCATAGACCCCAAATGCATCGCTACAACCCTTCAAGCTAATGGAGGCAACGTTATGGTTTGGGGAATGTTTTCCTGGCATGCTTTGGGCTCTTTAATTCGTGTTGATCAACGTCTGACTGGCACATCATATCTAAACATCGTTGCGGACCAAGTGCATCCTGTCATGTGGATGGTTTTTCCCAATGGCGATGGCTACTTTTAACAAAACAATGCGTCCTGCCATAGTGCTCGTATTGAACAGGATTGGTTTCAGAAACATGCCGGTGAGTTTAGTTTGCTTAGGTGGCCCCCACAATCTCCAGATCTCAACCCCATTGAGAATTTGTGGGATGAAGTTGAACGAGCCATCCGACAGCTGGGTCCACAACCCTGCAATCTCACACTCCTGGAAAGTGCCATTCATCAAGCATGGTCTCAGATTCCACAAACCACCTATCAACATCTCGTGGAGTACATGCCACGAAGAATCGACGCAGTATTAAAGGCAAAAGGTGGCCCAACGAAGCACTGAGGGGTGGTCATAATAAAGTGGCCACTCAGTGTACAAAGTTCAACATGAATTCACGAGTTTAAGGGGTTTTTTTATATATTGTTTTAGTTTACAAAGAGGGAACAATCAGTAACTCTTCCATAGTAGGTTGGCCAATTTATTTTCAACTTTTTTTTCAGTACAGCCATTCAGTCAAGATCATGAAACAATATTCCACTGCATTCACTTCCCCTTTCGTTCCTAACGGTGGGGACAGAATTTCCTTATTACGTCGATTGACACATGATTAATTATACTGTTACTTGTACAATTTGACACGCAGATGGAAGGATCAGATTGTTGTTGATCGTTCTAAATCGTTCTTTTACAGTAAGGTCTGTCAGCAGTTTTGAACAAAGCGTCAATGTCAGATGAAGATACGTAGCTCTTAACTTCATGCTGCTTATATATACAACTTCCACTTGAATGTGTGCAACGCTTCTAAATTTTACGATGAATGATAAGCCACAAAGATCACATCTTCAAAAATACATAGCAGTCAAACAAGCATATCACTTTTTATCACGTCTTTGAAAAAAAAAAAGTACGCACTTAAGTATTACTTCGCCCGTCTCTCTCTCTCTCTCTTTCTCTGTGGACACCATATCTCTGCAAGTCTTAGTCCGATTTAGAAAGTATTATTCTGCATTGGGAAGCCGAAACACATACGAGGACGGCGCTCCTGGCTTTCCGGTTCTTTTTCCAATGCACAACTTCACCACTAAGGGGCATGAATAAGATTATATCGAATTCAAAATGCGTTTTATTTCATGCCACTGCTTCTGAAAATTTCATTGAATTGTTTTTCTTTGTTACTCTGTGCCATTCGCAACAGTACAGCCTGGTAACGTAGACACACCGGACAAAAAATTACAGAAAGTACACTTCATTCCTTAGTACAGAGTTATATCACCATCTGTTTTAATTACAGCTTTAGTTTTGTTTGGCAGGCTATCAGTATGACAGAGAATAACATGCGTATCAACTTTATTACATTCCATGCTCGAAAAATCCCTTAATCTGCAGGGTATTGTTTTTTCTTCACGTCCCTATCTAACATGTCCCAGATTTTTTCAATCACATTTAGATCCCGTGAATTTGCAAGCTAATTGAAATGCGCAAAGTCCCTATCATGTTCTTCAAACCGATCCAGCAGAATTCTAGCTCAATTGACACGACAGTTATCATCTTGGAACACAGGATCCACTATGTGTCATTTTCCCCAAAGCTGGACAAATGGCAATAATGCATTATTCAAAAGTGGCACATAATCCATAGACCATGCGATGGGACACCTCAGCGAATGATCCAACTCAAGTACTTAAAAATACATCCCCATACATGACACTTCCACCTCCATTTTGCACAGTCATTTGGACGCATTCTGGGTTAAATGCTTCTCCAGTCTTCCGCATGACTCTGGAGTGACCATCATTTGAATACAAGCAGAATCTAGATTCGTTGGACCATATTATTCGTCGCCACTGTTCAATGGCCCATTGACGATGCTGTTTTGTTCAAGCAAGGAACTACATGGCTTGGGCGACTGAAAATGCCCAAGCCATACATTTCTCTCCGTAGCTTTCGTTCTGAGAGTAACTACATTGCTTGGGCGACTGTAAATGCCCAAGCAATGCAGTTCTCTCCGCAGCTTTCGTTCTGAGAGTAACTACAGGGTTTGGGCGACTGAAAATGCCCTAGCCATGCAGTTCTCTCTGTAGCTTTCGTTCTGAGAGTAACTACATGGCTTGGGCGACTGAAAATGCCCAAGCGATGCAGTTCTCTCCGTAGCTTTCGTTCTGAGAGTAACTACATGGCTTGGGCGACTGTAAATGCCCAAGCAATGCAGTTCTCTCCGCAGCTTTCGTTCTGAGAGTAACTACAGGGTTTGGGCGACTGAAAATGCCCTAGCCATGCAGTTCTCTCTGTAGCTTTCGTTCTGAGAGTAACTACATGGCTTGGGCGACTGAAAATGCCCAAGCGATGCAGTTCTCTCCGTAGCTTTCGTTCTGAGAGTAACTACGTAGCTTGGGCGACTGAAAATGCCCAAGCCATGCAGTTATCTCAGTAGCTTTTGTTCTGAGAGTAACTACATGGCTTGGGCGACTGAAAATGTCCAAGCCATACAGTTTTCTCCGTATCTTTCGTTCTGAGAGTAACTACATGGCTTGGGCGACTGAAAATACCCAAGCCATACAGTTCTCTCCGTAGCTTTCGTTCTGAGTGTGGTTTACTGGGGTCAGCACGGTACTTTTGTAACAATATTTCACGAGTCTGGAAATGTTTAGCACCAGTCGCTAATCATGCCTAACGCCTGCGATCCCGATTTGTCATCGTAGAGCTTCTACCACAAATGCTCCGCCTACAGTGATAGCTTCCACATTTCTTCCACTGGAAGTGGACACTACTGACTCGAACAGTCCAGCAACCTTTGGCAGCTCTTGGTAGGAATGACCATTGACCATGTTCTCGGCCGAAAATAATGGTCCCCTTTTGGCACTCAGTAAGGCCGCCTTTACAATCCATAGTTGTACTTGTAAAAGAAAATACAGAATACTACAGATACTTTAAACACACATCTCAGACATCCACAATCACAATCCAGCAGTTTCACTCTCCACATTTACAGTGCACTCGTGGCCAAAAGTCTTGCACCAGTAGACCGAAAGTCAACTTTTGATGTTAACTTATACAGCGTAATGGTAAAGTCAGGAATACATATGTGTTATAGCATCAGTTTAAAGGAAATTTTATATTGAATTCAAATATTTTTACAGAATGGTATTACCAGCAATAGAAGGGAAGTTAGACGCAAAACTACAGCGTCTAGTCATAAAAAGCAAAAAAATAGTGGGATTTGTGGAATTAAGGTACAATGCATTTTAACGTAAAATTACTGCACAGTACATTGTTGACACTTGCGGTACACTTGAAATAACTTACCAACAAGCAAAATACGCTTTAATATTTAATTCGATAACCACGATTTCTTGGTAACAAAGTGCGCCTGCTTTGCATGGAACTAATGAGCTTCTCTAGTTGTCCATTGGTGATAACAGGATGCCATACGGCCCTTACATACTCAATTAATGCTGTTTTAGATGTGGGTCCTTGATGACGGATCTTTTGCTTCAGTCTCCCCACAGATTCTCTATGGGATTACGATCCGGTGACTGTGCCGGTTATTGAAGTTTTCTTATAACTTTTCGATTAAACCACTCGTCAACCAACTTTGACCGATAACATGGCGCGTTATCGTCCTGAAAGATAAAATTCCGCAAACCCATGCCTTGTGCAGATGGTGGCAGTTTGGACTCCAAAATATCCACATATTTCGATCCATTCAATGTGCCATCAACAATGTGCAGACGGCCAACACCATTGGCTGATATACAGGACCATAACATCACCGAATGTGGGTGCTTGATTGTTGGCTGGGTGCAGCATGCCTTATATCTTTCACCATCCCGATGACGTACATAATTATTTCCATTATTAGCGGAAATAGTAACAGCTGTTTCATTACTGAAAATAGCATTTTTCCATTCATCGACAGTCCGATTCTTGTGTGCCTTGGCCCAAGCAATTATTTTGAGCCGTTGTTGTTAAGTAAGGAAAGGTTTTCTTGCAGCTGTTCCTGCAGTCAGTCCATTTTCTTGTAGCCTACGACGAATTGTACGTACAGATGCAATAATGCCTAATTCATTCCTCCCACTCATTTCTTAAATCAGTGGCTGTTTTAAATCTTGATTTTAAGGAACGTCGAATCAACATGCGATAATCACGTTCAGTACTCAGTCTTGGTCGACTTGTTCTTTTTCTGTTTCCTACACATCCAGTTTCCGCAACACTTTTAATGGTGCTCAAGACAGTGGAATGATCACAGCCACATTTAACAGGAATTTTACGACTAATAAATCCAGGTTCATGCAAAGTAATAACTTTTGCTCTATTTTGAAGAGGCAAGACCAATTTTCGGGTCTCTGACATTCCAAAATTCAAATATCACCAGGAATTCTGCATAAACTTCCGTCAACTGACTACAAGCAGCTGCGTTCAAAGTCGGCAGACGATTCTACATCCTTTCATATCTCACTAGCGGACATCGGAGAAAGCTGTAATGGATTAGAGGGGCGTGAACGCTATTTTTGAACTGGATTTGTGTTTCCTCACTTGCACATTTTTGCTTGTAACTTCACTTCTATGTCTGGTAATAACATTCAGTAAAAATATTTGAATTCAGCATAAAATTTCCTTTAAAATGATGTATAATATGCATTCTTGAATTTACCATTACCCTGTATAAGTTGACCTCAAACATCAAAAATTGACTTTTGGTCTTTTGGGGCAGGACTTTTGTCCACGGTTATATACAACGCATTAAGTTTATCAGCTTTATGCTTATGTACTTGTTTCAGTCAGTCTTCCATAATATTTTTTGTCGTGTGTTTAACATCCTATTTAAATAATGCATAGTTTTCCCGCTCAGGGAAATGTCAAACTTTTTTCTCAATAAGTCTGCTTCTAGTATTTAAAAAATTGTTTTTCCTTAGCATAGCTTTTACTATGAACAAAAATTTTTGCGTATTTTCTACTTTTTCATTATTTCAAATTTCTTAAGTTTCACCATATATTTCTATTTGAAAGAGTTTATTCGATTCTGAAAATCACTTAAATTTTTTTTTTACATAAAATATTCATTATGAAGAGCAATTTGCACCCATTTCTCTAAGTAACTCACAACTTTTTCCGCTAGGGGGCGTAAGTTATCACGTTCCCCTTATATCTCTCTCCTCATTTTTATATTTAAGAATTACTTTTCCTTCTGATAATTTCCATTATGGGACTCTTTATGCACAAGTAGTGAATTTTCATAGGACGCTATTCAGCAGCCAGTGGAAGTAAGTATCTATTTCTGTTTGAGGATATTTTATCGATTGCAGAAATCTGGTTGATTTTTTTTTTTTTCAACCGGTTTCATTCACTATGGATAACCCAGCACACATACTGGGCATTTTAAATTTTGCGCAGTTTTTCCCCAGGTGGTGTAAGTGTATTCTGAATTTGCTGGATTTTTAGTTGTTGTTTTTCTAAATCGCTGGGAAAATTATTTTGCAAGTCAGAAATGATTAAAAAAAAAAAACAGTTTACAACTAAAAATTCAGTGTTATCTTTCCTGTTGTTACTTCTCTGCCAAAAAGTAATATGGGTGCTTTACTAACATATACGTATTTGCGAAAGTCTTATTTTAATTAATCTCGGTGCTATTTTTTATAACTTCGCTGGCGCGTTTTGCAACATACTCTGAAGTGAGAAAAGAAAACTTCAATTGACACCCATGTCTTAATGCGTATTCTTTGGACCGATTGTTAGTCCAAGTATAGGTTTTGTATTATATCATCGCAACAGAGTGCGCTACTGTTTTTGAGCATATGAGTACTTCCTGTTCTCAGCGCGAGAGACGTGATCTGAACCGCCTATTTGGAGCAAGTGACTGCAGGTAACGGACCGAAGTCCTAGTGATCGACCACAATTCCAGAGATATTCTCAGCGCAAGTTACCTGACGAACCACGTGCAAAGAAAATTATTATGCACATTGTGTTACAGTTTCCCATAATCATCTAACCACGCCTTCATTCAATTGATCGTTTCTAGAAAGGTTTTGCTTCGTCAGCAAACAATCGACTTGCTGAGCAATATGAAAACAACTCTCGCCTTGTACTGTTTTTAAAGGCGAAATCATTACTTTTTTTTTATTGTTTTTCTTGATTTTAATTCACTGAAGTTCAAAAATTTGATAAATTGTTGCGGAGGGGATTTTATCAATATAAAATACTGCCTTTTTACATTGTCTTTTGGGGCCCTAGGCGCTGAAAGATTCAGGGCCCTCCTTACCGCTTCAGAAATTTTTTCCCTCAGATTAACAAAAAAAGAAAAAAGTTAAGTGGAGAAAAAGGTTTTTACGTTTTTTAAAATGCCATTCTATCTTCTTATTATTAGAATGTTTTGTAAGAAACAGTGCTAGTGTAATCACTTTGTCTGTCCGTGCACATCGAACTTTTTGTTTTTAGAGATATCTCATAAATTATTTTTGCGGTTAATAGGAAATCAAAAGATATAAAGTTTGGCACTTTAAATACCCTATATACCTACTTCACGAATTTGCCGCTAAGGGCTGTCAAAGTCGAAAATTCAAGTTCTATTGTGAAGAAATTATTCAACTAAAAGTGAAAAATTATGTGTGTGCCTCGTAGATAAAGTTTAAATGTTCCTTCTGAAATATTTAAATTTTCCAGTTAGTTCAGTAATTTCCTGTTAGAGGAGCTAAGTCCAAAGAATTTAATTTTCACAGATTTAAAAAAAAAAAAAATTTGCGAATGACAGGACATAAACATTCATTAAATTCTGCCCATTTTAAATTTCACTAAGTTCATAAATTTCCGGCTAGTTCTCAATGTGTACATTTAGTACATTCTAGCTTTATGCTACGAAGAGACCATTTCAGCTACAGCAAAAGTTCTTTTTGAGTTTGATACGTTAGGCAAAACTGATTACTTTTGCACCTTTTCAGTTGCGAGTTATTTGGCATATTTAACGCGAAAGGCGCTGAAAATAGATTTTCTCTAAATTTATCAGTAGAATGCACAGACATTGTCATAAAATTAGAATGCATTTCAATTATAAAACATGCTCTTTCCATTGCTTCGGAAAATCGCCTTGTTTTTACATTACGAGCCAATTAGTAGGCAACAAGCATGGCATCAAGCAAAAATGAAATACTTGAAGACATTGGCAACCGGAAAAGTCCTGCACATTACAAAATTCGGGTAAAATGCAATTTGAGAACGATACTTCACTTGAAAGGGTGAATGAATTTCATGGAAGAGTTTTTCTGTGGCGAATAATTCCCTAAATCGAAAAGATTAAGTTGGCCATGGCATAGAGGAATGCAAAGGCCAAGAAAGTTAGACAGTAAGAATTTTATCAGTCAGTGCAAGAAAGCGAGAATGTGTTTCTTGAAAGCTTTTTATAATTTTCATCGGAAAATTTGCAAGGTCTGCAATTTTTTTTTATTCTGTCAAAAAGATGCATGAGGCGCTTTTTTTTTTTTTTTTTTTTTTGGGTACTTGCTCTGCATTTATTAGAAACAGAAGCTTAAAAATTAGTGCAGAAGATGCGTCGAAGTAGCATGAAAGTAATTTATATAACAGCAGGCCAGTTAAGTATTCGCCTTAAACAATAATAAGTGTGGGAAGCGTGAATCCTCCCTTCACTTAACACTAAAAGGAAGGCTAAATTATTTTAACCATTCTTTCAAAATAAGTAAATATATAAGAACTCGAAAATTCAGAGTATCACAAAGCAAGAAAAAATATATGTTGCTAGTATCAGAAAGTGAAATATCAAAAGACAATGCAAACAAAGTGGTCGCTTTAAGGATTCATTTTTTTGGGTGCGTGAAAAAAAAAACGCGTTACGTTTTCGGGGCCCCTCAAGCTCTGGGGACCCTAGGCGCACGCCTAGTGTGCCTTGTCGTAAATCCGCCCTTGATTGTCTTTGACACAGGAATATGACTGCTTGTATAGCCGAAATCATCCATTCCTCAGTTCCTTGAATCCTTATTTTATCATTTATACACGGGATTCGAAAACTTCTTGAACAGTGCTGATCATGAGAATGAAGCTTCATTAAAATTCTGAATTTCTGTTATCCCCACTCCCGGTAACAATTTTTTTCCAAGTTATTGCGCAATATCTAAACTACACTCGCGTGCAAAAATTAAGGACGAGACGGTTTTTCAAATGTAACGTCGTGCAGAAGTGCTCCACATCGACTCAAATCATACCATAAGATCCCCAAGATGTAAGAATATGGGACAAGTGAGCAAAACCGTCCAAACATGGAATCCAAAGGATACAAAGGCACTTCATTGAAAAGGTAGCTTCGAGCACAACTGGACAGAAGATAAACATCCATGTGACAGGCAGCTGCCAAGAAAAATCCAGTCTTTAGTAGGGGATATGATCACCCCTGACTGCGTTGCAGCATTTACAACGGCTGTCCATGCTGAGGACGAGGTTGTCAAGGAGCTGTAGAGGCATCGCGGCCCATTCCTCTTGCAGCGCCAATCGCAGCTGCGGAATCGTTGCTGGCGGCTGGTGACGTGCTGCCAAGCGTCTTCCGAGAAGGTCCCACACGTGTTCGACTGGATTTTGGTCCGGGGATCTTGCGGGCCAATCCATTCGTTGAATATCTTCAGTCGCCAACAGCACTGCGACAGCCACTGTAAGATGAGGTGTAGCGTTGCCGTCCATGAAGAGGAACTCAAGACCCACAGCACCTTTAAACAGATACACGTGAGGCAAGAGAACCTCGATACTATAGCAGACACCAGTGACTGAAACTCTTTGGAAGATGTGGAGGTCAGTACGGCTACCAAGCATGATACCGACCCAAACGAGAACTCCGCCACCTCCAAACCGGTCCCTTTCGATGATGTTGGAGGTGTGATTGCGTGTTCCCTGCTCTCTCCAGATGTGTATACGTCCAGAATCACTCGTCAGACTAAATAATCTCTCATCCGTAAAGAGAATTCGACCCCATTGCTGATGTGACCTGTTCTTGTGCTCCTGGCACCACAGAAACCGCCGTCTCCGATGAGCAGGCGTTAATGGCACACACCGTACTGGTAGTCGTGCAAATGGACCACCTTTGTGCAGCCTCCTGGCCACGGTAAAACGCGATAACGGACATCCAGTTGTCTGTTGCATGTGCCTTGCGATTTCTCCCGCTGTCTGCCGTCTGTCTCTTCTCGCCTGTAGGACAATATACAGGTAGTCCGCCGCCGTGGCTGCTCGTGGACGACCACTGCTAAACTCTTGGACAGCTGTTCCTGTCGTTTGAAATGCTCTCCAAGCTCGTGAAACGATGCTGTGAGCGATCCCGAACTCCTCGGCCACACTCGTCACACTTTGGCCTTCTTCCAACTTCCCAATGACGCGACCTCGGGTAAAGTCATCGTGATGTGGTCTACTGGATTGCCTGTTGGCCATATCACACGGTAGCAGCAACTCGACGTCGTTCAAACCGATGTACACCGTGCAATAGCTTTCACCGAATTGCTGAGCGTACACCGCCCGTGTGTGCTTCATACCCTTCCGACACTCTCCTCCCTCCCCTCCTCTACGTCATGCTGCATATATGCGCATGCCCTACCGGACCGGACCCTAGTCTATCTCCTGAGTGGTCTTTCGGTCCGTTCTGTTTGCTCGTTCCGCTGTTATGCTGATTTCTCCTCTTCGTCCTTAATTTTTGCACACCAGTGTACTAAAAGTCAGAGGTAGATAGATGGAACTGTGAGCAAAGTGCTTTATATATTTCTTTCTGTCAAACGATGTCAAATTTTACCTATACTGTATGTTACTCAGATGTACATACATTCGTAATGAGCATTAAATCTTAAATTTAAATATTACCGCCCGGTGATGCAGTACACTGTAAAAAATAATAATAAGTGGTGTGAATTCGCGGAAAATAACGTGCAGCAAAGTTGTCGATAAGTGTACGTCTTGAAACGGAATTTCCATTTTTAAAAGTTCCCGGATTTTCACAGATTTTTCGTAGTCAATAATTCCGTTTATTTCTGAAAAGTCCGTTTCAAGTTTTTTCGTATTTAGACAGAAATTTTGTAAAATCCAATACGCTGAATATTTTTGCCCTTACGCGAGAGAATCCTTTTGCGCCAGTAGCGGGGATAGAGCCCAGGTCCTTTGGGTTAAAGGCGCGCGTCTTAACCACTGAGCCAGAAAGTCACAAGAATCACGCTCATATTGAAGGTAAAACTAACTGGGCGATGATGATTTTTTCCCCCATTAATGAGAGTGATTTAGTCATTTTATTTCCTATTGGAGCTATTGTTTTTTAATACGTTCGTAACAATTTTACTTTTTCTGTAGGAGGACTTACCGTATTTTTCCCTGTATAAGAAGATATTTTAGACCAAAAACTGGGGTAGTCTTATACCCTGCGGTTACCGCGGCGAAACTGCCAGAACCTCTTTTCCCCTCTCCCCACTACGACTTACAAGCAATTCCTGGTGGACTTACAGATAGGCTACAGCCTCTAGATGTTTCCATCAACAAGTCTTTCAAAACCCTGATGAAAGAACAATGGAATAGATGGATGCAAAAAGCAGGTAATAATTTGACACCGACAGGGAGAGTGAAAAAACCAACCATTACTGAGGTCTGCAACTGGGTTCTAAACTCATGGAATGGAGTCAAGCAAGAGGTGGTTGTGAAGTCCTTCAAGAAATGTGAAATCAGCAATGTCATGGATGGAACTGGGGATGATTTAATGTACATAGACAGTAACTCATACGACAGCAGTGATGCAGTTGAAATTGAAAAAAGTGATACGTCTGGAACTAATAGTGCTGAAGAAAGTGATACATAATTTCATAGTTTGTATTTTAAAAATATTACCAAATTTCTAAATAGCATAAATATATAAACTTTTTTATATATATTACCACAGACTTTGTCTGAGATATTACCTAATTTTTAAATGTACTTCAATGATAATACCTAATTTCTAAAAATATCAAATGTGTCCTTTTTCGTAGTAAAAATATTGATTTCTTAATCTTCGGTTCGAAAAAGGAGTCGTCGTCTTATACATGGGGGCATCTTACACACGGAAAAATACGGTATTACAGATTACGTATTTTTTCATCGTGATTTCTCGAAACAACAGAAGGATTTGGAATTTGAGATCTTTTTTCAACTAACGATGTAACTTTCAATTATCTTTAAGAAATGATGAAATGTACTGTTTTATAATATTACTAGCTTTGCTACGCGGCTTTGCCCGGGGTTTAGGCTTACTAATATCATATTCCCTTATACGTCACTGAAAAAATCGGGAAAAACATTGATGCTTGTAAGAAAGAAAATAAAGCTGATTTCACAAATTCGGTCATTACAAATTATGTATTCATAGTGGGATTATTTCAGCACTTGGCCGTACATTGCTGTCACGAATATTTTGTCGAGAATTAAAGCAACGAAATGTACAGAATGTGTGGAATCTGTAGAATCAAACGGACCAAAAGCGTTATGAATTATTTAACACGCGTCCAGGAGAAGACAGCATTAGAACACTGACTGAACAAAATTCGTTAACAATTTGTTGTCGACGATCAAATGCATCACGTGCTTTCAGTTTCAGACGTCTTTGAGGGTGAATCTCTGGGATAAAAAAGTAAAAAACGTACCTTTGCGAATATTTTATGAAACTGGCTGAAATTTTAATGAACACCATAAATCGTTAATAGGAACATTACCTTCAAATTTCGCCTGAATCGGTAAATAACTTTTTAAATTGGCCGTCAAAATTTAATTAACCGTTTCTGTGTATATACGTATTTCTGTTTACCGATGAATTAAAAATTCCATGCCTATTTTTAAAAGTGTTGACAGACTCTTCTTATTACCAACTCATGGTGTTAATATAAATTTCAGCCCGTTTCGTTAAGATTTCGCAAAGTTCGTTTTTGCATTTTTTTATGTACCTCAAAGAATAGAAACAAAACACCTGTAGATGTGCCGCGGCGATGAATAGTCACGTGCTTTCAGATTAGGACCAGGATAGCGATGACGTAGCAAACGACGCTGACTTTATTGATTAGCTTATTAATGAATTCAGAACTCGCGAACGGAACAATGTAGAAATCTTAAAATAGTTGCATTGACCTAGAAATTTCAGTATTAATAAGCTATGTAAATTTCACGATGCACAGTTCGGCTTTCGAGAGTTTTTGCTGCTTCAGACAAACAGACGTTTTGTGTTTTATATACAAGATTTCACAAAACTTCTAAATATTGTGTATCTTGGATAATTCGAAGCTGAAGGGACTATAAAAATAATTCGAATTATCCACGAATTCGAATTAAGCAAGTTTGAATATGGGCACATTCAAAAATCACTTCAAGTACTGTAAAAAATAACATATTTATTCATAACGTACAAAAAGTACAGTACGGTAAATTTACATATTATTTGTAAAAAAGACCGTGAAATTTTGGCCTGCATCTTGGAATTTATGTTATGGGTAAGTGTAAATTCCTCAAGTTTATCGAGTGAATGAAATAGACAGATACTTACATTATGCTGTCCCTCAACAAACTTCCTTAACTGTTGGAGGTGAACCAAGGCCTCTACTGAATTTGGAAGGCGCTCTTCAGGAAATTCTGGCCGTTCCAGTTCTTCATCTGAAGATGCACAGCATGTCTTCTTATTCATAACGTCAGCCAAGATCTCATCATCTGTGAGCTCACCACAAACAGCTAAATTGTCATCAAGGCTCACAAAAGCCTCATACGGTGCATCACGGCCTACGTCTTCCCAGTACTCCACAGTGGGTATAGATTTCCTCGCCACCATTACCTTGATGTAGTTGAGACTCATCATCGGGGTGCTGGAAGCCTGCTTATCCGAAGCAGATGGCTATAGTTTCAGGTTTAACTTGCTACTTCATCCGGAACTTCATCCAGAACAGTATACGTGCCTCTTTTAAAAGGTTATTATTGAAAATACGATATTACGAAAATGGGGTTGTCTTCGAATTTAAAAAAAAAAAGTTCGTATTAAAGGGTGTTTTTTTTACATTATTTGTGTAGGACATTCAAGGGATCAAATGAAAAATTCGAATTAACCAAGAATTCGAATTAAAAACGTTTGAATTAGACAAGTTGCAGTGTATAAAATTTACTTTTGATACTTTATCTCAACGACTACAGTCTTGTGACGATTATATATAGATTAAGATAATACAACGTAGTTGTCACAAATGTTTATTTATTTATTTATTTATTTATTTTTTAATTTCTCAAGCCGACCATGGTTTCGCTGGGTATTGACCTAGCTTCATCAGGACGAATGGCACGTAAATATTCAAATTGTATATGACATCATAAATGGTGTTTACAGTCACGTGTTTTAGTTCCTTAAACATGTTGCGATACAACCCTTCCATTATAGACAAGGCTCTGACAAAATTCCGGAAACCGAAGTCCATCTCCACATTAACTCCTGTGATGCGCCCATTGCGAGAGAATTTTGCCATTATTCCATTTTCCCGTGACATTGCCTTCAAAATTGCAAAAATTCTCAAAACCTTTAATTTTAAGGTGATTTTTACACCCATAAACAAAATGAGATTTCTAGGATCAAAGGACTGTGTTGAAGACAAAAACTCGTGGGGAATTTATCAAATTCCATGTGAATGTGGCTCTTCGTACATAGGACAGACCCGCAGAGCCTTGCGTTTTCGATTGAAGGAGCACAAGACCTACATTCGGAATTGCGACCTAAAGAAGTCATCGATGGCTAAACACTGTTACGAAAAGGACCACAGATTTCTCTTTGAAGAAGCAAAACTTATTGACAAGCCAGATTCAATCTCCAAACTTGATATTTTGGAAGCTTTCCATATATATCAGAAGTCTTCGCAACTCGTTAATGACATGGCATCCACGCCATTTCTATCAAGCACGTGGAAGCATCTAACCAAAACACGTGACTGTAAACACCATTTATGATGTCATATAAAATTTGAATATTTACGTGCCATTCGTCCTGATGAAGCTAGGTCAATACCCTGCGAAACCATGGTCGGCTTGAGAAATAAAAAAATAAACATTTGTAACAACTACGTTGTATTATCTTAATCTATATATTACTCTTGATAGCTGTATGGCTTTTGCTTTAAGGATTCCACTGACTGATACACAGACATCGTACAGGTACAATGAATGAAGTACCCCGTTTCTTATGGTAACACAATATGAAAATAGCTGGTGCACAAAACGGGGAAAACGAGAAGAAATATCCTGTGCCAGAGTAACCAAAATTCATGCGATATCATCTGCATCATCATTGTCAACCATTATCAATCCACTGCTGGACGAAGGTCTCCCCAAGTTTCCTCCACAACGGTCTGTCTTGTGCCAGTCTCCTCCATGTCACCCCTGCATACTTTCGAATTTCATCCACCCATCTCCCATGTGGTCTTCTTCTGGGTCTTTTCCTGTCCCTTGGAATCCAATCTAAAATTTCAGCTGTCCATCGATGATCTGTCCTTCTGGCAGTATGTCCAGCCCATTGCCATTTCAGGGATTTAACTCTGATCATGATGTCTTCCACTCTTGTCATTTTTCGGATCCACGAGTTCCTCTTCTTATCTCTCCTGGTTACACCAAGCATGCACCTCTCCATGTTGCTTTGAGTTGTCTGCAGCCTTTGTATGTCTCTTTTAGTTAAGGTCTACGTCTCCGCACCATACGTAAGCACTGGAAGGATGCATTGATCAAACACTTTTCTTTTAAGACATAATGGCATATTGCTCTTGAAAATTATGCTGTTTCTTCCAAAAGCTCTCCAGGCAAGTTTTGTACGCCGATTAATTTCTTCATCAATGTGACCCTCACTTGATATCTGCTGTCCAAGATAAACGTACGTGTCTGTTATCTCCAGCTTTTCTCCATCAATCGATAAATCTTCATTTCTTGTAAAAGCATTGAACATCACTTTTGTCTTCTGAAAGTTCATTTTTAATCCCACTTCTTTACTCTTGTCAGCAAGTTCCTGGATCATACTCTGCAGCTCTGATGGGGTAGTTGCAAAAATGACTACGTCATCAGCAAAACGAAGGTGGGTTAGATAATCTCCATTAATCTTTATCCCCTTGTTTTCGCAGCTCAGTGACTGAAAAACACCCTCCAATGTGGCATTAAAGAGCTTCGGAGATATGGTGTCACCTTGTCTCACTCCCTTTCCAATTTTTACGTGTGTTGTATTTTCAAACAGCCTAATCTTTGCACTTGCATTTTCATAGATGTTATTAATAATATTAATGTATGCATCTTCAATACCGCAGGTTTTCAGAGCCATTGTAACTGCTGATGGTTTCACCGAATCAAAGGCTTTTTCATAATCGATAAAAGCCATGCACAATGGAAGTTCATATTCCCTCGCTCTTTCAATTAGTTCTCTCAGCACGTGGATATGATCTATTGTGCTGTAGCCACTCCTGAATCCAGCTTGTTCTCTCGGTTGAGCCATGTCCAGTGTTACCTTCAAGCGGTGTGAAAGAACTTTAGTGAAGATTTTATAAACTACTGATAGGAGGCTGATAGGTCTGTAGTTTCCGAGATCCTCAATGTCACCTTTCTTATGTAGCAGGATCATTGTAGCGGTGTTCCAATCCTCAGGAATCTTTCCTTCATTAAGGCATCGAGTGAAAATTTGGGCGAGTACTGTTTCGATTTCTCCACTTGCTTCTTGTATGATGTCTACAGTAATTCCATCTTCTCCTGGAGCTTTTCCTCGCTTCATGTTCTTGATTGCATGTGCAACTTCTGCTGGAAGGACTGGAGGAACTCTGGTACTGGTATCTTTCATGATGTCTGGAGTGCATATATCATCCCTTTCATATAATTTGGAGTAGAAATCTTTCACTCTTGTCAAAATTTCGCCTCTATTTCTTGTTACAGAACCATCTTCTTTTCTCAGTGCCATAATCTGTTTTCTTCCCTTACTGAGATGTCCCTTTGCTTTCTTTAGGCTTTGGTTGTTTTCAATTGCTTTCCTCACTAGTTCACAGTTGAATTTCCTTACGTCTTCAGTGATACTTTTTCTTACTGTCTTGCATAGCTCTATATATTCCACTTTGGAAGTCACATCTTCTTTAGTTGTCCTCATCTCTCTTCTTTTTTGCATCAACATTTTGGTTTTTCCTGATAATTTGTTCACATGCAACTTGTTCTTAGACCCAGCTAATTTTGTTGCTGTTTCCATAAGAGCTTTGGTTACTTTTCTGTTAACTTCAGAGATGTCCACTTCTTCCGATGTTAGGCCTTCTAAAGCAGAGAACCTGTTCTTCAGTTCTAACTTGAAGGTATTATGGTGTTTTTTAAGGTTGGTTATGTCAATAGATTTTGTTTACTATCCATGATATCCGATCTCGCTACAGAACTCCAAAACCAAACACTTCGACAGATTAATTATCAGACCCCCAATATTCCCGTGAATCTCTCGTTTTTCGTCATATGGATACGGAAAAAGTGAGAACGGAGTTCTTTCGTTAATATAAGAAAGGAATCGCGGAACGTTTTCTGAAAATACAGAATTTTTCTGGCGTACAAAAGTTCCGTAAAACCAAAGGTCTCTTCCCGTCATTTCACGGAAACAGTTGTATCAGAAACATGCTTCCTTAATTCACGAAAAGAATCACGGAAAGTGGATCGTCAATTTCAGAATTATTTTTACAGTGTAGTCTAAACACTGAATTCTTTTTATTGAAGATTTAACGACCATCGTGAGCAACTCAGTGGGCTATAAGCAGTCCCCCGTCCCTAATTTAGGGTCACTAGCTCCAGTGAATGGGGAGAGCCAGTACCGTAAGACAAACAAAATACGGTGCCTCACCGGAATTCGTACCTAGACTCTTTCTTGGACGAACGGTCATAAGTCAGCGCCCCGCGGTTAAACCACTACGCCACCGGGGCGGCTAACCGCTGGCTTCGGATCATTCTCGTCTAAGGTGGGACCGGGTTCGGATTCCGGTGAGGCATGTGTGTTATGTTTGTCTTGTGGCACTGGCGCTCTACCTTCACTGGAACTAGTGGCCCTAAATTAGGGGCGAGCGACTGCTTATAGTCCACTGAGTTGCTCACAATAGTCGTTAAACCTCCAATAAAAAAAAAAACTTTAAAAATTCATACTTGAAAAACTATTTTACAATGTCTGTTTACTTTAATTCCAGCTATACACACCAGCCACTGAATTAGGAACCTTCATGCAGATGTACGTCACTTACCATGTATGCAAATGATCTAGGCAACTATTTAAGAGTGCTGCTCTTCTGTAGTGTTGATCACAATGGAAACAAGAAAGATGACACGGAATTTTCGGGTGTAATAAGCACGTCTTTTGAATCCGTTCTGACGCAAATTAAATTTATCAAAGCTATTCAAAGTCAATGGAACCGGTATGGAAAACAATAGTATCTGACGGAAGGAAGAAGTTTTTCAATCGGGTTTTTAATCCCTCGGATATTGCTGTAAACGGAATCGTGAGCTTTCGCCCTCTGGTTGCCGACTTGTGCGTTAAGAAAAACATGAATTTATATGAAAAAACATTTCGAACCGGAAACGCTCTCTAACACAAAGGATTTTTCAAATCGGGCTCTTAGAAACAGAGATATCAACAAAAATAAGATGTGACTTTATGTCCCATGGTGAAAAAACCATGCATTATTTTAGAAAGAAAGTATTCTCAAAAGATGTTTCCATATGAACGGTATCGGTCCAAGAAAAAAAAAATTTAGTCAAATTTTTAGGAGCCCAGATTTTGCTACAAATACATCAGAAGCAGAAATTAACGCTTATGCCGGCTCTGTTGGCCAAACCATTCTTTACCAAACATTAGAAATTATGTGAAAACTATTTTCCATCAGGTCTTGTATGCAATACAGGAAGAATTTTTCAAATCGGAGTTTTAGAAGCAGAAGTAACGCAGAAAACGCAATTTACCTTTGTACCCCCTAGCGAAAAATGTGTGATTTACTTGAAAATTTTGAATTTATAGGAAAAACATTTCGAATGGGAAACACTATCCAACAAAGAAGGATTTTTTCTAATCGGACTCCTAGAAGTAGAGATATTGACAAAAATAAGTTATACATCTACGCCCCTGACGTAGAAACCATGCATTATTTCAAGAAGAAAATGTTCGTAAAAGGTTTGTCGACATGAGTAGTATCGGTCAACAAACGACTTTTTTGCAATCTATATCTTAGAAACTCACATTTGCTGCAAATACATCAGAAGCGGGAAATTAAGGCTTACGCCACCTGGTGGCCAAACCATTTTTTTACAAAAATTAGAAATTACGTGCAAAGCATTTCCGATCAGGAGCTGTATCCGGTGCAGAAATATTTTTTCAAATCGGAGATTTAGAAGCAGAGATGTAAGGGGGAAAAGCAATTTACCTTTACGCCCCCGAACGGAAACGGTATGAATCACTTGAAAATTTTGAAATTATATGAAAAACATGTCATACTGAAAACACTATCCAACAAAGAAGGAATTTTTCAAATCGGACTCCTAGAAGTAGAGATATGGACAAAAATAAGATATACATATACGCCCCCTGACGGAGAAACTGTGGAATATTTTAAGAAAATATTCTGAAAAGGTTTGCGATGTGAGTGGCATCAGTCCACGAAAGAATTTTTTCAAATCGATATTTTAGAAGCTCAGATTTTATGGCAAATACATCAGAAGCAAAAATTAACACTTACTCCCCCTGTGGCCAAAGTATTCTGTACCAAAAATTTTAAATTATATGCAAAAGATTTTCCATCACGAGGTGTATCCGCTGAAGAAAACATTTTTCAAATCGGAGTTTCAGAAGAATAGTTATTGGGAAAAATGTAATTTACTTTTACGCCCCCTAGCAGAAAATATATGCGTAATTTGAAAAAGTAACTAAATCTAAAATACTCTTCGACATAAATGGAATCGAAAGATAAAAGAACTTTTTCAATCGGATGTTTATAAGCAAATACGTGGAATAAAACGTATTTTTGAATTCGACATCATCTGCATTTACGCCCTCTAGCGGCGAAATTGTACATCGTAAAGAAAAAATGAAATAAAGGATCATCATTCGCATATTTCGAGCTTCCTAATGCAAAAGAATTTTTCAAATCGGACTAATAGTTGTAGAGATATTGTGGGGACAGACGGACTGACGGACAAACTGGTAACATAAGCACGATCTTTTTTTACAAAAGTTGAGTGGTATGCAAACTAAGTTTTTCTGGCGCTTGCAGCGCCACATATCCCCTGGTGGCACAAAATGGGACTTTATTTTCTATCTTTTTCATAATTCGCGAGCGCATGTATATGAGAGGATTCCTCCCAAGTTTGCATTTCATCTCATAGATGTTTATCTAAATGACTCTGACGGAATCTTCTTTAATTCTGATCACTCAGTATACTCCACGTTGGGTCGGTGATATTACTGCTACATGTTGTGGGATGCGTCCGCTAGTGAAGAAGGGACTGATCATTTTCTGTAGATGCACACTGGCCCATGAGTATATCTACACAATGGTATCCGTTCTTTTGCTTCTTTTTTCTTCTACCAGGAAGGCACTTGTACTTGCCTCATTTGACTTTCACTCGATGTTGCAGCAACATTCAGTGATGCCAAGTAAAACTTTAGCAACTGGAAAAATTCCCGGAAAACATCAGTTCCTTTTTTCAACTGGAAACTCGGCAAGTCAGAAAATGTACGGACTCCAAGGCTCATACGTTGCCGGTGAAATATTATGCACACAGTAAAATCTCTCATTTACGGACAGGTGCCCCTCAAAGAACAGGGTCGTGACGTCAGTGATTTAGAACAGGGTCGTGACGTCAGTGCATATGGTTTGACGTAAAATGGTAGCAGGCTTTGGCACCTCTGAATTTTACAGTCATTTGCAAAATTTTAAGACCACCTGTAGGCATTCGGAGATTCCTGCCGATTGCGTTAGCTACTGTCTGTATAACTCAACTTCCTGTCAGTGTTGCATCATCCTACAGAGGCAGCTGTTGATAGAGTTTGAAATTGACTTTTTTGCCCTATCTGCAAAGGGGCGCGATTCCCCCCGCCCGCCAGGGGGGCGAGGGAATCCCTCGTGGTGTTATTGTGTGTGCCATAGGGGGTTTGCTAAACAACTGCACAAGAAGTAAATCGCTAACTACCGTAGTACGTGAAATATTGGCCTGACTGTGATAGAAGAAGTTGCATTATTTTGGTCAAAGGACCGCATTCCCACTAGTAAAGAACAACATTCAACTACCAACTGGAAAAACTTTTCGATAAGTGGAGCCGAGTAAAGAAAAGTAGCAAACGAACAAGTGAAACTCAGCGTTCTAATGAAACAGCATTCGTTGATAAATTGGATGATTTGTTCGATATTGCAAATGCTGATGCCATGAGCACGATTACAATAAATGAGGACATAGAATTCCTTCTTGGACAACGAGAAAAGGGTTGAAGGGACTGTATGATGGAACTCGACATAACTCTTGCTAAAAAAGATCTCAGAACTGAAAAAAGAAAGAAGGCAGAGATGCTCAGAATCGAACGGGAAGAGCAACGAACGTCCACCAATACTAATACGAGTACGCGTGTCATGCTGGAAACTAATTCCACAGACAATGTAACCAGCGACGAATATGATGAAGATAGTTGTGATAGTGAAGATTTTGTTCATTATCAAGGCTCTTCTGAAACAGGCAAGGCACAGGAAAGGGCAAAAAGGAGCACTAGTACAAGTACGACTGTGGTTATCACACCAAACCTAGCTTCCCCTCTAGATAGGGCCAATATAAATGACAGAAAAGCAATCTTAATAGTAGTTGCTGCATTGGAAAGTATGGGTCAAAATGTGGAAGATTTTTCACTTAAACACTCGTCCATAAGAAGGCAAAGGCAAACTATCCGCTCCGAGCTAGCCACCAACATACAAAAAACCTTTCAATCTAAGGCTGAGGCCCCCTTGATAGTGCACTGGGTCCGAAAACTGATGCAAGATGTATCTGTAAAAAAAGAGGAAGATCGTCTGCCAGCAATAGTATCACGACCAAACATTGATGATCAACTATTGGGTGTTCCTAAATTACAGTCAGGGACGGGAATTGCTATGGCAACTGCCGTTGCAGAACTCTTAGACAAATGGCAACTTACTGAACACGTACGGGGTATGTACATTAAGTAATACTGGCATTAAAATTGGAGCATGTTAAACACTTGTACAAAAGTTAGGAAAACAACTTTTGTATTTCACTTACCAGCACCACATTTGGAAATTGTGCTTTCTGCCGTATTCATGCAATGCATGGGACCATCAACGTCCAGTGGACCTAGTGTACTGCTTTGTAAACGATTTCAACAGTCATGGTCAAAGATTGACCACTCTAATTTTGAACCCGGAGTGAGGAATGCTGAGGTACTGGTAGCCATTCAGAGCGACATGCGATCAGTAATGGACTTTGCGCAAAGCCAACTTCTGATTCTCCATGCACGAGAGGATGGCAGAGAGACGCTGGAGCTTGCTGTCATTTTTCTCGGAGGAACACCTCCTCGTGGTGTACGCTTTCGTGCTGCAGGAGCTATCCATCATGCCAGATGGATGCCAAAGGTTCTTTACAGCTTCAAGTTGTGGATGTTTCGCAGCCAGTTCGAACCTACAGCACGAGAAAGTAAAGGTATTCGTGACGTGTGTATTTTCGTTGTGAAATAATATCTGAAAGTTTGGTTCACAGAACCTCTTCCTTCGCAAGCACCGAGAAATGACCTGAAACTTTTTCAGTGTTTTGTAGCATACAAAGAAGAAAACCCAGATATATCAACTGTGGCCGTCGACAAACTGTCACCATATTTGGTACCTCAGCAAGCATCTCGTAGCATTGGCTTTGTAAAAGCCCTTCACGAACGAGATGGTGAGGATGAACCATTGAAGCGCAAGATTAGAAAAGGGGGAAATTGACGACTAAGACGTTATCCGACTTTGTGACAAAAAACACAGGCATGTGTTTTAGCCAATTATGCATAGACAGGGAGTTTCTGCAAATCGATCCTGAGCATTGGGAACTTTGCTATTGGCTTCGAAATAGCAAAGAAACTAGGAGTTGTGAACGACAACACGCAACGTGGTGTGGCCCTTATCGAAGCATTTATCACAAAGGACGTAGAGCAGAAACAGTGCCTTCTTCAAGTGGTTCAAGAGCATCGAAGAAAGTACCAAGATTGTAAGAAAAGT
Source organism: Macrothele yani (assembly GCA_039090855.1). Classification (NCBI taxonomy): domain Eukaryota; kingdom Metazoa; phylum Arthropoda; class Arachnida; order Araneae; family Macrothelidae; genus Macrothele; species Macrothele yani. The sequence goes on from CM077024.1 coordinate 12,526,748, forward strand.
ACCCTCAAGAAATAATTTCTGAACTGAGGAATGAGGTATTATATATTTTATGTAATTGATTTGTCTTTCATATTTTTTCTGTAATACATATTTTGTGTTTTTATAAATATAAAAAAGATGTAAAGTAAGTTTATAGTTCATTACGCATCCTTGCACATTTTCTTACATATTACGAAATTTCAATGCGGCTGCGCGACCTCTAAATATAAACCTATTTTACCGAAATTTTACAAAATTATGGTTACACATATTGGCACGAAATAAGAGGGTGAGATCAACAAAAATTTAAAGTTCGTTTTTTTTTCATGCATTTCTGAAGCATCCTAATATATATATGGATTTCATTATTTTTGTCCGGATCGAGTCTCTTTACGTAAATTCGGGTCCGATTCGAGTTTTGCTCCGATATCGTATTTGTTAGTGGTTGTGCTTTACTTTAATTCAATTCCGTAATTTGCCGCGTGCTCACTCCAGAGCAATCCGTATTAATAGAAATTACTAATCAACACAAATCTTGAGGACACAACTACACACAGTCTAATCGTCTACCAGCTAGTCTTGTGACCTACTTTGTAAAAGCGTTTATTAAAAGTATTCATAGGGCTTCGAATGCAACAGTCAATTCAACGAAACGACGTCAATTTGAGGGAAGAGTACAAAATGCTAATCTGATTTTACAGAACAAAAACAAAGAAAATCTCTAACAACGACATTCCGTATAAACACTAACCAAACCGGAATTGCGTGTAAATGTGTACTGAAAAATAATTAAGATGCATTTTTGACCCAGGAAAAACACATCGCATTGAATATGCATAATGCGTATCTTGAGCGTGATTATTACTCAGAAATAGGCGATTTACCCGAAGATAACTGAAAATAAAAATAGCTGACTTCGTGTAAAACCTGCTCGGTCAATTACTTTGTCTTCGCATTCTGAAAGTAACAGAATTTTTTTATGAATTTATTTAGGCACCATCATCAGTGGATCAGCTTGAAATCCCTCCGTCCTTTTTTACTTCTCGTACATTGAATTCGGAGATGCAGGAACATGTTTCGGTTAAAGAAAAGAGCAGTTCTTCCGCAGCTGAATAAATGCATTAATAATTCCATTAATGAATCTGAATAAATACATAAATAATTACGCTATTTATTCAATTTTAATAAATAACTTTTCGTAAAAGCAGAATGTTTTAGCCTTCAAGAAATTCCAAAGGTATTAAATGAATAAAGAAGACCATACCGTTATCTTTATTTGTATCTAAAATATAAAACTGTGGTATCTAAATAGGATAATCTGTCATGTAATTCTTTGAAAGTACGCAAAACTTGAGTTTCACACTTACGGTATTTTCGTCCTGAAAATTCAGTCATGGTGGCTGCAAGTCGTTTAGTCGATCTTCAAGGTTTTAAAACGCTTAGACAATTTCCGGTAATTCTGCGACTCAGTTGTTGATCTAGTTGAGCATTTCGTTTGAAAACGAGAAGTATCAATTTAGCTTCTAGAGAAAAGAACCCACGCGTTCCAAAGCCAGCCCTATCACTCATTCAATGTCTGTCTAAGCTAACAGAAAGAAGCGTTCATCATACATAACCGTTGGGAATGTGTATTTTGCCAAGACTTGTTTACGCTTTCCAACCGTAGGTTGAAGAAGCGTATGTGCTCCAGCTTTGTCCGTCCGTCTGTCGGCACGATACCTCGCGTAAAAATGGTTCGACTTCGATGAAATTTTATTATGTGGCAGGGGACAACCTGGGGACGAACCCTATTGAAAATAGACGAAATGGGGTTAAACATCACGGCATAGGAGCGGGATCCATTACATTGCCTTTATGAGTCATAACTTGCGTAAATATGGTTTGATGTCGATGAAATTTTAGCATATTGTAGGGGACCACCTGGGAATGAACCCTATTGAAAATCCCTGCAGTGAGGTCAAAGGTCAGGACATAGGATCGGGATCTATTTGATCTCCCTTATCCCATACTATTAAGGTGGACGTCAAGTAATTTTGCTTCCTATACTTCCTATGGAAAAACTTGTACACATTTCCTTCACAATTATTGTGTTTCCAAGGATGAAAATTTGACATCGATTAAAATAACTTCATATTATAACTTGGAATACTTAATATTTCCTAAAACACAACCATAATTATATAAAAATTCAATAACTTTCTTTTGGTGGTGTTGGAACCAGAAAAAAGATGGCGCGACCTGTACTTTGATAACGTCAGTAGACAGACAAATAATTGATTTCATAATTATGGTTATGTTTTAGAAAATATTAAGTATTCCAAGTCAAATAATGAAGCTATTTTAATCGATGTTCAAATTTTCATCCTTGGGAACGCATTAATTGTGATGAAAATGTGTACAGACGTTTTTCCATTGGAAGTATAGGAAGCAAAATTACTTGACGTCCACCTTAAAGGAGCAATTCTTGTATGTATGTAAATTTTATTTTGAAAACTGCTCTAAGGATTTTGATGAAAGTCGTTAACCTACCGTTTTCTGGTACTAGAAATCGATTTAGCTTGGTTTCGACTTTAGAAAAATTCGTTTAGTGCGTTAAATAACCACCCCGAATTACCACGTTTTTAGTGTCATGGCGGCGTGCCATTGATGTTATCCATGCTTAGAAATCTTATGACGTCACAATCTCGTGATTGATATGTCAGCGCGCGGTCACGCCATCTGTTTCATTACGTCACGCGTTGTGTGTGGATCCTATTAAAGTTTAATAACGTCACACTCTTGCGAGCACATGGTCGCGATTTCCATCTGCTTCATTACGTCCCGTGTTGTGTGCGTATGTCCATCCGCACGATAACTCGTGTAAAAATCGTTCGATTTCGATGAAATTTTAGTATGTGGAAAGGGAATACCTGGGAAGGAACCCTGTTGAAAGTGAACGAAATGGTGTCAAAGGTCAGGACATAGGAGCGGGATCCATTCCACTGCTCTTATGCGTCATACCTAACGTAAAAAAGGTTCGATTTCGATTAAATTTTAGTATCTGGTAGGGGACCACCTGGGGAAAACCCCTATTGAAAATGGGCGAAATGGAGTCGAAGGTCAGGACATAGGAGCGGAATCACTTCCATTGCCATTATGCGTCATAACTTACATAAAAATTCTTCGATTTGGATGAAATGTTAGTATGTTGTAGGGGCCTGCCTGGGAATGAATCCTATTGAAAATGAGCAAAATGTGGTCAAAGGTTAGGACACAGGGGGCGGGATCTATTCTATAGCCCTTGTGCATCACAACTTATTCTTCGATTTGGATGAAATGTTAGTATGTTGTAGGGGCCTGCCTGGGAATGAATCCTATTGAAAATGAGCAAAATGTGGTCAAAGGTTAGGACACAGGGGCGGGATCTATTCTATAGCCCTTGTGCATCACAACTTACGTAAAAATGCTTCGATTGCGACAAAACTTTATCATGTTATTTCGGAGGTATACGGAACCGGTTCTGTTGAATATCATCGAAATAAGATCAAAGGTCAGGGCACAGGACCGAGATTTATTCCACAGCCATTATCCTCATTACTTGAGTGATAACTTGATAATATGTTGGAAAGCGTATTATAATCAATGCATTGCATGATTTTACTAACTTGTTTTTAACAACATTGCGATTTCTCTTAATACTTTTTGCTCATCCATCACTTGACGACTACTAGTTTAACTAGAGGTGGGACAAATCCTAAATTTTCTCGAATCCGAATCCTAAAAAGGCTCTCGAATTCTTCATAGAAGAATAATTAGGGAAAGAAACCGACTTCTACTTAAAAATAAGTTTTTAATTCAAGCAAAATTTGAAATCTGTGTTTAATGAAAAACAAATTAAAGAATACAATTTTCAAAAAATATACCCATACTTATTAAGAAGATAGAAATGAAATTTATAATTTACATTTACTAAATGAAGTACATATCTCTTGATTCTTAAGGTTCATTTCCCCTTTCTGAACATAATTTGACAAAAAATATTTGAGTAACAATTCACACTTTTGATATTTTTCTTTAATAACAAAAATTCCAAAACCTTTTTAAATCAAAGCAAGTGCAGAGGTGGGGAGGATTATTTCAAGAGTTAATGTAGATAAACGCTACATATGGAACGCTTAACTGAGTAAATTCTTTCCAGGAAATTAAGAAAAATCAAAAACACGTTTGCTTTAAGAGTTAATGAAAACACTGAACTCTTTCAGGGCAATGTAAAAAAATTAGAAACTTTTAATGGAGATTTTTATTTAAAAAAATAGCATTCGAACTCGCTCTGGGTCCAGCCTGCTTCTTTTTTTTATCAGCTGTGACACCTGATGTGGTGAATAGTCTTTCTGATTTACGATGGTGGTGTGATTAAGAACTTTTTAGAGTTTCCCCAAATTTTGAAAGTAACGAACTATTTCAAATAGCTGTTGTGTACACATTGTTGACAATTTTCTTCCATTGTTTTCTAAAGTCAGAACTCGTCATGCTGACAAAAATTCGAATGAATACCGTTCTAGAACAAGCACCAAACGCCAAGTTTTTTAGGTTAAGATTCGACTTTTCGAATCTCCAATCTTTTTAAGATTCACGGGATTCGAGGATTCGAATGGCCCATCCTTAAGTTTAACCATGGTCACTGTCAGCACGACTTTTGGAAAAAAAAAAAAATGCAGTTTCATAAAGAATTCTGAGAACGCTTTTGAATCATTTCAGATACAAAAAGAATTCTTCAAAGCGAATTTTTAGAAAGGGGGAAAAAAATCAGGGAAAAAGCAAATGCGTTAATGACCTTAGAGAAAACAAATGGGCATTATTTGAAATGCACAATCAATGTGAAAAAGCGTGGACGTTCTCCATCTTCAAAGAAGTTCCGTGTTGCTTCTTCGGCCGGCAAAATGATAGCATCAGTTTTTGGAGATGTGAAAGACATTATCATGATTGAAAACTTGAGTAAAGGGCATCGCTGTCACTGGTGTACAATACGCCAACCTCATGAGCCAACTTGGTGTAACTACCAGGAAAATGTGGTGTGGAAAACTCAGAAGAGGTGTCTTCCTCCTTCAAGACAATGCACAGAGTTACAACTCCTAGAATGCGAATACCGGCATGCAGACTGCTGGATTTCAGTCCCCTCTCTCTCTCAAATGCAGGCTAAGTCCCAGTGAATCTTTGTTTTCGAGCTGAAAGAAAACACCCATGCGACGTTATGTCTCCGAATCTGAAGCGGTCGCAGCTGTGGGTGTGTGACTGGAAGATCAATATTTTTTCTTCCACACCTGAATAAAATGCCCTATGCAGTGAAGTGCCAAAATAACTGGGATAGCTCTCCAATACAGCTTTGGTCCTCCTCGCGATCGGATAACGTCAGCAACGCGACTGGGCATGGAGTCCACGAGCCCTCTATAATACTGTGGAGACAGGGCACACCACGCTTCCTGAAAAGCGACCCACAATTCCGTAATATTCGCCAGTGGAGGATTCCTGGCATGGATTACACGTAGAACAGGATCCCAAATGTGTTCGATTGCGTTTAAATCCCGCAAACGAGGAGGCCAAGTCAGGATGCCAAACTCAGTGGAGTGTCTTCTAGCCGTGATTGGGCGACTGTGGACGTGTGCGGTGACGCATTGTCGTGTTGAAAGAGATCGCACAACACGAACAGGTGCAAATGATTCCCAAGGATGGTTCGTAACCTCCAATGCTCAGAGTGGTCAGGAGACGTATGAGGGGTCCTAATGCGTGCCAGCTGAAAACACCCCACACCATGACAGAGTCACCGCCAGCCTGCACTGCCCCTTGTAGGCATGCGGGATCCATTGCCTCGTGAAGTTGTCGCCACACCCGGAGACTGCCATTTGCCCTAAACAGATGGTACCGCGATTAATAGGACCAGGCTGCAGGTTTCCAGTCATCTTGCGTCCAATTTGCTGGAGACCACGTCATGAGCACAGCCTTGTGTTGTCGGGTCAGCAATGGCACCCGGGTGAGCCGACAGCTCCAGAGCCCCATAGAACATTCCACTGTCCGGAAGCTGTTTCTACTACCGCATTGAATTAAGCTGCGATTTGTGACATTGTTGCACACCGGGCAGATGTTACGATGCGTGTTAGACGCATCATCGTCCAGTGCTGTTCTACGGCCACACCCGTCTCTCACTCCGGATGTTTCCCCTGAGTTTGTGTAGTCTAGGTATACCCTGAATATTGTTGATCGTGCGCATCTAAATTTCGTTTTAATTTCTGAGATGGAGCGACCCACCTTCCGGGCGCCTACTATTGTTCCACGTTCGATATCGTTTAAACCCTGATTAGATGCCATCTGAACTGCAAATGCTACTACCTGAGCTTACGAAGATACCTGCCTATACCCATACGTCATTTGTAGACGATACCATTTACCGCATGGGTGTGGTGGCGTGTCATGAAAATGATAGCGCCCTTCCCAGTTATTTTTTAACACCTTTTTTTTTTTATTGATTTAGGATTACTGGTTCCAGGGAAGGGAGAGAGCCAATGCCGTAAGACAAACACAACATCCATGCCTCACCGGGATTCGAGCCCGGACCCATTTGGGACGAATGATCAGAGGCCGTCGCTTAGACCACTGCGCCACCGGTGCGGCTTTTTTGGCACCCAAGTCAATCTAAGAGTACCATTGGGTTGTTGCAGTTGAAATGGCAGATTCCACGGTATTGCTATTTTAGCGTCATTCTGTTCGATTAGCGCTGTACAGAAACGCACATCTGATACGTCGCATGACGCCTTGGACTGTGGGCTATGCAACACGATCGTACGTTGTTGTGTGGTTACTGACACTAGCGCACTTGATGAAGTGGACCATGGAGCCAAGTCAAATTCGCGTAATTTTTTCTATGCGAGTTTAAATTAGGACATTTCGCTTTCGAGATAGCAAGGAATACAGCATTTGATGAGGGAACAGCTAGCGAGCGGACCGTGGCGTCGTGGGTTCGTAGAATTCCGGTCCGGTAATACGAGTCTCCAAACGGATCCCCGAGGACACAACGCTGCAATCATCAATCCTCTTTAAATGAAAAAGCTCACTGAATCGCATTCACGCTAAAAGTTACGTGATGTTGCACAGAAGTTAAGCGTCCACTTTTAAACAGTGTCCCGGAACCTAGCAATAATAGGTAAAGTGAAAGAAAACTTAATCAGTGGACGCCGCATGCGCTAATCGAAGAACACCGGCATGTCGCCTCAATTTACTCCTCCCAGAAGTGTGCTCTTCTCTGCTTAACAGGTACAAACAGGTACGTAGCCAGGAATGGGTTTTGAGGGTTTAAACCATCCCCGAAGTGTTTAATATGTCTCAAAAATAAAATAATTATTTTATAAATTTTGACAGAGTTCTTTACTTTACAAGCACACCTCAAATCACCAAAACCACTGGCATCCCTGGATAATGATTCCGTGACGACAGAGATGAATTTGTGGAGAAGAAAACGGAACACCATACTGAGAAATAAAAAGTCCCTGTATAGCCACTGAAGCATTGTCTCATTGTAACAAAAATCTTTTCCGGAATGTTCATTTCCTGTTAAAGGTGGTCAGTACTTTTCCTCAGTTGTTTGAAAACATACTTACTAAACTCTACAGCGCAAGAGAGGTTAACTGGCTTGGCTCTTATGAGCATCTATGTACATCAGTCCCGAAGATGTTGTCAAGAGACAGATTTGTTGAAGAAAAAGAACGACGGCTAGCTTTTGTGCTACAGGCTAACAGACATGTACTACTTTGAACTTTGTGCTACTGTAGTTCATGACAAGCAGCTGTATTCCATGTAAGTAAACAAAAATAATTTAATAAAGAAAAATATATTGAGGCATACGTCTTACTTAAATAAGGAGAGGGTAGATAGATTCATATACCTGTGTAAGTAGTATAGCATATGACTCAGTATTTGAAAAATGGGGAGCATCAAATAGAAGAATTTCATGTACCAAAAAATGTGACAGAAGAAAAAAACTGAACATATATAACGTAGAGTGAAAATTTTCAAATTTAAATTCCCTTTCCGAAAATTCTGACTACAGCCCTGGGCACAAAAGGAAAGGATTTCTGCAGCGGATGGTGACTGCTGAAGAGAAGTGGATCCCCTCGGATAATAGTCGTTCCGCTCAACGGTTAGATTCCTGTAAAGCACTCAGGAACATGCCTTATACCCAAACAGAATGATGGTCACTGTGTGGTGGTCATCTGCTGGCGTGATCCACCCTTCACTGTTGAGACCTTGTTAGACCATCACAGCGGAGCGCTGTTGTAATGACCTGCAACAATTATATGAGAAACTGCGCAGGAAACAGCCACCACTGGTCATTGAAGTCCTGATACTTTATAAGAACGCTCGCTCGCATGCCGTACGAATAACTGCCTGACACTTTATCAGAGTTAGGATGAGATCTGAAGAGCCACACTCCGCCTGCTCAAAGAGAATGATGAGAATGATCCGCTCAATGATCAATATTCAGCAAAATAATGTTCCGCTCAATGATCAATGTTCAGCAAAATAATGTTCCGCTCAATGATTTGGTTGATAATGATTGGACTCAATGTTTATGATTTGGGCTCAATTATAATGATTTGGACTCAATTTTGGTTCATAATGATTTGGATTCAATGTTCCGCTCAATGATTGGAGACCGGTGAAGTGCCGCTTCGGTGGGCTCTGATCATTCGTCCAAAAGGGGTCCGGGTTCGAATCCCGGGTGCGGCATGGATGTTGTGTTTATCTTACGGCACTGGCTCTCTTCTTTCCCTGGAACCAGTGAGCATAAATTAGGAGCGGGTGACTGCTTATAGCCCATTGAGTTGCTCACGGTGGTCGTTAAACCTCCAACTAACATGCTAAAGCCTTATACGCAAAGAGAATGATGGTCACTGTGTGATGGTCATCAGCAAGAGATTCACCCTTCATTGTTGAGATTTTGTTAGACCATCACAACGGATAGCAATTCTGAGGACCTGCAACAAATGTATGAAAAACTGCGCAGAAAACATTGCCCAATAGATTTCTGATATTTCATGAGAACGCTCGTTCCCAAGTCTCACGAATTAAAGTCAGAAACTTTACCACAGTTAGGGAGATGAGAGAGACTCCAGATCTTGCACCAACGGACTATCACTTCTTTCGGCACCTGAACTATTTTCTGACCAAAATGATCTTCAACAATGATGAGCCAAAATGATCTTCAACAATGAGGAGCCAAAATGATCTTCAACAATGATGAGCTGCTTACCAGGCATTTGAAGACTTTGCAGCCTTCAGAGAACCGGATTTTTTCGAAGTTGGTATGAACACCCTTGAGACCCGTTCGCAAGTATGTTGGCGCCGCTGGTGGGTATTTTGATTGATCAGGTACGTTGCTTTAATGCTTGCTTTCAAAACCCTAACGAGAGAGAGAAATCGGCTGTTTCAACAGAAACAACCCGATATTACTGATAGCCGAATGCGTCTGGGGGAAAGCAAGAATGATGTCAATCCGCGTCATACTCTCACACTGAGTCCTCCATCCCACCACAGACACAATTAAGGCTTTATGACCTAACTGAAGGTCATTGCATTGTCTTCCTTTTCTTTTCTTTTCTTTTCTCTCCTCTTCTCTCCTCTCTCCACTACCGTAGCTTAAGCGCACCCGCCTCGCATTTCCCCCTATTGTAAATTTATTGTCTCGGTGGTGCGAATGTTAGAAGTCTTCTATCGCTTCCACCCAGTCTCTCTCCCTCCCCAAGTTACGTACATTTCCCCGCTGAGCAGTCAGTGGCCGAACCGAAAGTGCGAGGCGCTCTTGAATAACTTCTCATATCAAATCTACTTCTAAAATGGTATCCGTCATTTGGAAATTTGTCTTAAATAGCAATTTTCGCCGATAAACTGAGTAAATAAAAGTATATTATGAGCAATAATTCTACTGCTTCTCGCTCTAAACTCTAGGGACTAATTTCTATAGCGACGGCAGCTGTTCCTGGTCAACCACAGAAACGCACTCTTAGTTTGACTCGGAGTATAAAGCATCTACGGGAGAAGTGCGTTTCAATTACCGCGGACTATATTCGCAGATTAAAAGTGGTACTTGCAATCGCACAGCTCTTCTGTATGTCTCAGGAAACGAACTTTTTGAACGATTCTCTAATACAATTATTACGAACACTGTTTCGGCATGGGAATTTCAGCGAAAAAAAGAGACGTAAAGGCTTGCAAATTCAGTAGAGCGTCGAAAATCCAAACGTCAAAAATCCGAACAAGCTCCCTTCCACATTTTGTTTTTATTATTATTTGGTGGTGGAAAGTTTTAATACTTTCGTTTTAACTTGGCACTTGATGACAATAGAATCGCCTAATTTCGGGGATGCAAGCATTTTGGAAGCGACGTGTTGAATGTGGGGATGACTTCTGATACTCGGAGACAATAGGCGAAAACTTCCTCATTCACTTGTTCCCTGCGGGGCTAAGATTTTACGACACATTACCACTGCAGTGCCATCGGGGTCGTGCTCTTAGCGGACATGCCGCTTGCGGGCAGAGCAATTCATAATGGCATTTTTTAAAAATGAAAGAATTAGGAGAACCGGTAACAAAACAGAAGAAAATGTATGTAAAAAATGATGAAAGAATTGAAAGTATTATTTCAGTATTTGAAAAAAAAAAAAAAAAAACACGGACTTAAAAATGTGCTTTTTTAAAAAAGCCTTAAGCTTTGTAACAAAGTTTGATAAGATTTGAAAAAAATGTTGAGTTTTGTAACATAATTTGAAATTTGTAACATTAAAATGGCATAAGGAATTATTCCCCGGCAATTATTAAATCGCCAGTGTGAACTGTCCGCATCTGGCACGACGAATCCTTCCAAACTATTGGCAACTGGCATGTCCGTAAAAACCGCGCGTAACCGTACCACCCTTTGTTTCATCTCTCAGTCCATTGTTCAATGTACGCCGGGAGGAAAGTTATTCCTCCTGCACTCAGCATAAAGTACACCTATTGGCAATCGGAACCAACTTGTAATGATTGGTAAGTTTTGGAATTTGTACTTTGTGTTTAAAAATTTCACAGCAGTAGTAAAAATGGCAAACCTGTTTCGTACGCATAACAAAAACAATTTTTATGTAATTTTTTTTGTATACAGTTGCTTATTTTTGGTACATGCATTTGGATAATATAATGTAAAAATGTTTGCGTATTTGTTTTTTTTTTTTGTTTTTTTGCGTTTTCGGTAATCCGAACACGTCGAAAATCCGAACGATCAGTGGTCCCAATTAGTTCGGATTTTCGACGCTGTACTGTATTTTGAACTGCATACTCGGATACAACGACTACTTCACGCCACTGATCTGTGGCCAGCGCGAATGAACCGAATTTAGCAGAAAAATATACCTTTAATCAGGAGATATCGGATTATACGATAGGTAATGCACATGTTGCTAATGACGATAAGGTCACTCAACGCAGTCAGATATGAGTCCTTTAAATTAAGTTACGGACTTATTATGACCTCGGGATCTTACGAAGTGGACCAGAGGAGAACTCATCTTTGCCACCGACGTCATGGCTGACCTTTTAACCTTTGATCTGAGTAGGAAGGCAGTCCCGCTGCGTGGTCAAGGTCGATCTGTGAGTTCCGGCATCCGTAAAAACCTCGTCATCACTTACGTGTCATCTGTTATCAGTATCACACACAAGGAGCGTATTTTTTAGGTATCTCTTCTATAAATATGATGGACAAGATAAAAGCCAAAGTAGTATAAGAGATCATGAATATGTCAGATGTTTGAAAAGTTCACCACAATAGCTCAGAAACAAATGAAAGCAGTAACATTATTTGGGAGTAAAACAACTTGGTTTCTTATTAGAGACGTCTGTACAAAATAATTTTAAATTGTTGCATCAACCAGGAAGCTACATAAAGCAAAATTATAGGCGTTGAGTTGTCCCGAAAGGTAAGGCAGGTGGGAACGGTTTTTAAAATAACAAAATATTTCAAGTAGTCTATATAAGTATATAACGACGATTTTTCATTAAAAAAAGCACGAAATTGCTGTAATTTTAAAAAGAAATCAGTGCAGTACTGTGTTTCATTCAGACAACTGAAAAGCATAAATTCCCGGTACATCAGGAATGTGAATATATTAGTGGTATGCAGAAGTTTCCGCCGTTTTTAAGGAGAAAGGTGACAGGAACAGTCAGGAAACCAGTACACATTTATTCAACGAAATATTGGCCGTTAGCATCAATAACCTTTTGTCATTTTTCAGGCAACAAATGAATACCCTGTGGTAGAAGGACTAGTTCCGTGGAGCAACATTCAACGCAGATGCTGACGTTATTCTGTAACCCGGGCGTTCATATTTATCAGAAGGGAAGTTAAGTAACCGTTTTAGGATAGCGAATTGTAAGCACTTTTCCCGCCATTTTAATGAGCTGGGCAACGGTCAAAATACTCTGTTTCTCACGCGTTCTCTTCTAATGAGGAGGTGTTAGATTTATGGTTTCGTGGACGTGCGAGAGGAGACAGCGAAGCCAATTAAGGAACTTTGCGCCTTCAGAGAGAAAACGGAAATAAGATATTTTTCAGCCGTCCCAGGCAAGGGGAGGGTATTGTTACGTGGACACTTTTCTGCGGGGAGAAAACGCAAGCAGCCGGAGGAAGAAGGGTCCAGCGGGGGATTCGGTGGTAAGGAGTGGAGGTGTGCAATCTGTCCCGTCGGTGGGAATTGGGGAAAATGCTGAGAATCGACAGAGAATGAGAAGGGAGGAAGCGAACACTCGCCGAGCGGAAAGGCGATTAGTTTGTTGATGATAATAGAGAAAAGGAGATCAGGAGAATCCTTTGAGACATTCCCATAACATCTGAATAAAACACCTTTCTCACTGCAAGAACGAGCTAATATTTTGATATTTTGTTTATATTTTATTAATCTGTTTAAGTCGGGTACAATACGGGTTAAGGTCCAGAAACAAAACTCTGGGTGCAAAACATCAAACGAACCCTTCACACAGGGCGCTGTAATATAACTCAGCACCAAGCCCTGTAACAATTCAAGCTGTACAGTGATCGCTAAAGCAGCTTCCACAAAATGCCTTCTCCACATGCTTTGAAAAGTGGACTAAACGATGGGACTGTTGGATATCATCCGAGGGAAGATACTTTGAGAAAGAATAACATATTTTGCTGTACCTATATTTCTTCATTTTGTGTGATTTTACTCTCAGTTTTTATGGAACGGCCATTGTATATTTTCCAAAACAAGATGGACAATAAAAGCATTCTCAAAGCCCATAATTTGCTTAATCAATTGTTTAATTTCTCAAGAATAAATTTCAACCAAATTACATTAATTAAAAAAATGCATTTAACATTACCCAGTGATGCTTCTTTTATGAGTTAACAGACTTTCTTTAAATTTTAGATACTCATGTGGCATACAAGGCCAGACAAGACCTCATGTCATAGACAACAGACCTTCAAACATTTCAAATAAACGCTTAGACAAAAGTTGCAGTGAATGAAAAGTTATTTTAGTGTGATGTTACAGGAATTAGCCGGCTACATGAATTTACACAATGAAGTGAGTACTAAAAATTATATATAAGAATTTTCATACGAAACTTTTTTGAATGTGTTACAGCCTCCTTTCATTAGAAACAAAAATGGAAAGGTAATTCAACTAGGTAAAATTAGGTTCGTTTAAGCAAAGAACAGGGGTAATTTATTTTATTACGAACGGTAAGAAAATCAAGGGGGTGTCAGTAGCCTCAATAAAATCTAGTAGCATTTAATTGTTACGGAGCAATTGTTTAATTACTGATTGGAAGATCAAAGAACGGAGAAGCCATTGAATGATTTTCAAGCAATAACGTGCATGTGACTTCTACCCTCTAATGGGGAACCTGTGCGTTAGGGAAAAATTTTAAAATTGTATACAAAACATTTTGCACGAGATACGCTGTCGGACAAAGAATTAATCGGACTGTTAGAAACCGAGATGTCAAGAAAAACAAAACGTACATCTACGCCGCTTGGCGGGAAAGTTGTGCAATATTTCAGCAAGAGATAAGTGCATAAAGTTTTTCGAGATTAGAGGTATCTATGCGCAAAGGAACTTTTTCTATTGAATTTTCAGAGGCGCAAATATTGCTGCAAATACATCGGAAACAAATATAACCTTCATCATCATTAGTGGTCTGTCTTTTGACAGGTCCAACGGTAACTCAACAAGTTCTCTTCCTCCAGTTTTCTTTGTCCCTTGTTTCCTCCTTCAATACTTGATACCTTCTTGTGCACATGATATCATCAAGCATCATTAGCAGTCTCCTTCCTCTTGGTCGTTTTCCTTCAATTTTCCCTTCTATCATTCTTTTCAATAAGCTGTCTCCTCTTAACACATGTCCTATCTAGTTATATTTTCTTTTTCTTATGGTCTTTAGAATATTCCTTTCTTCCTCAACTTTTTGCAACACTTCATCATTGGTAATTTTTTTCAATCCAGTATAGTTTTTCCATTCTTCTCCATAACCACATTTCAAATGCCCCCAACATTTTCGCTTCTTTCTTCCCGATAGTCCATGTTGTTGCCCCATATAAAGTTGTACTCCAAATATAGCACTTAATAAGGTTTTTCTTTAAAAATTTATTCATTTCATTACTAAAGAAATGTTTCTTGTTGTAAAATGCATATTTTCCTTTATTAATTATTTCTTTTATTTCATGTCACATTTTCCATTTTCTTGGATTATGCTACCGAGATATTTTTATAGTCTCACTTGCTCTACATTATCTCCATTCATCATCACCTGAACGTTTCCTGTTCTCCTGGAGACTCATCGTTTCTGTTTTCTTTGTGTTCATTTTCATACCATATTTTATGCATGCACTTTCAAATTTTTGAATTAGATGCTGTAGTTCACCTTTAGTGTTAGCTAATAATTCTTGGTCGCCTGCAAATCCAATACTAAGTATTGTTCTTCCTGCAATAGTGATTCCTCTTTTTTCTTCATCAAATGCTTCTTTTATTTTTTCTGCAAAAATATTGAAGAGCGTTGGTTACAGACAGAATCCTTGTCTTACACCCTTACCAATCACACATTTTTAGTTTTTCCTATACTTTTGTGTTTATTATGGCGGTCTGGTTCATGTATAATTCAGCTATTAACCTTCGGTCTTTCCAGTCTAATCCTATTTTACTTAGCACTTCTATCAGGTTTTCAAATGCTTTTTCTAGGTCTATGAAACATGTATAAACTCCTGTTTACTTCTATATTCCTTTCGCATACAGTCCTCATCACTCCGATTGCATCCCTAGTTCCTCCATCTTTCCTGAATCTATACTGATCATCCCCTCCAAAATACTCTGCTCTGCTATACAGTCGTCAATTCAATATTCTGAGCAGTACTTTAGATGCACGAGAGAGTATGCTTGTAGTTCTATAGTCAATGCACTTAGTAGCATTACTTTTCTTTTCAATAATATAACCTTACTGGTGGCAAAAAAGTTCGCCAAAATAAAAACTATGCGCCGAACGTTTCACATCAGAAGCTGTATCCGACGCAAGAAATATTTTCCAAATCCGACTTTTAGACGCAGTGGTACGAGAGAAATGGCTATTTACTTTTACGCCCACTAGTGGGAAAAGGTTTCATTTAATATTGTAGGTATCAGTTACCGCTAGATTTCCCCCATCATTCGCTAAGTCTTCATTTCTTGTAAAAGCATTGTACAGTACATCAGTTTTGTTTTCTGAGAGTTCATTTTTAACCCCACTTCATTACTCTTGTCAGCAACTTCCAAGATCATAATCTGTAGTTGTAAAGTGGTGGTTGCAGACATGACTGTTATCTGCAAAACGAAGGCGAATTAAATAATCGCCATTAATCTTTATCCCTTTGTCTTCCCAGACAAAAATGTACATATAGAGCATAAATAAGAATCTATCATAACATACTGAAACTCGTCATCCCAATCTGATTCGTCCCATGTCAATTTCTCCATTCGCCTAACATCAATGGAATGTTTATTCAATGGTATGATTTGTCAATACCAACGTTCACCACTCTACTCCACGATTATAACGAACCTAGGTGTATAGGTTCCATGATCTTAGTGCCTGAACTTACACCCATTCTAAAAAAACATTTGTAGACGTTTTAATATGGCCTTTGGGATTAAAACATCTATATCCTTTCCATTATTAAAAATGATCGTGATGCCGTAGAAACAGTAAATATTGTATTTACTGTATTCCATTGAAAGCTGCGAATACGGATGACATCGATCATATATATGTGGGATCTACTTTATGATCGGTTAAAATAAGATTGTCTGAACATAAATACAATCTAAAAACCGGGTCTATGGCGATTGCCCTTTCCCGTTTAGTTAACCAAGGAACACACTACCCAATTTGGGAAGATGTTACTGTTTTGGCCACACCACCTTCTAGATTTTCTAATATATTTACGGAAAACATGTTTATATACAGCAACGAATCACGATGCAGCAATGATGACTTCCCATTTAACATTCCAACACCTTGGAAAATGCTGCTTTCTACGACAAACCAGGTGGAAACTAATTTACGTGAGTTATAGTACGACAAAGAGATCTACGAACTACGACGCAAACTCTAATTACGCATATGTCATGACATGCGCTGTACTTGCTTGCACATAATATATATATTTCCTTTTATTAGTATTGTTCCATTAAGTGTACATGCATCTGAAGATGAGCCCGTAGCGGGTTTGAAAGATCTCATGTGTTTTTAATCTATGATTTTAAATTAAACGATATTTTAAATATAGTTTTAACTCTTATCGTTTTACGATCGTTCAGAGACGGCGGTTTTTTTTTTGTTGTTGTTTTTTCATTGGAGGTTTAACGACCACCGTGAGCAACTCAATGAGCTATAAGCAGTCGCCCGTCCCTAATTTTGGGTCACTGGTTCCAGGGAAGGGAGAGAACCAAGTACCGTAAGACAAACACAACATCCATGCCTCACCGGGATTCGAACCCGGACCCCTTACGGACGAATGATCAGAGGCCATCGCTTAGACCACTGCGCCACCGGGGCGGCAGAGACGGCGTTTGTCAAGAAGTATGATTGTCCAATACTTAATCGTCAAATGATATGATCTGTCCAATATTCATTCGTCCAATGGAGGAATCAGTTCAACAGCAGTCCTCCTTATTTTGTCTTCAACCTGGGGGAAATGAGAGCAGGTTTCGGACCCAAGGGGTAAGCGTAGATACAGACTGTCACTGAGTGATTGACCCAGATTGCCATTTTCCCAAATCGCCTTTTCTCACTTGTGCGTTATATTGGAATCATTAGTGGCTAATAAACAGGAACACGAAATGTCAGTCAGATTGGCAATTCCCATTTTGTCTTATATTGCTGCCTTAAAACAGGAGAAAGTATCCTGCTATTCAAGGTGATTTACCTGTTCCTCTGGGGTAATTCACCTACTCCGAAAGATTTTTATCTTTCTTTCGAGCTGTCACACTTGTGTTTAACTCTTATTTCTAGATTAACCCTTTTTTGTTTTCCTGGGTAGAGTGTGTGTAAATATTTTATGTTTATTTACAATAAACACATAAATTATATGCCTCTATAAACATTAAATAACTTTTGTCAAAGAGGTATTTCTCAAAGGTCGACTTTAGCTAGATAGATGAGATCACATGAAGAGGATTTTTGGAAGGGAGTGTCTAACCCCAGATCTTAAACAACCCTTAGAAATAGGAAGCTAGGAGATTTGAACTAGAGTGCAAGATAGGAAAGTCACACGGAAGCGAGGTAGAAAGAGGGAGGAAGACGCCCTTATTTATTGCCGGGTTGGTCAGTACCCGGGGTCCGACGGCTTAACATGCACATCCGACTCACGGTGGATATTTGGTGGTTTGAGCGTTCGTACCTGCCTCGGATTGAACCTAAGGTTTCTCCGTGGTAGTCACGAACGTTGACTACTAGGCCATCTGCGGCCTTTAACCTAGACAGGGGATGAAACATGATTAAGAAAGGGCTCAAAAAGTTTCAAGTTGAATCCCAAATTTCCCTTTGGGGCTATTAAGGGGCGCTGAAATTTAAGTTCGCCTGCATAAGAAATATTTTTGCCAGCTCACATCAGCGTTTTAGAAACTCGGAATTCATTGTGTACGTTAACGCATTGAGATTCACCTACGATAAAATTTTGGGTTGCTGCTTTTACATGTACGCTTATTTTTTGAACGAAATTTGCATTTCATTTACTACTTTTCGGGCCTTACGGTTAGACAAATTCTTGAACTAATTCTGGAAAGTGTTTCGATCAGCTACAACAAAAATGCTTTTTCAATTTGAAAGATAATAAAAATTAATTTTCGCTTTTTTAATTTCTCACTTCATAAATTTGCTTTGAAATTCTTGCAATTCTAGATATTCAGTTTTTTTCCAAGAGATTGTTTCGTATTTATTTTATTAATGACAGTTAAGTCTTAAAACAGAAATAAATTTTTGGCGCGTTTCGAGTTCCGTTCTCGCTAAAAGCGAAAAAGCTATTGCAAATTCTGAATTCAGTAATTGCAATAAAAATCATAATAAGTCTCTCAGAGAACGTACCTTGTCAAAATTATTTCAGTTTCTTAGCAACTGAAATAATTTTGTTTTTACATTAAATTTTACTGGGGATCTGAGGTATCCAGGAAAATAGATGAAATGTTAATTATTGCCCCAATAAAAAATGCAATGACTCTTAGAGTTATGTTGAAAAATGTTTAGAAACGCTTTTTTAGGAATGTGATATCTCGATAATTTTGCCCAAAAGTGGCCCGCACAAATTACTTCCAGAGCCGTTTATGCATTGCCAGTCCGCGACTGGTCTCTTCCTCTAAAATGGACGTTTCGATCACTAAACTTATTTTGGGACGTAATTTTTAGGCGCAGTGCGTTAGTCTCTCTATCCTTCAACCGATCTTCACGGAATTTTCAACTCCTGAGTCTGAGACCAACCTGATAGAATTCGAACACGCGACTTCTTACCGACAGGTGCGTGTTTTCTCTGTGTCAATTATCCATACCCCAGTTTTTCGGATATCAATCTTCTGTTTCCTGCTATTTCTTTTTTCATTGCTGGTGCCAATATTGTATAAATTTCAGATTTTCTAACAGAAATCTGGAGTAGTATCTGTAAATTTAAGCAGGGTCAGCATTTTTCTAATCAGAGGATAAAAGTAATTTTTCAATAGTGTGTTGACAGCGTCAGCTCCAAGTTGGTAGCGCAGGGTTTGTTTAACTAAAAAGCTGATATACAGAATCGTTTCATAATCTCATTTATAAAAAGTTACATCACGTTTTTATTAGGAGTTTTGTAAAATAATGCTATAAAACATGGGCTTCCACATAACTGTTTCTAAGAGGAGGGGCAAAAAGAAATTTTAATATAAATAACATACTCAAACACAATTTCTAACTTTTCCATTTTGCCTTCTTGTTATCTAATCCTTTTTATATGACTCAACATATACGCTACATTGACAAACGTCATCTGGCACCTAGAAGAGAAACACAACATAGCATTTATTAACATGCATGAGTAGGGTGTCCGTCCACCTTTGGCCTTAATGCATGCACCGACTCTTCGGGACATTCTGTCGACAAGGATTTGGAACACTGCGATAGGTATGCGCTTCCATTCAGTACATAATGCTGCCGCTAACTGTCGCTTAGCAGTAGGCCTTGGTTCCAAACTTCTTATGCGACGCTCTAACTCATCCCATAGGTGCTGTATGGGATTAAGATAAGGGCTCTCTGCTGGCCAGTCACCACACGATAGGAAATTATCGTCAAACCACACCACGCCGTAACAGTCCTTGCTTTGCAACTCGCTCGGAACTCCATCCTCGCCTCCTCCGCACAGCTGCATTCTGGTGTCGTGCGCAGTTCTGTACGTCCTACTACCAGCGTGCAAATCTCACCAGGACATACCTTCTGTCCATCTGCAAGCATTCTTGGATTGCATCTACGACCCCGCTTTTCTGTCTCCAGGAGGTTACACGCTGCCTTACTCGAGTAATGTGGGCGGGTCATCACTGGATTAACGTCCACAAGCTCTGTGCTCCTCCCTCCTATGGTGGTGCTGGCCTACCTGATGTCCCGCTGTGCTACAAAGCAAGCCGAGTGATCAACTTCATTCACCTCTTCACGGCTCCAGTGGCTTCCGCAGTTCAGGTACGTGACGTTCTTGCCTCCTTGCGTAACCCACATTTTTCCTTTCTTTCTTTAGTTCTCATGGATTGCTGTCCTTTCCCCCTCCAAACTCCCACCTGCATATTCTGAAGCCCTCATTCACCTTCGCTCTCTCCCCCTCATTCGCTCCCCTCCCTCTTCAACTCTAGAGCTTCTTTCTGAACCCCTCTTCTTCAACTCCCTTGTTCATCCCTCCCATCTCCCCTGTTTTTCATTCCCCTCTTGGCTCCGAGCAGGTGTAGTAACTGTACAAGACCTCACTAACTCGGATCTATCCTGGCGCCCTCTCTCTCTGGCCTCCCCCTGCTATTCTCTCGTCCCCATCCGCCCATTTGGTCTATGACTCTCTGCTAACTGCACTTCTTTCGCTTTTCCCTGATCTTGTCTCCCGCACCGGTCTCGTCTCTGTCTTTTCTGCCCCTCTTCCGCTGCCGTTTTTCCTCCGACTCACAAACTCAGTTCTTCCTCTCTCTTCTCTCTCCTCTAAATCTCTTTATCGTTTTCTAGTGCACCTTGCCACCCCTTCACCGCTTTCTATTCTGGAGGTTCCCCCTGCTTCTCTTCCTCTTGTCTGGGCCGCTGCCCGCTCACCCTTTTATTTTTTTTTTTTTTTTTTTTTTGATTAGAGGTTTAACGACCACCGTGAGCAACTCAATGGGCTATAAGCAGTCGCCCGTCCCTAATTTAGGGTCACTGGCTCCAGGGAAGGGTGAGAGCCAGTGCCGTAAGACAAACACAACATCCATGCCTGACCGGGATTCGAACCCGGACCCCTTACAGACGAATGATCAGAGGCCAGCGCCTTAGACCACTGCGCCACCGGGGCGGCCCGCTCACCCTTATCTGCCCCTCTTGAAATTAATACCCACTGGCTCTTTTTGCATAATCGCCTCCCTGTTCCGTATTTTCTCTTTCGCATGTCTCTTCTCTCCTCCCCTCTCTGCTCCTTCTGCGCACAGGAGGCAGACGTTTCTCACGTCTACCTTTACTGTCCCATCCTGATGCCTCTCCTCCACCAGGCTTTCCGGATTGCCAGTCGCTCTTGTTCTCAAGATCTTCCGTTCACTGCCTACAGACATCTTCTTCTGCGGGCTCATCCACCTACAACTCTTCCTTCAGTATGTGCCTATCTTTTCGTGCTGGTTAAACACGTTATTTACGTATACCTTCAACAACTCCGCAGCATTTCCTCGCCGGTCTCTTTACACCAGGCCAGCGCAGCACTTTTGTGCCATTTTCAAGATCGATTGCTTTCTCGACTCCGCCTGGAGTACCAGTCGGCTTCTTCCAGTCGTCGAGAAGCCACCTTCTATGCTACCTGGGCGCCGGCCGCTCCATGGTTTGCGATTGATTCTGGACTGCTACACCTATCAGTACCCTAGGACATTCTACACCTCCTTTGCTGAGTTCCGTGGCACCCTGGTGGCCCTCCTCCACTCTACGACTCGTGCAATCCACATTACCGTTGAATTGTGAATGCTAATGCCATCTCAGTGTATTTTCATGCTTACTCGTGTACATTACTTACTTTCACCCCGCCTGTATTATGTTGCTTTGGTGCCCTCGTTAAATAACTTGCACAATTGTGCACGCTGTGTTTTTATCTCATGTATGTAATGTTTTACCTTCACGGCGATGTTTGTGCTGTTCTTTTTCTAATTGTGTACTATTGTTTCGCCTGTGTTATCCTGTAAATCATGCCCAGCCAATGTCATGTGACACGATGTGTTTCTCTTTGTCACTTCTGCAATTTTTATTCAATAAGATTTGCTTGCAGCATTTGTTATTCATCCCCATTGTCATTGCAGTGTATATACCATCATGTTTTTACCAGTTTTGTATTTTTTTCCCAGTGAGACGCCCAATACTGTACGTCTCCTCTCTTATGTTTTCTTATGATAAATTAGAATAAAGCGATTTTGAAACCTTGCTTTATGGCTCAGTGCATTATCCTGCTGATACCAACAAGGCGCGGTTCCATAGTATTGTCACAGAGCTGGTAGGGCATAATTGTCCAAAATATCGAGGTAGGCGTGCTGGTTAACAGGTTTGTCCACGATAACCAATGGGCCGGGACCATACCACGAAAAACATCCCCACACGAGTACACTGCCAGCTCCAAACTTTACCTTAGAAACAGTACACTGTGATAAATAGCGTTCCCCCGGCTGCCGCCATGCCAACACACGGCCATCAGACTGATGGATCGTGTATTTGGATTCATCAGTCCATTGGACCCGTTTCCATTGATCTACAGTCCACGATAAATGTTCTTTACACCATGCTAAACAACGAGTAGCATTCAGAGTGGAGATGAAAGGCTTACGAACAGCCGCACGACCACAGTAACCCATGGAATAAAGTTCTCTGCGAATGGTACGTCTACATACAGAGATTCCAGCGTTTTCACTCACCTGTACAATGAGGTCTTGTACAGTACTTCGTCAATTAGCTGTAACGACTCTCCTGAGGCTTCGACGTCTTCTATCACTGATTTTCTTTGGTCTGCCGGTACGTTTTGCTGCTTCAGGCACGCCATGTGTCTTCCACTTATTCAGTACATCCAAAACAGTTGACTTGGGTATGTTTAAACGACTTTCGGTTTCTCTTATGGACAACCCACTAATATAACAACTAACAATCTTTCCTTTCTCAAAGTCAGTTTTCTCGCGCCGCGACATTTTCACTCAACTTTACATTGCGATATGATCGCGGTCAACTGCAGACTTGTTTTTATACCGTTTGCAGCTGTACCGCGGATTCTAACAACGCAGAGGATCCGCTCATTTGCTTTTGAAGTGTGTCAGGTGACTTTTGTCAATATAGTGCATATTTAATTAGAAATTGAATATTTTGTTGAGGATTTCTATGAAAATTTTCGGAAGATGGATAAATTAAATATTCGGAAGATGGATAAATGAAATTAAACAGCATATTAGGACAATAAGGAAATTTCTTTGTAGTCTTTTGTTCCATTTGTCCACTGGTGAGATGCGCCACGAAACTCCAGATCATTCAAATGGTCATCAAAAATGAAAAAAATACTCAAGGAAAATTTCTGGGGAAAAAATCGAGAGATATTTGCATAACATCGAATAGCTGATCTGCATGTATGATAAATTTCTCTCTCTTTCTCTTATATCTTCCTCTAGTACTTTTCCATACAGTACTTATGTACGTTATTCTCCAACATGCAATGTGAAATTTCATTATGACTTTCTACTGTACACATTTCTGTTTTCTCTACTAGAAATTTCATACGTTTCCCCTAATTTTACCGCATACACATACGCATTCAGGAGTTCTACAGAAAACTTAGCAGTTATAATTAGTGTTATCGCGGAATTATCTGTAGTACCTTCCAAGAACAGGAAGGACGGTGTCCGAAATTCACGGTAGGGCAAATGCCCCGTCTTGCCCCCCTGTATGGGCTCCCATGCTAGAAAACAGTATCTACATTTCGCTTTTTTTTTAAAGATAACAAAGTCATTTTCGTGTTTAACAGATCAAGTTCCAAAGTATTCTATTGCTTCGAAAAAATCACGATGAAAAAAGAAAATGCTTAATTTGTGATAAGTCTTACAGAAAAAATAAAATTATTACAAACTTATTAAAAAAAACTCCAACAGAAAATAAAATTTCTAAATCACTCGTATTAATGACAAAATAAAAAAGAAACCATCGCGCAATCAGTTTTGCCGTGAACGTGTTTCAGTTTTCCGAGCCTTTTTGGCTCAGTGGTTGAGATGCGCGTTATCTGTTAGGCCAACCCAAACTACGTTGGTTCGAGCTCCACCGCTGCGAAAGGATTATCCGGTCTAAGGGCTGCGAAATCTAGAGTCTTCGATTTTGCAAAATTTCCGTATGAAGACGGAATTTCTGACTACGGAAAATCTATAAAAATACGGAAGTTAAAAAAACCCCAAAAAAACACCGGATACTTTGTAAAAACAGAAATTTCATTAAAAGACTGACACCTACCTTACCTGCAACTTGACTGTACGTTCAGAAATTTTTCCGTGAATTCACACCATTTATTTTTTTCAGTGTGCCGTTAATTGTAATTGTCCAAAACATAGCTTAAAGATACAAATTAAAAACAATCAGCTAAGAAATATAAAACACTTATCTACAAGCAGTCGTAGCTCGTAAAACAAACGCGAGAAAAGCACCGAAATGGAAGTATAAAAGGAAATTATTCACCACCTAAGAACACGCGGTGTAAGAAAACAGCGGAGCAATGACAGCATGCTCTGTGGGTGGATACTTCCAAAGCTTCTGCTTTCTTGTAGGATTTGCGAGCAAGCCCAGTCGACACAATTCGCAGTGTTTCGTAACCTCTACCAGAAGTAGAAACGCTTGAGCTTGCCCCTTGCAAGTGGCTTCACTGTCTACTTTTTCACAAGGCAGACTAGCGCTCGATACCATTCGACAGTCAATATGTAATGCACTGCATCATGCACAATTTGCACAACATTACAATTCACTATTAATTATTTATATTTATTTAAAATTGTTTCCAGTGGTATAAAAATAGACACTAGCACGCTTCCAAGCGTGTTTTTGTTTTTCGAGAGTACTAACTTTTATTTAGGCAGGTCCAGCGTTAATCAATCACTGTAGAAAAAAATGGCGAACCAGAAATAAAATTGGCTAAATTTCTCGATAAGCCCTTTGGTCTTTACACCGCTATAGATATTGAGTAGAGGAAAAAAAGAGAGAGGGGGGGGGAGACGAAATTTAAACCTCAGTCCTGTGTTTCATAAAAAACGGAGAAGGTATAGAAGCGTTATGATCATGATCATATGTAGAGGATTTTAGGAAGGGAGTGTCTGTCCCCAGGTCTTAAACAACCCTTTGAAATAGGAAACTAGGAGATTTGGGCTAAAGCGCCCGATAGGAAAGTGACACGGAAGCGAAGTAGAAAGGGGAGGAAGACGCCCTTATTTATTACCGGGAGGCCAGTACCCGGGGTCCGACGACTTAACGTGCCCATCCGATGCACGGCGGGTATTTAGTGGATCGAGTGTTCGTACCTGCCTGGGATCGAACCTGAGGTCCTTCCCGTGGCAGTCACGAACGTTGCCCACACGGCCACCAGCGGCCCTGCCTTGTGAGTCAATGAATGCTGCAGTCACGTGATTGCGGACTACTGCCACCGTCTCGTTTTTAAAAGCGGTGAGAGGGCAATGTGTGCCCCTTACTCCTGGCACCTTAATATTTTTTATGAAGGAGCTTTTTAATCGAAAGCAACCGTTTCCTGTTCATTACCCTCCCTTTTCTTCAAATAATCGCACTGTCTCTTTGCACAAGATAATACCCGAACATCCACATCTGAGTTTGCCTTCGCGAGAGGAGTCTGTTTGTTCACGCAACAAAATCTCGTTTTTCTTTTCAGTTTGTCTTTAGGAGAAGAAAAAGTGGTAGGCATATTTTTTTAACCGAATGTCATAGTTTCTATATAATCGGAAGGAATTTGTTAAAATTAGTGACAATCTGGGAAATGGGATTAAAGCCAATAACAAAAGTCAGTTTCAGTTAATGTTGAGATTCCAAACACGATTTTGTTTTTCATCACTGCAAAATTTAATCTTTTCATTCTTGATCATATTCTGTAGCACCACGAAGATATTAGTACCTAATAATTAAGCAATAATTTTATTTATTTATTTATTTATTTACTTACTTATTGCTTCTCCCATTCAAAAGTGTTTGCACTTTAAATACCTACGTGAACTCGTAAGACTGAGGTAATTATAGCAAATAAACTTTTAAAAACTCAATACGAAATCTTAATTTTTTTTTTAAATATTTCATCATCAAAAATTTGGCTAATGATTTTTAACTTAATTTGAATATAATATCGGTAACACAGATTTTCTTAGCTCTACCCCTATTTAGTTGTTCAAATACCTCTTATTTTTATGATAATGTGACTGCGTCTCGTACTATCATGCTGTCGGAACTACAATCTAATTCCTTGTTTTACAGTCTAAAAGAGATTATTCCGGCAGATTCATTTCGCTATAGCTTTTCGGATTTCTCCGTCGCTGTTACAAGCAGATATATTTGTCAGGCTGCATAAATGTATAAGCTGTTTGTAGGGTTTGTATAATGTACTCTATCTTTGATACTTTGAGATGTGAAGAATTAATGATTCATGAGTTGAATCTTCCGTGGTAAATAAGCTCCCCGTAGAGTAACACCGTCCAAATAAATAGCTGCGTGAGAGCGCTGTTAATTAGTGACACATACAGGAACTTTTCATACTGTGCTGATGACAAAGGCTTTCAGCGGAAATTGTAAGGGACTTAAGGAGGCTAATTTTATTTCGTGACACTGAATAAACGAAATGTCACTTTTAATGGAAACATGTCACTTTTTTCTTTGCCTTAAATACATAAATTGTATTCACCTTTGTGTTTTATTGTTAACGCCAATTGTTTTATTGCATCGTGGTGTGGATGTAAGGCTTTTAATCTGATGAGACCGCGAAGGTAAAAATGCTTGATGTCACTCGTATTTAGACCAGAGGAAAGCTGCCTTTACGTTACTCCTATGGTTAGTTGGATTACATTTTTTTCCGGGAGAAGGGGGGGGTTGCGGGTTAACGACAGACGCGACGGCGACGCTACGGATGGGCTTCAGCCCACCCAACTTTACTTAGAGCCCCTCCAAATATTTAAGCAGTTACAACACACTGCGAATGCAACCATCAAGGTTTTAGAGAACTTGTGTAAATGGATAGGCGTAGCTAACGATCCTCGGGTCCGGACCCCCCCCTCCTTGGGGGTTTAGAATGAACACTAATTTAAAGTGATATATATGTACAATGAGGAGAAGGCCCAGAAGAAGAGCACATGGGAGATGGGTGGATGAAATTCGAAAGTATGCGAGAGTGACATGGAGACTGGCACAAGACAGACCGTTGTATAGGAAACTTGGGGAGACCTACGTCCAGCAGTGGATTGATAATAGATGATGATGATGATGATATGTACAATATATATGAGGCTTTCACCAATGAAGCAAATCAATCCTTCCCCTTAAGAAATTTCGGGCTACGCCACTGGGTAAACATACGTGAATTTTTGGAATTCACAGAAATTTTGTTATGCAAAATGAATTTTTGTTAAATTTTGTTTTGTACTATTTTGTGAAATGGCAGGAATCCTCTGAGCGATGTCTAAAACAGTCCCACAAAGATGTCATTTCCGTAATTATAGTTAAAAAAGATATGAGAAAGATTCCTTGTCAGGTTACCAGCCAAAATTCATAACTCTCCTTATAACAACGAATATGAAAAAATGATAAAAATAGAAAAAAAATAATGACGTAAGGAGCTAAAATTGCGACTAGTAGCTTTTTAAAGCCCATGCTGGTTCGTATCCATGGTACCCAGTACCATACACACTGAATAAATACTACGTAGGCTACAGTATGCACCTAAAACTTTTTATTTTAATGGGAATAACATCATCAGCCTCAGGTAAAATCGACATGAACGTATGTTTTTTGCCAAATTTCTACCAAACACTTCGAAGTTTTTGTCCCCCCCCCCCCTCCAGTTCTCAGCTGCTGGCGTCGCCACTGGTTAACGGCTTTAAGTACTATAAGCAGTAGGCCGTTCCTGATTTAAGACCATTGGATGCGGGTACCGCCCCCCATCCCTATCTCTGCTCAAGTTCACTCCTCCACTCTAGTAGCAGCAGGTGTCTGAGTGCCCCACGACAAGCACACCATCTACGCCTCACTAGGATTTGAACAAAGATCCATCTCGGCCGAATGGTTTGGATATCAGCTCTTCGTACCACACGTCCACCGAATTGCAATACTAAACAAGAAAGATAGTACCGAATTTTCGATTGTAGTAAGCACGTCTTTTGAATCCATTCTGAGGCGAATTAATGGCATTGGTCCACAAGCGAATTTTTTTCAATCTAGATTGTAGAATCTCAGATTTTGCTCAGAAGCGGAAATTCAGCCTTACGCTTCCTGGTGGCCAAACCATTTGTTACCAAAACTAGAAATTATATGCAAAGGATTTCTTATCAGGATCTGTATCCGGTGCAGAAAGAATTTTTCAAATCTGAGTTTTAGAAGCATAGATATCGGCAGGGCCCGACTTACACAGAATTGGGCCCTAGGCGCAACTAAAAACGAGGCCCCCTCCACTCGACATTTACTTTACGGAGTCGAGTAGGTAGTGTGACCATTTTGGGCGACTGTATTACAATCCAGCGTAATAATTTAATAAACACAATACATTTATAAGACGGACATTAAATTACGGTAGTACCTGGTACAAATATTGTTTTCTCCTAGATTTTTATGCTGTCCTACTGATTTGCATCTGAAAAGACTTGAACCTTCATCAATGAAACAATTGTGTGTGACAAAGCCATATGACGGGTAAAATTCAATTGGACATTGGATTTTTTGCCAGGTGTGTCTAAACTATACTATTACCATATTAACCAGGGGTGTATTTAAGAGAGAGGTTTGGGGGATTCAAACCCTGCCCAAATTAAGTCCAAAGATTTTTCAAATATAACTTTTGGGAGCTAAAATGTCAAAATGTTTAAAAATTGCTTCAGAACCATGCAGTATTTGAAATTGAAGTAAAGTTGATCTTAGTAAGCCATAATTACAAACATACACATACTGCTAGTTTTTATTACACAACACGACAATTTTTTTGTTTAATCTCACACAAAAACCCTCCCCAAATTATCTGGAAAATGTTACTGATATTAACTAGAAATATCACATATTATATTGCCAGTACTTGCTTGTGTTTTGCCAGCGATTTATACATAGTTACTCCCCATCACATCTACCCACGTATAAATATTTTGAAAAAGGGAATTTTTTTTTTTTTAACCAAGATTTTGGGGCCCTTTCAATTTGAGGGCCCTGGGCATGTGCCTTACGTGCCTAGGCGTAAATCAGGCCCTGTATATCGGGGGAAACGCAATTTACCTTTACGCCCCTAGCGGAAAGTCTATGAATTACTTCAAAATTTTGAAGTTATTTGGAAAACATGTCACATTGGAAACTATGCAATAAAGACAGATTTTTTCAAATCGTACCATTAGAAGCAGAGATATTGACAAAAAATAAGATATATATCTGCGTTCCCTGGCGGAGAAACCATGCAATATTTTAAAAAGAAAATATTCCATAAAAGTTTATCGACGTGAGTGGCATCGGTCCACGAAAAAAGTTTTTCAATCGAGATTTCAGCTCATATTTTATGGCAAATACAGCGGAATAACAAATTAACGCTTACGCCCCCTGGTGGCCAAAGAATTCTTTACCAAAAATTAGAAATTACATGCAAAAGCTTTTCCATCAGAAGCTGTATCCTCTGGAGAAAACATTTTTCAAATCAGTGTTATAAGAAGCAGTATCGGGGAAAACGTAATTTACATTTACGCCCCAAGCGGAAAATCTATGCCTAATTTCAAAAAGTAACTATACCTAAAATACTGTGACGATCCCCCCTCGTATAATTAATTGGAGAGAGGCGTGGTTAATTAACGGTAATTGAAACTTGATTGGGGGTTTTAATTAACAGAGAGTTATATTTTAAACACTTGCGAGGGGCGGTATATTGAGAAAAGATCTTCTAGCACTTTGAAGTCAAGTGGCGAGTTGCAGGTGTTTGCCACGAGAACAAAGAGCCCATAAACGGAAATGGGACGGGTCAGAGTTTAAAAGCTATTTCCCATGACTCAAAAGTGTTTGGACGGCAAAAGCGTTTAAAGCTTTTGTCTGTGCCGCTCGCGAAACAATGGAAGCTCTTAGACTTGAAGAGCGGTTTATAATAAAAATGTCGCGGTTTCAAGTGTTGGAATTCACCGCTTACCAATTTCTTGGAGAGGGGAGATTGTTGTTGAGGACAGATCCCGTTTAATATCCAAGAGAGCTGGACCTCGATTTTTCTTCGTGCTAGAAAATGCCGTCAGTCTGCGTGCTCTTGCAATTCTGAGCATAAGAAGGGAATCCAGCTGAAAGCATAAGCTGATGAATAAAAAGCACCAGATCTGCCTGGAAACTTTCTGATCCTCGCCGGACTACGATACCTGTCCTAAAGAGCGATTTCAGGTGAAATGCCAACAGAAGCATAAGAAGTACGGAATATCGCCTCACTCATGCCGAGCGAAGAAGAGAGAAACGCCAACAAAGGGGAACCACGGAGGATGACCCCTCCGGCAGAGCCTCTTCGCAAAGAAAGCGGGGAGAGAACTTTTGTGCGTGTGTCTGAGTACGTGCGTTCAGCGACTAGGGATGATGTCGTTTTGACGAAGAGACCGTAAGCAGCGCGGCCTCCTCCAAAAAGGAAACAGAGCTAATCTTAGTGCCGACATATTAGTGAATGTGAGTGTTGTGTTGTTCGTGTCATACTGTGGATACTCAAGGACCTATGTATTCTTTGCGGCTCATTGTGATCGAACAGACTTTTCGTTAGGACATATTTTCTAAAACACCAAAGAAGGCCAAAGCTGGCCGGAAATTATAGCTTTGTAATTAGATGAAGAATCCGGTGTAATTTATGCATGTATCCATTAAATCCCTGTTTTAATTGTTATACTATGCCTCTATTGGTTTATTGGGGTACTGTGTCGGCTAATTGGCTAACTAGGTATTGCCGGATTCAGTGATTCGAATCGCCGTCCGGAAGTAATTGGGCATCCTGACAACTAAGACCCAAAGGACGCAACAATACTCTTCGACATAAATGAAATTGAAAGGTAAAAGAATTTTTTCAATCGGATGTTTAAAAGCAAATATATGGAATAAAAATATATTTTGAATTCGACATCTGCATTTACACCCTCTAGCGGCGAAATTGTGCATCGTAAAAAAACGAAATAAAGGGATATCATTCGCATATTTCAAGCTTCGCAGTGTAAAAGGAATTTTTCAAATCGGACTAATAGTTGCAGAGATATGGCGTCTACAGACGGACGGACAAACCGATAACATAAGCACGATTTTTTTTTTTTTACAAAGACGTGTTAAAAAGAAGAAATATAGAATGAAACAATATAATTTTGCATACTTTGAAAAGTTAGAAATAGGCGAAAAATATTCTTCGTGGAAAAAGCCATGCTATTGAAAAAGAACTTTTCACATACGTCTCGTGGAGCAGAGATAGTGAAAAAAAAAAAAATGTTCTACTTTTACGCCCCTAGCGGGAATTCTTTGTATTACTTAAAGAAGACAATGCTCCACATCTATATTGTAGCCAAAGGCATACAATAAAGAAGAAATTTCTTAATAGCGTTTTTAGAAGCGGAGACATAGGTGCAAACTGAAGTACAAAAACACCACATACCGACAGAACTGTGAACTATAAGACTCTCCACATACTAGCCTAAAGTGTTCTACAAGGTAAATAGCATCAGTTGTTAAAAGAAGTTTTTAAATCACACATGTAGAAACAGAGAAACAGTTAAGCATTTGCGCCACCTAGCGGCGAATTTGTGCATTATTTTAGGAAGGAAATACACAATTTGCTTAGTTAGTATTATCTGACCGTAATACCCTATCTGCGGGTTTTTAATCCCACAGATATTATTGTAATCGTAAAATTACGCCTTCTGGTGGCAGATTTGTGCTTTTAGAAAAATTTGAAATTATATGGAAAATACTTCGCAGCTGAAACGCTCCCCAACAACAAGAATTTTTCAAATCGGGCTCTTAGAAGCAGACATGTCGACAAAAATAAGATGTGCATCTATGCCCCTGGCCGAAAAACTAAGCATTATTTTAAGAAGAAATTATTCCCAAAAGGTTTTCAGAGGTGAGCGCTATTGGTCCACGAAAGAATTTTTACAATCGAGTTTTCAGAAGCTTAGATTTTGCTACTAATACATCAGAAGCAGAAATAAACACTTACGCCGCCTAGTGGCCAAATCATTGTTTACCAAAAATTAAAAGCATGTGCAAGACATTTCCCATCAGGAGCTGTATCCGGTGAAGAAAGAATTTTTCAAATCGGAGTTTTAGAAGCAGAGATATCCGGAGAAACGCAATATATTTTTACGCCTCCTAGCGGAAAGTCTGAATTACCTGAAAATTTTGAAATTATATGAAAAAATGTCGCACAGGAAACTACTAACTAATAAAGAAGAGGTTTTTTTTAGAACGGAGCATTAGAAGCAGAGATATTGACAAAAATAAGATATACATCTGTGCCCCCTGGCGGAGAAACCATGCATTATTATAAGAAGAAAATATTCCCAAAAGGTCCATCGACGTGATCGGTATCGATCTACGAAATAATTTTTTCAATCTAGCTTTTAAAAGCTCAGATTTTGCTACAAATACATCAAAGGCAGAAATTAACGCTTACGTCCCCAGGTGGCCAAACCATTCTTTACCAAAAATTAGAAATCTCATGTGAAACATTTTCCATCAGGAGCTGTATCAGACGGAGAAAAATTTTCAAATTTATGTTTTAGAAGCAGAGATCTCGGGAAAAACGCAACTTAATTTTACGCCCCTAGCGTAAAAGTTGTGTGTAACCTGAAAAAGTGACTGTATCTAAAATAGTCTTCGATATAAATAGAATCGAAAGCTAAAAGAATTTTTCAATCTGATAATTAGAAGCAAATTTATGAAATAAAATGCATTTTTTTGAATTCGATATGATATGCCTTTACGCCCTCTAGCGGTGAAGTTGTGCATTGCAAGAAAAGCGGAATGCAAGAATCATCATTCGCACATTTCAAGCTTCCCAATGCAAAATGAATTTTGGAAATCGGACTAATAGTTGCGGGGATATGGTGTCTATAGACAGACGGACAGGAAAACCGATAACATAAGCACGATCTTTTTTACAAAAGACGTGCTAAAAAACAGAAGCCATTCAGACGACACACTGGTCTGCTTCAGGTCAAAGTTGATTCTTCTGACAAAAGCCACCGAGCTACTGTTGTTTCATTACTGAAATCACTGGATTCTTGGTAGTAAGGTCTCTTGCGATGAACCGCAGATCATACATTAAGACGACGTAACAGGTAGTCCAAAAGTTAAAATTCCGCTAAAATGACGAACCGATGCTATTTATTCCCCATTTGTATTGTAGCAGGAGAAGCTTCTTCAAGTACCCTCAGCCGCCCCGGTGGCGCAGTGGTTTAAGGCGTTGGCCTCTGATCATTCGTCCGTAAGGGGTCCGGGTTCGAATCCCGGTGAGGCATGGATGTTGTGTTTGTCTTACGGCACTGGCTCTCTCCCTTCCCTGGAACCAGTGACCCTAAATTAGGGACGGGCGACTGCTTATAGCCCATTGAGTTGCTCACGGTGGTCGTTAAACTTCCAAAAAAAAAAAAAGTACCCTCAATATGCACCACGTTTGTCTACTTCCCTAACTAGCTTTGAGAGATTGTTGCTAAGCAACGAACTATGTCGCAATTGATCATTCCCTACATTGAGTTAGCTTTGCACTAGGAACACCTACCTAATAACTCGTTGGTCCACCTTTCTGTACAATTACGGTTCGCAGACGCCGAGGAACAGATTCTGCAAGGTGTCGAACATCCTCCACGAGCAACTCGACCCATGTTTGCTGTAGCAACTCCGTCAGTTCACGCTTATTGATCATTCCGCAGAAGAGGATCAGCAGTTCTCACACCCCGTTCTAACATCCTCACAAATGTTCAATTGAGTTACAATATGAGTATTTTAGGGACCAAAGCACTGTGGCGAATTCGTTGTTGTGTTCCTCCAACCTCTCAGTAGGTATACGAGCCCGATGACACTGTGCGTTGTCGTGTTTAATGATGACACTATAGACCAGGTAAATCTCCTGAAAATATGGATGGAGATGATCGGCTAACAGGTCCTTGTAGGGTCCACTATGAAGTGTTTCTAGTATGATAACCAATGGACCAAGGGCTTACCAGAAAAGAGCTCTCCAGAGAAAAACACCACCTCCACAGACCTGTTGAACCCCAACTGTGCAATCAGGGAGATAGGGCTTCATACTGTTTACACCATCAGCATGGTACAGCAGGAAACCGGACTCTTCTCTCCAGACGATTTTCACCGGCCGAGGGTCCATTACCGACGTTCCTTGGTCCATGCGTGGCGTTGTTTGTGATGACTGGGAGTCATCATGGGTACCCTCTTTGGTCTCCGGTTGTGGAACCCAAGGCAAAGCCAGGTACGGCGAATGGTGCATGTGGAAATATGTCGAACTGCATTGCTACTGTACTGATGGGTGAGCTGAGTGACTGTTGCACGTCATTGCAGAAATATCAGTCGTGACACCCGACGCTCACCTGTAGGATCAACCGCGCATGGCTGACCAATCTGAGCCCTTCTGGTGAATATCTGCTCATCATGGTTAATCCAGCCATAGTAAACCCTTGATACAGTAGTACGGGAGCAGCCAAGAAGTGCGGCCGTTTCCGAAACACTGGAACTTGCCTTTCGGGCCCCAAGTATCTAGCGGCGGTAAAATCAGCTTAATTCATCATATTTCCCCATTAGTGGCAAATGTTTACTGATTACGTACAGAGGATAGGTGTGCACAATTTATAGTAGCAGCAGGTGACGTTGATATCACGTGGTA
This sequence comes from Macrothele yani, assembly GCA_039090855.1. Lineage (NCBI taxonomy): Eukaryota > Metazoa > Arthropoda > Arachnida > Araneae > Macrothelidae > Macrothele > Macrothele yani. The sequence goes on from CM077024.1 coordinate 12,561,576, forward strand.
CTTCGTTATCGCTCCTAATATGTAAAGCGGGGTGTTCCTAATGAAAAGCTAACTCAGTGAATAACTCCCGTTACGTAAAATACAGTTTTTCTATGGTGCTGTCACGTCTACTTGATCTATGAATTGAATGATGACAAGATAACATCAGAAGAACGACACTCCAATGGCAGTAAATTAGATTTTCGAACTGCTTTCTTCTAAGCTTTTAGTCTTCTTGCTGCCATTGAACAGTCCGCTGCTGGCAGGAAAACGGTCTATAGTTGGAGGTGAAATTGCTGTTAAGACTGCATCCCTTTGGTTTGCTAGAGCCCAAGAACTGTATAAAAATATCGCACCCATCTTTGCCAAATTCAGGCGATTTACGATAAAATAACTGCCATCAGGCTTTCGTAATGCTATCAATCTGTCTCTAAAGCCATTTACTTGACAAATGGAAGAGTGATCAGCTACAACATCTGCTAGTCCAAATTGCACAACCTCCTGGAAAGTTTGGGCCTGCATATCAAAATGAAAATGTGACATCTCCATTGAAATTTCTATGGTTTTTATACACCGTTATATACACTGAAGTGCCACTGAATTAGACATACTTGCTTAGTAATGCGTTGGACCACCTCTTCTCCTAATGATGGCAGCCGCACGACGAGACATGAACTACACGACCTTACGAAAATGTTCTGTAGATATCGCCAGCCATGCCTCCTTCAAACCTGTCCATAATTTGCTCAGGTTCGTAACCGATGAGAAACGTGCGCGAACAGCCTGTTCGACGGTGTCCCAAAAATGTTTGATGAGGTTAAATTCCAGGCTTCTAGGTGGCCCCTGAAGCGTTACGAATTCACTATTATGCTCTTCTAACCATGCAGTACCCAGGTGGGACTTGTGGGATGGGCGATTATCTTGCTGGAATACGCCATTTCCACTGAAATGCAGGCTGGATATGAATGGGTGTAAATGGTCAGCTAGGCTGTTCACATATTTGGAGGCACTCAAGGTCAAGAGTACACGTGCCAACTACCAAAGGTCCCAAAGTATTCCAGCTAAAGACAACTCCTGAGTCACTATCAACTTGAACTTTTCCAACTTGACAGGAATTGTTCCATGGCTGGATAAGTTTGACGCAAGATCTACACTCGCCCATCGACTTGAAGGTTGGTTTTCTAGCATCCAGTGGATTTTCTTAAACATGCTTTACGAATTCTCTGAATGCTAACAAACCAACCTCTTTCACGTAGGCATATTCCGCTATGAGCATAGAACTTAGGGTAGAGAAGTCTCTCTCTACCAAGCGTCACAGAGTAGCAACTGCCAGTGTGTCCTTATCTGTGTCCATAAAGTAACCTCTTGCACTATTGACGACAACGTAATGACACGGGACAGCTTACTGCGTCCTAAGGGAACGCGGAAACATTCCTTCCCTCACAGAGCGTAGAGACACTGTGTCACTGTGTTATACACTGCTGGACAATTGCTAAGGACGGATCATAAACGGCTATATAGCGCATAAAAAAGTAAGTGTGGTTGGATACCAAGTGAAGTAAAATAATTTCAGAATGCCAGGACATTACAAGAAAGACAATTTATTGTGCTCTGAAATCCAGAAGGCTTTGGAACGTGTTCAAGGGACAAACAGGCCATTTTGTGCAGAATACGTAAACGTGAAAAAAATGCAATTACCGTCCGCAGACGTTCCGGCGTAAGATGTCAATACGGGATATGGCCACCATGGAGGGCGATGCAATATTCCACACGTCGTGTCATGCTTTGTGCAACATTTTCAAGCAGCTGTTGGGGTAATTTATCCCATTCCTCTGTCAGTGCACGGATGAGGGTGTCCTTGTTTATTGGAGGGCATTGGCGACCAGCAAGACTCCTCCCCAAAGCATCCCACATATTTTCGATGGGATTCAGATCTGGAGAACGTGCTGGCCATACGAGGCGTTGAATATCCTCGCTCTCAAGACACTCCTGGACAGCGACTGTTCGATGACATGTTGCGTTGTCGTCCATAAAAATGAATCTATCACCGACAGCACCACGGAACATGCGAACATGAGGTAGCAGAACATCATTAATGTATCGTTGGCAAGTCATAGTCCCAGTTGGAAGCACATAGAGGGACGTACGGCCATTGATAATGATGCCAGCCCGTACCATGACACTACATGTCGGATATCGGTCCCTTTCCTGTATGTTTGCTGGACAATATGCAGTACCACTATCACGCCAGATCAGTTGTCGTCGACAATCAGACGATAGACTGTATTTACTCTCATCTGAGAAGAGGACAGCATACCAGTCGTTATCAGTCCAATTGCGATGTTGATGTCACCAATTCAAACGGGCGGTACGGTGACGTCTGGACAATGTGATGCATACAACAGGACGGCGGGCGTATAGTCCTCCTTCATGCAAACGTCTGGAGACAGTTTTTCGGGAGATCCGCTTGCCAGTAGCAGCCATAAACTGATTTGATACCTCACTAGCTGTGCTGCGCCGGTGTCTTTTTGTTGATAGCACTATGTACCGATCTTCTGCAGGTGTCGTACTGCAAACACGACCTCCCCCGTGACGTTTGCTACACTCTCCATTTGTTTGAAATGATTTCCAAAGCCTTGAAACAACACTGTGGCTGACGTCGAACTCCCTGGCAACATCTGTTATTTTTCACCCTTCTTCAATCTTGCCAATAATACGGCTACGCGTAAAATCATCTAGGTGATGTCGGGAAGACATACTGAAAATTGCAAGTTCGTCAATTGATTCTTTTCCTTTCAACTTTGCGTTTGAACAACAACGGTCAATACGCGTCAAATCCTTTATATCTCTTATCAGCGCTATGACGTCACGAACAAGTTCCGCAATCCAAAATTTGCATACGCACAACACGTCTTACTGTATCTCGCACTTATGCTAATTTCCACATTTTCCTGCCTTCCATTTTATGGTTGCTATCGTTGCTACTGTCATCCGTCCTTAGCAATTGTCCAGCAGTGTATTAGGACTGAAAAGTCATGGAACGATTCAATCCCCCTAAAGTATCAGTAACTGCCTAACACAAGCCCCAAAATAGAAAATGCCCCTTGTCTGGTGTTTTTCCCCTTCTGGGGGTGAGAAAGTTCGGAACTCCGAACATTTTTTCGAGGGGGCAAGATATATATATATATAGAGAGAGAGAGAGAGAGAGATAGATAGATATATTAAGATGACCTCACCCATGTTATGGAGAATTTACGCAGTCACTCAAATCGCTAAACAAAAACTAAAAGCACTTTGCTTCTCTATTTTGAGTTCCTTGCGTTATGCTGTAAATCTGAAAACTTGTTGTACACCTACTGCGATCGATAAGATGAAATAGAACACGATGACGCAGCCAGGAGCTTTGTATCACAAACTGTTCCTAGAAGAAGTGTCTTCGGGAAATGAATATTCTGTTCATAAGATCCATTCGGTTAGTGCTATGCATGCAATGGTTGTATTTTAGAATAGTTAATTTGCGCCTTTCCATTTATCATGGTGACGTATTAGTTAAAACAGCTTTAAATAGCCAAACAGTTTCCTTTGTAGCAGTAATATTCTCTGTCAAAGGTTTCTAAACAAAATACTGGTAATGCTAAGTAAAAGGTGTAATTGCCAGTGGGTGTTTCACTAGGTATTCCCTCCAAAGAACCAACTATGTTTCTCCTCCCCCCCTCACACTGTACACAGAAACACGACGTTTGGTTTACAAGTGACCTCTTGCCGCGCGTTTCTTAAGGATTGCTTGAGAAATGGGCAGGAGTGATTTTCCTGATAAGGTGATGACTCATTGTGACGTCAACTCACCAGATGGCCGGGCACGCTAATCCTGTCCGGAGGCAATCTGCTTTTTTACTGTGTCCTTGAACGTTGTTCAGGATGGCTATGTATACCGTTACGGAGCGGGTGTCTATTGTGTAAAGGTAACACTGCGTGAATTCCTGGAGAAGTTTGGGGGAAGAAAAGCACCGGACAAACATTACATCACCTAGTCAGCGAAGAAATTTGTAACCACGGGTAGTGTTTTGAACTAATACAGTAGCGGACGTCCTCCTTTAGCGAAAGAAAAAAATCGAAGAAATGAAGCACAGGCTGTTGGCATCATCAAAGAAGTCACTGCGACATTTGTCACAGGAAACTGGGTATTCTGTTTCCACCTACCAAATAACCGCGAAGAAAGCGTTGCTTCATCCGTACCGTGTGACAGCTGTGCAGGAGTTGCAAGAACCGGTTCTTGAAAAGCGCATGTCTTATTGTCACCGATTACTCACATTCTTACTCGCAATTGCAGGCATTTTGGATTTCACATGGTTCACTGACGAAGCATGGTTTCATTCGGACGGGTATGTCAATTCCCAAAACTCCCGCATCTGGGCTACAGAAAATCCATATGAATTACACGAAACTCCATTACATTCTGCAAAAGTCGCTGTCTGATGTGCTGTGTCCCGAACCAGAATAATTGGATCCATTTTCTTCAGGAGCGAAGTAAACTCGGCGTCATATGAGAATATTTTCAGATAGTTTGTGGACCAATTAACAGACATCGAATTGACAACGGGGTACTTTCAACAGGATGGTGCGACATGCCACCCGTCCCGTGTGAGCAAGAGTGAAATTTCCTCTTTCTTCCGTGACCGAGTGATCTCCAAAGTATTATAGCCACCTCGTTCACCAGATTTGACTTCTCCCGATTTTTTTTTCTCATGGGGATATTTGAAGTATCGTCCTCACAGCAATAAGTCTCGTAAGTTAGAAGACATAGAAAGCAATATCAGGGCAGCAATCAGGACAATTGACGAGGACATGCTACGGAGGACCTTCGATAATATTCAGTGTCGCGTTCGAGTGTGCTTGGATTTCGATGGAGGACATTTCCAGCATTTATTGTGAATGGTGTTACATTTCCATGAAACTAAGGTACGTTGTAAACCACACGTCATGTTTCTAAGTAGAGTGTGTTGCAAAATATGACTAATTTTTTTTTTGGGGGGGGGGGGGGTTGGGGGGGACACCTAGTGAAACACCGTGTATGTTAAAAACCATTGTGTAATTCAGATAAGATACCTTACTTCTTTGCGTAAAGATAGGAAGACCATGAATTAAAATTTTTACTTGATAAAACAGTATAATTTTCGATCAAGACAAATTCAATTCAATTCATTTATTTTGTTGTGCAGGAGAGATTGTATTACAAGTGAATGGAAACAAGCACAACAAGGGAGCACGGAAAAAAGGCCAAAAAGGCCTGACAGAATCCCATGCTTCCTGAAAACGAAGTATGTACATATACACAGTCGAATCACATTGTGTCCACCACCGACTTTTGACGTCAACAGCTCGCAGCATTTTTTTTTTTTTTTTTTTTTTTGATTTGAGGTTTAACGACCACCGTGTGCAACTCAATGGGCTGAAAGCAGTCGCCCGTCCCTAATTTAGGGTCACTGGTTCCAGGGAAGGGAGAGATCCAGTGCCATAAGGCAAGCACAATATCCATGCCTCACCGGGATTCCAACCCGGCCTCTTTCAGACGAATGCTCAAAGGCCATCGCTTAGACCACTGCGCCACCGGGGCAGCCGTAGCAATTGAATGAAGGCGCGTGTCGTGAGCTGGCTTGGAAGGTATATAAGGTGAGCTGTAGGCATTCCAAAAACATAACTCGTTGCTGCCATGAATAAATGGAGCGATTTATCAGATTTGCAAAAAGAAATGATTATCGGCTTTCGGGCGAAGGGTGGTAGTATTTTTGAAACAACGCAGTTTGTGAACTCTTCGCGTGCTGCTGTGGTTAAAGTGTATCGTGATTGGAGAAATGGCACCATTGCGAATAAGCGACGTGGAAACTGCGGAGCATCACGTGCCATTGATGAGAGGTGAACGTTGGCTTCGAAGGTGCGTGAGGGCCGGTCGACACGCGACAGTGGAGCAAGTCACTGGCAGAATGAACCAGGGGGCTACCGGAACTGTGTTTAAAACGACAGTTCAGCAAACCCTGCTGCTTATGGGGCTCTGATGCAGACGGATGGTCACTGCACCTATTCTAACGAAGGTGCATCGGCAGAAAAGACTTACATTTGCAAGACAGTATCGGAATTGGACCTCCGCTGATTGGCAAAAGATTGCCTCCTCCGATGAGTCACGTTTTCTGCTTCATCGAACGGATGGACGTTGGCGTATAAGGAGAGAAACGTCAAAGAACAAAAAACCATTGCTGGAAGAACAGAAGCTGGTGAGGGTAGCGTTATGTTCTGGGGAATGTTTTCGTGGCATTCCCTGGGTCCACTCATGCTTGTGGAAGGCACTATGGACCGAATTCGTTATAAATCCATCCTTGTAGAACACGTACACCCATACATGCTGATTGTCTCCCTACGGCGGGGGAGATGCTTCAGAACGACAATGCGACGTGTCACACAGCTAGAAATGTCCGTGAGTGGTTGAAAGAGCACAGTGAAAACTTCAAAGTACTTCCCTGACTTCCTAATTTCCCACACTTAAACCCAATTGAGAATCTGTGGGACCACCTCGATCGTGCTATTCGCTCTATGGATCCTCCACAACGCACCCTCCAGCACCTGTCAGATGCACTGCAGTCAGCATTGCTCCACATACCGGTGAAAACCTTCCAGCACCTTATTGAGTAACTCCCAATCCGTCTAGCTGCTACCCGCGCTGCTCACGGCGGTTACTCTGGATATTAGCTGGTGGTCGCAATAATGTGACTCGACCGTGTACTTTTTAACATACGCCTCCAAACAAAAAAACTGAAGTTTTGCGCTACTGGCGGACAGCAAGGTCAAAAGGTGCCGGAACAAGACATGAATACAAACAAAACCGGGCCGAACGAACGCTAACCCCCAGTCAACTGGAAAATCAATTGATCCCTGCGGTTACAGTTTCGGCACTTATATGTTTCTCGCTTCAACAGTTCAGTATTCAGAAAATCAACTTCTTTGATGTATACATACTGTAAATTGCATAAAGCTGTACATTTTATACTATAAAAGTTTCTGAAGCTGTTTGAAAATACATAATGGAACAGTCTGACAGGTTAACTAGCAGAACATTCTGCACACAATCAAATTATGCCTGTGATTTAAATAATGGTGTTCGTAGCTCAAATCAACCGCGCCTGAGTCTAGTGTGAGCATGGTACATATACAGTACAGTTACGACTTGAATCCTGGTCGCAAAATTTTCACCTGATGTCATCAGAGATGGAAACGAGTCACAGGTCTGCAGGTCACCGTGTCGACAATTTCTTGCGGGTCAAGGTGTTCCTGACCCGATTTTATTTCAGTTTTCTTTTTGAAAAGAAAAAAAATATTTCAAAGAACCCTTCAGGTCTTTGAAATAATACTTCAGAGCTGCCAATACCTACCTACATTTACCTTATGCTTAATAATATACATTTACCTTATGAAAAAATACTTCAGAGCTACAAATACCTACATGTACCTTATGCTTACGTATCCAGGAACTTGCTGAGAAGGGTGAAGAAATGGGATTAAAAATTAATATTCAGAAGACAAGACACATTGCTACAATGCTTTACAAGAAATGAAGATTTATATCGATTGATGGGGAAAAGCTGGATATATAACCAATACCTACATTTACCTTGAACAGCAGATATCAAGCAAAAGTCACACTGATGAAGAAATTAATTGGCGTAAAAAAGCTTGGTAGGAGCGCTTTTGGCAGAAACAATACAATTTTTAAGAGCAATGTGCCATTATGTCGTAAAAGAAAAGTGCTTAAGCAATGCATCCTTCCAGTGCTAACGTACGGAGTAGAGAAGTGGGTGGACCTTAACTAAAACAGACATGCAAAGACTGCAAACATCTGAAAAAACGCATGGAGAGAGAGACAGAGATATGCATGCTTGGTGTTAAACGAGAAACATAAAAAGAGGAACTCGTGGATAAGGAAATTGACAAGAGTAGAAGAGAGTAAAATGCTTGGAATGGCAATTGGCTGGACATATTTCCAGGAGAACGGACCATTGATGAACTATCGAAATTTTAGATTGGATTCCAAGGGACAGGAAAAGAACCAGAAAAAAGACCACGTTGGAGATGGGTGGATGGAAGAGACTGGCCTAAGACAGTCCGTTGTTGAAGATACTTGGGAAGATCTTTATCCAGCAGTGGATTGATAATTATTGACGACGATGAATATGATATATTTGAATTTATAGTTCAAAGCAAATTTGGCCAGGCTAGGTCAGGGTCGGGTCGGGTCCAATTATGTGACGACCGGGGTCGGGTCCAATTATGTGACGACCGGGGTCGGGTCTGGGTCCAAAATTTTTAACCCGTCTCCAACTCTGGATATCATCTCCGATTGCATAACAATTCTTGTTGCATACAAGTGTAATATACAACATCACCAAATGTAACTGGGCATCACTCTTCAGCAGTGCATTTGCCCATATACGTCACCGCTATGGCCCATGCAGGTACAAAAAGACGCATATGACCTAGCAAACATCCTAAACAAGCATGAACAGCGCCGCCCCGGTGGTCTAAGCGATGGCCTCTAATCATTCGTCCAAAAGGGGTCCGGGTTCGAATCCCTGTGAGGCATGGATGTTGTGTTTGTCTTACGGTACTGGCTTTCTCCCTTCCCTGGAACCAGTGACCCTAAAATTGGGACGGGCGACTGCTTATAGCCCATTGCGTTGCTCACGGTGGCCGTTAAACCTCAGATCCAAAAAAAAAAAAAAAAAAAACAAGAAAGATGACACCGAATTTTCGGGTGTAATAGGCACGTCTTTTGAATCCGTTCTGACGAAAATTAAATTTATCAAAGCTATTCAAAGTTAATGGAACCGGTATGGAAAATAAAACAATAGTATCTGACGGAAGAAAGAAGTTTTCCAATCGGGTTTTTAATTCCTCAGATATTGCTGTAAACGGAATCTTGAGGTTACGCCCTCTGGTTGCAGACTTGTGCGTTAAGTATGAGAAACATTTCGCACAGGAAACGCTCTCCAACACAGAAAGAATTTCTCAAATCGGACACTTTGAAACAGAGATATCGACAAATATAAGATGTGACTTTACGTCCCGTTTTTGGGAAAATCATGCATTATTTTAGGAAGAAAGTATTCTCAAAAGGTTTTTCCACATGAGAGGTATCGGTCCAAGAAAAAAAAAATTACTCGAGTTCCCAGGATGCCAGATTTTGCTACAAATACATCAGAAGTAGAAATTAACACTTATGCCCCCTGGTGGCCAAACCATTCTTTACCAAGCATTAGAAATTATGTGAAAAATATTTTCCATCAGGTCTTGTATGCGATACAGGAAGATTTTTTCAAATCAGAGTTTTAGAAGCAGAAATAACGCAGAAAACGCAATTTACCTTTGTGCCCCTTAGCGGAAAGTCTATAATTTACTCGAAAATTTTGAATTTATAGAAAAAGCATTTCGCATCGGAAACACTATCCAACAAACAAGGAATTTTTTCAAATCGGACTCCTAGAAGTAGAGATATTGACAAAAATAATATATACATCTACGTCCCCTGGCGTAGAAACCATGCATTATTTCAAAAAGAACATGTTCCCAAAAGGTTTGTCCACATGAGTAGTATCGGTCAACAAACGACTTTTTTCAATCGAGATTTTAGAAGCTCATGTTTTGCTGCAAATACATGAGAAGCGGGAATTAAGACTTACGCCACCTAGCGGCCAAATCATTTTATTCAAAAATTAGAAATTGCGTGCAAAGGATTTTCCATCAGAAGCTGCATCCGGTGCAGAAAGAATTTTTCAAATCGGAGATTTAGAAGCAGAGATATAGGGGGAAAGCAATTTACCTTACGCCTCCTAGCGGAAAGTCTATGAATTACTTGAAAATTTTGAAATTATATGAGAAACATGTCACACTGGAAACACTATCCAACAAAGAAGGAATTTTTCAAATCGGACTCCTAGAAGTAGAGATATTGACAAAAATAAGATATACATCTACGCCTCCTGGCGGAGAAACTGTGGAATATTTTAAGAAGAAAATATTCCGAAAGGGTTTATCGATGTGAGTGGCATCAGTCCACGAAAGAATTTTTTCAATCGATATTTTAGAAGCTCAGATTAATGGAAAATACATCGGAAGCAAAAATTAGCGCTTACGCCCCCTGATAGCTAAAGTATTCTTTACCAAAAATTTTAAATTATATGCAAAAGATTTTCCATTAGGAGGTGTATCCGCTATAGAAAAGTTTTTCAAAACGGAGTTTTATAAGAAGAGTTATCGGGGAAAATGCAATATTCGTTTACGCCTCCTAGCGGGTAATTTGAAAAAGTAACTATATTTAAAATATTCTTCGACATAAATGGAATCGGGAGACAAAATAATTTTTTCAATCGGATGTTTAGAAGCAAATAGGTGGAATAAAACGTATTTTTGAATTCGACATTATCTGCATTTACGCCCTCTAGTGGCGAAATTGTACATCATAAAAAAAACGAAATAAAGGATCACCATTCGCATATTTCAAGCTTCCCACTGCAAAAGAATTTTTCAAATCGGACTAATAGTTGCAGAGATATCGTGGGTACAGGCGGACGGACGGACGGACAAACCGGTAACATAAGCACGATCTTTTCTTTAAGAAAGACGTGCTAAAAAAAGCATATTCAGTCAAATGGGCCGTACGGTCGAGCTCAGTGACTTTCAAACGTGGCAGTCATGGGTTGCCATCTTAACAAGTCAGTTCGGGAAATTTGTGCCCTGCTTTAGCTGCTGTGATCAACTGAACGTGATGATATTGTGAAATGAAAAAGCTTCTAAGCAACGCCAGCGCCGTATGTTGGCGTTTAATGGCGCAAGGGCCTCAAGGGCAACCGTAACTTTTAGGCAAAGGCTCAAGAGAATGGATTCCCACAGCAGAGCAGGTATTCCCAAAATTAACATCAGGAAGATCAACGCCAAGCGCCGGATGGAGAGGTAAAGCTCAGCGCCAGTAGACTCTGGAGCAGTGGAAACGCATTTTCTGGAGTGATCAATCACGCTTCCTCATCTTGCAATCAAGCGGGCGAGTCTGACGTAGAGAACTTTATCTGCTGAGCTGTTTTGTGCTAGCTGTGACGCTTGGTGGAGAGTGGGACAGGTTTTCATGGTTTGACAGGACTCTCTTGTTCCAGTGCTCGGGTATCTCAAAGCTGCGGACTATAATGGCATTCTCGACAATTCTGTGCTTCCAAAATTATGTCAACAATTAGGTAAAGGCTCCTTTCACGAACAGCTTAATGCTCGCGTCCACAAGGCGAAATCCTACTGTGCTGGAATGGTTTGATGAGATGGGTGTGGAAGAACTTGATTGGCCTGCACAAAACCCCGATATCAACACCACGTAATATCTTTGGGAAGAATTGAACGCCAACTGCGAGTCAGGACGAAACGCCCGATATTGGTAACCGACCTTACTGATGCTCTTGGAGCTGAATGGGAGGAAATTCCAGTAACAACATACCAAAATCTGGTGCAAAGCCTTCGCAGCAGAGTCTGTGATACTTGCTTTGATAGCAGCAGACTGTGGATCAACTCGATATTACCGCATTTCTCGGCGTGAAGGACACTCCGACGTTAAGGACGCACCCTAATTTTAAAATGCAAAAATTTTGAGAAAAAAGAATAAACATAAAAATAAGGTCTCAGTACTTACATAAAGATTAAAACCAATACAAATTTTACCTCTACATATAAAGAAAAACATTTCAGTCATCCATAGCCTCAAATCCAGAAAAGTCACTGGTGTGTTATCCATATCACTGGCATCATTGTCATAGTCGTCAGTATTGTCCGAACTGTCACTATCTTCAAACAGAATTATTTTCTGTGCGCTCTAACGCACTACTGATGACACATTTTTAAAGAGATTTTACAACTATTTCAGTCTTCACAACATTCCATGATTTTAGGACCCACTCACACATCTCAGTAATTGTTGGCCTTTCCAAACGACCTGTTAGGGTTAGGTCGTGGACTGTGGCCCTCAGCCACTGATTCCACTCTGTTTCATAAATGCCTTAAAAGGCTTGTTGATGGATATGTCAAGTGGCTGTAATTGGTTTGATGAGCCACCAGAGATCACTGCCATTATCGTCTTCAGTCTCTGCACTCTTTTTTTAGTAGCGTTAGTTTTGTGGGCAGAAAAACTTGTCCCCCACAAGTAGGGATGGCTTTCTAAGCAAGCCACCGTGACGCCTTGACCAGACTTTATCCAAACATAGCTTCACTCCCTCTTCATCCACCCACCCCTTTGGGTGGACGTGAACAAAAATCCCACGTGGAGTTTTGTCCTTTGCTCAAGCTTTCCTTTTGAAAATCAGTAGCGGTGTCAGTTTTGTTCCAGCAGCACAACACGATAGCACCGCAATATTATGGGTTTTCTCGTGTCCAGGTGTCTTTTAGTCAAAGTCTTCTGAAGCTACAGATCACTCCTACCGTGAACAGGTATAGATCTGAACTCATTAAAACCAACACTTTTGGTCTTAATGACGACAGGACAGCAACACCGCATTCGAGTCACATGAGTCAAAGATGACATCATGAAAGGAATGAAGTAGGAACTAAAAGAGGAACAAGTAGAAAAAATAAAACTTACTACGGAAATATTGTAACGAAGGCTAATTAATGCCTTGTTTTTGTTAAGTGCGAAAAGTCATTTTTTCTGTTTAAGTGGTTTGCCGGCGAATTGCCAAGCGAAGATACCATCTGTTTTTCAGCTACGACTGTGGGAAAAGCTTTTCGAAGAGGGGAGCTAAGATTGTTTACACGTTTTGGCTAAAAGCCATTAGAGCGGCTCTTTTGATCTAGAACTCCGTATGTGTCGGTCTCGTAGTTTAGACCACGTGGTTTATCGTAAATGCATCCCAGAAAAAGCGACGCGAAGAAAAAAGTAAGTCTTCCCACGGCGCTTCAAGACGAAGGCAGTCTTGTTAATACTAAAGTTCAACGGTAAACATTTTAACATAGATAACCTTCCCCTGGGGTTAGCATAGACCTACAAAAAATGTAACCTTCGGTCTCCAGGACGCACCGTAAATTTTCGAGACTTATTTCAGGAAAAAATAGCGTCCGCGATGCCGGGAAATACTGCAGTTCCTTTCTTATTACAAAGACTTTGTGGATTGGCAAGTGTCCGGATACTTTTGACCACATAATGTATAAATTAGTACAGAATTTTTGGCAATGCACAACAATTCTTTTTTGGGTAACTAAGAACTGAAAAACTTATTTTGCTATCTGATATCTTGACAGTATGGATTGTAAAAGCTAGATAGTTTCTTTTCTTGCGCTAGTTTAACAAAACCCTATCTTTGCCTGTTTTTTTCGTCGATGTGTTTCTTTGTTTCAACCAGAGTAGTGGTACATCTGTTAAGTTCAACGTCCTGAAAGTCCGGCTTGAGACGATGTCAAAATAAAGACAAAGTAATAATGTTTACATTGGTTGGTTAATTTCCCAGAGGACGCTGAGATTTCGCTTCAAAGAATCTCAGTACAAGAAAGTTTTTTTGCAATGAAAGGAATGAAATTCTTAGACGCCATTTTCTTTTTTCTTTTTCAAATTTCTATTGAAAAGGATGGCTTGGACGCAAATGGATTTTGCGTGTGTAGCAGGCCGAAGAGAAACTTGATCGCGTGCTGTATTAAGGTTTACTTCGTGTTCTGCAAAATATCTGTCAGAGAACAGTTTTATTACGTTGTTCATGATGATGGTAATGCTGATATTTGATACGACGGGATTCCGTTCACTGCAAAGTGATTTTAGGAAATTCTTCCTCTTCGTGACAAACCTAGCCAAAGAGTACAAAAATGACCTTTTCTTTTATTTGGTCTTCTATAACGTTCATCTAATGGAAAATTCAGCAAAAAAATTCGAAAAAGTACTCTAAATAAAGAAAACACAGTATACGTCTGAACGATAAAAGGTAACAGCATTTTTAACTTTATCCTTAACAAAATTTAAACACATTACTAGGCAGAAAAACAACATTTAAAGTCTAATAATATTTTGAAGTTATAATATCGCACTCTTTTATAATGCTCAAAACAAAAGCTGAACTTTACGAAAGATGTAAAGCACAAATTAGTAGTTTGTTTGCAAATTATCAGAAACCCTGACAACTAATTCCTCGAGCGAAAGACGTATTTCTTCTTTATCAAGAACGAAACAATAGTTCTATATGTACGTTTCAAACATTTAGTAAACTGGTGCGGGTGTTTGGACACTATTTTTCCTTCATAACCAAATGAAGAAGCATAATCATCAATAAAAAGAACATTTATTCATTTTCAAGTTTGTACACACTTTTGACAGTTTAAATTATTAATTTTGAAGCGTTTCTTATGCAGATTTCTCCAAATTTAACTGTTCCTGTAGTTTTCGCTTGTATTAAAATTATAATTCCAATACTAAACTTTCCACCTTTCTTGACATAACAAAACAGCTGATTTTTTACAAATTCATTTAGAAAAAAGTGTATCAACTTGAAGATCTAAAAGATGTCATCTTAGTAATTGCTATGAATTTCACCTCTTGCCTTTAAGCCTTAAATAACGGAAACAAAATTCCAAGTCGTTCATTTTTTGGACGTTTCACTCAGTTTTTTTTTTATTGGAGGTTTAACTACCACGGTGAGCAACTCAGTAGGCTATAAGCAGTCGCCCGTTCCTAATTTAGGGTCACTGGTTACAGGATAGGGAGAAAGCCAACGCCGTAATAAAAACACAACATCCATGCCCCACCGGGATTCGAAACCGGACCCATCTCGGACGAAACAGCAGAAGTCATCGGTTAGACCACTGCGCCACCGGCGCGGCACTCGATACTTCAATATACGCTATGATCAAAAGTATCCGAATACCGCTTTTGTGTAGGATTTGTCCACATACATCACAGCCATGGCCCATACAAGTATAACAAGAAACAAGTTGTGTGGGAAACGTCATAGACAAGATAAACAGTAGAATGGGTCGTACAGCAGAGCTCAATGACTTTCAAAGTGGCACGGTCATAGGATGCCATCTTAGCAACAAGTCAGTTCGGGAAATTTATGACCTGCTGCTGCTGAGATGATCAAGTGTATAGGATATAGTGAAGCTGAAATGCCTAGGAGTAACAACAATGCAATCGCGACCTGATAGGCTGCATAAAATCGCAGAGCTCTACAGCAGAGTGCTGAAGCGGCTGGGGAGACGAAATCGCCTGTCCTCGATTGCAACACTCACCACCAAATTCCAAAATGTCTCTGGAAGCAACGCCAGCACCGTAATAGTTAATCGAGAGCTAAAGAGAATAGGATTCCATTTGCTAAGTAAGCACACGCGAGCCTGACATCAGCACAATTAACGCCAAGCGTCGGATAGAGATCTCTAAAACTGGGCGCCATTGTACCCTGGAGTAGTGGAAACGCGTTCTCTGGAGTGCTAAGACATGCTTCACCATCTGGAAGACCGGCCGAGGAGTTTGATGTGAAGGAAACCAGTTGAAAGCTACCTGAAACGTTAAATAGTGAAGCTTGGTGGATGATGCATCAAGTACTGAGGCTGTTTTTCATGGTTTGACTAAGGTACCTTGATCCAGTGCTCGGGAATCTTAAGACTGGGGCCTAAAATGACATTCTCGACAATTCTGTGCTCCCAGTATTGTATCAATAGTTCGGTGAAGGCACTTTCCTTTACCAACAGATGCAAAGCGTCGGACAGAGAGGTATAAAGCTCGGCACCATTGGCCTCTGGAGCAGTGGAAACGCATTCTCTGCCTCTACCCCAAAAGCGAGGTCCGTGCAGGAATGCTCTGATCAAATGAGGGTAGAAGAACTTGACTGACCTGCACAGATTTCCGATCTGAACCTCACGGAACAATTTTGGGATGAATTGGAACGCCGCCTGCGAGCCAGGCAGAACCGCCTGAAATCGGCGATTGACCTAACTGATGCTGTTGTAGTAGAATGGAATTACTTTCTACAGCAACGCTATTGTAGTAGAATGGAAGCGAATTCCCGCAGCAATGCTATTGTAGTAGAATGGAAGCCAATTCCAGCAGCAAAGCTGTTGTAGTAGAATGGAAGCCAATTCCCGCAGCAATGCTGTTGTAGTAAAATGGAAGCCAATTCCAGCAGCAATGCTGTTGTAGTAGAATGGAAGCCAATTCCAGCAGCAATGCTGTTGTAGTAGAATGGAAGCCAATTCCAGCAGCAATGCTGTTGTAGTAAAATGGAAACCAATTCCAGCAGCAATGCTGTTGTAGTAAAATGGAAGCCAATTCCCGCAGCAATGCTGTTGTAGTAGAATGGAAGTCAATTCCCACAGCAATGCTGTTGTAGTAGAATGGAAGCCGATTCCCGCAACAATGCTGTTGTAGTAGAATGGAAGCCAATTCTCGCAGCAATGCTGTTGCAGTAGAATGGTAGCTAATCAATGGGAAATTTTTGATCAATTAGAAAAAAACGTGCTCAAAAAATTAGTGTCATAACAAAATTTATAGTTACGTGAACTTCAAACGTAATTGAAGAGCAAACGCAAACTTCTGGTTAAGAAAAGCAAAGAAATTTGGCAAAACGAAAAGTTTCTGATAACAAGCACAGTACATCTTAGAGACGCTACAATAAAAACAAGTTAGTAAAATCGTGCAGTGCATTGATTATGATACGCTTTCCAACACACCAGAAATCATTACTCATGTTATGAGGATAATGGCTGTGGAATATCTCTCACTCCTGTGCCCTGACCTTTGACCCCATTTCGATCACATTCAACAGAACCAGTTCAGTATACCTCCGGAACAGCAAGCTAATAAAGTTTTATCGCAATAAAAACATTTTTAGTCAAGTTATGAGGATAATGGCTGTAGAATAAATCTCGCTCTTGTGCCCTGACCTTTGACCCCACTTCGATTATATTAAACAGAACGGGTTCAGTACATCTCCGGAGCAACATGAATTTTTGTCGAAATCGAAGCATTTTTACGTAAGTTATGACGCATAAGGGCGATGGAATGGATCCCGCTCTATGTCATTACCTTTAACCCCATTTTTTCCATTTTGAATAGGGTTCCTTCCCAGGTTGTTCCCTACCATATACAAAATTTCATCGAAATCGAACCATTTTTACGCGAGTTATCGTGCGGACGGACGGACAACGCTGCAGCATATACGCTTCTTCAACCTACGGTTGGAAAGCATAAAAACTTGCGATCAATGGGTGAAACGATTAATGAGGTTCAGAGTAAGTATTTAAAAAACATAAAAACTGGTTTAAGATATGGTAAGAACACCATCCATCTACCAGACTTACCAAGCTGTCTCAATCAAAAGTCTTTAACGTGTGGTCCTCAATTTAATCCTATTTCTGAGGCAAGTTTTTATTCGGTTATGCTTGCTGGAACCTTGTCCTACATTTGTGGTGCACGTGAGGAAAGTTAATCCAACAATCCCAAGTGCAGTTCTGCTGGACGAAGAAAATGACACACCAGAAAGTATTCGTTGGAGTGCCATGTACATTGGTGGACATTTGTAGACATTTAGATTATGTAAGTGATTGAATTGGAGTTGCGATTCAGCCACGCGATAGGTGAGGGATATAAAAGGGCAAAACGGCTTGGAGTGGCTAAGAATGTTCATCCTCATCTGGCCCTATGGACCACTCCATTGAAAGCATATGTAAAGAATGAAAAGGCTTGGGTGAAAGCATATGTAAAGAATGAAAATGCCTGGGTGAAAGCATATGTAAAGAATGAAAATGCCTGGGTGAAAGCATATGTAAAGAATGAAAATGCCTGGGTGAAAGCATATGTAAAGAATGAAAATGCCTGGGTGAAAGCATATGTAAAGAATGAAAATGCCTGGGTGAAAGCAAATGTAAAGAATGAAAATGCCTGGGTGAAAGCAAATGTAAAGAATGAAAATGCCTGGGTGAAAGCAAATGTAAAGAATGAAAATGCCTGGGTGAAAGCATATGTAAAGAATGAAAATGCCTGGGTGAAAGCATATCTAAAGAATGAAAATGCCTGGGCTAAGTATTCGCGAATCTTACCATCACACGGCCACCTTTACCAGAGGATTCATCATAGGACAACATACGACTGGTTGGACTGGCAGTCGCGTCGCTGCAGAAACGCATTAGCATGCAACAACTGTCGGTTGAATGCAGCGATAGTGGTTGGAGGAAGGTTACGTGCGTAGCCGTAGTGAAACTGGCGAGTCTGAAAGCCTTGATCGCTGCATTCGAAAGCAAGCCCTAAGCAGCACCACAATTTGCAGAGGACGATATTCGATGAAGTATACAGGCAGATACGAACGCCCCCCCCCCCCCCCCCCATGGACACTGTGAATCATAGATCGGCTGAGGCAGATTTGAGATTTCGCCAGCCATTATGACTGTCGCGCGCGGCAGCACATCGTCCAGCAAGATTCCAGACATGCATGGCGAAACAAATAGAACAGTGTCGTATTCAGCGACGAGCCTCGCTTCGCTATAAAATCCGGCGACCGCCGATTTAGCGTTTGGAGACTACGTGGTCAACGGGATGAGCTTGCAAAAATCCGTAAGCATCGTACTACTCATCAGCCTAGAGTCATTGTTTGAGGGGGGGGGGGACTATCAGTTTCAATAGCCGTTCATCGATCTTACGCATAGAAGGTTCAATGGCAGCACCACGATACGGCGACGAAGTCGTCCTGCCCGTTTATTGTTGCTGTATCTTCGTGGTATTCCTGATGCACAGTTTCCACAAGATAACGCCTTCTCGCACACTCTCAACATCAGCAGACAGTATCTATATGATGCACAGGAGTTTCCCTAGCTAGCGCGATCACTAGGTTTCTCCATAACAGAACGTGTGGAACACCAATGACAGACGACTTAACATTTATGCACGACCTCGTCGTAATGGACACGGGTCAACTACGTATGGTAAGCAATACGTCAAGACACCATCAGCGGAAATTTCCGCTCGATCCCATGCGTTGTTGCCCATCATGGAGGTAATACAACCTATTATCTCAGGCCACATTATACTGTCTTCCCGATTAAGACATTCATTTAATCCCCCAGGAATTAAATCACTTCTTTCCCTCCTAAGTGTCTACATGTGTGAAGCGGAGTGCGCCGTAAGACAAACACACCAGCCATGCGTCACCCGGAACTTCCTGACGACTAGCCAGACGTCTCTGACAATTCAGCTACCCAGGTGGCGTTGTCAATTTACCAGACTTCATTTTCAATGGTTTCTTTCTATACGTCAGTTATTCCTAGTTTGTTAGGAAACACTTGTTCCATAAGTAACCCTACAGAAATAAATTAGTAGAGGTTAAGTTGGGCAACCGTGATCGCAGATATTTAAAAATTACGGGCTCCTTAAACAAGCTCTGGATCATCGCCATGTGATCAAGCACTTGCGCACCACACTCCCAATTTCTTCGTATACCACCAGAGTACTCTCGGTATCACATAACTAGGAATTCTCTGAATTCATGTATCTAAACAAATTGAACCTGGCCTCATCGGTAAACTTTATGATATAAAGTATTGCCGAATTGCAAACAAGACCCTGGAACTACTGATGGTAACGGACCTACTTCTCCTTATGTGATTTCAACAACAGGTGGACCTATGTCACTGTGTTGTCCAAGATTTTCCTCCTTGGCAGCTCGTTAACATTGTGCAATAAGAGTAATTTCATTCCTAAAACAATATTCGCAGAGACTATGGGAGACAAGTAAAGCCTTCCAACGAACATCTGCTGTTATAGCGGCAGGCATTTAAGATTGCTTTCATCCAAAAGTGCTTCTGTCGTCTCCAATATTTGTGCCAAATTATTCACTGTGAGAGTAACAGGTACATACGTCCCCCAAATTGCTTATTCACATATTACCAGCCGCTAATCCAGTGTAAGACACGAGCGCTTCTACAACTTGTACGACATGTGATGACAATTACTGATATACGGGAAATGGAAGCCGCCACGGTGGCGCAGTGGTCTAAGGCGTTGGCCTCTGATCATTCGTCCGTAAGGGGTCCGGGTTCGAATCCTGGACAGGCATGGATGTTGTGTTTGTCTTACGGTACTGGCTCTCCCCCTTCCCTGGAACCAGTGACCTTAAATTAGGGACGGGCGACTGCTTATAGCCCATTGAGTTGCTCACGGTGGTCGTTAAACCTCCAATCAAAAAAAAAAACAGTTGACGTTATGACAATCAGCGCCACTATTCGTGATATGCAGGAAAATATTTGAGTTTCGTTCTGTATGTATCATTCTGTATGTTATGAGCGTTCGAGTTGCCGCAGTTCCAGAATAATGCACATATTTCCATCAATTAGGTATCATCCATGTTAATTGTAACACAATCGGTCTTTCGAAACGGCTAGCACGATCAAATATAAAACCGGACGTAAACTCGTCCATTCTTTGACCATCTGGATATACTACCACTACCTTGATTAGATTTAGGAATTTTTTTTTTTTGATTGGAGGTTTAACGACCACCGTGAGCAACTCAATGGGCTATAAGCAGTGGCCCGTCCCTAATTTAGGGTCACTGGTTCCAAGGAAGGGAAAGAGCCAGTGCCGTAAGACAAACACAACATCCATGCCTCGCCGGGATTCAAACCCGGACCCCTTCCGGACGAATGATCAGAGGCCAACGCTTAGACCACTGCGCCACCGGGGCGGCCATGCAGTCTTCATCTAAGGCCATGTTTGGGACATGTTACAGTTAATAACCGCGAAAAAAATATAGATAACAGTACATACAATGACAAAGAGGAATAAAGAATTTCAACCTTTTGAATCATGTCCCTTCTTATGCAGCAGTTATTTGATTATTAAAATATGTTGGCGTAAGTATGGCAAAACAGCGTGGTAACACTTATGTATTCTGTTAGCCGTCGTGGATTAAGAGTCGCGAAACACACTTGCTATTTTTTTTCATTTGTATTGACGGTTCAACGACTACCGTGAGCAACTCAACGAACTATAAGCAGTCGCCCGTCCGTAATTTGGGACCACTGGTTCCAGGGAAGGAAGACAGCCAGTGCCGTAAGACAAACGACATTCATGTCTCAGTGGGATTCGAACCCATCACCGACGAATGGTCATAAGCCAGGGCTTAGACCACTGCATCACCGGAACGGCATTGCAGCGGTAAAAGGGTCAACGACTTTTCTCCGTTCTTCGAAGAGGGAGCGGGTGTGTTTATGTTTTAAATCATCTCAAGAAGTGACAGTTCCCTAACGCATAGGTGAACCCTCTTTCGGGAGATTTCCAATTCACACCACCATCGTCCCATTTGGAAGTGAAAGTCAGCTCATAGCTTGTCTGTAGTGAAAATTACTTTTAATTAAAAGCCATTCCTCGTGAGTAATACAAAACCGCAACATTACCGGCCTTGGTATTTTTACATTAATATTATTTGTGCTACATCTTAATTTTGTGTGATCAGCTTGTATGGATTTTTATTAAAGCATTTTTATTGGATACGACTTCTGAACAATCATGGTACGCTACATTACCTTTTTGTTTCTTTTTGCATAATGTGAAATAATCATGATGTAATCGTCGTTTGCGGTGTTGCTGCGTTTTTCACACACTATCTTCACTGTTGCTTTCATTAACGTCCAACCCCCAATCAGTTGAAATAAGCAGATCACTCCGCGCGGTATCCTCATTAGGTGATTTACAATGACAACTTTTCGATTCATTGAAAGGAAAAGGTTTACAAGAATTAGATCGGCAAGTTTCGATTTTATGGATATCAAGTGATTGAATTGGAAAGATCTAGGCACTGAAAGACGATTTGAGGCGACACACACACACACACACACACACACACACACACACACACACACACACATGACGATACATTTTCCCAAAAAATAAATGCATAAATGAAAAACATAAGTCCACAAATAAATGCATAAACCACAACAGCTGCACACAGTGATGGTGACGATCCAAGGGAATGGGAATTACTACGAAATGGTTTCATATTGCCTTCCTGATCAATGGTTTCATATTGCCTTCCTGATCAATGGTTTCATATTGCCTTCCTGATCAATGGTTTCATATTGCCTTTCTGATCAATGGTTTCATATTGCCTTCATGAAATAGTTTTATTGCCTTCATGAAATGGTTTCATATTGCCTTCCTCTCTTCTTCTTCAAGTGCCATGGAGACATCGGCGATTCATTACTTGAGATACGCACATTTTAGGTGACGAATAAGCTGAAGAATGGGGATTACGATAAAGTGATTCCTATTGACTTCGTCACCAGGTGTCCTCTCTTCTTCTTTAGGTGCAATGTCCAAACAAAAGGGGATTTTTCACGTGAGCTGCGCAGTCGTGGTGACCAACATCGTAGGAAACGGGTATGTAAGATCAGCTGGTTTTCCATTGTCTTCCTCACCAAGTATCTTTTTTTCTTTTTTGATTGGAGGTTTAACGACCACCGTGAACAACTCAATGGGCTATAAGCAGTCGCCCGTCCCTAATTTAGGGTCACTGGTTCCAGGGAAGGGAGAGAGCCAGTGATGTAAGACAAACACAACATCCATGCCTCGCCGGGATGCGAACCCTGCCCTTCCGGACGAATGGTCAGAGGCCATCGCTTAGACCACTGCGCCACCGGGGCGGCCACCAAGTATCTCTTCCTCTTCTTATGTGTCATGTCCAGAGAGAGGAACAATGGTCATGTTTAGTGGTATCGCAATTAAGAAGCAGTCTAGTGAATTTTAAAAGGAAGAATACTGAAAAACGGAACTTTAAGAAAAGTGACAGTAAAAGTAAGAAAGTTTTAGAGAACCTTCCTAATGATACTAGAATATATATATATATCTATTATCCTAACCGACAAGTCGAATCAGATTGCCATTATGAATAGTTCTGATTATATTAGAAAACTTAAAGAATTTGCTGATCAATCGGACACAGTTCTGCAATCGAGGAATCCGTTAAAAAGCATAATACGGAAAGTTCAAGCTCTATTCAGGGACAAAAATCTATCGAAAACTATTAGAATGCCAGCGAACCTTCCTCCGGCCTCTACAATTCCACCACTCTTTGGACGACTAAAGAATCATAAACCTGGATCTGCCCTTAGACCTATAAGTAGCAGAGAACAAATCTACGTACATATGAGAAAACTCCCTAGCTAAATTCTTCTCTGAACGTTTAAAAAACTCCGATTACGTTATCAAGTCAACAAAAGAATTTGTGGAGCGCGCAAGACGCTTGAATGTATTTGACAGTGATATAATAGGAAGTTTCGACATAGTGTCTTTATATCTGTCTATACCTATACCAGAAACTGTCGCAAACCTTGAAGAAAAAACAGTCACTTCCCGTGAATTCACACCAACTCAAACACACAAAAAAATGATCAGCGCTTTAAATCTAGTTACTAACCACAACTATTTCAAGTTGGACGGAGGCATATACAAACAAACAAACGGAGCACTGATGGGTTCACCTCTATCTTCAATACTTGCGGAAGCAGTACTTAGACCGCTAGAAGATCTCATCTTTCTAAATTGTATCAAGAACCCCCGAGTGTTGATCCGCTACCCTGACTATATATTCTTCATATGAGAACATGGAGTAGACGAATTAAATGATTTCATTCACAAGAAAAACAATCTACACAGTACTATAAAGTTCACCAAGGAGCTTGAAGCGGATGGGACTTTGAATTATCTTGACGTCGCGCTCAGAAGAAATACAACACCCAGCTTCAATTTTGACGTTTATTATAAACCGATTGCAGTACCGAACCTTGTCTCTCCTGATTCGCACTGCCCAAAACAGTACAAACTTTCTGCGTTTAGAGCATGGTTCTATAGAGCGTATAACGTATGCCAACCCGACTACCTAAATAATAAGGAAATTGATAATATTTATAGCAAAGGTCTAAAAGCTGGATATAAGAAGGATGACAAATAGAATACATACATAGAACTGTAAGAAATTGTATAATGTCAGCAATAACAAAATCACATGGTAAGACAATGACATACGCAGAATCTATCACATATGTCCCAGGCTTTACATATTGGTTAGAGAATTTATTACGTAAATACAACATATTTATAGCAGTGAAGTCCCCGACCCCGTTATCACATATAATATCAAGCTGCAAGGAGAAAGGCGGGTGTGTACGCTATACCGTTGGTATATCCTGACAACACGGAAAGTACACTCACTTCCAAAAGTTAAGCACGGAGCAGTAAGATGTGAAAAAATGTAGAAGTACTGCTTGGATTGACACGAAATGCGGCAGGAAAGTAGAAAATATGTTTATTAATGAATCAAAACAAAGAAATACAGACAGAGATGAAAATAATATTGAATTTTCAGAAATTATAAGATGACGTTAAATTGGAGTAATTTACAAAGTGAGTAATAAAGTCACAGCAAACAACAAAACCCGACATTAATAGGGTATGCGAGCACCCCTCATCTGCATACAAAGTTTACAACGTCTGACCATGCTTTTTATGAGGTGATCAACCACCGCAGAGTCCAGTAATCGCCGTTCCTCCTCTACAGTAGTTTCCAAAGCTGTGAGAGTGGTTGGGGGTGGGAGACGTGAACACACAGCAGGGCCGAGGGCATCCCAAAGATTTTCAATGGGATTAAGGTCAGGCGAGTACGCCGGCCACTCCATACGCGCAATCCCCTCACTCTCCAGGTAGTCGTCGACGATGGCAGCTCTATGGGGACGCGCATTATCGTCCATTAAAACGAAGACAGGACCAACTGCTGCAGCGCACAATCGCACAGTGGGGTCTAGGACTTCATCTCGATACCGTACAGCCATCACAGAACCCCGTCTGTAGATGTGGAGGTCGGTGCGATATCCCAACGAAATTCCTGCCCAGATCATGATGCTTCCACCTCGGAATGCATGATGACCTGGGGTCGATTGCGTGTGCCTTCTTCCCTCCACACCCGTACACGCTTGTCATCGGGTTGCAGGGCAAATCTGGACTCATCCGTGAACATAACGTTGCTCCAATCAGACACAGTCCAATTGACATGTTGGCGACACCACTTTAATCGTGCCCCTCTGTATTGGACGGATAGAGGAACACAAACCCGTGGTACCCGGGCGTACAGTTCCTTCATGTGTAGCCTTCGACGCACAGTAGTGGCAGATATCGTCTTACCAATGGCCGCTTTAACCATAGATGTCACACGTGTGGACGTCGCTCGTCGATTCCGCTTGACTACAACAGCAATATATCGGTCTTCCGCGGTGGTCGTAACCCTTGGGCGACCGGCCACAGGTCTGCGGACAACTGTTTGGCTGGTTAGAAATTGTTTCCATAAACGTGAAATGACGGAATGATTCACGCCGGAGAAACCAGCAACATCTGTGATTGACTGTCCTGTTTCAATGCGTCCGACGGCACGCCAACGCTCAGAATCTTCCAATCGTCTTCTGGAAGCCATAAAATCAAGTCTGTCTTCAAAACAAATCCTCCGACAGTTCTCAACACCTTGTAGCAGCACTTGCATGCAACTCCTGTATCCCTTCAGAGTGCTGGATTCTTATACGACTGCCTGTTTTGCATATTTCTCTGCAAGACACCGTGATTCGCTGTTACCTACCACATTTGCATACTTCTATCTACCGCTGCGGCGAATTGCAGGCTCTCCAATTCCGATTAGTTTCCGGAAATTAACTTCTCCCTTTGCGTGCTTAGCTTTTGGAAGTGAGTGTATACTGTATATATCGGAATGGCAAAGCGATCCTTGGACATTAGATGTAAAGAACACGTGCGAAGTGTTAACCAGGACATGCAGAATACAGCCCTCGCCAGAGAAGTCATGCATTTATCGTGCTCCTGTATGGAATAGCATTAGAAGAATTGCCCCGTACACGAACTTTAAAGAGACTGCCATCAGGGAAACTGTCGAAATCCATTCCAGCAAACTAGCATGCAATGAAATGGTCTCTACTTAACTACCAATGGTTTGGTATGCATTATTAAAAGATGGAAACACATCGCGGCGCGTGGTATAGCTACGTGGTAAAAATTCATGTAATATGCTCGTGTTTTCTCCCACGTTACTTTCAAAAAATGGTCTTTGTTCTTTACGTGTTCCGATTCCATGTATGTCTACCATTGCCTTGAAAAAGCTTCCCAGTGGAGTGCGGAAGCTTGGCGAATCTTTGTACTTATTACACCACAAAAATAAACGGATTTAATACGCTGTAGGCGTTTCTTGACCACTACAGAAAGTTTTTATTTGGAATAATGGCAATCGAATGTGTTTTCGAATTGTGCAACGTCTTGAACACGAAATGATGTCATTGTGGTGCTAAATATTTTTCCTGTTAAAAAGCGTTCGCGAAAATACCGATTGCCGAGAATAAAGGAAGCAGCCGAGCTAATACAATACCTGACCTGTCTACCACATCGGTAGGAGAACGCGTCGTGATTCCCTACATTTCAAAGGCACAGACGATCCCTGCTGCGAAAGTGACAGGTATTGAGTGAAAAGAATGTTGTTGTCGGTTGTGAGGCCACTTACTTTGCCAGGCGACACAAAATAGGCAGGTGGTACTTCTCAGATGGGGAAAAGTGACCTAAATTCCTGACGCGCCTTTTGACCCAGAATGACAACGTTCATGAGGTTTTATGGGCAAATAACACGGACGAAAAACCCTGAAAAATGGAATTATTGATCAAAAGCAGAATTTTGCGAGGAAGTGAAGGCACTACTACTCTGCGAAGAATATGCAACTGAACAACTTCTACATTACAGATTTTAAAGTAATTCTTCTTTTTTCCGCTTTATCAGTGACAAAGAAGAACAAGAAAGATGACACCGGTTCTTTTCAAATAATTGGGTCTTTTGAATCTCTTCTGACCAGAAAAAACTATTCAAAACAGATTATCATAAATGTAATACGGTATTTACTATTTTTAAGCAGATTTTTAAAAATATAAAAATATAAAAATTCAGCAAAAAAAAAAAAAAAAGAAAGGACACTTATACCAATGACGGAAAAATTGTGCACAATTTAAAACAAGCAATGTAAGCTCGGTATTCCATAGTGAATGGAACCGTTTACAAAAAAGAGTAATTTTTTATCGATTTATTACAAATACAATCGATAAAAAGTAATTTTTTATCGATTGTGTTTGTTCAGTTTGAAAATCTCTTTTGCCTATGATTTCTACAATCGATAAAAACATCCACAAAAAATAGCTATTTACTCTCTCTGGTAGAAATGTTATGAAAATTATCAAACTGTGCACAAAACCTTTCCGCATGGTAGAAGATATCATACGCAAAAGAGATTTTCAAACTGAACAAATAGAAGAGATACAGAAGAAAACCTTATGTAATTTCATGCATCTATTTGAAAAAGCTGTGCTTAAGGAAGAAAATGAGTACAAATTACTCTTCACAATGAAAAGTATCGTGCCAAAAAATGGATTTTTATTTTTGGGTGTTTTTTTTTCTTTTTTTTTTTTAATCGAACAAACTATTTAGAATAGCAGTAGTAGCTGACGCCCGTGACAGAATATTGAAGAACAGAAAATATGCGGAAAGTATTCTTCGTAACAAAAGCTATACTAAGGGAAAAGAACTTTTCAAATACATCGTATGGAAGCAGAGATAAAGAAACGAACTTGACATTTACTCCCCTTAGCAAAGAAACTATGCATTATTTAAAGAAATGTTTCCGATCTTTACTGTAATGAATGAATGCAGTAAAAAAAGAAAAAATTCTATAGGAGTTTAAAAGCGGTGATATTGGTGTAAACAAAATTACACACTCACACCACACCTGGAAACAGAACTGTGAACTATAATAAAAACGCACCGGTACATAAAAGATTTGTTTTAATCGGACTTTCAGAAGCAGAGATATCGAGAAAAACAGATTAAAAATTTATTTGCTTTTCCTAGCTGTGAAATATTATTTTGAGTAGTCAATGCACATGAAATGTTTTAGTAGTAACCTAATCAAAGAAGGCTTTTTTTTCAATCACATATTGAGACCCGCTGATATTGCTGTAAATGTGCTGTAAACGAAAATGCGAACTTATGCCTTCTACGCAAGGGCACCCCCTCCCCCAGCCGTTGGTATAGCCAAATTTTTGAAAAATTTAAAAGGCTAAAATAGACGAAACTATTTTTTAAAAGCATTTTTAAAAATAAGATATTGATGATTGATTGTATCAATTATTTTTGTTGTATTTTAGTATATTGTGCATTTGCTAAAATTTTTGACAGCCTTGAAAGGAGGTAAGGATTTTTCTCAGCACCCCCCCCGCTTCTAGAAGTACTCATATGGGCGCCACTGCTTCTAGTGATACATTAGTGCTTAAGAAAAATTTAAAATTATATGCAAAATATTCTGCATATGTATGATAGATGTGATTGCAAAACGTTGCTTCATTATTTTAAGTACCATTCGAACTCATGTAAATTTTGCATTCCAATGTATGTATATTGAAGCTAACGATCTACTGCTCCTAAACTTTTCAGATTGAATGGCCGAATTGCATACAATTTGATCTAAAATATCATTTTGAAATGTAATTTCAATGAAGATTCCAGGTTTCAGATCAGATCATATGTAGAGGATTTTAGGAAGGGAGTGTCTGACCCCAGGGGTTAAACAACCCTTAGAATTAGGAGATTTGGGCTAGAGTGCCCGATAGGAAATTAACATGGAAGCGAGTTAGAAAGGGGGAGGAAGACGCCTTTATTTATTACCGGGGGGGGGCTAGTATCCGGGGTCCGACGGCTTAACGTGCCCATCCAACGCACGGCGGATATTTAGTGGTTCGACCGTTCGTACTTGCCCGGGATCGAACCTGAAGTTACATGCGTGGCAGTCACGAACGTTGACTACTAGGCCGACCGCGGCCCCAGATCCCAGGTTTAACGCACCCGCAGGCATTTGTTCGGTTCTTAAACATTATACTGTTCGTTGCCACACTACAGGCATTGCTTTTTTTTTCTTTTTCGAGGTTTAATAACCACCACACTGTAAAAAAATTCTGAAATTCACGAGCCACACTCCGCGATTAATTTCGTGAATTAACGAAACATATTTCTGATGACACCTTTTCTGTTAAATGACGAACAGAAACCTGAATTTCACTGATTTTCCGCACTACAGAAAAATTTTGAATTTACAGAATTCTTTCTACAATTCTTTTCTTATATTGGCGGTAAATGACCGTTTGCAAGATGTGGTAACGGAAAATCTCCGTTCTCGCTTTTTTCGTATCCATATGATGAAAAATTTCCGGTAAGAGGAGAGATTCGCGAGAATGCTTGGGGGTCTTATTAACTGTTGAATTACAATAGTGTGTCGAAGTATTTGTTTTTGAAGTTCAATATCGGATATTGTGGATAGCATATCGCATGAATTTTGGTTACTATGGCACAGAATATTTCTTTTCCTCTTCCCCATTTTGTGCACCAGCTATTATACAAGTATATTGTGTTACCGTAAGAAACCGGGTACTTAATTTATTGCACAGGTGATTGTACGATGTCTATATATCAGTCTGTGGACCCCTTAAGACAGAAGCTATACAGCTATTAAGAGTAAATTTTATATTTAGAAGTTTAGTGAAATAATATTATAAAACAGACATCGTACCTTCACTTAAAGATAGTTGGAAGTTATTGTCAGCTGAAAAAAGATCAAGCTCCAAATCATTGTTGCATCGAAAGGGCACGATGGCCGTCCCGGTGGCGCAGCGGTCTAAGCGACGGCTTCTGATCATTCGTCCAAAAAGGGTCCGTGTTCGAATTCCGGTGAGGCATGGATGTTGTATTTGTCCTACGGCACTGGCTCTCTCTCCCTTCCCTGGAACCAGTGTCCCTAAATTAAGGACGCGCGACGGCTTATAGCCCATTGAGTTGATTACGGTGGTCGTTAAACCTCCAACCAATAAAAAAAAATTATGAAAGAAACACATGATTTGTAATAATATGTACATCCTACAGAAAAAAAAATTATTGCAAACGTGTTAAAAAAAACAGTTTTCCTATAGAAAATAAAACGATGAAATCACTCGCATTACTGAGAAAAAAATGGCCCAATTGGTTTTACCTTGAACGTGAGTCTGACCCTGTGACCTTCTGGCTCAGTGGTTAAGACGCGCGCTTTCAACCCAAAGGACTGGGCTCGATCCCCATCACTGACTCAAAATGATTCTCTCGCGTAAGGGTCGAAATATTCAGCGTGTTGGACTTTGCGAAATATGTTCAAGTACAGAACAACTCCAAACGGACTTCTCAGAAATAAACGAAATTACTGACTACGAAAAATCTGTGAAAATATGGAAGTTAAAAAAAAAAAACGGGAACTTTTAAAAACGGAAATTCTGTTAAAATACGGATACTCTGCTGCACGCTATTTTCAGAAATTTTCCGTGAATTTATACCACTTATATTTTACAGTGCACGAGCAACTTTGAAAGCTTTAATAAGCAGTCGTCCCGTACCCCTTATTTCAGGTCACTGATTCCAAGGAAGGGAGAGAGCCACTGCTGTAAGACAAGCACGCCATCCGTGCTTCATAAGGGACTCGAACCCATCTCAGACGAACGGTCAAAAGCAAGCTGGTAGACCACTGCGCCGCAATTGCGAACCATTGTTATTAGTTTACCGCTCTCGGATTGGAACTAGAAATGCACTCACGTGGAAAGCGTAAGTCCAGTTATAGGCATGTGTGTGCACGTTATGGAGCTGATGAGTTGCAGATTCATGAGCTGGATATGGAGATAAGTTGGATAGAAGGATTCGGTAAATTCATAGATCGTCCTCAAGAGGGTGATTTGCAACGAGGCCATAAGCTGCGAAAACAGGACATAACCAAATCCTGATCCCTCCATGGCATGTGTTTAGCTTAGACTTGATCAGCGACATTTCACTCTTAGTGTAATATTACACTTCCAGCTTTTATTAACGCAGTATATTTAAATGAACGGCACAACAGAGCCGCGCTTTCGGGCACAGATTGTTAAAGCAAAACGTGAATCTTTCGAACGAACGTTCGAAGGCAATTACTTTTCATCGCATATTGGATGCATACCATCTACTCGAAATTTACAATCATTACAATATTTATTTCGATACGGATTTTTTTTTAAATTACTGCTGATTGATAGGGATTCAGAAAAATGATGAAAACTATAGAGCTTGAATATTTAAAGGGACAAGAGTTCTTCCCTTGACATATTGACGACCATTACTTAAACCATGGGATGCATTAATAATAATTCTGTGTAAGATAAATGGCGAACATAATACTGAACATAATATTGGCGAACATAATACTAAACATAATATTGGCGAACATAATATTTAGAGTGCACAGAGAATTCGCGCGGCAGCTGCTTTGCTGACAAAACGGAAGCTGCTAACAACGTGGAACCAACGGTATTTGTGGAAGTGCCAGGGAGCTAATTCCATCGGCTTGGCGTCAGCGTCCCTAGCGGGGAATCTGCGAACTTAGTTCCCCAACCCCGTACAAAACTGTCGATTGCAAAGTTTGAGGGCACCGTGCGTTTTCTATAAATCGGTCATAAAAAGTGAAGGTAACAGGGCGAATTTAGATTATACTCTAAGGACGCAAAAATATCACAGGCAATTTAAAGAAAAACGGGTGCAGTGTCTTTGGAATGCTGTCTGGGGGTGGAAAGGGTAGGAATGATCAGAAGGGCCCCTAAACGAAGCAGAAGATACGCTTAACACGGCGTCCATGCCTCATTTGAATACACTACACGGTTGCTTTCATCAGACGCAATTCTATCCTCTCATGTGTAAAAATCCCACTATTCGGGCGAAAGTAGTTGCACTGGGAACTGCTAGAGTCCGTTTTTCGTTAAAAGGGGAAGAAAATAACCCTCCATATGGTTCTTTCTGCTCACATGCCATGACCGAGCAGTGGTGGATTGGCGAAACATAAACAGCTGTAGAAGCAGATTTTTTGTGGTCACCGTTTGGGAAGAATTTTCAAGGTGCCCAACGCTAAAAATAAAGGCATGTCAAAAACCCCATCACTTGTTTAAGCGTCTTTCCAACACAGTTCTACGAAATACGGTAGTGTTCTTATGGAAGCAACACAATTAACATTTTACCCATTTTTCTGGGCTGCAGCATAAGATATCCTAGTAAATCTAATTTAAAAAGAAGCATTAATCTCTCCGTTGCTACAGCAATAGACATGATATGTTTCTGTGAGAGAGTGTGTTAAAGACTTTATTCCACTCTTAAGAATTCTATTGTGAAAGCTGAATTCAAAATTGTAGTCTCTTTGCTTTTAGAGAGAAGACAAACCCGATTGTGCAGCAGGGCCGGATTAAGGGGATGTCTAGCGGGGCTATCGCTTAGGGGTCCACCATTACCAAGAGCCCACGGGGTACACCGGTATGCCCCGCTACATTTTGATATACATTTTGATATACAACTGGCCATCTGCACCGTCACTACTGACCTAGGAAACACTCGTTAAATAAAACGGCATGAACTTATGCATCAACCCAATATCACAAACATGTAGCTAGAGTTTTGTGTTTAACGGACTTCAATAATGATTGTCCGTCGTATGATCTTTGAGGAGCCCCACTAGTGCTTTGATCCGGTCCTGTGTCCCAGAAAAAAAATTGAGATTTGCCTGTCATAAATAAAATGATTACAAAAATTATTTATACGAAATTGAAAATTTTATGAATTACAATAATTTTAGTGCAAATTTATAAAGCGAGAGGAATTAAAGAGTACAGAAATTGACTTTTTTTTTAATTACTTTCAAATGGGAAAAGTCTTCTTAATGTAGCTGAAATGAACTTTTTAAGTTTGCAGTTCAAGGGTTCGTGAAAAACCTGAAACGTAGTAAATGGCGTTAAAAAAATGAAAAGCAAATATATACATACTCTATGTTGACAAAAGTCACCGCACAACATTCAAAAGCAAATGAACGGATCCGATGCGTTGTTAAGATGCGCGGTACAGCTGCAAACGGTATAAAAACAAGCCTGCAGCTGACCGTGATCACATTGCACTGTGAGGTTGAATGAAAATGTCGCGGCGGGAGAGAATTGACTTTGAGAAAGGAAATATTGTTGGGTGTTATATTAGTGGGTTGTCCATAAGAGAAACCAAGAGTCGTTTAAACATACCCAAGTCAACTGTTTTCGATGTACTGAATAAGTGGAAGACACATGGCCTGCCTGAAGCAGCAAAACGTACCTGCAGACCAAAGAAAATCAGTGATAGAGGACGTCGAAGCCTCAGAAGAGTCATTACAGCTAATCAACGGAGTACTGCACAAGACCTCAGAGTACAGGTTAGTAAAAATGCTGGAACCTAGTTATGTACACGTACCATTCGCAGAGAACTTCATTCCATGGGTTTCCGTGGTCGTGTGGCTGCTCATAAGCCTTTCATCTCCACTCGGAATGCTACTCGTCGTTTAGCATGGTGTAAAGAACATTTATCGTGGACCGTAGGTCAATGGAAACGGGTCCTATGGACTGATGAATCCAGATACACGATCCATCAGTCCAATGGCCGTGTGTGGGTATGGCGGCAGCCGGGGAGCGCTATTTACCACAGTGTACTGTTCTTACGGTCAAGTTTGGAGCCGGCAGGGTACTGGTGTGGGGGGTGTTTTTCGTGTTATGGTCCCGGCCCATTGGTTATCGTGGACAAACCTGTTTACCAGCACGTCTACCTAGATACTCTGGGCAATTATGCAGTACCAACTCTGTGGCAATACTATGGAACACGAGCCTTGTTAGCTGGTCAACAATTTTAGCGTGTAAAACTGGTAGAGTTAAGACATTCCTGACCCGATTTCGACCCGGGTTTATTTCAGTTTTATTTTTGAAAATAAAAAATAAATAAAATAAAAAAAAAATAAGAAAAAAAGGGGCACTGTTGAATTTTGTGCTCGTTACTGGTGCCCACGGACTGAAAAATTATTACCATGCAATATGAAGGAAGAGTGTCTTCAGAAGGAAGTGTCCCTTCCTTGTATGGTGCAATGATGAAGATATCCACATTTTGGAAACTTTCAACTCATCATAAACTTGTGAAAATTGGTGTTGGTGTGGAACATATTCTGAAGCTTGATATGTTATCATCAAATCAGCAAAAACTGAAATTAAACATAAAAGTCGCTTGATTTAAACATTTTGACTGTTGTGCCATCAAAATTAGGTGGAACAGCCTTATTACTGAAAAGGGACTTTTTAACTCTAGTAGATGTGACTGGAAACATATGTAAAACATTTAGGTTATGTACTGCGAATGAAGGAGGACATTTTTTTCTTTTACTGGGGGTTTAACGACCACCGTGAGCAACTCAATGGGCTATGTAGTCGCCCGTCCTTAATTTGAGGTTACTGGTTCCAGGGAAGGGAGAGAGCCATTGCCGTAAGGCAAACACACCATCGATGCCTCAACGGGATCCAAACCCAAGCTCATCTCGGACAAATCGTCAGAAGTCATTGCTTAGACCACTGCGCCGCCAGGGCTGGAGACGACAGTTTCACATTTCCTGCAAGTAGGTGAGTAAATTATAATTTCCTATAATACATTTGTTTGATTTCCACATCACCTAAGATACGAACTGCGGTGAGACGTTTTGAACGTCCCATATGTATACATTATAGTTCAAAATGGATTTATCCAGGTAGAATCCAGATCAGTTACAGTTATGTGAAGTTTGGGTCGGGTCCGGGTCCAAAATTTTTTACCAGTTTCCAACTCTGCAGCGGACTCATTCCCCTGGATCTAAACGTGGATGAGAATTCATTTCCCTGGATCTCAACGTGGATGGGCGTGGATGGATCTCAACGTTAATGAGAATCCAGCAGAACCGGACCTCAAAACAGTCTTTCGAGCAACGGAATAAGCGTGTCATCTTAGAGAGAGGAGAATGGTACCTGCAATCTCTTCAAAAGGGAGGTACTCTAAAACACTCAAGAAATCGAGATATACCATAGTACGCCTATGTGTGTTGTTAATCTTGCTGTACGTGGCGAACTGCAAGATAAACAGTACACAACTCGCTAAACCACCGTGGCCTTAACTGAAATCCACTCGACACAAGTATCAATATGGACAGCAGAGGATCCAGTTCAGTCTGGCTTTTCCCTGGAAGGCAATCAAAGGGACACAAATTTGTCGTGATGCATGAAAGCGTTTTGGTTAGAGTTTGCCTGGATGCAGCTAGGTCTCGTACTTCATAGGTTCCATTGCTCCTTGGATTTAAGGTAGATGTGGGCCTTAAATCCAAGGTTGAGGTGGGCCCACCGCAATCGATGTGGCCCTAGAATGTCTAAGAACATATCTTCTAGAGATATTTTAGCTTGGTTTAAATAGACTCTCCAAAAGGCGGCTGACAACGCTACGATTCACATTTAACCATCAGGCTAACTCAGACTGACTGTCTTGTCTCAAGCCCCCTCTTGCGTTCTACCTTATTTCTTCACTCAACTAATTTCGTCATTATCTAACAGTTCACTTTTTTGGATTTCGTACAAGACTGACACTAAATGGAAAGACATACAATATGCATAAATATGGTGTTATACTGAACTGTTTATACATACAAGACATACAATATGGTTTTATACTGAACTGTTTCGCATATGCGCTTATGTTTTACGAAAATGTGGTTTCCAGCCCTGAAATCATTGAAGTTTTCTGAGAAGAATAGCTACATTTTATTAATTGTCATCAGTTGTTTCGAAATAAATTCTAATTTTTTCGTTTGTTTGTTAAGACAATTTTAGTAGCAAGACAGTTTTTCATTTTAGACGCAGTTTAGAAGTTATCTTCTATGTCATTCGATTTTTATTACAAAAAGAAATTATTATTAATATGAGTAGGTGTTTTTCAAGCTCTCGCTAACAAAAGTCAACTTCATCAATTTCGTGTCCCCGTTTAATTTCACTTCGTTTGTCTCAATCCATCTCCCAGCTTTTAGTTTTTCAGCATAAAATATTAAACGCGAAATTGGAGCAGCTGACGAGGAACGGAAGTCACTTTCTCACGCCAAATAGATTCCGAATTTTCACAGCAGATATATGTATTTTCTAAAAAAATGTTGCAAACTTCATAATAGCTGTACTTTTACATAACGTACCGGGATAGGGTCAATATCAATGTTTACCCTGAGTCAGATTGGGTGAAGGGGGGGGATTGCACATGCATAACAAGGGAGTCATTCCTGCTGAATTAATCCTACCACTGGATGAATGATAACATTAGACAAAAGGGGTCGAAACATACCTTTGTAGCAGTAGCGTAGCTATTAATGTTGGGCCCTCGGGCAGAATCATTTAGTGGGCCCCACTGTTCTGTAGAAATATCGAAAAGTCAGGCATGCCTGAGCGTATTGCTGTGAATTTCATTTTTACATACGGTATTTTCTTACATACTACACCGGAAGCACATCATAGAATCGGAAGTATAGAATGCGGAATATAAGGTTGTCTAATACCGATATCCGGTTCAACACTAAAGGAAGGAAGGACCTCCTCGTTTTCTTAACACTGAAAGACACATGGTAGCATAGAAATTTGTTATCAATACGGCAGCTGTAGCCCACTGACTGTGTAGCCACCTAGAACTTATGGAAGTATGCGAATGATCGACTGGACAGAGAGTGAGAACGAAGCATTGTCTCTGTCAGTCGGCAAGATTAAAAGCGCGGTATCGGGCATAAGGAGCTTTAATGTAGAATACGGCTCAAACGAGGGACAGAGAAGGCAGGAAAAACATACATTCTCGGAGTTCATCATCAGGAATTCCCACTACGAAGTGGATTTTCTCGACCATATTAGTTCAGCCAAGTCTTCCTCTATTTCTCTCTATCCAAGGCTATCACTTCATCCAATCCATTATTTTTAAACTTGATTTAATCTCTAAATAATTACACATTCAATCTCTAAATTATACAACAAAATCCTGGAGAGTGATGGAGTACCCCACGAGATGAAACTTAGTTTTATGACACCAATTTTCAAGTAGGGAAACAGGAAAGTACAGAAGAATATGTGTAGCAAATTTATTTATAAAAACATTTGTAAGAATTCTTCGAAGAAGAATTGAAGAACAATATGAAGGAATTGAGTAGAGTGGATTCACGCGGGTAGATCATGTATAGATCATATATTTACAATAAAACAGATCCTGGAAAAACAAAGAGAAATTGAGAGGCATGGAATCAATATTCATTGACTTGGAAAAGGCTTACGATAGTGTTCCTCGAAAACTACTTTGGAAGGCTTTGAGGATGGCAAATATTGGTGAAGAAATAATCAGTGTTATTCAAGAGATGTATAGTATCAATAAATGTATTATCAAGTGTGGGCAACTATCAGAGGTTTTTGTGAGTAGTTAAGGTCTTTTACAGGGATGATGTATGTTTCCTACATTATTTAAGATTTATATTGAGGTTTGTCTCGGAGAATGGTCAGCGAAGTGCAGAAATTTGGGATTGTGGATTCAGAATGATTTCGTGTACAATTTGCTCTTTGCGGATGATCAAGTAATCTTTGCAGAAAATAAGGATGACGTAACTTCTGTGTTTCGTAAACTGATCTCTGAATATGACGATTGGGGACTTAAATTTAACGAAAATAAAACTGAGCACTTGTCCTATGATCCAAGAGACTTCATTGAAATAACCAATATTACATTGAGAGCAGTGGAGGAATTTAAACACCTCGGATCCATAATACGTACATCGGGATGGTATATGTCACCATGACATTGATCGGAGAACTGTGGAGGGCAGGAAGCTATTTCTGTTTTGAATCCTGTTCTTTGGGGCAGCAATGTCTTTCCAAGAGTAAAAAGACATTTTTCTGCAATTGTACAGAGCATCATTTTATATGGTGATATGGTGGAGACATGGACACTGAATAAAAGAGATCAACAAAGATTATTGGCTATAGAGATGGACTTTTGGAGGCGTTCTGCAAGAAAATCTAGATGTGAAAAAGTGCATAATACAAAAATTCGAGATATTATGAGTGTTAAAGTAGACATTCTTCAAACTATTGAGATTCGGAGATAGCAATGGTTCGGCCATGTGAGGAGAATGTCATCAGAAAGACTTCCTAAAATTCTGATGGAGAGGGAGGCTTCAGGAAAGAGAAAGACCAAGGAGAAAGTGGATGGAGGAGATTAAATCAAGTTTAAAAAATAATGGAGTGGAGGAAGTGATGGCCTTGGATAGAGAGAAGTGGAGAAAAACTCTGGCTGAACTATATGGTCGAGATAATCCGCTTAATAGTGGAAATTCCTGATGATGATAATTGTTTAACCCCTCCATCCACATTCTGGGAGTTATTTTCGTAATTGTAAAAATACCTGATTTAAACTGATGATCGGGCAATGTTCAATAGGCGCAATAGTGCACGATAATCGTATTACCAATGTCTTCCATTGGCTTATTGTGGTGTGAATTTTGTATTGTATTTTCAAAAGTGAAACATTAAAATCTTTCTGCAATCAGATAGATATTGTAAGGTTATTTATTATCTGGTATTATCAATTTTTCATTGCTACCTTTCGTCGTTTTTGTACGTTATTGCTAGCTATCAATGGACCCCCTCAAGCGGCTGAGCTCTAGTGCAACTGGACCACCTCGCTCTATCGTAGCTACACCACTGGATTAGAACAATTGTCCCTTTGAAATAAATCGAATCGTCATTAGACGAATTTGCGAGGTGTTGTGCAGGCCTTTCATTCAAAATTTTTCACGTATGTTCGATATTCTTTCAAATGTTTCTGGGGACCTGGCCTGTGTATTGAAAAATGCAATGCCACAGGGTTTGGTAAATTCCCTACACATTTGTATTTTTTTCGAGGTTTAACGACGACCATCTTGAGCACCTCTAAGGGGTATGAGCAGTCGCTCGACCCAATTTTGGGTCAACTGGTTCCAGGAAGGTGAAGATCCAGGGCCAGTGCACCACCTATACCTCAGACGGAACTCTTGCACCACCTATACCTCAGACGGGACTCTTGCACCACCTATGCCTCAAACGGGACTCTTGCACCACCTATGCCTCAAACGGGACTCTTGCACCACCTATGCCTCAAACGGGACTCTTGCACCACCTATGCCTCAAACGGGACTCTGGACAAGTGCACCACCTATGCCTCAAACGGGACTCTAGCACCAGCCCACTCAGACGAACATTCAGAAGGTACTGCTCCATCTGGAAGGCCGCTTTGTATTTTAAACTGTCATTTTGTTAGGAAAAACATGTTATATCCAGTAGAATCCCGTTTATCCGTTTTTACTGATACGTTTCTCTCACTTATACGTAAAATGTCGCAGGTCAAAGAATTCGGAATAGCCCTTAATGTTAAATTTTATCAATTACACGTTAATCGAATTATCTTCTCATTTGTAATTTAAATTTGAGTTGCGGTGTCGGGAATTAGAAATTCAAACCACGCGAATTCCGTTTACCATACACTTCCCACCCTCGCTTTTCGCGGCAAATTCCTTTGATCACTTTCCAGTCCCCTCCTTAGCTTTTTTCTCTCCCTGTTTTCTGTCATCCACCTGCTCTATCACCAGGGCTGTTAGAATACAAGGGCTGGGTCATAGGTTTCGGACACGCGAATCCCTACGAACGCCAGCGTGTGACGTCAGTATGTTGGAACGGAGCTGACAGCTGAAAGGCTGCAGTGAGGGATTCAGTGGCTCTTGCAAAGAAATATAACAAATTATTAATTCTAGGTATTTAACAGACTTAAATAAAAAAGTAAGAGAAAAGACTGGGGTATTTGTTAAAGACAAATGAAAATTTTCGTTATACACACACAATACGTTTAAATTTTCAGGTCATAAGTTTTCTTGTCAACAACTTGCACCATCCAGCAGACGTGTGCATTAAAATATATTTGATCTGTGAGTTACGCAAATAGATCACCTGAAGTGAAAAAAGTATTTTTTTTTTCATGTTTCCTTCTCTGTTTAATTTTTTAAATTTCGAACAGCAATAATAAAATCGCAAATTTTTTCGTATGCTTTTCTTTTTTGTTTTTCCTTAAACTTTATTTGCGGTGTTTTTGTAGTGAGTCTTGGACATCTTTCAAAATCAGTATTTTTTTTTTCACGTAAAGCTACAAATGTACTACATTCAAATTACGAACTTTTAATGCGCAAAATTTTTAAAGGACCAGAAAGGTAACACAATGTCCTTATTCCTTTGTACACCATTGTTAAAAATCTATGAATTAATGAATATATATTTTTGTATAGTGGTCCCCACTTTGGTTGAACATCAGATGCCTTTGCATTCTGAATTACTGCTATATATGTGCACTTATATATTAAATGGTTAGTACACTTTTAATACGCGCTTCCATTCTTAAGTTTTTTATTCTTTAAATCAATAATTTTCAGCTTTGTATTCAGAACTCTGTTTTTCTACGATAGTCGTTGCGTAGACTCCTTGTACCTACGCACGTCTATTGGGCTAATCCCCTAAACTAAATATTTTTAAAGTGCTGGGTTTTTCCTTTAATTTTTAAGCACACGTGAGAACGCGGAGTTACTCTCACCGCCATGTCATGCTTATGTTAAACGTTACACGCATGCGCTTATGGCTTTCGTGGAATGCGTATAAAAAACTCTAAACAATTATTCATTTTTTTTTCTCCCGGATTTTTATCCAAGGGATGAGCCCAGGAATCCCAGTGCCTTTTGGTAACCTACTGAAGCGTCCCGGGAAACTTGTCTTTTGTGAAAATTTGCAGCCTTCGTATCCTGGAGGAAGAGTTATTTATCTTTCTTTTTTTATATGACAACGCCCAACATTAAAATTCGCGTTGGAAGTAGGATGCTTCACTGTCCGTAAAATGGGGGTAACGCACCGACCATAAAGTTAGCTCCTGTGAAAAGCAGCTTTTTTTTCTTTTTTTTTTCTACGAGCAACCACGCGTAAACGTTACTGAACAATGGTGATAATAACGGTGCACATACCCACACCAATCCATTTAAAAACGAGAATTCCGTTATTAACATATGAAATAAATGTTTCTGGTCATGTGGCTCATTTGAAAAATAAATCCCTTGTTACCATTCATTGTTGATATAAGAAGATTTTCATTAGATACCGGCAGACAATCGTGCCCTGTTTCTTATTGCTTTGTCGGAAATTGTTTTACTTAGCAGTTAACGCCAACCAATTGAGACAATCGTGCCCTGTTTCTTATTGCTTTGTAGGAAATTGTTTTACTTAGCAGTTCACGCCAACCAATTGAGACAATCGTGCCCTGTTTCTTATTGCTTTGTCGGAAATTGTTTTACTTAGCAGTTAACGCCAACCAATTGAGACAATCGTGCCCTGTTTCTTATTGCTTTGTAGGAAATTGTTTTACTTAGCAGTTCACGCCAACCAATTGAGACAATCGTGCCCTGTTTCTTATTGCTTTGTCGGAAATTGTTTTACTTAGCAGTTCACGCCAACCAATTGAGACAATCGTGCCCTGTTTCTTATTGCTTTGTCGGAAATTGTTTTACTTAGCAGTTCACGCCAACCAATTGAGACTACAGTACAATCTCAGCATCTTTGTAAGTAAATTACAACGGCCGCTCCATAAAAACAGAGTAAAACCACACAAAATGAAGTAATATAGGTACAACATATTATGTTGTACTTTCTCAAAGTATATTCCCTCGTATGATATACAACAATCCCATCGTTCAGTCCACTTTTCAAAGCATGTGGCGAAGACATTTTGTGGAAGCTGCTTTAGAGACCCCTGTACAGCTTGAATGTCAGCATGTGTGTTGAATGTTGCGCCACGGAACTTCTTCATTGCTGGAAACAACCAGAAATCGCATGGGGCGAGGTCAGGACTGCATGCAGGCTGTGGCGTGATTTCAATACTCCATTTCGTATGAAACTGTTGAACACAAGCAGCCACATGTGGGTGGGCGTTATCTTAGTGTAGGGTACACTTGCTTACCAGTACCGGTCGCTTAATCGATATGTGTTATTGAAGACGATTTAAGACTGAAATATAATACTCAGCATCGACAGTAATTTGTGGAGAAACGGCATGCTGGTAGATTACACCTTAATAATAATAATAAAAAAATTCATTGGTTTGGTGGACTTTTTTCAGAGGCGGCGAGCCTGTGTGTTTCCAAACGCTCGTTGCGAGCTTCGTGAGAGGGTCGAAACAGTGGACTCATGTTTCATCGGCAGTTATTACCGTGCTTAGAAAGTTTGAATCCTTTGCAATCACTTGTTTCTACTCATGACACACCTGAACTCTGGCTAACAATTGTTCTCTCGTCAGGTGATGAGGTACCCATCTGAAACACACACGATGCAGCAGTAATTTGTAGCGTAGAATGCGGAATGCCGACGTTTTTGAAATATTAGTTGACGCCGCTATGTCTTCACACGTCATTCGTCGATCTTCTTGCAGGATTGCCCAAACAGTGTTAACAACACTTTCAGATCGACCAGGTCTAGGAGCGGGTTCTGCCGACCAACGCCCTTTTTTGAAATCATGGTGCCATCTAAAAATAGTTGACTCACCCAAACATTTACCTTTGTAAGCTTCTTTCATGCGCAGTGGTCTAAGCGATGGCCTCTGATCATTCGTCCGAACGGGGTCCGGGTTCGAATCCCGGTGAGGCATGGATGTTGTGTTTGTCTTACGGCACTGGCTCTCTCCCTTCCCTGAAACCAGTGACCCTAAATTAGGGACGGGCGACTGCTTATAGCCCATTGAGTTGCTCACGGTGGTCGTTAAACCTCCAATCAAAAAAAAAAAAAAAGCTTCTTTCATTACGTCAACTGTTATTTGAGCAGTTTTACCCAAACGATAGCAAAATTTTATCGCGCAACACTTTTCACTTCTTAACTCTGAATCACTCACCTCCATAGTTGTATGGCGAAATGCAGACGTATCTTAAACAACTGCGCAATGACAAAACCAGAATCGTCTGCCGCGGCTAATAACTGTTGCCATAGATACTTCCTTAATTCAGTTAGTCATCTGCGTAGTTATTTTCTTCTTCGCAATGTCGCCAACTCAAAAAAAATATTCTCAAAGTTTTTGTGGAACGGTCTTTATATATCTGTACAGAAGCTAAAATCAAAGAAAGTTCTCAAGTTCAGCATGGTACCCTTATGAAGCACACGACATTGCAAAGGCTTTACGAACGTTCTCAAATTTAAAAAAATGTTTTGCGACTGAAACGATTCTTAAAAATTAGAAATTCAGAAACTGCAAGGAATATTCATGCGCGTATCTCTGGAAGAAAAATCATTTACCACATGCATTAAGTTGATTTGCTGAAAATAATGAATTTTTGCCGTTTGACTCATACTCACGTAAACATTGATTTAAAAAGAGTTGCAATGATTTTCCATTCCTTTTTGGAATTTCATCTAGAAAATTTTAAGGAATATTTTCGTTTCAGCCACTTCTATTATACACTGAGTGGCCACTTTATTATGACCACCTGACAGTTTTAAGCAAATGAGCTATGGCTGCACGCTGTTGCCGCCAGAGGGCAAGGCTAGTATAAAAAGGGAAAGCTTAGTGCTTGCGACAGTAGTAGAAGTGATTTTTGGGTGACGAGATGGGTAAAAAATCCGATTTGACGGACTTTCAACGTGGGGTAATTGAAGGAGCTCGGAGCCATGGAGCGAGTATCACCGAAAACGCCACATTCGTGAAATGTTCCAGAGCAGCTGTTGTTAAAGTGTTTAAAGACTGGAATTTTAGCCAAAACACTGGGCCTCTACGTACAACGTGTGGTCTAGTGACTGCTCGGGCGGAACGGAGAGTGTCCAGACTGGTAACAGACAACAGAAGGGCAACAGTGGAGAAAATTACAGACCATCTTAATCAAGGATCCCCTCAAATGATCTCTGCACGCACTGTTTGCCGTACACTGCATCAAATGGGATATGGCAACCAAAGGACTGTTCGAACACCTTAGCAGTCTGCAGTTAACAAGAGAAAACTTCTCCAGTTCGCACAGGAGCACAAGGACTGGACAGTCGATAATTGGAAGCAAATTATGTGGCCCGATGAATCACGTTTTCAGTTGCACCATGCTGATGGCAGAGTGAGAATTTGGCAGAAACAGCACGAAAGCATGGACCCCAAATGCATTGCTACAACCCTTCACGTTGGTGGAGGCAACGTTATGGTTTGGGGAATGTTTTCCTGGCATGCTTTGGGCCCTTTAATTCGTGTTGATCAACGTCTGACTGGCACATCATATCTAAACATCGTTGCGGACCAAGTGCATCCTGTCATGTGGATGGTTTATTCCAATGGCGATGGCTACTTTCAACAAGATAATGCGTCCTGCCATAGTGCTTGTATTGTACAGGATTGGTTTCAGTAACATGCCGGTGAGTTTACTTTGCTTAGGTGGTCCCCACTATTTCTAGATCTCAACCCCATTGAGTATTTGTGGGATGAAGTTGAACGAGCCATCAGACAGCTGGATCCACAACCCTGCAATCTCACACTCCTGGAAAGTGCTATTCATCAAGCATGGTCTCAGATTCCACAAACCACCTATCAACATCTCGTGGAGTCTATGCCACGAAGAATCGACTCAGTATTAAAGGCAAAAGGTGGCCCAACGAAGTACTGAGGGGGTGGTCATA
Organism: Macrothele yani; assembly: GCA_039090855.1. Lineage (NCBI taxonomy): Eukaryota > Metazoa > Arthropoda > Arachnida > Araneae > Macrothelidae > Macrothele > Macrothele yani. Next base: position 12,606,280 of record CM077024.1, read on the forward strand.
ATAAAGTGGCCACTCAGTGTATATGTTACCGGCAATGTATGAAAACCAGGAATTCTATAGAATGCCTGGCGTTTTTAGGCAAAGTATGCAATTGTTAATATTTCATATATTTCCTAGGCATTCCATACAATGCCTAAACAGAAACCGGCTAAGTATAAAATACTCTCGCTAATGATGGTTCTAATATGACGTGGCAAGGCACGTGACTTTCAACGCTCGTGTAAGACGGAGAATTCGCCATTTGTATTTCAGTCTTTGTTCGGAAGTAAAGTATAAAATACTCCCGCCAATGATATTTCTAACGTGAAGTGATTTGCGCAATTTGTTGGGAGTTGTTATGAGTGTGACAGAAGACTGTTTTTACCGAATTGGAACTTCTGAAGGAATTTTAAAACAACTATATGCGAGATCACAAATCACTTTATGCCCAAAGAATTTACTGACAATTGAAGACATTCTTCATCAAGACATACCTCTCCGGTCAGCTGCTATTGCTAAGTCCACAGGAAGCAGCTAAGGATTTGTCAAGTGTATGTGTAAGACAAAGTGCCAAAACATGAAGTGCTTTTGTGCAAAAAATGGAATGAAGTGCAATTCAAAATGTCATGCAAGCCTTCCCTGTTGCAACAAGTAGGTTAGAAAGTTCTGTATTTTATTTCACATTTTCTGTTTTCATTCTTTTTCATGTACATCTTTTCAATAAAAGCCTTTTCATGAAACTTTTAATACTTTGCCTAAATAGCAGTCATTCTATAGAATGCCTAGGTAAAGCATATATAATATTTGAAAATTTCATACTTTGCCTAAAAACGCCAGGCAGGCATTCTAAAGAATGCCTGGTTTTCATACATTGCCGGTAACATATACACTACATCGCACGTGTTTTTTAACAATACGAACAGCAAAAGTAAAATTTCCAAGAAAAGCAGGTTACGTCGTTGAGGGGAAAAATTTTGTTACGAAATATTCTTTACGAACTGTAAGGCTTTCTAATAGCATTAAACCGATTTAAAACAACTCTTTACGATTTGTCGAACCTCTAGATAGTTTACAATGGTGTATTTGCACTTCCTCAACCGAAGAAAACCCTTAAGTGCATTATTTGTCACTCGGCTAAGAGAAACACGTACGGATGAAAAAACACTGGGCTGAATTTTTTTTTTTTTTTTGTTAAGATAGAACAGTTTTATTAGGCCAACTTTACGATTCCAAGAATGAAATTAGAGGAAAGAGAAAAACAACTGTGTCCGTGATATGATGTTATTGACTCTTAAGGGATATGTGAAAGATATCAACTAGAAATATCCATTTATTAAAACTGCAATTTTCTTACATACGCGTACTCTAGAGAATGTTCACACATTTTTAAAACTATTTTCCAGCCATATAATTAATGTTTAAACTAAAATTTCTTTCTCAAATGTTCTGATAGCACTTTCTCTGCACTATGAACCTACATCTAGATTTTCAAGATTACAGGGCATTTCTCAAAATTGGTAGTGGTATTTTATTCCACCTCTTCTACTGCTTTCCATAGTCCAACTATTTTTTTAGGTCTGCGTTTAGAAAAAAGCGCTCTTTTTAAAAGTCCGAACGCACAGCAGCCCATTGGTGACATCAGTGGTGTAGGAATGTGAGCAGACTTGATGCCAGTTCTTTTCTTTTTTTTTTTCAAGAAATGGAGTGGTATATTTGACTTGATGGAGTTGTACTCTTTGAAGGCTGTGTGGATAAAGGAATGTTATTTCTTCTTTAAATATAGGAGTTAAAACATTATGTTGGTAATATGTAGAATTGATTTAAATCATGAATCCTTTAGTGAAACTTTCTTTGGATTCTTGGAACCAAGTTGGTAAGTATGTTACTGCTCTTTTACAATAGTAAATCGACCTTTTTTTCTTAGTCGTCTAGGTAGATCCATGCTTTATCAATAGTCACAATAAATTCCCATCTGTCTCCGGTTACGCGATTTTCATAAAGTAGTCTGCACCGTGGTCTTGCACTCAGCCGCGGTGAACAACATATTTTTCTTTTTTTTAGATTCAAATCTTTGTTTATTACTTTCTTTACGGTTAATACAGAGATTTTAAACGACTTAGCGATTGCTCTGGGTCGGATATTAGTTTGGTGTTCTTTTTCTGTTAAAAACAATGTTTGACTACTTTTCCTTCTATTATTAATAATATTGCTTACTTTTCATTTAGAAATGCTAATTCCATTATTTTCACAGCGTTTTTTTAAGTACAAAATACGAATCTCTCTCTTAGTAAAGAGCAAAAACATAACCTTCTATCCACAGCTTGTTTACGTGCGCCATTTTCTTAGCCGACGATATTTAACTGCAGCAGATGTTTCTTTCGTGTTCATATCTAACACGCTGTTGCCAGTTTCAATTCTTTGAACTTCTTTTATTTTCTATAATTTTCTTATCAGAAACGTTCTAAAAATGTGTGAACATCCTTCTGTATTTTGGTTAATTATCGCCTACTACTGTGAAGCGAAGAAATCCATTTTTTGCTGCGAAAATGTATGCAATAGTAAAAATTTGTTTTAGAATAATAAATATTTCAGTGAAATGATAGCTGTTTTGGGACAACGTCTTTTTAGTAGAAGAGATCACTCATTACTTTCTGCGTAAAGACTCTTTCTTCCCCTTTCCGTGGTAAGACGTCAAATCGTGTGGTTCGTGATTTCAGTTGGTGGTACAATCTCGTATGTCGATCATACTCACGAAACGTGGCCGTTTATTGAAACTGGGAATCAGACTGTTTTGCATCAAACATTCGAAGGAGAGCAGAAGCTCTTTCTTTTTGCTAAAATAAAACAAAAAAAAACTGTCGATTGTACTTTCTGACGTAAACATAACTTTACGGAGAGAGATACACAGTCGTACCAAAATAATATGACCACCTACCTAATGATAGGAATAACCACCCTTAGCCCGGATGACAGCGGCGAGACGGCGTGGCATGGACGCAATGTGCACTTGTGGGACTGCTTGGCTGAACGTACCTGTAAAAACGGTACCAGCACCTCGTTGAATCCATGCCACATCGAATTCAAGCTGAAAACCAAGAGGACGTCCCAACAAATTATTACATAGATGTTTCCAATAATGTTCTACTTCAGCGAATATTACTTTCATCCAGCAATGGGCTGAGAGCTTGTTTTTACTATAATGAAGAGTTTTCGCAAGCATAAAATAACCTTTAATAAATGAAGTGGTTTCGTATGTAAGTATTCTAATTGCATAAATCTTCTACTGCCGACTTGGAGCTGATGCGGTCAGCACCCTATTAATCAATGAAGGAAGAAACATTCCCCATAATACATGGAAATTTCACAGAATATTCAAGCAAAGCAAAGTGAATTTCCTTGTACCACTTACTGGTCATAAGCAAAACAAAGTGAATTTCCTTGTACCACTTACTGGTCATAAGCAAAGCAAAGTGAATTTCCTTGTACCACTTACTGGTCATAAGCAAAGCAAAGTGAATTTCCTTGTACCACTTACTGGTCATAAGCAAAGCAAAGTGAATTTCCTTGTACCACTTACTGGTCATAAGCAAAGCAAAGTGAATTTCCTTGTACCACTTACTGGTCATAAGCAAAGCAAAGTGAATTTCCTTGTACCACTTACTGGTCATAAGCAAAACAAAGTGAATTTCCTTGTACCACTTACTGGTCATAAGCAAAGCAAAGTGAATTTCCCTGTACCACTTACTGGTCATAAGCAAAGCAAAGTGAATTTCCCTGTACCACTTACTGGTCATAAGCAAAGCAAAGTGAATTTCCTTGTACAACTTACTGGTCATAAGCAAAGCAAAGTGAATTTCCTTGTACCACTTACTGTCATAAGCAAAGCAAAGTGAATTTCCTTGTATCACTTACTGGTCATAAGCAAAGCAAAGTGAATTTCATTGTACAACTTACTGGTCATAAGCAAAGCAAAGTGAATTTCCTTGTACCACTTACTGGTCATAAGCAAAGCAAAGTGACTTTCCTTGTACCACTTACTGGTCATAAGCAAAGCAAAGTGAATTTCCTTGTACCACTTACTGGTCATAAACAAAGCAAAGTGAATTTCATTGTACAACTTACTGGTCATAAGCAAAGCAAAGTGAATTTCCTTGTACCACTTACTGGTCATAAGCAAAGCAAAGTGAATTTCCTTGTACAACTTACTGGTCATAAGCAAAGCAAAGTGAATTTCCTTGTACCACTTACTGGTCATAAGCAAAGCAAAGTGAATTTCCTTGTACAACTTACTGGTCATAAGCAAAGCAAAGTGACTTTCCTTGTACCACTTACTGGTCATAAGCAAAGCAAAGTGACTTTCCTTGTACCACTTACTGGTCATAAGCAAAGCAAAGTGAATTTCCTTGTACCACTTACTGGTCATAAGCAAAGCAAAGTGAATTTCATTGTACAACTTACTGGTCATAAGCAAAGCAAAGTGAATTTCCTTGTACCACTTACTGGTCATAAGCAAAGCAAAGTGACTTTCCTTGTACCACTTACTGGTCATAAGCAAAGCAAAGTGAATTTCCTTGTACCACTTACTGGTCATAAGCAAAGCAAAGTGAATTTCCTTGTACCATTTACTGGTCATAAGCAAAGCAAAGTGAATTTCCTTGTACCACTTACTGGTCATAAGCAAAGCAAAGTGAATTTCCTTGTACCACTTACTGGTCATAAGCAAAGCAAAATGAATTTCATTGTACAACTTACTGGTCATAAGCAAAGCAAAGTGAATTTCCTTGTACCACTTACGGGTCATGGTCAGTTTGCTTTGTTTGAATATTCTGTGAAATTTCCATGTATTATGAAAAATATTTCTTCCTTCATTGATTTATCTGTGGTACTGGTGACCTTCGACCTACATCTGTCCAGATGGGAATTGGGTCAAAGCGCTATGAGGAAGCATGGATGCTTCGACTAGCGAAAATCTGAGGACTTTCAGATTTCCTGTGTCTCAGTTTCTTGGAACTTCACTGTCCTGGGTTGTGTAATGGTGAGCATACTCTACCGATAATCGGGAGATGTGGGGTTCGATTCCCGCTCCAGGACGATGAAATTTTCAAGCTTTCTGAGAAGTGTTACATGGATGACCAGTAAGTGGTACAAGCAAATTCACTTTGATTTGCTTGAGCACCCTATAAATGTTACCAAAAAATCTGAGTGAGATTAGGAAAATGTTGACTGTGTTGTTACTGTGCCCAAATTTGCAGATACTTCTCCAGATTTCTATATTAAGGATTCTGATTTTTACACTGAAAAAAACTTTGTTAATTCAGCAAAAAAAAATGTTGAATCAACCAAAACATTTTGTCGATATGCAGTCAACAAAAATGTTTGTTGAATTTACAAATGAAGTTGGTGAAAATTATTGTTGATTCAACAAAATTTATTGTTATCATGACAAAACGTTTTGTTCATTTAACAAAAGCCTAGGTCGATTTTTGGGAATTTGTTTGATCCAACAATGTGTACACTGCTGGCCACCCAAAATGCCACACCAAGAAGGAAGCATCCGATTCGCCTGAAATTCGCAGCATGCGTCTCCCGCGAGAGAACATGCAAACGATTAGCATTGCAGGGCATATGCAAATCATGTGCGCCCGGCACGCCACCGAGAAGCACTATAAGAAAGGTGCACAGAAGGCGGGGTGTAAGTAGTGGAAGTGTGTTGTGCTGCCGGACCTGTGCGTGGGAAGCTTCCTGATGCCTCGTCGCAGAATACGGCAGTCATTCCAGCACGTTTCAGAGTTCGACAGAGGGCGAATAGTGGCTTATCGCGACAGCGGTTTATCGTACCGAGACATCGGCACCCGTGTGAGACGACATCCAGCCACAGTGAGGCGAGTATGGATTCGGTGGGTGCAGGAGGGACAGGCGGACCGACGTGAGCGATTGCCGCAGCCGCGGCACACCACCGAACGAGAGGACCGGCATGTCGTGCGGCGGGCATTGACGGCTCGCACCGCCACATCACGAACGTTAGCGCAGGAATTAGGGTGTGTTGCGCAACAACCTGTGTCAGCACATACCATTCGACGTCGTCTGCAGGAGCGGGGACTTGTCGCACGGCGCCCATTGCTCCGATTACCATTGACGGTACGCAACCGGCGAGTGCGGCGGTAGTGGACCGTTGAACGCCGTACCTGGACTACGGAATGACACGACATTGTCTTCTCCGACGAATCCCGCTTCTGCCTGCAACACCACGATGGTCGGACCCACGTGTGGCGGCACCACGCCAAGAGACTGTATGACGCCTGCATTATGCATCGCCATACCGGTCAGTCGCCTGGCGTTATGGTTTGGGGCGCAATTGGATATGACACCCGCACCACTCTGGTACGCATCGCCGGTACACTCAACAGCCACCGCTACATCTCCAACGTTGTGGAGCCTGTAGTCCTCCCTTACCTGCAGGACCTGCCAGCCACCACGTTTCAACAGGACAATGCGCGCTCGCATGTGGCACACACCGTGCAACAATTCTTCACGGCCCACTAGATGTCCCTGCTGCTGTAGCCCGCCTGTTCTCCCGGTATGTCGCCCATCGGACACTTCTGGTCGCTGATCGGCAAGGGGGCCAGGCAAGCACCACCCGCGGCTACGCCTGATGAACTGTGGCAACGTGTGGAAGCAGCCTGGACCGACATATCCCTAGCTCACATCCAAAGCCTCTTTCGTTTGATGCCGCGGCGTGTAACGGCCGTTATTGTCAGCCATGGGGGCCACACAAACTATTGATGCCTGCGTGTTCCGCAAATCGCACGGGCCTGTAAGCTCAATCGTTTCATCTTTGTATCTGTTGTTATGTGTCCACTAAATCTGGCTTTGCTATTTCGTGTCGTTCTTGGTGTTGCATTTTGGGTGGCGAGCAGTGCATTATTATCGTGATAAAACCTTTAGTTGAATTAACAAAATATAGCCAACGAAATAATTTTGTGTTGCCAACAAAATAGTTGGAGTTTGGCTAAAGCAACAAAATAAATCGACAAAACAGCTCAATAAAACTGCTTTTTTCAGACAAACTTTTCTCAGTGTATGCTGCTATTTGCAGCGACAATATAAGAGGGAGAGCAGGAAACAAATGACTGGTATCCTGATGATTGGGATACGCAGAATTTTTTCTGGAAAACCTTACAACTGTCAGAAAGAAGTCGCGTGGTCGAACTCTATACTAGTTTGGTCTCGGATTCAGAAGACTAACTAAACCACAAGTTTGGTAAAGATCCGCCAAACAATAGCACCTCTAGCACATTGCGCCCGAAAAATCGGAACGTCCACCCTGCTCTCCCCGATTAAATTTCGTAATCAAAGCATATCATTTTAGGAGAACGACGCAAGGAACTCTTAAGTTAAATTTCTTTCGGATGTGATGCTAGGTCACAGACAAACCGCGGCGCCGCAAGGTCAAGATTCCAAGCGCGCGGAATCTTCCCGAATGAACTAATTGCTAATGTAGGGTCGCAAAAATATTTCTTGGACAGGCGAATTTGACTTTTAGCGACCATGAGAGGCCTAGAGGGAAATTTGCGATTCATCCCGAGATATTATATAGAAGGACAACAAAAAGCTTCATCTCCTGTATAGAGTAAATCGACTTTTTCTTTGAGAAAAACGAAACGTAAACAAGTCATTTAATGTTTACAGAGATTATTATGTACTAGATGAAAGCCCGTCAATAATGACGGGGAAAAATAAAATTTATGATACAGAAATTATTGACATTTATTTATTGAGTTTTTGAAGTCCCACGTCAATAGATGGCGACGTTGCTTACAGCTTTCTGAAAATTTCCCGAGCACTCTGTTCGTGAATTTGATACGACGGGCAGTCTTACGTGTTTTGCAAAACCTTTAGTCCCTATTTCGTCAACACTTCCTTGTACACAACATTTTTCGTATACATTGACTGTGAACCCTGTATCAATTTCCCCTGTTCTTTTCCGTGAACTATTTTTATCTTGACGTCGTCAGATCGTCGTACTCTTGACGTTGCCACATACAGATGGCTAAACACCGGTTCATGTAGTGAACCAAAATTCCTGATGTAAGGTGGCGCAATGGTCCAAGCGATGGCCTCTGATCATTTTTCCGAAAGGGGCCCGGGTTCGAATCCCCAGTGAGGCATGGATGTTGTATTTGTCTTATGGCACTGGCTATCTCCCTTCCCTGAACCAGTGACCCTAAATTAGTGACGGGCGACTGCTTATAGCCCACTGAGTTGCTCACGGTGGTCGTTCAACCTCCAACCAAAAATTTCGTATCTCTAGAGTTGACCGTGTGACGTAACGCATCTCTGACGTCATCTGAAAATGATGTGGGTTAGATAACGTCACACCAGCAGCTGTGTTCGTTGTTGCTATGACAACAAAACAATGTGGTATACGCTTGGACTGCGCGCGTGTAGATGATGTCGTCACCTACACGAAAACACGAAAAGCTAAGCGTGACGTCACAAACATTTGTTTCTCGGTTGTTGCTATGACGACTTAAAAAGTGGCACGAAAGAGGAGGGCTCTAGAAAATTATATATTAGGATGTATTGTAAATTAGCACAATTTATATACAAACATATGGAAAACAAATCGTTTATCCAGAAATAACAATTGACCGGAAGTATAACTGCGTGAAAGAAAAAATCTTCCGGAGCAGGTGAATTGCCCTTAGGAATCGATGAAAACACTCTTTCAGAGCAAGTAAATACTGTAAATTTTCCTCCGTTTTGTGGCAGCAATATTAGGCAAAATAGGAAGTGGAATTCCAACTGAAATTCCGTGTACCCGTTTTACGGCCACCAATGACCCCCTTTATACTAGGCAATATGGGATTAGGTAAAATGGATGGATGAGGTTAAAAACGCGGAGATCTTGGCAAGAGAAATTAAGGACGAGCAGGGGGAGGGGGATTCAGAACGTGAAGTTAAAGCTGAGCGAACGCTAGTCCGAATCAGGTTTTATTATGTCACTGCAGACAACGTAGAAGAGAACAGATAGGTCCACGCAGTCCATTCGCCAGAATAGTGGAATGACCATTCGATTGTCGCCGGTATGCACAATCGCGTCGACGATGACAGAAACAGTCCTGCAGGAAACCTATGATCTCAGTTGTTAATGAATTTTTCTTTTGTTTTGACCCTCGCAACCTCAGTTCTTTTCACCAGACTATCGGTTCCTGTATACAGCTGCTTGAATTACCAGATCTCATTGTAAATATGGAGTTTTGTAGGATCACGGAGTCTTTCTCCGGGTAAAGAGCAAGATATAAGATCGAGTTTTGTTTAGAGATAGAGGAAATTCGCACTGAAGCACACAAGATGTTAGAAACAACTTACGGCGAGGAAACTGCCCCCTAGGGCATAATATTTCGATGGTTTAAGCGCTTCCAAAAGAGATGTAGCAGACGATTCTCGACCTGGACGAATGGTGAACAAAGTGGGCAATTTATTAAGAAGCACAACCGACTAACGCTGAAAATGTTAGAAAATAATTTTATCCATTCCTTAGTCACATACGCGTAAAGTCCATAATTTGGGAAAATCTAGTTGGAGACTGTTTCATGGCAATGCTCCTGCTCACACAGCAAACAATGTGCAGCTGTTTCTGGCTCACAAACAGGTTCAATACTCAGTATCCCTACTAATTCCCCTAATATGACACCTTTTTCTGTTCCTTAATTTGAGATTAAAATGACAGCGATTTGAGGAGTGTTTATTACGCTCACTAGAGTATGAAAACATAAATAAGTACGATCGCAACAAACGAATTTTTCAAATCTTTCCTAAAGCTCACAAGTATGAACGCTGTAACAAATATTTGGTCACTTCAAGAGAGACGAATAAGTAGATACTTTTGTTATCTGTATTTTGCTTCACTTCACTTTTTGACACTTGCGTATTGTTTCGGCAGTGTTATATCTATTCTCTTTAGGCAAGCTATTGATATTTCTTTACGTATTTGCAAAAAAACAAAATTATCTGTACAATGTAAGACTGCTCCATATCGCACGCTATATGAAAAGAAAAGCAAAACGTTAATGATTAGCGCAAAAGACGTTCCATAACAAACTGTTTCACTTGCAGTTACACGTTAAAGTACTTTAGCACAATAGGAATGTTATCCAAATAAAAGTCAAACATCTCGTTCCTTAGCAGTCGACTGATATGAGCACTAGACGCCTATATCATCACACTTAAACCCACACTTCAAGTGTTTGCTTTGAAATCAAATATATATCATCCATTACTGATGTCTCCCTTAACTAAATTCGATTATACAGAGGAAAATAGATAACATTTCAAGCCTGATTATAAATTGCATTAAATACCGCGTTGTTTCAGACAAGTTTGAATAACTCGAACTTGTCTGCAGCACAGTTTTGTATATATATGGATCAAAAGATAAACGTAGGAAGTTTTAAATCTGAGCAAAACGAAAATGCGCCGGAGGGTACATGCTCCACAAAGATCTAGGTATCAATTTCTACACATCTGAGACCCATTCCCTGCGAAAGTGTGTTACCCCAATTTCAGTTTACAATGTAATTAGTCTCAAATCGCCGTTTCAAGCCTCTTTTTTCTGGTATTGCTTCGCAAAACATTGCCACTTTTCTTTACAGCAGTCTACATATGACGCATTCTTGTTTTAAATTCCGTATCCAAAGAAATCTTATCAGAAAAACTTCTGAATATCTTTCCCTCGAAACATAGGGTTTTCTTCAAATCCTGTGTCAGACATGTTTCCTTCGTTTCCCTGGAAGGAGTAGTCTAATATTTGTGATGGCCGAATTAACTTAGTCCTAGGTGAACATGACGATCACTAAAGTCGAAAAAAATATATATATCAGAGGAGCACAGTACCAACTGTGTCGCGGCCTACAACGTAGAACTACGTCAACTGTCACTATTTCATGGCACTACCTCGCTAGTTCTACGTCCTTAAGGTACTCAGCGAAAGACGGTTGACATAGCCCTACGTTGATTATTTTTTAAAATCTAAAAAATAAATAATCCACTTTATTTTGGTTTATCACATACGTCCGTTAGTTCTGACCGTCAGCTACGGAATGAGGGGCAGAGGTAATCGCTATCATTATCTATTCATTAGTTATCCACCTTAAAACGGCGTGCTAGGAATCAAAATCACGCGAAATTTAGCTTAACTTTCTAACAATGCTATATCAAATGATTAGGGGGTAGAGGGTTGAAACTTGTTTAGTTATAAATGGGATTATAAACTATTTAATGATTTATTATTTATTACCATACGATTATTAGGTTTGACGATATGAGCGTTCAAAGTCTGACTAGTTTTCGTTGCATACGCGCAGCCGATTTTACCCCCAACCCAGGCCGTCCTGGTGGCGCAGTGGTCTAAGCGATGGCCTTTGATCATTCGTCCGAAAGGGGTCCGGGTTCGAATCCCGGTGAGGCATGGATGTTGTGCTTGTCTTATGGCACTGGCTCTCTCCCTTCCCTGGAACCAGTGACCCTAAATTAGGGACGGGCGACTGCTTATAGCCCATTGAGTTGCTCACGGTGGTCGTTAAAGCTTCAATCCCCCCCCCCCAAAAAAAAACAACCCAGCGCGGAGAAAAACGTAGTTCTACGTCAAAAAGAACTTAGTCCTAGGTGAACATGGGAATCACTAAAGTCAAAAAGAACAAAATAATTCGCACACTTCTGTTTAACCTAACAGGATTACTAAAATACTAAGTGATTTTGTCCGTGAAGATTGGCATTTAAAAAGCATTGTACCTCGCCAGAGAAGCACAGCGTCATGATATTTCACACGCATATCGAGATTGTCTGTCAGACGTAAGGATCCACTGCTACTAAATCCGCGTGTGAATTGGAAGCTGCTGTTCGATATGAATGGGCCAAAATTTTACAGGACGTCAATCCCACAGACTTTTTGCGGAATGTAGTCTAAAGGAGCATCAGACGTCTGGAATCAATGCCTTCTGCGTTAATGAAAATTTCAGATGACCTCATTTCCATAAAACACTTGTGGGAAGAAGAGTCAATGCTGAAAAGAATCAGCGATTCTGAAAGCCGAATGTGGCTCTATACATTATTTCGTGTGCTGTTCTAATACGTTGGTCAGATAGTGTACTTGACATATTGATACTTTGCTTAGAAATATGTGCAACGGTCGTTCCATTAAAACAGAGTAAAATCACACAAAATGAAGAAATATAGGCTGAGCAAAATATGTTATTCTCTCTCAAAGTATCTTCCCTCGGATGATATGCAACCGTCCCATCGTTCAGTCCACTTTTCAAAGCACGTGGCAAAGGCATTTTGTGGAAACTGCTTTATTGACCCCTGTACAGCTGGAATAACGTCAGCATCTGTGTTGAATATTGTGCCACGGATCTTCTTCACTGTTGGAAACAACCAGAAATCGCACGGGGCGAGATCAGGAATATAGGCAGGCTGTGGCGTGACTTCAATACTGCATTTCGTAAGAAACTGTTGAACACAAGCAGCAACATGTGGGCGGGCGTTATCATGGCGTAGGGTCCACTTTCCCACCAGTTCCGGTCGCTTAATCGATATGTGTCGTCGCAGACGCATCAAAACTAAGATGTAACACTCAACATTGACAATAATTTGTGGAGAAACGGCATGCTGGTAGACTACACCTTTGTGATCAAAGAAAATTATCACCACCACCTTCCCAGCTGATTTGGTTTGGCGAGCTTTTTTCGGAGATGGTAAGCTGTGTGTTTCCAGACATTCGTTGCGCGCTTCGTGAGGGATTCGAAATAGTGGACCCGTGTTTCATCGGTAATTATTACTCTGTTTAGAAAGTTTGGATGCTTTGCAATCACTTGTTTCTACTCATGACACACCTGAACTCTGGCTAACAATTGTTCTCTCGTCAGGTGATGAGGTACCCATCTGGAACACACACGATGCAGCGGTAATTTGTCGAGTAGAATGCGGTATCCCGACGTTTTTGAAATACTAGTTGACGCCGCTATGTCTTCACATGTCATCCGTCGATCTTTTTGCTGGACTGCCCAAACAGTGTTAACATTATGCTCAGTCACTACGCGTTCAGGTCGACCATACCTATGAGCGAGTTCTGCCGACAAACGCCTTGCTTTGAAATCATGGTGCCATCTAAAAATCGTTGACTCACCCAAACATTTATTTATTTTTTTGATTGAAGGTTTAACAACCACCGTGAGCAGCTGAATGGGCTATAAGCAGTCGCCTGTCCCTAATTTAGGGCTACTCGTTCCAGGGAAGGGAGATCCAGTGCCGTAAGACAAATACAAGATATATGCCACAACGGGATTCGAACCCGGACCCTTCTCGGACGAATGGTCATAAACCAGCGCTTTAGAGCACTGCGCCACCAGGGCGGCTCTAGACATTTATCTTGGTAAGCTTTTTTTATTTCATTAAATCAAATGTCTCTGGAGCCGTTTTACTCAAACGATAGCAAAATTTTGTTGCACAACACATTTCACTTCTTAACTCTTAATCACTCACCTCTATAGCTGTATCGCGAAATGCAGACGTACCTTAAATAACTGCGCAATAACAAAACCAGAATAGTCTGCCATTGCTAGCAACTGTTGACATAGATACTTCCTTAATTCAGTTAGTCGTCTGCGTGGTTATTTTCGCCCTTCGCACTGTTGCCAACTCAAAAAAATTACTCTCAGTTTTTATGGAACTGCCTTTGTATAATGTTTAAATTTGATTTATCTCGAGTGGATTCGATTAACACTATGAATGCACCACCTGTTCGAACCCAAAATGCCAGGCGAAAAGGGCAAGGAAATGAAACCTGATAAGACGTAAGAGCAATGGATATGTCGTGTCGATACTTAATTACACTGAAAATACTCGAAAATCTGGTTCATCGAAGGGATGCTTCGTAACGATTCTGCATAAATTTCGGCTTCTCGAAGCCTCATTAAAACTCTCGTATGGACCTCGTCTCACTAAATTTCGAGGCAACTGATGTAACCGTCCAGATGCCGAGTGGTGTTAGAGGACTGACCTTTGGCATTACGACCGATTTGGACCCGGGTGTGGCATGGGGGTGCTTGTCTGAATACAGTTGCTCTTCCACTTTTTCGGAACCAGTGACCCCAAATTAGAGACGGGTGATTACTTACAGTCCTCAAATTGCTAATGGTTGTCGTTAAACCTGGTAACAAAAGAAATATGATGTGTAGCATTATTGTTCTCTCAAATAGAATACATTCGCCATTACTAAGCTATAAGCAACAGAAATGAACTCGAGAAATTTGCCTGCGAGAAACGCAAAACATTTCAGTTTGAATCGCAGTTTGTTCTGTTCCAGTGTTTCATATCCACTGCGTGCAGAATAAATGAATAATTTAGCAGCAGGAAAGAAAAAGTACTGGTTAGCCTTCGCTGGAAGTGGAAATCCTGTCTTTGCTCAGAGTGGAATCTTTTTTTGTGAGAAAGAGAACTCATTGTACTTAAAATCTGACTTTTGGTGCATCGTAGTGGTTGTTTAAATCGGTTACAATAGGAGTACGTTGGAGCAGCGTCGCAATGAATGACTGGACCTCTGGAGTCGGTCCAAATCGACGAAGTTACGGCCTCAGCTGGCGTCTCTGCTAATTGCACAGGAAGGCATCCATCTTTAAAAAACGCATTAAAGAATCAGTCTCTGTTTCTATGCGCAAAATCTTTGTTGCTAAGGGCTTATCACACTTGTCACTTTATTTATACTGTATCATTCATGCTTTTATCGGCGATTCATTAAACATCTATTGCATACATACGGCCATATCATCGCAAGGCAATCATTCTTAAGTTTTATCAGAGCAAACCCTTAAATCAAGTCATTGCAGTAAAAATTAAATATCTTTTTTAAAACATCACTACGTAAATTAAACGAATTACAGCTCAAAGATGAGTAAGGGCAGGAATACTACCTGTGTGTGTTTCGGTCTCTTTTTATACAATCATTTTTAGTGTAATTTTTCTTTTACCTATTATCGTTCCCTAAACAGTTTTTTTTTTAAAGAATTTTACGAGCCACTTCCCGTGATTCATTTCTTGAATTAATAAAGCATATTTCTGATACAACCTTTTCTGTGAAATAGCGGAAGGAAACCTGAATTTCATGGATTTTTTTGTACGAGGAAAACTCCGGATTTTCAGGAACCTTTCCGCAATTCCTTTCGTATATTGACGATAAATTTCGGTTTTTAAGATGTGTTAATGAACAATTATGAATTTTCAGAAATCTTTCCTCAATTTCTTTCGTATATACACGGTCGAGTCACATTATTTTGACCACTAGCTAACATCGAGAGTTACCGCCGTGTGCAGCGCGGACAGCAACTAGACGGGCTGGGAGTGACTCAATAATTTGCTGGAAGGTGTTCACAGGTATGTGGAGCCATGCTGGCTGCAGTGCATCTGACAGCTGCTGGAGGGTGCGTGGTGGAGGATCCATACAGCAAACAACATGATCCAGGTGGTCCCACAGATTCTCAATTGGTTTTAAGCCTGGGGAATTAGGCCAGGGAAATACTTTGAAGTCTTCATCGTGCCCTTTCAACCACTCTCGGACATTTCTTGCTGGGTGACACGTAGCATTGTCGTGCTGGAAGATCCCATCTGCCCCACAGAAGACAATCAGCATGTATGGGTGTACGTGGTCTGCAAGGATGGATTTATAACGAAGTCGGTCCATAATGCCTTCCACAAGTATGACTGGACTCAGAGAATGCCACGGAAACATTTCCCAGACCATAATGCTGAACCAGCTTGTGTTCTTCCAGCAATGGTTGAAAGGGTGTTTTGTCCTCCGATGTTTTTCGCCTTATACGCCAACGTCCATCCGTTCGATGAAGCAGAAAACGTGACTCTTTGCCAATCAGCGGAGGTCCAATTCCGATACTGCCGTGCAAATCCAAACCTTTTCTACTGATGCACCTTCTTTAGCATAGGTACAGTGACCATCCGCCGGCATCGGAGCCCCATACGCAGCAGAGTTCGCTGAACTGTAATTTAAGAACACTTCCGATAGCCTCCTGGTTTATTTTGCTTGTGAGTTGCTCCACTGTAGAGTGTCGATCGGCACGCACCTTCGCAGCCGACGATCACCTTTCACATCAATGGCACGTGATGCTCCGCAGTTTTCACGTCACTTGTTCGCAACGGTGCCATTTTTTTCTCCTATTACGATACACTTAAGCTACAGCAGCACGCGAACAGTTCACAAACCGCGCTGTTTCAGAAATACTGCCACCCTTGATCCGAAAACCGATAATCATCCATTTTTGTAAATCTGATAAATCTTTTTTTTATCTATGACAGCAACGAATGATATGTTTTCAGAACGCCTACAGCACATCTTATATATCCTCCAAGCCAGTTCACGACACGTGCCTTCTTTCATTGGCTACGCGCTGTTGACGTCGAAAGTAGGAGGTGGTCACAATAATATGACTCGACTGTGTATATTAACGGAAGAACTCCGTTCTCACTTTTTCGGTATCCACATAACGAAAATATCCTGGTAATAGAAATTCGCGGGAATATTTGAGGTTTGATTAATTATTAAATTTCAATCGAAGGATATGATTTTGAAGTTCTGCAGAGAGATCGGATACTGCGGATATCATATCGCATGAATTTTGGTTCTTATGGCACAGGATATTTCTCGTCTCCCCATTTTGTGGGCCAGCTATTATACGTATATTGTGTTGCCATAACAAATAGAGTATTTAAATTATTGTGCAGGTGACTGTACGATGATTATGTATCAGTATGTGTAGTGCTTAAGATAAAGCTATTTTAACAATCAAGAGAAAATTTTATATTTAGAAGTTATGTGAAATAATACTTTTATCCATTTTTCAAAGAAAATTGAAAGTTGTTGTCAGTTAAAAAAGAGATCAAGTTTTTAAGTATTCTGTTGTTTTGAAAAATGTTCTTTGGGCGTCAAGGGAAGTAATTGTTTATTTCTGATTTTCTGATTTATTTGCAGCAAATTCTTCGCGTCTGAAAAACGGATTTAAAATAATCTTTCACGGACCGATGCCGCTCACCTCGGAAAACCGTTTGAGAATAATTTCTGCTTAAAATTGTGCATAGTTTTTAACCCCAGGGCAACGTAGATGTATATCATATTTTTGTCGATATCTTCTTAGAGTCCAATTTGAAAAATTCTTGCTTTATGGGAAAGCGTTTCCGATGAGAAATGTTCTGCATATAATTTCAAATATTTCCAAGTGTACAACTGTACCACTAGAGGCCGTAAGTTCACCTTTCCGTTCACAGATTGTTTGCAGCAATGTCTGCATGTCTAAAAATCCGATTGAAAAAAAATATTTTTCCGTTAGATACTACTAACCACAAAAACATTTTCTGCATTTCTTTCTCAGAATAATACACGATTCCCCTCTACGGGGTGCGAATGCTTAATCTGTTTGTTTTTATCGATATCTCTGCTTCTAAACGTCCGATTAAAAAAATTATTTTAACACCGGGTACTCTTTACCTTGTGAAACACTTTCGATTTGTACTTGGAGGTTTTTGTAGTTCACAGCTCTGACGCTAAGTGGTGCTTATATGTACCCCCTTTTGCACCCGTATCTCAGCTTCTAAAAATCTTTTGGAATTACAGTTCTTTTTTACTGTATTCCATTAACTACAATAAAGATGGGAAGCATTATTATCCTTAATCATTATTCTTAAATAATGCACATCTTTTCCGTTAGCAGGCGTAAATGTCAAAACCTTTTTTACGTTGTCTCTTCTTCCGGTAGACGTATTTGAAAAATTATTTTTCATTAGCATAGATTTTGCTATGAAGAGGTCTTTTCGCATATTTTCATCTTTTTCAGTATGCAAAATTCTTCCATTAGGAAACATTTGCGTGTTCAAGGAAAGTTTTGGGTGTTAAACCCCTCCCTCCCCCTTCAAAAAATTTTTGGAACCTTTCGATATTTCAAAAACGCGATTTTAAAAAACTGTTTTGTTAGCATTTGGAATTGTTTTTATGTCTCATGACAATAATTCAACGTGTTTTCTCCATGAAAACGAGAAAGCGGCAAGGAGCCAAGGAAACGATGCCCTATTGCAATGAAAAGCTAATAGTAGTATCTGACTGGTATTTTGAAAGTTTGTGTGGCGACGAGGCAATGCCAAATTTGAGTTCCATGACTTATTTCAGATTACTGTAAAGCACGCTGAAAAGCAAGGAGTTTTGATTAAAATACCAAATATCACATCAAAACAAAATCAACGCTGTAATATAAACACAGAAAACCCAGAAGGTTATTACAAGACTTCAATTATGCACCATTTTCACACATGTTTATTAGTGCTTTGGAAAACGATTTCTCGCACACAAATCGGTCTTATCAGGATTCCAGTCTCTTTTCCCAACAAATACCAATCTGCCACCATCTTCTCAAGATACTGATGGTTTTAAAACTTTAAATGAATTTTATACAGGTGACTTGCATGGCTCTCAAGAAAAACTAATCGCAGAATTGAAACAGTGCAGTAGGATCTCTCCGCAAAGAAAAGGAGCACTGGCCAAAAGATGCGTCAATGGCTTTAGAACTGTGCTACAGTAAAGTGTTACCCAATATAAAAAGATTGTTTCACATGCTAGCTCCTCTAGCAGAGACAACTTCAAAAAGTGAACGTTCAGTTTCAAAACTGCATCTCTTAAAATCAGATCTACGTAATACCGTATCAGGACTGAGACACTGAGTTACCATTACTTCACATTCATCGAGAATATACACTGAAGAGCAATTGAATTACAGATAACTGTCTAGTAACGTGTAGCACCACCTTTCGTCCTGATGACGGCGGCGATCCGTCTCAGCATGGACTCGACAAGACACCGGAAGCGTTGGGAAGCCATACGGATCCACGACCTCTGAACAAGCTTCCACAGTTCACGAAGATTTGATGGAGGAGGGGTCAGAGCCTCGAACATCTCTCTCGATGGCATCCCAGATGTGCTCCATGGCATTGAGGTCAGGTGACCTAGCTGGCCAAGGAAGCGAGGTCACATCGGTGGAGTGTTCATCCAACCATTCGGATACAATTCGTGAGCGATGGCACGGTGCATTGTCTTGTAGCAGGATGAGGTCCCAGTGGGATGTTGAAGACGCACAAACGGGAACAAATGGTCGTCCACGATATCCCGGTAACGTTGACCTGGACGATGTCACACGTACCAGGGGTCCCATTTCAGTCCACGTAAACAGTCCCCAGACGAGAATACCAAACCCACCAGCTTGAAGAGTACCCTGCTGGCAAGAAAGATCCATCGCTTCATGTGATTTGCGCCGTACTCGTATCCTGCCATCCGCATGTACCAACGTGAATCTCGACTCATCAGTCCAGGCAACATTTTTCCACATGTCTACCCAAGTAGCACATTGACATTGGCCAACGGTTGGCCCAATGATATTTTTGCGTCGGCAGCGTTGTGCGAAGGTTGCGTTGTTTATCGAAGATTGGCCAACGGTTTTTCCAACCACACATGACCAACCATTTATCAACAAATGACCACTTAACGGTTGTCCGATGGTTGTCCAACAACACATGATCACATTGAAAAACTGTTTGCAACAGTTTTCCAATGTGGGTCCAACCGTTGAACCAACACATATCCAATTGTTGGCCGCCGAGTCGCCGAGTCGCTTAGCCGACCGTTGAAAGCCCACGGTTGGTCCAACATAATATTGCTACCTGGGTAGGGTCCAGTGGCGATGTTCCCGCGCCCATGCTAATCTTTGCACTCTGTGATGTGATGCGGTTAGCAGCGGAACCCATCGTGGGACGATGGTTTCTGTACCCCATAGCGAGGAGATAGTTCTGGATGGTGTGGCTACTTACACGTTTTTTTGCGCCAGCGTTAAATTGCCCAGAGATTTCTTGCACTGTGGCCCGTCTATCCGCTGTTACAATGAGAGCTAGCCGACGACGACCCCGCTCATCCACGCGCTGTTGTCCACGGCAGTTGGCCCTTGCAGGGATGGTTTTACCGGATTCGATGTAATCACGGTGCACCCGTGACACAGTGGCTCGTGAAAATCCCAGTGTCTGCACGACTTCCGAGATGGAGTGACCCATTCGTCGGGCCCGGACAATTTGCCCACGATCAAATGCGCTTAGATCCTTCGTCTTACCCATACTGCGTCAGGCTCTTACTGATTCCCGTCGCATCACTCCTTATATTGTCGGATCGCTGCATACGTCATGTCGTTCTGTTTACAGGGCCGCCCACAGCGCCACATTTGCACAACGCCAGCTGTCTCTAATTCAATTGCTCTTCAGTGTATATACACCGAAAGCTGAAGAAATTTTTGATAAACTAGTTAAAAACCCAGAACGCTGGAAATACAACTCAAGTAAAAGTAACATAACTGTTCAATCAAATCAAAAAATATTTGGCGAAATGAGTGTCGTCAGGGATTATTAGTCTTACTGTGCAATAAAATGTTTAACTAGAAGGTAAATTTTATTTCATTCTAGAATTACTTGTATCTTTTAACCATTTAACAGTAAGTAGTGTAGTATTATTGTTTTCTGCACAGATAAATAGCAAAATATAAATGGTCAACCATTATGTGGTGGTGAGAATATAGGTACTAAGAATATACTTTCCAGCAATATTTATTCTTATATTTTTGCGCGGATGTTGCATAAGTTTTAAAAATGCACTGATAAACACATTTACTTGTATAAAAAAAACTTAATTTCGAGTACCTCTTTGCCCCCTTCCAACCAGAAAATTTTTTTGGGCACGCCGCTGCTAAAGGGTGTAGAGGTATACGACGTTTCCTTTTGCATTTCTTCTTTTAACTGTTCGATTTGAAATTCTTTGTCTCTGATATCTTCCTTCTGCTATGAGGAACTTTTTGTGCACTATTTGTCACTTTTCGTAACATAATTTTCAGCCGCTAGGGGGAAGTAAGAAGATGTTTCTATTTCTGGATGTGTGTTGTATTGATTATAGAAATCCGGTCGATTTTTTTTAACCGGTTCAATGACTATGAATTACTTTCAAAAAATTTATTTCCTCCGGAAAGGATTCGAAAGACGTGCTCGTCATACAACCGAAAATTCGGTGTCAACTTTCTTGTTTCCTGTTGTCCTCCTAGTGAGGTATTTCTCGATGTGCCCATCCAGCCTTACGAGCTTATCAAGAACTTATTGTTACCTTATTTTCGTGACAGTCCTGTTCGTATAGTTTGGAAATATCCACAAAAATCCGTGGTCATCAAACAAACTTTTGTTCACATGTTAATTTTTGGTCTTTCACTTTATTCAGAATAAGAACTATGTAAAATCTCTCAATAATGTAAAGAAAGGGTTTTTTTTTTTTTTTCTGCAATAGTGCACATTTTTACATATGCAGCGTTACCACATTCTAAAGAATACATTTTAAATCTGAGATTTTATATATTACAAAACTTTTTCTCTGTAGTTTGAACTTCTAGTAACGGCAGTCAACCTTTCCGAAAGAACAAAATTCGAACAATTTTGAGAATGTTATTTAATATTGTGTAATAAGGACATTTTGGGTTGAGGTTTTAATGAAAACCGGTTCGATAATATTAAATTCTAACAGATTCTCTAGCACCCCTCTGCTAGTGCATTCAGCTTCTGACGTGGGTATTAGCAAAACCTAATCATTACAGGAGTTCATTGCCTTTTCATATTTGCACCATTGATGTTGAAGTAGTCAAGGATCTTTCGTAAAAAACTAGGCCAAGGTCAAACAAAGCGAGCACTTTTTTCTCTTTCCTTTTTCTTGTTTTAATGCCTCCCATTTTTTTTTTTTATTTCCTTTCATCCTGTCGTTCCAGGTTTTTCTTTCCATCATGGCTATAATTATATGTTTTTTGTTATTTTCATCTTTCCAATGTCATTCCCTTCAAAAACCATTAAGAACAAAAAAATAAGTAGCAAAATAAAAACGGAAAATTTCTAATTTCTACTTCCCATTTTCGTAATGCTGACATTCGTTCATCCAAGCTTATAAATCATCTGCATTTTCAAAAACATTTTAATCATTGGAAAAGTATGGGGAGAAAAACTCTTCAGGTTCATTCTACGCACACGTAAGTCAATATATCACGAAGAAATCTTTTGCCACAAATGAAACTACTTGTGCACGAATTAATGAAGAAAAAACAGACGCAGGCTTGAACATTTTTCATGATTTTCTCCTAGTGGAGTTATTTATCTGGTGCTTGACGTTCTTACCTAATTTTTGGGCCACAGAAGCTACAAAACAATTTTTTTCTTCTTAAACGTAAAATATTTGTTTTATTTCTTTGAAGGGTAGTGTAAAGGATTTTTTGTTGGCTTTATTCGGAGACTGTTTCGCAGGAATAAAAACATTTAATTCAGCTTTTCTTTAACTGTGAAATAAGTTAAAAATAAATTAAAAAACTATTTTGCTTAGAAGAATAATTTCAAAACGAAAGAGCAAGGAGGAAAGGCAAAATATTACATGCAGATTAAAATGTGTTTGACCTTATGACGAAAAACTGGAACTAAGTTTATATTTTGGGATAATCTACAGAAAACGAAATTCACTCACCATGCCATGCTGTTCTAATCACTGCGGCAAAGAAAATTAGCCGATCTTGCAGACTATAAACAAAAAGACAATTTAAAAACGCCTCATGCCCTCTTGTAGAATTTAATTGTTTACAGAAATGTCGATTAAATCAGAATCCCACGGAAACTTGTAAAATAATATGAGTTGTTTGTACACTGACATGTAACCAAGGCCAGTGCTATTTTTAGGCCAACTAGGCGTAACCAGAGTGTAACTTGAGTGTAACCAGAGCTGGTGCTATTATTAGGCCAACTAGGTAACCGCCTAGCGCGTAACCACTGGCAGCGCTATCATTAGGCCAACTAGGCAACCGTCTAAGGCGTAACCAGGGCGGTGCTATCATTTGGCAGCAGGCCTGATGAGAGGGTGGGGGAGTCGACGGTGCTGTAGCAACAGGGCCCAGAGCCCGTTTCTAAAGTAATTTTTTTCTAATTATTATTTAATGGTGTCCGAATATTTTTCAAGCTATATCCGTCACTAGGGCTGGAAAGTTACGCGTAAAAAATTATTTTCTACGTGACGCGTAAAAATGCGTAATTTATGTCATAAATGTAAAAAAATGTAGTAAATTCAAAATTCGCTTTAAACACAATAAAAAAAAGTGTTACAATGTTACTCAATATGGTTTAAAGTCAATGTTACCCACTTGGTTTAAAGTTTTGACTGAAATAAATTACGTAAACACTATACTGCAGGCAAGGGAAGCAACAATCGATGTTCAGATCAGCAACGTCTGTCGACTAATCTCTAAACTTAAAGAGTTCCGAAATAATTGCGAAAAGATCTTAGCTGAGACAAAACTTGTAAGTGAAAATATAATCATATTAATAATCTAAAGCAACTTATGGGAATTTTACTAGGAAATTTTTTCATTAATAGCAAATTTTCGGAGAAAACTCTTCTTCTTCTTCAGGCTGTCTTGTTGTTGTCACTTTTCACTTGTCACTATCACGGTCACGGTTAACCTTGACGGTTTAGGTTATTTTTCAACAAATCCTGCCAGATGTTAGGCAGGGAAAATCCTTTGCAGTCATTGATGATGGAATTTTGATTTTTCTCAATCTCTATTCCTTCTTTCAGTTTTCTTTTTTGGAAATTGCTTTGGAAACTGATTACTTTAAGGGAATTCCAATCCATGCTGTGCCCAGTTTCTCTAACATGCCTATCTAATCCAGTCTGGTTGGAGCAATTTTTTATAGCTGCTTTATGCTCAGTTATACGAGTTTCTAGTCTGCGACCTGTTTCACCTATGTAAGATAGTCCACAACTACAATTTACTTCATAAACTACTCCTTGCATTTTTAAAATATCTTCTTCTCTTTGAACTATTTTAGGGAAAAAATTTTTAACTTTGTTCTCTAAACTTGGAGCTAGCCTAATATTGTATTTTTTACTAATTCTCTTTAAAGCCTCAAATAAACCTTTGTGATAAGAAATTTTTCTAGTGAATTTTACTTGTTGCTTTTGTGGGTTCTTCGTACCATTAAAATTCAGAAGCTTCTCAATTTCTTCTTTAGGATAGTTATTTTCTGCAAGTATGACTTTAAGCTCTTCTTTATGGGCTTCTTTTTTATCTGCAGTAGAAACTATTTTATTAATTTTTTCTAAAAACTGACTTGCTACATTTTTCTTAATAGAAACTGGATGATAGGAATTGAAATCCAGTAGTCTGTTAGTATTCATTGGTTTTTTATACCAACTAGTGAGGAATTTTTCATCTTCATAATAGATAGTAATATCTAAGAAGTTTATTCTTCTTTCTTTTTGAAGTTCAATAGTGAACTTAAGGGAATCATCTAATTCATTGAATGAGTCTAGAATTCTTTCTGGAACAATTTCTGAGCTATCTATTATAAATAAGATGTCATCCATGTATCTGCTATATCATCATCATCATCATCATCATTGTCAACCATTATCAATCCACTGCTGGACGAAGGTCTCCCCAAGTTTCCTCCACAACGGTCTGTCTTGTGCCAGTCTCCTCCATGTCACCCCTGCATACTTTCGAATTTCATCCACCCATCTCCCATGTGGTCTTCTTCTGGGTCTTTTCCTGTCCCTTGGAATCCAATCTAAAATTTCGGCTGTCCATCGATGATCTGTCCTTCTGGCAGTATGTCCAGCCCATTGCCATTTCAGGGATTTAACTCTGATCATGATGTCTTCCACTCTTGTCATTTTTCGGATCCACGAGTTCCTCTTCTTATCTCTCCTGGTTACACCAAGCATGCACCTCTCCATTCTGCTTTGAGTTGTCTGCAGCCTTTGTATGTCTCTTTTAGTTAAGGTCCACGTCTCTGCACCATACGTAAGCACTGGAAGGATGCATTGATCAAACACTTTTCTTTTAAGACATAATGGCATATTGCTCTTGAAAATTATGCTGTTTCTTCCAAAAGCTCTCCAGGCAAGTTTTGTACGCCGATTAATTTCTTCATCAATGTGACCCTCACTTGATATCTGCTGTCCAAGATAAACGTACGTGTCTGTTATCTCCAGCTTTTCTCCATCAATCGATAAATCTTCATTTCTTGTAAAAACATTGAACATCACTTTTGTCTTCTGAAAGTTCATTTTTAATCCCACTTCTTTACTCTTGTCAGAAAGTTCCTGGATCATACTCTGCAGCTCTGATGGGGTAGTTGCAAAAATGACTAGGTCATCAGCAAAGCGAAGGTGGGTTAGATAATCTCCATTAATCTTTATCCCCTTGTTTTCCCAGCTCAGCGACTGAAAAACACCCTCCAATGTGGCATTAAAGAGCTTCGGAGATATGGTGTCACCTTGTCTCACTCCCTTTCCAATTTTTACGTGTGTTGTATTTTCAAACAGCCTAATCTTTGCACTTGCATTTTCATAGATGTTATTAATAATATTAATGTATGCATCTTCAATACCGCAGGTTTTCAGAGCCATTGTAACTGCTGATGGTTTCACCGAATCAAAGGCTTTTTCATAATCGATAAAAGCCATGCACAATGGAAGTTCATATTCCCTCGCTCTTTCAATTAGTTCTCTCAGCACGTGGATATGATCTATTGTGCTGTAGCCACTCCTGAATCCAGCTTGTTCTCTCGGTTGAGCCATGTCCAGTGTTACCTTCAAGCGGTGTGAAAGAACTTTAGTGAAGATTTTATAAACCACTGATAGGAGGCTGATAGGTCTGTAGTTTCCGAGATCCTCAATGTCACCTTTCTTATGTAGCAGGATCATTGTAGCGGTGTTCCAATCCTCAGGAATCTTTCCTTCATTAAGGCATCGAGTGAAAATTTGGGAGAGTACTGTTTCGATTTCTCCACTTGCTTCTTGTATGATGTCTACAGTAATTCCATCTTCTCCTGGAGCTTTTCCTCGCTTCATGTTCTTGATTGCATGTGCAACTTCTGCTGGAAGGACTGGAGGAACTCTGGTACTGGTATCTTTCATGATGTCTGGAGTGCATATATCATCCCTTTCATATAATTTGGAGTAGAAATCTTTCACTCTTGTCAAAATTTCGCCTCTATTTCTTGTTACAGAACCATCTTCTTTTCTCAGTGCCATAATCTGTTTTCTTCCCTTACTGAGATGTCCCTTTGCTATCTTTAGGCTATGGTTGTTTTCAATTGCTTTCCTCACTAGTTCACAGTTGAATTTCCTTACGTCTTCAGTGATACTTTTTCTTACTGTCTTGCATAGCTCTATATATTCCACTTTGGAAGTCACATCTTTAGTTGTCCTCATCTCTCTTCTTTTTTGCATCAACATTTTGGTTTTTCCTGATAATTTGTTCACATGCAACTTGTTCTTAGACCCAGCTAATTTTGTTGCTGTTTCCATAAGAGCTTTGGTTACTTTTCTGTTAACTTCAGAGATGTCCACTTCTTCCGATGTTAGGCCTTCTAAAGCAGAGAACCTGTTCTTCAGTTCTAACTTGAAGGTATTATGGTGTTTTTTAAGGTTGGTTATGTCAATAGATTTTGTTTGTCTTATGAGCTTGCCACGTTCAAGTTTAGTGTTGATGTGCATCTTACATCTCACCAATCTATGGTCACTACCTGTGTTGAACTTGTTTAGCACACTGCAGTCTTCTATGACGAATTTTTTGTTACACATAATAAAATCAATTTCACTTGTCGTCCCATTTGGATCTGCTATATAAGCAGAAGTATGTGGGTTGGGGATGTAAGGTCAGGTGATGCGTAACATCACAGCCTCTCCTTGACAAATGTCAACCCCGCCTTCTCGTGGTGCATCCTGTTCCCACTAAAGGGGCTCTGACGACCGCCAATAGCGGTATAACTATACCATCGGGATCAGAGGAAATGCTATCCCACACTCACCAACCCGCTTGGCCAGCGTGGTGAGTTATGGCCAAACACCTCCAAAATGACTCTACAACTTAAATCTTGGCCCTCAGTCTCCGGCAGCTGGAATGTACCTGGCCAAGGCAGCGGCCAGTGCGACATGAAGGCAGAGGGTGCTAAGAATCCCCGGAGGACCGGACTAGGCTGCCATTTGATGCTGACCTTGGCTACCTATAACGGACGCTCCCTATCTTCTGATTCAAGGCTTCTTGAATTGGAAGAGGAACTACAAAGGATCAAGTGGGACATCGTCGGGCTAAGTGAGGTAAGGAGAAAACTAGAAGATCTCATTGAACTGAAAAGTGGACATCTCTTCTATTATCGTGGGACAGATACTGGCAGAACTAGTGGTGTTGGATTTATAATAAACAAGAAACTGAAGGATAAAGTGGTAGAAGTTGAAAGTTCCTCTGACAGAGCTGCACGACTCGTTATCCAACTATCGAGAAGATACCAGACTCAGATTATTCAAACTTATGCACCCACCACAAGTCATCCTGAAGAAGAAATTGAAGAATTTTATGAGGAAATTCGTCATCTAAATAATAAAGGTAAGCAGCACTTGAAGATAATTATGGGAGATTTCAATGCAAAAATAGGGCAACGGCAACAGAATGAAACTTCAGTAGGTAAATTCGGTCACGGCAACAGAATGAAACTTCAGTAGGTAAATTCGGTCACGGCAACAGAAACCAGCGTGGAAATACTCTCGTTGAGTTTGCAGAGGCAGAAGGATTTTTCATCTTGAACTCCTTTTTCAAGAAAAAGCCACACAGGAAATGGACATGGAGACATCCAATTGGGACGACAAGTGAAATTGATTTTATTATGTGTAACGAAAAATTCGTCATCGAAGACTGCAGTGTGCTGAACAAGTTCAACACAGGTAGTGACCATAGATTGGTGAGATGTAAGATGCACCTCAACACTAAACTGGAACGTGGCAAGCTCATAAGACAAACAAAATGTATTGACATAACCAACCTTAAAAAACACCATAATACTTTCAAGTTGGAACTGAAGAACAGATTCTCTGCTTTAGAAGGCCTAACATCGGAAGAAGTGGATATTTCGGAAGTTAACAGAAAAGTAACCAAAGCTCTAATGGAAACAGCAACAAAATTAGCTGGGTCTAAGAACAAGTTGCATGTGAACAAATTATCAGGAAAAACCAAAATGTTGATGCAAAAAAGAAGAGAGATGAGGACAACTAAAGAAGATGTGACTTCCAAAGTGGAATATATAGAGCTATGCAAGACAACACGAAAAAGTATCACTGAAGACGTAAGGAAATTCAACTGTGAGCTAGTGAGGAAAGCAATTGAAAACAACCAAAGCCTTAAGATAGCAAAGGGACATCTCAGTAAGGGAAGAAAACAGATTATGGCTCTGAGAAAAGAAGATGGTTCTATAACAAGAAATAGAGGCGAAATTTTGACAAGAGTGAAAGATTTCTACTCCAAATTATATGAAAGGGATGATACATGTACTCCAGACATCATGAAAGGTACCAGAGTTCTTCCAGTCCTCCCAGCAGAAGTTGCTCATGCAATCAAGAACATGAAGCGGGGGAAAGCTCCAGGAGAAGATGGAATTACTATAGACATCATACAAGAAGCAAGTGGAGAAACTGAAACAGTACTCGCCCAAATTTTCACTCGATGCCTTAATGAAGGGAAGATTCCTGAGGATTGGAACAACGCTACAATGATCCTGCTACATAAAAAAGATGACATTGAGGATCTCAGGAACTACAGACCTATCAGCCTCCTATCAGTGGTTTATAAAATCTTCACTAAAGTTCTTTCACACCGCTTGAAGGTAACACTGGACATGGCTCAACCGAGAGAACAAGCTGGATTCAGGAGTGGCTACAGCACAATAGATCATATCCACGTACTGAGAGAATTAATTGAAAGAGCGAGGGAATATGAACTTCCATTGTGCATGGCTTTTATCGATTATGAAAAAGCCTTTGATTCGGTGAAACCATCAGCAGTTACCACGGCTCTGAAATCCTGCGGTATTGAAGATGCATACATTAATATTATTAATAACATCTATGAAAATGCAAGTGCAAAGATTCGGCTGTTTGAAAATACAACACACATAAAAATTGGAAAGGGAGTGAGACAAGGTGACACCATATCTCCGAAGCTCTTTAATGCCACATTGGAAAATGTCTTTCAATCACTGAACTGGGAAAACAAAGGGATAAAGATTAATGGAGATTATCTAACCCACCTTCGTTTTGCTGATGACGTAGTCATTTTTGCAACTACCCCATCAGAGCTGCAGAGTATGATCCAGGAACTTGCTGACAAGAGTAAAGAAGTGGGATTAAAAATGAACTTTCAGAAGACAAAAGTGATGTTCAATGCTTTTACAAGAAATGAAGATTTATCGATTGATGGAGAAAAACTGGAGATAACAGATACATACGTTTATCTTGGACAGCAGATATCAAGTGAGGGTCACATTGATGAAGAAATTAATCGGCGTACAAAACTTGCCTGGAGAGCTTTTGGAAGAAACAGCATAATTTTCAAGAGCAATATGCCATTATGTCTTAAAAGAAAAGTATTTGATCAATGCATCCTTCCAGTGCTTACGTATGGTGCAGAGACGTGGACCTTAACTAAAAGAGACATATAAAGGCTGCAGACAACTCAAAGAAGCATGGAGAGGTGCATGCTTGGTATAACCAGGAGAGATAAGAAGAGGAACTCGTGGATCCGAAAAATGACGAGAGTGGAAGACATCATGATCAGAGTTAAATCCCTGAAATGGCAATGGGCTGGACATACTGCCAGAAGGACAGACCATAGATGGACAGCCGAAATTTTAGATTGGATTCCAAGGGACAGGAAAAGACCCAGAAAAAGACCACATGGGAGATGGGTGGATGAAATTCGTAAATATGCGGGAGTGACATGGAGGAGACTGGCACAAGACAGACCGTTGTGGAGGAAACTTGGGGAGACCTTCGTCCAGCAGTGGATTGATAATGGTTGACAATGATGATGATGATGATGTGGGTTGTACTAGTATCTTTTCTTCTAGTTTTCCCACATAATAGTTAGCTAAGAGTGGGGAGAGTGGGGAGCCCATAGCTAGCCCCGATTTTTGAATGAAAAAGTTTTCCCAAATTGAGGAAGCCATTTCTCAACATGAACTTTATTCAAAAAATATAATCATTCCATCACGTTCCCCTCAAAAGCGTCAAAAACTAAAAATGTTAGCAAATAAGTCAGTAGAAGTAGAGAACGTGACCGCTGAAAATGTTTTTAGACGAGATGTTTATTACACATTGTTGGACAGTGTTTTGGCCAACCTTAGTATCCGTTACAGTGGTCTGAAAGACATTGACGAAAAGTTCAACTTCCTTTGGAAGTATCCAACTATGCCCAAAGAAGAAATATGTGAAAAGGAAAAGAAATTGGGCAAGATCTATGAAGATGATATCTCTGAGAATATTGTTGAGGAAATGGATCATCTTAAAGCTACTCAAGCTGCAAACTTTCCACCCGAGCTCACTCCACTCCAGCTTCTAAATACACGTTAACCCAACAAAAACTTGGTAGCATATTTCCCAATGTCTGTATTGCACTTAGAGTCGTCTGCATACTTCTTGTTAGTGTGGCTGAGGACGACCGATCTTTTAGCCTTCTGGCAAGAGTTTCTTGCGCTCTACTAAGACTCAAGACAGGTTGTCCTACTTAGGAACTTTGGCTCTTGAGTCTCAACTTGCTCGTTAGTTAGACTTTCAGGACATAATCAACACTTTTGCTCATAAAAAGGCAAGAAAAGCCATTCTGTAGTAAACGGAAAGGCATTCTGTTATGTAATGAAAAAAAATAGGTGTTGTGTCGAAAGTGTTTTTAAACTAAAATTTTGTAAATATATACAATATTTGATTTACATGTAACTACTACTATAATACACATTAAAACATGTTACATTTCTTTTTAATTTCTTTTTTATTTAATTTTACTTCAATTTAAAAAACACTTGACCTCGAAACTCCGATCATAATTTTGACATAATACTACCACTGTTTATTTGCAACGACATATCACTGATGTGCGGAGGGGAGAATATGAAAAATTATCCACCGCAAAAAAAAAAAAGATTTAAGAGTTGCAACCGGTCGGGTTGTCGGGAAGTAGGGGAATGGTGGGTAGGTGAGCAAACAGAAATATGGATTATGTGGTTAGTGGAGGAGCCCGGAGATTTTATTGCACTGGGGCCCGAGCTCACTCTCCACGGCCCTGTTTGGCCAACTAGGCTGCCGCCTAGGGTGTAACCAGGGCCGGAGCTATCATTAGGTCGCCTAGGGCGTAATCTAACGGAAACAATCTATTTTTCATATTAAAGCAGGAGCGCATATGTGTCACGTAACCCTGTTTACGTTGCTCCAGTGAGTAACAGACTGGTACGAAACTTCGTCTTCTAATCATTCATCCAAAATGGATCCGGGTTCGAATCACGGTTGAGGCATGGATGGCTGTTTCTGTTTCCTGGAACGAGTGGTCCAAAACCAGGGACGGACGACCATTTATAGCCCATTACGTTTCTCACAGTTATTGTTAGCTCCCAAACAAACAAAAAAACTGGATTAGAAATACGATGGCCATTCCATAAAAACAGAGTATTTTTTTTGAGTTGGCAACACTGCGAAGGGGGAAATAACCACGCAGACGACTAACTGAATTAAGGAAGTATCTATGGCAACCGTTATTAGCCGTGACAGACGATTCTGGTTTTGTGTTTGCGCAGTTGTTTAAGGTACGTCTGCATTTCGCCTTACAGCTATGGAGGTGAGTAATTTAGAGTTAAGCGATAAAATTTTTGTGCGACCATTTGCGTGCAATGCGATGTCGACGGACTCTCCGACCACCAACACAGATTCATGGCTATTCATTTCCCACATCAGGACGAGTTTCAAGAAGACAACCCCCAGTCTCGTACCTCACTTTTGGCGAAGGAATGGTTAGAAGAGCATTCCAGGAAGTTCTCATCTATTGATGGGTCTCTCACTTTCCTGATGTGAGCCAACGGAGCATCTATGCGAAGCAATGGTGCGATGTAAATGAGCCTCAAACTTACAGCTGTTAACTCTGTGCAAATATATGTATAAAGGCTGGTCAAATATATGTATAAGGACGTTACGAGTACATGTCCTAAAACCGTTAGCCACATTACCACACGAATATTTCCAAAATTTGGTAGAGTCCATGACGCAGTGTGTTGCTGGTGCTGCGGTCGTGAAATATTCATCTTATGTGATTTTAGATGGGTCTTTATAAGCTGTCTTTCACTGTATATGCGAGAAAAAAATTGCTAAACAAAATTCAACACGGGAAATTTACTCTATTAAGGAAAATTATTTCTTCATTGAGTTAGTTTGTCTTCGTTTTTAGGAAAAGGAAGAAAATACTCCTTTTATGAAGCCCAAGTATATAATTTGAAGTGGTTTGAATAGAAGAGGTGTCTTTTTAGACTATACAATCGATAGGTCTGTCCATAAACATGAAACGTTGCTATGGAAACAAATTCATTGGTTTCGCGAATAAGTGAATTCAACAGCTTTTTACCGAGTTTGGAACCACTTTACTTAAGTAAAATTGTTACCCCACTTTAATATTAAAGAAACATTCCTATCACGTCTTATTCTCAGACTGATGAATTGAACAAAATGCTGTTGTTTGGACTGCATACATGCATGAAATTTCTAGTCAGAAACCGTCAATCAATTACTCACATGCATATTCATAGATTCGAATACTGAAAAACGTGAAAAAAAATCGTATGTCTGATATGGGAACACGTAAACTAAAATAGACAAAGTCATCGCTCTTTCCACGTTTATCTTTAACGCACAGCAACCGAAAATATTTTATCCAGACACCGCTGGGATCGAACCCCAGATCTCTCTATAACTAGCAGAGTGCGTTCGCCTTACGCTAAGGTGGCCAATAATCCACGGCGCTATGTGTTTTTATCTGTCAGCATGTGACTTTATAAATCCGTAGGGATTTTTTCGGTTGCCGTGTGTTAATTAAAGATAAACGTGGAAAGAGCGATGACTTTTTCTATTTACATTGTCTCCACGTATTTGGAAGATTTTTGCCATTTAATCTCGCCCGTTGGATTTATTAGCTCTAATTAAACAGCTTGTGCCGTTTAGCCCCACCAGATGGAGAAGTCTCTGTTGCTGAGCCCATTTCTACGGATTTGTGAAGTCAGATGCTGACAGATAAACACACATAGCGCAGTGGAATGTTGGCCACCGTAGCGTAAGACGAACGCACTTGGCTAGTTATCGAGAGATCAGGGGTTCGATCTCAGCGGTGTCCGGATAACAATTTTTCGGTTGCTGTGTGTTAAAGATAAACGTGGAAAGAGCTATGACTGTCTATTTATATTGTCTCCGCATATTTGGAAGATTTTCACCATATGTAAATTAAGTGTGTGTGTGCGCGCGCGCATGAAGTTAGAGAGATTCAATTTGATGAAGACTTCATCTACTAGTAGACGAGTATTACTTCTGGTCTTTGGGTTCCACTCCTGGTTTTTCTTCATTTCCAGCGTCACCGCTTTCCGGAATCACTCGCGCACATTTTAGATAGTAACAATATATACAGAAAATTCGGCCTATGGTTTAACACCTCAACTGTGTTTCTTTTACACGTCCATTTTCCTGGATTCAAAGTAATCCTGAAAGTCTTTGCCCAAAAGTCATGAAACAGAATCATATATTAGGTCTCAGCTTAGTCGCTAAAAGCATTTAAGCACTTGTTACTAAGTGTTAATATTCATTTGTTTATTTTCTCCTCGTACAATTCTTTACCATGCTTTCTCATCAATATTCACGTCTTCGTGAAGTGAAAGTGCATGGAATTTTTTTAACTTCTTTACGAATCGACATAATCTAAGATAACACACTCTTTGCCAAAAAAAAACAATGAAACATCCAAAAGGAATCAGAAAATCGAGATGAAAATTGGTATGTGCAATATACATGTACAGGAAAGGAAATTATTGCAATTCCAGAGCAATTGGGCCATTTGTTCAGATAAAACAGCTACACGAGTGGAACAAGTCAATACGTTGTAGCGCGACCTCTGGCTCGGATACAAGCGGTTATCCTGAGTGGCATAGACTCATACAGTTTACGGATACTGTCCTGAGATACAGCATGCTAGATAGTGTCCAAATTGCGGGATAGTTGTCCGATATTCTGGGGTGGGCGTAGGTGGCACCCAATCATGATGTCCCAAACATGTTAGATCGGTGAGAGGTTGAGCAATCAGGCTAGCCATGGAAGACATTACAGAAGCAGGCCTAGGAGAACAGAGCTGTGTGTGGCCAGGCATTGTCGTGTTCGAAAATTGCTCGGTGATGTTGCTGTAGGAATGGCAACACAACAGGTAGTAGAATGTAGTCGACGTGCCGTTAAGCTGTGAGGGTGGTATAGATGACTACCAAGGGTGCCCGGCTATCGTATGAAATGGCTCCCCAGACAGTTACTCCCGGTGTGCCGTTCCACAGTAAAGGCAGGATCCGTGCGCGGACCGGCTAGTCTCCAGACACATATGCGCTGGTCGTCGGCGCCAAATGCAAACACCGTTACTCCTCACTGAAGACAGCACGACGCCAGTGGACGCTATCCCACGTTCAGCACGCCCGACACCAGTGGACACTATCCCACGTTCTGCACGCCCGACACCAGTGGACACTATCCCACGTTCAGCACGCCCGACACCAGTGGACACTATAGCACGTTCAGCACGCCCGACACCAGTGGACACTATCCCTCGTTCAGCACGCCCGACACCACTACAACCGGTGCCAGCGATGCTCGCTGATCTGTGGTAGGCGGCGGAATGGCCTCCTCGAATGTAGTCCCGGTACCAATGGCCACTTCCGAACCTGTAGATGACGCAATGTGGCCACGGATAGTTGAGAGCGACGAATTCGGTTCTGTTCGTGCGTGTGTCACAATCGCTCGATCCTCGTGTTTTGTAGTTGCTCTCGGCCGTCCACTGCCTGCTGTTAGGTTGTTCCCTCCTCGACCGATTGGCGCCAACACCATCCAATTGCAGCGTCGCTCCAACCCAAATGTCTGGCGATACGGCGACTTGTGTGACCAACCGGCCTCTTTCATCACAATTATACGTTCTTTCTCAACTGCTCGTATTTTGCACTACGCGTGCGCTGTGGCGGGCCACTATTTAGTCATCGGTCGCTATTTTTTAATCATTTGCATATTCGGCCCTGAGGTGCTTGCATTAAGAGCTTCATCAAGATCGAAGGCTTTTCTCGGGGTGCTTTTTTTTTTATTTCAAACACGAGAAATACAATATGCGCAAACTCTAGAACTTACGAAGGATAGTGGAGAATTCCCATCGAAAGTGTTGCACAAAATATAAGAGTTTGGCTTGCCATATGCGTCCGGGAAGGCTCCTGTGGAGTAAATAAACTCCCTGTCTAATACCAGGTCGTTCTCTCTTAATAGTTTGCATTTCTGTCAGCAGTGATTGTGTCAGGTACTGAAACTCTCAAGTGATGATACGTCCCTTGTGTCCAAATCTTCCACCAAAAGCACACCTAAGGAGTCTCAGAAGATCATTGCCAGCACTCTCCTGCCCAAATGTTTCACCAAGATGCATACCGAACTAGTCCCAGAAGATAGTTGCCAGAACTTTTCCAACTGAAGCTTTTATTCTCAGCAGTGGTTATACTTCCAATGTTCAAATGTTCCACCAAAAGCACACCGAAGGAATTTTTTTATTGGGGGTTTAATGTTCACCGTGAGCAATTCAATGGACTATATAAGTAGTTGCCGGTCCCTAATTTAGGGTCACTGGATCCAGGGAAAGAAGAGAGCCAGTAGCGTAAGACAAACACAACATCCATGCCTCACTGGGATTCCAACACGGACCTGTCTCGGACGAATGGTTAGAAGCCAACACTTAGACCACTGAACCCCCGGTGCGGTACCAAAGGAGTCCCAGAAGATTGTTGCCAGACCTAATCCAATTGAATCTGTTCCTGTCAGTCGTAGTGGTGAGTCCCGTGTCCAAATTTTTTTGCCAAAAGCATACCGAACGAGTCCCACAAGATTGTTGCCAAAACTCTCCTGTCCAAACGTTCTACCAAAAGGCACACCTAACGGGTCCCAGAAGATTGCTGCAAGCGCTTGTCCAATTGAAGCTGTTCCTCTCAGCAGTGGTGCTGGTGGTAATAGTGCATCTCCTGTCTAAATGTTCCACCAAAAACACACCGAACGAGTCCCAGAAGATTATTTCTAACACTTTTACTTTGAAGATGTAACTGTCAGCAATGATGGTGCGTCTCCTGTCCAAATGTTTCACCGAACGAGTCCCAGAAGATCGTTAATAACTCTTTTCCATTAGATATTACTTTGAATTTTTTTTTCTGTCTTTTCGTGTGGATAATGTGGCATGTTTCCCTTAACCAGGATGCTAGCTTTTGGTGCGAGACGAATGGTGTACTCATGCTTCGTCTCTCGCAACTGAAGAAGCTTGTTTCCATCTTGCGCATAACGTTGCAGTAATGCGAGACTGGTTGTCACTCGCATTACCTTATTTTAATCTATTAATGCATATGGAGCATAGCTGGCACACATTCATTTTGCTGTACCGTAAGACTTCGCGGACAATATACTGGATGCTGTACTATGGCATACAAAAGTAAATTCCTGCGCCTTTCAAACGGAAAGTTACCCAAATAATTTCTTCAGTTCTTTCTGTATTAATTTCCTTTAAAGGGCTGCTCGGATTCAACGGCGAATGCCGTAGGTCATAGTACTCGCAGAGTTTCAACACCATTCAGCAACATGTTGAAGATACATTGCACGATCCCCAGACATTTCAAGAAGGATTCTATGGATATCAGCAGATAAAACTTTCTTTCTTCAAATAAATCGAACTGCACCTCGGACTTCTTCACAATACAAAGATTCCAACCTAATCGCCATTTTGAAATGCCATCGTTCAGCTGCTATATGCACATGCGTCTTCAGGATGCGCCGTGTGGTTTTATTGAACGTTGCCAGGGTCCGCTCACCCAGGAATCTCTGACTATTTTAAATGATACCATAACACCAATGAATCTCTGACTAGTTTAAATAATACTGATCGTCCCATGATCACGCCGTAGGATGGCGAAGAATTTCCATTAACTGAGCGTACGCTTATGAATAACGTTTGGCACAGTTCCTTTACCTGTTCAAAACATAACTGCTGCCTTGTGGTTCACGTTTGCACTATTCCCCGGGAATTTCTTTTTCCGCTGCTT
The DNA here is from genome assembly GCA_039090855.1 of Macrothele yani. Classification (NCBI taxonomy): domain Eukaryota; kingdom Metazoa; phylum Arthropoda; class Arachnida; order Araneae; family Macrothelidae; genus Macrothele; species Macrothele yani. The sequence goes on from CM077024.1 coordinate 12,643,582, forward strand.
GGCGTAAATGATTTAGTTCCTATATCACGATTTTTCCAGGTGTATTTATTTTACGAGAAAGGGATTTAGTAACACATAGCATTTACATTTAGCAATACATCTAAGCTTCTAAAAATTTTATATTGAAAATTCCTTTTACATCTAATTTTGTAAAAACGATTTCCAACGCATTTTCAAGGATTTCTGATATAGAATTAGATTGCTTTTTTATAGGAAAACTGTTGATTATACTATTAAGAATATTTCGAAATACATGTTACAAATTTAGTCAAATACGTACTTATTACGTCGGGAATTTGGAGAATGCTTCTTGTTTGTTGGCTGTCATAGATCCTTTAAAGTACCTAATCTCAGATAGCGTATGATAGTGATTCATTCCATAATCATCAGGGGAAATTTTTGTGCATGTGAGAGATTGCTGACACGCCTGGCGTTCAAACATTTCCAACGTACGATTTCAGTTTCAAAACTAAAAATAAAAACACACAACACGCACACGTAAAAAAAAAAAAAAGTTTGCATCCATCGTTTGAAGTCATTTCGTTTTCCCCAGAGATCCTTGAAATCAGAGTGATATTTTTGGAAGAATACCAACTTTCCGCAGAGAAAGGAAGGAAAAAAAAAGATATTGCCATCTATGAGATCTGGGTCAATGTTACTATTCAAGGCCGCGTTCATTGCTCCCGAAAGCAACGTTCTGTTGATAAAAATATTTCAAGCCGTGATGCCAGCGTTATCGGCGTTTACCTCAACTTTGGATTCCGTTATATTTTCGTGTTGTGATGTATTCAGGCATCTTCTCGGGGGTGCTTAGCCCCGCGAAAATCCATGACCCCCTCCCCCCGTCGGTTTTTTGGCGATCTTTCCCCCTTTTATTTATCCTAATTGTTTTCGTCTATAGCTGAATATTAATAGAAATTAATTAAAGAAACTTTATGAGGGAAAATATAATAATTAATAATATAAAAAGCACCCACATGGACTTCAAGCTGAGATTTCTATTATTCTTCAATAAAACATTAAACAGTCCTCGCTGAAGGGTTTTTTTTTTTTTTTTTCAAGTACTGACAACTCGGACTACTTCCGCAATAAAAACCTAATTTCACACAGTAGCGAAGTCTGCACTGCAATAGATCATATTTTGGAAGCTGACATTCAACTTTATTTCAGTCTGGATTTTCATATATACGGTTAAGCCTCAGTATAGCTAACGTGACGTTAGTGCTTCCAATACAACAAAATATTTGATACCTAATTCGTAACAATAGCAAATTATTAGAAATTGTTCCCATAAAAAGATGTGTTTGTTTTTTCTGGTGGTGGGTGGTTTGCACTCTGTGACAAAAGAAACAAAAATCGAAGCACATCAAACTGGCATCCAAACGGTTAGTTAGTTATATTTTTTTTTAGTACTATGTGCTAATCTAAATATTCTAAAGGGGCTGAAACCAAATGGGAAGGGAATGTTTTACACCATACGTTTTCAGGTAATACTGTAATGATTCGTTAATAATCAGAAATAGGCATGTAGTAAGGAGGACACATTTTTATCACTCCTAATGTTTCAAGGCGGGGAGGGGGTCATCAGCACAGCGTTATCTTACCAGCATCTGCAATATTTTACACCACTTCATGGTGAAATCCGTGGTGCATTACTCACTTAAAGCAAAGGTATAACATTTTTAATCACTTATATATGTAGATTACTTTGGAATTTGCATTTGCGATATGCGAGCATAAGAAAATATTTTATACTCTAAAAATTATATATATATGAATGTATATGTAAATAAAACGGATTGTATGTATATAATCAGTCAACAAGTTCACCCCCCCAAAAAAAAATTTAATTGACCCTCCGGAAAAAAACTCTGAATGCAACACTGACTGGGCTTAATATTATTAACATATCTTGTGTACAAAAAATACATTTCAAAGGCTAATAATTTTGTTCGTAGTTTATTTTTTATTTTTAAGACGAAAGCCTTCCTAAATCGGCAAGTACAAACTTTCTATTGTCGTTGGTGAAGAATTGAGTTTCTGCGATCTGTTTTAGTTTCAACAACCTGATGTAGCCTATAACAGAAATAACGAACTACACCAAGTGTTTTGTTTTGGAAGTTTAACGACCACTGAGCAATTCAATGGGCTATAAGCAGTCGCCCGTCTCTAATTTAGGCCATCGGTTACAGGGAAGGGAGAGAGCCAGCGCCGTGAGACGAACACAACATCCATGCCTCACCAGGATTCGAACCCCGGCCCTTCTCGGACGAATGATCAGAGGTCATCGCTTAGAGCACTGCGCCACAGGGGCGGCCTACACCATGTTTGAAAGCAAACATTTAGGTTCATATTTACGTTATATTTGGGAATGAAAATACGTTTCATGGGTCTGAGATAATGTTCATTCTTTTGGAGTTCTGATTTCAATACGACTGAGTTTCAGAGAAAAGCATGCTGGAGAGAGGGAGGTATGCGGTTAAGACTAGGGTTTCAGGCCTTAAGCCGAAGACCTCTATTCACAGAAGAAAAAAAAACATTGTACACAGTGCTTAACAGTGCCTAAAATCGCGCTTTTAATTTAATCTTTTCCAAATCATTTTTGTGTCGTGGTTTAACATGAAATTCAGTGCCATAGGCAAAATAACTTAACAACCCCATCCAGAAGTAAAAAAAAATTCACAATCCCGCACCAAAAATGAAGTTTTTGTTTATGTCGTTCTTTGGCCCTTAACCTTTAACATCTGACGGGGGGCGAACTTTGTATATCCACGTATCCAGAGGCAGTGTTTCTATCAGTGGCTCAGCCAGAAATTTCTTAAGGGGGGGGGTCCATAGATTTGATTCGTCGGTGAAAGCCTCCCAGAAAAAAATACTCCTAGTGGGATTAAGCCCAGAATATTCAAAAGTCAAAAACATAAAAAAAATTACAGACAAAAAAACTTTTTAATAAATTAAAATCCCTGAAATGCCCCCCCCCCCCCAATCATCATCATTGTCAACCATTATCAGTCCACTGCTGGATGAAAGTCTCCCCAAGTTTCTTCCACAACTGTGTGTCTTGAGCCTGTCTCTTCCATGTTACTTTGGCATACTTTCGAATTTCATCCACCAATCTCCCATGTGGTATTCTTCTCGGCCTTTTTCTGTCCCTTGGAATCCAGTCTAAAATTTCGGTTGTCCATCGGTGGACCGTTCTTCTGGAAACATGTCCAGCCCATTGCCATTTCAGGGATTTTACTCTGATTATGATGTCTTCCACTCTCCTCTTCTTATCTCTCCTGGTTACACCAAATATGCATCTCTCCACGCTTTTTTCAGTTGTCTGTAGACTTTGTACGTCTTTTTCAGTTAAGGTCCATATCCCTGCTCCATATGTAAAAAATGGAAGGATGCACTGATTAAACACCTTTCTTTTAAGACATAATGGCCTATTGCTCTTGAAAATTGTACTGTTTCTTCCAAAAGCTCTCCAGCCAAGTTTTATATGCCGATTAATTTACTCATCAGTGTGACCCTTGCTTGATATGTGTTGCCCAAGGTTATAAAGTAAGTATCTGCTATCTCCAGCTTTTTTCCCCATCAATCGATAATTTTTTTTTTTTTTTTTTTGATTGGAGGTTTAACGACCACCGTGAGCAACTCAATAGGCTATAAGCAGTCGCCCGTCCCTAATTTAGGGTAACTGGTTCCAGGGAAGGGAGAGATCCAGTGCCGGAAGACAAACACAACATCCATGCCTCACCGGGATTCGAACCCGGACCCCGTTCGGACGAATGATCAGAAGCCATCGCTTAGACCACTGCGCCACTGGGGCGGCCAATCGATAAATCTTCATTTCTTGTAAAAGCATTGCACATCACTTTTGCTTTCTGAAAATTCATTTTTAACCTCACTTCTTCACTCTTGTCAGTAAGTTCCTTAATCATACTCTGCAGCTCTGAAGGGGGGAGGGAACAGGATGCCTACTAAAAGGGGGGTTGACATTTTAAAGGAGAGGCTATGATATGCTACGCATCACGTGACCTTGTGCCCCCCCCCCCCAAAAAAAAAAAAAAACTATACGTGTATATACACTATATTGAAAAAAGTCACCCGATACCTAAAAGAGAAACACAACATAGCATTTACTGACATACATTAGTTGTGTGTAGGTCCAACTTTGGCCTTAACGCATGCACTGACCTTTCAAGACATGCTTTCGACAAGGTCTTGGAACACAGTGATAGGTAAGCGCTTCCATTCAGAACATAATCCTGCCGCTAACTGTTGCTTAGTAGTAGGCCTTGGTTCTAAAGTTCTTATGTGGCGCTTTAATTCATCCCATAGGTGCTCTATGGGATTAAGATCAGTTGTCTGTGATGGCCAGTCCACACACGATACGGAATTATCGTCAAATTACGCCGTAACAGTCCTTGCTTTATGGTTCGGTGCATTATCCTGCTGGTACCAACAAGGCTCGGTTCTATAGTATTGCCACAGAGTTGGTAAAGCATAATTGCCCAGAATATCGAAGTAGACGTGCTGGGGAACAGGTTTGTCCACGATAACCAATAGGCCGGGACCATACCACGAAAAACACCCCCACACGAGAACACACTGCCAGCTCCAAACCTGACTGTAGGAACAGTACACTGTGGTATATAACGTTCCTCTGGCTGCCACCATACCCACACACGGCCATCAGACTGATGGGTCGTGTATCTGGATTCATCAGTCCATAGGATCCGTTTCCATTGATCTACGGTCCACGATAAATGTTCTTTACACTATTCTAAATGCCGAGGAGCATTTCTAGTGGAGATGAAAGGATTATGAGCAACCGCACGACCACGGTAACCCATGTAATGAAGCTATCTGCGAATGGTACGTGTACATACCGAGGTTCCAGCATTGTTACTCACCTGTACACTGAGGTCTTGTGTAGTAGTACTCCGTCGATTAGCTGTAACGACTGTCCTGGGGCTTCGACGTCCTCTATAACTGATTTCCGCTACACAGCAAATAATACACAACTATATATTTATGCAGAGAAAAGTAAAATAGTTTTAGCTCTGTCTCGTATGATGATTTCCACTCTAACACAAACAGAGACTAGAAGACGAACCGATTTCAAGGCGAACGTTTCATGTCGCTGTGTACAGCAGGGTCGGCGAGACACTTTCAGCTTTTTCACTAGCCTCACTCCTCCGTGCTTACCTTGGAGCCGTGAATGGGCGATATCCACTGTGACTTCACATTGCATAACAAAACATACACCTTGAAAAGTATACAGTGCTAAATTATTTAAAATTTCAAGACGAAATCTGGGAATCCTAAGCTTTTAACTCATGTTCTCACGAGAACAGTGGAAAATAAAGTGACTTTTTAAGAAAACTCTGCAGGTAATTTATAAGTTTGAAGAATGAAGTTCTTATTGATTATCGTGTTTTAACGGACTTCATAATGATTCGCCGTCATAAGTTCTTCCGGGGCCTATTCAGATGCAGTGTTGCCAATTTAGTTGATTTTCGACCAGATTTAGTTGATTTTACCCAGCACTTGGTTGGAAAATTTCTGATTTAGTTGATAGTTGAAAAATCTAGTTGACTGCCGAAAAATTTAGTTGATTTCTAGTTGTTTTCATTATTCTTTTTTGTTACTGTCATTTTTCATTGTTTTCTATTTTTAAGTCGTAATCAACCGTAACCACGTCACCATATATAACCCCCTTGCTCCCCCCCCCCCCCCCCGCTGTCCCTGTGCTTCTGGCGTAACCCAACTTTTTATCAGCTGACTACGCCAATGAGCCCAACCTAAGAATTTCCTGTATATCTCTATGGGGAAATCGCGATTTTGAACGGGTTTTTCGAACCCTTACTCTACCCATACAGGCATGAAAAAAATTGAGGCTGAAATATTCACTCCCATAATAAAAAATTTCTAGAAAAAACAGGAACATATGTGTTGGAAACGCCCTACGTTGCTGGTTCTCTGTCCCGAACACACAACTGCTTGTAGCCCAAAGAGCAGCTTATGATGGGAATTAAATATACCCAACCATCTCAAAAACACCGAATATTCATTAAAGCTAGCTGGAATGCAGGGGGAAAGGAATAAAATGAAAAAATGTTAAAAATGTGGAAACAAAGTTAAGAAAGAGCTCCTTGTCCCCTTTTGGTTGATTTTTAGTCGATTTTCCTGTTAGAATTAGAGGATATGTGGTTCTGGAGTTGACAATACCGATTAGGAATACCTTATGTGGGCACAAGTGTTTCTAAAGTAGTATACTGTTCATGTGTTTTTTTTATTACATCAAATACTATAATGTATATAAAGTACTTAATTCAATGTGCTAGAGCATCTGCAACTGGACTTTGAGTCATAGGCTATACTGACTACAGGAAGTTGCTGTACAGTTATATTGACAACACTGTCCAGGGACGGCTAGCATTAAAACTTTTGTGCAATTAAAATCTACAATTATGTTCAAAGTAAACCATGTCAACAGCATGATTGTCTATCTAAAAACATTGGAGTAAGGGTCAGCTATAGGAAAATAATAAATATATGCAATATGCTGTAGTGCTGTAATAGCAAAGGTATGTACATTTTATTTTACTTAGTTTTGTTTTTATTTATATCAAAAAGGAGTTTGATTTGAATGTATTACCTTTCCTCTTTACACACTTTGCTTTTAGTTCTTTTTTTAGTTGATTTTCTTTTTGGGTTAGCGGATTTTTAGTTGATTTTTCTGTTTGAGTTAGTTGATTTTTGGTTATGGGAGTTGGCAACCCTGTTCAGATGTCGTAGCCTAGGGGACCACTAATTCTTTAATCTGACACACACACACACACACACACACACACACACACACACACACATAGTCAAATCTCTGTAGACATAATGTCGGCTGGATGCGAATTTCGGTTCTTATGGGCAAATTTCATTATCATTTTTTTACGGCATATAATGCACTTTTTACTGCTGTATATGTATAATAGCATAAGACAATAATACTACCACCATTCATACCATTCAAAATCTGGAGATAAATTCAAAAAGTTTTCAAGTAGGTAAATTATTCTATGTATGCTTACAGTATTTCGTAAAGCTCGAAAAAATTTGTTTGATTACATGCCAATATGATTTTGAAAATACTATACTGACTCACGAAGAAAATTTCACTTTTACTCCTGTTCTGCATGGAAAAAAAAAGTCTTTTTTTCGGTACGATTTTTTGAAAGGGATTGTTTTAGTTTCTTTGTCGACCTGGACACCATAGTTAATAACTTTTTTTTTTTTTACCAACATCATTTTCATTTAAGAAACGACATACTGTTGTCTTGACGGGTTTCATGTCTGCAGCGCCAGCAGAAGCAGCGCCGAACTCACACAGACTGCATTCATCCGTGTTGGGTTAACTAATGCGATATGAGTTCTGCTGTGTTCGAACTGTAGGAAACCTACCATTTAAAACCCAGCATCAGGAAAATTTGACTTTCTTCAGTTCCATGGCTATATAAACGCTACTGAAGCTAGAGCTACGAAGTAATACAGCTTCTCCATCCATCCAGAGTGCCCCACTTTTCTGTTGCTTTTAACCTCGAACATCGTAGTTTGTACGGTTTCAATATCCACTAGGTTGTTCTCAACATGCCCGCGAAGGGCAGGACAGTATAAGCCATTCTCTTCAACCATTCATCGGCGAGCCGATGCATCCTTATTTCGATGCTAAATATTTTGGCAAATTTCTGGAATTTTTTTTTTTCCCCGTTTCGGGGTTTAACGATCACCGTGAGCAACTTGATGTATCCTGTCACGCTTCCCTAAATTAGGGTCAGTGGTTCCAGGAAAGGGAGAGAGCCAGTGCCTTATGACAAGTACATCCATGCCTCACCGAGATTCAAACCCGGACCTGTCTCGGACGAATGATCATAAACCAACGGTAAGATGTATATCAACTACATCGTGGGCATTGAACATGCGATTGCTGTAACTTGATGCTCGGTACAGACGGGATCGTTACAAAAGGGCTAAATTAACAGTGGGTTTCTTGCTGGGATCAGCGAAAGGGATCACATTAGATAGGGGCTCATTGTATGTATTGTTTGCTGTAGAGTAGTTGGACTGTATATTTAACGTATGTGACTAGATAACAAGAAATGTTTAGTTCTGTCTAGATGCGTAGTTTACAATTTATTATTTTTAATTTGTAATATCACTTTCAGGGCCGGATTATGTCGATCTATGGCCCTAAATTGTAGCCTCTTTCAGAAAACTTTTCCTATAAATTATTTTCCTAACAATTATTTTTAGTGAGACACCTAAAGGTTATCTTTGTTAGAAGGGATGTTATCAGAAAGCGATCATAGCATCACTATTATTATTGCTATAAAATCAATTATTTTTATTAACGCACATTCTGCTTTACCTAAAAAGCAGCTTATATGTTAATTGCATTTTTATCTATTTTACATAGCCAGACAACCCAGATCAATCGATTTAAAAAAATATTTTTGAAGAATTAATTAAAAAGATGACAATAAATTATCTTTCGGGAGTATTTAAATGCAATTTCTTAGTTCAGAAAAAAATATTTTCATTAGTATGGTGAGAACAAAGCTTTCATTTTCCAATTTACTTTTAAGTGGCAGAAATGCTGGCGATTTCAAAACATTAAATTTTTCCTAGAAAATTTATTTTTAAGGATATCAGTGGAGGTACGCTACCGAGGTAACGGCCAGGAGCTTCATCCCCCAAATCCCCCTACCCCCACGTCCGGCCCTGATCATTACGTATTCGGTCAATGCTTTTCGTTTCTAATAACACAAGTTAGTAAAATCATGCAATGCATTGATTATGATACGCTTTCCAACATACCAGAAATCATTACTCAAGTTATTACTCAAGTTATGACGATATTGGCTGTGGAATAAATCTCGCTCCTGTGCCCTGACCTTTGACCCCATTTCGATGATATTAAACAGAATTGGTTAGGTGTACGTCCGCAACAACATACTAAAGTTTTGTCGCAATAGAAGCATTTTTAGTCAAGTTATAAGGATAATAGCTGTGGAACAGAACTCGCTCCTGTATCCTGACCTTTCTTTGACCCCATTTTCGATGACATTCAACTGAACCGGTTCAGTATACCTCCGGAACACTGAACCGGTTCTGTTGAATATCATCGAAGCATTTTTACCTAAGTTATGACGCATAAGGGCGATGAAATGGATCCCACTCTTATGTCCTGACCTTTGATTCCATTTCGCCCATTTTCAATAGGGTTCGACCCCAGGTTATTCCCTACCACATGCTAAAATTTCATCGAAATCGAACCACTTTTACGCGGGTTATCATGCGGACAGACAGACGGGCAAACCTGGAGCATATACTCTTCTTCAGCCTACGGTTGGAAAGCGTAAAAAAGAGTTGCTTGGAGACCAAATGCAATTACTATCTCCTACAGAAGAGAAGCAATAATTGGTGGTAGATATAGCTGGCTATTCCGTTTCTAAACCCTTAAAGGAAAGCAATTACTTACTTGGTGGGACCACCTGACTTTTCGAAAACATACCACAGACGTATAAGCTATTTGTAACAAGTTAGTAAAATCATGCAATGCACTGATCATGATACGCTTTCCAACATACCATAAATCATTACTCAAGTTATGAGGATAATGGCTGTAGAATAAATCTCGCTCCTCTGACCCAACCTTTGATCCCATTTCGATGATATTCAACAGAACCGGTAAAGTATACTTCCGGAACAACATGAAAAGTTTTGTCTCAATCGAAGCATTTTTACGTAAGTTATAACGCATAAGAACAATGGAATGGATCCCGATTTTATGTCCTGACCTTTGACTCCATTTTACCCATTTTAAATAGGGTTCGTCCCCAGATGGTCCCCTACCACATACTAAAAATTCATTGAAATCGAACCATTTTTACGCAAGTTATGACGCATAAGGGGAAATATCAGGAACACCGGAGCATCGCTCGGGTAAAGGGGGGATGAGGGCACAAAAAAATTTATATTTTGATATGTTCTTTCCAAGTATTGTAATGCTAAGTCTAAACCATCAAGATTAATAATGAGACGAATTAGAGACAAATTAATTTAGAATAAACATCAAAACAAAAGATGAATGATATTTTTTTTTATATGTGTTAGAGTAAGAAAAGTTTTTAAATAGTTTTTATTATTTCCGAACATGACAAACAATAAATGTTAACATGGGATTCTTCATCGAACCCCATGGTAACATTGGTTCTTCATCGTTGTCTATTTATTCGCCGCATATGATCGAGGTTTTCTTCCGATATAGATCATTGAGGGTTATAATAACGTCGGACATTATATTATTTCCATGCTCCTCGCCTTAGCTGCTTGGAATGGTCTTTTTGTAGGCTGATCGTCTTCCAGTGGAAGGTCATGTGTTTCGAGACTGGAATGTGATCGGAAACCATCGGCACTTGAATGTCCAAGCTGTTCCATATTTACTTCTTCCGCTTGTTCTTGTTCCAACAGTGCCGTATTTTTCTTATTAAAGTTGAAACGTGCATGTTTTGTAGGGGGTCAACCAGCCATATTTTTTGTATTGTTTTACCATCCACGTAACACTGTTATAGTAATTAATAAAAATGAACTAATCATATTTTAGCACAGCGGATAAGCTCATCATCAAGTGACTATTCAAAAATGTAACAAAAAAAGGCTGTATTTAGTTTAAATTTTGAAAGGAAAAACATGCGAAATTAGCGTTCCGGTGCTTATACTGTACTACGCATCAACTCCAAGCAACTGGCACAACTCACTTTTTGTTCTAGAAGAAAATAGAAGTAATGCGTAATACGCACACAAGGCGTGACGCAATGAGGCAGATGGTCCCGAGAGTGTGAAGTCATAAAACTTTAATAGAATCCACAAACAACACGTATGAGGCAGATGGCGTGACCGCGCGCCAACATCTCAATCGCGAGAGTGTGACGTTATAAGATTTCTAAGAATGGGAAACAATAGGACGACGCCATCACACTAAAAACGTGGTAACTCGGGGTGGCTATTTAACCCACTAAACGAATTTTTCCAAAGTCGAGATCAAACTAAAGCGATCAAAATCCTAAGAGCCGTTTTCACAATAAAATTTACATATACACAAGAATTGCTTCTTTAATAAGATATGATGGAATGCATCCCGCTCCTATGTCCTGACCTTTGATCCCACTTCACCCATTTTCAACAGGGTTCGTCCACAGGTGGTCCTCTACGACATACTAAAATTTCATCGAAATCGAACCATATTTACGCAAGTTATGACACATAAGAGCAATGGAATGGATCCCGTTCCTATGTCGTGACCTTTGACTCCATTTGTTCCATTTTCAATGGGGTTCGTCCCCAGGTGGTCCCCTACCACATGCTAAAATAAAATTTCATCGAAATCAAACTAATTTTACGCGAGTTATCGTGCGGACAGACGTACAGACAGACGGACGGACGGACGGACGGACAAAGCTGGAGCATATGCGATTCTTCACCCAACGGTTGGAAAGCGTAAAAAACATGTTGATCAAGATAAATGTGTGTCATGAAGTGAGGGAATCCAACAGAAAACTATTTGCGTTTATTTAGACAAATGTTTAATGCCCGTGATAGTATACGACACCAGTTTTACTGATTAAGAGCAACTTCTCGTCCAGCTGACCATGATTACTCGCCAAAATAAAAAGCAGCGAGGAACACTAATTTCCCTCTGGAGAGCTAAAAGAAGTCGACAAAAGAAATTTGATGAGTAGTAAGTTTCGTACTTGAGAAGCAGCTGAGCAGACCGTCCATTAATTGAATGATTTCCAGATACAGTTTTTGTAGCTCTGTCCATGAACCTTTCGTTCCATTATTAGCCTATTAGCAACTTCCTCCCATGTCATATGTAACAAACCTCTACACGAACCCTTTCCTGTTTCGTTTCGCAACGCGTAATCCAAATGAAATCTCAAAACAATTTATACGTATCCAGTTACGCTCCAAGGGCATTTCCCTTAATTCCAAATACAAGGCAGTGCATACAGACCTGAATAAATTCAGGTGACAACGTTTCATCGATTTAGTTAATTGATTTTGGTTCAAACAGAAGGGGAAATCTTTATTTACATCACATTTATTTCGTAAAAAAGGATTAACCCTAATATTGTGCACATTTGAGTGGAATCTCAGTATAATTTATGCATTTAACTTTATAACATATTCGCCGGTGGTGAAATTCGAACTCACGTCTTCCAACTAATGCGATGCTATTCTCCCAACTGAAATTCGTCGGCTGCCGTATGGGTGATTAACTATCGATTTGACGCCAACATCTGTAGTGCATTATCTACATCATGTCACGTAGTATTGCAACTTGTAGGATAATAGTTAATTTAAAAAATTGTCTTTTGGTTCTAACTCCTACCTTAACATAACTTAGCTGTAAAATACTACCCCGTTCACGCACTAAGGTTTAACTCGCCCAAGTATGTAGGTTGCTTCGCTGTACAGCTTACTGAAGTATAGGGTGTACCATAAGAGTGTAACCAATTTCAAATAATCATAACAGTTTTAATATAAATGATCTCAATAGACAACTTGTGTTAATTGACAGAACAGGTCATGAAGTTTTATAGACATTCGGCATTTGTCACCTGAACAGTGTCTAAACGTCATTACAGTTCCAACCATATTCGTTCAAGAATGTCCGTATTAACTTTCTGTAGTGCGTGTGTAATCTTCCTCTTTAAGTCAGCAATGTCTGCAACAGGGGTGCTGTAAAACTCACCCTTGATGAATCCTCATAAAAAAAAAAGTCACAGGGTGTTAAGTCCGGCGAACGTGTGGGCCATGCAATGGGACCACCATACCCAATCCATCGATTGGGAAATTTGGTATCCAGAGACCTCCTCACAATCAAAGTCCAATGAGGTGGCGCCCCATCATGTTGGAAAATGATCGGAGTTTCAAATTCATCTAACTGGGGATACACAAACTGCTCAATCATCTCCACATAATTATCAGCTCTCACAGTCACTTCCTGAAAGAAAAAGGGTGCAATAACACGGTCGACCATTATGCCACACCAAACATTTACTTTTGAGCTGGCATGTTCATATTCCATTGTTCAATGCGGATGTTCAGTTCCCCAAATCCTCACATTATGTTTATCAGCCTTTCCAGAAAAATGGAAGGGCACTTATCCGAGAATCAGATTTGTCTCCGGAAAGATTCAGCACTTGCAATATTCTCCAACATTTCTTCTGCAAACTGTTTACGTTTCGCATGATCATCTGGGTTTTTGTAATGAGTTATGTGCAGTTTATACGGGTGCATTTCGAATCTCTGATGTAACACTCTGTGCACTGATGACTTGGGGATGGCCAGCTGTCGTGCTGCTTGTCTGATTGACTTCCGAGGGCTACGAGTGAATGTTTGTCTCATAACCTTCTCCCTTTCTGGAACCAGCAATGGTCGTCCAGGGCTTTTCTTTGTAAGGACGCTACCAGTTTCCTTCAATGACTTGTACCCCTTTCTGATGCTGTTACGTGTGGGCGGTTTGCTCCCATATTTTGTTCCAGAATTCCGCTGAACCTGAGTTTCAGATAGGGTTTCAATAAACCACTCCACAAACTGCGCTTTCGCCGCAGGAACCATCGGGTTCACTTTCAGAAAATTTGAGGGTATTCATTACCACCTGCAACAAACAGAAGGCTGATATTAGTTTTGCATCCAAAGTTATCATTTGAAACTGGTTACACCTTTTTGGGACACCCTATACTGTAGTTTAACCCGGTCCAGCTTCACTTTTCGTTGCAACTGTAATCCTCAAATCTACATTGAAAAGCCAACTAAGCACTATAAGAAGTGCTCCCAGGAAAATGCATGTCAGGACTTAACAAGGTCCACATTTTATTTACTTTTGCCAAGAAGTAAGTTACTCGTCAGTTTGTTCAATCAATAGACTTGATCACATAAAATTTTCATGTAAAACACAGTCCTCTCTACATTCAGCGGTATTACAAGTTTGAGCTCGCTTTCGTACAGTCTTAAAAATATAAAAGTATCATGATGTAAACATCGGTGGCACAGTGATCTAAGCGTTGGCTTCTGACCATTCGTCCGAAATGGGTGCCGGTTGAAATCCTAGTTAGGCATGTATGTCCTGTTTGTCTTACAGTACTGGCTCTTTTCCTTCCCTGGAACCAGTGACCTTAAATTCGGGACAGGCGACTGCATATTGCCCGTTCAGTAACTAACGGTGGTCGTTATCCTCACTCCATTAAACAAAATCGTGAACGTAAAACAAGTAATACTGATTAACAAGTGCTCTGATCAAAAACAGTGCTACAAAAGTGCTCAGACGGAACAATGTTCGTGATAATAAATGCTTTTGTAAAAACAGTGCTAGTCAAGCACTCAAAGCAACTCTATCTTTCGATTATAATTGCCTTCTGACATGTTTGGGTTTTTCTTTTTTTTTTTCTTTTTTTTTTTGATTGGATGTTTAACGACCCACCGTGAGCAACTCAATGGGTTATAGGCAGTCACCCGTCACTACTTTAGGGCCCCTGGTTCCAGGGAAGGGAGAGAGCCAGCGCAAGACAAACACATATTCCATTCCTCACAAGGATTCGAACCCGGCTCCATTTCGGACGAAGGATCAAAAGCCCTCGCTTAGACCACTTCATCACCTCGGCGGCCATGTTAGGATTGCCAAACACAAATTCATCGAGAGAGAAAATTTGGCATTCAGTCTCAAATTTGTTTAACAATAAAAAACCAAATTTACACAAGACAGGAAGTGAAAGAGGGCTGTATTAGTATGCGTCACAAACTTTTCAAACGAGAAATTTATATAAATACAAATTTGGAAAATGTGAATCCTTTTATTGGTGTAAATGTGATATGAATGGTAAGTCAGATAATATCCGAAAACTTGAAAATTTTGTCGTCCTGGGGAGGGAATCGAACCTGCGTCTCTCCCAGATAGCGCCCGAGTATGCCAACCACTACATCACCCAGAACAACCAAGTTTCAAGTTTCCGATTAATTTGAATGTAACTAACAGTGATTCGCTAGTCGAAGCAACCGCCATTCATACATAGCAGATCTGGAGGTTTTAATTCATTCCCGTGATTACCCGGAGGCGCAAAATACACAGGTGTGCAAAACTTAAGGACGAAGAGGAGAAATTAGCATAACAGCGGAACGAGCAGGCAGAACGGACCGAAAGACCACTCAGGATATAGACTAGGGTCGGGTCGGGTCCGGTACGGTACGGTACGGTAGGGCATGCGCATATATGCAGCATGACGTGGGGGTATAAAGCACACGGGTGGTGTAAGCTCAGCAATTCGGTGAAAGCTATTGCACGGTGTACATCGGTTTGAACGACGTCGAGAAGCTGCCACCCTGTGATATGGCCAACAGGCAATCCGGTAGACGACATCTGGAGGACTTTACCCGAGGTCGCGTCATTGAGAAGTTGGAAGAAGGTCGAAGTGTGACCGAGGAGTTCGGGATCACTCACAGGATCGTTTCACGAGCTTGGAGAGCATTTCAAACGACAGGAGCAGCTGTCCGAGAGTTTTGCAGTGGTCGTCCACGAGCAACCACGACGGCGGACGACCGGTATATTGTCTTACAGGCGAGAACAGACAGACTGCAGACAGCGGGAGAAATCGCAAGGCACATGCAACAGACAACTGGACGTCCGTTATCGCGTTTTACCGTGGTCAGGTGGCTACACAAAGGTGGTCAATTTGCACAACGACCAGTACGGTGTGTGCCATTAACGCCTGCTCATCGGGGACGGCGGTTTCTGTGGTGCCAGGAACACAAGAACTGGACACATCAGCAATGGGATCGAGTTCTCTTGACGGATGAGAGCCGATTTAGTCTGACGGGCGATTCTGGAAGTATACACATCTGGAGAGAGCAGGGAACACGCAATCACACCTCCAACATCATCGAAAGGGACCGGTTTGGAGGTGGCGGAGTTCTCGTTTGGGGCGGTATCATGCTTGGTAGCCGTACTGACCACCACATCTTCCAAGGAGGTTCAGTCACCGGTGTTCGCTATTGTACCGACGTTCTCCTGCCTCACGTGCGTTTGTTTAGAGGTGCCGTAGGTCCTGAGTTCCTCTTCACGGACGACAACGCTACACCTCATCTTACAGGGGCTGTCGTAAAGCTGTTGGAGAATGAATATATTCAACGTATGGATTGGCCCGCAAGGTCCCTGGACCTAAATCTAATCGAACGCCTGTGGGACTTTCTCGGGAGACGCTTGGTAGCACGCCACCAGCCGCCAACAACGATTCCGCAGCTGCGATTGGCGCTACAAGAGGATTGGGCCGCGATGCCTCAACAACTCCTTGACAACCTCGTCCTCAGCATGGACACACGTTGTAAATCCTGCAACGCAGTCAGGGGTGATCATATCCCCTACTAAAGACTGGATTTTTCTTGGCAGCCGCCTGTCACATGGACGTTTCTGTCTTCTGTCCAGTTGTGCTCGAAGCTCCCTTTTCAATAAAGTGCCTTTGTATCCTTTGGATTCCTTGTTTGGATGGTTTTGCTCACTTGTCCCATATTCTTACATCTTGGGGATCTTATGGTATGATTTGAGTCGATGTGGAGCACTTCTGCACGACGTTACATTCGAAAAACCGTTTCGTCCTAAATTTTTGCACACCAGTGTATCAATGAATGAAGTACAAAATTACATCATACAATACAAATTTGAAAGACGTGAATCCGTTTATTGGTGTAAATGTGACATAGATGTTAAGTCAGATAATATCCGAAAACTTGAAAATTTCACTCTCATTTAGCATACTCGGGCGTTATCCGGGAGACGTGGGTTCGATTCTCGCTCCAGGAAGACGAAATTTAAGTGGGTTTTTTTTGTTTTTTTTATTGGAGGTTTAACGACCACCGTGAGCAACTCAATGGGCTATAAGCAGTCGCTTGTTCCTAATTTAGGGCCACTGACTCCAGGGAAGGGAGGCAGATAGCGCCGTAAGAAAAACACAACAACCATGCCTCACCGGGCGGGATTCGAACCCGGACCCATTTCGGACGAATGATCAGAAGCCATCGCTCAGACCACTGTGCCACCGAGGCGGCCGAAATTCACGTTTACGGATATTATCTGACTTAACATGTCATATTTACGCCAATAAACGGATTCACTTCTTCCAAATTTGTATTGTATGGTGTAATCCCGTATTTCATTCATTGAAAAGTGTATATCCCAGGAAACGTAATTTAACATTGAAACCACTGTTTTGAGAATCGTGAGAATTTCCATTGCAGACAGTCTAGCTATTTCGCAGTTTATTGACGTGGGATAATGATTTCGTGTCAATACGTGCGAACTTTAAAACACAGACAAACCAAGATTGACACTACCATTAAAAACCACAGCTTTAAAGCGAAAATTAAAAACACCGGCATTAATAAAAATGTGTGCTTGCTCTTTCTGATGTTCTTAAAAATTGCTTTTGTATAAAAAGAGGTTTCTCTATATCAAGAAGTGGTGAGTTTTGTTAATAATAACGCATCAGTAAGTACGCATCTTCGGAATATAAAGTTAATTAAAGCAGGAAAGAAAGCGAAGAAGAGTCTACGAAAAAGAAAAAGGAAAGACGAAGATGATGACGAGAAAGCCAGCTCAAAAAGGAAATATCACGAACAATCGCCTACACGCACGAGCGAGCACAAAACAGATATGTTCAGACTTCGTTAGCATGTGTGTGTCAGTAATAATATATATAACAGAAATGTTTACGATAGTTTTATACAAACTAAATTTTCCTTGACTAGTTTTCAGAAATCAGAACTATTGAAGCTTGGATTTTTTTGTTCTTTTTCTACTGTTTTTTTTCCAGACAAAGTAAAAAGAAAACAAGACATTGAGGGGGGGGGGAAACGACGCCGCATGAAAGGAGACTAGTTTCGAAAAGAAATTTCTCAGTTCCTGTTCATAACCGAACATAATTCGAAAGTTGCAAATTAACTGAACATTTAAATTGCAAATGAAACAAAAGGGGCGCAACGATGCAGATCTTTAAGCGTTAGCGTTTATTTTGTCCTGAGAAAAATTTTATATGTGCAGTTTCCCTTCTAGCATCTGCAGATCGGTTGTTTCTTTTTGCTCCTGAGCTGAAAATGTTTCTGGCAATGTTTTTAACGCAATATCTCGCAGAGAACTATAGGAAATATACACTGCCTTACCATTAATATCCGGACACTCTCCTTCCCCTCCTACTCATGTCTACAATACACAATGGAACTTCTGTTACACGTTCCTCAATTATACGTTATTAAATTTTATACGTAACTGGCTGTGCCCACGGCTTCGCCAGCGTCGAAGATATCACTGAAAAACAGGGCTATGATAACACGTGTAATCCGATCCACCCATAAGAACTATATTTGAATTCTATACCAACCGATGGAGGAAATTAGCCGAAAGATTAAATGGTCGGCACTTAGTTTTTCACATGAAAGAAAATTATAATTAATTTTTACATAAATTTAAGTACATAATTATTATTTTTGGAAAATAATTCATTTTGCGTCAGCATATATAACATTCTTTGTCTCGTTTCCAGTCGTTATCAAAATTAATTGATTGTCTGAACTGCCGGTTCTCGATAAGCCGACGTATAACTGTCAAAACGTTCTTGACGCAAATCTAATCCCACATGTTTGTAAGTTTGGCTCTGGGATATTTATTAATCGTTATAGCAAAGGATAGTTTAATAGGAAACTGTAAACCTTTGAACGTGAAAGACCAATCCGCGGATCCTTTTTCCAGGATTGCTGAGAATCTGAGAACACAGAAGCGTCCAGACCTGGTGAATCGCAAAGGCGTGTTTCACCATGATAACTCAAGACCACATACAAGTTTGGTCACTCGTCAAAAATTGTTGCAGTTTGGATGGAATATGTTACCACATCCACCATATTCGCCACATCTGGCAACATCAGACTACCATTTGTTGCAAAACGCCTTGAATGGTAAAATCTTCACTGCTGATGAGGCTATCAAATCGTTCTTGGAACTGTTTTGTCCCGAAAAAAATGAACTTTTTTGAGCGCGTAATCGTGGACTTGCTTGCGAGATGGCAAAAGGTCATCGAACAAAATGGGCAATATGTTGTTGACTGAAGTTTTTGTTTCTTATTCAAAATTTTCTTTTCATTTATACAGGAAAAAAACGCATTTACTTTTTGGCCAACCCAATAGTTTCTGAAGTTCCTGCAAGACGCGCACCAATGATCGTTGCATTTAATAATCTTTGATATATTCTTCGTGTTGCACCTGCCATTCTAGTTACCGAAGCACCAGCAAGACGTGCACTTGATCATGCCTTTCAATAATCTTTCATATAGTTCTTCGTGTTGTACCTGCTGGATCTGCCATTCTAGTTACTGAAGCTCCTGCAAGGCACGCACCAATGATCGTGCCATTTAATAATCTTTGATATTTTCTTCGTGTTGCACCTGCCATTCTAGTTACTGAAGCACCTGCAAAACGCGCACTTGATCCTGCCTTTTAATATTATTTGATAGAGATCTTCGTGTTGCACCTACTGGATCTGCCATTCTAGTTACTGAAGCTCCTGCAAGACGCGCACCAATGATCGTACCATTTAATAATCTTTGATATATTCTTCGTGTTGCACCTGCTGGATCTGCCATTCTAGTTACTGAAGCTCCTGCAAGCCACGCACCAATGATCGTACCATTTAATAATCTTTGATATATTCTTCGTGTTGCACCTGCTGGATCTGCCATTCTAGTTACTGAAGCTCCTGCAAGCCACGCACCAATGATCGTACCATTTAATAATCTTTGATATATTCTTCGTGTTGCACCTGCTTAATCTGCCATTCTAGTTACTGAAGCACCTGCAAAACGCGCACTTGATCCTGCCTTTTAATATTATTTGATAGAGATCTTCGTGTTGCACCTACTGGATCTGCCATTCTAGTTACTGAAGCTCCTGCAAGACGCGCACCAATGATCATGCCTTTTAATAATATTTGATATAGTTCTTCGTGCTGCACCTGCCATTCTACACTGCTGGCCACCCAAAATGCACCACCAAGAAGGAAGCATCCGAATGGCCTGACATTCGCAGCATGCGTCGCACGCAAGATTACATGCAAACGATTAGCATTGCAGGGCATATGCAAATCACGTGCGCCCGGCACGCCAAAGAGAAGCACTATAAGAAGGGTGCACAGAAGGCGGGGTGTAAGTAGTGGAAGTGTGTTGTGCTGCCGCACCTATGCGTGGGAAGCTTTCTGATGCCTCGTCGCAGAATACGGAAGTCATTCCAGCACGTTTTGGAGTTCGACAGAGCGCGAATAGTGGCTTATTGCGACAGCGGTTTATCATACCGAGACATCGGCGCCCGTGTGGGACGGCATCTTACCACAGTGAGGCGAGTATGGATTCGATGGGTGCAGGAGGGACGGACGGACAGACCGACGTGATCGATTGCCGAAGCAGCGGCACACCACCGAACTAGAGGACCGGCATGTTGTGCGGCGGGAATTGACAGCTCCCACCACCACATCAAGAACGTTAGAGCAGGAATTTGGGCATGTTGCGCAATAACCTGTGTCAGCACGTACCGTTCGACGACGTCTGAAGGAGTGCGGACTTGTCGCAAGGCGCTCATTGCTCCGGTTAACATTGACGTTACACCACCGGCGAGTTCGGCGGCAGTGGGCCGTTGAACGCCGCACCTGGACTACGGAATGACACGACATTGTCTTCTCTGACGAATCCTGCTTCTGCCTGCAACACCAGGATGGTCGGATCCGCGTGTGGCGTCACCGCGTCAAGAGGCTGTATGACGTATGCATTATGCATCGCAATATCGGTCCGTCGCTTGGCGTTACGGTTTGGGGCGCAATTGGATATGACAGCCGCACCCTTATGATATGCATCGCCGGTACACTCAACAGCCACCGCTACATCTCCGACGTTTTGGAGCCTGTAGTACTCACTTACCTACAGGACCTACCAGCGGCCACGTTTCAACAGGACAATGCGCGCCCGCACGTGGCATGCATCGTGCAACAATTCTTCACGGCCCACCAGGTGTCACTGCTGCTATGCCTCCCCCATCCTGTTCTCCCGATATGTCGCCCATCGAACACGTCTGGTGGCTGATCGGCAACCTAGTGGCCCTGCAAGCACCACCCGCGGCTACACCTGATGAACTGTGGCAACGTGTGAAAGCAGCCTGGACCGACATACCCCAATCCCACATCCAAAGCCTCTTTCGTTCGATGCCGCGGCGTGTAACGGCAGTTATTGCCAGCCATGGGGGCCACGCGAACAACTGATGTCTGCGTGTTCCGCAAGTCGCACGGTCCTGTAAGCTCAATCGTTTCATCTTTGTATCTGTTGTTATGTGTCTAGTAAATCTGGCTTTGCTATCTTGTGTCCTTCTTGGTGTTGCATTTTGGGTGGCCAGCAGTGCAGTTACTGAAGCACCTGCAAGACGCGCACCTTGATCATGCCTTCTAATAATCTTCGATATAGTTCTTCGTGTTGCACCTGCTGCATCTTCCATTCTAGTTACTGAAGCTCCTGCAAGACGCTCGCCAATGATCACGCCTTTTTTGAGGTCACTTGACACGGTCGACAATTACTCCACAACAGCTGTTTCACCTGCGACTGTATTATTGCTACGTGGTAGTGGACATCGTTCTGAACCCCTTTACATACCTCACATCGTGGGTGATGTCGTCCCTGTGATTTGCTTACGGTGCATTGTTTGCACTCCAGTCGCAGTCGGCGTTTTTATTGTTTCGATAAACTCCTAAGTTCCACAACACTCAGTAATTTACAGCTAAGTGTGTGTGTTTTAACTTACCCGTCTTGTGAGCAGTAGATACTCAAACTCAATCTACTGCTCAAAAATATAGAAGTTGTACAACCGCACAGTTAAGATTTTTTTTTTTTTTACTGTTAAAAATGTGACATATGGCACTGACATTTGCACAACGTTTATCTGACGAAAAATCGTTGAGAATATTTACAGGGATGGACTTATCCGTACCTGAGGACCATCCATATCTTCATAAGAGGGACAAAAAGGCCACGATACCGAATCAATAAAAGCACACAGGCAGGAAGGAAAGTGCTTCTTTAACTACGTCGGGCGTCGTGCTCCGGGAGATGATTCGAGTGCAAAAAGAAAAAATGCTGAGAACAATAAAGAAAATCACTGCAGAATTTCTAATGGACACTGTTCCAGAAACTGTAATGTAAGCAGTTTTCGGCGCATCCCCCCCTATAAGGAGGAGAAATTGTTCTTCACACTCCGCTAAATGATATATGAAATTAGTGCCTTGACACTACTGAAATCGTAGAACCCAGTTCCATGATTCCTTGCTTTAAATGCCCCAGTTGTTGCCAAGTTAGGAGGAAAGCCTTTGAAAGTTCGTATAGGATTTCCAGGAAGATCCCCGAATGACGAATTGTTTCCCCTGCAGCAGCTCTTTCTACGTGATGCCTTAATGGAAGTTTACCTAGAACTCTCCGTTTACGAGTACGAGGAAGCTCTTTTTGGAAATGTGTTGGACGACGAATTCCGAAGAACCGGGGAAATGTTCTTCAGGTAAAACGTAAAATCAGATTGCAAGAAAAGTAAACAATCAAAAGAGAAAATCTCGCGATTCTGGAAAATGCTATTAATCGCTAAGTTTAAATAAAGAATATGAAGTGCCTACTAACACTTTGTCTGCATGTACACACGATAAATAAAAGTCAGCTGTAATGAAAAAATGTTTGGAATGTTCGATAGAATTATACGCAGCAGCTTTCAAAGTGTGACCTAAGAATATCACGGGCACGACCTGAACGAAAATGCTTTGTATGATTTTATAACGCAAGGATTAACTACAGGAAAATGGGCATACAAAATCTATGACTAAGTGACATACGAGATATCCTGCACACCATTTGTGTTCGTTTAATGGACAGTTCGATTTCGATGCTGCTGTTGCGTTTGACAGAAGACAAAATATCCTTACTTAAAAGGTACACCTCCTAAGAGCTTGTCCCGACTTTTCCGTTTATAAAGGACAACGCTCTTTATACACCGATGAGCTGTTACATTATGACCACCTGTCTAATAAGCTGTAGGACCCTCTTTAGCCCTCAAAATAGCGGTCACTCGGCGAGGCATCGATATGATGAGGTGGCGACAGGTATCCTGGGGTATCTGGTACCATAATGTCAACAGCAGGTCCTCCAGTTCCCGTTCATTTCAAAGTGGTGGGGATTTAGGGCGAACCTGCTTTTCCAAGTCGAACCACAAATGTTCGATTGGGTTCATCTCATGCTGGTGACTTTCTGTAAATGCCTTGTCTACCTGTTCATGTCAGGTGGCCAGGAGTTTAACAAGAATTCACCAGCATGTTCCTCGAACCACTCCTTGACGATTCTGGCAGTGTGGCATAGTGCATTATCCTGTTAGTAATGGCCATCACTAGCAGGGAACACAGTTGCCATGAATGGGTGAACTTGGTCCGCAATGATGTTCAGATACCTGACAGCTGTCAGAGATTGTGCTATTCGGATAATGGGGCTTAGTGTCCCAAGAAAACATCGCCCACAGCATAACACCACCGCCGCCGGCCTGTTTCCGCCCAACAGTGCATTCAGGTGCCATAGCCTCCGTTGGTAATCGGCGTATCAGCACTCGACCGTCTACGTGATGCACCAGGAATCTTGATTCGTCAGACCAAGCCACTGTCTTCTAATCATCCACGGCCCAATCTCGATCTTGGACCCATTTCCTGCGTTGTTGGCGATGACGTGCAGTGAGCATGGGAACCCGACTGGGTCTTCGGCTAAGCAGGCCCATGCGCAGAAGGCTGCGATGAACTGTGTACTGTGACACATTGCCCTGATTTACCCCTGTTGTAGGGGCGGATGATTTGTCGCATTGTGGCCCAGCGGTCGCTGTGAACAATGCGAAACAGTCTCCGCTCCCCCTCTGGCATCACTGAGCCGCGGACGACAGTTAGTCGTTTGGCGATCTGTGCACCACTTTTGATACGTTCTCACTACAGCGGTACGTGAACAACACACAAGCAGCGTCGTTTCAGAGATCGTAGTTCGGAGGCACCGAGCCATCACAATTTGTCCTTTATCAAACTCCGATAAATCGGCAGCTTTTCCCATTCTGACTCCGAACAATCTACTAACCGAAAGCCGGTCCTCGGGTTGTATATATACTGCTCTGTGAACTTTATCTGCGCCACCGTTCAGTCTCCAGGCGTGCTAATTTATCTAGGCTGGGGGTGGTCATAATGTAATGGCTAATGGGTGTATATTCTATATATGACATTGTTTGCAAACGGTGTTTTCTTTTCAATCCCAAGTTTTTAAAAGAGAAACCTGAATTAAACTTTAAAGTTCGAGTCGACATTTGGAGGAGAACTACGAGTCATCAAACGCTACCATTTAGTTCAACTGGTTCACATGCTTTCTTTTGGAGTGACAGGAATTTTGATTTCCTGAATAGTGGAAAAGCTATGTCAAGGTTTTACCTACGTAATAGGCTACCGTAAGGAGTACTGACTTTTTCTGACCTGATTTTGATTCCAGGGAATTTTTTATTGCATGTCTTTTTTTGTTTGTATGTATGTTAGGGGGTTTTAACTACCACCGTGAGCAACTGAATGGACTATATGCAGTCGCCCGTCCCTAATTTAGGGTCACTGCTTCCAGGGAAGAGAGAGCTAGTGCAGTGAGACAAACACAACATCAATGCGTCACTGGGATCCGAACCCGGACCTACCTTCGACGAATGGCCAGAAGTCAGCGAGACACCACAGCGCCACCGTAGCGCTGTATGCCTTCATCACATTAATATTTTCTTGTTGCTGATCCAACTATGGATTTTTCCGGCTTTGCAAGAGTTGCACTTGTTACACTTTAACCACCCTTCCAGTGACCGTAAAGAGTCGCTGAATAGAAGTCTATTATGCCGATTTTTTTTTTTTAATTTTAGCCCTGTTTTCTTTTTAAACAATATTTAGCCTGGAAACAATAGTGAAACCTACTAAAAGTGTACGAAGGAAGATGTGTGAAACCATATAAACAAGATTGCTGATTGTGCAGGTGGAGTTCTGCAAACAACTACGATTTTGCAGCGAATGGAATTGTTCAGAACTTAGTGCTTACGATCTTTCAAGGCTGCATATCAAGTTTCCTAGTACACTATCAGGAAGATGACGTAGTAAAACTCTGATGAAACTCTGCAGTGACACCTGAAACCATCTGCTTATCGAATGATTTTTTTGTTTGTTTTGATTGGAATTTTAACGATCACCGTGAGCAACTCAATGGGCTTTTTAAACAACATTTAGCCTGGAAACAATAGTGAAAGCAGTCGCCCATCCCTAATTTAAGGTCACTGGCTCTAGGGAAGGGAGAGAGCCAGTGCCGAAACACAACATCGTGAGACAAACACAACATCCATGCCTCACCAAGATTCGAACCCGGACTCCTTTCGGACGAATGATCAGAGGCTATCGCTTAGACCACTGCGCCACCGGGGCGGCAATTTTTTTTTTTTTTTTGATTGGAGGTTTAACGATCACCGTGAGCAACTCAATGGGCTATAAGCAGTCGCCCGTCCCTAATTTAAGGTCACTGGCTCCAGGGAAGGGAGAGGGAGAGAGCCAGTGCCGTAAGACAAACACAACATCCATGCCTCACCGGGATTCGAACCCGGACCCCTTACGGACAAATAATCAGAGACCAGCGCCTTAGACCACTGCACCACCGTGGCGGCAATTTTTTTTTTTTTTTAATTGGAGGTTTAACGATCACCGTGAGCAACTCAATGGGCTATAAGCAGTCGCCCGTCCCTAATTTAAGGTCACTGGCTCCAGGGAAGGGAGAGAGCCAGTGCCGTGAGACAAACACAACATCCATGCCTCACCGGGATTCGAACCCGGACCCCTTTCGGACGAATGATCAGAGGCTATCGCTTAGACCACTGCGCCACCGGGGCGGCCTCGAATGATTTAGATAACCATGTTGGGGAAAACAGCAAATACATTAACGCATTTGGGAATGTGTACTAGCTGGACATTAATAATATACGGTGAGTTAGCTTTGAATTAGGAACACTTACTTAATAACGCATTGGTCCACCTTTCTGAGCAGTCACTGCTCGCAGACGCCTAGAAACAGAATTTACGATGTGTCTAACATCCTCTATGCGCAGCTCCGTCAGTTCACACTCATGCCGTGGAGGAACATCAGCAGCTTTCACACCCTGTTTTATAACATCTTACAAATGTTCAATTGGGGATACAGTCAGGAGAGTTTAAGGGCCAAATCAATATGGCGAATTCGTTGTGTTCCAATTAAACACTTAGCAGTTATACGAGCCGGATGATGACATGGTACTGTGGTCGAGGTTAACCTCTTGCAGATGTGAATGGACATGGTCGGCTAACAGGCCCCTGTAGCGTCTATTGTGCAGTGTTTGGGCTATGATAACAAACTGACCTATAGTGCTTACCAGGAAAATGCTCCTCAGACCAGAACATCACTTCCACCGGCTTATTGAACCCCAACTGTGCAACCAGGGGATAGGGGTTCATGCTGTTTACGCCATTATCGAACCAGCTCATCAGCATGGTGCATCAGGAAAGGCAACTCATCACTATAGACGACCTTCCTCCATCTGCCGAGAGTCCATTGCCCACGTTCCCTGGCCCATGTAAGGCGTTGATTGTGATGACTGAACGTCATTATACGTGATCCTCGTTGGTCTCCGCCTATAGAACCCCTGGCAACGCAAGTTACTGCTTTTGGTGCATATGCCAATAGGTTGAGCTGCACCGCTGTTTTGCTGGTGGATGAGCTGCGTGACTGTTGCACATCGTTGCTGAGATATCAGTCTTGACACCCGACGCTTACCTCTAGGGTCAACCGCAAGTAAGTGACCAATGTGAGTCGTCCTGTTGGATGTCTGTGTATGATTAATCCAGTCCTGGTACAACACCCTTGAAACAGTAGAACGGGAGCAGCCAACAAGTACGGTTGTTTCCGAAATACTGGTACCTGCCCCCGAGATCCAACTAACTAGCCACGGACAAGTTCGCCTACTTCGCCACGTTTTAGTTGTGCACAATTTATAGCAGCCGCAAGTGCCGTTGATATCACGTGGTACTTCGTTGTCGCTCCGAATATATAAAACGGGTGGGGGTTCCTAATACAAAGCTGACTCAGTGTATAAAATTACATTGTTACAAGTGTAGTTCACGGGTCACTTAGGAATTAACACATCATGCGATGTGACTTGTGATATGTAAATTTAAAGCATGCTGCCTGTAAAGCAGTGATCTTTTAGTCAGTGTCATCAGTTCCAAGAGGATTGTGCTATACAGAGTTGGCAACGGGTCAAAAATTTCGGACCCAGACTTCCCATTACTGGACCCGACCAGGACAGGATCCAATCCAACTCGACCCGGACCGGACCCATAACTGATCCGGACAAGTGGGATTAACAATTAACTTTTAGGAGACAAAAGGGATGTACAATGCTTTTACAAGAAATGAAGATTTATCGATTGATGGGGGAAAGCCGGAGATAACCAATACCTACATTTCTCTTGGACAGCATATATTAAGTGAGGATCACATTGATGAAGAAATTAATCGGCGTATAAAACTTGCCTGGAGAGCGTTTGGAAGAAAAAGTATAATTTTCAAGAGCAATATGCCATTTATGTCTTGAAAGAAAAGTGTTTGATTAATGTATCCCCTTCCAGTGCTTACATATGGTGCAGAGACGTGGAACTTAACTAAAAGAGACATACAAAGACTGTAGACAACTCAAAGCAGCATGGAGAGATGCATGCTTGGTGTAACCAGGAGAGATAAAAAGAGGAACTCGTGGATCAGAAAAATGATAAGAGTGGAAGACATCATGATCAGAGTAAAATCCCTGAAATGGCAATGGGCTGGACATATTGCCAGAAGGACAGACCATCGATGGACAGCTAAAATTTTAGACTGGATTCCAAGGGTCAGGAAAAGACCCAGAAGAAGACCAAATAGGAGATGAGTGGATGAAATTCGAAAGTATGCGGGAGTAACAGTGAGGAGACTGGCACAAAACAGACCGTTGTGGAAGAAACTTTCGGAAACCTATGTCCAGCAGTGGATTGATAATGGTCGACAATGATTATGATACATATAAAAGTAATATATATATTCATTCCAATAACTGCTTGATATTTAATAACTGAAATCCTTTATAATAAAATTTGGTTACTTGCTAAAGTTTAGTGCCATTTTTAGTGCCACTATTATGCGTAATCCAGAAGTAATGGCTGACTATGAACGTGACCGTGAGTATATTACAAATGGGAACCATTATTTACGATTACACAAATGTTTTTTTTTAAATGTGTTTTGATTGTTCATTCTTTCCACGCTTTGATGGAGGTGCGCATACTTTCATCCGGTCAGTTAGATTTTTGGTTTCATAATATCTTATTACATAGTCGACATTTTTCTTTGCAATTGTACACTTTCCACATTTCGAACAACAAGCAAGACCAAACAACACAGAATTATTCACCGGTTCCTTAATGAGACGAAACAATTTCCAGTATTCACTCTTCCCCTTGTGGTTTTCAACAAGCACGTATTTGTTGGCCTCGACGCCTTTCTCAACCTCCTTAATATTAAATCCATCCATATTAACAAATAAGGACTTAATTTCGACATGACATGTCATGGGAACGGGATGTTAGCACATCAATAGAAAACCTCTGAATACTCAATGTATAACACATGCGATGTGAAAAGTAACTCTTAGTCATACAATGAACTTCGCACGGAGAGAGTGAATCAGCTGAGAAGCAGGCGAATGGCGTTTGCCTGTACCTTGCCCTGGATAATCGCACTGTAAAAGAACGCAAAGGAAGGATCTTTTTTTACGAATATGGTGTCGGTGTGTTTGACGTCGGTCAGTGGAAGTGAATAATGATTTAAGACAAATATTGTCTTAAGAAACATAATATTTTTGCATGGCAAATCATTATTCATTCTGTGGGCACGAGTATCGACTACAGAATTCCACAACGCGCATTTCTCTTTGGATTTTTTTTTTTTTTTTGAATAAAACCGGGTCAAAATGGGATCAGAAACACCTTGACCCGACCCGTTTCCATCTCTGGTGCTATAGTGAAGAGGACAATAGATTCGAGGCAAATTTGTGTTATTTTCTAATATGAATGTATAAGAAAATTACACAAATTGGCACCGCGGGGGTAGGGGTGGCTCTAGAGAATGTTTAGGTGGCTCCATGGTATCAACCACTGCGCTGATCACTTACGATTGTCTTAAAGGACACACTTATCATCGCAGGTTACAATCCTATGCATGAATCCATCCCTTCTACGCCTGGCAAGGAGAGAAATGAACACCTTCAGACGATGTGGTGTTGTATTGGGCTGCTGTAAGTTCGTGTGACACCCAGACATACTAATATTTCATCTTCCCTAGGGTCGCCAGGCTCCTGACAACTGTCAGATGTTGCATATGGATCTTCGCTGCGCTCTCACGGGCACTGAGTCAGCTTCCACGATATTCTTCAGCTACTCATCTGTTACACTTGCGGACGACTGGGAGGCGTATTTGTAAGGAAGGTGTCTCCTACTTGGAATTTCGATAGCCATCTGCGTTTGGTGCGTTTATTTGCTCTAAGGACGATTCTTTCGGGCCGACATGCCCACGGAGTGCCCGAATTTGAACTCGTGCAGAGAATTACGCGGAACTGGCACGTTTCCATGATCCACTTTTGCAGAAAGCTGTGCACTCGCGTTTTGAATCTGTTCACGAAATGAGACACACAACGCGTATACCAGATATATATATGGACCTTTTAGCTTACGTCTTGTGACTTTGCTGGACTACACCTTTCCGCTGGAAGGGATGAACACATCCACTCTTTGAAAGCGGATATTTTACTTATACCAGCCTAATTTAAATTTCTAAGTCGTAACCAAGACACCTTAGATGACTGGATATTACCTCATTTTGCAAATTAGTGGAAATGGAAGATATAGCCTCCTCTTTCATTTTCCGAAGTATTCGTTCACAGCAAAGGCAGAAAAATAAATCGAACCTGAAGGGGGAAGGGGGGGGACAGAAAATGTTCCGAATACACGCAAACCTTTTGAGACACGTAAAGAGATCTGGACTGTTAACTAAAGAATTCCAATTCTCTCTTAGACAAAATAATTGCGAGAGAAATAGAAGCTAAAATCATGCTCATGAAAGACATCCGTGCATTTTTTTTATTGGAATTTTAATGATCATCGTGAGCAACTCAATGGGCTATAAACAGTCTCCCGTCCCTAATTTAGGGCCACTGGTTCCAAGGAAGGGAGAGAGCCAGTGCCGTAAGACAAACACAACATCCATGCCTCACTGGGATTGGAACACAGACCCCTTTCGGAAAAGCCATCGCTTAGACAACTGCGCCACCGGAGCGTCCCGTGCATCTTCAAACAACAAACTGAACTAACATTGACGTAATAGTGCTACGTATTGTAGTATGATGAATGGAAGCAGAATTCCTTGTTGTGGGGGCGTGCATTCCTGTCATTTCACTGGAATGTTCCAGAAAGTATGCTTCAGCAGGACTGTGCCAACATTTTACTTAATATGTTTCCACTGTTAGACTACCTGTCGTCGACTCCTTTGCTTACTCTTTAAAATCACTGCGTTTGTTCCACATTAGAGCACGTGTGAAATTTCATCGGGAACCAGATCTATAAGCAAGGCGTGATTTATGCCTAGGCCCGCAAGGCCCGGACCTAGAGCCGCGCCTTTTAAGGGGGGGGACAAGTCACAATAAAACAATCTTTTTTTTTTAATAATTATTGTGAATGGAAAAAAAATTTAGGGGATTTTTTTTTTGTCTGAAACGAAGGATTAACACCGGTGTTTTTGCTAAGCTCTTTCACTACCACCTCGCCGCTCCGGAAGCGTTGTGGTCTAAGCTCTGGCTTATGCCAATTCGTCAGAGAAGGGTCCGGGTTCTAATCCCGGTGAGGCATGGATGTGTTTGTCTTACGGCATTGGCTCTCTCCCTTTCCTGGAGTCAGTGACCCTAAATATTTAGGGACGGGCGACTGCTTATACACTGAGTGGCCACTTTATTATGACCACCCCTCAGTACTTCGTTGGGCCACCCTTTGCTTTAATACTGCGTCGATTCTTCGTGGCATGGACTCCACGAGATGTTGATAGGTGGTTTGTGGGATCTGAAACCATGCTCTATGACTAGCATCTTCCAATAGTGTGAGATTGCAGGGTTGTAGATCCAGCTGTCTGATGTCTCGTTCAACTTCATCCCACAAATTCTCAATGGGGTTGAGATCTGGAGATTGTGGGGGCCACCTAAGCAAAGAAACTCACTGGCATGTTCCTGAAACCAAACCTGTACAATACGAGCATCTATGGCAGGACGCATTATCTTGTTGAAAGTAGCCATCGTCATTGGGATAAACTATCTACATGACAGGATGCACTTGGTCCGCAACGATGTTTAGATATGATGTGCCAGTCAGACGTTGATCAACACGAATTAAAGGGCCCAAAGCATGCCAGAAAAACATTCCCCAAACCATGACGTTGCCTCCACCAGCTTGAAGGGTTGTAGCAATGCATTTGGGGTCCATGCTTTCTTGTTGTTTCCTCCAAATTCTCACTCTG
The DNA here is from genome assembly GCA_039090855.1 of Macrothele yani. Classification (NCBI taxonomy): domain Eukaryota; kingdom Metazoa; phylum Arthropoda; class Arachnida; order Araneae; family Macrothelidae; genus Macrothele; species Macrothele yani. The sequence goes on from CM077024.1 coordinate 12,675,396, forward strand.
TCATCGGCATGGTGCAACTGAAAAAGTGATTCATTGGACCACATAACTTCTCTCCAATTATCGACTGTCCAATCCTTGTGCTCCTGTGCGAACTGGAGATGTTTTCTCTTGTTAACCGCAGACAGCAAAGGTGTTCGAACAGGCCTTCGGTTGCCATATCCCATCCGATGCAGTGTACTGCGAAAAGTGCGTGCAGAGATCATTTGAGGGGATCCTTGATTAAGATGGTCTGTAATTTGCTGCACTGTTGCCTTTCTGTTATCTATTACCAGTCTGGAGACTCTCCGTTCCGCCCGAGCAGTCACTAGTCGATGACGACCACACGTTGCTCGTAGAGACCCAGTTTTTTGGCTGACAGTCCAGTCTTTAAACACTTTAACAACAGCTGCTCTGGAACATTTCACGAATGCGGCGGTTTCGGTGATACTCGCTCCATGGCTCCGAGCTCCTACAATTATCCCACGTTGAAAGTCCGTCAAATCGCATTTTTTTTACCCATCTCGTCACCCAAAAATCACTACTACTACTGTCGCAAGCACTCAGCTTTCCCTTTTTATACTAGCCTCGCCCTCTGGCGGCTACAGAGTGCAGCCATAGCTCATTTGCTTAAAACTGTCAGGTGGTCATAATAAAGTGGCCACTCAGTGTATAGCTCACTGAATTGCTCACGGTGTCGTCAAACCTTCAATAAAAAAAAAAAACTCATTTCAAGTGAAGCTCAGTGACATGTCACGTCGGAACGAGACTGGCCAATAGAAGCAGCCATTCTATAACTGCAACCCTAATTGTTAATATCATTTACTAGTTGCTACGTTTCTAAAAAAGTTAACATCTAAGAAGTACTTACTGCGATTTACCAACACGTGTTCAGGTGGTTCAGGACATTCAAGAAGTGTCTTCTTTGAGTATTTCATATTGTGAAGTATCAGATTCTAAAATTGCTTGGGTCTAAATTAAGTGAATTAATGAGATGAATATCGTGCCTTTACGTGTGTGAGAATTATTCAGTTATGCTTCTGTTAATCGGATTATTCAAGTATAATATTGAACACATCACATGTGATTAATCAGCTACATGGACGCTCACCATGTCCCCGAAAAATTAGTCTGTAACATGTCTAAATAATGTTCATCGGTTAAAAATAAAATTAAATGGGGGTGAATAAACTTAACATCTATGGATATTTGAATTATTACATAATTAAACGCGAAAATAGCAACACTAAACTATTAAAAAATGTTTTATTTACCCGTCTATATTTTTAAAAGCGAATTTTCTTGCTAATATTAAGATTTAATAAAAATAGATATTTCCTACTTTTCCCCGCCATTTATTAGATCAACTTTTAAGTTAATTCATAATATTTAGTGGCAGCAAATGTACTTTCCCTTTCAAAAATGTGGGCGGGTGGGTAACCACATCTTGTGCTGTGCCTACGGCCCGATTCTTTGTAAATCGGGCTCTGTCTACAAGAACAGTTCTTGCAGTTTAAAGCGCTTTAGGCGATCCACAATGCTGTGTAACAAGAAATATCTCCAAAGTCGCAGCTCTCTCCAACAGCCATACTGAACATCTCTCAGGTGTTTAACGAAACCGGCTGGGTATCGAAAGACATGAGGAGTCGCCTCTCCTTAATTTAGAGTCACTGGTTCCAGGAACGGACCACAGCCAGCACGGTAGGACAAACTCACCACCCATGACTCGTCCAAGCCTCGAATACAACTTGGATAATTAGCCAGAAGCCCACATCTCTGACCACGCGGGAACTGGGCGACACGCCTGACTGTTGTATCGCTCTCGTTGGTAAAGTAATGGCAAAAAATATTTGAAGCAGTGTCTTTTGTTATGTAAACGAGATTTTTTTTTCCAACAACATTTTTGTACCGGACGTAGATAAGTGACTTTATAGGATTCTATTATGGACTTTATGGTGTTAAAGTTTTCACATTACGTATAGCAGTTATTTATTAAATACAGGGTGTTTCACTCGCTACTTTTTCTTTTTTTTTTTTTTTTTTTTGATTGGATTTTTAACGACTACCGTGAGCAACTGAATGGGCTATAAGCAGTCGCCCGTCCCTAATTTAGGGCCACTGGTTCCAGGGATAGGAGAGTGCCAATGCCATAAGTCAAACACAACATCCATGCCTCACCGGGTTTCGAACCCGGGCCCCGTTCGGACGAATGATCAGAGGCCATCGCTTAGACTACTGCGCCACCGAGGCGACTCACTCGCTACTTTACTAGGCATTTTTTGTAATAACTGGAAGAGGAATGAAGATATCGTTAGAAAATTTGAACTGGACTTACCTTAGGCTGTGAGAAAGGAGATGGCATAATAACATGTGTTGGAAATGGTCACCATTTGCGTCCAGGCAGAGCTGAACGCGACGCTCGATATTTTGGAAAGTTCGGGTCAGCATGTCCCCAAGAATTGCCTGAATTTCTTGAATGATGTTGGATTTCAATGCGGCGATGGATCATGGATTATTGCCGTAAACTCTACCTTTCAGATAGCCCGAAAGAAAGTAATCGAGCGGCTTCAAATCTAGCGACCGCGGAGGCCAAAGCCCCCTACGAAATGACTGTTCTCGAAAAATGACTCAATTTCGGCCATGCTGGCATGGGAAGTATGGCATGTTGCTCCATCTTGCTGGAAATATCCAATGGATAATTCCTCATCGTCCAACTGATTCACGAAGGTCTGAAATTTTTCCACCTAAGCTGCTGTCGAGATGGTTGTTTCGAAGAAGATCGGCCCAATAATGCGCCGCTGTGACGTCACACACCAAACACCGATCTTTGCTGGATATAAGGGTTCTTTGTGGGTCGCGTGGGGATTGTCAGTTGCCCCAAAACGGGAAGCATTGACATATCCAGAAAGATGAAACCAGGCCTCATCTGTGAACCAACAGTAATCCAGTATGCCAGGTTTTTGTTGCAGGAATGTGTAAAACCACTGACAATATGCCACTCCTATCACGTGATCTGGCGTTTTCAATGCGTGAACAACGCTTACACGATATGGGTGAAGGTTACCTTTTTTCGCAGCTCTGTAACACGTGCTTGTGGATAAGCCGGTTTCCTGTGACAAACGTCGCAGGGACTTTTTGGGAGACAGCAATAACCGCTGTCTCACATTCTCAACAGTTTCTTCCGGCATTTGTCGTCGACCTCCTCCATGCGCGTCACACAAACTTCCCATTGTTTCCAATTTCCGTGACATGGCCAAAATGCAGGGCTTTCATGGTGGTTTCCGACCTTTAAACCTCTTAACGAATTCTTTTTGACACGACTTCAACGATTTAGTCTGCCAGTACGTCCGCACAATATACACTCGCTCCTCTAGCTGACAGACACCCGCTCGTCCGGCAGGTGATGAGGAGTCTCGATACACTAGCGCCGCCACTTCTCTCTGACCATGCCCACGACGCCGGCGCAACTACACGTCGCTTCCGTTTACTTTCTCATAGCCTAAGGTAAGTCCAGTTCAAATTTCGTTACGATATCTTCATTCCTCTTACAGTTATTGCAAAAATTCAGGGTAAAGTAGTGAGTGAAACACCCTGTAGATGCTCCTAAATTCAAAATGAAAATCGTCCAAATACGTGGCGTCAGTGAATAAACAAAGACATTGCTCTTTCCACGTTTTAGCAACCATAGCAACCGAAAAGTTATTAAAAAAACCCCACTAAAACTTAGTCAAACTGGAAGTGTTACGCATCGAGCCGCGGGTGGCCTAGTGGGCAACGTTCGTGACTGCCGTGGAAAGGACCTCAGGTTCGATCCCAGGCAGGTACGAACGCTCTATCCACTAAATATCCGCCGTGCGTCGGATGGGCACTGAGCACGTTAAGCTGTCGGATCCCGGGTACTGGCCCCCCGGTAATAAATAAGGGCGTCTTCCTCCCTCTTTCTATTTTGCTTTCGTGTCACTTTCCTATCGGGCAATATAGCCCAAATCTCCTAGCTTCCTCTTTCTAAGGGTTGTTTAAGACCTGGGGTCAGACACTCCCTTTCTAAAATCCTCTACATGTGAAACAAAAGAAACAAGTGTTACGCATCTTCCACGAAGCGTCTGTTAATTTAAACTTGTAATAAAGAAACGAATCAGCTTGAAGTACAAATTTTGAAGATGACAATCCGTTTTTTGGTGTAAATATGACAAGGATGGTAAGTCAGATAATATCTAAAAATTTGACAATTTTGTCGTCCTGGAGCGGGAATTGAACCCGAGTCTCCCAAACAGCTCACTGATATTGCTAACCACTACACCACCCAGAACGACCAAGTCTTAACTTTCCGATTAATTTGAATATAACCATTTCGGGATTCGCTAGTATAGAAGCAACCGGCATTGATGTTCAACAAATCTGGATTGTCATCATCAAAATTTGTATCGTATGATGTAATCCCGTACTATATTCATGATTTATCTGCTGCTCCGGGCAATCACGGGATAGAATTTTTAACCTCCAGGTTTAATAAACATGAATGTCGGTTGCTTCGACTAGCGAATCCTGTAATGGTTGTATTCAAATTAATCGGAAACTTGATGGTAGTTCTGGGTGGTGTAGTGGTTAGCATACCCGGGCGCTATCTGGAAGACGCGGATTCGTTTCCCGATCAAGGACGAAGAAATTTTCAAGTTTTCAAATATTATCTGAAATTATTAATACAGACATTTAACGTGAGCCAGGAAATTCAAACAAAGGTCTTCGCTCTTTCCACGTTCATAAGTGAGTCACGGAAAAATTCTCATTGGCCGCCACCGGGAGAGCGTCTCTCATTGGCCGCCACTGGTGTAGCGGAAGCATATCCGGCGCGTAACTGGAAGACCCTGGGTTTGACTCCCGGTGGCGGCCAATGAGAATTTTTCCGTGACTCACTTATGAACGTGGAAAGAGCGAAGACCTTTGTTTGAATATTATCTGAAAACTTGAAAATATTCCCGTATTCTATCCATGAACTTAATGTGATTTTACGGAAATTCGTCCTGCCGAAGTCATATGGATATGGGGGCTTGTGAACGTCAGTTTTCTGGGGGAATGTATCTATTCTTAAAGTTGAGATTCTCTACTTTGAAAATTGGAAAGGAATCCACATGTTAAATTTCAGAACTATCAATTTAAAAAGGTGTTTGTGCTGCGAAACTCTTCCGCCATGTAGACAGACAACTTTCTGCACTGCAACATTTGAACTGTTTGAAGGCAAAATGATATTTCTATGAAGTTCGTGCAAACGAGTTGCTTTAAATGATAACAGCAAAGTAAATAGAACAAATGCTTTATTTATACATTGGAAAGCAGAACTTCCCCGTTTTCACATACATTCTTCAGACTGCAGTGCGATCGCGAAGCCAACGCATGGATTCCTTCCAAGAAGATTTTCTTAAGTTGTGTTTGCGTGCATCCATCTGGGCGCCTCTTATCTAAATTCGCAGAGGGAACGAAAGCGAATTGATGGAAATCAACCGAAGTCAAAACCGGGTAACAAGGTGGATGACTTCCCTATACCACAGTTCTGATTTCAGCTTTTCTCTTTGCTACGCCGTTGTATATCACAGCCAACAGTGGCGCCATCTACCATATTGTGGCACACTAAAACGATATTGCAATCTCACAGTAGGGATTTTCCTTCCTTCTTTTTCTTTTTTTTTTTTTCACTATCGCTGACTTCAGTTGAGCTCCCTACATAGCTCCCAAATCCACGCAGATTTTAAAAGTCGCTGGGGCTGTTAACTCATCGTAAGAGATACCACTGGGAAAGCTCGAACATATTTCTTTAATTTTTGTTTCTTACTACCACTGATGTTTACTTATATTACCCACTAAAAAGTCTTTAAATCTGAGAAATTCCAAGCACATGCTTCATTGATTTATCACAGCTATCTTGTGAAGAGAAACGTTTTCCTGGTGGGCGAAAATAATAAGGAAGAATAAGCTACAGCAGCATTCCAAATGATTTGCCACGACTGCAGTACTTCAGAACTGCGGGAATGACAAAGACAGGCAAATAATTAGTGGTACTGCGTCAGCCATGAATGCAGCAAGATTGCGGAATAGTAACCCCCACAGTCTTGCAGTCAAGGACAAACCTGCAGCGCATGCATTTTATCTGCTATTTTCAAAAGAAATTGCTCGAACGATTGTAGTAACAGGAAAGATTTTCTTATTTCGCTGCACATGAATTTTTCGGGAAGTTTATGCCTTGTCTATCGCAATGCGAGAAATCACTTATGAGACAAAACTGCCGCTACCTGACATACAAATGTGACCATTATTCGTGACAAATGGATTTCTAGGACGAAGTGTCCAAATATTTCTGAAAAACCGTTTTAAGTGGTGATGCTTTTCACTTGTCTTTATTCTTTACACTCCCATAATGTCTCTCAGCCTGTCAAAAAAGAAACCCCTTCAGGAACTTACTTCACAAAGATTAAGGTCCGTTATCTTGAATTCTGCAGAGAAGTGCTTTAAAATTTCATAGCCGCCGACGAACACTAACTTCATGTTACATTTTTAGTACAACAGTGGAAAACTGCATTCGGTTAAAGTTACACAGGCCGCCCCCGGTGGCGCAGTAATCTAAGGATGGCTTCTGACCATTCGTTCGAGAAGGGTCCGGGTTCGAATTCCAGTGAGGCATAGATATTGTGTTTGTCTTTCGCCACTGGTTGTCTCCGTTCCCTGGAACCAGTGACCCCAAATTAGGGACGTGCGAATGCTTATAAAGCTCACTGAGTTGCTCACGGTGGTCATTAAAACTCAAAAAAAAAAAAAAAAAAAAAAGATATACAGTCCAGTCAAAAAATTATGACCACCCCTGATTTAAGAAATAACTTATCAGTAGCCAGATGGCTTGCGTAGCAACATATGCAAATCGTTTAAGGAATTCAGAATTACACGAACTTCCGCAGAGTAAGCAATTTCGCGTGAAAATGAGAAGATGTGACCTAACAGAGTTTAAACAAGTTAGTAAAATCACGCAATGCATTGATTATTATACGCTTTCCAACATACCAGAAACCATTACACAAGTTATAACTCAAATTATGAGGACAATGGCTGTGGAATAAATCTCGCTCCTCTGCCCTGGCCTTTGATCCCATTTCGATGATATTCAACAGAATTAGTTTAGTATACTAAAGTTTTGTCGCAATAGAAGCATTTTAGGTTACTTATGACACATAAGGGCAATGGAATGGATCCCACTCCTATGTCCTGACCTTTAACCCCTTTTCGTCCATTTTCAATAGGGTTCGTCCCCAAGTAGTCTCCTACAAAATAGTACAATTACATCGAAGTCGAACCATTTTTACGCAAGTTATGACGCATAAAGGCAATTGAATGGATCCCACTTCTATGTCCTGACCTTTGACCCCATTTCGTCCATTTTCAATACGGTTCGTCCCCAAGTAGTCCCCTACCAAACAGTAAAATTGCATCGAAATCTAACCATTTTTACGCCAATTATGACGAATAAAGACGATGGAATAGATCCCACTCCTATGTCCTGACCTTTGACCCCATTTTGTTAATTTTCAATAGGGTTCGTCCCCTAATGGTTCCCTACCACATACACTGCCGGACAATTGCTAAGGACGGATGACAATAGCAACGATAGCAACCATAAAATGGAAGGCAGGAAAATGTGGAAATTAGCATAAGTGCGGGATACAGTAAGACGTGTTGTGCGTATGCAAATTTTGGATTGCCGAACTTGTTTGTGACGTCATAGCGCTGATAAGAGATATAAAGGATTTGACGCGTATTGACCGTTGTTGTTCAAATGCAAAGTTTAAAGGGAAAGAATCAATTGACGAACTTGCAAGTTTCAGTATGTCTTCCCGACATCACCTAGATGATTTTACGCGTAGCCGTATTATTGGCAAGATTCAAGAAGGGCGAAAAATAACAGATGTTGCCAGGGAGTTCGACGGCAGCCACAGTGTTGTTTCAAGGCTTTGGAAATCATTTCAAACAAATGGAGAGTGTAGCAAACGTCACGGGGAGGTCGTGTTCGCCGTACGACACCTGCAGAAGATCGGTACATAGTGCTACCAACAAAAAGACACCGGCGCAGCACAGCTAGTGAGGTAGCAAATCAGTTTATGGCTGCTACTGGCAAGCAGATCTCCCGAAAAACTGTCGCCAGACGTTTGCATGAATGAGGACTATACGCCCGCCGTCCTGTTGTGTGCATCCCATTGTCCAGACGTCACCGTACCGCCCGTTTGCATTGGTGCCATCTACATCGCAATTGGACTGATAACGACTGGTCTGATGTCCTCTTCTCAGATGAGAGTAGATACAGTCTATCGTCTGATTGTCGACGACAACTGATCTGGCGTGATAGTGGTACTGCATATTGTCCAGCAAACATACAGGAAAGGGACCGATATCCGACATGTAGTGTCATGGTATGGGCTGGCATCATGATCAATGGCCGTACGTCCCTCTATGTGCTTCCAACTGGGACTATGACTGGCCAACGATACATTAATGATGTTCTGCTACCTCATGTTCGCATGTTCCGTGGTGCTGTCGGTGATAGATTCATTTTCATGGACGACAACGCAACATGTCATCGAATAGTCGTTGTTCATGAGTGTCTTGAGAGCGAGGATATTCAACGCCTCGTATGGCCAGCACGTTCTCCAGATCTGAATCCCATTGAAAATGTGTGGGATGCTTTGGGAAGGAGTCTTGCTGGTCGCCAATGCCCTCCAATAAACAAGGACACCCTCATCCGTGCACTGACAGAGGAATGTGATGAATTACCCCAACAGCTGCTTGATAATGTTGTGCAAAGCATGACACGACGTGTGGAATCTTGCATCGCCCTCCATGGTGGCCATATCCCGTATTGACATCTGACGCCGGAACGCCTGCGGACGGTAACTGCATTTTTTTCACGTTTACGTATTCTGCACAAAATGGCCTGTTTGTCCCTTGAACACGTTCCAAAGCCTTCTGGATTTCAGAGCACAATAAATTGTCTTTCTTGTAATGTCCTGGCATTCTGACATTTTATTTCACTTGGCATCCAACCACACTTACTTATTTATGCGCTATATAGCCGTTTATGATCCGTCCTTAGCAACTTTCCAGCAGTGTACTAAAATTTCATCGAAATCGAACCATTTTTATGCGAGTTATCGTGCGGACGGACAAAGCTGGAGCATATACGTTTCTTCAACCTATGGTTGGAAAGCGTAAAAAAGGATTGATTGTTGGCTATCGACTGAAGGGTGGTTGCATTACAGAGACGGCTGATATTGTGGGCTGTTCTCACGGTGCGTTTTTCAAAGTGTTCCAGGAATGGAAGAAGACCTGCTGTAATCGGGGTAATAGTAGACGCCCACGATGCATTGACGACCGTCCGCAACGACGTGTATCCCGACTAGTACGATCCAACAGACGTGCCATAGTGGAAAAACTGGCCACAGCAGTTAATGCAGGCACATCGAGGAGCGTATCGCATACCAACGATACCTGCTCGCTGTGGGTCTCCGAAGCCACTGTCCATTCAAGGTACCCATGCTGATGGCCAGGCATATACGATTGCAGCATGAATTTGCATCTGAGAGGAGGTATTGGACCATCAAACACTAAGGAAAAAAAGTCACCTTTTCAGACCAATCACGATTTCTGTGGATGGTCGATGGAGAGTGTTGTGAAACACTGCTGACAGAAATCATCCCGACTCGATGCTCGAAAAGAAACAGGCAGGAGGTGACAATGTGCTCGTGTGGGGCATGTTTTCCTGGGAATCGCTGGGAACAACCATATCCCTTCAATCGCACGATGAACGTTTCACACTACTCAGTGGCGTCTGAAACGTGGGGGCAGAAAGGGGGCGGTCACCCCCTCAAGCAAATGAATGTGGAAGCAAAACATCACATTTTCTCAGTTTTCTTCCTTTTCAAATTACATACGTTTGTGATTGGAAATCTCAAACATTTGGGCTTTTTTTTTTTTGTTTGTTTGTTTTTAAGTTCATTTCCATAAGAATTGAGTATTGCTCTTGATTTTTTTTCATGAACTATCTAGAAATCTCCATTTTTTTTAATGACACTCGTGAGACGGCAAGTTATGCTACGTCCTTTAAACAGTAGAGAGTGCTGGTTCCCGTTTGAAGACCAGCAACGTTTTCTGTCTCATTAGGTGTAAAAAAATTAGCCTTCCTCTAAAAAAATGAGTAAAAATAAATAGGGAAATAGAAATAGGGTGAGGAATGAGATGTAAATTCCTTCATTGTTTAAGTATAGCGTCTGGGTCTGCAATTCCTGCAGAATTCGTACCAATCCGGAAGTATCAAAATCTATAGTTTAACGGCATTTATGTGTACAGTTAGTTTTGTGAGAAACTATACGGATATAAAAGTATTTTTTATGTACACTGTTGGCCACCCAAAATGCATCATCAAGAAGGACACGAGATAGCAAAGCCAGATTTACTGGACACATAACAACAGATACAAAGATGAAACAATTGAGCTTACAGGCCCGTGCGACTTGCGCAACACGAAGACATCTATAGTTCGTGTGACCCCCATAGCTGGCAAAAACGGCGGCTACACGCCGCGACATGGAACGAAAGAGGCTTTGAATGTGGGTCCAGGCTGCTTCCAAACGTTGCCACAGTTCATCAGGCGTAGCCGCGGGTGGTGTTTGCCGGGCCACACGGTTACCGATCAGCGACCAGACGTGTTCAATGGGCGACATATCGGGAGAACAGGCGGGCCACGGCAGCAGTGACATCTGGTGGGCTGTCAAGAATTGTTGCATGGTGTGTGCCACGTGGGGGCTCGCATTGTCCTGTTGAAACGTGGCCGTTGGCGGGTCCTGAAGGTAAGGGAGGACTACAGGCTCCAAAAACTCGGAGATGTAACGGTGGCTGTTGAGTGTACCGGCGATGCGTACCAGAGGGGTGCGGGTGTCATATCCAATAACGCCCCAAACCATAACGCCAGGCGACGGACCGGTATGGCGATGCGTAATGCAGGCGTCATACAGTCTCTCGCCGCGGTGCCGCCACACGCGGATCCGACCATCGTGGTGTTGCAGGCAAAAGCGGGATTCGTCGGAGAAGACAATGTCGTGCCATTCCGTAGTCCAGGTGCGGCGTTCAACGGCCCACTGCCGCCGCACTCGCTGGTGGTGTGACATCAATGGTAATCCGAGCAATGGGCGCCGTGCGACAAGTCCCCGCTCCTGCAGAGAACGGTACGTGCTGACACAGATTGTTGCGTAACACACCCTAATTCCTGCGCTAACGTTCGTGATGTGGCGGTGCGAGCCGTCAATGCCCGCCGCACAACATACCGGTCCTCTCGTTCGGTGGTGTGACGCGGCTGCGGCAATCGCTCACGTCGTTCCGTCCGTCCCTATTTCACCCACCGAATCTATACTGGCCTCAATGTGGCTGGATATCGGGCCACACGGGCGCCGATGTCTCGGTACGATAAACCGCTGTCGCGATAAGCCACTATTCGTCCTCTGTCGAACTCCGAAACGTGCTGGAATGACTACCGCATTCTGCAACGAGGCAACAGGAAGCTTCCCACGCACAGGCCCGGCAGCACAACACACTTCCACTACTTACACCCCGCCTTCTGTGCACCCTTCTTATAGAGCTTCTCGGTGGTGTGCATGAATTGCATTTGTCCTGCAATGCTAATCGTTTGCCTGTGCTCCCGCGGGCGACACATGCTGCGAATTTCAGGCCAATCGGATGCTTCCTTCTTGGTGTTGCATTTTGGGTGGCCAGCAGTGTAGATGAGCGTTTGATCGCAAAAGGAAAAAATCAGCAAATTTTCTTAATGAAGTCGGCACGTCTTCTTTTACAGTAGTACGATAAATTTTATGCCATGATAAAATATTTTGTTCTGCGACATCTTGCCCCCGCTGTCAAAGAGTTTCGACGCCATTGACACTTGTGGCGTATCAGGTGCTCCCATTCATGATAAATGTCTACTCCGATGGCATGGGCTGCTTCCTGAAAGATTAATCCCCCTTGTCATTTTGCTATGCATGTGCGAGAATGGTTTGAAGAGCATCCCGGTGATTTTAGCTTAATATCCTCGCCATCGTACTCGCC